>JAAAKM020721499.1:109389280-119389280 GCA_010016025.2 Alatinidae sp. Z8VKAUB7J3
CTCTAAGATCAAATTTATTCCATTTGTCTCTAAGATCAAATTTATTCCATTTGTCTCTAAGATCAAATTTATTCCATTTGTCTCTAAGATCAAATTTATTCCATATGTCTCTAAGATCAAATTTATTCCATTTGTCTCTAAGATCAAATTTATTCCATTTGTCTCGCAAAAAAAGGTACAAAATAGGCTAGTAAGGCATATTTGACATAGTTTGCATACATTAGATGCGTACATTCCAAGGCTTACAAAGCGCAAAAAATAGGCAAATGAGGCATATTTGACATATTTTGCATACAGTAGATGCGTACATTCCTTGGCGCACAAAGCGTTCAAAATAGGCTAATGAGGTATATCTGATATAGTTTGCATACACTAGATGCGTACATTCCATGGCGCAAAAAGCGTTCAAAATAAACTAATAAGGCATATTTGCCATAGTTTACATACACTCCTACGATTTTCTTTTTCGATCGTGTACGTACTGTAGGTAGTTTGAGGGATACGAGGTCAGGTTGTTAAAGATAATTTATAAACAGTATTTCTACTGTAGAAGGCAACTTGAATCGTAAGAGGTATTCATCTGCTTCGTAACGATTCCAGATCAACATGAGCATTCAGAGTTATTCAGAATCATTCAGGTTTCCCATGTCTCATTTCGCCACATCGGGACTTCCTCGGAGAAGATGGTACATTCTTGAACCCGCTCATATCAAATTTTCCACACAATGGATTGGCTGAGCATTTCACTACTGGGTTACACTGTTCTTTGCAGTTACCAGGTAATTTTATTTAGTTCGGCATACCGTCAGCAAGTCGTTCGTGGTTGTTCAAGTCGTTCGTGGTTGTTTAGCTAGCTATGCAGCATAGGTTAATAACAAGTTTATTTTGTGGGACAGTGTACAGATCGACTTCAGTACAACTTTGATTTCGTGTTTAAAGTATTGCAGACTTGCTAGTGGAGGTGACATAATTAGTTTTTAAAGCTTTCAGGAACTTCTCGCTTCCCTGCCTTCTTTGTCGGCCATTTGCTTTGTCATGTGACAACTGTGGTATCTCCAAAATATTATGTTCGAGCCTGTCATTACTGCTTTTTGTCTATAGTTGTCCGTGAAATGCTGAAATTGTTATATTTTTCCATATTTGAATGGCCAAGTGTAATGTGTACCCGTGGTTCACTTTAACGTGTCTAAATGTACATGCTTACTCTCTGTAACCAAACAACATAATGCCCTAAGTCAAGAAATGGTCATTTCGGTAAATTTTTTCATGCTTTGTTCATCAGGAAATGAACTATTCCATGAAAAGGCTTGTGTATCTTAGTCTGAAACTCTGTTGAAAATATTGGTGTACCAAATAGGCATTTATACTTGTTGAAATTATAACGCACAGAAGAGATCAAGTGCCTGAACAAAAAAGCATTTCATGTTCCAAGGTCACTATTCGAAATTACGCCTTAACTCGGAATGAAAATCTTTAAATTGCTCCAGTTTTTTTCAGAAATCTCTGACCATGTTGCCATTTATCACCGTATAAGGCATTTGTGAAGCTGGCTTGTAATTGTTTTTGCAGTCAAAAATATAAAAAGATGAAATTAGCCATTACCATCTCTTTCGAATTTTTCTTCGTACCATGGTCGTTGCCCAATATTTGCAGTACTAGAGGAGATCTTTTTCTAGTTGTGTTGTACTCTACAAGTACTCTACAAGTACGAGGAGTGAACTATAAAATGCAACATGTAGCCATGAATACCACCAATGGTGACGTTAACATCGTCTTTCATATTAACGGGATTACCCTTCATTCCTTCCATTACTGAAATCGTGGACGGTATTTCAATCGGGCTTGGGTTACTTTGAGTGTTTTGGGGTATATCTATGAGAATCCCTTGGAGACATCAACGCCCTGCTGTTGCATAGAAGTTTTCATTGATATTCTTTACGCCTGTTTATCTGCTTGTGATGGCTAGGCCCTACTATTCTGCCATAAAAGATTACTCTATTAAAACAAACTTGCTTGTTCAGAAATGTTTACAAAACCAGTACTTTGGGACATTTTTATCAATGCATATAAGAAGCTTCCATTTCATCCAAATGCGTATTAGCAGTGGGCGTGGTTCCTCCTGATGATGTCCTAAGGGCAACAAATTGAGATGATAGTAGATCACGTAACTTAAGTCTATTGTATAATATTGTCACGCAACTCTGTCTATCCGTCTGGTCTGTCTATCCTTCTGGTCTATCTGCCCGTTTGCTAAGTCAGTCTGTCTCTCTGTTTGTCTTGTCTGTCTTGTCTGTTGTGTGTCTGGTCCGTCTCTCTGTCTTGTCTGTTTGTCTGTCTGGTCTGTCTTTCCGTCCTTCTTGTCAATCTGTCTGTCTGTCTGGTCACTCTGTCTTTCTTGGTTAGCTGTGTGTCTGGTTTATATGTCTGTCTAGTCTGTCTTTTTGTCATTCAACAATTCTTCTATTCTTGAGAGAGGGTAAGCATCTCTCACAGTCTTGGCATTCAGCTGTCTGCAACCAATGAACACGCGGAGTGCACCAGATTTCATGTGGACGAGTACCACTGGTGAGGGTTAACTGCTGCTACTATGATGGATGACTCCTTGGTGCAACAAGTCCTGTAAGTGTGCCTTCACTTCTTGGAACTGGCTGGGAAGGATTCTCCTGTGTCTCTGTGCAACCTGGACCTCATCTTTGGTTTTGATTCTATGCTGTATGATTGGGGTGCAGCGATAGTTCTCTGTACCGTCTCGTTATTATTGAAAATCTTTCCAATATCTTTCTCAATTTGACGCATTCCACCACCGAAGGCGCCGATTATCAAGGGCACAACCATAACGTTGTAGCCCACACGTCTTTCTCTTGTTTCGAAGGCGAGTTGCCTGTACTTTGTCAACTTTTCCAACCGTTTTGCTGCGATATTTTGTTACTGTGGACAAGCCAATCACAAATCCAAATCTTCTTCTCTTCTTTATCTTCTAATATCAAGTCGGGTCTCCTTGCAGTTGCGGTTTTTCAAAGCTAGAACGGAGCCTTAAATGAGAGAGATATAATTTTCTAAAGGGGGGATAACCTAGAGACAAAAAGTCAAACAATTAAATGTTGCCATATAAGTTTTATTCGAAAGAATATTTGGTCTTACAGAAATAACTTGCTAGTACTCTAAGAATGGTACAATATCTCACGAATTGTTAGTTATAAGAAAAACATCTTGATTGAAATTCAGGGTAGACTTTATATAGTTGTTGGTTAGGGGCTTATGTTTATGGGGACTTGTAAACCTATTAAGAATCTACACCATCGGGAGCCTGTGACTGATCTTGCTTAGTCATGGCAAAGAAGACTGGACTCGGGATAATTTTTGCCGGAACATGACTGCTGTTGCTTAGTTATGCCAATTAAGGCCGGACTTGGTATAAGTATTGCTGGAGCCTGTGATTCATGTTGCTTAGTCATGGCAATTAAGACCGGACTTCGGATAAATATTGCAGGACCCTGTGAGTGATTTAGCTTAGTCATGGCAATTATGACCGGACTGGGGATAAATATTGTAGGAACCTGTGACTGATGTTGCTTAGTCATGGCATTTTTTTTAGTATTTTAGTATAGTGCTTTTTGGACAAGATGGAATAAAGAAATTCATGTCGGATTTTTAAAAATTATTATTATTATTATTATTATTATTATTATTATTATCATTATCTATCAAAGGTTTTTAAGTTTCTGTATATCTCTTTGTAAGTAACCGGGTCTATTCCCTAAGAGTAACTACGAGATTTTTCGCGACTGAATACTTTTTTTTAGTATTTTAGTATAGTGCTTTTTGGACAAGATGGAATAAAGAAATTCATGTCGGATTTTTAAAAATTATCAGTTCTTTCGATTGGATTTGTGGATGCTGCCAAGTGAATAAGTTATTTTGCTGGCCCTGTTTATTGTTTGTAAGTGAGAAAAGTGTGCGGACAACATGTTACCTGGTTTAAACAATTTACACATAGCTTGTAAACTTCATGAGTTAAGTAAGCAGCATCTCTCCGCATGAAAACGGCTTCGTACGTTTGGCAAGGCTCGTATTGATGCTCAACTGAGTGACCAGAGAGATCGCTAACTGAGTAGACATAATGAAACTGTGCGAAAGAATTCAATGATATTAGAGCTACTACATAATCGCCGAGAAACGCTGGTGAACTGCGTGGTCTTTGTGGAGTCTTGTCAATGGTAATACTACATTTCTTGCACAGCTCTTCAGCGTTAGCACTGTAGGACTGCAGATCAGAACTCCTCAGATAATCTATTTCCTCTTTTCCTCTTTCAGTGCGGAAATGAGATTGCAAGCCTTTGACAAATCTAACGTCGGGTCCTGCAACTGCTTCGAAACTCTATTGACTTGAGTTAATATGTCCTTGAAGAAATGCAGAAGACGCAAAAAGTCAAAATTCATTTACTAAACCAGCTCAAAATTGCATGGAACAACCAGCCATGGATTGAAAGGTGCAAACAGTGAGGCAAGACATAGGTTACTGTTAATGGGAGAGAACAGATCAATTGTAACACATACTATATTACCAGTTGCCATTATGAGACAGGCATGTCACATAGTTTAAGAACCAAAGTGATATCCTGATAAATGATTCCATTGTGTCTTTGTGCTTGTTGACCTCTTTGGGGATTATATGTAGTACTTTGACTACAGGCAATACCTGCATGTGTGAGAAAATTACCCAGCGTGTGTTTGTATTGGGGTTGGGTGGCCTAAACTTTATCATTGTGACACGGAAAAGTTTAATTGGAAGGAGGGGCACTGGGAAGACCCTTTTTACTAAATTTTGGTTGAAATTTTTAGTTCAGGCTGGGCCTGACTAGCCTGTCCTCTGACTTCCCCACTGCGTCCAGTGCAATTTTGACTTTGGCTTATTGTTTTAATAATAGATCTTTCCTCTCTTAGCAATACCTTTTAATTTGTGACTATCCATCCAGTCGACTTTCAGGAAACGTCTTCAGAACCACATCTTCATAGCTGCAGAAGCTGCCTGATGTCAGCTCTCTTGTTCAGAGAAGTTAGTGCCAAATTGACTTCTCGGCCTTTTGGCAAGGAATGGATGTAGTATCTGTTCTTACTGATGACAGATCCTCTCCATAATCCGCGAGAGGCGGTCCTACGGGGCGGTTGAGTCTGCCTCATGGCTTTCTTCTCTGCCCGGTAGCCAAAATTGAGGGATGTTGCCCTTGGACGCCCCCGCTGCCCTTTATTTATTAGTTAGCCTGTTTGGTGGTTTTTCTATTTATTTAGGGTAGTACACTGCTAAGAGCGTGGCTGAAGGACACTGCTAAGAGCGTGGCTGATAGGTGTCAGATAAGGCTTCGAGTGGGACTGACAGGGATTCGAACCCACGACCCATTGGTTTGAAAACCAACACCTTAACCAGTTGACCATCAATGCCCAATAATTAAGGTGAGAAATTTTCAAGTCGATCTTGCCATATTTTCGCCTCCACTCAGTGGGTAAGGGGAAATTCATTAATTATTATTATTATTAATTATGTTTCGGCTTTGAGCCTTCATTAGTGCCAGAGATATATAATGATGATAATGATGATGATGATGATGATGATGATGATGATGATGATGATGATGATGATGATGATGATGATGGTGATGCAGCGTAGGTCAAAGCCCACTGTTGAGTAAAGGCCTCCTTTTCACGCGAGGTCTTTTTGTCTTGAGCTGTTCGTCGCCAGTAATGGTCATGCTGTTGTAACTCATCTTCGTATCTGGTACATTGTCTCCCTCTTCCTCTCTTCTGTCTCTTGCATACAAAGTTGTTACTCTGGCAGTCCCGTGAAATGCTTCAAGTAGAATGATGAAACCAGCTCTCTACCGACTGACCTAACTCACCTCTCATGTTACATGACCTAACCCAAAAAGAGACGATTCTTGGATACATGGAAGTGCCTTTTATTGCTTCCTCTCTAACTACCGTCATAAATGTCAGATATAGAACTTACGTGAGACCTGTGATGGAATGCCCGCCGATAAACGTGGCCTACGAATATATGCAACAGCAAGGCTCAACAGAAGAGAAACTGTTTGGGTAAAAAATCAAAACCATGCCCAAACAACATTTTTTTGTTAAAGACTTTGCAACTGGCTGATTCCATGGTGCACAATGCGTTTAGAATAGCACCAAAAGCTGTTTTTAGCGACACTTGCTTGCTTGGAATGCGTACATTCCATGGTGCACAGTGCGTTTAGATTACCACCAAAATCTTTTTTTAGTGACACCCTCATGCGTGGAATGCGTACATTCCATGGTGAATAATACGTTTAGAATATCACCAACAGCTGTTTTTAGTGACATATGCATGCTTGGAATGCGTACATTCTATAGTGCACAATGCGTTTAGATTCCCACCAAAATCAGTTTTTAGTGACACTTCTCGCGGATTATGGAAAGCATCTGTCATCAATGAGAACAGATACTACATCCATTCCTTGCCAAAAGGCCGAGCACCACCCTAGCCCCTGTGAAGGACATTGCAAGACGTAAGATCACTTCTAGGCCTTTTGGGAAGGAATGGATGTAGTATCTGTTGCTTTTGATACTCCGTAACAGGCGGTACTACTGGGTGGATGAGCCTGCCTCGTGGCTTGGTTCTCATCCCGGTAGCCTAAACTGAAGGCAATTGCCCTTGGGCGCTCCAGCTGCCCTTTATTTATTAGTTACGCATCTAGTGTATGCAAACTATGTCAAATATGCCTTATTAGCCTATTTTGAACGCTTTGTGCACCATTGAATGTGCGCATCTAGTGTATGCAAACTATATCAAGAATGATTTTAAAGCCTATTTTGAACGCTTTAAGCACGATGGAATGTGCGCATCTAGTGTATGCAAACTATATCAAGAATGCTTTATAAGCCTATTTTGAAGGCTTTGTACACCATGGAATATACGCATCTATCGTATGCAAACTATATCAAGAATGCTTTATAAGCCTATTTTGAACGGTTTTTTCAATGTGCAGTAATGAGCGATTTGGGACCGCCATGGTCTGTAAGGACTCATTAGCTATGCTGTGTGTTAACTTCATCTCATTCTAAGCACTTTCATTTGAAAAGGCATTTTCAGAAAATTTGCACAATAGACCAACAATTTTCAATGTGCGGTAATGAACGATTTGTGACCACCATGGTCTCTACGGACTCATTAGCTATACTGTGTGTTAATTTCGGCTCATTCTAAGCACTTTTATTTGAAAAGACATTTTCAGAAAATTTGCACAATAGATCAACCGTCACATATCTAAACGTTAATGAGTATAGACACCATGGCGCTCAAAAAAACATATCCAACTACACTAAATTTGTTTGTTCATTTGATTAAAGTATTTGGCGTATCGTGGAGAGTGGGCCACGGAGTCGATCGAGCGTGGGTCACTGGTTCAATCCCCAGTGATGACATATTTTCTATTTCTCTAGTGTTCTTTTTAAAAATAAAGTTTTTTTGCAGTTTTAAAGTGTTTACTGAAGCAGTTAGCTAGTTGTTATTTATTAACAAATATTTTCTGACCAAACGACCGTACATTCCATGGCGCACAAAGCGTTTATAATAGGTTATTGAGGCATATTTGCCATAGTTTGTATACATTAGATGCATACATTCCATGGCGCACAAAGCCAAAAAAATAGGCAAATGAGGCATATTTGACATAAACTTCGTACACTAGATGCGAACATTCGATGGTGCACAAAGCGTACAAAATAGGCTAATAAGGCATATTTGACTTAGTTTGCATACACTAGATGCGTACATTCCATGGTGCACAAAGCATTCAAAATAGGCAAATAAGGCATATTTGACATTTAATCTACTTTCTAACACACATTCATTTCTTATTGCTGCTTTCTCCCTCCTCTTTGTATTTCATTTTGGCTTTTACTTCTCTTCATGTTTCAGTGCTTTCTTAATCTACTTTCTAACACTCATTCACTTTTTATTGCTGCATCACCCCCCTCTTTACGTTTGAATTCGCTTTTATATCCTATTATGTTTACTGTTTCCTTCATCTACTTTCTAGCACTCATTCATTTCCTTTTGCTGCTTGTCCTTCCTCTTTAATTTTTTTTGGCTTTTACTTTTCTTCATGTAATAGACTCAGTGGATCCATATCAGTAACTGTGGCTACTTACAATGATAAGGCATGAAGAACTAGGCTACCAGCCTATTTAACGTTTAGATTTTAACGAAAAAATGTCACTGTTAACGTTATATTAAGGCACTTGTCCAACTTGCAGATTAAATGTCATAATTTCAATCCCTTTGTATATCTCTCATACTATCAAGGGATTCTATTACTTACGCCAATGCAAGGAATCGCATTCATTCTACGCCTGAACACTATTTTTCATGATAACCTTGTAACCATGTATCTCTAGATTGCATGGATTTGCAAGCCTTTCTCAATCGCCCACACTCATATTGTAATCGTAAACATTCTAAAACTAACCAAGCTATCCAGCTGCCCAAGATTCAGTGAGAACTATAACGGGAAAATTAATGGCGTATCCTTGACTGGGAGCCCTGGTCATTGGGCCCGAAAAACCGTAAAATTCCCTACAGAATCCCTAAGGACAAAAACCCACAGAAAATATATCTAATGGAAAAAAGCCACCTCGGAAAATATACCTAAATTAAAATCCCCAGGAAGAACCCCCTAATAAGGTGTTTCCAGTACTAATATCAAAAGAAAGATGCATTTCTTTATTCTCGGAGATATAATCAACAATGTCCTTGAGATCGGCTTGATTTTTGCGTCCCTAACGATTCAGCCGCTACGTAAAGGTGCCAAAGCCCTTTTGGCGTCACCCTCCCTCCACAAATAAGACCACATTGGTCGGTGACATCATGATGGCACAAGTAACGTTGTTTCCAACTTCGGAGTATGCAGCACGTTAAAAGGGTATAACATTTAAAGTAAACGCATTTGATAACAAGTTAACCTATTGCTTAAAGTTCACCCCCACCAATAAGCATTTGCAAGAACTCCTTTTCTTTGCTTGCGTTCGTGAAATAACTCTTTTATAATGCTAGATAACATAAAAAACTGAATTTATTCCCTTGAAATGATGTCGTGACAAGAAAATCAACATTCTAAGAGAGTTAGATGTGGATAGAAGAACTATAACATCGTAACAATTTTATTTATTGTTCAGCTGGTTCTTTAGATTTTGGGCTTTGTGTAAATTATGCTACTTTATGCTAGGGAGCCCAAACTTATACGCGTAAAAATAGAATAACAAACTTTCAATCAATAGTGGTTAGTGCGGTGTTACACCATACAGAGGTCAGAAACTGGTGTTGGTGTCAGTGTCAGTGTAACCTGCAATTCTGTTATCAGTGTGAGAGGAATACAATACACGGCAATAGAGTAAAATCATATCAGGTCCGATGTTAGAGTCTGTAGAAAATAACGCACACAGTCAGAGAAGAACAAAGTCATCATCATCATCATGCGTTTATAGTCCTTGTTTCCCTGTGCCGGGGTTGGACTTGTCCAGTGGCAGAGCGTAGCTGTTCCATCTAAGCCTTGACCTGGCCACACTGAAAAGGGTTTTCAGAGGATCTTGTCAAAATCTATATTTGAGAAAATGGACAAAAATTTATGTACCATGTTGCAATAATTCTTTGCTAATATGTTCACTGCAACATCAGAACCATAAATAAACTGCGTTGCCCCATTCACAATTTTGCATTCAATATAAATCCTTAGAGATAGAAAATGCTGTATTAACATACTGGTCAGAATTAACAGTATTTGTAAAGAAGTAATTGATTGGACGATTCAACGATTTAATGAGTGGTAGCTTTAAACATCCTTTGGCTTCTTCAGAACCCCTTAAATGTAAACATATTTCATATCCTGTGTTTATTCAAATTGCATGCACATGATTAGCATTCCCATGCTTACCTCAAATATGGATTTTATGTATTCTACTTTGTTTTGCAAGTTCATGAACTCCTCCTTGTAGAATGCAGCCTTGACATAAAAGTGTGCAAACGCCTCTATTTCCAGAGGTTTTGCAAGTAATGTCTGTAGAAGTAAATGGAATTTATTATCAAAACATATTTTATAAAATAATTGTTAATTTTGAACCCCTCCTGAACTTTAAAAATTGATTTTTACTCCCTTTAATTTTCGCCTTTAATGTATTACCAATCATTAAATAGTCTATTTCTAACATTTGTGGAATACACCTACAAAATAATTCTAGTTTAATAGAAAAAAATACGAATTGTCTATAATGTGAATGTTATATCTCACTAAAACTGTACTTTTATGTACAAATTTTTTCAAGATTTTAGTTTCGGTAGCAGACAGTTTTACACGATGAAAAGAAACTGAAAAATTTAACAATTTTGACTAACAGCGCCTATTGAAACGCAATGATATCAACCCTGAACCAAGTCATACCGGATTGGCCGAGGCCCGGGTTAACAACGACAGAGACCCTTACTGGAGGTTACCAGGGTGGGGGAATCGAAAAGTTTGCTATTGGTAAGCGACATAGATTGAGGTTGGCAAAGCAAGAGACTGCTATTGGAACATGGAATGTCAGAACCCTCAGTGCTTCTGGAAAGTTAAATGAGCTCGAGTACGAATTGGAACGATATCAATGGAACATCATCGGTATGGCTGAAATGAGGTGGCTAGGATGTTTAAAATTTGGTATATCATTTGATGTATCCTAAAAGAGTACCAAATGGAATAACCTTCCTTTGTCTGTCAATGATTACAATTCAAAAGGTACAATCTCCCTATCAAAGATTGAAAGAATTGGAAAAAATCTAAGTTTAGTATCTTTGGCAAATCCAGTTGTCATTTGACTTCTTCAGGGGCAAAGAAAGACAAAGAGAAAGATGCTTTATTTGTAAGCTATTGCTGTGATGAAAATTGTGTGAAGGTCAGCCCTCTCAGCTTGGTGTAGATTCATATTTTATTAAATTAAATTGTAAAGCGCTTAGAGACATCAACTTGTATTAGGCGCTATATAAGAAATATATATTATTATTATTAAAAGTCCTCGTAGAGCCAGCTGCACGCTCATGCTTTCGCCAGTACGCTTCTTTGCTCTATTGTACTTAGTTTAGTTCTCTTCTGAAGAATCCTCAAACAGCTTCCTCTCCGTTTCTTTCTTTTATCGTATAGGCCTTTGTAATTCTTCACACCACCACCATGTCTCCTTGCAAGCCTTTGCTTTTCCTGATGTTTTGCCTAGGACTTCTCCCCGGTCGTAACTCATGTTAACCATATCAATCACTCTATATATACTGAAAAAATAGTCAAGGTCTGAGAAAAAGACGAATATTAGTGCCAACGAGGGGTCTTAAAAACTACTTAAATCAAATTGCATAAAACATGCCTGAACCAGGACCGAAGTAGATACCAGCTGTTCACAGTGAACAGCCATCTACCACAACTAGGTCAAACCGCCGCAAAGCCAAAAGTGTACTCCTACAGGTTCAATTCCAGTGCAGAAGTAGGTATCACAAGATCGTCATCTTCTAAAACTATTTGAATATAATGAGAATGCGTTGTGCACGATGGAATGTGAGTATTTCAATAGTGCCATTCTGGATACATACAGTATTTGTATATAATGAGAATGCGTTGAGCACGATGGAATGTGAGTATTTCAATAGTGCCATTCTGCATACATTCATTATTTTTATATAATGAGAATGCGTTTGTGCACGATGAAATGTGAGTATTTAAAGATTGCCATTCTGCATACATACAGTATTTGTATATAATGAGAATGCGTTGTGCGCGATGGAATGTGAGTATTTCAATAAGTTTACTCAAAACACCAGAAGTATTGAACACGCAACTGCTTAGTTGGTAGTTTATAATTGGTAACAATGGCACAGTAAAAATGATTACAGCTCAGAGATCTAGTATTTTGGACGATACTTTTACGATGTTCTTACCATAGTCGCATAGACTCTCTGTCGTTCCTGTGGCAAATCAGTGCTGTAGCCAGACTATGTCTGTCGGGCATCCTTATTACCTATGAGCATATTTTAGGGCATGCTTCATCAATAAACGTAGGGCATGCTTCACCAATAAACGTAATTTTTCTTCCGTGGTTTCTCTTTCCCTCTATCATTCCTTCAAGACAGAGTTTAGATAAGCTGTTTTTAGATCTTCTGATGTAATAGGTCGTTTGCAGTCTGAGCCATTTCCGGTACTTAGGCCACGTGCACGGCTCAAGTGGAGGGCACACCAATCGGCTGCACGGTCTAAACCCTGTTAAAGTCTAGCATATTATTCGCTTGATATTTCGGAATATCGTTGTTTTTAAGAGAAAAACAAGATGCCAGTGAGATGAGAAATACTTGAATGACTAGCCAGAGCAATTCAATGTATATTATCTCTTTTCCGAAGATAAGTAGTAAAGTGATGCGAAGAGACGCTCTCGTAAAAAGTGTCGACAGCCTCAGTACAGTTAAGAAAGTCTATTGGATGTCAGTGATGCGAATTTGACAGAATTCAAGTTGACGCCTCAACAGAGGCAGCGAAGGAATACATTATAGATTTACTAATAAATCATAATCAATGTCATAATTTCGTATATTGTGAGCCGAAGAAAAACCATTCGGTCGCCTCTCGGTCATTTGGCTAGGATCATGTGTTGTATCTGTTCTCAACGATCGGAAACTTGCCAGTAGCCTTTCAAGGACTTCGCTGTGTTCTTGTCCAAAATTATGCCGACCCCTCTTTCATATTTCTGACCACCAGAGTAGATCAGGGTGAAACCGTTCTTCGACATTTTTTTACCACTTTGTGGCTATCGCACTTCGTTCATTCCGAGAATGTTCAAGTTAAATCTGCTGCATCTCCTGCAGAACGTTGTCGAGTTTGCCCACCTGCGCTAGAGTTCGTACGTTCCAAGAACCGATTCGATAGTTAGGCTTACGTTTTTCTACAGTCGATGAGTGTACCAAGTTGTTAAATTTCTCAGCCCTCCTCTTTCACCCTAAAGAACTGACGTTTCCTTGGGAGACTCCCTAATGAAAGTAAGTTTTCTTAACGAAATATTGCATCACTTTTGATCAAATGTCATCTCTGTCTTGTATTGGTTGGAAGGAAAAGTTGCGGCTAGTATTATTGAACATGTGGTTCCTACAAAGAAAGCATAGAATTTATAGCTGGCACGTCTGTCAATAGAACTTACAGCTTGTCCTGATGTCATCTGCGCACTTTCAATGATCAGCTTCATTTTCCCTGTGCTATACGTCACTTTTCCGTCTGTGTCCTTTACTTTTTAAGTGTTAATATGCTGTGCTTGTTTTTTTCGTCTTCGCTTTGTTCTTCTGTACTTTTTGTTGGATTGTGTTTTTCTTCTCTCCTGCGTTGTGCTGAAGTATCAAATACATGGATAGTTTTAAAGCTCTACTTACATATGTTCCCTTTGTAGATTTCCAGACGTTTTTTATGGAATCGAAGATTCACCACATCAGGAGAGGTACTACGAGGAGGAGTTGTTTCCTGAAAAGTAAGTCTTCAGTTCTGATTGACTAGGTAGAGTCTTTACTTAAGATTATTAAATCAACTTTGAATGATTGTTTCTGACTTAATGGTTTCTTCACTGAAATGAATGTCTGACATAATCATTCAGGTAAGTTGGAGTACTTCTCATTCGACCTGAACGCTGTGGTTCAACATCAGTTTCTTGGTGCAGCATTTGATCTTGATCATGGACTGCCTGCTGGTTGGTAATAGATATATCATCTTCATCCTCTTCACTCTCCCTTTGAGGAAGATTGACGACTTGAGAAGGAGTGAGATCGTCCTTCATAGTTCGAGTAACGAAGCAGAGTTATAAACAAAATCACGTACAAGGATAGTTTGTTCGACTTTTCACTGTCTGATTCGCAGACCCTGACAAAGAATTGTCTGTTTGAAATGTTTGGATCTGGCTACCTGCTAAAAGGATGGAGTAAAGAAGTCCTCAGAGGAAAGTAATCGCCATAACTGCTTGTCGAAAATGAAACATAAGGCCGTTCCCGCTTTGTCGCAGGACCAAAGCCTTGATGAACACCCCTAATTAACGCCCCTTATGAGTTTTTTTAAAAAGAAATCATATGAGTTCTGTTATCTTTCCAGGCAAGACTTCTTATACTGTAGACGAAAAGCATCTACACCCTTATTAGAAAGGCCCACTACCTGCAGATATGGGCACCACTTGTACAGGGTGATAGATACAAACCTGAAAGTGTAGTCCGTACATACATGTGCTTCATAAAGTATAAAAGAAGTGCATGTACCTCCTTCAGAAATAGGGGGATTCATTTCCCAAAAGTGAGAAAATCTATACACATGTGCCCTTAGAAACGTGGGGCCGGTGGTTTATGAATTTTGGAAGTACAATGTCGGTACACGGTTTCTATTCTGTTTCCTGTAAGAAGGATGCTTGATGTTTCGCTAAATGGTAAACAAAACAGCGTGTGAAAGCCCCAAATTACCCGTGTTATTGCCATCGTCCTACTGGGCAGTTGAGTCTGATTCAGGGCTTTCTTCTCTGCCCGGTAACCTAAATTGAGGGGCGTTGCCCTTGGACGCCACAGCTGCCCTTTATTTATTAGTTAACCTGTTTGGTGGTTTTTCTGTTTATTTAGGGTAGTTTCAATGTCGGGCCCACTCAATATTTGAAAATTAGTTTCTTTATCAATTTAGATGATAGAAAATATTCTTTGATGAAAAAAGCATTGAATAAAGATTATATCAAAGTGAAAGACGAAGGAAAAACTGCATAAGCTGGCTATATAAGACTAAATCTAAGAAAATTTTTACAGCACCAAAGACAGCTTGGAACAAAGCATAGCTTCACTTTGTCCACTAAGTGTGAAGTTTGTGAATCTTTTGTATTTCGCCTCTAAAACGTCGAAATGAAAGCCAGTCCAGCTTCAGTGAGCACAAGCAAATAGCTCTACCTACCCTAACTACCCTGCCTACACTACTCTACCTACCCTAGCTACTCTACCTATCCCACCTACTCTAACTGCCTGCCCTACCTACCCTAACTACCCTGCCTACACTACTCAACCTACCCTAGCTACTCTACTCTAACTACATACCCTACTCTACCTATCCAGCCTACTCTAGCTACCTGCTCTACCTACCCTAAATACCCAGCCTACACTACTCTACCTACCCTAGCTACTCTACCTATCCCACCTACTCTAACTACCTGCCCTGCCTACCCTAACTATAGGCACTGCATGTGGTATGTCAAGCAAAGACTCGCCGTCAGTCTCGTTTGCACTTGCTATGGTTTACCATAGCTGCTTTCTTAAGTTGAATTTGTTAGTACTTGCATATGTGTTTGCGTATGTGTTCGTATGTGAATAAGTTTGTTATCCAGGTGCACATGGGCATGTAAGCAGGGCTGGTATAAACGATGAGTATATGGATGAATGCAGTAGCGGATGGTGGGCTTTTATCATGGGTGTGCTGTCCATATCTGCGTATGCAAATTCTGTTATTTAGTAAGTCTTCCTTCCTGAAATCTTCTCCGATGTAACCCGACGTTCATTCAATCTCAAAACCGTAACCCACGCTTTGGCCTCGTGTGCTCAGCCAATTAGATAGGCGATCAAGATGTGGAAGGTACTGCAATCGCCACATTAGCACCAATTAATCATCCACTGATGGATACCAACACCCAACTCGGTGCAATTGAAAACCAGCATCTCCGTGCCATATGACTAAATCAAAGAAGGTACTGCCACCCGGCCCTTCATGCTGTCCAAAGCCAATTACAAATCACAAAATATCACCAGACAACGTTTCGTCTTTTCTTAAAGACTTCGTCAGGTCCTTGTACATTGGAGGTATTAACGTGAATTAACTCTGGTGCTTCGTTGTACTTGCCTCGTTTCAATGTCCTCAACGCAACATTCCATCGTGGTTATTTCCTACAATGCATCTTGCGATTGGTGACTGATGTTCTTTGTATGTTTGCACCAGAGTTAATTCACGTTAATACCTCCAATGTACAAGGACCTGACGAAGTCTTTAAGAAAAGACGAAATGTTGTCACAATTGTAGTTTCCTTCTTGGCGTTGGCCTCGACCGTCGGATGGCCGCGGGAATCCCAGACACGCCGGCCTTTGACGGATGCAATCCTGGTCACACCGCGATCTCCTTCAAACAGGTGCCGATGCCCCCGACGAGTTCATCCAGCCGCCGAACCGGCGAATTGATGAATTGTAGCGCGACGTCGCGGACGATTTGGCCCTCGACGTCCGTCAGGTACTCGACAGGCGATTTCCCGTCGACCCGCGCAAGCATCAGGGCCGGCACCAGTTCACACACCCGGGACTCGATCGTGGCAACGGAATCCCAGGTGTACCTACCTACCTACCTACCTACCTACCTACCTACCTACCTACCTACCTACCTACCTACCTACCTACCTACCTACTTGCTTACGTACTCACTTATTTACTTTCTTAACTTACTTAATTAATTACTCTCTTGCTTGCTTGCTTACGTACTCACTTATTTACTTTCTTAACTTACTTAATTAATTACTCTCTTGCTTGCTTGCTTGCTTGTTTGCTTGCTTGCTTGCTTGCTTGCTTGCTTGCTTGCTTGCTTGCTTGCTTGCTTGCTTGCTTGCTTGCTTGCTTGCTCAAATAGTGTAACTACGCTCAAGTGCACTATTGAAATGCTCACATTCCAGCGTGCAGAACGCATTCCCAATATGTTTAAATAGTGTAACTACGCCCAATGGCACTATTGAAATGCTCACATTCCAGCGTGCAGAACGCATAGCCAATATGTTCAAATAGTGTAACTACGCTCAATGGCACTATTGAAATGAGCACATTCCAGCGTGCAAAAAGCATTCCCAATATGTTCAAATAATGTAACTACGCTCAATGGCACTATTGAAATGCTCACATTCCAGCGTGCATTTGACACGCCGTAAAAGAGTAGGTGCTATTATTCTTCTCTGTGTTTACCAAACCACCTAAAAGAAACACAATTGCTGTAAGCTGCTCAGATTCTCCTGGGAGTTAATTTTACGAAGTCGATAGCAAACGCTCCGAGCAAGAACCTTGAAGACCACATTATCTGATATTTTGAAAGAACGCTAGAGAAATAGAAAATATGTAACCACAGGGGATAGAACCCGTGACCCACGCTTTCGCGGCGTGCGCTCTACCAACTGAGCTAGGTGACCTCCGATGTTAACATAGGAGAATTTTAGTAGTGATAGAAACGAGGAGTAGAGAAAATGAGATACAATGAAATAAAACAAATTAAGACAGTTTAAGATTGTCCGCGTATTCATTAAACGTAAATTGATGTAAGGGTACAAAGACCTGAATAAAAACAATTCGGCTTTCCTCAATTTTCTTGTCGATGCGCACTTGAAATACTTTTAAATCCTTCTAGGATAGCGTTTGTCGGCTTAGTACCATTTTCAACCATGTACTGTTCATAAATTTTGCTACCCTTATATTTGCGCTGGTGACTACGCGGGATTTCTTTACTTACTCTGATGTACCCAGCAGGGCGAACTAAAAGTAATGATATCGATTTTCTTCTCTTTGCTGGGGTGTTCTAAAAAATTCGTCTTTTTTATTATGTCTGAAACAATTGAGGGTCCTGGCTGTTCTTAAGCTTACCGGTAAATTGTTCCATATTGTTGGTCCTAAGTATGAAATGCCTTTCTGACCTTGATGAATTTGATTTACTGGCTAAATTCTCATTTTAGCGAATTTCGGTAATGAGAGTGGAAAGCAATGTGTCAGAGTCATAAGGATTTGCAAATCAGTGCCGTCTGAGTCACGCTAAATAGATAATAAACGAAGTGGACAGTTTTCGCAAATCAGTGCCGTCTAAGTCACCCAGAATAGATAATAAACGAAGTAGGCAGTTTTCGCAAATCAGTGCCGTCTGAGTCACGCAAAATAGATAATAAACGAAGTGGACAGTTTTTTGCAAATCAGTGCCGTCCGAGTCACAAAAAATGGATAATATAAACGAAGTGGGTAGTTTTCGCAAATCAGTGCAAAACAAAAGTTCAGAAAGACTTAGTTTAACCAAATGCCATCAGATTTTCGTTTAAGAATCCTCGTTGCTTGTTCCCCATACGTAGCCTCTTTAGGCGTTGAATGTCGAAACATGCCCCAAGAGCTCTTAGTAGACGTATGATTAGTGGATTCATCGAGAAATTTGTACAGGCACTGGACTTGCATTGCGGAGCGAGCTACAGATGGCAAGGTTGCCTCAGCTTTCCTTTCTTTAGAGGTCGTTAAAATGCACTACATGCTCAAAAGCCAAGGGTAGGTGTCCCTTATAAGAGAAAAGGTTATATTTTTAGTGGGGCGGGTAGTAGCGGTTGTAAGTAGGTAGTAGGCAGTTTATTGTAAGTAGTTGGAAGTAGGAAATGGTGGTTGCCGTAGGAGGTAGTTTATTGTGGTGAGGTAGTTAATTGGTAGTTGGCATCCGCTGCTTATACGGAAGACTTGTATGAAACACCGGTAGTTGGCATCTCGTAGGTAAATAAGGTTGTGGTCGGTAAGCGAGCAGATGGCAGTAGTTGGTAATGTTAGTTAGTTATGGCCCCACTGGGTAGAAATTGTTGTAGTCGGTTAGAGGTAAATGAGCAGATGACGACCTCTCTGTCCCAACCGATGGACGCCCATCATTGTAAGATTTGACCTTATGACCTGCTAAAACTACTCAGAGTAAGTTAGCAGCATTCAGTGTGTAAAAATAACGCACCGACTGTAATTAAAAATGCTTTGCATCTTGTTTAATTTATAATAAACCAAATTCACCTTTTTTATAAGAGTAGTGTTCTATAAAGGCTGGTTCACATAAGAGCAAAATCCGTCGCTAGGTCTGAGAGGGCGAGCAAGCAAAGGAGATTGTTTGACTTTACTTCTGCTGATTCAGACTCCCGCTTAAGTTGTTTGCCTCACAAAAACTGACCCAGTATTGAATAAAATTGTATCTGACTCTCGTTTGCGAAGATGACTTCAGCAACTGGGATTTTTTTACCCAAAAAGAGGCAAGTTTGTAGTATTTGCAAATATCTTGGTGCGGAAAAGACATTGAGTAAACCAACCAAAAATTTCTGGCGTCTTTCGGAGTGAAGTTTTCTGCAAGCTTTCTTTGAAACTTTCTCGAAAGCTTTCTTAACTGGGAGTACCCTACTGTGTGCACAGTTTTTTAGTGTTCTTTGATTATCCCTTCAACAACATTTATCTGTCGAGCATGCCACAAAGACTGCCTCTCTAGAATGAGTCTCAACAGCCTTGGCACTTTGTTGTCATATCACCCAGTGAATTATCGTTGCTTATTGATTGTCCCTTCAACGACATTTATCTGTCGAGCATGCCACAAAGACTGCCTCTCTAGAATGAGCCTGTACTGCCTCGGTACTTTGCTGTCATATCACCCAGTGAATTATCGTTGCTTATTGATTGTCCCTTCAACGACATTTATCTGTCGAGCATGCCACAAATTTCTGCCTAGTTAATTAAAACCACGATATACGGAGTGTAAAACAGTTTGGAATAAATTTTGAATTAAAGCGACCGACATACGCTTTAAGAAATAGCTGGTGTAAGATTCAATAGAAAAATGTGCGGTTGAAGAAAAAAGGAAAATGCAGGGAAACTACGGGGGGCAATTTTCCGGGGAGCAATTTTCTTAGGGGGTAATTCTCCAGTAGGCAATTCACCGGGGGGCAATTTTCCCGGGGGCAATTCACCGGGGGCAATCTTCCGGGGGGCAATTATACCGGGGGAAACATTGTGTACTTAAAAGCTTTTTGCGTCTGACACTCCTCAGAGTACTAACGTCAGAATGACCGAAATGGAATGTATGAAAGAGTATACCCAACAGTATTTTGAAGGAGTCAATCAGAAATTGGACTGCCTGAATGGCTCGTGTTTTTGGACCAATCAGCGTCCATCACAACAAGGTTAATTGAATAGGCCTAGCGAGAAAATGAATCTTTTTGTCTGCATAGTAAAGGTTTTCTTGCTTTTATGTGGACTGACTCCAGTACGGCCAAATGAAATGCAGACCTTTGCACACTGCGTAGCATAAACAATTTTTTGTCAAAACATGGAGCCTTAGTGCAGGAAGCTAGTAATGATTCAAAATGTCAATTAAACAGTGATTTTGTATTTGCCATAATGCGAGAGTATAGTAGCAAAAGTAAAGTAGAATCTTGAAGAAAACGTCGAGCACTCGGTCACAACAGGACTGGTAACGTTGAGTAATAAGCTGGACACGTTATTGTTAACACCTATGCTGCAGCAGTTTAAGAAGAATTCATTAATTAAGGGTGGTTTAGTGGAGGAAGTTATTGTTTTAAACTTATTTCGAATGATAGATTGGCACTGCATATGATTAGCTATATTTAGATATAACTACTACCTTAAGGCCAAATTTAGTTTTGCTCAGCATGACGACATCTAAAGACGCGGAAGGTGGCATCTCGACCCATCTTCGGAAGAAATTATGGCAGGTAAGATCAAGGGTTGATTTTATCCATGTTATAATGATATCACATATTTTTAAATGCCAGGAGATTTTAGGATGCAAAGGTAACGAATTTAGATCATTAAGGATTTTATTAACAGTTTCAACCAAATTAGCCTATTTTAAACGCTTTGTGCACCATGAAATGGACGTATCTAGTGTATGGAAGCTAAGTAAAATATGCATTATGGGCCTATTTTGAACGCTTTGTGCACTATAGAATGTACGCATCGACTGTATGCAAACTATGTCAAATATGCCATATCAGCCTATTTTGAACTCTTTATGCACCATGGAATGTACGCATCTAGTGTATGCATACTATGCCAAATATGCTATATTAGCCTCTTTTGAATGCTTTGTGCGCCATGGCATCCAAACATCTAGTGCATGCAAATGTCCTCCCATCCAAAATTAAGGACCTTTTCCGGGGCTGATTATGATTTTTCAATGCTGTTTTCCTCCTGTAGATGCTCATCAAATGTAAACTTCAGGCTATTTTTTCCAGAACGCTGACAAACACTGGGTTAGATTGACTGAATCTGTCACCAAACAAAACAATTTGATGTATTCCCAATATAAATTCATCTTTGCAAACCATTTTTTGTCACCTGACTTGAGTCGAACATATGAATTAGCATACCAAAAACGAAGAGTTGATATAATAGACACATTTGCACCAGAGGGATTTCAATTTTGAGGGCTCTGTCGTACAGTTTCGCGTCGGTTCGGATCGGACGTGTGTATCTCTGGCATTAGAGTTCTCACCGTTAAAAGTGTTTTCTCTACCAATCATATTTGAAAGTTAGTCCAATCTATTATAAAACCTTTAACAAATTCTGCCTGATACTTCTTATAGTGTAGACGTTTTTGCAGGAGCATTAACAAACCTCTGTATTAAGAATGTCGTTGCCACCACGTAACGAAGGAGGTTATGGCCTAACGTTTGTTTCCGGTTTAGCCCCGTCCAATCTGATGATGCTTATAGTTTGCAAACAAAAATTGTGCTTTGTAGGTGGTAAGTAGTACGTTGCATATGGCACGTCATAAAGGCCTAGCGACAAGGTGATATCTCGCTGACAACGGTATGGCAACTCTCTGACAACGGTATGGCAACTCTCTGACAACGGTATGGCAACTCTCTGACAACGGTGTGGCAACGGTAAGGAGAATTTGGGACGGAATACGATGCATACATCCCTATCTGAAAGGATATGGTGATACTAACAGTACCAACGTAATCTTAATTCAAACCGCGACTGACTTACAAACAATACATGATGTACAATCACGTAAATGATTGGCGCATACATTAACATAAGTTCAACACTCCCACTCGCTAATCATTTAGAAAAGTTTAAATGTTCATGATATCTTTGCTACTTGCAGTTTGTTTCTAAAGCGTTCAAAATGTTCGTTCGGTAATGGTTTAGTTAGAATATCGGATAACATCTTATGTATAGGACAATACATTAATTCTATCTCTTTCGATTCTACTACATCGCGAATAAAATGATGTTTCATGTCAATGTGTTTGCTTCCGTATCATAGGAAAGGCCAGGTCTGCATTTGATTGGGCCGTTCTGGAGTCAGTCCACATAAAAGCAAGAAAACGTTTGCTATGCAGACACATGGACTTCTAAATATTATCCCTTAATATTTAGAAGTCCATGGCAGACATAAAGAATTCGCTTTCTAGTTGGGCCTATTCAATTAATCTTATTGTAATGGACGCTGATTGGTCCAAAACACAAGCCATTCAGGCAGTGCAATTTCTGATTGGCTCCTTCAAAATACAGTTGGGTATACTCTTTCACACATTCAAATACTTTGTTTGTGGTACAAAACAAGAATATTGCACGAAATAGCGAAATCATTGTGTACTAAAAAGCTTTTTTCATCTGACACTCCTCAGAGTACGAACGTCAGAATCACCAAAATGGAATGTGCGAAAGAGGAAACCTAATTAATGGTAAAAAAACACAAGCCATTCAGGCAGTCCAATTTCTGATTTTCTCAATCCAAATACGGTTCATGTTACATGTTCAGAGATTTTAGATCTTTGTGTTCGGTCATTTTGGTGAAGGAAAGAAGGAATTGTAACATAGTTCAGAGCTCCAGCTAAAAGTCCATATTTTTTTGTAAAAAAAAGACATGAAAATTGTCAGTGCTCATGAAATACCTGAGTCAAAACGTAAAACAAGTTTGATAACATATTTTTGGGGTCATTCAACGCCAGGAAAACTGTTTAAAACAACTCTGTACTCTGGTTGTCTCCCAATCCAGTACCAATGAATTGAGAACTGGACCGAATCGTATGGCCCAGCTTGTCACAATGACTACATCGAACATGCCTCTTTCATGTAGCAATTTTTGGGTGTGTTTTCAACATGAGGAGTGCCAGTGGCGTTGACATCGATAATGTTCATAATGCACTGAGTCAACTTGACCTTGATACAGAGGTTGTCACTTCAATAGAAGACCGTCAGGACTGTGCAAATGCAGATGAAGAATTAAAGGAAACTATTCCTGATAACACACAATCTGAAATCAGCACAAACGTTGACGATGAATGTTCAAAAATAAAGATTTATAATATAGGAACAGATAGGGCAGAGGCCTCCAAAGCCAGCAGCAAACTCCTGGTACCAAAGGAGGACACATCTTCCATTGAAATGGACAATTTTATATCATAGGGTAGCGTTAAAATTGTTTCAATTCTTGCTTGGGTAAAGAGAGAGCAAGCTACATGTTCTTGAATACTTTGAGAAAAAGAAACTTTGATTACATTTTAATTGTCTTAAATGAGGAGGGGACGTATTAGAAACAGACATGGTCTACGTAGGTCTGAAATGCAAAGTGACCTCTTGATTCATTGATTTCTCTTATATTGGCTATTTAGCAAAGTTACTACCAACTACTTTTTGAATACAACATATCATTGGGAAAAGAAAATAAGTGCCAAATTTATGCTGCTCGAACGTGATGATCTCTATTAGCAACGTTTCTATCCTCGAATTTCCTGGTATACTACATTTGATCATCTTCCTCCTAGAATTCAATCTTCGCCATTCATCGTTTGCACGGTCACCATGATTTCTAGAGGTCTATCATTCACTCAAAGAGAAGCTGTTCATGGCAGTCTATTAAATTTATTCCTGTACAGAATCTCTATGGTTTAGTCATACTATAGAAATCAGGGCAGGAAAAAATTGCTCTTTATTAACACTGTGATAATGCGTATATCTTATATAAATCACGTATCTAAGACTTCTGCTTATTTTTCCCATCAAGTTTCATCCCGATACCTCCAATCCAAGCGTTTACCATGATTTTAGGTTCCCCCACCCCAAAATCCCCCAATGTCACCAGATCCGGTCGGGATTTAAAATAAGACCTTTGAGACAAAATATCCTACTAAATATCAAATTTCATTGAGATCCGATCACCCGTTCGTAAGTTAAAAATACCTCATTTTTTTCTAACTTTTCCAAATTCCCCCCTCCCAACTCCACCAAAGAGAGCAGATCAGAACTAAGTAACTAAGTAACTATGTAACTAAGTAACTAAGTAACTAAGTAACTAAGTAACTAAGTAACTAAGTAACTATGTAACTAAGTAACTAAGTAACTAAGTAATTAAGTAACTAAGTAACTAAGTAACTAAGTAACTAAGTAACTAAGTAACTAAGTAACTAAGTAACTAAGTAGCAAAGTAACTAAGTAACTAAGGAACTAAGGAACTAAGTAACTAAGTAACTATGTAACTAAGTAACTAAGTAACTAAGTAACTAAGTAACTAAGTAACTAAGTAACTAATAGTGTAATCCCTTTAGTTTTTGCTCTGTTGAATTTTGAAATAGGCTACAGTAAATCCTTATGCAACCCATTAAAAACGTTTATACTTATATAGGCTTTATGGTGCTGATAACCTAGTAAAGAGTAAAATGTAGTCAATAGTAAATGCAGTTTAAATATTATGATTTAGGAGAAAGTGAAAAGTAATCAAATGTTTTATTTTTATTATTATTTCTGATTGAGAAAGACCTGTCGTTGCTGGTAGTGGCCTTTGATTGTTGTAAAGTTGCGCATATAGGAATGGGCTGACTGGTTCCTTACGTTCTCTTGTTGAGCGTCTTAGTGTACAATTGTCATTTGTTGTACTCTGTGTACTTGACTCAGTAACATTGCTACTACATTCCTTCTGTTCATTGGCTTCAACAAGTTCGCGATCAATAGAAGAATCGAGTTAATCTTCTTCTGCAAGATTAAAACACTTATTGAAAACAACATTTCTGCTTATAAAGATTGTGCGTGTTTCATGATCATAAAGGCGATAGGCTTTTGACTGAATTGAATAGCCTACAAACCTGCATTTCTTGGCCTTAAGTAGTAGTAGTAGCAGTAGTAGTAGTAGTAGTAGTAGTAGTAGTAGTAGTAGTAGTAGTAGTAGTAGTAGTAGAAGAAGTAGTATATTTTAAGGAACACCTAAGAAGCTGGCAAAATGCAGGCAGCCGCCTTCCAAAAAACATCTATAGTTTAATTTGTAGGCATTTTAATAATACTCTTCTTGTAGGTGTCTTAGTATAAATCATGATGCAAAGATCTGGAATCACATTATGAAAGTGTTCAGTTTATTAATTTAAGTATGAGTGCCATAGGTGGTATGGCAATGTACGCATCTAGTGTATGAAAACTATGCCAAATATGCCTTATTAGCCTATTTTGAACAGTTTGTGCACCATGGAATCTACGCATCTAGTGTATGCAAACTATGTCAAATATGCCTTATTAGCCTATTTTCAGCGCTTTAGAATGGAATGTATAATGTAGAATGTAGAATGGAATGTACACATCGAGTGTATGCAAACTGTGTAAAAGATGCCTTATTAGCCTATTTTGAACGCTTTGTGCACAATGGAATATACTCATCTGGTGTATGCAAACTATGACAAATATGATGACAGATTCTTTCCATGATCCGTGAGAGCCGGTACTACTGGGAAGTTGAGCCTGCCTTATGGCTTGCTTCTTTTCCTCATTATCATCATCATCATCATCATTTTCTTCATCATTTTCTTTATCTTCATCTTCGTTTAGAGTCCCTTTGTCCCTATTTTTGGGTTGGGCTTGCAATGATCCTCCTCCGTTTTGCTTGGTCCTATGCTAGCTCTTCTCCTACATTCATTTGTTCCATATCCTGTTGTACTGTTGCTTTCCATGTTTTCCTTGGTCTGCCGACACCTTCATCTTCTTAATACGTGGTTTTCATATTTTAATAAAGTATTTTCTACTTGCTCGCCAAAGTACCTCCTCAAAAAATGTCATGGGTGGGAGATTACTTAAAATTAATAGACGGGGGTTGGAATAAGAATGTCATGGGTGGAAACTTTTTCAAAAATTTATTAGCGAGGATGGACGTCTACAAGGCACCCAAGAGTACTCGTACATGATTGCCGTTATAATCTACTAACCTGGATTCGACAGGCTTCATATACTTATTCAACTTAAGCCTATTGACAAAACTGCAAGTTACAAAATCATCCATTTACAGATCCTTGAAACATTAGGGGAGGCAGCAGGGCACAATACCTACCGTGTTTCTTTGCTGCAATATTTTATCCATGTAATGTCTCTAAAACCTCTAAACTGTTAATGGTGATATGATGATAAGCAGGTTAAATGTGGCAATTTTGACAAAGACAATTTTGTCCGTTTAACTTTATCTGCAAGAAGCAAGTTACAAAATCATCCATTTACAGATCCTTGAAACATTAGGGGAGGCAGCAGGGCACAATACCTACCGTGTTTCTAATAGTCACTTTCTTCATACTCAGACTCACTTCTTTCATGTTTGTTTAATGTCGTTGTCCAGTTTGTCACATTCCTCGTTTAGCCATTTTCTTTTGCTGCTATGGTTACAAACATCACTACTGTTCTTTGCTAACTGGCTCTGCTACTACAATAACTACTACTAATACTACTACTGCTGTTGCTGCTGCTGCTACTACAACTACTACCACTACTACTACTGCTACTGCTACTGCTACTGCTACTGCTACTGCTACTGCTACTGCTACTGCTACTGCTACTGCTACGGTTAATATCATCATATGCATGCCAATGACTTACGTTTGGTAGGGTAGAAAGCTAGCGTTGCAGACTTTTATTACTTACCTTTTATTATAAATATGTCAAATTTGGATGAAAACCTAAACACCTAGACCAAAAGCTGCAGATATGCCAACTTTTGTAGACCAACTACTCTTATATTCTTTGACACTTATAATAAAAAAAACAGGATGTGAACGGTTCTAGGAAAATTCCCTCCCAGAAAACTCCCTCCCGGAAAACTCCCACCGTATAATTCCCTCCCGGAAAATCCAAAAGGACAGAAAAAAAGAAACGTCTTGATGTTCCTGCTGGAAAAAGTTACTCTGTCGAAGACTTCCGTTTCGAAGCTTCAGAAACAGAAGAAGCCGAGACGAGGATGCTTGAGGAAGGAGTTCACCCTGATCAAGTCAGACTGAAAAGAAAGAGAACTGGTGCTTCCATTCCTATGAAAAAGAAAGCTGTAGTCCGAAAAAGATTTCTGAGGGATTTTTCTGGTTGTTGAAGTTGAGTTCTTTTCATTCTTGAAGTTGATTTTAGAAGACTTTCCAATACCGACGTCCCTCTAAAAGGTCATTGGTTCCCCTACCTTTTAACCCGCTTTGGAAGTTTTAAATCTTCTGCAACTGATGTCCTCTGAACGTTACTTACTTGTAACAAATCTCTGGTTCATGATAGCTAAAGCAACGTCCTTCTAAAAGTTCGTTGGTTCCCATACTTTAACCCACTTTGGAAGTTTTAAATCTTCTGCAACTGATGTCATCCGAACGTTAGTTACTTGTAATAAATGTTTGGCTCATGATAGCTAAAGCAACGTCCTCACTTGTAACAAATCTCTGGTTGTTGCAACAGCGGCAAAATGAAATACCACTTTATTTCGTATTTTTGTGATAATACTTGAGATATAGTCATAATTGCCTTGGAACTCAACTCGAGGCCAATAATTGCCTTGAAACTCAACTGGAGGCCAATAATTGCCTTGGAACTCAACTCGAGGCCAACCTCACAGGCGAACTTCGCGACACTCTTTTGCACTACATTTTACTTTTCTTGACCTAGGTAATTAGTAAGGATATCAAGCCAGTGCGAGATTTCCTGGAACAAATTTCTGCATCTCTGAAAGATGTCCAATGCCTGTAGTACTTTTACCAATGCCTATAGTGCTGTTACCAATGCCTGTAGTACTTTTACCAATGCCTATAGTACTGTTACCAATGCCTGTAGTACTTTTACCAATGCCTATAGTGCTGCTACCAATGCCTGTAGTACTTTTACCAATGCCTATAGTGCTGTTACCAATGCCTGTAGTACTTTTACCAATGTCTATAGTGCTGCTACCAATGCCTGTAGTACTTTTACCAATGCCTATAGTACTGTTACCAATGCCTGTAGTACTTTTACCAATGCCTATATCAGCTTAAGTTAAAGGTAATGCACAAAAGATATATTTCAAACCGCTTCAAACAATTCTATGTCCTTCCACAAAAACATACTTGATCAGCTAAAGTTTTATTTACGTAAAAAAGTACATCATTTTATACAAAAGAATTTGTTTAACTGTTAAAAGACAATCGTTGTCGTTGCAAGAAGTTATCAAGGTTTCTATTTGATCAGCACAAATAATGCACAAAAGATATATTTCAAACCGCTTCAAACAATTCTATGTCCTTCCACAAAAACTTACTTGATCAGCTAAACTTCTTTCAGGTGATTGAAAAATTGTATATCAGTACGTTAACTCAATAAAGAGGATTGACGACGATTTAAGTTCAAAACTCAGCAGCAATGTTGTCCTTTAAAAATGGAAAGTGGACCCAAGTCAACACTGCATTTTTTTGCCTCGTGACAATAATTGGTGCTGCTCTTTTTATAGTCCTTTTGGAAATCATGACTAGCTTCTGGTACACTTTCAGGGTACCCCACATGTTACCAAGTAAATTGTACCTGCATGGTAACGAAACACACAAAGTGCCAAGTCAAAATTCTCGATGATACTTTCTAACTTAATGGGCTTTGGATTGATGACGGGCCGGACGGCAGTTCTTCCTTGGTCAAGTCAACACGTGACCCACGCTTTCGAGCCGTAGCCATCAATGCGTAATTTCTAGCCTTTGCCAGCGGGGAAAGTTAGTGGTACCTTAAACATGAATGCATACAATTTGAGTTGAATTACAGAATAGAAACGTAGGCTAAATGTGAAAGCCCTAGACACGAGATGAGATACCTGATGAAGTTGGCTTCTTGTGTATAACAAGGAAGAAGAATGACATTCCAAGCATGCAAGTGTCACTAAAAACAGCTTTTGGTGCTCTTCTAAACGCATTGTGCACCATGGAATGTACGCCTTCCAAGCATGCAAGTGTCACTAAAAACATCTTTTGGTGCTACTCTAAACGCGTTGTGCACCACGGAATGTACGCATTCCAAGCATGCAAGTGTCACTAAAAACAGCTTTTGGTGCTACTCTAAACGCCATGTGCACCATGGAATGTACGCATTCTAAGCATGCAAGTGTCACTAAAAACAGCTTTTGGTGCTATTCTAAACGCATTGTGTCTGCGTGTCTGCGTGTCTGTGTGTCTGTGAGTCTGTGTGTCCGTGTGTCCGTGTGTCCGTGTGTCCGTGTGTCCGTGTGTCCGTGTGTCCGTGTGTATGTGTGTATGTATGTATGTATGTATGTGCGTATGTGAGTCTGTGAGTCTATGTGTCTGTGTGTCTGTGTGTCTGTGTGTCTGTGTGTCTGTGTGTCTGTGTGTCTGTGTGTCTGCGTGTCTGCGTGTCTGTGTGTCTGTGAGTCTGTGTGTCCGTGTGTCCGTGTGTCCGTGTGTCCGTGTGTCACCGGCATCATTTCGGATTCTAACAGACTTCTTTAAATCCATGGGAAACAGACTAAATTTCTATTTCTCTGTGTCAAGTGGGCCTGAGAAAGTCTGTTAGAAGATGATACTTTGTGGCTACTACATATGTAGTTTACAATTTGGCGCGAACTGAGGTAATGAAAATGTCTAGAGTTGATCAATCAATTGTTAACATATTGTTTTAATGTTACAGGCAACTCTGTCCTTGCGGCCAGCTTGCTTTTAAGGGCAGCTTTGAAATATGGGCGCAAAATCAAAGTCCCAAGCCTATGCTTCTCCCAACATTATCCAGTTATCGGGCCTTTGGTCTTGTATTTGTCCCCGCAAATCATATATTTCCATCTCTCATAAGCCTATGCTTCTCCAAATATTATCCAGTTATCGGGCCTTTGGTCTTGTATTTGTCCCCGTAAATCAAATATTTCCACCTCTCGCAAGCCTGTGCTTCTCCAAATATTATCCAGCTCTCGGTCCTTTGGTCTTGTATTTGTCCCCGCAAATCATATATTTCCACCTCTCGCAAGCCTATGCTTCTCCAAATATTATCCATTCTTTAAATACTAATAATGCTGTATAGCTACAAGTGCTATATTTTAAGTACAATTTTGCAGTTATCAGCTCAGTATCTCTGTGCTGTTTTTAAGCTAAATGTTTTTTTTACCTGCATCTATCATTAAATACTGTATTTGCATCACTTTGTAAGCTTAGGTGTAAGCTATTGCGTTTTTTTCAATTTCAATTGATATCATGTATTTGGTATATATATTTAGACCTTTGAGAAGCCTGTAATTTGTTTAAAAGCAAACTGTCAACCGTGAGAGCCAGTGTTGTTGTTGCCTAAAGAGAGATCATTTTATTAAGATATTGCTGGTCAAAAGAATACACAAAAATATCTTTTGTGAAGGAAGAGCTTGGGATTGGAAAAGGCACTACAATTTATTTTAATAATTTTTTTTTTCGATTTTCTTGCTACCCTTATATTGATTGGCGGACCAAACATGACCGTAGAAGTGGACGCATCCCTTTCCGGAATTGTTGTGCTATTAAGTCATTCCACAGGGAACTGGTGATATGATTTGGAAAAGCTATTTATAGTAAACATTTCAATTTACTTTTACTGTTGTTGATTTGATTTCTTCCATCGACAACAGCGCTGTCACATTGTGCACACGCACCTCAGAGATCAGCGCCTGATAGAATTTGTCGTAGGCCCGCGCATTGGCCACGCGCACTTTTAAAATATAGTCGATATCGCCAGCCAGACGGTGCGCTTCTTGCACTTCCGGCCGGTCGCGCAGCGCCTTTAGGAAGTTGGCCTGCCAGTCCGCCTCATGTTCGCTGGTGCGGATCAATACAAAGAAACAGGCCTCAAATCCAAGCGCCTCCGCATCCAGCAAGGCGGTCCAAATCTGTGTTATTTCTTCAGGTTACCGCTCGGAGATGATTCAAAAGAAATACAACAACAACTTGCTAATGATTGATTTAGCACTGTGCCTTTTACCTCTCCTACTTTGCCTTCTCTATCTCAAATACGATATCTACAATGTTTACGAAATTGGTCACAAATACGCCATAATGCCCATTCTTATCATTTATTTCATATTGAGTGGATCTGGTTACTGTCACATAATAAGGAAAGTTCGAGATAGTTCCAAAAGACTTACATCTATCGAAATGAACAGCAATACAATGCTTCCATGGAAAGTTACAAAGCGAATCAACGTTACCTAATACCATTGAGAAGTTAACACCATCTGAGTCCACTAGTAGTAGTAGTCTTGTGAAGTCTAGTTGAAAGTCGAGCCCGTTTGTACAGGGCTTAACAGAAGTACTCTAGTAGTAGTAGCCCTTTGCATAGTTTTTCAGGGGAATTTCCTTTCATCATCATGCAATTGTCAGGAAAAGGAGTGAGAACAAAACCATACATCCTTTGAAATAAAACTCATTCTCCTTTCATCTGGAACCAATTGATCAAAGAGAAACAAAATCCAAACCGCAGTAGTTGCACACCACAAACAGCACAACAAAGATAAGTAATGTCAGGCTTCTCAAGTTGAAAAAGATGCCTTGGTAAATCCAAACGGACTAAGCAAAACAATTTGTATTAGGAGAGGCATATACCAGTATAAACAATTAAACAATTTGCGCCAGTAGAGGACGTGACCGACCTCGCTCATGGCATAATAATCTCAATGCCTTTATTGGTGATCTCTTTACAAAAACTTTTCCCGCTGTTGTCACCTGGCGTAGTACATGGGAACTAAAAGTAATGATATCGATTTTCTTCTCTTCGCTGGAGTGTTCTAAAAAATCGTCTTTTATATTATGTCTGAAACAATTGAGGGTCGTGGCTGTTTTTAAGCTTACCGGTAAATTGTTCCATATTGTTGGTCCTAAGTATGAAATGCCTTGCTGACCTTGAATGCTTTCACGCTGAAGATGTGGAACATGTCCGAACGCAGGGGAAAATTCACCAGCTACTATATGTTCACTTTTTTCTTCTAAATTCTCAAGCCCTTAGAGATGTCCATAGAACCAATTTTGAACATCGATCGCCGAAATGAATAGGGGACTATTGTTCTAGGTGTGAAGATTCTCAACCCTTTCTTGATCAACTGTGCATCGACCAAGTCTCACATCTTGTTTACATAACAGTTAAGGGCCTTGCTTTAGTGATGTTGGATTGAGAAGCGTGTAGAGATAGGGTTGTATGGGCCTGGGCACCTCACCCTATTTGGAAAGTAAGTGTATTCTAGAAATGATTAAAGAAGTGAGTAATTTTTAAGCCTTCATCTGGAAAATTGATGACACAAGTAAATAGGAACCAGTTGGAATTGACTTCTTAATCGTCACAGTAACTATTTTTCGCGCTAATTGTTGCTTTGTTTAAGGTGATGTCTGTCGTGAAAGAGGTCCTGGGGGTGAACAGCGGCAAAAAAATCACTTTGCTTAGAGACTAATCTAACAGCGTATGACGAAACAAAGATTTAAACGAAGAAAAACTAATCAACTGGTACGGATTTAAGAGGTGCCTTTAAAATTTGAGGGGTGTCGCCCTTGGACGCCCCAGCTGCCCTTTATTTATTAGTTAGCCTGTTTGGTGGTTTTTCTGTTCAGTCACACAGGAATTTTTCATCTCCTATTCAAAACTGCCCATGCTTCTCCATTTATCACCAACTTACATTGTATCTCTTTGCGATGTTCTCTTATCCACAGACAGACTACACCATGAGATTCTCATTCTCCACAATCAAACAGTAGCCCAGGAAATTCCGAAAAGATTTTTAAATGTATTAAGAATATGTTTTTGTAAAGAAAAGAAGGAATTGTAACAAATTTTAATTCATATTCTGTGTACATTACGTTTTGAAGCTTTAGTTCTCTTTCAGCTTTATTATGAGATCAACCATTAAGATAGACTGGGGTTTCTCTCAGTATATTTTATATTTTTTGCCACCAAACTTACTATTAGATATACATGCATCACCTATCTTAACTCTATATTTTTGTGTGTTTCTTCAAAGCCCGCTAAGATTGCAGTACCTAAGGTCTCTTCTCTTTCTCAATGCGTTTGAGTACCTCTATTTTAAGTGCAAATTTCTGTTGTTCTTACTGCTCATTGTATCTCGCAAGTTATGCCTTTAACTGCCCAAACACTGGCCTTCTCCATTACTCTGATAGCCCGTTTTACAAGAGTTTGGTTTCGAATGAGATATTTTGTATCATGTTTACTTTTATGTCTATTGCGCTTGGATTTACTTAGGAGCGATAATTCAGGATTCTCAACACAAGCTAATTATTTGTGTATACCACAAATTATGTCCTGTTTTAACTACAAAATTACGTTCATGGCGAAGCAATGCAAAGCGATTTTTAAAAGCTAGTAGGCCCACGGCTGTTTTAACATGTATAACTTCTATAAAACGTGGTTTTATGCTTTGATATTCAGGTTGTAAATACTTCGACACCAAACATTTGAACAATATGGTGGTACAAACTGAGAGGTTCCTTTAAATAAAGTAGACGTGATTAGGTTGACGTTTCTTGATTGGCATTCTTCAGAACGTTACGCCAATTTACAGAAATGACAACTTTTACAGAATTTTTTTAAACGTACACAGATCGAAATTTTTATGTGGTCTTCCTGGAAAACACGAAATTACAATGAAACACTGCGACAAGACACCTGGAAATAATACAATGAATTATACACAAGACACCTGGAAATAATACAATGAATTATACACAAGACACCCTCCTCGTCTCTAGCATCTGCCATAAGCGTGTAGCTGTTTTTCCATCGACAAGTTGGATTGCTAGATTTGTTTGTTCAAGTCTTCAAGCTTTCTCATAGCTCACCAAAGGAAGCACTTGCATTGAAAATGGGCTACTTTCTTTGTCTTTTTATGGAATTTCTCTGGAAGGGGGTAACAGGAAACAGCTGGAGATCGAAACCAGGTTTTCTGAAGGTTCGGGAACGAAAGGGTGGAGGATGGGAATGGGGGACCTTGAAAAGAAGAGGATGGAACTTATATGAAGGGAGCGAGAAAAGACCTGCGGTGATTGCGCCATCCTTGGTGAGAACTTTCCAATTTAAAGACTTTTAGCGTTGTAATTCCTTAGTCTCTATTAAATACTTAGTAAAACCCCTACTAATTCGCCACTTTTAATCCTCTGTCTATCGACCTACTGCCTGACCTTCTTTATACTCATTCACTTTATTTTTTCTCTGTGTTTTACTACCTTTTTGGTCGCGAATCTTCATCCACAGTTTGTTTCTATTCTACCGAAACTTTCACTATCATTTTGGCACTTCTCGACTTGATGTGTGAAAGAGTATACCCAACTGTATTTTTGAAGGAGCCAATCAGAAATTGGACTGCCTGAATGGCTTGTGTTTTTGAACCAATCAGCGTCTACTACAACAAAATTAATTGAATAAGCCTTGTGAGAAAACGAATTCCTTTTGTCTGCATAGTAAAGGTTTTCTTGCTTTTATGTGGACTGACTCCAGTACGTCCCAATAAAATGCAGACCTGGCCTTTCCTATATTACGGATGCAATCGTCCGTGTACACTTTGGCACAGTCTGGGTTCTCAAGCAAGTGCTTTTGGATCTGTACCAGTTTGGATCTGTACCAGTTTGGATCTGTACCAGTTTGGATCTGTACCAGTTTGGATCTGTACTAGTTTGGATCTGTACCAGTTTGGATTTGTACCAGTTTGGATTTGTACCAGTTTGGATCTGTACCAGTTTGGATCTGTACCAGTTTGGATCGGTATCAGTTTGGATCTGTACTAGTTTGGATCTGCATCAGTTTGGATCCGTACCAGTTTGGATCTGTACCGGCGTAAACAGGGTATAGATAACATGGTATTTACCAGAAAGGTATTCGCTCCTTACGCTAAAGTTTTTTATAAGTAGAGTTGCAAGAGTTCATTTCAGAAAACTTGTTTTTTTATATTTAATCTTACAGAAGAACCAGGGGTTTTCCGTGGCATTTGAAACTAAGAGGTTATGTGGGAATTTGTTTAGCCCTACGCTCCCCGAACCCATGGTTGCCGATGCAATTTAAGTAGCAGGAAGAAGTTTTAAAAGTTTGTGAAACCAAAGGCTGATTAGAGGATGAACTTTGGCAGATTGTAAAAAATTTTTAGCAGACAAGGCCTGCAATATTTGTGATTTTCAGAGGCTAGCTGGTCTTCGATCTGGTTTTCAAAGTCTTTTCCTGTCTTTCTTTTCAGATCTTTGATGAACTCTTCATCTTTAACTCTGTCCGCTTTCCCAAAGTCCATCAGATACATTATATGAGTTCGTATCGCGTTCACGAATTCTTGAATCGATTGTGCATCTTTGTCTTGTAGTGCTTTCAATCGTCTGAAGCTCGATGTCAATTGGTCCGCAATCTTCTGGTCTGTAATAACCAGCTTCAATGACCTCCAAGCTTCCTCAACAGTCGGTCTTCTTTACTTATTCGTATCATTGTAAGATTCCCATCCTTAACCAAGGAAATACGGATATCCGTTTGACGTCTACTCCTAATGGTTTAGGGAATCTTACATTACGAGATAAGTCTAACAGTGATAAGATGTTACCCATCTTAGCACTTAACTTATTCGTTTCGTTGTAAGATTCCCATCCTTAACCAAGGAAATACGGAATTCCGTTTGAGATCTACTCCTATGGTATAGGGAATCTTACATTACGAGATAAGTATAACAATGATAAGATGTTACCCATCTTAACACTAGACTAAACTATGAATTTCTCAATAATAAACTAAGCCTAATGACGCAGTATTTAGAGAGAGAAATGTATTTTCTCCACCTCGTGGTTATGTTTTGGTGTGATTTGTGATCACACAGTCTTGAATTTGAGTTGAAACGAGATGGACGTCTACTTATTGTGTTCCTTTATTCTCAAACGAACCATTATGTCGCAGTAGCACGCGAGCTTTGCCCACATAAATTGATGCCGAAGACCCTTCACAACATATGGACATGGGTGGATCAAAGAAAACTCGTAACCTCCAACGGTTTTTCTGTTTATTTAGGGTAGTTTCAATGTCGGACCCACTGCTCATCAGGGGTCTTTGATTGAGAGACTGCCATATAAGAGCCAAAACTTTAGGGGTTTGTCAAGCTACAAAATTAGTCATATAGCGATATAGCATGCCAAAGCAATGGTGAAGCCACTACAAAGGGACCATTGTGGAAACAAGGTTTTCTGAACCTTTTTAATGCTGTTGAGAATCATCGACAATCTACGACATCCAAGGTTTTGTGTGTTTTCTCATCTTCTTACTCGTAACTACTACTGTTTTCGTTTCGTCGATTTTTTGAAAAGTTAAAGCACTCTGTTCAACATGTATCCAGAATGAGTGCATTAAAATGTTTAAAGCAAACTGTGCGTATGAAAGTTGTCAAAAAGGCGTATCTGCACTATCGCAAGAACGGCAGAGTGCATAAAGTTTAAACCTTTTGGACATGTTGAGGAGGAAGTTGAACTAATAAAACGACTATGCAAATCATAATGGCTAATACTTTAATATTTGTGTGGATTAAATTTTAGAAGATTAGATTTTCCATGTTCATTTTTGGATTAGTTGAGACAATACCACTACGAGGTTGTAACTAACAGATGCAGGTCGTATTTTGTATGTGTTAGGTCAATAGCAAACAGAGTAGCCTCGATTTCATAATGAAACACGAGAAGACAAGTACCTCGACAAAAGAGGTGCCGAGTTTCCCTCTGTTGTATTTGTTCTCATTGATGACACATTGATGGCAGGTGCTGTCCATGGCCCCTGAGAGGCAGTTGAGGTTGCTTCATGGCTTGCTTCTTTGCCCGGTTACCTGTAATGAGGGGCGTTGCCCTTGGACGCCCCAGTACATACATGGTTTTAAGGGCTTAATCAACTACAAAATTCAAAGCTATCATTGGACGAAAACATCTTACGTATACTTGCAGGAGCTACTGAAATTTTTCAGAACCTTTAAAAGCGGTTTCTTTCTTCCTTCACCCTCTCCTCTTCACTCCTTCGCAAACCACACCTTCCAAATTATTATTATTATTAATATTACCCGAATACTTTCGTTTTTATTCGAATTGTTACAACACAACAGGAGCAACGACAATAAAAACACTAAATATTCGTGTAGGTCACATTTCCTTCATTTAAAAATTTCAGATTTTTGTGCTGTTAAGGTAGCTATGGCAACTTATTCGAGGGTGCGTGCTTTTTAAGTGTTCTTGCCTGAATGGTAGGCTCTAATTTTGGAGGTTGCAAATCAAATAAAACATAGACCAAACGTTAATGATGTTAACAAGGTGGGAGAGTGATCGTACTTTCTTTTTCTCAATCTGATTTTTTAAGAGGTCTGGGAATTGGCTTCTTGTACGGCGTCATAAATATATGATCCTGCACGATTATTTATGTTACCCAAATCAGGTTCGAGTTTTGTAGCGCCTAAATGCATACGCAACTCGGAATTGCATCAAATATGTTTAGCTACTTTAGGGCTGAAAATTGTCACCATCCTAAGAAATTGTAGGCGATGACAATGCCATTTCTGAAATTTGAAATTATGCACCTCTCATAATTGAAAGAGGACTTCAGGTACTCCGATAGTGATTTAAAAGTAGGCGGGGAGTGCCAACAATCTCGGTCTCCTGATGAGGATAAGCCATCCCTCAAAGCTAAGGGTGTAGTATCTGTTCACGCTTTCCATGATCTGTGACAGATTTTGATATTTCGTCCAGTATTGATAACTCTGCCCGTAGAGCAATAATCTCTTTTTGGAGTTTGATTTTCCACTTTGATGCTTTATTAACATGATGTTTCTTATTTTTCTTCTTCACTTTATTCCCCATTGCGTTTGAGATTGCTTTCCCAGTAGCGTTTATCATTATTATTATTATTATTGTTATTATTATTATTATTATTGTTATTAACAAAGTAAATACAAGGATCTTGAAAAGGACCTCATAGATCAAACTCTAAGATTAAAATTAATAACTCTAGAAATCAGGGCGGGCGGCCAGTTAGCACAATCGATAAAGCGCTGGTCTAGAAAGTCAAAGTTGATGGTTCGAGCCGATGCTCTCTCGTCTAATCCTATCTTTTCTGCTTATAAAAATTACAGCCAGGCTGAGTATCTTTAATGAAAGAGACATATTGATATATTTTTCCTTTTTGATTAAAAACTAAACTAACGTTTCGTCAAACAGAACTGTGGACATCTTCAGAGTAAGTATAAACTGTATGCTAAGGGGAAGAATAATCTATGCGATCTGTACGATGGAGAGAAAAAATCCTGTTCGCATTTTTGTCGCCAACTATTCGCCTGTAACAGGATTAAATGTTTCTTTGTTGTCTTCTTACGAGTAAGAACGACGCTCTATACAGGAATGTACAATCCTTAAGCTCGTCAGAAGCAGAATTAGTCTCACTAAGACATTCTTCTCATTTTTACGTGTAAATTATACGCTTTCCTTTTGGAAGTGTGTTGTAAATCAACTGTCAATACATTGTGTATACTTCTCCCAGGCTGGGAGTTCTGCTGTGTTGAAAGAGCAGATATCTTGCGCCTTCGAAACTTAGCTAGCGAGGGCTTAGCGAGACAGTTAGCGAGCTCGCAACGCTAGCGAGGCTTTTGTGCATAAGGCCCCAGGTATTTTGATACATGACCTAGCGCTACCAATAATTTGTCGCATCTTGAAAAAACGAGTAAGTTAGTAAATGCACTTATGTGTGAATACCTTTAAGTTACAGTTAACGAAATTGTTCGTTAAATATGTGATTATTTATTAAGTAGGACTATGAAATGCGTATTGGGAACTAAGCGTCATAAACCACAGGATTACACATGCTTCTTCATGTTTGGGTGGATTAAAAAAAGTGATAGTATAATGAATTGAAATCAAATATGAAAAAAAGTAGAAAACAACACTAGAGTTTACATAATCAATAAACAATCTACATAAAAAGAGGACTGATGCTTCCCAACATCTCAATCTACGCTACAGCAACAGTTGTTTCTCATTGCTTCACAACTCAATCCTCTCGCTTAGGAATAGTGCAATATAGGTTTTATAATAAAGTGCATCTTAACCTGTTAGCTGATGTTACCTATCCCATACCTGGGCGGGTTTAAAGCTGTTGACCTTAGTTCTAGATACGTAAATGACAAAATTGGAATGGATCCGCTCTTATTGGGGGAGTTGGGGGAGGGGGTGTTAATTTGGAAAAATTAGAAAAACTGAGGTATTTTTAACTTAGAATGGGTCTTATTAGAATAACTACTTAGAATAACTTATTTTAAATCCCTACCAGATCTGGTGAAATTGGGGGGAGTTGGAGAGGGCAGAAATCTTGGGAAACGCTTAGAGTGGAGAGATCTGATGAAACTTGGTGGGTAGAATAAGCAAATTTCGTAGATACGTGATTAACGTACAACCAAATTATAGACCGAGAGATCAACACAACCGCCAGACAAATCAAAGAAAGTATCCAACCTGACATAGCTAAGACCACAATTCAGATGATTTTGATATAGATGGTAGAATTTATCATGTGTGAAGTCTATCTTTTTGCGAGCTATGTTTCTATAATGTACGTTTTCCCGGTCAAAGATGTGTCCTTTGGAATTGGGAATGGGACACAACCAAATTATAGACCGAGAGATCAACACAACCGCCAGACAAATCAAAGAAAGTATCCAACCTGACATAGCTAAGCCTTACGAGGGTAATGAAGCCGTTCACAACGCCTCTTTTTTTGGCATGATCGCCAATATCGACGAAAATATCGGCAAATTAACGGCTTACCTGGAACGCAATAACCTTGCGGAGAATACCATTCTGATGTATATGACCGATAACGGCACCGCCGCCGGCGTGGATCTGGATAGAGAAACGAACCTGCCCAAAAAAGGCTTCAATGCCGGGATGCGGGGCAAAAAAGGCAGTATGTACGAAGGCGGTCACCGGGTTCCCTTTTTTATCCGCTGGCCGAAAGGAGGTGAATAAGGTAATTCAAAGTGATATTTAGCAAAAAATATATAGGCGCCCGGCGCCTATATGCGGCCCTATTTTCTAAATTTGAAAATGCAGAAATTTTAAATATCCGGATATTGGCGCCGGCGCCTTAATGCGAGATTATAGGGTAAGAATAACCCTAGTCTGGAAACGAACAATAGCCTATTGTTTTACAACTCGCATGTTGACCATCTCGTTACCAGATTCCTGTGGGTGCACGCTGATCGTGTTCTTGCATTTTTGAGACAGTGTTTGCACCGAAATTGTGACTCTGAAAAACTAACACTTATCGTCTTGTGACAATATTTACGAGAATTTTGATCAAAGTAGACCTATAACCGTAGCTAAACGCGCACCTTTTCACTTAACCCAAGATTCGAAGAACAGTATTACAGACATTTGCCGCTTTCTATCGGCTGACTTTATAATTTCTCGTCGTTTCTCACCGATGAGGGTTCAGTTATTATAGTGAAAGCGTACGTCTACTCTTGTCAAGAGCAGCTGCAACAACGTTCTTGTGGAGTTGAGTAGCCTCCTACGTGATGCTATAAGCTCCCATTAGAGTCTGAAAAAGTCACTGACTGCCCGGGAGATACCGCGCATGAGGGGTCAAAATAGAAAGAAGTGCTTATGGACAGAAATGATGATTACGATTACGATTATGGCGACGACATGAATGAGACCCAATGTAAAGTTATTTGTTGTACGATCTTAATATCCTGGAATCTTGATAAATTGCGTGCCTGCCTTAAGAAATTGGACGATCGGACTACTAATGATATGTATTTCGCAAAAGTGTGACTGCCAGTTATTGTCATTTTAGTTAGTGGTGCTTATTTTTCATTCTACGGATGTCATTTCACTTCCATCATTTGATGGACGTTATTGTACTGATGTCGCTTCACTACCATCATTCCCAGGATATCATTCTCCTGATGTCATTTCACTACCATCATTTCAAGGACGTCATTCTTCTGATGTCATTACACTACCATCAATCCTTCGATGTCATTCTACTGATGTCATTTCACTACCATCTATTGATGGACGTTATTGTACTGATGTCGTTTCACTACCATCATTCCTAGGATGTCATTCTCCTGATGTCATTTCACTACCATCATTATATATCTTGGATTGTGCCCAATTTTCACTGGCATACAGCATTGATGTCTGATGCAGGTGTTGAAAATCTTGCCTCTGGTGGTGGTACTGTTGGTGATGATTAATTTATGTTATGTTGGTATTTGTTCTTGTTATAACCGTAACTCAGTTCTTGTACTTAAATTTTTATCACTGAAGTTGTAGAACGCACATTGACAGTTATGAACATGAATTTACATGCATATCAAATATACACTAAATACTCTTGTCTATAATTTCATTTGTTGTTGCAGTTTATGATCAATATATAACAAAGTAGCATATCTTCTGTGATGCGTTCCGTTGATAATTGCATTTGAGTACGCAGAATCAAGCAGCTGTGGACAGTTTTCAAGAGTTGATAGTAGCTTCAGAGATCCTGTGGATGGTTTTCAAGAGTTGACAGTAGCTTTAGAGATCCTGTGGACGGTTTCCAAGAGTTGATTGTAGCTTTAGAGATCATGTGGACGGTTTACAAGACTTGATAGTATAGAATGCCTTTATCTCCAGAAAAGCTTTAGAGATCCAAGCTGATTAGAGTGTCTCCCATACTTTTATCACGCCCCTCCGCCCCTCTCAGGAGAATTTTCGGCAGGCACCAAAGTTCTTACGTGAATACACAATACGTTTCCTTTAAATTTCAAGTAAAAATCCATTACAAACTACATATTACTGCGTAATTTTAGGTGGAAGAAGAGGAGACCTTAAAATGGGTCTAAAATTTTTCATGGTCTCATCTATTGGGAGGATATTGAGGTCGAGGGGCAAATAACTTCAAAATATCTATACGAGATTATAAAGATAATTTGTTATTAAATAGCATTGTTAAAGATTATTCAAAATATAACAGCCAGACTACCAGCTAATATTTACACTTTTTGCAGAAAAGGGCTTATTCTCAGCCTACCAACGAATGCTAACTTGAAAATTTACAATTTGATATCTACAAACGTTTGTTCTCTTTGTTCTCTCTCCCCTGGAACTCAACATCATATCCTCAGCAACGGCGTATCTGCAGTCACAGAGGGCAGATATCTTTGGAGACTTAACAATGTCCTGAAAACAATAGCTAATCACCTGGCCAGCGTAAATAAGGAACGTCTGCAATTCTACATAGACCTAGCTTTGAGGAGGGGACAACCCCTTTCATATACGGAATAATTTCTATTCGTTTTAAGTTTTAATGTTGCTCTTTACGTTCACTTGAAAAAACTTGTTTTTTTTATTTAATTTCTGAACTTTATTGAATTAATACATGTTTTGATTTTGCCTCACCGCCCATGGATAATTAAAACGATAATTTATATATTAATTTTTTTGGCTAAATGGCTTTCTTATAGTCTTGATGGGACAATTTTGATAAAAAAAGCGGTGGGGGAGGAGGCCTAGTTGCCCTTTAATTTTTGGAACTTTAATGGGCTTTGGATTGATGACGGGCCGCATGGCAGTTCTTCCTTGGTCAAGTCACATGGCGCAGAGAGGCTTGTCTCCAATTGCGTAGAGCTGGATGTCGATGTTCACCGGTGGATGATTAGGAGCTAATGTGGCGACTAGAGAAATAAAAGTATGGTGACATTGGAGGTCACCTAGCTCAGCGTGGGTCATGGGTTCGATGCCCGGTGGTGACATACTTTTCTATTTCTCTAGTGTTCTACTCAAAAGTAATTATAACAATAATCTAATACGGTACATGGTTCTATGTTAATGTCTATTGGTTTTTATAATATTTTACAAGGTCGTTTTTCATTAAATCTGTGCATAGAGCATTTCGTGGAAATTCTCCCAAGTCCCTATTTAAGGAAATACTATTATCAATCTTAAGTCTGATTTCAATTGCTTCTCAAGCTATTTGTTTTATGCCTAGGTCGTTGCTAATAAGGGTGGATTCTTCAAAAAGTATACCATGGCTAGGATTTTCAAGCACATGGCAGCTTTAATGAAATGGTATAGTCTTATAAATGTTATGCTTTTACTAGCCCCCATAATGAAGATTTATTCAAAAATGAGGTGTCAAACCCCTTGAATGACTCTTTATCTGTTCTCAGACACATCTTAAATATCAGAGATAGAACAAAAAGGAAAACAACACTATTTGCAGTATACTAAAGGGCTAAGGTAATACTAAAGGGCAAATGATTGCTCTAGTTTCTTTAAGAATTTAATTATTTTCTATGTATTTTGACTCTTTGTCTGCCTTTTCCATTTTGTTTCCTTTCATTGTAATTTAAGCATTGTATTCTAATAAATCCTAATTTTTCTGCTCTTTACTTTTCTTTGAAATACTTGTTCTGTGGAAAAAGCCTTTTTCAAGTTAATCGTGGCAAATATTTCATAGCTACTTCCCTTAAGTATTATAAATTATAATTTGTTGAAGAAAAAGATGTTTTTGTCCCACCACCTAACAATTAACAAATTGACAATCTGGATCGCCATATAAAACTAGACCAATAAGGACAGCTAAAGTAATGAGTACTGGCAAATTGTCTGAAATGATGAATATCCAAAATGAAGAAGAAAGAAAAATGAAGTTAGAAGATAAGCGACAGCAAGAGGTTTAAAAGATACTTTTTTTCATGTTTATCCGGCTACTTAAAAATCAGCGAGTCTCAGTACAGCTATAAATATGCGAATTTAAGCATTGACGTATATTGCAAGTTAATTTCATCGATTAGAAATTAGCAAAGAAAGTGATGAACACGGGGTAGACGAGCTAAAGACCTGAACCGATTAGGTACTGGTACATCGACACAATAGTACCTGAACAAAAGATGCAGGTCTTGGCAGAGTGCTCAAAATAGACGACTCGTAAATAGGGGAGAAAGCAGATTGTTGCATCGATCGCCGAAATGAATAGGGGACTATTGTTCTAGGTGTGAAGATTCTCAACCCTTTCTTGATCAACTGTGCTATATTAGCTCCCGATCATCCACCAGTCGGTACCGACATCCACCTTAACGCATTTGGGGACTGGGGACAAGGGGGACTGACATCTGACCGGTCTACCTGTCCAAAGCCCATAGAATAATAATAATAATAATAATTCATGTTTTATTTCATATCAAATAATACAACCATTACTCACTTTACAGGCATAACGGTTACATGTATGACGTACGTAAATGAAACCTCAAAGGAACAGTAATTAAAAAGACTAATGAAGTCAAACTAAAAAAGACTTGAAATTTCCCAGATAAGTGTAAAGCTACCACCCCCTAAACGTGCCAAAGGCTGAAGTGTCGCTTGTACTTCGCTGAAAACGCTTTGTACTTCAAACAGCGTGCCCTTATGTGTCTTAATATCAACCGCAACAATATAAAAAGAAGAAAATAACAATGGTAATCAAGGTTTACCAATAAGAGCTACCACAAATAAAAGTGAAGTTTCCGGCCCCTAAAAGCCTTTTTTTAACTTTCAGAATGTAGACAACATGCATTTTGTGGTGGATTACGAGAAAAGCAAGGGCAATTACGTAGTTGATGTCGATGGAAATGTTTATTTGGACGTCAATCAGCAAAACTCTTCACTACCTCTTGGTTAGTATAAATTCATTTTACTATCGACATACATTTTGTTTACATTTTTAACGGTGTAATATTAATTTTGAGTTCCTTTTGAGATATTGACATAATATGAGGGCATCCAGATTTAGTAATCTTCCACTTTCAACTGCGTAGATGTTTTATGAAATTTTGATCAGAAATATGCCACTAGTGTTGATGATAAAGCTACTAGGGGAATTCAGCAGAGTGTAATATTAGCAGCATGTAGATTAACTAGGAAAAAGGGTTCCCATTCTTACTTGCCAATCTAACATAGCTAGTGCGAGTCATAGACTAAGTTTATTTAGTTATGTAGCTGTTTAGCTATTTAGTTAGTTATGTAATCACATGTTACAAAGTGAGTTGGTTAGTAACTTTGGCAGGTTCAAAGAATGCCCTCTTAACCGCCAAAATAAACATGAATGGCTAGCCACGAAACTCTAAAAAACAGAACTTTGATACTAAAAGGTACATCAAAAGAATTAGATTTTTATTCTGATTTTACATATATAAGTTTCGTCAAATTAAGTCTTAGTCATCAAAAGTTACAAGCCTGAGAAAATTTGCCTTATTTTGGAAAAAGGGGGAAACACCCCCTAAAAGTCATAGAATCTTAATGAAAATCACACCGTAAGATTAAGCATATCAAGGACGCCTACTGTGGAGGTTTTAAGTGCCTATCTGGAAAATGATGAATTTTGTATTTTTTTTTTGCCAGAGGGATAGTCTTCGGCAGCAGCAAGGCCGGCTGTCAGCATGAGAGAGCACGCGGCCAAGGCCGCTTTGCGCAGGATCGTCATAGGGTCCTCCCGGAATTTCGATACGACACAGGCTGCGAGGCCTGTCGACAAGCCGGGACGATAGAGATCAAACTGTAAACTGTCAACAGTTTTTAGTTTACGAAAATCCTCGATTGATTGAAATCGACCTTAACGGAGTGGTTTGGACGATTCAGGCGGGGGACGACATGCGCGCCCAACCTCCGGCGACGTGCTGGCGCATCGTGATTAAAGGCTCTTTTCCTATGTCAAAAGTTTTAGTTTTCGAGGGTAATAGCTACGTATGTTGAAAAAATGTAGCACCTCAAAACGCTTTTGAAGCTTCAGCTGGGATTGTTCGGTCTTTTTCTCTAGAGCTTCTAGGTTGACGTTGGACTTTCCAGCTCTTCAACCTCTTCATCATCGTGACTTGCTGCGGGTGCATAAACTTGTATCACTTGTAGATGATAATTGCTATTAATTTTCAATGTAATGGACGCCACTCTATTACTTTTTCCTTCGTATTCCAATCGCCATACACTGATCACAGCAATCGTATGGAGTGAAATTAGAAAGCTATTACAATGAATTTATAGGAAACGAGAAGGTCCTAGAAAATAACGATCACGAGAGCGACACGTTTTCTGACACTCATGTTATTGAAAAAGGCGTAAATTTGTAAACAAATTCTTTTTGTCGACAGAGTACCGGCTTCCTTGTTTTGATAAATGCTGCCTTCAAAGCAGCAAGATAAAAAGGAGATCTGGCTCTCGCTAATACCCTAAACGAATCCTCTTGATAGTCGTCAGCACATGGTAAATGAAACGGGAACCCAAAACCATCGGTAGACGTCGTAAGCCCGTTGACGGGATACTTAATGTTCCTTTTTTTTTCTAGAACAGCTTGCTGTTTGATATACTGTAAATGAAACGGAACCCAAAACCATCGGTAGACGTCGTAAGCCCGTTGACGGGATACTTAATGTTCCTTTTTTTTCTAGAACAGCTTGCTGTTTGATATACTGTAAATGAAACGGGAACCCAAAACCATCGGTAGACGTCGTAAGCCCGTTGACGGGATACTTAATGTTCCTTTTTTTTGAAACCGCTTTCCCTTTTGGAAAGAAAAGGTCCCTGGGGAAAGGCCCCACTGCTTATCAGGGGGCTGCACTGAGAGACTGTCGTGTAAGTTTGATGATTTTTCTTTTTACTTAGGGTAGTTTAAAAATCGAGCCCACTGCTCATCAGAGGTCCTTTATTGAGAGACTGCAGGGCAAGTTTGAGACAGCTAAATGAACAAGTTACTGTATCTGACTGCTGTAGACTAAACAACATGAACAACGCCCTGATCCCTTAAAATTTGAGGATGATGCATCAAAGTTAAAAATGCGGCCTGCTTAACATTTATAAAATTCACTTTCCTTTGGCTGGACTAAGAAACAAATATTATTCAAAATTCGGACAACCCCTGCATCATTTTCATCTTTTTTAAAATTACCTGAGCAACTTGTACGCTATTATTGCCAGATTTCTGTTTATCTCAAAGTTGCCCATGTAGGAATGAGTGTGCTGCTACTATGGTCGCCAGGCAAAATGCTTCTCAAAGTTCTCAGTGCTGCTTTGAGCAAAATTGTAACTAAATTCTGATGTTGTGGGAGCAATACCAGTTTTCATAGAAAATTTCCAGGTGGAAGTTCGTATCTATCAGTAGTTAGTCTCTGCACTTCTTAGTTTTTCTTAAATACTGGACTTACTTGTCTTCTATGTTTTTTTCCTTTTATGGTTCATCAGGCAGCATTTTGTCTTTTTTTTGCTACTCTGCAATAAGTATCTCTGCTGATTTAATTTAATCATAAAAAAGCCACTTACGAACAGAACAATCTCCAATAGATATGTTGTCTGCTCCTCAAAGTCTAATGCTTTAAAAACTTCAATTTTAAAGCACTTCTCGTTACCAAGCTTTTAAGTACACAATGTTTTCGCTATTTCGTGCAATATTCTTATTTTGTACCACAAACAAACTATTTAATAATTTTTTATAAAAAATCATATTAAATCTTTATTAAAGTTTTTGTTTCAACATAACACAAATACACAGTTTTATACTTTCTTACAAAAGGCATATCGAAGCTGTTACGATATACATTGGGTCGCGAAATATATATATAACAAAAACAACTGACATTTCAAATCCTCTCTTCTCGATGATAAAAACAACATTAGTATATTTTTTTTTCTTTACAGGAGAAAAAATACCCGCACATGTGAACAGAAAGAAGCCCAATTGGGCTGCAAAACCGCCCACCTGGCAACACTGAGCAGAACGCACCGAGATCGAAGGTTCAGCGTAAGTGTCACGTGACCAGCCCAAAAAGCGGAACAATAAAATAGTAAGCGCACAGCTTGAGTTGCTCAACCTTTTCATTGACAGAGTCGGCTGTTACACAATCTTAATTCCCAAGATGGTGATATTGGGTCCGCTATTCACTGCGATCATTGTCTACATCTGTTAATGGAACACCGAGTGAAGCAGATGGACAGTTAAGGAAATCCAAATGAACACTACGGCAACTGTAAAAAATCAGGAGCTTGTAACAAGGCAAGATGGGGGGTTAACCTTAATTAGAAATATAAATCGATGTAAATGATTTGGGGTATGGGTTGCTACCTCAAGAGAAGTGTTATAAGGAGGGCGAGCGGGGTAAAGGGATTCTTCATCTAAATCAGGGAAGTGAGGGTGATGAGATTCTGTTACATTATCCACGGAAGGAAGAAAGCGAAGAATGCAGAGAAAACCAATGTTTCCCGAGATCTTTAGTCTTGTAAAGTCCTTACTCAGCTATTTTCATAATTTGCATAATCTGACATGCTGGTGCCTTCCTTGCCGGAATGGCCTAAATATTCTAAGGGGGGTGGGACAAGGCAACCTAAAAGATGGAGGGCTATATTTGGCACAAGCATGCTGCAAGGGAGTACGTTCAAAAAGGAGAGCTAATTTAGCGAAACACAGCCTCTCCCCTCTTTAGTCTTGTAAAGTCCTTACTCAGCTATTTTCATAATTTGCATAATCTGACATGCTGGTGCCTTCCTTGCCGGAATTTAATTTAAACTATTAATGGGAAACAACTTTAATCGTCAATTCTACTGTAGTGACGATCTAGCACCCAAAGGTCAAAATTGCTCTTAGGTAAAGATGGAATTTTGTCCCAGAATTTAATTCACATTATGAAGAAAAATAACTCTATTGACAATTCTGCTGTCATGACAAGCTTGTATCCAAATGTCAAAGTGTTCCATGGTTACAGAGAATTGTTTTACATAATTTAATTTAAACTATTAATGGGAAACAACTTTAATCGTCAATTCTACTGTAGTGACGATGACTCTCTATGAAAGCTAGGACCAAAGAGTAGATGAGAATCAACTTAAAACGAACAGAAAGTATTCCGTATATAAAAGGGGTCGTCCCCTCCGCAAACGCCTCCCTCTTTACGCAGAAGTTTTATTCTTTCTCACATCTCTACTTTTTAAAACAATAAAAAACTTTAGCGTAAAGAGCGAGCCGTTGCGGAGTGGACAACCCCTTTTATATACGGTTTAATTTCTGTTCGTTTTAAATTTTAATGTCGGTCCTTACTTGCAGTTAAGAAAAACTTATTTTTTTCTCGTAAGTCTCTTCGAGAAAGTGCTTTGCAAGGAGTTCGAAGACCGGCACGGCTTTGCGTCCATCGGGAAGCGTGAACTCGCCGAAAAGTGCGGGCGTAATATCGGCCTCGGTTGCGTTCACGAACGTCTCGGTTTTCTTGTCGTAAGCAAGCGGTACGCCTTCTTCGCGATGCGGCGCCGTCGTGTTCGGATCGCGCACAAAGAGCCCGTCATCTGCAGCGCCTGGATCTTGGATGACCAACCACGGCGCGTTTGTGTAACGAACGAGATAATCCAGATCGATCTTAGGTAACTTCACTTATTGAGTGTGTTCTGAATAATACACAAGCACCAAAATTAATCCTGACTTTTAGGTTTTATAAGGCTGCATAGAAGACAAGTATATATACACAAGGGTCATAGCTGACCACATTACAGGTAATTAGGATCCAATGGCCATGGTAGCACTTATTATATTTGTAAGAAGAACTGAATAAATAATCAAGATTATTTTAGCTGGGGTTTAATTAAGGAAGCAAAATTGTCCCTAATTGGTAGGGCATTCCTAGGCTCTTCTATTTCTTAAGTTTGTTTTAAACCAAAAACAGCAAAATCTTGAAATCTGGTAATCTGGTAGAATTTAAATCATATTAGCATAGTTACAACTTTGCCTTTTTCCTTGTAAAAACAGTATTTTCATAAGTGTTTAATTTAATTTTAATCACATCTAGAAATGGACTGCGAGAATATTTTGAAATTCTATTAGAGTTTGATGGTCTAACCATTTTAAATTAAATGTACCTGCTACGAAGAAAAAAAAATAAATGCATACAGAAGGATAATTAGGTTATTCAAGGACATGATATAAAATTGAGGGATCGTGTCTCCGATGAAGGGCACGTCCGAGGTGCCGTGAACATAGCTCTGGGTCAGGGTGTCACTTGCCGCCATCGCGCGCCTCCCGTGCCGAAAATCCTACCACAGGCAAAACAAAACCCCACCCGCGGGCGTGCTGCGGATGGGGTCATGTTACGACGGTAAAGCCTCGGACTAGCCGAGCGCCTGGACGTCCGCCAGGGTCTTCTCCGGCTCCGGCCGGGTCGTATGATTGGGGTCGATATCCGTCGCGCGGACGACACCGCTGCTGTCGACGACAATCCTCGCTATAAACTCTACGCCGTCGATTTTGAACGACTGACCGGTATATTTGCCGAACAATACTTTGTCGCCCTTTTTAATTGCCAGTTTACGCACACTGCCATCGTCGTTTACTTTACCTTCACCAACAGCAATAACCTCGCCCTGATCTGGTTTTTCGGTGGCATTGGCATTGTCCGGTATCACAATGCCGGAAGCGGTTTTACGCTCTTCCTCCAACCGTTTAACAACAATACGATCAAATAATGGACGAATATTCATGCTTTTATCTCCTATTTAAAATTTAACGTTGAAACATATTTTTTTTAAGTATCAGACGCTCTGCTCTTTTTGGGAATTTCCCAATGCCACGTGAAACCCAGGGAGCGTCGGTGACGCATCGAGTATTAAATGGGCTGCAGCCTGTGATCCCCGTGAATCTGGCCCTTAAGAAGGTCACGATAATTCAGAGCTATTGTCAACGGCCCATACTTTCTCTACAGCCCAAATTAGGCCAAAGGGGCCCTCTAGTTAATGGGCCTCAACGATTTGGTGGATGTTTAGTTTGGTTCATGATAGCAGACACTAAAGTATAAGGGCGACGCTAACTATGTCCTTCTAAATATTTCTGATTCTAAAATTGAAATCAACGACCTTGAGTGCGTTTCCTTTAATCACGTCTTATTTAAGCAAAACGCTACGTTAAATGCAACAAAGCTTAGCTTGGACGCCTATGGTATTCTCATATCGAAGTAGCGTTTTAAGTAGTTCGCCAAAATTCGGGATTAATTTTATTTTGGTCCTTTAAAATTAAGCCGCGTAGCGGCGATGAGGCAGTCTAAAAAGGTAAACACATAGAAACATAGATCACAGTAGTTTATCGTCGGTGTCGAGAATGGAGAAATCCGACCGCAATCCGGCCAATTCGGCATGGCGGCGTAGCAGCTTGACGCCGATCGAGTGAAATGTGCCGAGCCAGGGCATGCCCTCGACAGCGCCGCCGACAAGGAGGCCGATGCGCTCCTTCATCTCACGCGCCGCCTTGTTGGTGAAAGTGACGGCGAGGATCTGGCTCGGATAGGCTTTGCCGGTCGCCAGGATATGGGCAATGCGGGTTGTCAAAACCCGGGTCTTGCCCGTTCCGGCGCCGGCAAGAACCAGAACTAGTGCCATTGAACGTAGTTACACTGTTTGAACATATTGGGAATGCGTTCTGCACGCTGGAATGTGAGCATTTCAATGGTGTCATTGAGCGTAGTTACACTATATGAACATATTGGGAATGCGTTCTGCACACTTGAATGTGAGCATCTCAATAGTGCCATTGAGCGTAGTTAGAGTATTTAAACATATTTCGAATGCGTTCTTCACTCTGGAATGTCAGCATTTCAGTAGTGCCATTGAGCGTAGTTACAGTATTTGAACATATTGGGAATGCGTTCTGCACGTCAGTGGTATGGTGGATGAAAGTGGGCAGATATCATCATGGAAGTTTCTATCTCTACTATCTTTATCATTGACTTTAGTTTTAACATATTTAACTTTTCAGCAAGATTTTTCAGTTATAGATTTTAACTTAACTTTATAGAAATATATGACCTCATGATTCGCGAACGAACATTTCAACCATTGGACCATCCGGTCCATATATATGCATATATATGTATACTATGTATATATACATATGTATATATGCATATATATATGTATACATGTATATATGCATATATATAACCCAATCATCCACCGGTGGACATCGACATCCAGCTCAACGCAATTGGAGACCAGCCTCTCTGCGCCATGTGGCTTGAGAAAAGATGGACTGCCCTCCGGCCTATCATCTATCCAAAGGCCATTGAAGTTAGAAAGTCCCATCGAGAAGAGAGGATTTGATATGTTAGTTTTGAAAAGAACTCTAGAGAAATAGAAAATATGTCACCAAGTATAATAACATTCTCTATTAGCACTCTCTCCTACCAAATTACCCGTGCTGTCCTATGGAAAACGTAGAGATTAACACTTTGCTATTCTCAAAAGTTTCCTTAACATATCTGTGAGTATAGTTTCAGATATATACGATTCAGATAAACAATCAAGTTTTCAGTTGTATGGGTCTGCATTCTCGCACATATTTAAGAATTTGAGAAATCGTATTTAGAATTTACTGAGAAAATGCCTCTGTTTTCCTTCTAGAAGTTAGCCAACGCATGTCGATTGTACGAATTTCGGCAGGGGGGACACAGGTACTAAAAAACGGCACCTATGGGTACTTGGCTACATTTTTGCTCAGCCCATACGCACCCAGAAAAGCCCGTAACCGCTCATATAAATCATTTTGATATTCGGGAACTTTTCTCGCCAGATCTGGCCTTCTGCATCCAGGCGATTTAGCGCTTTCTGAACTGCCCCGGCTTCGTCAATTAAGCGGTCGCCGAGGGATTCATCGAATTTTTCGATCAGCAGGGCGAAATCGTGGATGCGTTCATCTTCGCCTTCCAACCCTTTTAGCAATTCATTGGATGAATAACCGCATTCGCGCAGTTCGTTGATGAGGGCATCAACTTTGGTAATCAACCCTTTGCGTTTAGCCGTGGCACGACAAAACGCCACGACAAAACCACCACGATGGAATTCGATTCGGCAGTTCGCACCGGTACGTGCAAGTACCAACTGCGTACGTGTGCGACGGAATGCTGGTTTTGGTGGACCAACGCATGTCGGATGATGTTATCGGGGACCGGAATGGTGTAAAAAGTCGTACTGAAATTTTTGTTTGATGGCCAAAAATAATAGGGTTGGAGCAAACGGATAAGCACGTCTTCCATAGACGCTTCACTCTACATACACGTCAACAAAGAAGGAACAGCAACAGTTAACATTTTTAAAAATTCTCTAAGATGGACTCATTTTCTATATTTTAACTAAGATTATTTCATCTTCCCAGAAGACATCTCTAAAAATCCTCTATGAAGGACTATTTTCCTATGTTTCAAACAAGTTTATTCTCCAGGAAAACATCTCAACAAATTTTCTAATGGAATATTTTCCAATATTTTGAACAAGTTTATATCATGTTCAAAGAAACTATCTCTTATAGTTCTCTCAGAATGACTATATTTCAATGTTTTGAACAAATTTACATCATTCTCTAAAAACCACAATATCGGAACCAATAGTGAAGATGAGAAGTCTCAACGATCGCAGCTAAACGACTTCCGAGAGAAGATGTTGATTGTTTGGCACGATATGCATTCTTTTTAGCAGTGACATGTAGTTATACTTGTTTTAAAAGCCATTTAGCATTATTTATATATTGGGGACTGTTCTCTATGGTTTTTAGATACAAATTTGTTTAAAAGTTAAGAGGTAAGTGGCAAAAAGTTACAAAAAGTCTCTTGAATTAGGTCACGGAATTTTTAAGTATGTCCAGTGCGGTTCCTGAGCAGTAATTGGCACACTTTGATATATGTGGATAACTTACTGTTTACTTTTTTATTTAAATTTTGAAGTTTATGCAGTGAAAGACACTTATAACGATAAATACAGCAACAATAATGATAATAATAATGATAACAATAATAATAGAGTGAGACTGTCGCCAGCCTCACAACAGTAATAATAATAATAATAATTATCATGTTTCAAAGCTTTCGCACAGGCTGATGGTATTGCCGATTATTTGCCTCTTGGGCGAGCCACAACTAGTAGCCAAGGGCCAAGAGGATTCTTTATTAGCTACAAAACATTATCTTGGTAACGTAATAATGGAAACGTAATACAGTACGGACAGACTATTGTATAACCTATATTTAGACTATTATATACATCCATACAAATATATATGTGTATATACACAACTTCCATATTTCAGAAAATCACAAGGCACAGTATGTATACACAAGTACAATATGTAAATTTTATCTATTGATGCAATCAAGGTCTTTGTAAAGTATTGTCAGGAATCGCCGCTGTTAGTCTATTGTTCTGTGAATTCGATGTCTCGACGAAAATTCTCTTTCTGACGCAAAATTTGTTGATTCGGCGCAGTTGAAACCATGATTGAATCCCGAATGGTAGCCATAAGGAAAAGTAATCATGAATTCACCAGCTTCTTGGGTTATCTAAATTAACGAAAATAAAGTGTAGCAATAGAAAGGTTAATTTAAGTCAAGCTAATTCAATATACTTTTACGAAAATGTTATTTGAAGAAAAAATAAAATCTTCAACATTCCCGTACGAATTACATCGCAAATGGATACCAATCAATCTGGTCACTTTAGCAGCACAGCTGCTAGCAAGTCTCTGTTTACACGGGATACTCAAGTATCCCAGAGAGCATACTTCATAGTAAACTGTTACAAGGTATCATCTGCAATTGTAACTAAGCAGTTAACGGTATCGGCTCCCTCCCGAGCAGAGCTTATATATTATACATACAAGTTATATGTTGTATATATAAGTTATATATTATAAATAAACGTAAGTATTTACTGATATCTCTTAATGCCACCTATGCGCAACTTCCAAGTCAGGACTCGTTTTGTAGCCTAATGGAAATGCAAACCTCAGTTTTTCAGCCCCCCTGCCTGTTGCCCCAAAAGATGTACTACCTGTCACGCATAAAATGTTATTAGTTTAAAAATTCACTTGTCACTGTGCGTGCGCATATATAGGTCGTACGTCGCAGAGGTTTCATGACAGAATGAGCAACAGGTACTGACCTTTATTAGTAGACAGAAAGTTTCCAAAATTTTACCTAATGTCGTAAACAAACCCAAGTCAGCAGATCCCAAAAGAGACTCGGCAATAGCATTTGATTGAAAACCCATTATGTGTTGGCAACTATCAAGAGGATTCGTTTAGGGTATGTGGCGGTGGCAACTGTCCCAGGTGCTAGTGTCAGCAGTTTTATTGTCGTTCATAATTGAAACTGATGCATCTTTCCTCTTGAGCCACACCCACAGACATAGCCACAGCCACAAGCACTGCCACTGCCACAGCCACAGCCACAGCCATAGCCACAGCCACAGGCACTGTCACAGCCACAGGCACTGCCATAGCCACAGGCACTGCCACAGCCACAACAATGCTTGCTCGACAGTTTGTTACATAACGTTTGTTAGTTGGCACATTTCACTTGCACAAGACTCGATTTATAACAATCGGGAAACCTTAGCGATGAAAACATTCCATCGAAGCCCTACACCATTAGCAACAAAGCAGACTTTTCTTTGATACCCGTTTCGATTGCCATTTTCTTTGTCGGCATTTTGATGACGGCTCCCGAATATTAATGTTTATTACTGTCATGGTGATTCCGTGACTTGCAATGTTAGCGGAGCAGTGTTTGCTTTTACACCTGTTCCTCAAGCGGTTTATTTGGGAATCTTACAATGCAATGCCCCAGTATTCGTGTTTGTTGACATAATAAACTCAATTATTATCACCTATTCATATCCATCACATAAGACTGCCTTTCAATCTGGTTGAAGATCATATTTACAACCAGGAAAGAAATCTTGGGAATTTTTGGGCTGACAAGCTTCCATTTGCTATCATGTTTGGGCAGCATCCCTTTTCTTTGCAACCATTATTTCACAGTATCTCATGTTTGACAGAACCTGTGGGAAGTGCTGATACTCAAATCACCTGTTCCCAGCAGTTTAAGGATTAGAATCCCACTAGTACCAGTACAACTCTTCTTGTTTGATATCACTGCCTTCTGTCCCGCGCAGCCCGTCCGTCACCGGCGGGCGAATGTGCCCGAGAACGGCGCGCCGTGCAATCGGGGAAAACACGGTCCGGCGGTCGATTCTGCGGCTATCTGACGGCTTTCGGAAAGCAGCGGATCAAACTAAGTTCACGGTGTCATTGACACATTCGAAACTGGGGAAAGCAGGGCATATGATCGACGCCAGGGAAGACGCATGAGCGGGCAACCGATCCTGATCGCCGGCGGCGGTATCGGCGGCATGGCGGCGGCGCTGGCTTTGACCCGCCAGGGTTTTACGCCGCGAAAGCGTGGGTCACGGGTTCGATCCCCGGTGGTGACATGCTTTTCTATTTCTCTAACTTCCAGCCTTAATTATATCTCAACCCTAGCTTTGAACCTTGTGGCACCCCCTCCCCCTGCCGTAAGAAAAGTTTTAAATAGTCCTTTAGTAGCTATTAATATTTCAGGAGTGCAACTAGAGGGGGGAGGGGGAGGCCTCCTCGGCCCTAATTTTCCTACCAAAAATTGTACCCCCATCTTAAGCACAACTGGAAGGGAGGCCTTGCCCCTGAACGCAAGACTAACATTCGAGAAGAGTCAACGGTCTTGCAAAGACGTATGCGTAGTAGACTATTTTAGATGCCCAACTGATATGTCCGGTAGTTAGTCAAAATTGGTCTAGCCACATTTGCATAATTTTTATACCTACGGTGAAACCTGTGAATCTACCTACTGCACTACTGTAATTTTGCGCTTTCGTATGCCAATGGCGAGCAAATGTATCTACTGTGCCTTTCGTCTAATAGCTGTGATAACGAATTTTTAGTGTAAATAGGTCCAAATAGACCTTATTTGATACGGTAATTTTTATTTAATATGAGAGCATTGCTTGACAGTATATTTGGAATGCATTTTGGAATATCTTCTTCTTCTTCTTCTTCTCCTTCTTCTTCTTCTTCTTCTTCTTCTTCTTCTTCAGGCAGTTTAGAGCTATCTTTCCCTTCTTAGGGTGTTGGACTGTCAGGTGGCAGTTCTCAGATATTCTCTCCATGCATCCCTGTCCTCTGACAGTTCAGGTGTGAGGTTGCAGGTCCACATGTCCTCTGAGGTGGTGTCACAACAGGTCTTTCTGGGTCTTCCTCTGTCCACTTTACAACATTGTTGTTTATTATGAGGTTTATTTTGATCCTATACAATAAAAAATCTTTCAAACAACTTAATGATATATGGTCTTAGATATGATTACACTTTATGTTATTAAGTTAACTTAGATAAGACCCACGCCTTCGTGGCGTGCATTCTACCAACCGAGCTAGGTGACCTCCGATGTTAACATACCCTATTTCTCTAGTCGCCACATTAGCTCTCAATCATCCACAGGTGGACATCGACAGCCAGCGCAACGCAGTTGGAGACCAGCCTCTCTGCGCCATGTATTTCATATAATATTTAAATACGTTTAGTTTAATAATCTTAATTTATCAAAGTTGAAATTTATAACTTTAATTTATTTATGAATTAGTTTGTCATTTTAATTTATAAAATGTAATTTTATTTGTTTAGTCTCATCAGAATATTCTATTACAGCAGCTTCGCATAGCTTTCTAATAGCTTTTCATCTTCTGAAAAACACTGGCAAACATAGTTATGTTTGTAGAATAAGCTATTCGAAACAGTAACATTTATCAATCATTGTCAGTGCCACCCAAAATATTAAAAGTGTTTTCTGCTTGTGGAAATTCTCCTTATCAAGCAATCTTGTAAAATGGTTATTTATCCATGACCTCTAGCTTTCGTTGACAGCTAAATCCTACCCGAATAGACAAATATGCTCAAGAAGCAGAATGAAATGAGTAAACTAACTTTCTAGCGTTCCTTCGTCTTGCATGATGTTGTCATCTTCAGCCCCTTCGTCTTGCATGACATTATCATCTTCAGCCCCTTCGTCTTGCATGACGTTGTCATCTTCAGCCCCTTCGTCTTGCATGACGTTATCATCTTCAGCCGTCATCAATCCAAAGCCCATTAAAGTTAGAAAGTATCATCGAGAAGAGAGGATTTGAAATATTAGTTTTGAAAAGATCACTAGAGAAATAGAAAAGAGTGTCACCACCGGGGATCGAACCTGTGACCCACGCTTTCGCGGCGTGCGCTCTACCAACTTAGCTCGATGATAATAAAGTACTTAATAAAGTTTATATTACATCGGCTCGACAACATATCACATAGTACGGTTAATACTTCGAATTTAAAAGTGTGTTGATTACTGCAACTTATATGTACGTCATAACCTGACCGGCATTAAGCCTCTTATTTTCCTTTTAAATCAATCTATTGATTCATAGAATTTTGCTAGAGCTCATACCAAATGATCTCTTGGCTCTTAGCTCTTCTTGCCTCGTCACAAGTGCCATATGAGCTCTTAGCTCTTGTTTAGAGTTTCGTTTACTATTGAGCCGGGTCGCTCCTTACTACAGTTCGTTACCACGAACTGTTTGATTTAGCCAGTCTTCAAAATTTATCCTTTCATAAATTTTTTAGTTCGGAAAAACATATTGTCTATTGTCTGCAAATGATGGGGTTGAAAGAAATGGAGACAAGAACCCCTAAAGTAATACTTAGCTAAATCTCAATTGAACAAACATGAAAAATACAACAAAGACGAAGTACGTAGAGTGTTCCTTAAAAATGTGAGGGTGCGGGGAGGGGGCCGCAAATTTTTTATAACTTTGATAATTATGTGGGACCTTGTGTTAGGTACCTACATATACGTCTTTGTGGGTCAAAAGGGACAAACATTTACAAGGCTTCTTTATAGGCAGGCTGAGAAGATATACAGTAGAGAGTAGGGTAGATAGGGAAAAGGTGGAAAAATACCAAGATTTGAAAAGGGAAATAAGAAGAATGTGGAAAATGAGAAGCGTAGAGATAGTACCATTAGTGATAGGGGCTCTTGGGAGTGTGACAAAAGGATTAGAAGAATGGATAAAAAAGATTGACATTCAATGTAATATTGCGGGAATGCAAAAAACTGCAAGAATACTTAGAAAGGTCTTGGACTTGTGAATAAAGGAAGAGGACCCTCTTGTTAGCCCTTGGTCATTTGTTATGGCTCGCCTAACAAGGGTATATTACGGTTTTTTGATACGTTTCCTCCGTTATCGAATATTCTTATAAACTATGAATGTCGCTGTCATGTTGTCCGTGGATATGTAGTTTTCGGGAGAATCGCATGGAGTGTCACAGAATCTTACGTAGAAAAGGAAAATTAAAGGTTTCTAAATCATACAACGGCGTTCATAGTATTATCACTAGCAAATATTCTTTGTTGGCTTGGATTGCACTTAAGTATTTAGAGAGATAAAGTGAATAGGTCCATTATTAGTAGAAAAGAGCGGTGAGCCCCGCACCCTCGACCCAATCCCGCAAAAGTTTGAAAATATTCAGCAACAAGCTAAAACTTTTGCTATTTCCCCTCCCCCTTTTTGGGCTATTTTAGCTCATTTTAGTCCCCGATTCGAATTTTATTTATCACATTGTGGGTATAAATCTGTTTGCGGTGATAATTTCTAACTTGAAAGCAAATATTTGGTGTCGGTTTGGAAAAACTCAACAAAAAGCTGAAAATTTGTTAAATCCCCCCCCCCACCCCCTATTATATTTTTAATCCGTATTAGCCCCAATTCTAATTTTTTTGGCACATTGCCGGTGTAAAAAAGTTGCAAAAAATACGATATTGGATTAAGATACGATAGTTATGTGCCAGTAGTAGCTAAAGTTGCAAAAAATACGTCAACTGGGGTCATAGAATTTCTATGGCAATATACAACAATGGAAGCGAATGTGGAGTGAATGAGTAGACGCAGAATGATGCTTAAACTTGAGATACAAAACAAACTGGACTGCAATAACAAAAGGTTGTGGACTTGAATAGGATAGATATACAACACACGAAATTCTAGAGTGACTAGAGCTAGGTCAAGCGGGGTAACGTGAAGGTTGTTTCTGAGCAGAAAATAAAACTTTACAGAAGAAGGACCTTGACAAATCTTTTAAATTTCAACAACTCAAATATATAGATTTTAATCAAGAAATCTTATCACTTTGCATACACAATGTATATACCTGAAATATTTTTTATACTAGTTATCACATCTGCAAATCAGAGGATTCCAAAGCAACATAAAGGGTGTTAACCAGGATAAATTATATACATAAACAAAACAAGTCAGTTCAGATTGTCTTTTTAATATTCTTGATTCAGATTTAGTGTAAGATATGCATGATCATATGCCGTAATGCTTCAAAATAGCGTCTTGCTTTAAACGACCCTCTTGAACAAACGCCGTTCTCGAATAAACGTTCCTCTCCAATATATGCCGTTCTCGAATAAACGCCTCTCGAATAAACGCCTCTCGAATAAATGCCCTTCTCGAATAAACACCCTTCTCGAATAAACGCCCTTCTCGAATAAATGCCCTTCTCGAATAAACGCCCTTCTCGAATAAACGCCCTTCTCGAGTAAACGCCCCTCTCGAATAAACTCCCCTCCTGTTTTGGCTGAAAACGTCAAGAGTGCGTTTTAGAATATTCTTAGATTTCTACAAATATTTCAATTAGAAGTGACCGGTTTTCCAGCTTTGAACTCACTTCCGGAGCATAAATCTACTCCTCTAAATCAAACTTAAAACTGAAAGAATCACTTCACCAATTGATTGCTTCAATAATTATATTTGAAGTATTAGTCTATTTTATCATTTTGTACTTACCATTCTATTAATTTAGCACAAAGATGCGCTACTTCTTTTTCTTCTTTTTGTAATATAAAAAAAAACATTCCTGGAGTATGATTTTGTGGGTAGCTTGAAGTGTTCTAGGGTAACAAGCGTCAGAAATGTAAATTTATAAGCGGATTTTTGGGTAGCTTGAAGTGTTCTAGGGTAACAAGCGTCAGAAATGTAAATTTATAAGCGGATTTTTGGGTAGCTTGAAGTATTCTAGGGTAACAAGCGTCAGAAATGTAAATTTATAAGCGGATTTTTGGGTAGCTTGAAGTATTCTATGGTAACAAGCGTCAGAAATGTAAATTTATAAGCGGATTTTTGGGTAGCTTGAAGTATTCTATGGTAACAAGCGTCAGTCATATAAAATATTTGACACTAGACTGTGACAAAATGATACGTTAAAGAGCACTCAAAGTGGCGACTAAAATACTTTCGAAAAAAAAATACTAAAGTTGTTCTCCATTCCAAAGCTTCATAGAGACGTAGTGGTACAATCAATGGGTGGCAATATTGATAGTCCCTTTCCATAACAAGCACAGGTCACTTCTTTTTCATTTTAGATTTCCTATATTACCAAATTGAAACAATGACACTAAAGTCGCTTTCCAATTCTACGCGTTTCATAGGGACGTAGTGGTACGCAACCTTGCGTTTTGAGGTCAGTTTTATTTGTCATTCTAAACCATCTGCAAAGCTATCCATAGAGAAGATGTGGGAAGAGGGTGATGCCAAAGTATAAAGTTGACGATGGAAAACTAGTCTGAAAATTGGCAATTTCTGACGACCACCTAAAAGTATAACACATTGTAGCTATCAGCTAGCAATTACTGTTGCGCTATAAAAACTAACGCTCTTGCTTGTATACTAAGTTTAACTAAATGGTCTTTTTCGTTTATACCAAGATCTTTTCTCCGCCAAATTGCAGACTTATTGAGAAAAAGAATCTTGCCATTGGCCTCTAAAAGAAATTCACATTGTCACCCTCGTTATTGTTAATATGAAAAACAATTAACGCAGTAGGCGAGAGACATCATGACAACGACAGAGAGTCTTTAACTCGTAATAATTAAATCGAAGCTTTTATTCATGGTACAGAGAGGTTAATCAAATCAAGAGGTCATTTACCCTTTGCAACAGCCATGTGTTATATCCTAGGAAATGTCCTTACCCCTATCACCCCTGTCACTAGGAAAATACGCCTAGCTAATACGTCCAAAAGTGTCTCTGCTTTCAACATTTTCTTCATATTACAAAGCCAACAAAACACAATAAAAGACACGCAAAGTATAATGAATATAAACTAAAGCTAGCAAAAGTTATCCAAACAACCGGTTTCTAAATGATTTATCACATTTCAACACGTTTCCTTCTATCCCTACTATTAGATTCCAAATTTTCACCTTTCTTATAAACTCCTCTGTAAACTCAGTGTCTTCAATGTATGCTGTATGCTGCTTATATATGAAATTTTTTACCACAGAGCAAATATCCACTGTCTTTATTTCCTATATTTTCAAATTTTCAGGCAAGAAAACATCACAGATGACTTATTCAATACTGTAAGTAATATACTGACTAATTTAAAACATATTTAGTAAAAATTATCATAGAAAAAATTGCTTCGTTAAAGTCCAGTAGCAACATTTTGAAAACGACGTCAGGCAACAACGTAAAGATCTGACACTACTTGGTTCCAAAAGTGGAAGAAGGGAGCATCAGAGAATCGCTGGCTCCACATAAATTCTACCAGATGATCCTCGACCATGTCTCTATTTGTTGTGGATATAAGACATAAAATATTATATTCTTATACAGTGAAGCAAACAAAATCAATTAAGGAACATGGTTAACTTGGAAGTTCACTTTTTCCACTTTCTTGTTTTCCTTATTCGGGATTTCCCACGAATTTGGGTCAGGAATCGCTCTCTTGACATACATAAGATCAGAAATAATTTCCGGATTGAGTCTATCGCGAAATTGGGTCTTTATCATTTTCAACTCAGAAAATTGACACTCAGCCCCAGCTCTAGAATAGGGTAGACACACTAATGTGAGAATGAAATTTGCTCAAAGTGATTCTATCAAAACTATGCCGTAGGCAGCGCTGTTGCGCTGCCTATGATATCAAGTGAAATTGCTGTGATACCTTATTAAATCGCTTTTAGATTACTAATGAACAACGAAATTATAATATATCTCTTGGATTTGTGATTAAGCATGATGACAGGTTTAGCTTCTTTGCCTAATTTTAGATTAATCATTTTCTTTTGACTTAGGCTGTGTACTACAAAGCTTAGAGTTTAGAAATTTCCATCAGAAAATTTTAGATCGCTTAAATATTGGTCGATTATATATATATTCATATTATTCTAAAGGCTCGATTGCTTTTTGCGAAGTTGGAAAAAGTGCTATTACAGCTCATATGCATCTTCCGTAAAAGCATTGGTAAATCGATATATATTCATATTATTCTAAAGGCTCCATTGCATATTGTGCAGTTGGAAAAAGTGCTATTACAGCTCATATGCATATTCCGTAAAAGCCTTGGTAAATCGATATATAGTCATATTATTCTAAAGGCTCGATTGCCTACTGTGCAGTTGGAAAAGGTGCTATTACAGCTCATATGCATATTCCTTGCTATTAGAGACAAATATAAACCATATTAAGAGTTATTTCTGAGAGGTCTTAGTGAAAATTCAACGTTCCTTTAAGCAGAAACTATGCAAATTCTCGCCACCGTGACAGTAGGCATGGAGAGAGACAAAACACGCAGAGGGAAAACGCACACACACACAAATAAAACCATACAAAGTCAGACACACAGGCATACACACAGACAGACGCACAGCACAAAGAGCGAGACAAAACACAGAGCTGAAAGAAAACACACACACACAACCGAAAGAAGTCAGACACACGGTATTTCTTATTTCACTAACAATAAGAGCGCTACTAACAATTAACTATGGAAAGCTCTTGAAGCGAAGAAAGATAAATAATGATGTAATTGAGGCACAAGAGATGCATCAATTAAACCCTACTGCTCCCGATGATATTTAAGCCATTTTGACAGGGAGGATGTGAGGATACAGGAAAATTGAGAGGTCTTTTCCCGTACGTTCACATATCCTTTCCCTACTGTAGGAAATATTGTTGGTGTATAACAGCTAAAAGGCTATGATGCAATATACTGTATTTCTTTTTGCGTAATAAACGTTTCTTTTCAAAATTAATAGCCGTACCTTCCAGTTAGTTCCTTTTCAATTAACTAGATATTCGGAGAATTTTCCTACCATGAAGACTATACTCCACAGATACCAAAAAGTGAAAAATATCTGTCGGGTTTTACATGTTTTTCTTCGTCCAATGTACAAAAGCTGCTGCACTAACGGAATCAACTCAATGATTTATTGGACTTAGTTCAGTCAGCGTCTAAAAATGTATTTAGCAGAGAGTGGTTTCGATCCACCGACCTCTGGGTTATGGGCTTAGACAAACACAATCAACCATAAAGAATAATCCATAAACATATTTCAAACAGAAAACTATACGAAAATTCTTCCCTTAATATATTATCGTCACATTTGGTCTCAAATTGGAGTATTATTTAGACTTTCTGGGTATAGGAAAACTATTCCTTAAATCGAACCTTAAATAGAAACTATCTAACTGTCTTAGGATGTCTAAAGAGGGTTTAAGCAGCCGTTTGACTAAATGTATTTCAAACAGAAAACTATGCAAAAAATATTGTTCGATCCGACTTTCCTGGCTCCCTTCCGTATCATAGGAAAGGCCAGGTCTGCATTTGATTGGGCCGTTCTGGAGTCAGTCCACATAAAAGCAAGAAAACCTTTGCTATGCAGACAAATGGACTTCTAAATATTATCCCTTAATATTTAGAAGTCCATGGCAGACATAAAGAATTCGCTTTCTCGCTAGGCCTATTCAATTAATCTTATTGTAATGGACGCTGATTGTTCCAAAACACAAGCCATTCAGGCAGTCCAATTTCTGAGTGGCTCCTTCAAAATACAGTTGGGTATACTCTTTCACACATTAAGTCTGAAAATACAGTTCGCCCCCAGTTCTTGCCCCCAGCTGCATGTTGCATAGGCCTGTAGTAAAGAACGCCATGATATACATCTATCAAATATTGCATGAAATACCATGCAGACATAAATAGGACAAGTGGCATTATGCAGAATGTGCAATGCAAAAGGAGAAACTGTCATTCATCTTGTCAGTGGATGTTCTAAAGCCGGCCTCCCACCATAGTTGGAAGAATAATCTCTAGTTTGGAAGCTAACAATAGGCTATTGTTACAACTTATTGTCCAAGATTTTTGTTGCGAAATGCACAAATCCTCTTCTTGATCTAGGTTGCCTCATTCTGCTATGATACTACGGCAATAAGCGACAAGCTAAACCAAAGCATCAAAACTTCGCGGCTAGAATCCGCCATTTTGAACCGATTTAAGGAAAGGCCCAGTGTGGACAGATTTCAAATCGGTTTCAAATCGATTTCACAACCGTTTCCAGTGTGAACACGGCTTCTGTTCTCATTGATGACACATTGATGGCAAGTTCTTTCCATGGTCTGTGAGAGGCGGTCCTACTGGGCGGTTGAGCCCATACACAAAGGGAAAGTCACTTTGAGGGACGTCAATTTATTACTGATATTTGGAAGATTTGATTTTAAATTGACTTTTCGACTTTTTAGTTTCTTATTGAGACTTGGATTTGCTCTGTTTTTTGACTTGTTTTCCAAGATTTTGGAGTTTTTTTCGACATTTTTTTACCATTTGACTTTTTAATTGCGCTTTTTCAATTCCTTTCTGAAATATGTGCGTAATGTTTTGTGATCAACCCCTTGCCTATACGTCCCGTTGGGTTTAAGTACTATGCGTACCATATTCTTGACCTGTCCATTGTGCCATAAAGAAGTCCTGCTTTTTCGATATTCCGTCTTTCAAATTCTAAAATGGAATTAGGTACAAATTTTATTAATATTAAAAAAACACTAGAGAGATACCAAATGTTTCACCATCGGGGTACAAAGAAGTGACCCACGCTATTGAATTAAGCCAGGCGAAGCTCTGATGTTATCATACTTTCTCTAGTTACCACATTAGCTCCCAATCATCCACCGGTGGACATCGACATCCAGCTCAACGCAATTGGAGACCAGCCTCTCTGCGCCATACACTAGATGCGTATATTCCATGGTGCACAAAGCGTTCATAATAGGCTAATAAGGCATATTTGACATAGTTTGCATACATTAGATGCGTGCATTCCAAGGCACACGAAACGTTGAAAATATTCTAATGAGGAATATTTGACATAGTTTGCACACACTAGATGTGTTCATTCCATGGTGCACAAAGCGTTCTAAATAGGCTAATCCGGCATATTTGACATAGTTTGCATACACTGGATCCGTACATTCCATGGTGCACAAAGCGTTCAAAATAGGCTAATAAGCAGATACAAGTATACAGAAATATTACCTTGCATCCCCTTTCATGAAAGCCATGTCAGGTTATTGGCACTGTAAAAATATTCTCTTAGTCTTTAAATATGACTAAAAATATTGAGTTTCAGCCATGTCAGGCTATTGGCACTAAAGAAAACTGGGTTGATTCATCTTAATGCTGTAATCTTAATATTACGGCGCAATACAAACGATGGCCAGATACAAGTATACAGAAATATTACCTTGCATCCCCTTTCATGAAAGCCATGTCAGGTTATTGGCACTGTAAAAATTCCTAGATTAGGATCACCTTGTTGCGAAAGATTTTTTTTTAATTGTTTAAAAATTAAATTAAATTTGCTTTTTTTCTTAATTTTAAATTAAATTTGCTTCTTTTTTTGCACAAAGCTTGTGAAAAGCTTGTTGCCCTTCAGTTCTTGGTTACTGTAACTAAAATGCAACTAGAACTTCTTCATTTTTTTATGGACATTTTTGTTCGTAATAAATATACGTAACTTACGAAACGGACTTCTATATTTATATATTTTTATTACGTTTATGAGGGGGTTCACCCCCTCTAAACATACAACCATCCCTTGTATAAACATATAACCATCCCTTGTGTAAACGTACAACCATCCCTTGTGTAAACATATAACCATCCCTTCTGGTAAACATTAAAGCATTCCTTGTGTAAACATAAAAGCATTCCTTGTGTTAACATACAACCATCCCTTGTATAAACATTCAAACATCCCTTGCGTAAACAAACAACCATCTCTTGTATAAACATACAATTATCCCTTGCATAAACACAACCATCCCTTGTATGAACATACAACCATCCCTTGTGTAAACATACAGGCAAAGGGCTATTAGTGTCAATTTATTGATGAAAATTAAAAGATCTAATTAGACGGTACCGGTAATCTTTGTTGTTGTGGGTCACGTGTAAGGTAAGAGAACACTAACATCAAACAATTAAACTATAAAAAACCAACATCATCAAGACATTAACGGACGATGAAATGCGCAAAGTCCTTTGGCAATATGTTAAATAGGGAGCATTTAAACAGAGGTGATGTGTCCTCTTAATACCCGGTGCATGCCCTTAACCAATATTGATCTTGAAAGAAATTGAAAGCATGATTTCACTAACGGAAAAGAAGTCAGAATGGACACAAGGTATTTGGCGGCATTATAGGAATTTGTGCCAATAGCAGATGAAATTGGTCTCAAAGGAACATTAGATTTGTGGACTTTTGAAGGCCATACAAAATACCTGCCCTAGAGCCGACGGGACGGAGCTTTTTGTATAGTTCATCAGTTAAAACTCCCACATTCTTGAATTTTAACAAGAAGGGCTGTAGCTTGTTCTCCCTCCGAATAGTCAATTTGATAGGATCCTTATCAAGTCTCCGGAATTTGGTTTCTACTTCAAATTTAAAAATAACCTGCTGACATGAAGCTTATACAAAAGACGGAAGAAAAAGCATAAGGATTAAGAGCAAAAAGAAAATAAACATAAAGACAGCTAGGGAGTTAGAGGGAGCCTATCTCCTCACTATGGCATAAGCCATCCCCTCACCTTTTATTATCATTATTATTATTATTATTATTATTATTATTATTATTATTATTATCAGGATCCTCCTACATACCAGCAAATAACGCAAGCTATCAGGAGGATGAAGTCAAATGGTTCGCCCTGTCCTCTAGCCATTGTATCAGCCTTTTCATTATCATCACTGTTACCGTCATTATCAGCGCTCGCAAAGCTGGCCCTCTACGAGAGGTGGGGCGGTTGGGATTTCCAAAATATGAAAGGGGGGCGGTCATAAGCTTCATCATTCTCTGGAAATAATCCTAAAAATAGCATCCAATCAATTTTATATTACATTTGGTTACATCGATGCAAAAATGTCTGAGGTGGGTAAATTCAACTTAAAGTGGCATTGTATAGTCTAAATTCTAGCTGGGAAAAGCTAAGCCATTGGTTGAAAAGGCATATTTGACATAGTTTGCATAAACTAGATGCGTACATTCCATGGTGCACAAAGCGTTCAAAATAAGCTAATAACGCATATTCGACATACTTTGCATACACTAGATGCGTAGATTCTATGGTGCACAAAGCGTTCAAAATACGCTAATAAGGCATAATTTACATAGTTGGCATACACTAGATGCGAGCAGTCCACTGTGCACAAAGCGTTCAAAATAGGCTAATAAGGCATATTTGACATACTTTGCATACACTAGATGCGTACTTTCCATGGTGCACAAAGCCAGCAGTTGAGCTTGTCTCTTCATTCGGGCAAGTTGAAGAATTTGATGAATATGAATTTTTGAATAAATGAATCTGAGTCTGAATCAAGCCATATTGCTGTTTATTTAAACAGGGATAGTGTACTTCTTGTGACCACGTCATCCCCCAACCTCTGTTTCTCGCTCTTTTGATTGGTTAATTTTTCCGATCATGTTTTTTTGTTAACCCCTTGTTAATTCTTCGGCTAATCCCGTGTTACTTCTTCTGTTTACTTCTCAGGTTTTTTTGTTAACCCCTTCTTTCGTGTCCCATTGAATTACAGCATCTCTTGCAAAACGTCTAAACATACTGATTAGGGTTTCATTAAATCTTTCGGTCGCTCCACTTGCCTGAGGATGGAACGGATTAGTTAATACTTGCTTAATGAAGAGAATTTCCTATAATTTTCGAATGTATCCCAATATAAAATTGGTTCCATTATCTGTTCAAATTTTCTTCGAGACTCCGTTACGTGAGACATATTTTGCCAGTTCTTCCGCGATTTTTGGTGATTTTGCTGTTCACATTGGGATAACTTCAGGGTATCTAGAATATTTATTTTTGATAGCTGATCAATTTGCGTCAAATCTCTTTATCTTCCACAAAGCTTGTAAGTTCTGGAAATGTCCTTTACTTAGAAGCTGTTGTAGTTACTTAACCCTACCTTACATGGGCTTTTCGGCTCTTCTCATACAGGGGGGAGGGGGGGGGCTCGTAGGCCCGCGGCACTTTGACACACTATAACTTTATATCAGCCGATGCTATGACAAAGATATTTGGCACGTTTATAGTTTAACTCTTTTCAAACCAATTGCAAAAAAATATATTTCAATTTACGCAAATCCTCAAAAGATCCACGGAGTCGAGGTTAAGGAACCTTGATTTAGGATATCAACCCTCTTGTACATCCCCATACTGCCCTGTCTGGTATTACAAGGGTCGAATTGACATTGAAAAGGAATTGACAAGGGATGCCTCTACTGTAATGTACCGTTCGGTAGACCACTGCAGGCGTCTTTGTATCCGCAGACTCCAGTAACACGGACGCAAATCCTCAAAAGATCCACGGAGTCGAGGTTAAGGAACCTTGATTTAGGATATCAACCCTCTTGTACATCCCTCAAAACACGCGTATGACAGAGTCCGTCCGTGTGGATCGATGCGACCAAGGATGTATGGCCTTCCCAAAGTTCACAAAGATGGTGTTCCTGTCCGACCGATACTTTCAATGATTGGCTGATCACAGCATGAGCTAGCTCGTTGGTTAAATGAAATCCTTGAACCTGTGTTACAAAAGTATACGAAGTGGTGCACAAGGGATTCATTTCCATTTGCTAGTGACATTCAACAAGTATCCTTTCACTCTGATGTGCAATTATGTTCGTTTGATGTAGTCTCGCTTTTTATTTCTCTCCGTTATTTTTCTCACAAACTCGTCAATCATGACAGATTTATACTCGACATCATTCTACACAAACTGTACAGTAAAGAGAACGTACTGATTGCCATGTTACGTCTTGACGTTATCTTTTTATCGAATACCTTCCTTGGGAATCTTGTTGACACGAAAGATAGATTCGTAGTAAATCCTTTCGTGTTACGCGGTATTGGTAAAATAATATCCCTATCGCTAGGCCCGAGTTCAAAAAATTTCATACAATCAAAATAAACAAAACACATCCGGAAAAATGGAAAAAATAAGCGACTACGGTCCTCTACTAAGTGTTTGCTTGCTAAATGTCTGTCCGCGCCGCTTGAGACGTCCTTTGTGTTTGACTTCCAATGGGTTTGGACAGCATGACGGCTCGTTTGGCAGCCCTTCCTTAGTCCTTACATGGCATGGAGAGGCTGGTGGCTAATTGCCTTGACCTGGATGTCGATGTTCACTGGTGGATGACTTGGAGCTAATGTGGCGACTGGGGAAATAGAGTATGTTAGCATCGGGGTAAACTAGCTCAGTTGTTAGAGGACAGGCTATTCTCACTGTTTAACTAACAGCCTTTGCTTCTCCGACAGCTGAAAACACTTACTACCGGAAAGCTGACCGCGAAAGATTCTAATCCAACATCACGTAATGTACACCAAGTTAATCAGACAAATATCATCCACGGAGTAGATTTAACACGACTTTCAGGAATTGAGACAAAAGTCCACCCACATTTCAGAGTGCTAGGTGTCTTTATGGAGTAAAGAACTTGATGTCGGTAAGTTAAAGGTTAAAAGAGAGCGAGGTCAGATTGTTTTAGTAGACATCGAAACACGTTTGAAAACGTTATACATTCTTATCAGGAGAGGTGGCACAGTGGGCTCATTTCCTGCATACAAACCGACTGTGATCTAAAACTATGTTGAAATTAAAGTTACTGGTAACGTTTGGTATCGGCCTGTGGAGTAGTTTTCCATGTTTTAAGCCTAGGGATGAAGTTCACTATACACATGATATGTAATGAACCCTGGCTCTATTGTGGCTTTCACTATGGATATGAGGTGACAATTAAAAATAAGCATGAAATGCCATGTCATTCTGCTACCTCTCTTTAAGAACAGCCCTCTCACCAACTTTTCATAGTTCTTAGTGTTTCGATTAGAACCTAAAACATTGCTACTACGCATTAAAACACATTTCAGACGTAACTTGATGATTCGATAAACAGTCTCCACTCAGATGCATCGCAATTTTCGATGCCCAGCTTAACCAAAAATGTTTCCACGTTTGCACAGAACACAAACAAGTCCTTTACTTGCAAGAATTTCCGAAATGAGCTATCCCTTGATTTATTATAGTAAGAAACGCTTGTTCCCTAAGTCAAAACTTTTTTGTCTTTTAATCTGTTTTTAGTGACACTTGCATGCTTGGAATGCGTACATTCCATGGTGCACAATGCGTTTCGAATAGCACCAAAAGCTCTTTGAAGTGACACTTGCATGATTGGAATGCGTACATTCCTTGGTCCACAATGCGTTTAGAACAGCACCAAAAGCTGCTTTTAGTGACACTTGCATGCTTGGAATGCGTAGATTCTATGGTGCACAATGCCGTTAGAATAGCACTAAACGCTGTTTTTAGTGACACTTGCATGCTTGGAATGCGTACATTCCATGGTGCACAATGCGTTATTGTTGTTATTGTTATTTCCACTTCTATTAATCTCACTGTCCCCATTATGCCGGGTGAAAACAGTGAGAATGTAAGTACTGAAACTGTAAATTTACAGAACAATAAATGGCAATGAAGTTAAAAAAAAATTATTATTTTTATTTCAAACTTATATTGACTTTGCGTCTTTGGTTATCGCCAACATAAATCTTGTTGCTATTGTTAGCATCGTTGTTATTGTTATTATCCACTTCTATTAATCTCACTGTCCCCATTATGCCGGGTGAAAACAGTGAGAATGTAAACCTTTGTCCTCTTGTGTCCTCTTACTAACAACCAATAAACGACTAACATGCTAAGTCTAGCCACTCCTTGATTCTAAACCAGTGATATTCTTGTATTTTACTATTTGCTTTGTGATTGGTCCATTTTATGTATATGTATAAATGTAATCTTGCAAATGAAGAGAGTGACTGAGGGACTGTGAAAAAGTCACAGTTCCTCCTAATAAATTGAAAAGACGAAAGATGCTGTTTCATGAGTGAAGAGTTGCTCTACCAAGCGGTGGCAGCGACGCCCTCGTTACAGACTTCTGTCAGAAAAACTTAATTTTTTTAAATTAATCTTTAATGACAATTTCTGCAATAATTTCTTTAGTTAAACAGCCTAGGAGCATCTAGACACTGCAAGCCGTTTCTCTATATTCTTCAAAAATCACAAAAATCCAATTCCATGAAAGAAAGAATCATACCAAGTTTCATAAAGACTGAGACCAAATGCGTCAAAATACCAGCTTATACTGTATTTGATAACAAAAAAAATTAGCCCATTGTAAAATAAACAAAAGGACGGAAAGACTTTTATATTCTTTCTTCCTGGTTTTATATGGTTTCCACTGCCTGCTGGAGGATGAAATATACTGCCCACTATTGGGAACTCTTTCTTTCTTTTCTTCTTTTCTTCTTTCTTTCTTTTCTTTTCTTTTCTCTTTCTTTCTTTCTTTCTTTCTTTCTTTCTTTTTTCTTTGTCTTTTGGCGCTTTCCCTACTAATCAGGTGTTGCTACCGTTAAAGACTCGTCTTCATTTTATCCCATCTTGCATGTCCCTTTCTGTTACACCCATGTACGCCTAATACCCAGCTTTATTGTGTCATTAAACCTGTCAAAATATTTTTGGTTTAGATATTTTCCTGGCCCTCTCTACCATTATGACCCTTACTCTACCCTTTTATCTCTTTCTACCAATCTGATCCTTCAAGTTACAAGCCTATAAAACACTTTAGATGTTGCAAACTGACACAGACCAAATTAGTTTCAAATGTTGTTTTCTGCATGGAATACAAAATTTGGCCAAAGAAACTTATGACTATAATTTCCAGATATGCTCTTTTGACGAGCTAAGTAAACAAGATTTTTGTTTTCGGGTTGCGTCTCTATTTCATTAAAAGTCGTTAAGGAGAAAATGGTGTTCATTCAAATAGACATAAGTTTATAAAAGCATTCTGAAGTGGAGTATGTGTTCATTGGGTTCAGACAGACAGAAACATAGCTATTTTAAAATCTACAGAAATAAAACAGTGATAATGTAAAGGAATATCGTCTGGCAGTGATTTGCCAGTTTTGTGACAGTTGTCTTAGCCTCCGTGGTTCATTTACAGTTTTCCTTCGAAACAAATAGATCCTATTTTTACTTAGTTTATATGCAGGTAATTAATATACATCACTAAATCTTCGACACCTTTGAAGTTGAATTAAAGCGTTTTTATTGCGAAATTATTGGTAAAATATGTGTTTTTATTAGTATCAAAAGGTAATGGAATGGAAGTGGCTACGCTTTATTTCATGAATTAGAAGGAGCAAGGGTTACCTCAAAAGCTGTTTTGAGCAATAAAATAGTTTTCGATTCTAAATATATGAGAAACATGAGTATTTGTGAGAAATATCGGAACCAATAGTAAAGATGAGAAGTCTCAACGATCGTAGCTAAACCACTTGAAAGAAAAGATGTCGATTATAAGTATATAACAAGAAAGCATCCTACAATCTCCTTAAGTCCACAGGGAACTGGTCCACATAGAAAGTGCGGACTGCGGGTCACTGGGTGAAGACAGCGGACTTTGTTCTAATTTCCATACAAGGTTCTCCCTAAGTGACGGAAGTTGGAATGGTCTTGGTTACATTGTGGCAACAACCATAGTTTGCAAGGGGGTCAGGACCCCCAGCTAGAAAAATCAACCCCACCTACAAAGACAACCCCCACCTAGAACTCTAAAGGCCAACCCCCACCTGGAAGAAATTTATCATTATTTACTTGAACAGCCATTCATAATATAATACAGACCGCATTTGACGGTAAGGAAAGATACAGAAGAGGGACAAGGAAAAAATAAAAGACATAGTAAACTCCAACAAGACAAGAAAAAAAAAGAACAGAAACAAAAACCATTATCACTATCACTGATATTATAGAAGATCATTGATATCCCAAATACGCTGAATGGGACTATCACTAGACTGTCGCACAAAAACTCTCCCCTGATCTGACCATACACATCGGTTTCCAAATTTATCTCTGGCAGCATTCATTTTTGGTAAAAAATAACGCTGGTATAATTGTAATTTATGTTTGGGATGCAGAGGCAGAGAATCGACTTTTTCTAAAAGGTTGTTTGTAGTATAATAATAATAATAATAATAATAATAATAATGATAATAATAATAATAATAATACGTACAGGTACGTCTCATAGTTAATTTTCGTAACATGGAAGACGGTTGTTGGCACCAAAACCTCTGTAGGTATGCTGTATGTGGGAGGGAGTGGTCTTATGTTTAAAAATATTAGCTAAATCTTCCAATCATTGTTTTCTGGAATGTACGCATCTAGTGTATGCAAACTATGTCAAATATGCCTTATTAGCATATTTTAAACGCTTTGTGCACCATAGAATGTACGCATCTAGTGTATGCAAAATATGTCAAATATGGCTTATTAGCCTATTTTGAACGCTTTGTGCACCATGGAATGTACGCATCTACTGTATGCACACTATGTCAAATATGGCTTACTAACCTAATTTGAACGCTTTATGCACCATGGAATGTACGCATCTAGTGTATGCAAACTATGTCAAATATGCCTTATTAGCCTATGAGTACCTCAACTTTGAATCTTCATAAAAAAATTTCTGTTGAATATTTTGCTTAGGACTTTTTTTTGGCGTAAGTGTAAATAACTAACTTGCGGAAAATGCATTCAAACATTCTTTTGCAATTTCCCCGACTTTGACCCCTTTTTTAAGCTAGTTTGACCGTACTAGATGGCTACCAACCAATTCTGAGAAGTCAGCACTTTGGTTGTGAGATTTCTCGTCCCCAGTATTCCTGTGGGCGTGTTTATGAATATTGTGTGTTTAACGTTAAGTTCGGTGCATGAGAGAAGATCCTTGCACACTCCTTAGCCAAAAGAATGTCATGCATGTCACTGTAAATGAGACACGGGTGACGCTTGCACAACAATGAGGGGGATTAGTAACATGAAAGATATTGGAGGTTTCAAGGGAAAGATCCTTGCACACTCCTGAGCTAAAAGAATGTCATGTATGTCACTGTAAGTGAGACACGGCTGACGCATGAACAACTATGAAGGGGATTAGGGACATGAAAGATAGTGGAGGTTTCAAGGGTAAGATCCTTGCACACTCTTTAGCTAAAAGAATGTAATGGAGACTTTCACTGCAGTTTAAGTTGTTATTGGTAGCCCACAAATTAAGAGACTGCAAAGATGTTTTTCTCTGTCTCTCTTGCTCTCTTTTGCCTTCGGTTTTTCTGTCAAAGCCAACAAAATGTGTGTTACAGCATATCAAATATATCGACTTTCACTGGGTAATATGTGCAGATTTACAGCTGGTGAACTTCATGCTTGAACAAAAAATTCCTACAAGTGGCTACGTAAAGTACTTATGCTTTCTTTATCATTGCAACAGCAGATATCAAGCAAATCACTGGCCTTGCCTTGCCTTGCCTTGCCTTGCCTTGCCTTGCCTTGCCTTGCCTTGCCTTACCTTACCTATTCAATCTTTCCTTGCCTTGTCAGAATTTTGTACTAGCATTAGGCTTCAGAAACTTTACGAATTCGAGGTCCTGAAAGTAGAATATCTAAAATGCCATTATTATACATGGAAAGACGAAGTCGTATTTTCCTTTTTAATTTCCTACTGCACAACAGATGTATCGAATTTCAAGTGTCAGCATGTACTATTTAGTGTCACGCCGGTCAGGGTCGAATTAAAGCTTCGTGAAAAATTTCAGTAGTAAAAGAAACGATGGAACGATACGAAACGCCACTACGAATTCGTCTGGGCGTGAAGTGGTAACATTCGATAAATTTTGGGTTGCTTTGTTTACAATTGACTTATTTACTAAGTACCCGAGTCTCCGATGTTTTGCATAAAAATCCTGGCTGCTTGAGAACGTAAAGCAGTGGCTAGCTGGAGTTCAATCGACGATGTCCATACACTGTAAATTCTATCGATTGTAGTCGAACACGAATTATGCTCCGCAACACGATGAAATTTCCTGTAGATGTTAGATATTTTAGTATTTTTTACACGGTCGTGTTTGAAAGTTTCCCAATGCGTCCTGCCTCTCTATGCTGCCAATGAGCGGGTTTATCGGATTGTATCAACACTACAACTACTTACAGGAATTTATAGAGAATCACAACTGAATAATAAAAATGGTGTTGGTCAACAAAATTTATGTTGTTGCAGGATAAAATTTCTTGATACGGTGCACTCTTAAAGTAATTTCATTGCATTTGTTTTCAACTCTCCGTAACAGTTTTTAAAAAGATTGGGGGACTTATGTGTGCCGAACATGATAGTATGAGATATGTGTGCCGAACCTGATAGTATGAGATATGTGTGCCGAACCTGATAGCATGAGATATGTGTGCCGAACCTGATAGTATGAGATATGTGTGCCGAACCTGATAGTGTGAGATTATGTGTGCCGAACATGATAGTATGAGATATGCATGCCAAACTAAATATTGTTAATTGTGTTTGCCAAACCTGATAGTGTGAATGATGTGTGCTAAACTTGATACTGTGAGATATGCATGCCAAACTAAATATTGTTAATTGTGTTCCCATGAAAACAACTTACATTTTTCAATCATCAATGCCAGTGTACATTTCATCAATTTCAAGGTTTAGCAACAGATGGGCATTCTTCATTTTCCAAGTCAAGAAAGAGTTGAGAATATTTCTACTTAAGAGTTGAAAACAAGCTGGAAGTGATATTAACCTGCCTGAGAACCTTACAGGGACGTGCCGTCAGTGAATGCAACGCATATTGAAAATTTGACTTAAGCTAAGCCCCAAATCTTTATTTCTTCTATTTTAATATAATAATTAGAAACATGACCACCGTTTGGAGCTATGAAGGATTTCCCATCACCAAAGAAAGTGGTAACTTTTCTGCTTCAAGTAACCGTACTGGGCGTTAAATTTTTAGCAAATAGTCTCAAAACGATTCCTCCTTGCATTAATTTAATTCCCAAGTAAAGAACAGTATGGGAGTTGAGCAAATAGTGAGGGGTTTACTGTTTGGGTCTGCAAAGCAGGCTAAGGTTCACCAAACATTACATACATTTTAGGCTCTAAATACAGAAGGGCTGCTTGGATACTGATCAAAGGGAGGTATTTAATGATGGCAGTTACGGTAATAATGGTTATCCTATGTTAATAGGCTTGAAATTCTAATCCGAAAATCCGAGACTTTGTTCTAATGTTCTAATAGGCTTTGGATTTTAAACTACGTATTATTTGTTGAACAACAAATTACGGTTTTCGAACTATCGGACCCCTGTGGTCATTGTTTCCGTAGTTACATTGTTTTGAACTAAACACTTTCTTCTTAGGGTTTTGAAAACAGCGATCGAAAGCTGGACTCACGTTTTATAACTCGCGTTGTGAGAAAGTTTATCTTGTTGAATATTTTAGGATGAATTTTAAACGTTCTACAACATCAATGGCAATAGTCCTTATGGCATTGTCATTAGTTTCAATGACTTCAATTCAACAAGACGCTTTTGCTCAATCTCTCGGAATGTCACTAACAGCAACAGCTGATAAAGGATCAGATACAATTACCGTCACAGGTAAAACAATTTCAGATATTACAGATATTACATTTACTGTAATGTCTCCAAACCAAAAATTGGTATCAGTTGATCAAGTAACAGCAGATGACAACGGAGACTTTGCAACCACATTCAAAATCATTGAAAACCCAACGAATGTTGAAACCAGCAGCAAAATCATGAATGTCCTTACTACGAAGAACACGGCAAATTTTCAATAAATCCTTTGAAGCTTGCAGGAAGGTCCAAGCATTATCGGACAAAAACGTACTGGGAAAAGCTCGGCGGTTGCAGAATCGGCGCAAACACATAAGAAAACATTGGGTACTTAAGTCTTCCACTAACTCTAAGACCCTGTTTACACGGGTACGGATCCAAACTGGTACGGATCCAAACTGGTACGGATCCAAACTGGTGCGGATCGGCTGCACATAATTTATATATGATGTCGAAATGCAGATAACGTATGATGCAAATATATTCCTTATATATACATACAATTTAATAGTTGTTAACCACGTTGAAGAGTTACCTTGACTTTGTATTTAAAGGTATTAAATGGGGCGTCTGAGGGTCAGGGTTGCAATATTAAATTAGCTCCATTGTGTACTTTAAAGATAGTAAATGGGGGATCGGGGGTCAGGGATGCAATATTAAATTAGCTCCATTGTGGAAATTGTGTACATTAAAGCATGAAAGCTGTTGGATAGTATAAATGGTCACCAATGAGGTACCCCTGTAGAACTGCGAATATACATTAAACCATAGTTTAAAACAAAGAGAGTGAACAAAATGTTCACATTATACTCAAAGAGTAAAACTGCCTACTGATTAGAAATTTACTTTACAAAATAGTGTGGAGCCGTATATTGTGCTTGGGAGAGAAGGGGGTATAAAAATACGGGAATGTAGATCACAATCACTTCACTATAATCTTCAAATAAATTCGTAAACGGCTTCGGTTTGATGCTTGTAAGAAACTTCAGTAGGTTATTAACCAAAAGCTGTTTTTAGTGACACTTGCATGCGTGGAATGCGTACATTCCATGGTGCACAATGCGTTTAGAATAGCAGCAAAAGATGTTTTTAGTGATACTTGCATGCTTGTAATGCGTACATTCCATGGTGCACAATCCTTTTAGAATAACACCAAAAGCTGCTTTTTAATGACATTTGCATGCTTGGAATGCATACATTCCATGGGGCACAATGCGTTTAGTATAGCAGCAAAAGCTGCTTTTAATGACTCTTGCATGCTTAGAATGCGTACATTCCATGGTTTTGTTATTTCACCAGATTGTATGACACTGTGATCCAGTGATATGGAAAAGAGGCAACAATAATTACAATTCATTCTGTACAAAACTGCATATGGACATATATATTCTTTATTGTTTATTCTTGTGTATACATCCTTTATTTCAATTTTGAAATGACACTAGAGAGATAGAAAACATGCCACCATCGGGGTCAAACCTATGACCCATACTTTGCAGGGTATGGTCTACCAGCTGAGCTAGGTGACCTTCTGGTGTTAACATCTCTCTTGTTGCCACATTATCCATTGAATTCCTGGTGGCGGACAATCGGTTCGGCCCGGGCCGCGTCGTTCATGGCGCAGCCTTCAAGGTCGGGATCAACGAAGGTTTCCATACCGACCTTGGTCAAGACGCCGGGACGCTTGGCCGCCGCTTCGCGCAGCATGTCGAAGACGATACCCGATGGCACGTTGTAGGCGGCGATCTCGTTCTTGGCGATCATCTGCCAGACCAGTGGCGGGTCGGCCTTTGACGGACCGGAGGGATATGATCCGCCGATGATTTTCGACAGCAAACCGGGTTTGGCAATATGCCGCATTTCTGTATGTGGGAGCTTGAAACTTCTACAACAGGATTCTCTGATACGCCGAATCTGATGGTGTGATTCTCATTAAATTCCTTGATTTTGAAGGAACGTTTCTCCCCTTTTTTCTATCAAAATCAGTATCGTCGCAAAAATTGGCACAAATTTAGAAAAAGAGATAGAACTGGTCACATCTCTAAATGGGGAAAATGAAAAATCCATAAAACGAGATGAGGCCTTGATAAAAACTATCCTATGGAAACTGACATATTTGATAGCCCTGAAAGTAAGATTGCTAAGAGAATTAAAAGTTGGAAATAACCCGTCTTTGCCTTGCGTAGAAGCATTTCCACTAATTCGAAGCTAAGACTGGAACATCAAGGTCTAACTAATATTCATTATAATTGTCTCTCCTCCGAAGGCATCTTCACTAAAACCCTTTCATTTTCAATCTAGCACTAATTTCGTAAAACTCTTTTACAGATTGAAGGGGAAGGAATAATTTTTAAGTTGATGAGGACTAATTAATTGATGAGAAACTCCTTAATTAAAAATTAATTAATTGATAAGAAACTCCGGCGTGTCTCAGAACTCTTACTTTAAATCCCAACCGGCATTAAGCCTCTGATTTTACTTTTAAATCAATCTATTGATTCTTAGAATTTTGCTAGAGCTCATACCATATGAGCTCTTAGCTCTTGTTCTCTTTAATGATTCAAGTAAACAAGAAACTGAAATGGTTCTGCTTATTTGCATGAATGGAGACTAATTACGTATTTTACCCCTTAAACTTATAGTAATTACTTAAATCATATTTAATTACTTGTATTACTTATTCTATATGTCACGCTTATTTTATCCCCTTAGGACTATTTTTTGAGTTGAAAGGCACTGGGAGCAATTAGCCCCCCTCCTGTTTCCTTTTATCCTACCCAACCCCTTTGATCTAAATTAAATAAAAAAACGTTTTTTTTTAACTGAAAGTAAGGAGGAAAACGACAACTTAAAACAAACAGAAACTATTCCATATACGAAAGGAGCTGTCCCCTTCTCAACGCCTTGCTCTTTACGGTAATGTTCTTTATTGTTTTAGCTGTTAGAGCTGTGAGAAAGGGTCAAACTTTAGCATAAAGTGCAAGGTATTGAAGCTTGAGCGATAAGAATATCTGGATTCACACCTAACTCGTCCGCAGCACGCTCTGCATGTGGTCGGAGTGTCTCAATGAATTCTTCTGGCGTTTCAAAACGAGTTCGGTTAAGTACAGCTGGATCGCGCAAGGTAACCTGCACGTTGCTTTGTGCAGTTTCGGTGTTAACTCCTTTGCGCGTGTTAAACAGATGACCCGTATTTTGCTGTAGGTCAATCAAGGGTTGACCGCTACTCATTGCATGAATACCGGACGTCGCTTTGCGTCGTAGATCAAAGGGGGTGCTCTCGCAGGCTTCGAAGAACGCGTGGGCCGTGTCGATCATGGTCATGTTTCGGTCTCCCTGGTTAGTCGGCGGCGCACCGTACCATGTGCCTTAACAAGGATGATGCCCGTAAACGATCGCGGCGGAAATCATCCAGATAGGGCAGCCGGTGCGGGAGGCATGGGGTAGGCGCGGCCACTGCCTGTGGCGTACCGCGCTCTCCCAGACCGACCTCAAAGATCAGCGCCGCTGTAACGCCATCAAGCGATTGAAGACCTTCTTCACCGTCGGCGTGAGGCGTGTTCGGTAGCAACTGAGCCATTTTTAGGAAGAGTAGTCATAAGGATAAGGAAAAAGGGAACGAATGAGATTAATGTACCATTCAGTTCAAATGACGAATATTATAGACAATCATTCTTTATTTCTCTGTTGCACACGATCATTTTGGGCTTCAAAAGTCATTTTTTGCATAATGGCAGGACACTTTTAAGCTCAGCATTCTCTTCCCAATAAATCTTATGAAACAAACAAATAACAATTCACTGATACAATTCAAGACTTTTCAGCTCGAATGGTGATTAGTAATTGGTTCTGTGCCGTACCTGAAACAGGAATTATTTTACGATGTTGCAAGGCTATGAGTGAAAAAAGTCATTGTAGCATCTAATACGCTACTAAACCACAAGGTAGAACGGCCTTGGTTACGTGGTGACAACGACATGCTCAGTACAGTATTTTCTGCGATGCGCCTATAATATTCCTACAGATTTAGAGTTCTCACCTATAAAAGAATTCTCTTTACGAATTATACCTAAAGGTTAACTTAATCTATCATAAATCTTTAACACATATAGCCTAATACTTCCTATAGTGTGGGCTTCTAAGCTGAACTCTCCTGTCTGGGGCTACCCTGTTTGCTGTTCGTTATAATAGTTTGGAAAATTGTAAAAAGAAATGGGAACATTTTCTTACTATTCATTTTACATTATTTTACACTTAGTCCAACTGAAGGACGAAGCTGAATATCTATTTAGCACAAACCTATCCATAGGTCTTGAACGAAAGGAGTGGGAAAGGCCCTTGCCTTTCTCTGCGTATTTGTGTTCACAAGCATAACTAGGGCTAAGGGTACAGCTATAGCTTGTTGCATCAAATAAGCTGTACCCATCTCTGTCACTTCCAATATGTCCATTTACATCTCCCACTGCAATAATTCCTTCAGACTCAGGGATCCTGGTCAGCTTCTCCTCAAAAGACTCCCAGAAATTCTCCTTTTCACAAGCAGAACATCCTACTTGTGGTACATACATAGATATAATGTGGTAGATAACTCTACCTAGCACTATTTTAAGCTTCAGCAGTCTATCCATGTATCTGACCACCTCTATGACACTGTCAACTAGATTCCACTTGACAAATATTCCGACTCCTCTTGTGCCGTCCTCAAAAAAAAAAAAAAATGCAAATTTCGTTTTGATTATTCCTCTGCGGAGAGCCAAAATCAAAACATGCATTGATTCAAATACGTTCAGAAATTAAATAAAAAAATAAGTTTTTTCAACTGAAAGTAAGGAGCGACATTAAAACTTAAAACGAACAGAAATTATTCCGTATATGAAAGGGGCTGTCCCCTCCTCAACGTCCCGCTCTTTACTTCACATTCACGTTTCACAGTCGCATTTCTGTTATCATGTCCGAGATAATTTAACATAAATACATATTGAATGAATGGGCCTATAAGTAGCTAACAATACACTAAAAGCACTGGCAATAAGCTGCAAACATCATAAGAGGACTTGATAAGCATGAAAGAACTGGTTTTGGTGGTTGTCAAAATTTGACCAATTCTTGAAAATTTCTCGAAGGCGCGCACCTTGGACAAAATCTCATGTTAGGGTCACTATCGTCAAAGGCCTATAAAGTGCTTAAAATGCTGTTAGGCGCCGTTGGTTGAGGGCACCAACATATAGGTACCGAGATCGAAGGGGAAAGCATACGAAGCAGCAAACTTGATATAATTTCAATACTCTTCGTGACACTAGTAACAATACATTTCGAGACACTGGTAACAATACGCTGTGGGGCACTAGTAGAAAAACAGTGCGGCACAGTAATAACAATACTCTTTGTGACACTAGTAACAATACTCTTCGTGACACTAGTAACAATACTCTTCGTGACACTAGTAACAATACTCTTCGTGACACTACTAAGAATACTCTTCGTGACACTAGTAACAATACTCTTCGTGACACTAGTAACCATACACTGCGCGACACAAGCAATAATGCATTTCGGGACGCACAACCGCGAGGTCTACGGTGGACTGCTCGGTCGGAGCGACGAGGAACTCGAGACCTTGAGAGATGCCGGAGTCATCTGACTCGCGGGACGGCCGGGCACCGGCGCCGTCCCATGGGATGCCGCCTCGCGTCCACCTGATCGAGGTGGGTCCGCGCGACGGCTTTCAGATGGAGTCGAAGTTCGTGCCCACCGAACTTAAGGTGCGCACCATCGACCGGCTCGCACAGAGCGGCGTGGCGGAGATCGAGGCGGCGTCGTTCGTGCACCCCGAGGTCATTCCCCTACGAACCTCAAAAATTTTGCAGACCACCAAAGATCAGCATATAAAGCTGTAAGGCACTGCTTTGGTTTGTGTTATTTGAGGTTGTTATACTTTGATACAATCTTGTTAGAAGTGTCATTCCTTCATAAGAAATAAATCATGCAGTTAATTCCATAAGTCATATATAACTGATGCTTATTCTCAAATTTCAGTTTATCTACACAATTGTGCCACGTTACGCATCGACGAACAAGTGAAGGAAATGTTACCTGCATCACCTTTACTGGCCAAATAGTTCATACATTTCATTGACATCACTGACAGTAATATACTGGCCCTATAAATCAAAACATGTAGGCCTTGTTGTATCTTCCCTGGATGAAACGCTGCGCTTTTCATATGTAAGGAGCACACATCTGGTTCAATCACCGTTCTCTTACTAACTGATTCAATAAGTATTTTCAAAGAATATATTACATGAACACGGAACTCATTCTATCACGTACAACGTTAAATCATTATTTAACCGGAATAGGAATATTTACTTACAGAGCTAAGGAATGCTAACTTACGCACATAGGTAAGATTAAAATACCGTCAACTTACAAAATTGAGTTTTAAGCTTAAAGTTATTTTTTATGCAGGTCCATTCCAGCTAATGTAGTAGGTCAATTTCCAGTTAGCATATTTATTTACACAATTCGTTACAATAAATAAACTTAAATGAGAAATCTAAGTGTAAACGTGACCAACACACAAGAAACCACCAGTGACAGGAAGGGCCATGATATACTGTAAGAGAAAAATTCTTAAAATTAGAAAAAGAAAGTGAACTCGTTATTATTAAAAAACAAAATAGAAGAAAATTATCACTTCAACGGGGATGCCGGGGGGCACAGGAGGATATATAAATGACGACCAGGACACAGGGAATGTTGGATTAGCAATCACCAATAACAAAGCTCAAGGGTAATCATTAGAATAATGAGGTATAGATCTGAATACGGATTGTTTTTCCAAGGACAATTATATGTTGCATGTTCAAGAGTCGGTAAACCTGACAATCTATTTATATGCACAGACAATGGGACCGCGAAGAATGTTGTATATTCGCAAGTTTTACGTAGTTAAAAAACTTCGCGGGGGACGCGAAGCGCCCCACCTTAAGTTTTGCACCAACATTAAATCGCACACTTCGATATGCACAAGTAAATGTAAGGACGACGTCATCCTACATTGAAAATAAAAAGACCATTTCTGAGATGTAAACAAAATAAGATGTACATCGACACAAAGGCATATAAATTCAACGACTATATAATTAGGAAGACGAAAGAGTATGAACAGCATATCATCATCATTGTTTTCGTCGTCATAGATATGTCTAGGAAACTGTTATCTGTTTTGACAAACTTGTTAACATTATTATTAAATATGTCAAGAGGAAGAGGAGTTGTACATTTACTAGGATTTAAACGGTGTGAATTTAATAGAAAAGTGTTTTGGTGTGAACCAAAAGAAATGCCGAGATGCTTTAGACTGTTATAAGAAGTTCTTAGTTCGAATGGACAGAGTGGCCGAGCTCCTCAAAGTGGCAGAGCTAGTCAGTGTTAGTGTGGCTATAGATCTCATTCCAGATTTGGCCGAGGCTTCATTAAGCCTCCTCAATGCTCTCGAAGCTCATTTAGCAGCTTTAGAAGGGAAAAAGCCAGGGAAAGAAGGACCACCTGATTGGAAAATTGATGGATCCAAGCGTTTTTATCCCCGTTTAAAATGCAATTTTTGTAGCTAGTTCATTTCAAGTTTCTTAGAATTCCTCTAAGAGTCTTTCTTTGACATTCTGATAAAGATTGCCATCTATGGTACTTTTGAGTTGTGATATTCTTGTTTTTGTACAACATCAAACATCAAACATCAATAGTGCAAGATAGGCTAACTATGGCTTTATTTAGATAACTTCAAAGACCACACTGCCTTTCCATGACGAAAGTAAAACCGTTCAAAATAGGGATGAACGCGACAGTTTGTTTTTGGCCCGTTCGCGACAGTTAATTCCCGCGACTTTTAAATTTTGTCAGAAAAATTTCAACACGGTTACAATTTTTTTAAAATTGTGTGGGTCCTTCAGGTACAAAAAGGAAATTTCTAAGACGATTTTCGAACCTAACAAGGTTTGTATAGCATGGCATTCATGAACTGAAAATAATTTGGGAGATCACATGCACGTTTCAGAACGATTGCGACATTTTTTCAGATTTCAGAGGTCAGAAAAGACATGAAATGGTTAGATTTCATCGATCTTATGGGCACTACTTCTTAAGGTGGGCAAGTGACGTTATTGTTTCTTTGCCAGGAGGAATGTCTGTACTTTCAAACGGATATTTAACAATAGTATTTTTAAACGATCTAGTATGGAATTTATACGGACTTGGCAGTCTTGCATCATTCATTGGAAAATGGCCTGTTGGGAATATTTAGTAGTGACGCAGGATAAGTATCGCCATGAATTTAATATGTATCTTAAGTTTATTGTTAATTCCGGAATGTACTTAGTTTGACGTACAGTAAGTACTAAGCAAACAGTTTAAGTTGACAATGTAGGCTGATTTCTGGCATTTCTTCAAGCACTAAGGCTTAGAAAAGTGGAAAAATTTAGTCACGATAAAAGGTCCGTCAATTCTGATCTTTATATGTTTAAAACATAGATTGATGGCCTAAAAGGGTAATCCGTGTGAAATCAGAGTCAAATTCCGTGTAATTTAGAAGATATGGTAATAAATGTAAGTTGCCAAAGTAGGGCAATTTCTGGCATTTCTTCAAGCACTAAGGCTTAGAAAAGTGGAAAAATTTGGTCAGGAAAAAAGGTCCGTAGAGAAATTGACTACGGATTGTTCTGGGTACCCGGCTGACTGACCGTATTTCAAACTGCAGGCTGTACGAAAAATGTAGTTCAATCCCACTTTCTAGGGCTATAATGAAAGAAAGGTTGAGATGGCTAGGGCAAGTTCTGCGGATGAAGGATGACAGATTGCCGAAAATTGTACTTTTCGCCCAACCGTCTGGGGCTAAACGGTTAAGAAGGTCCTTCTTCTTAACCTTTCTAACCTTCTTCTTAAACGGTTAAGAAAATCCTTCTTGTCGTAAAGAAGGATTTTGCTTTCAATCACTTTCGATCCTCCAAAAGGGCGCTAAAAACTACTACTTTCAACACGAATAAGCCTATTCCCGAATTCTACGATCCCCTTTCCACATAAAGCGACCAAAAAATATTCTTCACTGTTTTGGCTGTCGAGTCTAGTATTTTCTTCTTTTTCCTTTTTTGCTGATAAAGCTTTCTGGACAAATTAACAAAACATTTTGGATTTTTTCGTTTATTTTTAACTGCCTTAATTGAAAGTCTTATATAATACTTAAATTTATTTTCTTTTTTTTTAGAGATAGTTTATGCAACTTAAATTGTTATATATTTTACTTCTTCATTATACTTCTGATAATATATCAATAGCCTTGTTCACAAAAACATCCAATAATAGTGGTCTCCTTTGACATGCCAAAATAGACAAATGACCCCTAGACTGCTAGGTCAGACAAAAAAGGTGCCGAAACAAAGATTTAGACAAAGAATGAGACATAGTAATTCCAAACAATTTAACACCTCCTTACCCACTTAACACCTTCTTAAAAGCGGGGATCCCCAAGAGGCGACGCACAGTAACACAGATCTGTTGCTCAGTTCATAAAATTATGAACTGGGTTCATTTAAGGTTTTGATAGGCATTATTTAAAGTTTGAAAGGACTTATTTGATCGATTATTCAAGGTATGGTTCTCAAATTTGGACAGGGTGTCTATCTCAAGAAGAAAACAACGAGAAGAAAAAATTAGCAAATTTCTGATATTCCTTAGATCGTGACGTCACACTTTAGTACCCTAATAAGGAAGTATTTTAGAATATTATGCACCATCACGACGGCTTAGGTCATCGTCACAGCACCTCTTAAATGTTCCCGATCGGTACTGTTTTTTTATCAGCTTCCTACATCCAAAGAGAAAATAATCACCTTGAGTGTTAACCAAAATGGAATCCCGCACACCTGTGTTTGTACAGTGTAACCTGCCTATACCGGTCACCCAAGGGACTGACTAATTCTGGCCGTTATAGAGGGGTGGTCGTTCTGTACAGGTTAGGTAAGAAACGGGAAAATTGTTGGTTAAAGACGTCATATTTGTATCTGATAATTAACAGAATATCGTCGAATTGCAGGAAGGAATTATCATCGAATTGCACGTGTTTGTACTACTCAAAAAGTGCATTCACGATAATAGATGACACCTAATTGACAGAAGACAAAGCAATGAAGAAAAAAAGGACAGAAAAAAGGCAGGGGCAAAGTAAGCAAGAGCGAAATGGAGGAAGGGAAGGAGCAGGGAAAGAAGCAACAGGGCTCATAAGAAGCAACAGAGCAAGGAAGGAAAGGAGGAGGAGAGGCTTGAGAGAAAGGCTTAAAGAGACCAGAAGAAAGGAAAGAAGGAAGGAACAAAGGAATGAAAAAAGGAGAGAAGAAAGGAAAAAAGAAAAGATTTGAATAATCATAAACTGTTCTAAATGGATACCATTCGACAGCTATGAATGTTATATATGGGATCCAGGTTCCCTAAATGTATAAACTCCACTCCAAAAGGGAAGTAATATAACATTTAATGCAAAATAGTTTTGCAGATCACTTATCGAACATATTGACTTATAATAAAATGCAGGCCAGAACCCTAACTTGGGGAGCCGAATTTCGTTACACACCTTGTAAATTTTGCTAGAAAACTTGAATATTTAAGTGCAGGTAAGATATCTTGATATTCATTAAATTTAGTGGAGGTAACAGAAGTCCTTGGCCTCTGGGCAGCGTAGGACTGGGTGGCGGGGGTTCCCACAGAGAAGACAGGGTGGAGTGGGGCAATCCTCAGCCTCATGGCCCACTTTGCAACACTGGGAGCATGAGGTGGGCTGCCCTGAGTAGAAAACCCTGAAAGGGAAGCCTAGTAGGAGAACGTAGCGTGGAATGTCATTTGTTAGCAACATACGAGCAGTCCGGTCACCTGTAAAAATGTGTGACCCATCCCACCGCCTGGGACGTCGTATGGACAAAACTGTCCTTATTAACATAGGTAAAACACGGAACGAAATTAAATCCGTTCCATACGCCATTAAAACGAAACCGGGGGAGGTGGATGCTGCAAAAGAACTGAGAATTCTTGTATGCTTCTAAACATTTTTGGTTTACCTTGTCTCCCACGACATATATTTTGTCATAGTCTGGCGAGCGTCTCGATCGTCAATATGAAAATTTGTGCTAAGGTCTTCCATCTTAAAAATCGACATAATTTGATAATTTGATACGTGTAAGCTCTAAATGAGGCGGAAAGATCGGTTGAAAAAGTATACTACCATTTTCAAAACTATAAATGAATCTAAACTGTGTTTTCAATCTGACATTAAGCCTGGTTCACGTCAAATCCGTTTTTACCTCTGAGTTGTAAACAACAAGATCCTGACAATAGTTTACCGGAAGCGAACCTTCTCAGGTCAATACATTCGTTGGGAATCGTTTAGTTCCAAGAGATACAAAATTAATCTCGTATACAATATGTCCATCGAGCTTTAAAGATATGCTCACCATGTTACTTAACACAAGAGATTGACAATTTACGAGACATATTCAAACGATTCATATGATCTTTCTATAGTCCTTGTTTGTATAGTCCTCGTTTGTTTTGATTTGTATATTAATACTGTTTGTCAAGGAAACAAAAGTCCTTGATTGCGACGTGACGGGTTTTGGGCGAGTATAGAATGACAATGTCGATTGGTTTTAGCTCATCTTCACTTACTCTTTTCTCGGAATCACCGAGATTTTTTCACCGAATCAGGTTTTTAACCTCATTTTCGATTTCGCCATATTTCTAGAAAACAACCAAAAAATACGATAACCTCTTAATTTCGAGTTTTACAGATGGCCCCACTGCTTATCAGGGGGTTAACCTGAGAGATTGGTAGTTAGGGGCAAATAGGTAGAGGTGGAGTAGTTAGGGGTAGAAATGTAGATGTAGGATAGTTTAAGGAAAATGGGTAGGGGTAGGGTAGCTAGGGAAAGATGGTTAGGGTAGTTAGGGATAGATAAGAAGGTGAGGGTACTTTGGAGTAGATAGGTAGGTACGTAAGGTAGTTGGTGGTAGATAGGCGGGGGTAGTGATGTTAGTGGTTGATAAGTAGAGGTAGGGTAGGTAGGTACAGGTTTAGAATAGCACCAAAAGCTCTTTTTAGTGACACTTGCATACTTAGAATGCGTACATTCCATGGTGCACAATGCGTTTAGAATAGCAACCAAAAGCTGCTTTTAAAGACTCTTGCATACTTGGAATGCGTACTTTCCATGGTGCACAATGCGTTTGGAATAGCAACAAAAGCGGTTTTTAAAGACACTTGCATACTCGGAATGCGTATATTCCATGGTGCACAATGAGTTTAGAATAGCACCAAAAGCTGTTTTTAGTGACACTTGCATACATGGAATGCGTACAATGCCTTCACTGTTTTCAGTAATCCCTCAAGTTCGTTATCGTTAAAGGCATAAAGTTTTAGATCATCCATGTAGAACAGATGATTTATTCTTCGTTCAAAGATTTTAGATCCATATCCGGTTTGGTTAAGGAGTTTAGAAAGAGGTATAAGTGCCATGGAAAATAGCAGTGGTGACAAAGAATCACCTTGGCAGATACCACATTTGACTTTCGTGCCAGGGGAGGACAAGATACCATTAGAGTGGGATAAGAAAAGGTTAGTTTCCCACATTCCCATAGATGATCCCTGGTGATTAGACTTGCAGGGGTTCCAAGAGGACTTGTAGCTGTGAGGAAATGCTGGCGCATGCGTTATCGTATGACAGCAATGCACTATGACAAAACCCAAGACCCTGCCACGGGTGGCGCGTGTAGGTTTTCCATGACAACAGCAGCTCTGGCAATGAATAGACAACAATGAATAGACAAGTGCTTCTGAGTCTTCGTTCGCACAGCACAACCCAGGTAGAAGAGACGATTTGTTCAGCTTAGTTCTGTAGGAATAGCGGTACAATTATGGCTACGGTGGTGAAGTCTCTAGATCCATCCCTGAAAGTTTTATTTTCCTAACCTAACCTCTTTCCGGTAAATTTTTCGTTGTTCAAATTATTGACTTACAAATACAGTGAAAATACCACTCGATACCTTTTTATGCCACTTGGTATTTACCAAGTGACATACGGTAATCGCAATTTCGGTCGGTTTGTCGGTCCCAGTTTTGTCAGTTTGGGATTTTTTCCCGATTCGACTATCTAGGCGGGAGGGTTGGGGAACGGTTAATTCGGAAAAATTAGAAAAAATGATGTATTTTTAACTGCAGAAATATATTGTGAACCCAGCCTACTTGCCCCCCTCCCCAATCTGCCTTACCTTCCCCCGTCCCTGTGTAGTACATTTCATTTTGCACTGTCTTTCCCCGCTATCAGTGAGGGCAAGTTCATCTTAGTTTACACATCTTAATTCCATTTAGCTTCCCTTTAGTATTACATAAAAAAAGGTTAAGCAACCTCTGTCGGTCATATCTAAAAGATCAAAGAGTTCTGGCAAGAGTTGCCCTTCTACTTATTTACTACTCTGTGATGCAGACTTGTAGTTTTGCTTTTACAGATGTAACAAAGATGTTAAATTGTATCTAAGGTAAGTTAAAGTAACTTTACAAAGTTCTGTTGTTATTGGCCATCACTTTTGTGGCAGAAAAGAACTTCTATGTGTTTTGACAGTTTTGATAGTTCAATGCTTCAGAATCATCAATTTTATTCAGGGTCTTCGTCAGCTATCGAGGGCCCCGGAATAAAAATAACGATATCGGTTGTTTTGTTAACCTCGTTTGCGTTTTAAGCTAGCTCATTCAATATCATGGACAAAAATACCGTATCATAGTTTTCACAATATCTATTTCCGATACCACAGTTTTGTGCTCAATGCTCAACAAGATTTTCGGTTCGTCACGTAACGTAGCTTTGCAACGCATGAGGCACAACTTCAAATGTATGAATTGTAGTTTAAATTGTCCCTGGAATTACGATTAAGTGTACCTAGAATCCAGTTTGAGCACTTGTCCTTGTCAATGTGTTCCGGAGAGTCCATGTGGAATACGATTTACTATCTTGGGTGCCTTCAAAAAGGCTTGAACGCCAAATCGCCTTTTGTTTTCCAAAAGCTGTAAGGTGCGGGCACGATCAATAACCTAAGGTACTAAGTCAAAAATTACGATTAAGTCTTAACTAATGTTTGCTGAAATTACTGATGCATAAGATTTGCGAGAAGTGCATCAAATCGGTAAGAAAAACCTTACATTGCTAGAGCAGCCCCAAGTTCTAAAAGTATGCAACTACGTTTTTATACTGGGAAGACAAGACAGAGTAAATGAGGATTTTGAACAGGGCCGATATGCATAAAACATCTTAAGTGCAAAAAAATCCTTAACTTTTAAGAATTTCCTTAACTTTTAAGAATCGATTTTAATTAAGAAGATTAATTACTATGCAACAAAGTGGCGATGTCTGTCATTTTTTTTTTCAGAAAAGATGATCTTCACCCGAAGAAGGCTTAAATACCATAATTGATAAATTCTGAGATGGCCATTCAGTTTATAACTAATTTACTAGTTAATATCGAATTTAGACACATTACTAATTTTGTGTTGCTAGGACGGTGTGTATAGATCCAGCAGCCTCTAGTTTAACCTAAGTGTCATCACATTTAATTAAGTCAGATCTAATTAAAAATTAAAATTTCTTTCTGGTATTCAACGCTTTTGAATACTTTGCTTTGCTTTGTATAAAAATCATGTGGTAAAATATGTTCCGATTAGATTCTTGTGACTTTCGCTAACTTTTTGTGCTTTCGTTTAGTACTTCGCTTTGTAAACAAATATTTTGGTAAAATGTTTAGTTTAGGTTCCAGTACTATTTTTGATTCTGGCATTTACTTGTTCGCTTTGGTCGCAGACTCTGATAGCAGAGAATATCTAGGGGAATTCGGAAGACGGTTAGTGCTCAGGGAAGCGGAACATAAGCATACTTTTTACCCAATAGACTCAAAACGAACAGAATTTATTCCGTATATGGAGGGGTTATCTCCCTCCTTAACATCTTGCCCTTCAAGGTAAAGCTTTTACAACTTTAAAAAAAGCTTCCTATTCTAATTAAATAACCCTCTATTCCAGCAATCATTCTTAAAAACTGGGAGAGACAGTCAAACTTTGGCGTAAAGAACAAGGTATTGGAGGCTGGGTCGTACTAAAAATACTTTAGTGTTAAGAGGAGGTGAATCCTATATGAGTAATAATTTCTGTTCGTTTTAAGTTTTCCGTACCACGGACAGATGATATGAAATAAAAGGCAATCGGTCTCCGTTTGAAGGAATGCGTGATACATGTGAAAGCTACACTCGTACATGAACCTGTTGCTTCGTCAGCTCCCTACTCATTTTTGTCTTAGGAAATCATTTTAATTGAGTTTATTCATCTCAGAAAAGTATATTGAAACTTTTATTGCTATTTTTTATTTTAATCTAATTTTTGCTTCAATTGGTGTGAAGTGTCCTCTATCTATGTTTACAAGTATAATAGTATATAAGATGGTGGGGTTAGGCCGGCAAGTTGCATCAAAAACGCACTAAAGTCTTTAGAAAAAATTCAAAGTTTTGTCTTCATAACGAAATTCCACTTCGAAATCTTGTATCAAAGGCGCTTTTACGGTTTCGAGTGTCTAAAGGACTTTTGAACGCCAAGTAATTATATACTCCGAGTTGAAGAAGCTTCACGTTAAATTCTTAACTTTGCTTAACAATTTAGAAAAAACAAGACATGCTTCTAAGGGCTTCCTTTTTATTGTGCTTATGATTTATCATTTAGAAAAAATAGCCTGTAAGCGTCGTGTTAGTCACCGTGGTGTACTAAACTAGTTTATTTCTGAAGATCTTTGTAAGAAATGAACCAAAGGATTTGCAAATTGTAAGGAATAACAGCTGTCGTGGATTCTCTGTAAGTATTTATAGCTTATGAGTTGCTCATTTTGCCTATTAAAAAAGAAAAAATATATACAGCTCTCCTTAAGCATTCACTTGTTCGAAGAGTATCAACCCCTTAAAATATGTGTAATACTATTAAATAAGGGGAAAAAAATGAAAAACAGAAGAAAAAAAATATAGAAAGAGAAAAAGGTAGTGAGCATAATTTTTATTTAAATGGCTCCGAAAATTTTGCTTAGCAATTTTTTCAATTTTTTTTTTTGGAGAATTTTGATTTACTTTATTTTTGACGAAGTTGAATATTTTGTTTCATGCAAATATCTTGCCGAATCAGACCCTTCAAGGTAATGAAGGAGTGATACTTCTAATAGTAACTCAACTCTAAAAATAGCTTTGAAAACTGGTGTTTATTATCCGGTATATAATAAAAGGCTGTAATTTTATGCTGATCAAACAGTTCGTAGTAACGAACTGTAGTGGCTTTAGATCATAGTAAGTCGATTTCTACCTTATTGATGTACATTTGCTGACATTTTGACTCTATTTTGGCAAAAATTGATGCAATTGAGCATTCTTGTCATTGTCAGGTGATAATTAATGAAGAAAGACGGAACTCATTGTGGCATTCAAATGCAACTATTTGATCTGCATACTTTAGAACCATTTTTCAGGAAGGATGTGGCGAAAATCTTCATTTTTTAGGATTTTGACAAAAAAAAATGATCGGCTATTTTGATATCTAAAGTCCCTCGTACCCTCATTGTAGCCATTGTCTTCACAGAGATAACGTAGAAACCAGATTCTCTTGTTATTCCAACTGTAGGAGCGTAGACCCGATTCTTCCTCCCAAAACAATTTTAAACCAAGACGATACCAGTCACTTAGAAATAAACTAAAATCTTCTTTAGGTTTCTTTACAACCATATCATGGTATGTATTCTCCCACTGGTCATGTTTATTATAGTGACAACTAGAGTATAGAAATCCTTTACTGTGAGAGGCACAAATATCTTCAAGACAGGAATTACAGTCTTTTTATTTGTACTGCTAGAGCATGATAGTCCAAGCATCTCACGTCACCGTGCCACACTATGGATGGCTCATAGCACCCTCCACCACTCTGCAGCATGATGGCTTCCACACCAATTCACGCCACCGTGACAATATGTGACTGTCCTCCGTGACAATCCTATGATACACATTATCAGTCCTAACACATTTTGAAGGTATTTTCTTAATAAAATTTTGTCTAAAATTCAACGATCTATATTTTTGAAAGCCACCCCTCAGTATGATAATCTCCGTGGCAATTCACGCAACCATGTGGACACGCAGGGTAGAATGACCTTTTGTTGACCTAATTAAGTGAGATGCCAGTGAATTCTTCAATAGCTCTTCACGATATAGATTAGATATTTTAGGCTGTTAACTACTAAAACTGCTACTAATAACTCACAACAACACCAAACTACCTGAAGCCAACATAGCTACGATTGCTCTTCTTCCATCACCACCTATTCAAAGCCTCTGTCTTAACACTCTTCCAGGAAGTTCGCATTTCCCTTCAACCTTTCTTCAAGAAATTGCCCCCCAGCCTTGGACAACCTGCTTTCCATTAACAAAACAAAAAACAAACAAAAAACAACAAAAAGCAAATCTGGTAATCTAGATTATTAGTGATGGATCTTTCCAAAATAAACCATATTGTCTTTTTAGTAAGTAATACATGAACAGCCAATGGAAAAAACAACAACAAAATATTGGTAGAACAGAATGGGAAAAAACACCAAATATACTAAAGTCACGTCTTTAAGCAGACAACCGTAGCTGAACAAGGTCATACCAGGAAACTGGGTGACTCAATAAAAAGAAATAAAAAAGACAAACATGTTAACCTAACTGTCTTCAAAGCAACTTTTATAAACAATAGAAGCAACGAAGCTTTCTCAAATTCCATTCCATATTTAAGGCATTTTTAGTGGGAATTTTAGAATACAGTCGCAAGGTTGAAGTTTCAGGCCAGAATCCTTTTACAAATATTTTATATTTTTAATTCTTGTACATCAATTTCTACATTTTTAACTCGTATTTAATAGGGAAGGAGCTATCCGGACAGTTTTAAGCCAGAAGAAGGAATGAGAATTCCGAAAGCTCGCCTTGAGCAAAAGCCAGTTTTTATCGTTTTTAGGACACTAGACACATAGCACTAGACACATGGCACTAGACACATGACACTAGACACATGATGCTAGACACATGATGCTAGACACATGATGCTAGACACATGATGCTAGACACATGCAAGCAGACACATGACACTAGATACATGACACTGAACACATGACACTAGTCACATGACACTAGACACAGAGCACTAGACACATGACACTAGACGCATGACACTAGACACATGACACTAGACACATAGCATTAGACACATGACACTAGACATGTGACATTAGACAGGTAATAAGGAAAGAATATCAAGGAAATAAATGCAGAATTAGACATGGTATTTGAATTTGTCGAATATGTTCTTGGAAAAGGTGGAATCACTTGTATGCAAACAAAATGTATCGGTGGTCAAACACTTTTACACCATGCTGTTTTGGAAGGAAAAGCTGATTTGTGTAACTTAGGAAAGGAGAGTGCTGATTTGTGTAACTTACTTATTCAATCTGGTGCCGAATTAGATGCAACGAATGTTTATGGTGAAACACCTTTAGGTACAGCTATACGCACCAGTAATCTTGATCTATGTTCAAACTAAGATCTGAACATGCTTCAACTATTTGCAATAAAGGATATTTTCAACGTAACGCGTGATGTCTTTTATGTCAAAAGACAATTTTCTGAAAGATCCTAACATCTTACTGTTTGCTAAGAACCCCATGTGTGTGTGGATAATATTTTAAATATAACAAAAGTCAATTTTAATAGACCTTCTTGATACTAGCTTACATTAGTTTATTCAGGGTCTTTGTAAAGTATTGTCAGGAATCGCCGCTGTTAGTCTATTGTTCTGTGAATTCGATGTCTCGACCAACATATCAACAAAGCCCTTTTAAGGTTGCAACTTTATTTTTTTGACAGATCTAAAATTGTTTTTTTAGGGAACTCTGGCTTGATGTTTTGTTTTTGTTTCCATTATTGACTACTGCAATGTCGACTACAATATTGACTACTGCAATGTCGATCTTCAACTCTCCGTTTTAATACCATGGACCTTTTTTCTTTTGTAGCGGAATACAAAAATGTGTGTGTAAACGGAGATGGCATGGGTGTAGATGGAAAAGGTCAGTGCTAACGATTTATTTTATATGTTCTAATTTAAAATAAAACACAAATAGGAACGAATAAAAACAAGCCCAATCCCAAAAGAACTGCAAGATTAGCTGCAGAGAAGGCAAATATCGCAATAAGAAATTGTTCCAATTTTTAATAAATACAGTTAGTGAAAATGAATGAACCTTTTCAGCTTGTAAAATGCTAGCTTTTATCACACAGTCTTGGCTGAACTTTTCGTTAAGAAATAATGATGCCAAGTTAAAAAAAAATGGATATTTAACCGAGAACTTTTATTGTAAGTGTGTTATTGTTTATTATTTTCTTCATGACGCAAATGAAGGGTTCACCTTGTAATACCTCGGTCTTTACGCTAAAGTATATTTAGTAATTTCAACTATTTTATTCTATGGCCTTTGCGATTCAGGGGTCATTTTAAGGAACTGGGATAAAAACTCAGCTTTAGTGTAAAGAACTAGGTATTGAAGAGGGGGCGAACCCTCTAATATACCTAATAAAATCTCACGAATATAGAAGTTCGTTACGTAAGTCAATTCGTAAGTTACGAATATTTTTTACTAATGAAAACGTTCGTAAAAAAATAAAAGTTCTTGGAAACGAGTGGCATTGTTCCAATATTCCAAACATCACGGAACATTTAAACAGATATTGGTGGCCTTATATAATATGATTATAGACCTTCAAAGATACTTTACTTATTAACCACAAAGGATTGTGGGTTATTGTTAGGGAGTAGTCCCGAAATTAATGAGATAAATTTATTTAATTTTCTGTGGAGTTTTCTCTTTTGACGTGACGGATCCCAAGGAAATATGTCAGCTGTCTCGTCCTTAAAGCAGCGACCAACCAGGATGCTTTAGCGCTTTAACAGAGAGCCTTGGACGCCCCAGCTGCCCTTTATTTATTAGTTAGCCTGTTTGGTGGTTTTTCAGTTTATTTAGGGTAGTTTCAATTTCGGGCCCACTGCTCATCAGGGGTCTTTGATTGAGAGATTGCCACAGTTCCTCTGCAGTGGTTCTGCTTGGATACTTGACATCCAAGAGTCTTCTTTGGAACTCTTCTGCTTTAGCAGGACCTTTGGTCTTGCATACGTTCAACTTTGGCTGTGGCTTTGGTTCTGACCTGTGGAGCTTCCTGGGGTTGACTCTGACTCTAGTGCAGCAAGTAACGGCCCCAGAAATACATCAGGTGGCGAACAGTGGACAGCCCCTCGTTGACACCTATACTAATAGACTAATAGAGGCTATTGGATTTCAAGAACCAGTGTGGTCTTAAGTAATGCTGTTTGAAATAGTAGTATTTTAAGGCGGTGTCTACTTTTTTTGTGTTAATCTGATCCTGGTACACATTTTTTTGGTTGATTGTGTTTATTTACACTGTTTGTCCTAGGTGATTGGATAGATAAGTTCAGTCAAGGCCTCGGTAATGCTTATATTATTTCTTAATGCTGTGATCTCAAACAAAATGAACTAGACGCAATGACAACTCAAGTGTATGTGTTGTAAAATGTGCTGGCGCGAACGAATTGGTAAAACTGACAAATCCAAAATTTCTGAGGACTGTATTTATTTCGTATTTACAAAAAAAAAATTGATTATAAGAAAAATGTATTTAATAAGTCCAGTTCCTTTAACCGAACCAAAAGCACAAACTCTCTTAAAAACAATCTCAACGTTCTAACGATCTGAATTCGACTATCCCATCTGAAAACTTTACAATCTCTGAAGTACGAGATCCTTGCATTGGCAAGAACATCCTTTCCGTGATACAACAAATAAAGTTTGACAGCCCATGTCCTCAACTCCCCTTTGATCACATGTGGAAGCTCTTTGTTCGACTACGGGTCTACTACGCACTCGAGTTTGCAAACAGGATTTTTATGTCTACAAAAAGAAAAAATCGCAAATACCTTGAAGTAGCATATCTATAAAGAAAGCATTATCTTTTAAAATTTCAATGAGTATTGAGTTTCTAAGTATATCCTTCTTACAATTGCTTTGTATAATCTGTCAACAGTACGGGGAAATTAATTGATTAATATTTATTGTGTTTCGGCTTTGAGCCTTCATCAGTGCCAGACATATACATATTCTGGATGAAGGCTCAAGGCCGAAACACAATAAATATTAATCAATTAATTATATAGTATATATAGGAATTAAATAATATATGGGAATTAAGCAGAGAATACAATGTCAATTTCTACTGCAGTTTCATGTTTTCTAATCGTCAGGAAACTGACATTTAAGCATACATTTACACTATTTAAGGAATCAAGGATCTCTATCCTTAAAATTCTTTAGTAGTAGTAGTAGTAGAAAAAAATCCATCTGCGGCACTCTACAACCTCTCTCAAATTTCCTACTAGAGGACTTATAATTATTAAAACGCTGTCTGAACTTAGTGTTAGTACTACCTACATACTGTTTATTACAGACCCTACATTCTAAAAGGTAAACTACATTACTCTAGCTGCAATATATATTTAGATATATATATATATTTAGATATATATATATATTTATTTACATACGCCTCTAAAACTCTAAAACAGTGCAGATATAGAACATCTTAAGAACGTAAAGTACTATAGCAACACCTCTCAAACGAGCTCCATGTGCACGCCCAGGGATGAATTCTAAATTGTCGGAGGTGAAACTTTGTAGTAATCACGTAGGCAAAAAAATTTTGTGACAAGAGGGAAATTTGGATGAATTGAGTTTTCTGACTCAGAGTTGTAAGTTCTTCGTTTTATTCGACGAGGCCTATTCACACGATCAGATCCGTCTGTCATATCTGCCATCAGATCGATTTTTCGGACACCCATCAGACCAACAAGACCTTGCCATCAGACGGATCTGATGGATAGAGGGGTGCATTTTTAAGTGACCCAAAAGATTAGAGGACAATCCCCCTCGGAAGTTTTTCAGGGGGATTTTCCACCGGCAGAATTTTCTGCGAGAAGGAAATTTTTGCCCAAGGGGAATTTGCTGGAACTCATATATGGTATTCTTTCTGTTTGTCTTACTTTCTCTTTAAATGCTCAGTTTTATATGTGGAGAGACTGTTCCAGGAAAATTTTCTATGGGGAGGGAATTGTCTGGGGTATTTCCCGAAGGTGGAATTTTCTATAAGCGTTTTCAACTGAAATTAAGGCGCTAAAGCATTTTTAGTAACATCAACTATTTATTCTACTGCCTTTGTGATTCAGGGGTCATTCTTAAGGATTTGGGACAAAATTCAAACTTTAGTGTAAAGAACGAAGTATTGACGAGAGGGCAAAACCCCTCATATACGTAATAAAATATTCCAATATAGAAGTTCGTTACGTAAATTAATTAGTAAGGTACGTACCTTTATTACTAACAAAAATTTTCGCGAAAAATAACAAAATATAGTTGTATTTTTAAGTAAACAAAAATTGGAGGGCAACTAGGCTTAAGACCCCTGAAACACCAAGGCCGTAAAATAAATAGTTGAAAATAAAAAATTACTTTTTCGTAAAGAGCGAGGTATTAGGAGGAGGTAAACCCTTCATATACCTAATAATTTTTGTTCGTTTTAAGTTTTAATGCTGCTCCTTACTTTCAGTTGGAAAAAACTTTTTCATATTTATTTTTTTATTGTTCTTTAAAAAATACTAAAAAATCCTGCGTCCCCTTCACGGAAATTTTCTTCCCCCATGACAAATTCCTCCCTGGAAAGTCCCCTCCACACAACCCTCTCCCTATATTGAACGCTATGTGCACCATAGAATGTACGCCTCTAGTGTATGCAAACTATGTCAAATTTGCCTTATAAGCATATTTTGAATGCTTTGTGCAGCATGGAATGTACGCATCTAGTATATGCAAACTATGTCAAACATGCGTTATAAACCTATTTTGAACGCTTTGTGAACCATGGAATGTACGCATCTACTGTATGCAAACTGTCTCAAATATGCCTTATTAGCCTATTTTGAACGCTTTGTGCACCATGGAATGTACGCATCTAGTGTATGCAAACTATTTAACGTCTTACCCAGGGCACAATAATACCATAAACACCATAAACACCATAACCATAAACACAAAAGTTATTAGTGAGGCAAAAACTTTCCCAACATGAAACAAACTAAGGGTTTGAGTACTTAAGGTCTTTTTTACTAGAATGCTAGTATCCAATTATGGTTTGTTGCTTATACAAATTTGTTTGAGTAGTTAAGGTCTTTTCACTAGAATGCTAGTATCCAATTATGGTTTATTGCTTATACAAATAAGGTACTATAGTATCACTAAAAAGCCTACCAGCATTAGTCATGGTAGTCACCTACATGCCTTCCAAGATTTTAAAAAGTCTTCTCCTCATCCTCCTGCTCCAAGATTTTAAAAGTCTTCTCCTCATCCTCCCGCTCAATGACAGTGTTATTGCTAACACCTGTAATGTGCGTCTTGTCACTTCTTCGACCCTCGTGAAAGGGGCCACCTTCATCTTTTTAAGGTGTGGTTTTCATATTTTAATGAAGATATCCTCTACATGCCCGATTCCAAAAAATTGTCAGCGGTGGGAGATTACTTAAAAATTAATAGGTGGGGAGGGACATACATACATACATACATACATATATACATACATACATACATACATACATACATACATACATACATACATACATATATGCATACGAGGTGTGTGCAATGCAAACCTCAAAAGTGCTCAATGTTTACACAGAACATTATAGATAAAGAGATTGAAAGAAGGAAAACACGACGTGAAACTTAGTGTTTTCCTTTTTTCAATCTCGTTATCTACATACATACATACATACATACATACATACATACATACATACATACATACATACATACATACATACATACATACCTTACTTTCAGTTAAAAAAACTTGTTTTTTTTTATTTAATCTCTATATAAGTCCTCTGTGAGATTCTTTTTCTTTTGAATATGACTGCTAGGTTTGTGCTGGAGCTGTATAACAAATTTGCTTGGCACAGTTCCAGTTTATCCACAATATGACCAGAAGAGCAGGCTGTTGCATGCTCCATTTAAAACAGAGGTTTGACGTTTCTTGAATGACTGTTTATGGTACTCAGTATTTACCAAGTGACGTATAGCGATCGCAAATTCTGTCGGTCTGTCTATCGGTCCCCGCTACCTTTGACACAAGTCGTTCAAAAGTTATCAACAGAAGTATGTAGGCGCGGGCCTACATAGTCCCTCATAAGGAAGGGGCAATAGCGTCTCGGCCATTTGGCAAGGAATGGATATAGTATCTGTTCTCATTGATGACAGATGCTTTTCATAATCCGCGAGAGGCGATCCTACTGGGCGGTTGAGCCTACCTCATGGCTTGCTTGTCTGCCTGGTAGCACAAATTGAGGGGTGTCGCCCTTGGACACCCCAGCTGCCCTTTATTTATTAGTTAGCCTGTTTGCCATATATTGGATTGCATAACCTTTAATGGCATTTCCTTAATTGCTTTTTTTGGATTTCGTTTCTGTTAAATTACAGAGGTCCTCATTGAAACAATTCTAAATACTTAGTACTTTGTCAGAAATACTAAATATTCTGTTTTAATTTGCCTGACATTGATTGTCATGAAGAGAAAATTTAGATTTGGTAGGCTACTAATGGTCTACATTTTTGAAGTACCGAAAAAGATTCCTGGTACTACAAAATTTGTAGATAATATTTAATAACGGAATCATTAGTGAATGAGAGATATAATATGTTAGGCTATTAATTTGTTTACGTTTTAGATTATATTTAAATTTAATGTGAGATTTACAAATTGAGCTTTGCATGAGAAACTATTTCTTGGTAAAGGCTATTTTAAAAACTTTAAGTTTTACTTTTTGTCAATGTTTTTTTTCGAATATTGTTTTTGGTGCAGTATTTACAAATGCCACTTAAGCTTACAAATGCCACTTAAGCTTACAAATGCCACTTAAGCTTACAAATGCCACTTAAGCTTACAAATGCCACTACAGAAACTTAAGCTGAAATTTGTTTCCTCTTTTGTCCCCAACCCAATTGTATGATAATTTGTCACGTAGATGCATTGCAAGAACCAATTTTTTTTCGGTGCTTAGGTCGCTCGCATTTCACATTTTACAAAGTAATATATAAATTTGATTATCATCGAGAAGAGAGGATTTGAAATGTTAGTTTAACTAAAGTAACTAAACTAACATTTCAAATCCTCTCTTTTCGATGATACTTTCTAACTTAATGGACTTTGGATTGATGACGGGCCGGATGGCAGTTCTTCCTTGGTCAAGTCACATGGGAGGGGTCTAGAATAGAAAAGCACCCCGGAAGTGATAGTACCCAAAATGATGTACTTTGTGGTTCCCCTTTGTCTCAAAGCTCTTATTTTAAATCCCGGCCGGATCTGGTGACATTGGGGAAGTTTTTTTGGAGGGGGACCTAAAATCATGGAAAACGCTTAGATTGGAGGGATCGGGATGAAACTTGGTGGGAAAAATAAGCAGAAATCTTAGATACGTGATTTACATAATTGGAACGGATTCGATCTATTGGGGGGGGGGGGGTGAATTCTGGACGATTAGAGGTAATCTTGGATCCAAAAGTACTTGATATCGAATCAAGAAAAGTTGTCAGAGCAGATTTTCTATTAAGTTGGTTTAGGTTCATCAAATAGATCTAAGTTCATAAGCTTTTTCAAATATATTTAAGCAAAACCACTACGCGAACTTGTAAAGTAAAGTGGATATTGTCTCTACTTTAACAAATTTATAATGATTAAAACGATCTCACCAATCCGCTTGATCTTTAGTATCGCCAAGGATGTATGTCACAGAAAATAAACTTCGAAAATCTCCTCCATTAAATTCTTGGGTAATACACCACTCTATAGGGTCACTTATTAGCAAAGCAGGTAAGCAGATTGATATTTATTTCCTCTGATTTTTGAAGATTTTTGGATTACACTTAGTTAAGATAAGAAAACAGCATTGCCAATCACTGTTTTCTTATCTTAGGAGAACAATTGTATCATATATCTATATATATAAAAATAAGTTGTCTGTCCGTTACGCCAGATTATATCTTCTATATATATAAAAGAAAAGAAACTAGAATGTAAAAACTGGAAATTGCATAAATATTTCGAAATATTTTGATGTTGAGTTTCTTACTGATCTTATTACTCGTTCGCCTGCTTTTTATAATTCTCTGTTGCAGTTTCCATAATTTTGTTACTAGGGTATTATATTTTCATCATATTCTGGTATATTTTGTTAGTTGTATATTTTGCTTCACTTCTTGGGTAAGGTCGCTGAAACACATAAGTGCCGAAACTTCTTTGGGAATGGGTGGAGCTATGAAAGGATTGAAAAAGAGGAGGGCATATGCAGCTATTTTGGTTTTAGGCGGCTTGGTGGTGCGGTGATTCGTTAGTAGTAGTAAACATACCAGTAAAAACAGTAAAAAATAAATGTAAACAGAAAACAGAAAACAGTAAAAAAAAGAAAACAGCAAAAAAAGAAAAGAAAACAGTAAAAATTCTTATTTTAGAATATGCAGGATGTTTCTACAAATCAGATTATCATATTTCCTTCCACTGTTATTTATATTTTTAAATTATTCTTAATTTATATTTGTATTGAAATCACCAGTTGCATTGAAATCACTTTTTGGAATGTTTTACACCTGTCAAGTGTGCGATACACTGGTTATCAAACAGTTCGTGACCCCAAAGGTATATAGCGAAATGATCCTTAATAAATTCTCTAACTTTTGATGTAATCAGATTTTAGAAATATTATCACTGTAAAAAGATATAAGCAAATTTGTAGGGACCCTTTGTGGATGTTTTCCTAAGAATAACCCCTTAAACAATTCCAATCTTAGCCCTCGACCCCTAACAAAATAGTAGTTGATGATGTTAAATAAAAAGATTGTTATGACATACTTTTCAAATGAAATCATTCAAATATCAGAAAAAATTATTTAAAGATATACTTACTTTTGAGACGTTCAAATTTAGTTGAAAACCAAATAACTATGGCTTCGGAGACGATTATTTCCCCACAGTCCCCGGGGGAGAGGCTGCAAGTTACAAACTTTGACCATTGTTCAAACAGTTCGTGGTAACGAACTGCAGTGAGGAACAACTCGGCTCAATAGTAACCGAAACTCTAAGAAACGCATTTTTACGCTGATTCTAAATATATAAGTTTCATCAAGTTTAGTTTTACCCATCGAAAGTTACGAGCCTTAGAAAATTTGATATATTTTAGAAAATAGGGGAAAATATCCCGTGAATATTTTGATCGGATTAAATCTTAAAGAGTATTCCAAAAAATTAAAAAACCTGTTTCTGGTTTTCATTCTAGATTGCTACACTTGACACTACTGTTGTGGGGTATCAAAAAATAGAGCAAAAAATATTCTATTCAACAATCAGAAACTTATTTCTATAATATGTAGTTGTTGGCTGCAGTCCCTTCAATTACTTTACATATTTGTGTTTCGAAGTAAAAAAATCCCCTCAAAAGACTAGATGCAGCTGTAATTGGAGCGCGTGAGAATGCATAAATTAGACGCAAAAAAAAAAAAAAAAAAAACTCACAAAGCTTACAAGAATCTAAAGTTAAAAATGGAGAAAACGTAACAGTTTTGACATTTTGGGGAGGTAAAAACCCTTCTCTTGCTGAGTGTATGCCTGCTTTGGAAATTTGTTTGGTACATGTGTATTACCCCGAACACACTCAAGAAGTTTGATCTGAGAAAAACCGGTTTATCTGTCTACTATCGGTTATAATTAGCTTAGTCTTCGTAAGAAGAGCTCCTATGCAGGTATATTTTAATTAAATATTAAATAAAAAACCTTCGGAGAGTGGTAGCAGCAACCCGACTTCGGACATCAGCGACGCAGAGAACATTCTCGATCTGGACCTCGGATTGAGCGGCGCAATGTCAAGGCCCGCAGCTGCGGCCAAGATTTCAGACTCTGGGACCGGAGATGCAGACGATGAGGATGATGAAGACGAGATCGACGTCGAGATGATGGACAAGGCTGGGCAGCAGGTGATTGCGCGGCTCAAGGATGCATATATAGACGATGAAGAGGATGAGGAGAACGCATCGGACAATCAGTTCACTGGCTTTGAGTGCATAAAGACCGAAGTACTGAAGAGGGGGCGAACCCCCTCATATGTGAAATTATTTCTGCTCGTTTTAAGTTTTAATGTTGCTCCTTACTTTCAGTTAGAAAACCTAGTTTTTTTTTATTTAATTTCTCGTTTTTTTAAATAAGAGAATTATCTTCCCCCCTGATAAATTCCGGGGGATTCAGTCGTCCTCAAAGACATGGCTATTCGATTTTTAGATTATGCTGAACAAAATGGCAATCTCAAGATTATGGTCCGGTGAGTTTGGGAAAATGAGTTTGGGAGGGGATTGATGAACATGGAATATCAAAGAAGGTTACGGAATGTTACGAAATATTCTAGAATTTACAAGAATGTACTTGATAAATTTATTATGAAATATGATCACTATTCTAGAAGGCTCTAGAAGGTTCTAGAATATTGGAGGATGTTCTGGAATGTTCTGGAAGTATAGAGAATGATCTAGAATCATCTGATAATATGACAGAAGGTAATACCATTGATATAGGAACGAGGCTAGATTGCCGACTCGCTATCAAAGCCCAAGAACAAAACATTACCATCATGTGAATCAAATTCTTTAAAGTCCTGCAAGTTAAGGACTAAGCAAAGATGTGAGGCTCAGTGCTGTTTCAAGTTCATAAAAGTATAGTGCTTTAGAGGGGAGAGGTGGAGGTAAATACTTCAAACGTCGTTCCTGCAACACAATTTAGCCTATGGATTTATTTCTGAAAGCATTGTTTACTGAACTCAACTAGTTTCCAAAATCTGGAATTTTCCTAGTGGGGCTGACAGTGGATGAAGTATGGTTTCTTGCCAGACATTTTTCGGGGGAGGTTGTTTGGACCAATCCCAGGACTAGTCAAGCCGAGGAGTTTTATTAAGACATTTAACTTCAAGACGCTTTTCAAGACATTTTTCAAGACATTTTTCTTCAAGACTTTATTCAAGGCCTTTCAACAGATGTCGAGACATTTTTAAGACATTTTATTTCAAGACCTTTGTCAGGACTACTTTAGTTCTTACGTAATAGGGAATGTTTACTTATGTTAAGGATGACGCATTCTAACGTGATTTGTTTCTTCAGGGGCCCATGGGGATCTCCGCTTGTAACACTGGAACATACAAAAGTGGTACGATACTTACAAACTGACATAATTCATCAACAAAAGTAATGCCTGACTCATCTTGATAAGACATGATATGTTGTTGTGCTGTAGCCTGAATTTGGTCTGAAGACAGTTCTTCCAAATGATTAAGAAAGCTAACTTGGCTTGATATATCTTTTAATGCTTGCAGAGGTTGAAAAAGAATTAATTTGAAATCTTGAATGACCAAATTTGGTGCAGCCCTTTGGAAGTTGTGGAAGAAAACATACAAGTAACTCAAGTCAGTGATAGCCTGCGGACACCACATGCAGTCCATTATTTAGCAATTTTAATAGTTTATTACTAAATGTTTGTTTTCAAAATCAAATGGGACATCAAGTTTCTTTTCGTTAAGCCAGAGAGATTCCTTTAATAGATTTGTATCTACTGTTCACACTTTGTCCAGAGACAATTTACTTCACAATAACTTTAGACTCATATCTCCCTCCCTCCCTGGAATACCTAGATTGCTATTGTATTCTCCTGTATTTTTACATAATTCACTAGTTTTAGGGGGTTTGATAAACTTGGGCCGCCATCAAAATGCGTCCCGCCCCTAAGATTGGTGATCGACTCATCCTTGACGCAGATTTGAGGTTGGAAAAACAGTTCAAGCTGCCGTTCCTCGATCGCCTCCCGCAGTTCTTCCTCGATCTGAGCTTCGGAATTCAGCTTCTCCTTCATTTCCGCGTTGAAGAACTGAAAACCGTCCCGGCCGAGTTCTTTCGTCTTGTACAGGGCGAGATCGGCGTAGATCATCAGTGCTTCGAGATCGGACGCATCCTCCGGGTAGCGCGCGACACCGAGGCTGACGGTCGGTCGCAGAATCGCATTTCCGTAACTCAGCCTTATTTACCAAATAAAGTTGAACCAAAGAGTATGAGTAACTTATAAGGGACGAAACTGGCACAAGTGTTGGTAAAACGCATGACCGCCATCTAGTGTTTGATGGAATGATCTTTGCAATCGTTTTTCTGTCAGGAACTGAGATCAGACAATTATTAATTCACTAATTTTGCCAAATGCACAAATTAAATTAATTTTTTCTTATTATTACACTCGAAAATGCCGAGTATCACCAAAGGCCAGATGGTGTTGAGGTTTTTGGTCGACGTTAGGAGCAGCTCCCAATCTTTCCTTCGCCTGCAAAAAAAGTAAATAGGAGAAAATTGGAAGGACCAAAAGATATTGATTGCCAGGTCTTTTCTGTTCGCTTCGCTTTAAGGCTATTGTATTGTCACCTCTCACCCACTGGTTGATGCTCTGGATGTAAATTATTTGTATCTTAGTTGCTCTTAGGGGTTTAATACTCTCTAAGGCGAGGCAGCCAATCGTTGAAAATGGTAGCTCCATAGCAAAAACAATCATAGATCTAAAGCTAATTTAAATTCTAGTTTTCTATTTTCTTTCTCTTTCCCTATTTCCTTTAAATCTTTTTTTATGACATCCTACCAACCCAGACGAGGACGACCCGTTTTCCGTGTAGCCCCAGACGGTTGGCCAAAAAGGACAATCTTCGGCAATTACAGTAGTAGTATTGGTAATACTAGTAATGGTATAGAATAGCGGTAGAACTGCTAACAGTATTAGTATTAACCTATTGCCTTTTGTCAGTTGAACATCTCTCTCATCAGGGAAGCTTCAACTTAATATAATTAGTCATAATTAGCCATATCACCATAATATAATTAGCCATGATATAATCGATGCGACCCATGCCGATGATGCCCAGGCGCTTGCCCCAGATGCGATGGCCCAGCATGTGTGTCGGCGACCAGCCGTTCCAGTCCCCTTCGCGCAGCTTGCGCTCACCCTCGGTCAGGCGACGCGGCACGGCGAGCAGCAGCGCCATGGTCATGTCGGCCGTGTCCTCGGTCAGCACGCCGGGGGTGTTGCAGACGGTGATGCCGCGCTGCCGGGCGCCGGCCAGGTCGATATGATCGACACCGGTGCCGAAGCTGGCGATCAGCCGCAGGTTCGGGTTCGCCTCATCTTGGCTCCATTAGAAGATAACTGTTCATCAGTGATCTTTGTTTCAGGGAGGTTTGGAATACCTAATTTCATATTTAATCCGATTTTTACATGATGGATGTGTACGATTACAGAATCTATATTATTTTTTCAAGTTTTTTTTAGAAGAGGCTTAAATTTTAAAGGATTAGAGGTTAAATTCAAAAAAGTAGTTTCCAAAACTACTAAAGAATTTCGCTCCTTACTTTCAGTTGATTAAATAAAAAAAACAAGTTTTTTTAAATGAAAGTAAGGAGCAACATTTAGAAGTTTCAAGCTCCTATCTACAAAAATGTGGAACTTAGTATTTTTGCCAGAAGACCGAACACGGGTGCGTGTTTGTTTGTTTGTCTGTTTGTTTATTTTTTTTTTAGGGGGGATCGTATCGACCAAGTGGTCCTAGAATGTCAATAGAGGGCTCATTCTAACGGAAATTAAAAGTTCTAGTGCTCTTTTTAAGTGACCAAAAAATTAGAGGGCACCTAGGCCCCCTCCCACGCTCATATTTCCCCAAAGCATCGGATCAAAATGTTGAGATAGCCATTTGGTCTTAGGGATTGGAAGCCCTTACTAAATTATAACAAATATATAACCACCAAGGACTGGGCATCTCATTATTGTATGATACACACTCGAGAAGTCCAGTTTGGTGAACGCTAATGAAATAAAACAAAATATGAGGAAAACATAAAACTTTAGTAAACAAATATTGAAAACTACAACAAAGAATTATGGTAGGGGGCCGCATAGAACGAATTAGATTAAATACCTAACCTAACCAAAATACCAACTAAATATCTAAATAAAATATAGCTCCAATATAGTTTTCCACCGTTTGGAGACATGCTTCCTTTGAAGCAATCATAGTTACAACAGATACTCTGAAATCTGAGGGAAGTAAAAGAAATCCCTCTCAAACTATGAATAATTTCCTTGGTCTTTACTTTATAAGAGGAATCTTCAGAGGGCATTTGGTAACTATCATAGGTTAAATCCAATAGGCTCACTTGTGCAAAACCTGCTTACATTGTACATGCCTGGGAAAGTCACTAAGTATATATATATACTAGGGTCATTCCATGTAAAAGAAGGACAAAAAATGCAATATTTTAACCCACCGATCGAGTCGTAATCTACTGGCCGTTCACCCCGCAAAAAGGCCGCACTTAGGCCGCGAACAGACGCTATCATGCCGATTTGGAGATATCGGGATTCGGGTTTAGAATGCATAGCTGTTTCGACCTGCCACAACGTCAGGGCGAACGATTCCGAGGATCACCACTATGTTCATCTATCCCACATTAGAAATACTGAACGGAAAATGTGTCTCTCTGACCCGGGGACGTCTGGAAGAACCTTTCATCTGGCATGTTGATCCGGTGGAAACCGCCAAAAGCTTTGCTGGGTCACCGGCCGGGGTGATGTAGTACCACGTATTGCCGTTGCCCTGGAGCCACTTTTCGCCCTGCCCGCTCCAATTCTCGAAGAAGTCGCCGCCGAAGAAGAGGCCCAACTCTTGATCGATCAGATAGGCAAGGTTGTCGACGGTTACGGTGTACGTCACCGTGTCGCCGTCACCGTCCGGCTGGGGCAAGTTAAAGGTCAATGGCCCGGAGGTGATTGACACTTCCTGGTCACCAATCCCTAACATCGGCAATTCATTGAGCACAGTCACGCGCATCGTTTCCGCAGGCAGAAATACAGAAAAGAAGCAGCGAAAGAACAAGAAAAGAGAAGTAGAGCTAAAGATAGTAAGAAATTTATAAGACATAGCGCAAAATGGAGCTCTGAACCGAGTGAAATGGCGGAGTATGCTTGATGCAGTCTGTTTCTGAAATGATTTATGAAGATTAGTAGTAATTAAGGCATCATCTTTCAAAATTCGTTATCAATTACTAGTACTCGCCTCAATAATGTTTCTCAAATTATTGTTATTTTGTAAATATCTGATCAAGCATCTCTTTGAATAGCACTCGTCATGGTGTCGTAGATCACCGGGAACTGGAACACCTGGGCGATGTGGCGCCGGTCGGGCGGCAGCTCGGTCACATCATCGGCGTCGAAGATCACGCGGCCCTCGCTCGGCGTGATCAACCCGGAGATAATGTTGAGCAGGGTGGTCTTGCCGCAGCCGGAGGGGCCGAGGAGCGCGTAGGCGCCGCCGTCCGACCACTCGACATCGAGCCGCTTCAGCGCCCAATCGGCCTCGGCAGCCGGATTGGCGAAGTAGCTATGGCGCAGCGCCTCGAGGGTGATCTTGATTGTTCTTTAGTATTGAAACCGGTTTTTGTTAATGTCTCGTGGTTGTTTCTATGTGAAAAATCTCCTGACGCCCAGACTTTCAAGGCTGATTCATACACTTGCGTATTACTGAGCTCCATCATGACGTCACCTTATGTTCAGTATATTTAACTTATCTCTGTAGATAATTATAATTTAGATTTTTGATAAAAAGAAGCTTTGTTTCTGAAAGACTATTTTGGTATAGAGAAAAGAAACTTAAGTGTTATAGCGACCACACCAAAGAAGTGAAGTTAGGTTATTACAAATGAAAAAAATAACATATAAGCATAAACAAAAATTACAAGAAATAAAAATTTTGACAGAACGAAAAAGAGAAGAAAAATGGGAAGAAGAAAAAGTGAAAATATCTTAGTTAAGCGGGTTCATTAAAGCTAAGTCCGGACAGTTGACGGCAATGTTTGTCGAGCAAAAACAACCACGAAGGTCACTACGTGCATTTTGACTGCTAAATCTGATTGAAAGAATGATTTTAGAAACATTCTTGAAAAAAAGACAACTTTTATTATTTATCTTAAAAATTCTACCGGAGATGAATATATTACGTGATATAACCGCTAACCAGAAAACACTGCGAACTTGACAAATTATCGACTTTGGATCTATCGGTTCCATTTTTACAAGATTCTGTATCAAGTGGGAAATAGCTCGTTGAAATCAAATATAATACAGCCTCCCCCTCCAATATAAAAATTAAGAAAAATCATTATATTTCTGTCTCTCCTTGTCTAATAAGCGAAAACCCTCCTATCCTGATTACCCCAAAAACGTCTAGGTTTTTATGTTTTAAAATAAAGTTGGAGTAAATATACTTTATAATTAAGAGTGATGACCCAGTTTTGCTTTTAATGCAATAGAAAATGCTGGACACTTCTTCTCCTTGGTAAATTCATAGTTTGTGGCCAAGAAACACAGATACATGACAGACTTTTAATACTTGAGCAAAAGAACCACCAACTATTACATAAAATGTACGTCAGATATTGCTTCCCCTGCACTGTACCAAGAACACAATAATTAAGAGCTCAGACCAATCAATCAGGAGTGAAAGGGAGGATAGTGTAAATTCATGTCATCTCTATTAAAAGTAGATTTGTTGAGAACGACCCATTGGTGAAAACAGCTGATGATGTCAAGGAACCCTTGAACCGGAGGGTTGAAATCATTGTAAGGTAAATATACTCAGGATTTTTTCTAATCTATGACAGAGTCAAGATATCTTTCCCAACCAAAGTTTTTTCGCCGTTAGTTCTTTCTCATAATGCCCCCTCGCCAACGATCTTTTTCAAATCACATCTACTATAGAATTTTAGCTTTACAAATTAGGGTTACCCCTCACCCCGCCCCTCTCCCTCAAGGGGAGAGGGAATGAATGGTGTACGACCTCAACATTCATCGAAAGTTCAAACTTGATGCCCTTAGCCATTTCTGAACTATTACATATACGCCCTTTTGACAACTTTTCATACAACTAGCAACTTTTGATTTAATTAAACATCCGCCTCAATGTTCCTTGAAAGTTTCAAGTTATTACCCTCTCTTAGCCATTTGTGAGATACCGCACATATGCCCTTTTAGAAACCTGGATGCAGATGATGGCTTTGGTTCAGTTCAACATCAGAATCTTAATGAAAATCATACCATCAGATTCAGCATATCAGAGAACCTTGGAAAGCCAAGAATGTTGTATATTTGCAAGTTTTGAGTAGTTCAAAACACATATATAAATCTAACTATATTCATTGGTGGTACACAGGGACACAACTACAATGGCGCGTAACTAATATGGCGTCATGAAGTTGTTTGTCGACTGACGTCATTGTCAACTGATGAAATTACATACCGGGACAGCGGAACACAAATGACGACCGGGACACAGGGAATATGAATGACGACCGGGAACCTCAAAGAGAAATTACAAACTGGGACACCCGGACACAAATCAAGACCGAGCTTCATGCCTTATCATTGTAAGTACCCACAGTTACTGATATGGATCCACTGAGTCTATTGCATGTTCTTATTTGAGTCTAAAATATGATCGTGAGGGTGACAAGTGCCTTAATATAACGTTAACGGTAACATTTTTTCGTTAAACTCTAAACATTAAGTAAGCTGGTAGCCTAGTTCTTCGTGCCTTATCATTGTAAGTACCCACAAGTACTGATATGGATCCACTGAGTCTATTGCATGTGTTTATTTGAGTTTAAAGTATGATCGTGAGGGTGACGAGTGCCTTGATTGAGTAGTTGATTGATTAAAGGAGTAATTGATTGATTGAGTAGTTGATTGATTGATTGAGTAGTTGATTGATTGATTGAGAAGTTGATTGATTGATTGAGTAGTTGATTGATTGATTGAGTAGTTGATTGATTAAACGAGTAATTGATTAATTCTTACTAAATCGATGAGAAAAATGGACATTTTACGACCAGTAAGATTTTCTTTTAAACATATATTGGATGATATATAGTGCAGCGGACTAAGTCACTGCACACAGATCAAGGTAATTCTGAAGGCGGTGCAATTTGAATCATACTCGTGGCGTTATACGTATATTACAGTAGGAAAAGCAGTCATAATATTTCTGCTCATCAAGCACTTAGCCAAGAAGGCGATAAAAGGCCATACCCTTTGGATAACATTGAGCCCCTCAATAAGAATATTGGAAAAGGCCGTCCCCGATTTGATATTTGTTAACCGTAATGATTTCGGACCACAGGTCTGCTGCTCAGTGACGTAGCTAAAAGGCGTGCTTGTCGTGCCCAGCACGACCAAGAAATTGTAAAGATGAGTTTTTATCTTATGATTTGTTTGTAGAATCCCCCCCACACACAAAAAAATCCTCTATGTGTTCCAGATTTGAATGTCTCAAATTTGTCAACATACATCTAAACATACATGTACATTCTATCTACATACAATTAAATAATGCAACGGAATAATAAGTCCCAAACGGATGGCTTATAATTACGGATGGAGTAATTGGTGGGATTAATATATATACAAATTACATCATTAGTACAGAAAAAAGTAAACAAATAATTAAAAGAGAAAAATCGCAAACCTTTGGCATAATTTTGTCAAGACCCTATGGCTTATGCCATAATGAGGAGATAGGCTCCCTCTACCTCCCTAGCTGTCTTTTATGTTTATTTTTATGTTTATTTTCTTTCTGCTCTTAATCCTTATGATTCTTCTTCCGTCTTTTGTATAAGCTTCATGTCAACAGGTTAGTCATTTTTAAATTTGAAGTATTAGCATCTAAAGGTAGGATTGAGGCATCTATTCCCTGGAAAGATTAGACTTCAAGATGTCAATATGGGTATTTGTGCCTTTTATTGACGCGATAGATGTAGCCCCATACTGTGGTTTGGGCTGTCATTTCTTAAATTTTCCATGTGAACCTTCTATTTTTTAGCGTTCAGCTCTTTACCTATAACTTTTGCGTACTTACATCAAAAATAATAGGATTCTTTGTGACACATTTTTTGCAAGCAGGCTCTCAACTTCGGGAGGTAAGTAAAAACGTGATCTAGGCAAGATGTTGGCACCAGCTTCAGGGATGGACCACCAGAGCAGGCCTTAAATATTTGAATATAATAAACTAAATATGTTGAATTATTTTTTTAACAAAATTAAAAAAAACTTGTTTTTACCGCCATTGTTTGCCCGTATCACACAGTGTTTTCATGGGCCACGGACTACCTATCACTGCCCGTAGTTCGCAATTCAAAGCTGCCCGTTAAATGCAGAGTTTAAATGCAGAGTTTACTACAAACTTTTGCTGGGACTTTGATTTTGCGCCCGCATTTCAAAGCTGCCCTTAAAGGAAGCTGACCGCAAGGACAGAGTTGCCTGTAGTAGTAATAGTTGTTGCGGACGGCCGAGTGGAAGCCAAATCCACGGGAAACAAACTTCAGGAACATCAAAGCAATGACCATAAATTTCACTTTCCAAATCTTTCATATCCCCTCACAGCTGAAACTTTCTTCCAATACAAATTTATTAGACGGACGGTGTTATCATATTTCTGCTTGTTTCTGCTTTCGGTTAAGCAATGGTTAAACTGATTTTTATAGTCACGGACTCTGGGCTTCTCTTTTATTTTGCTGGCTGACAAACAAGAACCGTTACTAGCTATTTTGGGTCTTGGAGGGGTAATTAATCTCTTTGCAGAATTAAGATGAAAAACTTGCTTCCAAATTGTGCATCATAATCTTGGAGTAACTGGGGGAAACATATCTGCTTATAATGACTTCATATATCAGCTCGTGGGCACTCTTGTAATGCAAGCAACATTTGACGGCATATTTTTACCGAAATTGCTCCTTATTAAGTTGTTTTCCTTGTGTTTTCTATAAGTAGATGAGCTGTCTTGTGTACTAATAACTGCACTAATTAGCAATAATCAAATTCATATTTATGATCACCATAAAAAGCTGATTCTTTTATTGAATGCTATTAATAGTTAGGCTCTTATACCTTCGTAATTGACAAGGATCCTTATTTGCAAACGCCGCGAAAGCGTGGGTCACGGGTTCGATCCCCGGTGGTGACATGCTTTTCTATTTTTCTAGTGTTCTTTTCTAACTAACAGTATATTTTAATGAAGAGCTGTAGAGCACATTTTACATGTCATTTTTTATTGCGTTGTTATTGTTTAGATGTGATGCACTTGGCCCACGTTCAGGAGACCTTGATATGATTTTCCTAATTATCGGATTGATAATTGCTATTGGAGTATAACATGTTAAACTCTACCTCATGGAATATGTTAACGTTTGGGTTCACCATGGGTCATGTATACCTTTTTGTAAGTGAGTACTGGGATTGTATAAGAATAATGACAATAAATTGAAGTTTAAAAAAAAAATTATTATCATTATTATTATTTTTCTCTGACAACATATCCAAGTTTATAAACCTGCTCAAACAATTCTCACTGGAAGAAAACAGGATCTTACAAAAACTGAGTGAAGTAGCCTTAAGATCCACTTATTTTCTGTTTTGTCGAAGAAACAAGGGTTGGAAAAGTCCATCATGCTTGAACTACCACTAATTTTACAACGTCTCTTTGTGTTTGCAGTTTACATTAATGATCCGACCACGGGGAAAAACATCACTACCCCAGTACGAAACTAAAACACGAATGATTCCTGTATGAGCCCTGTCAAGAGCGGGGAAAGGCGTGGGAAGGGATGGAAAGTATGGGAACGGGTGGGGAGTGCTGGTAGGGTGTACATTTTGTAATTTTCTTACTACAGGACGGGCACATGGTTATTCATCGACCCCCTTTTCGACCCCCTGGACATCCATCGACCCCCATTCGATCCCTTGGGTATTCATCGACCCCCTGGATGGTCCCATCGAGGACTAGAACCATATTTTGATCTTCCTTCTGGCAATAATGAAAATACAAAATTCCAAGTTCTTGCAGATTAGAGCTTTAAACCATTGCAGTAGGATTGTCTGATTTTCTAAAAATGATGGTGCGGTTTTAATTCTTATACCTTGAATTTTCGAGGCTTTTCGTTTTTCGAAAATAATACATATTTTCTCAGAATCAGATTCATTAAGAACCTTGGAAACAATTTTTTCTTCTATTTGAAATATGTATTCTTTTAACTGCTGATTCATTTTCAATAATCAGATCTCAACGAAGTCAAGAAGCAATGTTTTGAATCAACTGCAACTCCCTTAACGCAAGGTAATATAACAATAGCCAGTCATTCAAAGTCATGGCAGTCTCCTACATGGCTTCCAAGATTTTAAAAATGTTCCCCTCGTCCGTTCCCCTCGTCCTCGGCCATAAGAATGTCCTGGGTGGAAAATTTTTGAAAAATTAATTAGTGTGGGGAGGGGAGGATGTCTATTAGGCACCCAAGAGTAATAGAGTAATAGATTTCCCTCCGCTAATTAATTTTTCAAAGATTTTCCACCTGTTGTTGCTACTTTTTAATGGAAGGGGCTGAACAATTTCATATGAAATTGTTAATAGTTTTTTATCATTTCCTGTAAAAGAATTAAGATGTCTAAAAGAATGATATACAGCATGTTTAAATACGGTTCTTTAAGACATGGCAGAGTAAGGACATAGCTTTAATAGTAACTAGAGGTTGTAAAACTGGTGCATGAATAATAATTTTGTCAACCTAAGTTGCCTATGTATTTAAAGGTGGTTAGGACTTTGAATTTAAAGGGACGTAGGGCAAAAGAAACGTTAGAGGATCCGTACCAGTTTGGATCCGTACCAGTTTGGATCCATACCAGTTTGGATCCGTACCCGTGTAAACAGGGTCTTAGGCAATCAGTGATACAATACTCACTCGTATTTGCTCGACTAATAATGTTCGCATTGCTGTCAAACTGGTACGGATCCACAACAACACGGAAAACAAAGCAAACAATCAGAGTCAGCATTGAAACCCTGTTCACACGGGAACAGATCCAAGTGGCCTTGCATTTTCATGGGGCCTAGGTGATCCAAACTTGCTGGGATCTGCTATCCGTCAAAAGTTTTAGTTTTCGAGGGTAATAGCTACGTATGTTGAAAAAATGAAGATATTAGACTATTTTATAATATGCCTTTTTTATTCTCTTTTCGAATATAATAATCGCTTCTAACGGAAATTCTAATTTAAGCACTTTTTGACCTAAACCAACCTAACCTAACCCAAATTAACCTTATTATAAATAATTTAGGCACTGATGAAACATAGTATTATTTTGTTTAAAACGACCAAGAAAACAGAGCTGAGAAAATATTGTATTATTTTGTCGAAAACGGCCGATAACGCGGGCACTGACGATTTTTGTTTGGGGGGGGGGTTACGTTTCCATAGGGAGGTTTACGAAAGTAAAACAGTTCAAAATAGGGATGAAACCTTTTAATTGACAGTGAACAGACATAAAATTATTTAACTGGATATTTCGAACACATATACTGTATTAATATACTGTATTAAGATGTTGCGGTGAGTGAAGCACAACAATCTGACACCGAAGCAAAACATACAGAGAAGACTGGAGAGTCCAGTACGCTGCTTTAGGTTAAAGTTCAGGTTTTTAGTATTAAGTGGTCATCTCGATGTCCCTTTTGCTTTGAAATATCTAATTGATGCACTATTACAATTAGAGTTCTGCAAGTAATGTGCGGAAGTGTGCTGCTACGAAAGAAATTAGTGCTCGCCTGATGTATAAAACCATCATTCTACACGTCGTTTGTTATACGCATAACGCTTATAAGAATAAACAGGGTGAGGTTGCTGAAAAAAACATACACTAAGCATATTGCCCCACATGTTTTTTCTGAGCAGTGACATTCTAGTGATTGTGCTAAAATGGTCGGCCTATGATTTAAATTCACAACAGCGGGAAAAGTTTTTGTAAAGAGATCACCAATAAAGGCATTGAGTTTAAAAAAAAAAAAAATTATTATTATTATTATTATCGTGTAGCAGACTTAGAATATTATTATAAAAGTAAATTATTTCTTATCAACATTAGGCAGTAGTTATGGTCGCCACGAGTGTTTCCGTCTTCGTTGCATTGGCCACGTCGCTGATTAGAGTCGCGCTTGTTGTCACCCCTAGCTACGTTCCCTCAGATAGGAATGTGTAGGGATATACCGTGAACAGTCGAAAAATCATGTTTTAGGCCTTAATTTTAAAGTAAACCTACGGCCTGGCGAGCTCTTTGCGGGTCCGGCCTCGTTCTGGATTTTTGTGCGATAAAGGTCCATTAAGCGTGTTCTCACCGCTCTCCTTTTGTTCCACATGCCAAAGTCAAAAGTCAAAACGAGGCAATCACGTCGGCCCCCAATACTGCAAATTTAACGACTTTTACGGGCTTTTACAGAAAAATACGGACAACATAAGACAGAAAGAATCGACGGAGGCATATCAGTTAAGTATGATGAACAAAATATCAAAAAATGGATCAATTCTTTATTGAATAACAGTATGTGTTGATGGTGATGCTAATGACGCATGATCGCTAACCATTTAATTAAAATCAGTCTAGTGTCTCCTAACATATAGGTGTAATTCATCATCAGTTTTTGGTGTTTCCATGGGGGGGGGGAGGCTGAATGAATAACAGTATGTGTAGATGGTGATGCTAATGTTTTATGGCTACTAACCATTTAATCAAATCAGTCAAGTGTTTCCTAACTTATGGGTGCAATCCATGAGGGCTCACTCAGTTTTTTTTTTTTTTTTGAGCAGACAGAACATTGAAATTTTTCATTTTAGTTTTAGAACTGAAAAGAATAACATCATACCCATTAATAGAGGACTTATTTCGCTCACAGTCGAATTTAGAAAAGATGAATAGCCGTAGACAATTTGTTTGTCCCTCTGTAGACTGTTTTGATTAAACGATTCAAAATGGAGGTGGAATGGTACCTTTAGTCAATTTTTTGGGAAAATGATGTGATTTGCCATGCCTCTTTTAAGATGATTTGTTGTTCCTGCGGCGTCTGATGTTGTTGGCCATACGATCACTCCCTCTACACTTTATTTCAGTAATCGATTTTTCCCCTCCATGTGAATTATTTCCAAGGATAAGAAATACGCAATTCATAACTCACGGACAACGGCAATAGGAAATCTTACCAATTCAAGCAAAAATCCTCACGCTATATGCGTTTTCAGGATTTTAGGATGGCTCCAAGGAACTCCCGGAAACAGTGACAGAGTTTGTATCGAATGTAGTTCCTGGAACATAATATTCTGAAAAATTTGGTGGTTCAGATGTCTAAGACGCCATTCCATTGGGGAAATTTCTGGTACCTTGTTGTAATGGACGCTGATTGGTCCAAAAACACAAGCCATTCAGGCAGTCCAATTTCTGATTGGCTCCTTCAACATACAGTTGGGTATACTCTTTCACACATTCCGTTGCGTTCATTTTGACGTTAGTACTCTGAGGAGTGTCAGACAAAAAAGCTTTTAAGTACACAATGTTTTCGCTATTTCGTACAATATTCTTGTTTTATACCAAAAACAAACTATTAGATTTGTTTTAATGAAATTGAATGCATATCGTTGATCAAACGTTCGTCGATTTATGCCTTGAAAGCCGTTTTGGATAAGACCACCCAATGGCAAAAATGATATAAAATTATTTTATTTCTTCCATAGAAAGAAAACAGTAGGACCTATTCCAGTCTAAAATGGCCATTTCTACGAAAATATTTCACCACCAGATTGCACTTAATGTTTTATAAGAGAATATTTTCAGTGTATTTTATTCAAATAAGTCTAATTAATTGTGTCTATATCTACTTGAAGATACTGAGGAGCTCTTGCTTGACCAACCTGAACATAGAAAGGAATAAAATTGTAAAACATTACAAATATATGCCTTATTAGCCTATTTTGATCGCTTTGTGCTCTATGGAATGTGCGCATCTAGTGTATGCAAACTATGTCAAACATGCCTTATTAGCCTCTTTTGATCGCTTTGTGCACCATGAAATGTACGCATCTAGTGTATGCAAACTATGTCAATTATGGCTTATTAGCCTATTTTGAACGCTTTGTGCAGCATGGAATGTACGCATCTACTGTATGCAAACTTTGTTAATTATGCCTTATCAGCCTATTCTGAATGCGTTAAGTACTTAGGAATGAATGCATCTAGATGGTTGAATCGGGGAAAACAACTTTATCAAGTCAATTTGTGCAGCTCCCTGACACACCTACCATTTATCATCGTCCTAGCACGTCCAGAAGCACTAAACTCGCCAAAGCACTGAACCCCACCCCTAACTCCACCAAAGAGAGCGGATCCAGTCTGGTTACGTCAATCACGTATCTACGACATTTATAAGCGTTTTCTAAGATTTCCGGTTTTCCCCTCCAACTACCCCCAATGTCAAAAGATCTGGTCGGGATTTGAAGTAAGACCTCTGAGACATGAGTTCCTGTAGCGGGGGGGTGGGGTTAATTCTGAAAAATTATAAAAATGTGGTATTTTTAGCTTACGAACGGGTGATCGGATCTCAATGATATTTGATATTTAGAAGGATATCGCGTCTCAAAGCTATTATCTTAAATCCCGGCCGGATCTGGTGACATTGGAGTGAGTTTGGGGGGAACCTAAAATCATGGAAAACTCTTAGAGCAGAGAGATTGGGATGACACTTGGTGGGAAAAATAAGCAGAAGTCTTAGATACGTGATTGACATAATTGGAGCGGATCCAATCTATGGGTGACTGTGGAAATCAGCAGGACTATTGTCAAAGCAAGGATTACTCAAACAAGTCAAATAACTAATTTGTAAAATGCACAGCGCTGGTGGTTCTTGAAAACATGTTTTAATGGAACAAAAAATTTTGTTCCCTTAAAACCGGCTAAAAACAAAACGGTCTCGAGGGCAATTCTAATTCACATCGAGAACAAAACGGTTTTTAGCTCTGAGAACCATTTTGTTCTAAGCGCTGGCGACTGTTTTGTTGCTCTCGCAAAGAAAGGGGAAAATTTGGATTTACATAGTTGGAGTATCTAAAGAGATGGGCCATGGAAGAAACACAGACTAGTTTCAAGAAAGGGAAGATTTTTTGCCTCATCAAAGAACAAATTAAAATTTCATAGCTTGTTAGATTTTGCTACGAGTTAGGTTTGGTTTGTCTATAAAGCTATTAATGCTCATTTTTTTTGTTTGATTGTCTTTTTAGTTCTTTCGATATTTTGATTTTAATTGGTGATGAAAGGGGAAATATGGGCAGTCTGATAATAGCATTTAGGGTGGTCCGAATTATTGATAATTTGACCAGTGTAAAGTGCATGTAGTATTTTCAAAATAACACAGCATTCAAAGAAATGCAGGAGCTATGTTTAGATGGATATGTAATGGTTGCTACAATGTGAATGAAGCTTTGAAGGTATTGCAAGTTTGAAGGTGTATGACTAGGTGAAAGTGATTCTTCTCACTCAAAAAAAAACTTCGGCTGACAATTTAAATCTCTTAGGGGATGCTCTCTGCTGAACTAATTGTGCACTGGCTATTATTAATGGATTACAATAGCCATAAATGCCTGTATTAATACTGACAGAAAAACTGTCGGAGTTACTAGTAATAGTAGTAATAGTAGCATTTTCGAGTGGAGTTAGAACCCCAAGGACAAAAAGTAAAACAAATGTTGCCCCATGGCCCCGTCTCATTTCTATTCGTATCTGAAAACCATAGTTGTCTAAGATTTTTCTTCTAGCTGTTTAAAATTGAGGCGTGTCACGTTTTCGGTTGTGCTATCAAGTTGAACCATGCAAATCTTTAAAACCAATTAAAAACCAATAGCTACGTATGTTGAAAAATGAAGATATTAGACTATTTTATCATTGCAAATGGTAATCAAAACAAAGAAGCCGGTACTCTGTCGACAAAAAGAATTTGTTTACAATTTACACCTTTTTCAATAACACGAGTGTCAGAAAACGTGTCGCTCTTGTGACCGTTATTTTCTAGAATCTTCTCGTTTCCTATAAATTCATCACAATAGCTTTCTAATTTCACTCCATAGGATTGCTGTGATCAGTGTCTGGCGAAAACGTTTAGGACAATGAATCTGTTACTCAACGCAATATTCAAACTTAAATTTATATTCTTTCTCGTTCTCGACTGCTGACCTTGCAAAATGAACGCCTTGTGCACCATGGAATGTACTCATCTTGTGTATGCAAACTATGTCAAATATGTCTTATTAGCCTATTTTGAACGCTTTGTGCACCATGGAATCTACGCATCTAGTGTATGCAAACTATGGCAAATATGCTTTTTTAGGCTATTTGGAACGCTTTGTGCACCGTGGAATGTACGGATCTAGTGCATGCAAACTATGTCAACTATGCCTTATTAGCCTATTTTGAACGCTTTGTGCACCATGGAATGTCCGCATCTATTAAATGCAAACTATGTCAAATCTTTTACTGTACGTTTCAAATCACGGAGCGCAGTTAGGTGCTTATTATAAGTACATATCGATTTTTGATGTGTATTTTAGGCTTATAAGATCCATGTTCTTTCTTTATGGATCGTTTAGCTATTTTCAGTATGGTACACCTTTATTTGATAAGATACATTCTGTGGTGTGGCAAAGATAAACATAAAAAAGAGATGGAATCAGAAAATGGATCTGGTTTTCCTAGCCAAATTCAGGAAGTAATGTGTAGCTTGTCCACTAACCTTAATACTCAAGTTTTGTAATAGGCCAAATCATCAATAAACAACCAAAAATAGCCTTTATTTTATCATAGGACTCTTGCCAAACACTATAGATTTTTCGGGTTTTCCAAAACATTTTATTACGGAATTGAATTATTTTTGTTAAGTGATATTTTGCCCGATATTGATGGACCACAAAGGAATGATGTGAACAGTGTTTTAAACTGATACATATTGTCGTCTTCAACAGCTGGACCTCAACTAACTATAAACTGTAGTTGTCTAAATGAATAAATAACTTCCCCATCAGTCCTAGAGCAATGTTCAAGGGGGGGACCTGACACAAAGAGTTGATAATTTCCACAAGCACATTGTTTTCTTGAGAAGTCCACTTCAACTGACCTTTTATTGTTGTGTGGGGCTTTCTGCACCAAACGGAATATCAACACATTTCTCAACGTTGCACAACCAACAATGCAAGCACACTTTTGTGACTGATTGGGTCACTGAGTAACATGATTCCTTTTTCACTGGATGGACAGTCACAATCAAATACAGTCCAAAGTTAGCATGCACTGAATGGGAACTCTTCTCTGAATTTGACAGGTTGTGGCTTTGGCACCTGGTTTTAGGCTTCATGCCTACTGAGTCATTACACTGATACATGTGGAAAGTTTGAAAGATGCGATAGATTATAGCCGCGAATCGAAACAAGCAAAGCAACTTTACACAGAAATGATAACCTAATTTTGGTTACAAATTACATAGAATATTTAAAAAGAGGCGTAGAATAGAGGAGTATTGGCGTGTTATGTGGGTAGACGCATCGGGTGCAGTTTAGAATATATTTTTAAGGTAGATTGATTGGTAGGGATGACGTTTCGGTAGGGAATTGATTGTTTCACAAATTGATTGAAGTATGCAGGATCTAAAAGTTTTTATGATTCCTTAAATACTTGAAGCCTGAATTTGTGTTATCAATGGATCAGCTTTAAATTATGAATGATTCAACTCATATTAAATAGCATAGAATGTCGTCTTTTGGGACAGATAAAGTTGACAGTAAGCAAACTGAAAACAAAATTGCAAAATTTGAGTAGCCGAAGGGAAACTATACTTGCGCATGCTCTTAAAGTGGAGGTGGCTAACCATAAAGCGGTTAACAATAGTTGATGTTCAAAGACTAGCCTGTTTGCTGGTTTTTCTGTTTATTTAGGGTAGTTTCAATGTCGGACCCACTGCTCATCAGGGGTCTTTGATTAAGAGATTGCCCCATACCGATGTTAATTTTTCGGTCAATAGTTTCTAAAAATTTTACGATTTAAGCCAAGTTTCGGACGCATGTGTTTCAAAGTGTGCTGGTATTTACTCTTGGGAACGGAGGGCGTTGTGGGACGCTTTGAATATCGAACACAATCGTTTTCGACAATTATATCTTGCGCGATTCATTGTCAGAAACAACATAGAGTTCAAATCGTAATTTTTCCTCTCCGACACCCACCACCCCTCTTGGTAAGGTATCGACCAAAAGTACCTCCCCCCCTGGTTATAGTAGGGTGTCCAGCACACGTGCTAGCGCCGCCTTCAAGCCTCACTATATTCAAGTAATAACGAGCACTTGCGTGTCTTCCATTCGCACTCACCATAAGCGTCGTACTTGCAACCTCTTGAAATGCGTTGGAGAAATACATCAATCCAGTTTGTCAATGCATCGTTCCAGCCCGTCAATCAAACAACGCCAACGGACCAATCACCAGGGAAGAAAGCTACGGCAAAAGACACTAGTCAAACACTTTTGGACAATTTGGCTGTTAATGGGAATGGGGAGGGGCCATAGTTACCCAAAGGAGATTTTAACTGTTTAAAGGGGCCTTATCCTGTAACACTTAAGGGGATAGATATATTTGATTGGTAATACAAGTAATTAACATTTAAAGATTGGTAATACAGTTTTACAACAAAAAACAAAATATGAAGAGGATGAACTTAGAGATAAATAGGGGACAATAAATTCAGTGAGGGCTTCATCCATTGAATCGGAGTTGGTATATTGCCCAACTGAGGAAATGGTGGCTGATGTTATGACTAAACCACTTGCACGCTCTGAGTTCGAAAAGTCACGTCTCTAATACAAATACAAAATTCCACGGTCTATCCGCGCATACTCCATTCCGAAAACAGACAGGTTCCAACAAAACAATCGCAGCTGAAAGTCCACGGACCAGTGTTGTTAAAAATTATTATTATGTAAAATCCCTTAGGTCTAGAAACACGATAGGCACATGGCATGAGCCCATAGTTTCCAAACTTTGTTCCTTGCCTTTACTAGAAAGTGACATGCACTTTGGCTCATTCCATCAATTTACTCACATTATTAACAACGTCAAATAAAGACAACAAATAAAAACAAACAACATGTCAATTCACAAGGAACCTGACCTCACCCTGCGTCTCGACTAAAGAGAAACCTTTCGACCAGTGATTTAAATGAACAAACTGATTAAGAGCCTCTGATGCTGTCCGGGAGGTTATTTCAGAGGGTAGCTCTCATGTGAAATAACACATGGGGTGGCTGAATTGAATTGCTCAGCGGGTCCGTTGTATCTAGCAAAAACATTGCTTAAGAAAGTATAAGCAAAAAAAGATCTTTACGCCCTTGTCCCCTCTCCATTTAAAGTTAGCTAAGTGATGACCGATCGACCATCTGTGGAGCTGGACGGAGAAAAAAAATTGAAAAATTTGAGGTATTTTTAACTTACGAATGGGTGATCGGTTCTTAATGAAATTTGATATTTAGAAGGACCTCGTGTCTCAGAGCTCTTATTTTAAATCCCGGCCGTATCCGACGTTATTGGGGGAGTTGAAGAGGGAAATGGGAAATATTAGAAAATGCTTGTGTACTCGTCTGCAGGAAGTACAGATAATGTATTTAATAATAAAGATAATAAATGTAATAACAGAGAGTATGAGTTGTTTGGAAGTGATTTAGACCTGGACAGAAGATAGTGAAAGCTGAAAAAAATTGTGGGGAAATTAAAAATCAAGCAAAATTTTCACAGGTTTTAGCTAACTTCTTTCATTGCCGCCTACATTATTCCGTAGTGTTGAATAAAAGTAAGAGAAAGTGATGGGAGAGGGGTTTGGAGATCTACTCGATTTTAATTCGAAATAAACAGAAAACAATAGAGAAGTACTAATTGCCCCTAAGGAGGAAATAAGTGATAAGGGGAGAAGCAAGGGGGAAAATGAAGTGTTAAAATAGAGAAAGGCTTATAGAAGAAGACGTTAAGTTGAGGCTTGGGTTAAGTTTAGACAAAAGGAGGCTTTCTTTAAGAAGGAGGCCGAATTCAGTAGAGGCTGAAGCGAGAAAGGTAAAGTTTGAAATGGAAAAGTATATTGCACGAAATAGCGAAAACATTGTGTACTTAAAAGCTTTTTTCGTCTGACACTCCTCAGAGTACTAACAGATTCGTTAGCTGAAGTTTCAAATTCTGTAATAGAGAACACCGCACCTGGGCATGTGTTACACCATCCGAGAAATCAGACCGAACAGTCGGCGTAAAAGGGCATAATCAATAAACTCCTTTTTCGATCTCCCTTTACATTAAAAGAGAATTAAAGAAATTACTTGCTTTAGAATTAAAGCAAGAAGCCATATAAAGATTAAAAGACACCACATAAAGATTAAACTAAAGATTCATTTCGTACTTATAGATAACGAAAACGTTAAGTTAAAGCAGCAAAAACTTTGAGGAGGAGGTAACCCCGTTTATATAGGTAATAATTTTTTGTTCTTTTTAGTTTTGTGGTTGCTCCTTACTTTCAGTTGAAAAACTTGTTGTTTTGTTTTATTCAATTACTTACGGATTGTATCTGTCAATGAGGAACATACGAAAGAATTTTTAACGAAAAGTAAAGAGCCTCATTAAACCAAGAATGAGCGGAAATAAAGTCAAATAATCTAGAAAGTAAAAAGTACCGAGTCTAATAGAGAAAAAGATATAAAGTATTTTTTTCATTAAAAAGACTATGTCCCAGATCACTTGCAAACCCTTTTGTATCAAGACAGGTCGCATGATCAGGTTTTGCGGACCGTATTTTGCAACAAGTTTTGTGGACCGTATTTTGCAACAAGTTGTGCGGACCGTATTTTGCAACAAGTTTTGTGGATCGTATTTTGCAACAAGTTATGCGGACCGTATTTTGCAACAAGTTATGCGGACCGTATTTTGCAACAAGTTGTGCGGACCGTATTTTGCAACAAGTTATGCGGACCGTATTTTGCAACAAGTTATGCGGACCGTATTTTGCAACAAGTTGGTGATCTCAATAGGGATTAAAACTTCACCCTAGGATCTATTGATGGACATTGACAGCAGAACTCATGAAAATAAAAAAAGAACTCAACCTCACCCAAAAAAAAAACTTCAGCACATTCCAAGCAATACCAGCAACTTCAAGGAGTACACCATTTCTTAAAAAGACCAGGTATTACAAGAATCATAACTACCATATGGTTGATTACTAAAAATAAGATCACAAGCACTAAAAGCCTACAAAACGTTTAAAAACAATGCAGAGGCTTTTTAAATTATTATCAAGACAATTTCTCTTTCCCCCCTCCAACCCCCTATGTCCCCGGATCCAATTCGAACTGAAAATGGAGCATCTGAGACTTAAGATCCTTCTATAAATCAAGTTTCACTAAGATCTGATCACCCATTCGTAAGATAAAGATACCTCAATTTTCACGTTTTTCAAGAATTCCGGTTTTCCCCTCCAACTTCCCCAATGTCACCGGATCTGGTTGAAATATCAAATAATAGCTCTAAAGCACAAGATCCTTCTAAACATCAAATTTAATTAAGATCTGATCACCCGTTCGTAAGTCAAGAGTTTATGAGTCACCTTCTGCTAACAGTTTCTTTTGAACAGCTTGATTTTGAATTCCACAGAGAATTCGGTCATTAATCATTTCTTTGTTGTGTTTACAGACATGGTTTGGCCAATATTTTTAATTCTATGATGTACCTTTCAATTCTTTCGTTTTCTAACTGGTCCTGCTTCTTACTCTTTTCCATTCCAAAAGTATTGAAGACCTTTCATCCCTTTTCTCCCATCCAGATAAGCAGGTAGGCGCACTGAGTTGTTTCCATCTTTTCTGCCAGCAGTCCCTGTCAGTAGATGCTACCTTTGAAACCAAAATATAAAGAATATTTTGCAATAGTACACTTTTGCACACCCCCCTTTACTTCCTATAGATATTTCCAGCTTTTCAGGTCACAAAACATCACGAATGACCTATTCAATACTTGGGTGCAAAAGTGTAGGGCCTACTACCACCAAATATTTATTACTGTCTGGAGGAACACTTAAAATGTCATTTGAATATTAAGGTCTGGCACCTGGTAATTGGTGCAAGTGACAGACAGCAATTTCGTATCACAACATATCATGTGCAATTGGCTGTTTATATACCCTGTATACAAATTTTGGAACTGGAACTTGTAAACAGTCCATGGTAATAGATCGTCAATAAAAATTGACCCTTTTGAATGGGAACTGGAATTCAGAGGTCTTAAATAAGGAAGGGGGAGGAGAGTGTTTGTGTGCCCTATTTTTTCTTAAAGTTTGAAAACTATTATTTTCGGGTGTATTCTCTGAGAAATTCTCTTTGACAAATTAAAAATAATAGCAAATCTGCATCCTTCTAGGTTTTAAAAAGCAACATTTTACTTACCCCTACGTATTCGGGAGATTTGTATGAGGAGGAGTTTATGTAAAGACCTATCTTCTTTAGTTGTTAGTTAAAGAGATACAGTAGTTCTCGTATATAGAAATATAGAACTCATTGAAAGGAACTTGTATACTTGATGTAGTTACTTCTTCGGCGCATACACTACAAAGCTATATATATATATATATATATATATATATGTATATGGTCAAAATGTGAAGTATGCAAAGTCTTTTGCATATTTAGGGAGTGTTGTAAACTCACACGCGCTTGTATATGATGAAATTGTCAACACCAGCTATTTCTTAAAGCGTATTTCGGTCGCTTTAATTTAAAATTTATTCCAAACTGTTTTACACTCCGTATATCTTGGTTTTAATTAACTCACAGAAACTTTTCGTAGCCTGTTTTACATCCTTTATGCATTGTCGGAAACATTCCATGGATATCATCATCTGAAAAATCCATTGCCACCTGACAAATTTTGGTTTTTGAGGTTGTGATGATGACTTCGAACTAAGTTGAAATATCAACGAAAACTCGTGATCCGATAATGCATGTTGAATATCAAAATGATCCTATGTACACTTAGTCCATACATTTAATTAATGGACTTATCCCCATTAGGACACTTATTTGTTCCTATGTACACTTAGTGCATACAAGGGATCATTTTGGGGTTTGAATACTCTCGTATGAAGAACTAAAATTATTTGTATTTTCGTGTTGTTTCGGAAAATAATAAAGTATCTTTTATTGGTTTGTGTTGCAGCTGTGATCTTGTCTCCATTTTCTTCTTTCCTATAAAAAGTTACATCTAAAATTTGAAATCAGTTGATCAAACAGTTCGTGGTAACGAACTCCTCTCTTTGTTCTCTTCTTCAGTGTTTGCAATGCCTGACTATGCTATTTGTTGCTTTTAACACCTCGAACTATTGAGAGCAATATTGAACAGATCGATATCAGCGGCTGAATTAATGTTCCCTGTCTTTGATATTCTAATGCATCATCCCATTTTTAATACCTTCATGGCATACAAATGCATTGACACTTAGCATCATATTCTTTAGTACTGACTCGTTCTAACGCAGCATCTAAAATTTACAATTTACCAACAGACTTCTCCCTCCCCCAAATGGCATTGAGCAATTCCATGGCGCACAAAGCGTTAAAAATTCGCAAATGAGGCATATTTAACATAGTTTGCATACAGTAGATGCGTACATTCCATGGCGCACAAAGCATTTATAATAGGCTAAAAAGGCATATTTGGCATGGTTTGCATATACTGGATGCGTACATTCCATGGCGCAAAAAGCGTTCATAATAGGCTAACGAGGCATGTTTTACATAGTTTGCAAACACTAGATGCGTACATTCCATGGTGCACAAAGCGATCGATATAGGCTGATGAGGCATCTTTGACATAGTTTCTCAGACGCATTTACTCAATTTATTGACATACTAATCAAAAAAAAAAATACTAGTGTGGATTTGCTTTTGAACACTACCTTAGAAATTCAATGATGATTTAAGACTCTATGCAAATGATTTTCTGAGAACAATAAATAAATCGACAATTTAGAAGATTGTGGTTCAAACAGATTCAGTTGATTTGAATGTTGATGTCACTCGACTACTCCTCTCTCTCTCTCTAGAACTAGAATATAATACTCTCTTTATCGATCTTAAGTCAGTTTCTTTTTGACAGTCATAGAATGTACGCATCTAGTGTATGGAAACTATGTCAATTATGCCTTATTAGCGTATTTTGAACGCCTTGTGCACCATGGATTGTACGCATATAGTGTATGCAAACTATGTCAAATATGCCTTATTAGCGTATTTTGAACGCTTGGTGCACCATGAAATGTGCGCATCTAGTGTATGCAAACTATGTCAAATATGCCTTATCAGCCTATTTAGAACGCTTTGTGCACCGTGGAATGTACGCATCTAGTGTATGCAAACTATGTCAAATATGCCTTATTAGCGTATTTTGCATAAAACATAGCGATCATTTTATGTCTTGTTTTAATTACTCACACTTCTTATTATCTGTTAATTATAGCAAAGCTGAGGACAAATCGGTGTTCAAATAAGGCTATGCTTAAAGTTTGAAAGTCTTAACATAAAACCAAAGACATGATGATAACAAAACGTCACATATATGTCATATACGCCATATGACGTTAAATAATCAATCATAGTTGAAGCAGTAGCTGCAACCTAGTAGAGAACGAACCACGGCCCATAGTAACCCAAAAAAAAGTTTAAAAAACTGGCTAGCACATGTGGATTTTTATTGGAAAAGAGGACATATTTGATCCTGAATCTCTGTATAAAAGGCTTAGGGTATTAAGGTAAATCTTTGAGAAAATGTTGAGGAAGACAGCGAACACAATCAAAACACTCTATATTATTAAAATGTTATTATTGTTTATCTGAAGACCCGTTATTCAAAAAAAAAGAAAGACAGAACATAAAATAAAACTAAACACTAACAAATACAGAAAACATCAAACACGTCGATAAATTACTGTGATAGCACCGAAGACCAAGGACGGTTCAGTGGGAATGCGTTATGCACGCTGGAATGTGAGCATTTCAATAGTGCCATTGAGCGTAGTTACACTATTTGAAGATATTAAGAATGCGTTCTGCACGCTGGAATTTGAGCATTTCAATAGTGCCATTGAGCGTAGTTACACTATTTGAAAATATTGGAAATGCATTTTGCACGCTGGAATGTGAGCATTTCCTTAGTGCCATTGAGCGTTGTTACACTCTTTGAAGATATTGGGAATGCGTTCTGCACGCTGGAATGTGAGCATTTCAATAGTGCCATTGAGCGTAGTATTATTATTATTTTATCTCTCACACAGCAAACAATAAAAATATTGGTTGCCGCCCTTCGAAAAACTGCGTGATCACAACCATTTTCTTATTGTGACGCAGAAGGATGATGCAGAAGAATGATGCAGAAGGATGATGCAGAAGGATGATGCAGAAGGATGGTGCAGAAGGATGATGCAGAAGGATGATGCAGAAGGATGATGCAGAAGGATATCGTATCAAAAAAGGACGCTCAGATGATCTCTTCATATTATCAACTCATTTTAAAATCAAAGAACGTTTAAGAAGATACGTACATTCCATGGTGCACAAAGCGTTCAAAATAGGCTAATAAGGCATATCTGACATAGTTTGCATACACTATATACGTACATTCCATGGTGCACAGAGCGTTCAAAATAGGCTAATAAGGAATATCTGACATAGTTTGCATACACTAGAAGCGTACATTCCATGGTCCACAAAGCGTTCAAAATAAGCTAATAAGGCATATATGACATAGTTGGCATACACTAGTTGCGTACATTCCATGGTGCACAAAGCGTTCAAAATAGGCTAATAAGGCATATTTAAACATTTAAGCAAGAAACAGGAATAAAAGTGTCATTTAATTTGGCTTGTAAGCATTTAAACATAAAAGCTTAAATTTTCCTAAAAATATACCATGTGTCAATTACAATTTAATAGGTTTGTAGGGTTCAATGATATTTTACATTTATATTGCGCCAGGTTTCATAATAAGAGGCTCACCTGCGCATTACAAGATAAAAATGCTAAGAAAATACTTGATACAGGATTAAGAACGGCGAGTATGCTATAAATATCTAAAGAGTTAATATACATTTTTAAATACCTAATTTAATTAGTGTCTTTGTAAAGGCTTGAAGGCTCAAGAGGTCCAAGTATTATTATCATTTATTGCCTTGACTGCTATGACTTACCAACCCTTTCTGTCTCCGGCCTGGTATAATAGGCCCACTGGTGTGAGCAGAGCAAGTAAAGCATCATAACAATGCAGAGCCTTCTTTAACTGCTGGGACACTGTCTGTCTTTGCTTAACCCTGCCTTACATGGGCTTTTTGGCTGTTCTCATACATGGCGGGGGGCCTAGTAGGCCCGCGTCACTTTGACACACTATAACAGTCCATTACTACCACTCATATTCATTTTTACTTTCCACTCTTCCGTGGTTATCAAATTATGCATAAAGAAAAACATGTGTTCTTTTAACTTTTGGTGGCAGTAGGCAACTTTCTAGCAGCATGAAACTTTTTCCCACCTCTTCTTCACTATAACTACCGTTTTCAATTATCTTTAGTGGAGTAAACTGTTTCCTTTTTTATAATATTCCTTAAGTCTTTCTTTAACAATTTTTCCATTTATCTCAAGCGACATTCCTGATTTTTCTATTTCATAGATTCCTTCGGACTAAATTTGATGAAACTTATATATTTAAAACCAGCATGAAATTCGGATTGTTTTGATGTATCTTTAAGTATCAAAATTCCGTTTTGTTTTTTAGAGCTTCGTTTACTATTAAGCCTGGTCGCTCCTTACTACAGTTCGTTACCACGAACTGTTTGATAAGGTTCTCGGATATGCTGAATCTGATGATGTAATTTTCAATAAGGTTCCTTGACTTTTAGGGGGTATTATCTCTCTTTTTCAAAATCAAGCAAATTTTGTCAGGCTCGCAACTTTTGATGACTAATTCCAAATATACGTGCTCTTTGTAAAGATTAACAATAAATACCATGAGAAGACTCCTGCCTCAAAACGGTTGACAAATAATCGATCTTCTTGTGTAGATAGAAGTCACAAGTTCTTCTCTGCGATACACTGTTCATTCATCAGCATCTTGATACTTAATCCTTTCTAAATGCTTGACATTGAAGTAGGTGAAATCGCCACCAATTTCCATCAAGCAACCTCGGCTTTATCTGTAAAGAGTGTAGTCAGTTCATCGAGCTTTTCAACTAATTAGGATTAAACATGATCTACGTTTTTGCAATAGAAGAACTACCCCCTACAGCACCCATATTGCATTGTTAACCATAAAATTTCCCTTTCAGTGGGATATAATAGATTAATCACTGGTTCTAAATTGCTATGAACATAACCTTAGCCGAAAACGTACTTTTGAGGCTTCAGTCTTCTTCCCCCATCCGCTACAATACTACAGATTGAAGTTAATCTGTATTTTCCGATATACTTGCTTTTTGCATTACTAAATAAAAAAAGTGCTACTTTATACCTGCTGTTTCGAAGGTTTTGCCCCCCCGGCACGGCATTACCGCACGCTTTGTCGTCGGATGCGACGGTGCCCGCTCATTGGTACGACGCTGCATGCAAACCGCAATGTTCGATCATGGATTTCAGGAACGCTGGTTGGTGGTCGATGCGCTGCTCAAGGCTGACAAGCCCGAACTCGGGGACCATACAATCCAGTACTGCGATCCCAATCGGCCGTCGACCTACGCGCGCAATCCGAAGAATCGTCGTCGCTGGGAAATCGCGGTACGAGACAACGAGGCAAGTGATGCTATCGCCCAACCGGATTCGGTGTGGAAATTCTATCTTATGTCCCAGATATTAGGGAAAAGTCAGTTCTCGAACTTGGAGCCGGAATAGGGTAAGCATTTTTTGAAAGGTTCTCTCGGTAGGTATTATACAGCACAGAAGAAATAGAAAAAAACATGATAAAAATGAATAGTTTCTAAACTCAAGAACGAAAGAAAACTGAAGAGGGAAACCATACTTACCCTTCATTCCATTAAAATGTGTAGAACACTTTTTGCATCCACCTGAAACTTTTTGAAACCAAGGGAAACGTCATGTCCACGCACAGATGTTTACATCCATTTAAAGAAAATTCTCAGCAAGAACCCTCCATAAGAGGGTGAGGGAAGGAGCTGCTCCAAGCAAGCTTTGCCCTGAATATGTTGTCACTTCAAGACCTGCACCCTTCAAGCAGTGTGAAGTTTTATCCCCTTCTGCACCCTTCAAGTCCCATGGCAATGAAGTTGCCGGTTCATCCAGACCTTTGCCTCATGATATTTTGTGTCTCGGATCTTCTGCGAAAGGAAAAACCAATACTGCCGTGGGACTTGAAACTTCACAAGTTTTAAACTAACCTGACGCAGCAGGCCGAGGCCGGCACGGCGAGCTGCTCGAAGCACGCCGCGAAGGTATCGCCGGCGATCACGCGGCGCGCCTCGGGGAAGCGCTCGGCGTTGGCGAAGCTCTCGCGATCGTCCACCACCGTCACGCGGAAGCCCGCGCGCGCGGCGATGGTGCAGAGGTCCTTGCTGATGTGGCCGGCGCCGAACAGCACGAGCTGCGGCGCGGTGATCGGCTCGATGAAGACCTCCAGCTCGCCGCCGCACATGAGGCCCGTCTCGCCGGTCGCGTTCGCCGTGAGGCTCATCGCCGGCCGGGTGCCCCATCACTTCTTTTGCACCTGTTTCGATATCCTTAGGTACAGTGGGTTCCTTTTAAAATAAAAGAAAGGGGAAAAGCATTTAACTCTGTACTGATATTACTCAGGCATGAAACACGTCAATGGTCACAGATTGTATGGTATCATAAGAAGACATTTTCTAAAGAAATGTTAACTGTTGTTAAACTTACAATAGAGCTAGTGACAGGTGTTTCCTGGAAAATACCAATGTTGGGCGTTGATGTCGGATTTTCTTCACCTACATTCTCCTCTTGGCCTTCCTTGTCCCAGAACGGAGGGTCTTCCTTTATGTCCTTTCCAATTAAGTCTTTTTCAGTTAATCTTTGCAGTGCTACACTTTCCTCTCTGAATTGTCTGAATTTATATACCAACGATTTCAATCCATCCAGAAGTTTGTCCCGGCTTTCTTGATCGATGTCTTTTTCCATCGTGCAATGATTTACTGAAAGCTTTTCTTCTCCATCACATTCACTCCCTGTAAATTTAGGATCACCTGCAGCTTCTTGTAAAGTTTGGACTGACGTATCCACTACACGGTCGCCGAGCTGAAAAGGGAAATTAAACCGCTGGCGGCCGTGCGCGCCAAGCTTGAGAAGCTCCAGGAAGGTCCCTCGATCGACGATCAGATCACCGTGGTGCGGCCAATCCTGGACGCCTTCAAGGCACAGATTTCTACGATCGACCCTGGGAGTAACTAGTCATGGATAACGATCAAGTAATTCAGTCTCTGGAAACTGCGATCAAACGTCTCAAGAAGGCGCTGAACGACCTCGAGTTCCACAAGGACAATATCGGGGGGCCGATTGAGGAGCGGACTAAGATAATTAAGATATATAAACTGAGAATGTGAAAGTCAAGACAAAATAAACAAAAGAAACAAATAAATTGGAAAAAAGACAAAACAAGTTAAATAGTTATGCCTACTTTATTTCTGATTAAATTTCGGAATAAAAACAAAATAAAACTAATCATAGTATGAACAAGAAAAATTGTAAAATCTAATATAATTTATTCAAAAATTCATTAAAATATAATATTTCCTTCTTATATACACAGTATAATATTCTTATTATTAAGATAAGAAAAAATTCAAGAAGCATTTGGATATACCCTTTCAAAGTTTGAATCATGGTTATCAAAACTTTGTTATTTGAACCCAGTTCATGATTTAATGAACTGAGCAAATTAACAGTGCTTCCATAAGGCCTTTTCCAGATTCAAACAGCCGTTTCTCCCACTTGATGTAAGTTTTGAACGCGATATTTTATATACGGGCACTTGGGGTTACGGTTTACACTGTGATGTAGTTGTAATTAGGATTCCACAAAAAATGTTGTGACGTCACTTTAGTACTCTATTTGATTTAGAGTGAAAGTGAACACTAATGACGCGCTTCATGAACATGGCGAGACCATCGCCGCCGCGCTGGAAAGCGCCGTGCTCGGCTTCTCGGTCGCCCATGGGGAGCTGAGCCTGAATGTCTCTCCGGGCCGGATCGACGAGGCGGTGGGCTGGCTGCGCGATCAGTCGGGCTGCGAATACGCGACGCTGGTCGATATCTGCGGCGTCGACTGGCCGGCCCGCGAAAAGCGTTTCGACGTGGTCTATCATCTCCTGTCGATGCGCCAGAATCAGAGGGTGCGGCTCATCTGCGCGGTCCGTGACGATGAATTCGACTATGCTGAATAAAATGGATTTTGATCCGGAATTTTCTATCTCAGAATTTTGATCCGTTGACTTTGAGAAAATAATTAGCGTGGACGGGGGCCTAGGTGCCCTCCAAATTTTTCAGTAACCTAAAAAAGGCACTAGAACTTTTTATTTCCGTTAGAATGAGCCCTCTCGCAACCTTCTAGGACCACTGAGTCGATACAATCACCCCTGGGGAAAAAAACAAACAAATAAACATTTTTGTAGATACGAGCTTGAAACTTATACAATAGAGTTTTCTGATACATACCTCCCACTGAAATTTTCAATATAATTGGTTGATATTGGGTCTTGTTTTCAAATTCACCTTTTCATAACATTATGGATAAATCTATTATAACTTAAGCTTGTCTTTTCTACACAGCAAGAAAATACACTACAAATGATATGCTCAAAACAATCATCTATTCTAGGGGGCGGGGGCACTCTTAGCTCTGCCTAAGAATGAATATTTGGAATCAAATTTATAATTTTTATGTTTTCTATTTAATTCATTGTTTTCTTCTTTTATACACTGAGGGTGATCCTTGTGTGCTGACTGAAACTAGAGACTCCCCCCACGAAAATAATAGACTGTCTCTTCTGGTCACATTATTCACATTTCCTGGATATTAAATTAACGGGTAAGTTGATTATCAATTCTTTTATCAAAGACAATTTCTTCGTCAAAGACACCTTCACTTTCTTAACAAGATTTCTTTTCAATAAATTCTCTGAATTTAGTACTCAGCAGTGATGTTAATTAAGTACTAAACCTAATTTTTCAAATACTTTTCAAATTTGAAAATAAACTACTATAGTTATTTTACATAACAGGTGAATGTGACATCAAAGCTATGTACTAGAGTCCCACAAAATCACCACTGCTAATAAATTTTAGATTAGCATTAATAATGTTAATATTTTCGTAGAGAGATCATTAAACTTTTAATTAAACTTAAACAATTGTTTTCAGTATAGTGAAAACTACTTGATGCTCTTGAAAGTAATTTTTGATATCAACGGAAAAAAAATTGTGTGCACTAAAGTGAATACGAATTAAAATTGACTTATTCTTTATTACAATTATTGTCTATATAACATATTATTAATAAATATTTCGCCATCGGCAAGATGCACAATCCGGTGCGCTTGTTCGGCAAACATTTCATCATGAGTTACGATGATAAATGTCTGCTGATAGCGTTCATTCAGTTCCAGGATCAAATTAAACAATGCGCGGCTGTTTTCCCGGTCGAGGTCACCGGTTGGTTCGTCAGCCAAAATCAGCTTGGGTTGGTTTATTAACGCCCGGGCAATGGCCACACGTTGTTGCTCCCCGCCGGATAGTTGATTGGGCCGGTGGTGCAAGCGATGTTGTAACCCCACCTCGGTTAATAGTTTTCGGCAAGCTTAATTACTTCTCAAATACCAAATTAAAATAATCAAAGACTGTCCTGTTTCATGATGAAGGACTATACAACCCTCGGTTGGCTATTCTCAAGTTCTTAACCCAGCATGTAACAGAATGCTAAAATCAATACCTGAATACTATGAGCAAGTCACAAAGGAAATGTTCATGAGTTTTAGCATCTGCACGTAATCCTATAGAGTTTTCTACGTGGCTAGTGCAAATGTTTGTGGCTAAACAGATTCGTTATGTGAATTAAAGTCCGCATGAGTGCACAGTTTGCATAGATGATGGTGTTATCGTGGCTCGTACAGACTCACTTGGTGCAGGACTGACCAAAGAAATCGCTAAAGTGAAAGAGCCCGGTGATTCTGGTGATATTTACAACTCATTTTTAGATGTCGAAGAAATTAACATTGAAGACATGCAGCAAGGCGATGTGGTCATTAACAGAGATGGCAAATTGGTTCGCCCTAAACGCCTTCCTTCTGGTTTGTATCAATTCCGCCAAGGCACCGGTGAAGACCGTTGTGTATTTGACTGCATCGAAGCACTCAACGCTGGTGGTGCCCTTTTTAGTTACATTTTATAAAATTTCATACTTTTAAATCCCTTCGATGTCCGCTTCTTTTCACAAACCCATAGATTCCTAACGCAACACTTAATAGAAGGGTCCACTTTTCAGTTTCCGTAATTTTCCCGCCCGTCGGCATATTTAGGTCCCTCCCGGCTCCTGACCATTATTTCGAGTAGTACCGTATTTCCTCTAATCATAGGCCCGTCTATAATTAATTGAGGGCACCAAAAGGGGGGTCTTTAATTTCCAGAACAAAGTTTTGAAAAAAAGAGCATAGAAATTTATGTACAAGAATTAAAAATATATTTGTAAAAGGATTCCGGCCTGAAACTTCAACCTTGTGACTGTAAATTTCCACTAAAAAATGCCTTAAATATGGAATAGAATTTGGGGAAGCCTCGTTGCTTCTATTGTTTTCAAAAGTTGTTTTTGAGATGTTGAATTTGTAAACAGATATCTTGACGTTAGCCTCGACTTGAGAGTTGTTTTGGAGATGTTAACTTGTTTACCAATAGACCCTTCTTAATTAGGTTGCATCATCATAACCGAAAACGAGGCTTGCCCGTATCACACAGTGTTTTCATAGGCCACGGACTACAAATCATTGCCCGTAGTTCGCAATTCAAAGCTGCCCGTCAAATGCAGAGTTAAAATGCAGTGTTTACTACCAATTTTTTGCTGGGACTTTAATTTTGCGCCCGCATTTCCAAGCCGCCCTTAAAAGAAAGCTGGCCGCAAGGACAGAGTTGCCTGTATGCCCTTCACAGGAACATTAGTCGATTGCTGATGGAAATGGCATTGAGTCAGTCTGCTTCTCACAGAAGATCAGCTTCATCAGCCAGTGCTACGCAAGCTACGAGTATTAAGGTGAAGCTGTCAAGGAACATGTAGGCAGATGTTGACCTAAATAAATAAACTTAATGTCATTTTTAAGAGTAGAAAAACAGAATGGAAAGCAAGCAGCCCTCCTCCCAAGTCCCTTCATTTTCCAAACACATTCAGTCAAAATTTTGGATAGCCATTTTGTTCAGCATATTAGAACGGTCCAGTAACTATATTTCTAGGGATATTGGGTATGTAAACTCCTTACAATTATGAAATTGACCCATTATGCTTTAAAACCAAATCAATTTCATTTTATTTCTTGTTATTCCTCTTTCCGAAGAAAAAGATTATATCGATAGAAAAGACCATTGCTGGGAATCCATTTTTCCCAAATAGCGAAGAAGTATTCTAAAAGCTTCATGAGAAATTGAATTTCAGGCTATTGTAAGTAATGTAAATCCCCTTGATCTTAATAAAATAATACGGCCAAGAAAGGCTTAGTACTATGAAAATTATGTTAAGAAAATTGTTTTCACTAAGAGTTAATTTTCAAAAGTCTATGAAGCGAATCTTGTAATTTCTACTTTTCAAATAATAATTTATTATCTTGGAAAAGACACTGAAGAGAATAAAAAAGAAATATGTCACAACTGAGGCATGGACCCGTGACCAACGCTCTCGCAACGTGTGCTCTACCGGCTGCGTTAGGTGATCTCCGATCTTAACATATTTTGTTTGTCGGCATGGACAGCCACCTCGACGCATTTGGAGATCAGCTTCTCCGCACCATGTGCCTTAATAGTTTGTTTGTGGTACAAAATAAGAATATTGCACGAAATAGCGAAAACATTGTGTACTTAAAAACTTTTTTCGTTAGTAGTAGTAGTAGTAGTAGTAATAGAAGTAGTAGTAGTGGTAGTAGTAGTATTAGTTGTTGTAATAGAAGTAGTATTAGTTGTTGTAATAGAAGTAGTAGTAGTAGTAGTAGTAGTAGTAGTAGTCGTAGTAGTAGTAGTATTCGTAATAGAAGTAGTAGTAGTAGTAGTCGTAATAGAAGTAGTAGTAGTAGTAGTCGTAGTAGAAGTAGTAGTAGTCGTAATAGAAGTAGTAGTAGTAGTAGTCGTAATAGAAGTAGTAGTAGTGGTAGTAGTAGTAGTAGATCCCAAGCGAAATTTTTGATTAAATTGTCCAAAAATCAAAACCAAAGGGTTTATCCCGGCCTTTTCTGAAAATAATTCAGAAACTGAGAACGATTTGTTTAGTGGGTCCTTATTGGTCAGTCATGTCTGCAGAGACGTATTTAATTTAAAAGAGGCAGAGCAGTAATGCCAGTTTATGAAAACATCGGGAATGGGGACAGTTTTTCCCAGTTTTCCTATTGAAATTTAAAAAAAGAGGGTTTTCAATGAAAATACCAAAAAAAGGCATTTCTTGAAACTTAGGGAGATTTAGGGAGAAAACTACTAGATTTAAATAAGTGAAAAGTATGAGACTTCCAATTAAGGTAATTGTACAACTGCACACCAAGCAGTTTAACCGTGTTTAAATTTGGTATGCGATGGTAATTATTAATTGGGGGTATATATTTTAAAAAGGAGAATAGCATTAAACTACTTTTAGGTATGCTTAGGTTGAGTTTAACATTGTCAAGGCCATTCTTTAAGTTGGTAATGAGTGAGTCAAGTTTAACGACCAAGTATTTGAGGTTTGACAAAGGTTAAGTAATGTATATATGGCATATCCTGTGGTAGCACATTGGATTGATGCTCGGATTTATGGCAAATCCTGTGGTGGCACAGTTGATTCATGCTTGCACATATGGCACATCCTGTGGTAGCACAGTTGACTGATGCTCGCATATATAGCACTTCCTGTGGTGGCACAGTGGATTGATGCTCGCATATATGGCACAGTGGATTGATGCTCTGCTTCCCAAAATAGATTCTCGGTTAGACTCTCACAACCCCACGGCTAGGCAACAGGGCTGCTACCTCTCCCTTTAAAAGAGACACAAAGTAGTATTAGTTGTATTAGTAGTAGTAGTAATAGTAGTAGTAATAGTAGTAGTAGAAGTAGTTGTAGTAGTAGTAGAAGTAGTAGTAGTAGTAGTATTAGTATTAGTTGTATTAGTAGTAGTAGTAAAAGTAGTAGTAATAGTAGTAGTAATAGTAGTAGTGGTAGTAGTAGTAGTAGTAGCAGTATTAGTATTAGTATTAGTTGTAGTAGTAGTAGTAATTGCATCTTTGTATCATTACCGTTATGTGAATATCTCAGACAGCATCGGGCGCTCTTTTAGATGATATTTTTATAATGTCAGTTGGAAGACCCAAAAAACAAAAATTTGCAGTTGATGCAAATGATAATTCTTTGGAACTACCATCTGAACTATTAAACGTGGTAAGACCGAGAGAGCTGCCCGAAAAAATTAAATTCACAATGGTGAAAATAAATAGCCTGGACCATCAATTGCGACAAAACCAATACGGGCAACCAAAACAAAGGACATTGCTAAATTGCATGAAGCAATCAAAATCATAAATAGAGAGGAAAGACAATGCAGTTAGAGCATTTGCGACAGCGAGTATGTCATCATTGAGCTTTTGAGTCGATGTCACCAGTCATTCTCTTTAAATGGTGCCCCCGACGTGATTCAGTGATTTAGACTGACGTTAAACAAGGCAAATGACATCTCATGTTTTTTCTGTCTCAATGGTATGTGAACATAGTGTAACGGCTAGCACATTGGAGTTGCAACGATGAAGGAGGAGGTTCGTTTCTTCTTGGTCTTACATTGTCATCATTGAGCTTTTGAGTCGATGTCACCAGTCATTCTCTTTAAATGGTGCCCCCGACGTGATTCAGTGATTTAATTTGCGGTTTACTAAAAACAAAATTCGTTTTAAATATTGTCAGTTTTTTACTTTTACAAATAAAAAATTAACCAAACTTTAAGGAATAAATATCAGTATATGTCAATTAAACTGACAATCCATGGTCATATGTATTTTTTTTTTTTTTTTTTTTTTTTTTTTTTTTTTTCAGTAAAGCGCAAATTATGTTCTGGTTTTGAGAAAGCATAGGGGTTATCAGCCCTTCTCATTTTAATTTTGCTCGTTTTTGAGTTGGATTCGGATATTTTTTCGTAATTTCTGTTTCCTATCACACTCTCTGCCGTGAGAAGGTTGGAGCGCTCCTCAGATCATTGGGCAAGACTGAGGCTCTTAAATGGTTGATTAGAGAAACAGAACCTCTGGGATAAGTCAACTACTCATTTACTAAAATTGTTTGTCAACTTGTGTTATTGTCTTTTAGTTTTCTTTGTTTCAAGAAGCATTCATGGTTTTTGTTTGTTAATTCCTAGGAGTTTCAATAAATTCATAGGTTTTGCAAAGCTTTGATCTAAAAAATTCAACCCAGATTAAGTTGGCTACGGTAATTTACTAATGTGCACATTAAGTTGGCAGACTTCGGTAAAGTTACAGATTCACACCACTTTCTCGATATCATGCATGAAACTATCTACTCAAAGTAACAGATTGGTTGTTAACAAAGGAATAAATATACCATACTCCTTCCCTTCCCCTACCATCACACTTTCTGAATTGCATTTTGTGATGTTTAGATTCCTTGTAACCCTAATACAATACTTTTATTCGCCAGAGCGAGGAAATCTGGCCATTGCAAAACCGACTATGCAGTCAAGCACTCAGGACATGGTTGGTACTATATATTGGAAGAAATTACTCACGAATAGGTGAACCGCACCAACTTTTGCGCTACGTTTCGGTATTTTTTCTAAACCTATCTTGATGGATACCAGGCCACCACACTGTTGTGCGTAGACGGTCTTTACAACGAGTGATTCCTGCATGGTCCTCATGGACGATTTGTAATGCTCTTATTCGAAGAGATGTGGGCAGGATTAGTCGGTAACCTCGAAGAAGTAGGGCGTCTGTGATGGAGAGTTCATCATGAAGTTTCCGATATGGAGAAGGAAGTGCTGATATGTGTCCACAAAAACAAGTTTTTCTTTGCGATTAGTATTAAAGAAAGTTTCAAAACCACTTGATGTCTAGAACATTCGACTTATTCAAGGGAAAACCATAAGCTATTGATTTAATTTAGGACCCCAAAGAAGCTGGGTTTAAACATGTATATTAAAATCTAGGGATTCCAATGCCAGAAAAGAAAATCTAAGCATCATATGTATTGCAATAGTGCCGCTTATGAAAAGAGGGGTAAGACTATGAAAAGAGGGGTCAATATGCTATTTTTTTCCCAGGCTACTTTTTATAAATAATGTTGCTAACAGCCCCAAACGTATTGTTTAGCTGAAAGAAATTCAACAATTTGCAGAACTGAAGGTACACCGTATGTTTCAAATATCAAATGCTGTGTGGCCGTCGATGGAACAAGAAAGTTCTCGTATTCTTTAGCAATGGAACGCCCTTGTGATTTTCACCAATCACCGTCTACGAGATGCAGCTGGGAACAGGAGTTCACAAAATACAGCTGTCAAAATATTTTCTTACATGAAGGAGTCCTTGACTAAGGCATACTTTCATTTCCTTGCATTTACTTAGGACTGAGAATGTGAAAAAATGAGTTTCTGATGTTGTTATAAAAGTGAACTCTGGTACTTTCTTTACTCGATATAAAACGTATCTGAACTGGTCATTATATTTGGTTTGTTCCTGAGAGGTTCCGATACGACAGGGTTCTCAAAGGGGTCGATTGGACCATCCAGGGGATCGATGAACACCCAAGGGGTCGAATGGGGGTCGATTAATATCCAGGGAGTCGAAAAGGGGTCGATGAATAACCATGTTCCCGTCCTGTAGTAAGAAAATTACAAAATGTACCCACTTGTATACTGGGGTTTTTTTTCTGGTGGGGGGGGGGGTGGCTTGTCCATAACTTTTTAGAACTGAAAATTTTGCATTACCTGTGCATATTTACATGTTTTAGACATGTTATATGTTTACATGTCTTTTACATACTTTAGATTTATTCCTGTTTCATAGAGTATATCTGCTACAGATCTCGTTGATGGCAACGTAACGGAAAGCATGAATTTCTAACTGTAAGTTTTACCATCGGCACACGGTTTCCTCATTGGTTGACGCCCAGAATTTATTTCACGCCGACATAGATTCGAAATCGAAAAAGGCCAACCGGATCGATTCATTTTTTGTAAAATAGGCCTCGAGTTGCTTAGCAAATTTCGAAAATCAGACCTGGAGTTGCTTAAGTAGGTGCTTAGATAATGTATGACAGTTTCGAAGGAGACGAAGATGGGAGAGATACCGAGCTTTTTGTTAATGATGAAATACCAAATGATGGTTGTATCTTTGGTCACTTTGCTTGACACATTATCAACAGTGTGATATTTGTTATATATCAACAGTTTGTAATCAATTCTTAATGAAAAACGGCATATAAATAGATTGTCAGGTTTACCGACTCTTGAACATGCAACATATAATTATCCATGGGAAAACAATCCGTATTCAGATCTATACCGCATTTTTCTAATTATTGCCCTTGAGCCTTGTTGATGTTGATTGCTAATCGAATATTCCCTGTGTCCCCGTCGTCATTTATATATCCACCCCTGTGCCCTTCCGGCGTCCCCGTTGTAGTCGTTTCCCGGTGTCCCGGTCGTCATTTGTGTCCCAGTGTCTCGGTTTGTAATTTTTCTTTGAGTGTCCCGGTCGTCCCGGAATCTAAAATATAACTCGATTTTACATCAGTGAAATATTTTACCATGCACACCCTAATATTGATTTCCAAGTTTTATATCGGTCATTGAAGGTCTTGAACTCTTGTACAGATGGATCAACTTAACCCAATGTAATGCTGCCAATACTAAAGTGGCCCATAATTATGTTGTCCATGGCTAATCAAAAGAATACTCATGAATGCAATAGTGGGGATTGCCCGACAGTACCTAGATTGATAGATCCTTCCTCCCCCAAACACACACACCATTTCTTATTGATTAGGGGTGATGGTAGGAATTTATGTCATATTTCCCTACATTTTAACTAAACCTGACAACGGGTGCTATGGGTTGATAGTTCTCTTCCTGCTGTAGAAAAATTTATCTACACTTTAAAAAATTTATTTACACTTTAACAGCAAGGATTTTGGAGCTTATGCGAATGGTAGCCCACAAAATACTTTGTTTTAGCCATGATATGATTCTTTTTTTCATAGAGAGCAACTTTAGGCAACTGAATATGGTGATTATTTTGAAATCTGGGTTACCAAAAGAGTTTTTGAGCTTAGCTGATACCCTCAGTCCAAAATCTGTCGTCTTTGGTTTTCATCATGTGACGTGCGAATTTAACTCGATTTTTCACGCGTGCAGACGACATCAAGCCTTTCTTCCTGACCTGTAGATAGTGGTATCCCTGCTCATTCAAAGCCCTCTTTACTGTCCGACCAGATACGTGACTCAATCCAGCCTCATGCTGTACTCGTTTAGAAGAGACTCTTCCAGACGCTGCCCTTAGTCTTTGTACAGTTCGAGAAACTGCCCTTCCATCACGTTTCGTTAATACTTTTTGCCGTGAGTAGATAGGAAGGGAAGAAGGGCGTGGGGGTGGGGGCGGGGAGTATACGAAGAGTAAAATATGAAAAAATATAGTAAAAGATAGTAAAATATTGTTAGACTAGTAAAACGGCGAGCACAAACTGCCGGTTCAACGTCTCTCCACGATTGTCAAGTGTTTGCAGTTACGCTCGACCTTTGTAGTGAATCTTGCATCATCAAATGCAAAATGATGTAACCACTGTGCAAGAGGGATTTCCCCCTCTCTATATATTCTTAGCAACTATGCCATTCTATCATTATGTCGAAAGGTAATTTGACTTCACTGACGCAGGGTTACAACAAAATTCAATAGGCATCACATCATGATAATGATCATTTTGTTAGAATATCTAAAATACCGTTTTTGCAAACTTTGAGAACTAACACTCAAACTAAATTCCCAATATAAATTGAGATCATCAAAACAAGTAGTCTGCGTGCATACTATCCTAGCTGAAGTGGATAGTCTGCGCATCAACGACGATGTCCTTGTATGGCCTCGTATTGACCCTACGCTCGCTATTGTTATTCTATTGTTTAACAGCTGCTTAATCTATTTATTGATTTTACAGCAAGGATTCATGTACATAGGTTGACTTTTACAATAAATATAAAGGAATAACGACTATGCCGCAAGAGCCGCTATTCGCGTCGCGCAAAAGGTTGATAGTCAGAGGTGGAGAGGGCTCACAGAGAACAAGACCACTGCTTTCTCTCCACACTCACTTCTCTCTCGTACACTGCCTCGCGATGTGTTATGGTCAACGGCACCAAGAAGTAAAAGTGGTGTTGCAGGAGACACAATTGGTGCTCGGTGATCCCTGAAGAAAGCGCGCAATTAGATATAAAACGCCGCAGTGAAGGCAAGGCACCGTGGAAATTACTGCGGCACTTTTTTCCACGGCAGATAAAAAATTCTGACTTATACGACGCTGTAAACAATAGCACCCCTTGAAAAAATAATTTTATAATTATTTTTTCTTAAAATTAAAGTTAAAATTATTTAACTATATAATTTTATTATCTGTGGTATTGAAGAAGACTACTTTCTTCAGAATGCTAATGTATCTATGTCTTTGCCTACCTGATTGCCTTTAATTTTGCCCCCCTCCTGAACAAGAGAGAACATGATCAATTACTTTATTTATCATGAGGGAGGATTTTGATTATAAAACATAAAGTTTTGTCATTACATTAGGATTCTCATAATGCATTGGAATAATATCGGAAAAATTTTTATAGTACAAGAAGGTATTTTTTAATATGAGGCAAAATTTTGACTGAAAATTTTGACAAAACTTGCAAGATTGTGGTAGCACCTAAAAATATTCTCATAATATTTGACAAGGGTTTTTTCATACCTCTTATGACTATGGAAAAATTTGGCAATATTTTGCTAGTGACGGCCAAATTTTTCTTACCAAAAGTTTGCCAGATAAAAGTTAGGAAAAGTCAGAAAGTTTCAGCAACTTAGAAGACGGCATTCAAAAGTTATTAAACAATATTCACAGCCGCAGGCCTACTGGCCTGAATGTTGTAAATGATTTGGTGCTACTTTGTTACTTCAACTCTTCACTAAAACTCTCAATTTTTAAAATCCTTTTTGCTGCCTTTCCTCTATATAATAGTTTTAAAAGGGAACTAAGCCAGATTAGGCACCCCTTTAGACTAAAGTTTTTCCTGTCAAAGTAGAGTAAACAAAATTTAAAAAATAGAGTTTTAGACGCTAAGGCAGTTCTACAAAGATAAAGACGTTCTATGATCTACAATATCTCAAGCATTTATTCTCCGCCATTGAATGGATGAATATTATACCGTCAACAAAATGTTAGTTTTCGTTTATAGCCAATGGAAACAAAGAGCATTTTACATTGGAATTAACAAGTTATAACGTGACGTGTCCCAAAACAACTCTTCCACGCTAAGATCGGTGTCTTTGGGTGTTTCTTTTTCCCTAAGATTTTCTGTTTAGTTTTAAGTTCTAATAGAGCTCCTTACTTTCAGTTGAAAAAACTTGTTTTTTTATTTAATTGCCCAAAGAAAATCACGGATGGGCAGTTCATTTGTTTTTTTTTTCAGGGGTGATGGTATCGACCCAGTGATCCCACAGTATCGGAAAAGGGTTAACTCGAACGGAAATTAAAAGTTCTAGTGCGTTTTTTAAACAACCAAGAAAATTGGAGGACAACTAGGTCACCTCCCCCGCCACTTTTTTTCCAAAATCATCCACTCAAAATTTTGAGATAGCCATTTTGTAACAATTTTTTTTAACAAATTAATTTTTATATAATTTTTAGTTTTGTTTAATTTGTCATTTTTTAGTTTGGTTATTAATTCGTTGGATTTTGTATGTTTAGGTAGTTTTACTGAGATCGTAAGAAACTATTATTAGGTATTTAAGTTTTTGTTTTAGTAAACTAATAAATAATGTTAGAGGTGAATAACATTATGTTATAAGTAAACATTAGAATATTATAACTAAATTACATATTATGGCAGTACATAAATATAATCCTAAAAAGTAAAAAAAATGTAAATATCTGCTTGTTGATATCAGTAGAAATGTCACTGATAACAGGCAGTCTATAGAGAAAGAACAAAATAGGGTTATGTAAGAAGGAGAAATGATAATGCATGCATTTGATAAGTTTGTTACTTAATGATAAGAAGGATGAAAACCGTTTGCTGAAATCTGTAAACTTCAACATTTTATAAATTGGTTGCTGAAAGTGTTTTCTGTTACGGATGTTGGCAGTAGGAGACAAAACAATTATTGTAATTAGGGGGTATGCAGACAAGGAGAAATGAGAATGCATGCATGTGAAAAACATGGAAAGAGCTTAGGAACAAAATTTAGATCCTTAGGAAAAGTTATTGAATACGTGAAATTGGTAAGATCTTTCTAGTTTGGTTAACTAAGCGTATGTATTTGGTGTTTCTATTTTTGATGCTATTTTCCATTGGCTGAAGCGTTTCTAATGCTAATTTTTTAGCTATGCAAAATGTATTGTTTGTAGCTTTGCAATTTCGGTCAAACAGGTATTAACAAGGCAACCCTTCAAGACCAAAAACGAACAAAAGAGTAATAATTGTAATGTTCGAAAATGCTATACTAGTCCTAATAAGCCAATGGCGTAAATATGGAGAAGATAGATCTCCTGACCTCAGGCATGTACGCAGTGCATTTTTGGGGGGAGGAGTGTCAATAATTAAAAAGAAGATTTTATTTGATAATTTGTATAAAAGTGCTAGAAATTTGGGAAAACTTGGAATTTCGAGCGGCTGGGCCTCCGTGCCCTTCCTCCCCTACAGGCGTTCCTACCTGACGTAGCTTCGTTTTGAGACATATATTCAGACTAAGAGTGCAATATAGGTACTAAAAGGGGGGAGCATGATTGCCAAAACTCTCAAAAAAAATTAAGCCCGGTTGCGTTTCTTCTTGACATCCACATATTGTAAACGAAAATGATGCTACAAGTACTACAAAATCACAAGTAAATCATTCAAAAGTTAAGGAATGAAGTGAAGAATACAAGGGAAACATAAGTTGGCCTGGAGACGCCATCTGCAGAACCTTCGACACCGGAGGCAGCATATCTCTCCCCGTTTTAACGACATGGACATTTACCATAAATACTGCTATTTGAAAGCTAAAATAATGATTTAATGCTTAACTTGTTACTGTTTGTTTCTGTATCCCGGTGTTGGGATGCTCTCAACGATCTCATTGATAAATTTACTTCTATCCTATTAATAAAAAGGAATACTATCTTTATTTTACTTCTAAATTATCCTTAATTTAGCGTCTATCAAAAAAGGAAAGTTATTTTTATGATTTGCTGCTCCAGTTGAATGTGGGCCTCTCAGCTATCTTCTAATATTAATTTATATTGTATAATGTTCAAATTTTGATACTTATTTATGAATTCTAGGCTAGCTGCAACCTTCATTTCCCTTTTGTGCTATTATTTACTAGCCCCATAGTGTCTCTTGAAATTAGAAAAAAAATGTTGCCAGTAATTGTTGGAAAACAAAAAATATCCTCATCAAAATATTTTTGCTAAAAATTTCCAAAGTCACCCCAAGTTACGGTATATATAATTCTCAAAGAGTGGAGCATTACCACAATAGCTTGCAATTTAACAGCGCTGACTGGATTCGAACCCATAATATATATATATATATATATATATATATATATATAGTCACGGAGGGTAATTATTACGCACTTTTTGAAAACTTTTATTTTGAAAGAAGGTCACCTCGCTCTCCAGCGAGAATGGCTGCAGCGTCACTGTCGAGGTGTTGGCGGGCACGGAAGTCAGCCAGGTGCTCGGCGACGTCAAGAACCGGGTCGATGCGATCGACACCTTCCCCGAGGAAGCCGAGAAGCCGATCGTCCAAGAGCTGATCCTGCGCCGCCAGGTCATCGACGTGGCCGTCGCCGGCGAGACCGACGAACGCACGCTCAAGCGCCTGGGCCAGAGCGTGCGCGACGACCTCGCGCGACTGCCCGCGATCAGCCAAGTCGACTTGCTTGGAAAGACCTAATAAAATTAAACTAAATATTTGATATATAATGTTAATAATTGCTGAAAGCCCAACAATTGAAGATTTTGTTTCACTTAAATTTATTTTATTTTCAGTTGTGTAAGTACAAAAGAAAATATTTGTTATATAATTCGTTTTTAGTAAAGCTTATGGGCTGTGGACGCATTTGGCTTTAGACTCTTATTTTTATTTGAAAAACTTCTTTTTCAGAAAGCTTCTTTTATTCATTTTTGATTGCCAAAGTGTCAAGTTTTTCAACTCTCACCATTTCTCCTCAATACCTCTCTCTTTACGCTGAAATATTTTTAGTAATTTCAAAAGAGCTATTTATTCTAATTAAACGACCTTTGTGATTTAATATACAATTATAGAAGTTCGTTACGTAAGTTAATTTGTAAGTCACATATATATTTACCTCTAATAAGAAAGTTCGTAAGTAAAATTAAAAGTTTTATTGGCCTTTTAGTAACCAAAAGAGTAGCCAAAAAAATTGGAGGGCAACTAGGCCCCCTCTCCGCTCCCTTTTTCTCAAAATCGTCCGATCAAAACTTTGAGCCAAAACAGTTTCGATACCGGATCTTTGGCTTTTTCCAGATGGCGTTTGGTAATCGTCGCTTCTACATTGTGCTGGAACAACAGTTTGGGTATGCTATTTAGCTGGCGAAAATTTAGCGTCGATTGCAGAAAGTCGCAAATCGCCAAATCATATTGCCGTTGTTTTAATTCGGCAAGAACCGCCGCCTCCAAATCATTCGAGTAATCGTTTAACACCGAAATCGGGTAGTGGGAGAATGATTGCCCGGCGAGTGTCATATAAAAGTTCGCTTTATAACGGTGCATCGCATATTTTCCCATTCAGCGCTTTGATCAGATCTGGATATATATTTTTTTTCCTGTAAATTAAAAAAAATAATCTAGAAACTGATATAAGTACACTTAAAAGGACCATGCACGTGTCACGGCTTAGCACTTTAGGAACTGACCATCGTGGCAACCCATAGCATTATCCCAGATAGACGAGCATTTCTGGGTCGATTGATATTTTGATTTTGTGACATGAAACTGCGGGGAATAACTGGGAAAGGGAGATTTGATGAAGGGGTGATGATGGTTGATTTTAAAGTGTGAGTACTTATATATCTCTGGCACTGACAAAGGCTCCAAGCCGAAACACAATGAATATTTCTAATCAATGAATTTCGCCTTACACACTGAGTGGAGGAGAAAAATGGCAAGATTGACTTGAAAGATTTCTCACCTTAATTATTGGACTTGATTGTCCAATAGTTAAGGTGTTGGTTTTCAAACCAATGGGACGTGGGTTTGAATCTCCTCAGCTCTGTTAATGAAAAAAGAAAGCAAGTGTGTGTTAATGTTGTGGTAATGTTCCACTTGTGATATATATATCTAGATATGCGGGCGCAAAATCAAAGTCCCAGCAAAAATTTGTAGTTAACTCTGCATTTAAACACTGCATTTAACGGGCAACTTTGAATTGCGAACTACGGGCAGTGATCGGTAGTCCGTGGCCCATGAAAGCACTGTGTGATACGGGCAAACAATGACATTCTCGCAGATCTAGAAGTGTCATCAACATGACGCAACGACCGATGGACCTGTGTATCGCACCCTTGTAAGAGTGACTGCAATGAGTTGCTTAAAACCTATCAATTCTGCTTAACACCTGATGTTGATAATTTCCCACCCTGAATTATCCCTTCGGAAATCTGCCATTCACACGGAGTTCTTCCTGCTGTTGGCAGGTACATAACTTAACCTGCGTGCAGACTATCCAAGCTGAAGTGAGATAGTCTGCACGCAGGCTAGTACGTAACCCCGTTACGGTCGATAGCCCTGTTCCGGAATTTTCCTAGAACCATTAGTGACCTATTATATACACAATTTAAGAAAGCCTCACTTCATACCTGACTCTGTAAGACTGCGACGAATTTTTGGCAGGGGAGGCACTGATGAGCAGTTACTTACACCTTTAGAAATAAATGCGCCACTGTACTGCATTTCTACCTCAGAAACTTGGGGTTCAATATGTGCAGAGTTTATAAAAAATAACTTACACCTTCAGAAATGAATGCGCCACCGTACTGCATTTCAACCTCAGAAACTCGGGGTTCAATGTGCGTAGAGTTTATTAAAAATAACTTACACCCTTAGAAATAAATGCGCCACTGTACTGCATTTCTACCTCAGAAACTTGGGGTTCAATATGTGCAGAGTTTATTTGGCATTGCCTGAGGCTTGTATGGTTGTGTCCCCGTCGTCATTTATATATTCCCCTGTGCCCCCCAGCGTCCACGTTGTTGTTGTTTCCCTGTGTTCCGGTCGTCATTTGTGTCCCGGTGTCCCAGTCTGTAATTTCTCTTTGAGTGTCCTGGTCGTCATTTATATTCCCTACGTCCTGGTAATTTGTTTTCTTTTTTAGTTTTTTCTTCTATTTTTTAGTTTTTTTCTTTTCAGTTTTTTCTTTTTTCTGTTTTTTAGTTTTTCTTTTTAGTTTTTTTTACCTTTTTATTTTTTTAGTGTTTTTCTTTTTATTAATCCGATCAATTGTGTTACTCTACTAGCTCCCTTCATATTACGACCTTCTCCTTCCTTCTGCTTGGTCTCAGCAGTGAAATTACCTATTTGGTGCTTACGCATTCTGTTGGACTTCAATACAAATGGTGGCAGATCCTATAATCCACCACTTGAATAGCAGCTTTCTTATCACTAGTACCTTCGTTGCCACATGGACCTATCGATTGCCTCCATAAAGCTGAAAATAGGCCCGTCAATCACAATTGGTTTAATTCAGACAAGAACTTATATGCAACAATATTAGGAGCAAAGGACACGGATCACACACAAAGTGCGCCTGGCGCTTTCGCTCCCTTTCTCGCCTTGTGTTAGCAATGTAAAACATAGTAACTTTGAAATGCTTGAAGGACTTGCTGCAACGTATACGCCGAGGAGCACCCTGGGGAAACAGTTAGTGAGAACAGGGAGTATTTTTATTCTTTGTGGTACATGTCTATGGAGCTTTAGGAGCAAAGGACACGGATCACACACAAAGTGCGCCTGGCGCTTTCGCTTCCTTTCTCGCCTTGTGTTAGCAGTGTAAAAAAGGAACAAACTTCAAATTCAAGTAAGTCATTTACAAATTACTTAACAAAAAAAAGCAAGTGTGCTGTAGCTTACTAATAATAATTGATTTTTTCCTTTTTCAGGTTCCTATTTGAGTCGAGATGGAGGGACAAACTTCATATTCAAGTAAGTAATTTACAAATTATTTAACGAAAAAACAACTGATTTTTGTCTTTTTCAGGTTCCTTTTTGAGTCGAGATGGAGGAACAAACTTCAAATTCAAGTAAGTAATTTAAAAATTATTTAAAGAAAAAACAACTGGGCTGGCCCTGATCTTCGCCTGGATCTAATTGTTAAATCTCAAGAGAAGCTTTATTTACTTGAGCTCACTGTAGGGTTTGAAACTAGCATACAAAAGAACTGGAACCGCAAAAATGTGAAATATAAATCACTATGCAAAGATCTTGAATCACATTATGGAAGTGTTCAGTATATTAATTTTAGTATGAGTGCCATAGGTGGTATGGCAAAGAATAGTAGATCCTTTCTGTTAATGCTTAACGAACTTCGTATTGGCCTGCTCGGCCGAGGCGCGGCCCAGGGCCGCCCGAAACTGTAACAGGGCCATTCACAAGAAATGAACAATAATCCATGACATGTTACATGTTTTCTTCTAATTTTTCCACTTTTAAATCCATAATCTCCCGCTAAGATAATCAAATAATTGAAGAAACTCCTTTGTTGGCTTAAGCGGTTTTGACCCCGCATCATCCCAATCTCTACAATTGTAGACCTGTAAAAAAATCAAACTTAGGCAGAAGCTATGGCGATGATTTTTTTCATGTAAATTTGATACACCATACTAAGTAAATTCTGAGAGATTTATAAATTTTGTACTGGCTCAGTTTTCTAGAAAAGTTTTTGTCCTCTTATGTGTTTGGTTTAAAATGATTTGATAAATAGTCTTTTGCAAATGAGATCGATGCAATTTTTCACACATTGATGCATTATCCTCTCTTTCATTTGAAAGCAGATATTGTAAAACTATAACATTATATTTTCTGTAATTATTACAGATCTGAAAGTGTTGAACCTCGGTTTAGTGTTTAAATAAGCATTTTCAGTAAATAGTAGCGCAAAATGAAAACTACTGACCAAGGTTGATCAATCACCATCGATGCAATCTTTTGAGAATTGATAATTACCAGTATTTAAGATGAAAAATGTTCCTCTTTTGCTCTTTTCTGGGTTGAGTACTTCTGTTGGCTGCAAATATAAAGTCTTTAAGGAAAGAGGCGGAGGAGAGAAAAAATAGTATAGTATCCGATATTTCTGACAAGACGGCTATTTTGAAGAGGGGAGTGAACTAAGTTAAAGCATTTGGAGAGATTTTTTAACGGTCCTTTATGTTCACATGTAGGCAGTTAAACTATTTTCATTGGCCTCATAATCTCCAAGCAACTCTTAAGTTTTAATTTTAAAGTTTCAATTTTAAAGTTAGTTTTAGAAGTTTTAGCTTTAAATTGTCGGTTTGAAAGTTTGGGTCTTAAGGCTCTCTTTAGTTTAAAAGCTTTAGTTTTGAAAGTTCGTTTTTAATTTTGAAGTTTTACCCCTAAAGATTTTATTTGAAATTTCAGTTTTTGACTTTTCGTTTCAAGTTTTTAGTTTTAAAGTAATAGTGTTAAAAAGTTTTTTTGGGGTTTTAAGGTCTTACTTTTAAAGTTTTAGTTCTAATGTTTTAATTTTTTTGATCGTAACCTGACGTGGCACACCACGTTCCAACAATTCAGAGAAGGCTTGGTCCATCCGGTCCTGAACAAAGTTTGATGCATCAAGCACATGCCCATGTACGCACATTCGCTGATCGGCTGGCTCGGAGGTGCCAATTGATATGTCCCTTGTGGGCTTATCGCCAAACAGAATCGACCCAAATGGCTGGTGACGCGAATTTCACCAGAAAAGCCCAGACTCTCGAGGTGCGGCAACACACCCTCCAGCTTCTCTGCAAGTTCGTGTCCAAAAGCCGCGTCGTAGCGGATGCCGCTGCGCGCCCGAAACCGGCTGACTACACGACGCCTCAGATGGTGGATGACTTCCTGTCCAGTACCGCCATGCCCAAGGGTGAGCGTTCACGCGCTGATATTCGGAAATGGGGTCTGCGATTCGCGGACCATTTCAAGGATGCGCCCGCCGTCATCTTCGAGGAACGCGGCGCACGGGGCGAGGTGAACGCATGGCGAGCGCTATGGAAGCACTCGCCCAAGCAGCACGATATGGCGGGCACCCACGCGGTTCGCATTCTCAATTGGGCGGTGGATTGCAAACGACGACGTCGACAACTCGGTGCCGAGCGGCTTGAAGCCCGGCAGATGCTTGCCGGTGATTTGGGGCTGACTGTAGACCAAAGCGGCGGGCAGCCGACGTCGGCTGCGCCGCCGGCCGAACAGGTTGGGCTTGAAGTTCATCGGCAAGCCGAAGGGGAATCGACCGACGATCTGGTGCAGTTTGCTAGAGACTTGGCCGACGCCGGCGTCAAGCTGTTGAGTGCCGATTGGTGTCCGGCTTGTACCGTGCAGGTCCAGATGTTCCAAGATGGCGGTGTCAGCTGCTCCACTGTCCAGTCTCCGCCAAAGTTGACCAGTGCCTTTGAGTATTTATAGCCATCCACGGCCGCAACAGGCGCGCCGACGATGCCATAAAGGTTAGGGCCGGTTCTTTTCTTGCCGCCTTGCTCGACCGTGTGGCAGGCCTTGCATTTCTTAAATGTCTTTTCGCCTTTGCTGATGTCGGCATTTGCGAGCAATTCAGCTGTGGTTTCGGCATGGGACGTGGCTGGCAGAGCAAGGGCAAGGCAAAAGCCGATACCTGCCCCGATGGCGGGGATACGCTTTTTATCAAGAACATAGATTTTAGAGTAAAAATTGTACATCTAATATTATCTTCTTGTAAAAACAAAAAAAAAGCTTTACACAAGAAAAATAGTCGCAAAAAACCTATGCTGTCAATTAGATTATAATTCATTCGTGCAAGTTAACGGGGAGGGAACAATTTTTTTTATTGAACTTCTGAAATGGAAAAAAAATGCGCCGTTTGAGAATTACTATAAACAATAGGAGAGTTCAGAGGTTTCGAGAGTTTTTATATTAGTTAAAATATGCACGTATTGCTTGAAAGTGTACCTTTCTTTTCATGAAAACTAAAGCCCAAGTTTCTTAAATGATCAAATATCATCAATGATAATCAAATGCGTTTTATCCTTGTGTATTCTTATTTCTGAAAACTAAAAGTTTCTTAAATGCTCGAATATTTTCAGTAAGTTAAGATGTTTTTTAACCATATGCATTCCTTTTTATGAATACTAAAACCTTAGATTCTTAAATGATTATATATTCTTAATAAATTCAGATGTATTTTAACCATGTGTTTTCTTATTTCTGAAATCTAAAACCCAAGTTTCTACTGACGCTTGATTAAACATCTATCAATCAGTATTTTTATTAGTTAATATTTACTTAAATAGCACCGTTCGTGGCTTAGTGCCATAAAATAAGGCAACATTTTGGTGGTTCTCGTTTCTCTCTCCTGAAAAAAAAAAGCAAGCTTAGGTCTACACCAAGCTTTAAGCCGTTTTCCACCCGAACTTTTCAATGACAAGTTTCTGATTTGGAAATTCAGCACTAATAAAGAGCTGAAGTTGCAAAATTTCTGATAGACAACAAATTTCTAAACTTCTAGGAATTAATGCTCACAAATGGAGATGTCACTCCCGTCCAACCCTCCTATTGCTAGAGCTTTAGCTTTCTCCAATTTAGAATTGCGCCTTCGGGACCTGGAGATTCAAGTATGGCTAACTGGTATAGAAAAATATAGTACCCTCTCTTTTAATAGCCAGATTAAAGTAGTGTCTGGTAGGCAATTTCATTTGAAACTGGATCTATGGAGCAGAGCCCTGATTCCAAACGGGGGGAAACTGCATACCACCGTGTAAAGGATACTGGGTGTCACATAAAAAGGATGGATTGTGAGGTGGGCAGCAAAGCCGCCCATGTAATTGCCGAAGTTGATGGAAAACGGTTACAAACCCGCCGCAACCTGGAACAGGAAAAAGTGAGTGCGGAAACCGTTTTGGCGGAATGCCCCATTCTGCAGCAAACTGATGACGGCAGCGGCGAATGGATTTTCGAAACCCCGGAAGAATGCCTGGAAGCGCTGGTAGAATTGGAAGCGGTGCGGGGAAAAGATAAAGCCATCATCGAATGGCCGGAAGGTGAGCGGCTGCGGCTGAAGCGGCAGGTTTCTTTCGAGCAAATGTCGTCTCGCTCTACACGGCCGTGACTGGGCCCGAGCCCGCGCCGCGGCTCGACAGCCTGGTGGAGGTGCCGGCGGCGCTCGCCGATCTCGTCGCCGAGTGTTTGCACAAGGACCCGGCCGCACGCCCCGACACCGATCGAATCCGCGTCGCGCTAGAGGAGATGCTCGCGAATCGTCCGCGCACGAGCGACGCGAGCCAGAGCCCCTTCCGAGGGCTCTTTCCGTTCTCGGAGCGGCACGCGGCATTTTTCTTCGGTCGCGACCGCGAAGTGGACGCGTTCGTTGAGTAAAGATAGTAACACCATAGGGACTAAAGAGAATACTGATAATAGTAATAGCATTCAGTAAAAAAAAAAAACAAGAAAAGTGGTATATTTACATAGGAAAACAGACAAGAGCAAAAGAAGGGGGGGCAGATTCGGTGGGAGTAATTAACACACCTCCCCCTAACTGTGAATTAGTTACTGGTCACAAAAATACAAACCACTTAAGCAAAAAAACAAGTCAGAAAAATAGTTGCCTACAAACCTATCAAGGAAAAACATCTTCAGGATTCTAGTTCAACAGCTCCTTCTGGCGTATTCTCCCTTGATACTGACCCTGAGGAAAATGATGGATTTGAAGTGGTGCTGGAAACTTACACTGTGGACGGTAGTGAAACCAGGTGGGAAGATTCAAGTGCGGGTTATGCCTATGTGTTGTCAATTTCGGACGGTGCTATTAATGAAATAAACGTGTTTAGCTTATCTGATAATACTTTTCTGGGGCAGTTTACGCTTCAGACTAGTAGCTCGGAAGTTGCTAATTTGGAGTTAGTAACCAAGTTTGCAGGAACTTACAACGTAGAAGCAACTTCTATTTACAACACAACGAAATTCGACGATAACCTGTAGTGATACCTAAGCAACTACTTAAGCAACTCCAGGCCTGATTTAGGAAAATTGATAAGCAACTCGAGGCCTGACCCCCAAAATGGAGTTGCTTATATATAAAAAAAACCGTGTAGTGGGGTCTCTTCCCTTAAAGATGGGGAGCAGAGCAGAGCAGAATATCATATCTTGTCGAGGATCCGTGGCGCAGTCCAATAACTTGCTAGGTATTTGGTCAAAATTTGTTGGATAAAAGTAAAACGATTCCTGTGAGCCTAAATACTTTTTATCAAACTCCCCGCACACCATATTCGGACATTCAAGGGAAAAGACGGCTTGATCCAACAACTCATCGTGATTAGCAGGATACGGCTGACCTTTCACCGTCTTGGCAAGGCTTTGGGTCAAGTTTTTTATTGCCGTACGCCTTCGAAGTGGATCGGCCACGACCCCCGCTCGTTCGAGAGTCGTTTCATAAACCTCCGGTCGCTTTACCTCTAAACCCTTGGTGGCCATTAACCTTGTGGTCTTTCCCGTCATGAACCGATGGCCCCACGTGTTCCGTGAGCTGACAAACTGCAGGCAGCACGGCATTGATTCGTTCGCGCACGTCCGTCGACCCTGCCGTACAGCAGGTCCGTTCTGAATGCTCTGCTGAGATGCGCCAGCGGGGCTGACGGATCATCAGACCGATCCCGCCGAACCGATGGGACGATCCCGTTTCGCCGCAGATCAGCCCAAAGTGCAGTCGGGAGCCGGTGACAGCTTCAACAGCATTACTCATTGTGGTCCGTACGCTTGTTCAGTGTATTCCTGCAGCATGGAAAAGGCATCAGTCTCGGCCACAGACCATACAGATCTACTTAAACTCAGGACATCGTCAGTGTAATTGAATGTGGAAAGGTTCAAACCTTTAATTCAATAAAAAAAACTAGTTTTTTTTAACTGCAAGTAAGGAGCAACATTAAAACTTAAAACGAACAGAAATCACTCCGTATATGAAATGGGTTGTCCCCTCCGCAATCACTCGCTCTTTACGCTAAGGCTTTTAATTGTTTTAAAAAGTAGGATTGTGGCAAAGAGTCAAACTTCAGCATAAAGAGCGAGGGATTGCGGAGGGGACATTCCGATGACGGCAAAGTCAGCGGTGGTGTTGCCAGCTGCGATCGTGACTTGAGGATTGGCAGTAAAGAAGTCGCTAATGGGCGTCGCGGTTCCCGAGACTCCCAGCTGAACCGTTACGGCTTCGGTGTAGGCGGTTGCCAGGACAACGGTGAAAGTACCGAGACCACCTCCTTCAACGATGGTGGGACTGTCCAGTTCTAGACGAACAAGAGGGGGGCGATCGTCGTCGATGATTGTGGAGGTCAGTACCGAGGGTCCCGAGAGCTCCGCGTGGTCCACATCGAACTCGCGAATGCGCTGCCGTACGGCTTCGATGGTCGCCGTGACAACGTCCTTGCCTTGATCTTCGAGGGTCCGCGCGAACTCGACGACCAGGATCGCGTTCTTGGAGGCGAGACCAACAGTCATCAAGAGGCCGACCTGGAAGAAGACGTCATTAGCGAGACCAAAGAGGTTTGCCGCAGATACAGCGCCCGTAACGCCAAGCGGGGCGACCAGCAGGACCGAGACTGGAATTGTCCAGCTTTCATAAAGAGCAGCTAGGCAGAGGAATACAAAGAGAAGGGACAGAATTTCACAACAAATGTCGGTGCCGGGCCAATTCCATGGAAAGCAACTACTCGTACTTCTTCTTAGTCCCATCTTGTATCTCTCTGCATTTTCACTATAGGGTACCACATCCCTTGTTGCCACTAACTTAATAAACGAATACAAAGTAGAAACAATAGGAAAAATCTTTTCAAGACAGTGGAAATCAGTTCTGTGAATATTTCGGCCCTATGTCCAAGGGCCGAACTTACTATCTATCAAAAGCCAACACAAAACAATAGATATCTTCACTTTAATTCAAATCACCCCCAAAGAAGGCATGACCAAACTACATTTTTTCACACAGCTTAGCGTTTAATGTGCAATCAGTCAGACAAGGACCTAAAAGTATCCTTAGACAATTCCTCTGGGAAATATCTAGCACACCCTACTGAACCTTTCAAATTGCTTAGGTTTAAAGGCCATACTTGACCACGTTATTACTAAAGCTTCCAAGACCCTAACCTTAATTTAAAGACTTGCTTTATTATCACCTTAATTTCCTTAATTTGTACTTCAGAGTAAATTAAGATCCAGCTTCATCTGTGAATTGCTTTTTTCAGATTCTGGCGATTATTTCATCGGGTGGCAACCTTGCGCACGCCGGGGAATTGGTGCATTTTAAGTCAGGAACCGGGGTGATTTTATTTCTAAAAGTATGTTCGAAAGTCCTTATGTCTACTTCATACTTATGTCCACAACACACAATGAGAATATAAAGATTGGTTCAAGCGTGTGTCCCCTCACTAGGTTAATAAAAATTTCGAAATGTGTGAATATCGCGAATGCGCGAAAGACACAATACCTTACACAAAACAATGGCAATATGTTTATTGAATTCTTCCAAATTCTCTTACCAGGAAATATGTTTTTTTCTCTTCCTTAAAGTACAGAACTTAATTGTCGTCTTCACTTTGATTCAAGCAATTATTTGACGTATCGACCGAAATTTCTGACGTAACTAATAAAAACAAGGCAAGTGAAACTTCTCTGTAAATTCACTCTACTGTGCCTGAAGCATTTTACCGAGGGAAAAAGTCCATTAGCTAATCTCGCAACTGCGAGGTATCTAGAAACCGGCTTAGTTTAATGTGTACATAAGCCATTAATAGTATTTAATAGTTTCAAAACGTAAGGGAATATTTTATTTGTACAAGATTAGAATCGCAACAGAAGCGCGATATGGTCCGGGTGAAGGAGATTTATATGAAAAAATAATACTTAACGCATTTAAACAGGGACTCAGCCCAAAATTATATCGTTTGTTAATTGCCCAGAATATTGATAACTTAGAACTGGCAGTTCAGGAGGTAGAAAGAGCCATGAAAATAGACTCGATTGTACTACAACATCAAAAACTATCAATAAATGCAGGAGAAAATTAAACCCCTATAAAATCAAGAGATTCCTCATTTTTTTTTTCATACGTCATGTATAGCCAGTGTGGTCTTAGAACCTACTTACGTTATGTGTCTACAATCCTATAGTTTTAATATTTTAACGCCAGATGACACTTATGTCATCATTCAATAGCTGCAATTGAGCTTAAGGGTCTCTAAACCTTTTAAAATTGAATTGCACATTGCCGCTATGCATCAAGAAATGGTTTATTTAAGGATCCCCAATAACAGATCGTTATATTCACTATTAACAAAATCTGATTCAACTACTGTATCAGATTTTTTAAATTTACTTGCAGTTCCTCGTTACTGGGCGGGAGAGGGATTAGGTCGGCTTGGTCGGTGTTAATGGGTATTACTTTTTTGCCGTCGACTTCGGCCGACCAGATCTGGACGTTCGGCGGTGCTTGAAGGGCAAAGTGGGGGGAGTTGCCAGCCTTGATCAGGTAGTGTGCCTTGGTGATGGTCTCTCCATCGCGTGCGACCCGCGTTTCAAACTGAGCGCGGTCGATGATCTGACGGACGGCCTCTCCTTCCGCCAGAGTGGTGAGGCTCAGATCGAGCGAAAAGGGACGCTGTGGTTTTATTTGTTATTATATAGCTCAACACAACTATATGCCCCTTGAAATTCTTACATTTTGAAAGCATATATTTTTGAAAGAGATTCTCTTTGCATTTGCATAATGTATTCTCAATTTCATTCCCTTGGCAAATATTCATATTTAACCAATTAAAAGATATGATTATTAACTGCTGAACATAAACAAACTTGTCTCATCTAAATTTGTCAAACTGCTCTACACAATAAATATGCAATACTGAAATTATTGCAGACAACAGGCAAATAATCTAAAAAAGCATGGAGTTCGGTTTTTTAGAGTTTCGGTAACTATTGAGCCGTGTCACTCCTTACTTACAGTTCGTTACCACGAACTGTTTGAAATTGGCATATTAGTAATCTAGACACTAAAGCAGAAAAATTGTAATAAGCCAAGTTCAAACATCAGTGAATATTCGTGCTTCATTCGGTTTTATTAATTAAAATTGACCATTTGAAAATGTCTGTTAATAAATTCTAAAAATCTTAATACATGGTTTTTAGTCAAAATAGCCTTAACCCAGCTCAAATTACTAAATATCAATTTTGGTCGGGGTAATAATATCTGAAATTAAGAGAAAACATACATTAAACCTGAATACGACCCTGTGTAAAGTGTAAGTCGAATAAGATACAGACTACAGAGTGCTCATAATAAATTTCTCATTTCGTTAAACTTCAAGTAAAGATAAAATTACATTGCAAACTTGAGACGATTTAGAATCCTAAAGAGCGGAATATTTTTCGAAACAAAAACTTATTTTCCCCTGGTTGTTTGCACATACAGATAAGTTTGACTCTTTCTCTCAATTCTCTTTATTAAACAGTAACAAAACTTACTACTAAGAAAGATCAACGTGCCCACACTTGCTGACGTCCCGCTGTCCGCCTATTGCGTCGATGCGACGACGGCACTTTCCAGCGTCGAGTATGAGCTGAGAACACAGCCAACGCTTCCCGGCGTCATTGTAAGAATGCCCGGCGTGCGGTCGGTAAGTCTTTCGCGGATGCGGCTGACCGATATGATGAGCCAACCCGCGGTTGCGGATTTGTATCGCAGCCGTCCTGTTTCTCTGTTTTTAGAACACTGCGGCACACTTCAGCTGAGATTACCGCTTACGGGCCGACCGTTTCCGAGACAGGATGCACCAGGCCTTGGGCGGGGGTCAGTCTTCGCCAGTCGAGAAGCTTGGGCGCAACGATCGCTGTTGGTGCGGCAGCGGACAGAAGTACAAGCGCTGCCATCTGCGCGCTGACGAAGCAGGCCGATAGCCCGGGTCGCTACTTGTCGCCCGCTGAACCGGAGTCAGCTGCGGCAACCTCGCTCGAATCGTTAGGCGAGGCGGGCTGCGAAGGAGACGACTCCGTGATGGGCCGGGCGAGAACCCCAGCCTGCTTCCATGCTGGTCAAGTGCAATGAAGTTTCTTCAATACGCTCTAATGACCTGCTAAAATTAAAGCCATCATCTGCATAACAGACTTGTGTCACGCTTGTTGGTGCCTCAATGCATGAGGATATGCATTTTGATTAAGTATCTAGGACACGGTTGTTAAAAAGAGTGGACGTAGTGATAGTAAATTTACAAGTAACTTTAAAAACAGAAACGAAAGTTATCAGATCTTTCGGTGTGTTACTGAGACAAAAAAATCTATTTTGTGGTGCCCTTGAAAGATTAGATAAATCAGAACCCTATCTTCTGGAAAGGAACCTATTCTGAGTGAAGAGGAGGTTCAGAAGTTTCTACAAGAACAGCGCGAGCGCCTCAGAAAGCTTGCTGTGAGCAACGTCGAGAGCCTCCGTACCGTGGACACATTTGTGGCCGCTATTCGTCACATTCAGCAAAATCCACCCGTATCTCAGCAGCAACAAGGCGACGAAGAAGAAATGAAGAATATTGATTTGGTGGACTACACCCAGGTCATAGAGGATCGGATGGAGTCTGTCCGGAAGGACCGTGAATCCTCCTTGCCTCCTCTCAATGTGTGTTTGTTTGCAAAGTGTTTTTGATTGCTGTGTGTATTTGTGTACAATGTGTTGCCATGTGTGTTTGTGTACAATGTGTGTTTGCTTGCAATTGGTTTTCGTGTACAATGTGCATTTGAGCACAATGTTTGCTTGTGTACAATGTGCCTTCGAGTACAATGTGTGTTCGTGTACAATGTGCGCTGGCGTGCTATGTGAGACTGTGCATAATGTTTGTGTACCTTGTGTGTTTATGTACCATGTCTGTTTGTGTACAATGTGTGTTTGTATGCAATGCTGTTTAAGTTTTATAAACAATCAAAGGATTTCATCTCACTTCCTAAACCTCTTATTCAAAACTGATTCTTTCACTCGTTAGGCCTTTACTAGAATACTTTTTTTTACAAATTTCTACAAAAGGCTCCTGGGACATTTTGTTGTTGTTGCATATTTAAAAAGTATACAAGTATAACTCTTTCCGTTATTCCATTTATGAGAGGGGGTGCCCTCTCCTAAATCCCTTGCCAATTACGCTAGAGATTTTTAGTACTGTACTTCTTCCAGGAGGTTCCTAAAGAATTGGTGTTTTTAGCAAAACTTGAATATTCATTTAAAATTCTTGACAAATTTTGTGCAATAGTTTATAATATAAAGACAAAAAGTCTGCATAATTTTTGTCTTCAATGGGATTGAAGCCATATGAGCCTTATCCTGCAAACAATCTTCAATATAGGCCTATATTAATCTATCATTTTATCAAAATAGCCTTCCGTGTTGTGTTTCTTCATTAGCGAAATGTTAGTGCATTCAAACAGCTGCACGTCTAGGTAAAGCATAAAGTTTTGTTTTGCTCGCTTAAAAAAGTCGTTAAAGGGATCTTGATGTCATCATTGATGATAATTTTAATTTCATAGCCATGTTCAGCATGTTTTTCCTATGCAAGCTCTAATCTTGGATTACTAAAATAGAGTATTAATAGCAGACAGGGATCTATAATCATAAAATTATATAAAGCTCTCATCAGACCCCATCTTGATTTTGGCATGTGTCTTGCTGGTCCTTATTGACAAGATGTGAAGCTCATCAAAAATGGGCAGAGACGAGCAACAAAATGCATAAGAGATCTTGCACCAACCTCATATGAGGACCACTTCCATTAACAAGAATATTAGGAGGTAGTATTAGTATTTCATAGAAGATCGTCGGACACGTACCGTTCAACTGGAGTAAATTTGCCCCCATGTTTCTCAGGGTTCCCAACATTTGTATCCGTTGGACATTTACATGGGAGAGAGTGAATGGAGGTGAAGGACTTAGATAAGAATAACCAATGGATTATACTTTTATGGTGATGCTCATGTGGTACTTTGGTTGGAAAAAGCATTCAAGAAGATAACTGAGAACATAGATTCAAAAGTAGCAGTGTTTTGAATAGTTGCGTCCATAGTTGCGTCACCGGTTCTCATTGTGCGGATATCATAAAGATGGAAGACTGCATACAACCGTGACACCTCTATCTCGAATTGTAACTTGTCGATTGAGATGCGATATATGCCCAAAACCACTCATTAAGGGTTAATGATATCGTGTTCAGGTTTGTTACATAGCTACCTGTATGGGGGATGAACATACAAGACTGAACCCTGAAATACTGATGCCTTTGTTCACTGTAAATTTTGAAGTTATGCTATGAAGCTCATGAGAGACGAGGCAAAGTAGCATGGTTCCGGGTGGGAGATTTCCTAGGTGGGAATTTTCCGGGAGGGAATTATACGGTGGGAGTTTTCCGGGAGGGAGTTTTATGGGAGGGAATTTTCCTAGAACCCTGTGTGTCTGTGCGTGTCTCTGTGTGTATTTGAGGTGGAAGGGTTGTTACGTTTTTGCCAAAATAGGCGAAGCGTCTATATGAATCATCTCAGTACATTGAAAATCCTTCTCCCTCCCTACGAAGGACACTGGTGTAGTGGTGGTACATTCGAGTCGCGACGATGGAGGCTGGGCATCGATTTGCAATCTTGTCAGTTATTCTTAACTTAGCGCCCTTAAAAACGGTTATGTTGCACCAACCAACATAATATGTAGCATGCTTAGAAACGAAGGCCTCTCGTACCTTTAAAAGATGTTTATGTGTAGGAGGATTCTTACCTAGCGATGACACTAGTGGATTTTTTCCTTAGGGTTTTTTCCTAGGGGGATATTTTCATTAGGGATCGTTTTCATCATGGATTTTTTCTTTAGGGATTTTCTCCTAGGCGGATATTTTCCTTAGGGATTTTTTCCATGGTGGATTTTTGATCTCCGAAGCCATGGTTTCGCCGGGGCGCAACAGGTGTGGCATGACGAAAATGACATAGACAGCACCTATGCAGGCAAGCAGCAGGCCGGGCACCGCAAAGTCGAAGAAGCCAATTGTCACGTTTCCGTAACGATCGGCCAGCCCGGCCACGAGCACGTTGGTCGAAGAGCCGATTAACGTGGTCATGCCACCCAGTATGGTGATGAAACTGAGCGGCATCAGAGACTTGCTCGGGTTGACGCCGAGCTTGTGCGAGATGGCGCTGACGATCGGAATGAACATGACCCTGCCTTCGGTAAATTCTTGGTGAATTTTGTTAACTTACGTTTCGATACAAATTTTGCTCTTTAGTAGGCTTTAACTATCACGATTCGAAATTTATCACGAGCAACAGTTATATAATTTTTTAATAATCAATGCGAAGCAACAAAAAAAGGAACAAAAAAATGTCAAAGATAACTATCATCTACTTCACCAGGGTCTTCTAAGTCAGCTTTACGGTCTGCAATGGCTTTAAGTAGTTTCTTTCTCGGTCCTGAAAAATAATTATTTTTTAACAGGATATAAAATGCAAGATAAGTCACTTCCAGATCCTTTCGCTTTGAACGATGAATGATCGATGGTTTGATTACTTGATAAAAATCATTCAGCTCTAGTGCCTTAGTCTTATCCTGTCACGTAAATTCTACCTTGTTTGGCCATCTATATATTTAGTATATCTATGATATCAAATAAAAAGCAATATTATTGATTAGACCTTTTATAAGTTTGATTCCCCGCATTCCCTGAGCAACTTCCAAAGTAAGATATTTAACGCATAGCTGACATTTACCCCACTTATCTTAAAATTTTCCAGCTGTCAACATAAGCTAAACTGCCTTTGCAAAGGTTTTTTGTTGCAATAACCACGTTCAGTATATGCATTACAAATTATGCATATGCTATACGCTATTAAACCGGAAACGCTCATTAGCCATAACTACCTTGGTTACGTGGTGGCAACGAGATTCTTAATACAATGTTTTCTAAATGGCGCTGCAAAAATGTCCACTCTATAAGACGTATTAGGCAATATGTGTGAAAGATTTATAATAGATTAAGTCAACCTTTAGGTATAATTCGTAGAAAGAACTCTTTTAAAGAGGGCAAACGTCTCCAATCATACGTTACACCTAATATATTTCAGCAGCGACGAACAGTTAGATGAAATGCCTTTGAATTCCTTAAAGATTCTAACTTCACAACAAGTAATTTCTTTCATAACCATCATCAATATTTTGCATCAATCTTTGATCTTTCTTTACTACTATGAAACGTAATCACCTTTGCTTAGACTCTTTCACTGAAACTTTCGAATTTCATACTTTGCATAGCGGCTCGGCAGTACAACCGTAAACAAAGTGAAAAATCTCTCCTGCGATTTACCCCAAACTGAAGAAGTTTAGAATAAAATTGAAATGGTATCACACTACATAGCAACAAGTTAAGGCCTTGGCAACTTGTCTGACCAAATTAGCGGTTTTTCTCATGGAACTCTCAATTTGTTAAATACATGTATGGAAAAATTGGCCTAACTATCAACGATTGTGCAACATGAAAGTTCATAGACCCCGACTCCTTTTGAAGTGCAGCCCCAAAAATTCACTCACAAGTCACATTGAAGAGATTTGTTCAAGTATTTACTGTCCCAACGTCTAGTAGCAGTGATATAATGATTCACGTTTTCTTCGACACGTTCATCATAACCACCAGCCATAATTAGGCGATATTTCTTCTGCACATCCGGGCTTAGATTCTGAATAAAATGACCTGAAATAAAAATGAGGATTAAAAAAACAAAAAATAGAACATTCAATTGACACAATACAATGAAGACAAATCCTTTTATATTTTGTTAATTTTCCAGCGACGGGTCGAATGCTTTAAAAGACAACAGCTGTGGGACCAGATGTATGAGCGTTTAAGTTTCCCCAGGAGTAGGGGTTCTGAAATGTTCTCTAGAACGAAATGGGAATTTAGAAATGGTAGACACTTTATTTGTCCACGGCGTTTCATAATATCTCGTAGGTTCCCCAGTTTATATTCTGGTTGGGGGCCGATATTTGCTGCTTCATTTGCTAGCCTATTAGGTGTCACGTTATGAATTAATCCTTTATGACTAGGAATATTCTGGAAGCACGAAAATGCCACGTTTATTTAATATTTGTAGATCATCTCTTATTAATTTTAAATCTGAATAAAAAAAACAAGTTTTTTAACTGAAAGTAAGGAGCGACATTCCCATACAAACATTAATGGACGAATATGTTAAACTAGGAATATAACTCACTCTTAAGGACACAGTCCCCTTCCAACAAGCATTACTATCTTGATACCCCTTTTATTTAAAAAGGGAATGATAAAAATAACGGTAAAATTTTGTGAACCCTTAATTTATCACGATTATAATTTCCGTCCTATAACTCTTCAATCTGTTCCATTAAAAGTATTTACATCTGCCGTCAGAAATCGCATGTATACTTTCTTAAAACAAAATAATCTCATTGAGACCTCAATTCAAAAAAAAAAGCAACACTACTAGGATCTCTGGCTCAGTGAGAACTTTGATGTATAAACTTTTTTTGATTCACATTCTTAAATATCAACAACTAAATATACACAACTTACTATTAATACGAAGTGTATCACATTTGACATGTTCACACAGTGGTAGCAGTATTTGGGGAAAAGTAAATACAAAAGTAGCTAGTACAAATCCCCCACCCCCACCCCCACCCATCGAATCGAGTTAACTTTTAAGCACTTTCCTTTGTGGGGCTTTACACTGTAATTAGACGCTTTACACAGAGTTTCATCCCGATCCCTCCACTCTAAGCATTTTCCAAGATTTTAGGTTTCCCTCAATGTCAAATTTTACTGATTTTTAAACTGATTGAAATTTTAAAATTACTATTTTGTTTAAACAATTCATATGGTCAAGTAGCTATATCTATAGGGATGCTATGCTCCCTCTAGTCTCATGGCACGGATGGTAAATTTTGCAATTTGTACTTTGTTTACATGCAGGATTTATCATTGAGAAATATTTGATTCTGAGCACATCCTAAAAGGCTAATGGCAGGGGTCAGGACCCGGGCTGTTGTTCTTTCAACAATAGTCCCCCCCCCACGCAAAGAAGATTGAAGATGATTCAAATGGGGACCCATTGTAGTATTCGGTCTTTGTCAAATCTTTTCGTGTCTAGTCGTCTCCTCATATAATCGTTGATCCCTCTTCGATTGTTGGTGATGTATTCCGAGGCTTATGGACTTGATTTCTGTAAAGAAGAAGTAAAACTCATAGCTTCTTATCTTCATCTAATTTAATTGAAACTCATGGGTCGTTCTTATGGATATGGGCGGGAAGAATGTCGCCTTCCTTTCTAACCGAAATTGTATCTCCAATTGCAATTCCTGAATTATTCCTTCCAAGTCCATCAATTCTGATTATTCCCTTTCCTTCATCAGATGGGTATAATGGAAGGCATTTTGCCACTGTTCTTCTTTTTCCTTTAATTTCAATAACATCGCCTGTGGATGCATTTAATGTATCCATAGAATCATAATCAATTCTTGCTACTCCTCTTCCAACATCTCTTGTGTATGCCTCCAAAACTTTGAGAGAAAGTGCGTTTTGGCTCATATTCAAATGCCCTCTGTCTAATTGAAGGGGGATATAATGAAACGGAATTTTGATACTAATAGATACATCAAAAGAATCAAATTTTTATGCTGATTTAAAATATATAAGTTTAATCAAATTTATTCTTACCCATCAAAAGTTAAGAGCCTGAGAAAATTTGCCTTCTTTTGGAAAATAGGGGGAAACACCCACTAAAATCATAGAATCTTAACGAAAATCACACCATCGCATTCAGATGTATCAAAGAACCCTGCTGTAGAAGTTTCAAGCTCCTATCTACAAAAATCTGGATTTTTTTTTTTTTTTGAAAATTTTTGATTTTTTTTTTAAAGAAATAACCCATTACTGGGAGGCGGCTTGTAACTGACGGGGCATGTGCACACGCCGATGGGCCCTTTGAAGTACATAATATACATTCTTACATATTAAACAGGAAGATCAAGGGTCGCTTTTTTACTTACCTCTATCATTGCAATAAGGGATTTGATGCTAACAGAGCATAAAATTTAAGAACTATTCTCAAAATTTCATGTAGTGCTTCTGCTAGCTTTGCCGCAGAAAAAAAAATAAACAAAACTGACTTATAATCAAATTTCTGATTGGCTCTTTTGGTTTGATATTATGTCTACTTCATTTCATTTCAATCATTTTAGACATTTTTGCTTTCAGGAATGTCAGATGAACCAAAACTGGATAAGCAACTGCAGACGTAAAGGACGACACTACTTGAACCAAAAAGTGTCATAAACAAAATCTTGTTGGCGGCAAAGCTCAAGAACAAAATGTTTGATGTAAAGGGTTTCCAAATTCCTTAAGTGAGAAAGCTTATCTATGATTGTCTTTCAGTAATTCCCCAAGGTAGAGCGGTTTTCATTAACTTGTTTAGTTTGGAAATGTTGCTAAGGGTCCTACAGTTTGCATAATTATATATTGTATTGCTATACAGTTTTTAAAATACTTCTTTAGATTTGTTTTAAATCTTCTCTTCTGTGTCTTTATAACCCACACTAGTATCTTCTACACTTAACTCTGCTGGTAGGCTAACTTTTAATGGTCAAACAAATGGGTACAGAGGTACAGAGGTCGATGGGTGGATGGATGGATGGATGGATGGATGGATGGATGGATGGATGGATGGATGGATGGATGGATGGATGGATGGACAATAATTTGTTTATTTGTTAAGTGGTTCGTTTTTATTATTTATTTAGGGTTAGCTTAGCTTAAAGAGTAATAAGTTAGTTTCATTGTGTGTACATTATTCATGTTTTATTCTTCGCTCCATGGTTTTACCCTCCAACTCCTTATACCGTTTTTTTTTTCTTCTTATAAGCACACCCTCGCAAGCAACACTTTTAACGGGCTACCGTTTGATTTTGTCTGTGATTTTCTTTTTTTAAATAAATCATTACTACTACTCAGGGACGAATCCAGAATTTTTTCTTCGTCAATTACAACTAAAACACTCAGAATGTACTATCTAGCTGAGTTTTTTGTACTCAAAATTTCTTTCATTAAATCGTTGTTTCTCGGTCAGCAATTAAAACACTCGGAATTTACCAACTAGCCGAGTTTTTTGTACTAAAAGCCCGTGGAATTTATCAGCGAGCTGAGTTTTTTGTTAAAACAGTTGGAATTTACCAACTACCTAAGTTTGTTGTGATCTCAGTCGGCATCTAAAACACTGAATTTATCGTTTAGCTGGGTTTGTTTTAGTCCTAAAATGCTTTTACTGATAGCTCCCATGCCTTCTCAAGACCAGAACATAATTTGCACTTTACTGAAAACAAAATACATTGAAAATGTTTCCACTTTATTTTTACTGGTTTAAAATGTTTCTACTAGATATATGAAGGGGGAAGTCCTCCCCTTGTACTCCAATTACAACAAGAGGGTCTGGTGCCCTTCTTAAGAGTAACAAGAGATTGGAGGGCAAGCAGCCCTTCTCATGAGTGTCGTATTTTGCTTCTCATAACACAGGCCCTTTTCTTAACGTTTTAGGACGGCACCCCCGACTTGTTATATCGTTTTATGAAAAGACCTTGAGGAATCCAATGGATTTAAATGTAATCCCGTACGCTTTTGTGGAGAACTTATTTCCCCCTCCTCTGAGTAAACCAATTTAGCTACTTTCAACTTCATTTTAAAGCCTTGAGAGCAGGCACCCAGATAAGGGGGACAGAGGCTGTACCCGCCCCATATGTCAAACTAGCCAACGTTTCCCCTGAAGAGTCCATTCATATTTTGTTATTACGAATTTTCCCTCATCATAGGATACGCTAGGCACGCACAAGTTGATGTTATTCGAACGACTTTACTGGCGTTCGCCTAAACAGCAGATAAAGGAGCAGATAGTCAAATAACTTCATTTCTCTGACCAGTAGACGATATTCACCCTTATCGTTTCTCTCCTTGTATATCTTGCGTATCCATACTTTCTTCTTTCGTAACTTTTTTCTAATCGATGCCTTTAACGCCTTTTTAACAAGAGCAAAAGAATCAACTGCCTTCTAATTAGTGCCATTTTGGAAAATAACTTGATCTCACGAGAGACATAAGAAAGCAAAACACCACCAAATCGATGGAAAGGTAAACACTAGTCGAAGTTTGTAACTTGCGGCCCCTCCCACGGGGACTGTGGGGGAGTAAGTCGTCTCCAAATACATAGTCAGTAGGTTTTACGACTATAGTGAATAAAGTGGCTATCTCAGAATTTTTATCCGGTGACTCTGGGGGAAAAAATGAGCATGGGAGGGGGCCTAGGTGCCCTCCGATTTTTGTTCACTTAAAAACGACACTAGAACTTTTAATTTCAGTTAGAATAAGCCCTCTCGTGGCATTCTAGGACCACTGAGTCGATACGATCACCCCTCCAAAGCCCATTAAGTTAGAAAGTATCATCGAGAAGAGAGGATTTGAAATGTTAGTTTTGAATAGAACACTAGAGAGATAGAAAAGAATGTCACCACCGGGGATTGAACCGGGATAGAAATAAATTATTCCTACCCTCACATCCATGGTAACACCTTATATGGTACTTACAAATTGGCTCCAAAACAAGACGAAATGGGTCCCTTGTAGTCCCTCCAAATCTACTGTCAGTGATCACAAGGTAATACCAGGGAAAGATTTAAACGGTTACTTTCCAGGTCAGGACTGACTTTAGCGATTTTGACCCCGCAACATCCCAATCTCTACAATTGTAGACCTGTGAAAAAATCAAACTTAGGCAGAACCTATGGTAATGAATTTTTCCATGTAAATTTGATACACCATAGTAAGTAAATTCTGAGAGATATATAAATTTTGATCCATTTTATACATGCTTAGGATAATATGGGTTAAAGAGAATGATAGCATACCCTGCTCTTCCAGTAGCTTATAAGATGAAGATGTTTGTAAACAAATATATGGTACTGTAAGTTCTTTACAACTCTTTTGTAAAAAATCAACATACATTTGTTTTTTCTTGTATAAGTCGGTGTTTTTTGGAGTACGAGTCACTCCCATTTTTCTAATTGATTTAGAGTCTGAATCTGAAAACAGTTTCTTGAATGAAACAAAAAATTAACGCAATCTGTAGAATGCGTTAAATGTACGGTTTTCTCTAAAATCAGGCTTTTGGAAACTGGGCCAGTGTCCTTTTGGACCCAAAACGGAGGTAGTAGGTTTGCTAATTTCGGGACCCTAAGACTTTTAAAGTCAGGATAGCAGCCTACTAATTCCAGAAGGCAAAATCGCGATCTGTTTACCACAAAGCGATAAGGTACGATGATTGTACTAGTTGCTAATTCTAACTTGTTAGGCACACTCGCATTTTCTTTAACGATACTTGTGTGATATAACTTAGTTTCTGTAAACAATCAAGGTTTAATTGAGAACATTTCTACTTGACCGTAAGTCATCGATTAATCTCCCGGGGGCTTATTTTGCAAAAAATAATTTAAGGGGGTAGTAGAGGGGGGTTATTCGAGTGGGCAACTATTTCTGTATTAGCCTGTAGTTGTCAGTAATTTGTATAAGAGGTTGGTCTGGTTTAGTTTGGTCGAGAGGGAGTAGGATAAAATGTACCTTTATTTGTTTTACTTTTTTATTGTATATTGATTTGAATTATCTGCTCATGATTTTATTGTAACCTTATCATAATGATACTATCATTTAAGTATTGGCTTCAAATATCAATTTTATTTTGTATGTAGTATCAAATTTAGCAATAGCATCACCACGTGATGCACATACGCAGTTACATATCTTTACATATGGAAAAAACAAAGAGTTCTATTAAGTAAAAAATTACACCGTGATGAATGTGTAGCTTTAGAAGGTTGTAGTAGTGAAATACTGGTGTGGATGGTGCATAATATTGTATCAACTAGTTTCGGAAAATAAATAAGGCGGTATCGATGATGGAAGAGGATATAAGAATAGCTTTTCCGCGATGAACTTTTTCTAAGTTTGTGGCTTCAGTATATTCTCCGTAATAGTTTGCGATTGATAATTCGTTAGCAAACTTGATTTAAAGTCAAGAGTTTCCAAACTGTGACGGCATTTTTAATTTTTTTTTTTTTTTAAATACTGTATGGAATCTAACATGATTATTGCATAAGGACAAACGCTTAGTGAAATCTGAGCTGCATGGGAAAAAATTGAAAAGTTGGCAAGCCGGAAGATACGGAAAAACCTCTCAATCTAAAACCCATCAAACAAAAAGTCGTCTTTTTATTGCTTAGTAATTCAGCCATTTTAGGGGAGGGGGGTCCCTCAGTTTACGCTGGAGTGCGTTTTGACTGTCATAATAGTTCTGACAGTTTTGCGAATGCTTTTTTCCAGGTCATTGAGGGACTGGACAGCTTGGTTAACTTGCAAAAGTTTTAGTTTTCGAGGGTAATAGCTACGTATGTTGGAAAAATGAAGATATTAGACTATTTTATGATTGCACATGAATGGATGACTAACAATAACAGATGCGATGGTTCCTACAAAATAAAATCCAATTTATTCTCCAAACAACTGGAGTAAATAAGTGATGTTATAATAATCAATATCAAAATTGTCTTTACTGTTTTTATTGTTTAGTAAATGACGACTTATACTTATTGACGACACGACTGCCTGTCCATGGATTATTCTTTATGGTTGATTGTGTATGGCTATTGTTTGACAATAGAGCAAAACATTTAGTGGGATGGTTAGTAGATAGAGGCTACAATGAGAATTTTGTCAAGAGTGAGGTATAAAGAGCCAGGAATTTAGATAGGTCAGCTTTGATAGGCACACAAGGTAGAAGTAAGTTTAACCAGGATAGAGTACCTATAGTAGTATCATTTCACCCAGCATTAAATAGAATTAGAAGCATTATTACCAAGTACCAGCCAATTTTAGATAGTTCCGATCAACTTAGACAGATTTTCCCTAGAGAACCAGTTTTAGCGTTTCGAGCATAGTACTTTTGAACAAAGGGATAAAAGTATTGCGTTAATAAAACAGACACTCAGCAGGGAAAGAGGATCTTGCCCCCTCCAACACAAGGTAAAATTAATAAAAAATAGAAATATTAGTTTGAAGAGCCCTATATCTTCCTTTGACCTACTCAACTGCAAATCTTACTGGTTAATATACCTAATCTGGCTAAAAAATAAACAATGTTAAAAGGACGTCCTGTTAAAGGATGGACTTCAATTTTAAGCGTTTTTTTTAATGTCAATAAAAAAAAAAAACTTTGGAAAAGTTTTTTAAATCAATCTCTGTTCGTTTTTTAATGACAGAGTCTTTTTTAATGAAAACAATGTTTTATATCTTTTTAGTCTTTTCTGTAAGAATCCATAATTTGGGTTGATATGTATATGCTTGAGGAACGTTTTCTACAGTTTTTAATTCTGACACAAACAGCATTTTGCTGCTTCCCCTTCAATCTCATTTTACTCTTACTAAGGGCACTAGACTTTTTCATTTTGAATCGAATTAGCTCCTGTAAAAGTTTCCATTATATTGCTAGTAATTAGAGAGTCCTTAAATAGAATGACAACCTGGGGCAGGCTTCACATAAAAATCACTCACAAGATAAAAGAAATTTCTTTCCTCATGACTTGAAGGCTGGAAGACTAGGCGCTTTTTTCACTCAGGTAATATATTGGGGACCATAATGGCGAACCACAAAAGATGCCTGAGTGATACTCCTAAACTCATGAGTTAAGTTATCAGCTTTTCTTGTATTATGACCATGATTTGGTATAAATATGACCAAACATCTATACAAGAAAATCGTGACTTGGTAATATCGAATTTGGGATACAGCTAAGAGCCAAAAGATCATATGGTATGAGCTCTAGCAAAATTCTATGAATCACTAGATTGATTTAAAAGGAAAATAAGAGGCTTAATGCCGATCAGGACTTAAAATAAGAGCTCTGAGTCACGATGTCCTTCTAAATATAAAAATTCAATAAGATCCAATCACCCACTCGTATGTTATAAATCCCTAATTTTTTCTAATTTTTCCTCTCCCTTTAGCCCCCCAGATGGTCGAATCCGGGAGAACGACTTTATCAAGTCAATTTGTGCAGCTCCCTGACAGGCCAACAACTGTTCCCAATAGAAAACGAAATCCAATACACTCCACTACTGTTAACCACTCATATCTCAAAGGTGCGTACTTATCCCTCTAGGGGCCATATTAAATGTTTGCAGCTCTTTTACATTCTCTTAACAAAGTTTACTGAATTTCTTCCAAACATTTATAAACAATTTATTCCAAATCTTTCCAAACAAATTTGTTCCTAAATATTATAAATTATAATTGTATCAAGACAAATAATTTTTAATTGTGCCAAAAAAATATATAATTGTTCCTCAACATTTTTATAGCAATAGCGGTAGTAGCATGTGCAAATTGCCTTTTGGTCAGTTGAACATCGCTTTCATGATGCCCCGGAAGTTTCACCTTGGCACGTTAGGTTATTCCAAAAATATTGTTGAAATGTGCTTTTGAAACCATTTTGACGCTCTTTTCACATGCTCTTTGCCTTACAAGTTGTTGTAATTGAAGCAGTAGTTGGAGTAGTTTAGTAGCAGTAGTAGTATAAAAAAAGTAGCAGTGGTATCAGTGTTGGTAGCGACATGTGTGTATTAAGGTAAAAACGAGCAAAGGCCCCCTACTCTAAAGCTGACTGTTTTATTTTTTTTTATCACTCACTACAACCACAGACAGCGCATCCATTAGATGAAAACTTATTGCCAAATAAGCTTACGCAAACGACATCATAAAAATAAACAGTTAGGCTAAGCTGGGTTTTCAGGCACCGGTTTTGAAGCGTGTTTTGAGCGTGTTCGACAAAAATCGTTTTCAGATTCTGCGTCATACTTTGGTAACCCTACTACCCTATAGTTTTGCCATTTCTTATCCCTTTTTAGATGATTATATCAAAAGATTAATGAAGGAGCAGAGGTAAGACGAAAGAAACTTTTTATCCGGGTAATCAAACTAGTATACCTATGATATTTTGGAAAAGAAAGGTAGGAATTGAGCAAAAATCTTCTTAGCGTAGGCGGAGGGAGGAAGAAAGGGTTTTTAATGTTATGTGTTTAGAGAGTTAAGACGTGGGGCAAAGAAAATGCGTATCTCCCGATTCCCATCCATCTAAATGTTTTCAAACTATTAGTCCAATTAGAATTTTGAATATATCTATAGTGATATATTGCTCAGAAGAAAGGCCCTAATCATTTCCAGGGAAAAGTTAAGTACTAATCAATCATAACCGACAGGAGTGCCTATATTGACGAATCTATGGGAGTTTCTCATTCAGTTCGAAGAGCCTCTCTTAGTCTAAGTGGAGATGGTAGGAACAAATTTCTGCTTTATTCAGTGTTTTAACCTCATACAGGCACGGACAATTGGGCCTTTACTCTCTTCGAATCTAAATATTTATCTTATGATTATCCCTGTTGTCTTTTATGTTTTTCATATAACCAGTTTAGCTAATTTTGCCTTTTTTCAAAGTTCTTTCATGCCGAAGAAGTGAACCACCCGCAGATCGCCGCCATCGCGTGACCATTTGAACAACATCAAGCCATTGGCGTCATTGGCCGTTCCGCCGACCCAGTGACCAGCCTGTCCACCGAGGTAACCACCAAATCCGCCGCCCAGGGCGAAGGTTAAGACGAGCCCGATCACAATCGACAGCGCCATCGGGTTGTCCATGCGCTGAAATCTGGCAACCAGCCATGCAATCCAGGCCAGCACTGAAACGAGCACGACTGCACCAAATCCCATACTGCTGTACATCGCTGCAAAAAAAATATTTTCCAAGTTCAAAACAAATTTAAATCTTACTAATACAAATTGATACGGTAGTGTATGCATTAAAGCAATATACATACAATACTTGAGCTCTTGAGAAGCATAACATGAGTTACGGAAACGATAGAAGACGGCTTTATATATTTAAGACCAAAACTGCTTACACCGAGTGACACAAAATTTAAACTAAACATATTTTCTTGGTCCAGTATAGAATATCCCAGAAATTTCCTAAAACCACAATTTCAAACGGTGGCATATTCAATCCTAAAGATGATTGGTCAAGGTTTTGGAAAGATGGCATATTTTACCCTTCAATCGACAATGACAGAGGAAAGAGTACGAGTTAGGAAATGAATTCTAAATGACATCAACTAGTTAAGGAGTTGTGTCGAGAATCCACAACTAAGGTGTGTAATGCAGTGAAGCGGGTTTACTTAGCAAAGAGGAGGGTGAGAGCAGGGAAGAGGATTTACTGAGTCAGCTGGTGATGAAGATAAAGGTTCCTCGTTATTTTAACCCATTTTTTAGTGAGTGGAAGCATCCAAGGGAATGCCCATGAAAAAGATACCTGATTTAATGTGTTACGTCGAAAATCACATGATATATGAAATAAAATAGGATACATAATAACACTAAGATACCAAGATACATAATAATTTTGGTAAGAATATTCTTATTTCTTCGAAGTGATTTTACTACCTTTATTAGAGTCTTTGTCTGCATTGGCGTTTATTACGTTTTTTTTGTTTATTATGTTTTTTCTTTTCTTCAGTTTTCTCTGCTTCCCTCCTTTTTTGTACGATGAGTATTCAATTTTATCATAATAACAATAATACATAAAATGTAGTAGGCCTAATATAACACAGAAATCAGAGTGCTGGTTACAGTCTCAACAGTTAATTTACCATGAAGTTTGTATAATATTACTACAATTATCAACTCACTGCAGCACCAAGTTAACCAAGGCCAATACAACTATGCACACTTGTCCTTCCAATCTTTTCAATGTCTCCCTCTTCACATCCTCCCAGGAAGGGGTTATTTTTTATTAACAGACTTTTCTGGAAGCTAAGAAATAAAAACCTCTATAGTCAGAATTGCATCCTGAATCCAAATTTAACATAAGTGTGTTTCTGTTTGTCTCACAAATAGAAACAGTGCCGATGCTTAATGTGGACAGCCTGTTTTTCGTTTGACACCGGTTAGATGGTCTGGGGCCAAAATGGGCCGACAGCAAGCTTTAATTGTTAGGAAGGGTGGTGCTTAACAGTTTCAAGATTCAAGAAACAGGTTCAAGAATTACGTAGGCTAGTAAGATCTGACAGAAACCGGTTTGCCTCTCTGGGATCGGTTTAGATTTGCTTTTTGTGAGTGAGAAAAACTGCGAAGTATGTATATTTTTAAATATTCAATAGTATTATTTATCATTGCCCAGGCTTCCATTTATGTTGTTTTTTTTAATAATTTTTATCGGGACAGTTCTTATCAAAATACGTAGCACCAAATTATATTAAGCTAAGTCATGTTGTTGGCACTCAAATGTACTTTTTTGGTCGTTTTAATGTCCCCTGTTTCTATTATACTCTCTAAGTTGGAATTTTTTTGAGTCCACAACTTCGTTTGTTATTTTGGTCCAACTCTCCAATATCTGCGCAATTTTTTAGCTTGTTTTCTGGTTCGTTGCTTTTAAACTACTTTTTGAATGATGTTTTTATCTATTGTGAAACGCAGATAACTGTCGCTGGCTTTATGCGCTATGGCATGTCCGCAAAACAGGGTAAGTGCGCTACCGAGGAAAAAAAGAATGATCTTGAATTTCATGATAATTGCCTCGCCAGTGTGTCAAGTTTGCTATCTTGCAGATTGACCGATCTGAGCCAATCGATAACCGGTTGTGCTGCCGCTCGATCACTAAGGTGGCTATGTGAACGAGGTTTTATTTTGTTTCAACTAGTTTTGTTAAAACTTGACAGTCATACTAAAAGTTCATCCCGCCAGATGGATCCAGCTTCCCTTAGAGATAAACTAAAGCAACAACCCAATCTAATGGAACAAGGTGGTATCAGCTAATTAATTATGTTTGAACACGGGCCTCTCCGGATTTATTTCAGTAATATGGGATCCTTCCCAGTAAGTCTCTGTTTAATAGATTTTTGATTTGATAGTTAGTCAATCAAGGGGAGATTATTGAATAATTTTATCATGTCTCTTTCGAAGTCGTATTTTGATCAGAAGCACACAGAGTTTATGAAAAAGATTCTTAGGCTGATTTAGTGTGGGATAATGTGACTATCCCTGTTACTTATCTTCTAACCAGAGATTTCTTTGTCCATTGTTTTCATTTGGGATTTGTTGTGATACTTGCTGTCAAATGTCTTCTAGCCGTCGATATTATTGCTCTTCATTTTCATGCATAATTACCTCAGTTGTTTTTCATGTCTTTTGGTTTAGCTGTTTGGATTAATTTAGGATCATGTGAAATTTTGCGTGATGTCATTAGTACCAAAAAAACTTCTTTCTCGGCTTTCCCCCAGTGGTTATATTTTTGCTTTAAGGCGTTGAGATAGGCCTACACGTACAATCAAAAGTGTCTACGAATAAAGGGTTAGGATTACTTTAGTTGAAGACCAGGAATTATGAGGTTTTATATTCCTGTTGCTAAAAATCCCCCTCTCTGTCCTCTGACATTTTTATGGTAAAAATATTATTTAAAAATTATTGTGCAAAATTATAGCTGATAGAAAATTTTGACTGAATGTTCAAATTTTGCCTAAATTTTAAATTACTAGCCAACATTTTAGTTTTTAAGAAAAAAACAACAAAAAAAGAACTAATCACCCTATTGAAATTTTGACAAAATAATATTTTACCTTAATTTTCTGCCTTTAGTTCTAAAATTGCAATTCCTGTGATTTGAGTAGAATTTTGAGCCATATCAATGTGTTTTTTTCAAAATTTAAAAAATGTATTTGCATATCTTTAAAACTTTATAAAATAGAATTGAGCAAAGTTAAGAAGCTGAAAACAATTTTGTTGTACTTCAAATTAAGCACAAGATATATTTTTCAAGGTTTCACTTTTATAACACACATATTTTTAAAGGTCATCGAAGGTCAGGGCCCTTCTATCCTGGGGCACGAACTGGTTTGCAACTTCGATGTCGTGGCTGCCGGTGCCTCGCAAACCTGAGGTATCCCAGGTGTCGTGGATCGTGACTTCATCAGCCGGAAAAAACACCAAGAGAGGTTCAGGTTGTCCCTGGCCATTGTTAACAGGTTCGCCATTCTCATAGCGCAGGCAGCCTCCGCAGATCCATTCTGCACTCTGACTGCCACTCCCGAATGGCCAACGACCGGTTACGTTCAGACCGCCATCAACAACTTCAGCCCGACCGATAGGTGCCGTGACATTATACCAAGAACGGCATGGGAGATCGAGTTGGAACTTGCAGGAGGTGATGAGGGGGGAGGGGATAAAGTCTTTATCCTGAGAATGTCTTGGAGGGATGTAATTGAAACTTTCAGGCAGTTTTGGAGACAGGAAGAGGGGTTTTTAAAGGAAGTTAAAACTTGCTTTTTGGGAAAGGAGGAAAGGGCTAACCAATTCTTGTCTCCAATCCATACATAAATAACTTTTATGCATCATAACCTCCTTTGAGACTTATAGTAAATGTACAGATAATTAATTAGATAGGTGAGCTGTTTGACGCCGACTACTATGCCGCCACCTATGACGATGTCCGGGCGTCCGGCCTGCCGCCCCTCACCCATTATATGGAGATCGGCGCCGCCGAGCTTCGAGACACCTCTCCACAATTCAATGCTCATGCACTGCTGCGGTTGTGTCCCTCATTCAGTCCCGGCCGGCACAACCCGGTGCTGTTTCTCGAAGCCTGGCGCCGCACGAGGTCCGGCGAGCCTCTTTCTTTGCCGAACGAGCCGAAGCTGTCGGCACAGGGTTTCCTCGCCATGCTGAACCGTACTTTGGATGTCTTAGAATACTTGTTTTCTTTGAGCCATTTTTCCAGGGTTTCAAACTTGAATTTGAGGCTAGTTTTGAGCATAGATTGACGTACTCTTTGCCAATCTCCATTTCTTACTGATTGAACTCTGATTTCCATTGGAATCCAGTCATAGAAATGGAATTGTGACCAATCTAATTCTAGGTCTGTTTTTGAATCTAGCATATTACGTCTCTGCATTCTGGCATCAGAAATGTGGTAATTAGAAAACCTCCAAAAATCGTAATCCCAAGTGTAATTAGGACTCTAGCTTATCTGATAGCGGTTCTAAGCAGGTCATCAGCTTAGAACCATCTTATTCGAAGGTGTCTACGCTTTGGCAAAAAGTTTCTAGAATCATTATCTTTTATAGAACAATACATCTGTATATTTTTGCTGATATTCTTGCTTAATTCCATAAATCTCACTGATTGCATAATTTCCTTATATTTGACTTCATTCCTTTTGATTCTTTGACAAATTCTATCCCTCCCCCCAAAAAGTAAGGCATGGTCCCCAAAAGTTTTCCCTCATAAGAACAAAACAGTTACTAGGAATAAGACAAATCAGATCCGGGTATCCTTCAAGGAGATAGTCTGCCTTCCTTCCTTTTTGTATTGTGTAAAATACCTCTCACGGTTATATTATGTATTAAAGCTTATATTTAGCGTTGAAAGGTCCTTAGCTATGGTTGAGTAGAGTATATGGATACAATTTCTCTGTGACATCTATTTAGAGCTGTGGTGTTTGAATTGTTCAAAATCATTATCAGCCGACTGTTGGAGGCAAGCGTACTCAAGTTTTAAGATAAAAAAGAGAATGTAGAAAGCTTTTCTTCTTTTTTTCTTTTTTTTCTAGTTAGTAAAAAGTTTTTAGTTAGCGAAAACTGCCTGTGATGGCCCAATGATTTAGCTATTCTTTCAAAATATTTTCGACCTTTAAGAGCTAAAAATATATGATTTTTTCTTCTTTGCGAAATAATAGGGCTCTAAGTTTCATTGTTTGACTTGGTTTTAGGTAATATCTCTTCCCTTTTCCTTGAAGGAACTTGAATATATGGAGAAAAAAATTGGCTTGATTCCAATTTTCATTTTCTTTGTTAAGCATGAACATGGAAGCGAGTATCAATTGGTTTAAACAATATATCAAAAATAGAACGAAAAGATATTAGCCCGACTGAAGAGATTATACCTATAACAAGCATAAATTACAATTAGCCATAAGTTCAAACTAAAATTAAACACAAATTCCTGATGCTAAATAATGTGCAACTATTCAGACGTTGTAAAAGACTAGAATACCATTCTACTTAGAAAAAAAATTTGCGTAAACCAAAGGATTTTGGTTTCCAATATATTAAATATACATCATAAATTACGTGGATATAATGGGAATTCAAAAGTGAGCATGAAAAGGCATCAAGTGGTATGTTCACTTTATTGGTAAGTCAATAAAATGAACAATGGTATATTTACCACTAAATGACAGGAATAAATCTAGCAGAAATTGGGGGAAATTCTATGTTTCCTAAGAAAGTGGGTAAGTAGCTTCCCACTTTCTAACTTGAGAGTCAAAATGTAGGAAATATTCCCTTATTCGACCTGTACAAATAGTGGAGGCAATTGCTGAAAAAGAAAATTAATCTATTTTTGCTATCAGACCTACTAATTAAACCCGGCAAAACGGACACAAAAACAATTTACCCAAAACTGTATAAGGAGCATAGTTGCTGAAAACTAAAATTAGGAATAAAAACTTGAATTTATGTTCGTATTCACAGTAAAAGTGAAACTAACAAATACAAAGTTAAAACAATAGGTAAAACCTTTTCAAGACACTGGAAATCAATTCTGTGAATATTTCGGCCCTATGCCCAAGGGCTGTCTTCAGCACAATACGAGAAAAAGAGAGAAAAAAAAATGTATATATATAAATAAACTTACCTTAAAATGCGAGAATTAAAACTAATAATGAATGGCTTTCTCTTAGTTTTGATCAGACGATTTTGAGAAAAAAGGCGGGAGAGGAGGCCTAGTTGCCCTCCAATTTTTCGGTTACTTAAAAAGGCAACTAGAATTATTAATTTTTAACGAACATTTTTATTAGTAAAAATATACATAACTTACAAATTAATTTACGCAACGAACCTCTATATTCGTATATTTTTATTATGTATATGAGGGGGGTTTGCTCCCTCGTTATGCCTCACTCTTTACACTAAAGCTTTAATTTTGTCCAAGTTCCTTAAAATTGACCCCTCCGAATCTTTAGTGCTGATTTGCCTTCTTGTTGGTCCATGCATAAAGCAAGCTGTAACAAATGGAGCAAGCAGAATGAGCCTGCGGCTTGTCTTGACCTCCCAGTGGTATACCAAAATATGCAAGACAACCCCATTTTAATAAAATTTGACATTTTTTTACTCTGAAGAGTAGGTAAACTTTCCGCAAATGTAACAGAAAGAATCTGGGTTGTTTTGCCACATAGTCAACTGGTCATACTAAATTTGAAAAAGAACGAAAAGGTTCAGACCGTAGTGTGCCACATCTACTCTCAATTGACTTAGACTAGAGAAATATAGAGACTAGAGAGGCATTTAACAGACGACGTAAGCATTCCAGGCACCCCTTTCGTTTCGTGACTCAAATGACCCTCTAAGTTCTTAATTACAAGATCCAATCTGACTGAGTATAGGTCAAATATCGCAAGTGAGATGCATCAACAAACTCTGATATCTATTCCATATGTGAAGGAAATTATGCCCTTTCCAACTTTATATCTTGAGTGTTAGAATTACATAGTAGATTTGAGCTAATAGGCCGGCGTTGATAGATCAGTTCCGTCATGTGTGCCCAGTGGGGTGCCTGTTCGGGAAACACGCCGACGTGGCGAAACGAGGTGAACCGGCCGAGATAAGATACCCCGTCGTGCATCATCGGCCAGGTTTCGCCCAGTGCCGACTTTGGAAACCGCCAGCGGCCGAGCCCTTCTTCGCTCGTATCACCGGTGAATATCGCGTCGGCGGCTGACCATTCGCGCGCATCCAGGGCCGGAGCCCACAACGCCTGTGCCTCCGGGCGGATGATGCGATGAGCACCGTATTGCTCCAGTTTGCGTTATTGGCTGCATTTCATTTTACCGCAACTATCATGAAGACAGCCCCATGAGCTTGTCTTGCTTATCCGGCAATTCACGAATCCTGTTCCACTTTGTATTCCTCGATCCACTCATGAGAATCTTGCATACATCTTCATCACTTGGTTTGATGGTTTTCGCCGTCCTCTGTTGTTGTGCTGTAACAAGTGTTTCTGCCCAACAAGACGCAACCCAACAGAACGCATCCTTAGACGAAACTTATCAGGGTGTGAAGTGGCGATGCATCGGTCCGTTTCGCGGTGGTCATATCCAATAAAAATTTTGAGATAGCCATCTTGTTCAACATTCTTGAAATTTCTGGAAATTGTGTCTTTGAGGATGACAACCCCCACAGGCCCTCAGGGCGAGGGTTGTAAGTTATGCACTGGGAGCGTATAAGGTATATATAGAAAGTGTGATCGTATAACCTTTGGAGGGGGCACATTGAATTGGTAATCAGAAGTTCTAGGGCTCTTTTTAATTTAACTGCTGGCCTTTTCAATGCGAATTCTCTATATCCCTGTCTTGGGCCCCCTGAATTTTCAGGAGTTCGGTGTGAGGGAACAGGTATCGCGGGCGGGGGCTACGGATCAGCCGTGGAGAGCTAGTTCCCGACGTCGACGGAGCTGAAGGCGAGGGCAATGTCGTCCCCCGACATCGGCGGAGGGTGGTTCCAGCCGTGGGGGTTGTGGAGCACGTATTTGCCGTCCCGCACGCCGATCACCGCGTAGGCGTGGTTGGGCACGATCCCCATGTGGAGCGGCGACCCGAACAGGGACGCATTGCTGCCAAGGACGATGGGCCTGCGAGCCGCCAAGGCCTCCCGCAGGGTGCGGGGACTCGAGGTCCCAGTGCCAGATCGTCTCGCCCAGGAACAGTCGGACGGATTCTGTGGGGGAGCGGCGCGCCTTGGTGAAGAACTCCTTGGCGATCGACCAGATGGTCGTCCCCTTGAACTCCTTCAGTTCCTTGCTGTCGAGCCGCTTCGTGTTCAGGTCTTCAGTCCCAGCTTGCCGTAGTGCTGCTTGTAGTAGTCGTTGAACGAGGCGTCCCGCAAGGGGCGCCACCAAGCTTCGTTCTCACGGTACCAATCCACCGTCTTCTGCATGCCCTCTTCGAAGGTAAGGTTTTAGTTTTTCAAGAAAATAATGTAGTTATTGATCTTGGAATCTCTTAAGGTGTACGTTTCTTAACCAGTCAAATGATAGCCCATTAGGATTAAGTTGCTACCCTGCCCCACGCACCCACCAAGTTCGAACGAACAGAAAAATTCGTTGCTGTCTGCGTCCCAGGTGTGAAACGTTGTCTCAATTCACGTGACGCGTCATTCATGGCGCAAGTTTATATAAGCAGCATTATTGCGGTATTGGTAAGAGCAACCAGGGTCTCTGTAAAGTATTAATCAAGTTCAATCTCTTTGGAGGGATGATCACTCTTGCGGATCGTGTTCTTGCACCGACTTGGGGGAGAGGTGCTACTCCACAAGGCTGAATTGAGGCTTCAGATAAGGTGAAGCCTCATTTTTCTTAGGATTTCTTTCCCAAAGGGGAACCCCTTAATTTATGCTATGTGGTTCTTTTCTTTCAGCTGATTTTTGACAGCATGCATTCAAATTGATTACAGAAAATAAGTAAAATTTATAAAGGAAGCCTCTGGTACCCTTCTGGCCAGATCAACGGTTGGTATGGACCGTAATAATATCATGTCTAGGGACAAATACCAATGCACTGATCATTGGTACATTTGTTCTGAAACCTTGATCTTCCTAATATAGCTTTGTTGATCCATTCTGTTGAACACGCCTATACACATTTTATTAAAATTGGAAAAAGCAACCACGTTTCTCAGAATTTGGATATATAATATCTCCAGCATTAATTACTGCTCTTTCAAAATTAACATTAATCGACTTTGGATCAGCACCATTCGTCAGAGCATTGACATGATTAAGTACATGATTATTACTCAGTAAAATGAAATATATGGTCCAGCAAAAATACAGAAAGTTGGTATTCCTCTGACACTTATCAACCACTATTATCGACCACTAAATCCCCAACGGAAAATATTGAAAAATGAGTGGTAAAGTCGCTTAAACCTCTATTATCTCTCCAAAAATTCTTGCAAAAACTCGAATCAAAAAGAAACAACTAATAATTGTAAAAGAATCAAGCGAATCCCGGCTGTTTAGTTTTAATATACAATTAACACATCCATATGTACAGTTTGATATAACTTTTGTGACTTTAACCAAAAACTTGTTTAACTTGTTCATCTTTCTTGACTTGTTTGTCTTGCTTGACTTGTTCATCGTACAAAAAATGAACTGTGCATCTATTCAATATTTTGCGGATGCAGCACTACCAAAGCATTCCACGAACAAAGGATTATGGCCCAGAAGTTTCTGGCGATATGAAACAGTTCATCGACAGTCGCTTAAGTGTTACTGAATCCTGAAAGCTCAGAACCACGCGGTCAAGATAATAACAAGGAAGAAACCCCAGGTAAAACCAAGAATCCTTTCCTTAGAAAAGAAGAATCCCTCCCAGCATCGTATGCACCATTTCTCCTGTTCCGGGTTCCCAGGAATCCAGATAGAATTGTTGCTGACAATGAGTCAAATTCTAAAGAGCCGTTTACATACAGAAACCTTATTTGACTTTCTTACCATACTTTTCTATTCCACTAGCATATAATACAGATCTAGGCTTTGTACGTCCTTCTTTTTAAGTCGTGGATCACTTTTTTATTTCGCGAGAAATTAATTGGTGATTATGCTGATTGCTGATAAATTTCGGCAAAAAAAGGGTTGCCAAATTATACTTTTGTTGGGGAGGATTTTCAACTCACCCCTGTGTGTAGATATGTGACCTTAACTTTATTTTGAAACATGTCAAACAAATCCAATGGTTAATTATTCCTCTCATTTTAAAACTCAACAAATCAGTTAGAAAACTAAATACTAGCCCGGTAATTAATCAGACTTTTGGGATTGAACCAAGCGGATGAAATATACTTCAAGAAACGTCAAAGAAAACAGTAGGTCTACGAGTAAAAATTGCTCATGAGTTACAATTATACGAAAACGTGACAAGGTCAACTGTCATAAGTAAATTGACTAATACCAGCGGAACGCGGTGGCGACACTCGCCTACTCTTAAATTGGCGGTGTAAATTGCGTGGGGCGTTTCCCCACCGCAAAACCAGCTTCGTGTGTCGGCAACTCGAATTTTGAGCCTCCCGTTTCGGCTTGGCATATAAAAGACGAACGACGTTGACTCGCTCCTTTTGATGGGAGGTCCGCCTGGGAAACGCCACGCTTTGTCAAAACTGACTAGAATAGATTTTGCACCTGCGGATTTGCTGGCCACTAAAAAAGTGCGATGACAGGTGCCTTGGATGATGAGGCTCAAAATTCTACTCAAATAACAGAATTACATTTTCAGAACTAAAGAAAGAGAAAAAGCAACTAGTAACTGAAAATTAAGATAAAATGTTGTTTTGTCAAAATTTCAATGGATATAGACCTGTCATGCAGGCAAATTTCAGGGCCCTCTAGAGGGAGAAGGAGTGGAGGTGAGTACTTTAAAATATCTTCCTGAGATATACTTTAGCCTGTAGACCCATCCCTGAAAGTTTCATTTTCCTAACATAAACCCTTTATGAGATAGCAAGAAGTCAATTATCTAGCTTTAGTCTACAGTGCCCAGCAGTCCGATGAGCAATGCTGAAAGTTTCTCCTCAAACAAGAAAATGAATGAACTGTCTATATTTTGCCGCAATGTTTATAGCCATAATGCTGCCAAATTGGACTACGTCAAGAACTTGTGTCTCGCATATAATATTGTTTGCGTCCAAGAACACTTGTTAACTAGCGGTAACTTTGGGCTCTTTCAGTCGGTTCCTAATAAATCCGTGCAAATTCATGAGAATAAGCGCTCTAGCGCCAGGGGCCGACCTAGTGGTGGACTTATGGCACAGGAAGGTGTCCTCGTCGATGCGGGCAACCACGCCGTCGTCCATCAGGAAGCCGTTCTCGGTGCACATCAGGCCATAACGGCATTTGCCAACCTTCAGCGTGGACATCATGTTGGTGTACAGCATGTCCAGGAACTTGCCAGCGTCGGGGCCCTTGACGATCAGCTTGCCGAGGGTCGAGGCGTCCAGCAGGCCGAGGTTCTCGCGGGTGTTCTTCACCTCGCGGTTCACCGCGGCATGACGGTCCTCACTCGGGCGGGTGAGCGCGAACGGGCGGCAAGGGCCATGAAACAGAGATCAGCACCGCCAATTTGGACCTTAAGGGTCTAGTGCCATCTTACTTACTTAATATGGGGGTAAAGTCAATTTGTGATGCAAATGAAGGTTTATTTTTTGCAATTCATATTATTGGCTTACAAATAAAGTGAACATACCACTTTATGCATTTTTTTGTGTTCTTTATAGATATAATAATTGCTTCTATTACAAATTCAAATTTAAGCACTTTTTGACCTGACTCAACCTAACCTAATTGTCAATATTTTTGGCTCTGAGAAAACCTAAGGTATAAAAGACGTATATAAAAGTAAAGTGAATAAATTTTGACCTTCTGATTAGATTTGAAACTTCCATTTTTGGCAGATTCATGAGTTTTAGAATAAAAAAAAGAACTACTTAAAGTTCTAAGAACGTAAAAATAAATTTTTTTTCGCCCTTTGACCTGGGGCCGATTTTCCTTATAGGTTTATTCATACCTGATAATTCGTTATTTTGTCATTTCTAATTTTGATGTTATAAGATTGTAATTTTTTACGTTAGTATTAGAATTTTGTCTGTGCTGTCACCTTAATTCGAGGCGGTTACAGCTTGCTAACACTGCAAACCTACTTCACAGCTGGGGTAAAAGAAGTCCGAGCATGGACCTATCCCGAGGGCTCAACAGCACCTCAGGCGGCAGGAAAGATACACACTGATTTTGAAAAAGGCTTTATCAGAGCCGAAGTAGTAGGTTTTGATGATTATGTTGAGTTCAGCGGTGAACAAGGTGCTAAGGATGCCGGTAAATGGCGTTTAGAAGGTAAAGACTATTTAGTTAAAGACGGTGACGTCATCCATTTTAGATTCAATGTCTATCCTTTACCTTTTTTTCTAATACTCACTGAGAATGTAAGAATTGGGCTATAAAAAATGAGAAAGTTTACACATAAATTTTGAGCAATTTCAGTTTAAAATGAAGAGGTTTCCTGGAAATTGATAGTAAATAGTGGGCTTACAAAAAGAATCATATAACGCTTTTGCAAATGTAAAATAATCGATACAGAAGAAACCCAAGAATAAAAAGATTAAAATTTCTCATTCAAAACTGAAAAAAAAACTCCTAGTTACCTGCATTTAGCTCCACTTAGAAAACAACTGCCGTCTTATGCTTATTCCAAGGCTCTTGGGTCCAGTCCCTTTGACTGTTTTGTAGACCACCTTTCTTGATCGTTAGTTATTCTCAATCATGTTTACCTTGTTGATGTTTGCTGGAGAAAAGAGAATTCTTATCAAGTAATGGCCTCAGTCAAATTAAACTTGTATTATGTGTGTTATATTCCCCACAGACGTTGCAGAATGGACAACAAAAATACTATTTCGTGTCAATAAATACAAGCAGACATGCTACGATTGAAAATAATGATGGAGGACTAAATGGTATCTGGAAAAAATTAACATTCATCCGTGATCTTTCTTCTGGCAAAAGTTCAAAATTCCACATTTGTGCAGATAGGAGCTTGAAACCTCTACGGTAGGGTTCTCTGATACGCCCTGATGGAGTAATTTTCATTAAGATTCGAGTATGTTTTGATGGGTAGAACTAAACTTGATGAGACTTATATATTTAAAATAGGAATAAAAATACGATTCTTTTGATGTATCTACTGGTATCAAAATTCCATTTTTTAGAGTTACGGTTACTATTTACCCGGGTCGCTCCTTACCTACAGGATAAATTTGTAGATTATTTATCTTTACCAAGTACACATTTACCATATCTGGGAGTTTTACTTGGAAATGGTTTGATTGATTTTAAATCTTTGACAAACCCTCATGACACTCAGAAAAATTTTAATATCCAATCCAGGATAGATGTTGCTGCATCCTGGTTAAGACAGCACAAGATTGACGATGTTCATGTAAAGGTAAATTTTCTATCTAGTAATTTTCTTAGATTTTTAATTTTTTTAGTTTCAGGAGTGGAAGAGATAAAAAGGTATGTAAAGTCTTCATAGAGAGGGCGGCGCTTCTAAAAAAATTCAAAATAATTATGAGCCAGAGTTCGCAAAATTATGAAATTTGTCTGGTTTATAAAGATACAAAATAATCCAGAAGCTTCAAAAAACGTATTTAATTGTGTAATTACCCTTCTGTATGTTTTTTCCCCTTTTTCTAGTTAGCGCCACTTTTTTTAGGTGCGGCGCTTATTAGAGGGAAGGCGCTAATTAAAGGGCGGCGCTAATAAAATAATTTTACTTCAAGGTGCGGGGCATATTAGAGGGCGTTGCTAATTTGAGGCCTACCCCCTCGCCTTGGTTTTGTCTGCAGCTATTAGTGATATTGATTCTGACGCGTGATATGAACTATTCAGTATTTTGCCTCAGTAATGGGAGGGGATACTAATTTGCTGCTCTTTGTTTTGCAACATCCGTATTTGTGTGCGTTTTTTTTAGTTATTGTCTTATTTTTTTTCTTTTCTCTATTTACTATATTATTTACTTCTTTCTTGCTTTCGTTTGCAATGTGCGTATTTATGTTTATTTATTTATTTTCTTATATTTCCATTGCTCTCTTTCCATGATATTGGACCTATTGCTCTGACGGTCTAGGAACCTTCCCGAACTAGCGCTTTGATGTTCTATTATTTTTGAAGAAACTTTTCACTGCTGTTCATTATATATGTTTCTGCTGTAGTAGTGATTTATAATTCCACGTTTTTCCAACGCTATATTTTGAAGACATGTTTTTCTTTCACTAGTTTCAGTTTAAAAAATGTGTGTAATATTTGTGTTTATTGCATATCCATGTGTGGTTTTTCTTAGTTTATTTACCTTGGACTTTGTTTCTGCTTGAGTGATAACTTTAGTGTCGTATCTGCTTGATCAGGAAGCCGAGGATTGGGACTTCACCATCGATCTTTGTCTCAAATCGGTGTTCCTCTGCGTCAAGCATCAGGCGCGCCGGATGGCCGGGCGGAAAGGCGCGGGCGGTGGGGGCGGCTCCATCGTCAATATCGCCTCGTTGAACGCGCATGTCCCGATGCATGCGGGCGCCGCCTACGCGACTGCCAAGGCCGGCGTCGAGATGCTGACCAAGAACGCCGCCCTGGAATTCGCCGAGCTCGGCATCAGGGTTAACGCGGTCCTGCCGGGACTCGGACAAGTTGGGATTTGGCTTCGGTGGCACTGGCAAAAAGTCTAACAGTAAACAATTCGATACATATGGTGAGCCTTTTGGCATGATGGATGTCATAGGACTGTACCTTAATCTCGATGATGGAGAGATCAGTTTTTCAAAAAATGGACAGGACTTTGGTGTTGCTTTCAAAATTCCAAAGCCTATATCTATTAATGTTTTTTATCCAACCATTTGTCTAAAGGTTAGCGTCTTCCAAAATTCTTAGCTGGCTACAGAAACGATTGAGTTTTCTTTAGTATTTCATATTTCAGGACGAAATAGACTTATTTTCAGGAATGTAATTGACTTTTATCAAAAATTAAAAGATATTTTCAGCGTATCTTTTCTCATACCTGGACTCCCTTGAATGACAGATAAATTTTCCTAGTACGGTTTTATGGGCCTGTCCTGTATTGAAAATTGTAATAAGTTACGGAAAAGGCCTGGAATTGAACGGCTTTACAAAAAAAAAAAAAACTGAAGGACCAGACTTCTCTCCCTGGAAAAATTTCCTCTACTTACCCTGATGTTTTTATTGGTTTGGATTGAGCGGGGGCCCTAGCATTCAATTCCATTGTTGGCTCTAGCATCCAACTTCATCGAGTCTCTAACCTTACCACCTGGACCCTAGCATCCGATTCCATCTGGGACCCTAGCGAGCCATTCCAGCAGGGTTCCCTAACAACCAATTCTAACGGGGTCCCTAGTGTCCAATTTCGCTGGGGCCCTAGCATACAATTCCAACGGGGGCCCTAGCATCAAATTTCAGTGAGTTCTAAACCTATCCACCGAGTCCTCCCTAACATCCAGTTCAATAGGCATCTGACCTTACCCGACTGACCATGTCTATAGGATCCATAGCCCTTCCCCCACCCGTAATTTTTATTCGAGTCGTAAAAATGTAACAGAAATGCAAAAAAAGCACATTTTTTTTTATAGTTTTTTATATAAAAAACAAAAAAAAACTAAATAGATGGCATATATATTCATTTCAGTCATCAAAACAAGCGCTAAGCCTATCGCACAATCAACAGAACACAAAATATGTATTGAAAATAAAGTACCTTGTAAAGTTCTTCATCAAATTGGGACAACTGGGCCACTTTCTGCATCATATCCTTAAGATTAACCTAACTTCACTTCTTGAGTGTGTTCTGGATGATACGTAAGTACCCATGTTCCTCTTAGTCTAATTGATGAATTGTTTCTCTTTGCTTCTCTGATCTAGCTTTGAAAGCATGTTTCAAGTCAAACCTCCTCAAGTTAGTATGCATACGTCGCCAAATAAGTAGAAGGCAAATAATAGTACCGCAAAGTAGTACCAAGCTCGTTGGATAATATTAAATGGCCTTACAACAAACAAAAAGGTTTAGCAAACCTCTAGCATAATCCACGGAGGATTAGTAACCTTTTGAGTGGTACGGATAATCCACCAAGATTACCATAACACATTTTCAGTATATATAATTAAAATTATTTTACACAATTTCATTTAGCGCCTACCGAATTGAAGCCACATTTTTCAGCACAATATTGTAATTCCTCCATTTTTTTTGCTTGTTTCAATCCTCGAGAAAACAAAATATTCGCAAAAAGCTTAATCACCTTATTTGTAACTGATAACGAACGATACACTATCGATGCCAGTGTCTTATAGAAAAATCCCATACTAAAGAATTCTTTTGGTAGACCGGCATTAAGCCTCTGATTTTCCTTTCAAACCAATCTATTGATTCTTATAATTTTGCCAGAGCTCATACCATATGAGCTCTTTGCTCTTCCAACCTCGTCACAAGTGCCATATTAGCTCTTAGCTCTTGTTGGTCGTACCTAGGTTTTAAAAAACACGTTTTTTTTTGGTCATTCCATTGAAAAGGGCACTTTTTCTCTTTTGAAAAAAATGGAGGAAACAACCGAATGGGCACTTTGTGGAAATGCGCTAACTAGACAAATTTATAAAAAGCGATTGGGTAGTTCCGTAATTGATTGCTGTACACGTAGAGTAGGATGGTTTTGGTTTTGTTTTGTTATGTTGTAGTTAGCAAGTTTCACTGTCATAATTGTATTGAATCCAAAACTTATCGGTATTTCATTTGAACGTAGAAACAATAGTGTTAACGTAAGATGGACGTAATGTATTTTATCAAATTCTTGAAAAGCGCACAACTCCCCCTTCCCACCATGAATATTTTAAACAAGTTTTAAGCAAATGATGAGCCCATTGATTTCTTCTATCGAAGCCACATTGATTCTGTCTTAAAGAAATTAAAGTATACCAAAGCTGATATAAAGTATATCAAGCTCTATGCAAAACAAGTTAGCTACAATCATGCTGGTGATATCGTTTTTTTTTTTGGGGGGGGCATTTTTTGTAAAATTCTTACAACTTTTTTTTTCAAAATAACTTTAAGGCAAATTTTTCTCTTGATACACCTAAATTTAATTCAATATTTTTGGTGGTATACATTGTTAGTAAAATCTAAAATAGTGTATAAACACTACTAGTGTTTAAAATAGTGTTCTTTTAAACTTTTAGTTACTATGAGCCAAAATCAAAACATGCATTAATTCAAAAACGTTCAGAAATTAAATAAAAAACAAGTTTTTTTAAATGAAAGTAAGGAGCGGTATTAAAACTGAAAACGAACAGAGATTACTCCGAATATGAAAGGGGCTGTTCCCTCCTCAACGCCTCACTCTTTACGCTAATTTTTTTTACTGTTTAAAAAGTATAGTTGAGAGGAAGAGTCAAACCTTAGCGTAAATAGCCTTAGCAAAACCTTAGCAAAATAGATTAACAGATAGTCTGATTTAGTGAGAGGCAAATCCAGAATGACTAATCGCGATGAGGATTATCAAAGACCGGTGACACAGTATAGAAAAGAGAGTTAGAGATAACAATAAAAACGAAAGCGACAGTGATGACGACGATCGTGTCATCCCTGCATAAACGACTATACCATCTTAATGATGGTACAAAAAGGCTTCTCTAGCGAAAGTGACAAGGACCTAAGAAGTTATTTTTGCTTCCTCCCCCCCACTAAGGAATAGAACTGAGAACTCCAACAATGATGAATACGATGATTATAGCAATTTAACTTGTTGTCATCACCATTTATTTTTTGTTAAGGTTGAAATCGGTCATTCTCTACTTACCGTTCATTGCCATAAACGGCTCTAAAAAGTAACTTTACGTCCTTCCCCATCCCCAGCCTCTGCTGGGGCTCTGGCTTTAAGTTATTGATAAAATGTTAGTTAAATATAAACCCATACATTTGACATAATGCGTCAATATGTATGTTCAAGCAAAATACATTTGGAGAATTGAAATGTTTTTGCAAAAACTGCAAAAAAATGTGCATGAAAATCATTTAATTAGCAAAGACCAAGTTGACAAGATTTGGAATTAAAAATCGCTATTTATTACTACGACTGATTCATGTCTTGTTAAACCCTTAAATTCCCCAGGATCTTTAACATCTCTCTTTCATCTCGGCGTTTTTTAAACTATCTCATTTGGGAACCTCCCACGAAACCTCAAGGCAAGTATATGCAAATATGTTGTTTACATAACTAATAGACCTAGCCATCCACAATAAGAATAAATATAAAGAAACAGCTAAAAACAGAATGAATATAAAAATAAACACCAAAAACAGCATTGAAATAACAGAATCAAAAACGGCGTCCCGCCTCCCACACGCGCAGCGTGCCGTCCCCCGCCGCGGAGACGAGGAGCCCATCGTCGCTCGTGAAGGCCAGGTCGTTCACGCCGTTGGAGTGCCCCACGAGCTTCGTCAGGGGGGTGTCGGCCTTCCGCAGGTCGACGATGTGGATCGCCTTGTCGAGGCCGGAGGACGCGAGGTATTGACCGGACGGGCTGAAGGTCAGGTCGCGGATCTCGTTGTCGTGTAGGCGGTCGAAGCGCTCGCCGGCCGTGGGGCGCGGCCGCAGGTCCCACAGGTGCACTTAGGCTGGAATGATGAATATGACTTTGCATTTTGGAAAGCTTTGTAGAATTTTTGCCTGGGGCCAAAAAGGATGGTTTTTGCTTGTGTTTGTACCTATTTCTGCTCGTGATTTTAGCGGAGTTTATCATTCGTATCAGATGTATCTCTTAGACTTTAAAAGTTCTCTCATTGCTAAAGAAATTAGAGTTTATCCTTTGCTTCTTTCTAAGTAATTACGTTAGAAACTTTGTCTACAGCAAAAAAGTACACTTTTGAACTAAGACAGATAGATTTTTTTTTCCGCATCATTTTTTTCTTATTTTCAGAATTAACCCCCCCCCAGCTCCCCCAAACAGAGCAGATCCGTTCCGGTTCTGTCAATCACATATCTTGAACTTTTGCTTATTTTTTCACCAAGTTTCATCCCGATCCCTCCATTCTAAGCGTTTTCCAAGATATTAGGCCCCCCCAACTCCCTTCAATGTCACTAGATCTGGTCGGGATTTAGAATAAGAGCTCTGAGACACGATATCCTTTCCAACATTAAATTTCATTAAATCCCATCATCCGTTCGTAAGTTAAAAATACATAACGATTTTAAATACGTTTAATTGAAATGTCCAAATTGAATCTTATTCATTGGTCTTTTTACTCTCAGCAATTTTACATTTAATAACGCTATAAAAGAGAAAACGTTTAAAGTATATTTTGTCCTAGTAAAAAACCAATGACGTTGTAGTTTTAGTACGATCTTAGCCCTACTCCTGTTTGCAGTAATCTCTGTTCTTTTTCAATTTATCTTGATTATTCATTGTAATTTCAGTTCGTTTTTCGTCTGATTTATTTATTGACTAAGCAAGAGCTATTATTTACATAGCCCAAATCGATTTTCTTTTTTTTCTTTTTTTTGTATCGATTAACTCTGAAGCTATTAACTCTTAAGGGTTTTTTTCTAAAATAAGAATCAACGACACAAACTAGCTAAACGATAAGTTTCTGTTGGACAATTTTGATCTTTTTTGCGAAACTGATTGAATCCATTCTTTTATCGAACAGTTCGTGGTGACAAACTATAAAAAAGTAGCTATTTTTTGCAAGAAGAAAGATCACGGATGCGTGTTTTATTAGCTGTTTATTAGTTGTTGTTTTTTTCCAGGGTGTCTTATACATTCAGGATCTATTACGTTTGAACTATTGATTGAATCTCTGGCATTGCTAATCGTTGGCACAAGTTCAAACTTCAATATTCTTGAAAAATTATTGACGTAGAAAGAATCTTTGGATATCTTAGTTAGTCTGTATGCAGCTGTTAGAGTGCTAGAATTTAAAAATGGATGGATTTTGAGAAACCGAAAATCATACACAATCTTGCAATTTTGGAAAAAATTTTGATTCTAGACGATGATTTTCTATAGTTATCTCTTCAAAATAAAATATCTTTTCCCAGGCCCGGCGCGCCCGACATGCGGTGATTGAGCGCCGTCACCTCGTGCGGTCCGACCTTCAGTTTGCCCATCTTGAAAAAGCCGATCTCTGGCAATGGCCCGCCGTTAATGATTTCGAAGATCCGGTCGGCATTCGGGCCTTGCACCTGGTAGCGGAACAGGCGCCGCGCGGAAAGGTCGGGCGACGGCCTGTCGAAATGCTCCATCGTGACGTCGTAGTCGCCGGTTTCGGCGTGAAAGGCCACCCAGTTGGCGACGGCCGGTTTGCCGACGATGCTGACGCAAAATTTTGCTTTAAAACTAATAATATCCCAGTTGAAGAAATTATCGCTTCAATAGAAACATCTTCACCCAGAAACCTTATTCTAATCAAAAATGTGAGCCTAGTAAGAGCTTCCACAGTTAAAATCCTGTCGAAGTTTGTTTTAAAACCAGAAATCCCTGACAATTCTATCAAAGACATAAAGATTATTAACAACTTAAGAAGAGATGAATCTATTATTATTACAAAAGCAGACCAGAGTACCTCTTTAGAGGTAATGGATACCATGGACTACGATTCAAAATTAATTTAAGACAGGTATCAACAAAACTCCACCAGGAATTGTATTTACTTAAGATACAATAAGCAATATAAAAGCTTAGTTTTGTGATATTCTAGTCTTGAAATAATACAAAATAAGAAAAACTATATGCTCTATTTGTTTTCCACAAGCTCATTTGAGACTGCAATATGCCCATGGTTAACTTACAATCTCTCTAAAATGCTTTAAACAGAAAGAATTGTAAAGACAATTGTTCTGATCAGCAAGAAAAATATTAACATAATTCTCTAAACTTGGAACTTTTTAAGATATCGATGAACCTTTGTTTCTTTTAATTGTTCAGGTGGTGGGACAAAAATTTAATTTTCCTCCAACGATTTATCTAGTCCAAATTTATGATTTTCATAGGTATAGAAGGTATTGCCGACCCCTTTCGTTTCTTTTAATTGCTTAAGTCGTGGGACAAAAAATTCTACTTTTGCCTTGGCTGGTCTTTGGTTATTACGAAAAACAAATCACCGAACCTTTGTTTCGTTTAATTGTTCAGGTGGTGGGACCAAAATACTTTTTACCCCCCCCCCATTTGATCCCCCTAGTAGTAGTAGTAGTGGTAGTAGTAGTAGTAGAAGTAGTAGTAGTAGTAGTAGTAGTAGTAATAGTAATAGTAGTAATAGTAGCAGCAGCAGCAGTAGTAGTAGTAGTTCTTGTTGTTGTAGTAGTAACAGTAGTAGTAGTAGTAGTAGTAGTAGTAGTAGCAGCAGCAACAACAGTAGTAGTAGTAGTAGTAGTAGTAGTTGTTTTAGTAGTAGTAGTAGTAGCGGTAGAAGAAGAAGTAGTAGTAGTAGTAGTAGTAGTAGTAGTAGTAGTAGAAGCAACAGATATGCAGATGAGGAGGGTGTATTCATTTAATCAATATATTCAAAAAATTATAACTTTTCTGGTAAAATTAAATGGCTCTTGTGTTTGAACAGTCCTTCCAAGGGTGCCTGTGAGGATGAGCAGGGGGGCTCCAGAACCTGGAGCCAGCCCTCCCCCTGGTTGAATGATGCTGCCTTATATTTGTATATTTTTGTTTTGAGGTTTATATTATAAAGCATTGGGAATGCAGACTAGACTACAATTACATTCTTAATACCCTTGCTTATATTATAGCATATTTTCCAAGTTCCATATTTTTGTAGATAGGAGAACTGGGACAAAATTCCAGCTTTAATGTAAAGAGCAAGGTATTGACGAGGGAAGAACCCCCTCATGTATGTCATAAAACATACAAACAAAGAAGTTCGTTACGCAAGCTAATTCGTAAGTTATGTATATTTATTACAAATAAAAACGTTCGTTAAAAAATACAAGGTTCTAGTTGCCTTTTTAAGCAACCAAAAATTGGAGGGCAACTAGGCCTCCTCCGCCACTCTTTTATTTTATAAAAATTGTCCAATATAAGCTATGTCGTCCCCAAAGAAAGTTATAAGATTTTTTGACTACGCTAAATAAATTGGATATCTCAGAATTTTGATCCGGTGACTTTGGGAAAACAATTAGCGTGGGAGAGGGCCTCGGTGCCCTCCAATTTTTTTGTCACTTAAAAAGAGCACTAGAACTTTTTATTTCCGTTAGAATGAGCCCTCTCACAACATCCTAGGACCACTGAGTCGATACGATGACCCCTGGGAAAAAAACAAATAAACACGGATCCGTGATCTGCCTTCTGGCAAAAAATTCAAATTCCAAATCGGTAAGTACCGAACTCTGATATTCTTCAATACCGTTTCCAGGTTCATGGAAAGCTCAATAATTTGAATAAGTTTCATTATCAAACAGTTCGTGGTAAGGAACTGTAGTAAAGAGCGACCCGGCTCAATAGTAACTGAAACTCTAAAAATAGAATTTTGATACCAATAGTTACATAAAAAAATAGCATTTTAAAGCTGATTTTAAATATATAACTTTCATCAAGATTAGCCTTACCTATCAAATGTTACGAGCCTGAGAACATTTGCCTCATTTTAGAAAAATAGTTTGACTCTTAAAAAGTGAAATAGAGCTTTCAATTTCCAATCAAATGAGCCCTCTCAGAAGTTTATACGAGCATCCCTTCCACAAGAACCATATATGTCCCCAGGGCATAAATTACAACGCCTGCCCCCCGGCCCTGGGGACTTGTGTCGACACCAGAGTTATTGTTATCTGACCTCTTAACTATTTTTAACAAAATGGCTACCCCAAAATTTTGTCTAATGTATTTGGGGGGGGGGGGGAAGGTGTGGGCTAGCTGCCCTCTGACCACTTTTGACTCTTAAAAGCACACAAACATGACGTCAGTCAACGGACAAACAAACAACTTATTTTTATATATATAGATTACCTATATATATGGTAATACCTATCACCGTGGGTCTCCACACGGTGATAGGTATTTTTTAAACTGACAGCATTTTTGCCACGGTGTTTTGTAACCATTTCATTCGACAGATAATCATGGCCAGCGTGAAGTTGAACTGTCTGTAACCGAGGTAAGGATTTTTGAAAACCACATTGCCTTTCCATGACGTACAAATCACATTTTAAATAGGGATAAATCTTTTATTCCTAAAATTTTAATTTACTAAAAAAAAGAATATTGACTACCTTATATAAAGCATCTTCGCTGTCTTTCATTCCCGCATCCCAAGGCAAGAATCTGTTTAAACAAAAAACAAATTAGGTGGAAGAAAATAAACGCTATTGAGGTAGCGTTTTTCTGCCTCAATTGAGGTCCAAAAGAAAGGAAATACTTCCCGAAAAAGGACAAAAACAAAGTAACTAATTGTCGTGGAAATACATTATGTAAGAAAATAAGTTATAAGGAAATTTAAATAAGGACGTAAAGATTTGGCTCGGTCGCCATGTGGGACAACCGCTGCACGCAGCATTACGCGGTCTCGGACTATCTGCCCGCATACCGCTGCATGAACCGGGTCACCGTGGTCCAGGACCGGCGCGCGGGGATTGCCTCAGCCGCCGAGTAAACGCCGGTAACCCGCCGGTCATACGACGCGGCTGGGATAGGGCACGCCGGCGAAGTGCGCATCCAGATTGTCCAGGCAGCGAAAACCCATGTCGTTCCGCGTCTCCACGGTCGCGGAGCCGATGTGCGGCAGCAAGAACGCATTGGGCAACGACTTACTTATGTTTTCAGGTTCGAGTTAAGATTCTTTTCTTAGCCTCAAAGGTCTTACTGTACAGTCTTTAGTAGATTCCTCTTAATGTGAATAAATTTTGCGATTGAATGAGTATGTACGGTTTGTCGCTAGAAATTGTTTTTACTGTTTCTTCATGGAAGGAATCTGTGTATGTGATTTTAAATTAGAAGTTGGAAGCTTTGTCAGAGATCTTTATTCCCTGTGGCTCAAAACTACGTACGACTACTAACAATAATACTGGTTTTAGCCCTCATAATCTGGGGCCTACAAACGTTTGGGCATAATTTCTTATTTGATGTTACAATTGAAAGAGGGAAACTGTTAAAAAAAATATTTTGTTTTCGCAGCAAAGCGCAAATGACACTATGTTTTTGGCTAGGTATTGTTATTCTTGTTCGTTTTATATATTTTTTTTCCTTTATCAAACAGTTGGTGGTAACGAACTGTTGTAAGGAGCGACCCGGCTCAATAGTAACCAAAACTCTAAAAAACGGAATTTTGATCCCAATGGTTACATCAAAAGAATCGCATTTTAATGCTGATTTTGGTTTGTTGCGCATCTACAACTACTACCGCACCTTTGTGGGCATTGCTCTGCTGGTGGCCTTCTCCCAAGAGATCTTAAGTACTCGTCTGGGTACGTTGGACCCAGATCTATTCTGGTGGCTGTGTATTGGGTACACAGCCGTAAACGTAGTCTCCACCGCACTGCTACAGATCGTCCCACCGAGTTGGTTTGTGCGCCAACACCTCACCCTGGGTGATGAATTCGAGCTTGCGGCGAGACCGCTGCCCTTCCAATCGCCGGAGTTCGACCTCGCGCTCGCCTGGGCAAATAGTTTATTTATATGAAAAAAAAATTATAAATATAGCCATTTAGCCAGAATTTATATGCAACTTTCGTTTTAATTATTCATGTACGGTGAGCCAAAATCAAAAGCTGCATTAATTCGAAAACATTCAGATATTAAATAAAAAAATAATTTTTTCAACTGAAAGTAAGGAGCAATATTAAAACTTACAACGAACAGAAATTATTCAGTATACGAAGGGGTTAGTCCCCTCCTCGATTCCTCACTCTTTACGCTAAAGTGTTTTTAGTAATTTTAAAAGAGCGGACCACTTGGTCGATACGATGACCCTTGAGGAAAAAAAAAAAAAAAAAAAAAAACACGCACCCGTGATTTGTCTTCTGGCAAAAAATACAAAATTCCACATTTTTTGTAGATAGGAGCTTAAAACTTCTACAGTAGGATTCTTTGATACGTTAAATCTGATGGTGTCATTTTCGTTACGATCCTAAGACTTTTAGGGGGTGTTTCCCCCTATTTTCCTAATAAGGCAAATTTTCTCAGGCTTGTAACTTTTGATGGGTAAGACTAAACTTGATGAATCTTATATGTGATTGAAATAACCGGAACGGCTTCGCTCTCTTTGGAGGAGTTGGGGGGGGAGGGTTCATTCTGAAAAATCGAGTAAAATGAGTTATTTTTAACTTACGAAGGAGTGATCGGATCTTAATGAAATTTGATGTTTAGAAGGAAATCGTGTCTCAGAGCTCTTATTTTGAATTCCGACCGGATCTGGTGAAGGGGAAGTTAGGGGGGGGGACCTAAAACCTTGGAAAACGCTTAGAGTGGAGGGATCGGGGTGGAACTTGGCGGGAAAAATAAACACAAGTCCTAGTTTGACTCTTTCTCTCAACTCTACTTTTTAAAACAGTAAAAGACTTTAGCGTAAAGACCGTTGCGTTGAGGAGGGTTCTTAGCGTTTTTGAATTAATACATGTTTTGATTTTGGCTCTCCGCAGGTGAATAATTAAAACGAAATTTTCATATTTATTTTTTTGGCTAAATGGCTTTCTCATAGTTTTGATTGAATTATCTTGATAAAAAAGGAGCGGGGGAGGAGGCCTACTTGCCCTCCAATTTTTATGCTACTTAAAAAGGCAACTAGGACTTTTAATTTTTTTGGATCCACTAGATGTCATTCAATCAGGAACTATAAAGTAACTATTCTATCTTGCTTCTCTTACTGAATGTCAAATTAGAACAGGATCACGTTGACAAACCCAAGCACTTGTTGATAATGGCAAGGAATATGGAATAATATAATTTGGGTATCTTTCAATATTTTTTTCTTGAGTTTTTTTGCCTTTTCCAGACCTATGGGGTAGCAAAACCTCTATAGATCTCCTGTATTTGTTATCGAACTTTGTTTTAGATGTCAATTTTATAATCAGCAGATAGAAAAACCTCTCTGGAATTCGAGAATGAAGAAACTGAAGAAAACTAGCTCATAGCCTATTTGCTAGAAATAAAAAGCAACATTTTGCTAATTTTGATTTTCTTTTCTTTATTGATTTAATGGTTAATATTAAGGTACTTAAGCTATTTTTATTCTCTTCTTTTAATCTTATGACTGGTAGCATGTGATTTCTTTTTCCTGGCTTCTCTGTAGTGCTTGGAAAGCCATTAAAATGTTTAACCCCCCTGATTCAAGAGGAACAGACTCATCTGATGTTTTTACAGGTGAGGACAGGTTCCAGAGGTCATATGTTTTTTTTCAAACTTTGTTATTTCTGTTTTTATTTTATATGTTTGTATGTTCATAGTTCTTAAGGTGATAGTGAGGAATTCTTAAAAAAAAAAAAAAATAATAAAAGAGCCCTTTAAAAACTTGTGATGGAGCGCCAATGACATCAAATTCTAAGTCGCGATAGTAGGGGGCAACAATCCTCAAAATGCTGGGGAAGAGGGGTTGAAAAGTTCATTGTTTTTTTTTCGATGATGATAAATATTAAGTATTTGTCAAAATTTGCTGGGGGTCCCTCTTTCAAAAAGATCCAGTTAAGCATGGATACCCGAAACAGAAACCGTTTAATAGGTTTGTCTGAAGGAATTCCACCAGCCTGTCTCTTACTTTGTCTATTGAAAACAATTTTTGAACACCCTATCCTCTCCATTCTCACAAGCCACATCAGGTAAAATTTCAAATCAATCAAAAAACTTTTAGGGCCATTTTCTTACCTTATATGTGAAAGGTATGTGCCCCATAAAAAAAAAGAAAACTGGTCCAGTCTGCAACCGAAGTCTTTGGTGGGAGAAGGATAGCGAATCAACTACGGTTATGTCAATCACTTATCAAGGACATTTGCTTATTCCATCCAACAAGCTTCATCCCGATTCCTCCACTCCCAGTATTTTCCAAGATTTCCCCCTCCAACTCCCCCCAATGTCAAAAGATGCGGTCGGGATTTGAAATAAGAGCTCTGAGACATGAATTCCTTCTAAATACCAAATTTCATTAAGGTCCGATCATCTATTTGTAAGATAAAATATCCCAATTTTCACGTTTTCCAAGAATTCCGGTTTCCCCCTCCAAGTCTCCCCAATGACCAAGTTTCATCCCGATCCCTCCACTCTAAGCGTTTTCCAAGATTTCTGTTTCCCCCCTCCATCCCCCTGTGTCCCTGGCTCACAACTGGCTTACGATGCTTATTTTGACTTGTTTTTTTTAATTTTTTAGATACTTTTTTTAGTAAACATAGAAGAAAATACAAGAAAGCTGTTCCATACCTGTTGCAGCATTAATGTCTGTGTTTTCTAGTGGACTAATAGTCCCTGGTATAGTTGCACCAAATGATGGCTTGTTAATTCTGTGAGTGAGATTGACATCATGGGGGCTGCAAACCCGCATTTCCAGGGTTTTAGTCATTGATGATCAGTTGTGCTTGATTTTCAATGAGAGGTATTTTTCAATAGCTTTAAGACTATACGACACTAAAAGAGCAAAATGGAATAAGGTCATTTGTGTGCTTTATGTTAAGTAAAATATTCAAGGTAACGTTACTATATTTATTCTATTTTAGGATGTAGTACCCCTAGCAGACATCCAGTACGGAGATAAAACAGGTCACACTGGGCCCCCGGTTGGTGGTGTCAGAATACTTCCTCCTGGCATGGTATAACCATAACGACTTCCCTTTCCCATAGTTCAGTGATTTCGAAATTTAAAGCACAACTATCGTGAAAACAAGGAAACACAGGGCTTTCCATGTGGTCTTATTTTAGAACAGTTCTAGACCCCTAACCTTTAAATCAACAACAACAAAAATAATTTCTTCATGATTGTTATTCGTGTCCACATCATCTTTTCTTTATTTAGCATTTCCAGCTTCAGGTCCATCTGATTTTCGAGCTTAGGCAAAGCGTCAGTTTAAAATAGCCAGCTTACCTTACACCTTCCCGCAAAACCCTATAGGGCCCTAGGGCATAACTTACAGCCCTTACCCCTAGGCCGTGGGAGATGTTGTCCACCACAAAAGCCTTATTATACGGTCTTTGGACTATTTTTGAACAATTGACTATCTCAAAATTTTCTTCAGATGCATTTGTGGAAAGCCCGACATAAGGGTGAAGGGAAAGTGGGTGTCACCGATCACTTGATTCTTAAAAAGGGAACTAGTACATCTGATTTCCAGTCCAATGAGCCCCCTCTGAAGTTTATACAGCAACCTTTTTAATTTTCAGACCTGGTTACCTTTCCCAAGTTTCCCCAGGCGTTGATTTAGAGCTGGGTTAACACTGACTGAGCTTACAGAGTCAAACCACTGACCCCGTTCCAAACCGAATAACCAGCGACGCTCCAATTTCAGTAAGCATCAGACTTCCACTTTCAGAATATCGGCTTCGAGCTTGACCCTAGGCTTTTTTTTTTACCGCTAAAAAGTGTAGATTGATAGAAGTTGCAACTACGAAGTTTAAAAATTAATATTAAACTATTTACAATGTCAAATGGATAAGAATTCAGTTTAAGGGGGCTCGCGAAGGCCGTGTTGCTGAGGAGGACGAAGGACTCGAGGTGTTCGTGGATCGTCTGGTCGTAGCGCCAGCCGATCGTGACGACGCTCTTCTCGCCGATCCAGGGCCGGCCCGACAGGCCGGCGCCCCACACCCAGCGGAAGTCGTCATTGCCGCTCGCCGCTATCTGGTTCTCCTCGTTCTCGAGGGTGACGTTGTCGTCCCACTCGGCGCCGCCATAGGCGTCGACGCGCCAGCGGCGCTCCATCGTCAGGAGCTCGCGCTGGCGTAGCAGCAGGCGGGCCAAAGTGATCAATACTTAATTACAATAAGTGTGCATTTAGCCTTTGATAGAATCAAAGTTGCCAAATGCCCAAATGTATATTCTAATCCCCTCCCAAATTTATAATGGTGTGCCCCAGGGAACCCTTTTATGCCAAATTTTATTTCTTGCAATGATAAATAACCTTGGTATTAGTTTCTCAGGTACGTGGAAATTTTTTTGATAATCTAACTTTCTTAGAAACGCATTTGAAAAGTTTAGCCCAACGTATTTAAAAAGTTTAACCCCCAGTTTGGCCCAATAGATATAAAGAAGAGAAGAATAGCAGACTTCGCAAGCATGAGGATTTCTTGATCCATACTATCGGTACAACTTAACCTTTTGGGCTAAATGATCGTGTAGCAAAATATGGAGACATGTCTCAGATTGTTATTAAATGTATTGATGGTTTTATGAGCCATCCATCTTTTACTTGTCCCACTAAACGTAAAAAACGATCGAAGGGGCATAGGAAAAATAATAGAAAAAATGAATTGGATTTAAATAAGTTTTCTACGGATCTATGCCAGCTATTTGAGGCTAAGGGTATGATGCCAAATCACGAGGAGCGATTGGACTTGAAATATAATCAACTTCTCTCCACGTTTTGCCCTCTGTAGTTACCAGTTGTTATGATCGTTTAGGTACATCTTTACACTAAGCAGACAGGACTGTATGCAAGAAATTTTCCTCATGAATGTTAGAATTATTTCCAAGAACGTACTAGAATATTTCTTAATAACAATTCAGTTGATTCTTACTAACTAAAAATTTCCGGGACCCCGACTTTTCTTCGAATTACGTGTAGTTCGACTTATGCATAATTGGAGTTACAGAACATAGTAGATTAGCATGGAGGAAATACAGATGGTTTAGTTATTTTCTTTCAACAATAGTAAATCATACCTTCCTCATATACTAGATAGTGTGATTAATGGAAAGTAAAGAAATATGCCAATTTCTTTCAACAATAGTAAATGATGGCAACATAGTAGATTAGCATGGAGGAAATACAGATGGTTTAGTTATTTTCTGTCAACAATAATAAACCATACCTTCCTCATATACTAGATAGTGTGATTAACGGAAAGTAAAGAAATATGCCAACTTCTTTCAACAATACTAATGGCACTGGAGATCACCTGTCTTCAGTTCTCAACAATAAAAATTTAACTGGCGTTTTTTCCGCGCTTTATAATTTTATTTGTGCAAATAAATAAATTTATATTATTCACAAATAATTGCTCACTTCTAGAAATTGTGCCTCTTGCCCTGTAACCAACAAGGCTATGTTTGACTGAACTCTATGACTAATGTATTACATGGTCAATAATTCCAACCCATGAGTAGAGCATTTTTCAGAGTAGATAATAAAATATAAAAAAACGAGTACCTTCCAAATATTCTTACGTTAGACAGAAGTTTACATAGAAGATGAAAAAAGTAAAAAAAAAAATTCATAGGGGTGTGCATATGTGTTTATGTAAACGTGGGTAAGAACACACACACACACACACGTATAATTATGTCTGTGTACATACGAATATAAATCTGTCCATAATCCAGATCCATAATGCTTGTACTGCGGTTAAAAAAATAGTGTGTGGATATGGAATAATATGGAATTTCACTGTTTATGAGTTTTACACTTCCTAGGCATTCCTCAAGTAACAAAATTAATAAGATTCTTTCACATCCATTGCAGTTACTGTCTTTCTTTTGGCATGTTTTGTGTAAGTGACAGCATCATGAGTAATATTTTCGAAAAATACTTTAAGAACACCTCTGGTTTTCTCGTAAATTAGGCCAGATATACGTTTTACACCACCACAGTGAACCAGTCTTCTGATAGCTGGCTTTGTGATACCCTGGATATTGTCACGAAGTACTTTGCGATGACGTTTTACGCCTCCTTTTCCAAGCTCCTTTCCTCCTTTTCTCTTCCTGTCATATTAAATTCAGTGGAGTCGTCAACAGTTTGCTCAATTTGATACTCATTAGCCCTTTTCTGACAAATAAATGTTAGGCCTATATTTGAATTCAGGATGAAATTCTGATCCTCAAGATAACCTATGTCTAGCCTATTTCATATCTAATTCATTAGTGAGTTGATTAGAAAATTTACCACCTAAACTAATTTTCAAGATGCCAAAAAGCCCCTAAAGTAGAATTTCAGGTAAAATTATAGCAAACAGTATTACTGGCTTTTGTATAAAGTGAATATACCACTCAATGCCTTTTTTATACTCTTTGCAAATATAAAACGAACTGTAGTAAGGAGCGACCCGGCTCAATAGTAACCAAAACTCTAAAAAACGGAATTTTGTTAGCAATAGCTACAGCAAAAGAATTGCATTTTAATGCTGATTTTAAATATATAAGTTCAATCAAGTTTAGTCTTACCCATCAATAGTTACGAGCTTAAGAAAATTTGCCTCATTTTAGAAAATGGGGGGGGGAACACCCCCTAAAAGTCATAGAATCTTAACGAAAATCACATCATCAGATTCAGCGTATCAGAGAACTATATTGTAGAAGTTTCAAGCTCGTTGTATACTTTAGTTTAAAGTTAAAGGGTGGTAAATCAGTAATTTCAACTTTGACGGGAATTCAATTCCACCTTTCTAGATTCTTTACTGAATCCACAACAACTCGTTCCTTATCCTAGTATAATTTCTGAAATATCTATATTGAGCAATTGCATAATTATCATTTTATTCTTAGTTTTAAGTCATATTTTTGTTTGCTAATTAGTGGGATTTTTTTGTTTATGCTTCCATGTCATTTTCTTTAATGACATTCATTTTCTTGTCATTTTCTTTAGGTGCTTATCACCTATATGTCAAGTAATAGGTTTTGTTCAAAATCTTCCAAATCTTTAGCGTCTTCCAAAATCTTGTCAAAACTAAGGTAGGCTAACACAAGTAGTGAGTGGTCAATCTATTTAAAAACAGCTATAGGGGATATAACATTGGAGCTACTAGCCCTTCAAGATGATATTACGCACACCTGGTTCTTACGCAATATTATAGTAAACCTGAAAGGGTATAATACACCTGTAAGTTACTTAATAGCTTTTGTTTTCTTCGGGATTTCTTTGGTTGTTACGTAAAAGGGAGTGGTTCGTGAACGTCGGCTCCGTCGGCCAACCGCGCGACAGCGACAACCGCGCTTGCTACGCGGTGCTCGAGGACGAGCGCGTCACCTGGTACCGCGTGCCCTACAACTTCCAGTTGACCGCGGACAAGATCATCCGGACGCGCAGCCTGAGCGAAGTGCTCGCCCGGCGTCTGGGGGGCTTAATTGTCGGAAGTCAAGTAGCGGAACGGTTTTCGATGTTACTTCCATCGACTGAGTCGCTATCACAGTCTTAAGAGTGAAACCCGGGAGGATGATTAGCAAAACTGAAAGTAAGGAGGGACATTAAAACTTAAAACGAACAGAAATTATTCCGTATATGGAAGGCGTTGTCCCCTCCTCTACGTTTCGCTCCTTCCGCTGAAGTTTTTTTTTTATTGTTTTAAAAAGTAGAGTTGTCACAAAGAGTCAAACTTTAGCTTAACGTGCGAGGCGTTGAGGAGGGGATCCGTAGAAGTACGGAAACTTCTATTTAGGAAAGTTTCTTTAATTAATCCACTGGAAGACTATAGATATTTGAACATAATTACCAAGGGTACCCATTGATGTACGTAGAAATCCCAGGAACCGGGTAAAGCAATGCACCGAATCATCATTCTCATCTTTCGAAAGAGGACAAGTAGACCTGTCTTCTTTAAAAACTTTTTTTGCAAATATTTTTAAATGTTGATCTATTTAAAGAGCAGATGAACCTGATATACATCCAATAAAAGATATGTAGTTTGTAAAAACAGCTGATGGTAGAATTTTTGCCAATAAACTACCTTCACATCCTAACAAAAGTTTAGTCTTTTCAAGTTATTTATCTTTTCCATTACTGGACCATTTTCCACCTCTGCTGACACTCCAATATAGTATATTTAATTTCCGGCCAGATCTTAATTTAATCGCTCGTTGATAAGACCATACACGGTAGTGTATTTATTTGATCTTGAAACAAATAATGTGGAATATGCATCTCTCACGATTAAGCGCCCATGGGTGCAAGACTATTGATGTTAGTGAGAATTCTGGTGAAGAAAGGGAACAAGAACCAAGTAAAATCAAATGCAAAAAATAATATAAATATTAAATAAAAAAAAAATTAAAAATAAAATAAAAATTTTGTCTACAAATGTGAGTTTCTTCTGTTTTGCAAAATAACTATACTGAAACAAGCAATTTAGACATGGAGTTCAAAACTCATCAATAGTCTTCATATAGCAGATCCTACTGTAGCTTTTACTAAACTTAAAGAAAACACAACCAACAGATTCCCTACCATGCTTAGCCTAGAAAATTCCTGGTACACTAGCTACCCTGTCATAGCTCTTCTTCCTCACTTTTGTTACAAGTGCCTGTGTTCTTCTCTATTTTTGTATTTGCTTTCTTTTCTTTATTAAATTGTTGTTTGTCCTAGAAAGTGCATAGACATGTCATGTAGGCAAATTTCAGGGCCCTCTAAAGGGAGAAAGAGTGGAGGTGGGTACTTCAAAATACCTTCCCAAGATATACTTTAGCCTGTAGACCCATCCCTGAAAGTTTTATTTTCCTAGTCTAACCCCTTTCCAAGATAGCCAAAAGTCACTAAAGTAGAATTTTACCAATATTACCTTAAATTACCTTAAATTGCATTTGCCAGTGAGATAAGGTGGTAGATCATGCTTAAAAGATCTATTAATTACACTGGATCTGTCCATATTGATAGAATTGATCCGTTGACTGTGGGAAAATAATTAGCGTGGGAGGGGGCCTAGATGCCCTCCAATTTTTTCGGTCACTTAAAGAGGGCACTAGAACTTCTCATTTCTGTTAGAATGAGCCCTCTCGCAACATTCTAGGACAACTGGGTCCTAGAATAAATCAGAATCAAAATTCTGAGATAGCCATCTTATTCAGCATGGTCCAAAAACTTAATAACCATATCTTTGGGGACGACTTACTCCCCCACAGTCCCCGTGGAAGGGGCTGCAAGTTACAAACTTTAACTAGTATTGCAAGGCAATCAGTATGCCTTATGGATCTTTCTTTTGCCCTGTCTTTGTCAACTACTAGCTGTTTTACGTTACGTGCTAAAGAGGAACCGTGAATACCGGTCAGAATTACCCGTCACTTGTTTTCTTCCGATTTTATGGTCCGTAACAGATATTGTTTACATAGGAATCTTAGGTTTTCCTGTCTTTAAGCTTTTTAGGCATATGCATGTTTCCTTATAGCTTTATGGTTGCTGAACATCTTGCAAAGTTATCATCACAATTCGCAATTTATTCAAAATGTGTGGGCCAGCGCCTCTCGCGCCAGAAGATAGCCGTGATCGTAAAGCCCGGTTGCCATCGTATTGCGGCGCAGCGTGACATTCGCCCGTCCGCGCAGATCGTCCAGCAACGCCTGGATCGTCGCGCCGCCCGCCTTGTGATCGACCGGCGTGCGGCCGCCCCAGACCGGGTTCTGTTCAAGAACCAGAACCTTGCCGCCCTTCTCCGCAGCCTCGCGTGCGGCGGTCAGTCCGGCAATGCCGCCGCCAACGACGACCGTATCGTAATGCGCATAGGCCTGTTCATAGCGAGTTAGGTATGCCACATTTTACGGGTGAAGAATGATAGATTGCCAAAGATAGGTCGTCTACAAAGGGCATGGGAAGAGGTCGTAAAAAAGAATTTATAGGATATTGGAACTCCGTGTGAGGGGGGTAAAAAGTGAAACTGAATAGATTGGTGTGAAGGAGCTCTGTCTGTGGTTCTGTTAGTCTCAGGTGGCGTGGGGCAGTGTTGAGTTGTTTGTAGTAGTAGTAGCAGCAATAATAATAAATGTTTGTTTTACAGCAAAAATAAAGGTTACGAAACCCAGATTGGCAAAGCGTTCCTCGTCGCGTGCATCCAGAAGCTCATGGGCTCGTCTCGCGCGAAGGGGACGATCTCGGTGTCGTTCGAGGTCGAGTTCGATCAAGAGCGCGCGCCGGCTCGGAAGGAGCTCGATGATGCCGGCTAACACCGACCCTCTTGCGATGTTGCGCACCCGCATCGCCGAGCTCGAGGACGAGATTCGCCGCAAGGAGGACTTGGTTTGCGCGCTCGTGACGAAGGGCGACGACCGCTCGTTCTGCTCCTACTGCGACGCGGTCCTGGCCAAGCGCGGAAACACATTTCAAAAAGACTTAAATATACAAAAGAAGTCTTACACCAATTATGTAAATCACCATAATTTTAAAACTTTAAATACAAAGCAATATAATGTTAAATCATTTTTTGTTTGTGATAGATTTTAATTAATAATGTATGTATTTGAAATGAAAGAAAGAAAGGAAAAATATTTTAATTAATAAATGTATTTGAAATGAAAGAAAGAAAGGAAATATATTTTAAAGTATTAATTAGCTTTGATAAACGATTGTAATGCATTTGTAGTTTTTTCCCAATTTTTAATCCGCAATTTGAAGGGCAGACTAAACAGAAACTTGGAAACAAAGATGCTGGATCGATTGCTCAGCAGGTCACCGGAGAGGAATTTTCAACTTATCTCGGAGAAAACCCTGCGATTGCCAAGACTATTGTTGAAAAAGCTCTTCTTGCAGCTCAAGCACGAGAAGCCGCCCGCAAAGCGCGTGAGCTCACTTTGCGCAAGACAGCGCTTGACAGCGCTCGCTTGCCAGGAAAGCTGACCGATTGCCAAGAGAGGAACCCTGAGGTTTGTGAAATCTACATCGTTACTCGTCCCGATGCATAAGGGAATATCTGTCCCGTTAGGCTGGAGATTCCGCAAGAAGGAGAAGACAGATCTGAAGTCGCAGATCCACCGCTCGTCGACGACGGAAGGATCGTCATGGCCAAACAACCTCCCATGTCATCTGAGGATACTTTTGTTCGGGCGTTTGCACGTTTGCACACTATACACTTGTTGGAAATAAGGACTGAGCCAGTGCCCAAATAACCCAATCTCCAACAATAGGTGATGCGAGTAATACTGCTTTTCGTAACCGTCGGAGTAACGTGTGATCACCTAATTTGTGTTGATTACTTGACTGAAATGAGGCCGCCGGAATAGGCCTGGACTGACCAGGGAACCGACTCAGGGGGAACCAACACATGATAAATCTGCACATAAATTAAGATGATCAAAACAACATCCTGAGATAAAATGCCTTAAACATGTAAATACTGAAAACCATTTTTTTTTCCTACAAAAACCACTCTCGAAAAACCTGCATATAATATTATGTCCTTTAATGGCTAAGGACCTGCACGTAACTTTTTGTTGAACTATATTCTCGAAGACAATCAATTTTTTTTAAATTTGCGCATAAAAGGCTTAATGCTTACCTTACGAAGACGGGGATCTTAAGTGAAACCCAGTTCATCTTTGGGAAAGTTTACTCGATGTCGAACGCCATGCATTCCCTCTGTGATACTGTAAATAGGTGCTTTGAGCTTGGTGAAATTCCTTTGACTATTTTTATTAATTTTGGAAAAGTGTTTGACACAGTGGACTTGAGAATTTTACTGAAACGTACACAATCTCTTGGAGTCCGTGGTAACTATCTAGAGGGGTTTGATAGTTTTTTTGAGTGTAAAGGCCGATGCCGCGGGCGCTGACGAGGCCGGGCACCGGAGCCCTTGGCGCGTGCAGAGGACCGCGACCCAGCCCCAGGCGCTAAGCGGCCAAGGCGCCTCGACCGGTCAGCAGACGGCGACGGCGGATGCTCACGTCCGCAGGCCGATCAGTACATTACGGCATCGTACTCTTCCTGCAGCGTCTTGAACGACTGCCAGTGCGTGTGGGCCTGCTCCCAGTCGCCGGTGTCGATGGCATCGCCCACGCTGATCAGGATCTGGGCCAGCTCATAGACCTATGACGCATTTTGCTGACTTCATTCCTTATGTTGCAGCGCTGCTGGCGATCGTGACGTTCAATAATCGCGCCCAGCAGGCAGGAAACTCAATACAAAGCTCAATGACATTTGCCGTCAGCGGTGGCGTTGCCTTCTTGGTCGGCGCCTGGTTCGGCAACTGGATTGTTTACTGGTATTTCCTCGGTTCGACGCCATTCGGTATCCTTCCGCCACCCGCTACGGTCATCAATGCGTGGCTGCCGATCTGTGATCCGGTGAGAGTATCGTCGCTGGCGAAAACCCTTGTGAGTGAATGAATAAATTTATTTACCCAACTCAATACAAAAGCTCTGTAGCGAAAATAATACAGCCCCAACGGAGAACTGAGCTCGTAATTTCAACTGTTGGCTGCAGCGAGAAAAAGAATTAACTTGTCAACACGAACGAAAAAGTAAATAGATAAATAAAAAACAAAAATCGTAAATTAGAAAAGGAAGGATTGAGTAAGAAAGGAAATGCTGGACAAGCAGTGCACGGGAAGTAACCCCAACATAGGCAACAACAAAAAGAAATATATAATATGCTTATGCGTTGTTATGATGATATTATGACAAATGTGGATAAAAACATGCGTTAATTTTATTTTTGTTAAGTCTAAAACTTGGTCCCGCTACAATTTCATTTACTTTAATAATAATAAAAATAATAATAATAATTTATTTATAACCCATTGCACAAAACAAAGTGAGGATAGCGGAGTACAAAGGGAGAAAGCAAAATAAACATTAGAAAAGAAAACAACACAAGAAAAGAAAACAACACATAAGTACAACAAAATCAACAGAACAAGCGGATGAGAACGAAGGTACAAAGATACTGGAAGCATCTCGATGATGGGCGATGAAAAATTTCACTGTTTTACCCTACATTCCAAAATCGAGTGGTAAACTAATAAGAATTAAAAAAGCACAACCGATATGTCACATTTAAAGGTCTGAACAGAGAACAGAGCTTTTTCAACTACGAGAAGGAAAAAATTTGTCCCATATTGGGTAGTGGTGTGAATAAAATCCCATGTTCTTGTGGTTGCATCTATATGGCATAACCTTGTGATCTACAATCTCCTTCAGTGTAAAATGCCCTTCTCAAGTTTGTAAGTTTGAAACCGAAAATAGGCCGATAGCAATTGTAAGACAAGTAGAGGACTTGTAAGCAGCAGTCGGATGTTAGACCATAATAATCTTCGGCATTAAGGGGTTTGCAACTTTGGATAGTTGGTGTACCTATTATTTGTTTCCGGAGTATTTGATGGTAAGACCCATTTGGTTCCAGTGGTAAGACATGCAGGGGACTTGTAAGTAATAATCATCTGTTAGGCTACAATCATCATCAGAGGGGTTTGTAACTTTTGCTAGTCGGTGTTGCCTACCCATACTCACTGTAACGTCCCGAAGAGGTTGACCATCGACGAGCCGACGAGCCGGGTCGTCGACGTCGAGCAGTTCTGCTCGTGGTCGGCGTGCAGGATGAAGAGCAGGTCGAGGGCGTTGCGGACGACCGGGTCGACCTCGAAGTCCTCGCAGGGGTTGCCGAACATCATGCGCAGGAAGTTGCCGACGTAGTCGAGCTCGTTCAGCGGGTACAGGAAGGGCTGGCCGATCGAGTGCTTGTAGGCGTAGGCGGCGAGCGTCGGCAGCTTGGCGATCAGCCGATGGGTCGAGATCTCGACCGTGATCTGTAAGCAAAAGCTGAAATTTCATTTAAGGCCCGACATAACTCCTGAGAACTTCCTCTGCAAAGCCTACATTAATAGAAGAAGATTTTGGCAAAGAAATGAATATTTTTGATAAAAATAGAGAATGAAAAGTGCATCCTGTTTAGTAATTAGTAATATTTCATTAGGAAATCGTCATGGAATATCTGTAGGCCGACCATTAGTCACTCCCCCTTAGCCCTCCTGTCAATAACTTTCACCAAATGGGGTTCTTCTTTTAATATTGGTCTGGAGAATTTACGTGGCAATGCATCTTGCCCTGGTAAGCTTGCCATTGCCTGAGTGTTTTGACTCTGGAAAAAAGCAGCAACCATTGGGTCTTCTGTATAAGAATGGATTTGCTGACCTGATGCAGCAATCGCCTGAAATAGAATTGGCGACTTAGAAGCGACACTCGCATGAAAAACCTCCGGTAGACCGTACAGTGCTGTTTTGATGCCGGCTAATCTGGAGCTGGATAGGTCAAAATGCTGGGGTAGCTTTTTAATGTTACTGGAACTGGCTTGAACTGCGGTGTTATCAGAATGTTTATTGTTGTCGCTCGGGTAGATACCGGCGCAAGTTCCAGTTCCTTACACGCGAAGAATCTACAAGCCTTTGAGCGCGATGGAGAAGATTGGGTGCGCTTTGAAGTGGATGGCGAAGAGGCGCAGGTTACCTTGGAAAAACCCGTCGAGAAATACGTACGAGTGTTCCAACAAGCTGACAAAGACGGTTCGCGGCGACCTGTAGTGCAACTGCGAATTCGTTTGGGTAACATCCAAGACACATTTGAGTTTACCTTGGCTGACCGCAGTCATTTGGAACACAGGAAACCTACATCAGGATTGGCACGGGTGGATCACAGAGTTCCGGAGGCATTCCAAAATTGGTTTCAACGAAGTCACGCATGTAGTCTTGGGATTTCTTTGACAGTTTTTCGGCCATGCTTGCGACTCCGCTGGCTGAAACTAGATACGGCATCCGAAAAAGCATCATCTGGTCTCCCTGAAAAGAACTCCCGATTTGATACCCATTCAGTTTGGATCGTTCTTCGCCGGTCAACACACAACGTTCCAACCAGCGGTCTGGGTCGGGAGTTTCGCCTTCCTCACATGTGCTCGCCGAGCATGTGCCCGACGTCGGTGATGTTCATCACCTGCCGCACCTCGTAGCCGCAGTGCTCCAGCCAGCGGCGCAAGAGGTCGGAGAAGAGAAAGGCGCGGAAGTTCCCGACGTGCTGGCGGTTGTAGACCGTCGGTCCGCAGTTGTACATCCGCACCACTCCCCGCTCGAGCGGTTCGAAGACCTCCTTCGAGCGAGTGAGGCTGTTGTAGACGACGAAGGTCACGAGGAGGGCGGAGCCGGGTCCGGGCGCCGCGGATTATAGGCACAGCCGGCTTGAAATAGTTGAATTTACGATTTTTCCACTATAGTCATCGAAATATAAAATAAACTAGAAAGAAGGCATGGTAAGTATGAGAAAAAAAACAATTGGTGAAGTGTTACGTTTAGCAAGAATCAATCAAGGTTTGAGTTTAGAGGAATTGCAGCGCAAGACAGACATTCAACTGAATCTGCTTGAGGCTTTAGAATCAGATGATTTTGACCAATTGCCAAGCCCTTTTTATACACGTTCTTTTTTGAGGAAGTATGCTTGGGCAGTTGAGTTGGATGAAAACCTTGTGAACCAAAACCAGTCACGTAAGATTGCGTCATCTTCAGATGTAAATATTGAACCATGATCAATTTTGTTTTACAACTGAGACTTCCCGCTTGACTAACAGATTCTAACAAGTTCTATTACATAACAACCAAATAAGTCATGATTTGTGGGATTCTGAAGCTTTTCACGGCCCTCGCGGGGTTTTTGAACAATCAAATAAAAGACTATTATACAACGCGTACATTTGCATCTTGGTTAGGGGATTCTAACAAGTCCTATAACATAACAACCAAGGAAATCATGATTAGATTAAGCGTCTAAGTGTTTGGTTGAACGACAATCTAACCACGCATATAAATCCCTACTATCCAAAACTGTAAACTATTCTTTATTTTCATTTTTGTAAAAACTCTTTCTTTAATGAAGAAAATATTATATCTACATAAAATTAGAGACTGTATTAAATGTAGCCAAAATGAGCAATAAATGTACTTGCAAAGTCTTTCCATGTAAGATAACATTTTCCCATTAGTTTAAGGGTTTAAAAACAGGGGGAGGGGTGTCTAATTTTAGCAAATATTTATGCAGGTTTCCATCCCGTGACGTGCTACTGCTCAGGCGTTCACACCTCTTCTGGTAACTGTGGGTCCCTGATTCACTGAACATGATAATCGCCGGCTGAGCTTCTGCCTAGATGGCCTTTAATTACAGCGAAATAATGCCTTCTGTGCAATTTTGGCATTGCAGGAGTACTATCTGGGCCCAAAAATGAATCATGGAACTCTTTTTACCATATTTAAGCTACCTTTCAACTTTCAAATTCGGCCAAAGTCAATGCAGATAGTTAACGGTAGCTAAAAAACCCTTAAAAAGCAATTCGATCTGGTTGCGGATCTGCTTGACCCGTGCCTGGATTTCAGAAGCCTTGCCTTTACCGTCGACGATCACGGTGTTTTCCTTGTCGATGGTGATGCGCTTGGCGCGTCCCAGGTCGTCCATGGTGACGTTCTCAAGTTTCACACCGATGTCTTCGGTGATCACCTTGCCGCCGGTCAGGATGGCGATGTCGTTCAGCATGTCTTTCCTACGATCACCGAAGCCCGGCGCCTTGACTGCCGCAACATTCAGGGTGCCGCGCAGTTTGTTGACCACCAGAGTGGCAAATTACATACCTAAAGGCACATTGCAACCAAAGAGCGAAAAAACTATATCAAACAGTTCGTGGTAACGAACTAGTAAGAAGTTCATTAGTAACTAGTAAGGAGCGACCTGGCTCAATAGTAACCGAAACTCTAAAAAACGGAATTTCGATACCAATAGTTACACCAAAAGAATCGAATTTTAATACTGATTTTAAATATATAACTTTCATCAAGTTTAGTCTTACTCATCAAAAGCTACGAGCCTGAAAAAAAATGCCTTATTTTAGGAAGTAGGGGGAAACACGAGTGTTTTTTCGCAGTTGAAAATTTTTTGGAAGAATAGGAAGATAAGTCGGCAAACCATTGCTAGAATATTGGATGCTACAGGGATGACAGTGGTCAAATATGGCTTTGAAGCATGGGCGCTCCGAAAAACGGATCAAGATTGGCTAGATGTTTTCCAGAGAAATTGCCTACGGATTGTTTTGGGTACCCGGCTGACTGACCGTATTTCAAATAGTAAGTTGTACGAAAAATGTGGTTCTATCCCGCTTTCTAGTGCTATAATGAGAGAAAATTTGAGATGGCTGCCCAAGCTCGAGTATTTCGACGGCGAGGTCTGAGCGCGAGACAGGCGCCCGGCCCCGCCCCGTCGTAGGGCCGGTATGAGAACGCGCACCGTTCCCAGTCGATTTCCTGCCCCCCGACCCCACCCGGGCGTCGGCGGGCCAGCGATGTAGCCAGCCTCTCGCGTCCGCGGGGTCGGGGGCACCCACCCCACGAACCGATCGAGGCTCACCGTGACCCCCTCCTTGCTCTCCGCCGACGCCGTTCGGCGCTCCCTCTCCCTCCGCGACCTCAGCGACCCCGCCGGTTTGGTTCCTCTATTCTAAAATTTTTAACTTAAAGAACACTTTTTTATATATTTCCTTAGAAAAAGTGTTGGTTTTATTTGTCTCGCAATAAGTTGTTGAGCCTACCTAAAACTTGATTGGTTTCTATGACCCTTATTAATTACATTTTGCGACTACCCAAGGCCATAAACTACTCTTTTTACCAAAAATGAGCACTTCCGGTACAGAAAAAATGGTAGCTAAGTTTAAAAAGCTAAGGTCATTTTCGGAATCAGCACCCTCAAATTAGCTAAAAAACATCTTTTCGGGTGTCGGTGCCCGGTTCCTCGTCCTGGTTCGCACGAGACTAGTGCGACAAACATGCCAGGCGGGCAACTTCTACCCGGGGGCGGCGTGATTCCCCGGTCGACCGCGTCTGCGATCACTTGGGCGGAGTCCCGGTGACACCGCTGCTCACGCGACGCCCCGCGTCCGGAGGCCTTACCCGAACATCTGGGTCCAGAACGTCTCGTGCTGGCCGAGCCCGATTCGAGACCGGGACCCCATCATGTTTCGATGATGTCCTGGGCTGTACCACCACTGGCGGATCGCGTCGGACCCGCTACGGTCTCGGCGGTCCGGTCCTATCAGCGCAAGCAGCGCTTGCCGAGCGGCGGCATCACGATGGAGATGCTGAAGCAACTGAAGGTTTCGATTTAACGAACGCCTGTCCGGCGTAACCGGTGGACGCACGGAACCCGACCCAAACCGGGTTCCGTGCACCCCGCCGGTTTTATCCGTCCCTTTACGGACTCTTCGGAGTCCGTTTTTTTTAACGACGGCCGCGGTTTCAGGCGATCGGTTGACGACCGGCCGCGTAGGAACGCCGATTAATTGCTTGACATCCAATTGTTCATATAAATCTATCAGCTTCTTGCTTAAGGGATGTCCAATTTCAAAATGTTTGAGCTCACATCCACCAGGAGCAGTGGCCGCGGGATGTGGTGTCTCCATCCAGTCGATGAATATTGGCAAAGCATGCTTAAATAGCGGGGACTCTGGAAACAATAAACGCCAACGCAAGGCCGTCCCGTCAGGCTTTTCCCGTCCCAGTTCAACCGGTCCTGAAAAAGGAATCTCATTATGTTTCAAAATACCGGCGACCCTGTCCAGATCTGCTCCCAAGAAGGGAACTACAGTCTTTACAACGTTTCGTCCTTTCTTTAAGACTACTTCAGGCAATCTGTACATTTGAGTTCACAACACTAATGTACGCAGACCTGACGAAGTCTGGAAGAAAGACGTTGTCTCACCCATAGTTTGTTTGTGTTGTTTTGACCATAAAATTTACAAATCTCATTTTCGTAAAAAGAAATCATTATTGCTCGCAAGTGTTTGACGTTAGACTTTACTTTTATTTTTCTTCATAACTTTCATGTCTTGACATTTTGATAAATCAGGTTCTTCCAGGTTGATTTATTACTTTTACATGTAATCAATCTTGGGACGAGATACAGCAGCTTTTACTTCAAGGACAATCGGAAGTTCATAGACATGACATTACGGCCCGTGTCTTCCGGCAAAAGTTGAAATCAATGATAAACTACATAGTAAAAATTGAAGTGTTTGGGTCAGTGCGATGCTGGATGTAGTCAGTGGAATGGCAAAAACGAGGATTGCCACATGCACATATACTAATCTGGCTACATTATGAAATTGCTTGTAACAAAACCGATGATGTGATTTCCGCTAGAGCTTTTGACCACCAATCGAATGATCCCCCTCCGCAAGTTTATACAATTTTTTTCTATATATACTTATATGCCCCCATGGTATAACTTACAATCCTTGCCCTGAGGGCTGTAGGAGGATTGTCATCCTCATAGACATAGTTTCTGGCTCTTTCAACTACATTGAACAAAATGGCTATCTCAAAATTTTGATTGGATGTGTTTGAGGAAATGGTGGGCGTGGGAGGGGGGTTAGTTGCCCTCCAATTACTTTCGACTATTATAAAAAGCGCTAGCCCTTTCAGTCGATGGCCTGCCCGAAGTCCTGGAGATGCGCAAGGAACCGGACGGCGCACGCCTGTTTGGCGGCGGTGATTGGCACTCGGACGTCACCTTCCGGGACCCGCCGGGCCATCTGTCCTTCCTGCACGCCAAGATCCTGCCGCCGGTCGGCGGCGATACCGGGTTCGCCAATTGCATCGCCGCCTTCGAGGCGTTGAGCGAGGGATTCAAGGCCGTGTTGCGCGGCCTGTCGGCGGTGCACAGTTATGACGGGCCGGGCCGTCCCGATCATCCCAGCGAGACCGCGGTTGCCGTCTATGTAAATTTCGTAGAGGATATTCTGTGCCAATTAAAAAATGTAGTTCCTGTCTTGAAGATGTTTGTGACTCTCACACTAGAGGTTTCGTATGGTTAAACTATCACTATGATAAATCTATCACTCAAGCAATTAATTTATTCATAACCCATCTAGAAAAAAGAGGGTGAAACACCCATAAGATGGAATAATAAGAGAAAAACAATAAAAAGAAAAAAAGCTTTAAATACATACAAATCAACACCAACAAACAGTTCAATAAATAATGCTGACCATGGTTGTCAACCAGACTCTTGTGATACTGTCCTCACCTGTAAAACAGCAGATAAAACTATCCCTCCTCAGTCAGAGGGTCAGACATTTTAATTGCTATCCAAGCACTGCAGAAAAAATTGCACACTGCCGGTTACAAAGATTAAAAAGAAAGCTTAAATACCTTAGTATTAAACTTTAAATCAATAAACAAAAGAATATCTAAAATTAGCAAAGTGCCTTATTAATTCAATCTTTTCTTCCAAAAAATACTGCTTTTTGAATTTTGTTGCTTTTGATATTTCTTAAATGATCGGCATCGCCGAAACCGCCCTCGCCGCCGTCTCCATGGCGGTGGTGGCGGCCGGGCTCCTTGGCATGGCGATCATGCTGCTGGCGGGCCTGGGCGAACGGCGGAGGGAGATGGCGATCCTCCGGGCCGTCGGCGCCAGACCTGCCCACATTTTCGCATTGCTGATCATGGAGGCGGCGCTGCTGACCGCAGCCGGCGCGCTGCTCGGCCTCATATTCCTTTATGGCGGCGTCGCCCTGCTCCAGCCGCTGACGGAAAGTCGGTTTGGTCTCTACCTGCCGCTTGCGGAGAGCCAAGATCACAACATGCATTAATTCAAAAACGTCCAGAAATTAAATAAAAACAGAAGTTTTTTAAATGAAAGTAAGGAGCGAATAAATTTTTATTTAATTTAGATAAGAGCTTAAAAGAAGATCAGATTCGTATATAGTTTTGTGGAGAACCTGCCGTTGACCATTTTTATTTTTTATTTTTTTACAATCTTAAAACTTTGAAATAGGCAACAGTAACTGTTTGGACGTTGGACGTTCTTTCAATTTACATGATTTTTCCATTTCCTTTGATTCTTTATTTTGATAGAAAAATTCCTTCAAGAGATGTACCAGTTTGAAAGTTTAAAGGGGTTGACAACTTCAATAGTTAGGTACACACTGAATCCAAAAATAGGCCGATATCAATTGTGAGATATATGGGGGAGTTTTAAGCAACAGTCGGCTGTTAGCCCATAATAATCTTCGGCAATGAGGGGTTTGCAGCTTTTGCTAGTTGGCGTACCTAATATTTGTCTCCGGTGTATTTGATGGTTAGACCAATTTGGTTCTAGTGGTAAGACATGTAGGGGACTTGTAAGTAAAAAAAGAATTTAAAAAAATAAATAAAAAATAACGCCTCAGGTGGTGACAGTGTGCGAAATAAATGTCAGAAATATAGTGTTGTGAAGTTAGAGATAAATTACTGAAGATTATGAATATGATTTTTGAAAAAAGAAAAGTATTTAGTGGCTTTAGAAAACGACTAACCCTTTTACACTTAATTAGACCTAGATCCGTTGACGCCTAGTGGCATATAGGGCAGAAATGGTTGACCTCTATGCAGGACGATCCCTAGCCAGAGACTAACCACTCTTCCAGAGGCCCGGCACCGTCCCTGAAGCTCTTTGAATATCATAAGTTATTTGGATGAATTACTGTGAATTTAATCTGATAGAGCAGAAATTGACAAAATAACAACAAATACTCGTTTTTTAGTTGTCGTCAAACATCGTATATGGTTGGACTAATTTGAAAAACTGGTTGTTTATTCTTTTCTTTTATATTGAATTTGTTTTAGATCCTCAATGCACAACAGAATTTACATAAAATCAAACAGAACCAAGATCAAACTTTCTATTAAACGTTTTTTCATATCAAAATAATTTCACACTGTAAGCCCGCGTTGTCGCGTTGTCGAAATGGATGGAACTGCGTAAGAGCAGCCGGGCGTTCGGCATGCCCAGCAGAATGCGCGACCAGGCCTCGATGACGTTATCGCCGATCTTCGCCAGATTGTTGAAGCTTCCGAATGTGACATATCCATTTTGCAAGCAGGGGGGCGGCAATGGCGGCGGCGCGTCCGGCGGCGGTAGGTATACGTTGTGATTGGTGATGCGGACGAGCGCTTCGGTGTAGTGCTGCTCGACCCGGCCCGGAGGATCGGAAACGCTTTCGGTTGGGCGTTGCGCTGCAGGTTGACCATTGCTGACGCGTCTTCGGCGTTGATCGCATTCACGGCATCCGTATGCATCTGCATGAACTCGTCTGAGGTCTCAAGCTGTTTGTAGTACTCCGGATGCACGAGGTTGCCGCCGATGATGCGCGTCCTGCCAACGTCTAACGGTAAGAACGTGAGCCAGACGCTTGAGAACTGTGTGCACGATACGGCGCAATTCGGAAAGAAGCCGAACTGCGGGACCGTCTCACGGTCTTCGCCGGTCATCATTTCAGCAAACGGTTTGTTGCAAATGAAGTTTATAAAAGGTTATTAAAGCTAATTGCACATTCTTTTTCAATTTTTACAGGATATGTATATATATTATATCTTCATAACTTTTAACAAAAATACAAGTTAAGCACCCCCTATAAGCAGAGGGTAACAGGGACAGTCTGTATTATTCTAGTGGGATATCCCCATACCCACTATTGATTTCATACCCACCCTTTCAATACATATATACATTGAAATATGTTTGAGGGAATCAATGATATGGTCATTTATTTTGAGGACTTCATGGATTGATTCTGGGTTTTTATCCCAATAGCTGCGGGCGGATTTTACCTGGAAACCGGCGCTGGCAACTTCTATTTCGATACCCAACGTGAGCAGCCGCTCGACCAGTTTATTAGCGCGGGAAGGGTTCTTGCCTGGCACCAAATAATATGCCTTCACCCCGGACTTACCGCTTTGGGAAAGCGCGGATTTTTTATACCCGTAAAAGTCGGTTAACAATTCCTCACGATTATCGGCGGTGGTAGTAATGTTAGCAATAGAGCTTATAAATTGATGATGCACCGCTTCCCTGAAGGTCAACAGCACATCTTCTAGCAACGGGGATGGCGGCTACACTTCTGGTGGTGAATCAGGAGGTGGAGGGTGTGGTGATGGTGGTGGCTGTTAAAGGCTATTAACGAAATTCTCCGCCGTTTATCAATCAACCTGAAATTCGGTTTTTCAAAAAGCCCTAAACTTCATAAACTTTGTTTAATACATCATTTAGATAAGAAATTATTTGTACACAACTATCCATCGTAACTATTGCCTTTTTCATGTCGTCCAAATTACCTCCACTATCCCAAAAAAATTCATCAGCTTTTTACCCCAACCCAAATTTTTGCGGAATCGGATTCCTTAGATCATTTCAATGATGTCAAACATTTCCTCGCATCAACCTTTGGCTTTTCCCTTCATTTCAAAGGGGAACTGACGGAACCACCCCTTCACACCATCCCGGAAATGGATTTGCTTACGGATGACGCACCTCCGTTGACACCGTTCGTGTCCAAGGAAGAAGAGCATGACCGACTCTTGCAACTGTTGGAACTCGTCTACCTTGGATGGGCCAAACACCCATGCCCAGCCTTGAATAAGTGCACTCCCCCTACTCAATGTTGAATTACAATAAAATTTATTATTTCATATTTTCAATGTTCCAGTGAATCGCAATACCTCAATCTATTGAATAAGTAATAATTATCTGTGTCCAAAAACAACAAAAAAATACATATTTTCTCTAATTATAATAACTGCACTACAAAATTTTTTAAAGACACATGAGTATCACTTTATTTACATATAATAAAGTGGGTAATTACATAAGTGGGTATTACATAAGTGGGTATTAGCCAGACACCCTTTTAAACAAGAATTGATTGCCGACCTTAATGGTCCATGGATCTCGAATTATCATGGACTCAAAGTGCAAAGTGGGAGCAAACTTTATATGAGATTCTTAGCGGTGAAGATGATCCTTTGTTACAGGTTGGGAAATGGTATGACGAGTTGACTCAGGAGTCTATGGATCCGTTGACCTCCTTGTATGCGGGTGTTTTAGAGGCCGAAGCTGGTCAGCTTGATCGAATGAGAGAGCGGATGAAAACCTGGGATGACCGAAGCGAGTTATTGTCTTTCTTTCAAAGTCTGCTCGAAACCGCTTATCTTAAAAAAAAATGATCAAATGTTTTACTCGTTAGAATATAGGCTACTTTCATTCCATTTGATTATAGATCAAAAGGTAGAATGGAAACAAAGTTATGCTTAAAGACCAGAAAAGGCTTAAACTTTTAAAAATGATGACCATGAAAGAATACTACCCCCTCTCCCTCTCAAGAGATATTTTCTAGTAGTTTGCTTAATGTAAGATTTCTGAAAACCAGTTTCACCGCGACAAAGACACATGACGGGCGACAGAATGCATTGGACTTGCATAATTAGGCTACATATTTATATATTAGATCTTGCGCCCAGGGAAACCGCGCCGGTAGCGGGCGTGGCGCTAAAAAAGACGTCTTCCAAAACTAACTGTAATTCATTCGGTAAAGCGTCGCCGGGCATAAAAGCCTGGGCAAGTTTGCTGAGTTCAAGCCGGGGAACGAGCCCCTCTAAAGTAAGTTCTTTGTTCAAGTCTGCGCTGAGAAAAACGTCGGTCTCTGCAATGTTTGTTAAGCCGCTGATCCGGCCGCTCACCTGCGGTTTCCTGTTAAAAGGATCTCTTATTTCCGCTGTAAACAGGAACTCCTCTTTAGTTATAGAAAATTCTCAGTAGTAGGTTGACATGGAAGAGATAATCAACTAACACTAAACCAAGAGCTTGCACTAGGAGCAACAGTTCCTAGAGAGAGTTGTAAGCCTTCTTCATTTCCCGCCTTCAAACTAATTGCTGAATCATCTGCAAGCAAGAAGAGCAACTTCTTCTCTCTTTTGTTTCTGATATTTTGCTGATTTTCTTTTTTATGCAGCCGATTCGAGTTTATTTCGAGAAAATGGTAAGGGTCTAACTTCTGCAGTTCCTACAGTAATTGTATACATTGGGGTTGGGGGATGCTGAGGTCGACGGGGTCGAGGATGCGGTCGATTTCATTGCCAGACTTCGCCAGGCGAAAGACGTTTCTGATGTGCCGATCGGCAGGCGTGTTGTCGTGATTGGTGGTGGCATGACTGCGATTGATGCGGGCATTCAGGCAAAGCTTTTGGGTGCTGAAGAAGTGACCATCTGTTACCGCCGCGGTCAGGAAAACATGAACGCCTCTGAGTTTGAGCAAGAACTGGCAACTTCGAAAGGTGTTGTCATACGCCATTGGTTGCAGCCAATGCAACGATTTTGACTTCGCCGACGATATCACGCTCAGTGAGTACAGTAAACAAGGACTGCAAGAATTACTAGAAGCTGTACGTGACAGAGGCCGACTTATGGGACAAAGAATCATTGCTGATAAAACAAAAAGTATGTCAGTAACGGATTCACCTTTGCACCTGAGATGCGATAACCAGCACATTGAGGAGGTTATAGATTTGAAATATCTTGGGAGCACAGTGATAAATACAGGTTCTAAAAAGTTATATCATGCCCCATCGGGCAGGCCTCGGTACATTCAATGACGAGGATGCGGCGCAGCTGATCGCCATGCCGTTCAGCGCCATCGCCCTGCTGGACTCGCTGAAAGTGGGCGAAGGCGAATGGCTGGTGCAGACCGCGGCGAACGGCGCAGTCGGCAAGATCATGGTGAGCCTCGCCAAGGCGCGCGGCATCAAGCTGCTGAACCTCGTGCGCCGCGCCGAGGCGGCGGACGAGCTGAAGGCGCTTGGCGCCGAACATGTGCTCTGCACCTCCGACGAGGGCTGGCTCGACGCTGCCAAGGCGCTGATCGGCACGCAGGGCGCGTTCACCTTGTTCACCCAGTGCTGCGTTTGATGATGGGGAAGCAGAGGCACAGTTCGACGACGTCGATGACTTTGACAATCTGGTGCACGCACCACCTCGTGCGATTGATGGATCTGTGTTGTCCGGTTATTCGGAATACCGGGTTGAAGTAGATGTAGATTATCTGTCGCCCGCGCAGGCGAGCGCGCTCGGTGTTGTGGCGCTGTCGATAAAACGCATTGAGGTTGCCATTACTCCACCAGGTGAAGTGGCACAACGTTTCGTGGCTTTGAAGGCGAATTTCTAGCCGCTGTGAAATAATAGTGAAACATTTTGTTTTTTTACCCGTCAATCCGGCCCTGCATGCGGTATCTTTCTATTGGCTGCGCGGATTGTTAACCTTAGCCCGGTTCAAGAGAGAGAATAGCATTGTTGAAACTGAAAATATTCACGGTCGGTGGCACCATCGACAAGATTTACTTTGATGAGAAAAGTACCTACGAGGTCGGGCCACCAAACATTGATACGGTGCTGCGCGATCTTGCGTTGAATATTGATTATTCAGTGACCTCGCTGATGCAGAAAGACAGTATGGTGAATCCATGGGTGATAACGGTGTCGTAAGGGGCACGGCCGCGGGTCGCGCATCCCTCCAGAAGCGAGGAATGGAACCAGCCGCGATGCTGGTCGGAGCCTTCCAGATAAACATCTGCCGGCCATTTGAGGTCGGACCGGTCCTCAAGCGTGAAGGTGTGGGTGCTGCCGGAATCGAACCAGACATCGAGAATATCGGTAACCTGATGCCAGCGGTTGGAATCGGCTCGGTCGGCAAGAAAGCGCTCGCGCGCACCTTCGGCAAACCAGGCATCGGCGCCTAGGAGGCGGGACATTTCTGGCCATGAGATAATGAAACCTGTTGAGGGATTTGAGGGCGCGAGGCTAGCTTCGCGCCCTAAGGTCAGCTTGGATTTGGGTAGACTATTCGGTTGCCACCAAATCTTTCCAGGCAGACTGGTCTTTGAACCAATAGTCGTGAGTGTCACCCAACCAGCCATTGGATGTATTCACCAAGATCCAGTTGGAGAAGAAGTTCAAAGCGTCCGCATCTCCCTTGCGCAAGGCGAATGCCTCGTCACCACGGGACAGGTTTTCACCATCGTTGGTGGTGTGATGCACCAGTTTGACCAGACGTTCGGCCGTATCGGCGGAGAGGCGATGTTACCGTTTGGTAGCAACAATATTGCTCTCTATGCTGATGGAGTTTTCGGCGGCGACGTCGACTCGGTACGTGGTGGTATTCGCATCTACTTCGGAGAGTCCGGGAAATCACTGATGGCGCGGCATCGCGAAGACGACCCGCAAACGCAGTTGGATTCTTTCGCGACAATTGGCTGGGGCACTTCATCCGGAGTTATTGCATCTCCAGGAATTGTTTGTGGTGCAGATGAGATTTTTTTTCTCCCTCTGTTTTGTCATGGCTGGCCAGTTCGGTTTTAGGTCTTATAATCTATTATACATGACGCCTCCGGAAAATGCGTATAACGGAGATTGTTGAGAAAGCACAAATCACACGAAAAGCAGGATTGATATTTTCTAGTTAAAAACTAGAAACATTACAATAAAGGTATAAATCATCATATGTTGGTCGAATTAATGATAACAAAACAAGCGCTAGGAGCTCAAATGGCACTTGTGACGAGGTCGGAAGAGCCAAGAGCCAAGCGCACATATGTCATATGGCGTCATGGTGATGCCCAGGGCCAGCAGGCCAATTATGATCAGGGCCACTGTCCAGTGCAGGCAACGCATAGCCAGCGAATATTTCATCGGTGATTCATCTCCAAATGGTAATTGCTACGATTTGGATTAATTCTACTTTGTTGCTTATTATGTGATAATAGTCTATTTATTGAAAATACTTTTGCATAAATTAGAAAAATAAAATGGACCGACTTAAGGCAATGCAGGTTTTTGTTGAAGTAGCGGACCAGGGCAGTTTTTCAGCAGCGGCACGTCCTCCAACCGTAGCCGAAGCTGCCGACCGTAGCCGAAGCTGCCGACCGTAGCCGAAGCTGCCAAGCTTTGGTCCGTAGCTGAAGCCGCCAGGCTTTGGAGGAGCTCGCGACCGGCGAGACCCCGCAGGTGAGTGAACACGGCGATCGAGTCGTACCGCACGCGCTGTGTCAGGTGTCAGTGAGTCGCGGTTGACAGCGGGTCCGCAGTCCTCTGCGGCGAGACGCCGCAGTCACGTACCACATCGCCGCAGCCACGCGTTAGGCGGCGCGGAGCACCGAGCCCGCTTGTGTCTTTTTGCTTGTTTTATTTTCTCAGAGATGGATTTGGTATCCCTTCTTACCAGTTTTCCATACTCTTTGCTTTATGAATTGGTGTCATAAAGTTAACATTGTTTTGTAACTTGGTATTAAAAAGAGTAATTGTTTAAAATCTATTTTAGTGACTGCACTAATGTGGTGCTACCTCAAGTTGGTCAAGATATAGTTGGTAAGGAGCAAGAATTTTGCCCCAGATGTCAGTGTCGATATGAAAGTAGAAACACAACAACAATTAAGGTTTGTAAATAATTTCTTCGGCAAGCCTCGGTCGCGATGCAGCGGACCTTGCCGACTCCATGCGTCTTGAGCTTCCCGCGGATCGCATTCAGCGCATCCATCGCGCGTTCTATCGAAGCTTCGGACAGCCGACCGGTTTCGTGCAATCCCTCACCCAAACGGGCAATTTGGGAGTGCGAATCAACCACACGGAAAGTTTTTCCGTGTGGAGTGGCCACCAGAAGGCGGCAATTATTGGTTCCAAGGTCCACGGCCGCATAGAGGTCCGAGGCCCTGGCTGGGCGCGGTCGGCCGCGTTTTCGCAATTGAAGAGCAAAGTGCGGCGACGAATGAAATCAGCGAGAACATTCAGAAAGCCGCAGACGGCACTGAACAGACAGTTTCTACAATATCGGAAATAAATGAAGCGATCGCTAGAACAGATCAGACTGCAAAAACAGTTTTGGAAAGTTCTAATTCTTTGAGGGATCAAAATGTTTCAGTGAGAGAAACCGTTTCGACATTCCTTAAGCAAGTCTCTTCTGTGTAGTTTTTTGTAGTTGCTGTTTTACATTTGAGCTTATTTAATCAGTGTTTTAAAGTGATTGAGAGAAGCCTCTAACAACCGGGCTGATTCTGATTGCGGTGGCGTCTGTCCTGTGGACGTGGATCTGTCTCCATCAGTTTCGCGTCGTGCTCTACAACACTTGCGGCATCAGGGATTCATCTCCTCGTTAATATCTCTGATCGGGATGTGCTGGCGGGGTGTGGACCGGGAAGGCATGAGCGACAGCGCCGACAGGCAGGAGGATGCTTGCCGAGCAGTTCTGCTGGAACCAGTCAGCCAGATCCTGCTGCTGCTGGGTCGATCTCACCTGGGCCTGGTTTATCTCCCACCTTTTACAAAGGGATTAATTATAATGTCATCTATTTAATTTATCGGTTTTCTAGTTGTACCAGAGTTAGCGAGCTGCTACCCCGATTTTATATACCTTAGATTCTTGAAATTAGTGTGCTACATCCCCAAGCTTGAATATTGGGAGCAGGGACGCACGCGGGGGAAGAAGGACACAGACCCTCACCACGTCCTGTATTTTTTTTTAATTGATCTTTGCTTCTTATCCAACTTATTAAATGAATTCGTTTCTTATTATGGGTCCCTCCGGAAATGTATCTTTGCCAGAACGGCAACGCGCTTTCGGTGCTCGATCTGGAGACCGGCGAGGAAACCGCCCGCTGGTCGGTTCCGGGCAAGCCCGCGGGCGTCGCCGTGGCGCCGGACGGGACGGTCTACACCGTCGCGCCGGATGCCAAGACGGTGCGCAGGCACGGCGCCGATGGCTCGGTGCACGCCGAGGCGAAGCTGGAGGGTGGTCCGATCGGGGTCGCCCTGGACGCGGCCCGGTCGCACCTCTTCGTCTCGGATTGGTACAACGCCCGGCTCTGGGTGCTGGACGCCGAGGCGTTAATTCTCATCGTCATTGCATTTTTTCAAGATCTATTTCGGGAGTATAAGGTCGACGTTAAGTATACAGCAGCCTAAAATCCCAAACAAAGTTTTTACATACCTCTTTCATTCTAACACCCAAAAGGGGAGTACGTGCTACAACATCTCCAACTCGAGCAAAATTTAGAGATTAATACCATAGTAACCTAACCTTTCACAAAACTGTATGCGCCAGGTGTATTAATGCGGTCAACGAGAAAGAATTCTATTCTTTGAGATGACACTGCTTCTTCTTGAGGGCCCGTATAAACTTCAGATGGGGCACATTTGATTTAGTACGAAGGGCATAAAGGTGAGTCTTAAGGAATTTTGAACTAAATCAAAACATGTTTTGTTTATATGGGTTATCGAAAGCAATGACTAAGAATATTAAATAGGAACTTTCGGGAAATGATAAGGGAGATGATGAATTTACCAAAAAAGGTAATATTTGCACGCTACTACTACTACAAATACCACTACTTCTACTACTACCACAACTATTACTACCACTAATTTCACAAAAACTACTACTATTGTAGCGGGGATTCTATTGTTAGGATTATTTCCGGAGAATGATAAAACATATGACCGCCCCCCTTTCATATTTTGGAAATCCCAACCGCCCCATCCCTCTCTTAGGGGGGGCAGCTTCATGACCGATATGCAAAGCAGCCTCCGCTTCTGCTCTTTATCCAACTCCGCGAAGAGGAAAGATCTACACGGCATCCTTCCAAGTACAAAACAAACGGGGGCACAGGAGCACTACCCTCTCGGACGAATAAATTTGTCGCCTCATCTGCTAAGAAAAATATCTAATTTCTCTAGTGTGCCTATCGCTCTTCGGATGCAGTGTGGACGCTGTTCTTTGACGGAGTAGCGGTTGGCGACCCTCTGGAAGAACCTGTCGCGGACCGTGTTCTCTCGGTCGGAGCCGTCGGGATCGTCACGGGAAGAATCGGGGACTTCGTAAGTGAGGTTGTCGTCGGGTCTGATATCTCTGCGCGTGACGCGACGAGTTGCCAGGTCTCTTCGTGGACCGAAGACTTCGCCGATCCAGATCTTCCTTGCTGGGTCGTTCCCGACGCAGGCAACCCGGTCCAATGGTCGAGTGATGTCGGGCGGTTCTCGGCGCCCGGAACGGTCATGAACGCCGAGATCTGGACGTCGCTGACCGATCTGCAGGTCGTCGCCCAGCGAGATACCCTCTCGTGCGTGATCCTGACCCTCGACCCCGCCAAGGCCGAGCTCGCCGACGTCAAGGCCTTCGCGGCGCAGCGGCTGGACCTCGAGCTGACCGCGCTCCCGGAGCCCGAATACTACGCCAGCCTCGACGCCTTCTACCGGCCAGTGCGCCTGCTGATCATGCTGACCGCAGGGCTCATCGCGCTCGGCGGTGTGGGGCAAAATTTAGGCAGGCTCAAACATAAGCTCTGCCAAGAAATTTCCCTTGGAGGACTAATTGCTACCAGGAGTTTTCTTATTATTATAAATTTACTTAGAAATATTTCTCATTTTCTTATTAATAGATTTTTCAAGTATTCGTACTTCCCAGGGAAGGCCATTATCCCCCACCCCTCCCTGTTAGTACCTATGAACTCAAGGGAACATTTCCAAGAGATGAAGAGGTTTAAATACTTCAAAACATAATATAACATAAATTACTTATAAATATTTCTCATTTTCAGGGAACATTAAAAGTGTACAATTTGCTTTTAAGCGGCTTGGTTATGAAGCCATTTTATCAAGTGATCCTGAAGTAATAAAAAGTGCTAACCGAATTATATTTCCAGGTGTTGGAGAAGCGAGCAGTGCTATGAAAAAACTCGACGAATCAGGTCTTGGTAAGTTAATACCTCAATTAAAGCAACCTGTCTTAGGAATTTGCTTGGGAATGCAGCTTTTGTGTAAACATACTGAGGAGAACAACACCAAGGGTATTGGCATATTCGATGTAAATATTAAACGATTGTAGGGTATTCAGATCGTCCCACGATATCCTATGCACCTCTTCGAGGAGAAGACTTTCTGAAGCGGGTTCTTTCTCCTATATCCTTGGAGGCCATTCTCGTCATGGCACAATCCGGGTGGAATATTGAACGGGTATTTGGGATTACGATGGAACGGATTAATGATTTACGCAATGCGCCCCGAGCTTCGGGGCCCACACCAGAGAACGAACCGACCTACAAAGATTTTAAACGTTTTTTATCAGTGCTTCGTGAGCTCCAGCTCCATGGGCAGGTGGAAATAGGTTTTTATTCAATCGTACACTAGCGCTTGGTCTCCTTATATGGCTGATCGTAAAATCAAAAGGTTAGAGCGCTTTTTAAAGCAACTTCAATCAAAGTCCGCATTGAAACACTTTGTCGGTGAGCTGATCCGTTCCAACGCATGGTTAAAGAAGAATATAAATGCGGATTCATATCACGGGTGGGAGCTGGAGAAACATTTCCCAACTTATGAAGTTGAAGTACAACGTTTAATCCAGGATTTAACGGAATTAACTTACAGGGGCTCTTGGGCAGGCGCAGAAAGCTTTCCAAAAACCAAGCTCAACCCTACTTTTGAACCAACCATAAAACTAGAAATGATGAAACAAACAGTTTTAAGATATGGAGCGTACGGAGCACTTACCATCTGCGTACTATTTATAATCAGTTGGTATGCGTTGGGCAATCTATCCATGTCCGTACAGGAACTATTGGGATATGTCTCGATAATTGTCTCCCTAAGTTTTGTATTTTTTGGCATCAAACATTTTCGGGATAGGGAAAATGAAGGAAAGGTAAGCTTTAAAAAAGCACTTATCATCGGTATTTTGATGTCCGGACGGCGCGCGCATGCCCGTGCTACCAGACTTCCTGGACAACATCGAACAACCCACCCAGACCACGCCGTTTCGCATGGTCACGGCGCCCGCGCGCAACTTCCTGAACACGAGCTTCACCGAGCAGCCGACGTCGGTCAAACGCGAGGGCGAGCCCACCATCAAGGTGCATCCGGACGATTGCCGCACGCTGGGTCTGGAAGCCGGCATGCGCACGCGGGTTGGCAACAAGCGGGGCTCGGTGGTGGTCAAATGTGAGCGTTTTGACGGTGTTCAGCCGGATTGCTTTAAAACACCTAGACGTTGGCGTAAACATGCAATGTAATATTTCCGAAGTGCAAAAAAAAGAAAAGAAAACCTATATGCAACAGAATTGCAAAAATCAGAAGCGATCGCGTTAATAAATTAATATATCTTCTCTTTGTACAAGTACATAAGTAATTTATTCTTTTGTAATCCTTTCTTTTGCAAAAAGAGGATAAATATGTATTTAATTTTCTTCTGTTTAAAAAATACTAAAAGCAATTGTTATATGAAGTCGTTTCATTACTTGAATACGTGCCATTTGCAACAGTGTGTTAATTGGACAAAACGTTACACAACAATCCTGACTGGTGACACAAAGGAGCGGGCTCAATGGGGTGTCAAGACACCCAATCCAGCCCAGTGTTCAAGGCATTGTGAGATCCATTGTGGACCCATTATTGTCAAGCATTGTGTTAGTGCCTGGTGGATGCATCTTACAATTTACCCCTGCAAATTCATTGCGATCCTTGGGAGACGCATAGGTGACATCTCTTTTGTGGCTAACGCATCTGATTCGAGGTAATTTTGGGGTGTTTCTAATACATTTAGAGTAATAAAGACAGAATGGCTTTTTGAACAAATATCCATGCTTAATCGAACATCGACAATTAAAACACATTAGATTTTTACTCTCTGATTTCGGGCATCAAGCAATAATGAAAGAGAAAAACATCTCATTTTATTGTGAATAAACAGGCGCCATCTATTTAAACAACTCAATTTTCAATAGACCATCAATATTTTTCTTATTTTTGTAAAAAGAAACAACATGTTTCATGCATATATGCTGAATTTGTGTAGGGAAAAAAGTTTACAGCATAGATTTACAGATGCTCTAGCGTTCTATTAAGGTTTAATTTCTTAATACCTAATACACAATAGAGATGAATAAATTTATGTTTGTTTATGCTATATTTGCGCTGCAAGTTCAATTTGTTTTATCGGAGAATGTCCATGCTGGGGTAGTTAGTAATAGCTTGAACCATGACAACAAGGAAATTTATGATGCAGAGACTCAGAAATCAACCCCAAAAATTCAACGGGTATTGAACAAAATCAGCGAAACTACACACATGGTAGGTGAAGAAACCAAAACGAAAGGGGGTAAACATATTGCAATCATAGTAAACACCAGCAAATTTCAAGCAGAGCATTACCTTTTCTTTTTTTTAGCTAAAAACAGAATGAAAATCATTATCTAACCATTATTTAGAGGTTGATTTAGGTAGGGAGTCCTCCTAACTTTATTTCAAATACAATTAAAAAATTTAAAAGGTAATTTGTTTATTGATCGTAGGACAATTGATAATTATTTGTAAATGGCATAAGATCATACAGAACAGTGAAAAGGGTTACGCGCGCGCGCAACTTTTTGTATCGCGCTCTTTTTTAACAACTTGTTCTTCGTGCCTGGCAAGACCTCCCATGTCCGGCTGTCCACCACATTGGAGAGAAGCCACAAGCAGTCCATATCCCGAGCCAACTCCTCAAAGCGTTCCAGCCCAAAATCCAAATCGTGGTTGCCGACGACGCTACAATCAACCTGTGAGGAACCCCGGTGGAAGGGACGCCGCACGTCGTGTTTGTTGGTCTCAGCAAGTTTGGCCTGCCGTCACCCCGATTTTCAACGAATTTCGATGACGTCTGATGCAATCTGACAATGACCGTTGTTGATGTTACAATTGGCAGGCATGAAGGGCGGTAATCACTTCTCCATCGAAACGCTCGACGGTAAGCTCTGCGCCACTCAGGTACACTTGGGCGAACTCCTACCGCTTGACCTTCTAGACAAGCTATCGCTCATCAAGGACGAAGCTGATGGACCACGTAGTTGATTCCGAGTCCTGTGTAGACTGCGGCCACGACCACTACCATGGCACCTGCGTCGCCTGGTACTCCCAACGACAAGACGAGTGCACTGAGCCGGGCTGCGACTGCTCATCGTATAGGCCGCCGGACAGGACGTTCTCATAATCCAAAATAATTCCAATAAAAAAAAATTCCTACAAAATACAAAAATACTTTGCACAATTCTAAAATAGTTCTAACAGAATGAAAAATAATTGGTGTAGAACACGAAATACTTATTGAAAACCCAAAAGGTATTATAACAACCCAAACACTTCATATAGAATATAAAAATTTTAAACAAATCCAAAATAATTTCTACAAAACAAAAGTTTTTCTACAAAAATAAAAATACTTTTCACAATTTCAAAATATTTTTATAAGAATGAAAAATAGTTGGTGCAAAACCCGGTGGTGACATGCTTTTCTATTTCTCTAGTGTTCTATTCAAAACTAATATGTGATACTATCTCTTCTTCATTTAGTCCTTCTTACAAATTCTCATCGGGAGCGCTAAGCTTGATAACAAACTCCTCTTTGTTTACCCAACTAATAACAACGATCATACATATAATTGAGTACTAATGTGTGGCGTCACAATTTCATGAATATTAGAAGTCTGATAATTTGTAGATAATAATTGAGAACGGAATCATTAGTGAAATGCCAATGACCGGTTTCGTTGCACCCTGGCGGCTAACTCATTATTTGTATTATCAACAGGAGGTTGATCATTAGATTCTGGGAAACTCATTTTGATTCTAAGAGTATACTTTCAATTGAGGATTTTCAACAATTAACTCTTTAAGAATTTCAGTTGATAGACGATCTAGTTTTTGCATTCCTTGTTTAGAAATTATACGACCTTTCTTCTCAACTTTTTCTACATAACCAAGTTTTTCTAATCCTTGAATCGCATTACGAATAATTGCGCCACCAGCATCTTTGTGATGTGCTGCTCCATATCCAGATGGTTTGGTAATTTTATGGAAAGCTTCAATTTAGAGGTTTTGGCTCTCGTTGGAAGACTCCATGGTTGCTGCGACAGCTGCAAAGCTCTTAATAACCATAAGTTTAAAAAGGCGTTTGAAAACGTTTAATAAAACGTTTGAATAAGTTTAAAAACGCTGTCTAGCGAACACAAGCTGACACTTGAAGCTACGTGGTAGCAATGATTTTGTTTAATTTTAATAGTGAAACTATTTTGTGAACATAAATCATGGGTTTCAAAAAGAGCCAAAAACTGCTTGAAAACATCACTGATGGCCAGGGCGGTGGGCGCCACACAACTCGTTGCTGAAATCGGTTTCATTCACCTGGTAGGTGAACCCATCCGGGTACAGGACATCGTAGGTCGGCAGGAACACCACATCGACATCAAGCGCCCGCAGCGCTTCAAGGTCGGCCGTCATCGTATCCGGATAGTTTTCCAGGTCATCTGGATTGTTGAACTGTGTCGGGTTCACGTAAATGCTGACAACGGTCTGGTCCGTTGCCGCCTTGCTGTCCCGAATCAGCGAGAGGTGCCCCTCGTGCAGTGCACCCATGTCGCGCTTCGCCAGCTCGCCGAAGCGCTCGAGGAGCTGTCCGAGCGCGACCGGCTGTTGCTCAAGGGGGCCTTCTACGAGCGCCGCTCCTACGCCGAGCTCGCGGCCGCCGTCGGGGTGCGCACCGACAGCGTAGGGCAATTGCTCTATCGCGCTAAGTCGCGCCTCAAAAAGAGGTTAGGCGGCGAGCAATTCCTGAAATCCCTGTCCGGGCTGCTGCTGGCCTGCCTCACCTGGGTGGCAGGAGAGATCGGTTCATGACGAGCTGCCCGGACAAAGCGCTGTATCCGCTTTGAACGGGAGCAGGCGCGGGGCCGGCTGAAATCGTTGCATCGGAGTTCGGAACAACTCCAGCAGCGGCTGCGTTTCGGCCGGCCGCCGCAATCCGACCCTGGGCGTCCGTGGCCTTCCCCGTATCCGAACGCGGTTCCGGCTGGCGTCCCGGTTCCTCGCCATCAACCGTCTGAACGTCTTGCCGGACAGATGGATGCTCCCCGACCGACGGCATTTTCACGCCAGCTTCGGATGAAGGCACCGGCGACGCGTCAAGATTTCGCCCCTTGACCTTTTGCTTCTTGGCCATTGCTTGCTTTTGTTGTTAGATATTCTGGATGATCTTTTAGAGATGTTTCTAGGAGGCTTAAAATAAAATCATCATCGTCTACGATTAAAATATTTTTTACTGCATCCATACTTTACCTTTCCGTAAAAGTTATACATTTCTCTATATATTCAAACATTCGTTCTTTTTGAACTGGCTTGGTTAAAAATCCAATAGCCCCCTTGTTTATTGCTTTTAGGACATTTTCTTTTATAGAATCTGAACTGGAAACAAGAATAAAGGCATCAGAATCTCTGAAGTTGTGAATCTGTAAGGATCTTAAAATGAATACTAGGTACGCAGCAAAAGTAGCAAACCTCTCATCGCAGAAGATGACTATAGCCTAACAGCCGATTATTACTTACAAGTCCCCTACATGTCTTACCACTGGAACCAAATTGGTCTTACCACCAAATACACCAGAAATAAATAATAGGTAGACGAACTAGCAAAAGTTACGAGCCCCTCATTGCCGAAGATGATTATGAACTAACATCCGACTATTGCTTAAGACTCCCCTATATGTCTCACAATTGGTAGTAACGGTTGCAACCGCGCCGTCGCGCACTACCTCGAGATGCTGATAAGCCATGAGAGCTCTTCCTTACCCGTGGGTATCAGAACAATGTGCCCGCGAGGTCGGCCAGCTCCTGCTTGAGTTCATCCGCGTTGCCGCCCTGCAGCCAGATGACAACAGACGTGGCACCGGCTTTGGCGGCTGCGGCAATTTCCGCCGGCGTGCGGTTTTCACCACCCGGGGTAGAGAACAGGACGTAGTGGAAATCGTCAGGATTGCGTCCTGCGACCGCGGCCTCCCGCGCAATCGTTAATAATCTTTATTAAAAGTTAATTTTCCATTTTGCCAGCTACTACAAAACAGCTGGAACAAAAAAGTTACTTTTTCGTAACTTTTTGTGGAGGCTGAAACAGAGCCGTACTATACAATCATGTCACATATATTTTGTCTGTGGTCCTACCGAAATTCTACTGAATTAAGAGCTACTGACGACCGAGTCCGTTGATTTTTGAATTAAAAAAAAAGGGAATAGTTGTGAGAAAAGTCAAAGTCATGGCCAATTGTAGAAAAAAGCCAAGACAGATTATCCAATGCATGCTTGCGACGACAGCGCGGCGTGCTGTCGTGCTCGAAAATTGGGTGCGCAGCAACGTCGCGCCGCCGTATGTCAGCGCGATCAAGACCCCCATGGCAGGCAGGTAATTTCGATGCTCGTGCACGAGCTCAAGCGAGACGACGCTCGATTCCATCGAGTGCGCAACCAGGTACCAGGCGATACCGAACGTAACGAGCGGCCGGCGACGGACGAGCACGAGCGCAACAATGACCATGGAGACGATGCCGGCGACGGCGAAAAACGTCATCGGCGGCTCGAAAAACACTGTGGGGTACAATTCCCGCACAAGATGTTTTATACCGATTTTGTCAGATTACATGCTCTTATATTAGCCTGTAGAAGGGGCTAACATAAGAGCTGATAGTCCGCGTGGCTTCACAGCGCTGACTCATGGCCAGCTACAGGCTCACATAACCTAAACTACGTCTGTAAACAGCGTTACATTGTGTCTGTAAGGATTGGTGGCTCTTGAGTAAATTAAATAAAAAAAATTAATTTTTTTAGCTGAAAGTAAGGAGCAACATTAAAACTTAAAACGAACAGAAAAGAAGAATGGATATGATTATAGAAAAAGAATGGATCATAAAAACTCAGCACCTGGTGATAATGTACCCAAGCAATACGTCCTGACATTTAAGGCTACAGAAAGCGCAGGTGAACGGCAGGAATACTTATAGTGGCTATAAAGGAATGACCCCAAAACTCATTAGGAGTGCCGTTGTGTACTGTACTAAAAAGATAATGTTGTCTGCCAGCCACGCCTTATAGTCATGAATATGGAATCTGCGCAGCGTGTAGACTGTCAAATAAGAGATTGTGAACTGGGAAATGTATAAGCATAGCTTTTAATTCAGCCATCAAACATCTATCTACGACGTTGTGTAGCCTGCTAATGATGAACAGCTTACTGATGAACAGACGATTTATCAAACTAAGGGGACTGGGAGGGGAGTGTACTGGAGGGGTTCTAGTAGACCTCCAGTTAAGGGTTACGGAACATAATTATTACAGTAGCACCTGTTTGTACTTCAGAGCTTCTCCACTTAAAAAGTGGCACCAAAAGTGTTGTTTTCAGTGCTATATCGCACTTACGAATGGTAGAATTGAAAAACAAAGAACTTTTAATCTTGAATTGAATTAGCAACTTTAAAAGTTTCAATGATATTTCTAGCAATTATAGAGTGGCGCTGCCTATGATTCTGCTTATAAGCCCTTTGGAACACCTGCATGCATGTGGGTTTTTTTAATTGAAACTACCCTTAAACGTTCCCTAAAAGTTTCACCTTTGCACCCTTAGTGTCATTATTTACGTTAAATGTAGTGGTAGAATTAATAGGTGATTTGAACATTATTCTCAACAAGCACTGGAATTTTCAACTTGATACAATTAGCCGTTGCTGTCTGGAATTTATGGAATGGCTGGATTAATCTATGAAACACTAGCTGAAACGGGATGGAATCCTACTGATGGTTTATCTGTAGAAATTATTCCTGGTGTGTCTGCTCTAAATTCATGTGCCTCAATAATTGGCTCTCCATTAATGACTGATTTTGCAGTTGTCAGCATGAGTGATCTGTTGGTGCCATGGGAGGTTATTGAAAAACGAGTTGAATCCGCTGCTCAAGGTGATTATGTAATTGTAATTTATAATCCTGCCAGCAAAAAAAGAATTCATCAACTTCAGGTTTGTTTATAGACCTGCTTCAGTTCAGCATCAAATGGAAAGTAAAACATTGTGGCTAAGTTCTTTCTGATGGAAGAATTTTCTGCAATTTAGACTCGCCTTCGCTTTGGCTTGCTGGCTGTGATGTACGGCTTAAGCCACTTGAGTTTCTGCTCAAATCCCAACAACCAGAAGGATTGATTTAGCCTTTTTCGCAGCTCTTCGGGAATAAGTGAGCACTGAAGCTTACATTTCCTTAAACCACACCAAGAGAGAATGGGTCTTTCTTTGATCAAAAAAACTTCGTGATGTGATTCTGTCTCGGATTATCCCGATTAAAAACTCGATATGTACTAGAATTTTATTGTATCGTAGAAACTTAACATTTGTCACTGTTCAATTTTTGTGCTTCTTACATGTTTTGGTTTTCGACAGATAAGTTGTCAAGGTGCTAGGCGGCTTCCCTTAGACTATAAACCTGAGTGTATTCAGTCACCTACCCACCGTGAGTTTTGATGGGAAGGAAAGTAGAAATGGCACCCATTATCCATACATATTACATCCACAGTCCTTATTAACCTATATGTAGTGTGGGGGGGGGGGGGGGGTGAGGAAATGAACGTCAGTGAAGGTAAAATAGAGTCAAGTTTTACAGACTGAAGAGCATAGATTCATGCTATTCTTTTTATTTATTTTAGGTAGGGAACTAATAAAAAGGGGAACAGAATTATTAAACGGTTCAATAATCGAACCTAAGTGGTAAACCATTTAGAAAATTTATCCACCGGAATACTGTGAAATCCACCCTTTACGTGTTGAAATTGCAAAACAAGCTAAACAGTTTTCTCTTTTATTTCTAGTCTTGTGACAATAGAGGGCTTTAGTTTTCAAAAGTTTATTTTTTCCTTGTACAATTTGTTAACATTATTCTTATATTAGGAGCTCCTGAACAATTGAATTATTAGTTTCAATAGGCGGGCATAAATACTCGCCTGGTAATAAACGGTCTGTGTTTCAACTGGTCTCAATTGACATTGCAGGTGGATGTTTCAGCAAATTATGCAAATAGGAGCCCTTTGTCAAATTAGGTTACAGTCAAAGATTCTGAAAGACGAAAAAACCTCGAATTTCTCGGCTTATTATAGGTTTCTCTACTTCTTAGGGTGACAGCATCAGCAAAAACATTGAAGGTAAACAGAAGCAAAAGCAGACTAAATGTTGTGGTGCGGTTCATAGCGATCATTCTTATTGGTTTACGAATAAGCCTATCAGTTGTCCGACAAATAACAAGTTTATGACGTAGCCAGCCGCTACTCAGATAAACCCAAACCTCTTCTTTTCCAGGTATTTAATGGTGTATTAAATTGAATGGGCAAGGATTGATATTGACCATGGCTACGGGCCTTATATACCGCAAAATGTAAATGCGGTAGAGACGAAAAACCGGCCAGGATAAACTGTGAAATTCTTTACAACACATTTCGTAAATAATTATTTGGTAAGATATATTAAAAAACTAATGGTATTATGGTGATATTTTTGGAGTTGCATTTCTTTTTTACTTGTTTTTTTTGCCAATTAAAGCCTGGTATTTGGTTGTATATGCCTATTTCTCAATCTTTTAAACATGGAATTTAGATGAAAAGTTCAGTTGCTTGCCAGCTTGAATTAAAACACGATTAATTGAAAAATAGCTTTAAAAAAAGAAATTACTCAAAGAAAAATAAAGGGCACTCAGCATGATATCTTTGCAGTTTCCGCTACACCGACTGGTGGGCGTTCCTCCGGTGGCTTAGTTACTATTTTACCCAAGTCTCTTAATGCAACTAATCTAGCAATTAATACAAATTTTTTAGCTTGTAGTTTTTCAAACGTAGTTTTAATTAATTGCTATTTTCCAACTGATTACAAGATGATATTTCTTTTGATGCGTTTAATTCAATGCTGTTTTAATCCCAGTGGTTTTGTCTCTAGTTTACAGTCGAATTTACGTATTTATATTTTAGGTGATTTTAACCTTTGGTTTTAAGCGTGGCAGTTTTTACATTGGCAGAAGGTAGATGTGCATTTATTGTTGAAAAGTGGACACGCAATGCCTTTTAGGATCAGAGTGGCACTGTGTTGACACTCGGTTATTCTTGTAGAGCTCTGAAGGCGGTCTAGTACTCTAATAAAGGCAGCCCTTCCCTGCTCTAAGTGGACTCATTATTAAATAGTTCGTGACAATGAACTGTACACCCTTTAATCATATTCTTTACCATGTGCAATCATTAAATAGTCTAATATCTTCATTTTTCCAACAAGCGACCCGGCTGAATAGAAACCAAAACTCTAAAAAACGGAATTTCAATACCATTAGATAGATCAAAAGAATTGGTCTACTATGCTGATTCCAAAAATATAAGATTAATTTAGTTTATTGTTACCCATCAAAAATAGGAGCCTGATAAAGTTTGCCTGATTTTTTGTCAAAAAGGTGGGAAACACTCCCTGATTCAGATCAGATTCCTGATCCAAGATTCAGCTTATCAGAGAACCCTACTGTAGAGGCTTCGAGCTCCCATCTTCAAAGATGTGGAATTTTGTCGCTCCCGCTTTTGGAAGTCCACTATGCAGGTATGAAAACAACTAAAGTGTCAATAGCTGAACTGTACCTTACCAGTACCAGGTGCTAATGAAGTGAGGATCACCTTTACGCATGGGCAAATATATGGACAAGATGCGGGGAAGAGACTTTTGTTTCCTTTGTGGGAATGTTACTGTAATATTTGTCGTAGAGAGGATTGAGGTACAAAAACATGTTTATTGTGGGAAACATAGCCAGCGTAGTATTCTACTTCTTTCTTCTTGTATTTCTTTTAAGCTCCATTTTGTCTGAACTTAACGAAATCTATATATCTAAAATCAGCATTAAATGCGATTTTTTTTATTTAACTATTGTTATAAATTCTGCTTTTTAGAGCTCCGGTTACTATTGAGCCGGGTCGCTCCGTACTACAGTTCGTTACCACGAACTGTTTGAAAAATAATCAGGAAACAGACATCCATAATCTTTTCTCTGGCAAAAAATATAAATTCGCATCTTTGTACATAGCAGCTTGAAACCTCTAGAGAAGGGTTCTATGATATGCTGAATCTGATGACTTGATTTTCTTTGGGAATATTTTAAAAAAAGATCAAAAATTAAATAAAAAACAAGTTATTTCAACTGAAGTAAGGAGCAGCGTTGAGACTTAAAACGAACAGAAATGGTTACGTTACGTATAAGAGGGGATTCGCCCCCTCGTCAATACCTCGATCTTTATGCTTAATTATTTTTGGTGTTTTAGAAAGAGCTATTTATTCTAAATAAACGGCCTTTGTGATTCAGGGATCATTCTTAAGGAATTGGAACAAAACTCGAACTTTTGCGTAAAGAGCGAGGTATTGATGAGGGTTCGAAAGTGTATTTTAGTTTATTTTGATATTACCCTTAATATTCTTAGAAATTTTCAATTAAATGCATCATCCATTCCTGAGATATTGCAGATTCGTCCTTCTAACAACCGGGATGCTCATAGTGCATTGATTGATTCCTCCTCAACATTCCCTGGGATTTTCAACGCAGTGCCCTTAACTACGCCTGAGATATTGGACACGCCTTTACACTATACTCATATAAAGGGTTAAATTTAGAAATAATGCAGTTGAGAGGTTTTGCCGGAATGAGGGAAAGAGGATAGAAGAGCTACATAAGTAAGTGAAGCTATTTATTCGCTGCACCAATACCTTTACTGATAATGCTACATTAGTAAGTGAAATTGTTTACTTGATTTATCTTCTCGTTACCCAACATTACCTCCATACCTTCACTTATTCCTCCTATTAGCGACTTATTCTTCTTAACATTAATTTTCAGACCTATTCTTGCACCCTGAACTCTCAAAACCTCCGAAAATTCATTCATTTTACGATTTTTTTCATCTAGGATGGTCAAATCATCAGCATACCGCAAGTCTAGGAGAGTTTTACTGGCTGCATGGCCCGTACTTTCTGCGAGGCATACCGGCATCTACCTTCGAGGTTTATTTTATCAAATAACTATGTTTTCTGATTCATTGACCACAACTTCAGAATAAACCGCAACACTCATATAAAACAAAATGAAAATAAAGGCTTGCGGCATTCTTCCATGAAAAACATTGCGCCAGTCACACACACGAGTTGTACCATTGATTTACACTGTGACTGAGTGTGATTTAGTGTGATTTTTGATGTTGTGTGACTTTTGTGATTTAGTGTGATTTTTTTGGCGGTGCTCCTCCCTTCTCCCACTCCTACAAAAATTTAATCAACAATCCTAAATATAATATATTTATAAGAAACTGAAAGGAATCCCATACTTACAATACTGGTTAAAACAAATACTTCAGAAAGAAGCACAAAATTCCTCAAGGGCCTTCTTACCTTTTACTTCCGCCAAAAGCCTGTTCCGGATTTCAGGGCCAATATATCTAATAGAAAATCTAGATCTGATAGTAATTGGAACCGGCGTCCTAACCATTTCAACATTTCTAGTTTCATAACTGTGTTCCCTTTCTTTCTACTCTACTAGTCACTGATTTTTAGCACACAACGATTTTCCGGTCGTTATTTGATCGGTTCGTACTCGTATTATCATTGGAAATTTCTTTGCATATGCTGTCAATAAATTGTTTACGGTCCAGAGGATCCTTGATATCTTGTTGACAAGTTTTAGCCCTATAACATACGACGGTTTTGTGCTTTGTGAATTGTAAGCAGCAGAGGTTGACTTATCGTCAACATGTTCAGCACTCGAGGAGTTCACATTTGAGAGCGCGAGGGTCGTGATATCAATAAATCCATCATTATTTTATTTAGGTAGGTTGCTAGTGATACTTTTGGAACAGGCTGCTAATAGTTTTTTTTTAAACCGTCAATACAGAACTCCGTTTTTGGCTAGAAGTCTAGAAAATAGGGTGTTTAAGAAGAAATTAGCCTAGTTATTGTTAGGCTAACATGTTTTTCCTCTGATTTCACTATACTTTGCCTTCAAATCTCACCTTAATGCGCAAATGCACCAAGCTGTATATTTCCGAGGTAATGGGTTTTATGGCTCTTGGTTTTGTTTGCATTGATTCAATTTTCAGAGATAGTTTTTTTTCAATGGCTTTAACTTGAAGGTGATGAAGAAATGGTAGCCTGCAAATCACTGTCGTCATGATTTTTCGCTGGTAAGCATGGGCCTGGCTGAAAAAGATTTTCAAACGCTGTTTGTCTTGCCTTCTTTTCCATTTCGTTCTTCAGTGATTTATAGCAGCTAATAGATGAATTAGATCCTCGAGAAACTTTAGCGCTACATTCGACGTCAGGATAGGAGGATTTTAATTCCTTGTTCGAAATAGGAAAAATCTTTGAACAAATTTTTGATGTTAGCCTCCGAATAGAATCGCCGCACCGCAGTTCGTCGCACAAAGCCCAGCCCCGGATCGAAATCCTCGCCAATCTCGATGTAATTGGCGCGCGCGCGATAGACGTCGTTTGGGTAGCGCACGCCGGCGCCGTAGGCGTAGCCTTTTTCGTCGGCGTGACTGCCCAGCGCGAAGACGTTCGCTTCTAGTGTTTTGTTCCCGTTGAGCTTGGTGGTGCGGAAGCGGAAATCGGGCCCGAAGACGTAGTTGTCGTCGTTCGAATTCGGATCACCGGCCGTCGCGATGAAGCCAAATTAGCTGATTGTAACGTTCTTCTTTTTATTTCTGTTCATTTGGCTTTTGGCTTTTGTGCCTGTTCTCTTAGAACTGTTCAGCCAAACCACAGGGACAGAAAAGATATGATATTTTTTTTTTTTCAAAAAATCACTATTACAGGTCCCAAAGGGCCGAATTTGAGTAATAAATTTTCTCCAACAAACTTTTGAGATCTTTACAATGATCCCTCTGTTTTTCAAATAATCCACCTATGTTCCGCCTTTTTTTTGTACTGACATTCTAACATTCAAAAAGTGTATGAGGAAAGGGTAGCCCCTTCATGTATAGACTAATTTCTCCTCGACTTAAGTTTTAATGTTCGTCCTTACTTTTAGTTGAATAAGCTTCTTTTTTATTTTATTAATTAAAGAAGCTGTTAATGACTACTTGGGTGCTATTGTTTATGCAGAAGGCAAAGAAAAATTTGTAAATAGTGATGAAAAGTGCTTAAATTTTCGACAACAACGCAGAAAAGTAATTTAAGTATCAAATAGTATGTAAATAAAGTTTACTTTTTTTATATTAGCTATTTAATGTTTTGTGCAAAACTCTTTAAATGTCTTCTTTATACTCCTTGGAGACAACCCCTTGATATTATTTTTACATTTATTATAATTTATTATCAAACTATACCTCAAAGAAAACCACGATCGCTCGCATCTGACAAGAGGCCGGTGGATTAGTCACTTTTGTCGAGTAGAGTAGGGGTGAGTAGAACTCGAGGGAAGCAGGTCGAACTTATGAAGAAGAGATGAAAGTTAAATTGTCGCTCTAAGTCACTGCAAACAGCACTGTAGTAAATGGTATAAGGAGTGTATGTGGTAAAGTATGCCTCATTAAATGCGTTGTCAAAAATCAAATAACCTGTCAAAAATGTAATAACCTTTAGATTAGTAACAACTGTGCGTTTCTACTTTTTCTACTACTGCTAGCAACTCACCGCAGCATCAAGCTGCCCCTGTACAATACAGCTACACACACTTCTCCTCTACCCCGATCTGTTCAAAACCTTCCCATTTTGCACTATCCCAGGAAATTCTCATTTCTCTTAAATCTTACTTTATTACATCTTCCCATTCCAACCACGGACAACCTGCTTTCCATTTAGCCCTAGAATCATCATAAATCATTAAAGAAAGAATAGAATCATGACTATGGGCCTTCTAAAACTAGTGACGGGATTCTACCCCCTTCCCCCTTTTTGGAAAATCAGGCAAAGTTTCTCAGGCTCTTAGCCTTGGATACGTAACACTAAACTTAATGAAACTTATATATTTGGAATTTGCATAATAAGCAAATTGATTTGATATATCGATCGTATAAGAATTCCGCTTTTAAGAGCTTGGGTTACTATTGAGCCGTGTCGCTTCTTGCTTGCTGTTCGTTACCACGAACTGTCTGGTAATGATGTGTGACGATTCCATACAAAGTTTGACTGATATGCCTCTGAGATTGGAGGACCATGTACAGCCCCAGACGGGGGCGGAGGAGGGGGTATTTTGCTGATTACAGATAATGGCAAGGTATTGACTACTTTTTTATTTTCTTCAAACAAATTACTGCGCAATTCATCCCTTGTGAGATCTTCCTCAATGTCAAAATACTTCGTTTCACTTCCTCGAAAGGACGATCTTGAATTGCCCATATTAGGGAGTGAAACCTTAGCCACGACTAAGCTACTATTTGATCGGCTGCTCTCGGGGATCGTCCAGGTCTGAAAGCGGTCGCCGCGCAGCGAGCGGACCAAGCCCCAGCCGGTGGCGGTGAGGGCAAGAAGCAGCTCACGGATTTTGCGGAAAAGCGAGGCGCGGACCGCGCGCAAGAGGACTGCGAGGACCGCCACCGCGGCGAACAAGGGCATGATCAGGTTGCCCTTACCGATCAGTGCCAGCCAGAGGCCGGCCGCGAGCGCGGCGATGGCGAGCAGGTAGATACCCGCCCAGCGAATCAGCTTGTGCGAGACATACTTGTATTAACTTGGCGAGAGGAAACTGACGCTAGTATCGATGAAAAAATTAATAGGTATTTTCGTTGTTGGTAATGACAATTAGTATTTTCTATTTATTTATTTAGTTTTTATACCATTTATCTAACGAAGTCTTTTGATTTTTCCCCACTGCAAGAGCCAGACTAGGTTCGGTCGTTTATTAAACAAATTTAACACAAATAGAAAATGTACATACTGTGAGAGGTGCTGGTTGATGGTAAATTGAATCTAATTTCATCCGCCGTTGCTTTGTCTTCATCCTCATATTCAGTATATTAAGTAATAAGTATTTCGTAATCTTACTTAAGTATCAAGTAATAAGTACACCCTAGAGTTTTTACTTAAGTGCAAGCACAAGTAATGGAAAATTTTACTTAAGTAGTACTTCAAGTAAAAGTACTTCAAGTAAGTGACAGAACTGGTACAAATTAAATATTTTTTTTTTTTTTTTTACTGAAAGTAAGGAGCGACATTAAAACTTAAATGGCATTGGTCGAGATTTCGTAGTGTATATCGCATTTTAGGGATTTTTGGACAAGTGTAGCAGCAGTATCTAGAACTATTGGCACCAATCTTAACATAGCTTACTAATTTCACTCATTTAAGAATAAAGAATATTAGCTTCCAGTAACCATGCCCCCTTTGAATAGGTTGTGGATACCCCCCCCCTCTATAAAATAGGTATGTTGGTCAGAATGCCGATAATCACAGGTGGATTTAGAATAGAAACATTTGTGTTCATTAACATTCTTAAATTCCTTACGTCTACCACTGTTTGCTGTCTATTTTCTACTTTCTTGTTGATTATATCGGACGTTTTTCATCGGTTCTGCGCATGCAGAAGCTATGAGAAAGTTCGTTGAGAAGCTTAATTTTGGTTTTTGTCAATGACGCTTTGTATTATGTTAGCCCATCATATAAGCATGTCTTATGAGAGCATAGACACATTTTCTAATATGGTTCCATATATAGCATAAATAAGATTGTTGAGTTTTCAATGGATCTGTTATTTATATAATATAATGTCCATTGAAACACTCAAAGCACGAAAATTTGCAATTCCAGTTACTATAAATGATGATTCTTTGGAACCAACACATGAACTACCAAAGGTGATAAGATACAAAGAAAAAGGATTTTTTTTTTTCATTTTATTAGAAATTGTTTTTTGAAATTAACACCTTCTCACTTGAAATCTTCCAGAATCTACAATCTTGTTCACTAACAAAACGCCCTGGTTTCCCCTCCTCCCCTAGGGTAATCCTTGATACACGAAACACCATCTAACTGAAAGTATTCCAGAGTCTACAATCTTGTTCCGTAAGAAAAAATCTTGGCTCTTTCCCCCTCCTCCAGGGAAATTTTAGTTTTATGCTGAAGCAAAGAGGCTTGATCTGTTTATTTATATTAAGAGCCGTATGACTGAATTATTGAACGTCACTCGGGAATTCCGCAACAGCAAGTTTGACTTGAACGGGTCGGAAACTTTTAAAGCCCATTTAATGAAAAATGGCAACCTTCGTAAAAAGATGTTGGATGCAAACCCAACTATACATGAGATATGTCTTGCATTTCACTTGTTTTCAATGCCCGATGAGGCTACTTTTTTGAGCTGTGTAGATAGCATTATTCGAAGTCGAGAGAATAAGCGTGAACAAGATGACGAGGATACTAACGTTGATTGGTCAGAAATTTCCATAGTTGTAAGATCTAACTTTCAGAGTTTGAACATTTAAAACCATCAAGTTTAAAGATAATTAATAAATTTTCCAACTTCTAAGACGCTTAAGTTTTATATTCCGACCGCGTAGCTTCTTCACACTTTCAAGAATCTTAGCATTTTTAAATTTCTGCAATTCTTAGAATTAATTTTCATAGTTTGATGAATGAAAACCTTCAAATTTGAAGAGTCTCAGCTTTTGTTTTAACAAAACTTCACAAGTCATACATAAATTTGACCACTTTGACAACACGAAGTTTTCCTGTAATTCTATATTTTTATGTAATTTATATGTTTTTTGCTTTTTTCGAATTTGTCCCCCATAAACTATCCGTCTTAGTAGGTGTGTACGTCGAGGGAGCTTCGGCATGAGTGCCCATTCTGGAATTTTCAATTTTTAACGAGTTTCTGATATAGTTAATTGTTTTTTTTTTGTCCTTTTTTTTACTTCTTCCACTCCTGTTTTTTGGGTCAGCTTCCCTCGATATAATAGCTATTTTTGGTAAAATTCTAGTTGATAGACTTCTTGCTATCTCAGAAAGGGTTCATTACATAAGTGGCAATTATTCTGTGTTAAGCAGAGCGCCTCTAAGCTCACTATCAATAAAATATATCAAAATATTGATTTTTAAACATAATATCAAGTAACATGGAATCATTTTTCTGAATGCCGAAGGGATTATGAGTTTAGTTGCTTAGAGCTGTCGACACCGCTCCGTTAAATTTAATTTACTCAACAATTTTCGTTTCTATTTAACCGTTTTAAATATTATAGCCAGGTACCTACGTTTTTTTTCTTGGGAGAGGGATTGCAAGTTTGTGGAAAACAGATTATAGTTTTTTCAGTTGCAAATCTGAGGAGTTGCCTTTGTCTTTTTTTCTCTCTATCCTTTTTTCAGCATTGCATCTGGTGTACTGTTAATGGTGCAAGCGACTACTAACCCTGCGGTTCTGTACGCACAATGATAAATTACAGCTTTTAAAATATTAAACTATGTTTCTTGGCCGGCAAAATCTATATATTGGTTTGTCGTGCAATTAATTTGACTATATTTTAAATATTACAGATATAAAAATACAAATTCCAGTTCTTATTATTATATAATTTCATGATATCTTTACATGTCATGGATTACGGCTATTCGTCATTTAAGTTAGCCTTAAATGTTTTTTTTTATTTTTTGTTAACAAAAAATAAAATAACTTGAGGCAGTTCAGAAACGTGCTTCTGTAATTATTACAGGGTTTAGTCTGTCCCATACCAGCAACACTAGCACCATATAAAGCCACCATGCATTTTTTTTTGTAGACCTAAACGAGGGGAAATTTCCCAATTAGCACTGACCAATCTTCCATCATTTACACCCATAGTCAGAGGCTGCTCAGCTGTTCTTCCGACCAAAACTATGGTGGGGGGCGGGGGTAGGTCATCACCATGGGAATAGTTGCTTCAGCTTTTGACTGTTTTTAACCAGATTTATATTTTAAAGTTTGGATCAAACATTTTTGAAGGGAGTGCAACTAAAAGGGGCGTGAAAGTGGGCTGTTGCCACTCTAACCACGTTTCTAAACCCCTCTCTAAACATGTTCTGAAAGTTTCAACGTAATACAATCAGCCGTTCTTAAAATAGTGCAGCTCCTTTTTGATAAATTAATTCGCATAAAGCCTTTCAGTTTAGTATAGTGTTGAGTGGAATCGAATCTCAGCTATGGAGTGGAAGTAAAATCTTTGTCTTTTGATGATATTTCAAACCATGGGGGAGTAGAGAAACCAAAGAGTGCGTGGTAACGAACTGTAAATAAGGAGCGACACGGCTCAGTAGTAACTGAAACTAAAAAACGGAACTTTATCAATAGATACGTCAAAAGAATCGACTTATGATGTAAGTGGGGCCGGGAGGGGACAAAGCTTATTGGTAGCCGTATGTATTAACATAGTAAAAAGCTGTTTTTGGACAATATTCTTTGAAAAAAAGGCATCAAGTGGTATATTCACTTTACACGAAAGCCAGGTATATGGATTGGTATAATTTTACCAAAAAGGGCACTAGAACTTTTAATTTACGTTAGAATGAGCCCTCTAGCGACATTCTAGGACCACTGGTTCGATATGACCACCCCTGGGAAAAAGAAAAAACAGCAACAAATAAACACGCACATGTGATCGATATTTTTCTGTATTAGATATTATTATCTAACACCATTATATCGGAAAATTATCGCATCGGCAATATTGGCAAATTATCGATATTAACAAGATTTATGTGTCTTTTAAGAATGGAATTTGTCCCATTTTACTAAAATAAGCAATCACGAACTTCAAAGCAGAAATTCAGGATGACATCGCTAATTATTAGCCAAGCTATATCATAACTGTTTCTATTTGAAATAATATGTGACAAGGCTATGCTCACCAGTCTACTTGCCTTTTTTAGAGTTTTTTTTTTTATGAATTTAAGCTCAGATTCCAAGATAAGCATTATATGAAGTAGGACTTTGTCATTGTTTTGAATTTTCTTCGATCGGCTCTTAATTCTTCTCAGGATTTCATTTTCTATTAGATACATGACCGTTCTCTGTCAGAACATAAAACAACTGTAAATTGTTTGAATTGGCTCTCTCTCCATCTTTTCTCTCTCTCTCTCTCTTTCCCTTCCTTCCTTCTCTCTCCCTCTTTATTAAATGTATTTTTGTAAGTAATTATTTTTTAATTAGAAGGAGTGCTCATTTTATAGATAGAGAAAGGAATGCTTTTTTTCCAGACATAAATTATCCCTTAAGAGTCAAATCTAATAGAATCCCTTAAATTATTTCATACCTCTCATCATCAGAATCAGTGAAAAAATTTACCAATTAGTATAAATTTACAAATATCTAAGAATTTTGCGCTTTTTTGGGTAGGGTAATCCTCAAAACAGCCAAAGGGGGTATATTTTATAAAAAATTAAAAAACGAAACAATTAATAAGCTTCAAATGTCTGGATGCCTAAAAAGAAGGCCTACAACCCTGTACCCTGTGTACATGCCCTGCCGTGACTTTCTAATTCCAATTCCAGTGATTGTGCACCTATCTGTTCTAGTCAAACAGTTCGTGGTAACGAACTGTAGTTTTTTGTTGGGGAGGAGGGGTTTAGGGGAGGGAATTACGAGGGGGATCTTTCTATGGAGGAATTTGTCATTGGGAAAGAGATTTTCTATGAAGGGGATGCAGGATTTTCTAGCATTATTTAAAAAACAAGGAAGATTAAATATGAAAAAGACTTTTTAACTGAAAGGAAGCAGCAGCACTAATTTTAAAATGAACAAATATTATTACGAGTATAGGGTTCACCTCCTCCTAATACTTCGCTCTTTATTCAGAAGTATGTTTAGTAATTTCAACTATTTATTCTAAAAGCATGAAGAGCAGGCGGGCTGGCTGGACGGCGTCCTGACCGATAACCCCAACGAGTGGACGGTGCTGACATTCCACCACCCGGTGTATTCTGCCAAAGCCGGTCGTGACAATGAGCATCTCCGCAAGCTGTGGCAGCCGGTCATCGACAAACACCATGTGGACATTGTGCTGCAGGGGCATGACCACACCTATGCCCGGTCCAAGCTGATGACAGCCGACGTCAATCTGGACACCGGTGTCACGCATCAGGACCCCAATACAGGAACCGTCTACGTTGTTTCTAATCACTTTCAAAGATAGTGAAAAGTAACTTGTTTAGATTTGTACCATTAATTGTCAGAAACATGAACACAACCATACAAATAGACTAAGTAGGCTACTGCTAGCCTAAAATACTGATCTAAAATTGCATCTCTTGTTCTAGAGCCTCATCAGTAAAAAAAATATAAGTACCAAAACATAAAATACAAAAAAAATGATTGTATGGCACCAATACCACCAGAATTATCACTGACTAAGCCTATAGGCTAGGCTATGAAAAAAGCATTGTTTTTTTTTTTACCACTCCAAAAGTGAATTAAGAGTTATATTTTGATGTTTGGAGGATATTTTTAGTCATAATGCTGAAAATAATTAAAACCGGTTGATTATAAGTGAGCAACCATTTCAGTCGTTTCAAATCTCATACATTTTAGAAAATAATTTTCTCAAAATCTAAAATATCTTGCCTAAATACAACATGTACATGTAGAAATACTTTAGAGATACTAAAAGCCCTTAAAAAATCAAATATAATTCAAAAAGTATGTTTTAAGGCCATTTTACAAAATTTTTGAAGTTTTTGAATTTTGGGTAAAGCAAATTATATTTTTGTTTCAGAGTATTATAGCGGGCTATAGCCACAAAAGTAAACATTCTTGCACTAATATAACTGTTTCTCGGCAGCAAAAAAAGAGAACCCTCATACCTTCGTTGGAGAGCATTGTAAAAGATCTTTTTTATGACGCTGCACTGATATTCTAATTTCTTATTTTGATACAAGGTTCATTCAAAATAAGCAATGCCTATATGAGATTGAGATAATAATGGTAAAAACTGCAAGGCAGTGGCGATTCAACGCCTAGACAGGCGAGCAGAGAGGGAACAATCCCTCTTATATGCGGAGTAGTTTCTGTTCGTTTTAAGTTTTAATGTCGTTCTTACTATTAGTTGAAGAACTTTTTTATTTAATTTAATTTCAAAACGTTTTAGAATTAATGCACGTTTTGATTTTGGCTCTCCACATAAATAATTAAAACAAAATTTGTATATTAATTTTTATTGTGGCAAAATGGCTTTCTCATAGTTTTGATTGGAAATGATCGAATGCTTTGAGGGCTTGAACGTCGAATGCTTTCAGATTCCATGTCTCACAGTCGTACTGCTTCGTTTCATATGTTGCTCAAGTTGAAAGTTGCTTTTAAACAAGAAGAAGAAGAAGAAATTTAGACAAAAAGCAATCCTACAAGAACTAAAAATTAGTGTTTCCTTTTAGTATTTGGACGACTACATTGTGGTCTGTTCTATTCTTTCATAATTTTTCTGTTCTAAATCAGCAGCTTTGTTTTTTCTGAGATGGTTCATAATTCAATGTTGTCGGGTTTAGATGATAATGGAACAGAGGGAAATAAAGGAAACTATAAAAACGCAAATACAGATTTTGAATTTAAAAAAACAAAAAAAAAAAAGTTAAAAAAAACAAAAAAAAAATTTCTAAAAGAAGGAAATATTGTATTTTGCTCCTAAACAAGGCTATGCAAGACTTTTGGTAAAGACGTGTTCGAATTATTTAAAGAATTCTATAAAAAGGAAGCAAATATAAATTTACACATCGTGGTCGTGCTCAGTGCCGCGAAATAAAATAATTAGAAAGGATACCGTATTCTACGGAGTCGAACATAGAAAAGACGCTACAGGAGATTCCCCTATTTTATTGTATCTAATAATCGAGCCAACGTCAGTCAACGAATTTGACTGACGAAATCACACGATTCGAATTGGACTTACTAGGAGTTTCAAAAACGCGTATCCCAGGGTTAGGAAACCTGAAATTAGGTGGTATAGATTTTATTTAATCAGTAAAAATGGGGTTTATGGACAGGGAGTGGGGTTCATGATGAATAACGAAGCTGCTAAGTCTGTTAAGGTTGGGAGGGTAATTATGAAAACAATAACAAAAATCAAAATATTTTGACTTCACGTCCGGAATTGTTTATCTACGGAAAACAAATTAAAGTCAAAATGATTTATAGTTAGGTTAGTTCAAAAAGTGCTTAAATTTGAATTTGTAATAGAAGCAATTATTTTATTCATAAAGAGAATAAAAAAAGGCATCAAGTGTTATTTTCACTTTATTGGTAAGTCAATAATATGAACTGTGATATGTTTACCCATATTCCTAACCTATTTCCATGATCCCAAAAAGTATCTAAGCTAGAATTTTACCTAAGTTTTTAAAAATAGGTAGGCTAGATAGGTGAAATTATGGTTTAGCTACTTTTTACAATATTTGAAGGGGTTAGCACTTCAAAAAAAAAAAAAAAAAAAACAAGTTATAGATTGTCAGTTTAAAATACATATTCTTCTATTTAGTCCTTAAAGTCTTAATACTTCTTTACTTATTATAAGTAAAAAAAGGAAATAATAAATGAAAAGAGAAAAATCAAATAGGTGAAAAACAAGAATTTTGTCAGCCAGTAGCAAAATATGAAAATGAAAATCAAGCAAATATTTTGACAAGGATTTGGCCCTGAGTGCTAAAAAAAAATTATAAGAAAGAGGAAAAAAAAAACAAAGAAAAAACAACAATGAGAAGAGAAGGACCAGTAGAATTGTCATTTGATTGAACAATTAATGTTGTATAATCAATAGCAGCAGGGACGGGGGAGAGGGGTCTCCATCCGGAGAGTCAAGGGGCATGGGCTATCTATACCTCCGCATCCGTTTCCCGTGAAAGCACGTTCAACTTTGATGAAATGGGACAGACTTCGTACTTATCATATAATATATTTTCGAGCTTATGAGATTAATATTACAAAGATGCAAGTCTTGAAGACGCTAAGTATTTTTTCAAATAAACTAGCAGATCAGTGAAGTATGGCTTCATCGAACGAGAAGTCTTGGAATAAATGGAGTTTGTCTAAGATGGTTTGAGAAATACCTTTACGGTAGGTCCCTTAAAGTCGTTTTAAATGATGTAGCCTCATCGTTTTTTTCTGTGAAGTGTGGTGTATCTCAGGGCTCTGTGCTGGCTCTTTACTTTATCTAGTTTTCGTTGACATGATGCGCTTTTATCTGCAGAATACATGTATTACTTCTTTTGTGGATGACACTGTGCTAACAGTATTTGCAAAATCAGTCGATGATTTAATAGTAAACTGACCTCCCAAGATTTGGAGTTAGGCTCTCTACCTCCTGAGCTAGCCTGGATTGTATTTTATTATTAGCTTTGATGCATTTATACATATAAAAGAAAACTATATATAAACTTTAAATAACAATTATATATAAGCTCTTGCATAGGTTTCTGTAGATTTAAAAGCATTATTTAAGATAATGCGTGTTCTAAATACCTTAAATAAGAGCTCTAAATACCTTAGAACACTATACAGTTCAAATGACATTATTTTAAGCGATTTCCGCACATCATTACCTTTGACCAGAAAAATTGTACGACTCTTTTCTCTTCTATTTACATAGTTTTACAATCTATTACATAATTTATGTATTTAACATAGTTTATGACTTTTACTTTCACAGTTGGGTTTTTACAGCAAACTACAATAATTATCACCATTATACTACTAACTTGTCTCTTCTACTATGAACGCTAAGTTCTAACTTGGACAGTAACATTCCAAAAGGGCTAGTTCCATATCTTGGACCTTCACTATCAATTTAAACCTACTTTTCAATTTTCAAGAAAAATCTAAACGACACCATTTTTTCAGATACAGAAGTCTTACGAGAAGAGTGAATTTAAGGCATTCTTTTCTTTTACTACACAAGATTTTATTTAGACTTTCCACTCAGATATCAGTACAGTGAGCTTAATTTTGAACCCATAGAATACAAGCTCAAAATTTTTTCTTTTATTCAATTCAGTTGGTTATAGATGGGATTTTTATGACAATTTGCGTCTGCATTGCCATTATTTCACAGTTTCGAATTCAGAACTCCAAACAGAATACTGTTTAAATAGTTTTGACAGTCTTGACAGCCCAAAACTGCCAAACTATATCCATTGCTAACTAAAATGAAGGGAGACGAAAGAATAATTTATACCTCTCCACCGCTCTATTCTACATTTACGTGAAAATAGGAAGCTCTCGTAGAAATAGATCGGGTGTAAAAATGTACTTTTTGAGGCATCAGGCACCTCCTCCCCCTCAAGTGACGCAATGAACCACCAGCCCTCTTCATAATAGCTGATATAAAACTGTACATCACTCTACAAACTTTATTAAACATCAAGTGAATCAACTTGGTTCAATGTGGCTCTAAATTAAGTGTATATAAATCACAGGCAGTGGAAAAAGTAAAAATAGCATTCAAAGAAGCCCTGCACAGAAAAAATCCCCAACAGAAATATTAATCTACCATTCAACATTGAGTCCTTTATTCAGTTGTCTTTATAACGCTGCTTAAGAGAATGGGCCTCTTCTATTTTAATTCATGTTTTGTTAAGATTGTCTTTTTATTGTCCTGTAGACTTTTTCTTCTAAATTTCCAAGTTTTCTTCCTACACGGAGGATAGCTGTGCGGAGGTCTCGACCAAAATCTTCGTATTTTTCTCTTTTTTCGACAAAGATGCAGCGCTCATCGACCGGCTGTTGGCCAATGATTTGCAGTACGCCGAACATTGGTTGACGTTTTGGAACGATTTGCTGAGAAACGATTACGCCGGCACGGGTTTCATCACCGGTGGTCGGAAACAAATCAGCGGTTGGTTGTATCGGGCATTGATCGACAACAAACCGTTTGACCAGTTTGCTCGCGAGTTGGTGGCTCCGGAAAGTGGTGAAAGTCGAGGATTCATCGACGGCATCAGGTGGCGAGGCACGGTCAGCGCGGGGCAAACGATCGAGACAAATTGATAAGTCAGATGGAGAAATACAGAAACGATTCAATTAAAACTTTGAAAACATAGTCCTCTGGTGGTCTAAGGCCTAGCTAGGTTCAAACTTTTCTACTTACGGATTCGGCTGCATCAGAGATAAATTTTATTAGTCAACAATAATCTTGCTGAATAAACTACTGTCTTTTTGTTTTGAAAGTAAAAACACCGAAGTTTCGCCAAAAAACAAACTTCAAAATTGTTACATAAAAGGTATGGGCGATGAAAATATTCTGAAAGCAGACTTGAAATCAGCCAATACACATTAAAAGAGTCAAATTTTGAGGCTTATTCAAAATATATAAATCCGTAAAGTTTAATATTACCAAACGAAAGTTACAACCCAGAAAAAATTTGCCCAATTTTTAAAAGGGAAGAAATAAACCCTAAAACACTAAGTGATCTTAATGAAAATCACACCATCAAACTCAGCATATCAGAGAACCCTGCTATAGAGGTTTTTAGCTTTTATGTACACAAATGTGGAATTTTGTATAAATTGTCAGAAGAAAGATGACAGATACTTGTTTATTTTTTTTCTCTTAGTTTAATATTGAACTTTTTAAGATGTGTTGAAACCCCTGCTAACTATTCCCTCGTCAAAATGAATTCTATTGAGCGCGTTAGTCGTGTAGGGATTGCTAGAAATATCAGATATATCAATTAAGAAACAGATTTGTTGGTTTTGGAGATTCAGAGGGATTTTCCTGCAATTTCTCAACTTTTCCATACAAATTGCTTATATTTGTTTTCGTTTACAAATTTATGCACCCCGCAGTGGTGGTTCTGGCTTCTCTTGCCCCGAGCCCCACCTGTCTACCACAAACCCAGCCATGGAGCCTTGTTTGGGAAATTGTTTTGAAGTAGTTTTTCGTTTATAAAATTTATTGTTAAATAAAGAACTCAGTACCATGATTATAAATCAACATTATTTTATCCAAATCGTGAATAAAATCAACAATATTTTTCATTGAACAATATTGTGAAATTAAAAGTTGAATAGTTTTTATCAATCGTTCAGCCAATGCTGCCTTTATTGGACTATGACTATGATAGAGCAGAATATTATATTTCAATAGAACCTTCCTTACATGTGGATTAATAAATTCACCATACACGCAGCTAATTAATAAAAAAACGTAAAATAGTGCTTCACTACAGTTTCTAACATATTCCAGATTAGCATTTATGCAAATATACCGCCTTTGAAACATAGGATTTGTAATATAGCTAGATAGATTAAATCGATTGTATTTTGATGATTGAAGCCAGTTGGGAGTAAGGAGGGGGGGGGGATATAAACTCTGGGGATCGTCTAATGGTTTTAATCTTTGCTTCCAATATCGAATCGAAACTCCAATAAGTCTCCAAATTCTCTTATTTGTAATTGAAACTCGCACTGGAACTTTTAATTTCCATTTGAATGAACCCTCTCTCGATAATCTAGGACCATTATTTTGATACGATCACTTCGAAGGAAAAAACAGACAAAAAAACAGCAAATAAACACGCATCCGTAATCTTTCTTCTGGAAAAAATAGCAGAATTCTACATTTTTGTAGATAGGAGTTTGAAATTTCTACAGTACGGTTCTCTGGTACGCTGAATTCACTGGTCTGATGATTCTTTTTATGTATCTATAGATATAAACATTCTGTTTTTAGAGTTTCAGTTCCTATTGTTTATTTTAGTTTTTCTCTACAACAGCTTCTATTGATACTCAAACTGTTAAAACTGTAAACTTAGAGAATGGAATAAAACTTGTTGCAAATAAAGTAGAAAATGACACTGTAGCATCAGTTGGAGTATTTGTTAAAGCTGGATCTGCTTTCGAAAATCATAAAACTCATGGATGTTCTCATTACTTACGTCGTTTTGTTTACAAGGTATATATTTTTATTATATATTATACTCTTATATTATACTATTAATCATATAATTCATTAATCTTTTTTGTTTTTATTTTGAAATTTGGGTCAGAAAGTGGCTCAGGGCGGGGCTTTCCACGAGCCGGCCCGAGAGAGTGTGAGCAACTGGGGATGGCGGGAGGAAGCAGCTTGCGGGGCGGGAGCTGGACAGGACCAGATGGGGTGGGCGGCGGAGTCTCACAGCCTTTGCCGCAGACCCGTGCAGCGCTGCGGAAAATTCCCTCCAAGGCGCAGCGTCTGGGGACTCCGCGCGCCGGAATCGGCAGGGAGAGAATGCGCGGACTTGGGACCGGCAGCGGACTGTGTTCTGTCCCGCCGCAGCTATTGAAAAATACTTCATGAATTTTTTTTTAAGAATTCCAATTAGCCTACACCTTCATAGCAAAATTCGTCTCCACAAATGGTGTTGTGCATTTAAATCCAGAAAATGGCACCTTTGGCCCATTTTCGCTTTTATGCTTTTACTCATTTTTGCTAGGCGTTTTTATACCAGTTTTGTCGATCCATAGCTAGTAGTACCGAAGCGTATGCGTGCAGGCTGGGAACGGGAACGGGACCCGTTCCCAGCCTGCACAAAATTCGAAAGTTTCATCGAACGTGAAACTGGGGTCAGCCTTCATCCACAGAACATGCCCTAGCCATCCCAACCTTTCTTTCATTATAGCCCTAGAAAGCGGGATAGAACCACATTTTTCGTATAGCCTATTGTTTGAAATATGGTCAGTAAGCCAGGTACACAGAACAACCCGTAGGGAATTTCTCTGAAAAAAACATCTAGCAAATCTTCATCCGCTTTTCTTTCAGCATCTCTGAGTCTAAAAAGTATCATATTACTCAGTAATTTGGTGCCTAGAGAGACCAGACTAATACCTCGATAATTACCACACTCACTCGGGGTTACATCTCCGCAAACATTGTACACTCTTTCGGTCAATTCGGTCTGTTTAGTTCCGATTTTATTGTGCTCTTAAAATATTCTAAGGTTTTCTGTTTTCCAAAATTTTAATAATCCTTCCTTTTTCATTTACAAAAACAGTTTTTTTTTTCGAGCAGTTAATGTCAACATGTTTTTGCCATGTTTTGGATGCCTGTGTAAAACCTTCTTTTTACAAGCAACTGCTTTTTGATGATATTAAACAAACAAAAAAAAAAACAAGTTTTTTCAATTGAAAATAAGGATGGATAATCGCTTTTTCTGCCAGGGCAACGGTAAAAACAGCATCACACGAAAACGTAATATTTATTTTTCGGGTGCAGTATTATTTTTGAAGGCAGTTTCTACACATTTCATGGAATGGGTGTCCAGCTTTAAAAATGGTGTCTAGCCCTCTTTTGACTGAAAAGTGTATATTTACTGATAATTTAAGGGAGGGATTAGGTTTTACAAACCCTTCATCTATAATCCACCACATTTTTTGCGAGGCTTCTATTTAAGTGAATCACTCCATTTTTTTTATTGTATCGACTATCAAAAGGGCTGAGTAATTTTTATCAGATTAATGAAATAAAAACTAGCAATGTGTGTTCTACTTTCCCCTCCTCTAATGCTCATCATGTGGATTTATATCTTTTTCAAATTAACTGATTGATCATTACTTAAAAAAGACAATGTATTTAGGAAAGGTTAAGCAGCCCGTTATCTGAGTTTCTTTTCTGTTTTTTGGCACTTGGTATTAACCAAGTGACATATAGCGATCGCAAATTCTGTCGGTCCCGGTTTTGCTACTTTAGGCACTTCCAGGTAAGTTTTGAAATTTCCACCATCTAGCCCTTAACCTTGGTAGTAATAGTCGTAGTATTATTGTTTGGAGTAGTAGTAATAGTAGTGACAGTATAAGTTTAACAGTTTGGTCGGTCGAACATCCTCCTCATCATGTTCTGAAAGTTTAAACTTAATACCCTGAGTCATTCCCAATGTTTTGCTGATACGCTCTTTTGACAACCTGTTTGCACATAGTGTTTTTTATTTAATTTAACTTCACCCCCTGTATTCCTTGAAAGTTTCACCTTAATACCCTTAGCCTCAAAAGCAGGCCAGTCACCTTTGTAAACCTAACGACTTCCTGAGCATTTTTGACTGCGCCTTCAAGACCAGGAGGTTCAGGTTTGGCTCACTGGTGTTGAGAAGTCATATGCTCTTACGATTTTATCAGGAAATATAAAGTAGGCTACTGCATGAAGAGTAGTCTTACTTTATACTAAACCTACCATGGAGAGCACTGAAGTACCGGTGCGAGCATAGCGTGTGTCATTGCATAGGCTACACTGGGACACTTATGATGAAGATGGCCCGAGAGGTAGGTGTCCTTGTCCCCTTTAGCCAATTTATGTCAATTTTCTTTTAGGGAAATATTTAGAAAACTGTGAAAATAGGCAGTTCTTCATTTATGGGTAAGTTTGTGAGTCTCAAACGTAAGGAGTAGGACGTTATCACCACTTTTTAGGTGTTTCAATGTCAAATAAGAGAATCGGAGTTTCAATTAAATAATGGAAATACAAATTGAAATGAATAAAAGATTCCTGGAGCGGATCCACCTCTACCGAATTCCATGACCAAACTACAATCGATTTGACCTATCTAGCTATAGTACGAATATCATTATTCAGAGTTCAGTGGAAGACGATCCTTCCTTCTCCACCCTCCTGAGGTCAAACATCACGGACAATTCAATACAACCAGCAGGTGAGAGAAAGTTAAAATTGTTTTAAAATCGCAGGAAAAAATAAATCTTAAATGTGGCGGACGACTGGTATTGCAAAATCCAAACAATGGTTAGAAAAGAGATTACTCTCGTATAATAGCATGGTAAAAATTTGTCCTTTAATTTCATTGGTTTAAACTCATAAAATATTTTTGGAAACCAATCATATTGTTTCTTATTTCTGGTACATAATCTAATGATACAAAACGATAATGCATTAGAGCATTCAATAGTGAAAGAAGACAATTTAACTCATCTGGAGACGGCTCAGCAGATGTCTTTGCCCAAACATTTGCACCTTAGTTTTCGATTAAATAAAAAAAACGAGTTTTTTTAGCTGAAAGCAAGGAGCGACATTAAAACTTAAAACGAACAGAAATTACTTCGTATATGAAAGGGGCTGATTCCTCATCAACGCCCTGCTCTTTACGCTAAAGTTTGACTCTTTCTCTCAACTCTGCTTTTAAAAACGTTGTTATTGTTGTTATTGTTGTTATTGTTGCTGTTGTTGCTATTGTTGCTATTGTTGTTATTGTTTTTATTATTGTTATTGTTGTTATTGTTGTTATTGTTGTTATGGTTGTTATTGTTGTTATTGTTGTTATTGTTGTTATTGTTGTTATTGTTGTTATTGTTGTTATTGTTGTTATTGTTGCTGTTGTTTCTATTGTTGCTATTGTTGTTTACATATCTCCGGGCTCAATGTATATTTGTAACAGCTTTGACATGCCTTTTGTAAGAGAGTATCAAACTATCGTGAGGAAAGCATAAATTCATCAGCAGAATCTACGTTTCAGTCTTCCTAACCGAGACCTCTTCCAAAGTTATCTATGCGGAAAGGCGAAGTCCAGCTTCAGCTACTTGTTTACACAATGTTGTCTCTTGATGCAATATGCTTATAGCAAGCAGCTTCAATACAGTCACACTACCTGTCAATTTTTGTGGCGATATTTGCAGAGCGACTTGTTCCTACCATGTGGGGCCCTAGTTAGGAAAGGCTTTAACACTGGGTCGTTCTCCAATTTCTGAGTATATTTTTGATTAACTTTTTTTTATCCCAGTGCTAACATCCCCCCATAAAAGCGTTTTTCAATCTCAGCTCAGGTATTGTTTTACCTGCTATTACAACAAAACTACAAATTTCAAAATAAAGATCTCTTTTTTCTCCTAGTCTAATCTCTTGAGGCTCTTTACCTCCCTTGGACTGCATCATTGCACCCTAGGTTGACAAAGTTGACACTTACAAAGCTCTTATCACCTAATCAATCTATATCATTTTCTTTCTTTGGGGATACGAATGGATTCCCTGTCTTATAAACCGCTGGGGCCGTGATTACGATAATGAAACAGGCTGATGTTCCAGCTATGTCCTCCCATGGCGTTCAGAAAACCCATTAACGCGCCGGGTCGATCGGGAAACTCAAACCGATACAAAATTTCATTGTCAATTTCTGGCGCATGCCCGCCAACCAGATGACGGATATGTAACTTTGCCATTTCGTTGTTGCTCAGATCCTGCGTATTCAGGCCTTTTTTTTGCAACACTTCGATCAACTTTTCGGTTTCTTCACGATTACGCACCGAAACCCCGACAAACACATGCGCCTCGCTTCCGCGAAGTCAGCTATTTAGACGAAGAGTGTATCTGGGCTCGCTCTGTAAATTTTCTGTCATTAGGTACTTTTCAACTCCAAAAACACGAGTAAATGTGGTGGAGAAACTTTAATCTCCCGCTTCACCAATATTTCTAATCACGAGTTTCATTAAATAATATTAAATACTCCCTCTCCATATGAATTTTATGTCTGTTGCAACAGTCTTTCTTTTATCATAGGATGTTTGCCACTCACTATATTAATAATAAATATGTTTCGGATTTTCTATAAGCTTTATCACATAAAGCACCAAATTGCTTTTCTTTGATGCATGACAATTGCGTTTGCCAACCCAAAATTGTGTTGGAAACAATAAACTGATATAAAGCACCAAATTGCTTTTCTTTGATACATGAGAATTGCGTTTGCCAACCCGAAATTGTGTTGGAAACAATAAATTGATCTAAAGCATCAAATTCCTTTTCTTTGATACATGACAATTGCGTTTGCCAACCCGAAATTGTGTTGGAAACAATAAACTGAGCTAAAGCACCAGATTTTTTTTCTTTGATACATGACAATTACGCATCCAGTTCTGGAGTCTTAAGGTTTTGTGTCTATGATTTCTAATCCCACCGATCAGGAGGCCTCTTTTGCACTATATCAGAGACAACGCTACAGCGTTGTCTATAGGCCTAGTAAAGGCCACGAGGTTCCAATGTTTTATTATTATTCATTTATTTTTTTTCCAGAGGCACTTATATGTGGAAGAGGTGGTCGTATTAACATCGGAGGGAACTCATTCTATTGGAAATCAGAAGTTCTAGTGCCCTTTTTAAGAGTCAAAAATGATTGGAGGGCAGTTAGCCCCACCCAATGTTACCAGATCTGGTCGGGATTTAAAATAAGAGCTCTGAGACACGAGTTCCTTCTAAATATCAAATTTCATTAAGATCCGATCACCCATTCTTAAGTTAAAAATATATCAATTTTTTCCATTTTTTCCGATTAACCCCCCCCCCCCCAACTACCCCAAAGAAAGCGGATCCACTCTAATTATGTCGATCACGCATCTAAAACTTGTGCTTATTCTTCCCATCAAGTTTCATCCCGCTCTCTCCACTATAAGATTTCCCAAGATTTCCGGTTTCTAATATATGGCGCGTAACGACTTACGCTCGCGGGAGGATTCGGGGGCATGGGGGCATGCCGAGGATTTCCTCGGCATGCTTTCTGTTCTTACTTTCTCTATCAGCCACAAGCTTGTTGCTTGTATCCAAACCTTGCGACACTTGGGATTGAACGTCCAAACCTTCGGTCAGAAAGTATGGCAGTATCCACTAAGCTATCACAAGGTATTAATATTGATGATTCTTGTATAACTTGATTAATTTGTTTGAAGCAGTAAACATTTAATGGTTGGTGTACATAATTTAACAACGTTAAAAAAATTTGTTTTTTTTATATTTAATTTCTGAAAAGATGCTTTGGTTCTCTCGGGTCATAGGAGACTTAATTATTCCTGCTTTGCTCTTCCTAGTGCTCGCTTAAGGGACTGAATTGATGTTGAGAGTCTTTTCATGCTCCTCAGTTTTCTTATGATATTTGGAGGGGGGCAGCATTGTGGATTCCATGCGGTGGTCTATTCAATTCATGATTCAATAGAGTTGTTAAATATTGCTTACTCAGAAGTCAGTTTTGATGATGGTGGTGTGTATGTGGGTAGTCGTTTTTGTATAGTTTCAATTTCACCTTACCCTTTGGTCACTATTAATTATTATTTTATAAATTGATACTATTGGTTATGATATTTAAGCCCTCCAAAATCCAGACTTTATAATTATACTGATTTAAAACGTAGAAATTATATTATTAAAAAATATCACCTTTCCAAATATTCTGTCTTCTTTAATAAGATTTAGTCTTATACTTATTTATAAAGACATTTTCTGTTGATTTAATGTTCCAGAAATGTAGAAAGCAGACCTTGGTCTTTCCCAGAGCTATGTGGCTGGTTTAGAGCAAAACTGCTCTTTTTAGAATGCTTTACATCTGTAAAAATTAACACAACAACAATCTTTTGAATCCTAGCTTTAACTTCAAAGTAAATTAACACCTTCTTAAGCTTCTTGGTGCCAGATGTTTGTAGCTTTTGTGCTCATTTTAACCAACATTTTTTTTAAACTCAACTTTTTTTCTTTTTTTTTTAACTGGAGGCAGCTAAACCTTTTTTTTTAAACCGCATAAATTTATGTGGGGTGTTATTCTTTAAAAATTGGATTGCCCTTTGGATGTTCTAAATATGAATTATTTTATCCATAGATAATGTATCTTTAGACACCCAAAAAACGTAAACAACATTGCATAAAAAATAGTTGAGAAATAGCGGGAGAAATCAGGGGTCCTCAGAAGACTCCAACTTGGTAAACAACGTTTACAAGATAGTTTTAGTATGTAATGGTTTAAGGAGATGCGCCATCTCAAAAATTACCCTATCTCGTCCATTATAAACTTTTTTAATTTGTAAAAACTAGTTAGAACTGACTGGTCGGTTTTGTCATAAGTTGTAGAGCTTGGATGGTAAAGGCATTTTATCTATGCTATTTTGACTACCTGAATGCACCTACATCTTTTCGATTTAGTTCAATAATAAGAGCAGAAGTAATAATGGTAATAACACTGAAGGTTTCAACTTAATACCCTCTGTCGTTTTATAAATTTTTATGTTCTTAGATATATTTATATATTTAAGATATAGAGATATATTTTTACCTCTATGAATTCTTTCTTTTTTGTGTTTTTTCGGTTTAATTATCATACGAGGGTAAGTAAGAAGCTATAGAAAATAATTGAAAAAATCTGAAATGTAACAGCCAGGTGCATCTAGTAGACCAATAGAAACGAGGCAATTTAATTAAGACCTCTCAGAAACATATCTTTATATGGCTTTTCACCTCTAATAACAACCCTTCCCCCCTAGTATTTCTTGCTAAGGTAGGGCAGCCACATATTGTCATTGTGGTGTTAATATGTATAGTCTTTGCTCAGAAGACTTTTTATTTTCATTCAAACCTCTCAGAAATAAACAAATGGAATAATGTGTCTTTTTTTCACCGTTTGTGTAAATCGTATTTTAAAATATGATTTTTCTAGGCTCAACGATTTATAGCTGCCAGTGCTTGTTCCACTGTCGTCTAGCCCAGTACATATTTTATCTCAAAGATTTTTTTGATTTTTTTTTTACTAGTTGTTCTGTTGTTGTCGATTTTTGCTGTTACCATAAATGCATCATAAAAAGAATAACTTACGTTTCAAAATGCACATATTTTGGAACATGGTTGTATGATTGGGGGGAGGGCACAAAGTTTGGATGAGGGAATCAAGTCAAATTAGGAGAATCCATGTCTAATAAAAGATAGTTTAGCTTGAATAATACGACACTTTCCTAATTTTCATATGACCGTGTCCTAAGTTGCTTACTAATGTTTCAAATCTGAATGTAAGGGATCAAATTTTAGGTACATTACCTAGGGCTATTAAAGTTACTTTTCTCGATTTTGACTTTTTTTGGACTTTTAAGGGTTTTTTAATGAGAACTGGTCCCATATTTTTCCTCTTATCTTGTAAACCTGAAAAAAGAGAAGTGATTCCTATTTGTAAAGAACTCGGTTATAAAAGTTACTTGTATAGATTTTGTGGACTTTAAAGGAATTTTTGTATGTTGGCCGTTTGAATGTTTGCAATCCTTATATTGTCAACAAAGGGAACAGTTTCGAACTGAGCGGAAAATTTTATAGAGTAATTCGAAAATTTCTTTTACTTGAAACATCTTTTTCTTCTCTGTAGTTTTTATTTTTCTTTTAAGCAGGGTCGTAAAACTTGCTTAAGGAAGCAGATCTTTCCAATTTTCGGATTTTTCTCTTACTGTTGAAATCCCTTGAATCTATATACGTTTGTTTCTCATTTTTGTTATCTGATACATTATCTTCCCTTTTTGTTCTTGCTTCCTCGTGAAACTGATTTTGTTCATGGAACTTGTTGCATGTTGATTTTCTTTTTCAAACTTGTTAAGTACTGACTTTTTTTGCAAAACTTGTTGGAAGCTGATTTTTCTCTTTGTAAAACTTATGCATTGATTTTTCTCATCGTGAAAGTAATTTTGTTTTTGAATTTTTTTGCTGATTTTTCTTCGTAGAACTTGTTGTTTGCTGATTTTTTCGTTTATGAAATTTGTTGCTTGTTGATTTTTCACTTCGTGAATCTTTTACATCGTTTTTCTCCTCCTGAAACTCAAGACGAGGATGTCCTGCTTTCCGTTTAGCCCTAGACGGTCGGGTGAAAAGCGAAATCTTCGGTAATCTGTATCCTTTATCCACACAGGGTGCCTTAGCCATCTCAACCTTTCTTTTATTGTAGCCCAAGAAAGAGGGATTGAATAAAATTTTTCGTACAGCCTACCATTTGAAATACGGTCAATCAGCCGGGCACCCAGAACAGTCCGTAGGCAATTTCTCTGGAAAACTTCTAGCAAATTTTCATCCACTTTTTGGAACGCCCATTCCTTAGAGCCATACTTCCATGGCGCTGACAGCTTCGGCGGTGACTGGCCATGTGTAGCAACCATTCATCATTGTGCTGTTTACACATGCCTTCTGGATCATGGTGCAGAACTCTTTGAACCTGCGGTACGACAGCACCTCAGAGGCGGTGCAATCGGTGTTCTCGATGATGGGGGAACATGCGCTGATGTTGTTTAAGGTTAATATCATCATAACCCTTGTGGGCGGCGCCGTGTTCTGCGGATTGCTGGCCGAGGCCACCTCGCGCCGTTGGAGATAAACAACCGTGTCTGCACTTTTCTCACTACAGTATCTGCTTAAATGTCTCGTTGTCACTAACGACAGTACGAATTAAAATTGCATTTTGAAAGGCTTACTGAAAAAAAAGACTGCATACAGCATGTATAGGCTCGGACTCAGTTACGAAAGAAGCAACCATTGTATTTGAAAAGAGCGCAGTATGACATGTTTATCATTAGTCTAGTTAATTAAACGAACATTTAAAAAAATTACCAGGTAGTTGGGGGGGGGTTAATTCTGAAAAATCGTGGATCGAATGAGTCATCTCCCAACTTTCTATAATTATTATGGCGTCGTGCTTGTGGAACCAATATTTATTTGCTACAAGACTCAAAATGCTTGGAATTAAAACTTTGATCTCAGAACCAGGTGTAAAAATTAACGTACTTAAAAGTTAGAGTCATTGAACATACGAAAATGATCTTGACTTATCAATGTGGTGAAAATCACTCTAATTTTTACTTAAAAGCAACAAAAGAAAAAAAATGTTTTGTCTAAATAATATTCAGTTTTGCGAAATTGAGGGTCTGGGATCCGCAGCCAAATTTTCTAGTTGTCAGTCTAAGCTAAACGTCCTATTAAGGATTCTTTTAGAGTTTATGAGGATGAGGGCCTTTGATTTGAAGAATCATTCCTTTTTTTAATTAATCGATTGGATTCTTTTATTTACGGGTTAATTGAAATTTTTTGGAGGGTTTACTTTAAATACCTACGTCTAGGCTCTTGGATTTGAAATTCATTTTAATAAACTAAACTATAATCTAAATAAATAAAGATGGAATAATCTTTTACTCCTTAATAATGATGAATGTGTGGAATCATCGAATGTAAGTCGAAGTACGAAATTACATAGTGTTATGGTTTCATATAGTGATTTTCAGTTGTTGTTTGTTGTATTTCTTTTACTTTCACACTCCATTATCTTGAACTTGTACAGTGGGTCACAAATAAATTATTATTAGAGAAAAACAAAGAGAGGAGACGGTAACAGCATATTGTTATTCACAGAGCTCTAGGAAGTGCAAATATAGTACATTTAATTGCTGCAAAATAGTATACACCTATACACTGGGTGATTAACTACCCCCTCCACCCCTCTTAATCAGAGCGATTTTACAACTGTTTGGAAATAAATTTGTAAGAGTAGTTGTAATAGCAGTAGTAGTAGTAGTAGTAGTAGTGGTATTGTGCACACATATCTGGTTTGTCAATTGATCATCCCCCTCACCATTCCCTAAAAACTCTAACTTAATACCCTAAGCCATTACCGAGCTGCACCCTTTTGACAGCCAGTATTTACGCAGTGTGTTACAATTTAGTTCAACATTCCTCTCAGTAAGATTTCCCCCCTCATACCCTTAGCCTTAGTAGAGCAGTATCATCGTAGTAGCAGCAATAGTAGCAGTAGCAGTAGCAGTAGTCGTAGTTTTTTTTACGTTTTTACGACTCGAATAAATGAAAGTTCATTTAGGGATAAGCCGTTTTATTAGAGAGTAAAGAGTAGATACAAGAAGCTCTGGATTTTTCGACGGAATAGATCAGTGATAGCTATCAGCTAATATCAAAACTTTGTCAGTAGATATACCCAGAACGTTTTGTATCTGTTTTTGGCTGTCTAATAAAAGTATTTATCCCTATTTGAGCTTATATTTGTTCGTCATAGAAAGGCAATGTGGGCTTCGAAAAAATACCTACGTTTTTACAAGTCGAACCTGCGGAAAGTAAGGACCAGCATTAAAACGTAAAGTGATCAGAAATTATTACGCATATGAGGAGTTTACCTCCTCGTAATACCGGCCTTTGTGATTCAGGTGTCAATCTTAAAGAATTGGGACAACATTTAAGCTTTAATGTAAAGAGCGAGGTATTGACGAGGGGTTGAACCAACTCATATACGCAATAAAAACATACCAACATAGAAGTTCATTACGTAAGTTAATTCGTCAGTTACGTTTATTTTTTACTAATGATAACGTTCGCAAGAAATTAAAAGTTCTACATGCCCTGTGCTCGGGCCCGGCATTCGGCTGCCACAGTAGCCGCCATGAACTTTTTGATTCATAAAGAGTATTTTATCCCATTTTTTGAGTGTTCTATACGTTCCTCTTTAGTCTTCAGTGTGTAAGAAGGCATTTTCTGGTGGATGTATCATGAAACGGTTACGAGTAAACCTTATCTGTCCAATGGATCAAACAGCTTTAATTATCACAGATTTAAGGCCAGTATAGTCATATAATAGAGAACCTACTATTGAACCAAATGACATCCAAAAAATCTTTGGGAAATACCCCTTGTTGACTAGTTAATAGTTTTTTGCTTGGTAGCAATCTAAGCAAATATTGTGTGTACACCGAGACTGCCTATTGTTCTTTGTTGTTTTATTGCCTGAATTTTTGTTTGATAATACAACTTTTTACTAGAGTGCATTTTCGCGGTGGCAATATACCCTGCAGTACCTATTTCACAAATGCTTCATCCTCTTGATTCTTCGCGAAGACCAAGAAGTAGTGATTTGCTTCTCCCCATTTCTTATGCCTGTTATGATCTGTTATCCCGTTGATTAATTTCAGTGGCTTCTTGCCCGCCGACAGTATTTCCGACGGCACCATCACGGTTCTGGTGGTTGAAGATTTCACCGGTATGCTCGGCGATGATCTGGACACCAACAACGACGGTGTTTTGGATACCATGCCCTGGAGTAACCTCAACGATTCTCTGGCCTTTGACGATGGCGGCGCCGGAGACCAGGTCTACTCTACGGTTGTTCTGGACGGAACCACCGAAGGCAGCAATCAACCAGGCGGTGCTTCCCGCTATCCCTACGGCGTCGATACGGACATGGCTTCCGATTGTATTTTGCATAATAAAAGCGAAAAAAAGCGGTTGATCAGCTGAAAAAGCAGGCTGAGCAGTGCCCAGTTCCCTTTCTGCTCAAGCTGAATAAGTCGAAAAGCTTCTATCCTGCTATGTCCATATTATTTTTATTTTATCTTATTCGCAATAGTATGTTTTCTGTGTGTATTCTTTCTTCTTATTATTCTTTCTTTTACACCCTTTTCTGGCCCTCGTGTGTTCTTTTGGGTAATAAATATATGGAATGATGATTCCTAGGTACTTGCATATTCTTCGATTTAGGCCCTTAACTACAGCACTATTGTTCTCACTAATAGCACTGATCCCTTAAATGCATGTATCTGGTGTACCGTACAAGGATCAAACCTTTACCAAAATTCCATCTACTGCAAAATTGGATCAAAATTTTATCTACCGCATCTCTAGGTCTAGAAAACATCATCATACAAGTAATTTCCTCCCTAAAGAAGCCAACCTAATGTATCTATAATCAGAATTCTCCCTCTTGTCATCTTTCTTGTAAAGGGGTTTAATAATAATTTTCATAAGATCGCTAAGTACTTCCTGGTGTTTCATTAAGCTTAGCTTAGCCGTCAAATCATTAGCCGTCACTTCATTAGTCTTAGCCGTCAAAGGTTACAAGAGAATTTACCTGATTTTCAATAAAAGGGGGAACAATCCCCATAAAGGGCATAACATCTTAATGAAAATCACATCATGAGCTTCAGTCTATCAGAAAACCCTGCTGTAGCGGTTTCAAGCTATTATCTAAAAAATGTAGAATTTTTTACTTTTTGCCAGAAGAAATCACGGATGCGTGTTTATTGGTTATTATTTTAGGGGTGACTGTATCGTTTTATACGTATTATTTAGAAAAAAGAGCTTGTATTATGCGTCCTAAAACTATATGCTAAGCTAATACCCTATTTTTCGTATAATACAAACTTGTTATGTTAGATAAATTATTAAATGGTTTTAAAGAGAAAATGATTGCTGAAGATATTAGCAATAACACTATTAAAAACTATATTTCAGATATAAGAAATTTTTACAAATGGTATAAAGAAATAAGTTTTTCAGAAAATTTGCAAAAAGTAACTTCTTATCATTTAAATGCTTATAAAGACCATTTAATTCATCACAATGGACCAACTTTTTGCAATGTGCTTTAGTGAGCAATTTGGGACCGCCATGTACTCTAAGGACCCATTAGCTTTCTCTTGTGTAAATTTCAGCTCCTTCTGAGCATTTTTATTTCCCATGGCGATTATGCCAAACTTCCACAACGGAGCAACTTTTTTCAATGTGCCCTAAAGAGTAATTTGGGACCGCCATACTCTCTAGGGACTCAATAGCTATGCTGTCTGTAAATTTCAGCTCATTTTGAGCACTTTCAATTCCTAAGGCATTTTCCGCAACTTGCACTTGGTAAACACTTAGAATGGAGAGATCGGGATGAAACTTGATGGAAAGAATAAGCACAAGTCCTAGATACGTAATTAACATAACCAGACCTGATCTGCTCTCTATGGGGGAGTTTTAAGGGGGGAAGGGCAATTCTGAAAAATTAGAAAAAAATGATGTATTTTTAACTTAAGAACGGGTGATTGGATCTTAATGATATTTTATGTTTAGAAGGACCTTGTGTCTCAAAAATCTTATCTTAAAACCTAACCAGATCCAGTGATATTGGGGGGAATTGAGGGAGGTACAGGGCAGTGCTTCAATCCAGTGTCGGAGCGGCGCAGATCGCCGTCGATATGTGCAAGTCAGACCGGGCTCTGGGATTTGTCGAACGGGTCCTGGAGATTTCCGATCGTCATGGCCTGAAACGCTTCGAGGCCCGAGCGCTGGGATTGCGGGCGAAGGTCAGTCTGACCGAAGGCCGTCGCACAGATGCTACAGCCGACGCACGTCGCGCCTTCGACATCAGCCTGGAAACCGGACCGAAATATTGCGGGCCTGCTGTGGCGGCCGTTCTGATCAGGGCGACGGATTTTGAACGAGCAATTGCTGCCGCAACTTGGCGAGGCCGGCGTGCGCTTCCTGAGCAGCGCCGACTGGAACGAGGAACAGAAAGCCTGGATCGATGAGTATTTTGCCGAGCAGGTACTGCCGGTTCTAACGCCGCTCACCTTCGACCCGGCACGGCCGTTCCCGCGCGTCCTGAACAAGAGCCTGAACTTCATTGTCCGACTGGACGGTAAAGATGCCTTTGGTCGGCGCCGTCATCGCGGCATGGTGCAAGCACCACGCTCATTGCCGAGAATCATTCGGCTTGCAAAAAAATGGCAGTTTCAAAATTTGTATCGGATGAACTAGGGAGAAAATAAGGGGGGAGGGCTAGTTGCCCTCCGATCTCTTTTGACTCTTAAAAAGTGAACTAGAACTTCCAATTTCCAATCAAATGAGCCCTCTTTGATGTTTATACGAACATCCCTTCCATTGGAACCATATATGCTCCCAGGCCATAACTTACAACGCCCGCCCCCGGGACCTGAGGGGTTGTGTCTACACCAAATTTTTTTTATCTAATCTTTGAATAGATATGTCAAAATTTTTATCTTGTTCTTAAACAATATTCCAATGAAGGGAGGCATGTGAAAAAGAAAAAAATTAATGTTGGTGATACAGTTCGAATCAATTGAACAAGTAACATTTTCGAAAAAGGGAATTACTTGTAGTCCAAAGAACTTTTTAAAGGGTCAAAAGTCTTAGGCACTAAACATGTAACGTATCGTCTAGGTGATATGAAAGATGAAGATATTCTTGGCAATGTTTACGAGTAAGACATACAAAAAGCTAAATTCACTGGAACGTATCAAATTGACAAGATATTAGAGTCGAAGCAGTTGCCCTCCAATTTTTTGATTACTTAAAAAGGCAACTAGAACTTTTAATTTTTTAAGAACGTTTTCATGAGTAAAAAATATACATAACTTACGAATTAACTTACCTAACGAACTTCTATATTCGTATTTTTTTATTACGTATACGAGGGGCTCACCCTCTCGTAAATACATCGCTCTATACACTAAAGTTTGAATTTTGTCCCAATTCCTTAGGAATGACCCCTGAATCACAAAGTCCGTAGAATAAATAGTTGAAATTGCTAAAAATAATTTAGCGTAAAGAAGGAGTGTAAGGTTGGATAAATGCAGGCTTGACTGCTTATAAGCCTTTTCTGCCATAAAAGACTAAGTTTCACTGAAAAATTCACTGCTGCCTTGAACAAACTTTGAAACATGCATCAAACGCTTGTGCCAGGTAAGCAGCTTTTTACCAGCAAAACCAATGGTATATGCAAAAGAATAAATTTAAAACGATAAAACAAACAGTAAAGAAGAGAGAAATGAGGATAATACAAGCCAGGGGAAAATGTAGATTACAATACAAATATTTCAGTCGAGACCTCTGCTTTTACGTGTCAAGAAACGATTTTCACTCGCCAAACAGTCTCCAAGTCCTTGTTTTGAATATGAAATGTATGCAGTAATGCAAAGTTGATTATGCTAGTCAGACATTTATGATCCAGCATTAGACAAGGTCTCGTTTGCTTAGACTTTATTTTTACTTACTGCCTAAAGAATTATATGATGCAAATTAGAGAAAGCGTAATCCTGTTGAGTTTACGATACTTTTTAAATTTCTGTTCTTGTTGTTTTTTATTTCTAACAAATAAACGTTCAAACGAGGATAAGTTCGTCTTAGCGCTTTCATTCATAACAGATAGACATATAGGTACATTTTAGGTCTTTTAATTGGTGACTGAATATAAAAATATTAATAAAAATGCTGTATTGCATAGAAAAAACTCTTTAGCCCCCGCTCTTTAAGCTAAAGTATTTTCCTTTTTTAAAAAGTAGAGCTAAGAGAGAGTCGAACTTTAGCGTACAGAGGGAGGCGTTGAGGAAGAAAAGCCCCTTTCATATACGGAGTAATAATCAAACTGAGAAAAGTATGTCTTGGCCAATTTCGCCAATATTCAAGTTTGTTGGTGAATAGCTAAATTGTGTAAAAGCTAGAAAAATGAATTGGATAACTTTAATAAATCATGAATTGTTCTTGTTTGGGCTTACCCTTCACGCTCCGTCGTAAGCTTTTCAATCATTGTCTATGAAAACTATTTACTTATGCTAGGCCTAGGCTTTGTGTATTTCTAAGGATGAAATATCCGCGGTTTAGCAGTATGTCCCTAGGAACTCGAGATCTTAGATACGGTAATGTTAAACGGTTACTGTCTCACAATTTGACCCTGGTAACGTATTTATCTTTTCGGAGTATTTTACCTATATCTAACAGTTTCTGGTGACGAACTGTAAGTAAAAAGCGACTCAGCCCAATAGTAACCAAAATTCTAAAAAAAAGAATTTTGATAACAATTAATGCAACAAAAGAATGGGAGTTTTAAGCTGGTTCTAATGTTACTCATCCAAAATCTATGAGCTTGAGAAAATCTATAGAAAAAAATAATAGAAAAATAATAATAATAACAAAACAATAATAATAAAAAAAATTGAAAATCTTGAGAAGCTCTTCGAAAAAAAGAGGGAAAGCGACTTCTTGAAACCAAATTGATTAGAATGTAGCAGTCTATGTCGTTCCAGTTGCTCATATATTCTAGTGTTGATACATTTTTCTAAAACACGGGAAATAATGAGTTAAATTGAAATAGGTCGATAGTTTCTTACATCATTCTTACTACCACCTTTAAAAACGGGGGTTATTCCAGCAATTTTCATTCAATCAGGGAGCCTGCCCTGTTTCAGACAATCATAATAAAGGAGGTAAACGCATCTGAAATGATACGCTGTTTTCAACACAAGAAGAATAACGGAATCACTCGGGCTTGCCGGGAACGACGATCTCAGCGGCGCGGCCGGCGATGACACGCTTTCCGGTGGCGCCGGCAATGACATATTGTCCGGAGGAACCGGGAACGATCACTTCAAGTTCGGTACCGGGGATGGTGCGGATGTTGTGACCCAGGACGGTATGGATGGCAGTTCGACCGACACGCTGTCCTTTGAGGGTGCCTTGGATCAGAACAAGCTTTGGCTGGCGCAAAGCGGAGACGATCTTCGGATCGATCTGCTGGGTACGGATGACAGCGTGACGATCGAGGGTTGTTAACCGGCATGGAGCGCCTCCAATAGTTTTGCATTGGTGCCATCAATGTCCTGATTGAAATCGTCGAGTGAAAAATTCACTCGCTTGATGCGTGGACTGAAAGTGCCCGCTTCAACCTCGGCGAGGTTTTGATCGTATTCTTCACGGGTGATCGGTTTCCATTTCACAATGTCTCCCGGTTTGAAAAATACCATGAAGTCTTTCAGGTACGACGTTTTCTGTTCCGGATCATAGATTGGCATCGGGGTGACACCGAACATCTGGTATCCACCTGCACCGCGCACTGATGTAAAAAACAAATACAGAAACATTAAGGAGTGCTGTTTTCTAATTAGGAAGACATTAAACTGTAGCATACTTTCTTTCAAACAGTTCGTGGTAGCAAATTGTAAGTAAGGAGTCACACGGCTCAATAGTAACCAAAACTAAATAAAAAAAAAATTGACATCAATAAACACGTCAAAAGAATCGGCTTATTAAGCTGACTATAAATATGTAAGGTTTATTAAGTTTAGTGTTTCTCATAAGAGGCTGCGAGCCTGAGAAAATTTGACTGGTTTTCGAAAAAGAGTGCACAACAATAATAGTAACAAATAATAATGATAGTTGCAATAATATTACTGATAACAGTGTTAGCAAATTGTGAAGTCACTGGAAAATTTCAAGGCAAATGCAATAGGGACCGTCAAAGAACAACAACTTTGGCAACATCAATGCCCAGGGACTACAACTCGTTTTCGTTGGACTGTCATAGTTCATCAAATGTTGAATCAGCCATAGCACTAAGAGGAAGAAGAAGAAACTTAAATAGTTGTTTCACGGTGATTACATGATCTTTCTTGAATGTTACTCTTGCAATTAAATTGCTTTGATATTTCTTTATTGACAGTTCATACTTGATACATGATAATCTGCTGTTTCGAGTGTATATCCTAAGATATACAACTTGAAAGTATTCAAAAAACAGCAGTAATAGTAACAGTACAATTACTGCAGCGTGTTTTATTGAAACATATTGAGTGTTTTGTTATGTAACAGTTATGTAACAAGTGTTTTGTTATGTTTTGTTATGTAAGTGTTTGTTATGTAACAAACAATACAATCATCTGCTGTAAAATTTGCATTATTGCTGTTTTTTTTAGCTTTAGACTAAGCCATTGCTCTGGACTGCGAGGATATTTTCCCATATTTTGATATTTTTTTCTTGCAATTTAGAAAATGAACCCCGATTTAACCAGACCCTCATATTTTTTAGTTATGACATATCGTTTATGGCATAAAAACCAGTTATAAAGCATTTGACAGATATTTCTGTAGCATCATTTAAACCAATTGCGAGAGGGTAATTAGTTATCGCTTACAATTATTTATGGTTATTTTATTATGAAAGTGATTTAACATTTTTATAAATGATTATAAAATTTGGCAGGCAAAAGCCTACTCATCACCGGAGGTGGGGGATTCCTTGGCTATTATTTGGTGCAAGCTATTGTCTATTGGAATAGGCTTCATGCGGAATCTCATGGCATTGAAGTCACTGTGTACGAAAATTTCTCCAGAGGAGCTCCAAAGTGGTTGAAGGCATTGGCTGATGAGAAATTGATTCAGTTGATGGTTTCTGATGTTCGAGATCCTCTCCCCGCCAATATCCCAGAATTTCATTACATCGTTCATGCAGCCTCTATCGCGTCTCCACCCTATTATCGTTTTTGGTTCTCAAGATGTTTTTAAATTTCTATTTTATTTTCTGCAAAACGTGTCAAACTCTCAGAGCAATAGTTGGGAAAACACCTTTTCATATTAATTTTTTTTGCTCTATCTTGGATAACTAAGAAAATGATTTATTGATGAAACGACTAATTATTAATTAGTTTCAAAATCTTCGATACACATTTCTCAGCTTTCTGGCTCTCCTGTGACATGTAGCATGAGCAACATAATACCTTTCGAGTTACTGTACCTAAAGCTGTGTCATGGTTAAATAAAAGTTTGCTGTTCGGGAAGCGATGCGATTGCCGTCACCGACGGAAGCAATGACCTGGACGGCGGCGACGGTTTTGATCGGCTGTTCTTCCTCAGCAACGACCTCACGCCCCTCGCTGCGGACGTGACGATCGACCTGGCGGCCGAAACGGCCAGTGTCGCCGGCGGTGGAAACAGCTCAGTCCGGAATTTTGAGCTGGTGCAAACCGGCAGCGGCAATGATTCGATTACCGGAGACGGCAACGACAACAATCTCACCAGCGGCGACGGCGACGATTTCATCGATGGAGGCGCCGCTCGGAATTTCGGTCGGGTGTTACGCTGTCACTGGGTATTATGTCTGTTAAGTGTGATTGGGTAGCTTACCATCTGATCTATTTTTTGCTTAAAAAGTAAACTTGATTTCAGGATTTGTCATCTAAAAAACCCTCCCCAAAGTTTCTGCGATCATGTGAAGGCCAGAAAAACGCCAGGATATACAGCATTGATTATTACGTTGCAGCTGCGTAGACGACAATAATCGCTAGTCATACATTAGCTGTAATAAACACTCCAGGAGAATCCTGAGATTTTGAAAAGGTTTGAGCTCGAATACAATATTGTAAATCGCCTCAGGAAACCAATTTCTACTTTGAATCTTATTTGATTCGCTTCTGTGTAGGATTAGAGCAGAAACATTTACTTATTCAGCCGAACAATTATGCTTGAACGAAACAAAGCTTTCTGTTTATGTACTGCTAAAAATTACAGTTGATATTCTTTTTTATATAGGCCCCCACAGAAGATTTTTCGTGTTTAGATGAAGATACTATAGAATTTCCCTTTCAGTCTAATATGCACTGTGACGCTCACACAGGAGCGTCACTGTTGATTCCTTCAAACAAAAGGTATAAAAAACCTAGAAACCTTTTGCCTCCCAACGAAACCAGGTAAAATTGACCAGCATTTGGAGCAACTTTAATGATAACCTCGTTAACTACGTTTTAAAAAATAAACAAGGAATTACAATCAGTAAAAATAACTTTTTAAACTTACTTACTTTATCTCAAGTGGAATTCTATAAATTCCATGCGGTTCTAGAGCACGGGGCAAATGTAACGCATCAAGTCCAGGGTTTCTTCTTCGCTGAACTCTGATTATCCCACATCGATCGCTGCAAATGGCGACGGGAGATCTGCAGCAACTCGCGGCTTCCACAGTGCACGCCGACGGTCGCTCTTGGTCTGTCATTCATAGCGAACATCGCGACGCGCACTCCCGCCTCAATCGACTGCGGCTCGAACCGTGGCGCCGCTACGCCGAGGGGTTCAGTTGTTTCTTTATCGTGGTCATGGGAGCCCCCTTGGCCATCCACATGCGGACAACGAACTTCTTCACGACCTTTGCCATGTGCTTCTTCCCCGTGCTATGCATCTACTACCCCGTCCTGCAGTGGGCAAATTATTGCAGCGTTGTACCTCAGCCGATCAACCGATGGGGCGATAGAACCGGTATCACTGGTACCGAATATTGCGATGGATCAGATCGATTCCATGGTGATAACCGAAGGTGATGCCGAAACCGTCGAACTGTATACCGATGGCGCGAGTTGGCAGGTAGGTGATCTCAGCGCAGACAAGGCTAAAATCACAGCGGCTTTAGAGGCGTTATTCAGCGCGAGTGGTTCTTGGCCGGTGGCCACCACGGGTTCGGCTGCAGGGCGCTTTGAAGTAGCGGCTGATTACTGACTGAATATAAGAAAAAAGAAAAAAAGAAAAAGTAGGAAAGCCGTAAAATGAAAAAGTATCTTTACTGTTGTCAACATAAAAAATGGATAACTTGGCAAATGGCTTCAAAGAAATAAGAGCACAAATAATAACGTTAATATTCAGAATAGAAAGCTTCAAAAACAACACGAAGAAACAGTGTTATGCAAACAATAGGAGGAGAAGGACAAGAGCAGACCTAGGGTCTAAAAAGTGTAAGAACAGGGTAAGACTGTATTCTTGGTTGCTGAAGTAGAAGAGCGAACTGACACGAACCTCGGATGCCAAGACGGTCGATGCCGAATCGCAAACGGTTTCGGTCGACTTTCAAGCCATGCTGGCCCGAATGCGAACCGGATCTTGAGCTTCGCAGCGTTCGAGTCGAGGAACAATCACACGATGCCGCTTCGCCAACTTGCTGCCGAAATCGTTCGCCTGAACCAAACCGACAAGACGACGCCGGTGATTGTCACCCCGTCTTATCTGTCGCTGCGAGCGGGCTTTTTTGTCCAGCTGGTCGATTCGATTTTGCAGCAGACGCCCGGTTACAAATAAACCAATTTTTATGTTTATCTATGTTTCTAGGACCATAGGCCTTAGTTCTAGGTTTTATGTTTCTAGGGCTTTACAGCACAAAAACCAAGCATAAAAAAAAGGAATATTAACTTGGGAGTCGAAAGTGAGCACGTAACCTGACGACAATAAATTAACTTAAAAAGCTATTCATAGTCTTTCATCAATTGTGACATCAGTAACTTTCAGTATAGAATTAAAATTATCTTAAAATATAAGGATAAAATTATTACTTTTTCTTAATAGCCGCAGTCACTGCTCCACCCAAAAGGACTTTTTAACGATATTCTATTCAAAAATTATAGGAATTTATTTTACTTTTATTAGGTCTTTCCAAAACTGTTAAAGACACCTATATTCTTCACTACAAACAAGAGTTTGGCTATTGTGGCACAATGGTACCGCTAGTCACAAGATGGAATACATCTCAGACCTCAGGAAAGAATTCTCGACACAAGTTGGGAAAACAACCTTCTGTGGGCGAAAAAAAGAAGAAAAAGCAGCAAAGGTAATCATTTAACTTAAGTCGTATCTGTTTATGTTTGATTAACATTTAGTCATGTAGGGACATTCGCTTAATGATTCCTGAAGCACGTACACTAGAGTCGAAAGACGTGCAACATGTATATTTAATTAACGTAAATATTATAACATAATTTAAGCACGTAAATATACGTGCTGTATATTTAATTTTGGAGGAGGGCCTTACTTCGGACCGTTCACAGAGTAAAATCTTACGTGGATATGAATTCAATAGGGTGTAACATGTCCACTTTTCTGCTAAAATGAATTTATCAAACATATATTTTGAGTTTTTAAGTAGTAATCCATGGATATTGAACGGTTTCACAAAATGATCCATCATAATGATAAAGGATACCCATCAAATATGGCTGATTGGGTAGTTAGCTCAAAGGTTTATGGGAACCAGGCATGCAGGGTATATAAACTAAGTAACAAAATCTTTGTTCCAGCTGTGCATCAGATATCACAAATTAAGCACTATAACAAAAAATATCTATTTACATTCCAGAAGGTTCGAAATTTATACATCATTTCCACAAACTTGGGTATACAGAGCTTTTCATACAATTTAATATCAGAGGCTAAACTCGGACGCCCGCGCCTACTTTGCCAATCAGCGCGGCGCCATGGCCGCCCGCCTGTGCGACGCGACCGGGCTACTCGCGGAACAGCGGGCCGAAGGGCTGGCGCTCGTGGATCAAAGCGGCACGTTGACCGACGTGGCCATGCCGGCCGAAGGCACGGACGCCCACGCCACGTTGCTGGTCGCCGAGTTTCTCGCCGATCGTCTGAGAACGGGCTATGAGTCGCAGGCTGGGTTTCTTCCGCCATCCGCCACCGCCCGGGAGCAGGATATAGCCGATTTCCTCCGGGGTATGAATGCTACAGCAAGATCAATATACTCTCGATACCCAAATACCGGAAATGGGTTTCGTTTGTATTGTGCAGCTAATACCGTCTTTTTTACAATATGTAAATGGTGAATTTTCAATGAGTTGAGAGGGTATTGCGAGATCGTATCTGCGGTTTGCAGCATTTGCTCGCGTGTTTCGCCCGGCAGCCCCAAAATGATATGGCTGCAAATGTGAATCCCTCTACCGGCGGTCATTTCTATCGCATCCGCCCATTCTTGAAAAGTATGCCCGCGATTTAGATTTTTTTAATTTGTCTCTTGATATTTAAAACACTAATTCCTAATTCAACCATACTTAAAGGATTATGGATCCCTTAAGATTAACAAACCAGAAGCCATACTCTCCCCCTGCTCAAATCAAGGAAAAATTTGAAGATTAAAAACAAATAAGTTGCTACGCAAACACACAGGTTAGATCGAACACTTTTATACAATTAAATACATTCATATTAGCTCCTTGGCTAACCTAATCAAGTTGAATTTTTCACCTTCATCATTTTTAAATTGCGCCGCATTTTTTATTTTTTACCGCAAAAAATGTAAAATTCCACATTTTTCTAGATAGATGCTTGAAACTTCTACTATAGGGTTCTCTGATATGCTGAATCTGATGGTGTGATTTTCGTTAAGATGCAATGACTTTTAAGGGGTGTATCCCCCAATTTTCTAAAATATGGCAAATTTTCTCAGACTCGTAACTTTTGATGGGTAAGTCTAAACTTAACGAAACTTATGAATTTAAGATTAGCACCAAAATGCGATTCTTTGGATGTAACTATTGTTGGAAAAATTCCGTTTTTGAGAGTTTCGGGTACCGGTCCCCGGGCTGCGGGCGTTGAAATTCGTCATAGAAGATGCCCTGCCCGGAGGTGTTTACGCGACACTGCATGCCGGCTTGCATTGGCAGAAAGCGGCGATTTGGGTGCTGCTGGACCTAGAACTCGACTAGAGGCGCTGGGAAGGAACCATGACCCAGAACGCTCTTCAGATTTTCCACGTCAATTTGAACTGCGCCGACCTTGATCGATCGCGAGCGTTCCATGAGCTCATCGGTTTCGAAGCCGTGAACGATCTCAACTCCGATGATCGGACATTCGCCGTACAATTGGGACAGAGGTAGAATGCTTCAGCCTACTCGTCAAAGCTCAAAACTGCTGCATCATACAGGATTACTCTCACCGAATAACTGACTCATAATGGGCCTCCAGAGCGTCTATCTTGAATTGATCTATTTGGATAGTTTAGCGTCCTTGACATTGGGACTTCTTGGATCAAGTCTTCCCCGAATTTATCTTGTCCACTATTTTAGTTAAAGAAGTTACTTTGAAATTTCGATCTGACATCAGGGGCGCGTGGGGGCACAAAGTGAGATACAATACCTTCCTATAAATTAAAAGGCTGTACAACCGGTATTTCCGCTTATGATAGGGCTACGGGCATTAAAGCCTTAACCTTAGCGGAAACCAAAACGGAAGATTTTGCTCGCCCAGGCCATATTTTTCCATTGATCGCCCGACCCGGCGGCGTACTGAGGCGTACCGGGCATACCGAGGCCGCTATAGATATGGCCAAACTGGCCGGTTATTTTCCGGCGGGGGTGTTGGTAGAAATACTCAACGAGGACGGCTCTATGGCTCGTTTACCGCAACTGGTGGAAATTGCGGATAGGTTCAGAAGAAGTCACGGCATTCGCACCTGAATCAGTCTAAGCTTGAGTCTATGATCGAGCAGGCGGAGTCGAAGCTCGCGGAGCTGGATGCGCTGCTGGCCGATCCGGAGGTGTATAAGGATCACAAGCGGTTCGGGGCGTTGCACGAGGAGCGTGAGAAGGTGCAGGCGGAGCTGACGCCGCTGGAGCAGGAGTGGATGCGTCGCGCGGAAGAGGGCTGAGGGTATTCGACAGGCGCTTGATTTGAGCCGACAATCCTTCGGGCATGGACGAGGCGACCCCCGACGGCATTTGTTGTTTATTTTTTTTTAAACTTTCCAGGAACAGTTTTATATGAAGCAAAATCTGAAATTTAACATTGTTGAAGATATGATGGAATAATTTCTGAAATATAGTCTGTGAAGTAGCAGATGGTTAAAAAGGAAAGTTAGAAACATGGCTACGAAGACGAATGACAATGCTTTAATTCTAAAAGACAGAGGTGAAGCTTGTACAAAAATTATTTGAGTGATAGACCTTATGAACATAAGAGGAATATAAGGAAATAGAGAATTCATTAAGATATGAACTATATATATAACAAGACAGAAGGCAGTGAACAAAAAAGCAAATAGTATAACAAAATATAGCAAAGCATAACGTAATATTATATCGTCATATATAACAGAAAAGGCAAATAGAATCTACTTCATCGAGAGCACCAATAGTGTTCGAAGTGTCACCTCATGATACAGATGGAGCAAGCTCATATTTCCAGCTGACGTTTACCAATTCCATGACACATCTATTGACATTGGATCCCTTCCTGGTCATATATGCTTTCACTACCTTTGGGACTTTCTTTATTACAAAAATGCTCTAAATCATCTGTGGGAGCTGAGAACTAGTTTTTAGTTTTCAATGAGTTTGTGAGAAATTTAATAGCGTAGTTTACCAATGCTTTTTTATGCAAAAGGTCGCTTCAGCGATATTTTTAAGAGAAATGTTTTTGGACGTCATATCTCGCCCAAGATTCAGACGAAAATATGCTTCTTTTGGCTATGTATTGGTTGAAAAGGCATTATCGTTAAGGGTGTGTAAAAAAGAACACTAGACTTGAATCTAGTAACTTGTAATTTGTATACTGTCAGTGTAACCGTGTGGCACGTGTGCCCACTGTCATCGCCATCAGGGACGCGGCAACACAGTGGGCCCCGATCTGTCCGCGGCAACCAGCAACGGCGATCCCAATCGATTGCTCAAGGCGCTGCTGCAACCCAGCCTCGATGTCGATCCCCAATACTACCCGTGGGCTTTGGTGACCGCTGACGGTCAGGTGTTTACCGGTATCCTGCTGCGTGATGGCGGCGGTGGAACGGAGTATTTTCGGGACAATCTCGGACGCGAACGGAAATTTGCGACCACCGACATCGTCGCCCGCAAACCGGCCTACGCCATCGCCAAAGGGACCAGCAATCCCATCCCGCACCTCGCACCCCTGAAAGTCGACCAGGACGCCATTGTTCGGTCAATTGCGATTGGTGAGACCGCGATCTCCGCTCCATCCATTGCCATCAGCGCCATGGCCGATTCATCAGCCCTTGTTCGTGCCGCCGCGCTAAACGCGCTCCTAACATTGGACAGGACCGATCACCTCACCCAAGGGCTGAAAAAGGCGTTCACTGTTGGTGCGACCGACACACTGACCCAAGCTGCCAATCGATCGTCAGTTGTCAGTCAAAGGGAGTCAACATTTCAACATCAGATAAACCAATTCCCTACTACCAATTCATAGTAGTCTAATTCGATGCCTGAGGCTGTCAGTCAAAGGGAGTCAACAGTTCAACATCAAATAAACCAATTCCCTACTACCAATTCATAGTAGTCGAATTCAATGGCTGAGACTGTCAGTCAAAGTGCTTTAGTTGAGAATAATTTGGTTCATCCTCATTGTGGATTATACTTTGCCATCCATAATGAAAACGCTCCTCTCTTTCCGTCAAGAAGGAGCTCAGTCATGGGGATTCTTAACTCAGTAGGCATGGAATAAGTGGAGTAACCAAGTGAAAGCAATTTGTGTACCAAACTTCGTTTTAATATGTTTACTAATGAATTAAAAAAAAAATTATACACCAAAAGTAAAGATTGAAAAGAAAGGGTGAGAAAACAGAAGGGCATACGAGGAATCAATGAGGGGCTACAATTCAAGAAATAAATAAATACAATAAAGAGTTCAACAGTATAGAAAAATGAAAATAATATAAAACATACACTGATATATAATCTCAGTTTAAATATAATTTGGTGACATTGGGGGGGGGACCTAAAATCATGGAAAACACTCAGATTGGAGGGATTGAGATGAAACTTGGTGGAAAAAATAAGCTGAAGTCTTAGATACGTGATTTACATAATAGGAACGGATCCGCCCTATTGGGGAGGGGGGTTAATTCTGAAAGATTAGATAAAATGACGTATTTTTAACTTACGAAGGAGCGATCGGATCTTTATGAAACTTCATATTGAGAAGGACCTCGTAACTCAGATCTGTTATTTTAAATCTCAACCGGATCCAGCGTCATTGGGGGCCCCAAAAAATCATGATTTACAAAGTTTCCAAAATTTACAAAAAGACTAAACAAGCTAATAAGTATATCTTTTCTTACTTCTTTTTTCAGTTAAATCATATTTTTCAGAATTTGTCAGGTTTCAGATACATTGAAAGCATGACTTTTCAAAAACATTCTGATTTTGTTTATAAGTTTACCCATTTCTCTGTTATTAACATCCAAGAATAGTATAGATCTAGTGGAGGAGCTTCTTGCTATCTTTGAAAGTAATTGTCACATTGGAAATGTATGATGCAGCACTTATTAATATTTATAGATTTAAACATACCACCTCGAATATCACTAATTAGTCATTTACAAAAAAAAGAACTGGTCTTGAACTGTTTGTCAAAACTTTAAATGCGTAGATTTTAATTGTTCTGAAATCCAGAATTGATTATTTATGTTTAAATAAACAAAATCATTTTTTTAGGCAAGGATTTATCAAAACTATTAAAAGACCATACAATATCCAGATCCAGAGGAAGAAGGGGGGAGGTACGGAGTTTGATCCCCCCCCGAAATGATTGTCCGGCTCGTAAAAACGTTACTTCCGGACTCTACCACAGTTTGCCAACAAGCCTAGCGTGTGCCACAACAGTGCCACACTCCCGTTGCCCACATGGGCTCTTTGTCCTCAATTTCTAGATAGAAAACTGTGACAAGTATCCGAAAGCGCGTTTCCAGGCAGGGCTTTACGCCTCTCAAGTTGCGAGTTGGCGTGAAGAAGCCGTTGCACGGGCTTCGGGATCATTCCTAAAACCCAAGCGGGGTCGGAAACCCGATCCCAACTGTGATTACCGTCGTCAAATCGCAAAACTGGCAAGCTATCTGAATCCACCGAGGCCGCGTAACGGCCCCTTTGACCGACTTCGGCGACCGCTGCCGGCAGCCTGAGATAGAGCTTTTCCGGCCAGGGGATCACATTCAGGGGATCAAGCGCCAAATCCACCACCTGGCCCACTGCGTCGCGTTCGGTCGCGGGGCCGAGGATGGGCAGTTCGAGAAAGGCGCCTTCGGGCACGCCCCACACCGCCAGGGTCTGACCAAAATCGGCCTCGTCCTCCTGAAGGCCGAAATCGGCCGCCACGTCGAAGACCCCGCCAAAGCCCAGCGTGGGGAAGAGTTGGGGGTGGGACCCGTGGAGATGCTTCGGCCATGGCCATGCTCTTTGCTTTAGTCCCCGATCATTTAGGGTTGACGATAAAAGAACAACCTTCTCTGTATTGGTATTTGTCAAAAAATGAACCTTATAAGCTGGTCTTAACCCTTAACCATCAAGATCTTGTAAGCCCCGTTCTTGAACTGACGTTGGGCAAAAATGGAATGTCGGGCATTCACTCTGTCAGCTTAGCGGAGCACAGAATTAAACTTGAACTGGATAAAGAATATCAATGGTTTGTGGATCCTTGTATCGGTGGAAATCGAAAAACCAAGAACACTTGTAAAACAAAATCAAATAAGTAAGTCAAAGGGTAATCACATTCTGGCATAGACATCAAATACCAGCATTTTCAGGATTACGTAATTACAAATTTATTATACACTAGTTCTGTAAAAAGTAACATTTCCTTATTCTGTTTATATGTTTCACTTTTTTTTATTCTTCAGACAAATACTGAAAAACAAAAAAAAATTAGGTTTTCAGGCAATATCAGGCGCATGAAAGGTGCTAAGTTCGGTATATCGAACAGTCTACATCGACCTTACTATATTTTTGGCTGGTGATGAGCATGTTGGTTTACTGCATAGGCTATTATGGCTTGTTGCAACCAGAGGTTTTATCTTTGGATTTAAACACGTCATCACGGAGAAGCGAAGTTTCATTTTCCCAAGCGCAATTAGAGGCAAAAGTGGAAAAATTGAAGAAGCTAATGTCAGACGAAAAACCCTATTTGTCTCATGACTTAAACTTGAATCAATTGGCCGAGTTAATGTCATTAAAAGGGAAACAACTGACTTATGTCATTAATTGGGTGCTCGGTTGGTTGAATACGTCGGGTGGCAATCCGAACAACGCGAACACCAATGAAGCCTTGATTCGGCTCTCGCCCATGGCTCCCTACTTTGGCTACTCCACCAAGATCATGAAGGATCCGGCGGACAAGTCGAGCTGGCGCGGTGTTCCCCGCGTGCGCAGTATGTCGATGAACGCTTACCTCGGTCCCCGTGGTGGCCCCTTCACCGGCGGTTACATCCAATACCGCAAGACGGCTGAGCTGAATCGCCCGGGCCCGTCTCGTTTGTGGGTGTTCATCTGCCACCGTCAGCGAGCAGTCGTGCACGCCCAGGATCTGGCCAGTGCGTTCCTGGATGGTGGCGCGGTCCAGCCCGTCGTCCATCTGCCGCAGGGCCGCGCGGGGCCGGTCGCCGAAGACGATCGACACCTTGTCGAAGACGATCGCCTCGCGGGCCATGCCTACCGCTCCCGGCGGAAGATGCGGTCCAGCATGATCGCCAGCACCACGATCACCAGCCCTGCTTCGAAGCCCAGCGCGGTGTTGACGCTGTTGAGCGCGCGGACCACCGGCACGCCGAGCCCGGAAATCGAAGAAAGGCTAAAGGGATATGCAGAAGGTTGTTGTTGCCCGTTGGGATGAACTCGAGGACCGCGAGCCTGACTATGCCCTGGTCGGCGGGGTCGATCTCGTGGTTGTCCGCTATGGCGACGCGGTTTCGGTGCTGTATGGGCGTTGCCAGCATCGCGGTGCCCTGATGGCCGACGGGCATGTGGAAGGGGAAAATCTCATCTGCGGTGTCCATGGTTGGGATTTCCGCTACGACACCGGCATCAGCTCGTACAACAATGCCGAACGCCTTGAGAAGTTTTCAAGCTTTGAATAGAATATAACAAAAAATAACGTCGACGAGCTTCAAGCTTTGAATCGAATATCAAAAAATGAAAAAGCCGAATCAACAGGAGTCACTCGGAAACAGATTCTTCTCCAACAGTTTTTGATTCCTGATTCTTTTTTTCGACGAAGACCTCAGTTTTCAAGAGCCTCAGGAGCACAAATTTTAGTTAAGTTCTATCACCGCTATTAATTATTTACAATTTACATCATGAATACATAATAAACCTGAAACGCTGGAGAAAACCATATGAAATTGACGCTCTAATCGCAAGGGTAGCCCTGGATATACGATAAACAGGAGCAGAAACTATATAGTAAAAACATTATTCAGATGAAAGTAAAGGGTGAAATTAAAACTTAAAAAGAAAACAAACTATTTTTTATACCAGAGGGGTCCCATTCTCAATCCCTCACTCTTTATTTTAAAGTGTGTCTTTTTGCCCCAATTATTTAGAGCGAGTGCTCAGACGCAAGGGCAGTTAAATTGGAGTTAGAAGTGTTTTTAAAGGCAGTCTAAGGAGGAAGGAGGAAGGGTTTAAGGAGGACAACCCCCAACCTCTATTTAATAGCTGTGAGACTACGAAGCACTGGGGCGACAAATAAAACAATCAGTCTGCCAGTCTCGGTGCTTTAATATAGCACACAGTTAAAATAGAAAATAGCTATGAAATAGAAGTAGGAAGGTTTTTTTTTTCAAAGTCTAGGGGAAGGGGTTAATGTCCTCCTAATTGGTGTGCCTCATAAAGTTTTCAAGCTCCAATCTACAAAATGCCAAATTTAGTAGTTTTTTCTCCAAAAGAAAGATCGTGGATGGGTGTTTATCCTTTTTTACAAAAAAAAAGTCCAAAAAAAAGTTTCCCAATATCTATTGACTGGATTTTTTATAGCAACAACTTTAGCCCAAATCAGTAAAAAAAAGGTCGCTGAATCCCTATCCAAACCTTGTGTATTTTTTTTAATGTGCATAAGACTCTTACAAATATTTAAAGGAAAGGGAAGAAAATTTGGCACCAAGTATGCTAGACATCCTTTGTCCTTTACCTGAAAACACACAGGATTTTGGGGGATGAGAACCAATATACTGATTCAAGCTTGAAAATAATTTTAAAATGTCGATCCTATGACTTTTAGGGGGTGTTTACCCCTATTTTCCAAAATAAGGCACATTTTCTCAGGCTCGTAACTTTTGATGACAAAGACTAAATTTGATGAAACTTTTATATTTAAAATCAGCAGGAAAATCCGATTCTTTTTATGTATATTTTAGCATCAAAATTCCATTTTTTAGAGTTTCATTTACTATTGAGCCGGGTCGCTCCTTGCTACAGTTCGTTACCACGAACTGTTTGATACTTGTAGGTCACAATTAAGGCAGTGAAAACATTCCTAAAGTTGTTGTTTAAATTCATATTTCTTCATTAAATATTGCAATTGTTTGTTTCGTTATAATGCACTGCTAGTTCAGAACCTTTACCGAATCTGGTGGTTTACCAAACTCACTGCTGGCTAAATGTTTACAGAATCATTCAAGCTAGTCAAAATGGCGGTATAGCAGACAACTATAGCATTATTTCACATTTTGAGAAACGTGTAGCTGCTCAACGATAGCTTCAGGCATTCACCGTAAAAATGTCGTTGATAAAAAATCATGAAGGCTGTTCAAAAATTGCTTTACTTTCCTATTAGGGAGGGGGGTAAAGCATAGCATATATTAAATACAGCAATGGTTGTTTAAGTATTTAATCTATGCTATGCTTTACCCCTTCACTCCCCTGATGTGCAAATACATAGCCCAAATTTGTTTCTAAACTATTACAAATTCGGAATTTCAAATATCCGATCAACGAAGACGGAAATGATTGCAATTCTGTATGTGTAAATACAAGATATTTAGGCGGGAATAACGGTGAGTTTGTGGTAGTTTTGCAAGAGAGAAAAGATGTTCCAAAAGTCAAAATGCATCTATTATGTTCCCCCATTCATACATACACGTATACATGAATGGAATTTTTACTCGAATTTCGGTGAGGCACAAAACCTGATTCATCACAAGCTAGCTAATTTATTCGAAAGTAAAAACAAAAAGGAAAAAGAAATACTTGTATTAAAAAATTCAGTATAAAGACATGTTTGATGCATGCATTTCTAAATTTGCAATAAAACAGGTGTTTATTTCACATGACAGTGATACTTTCTATCTATCTTTGTTGTATCTACATATCTTATGGTTCAGAAATTGTTCCATAACTTTGCGGCGAAGACGTTATGGAAAAGGGCGGCGCCTTAGCTGAAAAGCTGGGAGAAAAAGCGGAAAAGGTAGGCGGCAAAGTATTAGACGCCGCCGAAAATATTAGCGAAGCTTTGAAGGAAAAAGCGGGCGGCTTGTTTGATAAAGCAAAAGGTCAGGCTGAAAATTTATTTGAAAAAGCCCAGCAAGCGGCGGAAGAGGAAGCTCAGTCCTTAGACGATATCGTGGAAAAGACCAAGCAAATGGGCGAAGAATTAAAACAAAAGGTACAGGATAGAGCTTCAGGTATCACGGTCGTCCGGAGAACCTTAAAAAAAGTGTCGGGATCGGGATTCAAAGAAGGTAATGGCCCTTTAAATAGATTATGCCTACATTACTGATACCCCTCTTGGCAATCAGCAATCTGTATGCACATAGTATATTTTGATTTAGTTTCATATCCTCAAATGTTGATTTTAATATCTTTAGCCTTGGTAGTACTCACTAGTGAAGCAGTAGAGTGGTAGCAGTAGTAGTAGTGGTAGTAATAGAAGTAGTAATAGTAGCAATAGAAGCAGCGCGCAAATATCACCTTTTGCTGTTGACGAATATATGAATCTTAAAAGAAGAGATATCCAAATGCATGACCAAGTCAAGCTAGAAATGAAGAGAAATTACTACAAAAGAAATAGTAGGGCTACTGCCGCCCTGAACTCTCTAAATTCTACAGAGAGATTTGGGTTTTACTGAAGACAAAATGTAATTTGAACAGCGTGATTTTGTTACCAAAACATTAACAAACAAAAATAAGAAAACTCTTGTAATAGTCAAAATTACTGGAAAGAATGAATGAAATTGTATCGGTTGCTTAAAACATAAACTTTACTGCAAGTAAGGAGCGACATTAAAACTTTAAACGAACAAAAATTATTCCGTATATGAATGGGTTGTCCCCTACTCAACATCTCGCTTTTTACGCTAAAGTTTGCCTCTTTGTCACAGTTCTACTTTTTAAAACAATAAAAAACTTTAGCGTAAAGGGCGAGGCGTTGAGGAGGGGACAACCCCTTTCATATAAGAAATAATTTCTTTTCGTTTTAAGTTTTAATGTCGCTCCTTACTTGCAGTTAAAGAAACTTGTTTTTCTTATTTAATTTCTGAACGATACAAGTAAAACGTTTATGTAATTTTTACAGAACTCGCTTTTTTAAACAAAGCTACAAAGGGAAAGGTAATTTTCAAAATCTAGGAGTTCATTTTCCCTTCCAATTGCCATCCACGGCACTTTTCACTTATTTAAGGTTTCTGCCATAATAATGCCAAGAACTGCTCAGTTTTTCAGGACATTCTTTGTCAAACAATGTCCAATGGATAAGTTAATAATTATAACTTTATTTTCGTATACTTTAAAATTTGAAATACAGTCGCTATTTAAATGTGGGAAATGTGTCTGTAACCGACCACCCATAAAGCCGCGCATGGTGAAATAAAAGCCTTTGCCAACGCCCTGCTCCTGGCCAATTAACGCGCTGTCTGGGACAAACAAATCGTCAAAGAACAGTTCAAAGGAGTGCATTCCGCGATAGCCTAAGGTGTCGATCGCGCGCCCTGTTAAGTTGCCGCCAGCGGGATTTGAGTACTCAAAGCTATGACCCTCGTAAACCGGCTTGTCGACTACAAATAGCGATAGCCCCCGATGCGGAGGGGAGATTTGTGTGTCTGTACGCGCAAGCACCGCCAAAACATCTCAGCTCTCATTGATCCATCAGATAGATACAGAATTAGTTCTAAGGGAGATACTATGGGAGGGTTGAGGTAGAAATTGATGTATAATCCCCTGGATTGTAACCAGAATTTTTGTAAGGAGGGTACCCCTCCCCCCTCCGTTCTTGTAGAAACTTTAAAAACGCATCAAAAATGTGAAATTGATATCCACTCTCTTATGATTTCTGGGTTATTTCTGGTCTACGCTGTTATTATGAAAGCAAAGCTGTTATTTGGATAATTTCAGGGGGAGGGGGCGGCCTTCGACCTTGACTGATTTTGGAAATAAACTAGCCCCTTCAATTATCCGTACAAGTTACATAACTGCTGCAAAGATCTGACTTATATTTATTGCAAACAAGAATCTGAATTTAAATTCCTACAGCGGCGTAGTGCCTCGAGCTTTGCCTGAAGATATGCACCCCAGGGTACAATTTCAGCAGCAGGAGGGCAAATACAAGGACTACTGTAGTTGAGAAGTGTCGTTAATCAACATATATTTATTTCAATACTCCTTTGTGTAGAAGGAGTAGCCATATAAACAATACCTCTTTTATTTTTTATTCGTTGAGCGTTTCTAATATATTTCTTTTCAAAAGATGTGTTGTTACGGGGGGGGGGGGTTCTTATAAAGTTACGTTAATTGTTGGGTTTCTTATAAAGTTAAGTTGATTTATAACATGGGAGCTTTATAGTTAAGGGACATAGACTGAGGGGATTCTATTGACAAATTTCTATAACCATGAAGACAAAATCCTTATCATGACGTTCAGGTGTCCCGAGTTGGGCAGATTCCCTTGGGAACCATCCAGTAGACAATAGGAACTGTACTTAGTTGTAGATCAAACAGTTCCTGGTAACGAACTGTAAGTACGGAGCGATACGTCTCATAGCAACCGAAACTCTAAGAAACAAAGTCTTGATAACAATAGATATATCAAAAGAATCTAAGGTACTTGTATGATTAAATAAAAAAAAACAAATTTTTTTAACGGAAAGAAAGGAGCGACATTAAAACTTAGAACAAACAGAAATTACTTCGTATATGAAAGGGGCTGCGTCCTCCTCAACTTTTTCCTCTTTACACTCTTTACACTAAAGTTTGACTCTTTTGTTGCCGTTGGGCAGGCGCTGCGCACCGGAGATGAACGACGAGAAGAACCCGTCCGGGTCCTTGTAGGTCCACGCCAGGTCGGTCGGGCCGAACGGCTTGCCGGCTTCGCGCGTGAAGCCGCGGCGCGGATCGAACGGCAGCAGGAGCTCGTCGACCGAGGAGTAGTCGCCGTCGGCGCGGCCGCGGCCGTTGTTGAAGACCATCAGCCGCAGCTGGCCGGTCTTCTTGTCGAGCAGCCAGCGCGGGTCGTGCTGGTAGAACAAGCGGCGGTCGCTCTTGGTGCTTGTTCGACACTTACTTCTATTAGGTTAAAAAGAAAGTTTTTTTTTCAACTGGAAGTAAAGAGCAGCATTAAAACTTAAATCAAACAGAAATTACTCCGCATATGGGGGGACTGCCCCTTTCTCTTTCCTCGCTCTTCACGATAAAGTCTTAATGTTATACAAAACAATTTCTGTTTCTTTTAAGTCTGAATGCTGCTCTTTACTTTCAGTTTAAAAAATTAGTTTTTTTTTAATTTAACTTCTGACCTTTTTTTTCAAATTTTGCCGGGAAATCCCACATCCCTGGGGCATCTCCCCTCACATACAGAATAGTTTCTGCAAGTTTAATACAAATTGAGATTGAAAATTCAAATTCAAATTGCAATTGAAGCTAAAACGGGGGTTGAAACAGGAAGTAAGAGCCTCCATCAGATTCTAAGAGGCCTTGGATCAAACGACCCGTAGTAGTAATGAGCGACGATTTACATTAGAAAACTAAACTCTCAAAAACGGAGTTTGGACCATAATACATGAAAAAAATATATTCATACCGATGAAAGAAATTAGAAAAATTCTCACAAAATTCTATCAAGAGAGAGAGAGAAAGAGAAAGAGAGAGAGAGAGAGAGAGTCTACAAAGAAAAGGGGGAAAGAAAGAGGTTTTGATTCAAATACATCAGCTGAAAATGACTATATGTACAATGAGCTTATATTTTGTTAAGTAGTCGTAAACTTAAGTTTTGTTGCGTAGTAATTGTCACGTTTACATTTTGTGAAACAGTTCAGCTGTATTCTTTTAAGGCTGGGGTTTAGATTCAATAATTTTGGTTACCCCTCGTGCTGTATCGATAGTGACTTCGAAAAGAAAACCCTAGCCTGCCACAGCTTCACGAACAGCGCGCTGCCCCTCAGGACCGTCCTCCATGCTGTAGGCGGCGAGGATCTTCATCGCGTTCGTGAGAAGCAGCGGACGAAAGACGTCCGCAGATGCCGCGAAGAATGGGTGCATCTCTTGGTTGAACCCGATGCCGAAGAAGAGGCGGGCGAAGGCATCTCCGCCAGCGTCTCTCTCGAAGGTCAGGAGGTAGGCCTCGCATGTCAGCGAGAAGTTGTGGCAGAAGTTCACCGCACTCTCGTTGCCGCTCAGCCAGCGCTCCAGGTGTTTTGTGTTTGAGTTGGTTATTTACCGTCATTTGTGTTCGTTTCTATTTATAAGATTTGTCAATTAATGATGATTTATGATAGTTTACGCTGTAAATATTACTTGACTTTAGTTTTGCTTATCTTTGGGTTAATACTCTTCACCCTTTCGTTTAAAAACTTCTTTTGTAGAATTCCTTTTAAATTAATAGTAAAAGAAGAAAAAATTAGCTTATGTATAATCTAGCTTCTATGCTTCTGCCACCTTTGTTTAACATTGATATTTTAAGTTTTAAATATTTCTTAGTAATTTCTGTTAGTTTTAAATTTTAATGTCGCTCCTTACTTTCATTTAAAAAAAACTTGTTTTTTTTTATTTATCCATCAATAAAGAATCAATTACGATCTATTACAATAATCTGTGTTGAATGCAGAGAATATATTACATAGAAAAATTGAAAATAAAAATAAAATCGCCTCAACAGTCATCGTTGGCATAGATTCATTATGTGGTCTCGATGGTGGCCGGCGTTTAACCCCCGTCATCAGCTTCCCAGAAAAATAGCCCCCCTCCCAAAAAATGGCCCCACAAAATGAAAAAATAATAGCCTAAAAATGTGCCTTCTTCCTACGGGCAACTTCTAATTAATTCTCTGACCCCCTTTCCCCCATTCACGGAATAATATCTTTTAAAATTTATTGAATTCAGCAATTTTGACAGATTTTGTGGATTTTGTCTCAAGAATTAACTAATTGCATATTTGCCGGCAATTTACACAATTTTACGAAACAGCTGTTTTTTTAAGTGACGTCTTTGGATTAACTCCAAGTGGCTCGGTTAAATTGGCAGGGTTTGAGTTAATTCTTTTTTTTTCGTGAAGCCCAAGAAAAATATACAAACCAGGGTGGGGTGGGGGGGGCTAAGTTTCTAAAATCTGGTCCTAGTTCGCCGGGAAATACATTATATTGGTTATGCATTATACCTGAACAAATTGATCATGGCTTCGTCAAGAGGAAAGCCAGTTCCTCGCCAAAAAAGATAATGCCTTCTGTTGGTTCTGAAAGATTTTGTAGCTAAACTCCAAATTTTACACATTTTTTGCATATACAAAGGGAAGTTTGACAAATATATGATGGCCGTATCAGTGCTATACCCGGGAAGTTTAGCCATCTACATTTAGCCATAAACAGGTTATTTAGTTTCGGCGGTATAGCTTATATAGTTAAAGCAATTACAGTGATAATAAACAGATCTTCCCGCAAACTACTATAATCTGCATATTCATTAATTTCACGCATCTTAAAGTTAATCTTGATTCTTTATCAAGTAAAAAAAAAACAATAAAAATGACGCCTTCTTTTGAATTAATGAAGAACATGATTAGAAGGGTCCAAAGAGACTTCTTATCTGAGGATTTGAATATTTATGTTTATGCGTAATCGATATTTATTACAAACCCGTAGAAATTATCACCAACTCATAAAAATCCAGACTAAACAAGAGACCAATGCATAGAAATCCGGATCAAAGGGCAACATCTAAAAATCAAGGCCAATGCATAAAAGCCATGACCAGACACTAGAAATCACATTGAATTCATAAAAATAGAGACCAAACTGAAGAAATCAAGGCCAATCTCGAAAAATCAAGACCAAACCCAGGAAATCAGGAGATGAAAAAGCCAACCTCCAAATTCAATACCAATCTGAGGAAATCAAGAGATCAATATGTAAATAATCATGGCAAGCCAATCTCATCATTGAAATGAAGAACAATGACCCAAAAATGAAAATGGAATAACCGTAAAGATATTGGAATCTTGGAATAGACACAGCCGAAGCTTTAAAACGTTTTTTTTCGAAGAACTGAAAGATAAAATCTTGTAAAATACTTACAGCTAACCATGCTCAACATACACTTTTGACGATCCAGAGGATATAATTTGAGATTCATTGGACAGGCCAGAGTCAAAGATAATCTAGAATAGGGAGTAATTTTTAAAATTTCGTAAAATTGTTTCGTAAGAAAGATCGACATACTCTACGTACAGCTTCTTTCAGATATTGCAAAGTCCTCCTCCAGCTTCCTAGATGGCACTGAAACAAAAAAATAATTTGCTCGATTTGGTTTAATTGATGTGCCTTCTCAGATTCGGTCTTCCAGTGATGATTTATGTAAAAAAGACAATCAACTTTATTCACGTTTATGACCCTCTGCAGCCTTTTTTCCATATTGATACTACTTAATTGGTCCATGTTGTCTTTTGTTAGTTTGAATTTTTTTCTTCGCCGTTTATCGTGAAAAAAACTTTTGCGTAAAGAGCGGGGCGTTATTAGAGCCCTTTCATATACGGAGCAATTTCTGTTCGTTTTAAGTTTTAATGTCGCTCCTTTCTTTCAGTTAAAAAACTTGTTTTTTTATCTAATTTTTGAGCGTTTTTGAATTAATGCATGTTTTGATTCTGGCTCTCCGCGCTTGAGTAATTAAAACGAAATTTGCATATTAATTTTTTTTTGGGCTAAATGGCTTTCTCGTAGTTTTTATCGGACGATTTTGGGAAAAAAGGAGCGGGGGAGTAGGCTTAGTCCTTACCGGATATTCTTATTGCTTTTGCTGATGACAGTACTTTTGGCACAACTGATAGAACTGAGTGTGATCTTCGTTCAAAGATGATAGCCCTTTTCGAAAGATTTATCCAGTGGTTTGATGTAAGTTATCTTGCCTTAAATGTCGGAAAGTCATGTTTTCTCAATTTCTTCAGAGTCTCAAAGGCTTGCCCTGACTTAAATGAAATACGTGTATCAAGAGGTTCTTCAAGTAGACCTAAGGATCGTTACGTTTCATTTCTAGGCTTCTTGCTTGACGAAAACTTGTGTTTTAACTTCAGTTTATTCAGTCTCATCCATTTTTCAATGTATAGCAAACCACTTTTTAGAAGATTTAGCAGCCGCGTTTCTGTCCTAGCAGCCACCGTATAATGGGTATTATCTGCCAAGCTCAGTAAAATAGTCTTAACCTTAGAAACTTCACTAGTTGACAGACTACAGATTACCAGGCAATTATTCAGATCATTAAAATAGATAAAAAAAAAACAATAGGAGCGTAGAACTGAAACCTTGAGGAACGCCACATTTTATACTTTTGTTACTTGATTGCTAATTCGATTCAGAATTAAAAGTTCTGGTGCCCTTTTTAAGAAAAAGAGATTGGAGGGCAAGTAGCCCTTATATCAAGCCCATTCATTTTCCAAATACATCTAGTCAAAATTTTGAGACATTCATTTTGTTCAGCATTGTGGAACGTTCCAGCAACTATGTCTTTAGGGATATTAGGCATGTCAACCCACCATAATTAAGCAATTCACCCATTATTCTTTAAAACTAAATGTCATTTTAAAATAAATGAAAAGGAATTATTTTTATGGTTACCAATAAGACACAGATATTAAGAGATCGCCACCAGGCTACTGAGCAAAAAATCACCGAGCAAACTTCAAAGGTCGCCTCGTTGAAGCAGTCGCAGCAGGCTGCTGGCGGCACGTTCAAAATGGCCCAACAAGCATTGGTCACGGCGGGTGGCGACCTGGAAACCACCAAACAAGCTTCGGCCAAGTTGGCGAAATCGCTGGCCGATGCGAAACAAAAACTTCGGTTTGATCAGACGGCAGTCTCGCACGCCGCTCAGCAGATCCGGCGACTTCAAATCGTGATGGCGTATCAAGAACGCAATTATCTTCCTTTATTTAAATTTTCGTTTGAAATTCGTTATCCTAGTCTTAAATATTTCGCGGTCCAGAAAGGCTTAAGAACAGAACCTTTTTTCACGCTTAGTCTGAAATTTTCTTCCAAAAATGGAGTCGAGGAGGTACACAAACCCATCCTCCTCCCTATAAATTTGTCTAAGACCTCCAAAAATCCACCTTTCCCCGAAGCGCAATTATCTTCCTTTATTTAAATTTTCGTTTGAAATTCGTTATCCTAGTCTTAAATATTTCGCGGTCCAGAAAGGCCTTTAGCCACTTTGTACGAATCGGTGAAAGTGATTGAAGGGCACCAAGTCTTCTGATTGTCCTTTTCTTACCTTTATACACCCCTGTAACCTCCGGTGATGGCGGATCAGGATTTGGATGTAGTCATTCTGTTCAGAATAGTTGAAACATCTAATTAGTATGCCTCCAGTTTGAACACGACCCCCTTAGCCCCAGAGGTATTGACACTGAATTATGCAAATTATTCGTTGCTCACAGACAGAATTAGTATTAACGTTGGTTTTCTGTAAGTAGGCCATGAACTACTGTTTTTGGTACGTTTTGCTGATTTTTGGCTGTTTCACCTACGTTTCCTTTTTTTGTAAATACTGGCCCCGAACCAAAGACTACCAAAGGCTACATAACTGCATACGGAGGTCTTTTTCACTAAAAACTATCTCCCCATTTTTCATCATTTTTTAAGATAAATATGGTTGTATACGTTTTACCTTGCCAGTTCAAAGAATCAGATTTGATATTCACTATTCTCGGCACTTAAACAAGAGCTAAGAGCTCATATGGTACTTGTGACGAGGTCGGAAGAGCCAAGAAGAATTGGAGATTGAACTTTGAAAAAAAAGGCTACTATTTTTGAAGTGAAGTCTGCTGTTGAGTTTGATATATTTTGTTTTAGAGCTACATATTTTTAATAGAGTTTTAGTGAAAATACCAATTGGTATTTTTTACTAAAGTAGTATGTGTCTTTATTGTACCATTAGGTACTAGAAATAATCTATTACCAATTTGCAAAGGTCCATTCTTTGATACTATTAAATAAAATAAACAAGTTTTTTCAATAAATTTTATAAAACTTTCCAAAAAAGAAGTTTTTGAAAGTTTTCTTTCTTTCTACATACGTAGCTATTATCCTCGAAAACTAAAACTTTTGAAATAGGTTAAGAGCCTTTAATCACATTCTTTACCATGTGCAATCATAAAATTGTCTAATATTTTCATTTTTTCAACATACAGTTCCTTACCATGAAGTGTTTGATTGCCAGCTTTTTTAATGGAAAAGTGAGCGTATTCTAGCCTTGTCAAAGACCTTTAATTTCAGTGAAGAAAAAATGCAGTGAATACAAAACCGAAAATTGATTCGGTACGAAACAAAGTAGAGGCCTTTGCTTTCCATGTAGCCCCAGATGGTTGGCCAAAAAGAACAATCTTTGGCAATCTGTCCTCCTTCATCTGCAGAACTTGGCCTAGCCATCTCAAGATTGAACTACATTTTTCATACAACCTACTGTTTGAAATACAGTCAGTCAGCCAGGTACCCAGAACAATCCACAGGCAATTTCTCTACAAGCGGGTTGAGGATAGATTGTTTAAAATACCAACCAAAGTATAAAAATGAGTAGAAAATTAGCAATCTACAAATTTCTTTTTTATTGTTTTAGCTTGTCTGTTTGCATTCCGCCTGTTGTTTCTGGAACACCGCGGTCACGGCAAGAGTGAGGCTACATCTGCCTACGCGATGCACAACTTTATTCTCGATGCGTACGCGGTTGCTGAGCATTTTAACTGCTCAACGCTGGGTGTGTTCGGCCACAGCCTTGGCGGCCATATCGCTACCAAATTTGCGGCACTTTTCCCCGAACGGGTTTCCGCGCTGATCGTTGCGGAAGGCTTCGGACCACCGACCCGTCCATACATGGGGGATGAAACCGCCGAGCTCGCTGCCTACAAGCAGTCGGGCTAACAGATCTTGACCGCTCTTTCCAAGATCTGTCGTTGACTGTTGGGAAATGAGTTCTTCTACTTGACTTTGCAAACGAAGAATTGTCTGATTGCAAGCTCTAAAATATGATAAACAATCAAGAGAATATTTTTAAAAAAATAAAGGATAAGGATATGAAAGTAAAGTACAAGGCTTTTTTCTAGGGCAGGGGGGCTTGAGTTTACGGCCCCTTAATATTTAAAATTAGGTAGAATCAAAATACGAGCTGTTTGGTTATTTAATATCACAATAGAGCCTATCCCATGTCTTTGTTTTTTGCAGCTAGTTCGATTTCATCGGCTTTCTTTGCAACAAACTCAGTTCTGTCCTGGTAAATGAGTCTGTTCCGCACACTGTTGAGCCTTCGATATGTGGCCATGTCCCTAGGAAGTCCTGCCTTCCGTCGTTACTTTATGGCCTGCAGTGTTTATTTAATTTGCCACAATTTCTTTGGATAACTCCTCTTGCCAAGCACTAGTTGTGCTACTTCGCTGGCCTGTGACTTAAAATGCTTCCAGAGATCATCGATGCTATTAAGTGAGCCACGGTCATCACGTGCCAAATTTCTGAAAACCATCATGTTATTGTTGTGATGTGCTCAAAAAGTTTCAAAGAAATATGCAATAGTGTTATATCACGCTGGTTACGATATAATATAAAGACAATATGACAAGGTGCTAGTACTGGTTTATTGAGCTAAGTTTATTCCACTCGCTCTTGTAATTTATGCAAAATCGTCTCTTTCATTCACTCTGATTGTGGTAGAATTTAATGTAAGGGACAGTTGATTGAACCCTGATTATAACATCATTCTTTACTTTACTTTCTTTACAACGAACAGAAATTAACAAAAACATACAACAGGTGCTAATATAAGTGAATACATGAATCTCAAAACGAGTAAAGTTTAAGTTATAAATTAAACAAACAATCGTAGCAAACATACAAACAATATGTACAAATATAAACGAGTAAGTGAATCTTAAAACGAGTGAAACTTAAATTGAATATACAAATCTAGCTAGAAAGGAACGAAAATCACCACAAAGAAGAGTTTGGGTTTTGTCTCCTTCTTTCACTGTAAAAGTCTAAAACCTACTGCTTCATTGGCGTTTTGGTCGGGATTTAAAGTAAGAGGTCTGAGACATAAGTTCTTTCTAAATATCAAATTTAAAAATACCACACGAACGGTCACCCGTTCTTAAGTTAAAAATACCTCAATTTCCCTAATTTTTCCGAATTAATACCCCATCCAACTCCCCAAAAGAGAGCGGATTCAGTCTGGTTATGACAATCGCGTATCTAGGGCTTGTTTTTATTTTCCCCACCAAGTTTCATCTCGATCTCTCCACTCTAAGCGTTTTCCATGATTTTAGGCTCCCCCACCAGCTCCCCCCAATCAAGCATCCCCTTTAACTTGCCCTAGAAGTTTCAATTTAATATCCTAAGCTGTTCCTGAGATATTACTGATCCACCGTTCTGACAACGTGCATATACATAGTAACTTTTGGAATGGTTCCGAATTCTCTGAAAGTTTTTCCTTAATACCCTTAGTATGAGTTAGCAGTAGCAGAAGAACAATTTGTAGTAGCAGTAGTAATAGTAAGCATTTTTGTATTTTGGTTTGTTCAAAATTCCCCTTAACTTGCCCTGAAAGTTTCAATTTAATGCTCTAAGCCCCTCCTTGGCAAAATTCTAGTTTACTGACTTCTTGCTATCTTGGAAAGGGGTTAGGTTAGGAAACTGAAACTTTCAGGGATGGGTCTACAGGCTAAAGTATGTCCTGGGGAAGGTATTTTGAGGAACCAATGTCTAGTCCCTCTCCCTCTAAAGGACCCATGACCTTTAAAAATGTGTTATAAAAGTGAAACATTGCAAAAATAGATCTTCTGCTTGAATGAAGTACAACAAAATTGTTTTTAGCTTCACAGCTTTGCTCAATCCAAATTTGGGCCTATCAGGTTTTAAAGAGACTATTTTTAAACAGAATTTAACCAACCGGTTAAAGTTTTTTTTTTCAACCCAGAATCGAAACCGAGGTGCGCTAAATAATTTACGGTGTCTATCATAATTCAATTTTGTTCACAAATGAAAATTTTTATTATTATTAATTCAATACAAGTAAAATATCTTTAATGGCGCCAAGATTTTCTTAGTAATTATCATTATTATTATTGAACCTATGGCAATAATTACAAAATTTTAGCCCTAATATTCATCGCCTTATCATGGGACTCCTGAAACTAGCCAGAACCAATTAATACAGATCCGTTAGATTGCCTGGAATGAATGACAGGCAAACAAGCGTCTAAAGTCAAATTGGGTTCATCTGTAATATTCAACAAGAAAAGCATATCTTTTGATTCATATGTTGTCATTAAAGTTCAGTGTTTTGGTGTTTAGGATTTTATGGACAAAAACCACTCTTTAATTACTTTTCATTACCATGATCGGCTTAATAGCTATTATTCTAATTTTTCTGTCTACCTTATCATATATGTTTTTAGTAAAATTCGCTTTTTTCCCTTGTCTGTAAGTAGGCCATCTGGAGAGGTCCAGGAATATTTGTGGATATCACGGTGTTGGAACAAACTCCCACCAATAACTAGGTCATTCGAGAGCGCAAAATCGATTAGAAGCTCACCATTTTCGTCCCAGTTACCGAGGCCATGGCAACCCATAGACTGGGGCAATATTCGCAGTCGTCGCCAATTTTTGCTTTGAAATCACCGACAAAACAAGCTATGTCGTGTCTAGGTATATCACTGGCTAGTTATTGCAGGGTTCCATAAAATTCTTCTTTTACATCATCGCTTGCTTCGCATATAGAGTTTGTAAACAAAATATTATAAATTTATAATTTTACCCTTTCGACAAAATGGTTCCTTTTCACATTTGGTTCAATTTGAAGGAAATAAATTAGATAAATTCGTATCTAATAAATTAGAATTTGAGATCCTCAAACAAACATGGAGAAACAGGGGAGCTTCAACTTCTCATTTACTTCCTAATATCTATTACATCTTGTAATTCGCCTGTTCAACATTGTGCCAGCCAATTAACAGCCTTTATTTTATTTAAGAAAATAGCTTTTAAATTTTCCTCTTTTTGCTACACAACTTGTTTGTCAGTGGTACAAGATTATCTCCTGGTCTGAGTTGTATTTATAAATTTCGAACTTTTCGAACTTATACTATACCACTTACATGTTTCTGGTCTGAGTTTATATTAATATATTAATACTTTTCAAACTTACATTACACAACGTGTGAATAAATTTATTATGATTGTCTATAGGCATTGAATGGAGCGACTAAAGGTATTGAAATTAAAATACAATTTAGGCACCCACGTTTTCAAAAGGGTTTTTGTGAAAAATTTAAGGAAGAGCTAAGGGTGTTTTAGGTGTTTTTCAAAACCCTAGAATTATGTTCGTGCGATTTTAATATTAAGATTAATTGAAATAATACTTATCATTCTCGAATCAGCTTCAAATGACAATTCTTATTTCTTTTAAAGTTTTTTTTTCAAAACCCAGTCATAAATGAACTATTATGGGCTTGAGCTCATTCTTTACCAGGTTAGAGCAGATGCAGTAACGGTAATCTTTTGATGTGTCATAAACCGTTTTGTGCCATCAGAATTACAAACGTTTCTCTTTTTTACTCTGAGATCGTGGGAGAGATAAGAATTACAGTGAAATTAAACACAGTTCAATTTTCCAAAATTCAGTATTGTAATGACATCTAGCAAGCATGAAGCGTACAATCGCTATTGCGCTTAATGAGAGTTCTAATGGTGTAATTTCAAAGTTGATCTGACACCTTTTTCGAAGAATTTTAGGCTGTTTTTTGAAATTCCTACAGATTTGTTTCAAAGTCGTTACGCGCCATATTAGTTACGTGCCATTGTAGTTGTGTCCCTGTGTTTCACCTGTGAATATAGATAGATGTATATATATGTTTCAAACAGACGTTCTCCACCGCCTACTTTTCTTAAAAATTTCCACCCAGGAAAATTTGTTTTTATCAGATTCTCAAAACTTCCAACAATCGATTCTATTTGGACTTAAAAAAATTGTTCTTTCTATCGTAGTTTCTTGAATTTCATCACTTTGCCTTTCCCTTCTTACAAGTTTCTCGTCAAAATGTGACATCTTTCTAGATTAGTCTATAAAGGCTATGAAAAGTTGTTGTATTAGACAGTGATAAAAAGGCTGATGAAAATAAGGTTTCCTTTACCCCTCTAACTTACTGGAGAAAAAACGAGTTACGGTATTTTTTTTTCCACTTTTGTATAAAATTTATGTTTCGTAACGTATCGACTTTGGAATTACTGATGCCGATTTGGGGGAATGTAAATTTTACTAAGCAGCCACCAAGGAGCTGAGGAAAAGGCTGGTCCCCCTCTTTGAAAAAGACTGGAATGGGGGAATCCTGCTATCCTATTCCAGAATCTATTATCTGCGTTTTCAAGTGTTGTAGAAGGTCGCAAAACAGTGATTTTTTTAAAAAATAACTTTGACTTTTATCAACACTGTGTTTTGAAGTTAATCAAGTAGCGTCTTTACTAAATGCTAAGTTTTCTTCACTACCGCTTGAATAAAAATATTCTATTGAAGACTTACGATAGGATGGATGGATACCTTTACTCTTTTTCAATCGGGTGTTCAGTGTCAATTATAAAATTATTTCCAAAGGTAAGTTTTCAGACATCTTGAAAACACATTTAGGCTTGTAATTTTCACAAATTTCCGAACACCACCTCCCCTTGAAGGATACCCTATTGCGACTGACTCCTGGATATGGGCCGTGTGGCCCCCCCCACACCTCCTCAAGACCAGAACATAATTTGCACTTTACTGAAAACATAACACATTTTAAATGTTTTCACTTTTTTGGCTTTAATAAATAAATAAGTATTAAGACTATAAGGAAGAAATATCAGAATATGTATATTAAACTGAAAATACACGTTTATTTTTTTTATGGCACTTGATATCTACCAAGTGACATATAACGATCGTAATTTCTGTCCGTCTGTCTGTCGGTCCCGGTTTTGCTAGTTCAGGCACTTCCAGATAAGCCAGGAGGACGAAATCTGGCCTGGTATTAGTAGTCAATTCTCAGCTACAGCAATTGTTAGTTAACATTTATTAAAAAAACATTCGGGAGTGCAATAATTAAACCTTGAAGAAGACTAGAATATGGGAGAATACTCCCAGAATAATTTCTGGGAGTGAAAAATTGTGCTTTATTATTTAGTTTTTCAATAAAAAAAGGTACGATAAAAAAGACTGTTTTTTTGAACTGCAGAAGTCGAGTAGTTGAATATAATTCAGTAAATTGAAAAAAACTATAATATGTGAGAATACCTTCGGACATTTTTTTAAAGTGTGCCAGAAAAGTAATCCGTCAAATAATGTTCAAAACATGGTTATTGCAGCTACTTATCGTTTGCCTGATAAACTCTAATTTGTACATGTCTATCTTTTATGATCGATTACATGAATTTTTATGACTGGGAAATTACTTAATTTCAACACTAAAAGAGTGTACTAAGGGAGGGGATATTTTAATAAGGTTAGACACATGCCCAGGACCTGCCTCCAGACAAAGACCCATCATGGTCTCTTTAGGTAACAAACAAGGTTATATCCCTCTTCTGAGCTGAATCATTGAGTCTGAGACTTAGATGAAACTAGGATAATGGATATAGATTAGCAAGGATATGGCAAGTTGAATTGGTTAAGTAGTTTGATTAGTGCATGCATTGGTTTATGGAAAACCTCAAGAAGTGGGCAGGTGAACAACGAGTAACAAAGTGGAGGAACACGAATATTGTAGTTAGAGGGTACAATTCTTCCCTAAGATTAAGTGGAGTAAAACTGGACTAAATTGTACTTTTGGGACTTCAGACTCGTTCCCCACAACGAGTGTTCCCAACAATGAACAAAAATTCTACGCTTTCACGATTTGGCATGCATTTGGCCTGTACGTTAAACACGCAATACGATGAATCATAAACGGCTGTGTTATGCGAAAAAGAAAGAAGGCGCGAAGGATTTTTACCTTTTGGAATTAAAAATTTATGATGCCAGTAACAATTGTAAGATGCCTTACATTTTTAATACGCTCCAACAAAACTTACATCATTCAAATACCCTACCAACAATAATTCATTCATAAACTCGCCTCTTAAATCCACTCTTTTGGTGCGATTGAAGCTGGCGGCGCCAAACTCAGATGCCTCAGATATTGCTCATACGTTCTTTTGGCAACCTAATGCACTCATACTCTTCAACATTTTCTGAAATTTTCTCCTTAATATCCTTACCCTTAGTAGTAGTATTAATAGTAGCAACAGATGTAGTAGCAGTAGCAGTAGTAGTAGTAGGCGTGAAAGTTACAACTTAAGACCCTAAACCATTCCTGGGATAAAGCTGACTCGCCCTTTTGACAGCCTACATTTGCAGAGTGTCTTTTGATCTAGTTCAACATCCCTCTAGACATTCCCAGAAAGTTTCCTCAGCAGTGATGTCATCATAGCTGGCAGCAGCAAATTCGAAGCGTAGCGAGTTTGCTTTATATCCGAAGGTAAATGGCTCGGAGCCGGGTATTGCGATACCGTTGTAATATATTGAATCAGTTGAAATATCACTAACCCGGCGAATGTTTGTTCGGAAGTCTCGGTTGTAATCTTTAGTAAAAACCGGCATATACCGGGCAATGCCTTCGGTGCCGCCAAACCAGATTGTGTTGCCTGGCTTCTGTGCCCCGGAATTTTCATCATGGTAAATGAACATCATATCACCGAAACTTTTGGAAAACAATGGGCTGCCTTCGATACACTTTCAACTGTCAGTGACAAAGTATTGGCAGATTATAAAGGACAGACTGCCGACTTCAAAAAAGACTTGGAAAAAGATGAAAGTATAGCCGAGGCTACTAGAATTATTAGGTATGTATTATGTGCTCTATTTTTACTAAGATGTTCCTGCCATCACCTTTTTAATATGTCGTTTCTTTTAGTGAAAGATGGCATCATCTTTTCCCTGTCATTCATTCACGTATTTTAACTATTCCTTGATATTGTAGTCTTTTTGGAGTAATCATAATTTTTCTGAATAGCATTACTAAAAAATAACAAATCTCTCAACAGCATCAGGCTACTCGTGACAATACAGCTGCTCATATTCCTCCTCTGCCCCTGATTTTTTATGGCCCTAGATGGAGGGCCAGGAAATTCGATATTTTGCCATCTCTTATCTTTCATCAGTAAAATATGGGCTATTTATGAGAACCATTCTTTACAGCCACTTATTCCAACATTTTTATTGGGGGGAAGAGGGGTTGATATCCGGAAAGTCAAAGAGTATTGGCTGTCTTTTTTTTGATGATTCTGTTATTTTATTCTTGTGTTTTTTGCTTTTTGATTTTTTTACTACCAAGTAAAATCAGGATCAATTGTATTCATTGCATTGAGGCTGGATATTTTTTGTTTTTAATCTGAAATTCATCATGCTGATTGCAAAGATCACGCCAAATTTCTACAAATAGTAAAATAGTATCTGTGAAGTCGCTCTAAGACAGCTCCACTTGGCCACTAAAAATTAGAGCCTTAATTGGTAAAGCGGACTACAGAATTTCTTTTTGTTTTTGTTTTGCCGTTAACGACGCAGATACTTTGATTTTTTTTTATATCGGCTAGAGATATGACTGAATCGTATGGCTTTGAAAAACCGAAGCAGCACTGAAATTTTCTATTTTTGTTAATCAAGCAACTCGCATGTGGATTTAATCTTCCACATGGATTATGAATCATCCACTTTAAGACTAATTCTCTTGATAATGAATCATTAGAATTTGGGAGTTCCCCCGAAATAAGATCATCAGTTTGAACTGGATTATGGATTCGATCCTGAAAGCTCATGATCAATAGCAAATTCAATCATAAGGATCCACCTTCTAGAAAAACTGTCAGACTACAATTCACAATTATTGTCAAAAAATACAATCTTCTTTTCTTTTTCTTTTTAAAATATAAATTAGAGGTTTTTCACAAATTAAAGATTAGGCCCTAATGAACAATTTTGCTCTTCAGTGCAGATATATATCAAATGCTAAATGCATAGTTAAAAACATAGTTATTAGATTTCTTTTACTATGCTCAACAAAATGGCCATCTAAAATTTCGATTGGGTGACTTTAGGAAAAAATGAGTGTGGGAAGGGCCTAGTTCCTTACATACGTCATGAATGGAGCTGAAAAAACACCCACCCGGGGGGGAGGCAAAGGGGGGGGGGGGGGGTGTGGAGGGAAGACACAGTCACAAGTAAGTAAGTACCGGTAAGTAGCACACACATCCCATTCCCATTCCCAACTTCTGAAAGTATGCGTTGAGGTAAACCTTGAGGTAAACCTACCTCGCTTTGTTGAAAATTACCAAAATTTAACTTCCCCTATTAAGGTGGTACCCCCACTAAACCTCTATTCTTGCACTATCCCAATCAAGACAATAAACACCAACATGTGGAAAATAGCCCCCTCCCCCTGGAATATCTTCACATGAAAAATTTGGCAAAGAGAATGTAAGACAATTAAAAAGAATTTCGTATAGTAATTCTGTCAAATTCCCCCAGTGCAACATTTACCCTGGAATATTCAGCCTCCAGAAATTTGCTTCTTCAAGCAAGATTATCCCTATAGAAATCCACCCTAAGCAGACCCCCCCAAAGAAAAAAAAAATATCTGGCAACTTCCAAATAACAAATGCAATACCCAACCAAAGGGCGACACCCACAACTTAAAACAATTTTTGTTTAGTTGTATAATTGTTATGAAGTTTTCTTCCCAACAAAATCTTCTATAGGCTTGAGTGTCATTTACACTTTACTTAAGAAAAAAAATGTATTTTACATGGTTTCTCTTTTTGTATTTCAACATTGAACACTTGAAATTGTTCAAATTTATTACCTTACGAATCAATACATTTTAAATTATGAATCTAGCTTCATTAGTCTGACATGTAATTTCTTATCAATACTTCCATATTTTTGGTGATATTTCTCTCCAGTGTGTAACATATTGATTGGCACCTAAATGAGCCAGTCCCAAAGACAGCAAGAAGTCCCTAAAGTACAATTTCTTATTTTTTGTGGCTGTGGTTGCATACTTGTGGCTGTGTTTGCATTCCTGAAAGTTAAATTTGCCTAAATGAGCCAGTCCCAAAGACAGCAAGAAGTCCCTAAAGTACAATTTCTTATTTTTTGTGGCTGTGGTTGCATTGCTGAAAGTTTTAATCACCTAAATGAGCCAGTCCCAAAGACAGCAAGAAGTCCCTAAAGTACAATTTCTTATTTTTTGTGGCTGTGGTTGCATCTCAAATGCTGACAGAAAGCAACAATTTCGGCAGTTTTTATGGCACTTGATATGGTATCTACAAAGTGACATATAACGATCGCAAATTCTGCCGGTCTGTCGGTCTATCTGTACCAGTTTTGCTAGTTTAAGCACTTCCAGGTAAGCTAGGGCGATGAAATTCGGCAGGCATACCAGGAACCAGAACAGATTAAATTAGGAATTGTCGTTTTCCGGATTCTACCATCTCAAGGAGGGATTATTAAATCGGAAAAATAGAAAAAAATGAGGTATTTTTAACTTACGTCACCCGTGATCGGTCTTCTGACAAAAAATACTAAATTCCATATTTTTGTAGATAAGAGCTTGAAACTTCTCCAGCAGGGTTCTCTGATACACTGAATGCGATGATGTGATTTTCGTTAAGATCGTATGACTTTTAGGGGGTGTCTCCCCTATTTTCCAAAACAATGCAAATTTTCTCAGGCTCTTATCTTATGAAACTTATATATCTAAAATTAGCATAAAAAATCGATTCTTTTGATGTATCTATTGGTATCAAAATTCCGTGTTTTAGAGTCTCGTTTTCTAGGGTGGTGCGAAGCGCCACCCCAACAGCTAGTTATATATATAATACTAATATAAGATATTCATAATCCTGTACAATTAGGCACTTTTTTGACAAAAATTGATTTTACATTTAATACTCTGCTAAATACCAGCGTCTGGCAAGCAGTTTAGGAAAAAAGAAATATCATTGCTTCTTGAATATGTTTTTCGGTCATGCCAATTCTAATGGTGTACTTCTGCTTTTATCTGGGTTGCAGTGGTAGCTAGTAACCTATTAAGAGACGATGCTTTCATATGTTGAAGAATTGGCTCATTATTTTGTAAAACCTATGATAGAAGGACAAAATTCGTATATTCGACTTTGCTTCCGCTGTTAAACTATAATTTGCTAATTATTATTTATATCACCTAGCTTGGAAAGAACAGAGAATAAGCTAAGATATTCACTTTCGTATTATTCTTTTGTTCACAATATATTCTCGAACGGGTCAAAACAAAAAAAAAAAAAAAAAAAAGACTACAACACGAATAGTCCAAAATTCAAAAAACTAAGAAACAATTGGCTAAAAACGGAAGATCCGTGTCTCCCACTTAGAGTGGAGGGATCAAATATTTAGAGTGGAGGGATCGGGATGAAACTTGATGGGAAAAATAATCACGAGTCCTGGATTCATGATTGACATAACCGGAACGGATCCGCTCTTTTTGGGGTAGTTGGGGGAGGGGTTAATTCTGAAAAATTAGAAAAAATGAGGTATTTTTAACTTACGAACAGGTGATCGGATCTCAATGTAACTTGATATTTAGAGGGATATCGTGTCTCAAAGCTCTTATTTTAAATCCTGACCCGATCTGGTGACATTGGGGAAGTTTGGGAACAAACTAGATTTTGGTACGAAACAAAAAACTAAATCTAAAAAAAAACTATAACGTTAATTTTTTAAAGGAACATGTTGAATTAATGCAGTAAAACCAGCTCAAACTTTAAACTGACTTGATAGACTTGCAAAAAATCAAACACCAACCCTCTTCTCTAGCTTTAACTCCAATTCAAAATTATGCCACTTCGCTCTCACATTTGACCAGTTGGTACAATGCTCACGCAATTATTTAAACTTAAATATTTACTTGGAACACTTCTGTTTGTTTTAAAGTATTTTAGTGCATTCAATGCCACCACCACCTCCCCCTAAAATCGCCTATATATGTTTGGCCATATTAATTCATTTGGTGCACCCTACCTTTTTTTTTAGAATTTGTACATGTACTATGACTTCTGTCTTCATTTCTTGGACTGATTTCTCTCCAGGCTCTTTCCCACTGGAAAGGTGAGAAATGACATGACTGCATAGACAAAGCGATGATGCATTGCATCTTCTGAGTTTAGACAAATTCAAAGCAGCTTCAACCGATCGGACTTGACAGAGTATCAACAAATCCTCAAACTACTAGAAAGCATCTTTATAGTACTTTCATGGTACCAAATGGCTTATTTTCTAGTTTTTACTGTCATTTTCACTTGATCTGGGAAAATTGGCTCGAACTTTGCCCCTCCCCAGATTTTGCAAAATTACGCCAGTGACCAAAACTTGAAAATACTTGTATTATACCAGAAAATATCCAAATGTATTGTAGTAACAGGAACTCTAAATTGTACCAAAACCAGTACAATTGTACCGTGTTGGCAACGCTGCAGTAGGATATCAGTACTTGGATAGTTATATATTTTTTTTAAGTGTTCCCAAAAGTCTCTTTTTAAGGCCCTCGATGTCATTACCAAAAGTAACATAGAAGCTCAATTGTATAAATAATGTCTTCTGGCTAGTTCAAAATCTGCCACATTTTACATTGAAAGGTTAAACTTAATAATGTAAGCCGTTGTACAGATATTGCTTGGTAACTCTTAATGATACGTTATCACAGTTCGTTTCAATTTGGTTTAATATCCAGCTTAACATTCCTTGGTATCTTCACTTTAATACTCTTAGCTTGAGAAGCAACAATAACAGTAGTAGCATACGCCACTCAATCAAGTTCACGCGGGCTACATATTTGCGCATAAGAGGGGAGGGGGGGGGTTAATGTATTTGGACAGTTTGTCCAATCAAGAATTTGTCAAAGTCAGAAGACAATTCATACTTCGTATTATTCAGAATAGTTGTACCTAAAACATTTTGCATGCAGATCCGCTATAATTTACCCCCTCTCCCTTTAATGTGCTTATGTATAGCCCAAATTTGTTGCTAAAGCAACGAAGAAACTAACGAAGAAACTGGTTTGTTTCTTGTCGTAAACTTGATCATGATTTAGCCTTATTAAAGATGCCTCCAAATTGCTGTGGCATTTTGGATCGCTTAAAATTCGGAAAATTATACTGTTTTGGTTCTCCCAAGTCCAAAATCTACGGTTAGCTATTTTTCTCTCGGCTATTTGTGGAGATTTCTATCCCTACTATCATAGATAAATGAATTATTTTTCGTTGTCAAAGATGCTACTAATGCTAAAGTAATTTTTCCCCGTGCGATTTTTCCCCGTGTGAAACGATGAGTGAAAAGTAGTCTTTGGTGTATACATTTCTTCATTAGTCCTGGAGTTGAATCTTCAGTAGTTCCATAGGCGTTGTAATGATAACCTGGCAAAAGCCAGCGGATGCACCAGCAGCCATTTCCCTCCAAAGTGTTAATCTTAAAATCAAAAAAATATCTCCTTGAGTCAATAGAAACTAAAAAATAAACTCGAAAAATATAATATTTGGCTTATTACAACAGCTTTGCTATATAAAAAAAAGGAAAAGGCATTAGACTTTACAGTCCCTACCGGCGGTGCTGATCTCCGTTTCTTGGCTCTTCAGCCAGGAAGTGCAATGGGATTGTTAATGTTTCTATGTTTAAATGTAAATGCTATGTTTATATGCTTAAATGTTAAGAGTTTAAATGTTTGTGATCTTTTCATAGTCTCCCTCCTATAGGCCATGGAGCCTCTGTGGACATTTGCAGATTGTTGTGTAATTATTTTACTGTTATATGAAAAATCAATCTATAAATCTATCTAATCACGTTTTATTTATTCAATTGGAAATTGAAAGTTTTCGTGGCTTTTTAAAAGTCAGAAATGATTGGAGGGTAACCAGCCCCCCCCCCTGGCGAAACATCCCCTCCTAACAGCCCTCAGGACAAGCAAGGGCTATAAATTATACTTGTTGCCTGTTATTGTGTTATTGAAGGGTTGGTTTTATAAACTACGGGTAGGGGGAGGCTTATAGGAATGGAAATCGCTAGTTTAAGTGGCCTTTTTAAGAGTTTAATGTGATCAAAGGGTAACAAGGCCTCCCTGCATCCCTTTTTCCCCCAAATACATCCGATAGAAATTTTGAGATAGCCATTCTGTTCAAAATAGTTTAAAGATCATATAAGAAGGCTCTCGGGGTTGAAACTACCCCTCCTACGATACGAGTGAAAGCAGGGATTGGTGAACTACCATTAAAAAATGCATCACGTAGTGTCAATGCCTAAGTCCGCTTGATATGATGATTCCAACGCTAATTGTTTTTTTCTACAGGAATACATAACGTATTCTTACTTTCCTACGCCTAACAGCACCGTGTTAGCCATACTTGTTCACGAGACATTCATTAGAAGATATGAGAAAGCAAAATGTTGTCCAGTGGGTAATCCTTCGTAAGTCACCTTGTCAACAACTCAACAACCGCGACTTTGTAACCAAGATAAGTTATGCTAGAGCTTCTGAATTTATTGTAGTGTTTACGAGCATCCGGAATGGTTCACAAAAGATGAAAATGGCAACATGATTCCACCGGTGCCGGATTGGGACGACGTGGTCGACCTGAATTTCGGCAACCATGATATGCGCACAGCAATGATCGATGCCATGTTATATTGGGTACAAGAGTTCGATATCGATGGCTATCGTTGCGATTATGCTGGCGGTGTGCCGCTGGATTTTTGGCGGGCAGCACGCGCCGAGCTTGACAAAATCAAACCGGTATTTTTTTTCGTCAAGTTTAGCATTATCCATCAAAAGCTATAAGCCTGAGAAAATTTGCTCAATTTTCATAAAAGGGAGGGGAGGTTAGGAACCCCTAACATCAAGGAACCTTTAATGAAATCACGCCATCAGATTTAGCATGTCAGAGAGCCCTACTGTAGAAGTTTCAAGCTCCTCCATACAAAAATGTGTAAAAAAGACCAAAAACAAGCTGGTGTTTGTGATGGAAATGCAGTGTGGTCTTCGTCGTTATTTATACATTAAATGTGTAATTTTGTATTTTTTGCCAGATTTTTTCTTATTTGTATTGCTGAGGACATCCCTTGTACATAGGGCCGAAATATTCATTTTCCCACTGTCTTAAAAAATTCCCTATTGTTCTTCTTGGTTTTGGAGTTTGTGATGGAAAGGCAGTGTGGTCTTTGTCGCTATTTACGTCTCGCTCTTTTCAAATTCTTAAATCACATTTGACTTAAACAGGGGACTTGAACTTTCGATTTCCAATTGAATGATTCACTCCAACGTTCTTAATACCACTCCAACATTAAAATTATTATATATTATTAACGGGCCACTCATATTTTAGAAATTTTTATTGGATCATACCCATTACCATGAGTATGAGGCGAGAAATTTGAGTCTACCAGTCTATGATATTGGAGAGTCGTCTATAGGTGAGTTTTGTGTATGAAAGTCGGGCGTGAAGGTGTGAAATCGTCTTCCGGAGAGAATCAGGGAGTCGGAGAACCAGTTTCTGTGTAAAAATAGATTGAAAATTTATTTTTTTGAAAATTAGGTAAAGTTGGAATATCTTTCCCAGTATTTTAATAAATATATATAGGTTATTATTATTAGTTTATATTCCAAGATTTCTGTTTCCCCCCCCCCAGCCCTCTGTGTCCCCGGATCCGATTCGAATTGAAAATAGAGCATCTGAGACATAGGATTCGTCTGTATATCAAGTTTCATTAAGATCCAATCGCCCATTCGTAAGATACCTCGATTTTCACGTTTTCCATGAATTCCGGTTTCCCCCTCCAACTCCCTTCAATGTCACCGGATCTGGTCAAGATTTAAAGAGAGAGTTCTAAAGCACAAGATTCTTATAGATATCAAATTTTATTAAGATCTGATCACCCGTTCATATGAGACTTTCAGGAAATGTTAGTGGGATACTGTTGAAATAAATTAAATACACTAATTGCATGCAGGCTACCAAAAGGGCGTATCTCACGAGCCCCTTAGGGTATTACGTTGAAACTTTTAGGGAAAACTGAAGGGAATGTAAAACTAAATCAAAAGATGCTGTTTGTATCCAAGGTTGTCAAAAGGGTGTACCTGCAATATCTCAGGATTGGCTGAACATGTTAAGTTGAGACTTTCTGGGTATGTTGAGAGGAAGTTGAGGAAAATTAAATGATTCAAATGACACAACTAAGCTAGATGACCTTCGATCATAACATACTGTATTTCTATAGTCGTCACATTAGCTCCCCATCCTCCCAATGTAAATGAAGCCTGTTGACTCACTATGGAACTTGTTTGCACTTTTAACAGGATTTCATATTGATGTTTATTGATGGTGTCGGTAACAGATTTGCATAGGCTGTTTTATGGGATGTAATCTTGTCTCCGTCTTGGGGGGGGGGGGGGGGGGGGGGCGTTTTCCGGGGGGCATACATGGAGCGGAGGGCCAACTGCCAAGGTGCAAGGCCCTGTAAACAAACTGAAAAACCAAGCTTAATATAGAACCATGGCGATTTACTGATAAATTTACATGCCTTCTCAGGTATTGTTTAAAAAAATGAGAAAAGAAAAAAAAAAGTTAAAATGCAGGTTCAATAGTCAGATTCTTGTGAGCTAATTTTGAATTTTATGTTAAACCGTTTTAGTGACGACTGATTTGCCTGAAAGTTGTATAAAGGTGTTGTCCCCTATCTATCCATTTTTCCAAATGTTTTGGTACGACACTGTTTGTTAATTAAGTAGACGTTTTCAATCCATTAAAACTTAAAACGAACAGAATATGAAAGGGGCTGTTCCCTCCTCAACGCCCCGCTGTTTACGCTAAAGTTTGGCTCTTTCTCTCAACTCTACTTTTTAAAACAGCAAAAAACTTTAGCGCAATTTTAGTGCTTTTGACAACTAAATATGATCCGGGTATGGGTAAATCATGGCTATGACAAATGTATACGATATTTTCGACATTAAACCGCCTGTGGATCCTTGTTTCGAAGCCTCCTATTTTGAAAATTTAGCCACGCAAAAGTTTTAAATGGGATTTGATGAATTAGCTCCTTTAATAGTTGCAATGATATTTCTAGCTATTATAGAGTGGTGATGCCTATGATATTGCTTATATGCCCTTTTTAAAACCCTTTTTTAAAACCTTTTTATGCCCTTTTTAATGCATACAGTTTTTTTATTAATTAAAACTACAAAACGTTCCCTAAAAGTTTCATCTTAATACCCTTAGCGTCAATCGTTACAGGAACTGTAGTGATAGTATTAAAATTGTGCATATAATGCCTTGTGGCCCGTTCAAAATCCCCCACAACTTACCCTTAAATGAAATTTAGAAGCAGCAGCATTTTTTCGATCTAACAAAAAGTGATTACTAACCAGGAGTTTAACCGTAGTTTGTGAAAACACGTGGTTTATGTGGCAGATGTCAGGATTTTTCGAAACAGAATGAAAAAGCCGAAGCATACAAACAAGGCTGTATCTAGAGGGGGTAGGGGGTTTGAACCCTCCCATTGAAAATTTTGTCCGACTCGTAAAAACGTAACAGAAAATATATGTAAACCAATTTTTTGATGCGTTTTTTAATGATTATTTCTGCCTTTTGCCGAAGACCTAGATCCTTAAGGTCCAAACTGGCAATGCCTACTCCCAGTGGAATCTTGGGGGCTAGGGAATCCTCAAATACGTGATTATTAGATCTTTTGACTCTTCCTTTTTTGTGAAAATTTCCCCCCCTTCTCCCAGAGAATTCCTTCTGTTTGGATATTCTTAGGGTAAACAAAAAGTTCACCCTAGCTCAAATTCCTCTTCTCCTCTTAAGGCTTTCTCCAAAACATTTCATCTGCAAAGAAAATTTAACCTTTACAATTCCCTCTAACAAATTCTCTTTAATTTCATAGTTGAAAAACGTTAAGAAATTAAATTAAAAAAAACAAGTTTCTTTTTAACTGAAAGTAAGGAGCGTTATTAGAATTTAAAACGATGAAGAATTATTCCGTATATAGAAGGGGCTTTCCCCTCCTCAACACTCCGCTGTTTACGCTAATTACTTTTGAAAAATAGAGCTGTGACAAACTGACAATCTTTAGGGTAAAGGGCGGGGCGTTGAGAAGGGACAGCCCTTTTCATACACGGAACAACTTCTGTTCGTTTTAAGTTTTGGTGTCGCTCGTTACTTTCAGTTGTAACTTTTCTTTAGCTGTAATTATGACGTCTTTACTAAAGAAGTTTGTTGTTTTACCACGATTAACTTAACTTCACCTCTTCGGTGTGGCTGCTATAAAACATAAGTGCCGATGTTTTTTTAATAGCAGTAGAAAAAGCGGTACTTGTGTATTATTCAGAACACATTCAATAAGTGAAGTTAGGTTCTTTTGTGAAAGAAATTATGATGCAGGTGCAGAGAAAATCCGGTTTCATAGCCAAATGGACAAAACTCAATTTACTTTGATAAGTATAATGATAGAATATAAAATTGGAAAATCAGTTTTTAATGAAAATTACCTTCGTATGCAGCTGTTTAGTTTTTGGTACCATTGGTTGCCAGATCTAAAAAAACTGGGGTGAGAAATCAACAAAAAATATGCTAAAACCATGTGACGCCAAATAGATGAAGAAGATTTAGCTATCCTTTGAAGATGTAGTTGTCTTCGGGAACCAGCTTATTGTTAATGTTTGGATTTATTGCAGGTGAAAAGCGTTTTCAAATTTAATACATGATTTTAACGGCTCAGCATGGCAACACTGACAAAATTTTGCCTGGGTGATCTTTCATCCGCTTCTTCATCAAAGTTACCATCATGGCCGAACTCACCAAGCCACCACTTTTCATGATTTGCTCGACTTGTTTCCCAAGAGCAGTACCCTGTGCAACCTCCTCTCGTAGCAGGTCCCCAGATGAGACGTGAACTACCCCACACTCCTTGACTAATCGTCGACTCAGTACCCCTTTCCCTGACCCAGGCCCGCCTACCACCAATCTTGCGTTACAAGAACACGGAGATCGTGTGAGCAGGTTCAAAATTGAAACACATTCTTTAAGGTAAGTCTTTCAAGGAATGCTTGGGGGAGTGCTGAGCTAAATCAAAACATGTTATATGTATATGGGATTTCAAAAGGGCGTAACTCAGGAGTGACAGAGAATTTTGATTTGGAACTTTCAGGAAATGATCAGAAGATGATAAATTGACCAAAGAGGCAATATTTGCACGTTACTACTACTATCACTAATACTACTACTGCTGTTTTTTAATCTGATAGGCCGTGGAGGGACTGAACCTATGTCTTTTTGTCTTAAAAATGATGGGTTTAAAGGATATTTACATGGGCAAATTTTTAAACTCTAAGATCTTTCCCCAGGGGCTGTGGGGGGTTTTGTTATCTCCAAAGGCATAGTTATTCAGCCTTTCAACTATGCTGAACAAAATGGCTGTCTCAAATTTTGATCTGACGAATTTAAGAAAAACGGGTGTGGGAGGGGGCCTGGTTGCCTTCCGATCGTTTTGGCCACTTAAAAAGGGCACTGAAACTTTCAATTTCTGTGCGAATAAGCCCTCACTAGATATTCTAGATCCACTGGGTTGATACGATAACCCCTGGGGAAGAAAAATCAGTGCTGAAACCTTCATAAATGCTACATGGTACAACAATATGGCTTACCTTGTTATTGCGAGACAAGTCTTGTTCCGTGAGATGTAAACAGAAAGAGATGATAGTGGATTAAACTATTGTCTGTTTTATAAGGTTAAACGTCAAAACAGTCTTTCTTACAGAACAGACAAACTAAAACTGGCGAGATGGCGAGCGCTCCACTAGTATTTCTATAAAACGTCTTGAGATGGCAGCTATGAATCCGCATTATCTACTTTACGAGAAATCATAGTGACCGGCATTTGCTTCTGTCAATTTTTTCTATTTATCACTCAAAGAAGATATATTGGCTGTGGGGCTGAGTAACTGCCGCGTATATTTAACACTTATATTGTATTGTATCGGATTAACGACGCTTCTTGACTACTAAGGTCCCTGCGTCGGCCCTGCAGTGCGTTCCTGCAGCATGATTTGATCTCTGGGTCCCGTATTACCAAGCTAAGGTCAAACCCACTGCGCCACCACAGGACTTTAACACTTTAGATTTTAGTCCATCTTCAATTTGAAAGTGGTGCCTGCCTGCTTGCCAATTGTTTTCAGATTCACAGCTTTGCTACACCCCAATTTACAAGGTTTTAAAGATATGCAAGTACATTTCCTAAATTTTGAAAAAAAGAACATTGATATGGCTCAGAATTCTAGTCAAATAACAGGAATTGCATTTTCAGAATGTTGCCTGTTTGAGTTTAAATAATTTGGTTTAAATAATGGCATTTTTCGTTTAAAAGATATAAAAATCAATATAAAATAGCATCCCTGATGTTCTGTTTGTGTCTTAGTTTGCTTTTTTTTATCTTAAATGAGGGGACTTACTTTTTAGCCAAAGCGTTGTCAATGATTGAAAATGTTTAAGCAAAGAGACCATGTCGACAATATCACCCGAAGTTTTCAAAAGGATACTCGACAAAGAATGGGAAGCCAAACCTTCAATATACGACTGGAGCTGCCCATCATCTGTGTCTGACAAATATTGATTAATATGCATGTTTACGTAAAAGAGTTGGGCTAGTATGCTGATGATGCTTGTCATACCTAACCAACTCATAAACTCAAACAGAAATTTACGATGTGCGGCGATGTCTACTCTAAACCATACAAACCTTCAGGGCTACTTCTTCCTCGGTATTCCATGCATCCATTGTTCAGTGTTTTGGGAACTTGAAAAGTCTTCTATTTAACAGCCATCTACTATTCCTTTTCCTAGATGGCTGTAAAAAGATCTTCCCGATCTTTTTTCATCTCATTTGGTTATATTACCTTAGCATCGTTATTTAAAATCTTTACTCCAAAAATGTTTGGTCCAACAACCTTCAGGGCTACTTCTTCCTCGGTATTCCATGCATCCATTGTTCAGTGTTTTGGGAACTTGAAAAGTCTTCTATTAAGGCAAATTTTCTCAGGTTTGTAACTTTTGTTGGATATGACTAAACTTGATGAAAATTATATATTTAAAATCAGCATTAAAATGCGATTCTTTTGACGTAGTTATTGGTGTCAAAATTCCAGTTTTTGGAGCATCGGTTACTATTGAGCCGGGTCGCTCCTTACTACAGTTCGTTACCACGAACTGTTTGATTACAGTAGAATAAATTTTCGCTACACCGCTCGCAAACTACAAGGTATGCTAATTCCATTTTAAATCCCTGGTTCTCCCTAGATAAAGTTTTCTATACAGAATAATTCATATACGGATAAGTTTTATCGGATGAAATGAATCTTTAATTTAGATTGTTGTGTTGGAAAGATCAAGCTCAATAAAAGGAAATGATATTAACTTATCCAAGAGATGTCGTTCGTTGATAGCTCCATTTGTCCAGATTCCACTAGACTCGGTACTCCGGGTGAGCTCCATCCGCGCATCATTCCTGTATTCAGAAATCCTGTCGCCGCTGCCACAGAAGCAAATAACTATAAAAACAAAACAAAAGGTAAGATAAAGTACCTGCTGCCAGTGTATGCAAATTGTGAGTGTCAGTTTTTATTGAGTTTCTTGGGGACTTTTTAGTTTGTTGTTTTTTGGTGTGCCAAAGAATAGACTTTGCCTCTGGACTGCAGTTAGTAGGTACCTCTCTCTCTTCGTATTTTCTCACCTTTTTTAAGTCATGCTAATTAAGTATTTCTCACACCATAAACAAGTTTCTTTGTTTAATTTTTATTAGGATTCATATTTGATTTAAATAAAGAAATTCGCCACAAAATCAGCATCATCTATTAAGGTTGCTTAAAAGAGGTAGTATAAAGAAAAAGTCCCTGGCTTTTTCTTGGCAAGTAAAGTACCGGGTAATTGGGAAATTTATTGTACTTCTTGCTTCAAAATGAATTAACGAGATTATACCAATAACAACCGCATTTATTTGCATTTCTAAAAATAAAACAAACCGGCTTCTAAAATTTTTGTAGCTAGATACATGTATGTATATATTAAATAAAATAAAAAGTTTTTTCAACTAACTAAAAGTAAGGAGCAAAATTAAAACTTAAAAAATATTTCATATATGAAAGGGGCTGTCCCTTCTCAATACCCTGGAAAACCAAATACTGTTAAAAGCTTTGCTTGGATAAAAATAAAAATATGTTTATTCCCTTTTCTTCCTCTGATAGAATAGATTTCAGTAATGTCCTTGTCTGCACGCAAAATTAAAAACTAATTAGGTCATTGTGTTAGTCATTTAATAATAATTGTATTAATTAGTGGTTAATTGCTCTCTGTACTAATTTGCACCTGAATTTCAGGCATAATTCTCCAGTACTGATTTTGATTAGTGCAAAATTGTTGTACAAATTTTAGGGGTTGTAAAATTGCAACAGCAAAAATCTTTAGCGTAAAGAGCGAGGTGTTGAGGAGGGGACAACCCCTTTACTATATGGGATAATTTCTTTTCGTTTTAAGTTTTAATGTCACTCCTTACTTTTACTTAAAAAAAACATATTTTTTTAATTTAATTTTTAAACGTTTTTGAATTAATGCATGTTTTGATTTTGACTCTCCGCACATAAATAATTATAAATAAATTTGCATATGAAAACCCATCATGTGCTGACAACTATCAAGAGGATTCGTTTAGGGTATTAGCCACAGCCCGATTTCTTTTTGATGGTGCCAAATTTTAAAATAAAATTGGCGTAACAAACGCTTTTTTTAAGTCATTTAGAGAGAGTTCACTTAAAATTTGAAATAGCCTGTCTACTTGTACGTATGTTGGGAGTCCGTCAGGGGAGGGGGTAGTAAATAAGGCACATTTTGTTTGAATTAAAAGTACCCTAAACCGGGAGAATTTAGAATTTTATTGTGCTGAGTGGATCTAGAGGCTCCCTCTTGCATATATCCTTGTCTGGCTGCAAATTTTCACCTGATTCCCTCAACCTGATATCAACCATCACAATTAAGCTAAGAGAGTTGCGCAAACAAAAACTCATTGAAAGGTAGTGACCAAACTAATTCCAATGATTCACTTTTAACTTCAGTCCGAAGTAATTTTTAGAGGGGGGAGGGCTCGCATGCAATATTCCTATAAACGTGTGTTCCTAATACAATTTGCTATTAAGATTAATTGAAATAGTACTCGCCGTTCCTGAATCAGCCACAAGTGGCAATTTTTTCTTCGTTTTAATTTTTTTTTAATTCCATTTCAATTTTTCTGAAACGTCGGACGACGTTCCCTCAATCATGTCTTTGGGGATGTCAACATCCCTGCAGGCTTCAGGATAAAAGCTGTAAGTTCGTCAATTCGTTCATTGTTTACGCCTAGTATATGTTGTAGAGAAAGGTATTCATGTTTGGACTTTAATTTCCAAAAAGACGAAGGGTATTCAGGTGACACTTTCAAAAAATGCTAAGGGGATTATTGAACTAAATCAAAACACGTTATATGTATACGGATTGTCAAAAGTGTGCAACACAAAAATAAGTGAGTGTATTAATTTGGCAAATTCAAGAAATAATAATGATGGCAAAAAAAAAACAACAGCAAAAACAAATTAATTTTGTACGTAATCTTACATAAATCTTTTCAAGACCATGAGTGAGATACAATCCTTAAAGTACCAAGAAAAGTGGAATTAAAATCTTATTATTTAAACCGGTTGACTGCAAACTCAAAAAGATATACATCTTTAGAAAACATAAAAGATCAGTGAATCAATTTTTAATGAAAAAGACATCCCTGCGTATTACGTTTACTTATATAAAAGGTCGCCCCCATCTTCGATACCTTGCTCTTCACGCAAAATTTTGGTCGTGGGGAAAATAATAATCTTACAGGCTTCCACACGTCCCTGCTGGAGGTTCTTCCCCATGCTGCGGCCTATGTCGCGCAGGATGGCAGCGTCCTTGTTCACAACAAGCAGATGAAGGCGCTTTGCGCCGCAAAAGGCGTCTTTCCGGTGCCGGTCAGCCTGCCGTCGCTTTTGTCGGAAACAAGCTGGCGGCGGTGCGAGGCGGTTCTGTCGGCGGCTTTCAGCGGTGTTCCCGCGCAGGCGAGCGGGGCCATCGTGCTGCAGTCGGGCGAAACCTTCTGCTCTGCCTAGCTTCAAATTCATACTCGATCAGATGAAACCAAACCAATGTTGTTATTTTTGAAAAGGCGCCATGTATAAGGCAGTGCACCTGTGCCTCCAAACAGGAGACCTAACACAGTCTCTGGTGTTAGCTTCTAAATATATGGCAGGTCCAAGTTAATGCAGCGTTACTTTGCCTCAAAGCATAAAACCTGTTATTTGTTTACAATACATATATGATGGGAATAACAATCTTATTCGATATCTATCACCGCTATTTCTACACGGAAAATTCGCATCTCATGGCATTAAAGGTAAAAACACGTCCTTGGAAATCAAATTTGGTCTTATTTTTATACTTTTCACAAAGCGAATGCGGGTTCTAGATCCCACCATCAGTTTACCCCCTTTCCAATTGAATTCACATCGTTTTAAATTAAATTTTCCGACGTCTTTATGATTTCCCATCCTGATATTTAAGGTCAAAACAGGTCTTGTGAAATAAGGGTTTATACATATTTCATTGCCCTATACTACCGATAAAATGAAGTAGATTAATATTTAGTGGATAGTTCGGATACCAATAATTAATACACTTGAAAAATTATTTTACTTTATTTCTGCTTATTTTTGATTTAAGGTAACTCTTGACGTTTTTTTTTTTTTATAACTTCTTCTGTGGATTTTTTTTAATGACTGATAATAAGACAGCTATAAAGAAATTGTGCCGCCAACAATTTAAGACCGAATAGTTCGATTTCACATCCTGAAGCCTTTATCAACAGGAAAAAACTTAGCTTGAAACAACTTATAAGAAAAGTTGAGAAAAACATGAAAAAGGAACAAAACAAAAGCTATACAAGAACAGTCTCAACACTTCTTGAGTGAGCTTAGTCTATTGATTTCACACAAAATTGTAAGAAAAAAGCATTTGTCGCAGTAACTGCTCAAATACCCAGCCTAAAGCTTCAAATCGGCGATTTTATGAGAATTTACTTTTCTCTAAATGTTTAAAATAGACAGCTAGATATGTCAGAGTACCTGATTTTCAGCGATATTTGTCATTTTTCAGCGAGATTTGCATTAATATGCATGTATTTTACAAGCTGCAGCTATCACAGGGATTGCATAAAGAGCTTATGGTATGTGCGCCGCTCTGCCCTTACCCTGGCATAATTGCAAAAAACACCAAACGGGATTCCATTTTTTTTTAAGAGACTGGTATCGTCGTGGTTTCAAATTGTTTTTTTTTTTTGGGAAAAGAACCTACCCAACGCCTCAGTTGCTGTATTAATAAGAGAGTCTGGTTTTTACGACATCGCTGTGAAGATAATGGCTACTATGATTATAAGCCTACTGATTTAATTTGGCTGTTACAGAAAGTTATTCTTCATACGAGAATACCGTCTTTGACATTGCTTCAAATAGGCAAATTGAAACACGCGATTCCAGACTGTTTTACGGGAATATTTCGGGAAAGGGCCATTTTTGATAGTCACAAAACTCGGACAAGTGGAGATATTGAGGTTCCTCGCCTAGTTTCAAGTAGGACTGCTTTTTCAGTTATTTACCGAGGAGCTAAGCTGTGGAATAAGCTTGTCCCAAGTACCAAGGAATTACCCATTAGTCAATTTAAATCTTAGCAGCGTGTGCGGTTGCTTGGTAAGTATACCTTCAAAAAAGACTGAGATTGATGGAATTAAATTTCACAATAATTGTTTATTGTTTCTTCGACAATTTCGGTAGATGACTTTCAGCCCGACAGCCATCTACCGACTTCCTATGTGAGTATTTGAGGCATGGAAGGCACAAGACCTATGTGCCTGCCGTGCACTATTTTTCTTTCTTTCTTTTCCTCGATCACTTCGTAATGAAAAGGGCGGTCGCAGAAACTTCCAAAGGGGTTCATTTCATTAGAAATTAAAATTTATATTGCATTTCAAAAGAATCAAAAGGTATTCGAAGGCAACCAGTCTCTATGCCCTGCCCTGTTCTGCACCCTCTCCCGTAGTCCCCTACGGAGTATTTTCTGATCGTTTTAAGTTTTAATGTCGCTCCTTACTTTCAGTTAAAAAAAACTAGTTTTTTTTATTTAATCAATAAATAAATGGAACTGAAAACGAATAGAAATTACAATAAATAGCCGAGTCAAACTCAAAACATCTTCTCAAAACCTGAACACAATTTGCGCTTTACTGAAAAAAAAACACAAATAAATATTGATAGACATATACAGACATTTTTTCGTTAAGGTTTTGATAATTTTTCATTTAAGATAGTAAGAAAGGTGAAAACATTTCTCATATATGGCAGTCTAAAATTGTTCAAAATGCACTAATCTTACTTTAGCTGGGTGGTTGAGGGAGAGCCCCTTCCTGAAACCCGTTGCTGACTCTTCCTACCTAATTTTTCTGCTATGGGCTGCCTTTCATAGTCCCATAATATTTGTAGGAATTACTATATAGCCTAATAGTTTGGAGGTAGCAGAATTGAGATTTTCTGTACAGGATTTCAACTCTTGTTGATAAAAGAGCATCGCCAAGTGCTGAAAATCTTGTTATGACTAAGATGGGCCCAGAATTACACTACAGAAATATTTCGACAACATACAGAAACTATTTTTACGAACTGCAAGAAATATTTCTACTGCATGCAGAAAATATTTCTACAACATGGAGAAAATATTTCTATAAGATGCAGAATAGATTTCTACAAAATTCTGAATTTTTTCCTACAACATGCGGGGAATATTTTAAAGTGCGCCAGGATTTGCAAAGGCTTAATCAGACATTGCTTAGATAGTATGGTAATACTACTGACATACACACTTGTTAGCGACGATGCAATGACATGGTTCTTACAGTTTTGATCAGGTGACGTTTAACGAAATATTGATCAGGTGGATAGCCTCACTTACCTTGGTAGTATTATTAGTAAAGGCGCTGGGAGCAGTGAAGATATTAAAAGTAGAATAACGAGATTCAGGGTGTCTTTTAACAGTTAAAAAAAGTGTGGAAGGGTAGGAAAGTACATCTGCGAACCATGATTAGAATATTGGAAGCTACAGTGATAGCAGTGGTCAAATATGGCTATGAAGAATGGGCGCTCCGAAAAGCGGATGAGACTTTACTAGATGTTTTCCAGAGAAATTGCCTAGTATATGCTTGTATTGCATAGCGAGTAAGAGCGAAGCAGTTAAATTTTCTGGTAATTATAGTTATTATCGGCCGCATCGTTTGTGCTTACTATGCGTTTATCTAGGTTTGTCGATTTCGTCAGATTTGAAAAGTACTCATGCTGCACTTATTGAGAGTTTAATTCTAAGATTAGAAGCACAAATGGATCTTGGATCTCTTATAAGAGCTGCAGCTCTCTATAACCGTACTGTGTTCGGCCGCCTTTATAATTCGTTTGTGATCCCACACATATTATCTTAAGTGAGGTAGTATCGGGCGTCAAAATAAAAAAGAGACTAAAATAAAAGGTTAAAAAAAACAGCAAAAAAGATAAAAATAGTTCAGTAAACAACTAAAGAAGCCGTGGCGTTTCTTAGGAGGTTTAATTATCTCCAGACATCAACAGTTTGTAAATGTTATAATTATTACGGATAAAAGGCGGTATCGAATTTAACTGATTTTTTTTTGTTTTGTTTTTTCACAGCTCAGTGTAGCAACACTAGCGAAAATCTGACACTGTCCACAAAATATCATAATTTTGAAAGAAAAAGGCATATTGGGGTCATTTTTGCCAAGAGGATGTGTGGGCACAAAAAACCTTTTATTTCTGAACCGCCGCGACATCTTAAAACACAAGAGACATGTAGTTCAATGGACACTAGCAAAAACGATATTGGTGAAAGTTCCAAATCTAGCTTTGCGATTCCAAAGCTACGTGGCTTTAGAGTCTAAAGGATCGAAACCTCAGGGAATACCACCCTAGGCTTCTAGCCAAGTTCAAGTTCCGGGATTGGGGTTTAAAATTAGTTTAAATCGCTGTTCAGAAAAAACAAAGTGTATCCACCTTTTTGTTTGGTTTTGATTTCTCAAATCTGTTCTTCTCAAGTCTTGTTTTTCCAAAATCCTCAAATGAAACTTAGTAATGCAAATATCGGAAAGACCTTAGTTGTTACAATTCATTTAAATAGATATAGGTTTTTAGTAAACAAAATCAGTTTTTGTCAATCAAATTATGCTAAATTAAAAAGGCATTATGAAGCAATTGTTATCGCCCTTAGTCTATTAGATCTAAACTGAAGCTATGGAGTAAAACTAGAATCTTCTAAGGTCTTCATCTCTTCAGGCGAAGCAAAACATAAAATGCTTGGTTGTCTTCATTACGACAAGCACAACAGTTTCGAAGAAAAATCTATAATCTGCTTAAGGCTTATGGGAAGTTTAGTTAATTTTAACTTCGCATCACTTACCCTGAATAGTTTTATCGCTTTATTTTTCTTTAAGTGCATCCCAAGACATTCTTGGTTACCTTCAAAATACATTAGAGTCTTAGCATTGAAATAAAAACATTTTTCGTGCGAATGACGTCACATTCACATGCATTTAAAGAGCAAAATTGACATATGATCTAAAATTGGTCCAGGGTGGCAAAAAATGTATTTGTTTTGATATTCTTGGGACGTATGTGATTTGCTGGCAACCAGCCAACCGTACAATCGTCCGAATTCTTAATCTTCCGGGTTTGGTAATCATCTTTTAAACCTTTTTGTAGTCCTTTTGCAATGACAATGACCAAGCAATAAAGCTAACGCAAAAATCCGTTCTCATGACCATGAAAAAACTGTGAAGATACAACAAGAAGACGTGTTATTGTTATTATTATTTTACAGTTTACACGACTCTGAGTTTATGTCATTTCCGGTACCTCTACTATATAAAAAAATTGTAAGTCCCTCTTCAATTTTATTAGCTTAGCTGCTATGCCTTCCACGTTGCTGCAGGGTAGCTTCTCCTGTAAAATATTGTGTTAGTAAAACCATTGTATTAGTAGCTGGCAAATCTTCTCTAAAACATAACTGTTTAGCTGATAAAATTGCAGAGCGACATAGAATCGATGGTATCGAACTTGCATTCTAACAAATTCTACGGTTTTCTCAACCTTTTGTAACAAGAGGGTGGTCCCAGGGTTCGTGGTTTATCCGCGTTCGTCGTCTACTTCTACGTCTCGCACCTCGCGGTGCCGGCAGGGTGGGTGGCCGTGGCGATGATCGCCCACGGCATCCTGAACGCTGTGTTGAACCCCGTCGTGGGGGCGATCTCCGACCGGCTGCGCACCCCCTGGGGCCGTCGCATCCCGTGGATCGGGCTGGGCATCGTGCCGCTCGTCGTCGCGTTCACGCTGGTGTGGATGCCGCCCGAACTTCCCGTCGCCGGTCTCATCGTCTGGTTCCTCGTCGTCGTGGCCGTGTACGACATCGCCTTCTTTCATAATCTAAAATCATAATCATAACGTATCGTAGTCATAAGTTGTCAATCTTCTGCATTATTAGCACCACCACTGTAATCGTAATCAGCAACGCCATAGTCACGATCCTTTTCATCATCCTCCATTCCTATCACGATCCCCTTCATCATGTTCTATTCCTAAGTTGGTGGTGATGTAAATGAGAATGACGATGATTCTGGTGAGATCATGGCCATCCTGAGGATACTGATTTTGTTGAAGATTATAAAGATAATGATTGCAGTAAAAGTAATAACGATGATAGATTTTTTCGATATTCTTTTCTTAGATCACAACGTCGTTCCATTACGAACGGTTAAGTTTTCAAATGGGAATAATTCCATTTCTTTAAACAGTGAAAAAAATAAACAGGTACAAAAGCCCGGATTTTTCGATCGCATATACAGCAACCGTCATCAGTAGAATTACTAAAATAATAATATTGAAACTAGCATATTTATACACAAAAAAAAAATAACTTTTTGGATCATTCACAATATAATGAACTTCTGGACTATTCACTAGATTATTTTCAGAGAAAGCTCAATGCTATGACTTACAATTCCATTGAAATAACAGGAAATACATTTTCAAAACTAAATCAAAAACCCTATGAAAGGAAGATTTAAAACGCAATGTGAAACTAAAGGATATTTTGTCAGCGTTGAAATAGATTAGAAGTCTTAGAAATCAGAAAAGGGTTGACACAGTAAAATTACAATTCTTTCCTAGGCCATATTTTTGGCCCTGAAATCATTTATGAAACTTTCATTCACCTAATTCAACTTCTTTGCAACATAAAAACAAGTCTCTGAACTACAATTTTACCCCTTGCGGCAAAAATTACAAAATTCCACATTTTTGAAGATATGACCTTGAAACCTCTACAGTAGGGCTCTAGGATACGCAGGATCTGATGGTGTGATTTTCATTAAAATTCTATGACTTCTAGGGGGTCTTTGCCCCTTTTTTCGAAAATAAGGCAACTTTTCTCAGGCTCGTAACCTTTAATGGGTAACACAAAGCGTAATAGAAATTGTATGTTTTAAACTGGCATAAACAACGGATTCTTTTGATATATCTATTTGTATCAAAATATTAATTTTTATAGCTTCGGTTTACCTTGAATTTGTTTCTTCTAGGAATTAAATAAAAAAAAAGTTTTTTTAACTGAAAGTAAGTAGCTACATTAAAACTTAAAACGAACAGAAATTACTCTGTATATGAATGGGGCTGTTCGCTTCTCAACGGCCCACTCTTTACGCTGAAGTTTTTTACTGTTTAAAAAGTAGAGTTGAGAGAAAGAGTCAAACTTCAGCGTAAAGTACGGGGCGTTGAGGAGGGAGCAGCCCCTTTCATACACAGAGTAATTTCTGTTCGTTTTTAGTTTTAATTTTTTAGTTCCTCAGATTTTATGATTGTTCATTTTTTTATAGGGTCGGAAAAAATTAAATAATTGATAGGCATTGCTCTTTTACGCAAGTCCACGCTATTGCGCAGTAGACTACAATTTGATTGATTGCTTTAAAGAGACTAAAACGTAGACAATTCATGCTAGAACATTTGGAGGAGAAGATTAGGGCCTATATATTTTTTATTTGGCCCAGATGATATAGGACAATTCTAAACCATCGAGTCATTGCTTTTTCGCGATGATGTCCAAAGTATTGCTTATATTCAAAGTTTATAGGGTTTTGGCGGCAATTGCAGATATTGTGGGGATCTTGCAGATTAAAATATTACGGTTAAGGTCTATTGTACCATGTATTGTGTTTAGAGAATAGCATGTTTGGCTATTGCCTTCTACGTAACCATGAAAATATGCTCAGAAAAAATTCTAGTTTCTATTAGAAAACAGCAGAGTGCGAAATGAGATACTATAAGTAAGGAGCGACTCGCACTAAAGGTAACAAAACTCTTAAGAAAGGAGTTTTATTTGGTATGTATACATAAAAGGATTTTTGTGGTGATTCTGGGAAGCGGGCCTCAATCCCTGAAAATCCCCCCTGGTAATTCCCATGCACGCAAAATTTAGCAGTCCTAGAGAAAGAAGAAAATATGTGCCTAAAAATCTCGATCAGATGTCCTACCTATGAGGTAACAAAAGGACCAGATATCAAAAACAGTTCTAGGACAGGGGCTGGTTGGTTTCAATTCACTTTCGACTTAAAAAAGGACTAGAACTCTTAATTGACGATAGAATTAGCACATTCAAAAGGCTCTATGGCCAAGAGGGGGAGATTAGAAAGGAGGAACGGGCTAAACACGGTCCGCGGGAAATAGAACGACACAACCCAGTTGGGTGCGTCGACGATTTCGCTGATCCTCAGGTCGCCGCAAACGGAGCAGAGCATATAGGCGTCTTCCGGGGTCATCTGCTGCTGTGCAGCGATAAGGTCGATCATGGCAGACACGGCATCGCGCGCCGCCGTCATCAAGTCGGGACCGACACCAGTCGTGACCTCGTAACCCGCCTGATCGAGATGGCGCGATACTGGCCCCGGTGTCACGAAGCGCGGTGCAGGCGGGGCTGCCCCCTTGATGGTTTTTGCTTGCATAGTTTTGGTTACTGTAGTCAAACCATGGATTTTCAATTGATCTAATTTTGAATTTTCTGGTGGTTATTTTGGGGTTGAGAAAACAAGACCACGTGTCTTAAACAGAAGTAGCTACTTATGATTATACAGTAGTCAAAAATAGTAGTTAATCAATTGTAAACCATCGAAGGATATACCCTGAGGCTAACAATATCTGTACAATCTACAAGAAATCGGTAATATACACCTAATCTATTACACTAAATATTTTACTTTCTTCTTTTTCTACTATAGAATGGCCTCTTCCAATGCGCGTAAGGTTTCTACATCCAGGTCATTGGACGGTTCGTCGAGTAGCAGTACATTGGCACCTTGTTTTAAGGTATTGGCCAGGTGCAGTCGGCCACGTTCACCGCCAGAAAGGTCACCTACCCGTTTTTGTTGATCCGTACCCTTAAAATTAAAACGACCGACATAGGCGCGTGAACTGACTTCATAATTACCAATGGCGATATTGTCCAGGCCATCAGAAACCGCTTCCCAAACGGTCTTATCGTCATTCAGGTTCTCACGACTTGAAGCCTCAAGGCTCCTGCTCGGGCGGCTGCACGACCTCGTCGTCCTGCGGCGGCGGGGCGACCTCGTCGAGCATCTCCACGTAGCTGGCGTACCGCGTGTGCGGGATCTCGCCGCTCTCGACTGCGTCGAACACGGCGCAGTCGGGCTCGTGGTCGTGGGAGCAGTTCGGAAAGCGACACCCCGTCTGGAACCGGGCGAACTCCGGGAACAGGTCGCGCAGCACCCCGGCGTGCACGTCGTGCAAGCGGAACACGCGGATCCCCGGCGTGTCGATCACCCAGCCCCGGTCACGATGGTGGCGAGCGGTGAACAGAAGAACAGCACCATATTGGCGATGTCGTCGGGGTCGATCAGGCGGCCGAGCGGGATCTCGGCGGTCCGCTGCGCGGCGATCTCGTCGACGCTGACGCCGGCATGTTTGGCCTGCCCCTCGAAGACCGCCTGCATGCGGTCCGTCACGGTCAGGCCCGGATGGATGCAGTTCACGGTGATATTGTCGGGGCCCAGATGTGTGGACAATGACTTGGTGAAGTTGGTCGCGCCCGCATTGACGACACCGTTGGTCGGGTTATTAGCAATGATCTAGGCATAAAGCAAGTAGTTCGAGAAGCAATTGAGATCAGACTTAAGATTAATAATAATATTTCGTTAAATAGGGATTTAGGAGAATATTCACTGAATGCTTTATGCACAAATTTAATTAAAAATGACTTTACGAAATATTATAAAAAAAAATAGATATTAACACAGAACCTGTCACAAATATGCCTATAAGATCAGCAGGGGAAAAAGTTTGGCTGGCATTAAAAAGGTATTTTTAAATCATTTTCTTTCTTTTCAATGAATTGCCTCGGGACTTTCACTAAAAATTGAGAGTTCTATACGTAAAATATTTCTAACGTGTGATTTTGAAATCTGCTATTTATAGTTAATTTCTGGAAATCCAGAAAGTGTTTAATTTCTTGCTTCAATAATTTTATTTCTATTCGTCTCCAACATTGCATAGTTTATAAAAAGCTTACTTTGAAACCAGAGCAGTTTCTTTTTCGTATTTTTTTAGTATTTGGTAGCCTAGAAAATATGATCAGTCGCCTGAAAAATACTGGGTGAATTTTCTCAAGCTCCTGAGAAATTTTTCCGCTGACCTGTACCTGCTGAGCACGATGAACGGTCGCCTGCGTGACAGCGTTGCGCACTATCACCGCCTGGCGGCGGCGGCGAGCGCCATGATCGAGGGCGAGATCCCCGCCGTGATGGGTCACCGTGCGGAGGTCGAGGGGTTGCTGCGGGGGCACGAGCATATCCGCGTCACGCCAATACGAATCCCCGGCGTAATGATCTCAAGCTGGCCGCTCGGCGTGGCGGTCAAACGCGATAACGAGGCGCTTGCCGAAGCCGTATTTACGCATATGAAAGCGATGGTTTGTAAGATAAAATAATAAAATGTTTTATATAATTAATATATTACCATAGAAGTTTTAAAATCAAATAAAATTCATATGTAGACGCATGTTCAAATCTCCATTTGACAGTTTCTATGTATTTTTTCTAATTTATTTTTTATAGAATGTTATTAAATAAACTAAATATTTGCTATGATTTTATAATACTCCTTAATTTATCGTTCAATATCTAAATAAAAAATATTAATTATAGAATTGTGTTTTAAACAAAAATAATATAGAACTTTAGTATTATACGATATTTACAGAATTGGCTCATTGGCGCCTTTGTCACATTGGGCCTCCCCCAAGATTTTCCTCTAGATCTGTCCCTGCCTGAAAACTACAGCTTTCTAAGATTTCTCTTTTGGCTGTTTAGAAACTGGTATAATATTTTTGCCAGTGTTGCCACATTCACCGTGAAGGAGAATAAGCATAGTTAATTTGACAATTAGACAGATTAAGAAGGTGCAATCTTCCTTTGATGGTGTAGTTGTTGTTAGAAATCAACAGATTGTTAATGTTTGAAAGATTATGAGAAAACAACGTTGGAACTGAACGCACCGGAATTTTGTACGATAAGCGGCTCTATGAAAATCAAAATCAAAACCTAGCTTCCGAGCAGGCGCTCACAGACCGCTTACAGCAAATCTGGAGTGATTCTCTGGGCTTTGCTGGCATCGAAATGCATCGCCGTATTTTGGGTCTAGCGCACATAATGGAGCTGGACAGCATTGAAGATGAAGATTTACGTGCCGCGTGTGAAGCTCGCGCCCTAAACTTTGGCCGACAGATCGTCATATCGCGCGATGCATATAAATCTCCACAACAAGTTTACGAAAGCTCGCAAAGAGGCCGAAGCCACCCTGGCTGATTTGCGGCAGCAGTTACAAGATCTCCAGGCAAAAGAACAGTGTGATCCACTGACTCCCCACTCCCCACACCTGCTGACGTAACCGTCCATCCACTCAATCCACTGATTAAAATGTGGAGGGGCAGCGCAAGGGGCATCTGACTTAACGCTAACCCGAGGGGTGTGCACCTTCACATGAGAAGCACCTGCTGGAGCAAAGAGCTCAATCTCCTTCACTCTCAGCAGTCACTTTTGTTCAGCAGCGGTTCGTGCTGGCATGGTGTGACCAGCGTATACATGGGCAATTGCGGCTTCGCGCTGGCGCCGTGCGCCCCGGACGACCGCGAGTGGTTCGCACGCTGCCTCGAAGCGGTGGAAGACATTCCCACCGACGCGATGATGCGCGGCATCAACTGGAACTGGGAGACCTTCCCGGAGTATCTCGATACCGTCGACGCGTTACCCAAAGGTATCAACTACGGCGCCTATATAGCGCATTCGGCACTGCGCATGTACGTCATGGGTGAACGTGCGCTGACCGAGACGGCCAGCGTCAAAAATGATGCAACCTTGATGCTATAAAAGTGAGCATCCAAATCACAAGGTAATTCAAAATAAGTTTCCTCAAGTTTTCTAGCCTTGGCTTGATCATTTTAATCAATTTGAGACTAGGTCTCCCAGACCAGTGGTTCACTTAGCGAGTGCACCTTCTAATGCTCTGCACACACGGAGGTTATTTGTAAAATACCATGCCTTAACAGCAAAAGCGCTGGTTGCCAGAAAACATGCAAGGTAAAGCAGGCTTATAAGACCAGCAAGTGAAAATTTTCCAGCTACTCTGGATGTGGTTGATGTGGATGTCGTGTTGCGAACACCCACTGGTTTGCGCCCTGTGTCCTCGACACCGTCCGCTTCCCCCCATGACACCATCATTGACCCTCCTCCCACTGGCGCTGTTGCTGGTGCTGTTCCTATTGCTCGGGCCGATGTAGGGCTCAGTCCCTGGCCGTGCCTGTCTGCCCCACGCGCGAACAGCTCTGTGATGCAGCTGCCGCCGAACCCCGCGGGCAGAGGCCATGGTTCCATCTCGTGGCTGGTGCTGTCACACATGGTGACGCCGGCGCCATTTCCCTGCATAGAGATGTCTCCTTGTTTAACATTTCCACCGTGTCTGTCGCAGCATCTTTCATCCTTGTTACGTAATCAAGAGTCACTTGAAGGTTCACCAGATTTGCCTTTGTTTTGATGACGTTGTTTACCAGCAACTAAAAGAAGGAAAATGGATTCTGAAAAGAACACGAGCGAAATAGAAAAGCATGTCATCAGCGGGGATCGAACCCGTGACCCACGCTTTCGCGGCGCGCGCTTTACCAACTGAGCTAGGTGACCTCCGATATTAACATACTCTCATTCAATTTAACTAACATTTAACTCAACCCCATTCAACTGGGTCAGTCTTAACTCAACGTTCATTTCAACTACCGGAATTCAACTGAACCCTTTTCGATACAACTCAACTACCATTTAAACGTACCCTAATTAACTCAGTAATATAAATGAAGAGCAAATCTTTTGTTGCAGGTGATAAAAGTTTGCCCTAAATGAAATAGTCTTTTTTCATTTATTACTTAATGTTGAGTGTCTTCTTTTTTGCTATTTTAAGGAACATAGGGATGCAATTAATGTTTGTTTGTATTGATTCAAGAAATAAGCAAATGATGTGCCACGGCCACACAGGTCTTGGAGCTGTGTTTGTGTGAAAAATGAGAACTCACTTTCAAGAAGCTGACGATCATGCTCTATTGCAGGCTTACAAAACTCGATACAAGATGCAAAACTACGGAAATTGTTTAAATTTCCTGTGCAACCACTGTACACAAATGGGACACAAGTTGCGCTGTTTCTCTCATACGCCCAACGACGATACTCCTCGGAGCATGGACCTCGACTTACCGGCAGATGACAAATAGCTAGTGTTCAATCAGGGCCAGCGCGGGCACCTCATTGAAGATGCGATAAAAACGGCTGCCATGATGATTGTCGGCGGTAGCGAATCGGGCGACGAAGCGGGCGCAGACATGGTGATAAGCCAATAGGCCCACGACCAATGCAAGTTTGGTCTGGAACCAGGCGCTGCTGATAAGATCGGGCCGCCAGCCGAGCAAGAGCCACAGCCCAAAGCCTATGGTGAGAGCGGCGCCCAGGTGCATCATGCGCAGCAGTCGGCGTTCCATGACCACAAAGCGTTCCCGGCCGAGTTTGTCTACTGTAAAATGCTATATACAGGTCTTAAGTGATATTTAGTCCCAATATTGCTGATAATGCACAAAAAATATTGAAATATAAAAAAGTTATTTGTAAAGGTTATAACGTAATTTGAATGAACATTGAATTGCAGAAATTTGACGGCCTATTCTTACATTTGATTTCTGCCCTACAAGTATATAACCTCAGTTGGGGAGAAAGGAGTGAGTGACGTATTTTTCCTCTTAGAGGGAACAGATGGCCAATATTAATTATGACATGACGTTTTCTCTTAGAAGAGGATCTCGTTTTGCAAGGAGGAGATCTAAGCAGGTTTGAACCACCGTTTGAGTTTCCAGACACACACAATGAACTTAAAAACGCTTAAATCAAACAGTTCGTGGTAACGAACTGTAGTAAGGAGCGACCCGGCTCAATAGTAACCGAAACTCCAGAAATAAAATTTTTATAACAATAGTTACATCAAAAGGATTGCATTTTCATGCTGATTTTGAATATATAAGTTCCCTTAATTTTATACTTACATAGCAAAAGTTACGAGCCTGAGAAAATTAGTCATATTTTAGAAGGGTAAGTGGGAACAATTTTCTGAACGTACATTATCTAGCTTGCTATCATTGAACAGGTATTCCAACCAAGCGTTATACGTAGTGTGTCCATGGTTCACACTAATTGGGTTAAATAACTGGTAAAAAACTAGCGATACTGACATTTGTAAAAGACAAGTACATTAAAAACAATTTGACAGGGATGATCCTTCGCTGTAAGCAATTTATAAAGAAGCTTAATACGATTGTTTCAATGTTCACAAACTGTACATATGTTGTTAACGTTCAAAACTTCACGAACTTGTGAAATGTATATTAATAAAGCTTTAACGTAACACTTTGATGCCCATAACTTAACTCCTTCTCACTATGTCTTTAGAGCTGGGAGATATATGAACACTAACCTTCTAGACAATTTTGCCATAGCCCTACTAGACAAAGATTTTCCTGTTGGCATGATCCTCTAAGACCTAGCAAAACTTTTGATAAAGTTTGGCACAGGTTCCTTATAACACAGTTAAAAGCTACAGCTATAAATTTTTCTGCTATATAATGGAACAGGCCTTTTTATTAGATAGAACCCAAGTTGTGTTGTTCAGGATTAAATCTAGTATGCTGACAGATTCACGGGTCGGAAAATTTACAATCTGCTTGAGGGAAAGGCACGATGCTAGCTAGCTTTTCTTGGTCTGGTTAAAGTCCCCAGCCAGAACATTAGCAGGGTTTCCATAAAAAGCACGAAGGTGGTCGACAGTCTCTTGGAGGTATGTTACAAGATTACGGTCGTTTTTAGCACTTTCAGGGTAGTAGATTGAAGCAAAGATGATACATGAGTAAGCACGCAGCATGACTAATGGTTTGCACCGAACTTGCACGGGCAGCATCACGCGACAGGTGCAGCTCATCGTCAACGGAGATACTTCCAACTGGGATCTCACTCCCGCCGAAATCTTCCGCATCTCTGGCCCGCTCGGCGGCCCATTCACTCCGCTCAGTCGGATTGACACACTCAGCAATACCGGGGAGCGCTTGATCGATTGGACGGCCGAACAAGCGGCGCCTTGGCTTGATATTGACCCTCCGATGGGAATTCTCGGCGCGGGCGAGAGTGCCTCGATCTCACTGCGGTTGACACCCACCGTCATCAATCTTCCGGCCGGCCCAAAGTTTCGGTCTGGCTCCTAGAGCTGTTCCAGAATACTCAGGTACGCTGTTTCGGTCACCTGACAACAAAGTGTTTTCTGAATACCTTGCTACTTCAATATATTCTGTTTGCTTTTCAAGCGTCATAGTTCAATTATTGGTAAATTGTAGCAATATTTGCAACTTAAGGTCCACTTGACCCCACGGGGCTTCTTCAATATTTAAAATAGATTTAACAAGCCGTTCTGAAGACAATACGGATGCCATAACTAACTAATCTTGATAAATATAGTTCTTTCGATACTTCAAAAACGTAATTTCGTAAAAGGATAAAACTGAATTTCAGTTACCTAATGATACCAAAATTGTCTTCTTACATTGAAATATCCAAAACCGTAGGAATGCAGAAAAATAACGTATGAAAACTTGCAGAGGCAACATACACCTTATTTTTTGTAAGAAACGGGTTTCTGTGTTGGTATAGGTTTTATATTGAATTGTTGTGAATTCTAAACAAGAGTCGCAAGAGTATGTTCAAAACTGGGGAGACGTTCGGTAATAGATAGCACTGAAATCCGGTGTACTTTCTGAAAATTTCATCTCTATCCCCCGAGTCATCCCCGAGACATTAAATATGCGCAATATTGATAGCCTGGGCGAATAAAATGTCTTTTCGAATTACTGCACTACTTTACTGTGAATTGATTCAGATTTACTCCCAGCGATTCAAAATTTGGGTCAATGGTGTCAAACTTCCAGGCGTATCGGGGACGTACACTTTCTGACCGCTGCTTCCCTTTCCTCTGAAGTCCCCTTTTTTGGTAAATCTTTTACTTTGGAGTATTCTTTACATATGAAAACAAGCAAAGTCTCTTCGTGAGCTCCTCGAAGGTCGTGGTTCGCATCGGGATGCTTGCGGCACTCCATTCGCCGCTCCATCGCGCGACAAGCGCATCCGCGTCAGGTTCCTCGGGGACCGCATCGGACTCGGCGAGCAAGGCCGCCTGGAGATCGGTAACGAGCGTGCGAACGACTAGCCCCGGCAACTCGGCTCGTAAGTCGGCCAGAGCGCGGCCGGCAGTGAGGCCTTCGCGGGTGCGGCGAGCCAAGGTCGCCTGCGACATGAGGGCGGCCTGTTTGGCGACATGGTGCGCCTGCAGGAGCGCGAACAGGCCCAGGACGATGCTCAGCAGGCGCTTGAGCTTGGGGCCGACGGCTTCGACGTAGCGCTGCTTCGCTGTGGGCAGCTCGGTGGTTTCTCGGCTCTCGGACATCGGAGATCTTCGGGTCGTCGGTGGGGAGTGGGTGCGTTCAGAGCTCCAAGCCGTTCTCGAAGCAGTAGCGGATGAGCTCTCCGGTCGACTTCAGGTTGAGCTTGCGGAGGATGCGGGAGCGGTAGGTCGACGCGGTGCTGACGCTGATCGACAGCTTGGCCGCGGCCTGCAAGTACCCGAGGATGGTGAAGATGACCCAAGAGGAAGTCGACAGCTTATCGGGCCGGCAGAAGAGACTCGCATTGAAGGGCCGATATTCGAATACTATCAAGAGACTCACTCCGGAGGAGGCTGCTGAAGGGAAGACTAGGGGCAGACTGAAGTCAAGGATAGTGGCTCAAGATCTGAAGTCAAAGAATCCAATGAGCCCCGATCAGGTATACGCCCCAACCCCAGGGATGACTGCCATTCGACTGATGTTGGCGGCTTCCCCCTTATCTGAATATGAATGTTTTTGGGTTATACCGAGGGTTGATCACCCCGGTCGTTGGCCTTGGACACTGGCGGTTGTCGGGCGCGTGCGCGGTAGGCAATGACGCGCCCGATGCCGTTTTGCCCATGCAATCCTTGTAATGGTCGCTGGAGAATGTTTGCCCGTCGGGCGTCCATGTCCCATGCGCCGACGCCCCGGACCGGGCTGCTCTTCATCTTGCTGGTCGCGGTGATGATGCCTTGGTTTATAGCGTCGGCCTGGGGTCAGCACGGTTGCGGGGCGGGTGGTCGTTGCGCGGTGCCGGACCTAGAAAACAATTGTCATTAAAGAATGACAGAGAAACACAAAGTGGGCATGCCAGGATTATTCTACCACCCTAAAAATTTCGAAATTAAATAAGCATAGAACTATAGAAGATACCTTTTTTAAATAGGAAACGCTGGAAAAAGTTAAAATACTCGCCTTTTTTAAATTTCAATAAACCACAACAGATGAGTGTTTAAGGTGGTTGTCCCATTAACCATTAATACTTTGTCCCATTAAGGTGGTTGCCAATAATTGTTGGTAAAAGCCAACAACAGAAATACACTGGATTCCGTTCAGCCTGTCAGACTCGTTTGTCCCTCTTGCTCACAACCCGTCGGCAGTGGCAGCGACCTTCACACCGCCATCACCACGAGGGCCGTTTGGGGGCCACTCCGGCCCAGAGCCGCCTCACGCCTCACACCCGGCGAGGACTCCCATGCAAGAGCCATTGCAACACGCCTGCATTGTTTCGTTCTGTACGCGGTGGCTGTGTGCTGAGTGAGTGTGCGTGGGCTTTGAGTGTCTGAGGGTTTTGCTCGCTCTTCTTTTGTGACGATGAACCGGGCACTTTGCCCTCCGATCACTTTACTCGTAACTAAGGCACTAGAACTTTCGATTTCTAATCAAATGAGCCCCTCCGAAGTTTATATGACTACCCCTTCCACATGAATTGCTTCTGGTAAAAAATTAATAAAACATAAAACATTGAAGCCTTGTGGCCTTTACTATAGCCTTTACATTATTTTAAAAATATTAATTGTGGCAACGTTTTAAGTAACAACGAATTATACTTTACTAGATTTAGCAATGGTTTGAGATGCTCGATAATCTCCCTCTAGTACCTTTTCGTGCTGGTGCCGGCGTTGACGCATTTCTGTCTTCCGTCGGCATCCTGGCTGAGGATCGCCACATCGGAAGGCCACCAATGCCACCCAAGCTGGTTGAATCCCTTGGCGAGAGTTTGCCCCAACTTTCCTATCGGGATCGGCGGATGCGGCGGCTCATAGTGAGGATATGCCGGGTTGCCGCCGAGACCGGATACGCCGACATTACGGTCGTTCATTTCATAGAATGGCTCGAGTGTGGCGTAATCGACCGGCCAGTCTTCGGCTACGCCATCAAGTGTCCGTGTCTTGAAGGGAAATCGGCCGATCGTATGCGCACGTGGCCCCGGCTGGTCGGGTTCAGATTGCAGACGCTGACCGTCATCGCCGGAAAATCATGCAGAGGCTCGCCAAACGCCTCAAGACTGAGGGGCTGCACGTGATATTCAAGATTGGCATGGCTGCGGCTCGGGTCCGAGCGGGTAAAGGCGCCTAGCTGGCTGGGCGACATGCTCATCGGGCCTGTGCGTTTCAGCAAATATTCCGCGCCAATTTTTGCTTTTCCCAGCAGATTGCTTGCCAGCGTATTGAGCGTAGGGGCATCTCCCCCGTACCCAGCAGGCGTGAGACGAACCACTGCATCCAGAGGAAGCCTGCGGGGACGATCTGGGGATGGTCCAGCGGGCCGGTGAGTTCGCCAAGGCCGCGCGTGATGAAGTTGACGGCGATAAACGCCTCGTCGCCCCACATGGGGAAGTTCAGCAGGTAGCGGATGAGACGCCAAAGTACGGAGGCGGCGATGAGCACCAGCACCCATCGCTGGGGGGGCCAGCGCAGGAAGGGTCGGCCGGTGGTCGCCGGGCCGGGTCGCATTGGGGGCTGGTTTCAAATGAGCAGTTTGACTTGAATGGTGACTTGATCACTAGAATGGAATGTTAAAAAATATTACGTATAACTTGGGAAGTATTCCAGCAAAAGTCACTTTTAAAGCTAGGGTTCTAGCTTAGTCAAGCTTAGCAATAGTTACAGATTATGATGAGATAGAAAAAGAAAAAAGAAAGAAAGAAAATGCTACTTAACAATTTTGTGCAATTACAAACTGAATTCGGAACGAGCATAAAATTCTACATGTTTTTGTATGTTTGTAATTTTTCATATTTATTAAGTCTAGGTGCACTGGATTCAGGGAATGGAGGATTGGCCCAATATCGAAATTGCAATACCAGTCCATAAAGAGCAGGGAGGACAATTAGATTTAATAACGTTGCTGAAATCATTCCACCCACCATGGGCGCGGCAATACGTTTCATGACCTCTGACCCTGTCCCACTTCCCATCATTATAGGAACCAACCCACCCATGGTTGAGATCACCGTCATCATTATGGGACGGATTCTTGAAGAAGTGCCATCCAGAACAGCTTTTAATACGTCTCCACTGCTTTGCATATCCCCTTATCTGAAATAAATATTTCTAAAATTTTTGACTAAATATGCTAATCTAATGAAATTTATGGTGCCAATAAATTGACGTTTTTTCCAAATAAAATACAGCGGTTTGTTGATTCAAGTACAACTTTTCGGCAAGCTTTCTCTCAAATCTATCACCTATTTTCTCTGAAAATTACTTTTGTTGCCGATTACTTTCAGTTTTTCCTTATACAAAACCTATTATAAGTAGGCTACCTATAATTTTACGGTGTATTTATATTCAAATGTTTTTTTTTAACTTTTTAAATTTTCTTCAACGAACAGTGAAATTAACTGCGGCCGTCCGGACACATCAGCTTTTCGATAGATAGAGTTTAGCTGCGCTTTTACCGTACCCTCTTTGGTGTTTCTCAATTCTGCAACTTCGGAAATATCGAGCCCTTTGATGGCTAACATCGCCACATCCCGCTCTGATTGGGTCAAATCCCATTCTTCAAAATGTTGCTCGAGAAGCTCGCTGAATTTTCCAGAAGCGGCCATAAGCTGGTCTTCGATATTTCGGTTGCGCGTTACGAGCTTGTAAACCTGAATTCCGTCAAATACAGTAAGCTTTCAAGCTTGTTGCACTAAACATAATAAAAAGAAATTATGATAATGTTGACAACATAATACACACATACAAATCTATGAAAAATAACAACTACAACAAACACTGACAAATGACTTAAAAATGATTTTCTGTGGAAATGTGTTTCTGTTAGTTTTGTTCTGAATGTGTTTATATTATCTGTTAGAAATCTTTAAAGTGGAAGGTCATTCCATGGCTTCCATACCCTGCTGTAAAATGAATGTTGGCCTATTTTCCTTTATGAAAGTATATCATCTGTTGACATAAGAGATTCATACATTCTTTTGGCAACTAACGATCAATTCAGCGAAATCTTCATGTTAAACTGTTCTTCGATATTCGAGGATTTGGTTAGCTTGAAGCAAAGATAAAAAAGTTTGTATGCACGAATGATCATACATAGAGAGAAAGAAAAAGACAATACGTATTATTATCAGCTGTCAACATATCAGCAATGACACTTGTGTTTTGTTGTTGCATAACCTTGAAATCATTCATTCGAACATTTGACTTTACCATCGACCATGAAACGTATCTGGACGATCAGATTCCCATTATCTTTCTCAGTGCCAAGTCGGAGGAGATCGACAAGGTCGTGGGGCTTGAGTTGGGGGCGGACGACTTTATCGTCAAGCCGTTCGGCATCAAGGAAGTGATGGCGCGGATCCGTGCGGTCACGCGACGATGTATGGGCCGCGGACAGGATGAGGCCGTCACTGCCTTCGTGATGGATGACTTGGAGATTAGACCGGCCGAGCTGCGCGCCTATCGAGGGGAAACGGTCGTCGATCTCAGCCTGCGAGATTTGCAGATCCTGCAATTGGTTTGATCCGGAAAGCCTGCCTCCAACAGTGATCGACATCCGATTCTCAGAACATGATGGATGCCAAATTGGACAACCAATCGACTGAACCGTCGCGCGCCGCCGGGTTTCGCCGTGCCGTGCTGCGCGGCTTGGGTGTTGTTCTGCCGCCACTGTTGACGATCGTCGTCCTGATCTGGGCGTGGAATACGATCGAAAGCTACGTGTTGCGCCCGATGGAAGCAGGCGTTCGGCATGTGATCGTGTGGAACATCAACAAGACTCATTCCGAGTTTCCCGAGGGTTTTAGGTTAGGCTTTAAATTATGGTTCTAAATATAGAAATTTCAATAAGTTTAGTCTTGCCCATAAAAGATTACGAGCCTGAGAAAAATTTCCGTATTATTGAAAAAAGGGGAAACACCACTTAAAGTCATACAAACTTAATGAAAATCACATCTTGAGATGCAGTGCATCAGAAAATACTACTATAGAGGTTTCAAGCTCCTATAATGTGTTAGTGGTAATTACTTGGCTAGAAACAAAAGAGAAGAAGAAGGAAAGACGTATCTCCCTAATCCAGCAACAGATGTAGATGTTTTTACAATTTTATCACATACACGGCCTTGAATCTTTAATGCTTTTAGAACATCATTTTTTGATTTGACTCCTTTTTTTAAAGGAACAAAATCACCCATAGTAACAAAACCAAAATGAGGATGGTAGTCTAGAGTATGAGTATGAATTTGTAAAACAATTTGAGGTATTTTGAAATATGAAGAAGGTCTACTAGGCGGGGTAGTATCAATAGAGTAAGTAGGAGACATTTACCCGTAATACTGTAACCAAAGTCGCATCGTATTGCCACATGCTAATTTCCAGGAGTTTAGGGACAAAAGCCCTTGTCAGTAGACCCCAGCATTCCAGTTTTCCAGTTTTTCGAAGAGTTTAGGGACAAAAGCCCCTGTTTGTAGCGAAAAATCAGGGTCTCCAGCAGTCCAGTTTTCCAGTTTTTTGTCCAGTTTTCCAGTTTTTTGACCGGGTTTAGGTAGAACAACCCTAATTTGCTACATCTTCTTTCTTGTTCTTCTTTCTGTTTTCTCTCTTGTTCTCTACGTCTTCTTTCTTGTTCTTCTTTCTGTTTTCTCTCTTGTTCTTCTTCGCGAAACGCGAACCGGCAGTAGCGCTCCCGGCCGCCATCCTGCCAGCTGGAGATGTATTCCATCTGGTCGTAGAGCCACCAGCGTGTCAGCTTGTTGTTGTTCTGGTCGTACCAGACACCGCCGACCTGGGTCGCGCCGCCGGATATCGTCGTCCAGTCGAAATTCTCGTGGTGAATGGGCGAAAGGCCGTCCTGGTCCATCCAGCTCGCGCCGGCGTTGCCGGTGCCGACATTGACCGTCGCCGAGAACGGCACCACGGCGAACTGCACCGGTTTCGAGACCTTGGTCCATTCAGATACAGCTTTCTTTTCGTTCAGCCCCACATAGACTACCAAAAAAACCTCTCACGTCTTTGGCATGTTGCCATCCTTCATCCTTCAAATATCTCCAAGCCATCTTAACTTTCGTTTGGCTCTAGATGAATGCTCAAAAAGGGCAATCTGTCATCCTTCATCTGTAAAACGTGTACTAGCCATTGTGTCCAAGAGAGAATCGCCCGTCCTAGCTAAGTGGTTAGCATGCTAGACTTGAAATCCGTGAAAGTGATCCGTGAAGGTGTTTGAATCCTCCCGAGGACGTTGCCGACGCGGCGCAACAGATCCGCGACGCCAGTCAGCGCGCGGCCGATCTCACGCGCCACCTCCTCGCGTTCGCGCGTCGCCAATCGCTCACGCCGACGAAGTGCAGCATCAATCGACTCGTGGAGGAGGAGCGCACGATCCTCACGCGAACGCTCGGCGAACAGGTGAAGGTCGAGATCGATCTCGACCCATCGCTGTGGAAGTGCCGCATCGACACGGGGCAGCTCCAGAGCTCGCTCCTCAACGTCGCGATCAACGCGCGCGACGCGATGTGGCGGCACCGCCCAAGGCTTTCAAAATGGCTACCTTAGCCCCGGAGGTGTTTTCGCTCGGGGCCTGCTGCGCCAGCAGCGAAAAGGAAAACAAGGGTATGCGCCAGCCACGCCAGGTAATGGTGCCATACACCCACTCGGGTGCGTCGTCGACCGGCTGGGGATCGCCGTAGGTAATCACCTCAGACACGGAGGCGTTGGGTAGCAGCAGCTTGGCGTCGGTGACCGGAATCATGACACCGCGAATGTCGGCGGCGAGCTGAGCCATTAGCTTTGTCCTCGAATCTGCGAAGTTGGTTTTTCCTCACAGATCGAAAGATCATCGTTACAAGCAATCAAAAGCATAAATGCTGCGATATGTTCCATTGTAAAGCTCCTTTGCCTTAACAACGCCGGGAGTGAGGAAAGGTTTCATCTATTTTTAAATGGAACTTTTTCGCGCACCGATGGTTTAGCTGTCAGAAGGCGAATGGTTCGCTTCGGAAAAAAGGAGATCATTATGAACTGGGATCAAGTAGAAGGTAACTGGAAGCAGCTCAAAGGCTCGGCGCAGGCTCAGTGGGGCAAGCTTTGCCTTTTCTACTATTATACTAGCGGTTTCCTTAGACGAGACGACAAGCTTCCGTTCATTCTTGCCACGGCATAGCTCAGATACATTGCTGCCGGGGATAGGACAAAGGCTGTCTATAAACACTCGGCACTCAGTTGGGCCTTTTAGCTCTTTTGGAGGCTTTTTTAATATTACAGCATATGAGAGCTTGGACATTGAGTTATAGCTTTGGGGCAAGACCAATGACTTGTCTAAGAGGCTACCTGAGCGTGAAACATGTTTGCCCGAACGCTATCCAGTTTTCAATGGCTTGATGCCCGCAACTACTTGATTTTAATTAAAAATCAAACGGAATGAGAATTCAACCAAAAATGAGCAGAAAAATGTCGAACAATCTTCGTGTGAAACTACCACAAATCGCCATTAGCAAATAAATTAAACCCAAAATAAAGAGAAATTATAATAAATAGCCGAATCAAACTCAAAACGAGCAGACATTAACATGAGTAGGGCTGACACCCCCCATGCCTTCTGAAGACCAAAACGTAGTTTGCACTTCATTGAAACAAAACACATTAAATGTCTTCCCTGACCGGCTGCGGATCGATTGGGGCGACTTTGAACACCCGGCGGCACAACGCCCCGAGGAACTACTGGAACTGGACGCCGCCCTGACGAAGCTGGCTCAGCAGCACGCCGGGCACGCCGACCTGGTGAAGCTCCGCTTCTTTGCCGGGCTCACGATCCAGCAGGCCGCCGATGTGCTCGATATCTCCTGCTCCACAGCCGATCGGATCTGGGCCTATAGCCGGGCATGGCTGAAGACGGAGATCGCGCAAGCCCGCAATGCCTAGCCCCGTTCCCTTAGCCAGTAGGGTACACACGAAAAGCTACAGATGGCAGCAATGATCGCGTCTGTTGGCGCTGCAGTTGGGGATGACGTTAGCGTCTTTTTTTCAATGAATGCCCTGGAGTATTTTGTCAAAGGGCATTCAACGGAAGCGCCAGCTGAGGGAAATTTTGGAGCCTTGCTTGTTAAGAATGGTGTTCCACCGTTCAAGGTGCTTTTTCAGCAAGCAGCTGATCTTGGAGACGCAAAATTATTGCCATGCTCTATGGCGATGGATTTACTTGAGATTACAGAGGACGACCTTGATCCTGAGATGGGGAAGGCCGACGTGGGAGCTCCTCCTATTGACTTATGGCAGCTTTTACTTCAATTTTACGAAACTATAAAGGACAAAATAAAAGGTTGTCAAAATATTGCCCCTCTCCAAAAGTCTTTAAGATTCTCTACTGCTGCTTTTAGCAAATAAATCATCGTAAATAGGATGTGGAGATGAGGATCACAAATAATTAGCCAAAACTAATTATTGTTTTTACTGCGTCGTATTTAGAATTCTTGTGTCTTAACTAATAATTGCCACTTTAATCGTTTTTTCTCTGTCAACACCGAAATTCTGTTTTTTTGTTTTTTGTTTTTTACTTACATACCCTACATCCGTTAGTTAATTCATGCAAGGAAATGGTTTAGCCACTTAAAAAGAGATGAGATAGAGCATAATATAATGCCGTATCGTCCATTCCTGATCGTGCCGCCTTTGCTTGGACTATCGTATTTAAGAGATCTGGACCATTGAGTAGGAGTTTTCAAGTATAAGGAGCCCCTGCTTTACCATATTTTTGGTGACTTGGTAACGAAAATTTAGTATTATAAAAAAGAGCGTGTCAGCGGGTGGCCGAGGAGGGCGTGGACCTGGCGCCCATGGAGCGGTCGGCGGAGCGCTTCCTGCAGCTCTGGGAGGCGGCGCGGGAGGCGCGGTGAGTCGTGCAGACAGCGCGTGCTACCTTGCGCGCCATCGTTTGTGCAGACCGAACCCGATTGTCCACCGTGGAGCCTCCCATGAGCAGAGCGCATCTCCTCCTGCCATTGCTGATCCTCACCGCCTGCCCATCCAAGGCGGACGATGACGACACCGACGCGGACGGAGACGGCTGGTCCGCCGAGGACGATTCAGGTCAAAGAGGGTTCCTGCTGACTGAAGACCTAGAATATTTAGCGCCATACCGACAAGGTATTAATTTAAGCTTAAATACTTTTGAAGCGCTAAAATTAAAAACGAGGGACAATCCGACCCAGCAAAAAAGGCTAATGGAACTTAGCGAAATCTTAAATAGGAAGTTTTCTACATTAGAGCAGACAATTCAATTTATAGAAAAGGGGACAAAGCACGAGGCTGAAAAATTAATAAAGACAAATATTGGCCGTCACTTGATGGAAGAGGCTGAGCTTATTTTATAGTTTAGTTCAATTTCACAATTAAGTCCTAAAAAATCTTTAGCCTATTGACTGATCATCCACTCCAAAGAAAAAATTAAATAAAGATTGACCTTTATTCAACTTTCCAATTGCATATCTTTTGAAGCAGCAATATCGGCGAATGTGCTTGTTAATCTTGTTTTTTGTTCCCTGTCCTCTTATCTGAAAAAATCTGCTTCTTTAGCTGACATGTATCCTGAACAAGGAGACCAATTAAACCGATCTTAAGAAATAGCGTTTGTTTCTTGCCGAACGACAACCTGTTTTAATTACCTTATTCCTTTCAAATTTCACCTCCCTATAAGTTTCGCTCCCTTTAATTTTCGTCCCTTTAATTTTCGCCCCCTGATCCTTCGATCGGCCCCCTTTAATTTTTGCCCCCCGGGGCGAAAATTAGAGGCAGACAAATTTCGGGGTATATTGTATTTTTTTGCTTGTTCCGTACGTTTTTGAATTTTCCTTATTTTCGCAAAGAAATGTTGCAAAACAGCATATCCCCGCAAACCTGTCCATACTGCACCCCGCGCAATTAGATATAAAACGCCACAGTATGTCGCGGCGTCAAAGCTTCGCACCTGGATAATATCCAGGGCGGGATCGCTGGTCGCAAAGCGAAGCTGGCGCGTGTCCGGGTCCCGAAACGCCGCCTCCGGTTCGACCCCGAGCCTGGCGAGAAGCGGTATCGCATCCCCCTGAATGCGGCCCTTGGGCAGGGCCAGAATGATTTTTTTCTCTTCCGACAAGGTCTTGTCCTTCCTGGGCGCACATATAACACAAGCCCACGCCCGCCTTCTAGGCCAGGCACAGGCCCGCCTAACAGGCCGTTCTAGGCCTTCTCCCCCTCCCAAAAAAAATATTAAAACCTAGAAACAGCTAATAAATCTATTAAAAATGTTCCATTACCTAAAACATAAAACAACATCAAAATAACTAGCGTTTAAAAGTAAACCATATCTAAGAAACTGGTTAAGCCTTCCCCCTTCCCAAAACAAAAAAATAAACCAAGAAACAACCAAAAAAAACTATCGAATTGTTTCGATACCTAAAAACTAAAAAAACATAAAAATGGTTAATATCTAAAAGTGAGCTATATCTAAGAAACTGGTTAAGCCATCCCCCTGGGTAGTTATTGATTGCATAGTAGCTTTGATCGATGTTTTCAATTCAAGTAGTAAGTAAATGGGAAAGTAGTTGATGAGCAGAACACCTGCAATTATCAACTGCCTGCAATATTTCTTACAGTCACAAATACTTTCAGTAAGCTTTTCCACAGATTTAATGTAAAATTCTGTCAATAAAGACAAATTGGTGATTTAAATTAATATTTGAATAGATCCATTTGTTATCCGTCTGATTTTTTATTCTTACTTTATTTTGTCTTATTTTTGACGTATAGATTACTCTTTACACCAGGTTTTGTGGCTCCCCAACCTGCCGATGGTACTTTGACCTAAGAAATGCTACATTCGATCGATCGACCCATTGGCCACGGCCAGCAACTTTCAGCATACACATCTTAGACGCATCCTATAATGTACATAGAACATGAGGTTCTGTTGCAGTATCAGTTCGAAGTTGAGCGGGTGAGAATGTCCTTCGTGACGAGTCAACTGCTCCGATATGCCCTTCGTCGTCATCACGCGGAAACGAACCATTGGGACCGCCCAGAGTTGCTCCTGTACGGGCGAAGTCCATTATCCCAGTTATACAGTCCAAAGCCCATTTAAAGTTACAAAGTATCATTGGTAAGAGAGGATTTAAAATTTCAGTTTAAAAAAAATAGAAGATATTTTATTACACAGTCTTGGAGCTATTGACATGTACTAACAGAAGTCTAACAGCTTCCTCCACTTTTGAAAAAATAACTTTTAAGCAAAAGTATTGGAAGCGAGTACACGTCTTTAGCATGATCAATGTAAAAAGAACTTCAACGGACATAGACTTTGGTAAAGAAAAAGGGGGTTGATGTACCACTTGCAAAAGAAAACTTTTGAAAGTTTTCAAAAACTTTCAAATAGTTTAAAAAATTTACCCGATTATATCTGGTCATCTGTTGTGCCTCTCCAATCAATGTTTTGAATTTGGAGTGTATCCTAGTTCCTTGAAAAGTGCTTTGGTATTCCCCTGTATAAAGAAGATAGGTAATAAAGAAGATAGAGGTGGAGGTGATAAAGAAGATATGAACAACTACCGTACGATTTGTCTACTTCCAGTGATTTTTCGTATTTTCAAGAAATTGATTCATAGACAACTGATGGATTGGAACTTGCTACTCTGTCTGGTCCGCGGAGGCTTAACGCCAATCGTGTAGTCCTGTGCACCGGGGTGCGTGAAAGCAGCCGTGCCCAGCGTTTCATTAGTGGAGATCGCCCTAGCGGCATCCTCTCAACCGGCGCACTTCAGTCAATGGTCTATTTAAAGAAATTGCATCCATTTGAACGACCGGTAATCATCGGTTCGGAACTTGTTTCAATCTCTGCAATATCAACCTGTCGCCAATTGGGAATACAACCAGTCGCAATGGTTGAGGAAGAGAATAGGATGCTCTTATCGTATTTCTCTGGGGGAATACGGGGTGGGGGACCACTTGCCCTCCAATCACTCCTGAATTTCAAAGAGGAGACTAGAAATTTGAATACCAATTCCTTCCACACAAAGTGTCTCGGTGAAAAAATGTAGAAAATTCCACAGAACATGCTTTACTTTTTTTCTAAGCATCGCTATTGCACTTCCTTAAATTTGCCTCAAACAATTCTTTTTCCCTTCCTATGTTTTAAAATAGAATTGGTTACAAATTTGTACCACTTTGAGACTTTAGTGTAATAAGCTGGCTGCTGCTTCTCCGCTCTGGCAATGATGATTTCGCTGAGCACACCCTGAAGCGGTGTGGGCAGTGGCGCGGGAGCTGACGGATCCTCCCAGGCCTTGACAAATCCTGTGTTGAGATGGCGTACCGGCTTTCCGGTTCTTGCCTTGGACAGAACCGTGTCTCCGGAGCTGGCGGCGAAAATCATGTCCTTTTGTTCGGGCGTCGTCTCTGATTCCGATGTCGAAAGCCAGATCGAACCGGTCCAGACTCCCTGTGCTCCAAGTGCTATCGCTGCAGCGATCTGTCGAGAATTCAACGAATTTATTTCAATATGGAGATAGTGGCATTGAGAGTATCCTCAGTTGTTTTGCCTGAGGCCATTTTCCCACTTAGTATACATCCAGCTTTGCTAGTAAGACGTTATATCAAATTATTCTGAGTATTTTGAATAACATGATTAGATAAACTAGAATTACTTACCACTAGATTGCCTGTTAGACAAAGGCAGTTGGAATAAAAGTAATTTTCACATTATTTCAAGAATGGAAGATTCGACTGATGTGCTTTTGCTAAAAACAATACAATTTTCAGTTTTATTTTTTTTGTTAATGAAGTCAGTATTATTGTCCATTAAATGTTTATCAGCCACTAGTAACAAGTCTTTGACATTGTAAAGTGACTGACGTGGTTCTTTTGTATATTGATGCTATAGATATTAAAAGTGTCTCTCTGTCTCTCTCTCTCTAGAAAAAACAGTAGTAATGACAGGAATAGTTTTTTGGGTGCAGATAACAAGGACAGGAATTCAAAATCTTGAAAGCTAAAAGAGGTCAAACTTTTTTTTAGTTGTTAGCATGAGATAAGCCGAGTCCACCCTTCAGAAACTGGCCGCGGCGCGGAAGCTGTCCGGCACCTGATCCAGACCCTCCAGCATCAGATCCGTCATGACCTCCGCCACCTTGGGGGCCATGCCAAAGCCGATCTTGAACCCCCCATTGGCAATAAACTGACCGTCGCGGGTGGGGTGATGCCCTAAAACCGGTGCGCGGCTGCGGCTGCGGGGGCGCACGCCGGCCCAGCGTTCCACAACCTCCGCCCCCTCTAGGGCAGGCACGGCGGCAAAGGCTTTGTGCAAGACCGCCTCCAGTTGATCATCCACCGGAATTCAACAGTACCTGCACCGCGATAATTAATGGCTTGTGCACAGCGTACAGCTGCTTCACCCATTTCTTTACGAAGTGCATCACTCAAATCTGGAGCTGGTGCTTCCTCGATAACCTTTTGGTGTCGACGCTGTAAAGAGCAGTCGCGATCGCCCAAATAAACACAATTCCCGTGGTTATCAGCAAAAACTTGTACTTCAACATGACGAGGTTTATCAACAAACCGCTCCAATAAAACTAAGTCATTGCCAAAACTTGCTAAGGCTTCGCGCTTTGCTCCTTCTCACATCAAGCTATTACCTTCAGGTATTGTGGATAGCACCAAAAGCGCTTACTTTATGCAACCGCGTTACACAGAGATCATTAATAACCCGATCGCGCAGACAATAGTCAGTCCAATAAAGATATTGGCAAGGTTGCCTGTATCAGCAATGGGTTCGGCTATCGCTTCGGGTTCAGGCAAGCGCTGCTGAGTCATACGATAATAAAAGTTGTCTCCGTAACGTGCTCTCAGATCTTCGCGTGTTGTCCATTCTAACTGCTCAGTGAGATAAATTAGGATCTCACTTGCCCGACCCTTGTATGCTAATAGTCGGGATGACAACCGAAAACACCACGAACGAAGCTTCTAAAAAAGGGACATTCGCAAGGATATTTTGCTAATACCTAGAGAAAGCTAGCGCTAATTTGAGCCAACCAAATTTTCCGAAAAATTTTCTGATTGGTTGAAGAATTCCAATAAAAAAAAAACCTGATTGGTTCAAACTAGCGCTAGCCAAATTTCGGTATTAGTAGAATCTAATTGTGTATGGACCTTACGCCTAGCGATATGGTTTGGTAGACTATCCGTAGCTAATGGATTTAACTTTGTAATTATGTTTATCCCTTAACATTTATTTTATCATTGTAAGTGTTCTGACGTGCTTATGCTAGCTTGTGTGCTATTTTAGCCAATAAATCATATTCTATTCTATTCTATAACCTTGCAAGTAGTTGCAATAGAAGTAGCAGTTGAAGCAAAAGTAATAGTAGTAGTAGAACTAGTAAATTTTGCAGTAGCAGCAGCATTAGTGTGCACATATTGCCTTTTGGTCAATTGACTTCCCCTTTAAGTATTCTCTGAGAGTTCCAACTTAATCCACCCGGACAAGGAATGGCGGAAGGATTTTTTCAATCCGTTCCAATTGAACATTTAAAATCTCATGATTTATATGAAGAATTAAGTGAAACATTAAAATTAAAAGAACGTAATTTTCAAGATAATGAACTTGTTGTTGTTTCTCCACATGCATCATGTTTAACAAAAGCGAAATATTTTAAAAATTCACTTTCTCAACTTTTAGAAAAACAAATTGGTCTTGCAACAATTGTTCGAACTCCACCACCACCTGGAACTGAAGAAAAACCGCGTGTTGATTTAGTTGTCGCACTTGTGTCACTATGACCATCCTCATGTGCGCGCTGTACCTTAGACCCCTTCCCTCTCTCTCTATTGTACAATAGTACTGGTACCAGTACAGAGGAGAAATAAATTCACCAGTGCTACCGTGAGCTCTGTTGTAATACGCTAACCTGGTAGCGCCAATAGCCTGAAACTCCCACGACCTGCTCAAGGTACAGTATCTGCACCGATGGTGGTAAGTACTTGAACAGCGGTCTGTGTCAACAAGTTTCGAAAGCTTACCGAGCATTTTAGAAAATTCGTCTCGGTCGAAACAGAGTGGCTTGATCCCACACAGCGTTCGTTTTCGATGCCAGAAAAGCCAACAACCGAGTCAACAACCGAGTCAACAGCCGCAACGCACCGTGCCAAAGGTGTCCAGCTCTTGGAGTTGGTGGCGTTCACATGCGCACCCTTCTGGATGAGCAGCACGGCACTCTCGTAGTGACCTTCGTAAGCAGTCTTGTGCAGCGCCGTGTTTCCGGCTCCGTCTGCTTGGTCGATCTGCACCGGCAAACCGAAACAAACCAATTTTGCAAGCCGTCAGATCAGGTCGGACAAATCGGACATGATAATTTCGTTGAATTGAAGATTAAGACTAACTACCTACAAGCCATTTAAAGTGTCAAATACAGTTTCGGACCCAAGAAAGTTGTATTGCCCTTTTAAAGCAGTTTACAAAAAGTACCTAGATTTTTCTTTCTAATATGCCCCTTAACATCACTATGATGCTTAAGGGCACATCATTGCTTCCCATGTGATGCGATGCGAAATATTCATTTTCCACGTTGTTCAAGTGCCATACTAAAGACAGAATATCGCAAACAAATCTAACTGTGCTCGGCGGCACGCTGCGCGCGCTGGGCGAGGAACCGGTCGTAGTCGCCTTCGTAGAGCGCGAAGCCGCCGCGCCCGTCGAGCTCGAAGATGCGATTCGCGTGGCGCCGCAGGAAGGTCCGGTCGTGGGAGACGACGACGACGGCGCCGGGGAGGTCCGCGATCGCCGACTCGAAGAACTGGATCGACGGCAGGTCGAGATGGTTGGTCGGCTCGTCGAGTAGCAGGACGTCGGGCCGGGCGAGCAGCAGCTTCGCGAGCTCGACGCGCATCAGCCAGCCGCCGACTTCACCCATGCCGCCCTGGCCCAGAAGGTCGCCGATCGTGTAAGCACCGAGCCGCTCCGGCGGTCCGGTTGCGGCTTTCAGATAGCTCTCCGCCATCGAGCCCTCTTCGTCGAGGGCGTCCGATGCGACGAGCAGGCGCTCGACCTCCTGGCGAATGTCTACGTCGTTTTCGCAGACAATGTCGAGATAGTCGCGGCGGTGGCTCGGCGACTTGTCGACGATGTGATCGAAAATCTCGTTCACACGCTGCCACTGGTTTGCGTCCAAGCTCATTTCGCGGATTGTCGGGTCGCGTCGCCATCAGAGGTCCGCCCGTTCCGCGGTCTCGGTCAACGACGAGTGCTCGGGCTGGACCGGGTTCTTCGGGAGCGCGACCACGAACCGGCTGCCGGCGCCGAGGGTCGACTCCGCCCAGCACGATCCGCCGTGCCCCATCGCGATCTCGCGGACTATGTGCAAGCCGAGGCCCGTGCCGCTGATGCCGTCCGTGTTGCTGCCGCGCTCGAACCGCAGGAACAGGCGGTTCATGTCTTCGTCCGGGATGCCGATGCCGTTGTCCTGCACGGAGTGCAGCGTATTCAATTCCTGGAGCAGAACAAGCATGTAATGGTGACACCATCCGATGGCATAACAACTTCGGGACTGGTTTGAGCATGGGGACTGAGCTAGTTGTTCAATGGGTACAGCAAACGAACAAGCGCAAGGTGTTCAAGAACTATCTGGGCACTCTCAGTGGTGACTTCGACACTAGCACAAGTTCCCATCACATTCAATATGCAGCAACACTAGCAAACGACAAGCTACACACTCGAGGAAATCCAAAGGAGGATGCTCACTGGATGAATTTGGCGACCAGAGAAGGTTTCACAGTAGATAAATCAACCACTCTTCCTTCTTGTTTTGAAATAATCTTTTGAGCGATTATAAGAACATCCCCATCACATAAATCAGATGTAGAAATAATCATTTCTGCAATATCATCTGAAGAATCAATTTCTTTTTTTAATTTAACAGGGATAATTTGCAAACATTATGACTAATTGACCGGCGGCATAAAAAATTGTTTATGTATGAATAGACTATAGTTCTATTTTGTAATGTCTACGAATGATGTCCAAAATCTTAGAGAGATCCTTTTCAGGTAAAAAGAATAATCACATATTCAAAAATTAAAGCACTTTGATTTGCACCAGCATAGTGGGCTACAGTTAAGGTCAAATTTCCTACAGCGGCTCCTTCTTTCACACCCTTTTTTACAACCACAACGCCTTGTCTCGCGACAGACTTTTGACGCTGGCGGAAGGGAACCTAACCAATTGGAAGCCACTTTTCATCGGTGCCTCTGACCCAGCCAAAGTCAGAAAAACTGGGAAGGGTGGGTGTTGATTCCAAGCTGCGACTCCACACATGACCTGACTGTAGTGGCTTGTTACTGTTCTCAGCTGCTGTAGCAACATTGGCGACTTCACGTCCAGCTCATGCATTAACCTTGTCTGTTAGACCATACCTGTTAAGTACCCACTCCTGTGCAAGGAGTGTGTCGCAATTGTTCGATAAAAGGAGAGAGAATATGACTGTAGGACGATATCGATTGTATCGGGAGCACAAATTTGTTTCATTTATGTTATCTAATTTTTCTAGAGAGGTTGCAAAGGCTGACTTTAGAACAGATGAAGCTGTTCAGCATATCCAAGAACAGTTGGCAGGCGGAAGATAGAGCGCTGGCACTGCGTCAAATAGATTTGTTCGCCGGAAATATCCGCGGCCGCAAACGGGGATTGGTGAATTTCCCCTTTTGGTTAATCGAACACCTCTTCAATTTTGTGTATGGATTGCACCCTGTCTATTCATCGATGAGCCGGGAAGAATGCCGTTATTTCATGCGAAAATATATGATTCGCCAGCCGCAAGAACGAAGCGCATCGTTTTCCCCCGATTTTGCAGAATTGGCTTTTGCGCTATCGGTCTCCGCCCAGGCGCTTTGCACCTTTGCGGAAAGAATTTCGTAAATATGAAATCCAAATTCCAGTCTCTTATCAAAATTCAATAATCAGATTCTCTGGTTGGGTCATTGAATAGCTTGTATTTTAAAGCTAAAGTTCTACAGAACGCTATTCTGCTGACACTTCGACGATTCCGTGGCCGCAGGTGGCGCTTGTTAAATACTCACTGAATTCATTAGGGGTTTCTATATAGAGATTAAATCTGTTAAAAAGGTCAAATGTTTTGGTAGGAACATTTAATTGGCCTATACACCTGGGGAAGAAAAATAATTGCGATTGGACAGTGTGCCTTCTCCCGGGTACGAAACATATGACCCTGATGCTTATACCACGCCATTTCATGACTTTCTGAATCGGGCAGAATGGTTTTTCACGATCCTGTTCACGATCGAGTATTTTTCCCGAATCGCGTGCGCTCATCGTCCCATCCGCTACATCTTCAGTTTCTATGGTCTGATTGATTTACTTTCGATTCTGCCAACTTATCTCGTCTTTTTCCTGATGAATGATGATCAACTCCACGGTCTGACCGTAGTGCGATCTTTGCGTTTACTCCGAGTCGATCTCGCACAGTCCGTTCTTCGTAAACGACTTCGCCGCTTTCCGCATCGACACAAACCAGGTTTCCATTTTCCCGATTCAAATAGACTAATCCTTCGTGATAAAGCGGACTGGGTACATCCGGTGTTCCCCGAGGGTGCTTCCACGAAAAGGCGGACTCCTTGTTTGACACATCGCCACTTTGGTCAGGCTTAAGACTAACGACCGGACCTCCCTTGGCGGACGGAATTATGATCATTCCAGAAACAGCCAAAGGGGAAGCAACAAATCGAAGCGTCGGGCATGATCTCTATTTATTTCGCTTATAAGAATAAACCAAATGCTGCTACAACCTATAAAAAGATCACAATTAGAAGTTTGAAACTTATTGGATTGGGCTTGTTTTTAGCTTGGTTTTTGCCCTATGCACCATTTTTTAAAGATTTCGATACCTTGAGATTTCCAGGAGTTTTACAGCGTATTGGGGTGGTGTTCTTTTTTTCAGCCATATTATATATTAACTGCAACTGGAAAACCCTATTCGGAATTGGAGTAACTATTCTGTTGGGATATTGGCTGTTTTTAGGGTTGGAAAACTCCTGTCCCTGCTGCAAGTTCAAGTCTTATTTGCTAATCTTTTTATTGAGCTGCTAGCTAGAATCACAAAACTTTGTGATGCAACGTGATGAAGTTAATGATATCACTTCAATTACTTTACAGTATCTTACTGTACCTGCTACTAGTGTGTCGAGTGAATCGTCATTTTCAATCACCAATATTTCAAGCGAAAGCAGGGTGCCCAAACAATTTCCAAGATACTGGTAAGTGCATGTTTTTAAGTGATAAGTTTTTAAGACCCGAACAAACTATGCTATGTTTGCACACCCAGTGACCATTGACGAGCGAGATCACGCTTTCAGCAAGAATCCGCGCGTCGTGATTCCGTTTGGGAGCTGCGGCAGGGAAGAGTTCGCGACCGAGTCGGATGAGCAACCGTTCTGTTTCTCGATCTGCAGGGCCGGCAACATCCTTGTACAGTGCGCGCGCGGAGGCGTCACCCCAGAAGGCGAACCAGCCGGCTAGATTGACGCGATCCTCGGAATGCCGATGAAGAGCCACGATCAAAGCGTCCAGTTTTTCGGCCGGTGACGCGTTGTCTGCCCTTTTAACTGACCTAAAAAGTTGGAGGGCACCTAGGCCTCCTCCCACGATACTTATTTTTCCAAATTCACTGGATCAAAATTCTGAGATAGCCATTTTATTCAACATAGTCAAAAAACCTTATAACTATGTATTTGGAGACGACTTACTCCCCCATAGTCCCCCTGGGAGGGACTAAAAGTTACAAACTTTGACCAGTGCTTACATATAGTAATGGTTATATGGAAGTGTACAGATGTTTTAAAGGGAATTTTTTGGTTAAGTGGAGGGGTTGAGAAGAGGGGCAGGCAACCTTTGCTGTGGTTAGGGCTACCAGACCCTGCACAGTGTATTTTTGAAGCCATGTGTGACGATCCTGACCGTGAATTGCTCGGTGAGTTTTTACAGGCCTGGTATGACTGTTTTGGGCAAGTACCAACTACGCTCAATGATGCTTTGTGCCCAGTTAGTACTAACGATACCTTATTTGAACTGATGCGAAATATTGCCGTTGATCGACACGGTAATATTAACCGCAGACGGCTTGGATGGTGGATTAAACGCCATAGCAATCGTGTTGTTAATGGCTTATACCTCACTCTTTCCGCTAAAGTATTTTTAGTAATTTCAACTATTGTTTTAATATTACGGCCTTTGTGATTCAGAGGTCATTCTTACGGAATTGGGACACAACCTAAGCTTTAGAGTAAAGAGTGAGGTATCGACGAGGGTTGAACCCCCTCATATACGCAATAAAAACATACGAATATAGAAGTTCGTTACGTAATTTAATTCGTAAGTTACGCATATTTTTACCAATGAAAACATTTGTAAAAAATTAAAAGTTCTAGTTGCTCTTTTAAGTAATCAAAAACGAATACGAGGAGCAAAACCCCAGCAAATTCAAGGTATCAACCAAAAATTTGGAGGAATAGTGATGATACATTTGAAAAGCCACTCCAAGTAGCAAGGAAAAAATGAGTACGTGCAAGCGCATAGCTTATAGAATGGCATGTCCACTTGTAATAATTTTTATGGCCGTGTCTCTACCGACGAACATTTCGCTTAGAAGCAAACATAGGCTAGAGGGTAGAAATGATATAAGTTCTCATGTGAGGTTAGTGAATTCAGCAGTTCGTAATTTATTCTTTTTGGTTTTTTACCCAGTTCTTAGACAGTAGCTAATATTCTTTCAATAAGATTAAGTTACCCAAAAATACCTGTACATCAACGGTTCGAACCAAATTTGATATTTCTACTTGGGAAATGTAAAAAAAAAAGATAAGAGGAAGGTATTTTTGCGTTATTGAGATAATAAAAAAACTGGAGAAGGTTAATTATCAGAGCAAACTCCTGACTGTGTTCTATTTCACCATTGAAAACACTTTCCAAGACCAATACCAGCTTTAAAAACTTGGTATTATTGCATTAAAATCTCTCAGTGGAGTTAGCGGCTCCATCACCTCGTTCCATAGATCGAATGGAGCGGGTGCTTGGATGGTTGTTCCACTGCGATAACGATTCCCGGCGCATCCTTTGGGCGCGTGCGTGCGGAATCCCCTGGCGTCGGTTGGAGGATATCGATGGCCGCAGCCACGTGACGCTTAGAAAGGTCGTGGATCGCGGTATCGGGGATATACATCGGTATCTCCGGCACAACCCAAGGGAGCCATCACCGGATGAAAATTCCCGCTAATCGAAAAAAAATCGGAAAAAACCGCTTTACAGGTGCCCCTCCCTCCAGCCCTCAGGTGCTCTCCCCTGCTCAAAGTCCCACTGACCAGTCTGAAAACTCTCAGAGCAGCACTCTTACCCTCTCTTCTCATGGATGGGCCTAGGACGATCACTCTAGTGTTTTTCAAGTTTTTTATTTTCTTTTTGGACGGACAATCAATCAATGGAATGCAATGGCAACCTAGCACAAAAACAAAGCATAGCAAACCAACAAAACAGAGTTTGTCTCTGGTGGGCAGGCTGAACTGGCAGGCGAGAGTATGGGCCACGACTGTATCCTCCAGCCACTCGTAAGTTACAAATACCTCATTTTTCTAATTTTTTGAGGAAAACGACTTTATAGAGTCTCTTTGTACAGCTCCCTGACACACCTACCAATTTTCATCGTCCTAGCACGTCCAGAAGCACCAAACTCGCAAAGCACTGCCCCTAACTCCCACAACCCCACCCCCTGACTCCCACAAAGAGATCGGATTCAGTAGTTACGTCAATCACGTATCTACGACATTTGCTTATTCTACACGCCAATTTTCATCCCGATTTCTCCACTCTAAGCGTTTTCCAAGGTTTCTGTTTGAATATTTGCCTTTCGGGAATGGGAAGTACCTAATCTGCCTAACACGTCAACATTCCTACAGCCTTGCGGAGAAAAAACCTACTTTTAGATAATATGCAAAATGTATGTTATTATGAAAGTGAAAAACACTAGAAGGAAAATGCGGGGCTCTGTGGTCGCTTAGCCTCAGAGATAGATGCACACAAATTTAGGCAACATTTTATATCCTAGCATTTAACAAGTTTAAAAAATAAAAAAATCGCTTTCTGACTTGTAAAAACTAAAATAACACGACCTAGTTCTTTTCAAAAAAACTTAGCTTATTTTTACTTCATTTGGTGACATAATAGGGAAATCACAAAAATCAAGTAGAGAACTTGGTATTTCATCTGTTGGTAGAGGAGGGGTGGACTATACAATATTAACCAGGTGAGCATTCAGCTTATTTGTAGTTTCGAATTCTTTTTCATCTAAATTAAAATCCACTCCTTTCTCTTTTTTACCAACTATATTTTTTATTTCTCTGAATCACTTTTTTACCCACTATATTTTTTAGTTCTCTGTATCACTGACTTTGCTTAGCATTGCCATTTAAGTTTTTAAAAGAAGCATTCACCCATCAGAATTTTGCTATTACACAATACACAAAGAAAGTTTCATCTCCCTACTTTTAAGCCTTTAAGTTAATCTTTTTCAAAAGCAACTTGTAGTTCGACACATAGATTCACGCAATGCAGCCGACTTGGAATGAGATTGGTCTAAAAAATACCTATCTAAGAAAACGGACGTTCTTTCTGCAAGGGCTTCTTCTGCTTCTTTTTTAACTCTCTGGAGTCTCTTTTTACTAACTGCCAACAGTTCGTCTGTATGCAAGAGCTTATATCGGGGGAGGAGGGAGGAAATCGTCAAACTTTAAAGCAGTCAAAGCAAAGGGATACTACACAAAAGTATAGGTGGGGGCATCTCATAAGAATCAAACAAGAATAGGAGTAAGGCACAAATTAGGCTCTTCAAAAGAAAAAGGGACGTTCCTATGTAGTGACAGAACTAAAAAAAGCTTTAAATTAATTGTAACAGTATATTGAAATCCGACAAGTGGTGAAGAAACAGAGGAATTCAGTTTCGGGAAAAGGACGAATTCAAACGAATTGATTCAAACTCTCCTGTGGTGACCGGAACGCATCCCTTTCTCGGAACGGACGCGGCAAAGAGGAAGAGATGGGTGAACGAAGTTCGTTTGCGCCACACAACGCAAGATGACACACCAAGAGCTGCCAAAAGGTATCGTCGCGCCTTAATGGTTCATGGGCATGCTCCTTCCGCTTGGCCAACTCCTCCGCACTCCATTTGCGGAACACGGTGCGCAGATCTCTGCGCTCGAAGGTCAACACCGGCTTGTCTTGAGTCAGAGCGATCACACAGACCTTCTAGATTGTAAGTTTATTTATTTTGCTCACATTTTTATCTACGATGCTTAAATCATCAGCATAATCTAAGCCCAGGAAGGTGATTTCTCCCCATTTCTTTCTGTGGTCTCCCATTGCCTTTCCTGTGCTTCTTAAGACAAAAGTCCATCAAAATGATCCATATAAATGGCGATAGAATACAATGGCGATAACTCCTGATTTAATACAAAACCATCTGCTAACCTAATTACTTACCTTAATCGCAGCAGCGTTATTCTCGTACATAGCACTAATCACTTTAATGTATTTTTCTGCGTATTCTTATAATTGTTTTGACAATCCTTGTTATTTTACCGCTTCTCAGCCTTTCGATTAAGATCAAAACGTAGTATCTGTTCTTATCACCTTAGTATCTGATACGGTCCCTACATGGGGCCCAGAATATTAAACTGATATTTGGAAACCAGAGGGATGTCAGGGTTTGCTCTGCTCCTTTCACGCATTGGCCCAGTATTGCAGTACTTCCGAGGTCGGTGCACCTTTTCCGAGGGGAATCCAAAGTCTATGAACCCCTAACCATTAATGGGTACAATACGTTACTGTTTCGGGTCGCAGGAATCGGAATCTAGGCAAGAGATGTATTTTAACAGACACACATGAAAAGGAAGAGATTACAGCTAAAAAGCAGAAAAAGATCAGACCAACAAAGCAATCTGCGAAGAATCACAAAAATAGTACGGCCCATAGTGATGACGACAAAAACGATGGAGCAGAGCTTTATTCCCGATTGGCTGCCTTGAATGATTCATCAAGTAAAGAGCAATCAAGGGAAGAAGCTTCAGAGTCTCTTCACTGTAAAGAGCTTGGAGAGGACTTTGAGCCTTTTCGGATCAGTGCAGCAGCCGCCAGTTCAACCGGTGCACCGCGCAGACTGTGAACCGCCCTCCTCTGAATTTTAGGATCGGAACCCTGCTCTACAAGTTTGACCAAGGTCCCAAAAGCAGCTTCCGTGTGATGGTGGCCCAACTGTTCGATGGCTTCCAGCCTAAAACGTTGGGGCCGATTACTTTGCGCCAGTTCAATCAGGTAATTAGCCGCATCGGGAAGGTCGCGGTCACCGAGGGCTTCAATGGCCCAGATTCGATGTCTGTAGGAAGGGTCCGTTTCACGCAGAAACCCGCCGTTCTCTTTTGCAGGAGGGGCAGAAGTATGTCTGTCTCCTCCTCGATGAAGTGCCCCAGCAGGTCCCACAACCAGCGACCGGCGTGTCGCATGGTGTGGCACTGGATGCCCCACAACACGCTCTGCGTGAAGTAGGGTGTGTTTGTGGGCTGGCACGTCGCGAACAGGATTGTGCATGCTGCCCAGTGGGGCAGCCACGCTCGCGCGCTCTGCCGCTGGCCCATCCGCTTCGCCCAGTCCACCAGCTGCACAACACGCTCCCTTGGTGCAGGCTTTTCCAAGGAGAAAATTTACCATGGGAGGGGAGGTTTTCAAGGATAAACTTTCAAAGAGAAACTATATACGGAGGAATTTACCAGAATTATTTTGATTTGGCATACTTTCTCTTTGTCAATTCAATTTTACATTTGAAGATATTCCTGTGAAACAGACCAGGTTAAATATTCAAAGGAGTTGTAGTTGTCTGGTGGATATTGTTGTGGTTGGGGGAGATTTTCCACAGGAGAGATTCTCCATGGGGGAATTTCACTTCGGAGAAACTTTTCGTCGACATATTGTGGTGCCGGCCAGGAACCAGCGGTCACAAAACCATCAATCTGACCGTTTTTAAGGGCTGCAACTGCGTTGGAAAGTTCGGCATCGGCAAGATCAACCTTGCCTTCAAGGCCAAACAGCTTGAGATACTTTTCGCCTTCATTCGCGCCAAAGGAGCCCTTGCCCAAAAGCACGGTTTTGCCTTCAAGGCCGGCGAAATCGGTTACGCCAGAATCTGCGCGCATCACGAAGTGCATGGTCAGTGACGGGATCGGGAACAGGGCGCGAACCGGCTCAAACTTGTCAGCGGAACCAGCTTGGTAACGTCCAGCGTTTTCTCCAGACCATGATCTTGTTCCTGGGTGCAATGATAATCATCGCCCGGACGCAGTTCAGGTTTATAAAGAATGGTAGAGAGATCCAAACCATCAGCTTTCCAGTGGTCTACCGCTTTCTTCACATTCAGTCTATCGACCTGGCCTATCATTTCATCAATTGTTCTAAATCCTAGTTCAGCCATGTATTCGCGTACTTCTTCAGCGATGTACTTAAAGAAGTTCTCTACGAACTCCGGTTGTCCACGGAATTTTTTCTCTGAAAATGGGAAGCTCATTTTTGAGTGAATCTTCTGAGGGTTAAATTGTTCAGGGTAAAAACAACTGTTTTCAACTGAAAGTAAGGAGCGACATTAGAACTTAAAATAAACAGAAACTATTCCGTATGTGAAAGGGGCTGTCCCTTCCTCAACGTCCCACTTTTAAGCTAAAGTTTGACTCTTTGTCACAGTTCTACTTTTCAAAACAATAAAAACTTTGGCGTAAACAGCGGGACGTTGAGGAGGGGACAGCCCCTTTCCTATAAGGAATAATTTCTGTTTGTTAAAATTCTTTTGTGATCTCTATCCCTCTCTTTATATCTCTCTCTTAGGTCATGATGAAGAGCTAACCTTCGTTTCTGCTCATTCAAAAAATCGTCTTGCCCTTACGTCTAGTAAAGATACTACTTTTCGGCTGTGGGACTTCAGAGATATGCACTCAGTTCGGGTTTTTCAAGGTCATATTGAGTGAGTATTTCTAAGTTTACGTGATTAAGGACTTCAATATGACCTAGAACTTCTGGCTGTTAGCTTTTGATTGGTAACATTAAACTTAATGAATTTTATGGTACTCGCGCGGTCTCGCGGACGTGGGCTGGCTTTGCCTTCCCAACGCATCTCCTTCCCATGTTTTCCAGTCCTACGTTTGTGCATTTCGCAAAGAGCGGTTTGAGGACAGCGAATCTATGCTTTCGGCGCGTTCCGCGCTTATGACGCATTTAGGCAACTGCGGCATTGCCTGCGTCCAGGGAGCTCAAGGGGTTCAACGGATTCAGATCAATGGGCGTCACAACCAAGAATCGTGGCAGAGAGGCGACTGGCCCAACGCGGAATTCGCTGACATCGGTACGTTGTCGAACCGATCGGGGTCGGGTTTCGGGTGTACGCGATACAGGCCGGGTATCCGGTGCTTCTTGAGAAACTTCGCGGCCTCCACGTTGGCAGCGATCATGCATTCTTCGATCAGGCGGTGCGCATCGTTGCGCGGCACGACTTCAATGCGATCAATCTCGCCATCCTTATTGAGTTTGAACCTGGTTTGCGGCAAGTCGATTTCAATCGCACCGCGGCGCGCGCGCGCTTTTGCGAAAGTCTTATAGAGCTTGTGCAGTTCCCGAACGCTATCCTGCAGATCCCTCATATAGTGATTTGAGCCAAAATAAATGGTGCTGAGATATTTTGTCCCACATACTACACAGAGATTCACTGAATTATTTTATAAGACACTTTACTGAGATCTTTCACTTATGAGATATTATATGAGATATATTTATGAGATTATTACTGAAATATTATATATCATATACTGAAAATGGTACTGGGATACTTTATCAAACAGTTCGTGATAACGAACTGTAAGTAAGGAGCGACCCGGCTCAATAATAACCGCAACTCTAAAAAACTAAGTTTTGATACCAATAGACATCTGGGGGGGGGCTGAAGGTAGGGGAAATCGTGAAAATTGAGGTATGTTTATCTCACGAATGGGTGATTGGATCTTAATGAAACTTTATATATAGAAAGATATCATGTCTCAGATGCTCAATATTCAATTCGGATTGGATCTGGGGACATTGGGGGTGGAGGGGCGAAACGGAAATCATGGAAACTGGAAATCTTTGGAAAACACTTAGAGGGGAGAGATCGGATGAAACCTGATGGGAAGAATAAGCACAAGTTCTAAATACGGGACTGACATAACCGGACCTGAATATTTTGTCCCAATGTCCAAGGACCATCCTCGGCAAGACATATAAATATAAAATATATAATATAATATATAATAAATATATAATATATAAATATATAAAAGAAAAAAGACTTAAAACAACATACGACCAATAAAACTAAAATGAATTTTTTTTTAAACAGTCCCAGCATCCTTACTTCAGCGAAGTTCAACCAGGACTGATAAAAAAAATGAGGTGAAACAAGGCAATTCATTGAAATGAAAGAAAAATAATTAAAACACGTCTTTATTGCTAATCTTGCCTCGAGTTGTAAAGGAAGCATGGTACACTCAAACCATGTGGTCTAGGCTCAAAAAGCCTGCAAAGTGATCTTTCCGCTAGTTCCGTAGATTTGCAGTATAATTTACGCATTTTTGGTGTTTGTTATCAAATATGTTGCAAAATTCTCCCCTCAAATGACTACCCGCGTAGTGCCTGGGATGCGTAATGCATTAAAGTGCAATTTTCTCTAATTGCGGCTATAAACGACAGGACCACACAAGGGAGGGGAACGGGAGCTTACTGACCTGTGCCTCGCTCTACCGTCTGATCGTCTGGCCGCCGTTGCGGTAGCGCTGGACGCCGTAGCCGACCTGGAAGTTGCCCGGTCGCGCCGCGGCGAAGCGCTTCGCCAGCGCTCGCACGACGTGCTCCTCGATGCCGCAGACCGCTTCCGCCTTCTTGGGCTCGTAGTGGCGCACGAGCTCGCGGTACTCGTCGAAGCCGAGCACGTGCTCGCCCACGAAGTCCGCGTCGTACAGCTCCTCGGCGACGATCACGTGCCCGATCGCGTTGGCCAGAAAGCCGTCCGTTCCCGGGCGCGGCGCGACGTGTGCCAGATGGTGCTGAACAACTTTAAGTAACTTTAGCTCCTGATTTGGCATTTCTGGAGGAATGTTATGCACATCAATTTTAGTTGTGCAGTGATTTGGGGTTCAGAGAGGATGTTTTATTAGGATGTTAAGAAAGGTTTACAAGTTAAGTAGTATATCTGCTGATTAAGAATCTTGGAGAGCTATTTGCAAAGATCCATCATGGTTAATGCTCAATGAAAACTTTGATTTTAACAATTTAAAAATTGCAACCCTTATAAGTTTTATCTTATTTATCTCAAAGAGGCTCGGCACCTGCCCTGGCCTGTTCCCATGCCGTGTAAATGTCACGCCACGGAATGTCCGGCCATGCTGATTCTTCGTCACGATAGGGGTCAAAATGAGTTCTTCCGCCAACGACAGGTTTGACTTCCTGCTTGCCGACGGCCAAATCAATCGCCAAATCCTCGATCATCCTGTCGATCACGCCTGTATTGCCTCCGTCGCCGCATCTCCGGAAGGGTGACAGAATGAAACAGGGCGCGTCAAATTCCCACATCGCATCAAACATCAGTGCCCTGAAAATGACCGGTTAGTTTTAAGTTTTAATGTCGCTCCTTACTTTCAGTTAAAAAAAACTTGTTTTTTTTATTTAATATACAATAAAACTGCCAGAAACCTTTTTTGCACACAGTCAGTATGGCTACAAAGCTCTCCTCTCCGAAGAAACAATTAAACAGCAAAAAACCCTTAGTTATTTAACTTGTCTATAGTTATAAAAGCTAATAAGCGGATGCATATAATAATTACAATGAAGAATGATATGGTGTTGTCAAAATGCCGTTGCATCAGGAGTCAAACTGATTTTGCATGTCAGCGAACTCCCTTGTCCAGCACACATGCGCCAACCACGACTGCTGCCACGGCATCGCTGCTGCTGCTGCCCTGCACGAGGCTGCCGGCCGTGGGCAGCCGGTGGCCGATGGCGCTTGGCAGCGGGATCTTCACGTGCACAGGGCTGCCCCGCACAGCCCACACAAACACGTCCTTGCGCACGCCACGCAGCGGATCGCCGCCCATGAACGTGTTGTTCACCACCAATTTGCTGCCGTGCGTGTGCCGGCGGCCAATCACTCCCGTCACCACGGCGAAGGTGTCTTTGGCGGAAAAGCGGCCTTGCTGCCGGTGACCGCCGGATCGATCTTATCGAAGGCGTCCTGGTTGGCCGTCGCGTACCAGGTGAAGTTGCTGTCACCGGCGGCTACATCCGGGCGCATCATGTAGTTCAGGAAGGTGTGGGCGTTCTCGACGTTCTTGGCGTCCGCCGGAATGACCCAGCCGTCGACCCACAGATTGGCGGCGCCTTCACCTGGCGGCAGGAAGAAATCGAGGACCACGCCGGTATTTGCCTCGGCGGCGCCGGACATGGCAAGAAGACCGTCGGGCGGCCGGAGGAACAGCGCCCCCTTCGCGGCGCCCTTCAGCCCCTTGCCCGTCAGGGCCAGGTCGACCTCCATCTCGATCTCGCGCAGGTCCCCCTGCGCGTCGAGCCACGGGATCAGCTTGAGCTTGCCGTCGCCGGTCATGCGCCGGGGGAAGACCTCGTGCATGAACGAGACGCCGTGCACGGTGATGTCGATCTTCGGCTGCGGCGGCGACTCGGGGCTGGCCTTCTCCACCTTGGTGTGGAAGTCCACCTTGCCGCCCTGGATGGCGAACGGGCGCACGAGCAGAAGTTTTGGTTGTAAAAAAAATGTTTTATTGTTTCAGTTAAACTGCCATAATTCTTCCATATATTGGACAGTTTTTGTTTATATATTTTCTGTGTATTTATACATTTTATATATTCAACTTTATATATTTTTGGTCTTTCAATAAGGAGAGAATGGATCTTCACCTTCCTTTTCCTACGGGGAAGAATTTTGACAACCTTCTCTGTCACTCAACATATTCTCAATACGTGTCACCTCACGTGAAACGTGAACATGTGTTCTAATTTTTGGTATTAATTCACTTTATGTTATACTAAATCAAGTGGAATTATGTACATCCAGTTTTCAAATAGGAGATCTACAATATTTTAAGAACGATTGAGGGTATTGAGTTGAAAACTTCAACACATGTTGGTTGGGGGCAACAAAAATTGGTTTGTGGGCTGCCAGCCCCTTCCCATTTCTTTTTAGCTGAAATTCCTCCGAAAAACTTTAATCCAAATTCGGAAATAGACATCTTTTCAAAAATAGTCAAAAGCTCAAATAAATTACGCCTCTGGGGATGACATAACCCCCCACCACAGCTTTGGGACGGCTTGAGCTTGTAGCTGGAGATGGCTCTGCTGCGTTTCTACGGGGCGATGCTGCCACGCATAATAGCCACTTCGCTGAACACCGAGCACCGCACACAGGGTAGAAACGGGATACCTTCCACTCCATTGCTCAATTAGTGCATAGCGGGCGATACGTCCTCCCCCAACAGCGTGGCCGCTTTTTTTAAAATGGCCTTCTCCATCTCCAGACGTTTAACTTGTCGCTCCAACTGCTGAATGCGTTGCTGCTCCGGCGTAATCGCCTTGCCCGTGGGAGTCAGCACTTTGTACGTAGCTTTGAACAGCTGACTGTAAGTTTGATGCTTGTGATTTGCTTAAGTATTGTTTTTCTAGTTCTGGAACAGCAGCGAAATAATTGGTGTCGAATGTGAGTAAGTCTTTGTTATAGTAACGTGAATAATCCCCAATTTTACCTACGGTTACTAAGTTAAATGGGTTGTTGAAGTTAGTGTTTGCCCAAGTGTTGCTATCGCCTTCGCTGCTGGTTTGATCGGTTTCAAAGTTTGTTTTTAAGCCGCCTGAAATCCCCGCTTCATAGTTTTGATGGCTAAATATTTAGGAATGGATATTATAGGATGTTTGGAAAAGACACAAACATGTTGTGTTGAAAATAGATATCTTTTGGAAGGGGAATAAAATCACCCTGATACAGGTTACAGAGCCAGACCTAAGACGATCTGGAAATTCTACTACTGCTACTACAACCAACAACTCACCGCAGCATCAAGTCACCTGAAGTCACTAGCTACGTACGCTCCACTTTATCCCAATTTATTCAAAGTCTCCCTCTTTACACCCTCCGATGAAGTTCGCATTTATCTTAAATCTTTTTTGCGAGAGCGCGGCAGGATCGATCGTCTTTCCGAGGGCGGTCGAAACCTCGGCTAGTTGTGCGGCTGCTTCTGCGGAACTTTGGTCGATCTGCGAGAGAGTCCTATTGACGTAGAGTGCATGGTAGGTGGCCGCATAGTCGCGCCACGTCTCAGGCTTGGCTCCCGATATGAACGATCCGATACCGCCTCCGACCAAAAGGCATAGGAGCCCAGTTGCGGCGATAGCCTGCCATGATCGACCGCGGGATACGGAATGTGTTGGATGAGGTCTTTGCAGTGCCGGTAGAAATTAATATATTTTTTTCCAAACAGGTCAGTTATCATAAGGAAGCTTGCGAAAACACAACAGATGTCTCGAGAAAAAAGATGAATATCCGAAAACACTTGCTCGGTTATATTTCACAATAACAACCATCCATGTGATACCTTAGACCTTACCTTAGTTCCTCCAGAGCCATCGGTGGCGCATAGGGCAAAAATTCATGTGATAAACAGTGGCAAATTCAGCAGCAGCAATGATAGATTAAAAACAGGGTTCAATACAAGGCCGTAGCCAGGGAAGGCGGCTTTTAAATCTCTTTTCATCATTTTTATTAGATTATTGGTGTTATAAATGTATAAAATTATAGTGTATTTATAATTTATTTTTTTAGAATTTTTATAAAATTTAATAAATTATATAATTTTATTAACAGAAAATAATATAATACCAAAATATTTTGTAATAAAAATTTATTATAAAATATAATTTTAATATACTTTTATATAATAATATATAAAATTAATTATAATATAAGCTAATTAAAATATTATTATTTTGTTATTCAAATAGTAGAAATTGTTGAAAAAATATATTTCTGCATTTCAGAGTTGCTAGCCCATCTTGCTCCGCACCACTCTTTAATATAATCAACAGTAGTAACATATTTTGGAATAAGGCTTGGATTAGCCATGAGTGTATTTACCTCAACTATTTGCTGGTCAGCTTTTTCAATATAGCCAGTTCCACGGTCAACAAGTTTCCATTTCATCTCATAATCACTATCTATGCAAGCAGATCCATATAAGTTCAAACCAGTTAAATAGTTGTTAATAGCTTCCATAGATTTGATATGAAGAGGTTTTAATCTCACAGGGCTCCTAATAGTATGATAAAATAGACTGACCCTCCAAGGATATGTGTTTAGTGGCTCGTTTGATCATTGGATTTTTCCAAATATGCCTCAGTCTACCGATGACGGCAGAGACCTTGACCGTGCGGGCAGCAACGTCATAGTTGATGCAGCCGTCTGATGATAACAGACGGCTGCTCATCAGCAAATATTTGCTCATCAGCAAACAAGTTGCCGTTCACAAGAACTTGGGAATTTCTAGTTTCTGCTTGTATCTTCGTTCCAATGTTAGTAAGAGAATCACCAAACTGTGAAGTTCGATTAATGCTAATGAAATGAAACAAAATATGATGAATATATAAAAGTTTAGAAACAAATTTGGGCTGTTTATTTGTGCATTAGGGGAGGGGGGTATAGCATAGCATATATTAAACACGTAAAATAACCACTGCTACATTTAATATACGCTATGTTTTACCCACGCCACCCTTAATGTGCAAATATATAGCCCAAATTTGTTTGCATAAACCAAAATACAAACTAAATACATAAATAAATATATAGCTACAATTTATTTTACAACCAAACCAAAGCTGGCCGTCATCATATCCGATGCTGCCGTGCTTTCTAGCGAGGGAACGGCGGACGTGGCCAGCTTTAGAACTCATTGCCCCGGCTGCGCCTGGACGGTTGCGCAGCCGCTCCCGGGTGGAAAGATCACCCGCATCCTAAACCCAGACGGTAGCGCGTTGCTGGATGAGTTGGATGTTTCAGTTCAGGGTGCGGTGAATATTATCTGGAGACGTACCAGTTTCCCGCTGGAGCAGGTTAGCCCACCATCCCGACCGTAAATAGCCAGCTTTCCGTCGAAAGAAGCAATATCGCCGTGGCGAGTAGCACCGTTTCGGGAGCGGCGTTTGCCACGAGCCCTAAGGCTTCGATGGTGCCCATGCCGATCAAAATATGCCCGAAATATTGGGAAAGCGTGTGCCGGCCTGCGGTATTGAGAAAACCAAGAGCCTTTTGCTGATGCCAAGAGGCCGGGATCGCCAGACAAATGCCGATCACAAGCAATGCAGATGACATCCCAGTGAGTAGATAAAATGGTCCGGGCGGGATTGGCGATGTCGCAAATATAGCGAGTTCATCTGCTGTGAAGTCTGTTTGATAATGATGACAATGATACTGATTATGATGATGATGTTATTAATGATGATGATGATGATGATGATGATTGGTATAAATTCTAAATTGAAGTGAAATTGACTTCTTTTGATGTATGGAAGAATATAATAAAATTATAGTTCAACTATTTTGTTTTCGACATCGTTGGAGAAATGCAGCAATGCTTCTTAGAGATCCATAAATTTTGTGGAAAGGGAATTTTTTTTTCTCTAGGCCTCTCGTTAGCACCATTTTTTCAAATTATGTCTTTTACAAACCCTAACCTGACAAATAAATGAGCTATTCAACAAAATATATATCTAGAAAATACTTCTTCAGAAAGAAGTAGCAGCCAAACTCATTATATTAATTAATTAAAATTAAAATATTTTAGAAATTGAAATTGATGCCGATTATCCGTTCTTTTTAATTAATGTTAAAACCTGTTATACTGGGATTGCTGTTTACACAAGAGCTCTTTTTTTGCAAATTCCTTTCATTATCTTATTTACAAATTCCTTTCATTATCAAACAAAACTGTAGTTTCTTAAGAAAAGTAAGTATGCTGTTGCTGCGCCGGCTGCGCGACCTCTTCGGCGATCCGCTCTTGGCGCGGGAGGGCGGGGTGCTCCGGCCCACCGACCGCGCGCTCGCCCTCTGGGCCCCGGTGCGCGCCGCGCTCGAAGGGCTGGAGACCGGGCTGGAGATGGCCCGCGGCTTCGACCCGGCAACCGCCACGAGGGTGTTCCGCCTGTCGATGCCGGACTACCTCGCCGCGCCGGTGCTGAGCACGCTGCTTGCGGGCCACGCGCCGGGCCTGCGCTTCCGCATCGAAAGCTTCGACCGCGAGGATGCGTTTCCGTCGAGGCGGCGATATTCGCTCATATCGGTGTATTCGGTGGCCTGGCCATAGACCGCCCAGGAATTTCCATGATCATGCGGCGGAGAGGAATTCGCGTCCTTGTTGACATGAGCGAGTACGACGAACTCCAGGTCTTCGTCCTTGTAGAGAGTATGAACGCCAAGCTCGGCATCGGGGCCCAGGACCTCGCCGACGAATTCCTGGTTCGCCAGAAGCTGTTCCAGTTTCACCCGGATCACCTCCCGACCGCCCGGTCCGTTATCCGCCGTCAGCGCGTCTGTCCTCCTCAGTTACAGCTATGACCTCCTCTCCTGAGTAGTGGACTCCAACAAATCCTATTACATAACACCCCAAAACGTTATTACATATAACCAAAGTAAACCCCCCATATCACATAACAAGCACCTGCTGGTTCTCACGGGAATGATGGTATAGGGCTCTCATGGAATGGCAGGATAGGGCTGTTGTAAAAATTTTTGACTGGATGCTAATGGATTGACCCCTCTCATATATGTTCGGAAAGTGCTTTGATTTCTTTGTTTCCACTTTCTATTGAAAGGGAAGCTGGTACAGTACAATACTGAATTAGCCAGTCTCGAGAGAGAAACGGGAACCATACTGGAAGCACACGGTATCGCATTTTATGAGGAAAGGTTTGGAGCCATTTCACCTTTGGGGCGTTGTGCTCAACCTAAGTGCTATCCATTGTCAACCAAGCCGACTCCAACCGTTGACAGGTATGCTGCCGGTCCAGAGCCTTCAGAAGAATCATTCAATCTGGAGAATCCAGTCGACAGAGAAGCCGCCGAAGGGGACATTGGATTGCCAGAGTTGGATATTCCGGATCTTGGAATTTTCATTGAAACCTCTCAGAAATAACTGAATGCAAAATATGTGCCTTTTTTGTTCTTTTACATGTTTCCTTTTTCAAACTGTGATTTTGTTATTATCAAGATTCAAATTATGTAACAGACAGGTGCATCCAGTAGTGCAATAGAAACGAGGCATTTTCACTAAGACCTCTCGGATATACCTCTTAATACCACATAAATTTACCTCTAATAAAAACCCTCCCCTCTGAAATTACTTGCTAGGTTGGGCTAGCCACATATTGTCATGGTGGCGTGAATATGCCTATAGACTTTAAAAAAGTTATTTTGGAAGTTTGCCTACATAGCCCATTTAAATCCAAAAATCAATGCAAAAACATAAGGTGAAATATAAACAGACCAGACTATCAGTACACGCGCCGGTACACTTATGGCACAGGTAGCACACCGCCAAAATCAACCCAGCGTGTTCTTTCATCGTCCAAGCACCGACGATAAGTTTTCGTGGTGTCCAATTTGGAACCTTTTGGGAATCAGCAATAAACGAAATAATTTTATTATTAGTGGTTTTTTATTTTATTATTATTATTAATCATTTCTCTTTCTCCAATTTCTCAATTTCACATCTTAGTAAAAATTCTGTTTCTGGAATTGATTGAGCAATCTCAGAAGATATCTTCTTCAGATCTTCAAATTCTATCTTAAAACGTACCTTCTCTTTGAAATAAGACTTCTTGTAATGTACAGAAAAAGATTTTCCATTCAAAGTGACAACCGCATCATGATTGGATCTAGAAACTACAAGCCTACTAGAATCAAAAATTCGGATTCCCAATGTTCCTGTTTCAAGTATCAATGTGTCTAAAAGTGGATCTTTTCAGAACTACCCCCCCCCCCTCCCAAGCTACTCCAAAGAGAGCGGATCCGTTCCGGTTATGCCAGTCATGTATCTAGGACTTGTGCTTATTTTCCCACCAAGTTTCACCCCGATCCCTCCACTCTTAGGTGTTTTCCAAGTTTTAGGTTTCCCCCTCTCAACTCACCCCCCATGTCGCCAGATCCGGTCGGGATTTAAAATAAGAGCTCTGAGACACAATATCCTTCTAAACATCAAAATTTCATTGAGCTCCGATAACCAGTTCGTAAGTTAAAAATCCCTTGAATTACGGCTTAGACCACATTGTTCGATAAAATCTACTGCTTTGGTAATGCCGAGGTTTTGTAATAACCGAATAGAAACTAAATTACGTGATTGGGTGATACCTACCCTTAGTCTAGTCGGGCCATAAAATTTACGGGTTGAATTTTGAGGGCGCCAATCAGTTTCGGCAAAGTCATTTTCTTGCACTATTGGCGCATCGTTAATAATGCTCGCAGTAGTGTAACCGTTTTCGATGGCCGCACCATATATAAAAGGTTTAAAACACGAGCCGGGTTGTCGTTCTCCCAAACTGTATGATCGACGGCATCGTCTTCTCGGGATAACGATCCGATGGGATCCGCGATTTCCTCGTGCGGAAGGAATGTTCTCTCCAGCTGGTGCGGTTCGTTGTCAATTGACGGGTCGGCACTAGGCGAGTATGCGCGAACTCGCTCGTCCTCGTTTGGCGTGGCAAAAGGATTTTCTTCTTCAGTCATGGTAGTGCCTGCCGCCGAGTTTATGTCACTGCGCTTGACGACGCGTCTAGATGGCGATTGCTTGAATAAGCCGTTCCACTTGCCAATATTGGATTTAACCATGAAGTACCCAAAGAGGAAATGCTTTTTACTAGAAGTCTTACGCTAGACACAAAAGGTAAAGCAATTTTTAATAAAGTTGCTACTTATTTCCAGGAAAACAATATCCCGCTCAAAAATATAATTGCTTGTGCTATTGATGGTGTACCATCGATGACAGCCAGATACAAATGTATTATTGCAAATTTAAAAAAATGCACTCCCAGAAGTATATTGTATTCACTGTGTGATACACCGTCAACACTTAGTTGCAAAGAAAGTGAGTGTACGTCTGCATGCCTAAAAATAATTTTACAATTTCCTTCTTCTGCTTTCGTTATTTTATCTTTATTTTTTCTTTAAACAGTTAGTAAATTGATTAAACAGATAGTAATTGATTGAAAAACGATTTGTTTATTTGGAATAGTAAAATAAAAAAAAATCCACTTGTATTATAACACAATAACAATAAATTATATTTTAGAGTTTTAGTTTCTACTGGCAATACTCTTTAACAACAGTTTTTGACCTGTTTTATCCAAGAATCTCTAAAACATGGGAGGGAGGGGCCACAAAATGTAAGAAAGAAAACTGGCAAGTTAGATAAAAATGTCATTTTTAGCTGGTTCTGGAGTGGTAATAATTATCTAAATCATTCTTAATAGTAATATGTGACTCTGAAAACAATGTAAAGGTAATTCAGACATCAGTCTAAAACACCCTAAACATGGCATCGGATTAAAACAAAAAGTACATCATTATAATTGTAATGGCTGTAAACTCACAGTCTCCTGGATTGAACAACATGGAAAATCTCTTTTTTGCATGGTTAGCACTGATGTGTGCTCTTTTGTATCTTTCTTTTTTTAAGAAGAATTTTTTTGTTTGGGTATTAAGTTTAGTGCATGAAAGGGGATGTCTAGGTATATAGATGATTGTAATTCAAGAGGTAATAGGCTAATAAATGTGCTTTGAGAAGTAATTTCGGTCAGCTTGCTGACATCAGGATCCAGAAAAGCTTTCCAGACAAAAGTAGCTTCTAGTCTACATTGGGGCTCTGAGGTTTGGGGTTTTGCAAAAGGAGCTGAGCTAGAAGTAGTTCAGCTTAGATATTTTAAGAGAATCCTAGGCTTGAAGGATTCATTTACTTCAGGTGGGTTATAAATAAATTATTATTATTATTATTACTTTAAGTGTACACTGTTTAGTTGAGCGTGGTGCTTGTCTAATATTCCAATTTCTTATAACAAATAAAACAAACAAATAACGACAATTAAAACAACTAATAAACAGATAAAACAGCTTAAAAGCAATCAAATAAAACAAGCAGATATATAAAGTTGATACATAAATATATATTAAATAAATAAAAAAGATACATAAATGAAAACTGAATATAAAGCTGTGAGTTAACCCTTGACAGGCCACTATAAGAGCGCTCTTAAATATGTTAACAATTTTCAACTTCTACAAGTTACAGCCCTTGCCCAAAGGGAATGGGGTATTTGTCGATCTGTGAGTTATGTTTTTTGACTTTTAATCTATTTTGAACAAATAGCAATCTCAAAATTTTGATCGAATTCATTTGGGAAATAAAGGGAGTAAGGGAGGCTGGTTACCTTCCAATCACTTTTGACTCTAAAAAGGACACTAGAACTTTCGATTTCCAAACGAAAGATCCCCCTGCAAAGTGTGTACGATCACCCTTTCCATAAAACCTTATGATTATTGATGAGAATTGCAATTATTGGAACCGGCATATCTGGGTTGGCTACAGCTTATTTACTGTCAAGCGAACACGATATTTGCGTTTACGAAGCGTCTGATTATGTTGGCGGCCATGTTCACACTGTTTCGGTATCCATGGATAACGAAGATTATGAAATTGATACCGGATTTATAGTTTATAACAATAAAACGTATCCCAATTTTATTAAATTAATGGATCGCCTTGGAGTTTCGTCGCAGTCGACGAGTATGAGTTTTAGCGTTAAATGCGATCAGTCAGCCCTTCACCCTGCGTCTGGTCATGGACAGTCTGCGCTATTGGGTCGAGGTGATGCATGTCGATGGCTTCCGCTTCGACCTGTGCAGCGTGTTGGGGCGGACCCGCGGGGTGTTCGACCGTGACGGGCCGTTCTTCCGGGCGGTTCGTCAGGATCCTGTTCTCAATCGCGTCAAGCTGATCGCCGAACCCTGGGATATCGGTGAGGGCGGCTATCAGCTTGGGTCCTATCCCGCGCCTTTCGCGGAATGGAACGACCGTTTCCGCGACCAGATCCGGGGTTTCTGGACTAGAGCTTTTAATTTCCGTTAGAATGAGCCCTCCGACGATATTCTAGGACGACTAGGTCGATACGATCACCCCTGGAAAAAAACAAACAAAAAAACAAATAAACACGCATCCGTAATTTGTCTCCTGGCAAAAAATGTAAAATTCCACATTTTTGTAGATAGGAGCTTGAAACTTCTACAATAAGGTTCTCTCATACGCTGAATCTGACGGTGTGATTTTCGTCAAGATTGTATTACTTTTAGGGGATGTTTTCCCCTATTTTCTAAAATGAGGCAAATTTTCTGAAGATAATGTTGCCCAATATTGAAATTTGAATAATATTGAACGAATAATATTGAACAATTTCGCATGATTATTAAACAATATTTATTGAATGTTCAAAGGCTTAAAACTGAATACTAACAGCCCGAAAATTTATGGTTATTATTATTTTTCAAATCTAATGTTCCAAAAAAGCTTGTTTTCAACAATAAACATTCGTGGAAACTTTTTTGGAAAAAAATTAAAGAAAGACGAGCACAAAAGCCAAATTTATTGGTCCCAATAAACTGATGAGTTGGATGTCTGCAGATTAAACGTATATAGAAAAAATTATTGGAGTACAAACTATGTAGTTTAAAAAGTATTAATGTAGATATTTTGTTTAACTTTTAAATTATATGAAAAAATTATTCAAAAGTGCTCCTATTAAAAGTAATTTGACGCCATCTACTAATGTATCATGCTTAAAGCACCTGTCTTAGATAAAATAAAGGGATTCATTAACATTTAACTCGGTCCTGTACTCAGTTGGGTGCTAAACATTTTTAAACGGTTCTGTACGTAAAATGATAGAAAAGCACAATGTGGTTTATTCAAAGCATAACTTATTATTACTGATATTCCTTTTCATTGCTGGAATTATGGACTGTATTTTGAATTACAAAGAGTAGAAATCATTGTTCAATCACCATTAAGTTTGTCCTACCGATAGTCATATATTGAGACCTTAGTCCAGTAGAAGAATTGGAGCTAAGTAACGAATCGACACGGGGCCCAGCTGTATTATAAATATAAATTAGTCATATATTAGTCAGTCTATAGATTAGTTATATATTATCGTAAATTAGTCATTGACATTAGTCCAGTAGAGAAATTTTTCGCTTTTTAGAATAGGAGAATGATTTCCCATGCAGAATGTTGACGGAACCAAGCCTTGTGCAAGAATCATCTGAAGCAGTAGCGTATTCCTAAACCGCAGTACCACCATGTTTGATATGTAGAGCGTGAATTTCATCTATGTTTCGTGACAACTTTGGCTTAAGGCACAAAACACATAGACGTTAAAGATACAGTAAAATCAGAGTCAGAGAATTCATGCAAAAAAGCGGTCAAGCTCTTCAGTATATTTGTGTTGAAGTTGGGGGTCTGGTTGAGAGAATTTAGTTAAGCATCAGACTTGCATCTTGTGAAATTAGTTTACCTTTTGTTTTATCTAAAATGTAGCTGGTTTCTGGTCTTTGGTGAACAAATTACCATAAACGCAAAATCAGAAGATTCGAACGACTAGGCTTGCATTTAATCCACTTCGTTTATGTATCTCAGGCATTATAAATAGAGCGAATAGCCACGCCTGATTATTCCCGTCTTTGGCTGTTGCTCATTCTCTCTCCTTCACAAAAAGATATTTCTTTAAAATACATATTTCAGTTTTACAGTAATTCTGCTATCAGCGAAGATAACTGAAGGCTGAACGCCACCCTCCGCCAGAATCTCGCCCCACGGGGATACGATCAGGCTGTGCCCGAAGGTATCCCGGCCATGTTCGTGCCGTCCGCCTTGCGCGGCCGCGAGCACGAAACATTCCGTTTCGATCGCCCTCGCCCGCAATAGGGTATGCCAGTGCGCCTCGCCCGTGACCTTCGTAAAAGCTGCCGGACCAGCGATCATCACGGCACCGGCTTGTGCCAAAGCCCGGTGTAATTTCGGAAAGCGAAGATCGTAGCAGATCGTTTAAAAATCAGTAAAATCCGAGCGTCAGCCAGAGCTGTTTGCGTCAGGCCGGTGCCATTACTGAAGCTACTCATGTTCGGATGAAGCACATAGTACCTGGGAAACAGACGGTCATTTTGTAAGAGTTGTGTCGAGTCTATCGCGGCATAGCCAGGACTATGAACTGCAAGCGTTGAAGCCCAATTACGGCTACTTCGAAGATAGGTGGCAGAGCTATTTCCAATATCCTCAAGGATTGCCTTTTCTGTTTCGTTGGCTTGATTGTTAAAACTCGTCACCATGTTCCTTCCCGTCCAACCTGATCGAGAACCTGTACCTGTCCAACGGCATGAGCGCCGGCAACACCCTGGCCGAAGCGCAGGTGCAGTGCCTGTCGGAAATCTTCGAGCGCGCGGTCAAGCGCGAGATCCTGGAGAACGAACTGGCCCTGCCGGACGTGCCGCAGGAGGTACTGGCCAAGTACCCGGGCATCGTCGCCGGCATCCAGGGCCTCGAAGAACAAGGCTTCCCGGTGCTGGTCAAGGACGCCTCCCTGGGCGGCGAGTTCCCGGTGATGTGCGTGACCCTGATCATGGCTCTGTGTGTCTGTGTGTGTTTTTTTTCCTCTGTGTAATTTTGTCTTTTCTTTCCGTGCCTGTATGTTTGACTGTGTTGTTCGGGTTTGATGTGTCTGACTTTTTGTGGTTGTACGTGTGTTTTTGTGTGTTTTTCTCTGTCAATATTTTTTTCCTGTCTCTCCTTGCCTGTGTGTCTGAGTGTGTGTTGTCTCTGTGCTTTTGTCTTTCCCCCGTGACTGTGTATCTGACTGTGTTCTTGCCTGTGTGTTTGATTTGTTGTTGTCATTTGCAAGTTTGTATCCAGGGTCGACACAAGCCATTCAAAAGGTGCTGGCTCAAAAGCCAAAGCATTGGCTGAATTTCTACTTGGGCATCGACGACATCGCCGACGAGACACCGGACGATTTCGTGCCGTCAGCTATGACCGACGACAATGTGCGTGAAATTAACGCCATGGTCCACGTCCAGAACGAATTGGTGGACGAGGCGATGGGTCGGATCATCGCCTACATCGAAGATCGTGGCTGGGGCGACGATACGGACATCATCTATTGCTCGGACCACGGCACCTCTCAGGGCGATTTCGAAGAAATCGGCAAACAGAATCTGGTTCTTTTTGAACGTATGATGGAAAATTTTTCCCCCTTCCCCAAACCCAGCGAGAAACAAAGCCAGGCAACGGCGGAAGAAACATCAAACGCCCCCGGCCCCACCACACAATCTTTTCATGAATTGCAGGACCGTCTTGACGTCATGCAGCAGAAGCTGGAAGAAATTGCAAAAAAATCGAATACGTAACGCCTGGTGATCGGCGTTCGGCGTTCGGCTTTAGGCCCTCGCCTTTCCAGCCGCCATGATGGAAAGCGGCGGGAAGTGTACGGAAGTTTTCAGGGGTATTTTTTTGTTTAGGGGAAGAGTTGAGTGGAGGGGTACGATGGAGGATGTGTCCATGGAGTAACTCTTCATGGGGGAAGAGAATTTCAATTTAGGGGGCGCAGGATTTTCTAGCATTATTGAAAAAACAATGAAAAATAAATATGAAAAGTTTTTTCTACTGAAAGTAAGGAGCAACATTAAAAGTTAAAACGAACAAAAATTATTACGCATATGAGGGGTTTACCTCCTCATAATACCTCACTCTTTACGCTAAAGTGCTAAAACACACGAAATTTATCAACTACCTGAGTTTATGGCAGTGGAAAATGCTTTCATAAATTTTTTGATACTCAGTCAGCAACTAAGAGAATTAGAATTTTTCCTACTAGCTAAGTTTGTTGTACGTAAAAGTGCCTTTTATTAGTTTTTGATACTCAGTCGCCAATTTAAAGACTCGGAATTTACCAAGCAGCTGAGTTTGTTGTAGTCAAAAGTTCTTTTACTGATTTAATTTGGTACTGAGCCAGCAGGTAGAACACTCGGAATTTAGCAACTACCTAAGCACGGTTCTTTTGATTATTTTCTAAATAATACAATTTGTGTAACCTTTTTTTTAAAAAATAATAATTTTTAAAATATATAAATTATATAATTATAATTAAATATTAAAAAATATTTTAAAATATATAATTCTAAGTAATGCAAGTTGTGTAACCCTAAAAAAATTATATTTAGCAGCCGATTAGGCTTCTTTTTAAATCAAACAGTTCGTGGTAACTAACTGTAGTAAGGAGCAACCCGGCTTAATAGTAACCAAAACTCCAAAAAATGGAATTTTGATACCAATGGTGGCCCGAAGTGCCACCCCAACAACTAGTATAATATAATTATATAATTGTATTATATCTATATATATAAAAATAAGTTGTCTGTGTGTGTGTGTGTGTTTGTCGAGTGACGTCATGTTTGTGTGTCGACTGACGTCATGTTTGTCAACTGATGAAATTACATACCGGGACACCGTTACACAAATGACGACCGGGACACAGGAAATATAAATGACGACCGGGAACCTCAAAGAGAAATTACAGACTAAGACAACCGGACACAAATCACGACTGGGACACAGGGAATGATCATGCTTAGATCGAATGTATTCTCGTTTTGTTTTTTCCGCAGATCACTAAACAGAGGCGTTTCATTGCTTATACCGTTGAGATAAGTATCACGTAGTCTACATATATCATATATTCTACATTTCTAAGTAATCCACGTATTTTCACTAATTTAGCTTGAATAGATAATTCTGTCGATACCTTTTTCAGGTGTTTTCTCAATTGCAGCACAGAATTCAGCTTCAGAATTAGTCTATGATGTTCCTTAAACCAACGATGCTTCTGCCCTCTTTCACTCAAGATGATCAAACCGATCATGTAGCGGTCATGGGAATGCGGCGGATATACAAAGCTCTTGTAGCGGCCCTTCAGAAACTCGACGGAATCGAGGCCTTTCTCACGCCAAAATGTGACCTGCTCGCATGTTCGCCTGCGACTGGAATCATCAACCGACATGCTGAAAATCTATGTGATCATCCGGTTGAATACCAGAATCCACCAAGCCTCCCGCCCAAAGGCCGACGAGGCCGATATGCCCGTGGCCCATTCAAGTATCCTTCAAATCGCCCAGTCGTGTCCGGGTATGTGGGCGTCTTCGGCGAGAGGAAGAAGTAGGCCACGACGCCGATGACCAGCATGCTGCCGGCCATGATCCCCATGGCGCGCACGGCGACCGTCCCCCAGTGCTCGGGCTCGGACATGGTCGCGAGGGCGCTGGTCAGGAACACCGCGAGGCCGTTGAACGCCTTGATGACCAGGTTGAACACGCCGAAGTAGACGCTGACGACCTTGCCGCCGGCCTCGCTCGCGCAGGCGGTGATCGCCTCGCCTTCCATGCCAAGCAGGATCGCGGCCATGGGGCCGCCGAGGCCATACTTTGGAGGAATAGCAAAGGCGATACCGGTAGGTTTTAGCCTGGCAATCTGGTATATTTGCAGAAAGTAGAATTTTTTGGATAAAAACGTGATGATTCGCAAGGCGACTCATCATCATTAAAATAAACTTCTGGTTACAGCTATTAGCTTTGGCAATTAATAATTGAGGAGTGGGCATAAAGCATTTTACAGGTCTTAATCCTTGGGTTAAGCACTAATTTATGGCGATAAAGGCTAAGGTTGAGGTTAAGGTTAAGAGCAAAACGGCTCCATCTCAACCTTATATAATGCAATATTTTGGCTGCTATTTTTTCCTTTTCATGCTGTTTCAAGGGTCATTAGGGGAAGGTGGTCTGCTTTTGCAAGAGTAGCAAATACTATATTTAGAAAGAGCACCATTTAGGGAATCAAATTTTTAATATTGTGTTTCTTCCAGAAGAACTGCTCTTCTGCAATATTATTCTAAATTAAAATATGCTGAAAGTAGGTTTTTCAATGGTAAATATATAGTTTTTCTACATTAATGTCCTATGTAGAAGGAGAAACACACCACTCAATGCATCTTTTACTGACAAGACTGTCGTTATGCTGTTGCATGACGATGACAAAAGCGTGTGATTCCCAAAAATTTTGCAATTCAAAAATCAAATCGGATCGATATGAAATCGCGACCCAACTTTCTGCTCATCTCAGCCGATCAATGGCGCGGAGATTGCGTCGGTGCCGCCGGCCACCCGGTGGTTCAAACCCCACACACCGATGCGCTGGCCGCCGACGGAGCCTTGTTTCTCAATCACTTTGCAGGAGCAGCCCCCTGCGGCCCATCACGCGCCGGCCTCTACACCGGCCTCTCACTAAGATGTGTCAGCGCAACCAAGACGGATCAAAGTGAAAGATAGCAACATATTATCTATTTTGAAATTATCTTAAGTAAACAGAAGACAGGAAGAGCCACGCCAATTCATATTGAATGCAATCAGTTAAAGTGCAATGTACCATTTAAAAACTAAATTGCATTTAATGAATAAACTGGAAGCAGAGCTTGTGAAAGGATATGTAAAAGGACAAAGGACACGGCCCTGGACTTCAAAGTCCCTACCGACGGTGCTGATCTCCGTTTTTTGACCCTTAAATCATCGAAAACACTAGAGACATCTGCCATAAAAAAAACTAATAATAACGACAAATTAGAGTTTAGAAAAGATTATAAGACCTATTTAGCTACTTTCAAAATAGTGAAAAGTCTATCATCTAGATATGCTCTTTGTCTGCCTAAATATTATACAAATCCAAACTCAAGCAGGATAGGTATTATCCAGATTTATTCTGACTCCCATAAGTTTTTGTGACGAACATTCCAAGCCCCGCCGCGCGCGTAAGTCGTTACGCGCCATTGTAGTTGTGTCCCTGTGTCCCATCTGTGAGATCGCCTGGTTCACCCAAGAACAAGCCGCTCAACAGGTAGATGAAGAAGAGTTATCCCAGCTCATACTCATGATAAAAAAGGGCAAAAAACAAACCCTGGAACTAAAAGCTTAAAGCCATAAACCTTGATCACTTGCCAAGTGAACAACGAATAACGTAAAAAGGGCAAACCATCATCAAGGCAAAGGCAAAATGAATGCCAGACACAAAAAATAAAACTGGTCAGCTGATAAATCCAAAAAAATCAACCTTAGACAAAGATCTACAAAAACTCACAAAATTTCACCTTGTCGCGTTCCTGCGCGGTTTCTTCCAGCGCAGCGGTCAGGAAATCAACGGCGCTGTCGGACTGTTCCGGGCTGTTGCCGTCTGCCGCATCCGCCGCCTGTTCCTTGCTGATTGCGTCCGCCATGGCGACGGCTTCCTGCCGGGCGGATTCGCGTTCTTTCATGGTGCGGCGCAGGGTGGACTGGATCACATCCATACCGGTTTCCAGCTCCTGCCGGCGGATTTCTGACGCCAGCAATTCGGACTGCATCACTGAGATTTGTGCGAGGGCGGAATTGACACGAACATTTCAACGAAATCAGAACCAGAGATAGTAAAGAATGGAACTTTCGCTTCACCGGTAATGGCTTTTGCAAGCAACGTTTTACCTGTACCAGGAGGACCTACCATAAGTACGCCCTTCGGAATTTTACCACCTAGCTTTTGGAACTTAGAAGGGTCGCGCAGGAAGTCTACCAATTCAGATACATCTTCTTTCGCTTCGTCACAGCCTGCTACGTCAGCAAATGTTGTCTTAATTTGGTCTTCACCAAGCAAGCGGGCTTTGCTTTTACCGAATGACATAGGAGTGACATTAAAACAAAACGAACAGGAATTACTAAGTGGATGAAAGGGGCTGTTCCCTTCTCAACGCCCTGCTCTTTACGCTAAAGTTTGACTCTTTCTCTCACTTCTACTTTATTAAACAGTAAAAACTGTAGCGTAAAGAGCGGGGCGTTGAGAAGGGAACAACCCTTTTCATGAACGTAGTAATTTCCGTTCGTTTTAAGTTTTAATGTCGCTCCTTACTTTCAGTTAAAAAAAAACTAGTTTTTTTTAATTTAATTTTTGAACGTTTTTGAATTTATGGTCAACTGGTAGTACACTTGTCGTACCTGATACACCAATTCGTTCTCGTTGGCTGCCTTCTTCAGTTCACTGCCGCGTACCATTGATTTTCCCAGCGCACTTTGCGCAGTGAACAGGGTAGGAAAGGGGATGTTCTGCGAGACGGTGATATTGTTGTCATTGTAATAACTGTTGTACTGCCCACCCATGTATCCAATATTTGTTTTGGGTATTTCAGTAGAGGTTCGTTTGATCTTTTGATTATACTGAATTTCCAGGCCCGCTGATTTGATGGCATAGTTATTCATATATAGATGGCTATATATGGGACCATCATGATGAGAGGGGGGAGGGTAAATTGCCATAAATACAATTTTAACCATAAAAAGGTCATAAAATTGGCAATCTAAAATGCTTCATTCAAAGTATTTTTCTGTTTCTTGACTTTATCAGTGTTGCTTCTTTGCTATTAAGCCTAGGCTATTTGAAGAAAAGGAAGATATACAAAAAAATATGGAAAATATAAAAATTGGTCTGTATAGGTTATTTTCACATTAGGAGGGGGGGGTTAAAGTAAAGTGGAATACTTTTTTTCCATAAAGGCAAAGATGTACTATACAAAACTGACCCGTATCTCTGTATGCTTGAATTATGCGGACTTATCTTAGTTTTGACAAGATTTTTGCAGAAACTAGATTTTTGCTGGGGGGAAAAACTGAGGTCTGGGGAGCAAACTTGGGTCTGAAGGGTACAGATTCGGAGAAATGATCCAGCCCTATTGCTACTACCATGAATCTTCCGATGGTAAGTGTTTTATCCCCGGAAAATCCCCCCCCCGTGGAAAATTCCCAAGATGACTACTCCTGTATTTACTACTTTTTCTTTTTACTTTTTAGATAGTTTCGCTCTAACTAACTCAAAGACTTGGAGAGATGACCACCACTGTGGAAGCAAGTTAATGCAGGAAAAAACCATTTATTTTTACCTGCCTGATGATCCTTCCACTATTGCACAGTGTAATCCCGCCGGCAGCTTCCCATGCTGTTCCCATCACGGATGGTGCGGATGGGATAAGGAATGGTGTGAATGTGATGGCTGCACTACCGTGTAAGTATTTTTGGCTATTTATTTATCTATATTAAAAATTCTCCTCTAACTCTTGTCACCGAGTGACCTCGCCAGTTTACAAGACCACATCGTCAACGCAAGTTTGCTCTGTGCGTATGCGTCGCCATCGACCAATCGCCGCTTACCGGCAAACGCTTTCATATCCACCGAAGTTTGCGCAGCGGAAGAGAGATTAATGACTCGTCCGGATTTGCCTAGCAACGACAATAGTCGTTGTGTGAGCAAATAAGGTGCGATTGTATTAACCGCGAATCGCAAATCGAGTCCGTCTGTCGTCACGGGATCGGGCGCAATAAAGACGCCTGCATTGTTAATGAGACTTCAACATGTAACATTTGGTGATTCTGATAGTGATGGAATACTTGATCAATATGATTTATGTATATTTAATCCTGAAACTTACAACAGATTCCAAGACACTGATGGCTGTCCCGACTTTGTAGCTGACAATAAATCATCTGCAGATACTGATGGGGATGGAATTGTTGATTACTTAGATTGGTGTCCAAATCAGCCTGAAATATTCAATGGTATTGATGACACTGATGGTTGCCCTGATGATTCTCTTTACAGTTATGACTCTGACATGGATGGCATTCCTGAGATTTTTTGACAAATTCAGCCCCTGTAATAATTGTGTTGTGATAATTCGAAAGTCAGTACACTGTATCATTTAAAGCTAATTGAAAAACTGAAAAATTGAAAAAACTGTGTCGAATTCTCTATTGTTATTGAAGAACGATTGTTAGCAAAAGAAAGGTTCTTATCACGCCATCAAGAAGAGATAACAAGGCCATCAAACACAATTTTGATATCAACAGCTCAAGATACTAATTGCATTTTAGAATAGGAGACGCGACCCATTTAAAAAAAATGTCCTAACCACTTCCAAAGAGTAAGTCTTGAAACTGAGAATCATGGTTGGAATAGTAATCCTGGCCTTTTTGATTCTTGTGCTAAATCAAAATTCTAGTTTTGTGTCTTGAAGAAGCCTGGTACGCCGTGGGAAGGTTTGGAAAATGAAATTCGTCTGAAAACAATGCGACATTCCGCAAAAGCGCTTAGGCAACACCAAGCTAAATGAGTGGCTGAACTATAAAGTAAAGCCACAAGTGATCCCAATTTCGTATAAAAATGCTAAAAAGAGATAATTCAAAAGCCTGTAATTCTGTCGAATTTTTTTTACGACCAATGTCTGTTCAAATTCAAATATAAAGGAGATCACAGAAATTTTTTTTTATCTATTTTTACTTGTAGTGATAACACACAAGAAACGATTCAGAGATTAACAAATGTTCAAGTTTACTTTTCTGGCATTATTTGCTTATTAATTTTTGCAATATCAACGGAAAATACTGATGATAAACGGCAGACATCACACCTGTGTTCTTGCACACTGGATTCTTGAAACTAACGTTAATGATTCAATGACATTATTTATTTTCGGAAAAAAATAGGTTCCGCCCATGTAATTATGCTCTATTGACTTCTTTTTCATTATCACTCCACCAAATATCAACAGAAATGACACATAGGCCAAACGAAAGCTTTTACCTGAAAAATATTATATGTAATTATAATATCGTTGTCAAGCTTAAAGGTTCTGCGGATGAAAGACGACAGGCTGCTAAAGATTGTCCTTGTCCAAATATTGTCAAAGTTTACCGAAGACTGTCAACATACTCAACATATAATTTTAATGAGTTGATTCAACAAAATTAAGTATATGGAACCTACGCTGCCGGTATTTCATATCTGTCTCGTCCATCGAGGGTATATAGATATTAACTTGAGTGATCTGGGAATTATAGCCCGTTGTGTCATAAAATGGCGTGATGTCAACTGCAATATGTGTCCTCGTTCCATGGGATCCCTTTGAATACTTTTCCTATTCTAATAAAAATAGGTTTTCCCGTGGCAGATCTTCTTGATATGGTTTTTTATGATTATTGGTCTTTAATTAAGATTAATTTTGTTAAAAAATATTTAAAGTCAGGTAATAAAACTAACAAAAATCCAAGTAAAACTGTCTTTTTCATGGAATTGTCTGAGTGAAATACGGTTGGTGACATGCAATACATGGAGAGGACGGAGGCGGAAAGGAAATGTATTCGACCAGACAGCAACAACAACAAAAATACGAATAATCACAGCTGGAAATATATTTTTCATCTTCCGCAGCATTTGAAAATTACGAAAATATTGCTGCTAATTACCACAATATTTCATCCACGTACAATCTACAGTAGTTAACCTCAGTATGTCAAGGAACAATAACCATGGAAGAATGAATCCATGGATAATTATTCTTAGAGACTAAAGTACTCTGTACTCAAGCTTATGAAGGAATATAAGAAGTGAACAGGAATTAATAAAGTTAACATCACATCAGAAGATGTTGCGAGTCATGATAGTTAACGTCTGTGAGGACATAGTGACCCTGACGAAGAAGAAGAAGAAGAAGAAGAAGAAGAAGAAAAGAAGAAGCAGAACGAAGCTTTGCATGAATTTAAGTGTGTCTAAGGGTCCTGATAGTCGATTGCGGTACAAAGGACATGGATTTTTGTAAATTTTTAAACCCTAGTGCCTAACTCCTTAGGTTGAAACAGTTAACCACTTCTTTTACGCTGGTAATCACTCTCCTTTAACAACTGCAACAGCTTTGATATGGAATGTTGAATTACAAGTGGTAGCTCTTGATTCCAAAGACTAGCAAACCTCTGGAAAAGTAGCCACCTGTCAAACAAGCTCAAACTACTCCTCTTTAACAGTCTTATATTTCCTATAGTCATGTATGGATGCAAAACATGGACACCCACCACTTCCCCCTGACCAAGGGCTGTAATTTTTGCAAGCTGTCCCTTGTTAATATGTAAGGTTTTTCATGCGCCAGGCCGGCATGCTGATCGGTATTGCGGCCAGCGTGGCCCTTGGCGTGTACGTCGTCATGTGGGCGCGTACGCCGAACTACTCGATGCTTTACTCCGATCTGTCCGACCGCGACGTGACCCAGATCGCCGATGAGCTGAAAGCGACCGATATTGAGCACCGTATCGATCCCGTGTCCGGCGCGATTCTCGTCGCCGCGTCGCGGGTGCACGACGCGCGCATGAAGCTCGCCGCCGCCGGTTTGCCGAAGAGCGCCGGCATGGGTTTCGAACTGATGCATCGTAGGTCGCCTCCCGAAGGGAGCCCGCCTTCTCGTCCGTGAAGTGACTTTCCGGGTGGATCAGAGCGACGGCCCCCGTCCGACTGAGATGAGACCAGGTCAGCTCCATGAAACACCGGTAAAGGTCAGGCTGCAGACCCGCGAGATGCGGATACAGGATCGGAGAGCCGACGAACGCGGCGGTGCATGCGACGTCGGCGGTGCCGTCGACCACGAGGTCGCGGATACCCACGATCGCCAGCGTTTGCTCGCGCTTGGCCTTGACCTCGGTCTGAGTCGGCTTCATTTTATTATAAGTTTTTTTTATTCCAATTAGTAATTACAATCTTTTTTTTTCTTGGGCAATTCCACGTATAAGGGGCAGGGGGTAAGTGACTAAAAACAAAAAAAAGAACTAAAATTTTGAAGTAAACTGTAATAAAGCAGAAGAAACCATGAATCAAGCATACCAAAAACCAAGCCAGAATGAATTAAAGATCAATCGCCATTTAGATTGAACAAAAATTCTCTGCTTAGTGGGCCAAAGACGGATATTAATGAATTCAAATGGTTCATATACAAATTCAGGATGATTCAACAAAAGTTAAGTTAAGTTCTTGAATCATCTTTAAAAATTTTCACGTTTTATTGAGGAATGACGAGGAACGATCCCAGTCCTGTCCAACCAATATAGGAATGTCAAGAACTTGCTGCTGTAGCAAATTTTGTGGATTTGTCCAGATAGAGTGGTTTGGCTGAAGAAAATTCTTAATGACTTAATTTTTATTCAAATATATTTAGGCTATTTGGTGAGTTATTTTAGAAAATATTATTTTTGAGGTTAGCTTTAAGTTTGTAATACCAATGGTTAAAAGGGAGGTGGAGATACTTAATTCATTTTCTCTTAATGAAGGACACTTAGATCCAAAAAGCAACTTTACATTGGTACTGAAACAGAAATCGAAGACGGGGAAGACCTCGGAACACTATGCGTCGAACACACCAGCCTGATCTCCGCATTATCGATGCTTCTCTTCAACCAAATTGTGAAGACATTTATGCAGCTGTTCCATTAAGAAAAGAATCGTTAAGTCTTGTGGATTCCCTGGATGCCTCCTGCGGCACAGACGGATCTAAGGTCTAACGTAAGGCCTCCATACAATAGAAAAGATCAGTCTCAGTCTTTGAAAAACAAAAAAATTATGTAATTTTCATAGCAATATTAGACAAATCAGTCGGTAAAAATGACTAGTCAGTCGGTTAAACAATTACACCCCCTCCCCAAACATTATGGCTAGTAATGCCTTTGAACAACAGCAGACTAAGTCCATGGGAAGCAAATGCTTATACTTCTTATTCCCAGCCTGTTATCTCTGTACGCTTCCATCATAGGGTAAACAGTTCCCACTAATTCTATACTTTCGAACTATTTTCTTTAACCTTTGAAAAGAGTCCACCAACACTATCCTTATTAGATTTGTCTCAAAATCTATATATATAAAAATAAGTTGTCTGTGTGTCGAGTGACGTCATGTTTATCGACTGACGAAATTACAGACCGGGACACAAATGACGACCGGGACACCGGGACATAGGGAATATAAATGACGACCGGGACACTCAAAAAGAGAGCGACCGGGACACAAGGAATGTTTGATTAGCAGTCACCATCAACAAAGCACCGGGACACAAATGACGACCGGGACACAGGGAATATAAATGACAACCAGTGTAAAAATTTCAGCAGCAAATTGTAACACATGAAATTAATCAGACATAAAGAGAATATCATCAGTAAAGGAAAGATGACTTGCATCTATGTAAGGCTCACCAATACAAGGTGGGTTGAGACAAGTAGTGACTCAGATTGCATTATTAAAAAAAAAACTCAATCCCTGTTTAATTCAATAGGCAGGAATATGATTAATGACCTGGCTCCTAAACCTTAGACAAATAAGTACACACTGGTACTAAGTCCATAAAAATTCAAAAATGAAAGGGGTTACTTTTCTCCTACTGTTACTATTATTACTGCTTCTATTACAACTCATGTCAATAAAGCTTAGGCTACTACTATTAATTCTACTACTACTACCACTGCTACTGCTATTAAAACTAAGGATATTAAGGAGAAAAATTTGGGATAAATAGAAACTACATGAAAATTGACCGAAACACAGAATTCCCACACAGGTTGTCAAGCAGACGTATCAGACATGCTTCGGGAACGGTTGAAGGTATTAAGCTGAAGCTTTCAGTGTGTGTTGAAGAGGATATTGAAGAAACCAAGCGTGCTATGCGACATAAGTAAATTTGGTTCCGGAGGCAAGCATTCGCAGTCACAAAAAGCAAGTTAATGCAGTCAGAAGTAGTCACTGTTGCAGTCACAAAAAGTTGCATTTGCAGTAACTCACCTCAATGTGAGGCAATTTCACTGCTTTTCTAACTATTTGTTAGGACAACAAGTTCATTTCCATTTTTAGGATGCAGGCACCAAGACCTAGCGTTGCTGCCCAACTGCGGTACAGACTGCTTCGTTGAGTAGTCTTTCCCGTGGTCTTCTAATTAGCTGTCAATTATCACTTATAGCACTAGAAGAGCCTAATTATTTTTTAATCCTTTTAGTATAGTAGCTACAGTTTCTCGGATAGCTTCTAATTTAAAAGGACCATCTTCTTCAGGGCCTGATTCAGTACCCACTCGAGTAGTCAAGTCTTTCCTCCCAGCAATAGTGACTCCACTGCCAAACTACATAATAGGTCGTTTGAACTTGGAGTTTTCTCTAAGGCACTGAAGTTCACGCGTATAATCGTCATCCACAAAGGGGGTAGCAAGAGTGATCCGTCAAATTACCGGCCTATTTCCCTTCTCCTCAACATCGCCTACATGACCTTCGGCGAATATCCCGACGGCGTCCCCGAAGCCTGGCGTATCCCCCCCGAAGCTCTGATGGCCGAATACGATATCAAACGGTTCATCGACGTCTCCAAGCTGCTCGGCCTTGATGTCGTCGGGCTCTCCGGCGGAGCCGTGATGGAGGATTTGAATGGGGATGGCTACCTCGACATCATGGCCTCCTCCTGGGGGTTGCGCGACCAAATTCGGTATTTCGAGAGTACCGGCGATGGGCATTTCGCCGACCGTACCGTAGAAGCGTAGTTTTAGCTATGGAACTATTCTTTGATTTGGATTCAAGACAAGTGTCAATATTCTCCATGTCTTGTTGTATGCATACTATATGTGGTATATTGTCTAGTATCGTTTCTTCAACACGAGTTTGATAAGGTTCAGTTAAGAAAAGATCTTTTTCTCTATCTAATACTAGGACATATTCAATAGATTTGGCTTGATTATAAGCTGTGACGTCAGCGAGAGATATATTCTCTTTTTGTTGTGTGGTTTCAATGAAATTCTGCATCCCTTGCAGTGGCTGCTGGTATATAGGACTTGGATAGAAGACAAAGTAGAAGCATTGTTCATCGAGAGAACCTGATCTTCTTGGCTGTCACTTCATAACGCTGCTGACACTGCAAGACTGAGGCTGTCTAAATCGTCTCGCAAAGCATGATTGAGAAGGGGTGCAAAGCTCATATCATTCTTTTCAGCATGAATATCTGTTAGCCCGGAGATTTCTATGTCTAATACCTCTCCGTTGGATGCCTGAAGCTCCGGATTCATGCGAACATCAAAGGTTTCTTGAAGTATCAGCTGCTGCTCATACTCCACCTTGTATTTACCATCTGCTTTACCGGAAAGGTGTCAATCCAGGAAGCATATTTCTGGTACCCGGATTTGAGCCCTTAACGTGGACTTCCGTGGGAATATGTATCAATATCCGAAAATAAACCGGATATGATTGAGAAAAGCGAAGCTCATCGTTTCCTACTTGCTGTGTGATGAGGATGTTCGCCTGATGACCTGCTTCCTCCTTCATCTGCTAAACTCCCTTCTGTAAATTGTCAATTTCAGAGGTTCGCCGGAAGTGAACTGGCCAGAGTTTTCATTTTGATTCTTTGTTTTACACTGTTAGTGCTCTAAATTTGTTTTTCTGTGTATGTATAATAGCCCTATGTTTTGATTTTGGACTGCTGTGTATGCCCATGAAAACAATTCCCATATTGTAAATATAGGCGGAGAAAGCTTTGCCTTCGCCTCTCTGTTTGATATAAGCACCGTTTCTAAATTCCTCTGCTCATCTACTAGGAGAAATTACTGAGCTTATCCATGCTCGTGCTTCCACCTTTTTAAAAATCTAGTAGTTAGTACAGATTTGGCTTTTGGTCGACTAGAATAAGAGTCTTGGTCCTGGTAACAAAGCTGAAAACGGACTTTGGACTCCAAGAACTCTTACTCAAAAGAAGTTCCGTAAAGAACTGATATCAATTTCGTTTTCGAAACTTTTCAAAAACAAGCAAAAAAGTTCTATAAATAAAACAAGCGCCGATCAACTGACCATGCGCCACTGTTCAATTATCGGCAGCCCATCACTGAAGATTTTTTCGGCACGCCGACGGCACTCTGCCACCAGGCATAATTGCGTTCTCCGCTATCATCGAATTTTATTTTGGTACGGCTTTGCGAATAATTTTTGTTCGTTTTAAGTTTTAATGTTGCTCCTTACTTTCAGTTGGAAAAACTTGTTTTTTTTCTTTAATTTCTGATCATTTTTTAAATAATGCCATAAAATCTGGCCCCACCCCCGCGGAGAAATCCCCCTCCCCACGAAAATATCCTCTAGACAATTCAATCAAGGTGAAAATTTACCCCTGACAATCACTCTTAACAAATCCACGCGTGTAATTGAGACGGAAAAGAGAAAGTAAGACATTTAAAATAATTGTAAAAGAATTCTGGCGAATTCCCCCGTCTGATCAAAATTTTGAGGTAGCCATTTTGTTCAAAATAGTTTAAAGATCAAATAACAAAACCTCAGGGATAAACACAACCTCCCAGAGCTTTGGGGAACTGTTGTGAGTTATGCCTCGGGGGCAGATAAGCTTTTATGTAAGGGAGGGTCATATAAACATCACGCGTGGATCATTTGATTGGAAATTGAAACTTGTATTTAAATTTTTAAGAGTCATCACGAGTGATCGGTGGGAATATACCCCCCCCCCCTTTTTTCCCCAAACTCATCTTATCAAAATTATGCCGCCCGAGACCAATACAGCTGCGCACCTTCTCCTCCGCCCCAATCTATTGAAAAGTTATCCCTTTACCGCGTCTCAAAGAGCTCCAGTTTTCTTTAGTTCATTCTTTACGAGCCCGGAGATACCCTGCTTTTCGTTTGGCCGTAGATGGATGGCCGAAAAGGACGATATTTTGCAATCTGTCAAGCTTCATCTGCAAAATGAGTCCTAGTCATCTGAACCTTTCTCTTAACGTTTTAAGTAGACTTTGTTGTCTGAAACACGGTCGGTCAAACGAGTGGCCACCTTTTTTAAATATTTCTTTTAACCAGCTCAAAAAAACAAGAGCTAAGAGCTCATATGGCACTTGTGACGAGGCCGGACGAGCCAAGAGCCAAGAGCTCATATAGAATGAGCTCTAGCAAAATTCTAAGAATCAATAGGTTGATTTAAAAAGAAAATCGGAGGCTTAATGTCGGTCGGGATTTTAAATAAGAGCTCTGAGTCACGAGGTCCTTCTAAATATCAAAATTCATTAAGATCACCCAAGATGCGATCACCCACTCGTAAGTTATAAACACCATTTTTTTCCCTCTGCAGTTGGAGGGGGGGGGGGGCTCTAAGCTCATGAAATCAGAACATTTGACTAAAAAGAATATTGAATCTCAACAAACTGTGTGAGTAGAAATACAAATAATGCTCTTGAAAAAAAAGAAGGAATTATGACTTGCAATGTTTGGCCATGATTTTGGGTCGGTGCTGTTTTACTTCTTAAAAATGTCTTCCCTGTCTTCTAACGGAATGCTAATAATTGCCTTCTTGTTCTTGTTGGTTTTTTTTTCGTATTTCAATTTCTTTTCTTTTTTTATATCTATTAAGAAGAATTGTCTATTTTTTTGTTAAGTGACGCGTTTGTTAAGAAGAAGAAGAAGTGACGCAGAGGGCAAAACCGTGTGTACTTTCTCTACAATAACAACAACAGATTAGGCTACTGTAAAGATCGTTTTACTTAATTCAATCCTCTTGTAAGTTATTCTTTAATTTGTTGATAGTTTATTTGGATTTTTATTAAGAAGCAAGATTGGTAAATAAGGAGACGGTTGTCATTTTTGAAAATGAGATCAGTCGATATTATGAAACTATTTATACCATTTCGAAATCTATTATAATTGCCTTTTCTTTTGGTTGTCCCTTATGCATTAATGCTGTTTTCTGTTCATTTTAAATTTGAGTTATCATTTTAATTTCTATCTGCTCGTTCATCATATTATTCTGATTTATATCTGGTGGTTCTTTTTATTTGAACTAGTATCTAATTTATATTTGCCCCTCTTTGGTTCAATATAGCTCTTCTTGTAAACGAAGAGCAATACTTTTTTCTTATAAAAATGTTTTTTTGAATTATTAACTGCATATGGAGGCTTTTTTTGAACAAAATATAGTATTAGACTTTTACTTGGAAGATTATTCTAAGATTATATCGTGAGATTTAGTACACTCCTCAGAAGTTAGAAGCTAGAGACCAATAGAGCGAAGAAGTGAGAAGGTTATGACCTTTGCCTATTAGCTATACCGGTGATTTAAGCAACATCCGATCTCCCCCCCCCTGAGAGATATAAAATAAGTTTTGTGTATGCATCCAACATGAATAATGATGAATAGTTTATCAAAATTATAGAATATAGCTCTGGAAAAATCAACATGTTCATAAGTTTTATTGAAGTAAAGATACAGGTTAATTTACATATGCTTATACTTATTCCTGAAGGTCTTTAATTTGTTAAAGTTAACAGTGTGAAAACATTTAAATGTATTTTGTTTCAGTAAAGCACAAATGTGATAATTTCTGCTCTCTTTGAGTTTGACTCAGTTAACTTATTGTAATATCTGTTTGTTTTGAGTTTCATTTATTTATTGATGGTGATTCGTGGTAGTTTTACGCTTGGAAGACTATTTGACTTTATTTCTGCTCATTTTTGGTTTAATTGGAAAAACACTTTACTCGAAAAATATTTTTTTTTTAAATCTTTCCTCGCCACTCCCTCTCATCCAATTTGGGGACGAACTTCTTTTTGTTTGGTCTTGGATGGTTGGCCGAAAAGGACAATCTTTAGCAATCTGTCATTCTTCATCCACAGAGCGTGTCATAGCCATCTTAACCTTCCTCTCACTAAAGGCCTAAAGAGGAGGACAGGAAGGCATTTTCATACAAAACTGTTTGAAATACAGTAAGTCAGACCGGTACTTAAGACATCCCGTAGATGATTCCTCTAGAAAAATCTAATAAGCCCTTCTCAGTCTCTGAAGGCTCACGGAGACTTAGAAAATTTTTACATTAAAGAGTGCTCTTTTTAGCATCTCTTACCTTCCCTCCTTCTTACGCAAAGACCCGCCTCCTCTGCTTCACAATAGCTTTCGTAAAATCAAACATTTTTTTTTACGCCTTAATTTCCTTTTGACTGCTCATTTTTGCATTTTGTGAGAAATCTCCAGTTGAATGAAAAGGAAGGGATTTTCTAGGGGAAAGGGAATCATTCATAGCATGATTTTCAAAAGGGTAACGTTATAAAAGCAGCTAGGAATATTTCTCTTTCTTTCTATTTTTGTGTGTCTGTGCGTTTTTGTGTGGGTTTTTGCCTCAGTGTTTAACTTTGTGTGTTCAAGTTTCTGACTCTCTATGTTTGTGAGTGCTTTGTCTCCCTCTCTTTCTGCCTGTTTGCCTAACTCCGTGTTATATGTTTTTTGTCTCTATGCTTGTCTTTGTGTGTCCGTTTTCTGACTCTGTGTGTTTGTGTGTTTGTTTTTGTCTCTCTCACTGTCAGCCTCTGTGTCTGATTCTGTGTTTCTGTGCATATTTTTGTCATTTTCTTCCTGTTACAGGATTGGCGGGGCCTGGGACACTACTCGCCGAAGGGCAGCAGAGTTTCTGTAATTCAGCTGTAGACACAAAGCTCTTAAATTCTAGACATAAATCATTTACCTCGCGGGTTAACGTAGCGCGCTTGCCTCGCCAGGAATTGTGGGGACTTCGTCCGGTTCGTATATAACAAACTTCGGCAGTCCCACTGGATTCTTATCACAGTAGTTTATAACTTTCAAAATGTCTGCAAATGTATCGGTAACTTTCAGCCTTTCGGTTGGTCGAGTAGCATAATTCTGGGGGAAGTACGGTTAAATCGAAAAAATGAGATATTTTTAACTTACGAATGGGTGATCGGATCTTAATGAAATTTTATGTTTGGAAGGATATCGTGTCTCAGAGCTCTGATTTTAAATTCCGACTGGATCCGGTGACATGGGGGGGCCTAAAATCTTGGAAAACGCTTAGAGTGGGAAATGAAGCTTGGTGGGAAAAATAAGCACAAGTCCTAGATACGTGATTAACTTAACCGGAACGGATGCGCCCTCTTTGGGGGAGTTCGGCGCGGGAGGGTTAATCCTGTAAAAACCAAACCATTTTAAGTCGGATCAGTATTGAATTACTTATTGTGGACATGTTGCATCTAATGTACCTCTGTTTTGTGTATAATCCCACTTTTGAGGGGAGTGAAAGTGTGCCTTAGTCCCCCTCCCCCTACCGCCTATAATTTTTCCGCCACTGATTGACAGTAGTCTTTCGATTACACGAAAAGTGGCGGAAAGCCCCATTAATTGGAGATACAGTGCTGAGCAAAGCATGCGAACATTATAGCGAGGGGTCAATCGGTACCGTAGAGGTGCTCTAAAATTTAGCTTTAGAAAAGGGTGATTGTTGTATTAGTATTTTTATAGATTTTATTGTTTATATAGAACGTCAGCTGGAGAAGACACGCTGATGCGGTTGCGTCTAAAGTAGCGCGTGGCCGTGGAATTTTAAAACTTTTTCAAAATTTTTTACCTTCTCATATTTTAGTTCTTTTATATTACTCTTTGATTGTGCCGGATATAAATTATGGATGTATGATTTGGGCTAGTAATTTTACATGAAATTTTAAACGAATGCAGATTCAGAAAAATAAAGCAGTGAGGTTATCAATCACCCTCAACTATTAAAAAGAGAACTAAAAATTTCAATTTCCAATCAAATAAGCCCCTTTTGAAGTTTATACAACAACTCCTGCTATACGAAGTGCCTGGTCTAAAACAAACCGAAAAAAAATAATACGTTGTGCCCACTTCGCTCTTTACTTGGGCAGTGCTATTGTGCTATCTTTGATAAAGCACAAGTGACTTGATAGACCAAGGACTTTATGCTTAGTATAAAGTAAAGGGACTTTAGCATTCGCATCACGGACTTCTTACTTCATAGAAAGTTTGAGCTTTGCGATGGACCAAGAGCTACAATAATGCCACTTTTCTTTTTCTTTTTTTTTTTGGTGCGTCGTGTTGTGACATACAGTACATGCTTCGTTGCTGTTGGTGGTCTTATCATTTCGTTGTCGGGGAAAAAATTTTGGAGCAGAAACGCACGATGTAACAGCAGCGTGCTTTTTTTTGACCGTGGTTCTCTTGATTGCGCGTCGAAAGAACTACAGGAAGGGGTGTGTGTGAACACAGGTTTCTTGTCGTTGTTGCTATATTTGTAAGGGGCGGTAGCATGACAATTTAATCTGGTCTGGTTCCTGATACGCCTGCCAAATTTCATCGTCCTAGCTTACCTTAAAGTGCCTAAAGTAGCAAAACCGGGGACAGACAGACAGACCGACAGAATTTGGGATCGCTATATGTTAATTGGTAGATACCAAGTGCCATAAAAACCCAGGAGCTATGAATATCTACCAATCAAAATTTCTTCTTCTATGAGATTGGTCCAAATTGATATTGGCTATAAATTGATAACTAGCTAGGGAAACGTATGAACAGGACTTAAGGTACTCAAATAGCACCGTGCAGGCGACGCAACCGCTGGACGGGAGACTCTTCGAAGGAAGCGGATCTCGACGTCGATCCACTGGCGCTCGGGGGCCTGTCGCGCCGCGCTGAGCTGGTCGAAGTACCTCAGCGTCGAACGGGAATCGCTGCCACCGTAGAGCAGCAGGAACTCCTCCGCCGGAACTCGGTTGAGCTCCTTCAGGTCGCGCTCCTTCGTTTGCGAAGCCTTGCTCGCGTTCCGCGTCGCGTCGTTCAGGACCGACGAGGACGATCCCGGTGCCGGCTTGGCTTTGCGACGCTGGCAGGACAAGGACATGGTTGTTTCCGGTAACCTTGTCTCCGGTACCGGCTCCGAGGTCATCGGACAGATCATGGAACAGTTCACGGCCCTGGTCGCGAGCTATGAGGGTGAGGTCAACGAGGCGGCCTGATCGCTCTCGTAACCCTCTCGTCGTGTCATGTGACGCGACAAGGATTGAACGGCGCTGGTGGAAACACCGCGCCGTTTTTTCTTGCTCTCGGCGCGCCGCCGCCGGATATAGCCTTGTCGAAGACGTTGGAGACCCGCGATGGACGCTGATTTTCAGAGATCTTCTTCCCCCATTTTTAGACAGATATTTTGTGAGTGGATATTTTCAGATTTAGCCCCAAGCACCCTTTTTCAAAAAAATTCGTCCGATCAAAATTTTTAGATAGCCATTTTGTTCAACATAGTTGAAAGGCCGAATAACTATGCCTTTGGATAGGAATCATGATCCTCCTTAAGGAAAGTTCTTTAAGTTACAAAATTTATCCATTGTTTATGTATAGTATTTGTTATCGGAAAGTATGCATACACTTTTCGGAAGGAGGGAGCAAATTTTCTGATGGCGAAAATCAACGAGGATAAAACGAAAACCACGTGCGTGTCTAGGTTCAATAGCCCATCTCCACCAAAAATAAAGCTTAATGGAGTGGGAAAAGAATGGGTAGACAGCTTCACATATCTGTGGAGCCAGATCGCGAGCGACAATAATCACTCAGTGGACATCAAAAGACGCCTCGCTCAGGGTAGCACCAGCTTCAAAGCTCTGATGCCAATATGGAAACAAAATTGAATCCCCGTGAAGCTAAAACTTAAACTATTCTGCTCTATCATCATTCCTATAGCTATGTATCGTTAAGCCTATTCAACTCAAGGTCGCCAAGAGACTATAGAAAGCTTTATGATATATTCTTTTATATTTATGCAGGATAATTAAGGATTTTTCTGATTTTAACCCTGTTCTGATGGGTTATTCAGAATCCTGAAAGGTAAATATTACGAGTCAGTTAATCTGCATGCAGGCTAATTAAGGATTTTTCCGATTTTAACCCTGTTCTGATGGGTTATTCAGAATCCTGAAAGGGAAATATTATGAGTCAGTTAATCTGCAACAATTTTTTTAAAACCTTTTTTATTTGCTCCGATGCCTCCATTGTCATGGCCTCCTGTGCTTGCGCGTTTCGCATCCGCAGCATTGGCGTCATGGCTCGACCCTTGTTTTCTATAACTGCAGCTCTATCACGGACTCTAGGTAGAGTAGGAGATGCTGCATCCTCCGTATTCGACGTTGGTGGACGCTGTGTGTCATCAGTCCGCGGTACGGGCTTTGCGATCGGTCTCTGGATGTGAGGGACCGACGAAGCAGGGGTCGCGGAGCTCCCGTCTTGCGCAAAGCGCGGAGGTGTGGGCTTACCCATACTGAACATACTTTATCACTGTCTTGCCTAGCTTCTTCTATCGAGTAAATAGTAACTTGTAGTCTTTATTTAATTCACTGATAGTCTCTCAGCAAGAAGTTCTTAAAACACTCCTGTCTCCATCTTGCAAAGTATTCCATGCCTTCTATAATGTAAGTGATCCCTTTGAATCCTTTGTGGTCTTCCACTAAAGCTTGGTAGTGTTTCCACAAGAAGTTTTGAAACACACTTTGATTGATCAAGAAAATCTTCGCCCGTCTTCTTTATGTCCAACGAAACCAACTGTCTCGCTCTCTCTCTCCCTCCCTCTCTCTCTCTCTCTTTTACTATGCCTGCATGTCTGACTAAGTGTGGTCGTGTGTGTGTTTTTATCTCTTTGTCTGTCTTTGCGTGTTCTTGTGTCTGACTCTTTGTCTGTAGGTGTTTTGTCTCTCTATCTGTGCCTGTGTGTCTGACTTTGTGTGTTTTTTCATATATGTGTTTGTCTTTGTGTGTCCTTGTGTCTGACCCTATGTGTTTGTATGTGTCTGTTTTTGCCTCTCTCTCTCTCTCTCTCTCTCTCTCTCTCTCTCTGTCCCGTCGCATTCCTGTTGTCTCTAAACCCTTAAAAGACGTCATTGTAAGATCATTGCAATGCCCATAAGCACTTTCTGGAAGCCGCTTGGCAAAACTAAACGTCGTACTTCTAGATCTAGCATATCGTGCGGCTATTACACTGTCTTCATTTTTATGAAATGCTTTCTATGATCCTCAAATTTAATATATGTTTTATTTATAGTAAGAATTGAGCTGTTACTTTCTTTAATCGTTATCTTTTATGTTGTGACAATATCTAATAAGGACTCCATTTATTGACTTCAATAATTTTTCATAATTAATGAAATCGAAAATTCCAATTTATTTATTTAGTAAAAACGATTATTCCTCAAACTGATCTTTATTTCAAAATGGTTTCCTTCCTCTGAAAATAAAACAGAACATCTGCTGGTGTGGATTGGATACAAATATCTGTAGAAAATGCAAGTTTTCATTTATACTCGCATGAATCAAAGCTATTTTCCATTTATAGTGTAAATACGTATCTTAGTTTTTTGTGCTTTATTTTTTCCCCATAAATTTTCAAGAATTAATTCAATAATTGTGAATTCATGGATATCAGTAAGATTGCCGTTGGCCACAACCCACCCTGGGACGTCAATGTCATTATCGAGGTGCCGCTGGGTGCCGATCCGGTGAAGTACGAACTCGAAAAAGAATCGGGTGCGATGTATGTCGACCGTTTCCTGCATACGGCGATGTTCTATCCGGCGAACTATGGCTTCGTGCCGCACACCTTGTCGGAGGACGGCGACCCCATCGACGTGCTGTGCGCCTCGACCCGGCCCTTGGTGCCGGGCTGCCTGATCAATTGCCGGCCGATCGGCGTGCTCATGCATCGGAAATGAAAGAATTCGTCAAACAGCTTCATTACTGCTTATGTATCTTTTAGCCTGATATTGTACGATTTCGTCGATATCACTGATTTCGGACCGCAAGCCAAAACTGCCATGTCACTGCCTTTGTTGAAGTATTTACGTATGTATATGATTGCCTTTACGGAGTTACAATATTCAACGTTTATGTGTGCATTAAATGTTTTTGATAATAAAGGGGAATATGGCTTCTTTATTATTGCTGTTTTACCGCCATCTTCAGTAGATCTTCTTCTATATTGGAGATGACGGCCTCGAGGCTCTGACCGCCGAGCTGATCGCTTGCAGCTCCTTGATCGAAGACCGCCACATAGGCCGGCGGCTGCACGACGCGCATGTCGGCCACGACCTTCGCGTAGCGGTCCTCGGGGGGCATGGCCTTTCCGGGGAGCCGACCGAAGCAGCCCAGCATGGCCTGCGTGGCCTCAAGGGTCCACGACCCCTTGAACTGCATTCCCGCGACTCCGAGGCGACCCATCAGGTCGACGAAATCGTTGACCCACGAGTGGCTCGACGCGGCGCGGACAAATATTCATCCATCTGATGTTAGAGTCTGTGACTAGTTTCTTGGCCGTGGTTAGGAATAAACTTGCATTTAATCTATTTACATTGCTGGATTGTCGCAAAACATTAAAGTTGCGAAATATTATTCAATTAGAAAAGTGGGGTGACGAAGAACATTAAATATATCAGGCCAGGTTTAAAAAATCAAATGTGATTAACGGTCATGCATTTTGTTGCTGACCAATACTACTTTCGCTTTTTTTTTCTAGTCTCCTGAATAGCATAAACTTCAAATAAAACAAAATTTGGAAATTTTGCACAAGGCAGCAGGAGGAGATTTCCTGCTATGCTTTAAGAAATGGCTGGAAATTCATTAAAAACACATGTTTTTTAACTGAAAGTCAAAAGCCACATTAAAACTTAAACAAACAGACATTATTCTGTGCATGAGGGGGCCTGTCCCTTCCTCATTGCTTGATTTTTATGCTAAAGCTTTAGAGTTCTTTAAAACACTTCTCATTCAAATTCAACTGCCCATGTGTGTTAAGGAGTAAACTGTTAGTAGCCTAAGCTATTTTGGCACATAGAAATCGGTCAACTTGTTTCTACCTCTGGCTCTCTCTTTCTTTCCTTTTCCTTTCTGATATCTTTGTTTCTGTATCTGTCTCGTCCTGCATATAGTCATTTTTTTTGTCTTTCAGTTTGAATTTTTTAGGGTTTTGTATATTGAACTATATTGATGTTTACCGAGTTGACTTTTTCTTAAGCGTATAATTATGGCTCTTAGTGACATTTTACGATCTGTTTTCTTTATTGATTTTTAAAATAAAATAGTGGCACCACGAAAGGTTTTTTTATCGTAATGTTTTATCAAACATACGTGCTCTCTGGTCTCCTTGATTTCCTTGTTTCTGTTTGTCATTAAAACAGACGCGATTGGTTGCATCTCCTTGGTTTGTATGGCTTTGAACTTCGTCCATGAAACTGCACTGTCTTTGTGGCGGTCACTTCTAGTATGCTGTTCGAGGATGTTAGAGATGTCTTTCCATCTTATCACGCCGACGTCTATGAAAGGTCTAGACCCGTACCTCTGTCCGAAAAGAGTAGATATGCCGCCAAAGTGTCTGCAGCGGAAGCATTAAACAGAATCATCCTGGACAGAATGGCTAATTTGAGAAAAAGTTAAGACAGATTGACTGACTGAGAGACAAATCTGGCATAAACCTTTTTCAGAACTTTATAAAATGATGTCATTTCACTTCCTGACAGATAGCCTGTCATCCATACTTCTTAGAGCAGAACTAAGGTAATAGGCATAGAGTAAGGATTATTCAAGTAGTCTATCAGTTCAATGAACCGTTTGAAGGCAATTGAAGAGCCCAAGTAAAATCTTTTGAAAGAATTATGACTGACCATGTCTACAGGACTTGCTGGTAATTGGGCAACTATTTTTTGAATTTATAACCCCCCGCTCCTTATTAGGACACCCCGCTTATTAATTTGAGGAAATTTTCCCAGTACTCAAAATTTAAATGATGTCTGCAAACACTTTCCATCCACCATTTGACCCTCAAGCAGTTGCTCATTAGTCAATTAGTACGATTTTTGTCCTCATGTATGTCATCGTCATTTAAAATTTTCACGAAATTGTGACTGGAGTTCTGACCCCAGCCTCTTCTTTGTAGTCGCCCGTTTTTCAGGTTTTGAGCATGTCGATGGCCGCCTCCCTTTTAGAGATCAGGACATTAAATAATAAGAAAAGTATTAACATTACATCATGAAGGTGGGCAGAGGGCTAGCCCTTGGCCTTGTACTTGACTTCTTAACTGGCCGAAAACGAAGTCTTTGCACTCCACAAAAATGATTTGGATTCATCATGGTCAGATACTTCTTTTGGGGCCCCACAGGGCACAAAATTAGCTAGAATAATTTTCCTGGCTGTAATTAATTCCCTGCTTAATCATCATGACGACCATTACAGGTTTGTAGATCATTTGTCCATAGTGCTTGCTTACCTCTTCTAATCTCTGTGGTAGAAGGTGGTCGCCCGGTGGAATTATCAGGATCTGTCTGCCTTTTGTTGATCTTGCTATCCCTTTGTGTTATTTAGTTCAGGTTTTTTCTATTATATATTGTTATTAATTTTGAAAATAACACTAGAGAAATAGAAAATATGTCACCACCGGGGATCGAACCCGTGGCCACGCTCGATGATATTATTTAGTAATTTCCTTGCCTTTATATGCTTAATAATTTATTTACTTTTGTTATTGTTTGTTTATTTATTACTTGTTTAATTGTTGAGCGCCGGTTCCCACCGGGTCGGCAAACCGCCTTGCGGGCGGTCATAGGCATTGCCCTTTTCGATCGGCCCCGGGTCCAGTTTCTCGGAAATGCCGTAATGCATCCCCGCCAGGATCGCCGCCGTGACCAGATAGGGGTTGGCATCGGCGCCAGCCGCCCGGTGTTCAACGCGGATCGCCGCCGTGTCGCTATGCGGAATACGCAGGGCGACCGACCGGTTGTTCACGCCCCAGGCGCGGTTGACCGGCGCGTAACTGTCTGTCCGGAAACGCCGGTATGAATTCGCTGAGATCCGGCAGTCACGAATATTTGGCTCCTTTAAAATACAGATGAAAACTTTCTTATTAAAAATGTCTTATGGTTTAATTTTTTTAGGGGGTGGGGGTGCTATTTTTTTGCTGTTGGATCCTCTATGACGCATATAATTTTAAATGGTATTTTATTGTCGGGTGATGTGAGGGTTGCTGTTTTTTGGGGACTGCCGGTGAGTTGTTTTTTTTCCTTATAGATTTATTTTTAGATACTGTTTACTATGTTTATGCCAAGCTTTATCATTCTTTATTTATCCGGCTGGAGCGTCGAAGCCCGCGCCCTGACCTTCCGCGACGGCTCGGTCCAGTCGGGCGAAGCGCTCGCCGACCGCAACAGCTTCCCCCGGATCGGCGTGACCTTCACCTTCACCCAACCCGACCAGGGCACCTTCGTGATCCGCCCCTTCGGGATCAACGGGACGTTCAGCCTGTAGGCAGCGGCTCGGGCCTCGGCAAGACACGATCCGCCGCGAAGGCGATCGCGAACGTGATCAGGCCGGCCGAGAGGGGCAACACCAGCTCGATCGGCAGGAGCGGCTCGGGCTTTATTAAAACTATGATGATTTGACAAGAAAAACAAAAACGGAGGGCGCAAAAAAAGATGGAGAATCCAATATCCAGCTTTTCATCCGATCCCCGACACTACATCCACCTGCAAGCTTTTCGATCAGCTGTTTTAAGGGAACTCGCAGACATGTGTTATACCTCTCCTTATTAGTTATGTTTTAATCGAGGATCAGGATGCACAAATGCCCTAGCTGTAATGCCAAGCACTTTGATCGATGCTGATTCCTTTTAGAGAAAGCCTTGTCCTAATCAGATACGATTCAAGCGGGACGCATAAAAAACGAACGTGGGCCGCATGCTCAGGCCGCATGCTCAGGCCGCATGCTCGGGCCGAGGGTTGGTCATCACTGGTAAAAGTGTGTTAGATATGTTTATCATGCATCAAATTGGTCAAATAGTCACTTATGCGGCTGGTCCTTTTTGTAACGGCTGATCACTGTACAGCGTCTAGTGACTAATCCCTATGTGTATGTGTAAAACGTAGTAGCTTAACTAGAGATGCTTTTGCTTTAATGGTTTGTTAATGGATCACGCATCAAAATATACTAAACCCCAGCAAATACAGATGGACTCATAAAAAGCTCTGATACGCACTTCATTTTGACACGAAGATGTTGATACATGTATCGAAGACACTTTATAACTGAGAAGTCAACCCCTCTTTTTAGAGCTTTATCCAAAATCTGGGCAAAAATACACGAATCAAATGCCCTGGCTATGTCCAGTGCGCATAGAACAAGCAAATCCCCGGAACCTTCCGCATCTACAAGAACCTTAAAAGGGGAAAAAAGATCATGCTCACGACTAAGTTCTTTCTTACACAAATAGTTAACCTTTTGACAACCTGTATACACATAGTTTATTTTGATTTGGTTCCATACTCCCCGCAACATTCTCCAAAAACATCAACTAAACGCCTTTGGTTTTTTTCAGACACTAAGGGTCAAACACACCCCCTCCCTTACCCGATGACAAATACTATATGAAAACAGTCCACAAATTGCATTATTTGCAGCCCTTGCTCCAGGAACGGCGGGGGGTTGACATCTCCAGAGACATAGTTATTGGCCTTTAAATTATTTTAAACAAAATGGCCATCTATAAATAGGCCTTGGCTGGTCGCCGTGCCGACGGGCAAGACCCGCACGGTGATCGTCGAGACCGAGGACACGCCCGATCCCGACAGCGACGACTGGGAGGAGGAGGGCGAGGTGCGGATCGAAATCGACGAGCTCCGCGACGTCCGCGAGCTGTGGGTCATGCTCGCCGAGAAGGCCTACGCCAAGCTCAAGGGCAGCTACGGCGCCATCGGCAGTGGCGGCTTCCCGGGGCTGGCCCTCAACGCCATCACCGGCGGCGGCTCGACCCGCCACATGTACCCCAGCGCTGGGGCCATCGACAAGTGTCCTAGAATGTTGCGAGACGACTCATTCTAACGAAAATTAAAAGCTCTAGTGCCCTTTTAAGTGACCAACAAAATTGGAGGGCACCTATGCCCCCTCCCACGCTTTTTTTCTCAAAGTCGACGGATCAAAATTTTGAAATGGCCATTTTGTTCAGCATAGTCGAAAAACATAATAACTATGTCATTGGGGCTGACTTACTTTCCCACATTCCCCAGGGGAGGGGCTGCAAGGTACAAACTTTGACCAGCGTTTACATACAGTAATGATTATTTGGAAGTGCAATCATAATAAAAAAACATTCACTTGTTTAGCATTAGAGCAGGAGTCACTCAAGAGGTAAAAGCACGCAAGGAAATGTTACTTCTAGACGTAATGATAGTTTTGGCATACAGGGAAGACTAAGATGAATCAAATGATCTTATCTAAAAGAAGTTTGCATTAACCTGACTAACAGCGGAACAAATACACAGCTAAAGCGCATATTTGATTGATCAGATCGATTTTTAAAAGGAAATTGAGATTTATGAGTCAAGATGACAGAAATAGGCCGAATGTCAAGTCTCGCTAAGGTCCATTTGTTGCAGTATATGTCACCCAGATGAGTTGCAGTATCCTAATTTAATATATATTGAGCAAAACATTGATTTATTTACATTTACTGATGATAGTAAGCTTGTTTTTGCTGACCGGGATCAAAATAATTTGGTAACAAAGGTGCAAATACTGATGGACAGAGCTTATGAGTGGTTTGAAGCAAATTGTCTCGCTCTACATGTTTTGAAGTCTTAATTTTTGTTTTTTTCCAGAATTGGCTTGCAATTTCTTGGTTTGAATATTATTCCAAGTGCTATAGATTACCATAGGCAGCCACATAAGAAATCCTGGAATCAGCGAAAGATTCAGAATGTCTAGGAATGATGATATTTATCAGAAGGATGTGACGGGGCAGGCAAATATTGCCACGGTGACGTGAATTGACATGGTGTATGACGAAGGTTTGGCTTGAGAAAACACGAACCAATGGATTTAAAGTATATTTTCAATCAAGAAAATGCCCAAACTGGCATATGTGAGATAATTCTTGCCAGAAGATGCCGTGTGTCAGCCATTGAGTGTCACAGGCTGGAAATTGCCGTGCAGTCCTGGTGAAAACAGAATGTTCAAGCCTACTTAGTAACATAATAATCATCTTGCTTATTAACTTGTTTCTAACCTAATTCCTACCATGTCTATGAAACTCATTTACCAAAAAATCATCGCCTGGGGCCTCATAATTTTTTTATTATTTTAGTTCTGTCAGTAATTCTTCCGCAGAAATTGAATCTTCCTTCACATCCAAGGCTTCACAAACTTCTTCATTTTCTCTTTATCTTTTCCTCTAGCTCTATTCTGGCTTAAGACGTACTCAAAATGTCCTGCACACAAAATTCCACATTTTTGTAGATAGGAGCTTGGAACTTGTACAGCAGGGTTCTCTGATACGCTAAATTTGATGATGTGATTTTCGTTAAGATTCTATGACTCTTAGCGGGTGTTTCCCCCTATTATCTAAAATGAAGCAAGTTTTCTCAGGCTCTTAACTTTTGTTTAAGAAACTTATATATTTAAAATCAGCATTAAAATGCAATTCTCTTGATGTAACTATTGGTATCGAAATTCCGTTTTTTAGAGTTTTGGTTACTATTGAGCCGGGCCGGTCCTTACGGCAAGCGTGATCGCCTCGCGGTACTTGTCGTTCTCGTGGTCGATTCCGGCCCGGATTAGCGCCAGGCCGGCGTAGGCGGTCAGTCCGGGATCCGACTTTCCACCCTTCTTGGTGAAGGCCCAGCCGCCGTCCCGGTTTTGGCTGCGGACCAGCCAGTCGATGGCGCGGTTCTCGGTCGCCCCGATGGGCGCCCGCTGAGCGAGCGCCGGGCTCGCCCCGAACAGACACAGAGCCAGCAGCACAGCTGCCATTTTGAACGAGTTACCCACGAAGCACCGCTTTCGGAGAAGGTTTTAAAGTTTGGATTGATCTCGATCATATGTTTGGACCAGGTAAAAATCGTACGGTTAAAAGATGATAATTCTCAATTGATTTCTAGCAATGAATGCTATGGCTGAAGCTGTCGAAAACTCCGAATTCGTTCTCATATGCATGTCGGATTCGTACAAACAGAGTACATATTGTCAAGCTGAAGCAGAATATGCTTTTGGTTGTAAACGACGTTTAGTTCCTTTAATTGTTCGACCAGGATATCGAGCTGATGGTTGGTTAGGTTTTATGATTGGTGCATTTCTGTCTCTGACAGCCAATGTAAATGATTATCCTTTAGGGCACTGCTTGTCTGTTTCTGTTCGTGTATGGCAAAATTAATAATTACTCCATTCAAGCAGGATTTTATATTTGTTATTTTAATGTTTAAATGCGGAGGAGGGAGGGTTGTTGAATTAGGGCCTCAGCTCTAAGATTAGAAATAGTTTTTACTCTGGTTGAATTTAAATTTTAATAGAGTGTAGTTTCCAGTCTAGGAATACAAAAAAATTAAAGAATTTGAACAAACATTAAAAGGTTTCGGGCTGGATGGGGAAATGTGATCGGAAAAAAACCTTTGCAGCAATGAAGAAGGGGAACAAAGAATTTATATGCTTATTAATAAGTCAAATTACTATAAGAAAGCTTTATTCTTAGGGCACTAGTATACACGCTCTTCCTAGGAATTATTTGTACAAACAACAGGTTTAGACATGTTTTTGTAAAGATGTTTTTTCTCGGAATTCACATTGGAATTGTAAGTGGGAGATGTTTGGTTAGACTTCTAGACTTCTATGTGGGGAATATTTCCGTGTTTGAATAAACATGATCCCGGAAGTCCTCGAGTGGCGCAGGCAAAAGAGCCTGGCAAACGATCCCGAATGCTATGCTGCGGCCTACAGAGTGCTGGCCGAAAGCGACCTGGCCGATGACCTGCACCGCATCCGGGCGCCGACCCTGGTCATGACCGGTGAGTTCGATATCGGTTCGACACCGCGGATGGCGCAAGTGATGGCCAGTCGCATCCCCGATGCACGACTTGTGATCCTGCCGGATCTGAAACACTCCGTGCTTCTGGAGGCACCGGATCTTGTGGCAGGCGAGATCATGGCGATGGAACCATTTGCTTTGAGAATATAACTGAATGTAAAGTGAGACTTCAAATCCCAAATTCGACTGAAATATGGTAAAACTGTAATTATGTTGAATGACACAAAAACAATAATCTTGATTTAAAGTGAGTTTTAAAATGAAATTTGAATGCTACAAAAACCATAATCCACAAAAACAAAGTCATACATTATTGTTATCTAGAGCTACTACTGCTAACAACTTACCGCAGCACCAAGCCACCTGAAGCCAATAGCTACGCATGCTCCTCCTCCATCCAATCTATTCGAGGAATTAAAATAGATAAGCACCTCCAATAAAAAGATGACATACTCTGCTATGAAAGAATAGAAAGATCCTAAAACGAGCTGAAGTCACATAACAATTATAGCTTCAATAAACCAAACAGTTTGTTTCACAGAATTACCAACGTTCATTTTACGTTCATTAAAATATTTTTATCACAATACATTTGAATGAAATAGAATAAAAAAATTGACAATGTTTTGATAAAATGTTTTGACAAAAAATGTTTTTTTTTATAATAGTACAATTTAAATAAATGTCACAGATGTCATACAGTAATGGTTATTGGGAAGTTTACAGACGTTTTCAGGGGACTTTCGCGCGTTGGGGGGAGAGAGGGTTGGAGACAGGTGTTACATGGGAGGATCTGTCCATGGAGGAATTTATGATGATGGAAGAAATTTTCCAAGAAGGGGGCGCAGAATTTTCTAGCATTATTTTAAAAAAAAATGAGAAAATAAATAAAAAAAGAGTTTTTCAACTGGAAGTAAAGAGTAGCATTAAAACTTAAAACGAACAAAAATTATTACATACATAAGCTCTTTACGCTAAACAGTTCATTGGCCAGAGCTGAATAGATATGATCTTTCATGATGGAATTTTGATACCAATAGCTACGTCAAAAGAATTGCATTTTAATGTTGATTTTAAATATATAAGTATCATCAAGTTTAGTCTTACCCACCAAAAGTTACGAGCCTGAGAAATTTTGCCTTATTTTAGAAAATAGGGGAAAACACCCCGTCATAGCATGTTAACGAAAATTCCACCATCAGATTCAGCGTATTAGAGAACCCTATTGTAAAATTTTCAAGCTCCTATCTACAAAAATGTGGAAAAAATAAATGAAGTAAATTTTGTAAACAATGTTTTGTAAATTTTGTAAATAATTTTTTTTTAAATAAATGAAGAATTGTAAATAAATAAAGACCCATCAATCAGTAAATTGTATAGAAAGTAAGATCTATGTCAGGGATGTTGCTATGATTCGAGTTAAATGTGAATACAACCATTTTATAACTTGAAATAAATGTTTGCTAATCCCCTTAAACCCCCTACGGGCATCTCTTTATTTTAGAAAGTGTTTGGAACTAATGGCGTCAATTCAAAATATTAGACGTGAGGTTTTGATCGGATGATTTTGATAAGAAAAAAGGGTGGGGGAGGATCCCCAGCTGCCCTCAAATTTTTGGTTACTTAAAAATGCAACTAGATTTTTAATTTTCTGTACTAACGTTTTCGTTAGTAATAAATATACGTACCTGACGAATTAACTTACGTAACGAACTTCTATATTGGTGTATTTTATTACGTATATGAGGGGGTTTCCCCCCTCGTCAATACCTCGCTCTTTACACTAAAGCTTTAATTTTATCCCAAATCTTTAAGAATGACCCCTGAAATCCAAACATTAACCATCTATCCGAAACCACTTCTGCCCTGCAAAATGCACTTGTCTCTATGACTTGTCTTCGTCATTTTATGGGACAAAAAACGAGTTTTTTCAACTGAAAAAACGCCTTCTTTGTCTTCTTATAAATTTTCAGGCTGAGCCCCAGAACTGTTGCTTGACTAACTCTTGCTGTTGCTACACCAACTGAATCATTATCCTTTTATCATTGTTTGTACAGGCTCGGAGACCTTCTTATGAAATTTTTTGCTATCTTCTGGAAAAAAGTTAATTTTTTTGCAGCATTTCGCCCCCATTTTTTTTGCTTTGCCCTCATAAGGACTGCCTGATCTTTTCGTCTGAACGAATGCTCCTTTCGAGTTTTCCCTACCATTCCGTCAAGAATCTTCTTTCTGAATTCCACTGCTTTGTTGGCATTCACGCTCTCTGCAACAGTTATTCCAGTAGCAAGGCTCCGAAGCGATAGCGGATCACCCTCGAAAGGAAGCGACTGCTAGAAACTGTCAATAGCTATTTGTGTGTCTTTGCAGTCCTTCTGCTGAATTGAAATACTAAACTCAATGTGTTCAATATAAACATAATATTGTACAAGTATATGTGTAGAAAAGATAATTTTGTTTTGCTGGCCTTTAAGTGCAGAATGCAGAATACCTCTGTAGTTACATCGAAAATGTGGAAGAAAGTACAGCGAAAATCATACCGGTGCAAACTATTGCACCGGATTATGATTCCACTCTCTCCAGAGTTTTGACTATGGTTATTCTCACACGGAAGTGTTTCTCGCGGTCAGGTAAAACCGTTTAACCATTAGAAAACGGTTATACGGTTGAACGGTTAGATATCGAGCACATTATTTAACCATTTATTAACATTGAAATGCTTGGTCGTTTACGAGATGTAGTTTCGTCTTGGTCCTTGTTCCTTGGTGCATTTGGTTTATAATAAATTTTATTAATGTATTATTCTCCACTCATAGTACTGTTTTTCTCTTTATAAAGAGGAAAGTTTACAATATTTATCATGCAACACTGCTCTAACCGTGGGCCCGGTAACAACAAACAGGAAACCTGGAATTTTCCTCTTATCCAGAAAGTGTTTTCAAAGAAGCACAGCAGTCCTTAGTTGAGTCTAATCAACTAGAAGCACCGAACACGCCAAAGCACCAGACCCCCTAACTCCCCCAAGAGAGCTGATCAAATCTGGTTACGTCAAGCACGTATCTACGACATTTGCTTATTCTACCCACTAAGTTTCATCCCGATCTCTCCACTCTAATCGTTTTCCAAGATTTCCAGTTTCCCCCTCTAACTCCCCCCGATGTCACCAGATCTGGTCGGGATTTAAAATAAGAGCTTTGAGACATGAGTTCCTTCTAAATATCAAATTTCATTAAGATCCGGTCACCCTTTCTTACGTTAAAAATCTGATATCAAGGCTTCCGGTGACCATATAGGCCGTCTCTTCCGTCATGCGCAGTGACGGCTTCGCCAGCTTTGCACCCGGTGCAAATACGCTGTGAATGACTTCGTAGGAGCCGCTGAGATCGGGTGACAGCAATTCCTCGATGAGGCCGTCACCGACATCACCGCTTCGCCGGCGCAGCCCCGACCGCGTGATGACGCCACGCTCTTCCTCCGAAACGTCCGACAAGAGGAGAAACCAGCCCAGCGGCACCTCGAAAAGCTGCCCGACACGCCGCAATTCTTCAGTTGCAATTTTTATCAGTCTTTTCATCAGTCTTAAGGACCTTTTTTTTTCAAAGTAATGCTTATGAAATTCCTTTGAAACTATTTGTATTTATCGGGTATCTTAGTGACACTGTGGTCTTTGTGCCCAAGATCACATCTAGAGGGTACCTGGCTTGAAATATCCCTTTCCCCTCCCATGTGTGAATACTGCACATGAACCCTTTTCGCAGATGACTGGATAAACAATAGATTTATCGCTTTTTGTTCTTCTTTTATTTATGCATACAGGGGATGTGTCCACTCTTGTATTATACACCGGCACGGTCTACCAGTGTTTGAAGCGCGAGGCAAACTCCCCTTTATTTGACGCCTTCCACTTTGAGAACGACGAGGCTTCCAGCTTTGTGTTTGTACCTCAAAATATTCGCCTGAAATACGAAAAGGCGTCGCCCTGCCCCATTGATCCGGAAATTTGCCGGCCAAAGGAAAAAGGCTGCGCGCTCTGTCCGCAAGATCCGACCAATCAAATTTACGAGGTAACGGCTGTGGGCGACGTCCTCTGGTTGGCGCAAAATTTGAATTTTCCCAACCGTTTAATAGAAAACAAAAAATCGTATACTGACGTGGAAAAGTTGTCTGACAGGAGACTTGACCAGCTTAATATCAACCAAACTATCTGACCCAAGTGAGGTTACCATCAATAACTTTAACAGGTTCCCCACTTCTATCATCCAAAGTTTTCCGGCATTATCTACTGAGTTACCGGCTGATACAATTCCCCTTTTCTCCGTTGGAGCTTGGAAGCAGAATCACAAAGCTAAGAATAACAAGTTTCGACCCTTTTGATATCACATTTTCTTTTGTTACTGCTTTTAGGTTGGTCTCCGGCAGGCAGGCGATGGAATGCAACGCGCTGTCCAGTTCGGTGATGCACAGCACCTGGTTCTGGCACAGGCAGTACTGCAGCAGCTGCTCGCCGTCGTAGTCGCTGGGCAGGCTGGCCGCCTCACGCGGTTGCAGCACGCCATCGAGCCACTCGGCCGTCAGCGCCAACCGGGTATTGGTGTGGTCCAGCAGGTAGAGCTGCCCCAACGCGCAGTCGGCCAGCTCCGCTGCCGCGCGCACCAGGCCGGCGAGCAGGCTCTCGGCACTGGCCGGTCGCTGAAAATATGTTTTTAATTAGAATATTCGATCAATGTGCTGCCAAAACCCGTATTTTTTTTTACGCGATACAAAGTGAGTCGAGGGGGGCCAAGATGGAGTTCATGCCCACCCCAATATTTGGTCCAAATGGCGCCTCTGACTCGAAACGTAAATTTTGGTGAATGTTAATGAAATAAAAAAAAATATTATGAAAATATAATTCTTTAAAACAAAATTGTGGAAACTACAACAAAGAATGTTTGAAGGAGGCCCGCCAAGAGCGTATTATTTTAAATACGTAAATAAAGACTATTTCTCATATTTACGTTTTACCTATAAATTCCACCAACTGCAAGTGCCAATTGGCACTAAAAATGACACTTGGTGCCATGTCTTAAGTGGAAAAGTTGGGGGCTGGTGGACTACCAGAACTTCTTAGATAAATGTTAATGGCTCATTTGAAAGCTATTGCTCATATGAACGTAATTTTTATCGGTTCTACCATCCGTAAGTGCCATAAATCACTAAAAAAGGCACTTTTGGTGCCACTTCTTAAGTCGAAAAGATTGGAAGTATAAAATGGTACCTGCAGCAGAAACGACATTTGATTAAGTAGCTTTTTGCTCCTCGAGCGTTTCGAGCAGTTTTGACGTCAGCTTGTTGAGTATCGCCATTTCCTCGTCGGTTAGGTTTGAAAGCAATTTTTGCTGATTTTCTACGTGCTTGGGGATAATTTGGTTGGTTTTCTCTAATCCAGCTTTTGTCAGCGCCACAATGACACCGCGGCGATCATTGGGATTTTTTTGCCGTTCAACCAAGCCTTGTTTTTCTAACCGATCGATCCGGCTTGTCATGCCCCCTGATGAAATCATGTTCGGCTACATTTGTCAGGTTCCCAAATTCAACCCTTCCCATCAAAGTAACAACTTAGCATATGTTCGAAAATTTTTGCTTAAGGTGAATGGAAGTCTCAGAAGCCCAAACTAGGGCCAGGGAAAGCATCATCAAGCTCCTACCATTATCTACTCCCTACCTCTATAGCACTGTGTTACTATGATCCTAACAGAATATGTCCTAACTGGGAAAAAACGAATCTGACTTAGAATATGGACCAAATTTCGGTATCCGCTTCACAAAAGCCTGCAGACAAAGAGAGAATTGCAGATTATTGTCCGCATCATTGGATATTTTAAGACAATTTCTGGAATTCTGCAAGTCCTCCAGCTTGTAAGTCAAATCTAGAGCCTTTTTTCTAGGCTAAAGTCATTTATGTTAAAATTGGCTTCCCAAATCTCAAATTTTACATTTCCATTTTTGTAATTCTCCTGAATATCGTAAATTTTAAAACTAATTCTGATATTTCAGAGCCATTTCAGCGTGTTAATAAACATGGAGTTGTTTTTTTTTCATATTTTGATTTTCGGCGCTGTTCGTTTATTGCCTATACATAGAATTCCAGATGTTTTAAATGCAACTGTGAAATACACTAAATATGATTATATGAATCAGTATGTGAATATAGTGAGATAACCATGTTACCATTATTGTATTTTTGAAAATAAAAAGGTTTCGAATAAAAGAAGTTTGTGATATGTGAACATTTTCGGACTTCGTACAGCGGACAGACAGAGAAAAAGAAACACAGGCTCACAAACAAACAGGCACACAGACATAGAGGGAAACAGATTCGTACATACACACACACAAAGGCACACCCACACACAGTGCAATTTGTGCATTTTATGGTCCGTGCCCCCCCCCTCTGGGTGCCTGAGTCGTGAGAGTCCAGGACGCTTGTCTATTGGACCTTTCGACTACCTGAAAAAATGATTATGTATGGGTTTTGATTACGCAATTACTTAGTTTTCAAACTTTGTCGACGAACTTGAAGAAGTTTTCGACTTCCCTTGTGGTAGGAATAACATCATTGGCCAAGTAGATTATTCGAGCTTGAAAATCCTGTGCATTTTGTGGTCTTCAAATTTGCCAAATGCTCTGGTTCAGGCAACATCTCCCAGTGTGTCGGGACCGTTTGCGGTCGGTCCGCGAAAGAGTAAGGCGAATACGAAACCCGCTGCTGCAGCGAAAGAGGAAGCAACGGCAACCCGTCGACGCCAACCGCGCGAAGCTTTCTTGGCCGGGGGGTCTTCAGAGACAATCGGCGTTTCGTGGATCTCGGCTGATTGTCGATCTTGACTTGCCAGGTAGGGACGAATCTGTTTGAGGGCGTCTTCGTCGGACCTGGTGTGTGGTTGGTCCGCTCCGGCGCGCTTCGCCGCGGACTCGATCTGTTGCGCAGATATAGTGCAATTAAAGTACTTCCTGACTTCTAGAAGAAGCTCATAAGACAGGTTTCGTTTGTTAAATAATCCTTCAACTCGTATAGGTAGAAAAACTGGCATTGCGGAAGTGTTCCAAATACTTTGGTCACTGACTTAATGTTAAAAATCAAGTCAAAAAATACAATTTATTTAATTTTTAAATAAACAAGTGAAAATCCAGTCCACTTAAAGTAATAAACAACAAAGAGGGATAAAACTCCACAAAAAAAACCTACACCGAGACTGCGGCCAGTAGAGAGGTACTTTGCTACCATCTTCACTATTCCGGGGGTAGTCGTAGTTAATCACCATTTCTACGCCACCCACGTCAAGACCACGACCCGCGATATCTGTTGCCACCAATATAATTCTCCTACCACACCTGAATGCATTGAGAGCCTTATCTTGTTCCGCTTGTATTTTGTCACCATGGATGGCACCGACTTTATGCCTAGCTCTGTAAATTGTTTTGGCAATAAATTCTACCTTTTTCTTAGTTTACACGAAAATTATCGTTTTTTTCTGCTATTCTTTTGAGATTTTATTACCCGCTCAATAGTAACCAAATCTCTAAAAACGGAATTTCTATCCCAATACATATATCAAAAGAATCAAATTATTATTCTGACTATTCGCTCTTTACGCTAAGTTTTAATTTTGTCTGAATTCTTTAAGAAAGACTTCTGAAACACTATATTCGTTTAATTGGAACAATAAGAAGCATCTTTCAAAATTACTATAAAACTTTGGTGTAAAGAGTGAGGTGTTGACGACGAGGCAACCCCCTGCATTTACGTAATTTAAGTTTGCTGTTCGTTTTAAGTTTTAATGTGGGTCTGTGGAATCTCCGATGTGTTTTGCTGGCTTTAGTGATGTCTTTAACTTTCGTAATATTCTTTTTGTGCTTGAAGTCTTTTTTCTTTTTTTCTTATGTTTTGCTCTACTACTCATCGTTTTGGTCCAAGTGAGCAATAATAGATATTATTATTGTAAAATATCGCATGTTATCGCAGTGTTATCTCCGATTAATTTCAAACTTTGGGTCTGTGGAATCTCCGATGTGTTTTGCTGGCTTTAGTGATGTCTTTAACTTTCGTAATATTCTTTTTGTGCTTGAGAGCTTTAAGACATTAATGTATTTTTATGTGAACTTAATATTTATATGAATTTATGTCAATAAATTTATATTTATACGAAATTTTATATTTAATTTTATATTGATTTTGAAAACATAGATTCATTAAGAACTTAAATTTTTTTCAAGCATCGTTATCTGAAAAAGGATGAATTTATAAAACTCGAGCAAATCTTAAAAAAATGAGAATTAAAAAAAAAGTCTATACTTTTTCATTAATTGTTGGAATAATTTTTCCTTGTCATGACACTTTAAGCAGTTCCGTTTGTTTAATCCATCAGGGACAGAATATGAAAGGTTGAGTCATGGTCTATTGAGACATGTGAGGAACGTGGGACAGCAGGCCAGTGATCACTTCTTTTAATGTAATAATTAATATAGCATTAATTTTTTTTTAATAGCATTTTGGTGATAGTATTTTTTGTATTTTTCTTCATTTTGTAATTTTGTTATTTTGCAATTTAGCATTAATTGTATTTTTTTTTGTAATAGTATTTTTTGTGGTAGAATTATTAATTTTAGTTAAAACCAATTAAATGACTTGTTTGGTGAGTTTCGGCTACGTTACTATGAGACACTAAGATCTTACGTGCCTAAATCTTCTGTAGTTCCGAGGTATAAAAGGATAATCCAAAACATTTTTGAAAAAAATTGAATTCTTGGGCTTATTTCCGTGCAATTTGGTTCTTATTTTTTTCGGCATAAGTGATATTAGTTCTCAGTACATCCGAAAAAATACTAAATGACCCTCAAAAACAGTAATTTAAAACATTTTTTTTAATTATGGAGAGGGGGGAATTTGGGTATTTAAGTAAGATTTTGGGTCATATCTGGTTGATTTAAAAAAAATATAAAATTTCTATACAGACATACTGGCACATAACTGTTAATGACTATTAATTTACATTTTAGATTTATCTTAAAAACTCGACTGTTACTGAATGTGAAAAAAATGTATATGAACGGGAAGTCAGATAACCCTTATTTGATCATTGTTATACTTACCTGTTGTTTTCATTTAAGATCTTGAGCTACGCACGCGAAAGCATTATTTTTTAGCTTGTAGAAAGTTTAGTACTTGTAAAAAAGTAGAAAAGTTTTTAAGCACAGCATGTTTTTCAGTCTTTGTTTTTGTTTTACTGGTCTTTTGTCAAATTAAAATTAAATCGCCAAAAAGTTTCAATAAGTTTCTTCTGGGTCCTCAAATTCTAATGAAGTCTTGATAGTCCCCATGATTCTATCAAGCTCAAAGACCTAGAAAACAAATTCTATTGAAATTCTTTCTTTTTTTCTTTTTAGGAGATAATCTGGAATCTTTCGAAGTTTTATCAAATAGAAATTACTTCCTATTGATATGCTTACTTAAAGGAGCCCAAAAATTATAAACCGTGCTCATTGGCAAAATTGGATTTGGTAGGAATGAGCCTTTTTTTTCTCTCTCCTTCTGTTTATGCATAATCTAGGCTGGCTTTAGGTGGCACCGATTCACAATAATGTGGGGAGGGCAAAAAAAAAATTTTCAGTTGTTTTCAACAAAGATTAAAAAAACGGTATTTTTCAAAATCTAGGGAGATGACAATTTTGTTTTTATTTTTTCAATTAAAGTACAGTAGACATAAGGGGTTTTTCAATTGTTTTAAAGACGATGCCATAAAACGGTAAAAGGCAAAAGTTAGCACCGGGACCCATTCAGCGAGGCATTGAGGAGGGGACAACCCCTTTGAAAACGGTCAAAGTTTGTAACTTGCAGCCCCTCTCCTGGGGACTGTGAGGGATTAAGTCGTCCCGAAAGACATAATTACTGGGTTTTTCGACTATGATGAACAAAATGGCTATCTCAGAATTTGGATCCGGTGACTTTGGGAAACAAATCCTCGTGGGAGGCCACTACAACTTTTAATTTTCGTTATAACGAGCCATCTCATGACATTCTAGGACCACTGGGTCGATACGATCACCCCTGGGAAAAAAAATAATAAGTCTGCGTTGTTCATAGGTATTAGGGTTGGTACGCGCAACCGCAATCCCCTTGTGGTACGCCACCAACGATTGATCAACCAAACCTTGTGCCAAATAAGCCTCACCCAAAACCGCGTACGCGAACGCAAGATAACCATTGTCTTGCTGTAACTCCGGTCGACTTAAGGCGCGTTCCAGTCTGCCAACTGCGCTCTCTGGCTCACCCAATTCAATATCCGCAATGGCGATGTAGACTAGCGCCGTCAACTCTTTGGTCGATGAAGGGTTTGATGTGACTGTCGTTGGAAATTTTTCTGGGGGGGGGGGAACTTGCCAATGGAGGGAGGGGTATCTTTCACAGGAATGACCTTGAAAAGGATCAGAAACTAAATAAAAAAAAGTCTTTCTTCAAATAAAAGTATGCTAAGGAGTATTTTTTTAATCACAAGCAAAACAATTTTCTGGGAAGAATTTGCCGCAGGGAGGGATTGTCCGGGGGAAGTTTCAGGCGGAAGAATTTTACACGGAAGGATATATAGAGATATAGAGAAATTATATATAGAGAAATTTTCAATTTAATATTTTCCGCCTTGCGGAGGATGGCTCCGTCAATGAAGATTTTCCTCATCGCAAAGGCATAGGCGGCATGGCAGAGCATGTTGATGGTGGCATGGTGGTCAGCGGCCGCAACATCAGTTACAAATCTTTCGACGGTGGACCGACAGTTACGCTCCTTGAGCGCGACGAAGCCGCAGGGTTGGTCGGGTTTAATGACATCACGGCCGATCAGAAGGGCCGGGTATATGCGGGCGGCTTGGGGTCCAGTCCCGTGTTTGATGACGGTCGTGCACCACAATCTGAAAACTTGTATCAGTCGGGATTTGAAATAAGAGCTCTGAGACATGAATTCCTTCTAAATATCAGATTTCATTAAGATCTGATCATATATTCGTAAGATAAAAATATCCCGATTTTCACGTTTTCCAAGAATTCCGGTTTCCCCCTCCAACTCCCCCCAATGTCACAGGAACTGGTCGGAATTTAAAATAAGAGCTTTAAAGCACAAGATCCTTCTAAACATCAAATTTCATTAAGATCTGATCACCCGTTCGTAAGTTACAAATACCTCATTTTTCGATGCCCACTACTATTTGATTTGATGTACCTGTTTCTGTTTCTGTTCTTTTTTTCTTGTTTCTGTTTTTACTTCTGTTTCGATTTTTGTCTAACCTGTTTCTGTTTTTCGAAGAACAGAACAGAAAGGAGAAACAGATCACCTTTTTTGACGGACCTGTTTTTGTTCTGTTTTTTCCCGTTTCTGTTTTTACTTCTGTTTCTATTTTTGTATAACCTGTTTCTGTTTTTTTTTTTTTTTTGTAGAACAGAGCAGAAAGGTGTTATAGATCACCTGTTTTTGACGGACCTGTTTTTGTTTTTTTACTGACTTAATTTATTAACTAAAATTCATTTAACAAGTGCGTCTCTAGAAGCGCTCACTTTTGAATACGATAAGAATGCCTGTTCACAGAAATGTGGCCCAGTACGTAAAGACACTTTATGGAAATGAGTTCCCATACTAAGCAGATGAGTCACGTCCTTTTGAATGGTTTCCAGTTCACCACTGTAAAATTCCGGTGTCTCATTGGGTAAAATTTTAGGAAAAAGCCATCTGCATCGCTCCTAACAACCCTGGTGGCAAATATTGCTCTATGAGAAGATCGTTCCCGATTTTGTCTGTCTAGTCAGTCTGTCTGTCTGTCTGTCTCTTTCTCTGTTTGTCTGGTCTGTGTGGTCTTTTAGGTCAGTTTAGTCTGTCTCGTCTTTCTTTTCTTTTTGTAGTAGGTCTGTCCGGTCTGTTTTTCTGTCTGGTCCGTATGTCTTTCTTAATTCTCTGTATATCTGGCTTGTATTTCTGTCTATGTTGTCTATCCGTCTGTCTGGTCTGTCTGTCTATCTAGCCTGTCTATTTGGCTCTCTATTCAGTCGTTTTTGACTGGTGTCTCTGTATGTCTTAGAATTGAGGTCTACTTCCATCGACCATAATATGTAGGGTTGAGGAGAAAACTTTTTTTGTCTCTTCTTATCCAACATTTTGTTAGAGCAATCTGTTTCTGAGTCCTTTGGTACTGGTGCGAGGAAAGACCGTCATAGTCGCTTACAGCATAAATGAGAAGAAACATCGACTCTGTAATCCACTGGTTCACAACCATAAATAGCGAAATCCTCTGCTGCAGATTTCTTTCTTTTGATATTGTTGCTTTCAATCCATCTATATCTGAATCAAATTTTAACAAAGCGAATGATTTCGAATTTCGTGCTTGAACATCTTTATTGACATGGTAGAAAACATTTTAGGCAATCGCTGGGCCGAAAACTACAAGAAGGTAATGGAAAAGTTGTTTAAAGTCTACAGTTACCCCCGGCGACATTTACCACTGGCGACACTTACCCCCAGCGACACTTACCCCCGCGACATTTACCCCAGGCGACACTTACCCCCGCGACACTTACCCTCGGTGACATTTACCCCTGTGACATTTACCCCTGGCGCCACTTAACCCCCGTGAATTGTATTAATTCCTGAACAAATCGACACCGCCAGAGGCCGAACCCCAAACCCGTTGCGGCAAATCTTTGGAGCCGCCCCAGAAGGACCGGTTGTCGTCGAGCCGGACCGAGCGCGGCCAGCCGTGCCCGTCAGACCAGACCGGCCCTTCGATGCTCCAGTCACCGGCGTCGGCTAGATTGCTGTTATCCAGATTGGTCGTGACGTCACCGGTCACCTGGGTGTCTGAATCGACAGAGGTGATATCAACCTTGCCGCCGTTGATGATCACTTCATCATCCGGGGAGGCACTCGAGAAGTCCATTTCTTCGGCTGCCAAAATTGGGTTTGAAAAGCATTGAAAGCTTCCTACTGCTGCGCTGATCAATCAATCAATCAATCAATCAATATTTATTAATTCAAATTAAAAATGTACACTAACAATATTATGCCCCAACAGAGAGCAGAGCTCATAAGGATGAGGCAGTACAAATGCATAGAAAAAAAAACACAACGTCTCGTCATGCTAATAATTCCAAAAAGAAAATAAAAACCTAAAAAAAACAAAAAAACATACAAGGTAGGAGATAACCGAGGAGGCCACCCCATTTTCATTCCGCTCCCTCCACTCTAAGTGTTTTCCAAGTTTTAGGTTTCTCCCTTCTTACTCCCCCCCCCCCCAATGTCACCAGATCCGGCCGGGATTTAACTTAAGAGCTCTGAGAGACGATATCCTTCTAAATATCGAATTTCATTGAGGTCCGCTCACCCGTTCGTAAGTTAAAAATACCTCATTTTTTTAATTTTTCAGAATTAACCCCCCCCCACCCACCCCCCCTCCGACAACCTCTAGCCACCCCCAACACAGCGGACTCTCATCCTGAGACGATAGTTTTCATAAAAAATACAAAATACTTCTTATAAAACAAAAATTAATTCTTAAATAATTCTAACAAAAACTAAAAAATCCCGAAAAATTACAAATTGTTCTTAAAATTGTGCTTAAACGCCTTTTAAACTTCGAGACGCTGGTTTTGCTTCGTGACGTTCTTTCTTCGAACACTATTTTTGTGACGTTTTTTTATATAGGGAGGCTATGGTGCCCAGTCGTAGTCATTACGATTCGGTCTCAATCCATTCTTGTTCCAAACTAGACAAAATTTTTTAACTGGAAATAATCATGGGAGAGGGACTTGTAAGTAAGAACCTGTTCACTTTGGGCTCGAAATTTGTGCAAGTTGGTGCACATTGTAGTCTATTTCTTTAAATCTGACAGAATTAAGCGTTTACGCAACGAATACAAACAAAAACAATGACGTAGATTCGTAAAAATTAGGGGCACCAATGGTATTTTAATCCTGAAATGCTACGTATAGCTTTATAATACCAACTAGATTATATAAGATATTGTTCCAATTTTTCATCCGTCTCGGTGTCTACGATTGAAAAAGAGTTGTTCAACTGATCTTCAGCGGGACCGTTGTCGAGTTCTCGCTCGCGTCGGTCACGACCAGCACGGGGCTCCAAAACAGCGACTTGCCAACGGGAACGAGGACCTGAACCTCGTCACCGGAAACGGTGGCCGGAGTCCCATCGAGAGTGGCAGTGGCGATCGGCTCGGAAAAGCGGATCGTGACCGTGGTCCCCGGTCCGGCAAACAGCAGCTCCCGGTCGACCCGCTCCGGCGGTGTGATGTCACAGAACACGGACTCGGGTTTGGACTCCGCGGAGTTACCAAAGCCATCGCCGACTATGTTATTGGCGAAATTAGAATTCGAGGTGCAGCATGAAGCAGCAAGTAATTAACTATTGGCAGTCGTTAAAAGAACAAGAACAAAAATTGTTGATTGTTGCTGGTGTCGTATTTGTAATTTTTACACTGATAATGGGAGTTATTAGGCCTCTAAACGAGGGGGTAAAAGCTGCGCAAACGGACGTACAAAAACAAAAAGAACTACATGCTTGGGTTACCAAAAGTGTTGCTCAGCTTAAAGCCAGTGGTGGTAGCAAAGCGGTTGCGGGCAATCGCAACCATCAAATAATCAACAACATCTCCTTCACTTATCAAATTATCAAAAGCAACTCCTTTACTCATCAAATTATTAAGAGAAAATTTTTCACTCATCAAATTATAAATAACAACTCCTTCACTCATCAAATAATCAATAACAACTCCTTTACTCATCAAATTATCAATAGCAACTGCTTCACTCATCGTATAATCAATAACAACTCCTTCACCTATCAAATTACCAAAAGCAACTCTTTCACTCATTAAATTGTAAATAACAACTCCTTCAATCATCAAAAAATCAATTCAAGTCATCTTATTTTCGTTTCCTCGTTTTTTGTTGCATCTTCCTCCCTGGTACAAGAACAGTGATATGGTAACAAATTTTGGGGCTCCAGATTTATTAAATAAATTTAAAGTGCTACACCAGAAACTATCCGACTCAATACATTTTACTATTAACCCTTTTCATGATCTTCTAAAATGTTTTCTACAGTAATTTAATGTGTTACAATTTTTTTTCTGTGTGTTTGTTTTTATACCCTGCTGTTTCAAGTGGGTCACAAATAAATTATTATTATTATTATTCCTCTTGCAGAATTCTAAGAATCAATAGATTGATTTAAAAGGAAAATCAGAAGCTTAATCCTGGTCCGAATTTAAAATAAGAGCTCTGAGACACGAGGTTCTTCTAAATATCAAAATTCATTTAAGATCCTATCACGCACTCGTATGTTAAAAATACCTCATTTTTCTTCTCCCTTCAGCCCCTCTGATGGTCGAATCGGGGAAAAAGACTTTATCAACTCAATTTGTACAGGTCTCTGACACGCCTTCCAATTTTCATTGTCCTAGCACGTCCACAAGCACCGAACTGCAGACATTTTGAAAGTTCCTGACTATTGTGGTAAGAATTCAGTGAGCACACCTAAGTTTGTTATATATGAACCAGATGAAGTCCCTACAATTATTGATGAGGCAAGCACTATGCTAAACCAAAATCTAAACAATTTATGCCTAGAATTCAAGGATATTGTGTCTACAGCTAAAGTGCAGGTCTATGCTGTCCCTTGATGAGTTGATCCCAGGCCTTGCTAATCCAGTAGCTGTCAATCCTCAGCCATCTTATGCTGTTGTTTGCAAAATGCAAAAATCTCTCAACATTCCAACTTAGTTTTATTTATTGCTATTCCACACTTGTTTGTGTATGGATATGTTAAACGGATATTTTTCGTTTCCGATTTATTTTAATTCAATAAGCCGCTTTCAAAGAGGTTTAAAATTTTTAAGAGAAGAAATATTTTCTGAGATTTCAAGATGGACATATTATAAACAGAATGTGGACATAATTTGGCTATGAAGGGCGTATTTTTGGATGGTCGCGGGACATATTCATTGATTAAAATCTTGACAAACGTGCATTTTATTATAAGAAAAAATTTAATACAGGCTTTGTAACGTCTATAGCAAATGGGCTAGTGTGATCCAAAACATCTGCTTTGATAAAATTTGACATTATTTCCTTTGACTTCACCTTACTAAGAAGTAAATGAAATTGTGCCTCTTCACTCTGAAACTGTACATTAACTCGATTCACCATTATTAAAACAAAACTAAGGAACACATAATGTAATGTAAAATCACCGCGTATAAGTACGTTGTAAAGGGCATTAGCTGATGATATATTATCTGCAAGATAAGATTGAAAATTAAAGGTTAATCGTCCGACATTTTCCGGAAGAAGACATCGGCTTCGTGCGCCGATTCCTTGCAAACAATCCCCACTGGAGCCTCGTCCTGGTCGGCAAGGATGCCGGAACCCGCGCCGCCAGGGTCATCCTGGGGATGGATCGAACCCGCTGGCTCGCCCTGCCCCCCGACCTCCACCAGATGCGCGAGCTCGTGCGCTACCCCAACGTCCCCGAGCCCCCCGTCTGGGAGCAGAAGGAGGAGGAGGAGTCCCCGTCGGCTCCGCCCCCACCTGCTGCCGGAACCCCGGCCCCCGTCGAGCTGGCGCAATACATTATGTCACCTATCACTTGTTTTCAACTAAGTGTAAGCTAATTGTCTCTTAATACAGGCAGATAAAACCAGTTTGTTCTCAAGTTTTGCACAGCATAAACTACAGCATAATACATAGGTCCTAACAGATGTTATTAGGGGTTAAATGTTTGAAAATTGAATCATTCATTATGTCATGGCTATGATTCTATAGCTTGGTGTAGTCAGATGTCTTGGATACTGGCATTTTGTTGACTACTTTTCCATTTTTTGTTAGATCTCCAAAAAAGAGTGCTTCTGAGCCGTAGAATAAATAGTTGAAATTAGTAAAAATACTTTGGCATAAAGAGCGAGGTATTAGGAGGAGGTGAGTCCATCATATGCGTAATAATTTCTCTTCGTTTTAAGTTTTAATGCTTCTTCTTGCTTTCAGCTGAAAAAAAACTTTTCCATATTTATTTTTTCATTGTTTTTTTTTAAATACGGCTAGAAAATCCTGCGCTCCTTCCATGAAAATTGTCTTCCCCCATGACAAATTCCTCCAAGGAAAGCTCCCCCAACATATCTCCCTCTTCTCAATCCCCCGGGAGAATGTGAACTGAATCAGAACACGCCCTCTGTGTGCAGGTTGCAAAAGGGTGTAGCAGTAATATCTTCGGAACAGTTTGGGGTGTGAAGTTGAAACTAAAAGGGCTTGTTGTTAGGGATGTTAAACTAACCAAAAGAAATATTTGCATCCTAATCCTACTGCTTCTACTCATACCACTGCCGCTGTTTCTATTATTACTACTCCTGTTGCTACTACTGCCACTAAAGCTTACGCTACTACAATTAATTTTACTGCTACTACTACTGCTATTAACACTAAGGTGTTACTATTTTAATAATAATATATATTACCCTTAAATAATAAATATATATCTCTCAGATAAACTATTTTACAAAATAAAATTAAAATAATGATAAATTATTTATAAAACTATTATAATTACCTTAGCTTTAATTAGTTAGATATAAAATTACATATAGTACAGATTATAAAACAGTGCTTATATTTGCCACCAAACACCGTCCTGCGGTAGCAGGAAACCAAATTTTGCTTGCCACTGTGGCAAAATTTCTTTGAAGTCAAATCTTACTCGTGGCAAGTACTTTATTAAATACGTAACCTAAACTAACCTAATCCAATCGAAATACCAACTAAATACTAAATTGAAATATTGCTTTAATGTAGCTTCCCACCGAGCTGAAGCTAATTGTCTGGTATAAACACCATGAAAACTGAATATTGTCTCATGTTCGCTATAGAATTTTCTCGAGTGTGTATTATACAATATATGTTTTTGAGGAGAGGGAGGGCTACATTTCAACACTTTATTTTTTTCTTTAGCCACTATATAATCCAAATATGCAAAATGTTTTGTGCCCTAAAGACCTAAAGTGGGGGGATGGTTAATTCTGAAAAATTAGAAAAAATAAGGTATTTTAGAAAAATCAGATCTTAATGAAATTTGATATTTAGAAGGATATTGTGTCTCAGAGCTCTTATTTTAAATCCTGACTGGATCCAGTGACATTAGGGGGAATTGGAGGGAGCCTAAAATCTTGGAAAACACTTGAAGTGGAGGGGTCGGGATGAAATTTGGTGGAAAAAAATAAGCACAAGTGTTAGATATGTGATTGACATAACTGGAACAGATCTGCCCTCTTTGGGGGTGTAGGGGGACCGCCAGAAAATGGACATGGGTAAAACGACCAAAACACGCCATGTTTCCCGATGACCTGTTCTAGGTATGACCAAAGTGATTCTCTGCCACAGCTCCTCTGGGTGCTGTGTGCCTTAGTATGTCACAGTTCCTCTGTGTAAGAAGTGACAACATTGTTTCAAAAGAAGTGACACGTTATGTGGATTTGCATCGCTTCCTGGCTTTTGATTTTATATTTTGCAGTTGAATGTTTTTAATTACAAAAGACAATGAATGGTTGACTTCAATAGCACTACCCTTACCTGTCCGTTCAGAAAATTTTTATCAAAGAAAATGAGCTTGTAATCAGAAAAATTTAAGATGAAGCAATTATTTGATTCTCTAACTAATAATTATCGCGTTATTCTTTAGTTTTAAGTCATGAGCGATCAAATAAGCAATTTCAACTGAATTAAGTAATTCTGGCGTTCATTCAATTCCTCGTTCCTGTTAATCAACCATCTTATAGAATTTATTTTCTTCTGGGACTCGATGTGATTTTCATTGTTGCTTCTTTTATAACCGCAGATTTCATTTACAATTTGAGGTGAATGAAAAAATTTGTGATACCTTGGATGTGAAGGAAGATATGTTTTGCGAGGAAGAATTAGCGACAGTACTAAAAGGATTAAAAAATAATAAGGCTTCAAGTGCTGATAGTGTGATAAATGAGTTTCTTAAATATTGTGGCTCTGAGGTTAGAAATAAGCTGCTGAAGATTATGAATATGATTCTTGAAAAATGGGATTTACCTAATTGTTTTAGGAAAACCTTAATTAAAGCACTGTATAAGAAAGGTGACAAGAGTGAGTGTCATCCTCTACCTTTTTAGAAATATATGAGGAAAAATTTAACTAAAGCAAAAGCAAAATGGGGGGGGGATATTCCATTAAATGCTGCAAGATGAATATCAAAGTATGCCATTTAGAGTGTCATAATTAAAAACCCACTATGGAGAAATTAGCGAAGGCTATTTGTCCTTCAAGTAACTATTTTAATATCTTTTAGTTCTTTTTTCTTTTGTCACAGCAACCAATCAAGCAACAACCTGCCTGAGCAAATATGTAGAAAACTCACTCTAAAACTCATGTAGAAAACTGCGCCTTAATATTAGTCAAGGCGTTACTTGGCAATTTCGCATAGGCGATGCACAGAAAAGCGGTCTCAACGCGTTACACTGCGCGTGTTTCGAATTTTCCAGTCTGGAGCTTGTATGTCTCAAATCAAACTGACCTATTTCGACTTTCACGGCGGCCGCGGCGAACCGATGCGGATCGCGTTGCATCGTGCTGGCATTGCCTTTGAAGATCACCGAATTTCTTATCAGGAGTTTGGCGAAACCCGCGCTACGATGCGCTTCAGGTGTGTGCCGGTGGCGGAGGTCGATGGCGTGGTCGTCACCCAGATTTCAATCTTGGTTTAAACTAGTTACACAATTTGTCTAAATATAAGCATGTATGTTATCCGAAAGAAATGAAATCTGGTTTTGTTGTTAACTCCTTGAACTCTGAATGAAAACTGAAAACTGAATGAAAACTATGACCATGCTTTCTATAAAACCTTATATACCCCCAAGGCATAACTTACAGCCCTATCCCTGGGGCACTGGGGGATTGTGGCAAACCTAGAGTCATTCTTTTAGTTCTTTGGACTATTTTGAGCAACATTTCCATCTAACAATTTTAAACAGGTTTGCGGCCACCATAAATATTGATTCGTGTTCCATATACGTTGTTTTTGATTTTTTTTTCTTCAGAGTTTCACTTATTATTGGCATAAGTTACTCTTTACTTGCATATTGTTGCCAAAGATTTCTCTAATGAATATTTGGCAGTAATTGTTTGCAGTAAAATACATTTTTTAACAGCTTTGATTATTGTTGTTGGTAATTTGTATACATTTAATGTCTATTTTTTCGTTTAATTCTCTGATATGAAATCATCCAACAAAAAGCTCAAAAACCTTGATTCCAGTTAGTCTTGGTGGTAAAAATAATCTTAAGTCCTAGATACGCGATTGAAATAACCGGAATGGATCTACTCTCTTTGGAGGAGTTGGGGGAGGGAGGTTGATTCTGAAATGTAAAAAAGAGGTATTTTTAACTTACGAAGGAGTGATCGCATCTTAATGAAATTTGATGTTTAGAATTATATCGTGTCTCAGAGCTCTTACCCTAAATCCCGACCGGATCCGGTAAAGGGAAAGTTGGGGGGAACCTAAAATCTTGAAAAACGCTTAGAATGGAGGGATAGAGGTGAAGCATAGGATCAAACATGCGCGTTTCCACCCAAAATTTCCTGTTTTACTTATGCAAAAACATTCGGCGTTTCTTATGAAACGTAAAACCTCGTTGTTTTGCGTTCCATGGTTACACCTCTACCTTTCTACATAAAGTGGTCTTTCTAATTTTTCAAATTTTAAAGAAAGGCGAAAAAAAAAGTTTAAGAACTATTTTTTGGAATTTCTGAATGCTTTTGACGTTAAAAGGCATTTATAATTGAATTTTTATTTTATTGTTTGGCTGTATTAATAAATTAGGTATCTAGAAATCTTACTAATTAATCGTTCTGTGAACAAGGACGGTTTTATGTTTCGTGAATGCCTTGTGCATGGGGGTTTCCAAGAGCGGTGTTATGGATAACTATGTATATTAAAGCCATTGGGAATGAGCTAAAAAGCTCCGCTTCATTTTCCTAACCTTGATTTGTGTTTCCTAAAGATTGAAAAATGGACGGTTAACTTTACTGTAATAGGGCCATGGAAGTTGCTTACTCTTGATAGAAGATTACAATGACTTTATTCCATTTCAACTTCAAAAATTAACCTACTAGTTATAGGTATACTTGTATCTTATAGGTATACTTGTATATTGTAGGTATACTTGTATCTCGTAGGTATATTTGTATTTTGTAGGTATACTTGTATCTTGTAAGTATGCTTTTATCTTTTAGGTATACCTGTATGTAATAGGCAAACTTGTATCTTGTAGCTATTCTTGTATCTTGTAGGTATACTTTTTATTCTTTAGGTACACTTGTATGTTATAGGTATACTTGTATCTTTTAGGGATACTAGTATCTTGTAGGTATATTTGTATCTTGTAGGTATAATTGTATTAAATTTGCTAAATTGGAATCACGATGTCCAATCCTAACTATGAAATTTGGTCACAAGTGCCATAGTTCTGACTATCATCGACGTCTTCTTCCCCCTTTAAAGAAAATCCCCCAATCCTTCCTAATACAAGGATTGATGGTCGCAGAGCTCCAAATACCCAACTTGATTTGTGTCCCCAAATGTTGACCATGAGGTACAAAAACTCCTTTTTCATCTATTTTGTTTCCCACTTTAATAATTGATTTAGCTTTTTGTTTTATGTTAATCCCCTAACATATGTTTTCTCGCAATACAAATATATGGTTGAAAGAGCAATAAATACTTGCAACAGGAATAGGTGTATCCAATAGAAATTTGCTTTTGTAATAAAAATGTAGGGTTGCTTTTGCAACGAAAATAAAAATAAGGAATGTTGATATAATACCAATAAGCATGGACAATAGGACACTTGCAACTTTTGTACGTAAAAATGATGAAGCACCGCACCTATTATTCAGTGCAATAGTATTATTCGCATGCAATGAAAATAAATGCAGTACAATGAATAAAATGCTGTGTTATTTTAAACTTGTAGATAGGAGCTTGAAACTTCTAGTGCAGGGCTCTCTGATACTCTGAATTTGATGGTGTGATTTTCGTTAAGATTCTATTACTTCTAATGGGGGTTTTCCCCTATTTTCTAAAATAAGGCAAATTTTTTAAGCTCGTAACTTTTGATGGGTAAGTCTAAACTTAATGAAACTTATATATTTAAATTCAGCTTTAAAATTCCATTCTTTTCATATAACTATTGCTATAAAAATTCCGTTTTTTAGAATTTCGGTTACTATTGAGCCAGGTCGCTCCTTACTACATAAATTCTGGTATAAAATCTTAGAATAAGGCACTTAAGGCCTGCTTTTATCCCCGAATTTTTTTGTGGATCCTTTAAAAGCTGGGATTGTCTTTATTGCCTTGAATTACAGAAAACAAAAATTTAAGAAATTGTACAAGAAAGATTCTTCATTACTGTTTTTATTCTATCGCTGAATGTAGATATGTCCAACGTTGACAGATTCACGTAACGTAGAACTGAATAATCAGTTATCTGACACCATTGATTGCTTCCTCAGCAAAGCAATAGGATGATAAGTTTAAACCCTCAGTTCGACATGATAATGCTCGTTGTCTTTTAAGTAAGCTTCCTGTGCCTTTCATTGTCTCCGAACGGTCTAGATTTTTTGCCTAAAAATGTTATTACAAATTCTTGGAACACATATGAATCTTTTTTTGAGTCTATCGCTATTAACATTAAAAACTAAAATCAAAGCTGTGCTAACTAGTAAATATTAATTCGTGAGTAGCTCCCGGCCCTTCAGCTATCGGATAAATATTGAGAATAATTTTAATAAATATTTTTGGCATTTATTTTTTGGTGCGAGATCCAAAATAAACTAACAGTGTTGGCAAAAAGTAATACAATTAAACTACATATTTGATGTAGGCTATGCTTATGGGAATTGCTGAAAACTCATCAGCTCAAGGTTCTATTTCTCCCAGAGCTGGTTTAAAGCTTTGATGCTTCTAGGCCCAAGCGTCTTTGCTGCTCCATTTTTGTAGGATTTTTGGGGAAATCCTCAAAACTTCACAAATAGTGAAAGCTACAGGGCCTAGTGGGCCTATTGGTAAATCCTTGAATGGTTTCACTGCAATTTTTATTTTATTTTTAAAGCTCGGACTAAATACATTATTGGTAACGCCGACTAAGGCGAGCCCGGTACGTTTAAAGATCGGGTATTGCTCAACCGACTGCCGGAACTTCTGATTGAAGGAATGATTACGGCCGGCTATGCCGTCGGCGCTAAAGAAGGCGTTATTTACCTGCGGGCAGAATATCGCTATCTGCAAGATAAATTGGAAAAAGCGATTGAAACATTCCGAGAAAAGGGCTGGTTGGGTAAAGGCCTGCCGGCAAAAGAAGCTTTTAACTTTACAATTCGAATTCATTTGGGCGAATCAACGCGGAGGAATGTGGCAAGCTCCCTGGAGGGATTTAGTCTTCGGTGCTATTGACTCCCATGGAATATGGGAAAATAGCAAAACATAATCTTCTTCATTTATTAGTTCAACCTTGACTTTCCTTTCCGAAAACGGCTGTTTCTGTTTTAAATCATTAAACCAGTCACTAGTGCAATAGTTAATAATATCACACAACTAAACCTCGCAACATAAAAACTTTACCCGTTCGTCTGATCAGATGACAAAGCGTACGTAAAAATTTCATACAAAAGTGATTTTAGGAAGAGTAAAACTTTAGCGTAAAGAGCAGGGCGTTGAGGAGGGAGTAGCCCCTTTCATATACGAAGTAATTTCTGTACGTTTTAAGTTTTAATATCGCTCCTTACTCTCAGTTAAAAAACTTGTTTTGTTTTTTTTATTTAATCGTAACCAAGATCCGTGATCAGCTTGTTAGAACCTATCGTTAATGGTAACGCCCTTCATGTGACTCTGTAAGCTCAGCCAAGAGTCGAACCAGCTCCAAATGGGTGCCTGGAGATATTTGATGGAAAAGCAGAAAGCGCCATTTGATTCTGTTTTTAGCCCTCCACATTTTTTAAACCTTGATCCTTTAACTCTTTTTGGAGAAGCAACTTTATTATCTACTGTAAATGGCCTGCTGCAGTCTTTTAAAGAGGCAATTAAGAAATATATATGTAGATATTTCCATAAGCCCAATATATAACGACTTGATATTAAAAGATTAAATCACTATTTTCCCCTTGTCAAAACAAGGTTGTAAGCAGGCAAAGTCTATTGCTAAGCAAAGAATATTTGTCCAATTCAATTGGTGAATCGTCTTTCATTTACTTTTCTTACCTCGGGAGTACAGTGGCGTGAAATGTTCAAAACTATTTTTTTATTTGCAAAATCATAAACGCTTTGCTTTGGGAAGCGGTGAGGGGTCTAAAAATCAGCCACCAAAAGTTTTTTCTGATAATTTTAAATTTAGTGCCGTACATCCTTAGGTCAAGGAGACTAATGTAGAAACAACTATTAAAAGGATTGTTCACTTTAAAATTCGCCTCTGATCTAACAAAAGGATTTTTAAAAAAATCTTGAATTTTATCTGCATGCCAGAAACTCATATGACATAGTATATGATACCAACAGAAATTTATACCTGCTCTTTCGTTTTGATTGAAGATTTGTGCTTATCTATTGCAAACAAACTTCTCAGGCATTTGGGAATGCCTTCACCTAATCATACTGCTTCTATTTCTACATGTGTAGAATTGGATTGTGAACAAAGTTACAAAACAATTGATCTATTGTCATATGTTACAGAATGGGACACTGGGGCACAAGGAATATAAATGACAACCAGGACACTCAAAGAGAAATTGCAGACTGGGATACAAATGACAAGCAGGACACAGGGACGATTCCCCCCCCCCCCCCCCCCAATGACACCAGATCCGGTCAGGATTTAAGATAAGAGATCTGATTTACGAGGTCCTTCTAAATATGAAATTTCATCAAGATCCGATCACTCCTTCGTAAGTTAAAAATACCTCATTTTTTCCAATTTTTCAGAATTAGAAAACTCTCCTAAAGAGAGCGGTTCCGTTCCGGTTATGTCAATCACGTATCTAGGAATTGTGCTTATTTTCCCCACCAAGTTTCATCCCGATCCCTCCACTCCAAGTGTTTTCCAGGATTTTAGACCAAAACTCTAAAAAATGGAATTTTGATACCAATAGCTACATCAAAAGAATCGTATTTTATTGCTGATTTTAAATATACAAGTTTCATCAAGTTTAATCTTACCCATCAAAATTTACAAGCCTGAGAAAATTTGCATTATTTTAGAAAATAGGAGGAAACACCCCCTAAAAGTCATAGAATCTTAACGAAAATCACACCATCAGATTTAGCGTATCAGAGAATCCCATTGTAGAAGTTTCAAGCTCCTATCTACAAAAATGTGGAATTTCGTATTTTTTGCCAGTTACGATATACAACCCTAGTAACAAGAAATACTTTGAATCATCGAGAGAGAGAGAAAAAAAACAAATAAAAAAATTAACAAACCAGAAACAACAACAACAACAACAAAAAAAAGAGAAAAAAAAGAATTCTATTTACCAAATAAGTAACTCAGGATTAGTTCATTCCTTATCCTTTCTACAAAAAATGCAATAACTGGTGCGTATTGCACAACTAATGATTTAATAATAATAATAATAATAATAATAATACTAAAAGAAAAAGAATATACGATCCAAAAAATTATGTATGAAGTGGCTGATCTGTTGACATGGGCCAAAGTCCCTCGCTTTGCGATTGATTGGCAAGCGTGTAAAGAATCCGACGAACGCTGCTGGGATGATATCCTGTTTTTTCGGCGATTTCGGCCAGCGTGTACCCTTCTCGTTTCATTTCAACGATCGGTCGATGTTCGTCGGAACATCGCTTTAGGATCTCCAGCCACTGTTCATTGGCTCTTGCTTCGGCGCTGGGTCGCGCGGTGGCATGGCTGACAAGATCTTCTTGCATAGGAGCTTGCAGCTGGACGCTTACTTATTGAATGGCATTAGAATTATTTTTTTTTCAAAAAGCGTGTGAAAATGCTTAGGGGTAACATAAGTGACTTTTCAAAAACACAAAGCAATAATTTAAAGCATTATTTATATCAAAAAAGGTCTGAAAATGCATAAGTAACGATGACAGGTGCCACAGGGAAGCTTGGGCCGACCACAGAGTGCTACGGAGTCATTAATGGCCACGATGCTATCACAATGGGCGGGGACTTTCCTGGACTGTAATGATCCATAGGGTAAGAAGGGCTATCGATCTAGGAGTCATCAAAAACAAATAATAACAAAACAGAAAAAAAATAAATGTCATAGAAGGGACACATGTAAACATGTTTCACTCAACGTGCCAGGATTGACAGAATCTTTTTTGGATTAATTTCAAAAGGATTTCTGACAAAATTAGAAGAAAAATTAAGAGAGATTCTAAAATATAAAAACGATCAGAAATTAAGTCATGTCATTCAGCAAACTTCAAATGAACATGAATTGCTACGAATGGACAAATGAAACCTAAAACTAAGAGAAACTAAAATGAAAAATTAGTCGACCTTAGGACGTCGAAATTTTTTTTTTTTTTTTTTTTTTTTTTACAAATTCATGTGAGAATGGGTTGTCTGTATGAATATTTTTATTTTCTTTGCTTTTTTGCCCACGTAAAAATCGCAATGAATTTAATAAACATCTAAGTTATGGAGCAGCAATAGACTAAAAAACTGCAATACAATAAAGTAAATATTCCGATGTTCCTATTTTGTGGAAGCTCCCAATGCACAAAACTCAATATGTTCCAATATGTTCAATAATGAAATAAAGTGAATATTCCGATGTTCCTGTTTATCGCAACTATTCTTCTTGCTACGGCAAATTTTAACCTGACGTTCAAATGGTTCAAATTAATATCTAGCGTAAAATTTTAGTCGGAAAGCTGGCACAGTTTACTTCAAATCGTTGGTAACGCTGGCTGTAATATATTTGACTTTTAAAAGACAAACAAATGGATATTACTTCAAAGAAAATTATAGTTTCTTTTTCTTCATGCTGTTTCTTAGTACTATATTCTTTCAGTTGTTACTTGTATAACGTAAAATCTTAATGTAATTATTTATTTTGTAATTAGTGATCTTACCCCCCTTCCCATTCAGTTTCTCCAATTGCCCCCTCCCCTAAGTGTGACTAGGATGCAGCTAGGGCTGATAATTCGTGAATACAACAAATAAGATGCCATAAATTACCTTGTTCCGTCAGCCTTCCAGGTAATGGCATAATTTGAATCCCTTAGTAGTTTTATATTCTCTCTAGTCATGGAAACAGGTTGAGCACCAGGAAATGTGTTTCTTAAAAGTAAAAAATAATCATTTTGAGGATGTTTTTTCTTAGAATGATGAGCTATTCATTCAACCGAGTGAAAAACTAAATCCGTACAAAGCGATGTTATAAATTACCTTTCAGAAAAATTTGGTAGAGGAAATAAAATATATCTACCCAAATTAATGAGAGTTAGAGCCCTTTTCCGTAAATATGTGCTTTTTTTCTTTTCCAAGATACCCAGTAAAAAACCTGAAAGTGATAATGAACAGGGAGTAAAGCTAAATTAGAAACGTTTGGGGAGGGGGAGGGACTTTTTTTTGTTCTTTTTTGCTTGAGCTTGCAAAAAAAAACTATCTAGACAAAAAAAAATGCAAACTACTAGCATTAAATGAAAAAAACTAGTTTTTTCAATTGAAACTAAGGAGTAACTTTAAAACTGAAAAAGAACAGAAATTATTCCATGTATGAAAGGGATTGCCCCCTTCTCAATATCTCGCTCTTCATACTGAAGTTTTTTATAGCTTTTAAAAAAACGCCTTATTGTTCTAATTAAATAGCCTTTGTGTTTCAGGAGTTGTTCATAGAGAATTGGTATGAAAATCAAAACTTTCGCGTAAAGAGCAAGGTAATGAGGAGGGGCTAGACCCTCTCATATGCATAATCATTTCCATAATGGAGTAACACAATACTGTTATTCATCACGATACTTGATCTCAGTGAGAGCATCTTTAAGATCAGTATATGGCTTCAAAAATAAGGAACCAACCATGTCATGTGAGCCTTTATTGGTCTCAGATTTGACCAATAGGAAGCAGTATTTTTACAATGCACCTTATTTTGAAGGGTTAAACATCAAACATGAATATTTTTGGAGCCATTTACCTAGAAAACGACAATGTTTTGCCACTATACCCCCCATATTCTGGTTAACTATTTCAGGAAATTAGAAGCCCGTTTTATTTTATTTTTTGACATAAAAGGGTCTTTCGACTATGCTTCGCATCTGGTATAGCTAAAAAAAACTTTACGATAAAGGCTCTCCAAATGGCTAGTTAAAATTAATTCATAGCTATTTATCAAATCGTGTTGTTTCCTAGGACAATAATGTAACATGTGAACTAAAAAAATGTTGTCCCCAAAGAGGTATTCTATCACATTTCCTGCGATGAATAAACATTGATGATCTCTTATGTATAAAAATTGATGATGATAGTACTATGCTGATGATGTTTGTGGTAGCACATACTACTTATTCACCTCCTACTACAACTACACCTGATACTACTACTACTACACCTACAGCTATACCTACTACTACGCCTACTACACCTACTACTGCTATTGCCACTACTACTACTGCAACTGCTACTACTACTGCTACTACCACTACTACTACTAATACTTCTACTACTACTACTACTAGTACAACTACTACTACAACTACTACAACTACTGCCACTGCTACTACTACTACTACTACTGCTTACTACTACTACCGCTACAACTACTACTACTACTACTACCTTTCCCTTTTATAAAGTGCCAAATTACCCCCCCCCCCCCGCTTATTAATTTTTTAAAATTATAAACCACCCCTCTCCTTATTAAGTCAACCCCGTTTATTAACTTCAGGGAATTTTCCCAGTTCTCAAAATGTAAATGACATCTGAAAACGCTTGAATAAGTTCCCGTTCATCATTTGACCCTGAAACAGATGCTAATTAGTCAATTAGTACGATTTTTGTCATTTGTGTGTTATCCTTATGTGTGTCAACTTTCACGAAATTGAGACTCGAGTTCAGACGCCCATCAGGGGTTCACTTCCTCCTAATACCTTGCTCTTTACGCTAAAGTAATTTTATTTATTTCAACTATTTATTCTGCGGCCTTTGTGCTTCAGGGGTCATTCTTAAGGAAATGAGACAAAATTTAAGCTTTAGTGTAAAGACCGGGGTATTAACTAGAGGCAAACCCCCTCATATACGTAATAAAAACATACGAATTTAGAAGTTAGTTACGTAAGTTATTTCGTAAGTTACGTATATTTTTACTAACAAAAACGTTCGTAAAATTAAAAGTTCTAGTTACCTTTTATTAAAATGTGTCACCTCCGAAATAAACTTTGCACATCTGTGATATTATCACAGAGATTATTAATACCAACCTTAATTATTATTAATATTCATCATTAATTAACTTATTAATTTAATAATCATTAATTAATTAATTAACATCATTATCAACATCAATAATTAACATTAATTCTTCATTATCATTAATTAACTATTATTTAATACCAACCTATACCAATCATTAATACCAAGAAATCATTAATACCATCATTAATACCAATTATCACCGTAAATATCATTAATACCCGAATTTTGTTCACTTTATCAGTGAAAAAGTCAGCAAATTTGTTTACCAATTCATTTGTTGATATACATGAGGGATAATGCACTGTTGGCTTACGATTTAGGACTTTACTAATGTTACGAAAAGCTTCCTTCCGATCAGAATGATTTTTCTGTATCATTGACGAATAATGTTCCATTTTAGTATCAAAGACGAGTTTATTAACTACTGCAAAAAAAAAAAAAAAAAAGAAAAAAAAAAAAAAAAAAAAAAAAAAAAAAAAAAAAAAAAAAAAAAAAAAAACAAAAATCTTTCCTAAAGGGTACAGGAATGGTTTACTTCGTAATTTCTATGAAATGGTCGATACAAACGGGAACGGTAAAATATTAGACAGGCAAATCTCCTCAGAGATAAATTGACATGTTGATGTTAGTGATATTTTACCTTGTTGGGCTAACAGTAATCATCAATTTCTTATTCAGCACAGGGATAAAGCAATGTAATTAGAGCATTATAATAAAGCATGGTCAGCTTGTAAAAAAATTTTGTTTTAGCGTTGTTTTATTTGCAATATCTCTTTTCTAAGCCTTTTTTTTATTCCCATTCCTTGGAAGGAAATTGCTGATTCTCAGTGTACCTCTCTTTGACCAGTCACTACTGCAACCTCGCTCTATAAACTTTTCGACATGAGCTGCGAGCAATTGGTTATAAGCCCCCACAACAATTTTGAATAAAACAAAGAACTGACTAATAGTGCAGTCAGACGCATGGGAATATTTATGAGAAAAATCGATCGGTAAAAAGGAAAAAGTGTTTAAACGACAGGTGCAAATTTATTCCTGGGAATCACAAATAATATACACTTGTACCTACCAAGTTTCCTCTTTTCAATTTTTAGGGTTTTTATTTTTGGTCATTTTTTTTCTATGTTGTCCTCGATAGTGATTAAATAAAAAAACATTTTTTTTCTACTTTAGAACCTCAAACGAAAGCAATCATTCCTTATATGGGGTGGGGGTCCCCTTCTTCAACTCTTACTCGCTATGCTGAAGTTTCCTAGTGCTTTGAAAAAACTTCTTATTTCAACTAAAAGGCCTTTGTATTTCACGGTTCTTCTCAAAGAATAGGGACAAAAAGTCAAACTTTAGCGCAAAGAGCGAGGTGGAAAAAAGTCAACAGAACAAACGAATGAGCCCATGATATGGGGTAAGCCGTCCATATGCTTGTGCCGATAACGTATCATGAATCTCCTGCAGTTGCCGTCCTGGCTGAGTGGTTGTCGCGCTGAAGTGGGAATTCTGTGTTCAAAGGACACGGGTTCAATACCAGTTGTGACCAGTTATTTAGTTTGGGACGGGGGTCAGTAGCGTGACTCTGTAAGCTCCGCCAGAGTCGACCAGCTCTAAATGGGTACCTGGAGAAATCTGGGGAAGGTAAGCAAGAAGGGTTTGGCTATCATTTTATTATATAGTGCATTACAAGATATACGACAAGACCCTGATGATCAAAATCGATTCCATATTTATATTTCCTTTTTAGATTCCATACTCATTTTTTCAGGATATATTGCATATGTATTGGTTTGTGCCAATATGGATACCATTGTGAATTGGTTCCAATACGGTTGTCGTCCCTTGTTCATGTGGTCTACAGCTGCACAACTTGCATCCAGTGGTGGTGGTAAAGGTGCCAAAAAGTACGGTGCCACGGATAGTTCAGGTCGGAGTACAAGGCGTTTAAAGGAGCTGATCCTTCCTCGTTAATTGTTTCAAAATATGATCGTCATTTAAACGTTAAAGCATCTGAAATGGTTTCTGATGGTTTGTTAACCAAATTAGAAAAGCTCACCAAATATCAAAATTTACCCAAGTATCATCGAGGTTTTTCCTTGAAGGAGTTAATCAATCCTGGAAATACAATTGTTTCGGAAGTGGATAGTAAGTTTACGCAACTTGGTAGAGAAGAGAACTCTTTATATGGGGTAATAGGGAATAAAAGTTGGAAGGTAGAAAGAGAATCGCCGACGTGATCAAGGTGGAGCTGCCCGGCACCGGCGATCCGTTCCGCGCCTCCAAGGGCGGGCTGTATTCACCGCAATACCTGGCCTACAACCGCAACAAGCGCTCCATTGCGGTCGACACCAAGGACCCGGCGGACCTGGCGGTGCTGCACGACCTGGTCGCCGGCGCGGATGTGTTCCTGCAGAACTTCCGGCCCGGCGTGGCGGAGAAGCTGGGCGCCGGCGAGGACGACCTGCGCAAGGTGCGGCCCGACCTGATCTATTGCGCGATTTCCGGCTTCGGAGGCCTGGACCAGTTATTTTCATAATCGTCTGTTATAGCAACCTTTGGTTAGTTAAAGTATTTAATAGCATCTTTCTTGATTGTCATATGGTAAATCTTCATTATTTCAATAAATTAAAAAGGGATTTTCATGCTCTAGTTCAGCATTGCCATATAGATTAACTTCTATTAGCCATGCCTCTACTATCCCCGAAGTTCTCGGAATTTGCCCGAAATAATTGGCATCGTAATAATTGGCAGCAAGGTATATAAATTAGGGCGAGCTGCTGCGGGACTTCAAGAACCAGCCTTAAGTGACGTAATTTTTTTGCTCCTACGCAACTAAGATTTACAGAGCTCCTATACAATTTTTGAAACTTAAACTTGAAAAAACATTTTCCCTTGTTGTGTCATTATAGAGTAAAATCAATTTAATAAATAGAGCTAACTAATTAATTAGTTTCGTTAATTGTTGTTAATTTAAATTCAATAATTATTAATCCTCGACAATAAAACATATTCGAAACATCCCTTTCAAAATTTATTTTTCGGACTAAAACACGAAAAAATGTTACACTCATGTGGATATCCTCCCGTCAAATAGTTTCCCAAAAACCGTAGAATGGAAAAATAAAGGCAATTAAAAAAAAAAAAAAAAAAAAAAAAAAAAAAATCATCGAACAACTTACCTTGGAACCATGCGCTCACGCAGGAATTTGTTTCAGGGGTTTGAAAATGTTGAAAACATGCCAATTATATTAAAGTATGCTATTCCGGTTATATTATATTAAAGCACGCACAGGGTGGTATAGAGGCAGGAACTTATTTGATGGGACAGGGGGCACTGGCCTCCCCTCCCCCGTGCATCTAATGTAGAATACGAGTGGAGCAAAACAAACACATCATACTGAAATAAGCTTTGTGTAGAAAATTGACAAAGCAATTTTAAACAAATTAAAAGTCTGTATTCATTTATTTATTAGATCATAATAGAATAATCTCTATGGCTTGTTGCAAAACTATCACATATTTATAATAAAATTTTGGGTGCTCGACATATTCCCCTCTTAGAAAATTATCCCCTCGGTGAAATTCCCCAGTAATATTTCCACCCTTGAAAAGTTACCCCCCATAGCCCCCTCCACCCGAAATATACACCACGTGGCAGATGATCAATCTCACTTAAGCCAATCCAAAACGGCTTTTGAATCCAAACTGTTTATTGTAAATAAATATTTAATATAAAATATGTTCGGAACTGTATTTCTAGCGCTTTTAAGTGATCTACAATAGTTTTTGCAGTAAAAGTTTTACGATAAATTTTCTCAATTACAAAATTGTCGACACTGGAAAACATTTCAAACAAATTTTTTTCGACCCTACTTTTCCAAATGCTGATCTTTTTAATAAAATTATCAATTTTATCGTTTGAAGTAAATATATCGCCATATTTGTAGAACGTTCCCCTATCCACCACCTAGGGACATGCTGACTGGCCTGGGGGAGGCCCCCTACTAAGAGAAAAGACTCAATAGGACTCAGTAATCAGTCGTCCCCAAAGACATAGTTATTATGTTTTTTGACTATGTTGAACAAAATGGCTATCTCAAAATTTTTATCTATTGACTTTGGGGAATAATGATTATGGTAGGGGGCCTAAGTGCCCTCCAATTTTTTGGTCACTTTAAAAGGGCACTAGAACTTTTAATTTCCGTTTGAACGAGCCCTCTTATTGGTTTTGACCTTTTTTTAGATTTTTTATTTTTTTTCTTTTTTCTTTTTAGTTTTTTTGAAGTCTTTATGTTTTTAGTTTTTTTATTTTTATTTATATTTTTTTTAGTTTTCTTTTTCTCCATAAAGGGGTGAATGGACGATTATATAATCAGTTCAACTAGACCCCCCACCCCCAGCGTTCATTCGTTTCAAGAGTGAATGAAACTGTAATAATTTGTATCGAAACTGGTACGATTTGTGATTAAAATATGCAAGGCGGCCAGAAATAAAAACAGACAAAAAGCTTTGGAAAATTGAACATTGATCAGCACCGTTAGTTGCGCCCAGGGTAAGTTATTGATGCAGTAGTTTTATTTAATTTTGATTTATCCTCAACTGTGGCTATAATTTGGCTCGGGCATTGATTATTGGTTAATTGAATCAATTTTTTTGTTGAAATCGGGGATAAGAAAGTTTTTAATAGCACCTTAAACACTTTTGAAATTAAAGGATTTTGATTGACAATTAAAATTTGAATCTCTGTTCACGTTTCTTCTCTGCATTTAGAGATTGATATATAACCTGAGGCTAAAATCAGAGCTTGCTAGTATTGTTTTTATTTAATTACTTATCTTCATACTATTTAGCCTTAAACCCCCCAGTCGAGGAATACGACTATTATTTTAAATAGTTAAAAATATAATCATTGAAATGAAAATAAAGAACAATATTAAACCTAAATGAGCAGAAATTATCTTCCCTACGAAGAGCCTACCACTTCCTTGCAGCCTCCCTCTTCTTTAAGTAAGCACTTGAAAAGTGCTTTACTGAAATAATTTTGGAGTACACAAGATATAGCAAGAAGCTAACCTCAAAAATTTTGATTTGAAAATACACAAAAGGGAATAAGTGAGAACTCTTACAATTTTTGTTTAGCACTTTTTGTTGGCAATTAATGGTATCAGACACGCGAGCGGAAATTAATTTGAGAGAAGGGTGAGCTTCAGGGAGATATAAAAATGTGTGAGAATACTACCAAGAGACAATATAATCAGAATATTTAAGAAATTATAGAAAATCGAAATGAATCACACATGGTAAGAACATATCAAGGATTTTTTCGGGGGGTAATTCTACAAAAGAATTTTTTGGAGGGGGGGGGAGCGCAAAGGTGGAGCGTACCTGGCACTTTGAAGATATATCAGATTAAACCAGTTCTGTCAAGAAAGAAAATCACTCAGTGATAGTTTATTGCGCTCCCTGGAAATGAACTCTCCTAGGACCGGGACTAGTGGGCCTATTGATAAGTCGGGGTCTGTCACAATAAAACCGCTGATTGAAAATACCTGAAAATTATTCATGTGGCTATTTAACATTATTTACATATTCCTGGTGTAAAAAAGACCCTTGGTTATGTCTTTACTTTCTATCCCTTTTCAAAAGGCAATTGTTGCCGATAATCACTCACTACGGGATTATTTTTTGCCATCTATTATCTTTATCCTAACCAAACAGATCATGTTTCCCCACGTAGACTTGCTTCCCAAAAGTTATTCACTGATTATTTTTCGTCGTGGAAAGATGTTGGAAACCACATTTTCTTGCTCGAATTCCTTTTGATTAGCAGGTACATAGAGATCAATCACTAAACCTGAAATCAGCTCTAAATTACCCTCTTGCTCTTTTGCGTTACATAACTGAAACTTGTCCATTATAAAATTTTCTTTAGAGAAAAATCAATGTACAAGTTTCAAGAAGAGAAAAATCAACCTGCAACAACTCTTAAGAGCAAAAATAAGCACTCAACAGGCTCCACGAAAAAGTTTAGCTTGCAACGGGCTGTGTTAACAAAATAAATGTAACGTGGAAAAAATCAATAAGCAAGTTTCGTGAAGAGGAAAATCAACATACAACTGGTTTCATGAGCAATAATCAGTGCGTAATAAATTCCACGAACAGCAACTTCCATAAAAAATCAGTTTTACGAAAAAAATCGACGCACAAGTGTCACGTGATTTGGGCTGTGTATGCATTCCTGGCTTCAAATGTTTCGTATCTGAGTAGGCTTCACCGTTCTTAGTGTTATAATAGCCTTACAGCTCCTCACTTAATTGCACTTACTCATGCTAGGTATTTTTAACAGTGGTAAGTTTCTTCTAGCCCCCTATATTTTGAATTTGTGAATCATTTGATGGAACTGCCGACATGGATTTGTAATTCTTTCCCGTAGATAAAGTATCAATTGGTAAAACTAACTGTGGTAATTGATAATCTTATTCATAATTTTTTCTACTGAATTGGGCCTGATCGTTCCACTGCACCTTGGTCCGGTCGATGAGGCGCATGTAGGCTTCGTGGACGAGGGCCGTGGTGTTGAGCGTCTGGCCGGGCCGGTGCTTTCGGAGGCGGTCGTGCGCGATGCGCCGGAGTTCGTCGTAGACCAGAGGTAAAAGCCGGTCGGCAGCCGCCGGATTTCCGGCCTCGGCTTCGGCTAAAACCTGAGTGATTTCATCTTCGGGCATCGGAGTTTTGGTAGCGGAAAGTGGGGGCATTGACAATTCTACGGTGCAGGCTTGCTTGGCTTAAGATAATAGCTTGAAATCTCTACAGTGGATTTGTCTGATACGCTGAATTCGAAGATGTGATTTTCATTAAGATTCTTTAGCTTTTGTATCTATTTCTATTACTTTTATTTAATTTCCCCCTTTTTTCGAAAATGAGGCATATTTTCTCAGGCTCGTGACTCATGATATGTAAAATTAACCTTATTAAATTTATATATTTTCAATTAACATAATAAGCAAATTCTTTTATTACATCTATTGGTGTCAAAATTCCGCTTTTTAGAGTTTCGGTTACTGTTGAGCCCGAATGCTACGTGCCGGAACCCAGGCGCCGCTGGGGCTACTTCTGCCTGCCGCTTCTCTACGGCGATACCTTCGTGGGTCGTATGGACTGCAAAGCGCATCGCAAAACGGGCCGGTTTGAAATCAAATCCCTGCATGTCCACAGCCATGGATTCGACGATGAGCGGGTGACAACCGCATTTAGCCGGGCGGTTGCAGACTTCTGCGTGTTTCAGGGCTGTGACACGGTGTCCTTGACCCACACCCAGCCGGGCAAGCTCCGCCAGCCCCTGCTGCGGGCGCTGGCAAATGCGAAATAACCTGATTATAAAGAGGGGGGGGGGGGAGTGGAGATTGGGACATCAAAATACTTTCTCGGCGTAAAGGGTTTAAAATTTAATTTGTGCAAAAAACAATTATTCTATTTGGAAGAAACATAAAAAATAGCCATGACTATTGCAAAAGTACCTTCTTTGTACTTCAAAGCTCTTCCACTTAAGAAGTGGCACCAAAAGTGTTCTTTGCAGTGCTAGATCGCTCTTACGAATGTTAGAATTGAAAAAAAAAAACAGGTGGACATATGCAAATCTGTATTTGTTAATAGATATGTTTCTATATCCGTCCATATGTCATTGCTAGGGCAGTAGAACCAAAGTAGATAGTCATAGAGTCATGATACAACCCATAGTTTTCCAAGTGTTTGGTTAACTTGCAACGGGGAAACGGCGGGAGTAAGTGTGCCTCTCTTATTGAGCCAATATTTCCTTGTTATCTTTTTGCAAGTCATGTCTGCCTAGAGTCTCAGGCAGGTTGACCAAGAATTAAAAATTGAAATAGGACCATTAGATTGCCTAAAATGAGGGGTAAACAAGGGACGGGTTGGGGTGGACCCTAACAAAGAGGCACTCCTTTAACGCTTGCGGTAGGACCCGCTCTACTTGATCAAAATGAATTGCCGCCTTTGCAAAAGACCGCCTGACAACGGGTACAAGGGGAGTCCCGTCACCAGTTTGTCAACCTGACTGCTCGTCGATGGTTAGGCGTGTGGCGGGGGCCAACTGCCCTTGCTGTCTGGGACTGGCAAGGAATGTGTTGTGCTCCTGAGTTGGTGGCAAACACGAGGCTTCCTGCTCAAGGGCACCAACACGATTGTGGGTCAAAGAGGGTAATTGTCTGGGGTAAATTTTCACCGGGAGTGAAATGTCTAGAGGATATCCTCGTGGGAAGGGAGATTTCTAAATGGAAGTGGGGCGAGATTTCCTGAAATTACTTTAAAAAGATCAGAAATTAAATTTAAAAAACAAGTTTTTTTTCGGTGGAAAGTAAGGAGCAACATTAAAACTCAAAAGGAAGAGAATGTATTACGTGTATGAAGTAGATTGTCCCTTCCTCAACACCTCGCTCTTTGTGCTAAAGTTTGAATTTTGTCACAATTCTTTAAGAACAACTGGCAAAAAATACAAAATTCCAATTTTTGTAGATAGGAGCTTGAAACTTCTACAATAAACTTCTTTGTTAAGATTCTATGACTTTTAGGGGGTTTTCCATCGATTTTCTAAAATAAGGCAAATTTTCACAGGCTCGTAACTTTTGATGGGTAAGACTAAACTTGATGAAACTTCTATACTTAAAATCGGCATTAAAATGCGATTCTTCTGATATAGCTATTGGTATCAAAATTCCATTTTTTAGAATTTTGGTTACTATTGAGCCGGGTCACTCCTTACTACAGAAATGAAACACATACTCTACAATAGATTTCATATCTGTATTGGGACTAGGTCTAGGGACAACTGGGACTAGGGCCTAGGGACTTTTTTATGAGAGCTTTTAAGCTTTCCACAATTCCGTATAATACTATCTCTATCAGTAATCCTTGTCAATGTGACTAAAATTGGCACAAACTTATTCCTAGCAGAAGACCTAATAGGGGGTCGAAATTTGCTTAAACCTTTCTGAATCATTTTAATCGTATTTTTTCGTGTGCATTCGATTTCTCGCTCCCCGTATCCCTCAGGTGTTATTCTTTTATCAACAAGAGTTGAAATCTTGCATAAGCAATCTCAAACCTATCACCTTCAATTCATTGTATATTCATGTCCACAAATGCTATAATTAAAATGTTATGCAATATTATGAAACCCAAAATAGATAATCTAGCTAGGAGGAGGTTATTCAGCCCAAGAAAGCCCACCAAAACAAACAAAAATTTAAAAGCATTATCAATTAATTAAAATCTGGTGGAAATTTTGTGTTGTTTATTAGGATAAAATGTTTATTTTTTAAAATGTGTATCATAATCGGTCTTAGGCAGGTTAAACCAGGAACTTAGAAATGAAACATGAGATCGTTAATTTGCCTAGAATCAGAGGAAAACAAACGTCTAAGGTCAAAATGGGGCCAGGTTACTTTCAGGTCAGGTTTTTACAATTAGCAAACGCTAAAAACTCATGTTTTTTGCAATTCTGCAAAAATCTTAGACATTAAGATGTTTAAGGTAAAGAAAACTCAATAGTAGACTGTCCCATTTGAAGAATAATAAATATAATTTAAAAATCCTCTAAAAGTTTTCTTAAAAAAGGCATTCCCTCAAAGACAGAATTACTGGAAATTTCAATTACGTTGAAAAATGATCATCTCAAAATTTTTATTTGATGTATTTAGAGAAATGAAGTAGGGGGCTGGTTGCCTTCTTATCACTTTCGACTGTTAAAAAGGGCATAAAATTTGCCCATTTTGAAGTTTCTACAACAAGTCCTTCTATACGAAGTGCCCTGGTAAAAAAAAAAATAATAATACATTGTGCCCACATTGCTCTTTACTTAGGCAACGGTATTGCGCTGCTTATGATAGGGGCTTAAAACCTCTGTAGTGAAAATTCTTCAAAGAATTCCAAACGGATGTGGAATAAATTCTGCATACTGGAGATTTCGGACACGCACAATAAGAAGAGCCCTGGCTTCTGCTTCCTTCATCTTTGATGATTCGGTCCTTTTATTTGCCATAAATCTTCATCTCCATCTATGTTGATGGGAACCTTGAACAAAATATTATGTTTTAGACTCATTTAAAACACTATAAAAGTTGAGAAAGCATACTTATGTAGCCACTAGCTGACCCTGACACGCGTTGATGTGGTGCTGCGTGCTCCGGCATCATTTTCCCAGTACTCAAAGTGTAAATAATATCTGAAACAATTGAATATGTTTCCGTGCATCATTTGACCGTCAAACAGTTGCTAATTAGTCAATAAGTACGATTTTTGTCCTCGCTTGTCATCCTTATTTAAAACTTTTACGAAATTGGGACTGGAGTTCAGACCCTCCCGTTTAGTTGGACCCGATTATGAACTTTAGACGGTAATGGTGACCCTCGGGTTTATTAAGACCCACCTCGTTTATTCGGCACTCCAGAGTACTTATCGTGATAGGTTTTTGTTTTGACAATAACTCTAAATTTATTTGATAGAAATTTAGGCCAGAGATTGGAATATATAGTGAAATTTATTTCAGCTCCCGACTTGCGTTTGTCGACTTGGTTTCCAGCTCGTAAACAACGAATGCAAAGACTCCGATGAATGCCTAAATTCTCCCTGCCACCCTTCTGCAGAGTGTGTCAACAGACCCGGCTCCTACCAATGCGCATGCCCAGAAGGTCTTGTTGGTGACCCTTACGTAACTGGGTGTAGAGACAGTTTTTCGTGCAGGAATAATGGGGACTGTCCTTCCGGCGGGGCGGTTTATTTTAGGGGTTTGTTTTTTATGAACTAATGTTCTGCGACCTCCTGTTTCTCCCGTTACAGACAGCCGTTACTACGAAGATGAAGTATTAATTAACTCTCTTTGTCAGTTATCTCTGACAGGCATTGCAACAGACCGTGGTCCTGCCAGCGATCTGGGTCTGTGTAAGTAAGTCGTTGCATCTGAGGCAGGTCTGGCCCGATCTGCCGTAGACCTTGTGCTTGAGTTGAAACCCGCCTGATTGGCCGTCTGCCCCGACGTAGTCCCGCAGGACTTTGAAAAGGGTTTATTCGATTGGAAGTTGAAGTGCCAATTTTAATAGTCGAAAGTGATTGGAGGGCAACAAACCCCTCTCCTGCACCCATTATTTTCCCAAACATATTCAATAAGAACTTGGAGATGGCTATATTGTTCAGTGTAGTTAAAAGGTCCGGAAATTATGTCTCTGAAGACCTCAAGGCAAGGGTTGTAATTTATACCCTGGGGGCATATAAGGTTTTCTTATAGAAATGGTGGTCGCATAAACTTCCGAGGGGGCTTAGTGAATTGGTGATTAGTAAGGTTCTTAGAAATACATTCTAAGGCAATCAATGTATTGTTTCTGGGACGCTGGCCAACTGATGTTAAGCGTCAGAATATCGTAACAGGTTAATTGCATAATCTATTTCTCAATTTGAGCTGGATTTTTGGTAAATGCTACGAGTGATTTGTTTCTGGACACCTTTTTTTAGCATCATTCTGATAATATGCATACCATGGTGATTTGAGATGCTTGCTGGACAGACATATTCTTTTGACGACCAATGGAATTTGTTTCGATCTCTAAAAATTGTAATGAGTACGGTTTAATGCCATTTTTACTTTCATAATAACAGCGTAGACCATAAATATTCCCAGAAATCAAGAGGGATTAAATATCAATTTCTAACTTCATCACCACCCCTTCCTTAGAACGAATTCTACATTTGCCTGAAGATGATATGAGAGTTAGGATGTGTTGGCATTAAAATGCACCCGGTGAGGCATCTGTCCCCCTCCAATGTTTGCACAATCACGCTTCCCATTAAAACCTCATATTGTAACAGTATGCAACTCGCAAAGCTTACAGCCCCGGGGGCCAGAAGGGGGGGCACTAGCAGACCTTATGAGCATTGAAACCTAAGGAGGAATTTATGAAAAACAAATCCCATGCAAACTTTACTAGCACCACTGATTGTTTACCATTAAACCATCATTAAACCATGAATCACTATTTTCAAAAAAAATATTTTCGTAAAAATGTTTTTTCGGTAGATATTGTAGTTGGTTACCACTCCTATCTAAAAGGTACCAATAGGTGACCAGTATGATCAAGTACCTAGACCAGAGATTAGAAGTAAAACGGTAGAGAGAATCTTTTATTCTTTGTTAGTAGGGCCAATAAATTTTTTATTTAATAGACTTGAAAAAAACAATCAATTTATAGAAAAATGTCCTCAAGTCAAGCTATTTGGTTCAGCATAGTCGAAAGGACTAGTAACTATGCCTCTGGGGATGACATGATCCCACAGACCATTGAGAAAGGGCCGAAGCTACAAGATTTGCCCATGGTTTACATATAGTATTTTGTTATTGGGAAGCATATAGACATTTTTTAGGACGGGATTTATTTTAAAAGCGATCAAAATTAAATGAAAAAACAAGTTTTTTTTCAAATCTTCTGCTTTCTGTTCTTTCGTTAACATTGATGATTAGAACAAAATATCAACTGTAATTTGTCGGGAAAGCGTCAATTTGAAAGAAAATCAGAACTTGTGCCTTTTTAAAGGAACATAAGAAGTTATTCCACAGCAGAGTAACGTTTTCTCCTATTTTATGCCGAAAACATTAAATTGTGTGCGAAGGGACTCTAAACGCTAAAATTAGAAATTATAAGATTTTCCATCAGTTTTGCAGAGTCTAAAATCCTCAACTGGATACTTCAAGCTCTCTATAGGAAAAACTTGTGCAACAGCCTGTTCTATAGAAATCTTATTGGTCCCGGGGCAAAACTTATTATTATTGTCCCTGGGCTCCAGGGGGCCGAGTCCACCTTAAAGACATTGCTTTATTACTTTTGGACTATTTTTAATGAATAGCTACTTCAAAATCTCAATTGAATGTTTGCCAGGGAGAGGGGGTGACTATCTGCTCTCCATTACGTTGGATTCTTAAAAGGGTAGATTATAAAGGGTAACTATAACTGTACACTGTCAGTCCAATGAGCGTCTTGTAAAGCTCACATGACCGATATAGAGGGGTTTCATGTTGTTGTTGTTGTTGGTGAACGGTGAGAGAATTTTACAGTGCAATTAGGCATAGCCCTTTAAACCATAGGCAATGGTTCATGGTTCAAGAATTGGTTGATAGCTACTACACACCAGCTGATACCAGCTAGACACTAAACTATCGCCGAAACTCCAAGAGATTTTGTGTCAAAATGGCTATCTCAAAATTTTGATCCGTTGACTTTGGGAAAAAATGAGCGTGGGAGGGGGCCTAGGAGCCCTCCAATTTTTTGGTCATTTAAAAAGAGTTTCAAAATTAATTTCAATTATTACGTCATATAATTTTCTGTAAGTTTAAATGATTGACTCTATTGTAAACAAATATTTTTGGAGAAAAATGCCAAAAAATACCATATGTGTGATAATGCTGCAAGACGGTGCCACATACTAGCCATTCAATGTCACAAGCTGGGAAATGCCATGGAACGTAGCAATCTAGCATGGAAATGGCATGTTTCCACTGCTCAAATAAAGAATAATGGTCATTTTAGTTTGTAAAGTTATTTTATGGGATAAAAAATTAAAAACCCTTTGGATTTGCTGTTGACTGGAATAAACATTTTTTGGGAAAGGAGGCTTTGCTTAGGCAAAAAAAAGCCGGATTGAATAAAAGACTTGTATGTTTTGTTTTGGAAGATCCGAACATCACGCTATGGGGCTCAGAGCCAATTTTATGGAATGGACATATTGCCGGTTACACTACCAGCGCTTGTTATGGCCCCACAATTGGAGCCGGCGTCGCTATGGGTTACGTTAGAAATCCAGAGGGGGGAAGGATCAAAAAAGCAGATCTGACAGAGAACCAATTTGAAATAGGGGCCGAAGAGCAGCGCAACAGCCTGCCCGCCGCCGATCGGGACAGGATCCGTTTCATCCAGGCCGATTTGCGATCCTCCGACCTGACGCTCCCGGCAGCCGACATCGTCAGCGGGCTCTACGTCCTGCATTACGCCGATACGCCGGAGGCCATCGGCGGCATGGGACGCTTCATTTCGCGCAACCTGAAACCGGATGGGCTGTGCGCCCTTGTAACTCTCAGCCCGGATCTCGATCCGAACGAGGATCACTCCGCCGCCCAGGCCGAAGAAGGTGTCTTCATCGTTTCTTTTTCGATCGGCTTGAAACTTCCAGGACATGTATCCTCGTCCAAAGGCATCTACAAGCACCATTAAAATGCGTCAAAAGGGCGTAATAGCATGAAATAAGTTTCAGACGTTAAATCTCTTAAAATTATACAGGGTATGTACCTTGAGCCATAAGAACCCGAAACCGCGGAAAAAGTTCCAGACAAAAAGGGTTTAATTATAAAATGGACAAAAAATCTCCAAATCCACCATTTTTTGGAAAATTGAACCTAGCCCTAGCACTACTATGGCGTGCAGTAATCTGTTGGTGTCGGCGGTGGTGTCGATGGTGTTGACGGCGAACTCGCGCCACGGCGTGGCGAGGTTCTGGTTCTTGCCGAGGCTCAGCGACTTCACGCGGCCGCGCAGTCGCATGCGGAGCGATGCGAGGTCGGCCGGGACCGAGATCTCGTGGCTCGTCTCGCGGTCGGCGGAGAGACTGAGGCCGCGCACGTCCTGCGACGACTTGACGCCGCGGTGGTCGATCGCGGCGATCTCGAGCACCGGATCCTCGAGGAGCTCGAGGCTGGTGGTTTCGCCGTTCAGGGCCGCTGTGAGCCAGGCGGACGTGGTACGTTTGCAAAACGGTGATCAGCTATCCGGGACAGTTGATAGCGTGAGCCGTGGCAAGCTACTTTTGCAAACTGAGTATGCAGGGCTAGTGCCAATAAGTCTTGATGCGGTTGTGAGCATAGAGACGCAAAGTGCGTTTGATGTTCAACTAGGTGTTGATCGAGTGACGGGCCAGTTTGTTGTGCAAGATGGACAACAACAGTTAGTGGTCGGTGGAGTCGCAAGGTCGATAGATGTTGGCAATCTTCAACGTGCCGGGCCCCATCCGGCGATGGATATAATTCTTAAAATCAGTAAAGAGAAAATAGGTCTGATTACCTACGTGGATTACCACTTATTTTTAGAGAAATCCATGTGGGAGGATATGTTTTTCGCAGTTCTTGTATCTTGGAAAGTGAGCCGACTGGACAAAGCACCGGTGAAAAGTTCGATGCGACTTTTCTAGATATGAAATCCCTTTATCCGTCGGCAATGTCTCACTACTCTTTGCCGTGTGGGAATTACAAATGGCTGGACAATCCTTGTGATCCAAGTTTCCCTGACAGGGAGAATCGACGACGTTGTTTCAGTTAGTTTCGCCTACGGTCGTCCAATCCCAAATCGCGGCCGATGATCTCCTTCATGATTTCCGACGAACCGGCATAGATGCGGCTGATACGGGCGTCGGCGAAGACGCGAGAGATCTCGTATTCATCCATGTAGCCGGCGCCGCCATGCAGTTGCAGGCACTCGTCAGCGACGCGGCCCTCCACCTCGGACGCGAAGAGTTTTGCTTCCGCCGCCATCTCCGCCGTGAGCACCCCGTCCAGATGTTCGCGGGCGCAATGGTGTTGTTAGTGTGCGGCGCGTCGCTCGCGCGTTCGAAAAAAGCGTATAAGGTCGCGGACATAATCGCGATCCGTACGCACTTCGACTTGATCAATGTCCATAGAACGAAATAGATCGCGAAGGTTGCCTTGTTGACTCGCACCAAATTTCTCGTATTCTTTTCGTACCAATGCACTTCCGGTATCGATTTCAACCAACTCACCTGTTTCCGCATCTTCAAGTTCGATCAGGCCCAGGCTGGGGAGTTCGATTTCACGTGGATCACTGATCGAGACCGCGATGACATGTTTATAAGGTTTCAAACATCTGTAATGTAGTTCTTAAATCAGGAAAAAAACTAATCTGGCTTAAAATTTGACTAAAATAACAGGAATTACATAAAATACAGAAGAAATTCAATTGAAAACTCAAATGAAGGCAAAACTCTTTTTTAAGGATTCACATTGGAAATAGACCTATCATGTAAGCAATCTTCTAAGCCCTAGAAATAATAAAACGGTGGATGTAGTAGATTGGCTATATCTTCTCTGGGTATATTTTTTGCCCTAAAGTCATTCCTCAAAGTTACTTTGCACTATGCGCGGAGTCGACTTTACCGCTCTGTCATAGGTCACCGTCACCCCGCTGCAGCAGAGTGGCACTGGAGGCCGCGATAATTTCGTAAGCAGATTGAATTTCCGCCGGGCGCGGATCCTGCACCCACCATGAAAGCCGCGGGTTGGTTACAGTAACGCCGAGCGGGTTATTTACGAGTTCGCAACGAAGCCTGACCGGAGCGCTGGGCATCTTCGCCTTTATTTTTCCTTCAATGTGTCCCAGGGATAGTTTGCGCTTCGCGTTGCTGCTAAGCAACCGTGCCGCAAGCATCCGCAGCAGGAATTCCTGCAGGTCGACACCACCAATATACTGTTCATCTGCGGTGGCGCCTTCTCCGGGCTGGACAAGCTGATCTCGAACCGGAGCCAAGGTTCCTCGATCGGATTTGGCGCCGATGTCCGCTCGCCGGATGATCGGCGTACCGGTGATGTCCTGCGCGAGGTTGAGCCCGAGGATCTTCTGAAGTTTGGTCTTATCCCCGAATTCGTCGGGCGCCTGCCGGTGCTCGCGACGCTGGAGGATCTCGACGAAGACGCGTTGGTGGATCCGAAATTTGGTTAATGCCGACATTCACCGGTTAATGTCCGAAATTCCTTTTTCTCTGCTTGGATTCAATTAACTTTACGATTCGGCTTTTTCAGTCGTATGCAAGTTCTGATGGTTAAAGTTAGGTTTGGTTAGATCATATTAGTTTAGGATAGGCAAGGTTAAATTTGGTTCTAAATATCAGAAATGGGTTAAAATCCTAACCAAACCTAATATAACCTAACCTGTCATCATCAAATCTTGCATTAAATTGAAAAAGTTGACTGGTAACGCTGACTAAATCAAGCATTTAGTGAACTGCAGTGGAAAAGTGTTTTTACACTAGATGGTCGAAGCAAGTAAAGTCAGGTAACACCGTATTAAAGATATAACACTTTTGAAAACTGGCAACCAATGAATCACAAAGTTAACTGTAAGAATGTTCAACTGTAATGACACTCATAGTACCTTGCATTGTACGTTTCCGTGTTTTTGTTATATTTAGCTTATTCTTGGTTACACATCAGTCATCACTGGAAGTTCCATTTGGAGTAGCTGCTCATTTAAACATCGTTGAGTTTACCCAGTCGAAGATTGGACAAAAACAACAACAATCATGGTGGATCGTGTGTGTGTGTGAAGCCGACAGGCCGCGGCCGCGGCATTGTGTGTGTGTGTGCAGCTATGCGCAAAAACAACTCGTCGACCTCGTAGTAGTCGTCGTAGCCAAAACAGCAAAAATCAGCACAAGCTCCAGAGAAGGAGGAAGAGTGACGAGGGTCTTTTCACGGTAGCGCGCACTGCGCTTTCGTCGTATACATAGGGTAGCCCCGCCTTTGGTCATGGGTGGGTAAGAAGGAAGGGGTCGGACGGTATGGCCTGGCTGGGTGGCTTCACCTTCGTCCAGGCGCGCCTGAAAACCGGGAACGCCGTGCCGCTGGTACAGCGTGAACAGGATGCCGAGTTCACCAGCAAGTTCATCACCTCCGACCCGGCGGTGAAATCGCTGCAGGACCTCAAGGGCAAGACCTTCGCCTTCGGTTCCGTGTCCTCCACCTCCGGCAGCCTGATGCCGCGCTACTTCATGCTGCAGGACGGCATCAAGCCGGAAGACTTCTTCAGCCGCGTGGCCTACTCCGGCGCCCACGACGCCACCGCTTATGATCGAAGTTTACAGTCAGGGGCTGACACCCCCATGACTTTAAAAGACCAGAATATAATTCACACTTTACTGAAAACAATTCTTGTTTAATATTTCTATTTTTCGATTTCGTTAATGTTTATATTGCTCATAATATCGAAAAAAGAACGCTATTATAACCGTGATTACCGAAAAAACAAACAAAGGAATGTTTAGATTTATTAATTAAAAAAGAGGAAACATTTAAAATATATTATGTTTTCAGTGAAGTATCAATTACATTCTGGTCTTTAAGATATCATGGAGTTCACTTTAGTCTATATCATGGATGAGACCTCAAAAAAGAGCTATAGACCTCCTAGTACCAGAGAGATGAGATCAGACAGGTCCATCCAGTTCAGCGGAGCTGAATCTATCAATGAGCAGATGTCTATGCTCACTTCACATATTAACACCCTAAAGAACAAGCAGAAGCTAATGGCAGATTCACTGAATGATCAAACTCTTAAATCTACAATGGCAGAAGATGTGAGCAAAGCACTGTCTTCTGAGACTGGTCCTTTGGTTAAGGCCTCTGTTAAAAAACTTTTATGCAACTAATCAGAGTTTATGTTTTGCTATCATTATATTTGGAGGACATCAACTTCTTAATTTTTATCTACATCGAATTGGTGTTCTATACAATGTTTTATACATAATTATTTGAATAACTTTGTTAGATTTAGGCCTTTTTAGACCTGTTTTTTAATAAGAAGTGTACACTCGCTACCCTATTTCAAGTGTGCGCTTAAAATTTTAGTTCTGATGAGGGAAATATAGATATTGTAGTCCTTAAATATCGTACTACGAGGGAAAGGAAATTTTGCGGTTAATGAAAACATATTATTTACATAAACTGGTTTCTAAATAATACAACTAGTAGGTAGAAATTCAAGATGTTACTTCAATATTCAACAAGAGCTAAGAGCTTATATGGCAATTGTGACGAGGCTGGAAGAGCCAAGAGCCAATAGCTCATATGGTATGAGCTCTAACAAAATTCTAAGCATCAATAGGTTGATTCAAAACGAAAATCAGAGGCATAATGCCGGTCGGGATTTAAAATAAGAGCTCTGAGTTATGAGGTCCTTCTAAATATCAAAATTTTTAAGATCCAATTCATAACAGACATTGCCCGGTGGATTTGAATAGCTGATCCCGACCCCGTTTCCATTGGCGGCCAGGGAGCGCATCATTTCCAGGGAGTTAACCCGGTCCACGATTTTGGCGTTCAATCCCCGCTCTTTCAACAAATTGAGTACAAAATTCTGAGATAGGTTTTCGGAAAACAATATGATTTCGTATTCGACCAGTTTTTCAAGTTCGACTTCCTGATATTGAGCAAGCGGATGCTCCGGTGCGCAGAATATTACAGGATTTACAGTAGTAATGAGGCGGCTCTTCATGCTGGTCTGGGCAACGGTTCTAGGCTTCCTGGTTTTTGGTGACCTGCCGGACACCTGGACCGTCGTGGGCGCCTTGGTGATTGTCGCTAGCGGCCTCTATTCCTGGCACCGCGAGCGGTTGGCGCAAGCCGACGCCGAGGCATCGCGCCCCTGACTTGCTGCCTTATCCCGCCAGCATTCCCTCGATCAGCCGTTGCACCGATAGAGCGTCACGGGCCGAGGCCAGGGGGTGGGGCTTGCCGTTCAGCCAGAGGTCGACGTTGCTCAACTGGCGCTGCAGGGTCGATGCTCGAACTGTTCCCTGCGTCCAAGTATGCCACCACAAACCGCAGTGTTATGATCGATACCAACGTCGGCCGCACCAAGGCAATCGGTCTCGCGGGCAACCTGGATACCGGCATTATCAGACTGGGCTCGAATGCTACCCAGCGAGTGCATACCATCGTGCTGCCGGATCAGATCCAGCGTTAGCGAGTCTCGCCACCGCCTATGGAAGCAGGTAGACAACCCTTACGTATCGAACAACGGAACAACGCCTCAAGCCAGCAATAGACTATGAACCTCGGCTCCATCGGCCGACGCGATCCGCGCGATGGGCCTCAAAGATGCTGCAAAGGCGTTGATGGAAGATGCAGGTGTGCCCGTGGTGCCTGGCTATCACGGTGACAAACAAGATGCCGATTTCTTGGCGGCTGAAGCGGAGAAAATTGGTTATCCGGTTCTCATAAAAGCGCGCGCTGGCGGCGGCGGAAAAGGCATGCGCCGTGTCGATGATCCAGCGGAATTCAAATCATCACTAGAAAGCGCGTCACGCGAGGGGCAATCAAGCTTTGGCGACGGGCGCGTGCTGATTCATTATGAGGAAAAATCAATGTACCAGTTTTTGAAAGAGAAAAATCAACATGCAACAAAATCAAGTTTCGCGATCAAAAATCAGCATGAAACAAGTTCCACGAACAAAACTCAACGCGCAACAAGTTTCGTGAACAAAATCGGTTTCACGATGAGAAAAATCGATTTACAAATTTCACGATGGAAAAAATCAACATGTAAAAAGTTTCATGAACAAAAATTAGCATGCAACAAGTTTCGTGAACAAAATCCACACGCAACAAGTTACATAAACAAAAACAGTTTTGGTGAATTTTAATCAGCTCTTCAGACAATGAGGGATGCTTTGCAGTTGGCTCTGTTGTCGCGGAGTCACCGTTGGATCCCTGATCCTCCAAAGATTCAGGCCGCGCGGTCAGCACCGAGGTTTCGGCTTGGGCACTTTTCTCCAAGGCCAGCTCACGCAGCTTCGTTTTGAGAATTTTCCCGGACGGATTCCTGGGCAATTCCTCTATGAAGAAAAGTTTCCGTGGAAGCTTGTAATCCGCAATTCTGGGTTTCAAGAAGTCCTGCAGCTGCTCGGTCTTCGTGTGCACCCGTCGAACAAGGCTTCGCTAAAGGCCACGGTCTTTCGGTGGTCAAACCCAACCTGCGGGTGCGTGAGCTGCGAGTAGGTGCCGCTGAGGAGCGGTCCGATCACGACCAACGGGTCGGTCGGCGCCGCAGCGTCTCGGTGAAACGTGCAATCGGTGAAGCGCACCCCCCGACCGGCCTCGACGGACTGAAACCAGGAGCCGGTCGGATCGCCTTTCTGGAAGTTGGTTCCCTGTTGGGTCGATTCGATGACATCCCCCGAGTAGACCGACGGTAATGGATCACTATTGAAAACTTACTTGGTGAAGAAAAGCAGGAATTTTATTTGCAACCGTTGATGCTGAAATTTCGTCGGACAGAACAGAATAAAGGACTCCGTCAGAACTGGCCTGACGCAAAACGTGTCCAGTGGGAGAGGTAGATTTTTTTTTAGTATAGGATTTAGGGGTCAGATTAGTATCTTAGGCAGACATTTATGGTTTACTATTATTATTATTATTATTTATTATATTATTATTATTATTACTATTATTACTATTATTATATAGTGTATTTATTATTATTATTTATCGCGTCCGTTTGGCTTATTTACCTCTTTTCGACGCATCTATTTAACCAACGAATTGGACTGTTAAGCGCGGTTTTAGCAACGTTTCACGGCGCTTTTATTTTTTACTCAGGATTTTTGTTAAAAGCAAATTTAAGTCTCTTTTTGACGTCTCTTTTTCTGGTTGTTCTTCTTAGAACCTGCGACACCCCCACTTTCCGAAACTTCTTTTTGTGCGGTCTAATACTAGGAGTTTTGGTCCCAATTAGAGGAAATTTTTTAATCGTAATTGCCGTATTGTCATTTTTTTGGATTCAGCATCAGTAAAATTAATTTTATTTTCAGTTAGGTATTGCTTTGGAAAATCAGGTCCAAATTTTGTGTATAAATCTACATCAAACTTGAATTGTCTTGCCGTAATCCCACAGTAACATGCAGCTCCACCAATTTGTTCATACTTGTTATCACCAATGGTGATGGTATCTACTGCACAATGAGAGAATACAGCTAGTTTCATTTCATTTGACTCTAAAAGCAGCAGATTTAGTTTTTTGCATTTTTTTTATCAAAACATCTCTTACACATGATCTTGCCACGCAGAAAGACAGTTACCTCTTTAAGATTGGCAACAAAGACATTGTCCGAGCGATGGCCGAATGCAATGAGATCATCGGCCTGATCGAGAAAGATGACTCGTACGCCAACCTCTACATCGACTTGGTTAAAAAGTCGACGGACGTTCTGGATTCCTATTTCTGGATCGACCATGACGAGACTTTCAAGCTTGCCGAAACACTGAAGGAAATTAAGTCTGCAGCCACTTCGGCGGTCGACGAATTCGATAAAGTCGTACGAGTCCGGCGCAATACGAAAGAGGGGCGCGTTAGAAAAAGCCTATTTTGGTCGTCAAATAATAAAATATCTATACAAATGAGAGGGTGATCGCTAACCAGTCATTCTAAATAAAATAAAACACAGTTAAAGAATAAAGTACAACACTGAGGAATTATACGTGAAATTCTGATAAGGAAGCTATTTTAGCAACGTGTTACTTTATTGTAAGACTTATCCAGGTCTAATTACAGCTGATAATAAGAACATTTACGGATATACATTTATCCAGCACTTGATGGGCATGCCAGAATTATAAACTTTGTTATCGATCTTTTAAGGGAAAAAGGAGGTTATACCGTAGGACGCCTCGACTCTCGTTACTTAGGAATAGATCGAAAAGAAGCCGGCGATCGCCCCGACTACAATTCAGAAATTACTTCCTGGCTTCATTCGTTTACGCCGGCTATTAATTATTACTTTCGCAATGAGTTAGACTATGCGACCGATATTAAGTACAATATGTTTGGCCGTGTGCGGCCCTGGGATCGCGACGGCGACAGAACGGGGGAAAATCTGCGCCAGGCTATGGCTCAAAACCCTTATTTGAAGGTTGTCATGAGAATTTATTCAAGGCTTTTGTAGTCAAAGGACTTCACACTTTTTCTATTATAGCAGCTTTAGTACTGTCATTAGAGTCTAATAATTTGGAACCGATAGCTCACAGGGCTCAACAGGATGTGTGCACAATATAAGCAACAATTATAACACAACGGCCGAATATTTACGAAGAAAAGTACGATAAAAACAAATAAGGATACTAAAACAATGATGTATTAGGTGACTTTTGGGAAACAGCACCATGCTGCACGCCTGTTTTGATTTAACTGAGGGAATATGAGTTAGACTTTTAAGTACAAAAAATAGTAAAGAGAAGATTAATCTCCCTCCAGATCCGGGGATAGTTGTACCTGTGATTATGCACCACAATGTGGTTGGTTATCAACAACATGGACAACTTATATTTGTGAGATCTCCCATTACCAATCAAGGACAACCTGTGATTTTCCAGGATATGCAAGTGAACCCACCTGCAAGTGTTTCTAGCTGCCAGGGACAAGGTCATTTCAGTCCAGTGTCAGAAGGAAGAACAAATATCAGCCATTTCCCAATTGTGACAAACTAATAGTTTTACTGAAGTTTTATCTTTGGTTAGAATATGTAGAATCACAAGCAGCAGAAAACTTGGTAGTTATGTTTCGTAAACCTAGTATGGAATAGCAGTTAGGCACGCGCGCAGGGGGAGTAATGGGTCTTTAGGCTAAAATGACGAAATATCGTAGTTGTTTATATTTCCTGCTTTGGTTTACAGTTTTGGTTTAATTCTTCCGTCCCATAACCCTTAACAAAATCTTAAAACCAACAAAAGAAGAATTAAAAAAAATATATAGAGAATTTCAATTGCGGTCTACTGACAACCGCCGCCTCCCGTTCGCAAATACGAGACCTTCGCAAGCGTTTTCGATCTCGCGCTCCACGTCCACAGAATGATCCTCTTGGACATTCTCCTTGTTTCCGATGAGCCCATTCGGGCAGACAAGATCGGGCCGGTCGCCTTGCTGTGGCTGAGCCTGGCGCTGGTGCTGGCGACCACTGTGCTCCAACTCATCTCCAAGTCAGGCCGCAAGTGGCCTTGTATGTCGCCAGCCCGCCTCTTTTCGTTGTCCCCGGTTCATGATGTGGCCGCTGACGGTTGAAATGATGAGGGAGGAGGAGGACGAGCGAGGAGGAGGATGCGTTTTACTCTCTCTCCTTTTGCTTGGTCGATTTTTAGTCCTTTCGGATTGGTGGATTTCTGTCTTGATCGGTGTCTTCAATTTGTGGCTGTGGTTGATTCGCAATCCTGATTGGTTGATTCTGGCGCGTACCGACGCTGACTTACTGGTCTTTTTTACGTTTTTTTCTCATTTTTTACCCTTGTTGCCTGCTCATAATGTCGGCACGACGTTTTTATGTATCTACATAATAGTAGTAGGCACTATATCTATTCAGCCCAGTTGTACGTGTTTGTTTTTGTTTTTGCGGGTAAAGATAGTATTTTGGATATTATGTGTAATATTCCCATGAAAAAGCAAAATCATTTATGAAGTTTTCGATAGCGGTTGATTTACGAGGGAAAATTTTTTATCATTTGCATCGTGAGAAAACAAGACTCTTGAAACAAAAAAAAAATCATTCTAGCATTGATGTCGTTTGTTCCTTTTGTTTATTTGAGTTTATACACTTACCGTTGAGAAACTTTGCGCTCAACGAAATAGATATTATCATCAAGTTTCATTAAGATCGGATCACTTCTTCGTAAGTTAAAAATGCCTCATTTTATTTAATTTTTCAGAATTAACCCTTCTCCTCTAAATCCCCCAAAGAGAGCGAGTCCGTTCCGGCTATTCCAATCACGTATATAGGACTTATGATTATTTTTAACACCAAGTTTCATCCCGATCCCTCATCTCTAAGTGTTTTCCGAGATTTTAGCCCCCCCCCCCTCTCAATCCCCCCTAATGTCATCGGATCCAGTCGGGATTTAAAATAAGAGCTCTGAGACACGATGAAATGGTAAAGAAGTAAATATGAAAGTAAGATAAATATAAAGAAAATATGAAAGAAATAAATCTTTAAATAATGGGTCTCAACATGTCTACTGCCACGGTGTGCGGCAAGTGGTAAAGAAAAGAAGAAGATGAAGAAACCAAAGAATAGATAGATAGATAGATAAATAAGCGTTCTTAAAGCCAAATATACAGCCATGAACACCGTACAATAACATAAACGAAAGACACAAATAACATAAACTTCGATCAGAAACCATCATAAAACGCTTAAATTAACCTAACTTTAACTATTAGGGGATGGGGGGGGGACAAGTATATTCGAACAAAAAAAATTGCCAATTGTCGTCACAAGCCTTGAAAGTATCTTTAAAACAACTGAAGCTTTTATCAATGAAAATATCAGGATCATTAGAAATATCAGAAAATATCAGAAGTGCTTATTGTAGCGACTTCATAATAACCTTGTCTTTATAGATTTGCATGTTAATGTCTTCTTTATCTAAAATTGAAAATATAGTTGATCAAATTATATCAGCAGAAAGTTAATTTAACGAGTTTGTAAAATAGCCCCCAGGCGCAACAGTTCCTCAACTGCTGGGTCGGCGTGGCGCTGATGGCGCTGGGCCGTGCGGGCAGTCGACGGGACCTGCGGGCAGTGGAACTGGGCCTGCGCGCGCGCTCCATGGCCGAGCTCTCCGACGAGTTCATGTCCGGGCTCGTGCCGTTCGTCGAGCGCTCCGGCCTCGTGATGCCCGACCCCGCGGCCCTCGGCGTGCGCCGGTTCGAAGGCGACGAGAGCAGCGGGGCTCGCGCATGACCACGGCACCCGGTACGGCGCACGATCCGGCGCTCTTGGGGCATGAGCCAATTGTTATGGACACCGATGGAGTGGCTCGACGACATGAGCGTGGGCATCTCCGAACTGGACGAGGATCACAAGGGGCTGATCGCCGTCATCAACCGCCTGGGACAGGCGATGAGCGGCCCGGAACGCGGCCGCGCCGCCCTGGCCCCGGCCTTCGCCGCGCTGCGGCTCTATATGGACATCCATTTCGCCCGGGAAGAGGCGGTGCTGCGCACCGTGAACTACCCGGACTTCGAGGCCCACCACGCCCAGCACAGGAACTTCGTCGCCTGCATGATTTTTGACGATACCGTAGCTCAGAATATTTGCATGTTCGACGAAGGGGCTTCAATGGATGACATCAGAAAGGCTGCTGAAGCGGCATCTGCGCTACACTTCATAGAAGAGTTACCAGACGGGTTCGATACTAAAATTGGAGACAAGGGGGTTAGGCTATCAGGTGGCCAGAGACAAAGACTTTTTATAGCCAGAGAGCTTTATAAAAATCCTGATCTTCTAATCCTTGACGAAGCTACCAGCGCATTGGATACAGCTTCGGAACAAGCGATTCAAAAAAGTGTTGCCCGGAAGGTCGGCCGTACGAGGCAAACTGCCGAACTGGCGATTTCTCATTCCGGCGCCATGGCAGGCGACGACGCAACCTATACGGCGTTATTCGATCGCTATGGTGTGTACCGCGTCGACGACATGGATGAATTGGCAACCGCGCTGATCCTGTTCTCGGCGTTCAATCCCCTGGGGCCGGGTGGACTGGTTACGCTGCACGATTCCGGTGGTGAGCGGCAGCTGGTTGCCGACCTGGCCCGTGCCGCGGATGTTCCGCTTACGGAACTGTCTCAATCCAGTTGAGAGAAAGAGTCAAACTTTAGCGTAAAGAGCGGGTCGCTGATGAGGAAGCAGCCTTTTTCATTTACGAAGTAATTTCTGTTCGTTTTAAGTTTTAATGTCGCTCCTTACTTTCACTTGAAAAAAACTTGTTTTTTTATTTAATTCAGACACAGAGCTACATTTTAAGCTACAGTACAATATGTGGTAACAGTATAATTATAGCTGTGATATTTACACAAAAGAGTATGTAAATTTGTCTATAGTTATTCAGAAAGTTCAAAGTCGCATTATATTTTTTTCCCGTATCGCCAAGCAAAGATCAATTTACTTTGGTGTTACAGGTCATGCAACTCAATGATAGACCATGAGATATCTAGTTTTATTTAGAAAATTAATTATGATAAATAAAATAAAAATTAATTAATAAAATGAATTATGTGAAATCACTCTGGTCCCCAAGTTTTGGCTTTAATAGTTTGGCAGAGACAGTGGCGTAGTTAAAGTTTTCAGCGTCAGGGGATTTTGCCCTCTCCTCCCTCCATTACTACCAAAATATAAGTAGATCACGGTATTGACGAAAAAAATCTATTTTTATTCATGTCTTTTAGTTTTACTGCTGATGATGAACACCGTATATGTGTTCGAAATATCCAGTTAAATAATTTTATATATATTCACTGTCAATAAAAAGGTATCATTCCTATTTTGAACTGTTTTACTTTTGTCATGGAAAGGCAGTGTGGTCTTCGAAGTTATCTACGTAGAAGTTGTGAGATGGCTATTTGTTGTCATAAAAACTTCGAAAAGAGCTCGTTTAATTGGAAATTGAAAGGGCCAATGCCCTTTTCAATAGTAGGAAATGTTTGGAGGTGAGATAACAACCAACTAGGCTGAATGAAAAAAAGAAGCATGCAGTATACCTGCTGCACGGATTATTGGTGAGATAAAAACATGTAATTTTCCAGTATTTTGAAGTCTTCCGTATACTAGAAAATAAAACTACTTCATTATAAGAAAGTTTTACGATAGAAAAAACGAAGCTCGTATTTAAACTCCCAAACTAAAAAAAAAAACAAGTTTCATGATTGTGCATTGTCTTGTTCGAAGATATTTGTTATTATAAATAATTAGAAAACTGTAGAATGTTTTTTCGTTGCAGACATGACATCCGTCACCAACTCCGACACCTCCGGAGATACATCGACGGGCACTTCCTCATCGGCGAAATCGATCGTCGCCTCCAGAAGTGCCGCCGCACGAATCAGCTTTTGTCGCCAGCCCTCTGCCCGTTTCCCAAGATCACCCGACAGAACCCGCAATGCCTGCCGGCGCTGCGCTTCGGTCTCCGCCTCGATCAGATCGGCAAGCCCCTCGACCTGCGCCAGGTCCAACCGACCATTCTGCAGCGCGCGCCGCGTGAACTCACCCGGTTCCGCTGGGATTAAACAATTAGGTTTATTGATCTTGTACCAAACTCTTATGTTTGTCCGAAACATCCTTTGGGGTCTTAAAAGACAGACACGAGTTCCAACTCCGGCTAATAACAAAAAGCGAGAATTGCACCTTTTTGTATGTTTTGTGTCTCGTCAGTAACGAATTCCTTCCTTTATTATTGTCATTATTAGTATTTTTTTTAACTGCTAATAACACAAAAATAAATTGCGGGGTTAAAAAAAATGAAATTTAAACAGAAGAGTCTAAAAAAAGAGAAAGAAAAATACTGATGTGACACCGGATTTCCTTGCGCTACTTAAAAATCGATAAGAAATCAAATAACTCATAGAGTAATGTGGTGGTTTTTCCCCTCCTCAACACCTATTTCTTTACATTTAAGTTTAAATCGTGTCTCAATTCTTTAAAAACGACTCCTGAAACACAAGGGTTGTTTATTTAGAACAATAAGAAACTTTTTAAAGTACTTAAAAACTCAGCTGATTCCTATAATACTTTTCGCTTTGATATGACACTGTTAGTGGTTTCAGGCTTTTCTTCGGAATCACTATAAATTTCGCCTTCTGTTATTACAGGCTAATTCTAGATAATGTTACTTACAGATATCTTCTTCAGCCACTGGAGACAAAGGGGTCATACCAGCCGTACTAAAATGTGACTTTTCTATCACAAACGGGGACTGTAAACCTCCAGTTTAACCTTTTAAATAGTGATTAATCGAGTGTCTATGTCCTAATTTACATTCTATGCAACTGCCTCCTCTATTTGGTGCTGTAAAGCATATTTCTATTTGGTGCAGTGGAATATATATATATATATCTATATATATAAAAATAAGTTGTCCCTTGAGATTATGAGACTCACGCGATAACCAACTACGCCATCCCGGCACTTCGTGAGAGTTTACGGCACCTCCTCACTTCTCATCGACGAACGGCTCGCTGAGCTCCGAGTAGCGCTGTGCACGTTGAGCTCGTCGGATGCGAACGGCGTATACGATGGCCACGGTCGCCACGAGCGCGGCTGGACATTGCACAAAGTTCCAGGAGACGAGTCGGCAACAAAAAGAAACAGATGACAAAACAACCATCGAAACCTACCAATCACAGCAAACACGATGGCCACAATTTTGTTTTGGTTGTCTTTGTTTCCGTTTCTTTTTTATTCTTATGTGCTCTGAAGATGCCTCATTAGACGCAGCTGATATATTTTCGTTTGTTCTCTCTTTTTGGCCTGTTTCCTTTCCAGAATTTTTGTTTGTTTTTATTAAGTTAATAGGTAATATGAAATGCTAAAACGAGTATGTTTGTAAGACATACTGCGCTTGCTTACATTTGTGTAAGTTGTCTTTAGATATATTATAATGTTGTGTTTAAATATGTTTTTAAGATAAGCTATGTTTGAATGTTTTAGGTAGTGAGGAGCTCCTCCAAAATAGAAGCCATCTAAAGTTTTTTTATTAAATTCATTTCAAAATATAGCTGTATGGGTGAAATAGACTTTAACTTGTGTATAAACATTACCCACTTGAGGGAATTTTTAAACGTGCAATTTTGATTATTTATTTGATAATACTAATACAGAAAGTCTTTGCTTTTTGTTTTTACGCTTTTGCAATCCTGAGTTTTGATTTCTGAAGTGATAATTATGAAGTGTAGTGTGGAGCTCCTACAACGTATAAGCCATCAAAAGTTCGTTGACTTTCTAGAACCACTGGTCAATACGATCACCCCTGAAAAAAAAAAAAACCGCATCCGTAATCTGTCTTCTGGCAAAAATACGAAATTCCACATTTTTGTAGATTGGAGCCAGAAACTTCTACCGTAGGGTTGTTTGATACGCTGAGTCTAGTGGTGTTTCCCCCTATTTTCTAAAATAAGGGATATTTTCTCAGGCTCGTAACTTTTGATGGGTGACTAAACTTATTGAAACTTATATATTTAAAATCAGCATTAAAATGCGATTTTTTTTTATGTAACTATTGACAACCCAGACGAATTCGGCCTCGAATAAACTCTCCCGGAACTGCGCCGCGCTTAGCGCCTGCCAGGCGGTAAGGAATGATACGGGCTGATCCCCCCATCCTATCCGGGAGGCACTGCCGAAGAAAAAGAACGACGCGACCGCAAGCCAGGCTATCCAGAGGACGCGACTCCAACTCGGGCCACGCTGTTCCAGAACGTGAGATTCCATCATCACGATAGACTACCAATAGAATCTCCCGAAACAAGAACGGATGGTCCGCCCTTACAGGGCTTGAGTTGGTTTCTTAATTCCGTAAATTATCAAAATCGTGTTCCTGTCGGTACCTTTTAATTAAAATTTGCTATGTCGTTTAAAACACTGTTTTTTAGACATTTGAAAAGGTCAATAATTTTCCCTGAATAAATGTGAAACAGTTTAGAGAAAATTAAATTACATGTTGGAAATATTTGAAATCATGTTTTCTGTCTGTATATTTCATTTTGATGTTTTGTTCGCCATTTGTGAAATGCATTATTTATTTGAAAAGTTAACTGTTTGCTATGATAAAACTAACAAAATCCCTATATTCAAAAGTGAATTCTTTGGTACTGGACTATATTGTGGATGAAATTCGACCCCCGTACGCTGTTGAGAGGCCATCGTTCAAAAATCTGATAACAGGTCTTGCACCTTATACAAAGGTTCCAGGAAGAAAAGCTTTAGCTGTGCAAATGGGAGCAACATATCGTTACCCAGAACAGGAGAGTTGGACTCTGCCCCAGGTCCTAAGCAACATATCAGCAGACATATCAAACATGACTAAGCAACATATCAACATGACAGCAGACATTTGGTCTGCCAACAACAAAAGCTTAATCTTTATGGTTTCTTATACATTTTACATGCAAAATAATATGCAAGCTGAATTAAGAGCATTTACAACAAAATATATCAATAAAACATGAAAAAACTGTTGGAGATATAAATGATAGATTTTCCAGTTCCGAAAAACTAAGAACACAAAAAAATGGTATTGGTACATTACCCTATTATTTCTGATTTAAGTTTGACGACAAGCTAAAATGATAATTCAAGTAACAAACTAATTTTCAAAATATTCTTTGGGAACATAAAATAGGTAACAAAAAAAATGAACTCAACCCTCCCACGAGGACTGCGGGGGAGTAAGTCATCTCCAAAGACATAATTATTAGGTTATCCGACTATGGTGAATAAAATGGATATCTTAGAATTTTGATCCGGTGACTTTGGGGAAAAAATGAGCGTGGGTGGGAGCCTAGGTGCCCTCCAATTTTTTGTTCACTTAAAAAGGGCACTAGAACTTTTGATTTCCGTTAGAATGAGCCATCTCACAACATTCTAGGACCACTGGGTCGATACGATCACCCTTGGAAAAAAAAAAAACAATAAAAAACAAACACGTATATCCGGCAGGTTCTCGGGCCGGTATTGGCGCACGCGCCGCCGTCCTTCGAGGTGTGCCTGAAGCCGCTGATAGCTACCGCGGGTGATAGTGACACGTTGGCGCAGCGCCGTGAGATCGCCCGCCAGCGTCTGGCGTTTTACTGTTCAACCCCCGCCTATGCAGGGGCTTTTGCAGTATTGGGATTACAGGCGCTGTGCGAGGAGATGGCTGTTTTGTCCAAGGCGGGCCGCTGGGATGACATGGCCGCTCTGGTGGATGACAACTTACTGAACGAGTGTGTCTATAAAATCAGACGTAAACCAGTTTTTTACTATTTCAACATGGCGACAATTAGCTTCGGCTCAGTGGAAAACTACATTGTAGCTATATTTTAATACAAAATTATTTGATTCTTTGGTTTGGTTAAGCTACATTTTGCATGCATCCCCACTATACTTCCCCCTCCCCTAATGTGCAAAAATACAGCCCAAATTATATGTATCATATCTATTGCCAAAGTGTCTCAGTTGTTTCAACCCCCTACCATAAGATCCAAATTCTCGAGTGCATACTGCCTAACAGACAAGTTTTCTGTACTAAAGGAAAACTTTACTATTCTGCAATGGCCAGAGTATCGCATCTAAGGTCGTTACAAGCCGTCGAATTGACCATTCGAAAGGGTTCGCTCAAAGCGGCCGCAGACGAATTGGCGATTACGCCGGCAGCTCTTGGGCAACGGATCAAGGCGCTGGAGAACTATCTAGGATTCGATCTTTTGCTTCGTGGCCGCTCCGGGATTCGGCCGACACGCGAATTGGAAGCTGCCTTGGCGCATCTCGGGGCGGCTTTCAGGGAACTCGAAACCGTCTCCCAGATGGAAACTAGAAACACAAAGCAGGTTCTAATTTTGACTGTTGCTCTATTCATGAAATTCCAAATTGTCGAAGCACCTTTATTCAATGTTGGCAAGTCATCCTTCAGGAGGAATGGGATCAAGTTGAAAGCGCCTTGAAGGGCCCTAGTTTGAACCCTCGATTTGTTCTTTGTTTCATTGACCTTTGAAAAGTGGGGTATGACTCGTCGAGAAGCCCCCCAACCTTAGTTTCAAACGTCTCTTCCCATTTAGTATTATCAGTTTTTTTCGTGTGTGTATTTCTGTCAAGCAACTTCACTTACCTTCAGGATCCCTTGAAAAAGAAAGTCACTTTAAAAATTGGTGGACGAGCCCTTGTTTACAAAGGAACTACTATTAATATTAGATGCCCTGTAAAACATTTCGACAAGTAAGTCTGATTAGTAAAATCATGCTTTTTGTTTATTTATTGGGCGAAGTTTCATAAAAATCAATATCGGTAAAATGTTGTAACAGAAAAAGTGACAACAGTCAAAGGCTTTCAGGGTTTTCTAATTTCCTCCCCAGTAACAAAATATTGGTGAACTATATTTTAAAACAAAAGTATAATGACACAGTTTAGATATTACTATACAATCATCATCACCGAAGAGACTGGAACGGGTAATTTCTGATGCCAAACGCAATAACATTCGTTTTGCGTGAAAAACCCAACTGTATGCACAAAAAGAAAAAAAGTATCAACTATTTCTCGTCGTAATTTTAGATACCCTAACAAGTTTCCAATATAAATTTTTAATAATAATTTTTTAATAATTTTTATGGCACTTGGTATTAACCAAGTGACATATAGCGATCGCAAATTCTGTCGGTCGGCTGCTCAATTTTACACAGGGGAGAATTTTCCGGCGGGAATATGAATCTAAATACTTGAATTTTAAATACTGATGAATTTCATATGCGGATTTGAATGAATTAAATATGAATTTGAATGAATATGAATTTTATGATGAATTAAATATGAAATTGATAAATTTTGAATACTTTAAATCGTCATAAAAAGCAAATTCCTTTGCTGTGTCGTTCATTTGTTGCAATGTTATAAAAATTTTTTTTAGAGTTTCAGCTACTATAGGGTCACTCCTTACTTATAGTTCATAACTGAACTATATTTAATTCTGAACGGTAGATGACTTCAATTATGAAGAGTTTAAAATGAAAATATTTCCACAATTAGTATAGGCTGACTCAAATCCCATTTTAGGAACGGGGTTTTAATGTGAATTGTCGAATCGTCTTAGACCTGATATAACACCTGTCATATAGGGTGGAACAACTCAAATAATATTTCATACTCTATCTGGGACGAACCAAATTGATGGAATATCCAAAATGAACAGAGTAGGAATAATTTTTTATTATTGTGGCAACTGGCTAGCAATTTTCTTTGCTTTTGCACGCTAACAATTTCTTGCCAAAAACAAGAACTATATAGGTCACGACTAAAGGAATTTTTTTTACCCAGGGATAATCGTATTGAACCTACAATCCAACAAGATCCAGAGAAGGCTCAGTCATGACATCATGCACAATTCCACTAAAATTAAATTTGCATAAATTAGGATAACATAGAATAGAGTGCAAAAGAATTTTTTCAGTTAATTATTCTGAGTTGAACTTATAGAGCTTCAATCAACATTGAAAGAAATGTCCAAACCATAAGTGCTTGACATAGTTATTATGGTTTTTGACTATGCGGAACAAAATGGCTATCTCAAAATTTTGATCCGTTGACTTTGGACAAAAAATGAGCGTAGGAGGGGGCCTAGGTGCCCTCCAATTTTTTGGTCACTTAAAAAGGGCAGTAGAATTTGCATTTCCGTTAGAATGAGCCCTCTTGCGACATTCTAGGACCACTTGGTCGATACGATGACCTCTGGGGAAAAAAAAAACAAAAAAAGCAAACAAATAAACACGCACCCGTGATTTGTCTTCTGGCAAAAAATACGAAATTCATCGGGACACAAATGACGACCGGGACACCGAGAAATAGGAAATATAAATGACGACCGGGACATTCAAAGAGAAAGCGACTGGGACACGAGGAATGTTCGACTAGCAATCACCATCAACAAAGCACCGGGACGCAAATGACGACCGGGACACAGGGAATATAAATGACGACCAGGACACTCAAAGAGAAATAACAGACCGGGACAACGGAACACAAATGACGACCGGGACACAGGGACACATCATTAGAATAATGAGGTATAGATCTGAATACCGATTGTTTTTCGGAACCCCGGTTCTGATCGGCTGCGACGGTTGCCAGGAGCCGGTCAAGGCCCGCATCTCCTATCTGTCCTCGTCCGCGGAATACACGCCGCCGGTCATCTATAGCCTCGAGGACCGTTCCAAGCTGGTGTTCCGGGCAGAAGCGCTGCCGATCGGCGAAACGACCCTGCTGCCCGGCCAGCCGATCGACGTCAGGGTTGCCGAATGAGCGAGCCGGTCATCGAAGTCAAAGGCTTGGTCAAGCGGTTCGGCGACAAGACGGTCGTCGACCACTTCGACATCAGCGGTAAAATAACTTTTATTTCAAAATATACTCAAAAGTAAAACGTAACGTATTCTGCTAACCAGACCAATTACTTTCTTTAAAGATTCAGGCTGAAACCGTAAGTGCGTGGGTCATGGCTCACGTTTAGAGGACCGTGCCCCCACGCAAGCATGAAAGCGTTGATCATGCGACATAGAACAGCACCTGAATAGGTATAACATATGAAAAAAAAACAGATTTGAATCTAATATACATCGAATTTAACACACATTTACAAATTTACATCATATTTCATTGATCTTGATTTCTCTCCGTCCACCGCACCAAGCTCGGCGGCTACCTGCTGGTCTTCAAGGACATGACCGAGCAGCTGCGCGCCGAAAAGGCGCAGCGCGATGCCGACCTCTTGTTGCGCAAGATCGTCGAGACCTGTCCGACCACCTTCCTGGTGTCGCGGGTGGAAGACGGCAAGATCATTTATTTTCCGCCGGCCTCGCGCGAGCGCTATGGCGGCATCGAGACGACGCTGGAATTCTTCCTCGACCCGGCCGACCGGCAGACCTATCTGAACGCGCTGTTGCCCACCGGCGCCTTTGCAACAAGTATTTCCTTGAATTACTCCACGAGGCTATCTGATTTCTTTTGGGGACTTCAACACAAGAGTTCGTCCACCTGATCAGACCACTGCCCAAGTCCTTGGCAAGTTTGGACTAGAACACAGATGTGACAATCGGCAAAGACTGGTAAACTGTGCCTGGATGAATCATCTCGTTGTCAAAAACACTATATTTCACCATAAGCGAGGCTATCTGTTGACATGGCACTTTAACGACGGTGTTACTAAGGCCCAAACTGACTTCATTCTCGTCCACCTACCTTTGCTCTGAGTTTCTTCAATAAACGTAGCGTCACCTTTGTTGAGTCCAGCACCATCAACTAAATTGTGCAAGTTACAATAATTAGTACCATAGTCCAAAACAGCATACCACGTTTGAGATGTAGAGAAACCCTGAAATATAAATTCATTTACAGAAAGAACTATCATGAAAGGTTTCAAAAGAAGTGAACAGGTTATATGCAAATGCGCACCTCCCCCCTCATGACCAAACATAAACGGGAGATGTCTCGAGTTCCTGAAGTACATAGCTAGGGGGACCCTTGGAGCGAACGGATCCGTTCATTGATCCAGGTGCTGCTGCGGCCCGGAGCATCGCGGGCGCAGGCATCGATGACCTGTTCGAAATCGGTATCGACCTTTATCTCGAATCGGCCGGTGCGCACGGTGCGCTGCAGCCTGCGCGGCACATGGAACGTGTCGAAGGGCAGAATTCCCCGCTTGTCCGGATCGATCCAGTAGAGCGAATCGTCATCGGCACTTTCCGCCATGGGAAAGATGCCGGCGGCGTAGGCCTTGAGCAGGATCTGTGGGGTAATGGTGGTCATGAGTTTGTTGTACTTTTGCTACTAAACAGGGACATTTTAGGTCCCTAAATTGAGCAGCATATTATTGATTTTAAGTGCAATTTTAGTAATTTTTCTTTGATGAAATAAACGCATACCTACCTACCTAGTCCACTTACATATTTAAGTTTATACTAGTTTTATTTCTGTCCCCTTTTACTTAGAAGTCCGTCCAAAATTTTCTCAGATTTTGGCTTCAAAATAGAGCTAAAAGCAGTGACTACCAGTGTAAGTCAATAAGTCAAAATCAACAAAATTTCACTTGTCTATATGCTTGCCCCTTTCAAACTAAAAAAGAAAGAAAAATCTTCTAAAACTTCATTTTAAGCATTTCAGGCATCCTGCCAAAGAATTTTTTGGGTTGTGTTTTTATCTACGGACGATAGTATTCGAACAACGGCTGTAGAAAACATTGAAAAGTTCTATTCAAAAGAAAACTATCAATTCTAAGGTTTATTTTAAGCAATAAAGAACACTGTAACTCGATAAATTGCTGTTTCTCACAGCTTTTGGCCACAGATCCCAATTTTGGCTAAAATTGGGCCAATGTATTTTCCAGTGACTTTGGGGAAAAAGCGTGGGAGGGGCCTAGTTGTTCTCTAATTCTTTTGGTCACTTAAAGGGGACACTATAACTTTTAATTTCCTTTAGAATGAGCCCTCTCACGACATTCTAGGACCACTGAGTCGATACAATCGCCCCTGGGGAAAAAATAATAAAAGAATAAAATTCTTCTGGCAAAAAAATTACAAAATTCCACATTTTTGCTGATAGGAGCATGAAACCTCTATAGTAGGGTTCTCTGATACGCTGAATCTAATGGTTCATCAAGATTATATGGTGGAAAATAAGGCTTTCCAAATTATGAGAATTTTATTTGAGTTTTTTTTTTAATTTCCGTAGGGGGAAGAAATTTTGGTACTTCTGTATAATGCGCCGTTCACTCGAGTTTACGCGGTGTTTAAAACTCGATAACAAACCGGTTTTTTCGTTAGTTTCTTCGTTGCTTTAGAAACAAATTTGGGCTATCGATTTGCACATAAGGGGGAAGGATATAGCGGTTCTGCATGTAAAATGTGTTATGTACAATTATTCTATATATTATGAAGTAAGAATTGTTTTCTGTGGAAGATCCTGCTGATTTGATTGCCGATCTGAACAAGGCGCTACGCGCTGCCGGGAGGGTATGAGCATGCGGTTTTCGGTACAAGGCGAGGAAACATTTGCGGCTACCGGCGGCAGGCCGTTCGATGCATCCTTGCCTGTGCTGCTCTTCGTCCACGGCGCCGGCATGGACCACAGCGTCTGGCAGCAGCAAGCGCGTTATTTCGCCCATCACGGCTACGCCGTATTGGCGGTCGACCTGCCTGGTCACGGGATGAGCGGCGGCGACCCCGTGATGGACGTTCCGGGGAACCTGAAATCTTGGGAAACACTTAGAGTGGAGAGATTGGGATGAACTTTGGTGAGAAGAATAAGCACAAGTGATAGATACATGATAGACACAACCAGAACGGTTCCGTTCTCTTTGAGGGAGTGGGGAGGGGTTAATTTGGAAAAAATAGAAAAAATGAGGTATTTTTAATTTACAAACGGGTGATCAGACCTTCATGAAAATTGACAGCTTTTAGTGATTAAATAAAAAACATAAGGTTTTTTGACTGATCTCTACCGTGGGACATCCATCCTTGCATGATTTCTTACTAAGATAATTGCAAAAAACCGTTTGATAAGCTCTTCTCAAACGGAGTATCAATAGACCAATTTAGATAAGGAGAATCAAAGTTTAATTAAACATACACTACTCTCCTGATCTGCCCTTTGAGAATAACATAAACGGTTTTTGGCAGTTATCTCTTAATGTTTAGAATTTCGACCCTTAGGAGTGACAGCGACGCCCAACTTTTTACGGTCAAGTGTCCTATATGGGTAGTGTTAGGGTAGACCACTTGCATAAATATGCGAAAAAAGAGATACCTTGTTAAAGAGTTAGCAGATCCAGTTTTAGCGCATCGCGTCCGACTACATAATAATACGAAATACTCTGGTGTGAATGGCTCGCAGATCATTCGTGAAATCTCCAATAGTATACCGATTCCGGTTTAATCTAGACCGTTCGATTGCTAGGATAATTCATGCTAGAGTTACTCGCTGGATTATGCATAGGCATTCTATTCCGGGCTGGTATTCAACGCCTTTTTGAAGTGTTGCAAAAATCCAGAAATCTTATCCCTCCCAAGAGGCGGTATCGATCTTTCGCCATCCGTTTGAAGTGCCTACAATTTGGAAATATAAAATAAATACTCAAAATAGGTTTTAAAGCATATCCCTAAATGTTTAACAACATATCTTAAAATTTAACACCTATATTAGAATCCCTATATTAATTGGAGGACAACCTTCAACATTAGAAAAAGAGCTTAATATCACAATATAAAATTAATGTCCATGGAACATTGTCAAGAATAGAGGTAAAACTGATCCCACAACAAGACAAACCAACTCTGTCTTAGTGAAACCATTTTTTTCTCTTCTAGAAGAATCTCGACTGATCTTTATTCTGTTGAACTTGTACGGCATCACAATGAACATTCTGATGATAGTACCGGTATCCCTGCCTTGGCATCTCAAGTTGCAGCATTACGATCAGCCTTTCAACAAATCGATCAGGATGTTCTGTCGGATGATGCATTACAGTACCAAGGAAGCACAGCTGTGGCTGTTATCGTACATGAATGTGAAGAAGGACACAGGACTTTGCTCTCTGCTAATGTTGGTGACAGTCGTGCGATCCTGTCACGACGAGGTCGAGCTGTCGACCTCACAAGAGACCAGCGTACCTTCCGGTATGCGTACTCTGTTACGACATATCTCTTCAGACAAGAAAGCGACAAAGATTTACAATAAAACGCGATCTTTAAAACCAAAATTAAAATAATAACAGAATCATTAGTTCAAGGAAGTTCAACCAGAGCTCTTTTCGTCTATCTTAGGGGGAACAGTAAAGTTAAGCAGATGGGCAATCTTATTTCATTCTTTTTCAGTCTTGCATAATAATAATAGTATCAATGCTGAAGTAAATCTTGATTCTAAGGACCGAGATCCTTTCTATAAAAAAGGAGCGAACTCAACCAAGACTGAGAATATAAATTCATTCAAACTAAAGAGAACAAAGTGATTAAATGCCATTTCTCAGAGCCAACCTTGCATTTTTAGCAGCCTGTCTCAAAGGCCTTTTCGTAGCTAGTTCAATCCTATTATAAATCGGTTTAGTAAAATATTTTATTAGATCATTTTTAATTAAATTTGAGTATAAATATTTTAGTGAGTATTCCCTTAAGTCCCTGTTCAAAGAAATATTATATTTATTTTGAGACTAATTTCGATTGATTCCCGAACCACCTGATTAGCCTCGATATTTTACAACATGTTATTATTTTGTACAACTGCCAAAGGAGGAATTGACTATAACAGTAATTGATTTTAATATTTTACAAAACAAATAGTTAAACAAAAAAATGTTTTAGGCTTGTTTTACACTATTTTAAACTGACCGTTATTAGGGTTACACTTAAATAACTAAAATTTGTTAGTTTGATTACAATAAAAATTGGCTGTCAATATTGCGTCAAGAATTCCTTACGGGAAGCAAAGCTGAGATAGATCATTTTATAAATTCACCTAAATTATGTAAGTGCTCGTGAATCGATTGATTTCTACTTTCTTTCTTTTTATGCAAAGCATATGCAATGATCAAGCATAATGCTATGCTAATATTTGTTTTCTCCAGCCACTTGAAAAACAATCTTGAAAGATGAAACGCATCGAAGCTGTCTCATTGAGTGTTTGTTTAGCTAGGGTATTCGGCTGTCCTGCTTTTTTCTCTTTTTGACTCCCCCAAAGAAGCCATGGTAATCCCAAATTAAGTAGCACTGAGATCGCTGTGAATACTGTTCAATTTAGTTCTAGAGCCATGCCCCTGTGCGGAACTCGGCGATGTCGGCGCCGCCGCAAAAAAGCGGCCTAAGCATCGACACACAAAAACATTGAATGCCGGCGAACAACGCCGGCATTTTTTATACCTCATTCATTTGGCGGCGCTGTCAGCGAAACCAACTGCCCAACTTCGTTCATCCAGATTCCGATAGCGCTTTTGACACTTTCACCGGGCAGTTTGTTATGAGCATCTGGGGCGTCCTCTGGAACCAAGGCCGCATCCGTCCAGATCCACGCCCCACATGGTTTCCGATCCTGACAAATTTATTTTCTTCTTCACTGTTAATCACGAAGAAGATTAATGGCAATTTCCTTAGGGCAAGACACAGGTGTTAGTAGTATCACCTGGGTGTTACCTTGTACTGGATGTTATTTTTACTTATGCAAATTCATTTAGGATGACGTAACTTCTTCAAGACTTGTTTCGCTAGAGCTCACTGCTCGCTACTCAAATGGGGAACCCCCCCCACTTTAACTGAGTATGACATATTGCGCACACGTGGGTGTTACGTAATACTGTTGGAGTTTTTACTTCAAGTCGTTTTTTCTTCATCACATGTTCTTTCTTTCTCCTCTTGCAAGGAACAACGACAGCGTTCCAAAGTTAAAATCAGATTTGTCACCCCGGCAATATTGTTTTAAATTATTTGAATCTTTCGCCGAAGATGGACACTCGAACAAAATATGCTGAATATCTTTATTAGATTCATGGCAATTTCGACACAGAGAAGAGTCTTATTGCCTTGAACTAAAAGAACATCATTTAAAAAAAGATGTCCTGGTTTCAACTGGTAAAAAATTACCAACAAGTCCATAGACCCTAGATTTGCAAACCTGGTGCTCGCCGTCCTGATCGTGTGCATCGACCTGACCCTCGGCACCATGGGGCACCTGGGGGTGGCCATCGACCCCATGAACACTATGGTCCCCATCTTGATCCTCGTGATCGGGGTGGCGGACTGCTTGCATCTGCTCGTCGAGCAGCGGGCCCAGGCGGCGAAGCTCGGGCCCCAGGCCACGGGGGCGGAGACCATCACCGCCGCCCTGGGCCACGTGTGCAAGCCCTGCTTCCTGACGTCGCTCACGACGGCCATCGGGTTCGGCTCCCTGGTCACCTCGGTTCAAAGCGACATGGAACAGGGATACCCGCTATCCGAACACATGATCCGATCGGCGCATCAGATGTTGCTGTCCTTTGGCCGGGGCGCGGCGAAATCGCCCGGCGCGTACAAAACGGACCAGAACTATATCGGTGAGCAAAGGCGGCGCACCGTATCCTATGTTCCGATTGCGCCGGAGGCCCTGAATTCCGGCATGGCGCAATTGATGGGCTATCTGCAGGACGGGGCCATACCGCCCCTGCTGCGCACCGCCATCGGGCATGTGGAATTTGAGGCGTTGCACCCGAAGAAAGAGAAAGGGCAGATAATGCTGAAGTTGTGGAATACTTGTTTTGAAAAGAGAATCCGGGTCTAATACCAAGTCTTGAGGGGCCACTTTTTTCTACGTACTACAGATGAAATGATTTTGCCGAAATTAATCTTGACATTTCTATCTTGAAGGATGGGTAAGGAAAAGAACAGTAATCTGCCTCTTGTGGGACTACCTCTTTGCGAAAAAAAAAATTGGAGCTGAAAGATAAAAATACTTTTCTAAAAAGATGAAGTGATAAATTCTGAAAAGTCTTGTCTTACAGGGTTTGGTCACCGTACCTAAAATCGGTACTCCCTTTGCCATTTTCGTTAAGAAGCGCTCACTAATCGGCTGATTAACCGTCACGATGTACTCTTTATCGTGGGCATTTTCTGCTCGCAGGACTTTGTTAACAATATCGCCATCACTCGTCAGCAGAATCAATCCTTCTGACGGCTTATCCAGTCTGCCAATAGGGAATATACGCTCTTTGTGGCCAATCTCATCTATGATGTTACCTTTGACATGCCGCTCCGTAGTACAGGTAATCCCTATCGGTTTCCCTACCTTCCTTTTGAGCCACCTTTTGGCGGTCCACCAGCCAGTCCTGTTGGTCGTAGTAGAAATTGGGCGGCATGTGGCGCGGGTCGTCCTCTTTCGCGGGCGTCTTGTAGGGCTTGCCGAACTGCACCCCGTACCATTTCGCGCCCTGCATCAGCTGGATATGCGCGAGCCCCTTGGCGGCGGGTTCCAGCGCGTCGACCAGGTTGGTCAGCATGGCCAGGTTCGGCGCCACCTCGGCGGCAAACGTCTCGCGCGGCGCATAGGGCGTGAAGAAGACATGGGAAAAAATTCCACATTTTTGTAGATAGGAGCTTGAAACTTCTAAAATAGGGATATCTGATACGCTGAATCTAGTGGTGGGATTTTCGTTAAGATTCTATGACTTTTAGGAGGTGTTTCCTCCTATTTTCTAAAATTAGGCAAATTTTCTCAGGCCCGTAACTTTTGATGGGTAAGACTAAACTTGACAAAACTTATATATTTAGAATCAGCATTAAAATGTGATTCTTTTTATATAGCTGTCGGTCCATTTCTTAGAGATTTGGTTACCATTGATCCGGGTCGTTCCGAGCGTCCACCAAATAACGGTGTGGGTATCGAGGACAATCACCGTCAGTGCTCCGGCCATTCTTCCGTCTCTGGGGCGAGCAAATCCTCGTGATATCTGACTTGACCGCGGAGTTCCCCGAATAGCTCATCGACCGATTGTTGGGCGGGAATAGGTTCGACTCGGAGCGCTGGTTTGCCCCGGTCGGTGACGATGATGCCTTCCCCCGACTGCTCGACCTCCCGGAATATCTCAAGCATATGTGCTTTTAGCTTACTCTTCGAGACGGCCTTCATAGGGTTAATAACAAAAAAACGGGACAAAACCAAAGTGTTGCTCTCGCAACACAATTAGAATCGGCGAATCATTAAGATCTGTTATATCGATCCTTGGATAAATTGATCTGATTGACCGAGAAAAAAACTAGTTTTGTGAGCAGATCTCCTGAGCTTGTACAGATAAGTTTTTGTGAAAAACGTAGGCTAGTGTGTTTTGTATCAAATTTTGTCCGTTTTCTTTTTTGTAAGCTCGTGCGTCATAACGATAAAGGCCAATTCAATGATTTAATAAACTCAACTTTTGCAATAACCACTAAAAAGGCAAATGGTGTGATGCTTGCCAATGGTAAATGGTGCCTATAGTAAATGGTTAATGGTAAATGGTGCCTATGGTAAATGGTGCCAATGGTAAATGGTACCAATGGAAAATGGTGCCTTATCTTACTACATCACTTCGGTTTTTCTGTGTCCCAACTTAAGACGGCTTATCTTACATACATCCGACCAATTCTCAAGCATGCTTTGGGGACCTCAAGTCAGCAACACCAGTTATCTAATGGATCAACGTGTCACTACATAAAAGAGCCTTTAAAGTTACTAAACTTTATAAATTTTATATATTTGTAATTATCATAAAGAACGATGCTTTTAATCTATATATTGCTATCAAAACCCCATTTTCTAGCGTTCGGTTTCTATTAGCCGAGGTCTTCCTCACTTGTAGTTCGTTAACATAAACTGATTTGATTTAAATGGAAATGTTGCTCGTTTTTCTATTTGTACAGATTTTTATGTCCTCTTGTTTCCAAGAGTTGAATTTAAGGGATGGTAGTTCTTCTCGTATCTATGATAAGCCTGCGAGTATTATCAAAAATAAACCTTCTGCTGGTGCAATTCCGATTGCACGCACCAATATGCCAGAAATGGGCATGCGGTTATGTACTGACAATCCTTTGCGTGGCGCTACCTTTAACCCTTGGAACAGCTATTTAACGCCGGGCGGTTCCAGTGGCGGCGATGCTGTTGCGTTGGCGACAGGTATGACGCCGATCGGTTTAGGTAACGATATTGGGGGTTCACTACGTAACCCTGCGTTCTGTTGTGGCATTGCCAGTTTAAAGCCGACGTTAGGTCGTATCGCAAGGGCCACATCGGTGCCACCTTCAGCCGCTACGTACGAAGTCCCCTGCTCACCGTACCCGACGGCAACCTGCGGGGCGTGGCATCGAGCCTGACCATCACAGACAGCTTCCTGGTCGCCGACGCTGATCTGCAGCTCGAGGCGGTGAGTCATTTCTACGTCGGCAACCTCACCTTCATGCTCCGCAGTCCGCTTGGATTCGGCACGAATCAGATCTTCCGACTCACCGGCAACGACGGGTTCTATGGGGGCAACGACGGCAACCACTTCACGGACACGATCCTCGACGGCGACGTCACGAACGACCTGTTTTTTTATTTATTTTTTTTATATTTATATGTTGCCAAATTTTAAACAGAATTTTCCTTGGGGGATTTGAAACAAAATATAAAAATTAAATTGGTTGGAGACTTGAAAAGCCCCTCAGACAAATAGACTTACACCTTATTAAACAGTTTGCTTCATTATTTTGCTAAAATAAATATCATGATAAGAAGTTTCTTATAGAAATCTAAGAATCTAAGGATCAAGCAGGTTTCCGACTTAAAGTTTATGGACAGAGAAACAGAGGTGCATAGATACACTGTTTGAACATAAAAATCCCCCTGAAAACGTCTGTACACTTCCCAATAACCATTACTATATGTAAACACAGGCCAAAGTTTATAAATTGCAGCCCCTCCCACGGTGACTGCGGGGGAGTAAGTTGTCCTCAAAGACATAGTTATTAGGTTTTTCGATTATGGTGAATAAAATGGCTATCTCAGAATTTTGGTCCGGTGACTTTGGGGAAAATATGATAGTGGAAGGGGGCCAAGGTGCCCTGCAATTTTTTTAGTCACTCAAAAAGGGCACTAGAAGTTTTAATTTCAGTTAGAATGGGGGTGTTTCTCCCATTTTTCGAAAATCAGGAACATTTTCTCAGGCTTGTAACCTTTAATACGAAATAATAGTACAAACTCTTAATATATAGAGTTGGTTAGGAATTTAATAGCATATAATGCGTTCTGGGCGGCCTGCTTTCCATAATTCTTCGTTGTAGTTCCCATAATTTTGTTACTGAAGTCGTATTTTCATCATATTTTGGTATATTTCATTATGATTAACCTAACTTCACTTCTTGAGTGTCTTCGGGATAACACATAAGTACCGTCCCTAGTACTAGGTACATAATAGTAACTCTCCATAAAATTTCTTTTATTGTAATATTGCTATCATTTATACATTTTTGGCCGGAAATAACCGTTACCAACTTAAATTTTGCCGCTAGAAACTGCTGATTATACCAAAATAAGTGATAAAGATCGATGCACTGCGATATCGCAGTTGATGACTCCCAAACACCCTAAGAGTTACAGTTCAAACCTTTCTGTTGTAAATTGTTTTTTTCTTCGAGCAAGGCTGTATCCAGAAAGGGAGGATATCAAATTTACTCTCCCCCTCACACCCCCCGGCAAGCGCCAGCACGAAGAGGATACCCGCGGCGCGGGTGACCGGCATCACCGCCGCCAACGCCGCAAACACCACTGCGGCCGCCAGCATCACTGCCCCGTCACGCTTCAGCGCCGCCGACTGCACCGCCATCGGTGCAATCAGGGCCGAGACCCCGGCGATCAGCAGGATGTTGGCGATGTTGGAGCCGACGATATTGCCATAGGCAATGCCGGGTGCGCCCGAAAGCGCGGCGCGCACCGAAGTGACCAGCTCTGGCGCCGAGGTGCCGAAGCCCACAAGGGGTTAAACTTTTAGGGTAGGTTCAGAGGGATGTTGAACTAACTCAAACCACTATGTGCATGCATGTTGTCAAAAATGTGTATGAGCAGTATCCCAGGAAGGGCTTGTGGTATTGCGATGGAACTTACAGAACATGTTAAGGAGGATGCTGAACTAGCCAAAAGGCACTCACAATACTACTACTATTACAGCTGCCACTATTACTACTACTACTACTAAAAACTACTACTCCTTAAAGCTGCACGCATTACCACCTTAAAAGAAAGGAGGGAAAAAATTTGCCTGCTGGTCTTGGTGATCTTGAACGGGATCAGTGAGCCGAACAGACCGGTGAACGGGTTCTCGTCGAGGTGGTTGGGCATCGTCGTGACTTGCACGCCGTCGATCGGGTTGCCGCTCGCGTCGGTGACCTCGCCCTCGATGGAGCCGCCTTCGTTCAAACGGACTTCGACGAGCGGGTTCTCGATGCCGGGTGCCACCTTGAACGCGTCCGAGAACGCCTTGCAGTGGCCGCGCGCTTCGACCTGGAACACGTAGCTGCCCTTGTCGAGGCCCTCGACGGTGGCGATCCCTTAGTTTAATTTCAATTTATAACTGTTGCTCGCTTGCTCACCACCTTGAACAGAGCTTTTCACTCGAAGAAGAATCTAGGCTCGATGAAACAAAAGCTTTGCGGAATAACCTCAGATAGTCTCCTTTGGCATGGATTATATAATTCCACCTCAGCTTCCCCGCTGTAGAATCTGGGTCAAAGACAAGCAAACGTGGCCCCAGGAAAGAACAAAACTCAGTTTTCTAAAACATAATGCTAAATTCACCAATCTAGGTTATGTCACTTTCTCACTCTTGTTTGAAATAAAAGAGAATAGTTGAGGGGACAAGATGATAGCCTACTTAGAGATTCCATTCACATTTTGTCAAAAACACTCCATTTTTGTCTTGCGATCAGTAGGGCTAAGTAAAAGATGTACAGTAAAATAAAATCTTAAGTACTGTAAATTATCAGTATTCTTTAGGTACCTTCAGAGCAAATAAGGCCAATTGCGACGAAAATGCGAAGTACATCAATGCGTATTGATGATCCACTGAAAAACAATGTTTGTTGTTTGTTACTGTCTCTGAATCTTCCGTTCACAAAAATGACATGACAATAATTCTAGGTCAATTTTAATTCCAATTAAACGAGTTCAGGAAAATCCAATTGCGGTGTCAAAATTTTCCACTAAATATTCCATGATTTTTCTCTTGGGTAGCGACTAAGCAAGTGTGCCGAAAAGAGTCAAGTTCAAGTTTGTGATTTCTATTCTACAGAAAAACTTAAAATAGTGGCATTGCCTATTTTGTTGTAATCACGAGGTAAAAGCAAGCGCTGAAGTCAGAGCACTTTATACCCCAACCCTACGCATTCCATTCTTATACAAGCTTGTTCCAAGATTTTTGAGCCCGTTCAATTCAGGCGATGACTTATTTGGCTGTGGATCCTGTGTTCTCAATGGTGCTGCCAAGATATTTGAAATGGACCACTTCTTCTACGTCGATGTCATTACATCTGATGTTCATAGGTGAATCGCTAGTTGCCATGCCTTTGGTTTCACTAGCATTGATAATGAGTTAAAAACTTTCTGCTTTTTGTTGAACGCTCGTGAATAGCACTTGAAGCCGTTATTTGCAGGTTTCGAGGATGGCAGTATTTTCAGTAAAATCTAGGTCATAGACCGACATGGGGGCACATTGTGTTACTCTTGATACGCCAAGAAATAAGCATTTGAAGAACTACTTCTTTCAACTCCGCACTTTCAATTGGAACAAAAAGATATTTTTCGTAGAGGGTCCTCTGTTGTTTATTTCAAAAGAAAATTAAACAGACATTTGTAACCTTTTGATCAAACGACCTAAAAGAATAGCGGCATATTAGATACTTAGAAGTATCTGGTGCCACGAATATAGGGGTAAAAAGAAATATGTCCCTGTATAAGAAATCCAAATGATCGTAGAGTTCTCGCTAGACATGGCGGCAACAGCTGTAGAACTGGCGGGAATTGAAAAACCGAAAGAACTTGATGGCGTCAATCTAATCCCATACCTAACTGGTGTGAAAGACGGGGAGCCTCATGAAGCCCCTTATTGGAGATACTGGAATCAATCTGCCATAAGAGAGGGTGATTGGAAATTTTTAAAAGCAGGAGATCGGGAATTCCTATTTAATCTAAACTCCGAAGCGCATGAGACAGAGAATCTCATTTCTGAAAATTCCACGCAGGCGAAGAAGATGAAGAAGAAGTTATCAGAGAGTGAGTCAAAAGTAAAAGGGCTAAAGGCCTTTTTTTGCATCAACCAAAGAGACTGTTTGAGCTCAACCACTCGGTGTGGTTGAGCTCAACTGCTGTTTTTGCATGAAACAATTGACTGATTTAACCAGAACTGTTATTGTTTTTTAAACACAGGTTTCTACCATTTATAATTATTGGTTGAACTTTTCAGGCAGACTTCAAAAATAAGAATTGGTAGGCTATAAATAGGCTTATATAAAATAAGAATTACAAGTTGACAAATAGAATTCTAGCCATTTTAGAATCAATTCTTATTTTTAGAGAATATCCTTGTAAATGTAAAAGTTCAAGGGGCAATTAAGTGCTTTGATGCTGACTAAAGTCAGCTTGTTCGGACTAGTTTTGTACCCTGAGCTCTTGAATTGGAGTGCCAGCCTGCTAGTTTCAGTACCCAATTTAATAGGTATCTATTACTGACGATGTAACTTTGCTAATTCGTATACCTTAGAGAAAGAGTAATAATATCTATGTCAAATTAATGCACATCTGTGTTTAGGGTAACCATGTAAAAACGTATCTTCTAACAAACAAACAAATAAACACGCATCCGTCATCTTTCTTCTGGCAAAAAATACAAAATTCCACATTTTCGTAGATAGGAGCTTGAAACTTCTACAGTAGGATTCTCTGATACGCTGAATCTGATGGTGTGATTTTTTTTAAGATTCTATGACTTTTAGGGGGTGTTCCCCCTATTTTTTAAAATAAGGAAAATTTTCTCAGGCTCACAACTTTTGTCATGCTCGTAGTATATTTAAAAGCAACTTTAAAATGTGATTCTTTTGATGTAACTATTGGTATCAAAAGGTAATTTCTGTTCGTTTTAAGTTTTAATGTCGCTCCTTACTTGCAGTTAAAAAAAAAACTTGATTTTTCATTTAATTTCTGAACGTTTTTGAATTTATACATGTTTTGATTTTGGCTCACCGCACATGAATAATTAAAACGATATTTGCACATTAATTGTTTTGCTAAATGGCTTTCTCATAGTTTTGATTGGTTGATTTTGATAAAGAAAAAGGGGCGGGGGGGAGACCTAGTTGCCCTCTTGCTTTTGGCTACTTAAAAATGCAAAAAAAAAAATTTTTGTACCGCCTTCTCTTTCTTTCGCATTCGGCTCCATGATTCAAAATCGATAATACCATCACTATTCAGGCAGTGCAAGTCGCTACAACTTGCTGCCTTTTCAAGATTACACATCTTCTCAAGATTTGAATACAGAGTCTGGAGCTTAGAAAATTTGTCATCTTTCCTCCCAGTCTGGCGTAGCTGAATGATGTACTGCTTGTATTCTTCACTATTCTTTGGTAATGGAGAAACATTGGTACTGCATCTGCTTAGCAAACTGTAAAGAGAATCACGACGGGATGGTTTTACTTTGTCCTCTTGTTTTATTTTAGGATTTTAATTTACGAAAATAATGGAATATGCTATTAGGTGTTGAACCCCCTACTACCCCTTGTCTTAATTTTGCCCCCTTTAAAATCTCAAATGCCCCTAAGGGGGTCCCTGGGCCCCATTGAGAAATACTGCTCTAACTAAGGCACTTTGTCATTGACAGCAATCAGCATGTCTGTCTGTGCTCAAGAGGTGTCAGGATTTATCTCTACTAACAACCTACTTACTTGCTTACTTACCTACCGGGTCTAGGGTATTGGACTTTTTGTTTGTCGACCTGGAATGGAAAGATCCATCGCTTATAGCGAGCCTGCAGAGTGGTGACGAGGGAGAGGAGATGAAAATCGCCCAGCAACAACAGCCGCGGATCGATGAGGAGCGGTTCCTCTTCCTAGAGAATCACCCAAGCTGGCTGGATGCCGTGGACAAGCTAAGAGCAATGAGCGGGGTACGGGGTGTAACGCTCGACCAGTGCTTTGAAACATTTACAAAGCCAGAACGACTTGATGAGCACAATATGTGGTATTGTTCCAATTGCAAGGAACACGTGTCAAGATGAGCCACACAAATACCATCAAGGTCACAAGACTTTGACTTTAACCGTCGAAGAAATTTCACAATATTAGATTTACAAACAGGTATAACATGCCCTTGGCTCACTCTATTAGGAATAACCTTCGCCACTAAAGCAGTAAAACAGCTATGAGCATCATAATGAATAGCAGAAAAGATGCGCGTATAATGTTTAATCCATGACAATCTTGGAATAATATCACTAGAAGAAGATTCTTCGAGTTTCAACACATTCAGTACATTTTGGCACTGTTTACCATTTGGTTTTCTTATTTCCTCATTTGTTTCTGGGTATTGCTGGTTTTAATCTTTCTATCAAGGCCGCCGGAAGCCGTCGGCGGACAATTGCATTCGGAATATTCAACGATGCTGAGCAGCGGTTCCAGCGTCGCTTCGGCGCCCGGGCCTAAATGGCTTTCCTATTTTTTTGGTTTGGGCGTATTAGGCTTTTTTCTTTTCACCTCTATGTTGGGCGCTCGCAAAGCTTCGGCGGAGAAAAATAAAAAGATTTTAAAATACTGGATAACCGGCGTCGGCCTTTATCTAAAAAGAATGCATTTACAGTCTACCAGTTAAAGACCAGAAAAACAGGCTGTCTGGGGCTGGGGTAGGAGGTTGTCATAAAGAAATATTTAAGGGACACGGGAACTTCCTGGGAGGATGTAAAAAGGGACGCTTTGAGTTGGTTGGGCTGGGGGAGTGTGCATAGCTGTATTGGCCGCAAACGGCTTGGTGCTATGGTGAGTTGTTAGTTGCTGTAGTAGTTAAATAAGATGGGTGCAACAAAATAAAAAAAAAGAATCACGAAATAAAAATTCTTCAAACAGCAACTATTCCTCAGCGTTGAAAAAAAAACAACAACAAAATAGTATCAAAAGAAGGGACTAAATTGACTTTGCAGCCAGTTGAACTTTATCCTTTACAATCGTAGAAATCGTAACGAATTAAAACTCGGAACAATATCTTATATAATCTAGTTGGTATTATAAAGCCATCCCTAACTTTTCAGGATCAAAATACCATAGATGACATTCTATTAATTATGACGAAACTATCTCATTGTTTTACATTCTCGTTTGTGCTTGTTTCTTCACTATTGGTTAAATGATGAAGTTGCTTACTGGAGGTCCCAGTGACTTCTTGCTGTCCGGTTCGAGGCCGGCTTAAGCGCTTCGTTGTAGACATGAGAAGATATGGAGATCCCCATCCTGCACTGGTATCCGGGATCATTTCTATTCCTGAGGCCAAAATAATTTCAAAGATTTAAAGAACACGAAAATTGGAACTTGGAATGTTACGGCGTTAAAAAATGACTATCGTATCGACATTCTGACTGACGAATTCAGATGGTTTGAACTGGATTTATTAGGAGTTTATACCAGGGGTAGGAAGCATGAAATTAGCAGAATGTGATCTTTGGAAGGATTGGAAATTGAAGAACGGGACTGTGACAACCTTCTAGGAAAAACACTTTGCAACGAAGAAGCGAAAAAGGAGATATAAACAATCTGGAGTTACAAGCCTCAAAACTAAATATTATCGGCAGCACTTTTGGTTTATTCTCTCTTGTTTCACGCTCTGATTGTCTTCATTATTATCTTTGTGTCAGTTTTAGTTCTCTTTCCTTACTGTTTTTTCTATGTTTGTTCATTATTTTTTTTTCCCGATGTGTTTTTCCTGGACGGCGAATTTGTACCTTCTACAATGATACGTATAATTTTGTAATACCAATACCAATTTAAACCATAAAAGCCCATAAAACACAAAAAGATTGGATCTTTCATAGACATTCCTGCATTTACTAATTGTTTGGCCATAATAGGCATCCAAATAATACGACAACATGTATACACCACAGCAAACAATAGAAAATAGGTAGGATTTCTTGTTTTCTTTGATAAATGCATGAATGGGTTACTTAATTCAAGGAAGGTTGCTTTTGAATTCATTCTTAGTTCAAACAATAACGGTCGTCATAAAATTTAACAAAACACTCCATTTGTACCAATAACAGAGCCAAAAAAAGCCCCATAGCCAAACAGCAATGGGGCTTTTTTATAGAAGCTCTTATCGTTTGTTATCGAAATTCATTACTTTTTAAGGCTTAATTTATTGCCTTTCAAAGATTTGCGAACATTTGCGATACGTGAACGATTCTTCGCACGCGCTTCACCCGTAGCCTGACCTGAAGCCTTATTTGTACGGCTACGGCGTAAATGCGACGGCTTTTTACCAATTTTATCAATCAGTACTTCAATGACCGTTCCCGGGGTTGCACCGAGTACCAGCTTTGTTACTTGCATTTATTTTTGTTTTTCACTAAACATAATTATCGATCGTACAATTAAATATCTGAATCAACTCTCTATCTTGCTGAGAAACAAGCTTTGTTTCATTCCCTCGTCCCTTCCTTTCTTTCTTTTATTATTTTATATCTTGATATTGTTGTGTGGTCCTCTCAGGAATCAAGATTATCTTCTGCTAGAAAGGAAGTCTTTTGTTCTTGAGCTCTTTATTTCGGAAGACTGGCGGAAGGTAAATCTAGGACTTTGGGGAGTTGACATCCCCAAAGAAATACTTACTAGACCTTTCAACAAGGCTTAACAAAAAAGGTCTCTTAAAATTTCGAACGGTTAAATTTTGGGGAATCGTAGGCTTTGGGAAAGGGGCTGATTGCCCTCCAATCACCTTTGACTCTTAAAAAGGGCAATAAAACTTCGGACTTCCAATCATATGAAGTCCATCTGATCCAAAACTTATACGACAATCCGTTCCATAAAAACCTTATATGCCCAGGGCATAACTTGCAACCCTTGCCAATGGACTAAATTGTCATTGCCGACGATTCTCATCCTGATGATATCGTCCGGTGTGCGCGGGCGGCCTACCAACCCTACGTAAGCCGTATTGGGCGCCCTCCCGCACCGATGGTGGCCGATTTTGCCACCGCGGTGCGAGACCGAACGGTCCATGTTGCGATCGATGCGGCGGAAACCGTCTGCGGATTCGCTATCTTCTTTCCCCGGGGGGATCACATTCATCTTGAGAATGTCGCCGTCTCGCCGACCCATCAAGGGTTGGGGGTCGGCAAGATTTTGATTGCCCATTGCGGTTGTTAATTTGGAAAAATTGAAAAAATTGAGGTATTTTTAACTTAAGAATGGGTGAACAGATCTTAATGAAATTTGATATTTGGATGGAACTCATGTCTCAAAGCTCTTATTTCAAATCCTGACCAGATCTGTTGGTCATTTGGGGAGCTGGAGGGGGAAACCTGAAATCTTGGAAAACGATTAGAGTGGAGAGAATAAGCGGGTAGAATAAGCAAATGTAGTAGATACGTGATTGACGTAACGGGACTGGATCCGCTTTCTTTGGGGGAGTTAGGGGGCGGGGTGCGGCACGCTGCAGGTGGACCCCAACCTGCCCGAGCGGCTGGATGCGAGCTTCATCGGCCAGGACGGCGAAAAGCACCGCCCGGTCATGCTGCACCGCGCCGTTCTGGGATCGTTCGAGCGCTTCATCGGCATCCTGATCGAGGAACACGCCGGCAAGCTGCCGTTCTGGCTGGCCCCGCGCCAGGTGGTGGTTGCCTCGATCACCTCCGAGGCGGATGACTATGTGATGGAGGTTGTCGCCGATCTGCAAAAGGCCGGTGTGCGCGCCGAGGCCGACATCCGCTTAAAGCTACTTAATAAATTATCCTTTTTTCCAAATTATTGGGGGGAGGGCGAATGCCCCCCCCCTCTTAGCGTCGCCATTGTTTTTCAGGCTCCTAAAATATTTCCTTTTCTTTCAAGAACAGTCAGGGTCAGAAATAAGGCTTTAATGCTTCTAGGTCCAAGCATATTTGTTATTCTGTTTTTGCGAGATCTTCGGGAGAATCCCATATAATTTTGAAATAGTGGAGGCGATGAATGCAACGCAACTGATGAGCCAAAAGTAATGGAAGAGACAAGTGACACCAGATTATGTATCAGTATCAATCTACAATTCTTTCATATGCACCGGGGGGGGGGGACAAGCGGTCTTGTAGACCTTCTTCGATAAATATTAGATTATGGTCGCTTTACCTTTAATAATTCTTTGCTTTTATTTTAAGACCCGTTGATTTTTATTTGATTCTTTCTTTTTTTTTATGACCACAGAAGGAAAAGACAGTGTCGGGTTTTATGATAAAAAATTGCTGACGTTAATTTTGTAATTTCTCCTTATATTTGGTCACTATTGCCATGCCCCTTTTTGTGTTCACCAAAAAAAAAAAACATTTGCCAGACTCGTAAAAAAGCATAACAAAAATGAATATAAATTTTTTTTTAATGAGTATTTTAAAGTTTTGTAACCCTTCTAAAAAACGCTTTTGTACCCCCCTCCCCCCACAAAAAATACTGGATACGAACCTGCTTCTGTTGCTTTTTTTGGTTACAAGGACAGGTAACAAGCCCGTTGTTCAACCATGCAACGCGGAAATTAGAGCCCGGCTGCTATATTACCAAGCAGAGTATAAGTACCTGCAGCCACAGGTACTCCCACTCTTTGGCGTTGGTGGCGTCAGCGGATCGGGTAAAAGCTCAATGGTACATTCTACTTTGGTCCCTGCGTTTCAGAGAGAGCATGGATTGAATCGCACACCAGGACCGATTGAGTCCGTTCAAAACGCGTCCGCGGTCTCGCGCGTGATCGAGATTGATCAGCATCCGATTGGGCGGACATCCAGGAGCAATGCCGCGACTTACTCGGGCGTCTTTGAGGAAATCAGAAAAGTCTTTGCTGCAACCAAGATCGCCAAACAACGCGGGTATAACGCCAATCGATTCAGCTTAAGAGAAGTAAATATTTTTGAAATTATTGGAAACGCTGTTTTTAAAACAAGAAGATTAATGTAATCACTTCCAGCCGAAGTACTTTTCCTCTTGAAGATTATCTTACGAATTTCATCTTGTATAACGGGTCTTAGATACATTGATACATCAACATGAATCCCCATAAAAGTTTCAAGGGGAACATCAACTTCAGAAGCTGTTGGTGTGCGAAAAAGTCGAGCCCCAACAGTTGCAAAATGCTCTGACATGGCATTACAGACATCTTCTGGACCACTCGAAGCTGAAGTTTTAATGTCATTCCTTATTTTCTGTTAGGCATATTGCTGGTGGTGCTGGGGTCCTATGGGATTGCCCGCGGTATTACTCGCCCGGTTGGCGCGCTGCTCAATGCCGTCAGGCGGGTATCTGGTGGGCATTATTCCGAAACCATAAGCATACAAGACAAAGGCGAACTGGGCGCTCTGGCCAGTGAATTTGCCACCATGCAGGTGGCTGTAATGGAAAGGGAAAACAAGATAAAAAGCCAGGGCGAAGAGCTGGCCCGAACTAACCAGATAAAATATGAGGCGTATGGCCTTTAGTAATTCAACGCTATAGCGTTGCCTCTGATTGTTGTAAATATCCTGCAACGAGTTTGCATATTTTGTAAAACTTCTCATCAGAAAGCACTTTTTTATAACTCATTAAGTTAACACTCACGATTCTTTTCATTATATTTCCAGTTTCGGCTTACGTGCAACTTTTGTATAAAACTTGGAATGTTTCAGAATTGTGTCGAGATTATTTAAAAAAATTGATCATTCTAGTTACCAAGCTTATTGTCAGTTGCTAATCAAACTTTTTTTTTTGTCCAAGGGATTGGGAACAAAAATTCAACTGGAAGGCTGATGACAAAACAAGAATTAATTCTTCAGAAATCAGTCCTGTGGAACTTAAGACAGTTCATTATTATCTTATTAACCCATATATTTAAATAGACAACTTCTAAAAGCATATTCTATTTCATCGTTTTTCAAAATAATTGTTGTACTCTTTGAATCACATGTATCCCGCTATCCATCTCCCTGACTAATTGAAAAAAATATTTTCAGCAATATTTTGCAAAGGAACTCAAAGAGTCATCTGAAAATCAAAATAAATCCGAAGTTTAAAAATTACTATTACTATTACTATTACTATTACTATTACTATTACTATTACTATTACCATTACTATTGCTATTACTATTACTATTACTATTACTGTCACTATTACTGTTACTATTACTGTTACTATTACTATTACTGTTACTATTACTATTACCATTACTATTACTATTACTATTACTATTACTATTACCATTACTATTACTATTACTGATACTATTACTATTACTATTACCATTACTATTACTATTACTATTACTATTACTATTACTGTTACTGTCCAATGTATGTTCGATGAATAAGAAACACAATTCAAAGATAGCTAGCCATCTGTGGTACTAGGTACTAATGGACTGTGTATAGCTAGTAGGCTAGAAGATTAGACTGTTATTTGCTATATTCTAATTTTTTTTTTTTTTTGTTGCACAAATTTATTTTGTTTTTTTTTATTTTTCACTTTCTAATAATTATTTTTTAAAATTAAAGTTAAGGAAAGAGTTTGAATCTTTAAAACTAATATTTCTTAACATGAAACTCATGAAGGTCTTAAAAATTAATTGACGTTAATAGACACTTTGGCCACAGACAAAGTTCCCTCTGCTTTATTGCTCCTGCGACGGCGTAACCAAGTGCGACGGCGTAACCAAGCGGCGTAACCAAGCGCGACGGCGTAACCAAGTGCGACGGCGTAACGGCTCTGAACTGCGACGGCGTAACCAAGAGGCCAGTATAACCGCGTTTGTGTAAAAGCTAAATTATCTAAAGAGGGTCTTTCAACGTATCATGGCTCAGTTTTCAAATATACGATGCTCCCAAATATAAACTTTAAGGGACTTTTGGGAGAGTTAGATATTTGTTTTATAAATGGCAATCGACAAATATAGCGTAAAAGTTTACTTTTCTTTCGTAAATATCTAAAGATGTGTGTAACTGTCATATTAAAACAAAGGTACATTTTTTGAACATACTAGACAATATGCTAACATGCGCAATTGCACATGTTTAATTTGTATAAAGCAACAGTCAGGATCGCGTAATCCGGTATCGCTGGGAACCGACAGAATATCATCATATCACACAAACCCAGCTAGTCATCACAAAATTTGGTTATGTTAGGTTATATTGTGTCAATAATAATATTACTTTCACTTTCCTACCAAGACAAAATTTGGAAGAGTTGAAGGGGGTAGGACGTGAATTTAAATACTTCTTATTGTTCTAATTAAACGACCCTTGTGTTTAAGGAGTCGTTATTAAAGAACTGGGACAAAAAGTCGAACTTTAGCGTAAAGAGCGAGGTATTGAGGAGGGGGCATTAGTGACACCTCAATAACTTTAACGGCACCCATAGCTACTATTCTTTTCTTCATCACTGTTAATCACGAAGGAGTTTAATGACGATTCTGTCAAGATGCAGGATAAGGGGTGGTCGTATAAACTTCAAAGTTTGGCTAATTTGATTGAAAAATAAAAGTTCTAGTTACCTTCTTATGAGTTTAAAGTTAATGGGGGTATCCCCCCGAAACACACACACCCTCTTTTCCCCAAAAGCGTTTTTTGATATTTTGAGATGTTGAAATCTCAAAATTTTGATGAGAAAAATTTTGATGAGATGATGAAATTTTGAAATTTTGAGAGTTTGTGTGAAATAGTCCAACTATCAGGTAACAAAAACTTTGTTGTCAACATACCACCCATCCCTCGATGCTACGCCTAAAGGTCGTTTTGATATTATTATAGTGAAATTATGATAATCTAACGACCTATTCCAATGATATTATTCTAATATAACGAATAATCCTAATGTATTTAATGTGATTGCAGTATACTAATGATATTATAACTAAAGTAATTTTACACTTCGAAAAACTATTAAAAAACTATTAGCTAAGGTGTTGTCAAATGGTCGATCAAGATGGTAATATTGATCAAGATTATCAAAGTCTGATTGAACACACATTGTCCTGCGAACCTCCTCTGAATATAACTAGGGGGTTGTCATCCTCAAATACATATTTTCCAGACCTTTTAACTACGTTGAACAAAATGATAATTTCAAAATTTTTATTGGATGTGTTTGGGAAAATGGTGGGCGTGGGAGGGGGGCTTATTGCCCCCAATAACTTTCGACTATTGAAAAAGGGCACTAACCCTTTCTATGTCCAATCAAATGAGCCCTTTTCAAAGTTTCTACGATAAATCCTGCGATACGAAGTGCTGATCCGATGTATTTTGATTACTATGGTTTGTGGAAGTGCACTTGATTGTACTTAGGACTGGGAGGGATTTTGCCACTGGAATCTTCATGGTTTGACCTCCCATTTCTTTTTGAGCCTCTTTTTGAATTCTACAGGTGGGGTTACAGAGACTGTCTCTTGGCTCAGTTGGTTCCAGCCATTCACTACTTGCTGGCTAAAAAAATCTAGTTGGACCTTGGTGTTAATGGTGGATTTGAACAGCTTTTTGGAATGTCCTTGTCTTTGGTGGGGAGATAAGGTGAACAGCTTCTGGTCTGCTTGCTGGAGGTATCTGTAGGTGAGCATCATGTCATTATACCTAGTAGAAACGTCTTAATCATACATATAGCCACCCATTTATAATTTTTTTTTGGTTGAAAGTGGTATATATCTCTAGATTTATAAAACATACTGTACCCACTCTTGGTGACTCATAATCCCGAAAGAAACTGTGTGGCATCCCACTTAGAAACCTTTTGATCTTCCATATAGCCTTGATTTTTAAATTCTCCTTTTTGGCTGAAAGTGGCAAATAACTTCAAGTTCATAAGACATTTTACTTCCAATGACTCAAAATCTCCAAAGAAACTATGGCATTCCATAAGTTCTTAGTGCTATGATTTCTCTATATACATTACAAATAGTTTTATTCTGTCTGTTAAATAGTAAGAAAAGGAATTAATAAGAATAAATAAATATAACAATAAGTAATCCTTCTTTGAAGATACTACTGTTAGTGGTTCCAGAACCACATGCCTACACTTCCCCAACCCCCTAAGTGGCAAAGTGTTGGAGCACGGAGCGTAATTTGTTCCAAAAATAGTGTATGGAACATTCACAATTCACAAAAAATTAACAAAAATAATGAATTAGCTGAAAAATAATCACATACTATAGACGATTTTTTTTTAAATCGTATATTTAATAAATACTGATTAGATTAGCAAAAACTAACCAAACACTAACTATTAGACTAATAAATCTTGAAGAATCACCATTTAGGACAATATCCAATGGTGGTTTATTTTCTTGTGAACAAGTTTTTGACTACATAGCATACTCTGTGCTGCTATACTATGTGTTTAGTATTAGACTAAACTATATGCTGCCTGGCAGCAAAATTTACGAATTAAAAATGGTCATATAGTGGTAAAAACAGGCAAAACTGAGAGCCATTCTAACTCTACCATCATAAGGAGCTATTTTAGTATTGTTCGAAAACTTTGGCAGCTTTCCAATACGCCTTTTGCGCAAACGCCAGAATTAATGAGGTCGCTCAAGAATCCCGACAATGTCGTTTTTAGTGAAGAAATTTCTTAAAATGCTATAGAGACTGAAATTGTAAGCTGCAAACAAAACCACGTTCTCTAGGAGTGTCAGCTTATGATTCATGGTAAGGGAAGGTCTAATCTTATATATCTTTGACATGTAGGTTTTTTTTGGAAGTCTCTAAATCCCCCCGGCGCTGTGAGTGCTGGAAAGGAATCTGTTTTATTTTGGGGAGTAGATGAAAATGATTCAGATGTTGCATTAAAAATTTATCTTGTAAGTACTTCAAATTTTAAAAAACGTGAGCCCTACATACTTGGTGATCCTAGATTCTCAAATGTTAAAAAAGGGACTAAAAATTTAGTGTATCTCTGGGCAAAAAAAGAATATCGAAACCTGACTCAATGTTTTGAGGCTGGAATTCCAGTTCCAAAACCTCTCCATGTGACCAATAATGTCTTAGCAATGGAGTTTGTTCAACAAACATGACGTCAGTCGACACACAAACATGACGTCACTCGACACACGCACACACACACACAGACAACTTATTTTTATATATATAGATTGGGGCTATAATCTGTATATTTTTTACTCTTTATTTACTTTTGTGCATAAAGGACGATCGAGCGGAGGTCCCAACCCTATATATCGGCATTTTTCTCAATCTTTTTTTCACTGGCTCTAAATATCCTCGTTTGTTAATGACTCTAAATATCCTCGTTTAATCTTCCTAGTTTTTTTCACTGGCTGTAAATATCCGAAACAAAAATTTAAATTAACTAATCTTGAAGGTCAGTATCAGTAACGCTAAGCTGAACCAAGGCTGCTTTTCGGAAAAAAAATATAATATAAACGGATGAAAAACTATCGAGACACATCGATGTCTTTTACGATTCCGATACACAGAGAATATTTATATATTGAAGAAAATCGCTCAGAGATTGGTGAGCGTCAGGGGAAGGAGGAGGTGAGCATCAAAAAGGTCTTCTTTAGCTCTTCTATAACCGATGATGGCACATTTCTAAGTAATTTTTATCTTTAAAGGGCGCTCGCGAGGAAGGAGACAACAGGTTTGAAGTCGGAAGAAGAAAGACGATGGAAGAAGAGCTGTGCCTAGGAGGTTAGCTGCCAATGGTTGGCTGCCACGAATTTGTCAATACAGTGTCAAAATCATCGATCGCACTTGCCGTTTTGTTGTTTCGAGCCGATGCGAACAAGCACAAACAAACGAACAAACACACACACACGTCAGGGGAGTCCCGAAACACAGGCCATAGGGTTGAGGGAGTCCCCTCCCCGGAGCAGTCCCGACGACGGGCACTGGCAAACCTGTGATCTGCCTTCTGGCAAAAAATAAAAAATTCCACATTTTTACAGATAGGAGCTTGAAACTTTTACAGTAGGGTTCTTTAATATGCTGAATCTGATGGTGTGATTTTTGTTAAGACTCTATGCCTTTTAGGGAGTGTTTTCGCCTTATTTTCTAAAATAAGGCAAATTTTCTCAGGCTCGTAACTTTAGATGGGTAAGGCTAATCGTGATGAAAGTTATATATTAAAAATTAGCATTAAATGCGATTCTTTTGATGTAACTATTGGTATCAAAGTTCCATTTGCTAGTAAGAATTATCCTTTTGATATGAGTTTTTTCTTTTTTTTTTTAATTTTCTTCTTAAAAGTGACACATGGGGGTACTGACAGATGAGTAATTGCAGTTCTTGAGCTCGGGGAGGGGTAGATTCGTTCCCGCTCAAATTGCATAAGAATTATTTTTTGAAAGATGCTTTAAAGCTACCGGAGATCTGGATATTTAGGCTTTAAAATGCACTTTTCCTAGAGCATCAGGTCTTGTGGAACTCGTTCACATATATATTCTAACTTAAAAAATAGTAACACTAAAGGACGTATTCATGAAACAAAAACTGAAGCATTCGACAGCGATCATCGAAGGTCTGGCCGTCGACAACTTCAAAGAAATTGGTGACGCGGCTGAAGCACTCATGTTGCTCAGTCAGGAAGCGGACTGGAATGCTTTAAAAACAGCCACTTATCTGAAGATGAGTAACGAATTTCGTTCCAGCGCCAGTCGATTGCGTCGAAGTGCCGATGAGAAAAATCTGGACGGTGCTACATTGGCATTTTTCGAGGTGACGCTGAATTGTGTCCGCTGCCACAAGTACGTGCGGTCTTCATTGGAAAACACCCTTATTTTGGTATTTATATTAAATAGATATCCCCGCCCTACATTTTGAAAAAAATCTTTTGCACACCCCCTGTATTTTCTTGAACTAATACCTCTATTTGGAATATTTTGTGTTGGAACTGAAAAATCTGCTAGGCTGATCAAGCTAGACACATGAAAATTTTGTAGAACAATATTGGAATGCGGAAACAAATATAGACTATAAGAATCCCCCTTCAGAGGGAAATAAAGAAAAAATAACGTGAAAGCTTGACTTGGAATAGCATTAATGTCACTGGCAGTTTTTTACTTCGGTTATGTTAGGTGAAACTGACATTTTAACATATTTAAAAGCAGTGCAGTATCTGGCCTGCAATGCTTATATGCAAGTATTTAAAATATGCATGCTGCATGTAAAAAGTAGATCAATACAAATTGTAAAATAATGCTATGATAAATATTTTTAGAGTAGACCTTTTTAGAGTAAACATTAAGTATTGGACGGTATATAACTCCTTCGCAATAGGCAAACGGAAGGGGGTTATGTTCGCGTTCGTCGTTCCCCCTTATTGCGAAGCTACCCATAATTTTTCAGTTTGACTAACATATGTCCCAGTGAACATGACAGTGTTTTATTTAGACTTCATTTGCTCAAGATGGCTGTTACTGGTGATAGCTATTAAACTGATAAATGACAAAAAGACTGATGGAAGAAATTTTCGTCGATTTCGCAACTTTCCCACAAGCTGTTGCTTTTGTATCTACCATAAATAAACAGTTAGATAATTTAAAGCAGTATAGATATAAATTTAATAAAACTGATATTAACACAACGATTTGATATTCTTTTATTTGAGATCAGGCTAATATGCTGATAGTTTTCAGGCTTAGAAAAAGTACCTTTCCTGAGAACCGTTGTAATGTTGGCTATTTTCCAGTCTGCTGACAGCTCTCTTGAAGTAAGTGATGTCTGGAAAATTTTCCTAAGCGGCTCTGCTATGATAGCTGCAGTTTCTTTTATAATAGCCTTGGATGTATGTTATCTGGTCCTGGCAATTTGTTAGTATCTAATTTCTGTAAGCGTCTGAGAACCTCTGTAAGCTATAGAGTGATGCTTTTCATTGGGGATTTTACAATGTATTCCAAAAATCCCCAAACCTTCAAATTCCTTTCCCTGAACCAAGCCATTGACGAATTAAAAACCGTGAACGAGCGCTTGGTGAAAATTGTTGAACTTCGCATTTTCGGCGGATTCGGCAACGAAGAAATTGCCGAGTTGTTCTCGGTATCCACGCGCACCGTTGAAAGGGATTGGATGAAAGCCAAGTTATTGTTATTTGACAAATTAAAACGCGACAATCCGGAACAATCTTAAGGGTGAATTGAGATGTCGGGATTTCGCCTCGCTTTCCGATACATCCTAAAGGACCTCTTGAATTTAATGTTCAATTAAAAATATATATAATTTAAGACAAACCTTTCATTGATATTATTAATTTTTGTACTGTTAGCTGATTAGCGTGTCTGTAAGTCACTAGACATAATTTCATACTCCTGCAAAATTGAAGTGCCTTTGATGTCTAATTTATTTGCAAAATAAATAGGTTTAGTCACCTCTTTAACTTGGTTTATTAATTTCTGATTAATATGAAATGTTAAAAGATAGTAAAAACATCATTATTGCTAAAGCAATTTTTATTCATTTTTTTTCAAAAGGGAGATTTGATGGGCCTTGTCTAATAGTTTTTTCGTTTTTTTTAGAAAGCCCAAGTATATTAAAAACATTTTAGTAGAGTTTTGCTGCTGCCTCTAAGAGGAAGGATATGAGTAGCCTCTGGATCCTACGAGAGAAATAGCTAAAAATAAGACATTCCTTTCGGGTAAGGCGAATAGCTAAAATCTTGCTGCTTTTATAAATAATCCATTCATTTAGCCATTAGTAGCGTTTTCAAAACAAGGCGTTTTTAAAATCTTTAATTCTAATCTTGAAAACTTAGGAAAACTCTACAAAATGGAGTTTTGATACCAGTAGCTACATCAAAAGAATCATATTTTAATGATGATTTTAAATATATAAGTTTTAACAAGTTTAGTCTTACCCATCAAAAGTTACGAGCCGGAGAAACTTTGCCTTATTTTAGAAAATAGGGGAAAACACCCCCTAAAAGTCATACGATCTTAACGAAAATCACACCATCAGATTCAGTTTATCAGAGAACCCTATTGTAGAAGTTTCAAGCTCCTATTACGAAAATATGGAATTTTGTATTTTTTGCCAGAAGGTTTCACTTCTGTTTTTTAATTCTTATCTACGCTCGAAAAAAAATATTATAAGACTATGGTTATCGACTAGTGAGGACAAGGGTAGTCACGTATATAGATGCTTCAATCATATAGAATCTAACAATCATATAGAGATATAAACATATTAAACATGAAGAGTATAAAAATTTCGTAAGAATAACACCGACATTATTTAACAGGTCATTAAAGAAAAGAGTAATAAATAGAAGTAAAAGTAGAATAAAAATACTGAATAAAGGAGGCAAACGACAGTACAACTATACCGTGACAAAAAAATGGGGAACTAGGGGAACTAGGCCCCCTCCCACGCTTATTTTTTCCCAAAGTCACCGGGTCAAAATTCTGAGATAACCATTTTATTCAACACAATCGAAAAACTAATAACTATCTCTTTGTGGACGACTTACTCCCCCACAGTCCCCGTGGGAAGGGCTGCAATTTACAAACTTTGAACAGTGTTTACACGTAGTTATGGTTATTAGGAAGTGTACAGACGTTTTCAAGGGGATTTTTTGCGTTGGGGGGAGGGTTTGAGGGGAGGGGGTTATGTACGTTCCTCCATTGTAAGATCCTCCCAAGTAAACCCCCCCCCCTCAGGAACTCCCGGCAAACACCAATTGTTTAACATGAGAGGTATAGGAAGATTCTTTGAGAGCCCGTCCTGCCTTAAGAATCGAAAGTGATTGAAGGACAACCAGGATATGATTAACTCCCATTACTTTCCAAAGCACGTTTAATCAAAATCTAGGGATAGCCATTTTTCAGCATAATTGACCAGTACAGTAATTACGTCCTTGCTACCCCCTTCGTCACAAAGCCCTCAGGAAAAGGTCGTTGATCAGGGATCATCATAAAACACTTATCATAAAACATCATGAAACACTACATTAACCTAATAATAGTATTTGAAACACTAAATGGGGTTGGGGTAATTCAGATTTCACTAATAACAATATTTCAAAATTTTCAAGATTCTTGGAAAAATCCTTCCTTAAAGTCTCCTGTTTCATACTACAAGTTTAACCTATTTAATTTATTATTTTATTGCCCTGTAGTACCTCATTTATCATTTGCCAAGTTCCCATAATTTTTAATTATGTTTTTGGTTCATTTTTTTGGGCTGCTCTGGGTGCCGCTGGTGTCGAGCTTCCACGCCGTCTGCTTCTTCCTGGACGGGCTGTTGTTCCCCGCGCTCTGGCGCACCGAGGTGAAGGCGCCGGTGTTCGTGATCGGCCACGCCCGCAGCGGGACGACCCTGGTGCACCGCCTGATGAGCCGGGACGAGGGGCGCTTCAGCGCCTTCATGCTCTACGAGCTCTACTTCCCCTCCCTGCTCCAGAAGAAGCTGATCCGCTGGGTGGCGGGGCTCGACGCCCGCTGGCTCGGTGGGGCGCTCGAGAAGCGAAAATGTGTATGCCAAGCAAGTTTCCCTTCAGTAGGCTCTCAAAATTTCAACCGCCAAAAACCCCAGACTTTAGTACAGGTAAAAACAGGTAAAAAATTGGTGTGTTAGTTTTTTCCTGGATCTGGTCAGTCCACCATTTAGGTTGTTATCCATATGTCCACTTGCCAGGAAATTCATCTTTAGGAGCGGCCAACATATAATTTTTTTTCCGAACAACATTATTTTGACAATTACTTTTAGAACACACCATCCCACCCCAAAACGTCCAGCACCTAAATATCAATCAAACCACTGCTACCCATGCAAAAAGCGATTTTCCCTCCTTTTTCGAGTAAGGGAGCTCAGAATCTCTGGTATGTGGTTTTAAACCATACAAACCGATCGTCCATCTCCCCAAAAGATTTGTTTACGCAATGAACTCTTATGGGATATATTTCTCACTTGACAGTTTTTTAAATATGTTTAGAACTTTCGGTTACTATGGGCTGTGATTCGCTTTTTACCGAGGCTACAGCTAAAGCTGCAACCACCATTAACGATTCATAAAAAATGAATTTTTTTTTTCATTCTAATTAGCCTATTTGTTTTGTAATATCTCTATGGAATAATGCTTATGTAAAAAAGGAAATGTTCTCTGTCTAGGAGCTGTTTTTTTCTAGTTTCTATTAGCCAATATATTTCTATTTTCTTTCTGCTTTTCTTGGCCACAAAATAGACATAGGCCGGACCTATTCACAAAGTTTTGCTTCCTTCAGGGGCTCTACTCTGGTGCCAGAATTAACTATATTTTGGGTAAAGTTCTAGTTGACAGGCTTTTTGCTATTTTGGAAAGTAACTGGGTTCAGTGAAAGATTCTTAAAAAAATTGAGAAAAATTCAAGCTATAGCTTGTTGAGGGAGGGACCCATGTGTTTGATCAGTAGTTTAAAAAAAAAAATTGAGAAAAAATTCAAGCTATAGCGTGTTGAGGGAGGGACCCATATGTCTGAGCAGTAGTTCTTAAAGAACTTAGAAGAAAATTGAAGCTATAGCGTGTTGAGGGAGGGACCCGTGTTTGAGGAGTAGTTCTTAAAGAACTTAGAAGAAAATTGTAGCTATCGCGTGTTTGAGTAGTTGTTCTTAAAGAACTTGGAAGAAAATAGCTCAATTATGTATATATTGAACAGGGTAAGGCCCAGGACACTGCCCTGGGGGACCCTGCTGGTGAATTTGACTTCATCAGAGAGAGCTTGACTGTTTGGTCCTGTGGTCACTTTCACTTGCTGTGTTCTGTCCCTCAGAAAATCCTCGATCCAACTGATCACTTGTGGACTAAGAGATAGGGTACGTAGCCTGTGAATGAGGTAGCGGTGACAAACTTTGTCGAAAGCTTTGGCTAGATCAAGCAGGAGTATATCCACTGATACTCCTTTCTCTAATAGGTCAACTGAAGTAAATCTATCATGGAAAACCCATTCAAATGTTATAGCTTCAAAGTTGTCCAGATGTCCTGGTGTGCTTCTTGGAGTTAAAAACCCAGTATCCTAGTAAATTATTTTTTTTAGCCATGTTATTTTTTTTGTATTTTTACACTATTTTTTACCCATACATTTGTTATGGGTTCTCTGTATGGGCTAGTAATTTTGTGTCCAGTTATAAAAAAATTCAACATGTAGCTGTTAAACTTTTGTTGCTAAAACTTTGTTTACTCATAATATTAATGAACTTTACTACTATACCGTTACAGGTGAGCTATAGTATTGCATAAGACTTAGGTGTGAGTAATAACGTCTTAAGGGATAAGTAGCTCCTTTGGTACACCCCTATGGGCGTGCCCGAACGTATTATACTATTACTGCTTTGAAGTGCCTACTTGTGTCTAAGTATTCCAGAAATTTGATACTTAGAAACAAGCATAAGGGAAAAATGACCACACTAAAGTAATACGATTTTGAATGTAACTATGTTACCCTGAATTTCTGAATTTGATGAATGTCCACATGTCACCAGTGAATGAAAAAAATGAAGATATTAGACTATTTTATGATTGCAAATGGTAACGAATATGATTAAAGGCTCTATTCCTGTAATATAGATGCACTTGCCAAAATTCAAAAGAGCAGAGCCAGAGTAATTTTTTCGTAAGAGAGGGGGAGGGGTTTACGCCTAAAAGACTTTAAGGGTGAGCTGGTGTATCAGTAGTTGCCCCCTTCTTTTTTCTGTTTATGCTTGTCACCTTGGAAGCATTTTATAACTCCATTTTTTATAGGGGATGGCGAATGTTGACGTTTTCCAAAGACAATGAGCTGACACAGTTCAACAGAAGATATGAAGGGACAATCAAGCAGCAACACATTACTAGCAAATAATGCTGGTAATGCTGGTATAGGAGGTGCTAACCCCCTAGGTGATGCACTGGCAAACAACAGGCCAATAGTTAGGAGCAAGGAATGGTACTGGATTATAAGGCAAAATTTACACTATACAACAACTCTAGATGGGCTGAAATTCTATAAACCACTCTATACAAAACACTGTAAGGGAAGATCAACTGCCGAAAGTTCTAAAGAAATTATTAGCTTCATTAACGGGAAGTGAAGCCATTTATTATTAATTGTTTAAATAGAGGCAAGTGAAAAATTAGAATTTCATACTAAATGAATAATGTGACATGGAGGTGATGGGTCGAAATGGTATCGGAATTTCAACGAGCAGGTGCTCGTCATCATTCCATCGGCCTACCTGTAAGCCTCTCAAGTCTTCTGGGTTTCCTAAAATCGTGGTGCTTGAAGGAATGGAATAATTATTATTCAATTTTAGATTTGAAAAAAGAGATTTATAAAATCAGTCCTCGTGAGAGTGAGGGTTTCTCAATTTGACAAATTGATTTAATTCCACTCATAATGGAAATTTCTGTGGGTATTAAAGATCTGAAATGGAAGTATTATTTCCCTCTAATATCCAGAACTGTTACTTATAAAGTGGCAACTTGGCGTCGAAGGAGGAGATTTAAGGCGTAAAATGGGAGGGGTGACAGGCAACTCCTTAATGACACTTCATTTTTTTGTCAGTTGCTGCCATTCGATTTGTGAAAAGAAGGGCATAAGAAGACGAAAAATATAATTACGATCTTAGTACGTTGAAGCTGCGCATTCAAGATTTTGTTTCACCCAGGGCCGGATTTCAAGCTTTGACGCCTCTAGGCGCAAGCGTTTTTGCCGCTCCGTTTTTGCAAGATCTTCGAGGGAATCCCCAAAACTCCGGGAATATGAAAAGCCGTAGGACCTAGGGGAGCCTATTGGTAAATCCTGATCTGGTTTCACTGCAATTTTCATTTTATTTTCAATGTTGTGATAAGTACAAAAGAAAATATTTGTAATATAATTCGTTTTAGTAAAACGGCAAATCCGCAGTAGGTCTTATGCTTTTACCGTAAGGGAAAGCGTTATCAATGGGGACTGCGGTTGGCATGCCAATCAAATTGTTGATGGCGAGCGCAATACGGCGAGATGTGGTGAAATCGGGGTTGCGAAGCGCCAAGCGGACTGAACGACGCGCACCTAAGGAGAAGTTTACTTCCCGCTCAATGATGGCGCCCGAGGAAATGCGGCCAGTTGTCGGTACACCGGAAATAACAGTGGCTGAATCCCCACCAGCGGAAAATCCATTTATCGCAACTTGACCTTGCCCAATTGCGTAAACCTCGCCATCTGCACCCATTAGCGGCCACGAACTGTTTGATTAAATCTAGAAAAAACTAGTTTTTTAACTGAAAGTGAGCAGCAAAATTAAGACTTGAAACGAACAGAAGTTAATACGTATATGAAGGGGGTTCCCTCCACTTCAACACCTCACTCTTTACGCTAAAGTCTCTTAGTACTTTAAAAAACCTTCTTACTGTTCTAATTAAACGACCCTTGCGTTTCTAGAGTAGGACAAAATTCTAATAGTTGAGGAGAAGGCAACTCTGTTCATACACTTGATAATTACTGTTCATTTTAGGTTTTATTGAATCTCAGAATTTTTACTGGGTGTGTTTGGAAAATAGAAGGGCTTGGGGAGGAGGGCTGCTTGCCCTCCGGTAACTTTTGACTTTTAAAAAGGGCACTGGAACTCTTAATTTCCAATCGGATTAGCAATATCAGTTTATATGATATTGCTATACATGATAGCGCTGCGTTACCTCTGATATTGCTTATATGCCCTTTCACTTAAATCTTTCTTTGTGACATCTTCCCACCCCAACCGTGGACGGCCTGCTTCCCGTTTAGCCCTAGACAGTTGGCCGAAAAGGACCCCTCAGAAGTACTTTGCTCTTGACAGCAAAGCTTAAGTTTTGTCCCAATTCCTTAAAAATGACCCGTGAATCACAAAGGCCGTAGAATAAATAGTTGAAATTACTAAAAATACTTTAGCGTAAAGAGTGAGGCACTGAGGAGGGGACGAATCCCCTCATATGCGTAGTAATTTTTGTTCTTTTTAATGCTGCTCCTTACTTTCAGATGAAAAAACTTTTTCATATTTATTTTTTTTTAAATAATACTAGAAAATTCTGCGCTCCCTTCATGGAAATTTTCTTACTCAATCCCCCACAGTCCCCGGGGGAAGGGCTGCAAGTTACGAACTTTGCCTATTGTTTACATATAACATTGGTTATTGGGTTATTGAGTATACAGACATTTTCAGAAGGGTGTTTTTCTGGTGTGGAGGTTGGGGTAGGGGATCACGTAGGAGGATCTTTCCATGAATGATGTTTTCCTGGGGGAAGGGATATTTCTGAGAAGGGGGCGCCAGATTTCCCAGCATTGTTTAAAAAACGATCAGAAATTAAATTCTGAAAAAAATATGTTTTTTCAACTGCAAGTTAATTATATCATTCATTTACATCATTCATATTCGTTACATCATATCATTTGTAATTATAAAACATAACGCTTAGCTTTCTGTCGAATCTGGCATCATGTCACATACGGCTAGGACTGGCATCATAAGCATATCGTCAAGCTTTGCATGTGGTTTTTGTACAACGCCTTGTCTAGGAATAAAAAAATTTTCACCTATCTTTTATATTCTATAGCAATGGGATGTTTTATAGATTTTGAGTGTTAAATGTTTATTTTTTATTTTAAGGTAGTAAAAAAAAAGAAAGTACGGGGTTGACAAAACTCCCCAGTACCTGGCGGTAAGTAGTGTAAGTTATAAACCGGGGTATACAGGGTTTTTATGGAAGGGGTGGTTGTATAAACTTCGGAGGGGGCTCATTTGATTGGAAGTAGAAAGTTCTAGTTCCATTTTTTAAAGTCAAAAGTGATCAGAGGGCAACTATCCCCCCCATGCCCCTTTTCCCCAAATGCATCTGATCGAAGTATTGAGATTGCCATTTTGTCTAAAACAGTCCAGGTGTCATATAAATTAGCCTCTGGGGTCGCCATACCCCTCACTAATGTAAAGGCAAATATTACCGTCCAAATAAATGATTAAACAAATATCATTATGAGTGCTGATCCAGGCAAAATTAGGTTTCTTGTTCTTACCTACTTTTGTCATTTAAAATTTCAACCTATTCAAAGTCTTTATTCGTTAAATTTGAGGATGAAAAGGTTTTTCCTGGATTGAGGATAAGTATCTCGGGTATCATCTAGTTCGGTGATTTTGCAAAGCTCAAGACTAATTGAGATTGAGCTCTTTATTTTCAACCCATGTCGTATTAATAGGAAATTAAAAAAATCAAATAATTAAGGATGTTTAGCTCAAAAAGAGACAAAAAAGACGAAGAAGATTGTAAGTAAACATTCACTTGGTTAAAAAGGCATTTTACAACAAAAAGAGAGACATTTTTACATTTCTATGGTTTTGCTTGTTTTTGACAATTCATCAACAGCCCTTCCTCTTTAATGGTCTTGTATAGGCCTAGACTATTTAAAAAACTCTAGTACAAGGTAAAATTCTAGTTTAGATGCTTTTTGCTGTCTTGGAAAGGGGCTAGGTCATAAAAATAGAACTTTCGTTTGTTTCTGTCTTACGAGTTTTTTTTTTGGGGGGGGGGTGGGAGGTCTAAACATGGATATCCCCCCTGAATACGGCCTTTGCTATGATGTATTTGAAGGTTTATAGCCAATTTTTATTCTCGTTTCAGTTACCTAGAAAATTTCTATTCTGTGCTCATTCGAAATCCAGCGACAGTAACGTAAAGAAGAAAATGAAACAAGGCATATTAAACATGTCCTTAGTGACAAATCTGCTTTTCATATCTTTTTCAGCTTAGATAAATGCTATCTCTTTTGATTCTCTGTGATAACCACGCATGTTAGATAGAGAGAAAGAAAGGTTTATTTAAACAACAATCGTAACTCAAATGGCTAATTTGATGTTGAAATACAAAACATGTTATTATGCATCATTATGTATTGACGTAAAAAAAGGGACGAAAGGGTTCTGGTAGCAGTTTGTCTAAGCACACATAGACACAAGTTTTAGCTTCTTTCTCGAACGGCTGACTGTCAGGACTTCTGGGGGTAAAATGTCACGGTGAGCAGGGTTAGACAGCAGTATTTTTCCAAATCTCAGGATAAGTTCCAAGCTGCTAACCTCATTTCCTATCTTAACCGCAGCTGTGTTATTCTCGTACATGGCACTAATCACCTTAATTTATTTGTCTGGTATATCATACAAGGATAAGACCTTTGCTAAAACTTATCTATCAACATAATCAAACACTTGTTTATAATCTATAGAACTGAGGACCAAAGTGTCCTCAAACGTTTGATTCGTTTGGTTGTCAAACGTTGACAAAAGTGTTTGACAATTCAGGCACTACTCAATTATTAACCTAGGAGTGAAAATTTGGTCGACACATCCTCCGTGACTTCATAACCATAAATCCAATGATTTTTCAAGGAACTTAACAAGAACTTAAGTGGTTATGGATTTATGAATACTTTCCTTTGCTTAAGGCCATCCTAGCCCCCCTTCTCCCGCCCTTGGTAGAGTTAACCAATGTGTAAGTAGATTTTTGAATTTTAATACACATTTCATTGCATTTTAACTACAATATTTCACTATTACGAAATAGAGTCCCGGAATAGAAAATATGGAAATCTTGGGTATTCGCCATCAAACCATCAAGAGACATGCCATTTGGAGATGAGAACTTAATTTTTTACAAACGTTTTCATTGGTAAAAAATATACGCAACTTACGAATTAACTTACGTAGCGAACTTCTATATTTGTATGTTTTTATTGCGTAGATGAGGGGGTTCAACCCTCGTCGATACCTCACTCTTTACACTAAGGCTAAAATTTTGTCCCAATTCCTTAAGAATGACCTCTGAATCACAACGCCCGTAGAATAAATAGTTGAAATTACTAAAAATACTTTAGCGTAAAGAGTGAGATATAACGAGGAAGTAAACCCCTCATATACATAATACAACTATGCTTAAACAAAATGATTATATCAAAATTTTGATCCAGTGTATTTTGGGAAATGAGGGTATGGGATGTGGGCTAGTTGCCCCCAGGAACTTTTGATTCTTAAAAGTGGCACTATAATTTTCAATTTCTATCCGAATTTGCTCCTTTTGAAGTTTCTGCAACAACGCCTTCCGTGGTAAGTGCCTTGTTGTATAAAACTACCACATAGAGACCACTGTGCTTTTTACTTAGACAGCACTATTTTATGAGTATTTTTATTATTTTTTTTATTATTTTTATTCCAGAATTATTAAAAAAACAATCAGAAATTAAATAAAAGAAGCAAGTTTTTTCAACTGAAAATAAGGAGCAACATTAAGACTTAAAACAAACATAAATTATTGTGTATCTGAGGGGGTTTGCCCCCTCGTCAATACCTCGCTCTTTATGCTAAAGTTTGAATGTTGTTCCAATTCTTTAAGAATGGCCCCTGAATTACAAAGTCCATTTAGTTAGAATAAATTTGAAAATACTAAAAAAAAACTTTAGCGTAAAGAGTAAGGTATTGACAAGGGGGCGAACCCCCTGTAAGCATTTTTGGCCTTATGTCCAAAGCGACAGTGAACTCTTTCAGTTTGACAACGGCATTTTTTTGATGCTGAATTACTGCGTCACTATTTTTGTGCTACTGAGCATGAATCACATCTGAGAGGCTAATGCATAGACACACACCTTACTCCTAATAATGGCAAAATTTGTTCGGAGATTATAGTTGGATTCCACCTATTCATTATCGCAACTCTGTCAATGAACTAAAATGTTGTTTTTAATGTTTATTTCCATCTTCTTCATTCTCAAAATATTTGTTTCAAACGGAAAAAGGGAGACTTATCACGGATTCCAGCTCTTTTTTTTAAATTCCAAAAGTTTGTTTCCAAAAACAAACTTCTACTGCTAAGATGAATGTAAATAATAGCTATAATTCCTAACTCAGCATTAACGGCAAGTTTCTCTGTAAACGGGTGTTCTGCTGCACGGGGGTTAATTTAAACGAGAGTTCAGTTGCACGTGGGTTGAGTTGCATGAGTGTTCAGTTAAACAAAAATTGAGTTCTATGAGGGTTCAGTTGCTACGGGAGTTGATTAGCAAACGAGTTCTGATAAATAAAACTTGATGCCATTCCCAAAGAAATATATCTATGCTCTGTCACAGCCTGGATATTTACACTATTTTGATTTAGTAAAATATTAAGAGCGAAAGTAGAGAAGTGGCCCCGAAAGTTTGAGTTTAATAACCTCAGTCGTTCTTGGTATATTGCTGAGATGTCTTATCGGCAATCAGCATAAAAACAGTGCGTTTTAATTTACTTTTAGAGCAAAATTTAGTTTTTAAGCATAACGGGCAAATTACATCATTGTGGAGGTTGACCTACCCAATAACCAAAAAATACATACTGTCTGTCAGCACCTATTAATGTTGATATATATTAAATCTTTATTTTCTTTAAAATCATTTTTTTTTATTTATCCTTGTGGTATCTGTTATAGCGCCTATGTTAAGTTCTTTATATAAGTAGAACCTGTTTTTCTGACTAATACTAATGAAATATAATGAAAATATAATACTTTCCAAACAAATTTGGGCTATATATTTGCACATTAGGGAGGGGGGAGTATAGCGGGTCTGTATGCAACATGTGTTTGGTACGATTATTCTCCATATTATATGAGATGGCCTCTGATTTAGTAGAACTAATTTATCTCAATTCATCAAGTTGGTTTTGTGGAAATCTTCTATTATTACAATATTCCAGATGATTCAGTGATCGCAGCTAATGCAGTTGTTATTTCATAGTATTTTGCTATGGTTCAACTTGACCTAGATTCAGAGTGAAAACATCTTTTTGGATTTTAAACTTGCATTAATTCAATGGTTTGAACTCAAATTATTTCAGTGTCTGTAGATAATTTAGTCTGTTATTTCATAATATTTTGCTACAGGTGAAACTTACGGATGAAGCGGTCCATCCCGACCGGCGGATTCGAGAGGTCGCGCCACGAGAGCACGAAGCGTCCCCCCTCTGAGAGACGTTCGGCGACAATCTTGAACAGCGACGTTATCTCATTCCTGCTGGCGAGGTGCGTGAGGGTGTCGCCCATGCAGACGATCGTATCGGCTTGGTCCTCAAGAATCTCTCCGAATCTCATTAGGTCGAGTTGGTGAGCGACGATCGGTTCGTGACCTACGCGCTCGCGCAGCTCCGCCAGCAACGCACCACTTGTGTCGATTGCATGCAAGTAGTTGGAGACACAAACGTAAGTAGCACCTGTCCTAAATGATCACAATCACAAGTATTTGCAGTTGAAGCCACAGTAGCAGATAGTCGCAGTCGTAAGTAGTCACAGTCACAAGTAGTTAAAAATCTCCTTTTTGATGTTCCAATCCCCAACCACCCTAATAAATATTCACAAATAGTCACAGCCATAATTCTCTGCAGTCTAGAGATTAGGTTTGAAATTTCGTTTGAGGAATTCGTTTTTTGAGGAATTTATGTTTTCGTAACCATGGAAATGACTACCCTAGGTGCCATATTTGGAACAATGGACACAGTTCTTTTTTGATTCAGTTTTAAAGCAGCATTTAGTTTTAAAGCATAATGGATCAGTGGCATAATTGTAGGGGGATTGAATACCCAATATTCCTAAGAACATAGTTGCTGGATCGTTCTACGATCCAGCCAAATATTGCCAAAAAAATGGCTGTCTCAAAATTTTTACTGGATGTGTTAGAAAATTGATTGGGTTTGGGCGAAGGGCTGCTTGTCCTCTAATCTCCTTTAACTCATATAGAACAGATATAGAACTCAAATAGTGCCTATTTTCATTTTTGTATATTATGTACTTCATGCCATAAATTCCTATCTCATTTTCTGCACTGGATATTTTCTTCAACATTTCCATAATTTCGTCCACTCAGATTTGCATATTCCAAATTTCTAAAAATTTACAGGTTAACAATATTTAACATATGGCTATATTTTATGGGATATTGTCAGGGAAAAACAAATAAGTAGAAAGATCGTCATTTTTCGGTAAAGTAAGAATATCGAAGCGCACCCCTGTCCCATCAGTCAAATGCATTCCCATAACAGCTATCTACCATCCATATCTCATTCAATTTTTCTTTACAATACATCTCTCGCCTCCATCATTCAATTCGACACATTCACACAAAAAATGTATTAAAATTTCATCCTGAGATCCACACATAGGACAAGCAATAGATTCTACCTTCTCCCCTTTTCTCCCTTGATACTTTCTTTTCTTCCCAATCAAAAATCCACTTCCCCTCCAATCCAAATAAGCCTTCAAATCCTCTCTACTTAACCCAACCTTCCTAAATACCTCCTCCCCCCAGCTACCCTTTATCTGTCTATACCTCATAGAACTTCTTCGCCTGCGCGTCGGTCATGCGGATCCGCTTCTGCGCGACGATGCGCAGACCGGCTTCCTCGAATTTCGCGTTGATCGCGCCGGTCAGGTTGCGCTTGGTCGCGTCGGGCTTGATGATCGAAAACGTGTGCTCAATGGCCATTGTCGGTCCCTCTGTGTGGTCGGATTGACGGCGCGATATCATGTCGCGGCGCGGCGTGAAAGGGTGATCATCGTTTCTTCTTCCTGCCCTCATAGGGGTTGTCGCCCTTGCGCATGACGATCCGGATAAGTTTGGGGTGGGGTAACCTAAAATCATGGAAAACGCTTAGATTTGAGGGATCGGGATGAAACTTGGTGAGAAAAATAAGCAGAAGTCTTACATACGTGATTTACATAATTGGAAAGGATCCGCTATATTGGGGGGGGGCGTTAATTCTGAAAAATAAGAAAAATGACGTATTTTAACTTACGAAGGAGTGATCGGATATTCATGAAGCTTCATATTTAGAAGGACCTCGTAAATCAGATCTCTTATTTTAAATCTCAACCAGATCAAGTGTAATTTTGGCGGGTAACTTTAGCGCTGCTTCGCGTAATTTGACTTTAGCTCTGCTACACGTAATTTGACTTTAGCGCTGCTACACGTAATATAACTTTAGCGCGGCTACACGTAATTCGACTTTAGCGCTGCTACACGTAATTTAACTTTAGCGCTGCTACACATAATTTGACTTTAGCGCTGCTACACGTAATTCGTCTTTAGCGCTGCTACACGTAACATAACTTTAGCGCTGCTTCGCGTAATTTGACTTTAGCTCTGCTACACGTAATTTGACTTTAGCGCTGCTACACGTAATTAAGGCCTACAAAAACAATCTACATTGATAACAAGTTTGAGCTTTAATTTTGGAAGAAAAAAATCATCTGATTAACATAATGTTTAAGACCACATTTCAAGAGAATAAATTGCATCATTCCCCCCCCCTCAAGAAGTGATTGTATCGCTTTTATATCTATTACGCATGCAACCTTACAAAAAGCACATAGCTAAACGTAAAATACCAGGTGCAATAATTCTATCAAACAGTTCGTTGTAACGAACGTAAGGAGCGACCCGGCTCAATAGTAACCAAAACTCTAAATATTAAGCTATCCGTAAATTTTCAGGATCAAAATACCATAGATGACACTCTATTAATTATTACGAAACTGCCTCTTTGTTTTAAGTTATCGTTTGTACCCCTTGCATAAACACTTAATTCTAGGTTACAGTGAGTATGGGTAGGCTACACCAACTAGCAAAATTTCCAAACCCCTCTTCACGAAATATGATTGTAGCCTAACAGACGATTATTACTTACAAGTCCTCTACATGTCTTACCACTGGAACCAACTCGGTCTTACCATCAAATACACTGGAAACAAATATAACACTTAACGTTATGCTTCGTAACAAAGACAATCAGTGTTGACCACGTTCTTGACCAAACTGATGCCTATACTATGTTGCAAGTATTTCTATTAACTTAGCAGAAAAACAAGAACAGGGAAGAGTTCATTTGATGTCGCATTGGTGTGCATTCCTTTTAAAAAGAGACCATCGTAGTGATAAATAATTTCACTGACGTTAACTTTGCATCTGGAGATAACGGGAGGTACCCTCATGGCATGTTATTCTTAGTTATGGACACAAAGCAGACGTTCATAACAGGCAAGCTTAATTTTTCCCAAAGTCAACCGATCAAGTTTTGAGATAATCATTTTGTTCAGCATAGTAAAAAAATCTAATAACCATGTCTTTGAAGATGACTTAGCCCCCCACAGTCTCAGAGGAAGAGCTACAAGTTATGAACTTTGCTGTTATTTACATATGCACTGGTTATTGGGAAGGATACCCATGTTTCAGGGGGATTTTTCTGCTGGGGGTAGGGGTCGGGGGGATTATACGGGAGGATCTTTCCATGAAAAAAATTTCAAGGGGGAAGGGAAACTTGCATCAATTATTTCTAGAATCTTAAACTATTTGATGTGTGAATATTGGAAAGGGAGAGGAAAATATTCCACCCCTGTTTCTTTGCTTTTTTAATCATACCGCAACCAAAAATTTCAAGAAAAAACTTATTGATGAAAGTGGAGAAACTGCGAAATGGTTCCCATAGGCAACATCTGAGACTAAAAGCGAAAATTCACATATCGCCTAGCTAGTGTGATTAGATAGGAAACATTTTCAGTTTGGCGTGAAAAACAAAGCCACATCGAACGTAATACGCTCATCTCGGAGTATGCTACTCATTACTTCCAGGTGAAAAATTCTTTTTTATTTATTTTCTCATTGTTTCTTTTTAAATAATGCTAGAAAATCCTGCCCTCCCTTCATGGAAATTTTCTTCCCTCATGATAAATTCCTCCATGGAAAGATTCTCCTACGCAACCCCCTCCCCCGACCTACTCCAACCCCAACGCAAAAAAATTCCCCCTGAAAACGTCTGTACACTTCCTTATAACCATTACTATATGTGCGCAATGGTCAAAGTTTGTAACTTGCAGCCCCTCCCCTGGGGACTGTGGGTAAAATTACCTATAGAGCGAAATGTATTGGTCTATAGGTACCGCGGACAGTGGAGCGAGGTCTGTATTCTATATTTATTTAATAAACCCTGTTTAAGGGCTTTTTTTTAGTGTCATAACCATTTGTTGAATAAATACAAAATACATACCTCACCCTGCTACCCGTGGGGCTTAGGGACTAATAAGCTTCACTCTATAGGTAATGTTACCTGTAAGGAAGCCCACTTTACATATTTTTAGTCTCGTTGGAGGGGGATTTTAGAAACCTAAGAAATGGATTTGCCCATGCTGATGAGTTAAGCATCCTAGATGAAAGTGTGAACAAAATGAATGTACTTTTAGGGGTTTTGCGAGTTCAGGGTGCTAGAATAGGTTTGAAAATTAATGTTAGGAAGACTAAGTCACTAAAGCTAGGAATAACTGAAGATGAAAAGGTGATGTTGGGTAATGAAAAGATTGATCAGGTGGGGAGCTTCACTTACCTTGGTAATATTATTAGTAAAGATGGTGGGAGGAGTGAAGATGTTAAAAGTAGAAGACGTTTTCAAAAAAATGGTAAAAAATTGAAGCACATGTAGAAATACCCTAGAGATACTAAAAGCGTTTAAAAAATTAAAATGTAATTCAAAAAGCATTTTAAGGCTGGTTTCTAACTTCACACTGTCCTAATACTTTAGCCTCACTCATAAAATGCAAATATATAGCCCGAATTATATATTTTCCATCTATTCTGTCACTTCTCTTTGTCTTGTCTCACGCTAAGCTGAAAGAAACTGACGAAAAAACGGTTTCTGTAATGCGTCAATGAATGAACAACTTGAGCGGAAGGGCGTTTATCATACAAGCACCAGAAATAGTATAATATAGTATAGTATAGTATCGTATCGTATCGTATAGTATAGTATTGTATCGTATAGTATAGTATAGTATAGTATAGTATAGTATAGTATAGTATAGTATAGTATAGTATAGTATAGTAGCCAACATTGATGTATTTCAGTAGTGTTTGTCGGTGACAGGCAGAATTGAGCGGATTCTAGAAGAAAAAATAGAGTCGCATAAAATCAAGTGAATCAGTGTAGATACACTTCATTTACATTAAAGACTATCACAACGAAACTGCCGTTTATTATTTTCACAGTTGCTCTTTGATTCTCATTGAAGTAACTCAAATAGCTGCTTTTCCCCACGTGGATAAGTAGCGACAATTGTATTTATTATTATTGGTGGTGGTTTTTATTTGTTTTTAGTTTTCTTTTAATTTTCTATCTTGTGCTGAAGACGCCTTGTTTGGATACAGGCGAAATATTCGCGTTGTTTTAGTCTTTCAATTCTACTGGCCGTCGTCTCGTTTGAAGTTTTCTTTTTGTAGGGATTAAAGGCTCTTTTCCTATTTCAAAAGTTTTAGTTTTCGAGGGTAATAGACATCTATTTATTTGTTTATTAAGCAAGTGCTTATTATTCAAATATGTTATTATTTGTAGGAAGATTGGGGCGAGTTTGAAGAAGAAAAACAGATTGATTTAACAGGACTGAGAATACAGAAGCTAACTGTCGAGGACGAGGCTCAAGCAGACAGTGTTGTGGATAGAAAAGATACTACAAAAGAAATCGAAATGGGTGAGTCAGGTCAAGCCTCTTCAGGGCCATGGAATAAGGTCACATTAGCATCTTCAGAACCATTAGAAAGTAAGTATTTACACATTCTCTGCTTCTTTTGAAAAAAGGCTGTTTTTACAACAGGGTAAATCAATAGCCTACAGTTCCGTATTCCATCTAACTGTGTTAAAATTAAAACACTGTTAGCATTTTGCATTTTTAGCCAAGTGCTACTTTTTCTCCTTGTCTTCTTTTGGATTACAATTATTTTTTTTTTACAAGTAATCGTTTTCTAGAAGGTTGCACTTCCTCTTTTACAGTAAAGACGTTCGACTCCCTGTCCAACTCCAGAGGGCAATGGCGGCAGAGGCGGAGGCTACTCGTGAAGCTAATGCGAGCATTATCAAAACTTAAAACGAACAGAAATTATTACGTGTATGAAAGTGGTTCCCTCCTCCTCAAGACCTCGCTCTTTTCGCTATAGTTTTTTTTATAGAATTTTAAAACAAAGCTTATTATTCTAAATAAACGGCCATTGTGTTTCAGGAATCGTTGTTAAAGAATTAGGACAAAAAGTTCAAAAGTTTAGTGTATAGAGCAAGTCTTGTGGAGGGGACAACTCCTTTCATATAAGTAACAACTTCTGTTATTTTTAAGTTTTGAAGTTACTCCTTACTTTCCTCTGTACCTAGTTCTTGCGCTAAACTTTTTAGCATTTTAAAACCTGACCTATTTATTTTCAGGAGCCGTTTCTAAGAAATTAGATCAAACTCTCAAACCTTAGCGCAAAGAGCAAGGTATTGAGAAGAGGGGCTGTCCCTAGATATACGGAATAATTTTTGTTTATTTTGAGTTTTAATGTTGCTCCTTATTTTCAGTTGAAAAAACTGTATTTTTTAATTTAATTTCTGCTCGTTTTTCAAATGATGCCGGTAAATCTGACTCACCCATTATGAAAAATTCCCATCATGCAAAAAAGTGATTTTCCTTGCTCTTCAAGGTGGAGGGCTGTAATTTCCCTGTACAAGGTTTTGGAACATGTTGATTGAAGTGGTACACTTTTCATTTTGATCTGACTCCGTTTCGAGAGGTTTCAAGCTTTTTTTTTTAAATCAACATAAATTTCTTTTCGTAATAAACTTTTATTTTTAAGACGAACTGAAATAATAGCTACCATTCCTGGTCAGTTTCAGATGCCATTTTTCTCACTGGGCGGTTATTTTCTATACGCAGTTTTAACTTTTGGTTACGCTTTAGTTTAAAGGTTGGTGATATTTTAAGCAGAACGATCAGGGTTGTTGGGATTCTCAATTAATATTCCAAATGTCACCACGCTGAAGTCTGAATTCACACTGTTTAATATTTTACAGTAAAGCATGAAGTTGTTGCAGGCTAACTTTCTTCAGCATGATAGATAGATAATTTTTTATTTGCAACAATTAAATAAATAAATATGACAAACCAGTGCACATGCCTGGTGGCATGATTATCTGTAAATCAAGGATTAATGCCAAAAAACTGCAAAAAGTATTTTTCCGAACAATAGAAAAAATAATATCGAAACCACTTACCTGCTGTACCGTCGAGAATTGTAAGCTTTTATTTGTTTATTGAAGAAACAATTCCAAGTTCGACTAATTTGAGAAAAAAGTGTGTCGTGTTTCTTCTCAGACGCATTAAAAGTCAATTAGTTGTAAGAATCATTGGCCATCACTTCTATCTTTGAGAGTACGAAACGGCAATTAATTTGTTGGCAGTAATCGCCTGCGATCCACGAGTAAGGACTAATCTTTTAAAACAAGATTTGTGGCCAGTCTCTTAAATGAGTAGGGCTGATAGCCCCCCTGCCTTCTCAAAACCAGAACAAAATTTGCGCTTGACTAAAAGAAAAACAGATTCTAGTGTTTTCTTTTTTTTTACTTTCATAAATAAAAAATTATCATAACTTTAAGGAATAAATATCAGTACATGTCAATTAAACTGACAATCTAAGGTTCAAGGCTTTTTTTTGAGCCAATACTCGACAGCCGAACAAGTTCAAGCCAATAAGATGCAGAATGAATCGCTTCAGCAATTTTTTTCTTTGTTTTATGTCACTCATAATCCAAGAAGACAAATCCATATCTACTGCTTCCATATAGATATAGAAGGGGTCTGTAATTAATCGAAGGCCCCTCAGAAGTGGTCTTCAATTAGAGGGGGTCTATAATTACTTGACATGATGCGAAAAGGGGATCTATAATTAGAGGAAATACGGTATTTCATTAACAAATGGTCCAAGTTTCAGACAACCCTCATGATCCCCCCCCCCCCCCCCCCCTTGACCGCGTTGTAGATACCCCCTGGGTTATGGGTGGGAGTCAAAAGAGGCATTATAAATTGGTACAAATGGTGGCGGTTGGGTTTATCCAGCTTTCCTGGCACTGGCGGCCAATGCGGTGACCGCCGATGAGCAGGGACGCGCGGCCGGCACGCTTGGCGCCGCCCAGGGCATCGGATCGACGATCGGCCCGCTGATCGGCGGTGTTTTCTACGACGTCCAGGCCATGCTGCCGTTCCTGATCGCAGCCGCGTCGACGGCGCTGATCCTGGCGCTCACGTTCTTTTTGCGCGACGACACGGACGTCTGAGCCGGTGTTCAAACCAGGAATGTATCGAGCTCGCTCCAAAGCCTCCGAGACATTCTTAGATTTGTGAGATAATTGCCAAAAACATTTTTTTTTGTCTAAGAGAAGATCAGCAGAGTAATGTATGCCTACGTTCATTGTGTTGCGAGAGCAACACTTTGGTCTTGTCGTATTTTTTTGCCTAGCACCCCGATTTCTGCTTATTCCTAGAAAATGGTAAGAGTCTAACCTCTGCGGTTTTTACAGAAAGTGTGGACCTTAGGCTGGGTTGATAACCTTCGTAGAACTCTTGCCTGGGGCCAAAAATCTATTGTTTCTACCCATTTCTGTTCGGCTTTCGTGCATACGTTGTTGACAATATTTGCAAGAGACATACATTTTTCAGTGAACTGTGGAGCTATAATGATTATAATTACCTCGTTTAAACTATCTCTCCTAGTAGGATACCATCCTAAACTATCAACAAATATTGCAGCTTTTGTGATAGTTGCAAAGAAAATTCTAGTAGTTTTGCTCGGATATTCTCCACTCTTACTTGGTTTTGCTACATGCTTCTACGTTCTTGATGTATTTGCAGAGGAAAATTATGAAGAATCGACCATCATACTAGGAATTTTAGGGCTTATTGAGTGACTTCTTGCTTTCACATAGTATTTTACTGAAGCTGCTTAGGAGCCCTGACATTGATTAATGATCGCATCCTGTCCGCGTTGAAAGAGAAGCATCAATTTTCATTTATTTCAAGTGAAAAATGAATTGTAAAAGAAAAAAACACTAAATATACTCAGCAAAACTAAAGTTGCTTTCAGGTGAAGCACCAACCATTCAATGACACGAATTAATAACATGGTAATTGATGTAATTTCAAACAGCTTGACTACATGTGTCCGGTTACTCTGTTTAGAAAATCAAAATTGTCCCCTTTACCTAGATATTGAAAAAGGCCTCTTTGTCTATATTAAAAAATCCTTGTCACAGCCCACATTTCACACATTTCTGTACATTTTCACTACATTTCTGGTGTCTCTTGATCAATGATTTTTGACAATGATAATGATTTTGACAATGATCCCGACAATGATTTTGATAAGTAAGTAGTTCTGATTTTGATATATAAGTAACCATTTCTAATTTTTTTGTTGTTGTAGATAAATCATTTAAAGAACGTGTGAACTTTTTTTTTTTTATAAGTGTGATACTCCGACCAGCATCTGATTTTGAGCAAAAAAAATAGCACTTCAGACTTTTCAGCATTGAACTGGAGTCCAATAGGGGCATTCCCCTGTTGCAACTCAGTAAAATTAGCTTCTAGCCTATGCAGAGACCGGCTCAGGTTCAGCACATCATCTGCATAACCAATCAAAGACAAATCAATACCACACAGAATAAAAGTCATACGAGACTGTGATTGTGGCCTTGCAATACTGTTATTAAATACTTTCGGTGAAGAAATCACATCTTGTCTCACCCCCTCAGTTTTGTTGCTGTACGCCTTTAAATGGAAACACGAATTTCAACTCCATAAAATCAATCTCAATCTAAAAAAAAACTAAGTGTTAGTCTTAAATTCAATCAAAGGGGATGTTCATAATCACTGTGGTCTATTTCCCTATCCTAGACATCAATTTTGTTCTTGTACGCATTTATTTTGAAACACGAAATCCACCTCCCCAGAATGAACCTCAACCTAAAAACGTATGTATTTGTGAAACAGCTTTGAATAAATGAATGATTTTATTTAGTGACTAAATCCGTATACGCCGCGGCGGCTGTACTCGACCGACAGGGTGGCACCGTTGCTCGCTTCAGCAGAAACGTAATTTTATGGTACTTATAACAAAGCTTCGGACTTGTTTAGTCAAGCATACCCTCTCGGACTCCTAGTTCTCCATGGTATTATACAAAAAGATTGAACTAGTTTGCTTTGATATTTTTTTAAGTGTCAATGATAATCAAGGATTCTGTCATTTTTCAGCTATGTGCGCTCGGTATGGTCACTCGTGTCTGGGAGCACATGGCAAACGAAGCGGACCGGGGTCAGCTGTGGTACATTAATTTTTTTTGGGGGGGAGGGGGAATTTGAACTAAATCAAAAGACACGATGTGTATACACATAGTCAAAAGACCTATCTCAGGAATGGATTTGAGTATTCAGTTGGAACTTTAAGAAAATGCTTAAAGGGGAAGATCAATTGACCAAAAGGTAAAATTTACATGCTGTTAATACTACCACTACAGTTACTGTAACTAACGACACTGCAGGTATTAAGGCGGAACTTTATCGCATATTGGTATAAGATCAAACGCTTTTCTTGGTTTGATTCACATTCTGAACTTACCACTACTTTCTCCATCAGTTTTACAGAAGCATATACTACTGTGATTGTGAGTGATACCTTGCGCTTCTTAGTCGTATAATTTGACACTAGCATTCTATTGTTAATAGGGGGAAAGTTCTGCTGTTAGTGTGGAGTCAATAGCTTATTTGGATAGGTATACTTCATTTCGAAAAGCAAATATAACTAAACGAACTCATTTTCTCGAATCTTTGCTGTGCAAAAGTTTTTTTGATTTAAAGAATTGGTTTTAAGGGGGCGGTAGCCCTGCCCACATCGCATGAACTTAACTAAATTACATAAAAGTATATCTGAGAGTTTGGTAAAACCAACATGTTTTTTTTTTACAAGATAAACAGGAAAGTTGTGTAACCTGTTTAAGCTTAACACCAATTGGTAAACATGTCTATCACTCTGCTATATGTATATCATGCTCCTGAAGGCCTATATTAGATTTTCATAAAAGATGTCAAAAGGACAAATTACAAGGTTTCAAACGAGAGTTTATAACCAAATTGTCTTGTGATAAACTTGCCCGTCTCTATCCAAAGAAATTGGTTTTGTCCAATGCGATATTCTTTTTATTCGTTACCCAACTGCCACACGAATAGCTGGTTATTGCATATTTTTTTCCAGTAAACGTTTTTTTTTTCCTTTTCTTTTTCTCTTCTTCTTTATATTATTGAGTACTAATCAATCTTCTTTTTCTCTTGCTATTGTACAAGGCCTCCGAGACTTTCCCCTGAGGTGAAGCAAGCTATAACAGTTTTTTTTGTGGTAATAAAATACTGTTTTTATTTAAGAAGAAAATCCAAATTTCAAAATCTCATGCACTTGCATTTCGAATAAGGATGTTGCAAGAGGACTCATTCTAACGGAAAACAAAAGTTCTAGTGGCCTTTTGAGATAGCTATTTTGTTCCGCATAGTTGAAAACCATAATAACTATGTCTTTGGGGATGACTTACTCCTGGGATTGCAGAGGGGACAACCCATTTCATATGCGGAGTAATTTCTGTTCGGTGAATACACACTCAACACTATGTACACAAAATTGAATAAAAAAAACTAGTTTTTTAACTGAAAGTAAGGAGCGACATTAAAACTTAAAACAAACAGAAATTACTACGCATGGCTAAAGTAAAACTTTGATCGTTTGATATGCATACCCACTATGTTCAAGTACTTACACAACCGCAATACCTTAATTGATGAAATGGGAAGAATAATAAATGGGAAGGATATCAAAGGAGTTGGTTTTAAGACTTTTAGTATATTACACTTAAGTGAGAGGACTCAATCTTGAAGCAATGAGAAATAATAACTTCTGTAGGGTAGAGAAAGAGGGTTAGGGTAGTCAAAGAAGTGGAATGCAAGTTACAAAACAAGGAAATTCAGACATGAAGTAAAATATAAACAGGGTTGAGTTGAATAAATGTTAAACTAAACGGGATTGTGTTGAAAGTGTTTTGAGTTAAAAAGGCATTTAAATGCAAGGGGGTCGAGTTAAACTGGTGTAGATTTTCTCGGGGGTTCAGTTAAATGGGGGTTTAGTTGCACGAGTGTTCTGTTAAATAAATAATTAAAGATATATAAAACGGGTATGATTTTCGGTTAAGTGGGTTCAGTTACATGAGCTTGAGTTGAATGAGGGTTGACTTACACTGAGGTTGAGTTGAATGGTGTTTCCATTAAATTGGGATAAAAAAGGGCGAAAATAAATTTTTAAACTGCAAATTTTCTATGAAAGTAAAGAGTGAAGTAGAAGTTTAAAAGGAGTAAAAATTACTGCTTCGTAATTTATGCAACATATATTTGAAAAGCTGCTTCAAATAAGTTGGATCCTGATATTTTTGGATCCTGATATTTCTGCATTTATAGAATTTGAAATAAAAAGGACTTTACTGAAAAACCAAAATCAATGCAAAAAAACATGATTAGAAGTAAAGTAACCTGAAGAAAAAATGACTAATTTAAAAGGCTCTACAGAAAGAGGGAGAGAGAGAGAGAGAGAGAGAGAGAGAGAGAGAGAGAGAGAGGCAAACAACCGCTCTTTTGACTATAATAAACTCAGGTGCTTTGTAAATCCCGAGTCTTTTAATTGGTAACTGATTATCAAAAAATTAATAAGAAGCACTTTTGCATACAACAAACTCAGCTGGTAGGTAAATTTCGGCTGTCTTAGTTGCTGACTGAGTATCAAAATTTTAATGAAAGCACTTTTGACTACAGTAAACTTAGGTAATTGATCAATTCCGAGTGTTTTCGTTGCTCTTTTTAAAAAATAAAAAACTTTAGCGTAAAGAACGCGGTGTTGAGGAGGGGACAACCCCTTTCATAAACGGAATAATTTTAGTTCTTTTTAATTTTTAATGCCGCTCTTTCCATGCAGTTAAAAAACTTTTTTTTCTCATTTAATTCCTGAAGGTTTTGAATTAATGCATGTTTTGATTTTGGCTCACCGCACATGAATAATTAAAACGGAATTTGTACATTGATTTTTTTTGGCTAAATGATTTTCTCATAGTTTTGACCGGACGATTTTGAAAAAAAGTGGGACGTTTTTGTGTTTTATTATCATTTTTTTTTCAGGAGTGAGTATATTTATCTAGTTGTCGCATTGGAACAGATTTAATGTTTTACTATTAAGAAGAATAAAGGTGTCCAATATATTGGTTTTGGTATCAAAAATTAAATTGAGAATTTTGAATTAGAACTTTCTAATTGATTTTCTTAATCTTAGCCTTAATATTTTACTTTGAACAACTTTTGATAATATGTATACTACTTTGATAATATGTTACTTTTTACAAAAACTAAATCTAAAGGCATTCAATATTTTGGGATTCATGAGTGCCAGGGACTTTTGCCGCAATGACTTGTAGATGGCATATACTCCAGGTTTTTTGGTGATGAATTTAACCAGACGCCGCGCTTTCTGAATAGGGTCTTTGAACCAAGTGTGCTGTAAGAACCAGTCCTTTAGCAGCAAGTTCAGGCAATGGCACTGGCAGCTGATGGCATGCAAGCCTGGGAATTCTGACTCCAGCATTTCACCCGCTAGCTTGCAATTGGCTGCATTATCCATTACAACCTGAAATATTCTTTCTGGTCCAAAGCTAGCTATCAAAACCTTCCGCCAGAAAACACACCTGTGTAATCATCAAAGAACTCACACTCGGGAAAGAACTTTTGAATGTGATGTATGTGTGAAACGTTTTAGTTCTTTTTCGCATTTGACAGGACATGAAAGAACTCACACTGGAGAAAAACCTTTCAAATGTGATATATGTGAAAAAACCTTCCGACAGAAAATACACCTGTGTAATCATCAAAGAACTCACACTGGAGAAAAACCTTTTGAATGTGATGTATGTGAGAAACGTTTTAGTTCTTTTTCGCATTTGTCAGGAACAGACTAAAAGCAAAATCACTACTTTCGAACAAAGAAACTTGGTGTAGGGGAGACCCTAGATTGACCCTGACCAATCTTAAAAATGAAAATTTGAAAATCAAACACTTTCGGAGTACCATTAACTACCAATGGTCAAGTCCAGACAGAGAGAAGTAGGTTTTATCCCAAAAGTTCACTTATTTAGAAACTACTGGCTTGGCAACAAAACTTTAACTTGTCATTGAAAATTATATTATAAGCAAATCCAAGCAAATGTAATTAAGAAAAAGGAAAATGTTCATCTAAATCAGAATACCAATACCACCTCCCAACATACCAATTCCATAAATCCAATTTTCTCCAAAAGGTTTTGAGAATGTCAAAAATAAAACTGAAGTCACAATAAGTACAATTGAAGATATCAAAAGAACTAATCTAGGAGTTAATTCATTTATCGTGACATATTTCTATCACAAAATAGTATATCTTGTTGTAAGCTGAATGTGTGATTTTAAGCTCTGTTATTGAATCAACATAGCTTATTTTTCATTTTTTAGCGTACAAGATTCTAAGTATTATGAGTACAAACGTAATTTCTGTTGGTTTTAAGTCTTAATGTAGCTCCTTACTTTCAGTTAAAAAAAACTCGTTTTTATTTATTTAATTTATGAACATTTTAAAATTAATGCCTGTTTTTATTTTGGCTCTCCGCATAACCCCCTCCCCTTAGCCTCTCCCCCAACTGAAAAATCCCCCTAAAAGTGTCTACACTTCCCAATACCCATTACTATGTGTAAACACTGGTCAAAGTTTGTAACTTGCAGCCCCTCCCACGGGGACTGTAGTGGAGTAAGCCGTCCCTAAAGACATAGTGAGACATACCAAAGTAAGTATCAGAAGGTATCAAAAATGAAAGTCGATAACAAAGAATTGTGCTGTTAGAAGACAAGCAATAATGAGAATCAGGATTTTCAAAATTGAAAGTGAATAACAAAGAATTGTGCTGTCAGAAGACAAGCGATAAAGAGAATCAGGATTTTGAAAAATTAAAGTGAAGAAGAAAGAAATATTACGTTAAAAGAACAATGGCATCGCAATCATTGATGCCAACCAATTGTGGCTCAAAATCTAGTAAAAACCAGCAAAATCCATAAAGTATAATTTGTATAGGTCCCTGATGCGCCTACCAATTTTCATCGTCCTAGCACGTATAGAAGTACCGAACTCGCAAGCGGATCCAGTCAGGTTACGTCAGTCGTTTATCTACGCAATTTGTTTATTCTACCCACCAAGTTTCATCTCGATCTCTCCACTCTATTCGTTTTCCAAGATTTCCGGTTTCCGCCTCCAACTCCCCCCAATGTCACCAGATCTGGTCGGGATTTAAAATAAGAGCTCTGAGACATGATTTCCCTCTAAATATCAAATTTCATTTAGATCTGGTTCCCGTGATCCCGCCGGAACTGCGCCCGCTGGTTCCGCTGGATGGCGGCCGCTTCGCGACCTCCGACCTGAACGACCTCTATCGCCGGGTCATCAACCGGAACAACCGCCTGCGCCGCCTGATGGAACTGCGCGCGCCGGATATTATCGTGCGAAACGAAAAGCGCATGCTGCAGGAAGCGGTGGACGCGCTGTTCGACAACGGCCGCCGCGGCCGCGTCATCACCGGCGACAACAAGCGCCCGCTGAAGGCGCTGAGCGACATGCTGAAAGGCAAGCAGGTTAGTGTGTCATGGCTGCTGAACTATACATTAGCAATATTTATTTACTACAGAGACTAAATATTGATATATACAAGAGACTATCTCTTAACTCTCTTGCACTGCGATATCCTCTCAGTTTTTATGGCTTAGATATCAAAGGGAGCAGTGGGGTTTAATTGATGCATCTTTAGGCGGAAATCATCTCATGTTTGGGTTTTGTTCTACGTAGTTTTAACTGCTTTTCATAATTCAGCGTTAGAAATACTCTTTTTGTAAGTAAAGTGAGAAATAACAGAAACATTTTTATTAGGAGCGACCCGGCTCAATAGTAACCTAAGCTCTAAAAAATTGAATTTTTATATCAATAGCTACATCAAAAGAATCGCATTTTAATGTTGATTTTAAATATATTAAATAAAAAAAACAAGTTTTTTCAACTGAAAGTAAGGAGCGACATTAAAACATAAAACGAACAGAAATTACTTCGTATATGAGAGGGGCTGCTTCCTCATCAACGCCCCGCTCTTTAAGCTAAAGTTTGACGCTTTCTCTCAACTCTTCTTTTTAAAACAGCAAAAAACTTTAGCGTAAAGTCATTGTACACGGAAGAATCATAATCATCTTTGGAAGCTCAAATAGTATTACAGCGAACCATGTATTAGTTATGCTTTGATGTTCCTTGCAGAGAACCACAACGAATTGAAACCTTCAGGTCTAAGGACCCCCACCAACCAGAGCGCGAGAGACGTTCTGCCTACTCCTTATGTTGGGACGATGACGATGGTTGCGGCAATAACAGCGACTGCATGATGGTTTCGCGTTGCTCCTCAATCATCTTATCCAAGTCGAACATGAACGGGCGGCACGTCCCGAAGTTAAAAAAAATCTCTCGTAGGAGTACTTTCTCAATCATCAAATAATTCAAATCAGGAAACAAATCCCATGCAATTCATAATTATCACACATGATACAGAAATTTTTGAGGATTCTACGGTTGAAAGAATTTACAAGTTTGAATCATCAGATAACGGAACTAAAGTAATTGCCGTATAATTAACAAGTTGCGTGTAATATTTTCAAGATTCACACAATCTTCCTCATAATCATTTAAGATGCCATATGAAAATTCAACAAACGCATTATTCTATTGACATTCATTTTCTCATATCGTGGCCTGAGTCAGGCTTTGGCGCCTGCGCTGCTGGCTGGAGTCACCTTTATTTTTGTATCCGCGCTTCTGGCCACAGATTCACGCTTTGCCTATGTGGTGATCGCGCTGATGCTGGCGGGAGTCTGGATAGCGCGATGGCTGGCTGCACCTTCCATGCGCTCTAAGGGGCCGCTGGGGGTGACGGCGGGGCTGCTGCTGGCGATCGGTGTGCAGTTTGTGCTGGAAGCGGGTACGACCTTAGCCGAAAGCGGGCTGGTGCAGGAAGGTGTGGTAGGCAAACACCTTTCTATTGACTACCGAAGACAAAGAAATATAATTCTTACGTTTTTAAAAAATCATGTTCCTTCATGTACATTTCATTTCTTCTATTCAATCCTGAATTCCCTTGACCAAAAGAACTAAAGAATAAAATAAATTATTAAAACAACTTTTCAGAGAAAGTCCAATATCATTTGAACGGTTTCAGATTGAAGTGAATTTTCTTATATTTTCAGTGTTAACATTCCAGCAATTATAAATGCCGATTACTATTTATTTATTGACTAAAATTACGCCAAGTCAATAGATCAATTTGTCCCATTTATAAAAAAAAAAGAGGGAAACACTTTCACAACTATATTCTTTCATTCTCAAATACAACTCAGGCTCTAAATTGGTCCCAGCTAATCTTTTTTAGCGTAAAGAGGGAGGATTCAGGAGGCGACAACCCCCCTCTTATAAGGATTAATTCCTTTTTTGTTCTAAGTTTCGATGTCACTCCTTACTTTTAACATGATTTTTTTGTCACTGAATATTGTAAAAAAAATGAGCTAAGATCAGATTTGGTGAAAAAATGATCAAAGTTGTGCTATTTCATTATTTTAGATCTTACATTGTACTAATTAGGTGTTATTTATAATGCCAAAATATGCCACTGAGGTATTGTTCAAAGATGAGAATGTTCCCCAATTTAGCATGTTTCTTTGAATGCGAAAATATGTGTCCATGCCATAAAAACATGAAAATAATATATGACTGTTGCATCAAACAGTTCTCGGAAGCACCAAGCCAGTCTGAGGCAAACACAGCTGCAGTACAAGCTTCTTTTCTTTTCTATTCTTTTCTATCTTCATTTCTTTTCATCTCCTTTTCTAACCCTATGATTTCTGTACATTGTAGCATACTCGTGATTGAGTGATATATATTACATTAGTAGCCCAATGATTGAAGACATGACACTGTAGTAGCAACTATTATTATTTCCTCCGCTTTCTATTTATTTTTTTATTTTTTTACTTTACACAATAAATTTATCAATTATATAATTGATTTTCATGTATATACAATTCTCAAGGAGTGGGGCATTACCACAATAGCTTGCAATGTAAGGATGCTGACCGGATTTCAACCCACAACCACATGATTACTAAACCATCAGTGGCAAAAAATACGAAATTCCACATTTTTGTAGATAGGAGCTTGAAAATTTTTCTATAGGGTTCTCTCATACGCCAAATGCGATGGTGTGATTTTCTTTTAGATTCTGTGACTTTTAGGGGGTGTTTTCCCATATTTTCTAAAATAAGGCAAATTTTTTCAGGCTCTTAACTTTTGATGACAAAGACTAAATTTGATAAAACTTATATATTTAAAATCAGCAGGAAAATCTGATTCTTTTGATGTATATTTTAGCATCAAAATTCCGTTTTTTAGAGTTTTGTTTATGAGCTGTCAAGAAAATCATGACAGTCTTTAAGCTTATTTACACGCATAAGATCACGAAGTTTCTTTCTATGGCAGTCAGTTACTGGGCACTGTAATAGAAGGTGATTTACTTTTTCTACTTGATCACAGTAGCTACACTTAGGGCTTTCTCAATAGAAACGGCTAGATATGAATTTGTCCCTTTGCGTTCTGATCGCAGCCTGAATAGCACTTTACCATAATGTCTTGATAATTTGCTTTATAGCTCTTTTTCAAAGTACCGTTTCTATTTTCTGGTAACAACTGTGATTTTTTTTTCTGATTATTTCAAAATTAAGATCCTAAGGCATTACTATATATTCGTCAGTGTTGTCATGTTCAACCAGACAAGTATATAAGCAAAAACAATCAGTTAAATTTGACAAAGGTTTTGTCCATAAAAATTAAATAATAAAAATATGCTGATTCCCCAAGATAGCTAAACCTTCAAAGGAAAGGCATGCCTTCTACAGCTGTTTGGTGCATGTTTTTAGCCTACTTTTTGTGATTTTTTTTTCATGCAAGATTTCTTTTTGTATTTGGGACCCACCGTCGCGGTACGGTTCGGCACCAGCCCGCCGCCGGAATCCGCGCCGGACGTGGAGTACCATTGGCGTCCATGACCCCGGACTGGACTTCGGTACTGCCGCCGCTGCTGGCGATCGCCCTGGCGGGCGGGACCGCTGACGCAGGCGCAAGGCGCTGAGCGAGACAGCATGGATCGAGCGAAGCGCCGGGTTCAGAACCGAAAAACGAATAACGCGAAACGCGGAACGGGTTTTGGCGCCCGCAGCGATCTGCTGATGGCGGATAGCAGGTGGCGAATGGCGGACGGCACTTTACGGCATCAAACTACGATTTTGCCCTATGGAAGACCAAGTTATTTTCGATTCAAAATTCTGAGATACCCTACCAATTTAAAAGCATCAAGAAACTATATAAAGTATTAGAGCTTCCTACTTCTGGAGGATTTACTGTCGCACGGTTGAGCATTCGTTTCTGAAAATTTAAGCAGAATACAAGAGTATACATGGAGTACAAGAGTACAAGATATAACAGCATACATTTCTCATACAAGAGAAATGGTTGATACGGACATCTATCTTAATGCTGTTTTAACGGACTACCTGGAGAAGAATTACTTCTTCAACATCACCTGTTTATTGGACAATAGCCTCTTCTTTCACTAGATCTCTTAGAATCAAATTTCCGCATGATCAAAAACGTCACGGCCTTCCACTTTTCTTTGTATTATACTTGAAGCGCAATTGCGCATTCTGAATGAATGGAACAGGTAATTTTTCATTAAAGAAAGAACTAACAACATTGTACAACTGAAAAACCGTAAACTGACTAATTGAGCTGGAAACATAATAATGAATATATGAATCAGCAATCAGCCGTGAGAGGAAAAATGTTATATAAAATCTATATAGTACGAAATAAAACAACACATAATATAAAATTAAATAATGAAAAACAAATCTCACAAATAGTTCAAGATTATTATTTTTTATAAAACAGATAATGATTTAGACTTGCAGTATTAATTGTTGAAAAATTGCTTTTTTTTCCAAAAATAATAATTCCAAGAGATATTTTCTTCAGTTAAACTTTATCATTGGGTAACAAAACCAGCAGCTTTAACTTCAGATTTTTACTTTTACCAGATTATGGTGAGGGTTACCAGGGGCGTCTTCATCGTGCATGCGCGGATTTCGAAAGATCTCTACGACGCGGCTTATGCCGGTCTCGGACGTTTCCGCGGCGGGTTGGCGCTGGCCACGGTGCTGGCGGCGGGGGGCTTTTCGGCGGTCTGCGGCTCGACGCTGGCGACAGCGGCGACGATGGCCAAGGTCGCCATGCCGCCGATGAAGACCTATCGCTATTCGGACCGCCTCGCCTCGGGCACCATCGCGGCGGGCGGCACGCTGGGCATCATGATCCCGCCCTCGGTGCCCTTGGTAATCTACGGCTTTCGATTTCCAATCGAATGAGCTCCCTCCTAAGTTTAACAACGGTCAACTTGGATAACTTACAGCCCTTGCTGCAGGAGCTGTGGTAGAGGAGGGAGATTGTCAACCCCAGACGAATAGTTATTTTCCTTTTGGATTATTTTGAACAATATAGCCTTTTCAAAATTTGGTCTGATCTATTTGGGGAAAACGGGCCGTGGGGGAGGGGCTGGCTGCCCTCTGATCCTTTTTGACGCATAAAAAGGGAACTACCCCCTCTGATTTCCAATCGAATAAGCCCCCTCCTCAGTCCTTTTTCTATGATTTACAGACATGGCGTCCTCGTACAACACGAACAACATACTCAAAACTAAGTTAAAAGTCAAATACAATAAAACCAGCCATTTTAACCACATCTCAGGGAATAAATTTAAAACTGTCAAAACAAAGTTTCAAAATAGCCTAAGGAATAGCTAAGCTATTACTTGATATTTTCAATATCTTGTGTCTTCGACCCTAATTTCACGTTAAACCATTTCTTTCAGACCATTTTCCTATTTTTCTTAAGAAAAATAGATTCAAAGGGACATTGAAAATCTTATCTGATTGTTTTAGTTGGTTAGGTGTAAACTTACACGACCACATATAGAACTTCCAACTTGGACAAGTAACTATAATCTGCAAAGAAAGTGTCAATTGGTGTAAACCCAGCTGGAGTTATTGAGAAGCGTATTTGTGATTTCACTACCGAATGCCAGAAGTGTTTGCCCTTGTTTGTAGATGTCAAAGTTCATTTTTATTTCTGTTGTCTCTTATTTTTTTTCTTGATTTTTACCCTGTCTTTTTCTGGGCTTTCTGCCCAGTCTTTTTGTAATGGGAAGGGGGTTACAAAAAAGCTTTAAAAACGCCTCAAAAATTTGTTTGTATTCATTTTTGTTAGGTTTTTACGAGTCGGACAAAATTACGAGTCGGTCAGGAGGCTTAACCCCCCTCCCCCTGAATACGGTCATGGCTGTACGTCAATTTGCGTGCACTTAGTTACATTTTATACGTCGTCATGTCTAGAAAAAAGAGTGCATCTCGCATCCTTTTTCTACTTTTTCAAAAAGGCGTCATAAAGTGAAAAAGATGTCTCTAGTAAATCTTTATGTCCTGGTTCAGTCTCCCACAAAATTCCCAGGCCGAATTTTAACAAAATTTTTATTTATTAACAAAATTATTTTCAATTAATTAATAATTTACTTTTTAATACATTTTTTTTCAATTATAACTGAATTATTTTAAGTTATTTATTTTGACGTTAAGTTATTTTGTAGATATAATTAATCATTTTCATTTATCCACTGGACCCTCTACTTCATCAATATATTTCAAAACTAGATAATTATTCATCAAAACAAGATAATTATAACCGTTAGATAATTTTGCGCCCCTAAAATTTCTGGAAAGAAAAGAAAAAAGAGGTAGAAAAGTGATGGAAGGGCACTTTCCATTCTGTGTAGGGTTAACCTACCACTCATGGTACTAACGTATCGTTAATGGTACTTCTTTATGTGCTGCTTTGTACATTTTGCTAAAATTGTGCTGCTTTATACTAAAATTGTACATTTTAGTACTTTTGTGACCAAAATCTGGTACTTTTCGGACGCTTTTATTTTTATGTCTGAAAAAATTGGCCTCAGGCGGCTTCGAACTGCGGTGAGTTGTTAGCAGTAGTAGTAGTAGTAGTACTCTAGAAGAGATACAGAATCCCTATTTTAGGTTTCAAAGATCATATTCTTCAGTAGTCCAACGTTGCACGGTTCCTTAACAATTTGCCCCTCTTATCCAGTTTTTTTACTCTTTTTTTTTAGAATAAATTTGTCAATCTTGTCATTTATTAGCACCTTTGTCACATTGAAACCCCTCAAGATTTTGCTCTAGATCCGCCCCTGCAATTTGCTTTACTAGTTCAGAAGTTAGTTACTGAAGATTATGAATATGAAAGGGGAACTACCCAGCGATTTTTATAAAACCTTTTGCAAGTTGAGGTTTACTGCGAGGTATGTGAAAACTCACTTGTTTGTCAATTCGAACTTCATGGCCACCAAACGAGCTATTAAGCCATACTGGATTTCATCTTATCTATGCAGATCTTGTTTATGTCGAAAATTGCATTTTATTTTAATACCATGTTTTTAAATCCATAAGGTTTCAATGCATTATTAGGCTATTTATTTGTTAGCCTATTATTTTTTCCCAGAGGCACTTCATATGGAAGGGGTGATCGTATAAACTTCGGAGGGAATCTCATTCGATTGGCAACAAAACAAAACATATACAATCAAATGATTGTTACTTCCTGTAAAAATCATAAAGCAACACTTGTCTTGGCACGTACACGTTTTGGCGAGGGAGCACAACTTTAGAAACAGCGAAATATGGCAATCATATGGAAAATGCACAAAGATATAGCGAAAATTTGAGGATTTCGGGACTGCAACAGATTCGCAGACCATTTGACCCTTTGAAACGCGTCCTAATGCAAGCAATTATTATTACAGAACAGATTTTAGGACTTAAAAGTCCTAAATAGGTTTTATGACCGATGAAGAATAATCTTTATATTTGTGTATATTTTTTTATTATTTGCAGACCCTGTAATACTGATCCTTGCCCGGCGAAATGGTTTATTGGAAATTGGACAGAATGCAGTGTCTCTTGCGGGATTGGCGGTGGTGTACAATTTCGTACGGTATACTGCGAGCAGCAAATGAATGGTCTTTACCCATCTGTTGTTCCTGATCAAGTTTGCCTTGAAGATATTGGATCTAAGCCAATTTCATTCCAAAAGTGCAATGGAGACCTGATCTGCCCTTCTTTCTATTTGGTATACACACGCTCTTCCCGTTGCTGTCCAGATGGTTGAACAGGCGGCAAAGATATTCAGCCGCGATGTCCGCTTTTAGGGTCCAGGAGATGTTGGTGTACCCGAAAATCATGCCGGCGTTGGGTACGCCCTCCACCATTACGTTCTTGTAGATCACCTTGTCCCGTAGCGTGACCGGCTGACCATCCACCACCAGGTCCATACCACCCAACATCTGGATATCCAGCCCGGTCGCCGGAATGATGATGTCGGCCTCCAGTTCCTTGCCGGATTTCAGCAGAATACCACAAGGGTCGTAAGTTATGCCCTGGGGCACATAAGGTTCTTATAGAAGGTGTTGTAGAAACTTTAGAAAGGGCTCATTCGATTTGAAATTGACAGGGCTTGTACCCTTTTTAATAGTCATAAGTGATTGATGGGAAACGAATCCCCCTCCCACACCCACCATTTCCCCAAATACATCCAATCAAAATTTTGAGACATTTTTTTGTGAAGCGTTGTTGAAAGGTTTGGAAATTATGTCTTTGAGGTTCACGACCTCCCCCCTCCCACAGTCCTCAAGGACAAAGGCGGATGCGTGTCAGTGGCAGAGTGGGAGGAGATGATGGAGAGCAAAAAGGAGAAGCGTACCTAGCATCCGCGTCTGCGGACGAGGCGGGTACAGGGAGCTGTGCGTCGGTGATCACCAGGTTCATCAGGTACTTGATCTGACTCAGGACGCTCGAGCGGGGATTCTGCATGGCGGCCAGGTCCTCGTCGCTGAGAGTACTCAGCGGCCGGCCGGTCAGATCAAGCTTCATCGCCGCTCTCTGTGTAGGCGTCTTGCCGCCGCGACGAGGGAATCTTCTCGCGGATGGATCAATGTACAAGTTTCACAAAGTGAAAAAAATCGACATGCAACAAGTTTCAGAAACAAAAATCAGCACGCAACAAGTTCCAAGAACAAAAATCAGCACACAAAAAGTTCCATGAACAAAACCAGTTTTACGAGGAGAACAATCAATGTATTCACGATGAGAAAAATCAATATGCAACGATTTTCACAAACAAAATTCAGCAAGCAACAAATTCCACAAACAAGAATCACCTTACAACACGTTTCATGAACAAAATCAACAAAAAAGTCAGCATGCAAAATTTCTTACCTGGTGTTCTCAGATCGAATCCCTTTGTCAAGGTGTTTCCTCCTTATCCTGAAATCATGCACATTATCATATAGTAATATTTTTTTTTTATAGATGACTTCAAACTTTATGCGAATTCTTTCGGTCCAAATACTTTTCGTTTTCTTTGGAATTAAATATAAAAAAAAAAAAGTTTTTTTCAACCTAAAGTAAGGAGCAACATTAAACATTAAAACGAACAAAAATTACTCCGTATATGAGGGATACAGCCCCCTCCTCAGTCTCTCGCTCTTCACTCTAAACATAATTGCTAAATTATTTAGTCTAATCTGATTCATTGTTGATATCAGATAGTTTTTCTTATTTGTTTTACCCTGAAGCATGATCTCTCTCCAGTAGAAACACTTAATGGAATCATTAAGAATATTTCAAATTTTCAAAATCAGTTTGTTCATTATGATGATAGCGTTGGGTCCTTTCAAACGCAGGGTTCGATTGGGACCAATCGTTCCAGTCGACCTTTTCCGGCCCTGAATCCCATTGAATATTGAAAATTTTGTATTTCATATCTATATAGCCAAAACTCTGTTTTTTGTTTGGGGGGGGGGGGGCACAGAAATAATTGAATCCTACTTTTTCCGTTTCTTCTAAATTTAAATGAATATTTTTTTTTGATTTTTTTTATAAAAATGTCTATTTTAGTGTAGTCATTGAAATAAAAAAACAACCAAATTTCCCTCTCTCCCCAGATTCGTCACCCCATATTTTCTTGAATAGATGCCAGTAAAAGCGGATGTGATACCTGGTGAAATCCCTGTAGAAAGCGGTGATAACATTAGCTGTAGCATATAGTCAATATGTTAAGAATACTATATAAATTCAGAAGAATTATCTAGCATACAAAGTAGGTATTTTGGTATAATTTAACTAGTGTTAATATCAGTATAAGTAACTTTATTAGGAAAAGCTCACCATGTCCTATGCATTAGAACAAGCTGAAAATCCTTCAAAAAGAATTTTATGTATGGCACAGCTTCTAATACTCAGACATTAACTGAATTCACTTTGTTTTTGATGGTCGTTTTGTGATAGATAAAATAAAAACAGCTAATCATCTTAATGATGAGGAAGGAGAAATTCTAAAAAATATTGGATGCGTAATACCTCTTCGCTTTGAGTTTCATCTATTTTTTGATGGTGATTTGTGGTAGTGTTGCGCTTAGAAAATTATTTGACTTTCGTTCTGCTCATTTTAGCTTAGTGGAGCTCTTTACTTTTCTTTGAAAAACTTGTTTTGTGGAAAAAGTTTTTTAAGTTAATAGCTATAAGAAGCTACACTTTCATTCTAACTAAAGCTTTGGCACAAAGGAATAATTGTGAGAAATGGAAAAGAAAAACAAAGAAATTTTGTATATTTATTTGCCAAAAAAATTAAATTATACAACTTTTATTTTTTTACGAATGTTTTTATTAGTAAAAGATATACGTAACTTTCAAATTAGTTTACGTAACAAATTTCTGTATTTTCATTTTTTATTACGTATATGGGGGGGGGTCACCCCCTCGTCAGTACCTTGCTCTTTACATTAAAGCTTAAATATTGTCGCAATTTCTTAAGAATAACCCCTGAATTACAAAAGCCGTAGAATAAATAGTTGAAATTACTAAAACTACTTTAGCGTAAAGAGCAAGGTATTAGGAGGAGGCGAGCCCCTCATATGCGTAATTGAAGAGAAAGTGATAAATAAATAAATTTATTTATCACTTTCTCTTCAGATATGGTCAGCCACTAAATATTTACCAAAGTGGCTGTGTACTACATGTTTACTAGGCTAGTAATAATATTTGAAAAGAGCATTAAAAGAGAAACTGAATGGTATATATTTTTTTTTTGGTCAATGTTCCTATTACCTGAACAATTGTTTAGGGTCATGAAACTATTGTTAATAGATACATTTTGACTTTTATAACATCTTTTCTCTCTTGCAAAACTACTGCAAACTCACTATTATTTTGTGCATCATGGATTGGACGCATCTAGTGTATGCAAACTATGTCAAATATGCTTTATCAGCTTATTTTGGACGCTTTGTACACCATGGAATGTACGCATCTAGTGTATGCAAAATATGTTAGATATGCGCTATAAACCTATTCTGAACGGTTTGTGCACCATGGAATGTACGCATCTAGTGTATGCAAGATATGTCGAATATGCGTTTATGAAAACTATGTCAAATATGCCTTATTGGCCTATTTTGAACGCTTTGTACACCATGGAATGTACGCATCTAGTGGGCCTCCGAAGGCTCAATGCAGATTTACTTGCACAGCCCTTTGTTGGCCGCCCGCTTTGATGGTGCGGCGGAAGATTGGATTCCTCGCAGACAGGGGAGACAACGTGGTCTTCTTGCCACGTAGGGTGCTATGCACGCTTGGTACGGTTCTGGTTGGCAACGGGAAACGGTAGAATCCGTTAACGGATAACCGTCCGTTCGACGACCGTCCCTTTTAACAACCGGAAACGGTTGGGACGGACGCAGCCACAAATGACCCCCCGATTCTGCTCCTGAACCCAGTCTATCTTTATTTGCAACAGCGATTTTCCTTTATTCGATTATGTGAGCGACCCTTTCCTTTTCCTCTTTCTGATACTCTTCCTTTTCTTTGACTTGACGAGCTTCGAGCTCCTTCTGAAGAAGTGGTATCTCTTCTTGACGTTTTGCACGTTCCATGTGATCAAATTTCTTTTCTTGAGATTTTAGACGATTAGCAGTCTCTCGACGCTCCTTTTCTAATTCTTCAAGTTGCCTGAAATACACAATAAAAATAATGGATAACTCGGAGGTGAAAATGGAAGATCACCCAAGGGAAGGGAGGGATGAGAATTTTCTTTGTGGTGGTATTAGCTCCTTCCATGAGATAGATTATGACATGCATCGTTCAGCACTTTTCCCATCCTGGTAGTAACTGCTTCGTATTCCATCACCCATGCAAGACATCCCCATCCGAATAAACCGTGCTTTTGATACGTTAGCCAAAACCCTGTCGCCGTACGTCCAGGGGGCGATGGAAGATGTGTACGGCATAACTTGGCAGCGGCATGCCGAGGCTGGGCTTCCTCCGGGAGACACACAGAGCGCGGTACAGGCGACATTGCTTCAAACAATCCAAATGAGCCATCATGAACTAATTCACCTATTTCCAGTTCTAAAAAAAAATACAGTTAGAGCGCATCCATTTAAGTATAATAAATTTTAAATTTTTTTTGTTTACAATTAATGAAGATGCCAGATGGTGCAGTTTTGTCTAATTGAGTAGATCTTGTGGGTTCTTAGCAGCTTTGTTGACTTGCATAATTTTTCAACAATGTTCACCTATTTATATTGATAATGCTAACTCGAAAAAAAAAAAATTATCAGAAAACATTTGTATATATGAATACGATTTTCGAAAAAGTGAAAGTACCTAGCGATTTTTAGAAAAACCTTGATCAAACCGCTTTACAAGAAAGGTGATAAGAGTGAGTGTGGTAATTATCGAGACATTAGTCTAGTCCCTATAGGTAGCAAAGTACTTAGTCATATGATATTTTCTAGACAGGGAGATGCTGTAGACAAGGTTTTAAGAGAAGAACGGTGCGGTTGTAGAAAAGGCAGAGGATTTGTCAACCAAATTTTGAATCATTGGTTAATAATTGAGAAGGAGACCGAGTGTGCCGAAATATTATTTTTGTTCTTTTTGTTTTTCTTGTTTTTTTCTTATTCTGTTTTTGTTTTCTGTTTTTTATTCTTGTTTATTTTTTATTTGTTTTTATTTTGATGTTCATGGTGCTTGAGCTAATGTACTTTGAATGAGCATAATATATTGATATCTGCCGGCAATATCTTTCTTGTTTTTTTTTTCCTATTTAATGTTTTTTTCTTTTCTTTTTTTCAATTTTTTTTTCCGTTTTCTTTTTCATTATTTTTTCTTGTTTGTTTGTCATTTTTTTTATTTTGATATCCGCCGCCGCTTGCAGCCAATTTGATAGAGAATTATCCGGAAGTTGTTAATGCTACTAAATTTCATTCACATGAAGGCGTTCTTGTTTCGCATAACGAAATGAAAATTCGCCAAACCGGCGGATTTACCGATGCAGCATTTTTTGATATATTTACCAATTCCTTTATCAAAGGTGATCCCCAAAGCGTATTTGCCAACCCCAATTCGATTGTCATCAGCGAACGGATGGCGGCAAAATTTTTCGGAAAAGCCAATCCGCTAAACCAAATATTACACATCGATAACCGGTCGATAGTGGATGCTGCAAGTAATGAAGCGGGAACTGATTTAAAAAGAAATATGATAAACAATTAAGTTTAACAAATATGTTTAGATAGCAGATTAAAAAAAAAAAATTGAAAACACTGGGAAAAAGGTGAAAAAATTGGCGTTTTTAATTTAAAATGGTGAAGATATTTTGTCGATGAGAAACATGGTAATTGTGTCTTTTACTATTACAAGTTTTAGCTTTAAAACCAATATTCTTGAATGTCATTTATTTTACTCGAGCGATTTTGCCAGGAGACAGGAATCTCGTCAATATGTGGCGGAGAAGAGTTATAAATAAAAGCTGTCAGCAAAGAATCAGCAATTTTGAAAATTTTTACTGGAACGGGATATCCTGTCATTACTAATTATTTATGGAAGAAGAGGTGGATATATTTTTAAAACTTTCTTTGCATGTAACAAAGCCCCTCCCCCCACCTTGGACAGCTTACGATTGACTACTATACTGTGGAGGAGTTCTTTAGCATTGGAAGTAAAAAACATCACATCTGCAGCTCCGCATCAAGGTGATTGGAGAGGCTTTGGGAACGTGACGCTCGGCGCGAGGGCGGGGTGCTCGACGCGGGCGGTCAGCTCGACCTGTGTGCAGAAGGCGGCGAGCACGTCGCGGCGGAAGGTCCCGGGCTCGACGATCCACGAGATCCCCTCGCGCTCGAGCTCGCGGTGGCGCACCCGGTGGGCGCGGACGTTCTCGAGGCCTGGCAGGTCGAGGCTGCCGCGATGCTCGAAGGCCTCGGCGGCCAGGGGCAGCGCCGCGTCGACCTGCTCTCCGCGCAGGAACTCCTCGAGGGTCTCCTTGAACTCCTCGGCCGAGGCCCACGTCCATCATTTCCTTAAATACTTCTGATCAAAATTATGGGATAGCTGTTTACTTCAACATAGTTGAAAGGTCTAGAATTATGTCTTTGAAATTATGCCTTTGACCTAGCATGCACTTTCAGCTGCAACAGAGTTTGTGCGTGTTAATCTGGACAAGGGCCTGTGTGTTTTGGGTTTATTTCTTGACTTTTCAAATGCCTTTGATATGGCTGATCACTACGTTCTCGTGTCTAAACCATCTTTATTTGGAGTGCGTGGAGTCTCACTTGAATGATCTTATCCACCTTTTCAAGGTATGTCACTTGTAAACTTGTTGTTTAGGTTTTTATTGTTATTACTGTAATTCTTAGATTAGGAATTTTTGGCTATGGTGATTCTAATGGTCCTTTTTTTGTTTTGATACACCTCCATGTGAGGGGTTTCCGGCTACTTCTCAGCATTTCCACAAATTTGTTTATGTAAATTTATATAATTAAGATTAATTGAAATTATAGTTTCCATTCCTAAATCAGCTTCAAATGATGATTCATCCAAATTTGGCAGTTTTTTCAAAACACAGTTTGTATGTGTCCATAATATTCTCAACTTCTTGAAAAAGTTACCTTTCTTATGAAATTTAAGAAAAACGTATTTGTTTTTTTTGTGCTTTCCCAAGTTTGAGAGATCTGACGGTCCTAGCGCAAGTTGTTGGTGCACATATTAGTCTATTTAAATACGGATTTGATCCCGACAAATGACTGTAAAACTGGAATGGTGCTGAAGGAACGTCTTCTGTTTGCTTTTTGTCCGAAAATTAAAGCTGATTCTTTTGTAAAATAGGAAGCACGTCGAGTTCTGCCATTTTGTCTCTCTTTTGAATTAATGCATTTTTTGATTTTGGCTCTCCGCAGAGGAATAATTAAAACGAAATTTGCATATTTATTTTTTTTGGGCTCAATGGCTTTGTCATAGTTTTGGTCGAATGATTTTGAGAAAATTAGGAGCATATAAATTAGCTTACGTAACGAACATTTGTATTCTCATGTTTTATTACATATATGAGGGGGTTCACCCCCCTGTTAGTACCACGCTCTTTACACTAAAGTTAAATTTTTTTCCCAATTCATTAAGAATGACCTCTTAATCACAAAAGCCGATATTTTATGGATATCTTTTCAACATTAAAGGATTTCGGTAATAATAATGCTATCTCATGGACATCTGAGAAACAGAGTTCAGTGCTGATGAGAGAGATAGAGATTCTGTGCTACATATATACCTTTTGTCTGCAGTCAGATGCATCTGCGTTGGTGTTGCACGAGTCCTTTGCGCAATTTCAGAATAACGAAAAATAATTAAGTGTTTCTTGCAATATCTTAAAAAGAGAAGGATGTTGCAAAGCCCTATTAAAAACCAAATTTAAGGCTTATAGCTTCCCTCACAAATTAATTGACTAAATTAATAAAGTGATATCCAATTCCACATCTGACCCCGGTTACAACGGATTCACCTCCGATTTTGATGGATTCCACCCCGATTCAACCGATTCCATTTCCCATTGTACCCACTCCGATCCAAATTCCAAACCCGGCTCTGGCCACGTCAGTTCCGGATTCTCCATTTCCGCCCTACTATTCCACACTTCTGATCCCGCCAAAGCCGATCCAAGGTCCTTAAATCCAAGATTTTGCATGCGGCTGCTTCCGTGGTAATCTATAGCGGATAAATAGAGTATTTAAATGCATCGTCTCAATGAAATAAATTTCTAAAGTTTGATAATTTTGACACATTTCTTGCATTTTTGTGATAAATTTAAGCAATTTCTCCAAACTTGAGAAGGGTATCAATAGCAATTATTTAGATTTGAACTTTCAAAGTTTCAATCATACCTATAAAAACCTTTGCTATTTGAACCAAGTTTATTTTTAATGAACAGAGCTAAATTGACAGTGTTTTCTTCAGTTCTCCTCCTAAGTTCAGATAGCCGTTTCTCGCAGTTGATATACTATTTACCAACTTTTCCCTCAGCTTCAAAACCCTGCCTACTTTATGAATTTTTAGTTTGTCCCATGAAGGAGGAGGGTCAACCAGAAATGGATGCACTTCTAGAATTAGTAGTTCTAAGTGCTATAGTATGAGAACTGATGCTTTGCAGCATAGTTTCCACTTTACACAGCTTTTGACAGAACTAAACAATTACTGGGCAATATGATACCAACAGAAGGGGGAGGGGACTGGGAATGAATTGTCAAAAGTGTAAACAAAACTATTCAAATGATCAAAAGTTTGAAATCTATATTTTATTAGTTCTTTCTAACACTGTTGAAGACGAATATAGTTTCACTACAAACAAGAGTTTAGATACTGATACTGCCCCCTTTTTAACTGTAAGATACTGCCCCCTTTAGATACTGCCCCCTTTTTTAACTGTAAGAGTGTAAAGCCTACTGCGTCATTGGCGCTTTGCTGAAAACGAATTATAATACAAATATTTCCTTTTGTACTTATTACAACATTGAAAATAAAAATATAACTTACAGAGAGGACAAATTTTGAACTGATTATTTTCAACAACTGATATACAACTCTACTGCAGCGTTGCCAACACGGTACAATTGTACCGTTTTTGGTACAATTTAAAGGTTATGGTACTGTTGGTAAATTTTTTATATACTACAAATTTCTGACACATTTGTTATCCATACTTTGATCTACGGCTTCTTAAATGGTTGGAAGTACTGGAAAGACGACTGGGGGACGGTACAGGCAGTGATAACATATATCATAACGGCTAACTTTTGTATCTTTTGCTCTTAAATAATTTAATTTGAAGTTTTTTATTTCGCCACTTTTTCTGTCATCATTTCATAGCCCCATTAAATACAGGATTTTATGTCATAATTCCTGGTAAACATGTAATATTTTCAGAAAATTTTAAACTTGATTAAAAGGAATGGAGCAATGGTTGTCTGGGTTAAAACTTGGGGAAACGTGCTTAGCTTAGTTCTGACGAAGTTCTCGAGTCATAAGTCCTCCGAAACCGTAAAAAAATGTTTCGTCACGTTTCATCTTGAAGTTGAAAAAAATCGTGTTACGAGGTGATATTTTTAAGAAACAAGAATATAAGTTGAAAAATTAATTACAAGCAGTAGTGAAAAGATAATTCCTCTTCTATAACCTTTAATTGGTATTTGTTTGGATAAACTAGCTCAAGTTGTTTTTTTGTATTGTTTAAGCCAATTCCTTTTTTAAAGCTGGTTTTATCTTCTTGGGCAAACTTTGTCTTGGTATTGAATACTGAAAAACTCATTTGGTTATTTTTAACCTCAATGCTAATGTCAATTTTAGGATCCATAATTGCTCCACTGGCGCCGTGTTTAAATGCATTTTCAATTAATGAGATCAGTATCAAAGGCGCAATTTTTGTATTTGGATTGATGAATTCTAGCTCGATCCTCTATTTTTGCTAAACGTAATTCATGACTAAGCTGCAATCACTTTCAATTAGTCATTAAAAGTACTTGGGTTTTTTGTGCAGTTTCCATGTGCAATCCAAATCTGCTCACCTAATTCAGGCTGGCACTTATTCAAGGGGTTTGGGTTCTTTGGATCCAATATCACTCTTAAGAGTCTTAAGATTTTAATAATTATGTCTATTTTTCTTGTGTTTGCATACACTTCGCCTATTTTTCCGTTTTTTGGAGTTTCGCACGTTATCCTATTCAATACCTCGTTCTTTAAGCTAAAGTTCGAGTTTTGTTCCAATTCCTGAAGAATGACCCCTGAATCATGAAGGCCGTTTAATTAGAATAAATTCCTCCTTTGAAATTGCCAAAAATGCTTTAGCGTAAACAGCGAGGTATCGACGAGTGGACGGACCCCCTCATATACGTAATAATTTATTTTCGTTTAAGTTTTAATCTTACTCCTTACTTTCAGTTAAAAAAACTTGTCTTTTAACTTTAATTCCGGATCGTTTTTCAAATAATGCTGGGATATCCGGTGGCCTTTATGGTACTATATGGCTCAGTTTTCGGTTTTCACCGTCATTTTCACTTGAACTGTGAAAATTGGCTCCATTTTTGAAGCTGATGTGACCCTGAAAAGAATTCAATGCCACAAGCAACATCTTAACGAAGTATCTTTATGGAACTATATGACTCATTTTCAGTTTTCACTTTCATTTTCCCTTAAACTCGGAAAATTGGCTCCATTTTTGAAGCTGATGGGACCCTGAAGAGAGTTCAATGCCACAAGCAACATCTAAACAAAGCACCTTTATGGTACTATATGCCTATCATATGCACTTCTAAGCAAGTGTACAACTTCAAATGAATTTTAGGGTAGGGTCCAGTCTTTATCTCCCTTTGTAAATGTATTTTCTGCAAGGCTCCACTAAGTCCTTGCATAAAATAGTATAACTGCAAAAGGTACAAAGTTTATTCTTCTCAAAATGTGTCCAGAACTGGAATTGTATTATTCTTTAATCCCCCCCCCCCAAAAAAAAAGGCTCTGAGTTTTTTACTTTTGGTGCACAAACATTCGAACCTATCATAGCTCTGTTTTTTCCTTTTTTTGTGAGTTTAGAAAATGAATGGGCTTGAGAGAGTCCAATCTCTTGTTACTCTTAAAAAGGACACCAGGCACTCGCACTGTAATTGGAGCGGAAGGGGGAGGACTTCTTCCTTCATATATCTTGTAAAAAAATTTTAAACAATTAAAACAAATTGAAAATATTTTAAATGTATTTTGTTTTCAGTAAAGTACAAATTTTTGCTCGTTTTGAGTTTGGCTCGGTTATTTATTGTATGATTTAAATAAACAAAATACATTTAAAATGTTTTGACTTTTTCATCTTTAATGTTGTATTTATGAACTTAAAAAAGCGTTTGATAATGTCAATAGAGTTCTGCTTAAAAAAAGCCTACATGATGTGGGGCTACCTTCTTGTTTCATTCGTTTGGTTGTAAATATGTATTTTGAAACTAGTGCAATAGTAAGAGTATGTAGGTTGGGGATTTCGAGGCCTTTTAAAGTTAACAAAGGAGTAAAGCAGGGGAGCTCCTTGTCACCTCGACTTTTCTGGTCTTTTAATTAATGATATTGTTGAATATTTAGCAATAAAATGGGCTCCAACAGTGAGATTAAACCCAGTGATCCTAGACTGTTGCAAGAGGGCTCATTTTAACGGAAATTGAAAGTTCTAGTGGCCTTTTTAAGTGACCAAAAATTGGCAGGCACCTAGGCCCCCTCACACGCTCATTTTTTCCCAAAGTCACCGGATCAAAAGTCTGAGATAGCCATTTTATTCAGTGTAGTCGAAAAACCTAAAAAGTATGTCTTTGGGGACGACTTACTCCCCCACAGTCCCCGTGGAAGGGGCTGCAAGTTACAAACTTTGACCAGTGTACACATAGCAATGGTTATTGGGAACACAACCTCCTAGTACCCTAGGGTTATGATTAGAAGTCAAGTCCTGGGGGCTTGTAAGGTTTTTTATGTAAGTGGTCGGATAAACTTCAGATACTTCAGTTGATATGAAATTGGAAGCTATAATGCCCTTTTTAAGAGTCAAAGTGATTTGAGTGGATCCAGCTTCCCCTCTCCGCACTCATCATTTCTCTTGACACCTCCAATCAAAATTTGGAGACAACAATTTTGTTCATCGCAGTTGAAGGGTCAGGAAATCATGTCTGTATGGATGACACCCTCCCTATCTCTGAGATGTTTAGAGGCACCACTCTACAAAAGACTTTAGCAAAGGCCCAAAAACCTTCAATATTTACTTATTCAATTATTATCTTTCATAGGTCGTTTCCAATGTAAGGGGAAGACGTAGAAACCACCCCTAGTCAAAGGGGTTGTCAAACGAAGCGCAGTCGATTGGAGATCGAAGTTTAATTGTTCTATTTAATATTCAAAAGTAATTGGAGTGCAACCTGCCCCCCTCTGGTTTTTGGGAAGATTTCAGAAATCCAATTTTAATGGCACTTGGTATTAACCCCCGCTCAAGACTCCTTCCTCAAAACATCCCAGCTCGCATTCCTATCGGAGAGAATTCTCAAGGCTGAGCCAACTAGCCTCTACATCCAATGATGAAAGGTCTGGCCACCTCTTTCAAGCAGAAATGAATCAGAAGCATTACCAGGAATTAATCCCCTAATTAATGACAAGCCGGTTGAAAATCCAAATAAGCTAACACCTAATACATGCCTCTTTATACTAAACTCTAATGCAACGCAGTCTATGAAGCTACCCCAGCCACAGAAAGCAAGAACCTACCCAATGTTAAAGGCCACACCGAGACTCTGCGTTACGCCGGCGATGTCGCCTTTCACTGCCTTGTCCGCTTGCGCGAGTGCTTCACCAATGCCGCGTACCGTGCCGATAAAGCCAATGGACGGAATTGCCCAGGAAATATAGCGGATCATTGCCAGCTCGGACTCCAGTCGATCGGCCTCGGATTCGCAAATGGTATGCGTGCTGCTGGAAACGTCCTGGATGTTTCGCGTTGAATTAAAACGGCGCAATGCGTTCAGGAGGATGCGCGGCAACAGCATTTGCTGTCGGTCGTATATTGCACGGGGTTCTGTCCCTACTGTTGCAAGATTTGGGGACAGGGTTGGTACCTGTCCCTAAAGGAAAAACCCAGCAAATGAAACATATGGAGGGTTTTTATCCATTTTATGTGTCTTTCCTAGGCTTTAGATTTATAAACGCCAACTGACAGTGGTTTAGAAATACATGTTCTACTTTCGAGAATAAAAAACGTAATAGAGTAACATACCAACATTTCCAAGAATAGAAAAAGTAAACAAAGACATTGTAAAGCCTTTGTCTTTGTTTACTTTTTCTATATGGCGATGGGTGGTAACTACCCCGGAAAATGTCCACCGGTAATGCGCAACGCTGCAGTTGTCCAAGCACTCGTGCTTTGCGGTTTGGCCGGTGTTGTTCTGATCAGAGCGAAAATGATATTGCCCAGCTGGTATGACACCGCCGATTGGGCAATCTGGGTGGTTGTAGGCTTCGCCGCCGTGTCAGTTGCGATGAACTCGATTACGCCAAGCCGTTGGGAGCGAATCATCTGGGTTCCGGTAGGTGCCGTGCTTCTGGTCTGTTCGCTGTTAGTCGCTTACACCTTAGAAAATGGTAAAATCTGTTTTCCTGTTTCAAGCATATTTCTCTGAAATGTATGTTCCGTCTCAACCAAAATTTCGCAGCTCAATATCACTGCTAAATTTGAAAATTTCTGGACAAATTTCTGAGGAAAACACAAAAACGAAAAATAGCTTAGAATAAGCTCAACATTGATATTATTTCTTGGAGAAGTAACAACTAAGAAAAGTCCAATAACTTTGTTATTAATAATCGGTCATAAGAGCCGGAATTCAGACAGCAACATCGCTAGGTCGTTTACGTCTCATGGTGATCAACTTCCTGGTCCTCGTGTACCTCCTGAAGCGATTACTCTTCGGGCCGGTCGTCGACGCGATGGATCGACGCGAGAGGCGGGTGACCGAACGCCTGCGCGACGCGGAAGAGCGGGAGCTGGCCGCGGTCACGTCGGCAACCGACTACCGGCGGCAGACCGATCTCCTCGAGGAGCGTCGCGAAGAGCTCCTGAAGCAGGCCCGTGAAGAATCGTCGAGGCTGCGAGACGCGCTGACCGAGGAGGCGCGCGAGGACATCGAGCGACAGCGCGACGAGTGCATTCAGTGAAGGGAATTTTTGAAAAAATATTCAGGGCCTCTCTCCCCCTTCTGGAAATGTATATCTTCCATACTATGATTTACACAAAAAAAAAGTTTGTGTAATTTTTCTAGATTTCATTTTTTTTTTGTAACAAACATTCAAAGGAGTAATTAAATTTTTTTTTAAAATATAAGTAATTTTAAAAATATAGGCATCAATTTTTCCCATCCAATTGGCATCCCTGGTAAGTCTTATTTAACATAAGGTTCCTACCACAGCTTATAAATGAGGCCTTAATTAGTACCTCAATTATCATGTTTTCCAAGATTTCCGGTTTCCCTCTCCAACTCCTCTTAATGTCACCGGATCTTTTTGGGATTTAAAATAAGAGCTCTGAAGCACAAGATCCTACTAGATATCAAATTTCATTAAAATCTGATGACATGCTCGTAAGTTAAAAATACCTCATTTTTTCTAATTTTTCCGAATTACCCCCCTCCCAACTCCTCCAAAGAGAGCTAATCCGGTATGGTTATTTCAATCACGTATCTAGGACTTGTGCTTATTCTTCCCACCAAGTTTCATCCGGCTCAATAGCAACCAAAACTCTAAAAAATGGAATTTGGATAAATCAAAAGAATCGCATTTTAATGCTGATTTTAAATGTATAAGTTTCATCAAGTTTAGTTTTGCCCATCAAAAGTTACGAGCCTGAAAAAATTTGCGTTATTTTAGAAAATATTGGGAAACGCCCCCTAGAAGTCATAGAATCTTAACGAAAATCACACCATCAGAATCAGCGTATCAGAGAACCCTATTGTAGAAGTTTCAAACTCCTATCTTCAAAAATGTGGAATTTTGTATTTTTTGCCAAGTGGTAGGTTGATTGAGCCCCTTCTCTTTCTATTATGGGGTAGTCGAGTAGAGAAGAATTTCTGCCTCTGTTTGTTTTGCGGTCCTTCTGTTGGTATCTATTTTTATTGGCAAATTTGGTTTCTTAAGATGTTGTTTTATTCAAGACGTTTTATTAATCCAATTTTTCTTTCTCTGAAGCACCAAGTCTGAATTGCTAAAATTTAAATTCAAAGCAGAATATATAAATTTCGCTTTTCAAAATGAAACGAATGTACGACTTTTTTTTTGCCAAAAATTCAAGAAATTAAAAACTAACGACGTTTAAACATTATCCTGAAAGCAATTTACTTCAATATTAACAATTCTCTCCCAAAACCTGCCTGAAACAAAGCAATTGTTTTAAAAGCTTGGCTATATTAAAAATGAATAACTTATATCAAGTTTCCCAAACAGTTTCTATCCGGCTCCACTTATTATTTGATTTTTCGTAGGTGGGTGTATGCGTGCTAGAATTTAATTTAATCACATGCCATCCCAGGATTAACTTTAGTCACTTGAAAGGAGTCAAATAGGAAAGTTGGTATAGCTGATGCATCAACGTATATTAAAAGAAAGGACTCCAAAATATTATTTTACTTTGTTTCACTTCTTCTCTTGATTTAAGATGTTGCTCATATGGCCAATTTGTTTATGAGGGTTTTTTTTCCGATAAAATGGAGTAGGTAAAGGTAAAGTTGAGGACACTAGACTTCATGGTACAAACTGACGCTGCTGATGTTCGTTTCATGGCCCTTCAACCGTGAAGTTTAACATTTTTTTATTGTCATTTTTTGGGTTTTTTTTAAACCTTTTTTTTCAGTTTAAAATGCAGTTGCGCGGTTTTGCGTTCTTTAGCCGCAAGCTTTTTGGCATTAACCCTTTGAGCAGATTCCTCGGCTGTTTCTTCTGCCATTGTAGGATTTATACTAAAATTTCACTTTGAATTAACTATTTGAGCAGCTTCCTCGGCTGTTTCTTCTGTCATTTCAAAATCTTTACTAAAAATTTCTGTTTGAAGCGCCTTCTTATATAGTTATAATGACGTCATATACAAAGCCTTTGACGTAATATACAAACATACAAAATACATACATGACATCATAATGCTCAATCCTTATTAATAAATAGCAATTTTTTGAAGGTAAAGAAATAAGAATTCTGTTATTATAGTCTTCAGTTCAGAAAAGAACTAACATTCAACTGGTATCAAGTAGAGCTTCTCTAATGTGAATGAAGCAAGAATTTTAGGCAAATTTATTTTATAACACAAAATCTTATAGCAAATAAATTTAATTTATCATTTGATTACCTTTCTAAATATAATAATCCAGATCATTCCAATTGAGTTCCAGCCCTCTTGCCCTTAATAACCCAGAAACATCCCTAGGCTACACAAGAAATTCAAATGTAATGAATATAGGTCACGCATTGTCTAGGAAGTAAAAATAGCTATAACCAATATAACGTTTCAGATTGTGTAACGTGCCCCTGAGCCGTTGGATAGAGAAGGTTGTTCAAGCTCAAGCAGAAATCTCAAAATAGAATTGACCAAGATAGAATACCAAGTGCCATAAAAAAGTAAATGAAAAGATTATTTACTCAATTCAATACAATAAAACGTAGTAGCAAAATAATAAGCCCCAAACGGATAGCTGAACTGATACTGTAACATAGATAAGCAGTTACCAGGTTTATTCTTTAGTTGAGGCTCATTAAAAAAGCGAAGATTTTGGTTAATTAAATAACTCATGTACCATTTAAAAGAACTCAACAGGGCTGTTTTAATAAGTGCAACTACGGCCAACGCCCACAAAATCCCCCCCCCCCCTGTTTCGTTGACTGAACGTTAGATTTCAACCCTCTCCCTTAAAAAATTATTTTATCACCTCCCGAAGTTTTGATGAAAATGTATCGTTTCTTTGAGATAAGACTATGCTTTCCTGGTTGACAAGCGCACAGTTGAATAATATTGTAAAGGTATCATCAATAGCAAGTTCACGCGTAACCTTGAGCGATGTACCAATTCCAACTCCAAGGTAAGTAATAGCTTGAACTGGCTTGACCTCAGTAACTTCAAGAATGACAGATACATCATCGGCTGGCACATTATAGCTGAAAAACAGTCGTTCCATTTTTGCTGGGTTAAATGAATGGCCGATACGAGAATATTCATCCGTTAAAACACTGAAACAACTTTTTATTCCTTGTAGAGTCCTGCTAATATTTAAATTATCATCTGCATAGCTAATGAGCGACACAGTAAATATCTTGTGTCTCGTTTATGCGTACTGTGGATCCAGATAATTATTTTGCGAATCTCGTTAGAAGTAAGATTAAATATCCTCTCATGCCATTTGAGGGCTAATATTTGTTTCGGATTGCTGAAGCCTATGGAGGGGGGATAGTAAAGGATTCTTAGATTCCTATGGTCAGTACGTCTAAAATAAGTCGACGTCAGTGAATGCCACCTTATTTTTTCTCAAATATTGGCTCCGAGGTGCAATCTTGTGTTAGCAATGAATATAATTAAATAAACTACAATACCGGATAAAGTTGCGTACCATTTTGTTTCTGAGGATAATGCTGTAAAAACTCTAACATATTTAGAACTTGATCAACAAGTTTCAAAATTAGCAAATGGGTTAAAATCTCTTGGCGTACAACGTGGAGATGTTGTTGCAATTTATCTTCCAATGATTGAAGAAGCAATAGTTGCCATATTGGCTTCAGCAAAAATTGGTGCGGTTCAAACTGTTATTTTTTCTGGATATAGTACTGAGTCACTACATGTTAGACTTAAGGATTGCAATGCTAAAGTTTTGATTGTAATTAAAACCCTAAAAAACGGAATTATGATACCAATAGTTACATCAAAAGAATCGCATTTTAGAGCTGATTTTAAATATATAAGTTTCATCAAGTCTAGTCTTACCCATCAAAAGTTACGAGCCTAAGAAAATTTGCTTTATTTTAGAAAATAAGGGGAAACACCTTCTAAAAGTCATAGAATCTTAATAAAATTAACACCATCAGATTCAGCGTATCAGAGAACCTTACTGTAGAAGTTTCAAGCTCATATCTACAGAAATGTGGAATATTGTATTTTTTGCCAGTGTTGTCATCAGGAGGAGTCTCGGTATTATTCGGCGCTTCGCCTTTGGTTTTACCGCCGCCCGACTTGCTGTTGCTGTCTTTTTTGTCTTTGTCGCCGCAGCCCACAAAGACTGCGAGGCAGAGCAAAAGTGCAAATAAATTGAAAGTGTATTTCATTTCTATTGTTTCCTGGTTAGTCGTTTTATTCTTGTGTGATGACAACGTTGTCGAAATAGCAGTCGGCCAAAGCATAAGACCAAATGCCAGGGCTGCCCATTTTGTTTGGCTTGGGATCGGTGACCTTCCAGCCACCATTCTTTGAACTATTTTATTGCTAACTTTGGCGTAAGGTGATTCATCAAGAAGCTTCCAACATCATGTTTTCTCCTCTTTTCTTTGCTGTGATACATTTTTCATATATTGAGATACGGGGGTTTTGCGTACTCAATCATTGGCTCCTGGTCAATAATGGTCTCCTGTCGACTTCAAATATGGCTCCTCAAATACACATTGATAAATCTTCAGTGGTTCGCTGGGTTTGTACTCTCCAGCACTCACAAATGAACTTATAACCGTCTTTGTTATTCCCATTTTTATCGAAATCCATGTATAGACATTGAGGTTCACTGTCTTTCGGTTTTGCAACACACGTCCTTTGGTTTAGTAACAGGACTGTACAACCTCATTACCTCATTGTGTAATCATTTCCGACAATGTCGAATGTGTGCTGCTTTAAGGTCTTCCTAAAATCTGTAGAAGAGACACTAGCAGTTTGAACAGAAGCACTGACAACTAGAATTACAGCTGCCACCAACTCAATCTTCTCTGACAGCTCTCTCAATGCCAAAAATCGATGTTGATCCATCAGCAGAGTCAATTAAAACTAACAAATAAACAAGCATCCTTGATGTGTCTTATGGTAAAAATACAAAATTCTACAATCTTGCAGATAGGAGCTTGAAACTTCTACAGGAGGGTTCTCTGATACGCTGAATCTGATGATTTGATTTTCGTTAAGATTTTATGACTTTTGAGGGGTGTTTCCCCCTATTTTTTAAAATAAGATGAATTTTCTCAGGCTCGTAACTTTTGATAGGTACAAATATACTTAATGAAATTTATACATTTAAAATCAGCATTAAAATGCAATTCTTTTGATGCAGACTAAATAAGCTAGATATGTACACAAAATCTTGATTATTTTACCTAAGGGAGTAAATAGCGAAGCTTTAAATGAAAAGGAATGGAGCATGCATAGTTGCGTTGGCCTCAGGTGGTTTGATTCTGTTATGCGTTGTTAGTAGTAGTAGAATCTTATCTGGTTTATCACTTTTTTATTTTTAATTTACATTAGACTGAAGATTAAAAAAATTGAAACGTGCCAAAGGAGAACAAGGACAATGATCTCAATTTACGGACATGTAGGGTGGGGGGTAAATGTATTTAATATTCCCCCCACTCCCCTCCAGGTGGTCGAATCGGGGAAATGACAATTTTTAATTTAATATGGTCTGGTTCCTGATACGCCTGCCAAATTTCACCGTCCTAGATTACCTGGAAGTGTCTAAAGTAGCAAAACAGGGACCTGCCAACTTTCATCGTCCTAGCTTATCTGGAAGTGCCCGAACTAGCAAAACTGGGACCGACTGACAGACAGAACGAAGGACAGAAACTGCGATCGCTACATGTCACTTGGTAAATACCAAGTGCCATAAAAAGGTAATGGCCATCATTTAGGCCTTAAATTATCTATTAACTTATTCTGTAATTCTAAGAACATGAATCGGCAGAGTAAACATTTTAAGCTTCAATTCTTCCTCAAATATGTCTGAGGACCCCTAACTTCATATTGTAGACATAAAAACTGGCATAATTCAAAAACGTTTCTTTGATATTTAATAGTTATCGGGTAATTTATGTTTACTTGAAATTTTAACTAAGCCTAACGAAGCCCCCCCCCCCCCTCTTGGTGCTTAAAGAACAATATTAACAATGGCGGGGGGACGACAATTTTAGAATTTTGTCCCAATTCCTTAAGAATGACCCCTGAATCACAAAGGCCGTAGAATCAATAGTTCAAATTACTAAAAATACTTAAGCGTAAAGAGTGAGGTATTACGAGGAGGTGAACCCTTCATATGCGTAATAATTTCTCTTCATTTTAGGTTTAATAATTTTAGTTAAGTTTTAATTAATAATTTTAAGTTATTTTTTTTTAAATAATGCTGGAAATTCTGCACCCCCTTCATTGAAATTTTCTTCTCCCGTGACAAGTTCATCCATGGAAAAATCCTCTTACGACCATCCCAGGAAGTACACATTTCCATTAAATTTTTCTTTACGACATCCTCCCATCCTAACCGAGGACGGCGTGCCTTTTGCCTAGCCGTACACGGTTGGCTAAAACGAAGAATCTTTGTCAATCTAACATCAGTCATCCGCAGAACATGCCCTAGCCTTCTCAACTTTTCTCTCGCTGTAGCCCTAGAAAGCGGGATTGAGCCACACTTTTCGTACAGCCTGCTGTTTCAAATACTGTCAGTCCGTCAGGCACCCAAAACAATCTGTTGCCAATTTCAAACAGTTTTGTTGTTTTTTTCTTTTTGTTGTTTTTTTTGTTTTTTTCTTTTTTAGTTTTTAGTTTTTTACCTTATTTTTGTTTTTTTTTAGTTTTTTAGCTTTTTTAGTTTTTTTAGTATTTTCTTTTTAGTTGTTTTTGTAGTTTTTACCTTTTTTAGTTTGTTTTCTTCTTTGTACTAATGCTAAAGCCAAGGTTCAAACCTGGAGCCTCTCGGACCTAGAATCTGAAACATAACTCAGCTACTTCGGCTTGTATACATTCGTTTTGAGCAGTTTCCTCGGGTGTTGCCCGTTTTAGTTTTAATGTCACTCATTACTTTTATTTAAAAAACTTCTTTTTTTATTTAGTCATAATTAAGAAGCTGCTTTAGATAATATTAGATGTTAAGATAAGACCGAAAAATAACACAAACAAATTATTGTTTATAACGGCCATTATTCAACAAATTCTAACAAATTCTAACTAGAGAGCGAGGTACTGAAGAGGGGAAGAAACTCCCTCAAATACGTAATAAGAAGGGTTTACCCCCTCCTCAATAGCTCGCTCTTCACGCTAAAGTTCGAATTTTGTTCCAAGGTAGGTACATCTAATAGAGCAATAGAAACAAAGCATTTTCATTAAGATGTCTCAGAAATTCTCTTAACATGGCCTAAACTTACCTTTAATGAGATTATGCGAAATACGAAGAAGAACATTATTCAAATGTTTGCTTGTCAACCAGGAATATATAGTCTTGGCACAAAGAAACGAGGCATTTTCATTAGGATTTTCTAGAAATAACACTTAATATGGCTCAAATTTACCTCTAATTAAAACCATCCCCCTCTTGAATTGCTTGCTAGTTTGAGCTAGCCACATACTTTCCATAGTTTCCATTTCCTTTCTATAGTATTATCTGCGTGTAATGAGTTTCACAGCAGTTTCACATTTCCTTTCCATAGTTTCCATTTCCTTTCCATAGTATTATCTGCGTGTAATGAGTTTCACAGCAGTTTCACATTTCCTTTCCATAGTTTCCATAGTATTATCTGCGTGTAATGAGTTTCACAGCATTATCCGTAAACAGGTAAAATAAAAATTCGTAAAATAAGGTCTTAAAATTCTATTTTTGAAGATTTGATTTTCGAATCAGTTATAGTTTAATAGAGAATTTTAGGATTCAGGGGTGGTGGTCATCTGCTTACATGCAGGAGTCGTGAATTCGTTTTGTAGGGTTTCAGTTTACGTCTTGAGAGAGAAGGGGTTTGCTTGTTACATTTCCTAATTGAATTATGCCTGCCAATGCATAATTTAACTATTGTCCATTAACTTACGAACCAAAGGATTGAAATATAGGGAAAGAGGGTTTGAGGGGCCTGTTACTTATCCCGATATTTAATTACGCCCTTAAAAATTTCCTTACAAACTAAACAAAGGTTGAGATAATCAGTGCAGCGTCAATATTCAGTCTCATAACCTATGATTTCGAGGCATACGATCACCCACTATCAAACACAATTCTTTATCCTTTAGTTAAACAGTGGTAAAAGAGTGTGACTGAGGAACAGTCGCCATGTCATTCACTCTTCATGACGATGCGTCTACGGTCTCAGTACATTGAATAATGTCAAAGATAGATTATCTTGAGGACTGTGGCTTTTTATTCCCTCCTTATTCTATTTTACATATCGATGCAATCTGGACAAATGCCTAGTGGACGTCAGAACATAATATGGATTTGTAGTGATCTCTTCTGAACCTGTTCAATTTCTTCACTTTCTTCTTTTATCATAGCAAAATACTAAATGGAAACTTCTACTCAATTCAATTTGTAAAGTTGTTAAGTTTTTTAATGCTGGGTCGACTTTTTAATCCAGATTATTGTTGTTAATTGTATATATTATAATTTTATGTATACTTGTCAACTTATTTTCGTGTATATGTGACAACTATTATTGTTAATTGTATATATTATAATTTTGTGAATGTTAATTTTGACTTGTCGACGGATTTTTGTGTGGTGGCTCGAGAGGCTCGTCGTGGCAGCGCCGCCCCAACCCCAAGACGCCCGGACGTTTCGCCAGGGAGCGCGTGAGCAGGCGCTCGGCAAGCTGATTCGGCTGCGCATCTTCGCCGCGCCGCTGATCGGCACGCTCGCGCTCACGTTCGGCTTCTTCGAGCCGAGCACATGGCGTCGCGCGGTGATCGGCGCGGTCGTCGTCGTGCTCTTCGCGCTCTCGTACGTGGAGTGGGCGCGCGTGCGGCGGGGCGGCGTCAGCGCGGTTGGCATCGCGTTCAACTTCCTGTTTACGGTTTCAGGTTTTTTTCTTCTGTGGGTGGGGAGGGGGTGATTTGCCTCTCACTCAATAAGACTATCTGTCTTGGCTTTTTCTACAAATGGCCACGGCTTGATGCCTACAACTATTAAGTTTTAATTCAAAATTAACGTTGATTCTCGCATTAACCCCCCTTATTAGGAGTGTATAAAAATAATTTTTGTTCATTTGGTCTATTTATTATCCGTCCTTGCGTCATTCCTAGGGCATTAGAACTAAGGTAGATAGTCATAGAGCTAAGATGGTCATAGAATCCCAACACTTCCCTCTTTACGCTGGAAGTTTTTTTTTATTGTTTTAAAAAGCAGAGTGTTGACAAAGAGTCAAACTTTAGCGTAAAGAGCGGGGTGTTGAGAAGGGGACAATCCCTTTCATATACGGAATAATGGCTTATTGTTTTAAGTTTTCGCTCTTTACTTGCAGTAAAAAAAAAAAAAACTTGTTTTGTATGGCACTTGGTATTTACCAAGTGACATATAACGATCGCAAATTCTGTTGGTCTGTCTGTCTGTCCTGGTTCTGCTACTTTAGGCACTTCCGAGGTATTTAAGAGGAGATGAACCCCCCATATGCGTAATAATCTCTGTTCGTTTTAAGTTTTAATGCTGCTCCTTACTTTGAGTTGAAAAAACTTTTTCATATCTATTTTTCCATTGTTCTTTTTATAATAATGCTAGTAAATCCTGCGCCCCCTTCATTGAATTTCTCTTCCCCCATGACATATTCCTCCAAGGAAAGATACTCCCACATAGCCCCCTCCCCTCAACCCCCCAGACCAAAATAATAGCCCTGAAAACGTCTGTACACTTCCCAGTAACCATTACATCCTGCCACACAGCTTTTTAACCTCGGAGTACATTTTTTTTTTTTTTTTTTTTTTTTATTATTATTAGTGAATAATTCTTCAAGCTTACTTTTGTAGTACGATTAAGCCAGTTTATGAATTTCTCTTTTAATTGATTTTCTTAGTTTATTGGCTTCATCCAGTTTACCATTTTTGAAAAGCTTCAAATTGGTTCTAATTTATAGTTTAATTAATAAAGGGTTTTTCACTGGAGCACTTTTTAAATCTTTTTTTTTTTTGGTAACAAATTTGATATTTTCCAATTCCACAGCCCATGGTGAAAAGGCTAGAAGCTTAGAAACTTACCTGTTGTTCACGAATAGTATTTGTTATGGGGAAGAGATTTTGGAGGAGAGCGGTTTTCTGCTTTGGGAGATTTCCACGATGCCAGTTTCCCGTGGGAAGGGTAATTTCAAGGGTGAGCTTTAGAGGGGAAATTTTCTAGAATGTTTATACGAACTCGCTTTATTTATCTTACCTTGTCTTTACCGACCAAATTTAACATGTGGAGATGTTTCGGGGAAAAGTTTTAGTGGGGTTCTAATTGTCTACTACCAGGCGCTTTGTTTTCGGTAATTTTTAATGCTAATTTTCCTCTTTTACTACTTAAATTTTTAAAGGTATTCAAGCCAACGCATACAATGTATCAAAAAACACTGTCGTGGAAGTCGCTATAATTCCAGCCACGTGGAAGACCAACTCATGCAGAACTTCCACTCACATTAACAACAATTCCCGTATCTGTCCACCCAAATTTTCAATATTTGAATTCTCAACCAGAGAACTGAAAAAGCGAGAAATAACAAGTCGATTTACAAATGTTGGTATAATACACAACAGAACTTGACCGCTTAACAATTCCTTTCGGTGAAGCTATTTCAGTAATCCAAGAATAATAATTTGGAGACCGTGAAAAAGATAACAGAATTTGACTTACTAATATTTAGGTCAAGCCGGTTAACCTTCAACCATAGACATATCTTGGTCATTGCTGCATGAACTGTAGAGGCAAGTAGTTGTTCAGTTGAAGCAACACACATTAATATCGTATCATCAGCAAATAAGGGTGTAGTGATCCTGGACCCAGAAGGTGCAGGATCGACTAAATCCCCAATTTTAGCAAATAATTTATCTAAAATAGAAGAAAAAATTAAAAAAAAATCAGTTGAAATATTAGATTTGGTTAAAAAAAAATTTCTTATTAAATAATTAAAATGTCTATTCATATAATACTTTTAAATTATTAGATTCAAATAATACTATAAAATTATTGGACTCAATAAATTCTTTGCGTTTTTCAATGATAAATTAATAGAGTCTACACATACACTAAAAGATAAATAAAAATAACGTATTTGCAAATCCAGGCTGTTATCCATTTTTATTTTTATTTTCGAAGTTGGTGTTGCTAGACAGCTTAAATTTTCTGAACAAAATATCCTCTCCAATGGGGGCTGTTTTGCCTTGTACGTAAAATGCTGTTAAAAATTACGCCCATATTCCGTTTCAGTTCTGTCCGTCATCTACAGTTTTTTTATTAATAAATAAGAGAATATTAGAGACAAATAAGAGAATACATATTTTTGTTTCGTGAGGATACGATCTGAAAATCTATTTCACAAATGATATCCAAGTTAATAACAAACAACTTAAGAATAAAAAAAAATCTATCTAATCTATGAAAATTAAATGCGAGCAGGATTTAAAATTCCGTATTTGAGGGATTATTCATCTAAATGAGAGATTTGTTGGAGTAAGCAAAAATTGGCAAGCACTTTTATCTTCAGGTAGATGAGCTTAGGTAGACTACTGTTACTTAACCTCAAACAAACAAAAACAATGAATAACCCTCAAAAGACGGAATATCAAAATTGTCGACAATATTGCACCAATACAATAAGAACAACCAATACAGTCGAATCTCAACAAAAATCAACAAAAATTAATGTCAAACAGTTCCTGGTAACGAACTGTAGTGAGGCGCTTTAATTCGTTGCACTAATTTACTTGCCCCCCGCTGTTTTGGTTTAGTTTCCCTTTTAATTCATATGTGTTTTTCGTGTGTTTTATGCTTCATTCTTTTTTTTAGTGTCTCATTTAATTTGTAGATATATATGTTTATTTCTTGTTCTTTTCTGTATTATTACATTTTTTGTCCTCTTCCCTTCTTTTTCTGACTTGTATTTTTTCATGTTTAGTTTGACCGATTTTTTTACTCATAATTTGATAATTCATTATTATTAATGTTTTTTGCTTTGTTGAAATTGTTCCTTCTCGTAAGAGTATAGTCATGTTGTGTCTATTAACGCACGGTTTTGTTGTGGGCAACAACCCCCTATCCTGGAAAAAATATAATTGCATCTTTTTCAGTCTTTGGCAAATCCCAAATCTTCATTTCAAAATCCATGTTCAGACACTATCTTCTATCACCATGCGTAGCAAACTAAATTGAGTTTTGTCCTTCTGACTATGAAACCGGATTTTCTCAGTAAAATTCTTGAGTGTGTTTTGAATATTGAACAAGTATCCAATATTTAATTAAAATATAGCACCGATTTGCGATTTCCCTCCTCTTCTGCTACTGTCATTATATTTCTTCCACTCTCTGGATCTACAATATCAGAAACATGATCATAGCCTTCCATAAACAGGTTGGTTAAACTATCAATTTCTCCTGCAAGGGAAAGAAGGTAAAATAAGTGGGCAAAGTATGAGCAAATGTTTGATTATTACTCACATTTTCAATTATTTAAAAAAAAATTAAACCTAAGGAGAGGGCCAAAAGCGAGCAATAAAGTAAGTAAGCAGTATATTAGTAGTATATTAGTAGGAGTCTTTTTTTTCCAAAATATTTTCTTTTTTCAAATAATTTTTGTTTTCTGGTCACATTTGTGTTCCTTCTTAAGTGGCTGGCACTCTAGGTTGAGAATACTTTGTCCAAAAGGGCACAGGTTTAATTCCTGGCATTACCAGTTTATTTGGGTTGGGACAAAGGTCAGTGATGTGACTATGTGGGTTCAGCAAGAACTGGCCCAACCTTGAAAGGTTACCTAGAGAAATCTAGGGTCAGTTAGCAGGAAGGGCTTGCAAAAGCATAGAATGACTGGTCCCTAGCACTCTTCTTAAATGATTATGATACAATCACATCTCACTTGCTGTAAAACTTATGCCAAGGTAAAAAGTATCTTTTTTGCTTGCTGTAAAACTTGTGCCAAAAAGCACAAATCCTATGAGATGATGAATTTGCACTTTAAAATTTTTAGATGTATAAGAGATTCTTATTTTAGAACCTTCTAAAGTGAACGAATGAGAGATTTCGTTTTGAGGTCTGTAAGGGGGAGGGGGGCTGCTGGTCCATATATCACACTTGTATTGCAAAGCTGGTATGAGCTTTGTTGCTTAAATTTGCGATTTAAGGGAAAGTCGGTCAAAATTAACTTTATAACAAAAGCAATAGACTATCGAACATCGAATAAATTAACCTAAATAAAAATTTCATAATTAAACCGTTAGGAGGGTACAATTTGAACAAAAAAAAAACGCAAAAAATAAAAGGACGGGGAGAGGGAATATATCATACGATTTCAGCTGTAAAAATATCAAAGGGTATCAAAACAAAGTATTTTTGACTCAAAAGTACAACAAATAAATTTTCAAATGGGAATAAATCCATTTATTTAGACAGGTCCTTTTAAACCCCAACATAATAATTGCAGCCTGAACAGGGTTAAAACGCTATCGAGCAATTTACCTTTTAAACTAATGAAAAAAATTCCTAGAAAAACACTGCTCTTTGAAAGTTTTATATAAATATCAAAAATAAACAAAGGTTAACTGATTTTTTTTCAAAAAAAGAAGAATAACGGTAAAACTTAAAACGAATATATATAACCATAAATTTAGAAGAGGATGCCTCCCCTTCCCTATCCATCCGCCCTTTACAATAAAGTTTAATTTATGCTTTAGTGATGAGAATCTTACTCTTTTGTGAAAAACTTTAAAACTTAAACAATAACAAAGAACATGCTTATTTTAGCGTTAAATCAAAAAAGAAAGTTTATCAACTGGAAGTATGGATCAACATTAAAATTTAAAACAAACCATTAGGATACAGAGGGAACTCTATTAGCTCGAATAGTATGCATACATGTGATCAAGTGCTACCTTCTATATAATAAACAACTAGCTACACTTAAAACCAAATTTTTTGATATAACAAAGTCGTATCTTTAAACTTGGAGATTTATAAGTCTTGAATAAATTATTGTTCGTTGTATATTAGTTAACATGCATGTATCTACAAAAAGAATCTCGTGGTCCCCACTAAATTTGCTGGGAGAATTCAATGAGAATGTTATTAGTTTAGAATTTGTAACGTTCAGTTGTACAATTTCACCATAAAAATAAACGGCATTGAAGTTTAAAAATAAATAAATGAATAAAAAATTATTATCATTATTATTATTATTACTATTATTTGCTGCTTTTGTGTGGTTTGAGAGGTCGGGGTTGTTGTTGGTTTTGTTTTGGGGGGGGGTAGGTGAATTTGTTGCTTTTTTTTTGGGGGGGGGGGTATCTTACCATTTTTATTTTTCGTATTTCTCAGGTATGAATACTTAAGGTCAGTGAGTTTTACTTCGATATATCAGAAGCATCCTAGTCATTAATATTTTATCTTTCACATATTTCTCGTAGCTGAACTTTTAAGTGGGCTCAAACCTGGGGGACTACGGGGGATGCAGCCCAAACTAGGCTGTTGGGTAATGCCATTCTTTTTATCGATTATGGCTGATTTTAAACGATACTTCTGAGGAGAAGGGCAAATATTCAGCATGTACTGGAATATACATAATTGCTTGCGTGGGAAAGCCAAATCTGCTGCATATGGCAATTATATTCGTAAAGCTTGCAGGGGAATAAATTCTGTACTTAAACCCAGATCTCAATCAAGCTCTTTAACCATGAACCTGGTCATTGGTGATGAAGCTGTAGAGGGTGAGCTTCATGTCCAAGAGGCTTCATTCTTCGCTAGTATTGGTGAGAATATTGCTTCAACAGTTACTTTGTCTTGGCCTATCCCGGACTTTAGATCTTACCTCGGGCCGTCTCGAGTGTCAAAATGGCATAAATGCAATATATCAGGACTGTATTAGGGAAAAGATTTTAGAATATTATTTACTTGAGCAATGAAAAAGACAATGTCAATTAACATGGAACAGAAATTAATTTTAAAATCTTTTTCTCACAAAGGAAGTTTTTCAAAGAAAAGTAAAGGGCTACAATAAACCAAAGAAGAGCAGAATCAAAGTCAAATAATTCTTAAAGCTTAAAACTTTTTTTTTTTAAACGATTTTTTTTTGATGTTATAAGAAATAGAAATATATTGCCCGAAATTTTTGGACCGATTTTGGTTACTATGGAGCTATCGAGACAAATTTGTGATAGGCACATAAATGTATATAGTGTATTTTAGATGAGAGATCAACCGATTTTTATTTATTATTTTGTATTTTTACAAAAATACAACTTTTTGATTTTTATGTATTTTTACCGCTGCAAGATCTTGCAGCAGTTTGGCGGAAAAAAGCAAACACACCACAGCTACCCAAACAATTTTTTTTATTTCTCAAAGTGGGGGCTCAAAACCACCAGTATATAGTTTCAGACAATGAAAAATCGGTCATTTATATTCCCTGTGTCCCGGTCTGTATATACATTCCTTTTTGAATTGGTATATGATGAAATAAATTTTTTGTTTTTTTCCTCTTTTCTTTCTAGTTTTTTTTTGGTTTTTACCTTTATTTAGCTTTTTTAGTTTTTTTCTTTTTTCTTTTTAGTTTTTTTTTAGTTTTTGCCTTTTTTAGTTTTTTTATTTCTATTTTTATTTTTTTAGTTTTCTTTTTCTCCTTTATTTTTAAGTTTTTTTCCTTTTTTTAGTTTTTTTCTTTTTCAGTTTTAAGTTTTTGCCGTCAACGGCGAGCATTTCGGCCCAGTCGGCAAGCGCGGCGCGGTCACCAAGAACATCGAGCTGTCGCAGGACGCGATCACCGAGCGCTTCCAGCTCACCGACCTCACCGACAGCCGCAACGAGGCGCTCGCCACGCTGGTCGCCCAGCTTCAGGCGGAAGCCCCCTCCGAGTGATCTCCGACCGGTTCGCCGGCCGGTTTGCCACCCGATTTACCGCCCGATTAATAACCGTGTCCGGCGCCGTGCCATTGCAGGCGCGGGCCGCAGCACGTATCTAGCGGGGAGCGAAGCATTGTGGAGGAGATAAACCCCCTTATTTACGTAGTAATTTCTGGTCTTTTTGGGCTATAATGATGCTCCTTAATTCCAGCTGAAAATTTTTCGTTTATTTATTTTATCATTTTTTTTCTTAAATAATGTTAGAAAATCTGCAGCCCCTTCATGGAAAATTCTCTTCCCTCATGATAATTTCCTCCATGGAAAGATCCTCCCACTCAACACCGTCACCCCCCTCCCTCCAACACATAAAATTCCCCCTGAAAACGTCTGTACACTTCCCAATAACCATCCTGAGGTTTTGCAGCTCCGCCCGTAGACAACCTGGATGCTCACATTGTCTTTTAGTTCAACATCCCCCTCAACGGCGATTGATACCCTTCACTAATTGTTCTTGAAATATTGAAGATATGCTGTTTTGACAACATGCATGCATATACTATCTTTTGATTTTGTTTAGCATCCCTCTTAGCATTCCCTGAAAGTTTTAACTGGATACCTGTGGCTGTTTTTGAGATCAATACGATTCTGATACGATACGATATTCTGATAAGATACGATACGATTCTGATATGAAGCATTTTACTCAAAGCTGCTTGAATCGGTTCTCCCGTTTTCCTCAACTCAGGCACAAGTTCTACCTGTTTCTATTGATGCTGTAGTTGCATCTTTTAAGAAATTGAAATCAAACTCGGTTGATATTGACTTAAGTAGTGTTTATCGTCTTAAAGTAAATTGCCTATCTTTTTTTCCATTTATTGTTGCTTTTCCAAATGTTTATTTGTTGTTCTCATGCTCCTGACAGCTTTTTGTGCGGGACTGTCACTTGCGTTCTTAAAGGAGGTTACTTGGTTAGACCATTTTGGTGAGTTGATCTTCCCCTTCAAGTATTCTCTGAAAGTTCCAACTTAATACCCAAATCAATTTTTGAGATACGCTATTTTGACAATTTGCATGCACATAGCGTCTTTTGATTTAGTTCAAATTTTCCCTTAATACTGTAAATGGAGTAGTGTGGTAGTAATAGTTATCATTTTCTGAATATTCCAAATTAATAAACTCAGTTGCCCCGTGTTACGACCTTCTGACAATCCATATACACATAATGTGTTTTGATTTAGTTCAACTCTACCCCCAACATTCTCTACTTTAAAAAAAAACTTCCTATTCCAATCAAACGGCCCTTGAATTTCAGGATTCGTTCTTAAAAAATGAGACAAACAGTCAAATTTTACCGTAAAGATCAGAGGCAGTTTTAGGGGGGAGGGAGACAGAGGAGAAACTTGCCCAAGGCGTAAGAAAAATTAAGGGCGATGATTATTTTAATCATTTTGTACTTTTTATTAAAATAAACTAGAGGGCTTTGTTGGCAGAATTTTGTCAATAAATGATTTCTTTTTTAATTTGGCCTGAACTTTTGGGAAACAGGAGCATCTAGAGGCGATCCAGCAATTAATGTGTACCTGGAGAAATCAGGGGAAGTAAAACAGGAAGAATGTTGGAAAGCACAGGATGGTTGCCTCCCCCCCTCCCCATTGCACTTCCTGGTTGAAGGGCCACGAAACGGAGATCGGCACTACCGGTAGAGACTATAAAATGCAATCCCGTATTCTTAATTTTTACCTTTTCATAAAAACTTACAGGAATATTCCTTATAAAGGTAAAAAAAAAGATAGTTAAGAAATAGTATATTTTGATATAAGGTCGCTTTCCACAGTCTTATTTTTACCTAAATTCTCTTAAAAACGAAAACTAGCTACAGCTTTTCAGATCCAGCTCTTTGAGTTTGCTATATATTTTGCAGACTTCATATAGCCTTGGGAAGTATCCCTTTGGTAAAAGAAAATACCATCATGCTATCTATACAGCTTTTTTGATAATACTGATAAAACGAAATAGTAATTGGCATAATTAGCTTATATATTTTTAGCTGTTTTGCATACCTAAATAAGTCAACAGCTACCACAATTTAGAACCAAAGGTTCTGTGTACTGTAGAACTTAGAACGAGTCAACCTCACAAACAATTAAAAATTAAGTTGGAAACGGTAATGATGAACAAAGAAATATACGGTGAGAACAGAAGTGGCAGTGAGAATTAGAATGAGTCAGAAGCGAAATCGATGCACAACGAAATACAAGTTTTGAAGACATGCGACAATGAACATGAGTCACGCAGGAAGTATTCGTAAATTAATCAAAATGACAGTAGAAGGACGGAATGTGCTAAAAAAGATGTAAGTAAATTAATGCCAAGATTATCAATCGCCTTCCAGAAAATACAAAGGGCCCTTTCTCTACCCTTACTATTCACGCCACAGTTGTACTTTTCGTCATAATTCTTTATTGCTCTTAATTATTCTTAATTTATTAATTAATTCTTTATTGCTCAAATACAGGGGCCGTTGAATTTGAGTGAGAAGTATTTTTAAAGGACTTTAGCGTTCACAGTATAGTATTCCTTAAGCTTTCACAATGGTGACTTTGCAATACGGAATTCATGTATCTTAATTACGCCTATGTCACGTACATTGATGGTTTTTGCTTAGCAAACTGGAAATATCTCATGTAAGTCCTCTTGCGCGTGCTCCAGCAGCTTGAGCGCGGCGATCGACACGCCCTGGCCGGTCACGATGCCCTGGGAGCGCGCGTCGAAGGGCTGGCTGATCCCGTTCGGCGGGAACGCGCCCAGATCCGAAAAGGACAGGTGGATCAGCCACGGATCGGGCGCGCAGAGCGCCCCGGCCAGCATCGTGCGCGCCTTGCCCGCCCGCAGATAGGCCGAGGCGAGATCGATCGCATAGAGCGCCGAGGCGCAGGCGGCATCGATCGAGAAGCTGGGGCCGGACAGGCCGAGACCTGTTGATCTGCTCCCGTAGGGCAGTGACTTCTTTCTCACTCGCAGTCAGCTTAGTCTCTTGCTTTGCTGCGTGCTGCAACTTCTCGTCTTGTTCTCTGCGCTCTTCTGCGATAGCGTTCAAATTCGCAGTGAGAGCACTGAGTTTGCCTGTTAGCTCTTCTACCTGGTTCGACTTGCTGTCGCGCTCGGACTTGATTTTTAGCACTTGGTGCTGTAAAGTTCCCTTCTCTTTCTCCAAAGCCTCTTGTTGCTGCAAGAGTGACGAAGCAGTCGCTGAGCTGTATTACTTTTTTGGCTGTCTGTTTTTGGTTTTTTGGGTTTGCTTTTTGGGGTTTGCTTTTTTTTTGCAAAACAGGGTGGTTTTACAACATTGTCGTTTTTTTTTTTGAGATTTGTATTACAGAAACTAAATGTATGAGAAGTACAAAAATTATTAATTTAAGTTTTGAATTTCGGTGAGCAAACAGTGGCCATTTGAATTGAATATACGAAAATCTTAAAATTAAAAAAAATAAATAATTAGAAACCTACCACAGCTTGAAACCCTGAGAATTTAAATCACCAATCGGACGCGTGCACCTTCGACAATTCAGGCCATTGATGTTGCATCCTGACCTGTTGAGCACCTGCTCCCACTTTTTTGCGGCCATCCTCCTTGGTGATTGTCTTTCCATCGTGAGCCTCCTGTTTTCCAACCTTCTCCTTCACCTGACAGCACAACACTCGCACCGTGACCGATGTCGATATACCCGGGCTTGAATGCGCTTCCGGCGCTCTTGGATACGAGCCTGCCGATCTGGATCCACCTGATAGCGAAGAATGAGCTCCATACAGGGCTCCAACCACCTTTTGTGATTTTGCATGGAATCAACTTTTTGTTCTTGCTGTTCAATTAGTCCTACACCAAATACTGTGACAATTACTACTGCAGATGCTATTCCTAAATTGCGTAGTAATTTTGTATTCATTCTACATGAGTGCCTATTCTAGCAGTTAAAATCCTAATTATTGTGCCTAGAAAGTGGTTTTGAGGTTGATTCATTACCTTTGTAGGATTTAGGGGAAATAACTCATGGATGCAAAGTACCAAGAATTGTTTGATAAAATCAAAACTGCAATTACCCAAACAGTTACAGATGCTCATCGTCGATCACCAACACATTTGCCAACTTTGGACCTTTGCAAAATTATAGGGGATTAAAGAGTGAAGTTGCCTTTGGGTGTTCTACGTGGACTTCAAGTTAATTGAATCTGAAAAACAATGATACCAACTCGCAATGATGAGCAGGCAAACCGATTTGTTGAACGAACAATCGCGAAGCACTATGTCACCATGGGGATCTGGATTCGGAATATTGTGAGATCATTTGTTCGTTCCCAATGAATCGAGCCGTTTAACTCATCGACAGTTTGTTTGACGATACACCCTGCGTACACAGAAAGAGCAGTTGCTTCAGAAGCTGGCAGAGCTGAAGGTGATGGTGGATGAGGAAAGGCAGGAGCAAATGAACCGCTCCAAAATGGCACAGAAGCGGCTAGAAAAGTACCTCCAACAGATGCAGGAGAAGATCGATGCTAGTGCGGTACCGTGGTCTCGCAGTAGGCATGAATATTGTGTGTTCAGGAGGAGCTGGAGCATCAAGTGCAAGATGTGAGGACAGTTTTTGACGGCAAGTTCTTGTCGTTGACCCACCGGACAGACGAGTTGCCAAAATTCATTTGGTCTGCTTCTGAAGCTATGTGCTAACTTTATTTCATGGATATTAGCACTAGACCAAATTACCTTTTGCACTTTATTTCAAGTCTATGAAAACCAACCTGTGTCCCCAGTGGAATTGGATTTATGCTTCTTCCAGGTCTTCTGTTTACTTTTATTAAGTTTACGACAGGTAGGGTAAGCTAGTGCGTTTATGCTTCTTCTTCAGTGGTATAGAGCTCTTCAGTCGAACCAACACAGACAAGGATTTTGAGTAAACATCGTCGATTCCTGCTTTTCTTAATATTCATTTTGGAGGATTGATCCTTATGTGGCAACTCCGTTTTCTATGGAAAAATTCATCCAGTTTATTTACCTTAGCAACACTTAAATGTAGCCTATATTTTCTTTTCTAAGACAGGCTTAGAAGATTGAAAGTTTAAAACTTTGAAAGATTGTGGAAGAAAAAAACAAGAGAGCAAAAGACATAATATTAATCAAAAATGACATGAAACCCAATGAACTGCAGATTCTCAGGTTAGATGCTTAACAAATCAAATTTCCATTTCCCTTGACATATTATCTTTACAGAAAACAAAATATCTCTGTTCCCTCTCAAGGATCAAAAAATGACAAATGATACGAAAAATAACAGACTATCGATAATTATTAATCATAAATGGCTCCTAATCAGCTTGTTCAGCTTTCTTCTAAAAAATATAATGTATTCAAATTTAAATTAATGCCCATTCCACATTATAGTCACACTTATCGATAAAATCAAAATAACAGCGCCAATTATGTTTCTCGATTGTAATTTTTGAAGTTGAACACTGTTCAACTCTGAAACTTATTTTTTTATGGCTGCTCTATGCCGAGCCATCGTTCTTCGACGTTTTCGACTTCGATCTGGCCGAGGGTGATGTCGCTTCTGCGCTCTCAATGCCCTATTCGCTCATCCTCACCCGCACGACGGCGACCAAATTCTTCGGCGACGAAGACCCGATGGGCAAGGTGATCCACCGTGATCAACTGGGTGATTTCACGGTGACGGGCATCCTCGAAGATCCCACGCAAAAAACCCACCTCACCTTCGATGCGCTGGCCTCGTTCGCTACGATGCAGGCCCGTGAAGCTGGCGGAGCTACCCTTGTAATTGCTAAAAAAACTTTCGTGTTGAAAGCGAGGCATTGACGAGGGGACGCACCCCCTCATGTACGTGTTTTTTTTTCTGTTTGGTTTAAGTTTTAATTTCAGTTCTTAATTTCTTTTGAAGTAACTTGTTTTTTATTTAATTTCTGATTGTTAAATAAATAATGCTGGGAAATCCATTCTTCCCCTATAAAAATACCTCCCATAGCCCTCTACTACTACCTTTCCCCTCACCAGAAAGAATTCCCCCTTAAAACTTCTGTATGCCTCCCAATAACCAATACCCAAAGCCTTTTTCCCGGCAAGCGAGCGGATCGCCAAGACCGTCTTTGTGCCGGGCAAGCTGGGGTTAATCCGGTCTTGGCCCGCATCGCCCTCAGCCGCCCAGCATCTCTCTGACCGCCCGCAGGCGGCGGCGCGACACCGGCAGGCGCGCGCCGTCGTCGAGCACCAGCTCGTAGGTGCCCACCGGGGCCGGCACCAGCTCGCGCACGGCTTCGACGTTGACGATAAAGGCGCGGTGCACGCGCACGAAACGGGCCGGGTCGAGGCGGCGCTCCAGCTCTTTGATTTTTTAGCATTCTTACCATCTGTATCAATGGTCCATAACATGGGTAAATCAATCACATCTTTATCATCGGATCGATCGGCATTGGAAATAAAATATGCCTTGTTGGTTGTTTTATCATACGAAACACCAATGACTTCTGAAAAGTTATTGGGTGAATTCCCTTGTCGTTTTTTCAAGATTTGTTTATATCTTCCGTTAGCAACCTTGATTGTGTACAAACGTTCTTTCCCATCAAAATCATATTCAGGACGTGCATGTGCGATGATCTTCACATCACAATCTTGAGACAGACCGCACCGGCCGGGCCCGTCTGCATCTCCGCCTGCGTTTCGAAGTCCCGCGAATGCGTCTCGCTGACAGCGCCGGTAAACACCCCGTTCTGACGCAACGACAGGAGCGGCCCCTTGTGCGAACCGGGCGCGATCATCAATGGTCCGTTCTCTAGCGTGACCTCATCCAGAAACAGAAGCGCCGTAATCAGATCGTCGTTTGAGTGGGGATCGAACGTGAAATCCTGGTGCCATTTCACGGTGGTCGAAGTGTGCGGCAGCTTGGAGTTGATCTTGCTGGGCTGGAATCTTATGACGACACTATCTAAGGAATTTTGCTTGAGCTGCATGGGAGGATGCCTTCAACTGTTTTTGAAAGCATGATATTTTGAATTTTTTATTATGTACAGAAAAAAGGCCCGCCTGGTTTAGGCGAGCCTTGCATCGCTAGAAATCGAGGCGGAACTCGCCTGTGATTCCGTAAAACATCACGTCCTCTGAGAGAGGATCGTAGTCGACTCGGAGCCGCGGAATATTTCCTAAGGCTTGCAAGGTGCCAACAGAGGATTCAACATCTTGGATCTCGTTACAAAATGAATAAAATCAAATTTTCGATGTTTTTTAAAGTTTCTTTTTGTCCCCCCTCCCAACAAAAAACTCTAGACACGGGCCTGCAACGACAGAACAGCATTTTTCGTGTTGTGGATAAGGATGGAAGCTGGAAGGGTCAAGTTCAAGTTCTTTAACAAGCTATAAAAAACACCCCAAACTATCAAAATGATTACCCACAGTGCAGGGTAACTCGTGTTTTGGTTATACACTCAACAATAAATAAGTAACACTATCTTCAAATACCGGAATAAAAAGATTATCCGGGTACGGCGTAAACCGAATCAGCGACTCGCCAACATATCGCCACGCGAGGATTCACCCAGGTCGAAACGATCCAGTGTCATGACCTTGGTCCATGCGCTGACAAAGTCATGTACGAACTTCTCCTGCGCGTTGGCTTCTGCATATACTTCTGCCAGCGCGCGCAACTCTGCGTGTGACCCGAAGACGAGATCAACGGGCGTCGCTGTCCACTTGAGCTCACCCGACGCGCGGTCGCGGCCGTGATAAATGCCATCATCCGCGGTGGATTTTTCCCATACCGACATCGAGGGGCGCGAGGGCGCGAACGACATCGCGCTCGCACATTACCGCCGCTGCCTGGAGATCGCCCCCGAACGGAACGGCCCGACCTACATGATTGCCGCACTGGGCGCGGATTCGGCGCCGACCCAGGCTCCGCGCGACTATGTGAGCGACTTCTTCGACTGGTATGCCGACGAGTTCGACGAACATCTCACCGGAAACCTAAAATACAACGGACCCCAGCAGGTGGCCGGCACCCTGCGTGTGCTGCGTCCCGAGGGCGTGGGGAGGACGATCGATCTCGGCAACTATAAGCGCCTCGTCTTGGAAGACGGCACGCTTGTCGGCGCTGTCTTTTACGGCGACACGTCTGACTCGAACTGGTTCTTTGACCTCATCAAGAAGCGAACGGACGTCGGCGAGATGCGCGATACGCTCATCTTTGGTCCGAGTTTCGCCGGAGGTACACCGCTGGACCCTACGGCGGCCGTTGCAGCATTGCCCGATGACTCAGAAATTTGTGGCTGCAACGGCGTATGCAAGGGCGCGATCGTCACGGCGATTAACGACAAGGGCCTTGGCTCCCTGTAAAAATTAAAATAACTCATAACTCCTAAAAATAAAGTCAGATCAAAACAAGAAGTACACTATTAGAACCGCCTTGTCTAAAACCCTGTATAGAAATTTTAATGTCTCTTGGCCTGAACAACAAGGAAATTATATTAGCTTGAAAATCAAGAAAAATGGCTGCAACCACGATATTCTGCATATACATCATCTTTTTTTCTTTCCGTTTTCTCTTTAGCTAGCTGGGCATTGTAAAACCATAAAGGGCTGTATAATGGCTTATTTGAAAAGAAATTGCTACGTCTTTGGCGGCGGAGGCGCCGCGGAAAGCGCTGGCGGCGGCGGCGGAGGCTATAATGGCGGAGGCGGAGGCGGTTTGACTAATAACGGCGGAGGCGGAGGTAGTTACGTCAATTCAAGTTATACTTACAGCAGTTCCATAACAGAAGGAGGCCATGAATCGCCAACTTATGATGGCTATATTGAGTACAAATTCAAAAATGTCTGCAAAGCGGAAATCACCGGCGTTAGATTACTCCAACAATACGGTTGCAATCCGGAAGGCGCATTGCCGGGCGCGCAGATCCAACCGCGAACGGGTAGTTGTCGCTCGCACGGAACAGGGAGGACGCTGCACGGAAGTCCACGAGACGGATCCCGGCGCGCTCGAGCGACGGACCCGCGATCTCGGCGAAGTCGGATAGCTCTTCGCCCGTGATCCACGCCGCGAATCGCTTCCCGTCCTCGGGCCGACCGATCATCTCGATGTTCAGGTTCGCTACGCACTTCGCCAGTGGAAGCGACGGCCTCTCCGCGTACTCGCGCGAACCGACGAGCCCCTTCTCCTCTGCGGCGAAGCAGACGAAGACGAGCTTCTCCTATCTACAAAAATGTGGAATCTTGCATTTTTTGCCAAAAGACAGATTACGGGTGCGTGTTTATTTGTTTGTTTGTTTTTTGTTTTTGTTTTCTCCAAAGGTAATCGTATCGACCCAGTTGTCCTAGAATGTCGTGAGAGTGCTCATTCTAACGAAAATTAAAAGTTCTAGTGCCATTTTAAAGTGAAAAAAAAATTGGAGGGCACCTAGGCTCCCTCCCACACTTATCTTTTTCCCAAAGTCACTGGATTAAAATTCTGAGATAGCTATTTTATTCAACATCTTAAGAAATTGGGACAAAATTGAAGCTTTAGTGTAAAGAGCGAGGTATTGGCGAGGGGGTGAATACCCTAATATATGTAATAAAAACATACGAATATAGAAGTTTGTTACGTAAGTTAATTCGCAAGCTACGTATATTTTTTTACTAATGAAAACGTTCATAAAGGGCAACTAGTCCTCCTCCCCCGCTTCTTTTTTCTCAAAATCTTCCGATTAAAACTCTGAGAAAGCCATTTAGCCAAAAAAAGCTAATATGCAAATTTCGTTTTAATTATTCATGTGCGGCATCTATGCGTCCCAGATTCCCGAAAGCCCCGCGGCAATGCATTTCTCCGTGCTGCCGAACAGGATTTCGGCGTTGGATACCGATTTGGCGAACAGCGCCATCTTGGCCGAATTGGTCGCCAGCCGCGCCCCCGGCGGCACCCGATCATAGGAGACAACGGAGCAGTTGTCCGCCGTGACGCGGACCCCGGCGGCGGTCAGCGCGCCGATAATGCCTTCCGCGTCCGCCAGCTCGTAGGTGGAACGGTTGGTGTGGACGTAGAAAACCACACTTGCGCCGCTATTAAAACAAAAAACATGAGCTGAAGGAGAGAATAGTAGCATTTATTTCTTTTTAAATGGTTTGAACTCGCTTTATTGTAGATGAGCAAGAACGTTGTTTACATCACTCTACTCTTGTTTGTGCACAGAAGCAACACAGAAGCCACGTCCAGCCTGACTGTTGAAGATAAAAATATATTGGATCAAACAGCACGTTATGGTCTTATTTCGGTATGTCTATAAGCATTTGAGTATACCTCCACCCCCCCCCCCCCCCCCCCGCCCCCCCCCCGCGCCCCCGCCCCCCCCGCCGCACCGCCTTCCTCATAGGCTTTGGCGAGGGAAGGGGGATCGAAATCCTCCCGGATCAGGCCCTTCGATGGGCTTGCTTTCTTGATTTCAGCGATCAGCGCATATTCGTCGGCTGCATGTTTAGCGCGCAATGCGTCCGCAAAACCACGCGGAGCTGAAACCTCCGCACATCGGGCTTTGAGTTCGTCCGCCGAGATGCGAGCCTTTGCAGCAGCGATTTCCTCGCGCTTGTACAATTCAATCTTTTTCAGGATGTCAGCCATTATGAATTCCCCTGATTGGAGCTATACAATTGAAACAGACAAAAAGTGCTCTAGTACCCAAGTGAGAGAGAAGTCAGTCAACCAACGATAATACAATCATTTGAAACAGACGTAAGTGCATTTTCTTGGTAAAAGATAAAGACGTATATCCAGTTATGTGACAAAGGAATCAGCTTTGATTGGGTTTAGTTGATACGTCTTTTGCAAGAAGAAAAGTTGGTGAAAGTAAGAGAATTTGTGAATATTCGTCGGCTTATTTAATTCAACTTTCAAACCGTTTAACTTAGACAAACATAGATGGTGCGTTCCAGCACAAAACCTCTCAAAGGATAACTTGGCACTCAAATAATAGCTCCACAGCTGCCTAAATTCACCACATATTGATCTGTCAGTGTTATATAGGCTTGTAAGATTAAAAATACTCCTGAGCGTAAGGAAGAGACAACCCCAAAAAAGGAAGTTAGACGTAGTGAAATCGAGAATTCAACCAGTGAAGTAAAACTTTTGCTTGAAGTTACAGAGCCAGTTTGCAAGCCTTACAAACTGTGATGAAGTTCCTACCACCATATGGAAGCAATTCCCGGATACCCTGGCAAAAAATACAAAATTCCACATTTTTGCAGATAGGAGCTTGAAACTTCTACAGTAGGGTTTTCTGATCCACTGAACCTGATGGTGTCATTTTCGTCAAGATTCTACGCTTTTTAAGGGGTGTTCTCCCTATTTTCTTAAATAAGGCAAATTTTCTCAGGCTCGTAACTTTTGATGGGTAGGACTAAACTTGATGAAACTTGTACATTTAAAATCAGCATTAAAATGCGATTCTTTTGATATAGCTATTGATATCAAAATTCATTTTTTTAGAGTTTTTGTTCCAAGTATGCCTTATTAGCCTATTTTGAACGCTTTGTGCACTATGGAATGTACGCATCTATTGTACGCCAACTATGTCATATATGCCTCATTAGTCTATTTTGAACGTATTGTTTGCCACGGAATGCACGCATCTATTGTACGCCAACTATGACAAATATGCCTCATAAGCATGCTTTGAACACTTTGCGCATCATGGAATTTACGCATCTAGTGTGTGCAAACTATGTCCAATATGTCTTATTAGCTTATTTGGATCGCTTTATGCACCAATGAAGGTACGCATACTTCTCCCACTACAACAAGCATCCTTCCAGCCATCCTTCGAGCGTTATCAGAAAGGGCGACTGGAAGCTGATCAAGAGTTTTGATCCTGCCGTTGTGGAACTTTACAACTTGAAAACCGACCTCAGTGAAACGATGGATCTCGCCGAAAAGCAGTCGGATCGACGTGACACGCTACTAAAAGAACTTGAAACATGGCGAATCTCAGTTCGTGCCGAACGTATGCTGCCGAATCCCAACTTTGCCCCAGGCGCAAATGAGGAAAACGCAGCCGGACGTTGATAGGGGAAGTAGCTTGACTCGAACGTCCTCCCCCTAAGGCCCCGACGATGGACGGCCAACCTACCCACCTCGGAATCGCGAACTGTCTATTCCAATGGACTCAACGTTGGTAATAGTTAGGGGACTAAGTTTCGCGGGCAGAAGACCGCCCCATCTCCAAGAAGCTCCAAAGTAGCTCATCTTGTAGTCAACTGGCCTGGGATGTGGCTGCAGAATACGGCCATGTGGGGCGTTGTTTTGTGTTGCAGAAATAGACCATGTAACGTGGTCACTGGGGTAATGCCGCCATGGTAAAAAGGAAAAATACGAGAAAACTTCATTTGGGACGTAGGCCTTCCTTCATCCTCTTTGCCTTCCTTCATCCTCATTTCAAAATAAAACCGAGTATTTTCCATTTTAACGAACTTCTTATAATAAAATTGCAAACTATTTGGGTTAGCGAACTGTGAGTAAGGAGCGACGCGGCCAATTTTGATAAAATTGGATACATCAAACGATTTGCCTTTTAATGCCGACTCAAAATATATAAAGTTTATTAAGTTTAATGTCACTCATCCAAAGCTACGAGCCTGAGAGTTGCATTGTTAGTCTTGTATTAGTAGTAGTAGTAGCAGCAGTACTAATAGCGGCAGTAGCATGGGGATATTGCATTTTGGGCAGTTGAACATCGCTTTCATGATGCCCCGGAAGTTTCACCTTGACACGTTAAGCCGTTCCAAAAATATTGTTGATGTGCGCTTTTGACGCCCTTTTTACCTTAGTACTACAAGCCTTACAAGCTGTTGCAATTAAAGCATTAGTTGGAGTAGTTTAGTAGCAGTCGTAGCATAATTAAAAGCAGCAGTGGTATTAGTTTTAGAGATCCTGTGACCTTTGGGGGAGTTGGAGGGGGAAATCGGAATTCTTGGAAAACGGGAATTTTGGGATATTTTTATCGTACGAATAAGTTATCGGATCTCAATTAAATTTGATATTTAGAAGAAATTCATGTATCAGAGCTTTTATTTGAAATCCCGACTAGACATTTGACATTGCGGGGAGGTGGAGAGGGAAATCTTGGAAACACTTAGAGTGGAGGAATCAGGAGGAAGCTTGGTGGATAGAATAGACAAATGTCCTTGATACGTGATTGTGGGAACCATACACTGCAAACTATAATATCCTCTAACTTTCCATCCAACAACTCCCCAAGCCCAAAACGCATTAAGTAGCTGCTAGTAAAAAATAAATAAAAACATGTTTTTTTAACTGAAAGTAAGGAGAAACATTAAAACTCAAAACAAACAGAAATTATTCCGCATATGAAGGGATCGCCTCCCTCCTTAATAATTTGCTTTTCACGCTAAAGCTTTTAGCACTTTTAAAAAGCTTCCTATTGTAATTAAGTACCTGCTACTAGAAATTAAATTTATCAAAAATAAGCTTTTTCTGTAAGTTATACCCTGAGGGCATATAAGGTACATACAGAAAAGATGATCGTATCAACTTCGGAGTTGGTCATTCGATTGGTAGTCCAAAAGTCTAGTTCTCTATTTAAGATTCAGAGTGATCGGGGGATGAATACCCCCCCTCCCCCTCAAACCTCATATTTTCTGAAAATACATCTGATAGATATCTTCAGATGGCCGTTTGTTGTCTTAGGAAGTTCAGAAATAGCTCCCTCGATTGGAAATTAAAAGGGCTAGTGCCCTTTTTAATAGTCGAAAGATCAAAGGGAATGAGGAGAGCTGGGTTTGGAAGTCAGTGTCAATACTCAAGTGTTTCCTACTAATAGGCTTCCTAATAGTGTTTCCTACTAATAATCCCCATTAATCAATTTAAAGCCGTGCTGCGTGTGGGGTTTCTTGGTAGGTATACCTTTGAAATAGATTGGGATTGACTGATTTAATATTGAAAATAATTGTTTATTGTTTTTTTTATTATTGTTTTCTTTTTTTGCTTCGGGATCATGATATTATGTTGTTTGATTGTGTATGAATTATTAATGTAATTTTTTTTCGTACTTCTAGTATTTCTACTATTACTACTGCTACTACAATTACAATTACTACTACCTCTGTCAAAATTCAAGCCTACTACCACTGCTACTACTACTACTACTACTACTAATACTACTGCTACTATTACTAAGATAAATCAAAAGAGATTAAGTGCATCCAGTTTAACTTAAGGTATGCGACCAACTACAACTCGGACTGCTTGCAACATATACTCCAAATACTTGGGGCAACAATTATGACTACTTAGGACTATCTTTGACACTACGTTTAATTTTGACCGCAATAGTTATGTCAATCACGTATCTAGGAATTGTGCTTATTTTTCCGACCAAGTTTCACCCCGATCCCTCCACTCTAAGCGTTTTCCAAGATTTTAGGTCCCCCAGCTCCCCCGATGTTACCGAATCTTGTCAGGATTTAAAATAAGAGCTCTGAGACATGATATCCTTCAAAATATCGAATTTCATTAAGGTCCGATCACCCGTTCGTAAGTTAAAATACCTCATTCTTTCTAATTTTTCCAATTTAACCATCGGAACTTAACCATTTTCCAGAATTTACGGTCACTTCAGTGCTTTGGTGAGTTCAGTGGTTCCGGACGTGCTGGGACGATGAAAATTGGTAGGCGTGTTAGGGACCTGCACAAATTGACTTGATAACAGTCATTTCCCCGATTCGACCCTCTGGGGAGCAGGAGGGAGAGAAAAATGGAAAAAAAGTTATTTTTAACTTACGAATGGGTCATCGGATCTTAATGAAATTTGATATTTAGAAGGACTTCGTGTCTCGGAGTTCTTATTTTAAATCCTGACCGTATCCGGTGATATTCGGGGGGAGCTGGAGGGGGAAATGGGATGGGCCATGACTTCCACTTTTCCCACAACTATTCCCTCTTTTGTTAAATTCAAAAATCAACGGATCTCTATTCAAGTTAAATCAAGAGCCGTTTTTTGGAACAGGAGAGCCTTGTTCAACCGTGAGCAGGCTCGTAGCCCGGTAAGGTTACTTATTTGGATTGGTCACTGTCGCAAAACTCACAAAATATTTGTATTTATTATTAAAAGGAATTTTTTTTTAAATAGATGGTTTTCAAAGCTTTTTGTCTGACTTTTTCATTTTCTATCTAAGAAAAATTGCTGGTCACTTTACTTATGCAACGTTGATTTTATTCTACAAATCACAAAGATATTGGAACTAAATACAATATTATTAGGGCTTGAGCAGGGATAGTTAGGACTTCCCTAAGAATACATATCTGGGCAGAATTGGGTCAACCCGGTTCCCTGATTTGTGAAGAACAAGTATATAATGTTATTGTGAAAGTTCATGCATTTATCATATTTTTTTTATACCAATTTTGATTGGGGGAATAAGTAACTGACTGGTACCCATTATATTTAGGGCTACGGATATAGCCTTCCCTCTCACACCACCATGAAAACATGTGGCTGGCCCACCCTAAAAACAATTCCAGAAGGGAAGGGTTGTTCTTAGAGTTAAATTTAAGCCATATTAAGAGATATTTCTGAGAGGTTTTAATGACAATACCTCGTTTCTATTACTCTAATAGATGCACTAACTTATTAAATTCCATTAACCTCGATCTTGATACAAGAAAAATCATGTTTTGAAAAATGAAAGACGCAAATAATGAAAAAGAGATACTTTTTGCGGTCGGTTATTTCAGAGAGATCTTATGCAAGTACCACAGAAATTGTCTGTCTGAACCAATTTGATCTCTGGAGAATGTAGCTGTCATGGCTACTTCCTGGAAAACCTACAAGTATGTTGAAAAGCGCCTATCTGGAAGTACTATAGCAAGTAACACAATGGAGTGAAATCGCTTATAGTTCAAAAAATCCCTCTGATTTTTTCTAGGAGCATTTATAGGGATATGACAGCCATCAATAGACCCAACCATACCAGGAAATCCAGCCCGTTCTTCAAATTTTGCTGCAATATCTGGTAATGAAGCAACATTGGGCCACTTCATTCTATTTCCTAACTTAAAAAAAATAATATGAAGTAGTTAAAGCTGATTGAAGAGAATCAAAATTTACAACCTATCTCCATGGAATCCTTAAAGCCTTAGGAGTAGAGAAGAATTGGAGGTGGAAGGTAGAAAACGCCTTTTTGGCCTTTTATGTGACCATCGCAGGCTTGGTTTGACCTTCTTGGCCTTTGCTGGAGGGTTTTACAACTATACAGTCCAGAAAGTTTCACCTAGCACGGCTACTTTCTGAGCTAGTGAAACTACTTCATATTCTTCTACTTCTACTGGGGCTTTAGATTGTTCCAAAGGACCTCTCAGGCAAAAATTAAAAATAAAACTATGAAATGCATTTATTCCTCGACTTATTCAGCCCCTCCTCCCGACAAAAGACCATATGCCAGCATTTCCACTAAGCTAGGATGGAACTGGAGCATAACTTTCCCATAAAAAGACGGAACGAGATAAAGAAAAAGACAGAACGAGATAAAGAAAAAAACAGAACGAGATAAAGAAAGACTGAACAAGATAAAGAAAAAGACAGAACGAGATAAAGAAAAAGACAGAACGAGATGCTGTTTTTTCCCCAGGGGTGATGGTATCAACCCAGTGGTCCTAGAATCTTGCAAGAGGGCTTATTCTAACGGAAATAAAAAGTTTTAGTGCCCTTTTTCAGTGACCGGAAAATTTGTAGGGCTCCTTGGGCCCCTCCCACGCTAATTATTTTCCAAAAGTCACCAAATCAAGATTCTGAGATAGCCATTATATTCAAAGTAGTCGAAAACCTTATAAATATGTCTTTGGGGACGACTTACTACCCCAAAGTACCCGTGGGAGGGGCTACAAGTTACAAACTTTGCCTACCTGAAAAAAAGGTGGTTTGATTTCATGAGTAATGAGAAGCTGCTGCAGCTCACCAAGCAGTCTAGGTTTTCTATCCAAGCAGCTGAGCGTACCCTATGATGGTTCTGACACCTACTTCGAATGCCCCTGCACTTACCCGCAAAGATGATCTTTCACTTTGACCCTACGGAAGTCGGTCGGAAGCGACCCCGCGGCCGACCCAAGAAACGATGGTCCGATAGCCTGTCCGAGTTTCTGGTGATGGCAAACATCAGATCGAGCGAAGCACAAACGACTTGCGGAAATTATAAGAATTAAAATTAAATACCGAACAACAATGAAGTGAGCTAATCGCCTGTACCCGCGATTTGCACAAAATCCAAACAAATATGAACTGCCATCGACGGATACTAACGAACAACTCGCTTTCTGTGTTTTCTTCAGTATTTTCGTTTGACCTTTGAAAACCCATTTTTGATCGTTTTCTTTCTTTTTGTTATGGCAGGCCAATATGGTTGAAGACGAGGGGTGAAACCCCTCATATACGTAATAATTTCTGTTTGTTTTAACTTTTAATGCTGCTCCTCGGAGATTCAAGAAGAAACGAAATGAATTTAAACTGAAAATGGGATAAACAAAAGATTTGGAAAAATATGATGTGGGATCATCACACTTCCTGGTAACTCATCTAATATACCTCCCTAATAAATAAGCTATGTATTTTAAGCTATAATTTGAAAATATAGTGTTGAATTTTAGAAATGAACTTTGATTAGTTTATACTTTTAGGTTGTTAATTCCTTCTGCAATACGTGTTAGCCCTACAAAACGTAAGAAATATCATAATATTTCCTCAGTTTACCTGCATCCTAACGAGGGGGATGAGCCGATGTTCACCAACCCCCTCATGTACAAGAAGATCAAGGGCCACAAGACCACCCTCAGCCTCTATACCGAGCGGCTGGTCAAGGACGGCCTGATCCCCGAGGGCGAGATCGAGGACATGAAGGCCGCCTTCCAGGCGATGCTGAACGAGGAATTCGAGGCCGGCAAGAACTACAAGCCCAACAAGGCCGACTGGCTGGACGGGCGCTGGTCGCATCTCGACAAGCAGGACGCCGACTACCAGCGCGGCCGCACCGCGATCGACCCGGACGTAAAAAATGAGCATGGGAGGGGGTCTAAATGCCCTCCAAATTGTTTGGTCACTTAAAAAGGGCACTAGAACTTTTAATTTTCGTTAGAATGAGCCCTCTCGCAACATTCTAGGACCACTGGGTCGATACAATCACCCATGGGGAAAAGAAAAAAAAAACAAATAAACACGCACCCGTGATCGGTCTTCTGGCAAAAAATACAAAATTCCACATTTTTGTAGAGGACTCTTAAATTCACTCTAAATCATCGAAATTTAATCCAAGTTTTCAAATTAGGCATCAACAGAGAGGATATATCGTTATTTGAAAAAATTGAAGATTTTTATGCACGGAAAAGCTTACATTAAATCAAACAGTTCGTGGTAACGAACTGTAGCTAGGAGCGATCCGGCTCAATAGTAAACGAAACTTTAAAAAACGGGATTTTGATACTAATAGATACATCAAAAGAAATGGATTTTTTATGCTGACATAAAATATATAAGTTTCGCCAAATTTGGTCTTACTTATCAAAAGTTACGAGCCTGAGAAAATTTGCCTTATTTTAGGAAATAGGGGGAAACACCCCCCAACTTGCAAAGATTTTCCTTTGTTTCCGTATACCATAGGGCCTACGCTTTAACAACAAATAAGTCCATTCTGCGTAGTTTTCATGGCTGAACAAATACTCATAGCTAAAAAGTAGGCTACTATATAATCTTCAAAATTTCAAGAAGGGGAGCTCCACCCCCCAAAATCTTCATTTTATGGTCTTGATCCATAAATGCCGAAAATAAGATTAGTTTTGGGAATTTTCTAGAATGTCAATATTGCTGAAAAAATTTATGACGCATGAAAAATTTCCATCCAAATACAATAACACTCCAATGCTGAGGAAGTTTTGTGAGGGGGTAGCTCTATTTTTATTTTTGGTAATCTCTGTTCGCTTTAAGTTGGGCTTGATTATCCTTTTCATCGGTAAAATTAGAAAAATGCGGCATTTTTAACTTAAGGATGGGTGATCGGATCTTAATGAAATTTGATTTTTGGAAGGATATCGTGTCTCAGAGCTCTTATTTTAAATACCGATCGAATCTGGTGACATTGGGAGGAGTTGGGGGGGACCTAAAATCTTGGAAAACGGTTAGAGTGGAGGGATAACCTGTAGCGAAAAACAATGACAAACTAAAAAATCATAATCTAGTTGGATATTTTTACTACACGTCATTATGGCGTTAGTTCAAGAACGCCAGAACCGCTAGAGAACACATTCAGCCCTTAGAGGGAGGATCAAAACCTGATTTAAAGGAGGGAAGGGGTCAGTTGGTTTAAAAAGTGCTGATGAAGACACAAGTCTTTCGAACATTACTGGAATGGTAGTTAGGCCAATCTTAAGAAAGCATTCTTGCTAAACCTTGGGGGAATATATTGCAGAAAGGTAGTACGCCCAAGAATCAGGAGGCAGTTCAATAAGGACTACCCGTAGTTATTAGAGGCAAAATATTTCATAGTTGGAAAAACCAAAAAGTTAATTTTTAGGCCAATACTTTTCAATTTTTCTGTCAGCAGTGGGCCTTCCACAGCGAAACCTATTACTTATACAGTAACAGGCAATCCCTCTAGTTTCATAAAACATGAGACGCATTTGTTTCGATCGCGATATTAGTACAGAATACACGTAAATACGATAGCAGTCTTGAAAATCTCAAAATGGCCAGGAGCCAAGGGCGACCAAGGTGCCATAAAAACGAAATTTTTTATACCAATATTTACATCAAAAGAATCAAATTTTAATGCTGATCTTAAATATATAAGTTTCATCAAGATTAGTCTTACCCATCAAAAGTTACGAGCCTGAAAAAATTGCCTTATTTTAGAAAATAGGGGGAAACACCCCCTATATGTCATAAAATCTTAACGAAAATCACACTATCAGATTCAGTGTATCAGAGAATCTTAATGTAAAAGTTTCAAGCTCCTATCTACAAATATGTGGAATTTTGTTTTTTTCTTGCACCTTATAAATTGGGATTGAACAAAGTTGTGAAACTGAAAAAAAATTATTGACCAAGCTGAAGATCTATTTTGCAAGGTTTCACTTTTATAAAACACATAATTTTAAAGGTCATCAAAGGTCAGGGCCCTCTAGAGGGAGAAGGAGTGGAGGTGGGTACTTCAAAATACCTTCCTGAGGCATATTTCAGCCTGTAGACCCATCCCCAAAAGTTTCATTTTCATAACCTAGCCCCTTTCCGAGATCGCAAGAAGTCACTTAACTAGAAATTTACTGAATCTTGCTATTTATTTTTGGTTTAACCCCTATGTAACGGGCCATGGAGCCTTGTAGGGGTAAAAAATTATTGTTGTCCATTTATTTTGATGTTAATAAACTGAACTGAACTGAACTGAACTAAGGCTTCAATGGCTTCTTTCCATAACAGTGAAAACCGAACATGAATTGTTCCCCTTGTCTACATAAGGAAGTTTAACTAAATTATCAGATTTATGTACCCTCCCTAAAAATTCTTCTGGAATTATGTTCTTCCTTTTATTAATTTTGAAAATGTGAGTGTTTTTAGTTGTTGGTCCAACGCGTTGCCGGTGGACGGGGCCGCCTGTACCCTCGGATCACCCCCCACGCGCTCGGAGCCCCGGTCTAACTGCCCGGAACTCCGTATGAAACCCGCCCGTTGGGTCCCAAGGCATGCTGCGCTTCAACGACATCGCCGACCGGATGCTCGAGTACGACCCGGATACGGACGTCGAACGGCTCCAGCGCGCCTACGTCTTCACGGCCAAGGTCCACGACGGTCAGGAGCGGCTCTCCGGCGAGCCCTACCTGATCCATCCCCTCGAGGTCGCGGGCATCCAACAAATATTCTCAAACTCTTGACCTATCTAGATAGTTCTTTTTAGACCAGAAAACCCAAGGATGCCAATTAAAAAAAAATTATATTGAGCTTTTTCGAAGAAAAGATTTAAATATTACTTAAATATACACAGACACATTTATTACTCGCTTAAAGAGAGTAAATATATATTTGACCAGTCCCATGAGGAAAAGAGCCAAAAACCTTGGAATCAAATTTTTTAACAAAAGTTCAATATTTCTCTATTTTTCTCAATATTATAGCTTAATAAGTCTCCGGTCAATGATTCGATGGAAAATTAAACGTTCTCGTTACTTTTTCAAGAGTCAAAAGTGATTGGAGGGCAAGCAGCCTTCTTAAGCCTTTACAGTTTCTAAAACCATTCAATCAAAATTGTAAACAATCATTTGTTAAAAACAAAGGAGCAGAAAATATTCTGAATAAGAACAGACTTTAAGACTCGTATGACTTTAAGAAATAAAGGAAAAGTATGTTGGAAACTTAGTCTGTTGGAAAAGTATATTTGCTTTTTGCAATATGATACAGGTTATTTAATATTTGGCTCTTAGCGCTTTGGAGGCATATAAGGTATATACAGAAAGGATGATCGTATAAGCTTCAGAGGGGGCTCATTGGATTGGCAATCAGACTCTATTTAAGATTCAGAGTAATCTGAGGGTGGTTACCCCCCCCCATCTGACACCTCGTATTTGTCCCAAAATGCATCCGATAAAAATTTTGAGATGGTCATTTGTTTTCGAAAAAAAACCTCGAAAACAGCTCATTTGATTGGAAATATAAAAGGCCAGGGCCCTCTTTAATAGTCAAAATGGATTGGAAGGCAACAAGTCCCCCGTTTGAAGGGGGAAGAAGCTTAGGGGCGGGGGTTACTTGGGAGGAGGATCTTTCCATGGAAGAATTTGTCATGGGGGAAGAGAATTTCAATGAAGGGGGCGCAAGACTTTCTAGAATTATTTAAAAAAAAATGAAAAAATAAATACGAAACATTTTTTCAACTGAACGTAAGGAGAAGCATTAAAACTTAAAATAAACAGAAATTATTGTGTATATGAGGGGTTCACCTCCTCGTAATACCTCGCACTTTACGCTAAAGTATTCTTAGTAATTTCAATTATTTATGGAATGAACCTCTAAAATCAATCATTATTGCAAATGAAACGTAGGACGGGGGGGGGGAGGCTGGCTAAAATATACGATTCAAAATCTAAGAGACAAACTTTTCTGTTTTGTCAACATTTATGTAAATTTTGTTTTATTTTTCCAACAAAACTACGGAGAAACGGAAATTTTTAGTAGATATACAAATACACATTTTTGGAATCAAGGGGAGCCGTTGGTTATAGGCATTTACCTCGAGTTCTCCCTGAAAAGCAACCTCCCCGACAGAAAATGTCTCCCTTGAATCAAAAAACATTAGTAGCGGTTATATTTGCCTGTATTTGAAAGAGATTTCTAATATGAATCCTATAGAAAAACTGAAAAGTATTTGAATAATTTAATATAGCTGACTCTATGAATAGGAATAAAGAATTTTATTAGGTCAGGATTATCTGCTGGTAATTATGAGATGTCGATTGCTTGGTGAATACAATTATCAGGGGTTTTTATTCTAAATTGCTACAAAAAACCTTTGCTACATGGGCTAGTACCCCATCGCCTTTTAAAACAGGAATTATGACCATTCTCTATATCCAATAAAGCGGTGGTTCCTGACCGGTTTTGGGTCTGGCCCCACCTAGGCATTTCTAATTCTTTGGCATTTTTATTTCTTTGTGGTATTTAAATTTTGTTGTTAGAAAATTTTACATGTATTTACATGTTAAACTGAAAATAAGCCAAATTACTAGGAGCGAAAAAGTGTATTCCAAAAAGAACATAATGTTCCAAATATTTTAACTGTAAAGTTAAAATTAAAAAGTCTAGTTATCTCCAAAAATTACGCAGCATTGTATTCCTTTTAAGTCCCATTCATTCAATTATTTCAAGAAATGAATATTACTATTACTCAAGAAATACCTATTACTAAGAAATGGCTATTTCAACATCTGTATCAGACGGGTTTGGGGAAAACGGCCATCGGGGGACTAGTTGCGTATAGATCTCTTTTGACTCTTAAAAAGCAAACTAGAACTTTTAATTTCCATTTAAATGAGCCCTCTCTGAAGTTTATACGAGCATCCCTTCCATAAGAACTGCATATACAACAACGCCTACCCCCAGGCACTGGGGGTAATATCGACTCCGGAGTTTTTCTTATCTCGGAGGGAATTTTTCATGGAGGGTGAGCCAGATTTACCGGTATTATTTGAAAAACGATTAGAAATTAAATAAAAATGAATAAATCTACTGAAAATAAAGAACATCATAAAAACTCAAAACGAACAGAAATTATTACCAATATGAAGCTGTTGCACCTCTTCTCAATACATTGCTCTTTCAAACAGTTCGTCGTAACAAACTATAGTTAGGAGCGACCCGGCTCAATAGCAAACGAAACTCTAAAAAAAGGAATTTTGATACTAATAGATACACCAAAAGAATCAGTTGGGAGAAAAATGATGTAATTGTTGCTCATGAAATCTATATAAATTTGACGTCACTCACATTGACTTACTTAGACTTAAGTCTCCTGCCGGGCACTGCTCGGCGTAGAGAGTGACGTCTGCCTCCTCCACCCGCTTCTGTCCATGGCGAGTATTTGCTCTTCGCCCTGTCTGATGTTTGCCATCGCCAAGAACTCGGCAGGCTGTCGGACCAATGTTTCTTCGGTCGGCCGTGAGGTCGCTTCCAACCAACTTTGATAGGGTCGAAGTCATAGATCATCTTTGTGGTTCTGACCAATGCCCAGCCTCAGTCATAACGCCTACCAGTCCAGCCAGAAGCTGGCGCGCACGCCCCGCGAGACCGAGGGTCGTGCCCTGATGGAGGCGGCACGGCGGCTGGAAGACGTGAAGTCCACCGACGCCGATCGCGAGGTCTACCGCGCCGCATTGCGATTGAACTGGCGGTTGTGGACGATCTTCCAGGCGGACATCAGCGAGGAGTCCAACCCGCTGCCGCTGGAGATCAAGCGCAACATGCTGCAGCTCTCCCGCTTCGTCGACCGCCAGACCAAAATTCAATAACAAAACAACAAATAAATAATATCACAATTTGAAAATAAGAGTGGTGCTACTGCCCCTCCCTCTCAAACCTGCCATAAGGCTTCAGTGTTATTCACGTTTTAGTGAAATCAATGTGTATTTGAACATTTTGGTTTTATTTGTAAAAAAAAATCGACAAAAAAAACGGAGCAAAAGAATCACCATAATAATCAAGATGACTGGAAAGATTCTCCTTCATAAATCAAGACTCAAGAGAAATGTTGAAACGTAAGACGCAAAGAAGTAAGTCTTATCAGCTTTTTTTTAGCTCTGAGTGAATTTTTGTTGAAGCTTTTGCTATTTCTAGGCTTAGAAAGACAATACCCCTCCTCTATTTTGAATACCAATAGCTAGAATGTTCTTCAAATACAAATAAACTTGAGTTTTGTAAAAATACTATCTAATTTGGGGTACATACATTTGATTAATGCTTGTTTTGTAAATAACAAATATACTTTGATTTGCTTAGATTTGAAGGCTAAGATTAATTTGGGCCTAATTCCCTGACACTTCAAGCATCTTTAAGTTTCTGGACACTCCCGTGCCGGATGGTTAGCCAACGGACTTCGACCTATCCAATCCGCTGCGGATCAGGTCGCCCTCAGGCTGCCTTGCGCGCCTTCGGGTTCGCCGCCCGGTGCTGGCGCACGAACTGATTCAGCGCCTCGTCGAGATGATCGGCGAGATGGGCTTCCATCCAGGAGTCTGGAACTTCGGCGTTGGCCGGGAATTCCATTTCGGGTTCGTCGTTGGAAATTTTCGTTAGCCACCACATGATGCGGATGATCAGGCAGTATGGTTAACAAGCCGTAACCGCTGCTTCAGCAAAGAGCGAGGTACTGACGAGGGGGTGAACCCGTTCATATACGTAATAAAAACATGAGAATACAGAAGTCTGTTACGTAAGCTACATTATAAGTTACGTATATCTTTTACTAATAAAAACATTTGTAAAAAATTAAAAGTTCTAGTTGTCTTTCTAAGTAACCAAAAAACCGGAGGGCAACTAGGCCTCCTCCCCCACTCCTTTTTTCTCAAAATCGTTCGATCAAAACTACAAGAAAGCCATTTAGCCAAAAAAAAAAAATATGCAAGTTTCGTTTTAATTATTAATTGTATAACATCGCCTCACACAAAATGATTGGGTCTTCCTGTTCTTTACTTTCGGTTGAAAAAACTTTTTCATATTTATTTTTTCATTGTTTTTTTTAAATAATTCTAGAAAATACTGCCCCCCTTCATGGAATTTCTCTTCCCCATGACAAATTCCTCCAAGGGAAGATCCTAACACGTATTCCCTCCCCTCAACCTCCCCCCAACCCTGAAAACGTCAGTACACTTCCCAATAACCATTATTTTATGTAAACAATGGGCAAAGTTCGTAACTTGTAGCCCCTATAGAAATAGAAATAGAAATTTAATGAACTGAGACTGATTAATGGGAAAAGAAACCTCTACTGTTGATAAGAGAGAAAAAGTCCATTGATTTCGCAAAACCAACGACAAATTGTTGCGTATTGTTAATGTTATCAACTGAATTAGACACACCAAGTGAAAATAATATTATCCATTAACACGTCTATGATCTTTACCCACCTTTTCATAACCATTTCAGAAGCTCCTTTGGTATATACTCTATACCCTCCGCTTTCCAACCGAATAACAGTGCTCATAGACTTTCGCCCCCTTGATATTCCAATTGATTTTTGATTTGATTTGAACCTTTATCAAATATTTTTAATACAATAACTAGAAGTGGTTCATTCCCTAAGTGCTGGAAAAAAGGATACATTGCACCCATACAGAAGAAAGGTGTTAATTTGGATTTTTATGAAGTCCGATCAATCACCTTAACACCAATATTCTCTAAACTGTATGAGAGCTTCGCAGCAGATTGGCTTAAAAAGACGATTCTTGAATTTATAGATGATCAACAATTCGGAAATATCAAAGGTTTATCAACGACCCAAATTGATAAGCGTGCACGAAACACGTCTTTGGTTTAACCTATGTATCCACTGTCAAAGGCAATTTTTAATAGTGTTAAGCAAACAATCAAAGCTCATTTTACGCATAATTTGCGACCAATCATAAATTACCTTTCTTAACGCATGCGCATTATGCACGTAGCAGCGGCTTACCTGAAAAGCCAATGTTTATCTTGATTGTTTAGTTTTTGATACGAGTTTACGAGTGAGATAAATAATTTTTCAGTTCAGTTTAACCGCACACACACACACACACACACACAACCCCAAGAGCTAGTATATATATATATAAATAAGTTGTCTGTGTGTGTGTGTCGAGCGACGTCATGTTTGTGTGTCGACTGACGTCAAGTTTGTCGACTGACGTCATTTTAAGGATTGAGCTGTATGCGTCATGAAGTTGTTTGTCGACTGACGTCATGTTTGTCACCTGATGAAATTACATACCGGGACACCGGGACACAAATGATGACCGGGAAACTGGGAATATAAATGACGACCGGGAACCTCAAAGAGAAATTACAGACTGGGACACCCGGACACAAATCATACAGAAGAATTGATAAACAGGCCCACTACTTCCAGAGGAGAAGAAATTTTCGAAGGACAAGCAGGGTCAACACCAAAATCTAGTGATCGAAACTACAGGATTACCTGTATTTAAAACGCGTTCTCTACAACAGAATGCGGCTCTTATGAACATTTAAGAATACCTTTTGGACCAAAATGAGCTCAAGCGCATTGTGTAAACTCTTACTTCACTTGTTAAGACGTCTAGATAATTCATTTTGTTGATGATGTAATTTGTATGGATAAGAATTCAGAAGACCACTCACGACACTTGGCTGGATAAAGAATTTAAAGTGCCGAAACCCCATAGACAAGTGTATTCTCCTGATGAGCCCTTGTGTTGGGTTGTTACCTCTGAATTATTTGTCTTTAATGTTATTATTGTTTGGTAAATGACGACTTATGCTTATTGACGACATGACTGCTGTCCATGGATTATTCCTTATGGTTGATTTTGTGTATGGCTACGCTGATAGAAGGAATGCGAGAATTGTCCCAAGATTGATTACATGTAAATGTAATAAATAAATCTGGACGACCATAGAGACATTTTCAGGAAATAATAAGGGAGATGATCAATTGATCAAAAAGGCAATATTTGCTTTCTACTACTACAACAACTACTGCTGCTTATACTGCTACCAGAAGCACTATTACTGCTACCACTACCATCATTAAAACTAGTACTTCCTTAGTGAGTTCTACTAAGGCTGAGGATATTGAAAACTATATCTGAGGGAAAACTTGAACTAAATCAAAACATACTATGTGTAGACAAGTTGCTGATATGGGTGTATAAGTAATATTTTTGGAATGACGTATCATAGCCCAATGTACCAACAAATATTCTAACCTTGGTTTGCACACTTATCTTCATTTTCTACCAAAATTTTTTTTAACTGTCAAAACAACACCCTGAGTCTTGGCTATTATACTTTTAACATCTTAACTGCTCTCACTGTCCTTACTAATAATTAAATAAAAACACAAGTTTTTTAACTGAAAGTAAGGAGCGACATTAAAACTTAAAACGAACAGAAATTACTCCGTATATGAAAAGAGCTTTTCCTCCTCAATGCCCCACTCTTTACGCTGAAGTTTGATTCTTTCTCTTAACTGACTAAAAATGCAGTGGGCTTGCCTACAGGTAAAACTACCTATAGAGTGAAGCATATTAGTCCATGAGCCCTGCAGGCAGCAGGGCAAGGTCTGCATTCTAGGCCTATATTTATTCAAGTGATAAAACTAAAAAAAAGGGTAAAATCCAAGTTGAGTGAATTCTTGCTATCTCAGAAATGGGTTAGGGTAGGAAAATGAAGCTTTCAGGGATGGGTCTAAAGGCTAAAGTATATTTTGGGAAGGTATTTTTAAGTACATACCTCCACTCCTTTCTCCCTCTAGAGCTTTCAATGTAACTCCACCCGTCAATGTCGATATCCTTTTGCTACCTCAAGTTTTCCGTTAGAATTATAATTGAATTCTTGTGTACATTTTATCTGTTTTCCAAGGATTTCAAAAGAACATGCGGATTATCATTAAAAGCAAAAAATGCTGAAACCACGAATTCTTGTTCGATTTACCCTTTCTAGAGTTGTATCATCTGCCGGATTTCGTTGAAAAAACGAAAGAGTGCCAGTTGCAAAAAAGTGAAGCCTAAACAACGACTAGCAAGCTATTTGAAAATCGACGGGGTGTTTCCTCCTTTTTTCGAAAACAATGCAAATACTCTCTGGCTCGTAACTTTTGATAGGTAAAACTAAACTTGATGAAACTTATTTATTAGAAGTCAGCATAAAAATTTGATTCTTTTGATGTATCTATTGGTACCAAGATTTCATTTTTTTGAAATTTCGGTTACTATTGAGCCGGGTCGCTCCTTACTTACAGTTCGTTACCACGAACTGTTTGGTCTATAAGAACCCTTTAACCTCAAATACATCTGTGCAAGTAGGGGTGCTTAGATCCCGTATCCTACCCCACCCCTATCAACCAATTCAACTGGAAACCCTAGCAACCTTTTCCATCGGGGTAGGGAGACCCTAGCAGTCAATTTCAACGGAACCCCTAGCATCCAATTCCATCGGTGCCCTAGCATCTAATTTCAACGGAGCCCTAGCATCCAATACCAACTGGATCCGAGTAAACATTTCCACCGGGGGAGACGGCCCTCTAGCAGTCAATTCCACTGTAATTCCACTGTAATCAATACTATAGTATAGGTTATTGGGAATTATATAGGCGTTTTTGTTGGGATTTTTGAAGGTCTTTTCAAGTTTTATTACACTACACTTTTAAAGGAGATATTAGCCTACCAGTAAAATTATAGTAGTTCATATAACTGGCTTTCCTATAAAATGAATATACCACATGACGCCTTTTTTTTATGCTCTTTATGAACATAATAATCCCTTCTAACTTAAATTGAGATTTAAGCACTTTTTTAGCTCTTAAAAATGATGAATTTTCAAAAAATTATGACAGTTCATATAACTGACTTACCAATAAAGCAAACATACCACTTGATGCCTTTTTTATGTTCTTTATGGCTTTCTCTTAGTTTTGATCAGACTATTTTGAGAAATAAAGGGTGGAGAAGGAGGCTTAGTTGCCTTCCAATTGTTCAGGTACTTAAAAAAGCAACTTGAACTTTTAATTTTTAACGAATGTTTTTATTAGTAAAAAATATACATAACTTAAGAAGCAACTTACGTAACCAACTTCTATATTCATATATTTTTATTATGTATAAGAGGGGTTTTGTCCCTTGGTTAATACCTCGCTCTTTACACTAAATCTGAAGTTTTGTCCCAATTCTTTAAGAATGACCCTTCGTCAAGATTTTATCTTTTTCCTAGCACGGCAATCGGGTAAAAATTTGATTTGATTATCAAATAGCATTGAAGTTTTCTATTTGGTGAAAGTTCATCAGAGAGAAAAAATCCCATGAATCTACCCCCTTCAATCATCTATCGAGCAGTTCTTGAGTTCTTGCGAAGATCCACGCTCCAAGCAGAATCAGCACCATAAAATAACAGATGATTGCTATCTGTGCGATCATTTGTGGGGCTGATTGCTGGACTGAAGTGGAAGAATTTGGGAGAGAAAAGAAAGAGCTTTCAGCTAAAGTTTGACTTTTTGTCCCAATTCTTATGAACGATTCCCGCAACACACGAGCCTTTTAATTAGAATAATAAGGATTTTTAAATGTTCTAAAAAAAAACTTTAGCGTAAATAGCGAGTTATTGAAAAGAAGGCAGCCCCCCTCACATAAGTAATAATTTCTGTTCATTTAAACTTTGATGTTGCTCCTTACTTTCAGTTGAAATTTTTTTTTTTATTTAATTGCAATCCAAAACAATCTGGGACACCTTGTTTCAAAGAGTTCGTGGTAACGAACTTCTTGCTGCTTGTCAAAATGCCAAACACCTTCTTTGCCGGCGATGATCATTTCTTCTTCTTCATCGTCATCCCAATTGACGGGATGAAAGTTGTGCGAAAGGTGCATGAAGTCGCAAACGACGTCATATTTCCACGGATCGGCCGGATCGGGCGGGACAAAATACTCCAACACGCGGATACCGGGGCCTTCGCCATCAACGCTGCCACGACCTCTCAGCGGTTTGACGACCAGCCGATACTGATCGGATTTTGACTTGATCCAATGCATACGATGCACGCTGGGCCCGGGCCCTTGAGGGTTGTGTGGACACCGGAGTTTTTGTTATCAGATCTTTCAACTGTTTTAAACAGAATGGCTATCTCAAAACTTTTATCAGATGTATTTGGGAAAAAGGGCGTGGGGGGGCTAGTTGCCCTTCGATCACTTTTGACTCTTAAAAAGGGCAATAGAACTTCCGATTTCCAATCGAACGAACCCTCCCCCCCGAATTTTATACGAACACCCCTTCTATATTAAGTACCTCTGGGGAAAAAAATAATAATAAATAATAAAGCATTGGAGCGGTACTGATAAGTTTCAGATAAGTCTGAAGTTCAAGTTTAACTACTTTCATTAGTGTGCCGAGTAGCTAAAAAAAAAGGAAATCGCTTTGAGTTTACTATTGAATTTAAGTTTAGGACTATTTTTAGCTTGAGCATTTTAAGCTTAATGTGTTAGGTTGAGTTTGACGAATGAACTTGAAGTTGGAGGTTAACCTTCCTTAAAACGCTGAAACACTATCTTTAAATTGAAGCTTGCTTTGAATAATATGACTTCGAAAATTGAAAAAGTGCCCTCGTGTCATTTTCTTTTCATCAACATGAATTGACCAGTATGAGGTCGAAGAAGTGAACGAATCTGACGAATTGTTTCACCACGATGCGTGAGATAGTAAACAGAATGGATCATTAGAATGATATCGAAAGGTCCATTATCATGATTGGCATTCTTCAAATACGATTCAATATCTGTTCGTTCAATGGTCCACTTCTTGATGAAACTGGATGATGCCTGTAAATTCACCTCGAGTTCATCAGCCATGTCTTTGCTGGGTTCGACTGCTATGAGATGATCGATTTGATAGGAAGCAAGTAGTTTTGTGCTTGCCACGGCCTCGTAAGATCTCGTTGCACGAGATTACAAGTGGCATCTGGGGAGGTTTTTAACGGCGCGGCAGCACCTCTCATCTCAGGGCGATCCTGATTCACCGATGATGCGGGAGTCATCACACAACCCACAAGCCAAAGCAGACTCAAACAACAGATCAGAATTTTCACGTTGCCCTCATGGTCACGTTCTGACCAGAATCCAGGTTCTGGAACACCGCGACCCGGCGTGACGCATCAACATTGCGTAACACCCAACGCATACGCTGTTCACCTGGGCTTTTTGCTACTTTTGGGCTTCGACTCGCACTTGCACGCCGCGTTTGGGACGCAACGTGACGAGTGTCTCTGGCACGATCTCTTGGTCGGGGACCAGTAACAGGGAGACGGATTGGATCATTGTCGCCAAAACTACCTGCATCTCCAGCGTGGCAAAGGCATTGCCAATACAGGTACGCGATCCCGCACCAAAGGGAATATAGGCGTAGCGTGGCGGTGGTTCGGCATCAGCGGCAAAGCGATCCGGACAAAAACGATCGGGATCGGGGTAGAATTTGGCTTGTGTTTTGAAATCAGGGTTTACAGCATTATTTATCAAAATTTTTGCACAAATTGTCGAAAAAATAATATGAAATTCTATCAATATTAATCTTATTTGATTTCTAAAAAGTTAAGCTTCGAAGCTGAGGCATATTTCTTAGACAAAATGTAGGTAGTTCACAGAATCAAAACTTCAAAATAGAGGAAGTCACAAAAGAAATTTTATTTATGAAAAACCAATGTAAGCTCCATTTTTTAATTAAAATTCTACCTTGGCAGGAAAAAATTGTTACTCCTGGGGTATCAAGTTTCAGTTCCGACGGGAAATGTCCTTTAACAATTTAAAGATTAATTAAATAAACCAATACCGGCAAAAGATACACCGACACAAAATTAAAAGCCTTTAGGTTCAGTCCATCTACACCAGAAGAATTTGATTTAAGGCTACAAACAATTTTGTCAACTTCTTCAACAGTACATGGTACAAATTTAAACCCATCCTGCATGCTTAAAGGGTGTGTGTTAATATTGACGGTACCACCATCATTCTGCCTAATATTACCTTCCTTACTCTTCAAACGGTTTAAATAATATGGGCTGCCTGGTGTCAACAGGGTGACTCAGAAATGGCCCTCGTATTGACATTGTTGTACGATGTCGATTTGATGCGACGGATGTTGGTGGCCGGGGGTGCACGGGGAGGACGATATGCTCGAGCCATGGAAATTTATTCCCAAATATCTCCTCAAGACGATGTTCTGGATCGGTTGGCGATGGGTGTCGCCCTCGAACTATGTGGGGACGATATTCAGTACTTTGGTCAGAAACAAAGAACTATTGACCCCTTCCAACGCTACGCTCACTATGAAAAGGCATACAGTTGACTTGAAAAACAAAACTTAATATAACTCCCAAAATATTCTATCTATGCTCTCTGACAACCTGGATACACTTACACTCTTTTTGTTTATTCAAATTGTAAGAACAGAAGTAGTAATAATAGTATCCCCAAAGTTTCAGTTTAATATCCCCACTCGTTCTCAATACATTGCTGAGGTGTCTTATTGGCAACGCTTGTTTAAATTATAATGGGCCAAATGCATAATTGTTGGGGGTTGACTTGCCTAATATCTCTAAAAACATAAATGCTGGACCGATCTACTGGTTCTGATCGCAGATGGCCTCCCAACTGCGATTGCCAAGGCGCCGCTTTATCATCAACCATAAGACGGCAATGTGCAGCGGCAGCAGGAGCAACCAGTAGGGTCTTAGAAAATGAAATTGTTCCAGGTCCATGACTAGATCCTGCCATTCACTTTTAAGGTGAAAAGTAAGCCTGCCAGAAGCAGTGCCAGGCCAAGAGGCCAGTAATACAGGGCCTGCCTCGGCCGAAAGCGCTTGCTGTCGCGCTCTATTGGTTCCAATTTGTCCAGGGCCTGGTAGATTTTTATTCTTTTTTTGTAAACTGGTTAACTTTGGTGTGCGTGGATAATGGGTATTATCCACGTGGATAATGGTGGTTAATAATAAGTGGATAATAAGATAAAGGATATTATCTGGATAATGGAGAGCAAAAGTAGACTGAGGCGATATCCTGTCTCCGGCTCTACCTCAGTCTTCCAAGCTAGGGATACCTAAGAGCACTGTCCAAGGTCCTCTGCTTTTTCTGATTTATAGAAATGATCTTCTCCGCGCTTTATCAGCACAACGATCTCAACACGCATGTTGTAGATGTCGTGTCCATATCCAGTTCGGGGCGGTCGCAAAGGGGTTTGCCAATCAGCTCGCTTCCGAAGCCGGGAATCGGGTTCGCTGCGTGCTCGCGTACAATATAGTTCAGCGGATTGTCTTCAGTCGTTTCGAGGCAGCAGACTTGGTCTGCGACATCGGCAGGCAAGGCGGATTTCGGTTGGCAGTCTTCCGCAAGCGGTAGGTCATGTGACGTCCGGGATAGCGCTTTCCAATACGCGTAGAGCTGTTCAAGCGCGGTGCCGTTTTCCCGATCGGCGAACGCTTCCTTTCACAGAACAACTGCTCTGGTTGCTGACCATCTTCTAAGTTGATACCCACGACCCCTAGCTCACTTAAACGGGTGCAAAGTTCGGCAACTTGTACAGGGTTATCGCTGTAGCCGTTTTCGATATCAATGGTAACCGGCAACTCTGTGACCTTGATTATTCTTTCAACTGCTGACAACAGCTCGTTCTGCGGCAGGCGGTAGCCATCGGTATAGCCTAACGACCAGGCCATTGATGCACTGCTGGTTGCAACGGCTTTTGCACCCGAATTTGATACTATGCTGGGTCGAATGTTCTATATCTGTTGCTCGTAGAAATCAATGAATGTACCTTCAATGAATGAATATGTTATATGTTGTGTTATGTGTTATTAGACTAACATTTCCATTGTTTAGAATTTTTTTCAGGAATACGGCAAAAACAGTGCTTTCTTATTGGTCCCATCCCTTATTACCACTGATTCTAACAAAACGGCTCTCAAAAGGGTAAAAAAATACATATACTTATGTATTTTATTATGTTTTATATTACCTAATTTTAACTTTTATTTAAACATTTTTGCTTTTTTCCTTATATTATATCCAGATGATAAATTTAAAAAAGTTTGGAACATTATATTGATTTTTATTCTTTTAACAGTAGGTATTTTTGTACCTTTTAGAGTATGTTTTATAGATTAAGTAATATAAATTTAAAATATAAAAATTATTAATTATTTTTATTATAAAAAACTATTATTTATATTTTAAAAAATCTGGCGAACTAATAAGAGTGCTACAGGAAATTCCTGTTGTTTTTGTCTAAGTGCTACTAGTATTTTTCATAAAATAGTAAAACTCATAAATTTCCAGTAGTTTTGATCAGAAACACACTGAGCTTATGACGAAGATTCTTAGCCTGGAAAAGGGGATTGAGGCCTTGCGAAATGGGAATTTGGGCTTAATGAAGAAAATACGGTTCTCAAAGCCGAAATAGTAAATCTGAAAAAGTCTTGTCGTCAAGTTGAATTTGTTTCAAAAAGACAGAACATTGTACTTCATGGCATAACAACTGTTTAAGGTAGTAAGTCAGAAAATGCTGCTTGGGAGTTTCTCGCTGAAATAGGAGTCAATAACGCGAATTCAATGCTATTCGTCAAGTGGTCAAAGACAATAGCAATTAACGGGCTGTTACTGTCAAACGCATTAGCACTGTCTTCCAAACCCAGCGCCTGTACCAATGTATAAGCCATTTGCTCTTTGGTGACAGTCATATTTGCGCCGAAATGTTCCGGGCTTTCTGGCGCGACGGTGGGCGCATCCGCGAACTCAAGGTCAGACAATACCCCACCGGTTTGCGCAGCGCTGTTAGCAATACCATGGGCATCGGCATTAACGTCCGCAAATACTGCCTGATTACCATTTATTGACTGTCTGAGGTCGCCTGGACCGATATTAATTTGGCTCCCCTTTGGTATTTTTCATCAATCGTCACCGTAATTAGTTTGGTTTTTTACCATCTGGGTGATTTACCCCTAAAACAATCCCCTGGATCCGCCTCTGGCAAACGGATAAGCAAATCCTTATGGAAAAGCCGTTTTGCGTTCACAAATTCTTTTAAAATTAATCCGTTTTAAAAAGTTGAGCCTGGCCGATATATCGGCCGACCGATATTATTGAGCCCTTATGAGGGTCAGTATCACAATTGGATATCGGGAAAAAATATCGGTTGGGTGATCTCGGCCGCGGTGATCCTCCCGCAAGGGTTTCGGCTCAAGGGCGTCGACGACAGCAAGAAGCTCGACAAGGACACCCGCGAGACGCTCGCCGCGGTGATCCGCGAGCACGCGCTCTGCTACGCGATCGGCAGCGTCAGCCCCGAGGAAATCGATCGCATCAACATCTATCACGCGGGTCTGCTGAGCATGCGGCGCGCGATCGAGGGCCTGCAGCAGCGGCCCGACCACGTGCTCATCGACGCGCGCAAGCTCGAGCAAGTGCCGATCCCGCAGACGCCTAAAAAAGATTAAATCCTCCAAATCCATTACTGGCTCAAAGGGTGAAATTTTCTCTTAGGTAATGGGTACCAAAGAAAGGCCCAAATTCTGAATTTGGGCAAATATACACTCCCCCCAAAACAGAATACGTCCCAAAAAAAAACTTTAAACGCTTGTTTTTTGTTTGTTTTTTTGTTGACAAGTTTATATCCTTTGCCAAAAGCACCTGGAAGCCAACGCAACTAAGCGAAACTTGTTTGCTCGAAAAGGGGGGCCACAAAAAAAGAACTTTTGGAGACACAGGCAGTGATTCCAATTGACAGCTTTTGCATGTTCTAGATTGTTGGTGGTATAATAACAATCCAGATAATGATTTTACAATCCTGTTTCTAGTGGGAAAGACCTTATATGCCAAGGTAGGTCTAGGCTATGTTCATTCTCGTTGGTTTTCCCAAGACTAACTATGAAGTAACTAATACAGAAGTTTGTGAAAGATGCTCAAACTTTAAGAATGTGTGATAATAAAAATTGTACAAGGAATGTTAAATAGGCATTATTAGTGCTATATACGAGGAAATTAATTTTATGGTCGCAACGAAAACCACGAGTGGTGGGATGCCGGAAACGGTGCGTATTTGGACCGGGTCGAGTTCATCGATTTTGGCACCGACCCGTCTGCATGGGTAGCTGCGGTTGAATCCGATGAAGTTGATATGTTGTATGAGTCGGTCGGTGACTTTGTCGACGTGCTCGACGGCATCGGCTGGAACAAGTCGGAAGTTGTCACTGCCAACACGATCGTCATCCGTACCAATCAGGAAGCGGAAGTTGACGGCAAGAAACCTTACGCAGATGCTCGTGTTCGCCGTGCATTGCACGAAATGGGGCTCGCGCCGGAGGCAGCCGACGATCCAGGTTTTCACGCCCTTGAGCGCCGACATGGCCTCGCCGTTCAGGCGCACCACATCCGTCGAATAGGCGACGTCGCCGACGCGCATCCCGACCGTGCGGCACACCCCGTGGTCCTGCTCGAACAGCCGGAGTTCCGCGTCGCCCACGCGGAGGTCCCCATCCTCGATCTCGTTCGGGCCAAGATTCGGCCGGAACCAGCCGCGCCGGTCATCCATCGGCGCGAACACATACGAAAAACGCTTCTGGATGAGTTCCGCGATGCGGACGGCACGCTGGTGGCGGTCATGCTGATGGACCGGATGGAGGATTCCCTGTCCGCGGTCTACAGCTTCTTCGACGGCAGCCAGACGCGCCGCAGTCTCGGCACCTACATGATCCTTTGGATGATCGAACGCGCGCGAGCGCTGGGCCTGCCTTACGTATATCTGGGCTACTGGATCGAGGGATCGGACAAGATGGCCTACAAGGCCCGCTTCAAGCCCCTTGAAGTGCTCGGCCAGGACGGCTGGACGGTCCTCTCCGCCTGATCTTCTGGGGCGCAGCGTAAGCCTGCGCAACCCGAAGCGCCGTACAAAAACCAAGCTGCGCGAAGGTCGTAAAGACGCTGTTGTTCCAAATGATGTCTGGGTGATGGATTTCATGCATGACCAACTGGTAACAAGCTGCAAAATCTGCGTTCTAACGGCGGTCGACGCTTTCTTGCGATACGCTCCTGTGCTGGACGCACGGTTCAGATACAAGGGCGAAGATTCTGTTGCGACGCTGGACACTGTGTGCCAGAGGATCGTCAATCCGAAGACGATTGGAGTCGATAGTGGGCTGCGGCACGCGTTGGCGCTGTCGGCACTGGCTCGTGTTTTTAATCTCTGGCCGCTGCCATTTGCGCAAAAGTTCACCGCCTGACGCTGAGGCCAAGACTCAATAGGAAAGAACATGACAATAGACCTGCTTGAATATATGCCGTTTGCCAAGACCCTGGGGTTGAGCATACAGGTTGCGGAAAAAGACCGTATCGTCGGCAACATAACGGTGTCCGAGGAGATTTGCACAACCGGCAAGATCATGCACGGGGGCGCGATCATGGCCTTTGCGGATACCCTGGGATTGGCTGTCGCTATGACGCCAATGGCAGGATTGTTTTGGCGTGGCAGGCCATCGAACGGGATCGTTCCCTTCCAATCATAGACAGCGTCCCAGCCGGGAACCGGCGCACGCCCCATGACAATGTTTTGCGGATCGCGGACCGGAACGCGCCCTGGGGCAATCAATCCGATATTGCCTTGCGTATCAGCGGCCACCATGGACTGCATCGGTGTTACGTAGTCACGCATGGCCTCCTGAAAATCCGTTACCGATTTTCCATTCCATATATTCAGGCCGCTCATGATTGTGTTAGGAAGTAGTGGTTCAGTTGTCCCACGTTTTATTGAACAAATAAAAAATAAACAAAAAATTACTATAACAGATCCAAATATGACAAGATTTAGTATTACTATGGATGAAGCATTAGATTTCATTTTACATGCAACAAAAGTTGGAAAAGGTTCAGAAATTTTCATCCCCAAAATGAAAGCTTATGCAATTAATGATGTAAAAAATGCAATAACGAAATCATTAGAAGATACAGGAGAAGAAATTACCGGTTTACGTCCTGGAGAAAAATTACAAGAGACAGGAATTCGCACCGCCAACCACTACGACCACCACCACCACCACCACTACTACCACCACCACGATTTGTTTCCGTTGAAAACCAAGCTTCCACTAAAATTTTTTGTTTTCTCGGGCTTGTTTTTCGCTGATTTTCTCCATTTCCGACACGGGCTGTTTGTTGTTTGCGAAATTTTTCGCCGACGACGTTTTCCGCCGCACTGTTAACGACGACGTTTTCCGCCGCCGCCACCTCGCGCGCTCTCTCTCTCTCTCTCTTGTCTCTCTGTCTGTCTGTCTCTCTCTCTCTCTGGACGCAAGGATTATTTTATCCATATACCTAAATTATTTTGGTTTTTGAAAGTGCAGTATATCTAATAACTCAGCTAAGGTGTTCGTAAAATAAAATGGATTAAAGAAGAAAAATCAAATTATATTTCAGATGCAACCTAAGACAAAACCTCTTTGAAAACCATTTGAGTTGGTAAAATTACCCGATTTTTAAATCGATAAAATCACCCAAGAACCTGAACACAGAATTCAGGCTCTCTAAGGGGTAATTTTGTAAATTTTGAATATAAAAGAAAAACCTGTCCAGCTCTGATGGTGCCGAATACGTTCTCAAACTCAGCAATGAAAAGGAAAACCGTAAGGTATTATCTGTTGCCGCTGATACCGGTAAAGTGCAGGAATATGAACTCAGTTTCAGTGCCACCATGTCGGTGGAAGATGCTGCAGGGGAAACCTTGACTCAAAACCAGACGATTAAGGCAAAACGTGACCTGACGGTGGATGAGGACGCCGTACTGGGTAAATTCGAAGAAGAACGCACCATCCAGGAAGAATTAAGGAAACAGGCCGCGGCCAGTGTCCTTCGCAGCCTCTCGAGGGAATGGGGAATTGCTGACTTTTGCCCGACTGTGGTGAAGACGAGCTGCACGAGTCGGGTTTGAGGTGGACCTTGTCGAGCTTCTGGACGCTTCGTGGCGCTCTCTGCTGCAGAAGGAGTTCCAGAAGCCGTACTGGTCCAAGCTTCAGAAGGTGTTGTGGAGGATGCTGCGCTGCGAACGGATCATGCTGACCAGTTGTCATTCTTTGGCGCAGTTTCTCAAAGCGGAGCAGACGGCAGGCCGACAAATCTTCCCTCCTGCTCAGCACGTGTTTGTTACAAAAGGTCGGGCGCGTTTGAAGAGAAAGCAGGTTGGTGGTGGAATGGCGGTGCGCTTCCTACGTTGGCGTATCCGAGATGCTGCTGTTGTGGACCAGCCCCATCTTGGAACTTGATGCGAAGTTTCTGCGCGCTGGAGTCTTTGAAAGCGGCAGACACAACCTATGGGTGGTGGGTGGTCACGAGATTGACTAAGACCAGTGATTGAGCAGAGCACCAACGGGGCCAAGGATGGATGTGGTACGCTGCTGCGTGACTGACCTCCGCGACCTCTGCGTTGGATCAAGGAGGGCGACGAGCTGTACCTGGACGCGCTCCAGGCCTCGGCGCAGATGACACGCTCGGCCAAGCTCGCGGCGAGCGCGATCGACTCCTACCGCAAGGCCTGGAGCGCCGCGGCCGAGCTGCAGCAGCGCCACCCCGAGGACGAAGCGCTGGTGGTCGAGATCGAGAGCATCGCCAACCACCTGCACGACCACGCGATCCTCGCCGCCCTGCACTCCGCCAACCTGCTGGCCGTGCGCAGCGACTACCTGGGCGCCCTCGACTGGGTCCAGCGCGTGCTGACCTAGGCATTAAGCTCCTTTACGAGGACGAAAGCATTGCCGTCGTGGAAAAGCCCGCGGGCATGACCGTGCACCCGGGCGCAGGGATAAAGAGCGGCACGTTGGTGAATGCTCTCCTTTACGCATGCACGGACCTATCGGGCATAGGCGGGAAGATAAGGCCGGGGATAGTGCACAGGCTCGATAAAGATACTTCAGGTGTAATGGTAGTTGCTAAAAACGATAACGCCCATAACTCTCTTGTAGAGCAGTTTAAGGGGAGAGACGTCAAAAAGAAGTACTTGGGATTTGGTGGTCCGACTCAACAACCGATTCAATTCACAGAAATTTATGGACCTCAATGCCTTGATCGTTGATCCTTCCACAGCGATAGTCGGTTTGATGGACCATTTGGTAAGATCACCTCAGGCGACCTCCCTTCTATTAGGAATGGAAAAAGGACAGGACACGCGCGACATCAAATTGGGAAATGCGGCATTGCACGGCATTGCGCTACGCGATCTGCGACTTCCCTCTGATATCATTATTCTTTCTATTTCGAGAATGGGACAATCCATCATTAGTCATGGCTAACATATCATGGCGAATGCCGGCGATAATCTTATCGCGAACATCCAAGCTCATTTCCGAAAACTTTTGGAAGGCGGTAGTCGCGGCGTTTACAGCTTCATCAATGGTATTAAAAACGCCATCCCCCAGGAAAGGAGAATTAAACCCGGGTTCCGAAGATGAAACCGGAGAAGCAGGAGTGTCCGATATTTTCTGCCCCAGATTCGACGCCACTTTTTTGGCGATAATGTCGATTTGTTCTTGAGTTAACTTCATTTTTTCTGTTCCTTAAATTTGTGCAAAATGAGCTTCGGCGGCATGCCTGCGCCCGAGGGCGAGGTGACTTTCAACATCAGTGGCGCCAACGGGCTGATCGACAAGCTGATCGCCATGGGGCTGCTGAGCCAGCAGGACGCCATGGGAGCGCGGATGATGCTGGGCATGTTCACCGTACCGGGCTCCGAGCCGGACACCCAAGTCTCGACCATCGAGGTGAATGACCAGGGCCAGGTCCTCGCCAACGGCCAGCGGATCAAGTAACACCCGGATATGAAAAAAGGGCGGATGGTAACATCCGCCCCTTTTTCGTTGGTAAAAATAAAAGAACAAATATTAATACAATCAACCGTTAGGGGTCTTTACTTTAGGTAATGCTATACGATTGCCTCTGACTTAAACAGGAGTTTAGCAATTTCAATTTACTTTCTAATGACGATCTGGAATTATTCAAGGGGAAAAAAGGGAGGATTCAATTCCTGGTGTGGCCGGTTATTTGGTTCGGGACGGGGTCAATAGCGTGATTCTGCAAGCTCAGCCAGAGTCAACCCAGTTCTAAATGGGTACCTGGAGAAATCTGGGGAAGGTAAAAAGGAAGGCTCAACAAATCATATTTCGTTTTCAAAAATGCCATTTCCGATTGCCATTGATGGATGGACGACATTACTATTTGGCTGAATGAAACGGGCTGCTCCACATGCTTTTCAACAACGGCCAGTTCATTCTCGACTGCTATTACTCTGTTCATAGGTCAAAACTTTTGCGGTTAACAATCTTTAGCCCAACCTAAACAGATTTAGGGCCTCGTTTGATGATCGACGGCTGGAATTGGGGCGAATTTTCCTATCCAGATATAGTGATGATAGGATAAAAAATGCTAAACTGCTCCATGCGAGTGATCTTTCTTGAACTGCGATGAACGCAGTCGGCCACCAGCCATTCCTTTTCAAATCGCTTCAACGCTTCTGCAAATTCTTGTTACCCTCTTCAGTTGGGGAGGGGGATGTATTGCCATCACACTTGGACTTCGCATTTCCTGCCAGAAAAGCGCAGAATTTCACCCGTAAGAGACTAAGAACGTTGCCCCTCGCATCAATTCCCGAGGACGGGATGTGCGTCAAAATCGATTCAGCTTGATCGAAAGGTCGTGTTTCACTCTGCCATCTTCTCGGTGCGCCCCCAAGGCGAAGCTGTCTCTGGCTCACGCCCAACTCATTGCAGCCTCTCGCGATGGGGAGTGCCTCTCGGATGAATACGTGGGCGCCAACTCCCCGCTGGCGTGGAGGTGCGAGCACGGCCATGAGTGGGAGGCGCGTCTGAACAGCGTCAAGAACCTGGGCAGTTGGTGCCCAGTATGTTGCCGCCGCAAGGAGAACCCGAAGCGATGAGAAAGCAGCGCAGCGCACAAGCAGCGCCGCATGCCACCGCTCGGCGGCGCAGGCCGCCGCCTGGCTCAGCTCTAAGAACAAAAATGTAAGGTTATGCAACAGATCGATAAAACAACTATTTCTCATTGCTCAGATATTGTCTGCAGGTTTACAATACTCACAAGATAGTAACTTTACCGTTTTTTATACCTGACGTCCAGCAAGTTCTAGTGATAGAATACTCCTGCCCAGCCTCTCCATGCGGGTTGATTATAAATAGTCTGTCATCTCCTCAACATCCTTACTAGTTTGTGTAACTTTCATAACTATTCTATTTGAGAGAGTAATTATATTTCAAAAAATTTACAGAGTTAATATTTGCTGGGGATCAATACACCATGTCAAAGGATCTACATCAACCATAATAGTTTTAGCGCCAGTGTATGTTATCGGCACTGCCGATGCTATCCAAGTTGCTTCGGGTACTATAACTTCATCTTCTGGCTGTAAATCTAAACTAGCCAGCAATAAATGGATACCAGAAGTACATGACGGTAAAGCGATAGCGTACTCCCTAGTAGTGTAGTTTGCAAAATTATACTCGAATTGTTTAACACTATTATTTGCTTTATCATACCAGTCATTTGTAACTGCTGCTATGACTATGATTTCAGAAAGATATAACAGCATTCTGAGATTTGTAATCAAGAGCATAAGAAATCCTAAATTAACAGTTTTGCGAAAACCAAGCAATATTTGTGACAATTATATTTAGGCTGTCATGATTTGGATCCTAATTTCGAGTACTAGTCTCAGAATTTTAATCAACAATCCCAGGTCCCTTGAAATACTAAATTAGGGGGACATACTACAAAATATAAGAATGTCTTTTTCATTTTTTTATTTATATATATATATTTTGGATACTCATACAGTGCTTCCTCAATAAATATTTAATTTGAGGTTTGCATAGAATTATATAAAATGCTTGCATCTTCGTAAGTCTATTCAGTAACCGATTCTTAATGATATATTGAGTCTACTACTGAAAAATTTACAGTTTTGCACGCCTTTTCTCAGTGGCAGAATGGTTTTAGTTCTTCCTTTAAGAGTCAAAAGTAATCAATGGACAACTAGCCGACGCTCCACTTTCCCAAAGGGCATCTGATTAAAATTTGAAAACGCTCCATTTTCCCAAAGGGCATCTGGTTAAAATTCTCAAGTAGCGGCAATGCCATGGGTGACCCGGAACTGGGCAAAGCCTTTTGCAGAGACGTTGCGCTTTTGAAACAGTCCGGCGTGCATCCAGTCGTTGTTCATGGCGGCGGGCCGCAGATTGGTGGCATGCTCGAAAAAATGAGCATCAAGTCCGAATTCAAGGACGGCTTGCGGGTAACCGATGCGCAGACAATTGAAATTGTTGAAATGGTTTTAGCCGGATCGATCAACAAGCAGATTGTTGCATCCATCAATGCAGAAGGTGCCAGGGCAGTAGGCCTTTGCGGTAAGGATAGAAAACAATATATTGAAGAACAGAAATAAAAAAAATGTAGAAAAATAAAATAAAGCGGGATAAACCAAGGAAAACTAAAATTAAAAGTACTTCATTCTAATAAAAAGCATAAGGATTAGTTACCGAATTAAGAATAGTGGAGAACCAATTTCACAAATCGATGTTTTCCTTTACGTTTGAAGCCAGCGAATTCTTCAATTTGATAAGGACTCACTAGAGCTTATTTTGTGCTGTTTAATTACATGCATTGACTTCGCTTCCAAAAATTTCTGAGAAACCAAGTTTACCGCCGCCCCGGCGCCGAGAATCGCGAACGCCACCAGATCCGGCGCCAACCAAAGCGACGAGAGCACAACCAGCGCGGCAAGGACCGCCGCCAGCCCAGCCACCTCGCCACCCGCGTCCGCCGCGACCATCCGGGTCCACTCCCACGCCATGCAGGCGGCGAGAAACGCGGCGAACACCGTGAAATAAGCGCCACCGAATACCAGGAACCCGCCGGCCAGCGGCAGGATCACAATGGATGAGAGGATACGTAGAGCCAGATTTCTGTTCAGCCCGAGGATCCTGTCGATGAACTTGACCACCTTGAACAAAGCCATGAAGCAGAAAAACTCTTGCTCGCCATAGACCAGATTCGCAAGCAGGGCGACAAAAATAATCTGGCAGCCGATGCTGGTTTCAAACTATTGCAAGACACTTGCGCCCGGCTAAAAAAACGCCCCGTGATGTTGGTCGATAATCTCGACCTGGTTTTTGACCGCATCGACAAATCTGGCCGCAAACTCAAAGACCCGCATTCCCCCGCCTACTGGGCCTTGCGCGAAGCTTTGTCCACCACTACCTCTCCTATCATCGGGCCGCCGGGGTGGCGGAAAACGACTCGGCCCTGGGCGACGCCTTCGAAGCATTGATCGGAGCGGTCTACCTCGACGCCGGCTGGGAACGAACTCGGGAGCTCATTCTCGACCTGTACGACAATCTCGAAACCACTCCCGAGCCGAAGACGGGAGTCGCCAATCCCAAGGGCAAACTGCAGGAGAAGATCCAACCGGTGCACGGCAACAACGCCCTTCGCTACGAGACCACCGATCAATCAGGCGAGGCTCATGATCGTACTTTCGAGGTGACCGTGTATTTAGGAAAAAAAGGGACAAAACCAAAGTGTTGCTCTCGCAACACAATAATTTTCGTTAGTCAATCGGTTTGGAGTAACGAATTGTACTTGGCTGCATATTGTTCTGCTGTTCTGTTGTTGAATTTCTTAATGCAACTGATAATTTCCTGTTTTTGTTTATCAATTTTTATACCCTTGGAATGAATTTCGAAAATTTTGCCCAGTCTTTTCAACTCTTTTTCGATTCTTTCTGTCGTTGTTTACACTTTATTCTTTAATTATCTTTACTATGGTAAAAGTTTTCCCCCGAACGGCCGGAGATGCAACCTGTTGGGATGCCGTCGGACGTATGACAAGTGATTCGCCATTTGTACGTACAGGAGAAGGATCACGAGCCATATTCGTTGCTGCTGTCATTGTGGATACAGCGATGGCGTTGTTACCACTACGATGATTGACGTTATCGGTACGTGGTGTAACCAGTTCGGATATACCCTGTTGCTTGATGGGCGGAGTTACGAAGGTTTCTCCGGAGAGAACGGTCTTCATTTGGTGCGCTGCTGCTGTATTTTTAGGATCCACGCCACCCATTTGGGGCTTCGCCAAGCTCTACCACCCGTTCTCCAAGCACGCCGTCGTGCCGGTCTTCCAGACCTTGGCGTCGGTCGCCGGGGGCTGCACCGGCTACGTCGTGTTCTGCGGCGTGCAGCACGCCCACTGGGACGACGACCTGGACCGCGTGACCAAGCGCCAGCACCCGACCTTCCCCTCCGACGCGCCCATCGACGCCGAGGGGCAGCCGACGCCGATGTACGACGCCATGGCGCAGCTCAACACCTGGTTCGTCCGCGAGGGCGCGGGCCTGTTGGAGGCCGAGATTCCCGGTTGGGGTTCTCCAGTAGTTGAGGGTGTCGAGAAAACCGCGGGCTTTGGCCAAGGTTTCGTCGTATTCGGCTGCCGCATCCGAGTCCGCCACAATCCCGGCTCCGACGTTGAAGTAGGTTCGGTCCTCGACTTGGTAAGCTGTCCGGATGGCAATGTTGAGGTGGCTTTCCTGGTTGAATCCTAAATAGCCGATTGCCCCCGTATAAGGGCCGCGCGCTACGGGTTCGAGTTCGTCGATCAGTTGCATGGCGCGTAGCTTCGGAGCGCCGGTGATGCTCGTAAGGATGGATATAACGGAAATCAGAACTTCTTGGAGAGGTGTAAAGAGGGAGACTTTAAATGGACTGGGAGGGAGGACAATCTTACGCAGCTGGATTGGACTCAAGCATCTTGGTTCTGCAGTGAATTGCAATTAGTAAGGTATTTTTGTTTTTTCGTTGCAGTTGAAAAATATTTATAAGGATGGGAAGATATGTAATGGAACTAAATACGATACTAGAAGCATCAGTGATGACAGTGGTCAAACATAGCTCTGCAAAGAGGTGACACGGTATGCTAGATGGTTTTAATGTGCGAAGACCATTTTAAACTACCAAATAAATACCCTTCAGTGGAAGGGGGAGGCTAAGAGTGACATTTTCGTGAGGGATGAATGAAAAAATAACTTTTTATTTAGCCAAGTTGTCACGCTTGAACTATTACGGAAACAGCAAAAAATGCCCAGCTCTAACTTTAAGTTCAAACTAAAAATAACTAAATAAAAATAGCTACAGTATTCTAACCCTGTTGCACAATACGTACTTGGCTTAAAATCCTCTAAAGTAACTGCTCGTTTCCCGATTTTCACGAGAGAATGGATGCTTTGGCGGCTATGCAAGGGGCGACCAATTCCGGTATTCAAACTATGGCGTCTGCAGCAAACAACGCTCGGGACGCGGCGACGGTGGAGAAAATGGAGACGGACTACGTGTCTGCAGCAATTCAAGGTGCGGCCGAGATTGACAGTGAAGATAATCAAGTGATCAACCTCAATTCATTGATGGTGGCCCTGGATGATTTTGTCGCGAGAGCGAATAACGCGGAAGGTGGGGTGCCGATAAATTTTTATATTAAGTATGTTTCTACTCGAACGTTATGGTTGTGGTGCAATATTGGTTGATAACAAAGATGAAACGAATAAGGGTGGTGGTGGTGGTAATAATAACAAGAACACAATCATTGATACCGATACCCGTGGGAATAATTATTGGGATGCTAAGAGATATGAATTACATATCTCTAAAATTAAGAATTGGTCACTGTGTTCCCGATGTCGTTCATTAAAGAATCAGAAACGGGAGGTTGTAAGGGATGACGTTGAAGCCTTGGCACCGGATCATGAAATGACACGTGTCTTTCAACAACAGGTATCACAAATTATGATAATATAATGAATAATATATAATATAATAATTATATATAATAATTATAATAATATAATTATAATATAATATAACGAATAATATATAATAATATATGAATAATATATAATGAAAATTATATTATAATGAATAATATAATGAATATTCATATAATATAATGAATCACGTCCATTCTTTCTGTTTGCATGCACTGGATTTTAAATAAGTTACATAAACAAAATTATAGTCAGAAAAAAACAGCAAAACTTAGTGTTGGCTTATGTTGAGAGTCAGATTTAAGCTTGTGTGAAGATCAAACCAATATAGTCAAACCAACCCAATCAACTGAAATAGAAGAGCATAATAAGAACGAAGACGCCGAGAGCGAAGACAATGAGCTGTTGCAGCAAATTGCTGAAAAGTTTAAAGCAGAAATCGATGCTGGTGTCATTTCTCTGCACGGTGAAGGTCAGCAGGTAGTGATACGTTTGCAAGAAGGCTCGGCTTTTGCTTCCGGAAGCGGATTTCTACAACCCAAATTTGCCTCACTGGTGAGGCGAATTGGTGGTTTTCTATCTGATGTTCCGCTGCTATGTCATACTTACGTTGTTCGAAGTCAGATAAATCAATCACGCGAACTTCACGTTCAAATGTTTCTTGACCTAAAGCGCCCATGCGAGATTCTTTCTGGAGTTCTTCGAGGTTGTAGTTATTTTCTTCGGCTAAGTTGGTCATGTTTGCATTCATATTTCACCTCAATTTTTGGATAGACCATGACCCAATCAAATTGAATGGAAGGTGACTGGGTCATTATTTCAAAAAAGAGCAACACTTTCTAAATCAATAGAAAGTGAGCTTATTTCTGAGCAATGCCAAATGTAGGAGATGTATTTGCAGATCTTTGAAATCTTATAATTAGGTATTGAGCAAAGTTGTGAAGCTGAAAAATAATTTTCTAGCACTTTATTTAAGCAGAATATCAGATTATACCTAAGATTTTAAGCCATATCAAGGCATTTCCCCTAACTTTATGGAATGTATTTTCTAATCTTCCAAACATTCTAAAATCAGGATTGAGCAAAAGTCAAAGGCTCAAAAAGTTTCCTTGTGTTTTATTTAAGCATTATCTGTTTCTCAAGGTGTTAGTTCTACAATGTATATCTTGCCACAAGCCCACCCCTACTCATTGCGAAATTTTTCAAAGAACTCCTCTCCTCAAAAGGATGTAAAAGTTTTACACCGTTGAAAATTCTCTCGTGGAGAATTGTTCCTGTGGAAAATCCCCCTCTCACAGAAAGATCCTCCCAGACAATTCCAACCTTTCGTCTTGACAATCCCTCGGAACGTCTCAACCTATAAAATTGAGTCAGCAAAGAGAAAGTAAGACCAGTTCCATATATCCAATCAGTTCCATATATGAATATCTAATATCCAAAACAAGTCTATTGACTTTGCAGGAGAAACGGAGTCGGCAGGTGGTCGACGATCACGAAATGTTCATGCGTCGTGTGATCACTCTGGCTTCAGCACAGGGCAGGCGGCCGTTTGCCGCGATGATTGTCGATGAAACCTCGGGGACCGTGGTTGCCGAAGGGGTCAATCGGTCAGACAGTAATCCACTTCTGCACGGCGAAACGGACGCCATGAACCAGTACATGCTCACCAGCCACGCTCACTGGAAGCAACTCATTCTGTATACGACCGCGGAACCCTGTCCGATGTGCATTTGTGTCGTCTCTGTGCCGACTGCGAGGATGCAGCGCGCCGCGTGGGCCCCGAGACCTGCGGAGCGATGTGTGCAGTCTCGATGCGCCTGGAGGGAGGAGGGAGGAGGAAGGTGATTGGAGGGATATGATTTTAAGGCATATGCAAAGACGAACCATCGTGAGGTCAGCTCGGGCGGAGGAGGCGTGTGTGCGGCTTCAGAGACGTGTCCCGAGGCAGAGTGTGGGACACGGATGTCCCACAGACTGATGGAACCGTCCCTGCTTGCGGTGACGAACACGTCTGCCGGGCGGCGCGGCGATCGACATTAAAGACGCCGGAAAGGGAAAGGGGAGAATACACATGTTCCACAACCCAAGCGGAACTTATGAAATCAGTGGTCTTCATCAATCTCCGGGGATGTACGATTTCGCGTCTAGAGGCCCCAAAAAAGGGGCAATCAACTTTGCGACTCCGCATCCGGTCGAAAATATGAAGAAACTCCGTAACAGGCTGGAATCAGACACAATCGTCATCACCAGAACGAGAAAGCGACGCACTCAACAGTTTTTCATTCCGCGTGTATCAAAAATATCGCCCCAAACGCTTTTCTTCGGAATTGGAAGCGGAGGCCATTACAGAATACCTTCACAATACGCGTAATCAACGTCATTCTGAAAAACCCTTCTTTCTGATGTGGTCCTTAAATCCGCCCCATAATCCCTGGAACGAAAAAAGCACTCGTATGGAGTTTTTTGACCAATATACCGAACAAGGAAAAGTCAATCTGGAAAACCTGCTCAGGCGAGAAAATGCCGATACTGCGGTCGGTCGTTATGCGCCTTATTATTTTGCCAATGTTAGCGCCGTCGATTTTTAAGCGGTACATTGCGTAAAATAGGGGCGATTACGGTTGGCCCCGTTACGATGATGAGTGCAGAAATCTGTAAGGAAACCGGCCAACTCAAACCCATTACCCAATGGGCAGCCATTGCCCCACCTACAAGGGTAACCAAAGCCCCAACGGATAGCAATTTGCCGATCGAAGGCCCAATGGTCTTTATCTCTGCCCTCTTTAGAGTCAATCCTCCTTCAAATAAAATGATACCAATAGATATAGAAACAAAATCGAAAAGATACTGGCCGGGAAATAAACCGCCTTTCACTTCGTCCCGGTCGTGTTGAACTACTTTTGCTCTCTAATTCTTCTTGCGTTGGTTGTTGTTGTAGTTCACGTTGATTCGTTGATCCCGTATGTTCTCGTAAAATATCGTCTGGAAATTCATTCGGTGTCCTATTGTCGAAGACAATCGATTAGTAGACAAAAAAAGCATTTCGAATAAATCAATCTTTCGTACGTTTTTCCAGTTTGTCCTACAGGCGTATCAAGAAGTGTTTTTTCGCTGCTGCTTGTCTCTGGCCGTGTTACTGGATCGTTCAGTGATGATTGCCCAATGTGTGGGGCGTGCTCGACCCAGCCAGCGAGCGGCCGGATATCTGGGTACGCCAATCGGCACCACCGCCACCCGGACTTGAAGGCCGGGTGGTCAGCGGATTTGATACCGACCTTGAACGTGCCTACGATCATCAACGGCTGGGCTGGAAATACACCGAACTGGACTGCGTGCAGGATGCGGTCCAGAGCGCACCGCTGCTCAGCTGCAATCCGCTACCGGTTAATCTGACTGGCGATGCTCAGGAGTCGCCATTGCAGCCGCTGCTTGATTTCCTTTCTGCAATCATGCTGGAGCCTGTCGGCATATGCTTCAGCAAAGGCTCGGCCATGAACGTATATATTTCATTAGCGAACGGGAATAAAACGGCGAAGATCAGAATAACTACGACAACGATCCGGAGTATGCGATCGCGTAATTCCAGCAGGTGAGTAACCAGCGTCGCATCGGCGGCTGGCAGTTCGGGATTTTCTTCCTGCTTGCTCACGTTTTTTCGACGGGGCTTTCTACTGGCTGGGTGCTGTTTGCCTCAATGGATGGCCGGATATTGTCTTTTGCCTGATGCGTCGCAATTCAGATGGCGCTCCTCGAGGACATCGGCGATGGCCTTGACGTGTTCCTCGACGAAAATCATGGAGACGATGATGATGTCGCCGGTCCGGATCGCCTCTCGGCACGTGGCCAGGCTTTCGGGATTGTCAGCCCAGTCGGTCGCCGCATGAACGGTGAACGAGAGACCCGGAATGTCTTTTTTCAAACGTGCGCGTGCGTCATCGACCGCAGCGACAACATGATTGTCCAACGTCACGAAGACCACCCGAATGGAGCGGCCGCTATCGGGCGAAATGGATTTGATGGCAATACAACCTTACGACCGGTATTGTCAGGTGCCATCTTTTCTTGTGGTCAAGCGGGAAGTGCATCCGATGATTGTATTATTTTAGGTGGTACGAATCCTGTACTGGTCGAAGATTCAACTGTGGCAGGATATGATATTACCGATATTAGTTTTTTGGGTATTACATTCGATTCCTTTACAGGGACAGCCATTTCTGGTGATGCATCCAGTATTACCCGTGTCAATCTTTTAGATAACATCTTTCGAGTACGTACCTAAATGAGGGGCCTACACCTGGCGAGCGCGAGCACGATCGAGAGGCACGAACGGTCGGACATGACGCTCCGTCTAGCTGGACGAGGCGCGGGCCGCCAGCATTCAGCGCGGAGCGTGCTCCTTGGCCATCTTCGAAAACTCCTCGAGGGAGGGCAGCGGAGGCAGCCCCTCGCCGCTGCTCAGCACACGCGGCCGAGCGTGCTGGTTCGAGCTTCGCGCGCTGGTGCGCTCGCGGGCCGTGCTCGCGAGCTCGAGCGCGCCTTCGTGCTGGGGTGAGATGCCCACCACTTTCAACGCGCACCGGCGTAAAATCCCTGAACCGCCACAGGAACAGACATTGATTATGGTCAGCGGTGTCATTCCTGTTCCGCAAATTCGGCCCACGCCAATGATGAATGGGATGGCACTGGATCTGATTTCCGGCAATACCATGCTTGCAGGTCGCCTCGCGCCATTAGGATACACCGATGATTATTCTGCCAGGATCAACAGGGCGTTTTCGGTTGTTGAACAATACTAATATTGGAACATATGAGCGGCAGATCTATTAAAATTTATACCCCATGCCAATTTATTATATTGAGCACTGGGCTAGCTTAGCTTTTACATGGTTTATTTCCATTATTTGTGACTAGTGGACAGCTGCCAGGTAATATTCACAAGAATTGGCTAGACTTGAAAAACAAATCCAGCATGCTAGTGGAAAGCGTTTCTGGCTGGTAGTATTTGATGCTAAATTAGAATTATTAAAAATAATATCACTTAAAAACAATTTAGATGATTAAAAATTGCCAGGAATGCTAATTGGAAGGGGAAATTGACTTCTAGAGTATGAAAATTACCTTACCCTTCATATCTTTGTTCAAAACACAGATGACAACCATACTGTAAAAGCTCCTATCTAAGATATAATCTATCTATCTAATTTTCAAGCCAAGGATGCGTGTTTATTTGTTTTTTTCTCAGGGGTGATCGTATCGACACAGTGGTCCTAGAATGTCACAAGAAGGCTCATCCTAGCGGAAATTAAAGGTTTAGTGCCCTTTTTTGTGACCAAAAATTAAAGAGCACCTTGGCCCCCTCCCATGCACATCTCCCACCAAGTCACCGGATATATGTCTTTGGGAACGACTTAATCCCCCACAGTCCCCGGGGGAGGGTCACCTTCATTATCGATCTTTACAGATAATTAGCAGGATATATAATTATCTTTACAGATGATTTGACATTATTGACCTTTTATAAATAATTTTAAGATAATTTAACATTATTGGTCTTCATAGATAATTTTAAGATAATTTAAATAATTAGAATAATGATCTTTATAGATAATTTGTAGATAATTTAGATCTTTATGGATAATAAGCAGGGGAGAAAAATGGGCCTATGATCAGTAGGAAGAATAATCATTCGAATGCTTCACATGTACACAACAAAGCCTTACCTATTTTCGGTATTAAAGAAAACATTTGAAGTCAAAGTTCTTGTGAGTTTAAGCGATCTGTGAGTTTGTGAGTCTTGTGAGTTCTTGTGAGTTTAAGTGACCTATGATAAAACTTCTTGCCTTAGCTTCAGCCTGTTGTATTTCAATGGTTAAAAGACGAACATCCTTTTCCAAGCATCGTTTCTCATCATTGGCATCGGATAAGTTTTCCTCAGCCGTTGATAGGCTTAGACGAAGTGCCACAAACTCTGTTTCTAAGGATTTACATCTGTCCAAATTGGACTGTCTCCCGCATCGTCTGCGCGAACGTGCGCAGTGCATCGACGATGCTGGCGCCGAACCGATCCGACTGGATCAAGAGCGCCACGAGCGAGGAGATGTCCTCGGCGCCGGTGCGCTCGGCCATGTGACGCATGGCCGTCGAGCGCGGAACACCGAGGTTGATCTCGAGATTGGTCAATTCCATCTCGTCCGCGAAGGGCTCGCTGACGCGGCGGATCTGACGCGCCACGGAGTTCCACGCCATGTCGAGCCCCATGCCCGAGGAGACACAGATCTCGAGCAGGTCGATGAATGCCACGCAGGATGTTGATGTCGTCCCGGTAAGGCTGAAGCGCCGCGAGCCCCGGCCCGAGCTGGTAGTTGCCCGGGTTGCCGGTGACCCATCGCCGCATCTTGATGCCCAGCGCACCCATCACAGCCACGAACCGCTTGGGCGCGGTCGACTGCGCGCGAGCCGAGGGGCCGAACGCCTCGAACAGAGGCAGCGGGAGGGCCGCGGCGCCGAGCACCCCGGCGGCTCCGCCTAACCACGCGCGTCGTGACAGCTTGGGCATGAATCGAGAGTGCAGGAGGGTTACTTTATGGTGTTTTGTCAAGCCCAAGATTAATTTATTGGCTCTCCTCTGTATACCCTGAATCAGCTTTAAAGTGCTTCCCCCAAAGGGACAAGCAAGACAGGTTCCAAAATCAAGGACTGGAGTCACTAGTGCCTTGCCAAGCTCTAGGAACAGGAAGACTTTACATGACCAGTTGATGATAGTTTTTCTGATAAGTCCAAATCTTAAATTTGCTCTTGGGAATACTTGATTCAAAATGTCAGGATTTATGACTACAATGGTATTTTGTACTGATTTACAAGTACTATTGAGCCGGGTCGCTCCTTATTACAGTTCGTTACCACGAGCTGTTTGACTATTTCACTACTTTCTACACTTTTTTGGTGATTGTTTTTCCATCTCCATAGATGATTTTCAACTTTATTGTCAAATAAAGTCTTCATTATGGCCAAAAAGCCGAAGTTTATTTCATTTTAGACCGTTTTGATTCTAGCCAATTTTACCCTTCCCCTTGTTACCATATCCTGTATATGGTAATCACATATTTTTTTTCTACCATGATTGAATAAAGAAAGACAATTTTTTTTGGGCGGGGGGATCTCGGTCGGATGCTCCATGCGGGCATCATCGGCCAGTTCTGCCCCATCGTCCAGACGCCTGGACGATCGGCATATTCATGTGGACGTGATGACATGGATAGTCCGCCGTGCTTGGACGATTGTTCTCTCAGCGCGCAGAGCGCTCCCAAGCACATCGACCCACGACACGGAACTGAATCATGCAGAACGACCTCCCGATCCTCGTCATCGCCGCCACGGGCAAGACCGGCCGCCGCGTCGCCGACCAACTCGAGGCCCAAGGGCGCCCGGTCCGACCGCGCCCGGGCGCGTGTAGGAGAGTGCGGGGTGGACGACCGCCTGGGAGGTCTTCCAGCTGCCGCCCTTGGTGACGCAGACCTCCCCCATCTCGAGCACCCAGCTCGAGGTCGCCTCGCGCACGTTGCCGGCGAGGTGGAACAGGCCGTCGGGGGTGGCGAGCTCGGGCAACGAGCGCGCGCCGCGAACATGGGCGAGGTAGACCCGCAGCTGCTCCTCCCACGGGTAGTCCTCGTTCACGGCCACGTCCTCCGCGGGAACCTGCGGCCAGCTCGCGCTCGGGATCACAGGTCTGTCGCAGTTAATCATCCATGTTATTGGCGAGCTATTACCTATCAAACAGTTCGAAATAACAAACAGTAAGTAAGGAGCGACTCGGTCCAGTAGTAACCGAACTCTAAAACCCGGAATTTTAATATCAAAAGATAAATCAAAAGAATGTACTTATTACGCTAATTCTAAATATATAAGATTTAATTAAGTTAAGTTATACTCATCAAAAGCTACAAGCCTGAGATTACTTACCCGATTTTTGTAAAACGGGGAAACACATCCTAAAAGTCCAGGTGGTTTACAGCATTTATCAGTTTTGCTACGTTTAATCTTAAACGATTAAGATGAATTTTCAAGAATTTTACATAGAATAATTGTTGTAATGCCAAGGTTTGCTGAGGATGCGACTGAATTTAAACATTATTTCTTAAATAAAGTTAATTGATTAAGTGGAATCTTAATGTTGCCGGTTTGTAAATTGTAAAATGGTTTAAACTTTAGTGCAGGCGGCCATGTTTGGTTTGCTGTAGACGTAGAGACAAAAAGTATGACTGATTCAAACTCCAATAGCCGCTATATTGAGACGGAAGTTATCACCCTGCTTCAATCGCATTACAGGCCTGTTCAACCTAGAAATAGGACAATATTAGAAAGAAATTTCATCTCCCAACCCATTCCACACCTCCTTTCATATCAAATAGTTCGTGGTAGCGAACTTTAAGTAAGGAGCAACCTGGCTCAATAGTAACCAAAACTTTAATTTTGATACCAATAGATACATCAAAAGAATGAGAATTTTATGGTAATTTCAAATATACAAGTATTTACAAGTTTCATTAGGTCATACACATTAAAGGCTACGATATAAAAAAACAGCAAAACAAAAAAAAACAGCAAAAATTAGGTTTTCTAAGTTTGCATTGACAAATTAATATATTAAAGTAAACTTGGTGTAAATTAACACTGATTAGCATTGATGAGTATTAATCATGCTTCCAAACATGCATAAGAAATCATGATGAAAGCTGCGTTAAAGAGTATTTCATCCCCTTCTTGAGTTCCAAAATGCCAATTAATTTAAATTTCAAAACTGTACAATAAGAAAACATACTTTGCTTTGAAATAAGAACAATAATGCTTCTTTGGAGTGAGTGTTTTTGTTCTTTTATAATCAAACAACAAACAAACTACTGTACTACTACTACTAATAATAAACAACAACAACATAATAATAAACAACAACACAATCATAAACAACAACAAGCAGCAGCAAAAACATAACAAACAACAACAAAAAAAGAAGGATAAGGAGAAGGAAAAATGGATGATTTTATTATTATTTTTGGGGAATGACGACGACGACGATGACTTCCATAAAAAACAACAACATATAGATACACTGCTGCTATTATTATTATTATGCTTTGCTATTAGAGATTCCACACCTCCAGCGTAGATCCTCGCAACAGGCACACGAGGTCGGGGCTGTCGTACACATTACACGGTACGTTCAGAGATAATTCAACATGAAATCAAACACAGTCATCACGCAGCGTACTTGGAAGGGTGAAATCGGATATGAGAATAGCCACCTGTTTCGGCATCAGTGATTCTGTGAGACAGCTGAAAGGGAATGGCCTCGGCAACCTGTTCCATGTCTACGTGATACACACGCGCGTCGGCATCCGTCAGTGTACCAAAGGTGGAGTTATCAGCGTTTGCTCTGGCAATCGCTGGCTTCGCACTGTTCGCTGCCGTCAGCTCCGGTCTTGGGATCGCCTATTCCCGGATCGGGCCATTGCCCAAAGCTGTCGAGCCGGCGCTTTCGACAATGGTCCTGGATCGGAAGGATCGTCTGCTTCGCGCCTTCACGACGCCGGAAGGGCGATGGCGTCTACCGGTCACACCGGATGACATCGACGGTCGCATGCTCAAACTGTTGATCGCCTATGAGGACAAGCGCTTCTATGAGCATCGCGGTATCGACCCCTTGGCGCTTGGGCGTTCTCAAATTCAATCATCTAGGCGCAATGCGCCCGACGGAAAGGTTCCTTGCGCAACAACCCGCTCGGCAGTTGATCCTCCCGTCCGCGAGACGTGCAGGCCGGCCGGACCCGGTGAATTTTCGGCTCCAGTCAAGTCATCTGCCCAAGCCACCTACCTGTGCCCCACCCAGCCGCGGTCGTCCGTGAAGGCGCGGGCCTCGGAGACGCGGGTGCTGATGTAATCCTCGGGCAGGCGTTCGAGGGCGTCAAGCGGAGCCGGCGCCGCCGCAAGCAGGACGTTGCCGGAATAGGCGAGTGAGAGAGGTGTCCAAATAGATATATTCTATTTTAGTTGACCAGGAAATTCGGAAGTGGGAGTGCCTGATCAGAAGGTATGATTCTCGTTATGTATTCTAGGGTGAACAGGGTTATTCGTGTAGGTATAACCTACCGTGAGAGTGTTATGTTATAACTTCGTTTTTTGTGTGCTTGTATTAGTGTTTTTGAATGGTTTTCTGTGCTTTAATGGTTTTGACGGAAAGTTTAAGTTGAATCCTTTAACTATATTTGTATGTTGTTAATCTTATTTGGCAGGGGGGGCACGGCCGCCCGCGGGTCCCCCCCGGCCTCGGGCTCCGCGGGGCCGCCCTCGACCGCGCTCATCAGCAGGGCGAACAGGTCGCTCTTCAGGCGCATCAGGGTGGGCTGGGTCTCGGGGTCGCCGAAGCGCACGTTGTATTCGAGCAGGCGCGGGCCGGTCGGTGTGAGCATCAGCCCGGCGTAGAGGACGCCCTGCATGGGGTGTCCCTCGCGCGCCAGCGCGTGCACCGTGGGGACGAGCACCTTCTCCTCGATGCGCCGCATGACCTCGGGCAGGAAAGATTGCTGAAGCTTTAAAACAAAATTCAACATTGATGACATTAATGTAAGTGGTTTGTTAATTTGATTGTTCTCCAACTTGAAGGACATTTTATGTTTTTTGCTGAATAGTTTTGCTAATATATTGTATTTATTGATATAGTTTGAATTGGAATATAATTGGCAATGAAGGAGCAGGAAAGATTGCTGAAGCTTTAAAAGATAATGCAACATTAGTGAAATTAGAGTAAGTTGTTTATTAATTTGTTGTTCTCCAACTTGAAGGACATTTTATGCTTTTGCGCTTGCTCGGCGCGACCGGTTACGAGGTCGTCGCCTGCGTCAACGGGCGCGAGGCCCTGGAGGCCCTGGAAGCGCAGGGACCGTTCCAGATCGTCATCACCGACATCAACATGCCCGAGATGAGCGGCGAAGAGCTGCTGCGGGAGATCAAGTCCCGCGACGCACGGCTGCCCGTGATCGTCCTCACCGCGCGCAAGGACCCCGGCCTGATCACCGAGGTCTTCAAGGACGGCGCCTACCGCTTCCTCTCCAAACCCTTCACCGGAGACCAGCTGCGCGAGGTGTGTTGAATGGCTCATAACAAGGAAAGCTTCTTGAGCCGAATAACTTTTTAACGTTTGTAATAGTGTTTTAGTATTAATAAAATGATTGATGATTGATTCCTTTGATGGTTAGCCTGTTATCCATTTATACAGTGGAATCTTAGATTCAAATCTTACCACAGTTATATATTTCGTAAAAAGAATTAGAGGGACTTCGTGAATCTGGAGATTCCTGACAATCTACCGAAATTATATCATAGGACCATCTGAAGTAATACCCTCAAAAGTTTTCTACCGTAAAACCGATGGAATTTTCAATCTTCATCATCAATAATACATCAAATGTTAAAAATAACCAAGACAACCTCAAAATAAAGAAAAAAATATAAAAAGTAAAGTAAAATACAAACTATAAAAACTTCATGGGAAAATTAAAGGACCACTAGAAATACTTGAAACATGCAATATTTTTTGTGTAGGTGATAACCTTTAACTTGTGCTAGATTTGTCCAAAAAACACAAAAAATTACTCATCGCCGAAATTAACAATGTGTACAGGTTGTTATAATTCAGTTTCAATTTCAGAAGTTAGCTGCCAACAGCCGAGTCCGATCTCGGAGACGTCGCGGTCGCGAAAACGGCGGGTGTTCATCGCGCGCGACGATACCGCGCCCAGAGCCCCGGGATCCGAGCCGTGCGCGGATTTCGCGAACGCGGCGCGGAGCGCGGCGCTTCTTGGCGGGGCGCGGATTTCTTGAAAAGCCATGCCGCGCTCCGCGCTGGATTGCATGGAAGGGAATGTCCCCTGACCAACAGGATTGAAGATGAAGATCAAAGCTCTGACGTCGGCTGCCATGGCCCTGGTTCTCGCGATTGGCGAGGACGCGCGAACCGGCACCAACGCCCTCCTGGACGACCCGCGTTTTCTTGCCGGCCTGCAGGAGGCCGGGCGGCGCGGGCTCAGTTTCGACCTGCAGCTGATCCCGGAGCTGATGGAGAAGACCGCAAGGGTTCTGGCGCAGGCGCCGGAGACGCGGGTGGCCCTCTGCCACGCGGGCTCCCCGCATGACCGCAGCACCGAGGGGCTCTGGGCCTGGGAGGCGCAGCTCGAACACCTCTCGCGGCTGCCGCAGGTGACCTGCAAGCTCTCCGGCCTTGGCTACCAGGTATTGCCATACCTCACGAGTAAACTCATCGCCGCTTTGTAGTGCAACCACGCGCAATCGAGCACGCTCCGCAAAATCCGTATCTGAATCAAATTTGGACTTTGATTCCTGATAACGTTTCTCCATATCTTTTATCGAATTTCTTTGATTGCTTCTATCCCATCCTTCGTCAATCAAGTATTCAATCAGCATGCCGAATTGTGTTCCCCAGTCACCCATGTGATTCTGCCTTATAACATGATGACCCTGTCTGGAAAGCACACGCACTATTGCATCACCGATAAATCCTGCAATTTCGTAGAATCTTTGGTAGGGTTTTTTGACGTCATAACCCTGCGATAATTACAGATGAAATTCTTGTCCGGACTGAGAATTCTTCGAAGAATTCCAGACGGATGCGAAATTAATTCTGCATGCTTGAGCTTTCGGACACGCTCACCATGTCTATTTTTTGCTTGTTGTTCTACGCGCAAGACGAAATTTTTTTCCGTTGCGCACAACACGCGGACGATCAGAAAATTATATTACAATAATGAGAACAAGATCCCTCTTCTTCTTTCAAAGGGAAATCTGGCTACTCCTCCACTGGAAAATCCCTCCTCCCCAAAGATTTATTCTCTAGACAATTCAATCCTAGTAAAAATTTGCCCTGGACAATTTCCACTAACATGTCCATGCGTAGAATTGAGTATGTAATGAGAAGACAAGACATCGGAAGAATTTTGAACATAATTTCTGGCACATTCCCCCAGCGCAAAATTTCCCCTGAAATTACCCCACTGAAGATTCCCTCCCCATAAAAATTATCCCAGTGGAAAATCCCACTCTTAGAAAATCCTCCCCCCTTTTGAAGGAATTGATCGGCCGGACCTGCAGTCTGCGTTCTTGCGACACGGTGCCACCCAATGCGGCATTTGCACGCCAGGAATGGTTGTGACCGCTGCCGCGCTACTGTCAAAGACCCCCCGGCCAACGAGGACGCAAGTCGAAGACGCGATTGGGGGTGTATTGTGTCGCTGCACCGGCTACCAAAAGATTGTCGATGCCATTTGCGATGTGAGTCAGCCGCTGCGCAGTGAGCACGGTACAACGGACGTTGGCGCGGCGGTCGGCACTGGCGTCAAGCGGCTCGATTCGAACCGTGCCGCCACCTTGCTCAACACATCCAGCAATGACCTTTTGTCATCTTCGGAAATAGCACGTCCAATTTCGTGCATAATGATTTCAGTATCGGCCTCACGGGAAAGATGGTACCCGCCACCGCTATCCAGCAGTTCTTTTCTTAACTGCTTGTAGTTGGCGAGTTGGCCATTGAACCCGAAAGAAAACCACTTGTGTCTTTGGAGATGCTCTCGCTCAAAGGGCTGAGCATAGCTGCGTTCGTCTTTGCCACAGGTGGCGTATCGCACATGTCCAATCGTTTCGGTTAATATTGAGCCGGGTCGCTCTTTACTACAGTTAGTTACCACGAACGACATCCAGGAATTGAGCAGAATTGTATGTATCAATGAAAAGCTATAAATCTAAGCTTGCATCAGTATGATTATTATTGAAATTATTTAAGGTCAAATATTAAAAATTATTAGTTTATTGACTTACCTAGAAGGACCTCTTTTTGGAAATACCAATTATCCTATTTTGATGTAAATATCCTTTCAGTGTCTCGGTTTTATTCACATATTAACAGAAAGCTGGTTTTCTTCGGGCGTGGAAATCACCAGTGAAATGGAGGTTGATGTCCTCCATCGGCACGACCTGGGCATAGCCGCCGCCGGCGGCGCCGCCCTTAATGCCGAAACAGGGACCAAGGCTCGGCTCGCGCAGGGCCATGATCGCCTTGTGGCCAAGACGGTTCAGCGCGTCTCCCAAGCCGACCGAGGTCGTCGTCTTGCCCTCGCCCGCCGGGGTCGGGTTGATGCCGGTGACCAGGATCAGCTTACCGTCCGGGCGATCCTTGAGGCTATCGATATAGTCCATCGAAACCTTGGCGAAGATGCGCTTAATTCTATTATCAATAATCTGGGTCCTATGACTTTGATGCACGTTGAGCGCTGGGATACGAGTTTACCGTTTGTTGTATTAGCCCCGCAAATGGGCATAGTTGAAGGAATGGTTCCGTCAAACCATATCGACAATTTTGTTCAGTATGCCCTAAAGACTTACAACGTTGATCCAACGCGGGTTTATATGATGGGATGGAGTCAGGGGGGCTTTTTAACTCTCGACTATGCCATTCATTTTCCTGAAAAGTTAGCAGCAGCGGTTTCAATGGCTGCTGGGAAGTGTTCACCCACGGAGGCCGAACGCCCACGGGCAAGGACGCCATCGAATGGGCTGCACAGGTCGATGACCTGGGTGCGGGCGAAATCCTGCTCACCAGCATGGACGGTGATGGCACGAAAGATGGGTATGATCTTGAATTGACGCGCACCATCGTGGAAGCAACCGCCATTCCTGTGATTGCCTCCGGTGGCGGCGGCAAGCCGGAACATTTGTACGAGGCGCTCACGGAAGGCAAAGCCCAAGCGGCTTTGGCGGCCTCCATCTTCCACTACGGCGTAAGGTTTTTTGCCCTTGTTATCTATATTATCATTAAAAAATATTCTAAAATTAAGCTATTATTTAAAATTTTTACTAAGAATTAAATAAAAAACATGAAATACTTAAATATTTTTCAAATTAAACATTTTTATACAATTTATAACTATATATAAACTATATAATATTAATATTTAGAATATAAGCTTTCATTTGAGCTATAAATTAATATTTTATCATATGATCTTAATATACTTTACCTGATTTAATAAATTTTTAAAAAATTTTTTATTATTTTTGTACTACTAGACAGGTTGGTGAGTCAAAACACCAAACTGGTGTTTTATTTTGTGCTGAATTTTATTGCGGTAATCTTTGCCAGTTATGTGTCCTTTAAAGCTGTGGTATTTTTTTCGTTATACATTTTTGGTATTTGGTTCTACTCTCATAAGCTTAAAAAACTGCCGATTGTTGGTAATTTAACTTCAGCTATTTTAACCATTACGCCATTTTTTGCGGTTTTTATTTATTACAAGAATTTTGAAACGGTCATTTTTATACACGCCATGTATTTATTCTTAATTATTTCTACGCGCTTCCCTTTACTGCATATCTGCCACTGTTGCAGTGAGTTCTGTACACCACTATACCAATTATGTGATTGGTGCAGTGCTGTCTTCCACTGTACCAAATCATGTCATTGGTGTAGTGGCCAACTGTGGGTCCGTGCTGCGCCTTGGGAAGGATCGTCCGGAATCTGGGCTGCCTGCTCAAGGTTCGTAATCAATTCCTTGCCCTTTTCCTTCTGCTGTCGCTGAACGTTCTCACGAATAGGCGCCAGGAAGGGGGAAGAATCCTCCTCGTGCGTCTCTGCTTGTGCGCGAGAAGATCATGCATCTCGACTATGTCTACTCTTCGACCTGCCCCTGCTCGCTGGAGCTGTCGGAACACGCCCGCCAGGCCCGCGGCCAGCTCGCCACGCCGCATTCGCAGCGCTCGGTGGCGCGGATCTCGGTGCAGTTCGACCCGGAGGGCCCCTGCCTGTGGTTCGAGGATCTGATCGATCTCTGCCGCCGCGCGGTGCCGACCGAGACCCAGGTGATGGTCAAGCGCGAGGATGAACAGGCCTTTGCCGAGCTTAACGCCGCCAATCCGATCTTCGGCCCGATGACGGTCGTCGGGCCGAATGCGGTGGTGCTGGAGCGCACGATCATCGGCGCCGCCTGCAGCATCGGCGCCGGCTCGGTCCTCGGGATGGAGGCCTTCGAGCAAAGGAGCGGCGCCCGGCCGAGACGGCTGCTCGTCCAGGCCGGCGGCGTGATGCTGGAGGACCACGTGACGCTGCTGCCGGGCTGCACGATCGCCCGCTCCAGCTTCGGTGGCTTCACCCGGATCGGCCAGGAGACCCAGATCGATGCGCAGAGCTACATCGCCCATGATTGCCGCTGACTCAACTGATGGGCCCCGAAATCGTGTTCACACGTGGTTTCTATCAGCGAAGCCTTCCCGGCTGTCCTGGAATCTCGATCCATACCGACGGCCAGCCGCACGGTTCCGATCTGTTTGGCTATGAAGGAAGCTGCCCTCGGCTGCTGCGTATCCTGTACTACCTGGATGACCTGACACAGGAGCGAGCCCCGTTCCGACTGATTCCGCGGTCGCATTTGTCGTTTCACGCCGATGCCAGTCCGTATGTTCGGTACGAGTCCCATCCGGAAGAAGTCACACTGATACGTTTGGACTGGAATTTGCCCGCTGAAACCTCCGGCGGGCCGGGCGACGAACTGCTCGCGGATGACGACGCCCAGATCGAGCGACTTCAGCCGATTGACGCGCCGTCCAATACGGGCGGCGACCGTTTCCGCGCCCTGCAGCCCGGCCAGCGCGTCGAAATGCGCTTCCTCTTCAGCCCGCATCCTGTCGATTGCGGTGATATAGGCTTCCGTCAGATCGATGCGTTCTTCCAACCGCCAACCGGCCGCGTCCAACAGGGCGGCGTAACCGCCTTCTACCTCCAGGCAATACAAAAAACCCGGTCAGTCAATTGCGATCTACGTATTTGGCGATGACTACACCGGTGCATCCTACGATCATGCTGTTGCCGACATCACCAGAATGAACACACGGCAGAAAAATGGCCAGCGCCTTGCCAAAATTCATGCTGTCGGGTTCATTTCACCATCGACAACCGGTCGTTTCGCGATACTGATGCGAGAACTCACTAAAAGAAATGACGGGACATTTCTGGCATTACCAATTCATTGAAATAAATCGCCCTGTTTTTCCAGAGACTTTTTAGTTGCCTACCTTTTTGATTGGAATGACCAGGGGTATATCGCGCCCATAGTAAACAACATCCATGTGATAAACCCGATCATCACCAGCCCGCCTTGGCGGGATGATTCCTCACGCATGCAATAGCAGTTTCTGCGCGAAGCTTGCAAAGCCACGGACCATTTCCAACAATGTCAGGGATTACATTGTTGGGAGTGGCACGTGACACAGATTGATCGAGATAAGTTAAAGAGCTTTGTGAAACAGACCGGCGACATGGTGTCCGCTGGTTTTAACTGTGCCATTACAGTTTTTTCGTCTTTAAACAAATGCATGCGAAAACAATCCGGTTATGTCTACGATTGTGATATGGTCTATTTTGCTGTTGATCTTTCGACACAAATTCAGCTGGAATGGAAGAGACAGCGCGAAGAGGAAAATGATTTACTGAACTTATTTCACGTTTATCGAGGCGCAAGTCTTCCAGAAGCAGAAATCATTCGTATTCAGAACTATCGTGGTAAATCAATCACTTCGAAAGGATTTCTGTCAACAACGAAATCTATTGCTGTCGCTAAAATATTTGCCAACAATGTCGTTCGACGATGCAGACCACCTGATTGTTCCGCTGACTCGATGAGCAAATTCGACACAGCTCTCCCTCCGTCAGATTGAAACACTTGCTGCACGGGCGAATGGCTTCCTTCACATTCTGGATAGCTTCAGACAGAGCGAGTGCCTCCACTTTCGGGCAGCCCAGAATGTGATGAGCCAGCCGCTCGGCGGATTTCCGACCGATGCCGGGCAGTCGCGAGAACTGCTCAACAAGCCGGGCGACCGCCGGGCCAAAGGGGTGTGCTTCCTCAATCTGTCGTGCCATCGATTAAAGAATAAGTAAAATCTAAAACGAACACAAAAACTGCTATAAATAAATGAATAAATCTTAAAACAAGAAAAACTTAAATTGAATATACAAATGAAGCTTAAAACGAACAAAAATCACTACAAACAAGAGTCCGGCTTCTGCCCACCTAACCTAAATGTAGAAGTCTAAAGCCTGATGAGTCAATGTTTTTTTCTTGTTGTTTTTTTTTTTTTTTCAAAATAGTTTGTCCTTTCTCTTCTATTTTTTTTTTTCGTTGCCTTTGACAAATGATCAATTCATATCAAGATATAAATTCGCTGTGCTAACACGGGCTAAAATCGGCGTGAAAATCGCTTTCCTTGAGGTTTAGTTTAAAACGAAATTCTCTATAACAATCAAATTACCTCCTTTTTTTCAGTCTGTTCCTGCAATGGGGAATAGCAGTGAAATGAAGAAATACGATGACGTCTGCCATTCCTATTTGAGCAAGTGGACTAAAGAGGTAATGATTTTTCTGTCACCAAATCCAAAATCATCAAATTCCTTTGGATAAAAGGAAAATTGTTGAACAAGAGGAAGAGGATTATAAACCGGGACCGACAGACCGACAGAATTGGCGATTGCTATATGTCACTTGGTTAATACCAAGTGCCATACAAACTTTTCAAATTGTCTCCAAACCGCAAGATCAAATTTCTTCTCTCAAAATAAATATTGAAAGCAGTAAATATCAAATATTTTGAATAGCAACACTGAGGAAGTAAGTTATATCCAAGGTGAAAGAAGGCCAAGTAATGTTGACATATACTTACACGCAAAGAGGAACTTGAGGAAGGAGTACCTTGGTTCTACTCCCCTCTCCTTTGAATTTTAGGTCCTTCTAAATATCAAAGTTCATAAAGATCTGATCACCTATTCGTAAGTTACAAATACCTCAGTTTTCTAATTTTTCCGAATTACCCTCCTCCCGATTCCTCCAAGCAGATCAGTTTCAGTTATAGCAGTCACTAATCTTGGACTTATGATTATTATTCCCACCGGGTTTCATCCTGATCTCTCCACTATAAGCGTTTTCCAAGATTTTTAACCCCCCCCCCCAAATGATGCTGGACACGGTCGGGATTTAAAACAAGACATCTGAGTTAGGAGATCTTTCTTCTTAAACCCTTGCATGAAGTTGAAAGAAACATATAAAATGTTTATATAGAAAGCCAACACTCTGGTTACGTTATGGCACTTCAGAGTTGAAATTAGAATTTGACATTTCAACTTTTAAGCTGGAAACTTGGAAAACTAGAGAAATATTCATAATATTAGCGAATAATAAAACCTTTACGATAAAAACGAACAGAAGTTAATTCTAAAAATATTTTACGAAAAAGAAATTTTTCAACGAAAAGTTAAGGGCCTAATTGAAACTTAAGATGATCAGAAATAAAGTTGGCACACTCCATTCCCACTTCGGCGTTTTTATATTCTTATAAACTATACATGGTATACAGTTCTATCTCAGGCAGACTCTATGCAGTCCGTTCTCAGCTAGACTATATTACCCCAGACAAATGCTACATCTGGTTTCGTCTGGATATTTCATAACATCTCTACATTGTCTCTCCAATCTAGCTAGTCTTCTCGCTCTTCCAACTCTCTACCATTGAACAACTGGCGAAGAAGATTAACCATTGTAAGCTTGCACAAATGATGACGGGAAGGCCCCAAGAACCTCTGATTTTGTTAAAATTGTTGACTTAAAATTAACGGACTATGATTTCCCGGCTTCGTCCAATGCTGCAATTGTGGCCTCAAAAACAAGCATCATTGATGTGTGCCTTGGTTTATAGTCTTTAACCGGATAAAGAACCTCTAGATCTGCCCAAATGCCATTTGGGGCGGGGCCGTCTTCTTTCAACATAGCCAACATATCACCCCTTATGCTTACAACTTCCTCTTTTGTTAGGCCAATTGCGTTTTGAGCCATCACAGATGCGGCTGCTTGCCCAAGCAGGCAGGCTATCAACCTCAAACGGGCCAAGCTTTTGCAGGCTTCCGGCAATCATGAAAAAGATCAGAAGCAGAAACACGATATTGATCAGCGGCAGCATCGGTTCCTGAACAGGACCGTCTTCGGCAATCTGGATGCGGCGTTTCATTCAACAAACTCCACATCACTCACGCCGCCACGTCCCAGCGCGTCCATCACATCAATCAGATGTTGCAGGTTCGCACCATTGACCGGGCGCAGGCGCACCGATGATCCGGCATAATCGCGCACAAGGGTTGGTGCCAGATTGGAAAGTCTGGCGGATTCCTCCACGCTCAAGCATGAGGTGGTCGCGGGGCTCGACATCCTCATCGTCCGGGAGCTGACCGGCGGCGTCTATTTCGGCGAGCCCAAGGGCATCGAGACCCTGCCCGACGGAACGCGGCGCGGTTTTGACAACCAGGTCTACACGACGCCCGAGATCCACCGCATCGCGCGGGTCGCCTTCGACATGGCGCGGGCGCGCAACGGCCGGGTCTGCTCGGTCGAGAAATCCAACGTCATGCAGACCGGCGTGCTGTGGCGCGAAGAGGTCACGGCGGAGGCCCAGGACATTTTCGCAGATGATAATTTTTATAGAGTATAAAAAGGTAAATCTATCATCCGTAAAAAAGATTCTTGGTAGTTAGAGTGATGACAGTGACGAAGTAAAATCCTAAAATTTGGCTTTTAGGACGATAAATTAAAATTTAGCGTAAACCAAAGGCTCTGTGACTGGGAGCCCACCATGAATTACTAATTATCTTCTGTTTTGTATAATTTTAAATTATTCTCTTTGCTTAAAATAGAAAATAAAATGATTTTTTGAAATTAATTTCAAATTTTTGATGATCTTCAGCTTCTTCTTACTGATCGCCTTAATACAGCGGTACGACGCAGGCAGTTCGATGTTCCCCACGCGGTTGAGAATCCGCATGACTTGCTCTTGGTAGACCATCACGCCGTTGGTCTCGGCAAGCACTTCGTCCACGACGGGGTGAATTTTCCGCGGTTCTTGCCGACCGTGCTTGACGTTCACGTACTCCATGACCATCCCACCTTCGAGCGGACCGGGACGGTACAACGCACTGGTGGCGATAATGTCTTCGAAGCGGTCGGGCCGCATCTTCGTGGCCGCCCCAAATCATGCATATAGCACAACCTTTAATCGATCAGTTTTCCTCCGCACAGCCAATGCGTACGGGTTCTCTAATCGTCACGGTTTTTGGCGATTGTGTCGCGCCACGGGGTGGAGAGGTGTGGTTGGGCAGTTTGATCGATGTGCTAAAGCCTGTTGGCATCACCCATCGACTGGTGCGGACCGCAGCCTACCGCTTGGTACAAGATAAGTTACTGCAAAACCAGCAACAGGGGCGTAAGAGTTTTTATAGCTTAACCGATACCGGGCAACGGCAATGATGAAACGTTCATGAAGCGAGCTTATGAGCTGGCTCTAGATGCCGCAGCCAACGGAGAAGTGCCGGTTGGTGCCCTCGTCGTGCATGAAGGCGTTGTTGTTGGTGAAGGTGCGAACACAACGATTTCAGCCAATGACGCGACTGCGCACGCGGAAATCAATGCCCTGCGGGCTGCGTCCAAGACACTGTCGAACTACCGGCTGCCTGGGTCGACGATGTACTGCACTATCGAACCCTGTGCGATGTGTGCTGGCGCTCTAGTACATGCTCGCGTGAGGCGTCTGATAGAGATGACATTTTGGTTGGGTTGGGTTATGTTAGGTATTTAACATAATGCGCTCTGTGCGGTCCTCCTCCCCTAATTCTTTGTTTTAGTTTCCATAGTTTTGTTAATAAAGTATTATAGTTTCACCGTATTTTGATATTTTTCATTATGATTAACCTAACTCACTTCTAGAGGGTGTGCTGGATAAAACACATGTACCATTTTGTCTTATGCCTTTATGTTTTCATTACATGATATCATCCTTAAAAATCCCGATTCAATGACGCAAGTTTTGTATCTTTTTCTTTACTTTCAGTTAAAAAAAACTTGTTTTTTTTTTCAGTAAAGTGCTAGTTTTTCAGAATTCTAAAAATATGCCGAATTATCAAGAGCCACTTTATTTAAAGATTATTTCAAAATTTATGTTGCATAAACTGCGAAGGAATGACTTTTTTTCATTTTAAGTTCAACTTTGCTCTTTACTTTCATCAGAGAAACTTTGCTTAAAAAAATTAATCTCGGTTCTTTTTTAGATTTTAAAGAAATACACAATAAACTTTTTTTTTAAGATTTTTGTCCTACCTTGGTGGCTTCCGTGTCAGAGTACGCAGTAAGCAATACCCTTTTGGCATCTGGGTACAGTATTTTGGCTTTCTCCAGAAATTCGACACCCAACATTTCCGGCATCCTCTGATCTGAAAGGAAAAGGGCAACCGTTTCACTTTTTTGCTTCAATTCCTTGAGAGATTCCAATGCCTCGTTGGCTGATTGCGTGGAAAGTATTCGGTACTCTTTTCGATAGGCACTACGAATATCACGAACCACAGCTTTTAACACCGAGGGATCATCGTCAACTAAAAATATGATAGGTTTTGGTAGAGGAGTTGTTACAACGTCCTCTGTTTCAACTGACAAGTTTTCTTGAAATAGAAATCAGCCTTCAGTGCCTGTAGCATCAACTTGCAAAATGACATAAAACCAGAAAGAAATGACATGTGATCGGGATGTAAAGAATTTGCAGATAGAATCCCTGCAAAGAAATATATAGTTTTTCAAACAAATACAAAGTAGAAACAATAGGGAAAATCTTTTCAAGACAATGAAAATCAGTTCCGTGAATGTTTCGGCCCAATGTTCAAGGGCCGTCTTCAGCACAATGGAGGAAGGCTGGACGATCTTCGTGGCGGGCCATACGGATTTGCAGGCCGGCCAGAGCTATATCGGCGAATTGGAGGAGCGCCTAAAAAAGATCATCGCGGCCTTACGGTCCAACCAGAAAATGATCTGGTTCATTCCGGATATCGAACGGCTCGCCTATACGGGCAAGCATAAATACAACGTCGAAAGCGTCCTCGACACGATCCTGCCGCACCTCGAAAGCGGGGCCATCCGGGTCGTCGCGGAAACCGCGCCGGACGCCTATGACCGTCTGACGCAAACCCATTGCTAAATTAGTACCATTGTCTAAAAGAGTAATTGCTTATCAAAGTTTTTAAATGTGTAACCAAATTGTAATTGGCTAATATTACTTATGAGAGACATCAGATAAGCTTAGGCTAGAAAAAAAGGTCAATGTTCCTATTACCTAAACAATTGTTTAGGGTCATGAAACTATTGTTAATAGATATATTTTGACTTTTTGAACATCTTTTCTCTTTTCAAAAATACTGCAAACTCACTGTTATGGAGTTATTATATATTTCCACATTAGGGGGGGGGTAAAGCATAGGCGCTTTAATAAGAAACTCGAAGCAGCGTCGTGTTAATGTGTCCACTAAATGGTATCTTGCTATCTTCTCCCATTACAGGCGATCATTACGAAACAATGAGGGTGCTAATTTGTTAGTTGGGGTAACTTTAAGGTTGGCATCCTATAATGTATATCACAGTTTATCTTTTAACACATTATTTTTATTCACATCAGCTCTCTCCTTCCCGAACTTGAATTTACATTTTAAGAAATTAAAATTTCCATAAAATAGAAGGTGAAAACTAAGGTTAGGAAAATCCTTGCGAGCTGATAAATGACCAGATCATCCTCGCTTCGACAACAGAGTTAGTCTTATTTGATGATCAAGGTGAGTTGATTGACATCATCTCACAACTCGACGGCCTCCCAATCCCGATCGAAAAAATTGGCCATGCCGATCAATCTTTAATCATTCAAACAGCGGAAAACCGACTGAGAGTCGATCTTGAAAATTTCACCTGGGAAAAATCCACTCGTGAGCATATCGAATGGGCAGCTCAAACCGCCTTACCGGATGATCTAAACACGCAATTACTACAGCAATATCGTGGCGATTGAGTTCGGCAATCTCCGTGCTGAGCCGGTCCCGCTCCGCCACCAACTCGGGGTCGACAAAATCCGGCTCCACGGTTTCGTATCGGGGTCCGGGAACGGAGCGAATATCTTCGACCAAAAATCCCAAGAGCCAGTAGACCAATACGGCGAAGACCAGGGTAAAGGCATGAATCGTAAACCGAAGGAGCCCGGTTCCTTTTGCTCGATTGCGCTGTGTCATGGTTGGTTCAATGGCTGAGTTCGTTGGCTACCGGGTGGTTGGCCTATCCGTCCTCGTTTGTCTTGCTGCATGATCGCCAGTTCCTGGCGGGCAACGCCGATTTCATCATCACGCAGGCCCGGCGTGATGACCGATGATTTGTCCTGTGGGTTCTCCCGAAAACGGATCATGTCACGTGTCAGGGTTCGCATCGGACGCACCATCAAACGGTTCAGCGCGAAATAAACCAGGCCCGCAGTAAAGAACGAAATCATCAACGACAGGCCAAATACCCGCCAGCCGAAATTGCGCATGGCCTCGGTCAGGCTTTTTTCATGAACCAAAATCTCGATTTCGAAATCAGGCTCCACCGCGCCCCGCGCACGGCCGACCGATGGAAGATCCGCAGCCGGACATTCGAAGGCGTGGCCGATGCCTGCGCCGATCAATGGGCCGGATGGGCAATGGAGGAAGCAGCGTGACCAATTTTCGCAAGATCGACACCACCGGGCGCGATCCGGTAACGCCTGCCTCACAGCCAGCTCCGCAGCTGATGTGGGTCGATATTGAGGCTCTGGTGATCGATGATCGATACCAGCGCCCGCTCAATGACAATAATTGGAAAGCCATCAAGCGGATAGCCAGCGACTTATTTTTTTGTTGTCACATAGCCGATAGCTTATAAATCTATTTGATGTCTAAAGAGTTGGAGAAGACTCGTTTACCCTTAACAGTAGCAAATTCGAATTTTGGATGCGTTATAACCCAGTGGTATAAATGGATCTCTAAATACCACGGTTTTAGAGGCTTTACACTGTCTGCATTCATGGAATCTGTCGCAGCATCTATTTTATTGTTGTAAATATGATTCAGTAAAGTAATACCTTGTCCACATTTTGGTCAAACTCTTTAATTAAATCAAAGTTACGCACGACTGCGCAAGCTAAGAATTATATAACACGCTTCGCTGACTTGGGAGCGGATGTTGTTAAGTTTCAAAAGCGCGACAACCGCTATCTCTTCTCCGAAGAGCGCTACGAGGCACCATACGATAGCGAAAACGCATTTGCGAATACTTACGGCGCCCATCGGGAAGCGCTGGAGTTCTCGAACTCGCAATTCGAAGAGTTGCGAGAGCATGCTCGCGCAACCGGGGTGCTGTTTATGGTCACACCCTTTGATGAACCGAGCCTCGAGTTTCTTTTAAAAATGGACGTTGAGTGGCGCGTTCAGGTGGTGGTACAGAGCAAGCGCCGGACGATTCGCCTGGGCAAGATGCAAAAGTCGGCGGCACAATCCGTTCTGAACTGGATCGAACGGCTGGCCGGAGCGGTGAACTCCAACTCCCCGATGGATTCGCAGACGGCGGCGTGGCTGGGCGGTGTCGATGATGCACTCCGCGAACGCATGGCCCGCGCTGATCTGTGCGATCCCCCCGAGCAAGCCGAAGACGATGAGCCGATGACGCTGAAGGAACTGCTGGACCTGTTCGTGGCAAGAGCGACGCTGCTGACCAAAGACGACTTCGGTGCGTTTGCCTATGGTCTGGCGCTTGCCGGTGCCGGAGAACTGCTGGTTAAGATCGGGCTTGGCCATGGCGTGAACCGCTTCGTCCCTTACTACTTTGAACGTGGAGAGTACGGCAAAGTGCTGGGCTCGCTGGCGCTGGTTACCGGCATGGTATTCATCATGGGTACCCTGGCAGTGGGCCTGTTCTGGTGGGTATCAAACCAGGGGTGGTCCGGGGTGCCGGCTGGAACCGGAGCGATGGTGGTGCTGGTGTTGGCGGTTAATTGCTCAAATGAGTAGTAAAGTGTACAATAGTTCGGATTCTACACCCTTATTTGGGCACTAAAGCTTGCCTATAGTCCAGACTCTACGCCTGAGGGTTGGCCTAGTTAAATGTCAGATGGGCAGAAGTTGAAAATCATGTTCATATTTGGAACTCAGATCCAACTATTTAATGTACGAGCGTAAAAAAAAATGGAAAAGTTGTTCAGTGACATACTTTTTGAATATAAACTGCATGTTAATGCAGTAACACTATCAGTTTTGAAACAGCTTTCAAAACTATCGCCCGCTTCCTGGCGAGCCCGGTCCAGCATATTCTGGTATTTTTGTTCTTCCCTCTCCGCAGCACGCGCCTCGGCAAGAAACTTCTTCTCTTCTCGCTCCATTCGCACCCGGTCGGCGCGCTCATCCTTCTCCTTTTTCAACTGCTCCCGGTACTCATGGGTCAGGTGCAGCTCATTCAGTTTTAGCGCGACATATCGCTCGTCAATGACGAGGTTCATCGAAGAGTTTGCGTTGTTGATCTGCTTTGACGAGTTCAAAATCCGCTTTTCCATAGCCACGGCATTTAGGTAGTTTGTAAACAAAATTATATCGGGCAACGTGATAGCTGGGATCGAAGCCATAAAAATTCAATCTCATTTTCTCCAGCTCTTTTTCACGATAACGACTCAAGGGTACTATGTCTTCGTCGGCCTGACGTTGTAGTTGTTTTGCCTTTAAACTGTCTTTTAGCGCCGGGGCTTTTGCCATATTGATAGCGTGGTCCTTTAAGTGTGTGAGTAACTGTTTTCGCTCGCCATTGATGATTTCATCTATAAGCCCCAATTCTTTCGCTTCCTTCACAGACATGGGCGGCGTTCGCGCTCCCGCCGCCATTTCATTTCGGGTTCGAGTTCAGCCTCGCAGCCGTGATCGGGTTCTGCCTCATGGCGTTCATTTCGGCGATCGAAACCGTCGGCGATGTTTCCGGCATCACCAAGGGCGGCGCCGGTCGCGAGGCGACGTCGGAGGAAATCGTCGGCGCCACCTGGGCGGACGGATTGGGAACGGCGATCGCCGGCGTTTTCGGATCGCTCCCCAATACGTCATTTTCGCAGAATGTCGGTCTTGTTGCGATGACCGGCTTGATGAGTCGCGGAGTTCAAGGATCATGCCTGGTTTATTGCCTTTGCACCGGTAGAGAATCCAAAAATTGCACTGGCAATCCTTGTTGAAAATGGTGGTGGTGGTTCAAGAACAGCTGCACCGATAGCAAGAAAATTGTTTGATCATTATCTGACCGATACAAGCAGTGGTTAACGGCTGTGGAAAGTAAAACATTATCGCAACGCATGCATGTAGATTTTCCGATAATATTCGGCATTATCGTTGTTTGCAGTATCGGACTGGTTATCCTTTACAGTGCGTCAAATCAGCAGCTCACTGGAATAAGCAACTGATTGATGAAATGATAGATGGCACTTGCTGGTTATTACTCAAATTTCAAACAAAGGGTAAAATTTTGCTATTAATTGTTCTTATTGTTGTTATTCACTTTCTGGAATTAGTGTTCTCTTTAGTAGGAATATCCGAAAACTTTGTGGTTTATTTTGAGAGTTCTTTTTAATTGTATTCTTTTTTTACCAGCACTTAGCCAATACGTACTGCTGGACAATGAAAAAAAGGTTGCTCGGCCTCCTGCTATTTTAAGAATAAGGTTGAAGGGTGCTGACGCTGTTGCACCTACTAGCGGTACCGAAGATACCGCAGGTATTAGCGCAGTTGGAGCTAGTGTCGCTGACGATACCCCTGAAGATGTTGCACCCGTTGGTACTTCTGACACTATCGCGCCCGTCATTACCGTTACTCCTGAGACGGTGACTCTTTCGATCAATAGCGAAATACCTAATTTGCTCGAAGGGGTTGTCGCTACCGACAATCTTGACAATAACGTTTCGACAAAGATCATGACGACTGGTAATATTGACGCGACCAAATCAGGTGATTATATCTCAGAATTATTACTTCTAAGGATAACACAGTCATAATAATAAGGATTCACAGTCTAATGGCCTGCTGAATTTTAGACTTGACCGGATGTAAAGAGAATTACCGCAAGAGGACTTGGTTAGCTTCCTTTCAATGTGAATATCTGTACAGCCATGGAGGGAAAATTCACTGGTATCATCAATTTCTGAAAGCCACTTCTCCGTTATTCCAATTCTGTCGAAAGGGCAGTAACAGTTAATTAAAATTAAATCTTTAATATTATCCGATTTATCCCGTATGCTTCTGATGTCCTTCTTGTTGGGTATAGAGCTCATTTGTAATGTCAAACGATATACCTGATGATTTATTGCTCATGGACCCTAGTGAATTTTAGTATTTTTGTTAATATAGAGCTTATTCTCATTTCCAGGAAGAAGAGAAAGTGCTTGGTCACTAGTTGTGCTCAACACGACTTTTGAAGCTGCACCAAGTTCTGCACCACGAGATTTAACCGTAGTGCCCATGGAAGACAACCCCACAATGATTAACTTAAACTGGCAACCTCCAAAACAACCCAATGGACAAATCACTGGTTCAGCGCAAATCATTCCGGATATCAGCGCATTTGCCGAATTGCAGTTCGGGACCCGGGGCCGCTTTGCCCGCGTACGCACGCCCGAGGGTGGTGTCATGGGTATCAATTATGCGTCAAACGATTCGCCCTACTGGGATGAACACTCCGGCGTTCAGATACCGCTCTATGCGATTGGCCCGGGCGTAGAAGATTTTCCGCCTTATCTGCGCCAGCCGGATCTATTCCACATAGCGCTCCGGCACCTTGGTATCGACAGGCGCGGTTCAAATGAAACCCTGTAACCGTTAAAAAAACTTGTGTTTTTATTTAATTTCTGAACGTTTTTAAATTAATACATATTTTGATTTTGGCTCATACCATTACTCTGAAAGGGTCATCTTATTTTAGTTTTTTTTAATGTTTTTTTATGTTAGTTTTATTCTACACTGAAGGCGGTCAAGCGGAGGTCCTGGCCGAAATATTCGCATAATTTTTATATTTTTTTTCACTGGTTTTTATTATTTGTCATGATTAGCCAGTGCGGTCTCAGAAATTATTAAATTTAATGAATTTTATGTCTTGAAACACCTCGAAATTGGGAAAAAGAATTGTATGGTGAGGACGGAGATAGACCACCATCAGCGAAGTCGATAAGCCCGGAGCAGAGGCAATCTCCCGTCTTGCTCCAAATCCCGCCAGGACGCAATTCACCCTAGGCCGCATACAGATAAGCCGACGGTCAGTTTTTGCGAAACGCGGCCATTGGTTCACTGTGCTCGTAGTCTCTCACCAGCCACTTTCCATCGCGTTCCATAAAGAACACTCGAACAAAACGAGGGATACGTCCTCCATAGCCTTCGATACTCACGACGACATTACGTCATGTTCTATTTTTACTCTGTTCTAATTTTCGACTGTGAGCTCCTTTTGCTATAAACTTTCAGTCAAATGTTATTGGTTGTTTTTATGAGAGTAGTCAGAATTTAAATCCAGAGATGGAGGAGGGGGCCAATGAACCAGGACTCATGTTCTCACATGAGTTAAATTATAGAAGTGGTAATAGATTGGTATGATTACTGAGAAATTTGCCCCCCTGCCTCCCTTGTTTGTGACTTTCGTTGTTATCATTTTTTGATTAATTGTTGGTCTTCAATTTGATGTTCAGCCTCGCCCTTGGTGCGCAGATATTCACTCATACCGGTGCCGGCATCTGCATGCAATGCACTCATATGCAACAAGCGCGGGACGCCCGCCTTCCAGCACGCACGCATCACATTACCCGGCAACCTGACATGCACGTCCCGAAATTTCTGATGACGGAACTCATTCAGTATGCCAACCAGATTGATCACAGCGCCCATGCCGGCAAAATATTTTTCCAGCTCAGCCGGTTGATGCACATCAGCTTTCACCAGCTTGACGCCCGGCAAGATCAACAATTGGCGCAGGCAACTTTTTCAGTTGATTTACTATAGTCCAAAAGTTGACCAAAACGTCATTTACGCTTCAATAGCCGGTTATCTGCTCATCGGCATGATCGGGGGACAAGCCTGTCAACTACTGGAAGCGGCGTACCCGCATTCTTTTAATTATAGCGGCGAAAATACCCTCTACGATTTTCAATACTTTAGCTTCGTGACGCTCACAACCCTCGGTTACGGCGATATTACGCCGGCTAATCAGCCGGCTAAAGCGATTACCTTAATGATCAGTCTTAAAGGACAGCTTTCGGTCGCATGAAAATCGAGCTACTCGGTTGGCCGGCGGCTGATGTAGTGAATGAGGCCACCCGTTGCATTGCGTCCGTACAGTGTCCCCTGAGGACCCTTCAATATCTCCACACGTTCGACATCGAAAATCGGCTGATTCTGAGCGCCGAGCGCGCTCAAATACGCATCGTCCATGTAGACCGCAATCGGTCCCTCGAGATTGTCGGAGAAGCTATTCTGGGAGACAACCCGAATGTTGTAGACGGTGATCGAAGGCGAAAACTCATAAAGCTGCAGCCCGGGTGGTAATTCGAATGAAGCGAAATCAAGGGTTAGATCTTCTGAAATGTGGCTATAATGATATCTCTGTTGGTGATCCAATAAATCGGAATAGAGTGAGACAGGTACGGTTTGAACCAGCTTCTAGTCAAATTTAATTAAATCTAGTGAGTACAATTGCAAAAAATCTATCATTGCAATTAAATTGTTTTCAGAAGGAGAAAGTTGATAAGTCACCGAGAATCTTTTATTTTACTGTACTGTACTTGTACCATATTTATCTTATCAACTGTAAGTAGGGAGCAACCCAGGGTATGGGTGCGATTCCTGGCGTGGCTAGTTATTTGGTTTGAGACGCGGGTCAGTGGCGTGACTCTGTAAGCTCGGCCATAGTCGTTCCAGCTCTAAATGGGTACTTGGAAAAATATGGGGAAGGGTAGCAGGAAGGGTGTGCGAAAGCACAGGATGGCTAGCCCACAACCCCTAATTGCAAAATAGCTGAAAGGCTTCGAAATGGAGATTATAACCACCGGTTTGGACCTTAAGGGTCTAGTGCCGTCATGCTTACTTAGTTAGCCATTTTGTCGATAACTTGGGGCCCCGGTGGAGGGGGAGGATTTCCTCCATAGGATCCCATTCCTGGTCCAGGGGGTATAGGACCTGGATAGGGTGCTGGAGGCATGCTAGGACCTCCTTCGACGCCAACAGGTGCTGGACGATACGCTGGATCTACATACATACCGGTGTTTGGGCCGTAGGAATAATAGGGGGGCTGCGGTGGACCGTGGGCGGGTTGATTCGGCCCAGAAGAATTAAATCCGGATGATTTATCCGTCTTACCGTTACTAGAGTATTCGGTTACCATCTTGATTAGCTTTGATTCCATGTGTTTGAAAGGATGTCAAAAGCTCTACCTGCTATGTCTGTGGTACGGTTAAAGGTATTAAGTTGAAACACTTTAAGAGTGTTGAGGGGAATGTTGAACTATATCAAAAGAGACTATCCAGGTTATCAAAGTACAGTATGTATAACGTCTCCGGAATGACTGAAACGGTTGCGTATCATGTTGTCAAAGTTGCATTTCTGCTATGTGTTATCAGAATGGCATATTTAAAATATCTATTAATCGGCTATGGGAATCAAGTTGAAACTTTTAGGGATACTTAATTGGCATTTTCACAGAGGATATAAATCGAGAAATTGGAAAAGATGCGGGTTTTATAGAGTCTGACAGGTTAATTATGAACCCTAAATTTCAATGGCGTCAAAGCACTTCAGCTCAACTTGCTCTTTTTCAAATGCACATCATTAGCGCCCTGGCACATAAGGTAGATCAGATTATAACAATCATTAAAAAGAGTGAGCTTGATCTCTATGAAAAATTCCTGGGTATGGACAAAATATCCTCTGAATTTAAACAGGTAGATTGGGCAAAAGAAGAAGTCTGCCTTGCAGAATTACCTTTCACTCAATTGGACTATCTGTCTTGGCTTTTTCTACAATTAACCATGGCTTGATGTCCATAACTATTCCATTTAATTCACCGGGAGCTACAAGCCTAACAAAATTGGTCTGAATTTTAATAAGGGGCAAAACCCAATTAAAGGGAAAGCGATATTTATGAAAATTGCGCTGTCAAATTCACCATATCAGAAAACATTACTGCAGAAGTTTCATGCGTCCTATAAAAATGCGGATTTTTTTTTCCCGGGAACACGGATGCGTGTCTGTGTTTTTCGCAGCTTTTCTGGCGAAGAATCCGTCCGGTGGCATGCATCACGTTTGCTATGAGGTCGATGACATTCTTGCCGCCAAGGACCGTCTCAGCGAAAAAGGCGCACGGGTCTTGGGCGACGGCAATCCCAAGACCGGAGCCCACGGTAAGCCCGTTTTGTTCCTGCATCCCAAGGACTTTGCCGGAACGCTCGTGGAACTTGAGGAAGTCTGACCGCAAATGAACTGGGTGTTGGTTGCCGCCGTTTTTTTTGTCGTCTGGTGGGTGCTGCTTTTCGCAGTGCTTCTTATCAAAAGAAAGAAAAACCTCGATAAGTTGACACATCTATGTTTACATGACAAAACCCATCGTCGTTATTGTAAGATTTCTGATGATGTTATATTAAACATTAAGAATGGCAATGTCTGTATACAACATCCCTGAGTTTGAAGATACGAGGCTTTTTGTGCTTTTCTCTCTCTCTCCCGTCTCGGCGTCGATTCATTTATCCGTACAACTGATACTTCTTTTTTTGTTCTTTTCGCGCTCTCATTTCCTTATCTTTTAGCACCAGCGTGTGCCGCATTCGTACCCCTCACAGCCCCCAGAACAAGGGCTGCGAGTTAGGCAATTTGTTCACTGTGTACATGCAGTGTAAAGTATTTAGAATGGTATACCTGTTTGATTTTTCTAAAAAGGCAAAGGGGATTCAAGTGAGCTTCTCAGAGAAGATTGAAGGGAGTGTTGAAATTACTCAAAAGGTGTTATGGGTATACAGGCTGTTAAAAGAGTGAACTTGGGATCGACTGAGTATAGTAATTTGGAATTTTCAGACAGAGGTAATTTTATTCGCTACTACTTCTACTAAAACTACTATTGAATTTTAATGAGCTCGATTTTCTTTCTCAGCTTTCCCATTAATATTAAGTGCCTATCCCCTTCCATCTCTTTCAACCACCGCGCCCATCAATGGAGACTAAATCTCCCCATTAAATTATGCGCTATTCAAATAGCTCCATGCATCGCATCATTCATTTGCATGTGATTTGAAAATTATGTCTTATCAAATCAAAAACTACACCCTAAATCACCATTGTAGGAGCCTTGTACAGAAAAATTACCCCCCCCACTCTTGATCAACAAGAAAGAATCTACTTTTTGCTCCAGTCAATCGGGAATTGACCCCAAATATGCACTACCTTTTACCATTGAAGAAATAGAAACAAATAAGTTTAAGGTGACTCCTGAAAATTTAGAACCAGGAGAATATGCCTTTTTATATCAGGGACAAGTTCCGCAAGGGCGTACCAATCAATCGGTATTCGATTTCTCTGTACAGAATTAATAGAATAAAAAAGGCGCCGATGGCGCCTTTTCTGTTTTAGTTTTCTTTAAAAATCTTTTCCTGATGGTTAATTGATTCCTGGTGGATCGCTTTAAACATTCTGTAGGTGTCTCGGATCGTTATCTTCTCGACTTTTCCGTCGACGCCTTCGCACTCGATATGATCGCCAATCCGCATCGGCTCGCGCAGCAAAATCAGGATCCCTGCGAGAAAATTCTCGAAGGTGTCCTTGAAGGCCAAGCCGATTGCGATCGACCCGAGACCGAGGCCGGCAAGCAGTTTGGCCGGCGTCAGATTGGGAAACAGCACCGTGGCGGCGATCAAGAGGCCAGAGACCCAAATCGCGACCGAGATCAACCTTTGTAGAACATTGACCAGGGACGGCCTGCTTCTTTTTTGTTTGTTTTGTTCGTTGCTGGTGTTGTGGTGTACCTTCCAATGACAACAACATAGTACCATCACCTCCACCATCATCATCCATTTGTTGTTGCCTATGTTCTTCGTATTTGATTTCTTCCGTGGATGCCCAAATATCAACATCCATTGTTCTTGGTCGTCTTCGTTGACCTTGTTGCTTCTGTAATCGTTCTACGGCACGGGATGGTTTCGGTAATGCCGGGGGCTGTGATAAATCAACAGTTGGTGATTGCTGCGGATTCTTAGCGGCTGGATTGAGTCCAACCACACCAACACACGCCGTTCCATGTCCGCCACCACCACTGTCCAGTGCTGGTGTTGGTGGATGGGGAACACTGTCACCCTGGCGGCAGCCAGTTCCTCGCTTCTCACCCACCCACGTACATTCCCCACAGATAATGTCGGCTGCGTGAGGCGAGTGAAGAAGAAGGAGGAGCACACCACGGGTTGGCCAACTACTTAAGGAGTTGGCATCCGAAGGTTCGAGATCACAGTCATGAGGTGCGCGTAGTGTGTGTCCAGCGTGGGCAAGGGAAGAGACTTGCCCACAATGCGGCCATGAAATCTGGCCCAATTGAAGGAACCGCCTCGATGAAATTTGCCCTTATCGCGACCGGACGGATCGCGCAAACCCAGCTCGCGCCAGCGCTGAAAGCAGCGCCTGGCGCCGAGCTTTGGAGTGTATACAGCCGCGACGCGGCGCGTGCCGCCCAGTTTGCCCAGGAGCACGGCGCAAGCAGCCCAACGCCAGGTTATGACGATCTTGACCGGTGCCTGGCCGATCCTGAACTCGATGCCGTCTTCATCGCCTCACCGGACAAGCTGGGGGTGGCGCGAAGCGCCACCCCAACAGCTAGTATAAGAATAAGAAGTATGAAATGCATTTGGCCTATTGAAAAACTCTTCATTGTGATACACTATTCCAAAAGATTTAATTGTATTAGAAGGAGACAACCAAGGCCCATCCAGTGGAGGTTAAGGGTTTTAACCTCCCTCCTCCCCCGAGATGTTTCTCTGTCTCGATAAAACGAAACAAAATGCATATAAGCAAACTCTTGAGCGTTTCCTAAAGTTTTTTGTAATTTTATCTAGAAGCCATCTAGGTACGCCGCCAGGAATTGCCGTGCCAGTGACGCATGGCTCCGCGGATCTGCGATCGCGACGCCAGACCGTGCATTGGGTTTGAACGTGTCATGCGTGTGAATCAGGACCTGTAGCTTCCCGATTTCTTCGGCGGATAACTGAGGTTTCAGTTGTTCAAGATTGTCTTCAAGTTCTGCGATATGCTTTCGAATAGAACCTTCCGGGTGCCCGGATCGAGGCTTTCCCCAATCGAGGTTCGCTTCGTAAGCCGGGGCCGTTCGGATGCTGTTTAGGATGTCTTCGTAGTTTGTCGCGGGATTCCGGGGTCAGAAACCGTGGGTCTTCGGCCAGCTCGGGCAGATTGAGAAATGTGCAAAGTGCGACAAAATGATCATCCCGCCGGGCGTTGATATTCAAAAAGCCGCCCTTGGCTTCGAACATGCCCAGCGGCACACCCAGGGGGGCCGGCGCTTCGGTCGTGGGCTCCAATTGGTATTCGATCATTTTGGCCGACTGAAAGGCGCCGATTGCCTCCATCAGCGAGGTCTTGATATGCCGGCCGGTGCCCCTCGTGGCCCTTTGGAACAAGGCGGGGGCGGAATATTTTGTGTTGCATGAAAATGGGATGTGAACATGGATGAAAGCTCTTCGTTTTTGACCCTCAATCAGGATAGAGAAGATAGGTGTTTACTATGTCAGTATGTTTTCCAGGGGAAAGATAAAATAAGCGTGTTTCGAGATGATGGATGGTCAAAGGTACAAGAAGCAGCCGAAAATTGGTCCAAAATTAATGTAGATAAAGATGATATCAAGTATACGTTTACGAAAGTGCACGAAAAGATAAAGGACAGTGATCATGCTTTTGGTAGGGTGCATATAAGCTAACTGCGATACCTCTCCTTGCCAAATCGTTCATCATTCCTCTCCATTTTTCAACAGTAGCTGTCCGAATACCATCAAACACAACGACTGCGGCATCCAACATGGCTTCCGCAGTGTGCGAAGTATCACAAGGACTCAATCCGCTTGTACCTTCTAGGAACCAGCACGATTCCTGATCGGCAGCACATGATATCCAGTAGGCCTTGGCCGGGGGACCACAAGTCCTACAAACGCGCTCTACCCAATGAAAAGTCGCGCTCGATTTTCCTGAACCGGGAGGTCCATGCAGGTCTCGCCAGCCCTTCACCAGCCGCGACCTGACAGGCGATGCGCGCTGGACGGGCTGCTCAAGGACGGAGAGTAAGTAGTCCGCGACGTTTTCATGTGCGTCCTGTTGAATGGCCTCAAAGCGTTTTCGGTCGGACGTATTGAGCGCTTCGCGCGCCTCGCGGAGCCGCTTGTCGTAGGCTTCGGCCGCCTGGCGTGAACGCGGGTCACCAATCAGCGGCAGGTCGCCAGGTTCGACACTGCTCGCAAACACTCCGTAAAGCGCATAGTAGTCCTCCGTGGCTTGCAATTAAACAATTAAAAAAATTCGCAATTAAAAAAACAGATTACACAAGGAACACCCTCCTTACATAATTTTATATAACCTAGGTATCTATATTTGATACTATTTTTTGTTTTTAGCCCCCAGCTTTCTGACTGTAAAATTAGTAGTGTGTGCTAAAGTATATGAGCAAACATGAAGAATTGCCATGACATTAATGCCATTGACCTCAATGCCAATTTTATGATGTACATATTTTAACGTGAAATCTAAACGTGTCTCTTTGATTTTTTTTTGTCATCTAGGCATACTCGATTGAATCCTACATATAATCATGAATTTAACAATACTTCATTAGTGCAATAGATTTTATTCAATGACATTGATGAAGCAATTTAATACCTTGTTAATTTGTTTTCAATTTTCAGCTAATGGTGTAGAAATGTAAAATCTGTTTGATTAATTATCTTATAACATCTTAAATGTTAATAAATCAGTGAATAACAATTAATGAGTGATAGATATTGAAATATAATTACGTGCGTGGGTCACGGGTTAGATGCCCGGTGGTGACATATTTTCTATTTCTGATGACGTAATCGCGATACCGAAACGCGTGGGGTCGAGAAACATCTTGATCGTTCGAGCCTTCAGAATCAGCATAGCCGGCCACATCGAGCCAATGTCGACCCCAACGTTCGCCATAATGTTTTGAGTCAAGTAGTCGATCGATCAATCGTTCGTAGGCATCGGGACTGTCGTCGGCCAAGTAGCGCACTGTTTCATCGAAGCGGGGTGGCAAGCCGGTGAGATCCATGCACGCACGACGCAGCAATGTTAACTTCGGAGCATCGGGTGAGAAGGTCAGCCCTTTTGCCGCGGCAGGGGGGCAGTGCCTGGGCATCGAGACGGTTCAGGGCACCGATGCCTTGCTGGACTATATTGCCCGGACGCCTGAAAACCTGCGGCGTGGTCACAAGGGCGTCTATGTGAAGGCTGCGAAGGCGGGGCAGGACCTGCGGATCGACATGCCTACCATCGGGCCGGGCACCATCGCTGCCATGGCCCGCGCCGGGCTGGCCGGTCTGGCGATCGAGGCGGGCCGGGTGATGATCCTGGAGCGCGACAAGACACTTCGGGCCGCCGCTGATGCGGGGATCTCCACATGTAACATAAAAAACTGAAAACGGAGCTCAGAACATCCCCCATACTATTCAAAAAACTCCTCCCCCAGACACAAATACTCTTTCTCTTTATTTTCTTATGCATCAGGGAGTCTCAAGGTCTATTTTTTAGACAATTGGTTCAATGAATTAGGAATTCCCAGCAAAGTGACAATTGAACAAAACAACTCATGACATAAATAAACCACCAATGGCCCCAATACTAAACACATAGTCAAACCTGAGCATGTATGTATAGTATGTGCAACTACGTTATGGTATGCCGGATCGTAAAGCCAATGGAACCCGAGCGCCGCCGCATCGGCGACATAGGCCCCGATCATCGCGGCCTCGGCGCGGTCGGTCATCCGATCTCTCCGCGCGCATCGCCGACCTGGCCGCGATGCAACAGCATGTGATCCAGCAGGACGCAGGCCATCATCGCCTCTCCGACCGGCACGGCGCGGATGCCCACGCAAGGGTCGTGACGCCCCCGGGTCACAATTTCGGTTTCCTTGCCGAACCGGTCGATGGTCTTGCGCGGCGTGAGGATGGAGGAGGTCGGCTATAGTCCTTATCTTGGGTCTGGTCCAACATCCCTAAGACTATGCCCCAAACATCACTTCCTTTTTAAATTACAGCTCAATCATATACAAATCTGTATATTAAAAATCGATAGATTATATACAAATCCGAATATATTTTGTTAGAAATTGATAAACAACTGCTTTATTCCAGAATTTCTGTTTTTCGTTAAATTAAAATTGGTAAAAATTATTTGCCTTCAAAGCTTAATCCTGATCAGATTTTAAAGGATTTACAAACTTAAATCAAACAAATTTAAGAGAATTTTGCATTGGCAGCGCCGCTGCCATCTTTCAGTGAAATACGTCTTGGCTTTGAAACTATTGACTACAATGAGTCGCTGCAAGACGTCGCTGGCTTTGGTCAGCTGTCGCAGTCAATATCAGTAACCAACCCGGCAGTGAGGCAGCTCTCATATACAGGTGTTGATGACGATTGGGGATTTTATATAGGCAGTGCTGCCACTATCTCTACGGAAATTGACACCGAAACTTGGTCATTGAGAAACTTTGGGGCCATTCAGCAAAATGACTTCAAGGTTAAAGCCAATGATGGGCTTATTGAATCTGTTGTCACAGTGCTCGAGAAGGCCGAGAAAGATTTGCAAGATAAGCTAGGAGACTCGGGAACCGTCATCGATATCTTCGTTTAGTATCTTTCATAAACATTCCTCCGTGTCTATGCCCCAAGAGCCCGTCCCTAGAATTTTGACAACGTCGGAATTTCCGCCGTCTCAATCGGCTATTTTTGAAGTAATTAGGGCACTCGAACGCACCGACAACCAATCTACTTCACTGAGCTGTAACATTTTCTTTCCTATTAAGACTGTCACCTACCGTCGAGGCGGCCAAGACCGACAAGATCGGCGACGGCAAGATCTTTGTCACCCCGGTCGAACAGGCGATCCGCATCCGGACCGGCGAGACAGGCTCCGACGCGCTCTGACGCAGAGCCGCCTGCCCCGGGCTTGATCCGGGGCCTCCTGCAAGGCGTGACCACTCATCAGACCCCGGAGCGTCTCCGGGATCACGACACTGAAAAACCAATCAAGGGAATGACCAAATGAGCGCAAAAGACCTGCTCAAGCTGATCAAGGACGAGGACGTCGCCTATGTCGACATCTCCCGGAACCAGCCTCACCCAGGCGGTGGAAATGCAATCCATGCTCGAATCGAAGCTGTCAGAACTGCCTGAAGTAGAACGGGTATTTGCAAAAATCGGCACACCAGATGTAGCGACTGATCCAATGCCGCCGAGCGTGGCCGACACATTTTTGATCATGAAACCGAGAAAAGATTGGCCCGACCCGCGAAAATCGCGCGTTCAACTGCTCTCGGAGATCGAAGCCGCGGCTCAGGCTGTTCCTGGGAGCAAGTATGAAGTCACGCAACCGATCCAGATGCGTTTGACGATCTCAAGATGATAGACCACTTTGGATGCCCCTGCCTCCAGACGGTACGACTAGGTGTCTGTTGATGCTTTCACTTTGCAATGCGATGACCCGTCATTGCATTGGATTTTGATCCGTTTCGGAGTGAAAATCTGACTGTTTTTAGGTGTGCTTCGAGAGAGAAAGCTGCGACAAGTCGCAGCACTCCAAAAAACGCTAGGCTGGCTGTTGTCGTCGAATTCTCCGAATTCGATTCGGCGGCTTCCGAATTCGGAGAATTCGGCGACAAAATCAACCGGCTGCTTCCACCGGAAGACGGGCCGGAATCGGACGTGATCTCGAGGCCGGAAGCCTTCCCGCTCCGGCCGGGCCCGGGATCCGCCGGCCGGGTTTCCGGGCTCGGGAGGGGATGGATCCGGGACGTTCTCTTCTTTTCAAGCCTCCGTTGTAACGGTTCTGACCAGTCCTGCCAAGGTTTTCCCCGTGCTGACGATCCTCGCCTCCGCCTCGCCTCGACGCCGGGAGCTCCTGACGACCTGGGGGGTCACGTTCGAGATCCTGCCCGCTCACGGGCTCGACGAGAGCCTTATTTGAAGTAAATGAAAAGACGCTATGTGCTACGTACCTTGTCAAAAGAGAGGGAGTTTAGGGGGAAGGTGAATTGAATCACAACACGCCACCTGCATGCAGTTTGTCAAAAGGGAATAACATGAACATCTTAGGATGAATTCGGTGAATGAAGTTAAAACTAACAGGGCTATCTGTGGAGGATGTTGAACTAACCAAAGGAAACATTTGGATCCTATTGCAACTGATTTTACACATGCTACAGCTACTGCTACTATTATTAATACTTCTACATTTCTACTACCGTGCTCGGGGGCCATTGGCGATGAGTTTACGAAAGCGCAAGCGCGCGAGCAGATCGCGGCTGATCTCCTTGCCAAAGATATCCGCAAGCCCAGCCCGATCGATCGGCTGGTGATAGGCAATGGCGCAGAGCACCGCCATTTCCATCTCAGAGAAACCCGTCTGGCGTTCGCCAATATCGGCAGCGACTTTGATTGCATCGGCAAAGCGGGGCTTTGTTCGCAGCAGCCAGCTAGAGCCATTATGCCCGGTGATCTGAACCAGTTCGTAAGGCCGGGCTTTTAGTTCATTCCAGGACCACTGGGTCGGTACGATCACCCCTGAAAATAAAACAACAACAAATAAACACGCATCCATAATCGGTCTTCTGGCAACAAATACAAAATTCCACATTTTCGTAGATAGAATTAAAACTTCTACAGTAGGATTCCCTGATAAGCAGAATGCGATGGTGTGATTTTCGTTGAGATTCTATGACTTTTAGAGGGTGTTCCCCCCTGTTTTCCAAAATAAGGTACATTTTCTCAGGCTCGTAACTTTTCATGGGTAAGACTAAATTTGATGAAACTTATTCGAGACGTGGTGAGGGATCGGTCGTCGGTTCTCCCACGCGGCCGCGCCAAACTTGTCGTGCGCGTCGCACTTCCGCGTCGATGGACTCCGGCGGTGCACCGAGCTCCAAGAGCTTGGTTCGAATCTCGTGCATCCGTTCCGACGCTGTGGACAGCTCCGTGAACGCGAAGTCCATGAGGACAGTGGCCAGTCGCAGGTCCTCGGCATTTGCCGGCCGCCCGCCGACCGTCACCTCCTTGCACTGCGTGCATCGACGAGCCCCCGGCCACAACAGCCTGCTCTTCTGCTAATCCGTACAAACTCCCTGGTACGTTTTTAATTTTGGTAACAATGGATGTTCCTCCATCACTGACACGTACTTGATAAATCTTTGCGTTTTCATTGAGGGGTTGTTCCATATTGGTACCAACATACACGTTCGATGTGAATCGATCCACAGCAATCCCACGCATTTCACCATATTTACTTTCTTTAAATTTACCTATTGTTTTTGTACCTCCATTGTTCGAATTAATAGAATGCATTAATGCTTCATTACCATCAAATAAATCATATCCTGTAGCAATAATTGCGTCTAGACTCTTAGTTTTTGGTCTAACGTGATCAAAAACTCGCCAAGTCAAGTGACTGGTCTGAATAAGTTTTGTGAGATCTAGCTGATTTGAAACAAGTTTCCGGTCTATTTTTGAGAGAAATAACTTTTTTCAAGTTATTTTTGTCCATATAAAACTCCCTCGGTAAATAAGTCATTCGACCCAATAACTTACAGGCACAAGTTTCAAGCTTTCAAGAAAAAAGTTTCGGTCTTTTTTCAGACGTGCCATTGCATGGGAGACAAAAATGTTTTGGCACTCTTACTTGTTTTCAACGCGGCATGCTCGCAGGATGCCGCCACCCAGGACGCACCGACACCACCACCCACAGAAACTACAGGCGAGGTGAGCGCAGGCGAGGAAAGTGATCAAACCGCCGGTCGCCGTTTCGGCGGCGCCAGCCTTGCCATGCCAGCAGATATGGTAACGGCTGACCCGGCCGCAAACGCCGGTCGGGTCGCCCTGTTTGGCGACCTGCACGTACACACCATGTATTCTTTCGATGCCTTCGCGTTCGGCACGCTGGCGTCGCCAGGTGATGCCTACGGCGAGATTTGGTATCCTTCTTGGAAGCATCGCCGGCGCCTGCAGCTGCAATTGGCGGCAAGATCTCGCCATTATCAATCTGTGTTTGATGAGGAGAGGTGAGGGGAGGGAAGGTGAGGAGAAGAGAGGTGAGTTGGGTGAGATGCAGGGAAACAGATAAATAGAGTGCAACACAGGTGAAAGAGTGAAAAATACACTGACACCAACACCGCGCCCTGTACAGTTGTCATCAATAGTTTACCTGCTTTTTCTTCTCCTGCTCTTTCTGGAATTCGGCAATCCGTCGTCCGCCCCATTGAGCGGCGAGCCGTCATGAACGCAAGGTATCGAGAGTCGCCCCGAGTTGACCAGGGGACGGGCGAAGGGCACCTGCTCGGACAGGTCGAGCACGGCATCGCGAAAGACCCGGCTGATCTCCGACTTGGGCGTGATGAAATCGGTCGAGCGCGAGGAGTTCAAAATGTTCTCGTCGGCCCCCTGCACCCGCTCCTGATCGTAGCTGTCGAGCAGGGATTGGGGAGCCAAGCCGTCGATCACCAGCTTCAGCTTCCAACAGAGATTATCGCTGTCTTCAACTGGGATTGATGTGTAATCACCTTCTTTTTGATAAATTCCAAAATCAGAAGGAACATCGATTCTCTTTCCGTTGTATTCAATAAACCCCTGCAACCGAATATGACGAATCAGATCTCTTAATTCATAGTTTTGCCAATCTCCCCCTCGTATCAAAAGAGAAGTGGCATCAGAAACTTTATTTCCCTGCTTATCATAACCCAGCGCTTCAATGAGAGCCCCTGGAACCAAGTCAATTGTACCGTTCTCTCCTAAATAATATTTTCCAATCAATAAATCTTGGGAAAGGCGTGGAGGTTGATCGCGCTGGCGCGTCTCGACGATCCTTTGGCGGCGATTGACATCGGCGAGCTGGGTCGCGCGCGTGCTGAACTGGAGGCCAGGATCGAAGTGCTGCGTGGCGCGGGAGTGCGCAACTATCATTGGATCCTGCCCAGCCTCGGCATCGCGCGCGCTTCCTTGATCGGCGGCGACTATCAACGATGCATCGACAGCGCACGGGAGGCACGTCTTGCGGTTGAGGCCGAGCGAATGTCGCCGAACCAACTGACGCGGGAGGTCGACAGCGTCTTTTTTTATAGTAATGCTAGAAAATTCCGCGCCCTTTTCATTGAATTTCTCTTCCCTCACGACATAAACCTCCAAGCAAAATCCTCATACATAGCCTCCTCCCCTTAACCCCATCCCCAAACCAAAAAAATTCCTCTGAAAACGTCTGTACACTTCCCAATAACCTTTACTGTATGCAAACACTGGACAAAGTTTGTAACTTTCAGCCCCTCCCCCAGGAACTGTGGGGGAGTGAGTCATCCTGAAGACATAGTTATTATGGTATCCCAAAATTTTGATCCGTTGAACAAAATGGTCATCTCAAAATTTTGATTGTATGTATTTGGTGATATGGTGGGCATGGCGGGTGTTAGTTGAACTCCAATGACTTTCGACTATTAAAGAAGGCACTAGCCCTTTCAATTTATAAGCGAATGAGCCCTTTTTGAAGTTTCTACGACAAATCCTTCAATACGAACTGCCCTGGTCTAAAACCCAAAAACAAAAAAAGCAAAAAAATAATAATAATAATACGTTGTGCGCACATCCCTCTTTACTTAGGCATCGCTATTGCGCTGCCTATGATATGTAGGAGTGTTGCACTAGTAGTAGTAGTACCAGGTTGGAGTGATAGTAATGTTGTATTAGTAGTAGTAGCAGTAATAGAAGCAGTAGTAATAGCAGAAGTAGTATGCACAAGTTGCCTTTTAGCCACTTGAACATCCCCTCATGATACCGTAGAATTTTCAGCTTTCCATGGAATTTTCACGTTCCTACGATATTGTTCATACACCCTTTTTACAATATGTATACACATAGGCTAGTACGTTTTGATTTAGTTCAACTTTCCTCTCAACATTTCCTCAGATTTTCGGAAGGCCGCGCGAACAGCACGTTGGGGTCCAGGTTGCCCTGTAGCGCGACCTTGTGGCCGACCCGGGCGCGGGCATCGGAAAGCTCTGTGGACCAGTCGATGCCCACGGCATCGGACCCGGCACAAGCGATGTGTTCCAGCCACTGGCCGCCATTCTTGGTGAACAGAATCACTGGCACCCGGCGCCCGTCATGCTCGCGGATCAGCCCGGCGACAATCTGCTCCATATAGCGCAGCGAAAACTCGAGGTACGCCGGGGTGGTCAGCGCGCCGCCCCAGGTATCCTGCAAGCTTCATTAAGCTTATTATTTCCATCCGTAAAATTTTTTTCATCCTTTCCCCCAAGGGAAAAAGGACCAAGAGCAGAAAAAAATGAATCTACCAAGTCTTCCATCTCTGAGGCACTTTGTAGGGACCACACGGCCTTCCCACTATCATTTGACAAGACATCATTATGAAGCAGAATACAGGCTAAGCTTCCTAAGCGAATTTTGAAATGCACTATGTAATCTGAGACTGGTTTTGTAGATGTTGAGGTACTCTCAGAGAAGGCACTTTGAAAGAGTGTGGGGAAAGAGACCCTATTGTTGATTGGGAAAGAGATATTGATTAAGAAAATTTTCCTAATACCTTTATATCCTTTATATCACTTACTAGAAAAGGAAGCAAAATAATGATTGCAAATAGCAAATTGTTCATTTAGTTTTAGTTTGGAGAGAGGATTTGCTTGGCTGTTGCATTTTGGTACTTACAGTGTCTATGAATTCCCTTGTTGTTTTTATGTCACTTTGTATCTACCAAATGACATATAGCGATCGCAAAATCTGTCGGTCTGTCTGTTTGTCCCGGTTTGGTCGTTGTTGTTTTTTTTATCGGGCTACTGCCAATTGTCAATTGTTTGCTTGCTTTTGTTATGCTAACTTAGTTTAAATACTTAATTATGCTTAATAATCTGATGATCGAAAATCAGTTTTACTGACGATCGTTATCCGATAAACACGTTCCTAGCAAACGAGAAATCTATTTTATTTAGATGGAAAAAAAACTCAGAAATTTGATTTCCTTGTTATGAGTGTTGCCTGGTTGAACCGAGGCTAGAAACATAATTCAGTTGAAACTTCTTGACTTCCCATCACTTTTATAAAAAAAACATTCGATCCTGAGCAACACAGTTTCTTATGTCTATTCTAACTATATAATTTATTATTTTAAGAGTCCTTGAGAAACAGATTTTTGCCACCTGTGTAAATTTTGATTTTTTTTTTTTAATGTTTTTTATTCTTTGATTTTCATTCATATGTGGTAAGGGCTGTATGTGCAACAACTTGGAAATTTAAGGTGAGATCAGTGATGGAGGATTATCGTTTTTGCTTAAACAACTATAGAGATTCATAACCAATAAGGGAAACAAGTAGTCAAACAATTTGCATATCTACTTTGTCATATTTCTAAGAATCGGAAGATTTCTCTAGAGGTTAAAATTGATTTTGATACCCCTTTCTCAATTCCATGCTTATCTAATAAATCCTTGTTAACATCAGACAAATTATATGCATGTATTTTTATTTGGGATGAGACAAGTGCCTAGAAAACCCAAAAAATTGCCTGGAAAATTCTAAAAAAAATAATTTTCTAATTTTTATGCACTTGTAAAAGGAATCACATTATATAGGGATATGAAGGATCCATGGCTATCCCACAATGATTAATCGCAAATATATGCCACTGCTTTTGTATAGTACGCCATGGTGCAGACATCATAACCTGGATTTCCCACGTAATCCCCTCTTCTAAATGAGACGGATACGGAATTTGAGGAGTGAATTTTATCCTCTATAGCGGCGGCTTCAAGAAGACGAGAATTGGTTTGAAATTTTAAATCATCCCTGATCGTCCCTTCAATTGCTTTAAAATACGTTTCACTTTGGAAAAATCCTTCCAGGCATGTGCCATCCGGTTGTAACAAAACCTGGCGATCAAATCCCGGGTGCCCCTACAAATTTGACGACATAAATTCCCAAACATCTTAAAAAGCACCCAAATGATGCAGATTCATCTCATTCGGCATTGCTGGATTGCTCGCCACTATAAAACAATCAGGAAGAAGAAAGGTCAGCTCTTCTGAGCGTAGGTGCGTCCGTTCGAATCCACCTGCGCGCATATAACCTCCCCCAGAAGCAGGGGCAACACCTGCAGAACAAAAGCGCTATTTTAGCATTCTAGCACGTGCTACATTAATTGTAGCGCTTTTTCTCTTGTTAATTTAAAAACCTTTTTCCGGACGGCAATACTGCGTTCAAACTTTACGACACCTACGGGTTCCCGCTTGATTTAACGCAAGATGCGTTGCGCCGCCGGGGGATTGGCGTTGATGTTGAGACATTCAATGCAGCGATGGAAAAGCAAAAAGCGGATGCACGCGCAGCATGGGCAGGATCCGGAGAAGCTGCTGACGAGAAAATCTGGTTCACTCTTCGAGATGAACATGGCTCAACGGAATTCCTAGGATATGACACTGAAATTGCTGAAGGTGTTGTTCAGGCCCTGGTTGTTGACGGAGAAGTAAGATGTTATCCCGTATTAAATAATAGCATAAGATTTCTTATTTGCTATAATATGTCATTTTGTCCCTTTACTCGAAATGAAACAGAATATTTAAAATTTCAGCAACAGTAATCGATAAAGTAAGAAAGATTTCTCTTATAAATTGTGGGAATCTTTTTAGAGGCAATTTTGTTATGGAACCATCACTCTGAATCTGTCTTTCTTAAAACGGAACAGTTGATTTAAGTAATTTCTTATTTATTTATTTTTTTTTTTTTACTGTGGGTTGTTGTTAGGTTTTAGTTGAAAACGTTCACGACTTTAGAGCAAAATATTAGAGAGCTTGCAGATAAAAAGCATATTCGCTCTAAAATGCTACTAAGAAAGCAAACATAATACTAGGCTGTCCGCTAAGTTTCTATAATTCAAGAGAGGACCGTAAAATGGGGCCTTACAGTCGGACATAAGATTGTTATTTGTGCTAATATATATATTTTCATTTTCCCTCCCCACTAATAATTTCACAAAGGATTTTGAAAAGTCTTACATATTATCAAGATTATTCAAGGGTTCTTCCCTTCTTGTAAAATGTATTATGCGAAGTCTTTGAAATCTTTGTCTCTCATTTTTTATTTTTCTCTAGCGTCCATTTTATCGATTTTATGATCTTGATGAAGTAACATTTTTTAGAGGGGGGTGGTCGTTTTCGCCAGCGTCGCCAGCGTCATTTTGTGCCAGCGCCAGCTAGAGTGCACCTTTGCCAGCGTGAGAGGAGGCTACCCACTAGCGTCATCGTGCCAGTGTGCCAGGGTGAACTCTATGCCAGCGTGCCAGTAATAGCACGCGTGCTATTTATAGTGTCAAGATACATGGTTTTAAAAGAAGTCATCGATGGCATTATTTCTCACCCCAAGCTTTCACCTTACTATATATCAGATCTTACAATCTATAACGAAAAGGACATCATAACCAAAGACGGGATTACACTTAGGCCAGATAGACTGGTTATTAATGAAAAAAATGAGGCCGTTCTTTTAGATTATAAAACCGGAATTTTTGACCCTAAACATTACCAGCAGTTGGAAAGTTACAGCGATGCTTTAAAAGACATGAATTTTCATGTAGTAAAAAAAATACTTGTTTACATTAATGACGCTTTAGAAGAGCCACGCACCGTACTCACCCTGTTTGATGACGATCGTTTGCGGACCCATCTTCAGCAGTTCGTGGGCGACGTGCACGAGGTGATGTCGACCACTGAGTTGTCGTGCTTCCTCTTCGTTGATCACCAGCACGTTGACGCGCTTGAGCAGTTCCTTGAGCTCGGGAAGCTTGCCGTCGATCCAGAAGTTCATCGTGTCGGCCACGACGAGCTTCGGCGACTTCACTTGGTCCAACACGCTGATCTGCAGCTCCGGCGCAATGTTGCCGAGCATGACATAGGGGGCAGTTTTCCGCATCTAGAGTGGCGGGGGGTAATTTTGCTTCCTTCCTTTAGTTGTGCCTGTATAGAACATGGTAGAAAAACAAAACAAATACTAATGTCATTTTTACAGAGTATTATAATTCTAGTGATTTCTAGGCAATAATTTATTGATTTACTAGCTAATGTAATGTTTTTTGTTTTTTTTTTTTAAATCTAGGGATTTTTCTAGCGGGTGTTAACTCTGGTTCTTTGTTATGTTTATTCTTTCAGATATTTCGTCCACGAGACCGTGAAACCATTAAGGGCGCTGACGGCGGTGGGGTTTTGGCGCCGGGCCAGTGGCATGGGATGGCGTTTGGGTGTGCTCGCCGTGCTGCTCGCGGCACTAGCCAATCCGACTCTGGTGAACGAGGAACGTAATCCCAAGCCCGATGTCGCGGTGATCGTGGTCGACGAAAGCCCCAGTCAGAAAACTGGCGAGCGCCCGGCGGTGACTGGGGATGCCCTGGCCCGCATCGAATCCGCCATCACGCCGATGCGGGGCCTGGAAGTGCGCACAATCCGGCTGACCGGCGCGCTTGGCGATCAGGGTTGATGTTGTCTTACGAAAATAATTTGCGATTTTGCTTATTAAGTTGATACCTCAATCGTGGAGGATCTATTCCCCCTTTTCTCTTCTTCCTCATTTCAAAAATGACAAGTATCTGAAATTGGTCGATTTTATGTCTTATCTTGTATAATACATGTCAAATTTCGATGTATAACTTTTGTCTTATAAAATGTATTTTGATTTTTCAATTTAAGTCAACTTCTCAGGAATTTGTTAAAACTCCTTCTATCAAAAAGTTTAGGAATGGTAAGTTATGTTGGATGCCCGGGTCGGTCTACGACAGCATTCTAACCACCAAGCTAGGGAAGGTTGTGGGTTGGGCCCAGAAAAATGCCCTCTGGCCGGCAACGTTTGGTCTGGCTTGTTGCGCCATTGAAATGATGGCCATGGCCAATTCCAGATGGGATGCGGCCCGTTTTGGTGCGGAAGTGTTTCGCGCTTCTCCAAGACAGGCGGACCTGATGATCGTCTCTGGCCGGGTATCCCAGAAAATGGCCCCTATCCTAAAAACCATTTATGATCAGATGCCCGAACCCAAGTGGGTCGTTTTACACCGTAGGCACGCTCATGCGCCCGGGTGCAGAGCCGTTTGACAGCCCGGAAGCGGCGGTCGAGAACGCCGGCATCGAAGGTTCCGGGTCCATCATCGGCACCCCGGACGATCTGGTGAAAGCCATCCGCGACATGCTGGAACTGACCGGAGGCTTCGGTACGGTTATCGGTTTCGCGCACGACTGGGCCAACCGCGAAGCGACTTTGAGAAGCTGGGACATGGTGGCCCGCTATGTCATCCCCGAAGTGAACGGCATGCTGGAAGGCTATCGCGAGTCGCAGGTAGTTAAAGAAAATTGACCACTTTCTCTGGATGCTTGAATTATGCAGGTTTATCTTAGTTTTGACAAGATTTTTTGCAGAAACTAAATTTCAGCTGGGGGAGGGGCAAACCTGGTTCTGTAAGGGTAGTTGCCCCCTGCCCCATAGCAAGTTAGGCCCCTGCTGATAGGCAATTATTGAATTATGAACGAGGATAAAAAAAGCCATCAATTCATGTTTTTATTTTCATCCTACCTAAATTATGTTGTCATCTATAAATTTAGTAAAAAATGTACAATTGGGGAGTTACTCCTCCGCAGTCCCCATGGGAGGGGCTACAAGTTACAAACTTTGACCAGTGTTTACATATAGTAATGGTTACTGGGAAGTGTAGAGATGTTTTAAGGGGGATTTTTTGGATTTGGGGGGATATTTGAGGAAGGAGGGTTACCGGGGAGGATCTTCCCATGGAGGACTTCTCTTGGGGGAAGAGACTTTCAATGGAGGGGGCGTAAGATTTTCTAGCATTATTTAAAAAAAATGAAAAAATAAATATGAAAAGTTTTTTCTACATAAGTGAGGAGCAGCATTATAGATTCTTAAACGTCGTCTATCACCTATGCGTATAAGTATCATATAAAGCTGAAAAAGAAAATACATCGATGTTACCTTAATCTGACGAAAATAATATCAAAGGGAAACGTATTTCGTGAGCCTTATATACATATGTATATAGTTTATATACTAGAATATATGTATAGTAATGCGCAAAAATTAGTATATACATGTATATGCTATATACTAGTATATAATATATAGTTTGTTTGTGGTAAAAAACAATAATACACATTTCGGTCATTCTGACGTTAGTACTCTGTGATCGACGTCCGCGAAAACGGCGGAGGATCCACGACAGATCATTTGTTGACCATTTTGACCCAACCAGTGCACGCGATTACCGTGCCTCGTGGCGGTGGTAGAGGATATCCTCACGATCGAAAAGTCTATGCCAGCTGGCATAAACCGATCGTCGTCCTCTGCAACCAAAACAGCTTTAGCAATGCCGAGATCTTCAGTCATGCCATCAAGCAGCTGAAGCGCGGCCGAGTGGTTGGCGTGCAAACTGCCGGAGGGGTTATTTCGACGGGCGGAACTTCCATTGGTGACCTGACGAACACCATCTCGCTTGATGACTTTTCCGTTCAGCGAAAAGATCATGGGGCGGCTGGCTTCTGCAGCATACCGGGATTCCAGTTGATACTTGCCAGCCGATTTGACAACGATCTCATACTCGGCGTAGCCGGCGTAAATCAGGGTTCCAATTTCTTTGCCGTACGAGTCGGTATTCTTTTCAACGGAGCCTCGGGCAAAGTCTTCAGCTTCGAAGAAAATGAGCGAGCTTTCTTTCTCTCGTTCGGCCGGTTTGAGACCCATCACGTGCTCTCCTCTTTGCGTGCGGTCATGGTGCTTGAACAGTAAAATCGAAGAATCGAATCCTTTCGTTGGTTCGAGGTTTGGAGAAAAGGAATCGCATTCCGCGCCATTTCTCTTTTACTCCTTTGTGATCCATATTGGCGAGAAGATGCGTACACTGTATTATTGTAATCTACGGTAGAGTACAGTTTGATAACTCTCAGTTAACGGTTTCGTACAAAATGGCAAACACAAAGAACGCATGTACCAGCACAATTTCACTTTTCTTCTGAATGATGCATAGGTCCACAATTCCACGAGCTTTTGGTCCCGACCGATAACAGAATTCCAGCTTCTTAAAGTGATAAGATTCTTACAGAAATTTAGAATGTAATAAAACTACGGAGGAATTCCTTATCCATAGAAAAGAGCGCATTATCAGAGTTCACAAGTAGGGCAAGGTATTCTGGAATGTGATTATGGATATAATTAATGTACTTTCGTAATTAATAATTGAAGTACAACTCAGGCCAATACCACTAAGAGTTTTAGGAACTAGCAGCTTTAGGCATATAGGAACTTTTTTTGACAGTCAGGAAACTTGAGCAGCTCCACTCGCTCTGGCTCCGAACGCACCGCTTGTACGCCGACAAATCGTTGTTGAAGCACGCCTTCATGCTCTTGAGCGCATCCATTTGGGCATACGAATCCAACAAGCGGACCAAACACCAAATCAGCGACTCTGAAAGCACCTTGCCTTGCTTCGTAAGTGCAAGAATCTGCGCGGGGAACCACTCAAGCTGCTCGTCCTTGAACGTCATCACCTTCTTCAGCTTGTCGATCTCCGGCTCGAGCATGTCCAGGATCGCTTGGTACCGCTCTGCCTTCCAGTTGCTAATTCATCAACAAAGTCAGCTGCAATCTGCAGAGCTATCGACTCCAAAGCCATCATCTCACAGTGGACCTTGAGCTCATCAGGTGGCTGCCATTTTGTGTTAGAAGGTGCTTGTAGGAGATATTGTGACAATTGTTGAAATCGTGTGTCTTTCATCATCGCAGCCGGACGGTCATTCTCAGCCACCCAAAGTGCGCACAACCGTTCTGCATATTGCGAAATGAACTTGCCAGGTGTGTTGAAGGTGGAACCCTTCTTGTACTTGTCTGGGTTGAAGTTGAGCTTGATCCGGGAGTTGGAGTAGTCAGGGAGCGAGGCAACAGCCGTTCCAGCCGGATGCCGGGAACGAACTCCACCTGAAGCGCGCTCTGGGCCCCAACCGTGACCACACCGGAGGGACGCGGTGAGATCTTCTCCTCTGCCAAGATTTCCAGGATGCGCAGCTCGGCAAGGAGCTTCTCGCGCGCGCCCAGCTTCAGGACACATGACGAGCCCGGGGTTTCCTTCCCCCGTTGGGTCGCCAAGAGGACCACGCTCTGTCCACTGGGAGGGAAGCGGCCCAGGGCAAGAAATGACAATAAAAAGTTACAGAAGAAAGGAAAGAAAAGGGGTACACCTATCAGTATAATCAAAAGTAAAGGAATAACATCAATTGATGCATAAGTACGAATATGGGCTGGCCATCCAATAGCAGAATCCCTCATTTAAATATGAAATATGTGATCGGCGTACTTCAATAACCTTAGAAAAAATACATTAAAATGTCACACAAATGGTTTGATTCAATTCAAAATTCAAACACCTAAATTCAAAAATTCAACACCTAAATGTTGACAATATGATATGTTGTAAAAACGATCAAATTCCAAATAATAACCTTCCGGATCATATCCTACAAAAGCCCGGTATTTTTGCTCAGGTCCCGTTTCTATTTTTTCCGATCGCAGACTAAAAGGTTCATTCTCCCGAACATATTCATACCAGCCGTCTAAGTCGTCGATAATGAAAGATAGCGTAACCGCCTTGTCTTCCGTAAAAGAATGCATACCCCGTCTTTCATCTACCAAACCAATAAAAGCCGTATTGGCAAGCTGATATATTTTTGTCCAGCCCTGATCGGCTACCAATTCCAGGGCGGAGATGCCATAGACCTCGACCCCGGCATTACGCTGGCGCAGGTTCGCCATCACCTGCCCCTTGACCAGCGGCGCTGCGCGGGTGACGCCCGGCACGGCGGCCACGGTCTCTGCCAGCGCCTCGTAGTCCTTCAGCGAGCGGTCCAGCACACCCGCCTCGTTCACCTCGCCATAGGAATAGACAGTGACATGGGCATTGGCGCCCAGGATGGTGCCGACAAATTCCGACCGGAATCCGGAGCGCACCGCCAGCGTGGCAATCAGCGCAAACACCGCCAGGGTCCTCAATATTTTACTCTTTACGCTAAAGTTTACTTTTTTGTCTCAATCCTTTGAGAAGGACTCCCGAAACACAATGACCGTTTAATTGGTATAAGAAGCTTTTTTTAAAGTTCTGAAAAACTTTAGTGTAAACAGCGAGAGATCGAGGAGGTGTAACCCCCTCATATACGAAATAATCCCGGTTCGTTTTAAATTTTAATGTTGCTCCTTACTTTCAATTGAAAAAACTTGTCTTTTTTAAATTTAATTTTTACCAAGGATGACATAATCTTGCTTTCAACTATGCAGAATATCATTGCAGAATTTCGATCAAATACTCTGGTAGATAGACATGCATTCATCGATTCGAATATTCTCGTCTCTCGTTTAGGAAGAATTAAAAATCAATACTCGAGCAACAATTGATCTATTTGCTCGAAGTGCTGAACGTTTATTGATTCTTTTTGATGAAATTCTCACCGCTGATGAAATAACACGAACAAGTACGATGGAAATCAATCGTTGTCGAATGAATCGAACATATTTGATATTTCTAGAATTACCGATCGTGAAACAATCTCTGACGGAATTGGTTCAAAGGAAAGCTCTGCCTTCCTAGGCTGTTAAACTATTTTTTTTTTTTTTGCTGACGTTTCAACATTGTTTCTTTTTCTTTTTATTTATTGCCCTGCTATTACTAAAACTACATTACCGCATATGGAGGTATCTCCATATGTTAAAAATTGTGTTCCTAATTATTAAAGATATTTGGTTGTCTACGTTTTCACTTAACCAGTTTAAACAATCAGACTTTATTTTCACTGTCCTTTGTGCTTTCAGAGCGCATAAGATAAAAGCCCGTGCCATATAATAGTCGTATTCAGAGAGGAGAAAAGTTCTGAAGACGAATTAAAAGCCTGGGCTTTCTGGCACGGAAGACAACATTCCATTAAACAGCGAATACTAGACGCAGGTAGGGAAACTAGTAAGTTATTATTTATTTATATTTTTGAAAGTTAATTAGACGTAGGCATGTAAAATACTAAGTTATTATTTAGTTATGTTTTTGAAAGTAAACTAGACGCAGGTGGGGAAACTAATGAGTCGTATTTTTGAAAGTAATCTAGACATAATTATGGAAAAGGGAAGGATGTAATTTAGATCTTTGACCTTTTCAAGACTGAGTTCTCTTGTCTCCCCTTTCTGTGAGATTTTCTCCAAGAGGAGTTGCTCTTGTTTTTTTTTGAGTTCACTGTTTTCCAGCAAAAGGTCAGCTATCTGTGCCCTCAAGAGCTCTTCAGTGTTGTTATTACCATTTCCTGCTTCCTCACTTTGCATTGGTAGGCTGTCATTTTCTGGGAGGTACTCGTCATGAAGATGTTCCTCTGGCTGTTGATGTCCCTTGAAGTGTTCAGCAAAAACTCTGTTTCTCGCTTTAACTGTTTTTAAGTTATGCCCCGGTAGCATTTAAGGTTCTTATGCAAGAGATAATTGTATAGATTTGGAGGACACTCATTTGATTGACAATCGAAAAGGTCTACTTTCCTTTAGAAGGTCAGAAATGACGACCCTATAAGCGATTAGCCCCCTCCCCCCTCAACTACTCTGCTTTTCGCCAAACGTGTCTGATTGAAATTTTGTCATCTTGTTTAAAATGGTCCAAAGTATATATAGCATACCTCCTGGGCTGACACAACCCCCAGAGCCCTGGTGCAAGGGATGTCAGTTATGATGCTCTAACGTAGATTTCGTATAGCACGAGGTATCTCCAATGAATTGCGCCCTTTTATTTTTTTCCCCAGCCTCATCAAAAGTAGACAGTAGGTGGAGGGGTCAACTGATCAAATAAAAATTATAATAGCATTTAAAAGAGCCATCCGGAGCCCTTTCAACAATGCAGTTATGAGGGAGCTACCAACCCTCAACACCTACAGTGTTTAAAAAAATTATACCACGGTACATGGACAAAATAATCACTCCGCAATACAAAAGAAACAACTTTTGACATCCCACCTTTATCCTCATTCGCTGCTTTTGGCACCATATCAATCAGCAATTCTGTTTTCTCAAGCGACAAGGCTAGGAGGTGCTAAGGCACAATGGCCTCCACGTGATTGCGAGTTTGGGTGGGCCGGGTGTGCTGTAAATGTTCCATTCCCTGCAAAGAACGTGAAAGGGATGGATGCTGGTACAGTAATTCTTTTTGGAACCATGTCAGTAAGAGAGCCCTCTTCAATATTATCGACTTTATAACAACCAGGTCCATTTTGAAGGGCTTGCTCAAATACAGAATGACAAAATTGCTATTCTAAGCTGAATAGGATATTCGGGATTTAATTGAATTTTAAATTAATGCATTTTATAGATAAGAACAAAAGATGGTAAGGTTTATCCCTTAAGATTTGCAGTTGCAGTCATATGTGCTGGGCATGCATCAGGGGAGGTGGCCAAAATGATGGGAATTGGTGGCGGTAATGGATTATTTGTTGTGCCCGTTCCAGTTGAGCCAAGGTATGTGCTTTGTTCCAGATAAGCCTTTTAGAAGTCAATCTAACCAATTTAATAATATCTTTTTTATACTTCTTTTTGCCGAATTGACGCCCGATTTTTTCCGGGCTCCTAAAACACTCGTACCATTCCAGAGGACTCAAAATAAAGCCTAAAGCACGAGTTGTGGTACCAAACGGCTAACTTTACAACCTCTCAGGGAGAGATGTAGAGTGGCGTCAATAAACACGCAAAAACACTATATGCTCGGATTCACCTGCAAGAGGAGAAACCCCGCACCGATTGCTCAAACAGTGTATGGGTGTATGATACTGCACCTCAGTTTAAAATGGTCTATCAACGAATGTAATCAGGGGTGAATCTAGGTTCCCATAAAAGAGTTATCAGAATTGAAGCATGACTGAGGGTAAAAAACTAAGGACTACCATTGCTAAGTCTAATTTTATTATTTTCTCGCGATCTACGGGCTTTTATCCATGGGTCAAGGAATTAGATATGTCCAATGGCGTTATAAAACGGACTGCGTCTTTGAAATGCCTTGGTATTATAATAGATGAAACTTTATCTTTTAAGCAACATGTAACTTTAACTAGTAAAATTCTGGCAAGAAATCTAAGTATTATGATGAAACTCCAACATTGTTTTCCTGGCATCGGGTGAAGGCGGGCGGCGGCATCGCGCAGGGCGGCGGTCGGCTCCACCGCCACAACCCGGTGGCCGATCACGGTCAAATAAGCGGCATCCCGGCCCGATCCCGCGCCGATATCCAGGATGTCGGCGGGCGGCTGCGGCAGCAGGTAGATGACGTCCGAATGCAGCTCCAGGAACGGGATGCGCTCGAACTCGCGCACCAGTTTCTCGGCCGCTTCGGTGTAGCCTCGGGTGCCGGGGACCTGCTCAGCCATCCATCGCACCATTCATGTCAATGTGCCGGTAAATCCGTTTACGTCATCTGCAAAGCCGGTTCTCGCGGTGCGAAGGCGCAACAGAGAATGCTGGCCGCGGGAATTGAAAATGTCGTCAACATCGCTGGTGGCACTGACGCCTGGGTAAATTCAGATCTTCCCGTGAATCGCGGCAAGAAAGCGGTCTCGCTTGAACGCCAAGTCCGAATCACTGCTGGCTTTATCGCGTTTGCGGGATCGGTCGCGGCGATTGTCACACAGAACGTTTATCTCGCAGGTATCCCTGCGTTTATTGGTGCCGGTTTATTGTTCGGGTACACAATCATTGAATTTACTTCTCCGTGCGCACTTCGAGCATATAGCAGAAAAAAACGACCTCCCCTTACGACTGACATTAAATAGCACAAAGGTATCTGATAAGGAGACTCAAAGCGCTGGTAGGTCTGAGTGATTTTGAAAAGAGCCTGAAATGTGATATCATTATACCTTGTTATTATATCAAGATATCCCCAAGTCCGACTACGCCCTGCCACAGTCGTTCGGGGCATCTGCTAATAAAGTTGCTTAGTTGATTAATATTTTCTAGGATTCTTTACTTCTGGTCAGGGTCAGCGGCGGGCGCGGGTCGACCAGGACGACATCCTGCATGCCGTGTCGTACGGCCAGGTGAAAGGCGGCCGAGACGCCGGCGATCCCGGCGCCGCAGATGACGATGCTGGCGGTCTGATGTGTCATGGCGGATGAGTTTATGGATCAATGGCGGTGACGTCGCAGAAAAATTCATACGGCGCGCGCGTTCGCTCAACAAAGAACGTGGTCCCCAACACCCGGACCCGCCATCCTCAACATCGGTTCCGTCATTTCCAATACCCGACCCCGTCTTTGTTCTGGCATGATGTAATTGTGACTTTAGTTTTTTATATATATTAATCTGCATACTAAACAGTTTTATTGCATGAGGGATAACGTCTGACTGTATTTGGAGATCCTGGACGGTTATAGCTGTCTGACCTATTTATAAGTATCCAAGGACCGTGTATAAAAAACAAAAACTCATATGGCACTTGTGACGAGGTCGGAATCTAAAATTAGAGTCGGTGCTAGAGTTATCGATTTCATCGTCAGAGTACGTCAAGAAGCATTGAACTCGCCAAAGCACTAGAAATCCTTTGAACTAGGCCCAGCCTCGTAAGGCAAGTTTGATTTTTCTGTTAAAAAAGAAAGTTGGCTGTGTGGAGTCTCAGGAAAAGCAGTAGGACTGCTCGACTCCTTAGGTCACTTAGGATGCTAACGATTCTTCTTCTTTCAACTGTGGTACGAGGCTTTCGAGGGAAGCCAGGACGGGGTGCAGAAAGACCCGGAGAAGAAGTGATGTTTACCTTGGATTTAGTGGAGTAATCAAGGAATATCCAGAAGTTACTCTAATTGGTAATATCTATCCTGGCACACTTTCGACGAACGAATGCGACTTTCCCCGTGCTGCGCTGCTCTCGGTTTGCACCGCGTGTGCAACGAAGGTTGTTGGTGCGATGTTTCTCTTAGAGAAACACTCCGTGAGCAGCAAAAGGAACGGCCAGCACGTCGCCAGCGCAGCAGGTGCAACCCAACCCAGGCACCTGATCGCGAACTCTCGCCTGCACCAGCACCCATCGCACAACACCAATTAAAGCACGTCTCGCAACACCGCAAACCTGGTGGAGATCCATCGCCAACACGTTTGTGAGGCGAAAGGCTCTTCGTTGGCGTTAAGCGCTGGGCACACACAACCTTGAGCTTGCGCTACTCAACTACAACACTTCAACAAGTGGGGTCCTTTCCTCTACACAAAAAAGGTTAGCAGAAAGGGGCTAGCGCTGAACTGCAAAGAGCTGGTGAGTTGGGAAGGAGCAAGTGAGTGGGAAGAGCTCGAAGTGTGCGCGTTGTTGTGCACGCTGTTGTGCACTGAAGCTCGTCCACTGGTGTTTGGGTTGTTGGGAGTCACAAACAAGCGTTAGAAAGAAGGCACGGAACCTGGCCAACACATGTGTCAGTGTGTTGCGCCAATGACGACAACAGTCATCCTATGAAAAAAAACGTTTGTTGTTGTTGTTGTTGTTGTTGTTGTTGTTGTTTGCTCACACGGTTCTTTCGCAAAACAGGACATACATTCATCCGAAAAAAAAAAGAGACGCAACACACAAACGACAACAAAAGGATGTACAATTATTATTATAATCAAAAACAACAATTGACGGAGAACAACGGCGAGAATGGTCGTCGTTTTGTTTGTTGTGTGACGAAAATGAGAAAAAATTCTTATTTTCGTCACCGTGACGGCTCTGCGAAAATCGTGACGCACGGTCAATCGGGAATTGCGTTTGCGTCATCGACGATGATGGCCACCAAATCCGCCAATCCCCGCAGACTTGCTCGCTGAACCTCACTGGCGGGAATCGCATTCCCCTTGCCATCGGGAAGGTCCCGGGTCGCAGTGGTGTTCTCCACGACGCTCACGGAATAACCGCGATCAAAGCCGCCTCGCGCAGTGGAACTAACGCACATATGACTCATGAACCCTGCGAGAATAAGGTCTTTGCGGCCCGTCGCTTTCAGTTCCTCACGGCCCGACACGATCACGCTGTTCGGACCGATTCGCGGCAACGAATCGGGTTCGTTCGCTCAGCGGATCGAACCGGGAGTCAGCTCGCAGAAGACCAACGTCAGCTCGTTCGGATCACGCCGGCAGGACGAAGCCTTCGCCCGGCTCGCGCAGAAAATGAACACGCCCTCGCCGCAAACCGGCCGGCAACACGCCCGAAAGTCGATTGCCAACGATCAGGCCGACGAGATTCTGCGGCGGCATGGCCTGCTGGCGGGGGGCCGTTCGGCGAGCAACCACGTGGATAGACTATTTATCTCTGAATCAAGTTAATTATGATTCATTAGAAAAAGCTAATGATATAATGTCAATCCTATTAACAATGTACAACAATATTATACAGGATTTAAGCAAGGGTGCTTTTCGTATTTTCCCATCCTATATCAAAACTGATATTGAAAATATCACTGAAGCTATTCGCAGTTGGTCAGAGGGATATGTCACAGAAGTAGAATGGGATGATCAGTCATGGCTAGCCTCCGATGAACTGGCATTTATGCTATTTCCATTAATGGCATTGCATATTCCTTGGCGACAGTGCCAGACTCTTGCCCCAACAGGTCGTCGCACACGTCGACGACAAGGTCGGTCCGGCCGAGATTGGCGACCATGTAGACCAGATCCACGTCGCCGCCCGGCACCGCCGTAGGCGCCGGTTGTCGAATTACCGAAACGCGGCTCAAATCAGAGAATGAGTCAACGCTAAAACCGACGACGCGATCCGTGCCATCAAGGTCGCGAACGAAGAACACCTTGGGCCGCGCCCAGGCGCCGACCGAAGGCGGGAAATCCAGGATATTCATTACGTCGGGTTTCTATTTCTTACTGAAAGGACAACTGAGATTTGCTCGCATTTTCAGAACTAAAAAGTGACTATTATAGTTATTTCATCGAGGTCCAATCAGCGAAAGTGCAAATTGCTCTGGTGCGCAATATTAAAAAATAACAAGATAAGAACAGTTTAGTGACTTTATGGACATTTAATAGCATGGGATTCAAGCGTCAGGTTAAAGACCAAGAATGCGTTCTCATTTTCAATTTCAGGGAGTAATTTTTCGATCGCCAAGCTTGCTTTAGTCGCTTGAAGGCTCCACTTATAAAAATGGTTCTGTTTATTTTAAGTGTTAATGTTGCTTTTCTTTTTCAGTAAAAAAATTCTTATATAATAAGTTGATAGAGGTGTTTTTAATCTACAGCTTGTAAACATCAATGCTAAGATTGAATCTTGATATAAGAAATATTAATCTCAAATCATGCCGGAATATCCACCTTGCCTCTCCGTAAAAATCTCCCTCCCTAAAAATTCCCTCTGCATAAATAATTTTCCAACGAAAAGTTCACCCTAGCCTAAATTCCTCTTCTCCTCTTGAAATTTTAGCCCTTGTCATGTGGGCTTTTCGTCTGGCGTGTTCGTTGACCGCAGTTAAGCCGCTGAACTTCTATTGAACAAATATATGTTTTGGATGGGTATGATATAAATTTTATATGCTAACTTGTTGCCATGGACATCCGCCAACTCCGCTATTTTCTGGAAATCGTTGCGCAGGGTTCGCTTACGCGGGCTGCCGAAAGCCTGCATGTGGCGCAGCCAGCCCTGTCGCTGCACCTGAAGAACATGGAGGAGCAGCTTGGCACCAGGCTGCTGACGCGCAGTCGCTCCGGTGTCGGGGTTGGCATTCTTCAAATCGAAAATCAATTGTGCCAGGTCTTCAATCGAGTAGATATCATGGTGTGGAGGAGGACTGATTAGTCCCACACCGGGCGTGGAATGCCGAGTCGCGGCAATCACCTTGTTGACCTTGTGACCCGGCAACTCGCCACCTTCACCCGGCTTGGCACCTTGGGCAATCTTGATTTGCAGTTCGTCCGCATTCGTCAAGTAATAGCTGGTCACACCAAAACGCCCCGAAGCAATCTGCTTGATGGCAGAACGTTTTGAGTCACCGTTTGTCCAACTGATCAATCAGCTCTCGCGGAGCCGTCACCTCAGACAGGTGCGAGAAGTTCGTAAAGTCAACGAACATCACTGAGGCTGTATCAAAGTACTCTGGCACCACCGGCTCGCCGGCCAACAGTCGATTGGCGATGTCATCAGGGAAGACGTTGAAGAGTATGTCTTCGCGTACGTTCAGCTTTTGCTTGGCATCGTCCAATGCATCCACGAATTGGTTCTGCTCGACTTCGAGTTCAAGGGCGGCCTTGCGGTCTTCCAGCTTGGAGATCAGCAGGCGTGCCGAAACTTATTTCGGAAGATCAAGTCGTTGAGCTTCTACCCCAAGTGTATCGTCTCTGTCGAGATCATGATATCCCTGCAACCTTTTTTGAAATAACGACCGCCCTGGCCTTCATGTTTTTCCGATCGCAAGAGGTGGATGTGGTGGTTTTGGAAACGGGATTAGGAGGTCGTCTGGATGCTACCAACGTCGTGTCGTCTCCGGCCTTAGCAATAATTACATCGATTGGATTGGAACACACACGGATCCTGGGAGACACGATCGAAAAGATTGCTCTTGAAAAGGGCACTGCCTAAGAACTTAAAAAGTGCTCATTCGATTCTATATTGAAAGGGCTAGTGCTCTCTTTAATTGTCGAAAGTTATTGGAGGGCAATTAACCCCCTCCCAAACCCACATTTCCCAAGACACATCCAATCAAAATTTTGAGATAACAATTTTGTTCCACGTAATTGAAATTTTCAGATAATTATATATTTGAGGATGTTATCTTGCCCCCTACAGCCCTCAAGGTAAGTGTTGTAAGTTATGCCCTCGGGTATATAATGTTTATATATAAAAAGAATGACCGTCGGTGTTTGCCAAGGGCCCAAACTGTCATCTGGTAGAAGCCGGCCAATGTGAACAATAAAGCTAGAAATATAAAATATTTGATAATTTATAAGTATAGTTATTTTAAAAGTAAACACCAATAAATCTTAAATTAAATTGTCACCGTTAGCATTAATTTTTTTCATAACAGAAAAGTAGGAAAGTACTTCCACAAAGCTTAGAAAATAATAACTCAAGAATTTATGCCTTTTAGACGATGCAACATAATTTATCCAATATTAAAGGTAACTGGTAAGAAGCTAATTATTGAGGAGGGGACGAACCCCCTCATATACGTAATAATTTCTGTTCGTTTTAAGTTTTAGTGTTACTACTTACTTTCAGTTGATAAAACTTGTTTTGTTTTTTTTATTTAATTTCTGAACGTTTTTGAATTAATCCAGGTTTTGATTTTGGCTTTTGATCTTTGTCATCAATTAAACTTGATAAAACTTATATTTTTAAAATCAGCTTAAAAGTCTAATTCTTTTAATGTATATATTGGTATCAAAATTCCGTTTTTAGGAGTTTTGGTTACTCTTGAGCCAGATGGAAAAGGAGGGAATTATCCTCAAAAAGTAAAATAATCTCACTGAAAATCACGCCATAACAAAGATCAAGGATGTGTGTTTATTTGTTTGTTTGATTGTTTTTTGTTTTCCTAAGGGGTGTTCGTATCGAACTAATGGTCTTAGAATACCGAAAGAGAGGTCATTCTAAAAAGAACTAAAACTTCTAGTGCCCTTTTAAGTGAAATAAAAGATTGGAGGGCATATATACCCCTCCCACGCCCCTTTGTCTCCAAAGTCGTTCAATAGAAGTTTTGAGATATAACTGATTTAGGTTTGACTAAGACGATTTGAATGGATTATAACGCGTCTGAGAAGTGTTCAGTTTTTATTTTTTAACTAAAATCCTTTTGTAGAATGGCGTGTCAGATGAGGTCGATGATTCAGTCACAAATTCTGAAAGTGGGTTGTCAACATGTAATTTAACAGCAGGTAAGTAGCAACAATTTATTGAAAGTACTCTACCTTGGCGTGTAGGGTTGTTCTTCCTCGAGTATGGTTATTACAAGTTAAATCACCTTTGGTTTTATAAGGGAAAAAACTCTCTTCAATGACATGGCGTCTGAGGTTGGAAAAGCCTGGAGCGGATCATCTATCGGATACCACGCAAATGTGTATTACGAAAACCTACAGCCTCCGCCGCCGGGTGCAAGGTTTAGTCAAGAATGGGGACTGAAGGAGCAGGTATTCATTCAAGAGACGCGCGGTGCATGGGTGGAGTACGACCCCGAAAGAATTAAGCAATACATTTTTTCAGAAGCGGGTAATCCAGACCTTTCGGAGGCTGAGGAACTAGGAAAACGTGCCTTCCGAGCCGCCGAGGATGCCAAGGCTGATGGAAGGGCATAGAGGACACCGAGGCAGCACCGACCGCGAGCAATCGATGGGACAGTCCGGAGAAGCGGCGCGGGAGTTCAATTTACTATGCACGCGTTGTGTCGCTTCTGACCGAGGTCTGACTTGCAGGATGTCTCTCTCTCTCTCCACCCTCCCCTTCCTCTTTGTGCTGACACGCACCGGCGGGCATTTAGATTCTGAACACGCGTCTGTACACGGAGGTGCGGACGGAGCTGGGACTTACGTACGACATCACCGCCGAGCATCTGAGCTACGACCGGCTGGGGTGTCTTGGAGAAGAAATTTAGAAACGCAAATACGAAATTAGTAAAAACTCTACGCATAATAGAGAGGAGGAGGGGTCTTTAAGGGAACGGTTCGAGTGATAGATCACATGAAACTAAGAGGAATGAAAGTAGAGAATGCATTAAAATATGAATTGAGGAGGCATGAAGAGAAGGTCTTGTGTAAAATTGCTGAAGATCTGCAAGATGCAGCCAGACGGCATACTAGAAGAAATATTGTACTGGTATGTTAATAAATTGAGACAAAATAGTTAATCCGGATTTGGAAAGGGAAGATGAGATGGTAATTTATTAATGCCGCAAATACCGATAAATTTATTTTCGTGGTTTCTAAAAGACATTATTTCACACTAACGGTTATTCATACCTAGCTTTTCAGCAAAATCTACATATAAAGGAAGTATACATGTTTCATCAGATACCATTTAAATTTCAAAATGTCGGAAACATTACAGATTCACATTTATATTTGACATTTGCTGACATAAAATTTCTTGTATAATCGTTTTTTTTTTTTTTATTTCCATCGAATGATTGTTTTTTTCGTCATTCCCAAAGGCAAAAGTCTATAAAACATTAAATTGCTTTATGGCCAGAAATTCCATATCAATAATGTATGCCCAAGATCAAATCATTCTCAAAGCTTGTTAAATAAGTTAACTCTTTTTATTCAAAGATGTATAAGTTCCAAAATAATAGGAAACATAAAAGATGAGGTTTATTAACCTGCAAAGGAAAAAACAACATCAAATACTTTGGCTGGGAATACAGGGAGAAAAAAAAATACTAAAAAGGAAAAATGTCAATCAACTATCTGTTTGCTGAAAACCAGGCCATTTCTCCACAAATACTCACAGGAGTATTTTTCTTCTTAGCATTGCGCGCAATCATATCTAGCATACGAATAATACTAGGATGCGAAGGCTGATAAATATCTGCTATCGCAGGATTCAGCCGATCTACAGCTAAGGTATACTGGATTAAATCATTGGTTCCAATTGAGAGGAAGTCCGACTCAGCAGCAATAAATTCACTCATGACCACAGCAGATGGAACTTCAATCATGGAACCTATTTTAAGATCGCGCTTAATTCGGTAGCCCGTTGCAACTAAGTCGTCTTCGCTTCGGAGGCCTGTTTGGCCGCTTCTTGTGAGACGACGTCCGAACTATTGTCTTTCATTGCGTTGTGCCTTTCGTGTTGAGTCGGCCCGGCCAGCGCCGTTTCGGGGAAAGGCAGAACCCGATTACAGCGCCAACCGAAGCGGGAGCTACCCGCAAGCCGACAAGAGAATTCTATCCGATACGTGCCATGATGGAACGTGCGGCCGCTCCGTCGCGTTCCGCGTATATCTCCGTGACCGCTGGTGACGTGTGACCGAGTACGCATCGCGCGACGTCGATTCCGATCGCCTTGCCCGTTTTTGACGAAGTATTTTTGAAATCCGATTCGTCTTTCCCTTTCTTATGTTTGAGGTAAAAAATACAAACTACAGAAAATCTACCGAATCTTGGGTAAAGAAATCCACGAAATTTTCCTCGGAAAATCTATAAAACTATTGCTCAAGCAACCTTCCAGAACACGGTTTAGGGAATCCTTTGGATTTACCGGAACTGGTGTCAGGCGATTTATTGAAGTTTGCCCTATATATGGCTAGGTATGACTTAAAAAAATTACCTAAATTTTGCATTTCGAAAGACCCGATCCGCCGAACAGTTTATTCTCCGACCCGATGAAGATCTGAACACCTTGGGCGTCCGTCGTCACATCGAGCAATTCAATCATCTGATCGCGCGCTTCAAGGATGTTAAACAGGCGGCGAACGGTCTCAAGCTGTTCTATCGTATCGATATTTTCCAACAGCTGGGATTGACCCTTTACAATTAGGGACGATCCCTTAACCCCGCCAGCCCATGTTGCCAGGCCCGCATCAATCAGATTGGCCGAAAGATCATCAAGCTCCTGCTTGAGCAAATGAGGCGGTTGGATGAACGTTAACACATCAGCCGGATTAATAGCACTTCTTAAGCTAGGTCTCGTAGGGTTAAGGGCGAGGATCGCGCCCAAGTTGATGCCTTCCGGGGTAAAGTTGAGAATCGTATTGTGAGGTAAGATGACAGACGTACGGTCATTCACCGGACCTCTACGCGATACGTAAATTGAGTTATTACGAAGTGCCGCGACTCCTGTGAATTCAACCAATTCATCTGTGTCAATAGGATCCGGTCTGTTGAACTTCCGCGAATCATCATCAAAAGGATTTCGTGACCGTGAAGCGAAGTGATGAGTCCTGGCAGATTAGGCGTACCTCTTGCCCTTCGGTTGTCTCTCGCGGGGGGGCACTGGGCGATCGTGGCTTTCCTTTGGTGGTCACGGCGAGTAGCATCTTCTTCGAACTCCAGGCTGTGGGGCACTGCAGGCCGGGCGTGGTTCGGCGTCTCGTTTCCAAGCGAACGAGATCAAGCCTGCTGCCGCTGAACGATCGTTCACGAAAGACTAAGGAGTCAAACATGATGAAGAAGTTGATCGCATTCGGTCTTCTTCTGTAGAGATTGCTTGCTCTTCATATTCTTTTAGTCCAGTAAATTGGCTTTCTGTATCCCTTTTTAGCCTGGGAGGGTGTTTTCAAGCTTGTATGCCTGCTCTCTCCTATATCTAAGGCTTAACAAAATGCATAAAAGACTGGTTTTAACTTTTGAAAAACATTTCAGCTAGTCTTTGATTGAGTCAACTTTTCTTTTAATTCAGGTTTTAAAAACAATCTAAATGATTTGTCTAGGATTTTAAGCCAAGTTGAGACTTTTTTTCAATTTTATTTATTTTTGCAAGGTGGAGGGACAAAAACGCCTGGGCCAAGCAGCTTTAAAGCTTCAAATCCAGCCCTGCTCATACTTCCAGTATGGGTTGTGATAACAGTCCCCAGAATACCCGAATTACAAGAATAATAATAAAAACATTGAGACATCGAATGAGCAAGATCAAGATCCCCTCTCTCTGCTCGTGCGAACAAACATGTCACCTTAGTCACTGGACTTTTTTGTCCATTAGTTCATTCCCAGGGGCTATTTCAGGTAACTCTTGTAAATTGTCCGGCCATTTGACAAAATTCAGGCACTGGCTTGCAAGTCACCTGGCAGATAGCCCAAGCTTTCACCCGCTTCGACCGCGGGGCGAACCAGCACGATCTTTCGGATCGCGTGATGCTTCAAAGCCTCCACGGCCAAGGCCACGGCCAAGTAAGTTTTTCCAGTCCCGGCGGGGCCCACAGCGAAAACCACTTCCCTCTTGCGGATCGCGTGTACGTAACTCGCCTGGCCCGGAGTGCGGGGCCGAATCGGGCGGCCCGCATTCACAATGTCGATGGGGACGGACTCGCCGGCCTGTTCACTGCCCGTGACGGTCGGGGGGATCAAATCAATCCAGTTGTCCTAGAATATTCCGAAAAGGCCTATTAGAATGGAAATTAAAAGTTATAGTGCCTTTTTTATGTGTCCAGCCAATTATGGGGCAACTAGGCCCCCTCCCACGCTCAAATTTTCCAGAAATCACCGGATAAAAATTTTAAGATAGCCATTTTCTTAAACATAGTCGAAAAATCTAATAACTGTGTCTTTGAAGACGACTGAATCCCCCACAGTCCTCGGGGGAAAGGTTGCAAGTTATGAACTTTGCCCATTGCTTGCATGGTCACCAGCACAACTGCAACAATGTTTCGAACAAATCTCACGTTCAAAAACCTAGTGCACGCATTTGCGTAAGACAATGCCACGGAGATCGGATGTTCCGAATTCGATGCAAAGGACAGCGATCTGCCGGGACTTTTGTTCCGGCATGCCTGCACCAGGTACTACACCGGTGTCCTACGATGTATCATTTTCTACCCATGCTGGTGGCGTAATGGGTAACTGCCTACACATGCAAACGGGGTTGCCGAAAAATGAAGAAGGGACAGCTTTATATTCAACCCATTGGAACAGCCAGAATTCGAACCATCCGCTCAGCACTCATCTGGATACTCACGACAGACCGGCCGCAGCAACCGCATCCTGCATTTTACGAAGCCCGGTCGAGGCCACTGCCATGGCATCCTGTGCCCAGTACTCCCGATTGAACAGTTCGAGCGACAGCACGACGCTGCGGCCGTTCCCGGCGATCGACTGCAGAATGCTGTTCAGCGGAGCAACCCCGTCACCTGGATAAACCCGATGGCTGTCGTTCAGTTCACCCCGGGCCGGTGAATCCGGATAGTCGTTCATGGCAATATTAAAATTCAGACCAGCATATACAAATACCTATTAAAATTCAATTTAGGAAGGACAAGAAATCACTATTAAAGAATGGATGAAATCCAAAACGAAAAGAAATTAAATAAACAATCAGAGCAAAAACCATAAAATAGGTACTAATATAAATGAATAAATTACATTAAATTATTATCAAAGAACAAATTAAATAAAAAACGAACAGAAATTAAATGAGCGATCATAGAAAACAAATATACTATGGGTACTAATTTAAATGAATAAATAAATCTTAAAACGGCTCAAGGAGTCACCGGCCAAGGCGCTGCCGAAGTTCACGGGCCTGGTGGACGACCGCTGGGCGGAGATGTCGCCCAAGGGCAAGCACGGCGCGGCCAACCTGCTGATGTTCTGCCAGGTGGCCTGCGGCAAGGTGGACGACGCGAAGGCCCGCGGGGCGTGGTTGCAGAAGACCATGCCCAAGGCCTTCAGCAGCCTGGCGGATTTCTCCGCCGGCGACACGCCCGCCGACCCCAAGCTGGCCAAGCTGCGGGAGTCGGTGCTGCTCCTCTCCCTGCGCGCGGGGTATCCTTTTTAATGGCAGGCATAATTTTGAAGTGAAAGCAAGTCAAAGTAGAAACGCGAAAGAGCTCTTGGTGACACTCGTTTTTTCTTAGGATCAACCCAATAGAACACGAAATTCGAGATGAAATCTCGATTTACTAAGTTTTTTGCAAGAATTTATTTGTTTTGAATGAAACACCAGAGAAAGAAAAGCTATATTGATATTTTGGCAATTTATTATAAAAGAAATCATTGTAGAGTTTAGTTTTCTGGGAGTGGTTAGACCCAGGGATCATACTATGTACGTCTGGCGAACGGCAAGACCTTCCGTGAACAGTTCGGTCCGCGTGGTGTCCTCCATACATGGGCAAATGCAGACGGAACGCAGAAGATCGAGGACACCGGTCCTCTTACGAAGAAGCGCATGGAAACCGTCGATGAGGAATCGCTTGCGGAAGCCAAGCGTTTTATTCGTGAAGCGGTGGAAGAGGACGTACCGTTCTTTGTCTGGTGGAACGGAACCCGCATGCATTTCCGCACACATGTGAAGGAAGAGCATACTGGGATTGCCGGTCCGAGCGGGGATACCTAGGTGTGTCTGCAGTGTATTTTGATAACTACTGCAGTAGCTATTCATCTTTTCTCTGCCCCTTAACCGAACCCATGGACACGATGCAAAACTAACATATTCATAAAAGCAAAGGCTTGAATCACTGCACCCGTAGGAAATACCCAGATTAGTCCTGGAAATCATCCGATCCTTATTCTCGATTTCCTTATCTAATCGTTAATCGTCCTCGTAGATAGATCGTCCTCGTAGAACAACGAAGTACCATTTTTTCCCTTTTTTGCAGTGCACTGCAGTTCGTAACATTGGTAGGTCTTGCCCGGTGATTTGAAGATGCCTTCCTCGCGCAGCACCGCGTTATAGCGCTTGGTGCGTTCGGCATCGCCTGCCTGCGTATCGCGGTAGTCCCGCACCTTGGCACCGGTAAACACCACCTCGAACAGAGACGGCTCACCGACGATCTGGAACGGCACCCCGGCTTCTTCCAGCGCAGCACTGGTCGCCTGCATCAGCCGCTTGCCGGTGCCGTTCAGCTGGTCGTAAGCCCCGTCGCGGCGCAGCACCTCCATGGTCTTGAGGCCCGCAACGGCGGCACGAAGTATGTCACTTACGAATCTGCTCTCGCAGCTCTACGAATTCCAACTCTTAGAGAACGCAGGCATCATCTGATGTTTAAGTGTGGACACTCCATGAATTTAAATGATAAACACCGTTCCCTACTACCCCCACCCCTCGCTGCTGTAATAAATAGAAACACATGCCGCAAGAACAAGCTTGTACCCGTCTACGGGAGGACCAATCGTCAGGAGCAATTCATTCGTACATTTTTTTTTTTTTTTTTTTTTTTTTTTTTTTTTTTTTTTTTTTTTTTTTTTTTTTATAATTTTTTGTTTGATTTACTTAGCCATTTGTTGACTGTCAGATAAGACAAAGTTTGTTTTCCTTTTCAATATAGTTAGACGGACCCTTTACAATTCTTATACTTCGATGATTATACTACATCCACAGGCATCTTAAATTTAAAGAAGAAAATGACCGACCGTTATCTTTTTAGCACAATTAAACACCATGTTCAAGTGTCCATTACTAAGATAAGCTTTTTAATAGGAATCAAGCAGACGAGAAGAATCTTGACGTCCCAATAAATTGGGAGAGAGTTAGTGCCTACTCTCCAGAAGGAAATACTATAAAGATTCTGAAAATAGCTTTTAAATATTCCAAAATGCTTGCAAGGCTAGCATCTTTCCATAAGGAAGACCAAAAGATTTTGGGAAATTCTAAATTGACCAACAATTGTAAAGGCTAAAAAATCAACCTTATTAGCTAAGAATAAGAATAGAAAGAACAAGACATATTTTTGTAGTCAGAATTTATACAATTAGTTTGTTTCACAGCATTTGTCTAAGATTAAATCTGTTCATGGCTGAATATGATTGTGATATATTGTTCGTACTTCGTGTGCGGATCGCCGAGCGGGATGTCCGGGCCGCCCTGCGACTTCAGCCCCACCGCGTCGCGCACCGTGAGCTGGGTCGGCTCGGTGTTGTTCTCGCCACCGTAGATGTGGTACGGCGGCTGGATCGTCACCGTGATCTGCAGCTCGACTTCGTCGCCGGGCTTGGCCTTCGCCGGCACGAACCGCGGCTGCAGGCGCAGGCGGGACGGCATGCCGTTCTCCGACTCGCTCGACTCGGCCGGCTGCCCACCCGCTGGCTCGGTCCCCGCCGGCTGGGAGGCGTCGAACGACACCGCCGCCGGATCGGCGCCGGCCTCGCCTTTGACGATGTCGATGCCGAGGCGGTCCGCCCACATGGTGAGCTGTTCGGTCGCCGCAGCGCGGAACGTGTCGCCCGCGCCGACCAGGACCTTCTCACCGCGGTTGCGCAGCCAGTTGGCGAGCTTGGCGATGGTCGTGGTCTTGCCGGAGCCGTTGACGCCGACGACGAGAATGACCGTGGGGCCGGTGGCGGCGCGCGGCAGCTCGCCCTCGCAGCCACTGAGTCGCTCGAGCAAGCGCTTATAGGAACAGAGAGCTGAAAAAGGTATCAACCGCGAGTGTTATCGCGACGAATGACAATATCTCCATTGGAAAGCCTTCGCGCGGAAACCGGGAGAACGATGGAAAGCGTATCCATCATCTCCTGGATTTGATCTGTCCGAAATGCCGCCGTCACTGGCAGTTCATGAAGATCGTCGGTATCAAGAATAATATGTCCGGGATAATACCGATCAGCATCGGAAATCACTTCCGCCAGGGAGGTGTTTTCGTAGATAAGTCTGCCTTTGCGCCAGGGTGCCAGTCGTCTGATTTAGATTTATTAGCATCCTTAAATATATATTAATCATGTTCCTCTCTTTCTGTTAATTATCTTACATTAGCTTTATTTAATGTTGTATTTCTTAAATATTCTTGTCTAGTTTTAGGATCAAAAGTATCTTCTAATTTAGAAAAATCTTCAGATTATTTCTATTATTTTTCTAGTTCTTCTTTATTAATTTTCTTTTCTTTTTCTTTTTTCTCTTCTTATTCTTTATATTTCTAACTTTAAATTTCAATATCTTATTTTTATTTAACTAAATTTTCAATCGGACGAGTCCACCCAGTAGACGGGCTTGATCCCAATTCGGTCTCGCGCGACGAAGAGAGCTCTCTCCTCGCGGTCCCAGATCGCGAACGCGAACATGCCTCGCAGCCGGTCGAGACTGCGGGCCCCCTCCCGAGCAAAGAGCTCGAGGAGCACCTCCGTGTCCGTGCCGCTCCGCAGCCGGATTCCGGCGGCTTCGAGCTCACCGCGCAACTCGATGTAGTTGTAGATCTCGCCGTTGAAGACCACGCAGAAGCGCCCGTCGGCGCTCCACATCGGCTGCTTTCCGTGCGCACGCTCTCCGACGAAGACGTGCTCACCCGCACCGCCGCCGAGCGGATCTCTGCCGAGCTCGAGATCGGCGGCCAACCGTGGGGCGACGTCCTCGCCGCCGTGCTCAACTCGGACGGCTCCCTGCGCCGGATGATCCTGCAAGGGATCCACTTCGACACGCGAGTCCGCGCAATGCAGACCGGGGTCGACGAGGTGTGGGGCATCCTCCAGGACGCGCTTCAGAGCCCCGAGCCCCGTCTGCGAGCGACCGCCGCCTACGTCCTCTTCGAGCTGTCCATCCTCTCCCTCCATGAACCTCCCCCCACGGAAAACTCCTCCGTGATAGTTTTCTCCAGCGTAAGATACATCCCCTTTAACCATTAAATTCCCCTGAAAATTTCCATTTAACCCACTGAAATTTGAAAGAGACGTAAATTTCTGATGGTTTTGTGATCACTCCAGAAATCCCTCCTTCTGTAGAAATATTTTCAGAGAAATCGAACCTGCTGAAAATTCCCAAGGCCAATTTCCTCAGAACTTCTTCAAATGTAAAATTGAGTTGGCAAAGAGAAAGCAATACGAATTGTCCACCGTCAGACAAGGCAATAGTCAATGTTCTTATATGATCAGCAACAACTCTATAGGCCATATCAATTCCTTCCTTATCTTCTACTCCAACTTTCCCGCTATAAGCTTGCATACTCGTCCCCTATAATTGAACCAAAAATGAAATTATTAATACAAAAGGAAAGTATCAAACACGCAAAAAAAATTTGTTATAAAAAAAAAATGTTATTAGGAAACAGAAAGAAGAAACAACGTTTAGATTCCTGTCTGTAATCATAGACAACACGACAGCGATGCCCAAGTGTTGCGCGGCCCGATACCGGTACCGGAACTTGCCGCCGCCGCGACCGTATTTGACGACGTCACAAATGGATAGGTTCCGTGATCGATGTCGAGAAGCGTTCCCTGGGCACCCTCGAACAGTATGCTCTTGCCGGAATCGGCGAGTTCCTGCAGCGTCTGTGTGATGTCCACCGTAATTGGAGCAATGATCTCCGCGTACTCGAGTGCCTCGTCGAGCGTGCGCGCAAAATCCACGGTCTCCGCACCAAAGTACCGCTTTAGCAAGAAATTGTGATAGTCGAGGATGTTTCGGGTGATATAGATAATCATATTTTTGAATCTATTAACTTTTTTTTATTAATTTAAAAAACATTTTCCACAAGACAAGTTTTACAAAGAAAAGTAAAGAGCTCCATTAAAACAAAACTGAGCAGAAATAAAGTCAAATTATCTTCTAAACGTAAAACTACCACCAACGCCATCAATATATAGATGAAACCCAAAACGAAAAGAAATTAAAATAAATAACAGAGTTAGACGCAAAGTTTAGTCTTACGCATCAAAAGTTGCGAGCCTGAGAATATTTGCCTTGGGGGACGGAGCGCTGCTGCACACGGCGGTCCTCAACCTCGCCCTGAACGCCTACCTTAGGCATGAATGTCGTTATGGCCGATAATAATGGCGAGGCGCTGAAGACCCAGTTTGACCGGCTACGCGGTTCGAATGCCAGTGGCATCGAAGCGATCGAAGTCGATGTGAGCAGCGCGACGGATGTCGAACGCCTTCGCGATCAGGCCTTCAGCGCCTTTGGCGAGGTATCGGTTCTAATGAACAATGCCGGGATCGAACCGGCGACACCGGCGCTCAAGGCATCGGGGAGAAGTACAATCTTTCTTCATCATACATCAGCTTGAGTCGGGTTTCTACCTGAGCCCTGGTACCATTTCCGGGATGGTTCTCATAAGCGAGAGGTATTTCAATGGCCTGTTCCCAGCTTGCCTCATTGAGCACTCCGTCGATGCTCACCTTTTCACTTACTGCCTGTATCTCAACCGGAGTTTGCGCCGAGACCACTATTGAGCCAGTCACCATCGAAAACAACAGAATCCATTTCATATGTTTGAGTTTGGTTGCTCAAAATCACGATCGCTTCACCCTCCGCGACGCGATTCGGGCGTGCGCGCTCGAGTACATCAGCACCAGCGATGCGACCGGACGGACGACGAACGAGCGCAACCTCGGAGACCGGCTCGAGTGGCCCAGTGCGATCTACGAAGAGAAGGCCAAGTTCGAGGCCGTTGAAGCGGCAATCGCAGCGCTTCCCGGCCAGCTGGGGGCAGACGCAGCCGATCCGGCCGGTCGGGACCGAGCCTTGCGACGTTGTCGAGACATCTACCAGGAGCTCTTCCGAATCATCGGTGTGCTGGAGTCCAACACCGGCGCCTTTTTAGTCTTTGTCATCAAAAGTTACGAGCCTGAGAAAATTTGCCTTATTTTGGAAAATACGGGAAAGCATCCCCTAAAAGTCATAGTATCTTAAAGAAAATCACACCATCGCATTCAAGGTATCAGAGAGCCCTTATACGAAAATTCCAAGCTCCTATCTACAAAAATGTGGAATTTCGTATTTTTTGCCAGAAGACAGATCACGGGCGCGTGTTTATTTGCTTTTTTTTCCCCAGGGGTCATCGTATCGACCAAGTGGTCCTAGAATTCCGCAAGAGGGCTCATGAAGTGTTGTTTTTCTACCAATTATTTTCTGCTGTTGATACTCAAGCATGGACATACTGGGTCAAAAAATTCTATCGCTGCAACATCAGTCAATCATAATAAATTTGATATATCATAATAGATCATAAACATGTCATAAAACTTTTTGTATTCTCATTGAAAATAATTAAAAAAAGACAAATTTGCTCCTATCCCTCTATATTTGTAAGAATTAATTACTTTTACAGGCATTGGGGGGGGGGGGTTAAACTAGAAGCTATTCTGAAAAAAAAAAGACAAAAATTTGTTCGACTACCGATACTCCCAGGCACTCCGATACTCACCGTGGGCCTGGAGGTGCTCGACGAGGCGGTCGATGAAGTCGTTCCGGGTCACCGTCGAGGTGTCTCCGACCACCACGAGCTGGCGTCGCGCGCGCGTCACGGCGACATTGAGGCGGCGGGTGTCGGCGAGGAAGCCGACCTCGCCCCGCTCGTTCGAGCGGACCAGCGAGAGGATCACCGCCTCCTTCTCGCGGCCCTGGAAGCCGTCGACGGTGTCGATCTCGAGGCCCCGGTGGTGTCCCAGTCGGCTCCCACACCGCGAACTCCGCCAACGGTCATTTCGGTCGAAAACAAAAGTGATGAGCTTTTGGCCAAAGTGAAGGCACGTGAATCGGAACCAGGTTTCAAAGGCTTTTGCCCTGTCAGCCTTCGCGACGACCGCAACTTGACCGATTCCAAAGTGGCTTACCACTCGACCTACCAAACCGTGACTTATCACTTTTCATCGTCGAAGGCCAAAGCCAAGTTCGACAACTCTCCCGAACGCTATGCACCGGTCGCCGGGGGTTCAGACGTTGTTAAGCTTCGCGATTTGATGCCCAGCTGCACCGCCAGGCGCCGTACGGAGGGCAGCCGATCGCCGGGCCGGTAGGTGCCGGCGGCGATGTCGAGCACCACCGCGTCGGCCGCGAGATCGACCCGAGACGCGCGGTCCGCGTGTGCGGTTGACTGTACCACACAGCGGACCATACACGTGTTCGAGGCCCGCGCAAGGCGGGCGTAGGCTCAGCGGCGGCGACCCCGATAAATCATCACGCCGGCGACGAGCAGACCGAGCAGCAAGAGCGGCGAGGGCCCCGGGTCGCCGGTGGCGCTGGTCTTCGCGGCCACTCCTCCGACTCCGGCCCGACGCGTCAGCACCGAGGCAGCACAGCCTCGTCTCCGGCCTCTGGCAGTGGCGCTGCTCGCGATGGGAGGGAGGAGGAGGACGCGGCTGTGAGCGGACTGGCGAGCGACCTGGACAACTGGGACGTTGACGATGCCGCTGTGGAAGCCTATGCTCCTTCTCCAACCTCTACTTCCTCGCGTCTCTCCACGCCGTTCCGCTCACGACTGAGCAGCCCACAACCGGGTCCCATCAGGTAGCACATTCGACGCCTTTGAGGATTCTGAGAAGCGGCCGCTACGATAAAAGGCGGACTGATCAAACGGCTGTCGACTTCATGGCCATAATTGCCCTGGACGACCGTTCCGGCGCTATTAAGGCTCTTATATCCAAAACCGTCTACCGTATCTGTATGAGGGCTATCCCAGGCGCCGACCTCCCAGGTACCGGCGTCTACGAGCCAATCGCCCAAATCGCCCGATTCCCAAGCTTCCGGATTATTAAAAGTCATTGGGCCAGTTACCACTTCAATATCGTCGACATTCCAGCCAAAGTCGACGTATCTAAGACGATATATAGTAGATTGATTTGTTTTAGTTTTTATCTATTCATCAAGTGGGTACCACATAAAGAAATTGAGTGATATAAATGGCACCAAATGTCAGCCTCGCAATTCCACTCCTTTTTAAAGGGCTTTCAAGTAGCTTAAAGGGTTTTAATGTTCAGTATGTAGCAATATTGCATATAAGTGATAAGCACGTTTGTAGTGGTATGTAGAGATTATTTGAGCTGTTCACGGCGAGTTATCTTCCAAATCTACATCCACAACCATTTGTGGCGATGGTTTCGAAAAAAAAACATTCATAATACCTGTGTGTTCTGAGGATTCAATCAAACATGTTGTCTTCTTTTTGAAGATCGATAAGGAATCTTCGACTGCTTCAGCTGTATCACCTCTTGTCACCATTTTGGGGCCAAATTCATTATCGTTGTCATTTGCGTAACGATAGTTGTTTTCAATAATGTCTTCTTCTTCCTCAGATACAAAATCGTCAACATCTGAGTTGGCGTAATCTGAGCCATCATTTTCTGCCTGGGAAGCAATTTATTTTTACATATACCAACAAATGTCGAATCGACCGACAACACGCTGTTCGTCGACAAGTCGGCTGCTCGTGGCGGCAATGGACGACTAGAAACTCCGTTTAATAACCTACGCACCGCGCTCACTCAAGCGAGATCGATGTCCGCGTCAGGCGAAAACGTGATTGTGCGGGTGCTCGGAAACGGCGGAGCGGATGGCGACGTCAACACGGTCGACGACAATTTGGCTTACGAAATCGGTTTCGATGCCTCCAATCGACCACTTGATGACGGTTCAACCGTCGAGTTGCCTTCGGGCGTCACCATGATGGTGAGCTCTTGGACTTCTTGAGCGCCGGACTGGATCCATTGAATGAGGGCCGATCTATGATCTTCTGTAAACTCTTTGGCATCAGTTTGCAGCTCTTTGAAAGTAGGAAGAAAAGCATAAAGGAAAAGTAGTATTGTCATCCAACTCCTCCAGTTGCAGCTTTTATAATGGGCTTGATTGCATCTAAGCAACAGTGCTTCTTAGTCCAGATGAGATAGACAAAGTCTTCCCCTTTGTAAGGGTAGGTCTTGCCAGCTCCCCAAAAGACATCGCTCTTTCCTAGGGGGGCGATATCAGAACATCGGGAGGATCGGTGTTTAATCACCGACCGTTCGGTTGCCGAGCTTCCGCTCTTCCAGCCATTCCCGGCCGGTGACGAACCGCGTGCCCCCCAACGCGTTCAGCGCTTGGATGTTTGCCGTGAGGTTTTCCAGCCCGGCTCCTTCCAGGTCGTAGGGGTGAAAGTAGAAGGCCAGTGTCTTTGCCTCGGTCGTTGTCCCCGTCTTCGTCTCGCCGCTCGCCTCCATCGGCATTTCCGGCCATGGCTCCGTCGCGAGATGGGTTTTGCGGGTCGGCAGGCAGCCATAGGCCGCCAGCGACTCCAGGGCCAGTTCATGGCTGACTTCGGGGTCGAGGGCAAACAACAGGGCGCGGGCGGCGGCGTACATCCGGCGCGATTCTACACGCTCATGGCGGCCACGGGACGTCCCGGCGGCGGCGGATTCAGGGCAGCGGGGTGATGGCAATCAGCCGGTGGTCGTCGTCCACTTCGAGAGCAAAGCGTCCGTGCACGCCGCGGGCATCCACGAATCGCCGTAGCGCCAGGGCCGGAAACCGGACCCGGCGCCCGTAACGGTTCACGTGGCAGGAGGATCTCAGCTATGAGATCGAGCTGGTCTACGACTGCGAGGTCGCCTTTCTGTCCCATGTGGTCGAGCGCGGAGTCGGCGACAACCAGATGATCCTGGCAAAGGTCCACTGCACCGATAGCCGTGCCTTCGATGCCCAGCGTCTGGACCCCTACGAGCCTTTCATCTTCACGGAGTGCGAAGATCGTGCAAAGTCGAGTTGCTGAGCGCTGTGCCGCCGTCCTGGCGGTCCTGATCGCGGTCACGGCCGGACCGGCCTGGGGCCAGGACGTCGGAAGCTGCTTCCCTAAACTCACAGCTCTTCACCCTTAAGATTAGCGGATAATCCAAAATACGAAACAAAGAGAGAATCTTAAAAATCCCTGGTACTTCCGCGAGGGTGTAGGCTTTTTTTTTAATAAAAGTAAAAAGTTACACCAAAAATGAAATGCAAATATAACCTATCCTATATATGAAGTACACTAGCGCTTCCCTAGACTCGAAAATCTTTACGCTAAAGTATATCCCATTCTTTCCCATGTATATTTTATGGATTTTTTATTTTACATCGGCTTAGATTTCCACGGTTGCCGGCTTCGACACGTTGGTGGCAGTGTTTCCCTTCGCGGCCGGTTCGGTATACGTGACTTCAAGAACAGACTGTGCCGGCGGGGTCATTTCGATGAGCTGGCCGTTCCAGTACAGCAGCTGGCAGACGTCGTTTTCTCTGAGAAACTGCGTCGAGTCGCCACAGGCTTCTTCGCTGAGCGTGTACTGCTCGAACGAGTCGTTATCCATGAAAACGTAACCGCTGGCGTCGCGATACAGGTACTGCCCATCTCCGCGACGAACGTCGGCGCCTTCGGGTAAATCAGACTGCATGGCGAATCAATAACTGCACAAAGCGCATTATAGGCCGAAGCGACCTGGGTCACGAAGCTGAACCGAATGTGAACTGTCTTGCAAAAACTGCAACAAATCCGCAGGCCTGAAGCCGGCTGAACCGCTAACCTATTGATATATATAAGGAAAGCACGTCATTTGGCTGTAACATTTTGTTTCACTTTTCTCCATTATTGCCTCCATTTTTCCTTCATTTTTATCTGGGTTGTCTGTATAGTCTCGCCCCAAGTTATTGAAAGATAAGTGGATGAACTTCGGATTTATTTATTTTTTTTGGGGGTTTTAATTGGATTTCATAAAATCATTGAATTATATTTTTGTTTGTTAATCATGAACTCTAAATTTCAAGTTATATTTTTATGATCTATCAATTTAATTTCAAGGTATATTTTTACGAACTATAAATTTACTCACAAATCCAAATACAAAAAAGGAATTCCTCAACCATTCCAACACCCCCCAAACACCAACAACCTAAACAACCAAATAAAAATACCAAACAACTAAAATTATTATCAACCAAATAAAAGTTGGCGGTTGACAAGTCTGGGGAAGTGATGGGTGATGCCAAAGCGTTGGTCCCCTCTCCCTCCACCCTTGACTTATCTCGTAGTTCCCAGGTTGGTCATCATCTTGGTCAGCTCCTGTCTGTATGTGATGCCAACGAGGCGGCGGGGGCATTGGTGCCATGGTTCTGTGACAAGTTGGAGTCCCCGAAATCACGGCGTGATTATTTTTCGGCGTTGCAGAAGTTCTTTACCACAATGCAGACGCAAGGGGTCCATCCCTTTGACGTCACCGGTGATCACGTCCGCCTGTAACTCTCAAGGTCATCCTTGGGTAACTCTCAAAGGACCAACTTGAGAAGAATATTTATTTTAATCTTGATATTGAGTTATCCTGTTTTTCTGTATACATTTGTATTAAATTGTATCGTGAAGGTTCTCTTTTTATTATATTTATTATTTACTTATACTCTGCCGACTATTGTATTTTTTACGGTTTTGTTAGATAATAAGTCTATATCATATCATACACCTTGTAAATTGCAGTGGTTTATTATTGCTGCTATTGCCCTTTCCTATACAAATTTATCTAGGCATCAGACCAGTTTGAATTGCTTTCTGCTTGATTCGACTAACATCAATCCCTTTACCATCATCACTGAATGTCACAACAACATCAGTACCTTGACGACCAATATTTAAAACAATACTACCCGTTTCTGGCTTATTGGCTTTCAAACGATGTTCATGATCTTCAATACCATGGTCAATCGCATTACGCAGCATGTGTTCGAATGGTGCAACCAATTTTTCAAGAATACTACGATCCAACTCGCCTTCAGTATTATTAACAATTAAGTCCGTTGGTCGATTCAACGTTCTGCCGGAGCCGGTGCCTGGAATATGAGTCCCTATGGACCCAACACGTACGAAGTAACCACCTGGGATCGATACGATCTGATCTATGACAAGAACAGGTACGTTTATCCCATTGCAAATATCTTGCTGTTTACAATATTAGTCTTACCAAAATAGATATCATTCACTCAAATCCGTAACTTTCCAGCACAATTCGTCGCTTTTATAACAATCCTATTGTCAAGAAGGCACTGCATGCTCCAATGGAAAAGGAGTGGTGGGGGTGTGTACCCGGTGCCGGTCGACGTTAACTCTTAAGGCAGGAGAAACTTTTCAGTTTAGTGGTGACACGATTTCCCATGATGAGCTGATTGGGAAATCTGATGGCTCGATTGTTACTTTGTCTCGGGGAAAAAAGATGCTGGCTCTTTCCCCGACAGTCGCCGAATATACCCTCAAAATGCCACGAGGCGCTCAGGTTCTGTATCCGAAAGACCTGGCGTTAATCACAATGTGGGCAGATATTTATCCCGGCGCCAGAGTATTCGAGGCCGGCGTTGGGTCGGGAGCGCTCACCATTGCTTTGTTGCAGATCCACGCAGCTAGCAATCAACAACGCTTGATTAATGATAAACGAATTGTCTCACTGCACATCAAGAACTGCTGCACCTAACAGTTCAAATAAATTCCTCAAACTTCGTGCTTGACCTGCTTTCTCTCATTTTTTTACCCGGCAAACTACAAGCATTTTTTCTCTATCAAGTAATTTACAGCACAATGGGGTGTGATGCATACGAGAGTGAAGCAGTAATATTGTTCACGAATCGTATATAAGTATCATCACATTAAGTAATTTGCCTCTAACAGAAACCAAGGTTTTGTCGCTGCCCTGGTGCCGGGTCATGAGCGGGCTGTGCGCGAGCCGACGGCGCAGGAGCTGGCGGCAACCGCCGTAGCCCGGGTGCCGCTGAATGAAATGTCGGCCAAAGTGCGGGGTGGCGACCCCATTGATGATGAGTCTGATCTGGAGGCCGACGTCTGGGCCGGAGTGATTCCGGTAGGCATGCAGACCCTGGCGCCCAAGCCCAGCGATGATCTGAAAGCCGGTGTGGCGCTACCTGACTACATCGCCGCATTTACCTACAACGGTTAAGGAGACCTTATACATAGGGATGATATATACATAGGGAATAAAGTGGTTTATAATAAGATAGAATGTATAGGAATGTTTGCAACCTTTTGTTTCATGTCTAAGCACCTCCCAAATTCTTACGACCTTCCATCATGTAGTGTAGTTTTATGTATCAAGATATGAACTCCTTTAGTCTTAGAAAAAGTCCTTTGTCTTTAAAGGGCAATTAACTTGGTCTAAGCTACCCCTGAATTACGCCCTATTTTTTTGAGGGACAGACCTTAGAGTACTACAGACACCCAACAGCCCTTTATTCATTTTTTTAGGGAAATAAAGCAAAAAAAATGTCTTACCCATTAACGAGAAAAACATTGTTGCGAAGCAAAATCCAAAGAATAAATCATGACCTCTGATGTACGGTGCCTTCGGTGTTTGTTTTTCAGCATAGGCTGTTATCATCAAAAGAGCAAGAAATGAACTAACACCAATGCTCAGTTTTGTCCCTGCTTCTCGTTCTGGCAAAAGGAATGCTAGCCATGATGAAACAACAACAATCAGCGCGGGAAGATATATTGACAGAATTGGCAATTGAGGATACCTTGTGCAAGGAATGGTTTTCATGGTCAACAAAAGTCAGCTTACGTACTGGTCCACATTTTCAATTAATTAATAATTTTCAACATCATGTATATTTGAACATCAAAAAGTTGTCATAAATACAAAGCAAACAATACATTTGCATTATAAGGTATCTTCTCAATAGTTGTAACATAAAAGAGTTTCAACCACATTTTGTTATATTGTATATAATTATGTATAATGAAGGAGTTGATGTGGGGGTTGGGATCAACCTTTGTTTTGATGTAGGGGTTGGGGCATAAGGTGCAATGAACAACACGTGGAGAACGTAAAATAAGACGATCTCCTACATTGCTTGTTTTGTATTTGCTCACAAATATTATTGTTGTTGTTATTGTTCAGGTCATTGTTATTGTTTTTACGAATCATCCTTGGCGTGGGTTATCATCATATCCATCTTTGAGGAAGAGCGAGGAGGTGCTGGCTGCGTCGTCGATTCGATTCTTAATCTTCTTCTGTTGATTGGTTGGCTTCTTACTAATCGTCTTATCTACTATTTCTTTATCTTGTGTGATATTGTCATCGAATTTGGTCTGACCTGGAGGGCATTGATCAGATGTGCGTGCAGTGCAACGATGCGATCCGCAACATCGACAAGAAGGGCGTGACGGAGGAGGTGTTTGAGGATGTGATCGAGGAGACGTTCACCACGCTGCTGTCTGACGGCCGCGAGGTGGAGCTGGTGGAGGGTGGCAAGGACAAGAAAGTCACGTATGTGTGCGAATGTGTTGTTAGTTTTGTGTGTTTGTGGATGATGATGCTGATGTTGATGATGATGTGTGGTTTCGCAGCTTCTCGAACCGATTCGAGTACACCAGGTCGAGAGCAATATGCCAAAAAAGAGAGAGAGAAAAAAAAACAGAGTTGTGTAAATATCACAATTAGTGTTCAAACATTATACATATAAAATCTAAATAAGTTCTAAGGCAGATAACTCAATTTTCTATCCTTATTTTAAGGCTTTATTATGACTGGCTTTACCTTTAAATTTAAAATTTTTAATTTTTAATTTTTGAAATCTTTTTGATGATCCTTTTATTCACTTTATCTTATAGTCAGATTTATCTTATAAGTATTTTTCATATTCAGTGATAGTTAAAGCCCACTGTTCAAATAAAAAATACATGTTTAGCAATTCAAACTCAGAAAGCGCTTAAGTTATAATGACGGGTGGAAAATAAACTTTTCCTACAGTATGATATAAATATTAGTGTCCTAAGAATAAAGTGTTTCAATAATGTTTGTAAATTTGATTGTTAAACGTGTATATACAATAAAAAGTCTTCATCTTTTGATTTATTGTTCCAGGATGAATCTTCAATGTATTTCACTAATGTAGTATATGCATCTTGTAGCCTATGTACACAGCTATGCTCGTTCAAGATTGTCGCGTGCCACGCCCACAGCGGCTACACGGGGCCTGCAGGCGGCCAGCGGAGCAGCTCGCGACGGTTCCCGGCGAACCCGACGGCACGGCCCACCATGGGGCACAGACACCACGGGGAGAACCGCACGGGAGGCTCCCGGACCGGACATCCTCCACGACATGGAGTCCACGCTACGGGTATCGTCGATTGCATGAGCTTCTGCGCCGAGATGGTTGGAGGATCAACCACAAGCGCCTCCATCGGATCTGGTAGTGTCCAGAATCTTTCGCACTTTCGGATGGAGTATAGCAAAAATTCATTGGGAAAAGAAGTGAAGCACACAGAAGGATTAATTTTTGACATCCCTGCCAAAATCTGTATGACAATAATTCATTATCAAAGATTGGCATCTATCTAAAAAAAACATGCTAGCATGCACGTACATAGTAATTGATTTAACGGGGAATAGGGCAATTTTCAACGACCGTCTCGACTTTTCCCATAGAAAACAAAATACAGCCAGGAGAACTAAGTTTAAAAAACCGGAAGTTTCGTAAAGAATCAAGTGATTTCTAAGGAGGGTACGGAGAAAGAAAATGTAAAGTAATCGAAAATAGGAAAGGGGCATGTTTCCAAAGCTCCTTCCCCCTCCTTATAAGTGCCTTTGAAAATTAAATAAAAAAAATAGATTGTGGTCTGTGAAATTTAAGCAGTATCTATGTCAATTTGTATCCCTCATTATGTAGTTAAAGCATTACGATAATGCAAGGGGCTATCCCATAAAGTTTTAGTAAAAGATTCTGCGACTTATATTCAATTCTCTTTTTTTAAGACTACATTTGACTGACCAAAAAAGTAAATTTTTGAATAATTTCGGGCATGAACGGGCTGGAGTTCTGCCGCGCATTCCGGGCCCGCTCCAGCGAGGATTACGCCTATTTCATTCTGCTGACTTCCAAGAGCGAAAAGAACGAAGTTGCCGAGGGGCTTGACGCCGGCGCCGATGACTTCCTGACCAAACCGGTGAGCTCTGACGAACTGCGTGCGCGCATTTCCGCGGGCGAGCGGATCCTGCGGATGCAGCGGGAGCTGTCAGAGAAGAACCGGATCGTCTCTGAAACCCTGGGTGAGCTGCAGCGGGTGTATGATGCGATCGACAGACTTTAAAATTCATTTTTCTCATACAAATTTGCAAAAGGAGTGATTTTTAAGATATCTAACTTAGAATTCAAATTCAAACACTTTATTAGCCTCCAAAATTCAAGAGTGTAAAGAAAAATAAAATCAACAAACTGGCCATATAAATTTAAGATAATAAACCAATATAAATACTGGCCAATATGTATAAGTGCTAATAATGCTTAATTTCTTCAGTAAAATTCTAATTTTTAACATAAACACGCACAGAAAAGAATCTAAATTTGGGGAACGTTAAAAATTATAAAACTAGAAGGTTTATTGCAGAAATTAGGCTTCTGATTCTTTCTCGGTCGACACAATCGCTCTATTGTCTGCAGCACTAATAAACATTATAATTTATCGCATGAAAAATATAATTGTATTTAATTTTACTCCGACGTAAAATGATGGCTATATTTATGATCATAGTGTATTGTAGTTTGTAATACGATTAGTCACTTCAACCGTCCAAAATTAAAGTGTATTTTCACTTTAAAAACAAACAACAGGTAGAAAATAGTTTTTTTTTGTAAAGACAGTAAAACATGCTCCTCTAGTAACATAAAAAATTATTAATATTTCTCAATTGAGGTCTATAAGCAACGACTAAATAAAACACCTTATTATCCATGCTACCCTCTATTACCAAACTCTTAAATACCGTTTCTTTACTGACCCTTACATCGCTTGTTTCTTTAACAAGTAAGTCCTTTTTAATTTAAGCCCTCAGTCCACCTTACTGACGAGTTTCCTTATTCCTGAGACAGAATCAATAGGGGAGGTTTCGATAAGTTGTGCAAGGGGAATTCGGAGGGATTTTTTTGTGGGATTAAGTATACAGGTGGTCACTCATACCTAGTGGGGGTAATATAACTGGGGTATTGTAATATTCCGTACAGTTGCTAAAGATGATATCTATCATACGGTTACTTCTTGTTGGCACATTAATAATCTGCTCAAGTGAAAGTGAATTGCTTATCCATTTGAGATCCAAGTCATTAAAGTCGCCAGTCATTATGATACCAGCGTTAGGATACAAGGATCGTACATTGTCAGTGCAATTCAGTTAGTAATTCACAAGGTCTTTACGGTGACGGCCACGGGACCGATAGTAAACAACCTAGGCAGACAAGAGCCTGTATGTGCAAACTTCTGGCTATAGCCTAAGGTAGCTATATCCTACCCCATAAGGGAGGAGGGCTGGGATGCAGTTTGGGACAGGAGTAATCAATATATTTGTAAAAACATTACCTGAAGAACCTAATGGTATTCTTCTCTTTTTTTTTTCCGTACCGGATTTCTGTCCTTTAAGTAAACTAACCCAAATTGTGATGGTAGCAAGCATTATATTTGGAATGAGCCTTGAATAGTAAAACTGTTTTTTAATTACAACAATCAGCTCAGGTAAGAATAACTCCTGAATCACAAAGGCTGTTTAATTAGAATAATAATCTCTTTTGAAAATTAAAAAAAAAATTTAGTGCAAGAACGAGCTATTGAGGAGAGGCAATCCCCTTATTTACGTAATATTTTCTGTTCATTTTAAGTTTTAATGCTGCTCCTTACTTTCATTTGAAAAACTTGTTTTTTTATTTTATTTCAGGTCATATTTAAATAATATTGTCTTTAAATAAATTTTTAAATAAATTATCTTCCCCCCATGAAAAATTCCTCCATGGAAAGATCCTCCATGGATATGGTGAGACTGTAAAAAGTAGAATAGCCACGGCACAGTTTTTTTTTGCAGTTGAAAAAAGTTAGGAAAAATAGGGAAATTAGTTTAAGAACTAAGTTTAGAATACGTAAATAGGAAAATAAGTCTAAGAACAAAGTTCGGAATATTGGAAACCACTGGCAGAAAAGTGGTCAAGTATGGTAGTGAAACATGGCACTTCTAAAGGCTGAGGAAGATTTGTTAAATATTTTCCGAAGGGATTGTCTATGGGGAGTTTTAGCTACCTGTTTGACTGACTGTAAGATTTTAAAGTTCAAGTTGTAATAAACAATAATTTGGATACTGTTGTTGCTGATACTGGAGCAAGAATAAGTGTTTGTGGAACAGCACAAGCAAGAAAATGGGGCATGCTACATAAGTTGGTCCCATCAAATGTAAAGATTAAACCATATAACAGTCCACCTATACCTGTTTATGGGGAAGTAAGATGTGCAGTGACCTTTGGGTCAACCTCAGTTCCAGTCAAATGGCACATAATTTCTGGTTCTTGTGAACCCATTTTAGCTGGACATATAGCTCTACAACCTAATCAATAGCATTAGACTGACTTGTGCTCTGCATGAGAACAATATTGCTGCAGTTAAGTCCTAAATGAGGATTGTTGTTGCTTAAGTGCTGAATCAGGATATTAGCAGCGCTGTGTCCTATTTACTTTTATGTGGATTGTTTGGAAATAGCTTTTTCCAAAAGAATATGGAAATTCCATGGAGGAATATGTAATCTAGATAGATGGTAAAATTCTCCCAGACTTCAACCATGCAGATGATCTCAGTATCCTAGATAAAAATGTTGGCATAAACAATGAAATTTCCCAGACGCACGCGTTGTGTGTGGCTTGCCACATAGGTCATGGCTGTAAATGGATCGAGCAGACCTTCCGGATCGCCGGGGATGCGTCCAGAGTCACTGTAGGGGTAAGAAGATTCGTAATCGGGAAAGAAGAGGACATGCTCTGGAAACCAGATTGAGTCATATCCCTTTTCTTCAACAAGCTGCACGGAATCTCTGATGAAGCCAGGATCCGTGTGTTGGCTGAACGCCATTGCCAAACCGATTTGCATATTTCTTCCCCCTAAAAAGTGTTGCGGATAAGGGTCGCCTTCTAGAGTTAAAGACGAATAAGCTTTTCCAGCATAAATAGGTCGGCGCGCTGTTAGAGCGTTATTTTCTCCGGGCTCCAGACCAATACAATCCGAGGCCAGTCCAGCGTCCAGGGTTGCGGATAGACTGGCGGCCAATTCTTTACCGTGAATAGTCGCGCCCATTAATAAGGTGGAATTTGGTTCGATAACAGAACCCAAAGCTTTTGTCATTGCCCATCGGTTATACGTTCCGAAACTAGGGTGAACCAGCAATAAAACCTTTTCAGCTCCGTATTGATCTTTTCTTTGAAATCTGGAACATTATATATATAATACAGTGGTGGAAGCACGATAAATACCAATAAGGGAGCCAAAGTTTTCTTATTACCCCCTCCTCACAAATTAGCTCTGTATCCACTCCTGCTCAGATATGGCACATAGGCTTTACGTTGAAACGGTTGGAATTTTTAGCAGTGAAGAAAAAACTATTTAATAGAAAAATAATCCGAGTATTTTGGCTTTACGTCCGGAAGCTTTTACCAACGGGAAAAAACGAAAAAGAACACGAACAAACAAAAGATGTGTGGAGGTCGTCAATCGCGGCTCCGGTTCTGCCGTCTACCGGGTATATCTGGGCATTTACTAGGGCAGTAGCTGCGGCCTTCGTGGATGCGCCTGCGCTGGCTGTCGCTTCTGGTGTGTTGCCCCCATTGATGCATGGACGGGGATGGGGTGGTTGGCGAGGCGCAGGATGTCATGGCGGCAGGCGAGGGGATCGAAACCATCCTCTCGCTGTGGCAGGCATTGCCGAAGATGCCGATGATCTCGGGACTTTCGGCTGGCCATCTCTCCGCCATCCAGTTCTCCCTTCTAAGTTTATTTTGCCCTTTGAGCACCCACTGAAAAGTTGAACTTGGTCACACAAGCACCAAGTGGTCACACTTGGTTTCTAAGATATTGCTGATTCCTTATTTTTATAACTTGGGTATATGTAGTGTCTTTAGATTCACCTTGCTCCTTGACCTTGAAGAGATTCTATATTTCAAAGGACCTTATATTGTAATGGCTCCTCCTGTCCCTCCCCCTTCTGTTTCCTTCTCCAAGTAAACATTTAACATTTTATTTGAAAATGCCTTCGTAATGAGCTATCCCTGACTCGATAACAAATGTGTAAACAATGACGAATTGCCTAACTTACAACCCTTGCCCTGAGGACTGTGGGGAGGTTGGCATCACTAAAGACATAATTATTAGACCTTTCTTAATGGTGAACAAATAGCACTTTTAAAATTTCGATAGGATGCGTTTTGTGAAATGATAGGCTTGGAGGGGGGGGCTAAAGAGAACTGACCTGCTTCTCTAGATACTTGAGTTATGCAGGGTAATCTTAGTTTAAACCAGATTTTTTGCCGAAACTAAATTTCAGCTGGGGGGCAAATGGAGACGTTCCATGAAGACAGATTCTGGTTGAATGCAAAGGCTTCTTGAAACATGTTATTCATATTCGTCACTCTTCCAGTAGACCATGTCGATATATCACTGTTGAAGGAACCAGCCAAGAAAAACCTTCAAACAGAAACAAGAACAGGCATAAGACCACAGTTTAAGGTCACAGAAGAGAAGGCATCACCATGCTAGTCTCTCTAGGGAGAGTTGGTTAAGGGGTATACTTACATTCCACACATATCATCAACTAGATCTGTCCGCCAACTCGAAAGATCATTTTTGACTCAGAGGGGCTTTATAATCCGTCATCAAATCTTGATAATGCTACACCGTCATTTGATCAGGTGTAGCAATCAAACGTAAGACCAGAGATTTTCTTAACAGAATAGTGCCTTATACAACTAAGCCAACAAGCAGTTGATGTTATTATGTTCCAGGAAATAGATTCTATGAAATAGGCTTCTTGATCTTTATGAAATATTCCCCTTTTTACGTCAGCTATGGATCGCATATCTCTTATTCCCCGAAATAATTTGCATGGAAGGGAGAAATTGACTAATGGTTAGAATACTGAAATTTATATTGTACAGGTAAGAAAGGGTGTTTTCAACTAGAAAATTGTTCAATCGAGAATTATCACCATAAATACTAAAAAATTAACTTTAAATACATCTGCGATATCGAAAACTAAAACTAGTTGATTCCTTTTTGTCTAAGTGACGAACAGCTTGATATTATTTCTACTACCCCTTATATGTTTTCAGTAGACACAGTAATGAGGTTTTTTATAATAGTAAATAAAATTTTATTAATGGTAACATGTTTCGTTAAAACTTAAAAAAAATCTCTTATGTTTATTGTTTTATGAAATGAGAAACTGACTTCGCTATAACTTTCATTCCATGGTATTTTGACCCTCTTTCGGCAAACATCGATGTTTGCCCAAAGCAAAGGCAGAAATGTCGTTTGTCAAATGCAAAAATTACCACCTTACTGTAGGACTATCTAAATTATTATTTAAAACAGCACTAGATATGACACCTTATTTCAAAGAGCCCTCTCTCAAATTTCTATGACCATTGGTCAGATATGATTAATCCTGATGGGTGGGAGAAGAAGAAAAAAGGAGACATGAATGAAAAGTGTTTCCAAAAAACTTTAAGATGTTAGCGTGAAGAAAGGGTTGAAGAAGGGGGTAGCCCTCCTCACGTACGGAATAACTTCTTTTCGTTTAAAGTTTTGATATTGCTCATTACTTTCAGTTTAAACACTTGTTTTTCAAATCACCTCAAACTTCCCCCAATGTCACCAGATCCGGTCAGGATTTAAAATAAGAGCTTTGAGACTCGATATCCTTCTATATATCAAATTTCATGGAGATCCAATCAACCGTTCGTAAGTTAAAAATACCTCATTTGTTAGTTTATGTATTTAATATATGCTGTGCTTTATCCTCACCCTGTTGATGTGCAAATATATAGCCTAAATGTGTTTCTAAACTATTACAGATATTTTACACCCCATATTTAGGTCATTTTTAAGAGGTCAAAAAGTGCTTAAATCTGAATTTGTAGTAGATGCAATTATTATATTTGTAAAGAGCATTTAAAAAGGAATTGAGTGGTATATTCACTTTATATGAAAGCCAGTAATACTGTTTGCACCAATTTTACCAAAAACAATTTGTTTATGCTTCATTCAAATATAAAAGCTAATAGCTAATGTGACCGTGGTAATAACCTAGTGATTTTTATAACGCTATTTGGGTTCTGGATGATCAGTTTTCGACTGGAGCAGAGCAATCATAATGTACTGTAATGAACTTCTTACACGGTGAAATATCAAGGTCCTTAAAAGAGTGCAATTAAAAAGTTAAGAGGGTGATTCCTGCTATCACAATGGGGTTGGTAGTCTGTCAGTAGTCGGGACACAATTGAATACTAATGTTAACTCTGTAAAAACTAGGAGTCGATTGTCTTTAATGGTTAGCCCCTCCCCCAGGGACTGTGGGGGGTAAGTCATCCCAAAAGACATAGTTATTATGGTTTTCCACTATGCGAAACAAAATGGCTATCTCAAAATTTTGATCCGTTGACTTCGGGAAAAAAATGAGCGTGGGAGGGGGCCTAGGTGCCCTCCAATTTTTTTGTTCACTTAAAAAGGGCACTTGAACTTTTCATTTCCGTTAGAATGAGCCCTCTTGCAACACTGTAGGACCACTTGGTCGATACGATGACCCCGTAAAAAAACAACAACAAAAAACAAATAAACACTACTCACATAAAAAGTTCTAATCATTGATCATCTTTTGGCAAAAGAAGTCTTGTCTGATTTTGCAGTTAACTCTGGGCATATGAAGCTTCTTAATGTGGCCTCATGTTTGTCTTTCTTAGGGTAACTGAGTAAAGAGCTTATTTTGAATTTCTTCCATAGTGTCCTATAGGCTATAGATCACAAGGAACTGGATTGATTTATAATAGGCTATTGTAGCATGACATAATGTAAATTAGTCTTATGCCTAGCCTATTATAAATTAATAAAAACTTCTAACTGTAGTAATTGAGGGCAAAAGTGGCAAAACCGGAACCAGCTGAACTCGGAGCAGAATTGGTGGAACCCAAACCGGAAGGATCGGGGGCAGAAGTGGCGGAACCGTTACTGGCAGAGCCGGGACCGGTGGAAACGGGACTGGAGTGGGAATCAAGGTTTGAGCCAGTAGAATCAGAACGGAAAACCCTATATCAGGGGCCAGAAGTGACGGAGGCAGAACTGGGAGTAGTATCTGTCCAGCGTAAGCTATTACCCTCGAAAACGAAAACTTTTGAAATAGGAAAAGAGCCTTAGTTTAAGTCCACTGGACTTAAACTTATAAGACCGCCTTCGTATAACTAAAAAAACTCTTAATAAATTATACGTTCAAATGAGTATTTTTACACAAATTGAAAACTTGACCATATTCAATTATGTGTGTCGTTTCGATTGAGGATTAAATAAAAAAAGACAAGTTTTTTTTAACTGAATGTAAGGAGCGACATAAAAACTTAAAACGAACAGAAATTACTCCGTGTATGAAAAGGGCTGTTCCCTCCTCAACGCCCCGCTATTTACGCTAAAATTTGACTCTCTCTGGCTGGTTGTTGTGGAAGTCTCATTCTTTGAGTCGCACCGGTACTGAAAGGTGGTCTTGATTTTCATTTTTTGGCAAGTTAGGGTTTGAAAAATGGCGCGCGAAGGTTGTGAAATGGAAGAGCGTCCCGATCCTCCTCTTTAGTGTCGCGCGTTTATTGTTGTCGTGTTTTGTCTCCATATATATATATATATATATAATATATATATATATATATATCAATTCAAAAATAATTATTATAGCTGCAGTAGCCATGAAACAAAAAAGTTGTTCCAGCATTAGTATATTTAAATAATTGACAAATCAAAAAGAAAAACAACATGTTGAATTCACTTTTTGGATATTTTATTTTAATCTTTTGTAAAATAGCAAGTATTTTTCTATTTGTGAAAGCTTGAATGAAAGCGTCGGTTTGTATTTCGCTGTCTTTATTGGTGTACCTACTACAGCATTTACATATTTCTATTTCATTTTGTTTCTATGCGTCTTAAAAGCAGAGGAAAGTTGGTACCAGCCAAAAAAAAAAATCGTTTTCCACTGCATAGCTCTGCTCTTTCTCATCATTTCTATCTAAATCGGACCTGATTACCCATATCAAATTTCAGGACAGCCTGTTCACCTTTTACACACCCGAAGTGCAGAACGTAGTAGCTCATGATTCAACTGGTTACTCCGTTTTCTCAAACGGGCAGTGGAAAAATCTTCAAATTGATGGATTCTATAGTATTTCGGATGTGGCCACTTACAACAATGAGGTTTTTCTGAGTTCAAATAGCAATGGCATTCACAACTTGTCTCAAGAGCAACCTGTGACTGGTGTGTTTTCTGAGTCCCTAGTAACAATCCCCTCACTTTAGCAATCACGATAAAGAATTAAATACAAATTAGGAATCACCAAATAGTTTTGTGCTTTGATTTTTGATCCTATTTATGATTTTTGTATCAATCTGGAGAATTAGGAAAACCTTGATCATGCATTAAATACAAATTAGGAATGACCAAATAATTTTTTACTTTGATTTTTGATCCTATTTATGATTTTCGTATCAATTTGGACAACTAAAGCAATCACGATAAAGAATTAAATACAAATTAGGAATCACCAAATAGTTTTGTGCTTTGATTTTTGATCCTATTTATGCGAGTTACCTGACGCTGGCGACGATGTGGAACCTGCTCGCGGGCTATGCCGGCCTGGTGTCGGTCGGCCAGCAGGCGTTTGTTGGCCTCGGTGGATATGCCCTGTTCGCCGTGGTGGTCTTCCTCGGCTTCAACCCGCTGCTCGGGCTAGTGGTGGCGGGGCTGGCCGCCGCCGTGATCGCGGTGCCGACGGCGGCCGTCGCGTTCCGGCTGAAGGGCGCCTACTTCGCCATCGGTACCTGGGTCATCGCCGAGGTGTTCATGCTCTCCATCGCCCAGATCACCATATTCAGACACAAAAAACGAGCTGAAATGCAATAAAGTTCAGACCATTTATATCCCTAAACGGTAGAGCCATCATTGTTTGAAGCTTAGGGTCCATTGATATATTTATGAGCCATTCTGAGGGACAGAATAACTTAAAGCAAGAAGCACCCACAGAGCTCGTAAACGACAAAATTACTAGGTTGGTACTGAACTTTTACCCATGTAAAAAGATTAAGGACAGTTTCTTGGTCAAATGGTATAGCTTGTTAATTAAAGAACCTGTGTAAGTATCTAGCTATAAGGATTGGAATTAAGTTGTAAATATTTACAACTGAGTTTGTTGAAGATAATTTACTTAACAATTAATTATAATTCATTAAATACAATATTAATCTCTTCTCAAAACTTGTGTTACTATCAATTATTATGTTAATGGTGGATCTGACGTTATCTCTATAAACCCAATAGCCACAAGGTCACTCCCAATCCTTCAAATAATACTAATAATAATAATTTATTTCAACCCTCTTTACATACATGAAATACACCAAGAGGAGCAGAAAAAGACTGAAAAATAAAACAAAAATTTTCAACGGCATTAACGCGATGACCACGACCCAGATCACGACCGTAACAGCTAGAACAGATACCGTAAGCGGTCTTACAGCTGATCGCACTGCGCACAACCACTTCATCAATACCAGAGTACTTCTCGTCATTTTCAAGACGATGTACCCAAGCTTCATCGATCAGCGTACCTGCCTCAATCAACACATCACCAGACGCGTGATCCAGTACATCTTTAGCCACTGTACGACCCAGAATACGATGACCCAGCGCTACCACAACATCACCGCCTTCGATCAGCGGCTGTAAGGAGTAACTTTAAAGCTTAAATCGGACAGAAACCATTCTATATATGAGGGGGGCCACTCCTTCCTCAACCCTCAATCTTTATGCGAAAGTTTTAATTTTTGTCAAAAATTTTCAAGAAAGGCGGTTGAAATATAAGGGCTGATAAATACGAATGGAAAAAATATTTGTGAATGAGCGAGGGCTGAGGAAGAGACAGCTCCCTTCATATATGGAATAGTTTTGTTTTGTTTTAAGTCTTAATGTTGCTCCTTATTTTCAGTTGAAAAAACTTTTTTTAATCCTCAATGCCTGAAGTTCGACAGTCTAGCTTTGCTCTCTTGGGCGACCTCACTAAGGCCTGTTTTCAACACGTTCAGGCATGCCTGCGTAAGTTATTTATCTCTCTTTATATCTCCCTCTTTTTTTCTTTCTCTCTTTTTTTTCTCTCTCTCTCTCTGCGTCTCATTATATAAATGGGATTATCACGTTACTTTCTATTATTATTCACAGTTTTTGCTCTTTTAAAATGGTGTCGACCTCACTAAGGCCTGTTTTCAACACGTTCAGGCATGCCTGCGTAAGTTATTTTGAAATAAGAAAGCAATTTCAGTCGTCAGTTGGATCGCTCAGCCTCCGGTATGTCCTCCAATCTTCTTTTTCCGTAACGTTCCAGGACGTCGCTGAGCATTTTATAGGTTTCTTTAGCCTCGGGGTCTAAAGACGCGACTTCCAGCGGATTTTCTTCCAGATAGTCGTTTGGGACGTCGAAAAAGGCGCCGTCGTCATAGAGTTTATAACGATGATTGCGAGCGAAAACGCTGGCTTTTTCGACTTTTCCATTGCGGGAATACCAATTGTAGATCCAATCTCGGGGAGGGGAAATCGTGGTTTTTAGCTAAACAGTAACCCATTAAAGATTTTACCGAGGAGCTTTCTAGGTGTTTTACGCGTCATATTCCACATCAAAGAAGCCCCCCCCCCCTCACACAACATCCAAATAATTTTAAAACTGGCATGTAGTTGTTTGCAAACCGAAAAAAAACATTTAAAAAAGGTGCTATAAAGGGTCTCTGGAGAGACCCTTATTGGACCTTCATATTCACTGGCTGATCAGAAGACTTTAAAAAGGGAAGAAATCGATCGGTCAAACTTTTTAGCATTTTCACCCACCAAAGCTTTGTAATGGCACGCGACTTGCCGTAAAAAAAAAACAATGGAAAACGTAAAAGAGGCAACAATCTTGACAATCTTGCCTTTTGAGGGTGAGGCTGTTCTTATTCTTCGCATTCCCATGATTCTAACTGATCTGCCATTTCAATTTAAAAGATTGCAATTCCCAATTGTTAGCGTAATACAGACGTATTTGACGGATATTATTACGTAATTTCTTATGAACTTTTTTTTTTGGATTTTTTTCAATGTGGCCTCTCCCCGGCCGTGGTTGTGTTACATAATATGGTTTGGAGTGTTACATAATGGGGCTTGTTAGAGTCCACTGGTCAAGTAGGGAAATTTTTAAGACATTTTTCTTCAAGACGTTTCAACAAATTCCAAGGCGTTTTTTTAAGAGATTTCTCTTCAAGAGGGTTCAAGACATCCAAAGATGTTTTTTCAGTCATTTCTTTTCAAGACGTTTCAAGACATCCCAAGACGTTTTCCTTCAAGGCGTTTTTCGAGACGTTTCAAGACATCCCAAGGCGTTTTTAAAGAGATTTCTCTTCAAGAGGGTGAAATGGCGGCGCGAACACCGACGACTTAACTGCAAGCGGTCGCAGAATTCCAATAAGAAAATGAGCCCGCCCAACGAAAACGGCATCGGTTTCGACGACATCTTGCTCGACTACGTTGATGTCGAAGTCGCCCGCACCTTGCCCGGTCTGCGTCTGGTACTCGGTGCTTATGCCATACCGGGCCCGTGGCGCGAAGCCTGCAAGGCGCTATTTGAAATCAAGGGCCTGCCCTACGTGCCGGTGCGCACCGCAACTCAAGGTGCGGCGGCCATCGATTTTGGCCCCATGTTTAAGAAACTCATTTGTCATACTGTCAGCACATGGAGCCTTATTTCTTTTTAATCCTTTTAGTACTGTTGCTAATTCTTCCTTCACATCCAAGGTATCATAAACTTTTTCATTTTCATCTATATCTATTCCTGCAACTGTATCTTGGTTTAGCACATTCTCAAGATGTTCCACCCATCTCACTTTAACTCTTTCCTTATCACTAATTTTGGCCCCATTCCTATCTTTAACTGGGACTAGTCTGGATTGACTACTCCCTCTCAATTTATTAACATACCAGCCCCCCCCACCTAAGGAAAGATACTCTAGACAATTTCAACCCGGTAAATATTTACCCCGAACAATTCCACTCAATATATCCACATTTTAAACTGAGTTGGCAAATAGAAAATAAGACAAATAAAAAGAATTTTGTATAGGAAACTTGACAAATTTCCCAAGTGTAAATTTCCCTTGGAAAGATCAGAATTTCCTTCCCTCCAAAAATTATAGAAAATCCCTCCTTCAAAAAATGTTCTCTTCTCCCCGAAAAATGTCTGCATACTTCCCAATAAGAAATAGTAGGCCTTTTTGGCCCCAGGAAAGAGTTCTGCGGAGCTTTCCAAAATGTAATGTCATATTCATCACTCCGGCCTTGAGGTCCACACTTTCCGTAAAAACCGAACAGGTTAGACCCTTACCAGTTTCCGGAAATAAGCTGAGATCGGTGGCATAGGAAAAACAAAACAAAAAAAACGGGACAAAACCAAAGTGTTGCTCTCGGAACACAATTATTCCGAGGTGAGGCTAGCAAGCTTTGCCTATATTTGTATTAGAATTCACATCGAGAACTTAAGGAAATTAGTGCCAGTCTCTATGTATGAACTATGTGAGTTTTCAGGGAGGAATGCGCGACCGTGTAGCAATACTTACTCCTTTCATAACTGAGTGGCCCAATATATTGTTCTTTGATACTTTTAATTTTAATGGCTATATAAGAATATTTAATCGATTGCAACTTGCACCTACATGGGCCAAAATTGTAGTTTGGGGCCACAAAATGGTAGATAACGCCACTTTCCCGTGGCACCTTTACATGACTTATCGGTCACAGTAAAGGGCTTGGACTATTAATTTCCACTGTAATGGACCTTTTGAATTTGTATTTTTTTACAAAGAGAATCACGGATGCTTTTTCATTCTTTTTTATTTTCAAGAGTTGATCATATCGAACTAATTATCTTAGAATATCGGAAGAAGACTCGTTTGTTCAGAAATTTAAAGTTTTATTGCCCATTTTAATCATTCCTTCCACGCTCCTTATTCACCAAAGGCATGCGATCAAAATTTATTGATATTCATTCAACATACTTGAAAGATCAAATAACTATGCCTCTGGTACAAAATAACCCACTACAGCCCCTAAGGTAAGGGCTGTAAATATCCTTAATTAATTTAATATATTTAAATTTATTATGTATGCTGTGAATATGCTATATATATTAAAGATGCCTTAAAGAGTGTATGGTTAGTTATTACAGAGTGGTAAATTAATAGTGACGGGTTATAACAAATGGTTTGTCGATAAAGCAACCCCAAAAGGAAGGACCTTCATCCGCAATAAGGTCATTAGACCTTCTTCCCCCAGAGATGCCCAATCCATTGAACGACCGACTGAAAACATCGAACAAAAAAAATTCTTCCTCTGCAATTGTGGCCTCAAAGGATCCGTTTCAGCTCATCAAAAGACAAGCAGAGTCCCTGAATGTTCAGATGAAACACAGAGAAGATATCATCCCGTTTAGAGAGTCCTCTATACCCCATCTCTATCCTTCTTACATTTATAATTTTCACTTCCAATTTATACGTTAAAAGGTAATGTTGAATATGCATCGAAATGATAAGGTCGGACAAATATTTTTTTTGTAATGATAAATACCGATAGTTTAACTTGCGTATTTTGAATATTATCATAATTTTTAATAAGCTGTAAGGCCCCCTGAAGTTCGTGGTCAAAGACGCATTAAAACTGTAAATGCATTACCTGAATAGATGCCGTATAATCTGTAAAAAAAAAAACAAAAAAAAAAAAAACACTGCACTGCACTGTGGCAACCGTCAATTTGTAGATAATAAGGCTAAACTACTGGATTTAATGCCGCCTCAGCAACTGGGAAAAAACACGACATGAAATTTTATCTGACAAAATGGAAGGAACAGTTCTCAATAACGTATGATGTCTCTGGTATAACATAAGCTAATACGTCTGTGAAAAGAGTCATGAAAAAATATCACTATTTGTATCCTAGTTTATGCATGACCTATATAATTGCTATGGCTCCGCACTAACATGACATTGAAGAATCTTTTATTCTACCAAGATCCCTGTCAAAGGAAAGGACTTTGGATGTCCATAAAAAAAAAAAAGAAAAAAAGACGCAATGGCCTAAAATACCTTACAAATTGTCGACGCCCAACAATTCAAAGAACCCTTCTAAATAAAACGATCAAATCTATTTATTGTCCGAACTAATATAATTTTGATGAGAGAAAAAAAATACGGAATAATGGTAAATTTAACACATCTGTAGACAATGTTGTGTTACTTTCCATTGAGGCTTTTATATCATAGTTTAGCGGGGATGGTAACGGGCATATCAAGTTCAGTGGTGAAAACTCAGATATAAAATTGCATGTTCATTAAGTTACTGAGCCTGTTAGTGTTTGTAACTTCTCCATCTTGCTCTGCTATCAGTTCTTACAGCGTCTCTTACGGTCTTGGCTAGAGAGGTACTGCCGAGACTTCTTTGGGTTTGATTTACTTTATCAGTAAGTTTAGAGACAAAGCTTATTTGCAAGGCCCCTGGTTTTGGAGGCACGGGACGCGATTGCTGTATTAGACCCTCATTAAGTGCTCGTATGTAATTGCGAAGTTTAAAGTTTTTAATTTGCCAAGAAGCGGGCACACAATTAAGCGCATGCGCATATTCAATTGAGCAGACGAGAAAAACCATTAGGTATTGTTAAGGATTAGCAAATTAACACTCGATTGTTGGTAAGGAATGACATACTAGCATTGTTTTGCCCTTTGGAAAAGGCTGAAGTTTAATTTTCTCTGATAATCTCTTGATATCCAGAATATAGCGAGCAAAATTTGGGTATCGTGAAAGCAGGAAAGAGATCGGCTGCCGCAACGCCAATCTGAGCACTTTGTGCCGCCACCTGGCGTTCCGCTTGTCGGACGTCGGGGCGTCTTCTTAGTAGCTCGGCCGGCACGCCAACGACAACATCAGGCGGTACTGCCGGAATGGGCGCTGACCCGATCTCCGGTCCCAGGTCGCGAGGTGGTGTGCCCAGCAAGACGCAGAGCCGGTTGTTTGCCTCCCGCCGACCTTTCTCCAATGCCGGGACTAGTGCCTCAGTGTGTGCCAAGTTGGGGGTTTTCCATGGAGATAAATTTCTGTCTAAGGGTATTTCATGAGGCCAAACTTCCTAGACTGAATTTTGCAGTGGTAGAGTTTGCTAAAATTCCTAAGGGATTCTTTTTTTATTGTAAGAACTTTCCTTGTGGAATTATCCGAGGAAATTCTCCGAGGGTAATTTCAATGAGGTTGGATTGGTCCAAAGAGTATTCTGAGGGGAATTTTACACGGGAGGAACAATCCATGTAAAAAATTTTCGCGGAAAGGAGAATTTTCCATGAAGGATGTGCCGCATTTCCGATGCCCACCGCAACCCCCTTTCGGAAAGCATGTCCTGGAGCCAGAGAGTCGCCGACTCCAGCTTCGCCTTGCTGTCCTGCAGGGACTCCATGGGTGCCACCGCCAGCACCACCACTCCCTGCCACTGTCCACCTGTGTCATCAGTTTTTCAGTCCATGGGCCCCTCAGGAGGGACACGTGGGGGAGCAGGACCTGTTGTCACCAAGGTCTGCTGGACTCCCCATTACCGCCTCCTGGGACGGCATGTCCTTGCACGTGGAAGTGGGTGCCCCCCAGACCCGCCAAATAAAATAAAATGAATAGAGAAGACATCTCACTTTATAAGTGTCCATAACTTGCAGCTAATTGCTATCCTGAAAAAAAACAACCGTGATGCTACGTAACAGGCGCACGAAGCGTCTCTGGAACATCAAATGGGTAGGGGTCAAATAGGTAGGGAAGCGTCATCCAGAACGTCAAATGGGTAGGTGTGGTACTATGCGCGGGTTTGGGGAAAGCTTTTCCCCCAGTTTTCTATACATTAGAAAATTAAATTAATTCTATTTTATATTTTACACTCCCATGGTACAGAACTGGTTGGCCTGAGAGGTGATCTTGGTGCACTGATACTGGGTGTTATCATCGCCAGTCACGGCTCCGCTCCGGGACGTGCCGGCGCCCGGAACGCCGCACAATTATCCAACGAAAGCCGTGCGGAAGAGATGGCCAAGGCGATGTTGGGGTTTAAAGACCTGTTTCTGTTGGGCTTCTTCCTGTCTATTGGCTTGTCAGGTGAACTCACAGCCCAGTCTGTGGTGATCGCGGCGCTGTTAACACCAGTGGTGTTCTTGAAGGCGGGCTTCTTTTATCTGCTGTACGAGCCGGGCAGTCCGCGTGACTTCAAGCTGAACGCCCTGCGATCCGCGGTGGGGCTCGCGGCGTTTCACGACCCCGAAAAGGCGCTCGCCTTCGCTCGCCGCTACGCCGACACCCCCTACGACAACGGCCTCTTGCGGCGGGTCGCGATCTTCTGGGTCGTCAACGACGGCCCGAGCGCGATGGAGGCCATCCTGGCGCTGCCCGAGAGCGAGCAGCGGAACAAAGCCGCACGGGACGGCTACACCAAATGGCTGCGAACCAACGGGCCCGCGGCGATCGCGGTTATCGAATACCTCAAAGAGCAGAAACTTACCACTTTTTTTAGCCTCGCGAGCTACGATTCTTGATGTCCTCTGATTAGCCTCGTCTTCCCTGGAGTTAAATAAAATTGGAAGAATTTTCATTATTTGATGAGTGCCTTTTACGAAAAGAAGAATGTTAGAAATTTCAAAGACAGTAGGCAAAGCCAAATTCTCTTAAACTTGAACTACCTTATGTATTTTCAAAAGCAAAATTGCCTCACTTCGTTAATGTTTCAAAGTCATAACCAAAAGATCAAGAATTCAGTTCATTTTATTTAGTTGAATAGGACAATAAAAACAAAGAGGGTAAATTTGACAGCTGGGTTGTACCTTTAAATTTTGTTCTCTTTCGCTATTCTATTTTTTAATGTCTGAATATATAAGGGATTTAAGTTCGAGGTGAGGAATTGTCCTGTTTTGAAACAGGTACGTTTTACATGGCAGTTTTAGAATCGAAACGTGGTATCTATGCAGGCAGGATGATTTTTGAGCATCTCTACTCCTTCTATAAACTATTCTAAGGCGTAGAAAATTGCATAAAGACAAGTCGCTGAATTCCTTGGCCTCTTTCTAAGAGGAAAATGCCGAGTTTCCATACAGCACTTTAACAAACTCGTTGCACATTAGACATCATGCTTCAAGAACAATGCTTGAATATGAACATGCTTGAACATGAATATGAGCACTTGAACATGCTTCGAGTGCTTCAAGAACACTAGATTAATCATTTCTCTGGAGACTATGTATTAAGTTAGAAATTTCTGTGTCTGTAAAAATTCTAAAAGAAGACTCACCTTGCTCATCCACAGCAATCTCAGTTTTAGGCACAAATAGGGTGCCCTCCAATTTTTTCGGTCACTTGAAAAGGGCACTAGAACTTTCAATTTCCTTTAGAATGAGCCCTCTCGCGACATTCTAGGACCATTGGCTCGATACGATCACCCGTGATCTGTTTTCTGGCAAAAAATACAAAATTCTACATTTTTGTAGATAGGAGCTTGAAACTTCTACAGTAGATTTCTCTGATAAGCTGAATCTGATGGTGTGGTTTTCGTTTACATTCTATGACTTATAGAAGGTGTTTCCCCCTATTTTCTAAAATGAGCAAATTTTCTCAGGGCCAAGTTAACTTTGCCGACTGCTACCCGCTCACTCAGTAATGAGACATCTCACCGAAAAGGATCTCTTGGGCCAGACTTTCAATTTTTTTCTTATATCAGCGAAAATGGTTGCAGGTATGAAAACAAAACCCAAGGACTATCCTATAAATTGAAGATGTCGATTTTACGCATGCTCCGTTGAATACATTTGCATTTGTTGACCATATATCACAATCCCGTAACAGAAGGATTCATGGACGAGACTTCCGCTATTCCTCCTTTCTATTGCCTTCCTTGGCATTATTTTAAAATCAGCATTAAAAGGCAATTCTTTTGATGTATGTATTGGCATCAAAATTCTATTTTTTAGAGGTTTGGTTACTATTGAGCCGGGTCGCTTCTTACTACAGTTCGTTACCACGAACTGTTTGAAAAAAATGCAAAATTCCACATTTTTGTAGAAAGGAGCTTGAACCTTCTACTATAGGGTTCTCTGATACGCTGAATCTGACGGCGTGATTTTCGTTCAGGTTCTAAGACTTTTAAGGGTTTCCCCTATTTTCGTTCCCCCTATTTTAATGTTTTCCCCAATGGATCTGTGTAACCGCCAAGCATTGCAAGATTTGAGAATTCTTGAACAGTCAACACAGTATCATCTTTAGTTAGAAGATATGCACCAGTTACAAAGTCTCTTAATGCGCCAATAATTGGACCTCCATATCTTGGGGAAATTAATTGGTCTTGAACTCTCATCAAGAGAATTGCTTCTGCTCTTGCTTCCTCACTTTGAGGAACATGAAGGTTCATCTCATCACCATCAAAGTCTGCGTTGTATGGAGGACAAACTGATGGATGAAGTCTGAATGTTTTTCCTTTCGCCGTAACGTTTCGCTTCCTCTTCAGGATCCGCCTCTCCTTTTATACGATGAATATTTTCAGCGGGAAGGTCAATATGATCAAACAACAACTTCCTGGTCATCCCAAAGTTACTCTCCGCATGATTGGGCGGCACGCAGCGTTCGTCGCCCCAAAAAAAGTGAACTTTTCGCCAATCGATATTTTCTCGATATGCTTCCGCCCAATGCTGGAATAAGACTTTCGGCGTACTACCGCCCGACAAGGCGATATTAACACGCTCTTTTTTCGCAATCCAATTAGCCTAGTTTGGCATTGTGTAATGACATGCATGCGCGGAGAGGTGTAGCATAAATGGGAGACAGTAACAATGGCAATCAAAGGGATAAAATTAACCCTTGACTTGATGCCCACTTAATTGGACAATCTGTCTTGGCTTTTTCTACAATTGGCCATGACTTTGACTTTTCCCACAACTATTCCCTGTTTTTAATTCAAAGACAGATTGTCCAATTAAGTAGGCATCAAGTAGGCATCAGTAAAAGATTACTGATCTTTTATTTAATAATACGAGGAAATCTGGCTTTCCGTGCCCGGGTTCTTCAGCCTGGTGCGCTGGCAGGCCTACCGACATATCTCCCGGCAGAGTCTTTCCTTCTTTCAGGACGAGTTCGCCGGACGGGTGGTAACGAAGGTCTGGCAGTCCGGTCAGGCGATTGGCGACTTCATGGTGTCGCTGTTGCAGATTGTCTGGTTCATCGCGATTTACGCGGTGACCACGCTGCTTCTCGTCGGACAGCTCGACTGGCGGCTGGCGGCAATCGTTGCCCTGTGGATCGCGGTCTTCGCAGTGATTGCCCGCATGTTTGTCCCGTATAATGCTTTCAAATCCTTGATAAATCTTGATAAGTCTTAATAAATCTGCTCTAATTACTGTTCTTGGACCAGCAAATTCTTCGTGTATTATATTAGGTGTGTTAATTTTCTTACTGTGAATTGCTATTTTCTAAATCTTTTTATTGTGTTGGCCTCTTTTTCTAGCTCTCAGAAACCAGGTGGCACAAATTTGGCTCTCATAACTTGGAAATATTTGTCTTTTATCAACATCTTGTCTTAAGGAGCAGATATGAAAGCATTCAAGTTAACAAATTAGTTCCATAATTTCTGTTCGTTTTAAGTTTTAATATTGCTCCTTACTTTCAGTTGATAAAAACTCGTTTTTTTTGTTTAATTTCTGAGCGTTTTTGAATTAATACATGTTTTGATTTTGGCTCTCCGCACATGAATAATTAAAACGAAATTTGCATATTAATTTTTTTTATGGCTAAACGGCTTTCTCGTAGTTTTGGTCGGACGATTTTAAGAAAAAAGGAGTGGGTGAGTAGGCCTGTTACCCTCTAATTTTTTTGGTTATTTAAAAGGCAACTAAAACTTTTAATTTTTTATCGTGGAACCTCGCCTTTGTCGCCGGCATCGTCCTGGGCGCCTTTGCCGCATCGCATCTGCTCGCCGACGCCGCGCCGCCCATGCTGCCGGACCACTACCGCCACTGGGAAGGGGCCCTCCAGCTTTTGGGCGGCGGCGGCCTGGTGGGCTTTGGCACGCGCTACGCCGACGGCTGCACTTCGGGCCATTCGATCATGGGCCTTTCCAACCTCAAATGGCCCAGCCTGCCGGCGACCCTGTGTTTTTTCGTCGGCGGCGCGCTGACCACCGCCCTCATCTGCCTAAAAATTGACTAATCAAAATTTTACTTTTCATAACAACGTAGTGTATCTTTCCACTTTTAAAGTTCGATATGTTTCATTTTGGAACAGAATTTACAATTTTGCAAAAAAGAATATGTTTCTCAATTTCAACTCCCCCCATATCTGTTTATTACATGGTTGGTGTCTACCTCCTCATTTCGGTCAACATTTATAATGGCTTGTCCTGTTACCAGTAACAAGTAATTTCAAAATACTAACAATTTTTCCTATTTGTAACAAATTTTTTCACAATACTAAGAAGTTTTTGTTCTTTATGCAATATTCGGTATGTTGCTCTTTTGCTCTCCTGCGATTTTAATACATCAACAAAAGAGAACAAATTTACTACTATTCCGTAGCTGAGATTTGTCTTACCGAATTAAATTTTTGAAATTGGGTGCACATGGTTTTTTATATTGAAAATCATTGACTATTAGCTGAAGATTGTCCGAAAGGGTACATTTTTTTCCAGTTTTTACGAGTCAATGTTATTCTCTAAGCAAAGTGTAAGTGATATTTAATTCTTGTTTGATGAATGGATAGACCTAGAATGATTTAAATTCATTGCCATAGCTAGAAGAGACAGAAATCATTTTTTTATACAGCAAATCGATTCTTAAATTTTACAATAGATATAAGCACCCAGATGCTCTTCCCCAGTGAAGAATATCCATTGCAAGAAAAATAAAAATAGGTTTGCTATATAACAAGATGCTGCTTAATGGAAAAAAACTGACATTTGTTTATAGGTCTTATAAACACAAAAAACACAATAAAATTTGGAAATGAAATGTAAGGTGTCTTAGATCTAAGTATTTGGGAAAAGCCCGTCATCTATTAAACCCTTTGTGATTCAGGGGTGATTCTTTAAGAATTGGAAAAAAATTCGAACTTAAGCGTAAAAAAATGTGGTATTGACAAGAGCACAAAACCCTTATATACGTAACAATTTCTGTTTGTTTTAAGTCTTAGTGTTGTTCCTTACTTTCAGCAGAAAAAGTACTTATTCTTTTATTTAATTTATAAAAGAAGCCAGATGTGAACAGCATTTTCAAAGGACTCAGTACAGATCTTACTCCGATCTTTTGGTGTCCTGCTAGCACTGGCTGAATCAAAAAGGAATGGTCTAAGCTGAAATAGACTTTATTCACGAGGGATTATAATTAACTTGACATAAACACATCTGTCAGCTTATGTAATTCTAGGCCGCTGACGAAATATACCTGAAAGCAATTTAATGGCAGTCATGGCTCTTAGAGTAAAGCATATTTTGACGTGATAAAAATAAGATAAATTTATCAAAGAGACAATCATACTGTATTAGGAAGAAGGGATTTTCTAGGTGTTTATCCAATATAGAGAATTAAACTTGGTTAAATTTACAACTTTTTTGGTTTTTGGATAGGAGTGCTTCTTTTTCATTTCAAGTATTTCACCCTCATATTTCGTTTTTTCTTGATGAACATCCCGTTCAAATCGTAAACGTTCCTGATGCCGTAAATTGGCATCATTACTGAGTTGTTGAAATCCTTCTGGGTTGCTAAAACACCGCAGCTTTTTGGCACTTTTAAGCTCTGGATCTACTTCTGGCACTGGGCTTGCTTGTAATGCAAAGTTAGCATGGATTCTCAACCCCCCCCCCCCGTACTTGAAGCAGTTATTGAATCAGTGCCCTCTGGCTTTGGGGCCATGGTACTTTATCATTTCAAGAGGGTTATAAGCTCATCTTTAGTAGATAGTGTAAGACATACATTCCCTTTAGTGTCTGGATTTTTGTGGATCAATGTGTATCATTTTTGAACATTGTGTCCAAATCAGGATCTGCTGTCACACATTTTTGTAGCTGAAGCTAAATGAATCTCTGCCAGTTAGGTGATTGCTACACTTGTTAGCATTAGACTCTTCTTCAATTCAATAGGAAATGACAATATTATCTTCTATGACTAAAAAGCCTTTAATACCTTTGATGGCTTCTTATTTTTTAATTTTTCCGAAATAACCGTCCCCCCACTCCCCCCCCCCAGACGGTCGAATCGGGCAAACGATTATTTCTAATTTAATCAGTTCTGGTCCCTGATACGCCTGCCAAATTTCATCGTCCTAGCTTATCTGAAAGTTTAGAAAAACCGGGACAGACTGACCGACAGAATTTGCGATCGTGGATTTCGCCTGTGCCAAAAACATCTTATTGGACAGAGGCAAATAATTGCGTAACATTTCTCTTGTTTCATTCAATTTCATTGGACCCGTCAACAAAAATTATGAAGCTAGTCAAGAATTTAAGTTCTTTCTATCCCATTAAACTGAATGCCAAATCAAAAAAATAATTAAAAAAAAAAACCGAAGTCTGCAGCAAATGAAAAAAAGACTTCGAGTGTTTGCAAGGTAGACTAAGCCAGAGAAGGCCGTTTCCAGGGGGAGTTGTTAGCAAGTGAGCCCCCTCCCCCCTCTACCTGCAAGATTTGTGTCCGGCTCGTAAAAAAGTAACAAATACGCATAAACAAATTTTGGATGTGTCTTGTAAAGTCATTTTTTAACTCCCCCCAATTTTCTGGCCGTTTAAGTTTCGCTTTACTCTCATTTGAGAATTTTTTTATTTAAATGCCGTAAGCCATTTAGCGTTCGAATATTTGGTATTGGATGCTTGCTTTAAATTTTAAAATGCTATAACTATCCAACCTTTATAGGGGTAATTTTTTTTTCTTTCAAGCGTATTGTTCATCTTTTTTTATTTTTTTTTTTCAGTAGTTTTTCTTGCAAAGGCATTTTGGCCAAATACCCGGTTTTACAAACTATAAATTTGTATATTATGTCATTTGAAAAATCACATTCGCTGTTGGTCACTGTCCTGGCGGGCATTATTTTCTTACTGTATTTTTTCTTTCACACTGCACGCACCCGACGTCTCAGTCGTCATATGTTGGGCCCGTTGGATTACTTTCAGGAAGTGATTCGTCAGTCGGGCAAAATTGATGCCTCACGTCCACTGAATTCCCCTGTGCTTGAGATACACCAAACAGCAGAGTTGATTCGGTCATTGGCACAACAAAACAATGAGCTGAATGAAGCGTTAGAGGGGCATAAACAGCAACATCAGCAGCAGCGACGGCGACATCAAAGCTAAAAACCGATTAACTTGGACCCCAACGATCACCAGACTTAATGCGCTATTAGCCAAAACAAAGTTACAACCTAGCTTTAATAACAAAATATTACAATACCTGCGAACTCTACTTCAGGAAGCATTTCTTTTCCCTTTTCAATGGCAGATCCACTCATCTCTTTCCCCCTTTCAAGAGCAGATCCAGTGACCTCTTTCCCCTTTTCAAGAGCAGTTCCAGTGACCTCTTTCCCCTTTTGAAGGGCAGACTCAGCTAATTCTTTTCCTTTTTCAGTAGCAGTGGTAAAGGTTTGGGTTTTTAAACCAATGAGTCGTGGGCTCGAATCCCCTCAGCTCCCTTGGTGGAAAAAGCGAGCTTTTGTGGTAATATATATAGATGTATATATGTATATATATATATAAACTAAAATGCCTAATGGCGATAAAAGCTGCTTTCGGACGTAGTTAAATCCTTCATCGAGTTTATATATATATATATATATATATATATATATATATATATATATAAAGATATATGTCACTACAAAGCATACGATAATACCGGTATTCTGACTACTTCAATTTCCGATGAGCAGCTGATGGCCGGCATCGTGACGTTTCAGACAGGCGTGGCCTTTTTCACCTTACCGTTCACGATGTTGCTGGCTCGACTGGCAATGGGCTAAGCGACAAAACATTGCCAAACCGCAGCGAAATGCGTGCTGGCCGCGATCAGAACGAACAGATGCCAGATGGCGTTCTGAAATCGTAGTTTTTCCCAGAGATGAAAGATCACGCCCACCGAATACACCACGCCGCCTGTCAAGATGAGCCAAAGCACCGGGGCGGATAGCGACCCGAATATGTTCTCATCCTTTAGTGCAATATTTGTAACGGTGCGCCATTTTTTTGTTTTCTTTCTATTCGTTTTCTAGGTTGTTGAAATAACCTTTGGTTTCTGGTACAAGCTATCAGAAGAAATATATCAGCGTAACCAGGATCGCTTAACAGAGGTGTTTAGAAGACCTATTGAAAGGTTATTGCAGTGTTTGCAAAAGCACGCCCAGATTGAGCCGGATCATGTGAGTTTCGTTGGTTTTTTCTTATATTTATCACATATTCGCTTTCGGTGCTCCTGTCTCATTGGACTTTTTTTACCATATGATCTCTTGGCTCTTGGCTTTTCTGACCTCGTCACAAATGCCATATGAGCTCTTAGCTCTTGTTTTATTAGCCAAAAGTGATTGGAGGACAACAAGCCCCCCTCGCCCATGCCCATCAATTTCTAAAACACATCCAATCACAATTTTTAGATGCCCATTTTGTTCAGCATAGTTAAAAGGTCTGGAAATTATGTCTTTGAGAATGGCACCTCCCACAGCCCTCAGCACAAGGGTTGTAAGTTATGTTCTGATTGCAAGTAAGGTTTTAACTGAAAGGGCTAAATTAAACCACGCTTAAGAACACCCACTACCGGTTTAAGCTGCACTTTGGTGCCCTCCTCACCAGTTTTGGGCACCAAATCATACCATGCTACTTGCTTTGCATGGCTGACAATATTTAATTTACGGCGCAATATGCTAAAGTTCTGTAGCATTAAGTTCCCAGCATGTTGTAATTCTTGATCTTCGCTAGTCTGCATAGCTTGGGCTTTTTCTTGTAACCATTCACTACTCATTTGCTGAATTTCATAAGTTTTTTCGGGTAAGTGGTGTTGATCGATTTTGCTGGAGCAGGATTTCCCCGAAGCCTATCACCATGCGCTGGCCCTGCTGGATGAGGGCACTGGCTTAGACTGCAGCCGCCTGACAGCCCGCCTGCCCTTCCTGAATGAAGCAGATAAACTGAAGCTGATCACCCGCGCGTCCAAACTGGGGGATGGGTCACGCCACGAAAACTCAGCCGAGCACAGCTGGCACATCATGCTGTATGCTTGGGTTCTGGCAGAGCACAGCGCACATTCCGTCAATGTGGACCGGGTGCTGCAAATGCTGCTGCTGCACGATCTGGTAAAGGCTAATGAAAAAGTGAAAAAATGAAAAATCAGACAAAATAAAACAAAACAACACAAAGAACAGTCGATACAAACTACTACTCCCCCCCTTCCTCCTAGGGGTATAATCCTCCTTGAAATATGTTAAATCATTTCAAAATCAAAAATTTAGGTAAGAGCCTTGTATGAAGACATTTTTTTACTCAGTTGTGCTTGCCAAATGTGCTCCAAAAATCAATCCCATTTGCAAATATATTGCCTCTTAAAATGTAGAAGATATACATCGATGAAATTTAATTAAAGGCCCAAGAAAGCGGGATTCAACCACACTTTTCGTACAACAATTTCTCGGAAAACATCTAGTAAATCTTAATCCGCTTTCGGAGCACCCATGCTTCAGAGCCATATTTGACAACTATCACTGTACCTTCTAATATTCTAATCTTGGTTTTTAGATTTATCTTCCCATTCTTTTTAACCCTTTTTTAATTGTGAAAAAACGCCCTGAACCATGGCTATTCTATTTTTAACGTCTTCACTGCTCCAACCGTCTTTACTAATAATACTACCAAGGTAAGTGAAGCTGCCAAAATATATGCTCATAATTTTTTTTAACCAGTTTCCTTAAAACAATTAGGCGTTTTAATTGAAAAAAAAAAAAAAAAACGGTGTGAAGACATATCTTTCAGCTTTGAAAATGTTTTTAGGATGTTGCTTATATTTCTAGGGCTTAGAGAGGATTACCCAAGACAGCAGGGACAATTCAAAATGTGTTTTGTGACACTTGTTGTTAAGATAATATTTATAATAATATATAATTACATTTATGCATCACCCAAATACATCAAAAAGAAAAATAATGGAATATAAAACATTAACATTAGTATTTGCAGTCACAGTCACAATCGCAGTAGTTATAGCAGTACTAGTAGTAGTATTAGAAGTCACAAGTAGTAACAATTGCAGTCATGGAATGCCGTATTCACAGTTGGGTTGTATTCATAATCACATTCACCAGTAGTTGCAAGCTGCACTCTTCGTTACATACTAAATGGTTTGACCTATACAAATTGTCACAAAGAGTGCATGACCCCAAAAGATGGTTCAAGACCTTTTTTTTTTTTTTTTTTACAATAGAAAGCTTAACTCACTCGCTATAATGTAAATAGGGTTTAGAGTCCTGGTTGGGTTTTCAGGGAGTTTATACTTGACCATCCCTGGTGAGAACCAAGAGCAACTGATCCGATCTTTGTGCAGAAGGAGCCGGAGAATCAAGGTCTCTTTTTGCCAGCTTAATTACCAGACAAATTAGCAAAATCAGCGAAAAAGTACACAAATACGGTTATGGTATCAAGCGTCCATTTTCAAGCAGGTCCCCTGCAAGAGAAATGCCCACATCTTGTAACAAGCATCCATTTGATGCTTGTAACATGGATGCTTGTTAACATCTTGGAAGGCGGTAAAAGTTTTTTTGACGAAGGGGGACTGTAATCTTACACCCAGTCAGAAACAGGGTCTTTTCATTAAAAGCTTTCAAAAATATCGCTAAATGTGGGTTAAATTTATTTAAATTTTTTAAATAAAATTTATTTACTTAACAAGATTATGCTAAATACAAAAAATAATATCATTGTAACGTGTGCTTGTCAACCAGGAATGAATATTCTTGGCTTTTAAAAAGGAGGCATTTTCATTTGACTTCGGGAGTATAAAAATATTTTTTTCGACGAAAAATGTCGGTATACTTCCTAATAACAGATAATATACGTTAACAATGGGCAGATTAATTATTTACAGATCTTTCATGTTATCCCCAAAGGCATAGTTACTGAACTTCTCAACTATGCTGAACAAAATGGCTATCTCGAAATTTTGATCAGTTGACATTGAGAAAAAAGGCGATGGGGCGAGAGGGCTGGTTGCCCTCCAATCTTTTTGGTCAGATAAAAAGGGCACTAGTAGTGTAAATTTTTCCTTCGAACGAGCCCTTTTTCGATATTTCCCGACTATTGGAACTGACTTTTATTTACATAATAAACAAAAATATAAATTATTACAGATATAAATCACTACGCTAGGGAAAAATTTAAATTTTGCTAACATGTAGCCATTAACTATATAATAAACATTCCTAAAGACATCATAAATAAAAAAAAAATAATAATATAATAATAACCATAATTATAAATATGAATCATAAATAATAATCATAAAAACCTACTTAAATGTTTCTAGAAGCATCCTACACTAGTTAAAATAGTAATGAAAGGAAAAAAAGAAAAAAGACAATTACCTTCTATTTTGTTCTCGATTATTTTCAGAATTAAATCCATCACCGGATGCGCAGTTGAAAAATAATACCCCAAATTCAACCCAAATTCCTCTTAAATTCTTTCCGTGTTTTTACTGGCAATATCCAACAACGTCAATACATCAATTGCGAGGTACATTTTACAATAATCCCCCCGTTTTTTACATCCTCCCTTGGCCCAAAATTTTGTAGCAAATTAATAATAGGCAGTCGTGCATTGGCGACCGAGAAGTCATCATAAAACGCTTCCATGGGCGGAAATTTTTTCTCACCATTAACAAATACTATCTGTAAGTAATTAAATTTAAAAAAGCAACAAGTTTTCCAACTGAAAGAAAGGAGCAGCCTCAAACCTCAAAAAGAACAGAAATTATTACGTATATGGAAGTGCTTGCCTCCTCCTCAATACCTCTCTCTTTAAGCTAAAGCTGTTGCTTTTTTATAGAATTTTAGAACAACGCTTATTATGCTAATTACACGGCCATTGTGTTTCTGAAATCGTTCTTAAAGAATTAGGACAATAAGTCAAAACTTTAGCGTAAAGAACAAAGTCTTGTTGCAGATCTCGACTTTGTGATCAGCCTCCACTGCCTGGCCCGATTCATCAAAAGCCATGACGACCACGGCGGCACCGTATTGGCGAATCAATCGGGCTTCCCGCAGGAACTTTTCCATGTTGTCCTTGATCGCAATCGAGTTGACGATCGCTTTCCCCTGGACGTTTTGCAAACCGGCTTCGATGATCTCCCATTTCGAACTGTCGATCATTAATAATTTTACAAAGACGTGATTTAATTGCAAATCTCCGAGAGAGAGAGTTTCTTCTTTCTGAACACAGCTACCAGCATAAAAATACGATTCTTTTGATATATCTTTTAGCATCGAAATTCCGTTTTTAGAGTTTCGTTTACTATTGAGCCGGTTTGTTGTCAATATTTGTCTCATTATACAACTCGTACGGCAGCGTTTGACATGTATGGCGAGTTCAAGAAGGTAAAACTTCTACCAAAACAACTAAAAAGAGCGCAATAAACCATACATTTTTGTTTAGTGAGTGTTCACTTGCGTGGCTGAAAAATCCGAGATTCGATATACTAAAACCATTATATCCAGTCAAGGGCCCAGCTTGTGTCTGACCGGGTGTTTCCTTCTCTCTGTGTCTGCGTTTTTGTGTGTTTGACTCTGGGTAATTGTATATGTTTTTGTCTCTATCTTTTTCTGTGCCTGCGTGTCTGGATGGCTGTTTGACTCTCTCTCTCTCTCTCTCTGTGGCCGTGTATCTGACCGGGTGTTTGGTTGTCTCTGTGTTCTATCTTTGCGTGTCTGACTCTGTGTGTTTGTATGTGTTTCCCTTTCTCTTTCTTTGTCTGTCTCTCTGTGCCTGTATGTGTGAGCGGCTGTTTTCTTCTCTCTAAGAAACTAATCAAAAAGGCAAGTAGAACTTTTAATTTTTTTTACAAATGTTTTCACTGGTAAAAATAATACGTAACTTACGAATTAACTTACGTAACGAACTTCTATATTCGTATGTTTTTACTGCGTATATGAGGGGATTCAACCCTCGTCGATACCTCGCTCTTTACATTAAAGCTTAAATGTCCCATTTAAACTTTAGTGACTTGAGCTTTAAGCTTTAGAACTTAAATCACACTCTGAATCACAAAGGCCGCAAAATAAATAGTTGAAATTACTAAAAACCCACCAAGTTTCATCCCGATATCTCCACTCTAAGCGTTTTCCAAGACTTCCGGTTTCTCCCTCCAACTTCTCCAAATGTCAACAGATCAATTTTTTTAATTTTTTCTAATTAACATCCCCCAGATCCCCCAAAGAGAACGGATCTGTCCAACTATGTCAATCACGTATCTATAACATGTGCTTATTCTTCCCATCAAGTTTCATGCCGATCTCTCCATTCTAAGTGTTTACCAAGATTTCCGGTTTCCAATATTTCTGTATTCCCTCTCCAACCCCCTATGTCCCATCGGGTCCTTCGGACGATGGATAAGTCAGTATGATTTCTCAGCAGCACTCAATGAACAAGCCCTGGATAGAAAAACCGAACTTCTAAGCTCGATCTTGTACGAAAAGCACGAGGAGCGCTTCCCAACAAAGACAAACCCTCCACTAGTCGGCCATGGATTACAACTGAAATCAAATCTCTTATAAATCAGCTATCTCAAACTCATGATAAAGGATGGCACAACAAAGTCGTTGCTCTATGCCGCAAAGCCAAGAAATCGTTTGCTGCACACCATGTTGATTCGGACTGTTGAGAATATTTCAAATTCTTATTTTCAGAAAACACCAAAACTTCAATAAGTTATTTCTAGTGGACTGTTTAAAATATTGTTACATAAAATGTGATGTTTATAATTTTCTGTAAAATTGTTTAAATAGGTCAGCTTTTGATTACCTATAGCGTGTGTGTAATATTTTTCTTTATTTTTTTTTTATTTTTTATTTTTGGTGTTTCGCAACAAACAAAAGATTCAATAAATCATCTTGATGCAGGACAATAAGAACTAGAAAAAACAAAAAAAAACTGATTTGGGGATTTTTCTTTTAAGTCCTTAAGGTTCATGTGTCTGTTTTCGGTTTTGGTTGGGAAAGGGGGATGAGATCGGCGTAACGCCTTGGGGCCTCGTGGGCCGGTGAACAGCTTAGGTCTGTTCGCTTAAAAATCTATCGATTGGCCCGGACTTTGTCCGGCAAGATGAGCCTTGATTACGTGAAGTCTCGGACCGTGTCAAATGGCTTTTCTTTCAGCAGTCGGTTGCAGTTTTAAAACGGTTTCACGACCGCCATGATGACGATGATAATCATCAGCACGGTCGGTCAATAACAATGAGTCGCAGAAAGAAGCAGAGGAAATGACAAGTGAATCTAACACGAAGGAGGTTGCTGAACCTGCTTTAGAAACCCTATCTGCCAAAAGTATGAAGAGGCAGGAGGCAAATGCAGCAGAAGAACATGCCTAAGGAATAACAGGATTGGGGATAGATGCAAAGAAAGCCATTAAATATGACAAGAGATATCCAAACAGATAAAGAAAAGAGCATGGGAAAAGCATAGATAACTTCGAAGACCACACTGACTCCATGACGAAAGTAAAACAGTTCCAAAACTTTCCCTTTTATGTTGCAAAAACAACTAAATTTAAATAATCTGCAGTTAAAGTTGATCAAATATGCAACCCTTGCAAGGCAAGAATGAATCCTCAGATAGTGAAAAATGCAAAAGAATTTTATATTTACAATACGAGGCGGCTTTAGAATTCAAACGTTGGAAAGACAGACATTATAAATTCCACAGCATAGCAAACAGAACTAGACCATGCACTGTTCTTTTTTCTTCGTTAAAAATCTTTTATCTGTATAAGAAACTGTTTTTATCTAGTTTTCATAAGCCCCCGACAATTCCAGCATCACTTTCAATTCCCCCAGAAAATTTTTTGCTCACGATTCCGCCTGAAAAATACTCCTTGGCATATTTTCATCGAAAATAAGACTTGTTTTTATTCAATTTCTGATCCTTTTTAAGGCCATGGGGGTATTCCCACCTGTGTGGAAAATATTTCCCAGAAATCCGCGTGGGGGAAATCCTCCCACGGAAAGCTCCTCAGAGAATTCCCACTCCACTGAAAATTATCCCCTCGACAATTCACCCTAAGCATCTTCACATGTAAAATGGTTTTTTTTTTATTTAATATAAAGCAGATATTTAAGAGACCAAGAAGATATTTCGGTATATACTTCCACTAAACCGTCTTAGGTGCAAAAGAATAAAAACTTACCTTTTAAAGAAAGCTGTACCAAAGAAAAAAGATGAATGAAGGTACAAACGAAAGACCTTTCAAAATTGGATTGGGATTTAAATCTAGCTCTACATTAGGTTGAAATTAGGTGAAGTTACGTTGGTGTATTAGCTACATCAAACCCAATTTAAATGTAGCTTAAGATGATTAAACCTAGTTGGAAGCTGTAAGTTTTAATTTAATTTTATTTATTTTACTTTGTCAGTTTTATAGACTTTTCCAACACACAGTTGAAGGTTTGCATCAGTGGTTCCCTGTAGGTTCACTAGTTGCTCACTAATGTAAACTATGGTATTAACATTACACTAACCATTTATTTATTTATGTGTACTTGAATTGATGGGTAGTAACTGCATATTAAGAACATAATTAATAATTGAGGTTTGAAGCTTAAATATAACACTTTCTAACTAAAACTGTTTGAAATCTTGTGTATTTTTCATATCATGAAAATGATTCACTTCTTGATGATAGTCTTTCATCCATTCTAGGGCACAACTAAGGTAGATAGATAAACAGTAAGGGTAATAAAGTTCATAGTTTTCCAAAGAAGAATGGCCACGTCAATCTTTAGGCCTACATTTTTAGATTTCCATGAAAAGTTCTTTATACAGACGTCTGGAGGATTTAATCCCCTAACCTGTCTTCATTTAGAGGTTAATATACCTGGATTAAACATATAATATTGGGTGTGAGAGGGCTTGTTAAAATGTATCCGATAAAATTAGAGTAATCCCATTTTATCTTAAATGATGTTATTAAATTTATACAGGAAATCTGCAATTACTTATACAAAAAGTTAACATCTCTGACGACCAATATCTCTTTGGTTGTTACCAACCATCACGTTCCGTCCACTTTAATATTTTGATAATCTTGGACAGTGGACAGTGGATTACAACCTTCGGTCTCACAGGACAGTGGATTACAACCTTCGGTCTCATAGGCCAGTGGATTACAACCTTTGAGTAGAAAGGTTACTGAACTTGTGTTGGCGGCCTAAGTTTACTGTGTCAATTCCACTAGTACTATAATACCTCCAAAAAGATTCTCTGATACTGCACTTTGGCATGGTAAGAATTTTCTCATAAGTTATGCACGTTTTGTCAACAACTTTTTTCCAACAGTACTCGTTGTGAATTTTTGAATTCCATTCGCTGAGACTTTGCTGTAGTTCTTCACCTTGAATTTGAATTGCGTTACGTAATCCGGAAACAATAGCTTTGACAGTTGGTGCAACTAGAGTGATCAGAGGATCTGGCAGAATCTCAGAAACTCCTCCAACATCTGTACTAACTACAAGAGACAAAAATGATACCTTAAATGTCGTCGCTGTCAATTCAATTCAAAGAATAACTTTCTTCACTTTTTCATGACATATTCGAAAACGAGAGAAATATTCTTGTGATGACCTTATCAAATAATATGCAATCAATTCAAACCCCCCAGAAAGATATTCAATTTGAAATCATTTCGTCTCGTTTTATGTAATCGATTTCTTTTTGTCTTTCAAAGACAGATGATGAATACACTTGAAAGGCCTACTTCGATTTCTTTCTTTTGTTTCATGACTTCCATGATGATTACAATGAAAAAATAAATATGAAAAAGTTTTTTCAACTGAAACTAAGGACCAGCATTAAAACTTAAAATGAACAGAGATTATTACGTATATGGGGGGTTCATTTCCTCCTAAATACCTCGCTCTTTATGCTAAAGCATTTTTGGTAATTTCAACTATTTATTCTACAGCCTTTGTGATTCAGGGGTCATTCTTAAAGAATTGGGAGAAAATTTAAGCTTTAATGTAAAAAGCGAGGTATTAACGAGGGGATAACCCCCTCATATACACAATAAAATATACGAATATACCAAGGTGATGAAATTACAGTTAATTTCAAAAATGATCTTGATTTTCCTACCACCGTTCATTGGCATGGATTGAGGCTAGATTATACCAGTGATGGTGTTCCTGGAATCACTCAAGAACCTGTTCTACCTGGAGAAACATTTGAGTATAATCTAAAGTTTCCTGATTCTGGTATTTTTCTCTATCATCCACACGTAAGAACTGAAATGCAGATGGATTTAGGATTATATGGAAATATTCTTGTTGAATCAGATGACAAAGTACCTGTAACGCTCCAAATTCCATAAATAATTAAGGAAATTCACAAGGAAATATTTTTAAGCATAATACCAATAATAGAGTTTGGATGAATAACGAGAGCGTAAAAGCAAGAGGATGATTAATTAGGATCATAAGTATAGAAATAACAACAATAGATATTAGCATTTCAAAAGATATTTTAATATGAATATTAACTTTGGAAGTTTAAAGATGTTAATAACTCTTTTGAAGACCGAGAGATTTCTCTAAATCCGGTTTACAAGACCGACATTATTTTTTGATTCATTATGTTTTAAAAAAATTTATGAGGCCAGTGACGAACCCAGCTTTAAATGGATACCTGGAGAATTCTGAGGAAGGTAAACAGAAAGGGTGTGCAAAAGCACAGAACGGTTGTCACCCAGCCCCTCATTGCACTTCCTGGCTGAAGGTCTAAGAAACGGAAATCAGCACCGCTAGTAACAACTGTAAAGTCCAATGCCGTATTTTTTACCTTACCTTTTTACCTTTCAGCCTGTTTATACGCACAACTGGAAGTGTCTAAATGATACAATCCTTCAACAACTGAGCAAAGGCAAAGAAAGAAGATTCTTTTAATTTGTGTGGATCTGATATCGCCAATTCGAGGCCCCCGAGCTTTTCCGGTAAGCTCAGTGCGCCTTGGAGTTCAATCTGGCCGTCGGCGATCGAACCACCATCGGGAATGACAAACGCCATCCCGTCAAAGCTGACCTCTACGCCTCCAACGGTGAAGCTATCGGTGATTGCCTGACCCGATTCAGTCAATGAACGCGTGGCGGCACTGCTGACATTAATTTCGAAAACACCATTGAACAAGGGCGCGCTGATTCCGCCAATCTCAGCGGAAATCGTCCCCTCATGGGCTATGAGCGCTTCCGAATAAACACGTATTAGTACTTGCCAAAAATGTGTTTTCAGTACCAAGAGTATGGTCACGCTGTTAAGGGCTCTAAAAAAGCATTTCGCTGTTCCCGTTGCAGTGGAAATCATGTGTCTGTCTTAATGTGTTTGTATGTGTGCCTCTGTGTTTTGTATGTGTTTTTGCTTTTTTTTCTCTCTCTCTCTCTCTGTGTACTGGTGTGTCTTAGTGTGTGTTTGACTGTCTTTGTGCCTATGTCTATGTGTTTGTTTGTTTTTTTTGTCTCAGCGTATCAGAGAACCCTATTGTAGAAGTTTCGAGTTCCTATCTACAAAAAATGTTGAATTTTGTATTTTTTTGCCAGAAGGCATATCACGGATGCGTGTTTATGCGTTTGTTTGTTTTTTTCTTTGCTTTTTTCCCAGGGGTGATCGTGCCGACCCAGTGGTCCTAGAATGTTGCGAGAGGGCTCATACGAACGGAAATGAAAAGTTCTAATGCCCTTTTTAAGTGACCAGAAAAAATTGGATGGCACCTAGGCCCCCTCCCACATTAATTTTTTCCCAAAGATGCAAGCCCCTTAAAAGGGTTACTAACCACTATTCCTTTAGCTTGTCCATATCTACGTAGTGGATCGTCGCTAGTGGTTATATAAGCGATCTATGATAGTAATAGCCATCCCTTGTGCGTGGATTGCATAAATGTTGGGTACAAACCATCCTACTCATAATCTGGCCGTCCTAGCCGAATGGTTAGTACTCTGGACTTGAAATCCCGAGGTCAGGGGTCTGATTTCTCGTGTTGCTGGTTATTTAGCTTGGAACGGGGTTGAATGGTTTGACTAAAATAGCGACCAATGGCAATTTACTTACCTCTACTATTATTACTAATAGGTTTTTCTTGGCTTTTGAAGTTAAAAGCCGCAAGTTTAAAACTGATCAGTGATAATAAAGTTTTTTGATTAATTACTCTAATTAGCTTACTGCAACCTTGAAACAAAAGTATTCATTCAGTTTTCAATTTGATTGGAAATTGAAGGTTCAGGTTCAATCGGGTTTAATTAAAAAAAGGAAATAACTAAACATATACACTGCTCTGTAACAAAACTCACGTCGAGACCCATAAGACTCACGTTGAGATTTTATTTTATTTAAATGGACTTTGTGATTCAAGAGTCATTCTTAAAGAATTGGAACAAAAGTTTGAACTTCAGCGTTAAGAGCGAGGTATTGATGAGGTGGTGACCCCCTTATATACGTAATAATTTCTGTTCGTTTTAAGGTTTAATGTTGCTCCTTAATTTCAATTAAAAAGTTTGTTTTTGATTTAATTTTTTATTAAGCCTTAATCCCAAGATAAAGAATAACAATAATTAATATAAGTGAAAAAAATTGAATGGTAAAAAAATAGATGAAGAGACTATACAGAAACTCTAAAAAATGGAATTTTGATACCAACAGTTACATCAAAAGAATTGCATTTTAATGCTGAGTATTAAATGCTGCATTTAATGCTCACTTTTTCACCACGGCGCATGCTCCAGGATGTTCAAAATATTGCCTGTTTAGCTGTTATCGAGGTAAAAGATGAAGATGCTTGATGGATACCTCAAGAGCTGTGCTGACTTGGTCCAGGGCTTTTAGGAATCACGCTTACCTCTATCACCTAGATTTCAACGAAATAAGAAATAAAAAGAAGGTGATTAAATTCTCAACTTCCAGCTATTTCTGCCTAAGTTCGATGAGTGTTTGCCTGTATTTTAGGATGCTGCAGATCTAGCTAATTTGTGAGTGCCAGTTCCTTTTGGCCACTTGACTTTCACAAAATGTGAAGCACTATCTTTATTCCCTTTCTTTCTTTTTTTTTATTCCCCTTCTTTTCTTTTTTGTTTCCCTTTCTTTCTTAAAGTATTATTGTAAGACATTTGACGAAAATTTCTTTCTATAATACTACTCTTATTTTGAAGAAGTAGTATAAAAGAAGTCAAGCTTGAGTATAGGCTTTTGCAATTTTGTAGGTATAACAGCTTAGTTATAAGCAATACGGTGTTTGGTCACAAAATGGTCCATAAGTTGACATGGTATTCACATGATGCTAAAACATCAATTTTCATTAAGTATGTTATTGTTACTGAAGACTAGCAGGATCAATACGAGATACTAGGGTCTATAGAAGTGCTTTTATTGATGTTAAATCGTAAGAACACCATCTAGTAGTGTCCAAGGTTAATTTAAAGCTGAAATTACGGAAGGGTAACGACCTCCCAAAAAGTTATAATGTCTTGAATTTATTGACTTGCAACAACTTGTAAACCTGAAGGAGACATTTACTTCACACTACCGTGTTAGTCTTTTCGACACCTATTTTATAAACCTTGGAAACCCTGATGCTTTGTTGAAGCTTCAATTCATTTATCAATCACCTTAAATCCAGTTTTTTTTCAAAAATGTACAAAGTTTTCTTATCTAATTGGTTAAAGGCAGAGAGTCTTGAATTTATTGACTTGCAACAACTTGTAAACCTGAAGGAGACATTTACTTCACACTACCGTGTTAGTCTTTTCGAGCTGGAGAGGTAAGGGTGGGCTGGAAATTTAATGGTGGGCTGGAGGCGGGATTGGGAGTGTAGAGTGGGAGAGGGGAGGTCGGAGTTTAAGATTGATGGAGACTAGATTTGCTATTATTAATTTTCTTTTATATTTTTATTTATATATTATGTTTAATTGATTTATTTATTTATTGGTCTATTTCTTTCATATATAGAATTTATACTTTATTTATTTTTGGTTTATTTATAATAGTTTTAATCATTTACATGAGGTTTAAGTAAGTAGTCGAGTTAATAGGTAAGTCCCCAACATTTTCAGCCGCCGCCAAGCTTGCAGCTGCAGTGAGGAAGCAACAATCAGAGAAAATTAAGCAAGTTTCAAGTGATCAGGACGTACAGGAATCCAACAGCAAGAGCTGCGTGAATGCATCAGATTGTACTACTACGTCCAGGCAATCATGTATTAGTCCAATTAGTTTCGACTACAGACAGATGGATCGTATTGGCACCATAGGGAATGTTTCAAAGACGACTGAGATTCGAGATCGAGATGACGAGGATTCAGAAAGACATCATCTCATATCTCTCTAAATTTGGCTGAAAGACGCTTTAGTTTAGTAACTTTTTAATCATCACAACTACTTGATCTGCTATACGAAAACGATATTATCTTTTAATATTCCTCCATATTCCCTTAATCAATTTAAAAAGTGTTTATTCCGAATAAAACTTTTTTTTTTAATTTGATAACTTTAAAAATTTATATAAATGACTATTGAACAATTCAAGTTTTCTATGATTTTCAGTCAAATATGATACCAAATCAATTAAATTGAACTCTTACCCTGGATTAAAACTTCATTCCTACTACCAAGCAAGGAGTAACATCAGAATTTAAAACAAACAGAACTTGTTCCATACCTGAGGGGGGCTGTCTTTTCCTTAACCCTTGCTCTTTACGCTGAAGTCTTAAAGTCCATTAAAAACACTTCTCATTCCAATTCAAGGCAAAGTGTGCAAATTTCAGCCCTTATTCTAGGGACTAAGGGTGGAATGGGGTCATGTCATCCCCAAAGGCATAGTTATTGGGCCTTTCAGCTATGTTGACCCAAATGCCTATCTAAAAAAAATTTCGGATGTGTTTGGGGAAAAAGGGGATCGGCTTGTGGCTCTTCCGTCGCTTCGGCTTCGGTGGCGTCAGCTTCCGTGTCTTCGACTTCTGCGTCGAGCTCGGATTCGGAGGCCGTGGCTTCTTCCTCTGCCACTGCGACTTCAGTGTCATCCGCGGCCGCGGCGCCCTCGTCGGCGCCTTCCTCGTCGGCGCCGAAGTCCAGCTCAGCCAGAAGTGCCGCATCGGCCTGCTCGTCGCTCATATCATCCGCGTCGGGCTCTGCGCCAGCGGCCTCGGCCATAATCGCCTGACCCACGTCCGGCTCGGGCAAAAAAAACATCTTAGAAAAAAACGTCTTGAAATGTCTTGAAAAGCCTCCAAGAATGTCTTAAAAACGTCTTGAAATGTCTGGAAACGTCTTGAAAAACGTCATGTCGGTGAAATGGGGTGCTATGGGGTCTCCGATGAAATTGAATGCCTGGGCCCCGTTGGAATTGGTTGCTAAGGCCCCCGTCGGATTTGACAGTCAGGGCCCCTAATGAAATTGAATGCTAGGGTTCCCCTTGGAAATCAGTTTTTAGGTCTGGGAAGTAAATTTTATGATTATTACTATTTTGGGAATTAGAGGGGGAAATCTTGGAAAACGATTGGAGTTGAGAAATCGGGATGAAGCTTGGTGATAGAATAAGCAAATGTCCTTGATACGTGATTGACGTAACCGTACTGGATTCGCTCTCTTTGGGGGAGTTGAGGGAATGGGTTCAGTGATTTGGCGATTTTGGTGCTTCTGGGTGTGCTAGGACGATAAAAATTGGTAGGCGTGTCAGGGAGCTGCACAAATTGACTTGATAAAGTCCATTTCCCAGATTCGACCACCTGGGGGGCTAAAGGGAGAGGAAAAGTCTATGTGTCTGTGTGTGTCCGTGTGTGTCTGTGCTGTCTGGGTGTGTCTGTGTTGTCTGTGTGTGTCAGTGTTTGTCTGTGCGTGTCTGTTTGTGTCTGTGTGTCTCTGTGTCTTTGCGTCTCTGTGTTTGTGTGTCTCTGTGTCTGTATGTCTCTGTGTCTGTGTTTCTCTGTGTTTGTGTGTCTGTGTGTGTCTGCGTGTGTGTGTGTGTGTTTGTGTGTGTGTGTGTGTGTGTTTTTATGTCTCTGGTGTGTGTGTAAATGGTACGTGTGTGAAAACTACAACGGGATAATCTATTATGTCACAATAGATGAATAGGGCTGGGTTACAAGAACGTAGAAAATCAGCAATACACTTCAATAGAGAATCATGCCTCCAATTAGATCTGCCTTGACGAAGATGGGTGTTACAGACAGAGACTACATGTTGAAGAGATTTAGAGTCAAGACATGAAAAGCACTGACTGTCGGTAGTTTGTTTCCAAACTTGTAAGTTCTGTAGGGTTGGAAGAGAGTTGTTAAGATAGCGGCAAGTAAAGTTGTAGATGTTCTTGGGGAGGGAGTCAAGGGATCTTCCCTTTCGCTGGCCTTGTTGTATTTGACTCTCTGTCTTTAATTGGACGAATCTAACCAGAACCTCGGCGAGTTACGTGTTCGCACGCCCCCGGATGCAAATCCTGGAGCTGAACATTCGCAGATGGTTTTTACATATATCAAGAGACGCTCGGCGTGTTCGAGCATCCGTGCAGTTGTGGTTTCTTAGGTAAATAAATGGTGCTTCATGAAATATTCACTTCTTCCATTCCGCACTCTCTTACCAGTTGCGGTAATTGCTTGTGTAGCGTTGACAACTGTGTCTGTGGCATAGATGTATGAGCAGCTGGCCACATATAGAGGCATGTTGAGAAAACAACTCTTAATTTATGATATGCCCAGTAATCCTAGTTAATATAGGCTATTTGCAGCAGCAAAATCTTTATCTTCACTCATTTCCTTGTTTTTTTCAGTTTTTCTAGAAAATTTATAAACTTCTTTGAACCTATATAGTAACCAAGTATATACCCCACCCTCCTAACATGCAAATATAAACCCAGAATTGCATTCTAAACAGCCTATAACCTTCATCTGCATTACACATGTAGAATAAATAGTTGAAATCAATAAAATTACTTTAGCGCAAAGAGTGAGATATTAGGAGGATGTGAACCACATCATGTGTGTAATAATTTCTGTTCGTTTCAGTTTTTAATGCTACTCCTTACTTTCAGTTGAAGAAACTTTTTCCTATTTATTTTTTCATTGCTCTTTAAAAAAAAATACCAAAAAATCCTGCGCCCCCTTCATGGAAATTCTCTCCCCCCATGACAAACTCCTCCATGCAAAGCTCCCCCTGAATAACCCCCTCCCCTCAACCCATCCCCCCCTAACAGCTAGTAAAAATTTAAACAAACCTTATTCTCAGAGCCACAAGAAGCCATATAGACTGAAGTGGGTGACCATGTACACCAGAAGACATGACTTTTATGACCAGATAATGTCTTAATCATGTTCCCATCGTCTTTCAAATCCCAAATCTAGAAGAAGATACAAATATATATTCTAGCGACTTATTTTACTACCCTCTGATAGTATAGTGGATTGATGCTGTGTTTGGAAATAAAAAGAACCCTGGGGTTCGATTTCGACAACCGCAAGCAGAACTCCTTCCCACTTCACTGTAGTTTCTGATTTTTTATTGATTTGCATAAAAATCTCGACAAAAGAAACCCTCCATCTGTTAAAACCATGTATGAATAGAAGTAGTAAAATTTTGAAAGGATTATAACTCCTAAAATACTTATTAGTCTTAAAAATTAAATGCATTATTTTCGCTTCAATTTTTGATTTTTTTTTCATTGATTGGTATATTAGCCTTCAATTAGAAAAATTAACCTCCAATATGTATTGCTTACAGCCTAGTATTGCTTAGCTGATCACCGCTACTGAATTCAAACCAGCTTTAATCAGTTCATCTTTCAACACTGCGTGCTGGTTGGAGACTGAAACAGCTTCGATAAAACGCTTGCTGTAACTCACAAACTCAAGTCTGACTGGGTTTCTAAGGCTCTGCTTCGCTTTTAGAATACTGCAGCACTTCAAACTAATCTTGCTTTCTATTTGGAAAAAAACCTGTTTGTTGTTTTTTTAATGATGGACCAACAGAACTAGCAAATCTGCATCGTTCCGATTGAACTGTATCATATCGTGTCGAAATTTCTGTCGTAGTCAGAATAGAAACCCAAAACTTCATGGTTTTTCCTAAATTACAACTCGAATGTATTTTTTAAAAGATTTGTATTTTTGTCTGGTCGGAGTAATAGGAGCGCAAGGACTTCACTAGTATATCAATAGTCACTGATAGAAGACAGATTAAGAGGGTATTTTTCTTCAAGTCCAGGTGAATTTTGTGGACATGGCTTAGCCAAAATTGTGATTTTCTTACTTAAAGAAAGGTGCTTTGTTTTTTATTGTGTGTGTGTGTGTGTGTGTGTGTGTGTGTGTGTGTGCATACAAATGTTAAAATGAGACGAACCCCGATATAGACGTAATAATTCTTGTTTGTCTTAAGTTTTAATGCTGCTCCTTACTTCCAGCTGAAAGCACTTTTTTTTATTTATTCTCTTATTTATTTAAATAATGCTAGAGAATCCTGCAGCCCCTTCATAGAAATTTTCTTCACTCATGGTAAATTCCTCCAAGGAAAGATCCTCCCACATACCCCCCCCCCCTTAACGCAAAACAGTTCCCCCCACAATGTCCCTACACATTCGAATTCCCCTTAAACACTGGGTAAAGTTTGCAAATTCCAGCAATAGCTGCTGCAACCTAGTAAAGAACAAAGTCTAGCCTGTAGTAACAGACAACTTAAAAACACATTTAAGAAAAAAACATCAACTAAAAAAGAATTATCGTCTGAAATGATGTTGATTTTCTCACTTTTTTTTTCAATTTGGTTCAGACTAATTCCAAAAGTTGTGTGTGGTTGTAAAGTTAGTTAGTTGTGGTCCAAAAGTTCTGTAGTTGTATTTTGCTTGTGTAAGTCTTCCTCCCTAAATTGAATTCTCCAGTATTCATAATTTTAAAGATAGCCTACTCGCGGGCCGGGTTCTTGCCCGGGTCGTAGTAGGTGCTCAGGTCCATCAGGCGCACGGTGAACGTCTTCCAGACGCCGCCGCCGGGGTGGGCGAAGGTGCGCCTGAACTCCTTCTTCTGGGAGTCGTTGAAGGACTGGACGAGGACCTGCTGGGGGGTGTCGCAGCGCAGCGACACGGCGAGGAAGGCGTCGGGCTTGGCGCGGAAGCCGGACATGCGGTGCTGGTCGACCTGCGCGCAGAGCCCCCAGAAGCGGTTGCCCTTCAGCGGCGGCAGGACGAGGGCCCTGTCTTTAGTTAGGTGTTTGGAACCAGTGAACATGTAAAAAGCAAAATAACTCAGGCAGTTAAAAACGAATAAGAAGAGACATCACAAAACTAAGATTAGGATATTAGAAACCTCGGTAATAAAAAGCTTAGGCGCTTCAAAAGGCCTGGGTAGATGTCCTAGATATATTCTAGAGGAATTGGCTAAGGGTCATTATAGGAACCCATTTGAATGGCGATATGTCAAACAATATGTGTAAAAAAAAAAAATACTTTGATCACACTTTATAGGGCTATACTGAAAAGGTTGTTTTTGACTGTTTTGGTAAATTGGTTTTTGTCGTTTCGGTAGGTTGTTTTTATAATGACTTTATAAGAGGTTATAACTTTTTTGTTATAACGACTGCAGCTAGAAATCCGCAGCTAGAAAGGAGGGATTCCTTCAAACAAATTTAATTGAGTGAGAATTTACCTCCTGTTTTGTGTACAGCTATGCAGATGAAAATCTAGTATATATGTATGGATTAAGCTTAGTGTTGGGTCGTGACAGTGTTCTGGTTTTGATTTGGCATTCAAATTTCGCCTCATCTTTCATCTCCTCCACAATACCTCGCTCTTTATGCTAAAGTATGTTTAAATTTCAACTATTTATTCAACGACCCTTTGTGATTCAGGAGTCATTCTTAAAGAATTGGGACAAAAATTCAGGTTTTAGTCTAAAGAGCGAGGTTTGGACGAGGGGGTAAACCCCCTCATATACGTAATTAAAATATTCAAATATAGAATAATGCTTGAAAGTGACTGGTTGGATATCATTCATTCCAATCCATCGTACCAATTCAAATAAAAACGATAATGTTGCAAAAAATAGTTATACATGGTTCAATTTTAATATTATTGTGTTGTATTAAGAATAAACTAATGTGCTATAGGTAGAATTTAAATACTATTGAAATTTAATACAATTGCTCTTCATAGATAAGAGCAAAACTTGTTGAGGAATATTCTTAACAATTTAAAGTTACTATAATAAATACTGGACACGAACCGAAGGAGGTAGCCAAACTCAAAGGAATTATTAGAGGTGATGATCTCACTTCATTGTACTCGTTCCAGTTGACAGCCAAATTTCACTTCACCCCATCAATGGTTTGTCTTCAAATCGTTGACAATTGTGTTGGCATAATCTGCGCAGGATGCAGTGTCAGCATTTCTAAAATGCGAAGGGTAGTATCAGGGATCCAAAAAGTTACTAAAAGAAGCAGCCTCTGTGGAATCAAAAATCATGGTCTTAATCATTGAAGTAACTTCACAAATAAAAGGCGAAAATACAAGATCAAGAGAAGAAAGATACGAATTTGACACTGACAGTGGTTTGTGCTACTCTTGATAACAATACCCGTGGCATCTTATGGTACCTTGATGACGGGCATCTTATTTGACCTAGGAAAGGTAAAGATTTGTTACTTCTTTTTCATATGTAAACGTAAGAGCAAGATGTAAGTTATTAAGTTTAGTGAGAAATTACTCGCATTGCTTCTCGTTTTGGAAAACAGAAAAGGTGTCATCAACTTAACGAAAATAGTCAAGTTGACGACTAGTTTTATCAAAAACTTTGTTCTTATAGGAACTGAGGAAAATATTGGCTCAAGTCGGTTCTCGGGGAGAGCCCATAGCAACCCTGTCAACCTGTCTGAACATAGTGTTATTGAAACTGAATTCCACTGACTCGGCCTAATAGAAGTTTCTGGATATTGCCACCGGAGAGATGGCCGATCGGCGTCTTTTCATCCGGCGTCTTGACGCTGAATTGGTGGATCAGGTGGATGGCATGATCGTCTATCTTGCGGGCCTGCTCGATGCCGCGCACCCAGAAGGGTGGGGCGCCGATTTCTTTGAGCACGGCATTGTGGGAGACTGGAAACTCACCAACGCTGCCTTCCTGCAGCCTGTCGTCGGTAAGGTAACGCAGTCCCAACTTCCGGCGACGTCCAACGGGGAGCCGGGTGATATCCAGAGGGGCTGGCCCATGGAGAGAGAATAGGGGGCCAGCTCCCATAATATGTTGAATAAAGAGTCGTTGATAAGTTTTTTTTGTGGAGGGGAGTTTGGTCTATGGTGAAGGGCCAGAGATTAGCTCCCATATTTTGGAATAAAAAATACGTATTTTTTTTTGCGGTGGGCATGCAGGCAGGACCAGGGGTCAGCTCCCATGATTTATCTTTGATAAGGTGTCTTGACTGAAGAGAGGGGTTTTGGGCCAAGGAGGAACAGGGGAAAGCTCCAACAAGCTTTGGAATATAGTCAAACTTAAAACCAACAGAAGTTGCTGCAACTAGGAGTGAGGTTAACTTTCTAAAAGCCAGAGTGTCTTTCGCGCTTTGGTAAAGTGGGGTTTTGCTATAAAACTCTGAATGGATTGGAAGAGTATATATTATTACAAAATTTGCATATTGTTGCCCTTCCATAGCGTTGAAGCTATTATGACCCCATCCTATTACAATCAATCAATCATTTTATTCATACTAAAACACTGTTACAAACGTGAAGCGGTTTTCCTGCCCAAGAAGCTTACGATCTTGAATGGCCTGGTGGTTAGCTACCCCCCCCCCCCCCCACACTAATACACACACTGATAAGATGTATTTTGAGAAAAAGACACAAGAAGGGGGCTTGTTAGTTTTTTATCACTTTCGATTCTTAAGCACTTACAAAAGTTACAATTCTTGTCTCGGGTGCTCTGGAAGATTTCTCAACCCCCTAATTTATAGTAATTTGAATTTTGAATTTATACTTCCAAATCCATTGGCTATCTCAGTATTTACAATCGGTTCTCATTGGAGCAAAATCGTAGTTTGGTCCACAAAAGGTATTTACAAAAATAAAATTTAAATAATTGCTCGTAGCAAAGTGACCAATTTACTGCATTTTATCAAACAGTTCGTGGTAATTAACTGTAGTAGGGAGCGACCCGGCTCAATAGTAACCAAAACTCTAAAAAACGGAATTTTGATACCAATAGCTACATCAACAGAATCGCATTTCAATGCTGATTTTAAATACATCAGTTTTACCCATCTAAAATTACGAGCCTAAGAAAAATTGCCTTATTTTAGAAAATAGAGGGAAACACTCGCTAAAAGTAATAAAACCAAGGGATCCGAAATATACTTAATGATTCTCACCTCTTCTAATATCAATTTATGCTCCTAATCAAGTGAAATCTTACAAAAAAATCCTTTGGTTTTAGCTGAAATGGTTTTAAGTATTGAGGAATAGATATATTTTGCATTTTCTAACAATGAGCATTTCTAATGTAAAATTACAGCACAATGGCTTTTGCTAATTTAGAAATTTGATGAGCTAATTGAACGATAATTAACCTAAAGGTCAAAGTTGCGCTCAGAAAGGCGTTCTTATGTTCCTTCCTCACCCTCTCTCCCTCTTGACATGTTCTTCCAAGGAAAGATCCTCCCACAAAGCCCACCTATCACCTCTACCACCATTTTCTCTACCACCATATATTAATCAAGTATTCAATAGTACAATCTGTTTTAACAGTTACCACAGTACATTGGCTTTGATGCTCTCTATTGAATTCGAAAGATGTGAGTTCAAGTCATTTTGTATTAATCTATATCTATATTCTATACTGACTGGTGCTAGCTAGCGGCACGCGACAGGCTTTATATATGGATTCTCATTGTCCCTTGTATTCTTACCACATAGCATAATCTTCATATTCATATAATATTGCGGGATGGAGGGGGTGGTAGTAGTAGAGCAATAATCAATACGCCTTGTCATGTCAAGGTTCCCAGCGACCCCACCCGACTTTATATAACTAAATTAAAACTATTAGACAATATAAAAGAGGGAGGGGGGGTGTAAAAACCAAATTAATAAATTGAAAATAGCATAATCTTTACATTCATAAAAGTGCAATTAGGAGGGAGGGAGTCGAAAAATCACACAGCCCCTTATCTTTTCAATGTTTTCGATGACTTTGCAATAGACTAGGTCATTGGGCTACCCCAAAGGCCTGATGCTTTTTATTCCGCCTTGGCTTAACATTTGTACGACAATCCACACCATTTTATCTTATTTGACAACACCCCCGTTGAAGCTCTCATGCAAGTTTTCAGGGAGGTAGTTGAGATAAAAAAGAAAGCACATACACCAAAAGGTAGTGCTCAATAGAGACACTGGAGAAACTTCTCCAAGTCCCATTTTTGGCGTTGATTGTTTTCACATAATCCCACACATTTATGTTATGCAATCAAATAAAATCTCTGTCTTTTTACTGGCTTAAAGTTTCTCACAGAGGAACCGGTTAGGTTTCATAAAGGTTGTTGACTTCCTTTTCCGGCATACGCTAACAGATTAATGTGGGTGACCCATAAAAATACGTCGCAGGCGAAAATTAACAAAAATAAAGCATAGTTTTTATCAAGAAATAATAAAATTAAAAGAAAGTAATAGGGTTAATACGGATTAGTATATTGACTATTTAGGATCAAATTTGACTTATTTTAAATTGAATTAAACTAATTCTAAATTAGATTTTAACTAACATATCTAGTCAAAAGTAAAAATTTGGTTATTATTTCCAGCTTATTTTCTTGTAAAGTTTTATATTTTTTTTATATTTTATTTTTTTTTTTTTACAAATGGCTGGTCTTTAATTCTTACTCTTCCACCTGATATCTGTGTTTGAAAACTAATCAAACAGTTTGCAGTAATGAATTGTAAGTACCTTCACCCAACAGGAAATAAAACTTTATATTTATTAGTTTTAAAGTTTAAAACTTTATATAATACAGGAAATAAAACTAAAATAGCTGTTTGCAATATTTTTTTTTTACAGTCTCGCATTTATTACTAACGAAAGTGAAGTTGTTGCGTTTTGCAGAAAAGGAGCAGATTCGTGGGACCTTGCTGTCAACTTTGGCGATGATAATGGTATTTAATCCAATTCTTTTGTTTATTTAAGAACCCCAATTGGGTCGATTATGGTTTTTACACGTTCCCTACAAATAAATCATTTGGAGAAAAGGCGAGAAAGGTGTAGCCTATGACGTTCTCGCCAACAAAAAAAAAAATAACCGGCGGATTCGAGCCCGGCTATAAAATACTTTGGTTATACCTAAGATATGGCGTGATCGCTGTATGTCTCCACCACGCGCCAGCCCTCTCGCTCCGCTCGCTCACGGCAAACGCGCACCTGATCCTCGATCGAGGCGTCGCTCTGCATGTCGGTTGAGTATCGGGCATAAATAGCAGCGCGTGTCATTCGGCCTCCTTCGTCACTGTAATTTTCTTTTTCGTATCGCTTTGTCTTGCCGCAAGAGCGGCGTAATCATCTTCGGCGGCGCGGCGAGCCACAAACCGGACCAGCGCGAGAACGCTCGGGTGAAACCGTTCCGTCAAAATAGGGAAAATACTGTCGTTCGATTAGCGAAGTTTTATAACAATTTCATCAAAAGACCCATTTTTATATGCAGAGGATGAAAATATAATCTATATTGTGTCCATAGGTGGTTGACCAGAAACACTGGAACACCAGTCTATAGGCAAGATGCTGGTGACCAATTTGACTTTTCCATTGCTTCTTACGAGCTCTGATGTCGAAAAAAAAGAATGGAATGCCGGATACTAAACGTATATCCTGGTTGCTGTCAAAAAATGCTGTCAGTCTGTTAATAATAATGATTTATTTTATAAAGCTTTCTACAAATTCTAATTTTTAATTCTGATTAAGGATAATTTCTTAATTTTACTTCGAAAATTATGTGAAATATATATTTTTTTTCAGTTAATGAAACTTTTACAAGAAAAGGAACCTTAAGAGATGATTCAATCCTTGTCATTTTTCTTGAACTATGTATCCTAAGTAAATATACATTAGAATTTAGAACATCTTCTAAGAAATGTTGACAAAATTGAGGTTCGATGGAATATTCCGTTAATGAGAGTCTAAACCCATCTAAATCAATAATACCAATTTTTCTTGTTTTTTGGCAACACTGCACTATCAATTTTCGGTAAGAGTTATCAGTGCTAATGAGACCCATTGATAAAGATTTCTTTCTTATCAGTTTCTTTTGCTCTTTGATATTGACTGCAAATTAAAGGATTTTAGCTACTATTATTAATTGCTGCCGGGGTTTATTAAAAAGGCTAAGGTACAGGCTTTAATTGTGATTTCTGATGATAAGTATACTGTCATTAGACATCCTTTGTGGAGCAGCGTTGTCTCTGAATAATTCGGGTCTCTTTGCTGGGCTTACGTACTTATCAGAAACAAACGAAAAAACCTAAATTGTTTGTTAGCTTAACAAGAGCCAAGAGCTCATATGGCACTTGTGATGACGTCGGAATCTTTAATTAGACTCGGTACTAAAGATATTGATTCCATCGTCCTAGCACGTCAAGAAGCAAAGAACTTGCCAAAACACTAGAAATCTCTCCAACTCCCCCAAAGAGATCAGATTCGGTCCGCTTAGTCAATAACTTGCATATATTCTCCAACTCACCAAATTACTAGAAATCCAACCAACTCCTCTGAAGAGAGCGTAGCTTCAAACAATATTGCCAATGGAAAACATCTTAAAGTCTACATTTGTATCTTTAGATCCTGAAGTTTACATTATTTGCTAGAAACTCCGATATAAGCTGTTTTTACGCTCTTATTGTCAGATTTGACTTATTCTTTACGCATTGCACAAGAATGAATTAAAATATGCTTTTAAGCCTTATTTTAAAAAGCTACACTTTGGCTATATTTATTTTTAAAAGGCTACGATTGAAGCTTACGCTTTTTCGGTATCTATAATAAGTGAGGACCTATCTGCTTAATACTTGTATCAACGATACCTTCGTACTCTCATATCAGTAGATAAGACTCAAGGATTGGTAATAGAGGTACTTCACGTTAGTGCAATGCTTTAGTAGGCGAAGACGAAGCCTTACACCGAAGGCTAGTAGTGAATACTCCGATGCAGTGTGACAGTCGACACTTGCGCTCCTATCCACTATCGTGCACATCTTAACGTATTGGAAACGTCATAGAATCTAGAACTTCTGATTGAACAGAACACTATTTGTCTCTACTCTCTCTTCTCTATGCTGCCTTGAACATGAATCAAGTTTAGTATTCAACTGTTCTTGGAAGGTTTTTCTCAAATTTTCATCCCGGAGTCTACCAACATCATAAATTTCCGGGAGGTGGTTAACTTTCCGAAATTTCAGCTTTAAACTAACCTCAGACACTACTAGATGATAACGTGGTAATTTAAGTAAGCAGTGACGTGACTCAAAAGCAACCAAAACTTTGAAAAACAAAAATTTGTTATCAATAGAGTCAACAAGAGTTGAATCTTCTATCAACAAGAGTCGAAATCCTGCACAAACAGTCCCAAGCCTATTACAAATCTTAATGCTATAATGGAGCATTGATACCAACAAAATGATTCTGGAACCATTAGCATTAGAAACTAGACCCGAAGTCTCAAGCTCGGACCACCAGTATCATGAAATTCTAATTGTTTTTTTTTTTAAACTTTTCTCTGTCAGTTCTTTACATTTTTCGACTGTGCCTTGCTTTCAGATAAATTGAAAGCGTGGCTTTTATAGATGTGTAAATTTTGATTATAGATTTAGCCATTTTTGAGTTAGAACGCTGTCAATAAGCAGACATAGGCATATGTAAGTAGATGCCCTCCCAAGAAATTCCCAGTTCCCTTAAATCTTTCCTTACAACATCCTCCCATCCCAACCTAGGCCAATTCTAAACAGTTGCCCAATCTGTCCAACTGTCCATGAAAGAGTAATTTTTGGTAATCTGTCATCCTTTATTTGCAGCATGTGCCCTAACCATCTCAACCTTTCTTTTATTATAGCCCTAGAAAGCAGGATTTAACCATACCCTTTGTTCTGTCAACTGTTCAAAATATGGTCAGTCAGTCAAGTACCCAAAACAACCCTTAGGCAATTTTTATTTCTCGATTTTCGTTCCTCATTATTTTGAAAACCTCTCCAAAGTTTATTATTTGAAGTTCTTTTTTCACTGTTTGTTTATCGTAGTGTATTTATTGTTTATCTTTTTAATGTTATTGTTGACATTTTTGTATGAAATTATAGAAGAGTTTGTGTGCAGCAGTGTTGCCAAATGGGGTGGATTTTGCCATTTCGGCACATTTCTAAGCTTACTCATAAGGCACTTTGAATCTTTAAACTGGTTCATTTCCTAAAGTAAATTTTGCTTGCAGAATTTCGCATTTTACAAAATCCCGTGAATAATAATAAAAATAGTCAAATCATTATTAATGTCACCTTCTCAAACCTTCCTGTATTCAACTATTTGCACTCAGTCCATACTGTGGAACTAAGAAGTGGCATAATCAATAAGGGTATGGTTATGGTCTCTTGAGAATTTGAAAAGTTTGTGTTGTTTCTGTTTTCTAGTTAGGATATTCTTCATGCCCTAGAAAACATGTATGGTACAGTCTTTTCTCTCTCCTAAATGACAGTGCATTTTTGACACATATTGTTGTCGTTCTGCATTTTAACGTTTTTTACCGTTAATACCAATTTAAAAAAAGAAGAAGAAAATAAACAAAATACAAGATTATTCTCAAATAACGATACTATCAAATACGGTATTATCATTACGAAATGAAAAAGAGGAAATTAAAGCCTAAATCATTATTTTTTTAACTTTAGTGCCAATTTTGAAAAAAAAGTAAGAAAATAAACCAAAAAGATACAATTATTGTCAAATAACGATGTTTTCAAGTACGGTATTGTCAATACGAAATGAAAAAGAGAAAACTAAAGTCTAAATCAGCTTTTTCAGTTGGTGGGGGTGCCTGTGTCCCCGTCGTCGTTTAGATTTCCTCCCTGCCCCCCAGCGTCCCCGTTGTAGTTGTGTCCCTGTGTCCCGGTCGTCATTTATATTCCCTGTGTCCAGGTCGTCATTTGTGTCCCGGTGTCCCGGTTTGTAATTTCTCTTTGAGTGTCCCGGTGTCCCGGTCTATAACGTCATCTTATAATGACGTCATATAAAAAATGTCACTCCTTACTTTCCGTTACAAAAACTTATAAATTATATTTAATTTCTGGACGTTTTTGAATTAATGTCTGTTGCTCAAGGCCACGCGGCACCTGACGTGCTAGACCTTCAACATCGATAGGACGGGCGAATTCCTGTTCGACAAAACGCTTTTCTTCCCGTGATACATCTCCCAGATTGTCGAGCAGTTTCTGGCGTTCTTCATTGTCGACCTTGCCATCGGATTTCGCAGCCTGAATCATCGCGCGCAGCATCAAACCGGCTGCGAGTTCCTGCTCGCGACTTGGCGGGGTTTCTGGTTCACCACCGCGATCAAGCGACTGATTAAAAATATCGCCGAATGAATCGTTCTGCATACTGCTGATCGCTTGATAGCCTTGAATTTTTTCAATCATCTCTCGACGTTTAGTAGGGTTATCTAAGATTTTCGGCACATTCGAGATAACAACAGTAGCTTGAGCTTCCATGGTACGAGCAGTAGGTGTTGGCAGTTGTGGGAAGTTCAGTTTGTACGTAGTTAGCTTGGCATTAACAGCTTCCGGTGTCTGGCCAATTTTGTTCAACTTAGTTGCCAGACGGGAATAAGCAACAGCTGGTATAACTGGAACCTCGACAGGTAAGCGTATCACATAAATGGGAGCATGTGGTTTAATTCGAAGCAACGCGAAGAACCTTACCCGGCCTTGACATGCACGGATTAGCCCTATGAAAGTAGGGTGACAGCTCTTCGGAGTCGGAACGTGCACAGGTGTTGCATGGCTGTCGTCAGCTCGTGTCGTGAGATGTTGGGTTAAGTCCCGTAACGAGCGAAACCCTTATCCCTAGTTGCCAGCGCGTAGAGGCGGGGACTCTAGTGAGACTGCCGTTGTCAAAACGGAGGAAGGTGGGGACGACGTCAAGTCATCATGGCCCTTATGGCCGGAATTACCTTCAAATTTGAGCAACTGATTCAACTCATAATCAAACTGACTAATCATCACTAAAACAATTTTGGGTGAAGGTTGAAAATGTTTTACGCAAACACGCATTTTACAATGTCATTGTGTTGTCAAGTAAAGCAATATTAAAATAGCATGTGTGCCTTGTCTGGGTATAGGTGCTTACGCATGAATTCATCTTGGGGCAAGCTTGCCGCAGAAAATTATTTGAAGATGGGTGAAGGGGAACTAAAACGAAAACTTTCCAAAAAGGAAAAGAGCCTTTAATCGACTTGAATGGCAACGCTTTTGTTGCGACGGGAGTCGGAAACGGAACTGGCACACTCGACAACTTCCGCTTGCGGGCCGATGGTATTCAATTGCACCAGACAGTGACCAGCAACACGTTGATCTTTGAAACGACGGCTGGTATTTCACAGTTTGACACGCAGACCACTGACGGATTGATCAATACGCAAAACTTCTCCATCCTGGGCAACGGCTTTGTCAACTTGCCAGAAGCCAACTCAATTGGATCTGGTTTTGCATGAGGAAACATGGCGATTGACTTCGCCTAGTCAAAGAATCAGAAAGAAAGGATGAAGAAGAAAAGTCGGCCAAAGACTGGGAAAGAAATTATTTCCGTTGCAAGCTATTTTGCTTTCATCCTCAAAAAGGCAAATTAGAGGACACCTTAACTCTACCCAAAGATATTGTTTTGAAAGATGTTCTCCAGATGGCCTATGAGGTATGTATTCTGGTTAAGTTGGCTATGCCGTTTAATAATACAAGTAAAAATAGACAATTTTTCGATAAACTTGTCTGCATCTATGTGTCCTTGTGAATCTCCAAACCGTCATAGAACCGAACGCATTGTGAATGCATTAAATGCCTTCTCACAGCAAATTCTTAGTACTTCCCTCTTTTTTCATATTTTCTACAGTTAAAGATGATGTGACGTATATCTTCATACAGTCCACATGTGTCATAGTTGGGGGAGGGGGCCATTTTTCACTGGAATAGCGTTGATTTTTTCTTTGCAAGGCCACATCTAATACAAAATAGGCGAGTAGAAAGGATGCGAGAAGAGGGGTAAATTTCTTTTGATGGCTGCTCAGAATCATAGAGATCAAGGAGCTGAGTATTTCGGGTTCTGGCCTATCTGTAATTGAAGATGGTGCATATTAACCGTCAGCGAATTTGTCGTTATTAAATGGTGAAATCCCAGAAACACGGAATCCTGACATAACGTTACTCGGAGTAAAACTCAATGTGTATGCTGTCCCAAGGAACTGAGGGATCTCATACATTGAAACTGGGATGCCCAGGTCCAGTTCACCATCCAGTTCGAAGTTACTCTGTTGTAATAAAGCTTGAACTGGAAAAACACAGTCTTGTCCAGTGGCTGCAATTTGTGAAAGGTGTGTGGTCTTTCTGTGAATGCTCTGGATTCTGTTGACGCTAATAAAAATCCAAGAAGGCTGAAAAAGAGCTTACCATTGAGCTGATTCTGTTCAAACGCAAGCATAACTTATCTTATTTTCATTTAAATTCTAATCAACTTAGGATTTGTAGGCATTATCAAGTTCTGTTTTCCCGTTGTACTTTATTATATATCAAGCTATCTCGTTTTATCATTATCATTTTGTTTTAATCAATTCCATGTTTCTCCATCCTACTATCCTACTCCTGTCATTGCAACTGCCACTTTTTTTCCCACCTTAAATTCTGTTTTCCTAAGAAAATACTGAAAATGAATTATCATTCTATTTTTCATCCTCATTTGTCTTATGGGTGTTCCATATGGGCAATTAATAAAAGAGTTCAGATCATCCAAAATAAAGCAATTCAAATTGCATCTCCAGTTCAACATCTATATAATATCAAACTTCAATTGAAAAGTGCTAGGATATTTGATGTGCCAACGACTCGAGATTTCCCGATCACAATTTTTTGCTTTAAATATTTCAGTTACCTCCTTCTGTCAGGATTTCAAAATACGAAGTCACCTCATTGCTGGGGCGCGTACTCGATACCACCGATTTCACGGACACGGGTACCGAGACGCCGGTGGTCGGCGCGACGGTGTCGATACTGAACTCAGGTGTTTCCGCGGCTACTGATGCCAGCGGCAACTTTACCTTGTCCAACATTCCCAGCGGTCTGCAGTTGTTGGACATCGACACCACCGGCGTGATCGCGCCCGATGGCTCGGACTACGCGGGTTTCCGCGAGGCCATCACGATCATCGCCGATGTGTTTAACGTGATCGATCGGCCCTTTTATTTTAGTTAGAATCGGGATTGCGTTGACTCCCATAGCTTAATCTCAAAAAGATTTCTATCATGAAAGAGGGAAATGACGAAAGTATTAGTTATTACATCGCAACTTTAGGTTAGTTGTCAATTACGTCTCGAAACGTCCCACCTGTTTGCAGGAAAAGGTGATATTAGCCATGTATGGGCAAAGACTGATCCTCCCAGCCTCCCGGCTTCTATGCCAAGGAAGCAAGATGATTTCAGAAATAGTTTGCCGTTATTCGTTGTTAGGGAGAACAACACGTTATAAAGTAGATATTAATCTTTAGAAACTAACTACTAACTATTGTTGTTATTTTGCAAGTTTAAAAATTTAGTTTTTTGTTTGTTTTTTCCTTGTTTATCAATTTTTTTCCGTTCTTTTCTTTCTTTTTGTAGGCAGGTTTTCAAAATAATTAGATTAAATTAACTTAAACTGTGAACTTCAAGCATACTGGTTTTAATTTACGCAAAGTTCGATTTTGATGGGTTTACGGGAGTCAGCGGCGTGACTCTGTAAGCTTAGCCAGAGTCGACCCAGCTTTAAATGGGTACCTGTGGAGGATAATTTCGATTCAACAGTAACATGTTCAATTTTTCAATTAGGGGCTGATCTTTACAGCTTAATAGTTGAATAAGATCAGAGCTAAGAGGTGTTCTTTTATCATTTTGAATTTTATAGAAATGTCTTGAATGATCCTTAGTTTTAGAGAAAATTAATTTTGATTCTTGCTCTGCGGTAACGCTAGAACCAAGAATTTTCTTTATGTCTGTAAGTTTTTTCTTTCCAAATTCAGGGTGAAGTTGAAGACGTTTTTCTGCAATTCGTATCAAAAGATTCTTATAGTGGTCAGAAGTGCAAAGGCAAAAAATTAAACAGAAAATATTAATTATCATATTCTTTTTAAAGATGGTGAATACCTTTTCTTATGACAGGATGGTTTTTATAACTTACTATTTTTTGTATTAATATTTTTATACAATATTAATTTCAACAGATTTTAAATAGTATCATGAGAATTACAAGGTTAAAGCAAGAAAATTATCCCGATTCAGAGGATGGGGGCAGTGCCTTTTCCTGCTTACAATAATGGTATCTTTTTATTAGCTCAAGACCCCCCCTCAACGCGTCGATGCGCTCGATGTCCCGGTCGAGCGGCGCGGCATGCGCACGCTGTTCAACGCCTTTCATCATCTGCGTCCCGAACAGGCGCGTGCCGTCCTCGAATCGGCGGTGCACGGCTCACGACCCATCGCGGTCGTCGAGATCCTGCAGCGCAAGCCGCTCGCGCTGCTCGGCATGTTGTTCACGCCGCTGGCCGCGCTACTGACCGTCCCCTTCCTGCGCCCGTTCCACTGGGCGTGGATCCCGCTCACCTACCTGATCCCGGCCATCCCCTTCTTCATCATGTGATAAACAAGACCAACAGTAATAAGCAAATACAAGCACAATAATTCTTAGTGGATGTCTAATCAACGTTAAAAAATGGATCAGGTTATATGAATAACTTTAGAATTGATAAATGAGATAAGTTATGTAAAATATCACATTGATTTTGATCACTCCCGGCTCAATGACCAAAAAATAAATGATGAAATTACTAATACTACTAACAACTGACCGCAGCACCAAGCGACCTGAGGCCAACACAGCTACGTACGCTCCTCCTCCATATTCAAAGCCTCTCTCTTTACACCGTCTCTTTGTTTAGTATTATTGTATTTTACCGTTGTCCTTGAAAAAGAAACTTAATTCACTTGCTTTTCTTAGTTTGGTTTTTAAATAAGGGCAGTGTAAGTTGAAATACGATTGGTTTAAACCCTGGTTTTATTTCATGTTTGCAGGAAATGTATTGTGACTTATTATAGCTTTCATTTTGTTTCTTTGTAGATAATTTTTTAGACCATGCTAGTTTGACGTATTTAAAAAAATATATAATTTCTAGAATCATCAGCACAGATAATTGGAAATAACACTGCTTCCCAAAGTTTTTTTTTGTCTGATCGTTGAGCTATTTCAAACAAAATGGCCATCTCAAAATATTGGTAGGATTGATTTTGGGAAAAGAGAGTGGGTGGGGTGCTGTAGATGCCCTCCGATAGGCTTTGCTATTAAGAAACGAACTAAAGCTTTCAATGTCATATCAAATTAGCCCTTCTGAAGTTTATACAACCACCCCTGCCACAAAAACCTTATATGCCCCCGGGACATAACCTACAATATCTGTCCCGGGCTTTGGGGGGTTTTTTCAACCCCGGAGTTTTTTTCTCAATTTCCCCATGGTTTCTTGGAATTTCTGGCAAAAATAGGACATTTATTAAGAATCTAGATACATGTGAAGCCTTTTTTGGGTGATTTTACAGCATGCACTTATCCGGTCAAGTCACTGCCCAATTATTAATCCATTGTCTGTCTAACTTTTTACCCTCTTTGAAGTAATTAGCAATTGCATTGTTATTATTTTTTTTTTGTAAAGAGAGTGCTTTCCACAGCAAAATAGAATTATCCTTGATATTAGGGCGTTTATCCCCCCTTTTCAGGATAAAGTACAGATTGGATTCAGCGCATCAGAGAACCTTAGCGTAAAAAGTGGAACGTCGAGGTGGGAACAGCTTCTTTCATATATGAAGTAATTTCTGGTCGTTTTAAGTTTTAATGTCGCTCCTTACTTTCATTTAACTTTTATTTTTATTTAATTAATATTAAGATACAGCCTACAAAGGCATTATCAGGATATTTTAGATTTAAATGATTTTTGTTCGTTTAAAGCTTGGATACTACTTTTTAGTTGAAACAAAGTTTTTTCTTATTAAATTTCTGAAAGTTTTTCTAAGGATCGCTAAGTGAGTTAGAGAGTCAACAAATACTGATATTTCAGATTCTCCATCAGCATAAGCTGATGGAGTCTAGAGTTTCTATTACGGCTACCTCCCACGAACTACTGAACAGTTCAGGTCGTCAAATTTTGTAAAGCAGAAGCTTTATTCCTCCTTTCGTATAATCCTTGGCCATTAGGTTGTCAAGTATACATAGTTTTTTCACCTTCCGAGACATCCCATTACTTCATTATCCTAGGATTAGGCAATCATTTTAGATTGAGAGCAAACAGCTCCTGTAACCTTCTTTTTTACTGATTGCTCAAAACTAAGACTCAATTGTAGGATTATGTGATGCCTCATTCTCATGCTTGTGGTTTTGCACCAGCTTGCTATTATGTGCTTATGCTTATTTGCTATTATGTGTTGATGCTTATTTGCCTTGATGCACTTATGATTGCTTAGCTTTGCTTATAGTTTTCTTTGTTATAGGTACCTGGGTTTGAATAAAGATTTATCTACCAAATATTGAATGGTATCAGAAGTGATTGACCAATAATGGATGTCAAGTATCAGTTGGGACTTGCTGTGCGCTAACGCCTCCGCGCGAGCGTCCATGTCCGAAAAAACCCGAACCCGCCTCTACACATTCGCTCTGATAGCAGTCTTCATCTACGGCGTGACCCCGGTCTTCACCAAGGTCGCGACCATGTCCGCGGACGGCATCACGGTGGGCGCGCTGCGTGCGGTCGTCGCCGCGCCGGTGGCCGCGACGGCCTGTTTCACGGTGTCGAAAACCGGTACGCTCTCAACCGTCTCACCGCCCTTGCCGGGCACCACGCCACCAACTACGTTGGTGCCATACTGAAGCATGTCGCTTTTGGATTTTTGTTAGATTTAAAAATAATTATTGTTCCGTCAATGGAATGAGGTATGTATAGACCTTCGTTTGATGACATTTTTATTTTTCAGAGAAGGGGAAAGAAGTCTCTAATATCCAGAAGCTGGAATTTAGGCCCATGCCACCAACAACGATGGTTGAAAGGCGAACAATATTTCAGAGTAAGCTGCTAGCCATTGTCAAAGAACATCACGCGGTAATTTTTTTTCCTTTTTTAAATCATGGAACCAATAATTGAAAAGTTGAGAAATTCTGTAAAAAACGCTTTTTGTCCGTCCAAATTCAAACAAAAAAAATGTGTTGATTCCCAAACACAAATTTTTCTTTCCCAAACACGAATATATTCCCAAACACGAATATATATGAGTGTTTAGTTTCCACTTGACCAATCCCAACCATCAGGTTTTATTTGCACTGTCCCTGGTACTCTAAGATAAGCATATTAAAGAATAGTGCAAAGTCAGATAAAAAAAAAATATGGAAGTTTTATTCAAAAACCAATAGCGATATAGATAATAGTGTTAAAAATAAACTATTTCATTTTTGCAATTTTTTCTTTTTGCCGGTCAGATCATGCGCCATCTCCTGGTCGCCCATGCGCGCAGCCGCCTTGCGAAAAAGAGAGGAAAGGGCGCCATTCGCATTTGCCTCGATGAAAATTTAGATTCCGGGGAGAGCCAGGCTCTGGATCTTCCCACCCTCATCGCTTTGGATGAAGCCCTGTGCCGGCTCGAGGCCATGGACGAACGGCAGGGAAAAATTGTCGTGATGTGCTTTTTTTCGGGATTGTATTACGCAGAAATCGCTAAATCGCTCAAAGTTTCGGCGGTCAAGATACCCGGAATTTCTTGTATCTGTCTTTCACTACCTAATAAAACTTATCCCTATTCAAACTTTGTTTGTTCGTCATAGAAAGGCAGTGTGGTGCCCGAAAAAATACCTACATCAAAACTGTTTATCTAGGTTAACACTGCCAGCACACTGCCTTGTACACTGCTGTTCTTGCCAGCTCAATTAACCCTAAGACTAATTAACTTAATACGTGTTAGGGTGCCGGTAAAGTGTATCCCGCACTAATAAAATAAACGAGAATATCTATACAAACAAATTTTTACTTTTTCGACGCTAGCGCCAGATCCCACTCTTATAAGCTAACAATACTTTTTGATTTAGACTGGAATCTAACTGCCGCAAAGTGAACAGAATTCAATTCCGACGACCTGATTTTTAATTCCTGAATCCAGATTGTCAATCAGAACGGCCTCTATTGTTCTGAACGAACTATCAATACCCGGTATCAATACCACCATCTTCTTTTGAATAAATGCTTGCCGAAAAGACCTGGTCAAATTGACTTTTGAACGGTCTAAGTAGTTTGGGATGAATGAACAAGAGATTCAGCTTTGAAGTTAAAGTTTTCAGACTCTTCGTCGTCTTTGCTGGAATCCGGAGCATAAACTTGGATAATTGTGAAGTTGGTGGATGAACCTTTCAGGCGGAACATGACGAGCCTTTCCGAGAAAGGAGTTACAACGATTAAGGAATTTCTGGCCTTATTAGACAGTAGGAAACATACACCTTGTTGATGCCTGCCATCATTGCGTCCCAAAAGTAGAAGGGTGACATAGTCGTGTTTCTCTTCACCAATGACTGGAAGATGGGTTTCGGCCAGACCAATAACGGCATACGCAGTTGTATATTGCTATTATATACTGTACATCACCATGATATAATCTAATAGTGTGTGTTCTAGTATGCTTACTGAATTATAGTTCACCCTGCTCTACTCCGCTAAAGTATGATGTAATTTACTGTACTCAACTTTACGTTCCTCTACTCTGCTGCACTTGACGTTGCTGCACTGTGCTGTACTCTTCTGTACTCTACTGAATTCTACCCTCTTTTGATACTAATTTTGTGAGCAGTAGCGCTTCATTCCAAATTACCTTTTATTTCCACAGTTGTACGTGCCATTCCAACCCAAGCGGCTTTCTTCAGCCAACCACCGGTTGGATTACCACAGTCGTGTACATAGTCTTTGTTAATGCCCCAAGACGGATCCGTCTCACAGGCAGGGGCATAGGCGGGAAACTCGACAAAACGGCCGTCATAGCGTGACTCAACCCAATTGGGCGTCCAGTTAAACAGCACGATGGGCTTTTTCTTCTCCATCGCCTGTTTCAGTTCCACCCAAAGGTCATCGCCGTTGGCCAAAACCTTCACTTTAAAATTAAGCCCCACTGCCCGCACACGGGGAAAGTGTTTTGGAATAAACCTCGTTTGAGCTTTTTTTTAGTTTTATCACTCTTTGTTGAACAAATATAGAATACAGATCTCAAATATAGAATACAAATACAGACCTCAAATATAGAACAAATATAGAATACAAATATAGAATACAGACCTCGCCCCGCTGCCTGCGGGACTCATGGTCTAATAGGCTTCGCTCTATGGGTAATGTTACCTGTAAGGAAGCCCACTTTATACATTTTTAATCTCGTTTGAGGGGGATTTTAGAAAGCAAAAAAGGGATGCGATTCGATAATTTTTCTTTTTATTCATCGACTTTCTATATTGCCAAGTAGTATTTCTAAAATATTTTTCACCACTATTTTTTCATTATTTAGTCACAGTGGTCATTGTTTTTGTTTCGTCGGACAGCACGTCATTGATTTTCGCTGTTAATGCCAAAAATGTCGTTACATTTCTGATATCGGACTAAGTGCCACTGTTTTAACATATTCTATTTCAAAAAGTGCCAACACTTATTTTCTGTCATGGAATACATCACTCAAGATTTTGTCATTGTTTTATTTCTGTCATTAATGGCTCACGTCCTCCTCCCTTGCCGTGCCAGATTTGGAAATACGCGCCACCAGGCCGCGTTTCTTGTCGTCGATCACCTCGGCGACATGGGCATCCACCCCGCGTTCGGCCAGCGCCGCGTCATAGACCCGGGTGATCGCCATCTTGCGCAGGTCGGGTTTGAACACCTTGCCCACCGCGGTCTTCGGCAACTCGTCGAGGATCGTCAGATGCTTGGGGATCGCCGCGCGTTCGTGCACATTGGCGCGGCAATGCTCCATCAGCGCCTCCTCGGTGACATTGCCTGGGAATGATATGGCCCCCCGTTGCCCCTAAGGCTTTAAGTTTTGGAATTTGTCACTTCTTTAAACATAGTATTGTTTAATGTGAAACATATGGACATTTTTCACGGGGGATTTAATTCGCGGGGGAGGGGGAGAGGGAAGCGGTTGTTCTTCCGAAATATTCGTCTTGTTTCTTCCAGCATTTTCATAGCCCTTATTTCTCCCATTCTTACCATTCAACCATTCTCGATCTTTTTTTTGCTACTTATTCTTTTTTTTTTTGCTTACACTATTGCTCACTTATGTCAAATTTTCTCAGGCTCGTAACTTTCGATGGGTAAGACTAAACTTGATGAAACCCATCTATTTAAAATCAGTATTAAAACGCGATTCTTTTGATGTAACTATTGGTATAAAAATTCCGTGTTTTAGAGATTCGGTTGCTATTGCCTTTCTACAATTTGTTACCATGAAATTTTTGATGAAATTAATGAACATCCATGGTGTTTCCTTCTAAAACAACAAATGTATCACATTTATTGTTTCTGTGTTTGTTATGTATACCGTGAGATTATTTGGTTAATTTTGTGCATTAATTTTTTCAAGTTACTACATTCACAGGCTAGTAAAGAGCAATATCAAAAGTTAAATTCTTTAAACCCTATTCATAGCCGCCATTTTATTAAATTAATTTTTAAAAAATCTGAAAGGAGTTTTTTAAAGAAAAGTAAAGGCCATATTAAACCTTAGATCCGAAGATAATGGCGAAGACCACACTGCCTTTCCATACAACAACAAAAGAGAGAATAATGAGGACTTTTTTCCCATGAAAATCTATTTGTATATTTCGGCCCTATATCTAAGGGCCGTCTTCAGAAAATGCGAGTTTCCTATGTAAAGCAATGCAATGGTTTCAGTAAATAAATTCGAATTCGATAAAATGCAAGTTTCCTATATAAAGCAATGCAATGGTTTCAGAAAATAAATTCGAATTCGATAAAATGCGAGTTTCCTATGTAAAGCAATGCAATGGTTTTCTTCTGTCCACTTACAGTGAATTATACATTTTAATAGTTCGTTATGTATTTGTTTCAAATCAAAAACAATTCCTCTGTCTTTATTTTTAAGAAAATTTTCAATTTTGTGCTGTGAAAAGAAGTTATTTTTTGTTAATTCCTTTACATTTTTCAAGCTTTTTTATCCTCTTTCTGAAGTAGGCTGTGATTTTTTTTTTTACAGCGACGATCGAAATTTTTTCTCACAAATCTTAAAAAAAAAGGTTATATTGAAAACTGATGGAGAAAGTAAACCTTGAGATCCAATTAAACCAACTAATCTGAGATTTCTTAGCACTTTCACAGCAATATTCAAAAGAATTGGCTAATAATAGGACGTATGTTTTTATTTTTATTGTTTCAAAAGGGAATTGACACAATAAAATTATCCAATTCTGAAGCGACCGTTAGGCACGTGCAGGAAGACAAGAGCTATTGAAATGGTAAAATCTAAAATTGCATAACAAAAAAAATAGTAGTTTCACTTCTAAATCAGCATTTTGTATATTTCTTCAATATCAATAAACCATATTATATATATTTTGTCTTCAAATATTCTCATTTGTTAGATTAGGACAAAGATGTATCTTATCGTTGTCCACTTGTGCTTTATCTGATTCATCATCAAAGGAACAGACTGTGTGACCTCAACTGCAGTCCTGATCCTGGTGGTACAAAGTAAAATACACAATTGATTTTACACATAACTCAGGAATGAATCAAGACTAGATAACTTCGAAGACCATACTGCCTTTCCATGACGAAAGTATAACAGTTCAAAACAAGGCTGAAACCTTTTAATCGACAGTGAACAGATATAAAAATTTTTAACTGGATATTTCGAACACATATACAGTGTTCATTATTCATCATCATTATTTTTATTTTTGTCTTTTAGTTTTACTGCTGATGATGAACACTATATGTGTTCGAAATATCCAGTTAAAATTTTTTATATCTGTATTTACCTTGGAGAGAGGGGTATTTTCTGAGGAGACGGGGGTATTTTCCGAGGGGTTATATGCAGGGGGGGTAGTCTCCAGGAGGGCTATTTCTGGGAGGTATTTTCCGCGGAGGGGGGCTGTTTTCCGCAGTACTGGGGGTATTTACCTTGATCGCGTATGATGCGAGCATGACACAAGAAACTGGTAAAGCAGCTTCTTGATACCGCACAATTAGCTTTGGTTTGGTTGCAAATAAATTGTAGTTAAATTTTGTTTAGGTAGCCTATTTAGTTTGTATTTTGTCCTCTCGTAGAGTTCGCTTATTAAGGTTAGGTTTTGTTGTTGTTTTTGTTTGTTCGTGTTTTCCTCGTTCATATATATATATATATTTTTTTTTTAGCACTGAGGACGACTTGGTGGAGGTCCTTGTTGAAATATTTGCTTGATTTTCATTTTCATATTTTGCTACTGGCTGACAAAACCCTCGTTTTTTCACCTGTTTGATTTTTCTCTTTTCATTTATTATTTCCTTTCTTGTTATCATACGCCATGCATGGACAGTATGGTCTCAGAACATATTTACTTAGCGTTACCACGAACTGTTTGATATGTAAAAATACTGAATCTAAAAGAGATTAGATTTAGCTAAAGCTAATTTGAGTAAATCACAATTTTCATAAAATTTGTTGGCCAATCAGAGAATTTTATGAAGAATGAAATTAGATCAAATTAGCACTATCTGAATCTCGATAAAGTCTCATTGTGAACAGGAATTTATACGCTTCAAAAACGTGGAGTGTCGTTCTGTGCTTCGCCAAAAACCAAATAAAATTATCGTTTTACATTGTTGAGAGGGGGCCTATTTTAATTTATCGTAGAAAGTATTGAAACAATAGCGTTAGATTCATATTTTTTAAAACACAAATTTTGGGGAGATATATGGATGACATAATTTCAGTGTGGAATTATGGGAAGCAGGAATTAATAAGTTTTTTAGAACATCTTAGTTTTTGGGGAGGGGCTTTAAAATTTACAAGAGAATTAGAAGAGGATAAGAAACTTAAATTTCTCATTTTCTTCTTTTAAAAAATGAAAATAGTCTGGATTTTAAAATTTACAAAAAAAAACTACTAACAGTAATAGATTTTTGTCGTTCGGTCACGTACGCCGGGGGGGGGGGAGTCTTTGGGCCCGCCCCCTAGAAATTTCGTGAAATGTTTAATTTCCCCATGTTTTCTTGGGATTTCTGGCAAAAGTAGGAAATTTATCAAGAATCTAGATACATGTGTGAAGCCTTTTTTGGGGGATTTTACAGCAAGCAATTATCCGGTCAAGTCACTGCCCAATTATTAACCCATTTTCTATCTAACGTTTTACCCTCTTTGAAGTAATTAGCTATTGTACAGTTTTTTTTTTGTTTGTAAAGAGAGTTTGCTTTCCACGTTAAGGATACTCTAGACGGTCAATCATTTTGATCAAAAATTTCTGTCAATCGATTGCGTTTGCTTTAATCAACCTTCAATCAATACTTCAATCAGACAGTTCGTGATAACGAACTGTCGTAAGGAGCGACCCGACTCAATAGTAACCGAAACTCTGAAAAACAGAATTTGGATTCCGATATATACATCAAAAGAATTCAATTTTTATGCTAATTTTAAATATATATGTTTCATCAAGTGTAATTTTACCCATCAAAAGTTACGAGTTACGAGCCTGAGAAAATTAGGGCCCACCAGTGACTGGAGACGTTCTATTGGTCCAAACCTTCTTCCAGTAATGAATTAAACTGCATGGTGACGCAGAACACCCTCGTAGGAGGATCTTCTAAAGGAAAACAACTGTGGAAAGGTGTAAAATTTGGATCTGTGGATAATGGCTTCTGCAAATGACTGAATCAACTATTTCGAGGTACCTGCAAGACTTGGGACCTTGCATTTACCTCTATTCCCACTTTCGGAGTGGTGCTCCTCGAGGAAATGTTAGCCTAGTAAACGACATTGTACTTTGACTAAAAAGCTTTCTGGCAAAACTGGGCACGTTTTGAAGCACCTAAAAATTTAATACAAAGAGACCTTAAATCAGTCGTTGGCTATTATACTTTTGGCAGGAAATTAAAATGTGTCTCACATTCTCTCCAATACCACACAACTCCCACAGGGAGGATTCCAGGTACATCCACTTAAGCAATACATTCTTTGTCCGTGCATGGTCGGTTCTAAGGCAGAAAATAGTGATTATTATTTTTCGCAAGGACTAGAGTTGGTTAGGTGACCTCCTTTCTAACCTCTCACTCTACTTGCTCGGCAAACGCATCGTTCTCAAGAACTTCCTGTGCCGCTGAGGGGTCCAGGCCCAGGGTTTCCACCAGCGTCAGCAACTCGTCGCGCGATTGCAGGTCCATTCCTCGTTCCAGATAGCCGCGCATCAGGCCGTCGTTGAGGCGGTGCTGGGCGTCTTCGGTGTCGCCGCGGCGGTCGCTGTCGCCGGCCCACTGGATCAAGCGGTGGGCATCAAAGGTATTGGCCGGGATGAGTTGATCAAAGTTGGGCTCGCCGCCCGCTTCGCGGATGTTCGTAGCCGTTTATGCCAATCACGTATCTTGGACATGTTTTATTCCTCCCACCAAGTTTCATCATAATCTCTCCGCTTTAAATGTTTTCCAAGTTTTCCGATCCCCCCTCCCAATGACGCTGGATCCGGTCGGGATTTAAAATGAGAGATCTGAGCTACAAGGTCCTTCTAAATACGAAATTTCATTAAGATACGATCACTCCTTCTTAATTTAAAAATACCTCATTTTTCAGAATTAACCCCCCTCCCCTCCCCCCCCCCCCTAGAGCGGATCCGTTCCGGTTATGCTAATCGTCAAAACAGAGAACCATCATTTGTAATAATCGCAAATTTTCGGTTTATGGGCTTTCCTACTGACATTGTGTAAATGATTGCGTTCAAACCCAAGAGTTGATTTTATCAAACAAACAAAAAACTAATTTTAAAGTTTTCAGGTATTTTTCTAGTTTTAATTAAAACATTAAAACTGTTGTTCAGGCACCGTAAATATTTTTGCCGTTTACAGAATGACTTTAGCGGTTCTGAACTGAAATTAACATATTTTACAATTTTTTTCATGTCTTAAAAAGACATTGCTTTTTTCTCTTCGTGAAACTTCTTGCATATTGTCTTTTCTCTTCCTAAAACTTGTACATTGATTTTTCACCTCGTGGAACTGATTTTGTTCATGGAACTTGTTGCGTGCTGATTTCTGTTCGTGGAGCTTATTTTATGATGATTTTCGTTTGTGAAACACATTGGTGAACAGCAAACACCGGCTAAAACGCACAGGCACAGAATATGAGAGAGAGACAGCCGCTCAGACGCAAAGGCAATAGAGACAGAAAGAGAGACAAAGAGAACTTGGAGTAGGTCGGGTCTTTAAACTCTAAAAAATGGAATTTTGATATCAATAGCTACATCAAAAGAATTGCATTTTAATGCTGATCTTAAATATATCATAAAAAATCATCAAATTTAGTTTCATCAAATTTTAGTCTCATACATCAAAAGTTACAAGCCTGAGAAAATTTGCCTTATTTTAGAAAATAGGGGGAAACAACCCCTAAAAGTCATTTGGAATTTTGTATTTTTTGGCAGAAGGCAGATCACGGATGCGTGTTTGTTTGTTTGTTTTTTTGTTTTTTTTTTTCTGTTTTTTGTTTTTTTAATGGACGAAAAACAGCCAAAATCATTTTGGGAAGCTATTGAAATTGGTATTATTGAAAATTTAAGATCCTTTATACCTCCAAATCATAAAACTTCAGAAATGAGAAATATTCATGGAAGAACAGCCCTTCATGAGGCATCATGGCATGGAAATTATCGGTTAGTTGAGAGATTATTAGAAATGGTTGCTCAAGATGGAGATGATGTTCGCGAATACGTTCAATCTGTTGATACATGTTGTAGTATGACAACTTCTCTTCACGAAGTGGCTCGCGCTGGATGGAAACTGTTTCAAATGAATTGTTCTTCAAAGTGCGAACACCTCTTTGGATTTATTGGATTTTTAAGGCCCGTTTTGGACTTATATTAATTAAGTTCTGTAAACTTGATTTAATTCAGTGACCGTCAGTTGTTGTTTCGTAATATTTGCTATGGTTCAACTTGATCTAGTTTCAGAGTGAATATATTTTTTTATTATTTTAAACTTGCATTAATTCAGTGGTTTAAACTCGAATTCTTTCAGTGATCATAGATAATTTTTTGATGTCATGTCATTAAGAAGCGTACTGGTTAATAACGAGTCCAGTTGAGGATGGGACAGCCCCTTTCATATACAGAATAATTTCTCTTCGTTTTAAGTTTTAATGTTGTTCCTTGCTTTCAGTTAAAAAAAAAACTTTTTTTTTATTAATTTCTGGACGTTTTTGAATTAATGCAGCTTTTGAATTTGGTTCAACATACATGAATAATTCAAACGAAATTTCCATATTGACTTTACTTTTTTGAACTAATTATAACCTTATAACAGCCCAAGTTTGATTTTTGTTTCAATTGTTTCCGAATGACTCCTGAATGTAAAGTTCATTTATGAGACAATGAAGGTTATATTTAGATTCAGAATACAGTTCTGGGTATATATTTGCACATTATGGGGTTAGGGGTATATACTCTGTTAATGTATAGGATAGGTTCTAGGACATTTATCAATTTCTTTGAAAAACGAGGAAAGAAGTGAAGAGTTGCAATTTATGCAAGAGTATCCTTCCAGGTGGGACCTTTGATATAAATAGTGAGTATGAAACATGGGTAGAACATGTATGGGTAACAATTAAACTTTGTGATAGCCAATTTGTAATAGGGAGGAGAAGAGAGGGAGAGGACGATAGCTACCGTTGCCTTTTCAGGAGGGAGAGGATGTGCAGTGAGAGCATCGGCCAGCGGAGCAAAGACGCTGTTGTGCGAGCTCATGCCGTTGCCATCGCCGACCGCGCTGGAGGACGACACGGTGGCGGACAGAGACGAGGCTGCGTTCTGCGCCATAAGGACGCGTTTCCGGACGAGAGACAGCGCGCACTGCACAAACTGGGCTAGGTTGTCTGGAATGTGCAGCTCCATGCACACTTGCAATCTGTAAGAAGAGGAGGAATAGCTAAAAATATCATTGAATCTTTTAAAGGAGTTAATTCAATTCAAAATTAAAAGTTCTGGTACCCTTTTTGAGAGTAACAAGAGATTGGAGGGCAAGCAGCTCTTCTTTCGATCCCATTCATTTTCTAAACACATCAAGTCAAAATGTTGAGACAACCACTTTGTTCAGCAGAATAGAACGACAAGCAACTATATTTTCAGGCTCAACCCCCAATAATTATGTAATTGGCCCACTATACTTTAAAACTAAATGTTGCTTTAAAATAAACCAAAAGTCTTATCGAAAATAGCAGGTTAATTATACCAGCTTGTCAATCTGGTCTCTAGGGCCGTTATCGGCGATCTGAAACGATTCTTTCTGGAAAAAAACTTGTAAGAATTTCAGGTAGAATAAAATATTCTATGGGACTATTCGAAAACACGAAAATACATCAAAAAATGGTTGCTATCATCTTACAGGCTATTGTCTTCTGCTCATGATAGTACCTATTTATTTCTAAAAGCAATATCCTTCATAGAGTACATTTGTGAAAAAGAGCGAGACATTTTCTTAGATTTCTAAGCAAGTGCTGAGTGGCATAGATGCAGAGGGCAATACGCGCACTGTGACCTTTGGCGAGGGTGATAGCACGGAAAGCCTTCCGCTCGTGGACGCTTTCAAAGCGGTGCTCTCGGGCGCAAAGCAGCAGGTGGATTTCTCGGAGCGCACAGCTCCTGAATCTGAGGGTGCGGGTGAAGTGGTTGACTTGTCAGACCCCAGAGCCCTCGCGGATGCCGCTGTGGCCTATCAGGAAGAGCAGGAAAGAGAGGGGCGTTTGGTGTCTGTGACGGAAGCTATTTCAGTGGTCAAGATTGAAAATTTTTATTCATTTTAGTTTTATTGGTCGTATTCTGTTGTAAGTCTTTTTTTTTATTTATTTCTGTTATACTGAGGACGGCCCTTGGACATACAGCCAAAATATTCATTCAAAATAAAATTCCACTATCTTACGAAAAGAATTAACTTTTTGTTCTTCTTAATGCTCTTTTTGTTTTTGATGTTAGCTAGTTTTAGACTAGTGAACAAAGTAAAGTTGAATAAAATATGTATCGCCGCCATTTTTTCTCAAAAATGCATATTCCTCTTGACCTACATTGAAACTGCAAGAAACAGAGTCTTGATAACAATAGATACATTAAAAGAATCGAATTTTGATGCTTATTCAGAATATATCAAATTCATGAAGATTAATATTACCTATAAAATTTAGGCTACGAGCGTCAGAAAATTTCCCCAATTTTTTAAAAAGGAGAGAAACACCTTCAAAACATCAAGTGATCTTAATGAAAATCCCGCCATCAGATTCAACATGTCAGAGAACCTTACTATAGAGGTTTCAAGTTCCTACATACAAAAACGTGGAATTTTGCATTTTTTTGCCTTCTCAGGCTTGTAACTTTTGATGGGTATAACTGATCTTGATGAAATTTATATATTTAAGATCAGCATTAAAATACGATTCTTTTGATGTAACCATTGGTATCAAAATTCCATTTTTTAGAGTTTCAGTTACTAATGAGCTGGGTTGCTCCTTACTACAGTTTGTTACCACAAACTGTTTGATAGCAAGAAGTCAATTAGCTAGAATTTTACCTATGATATCTCCAAGCAAGCCCACTTTACACATTTTGAGTCTTACTGGAGGTGGATTTTAGAAAGCTTAAAATTACATTAATGGTTTTAAGTGCCTTAAAAAATCTTCTCATTCCAGTTAAATGGCCCTTGTGTTTCAGAGGTGCTCTTCAAAAATTGGGACGAAATTCAAACTTTGGTGTAAAGAGCAAGGTGTACATAACAATTGTACCACCCTATTGATTGTTGTATTGTTCGAAGATCAAATGCAGATAAAATGGGCTTTACAATCATTCAGTTGGGCTTGTTTGTAAACAAGAAAAGTTTCCGCTTGTTTTTTTTTTACGATTCAGTATCGCAGCGAAAAAACCTTGATAACAAAACCATGGGAAAATTAAACTTTCCACAAAGTTGGGGGGGGGGGGGGTCCGAAAGCCCCCCCCCCCCTGCGTACGTGCTAGTACTGGTAGGCTACCGCCAAAACCAGTGTTGTCCAAAATCCTCGAGTTTTCCGAGGTTTTCCTGAAACCTCGGAAAATCTCCCCAGCGATGAATATTCAAAAATACGAGAAAATTAGCAATATTAATTTTAACCGTTGGTAATTTAGAGGAGGTTTTAGAGAACCCCAAACTTTCCCGAGAGAAAATCAAGTTCTCCGGAATCAAGTGAAACTGCCCACCTCATCAATCTTTTCATTACCCAACGTCACCTTTCCATCTTCAATTGTTCCTAGCCTTAGTGAATTAGTCTTCTCAATATTGATTTTAAAACCTTATTCTAGCACCCTGAATTCGCAAAAGCTCTAAAGTTCCTGAATTTTGCTCAAACTTTCATCTAGGATGCTTAAATCATTAGTCTAATCTAAATCTAAAAGAGTTCTTCCTCCCCATTCGATTCTGTGGTCTCCCATTATCTTTCCTAAGCTTTAATATAAAATACAAGGATAAGGTCTAAGGATTTTGACTTAAAAGAGTTAATAATCGATTTCGTGTCACAGGACTGTAAACTTAGTTGATCGATAGATACTGCTTGAAAATAAATAGATAGAAGAGAAAGAAATGGAACATATTCATTTTTAAGATGAAATGCCGATACAGAAAAAGAATTAATGTACTCAATTACTTCATGTAAATGGAAACATACAAAAAAAGAGAATATAAACTCATAATAAGCTACACGGGGACAAAAATCATACAAGAGAAGATGGGATCCTGTTTGGAGAAGTAAAATATTTTATTTAATGAAACATAGGATCAGAAATAAAAGTCTTTTAAGATCACTGTAAGGCTGACCCAGTGGCTTTCAGTCTCAGTCAATGTCAAAAATTAACAATATGAAAAAATGTTGATAAATTTATTCTGCTTCTCTCAGTAATGTATTTTTCAAAAGGAAACCATTGCGTTGACCTATGGTTTCCATTTCAAATGTAAAGAAAAACTAATCTTCTTGTCTACTATACAAGGAAAAGAAAATATAGGCCTTACAACAGACGTAAGAATAATCAGAAGGTTAATTATAAAAAAATATTGAATGGAAATGATCGCTATCCAAAATTCGTGTATACCCTGAAAGTTGGCTGGCTAAATTACTCTTCATATGCTCGATTTCCTCAGTTTTAAATTCGAGCTCAGTGATAGACGTTTCTTTTATAAATATGCCCCTATTTGTATTTACAGAACCGATAGTTTCTGCTTTTTGTATCAGTAGAATATAAAAGAAAAGTTTGACCACTGCCACCATTACTAACTCGACTGGAGCCCTCACTAACTCATGGGGAAGAAAATTTTAAAGTACTAGAATCTCCTACTCTCCTCTACAGCATATCACTGACAAAAGTCTTGAGTCAAGACTGCTGCAAACAATTCATGGAACAAATATAACTAAAATATATATATACATTATATATATTATTATTTGTTCCATTCATGGAACAAATATAACTAAAAAATATATATATATATTATTAGAGGGTGCTTAAATGTTATAGCAAGTATACTTTTTTTCCTTATCTGTAATGCAACCAGCTTTCTGTATCCACTTGGAAATAACCAGTTTAGCTTGAGTAAGATAAAATACTATGCAGGTATAAAAAAAGCGATTTTTTCAACTGAAAGTAAGGAGCAACATTAGAACGAACAGAAACTATTACGTATATGGGGGTTCGTCCCCTCCTAAATACCTATAGTATTATATAAATATTTTAAGTAATTTCAAAAGAGCTGTTTATTCTATTTAAACGGACTTTGTGATTCAGGGGTCATTCTTAAAGAATTGGAACGAAATTTGAACTTTAGCTTAAAGAGCGAGGTATTGGCGAGGGGAGGAGCCCCCTCATATACGTAGTAAAAATATACGAATATAGAAGTTTGTTACGTTAGAATGAGACCTCTTGTGACATTCAAGGATCACTGAGTCGTTACGTTCCCTCCTGGGAAAAAAAACAAATAAACACACATCCGTGATCTATCCTGTGGCACAAAATGTAAAATTCCACATTTTTTGTAGATAGGAGCTTTAAACTTCTACAGTACAGTTTTCTGGTGCGCTCAACTTGATGTTGTAATTTTCGTTAATATTCATGAATTTTAAAGGGTGTTTCTCCCTATTTTCTAAAATAAAGCAAATTTTTCCAGGCTTGTAACTTTTGATGGGTAAGACGGGGTTTGCTATTTACTAGATTGCTAAGGAGCTTAGAGGGGTAACGCATGTAGATCTGTTTCCCTTTTCATGCATACTGGATTTTTTTTGCTTTAGAAATCGTACCAAAGAAGGTTATTATTGGCATCATATGGCACTTCATGATGGAGTTAGTGAGACAAATTTACAATGAGCACATAGGTATGATCAAGAGCTTTAAAATGAACCATTAAATATCCCTTTACGATGTCGCATTAGCCTGCTATCTCTGCTAGTCAGCCAATGATTTATGAGCATTACTAGGCGTCCCGCAATCGGTCATTTCGGCAGCGGCCCAGAAGCTGAAATTGAAACCGCTTTATTCAAAAGATTGCACGATAAAATTTACTTTGCGCGTATATCCTCACCAAACCCCAGGCCAGATTTGATATACTATTGGCAGTGGCAGGGCTATTCACAAAAGATCTACTAACAGCAAACCACAATACTTCTGCAACTTCATTGGAAAACTTGCTTGTTCCCTACCGGGCCGTCAACGCTATAACCGGCTCTAGTGCATTGGTGCTCGCCCCCCACCCCGACGATGAGGTGCCTCGATCTCCGTGAGTCACCCCAGTTTCGACAAATGTTAAAACGCCATTACCTCGCACCGTATGATCGTGAACGCTTTTTGATGTACTACGGTCAAAAATTGTGGCTAGTGCTTCCGCACGCACAAAATTAGCAAGTAAACTCGCATCGCTCGGCCGCTGGTTGCTATTGCACCGACGGGAAGAACTTCTATCATTCTGAGTTGCGCGGTTATATATTTTTTTACTATGTGTGTGGAGTCTTTAATGCCCAAAACGAATTCAAACAAAGCGAATCCCCGTCCTGTATTTACGACGGCACTTTCAATAGTATCAAGAGTTTCTTTAATTTGTAGCGAGACGCCCTCTTCATTCTCAATGGCTAGTTGAGGATGCTTTTCGGCTGCCGTTGTTGCCAATTTGACCCATGAGACGATATATAGATGGCGTTTAATGTGGCTCTCGACTGGGGGGTGTTCAGGTGGCTTAATCATTGTTGAAAGTAAGCCAAATAATCTGAAAAAAATTTAAATTTCGTAATAGTTAAAATATAGATTACTTGAAAGTAAAGCTTGACAATTTTGATTGAAATGCCTGCAATCTAAAAAGTGTCAATCAGCATTATAAACAATAAAAAAATACTTAAAAAATTAAATACTAAAAATTAAATACTTAAAAAATCTCATGTTTAACTTTATAGATGAACCATATATTTGGATTTTGGACTGAATGAGAAAAATGTCGTTCGCGTCACATTGTCATTTGTTGAGTTTTTTCTCACTCAGAACACCTGTGCAGGCATGGGTCTATGTCCCCCTTCCTAAATTTGAAAAATATCTTTTCATTGTAAAATGCCTTTTTTGGGTATTTACGTGAACAAATGTCGAAAGCGCTCTTCACTTGCTTCGAGGGTCTGCTGTGCCCGTACCAGGTCCGTGATATCTTGGGCATAGCCCCAGACACGTGCGGGTTGTCCCGGCCCGGCCATGCGCAGGCCCGGGGCAACAGCGCGGATTTCGGCGACCACCCGATCGTGCAGGCCCACTTCGTCCAGCGCGTTGGCCAAAGTGGACGTTGCAAGTGCCGACGCCCGTTCGATCTCTCCCATCACTCCCTCCCGATCACCGGCTCGAAAAGCTGCCCGGCGCGGGCCTCGAAGGCCGTCTGCTTAGCTTGCTATGTTTGTCTCTATTTTCTTTTATTCCTTTTCTCATTGTGACACAATGTACCTTCAGTATCATCATAATTATATTATCTATGTTTGCACGAAAAAAATCGTAAATACTGGCATAGTAACTAATTATGCTTCAATTTTCCGCTCCATATATATTTATACCGATATTCAGTGTAAATACGGATTCTGAAGTTATGACACATTCCAAAATGGCCCTAAAAATAATTTGGGCTGGCCGCGCCTGACTTGAAGCAAATATGAATGCACAACTCCCCCCCAGGGATCAGTTTTAGGGCCTATGCTATTTTTGATTTATGTAAATGATCTTTTTATGCAGTATTTTATCATTATTTAGTAAAATCTTTAAAAAGACTGTGCTTTCTCGTCTTCTTCCTTTTTTAAAATCTAAAAAAAATCTCATGAGTTTCAATTTGGTTTCCAAGTAAAGTACTCCACTGAGCATGCCTGTATGACCCTTTGGAATTTTATACAACCTGCATTAGATTCTGGATTAAGTCCGGCTGCTATATTCCTTTATATTCGTAAGGCATTCGATTCCAAGGGATACTCGTATAAACTTCAGAGAGGGCTCATTTGATTTGAAATTGAAAGTTCTAGTTCACTTTTAAAGAGTAAAAAAGAGATTGATGGGCAAATAGCCCCCCTCCCCCCCACACACATACACCCTTTCCCTCAAATCCATCCTATAAAATTGTGACATAGCCATTTTGTTAAAAATACTTCAAACATTAGATAATAAAAACTCCGGGGTCGACATAAGCCCCCCAGGGCCCGGGGGCAAGTGTTTAAGTTATGCCCCAGCAGCACTTAAGGTTTTTTATGGATATAATTGGAACAGATCCATTCTCTTTGGAGGAGCTGGGGAGTGTTAATTTCGCTCTGTTTTGGCGATTTAGGGGGTGGGGTTCAGTGCTTTGGCGAGTTTGGTGCTTCTGGACGTGCTAGGGCGATGAAAATTGGTAGGTGTTATTGACTTGATACAAATTGACTTGATAAAGTCGTTTTTCCTGATTCGACCATCTGGAGGACTGAAGGGAGAGAAAAAATTAGAAAAAATGAGGTATTTAGAACTTAAGAGTAGGTGATCGGATCTTAATGAATTTTGACCTCTAAATGAATGTCAGAAAACATTAAAAAATGTCTGCCATGGAAGTTAAAAATGAGCATTAAATGAAAAGAACAAGAATATATAGGATGTTTCAGTCTACAAATAGATAAGATAAAACCCAGAGAACTGACAAGGAGAATCTTCACTGGTTTAAAATAAACTGAAAGCTCGTTCGTAATATAGGCTACTGTAACTTTTTTGGGACTTTTTTAGGGTCCAGCTGCCAAGGCTCTAATGGAAAAATAAGGGGCTCTTCAGCTTTGGGGGTGATAAGATACCATAAGCGTTTTAAGATTTATTAACTATTTATATTAGTAGCTATTGTTTGTTTGTTTGCTATGATTGTTTATTTTATTTCTGTTCGTTTTGGGTTTCATTTATGCCTCAATAGCAAAATATTTTTTGTTCGTTTTAAGCTTGATTTGTATATTCAACTTAAGCTTTACTCGTTTTGAGATTTATTTATTCATTTATATTAGTAGCTGTTGCATGTTTTTTTTGCTATGAATTTTTATTTAATTTCTGTTTGTTTTGGGTTTCATTTATTCTTCAATAGTAATTTCTGGTTGACTAAGAAAGAGTCCGCCAAGGGTATACTCCTCAGCAAACATGAGGTTTAGGTAGACGGGCCATCGATTGCTCGTTCAATGGACACAAACTTCTTGTTGCCATCATAGGTAATGATAAATGATCCGACCACTCCGCTTTGTGTCATGTAGGGACGCAAGACCCTGGCAGGAAACCGTATCTTCCGTCCATCCGAAGCTCGGGCCACCACATCATCCGCCACGCCCTCATAGTATGACAAGAATCGATGAGGAGGAAGGTTGAGTGAGACACGGATTTTGGGCATTTAGTAGTAATTTATATTTCAAATTCATTTTTCTTGTAGTTTTTTTAGTTACTATTTAAAGTCTTTTTGTCCCGTCTAAAATTTTGGTCCTTTAATAGAAGCAATTTTCAGCTTTTTTTTGCTGAAGAATAATGTCAATATAGCAACAGGGTGGTGCTAAAATAATATTGGAATAGGGCTAATTTTGCGGAAACAAGAAGAGGTGCAAGCAGTGTTGCACCTCTTCTCTTTATAGATGAGAAAATTTTTTGAAAACTCGACGTCGATAATGTTTAATTTTACAGATATTGCAATAAATTCAGCTAGTTGATACGTTCCGAGTGTTTTACTGCCTGAGTACCAAAAAATTAATAAAAGTAATTTTGACCACAACAAGCTGAGCTAACTGGTAAATTCCGACCGTTTTAGCTACCGACTGTTAGGTTAGAAATAGGTCGTTTAGGCTCACTTAGCATAGTGGGCCACACTAAGTGCACCTTAACGAACCTAACTTGAAAGCAGTTAACTCATTCTAACATAGCTGTCGATAACTGAAATACTCGAAATTTACCTGCTAACTGAGTTTGTTTTAGAGGGCGAATCGCCCGGCGCGGCGGCGGGAAGGGCCAGCCAACGGGTCGACTGCAGCCCTGCGCTCTCCATCGCCTGTTCCAGTCTTTCGCGGGCAAAGCCGTTCCAGACGTGCCCCATGGATTCCCGAAAGGCATCGTCCTCGTGCTCATCGACATCGACCACGAGAATCGGTGCACCGGGACGCAGCGCGATCGAAACCTGCTCCAGGACCGAGGTCGGATCGGCGAGATACTGAAGCGTCAGGAACAGGACGGCCGCATCGAGGCTCTTCGGGTCGAAGGGGAGGGAAGTAAAGAGCGAAGTTGAAACTTAAACGAACAAAAATTATTGCTCCACAGTCTATCTAACAAATATCAATAGAACTAGTACAAATAAACCAAATAATAATATTTTCCTATGTTTGTAGGATTATAGAAAACTAGGGCTTTACTGAAAACACAAAACAATATAGGAGTTTTGGTACAGTAAAAGCAAACCGATTAAGGACACTTTTTAAAGTATAAAAATAAAGCATTTTAGGATTGTTGCTTAATTTTCCTTTTCGTTTAATTTGGTAACACTTCTGCACTCTTCATTTTTCCAACATACGTAGCTATTACCCTCGAAAACTAAAACTTTTCCATTAAGATCCCATCACCCGTTCGTAAGTCAAAAATACTTCATTTTTTCTATTTTTCCGAATTAACCGACCCCTCACTCCTCTCCAGATGCTCAAATCGCGAAAACAACTATTTCTAATTTAATGGGGCCCGGTCCCTGATACGCCTGCCAAATTTAATTGTCCTAGCTTACTTGGAAGTGCCTAAAGTAGCAAAACCGGGACTGACAGACAGACCGACAGAATTTGCGATCGGGAGCACCCCCCCCCCCCACAGACATAAAATTGGCATAAGAAGTTAGAATATATGCTTTTAGACCCCACCCCAATCAAATCCCTTTTCAAATTAATGCCATAACCGCTCCAGAGATCTTCCAAGTTAGTCAGAGCAAGGAAATCGTAAGGTAACTGAATATCTGTCGTTGTCTTGTTCAACTTTTTCAGCAATATGGGCATTTCCAAAAGGAATCTCGTGTAGCTGAAAGAGACATCTTCAAATCTTTTAATTTTTTTTTATGAAACATTCTCCAACATTTAATACTTTAACGTGAAGAGCGAAGTACTGAGGAGGTGAAATCCTCCATCATATACAAAATAATTTCTGTTCACTTAATTGTATAAATCAAGAGTCACGAGCGTGAGAAAAATTGCCGAATTTCAAAAAGGGGAAAACACCACCTAAAGGTCAAATGTTCTTAAAGAGAATCCCAGTCGTAGATTCAGCAAATCAGAAAACCTGACTATAGAGGTTTCAAGCTCCTATCTTCAAAATGAAGAATTTTGGATTGTTTCTCAGAGGATAGATCACGTATGTGTGTTTATCTTATCAACTTTAAAGGAAATAATAAATGAAACTCAAGAGGAACTAATGAACACTAAGTCCAACCTAATGAATGACATTTCTCGAGTCGTATCAGAATTAATGAAAGATCGCCGAGTTTTTGGAAATTATCAGTTAAGATATTGTGAACGAAGTTTATAATTCTATTTCCCTTGAATATGATGCCAACTTTGAAAAATTGAAACAACCCTTCAAAGACTTTACAATGCAGTGGACTTGCTGGAACATAAATTTTTAAAATAGAAGACAGGGTTGACCAACTTAAGGAGGCCTTGAAAGAAGCATCAACATTCAAGTTTTGACGGAGTTTCATTACTTCGATGTTTTATTTATTAACCCATTTTCAGAGGCACCAATTGGGGAAGAGATCTGTTCCCCTTGATTTTTGTCCCCTCCAAATTAAAAATTTGAAAACATACTTTTGTGGCATCTCTCATGAAAAAACAAAAGATTTTCTTGGGAAAGACATTAAGGTGATCTGATCTTAGTATCACTTCTGGCTAACATGAAGAAAGATTAGATGGTTCATCTTTTGTTATCGATTAATCTGATAGCATGTAACGGGCAAAGCCGGCCTCGGTGCCGTCGGGGCTCAGCGCTTCGGCAATCACTTCGCAGGCGTCGTTGCCCGACAGCACGATGATGCCGCGCAACAGGTCCTCCACCCGCACCCGGTCGGTGGTGTCGAGGAACATGGTCGAGCCGCCGTAGGACATCGCGTGTTCCGACACCGGCAGCTTTTCCTGAAGATCGAGCCGGCCGTCGCGGATCGCCTCGAAGGCCATGTAGAGCGTCATCAGCTTGGACATCGACGCCGGCGGCAGCGGAGTGTCGGCATCAAAAAAAGAAGACAAAAAAGAATGAGAATATATGTATGGAAGAGAGAAAAGGGGGGGGGGGGGGGGGGGGGGGGCGTAAGTAAAGTACTTTTGGAATGACTTAAGGGTTTTTAGAGTTTCAAAGCATTTCCTTCTCAACAGCCCAAAATGTACACTGATACCCTTATTTTATGCTATTTTAAAATATCATGGTTACTTTTCTGACATTACATGTTTTGGTAATGTTAGTAAATTATTTGGTATTTTGTTAAATGATGTGGCTAATGACCAGGGGCATAAATTGCTACTTTTGGCTTTTTTAGTTTGCCCCATGGAGGAGGAGGAGGGTCAACCAGAAATGGATATGCTTCTCTAATAATGACAAAGACACAAATGTGATCATCAGAATCTTGCTATATGCAGTAATACTCACTTTAGAGCACTTGGAACAAAAGTAAACATTTACCAAAATATTTACTGGGAAATATATAATTTGGGCCATAGACTATATTTTCACATTTGGGGCATTAGGGTAAAGTATAGCGAGGATGCATGCAACATTTGTGAACTATGATTATTCTGCCTTCTTAGGTAGTATATTACATAAGGCTTTCTTTTTTTTTTTGCAATGTAGGAAGCATAGGTTTTTGAGTAGACGTCCAACTGCGCTTTGGCTAGGTTCTACGAACCCTTCTTTAGGCTCTCAATCTATTTCCTTGTCACGTTGTGACAATTTCAATCCATCATTTTCGAGTGTCATTTGATCAATTGTCGAAGCAAGATATCTCTCCAGGCGCCGTGCCATGTGCCATGTGCCAGCAATGACATTTGAGCGCACGAAGTAGCAATCGCACTTGAATTTCCTATCAATAATTGAAAATGGACAGTCGTGTTGTCCTGGACGAAGGTGGAGCAGAACGGCTGCTGGGATGTGGCGACATGCTCTATCTGGCCCCTGGGACAAGCAACGTCTCGCGCGCTCAGGGGACATACGTGAGCGACGACGAAATCACGGATGTCATCGACTTCTTCTCCGACCTCGAACCTGACTACAGCGAAGAACTGCAGAAAGTTGTGGCCGGAGGTGGCGGTGCTGCCGGCGCGGGCGGTGACAGTGCTCCGCGACAGGCCGATGATCTGTATGACAGTGCCATCGACGTTCCCTTCATTTCAAAACGGATGTGAATTATGCAACAACATAATAAGAGCGAATGTCATTACTGAAAAAAGCAGGAAAAGAAGTTCACATATCTTGACTTACAGCGGGCTCTAGTAAAGGTCAACTTGGATGCGCTGTTCAACGACATCATATTCACTTCGACCCGCATTTGCCATGACTATACATAAGTCGCAAGGGAAAACTTTGGAATTTGTTGGTGTCGACCGTAATACTCCAGTTTTTAATCATGGAATGTTATACGTGGCATTTTCTCGTGTGAAAAGACAAAAAAAAAAACCATCAAAGATGTTTGGCCGTATTACGAACTTTATCAAGACCTCGAGATAAGTGAATTGAAAAATCGCGTTTTTAGTATTCTGTAAAATCTGAACATTGCATTTGTTCCTTCGTCTGATGGAGGGGGGACGTTAATGAATGAAAATAAATTATTAATTGGTGACTTCTCAGTGATTTTGTAGACCTTTTTTGCTCACGAATTGGAATCTTTCTTCACTTGTAACGGAATTACTGTAAAAATGAGTTGTTTCAAAGGGACTCCTCCAAACTAAAACCGCCGACTGATTGAGAACACGATCCGGACCGCGCCGGGACGCCCTCTTGAGTGGGAGACGGTGCGCGAGGACCTGCGCAATCTGGAGAGGCTGGGCGAGTTCCGGGATATCCAGGCGAGCGTTCGGGAGAACGCGGATCGCACCGTGAGCGTCGTCTACCAACTGACCGAAGCGCCTATCATCGAGGACATCGTGGTGGTCGGGAACCGCCGGGTGACGGACACGCAGCTCGCGGACGTGGTGAACCAGGGGAGCCTGATCGTCGGTGTGCCGATCGACGACTACATCAGATCTTAATGTAATTTGATATTTAGAAGGATCTCCTGCTTTAGAACTCTTATTTTAAATCCTAACCAGATCCAGTGACATTGGGGGGAGTTGGAAGGGGAAACCGGAAATCTTGGAAACCGGATATCTTGGAAAACGCTTAGAGTAGAGAGATCGGGATGAAACTTGATGGGAAGAATAAGCATAAGTTATCGATATGTGATTGACATAATTGGAACGGATTCGTTCTCTTTAGGGAAGCTGGAGGTTGTTAATTTGGTAAAATTAGAAAAATTGTAGTATACCAAAAAAGGACCCGTTTAAGAGTGGAGGCGAAGAACTGGATGACTTGTGTTTTTATTGTTTACTACGTAACATATTCATTCTAAAGCATTTAAAGATGTTTACTCAACATATGACGCACAAAGGACAAATGCTTTTATAAATCGAGGGCCGGATAATAAATCCATTTGCTCGTTATAATTCGAGGAAAAAAGTTAAACTGATGCATTCGGGATTTACAAAATGTAATATCGTGTGACATAGTACGTAAAAGAATAGTCAACAATCATGGTAATAATAAAGTTTGAGGATGATCGAGTAGAGGTTCCGAACGAAACATCTGCATGTTTATCCTTCCTTTTTTCACTGGCTGGAAATATCCTCGTTCTTCTTCTTAAATATTTTTATAATTTTCACTATCGGACGTCACTAAATAACTCATTCAATTCTAATAGAACTACATACTTATTAGTGGAGAAATAATCATTGAGCTGTAGTAAGAATACAATTGACGGATCGAGTGTCGACGACGACTTCTCCTAAAAAATGTTTCTTCGAAAATAACTAAAATAACTAAATTAATACTATTGCGTGCTGGTTATTTTTTCAGTGATGTTCTTGGTAAGTTAAACTCTTACTACAGAAATATCATTTCTTCAGTTAAACAAACTGAACCAATGGCTGTTCCGTTGATGCGAATCTCGAAGAATCTTCTTCTAGTGATATTATTCCAAGATTGTCGTGGATTAAACATTATGGACGCATCGTTTCCGGGATTAATTATGATGTTCATAGCCGTTTTACTGCTTTGGTGGTGAAGGTTCTTACTCATAGTGTGAATCAAAGACATGTTATACCTGTTAATGAATATAATATCCGTCGGGGTCGGGTTTGATTTTTATATCCTGGAAGGTGGCGGGGTCTTTGAACTCGGCTTTGAGGTGGCTGTTGTCGCAGAACGGTTTGTTTTTGGAAGCGCCGCAGCGACAGAGGGCGACGCGGGTGTCGGTGTGGATGGAGCCGTCGGGGAGCGTGACGGCGAGGTCGCCTCTGAGGAAGAGGGGGCCGTCGGGATCGATGGTGACGGTGTTGGTGGTAGGGGTGGCCTCTTCGGCTCCACCATCTTTGCGCTGGTACTTGAGGGCACCGGTGGGGCAGCGGCCCTAGCTCAAATATAACAAGAGGAAGCGTTTTTTAATTGAAGAAGAAAATTAAGTTTTCTGTTTAATTTGGTATAACTTGCAAATGGAGCAACAGATCAAAATGAAAGCTAGACCAAAGATGTATAAAGTCAGGGTTCATATCAAGTTCTGGTACCACAAACCCTATCTCAAATAGGGCAAGGGGAGGGGGTTTCAAGTCTTAAAAAGTTGAGGTTTCCTTTAATTTAGTAGGGCCTGTAACTTAAGAATGGAGCGACAAATCTGAAGTCAGATTTGTCTAAATTTTTGGTTGTGGATGTGAGTTTGTTTAGGAGTGGGGTGGGGGTTGGGGGGTGGGGGGGGGGGGGGTAAAAGATATCAGAGAAGGGTGGGGGGTAGGGGGGGGGGAGTGTTACAATTTTTTTTATTAAAAACACATAACAAAGTTTTCATGTTCATTTTGTTGCATTATTTACAAGTCGTACTAACATTTGGGGGGAGGGGGTCACCCCCCCTGGATACGGCCTTGTATATACCCTTCATGTTGTCCTAACTTTTTCTAAATTGCAATTCTTTTGTTTATTTTCAGAAACCTTATATGTCCCCGAGGCATAACTAGAGCCCTATACCCAGGGCTCTGGGGGGGGTGCGTCAACCCTAGAGGCATTGTTATATGTTCTTTGGACTATTTTGAACAAAATTACTATATCAGATTTTCAACCAGATGCGTTTGGTGAAAAGAGGGGTCGTTGGGGAAGGGGGACTAGTTAAATTTCTTCACTCTTGACTCTCAAAAAGGGTACTATAAATTCCAATTTCTAACCAAATGAACCCCATCTGAAATTTATACGACGATCCATTTCAAAAAAACCTTGCTTACAGAGTCACGCCACTGACCCCCGTCACAAACCAAATAATTGGGGACATTAGGATTCGAACCCTCGCCCTCTCAGACAAAGGATCCTAAATCCACCGCACGAATCTACTCGGCTTGGACGGCTTGAACATGATAGAATGTGTGAGAAAGACGAAGATTGTATGTGTGCATCATTTTAGGGAGTGAAGCATATGATGGAAGCCTTTTGTTCTGTTTATTATTGTTCTTCTGAATGTTGTATATTATAAGTATACATGTTGTATGTAATATTGTATGTTGTATGTCGCCGTCGCTATCTAGCGAACTCGGATTTGTCGCATCCCCCGCGTCCGTCGGGTTTTCCTCGGCAATGCCGTCGCCGTTTGTATCAGTTAATGGTGATTGACCGTCTGCGCCTTCATATTCTTCGATGTTCGTCTGACCATCACCATCTGCGTCGGCCGACGCATCGTCCATCGTCGGATCAAGACCATTGGTCACTTCAAAACCGTCGTCTATACCGTCGTTATCGGTGTCGAAGTCTGTCGGATCCAGGTTCGGATCATTCGTCTCGGTTTGATCATCGAGTTTGGCGGCAGCGTCAAAAACCAATCTGGTCTTCGTTGTCCTTTCTTTTTAGAAATTGCCAATTTTTAAAATATTCATGCCGTAATACTCAAATATTTGCCATTTTAACTTGAAAAATTTTGATAAAAACAGCTTATCTTTGAAAACGCTAATAAGTAGCTGATACTTTGAAATTGATGTACTACTGGGGTCTGTTTTAGAGCGGAATGTTTCGCCGGCTCAATTCAGCCTAATATTTGAATTGGGAGTTGTTGTTCGAATTGGCAATACTTTGCCAAAAGTCTAAAAATTGCGTTTTTAGAGCATCGGTTACTATTGAGCCACGTCGTTCTTCACTTACAGTTCGTTACCACGAACTGTTTGATTAAGTCAGTTATCGACTACCGTTATTCTAAAGCCCTTATGCTAAAAATTTTCGGTCAAAGAGATGTTTTAAAACTCATTACCCTATTAAACGACACACGCTTCATCGATTGATCTGATTCCATTTTCTGTATCTTATTTAAGTCCCGAGATTGCCGGAGTTTCTATTTTTCCTTAAATCCGAAATGTCTCCTTTTATAAAATCAATAAGATAATAATTCTCGCTTCAGTGTATGCTTAAAAATTGTAGTTTACACATTTTGACTGCAATTGTACTGTACTTCACCCCCCCCCCAAAGTTTAAATATATTTCCAAAGGTAAAAACCAGAATAACACATGGGAAATGTATAATTTGGGCTATATATTTGCAAATCAGTGTGTGGGGGGGGGGGGTAAAGTCCGCAATCAAAATGTGTTAACTACAATTATTATGTATATAATGAAGTAAGCATTGCTTTTTTAAATTTATCTTCTAGCCTTGAAATCAGATACATTAAAACTTAAAACGGACAGAAATAATTACGTATATGAGGGAGTTGCCTTCTCGTCAATACCTCGCTCTTTATGCTAAAGCTCCAATTTTGTTCCAATTCTTTAAGAATATCCCTGAATCACAAAGGCCATTTAATTAGAATAAATAGCCACTTTAAAGGTACTAAAAAAATTTAGCGTACAGAGCAAGGTATTGACTAGGGGGCAAACCCCCTAATATACGTAATAATTTCCGTTCAATATAAGTTTCAATGTTGCTCCTTCCTTCCGGTTGAAAAAACGTTCAAAGGTGGGACACTTGCTGTTCTCCAATCGTTCTTGGTCCTATGAAGGCTCTGCAACTTTCAACTTCCGAGTCAATGAGCCATCTTCAAATTTTTTACTGTCACTTCTTCCATGCGAGGGAGTAAAGGCCATTTTCTAGCGTTAGACCCATTTTGGGAAGAGCCCAATTTTTTTCTGTTTTTAGTTCCTAATTGAGCACCACTTGGTAAAAAAGGACTTGAGAATAGAAGTTTTAAGGTGATCGAAAAATAAGTAATTAGACTCTTTTTTAGGCCCAGTTTTCTACGACTCCCAAAGTCCTAGGAAAAGACCCAAGTGTTACAAAGAAAAAAAGTTGAGATCACAGCAGACACTGTCAAACAAAAACAACGTCTTGTTGTGATTTTATGTGTTTGGAAATATTGCACCTTATTTTACCAGCTAAAAGGCGTAGCATCAGCTAAAGTCATTCTAAGTTTTGGTTATAATTAAGAAAGATAGTTTGATTTTAATTTTGTTGGTGTTTTTTTTTCTGATTGCATTTTCCAATGCCAATCACAATATTCTTCATATCGGGAAAGATAAGCGACACAAAAGCTCTTGAAGCGTCTCTTCCTAAAACACATTTTGCATTTAAATTCAGATTTAAAATCCATTTAGGGAAAGGGCAATCCCCACCCCTTAGCTTTGGTGCAGCTTACAGCTGACTTTAATGCTGCGTCAAAAAAATTATACAAAAATTTTAGCAATGTCTCCTGTTGTTATTTAAAATTTTATTATGTTAAGGTTAGAATATTTTTATAATTATATTATAAGGCCAGAAAATTTATTAAAGTATAATATTTTTAATATCTTTAATATTTTATCTTTTAAATTTGAAAAAAACTTTTTTTTTTGTATCTAATTTCTGAACGTTTTTGAAATAATGCATGTTTTGATTTTGGCTCTCCGCAGATGAATAATTAAAATGAAATTTGCTTATTTATTTTTTGCCTAAATGTCTTTCTCATGGTTTTGATCGATTGATTTTGAGAACAAAAGGAGTGGGGTGGAGGCCTAATTGCCCCTCAATTTTTTGGTTACTTAAAAAGGCAGCTAGAACTTATAATTTTTTACGAACGTTTTTATTAGTAAAAGATATACGTAACTTACGAATTATTAGTGTAGAAATCACATTTGCATTCAAGGGTTCGTCTCCGCAAAAGCGAACAATTAAATGTGTTTATGTATTAGTAGTGTCGATGAGAAAAAAAAATACTGCTGTATCTGCAATATGATATTATTTAGAATTTCATTTATTTGTTCTCTTATTGTATTTACAGAAACAGTAACAAAATAGAGTATTAATATCGTTGTTTGTGGGTAGGAGAGGGTATTAAGAGCCACCACTTTCGAAACAACCGGTCATTGGTAAGAGTAAAAAAGGCAAAGAAAGTTTTTGCTCTAAAATAGTTTTTCATGCTAGGTCTTTTTGTTTTGACTATCATTCGAATTATGGTTCTAAAAATTGATAGCATTTGCTTGTTGCCATACCTTACGTGCCAAGACGGCCGGCATCCTCCAGAATTTCTGGGGTATTAACCTACGTTACGCTAACATTTTGCTAATGACAAGGGTGTCTCAAAGAAACCGTTTCAATCGATTAGCCGAGCGTATCTAGACGGATTAGGGACAAATCGGTAGTCGATTTTTTAATGTGATTTTGGTATATTGTATATTGGAGTCGATGTGGAGCCTTACTTGTCCGTTACTCTCACCATCTGGATGATCTTAACCGATAGCCGAAATAATGTCGGCCAACTGAATAGCGGATACTCATAAAGCAGGACAACAGAAGAAAAGAGGGACTACTTGTAAAAAATCGTGTGACTTAAAAACGTTTCTTTCTTTAAATTGCTTAAAATTTCACACAGGGAAATCAACCAAGTGGAATTCTACTTGTGAACCTTTATAATGGCTTACGCCACTCTTTATCAAGTATGTTATTCTTTATTAAGAATTCAAACAGTTAGGTTATCTATGCTATGGCGGCCGCCGAACAAGCGATGGCTGACGCGGGCGATGTGGTCAAAACAGATGAAGACCGCGAGAACGCCGGTGTACTGATTGGATCGGGCATCGGCGGTCTGCAGGGCATCGCAGAAACGTCGCTTCTACTCGACAGCAAGGGACCAAGACGGGTCAGCCCCTTCTTCATTCCAGGCCGATTGATCAACCTCGCATCCGGATATGTTTCCATCCGGCACCAACTGCGGGGCCCAAACCATTCAGTCGTGACCGCTTGTTCAACAGGTGCCCATAGGAGATAATGAATTAAATCAAAAGACAATACAAAGGATACAAAAAAAGTAAAGCCCAAAAGGCTCAAAAGTTTAAACTATTGGAGTTGATCTTTTTTTTCATGAACCTTAAGCTAGGAAGTACGATGGGGGGTAGATAACCTCTGCTGTCGTGTACCCTTCCTTATAACTTTCACAAAATTTGTCAAAATACCCATTTAAGGGCATATCTGTCATATTTTAGGAATAGCTTAGATATTAGCTTTTCGGTTTTCGAAATAGTCTTGTTAAATATTGCTACTACTAGTAAGGATCGAAAACAGATATCTTATGAACAGTAAAACAAATTCTATCCCTTAATATTACACTTCCCCTCTTGGGGGGATCTGAAATTCTACATCTTCTAAGATAATACGGATTATTTCACATAAACTAACTATTACGGATTATTACATATCGTTTACGTACTCTACGAATTTTTCTGGCCTTTTCAGCCAATCAATACCGGAAGAGTCCCTATTTTTTTCAAGCTCTTGAAGGGAAGATACCACCTTTTGAATAATAAGTCTATTAGCGGTTGTATATTTTAAGCTTGTCATCTATTAAGACTATCAGTTGCTGACGATTTATAAAAAAGCCTGGTAATCAGTCCAGTATTCTCTTTTTTATCATAAGAATACAAACGGAGCTCAGTGTGGGATTCGTGTCATACTTTAGAGCTGTTTTTTAACGATGGGGGGGGGGACTGAAAACCTTCTGTTTAGGCTTTTAGATTAAGGCAAATCGATTGACCCTAATAGAGTCTAATTCTGTGGCCTATTGACCCTCTTTGGGGGAAATTGATGTTTGTGGCACAAAATGGTAGGATTTGGTGGTGGAAAGGTGACGTTTATTCGTAAAACATCTAATATTCAATAAATGAATAATAAATAAACAAAGTCCGGCAATGGCTTCTTGGTCTTTAAAGCGAATGTGGACACGTGAATCATTTAAGCACTAGTTTAGAAATTATGTATTTTTAATAATTTTTTATAGTGCTTATAATTTTCAAACATATTTTTGTAGCTTTAAATTTAAACACGTTAAATTTAATCTAATTTAAATTTAAAGTAAAATTTTAAAAAAAAATTATAAATTGCTTTTGATTAATTTTTTAGAGTCAGTATGCCCATATTGGACTCCATTTTAATGCTGAAAAGTCTGAAGTACTGCTTTTTAACTTGAAATCATATACTGGTCGGAGCGTCACGCTTGGTGATTCTATTCTTGAGCTTGTGGATGATATTGTATATCTAGGCCTCTCTATTGGACGGCCAATACTAGAGACAAGGCGGTTACTGTTCTCATTTTCAGAAGCGGTCTTCTTTTATGTATAGTGGCAAATAAGTGGAAGTTTGTTTGTCGTCTGTTGGCCCAGGTGTACAATGATATGATTTTGTCTCATTTAGCTGATTGATAGTATGGCAACAATCACTGTCAATCATGCTAGAATTACATGCTAATCCCTCTTCATCACATACACCCAGAGCCATGATATTATCTATTATATCTTTCAAAATATTAGACTTGCAATATTAATGAAGAAACTGTTTCCAGTGGTGTCCATTGGGAGGGGAGGAGAGCATGTTCAACCAGCCCTATATTTCACCCCCCCCCCTCCGTCCCCAAGTCTTTGAAAATAAATATTTGGGGGGGTATTCTCATTTGCATTGAAACTATTCATTGCAATTACCGATCGTCGCCGTCCACAGCACCGGCGACGGGCCGTCGGCCTGGATCGCCGCACTGAAGGACGAACTGCCGGGCGTTGACGCCCGACCAGCCCTGGAGATCGCCGGCGACGATCTGGCGCGGGTCGACGTGTCGATCTCCTGGCGCCTGCCGCACGGGGTCCTGGCGCGCTTCCCGAACCTCCGGCTGGCCCAGTCGATCGGTGCCGGGGTCGACCACATCCTGGAAGACCCCGAGCGTCCGACCCATGTGCCGGTCGCCCGCCTCATCGACCCGTTCATGGCCTGATATGCTAACAAGTGATTAATAACCATGTAACATGTTGACTCATCAGATGGTAACTCGTCGAAACACAACTCGGAAAAGTACCTTGAGCAGGGTATATCCCGTCAGGAATCCCTAAAAATTAGCTCCGCCCAGCGATCCGTCGTAACCTGGAATAGCCTTCCAGTAGAAGTAGTCCCACCAAACCCCTTGCTTGAGATATTCAAGCGAAGTTACAAATATGTCAAAGCTAAAAATAAGATAAAATGAGGAAGTTCTTTAGAGGAAGTTCGTATCAACAATGATCTCGAGGGTCTGGCCCTCGAGGTATTCCATCACCAGGAAGTAGGTGCCGAGCTCCTCGCCGGCGTCCGTGTTCTTGATGATGTTGGGGTGCTCCTTGCCGAACAGGGAGCGCGCCTCACGCAGGAAGCGCTTGCCGGCGGTCGGCGACTTCTTGGCCACCGCCTGGGGCAGGACCTTGATCGCCACCTGGCCGTTCGGGGAGTTGCCCAGGAACACCGAGCTCTTCTCGGAGCCCAGCTTGCGCACCAGCTCGTAGCTGCCGTGCTTGCGGCCGACGGTGGTGCTACTGGGTGAGGGTCGGGAATGTCCAGATAAGCATCACTTGTGCTTTCATTTCCCGTGCCCCGTGCCCCCCTGCTTTTTCCCTCGTCGGAGCCACGGTTCGACCGCTCACCGCGTGAGCCTTGATTATTTGTTTGAGGCGGCCTCACAGTCAAAGCAAACTCACACACGAACGGGTCGACACGACTTGGATCGTTGATCTCTGCAACAAATTTCAACAATGATCCCAATACACCAGTTACTTAAATGGTGTGATTCTGGAGAGATCTTCTGATTCCAAGGTACAAATAGGATAATATTTCATAAAATATTCTATGAAAATACAATATATTTGAATACATTTCAAAGAGTATGACATGTTTTATTCTTTAAACATTTTTTCTCTCTATTGATGCTCCAGTTCATAATTTGTTGGTTTTAATTGCTAGTTTTTACAAAATATCCTGTTTGTGCAATGGAGCACATAAATAAAAAATAACTACCACTTCTTTCAGGGATATTTGAATTTCACCAATTATGTTGCAGCTCTTAATTAGTTCTAGAACGGTGTTCAAGAGTAAAATCTAAGGAGATCTCGGTAGTTAATTTTTCAATTAGATTTACAGCAATGCGAATGGAACATTTCGGGCCTCCTTCTAATCATTCAGTAAAGTACTTTCTGCTTAGTTTATTTTTATTCTTTCTAGTTCATTTCTATTTCGTCTTTTAACTAGATAAATATGTTTTTGAGCGTTCCACTTAAAAAAAACTATATTGAGATGAAGCTGGAGTTTTTAAGTTCCCTGCTAAATTTTGGTAGCTGTTTTTAATATAAACCAAATCGGTATGGAGTATGATTAAATTCTTCTTTCGCCATTCACGCTCATTTTTTCGCAAGGTCACTGGATCAGAATTTTGAGATATTCATTTTGTTCAGCATAGTCGAATTATCTCATAACTATGTCTTTGAGGATGACTTAATTCCCCACAGTCCCCGGGGGAAGGGCTGCAAGTTATGAACTTTGCCCATTGTTTGCATATAGTATTCATTATTGATAAGTGTACAGACGTTTTCAGGGGATATTTTTATCTTGTGGGGCAATTTGGCTACGTGGGAGCCACGGAGGAATTTCTCACGGGAGAAGATAATTTCTATGAAAGGGGAATAAATTATGAGTTCGTAATCGTACATATTGGAGAAATTACTGAATTTCTCAGGCCTCTCTCTGGATATTTATGAAATCAGAACTAAAATTTCTAGCGGAAGAAGTTGATCAGCTCATACGTTTGTACCAAAATTTACGTAACGAGAATACAAAACTACGCCAAAAAATTGCAAAAAAAAATGCTGAAAATGAAAAATTAGCACATAAAATACACGTTGCCAGTAATCGTCTGGAAACCCTTTTAAAACACCTACCTGACCATGAATAATGAAGAAATTTTAAAAATGTTACCACTAAACCGGCACTGCTTCGTGGTGCTAGCCTTGTTAAAGGGCATGCTTTTGCGGTAACCATCTTTCGGACGAAGCACCGGACGAATGCCAGACACTTGCAATCTTTTCTCCAGAACGCTAAATCCCTGAAAAGTAGCTGGCAAATATTTCGTTGTTCATATCATTGACCTACAAATAAATTGATCATACTAGTAGATGCCATTTTTTATGCTCTTTTTGAATATAATAATCGATTTTCTCGCAAATTCGATTTTAAGACTTTTTAAGACCCTTGACAAATTGAGAATTCTGAGACCCATTTAAACCACCTAGATAAAAAAAAACAAGTAATTATTTGCCTTCTTTTTATAAACAATTTTTCAAAAAATCTGTTCTTCTTAAATGATTACTCCGACCTTTGAAGGAGTATTTCGACTTCTTTTAATACTTAGACTTTTATACTTAGTTTTAAGTATATACTTATACAAACCTTTATTAAAGTTCCAAAGAGTTTGAACTTTATTTCAATGTTTTAAGATGAACAAAGGAGGTGATGTGTCATACAATGCAGAGCTTTAATTTGGTATTGTTACTTTGATACTAGGTTTGATACTTCGATGAAAGTTTGATGTTGATAAAAAAGCTGATTTTGAAATAACGAGTTTTTTCAAACTTGAAACTTTTTGCAATCAAAAAATTAAATAAAAATTAATTAAGAAAACTTTCGAAAGTTTTTTTCCCCAATCCTTTCCCAAAGAATTGGGCTTATGTACTTATAATGAATGGTGTCTTCACTACAAACAACAGTATGGCTACTGCCCGTTTCCCAAACAGTAAAAGTATCATTCTCTTGCTTAAATAACCAAATCTTTTGCATATGTGTTTCGCTTGTCGCCTCTGAGTGCCTCTCGCCTCTGAATTATTTGTCTTTTTCATTGTTTTTATTGTGATACCTAGCATGGGGATACCGTAGGGAATTTACGGTAGGCACGCCAAACGCCTGGGTAAAAAATTTAAAAGTGCTAAAACCCTATAGGCAAGTGTGTATTCTTCTGATGAGCCCTTATGTGGGGTTGTTGCCTCTGAATTATTTGTCTTTTTTATTGTTTTTATTTTTTGGTAAATGACGACTTATACTTAGGGCACGACTGGGAAGACTGGGAATACGGGAAGCTGGTCTAATGACCAAATTAATAATTTCTCTAGTTTTCTTCATATCTTTCCTGGTTTCGCTAAACTTCAAAGCATAATACGTGTTTTTTGACTTTCTAATCGGTGACTTATAAACGTTTCTATATTCTTTAAGTTGTTGCAGGCTAGTAGGTGAAGGACAAATCTTATATTTCTTCCATAAGTAATCTCTCCTTTGTGAGCATTTTAGAAGACCATTTGTCATCCATGGGTTTAGCGGTCGGTATTTTTTTGGTGGCACTTTCTTTCAAGCCATCTATTTTTTTTTTTGAATGTTAATTTTCAAGACAGTCATAATTAGCTTGTTTCATACCACAATGTAAAATACATCTATCAAATCATTCTTTCTATTGTGTTTTTATTCGGACAATTTTAGGGGTCTATTAGGTGTTATAGCATAGTTAGGTTATATATGTTAAGAAAAAACATTTCAGAGTTTTTTCCCATCTCTGAGACTTAATGTAAAATTTAATAGCTATGACTTAATGTAATAAAAGTCCAGAAGTTATGTTTCTAATAAGAGTAGAAAGTAAAATTGCAGAAAAATTTCGCTTATCGTTAAGTATCCAACCCTTATAGTTAAGTATTACAAGTTTCAGAATGTATCTAGCTTTATTACTATTGCAACTGGTATTACTACTGCTACTTCTCACTCAGCTACTCCCACTACGTCTTACACTACCAATATTTTAGTGTTCCTTTAGCTTTTGGGGAAATTTTATTTTATAATTTATATGATAAAACTGTTAAAAATATTTTATAATAAACCGTTTTAGTTAGCCAATCACTTAGCTTTGTCCTGCAGGTAGTATTTTATGTTTACCCTTATAAAGTGCCTTGTAAGACTTTTTGAGCCACATCTTGAGTCTAAAGGCTGAGAAGCAATTTTTTCAGTGTCAGTTGTCAGCTTAGACGAATAAAAGTACCTTGCATAGAGTAAATCAGGGAATGTCCGACAGTAGGATAAGTCCCAGATCGGGATAAATGCATATGTGCCAGTATTTAAAGGTATTCCAGTCCTAAGGTTTTGGAAGATTTTGGACGGTCGTTTTTCGGACGGTGGAAACTAGAAGACCAGAGCACCTTCCTGATATTTTGAATTCATTGTCCCACTTTTATTAATGTTTTTAATTTTAAAATAATTTTTCTTTAGTTTTTTTTTCAAATTCTTGGAGAAAATTAAATATGAACCTTGAGTTTAAATACTAAATTTGTTTAAGTTTTGCCTCTGATTTAATTCAAGCTGCCTAAATCCCATTGATAATAAGATTTTATAAATACTGAGATTTGCAAGCGCCAATTTAAGCCAATCAAAATTTTTCCTAGAACTATCTTATTGGCCGAAAATCCTGGTTGGCTCAAGTCACCGCTAGCTTAATCTCGATGGAAGAAATATAACAGAATTGAATAGCCTAATTGATCTTTCTAAAAATAACATTTTTGTAAACAAATAAATTAACTAAAACAAACTTAAGTTTTTAACCGTGAACAATGTTAATAATACCCATATTAATGCATATATTAGATTTATAGCAATGGTAGTCTTTTGCTATAGTAACCACAGAAGTTACACTTATAGAGCTTCATAATGATAATTTTTCACTAATATTCTGCCGTAAATTCACAAACGTTCTTCATTTTTAAACTTTACGCCTGCTAAGCGTAACACTGAGGTTGTTATGATTAGGAATTCCATGCTACTCAGGATTTTGACGGCGGAAGTTTTGGAGTAAGGTCACCATGGTCAAATTGTTTGAGTACTTCAAAGACACAAAAACTCGATTCTTCTTACCTACTTTGAGGCGGGTCGCTGCTGAACTCGTTTCAATTTTGTCTGGCCCTATTCTTCACATGAGTACGTAATTTCAGGAGATTTAAACTCTCCTTTATCATCTTATTTAGTTTCTTTAAATAGAATATTGTGGTAAGAGGAATAAACAATACCCTTAGCAGTACACTTGAATTTTCTCGGTACTCCAAAGAAATTTAACTCCTTACTATCATGACAATACACGTATGAACTTCTTATAGTGCTACCATTGTCACTTGTTTCATCATTCAAATATTTCTCTCTATCGGCATTCAATGCTACTAGAGCGCTATCATGTACACACGTCTTCTTAGAATATTTCATCTTATCTTTCGAAAAAATAAGATATAGGTATGATTACCGTTGAACTTTTTCATGATAAATGGCGTAGAAGAAAGGAGTGGCGGCTATGGACCCTATTAAATAGATTTAGGATTAGACAAAAAGCAGGTCATCCCGGATGGAGTGGTAAGATGTCGCAAGCAAAGATTTAAGGGAAATGGCAACTTCCTGTAAGAATGTACAGAGGGAGGCCTTGAATAGGTAGGGGCGGAGAAGGAGCTTGCTTAGCCGTATTGGTTTCAGGCGGCTTAGCGACGCAGTGAGCTATTAGTATAAGCAGCAAGAATAGAGCAAGCAGTATCAGACCACAATCAAGAGCCGAGCGTAAATAATTCACGAGATTTGCACATGCTTGATCAGTTGATTTCTTTACAGGGTAGGCGTTAAGGGGGGGGGGAGCTGGTTGCTGTCAAATCACTTTGACTCTTAAAACGGGCACTATAACTTCCAATTTCAAATCAAATAAGGCTCTTCGGAAATTTGTACTACTGTCCATCCCATAAAACTTAATATGCCCTCATGGTATAACTTAAAATCCTATCCCCAGGGTGCTGGGGGGTTGTGTCAATCCTAGAGACATTATTATATTTTTCTTTGTACTATTTTGTACAAAATCGCTATATCATAATTTAAATCAAATGTGCTTTGTGAAAAGGGGTACAATGTCGTTTACAAACGGAAAAGATAATTCATTAAAGTTTTCAACTGAATTAAGAGGACATTTAAAGGGATTGAAAGTAAACTATTTATATTCTAATTACAAACTCCCCCCTATTATGTCTATGGTAAGGTTATTTTACATCTAAAGTACTATTTACCACAAAAAAAGAAACACTCCTGAAGAATTGGACAGCTATAATGATGATTCTGGTGGGCTGATGGCAACTAAACATTATTGAAACAAAGTAGCTAAAATATTATTCTATTAGGGAGAGACAGGAAGACAAATTTTGGATTTACGTTTAGTAATTTGAGTTAGCACTAGTCTACTTAAATCTTTAATTAAAACTAAATGATTATCAAAAGAGAGTAAAATAATCCCATGTGTAGCAGTTTTTACATTGATCTTAGTCTTAGGAATAAAGAGCTTAGGAATAAGCTCTACCCACTTTATTTTCACTTATTTCTAATAAACAAATTTCAATATTACATTTATTTTCAAATTTATAAATATCTCGAATATCCATTGGAAATTTAGTGAGCCTTTTAAAGTGGAATTCATTTTCATGATAAATTAACAGCATTATCATTGACTTTTGGTCACAATTCGGGATCTAGGCTTTGAAATCGACTGAATTATTACCTGCAGACGAAAAAGAGAAGATGGTTGGGAAATGGCTTTGGTGGTGAACACGACCGAGTAGTAGAACTGTATGCTTCGCTTCTGAAGTTACTCAGCCTTTTGATAGGTTTTATTGCTACGTTTCATATTCATACATTATTCATAGCTTTTTCAATTAAAAACACCAAGAAATTACGTTTCTGTATTACCATTCGATTAACTGTAAGGAAAATCATGACCATCATGCCACGCTTTTGTTCTGTTTTACAAAATACACCTTTGCTTTTACTTGATTACTGCGGAATAAATTAGCAAAGATTCGGATAGTTAAAATTCTGCGCGTAAATAATTTTTTTATAAATTTTTTTTTGTCATTTACTAGTATCCTTCGAGGATGGTTCAAAATTTTTTGGATTTTTTGTCAATCGTAGGTATTGGTGATTGATTCGCCTTTGGTTGTTAGGTATTTGGTTTTGATTCTTCGAATTTTGGCTTTTATTGAATTTCATTTATTTTCGCCGGCGCACCGCGGCGCGACGCGCTGTGGCGCATGCACAGGGCGGCAATGTCAATCACCTTGCACGCCAGCTTCACGTCCTCGCGGATCGGCGCATACGGGTCGGCGTTCATGCTCCACGTCTTGCGCGCGTCGACGTGGGCGTTCAGCGCGTGCTGGATGGCACGGACCAGATAGCCCAGAGACCGCGCCGGATGCACGCCGTTCAGGCGCAACGCAAAGCGCTTCTTGAGCACGGTCGGCAGCTCCTTGTCGCTGTCGTACGGCTGGACGTCCACCACGGTGACAACCACTACTGCAATCGATTCTTTAATGGCTATCGTTATGCCCGATAGCGAAAAAGTGCAGGGTATTTATAATGATCCGGTGCAACTTCAAGCAAAGATTTCACAAGTAAATTTTTACTTTTCACCGGCTTTTGGGGCACCTAATCCGCCTGCTGCTGCACCAACAAAAGCGCATCGGACGCGACTGACACAAGTGAAGGGCGACATTTTAGACTTCATCGAAAAAGTCAATGCTTTTTTTGATGGCGAGTGGAAGGTGTTTGAAAAAGAGGTGGACGGCCTTCGCCGTCAAAACTCATTTAAAAGAGGGCAAAGTTCTTTAGCTTTTTTTCACGATGGTGCACTTATAGTCAAATACATGAGCAATTTAGAGTTATGGATGATTAACTATACTAATTCATTTTTGTATTTACAAGTCTAACTCTCTTGATGTAAGTTGTTTGTTGTGAATGATGAATACATTTGCCCTCTCTGACTTTTGTTGAAAAATCAGTGTCCTTGTACTCTCCCTGATGTACTTTACTTCTAATTTAGCAAATATTCTTCCACGACTATGGTATTGTAGCCAGACATTAAAAAAAAATTGCAATTTAACTGGATTGCCGGCAGTATAAATAATCTATCGGTATAAATATACAAAAAGATTTGCCGAATAAAAGGCAGTCAAAAGTCAAAATTTGAATTAATGAATGTTTTGATTTTGGCTCTCGGCATATAAATAATTAAAACAAAATTTGCATATTATTTTTTTTGGCTAAATGGCTTTCTCATAGTTTTGATCGGAAGAATTAGAGAAAAAAGGAACGGAGGAGGAGGTCTAGTTGCCCTCCAATTTTTCGATTATAGAAACGCGATGGTCAAATCGGGAAAATGACTGTTTCTAATTTAATCTGGTCCGTTCCCTGTTACGCCTGCCAAATTTTATCGTCCTAGCTACCTGGAAGTGCCTAAAGTAGCAAAACCGGGACCGATAGAATGACAGACAGACAGACCGACAGAATTTGCGATTGCTATACGTCACTTGGTTAATACCAAGTGCCACAAAAACATAAGTATACGGACGGAGATATTCACTAATTTAAATGTTTCTAGTAAATTCCCCCCCCCCCTTAATCGCTACTGAAGTTTAAATTCATTATTAACATGTATTTGGTAAAGCTGAACTTTTGCAAACAGGAAGAGGGGAAGGGGTAAGTCAAGGAATAGTAGTTTGGAATTTCAAAATTCAATTATTTGTTATTTTACCAATTTCTTGCTCTTAAGAACATTCAATATCTTAAAAATCATTTTCGAGCCTCAACGTTGGCTGACCGTGTTAAATAGTTTATAGTGAATTCTCCCCACAGACTAATAAAATTTACTCAGGGGACTGGGAGGGTAGAATACGGGACAGATTCTTGTAAGTATCCAGTTAAAGCTTTTATTCGGCTCAAGAATGCCAGTCGTTTGGTACCTTCAAAAGACATAAAAAATAATTTTTGTTTCTATGTGACTTTTTCTTTCTTTTTTCGTTTTCTTTTTCTTTCTTCCTTTTCTCCTTTTTGCATAATGTTAACTTTATTTAATTTGTTTAATGTGTTTACTTCTTTTCTCTATTAATTTAGTGACCAATTGAAATGCTTGTACTTCCCATCTTTTACAGGCCTGGGAATCTTGGGGGATTAGCGCAATGTATTCATTGTGTGATTGATTAAAAATGAATAAATCGTCCCACCAGCCGGAGCCCTGCGGGCCGCCGGACTGCTGTTCCATGTCCTTGATGCGGAAGCCCAGCAGCACCGCCTTCTTGGCCCATTGGTTCACGTGCCAGTCGCCGCTGTCCTGCTTCTCGGCGACGCGCAGGGAGCCGGAGTCGAGCGCGTTCAGCGTGTCCTCGATGGCCTCGCGGGTTTCGCCCGTGGTGGCGGGGGTGATGGTGTCGCGCGCCTCCCAGGCGGCCTCGATCGCTGCTTCCAGCTGGGCGTTGGACATGGATGTTCCTCCGGCGTCGTTCGCCTCCCTCCTGATAAGCTCTTATAGAACTTAAGAATTACTAACGAAGTAGTTTGCATCAAAAGAAAAATTGATAGCAAAAGAAAAAGTACTAAATCAGGAGCGTAATTTTTTATGGGGAAAAGGGGGAGCAACTACCCCCTCAACACTTCAGTTTACCCCTCCACCAATACCTCAGTTTGTCCCAATGTTTTGGCTTTCAAACAGATAAATTTCGTATCCTACATAAAATACCCCTTCCCTTCCTGATAAGCTCTTATGACTATGTCTTGTGTTGAGAGTTGCTTCATCTAGCCGTAGGAACTGTTCCAGGTCATCGAGTTGAATGGCTGGTCGAGTTGTCGTAAATGGATTTGCGTAGAGGTTGAATACTTCCTGGCGGTTGAAGCCGTCGGTTTCGATCTCTTGATAGATAACCCGCGGCGTGATGGTGATGTAGTCGTTGGGCTCGATGCGTAGCGCAGCGCGTATGCCGTTGTTGGTTCCATCGTTGACGTCGTCTTTGGTGCCGCTATCGGTTACTGCATCGATGAAGCCGCCGTATTGGTTGGTATAACCGACGAGGCGAAGCCTTACTTACAGTTCGTTACCAGGAATTGTTTGATTACTTCCAGTTTCATCATTGAAATATTTACCGTTTTTTCTACGTTATCAAAAGTATTCTATCCATAAAACTTTCCAATTTCATGAAATGTTATTTTAAAAAATAGAAAAGGTGTTTTTAACTAAAATGATCAGCCAGTTTAAAACTTAAAACAAATTGAAATTACTCTGTTTATAAGTTGCCCCTTCTCAGCACCTTGCTCATCAAGCAAAAGTTTTTAGTGCTTGAAAAAAATATTTTTTTTTTCCAACACCGGCGGTGCCGGGGCAGAGGTCTGGAGAATGGCGACAAAGTTGCCACCTGAAAGCCTTGAAGGCCGCGCCTTCCAGCACTTTGCGGATCTGGTTGCCGAGCACACCGGCGGGGAACTGGAGATTGAAGTATTTCCCAACGAGCAACTCGGCAAGACTGAGGCCGTGCTCGAGCAAGTCGGCGCCGGCATTGTCGAGATCTATGCCGAGGGGCCCGATTACCTAAGCAAATGGGCACCCGAATTCGAGTATATCTCGGCGCCGTTCGTCTTTGCCGACCGCGATGGGTTACATCTTTTTTTGACTTAAATCATTTTTGGGTATGAAGTTATTGTGTCCCATTTTCCCTTTTTTCGTAAGCTATTTTGATGAACTAGGGATCCAAAATCAATGTTCTATCATGTCCTTTTCAATATTAATTGCGTCTTCCATATCTGTTGCTGTTGTGTTTAAACAGTTGCTCGGAAAATCACTTACTCACATCTTTTTTTGACTTAAATCATTTTTAGGTATGAAGTTATTGTGTCCCATTTTCCCTTTTTTCGTAAGCAATTTTGACGAACTAGGGATTGTAGATTTCTCTGATTTAAAATTGTATTCATATTTTTCTATTAGACGATTTTTTGTTGATAGTAAATTGGAATAAATGAAATATAGTAAGATGAAATAAATTCATTAAATATTGAGCAACACACTCATTGAGGTCACAATCTCGATGGCTAGCTTAGATAATGGAGGTGTACACGTCTACCAATTAGGTAGCGCTGCAAAAGCACCCTTTAATTTGTAGAAATGTTTTTCTTATCCGATTTGGAGTTTTTATGTTTATTAATAAACTGGCATGCAAATGATAATCAGGTGACATTCGAGGGGGAAACCTAAAATCTTGGAAAATGCTTAGAGTGGAGAAATTGGGATGAAACTTCGAGGGAAAAATAAGCACAAGTCCTAGATACGTGATTGACAAAAAACAGAACAAATTCACTCTCTTTTGGGGAGTTGCGGGGAGGGTTAATTCTGAAAAATTAGAAAAAATGAGGTATTTTCAACTTACAAAGGAGTGATCGGACCTTGAATTTCAACGGATGAAATTTCATATTTAAAAGGACCTCGTAACTCAGATCTCATGTTTTAAATCCCTGAAAAGGCACTCAAATGTGTTCAATGGATTAGGGATGTCGATATTGATATATCGATATATCTCACCAAATATCGATATCGAAACCTAAATGTGGATATCGAAAACGATATTAATTTTGCTTTTTCTGGTTTCTACAGGTGAACGTCCAGCGGAAAAATAGAAATTTGTTTAGGAAATGGCCGAGAAGAAGAATTATGTATTCAATCCACAAACTCATATATGCTGATTCACAGCATGCACAGCTATATCCATACGATGACAAAGGTCTGTTCTTAAACTGCGTTAGAGGCCATAAAGAAGGAGGCTTTGAATAGATTGGAATTGAGGATAAGCTTGCGTAGCTGTGTTGGCCTTAGGTGGGTTGGTGCTGCAGTGAGTTGTTAATAGTAGTTTTAGTATATTTAATAACTTGAGACAAGAGAATTTGTCATTTTCTAATACATTTCATGTTTGATTCAGATAAACTTGACCTTGCATTGAAATCCAACTTATATTAAAATCGAATTTAGCTTTCTTGGAATGTGTCTAGTTCTGCAGGGTTGCTGTTGCTAGTAGTTTCAATTCCTGTTATATTTGTAAATTAATTCTAAATAGTTTCTGTTTGATTTGTTAAAGTATCCTCATTTGTCAATCATTGCTCGCCCTGCTAAGTATGACAAACCCATTTAAGTAAATAAGTAAGTCGGCACTAGACCCTTAAGGTCCAAACCAGCGGTGCTGATATCCGTTTCATGGCCCTTCAGCCAGGAAGTGCAATGGTGTTGCCAGGACGTTGCCAGGAGTTGAAGTTGATGGTATATTTATTTCGTTCTTACGTTTAATATACCACGAAAAGGGCTCCTGAAACTGCATTTAGGGGTTCACCTCCTCCTAATACCTCGCTCTTTACGCTAAAGTATTTTTAGTGATTTCGGCTATTTATTCTACGGCCTTTCTGATTCAGGGGGCATTCTTAAGGAACTGGGACAAAATTTAAGCTTTAGTATAAAGAGCGGGGTATTGACGAGGGGGCGAATCCCCTCATATACGTAGTAAAACATACGAATATAGAAGTTCGTTACCTAAGTTAATTCGTAAGTTACGTATATTTTTACTAATAAAACCGTTCGTAAAAAATTAAAAGTTCTAGTTGCCTTTTTCTGGGCCTGGCCTTCGGTCAGCTTTTTAGTTTTTATGATTCCATTTCCGGGAACCGTGGCTGGTCTGCTAAGTCATCCTCTCCAACGAATTGCGACAATCGGCAGCACCTATAGCCTGCAGACGCTCGGGTTTCCTGCTATCGCTCGCGGCAATGTGATCTGGTTAACCGAGGCAAAGATTGGCGTTATCGAAGCATGCAGCGGATTGCGAATGTTAAACGTGTTTTTTGCCTTGACGGTCGGCGCATCATTTCTGGTCAAACGCCCATTGTGGGAGAAAGTTGTACATCCTCCACCGCCACGCGAACCTCGGCGACGAAGTCGGTCACCAGATAGTACTCGGCCAGCGTCGGCATGCGCATCAGCCAGGGTGCCGGCGCGTCGGCAAGGTCCGACCCGACCGGACCGTCCGGCGTCAGGTCGCCCTTCGGCGCCGGCCGGAACAGCCAGGGCGCCATGTCGTCGGGCGTGGACGCGAACGCATCCGGCGCCCGCACGGCCGCACTTCCCGCGGCAACAACAGCGCTGCTCCCCCCGCCGCGACGCGAAGGTGCCCGGTGGTCGATTGCCAAAAAATGTACGTAATTTACGAATTAACTTGCGTAACAAACTTTTATATTCGTATGTTTTTATTGTGTATATGAGGGAGTTCACCCCTCGTCGATACCTCACTCTTTACCCTAGAGCTTAAATTTTGTCCCAATTCCTTAAGAATGAGCTCTGAACCACAAAGGTCGTAGAATAAATAGCTGAAACTACTAAAAATACTTTAGCGTAAAGAGTGAGGTATAACGAGGAGTTAAACCCCTCTTATGCGTAATAATTTTTGTTTGTTTTAAGTTTTAACGCTGCTCTGTTGAAACCCACCTTGACAGCACCGTGGAGGAAGATAGACTGGCACTAGATGGCTATACGTTTATTAAAAATAACCATCCTCAAAATGTGAAAAGGGGTGGTGTTGGGCTATACATCAAAGACTCTCTTGCTTCAAAAAACCGTTCTGATTTAGTGACCCTCCCTGAATGTATTTTGTACGAAATTCAATTAAACAGGAAAAAGTACTTCTTCGCCGTAATTTATAGAAGTCCAAGTCAGGGCCCAGAGGAATTTGATAACTTTACCGTAAACTTTGAGTTGATGCCATGGATCGATTTTGAGCTAATTCAGCTGACAAGTTGATAGGCAGAATGAGAATTAAAGCCAATCTGGTAATCCAAGGGGCCTGAAGGAAAGACGTTGATATCATTCCACCGATTAGATATCCTGAGTGCAGGGCCCAGCTTTTTATCGTCTGAATGTTTGAACCTAAAAGATAAAAAAAGAGATAAAAAAAAAAAAAACTAAATAAAAAAAGCAATTAAATTCAGAAACTTTTGCGAGCAAATTTGTTCCCTTCTAGTTAATTCTCCAAACTGGAATAGCTCACCCAGCAGCATTCCGCCTCCGTCTGTCTCCCCTTCTATTTTATGTCCATATGTGTGGTCCCTCTGAACCAAAAAATTGAAACCCCCCCGCCAACTTCCTAGGGGAGGTGGAGGACGCTATGTAACTTATGCCGTCTATTGTTTACGTTGAATAAAGCGACCACAAGTGTAGAATATAGTACTTGTTAACAAAATGTGGCAAATCCGTATGCGTTTTTAAAACTAAAAGTTAGAAGTGTAATTCAAAGCTGTATAAGAACAGTGAAAATGGGACCACTGAGACCACGCCGCTGCAGCGCAGCGCGAACCAGATGAGACTGCTGAATAACGTGCAGGACGACGCGTTCGTGAAAGCCCATCTGCGCTTCGACCGCTGGGCCGTGGACCAGTTGCCGATCCCCGGCCGCCTTGCCAGCGCGATGGCGCGGGATTTTATTGTTGAGAACAAGCTCGTGAACAACGCCCTGGAACTGCGCCAGCGGCGCGTTGATTTTGGCAATATCCGGGTACCTTTCCTGCACGTCGCGGCGTTGTATGATCACATCGTGCCGGCAGCGGCCTCGAAAGACCTCCAGCCTATTTGTTTTATCCCTCGTACCCACCCTGTCAATGTGACTCAGGTCTGAGACTTTTTGCATTTAATAATTGTCTTGTAATAAATCCTAATTGTTCTCACTTCCCGTCAACTAGAAACAAGTTGCACCTTCCTCATCAATCTTCGTCCATTTTCATGCCCATTCCGTATAATATCTATAAGATTTGATTCTCAAAACAACTCTAGTTCCGTCAGCTTTTCAAAATTAAGAATTTCAGCAATAGCAACTAAAAATTTAAGAAAACAAGAGCTAAGAGCACATTAAATTAGGAGTAGTCGTTTCCCCAATTCAACCATCTTGGGGGGAGTGGAGAGACGGTTAATTCGGAAAATAAAAAAATGAGGTATTTTTAACTTACGATTGGGTGATCAGATCTTAATGAAATTTTGATGTTTAGAAGGATCTCGTGTCTCAGAGCTCTTATTCTAAACTCTGACTGGATCCGGTGAGATTGGGGGAGTTGGAGGGGGAAACAGGAAATCTTGGAAACGCTTAGAGTGGAGACATCGGGATGAAACTTGGTGAGAAGAATAAGCACAAGTCATTGCTTCGATGTACGAGACGCCAGAGTATCTCGAGGAACTACAACGCGAAGACCAGGGAATCGTTCCTGCGCTGGGATTAGGGTTCGTCAAAAGGAAGTTGGATCCGGAAATTTTCGATCGTCTTCAAACCCATTTCAAATCGAATATCCGCAACTTCAGATCAGAACCATCAGATGGCTTCATCGCGACGGAAAACAAACAAGCCTATCCGTCCATGGTCTATCAGGATGAGGACTTTAATCAGCAACTCCTTCGCGACCTGCATCGCGCCCACGAAGCATGGAGCCCGTTTGTAACTAAGAGGGACAGACACGTGGGTGTTACGTGATGATGGTGCACAAGCGGGATATGACAAATCCTGAGTGCTTTACTAGATGTGTTGGGGGTGAGATTTCATTTTTTTCACAATGTTTTTCTCAGGGAACATTTATTAAATAAATATTTTTGTCCACAATAGGACTCGAAAGGTATTCCCCTCAACGGAATGGAGCGCTAGCTAGTTTGAATCTGAAAGTTTTTCTGATGTTTTGATTCGGCTAATACATTCTACTTGATAACCTTTTGTACGTATATTGTTTATTTAATTTCTGTTCGTTTTGGGTTTCATTCATTCTTCTGTAGTAATTTTGGTTCATTTTGGGCTTGAATTATCGTTGATTTCTATTTCATCTGATCTCCAGTTTATAATAGCCTTTGCTTTTCTTTGATAAACTTCTTTTTAGGAATGTTTTTCTCGAATTTCTGTTCGTTTCTGATTGCCGAGGTTTCGAGTTTTCAAAATTCTCTTTTTTAAGACAATTCTTTATTCCAAAATAAAACTATACGCGTCTGGAAACATTTTTGACAAGAACTAATAATACTGCTGCGGTAATACTGGTCCACGTTTATATGGATCATCTTGATGGACTTCGTCTTAAGGAGCACAGGAAAGGCAATTGGAGACCACGGAATCAAATGGGAGGAAAAACTCTCCTGGACTTTGATTATGCTGATGATTTAAGCATATTAGATGAAAGTGTGAGCAAAATGAATTAATTTTTAGTGGTTTTGCGATTTCAGTTTTGCGTTTTATCTAGAATAGACTTGAAAATTAATGATAAGAAGACTAAGTCATTAAGGCTAGGAATAAGTGAAGATGAACAAAATAGAATTATCCTTGATATTAGGGCGTTTATCCCACCTTTTCAGGGTAAAGTACAGCTTTTAATGGATCAATTTCGGAAACTATCATTTTTCATTAAAATCGACGTTTTCGCAATAGTAGAACTACCCCCCACAGCACCCATATTGCACTGTTAATCCTAAAATCTCCCTTTCAGTGGGATATAAAATATTAATCACTAGATCTAAATCGCTATGAACAAAACCAGAGCCTAAAACGTACTTTTGAGGCTTCAATCTTGTTCCCCCCCATCCGCTACAATAGTGCTTATATGGTGCTGTTGCAACGTTATTCCGGCCAAAGCGATATTTCCGTCGGTTCGCCGATTGCCAACCGGAACCCTTCGGAGACCGAAGGCTTGATCGGATTCTTCGTGAACACGCTTGTATTTCGCGGTGACTTGGACGGACAGCCCAGCTTTAAGGTGTTGTTGGCACGGGTCCGCCAGATGGTAATCGAGGCCTTCAGTAACCAAGACATGCCTTTCGAAAAGCTGGTCGAGGTTCTTCAACCCGAACGGAGCCTCAACCGCAGTCCTCTGTTCCAGGTATGCGTCTTATGGTTTTGGCATCTTTGGCTTTACTTTCATTGAGATCCATTACTTCATTCGCAAGTTAAACTGAGTCAAACAAAAAATTCAACTTTTTTAGCACTTAAAGCCCCCTTCCCCTCGCCGTAATTAAGCTTGGGTCTCCATCCCAGAACTCAATGCATATCATACTCTCAGGCATCTTTATTCAATTTTCATCGAAATTCATCTCTCCATTTGCAAGTTACATTGAATTAAATGAAAAACTCAATTGTTTTTACACTTAAAGCCCCCTCGCCCTAATAGTATTTTCATTTAGCCTTAAAAAGCCCATTTTTGATCATTTTTTCTTTAAGGCCAACAGTTATTTCAGTTATGATTAATTATCCCAAAATATGTTCTTAATAGATTAAAAGATGTTTATGAATGGTTATTAATAGATGTTTTATTATTTCACAGATCCACTCGCAACCAAAATAATTATTTGGGAGAATGAATACTTCAGGAGCGGGTTTCCCTTTATATTTTCAAAAATTATACCCTAAATCTTTCCCCTGGCGCACTCACCCTTGAATACTTGGTCGCTGATGTGTTTGAAAAATGAATGGGCTTGAGAGAAGGGCTGCTTGCCATCCAATCTCGTGTTACTCTTAAAAAGGGGACCAGACACTCGCGCTGTATTTTGAGTGCAAGGGGGAGGACTTCCCTCATGTCTAGTAAAAACATTTTAAACAAGTAAAAACAGTGAAAACATTTTAAATATATTTTGTTTTCAGTAAAGTGTAAATTATGTTCTGGTTTTGAGAAGGCATGGGGATTGTCAGCCCTACTCATTTTAATTTTTGCTCGTTTTGAGTTTGACTCGGTTATTTATTGCAGCAGCCGTGAATGCCTTCAGGTCTCTAGCACCCAGCGCTTTACCTGCAAGCGCTTCCACGACAAAGGCATACCCATCAAGAAAAAAGGCCGAAAAGGAGATCAGTTGCAGAAGAACATGGTTTGCGGCCAGCACCACATCCCCAAAGCGCGAGCGCTGGTCGGTAAAGTACGAAAATGAAAACACCAGCAGCAATGTACGCACCATAATATCAACATTCGCCGTAAGCATCTCGGTCAGGCGCTTGCGGTCAAGGATTTTTGCAGTTGGCCAAAAGGAAGTATATAACACAGTAGATTATATTCAACTGCCATCACAAGCCCTGCCATGAAACTTACTGGGGGGTGGGTGCTACCAAGAGTCTTGTTTTCATCGAGGTTTTAATGGTGAAAGCCTTCATTTTCCTATTTATACACGTTATTTACTATCTTCTTATTTACCAGCAAGATTTACCCCCCCCCCCTCTATTTGAATCCAGCAGGAAATCCCTATAAAAAAGATTTGCCCAAGGAAGTCTTCTTTAAAACTGTGGAAATGATGACCCTATTGTTAATTTTTGTATTTCAGTCGCTTTCGTCGTCTTCGTCGGCTCCGAAGTAGAGCTCCGAGCTGGAATAGCTCGTACCAAAATTGTCGGCCAGCGTTTGCACTTGCCGAATGGCATCACTCACCTGCCGGTCGGTCATCTCACGCAGCGGATGCATGAACACGGCCCACAGCAACTCTTGGCTCGTGGCATACTGGGCGTCGAGGGCTCGATCAAAGTTAGCCGCAAGAATCTTTCGGACCACGGCGTCTGAGAGGGCATCCTCATTGGCCACGGGCGTCATGATTCGGATGCGGTTGTAGTGCATACATAAAGTAAACTTGATTGAGTAAGAATAAATATAAGTAAAAACACAAAGAGAGAAATAAATACGCACACAAAATCAATGAAAAAACAGATAAGACGGTGATGAGGGGAAGCGTGTACAGAAGCTGTACTAGAGAGCTTTCTGTGAAGAATCTCGCACTTTAAAGTTATATCAGGAACTGAAAATTCTTGAACAAGAATCTTGCTTTTTGTCCAAGGTGGAAGATACAGGAAAAATTTGAAAACTTTGAAATAATTTATCCCAATTCAGTTTAAATACCGTTATACCTGATTGTAGATTTCTTGAAATAAAACTATTTTTTTCAATTCCACTTGGCGTTATGGCTTGCAAGATCATAGGTAGCGCAATAGTCCCGCCCAAGTAAATAATAATATGGCTTCAATGGATTATTTTCATTTTTGCCAGGCCACTTAGTATGCAAGGAGCTGGCGTTGAGACTTCGGAAGGTTACAATCGATGGGAAATTATAAATTACACTGCCCTTATTAAAAGTAAAAAGTGATTAAAAGGCAACCACCCTCCTCACACGCCCTTTCTTAGCTGCCCTATATCTCATTATTATTTTTGTTTATGTTTCTATTTAATTTTTTTTGTTTCATTTTATATTTTTTTTTATTTCTATGATTTATTTTATTGTTATTTATTTCTTTAATTCTATTTCTTTTATTTATAAATCCTTATAAATATATAATTCCTTTATAAATAAAAATCTTTTATCTGTAACATTTTCTATTTATTTATATTTCTGTTATTTATGTCTATTTATTTGTTGCTATACTTTATTTCCTATCTATATTTAACTTATTAGAAATTTTACTTTAGTCACCTTTTGCAGGGGTTTGTTCAACTGCAAGCCGCTTCAGCCGAACACGACTGGGATCTGGATTACGGAAACTCGGCGCTGTTGTGGCGTGGTGGATGCATCATTCGCGCTCAGTTCTTGGATCGAATCAAGGAAGCTTTTGACGAGGATCCGAACCTTGAAAATCTGCTGTTGAATCCATTCTTTGAAAAGGCGGTGGAAGACGCACAGGAATCGTGGCGTGCGGTGGTTGCCGCCGCGTCCTTGCTGGGAATTCCTGTTCCTGCGTTCAGCGCGGCATTGAATTATTACGACCTCCAATATAAATTAGAATTCTCCAATTCATTTCTACCTCAATTAGTGAGCCACTTGTGATTTTTCATGAAACGACGGCTTATTAAAAATTTCTTGGAATAGTCTTGTCTCTTAATCTGGTATGACCCCTAAAAATTTATCCCCACTCCAATGACCAGCTCTCCTTTTGGCTTTAGATGGATATCCCATGATTATTTTGTTGATGAATCTATTATTTCCTGCAAACTACAAAATGGCTTTAGGCTCTGAAATACCATTCAAGTTTTTTATGTTTTTGGCTTTAGGGGGCACCTAGGCCCCCTCCCAGGCTGATTTTTCCCTAAATTCACCGTATTAAAATATGTGAGAATGTCATTTTGTTCAGCCTGGTCGAAAAATTTCATAAATCGGTCTTTAAGGATGACCTGATCCCCCACAGTCCCCGAGGGAAAGGCTACAAGTTGTGAGCTTTGCCCATTGTTTGTGTATAGCTTTGGCTAATGAAAAGTATACAGACGCTATCACGGGGATTTTTCTGTCGGGGATGGTTGGGTTAGGGGGAGAAGGTTACGTGGGAAGAACTTTCAATAGATGTCCCGCTTCGCGATGCGGGAATAGCTCAGTGGTAGAGCATCACGTTGCCAACGTGAGGGTCGCGAGTTCGAATCTCGTTTCCCGCTCCAGTTTCGCAAGGCTCGGCTGCTTCGGTGGCCGGGCCTTTTTCGTGGCGCCGGCGTAACGGGCCGGCTCGCCGCGTGACCGGGACATCATCGGCAGTCGACCGACAGGTGCGCCCACTCGATGCGGGTGCCTGCATCGACCGGCTCCATGAAGCAGGTGCCTTCGAGCTCGACCTTGCTCGATGGGCGGGCGCCGAGAACTTCTCCTACTGGATGGGAGAAGTTCTACTAGTAAGTAAATGCTACTAGAGTAAAGAATATGATTGGATAAAGGAAAATATAAAATATAATATAAAGGAAATAAAAATATATAATATATAATAAAATATATAATAAAAATATATATAAATATATAATAAAAATATATAATAAAATATAAAGGAAATAAAAGAAATAAAGGATGGGAAATCCAGAAGAAAAGAAAACAGTAGTTTTTTCTATTTTAGTCGACCAAAAGTCAGTTGAATTCTCTGGAAGTGCCCCCAAACTCCCCCCAATGTCACCAGATCCAGTCGGGATCTAAAATAAGAGCTCTGAGACACGATGTCCTTCTAAATATCAAATTTAAATGAGATCCGATCACCCGTTCGTAAGTTAAAAATACCTCATTTTTTCTAATTTTTCAGAATTAACCCCCCCCCAATACCCCAAAGAGAGCAGATCTTTTCCGGTTATGTCAATCATGTATCTAGGACTTGTGTTTATTTTTCCCCCCCAGTTTCATCCCGATCCCTCCACTCTAAGTCTTTTCCAGGATTTTAGGTTTATGAGTAAAGAAAGAAAACAAGGGAAATGAACGTAGACTTCGACCGTTGTTTACATATAGTGTTTGATCAAACATTTCGTGGTAACGAACTGTCAGTAAGGAGTGACTCTGCTCAGTAGTAACCGAAACTCTAAAAAACAGTGTTTTATACAAATAGGTACATAAAAAGGATCGTATTAAATGTTGATTTTGAATATATAAGTTTCATCAAGTTTAGTCCTACCCATCGAAAGTTACGAGCCTGAGAAAATTTGCTTTATTTTAGAAAAAAGGAAAAACACCCCTTTTAAATGAATGAGAGAACTTTCCCGGAGGAATTGTACACGGGGGGGAGTGTCACCTGGTAGGGGGTTTTCCAGGGGGTATCAGCAGGACACCATTTCAGCCCTGTACAAGGATTTTTGCTTATAAATACATTGCAAACAAATTTTGTACATAAATCTTATAAACTTTCCAATAAACTGATCTCTTGTCGTAATCTTAAAAATAATTCTTTTGGTACAACATATTTATATTTACATTGCTCTTTATATCCTAGAAATTTGTTCAAACTGTTTTTTTCTTTATAACCATAAAGTAGAAAGTTTCAGGAAAAATATGTTTCTTTAAAACTAAATCAAAAGGCACTATGTGCATGCTGGTTGTCAATAACGCGTCTCAGCAAAATCTTAAGAACGATTGATAGGATTAAGTTGAAACTTTCAAAGCTATGTCTGCTCTTACTATAGAACTAAATCAAAAGGGCGTTAGCGCGTCCAGGTTGTCAAAATAGCATAGATACAATGTTTTATGAACAGAAAAGAATATTAAGTTTTATTTTTCAAGGGAAGTTGAGCTGTGAAACTATATGAAAAAGTAGTTTATAAATTTTTTCAAGGATAAATTATCAGCATCCTTAACAATACGAAAGAAGTAACTAAATCTAAATTTTCTTGCTGAATTGTGGAAAGGGTAGGCTCAAACCACTTAAACTACGCTCACAAGGTAAATATTTTAATTGTGAAAACAAATTTAAATACTCGGCTTTTTGTTTTAAGTAATTTACAGTCTTTTATGAGAGCTTACCTTTCATTTTTGACTTTCATTTTAGTTTTTAGACTAGCTCTGTGGAATTAACTTTTTTTTGTGGAGGGGGGATTCGATCGACTTAAGTTTCTAAAAGTTCGTCTCATCTTTGTATTTATTAAAACCTGAGTGCCCCAAGGCTCCGTTCTAGGCCCTTTGCTGTATTTGTTATACATTGACACCACTCAATTTTATCTTTAATTTACAATTATCATAATTTTGTTGATTACACAGCATTAACAATATGTGCCAAAGTCTTTTGATGAGTATGCTCTAAAAGCAAATATGGTGTTGAGAAGGGTGAAAGTTTGTATGAAAGTTACTTTAATCTGCATCTACAGGAATAAAACCTTCATCGTTCGAGGTGTCGCTCTGCGATCAATATGGCATTTCGCGCACGCCGATGCGCGAGATATTTCAAAGGCTTAGTGGTGAGGGATATCTGCGCATAGAACAGAACCGGGGGGCCAAGGTGGCCTCGATGGATCTGCGGGTCATGCGCATGTTCTTCCAGACCGCGCCAATGATCTAGGCCAATGTCGCGCGCCTTGCCGCCGAAAATCGCCGCAGCGATGAAATCCCGCCGTTGAAGGCCGTGCAGGAGGAGTTTCGCGCCGCTGTTGAGGTCGGGGATACAGGCCAGGCGGCGATGGCCACCCACCATGTGCTGCGCATGGTGAAGGGAACGCCGGAGCGGGTGGGCCACTAACGACCGCTCGATTTTGGGATGCCTGTCGTTTGGGATACCATCATTCGCATCGGACTTGGCGATCGAGGAAAGGATCACGCGTGACCTACAATCGCATCGAAGTGAGACCGCTCTCCGGCACCTGCGGGGCGGAGATTTTTGGGGTCGATCTGTCGGAGGATCTGTGCAACGAGACCTTTGCGGAGGTGCAGCGCGCCTTTCACGAGAACCTCGTCATCTTTCAGGAGCAGATGTCCGACAAGGAGAAGGAGGAGCTGCGCAAGCGCCTCGAAGAGCTCCGTGAGCTCATTCGCCAGCAGCAACAGGGCGGCCAGAAGATGCGGCAGCGCCTCCAGCGGTTCCTCCGGCGAGCACGAGGCGGCCAAGGCCAGGGTCAGCAGGGCCAGGGCCAGGGACAGGGCCAGCAGGGACAGGGCCAGCAAGGTCAGGGCCAGCAAGGCCAGGGCCAGGGCCAGCAGGGACAGGGCCAAGGCATGGGCCAAGGTCAGGGGCAGGGGCCGGGTCAGGGCTCTTTTGACCTCGTCACAAGTGTCATATGAGCTCTTGGCTCTTGTTGACTTTAAGTTTAATTTTTGATTTTATATATATTAATTTCAAGTTTTTGCATTCTTTGAGTAATAAAGATGTTGAGGCTATTTGTTAATCCGACCATTTTAATAAGTGCTAAGTAGTATATTGGTTGAGAGTATATGCAATTGTTTTTTCTCTTCGCTTTGGTTTATGCGTTTTCATTACAGGAAAAGAAGTTTCATGGAATGTTGATGTGAAAGACGGGCCAGCTCAGCTCACTGCCTAACTTCAAAAATGTGGAATTATGTAATTTTTGCCAGAAGAAAGATCACGGATACGTGTTTATTTGTTGTTTTTTTTCCAAGGGTGATCGTATCGATTCAGTGGGACTAGAACATCGGGAGAGGTCTAATTCTAACGAAAATGAAAAGTTCTAACGCCCTTTTTTAGTGACCAAAATATTGGAGGGCCACTTTTTTCCCAAAATCGTCCAATCAAAATTTTGAGATTGCAATTTTGTTCAGCATAGTTGAAAGGTCAATGAATTTTGTCTTTGAAGAAATCATGCATAAATCCCCTGAAAAAGAACAATGTTTTTAAAACCACCCTGCTTCGCAAAAAAAAAGCAAACCCAAATTTTATGACCGGCAAAACAATTAAAGATATCAATTTCTTCCCCTCTTTGCCAAAGAAAGACTCGAAAAATAATCTTAACAGTAAAAGTAGTTTAAAGATTTTTTTCTCGCCTCGTTGTGACAGAACAATCCTGAAATACCATTTCGATAGCTCAAAGAAGTTAGGATTTAAAATCTCTCCTCTTTGTTGTTACGAAATGAAGATTTTTGCCTCCCACTCCCTTCATAAAACTCGCTAGCCTTTTGCAAGCATTTATGAATTTATTCTCTGATTGCAAACAGCAGTAATTAGTCCACAAGTAAACCTTTATGCAGGTCCAAAAATTCAGCAGCAATGAAATAGTCATTCGACTCAATGAGATAGACGGGAACTGAGAAATGATAGCTAATCCGCCTGAAGGTCGGCCTAGGCACTCGTTCATTTTTGCTGGGTGAAATAAGAGATAAGAATTCAGTGAAAAGATGCGTAGATTTTCCCTTTCATCAGATAAAAAATATTCTGGGGGGACTTTTTTGCATTAGGATGGGGCTGGGTCGGTGGGAGGGGGTTAAGTGGCAAGATATTTTCATGGAGGAATTGTCATGAGGGAAGAGAATTTCCATGAAGGGGGCTCAGGATTTTCTAGCATTATTTAATAAAAAATAAATATTTTCAACTGGAAGTAATGAGCAGCATTAAAACTTAAAACGAAGATAAAATAATACGTATATAAGGGGGTTCGCCTCTCCAAAATACCTTGCTCTTTACGCTAAAGTATTTTTAGTAATTTCAACTATTTATTCTACATTAACTTTACTGAACCGTTCAAAAAGGGGAATAAAAATAACAACAAAATAGGAAAAACGAGTCCAAAAAACTCAATGAAGTCTGAACCTTAACCCATTATTACAGAAAAATTTAAAATGTGTTTCAAAATAAGTGTCAAGTGAGGAAGAATCATTATTTGAAGCTGATTCAAGAATGGTAACTTATTATTTCGATTAATTTTAATGATATAGGTTTTTTGCGAGAACAAATCTCTTTTCACTTTAGAAAAATAGTCTGAAAATACCCAAAAATAGTGTCTGGCCTCATTCAGACAGGCACAGAGAGATACAAAAGCATTATAGCAAAACTACAATATGTTAGACACAGAAACACACAAAGGTAGATACAAAACTAACCAAACCCACGGTCTTACATACAGGCAAAGACAATGAAATGAGAATTGAATCGACTTGACCAAAAAATTACACTAAATAGACACAATGATATGCTGAGTTTGATGTTGCAATTTGCATTATAATACCTTGACATTTGGGATATCCCCCCCCCCTTTTTTGGAAATCATGGTTGTTTTCTCATGTTCATAGCTTCTCTTTAGAGCAATACTTTTAAACTTTTACATCCACAAACCAGTAAAATATTGTACAGACGGCCTGCTACCTAAAAGAAAAAATGTGTCTTTTGATTCACTAGCTATTTTTTGCTTTGACGTCAGCTGCATGTCCTGAGAAAGAATATCTAAGGAAAATAGGAAAATACCACCAAATAAATTCCCTCCCCTGTATTAATAACGATATACTACTGCTAATAATAATAATTCACAGCAGCATTAAGTCACCTCAGGCCAACACAGCTACGCTATCTCCTTCTCCATTAGAGTTTCTTAGGTGAAAAGGAGAGCAGTTGCCACGTCTTTTCATGGAAATTATGCGGACAAGGCCGTATCCAGTGCCAAAAGGCCCCAAAGTGCCTTTATTTTGATTGCATTCTTCATTTACTTGAATAATTCTATAATTCTGTCTTGTTACTAACAATGTAGCCAGAAGACTGTATTGAAGGATAGATGGCCTTCAAGTATAATTCCAGTCTTATAGTAGAATTTGAGTGTATACTTATCAAGGCACCCTAAGCTTAGAACCCTAGAAAAGCGAGAGAAAATGGTAAAACTAAACCCTCACACCTTGTTACCAAAGAGGAATTGAGAAGAACTATATATATCAATGAATAGCTAAAATTCTAAGCTATGCTTCAATATTTGCATTATTAGAATTATTTAAGATCAAACACTTGAAATTATTAGTTTATTGACTTATCTAGAAGGATCTTTTTTTTTTGGAAATACCAATTATTCTATTTTGACATATATATATCCTTTCATTCTTTCAGTTTTATTCGCATTAATAGAAAGGTGAATTTCTTCTGATTCTAAAAACGTAGCTTTTATTGCAACTAGCCCCCCCCCCGCCCTTTTTCTCCAAATCCATCTGATGAAAGTTTGAGAGGGGCTATCTTTTTTGAAAATAGTTCAAACATCAGATAAGAAAAACTCCGGTTTCGGCACAATCCCCCAAGGCCTAGGGCAGGCGTTGTAAGCTATGCCCTGGGGGTATATATGGTTCTTATGGAAGGGAGGCTCGTATAAACTCTGGAGAGTACTCATTGGATTGGAAACTGAAAGATTTAGTTCACTGTTTAGGATTTAAAAGGGATCGGAGGGCAGTTACTCCCTCGTCCATGAGCATCATCGTAATTTTAAGAACGCGAAAAAAGTATCTCTATCGTGGTTGCAGCGGTAGCTGCAATTCAGCTAAGGACAATTTTAGACCAAAAGGAGCCAAAAAATGTGGCGGAGCCGTAAAACTTAAATACTGGAACTCGAACAAGAATGCGTATAAAATTTAAGCTTTTCGTGATAGTTAACATTCCTCAGTCAGATATAAATGGCAATTTTCTCTCACTTACCATTTTTTTTTTAATGCGTTTCTTAATTTTGTGTTACTATGGAATACTATACTATTCTGCACAACGCCGCGTTGCTCATCGAGCGCGTCTTGCGTGACCGCACCGAGCAAGTGCGTCATGCGATCCGATTCCATCCACAACGCCATGTCGAGGGCACCGGACGGCACGGTCGCGAAGTAGTTGGTGCGATCTTCGTTGGTCGTACCATTCATGCCAGTCGCGCCTGCTTCGGTGAAGGGCGAGAAGTACTCACCCTCGCGATTCTCAGTTCCCTGGAACATCAGGTGCTCGAAAAGGTGCGCAAAGCCGGTCTTGCCTTGCGGCTCATCCTTGGAGCCCTGATTATAGGCTTCTTTTAGGGTGTTCCAGAATGACTCCACAGTGCCTTCATTGTTAAAATCTAAGGCCAAGCTCTCGAACCTGTTTGGGAGCTGGATATTAAAGTTGTGACGAACTATTGTGTTTGAGAGTTTTTCTGAATCGTTGGCGGGCTTTTTATTGGATTATGATTTCTGTGTACATTCCAGCTTGAGGGACAGTTTTGCGATCATCAAGGCATGGTCTGAGGCGATATCGGTTCCTCTGTGGGCCCTAACATCACGAAGACTCGACTTCCACTTTTCGCTTTCAACATAACTCTCAGATATGAATAAGGAAAAAGGAATAAGGAAAGAATCTGAAAATCGTTTCATCCATAAACAGAAAAAAAACATGTCAAAATATATAGTATTTTTCTTGGACATGCTTAGAAATTTCCTCAGTGATTTTTTTGTTTGCTCAGCCAATTTGTTTGTTTATATAGTTACCCACTCCGTAGTATTTTAGATCTTTTCTTTACTTGGATATTACCAAGAGATGAAGAGCCTTCCGACTAAAAGGAATTATTGCATTTCCAGAGAGACCTAAACCCCCGAAAACTAAAATTTTTAAAATAGGAAAAGAGCCTTTAATCACATTCTTTACCATGCGCAATCATAAAATAGTATAATATCTTTATTTTTTCCACAGACGCAGCTATTACCCCCGAAAGCTAAAACTTTTGAAATAGGAAAAGAGCGTTTAATCACATTCTTTACCTTGCGAAAACATAAAATAGTCTAATATCTTCATTTTTTAAACAGACATAGCTATTACCCTCGAGAAATTAGACTTTTGAAATAATAAAAGAGCGTTCAATCACATTCTTTACCATTTTAACAAGACGGGGCTATTTTTGCCACTATTGGATAACAACGATCGTTATCCTACAAAGTATAACGTGATTGTTGTTGAAAACAAGCCACAGATCTTATTTGTAAAAAACTGTTCTTTTTTTCTACTGGCCAAATGTTTCTCACAAAAGAACCAATATGGCATTTCCTTATTGATCGAGGTGTACCGCTCGGTATTATTTACCCGGTCTTAACAAGACGGGGCTATTTTTGCCACTATTGGATAACAACGATCGTTATCCTACAAAGTATAACGTGATTGTTGTTCATTGCATTGCAACATCTGCTGTACAAGAACGCGCGCCTTGCCGACAGCAGAAATAAAAAAAGCCCTCTGTGCAGGCTGAGAGGGCTTTCTTAGTGATGGGGCTTAACATTCATCCAAGCAATAGCTCTCCCAGCCAGCGATGTGACTGATGGGATGCTGCATGCAAAATAAATGTGGAAAAAGTAATCATGTATTGATCATAAATTTGCCCGCTGTTTCTGTCAATCAAGAACATCAAAATTCAAAAATGTGATTTTTTAATGATTTACGGGATTTTTTTGTTAACCGTGCCTTCAACACACGCTAAAAGTTTCAGCTTAATATTATCAAACGTTCTTAAAGTACTTCTGATGCGTCCGCTTGACAACTTTTGCGGGCATAGTGTGTTTCGATTTAGTTCCATTAGTTACTATCCATCCCAATTTTTTCACCTTTGTATCTTTAGATTTAATAGAAGTAGAAGTAGTATTAGCAGTAAAATTAATTATAAAAGCCTAAGCTTTACTGACAGTAGTAGTAATAGAAGTAGTAATAATAGTAACAGCAATAGTAGTAGTCTGTGTAGAAGCCAGTGAAATTGTTCTCTCTCTCTCTCTCTCTCTCTATCTCTCTCTTTCTCTCTCTCTCTTTCTCTCTCTCTCTCCATATTTGTCTCTCTCTCGAAAGACAAATATGGTTAGAAGACAAGCGACACCAAGATTCTGAGCGAGTCAAAATGAAAATGAAGAGCAGACACACGCGGTTAGAAAAAAGTAAACAGAAAGTTTGAAGCTTAGTAGAAATCGTTGTCATAAATCGGACTTTCTGTAATAACCAAATATCTTTGAATAGACTCAGTATGAAAAGACATTAAACAAAAATACATATAAACATATTTTTTGACGTGTTTTTTAAAGGTTTTTTGTAACACCCCATCCTGAAAAATACCCCACCCCTCCAAATAGCAATTTCAGATACACCCTTGCTAGTTTGTGTGCCTGTTATTGGTACCTGTTGTGCATTTTAAGGTAAGAAGTAATTATTTTTGTCTTTAGCATGGAGTGTGGTTTAAAAATTGAGCTTTTTAAACAATTGATTGGGTGTCGGGAAAAAGAGAATGTAATCAATTCAAAGATCGACGGATTAACAAGCATAACAACGATCCAGCTAAGAGGGAAGGGTGAACAGGTGAAAAAAAAACCTTACGGAAGTAAAAGCTAATCTGAGGAATTTAATTTACTCTTCATCTGTATTTTCGATGAGAAGGTAGAGATAATACCGTTTCAGGACCATCTTTATGGAGCTATCAGACCTATCCCCTTCTTTTAGAAACAAGCTTTTCAAGACAATATAATTATGCATAATTTATTGCGACTCGTTATCGAAATATAAACTTTTTGCTGTTAGTAATTAATTAATTATGGATTAATTATGGAGACTAAATGCCATGTTAATTCTAAATTATTGTTATAGGTATTAGACTTATACAGTGAAAGAAGGAGGCAAAACTCAAACTCTTCTTTGTAGAGATTTTTATTCGTTTCAAGCTGAGTTTGCATATTCAATTTAATTTTCACTCGTTTTAAGGTTTATTTACTCGTTTACACGTTTATGTTAGTTACTATTGTTTGTTTGTTTGCTATGATTGTTAATTTAATTTCTGTTCGTTTTGGGTTTCATTTATGTCTCAATAGCAAAATATTTTTGTCCGTTTTAAAATTGATTTGCCTAGAGATACCAAAGCCGAATTGCTATTGTTTCCTTTCTCATTCTTATGTTTCAACTTGGCAGTTCGACATTTTTTCTGAAAATAGAAATATTAAAGGGGATTTGCTTTGTTTCTTTTTTCATTCATAAGAGAGTCGAAATCGCCATAATGTGTTATTATATTAATTTCTATCTTAGGTTAAGAGGTCTTATGAACCTTTGACCCCTAAGGTGACTTTATTTCCAATTTAATGATTTTTGAATAGTTAAAGATATGTGTGATATGCCGAACGATGGTATATCTGATGCTATCTGTAAATAATGGGCAAATTTCATAGCTGTCAGCCCTTCCCCCGGAGACTGTCGGGGACTAATTCGTCCTCGAAGACGGAGTTATTAGATTTGTTACTATGCTGAACAAAGTGGCTATCTGAAAATCTTGATCTGTTGACTTTGGAGAAAAATGAGCGCGGGAGGGGGGCTAGTTGCCCTTCAATTTTTTGACCATTTGAAAAGGGCACTAGAAATTTTAATTTCTGTTCAAATAAGCCCTCTTGCGACATTCTAGGACCACTCGGTCAGTACGATCACCCGAGGCGTTTGAGTCAGGTCCGCTGATGGAGCGGTTTGTCGCTACCGGCGGGGCGAACGATGCTTCAGCTGCAAAGCTTTCGGTCGACGTTCTGGTGGCCGAACTTGCCGTCGAGGAGCTGCCAAAACTTGCCGACCTGACCCGCGATCTGAGACGTGCCAATTTGCCGGAGCCCGTGGTGGCGGCAGCCGTCGAGGGGATGGGGGATCTCGAGACTTTGCACGAAGAGCTCTCGGCACTGACCCACAGCATCGCCTATGCCCTGAAGCTGGTCCTGCAGGAAACCTGTAGTGCCGTATTCGAAACTTTCGAACTTAGACGATCATGGTTTTGACAAGATTACGTTACGAAAATGTTTCACGTAAATTGTTCACTTTCACAAAGCTTTTTAAATGCCCCACAAAATTTGTTCGAGGTCTTCCATATACTTTCTGTCGTGGCGCATACAGAACTAAAGCTTTGATTCCTTCTTTCCTAGTGACATGACCCACAAAACTGATTTGTCGATTTCGAATTATTTTCAAAAGAGATTGTTCAGTGCTGGCTCTGACATTTCTCACTTTATCCGTCCATGCAAGGATTTGTAGTAATTATTTTGATTTTAAAAATAGATGTAAAACTTTAAGGCAAAAATTGATTTTAAGAGGGTTTTCTGCAAATAAATTAACTTGGCAATTTAAAATATTTAGTTTTCATTATAACGAACTTTTAAATAAATTCTAAAAGAATTATCTTGAAATACTTAGCGAAATCATTGGCTCATTTTGATTTTCCTTGTTATTGAGTTTGGCGTGTCCCTAACTTTTGACAGTGGATTTCCGGAATATTTATCCTTTAAGGATTTGATAATTTTCCATGTCCCTCGCGCCGTAGGCGCGGCATCCGAAAGGGAGCGAGGGGCGCTGCCCCTCGCGCTCCCCGGCGTATTTGGAAAGAGAAGAAGGGGCGAGCGGGATCTCGAGCTTTCGCCCCGATCAGTACTTGAGGCCTGTGTCGCAGAGCACCGTGGCGACGGTGGCCTCCGCAGCCAGCCGTCCCGAGGCCAGCAGCTTTGCTGCGGCGCAGACGTTGGCCGCGGCGGAGTAGCCGACATAGAGACCTTCCATCGTGGCGAGGCGGCGCTGCCAGTCGGCGACCTCGGATAGAGGTGAGCATACAAATCCTTTGAAATTAAAAACCGATCAAGCCAGCCAAGTTGAAGCAGGCAAGCTCGTCTGATGATCAAAATTTTAAAGGAAAGGTCAAATAACAAAATGGGGCAGAATCAATCACTTAATTGTGATAAAACTGTCATATTTATTGAGAGCCAGCCAAATCATTCAAGATTGGACAGTCTGGTCGGTGATTGCCTTTGCAATGGTTCACCAGAGTTTCAAGGGTTGCTCTCATACCCTCTAGCTCATTTATTTTTTGTTCAATATCTTGCGATGATAATTGTGATGATGATGATGATGTTGATGATAATTGTGATGATGATGATGATGATGATAACATTGAAGATGATGATGATGATGATGATGATGATGATAATTGTGATGATGATGATGATGATAATTGTGATGCTGCTGATGATGATAATGTTAATGATGATGATGATGATAATGATGATGATGATAATGATGATGATGATGATGATAATTGTGACGATGATGATGATGATGATAGTATGTCATAGCACTAGTGATAACAAAGGAGAATATAATATGATAGTATTGGAAAAAATCTGAAGAAAACTAGACTATTGATGCTTTAAAGTATGGGAACGAAAATCTGTTGTGCATATGGTACAATTGTTAGTTCTGAGTTTCATTTGAATAGAGCCCATCTTGCGAGGATTTACAATAGTGTCGTCCTGCCACATATTCTGTATTTAGTACTGTTTAACCTATATTTAGTGTATCTGACCATTTTAGGATGAAGCTCGCTTTCTTCAAATTTGAAAAGTTTCTGTTGCGAGTTCCTCCGTGGACCCGCAACTCCTATTGGATGAAAAAATGAAGATGCGGAAGCGGAAGTGGACAGTCCGGGCAGGTCCCAGTTGAAGGAAATTTTTCAACGATACAAGAAAGTCAGGTATTACCTTAAATTTGCGCCTTGTTTTCATACCACCCTGCATACAACACAGATTAGGACACGGGTTGAGCAAATTACCGTTTCAAATACCCGTGTTCAGGTCTTTCAGATCCCGTCAATCACGCGATCCTTGTGTGTTCTGATTTTGAAAATCCTGCGTTGAACATACTCGGAAACTGTAGATAAAACTCCTTTGAAGTATCGCTGGTTTGTTGTAGTTACAGTATCAAGAGGTAATGAATCATAATGAGCAAATTATAAAAAAAACAAAAAAAAAACGAGAAAAAAAAACACACAGTTGACATCTCTTAAAAATTTTCATATTTTCTTTTTAGGTATTAGCATCACTCATGTTTATACCTCTTATTCCATAATTTTGGTAAGTATTTTGGAAAGTATTTTTAATTAATTCTTCATAATATGCTTGTAGATATGACCTCAATCAAATGAAATTATTTCCAAAATATTGAAGCTGTGAACAACTTTTCTCAAGGGGTTTGCATTTTCAAAATTTGTAAATATCGTGTTGAAAATGATAGAGGAATAAGGGAGTGTCCCTCACCTAAGAAATTTTCTGGTGGTGCTAACAGCTGGCAGAAAACGTGATATATCTAGTAAATGAACTACATGGCGGCGATGGTTCCCATAACGTTTAGAAAGGCTTAAAGAAGAACTAAGTCTGCAGCATTGCCACTTCTAGTAATGGGTAGCTGATATAAAGTCAAGAAAAATATCAATTATGTTGCTAAGATTGTGAAGACGAATCCAGTTCTTCAAGAACCAGAACGGAACTGCTCTCTTTGGGGGAGATTGGGGGGGGGGATTTGGAAAAATAAGAAAAAATGAGGTATTTTTAACTTACGAACGAGTGATCGGATCTTATGAATTCTAATAGGCCCTTCTAATGAAATTAGAAGTACCTCATAACTCAGACCTCTTATTTTAAACCCTGACCGGATCCAAAGTCATTGGGGGAGGTTGGGGGGAACTGCAAATCTTTGGAAAAGGTTAGAGTGGAGAGATCGGGATGAAAATTGGCGGGAAGAATAAGCACAAGTCCTAGTTTTTCATTGTGACTGGGCAAAACAATGTAAAGGTACGGCCAGTTTTTTACGTTTATACCCAATTTTTACTAATTACTAAAGGCTAAAATTCGGTAGTTAATACATTACAAAAACATCAATAATGCATTCAGTCCCTGCTACTTTAGGCAGAAGAACTCTCTCAGACTTAGTCTTGATATCTCATTTTTAACAAACGGGAAAAGGCATTTATTCCTTGTTCTTGATAAATGGCGGTGCTTATTTTCAACCACAAGTTTCATGCTATGGAAAAAAATTATCATTACCTGGAAACGGCAGTTGTTCCCCCTACTTCATAACAAATTACGCCCCTGGAGGTGGCTTGGCATTAATATATGCTATTCTGTATCAACTCCTGTTTATCCTGTGCTTGCTGATGTTAAGGATAGAGTTGGCTATACTAAAATTGTCTTTAATCCTGGCCTTAGTTTGAACTCATTGTATAATATTCAATATGTGTAAGATAAGTTCAGCACTTTTGGTTTTGCAAGAATTTACGCTCATGAGTTTGGTGCCACTGACATGCTGAAGTCTAAAAAAAGTCACATTCAAATAATTTTCTTGTTGTCATACAAATAAAATAACTTTCTTGTTTTCTAAGCTAGTTTAGATTATTCTATAAGAAAAACCTGAGTAATATCATAGCTCTGATTCTGAAACAAAAGTAGTTGGTTTTAGATAATAATTTTGTTTTTATTTTACAAATAAAATAATTTTCTTGTGTTCGATGCTAGTTTGGATTATTCTCTAAAAAAATTTGAATGAAATCTCTGAATCTGAAAAAAAAGTAGACGGTCTTAAATAATAAATTTCTTATAATTATAGAAATAAAATAATGTTCATCCCATCCTGTGACACGCATGGTCTATAATGATAGGCCAAAAAGCACAATATTTGACACTCTACGATCCTTCATCTGTAAGACGTGGCCTAGCTATCTTAACCATTCTTTTATCATAGCGCTAAAAGGTGGGATGGAACTACTTTTTTCCCATAGTTTATTGTTTTGACATGCCTTCAGTAAAAAATGCACCTAAAGTTATCCTTGGACGATTTCTCATGAAAGATTGCAATAATAAAGCGAGCATCCCTAAATTATATCTATAATCTTAAAAACATATTGCGGGCATGAACGACATGATCCGCCCGACACTTTACGAAGCCTATCATGACACGATGCCACTCGTAGAGAACCACAATCTGCGCGAAAAGCGTGGCGACATTGTTGGTCCTGTTTGCGAAACGGGTGATTACCTTGCGCGCAACCGGCAATTGCCTAAAGTGAAGGAAGGCGACTACGTTGCCATCATGAGCGCCGGCGCTTATGGCGCGGTGATGTCTGGCACCTACAATACGCGCCCCTTGTGCGCCGAAGTGTTGGTGGACGGTGACCGCTATCACGTCATATAGGAAACTCTATAACGTTGAATCTGATAAAAAAGCTCTAACTTCAGCAATGGGAAAACTGCATAAGTGGCAGCCTTGAGGAAGCTTTGAGGGTTTGTTAACCCCTGATTTATAGTTATCTGACTTTCGGACCAATTTGAAAACAATGACGATCTAAAATTTTTGATTGGATGCATTTGCTTATAAAAGGGCGGAAGGGGAGGAGATTGGTTACCCTTCGATACGCTTAAACTCCTAAAATGGAACTCAACTTTGAATTTCCAATCAGACGAGCTTCCTGCACATGAACCAGTAGGGAAATCTGCTAACAGTATATGAAGGTATTGTGTTGTGAGAGGAACACTTTGGTTTTGTTGTGTTTTTATTTCCGAGCACCCCAATTTCAGCTTATTCCTAGAAAGTGGTAAGGGTCTAACCTCTGCGGTTTTTACAGAAAGTATGGACCTTAGGCCGGATTGATGAATATGACTTTGTATTTTGGAAAGCTTTGTAGAACTCTTGCCTGGGGCCAAAAAGGATGGTTTTTGCTTGTCTTTCTACCCATGTCTGTTCGTGATTTTACCTGAGTTTTACTTAAGACATTTTTTTTATAAAAATACTTCATTTTCTCAACATTGGATTTTACAGTTTTTCCATTCACTACAGTTGTGAAATTCTTAAAATGCATTTCTCCGTCCCATTGATAATTGTCATCATTATCAAATCCTCCTTCAGGAGTTATAAATCCTATTATTTTTTCTTCTGAAACTGGACTGTTAAATATGAATTTTACTTTTACATCCATTCCGTCATTAACAATTTTCATTCTAATTTCTTCTTTTTTTATAGATACTTGAGAAGTTTCAATCGGTATGAAATTGACTTGATAATTTCGTTTTCCCCAATTTGACCATCCGGGGGGCTGAAGAGAGAGGAAAAATTAGAAAAATTGAGGTATTTTTAACTTACAAGTGAGTGATTGGATCTTAATGAATTTTGATATTTAGAAGGACCACATGACTCAGAGCTCCTATTTTAAATCCTGACCAGCATTGAGCCTCTAATTTTCCTTTTAAATCAGTCTATCGATTCCTAGAATTTTGCTAGAGCTCATGCAATATGAGCTCTTGGCTCTCAGCTCTTCTGACCTTGTCATTAGTAATTCCATAGCTAGTCAATAGTCCTAAAACTGTCAAATGGCTTCACTTCGAACTTGTTTACAAACTAATCATGACATGTCTTTTCTGAACCAAAGCAAGAGCCAGTATTGAACGGAGCCATTGCGCAGAAGTGATCCCAATTAAATAAAAAATAAATGAAAATAAAGCAACAATCCTAAAATGCTTCATTTTTATTCTATAAACAGGTCCCTTAAATGGTTTGCTTTAATGCTAGTTCTCTGTAATCCTAGAAACGTAGGGAAACTTAATTATTTGGTTTATATGAGTTGATATATTCTGAGTTTTTTATTTACCTCCTGGGTATAAAAAATTTAATAGAAGCAGTTTTAAGTACAACAACCTCAGCTAGTTGATAAAGTCCATGTGTTTTACTTGTAGGCTGGGCACCAAAAATTTAATTAAAGTGCTTTTGAACACAGCTATCTCACTTAGTTTGTAAATTATGAGTCTTTAGGTTCCCGAAAGGGTATCAAAAAGTTTATAAGAAAAACTTTTGAGTACAACATACTCAGCCAGTTGGTGTACTCTGAGTCTTTTAGTTGTTGATTGGCGTCGGTCAGCAATGCCGCGCCATTCGTATCAACCACAAGTGCATCCAGATCGAGAAGTTTCAGAAGGTCGACGAGGCGAGCTTCCGGCCATTTCAGGTTGAGTGGCACATAGGCCTTACCGCTGCACAGCGCGCCAAGGATGCCGGCATAGGCTTCGAAACTGCGCGATCCGAGAATGCCGACTCTGCCGGATCGGCCAGCGGAGACAAATCCGGCGAGCCGCGCCGCGGTCTGTGCCAATTCGCCGTAAGTCCAGCTTCCCTTGTCGGAATGCAGTGCAATTTTATGAATATTAGAATCACTTAGTTTTATGTGGCTTACTTGATAGCAAGGTTTGTGGCACCTTTGGCTGATATGCAACTTCTTTTAGCAATTAGACGATTAACCTATAAGCTTAATAAGTGGTTAACTAGCAAAACAAAGAACCAATTCTCTAGGGACAACATGGTTTAAAAAAATAAGGAAGGAAAAACGACTTTACGCTTACGAATACCCCGGGATAGGCGTTTGGAATCGTCACAACTACTGCTACTACTAACAACTAACTACAGAAAAAAGCTGCCTAGGGTCACCCATTCGTAAGATAAAGATACCTCAATTTTCACGTTTTCCAAGATTTCCAGTTTCCCCCTGCTACTCTTCCCAATGTCACCGGATCTGATCGGGATTTCGAATAAGAGCTCTGAAGCACAAAATCTTTCTAAATATCAAATTTCATTAAGATCTGATTACCTGTTCGTAAGTTACAAATACCTCATTTTTTCTAATTTTTCCGAATTACAGCCCCCCCCCCCAACTCCACCAAGGAGAGCGGTCCCAGTCCGGTTGTGTCAGCCATGTATCTTGGACTTATAGTGGAGAGATCGGGATGAAACTTGATGGGAAGAATAAGCACAAGCTATAGATACGTGATTTACATAATTGGAACGAATTCATTCTTTTTGGGGGAGCTGGAGGTTGTTAATTTGGAAAAATTAGAAAAATTGAGGTATTTTTAACTTAAGAACGAGTGACCGAGTCTTAATTGAATTTGATAACTTGAAGGAGCTCATGTCTCAGAGCTCTTATTTCAAAATCCCGACCAGGTCTGTTGACATGGGGGGGGAGTTGGAGAGGGAAACCGCAAATCTTAGGAAACGAAAACCACTTTTTTTTTGCATGTGTCTTATGCTTTGACAGACGGTCAAAACAACGTATTAAACAAGCTTTCGTCTGTAAACATCCATGTTATTTCCCTATAATAATTGTCTGAAGGGGGTATAGAGGGAGACGACACTCCCCAAGATTCGTCTGAGGGACCCTCCACTGGAGAAACTAAAATATAATGGTCTAGGATGTACTTTCCTGATTTCGACCTGCTCCTCCGTCTTCCTCAGGAAAGATGACATGAATCCCCCAAAGGGTAATCCTTATGCACACTTACTAAACTAAATTGCACAGCGATCGATCCCAGGGGGAGACTCCCTAGTCGGTGACGGGGGGGGGGTGTCAGACACAGCTTTTTTTGAAAAACCCAAAAATATACTAAATTTTGCAGATTTCTACCCTCAAAAGTATACTTATCGCTAAAGACTACAGAATGAAAACAAACAAGCAGACCCAACTAAGCAGAACAGGATTTGATGTAAAATGAATTTAATACAAGCCAAGCCAGAAATGCCATGTAGCAACAACTTTCTATTATGCTGAGCTCAGTACAGGAATCATTTTCTTGTCGCGATCGACGATTTTGGCGCCGGCCTTGACCGTCAGCAGATAGGAATCGAAGGCCAGGTCACGCTCCAGATTGAAGTCGGCGGCTTTCACTTTTTCCAGAATGTCCTGACCGCCGCGCAGGTATTCGTTGAATTCGTACAGCGCCGGGTCGTCGAAAGCGTCCGGCGACTCAGCCTCGACATCCCAGAACAGGTTCGAGGTGTCGTAGCTCATTGGCATCGTTTCCGACAGTTCGAACGACCATTCCCGATCGCGCGGTGTGTCCTGTTCGGCTTCGGATTTTCCTTAAGGTTCTATGACTTTTAAGGGGTGTTCCCCCTATTTTATAAAATAAGGCAACTTTTCTCAGGCTCGTAACCTTTGTTGGGTAAGACTAAAATTGATAAAAATCATATATTTAAAATCAGCATTAAAATGCAATTCTTTTGACTTAGCTATTGGTATCAAAATTCCATTTTTAGAGTTTCGGTTACTATTGAGCCGGGTCGTTCCTTACTACAGTTCGTTACCACAAACTATTTAAGTATGTTTAATTTTTAGTCAGTTTTCAGCGTCAGTTTTAGGAGACCGTACGTTTTTTCCCTTGTCAAAATTTTCAATTTCGCTCAGAACTTCAGTTGACATGATAAATTGTTTGCTTTGCAGTAACTGGATACTGATTAACTAATAAGAAAAGTCGTTGGAAACATTCATTTATATACAAAAAGTGACGTCATTTGTGACGACATTCAACATCATTTTCCACTATCTGTCATTGTAGAAAATCCATTTATGATGACGTCATGCAAAAAAAATAAATTGCTTTTCTTACTCGGTTCCATCAGCCTTATACTAACGGAAAAAATACTTGTCGGGCTGCCCGTCGTTCTATTCGCGGCGACGCCAGAACTAAGCGAGAAAGCCGACGGGTTGGCAGCGCTGCTGATGGCACCGGGCGCGATTGCATTCAACTTCATTGCCGTGTCACTGATGGTTCGTCATCAACCCGATCAGAAAGCCTCGACTGGAAAGTTGCTTTGGTCATTCTTGACCAACCCATTAATCGTTTCGGGTTTGCTTGGACTCGGATCCGCCATGAAGAAACTTCAAGCCCCTCTCTGCTTCAAAAAAAGAAGAGATTGGACTATTTTATTTCCCAATAACCATTACTATATGTAAAAACTGGTCAAAGTTTGTGACTTGCAGCCCCTCCCCCGAGACTGTGGGGGATTAAGTCGTCCCAAAAGACGTAATTATTAAGTTTTTGGACTAAGCTGAACAAAATGGCTATCTCTAAATTTTGACCGAGTGACTTTGGGAAAAATGAGCGAGGGAGGGGACATAAGTGCCCTCCAAATTTTTTGGTCATTTAAAAGGGGCACTAGAACTTTTAATCTTCGTTAGAATGAGCCCTCTCGTGACATCCTAGGATCACTGGGGTGCGGCCGCATCTGGCCGGCACGGCGTCGGGGCTGGGCGGCGCGATCATGATCGGCGGCGGCGCGGGCATGAGCGCGCTGGCCGGCGCGATGCTGCGCCCCGAGGACGGCGCGTTTCCGCTGTTGTGGATCATGACGATCAGCGCCATGCTCAGCGTTCTGGCGGCGCTGTGGGTGATCCGGCGCACGGCGCAACGGGCGGCGAGGGCGGATGCGGATTTTTGACGGTTTCACGTTCTTCAACGAGCTTGATCTGCTTGAGATCCGGCTGCATGAGCTGTCGGTTTTAGCTGAGTTTATCATTCGGTTTTTCAGACAGGGGATTGCGGCAGAGGAATGGTATCAGATGTACATAATAAACGTTAAAAATTCTCTAATTGCTAAAGAAATTGGAGCCTATCCTTTGCTCCTTTCTAAGTGGTGACGTTAGAAAGTTGGCCTATGGCAAAAAAATCAACTTTTGAACAAGGACAGATAGAACTTTTTTTTCGACGGCAATCGATAACTCTTGATGAGCTGATCAAAGTATATGACATCCAGTTTTTTGGTACAAAAATTCCTTCATGAGGCGAATATGCGCCAATGCGCGCAGCTGAAGATCGACAAGCTGCATCGTTTTTCCGGGCCGCATGACCTTGAGTATGCGGTCGCCGCCCCCGGTAACACGCGCACGGAAATTCAGGTCGTATTCGCCGTCAAGCCTTTCCAGATCGGCGTCAACGTTCCAATGCGCGCGCAAAACGCGTCGCCAGTGTTCGGTCATGGTGCCTCCATGCTACCGCCGGGGAGGAGTCAATCTGTCCAAAAGGCCCAACAGGCCACCCGGCGCCAGGCGCAATACCAAGATCATGGCGCGGCGTGATGGCGCGGGCAGACCACTTCACGGAAGAAGCCGCGCGCACCCTCGGCGCGAGCGCCTGGAACCGCTACCGCCTCGTCGTGCTGCCCATCGCCCGCCCCGGCATCACGGCGGGTGCGTTCTTCGCCTTCAACATCTCCTTCGACGATGCGGTGATCGCCCTCTTCCTGCGCACACCGCAGCTCGAGACGCTCCCCATCGCCATCTACGGCCAGCTGGAGTTCAGCACCTCGCCCACCGTGGCGGCGGTATCGACTCTCATGGTCCTGCTCACCGTCGTCTCCCTCTGAACTTCAATCTAATATTAAGATCCGTGTACGCCTCCATGTCCAACTAAATGGTGTATTTCTTATTAGGAAATAGAACTCACTAGATGCATTTTAATAAAGATGAAGTCCATCTTAAACTAAAAATGTCAGGTGCTTTCTATATGAATGAAATTGGTACAAATGAGTGAAAAGCAATAATAGACATAAAATTGAATTTAGTGGACTATTTGTTAGTATTATTAGTATTTTCTTTTAGCTATGTCTTGGCTTGCAAGAATATATTATATTCATGCTACGGGGGACCCGATCTTGAGGCCTTGGCGTTGCTCGATGGTGCGCACATAATTCGAGGCGTCGAGGAGGGAGCCGAAGGTGCCGGTGTCGAGCCAGGCGGTACCGCGCGGGAGGACTTCGACCTGGAGGCGGCCGGCGTCGAGGTAGTGGCGGTTGACGTCGGTGATCTCGTACTCCCCGCGCGCGGACGGCTGCAGGTCGCGGGCGATGGCGATGACGTCGTTGTCGTAGAAGTACAGACCCGGCACGGCGTAGTTCGATTTCGGGACGGCCGGCTTCTCCTCGAGAAAAGTTTTAGTTTTCGAGGAGTACTGATTACCACAGCACATCTTTATGCTCCATCCCCACAGTACTGATGAAAGTAAAAACGGCCATGCCAGGAAAACTGTTTTTATTTTCTTTCATGTGGTCTGCGCTTTTTTTTTTATGTACCTGTGTATATACACAGGTAGGCTACATTTTGTTTCATTCTAGGAAAAAAAAATGTAAAATCGCTGAATAATACAAAAAATCCAGATTTGTGGTATATAAAACACATTTCTTCATTGAATGTCATTCTTTCCCCTTGAAGTGATATCAAATAGCAATAGAATTAAATTGATGATATTTTACATTTTCTCGGGGAAAAAGAAAAGTTTATTAGCTAATGTTAGACAGTTTGAAATTCGACAGAGAAATAAAGAAAATAATAAGATTCTCAAGATTGAACTAAATCGAAACAGGAGTGTTACAGCCAAAATCTTTAATAAATTAAATACAGACTGAATTTTGGTATTAGCTCGTAATTTGCAAAATATGTTTAAATGTTAAACCATTCGACTGGCTGAAGATGTCAAAGCAAAGGCCTGCATGATGTCATTTAGAGCCTGCACTAACAGCAGAGTATTTTTCAGTACAAAATAGCAAATCTATGAAGTAAAAGCTGTAAGTTTTCTTCTTCTTAAAAAAAAAAAAGATTTTAACCCTGGGTTACCACACTTTTACGTTAGCCTTTTGCGTTCTAATTTTTGGCTTTTCTCTTTGGAGGTACAAGAAGCGAGGAACACATTTAGTGTCTAATCCACAAAAACAACAAATATTTTTTTTTTACTAGAAATGGGAAATTAAAAAGAAACGTCAAAACTAAAGACGAACACAAATCGCATATACGTAATAAAAATATACAAATATAAAAATTAGTTACGTTAGTTATTCGTAAGCTACGTATATTTATTACTAATAAAAACGTTCATAAAAAAATAAAAAGTTCTAGTTTCATTTTTAAGTAACCAAAAATTGGAGAGCAGCTAGGTCTCCTACTCACCCCTTTATTCAAAATCGTCCGATCAAAACTAAGAGAAAGACGTTTAGCCAAAAAAAAAAAATTAATGTGCAAGTTTCGTTTTAACAATGAAATCAAAGCATGTATTAATTCAAAAACGTTCAGATCTATTCTGTCCGAAAATTCATTGGAGATGCCAGGCTGCCTAACAGGACAAGCGTATTCGAGTTGTAGGACCTACATAACAGAGAAAAATTCTCAAACAGTGCGATTTAGGACATTTAAATTTATTAAGGAGTTTGAGGAGAGAAAATGCACCATTTGTACGTTTTAAAAAACCATCAACGTGGCGATCCCATTTTAAGTCGCTTGAGATGGTAACACCCAGCAATTTCGCAGTATTAACAGACATTTCAGGAGGGATTGGACAAGAAAAAGAAGGGAGAGATTTCATCGCTGTCCCGGATTTCGAGGCGATGCTGACCGGCGACATTCGCGGCAAGGTGATCGGCATCCCGCGCGAATACCACGTCGACGGCATGCCGACCGAGATCGAGACGCTCTGGACCCGCGGCACCGAGATGCTGCGCGACGCCGGTGCGTTGATCCGCGACATCTCGCTGCCGCACACGAAATACGCGCTGCCTGCCTATTACATCGTCGCCCCGGCAGAGGCGTCGTCGAACCTGGCACGGTATGATGGCGTTCGTTACGGTCTGCGTGTTGAAGGCGAAGAAGTCTATCCTCTTTTTTTGCACTCATACCCCCGCACTGCACTTTATTTCTCAGCCTTGTCGGAAAATGAATATTAAAATCTTCCTCTTAACCCTCTAATGCTTCCTCCTCTACTTTCCTTGGCATCCATGTTTCTGCACCGTAATTCCTAATCAAAGTTGCTTTTTGACAATGCACAGGTACTTGTATGATAAAGCCCCTACTTAATATTTTCTAATATTTTTCTCTGACGCTCAATCCTGATGAAATACTTTAGAAACAAATTTGTGCTATATATTTTGTACATTATTGTCCTCATTCTTCTTTTCTTTGCGATTTTATGTTTTGAATGCGTTGGGTGGGGGCTAGTTGCCCTTCGATCACTTTTGACTCTTAAAAAGGGCACTACAACATCCGATTTCAAATCGAATGAGCTTCCCCCTCCCTCAAGGTTTATACGACCACGCCTTTCGTATGACGTGCCCCTGAAAAAAAAAATAATAATAAAACATAGAAAGCCTTATAGGTGTTTACTATTGGGAACGTTTTAACTTTTCCTCTAGTAACGGGCGGATGTTAAATTTGGAAAAATAAGCTTACCCTGCCCGAACAAACCAATTAATGCTATTACAACTGAAACAACTATAGCTGAATAAACCCACTTTAAAACGTTCATGCCTCACTCCTTGACCAATTGTGAACTGCTCATATTCTGAAGAACAACTTATTTGGTAAATGATCTTGGCGCTGAAAAGTTGGTGTATGCCAGTCAGCGCGCTAATTTTAATTACTATGTGTAATTTGAATTTGCAGCTTCTATACCACAATATATTTCTTTGTATTTCAGTAAGATATAAAACAAGACTGCTACTACGAAGGATGATTACATCGTGCACAGAAAACTTACTTCAGAAGTTCTTAAATTTCATGTTGACAATATAAATAATCAAACAGTTCGTGGTAACGAGCTGTAGTAAGAAGCGATCCAGCTCAATAGTAACCCAAACTCTAAGAGATGGAATTTTGATACCAATAGTTACATCAAAAGAATTGCATTTGTATGCTGATTCTAAATATACAAGTTTCATCAAGCTTAATTTTACCCATCAAAAGTTACGAGCCTGAGAGAATTTGACATACTTTAAAAAATAGGAGGAAACACACATTTCCCTTTATATCAAACTTTATCTCAAAATTTCAATGGTAAACGGTAAATTTTCCAATCAAGACTTGGACAAAATTGTCACACAAAAAGCCAAAATCTGAAAAGATAACACCTTAAATCAAAGATATATTCTTCTGGCCCTTTAGCTGGCAATGATCGGAACCAGCAATGATGAATGACGTTAATTCACGGCAATTAAGGGGGTTGGGGACAGAGAAAAGTTTTTTTCGAAATCCAGAGAGAACAATTCTCTTGTTTTTTTTACTTTCTTTTACAAAAATATTTTTCACAGAATTTGTGGTGTACTGATTTTGTTTTTGATACTTGCTACATGTTGATTTTCTTGTCGTAAAACTAATTTTGTTCATGGAACGTGTTTCATCCTGATTTTTTTCGTGAAACCTGTAGCATGCTGATTTTTCTCTTCATGAAACTCGTATATTGATTTTTTTCCTCGTGAAACTAATTTTTTCTTTCTGGAACTTGTTGCTTGCTGATTTCTTGCTCTTGGACTTGCTGTATGCTGATTTTTTAATCGTGAAACTTGTTGTATCTTGATTTTTCTTTCCCCAAACCAAAAAAAATCCCCCTGAAAATGTCTGTACAGTTCCCAGTAACCATTACTATATGTAAACACAGGTCAAAGTTTGGTCCGGTGATTTTGGGGAAAAAATGAGCGTGGTAGAGGGCCTAGGTGCCCTCCAATTTTTTGGTCACTTAAAAAGGGCACTAGAACTTTTAATTCCCGTTAGAATGAGCCCTTTCGCGACATTCTAGGACCACTGAGTCGATACGATCACCCCTGGGAAAAAAAAACAAAAAAGCAAATGAACACGCATCGTTGTAACACGCAGGGTGTTGCCACCATCTTGTCGACCGACAAATGCGAACGGTTGATGCACAGTTCGAGATTGCGCTGCGGCGCGATATCGGCTGTCACGACGTGCATGTCCACGCCAAGCGTATCGCCGATCATGCCGAGCGGATTCTGGATGCCGCGCTCGCCGTCGAGCGAAAACCCGGTCGGCAGCGAGTGGACGACCCGCCGTTCCTCGTCCACGGCCTGTTTGGCGCCGGCAGCCAGGACACGTTTGACATCGGCCGATGCGGCCGCATGCCCGCTGAGATCGATTGTCCTTTTTTTGTGCGGGAGTCTTAAAAAATACGAAAGATTTATACCATTTAAATATAAATTGGCTTTTCCAGGATTGTCTTACCCGTTTTACAGGGCCGTAGACTCCTATCAGAGGGAGATTACCCCCAGCCTAAATTAGCCCTTCAATTCTTGTTTAAAATCCTCAACATTTCCAAGTATAAACAGTCTTTATGATAATATTTGTGATTGTATAATTTTTTTTCGTGTTAATTACCTTATTATTAATGCAATCCAAATTGTCTATTATTCAATTTGAACAGTTGTACCTTTTAAACTTGAATAAAGATGAAACAACTGTGATGTATAATTTTATATCCATTGGTGTAGCTCGGAGACAACACTGAACAGTCTCCCCCTTAGAATACTTTAAATTTTAAAAATATTTTTCTGGCTCTTGGATTTTTATATTATTAGACCCCGCTTGAATATTATCATTAGATACCGCAAATAAGGAGGGGACCTTTTACTCTTCTTTCTTTTCTGTCAAAAAAGTACAGAAATTCTCTCTAGAAACAATTCATAATTTTCTGGTAAAAGAAAACTAATTCTCTACAATTTTGGCATTCAAATGCGCTCTTTCAGGCATCTGCATAACGAACCATTTTCTTCATTCCAGCTGACGCACAATTACACTCTTTTCTTCTATTTTTTTATTTGTCTTAATTTCCATTTAGCTAGTCGATTTAAATTCGTGTAGAATATTCCAGGAAGTAAGAGTTGCAGGGGGAGGGGGGGTCCAAGGTTGGAGAATTTTCTAAGATGAGAATTTTAGAGAAATTTTGGGTTGAAATTTCATTGGTGGAGGGCAATTTTCAGGAAGAAATTTCTCGGACAGAGCATCTCGAGCAACGTTTCTTCAATCCCCTGTAGTTTTTCTCTAAGCTGAAACTCAACCATACGAGGCTCATCCATATCCTGGCTTAATACATTAATAGTGCTGATTAATTTGTTAACCGACTGGGATTTCTTAGCTGAATCCTTATAATATGTATAAGTTGCGCCAAAAGAAAAAAGAGATAATAGTGCAAATATTAAAATACTGCAGAATGCTATTCTAATGTGGGATTTTTTAACGCTGAAAGAAGTTGCGCCTTTATGCCCACCTGAGACTAGCATGATTGTTTTGCAAGAGTGATGAAATATATGTGTTTTGGCCAAATATGGTAACGTAGCAATTTTTGCAAGAAGACACGTTGTGTTGTATTTGAAGCTCTCACGTGATGAAATATACATATTTCCATTTTGAGAATAAATTTTATTTTCTCTAAACAAACCATATGTAATAATATATATATTTTGTGACAAGGTATGGTAAATTAACAATTTGTGTAAGAAGATACACTGTGTTGCTTTTGAAGCTTCCCACCGAAGAAAACGTAAATACATTTACCTATTGACCTTAAGATCCTGAAAGAATTTGCCACAGTTTAGGAAATAGTGGGAAACACACCCTAAAAGTCATACAATCTTAACGAAAATCACACCATCAGATTCAGCGTATCAGAGAAACATATTGTAGAAGTTTCAAGCTCAAGTTTCAAAAATGTGGAATTTCGCATTTTTTGCCAGAAGACAGATCACGGATGCGTGTTTATTTGTTTCCTTGTTTTTTGGTTTTTTAGTTTTTTTGTTGTTTTTTTTCCCAGGGGTGATCGTATCGACTGAGTGGTCCTAGAATCTTGCGAGAGGGCGGCGTTTGCGCCGCTCACACGGCCGCAAAGCCGCGCAAGACGTCGCTTTCCGCCCTTGGAATCTCTGATCCGGGCTGTACCACTCGTCCCGAACCCGCCAACCCGCGCAAGGGAGAGCTTTTGATGTTTCTGTCGGTTTTCGAGATGTTCAAGGTCGGCATCGGCCCGTCCTCGTCGCACACAATGGGCCCCATGGTCGCCGCCGCGCGTTTCCTCGAGACGATGCGCGGCTCTCCGTTTGAGTTCAAAGGCTTGCAGGCGACTCTTCACGGGTCTCTCGCCTTTCACTTAAAGTTGTCTAGTTTTCCAATAATTACAAGAAGGGTACACCAAAAGATAGTTAAAACAGGTTATGACCAATCAATAATTATCCCCAAATAATAGAAAGCAGTCAAAAGACAATAAAAATCTAAACTGGTAATTATTGCATTGTTGGAAAAAAGAAATTAGATCTATTCTGTTAAATCAACCAGTCCCAGAAAAAAAAAAAAAACAAAAAAAGAAATTGAAAGACATTATTTACGGGTTTATATGTTTATTAAGATGAATAATTTTAAATGCAGTTAAAATCCCCTAGCTCCCTCAAAGAGAGCGGGCCCAGTCAAATTACTTCAATGACGTATCTACAACATTTGCTTATTCTACCCACCAAATTTCCTCCCGATCTCTCCACTCTAAGCGTTTTCCAAGATTTCCAGTTTTCCCCTCCAACTCCCTCCAATGTCACCAGATCTGGTCGAGATTTAGAATAAGAGCTCTGAGACATGAGTTCCATTTAAATATCGAATTTCATTAAGATCCGGTCACCTGTTCTTAAGTTAAAAACACCTCAATTTTTCTAATTTTTCCGAATTAGTTTTCTGCCCCTGATCCCATCATAAAGCAATCTTATGAAGTAACTCTGGTTCAGTTTCTGGATGCTCAACCTGATGGAGATTTTTTGGTCAGTGCATGTTCTGTTGAAGATGCCATCCAAAAACTAAAATCAAAATGTTCATCTGGTATTGACCAAGTTAGTGCTATTCATTTGAAATACGGGGGAAAATTTCCTATGGCTCATCTGTCTCTGCTTATGCAGATAATTTTAACTCAGGGTATTTCCCTTCTTCCGTTTGTATTGGAGACCTGACTCCTATTTCTACAGTATCACAGAGAGAATGCACGGCGTCCGACGTCGAGTGCTTTTCCTAAAGCCGAACTGAATTTCACTTAACATCCCCGTCTTTGTAAGGTAATTGTAAAGCCTTTTCTGCACAATTTTTCAGATAATTTTGAAACCAGTGGTGAGATTGATATGGGTCTGTGATTTTTAATATCTAGCATAGAACCACCTCTGTGGAGGGGGATGACTTTTTCCGTATTAAGTGCATCTGGGAATACGCCGGTTTGGAGCGAAAGATTGATGATGCTGACGAGGCATGGTAGCCTTTGTTCTGATTCAAGTCGCAGGTCTGGCAATTCTTTGGTTCTTCCCAAGTATTGTGACGATCGTTCCCGACTTGATCCCGAATTGATCAGGGTGAACTGAGGGTCTTTGCAGGACCCACATAGAACGCAGAAATAGCCGTGATCCTTTGGGGATTGCGGCTGTTTCTTTTTCGAAGTGTGGGATTTTTGCGTATCTCTGATTGAAATGTGGCACAGCAAAAAACGGGCAGCCGTTGCAGCCACCCGGATCAGTCTTTAGCGATCAGCCTGCGGAAAATTCCCTATCTTGAAAATATGTTATTATAAGTGTCAATAGAACAGAATTGAATTCTCATTAGAGTAAATATTTGCTGAAGCTCAGAACTTAGCTCAGTTCGAATGAGGAAGGTAAAACTAAATTAATATAATTAGATTCAAATCGAAGATAGGTTTGATATAACCGACCAACTTCTTAATAATCTTAATACGATTTATTACAACAAAGGTCATAGAAATTATGAATTAAAATTCACGAGTCATCCTATTATTTTTTCTTCTGTTTTATTGATAATGTTTGTACTTAAAAGGGGTATAAGCGATTAATTTTTTTTTTTTTGCTTTCTTGAGTTTCTACGTTTCCAGCTCACGTTTTTCATGATAAAAATAAGTTAATATGCTGTGGTAAAATAGTTGTAAAACGTGGAAAATATGATCAGCACGCTTTGGTTAAATTATATTAAATCTTTTTGGGGCCATACTGTTCTCTTTAATTTTGTATCCGACCTTTGCTATTTGCTAATGATTAAATAAAAAAACTAGTTTTTTTAACTGAAAGGAAGGAGCGACATTAAAACTTAAAAACGAACAGAAATTTTTTTTTTTACCAGTTGTGTTATTGGTCAAAAGAAACATTGTAAACTAGTTTCAAAGCGGCAAGTTAACATCAAATATGATGAAAACGGAAAAAAAATCCATATTAATCATTGATACAAAATGACTTAGTGTGAAAGTACTAAATTCGTCTAAACATGTAAATCCCTTACTTTGGAGAAAATTCTCTGGCAAAACATCTTTGGCAGAAAAAAAAACAAAACACTTCGGTAAAAAGAGACAATTCTTTATAACCGAAATATATATCCCGTGTCGCTCTTACGTCAGCATCCGGGAGCCTTCAACAGAATAAAAAGAAAAAAAATACAGAACAACACAAACAAAATAGAAAAAAAGGAACAAAAGACAAAACCAATAAATAAAACTCACATCTTAATAAAACTTCCAAAATACGGCAGAACTGTCATCACGCATAAGAACACCAAAATTTCTACATAATTGTGAAACACAAGTTTCATCAAGTTTAGTGTTACCCATCAAAAGTAAAGAGCTTGAGAAAATTTGCCTTATTTTCAAAAAAGGGGGAAACAACCCCTAAAAGTCATAGAATCTAAGAACTCTCAATTTCCAATCGAATAACCATCCTCCGAAGGTTCTATGACAACGAGGAAGACGTTGGCGATGAGGAAAGCGTAGCCCCCTCCTTTACGAAATCAATTCTGCTAGTTCGAAGGTTTAATTCTGCTCTTTACTTTCACAATAACGGCGTAGGCCAGAAATATTCCCAGGAATAAAGTGGGGATTATATATCAATGTCTACATCCACCTAGCCCTCTTCATTGGAGCTAATTCTGTATTTACGTGAAGGCTCAATGAGAGTTGGGAAATTTTGGCATTTATAGCCACAAAAATGAATTAAAAAATATTAGAAGCTGTAATATGTTTTTTTTTTATTTCTATCTTATGAATTTCTAGCCAAAAACGGGTATACACTGTTTACCCTTTACCTTTATTACCCTTTTCTTATCGATTCATTATCAAGCTTGTTTCTATGAAAAGTCGCATGTTCTCCGAGCTCATCTATAGTGACTTGATTTTGAAGAATCATACTTTTGATAACGCATATGCTGCGTTTTACTATAGATTTTCTCTATTGGGACAGGAATGGGGTTCCCTCCTATGTTAAATCGCTTGAGATGGTAACACCCAGTAATTTCATAGTAGGCTATTAACAGACATTTCAGGGGGGATAGGATAGTACAAAGAAGGGGGAGTTTTTAGAAAACTAATTGTTAAAAATGTTCACTTTAAAGGGTTGACTCTCATATCAATAGCAACAGCTTCACTGATATTGATTCAAAGACATCCATTGGGTTACTTTTTAGATTTTTGAAACATGTTTTCTAAGACAGTTAAATCGCCAACGAATTTCCTTCTATCCGGGAAAGCGACATCAAGACTGTTTATTACTAGCAACTCCCCTCAGAACCGCTGCACACGCACAGAGGCCAACACAGCTACACACACTCCTCTTCCATCCTGATCTATTCAAAGCCTCTTTATACACTCCCAGGAAGTTTCCGTTCCTTTAAATATTTCTTTATGGCATCCTCCCACCCCAGACGAGGATGACATACTTTCCGTTTAGCCCCAGACGGTTTGCCGACAAGGACAATCTCTGGCAATCTGTCATCCTTCATCCGCAGAGTGTGCCATAGCCATCTCAACCCTAGAAAATAAAGCCCTAGAAAGTAACTTATTAAAAGATTGTAATCTACATACTGACCACCCTGGCTCTACTATAGGTAAGATGGATGTTGTAAGTGACTTAGAAGGGTATCGCAAACTAGAAAAATCTATAAATAGTTCTTTAACAGGATTGATAGTGAATGAACGAGTTAAACGTTTTGATATTAGAGTCACAAATGTTACCAAACAACAAACCAACGCCACTGCTGCAGTAACTGATCAATTAACAACTGTAAGATTCGATCTTAGGAGTATTGCTTTAAATTCTGACACACATTCAGTAGAAGTCTGCTTGAATGTAGTAGCCTACAACAAAATTATTTTCAGCTTCACAACTTTGCTCAATCCCAATTTATAAGATTTTAAAGATGTGCAAATACATTTCCTAAATTTTGAAAAAAATTGATATGGCTCTGAATTCTACTCAAATAATAGGAATTGCATTTTCAGAACAAAAAGCAGAGAAAAAGTAACTGGTAACTGAAAATTAAGGTAAAATGTTGTTTTGTCAAAATTTCAGTAGGCATAGACCTGTCATGTAGGCAAATATCAGGGCTCTCTAGAGGGAGAAGGCTTTTTACACTCTTTTGATCCCGAAACTGGCAACGAAAACTTTGCGATTGCACCCAAAGAGCTGTTAGCTAATCTTAATGACATTTATCAAGACGCATCGAGTTACACTCATGTCTATGGCTTGGATGGTGATCTGGTGATTCGCACCACGTCAAGCAGCATATACTTGTACGTAGGGATGCGTCGTGGTGGTAACAACTATTACGCATTGGATGTTACCAGCAAATCTTCGCCAAGCGTATTGTTTGAAATAGATGGCGGTAGCGCAGGGTTTGAAAAGCTTGGTATAAATCTGTTTTTTAACTTCCTTTCAAAATAAACTAACAAGTAGAAAATATTGTTTTCTGAAGAATTTACGAAAATCAGTGAAAACAAGGGGAGCAAAATGGATTAAGGGTTTAAGAAACATGGTCTCTTTCCTCAACTCGCTGACTTTTCTTGATTTTTGCATTTAATGCCTAAATCAGCTCTATATTTGTTTAATGTAAAGCCCTATCCGTTTTGCGCCCTTTATTTTCAGTTATATTCTTAGATTCCTGAAAAAATTATTTGATAATTTTTAGCCCATTTTTCTTGTCTTGTAGTTGTTAATAAGTGTTATATTTTATAAACTGCCTGGGGTAGATTTTGTTCATGTTGGCTATGTTTGTTAGCAGTGTTCATTGCGCATAAAGCTTCACACAGCCTTGTTTAAGGTGGCTAATATTTTGTGGAACATAGTTTACTATTTCTTTTATTTAGTGTGTGTTGTTCATTTCGTTTTCTTTCGCTCACTTGCTCTTCCTCTTCCTTTCCTTAGAAGGCCATGGAACCTTATTGGAAAATATGACAGCGGAGTTTTTTCATTTTTCGTTCGAGAACACCATGTGGATGTCCTCATCGCGTTCGTCGATACGATCGCTGCGGGTGTGGATCACCACGGTGGCCACGGTCTGACCCGGCTGGAAGGTTGCGGTCCCGGTATTTCGCGCCGAGGTAAAGCTGTAGAAGAGATCGCTTTCCACGGCGGTTCCGGCCTGCGGGGCGTAATCCACGGTCACCGCTTCGCTGGACGGCTCCGACAGGCTGAGCGTGAAAATCAGCGCATCGCTTTCGATGGCCTTGGCCGAGCTGACCGTAATCACCGGTTCCGGCGTGGTGCATAAAATAGTCTAATAACTTCAATTTTCCATCATTTTTTATTTATTATAACTATTTTCCCAAATAGCAGGCCATTGAGCCCTTTGGGACATTATTCTTTATTGTTATTTCATTGAAATAAATGGAACTTGAACTTTTGTTTAAGTTTTTTGCTATGTTAAATAAAAATGTTCATTACAATTTATTTCACATTGACGTTGTAGCATATGCATATTCTATATTGTTTTTGAATATTTTTGTTTGTTTACCAGTGTTGGAGCTTGGCCAACATTTGGTTTTCTAGCCAATATAAATATGGGGGAAGCTGAAACGTTGATTATTACCATTCCCTCAGCGTGTTATGAAAATTACAACTTAACACTGTTCTTCAGATATTGCAGCTAAGCCTTTTTGACAGCCTGGGTCTACGTAGCGTCTTTTGATTTAGTTCAGCACCCCCTTAGAAACCCCTGAAAGTTTCAACTTAATGCGCTTAGCTGTTCCTGAAAAATAACAGGTACGCCGTTTTGACAGCCTGGATGTATGTAGTGTCTTTTTAGTTGGTTTAGCATGCCCTGAAAGTTCTTTCTTGCAATTCAGTGTCTTGAAGCTTTATTGATGGTGTTCACATTGTTTGTTTTTTCATGTCAACACTTTCTAGTTTTTAAATCTGTATTTGCGTTGAAAAATATTCTTCCACTTGCACCCCTTTCCTTTATTTTTGTGAATTTCCGCCCCTATATAATTACAATAATACAGTTTCAATTGGCTATATCTTTCTTTGCCAGCAGCTATCATCAGCTATCATCACAGACACAAGATATAGCCATATATTTTTTTGTGCATTATTTCTTCTGTTTTGATTTGCTCTTTCATGCTTATGCGCGCGATGAACATGCCGACAAAGGGCGACCAGGCGATCCACCAGGCCCAGTAGAAGGTTGACCAGCCGTGGTAAAAAGCGGTGTCCTCGCGACCGATCCAGTTACTCAGCTGCGGCAGGTAATAAACGTAGTCAATCGTTGCGCCGACAATCGTCGACAGCACGACGGCCGTCGGTCCAGCAACGATGACGAATAGCAGCAACAGGCCGGCGAGCCCCATGTTGATTTCGCTGAGGCGTTTGACGCCCTTGTCGAGACCGGCGATGACGGATACCAGGTGTAGGTGACCCGGCTGGCCGTCGTGCCCCAGTTGTAGGGCGAGCCGTCGGTGTCCGGGCTCGCCAGACTGACCCGGTCGACCGGCACCTTCAGGGCCTCGGCGCACATCTGCACCAGCACGGTGTCGGATCCCTGGCCGATGTCGACCGCGCCGGTGTTCAGCACAACCGAGCCGTCCTCCAGCACCCGCACGATGGCGCCGGTGCCGAGCAGGCCGGAGATGTGGGCGCCGATGGCGACCCCCTTGGCGCGGCGCTTGCCCGGCGTGGGCGTGTCGGCGGCGGTCGGTAGCGTGATTGCAAGATTTGAGAAATCGATGCCCGCGAGCAAATAGCCGATCGGAGGCATGACGATGCCATCAACGAGCGTTGAGACTATTGGGGCGAAAGCCGCGCCGATAATGACACCGATCGCCAAATCGACGACATTGCCACGCATGGCAAAGTCTTTGAATTCACTTAGAAACGACATTGGGCACCTTTCCGCTGTATGAGCTGACAATCTTTCATCCGCTTGATGGAGGGGGTTGGTCAAGACTAGACCGAAGCTTCATGTGCGAAAGTATTTCGCTGGGCGACCAATCTGGCGCATCATGCGGACTTCGTCGATCGCGGCCATGCGCATATCTTCCAGGAGGGGCTGCGCATCCCGCCGATCCGTCTGCAGCGCGCCGGCGAAACGCAGACGGACGTGCTCGAGCTAATTCTGCTGAACTGTCAGGTGCCGCATGAGCGCCGCGCCGATCTGCGCGCGCAGATCGCGGCCAACCGGTTCGGCGTGCAGCGCTTCCAGGCGCTGTGCGAGCGCTATGGCGTGCCGCTGCTGAACCAGGCGTTCGACGAACTGCTGGATTAACAAACGAAACGCTGTAGAAAAATTGGATTTACAGCTTTAAAGTTTTACAATGGAGAAAAGTTGATGGCTAGGAGACGTGCTGCGAATGGAAGATGGCAGATATTCACAGATTCTCCTTTTCTGTCAATCATCTGGGGCCTACCCAAAAGCAGGCCGCCCCCAATTTAGTTGGGAGAGGTCATATGGAAGGATTTTAGGGAAAACAGAAATTTTTGGATGGGAGTAAAGAGGGATGCTTCAGATTTGCTTGTACGAAGGAGGAGCGTGCCAAGCTATGTTGGTGCTAGGACCGCTCAGTGGATACGATCACCCCTGGAAAAAAAAACAAATAAACAAATAAACACCAGATGATCTGTCTTCTGGCAAAAAATGCGAAATTCCACATTTTTGTAGATAGGAGGTTGAAACCTCGACAACAAGGTTATCTGATATGTTGAATCTGATGGTGTGATTTTCGTTAAGATTGTATGACTTTTAGGGAGTGTTTCCTCCTATTTTCTAAAATGAGGCAAATTTTCTCAGGCTCATAACTTTTGATGGGCATGGTTAATCTTAATGAAACTTGTATGGTGTATTTTTCTTTTTTAATTGAACTTTCAGATCATTTTCTTGTATCTCTCATCAGGTACATGACGTCTCTTTTTTTATTTCAGCTGGCTTAAAACAGTCAATAAATGAAACAAGTTCTCAGAGCGTTGTTGTAGCTGTTGATAGAATATTTACCTGCTCAACCAGATTAGACGGAGATGCAATCGTAGAATTTGTTAAAGCATTGTGTCAGGTATTGACTTTTCTTTTAAAAAATATTGTTGGTGTTTCTTCTTTAAGTTACGGCCAAAGTAATTTGTTCCCCGTGATTTTATAGTGCTATATAGTACTTCCGTGGTACACAATGGCTCATTATTCAGTTTTTACAGTCATTTTCACTTGATTTGGTAAAATTGTCTACAACTTTGCCTTTTTCCCTCAGAATGTTGACGAATATACACCCTTGAGGTAAAGAAAAGGAAACAAGCGATCCATAGACTTTTCAAAACTTTTGCAGTAGAAAGTATTCCCCGAATATTAATACTAGGAAGGCCGTTTTGGTTCAGCTGTCTAACCCATCATTCCAAATCAGCACTAGTGTCATTTAAGGGACCTGGTTCGACGCGCCGAGCTGTTCGGCGCGCTCGACCCATTGCTCGGGGATCACGTCCACGCCGTCGCCGGGTTGGTCGGGATCGGGATGTTTCCACAGCGACGGCAGACGCGAGCTGTCCTTGGACAATTGTTCCGGTGGATTGAACAGCGACTGGATCGCTCGTTGCGGCAATCCGAACACCGCGTTCATCGTGTTGGGATTGTTGATGTTGTCCGATGCGATCAACGACGTGTCGATCGTGCCGCGGGGCTGGCTGTCCAACAGGTGATAAACAAATTGAACAACCACATAATTAAGAGCCAGTTCACATAGAGGGATGGCTGTAGCTTTTACCTTAAGTAGACTTGCATATCCGCCATTTTCTTTCTTGAAGACATTTATATGACCGTTGGCTCAATAATAAACTCTAAGGATGTGTTTACCAATAAATTCTTTGAGCGCAAAACTTAACCTTCGAAAACTCAGGCCATGCAGAATTCAACCCAAACTCAACCCACGCAATCTTCACCCGAACTCAAACCAGCAAAACCTAGCCCACGAAAAATTTTACCAAGTCAAACTCACGCTAGATTTCTGTTGTTACTTTTTCGTTGATAAAACTTCAGAATGTGAGACTTTTTGAAGTATTGTTAATATATTGTCATTTCAATTGCAAACAGTTTATTACTTATAGCTTTCATACCTGCATATAGTATTGGATAAATTCTTGACTTTTGATTATATAAATGCTTTACTTTCGGTATTCTATACACCAAAGTATTGAAATGGAAATTTGAAAGCCTTTTCCATCTCTAAAATGGTCTTTCTATCGGTTAAATTACATAAACATTAGTGAACAAGTATGTTATTGGAAATTCTTATCCACCAACACTTCAATACGGTTAGTGAAATTTCACTAGCAATATTAACATCTTTATCACCAAGTACTTTCGACAAATCATTATCCTGATGGCACGAGATTAATTTAGAAATATTTTTATCGTTATAATGTCTAAATAGGGACTCACCTTGCATATCCACAATTTGTTTTACATTAGATATTGGTATAGAAAGAAAATCAAAAAATGGTCAAAAAGATCAGAAAATAATTCCAGACTAGAATTTTAGACTAGAAGAAAAAGAAATGCAAATGCTTTAGGGGGGGAGGGGGTTAGGTTAGGTTACGTTGTGTTAGGTTAGGTTTCCATAATTTTGTTATATTTCATTAGGATTAACCTAACTTCACTTCTTGGGTGTGTTTTCAATAGCCAATAAATACCAAAAAATCACCTCTTTCCAGCATATATTCCCATTTTGTATTTTCTCGTGCTCAACTACTTTTATATATTCTAGCGTTGATTTTTATGTGTTCCAATCCTACCGGAAGAAAGTTAACAGTTCAGTTATTATGCCTCGTTGTATATTTCGACAATCTTCAAGGCTGGCTTGGGAAGGGTATTACAAGCTATTGCCCCACCTAACCCCCTACAGAATCACTCTATCTCATTAACCCAAATATTTTTGTGTTATGCAAATGAATATCAGAAATGAATCTGCAGCCAATATTAGGGTCCAGGCTGCTTTTTATATGGTTTTACCTATCTCAAGGCCGTATCCAGGTAGAGGGCTAAGGGGTTTGAACCTCCCCGAAATGTTTGTCCGACTCGTAATAAACGTAACAAAAGTGAATATAAACACATTTTTTAGCTGTTTTTTTTGCAGAAGATATTTTCTTCGTGGAACTTGTTGCATGTTGGTTTTTGTTCGTGAAGTATGAATGCATGCTTATTTTTTTGTTCGTGGAACTTATTGCATGTGGATTATTTCTTTGAGAAACGTGATGTATCTTTATTTATGTTTTCAGAAAATTTGTTATATTGTTTAAGTTCTTCATGAAATGAAAAGAGAAATATCTTGTTGATGTTTCTCTTTGTGAAAATTGTACTCCTTTTGCTTAAATGCGTTAACCTAATAAGTTAGATGGTGAGCCAAAATGAGCTGGCATCATATGTCACCGCGCCGAACGTCGCTCCGTCGATCACGTCCACTCCCGCCGTGATGGCGACTGCCGGAAAACCGTTTACACATCGGCTGCGAGCCCAAGATGCCGACGGCGATCAGGTGGCGTGGCGGCTGAGTGACACCGCTCCGGGCGGAATCACCATCTCACGCGTGGAATTGATGAACTCCGATGACCAGTTGGTCGACGCCTATCACGAACTCGTCTGGGACGTTCCCGAGGATGCTTCGGGATCCGACGCGAGTTTCTCGGTCATCGCCGAAGATGGTCGTGGCTTATAATTTAAAAAAAAAATTGTACTTAAATTAAATATTGATCAAGATATCTTGGTAAATACACCATAGGTTGCTGGTTTTCCATCCAACTTATACCTTCCAAACAAGATCGCTCAAAGAAAACCCTCCTCCACAAAAAATACCAAATATTGGTAAAATTTTTGGTTAGAAAAAAAAACAATGGTCCAGTAGCCCCCCTCCCCCAAAGGTGTATCTTAACTTGTGTGTATCTATACAAATACAAATGAATAATTCACTTCAAATTCATTCCTAGAAACATTCAGTGATCGACATTAAAACTTAAAACGAACAGAAATTTTTCCGTATATGAAAGGGGCTGTTCCCTCCTCAACGCCTCGCACTTTGAGCTAAAGTTTGACTCTTTCTCTCAACTCTACTTTTTAAAACAGTAAAAACTTTAGCGTAAAGAGCGGGGCATTGAGGAGGGAAAAACCCTTTCATATACGGAGTAATTTCTGTTCGTTTTAAGTTTTAGTGTTGCTCCTTACTTTCAGTTAAAAAAAACTTGTTTTTTTATTTAATTTCTGAACGTTTTTGAGTTAATTCATGTTTACGAAATTGTGGATTCTTTTTTGAAGATTAAAAGCCTGAGAAAATTTGCCTAATTTTTGAAAAAAGACGAAAATACTTCTTAGAACTCAAGTGATTTTAATGAAAATCACATCGTCAGGTCGTGACTATAAGAAAACCCTACTGTATAGGTTGCAAGCTCCAATCTACAAAAATGTGGAATTTGTAAAAAATTTTACCCAGCAGAAAGATCACAGATACGTGTTTTTTTATTGCCCTAGTTGTTTTTTGTTGTTGTCTAGTTTCCCTCCAATTTGTTGGTCATAGCCCAGATGCGGCTTAGCCCAAATGACGGGCAGAACGACGGTGAATGCTCGGTCGTCACCCCAAGAAAGCCATTCCCGCAGTTCGCTACGGAAGCAAAACCCTCTATCCCGGCTGACGCGTGTCGATTCATCGAGCGGCAGGCAGCCTACCTTTCAATCACTCTCCCTAAGGGGTATGTGCCCGAGATGGCTTCGTTCATAATTAGGCAGTAGCGAGACTCCCCCCGCTTGCATCTGTGGCCCTTTGGTACAGAAGGCATGAATCTCGCTGTCGACGAACGACCAAAGTCGGAGCAAATTTTTCCAACTCAAGTGAAAATGACAGAGAAAACTGGAAAACAAGTCGTATAGTAATAAAAAAGGTAAATATGTACTAAAGAAAACTGACATGTTTTGGAGAAACTAAATTTCAACTGAGAGGGGGGCAAACTTGGATCCGGGAGAAAACTCAGGTCTAGGAAGGGCAGTTGCCCCCTCTATCCCATAGCAAATTACGCCCCTGGCCCCAACCCCTTGCCACTTAGTGGTCGGAGAAGGGTAGGTATGTGCTTCTGGAACCACTCAAAATGCCAAAAAAAAGCCACTTGTAATAAATTAAAGGGCAAAGACATTAAATCGTAGCCTTGACAGATGTACGACAAAAATAAAAAATAAATAGCTGCAGAAATAGAGCTTTTGATTAAAAACAGAGAAAGAAAAGAGTCTGAAAGAAATGACCACGAATTACGCATATGTTATACTTCTTCGGATGGATTATCACACTTTCCAGCACAAGCACACGAAATATCACAAAATCTTGGAAGTAGTAGTAGTAGTAGTAGACAGGTTTAATAGCAAAAACTTGACAGCTGTCTTCATTCCTCATGAATAAACTTAGAGCAGAAGACCCAAGAAACTTTCACGGTAAACTAGCTATTAAAAAAATAGCCTTGTGCCTTCCAGAAATGTCATAACCAAGAAAGTTTTTAAAATTTCTATTTGAAAGTAGTTTTTAATTTTGCTTTGGCTTGGGCAAAAATAAGGAGGTTAACTGTAATGTTTAATAGGCTCAGCAACTGTTTTTAAGAGGCGGGGGGGCGTTTTTTGGATGTTTTTATTAAGCTGGGGCTGCGCTATGCCAAATGTGTTATTTTATTCCAGTTGTGGTTGCAACAATGGGAGCTTACCCACGTGTCAGTCACCGGCGCCACCTTGACACGTTCCGGCAGCCATCATCCTAATATCAGGGGCCCCTACGGTATTTATCCCACCAGTGACGGCGGCGCAATTATGTTGGCCCAGACCATGGTGCAGGATGCCTGGGACGCCTTCTGCATCTTCGCCGATGCGCCTGAGTTGGCTTTCGACCCCCGCCTGCAGACACCCGGCCAGCGTTTGGGAGAAGGTCTCACCGAAGCGGATTCGGAAGAGTTTCGCGCGCGCTGCCGCGACGATGGCCGAGCTTGGCTACAACATCAAAGCGTTCTGCTACCAGGACAGCGCCCGACGCGCGCACAGCATCGCCGCGCAGGGCGGCATCAACGCGGCGAAGAACTACCAGAACGACGGCGACAGCGTCTTCCGCTTGTTCTACGACACGATCAAGGGCGGCGACTTCCGCTCGCGCGAGAGCAACGTGTACCGGCTCGCGCAGGTGAGCGTGAACATCATCGATCAGGCGGTCGCGCAGGGCGTACCGTTCGCGCGCGAGTACGGCGGGCTGCTCGCGAGAAAAATATCTAGCATTGTTTAAGATAGGAAAGTAGTATTAGATCAAAAGGGAGTAGATTCCTCTTAAGTCCCATTTTAGAATGATCAGAGCGGCCATGGAGTGATCACTCTCCGATGCAGCGATAATGCTGCCTAATAATATATAATAATAATAATAATGATTTATTTCTGCCCTCTTTACATACAAAAGATGTACACAGAGAAGTATGAAAAGAAAACGAAAAAATTGAAAAATTACACTTTAAATGAAAATCAGTAGATCATAGCTGTTTTTTTTTGTTTTTTATGGGTCAGTTTTTCTTGTCAGTGACACAATTAGTAATTTGATTGATTCTTTAAAACAAACGATGGAGAAATTTCGTAAACAAGTATAATTTGCCAATAACCTCGTGTTGATTTTTTTCATTCTTGCTAATGTGTTTTGGTAACGAGGCCCTGAAAAACAGATTTTAAATTTGACTTTGTCAAATTAGCTTCAAAAGACTATCATGTTTTAAAAAAGTTTTTTATTTAGTTTTTTTTTAGTGTTTGAGCTGTTAATTTGTTTTAGGTAATCCCTTTATGCATAGTCGACCTCTTTTGCGTCTCACCTCAGAGTGCAACTAAGAGCACCAACTATTTTTCGAGTCAGTGTTCTGGCATACGAAGAACGTGAATAAGAGGGGTCCATCTCTTTTGCATCCGGAGGTCACTAGCTAATGGCTGACCGTTTTGCCCATGGACTTCTGTGTCGGTGACCTTTCCCTACCAAGATATTTTCAGGATTCTTATTAGGTATATGTTCTCAAAAGTTAAGACACATTTCTCCATTTGGAGATTTAGTTTCTAGCATTCACAAGCACAGAGAAGGATGATGTGTTTTACAAATAATATTTAATTTTAATCAATGTATACATTTATGGGCTTTTAAGCTTGTAGACTTCAATTTTAATATAACCGTACAATATAAAAATGAACTAAGTACATTTTTTACAAAAATTGTTTTATCATCATTGAAGTTAGTTTTTCAGGATTTCTTAGGTTATTGATTATAAATGTGATATTCAATTTTGGAATGTAAAAGTCAAAATATGCCACTGTTTGTTTGATGACTGCCCCCCCCCCGCCATTTTCTACTATTTTATTAATCTTAATAGTTCATTTTCTTGGTAGCTCTTTCAATCGTATATATGCCTGTTTTGGTCAAGGAAGAACCCATTGTAAATTTGTAATTTCCGCTATCCGAATTATCTATCCCCATTGAAAAATAATAGGAGTCCGAATGAAAAACCAAACGAGGGTCAAAGCCACCACCAGCACGGACTTTTAAATCCACGAAAGCGGGGTAAGTATTAGTACCTACATTCAAACCTTTTTCAAAAGTATTAGCACCACCATGAAAATAATTTGCTAGGTTTAAGATTGGAAATTGTCCAACAGGCCTCAACAAATTATCCTTAAGCAGTTATAAAAGACCAAGAACATAACTTTTGTGACATGACAAATCAGTTTATTTGATACCATAATTGAATTAGTTAGTAAATTAGCAAGATAGTAATTAGCTAAAGGGATGCCTATAAAATGGAAATAGGGTTGTGAAATAGACTTTAACAGCCTTAACAAGGTTAAAAGCTGAAATTGTATAAGGCAATCACTGATTTATGATTAGGCATATAATACTAATATAGGGTGAAATATGGGTAAAATTCTAATCCATTGACTTTTTGCTGATGAAATGCTTCATATTTAAGATTTCCTTTTAAAAACACATTTTCAAGATACTTCACTTTTCCACAGATAAATTGGGGAGACAAAAAACAGTTTTTTTTTAAAAAGAAGTTTTTTTTTAAATAAAAGTAAAAATTTACATCAAACCTAAGACCAGCAGAAATAAAGTCCTACAATAATTCAAATTCAAAATGACTGAGAATTAGAACTCAAGAAACAATAAAACCAAAACAAACAGAAAATTTGAAGGAATGATCATATCATAAGCAGCGCAATAGCACTCCCTATATGTATATGTCGTTATGGTAATATTGTGAGCACGTGACAATGCAATCCAGCTTGTAACATCGATTCTTAATTCCAATTAAATTAAAAAAAAAGCTTTTTTCTAGCTGAAAGTAAGGAGCGACATTAAAACTTAAAACGAACAGAAATTACTCTGTGTAAGAAAAGGGCTGTAGACCCTTTCATACGCGGAGTAAGTTCTGTTCGTTTTAAGTTTTAATGTCACTCCTTACTTTCAGTTTAAAAAAAAAACTTTTTTTTATTTAATATCTGAGCGTTTTGAATTACCTTCAAGTCAGGCCCATGTAGTACCCCTTTTAAAGCTTAAAGAAACATTTCGTATCCACGGCAGTCGAAGAGAAACTGAGCACTTAATTAATACGTATATTGGGGGAGTAGAAACATGGCAACATTATTATAGATGGCAATATTAATGACGATTTCAAGGTACTTATTTTCAAGTAGAATATCGTTTAAGTTCATATTTGTTAAGAACGGTGTAAGCCATTATCCGCGTGTGGTCAGTATGAGATATTTCAATTTTATGGAGTCATTTAAACGAAGAGGATTTCCGGCGATCGACACCGACATCACGAGCCCGAGGCAGCACAAGCCCACGACAGCTGCCATCAGCCAATCGAGCTCGCGGATGCGACCCTCGGCAGCCAGCGCCGCGTTGCGCGCCGTCATCGCGACATCCTCCGCGCCGTCATCAGCGGACCTTGAACAGGGCCAAGCTGCTGGCCGCGAGCAGGAGTGCGATGATCCAAGTGCGAATGACGATGCGCGTCTCCGGCATGCCACCCAGCTGGAAGTGATGATGCACCGGCGCGCAGCGGAACACGCGCCGCCCGGTCAATGAAAATATAAGTTTTGATGTACTATCATAAGGAGAAAAAAATTAGAATTTCTTCTCAAGATAGTTTCCAAGGTAATGCCTGAATCGTTATTGTTGGATTAGTCCTAAATTCTCAGTTTATAATATACACATGAATAGCGTCTGTGTACACATTCTTACAGCCGTCCCAACCCTGTAGGAATATTGTCAATATTTATAAATATTTCCTTCAATTACTTTGTTTTAATTTAAGCTGACCAAGTAGTTTTGCTTTTTCTTATATTAATTTTTAAAAACCATGGTAAAGGAAGAGAAAGCTTTGCTAAACAGCTACTTTTTTAGTAAGAAAAGAGGAATGCCACTTTTGAAAAAAAAAAACTTCTAAATACACAATACACACAGGGTGGAACCAAAAGCGAACATATCACCTAACATATTTAGATGTCTCATAGGAATATATTAAAGCGATGGGCGCCCCTTCCCCGTCGGCTTAGTATCAAAATTCAAACGTCGAACTACTGATAATGCAAACCGACTATGAGAAAGTATGAGAAAGAGGATTATACCAACCGATAGTTCAAGCTTAAAATGCTGTACAAAAAAACCAAAAGTATTCCAAAAATTAAGCAAAACTGCAGTCTGAAGTCTCAGGCCTCTTTGCTTCTTGGAAAGTTCATAAGTTAGGCAAATGAAACTTCCAGGAATTGATGTATGGCCCAATATATGGCAGCAAAGGCTTCTTCAACATTTTCAAAACTTGATATTTTGAGCGGACTCCTTTAACTTCTATTCACTTTTTCTTCCAAAAAAATTTTGTAATATCAAATTAAAATTCTATAAAAAGTAAAGGAATATAAACAATTTCAGGTCAACGAAGACTTGTTGGAGCACGATCCAATCTCCGGGCGGGACGACGCGACTTCGGGCTTCGATATAGGCGAGCACGTCGGGGATGGTGCGCATTTCAGGAATGGGGTGGTCCCATTCAATGAGGCTGGCTCCGAGTGGGTGGGTATGAGAATCGATAAGGCCCGGGATCAAGGAGCATCCGTTGAGATCGATCACTTGGGTGGCTCGGTAGCGATGGCGGAGGATTTCGTCTTTGGAGCCCACGGCAAGAATCTGGTCGCCCCGTACGGCCACGGCTTCCGCAATGGTTGGAAGCGGCCGAACACCTTTGACTTCAGGTCGTCAAAGTCGGACCTGGGCTTGACTGAATGGCCCGGACGGCCCGCTGTAAAGTCGATGGCAGGTCGCGCCGATCCGATCGACTGTCGCGGTGCATGCGGGAGATAGATCAATGAGAACGGAAGGAAGTCCTGCGTCTCGCCGTTCAATCTGGTCTGCGCAAGTGGCGTCGGCAAAGCCAGATCGAACCGGAAGTTTGAGTTCTTTGGTTGCCCGACTAGAATCCGGGAGAAGAACGCCCTGTTTCCGACCTTGCCTTTGATCTGTGTACAAGCGATGAACTGCTTAATATTATAAAATCTAATCATGACATTTTTTTACCATAAGGAATGCTCTGAGCTAATCAAATATATCACATCCACAGCCATAATTGATTCTGGTGTACATTAATAATACTGTACAAAGACGCATTTTACTATCCATAAACCATCTCCCTCTCCCCACCAACACGCTCCCAGGGAAGAAATATGCACCTGAATGAACTGCATTTTCAGTTTAACATAAGAATCACCATACCAAAAATGTAGCAATAAAATAATTCATTGGACACGAGGCTTTTACTTGTAGCCATTTCTTAATGCAATAGCCACAAAATACATGCTTATATTTTAAAGTCCGAAGAGGATCCTTCAGTTCATTTAAACAAATCGGACAAAAGAGACTCCTTTCCATACTCTTTGGTACTTCTTATGAAATTAGCTTTTGATACTGAGATGACTTGTTTTAAAGTGTATTTTTATATTAGCTCATAACATCATGGGAAATAACGTCATAATGATAATGCAAAAGGGAAGTTCAAATAACTAGATTTTTTGTTTTCGTTTGTAAATAATGTTCATAAGCGGACTAAAATCCCAATATTAGGTTCTCAAAATGCTATACCTTTAAACTTACAAAAATTTCCAAGAATTTGCGACCCATTCCCCTCTTGTCTATTTACTAAGTGGATAGCAATAGAATATGCTTGTACTAGTTGAACAAGGTTCTATATGGCTAAAGTTATTAGATTTTTCTTTTGAATCATCGAACAGTAAAATTGTATTTTATGATAGTTTTTTTTCATCGCTTCCAGTTTCTTTTTACAAAAATTCATAAATTTCATGTTATTTTGGTTGTCTCAGCCCTACAGGCATTGTTATACGTTCTTTGGACTATTTTTTTTTGCAAAATTACAATATCACAGTTTAGTAGGCAAAAATTGGAGGGCAACTGGGCCTCCTCCCCCACACCTTTCTTTTCAAAATAGTCCGATCAAAACTATGAGAAAGCCATTTAGTAAAAAAAATTAAAATGCAAATTTCATTTTAATTATTCATTTGCGGTGAGCCAAAATCAAAAGATGCATCAATTCAAAAACGTTCAGAAATTAAATAAAAATAAGAAGTTTTTTTAACTTGAAAATTCGTCAGCTTTGGGAAACATGTAAATGTCTACTGGACTGACATTGCTTTTATAGTGCTGGCACCTGATGAGGTTGGCTGGAGGACCGGGATCGAAGTTGATGAACCAAGAGAAGAGCTATGTGTGTCAATGACTGTTCCAGTGATCGAAATATCTTCATTAGCCGGTACTGGCCTGTCAGTGACAAAGCTTGGCAAAAATTTATCTTTGTAAATACTTGTCGGTTGTATGGTACAATATCAGAGCCTTATAGCGTTAAGAAAAGCAGTTTTGGCTATTGCCTCGCAGCCCGCCTTGCAGATCCGCTCGACCACGCCGATGGCGCGCTCATTCTTAGCCGCCAGCGCGTGCATCTTCTGCATGTGCCGCGCCTCGTGGATGTTCTCGATCATCACGAGACGGATGAATTCGGGATTGCGGCGGTGGTGATCGAATGTGAATTCGAGCAGCGCCCGCAGTGCCACGTCGGGGCGCAGCCCCTCCAGATCGAGTTCGGATTCACCGCCGCGCACCTCTGCGTAGCAATCCTCGAGCACCGCCTCGTAGAGCGACTGCTTGTCCTGGGCATGCGTTATGTGTCTGGAAGAAAAATCAACAGCTTTTATGAAGAAAATTACCATGATAAATTAAGTTTCATGAAAGAATAAATCAACATACAACAAGTTTCAAGAAGAGAAACATCAAAACAAATTAAGTTTCACAAACGAAAATCACATCCACGAAGAAAACTTTTCTCACGAAGAGAAAAATCCTTGTGCTTCTTTCACTAATCACGAAGAGAAAATTCAATATGCAACACGTTTCATGAGGAAGTAATAAAAATATATCAAATTTTGTAAAGACACAAATGCGACGCGGTGGTTTCGGAAGGGTTTCCGGTCGACGGGCTTTCGAAGTATCGCACCTTTCTGTTGAATTCAATCAGTGCGATTCAGGCCAAGCGTGGCGAACGCCTGGAAGGCATCGCAGAGTTAGAGCAAGCATTGATCGAGTATCAGCGTGAGTTTTCGGTGCCCGAAAATTTATCCGGAACCGCTTTGGCTGAATGGGAAAAGGAGAAGAAGAATTGGCAGGGAAAGGCTAGGAAACTGAAAGAGCAGATGGAGGCTCTTCAAAGCGAGGTGGATGTTTACGGTTCTGCAGGAAAACACTCAGGCCGCCGAGCTCTTAGGCAAGAGTATCGTTGGTGAGAACTGGTGCAACATCATATGCGATCCGGACTTTGCGGAACCCATGCTTAGTGGTGAATGCAATTACGCGGATGGCAAGCGCATTTCTATCAGCCACAACCAATATGGCACTGGTAAGGAAACCATACTCCTACTCACAGACATCACGGAAAGTCATCGACTACGTCGATTGATCAACCGGGAAGAGCGACTCTCCGCCCTGGGGGAAATGTCAGCTCGATTGGCCCACATTGAAGAAGAGAAAGTACAAGCTTCGTATAGAAACTTACCTACATTTTTTAATCTCAATTTAGTCCCTTTCCTCTATCTAAAGTACATTTTTGAAGCCCTACCTTTTAGAGCAAATTCATATTTCAGCGAAGATCGTCTTTGATATATATATTTTTTTTCAACCGCAATATTCAAAATAAAAAGTTGGATGTTCGAGGCGTTTGAGCCACAAAAAAGAATTAATTGATTAAATCACCTCTTTTCTAGGGACAAAAAAAAACTTACTTGTTTATGAAATGTTCATTTGAATGCTTAGATTAATCAAATACAAGTTCAAATTTTAATATTATGGGGTGAAGCTATATTTTATATGTTGCTATAGATATATTCTTTAACAGACAAACAACTAAAAACTCTCTTTTACTTTTATAGCTCCAACGTTTTCGCTTCTTTCAACATCAATCAAATATGCTTTACGTTCGTCTTTTTTGCTTAATTTTTGATCCTAATAAAACAGGTAATTTAGGAATTTCTTCATATTATTGGCCTGGGTATGATTCATATTTTGTTAATGAAAAAATGGGGTCATCGATTTTAAAATTATTAGAGAAAACTACATACAGCGTATTTTCTGTGCAAACAATTTTTAATTTCGTTGTGATTTTTGAGATATACGGAAGATTAAGGTCAGAAAGGTCAGAGTCTGGAGGTACTAGAATCTTTTAATCCAATTTGTCTGGTACGGTAAAATCTACCAACTAATTGAGAGTGGGGGCACTACTATTTCAAGCATTATTTGACTATTCAGAAGTATTTAAAGTAAAATGAGATAAAGGAAAGGAAAGAGGTTTCGAAAGGGAGCTATGACATTTGGGCAGATTCTGGCAATTGCGCTCAAGGCCGGATGCAGCAAGGATGATTTCGACAGGACCATGGCCGTTCATCCGACGGCCTCGGAGGAACTGGTGACCATGTATAAGCCCAGCTACCGGGTGGAGAACGGCCAGCGGGTCGATTGATATGAGATCGTAAGAGACATGTCCGACAGTTTGAAGCGCGCCATGGATGAGGGGCCGGTTGTCGCCTATTTCGGCTACGGATCCCTGGTCAACCGCGCGACCCTCAGAACCCGGTATATCCACGCCGAACCGGCGCGATTCTTACTGTTTGTTTTGCAAGTATATAGCATTTTACTCTGCAACTGGGAAGGTCTACGTATAATGTTTATTTATATTTAAATACTTCTAGGTTCTTACAAAACCTAGGACCGAATGCAAAATGTGCACCAAAATATTAGCTCCTTCCTCCGAATTCAATAAAAGTAGAAATATGACGTGTGCTAAAAATGACCAACGTACAAATGGTATTGGCATTTTTATTTTCATTCTTTTAAACTATTTTCAGTAAATAGTAATTCCATAAATATTTTTCATGAATTTTGATGATACAAGCCCTATGTTTTAAGCCTCCGCGGTTTTGTTTCGTTATTACCTAACTGTATTTGATTCCCGTCCCCCTCAAGTAAACTCACTTCAAATTAAATATTTAAAGTAAAACATGAACAACAGTTTTTCTTAGTTTTAAATCCCCTCCCCAAACAAAATATATAATTGAAATATATTTCAAGCGCTTCTCACATACCACCATCTCCACTAGAAAAGAGTGTATGTACCCCTCCCTCCACAAAAAATACAACAACAGAGGTATTTTTTTTAATATAGACCACCCTGAACTTCGCGTCGACTTACGGAAATTGTCTTTATTTTGATAGTGAATCTAATTGCTTCTGTTTTGAACCCGAGCTGACAAAATTGCTTTTACAACCAGTAAGATTGTGTTCAAATCATTTTAAGATTAGCCACCTATAATTTTAAAGTACCAAAGACATCAAAAACAAAGATATTTTTCGCCTGGACCAATATAAAGTTTATTCAAATCTTGAAACCACAGTTTTCTAAAATTTCTCTCGCGGTTTTTTCGAAATCATGAAGTTATTAGGCCATTATCACGTTTTTGGAGGCTCGCCGCTGACGGCCCGACAAGCCGACCAACGGCGATGTTTAGCGACACCATGCTCCAAAGGATAACAGACTTACAGCAGCTCACTTTCAAAGGTCGCATAGTCTGAGAAGTCCTGCTGCAAGCGCTCGACTTCCCGGCCCAAGCTTCGGCCCCGGCGATCGCCGAGCACCGGCACCCGCTCGCGCACCAGGGCGAGGAAGTCACGCAGCTTGGGCGGCGGCGCCCGGTCGCAGGCCCAGTGCGCCTGGCTGGCGCTGACGGCCAGCAGAGCCAGCGCTCGTTCTCCAACGCGTGCAGGGTGGGGCCGAACCAAGGCGATCCGCCGCTGATGATGTCGAGATCGCTATCTCCGTCGAAGTCGAGCAAGGCGATGGAACTGCCGAAGCCGCCCCCGATCGCAACCGGAGCCGGAGCAAGGTTGCCCGCACCGTCGTTCAACAACAGCTGCGTGGTGCTGTTGATTCGCGTGCCCTGCTGCCCGAGCAGCACGTCGCTGTCGCCGTCGCCATCGACATCGCCGACCGCGATCGTGTCCGTCATCTCCGACGATCCGGCCAGTCGTGATCTTAATGAAATTTGACATTTAAAAGGATCTTGTGCTTTAAAGCTCATATTTTAAATTCCGACCAGATCCTGTGACTTCGGGGGGAGTTGGAGGGGAAACCGAAATTCATGGAAAACGTGAAAATTGGGGTATCTTTATCTTACGAATAAGTGATCGGATCTTAATGAAACTGGATATATATAAGGATATTATGTCTCAGATGCTCCATTTTCAACTCGAATCGGATCCGGGGACATAGGAGGTTGGAGGGGGAAACAGAAATCTTTGAAAACACTTAGAGTGGGAGGCAATTAACAACTCTTTTACTAACCCTTTGGTCATTTTTTTATTATTAGTTATTTAGTTATGGTTGTCCTGCTGACTCATTCTCTTGGTCTAACTTCCCCTCGGCTTCATTTCCCTTTTTTTTGGGGGGTGGTGGTGGTTAATTGTTTTCGTAACTTCTCCATTTGGCTGGTGGTTTGGGATAATGCTTGGTGAGTCATTCATTTTTTTTTTATTTTTTTTACAAAAGAGCGCGATTGTGTACAATTACAGTAATATATTTTGTAATATACTATTTTGTTTTCGATCGTTGCTGACGTGAAAGCATTTGCTTCCGCTGGCAAGAAAACCGCAGTGGTTTCGACCATTAACGGTGACGCGAACGTTCCGTTCTACAAAGAACTCGCCAACCAGGGCATCAAAGCTGAAGACATCCCGGTTGTTGCATTCTCTGTTGGTGAAGAAGAGCTTGCCGGTATCGACACCGCACCGCTCGTTGGTCACCTTGCTGCCTGGAACTACTTCCAGTCGGTTGAAGCAGATGCGAACTCTGCCTTCATCGAAAAATGGCATGCCTTTATCGGTGACTGGCAATGCGTGTATGAAAGTCCGCAAGAGTTTTGGCTAAGACATCAATGTGGGATGGGGACACCTGGCCTTTTTGAATGCAGTGTGAAAGGAGAGCACTCTGGGGAAACTGTTTCATTTTTACTGCGTATTCAATCGGCTCACCGGATCCGCCTAAGCTGGGCGCTTCCTGAGTTCCCGTAATCGTCACCATCTCAAGATAGATTTCTGAAGCTAGTCGTTGATTGAGCCGAAGCTCTTCCTCGCAATAAAATCGACGTTGTTGGAGAGTAGAGAAATCCAAGAACGTCAAGTGTCTTAGACGTTTAGTGCGATGAAAAACAAGCAAGAAGGCAGTAATACTATATATCCAAAAATGAACTGTACTCAATGAAATCTTTTCTAAGGCTGTCAATCTACAGTGACATTGATTTCCTTGACACCCTCTTTCTGGGAAATAATACCATAAATCCTGGTTTCTAAACAAAAGATCCGATAATTTTTACTCTTTACTCTAGAATTAACAATTTTATTTGTATTATTTTAGACGCATAATTCTTCAAAGAGTAAGCAAGAATACATAAATAAATTGAAGTAAACGTACTGGCAGGTCGCACTCGTCAGGTGCAAATCGAGTTGGATGCAACATCATTAGCAGCTCATCACACCACTCCTTTAGATGTGTTCAATGCGATTCAATATGCTAATCAACTTCAGCAGGTGGGAGCTTTTGTCGCAGGCAAAGCGCAGTGGCAGTTGCAAACCGGTGATGTATTGCGCAGTGACGCAGAGCTTAAAAAACTTGTGGTAAATGTGATTAATGGCAAGCAGGTTTATCTGACGGATGTTGCGAAAGTGACAGATGGTCCGAGCGAGTTTTTGAGATAGCAAGAAGTCAATAAACTAGAATTTACGCCTTATGGTCTTTTCAGAAGGAAAAATAACAACAAAATAGAAGTATTCAAGTGGTCTATAATTAGATTCTATAAGCTAGGCCTGCTGCTAGTTTATTTCCAAAAATCACACATTGCATTCATATTTCTGGCAATGCATACTGCTATTTCCTGCCCCCCACCCACCCACTAATCCTGAAGATATAGCCCTAGACTAAAACATGCACAAAACTGAAAGAAAACACAAAAAAACAACAACACTTTTGCCATGCCTGAAGAATTTATTAGCAGAGAACTATGCGTGTTAAAACCTGTTTTAGCAAGAATTATGTATAATCTGTACGCCTGCAGGACTTTAAGTGGACCCCGGGCCGACCCAGCACTCACCACTGCTTCCACCTTTAGTTATTCTAGTGCCCATTTTAATTAGCAAATAAGTCCATGCCTCAATAAACTGCCCTTTTCCGCCATCTTGGGCTACAGAGTAACAATTTTCCTTCAAATCTGCCCAAAATAAGATAAAATCAGAAATTATTAGCTGATCCTTTAGTTTGCATCGTGCCCGTTCACTTGCTGGGCGTGGACGACACGGGCTGCCCCGCCATCGTGATGAAGCGGATCGTCGGGGTGACGTGGCTCGAGCTCATCACCAACCCGGCGCACGAAGGATGGGAAGGGTGGGCCGGCGGCTTCGAGGACCGGCTGCCGGGGCACCTCGAGATCCTGCACGCGATCTGCAACGCGCTGTCGTTCGCGCACAGCCGCGGCGTCGTGCACCGCGACGTGAAGCCGGCGAACGTGCTGATCGGCCGCTTCGGCGACGTGTACCTCGCGGACTGTAATGGTGAGCCGCTGACTGTATTGAACACGCGGCGCATCGGTGGCAGCGCTAAGGCGCCGGATGTGCCGGATACGGTGGAGATCCCTGATCGGGAATTGGGCCAGCCGATAGAATTGATCGCAGCGGTGAAGGCTGTAGGCCAGGTTGGCAAGGTGCGATACGGGCTTTTGAGCGCCAGCGAGGATGAAGCCAAGTTTGACGGTGACGATGGCCTGCACTACTACCAGGACGGCAGCGATTATGGTGTTGCACGCTTTCTCTTCGAAAATAAAGGATCTGATGTCCCATGTTTTTCCCAGATTACTCCAGGTACCCATTTGGAGCTGGATTGACTCTGACTGAACCTAGAGAGTTACACTGCTGGCCCCCATTCCAAGCCAAGCAATCAGCAACACTAGGGCTCAAACCCCAGCCCTTACAGATAAAGGATAGCAATTCCAGCACACTGTCTACTTGGCTATTATAGTACTGTTTAGGACATGATGGTCCTGTATATAGCATAAATGAATACAATTATCTGTTGTTTTGTGCATGTCAATTTTTTTGTGACGAGATTCTTTGAGCAATGCTAAAACTATTGTAGTTAGTTGGTACTTTGTCTGTGACCATTCCCAGAAATGAATGATTCTTCTTAGCATCATGACATGTGAAGGGTTATTTGCGATTGACGGAGGGAAATGAAAGATTCAGTGATCTTATGATCATGGCTGCCGAAAAAGAGGAGGTAAAGCAATGGAGTTTGGATAGAATCATTGAAGATTTCTCCTATTGGATTTCTCCGATTGTTGTACGACATTTTAAGTGCATCAAAAAATTTTTTTATATGCAATTTTGTTACCTCTTTACGAGTTGTTCTTTTTCAACAATTGCATTCAACTATCATTCAAGCAAGCAATAACTTCCAGATATTACTTGCTGAATCATGGAAACATAATTTCAAGTAGATTACTCTAAATTTTAGTAAATGAAAATATTTTTTTATGAAAGTGAAGAAGATCATTCAAGCTTAAAAATACGTAAATTACAAGGTTGTCTGCTCTCTCCTTTTTATGCTAAGCTTAGTTTCAAGCAAGAAATAATTTTAAACTAAAAGAAATCGATTCAACTGGGTTGCTAATTTCCGTTGTCAAATAAATCATCCCCGGGAAAAAAAAACTCATCCATGATTTTTCTTCTGGCAAAAAAAAAATACAAAATTCCACATTTTTGCATATAGGAGATTGAAACCTCTACAGTAGGATTTTCTGATACTCTGAATCTGATGAAACAATCTTCATTAAGATTTCGTGACTTTTAGGGGGGTGATTCCCCCTTTTTTGGAAAATAATACAAATTTTCTCAGGTTCGTTCCCGTTAATGGGTAAGACTAAACTTATGAAACTTATATATTTGAAATCAGCATAATAAGCCGATTCTTTTGATTTCTGCTAGAACCATGATTAGATCATCCTTTGCTTTCAAAAAATTACCTGCTCTTCCTTCGAAAAGGGACGAGATTAGAGTCTTTAAAAGAAGTTTTTAATGTCACCTTTCATTGGGAAGAGGGAAGGTCATCTTTATCAAATTGCGCTTACAGTGTTGCTGGGGATATGTCTTTCTTGCTCTCCGTCTGACCAGAAAAATTTCGAATATATAAGTTGTCAAACGCCGAAAAGTTAGCTGTCTCCTGATTAAAAATTGTGGTGTTTTACAGTTCTGGAGGTAGACGTCAAAAGCTAGTTTTACAGATCCGAATCTCTGAGAAATCATGAAAATCCGCAGAACTATATTGACATATCCAAAATGGCCTATAAGTGAACAGAAATTCTACGATTCCATACGCTCAAGCGGGATATTGCAATCCCATATGTGCCGTTTCCAACTGTTTCCTCTGCAACAGTCCAATGTCTAAGATTTACAGGGGATTTCTCGTTGAAGCTGTACGTAGACAAAATTGCACGCGAAGGTCTTTACTCAATTCAAAGTTTAACGAGTATGTGTGTGTTGAGCTTCGAGAATATTCTAACATAGTTTACACTGAACAAACCATACCTGTTAGAAAGATAAGATTGGAAAACAACTGCGACAACTAGTAACATATCAAAGTCACAGAGATAAAGTAAGACACTAAAATTTTATTTTGAGATACCGAGTTTTATTTTTTAGCTTCTTTGTTCCACCGATAATTCTGAATCTTACTTGAATATTGTATTTTTTATGCGGGAAAAGGCTTCTGATCAGACATAAATAGTTACATATAGGGAGAAACTGTGCATGTAGACTAAATTAATGATAAAGTAGCAAAATGAAAAAGAGGCAAATACAAAAAAAATTAGGATGGGGCATTGGTTTCTTTCAAAAAAGTCTTCAAGAACGTAGCATTAACATACAGTAAGACAAAAACAAACAAATTAGGGCGGGGCATTGGTTTCCTTCAAAACTGCCCCCTCCCCTCCAAGAAAAGCAAGAAACTTTTTTTTCTGATTAGCTTGAAACTTTCAAGGATTATTGCCTAAGCTAAGCAGACCAAATATTTCTGACTGACTTGCATCAGTCAGTCCCCATGTCATGAGGAGCCTTTCGATAGTCGGACGAGAATCGAGAAGCGAAATTGACTCGGCCCTGAAGCAGTTGGATAGCTTTGACTGGATCGTTTTCTCCAGCGTCAATGGCGTGCAGTTTTTCATGGAAGCGCTGTTGTCTTCCCATGACATCCGGGCATTGGGGGGATGCCGACTCGCAGCGGTAGGTCCAGCGACTGCTGCTCGGCTCAAAGAATTTCATTTACAAGCCGATTTGCTACCGGAGAAGTATGAGGCGGAATCGCTCGCTGCGGCTTTGAAAGGCCAGGTGGCCTCTAAACGAGTTTGATGATGCGATGTCCAACTCGATCATCCGTTTGACGGAAGAAATCGCACCGGCGATCGAGCTCGATTTAGTCAACACAACCGGGGCGCCGGCAACGTTATATGGATGGATCGATTACGACCGCAATGGCGAGTTCGAGGTTTCCGAACGCGCAACGACGCAAGTGCCCAACGACGCGACGACTGCGACTCTTGAGTTTCCACTGGTTCCGCCGGGAGCGATGGGGGTGACCTATGCGCGGTTTCGACTGAGCAGCGACAGCGCGGCAGCATCCCCAACTGGGATCTAGCACAAAAATTCTGGAGAGATTCGAGGAGTCGCTTTCTCTCAAAAATCATGTACACCGAGTGGCATGTGCCAATCATGGAAGAACTGTGTGGCACACTTGGCGTTTTGAGATGAACAGCAGGTGGCGGGAAGTCAATTCCCCCTTTAAGGGTTTCCCGACAGAATTAGGGAACATTGACATCTGAACCTTATTTTAATCAAAAGACTAATTTTAGAGACTTGCAAGTTATTTTAGACACTTTCACAGACTATTTTTTACCGTCACTCTATACTGTGCATGTTGCTCGCCCAGGAAATGATCCGGACGACGATGAAATCGCTCGTCGAGCGTGACCCCGCCCTCATCCCGCGGGTCGAAGAGCTCGAGGATCAAGTCGACCGTTTTCAGGTCGAGATCGACGAGGACGTCATCCAGCTGATGGCGAAGTTCGAGCCGGTCGCGTCCGACCTTCGGTTCGCACTTATGGTGGCACGAATCAATACGGAGCTGGAACGCATTGGAGATCAGTGCACGAACATGTGCGAGAGCATCTCGCTCCTCCTCTCCGAGCCGGAACTCAAGGAGCTTTTACCGCTGCGATCTACGGCGTCGTGAAAGCCAAAATCCCCGACGGCAATGTAAATCCATCCGTCAATACCCATTCGGATTCCGTTGGTTGAGTGGTCGGTGCCGCGGCTTTGCAAAAATTTAGGCGAACTGATATTTTGGATCAAGGGTTTAGAAGGGCCGTCGGCGACGTCGTCCTGGTCGGCGTCTTCAAAAACGACCAAATCCATCCCCGAAGCTTTACCGGTTTCTTCCGAGAAGGTGGTGTAGAGAACAAAAAGTTGATCGCCGACGGGAAATAGTCCTCATCCCAGGTTTGGTTGAGGACCAGGCGCAAGACCTCTACCGCATCATCATCACGTCCAGATTCGTGCAGCGCATCCACCCAGCCAACGAGGAGGTCCACGTCCGCTTTCAGGTGTTTGGGTAGATCACTCCAGAGCCGACTGACGCCTTCCTCGCCTTTAAGTTTGTCTTGCCAGACCAGCCTGACCAGCCTTCTGATCTCCGTCTCGGGCATTGCTTTACGGTCGGAGACCTCCTTCAGATGCTGTTGCAAAGCCGCCCAGTCACCGAGCGCTTCATAACACTCCTGGAAAATCTTCCTTTTTTAGCTAATTTTTCAAGAGAAACCTAGATAATACCATGAATTTGGTTCAGCGATTGAATAGATCTGGAACAACTAAAACAAATGGTGTAAGTATCTTGTCCTTCAAGTGCAAGTCAAAGCTGTAAGCTGGTGAAAAATCGCCTATTTCACAGAGAACATAAACCTAAAGTTGTAAGTTATTTTTGTCATTTGGAAATTCATTTAGAATTTGGATTATCTATACGAACTTAGTTACTTTCAGAGCAAAGTTTCCCTCGATAAACACCAAAAAGAATAATTGCCTTGGTCGTTTCCTCAGGGTTTGAGCCCGAGTATATTGTGCCCGCAATTTTTGCAGATAAGTTGCGGCTGGCCGGTGGGACTCAGGTGTTAATTGCTTGGCGAGTTCAGGGAGATACGAAGTGCTTTTTTTCCAGCTATTGGTGTAGCATTTTCTTAAAGACCATTCATCGATCACATTATTCTTTTGGGCGCAGATGACAGTGGCTTGTCGTGTAATTATGGATCGCATTGCAATGCCAACAAAAGTTGCAGCTAAGTGTTTTCGGTTTGCCCGTCCCGCAACCGAGATCCAGCAACGGCGCGTTGACATCCTCGACGCTGGCCGCCATGGCCTTGGCGGTGCGTGGCGGCGACGAATAACCATTGACGCGCATTTCGTCGTCATAGGTTTTCGCCCAGTCCTGATAGAATGCGCGGGTTTTTTCAGTGCTATTGAGGCCGTAAGCCCGGCTCAGAAATCCTTGAGTTTCTTCCGCCATCGTTTACCTCCTCACAGGATAGAGAGTTGCAAATTGTCTTGCCCGCTTCGCAGACCCGGACAACAAGCCTAAACTTTTGTGAAATTTCAGGGAGTAGTCATTGCTGCGAAGGACGGGGCCTTTGTGTCCGTGTTTATTTTTTCCAAACTCATAAAATTTTTATAGCATTTGCAAATTATTTTTCATGCTTACCACATGGTTGGACTACCTTTAAGCTTTTTCCCCCTGCTCCTTCAACATATCTTTACTTATCTGCTCATAAATCCAGAATTTAATTTTCTGTTTGTGCTTAAATTTCCGAATATAGTTAATTTGTCCTCTGAACGAACCTCACAGCGTATTAGATCGTCTTGTTTAATAGGGGACAACCCCTTTCATATACAAAATAATTTTGCTTGTTTTACGTTTTAAAATTGCTCTCTACTTTCAGTTGAAAGAATTTGTTTGTATTTTTATTTAATCTATCAAACAGTTCGTGGTAGCGAACTGTAGTAGGGAGTGACCGTGCTAAATAGTAACCGAAACTCTAAGAAACGGAATTTTAATACCAACAGCTACATCAAAAGAATAGCATTTTAATGCTGATTTTAAACGTATAAGTTTCATCAAGTTTAGCTTTACCCATCAAATGATAGAAATCTGAGTAGTAACCGAAACTCTAAAAAACGGAATTTTGATACCAATAGTTACTTCAAAAGAATCGCATTTTAATGCTGATTTTAAATATATAAGTTTCATCAAGTTGTTTTACCCATCAAAAGTTACGAGCCTGAGAAAATTTGCCTTATTTTAGAAAATAGGGGGAAACACCCCCTAAAAGTAATACAATCTTAAGGAAAATCACACCATCGAATTCAGAGTATCAGAGAACCCTAGTGTGGAAGTTTCAAGCTCCTATCTACAAAAATGTGGAATTTCACAGTTTTTGCGTCGACGAAGAATTGGTCGATGATCCCGTCCCAACCCTTGGTGAACGCTTTGCCTTCAAAGCCCTGGAGGTCGCCGGGTGCACCGACGGTACCGGAGTACGTTTTCTTCGAGAGGTCGAGCGTGAGAGAAACGTTGTACCAGCGCCCGAGCTCCAGCTTGCGGAGTGGTTCGTATCGCTCTCCGTTCTTCACGAAAAACGTCGTCGCGCTGGCGCCGAGTTCGACGGCGGCGGAGTGGCCCGGTCCGCGCCCGAGGTAGAAGCGGTACGCTCCACGGCCGCCTTCTTCATCATGATCTGGCTTCTGGTGTTTGATCTGGCGAGGTTTTCAAATTTCAGAATCTGAAGTCCGAGGAGTTTCGTTGCGAATTTTCATCTTCATTTCAATCTATTTCACCCACAAAGGAAAGCGAACGACAAAATGGGTACAGGGCTCGTCGCGGGACCACTCAATGGATCCCGCGTGATCTTCTACCGCTTGCTTGACGATCGCCAGGCCCAGACCGACACCGTCTGCTTTAGTGGTCACCAAAGGATCAAATAGTCGATCATGAATTTCTTGAGGGACTCCGGTGCTTTCCGGCGGTGAGCGCCAGCGTCTCGCCCTGGCGCGAGCCCTGGCAACCCAGCCCGATATCCTGTTTCTTGATGAACCAACCTCCAGCCTCGATCCGGCCTCGGTGCTGGTCATTGAAAAAATGGTCCAGGCGGCGAGTGCCGGCGGCATGCGCATCGTGCTGATCGCCCATGACCTTGCCCAGGCGCGGCGGATCAGCGACGACATCCTGTTCATGCACCACGGGCGGATCGTCGAACGGGCGCCGACGGATCAGTTTTTCGATTCACCACAGAGTTCCAACGGCTACGGCCGAATCGGACGAAATGTCCTGCGCGCGATTCACGAGTCTGGCCGCGCCGGCGAATTCGACGTCGTTGCCATCAACGACCTTGGCGATGCAAACACCAACGCGCACCTGACCCGCCGCGATACTGCGCACGGTAATTTTCCGGGCACGGTTGAAGTGGACGGCTCGGACATCATCGTCAATGGCGATCGCATCAAGGTCTTCGCGGAGCGCGATCCGGCGAAACTCCCATGGGGCGATCTCGACGTGGACGTTGTGTTCGAATGTACTGGCCTAAATTGGTACTTATGTATTATATCAAACATGCTTACGAAGTGAAATTAGGTTTGTCATAATGAAATATACCAAAACAAGATGAAAGTATAATACTTTAGTTTATAGAATGCGTTGGACTTGTACAATTTGGGCTCTATATTACATGCGGACCTGCTATGCTTCACCTCCTCCCCCTAATTTGCAAATGTGTACTCCCAAATTATACGAGTTCAATGCATTCTGTTACCTGTAATTTATTTGTGTTTATAATTATAACCATATAAATAATTCTAAAAACTAACTTTCCCCCTCTCAGATAGAAAGAAGAATTGAAAAACTAAGAAAAACAAGTGTTTGTCCTTTGGATATTCTGTTTCCTGTTATAAGTGCCTTCGGTGAGTTCCTCTCTAAGCCCTTGTCTTCCCTGTTTAATGGGAATACCGAGTCTGGGCGAATTACAACAATTGGGAAACAAGGTTTCATAGCCCCTTAGAAAAAGAAAAACAGAAAGCCTAGTTTAGAAGGCGTTCGTCCTGTTACTCTTACTCCTATTTTCTCGAAACTTTATGAAGGATTCCTTGCAGACTGGTGCCGTTCCTTTCCAATCCCGCCAAACCAGAGGTCATCGCCCTGGTAGGCAATTGCCCGGGGAGAGAAATCCGGTAAACCGACGCGATAAAAATTCACCCGTCGCGAGAAAAACTGCCCTTCGCCAATGCCAAAACCATCCACCAAAAACCAGATTCGATCAAAACGATCGCGCAAATAGCCAACAATCGGGTATTCGTCAAAAGTAAAATCGTCAATTAATGTCCATTCGCCGGTAATGCTAAATGAACCGTTGGCAAAAAATCCCGGGAGGTTAAAAAGCGCTTCTTTTAGGTTAGCCTGGTCCCATCTTCCCTGCATACCACAGTTTAAACTGTCTCAAGGTTTGATAATATTATATATTTCCCTTTTCTTACCCGGGAAGGATTGATCCCATCAAAGTCACTCCGTAGCTCCGATGAAGTAGTAGTATAAAAATGGGGTGTAGACATGACAACAGGGGCCCCAAACTGACATGACTCAAGGCCAAGAGGATCAAAAGAATTGCATTTTAATGCTGATTTTAAATATATAAGGTTTATCAAGTTTAGTCTTACCCATCAAAAGTTACGGATGATGGGTAACGAACAGCAGGGCCTGCCGGATGCGCTTGCCGGCACCTGTGACAAGCTCGTGCTGATACCGATGGCAGGATCGGCAGATTCGCTTAACCTCGCCATTGCTACCGGCATCATGCTGTTTCACATGGCGAAGAAACTGCCATCTGCACCGGGCGAACAAGGAGCATGAATGTGATACGCTGGATTCCCCTCATCGCGTTCCTTATTGTCATTGACCAGCTCTCGAAGTGGTGGGTGGAGATGAGCCTGCAACTCCACACACAAATCGATATATTGGATTCGCTCTGCCCCGCCCGGCGGAAGGCGAGAGGATGAGCGGAAGGGGTGGCGTCGACAGGAGACCTCAGCCGACCTGTAGTGGAGCGTGGCACGAGCGATGGCCGGGAAGAGTGGCGCGAGCGACGGCAGCATCCTTTTTCACGGAATTCCGGACATGATGCGGCGTCCAAGAGGGGGTGGGGTGGGGAAGGGGAGGTTGAGAGAAGGACGGAGCTGATGTGTACCAGGTGTCAAAGTCCCAGAAAACGTGTCCCGAATAGCCATTGGTGGGGATTCCACCCGGCTTGTCCCATTGTTGGTCGCGTCGCGGTTTTCGGCCGGCGCGATGTTTCCGTTCCTCATCCATTTTTCTCCGACACCCTCTGATTAGCGGAGACTTACGATCATGACCCACTCCAATCCACAAGATGCCTCGAGCCGCCGCACGCTTTTGAAAGCGGCGGCCGGTTGCGGCATGATGACCAATACATCGCTGTTGGCGACTTTGCTGAACCTTCAAGCCACCAAAGCACTTGCCGCCGGTAACAGCGGCGCAGGCGGATACAAAGCTTTGGTTTGCCTCTTCCTGCCGAGGGCCCGTACCCCGCGCGCGTACGCACGATGTTGAACGCTTGCACCTGCCGGCCCTCGATCGCGATGTCCCGGAGCTGTTTGATCATCCAGAGGACGGTGCCGTCGGTGACAAACGCGGCGAAGTCCTCGTACGGCGCGATCAGCGCCTGGACCTGATCCGAGGGGACGTATCCGTCGGGCACGCGCACGAGGCGGAGTCTAGCCCGACCGGGGCGTCAGAACGGGCCGCAGTGCGCAGGACCCGCGGGTCCTTCCTCGCGCCCGCGCGGCGCGCCTTGTTATTGCTCTAAGCTGCTGTGAGAGCTAGTGAATAAAATCAAAATAATGAATTCCAGTAGCCCCATGTAAGCCTTTTGACTCCATTTCCATCGCCTTTTTTACCCACATGTGTGTACCTTTTGGCTTAATCAACTCAACGTTACTGGATGAGGAGGCGAAATATAAAAATAAATACCAGTAGTTCCATAGAAACCTCTTGGACCACAAGACCCAACACCATACTGTTTAATTCCTTGTATAATTTCTTCATCAATTTTTCTATTTTCTGAGAGTCCAAGATAATTATTTTAAGCTTCTCCTTAATTCCAGTTGATTTTTTTTTGTTCAATTAATTCTTGTCTTCTACAGTATTATATCATCATCATTTTTTGGTATATTTCAAAATAAGCAAATCATAACCGATCCCAGAGAGGCAAACTGGTTTCTGTCAGAGCTTACACAGAGTATGTTTCATTTAATAGACAAGTACCAATCTTACCAAGTGCTTAAAAATGCGAAAACTTCACTTTGACCCCAAACTAACAAAGGGTTTTAAACAAAAATATTGTTTATGACGGTGCTTGCTGTCCTAAATACCGGTATCAACGCCACGGTTTGGGCCGGAAAAAACGGGCGGGAAAAGGCAAAAGCCAGCAATCCCAATATTGCGCAGCGAATCAGCAGCAGCAGCAAATCCTGAAGGCGGCGTTTGCGCACCATTTCCTTCGGCGCCGCTTGCAAAAACATCAGCGAACTGAATTGTACTTTCCGAATTTTCATTTTCCGGATCAGGTGAAACAGAATCGGCAGCGCAGCGACGGCGGTGGCGAAGAAAAAATGGGCGTTAATGAAAGACAACTTTAAACCTTTGGTTTTGAGGGTGGGAGCGAAAGGAAGAGAGAGAGAGAGAGAGGAAAGGGAAGAGAGGGAGGAGAGAGAGAAAGAAATGTAAAGAAGCAACCTTTTCTCCATCATCTAATAAAGCTAACAAAGTCTGATGAGCCGAGCACTGATCAGAAGACATATCAGAGACAACATCAGCAGAAGCGTCTACTCCAATGTCAATTTCGGGACCATCAAAGTCTTCATCTACATCGTTCATTGTCCTTTTACCTGAATTCTTCAGAAGCGATGGCAACTCTGAAAGTCCCTGGGATAAATCTTAAAAGGGTGCTATATTTCTAGTGACTATTCCAAATGAGCCCTCTCTATTGTTGTATAGGCCAGCCCTTCATACAAAGTGGCTACGTGGATAAGAAAATAGTGTATAAGAGACTGCATAACTTTTAAATTATCAAAGCTAATGCAATGATTCCGGCCATTCTCGGTAAAAACTTTAAGTAAAGAGTGACCCATGCCAACAGTAAACAAATTCTAAATAAATATTATCTTTATAAGTGAACAATTATATTTATTTATTTTTCCATATTTTTTCGGGAAAATTGGCACCAAGATGCTTGAGATCGTTCGTGCCGAACTGGACACCACCATGGCGCTCTGCGGCCGGCGCAACGTCACCGATCTCGACCGCTCCAACCTATACTCGGTTTTTGGGGAAAAGATGCCGATTCCCGCCGAAACGAAGCCGCGCCGCAAAACAGCGCAGAAACGAACGGGCGCCGCGAAAACCAAGGCAAAGGCCTGAGGCTCATTCATTCGCCATGCATTGAATAGCCGCCACTTGGCGTCGGTCCGGGGTTTCGCAGCGCCTCAATAAAATATCGATTTTTTTTAGCCCAACTGAAAGAATAAGAACAGAAGTTCCTCTCAGTCCGGAGGACGATACTCTGTTTAGCTCAAAAGTTATAAGTTTTGATGATTAAAAGGATTTATCAATAGATTTAGTCTACTGACTTTTGGCGGCCCCCTATCAATTGAAGCTAGTTTGCTTATAAGAAACAAAATATTATTCCTGTATAGCTTTATGATATTGCTCTAAAATGTTATTTTCGATATCGCTACGAGCTTGGGCAATAATGGAATCAAGAGCATTTTCATTTTGAGTAACTCTCATATGGCTGACATTGATGGCGACTGACGGGGTCACCCGTTTCGCGCGTGTCGGTGGCCAGTTTCTCGGGCAACCCTTGACCGCACAGGACGTTCAACTCGTCGATCTCTGAATCGAGCGCCAGGAGCCTGTGCGATAATGGCGGATTCCGAAATGACGCAGGGAGCCGTCGTGAACGCCCGAAACCTCCTGATTCTTACCGCTCTGGCGGTGAGCAGCACTCTGTTGGCCGGTTGCGCCAAAGAACCTGAGCCGCAGACGACATTCGTACCGCTTGAGACGGTTGAAGCGGGTTGATTGTATTGACCCAGTGATCCTAGAATGTCGCAAGAGGGTTTATTCTAGTGGAAATTAAAAGTTCTAGTGCTCTTTTTAAGTGATCAAAGGCTCCCTTCCATGCTCAGTTTTTTTCCAAAGTCACTGGATCAAAAATTTGAGATAGCCATTTTGTTCAGAATTGTCAAAAACCTAATAATTATGTCTTTCAGGATGGCTTAATCCCCTACAGTCTCCGGGGGAGGGGCTGCAAGTTCCAAACTTTGACCATTGTTTATATACTAATGGTTATTGGGACGGCTCAAACATTTGTTTGGAGTATATCAAGATACATAGTGCTTTCACAATTTATTGAAAACGAGGAAATGTTTTCCATGAGGTTAGCCATGATTTTAAAGGAGAAAAAACTGAGACCAGATGATTGGAAGGGCTAAAAGAGGCAAAACTTGTCAAAAGAAAAGATGTCTTCAGGATTTTCATCACAGCGAACAACTCTACACAGAGTCAGTTCATATGAGCTTTTACTAACACATAGAAAAAACCAATAGAATATATGTTGCCAAACAATAATGGACTCAATGAAGAGTTTTTTACGCTGATTTGCTGAACCTTCGCACTTTTCTTCAAACCATATAAAGATAAATGTCCAAACCGTTTGTGGACAGGTATAACCACACCATACCCGACCATAAAAGGTCGTCACCAAAAACAACGCGAATGCGGCTATCATGAGTATAAAGGCCAAGATAGTGAGATCTTGTGGCCATAACGTTAGACCAAAAATATTGAATTTTTGTTCGAAAAGGTCAAACAAGACTGCTTGTTGGCCATTGTAGTTGAGCCAAGGCAGCGCCATGAATGCGAGCATTTGAGCAATGGACAACCTGGTCATCAAAATAGATGTCTGCGCCAAACGCAGAGAGGATTTCATGTTTATTCAGTCCACCCATAAAAAATACTTCATCAATTCTGACACCCCAAGCTGCAAGGGTCCGTACTACACGCTCATGTGCAGGGCTATCTCTTGCTGTAATTAAAGCCGTTCGGATAGGTGCATTAAAGGCATCAAATTCAGACTGTGCTTTGGCAATTGCTTTTAACAAGGGTGCAAATGGCCCCTCAGGCAAGGGCTTATGAGCATTTTCCTTCTCGTGTGGATGAGCAGATCGGTTTCGCTGGCTTCCTTGTCCTCGGGCTCGGAGACGAACTTCTTCTTCGCCGCATTCGCAGGGACGATCAGCACGAAGTAGACGACCGCTGCGATGATGATGAAGTTGATGATCGCGGTGACCACGGCGCCGATATTCACGAAGGTTTCGGAATTACCGGCAATGATCTCCTTTCCCCAGCCCAATTCGTCGGATCCGCCGATAGCTGCGATGAGTGGGTTGATGATGTTGCTGGTGAATGCCGTGACGATGGCGGTGAAGGCTGCGCCGGGAAAATTTTCCTTTCATTGAGTATCAAATTGTCCAGCAAGATTTTTCCGTATAAAAATGTTGATAATATCCACTAGCAGGTTTGATATTTAGTTTTGACAGAATTGCGGATAAAGCAACATATGGAAACACCTGGGACGGAGGATTAATCCTGCCTGGTGCAAGGAATAACATGTACTAAGATAACCCTTTCAGAGTAACGGTGCTGCGTTACTCTGAAAGAGCCATTTTATACAGTAATATTTATACTCTTAAAGATAGAACCAATGACGCCAGTAGTCTACTCCTGAAGGACCCGTGAATTTTTTCAGTCAAAACTCATCTGATGCGATAACAGTTCCTACTGGAACATGGACTGGCTCTCTAAGATTTATGCATGAACATTTACCTGATTCTATATCTGAACTTTCTTCAGGAGATAATGATCAAGTAGATGTGATTTATCATTTCGACTCTGATGTTCCTAATGAACCGGATTCTTCAGGAAACAATCACCCTCTTGAAGTATGTGGGTCGGGCAATCCTTCTGTTACTAGAGAACAATATGATTTTGGAACTGGTGACCCTACTCCAAGCTGTTTTAGCACTTTTGAGGAGTGGGGTAAACCCATTCATTTGTACCTCCCTGTGGCAATGGTATCAAAATTCTTCTGTACATTTCGGCGTCAAAATTCTTTATAACAGCCGAATTTATGTGCGTCGCGGAGCAGAAAAGGGCTCAGTGTTAAGTCCTGCAATATTTAACAATGCCATCCACTATGCAACCCGCAGAATATCGCATTTTCTTATCGAGCCATACATTGACGCAAGTCACCTTTTGTATGCAGATGACCTACTTCTGTTGTCTGATAACCTCCTTGTGCTTGATTCTAAGCACCTCAACTTCAAATCAGCGAGTCGTAACGAGTGAAGCAGGGGCCTAATTATGAGACCTATACTCTGTAAATCCAAGTGACCATTCCCAAGGACTAAAGGTTTTAGCTTTTCAATAATGTGAAAGCCTGTTTTAAGGGGTCAAAGGCATCCAATCACACTCTCATGCCAGTTGAAAGCTCTATTAGAAACAGTTGAAGGTCTATGTTACATTTAAAACCCACTCTATGGCGGGTATGTAATAAAGTCGTTATACTTCAGGTTGACCTCTGTTTCCGACCCTGTATCATCTACAATATGGATGTTGTGATTTCTATATTCTACACGATAATAAATTCTCTGGCACGTTTTCTGCCCACATTAAGCTCATAATTTATAGGGATTTGACTTAGATTAAGTTTCTACCTAGTAATTTTCCTAATTTAAAGCCAATTTAGCACGCTTAAATACGCTTTTGAATGCTGCTTTAATAGTATAAAATACGTGCCTTAAGTGGAAATTAGCCACTGTTCGTTATTATTTATAAAAGACTAGGAGAGCCTGTGCTCAAATTCGAACAAACGGACTTGTGATTTTTACCTATACTTGTAGAACTCTATAATTCTAGTCCATTGCCAAAAACACAAAACAGAGCCATTGAAAAAAGGATTAGAAGCACAGAAGTCGATCAGCAGCCTACTGATTTAAAACACCCAAGCAGTCTTAAGCAAAGCCCTAAAGCTTTTTATTTAATGTATCTTATTGTACGCTAATATTTCATGTTTATCAAAGAAGTTTTCATTTTACGTTCCACAAATCTCAATTAAGTTTATCAAAGGTTACAGCAGCGTCGATGACCATTTTCATAATTTTGCGCAAGAGTGAAAACAAGGTTTTGAAATAAAATTTTAGATTGAGAAATTAAATTATGAACTAAAATGGCAAGTGAATGGGCAAGACAAATGAAGACACGGACAAGAATTGAGTGAAGAAGAGAGTAAGATATATTCATAATGTTATGCAAGATTGAAATTAAGGTTACGAATTTTTCCTTGGGAGCAGACTTTAATAATTTTTAAATAGCCAAAAAAAAAAAAAAACAGTCAAAGTTGTCGTATTATAGGTAAAGTTAGTTGCCGTACTGTGGCCCGAGGCGGGGAACTGTTTGACGATCTGGCCGTGTTGCCCGTTGATGCCGAGACAGTAGCTGCCTTGGACGACGTAGAGAAACTGATCGCTGGCGACCATGTTGCTGGAATCTCGTGGGACATTGGCGCGGCGGATTTCCGGGACGGATTTGCTCCAGAGGACCGTGCCGTTGTAGGCATCCATCCCGAAGAGGATGCGGTTCCCTTGGACGTAGAGACGGCCATTGACGGAGAGCGGAGCGGGGTTCCGGCCACCGCGGTCGGGCATCGGGCGCGGGCCGTAGGCCTATCTACATCTAGTATCTACTACCCTTTATCAACATCTCCTATGTATACATGTTCATCTGCAAATCTAAATCTGCAAATAGGACAGAACTGGAATCATCGAAGAATGAGAAGGTAGATACACATTGAATATAATTTCCTGAATGAAAAGGAAATCATAAAAAAAAGACATAGTACTTTTACAATGATATTCGCACTATAACTAGATAAGCCAAATCGGTTGCATTTTGATCATGGAACTTGGTAGATGGGGGCTCTGCTTCAAGAATCCTTTTATTGTTAATGAGAAAAAGGTTGAGATGGCTAGGTCACGTTCTGCGGATGAAAGGACAGATTGTAGAAGATTGTCGTTGACCAACCGTCTAGGGCTAAACAGAAAGCAGGTTGAATGCGGTTCGGGTGGGTGTGAGGAAGTCATCAAAAAAGCTTTACGGGAAATAGGAAATTTCTGAGAGGGTGTAAAGACGAAGGCTTTGAATAGATTGGAATAGAGGAGGAGCGTTTGTAGCTGTGTTGGCCTCAGGTGGCTTGGTGCTGCGGTGAGTTGTTAGTAGAAGTAGTAGATGGGTGGTCTGACCGGGAAACGGGGGAGAATCATTCTTGTAGGACAGAGGGGAACCTGGAAAGGTGATCAGCTCGACGTATCAGACGACGCACTGATTACCGCCGATGAGTTTCGCGAACTGTTTCGACTGGACGACTGGAACGACGTGGTCATCCGAGCCGAAGGCACGCACATCCGGCACTACCTCAACGGTCGTCTGATCATGGATTTCACCGACAGCGAAGATCGGGCACTCACCGAAGGAGTTCTGGCCCTGCAGCTGCACGGCGGCAAACCGATGTTTGCGTTGATAGACTCCCGGATGAGAATTTGAGAGAACTTTCCAGGAACAGTTGAATACTAAACTTGAGAGTTTAAAATTTCACAATGTAAAAGATGGATGGAATAATTTTAGGAAAAGAATTTGTGAAAGTTGCTGATGGTGTCTTAGGGAAGAAAGTTAGGAGCGCAGCTAGGAAAATAGTGAAAAAGCTGTATGTTAATAAACTTGTACAAGAATCATTTGAGTGATAAATCCTATAAAAAAGGAATGTAAAGAAAGTGGATAAAGCATTAAAATATTAACTAAGGTTGTTTTTAAAGGTTCTTGGGTCCTACCCATCTGCAAGTATGTAATATTTCATAATGAGATTGTAACGCTATGTCTTTAAAGGTCCATCCAAATATTTCTTCTCTCGTTCCGTATTCTCCCGGCAAGCCGTTGGATGAATTGGAGCGGGAATTGGGTATTACGAATGCGATTAAACTCGCATCGAATGAAAATCCGTTGGGCCCGTCACCTAAAGCACAAGCGATACTCGCAGAGGGCATTGCGACCTTAAATCGATATCCTGATGGCGGGGCGCATTACTTGCGTTAAATACATTTCCCTTAAGACTGTTTGAATAGTAATATAAATAGGCTAATAGTTGTGTATTTCAAAGATCTTTGCACTAGTGAGAGAAGAGGGGGCAATATTAGAAAAAATTGTCTAAAGGAAACCCCAAATGGAAAGACAGGGAGCAGGTTCGTTATTCTTTGTGAAAAGTAAATTTCATTGTAAAAAATAAAAGTTTAAAAGACGAAGCCACAAAAAAGAGAGAGGTTACTTTTAATCTGAAAATTGTCGAATTGCAAAATTAAGGGTAAGATCATGAACACTCAGTTGTAGAAAAACCCATTGATTCCATCTGTAATATTCGGGGTGGCATGTAGCTATTTCTCGATCCCAATCATAGCTATACCCTAGTTTTTTTATCTGAGCGCGCATCGACTTAATATTTTCAAAAGTCCATTCTGCCGGATGCGTATTATTTTTTATAGCCGCATTTTCCGCTGGAAGACCAAAAGCGTCCCAGCCAATGGGATGTAGTACGTTAAATCCTTGCATGCGTTTAAATCGCGCCATTGCGTCGCCGATTGTGTAATTCCGAACATGTCCCATGTGTTGTAGATGTATGATTGACATATCTGGACTGAATCCGCTCTCTTTGGGGGAGTTAGGGGGGAGGTTCAGAGCTTTGGCGAGTTTAGTGCTTCTGGGCGTGCTAGGGTGATGAATATAGGTAAGCATGTCAGGGACCTTCATAAATTGGCCTGATAAAGTCATTATCCCCGATTCGACCATCTGGGGGCTGTCCTCTCTTTGATGAAGTTGGGGGAGGGGGAGTAATTCGGAAAAAAATAGAAAAAATGAGGTGTTTGTAACTTACGAACAGGTTATCAGATCTTGTAACTATACGTAGAAGAAGAAACCTAAAGGGCACAGAGTTTGTGAACATATACATTTTATTAATAAACAAATTCATCAATATTTTTAAAACACTTTATTCTTTGTACAATCAAATATTATTATAAAGGTAGGAAAGAACAGTTTCAACTAGAAAATCTTTCAATCAAGCATTGTCACCGAAAATGCTAAGAAATTCCATGTAAGCATATCCGCCGAGAAGTTTAAATATAACAGTGCATGAGAACCACAACTTTCGGTTGATAAATTTTGTACCCGCTTCCTATGGCGAGAAAACAACAACACAGAGGGAAAAAAACATGCCAACAACCACACAAATTTTGACACACAGGCACACACACAGTCAGACACAAAGGCACGGAAAAACAGAAAAAACACAAAGAGTGAAAAACACCCACACACAAATTCAGAAACCCAGGCACACATGAAGACAGACACACAGGGAGGAAGAGAGAAACAAAAACACACAGAGAAAAAACACACAAATACAACCACGTAGTAAGACACGCAAGTAAACACACAGGTACAGAGAGAGAAAAAAAAACACAGAGGTAATGATTTGTCAATAAAATCTTGTAATTTATTTATTTATCATACGCTACATTATTCTTCATGTACTAGAATGTTTGTTATACGCTAGATTGAAGTGGACAGTAATAATAAACAAGAAAAATTAATCAGAGCTGCCTCTTAGCAACCAATTGACACTATTTGTAAGAAGCTGGTTGCCAAGACGCGGCTTAGATATGTGTAACAGAAAATACAAAATTATGATACTAGAAGAGAAATCCAAAAGGAAAATTGATATCACAATAAGATATTAATTTTTAATGTATCTTGCAAGAAGTCAGCACCGATGTTAAAACTCCATCATCCGTGTCTTCAACGTCCAGTTCAGTGTCTGATAGACATCATACAGCTGTTGAGCTTGCCGATCTGAAAGCAAAACTAAGAAGATTTCGACAAGAACTGTAAGTATTTTGAGTTAAAACTTGAAAACACGATTTATTATTCGGTAGGAATTCTTACCTTTCGGCTAGAAAAACTTGCTAGCTCAAAGAGACGAGGAGTAGGAAAAAGGAATAGCTGAGCTGCTTGTTTTTAAAGTAGTAGAAATAAATTTGAATTCATTATTACTATTTCTTATAGTAAAGAATTGTTTGTTTTGGATACCTCGTCTATGATACTACAGTCTGACGTACTGAAAAGAAGAAACAAATTATTTTCAAAGAAGGATATGATTATGATTGAGAGAAAAAGATTTTACATATTGAATATCCTCGATGAAAGGACAAAATAGGTTCTAGACTAAAACCAATTCTGGATTGTAAAGAAAAATGGAGAATATTTAAAGAACAGAAAAAAAAGAATATGATTTTCATTATCAGTACCGCAGTTAGGAATAACGTTGATGCGGAGGGGGGGGGGGGGGGGGGGGAGAGATATAAGAGATTGTATCCTCATTAAAAACAATTTTTAAGCGCCTTTTATGGACTGCCTCTAGTCTGCCAACTATTCACCTGAAATGCCTGGGTGCTAAAGGACATGAGTAATAGAGGACGAGACGGACAAATGAGAAAAAAATTCTTAAACAACGGGATTTAGGGTATCTAAATTTTTAATGAGTTTAAGGAGCAAAAATGCAACCACATCGTGTGTCTAGTTACTTTTCCTATATCATTAATATGGGTTTTGAAGACGACACCAAGCGTCTCGGCATCGAGTTCCACGATGCGACCAGTGCTTTGCTGGCAGACTTCGACAACGATGGGGACGCTGACCTCTTTCTCGGCCGTAACGAAAACGATCGATCCTCGTACTACCTGAACGACGGTGGCGTTTTTCGTGATCGGTCTGCCGACCTAATTGCCGGGAAACTCCCGTACTTGGTTTCCGCGATGTCTGCGGCCGATTACGACGGTGACGGGCTGCTCGACGTCTACATATCCACTTATGGTTACATCCCGCTCAGCTTCGAGTTTAAAAGCCTTGCTGTCTTTTCCCTTCGTCAATCGTTCCTACATTTGTTGGTAACAGCATAAGGTTTCAAGCTACAGTCGGGCTATTGTAAGTTTAAACGAGACCATTTTCATAGCAATTGTCGAAAAACTAGTCATAATTTGTATATCTGAAACATTTCGTATGCTTAGGATACATTGCAGTTGTCTAAAGTTGTTCTCATGATAATGTTTATAAGCTGGTCTATTGCCTTTTATTTTGTATTTATGACGATTCTGAATGAAAAACATCAATTACTTACTTGAATCTGCTGAATATTTTCTGGCTTTAACAAAGTCAGGCCAATGGCGTCGAGGATGGGTTGAGAAAGAAGCGCAAGATTTTCGTTCTCCGGATCCAAAGAAGGAGGGAGCGCATCTGATTGTTCCGTTGGCGCTTGTCTGGCATTAGTTAAGGCTCGGCTAAATCTTTGCCGCCTGGTATGCAGCAGTTGGATACGAGCTTCGCCGATCGCCGTTTTGATTTCTACCAGCTTGCGTTCATACTCGATCGCCCGTTCAAACAGTTCCGGATCACTGACCAAAATATTCGGGATGGTGAGTTTGAACCTTACGACAAATCTTGCTACAATCCCCCAAATGAATTCATTTAATTTTTGTTTGTTTTTGGTTTCATTTATTTTTGAATAGTTAATTTTGATCGTTTTTTTAATAGATAATTTTGATTGTTTTGATGTTAGCTTTTTATTCGATTTGATTGTTTAGCTATTACAATAGCTTTTTATTTCTACTGATGTGAAGTTTAATATGACCTTCACATTTCTCTGTGAAGGTTCTTTTTCAGAATTTTTTTTTTATCAATGTGTTGGAATTGCTCTGATAAGATGCTGTAAAATTTTTCACCCTAACTTGCAATTAGATGCAAGTTTCAAAGTTTATTTGAAACATTATTTTCTGTAGGTGCTTTAATGTGAAATTGCGACCCACAAATGAAGGAGGGGTAAAGAAAATTCTCTTGGTTTGCAGAGGCAAAACATACGAAAAAATTGCGTTTCTATGTAAAAGTTTTTCTGTTTTCATTGAAACAGATCCTTTATACGAATCTTAAGAGGAAGGATTTATACAATTCATATTATAGACAATTTGTCTAATCCTGGTTACCTCAATGGGGAGGAAGGGCCTCCGATCCTTCATGATTTCATCTACTTCTCGTTTACGACTTACACCACGGTGGGTTATGGCGACTATACGCCGGTTGGGCCGATACGTTTGATTTCCCAGATCGAAGCCTTGGTGGGACTGGTGCTGATTGCCTGTTCGGCTTCCTACATCTTCATCATTATGCAGGACTATTGGCGCACGCATGCCCGCCGCCTCCGACGGGCGGAGGCGGATCGGCAAGAGAGCGACGAGAGTTAAGCGAGCGAAACGTCGCCGCAAAGGTGGTCAAATGTCAATGTCTGGTTTTGACAAAGCTTATTTGAAGATGTTCAATGTGCCCTGTCGTCCTGCTGTTTATGGATTTGTGTCTGTTGCTGGCCTTGTTTCATCATTGTCAGAGATAGTATTTGTCAAAGGAAGTGGACAGAAAAAAGCAATTTTTCTCAAGGAAGAAGGTTTGTGACGTAGAACCAAAAAAAAATTAAATAACATGATTAATGATTGTAGTGAATTTCTTTCAAGAAAATTGCTACGGCCATCTAGGGTTCCAACTCATAGTTCCGGGCAACGGCAACTAGGCCCCCTCTCCCACCTTTTTTCTCAAACTTGTCCGATCAAAATTTTGAGAAAGCCATTTATTAAAAAAAAGTAAGATTAATATGCAAATTTCGTTTTAATTATTCATTTACGATGAGGCAAAATAAAAAACATGCATTAATTCAAAAATGTTTGGAACTTAAATAAAACGTAAGTTTCTTTAACTGAAAGTAAGAAGCGACATAAAAGCTTAAAACCAACAGAAATTATTCTGCATATGAAAGGGGCTGTCCCCTCCTCAACACCCCGCTCTTTTTAAGGACTAATAAACTTTTTCTACCCTTTCATTGGCAGTAAAATATCCAACAAAAATATTTTCAAAAATGTGCTAGTAACAGCCTCACTACTTTTTGATAGATTAATTCAGATAATTGTCCTCAATATATTTCACTAATGCACTTAATCTGTATTGTAATCTTTGTATATACGTTACATTTACTTGTGCTGTAAAACATAACTGTTCTTCCAACTTGACTTCACTCGATGATATTACAAATCTACCGTACGTAAAAACAAACCTTAGGTTTTTTAAACAGTTGCCCATTGCACTTTGAGTGAGAAATAGTACTAGGGACGCTCCCTTCTTTGTCAATTTGGAAGAAAGTGTCATCATTTTTGAATTTGTCGTCCTTCACTTGCTCGTTGATTCTTGTATAGTTCTGTTGGGAGGCTTGAAGTCGTGCATCTGCAGAGACAATTAAGAAAACAGAATGTTAGAATATGTCTTGTTATATAAGTGAACCAGTTGGACTCGATGTCAAGACAAAACAGTAATCGGCTGTAGGTCTGGCTTGCCAGGCCGGAAGGCTTTTTTCACGAAGTGATTATCCATCTTTGTTGCGTTTTTACGAGTCGGACAAACATTTAAGGGGGGATGGTTTCAAAATGTGGGTTCGTATAAAATCACTGAAATCATAGTTTTTGAATCAAGAAAATATTGTTAAGTCAGGGGGTAGCACCCTCTCCGGATCTCCAACAAACCCTTGTTTGACGTTAGAACAATGACCAATTTATGCACACCTTGACAGAGGCGGAACTAGAACTCTAATTGCGAAAAATTCACGTGTTTCAAATGGAGATTCAAGTGGATAAATAACTAAAAAGTACTTCCAAAAACGTTCAAAATGTTTATAATCTGAGGTTAAAATGATGTAAAATGAACTGAAAGTGATGTAAATTGATGGGGTGAACTAGGCAATCCAGAATCGGAAATTACTATACTACTCTTATGGCAAAGGTTCGTCCTTTAGTATATTCTGCCGTAATTTCTTATTTTCAAAATTGAATAAATTACTATGAGCCAGAGTTCGTTCTTTATCATGACTATATGTAAATGTACTAGAGTTCAGTTCCTTATATAAATGCTTACTACCGCCGCAACCCAAATTTTTTTTCGGAACATGGGGCCCAAAGTCACGCTCGACTGTTCCACCCTTGCCAACAAAGGCCTTGAACTCATCGAGGCTCACTGGCTTTTTAACATCCCGTCAGAACGCATCGAGATTGTTATCCATCCTCAAAGCATCATCCACTCGATGGTTCGCTTCATCGATGGTTCTGTCCTGGCCCAGCTATCTCCCCCGGTGATGACTTTTGCCATCCAAAATAGCCTCCTTTATCCAAACCGCACACCGGCGGTTAATCCTCCGCTGGACTTTAGCCAAGCTATGCAGTTTGACTAGAAATGGTATTCAAAGATGTTGGTTTTGTTGCCATATAACACTATACGATGGCGTCAACTAGATACATTTCCTAAAAGCGCGGAGCTATTATCAATAGCTTTGAATTAAGCCATCTAACATCTTTCTATGATATTGTAATGGCCTGCTAGTCTTGCTAATCAGGTGATGATTCATAAATAAACATGATTCACTCCCGTTTTGTTTTCCTCGTTTTTCGGGATCTGGGGCTGTATACCTCCATTTGAGGGTATCAAATCACAGAAATGCTAATGGTACCCTTGTTCTGCCGGCCTTCCAGCAAAGATCGGTGCCGAACCCGCACTTTGACGAGCTGCTCGCACGGGGGCTGACGCCTGCCGCCATTCTGAAGGACGGTGTGCCCCGCATGGACCCGCGGCCGAAATCGTGGGACTTCGAGTGGATGGGCAGGCAAGTCACGGCGATCTTTTGTGGTTGGATGGCGGTCTGGTGGTGTCGTTGTCTGCGTCGGAAAGAGCGCGGAGCGGCCACGGATGACCGTCTGCGTGAACGTACGAACCTTTGACGGAGACTGTTGCAATGGCAGATGTTAAAATAATGCCAGGAAATCTGAGCCTTCCTCCACGGAGTAACCCCCTTATCATGGAAATACCCTCTTGAGAATTCAATCCTGTCAAAATTTATCCCGGACAGTTAACTCTTAACTACTCCGCGTATAAAATTGAGACGGAAAAGTGATAGCAAGACATATGAAAAAAATTTGCATAAAACGTCTGGCAAATTCCCGCTGTGTGTAATTTCCACCGACAAATTCATTCCCTAGAAAGCCCTGATTCTACCACGATGCGAATTCCCTCACGATGGAAATATCCCCCAGCTCCCCCAGAGAGAACGGATCTGTTTCAATTATGTCAATCACGTATCTATAACTTGTGCTTATCCTTTCCATCAAGTTTCATCTCGATCTCTCCACTCTAAGCGTTTTCCAAGATTTCCGGTTTCCAAGATTTTAGTTTCGCCCCTCCAGCCCCCTATGTCCGCGAGTCCCATTCGAATTGAAAATGGAGCATCAGATACATAAGATCCTTCTATATATCAAGTTTCATTAAGATCCTATCACCCGTTCGTAAGATAAAGATACCCCTATTTTCACGTTTTCCCTCCTAGGTTCCACTCATAGTTCAGGCTCCCTTTCAGTGCTTGAAGAATACAGCACTATGTGAATGATGCATCACAGTAATGTTCATTTGTAGCCTTTATATATATTTTTTTTTTTGATATCTTTTATATACCACTATATATATATATATATCAGTGCCAGTCACTTTACCATAAATATTTATATCATATATTCATAGAGATAATTCTTCCTCAGTAATCATTATATATTAATTATATACATTATTTATATCAAATAAATAGCATATAATGGTTGAGGCGTTGCCGCTCCATACTTACAGTTCGTTACCACGAATTGTTTGATACAGGCAAAAAGAAAATAAAAGTAAAAATGGGCCTTAGTTATGATTTGGCCCAGGTTACGTCGCAGCCTCCTACGCGTAAAGGAATAGTTGCAGCTTTATTAATAGTCGTTGGAAACATAGAAATATAGTACCATATGAGAAACTATCATTCTGTCGAAATCACTTTATTTATTTTCCTTATAAGCTGCTTCCTCAACTTTCGATTCAATGAGACTCAACCCAGTTACCAAAAAACTGACTTTTGGTTTGGGTGTCACTCCTTATTTTCGGAAGAAAAAACTTCTTTTTTTTTTTATTTAATCCAAAAAGTAATCTGGTGCTCAAATCGTTAACAAGCTCTTGAGGTCGAGTCTCCCTAGATTTTTTTTTTCGTAAGATCCGAGAAAAATTGGGACAAGCTCCAAAAGAGGTGACAATCTATGGTGTACATTATTAAGGTGCTCGTCAATATACATTATTAAGGGTAAGCGTCTAAATACTAGTCGGATCACCACACTTTTTTTTTTAATATATATCGTATATACAAACCTCCCTAACTCTTCAGTGTTACCTAAGTAAATACTAAGATTTTATCAAATAGTTTTTATAATTATTTTTAGCCATTTACTACTGGCCAATAATTAAGGGCTAGGTATCACTTTGTAAGTCCGTTTTAGGGCTGAATTAAAAACAATTTAAAAAAATTATAATATTTACTTAGGAAACATTGAAGAGTTAGGGCTCTTCTGAAGAGCTCTTCCCAACTTTCTCCAATGTCCACATATATCCTTGTTTTCCAAGCTTTGTGGATCTTTTATGGTTAATTTCCTAACTCTGATGTTGACCAAAATCAAGATATATTATGCGATGTGCGTGTAAATTTTGTGTTCAGTGTCTTAGAAACAGTTAAGGATTATTAAATTGAAATTATTAAGTTGAAATTATGGTTTATTCAGTTGAAATTAGTTGAAATTAATTTGAAATTAAGAGAATGTTGCAGCGTATGTTGAGCTCAGTCAAAAGACATTCTGCGCATCCTGATTGTCAAAAGGGCATATCTGCATAGTCTGATAAAGGTCTAATGGCATCTATTGCAAAATTTTGGTCTTTCAAAAAGGCCAATTGGCCCTCTAAAGCTGTGGATGTGGTTTGGATTCAGCCGAGCTCAGGAGGGTGGTCGCGAGGGGGATTGATTTTTCATCCACTGTACGGTTGATAGGCAACCTCGCCTGTCCGCGTTTAGGGTCATCACACAGAACCTTATTGTGATGATGACGACTCAGAAGAAGAATGGTGTTGGGGTGGTGATCGCCTTGATTTCGGCAATGGTAACCCAGGCGGAGAGTCCTCCCGTGCTCTTGCCCTTTCAAGGCTATCTCACGGACTCAGCGGGCGCAGCCCTGTCTGCCATGCTATAGGCAAATATGGATGCTACTTTGTCTTCCGGGTTTTTTTTGTCGTTGTTGGCAATGACTTATATAAGAAAACTGGAATTTAAGCCTTGATTGTTTGTATAAATATTTTAAATGCTCGCGTTTAAATATCAGATGCAAGTTTCGCATCTTAAGAGATGACTAATTTAATCCTTGATTATTCATATATATACTCTGGATGTTTGCGTTTGATTATCAGATGCATGCCTGACTTAGATATGACTTAGCGTAAGTTTTAATCCTTACTCTAATTTAATTTCCACCTAACCAATTTGATAAATCCACTCTAATTTTCACTTTACTTAGTAATTTGAGCTCTATAGTGTAGATTTGAGCATTTACTATATACTTACTATGTATTTACTATGTATATATTATGTTTACTTGCACTTACAATAGTTTGAACCGTGACTGTGAGCACTCAAACTATAAGACTTATGATTAAATATTGATTGAATTGATTCAATATTGATTTTTGAATATTGGATACTGATTGAATATTGATTGGATAATGATTTTTGAATATTGATTGAGTATTGATTGCGTGATCTGCCTTCTGGCAAAAAATACAAAATTCCACATTTGTTAGATAGGAGCTTGAAAACTTCTACAATAAGGTTCTCTGATATGCTGAATCTGATGGTGTTTGGGAACATGGTCAGGACTCTCTATAAGATTTTTTGGAACATTTGAATTCTTTTGATCCGAAACTTCAATTTGCAATAGTGGAAGATTCAGGAAAGCTCCCTTTCTTGGATGTTTTAATTAAAAAAAATATTCCTAGCCTCAAATTTTCTATATATATAAAATTCATATATTCTAAAACTTCATCCTCTGTGCAAAGCATCCTCGATCTCCAACCTTGTGTAAGTAATTATTTGGCCAATAGGAGATACAACAATATAGACCCTAATCCTGGCATTTGCCGATGCAATGAACTATATGTTGCCGTGAATGCAGGAAATTCGTGAATGTTGACATTCACCGGATGATGTCCGAAATACTTTTTTTTTCTCCTTGGATTTAGTCAGCGTCGCAAGTCAACTTTTTTAGTTTAATGCAAGGTTTGATGATGACAGGTTATATTTGGTTGTGCTAGGTTAAGTTATATTTGTGCCGCAAATAATAAATTCGGAAACAAAGGAATGCTCATTCTTTTTATCGGTCATTAGGGAGTAATCGAAAATGAGAAAAGGTTTTGAGCCATGGAAACACTTTAGTAATAAAAATAGAGCGTAAGACTCTTATCTCATAGTTACGCTTGTCTGAAAACCATAATATATTAGGGCGCAACAGCACATTTTCATCGCTTAATTAGATTAAAGCACCAAGGAAAGTGACAATGAAACTGATTGTTTAAGCTGATTAAGTTTAAACATAAACACAACCATATGTATCCTTAGACAAGCTAGCTCGATACTGGCGTAAACGTGAATCCATGCGTTGCCGACTTGCCTTTCTATAATTGGGCTTGATGGTTGCCGACAGCCGATGAAATAGAGTGGTTGCGTTGTTTGATTCGTGTAGGTGAGAGGGATCGTCAGGGTGATATGATCTCTTTCGATAACGGTAGCCTTATACGCAGAACGATCTGTTACCAGGGCTGGGGAATCCGGAGCAGGGGTTATGAGTGCATCGCTATCGGGCCCTATGAGGGTACAGCTTGTCAGTAGCACAACGAGGCTGAAGGTGTTTTCTGCTAGGACGTATTCAGAACATACTGCCGAAGCCGAAGACAGTTAGAACCTCAGACTATTTAAAACTTTGAATAGCTATATTAATCTAAGCTGCCTGTTCTTTTTTCTTTGATTAATTTGAAAAACCTTTCCCACAAAACAAGGTTTTGAAAGAAAAGTGAAGACTTCATTAAGCCAAGATTGAGCAAAAATAAAGTCAAATAATCTTCTTAGCGTAAAACTACCACGAATTACCATCAATAAATAAATGAAAATCCAAACGAACAAAAATTTTTTTTTTTTTTTTTTTTTTTTTTTTTTTTTTTTTTTTGTATGCATGGCAAAGCTTCCCCGTCTCTCAAGCTCTGTTTCAGATCGTAAGAGAGAGAAAAGAGTCCTCATCCCTCCGTCTCTTGTAGGGTTCAATAAAATCGTTTGATTGATTGATTTGAACAGAGCAAATTAAAGTTAAGCTCCTGTCAAAAGTCGAATTGTCAAATGTCATGTTGGTGATATGTTGTAACGGCGTTGGCAGATGTTGAATTCTCTCTCTCTCTCTCCCTCTCTCTCTCTCTCTTTAGCACGAAAAGGCCCCGCACAGGACATGCATACTCCAAGACTGGCTGCACATAGCGATGGTAGGCGCGAAGGAGACTTTTGACATCGCAACCGAAACGACGCATTTTAGTCAGTGTTTGAAGGGAATTGTTACCCTTCCTAATTGCACTGTGCGGCAAAATGTACAGTCTTTGAAGAAAATGACTCCCAGTATTTTCAATTCAGACACAAGAGGATATGGGACTTCAGGGGTGGATAAAGTCACTTTTCAGGGAATTCAGGCGGAATATTTTTGACTTGGTACAGCCCTGGCCGCGGCGCAGCACGAGGAGGTATTTGCTAATGAGCATCTGTCCCATCAAGGCCAGCGAGAGCAGCTTAACCAGCCGCTTGCGGTCGATGGTAGCGTTGAACTCTTGCGAGAGGTCAAACAGTGCGTTCAACTGCTGGATTTTGCTATCAAGGTCGCGGTTGGCTTGCTTGAGCTCCTCCACCATGAGCGAGTTGTGGACCGCTGCCGACGACATGTTGACGAGCGACAGGATAAACTCCAACTCCTGCTCGGCAAACGGTTGCCGCGTCATCTTCTGCTTTTTCGCTAGTAGCTTGTAAACTAGTCCGACGTACTCGATACACTTGCTCCGTTAGGGGCATATAGAAATCCTCTGGGAATTGTTGAACTACAAGCGGCTTTACAGACCACTTGCTGGGTTTTGAGTAAGCTAGCTAGTAAATTAGCCACCCTTACTCACATCAGCCTGGTTAATATATCTGTCGACGTCTAAAAGACAGTGATAAAACAAAAAGTTATAGAGGAACTTCAAAACAAAGTGCCTGTGTTACCTAGCGATCTTTGCTTTATTTTTCGTGGACTTAGAAGAACATAAAAAAACCCGGATCTCATCCTGAGTCCGGGCTCTTCATTAAAGGACAGATTATTCCTTAACCTGTTAGCGAGTCACTTCCCGCTAAGAGGTATCTCTTAGAACGGGAAGAGAATATCGTAAACTTGCTGACCGTATCGTGGCTGCTGCATGTCGGTAATCTGACCTTTGCCACCATAGGAAATACGGGCTTCAGCAATTTTATCGTAAGAAATAGTATTGTCTGTCAGAATATCTTCTGGACGAATAACACCGGCTAGTTCAAGTACACGCTTGCGGAGTGAAATAGACAAGCAGTGAAATAGTGAAATAGCTCAATTTTAGCTTTGTTACTCGCTTTCTTATTATTTTTCGAAAAATTAAAATATTTTGAATTTAAAAAAAATACTAAGCTTTACGGAATCGATTTTGCTTGAAACTTATACCTTACTCACCTGTTGATCAATTTTGTTATTTTTTGTTAAATTTTGATATATTTTGTTTCATCCTAGATTAATTTACATATTATAGATTAAACTCGGTAAATTTACTAATTTGGATTTGAATATTTACAGGATTGGATGAATTAAAAGTAATATCATAACTTAAAATGAGCATTTTTAAGCTACATAAAGAAAACAGGACTAAGGAATTTGTTGAAAATCAATAACAAATACTCTCAATTCTGGTATTTTGTATGCATTTTCAATGAAAATTTAAAACAAAGATGTATCTCATCTAGTTTATAATAATTATTGAAAAATATTAATATAATTGTTGATCAGCACTGAACCCTATATGGATATCACAATTTTTCCATTAAATAGAGCTTATAATGTCATATCATTTATGAACCTAAAGGTTCTGTTTGCTACTGCCATTCGCCTATGCGGTACGCCTGGGATCACTACCACGAATACCTGCGCGAAACCGGGCTCCAAAACGGCCTTGCCAGTTGGTTCGCTCGCTGGCAACTGCACAGAATCCGCGACTGGGATGTCCGCTCAGCCAATACGGTTGATGCATTTATCGCCAACTCACGCTTTGTTCAGGCGCGCATCGATAAGTTCTACCGCCGTTCGTCCGCTTTGATTTTTCCACCGGTGGAGACCGACATTTTCACGGTCGAAAAACGCAAGGAGGACTGTTACGGGGGAGGCCTGTTTACCCTCCAATCACTTTCAACTGGTAAAAAAAGCACACATCATGCTTTCATCAATCTTTACTCAGGCAGCGCTGTTGCACTGCCTCTGATAGCATACATAATTAGCTGTTTGCTGAGAACACAAAATCCGAGCAAAACATCACAAATTTCCCTTTGAAAGCCGGAGAGTCTTTGCGTAAATAACTTGTAGACAACCAAGACAAATTTTCAAGGCTTCCAACTGTCTTCCACCGCAAGTCTCTGGAAAGGTAAACAGTTCGTTATAACGTGCGCTCGTTTCTTGGCTTTCCGGGCAGATACCGAGCTGATTGGCTCCAGGCATTTCCGAAACCCCTCCGGACAGAATCCGATGCCCATACTTTTTTGGCGTTCTTGTTCCAAGAGGAGCGCATCACAGACGTAATAGTGGCGTTCCTGCCTGCGCTTGAGTGCTGCTTTGGTCAATAAGTCCTGGAGTCCAACCAAGGATGATTCGTTTTCATCTTCCTGATGATCATTCCCACCCTTGGAAGATGATCGGTAAGAGAGGACTATCTTTCTCCTTTCTTCTCTGAAGCGTGTTCGTGGCTCGAACGGAGGCTCTCGTCGCCGGTCGTCCGATGTCGGAAGCGATCGATCGAGGCCACCTCTACGAGGAAGCCGGCGCCGACGTTCTTCTCGTGCACTGGACGCAGCCGGGTTCGCAGGCGATCGAAGAGTTCGCTTCGAAGTGGACGGGAAGCATTCCACTCGCGGTCGTTCCGACGGCGATTCCCCAGGCCTCTGCCTCGTTTCTGACCGAGCACGGGTATCGCATGGTCGTCTTCGCGAATCAGGCGTTACGCTCGGCGATTGAGACGATTCTGTACCCATATATCCACTATCTGTAATTGATAATCTGCTCCTATTATAGGGAATAGATGCCACAAAAATTTTCTACCAATTTATATACCCTTCATATACCCGCTATCCACATTGGCTATTCTGCTTCTATTATAGGGAGTAGATGCTTTGAAAATTGTCTACAGTTATATGTATTTGGCAATGGCCCTCTGCTGCAGGGAATACTTGCTGTAAAAATAGTCTTCCAACTTATACATCAATATACTCGCTATATCCATGTTTGAAAATTTGCTTCTATTTTATGCTTACGATTCACCCACTAATTGTAAGGAAAATTCTACTGAATGTAAGAGCCATCTAGGAATTTCCATGATAAATCTCAGAAATAATTGGAAGAATTGAAGTTGAAACACTGCTACTTCCATTCCTGCTTAATTTCAAAGAACAGCGAGGAGCATATAGGCTTATTTCGATACATCAATTTATTACACACCTATTATATCTGTAAGTAATTGCAGCATCATCTTTACCTATGGCATCCCAAGCTATAATCATAGATTTTAATGCAGTGGCGTAATTTCGTCAAAGTGGCTCAGCGGCAACAGCGATTTCCGCACCTACGCCGCCATCGGCGCGTTTGGCACGGCGGGGTTCTTCGCCTTTCTTGGCGGCGCGCCCTACGTGATCATCGAGGTTATGGGCACCTCCTCGACCGAGTACGGCCAGTTTTTCATCATGCCCGCCATGTTCTATATCGCCGGCAACTTCGTCTCAGCCCGCCTCGCGCCGAAAATCGGAATCGACCGGCTGATATTGGCCGGTACCGCCATCACGGCCGTGGGCGCCGGCATCATGCTCGCCGCCGGGCTTGTCGGGCGTAATCTTCCTTGATAATTGCCTAGAATTATCCGAGCTAAAAATTGGGTCACGCCGCGTGTTCACTAATAATTCAAAAATAAAAAAGTAGTTTCTAGATCTCTCATTTTGAATAACAATAAAATACCTACCTAGTCAATTAATAAAAAATACACCCTATGAAAGCAAATTTTCAACATGAATCTTTTTCCCAAAACGCTATAAATTATATAAATAATAGTCAATTTTTAAAGACGTAAATAGTGACGAAGACCCCGTTTCCTTTTCATCATAACCAACAAGTGACTAATAAAGGTCTTAATAGCAATTTGACATTGCTGGCCCAGTTCCTAGTCAAAAATGGGTGTCTCGAAAATATCAAATCTTAAAGATAAGGAAAACCGGCCTTTAAAAAAAAAATTAAAGAGGCTCGATTGCTCTTCAGTTTGAACTTAATTTTTAATTTCACTTTTCTAGCGGAGGAACGTATGCTTCACGGGAAGAAAGGATATTACAGTATCTATTGGAGCAAAAGTCGATGTATCCCCTATATCCACCATCTCTACATATGAATATAGATTACGTTCAGCTACCAATGTTCGGTTATTCAGAAAAGAAGCTCGCGAAAGAAATTGCCAGGGTCGCGAAGTCAATCGATCCATCACTGCTAGCCGAATACATATCTGATGCGAGGGAGGTAAGACTTAATTCACAGGCCGAGGACGCCAAAGATCCTGTGTCGATCTATCTTGGCAATCTCTTCCTCAAGTTGGAGAACATGTCGAAGAAAGAGCGGCTCAATTCGATTGATGCCTTTCTTCGCGATGTGTTGACGCCACCGGATCTATCGCCGGATGAAGTAATCGATTCGTTTTGATCAGGTTAGTAAATATCTGAAACAGCGCACCGGGATAACTATCCAGTTTAATCCCTTCGGGACAATCAATTTTGAGCTTGTGGCCTTTTTTGGAATACAAGGAATTTAGCGAACGCTCAATATCTTTTAATAAGGTTTTAAGCTCAAATTCGCGGCGTTGTTCACTGGTCTGATCCACTGCCACCTGTTTGAAACTGGAAGTCAAAGCACAAGCGCGCTCAAGACTACTCAAAATGATTTTATTGGACTCCCGCAGTTTGTTGATATGCTTATCCAAATCACCTATGCTTACTGCGATGTTACTATGTTACTATGTCAATGTTACTATGACAATTTTTCGGTAAAATTTAATGTTAAAAGATTAAAATATGCCCACACAATAAACTCAACCAATACCTTTCTCATTTTACCAAAACGTAGATTAACCGATTGCGCAGCAACAAGTAAAAGAGTATCATCTACAAAAAGGATTAGATAGATAGATAGATAGATAGATAGATAGGTGCATTTCAAAAACCCGTGGGCCATATACACACGAAAATATAAATAAATAACAAACAAGCAAGGCTACGACCTACGTCTTATTCAATTAAGCCCTTCTAAGCAGAGACTTTGGGGCTTTATCCTCTTGAAAAATAATTTACTGGGCTCTATTTTGGATGAATTCAATTTCGTTCCTGCAGGGGAGAATAGCAAGGGGGTCAAGGGAGGAATAGCAGGGGGTTTCCCTGTTATTCCTCCTTGAAATACCAGGACACCAAACAGGACAAGCATATTCGAGCAGAGAGCTAACAAAGCCGGTTTAAATCCTTTTAGAATGAGAAGGAGGGACACTAAATCTGTTACGGAGTTGGCGGTCACCAGTACGAGGGCGAAGGCAACGCTGGCAAGGACGGCTGGCTTTCTCCGCCGGTAGAGTTTGGACAGTTGGTAAGTCAGGCTGGGTTTGACGGCTTGGACCGGCTCGTTGTCGAGATGTCGATGCACGTCATCGGCTAGGCTCGAGGCGGTTTCGTAGCGCCGGGTTCGGTCTTTCTCTAGTGCCTTCATGACGATCCAATCCAAGTCGCCACGGACTCGGCGACTGAGTTCGGTGGCCGGTTCACTCCGATTCTTGGCCACGACGGACTGTTGATCGTCAAAAAACTTGAAATCTAGCTTCCCTTCCATAAAAAATTGTATTCCTCACAAAAAATCCCTCGATGGAAAGTTCCTCCCACATAAAAACTCTTCCCTCCTCCATAAAAATTCACATTAAAATATTCCATTCTCGTTGAATTTTCCCGTCAGAATATTCCTTGCAGACGATTCCGCGGAAAAGTTATTCTTGGCACACTTTTATTTGAAAAACACCTTTATTTCTAATTATTTTTCAGATAATGCCAGATTGAACTCCCCGTGGAAAATTTTTCCCAGAAATCTGCTTCAGTTACAATTAGATGATGAAAGAAAACATGCAGATTTTTGTTTAGCCTGATTTCTGTTGAACCTAGTTCTAAAATATTATTTTAATTTTGGATTCCCTCCAAATATAAAAAAAATCAATACAGAATAGGATGAATTATTGAAAACCAATGGAAGATAAAGAGTTGACAACAAATTTTATTTAACATGGTAACCTTGGAATTCAATTTTTACTCTAATTTTTTGGAAAGTGTCACTTTTCTTTCAAAGGTAGGTAAAATTTAATTCTCTTAAGATTGAAGGCGCTCTACCTGCACGCCTCGGGCCTGCTCAGCGCCCAGGAGCCAGCGCCGGCGAGTAAGCCCTACCTGCACGACCCTCTGCACCCGTCGCCGACCCGAGGGGGCACGACCCTGTGGGTCGGACAGACCCACGGCCCCCACGATCAGCGGAGCGTGTCCGCGCGCAGCGACGCGCTGTTCTTCCAGACGCCCCCGCTGAGCGAGCCCTACCGGCTGGGAGGGGCCGTTCGTGCTGCGCTGCGGGTCAGGACCAACCGCGTCGACACGGACTTCGCGATCCGACTGGCTCTTCCCCCATGAAAAATTTTTCTATAGAAAGATCCTCCCACGTCACCCCTCCCCTCAATCCCCCAACCAAAAAATGCCCCAGAAAATGTCTGTACACTTCCCAGTAACCATTACTATATATAAATACTGCTCAAAGTTTGTAACTTGCAGCCCCTCCCCCGGGGACTGTGAGAGAGGAAGTTGTCTCCAAAGACCTAGTTATTAGGTTTTTCGACTATTCTGAACAAAATGGCTATCTCAAAATTTTGATTTGTTTACTTTGGGAAAAAACGAGCGCGGGTGGGCGCTGAATGGCACAAGTGGGATCCGGCTGTTAAGTGTTTTATGCCGGGTATCCCGCGTCAGACTTATATGCCGCTGCCATTTCACATCGTGCAGTCCGATGAAAAAATCTTCATTGCCTACGAGTGGGGTAGCAACAGCCGTTTGATCCACATGGATCGTCCGGGGACGCGTGCTGATCTCCCGTCCTGGATGGGCTACTCACTTGGACGCTGGGAAGGCGATACACTGGTGGTAGAGGTAACGGATCAAATGCCTGATACGTGGTTCGATGCCACGGGTACCTGGCAAGGACGGCTTCTACGTCTTCACGGATCGTGGCGAGGACCGAATCGAACGGGCTGCTCTCGGGATCACCGGCTACCGCATCGAGCGCAGTGGGGCCTACGACCTGTTCCTTCCCGCCGATGCCCTGCGCTCGTTCGTCGAGGAGCGCGACCCGCAACGGATCGCGATCAACACCGCGCCCGAGATCGGCCCGCTCGACACGCTGTCCCACACGGGCTACCTGCAACTGGTCGACACCCTGGGATCGAAGTACGCCGAGCGGTTCGTCTCCGCCGAGAAACTCGGAAAATATAAAACAGCGTTATCAATTGTTAACCAATAAACGCGTATTCATCAATCAACAAGCAAATAGTTTTGCCGTGGCAATACCAATGCTTACTAAACAAGTAAAAATCATGAGAACACAACCATCATCAAAAATAGAAGAGTCTAGCTATATTAGAGCTAGAAAGCATGTAGAAGAATTACAAGGGTTTTATTATAGCCTTATTGCTTATGTATTCGTTATTCCATTTTTAATTTTTATCTGGTACCAGTTTACACCACATACCATCCAATGGTTTTGGTTTCAAATACAGTTTCAGCAGCGCGGCTTCGGCCATGGCCGCACGCCCCTGCTGTTTCATCCACGCCACTTTGTAGAGCAGCAGTCGCGCCGTTTCGAGACGCAACTTCATATCGACAATGCGGTGGGACACGGCCTGGTTCTTACCGATACTCTGCCCGAACTGCGTGCGCTTACGCGCATAATCGATGCAAATTTCAAGCTGCCTCTCCATCGCGCCGAGCTGGCTGGCGAGTATGCAGCAGCGCTCCCACTCGAGGGAACTCGTGGACAGCCCGACGCCTGCACGGGGTTGATTTTATTCTTTTACTTGACAATAGCACCAATTAGGGTTAACCATTTGAAATTAGAATTTGAATTAGAAAGTACCATTTGGCTAATGGTACTTTCACACAATACCATTGAACCCTTCATGCTAGCATAACTTAAGACTGAATGCTATGTTATGTAATCTTACGTAGACAGCTCTAAATTGACTCGTGCCGTGCATAGATTTCTACGTTATGTAAGTTTATGTTACGTTAGGTGGAAGTTGAAATAGAAGTAACAAAATGAAATTTATGGAGGAGTCATGACCTGGTCCGAACAGCTCGTGATCGACAACCCCGGCAACCCGGCCGCGGGCGGGGCGGTCGACCTCGACGGAGATCGCCTGATCGTCGGCTCGATCGCGAACGGTGCGGAGACGCGCGTCTACATCCGCAATCCGGCCGGTGACTTCGTCCAGGAGCTCGCCGGGATCGTCGAGCCCGGCTCGATCCTCGACTTCGGAACGGCCGTCGGCATCTCCGGCGACCGCTTCGTGGTCGGCAGCGCCGGCGACGAGGCCTTCGTCTACGTGCGCGGCGCGTCGAGCTGTCATTTCACGGCGCCCCGATGGGCTTCGGATGGAACCAAAATTCGCAATGCCCATGTGACGTCATGGATCAACGGTGTCAAAGTTCAAAACAACGTCGCGCTGCCCAACAAGACCGGCGCCGGCAAACCCGAAGAACCGTTGCTGCTGCCGACACGTCTTCAAAACCACGGTGATCCGGTTCGTTTTCGAAACATTTGGCTGATCGACCGAGGCTTGACCCCGGGAATCAAGTTCCCGGTTTATCCCCCTGCAAAAAAAGAACAGGCGGCCAAAAAGCCGAAAACGGTTGGGGTTGTACAATATAAATGAAACTATATTTTAATACTAATTCTAGTTATCACACTGGTAATTTCTGTATAGTAGGAAGTCAAGAGATAATTAAAAAGCTCACACTTATATTAATGTGAATATCCAAGATGGTTCACTTTCACTTTCAAGTATGGTAGGCTGTGCAACATCTGATTTTTCTTACAGGTAACATTACCTATAGAGCAAACCATATTAGTCTATAGAGCAAACCATATTAGTCCATGAGCCCTGCAGGCAGTGGGACAAGGTCTATATTCTCTTGGCGTTCAAATATGCGATTATCGTGCGATTATATTTATTTGCGTTGCGAAATTCCAGGTAATAATATGTTGTCCAGGTAATAATATGTAAATAATAAATAAAAGGTATCCTCAACTCTTTGCATTATAAGTGCAGAAAGAACTAAAATATTAAAATGAGGATATTACCAACCATAGACTTAAAAGTAGTAAAATTTGTACTTATGATGAACTAACGAATAGTATAGATGTACATGTAACGAAATGTACTATATATAACGAAATGTATATATAACGTACTATACGCGCGAGCGTACCGGGGTAGGGGCCCAGATCGACATCTCGATGCTGGAGGCGGTCTATCCGTCGCTCGCCTCCAACATCGGCATGACTTATGGCGAGCGCGACGACATTCCGCTGCGCACCGGCAATCGGCACGGCGGATTGAGCCTCTGCCCCTATAACGTCTATCCGGCCGCCGATGGATTCATCGCCATCATCTGCAACAGTGATGATCACTGGTCACGGCTGACCAAGGCGATGGGACAGCCGGCGCTTGAGGACGACGAGGCGCTGAGCACAAACCGCGGTTCGGGTCTGGTTTTCCTGTGACTTTCCTTTTTTCGAGAAGATGACCCAATTTGTGCGCTTTGGTCTTTAGGTATTCGTCATTCTCTGCATTTTGATCCGTTTGATGATCTTCCCGCTGAACGACTGTGATGCCGCAGGCTTCCAACTCTTGAACTTTCCGAGGGTTATTCGTCATGAGGACAATGGAACGGATCCCCATGTCTTTGAGGATTGCTGCGCCCACATCATAGGTTCTTGCATCGTCGGGGAAACCAAGATGTCGATTGGCTTCAACGGTGTCCAGTCTACATGAGGAAGGTACATAGTGAATCATAATTAGTGTCCAGGCTACATCCTTACAAGAAGATTGCAAAGTTTGCCTCGTTTTTTTGTCCACCATTACGAAGTTGATGCGCTTGGTGGCACAACGGTACCATTTAGGTTACTTTTGCCTTCATATTCAGAACCTCTGCCATCGATTAATCCATTTTAGTCTAATTGAACGGCCATGTCTTTTCATTTTGACTAATTCGCCTATTCGTCCACCATTTTGTATTTGAGGCACCTAGCGGCACTATGGTACAGCTTGGACGGCAGGATGAGTTGCCCACCAGCTTTTCCCATCCATCAATCAGGCGGTGCGCTTGCCGGCAAGGGCGAATCAATGCGGGCCTTAATGTGAACTATGTTATCCCCATCCGTAGCGCCCTAGATGCGTTAAATATCGAAGTGGAATGAACTAACTCATTTAGGGCGTCCCCAGAAGGGACATAGTCACCAAAAAGGGGTCACCAAAAAGGGGTCGGATCCAATTTTCGCGAAATTGGATCCGACCCCTTTTTTCGCCTCTTTTAGCGCGCCCACTTTATTGCCCTGTTCCTCTTCGAAACAAACTAGATTTTCTTTTCTTTTTGGTTGCCCTCGTCATATTGAGCTCACCCCGATTCTAGCACATTAAAAGTAAATACTGAAGAATCCTCCCAAAAAGTGTTCGTGCCCTATTGACAAAAAAGTTCTTTTATCTTCAACTCCCCTTCGACATCGGAAAAAGCATAAGAAAAACTAAAAGTAATTTTCTGTAAAAACTTGCCTTAAATGAGAAATATCTTCTAATCACATTATATTGTAACACTTTTGACTTTGATTTTCCTGGCAGTCGCTTTTTACCCTTTAATTACTACACCCGTAGTATTAATATTGTTATTTTGCGCGCCCTCTCGCAGAGCGAATGCGCTAAATTGCGTTCATCCTTTCAGTGAAAACGCTTCTACCGACAGTTTACGCGAATTTAAAGTCGAAAAGTTGCAAGCTTTTCTGGCTGTCTATAATAGCCGGGACAAGAGAAAATTAAAGCAATTTATTCGCAAAAATTTTAGCAAAGCTTATACAGGCTTTTTAAATCTTAAAGTAAAATATACGGCAAACTATTGGATAAATATTGCCAAAACCTTTGGGGATTTTGTTCTTATGGATGATGATATTGCTCTCCACAATACTTTAATTAATGCCAAATTACTGAATTTTCACGGTAAGGATAAGGAGGATAAAGAAGAAGAACCACCTGCTCCAGTCCCAGTAAGCAAGGCAAGATTATCCCCTTACACTCCTATGCTCCCAGAACAGAAACAAGTAATAATTTCTTTAAAGCTCTCATCTACATGAAAAAAAAAAATCACAGACTACTTTGCAAAATATTTTTTCCTCACAGGGTTTTTAACATACTCCATGTTTTACCAGGCTCCGAGCAAACGGCTGGGAAATCATTAACATAGAGGACGCCTACAAGGATCCTATCGCTGATTACAAATTCATTCAATCACTACCATTTAATCCTGGTCGAGTGGGTGAAATAGCAATGGACAGGAAAACCGGTGTTAGTTTTCATCACAAGACATTGCAGCAAGACTATTTAAAGTCAGAATTTAAAAAGCGGGTGTTATCCAGCGAGTAATAGCATTGTGCGCATCCTGGAATCACGTGTCACCATCATTCCAGTTATTTGATTGCGGGCATTGGACACAAGTTTATAAAAAAATACATGGTTTGAAATGTTTAAATTTGAATCTTTCCCCTAATTACCACAATATGGCCATCGAGCAGGGTGATAGTACTAGTGGGAAAGGAAAAAAAAAGAAAAAGGAAATATCTTCGCATAAAGAATGAAAAGACCAGAAATGGGATTTTTAAAGACCAAATGAAAATACTGAAGAAAACAGAGAAAGCGAATAGTTAATGATAACGAACAGTCATTTACTTTATTTTCAGCAAAAGCGCTGAAAACTCTTGGGAGGTTTTGAGCAACTTAGGCTGGCCGTTGGCGCAGCATCTGGCGTCCCGTGGGCATCTGGTCGCTGGCATCGACAATCTTTTGCGTCGTCGCATGGTCGCCGAGATGGGGTCTATATCAGCAATCCCTATTTTGGATATTGAAGAGCGTTTGGATTCCTTTGCGGCGCGGTTCGGCTACCGTCCCCGCGTGGTCGTCGGCGATCTGTGCGACCAGGGCACGATCGAGGGGCTCCTGGACGCCTTTCGGCCGAATGCCATCGTTCATCTGGCGGAGATTCCATCGGCGCCCTACAGCATGGCCGTCGGCCTGGATATCGACAAAGCGACCGATCAGGGTCTGCGGCGAAGCGATCGCGAAACTGAAAATGCCGAAATCCTGGATGTTCCCGTCGTGATGCCCCATTTCGGCGACCTCGGAGAACTCGGTCGTCGCGAAATCGACATAACCGGCGGCGAGCTCCTTCACCCCCTGGCTCAGCGGAAAGCTCGGATTCTCGCGATACACGATCACCAGCCGATCATAGTCCTCGCCGTAGTGATTGAACAGGGCATGCGGTTCCAGCGCCAGGTGCCCAATCCGGCGATTCAAAATCTGATTGTTTCAGGATTAAATTAAAAAAAAAAATTCACTGCAAGTAAGGAGTGACATTTAAAACTTATAACGAATAGAAATTATTCCGTATACGAAAAGGGTTGTCCCCTCCTCAACCGCTCGCTGTTTACGCTAAAGTTTGACTCTTTCTCAAAACTCTACTTTTCAAAACAATAAAAAACGTTAGCGCAAAGAGTGAGGCGTTGAGGGGGGACAGCCCCTTTCATATACGGAATAAATGTTATTCGTTTAAGTTTTAATGTTGCTCCTTACTTGAACCGTACGATTGTCCAGGCGCACCCGCCGTCTATTGGTTACCGGCTGCGGAAAACGATCAGCCGTCACAAGCTGCTGTTTCTGGCCGGTACCATCATTCCCCTGCTGGCCGTATCCGGGCTGGTCGGTGTCGGCAGTGTGTGGCTCGGAGCCACCAGGGACGCACGTTTGCGGGCCGAATGGCTGGCGTACTCCAGTCAGATCTCGCTGACACAACGCGAATGGCAGGATGGCAACGTCCACCATGCTCAGGAAACGCTGAATCGATGCCAGCCGGAACTTCGGTGACCCCCCCCCTCCTTTCCACGCCTCTTTTTTTCCAGTCGTCCTGTCAAAATTTTGAGAAAGTTGTTTTGTTCAGCATAGTTGAAAGGTTAATAACTATGCCTTTGGATATAACATGAACCCCAACAGCATCTGGGGAAAGGTTTAAATTGTGAAATTCACCCATTTTTTACGTATAGTATTTTTTATTGGGAAGTATGTATACATTTTTCGGTTTTGGGGGATTCCTGCGGGAATTACGCACGGAGAGAATTTTCTAAGGTAAGGGAAGTTTCTAAAGGATGGTCATTTTCTGTATTGTGCTTTTTGGGGCTCCCACTATCAGAGAGGGATGTTCCCTCCCATACTTGGTGCTAGGTAAGACCTGCATCTTTCATAGGTCTGCAAATCTTCTATGGCACTTGTACAGAGGCCATCTATGGCTCAAAAAAGCCAATCAGCTTTTCTTAAACTTTCAAATAGCCCTTGTGAGAAACGAAAATTCTTGAAGTAGAATACCTTGAATAAAGCCTATCTCAAGGTAGGATAATTTCAGTAAGAACTTTAGAGGTAGGATATATTAGTTCTAGTTGCTTTTCAGTTATGCTTGATACGAAAGGACCCGAAATCCGTAGTGGTTTCTTCAAAGATGGTGCCAAGAAGATCGAGTTAACTAAGGGTGAGACGATTGTTCTTACGACTGACTATAGCTACAAAGGCGACAAAAGCAAGCTCGCATGCTCGTATCCATCCATGGCAAAGTCAGTCCAACGCGGGCAACAGGTTCTGGTTGCTGATGGGAGTCTCGTCTTAACAGTTCTAAGCACCGACGAAGCCGCAGGAGAAGTGACTTGCCGTATCGAGAACAACGCTTCCCGATTTCTTAATGGCAGCTCTTTGGGCATCATTCCAAGAATGTGCATACCACGGTGATTTGAGATGTTTGCTGGACAGACATAGTTTTTTGATGATTAATGAAAATTGTTTTGATCTCCGAAAATTGTAATGACTACAACCGGGAATGAATCATTTTGGTGATGTAATGGTACTGAGTACATCAGTTTTCGAATGCTGGGATTGGGCATGAGTTTGAGCCCCTCAAATTCCCATCCAGAACCCCAATTCCCACTCCGGGGCCCCATTGAAATCCTATCCAGCTTGGTGCGGAATGTCATCGTGTAAGATGCGCTTTGGGAAAGTACAAGTGACCAGTACACAAACTGTGCATCCAATTTGCTAAACATGGTTGCACCATGAAGTTTTGAGGTTGCATCCTCCAGGGTAGGTATGGGGTAGTATGGGTGCTTAATGCATTCATTCAAGTCCATAGTATCTATGCACAACTGCACACTTGCAACTTTTTTTCCACCATGACCATTGAGTTAACCCACTCAGTTGGTTCAGTTATTTTTTCGATTATTCCATTCTTCTCCATCTGTATTAGCGGGCCGGCGCTTCCGGATACCTGGCGGGACGGGCCATCTGGCTCGATGCTTTCAAGGCTTTTCCGGATTGGGAGGCAATCCGCAATGGGCTGGAGACAGACTCCGTTGCCTACATGAACGATCTGAATGCGTTGACCGATGCCGATGCGATGCCTTGGCACAAGCATGCCCTGTTCGAAGGTGACGGCGAAGCCTTTTTCCCGGCAGACGAGACCTTTCGCCACGTCTATCCGGAATTCAATTCGTAGGTCTTGGCATGCAGCAGGCACACTGGCGATTGGAAATGAACTATTTCAGAATTGTTTAAGCCATTTATGTATTTCTTAAGAGTAATTTTTTGTTTTGTAGGAATTGCTTTTGATTATTTTTGGATTTTTTCGTATTTTATAAGAAGTATTTGGAGTGTTGTTAGAATTTTTGTGTTTTGTAGCAAGTATTTTGTTTTCCGTACCAACTATTCTTCATTCTTTGAACTATTTTAGAATTGTGCAAAGTATTTTTGTATTTCATAAGAATAATTTTTTGATTTGTAGGATTTATTTGAAATATGTATGCACTTTTTATATTCTAGGTCGGCCCATGCGCGGCGTGGAGTCGGGCTGGCGCGCGCGAGTCGAGCGGGGCTTCGAGGCGTGGGGCCGGATCGTCGTGCGCCACCGCTGGAGCGCGCTCGTGCTGTCCGTGTTGGCGACCGGCTGGCTGGTGAGCCACCTGCCACAGCTCGAGATCGACAACTCGACCGAGTCCTTCCTCAAGACCGGCGCGCCGAACGTCGTCCTCTACAACGCCTTCCGCGACCAGTTCGGGCGCGACGACAAGATCGTGATCGCGGTCGCCGGTGGCGACATCTTCTCTGTGTAACCCGGAGGCGCCCGGTCGAGGGGCGCGCGCGTCAGTCCCTCGTGCGCGTGGGTGAATCCCGCGTCCGCGACGCGATCGAGCGCCGCGCGTACGGAAGACTCGCTCGGCCATCGCAGGTAGAACATCGCGCTCCCCGCCCCTTTCTCGGGCCCTTCTTTGGGGCCTTCCTGTGGCCCTCGGACGATGCCCTCGGCGCGGGCGCTACGCTACCCGGCGCGGAGCGAGGCGAGGAATGCGATGAGTGAGCGCGACGTCGAAGGCGCCTGTCTGTGTGGCGAGGTGGACAAGCTTGGCTACACCATGAGCGATCTGCCCATCTTCACGGTTCGCCGGACGCTGCGCTGCTCGTTCCCTCTCACTTTCACATTCCCGATCGCATTGTTGCTCATCATCCACCATCCTCAACCCTCTCCGTTTGTCTCGGTTAGGTGCTCCACACGAAGCGCATGCCGCATCTCCACGCGTGCGGCGAGTGGGAACTGACGCCGCTCCAGCGCCCGAAGGCATCGGCAAGTGCTCGGCGAAGCGATCAGGTTGTGGTGGCTCCGGGATCGTTCATGGAGTTTCTTGCTATTTCTTGGGATGGTATCACAACATCTTTCAAAGCTATGTTTGGGGATGGGATGCCCAAGGACTTCGCTGTTGAGGCTGATAAACCGACGCTTTACATACATCATAACCGACGCTTTGTCAGCTCACTTTTTGGAGGATGCTTTTGAGTGATATAAATTATGCCTACTGTGTTATTGAGTTAGCTGAGATGACAAACGAAGCGAGTAAGAAAGAAATTCAGTTTCAAGTAAGATTCTAGTCTGAGAAAGTGTCAGTCGTCACTTAGCTACCTATTTCTGGCGACAGCTTCAATTGCTGATTTGCACGATCTTGAAGTAAAGGTGAAGAAGGCGATGGAAATTCCGGGGGCACGGTATATCCATATTCATGTCCCTTGCCCATTAGGATGGAAGTCTGATCCAGCGCTCACGCTGAAGGTGGCACGAATGGCAGTAGAAAGTGGTCTATTTCCGCTATTTGAAGCTGAGTACGGCGAAGTTACGGATCGAATGACGATTCGCAAACAAGTTCCTGTCGAACGGTACTTAGAATTGCAAGGTCGTTTTAAACATTTGTTTGGTGTTGTCAAAATTAAGATAAGCCTGCATAATTCAAGTATCCAGAGAAACAGGTCAGTTTTCGCCCTAATTTTCACTTGATTCGAGAAAACTGTCTCCAAATTTGCCCCCCCCCTCCCTCTAGGAGTTTGACGAAATTACGCCACTGCTTCTGGTATACTAGGCAAAAATCCTACAATTTCTCTTTCTTCTTTTAGATTTATTTTCTACAGTAATTTGTTTTTCAAATATTGATAATCACCCTTTAATTAACACAAGTTAGCATGACACTGCAAATAATATTTTCGTTGCCGAAAACGATAACCGATCGCTTCAGTGCGATGTTCCGGATACGTATAGATGACCGGATGATACCGGCCGAACAGCTGCTGGGTGTTTGGACAGGCGAAGCAGATCGTCAGAGCGGCCGTCAGCAACCCGATGTTCACGACCGAATGGTCGATGTCAATCCATGAACCGAGCCCAATGCTGCCGGACAAACTCTGCAGCATGACCACGAACGTACTGAGGTCCGGTGAACGGAAACAGATCAGTGAAAACGTCACCAGCAGAAACGTCAGCCCCACAGAAGCGGTCATCATATGTCCGATTATTAACCTTGACCGCGTCATTCCATTTATCAACGGTTTGCAGTAATCCACATATTTTGTTTACGACTATTGTCGTCTTTTGATCGAATTCTTTGTACTGATTCTCTTTTTCTTCCCGATACGATCGTAATTGTTCATACAACTCTTGTATGCCTAATTCTTGGATTGTAGCTTGTAAATCCGGGAGATTCTTTTCGTATCGTAACGTAATCATTAAGAGTGCGTTCCACTGCTTTTCCGTCAACCCTTTTCCGGATTCGATTCGTTTTATGCATGACTGTTTTATATGTTCCAACATTGGTTGGAGGGACATCTTTTCATATATCAAACATCCAAGATAAGAGTCTTTAGAAACTCTTTCTATTGTTTGATTTTTAACATCAAATCTGCGATATCAGTTATACATCTGTTTGTAAAGACCATCATTTTTGTCTTTGTGGTTGAAAATTCTAAGCCTAGATACTACTACTACTAATAATAATAACCCACTGCAGCACCAAGCCGCCTGAGGCCAACACAGCTACGCACGCTCCTCCTCCAACCTAATCTATTTATACCAAGGACAGTAAAAAATAAACCTGATTTTTTCAATTGGTTTGAACGAAAATTACATAGCTTACTCACATGCGTCTTAAAAAATAGGAAAAATCTGGATTATAATTTTCAGAGGCAACGCTATAGCGTTGCCTATAGTAAAGCGCCATAAAGCTTTAATGATTTTTCTTCCTAGAGGCACTTTATATGGAAGGAGTTATCATAGGCTCATTCGATTGGAAATCGGAATTTCTAGTGCCCTTTTTAAAGTCGAAAGTGATCAGAAGGAAACCAGCAACCCATACTCCAGAAAACCGATCGGAATCTTTGGCCAATCGTTGAAAATCGATCCTCTCACAAGGAACACCTTCCAGCGCAAGTTCGAATATCGATGCCCGGGCCACCTCATCGGGAGGAGGAACAAAGATGACATGATCAAAACGACCGGGCCGACGAAATGCCGGATCGATGCGCCATGGGGTATTGGTTGCCCCTAGAACAAGGACGTCCTCATTGTTTGAAGTCGCACCATCAATCTCAGTCAACAACGTGTTGACGAGACTCGCAGTGTGCCCGGCAGCAGACCGCTTAAAAGAATACGCAGATTATGTAGGTGTAAAGCGTTAAGAGGTCCAACATGTAAGAGCAAGTATAATTATTTTCGTATTAAATCAGATATGAAACTTACTACATCCAGATAGAGCTTACCAGTGCAAATTTTCATTTCTGATTTGCTTCAAAAAACTTATGCCAAGTATAAGGTTGTCAAAGGAGTCGTCTTTTGGAAGCTGAATAAAGTACGAGCAACCGAAGGCGAATGACAAGTAGCAATTCGTTTTGATGCATTACCTCTGTACTCGCTTCGGGGTCAAGTAATGCTACCAAGAAGATGCTTTACATCAAATTGAGGAAACTCATTGTATAGCTTAAAATCCTAGGCTTACATTATTGAGATTAGGCTATGTTTTTAAACTTAGGATTAAAGAAAAGTAGGCTCTCACTAAAATGAAGTAACAAAGCAGTAACGTTCTAAGCCTTATAAATTACCTTATTGGCCATTTTGAAATAAATCTCAGTCCAGAAGATCTCTGTGGCTAAATCATGATAATCAGGTGATGCTTTCAAAGTTCACAGTTTAAAAGAAAGGGAAAAAAATCATTTCAGGTTTTTATGGAAGGAGGGGTCATATAAACTTCAAAGGGGGCTCATTTGACTGGAAATTGAATTTTCAAGTTCCTTTTTTAAGAGGCAGTGATCAGAGGGTATCTATGGCCCCACCCATTCTCTGTTCCCATAATACAACACATCAAAATTTTTTGATAGTCATTTTGTTCAGAATAGTTCAAGAATCAGATAATAGAAACTTCAGAGTCAACATACCCACTCCCCCAGAGCCCAGGCAAAGGGTGGGAACTTGTGCCTCAGGGGAATATAAGGTTCTTTATAAAAAACTTAGGCCTAGTATTTGATTTTTACTAATGTTATGTAATCCACAGGTATTGACTTATTATGCTCCATGTGAACAAATTGTAGGTCTGGCCTATTAACTTAGGCTATTAGGCTACTTAGATAGCTCAGAAACAAACCTATCCCTATAATCATAATTTCATCCTGTTGATTCTTTATTTTGTCACCATCAACTCAATTTCGGCCTATACATAAACCAGTTTCAACCAGATTCATACTAACACAGTTATATAAAGAGATAAATACATTGGTAAAATTCTTATGACTTAAAAAGTTCGTCGACTTAAAAGTATCACCATAGTTGGATAAAGAGCTTATTTTCCCTATTCATCTCACACGTACCTTTTCAGATCTTCTGGAAGTGCATAATTCCCCACGTTAGGTGTCCGGAAGTCCCTCCATCAATCCAGTGCTGCAACCCTTCCTTCATCTTATTAAGATATTCTTCACTACAGACCCGAATAAGGGTGTTATGATTCGCGCTGATCTCTTGGAGAACTCTCGCGTAGTGATTAGCTAATTGTTCTGAAAGATCTAAGGTTTGGATTTAAATCAAAGTCTGTTTGATGAAAGATTAAGAATGACACAGCTTTTAAAAATATAGCGTATTATCTTTAGGTGTCATAGGAGAAAAACTGTTTTGCCTCTCTCCAAAAAATTTGATGTCACCTTGCCCCCTCGCGATCCTTCAATCGTTCTCAAGACATTACAGATACGCTTCTCTGACTGATTGTGTGAACACACTGTGTTTTGATTTACTTCATAAATTTACTGTGAATAGTTCGACTAAGGCCAACAGTGCCAAAAATGTAAGGTGCATCAAATTCACACTTGAGCGGCGCCGAGATATCCTTCAGCGCGATGACGCGGCCCTCGACGGCGAAGCGCCCGGCAGTCAGGCGATTTTCCAGGAACAGCCCGCGCAGGTACTCGGAATGCATGCGGTAGGGCATCCGCGTGGTGTCCTTGCTCCAGGCGCCGATGTCGAACTCCTGCTCCTCCTCGCCCATGAGATAGCGTCGGACCAGCCGCGACCAGATGAGATCGCGGTCGCGCAGCACCCGGAAGGTGCCGGCCATCTGCCGCTGATCCAGATAGCCCTGCGCCCACATCAGGTCTAAATAAAATAAAAACAAGATCGATAAAACTAAAGTTATTATGAGACGATCCCTCAGCAAAGCATCTAGCGCGTCATTTTTTAAGTTAATAAGGCCTCCACGCTTCGCAGCTATGCTCAAGAACTGCCATTGCCCTGACCTCTAGTATTCTAATCCTATCGTAAAATTTATCTTCTTCTTCATCTAAACTCTCTACAACTGCGATGACATATTCTGTTTCTCTGTAGTTATACATTTGACATCTTTAATAATGCTTCTTAGGTAAGTGAAGCTTCCTAATCAGTCGATGTTAGAACAAAATACCAGACTTGAGCGTTACTCAGATTTATAAATATAGAGAAGAATGGTTCGTAAGTTCCATTTGGGAGATTTTTAGTCATGCTGGACACTCTTTACTGTACTTGCTTAATTTTATACACTAGAATTACCAAGTTGATATCCTATGAGACGCTTATTGGTAGTGGGATTTCATGAAATAGAATGCGTTGAAGTTTCCTTGGCTAGTTTTATTGGTTTCTGATTTGTTATCGTAGTATCCTAGTAACTTTTAACAGAGTTGTTGTTAAAATTTTCTAACTCTAGCTCCAAAACACTATCGAAAATCTGGAAGTGCGGCAGCCTATAGAACAGTGTAACTGGGCCGATGGCTCTGTTTGGATATGAGAGTTAGATTCTTATGACAGAAACAGAGTATAACCTCTTTGCGTTCGAGATGTACTGCCTCCACACCATCTCAAAGATGAATTTTACCAACCATCCGACAAACGAGAAGATACCAAGACGGCTGAAATGTCACAACACACTTCTGAATAAAATCAAATGGCAGAATTTGCCGCGGCTTGTGCGTGTCAAAAGTATTTTTTTTTTATCTAATGTTGCAATCCACCACTCAGTCAAAACTGGACTTCACAAGGTCCAGTTTCTTTGACAGCAAATGGCCATCTCAAAATGTGTATGAGATGCATTTCGGGAAAACACGAGGTATGGGGGGTATCCACCCTCCAATTACTATGAATCTTAAAGAGGGTACTAGTACTTTTGATTACCAATCCAATGAGCCCCTCCGACGTTCATATTGATCACCCTTTCTATATAAACCTTAATTGCCCCCTGGGCATAACTTACAACCCTTGTCCTGAGGCGATATTGATACTGCTGTCTGCCAGCTCGGCAACGCCGATGGTCGGCGCAGGTTCGTCCAGTACACGGCTATCATTTTTTAGTGCCTTTTCGATAATCGCCTTGGCCTGTTTTATATCGTCGTCATAGCCTATGCCGAATATCATGTCGATACGCCGGGTTTCATTGGCAGAATAATTTGTGATATTTCCGCTCAGGATATTGCCATTCGGCACATGGATTAAACGGTTGTCCCCTGTCTTCAAGGTGGTGGTAAAGATGTTAACTACCTGCACTGTGCCAGAGGAGGTCGGGGCGAAACCACGCCATGATCAGAGCCGCCGAGCCGCCGGAGCTTGAGCCCATGGCCGCACGACCGTCGGGATCCTTGGTGAGTTTCACTTGGCAGTTCTTCTCGACGCGGGGCAGTACCTCAGTCTCGATGTACTTCGCGAAGAGTCCCGACATGTTGTCGTATTCTTTGCCGCGTTGATGTCCCTGCGCGTCCCCGCCACCATTCGCGATCTGGATGAGTACGATGGGCGGGATTCGCTTCTGCGCGATGAGGTTGTCGAGAATATTGGGCATCTGCCAATTATAAAAATCATAAATGGCTATGTAAACGAGTGACTCTGGCAGCCAAGAATAAAGACGTCTACGAAATCATCCACCACACGTGCTACATCTAAAAATAGGCGTACCAATAATACTGTTACGAAATATTAACCCACCAAAGCTTTGCAATGGCACACGACTTGCCGTAAAAAAAACAAAACAATGGAAAACATAATAGAGGCAACAATCTTGACAGGGCCTTCTGAGGGTGAAGCTGTTCTTATTCCTCGCATTCCCATGATTCTGACGGATCTGCCTTTTGCTGGTTCATCCACTGGTTATATTCGGCCATCAGCCGGACATGCTCGGCGGTTATCATTACATTACTCCCTTGACTGGCGGAACAGCGCGTCAGGCCACCGCGCGCTCGACCGCGGCGTGCCAGGCATCGACGTCAAAGCCCGGCGATCCGATGACCGTGCGAAACCGCACCACGCCGTCCGCGTCAAGCACATAGAGCCGCTCAGGCAGAGCGGCATAGAGGGTGTCGACCTCGTTCGACATATTGTCCAACAACAACGGCAGAGCCAGGTCGAGTTGCAGCGCAAATGTTCTGCTTATGGCAGAAAAATACAACATGGGCTACAGGAGAGCACAGGTTGTATACAGGACATATGCACAAGATATCCACTCTAAGCAAGCTCATCAGGCCAGACCAGTACAACATAATTATATTATAAATCAAAATAATGACCAAATAATTAATAAAACCATATCAGACACTGTTGCTAAAATAATTGTTAGACTGTTACTATCTCCTGATATACTGGATATGGCCAACCTTCCCTTGGCTACAAAAGTAGATAAAGTTTGTGGGCTTTTGAATGAACTGTATGATTAAAAATATTCATGGCCAAAAACTCTTAACTGGGTGTATAAAATTCCTCCCTGTCTTGAATTCTCCCTCCCTCTTGGCTTAGTAAGTGAAAACTAAAAAATGTGTTCAATAAAAACAATTGTTTTTTTTACATGCTCAGGATTTACATGTGAGTTGCTATGCTGAGACTCATTTTGCAGTAAAGAAGGTACCAGCAAGGAATTAGATTTCATATAGGAAGCAAGATTTACAAAAAAATATGAAAAAGTTATGTTGAAAACAGCTGCCATCCTCTTGGCACTGCATGCATATAATGTGTTTTGATTTAGTTCAAATTTCCCCTCAGTAGTCTGGCAAATTTTCACTTTTATAAAATTAGCCTTAATAGTACTAATATTGTAGCAGTAGTTGTAGTAGTAGGAGCAGAAGTAGCAGTAAGTGTTGCATTAGTAGTAATTCTAACAGTAGTAGTAATAGTTTTAACAGCTGTAGTCACATACACAAGTTACCTTTCGGTCAGTTGAATCCACGACCGAAATGCTTAACATTTACGACGTGGATGCTTACGGCATCCATCCTGATGCTTTTGACTAGGTTGATTGTTACAAGTTTTAGACATGAATTTAGACTTATCCACAAAGAAAGTGATGATTATTGGGTGGCAAACATGTCATTCTTGGCAGAAAATACCCATATTTCAAAGGGGAAGGATCCTGTTGGTAAAAGAATGAGGGTACAAGAACCTCTAGGTAAAAGAGGTAAAGATGGCCGTAAAGATTTATTTCCACTGAGCATGCTGCATTTTATGAATCCAGTTTATTGGAGGCGAGATAGAAGTCATTGGAGAACCAAAAAAAATGTACCTTATTCTCCAAAGAGGGCTGGCTCGCGTTTTACCACAGAGCAGCCCTGCTATGATCCCGCCGTGGACCTGGTCATCCTCGCGTCGCAGCTGCCGGACAAGGGCGACTCCCGCCGGGGCTCGATCGAGCCAGGGATTGCCGCCGCCATGCACACCGGGGCCGGCGCCTCCATCAACCCCAAGTTCTGGACCTGTGAGGACTCCCTCTGCGCGCATCGCCTGGGGGAGGGGGAGGTCCTGGCGGCCGTCGCGGACGCCCACTGGGGCGGCTCCTCCAGCGAGGCCGTCGCCGGAGGGCCTACGGATGGTGTCGCGTAACGCCGTGGGCCGCACTTGGCTCCCACTGTCCGAACTCGTCGCCAGCGCGGCCTACTCTCCCCACGCCACAGCCGACAGCAGCGGAAACATCCTGGTGACCTACGGCAGCACCCAGGGTGCCTACTGGGTGATCGAGAGCCGCACCGGAAACGTGCCGCAGATCGTCGGGAGCGGCCCGACAACGGCATTCGACTTCCGCATCGCCAGCGACGGCGTGTCCTACGCCGCGTCCCACCGGACTTACCTACCCAGCGCGTTCCGACAAGCTTGAAAGCTTTCCTTATTTGGTATTAATAAATTATTATTATTGCATTATTATTAATTTTTATAATGATTTGCAGGGTCGTAAATTAATCCATAAGAAATATTCAATTGTAGTCAGTCATAAATTAGAATCTAAAAATGCTATAATTTAGACCTTAAACTCCTTAAATAAAGACATTCAGTTCTAATTAAGTTTACATCATCAGCAAGTGCTAATTTGTTGTTTTGTTTCGGTTTAATTTCCTCTTTAAAGTTCAAGACTGTAATATAATGTTCTAGGCACCGATCCACCAATATCTGGCAGAGGTCGATGGCGAGCTGGCGGACCGCTTCCGGGCCGATTTCGAGCTTGACCTGCAGAGGATTCGGTTCGAGGCGCGCGATCAGCTGGACGAGGCGGACTGGCAGAGGCTGATCGCGAATGCGGCACGCCTCGTCAGCCGGATGGAACAAGGCCGTGTCCGCTATGCCGCGAAGTCGTCGCAGGAGGCCTACGATTGGACCCTGCGATTTGCCCAGACCCTGCGCGATGTCGCCCTCTGCTTGGCCCAAGTCAGCGTCGGTTTTATTTAAAGTTAGTTTCTGATCATTATTCAAATCATTCCCTGGACTAACCAAGATACGATGTAGGCGACCAGTCGGCATAGACCCTTCGATTTCTTGTTGGTAAATTCAATATATAAATAGTTTTGTATATTTTGTTAGTTTTATCGTCACATTTTTTTTATTTTTCTGCTTAAGCGGCAAAATTTTGGAATGTAATTTTAAGTTTTGCACAAAATTTAAACATTTAGTCAAAATTTCCGCTCAACAGCAGTTTTGTCGAAAAAGTCCTTAATAATATTTTTACCTCAATGTCACCGGATCCGGTCAGGATCCAGTGACATTTAAAATAAGAGCTCTGAGACGCAATATCTTTCTAAATATTAAATTTCATTAAGATCCGATCACCCGTTCGTAAGTTAAAATTATCTCATTTTTTCTAATTTTTCTGAATTAACCGTCCCTCCACCCCCCCCAGATGGTCGAATCGGGGAAATGACTATTTCTAATTTAATCTGGTCTGGTCCCTGATACGCCCGCCGAATTTCATCGTCCTAGCTTATCTGGAAGTGCCTAAACTAGCAAAACCTGGGCGGCTCCGCGTTCGATGCCAATTCGGCCGACTGGATCGGGCCGGATGAGACCATGCACTACCCGGAGCTGGAGACGTGGATGATGGCGCGCGGCGTCACGCGTTGCCGCTGCCGGATCAACAGTGTCGTTGGAATGCATGCGGCGGTACGCGCCGGGCATGGCGTCGCGGTGCTGCCGTGCTACCTCGGTGACGGCGACCCGGACCTGACAAGGCTCGGTGAGACGATTCCGGAGCTGGCGACGGACCTATGGCTGCTCACCCATCCGGATCTGCGCAAAACCGTGATCATAAATGTGTTGTCATCTGACAATACTGCTTGGCAATCGAACCAAAACAAGATTGTTGGCATATTCTCCGAAGGCGGATACAAGGATTTTGGCCATTTTAACCTGTGACATTTTGGCGAACTTCCAAACAACAAACTTATGCAAACGGAGATCATGATTCTTGAGATACGAGATGATAGTCCAGCTCATGTACTTTGATTGCTTTGGCAGAACACGCGTTGAATAGCTTCCTTTTGGTGATTCGGAAACAGGTGCCGATATCGCCGGACCATTTCTTCGGGTTTGGACCTTAAGGGTCTAGTGCCGTCTGACTTACTTACTGTTTACTACTTAATATTACCTCCAATTCCGACCCCCAACCCCCCAAAATTATATAATGCACCAGCAACCGATGGATCATTGGTGCCCCTAGGGTAGGGTATTTTGAGATTGGGCTCGCCTATCTCGTTTTATCGTTGTCGAATAACCTTTTTCGGTAGATTCAATACATCTGCACTTGTTTTTCCCATCTCGAGAACCCTGCGTGCCAGCTTTAGACCGGCAACGCTCGCTCCGTTGAAGAGATATAAGCAATGTGAATTGCAGCAGTGGGAAGTTGGAATGACGAGCCTGCCATTTTGTTAAAATTAAAAAAAAACCTCGAAGATTGTCGCGCTGACAAATTATTATTTTTATCTTTTTAAATGTATCAAATAATCTTTTTCAGCGATCGCTAGAGATGGGTTCTGTGCGTTTACTTAAATGTTGTCTCCGGTTACATATAAATTATTGCGTTAATACTGATAAAGGGAAATGAACTATTCCGTCATCGCCGAGCCAGGATTCAAGCAAGGACTTTCAATTTATTTCTTGACATCCTGAGAACATCGTCAGGAACATCAAAATGCTTATCAGGTTGTGCTTCATGATTCCAACTTCTTCACAATCAAGCTCGGTTCATTATGAACCAAAGCTTTCAGCCAAGCTCCAAAAGCCTCTGAATATGATTCCCGAATACTTGATTTCAGTTCGCTTTACAATTTTGATTCCGGCGTGCGTTTTACAGAAATCGGAGATATTTCAGCCAATGCTGAAATGGCGTTCGAGATCTTAGCAGGCTGATTCGCTGCAGCCGGGCTTTGATTGTAGCAATTACGTATACGCTGCCCGCGAGACTTAGTTCGTCTCCCTTTTTATTCAAGACCCAACAATGATCATAGCCCTTGCCATATTCCAGTTGCGTATGTTCGTCGTTGATCCTGGCGCCAATGGCGGTAGGAGTTGTAAAGTCGAGAGGCGTGCCTTTCACTTCGGCCACGCCGGTGGGGATGAGCGTTTCGTCTACCGGTACAAAGCGATCGGCGTTGAGCGATAACACATGGTCGAGAATATCGCGTTTAGCGACGCCCGTCAAGTTGAAATAGGCGTGATTGGTGAGGTTGACAGAAATATGAAAATCAATGGCAGATATATCCATGAGGCTGTCCATAATAACTAACTGACCACAAGAGGCAGTGATACTCCTTATCGGGGTTGGGTGAGGTCCAAAAGGGTATTTCCAGGCTACAGCCTTTCCTAGAGTTCACAGGAAGGCGCTTAGACACAATTCAAGCTTATTTCCAGGACAATAGATTGCATTTTGGATGCCTTACACATTCACAAAAAAGGAGAAAGAAGTACTGAAAAATATAGAGCCACCTTTGTTGATATTATGCCACAATTCACCACATCTGGGTGCTCGTTGGTCTCGGTGCCGCAGTCGTGAGTTCGTCGCCCGTGGTCGTCAACACGTGGTACCAGATCGTCGTGACGATCGCCGACTGGGGAACGCCGACGGCGACGGTCACTCTCTACATGGACGGTGTCCTTCAGGGGACCGGGGGGACGCCCGCTGCGCTCAACCCGTCGTCCAACTACCAGATGTTCAGCTACCCCCACCAGTCGTCGTTCTTCTACGGCGATGCGGACGAGGTTCGGATCTGGAACTCGGTGCTGACCCCGGCCGAGGTGAGAAATTCTTACAATTATTTGCTTAATTATTTTGGGTATATTCGTGTTTTCATGACCAGCAAGTACTAAAAACAGTATGATTATTTTTTTTTGTCCTGAGAAGTTCGCGGTTCTTCTCTTAGAAGTGTGGATGCGAAAACCATCAATTAACCTTATTATACCTATTGGAACCAATTTAAAATGTTAGGTCAATAGGAAGGGGTTTTATGGGACCGTGTTTCCTATTTGTGTTTTCTTTTCTTCTTTTTTATAACAGAGTTGTGCGAATAGATAATACTCTTTAACTAGACCCGCTGTACTTTACTCTCCCCCCTTAATGTGTAAATATATATCCTAAATTTGTTTCTTAAGTGTTATATTTTTTACCTCCTTGTTAGCTGGTACACACTCGAAAATTTGTAGCGCAAACATGAGACAACAATCGGTTTTCACAGTCTTTATACCAAACAGTTAGCTTCGGTTCGGTGGGAATCTAAATTGTAGCTATAATTTAGTTTAATGTTTATTTGGTATTTTGGTTAGGTTAGTTTAGGTTACATATTTAATATAATGCGGTCTGTATTAACCCCCCTGAGTCCGATAAATATTCTGACCATAATGTATCTTGTCTTCGTGCAACACCGCCCCGACAAAAAAGTCGCGCCCCCAGCCGCTCCTTCATTGTCAGGCAGCCGTGGTTGTGCTCGGATGTTCGCAATGAAGTTCTCGGACATCAATGCTATTCGCCTAGAGCTGACGCTGCTCCTCGCCACCGGTTCTCTGCTCGGCGGCATGAGTGTCAGCGGCAACGATTGGCCTCGTTTCCTCGGTCCCAACCAGAATGGGAGCCTCCCCACCGAATCCCTCCCCGATCGCTGAAAAACCCCAACGGCAAAAATGCGCCCTACGATAATCGTTTTCAGCATGGTCGACTACCCGAGGATCCATCTTCAGCATTTTTGTACCATCCGGCATGGGTGGGTGCACGATACACAATCTGGCGCTCTAACTACAATGCTAAGGTCCACTTTAATGTGTCAATTGAGTTCGGTAAGACGAAGATGGAAAGGAAAGAAATAACTTCAATAATTCTTGGAAGATGCAAGAAGGGTAGACAATATTAAGTTAATAAAGCATTAAACCATTTTTTCTTCTCTTCTTTGATAATTTCTATCAAAGTAAATTCGAAAGTGCTGCACAAAAAGCTCTAAAGTACATCTTGTGGCAGATTTTCTAGATAACTTCTATTAACATAAATGTGAAAGTGCTGCACAGAAATCTCTAGAACCCATCTTATGGGAAGATTTCTAGATAATTTCTAATAATATAAATGTGAAAGTGCTGCACAGAAAGCTCTAAAGTACATCTTGTGGGATAATTTCTAGATAATTTCTATCAAAGTAAATATGAAAGTGCTGCACAAAAAGCTCTAAAATACATCTTATGGCTAGGTGTCATTATTGATGATAAACTTAATTTTCACAGTGATGTCCAGCATGTATTTTCCTATGCAAGCTCTAGTCTTGGACTACTAAAACAAACCATCAACAGCAGACAGGCATCTATATTTATAAAACTATACAAGGCTCTTGTCAGACCTCATCTCAATTTTGGCATGTGTCTTGCTGGTCCTTCTTATCAACAAAAAGTGAGGCTCATTGAAAACATACAAAGACAAGCAACAAAATGCATAAAAGTCTAGCATCAACCTCATATGAGGACCACCTCAAGTGTTTCACCCCTCAAACTCCCCCCATTGTCACCAGATCTGGTCGGGATTTAAAATGAGAGCTCTGAGACACGATATTTTTCCAAGTATCAAATTTCATTAAGATCCCATCACCCGTTCATAAGTTAAAAATACGTCATTGTTTCTATTTTTTCCGAATTAACCGGCCCCTCACCCCCCCCCCAGATGGTCAAATCGGGAAAACGACTATTTCTAATTTAATCTGGTCCGGTCCTTGATACGCCTGCTAAATTTCATCGTCCTAGCTTACCTGGAAGTGCCTGAAGTCCTGAGCTATTGCTGATAGGTTCTTTTGACAACCAGCATGCACCTATTGTATTTTGATTTTATTCAATATTCCCCTCAAATTTTCCTGAAAGTAGTCGTAAATAAAAGTATTCACCGTCTCGAACGGTTGTAGTCTGAGTCACAAGTAGTCGCAGTCGCACCCACAAATAGTCTAGTAGCAGTCGTAGTCACAGTCGCAAGTAGTTGCAGTTGACGTCGCAATTAGTCACAGTTGCAAGTAGTCACTGTTGCAAGTCATCTTAGTTGCAGTTACAAATAGTCGATGTAAGGATTTTTGTTTATAGAGTTTTGAATTAGGGTTGAATAAAGTAACATATTAAAAAAGAAAAGCAGTTTATCAATTAGGCGACCCTTGATTGTAGGCATCAGAAAAGTTTCCTCACGCCAATGTCTGACCATTCAGTCATTGAAGACATACCTCCTGGACCGAAATAAAAACTCGAAGAAGCAATTAACTGACTTAATTTTCTTGTCACAAATGTGACGAATTTGTATATAATTCCTCATCACCTATAACAGAGCCTACTGTACAAAAAAAACATGAAAAGTTGGAATTACGCAATGATTACGTTTTCTTACAGTTGGTAAGGCCAAGGTCAAGCACCTTGCATTTTTAAACTTGATACTCTAGCAGCCACTTTTCTGACCAGTGTGCTGTGCTATCCAGGTCTTCCTTTAATTGTAAGAAACAAATGTTTTTGAAACATGTGACTGTCAGTATAAGCTAAGTACCAGCTTTTGAATTGAATCAAGTGTTTTTCAGCTCTATTACCAAAAGTCATGAGCAACCATGTGTCCCCATATAGTTAAGAACCTTTTAAAGGCTCAAAATGGGAAAGTGCTGCTGGTGGACGACCATGCCGTGGTGCGCCAGGGCTACGCCAGCCTGTTGCGCGCCCTGTTGCCGGAGGTACAGCTGCGCGAGGCCTGCGATGGCGAGCAGGCCTTGCAGCGCGTGCAGGAGGAGATCCCGAACCTGGTGATCATGGACATCGGCCTGCCTGGCATCAGCGGCCTGGAAACCACCCGGCGCCTGCGCCAGCGCCTGCCGCAGCTGCGCATCCTGTTCTTCAGCATGCATGACGAGCTGCCCCTGGTGCGCCAGGCGCTGGATGCCGGGTTTTTCTATTTAATCCTTGTAAAAAGTCATTAAAGGTTGGACCCAACTCAACTTAAACTTACTCAGCTCAGCTTTATTTATATCAGACTTGACTACTCAAGTGGGTACTAAATCAGGTCCTGAAGAAGATGATCCCTTTAAATTAGAAACTATTCGAGAAACCTCTGTTCCAGTTACTTGTTCAAGCACAAGAGATTTGTGGCAACAAGGACCCGAATTTCTAGTAAAATCACTATTAGATCTTGATCCAGATATAGCATTTCCATCAGCATTTCCATTCAGATTTCAGGACACTAGAAAAATTTTATTAAAATACCGAAAGCCCACAACTCCTGTTGCAATAATAAAAGGCGCCTTTAGAGAATCTGAAACAGTCGTTATGACTGATCTAGAAAACTTACCAAATTATTCAGACGAACTTGGAATGATCAGTACTGTTATTATCGGAAACTCATCTACCTATACATACAAAGACTTAATGATTAATCCTAGAGGGTACAAATCTAAATATAATTTAGAAGAGCAAACTAATCCTAATCTTAAAGTTCAATAACTTTTTTTAATTGCTTAACAAAATTGCTATCTCCTAATTTTGATTGGATGCCTTTGAGGGAATGGTGAGCGTGGGGGGCGACTAGTAGCTCTCAAATCACTTTTGAATCTTAAAAAGTGCACTATAGCTTCCAATTTGAAATGAATGAGCCCTATCTAAAGTTTTTCTAACCCCCCATCTTGTAAAAGCCTCATATGCCCCCAGGGCATGACTTAAAACCCCCAGGGCACTGGAGGGTTTTGTCAACCCTAGAGGGTTTGTTATATGTTCTTAGGACTATTTTGAGCAAAATTGCTATCTCACAAATATGCTTTAAATCTTATAAATTTAAATTTTAAATTCTTTAAATATGCGTTGGTTTGTGTTTCGGCAATTCAACCCGAAAATGATACACACCATGGCAATTCTTGCCACCGTGGAAAAGTATGGATAGCAAACGACACCCTCATCATTCCTAAGACATTTTAAAGATATTTTTGTGAGAAAAACTTGCTTTAATTCCATTGGTTCGTGTTTTCTCAAACCACCTCCTCATGGTACACCACCACCGTAGCACACTATGACTGCCTTGTGGCATCCCTTTTACCTATCTGCTGAAGTATTATCATTAGAAGAGGGTGGACAGCTTTCCAAATATCATAATGGCAATCAATATTACACGTTTGTGACCAGGCACCCTTTCACTTGCTGAAGGCACTAACTATTTTGGAGGAAAATTGTATGGAATTTTCGGACCCGATGTTCCCTTCGCTTGTAGATAAACCTGCCACGCACCCTATCTTTGACCCAATTAAATAATTAAAGATTTCGTTGGCTCATTCATTCAGCAGAGGAAATTTAACGTATTTCATCTATTTGATCTTTTCAGAAGAATAATTTTATTCTTCAGAACAACATATATCTTTATTTTTAATGGCTAGCTTATCTTCCGGTGATTGAGTCATTTGATAATTTTTATTGCGCAGCCGTAAAATTGACTTTTTAGCTGTTATAATAAGTGAAACCATAGCTCTGAAACCCAATGTCTCAAATACCTCTACCAATTGCAAGGTATTACCTGAGTCTCATTTCCCTTGGGAAAAAGAAACTACAGTGTCTTCGTGTTATTTAACATGAGTAAAATTTGATAGATCACACATATCCATGAGTTTAGATATACCTAAAAATGGGATTCGCTCCAGAAGATTTGAAATGAGTAATGTATGTAAGGGGGAATTTTATGCCTCTTGGAGAACGTAGGAAATATTTAGGGAGAAATAGACTGAGGAATGTTTCTTACAGTTGACGTATGTGTGGAGAGATGGATGAGTCTTTGCATCATTTTTTAGAGGATTGTACGGAGTTGCACTTGGAAATATTTGGTATTGAGGTCGGAGGGAGGGATTGGATTTTGGAAATTTTGAGAAGTATGTGTTACTTAAATATAAATAATATTGGAAAGGCAGTTAGAAATTGAACTTGATTAATAATCAAATATATTTGAAAAAGACCAGCGTGAAAAGACAGCAAATTCTCTGCAGTTGGAATCTACATTGAGAAGCCTGTCGCGCTCTGAGTGCTTGGGTTTGGTGGCTGGTAATTGCAAAAATACTGATGTATTATTTAACAAGGGATTAGAACAATTTAAAAACCCTAAAAAAGGAATTGAAAAGTTTGAATCTTAGCTGATATAGTTTTTAGGAATTGGACTTACTTTAATGATCAGATACCTTTCAAAATACTTTAGGGGCTCCTCCCCCGCTCCTTTTTTCTTAAAATCTTCCGAATATAACTATGAGAAAGCCATTTAGCCAAAGTTTTCTACTGTTTTAAAAAGTAGAGTTAAGAGAAAAAGTCAAACTTTAGTGTAAACTGCGGGGCGTTGAGGAAAATAGCCCCTTTCATATACGAAGTAATTATACTTCGTATATTTCGTATAATTATACTTCGTATAATTATATTCGTTTCAAGTTTTAATGTCGCTCCTTACTTTCAGTTTAAAAAAAACTTCTTTTTTATTTAATTTCTTTATAGTTGAGCGTACAACTTAATTAGACACAACACGACAAACCTAACTGGCCAGGACAGTAGAATGCTTAAAACTACTACTACTACAATTAACAACTCAACGCAACACCAGGCCGCCTTATGCTACTACGGGGAGGCAACCCATAGTAGACAAATTAGCTAGGAAGAGCCTTTTCAGCCCGAAAACGCCCACCAAAACAGACCAAACTCAGAAGAAGTATCCATTGATCAAAATACTGTGCGAATGTGGTGTCGTTTACTAGGCTATAATTTCCTCGAGGGGCGCCACGGCTTCGGGGTAGTACATCAGGGCGTTTCCGGGCCGAATCGCATCAAAACTGCGAGCGATGATTCCCGGCATCGATCCGGTATCGCTGGTGACGGTGACCGTTTGTCCGTCTTGCAGACCCAGGCGGCGGATGTCGTCTGAATGGACCAAAATGACGTCGCGGCGGTCCTGATTTCGATACAAATCTTCTTCTTCGTAGACCACGGTATTGAACTGGCCCTCGCTGCGCACGGTCATCAGCCGCAATTCTTGATCGCCCGTGCCTTTCAGTGGCGGCAGTGCATGCACTATCTCTTCGCGCTTCGCTCGCGGCCCGTCTCCCTGGCCTTTGTAGCCGCGCTCTGGCCATCCGCGATCGCGCAGCGTGGAGCTCGGGCAACCCTCTCCGACCCAGACGGGGCGCTTGAGGTACTCGCCGGCCGAATCGCCCTCTGGGATTCCCATCGGCACGATAGCGACACCGGCGTCCGAAGCGAGCGGCGTGAGAACCTTCGCGATGAGATGCCAGGTCTGTTTGAAGACGCGCAGGTTCGAGGGCGCCATCGGCGTCTTCGCTAGACGGTCGGTCTCGGCGAATCTGCGGCTGGTTATCTCGATCGCCAAGAAATACACCAACCGTGGGTTGCAATTCCTTGATCTCATTCAGGAAGGCAATATCGGCCTGATGAAGGCGGTCGACAAGTTCGAGTACCGCCGCGGCTACAAGTTCAGCACCTATGCGACCTGGTGGATCCGGCAGGCGATCACGCGATCCATCGCCGATCAGGGCCGCACCATCCGGATCCCGGTCCACATGATCGAGACCATCAACAAGCTGGTGCGGACCGGACGCCAGATGCTGCATGAGATCGGCCGCAGGGCGTCCAGGTGGCTGGCGGCCTCGGGATGGGTCAGAATGCGCTTGGGGAAGAAACAATCGTCAAAGCCGCCTTCGCTGCGGCCCGACCGGATGCAGGCGCGGACCGCCTCGATCGACGGGGAGATGCCGCGGCAGGCGATACCGATGAGGCCGGCCTGGGACAGGCTGAGGGTGCCGAGGTCCATGTGCAGCCCGAACCAGCCGCCCTCGCCGCCGGGGGTGTCCTCCAGTTCAAGCAGCCGCCCGGCCGGAGAGCGCCAGCGGCCGGACACGTGAAGCGCCAAGCACTACGACGACGATGCGCTGCGCGCGATCGTCGAGTCTCCGGATCGCGCAACCGGGCTGGACCGCTTGATGTTCGAGCAGGCCGTGCGCGGCTGCGAGATCATGCTCGAGAGTTTCGATCCTGAGCAGTGGTCGGCGTTCGAGCGCATCCGAGCGCGGAAGGAACTCCTCGAGCAAGCCCTGGTGGCGTGTCGGTCGCGGGTCGATCAGCTGCTCGCGGACGCGGAGTCGGCGAGAGAGGGCGGCGACCTCGCTGGGGAGGCAGCGGCCCTGCGTTCGGTCGGTCTGTCTGCCCGGGTTTGCTAGTTTAGGTTTTTCCAGATAAGCAAGGAAGATGAAATTTGGCAGGCGTATCAGGGACCAGAACAGATTAAGTTAGAAATACTGATTTCCTCGATTCGACTATCTGGGGTGAGTGGGGGACGGTAAATTCGGAAAAATTAGAAAAAATGAGGTATTTTTAACTTACGAACGGATGATCGGATCTTAATGGAATTTGACATTAAAAGCATATCGTGTTTCAGAGCTCTTATTTTATATCCCGACCGGATCCGGTTACATTAGGGCCATAGATATCGTTATTGATGAAGGTCACGGTGTCGCCAACCTTCACTTTGAGTTCAGCGACGCCGAAGGACCGACCTCTCTGTTCGACGGAGAGTGTCGCCGCCCAGGCGGTGGCGGCGACGGTGCAAAAGGCCATGCCGGCCAGGGCTGCCACCTTATTCATGATCGCTCCCGGTTGTTCGAACGTGGAAGAACGCGGTTAAAACATTGTATGCCCTCGTTGTGCTCTTTCCAAGAGGCGTGGCGCGCTCTTCGACGGTTACCATGACGCGCATTTTCGGATGGGAAGTGCTTTCGACTTAGGTGCTTTTTCAGTGGTAGTGAAGAAAAGTAACTATTTAAAAACACGCTACTTGGTAAATTTAAAAACATTACACAATGCATTATAAAAAATAAACACACATTGAACAATCATAAATATAATTGCTGGTGCTCGGCTTTTACTAAAATTGTCAGCAATGAGCTGCTGCAGCCGACAGTTGTATGGCGTAAACAAGCTTTGGGGTAGGCAAAGGTAAATGTCGCATACGCTCGGCTTTTTTCAGCCTTATTTACAACTAATACTGTATGTGTTTACTGATAGGCTCTAAATAAAACTATAGAGGCCGAATTCTACAAAAATTTGTGGTAAGGTTGTGACAAATACGAGAAGTTTTGCTAAGTTTCAGGGCAGAATAAATAGTAGCAATAGGAAGAATTTGACTTTCTATACGTCTCACTAATTTTAATAGACTGTAGGTAAGGCTAATCTCGCATCATTTATTAAGAAAACAACTATATTTTTAGGTACTAGTGATCGTTACATTATGAAATTGTAACATTAGCAAGTAGTATGGAGTTTTTCAATTGTTGGAATAGATAACGTTTTTTCCAACTTGAAACAATGTAAACTAATCAAGCGTCTATATGGAACTGTGATACTAGGTAACTCACCGTGAAACTTTTATATCAATGATCAGGTGATGGGTACTATGTATCTGGCCGCTTGTGTCCAAACACCCATTTCACCGAGAAAAACAGCTGAAAAATATTTCCAAGAATTTTCCTTATCAACCAGAAATTGAGGTAACATCATATGTGTATATATCTTGTTTCATCAATTGAATGGTCTCACTGGGAATATATTGCTCCCGGAAAACCCTATTTTCTAAAATAAGGGAAATTTTCTCAGGCTCGTTACTTTTGATGGGTAATACTAAACTTAATGAAACTCATATATTCAAAATCAGCATTAAAATTCGTTTCGTTTGATGTAGCTATTCGTATTAAAATTTCATTTTTTAGAGTTTTGGTTACTATTGAGCCGGGTCGCCCCCTACTACAGTTCGTTACCAAGAACTGTTTGAAATATGTTACCTTGTAAATAAGAAAAGCAGCCTCTGTGTTCAGCAATGCAGCAAATTAGAGCAGAAGTCATAGCCGAGCCACCGAAATCATAAGCGCCAACCCGGTCGTTTCCTTCCGCAGCGGCCATCATCGGCGCGCCAAAAAGCAGGGAAAAACAAACAGCCCTACAAGTCTTCATTCGCATCATCACAAATCCGTGAACATTCGTTACCATTTCGTGAGTGCTAGTCGCACACCGAATGTACTGTCAACACGGAACACGTGAAGAAACGGTGAAAGCCGATCAGTGCTGCAAAATTACCCTGCGGCCCAACCCGGTTTCCGCTTGTCAAAAAAGGCGCTGATACCCTCTGGTGCTTCGCGTGAAATAAATTGATCAGGGGCAGATGGACAACAGTAAACAACATCTATTATAAATGATTCAGATCCAACATTGATTTTTAAAGAGACATACTCAATCCAAACTGCTATCAGAATAAATAAAAGAGTAACTCACAGTTTCAGCTCTCAGTCCTGTTTTTCAATATATTGCTGCTCCTCTCCGACACTCAGGGTTATCCAAATTGCTACACAGACTGAATCCATGTATTTGGATATGAGTATTCTTCCAATTTTGACACTGAGTTTTTAGGGTAAATTTTACAAACATAAATATGTATCTATGAAAATTTAAAAAATGAGGAGGGATGTAAAAAATCGTAAGTGTTTAGGGGAGTAGGCCTACCCAATAAGGCCAACTGCTTGTGATTGACAACAGCTAAGCTTGATTTATTGATCTTTTGTAGAATTACGAAATAATAGAATTAGAAATTACGAGAAAATAACGAAAATGTTTTACGCCTTGATTTTCCTACATTTAAACAGTTTATTTGACTAGGTATGTAATGGCTCCCTTGGCGTTCATCACTTCGTGCTCACAGTGTCGACACTGGCTTGATTTTCCAGATTAGTGTCGACTTATAATTGGTAAAGCCGGAGAGTGGACTTCTGTTGCGTTTTCAGGTATCGCCCTTCTCGGTGCCTCCATAGTCTACTGGGTTCTGATGAGCAACTTTCTTTACAATACTGGGAAAGTTATTTATGGTGCGTCACCTTCTCTTTTTGTTTCTCTGTTTATTTTCTGTCTCTCATTTTCCTATTTATTTTTGGAATAACAGTTGTCTTTTCCGTAATCATAATTTCACACATGTCTTCTTCAAAATTTGAATGAAGAAAAGCACTCTCAGCGTTTTCCATGATTTCCTTTTCCCCCTTCCAGCCCCAAACGTCCCCGGATACGATTCGAATTGAAAATGGAGCATCAGAGACATGACATCTTTCTATATATCAAGTTTCATTAAGATCCGATCACCCATTCGTGAGAAAAACATACCTCAATTTTCACGATTTCCCCTCCCTCCAGCCCCCCCCCCCAGATGGTCGAATCGAGGAAACGACTGTTATCAAGTCAATTTGCGCAGGTCGCAGACACGCCTAACCATGTTCATCGTCCTAACACGTCCAATATATTTAAAAAAAACTTAAACCTAGAAAAATGATAAGTTCTCTGAATGCTATTCACAGTTTATCTCCTTTTCCCTGATAAATGAAAAATAGTCAAAAATTTTAATTATTTCGTTTACTTTAGAGAAGGGCCCTGGTAAAAGTCGTGACAACGTAATTTGCTATTTACTATGCTCTTGCTATGAAAAATACAGAATGGTTTTTCCTGTGTGTGATATATGTGTCGAGTAAACTAATACATAAAGAAGAGATGGCTTTAGTTTACCACCCTGTTTCGTAGTTGCGTAAAGCTTCAAACTACTCAGACTCAAACAGCAGTTTGTGCTGAAAATAATAAACTGGGTATGACACTGCAATCAGCCAATTACCGTAGTCTTTTCACACAAAGAGCTAACTTTCCGAAATCTAAATTTTAAAATCTTTTTTCTTTCTATATATTTTTTTGAATTTTATGCTGTCTTTATGGAATCGCTATATTTATTTTCTTAGTTATATGATTTTATTTTCTTCTTTTGTTCCCGTAACAAGTTCAGGATGTCTTCCTGTACCCTACAGCGAAGACTAAATTTGAATCCCGAAAAGAAAATTGCCTTGTTGAAAGACGCATCTTATGGCGGAGATGTCGATGCGGAAATTGCCCAACTTAACTCAGAGTTCATTACCTACTTTAACGTTGATAATCGATATCAAATGGTTGCAATGCTGCTGATCGATGGTCTTGTAGATTTTATTATTGATAACCCATTGGAATTTACCCGAAAAGTGAAGGAGCTAGGTAAGAGTGAAGCTATTGGCTCGTTGAGTTTTTCAAGAGGCCAACCCTATGTCTTGGGTCATATTGCATGTAGTAAATCGTGGACGTTGCAATTTTTTATGTTTGCATTTTTCAGTTCCTTTCAAAAGCAACCAAAGTTGAGTGAAAGTATCTCTGAACTGGATAAGACAATCTTGTCAGGTATAGAACAATGTGATAATTTGTACGATAATTAAGAAGAAAATTTCACAGTATGTTGAGGGGGATGTTGAAACAACCAAAACGCAGTAAGTGCTTACAACTACTACGAAATTACTACTACTGAGGCTAAGGGTATTAAGGTGAAACTTTCAGGGGATTTTTAGGGGGGTGCACATGTGCGCATCCAAACTTAATGAAATTTAAACTTAATGCATAAAAATTGGATTCTTTTATATATCTATTTGTATCAAAATCCTTTTTTAAAACCGTTTTTAGAGTTTCGGTTACTATTGATCCGGGTCGCTCCTTAGTTACAGTTTGTCACCACTAACTGTTTGAGCCGCAATTTTTTCAAATTTTTCAATTGGTTGTTATTACGTGTATGAGGGAGTTGCCCCCTCCCCAGCACCTCGCTCTTTACGCTAAAGTATTTGTGAACTTGTAAAAAGCTTATTATTCTAATTAAACGGGCAAAGTTATTGGAACATTCAACTATTTTGAACAAAATCGCTATCTAAAATTTTTTTATTTGAAATCTTTGAAGGGACAGCAGCTGAAAAGAACGAGATGGAGGCTTACCTTGCCCTCCTATTTCTTTTAAATAAAAACAAACACTCTAAATTTTAATTTTCTATCGAATGAGCCTCCTCCAAAGCTTCTACGATAACTCGTTCCACAAGAAGTGGCTAGGTCAAAAGAAAAAAAAAATACATAAAGCCCACTTCGCTCTTTACTTAGGCAGCGCTATTGTGCTAGCTTCCCTCGGTATGATTCAAGGAGGAGACATATACCTTTAGGCGTTACTATCAGTTACGATGTGGTTAAACTTAGATGTGATATATACTTGGCCATAGGAGTATACTGAAATGCCGTGGGATCATTCCAAAGAACCTAGTTCTAAAGGCTTAAAATGCGTTTTGTGGTGTTTATATCCATCTCTGATACCCGTCTCCTTTGTTTACATCTGTGATATATTAATATATTAAACAAATTATGATTGTGTATCTTCAAATGTTTTCTCTGGCACTAATTACTTTTAACAGTGGATACAACGGTCTGGAACAATGCTTACGCTGACGTGAAAAAAACAAAAATAATGTACTTAGTTTGGACAGATTATATTTTTCACTGTCCCTCCCACAGCGAAAAGACATTGAAGCATTGTTTGGTGTTAAACGGTTCAGGGCTTGGTCTTACTCCACTTGAGCTAACAACTCTTATTTGGCAAACAACTGGGCCTTTTTGTATACTCTTTTTATTATTTACTTTTTTATTAACACGTCGGGGGCGTTTTTTCCTAGGAGGTGTGGGTGCTTTTTCCGAGAAAATAAGATATCTGAGTTTCGAGGTCCTTCTAAATATGAAATTTAATTAAGATCCGATCACCCGTTCATAACTTAAAAATACCTCATTTTTTCTAATTTTTCCGATTTACCGTACCCCCACTCCCTCCCAAATGATCGAATCGGGGAAAAGACAATTTCTAATTTAATCTGGTCTGGTTCCTGATTATGCCTGCCAAATTTCGTTGTCCTAGCTTACCTGGAAGTGCCTAAACTAACAAAACCAGGACAGACAAACAGACCGACCGACCAACAGAATTTGCGATGAGCAGGGCAGTTTAATTTAGTATAAAAAAACAAACAAGTTTTTACAACTTAAAGTAAATAGTGAAATTAACACTCAAAAGGAACATAAATTATTCAGTGTATGAAAGGGGCTGTCCCCTCCTCAACGCTTCGCTCTTGACGCTAAAGTTTAACTCTTTGTGGCAATTCTACTTTTTAAACAATAAAAACTTTAGAGTAAAGAGCTAAGTGTCGAGGATGGGAAAACTCCTCTCATATACGGATTAATTTCTGTTCGTTTTAAGTTTTATTGTCGCTCCTGTCTTATTTAGATTATTTGAAAACAGAAAATGTATAGTTTTTCAACTATCATGTTTATTTTCCCAAATTTTGATAAAATAAGTTGTACAGCAGTGAAAGAAATGAAAATAAAGGTTATTTCCTACAACACATGTTGTATAGCTTAGAATAGCTTTTTTTGTACGTAGGATCCAGGCACCTAAGCACTTCGAGAAGGCTATTAGAAGAGATGGGGTACTTCTTGATCAAGTTTTCGGCAGCTGCCTTGAAATGTCTTCTTACCCTTCGACGGATCCCTTGTCTTTATGTCAAATGTATCTTGGTAATAAAGGCTGGGTAAGTCATTAACTGTCGACAATTATCTTTATTTGTCGGAGTCTAGTGACTGGTCCTTCAGTAGGGTTGCTCTCAAGGTCGGGTAGTAGACCACGATGAGCTGAGGAATCCAAACAATTTGGTCCAAATCGATATGTCAACTCATGTCTACGACTATCAAGTGAATCCAGGTTAATTTGTTTTAGTGTATCATCATATGTTGAGTAATTATGTCCAAGTATAATTTTTACAGCTCTTTTTTGTATCATCTCAAGTCTATCCATAAGGCATAATCAAAAGGCATGCGTATCTAAGTTATATAAATTTCATATATGCAATATTTTGGTTATGACTCGAGGAATAGAGTTGAAACTTTCAGAGAGTGTTGGGGAAGTGATTGTTAAAGTACTTTCTATATTGCCTCAGGAGGGGGGGGGTAGTGGCTAAATATGTTTGTTAATGAATAACGCACGCGTTGGTAATTTTGCAGTATAAGCTGCTATAGTTAAGTAGTGAAGTAAGTAAAAAAAAAAAAAAACGACTACAGTTATCAAAATAGCATATCTCTGAATTATCCTCCTATTCGGCACTTGTGTATTATTCAGAACACACTCAATAAGTGAAGTTAGATTAGGCTAGGTATCTTCTATCACTATGCGTTCCTTCTCGTAATGTCCCTTCTCATAAGAATATAAAGTCCTGTTGTGTCCATTGACGCACTGTTTATTGTGGGCAACAACCCCTTATCCTGGAAAAATATAATAGCCCATTTCTCAGCCTTTGGCAAATCCCAATTCTTCATTTAAAATCCATGTTCAGACATTATCTTCTATCGTTATGCGTAGCAAACTACGATCAGGTCGACGTCTTCGGGCGCGATGTTGGCCTGCTCCAGCGCCTGGCGCGCGACCGCCACGCCGAGCTCGCGGGCGACCTCGACGTAGGCTCCGTTGCGCGCCGTCAGGCTGCGCTCCTCGAGGTAGAAATCCTGCGGCTTCGCCAGGTGCCGCTGCTCGATGTTCGAGTTGGCGAAGATCTGGGCGATCGTCTCGGGGTCTTCGCCCTGGGCCTCGAAGAAGGGCCGCAGCCGCGTCTCCGCCTCAACCGCCGTGACGGTGTAGGGGGGGAGGCGGGTGTAAATGAAAAATATCCCGTGGACTTGGGATCATCCGAAAATTAAAGCGTTTATTTCCTTTCCCTGTCCTTCGTCTTTTATAATTCTCTCTGATTTACCCTTATGTATATTACCAACTGTCTGTGTGGATGTCCACATTTCCGTCCGTAGTTGCTCATATTCAACATCTTCACGAGAAAGTGGCAAGAATTCTCCAGTCGGCTACAGACGCTCCTCTTGACGTCCTCAAGATTAAAGATATTTATGTTTTATCTGTATCTTCGTTGGCATATCAATACTTCCAGGGGATTAAGCGCGCATATAATCCTATATTGCCCTTTATAACTTACAAAAGGTAACGGATCATTTGTTACTTAATGATTAATTACATAAGCGAACGGACATAAATAAGAAGGGCGTTCCTGAAAGGATTTGCCAAAGGCGGCTTATGAAAGCCTCAGGCAGAAGTTGGACGTTAAGTCCGAGAACGATCGGAATAAATCAGAACCATAAGGTTCGTCAATATTCGACCTATTAATGTCCGGTCAAATATAATAGCGTTTATTCCGTTTTCAGCGCTGTTTTTTCTTTTCCACTAAAATCTGTCTGTTAAAATTTAAATGTATGAACATTGGGGGTGGGGGTATGAAATAAGGCTACTTGTAATGCAAAATATTTTTTTCTGAAAATTTAAATAAAATCAGTTTAATTAAAATCAGTTTTAATGTTTAACAATGAAGTTATAAGCTGTGGCTCTACGTCAGAGTTGTCTAATCTGAACTCCACCAAACTCATGGACGATCTAGTGGTCTACGATTTTTAAAGTGTGGCTCTGTGATGGCATTCTTGGAGTTAGGCGTGATTAGCTACTGAATTTATATAATAAGTTATAGGGCGATCATTGAATCTCGAAATTTTGACACAGTAAGGTCCTGAACACCCCTTCCCCATGTGTACCCAAGTGGACCTATCATTAAAAATAATGATATCAAATATTGCTTATATTAGCTTGACTAAGATTTCGGATTTTGAATACCACTGGTCTCCTCGGGGATCCTGACCATTGTTAAAAACCGATGTTTGTAATTAATGATAGTTTGAATTTACATTTGTATTTTTTTTTTCATTTGTAGGCCAGATTTGAAATTCTAGAAACCACAAGATTATTGTTCGCCTATGTCTTCAACAATTCTATCGAACTTGAAATGTGTTTATCCAAAACGTCTGTATTTTCTTTTCCTGACATTGGCGTTGTTGATGCTATTGTTCATTAGGTTAAAACACGTTTTTTTAACTGAAAGTAAAGAGAAACATTAAAACTTAAAACGAAAATAAATTTTTCCGTAAGTACAAGGGCCTGTCCCCTCCTCAACACTCAACTCTTTACGCTTAATTTGACTCTTTCTCACAAATCTACTTTTTAAAACAGTTAAAAACTTTAGCGTAAAAAATTCTACATGATTGATAAAGATTTTGCTAGAATTCGATTATCTAACAAATCTTGTGAAGGCTAGATCGAGAGGTGGCAGACTGTAGCCAGTTCTTTGATTATCAAAAAGTTTATTATGTTATTTGTTAATAAAACAGTATTGATCAACCCCTTAATTTGACACATTGTTTTCCTTTTCTTGTAAATACAGAAACAGAATCATTTCATTCAATCTTGATACCAATTTTAATAAAAACACGAGAGAGATTTAAATGCAAGATTTGAAATGGAGAGACACAAATAGTCGCTCCTAACTACAGTTTGTTACCACGAACTGTCTGATTGTTTTCTCAGTGAAGGTTAATTTATTGTGTGTGCGGTCTCCAGTCTATGCAGTTTTTCGTAGCAGCAACTTTTGATGAATGTACTATTCTATCGTTGCAATTCTCTCAGAAATCGTAAAGACATCGCCCGGTGAAAATAAATTGCAGTGAGACGACATTTTTCTAGGTAGATGGGGAGGAGGGGATTGGCCCATTTTGCAATTATACTTTGTCTAATGATAAGAAAAATTTTTACACTTTCTCTCGGTGCGTGTTTTTTTTTCCAGGGGTAACTTTATCAAACCAATGGCCCTAAAAGATCGGAAGAGGGCGCGTTCAAAACAAAATTAAAAGTTTTATGCCCTTGTCAAGTGACCAAAAAGGCTAGAGGGTGACTAGACCCCCCCCCTAAGGTCCCCTCTCCCCCAAAATCCTCAATCATAATTTTGAGGTAGTCATTTTGTTCAGCATAGTCGAAAGATCCAATAACTATGCCTTTGGAGAGGGGCTAACATGCTGCCTACAGACCCATGGTGAAAGGTCTTTAAGCGAAACAGGATCGCCTGATGCCCATGTTTGGTGTGAGCGATCTTGGTGGGCTTCCTGCGCTCGAGATCACACCGCAAGTGCTCGATCCCCTAGATGTCGAAGAAATGCATCCGGTCAATAAGCCGGATACTTTCGTGCGTGGAGGCTTAGGGCTCTACAGCACAACCTCTGACTACGCCGCTTTCGCAAGAATGCTGATCGACGGCAAAGCCGCAGACGGTACGGTGCTGTTGTCGCGCAAAATGCTGGAGATGTTGCGGGATAACCGGATACCAGAGACCAACCTCGGTTTCCTTCTCCAACTCCCCCCCAATGTCAACAGATCTGGTTGGGATTTGAAAGAAGAGCTCTGAGACATGAATTTTTCCTAATTATCAAATTTTATTAAGATCCAATCACCCATTCTTAAGTTAAAAACACCTCAATTTTTCTAATTTTTCCAAATGAACAACTCTCCCAAAGTGAACGGATCCGTACCAATGATGTCAATCTCGTATCTATAGCTTGTGCTTATATTTCCCATCAAGTTTCATCCCGATCTCTCCACTCTAAGCGTTTTCCAAGATTTCTGTTTACGGCAAGTCGCGTGCCATTGCAAAGCTTTGGTGGGTTGATATTTCTTAAAAGGCAGGCTGGAATAGATGGGGGGAGGGGGGTTGGATAATGACCAAAAAGGAAGTCAAGAAGCAATGTTTAGAATGTTCCCCTCATCCTCCTGCTCAACAACAGTGTTATTGCTAACATCTGTAATGTGCATCTTCACACTTCTTCGAGCCTCGTAAAAGGCCACTGTCATCTTTAATGTGTGATTTTCATATTTAATAAAGACATTTTCTACTTGCCTGCCAAAGTACCTCCCCTTACGTTCTGGTTTCCCCAAGTGCATCTGACAGAAATTTTGAGATGCCCATTTGTTTAAAAATAGTCCAAAGATCATAGAGAGCGCAATAGCACTGCTTAAGTAAAGAGCGATGTGTACACTGTGTATTTTTTTATTATTTTTTTTTTTTCATACACCAGGGCATCTCATATAGAAGGAGTTGTTGTACAAGCTTCAAAGGGGGCTCACTTGACTGTAAATTGAAAGGGCTTGCGTCAATATAAATAGTTGAAAGGTATTAGAGGGAAACCAGACCCCCCCCATTCTGGAGTTTGTCACTGAATTTGATCAGCCCTTTTTGGAGTACATAGACTCGGAGGAATAAATGAAGGGCACCATCATAAATCTTCCTGGTTGCAATTTTCAACTGGATGTTCATAATTTCTTTTTAATATAACCCTTCCCAGCCTCCTTAGTAAGTGAAAACCAAGAAACACATCTTTTAAAAAGTGTCTGACGAAAAAGATCTTTTAAATTTGTTTTAGGAATAACAACTTTTATTTATGATTATCTTAGACGTAAAAGTTAGTTACAAAAAGAATTTTCGTGTGTGTTTGTGTGTCTGTGTGCGTTTGTGTATCTGTCTGTGTTTGTGTCTATATGTGATTGAGAGTCTGTGTTTGTGTGTCTGTGTTTGTGTGTGTATGTATGCCCGTGTGTCTGTTTGTATCTGTTTGTGTCTGTTTGTGTCTGTTTGTGTCTGTTTGTATCTGTTTGTATCTGTTTGTGTCTGTTTGTATCTGTTTGTGTTTGTGTCTGTGTGTGTCTGTGTCTGTGTCTGGGTCTGTGTTTTTGTCTGTGTCTGTTCGTGCGTGTGTGTGTGTGTGGCAGAAAAAAAAGTTCATTATTCATATCCAACATATTTCCTCCCCCTCTTGGGGATGTCAAGATAATTACTTTAGTTCAGTTCAACAATTGTCAAAGTTTAGGTCTCAAAATGACTGTTTTCATAGTAGATGGTGCTTGAATTAAAAGTATATAACCTAACTTTTTTATTCTAAGAAAGTTAAAACAGAAGTTTCTTTTGAAAATGAGCTGTCTCTTCACGATTAAGAAGAAAATAGAATAGTAGAAACTAGAATTGCCAAAATAAAAAAGTAGAAAATAGAATCGCATCATCTTAACACTTTACTTATTCGTATCATTTTAAGATTCCCACCCTTAACCACAGGAATACGGAGTAAAGTGGTTTAGTAACGCTTGCGAAAATTTTATTCATAAGACTTGTATGTACAAAAAGCCTTCATTCTTTAAATTGTTGTTCCAGGATAAAACTTCTATATATTTCACTAATGCAATTTAAGCATTTTGTAGCCTACGTCCATAGGTATGCTGGTTCAAGATTGCCTCTAATATAACTGTAAAATTCTGTTTAGTGAAGAGAAAAAGATATCCTTTTGACTGGAAAACTAAATATTGCTTTAAAATTTAAGTCAAAATGCACTGTGTTTTTGCTGGTTGCCAATAAGACATCCCAGCAATATAGAACATCCCCAACAACTGAAGGTGTCAAATTCGAACTTCTGGGGCTAATTTTATTACTACTTCTTCTCTAAAGATTTAACTAAATCAAAAGAGTGTAAGCGTATCCAGGTTGTCAAAGAGCATAGATATAATTTTTGGGAATGATATTAAGCTTTATTTATGAGGTAAACTAGAGAATGTATGTGACTAAATTAATTTCATCTAAGAGTTTCTCCGCGGGGGAATTTTTCCATTGGGAAGGGGTGAACTTGTCAGAGGAAATTACACGCTGGGGGAATTTGGCAAAATTTCTGTACAAACTTCTTTCTATATGTCTTGCTTTCTCTTTTTCATCTCAATTTTACGCGTGGAGTTATTAAGGGTAATTGTCCGGTGTAAATTTTCACCGATATTGGACTGTCTAGAGGATGTTTCCGTGGGAGGGGGGTTTTCCGTGAAGGTGGGGCCAGATCCTGGCATTATTTAAAAAACGATTAGAAATTAAATGGTGGTGAAGTATTTCGGGGAAAAAAGGACGTGTGGGGGGGGGGGCTGCCTTCTTTTCGCTTTTACCTTAAAAAAACACTAGAATTCCTGATTACCAATCCAATGAGTCTCCTTCAAAGGATATACAAACAACATTTTGTAAAACCTTACATCCCCCCGGGGAGTAACTTACTGCTCTTTTCCTGAGAGCTGTGTGGGAGGAGTTGTGGCTCTTAAAAAGAACACTATTACTTTCAATTTATAGTTTAAATAGCTCCTTTCCAAGCTTTAAATAGCTCCTTTTCTCTAAGCTTAACCCTCGTCATTGTTGCATAACTCTTAGAGATAAATAATAAAATAGTTAAATAAGTTTGAAAATGATCAGCTGCGCCAATTCACGAAAATGTGGGGGGGGGGGGATTTGTTATCATAATATAGGGGTATACCTAAAAAATATACCTTTTTTAGATATCTAAAAAAGCTCCCCCCCCCCCGTCACTAAAAATAATACAATTGAAGCAAGTGGAAATAAAGCTTGAATTATGTAGAACTCGAAATCTTGAAGTCTTTTTTTTTCTAAAACTATTTCCTGTCATCTTGATAAAAAAAAAGACAAAATGTCTATTAAGTATTCCTGTAGGATCGACATCAACTCCACAGACCAAGGGCAATGGCCTTTGATTACATACATTCGTTTTAGTGGGAAAGGGGGCCATACTTGGTCTTGGTTTTTCAATCAACTAGGAGTTCTTGGAAGCTGCTTGCTAGACTAAGGATCCCAAAGTATCCTAAGAACATAGGTCCATATCTGAGTGAATCCAAAGATGCAATGAGGACGCCTCTTTCCGTGTTCTACAGCTCGGTAATGGCTGTGACATGAGTTTTTTTTATAGAAAGTAGTGTCGTAGAAACTTTAAAAAGGGCTCATTCAATTGGAAATTGAGAGGACTAGTGCGCTTTTTAATGTTAGAAAGTTAGAGGGGGCAAATGTCCCCTCCCACGCCCATCGTTTCCCCAAATATTTCCGATCAAAATTTTGAGATTCATTCAATCAGATTCATGCCATTTGATTCAACGTAGCTCGAAGGTCAAGAAATTATATCTTTGAGGATGACAACCCCACACAGCCCCAAGGGCAAGGATTGTAAGTCATGCCCTGGGCAGCACGCACCGAAAAATTGATGTCTTTCAGTGGGGTGCCAAAGGGATTGTTGGAGGCCGCCGTCAGGTTTTGCACACGCAACACTTCCTTGCCGCCATCCTGCGCTTTGCGGGTTGGCGTCTGCAGGGTGTCACCCACCATGAGTTCGGCCATCTCCCTTGCCGAGGTCTCAGCGGGCACACATTCTCCGACATTTTTACCGAGCCGCAGGATTGTCGCGTGATCGCAGAGCGAACGGATTTCTTCGAGCTTGTGAGAGATATAAAGGATCGAAGTGCCTTCGGGGACTCGTAATAGTTACATTTCGTGACGCTATGGTGTTTTTGAGATTCGTCAAAAAATAGACGAATTGTCACGTAGATTTGCTGACCGCTGCAACAGAATTATCAACTTTCCACTGACTTGCCTTCTATCAAGTGCCTAGCGTCGCTAGCTGTGACAACTTATGACGTTTAATCCATGTACTAGAGCATGAAGAAGACAATGGATAAAGGGTTGATTCAGTTATATTTTTGTAATGTGCAAAAGAGAGCGGGAGTGAGTTTGGAGAGCCGTATAGGTACCTGTCTGGTAGGCTTAACTTAGGGAAATCTGATATTAAAATGTTAAAATTCTTAAAAAGCAGCGATTTTGACAGGAAAGGGGCTTTGCAATCGAAATTCGAAAATAAGAAGCATTAATTTCTAAAAATGAAAAAGAAATATGAAGTAGAAAGACTTTATTTGAAAAAATGAGATATTTGAATCCCAAAATCCTTAAGAAGCTGAAATTTTTGGCGCGAAAGGGTTTTTGGATAAAATTTAACAAAAATATGAGCAAAGATTATTAAAAAGGAAAAAAAATAAAGTATAGGTGGAGGACCGTTTATTGTATTAGCAGCCGTCCAACAGGAGTAAACGCCCGGCGTAAAGGTATCGTCGTCGTCGCTCAGATTGTCGACCAAAGCGTTGGCCTGGATATAAACCGCCGCGCGATCTACGTTGTCTTCCGGGCAGTAAATAACTGGATCTTCTTTGTCTTCCAGCGTAATATACCCCCAGCAGTGATAGCCCGTTTTCGGATCGGTAACCGTAACGGCCAACTTTTGGCCAAAGTAATCCGAAGGCACTATATGGCCTAAGCTCACGTCGCCCGGTGCGTGGCGAGTATATTGGTGCAAGTGCATTCTTAGGTGCTGAGTCAATTGTTGGTGTTACACCGCGTATCCTTGTAGCTCCTGGCTATACTCATCAGCGTCCAAGTGGCAACAGAAACCCAGTTGTAACAGACTTAGTAAGTATCGCAGAACGTTTACGTGCTGTTATCATTGCTGATGGTCCAAACAAAGACGATGCAGCTGCAAAAGAGTATCGTGCTGACTTTGGTTCTCGTCGTGTATTTGTTGTTGACCCGCATGTAAAAGTATTTAAAAACGCCCATCGAGAAGTCAGCATCAGAGAGTACATTGACGGAAATGGCTTTATTCTTTTTGCACGAAAGAAGTCCCTCTTTTTTTGGTGGTAAGTCTCATATATGGACTAAACGGTATTTACCGTCCAGTGGCATGGTTTCGCTTAAGATGAGTAATATCTTTTGTCGAAGCAGCGATGTCGTAGCCATCAAAGAAAATGATGGCGACTGGATATTTGGCCTAAACGCTGTTCCATTGTCAGTCTATGATCTCCGAATGTATTTCTTTTTTCACTCAGGGAATCCTGTGGAGCAAAGTGCGAGTTCGAAGCGTCTATCGTCGCGCCCCCGATGAATAAGCAATCCGAAGACTCGATAAAGGCGTAACGCGACCGCCTCGAGATGGACATCACCGACCGCAAGCTCGAGCAGGCCGGCTTCTACCACCCGGGCCCGGACAGCCCCGAGATCAAATACCTGCTCGACCGGCGCCGCGCGCTCGACGGCTTCGTGCCGACTCGACGCACCGTGTTCGACGTGCAGGTGCCGACGCCGGACCCGGAGGTCTTTGCCGAGTTCAACGACGGCACGAAGAACCCGGGCGGGTAGCTGCTTCCAATTCATAGACGCCTATGCTCGTTACGAAATTGCTGAGCAAATTTGTAGCGACCTTGGTGGAAATCTTCCCTCACTTCATTCAGAAGACAAGAACAGGTATATATACGTTTTTCCTGATGACTTCCGACGTGGTGCATGGATAGGACTGAGAAGAATCAATAACATATTTACATGGGTTGATGGTAGTGATGTTGACTACACAAGCTGGAATAATGATTCGCCCACAAATGGTGCAAATTCCAGGGACTGTGTTCATTATGTTGGCTATGAAGAAATTTGAAGATGCCTAATGTATATGTCATCTGCTTAGTTTGTATGTTGCTACAAGGGTCCTTATGGGAAGTTAGAGCTCAGAATACATGGGTTAATGTGAGCCGTACTATCGATCCTAATAGAAGCAGTTCGGGAGCGTTTTATCTGGATAAGCCCTCCTCGGAGACGGTTGAGTTTCCAGGTCAATTTATTGGAGATGTTGATCGAGGTGGTTCCTGTAATGTAAGTTACCTGACTTTCTGTCCGCATCATGTAACGCATATTGAAACCAGTGCACATGTCTTTAATTTCTAAAATGAGGCAAATTTTCTCAGGCTCGTAACTTTTGATAGGTAAGACTAATCTTGATGGAGGTTATATATTTAAAATCAGCATTAAAATGCGATTTTTTTATGTAACTATTGGTATCAAAATTTCATTTTTTAGAGTTTCGGTAACTATTGAGCCGGGTCGCTCCTTACTACAGTTCGTTTCCACGAACTGTTTGAAAATACTTCATTTTTCTAATTTTTCAGAATTAACCCTTCCCCCCCCCCAACTCCCCCAAATAGAGCTGATCCGTTCCGGTTAGTGCTGGAGCAAATAGCAAATATAAAAAATTGTTTTAATTGGTTTTCAAAATGAACTAAAAAGTCTAATATAATGGCCAGAGGCATGTGTTCTTACTGCTATCAAGTGCTCAATGCTGTCAATTCTTGTTTAAAAGTACTTTCTAATGTTCCCAATCACCTGTTCATGTTGCTTTATTTATATAAATGGGAGCTTACATGAAGGGGAATTTTAATGTTGTAACACCATTTGTTATCTTTCAAATTAGTTTCTTTCAAATTTGTACTACCATTGAAAGTGTATGTAACTACGCTATGCCCTGCTCAATCTCCCTTATCTTTAGGCTAAAGTTTAATTTTTACTTTCTTTGAAGTTAGGTGATTGTACATTTTATTACTAGAAAATGATACAGCTGCTTGTTTACATTGCCTTTAAAAAAATTTGATCTGAAAATTGTACTGAATGCCACGTATTTACCTATATAAACGTTTTCATTCTGGAACTGCTGACATAAAATATTTTCCTTTAGTATAAACATGATAACTGCGGGTAGTACGGAACTATTACTTTTAGTAATTTTTGAAAAAAGTCTCCCTTCCATTCAGGGTTGAAGCTTCTATACAGCCATGTCGACAAGATCCTTTGCTTCTAACTTTGCTAATCTTTCAAGCCTGTTGTTTGGATGAAGAAACTAGGATTGATCATAAACGGTTGTCTTTTTCACGAGTTGAAGATTTCCCTTTCAAAGTGACTATTGTCCTTCCATAAACTTTCCTGATTTCCTGAATCGAGGGGAAAGTCAACCCTCAATGAATACACTTCCACACTAATATCTGAAACTTAGAACACCTTTCTTTAAACATATGCAATTAATTGTTTGTGTGTCTGAATCTTTGTGTATGTATATGTTTTTGTCGCTCTCACTCTCTGTGCTTGTTGGTCTGAGTAGGCGTTTGCTTGTCTCCCGTTTGTGTTTGTGTGTTTGAATCTGTTTGTTTGTAGTTTTTTTCTGTTTTTCTCTATCTGTGCTTTTGTGTCAGAGAGGCTATTTGCTTATCTCTATCTCTTTCGGTGTACCTGCGTGTTTGAGCGGATGTTTGGTTATCCCCGTGTCTGTCTTTGTGTGTCTGAATCTTTGTGATTGTATGTGTTTTCGTCACCCCCAGCTGAAATTTAGTTTTTACAAAAAATCTTGTCAAAACTAAGATAAGCCTGCATAAATCAAGCATCCACAGAAACAGGTCAGTTTTCTTTAGAACATATTTGCCATTATGATATTAAATGGGTCATTTTTCAGCTTTAGCTGTCATTTTCACTTGATTTGGGAAAATTGGCTCCAACTTTGCTTCCCCCCCCCCCCAGGATTTTGACACAAGAAAAACCAATTAAATGAAACAACAAACAAGCCAAGACCTTTCATGACTTCTCAGTAGAATTGTAATAACAGTGATGATGAAACTATATTATATGTTGTCAAATTGGGGGAGACACATCTCTATATTCTAAAAAATACCCTTTTTAAAATTTTTATTGAAAATTGGCCCATTTGGTATTTTAGTAGAAAAAATTAAAAAACAACAAAATTATCCCCACCCCATCCGTAGATAATGCAAATCACTATTTTGACACAAATTTGTCAAAACACATTTTGAGAACAAATTCACACAATTAAATTTCTTGAAACAGTTCATACTGTTTCACTACCTTAAAAAATTTAAATAAGCTGATAGGGTGTTTGAAACTGGTGCCACAACCAGAATCATTATATTATTTCTTTATTTCATTATTTCTTTAAAACCATTGGGGGTCATTAATTGCTTGCCAGCCATTATCTTTATCCTACAGTGGCAGTAAAGAATTTAGATATAAGATGCTCATAGTAGATAAAAGGGGCCTAAATTTTGTCCATTATGCTCTAACAGCAATACGAATTGCCTACAATTTTTTTTATCTGTCGTCTTAAAACGAAATTAAATAACAGGATCCCGCGGCAAAATAAACCTAAAACTTATTAGAACGAAACTCTTAAAAACGGAATTTTGATACTAAAAGATACATTAAAAGAATCGGATTTTTATGTTGATTTTAAATATATATGTTTCATCAAATTTAGTCTTTGTCAGCAAAAGTTACGAGCCTGAGAAAATTTATCTTATTTTGTAAAATAGGGAGAAAGACCCCCTAAAAGTCATAGAATCTTAACGAAAGTCACATCATCGCAATCAGCGTATCAGAGAACCCTATTGCAAAAGTTTCAAGCTCCTATCTACAAAAATGTGGAACTTCGTATTTTTTGCCATGTGTTGTCTCCTAGTATATTTAAATGTGCACTTGCATCGTGCCTGCGTCCCCTCAAAAGTTTTGATTTTTACGTTAGTATGAAAAAGTCTTATGTTGCATATGCAGACGACGTTCTACTTGTTGCCCGGACCCGCCGTGGATTGCTTTCCAATTTTACTATATTAACCAATGAACTATCTAAGATTGAACTGTCAGTTAATCTGTCTAAATACGAGTTTATTTGTTTTAATAGACCTTATGCGGTCGCTCCACTCGTTGCTGGGAATGCAGTTCTACCACGTTCTTGTAAGAGGTGAAAATTCGATTTTCTTTTTAAATGTGAATCATGAAACGAAGGAGAAAGGATTGTCTTAAGTTTGTAAAAATTCTAGTTATTTTCCAAAAAGAAAATAGAAATCCTTTTTTTGTTTTAAACCCACTTGTTAGCGTGAAAAGAAGGGAAGCGAAAATGTTTTAGCTTGAGAATATGCTTTTTAAGATTGTCGTGTAATCAGACTTATGTAGAACATGGAATTAGCCGTTTGAGAACCTGTGATTTTTATTCCGATCTTTTTCTTGTTTGATTGAGTAAGACACCTGAGACCAATACAGCTCTGCATACTCCTTCTCCATCCCAATCTGTTCATAGCGCCTCTCTTTACACACTCCTAAGAAGTTCCAGTTCACTTTAAATACCTTCTTATGACCTTTCCCCACCCAATTCAGGGACGACCTGCTTTTGTTTGGGCTTAGACGGATGGACAAAAAGGAAGATCTTTTGTAATCCTTCGTCATTAAGACATGTCAAAGTCATCTCAAACTCTCTCCTCATATCTCCTAGAAAGCGGTATAAAACCATATTTTTCGTATAGCTTGATTTACATAGTGTCTTTTTATTTGGTTCAATTTCCCATTCAACATACCCAGACAATTTCAAGTTAATATCCTTAGCCGTTCCTGGTTCCAAAGGGCATAAGCCCGTTGGAGAAAATTGGATGCAAATAGTGTTTTCTGGCTTAGTTTAACATACCCTCATCTTTCTAGCGAGGAGCTTGAAACATCTTCAACAGGGTTCTCTTATACACTGAATCCGATGATATGATTTTCGTTAAGATCTATTAAGTTTCTGGGGTTGCTTCCCCCTTTTCCTAAAACCAGGTCAGTTTTTTCCACTCTTCACCCTCTTCTGCACATTTCGTAAATATTACTGAATAAACCCTTTTTCCATTGTCTTCTTCATGCTCTTTTATATGGGTCAAACATTATACGATTTCACAACTAGCGATGCTAGACATTTGATAGAAGCCAAGTCAGTGGAAAATCAATAATTCTATTGCAGCGGTCAGCAAATCTACGTGACAGTTAATGTCCAATGAGTTCACGACAGTTCACGTACAATTCAAGTCCAAATGAGGATACTAAGAAAATACTCGCAGAACGTAAAGCAATGAAACGGCGGAGGTCGTCGAGACCATCAACGACAAGTTTCTCGGAAACAATTGACCTAAGGGGGCCTTGATATGCGAGACAAAAGTCGCGACGGGCTGGGCAATCGGTTTCAGGCCTATGCGTTGTCGCACTTCCGACTGTTCTGGCGTCTGGCCTCGAAAGTTCCACCGCTAAGGAACTGGATAAACCGGGCCATCATCAACACCGCGGTGCGCCGTGGCCGGCCGCGGCCGCATCACCGGCCGGGTGTTTTGGATGGAAGACGAAAGCAGCATCGACCCCCCTAGAGTCCATTGTTTGTCCATAATTTTTTTTTGAGAAGTATGCATACATTTTTTGGGTGGGGAGGGGAGGGCGATTTTTCTGCTGCTAGGATTTTACACGGAAATAATTTTGCATGAAGCAGGAAGTTTCCAGGTGGTGAACCAGGTGGTGATTCAAAATTTCTTTATATGTCTTGCTTTCTCTTTACCGATTCAATTTTACGCGTGGAGATGTGAAGGATAACTGTCCGGGGTAAATTTTCACCAAGATTTAATTGCCCAGAAGATATTTGTGTGGGGAGACATGCAACACATAGTTTTCAAATAAGGGTGTAGGTTTAGTAGTATATGCAAGCTTTAGTGTGCAAATAAGGAGGTAGAATCAGTATCTATGTCACCGCCACTACTTATGCTGATAATTTAAGCATCTTAGAGGAAAGTTTAGCAAAATGAATTAACTTTCTTAGGTTTTCTGACGTCAGGGTGCAAAAATGGGTTTGAAAATTAATGTTAATATGAATAAGTTGGTAAGGCTAGTTATAAGGGAAAATGAAAAGATTATATGGGGTAGCGAGAAGATCGATCAAGTATTGCTTCTCGGGCCGCGGCTGGTGCATGATGTGGGCGGGTCGACCCCTATCATGGACTTTCTGGAACTCGATCGCAGTATCATCAAGCAATGCCGCCTGTTTGAGCGGCGTTGGGAGTTGGGGGATGATCCGCCGACGATTGAGGAATTCTTGCCGGATGGGGCGGTCGAAAAGGACGCGCTGTTTGAGAATCTCTTGGCCTGCGAGTTAGAGCTCCGCGTTACTGATGGGCAGATTCTCGATCTGGATGAGTATTTGGATCGGTGTCCCAATGCCGTCTAAAGGAGTGCACGCCGGCAAACCAGACCTGCTCCAGCCGCGTGTCGTAGACCGGGGCATCGGCCTCGTTCCATAACATCGGCTCGAAGGATTCGCGTTGTTCGTCGAGCGCCAGCGCATGGCGGGCGCGCGCCACGCGGGGCGAAAGATCACGGTCCTTGGCCGACAGCGGCCAGATGATGCGGTCCCAGGCGCGAGTGAGTTCGTCGACGGGAAGACCGTAGGCGTCGACCGTATCCCAGACGCCAATGAACGTGATCAGGTGCGGTGTGCCGTCGGGATCGCGATGTATTCCAGCCAAGGCTCCTGTCCCATAGCGTAAACATACACTTCAGGCGCATTGACCGCTTCTATCATAGCCATTCCTCGTTTACAATTTGAGCCGGCGAGTCTTCTCGATTGGTCTTTTTCCCGTTGTAAGGCTTCGCTTAGAAGCGGGCCGTACAGCCAACTCATCGGCGCTCCGTCGCATTCCATGCCGAGAAATAAGACGTCGACGTCTCCAATCAAAGCATGCGCGCGCTGGTATAACTTTGGTTCTATATTACAGGAATCGGCGGCAAATAACATAGAATTCCGCTCGAATTACGTTCTTGTAGATCGATTGAAACTTTTAAAAGGCGATACGGCCCCCACGGCCCGATGCAGGCGTTGTAAATTATGCCTTGGGGGCATATATGGTTCTTCTGGAAGGGATAATCGTATAAACTTAGAGGACTCATTTGATTAGAAATTGAAAGTTCTAGTTCACTTTTTAATATTCAAAAGTGACCAGAGGGCAGCTAGCCCCTCCCCCCCCCCCCCCCCCCCCCCCCCCCCCCCACACCCCCCCCCCCACCCCCACACCCCCATCCCCTACCCACCTGGCAGCTGTAACCGAACTCGTTGTCATACCAGACGTACAGAACGACGCGGGTATCGTTGGCGATGGTCGCCTCGGCATCGACCACACCGGCATGACGCGAGCCGACGAAGTCAGTGGACACTACTTCCTGCGAGCTGACGAAATCGATCTGCTTCTGCAGGTCCGAGTGCATGGCCATCTGGCGCAGGTACTCGTTGATCTCTTCGCGGCTGGTGGCCTTCTCAAGGTTCAGGTTGAGGATGGCCATCGACACGTTCGGCGTCGGTACGCGAATGGCGTCAATCAAAATTACGAGCCTGATAGAATTTACCTGATTTAAAAAAATTAGGGGAAATAATTCCAACAAGCTAAGGCGTTTTAATGAGAAACAACCTATTAGACTCAGCACATCAGAAAACACTTTCGTGGAGGTTTCAAGCTCCTATTCACAAAAATCTGGAACTTTTTTTTGGCCAGAAGAAAGATTATTCGGGATAGAATAAGATTTATTCATTTCAAATACACATACAATAGTACCTTTTGCTATTTCGACAAATGAGTCACTTACTTATAGAAGCAAAAAATGACAAGGAAGGGCCGGAAGTCGTTATCCTGGGCAAACAGGCGATCGACGACGACAGCAACCAGACCGGTCAAATGCTCGCCGCCCTGCTCGGCTGGAGCCAGGCGACATTTGCCTCAAAGATCGAGATCAGCGACGGATCTGCCGACGTCACACGCGAAGTCGACGCCGGGCTGGAAACCATCAACGTCAAGCTTCCGATGGTTGTGACCACCGACCTGCGTCTCAACGAGCCGCGCTACGCGTCGCTGCCCAACATCATGAAGGCGAAAAAGAAGCCGATCGATAACTAGGTTATATAAGATATTGTTCCAAGTTTTCATCCATCACGATGTCTACAATTGAAAAGGATAAATTTCAACTGGCTGCAAAGTCAATTTAGTCCCTTCTTTCGATATTCTTTTTTATTGTTTTTTTTTTTTAATGCTGAGGAATAGCCTTTGATCATGTGATTACTGATTGTGTTCTTCTTTGAACATAACGTTTTAATTCTTTGATAGGCTGACAACTTCAGCGTTTAACCGCTAGCAAAGAAACAAAACCAAAGTGTTGCTCTTGCAACACTTTCTTTGATCGCCTCTTTGAAGCAAGCTAATGGATTGAGAACAAGCGCAATTCGTGCCGGGCACAAGCTGCTGATACCCCGTTCAGGCACACCTAAACCGCTCCCCTACGCAGCCCACCATGCAACCCACACCGTCGCGAAGGGAGAATCTCTGTGGACGATCTCCAGGCAGTATGGTGTGAATCTACGGACATTGATGAAAGTGAACCACGTTGGTCCCAAGGACCCGTTATCCGTCGGCAAGAAACTGCTCATCCCTGACGGCAGCGTCCGCGGCAGTGCCGCCGCTAAATCAATCAGATTTTTTTTTTGAATTTCCTGATTGACTGACAAATTCTGATTAGCTGATTAGGAAAAATTGTTTTCCTAGGGCTTTTTCATAAGGACTTTTTCTGTTGGTTAACTTTTTGCTTTTTTATTGCATACTCTGTCATTATAAACCTGTTGTATTTAATGGAATTTTGAATCTATTATTACTAGCCAAAGAACCACTCTGTAACTTTCATCATCAGGAGCAAATAAAACATATTTTGTCCCTTTCTCCAAAGCACTAAATCACAAGTATGCCCCCCCCCCCGGGGCTTTTTTGTTAGTCCTTTTAGTACTGTCGCTAATTCTTCCTCTTGAAATATCTCTTCATTCAATACCAAAATGTCACAAACTATTTCATTCTCCCCTATGTCTTTTCCTGTAGTTATATCATGGTTTAGTACATTCTCAAAATGTATCACACATCTCTCTTGAATTCTATCCTTATCATTCATTGTGACCCTTTTCCTATCTTTAACTGTGACAAGTCCAGATTGACTCTCCTCTCTCAATTTATTATTGTGCCAGTACAATATTTTACCATTATGCTGTTGATGTAATCGTCAAATCCTACACAAAATTATCAATGGCGGATGATTGGAGCTAATGTGACGATTAGAGAAATAGAGTATGTTGACATCGTACGTTACCTACCTCAGTTTGTAGAGCACACGCCGCAAAAGCGTGGGTCACGGGTTCGATCCCGGTGGTGATATATTTTCTATTTCTCTAGTGTTCTTTACAAAACTAAAATATTATTATGTGACTTTTTACCAGTTCAACAATTTTTTTAGAATGTTTTCACTTTACACAAGGCGGATGCCACTACTGTCTCAAAAAATGGTTTGATATTTGTGGGAAACATCGCGCTGGATAAAATCGTCATTCATAAACAACCCGCAGCAGTTTTCTGTGGTGATGTTCATCTAACAGCCTATCGTCCTAATGGCACTATCAACGTGCTTTTAGGTGATTTTACTGGCCATGGTTTTAGCTCTGTTATTGGTTCTCTACCGCTAGCAGAAAGTTTTCGCGCAATGACTCGTAAGGGATTTTCGGGCGATGAGATTCTGTGCCAGATCAATCGTAAGTTACATGCATTGTTACCTGTCGATATGTTCCTGGTTTAGGGGGGAGGTTACGTGGGAGGATATTTCCATGAAGGAACTTCTCATGGGGGAGGAGAATTTCAATGAAGGGGCCGCAGGATTTTCTAGCATTATTTGAAAAAAACAATGAAAAAATAAATATGAAAAGTTTTTTCTCCTGAAAGTAAGGAGCAACATTAAAACTTAAAACAAACAAAAATTATTACACATATGAGAGGTTTACTAATGTAAACCTCTAATGTAAACTTTTTTACGTTTGTAAAAAATTAAAAGTTTTAGTTCCCTTTTTAAATAATTAAAACAGGGTCGTGGCGATCGGGGCGTGCAGCGGCGGCGGCACCAGAATATGGGCGCGATCGAAATCGCGCGCCGCTAGCGCGTCCTCCAGGTTGGCGAAGGCTTTCGCACCGCCCAGTGATGTTGCCATGGCCTCGGCCAGCGCTAAATTCGGGTCGACGACGGCGCTGACCGCGAGCGAGGGCAGTGAGGCCAGGACCGCGGCGTGTGTGTTTGCAATATTCCCAGCGCCGACCAGGCAAACGTTTTTCGCGGCCATGACTCTGCCTAACTGTGACTTCAAAGAGAAATCTAATGGGCCCCCTCCAAAGTTCATTTACGACCACCTTTTCTTTTCTATTAAAACTTTATACATCCCAGTTATAACGTGCGACTCTAGCCATGAGGACTGTGGGGGGTTTTCATCCTCAAAGACGTGATTTCTGGACCTTTCAACTGCAATGAACAAAATAGAAAATTCTAAATTTTGATTTCATGTGTTTGGGGAGACGATTGGCGTGGGGGAAGATTGCCTGCTCTTCACTCACTTTCGACTATTAAAGACACTGGAAAAACAAATAAATTAAAGACAGGGCTTCGAATGCCTCGACGACTTTGAATGGTGGAGGCAGTCCGATCAGGTCAAAGTAAAGTCTTCGGACCAACGCCCTCGGAGTAGCTTCAGCAGATGGACGCAGACCTTTGCTCAAGAGTTTCTGCGCAATGAATAGATCGATTTTTGTTTTCGACCATTTGGCAGGATCCCAACCTGACTTTTTCCTCTGGTCAAACTGGGGCAACGCCGGTCTTCGTAACCGCTGAAGAGACCAGAAATCTCGACCTGCTCGAGAAGAGGTCGTCACGGCGAATCGATCAATGTCAGGATAATAGACAAGTACCAAGAGGAATGTCTAATAATACTTTTAGCTGTTTCACTAACTAGCATTGGATAATTCTCTACTTGTAAAATTGTTTTATTCTATCTATAGTGTTGTTTTAATATTTGTTTTTTCTTTCTTCTTTTATTAAGGGCTATGGATGCTCGGATACCTCTATTTTGCTCTTTTCTTAAGTTAATCAGAAAGCGTTAGTCTGTTAACACCGAGGTTAATATTCAGACAAGGACATATCCAGGGGAGGGAATAGGGAGCTTTACCCCCCCCTAAGCCTTAAGACCTTCAGTCTTAATATGGTTTTTATCCACCCATGCCTTGTTTACTAAATTAATTTATCACTGAAATCGGGAGAGTTCCCGTAAAAAAATTAAAGAGGCATGAGTGATTCCTCTACACAAAAGTGGCGCAAAAACTGATCTGACTAAGTGGAGACCAATTTCTCTTCTGTCGGTTTTCTCGAAGATGTACGAAAAAGTTATGCATAAAAGGCTTTATGCACATTTAACAAAACATGGTTTTTAAGTGATTGTCTGTTTGGACTCAGAAAAGGACAATAACTTCGACCTGAGGTGCCGGTGGTGGTGTTTGAGACGCAAAATGAACAAAACTTTGCAGTTAATAATATAGCTAAACCTAGAAAGAAGAGCAATTAATACAAACTGCAGTGGGGCTAACTTCGACAATGGATTCTAGAGGCCAGAACCTATTTTGTATTTCCCGATAATAGCTTTTAATTTTAGCCCTGTATTTTCATTTATACAAATTCAACAATTTAATAAAAAAAAATTATCTCAAGGTTAAACAATATTTAAAATAGGACTAGTGCTGTCTGTCCCCGTCAATAGAAGATTACCGATAAAAGATATAACCAAAGGATTTTTGTTTGTAGCAGCAAGATACACTGACTTCTTTAGTAATTTTCTAGTCGTCTTAGTTCACGGAATTCTCATAAATGAGCCCATAGCTCCCTCTCATAAATTAGATCCCTGTGAATATGATTTTAAGCTCTTTCCTCCACCCCTTGCATACTTGCAAGGATTAAAAGATTTGGTAGATATAGGCCTATTGCTAGTCTTAGCAAAAAAAAAAAATCAAGTTTGTCTCGTTCTGAATCAAATACTGAATCTCGCAAATCTCTTTACCACAATCGAGTATATAATAAGTTGTTAGATTGACAACGTAAATCTATCAATGTAGTTTATTCAATTAAATTCATTTCTTCAACCTATTTAATTAAAGAAGATTTTTTTTTGAAAAGTAAAGAGCCAATTTAAAACGATCAGAAACGAACTCATATAAGATTTCTAACTTAAGATGAACAGAAACTACAGAAAATGAAGAAATACATTTGTTTCAAATTTTCCTCGAAACAGATATACAAGCTCTCTGTGTCACTGAATTTTTGGTATTCAGTGCCGTATTTCACACACGTATTTCCGCTAGCCGTATTCATATATATTCTTTTTAGTGCTGTAGATGGCTTAGCAGAGGTCTTTGCTATCTGCTTTACTTTTATTATTTACTGGATGAAAATTATCACCGTGTATATTTTATTTTCGTTTTTCGTACGTCACGCATCGCTAGCTTGGCCGCAAAACTATAGAGCTCTTTAATAACACTAAAATTGAGTGAAACCCAAACATACTTTAACATTCAAGAAAAAACAAACAAATATATTGAATTACTGAAAATTCGCGGTTTTCAGCCTTTGGTCGAACTCTCGTCTGTTGCTGACGGATGTCAGAGGATCTTGCATGCCGGCTTGGCTGGCACGGTCCAAACGTGCTTGCAGGCCTTCTATTTGAAGCTTTGAGACTTCAAGTTTCTTCGCCATCGCGACGCTGTCGGCGTAAATCCTGTGGTTCTCTTCGATCAACAGGTCAACGATGACTTGGACTTGTTCGGGAGTGGGCAGGTTTTCCAGCTGCTGCTGAGCGGCCGGACGATAGATATCAAGCGATGCCAGAAGCACTTTCTCATGAGGGGCTTTGCCCCTTCGTCAATACCTCGCTTTTTACACTAAAGTTTTTTTGTTTTGTTTTTTAGTACTTTCAAAAGAGCTATTTATTGTAAATAAACCCTTTGTGTTTCAGGGGTCATTCTTAAATAATTGGAAAAAAATTCGAATTTTAGCGTAAAGAGTGACCCATTGACGAGGGGGTGAACCCCCTCATATACGCAATAATTTTTGTTCGTTTTAAGTTTTAATGTTGCTCCTTACTTTCAGTTGAAAAATCCTTTTTTTTTGTTTAATTTCCTATTCAATCGGGGATAGATAGGAACAAGAAAATATACGGTTATGAATATCTTTCGATACCGACACAGCACAGAAGTCTCCAAGTCTCCTTTCCTTATATACTTCAAAAACTGAAAACAATCTCCACTAATCTCACCCTAACAACCCAAAACGTTGGCTTCGAGATGAATGGAGATTACGCCCCCAAAGAGAATCAAACTTCTCACGAGAAGCCAGACGAATAATTCTAATCGAACCAGGCAAGTGATAGGCTTTTAAAAGGCAAGGATTGAGTAAAAGATCAAAACATTGTTTCCCCCTATTTTCTTAAATAGGCCAAATTTTCTCAGGCAAGTAGCTTTTAATGGGTAAGACTAAACTTGATGAAACTTATATATTTAGAATTAGCATTAAAATGCGATTCTTTTGATGTAGCTATTGGTATCAAAACTCCATTTTTTAGAGATTTGATTACTATTGAGCCGGGTTGCTCCTTACTACAGTTCGTTACCACGAACTGTTTGATCTGTTTAGTGTCGTTATTCACCGGAGTATGTCCGAAATTCCTTTTTCTCTGCTTGGATTCAAGTAGCTTTGAGGAAGAATTAGAAAAAATGAGGTATTTATAATTTACGAGTGGATGATCGGATCTTAATGAATTTCGATATTTAGAAGGACCTCGTGACTCAGAGTTCTTATTTTAAATGCAGACCGGCGTTAAGCCTCTGATTTGACTTTTAAATCAATCTGTTGATTCTTTGAATTTCGCTAGAGCTCATACCATATGAGATCTTGGCTGTTGGCTCTTCCGGTCTCGTACCAAGTACCATATGAGCTCTTAGCTCTTATTTTCACTGAAAAATATTATCAACGAAATTTCTAAAGGTGAAAAAGGTAAACAAGAGAAAAATCCAAACCATCTTTGTTGCTTCACTCATATCCCGAAAAATTAAGAAAGAATAACGGGGTTTCATTTTTTTTTAAAAAGCGGTGGAACAAAAAACGAAAAAAAAACATACAATCTGTTTAGAACATGAGCTGTATTTTTTTCTCTCTCTCTTTCTTTCTCCTGTGTGTTTAATTTGGTGTTCTTTAGGTGGTTTAAAAAAGATGTTTTTTCTTCTTTAATTTTATTTTCGGGATTTATTTTACATTAATCAATGTGACCCTCCCTCAGGTTAAAATGAAAGATCTCAAAAAAGACTTTCATAAAATTTCTAATTAATGTTAGAAGGCGTTCCTAAGACATTGCAAATAGGGTACTTTAATAGATTACCAATACCTGGTGTCTATTGATTTGCCTCACTACTTAACCATGAACTAGATTCCAAGTCCTATGGAAGCTTATAATGCAAAAAAAAAGTTTGGATCAATCGGAGACAAAAAAAATATTTATCCTCCTCCCTAAAGGAAAAATTTGAAGTCTCCTTGCCTCTTACCATTTCCTTCTCAATCCTGTAAACCACTGTTTCAAGAGACATCCATCGTGTTGCACTGATGGACAGTAGCATATAGGTTCGTCCCCACGTCAATACCTCGCTTTTTACACTAAAGTTCGAACTTTGTTCCAATTCTTTAAGAACAACCCCTGGATCCCAAAGGCCATTTAATTAGAATAAATAGTTCTTTAAAAATTAATAAAAATACTTTAGCGTAAAGAGCGAGGTACTAAGGAGGGGACAGAACCCATCATATACATAATAATTTCTGGTTGTTTTAAGTGTTAATGTTGCTCCAGACAAAAAAGGATATCCTTATCTTTCATTGTAAACATTCGCACGACAGTCGGGCAGAAAAATTCCTTTTTTTGACTTAATATGATAAACCCCCCACCTCCCCAACAATACACCCTGGAAAATTTACCAACGTGTAAAATAATCACAGTGTTTTTCAAACGAGTGATTGAAACAAAAATAGCATCATCATCATAGTCCGTTTAAGTGTTACAATGTTATTGCTATTCTACTGATGATGTTTTTAGTAGAACGTTCGATTTATGTACATGCTTTTCAGTATAAGATAGGGGGGTTCACCCCCTCGTCATTATCTCGCTCTTTACACTAAAGCTTAAATTCTGTCCCAATTTCTTAAGAATGATCCCTGAATCACAAAAGCCTTAGTATAAATAGTTGAAATTACTAAAAATACTTTAGCGTAAAGAGCGGGGTATTAGGAGGAGGTGAGCCCATCATATGCGCAATAATTTCTGTTCGCTTTAAGTTTTAATGCTTCTCCTTACTTTCAGTTGAATAAACTTTTTCATATTTATTTTTTCATTTTTTTTCTAATAATGCTTGAAAATCCTGATATGTTAGTGAATTATGTGCGAAACATATAAATATAATTATACAATTATATAATCTGTACACTTACACATAGATAGTATCCCTATCAGTCATTGAGAATATCGAATCTTCAGGGCCATAAACTTTTATAAACTTGGAATTACAAACTTCAGTCACAACGAGTTCATTCACAGGCACACCGTTCTGTTTGCTCACGACTTCGAGTAGATCTCGCACATTTCCTGCTTTGGGTACGGCGAACCGATGTCGTATGGGTCGCTGAGAAGGGCCTTCCTTGACCAAATGGGGGAAACCTAAAACCTTGGAAAACACTTAGAGTGAAGGGATCGGGATGAAAAAACTTGGTGGAAAAATAAGCAGAAGTCCTAGATACATGATTTACCTAACCGGAACGGATCCGCTCTCTTTGAGGTAGTTGCAAGGGGAGTGAATTCTGAAAAATTAGAAAAAATTAAGTATTTCTAACTTACGAACGAGTGATCGAATCTCAATGAAATTTGATATTTAGAAGTATCTTGTGTCTCAAAGCTCTTCCTTTAATTTCCGAGAGGATCTGGTGATAGTGGGGGGCATAAACGGAATGGATCCGTTCTCTTTGGGGGAGTTGGGGGAGAATTGTTAATTCTGAAAAATTAAAACAATGAGGTATTTTAACTTACGAAGGAGTGACAAAATCTTAATAAGATTTGATGTTTAGACGGATATCGTGTCTTAAGCTCTTATCTTAAATCCCGACCGGATTCGGTGAAGGGGAAGTTGGGGGGAACCTAAAATGTTGGAAAACGCTTAGAGCGGAGGGATCTAGATGAAACCTGGTGGGAAAAATAAGCACAAATCCTAGATACGGGATTGATGCATGCACACCAACGCATTAGTTACATTGTACATTGGTAGCTATAAGACAATTTTCAATTCCTAAGAGTATCAACGCCTTTATTAGATGAGAAGGCCTGATCTTACATTTTTATTTGAGCTTACATTGGACCGTATACAGATAACTCAGCGTATACAAAAACAGTCAAAACTGGTTCCTTGAATCCAATAAATAGCTCACATTGATAATTATTAAATTATGATTGTAAGAAGTTGCATAGATGCTTGCTAAAGTTTATGAATGCAATTTCGATTTCGATTGATTCTAAAATCTTGGAAAAGACTTAGAGCTGAGAGATCAGGATGAAACTTGGGGGAAGAATAAGCACAAGTCCAAGATACGTGGCTGATATAACCAAACCTGATCCGCTCTCCTTGGGGGAGTTGAGGAGGGAGGGGGTAAAATTAGAAAAAATGAGGTATTTGCAGCGTGCGAACGGGCAATCATATCTTAATGAAATATCACATTATGAAGGATCTTGTGCTTCAGACTCTCATTCTAAATCCTGACCAGATTAGGTGACATTGGGGGGAGTTGGAGGGGGAAACCAGCCATTTAGCCCAAAAAAATTAATATGCAAATTTTGTTTGAATCATTCATGTACGGTGAGCTAAAATCAAAACCTTCATTCAAAAGGTTGAGAAATTAAACAAAAAAAAGTTTTTTAAATGAAAGTAAGGAGCCACATTAAAACTTAAAACGAACCGAAATTATTATGTATATGAAAGGGACTGTCCCCTCAACGCCCCGCTCTTTACACTAAAGTTTGACTCTTTCTCACAACTCTACTGTTTGAAACAATAAAGAATATTACTTTTTTTCTCGTCGCATTATATCAACTGCCGCGAGATGCAACAATTGAAACCTTAGATGCTCGAATGAGTAGCGGAGCCTTCTTTGACGGAAAACGAGCCGAGGTGTTGAGCAAAGAGCCATTTAAATTCAGCAACCAACGAAATAATCGTAGGCCTATACCTAAAGACTGGTTTCTGGACTGTCAAATTTTTCCAACCAAGCAGAATATTCATGTTGAGTTTTGCTAACTGAATACGTTTCTGTGGAATTGCACATCAGCTGTCCAGGAGTGTGCAGTTGAACGATTCCCTTGCTTGTTGAACTGCGACTACAACTTTAGATTTAAAAAAATAATATTCATATATTTTATAGGTCTACAATCGGTGTTTCTTTACTTTTAAATGCCAATAATGTTTTAAATAATGTGTTTTTAAGAATGATATTCTTTTTAAAAATAATTTTCATATATTCTATAGGCCTACATTCAGTGTTTCTTTACTTTTAAAGGCCAATAATGTTTAAATAATGTGTTTTCAAGAATGATATTCTTTTTAAAAATAATGTTCATACATTTTACGGGTCTACAATCAGTTTTTCTTTACTTTTAAAGGTCCTCCAGAAGTAGCCATCCAAAGTAAACCATCAGAAGCAAACTCCAGCGCTCTCACTGCCATTCCGGGCAACCCTTCCGCCTGCCCGAAACGCCGCCAACGTCCCTTATCCAGTGCCCCCAAGGAAAAGCTCGCCTTGATGCCTACTCCCCCACTGACTTCAAACGGCCCGTCGGGATGCCGCAAGAGTTGATTCGGAAGGTGCACCCGGACCTCATACGAACCCGCATCCATCGCCTCACATCGGTACTCGCGTCTTGTGCCCGACCAAGTGGCCTGTACAAAAGTAACACGTGAAATATGGTCCTTATGCTAGGTATTCAGTAACACTGGGTCTAAGAATGGTCTAATTTCCAGATGTATTGTTGATTACAACGCGTATGATGAGGGATTTTGGAACAATTTCTTTGTTTGCAAATTTAAATTAGTGATCTATAACAATAGGGGAAGAAATGAGATAATTATATTCTCTTTCACTCAATGTTTATATGTAACACGGTGCTCATTGTCACGTTTGTCTGCATATAAACAAGTTTTTGATCCGTTTTTGTATATAAAAAAAAAATTTACATAGGTGGGGGCCCGACTGGATTTTTTTTTATTCGGACCCTCTATATGTATTATTTAAATAAAATATATCTGTATAGTAGTTTACGTAGGTAATGTAGTTAACGTACATAGTGCAAAGTCTCTCTAATTTAGGGCTTTCACGATTAAATAAATTCAACATGAACTTTTGCGGATTTCAATTTTCTATATTATAAAGTATATATTACAAATACAGAAGAGAGAATAATGATGACTTTTTTCCCAAGACAGGGTGGATCAACAAAATCTATTTGAATATTTTGGCCCCACGGTGGGTTGATCGGCGTTGGCGTGGCGATGGCGCTGTTTGCCCGTCAGAGCCAGAAGCCGTTTCATCTCATTGCCGACTTTGCCATACCCATGGTAGCGCCCGGCCTGTTTTTCGGACGGGTGGGCAACTTTATCGGCGGAGAACTTTGGGGCCGCGTTTCTGATGCACCCTGGGCCATGATCTTCCCAAAGGCGATTGAAGGATCGCGCCTCACGGTGGCTGAGCTTCGCGCCCAATATGAGGCCGGTTTACTGAACGAACAGGCACGCCACCCATCGCAGTGTGCCGTCAAAGTTTTCGTCAATATAAGTGACGCTTGGCGCACAACTTGGAAGTTGAATATCTTCCTTCGTTATTTCCTTGCCATCAAGCAGTGACTACGCGCGATATAATGCATTTTGCAACTGTCTTACGTTACCGGGCCATGGATACTGCTGTAGAAAATCAACGCATGATTTGCTCAGCTTCGCAGGACGACGGCCTAGCTTTGTGCTGTGTTGGACAATATACGACTCGGCAAGAGGCACGATATCTTGTCTTCGGTCTTTTCATGATGGCAAAACTAGCTCCCACGCTAATTATTTTCCCAAAGTCACCGGATGAAAAAATTAAGCGTAGTCGAAAAACCTATTAACTATGTCTTTGGGGACCACTTACTCCCCCACAGTCCCCTTGAGAGGGGCTACAAGTTACAAACTTTGACCAGTGCTTATATATAGTAATGGTTATTGGGAAGTGTAGAGACTTTTTCAGGGGGATTTGTGGTTGGGGGGATGGGTTGAGAAGAGGGGGATATGTAGGGGGAACTTTCCATCGAGGAATTTGTCATGGGAGAAGAAAATTTTCATGACGAAAGGAGCCTATTACTACTATTCATCATAATCTACCCCGGAATCCCTTTTATCAAATTATTGAATTGGATATTCCGGAGTTTAAAGATCTGCCCGTCAAACCGTTGCTATTATTCCTTCGGGGGTATCTTTATTTCACCGGCGCTGCCGATAAAGAATCCCTTTTGGATAATTGTCGAAAGGCGTATAAAAAGTTCGATAAGGCATTGGAAATATACGAGTTGCCTTTGAAACGAAATCAAATGACATTTCGCTTTTTTTCCGCTTCTGCCAGGTTAATCGAAGCTTTTGCTCCATCATTATTCCTTTAGCTATTTACGGTTGTGAAACATGGAGAGTCTGAGTAGATGACTCCAGGCGACTCACCGCGTTTGATACAATGCTGCTGCGTTGCATTGCTAGAATTACATACGTAGATTGAGTCTCAAATGCCATGCTACTCAAAAGACTGCAATATAATACCACCATTTTGAACATGGTCGGTGTCTAACAACTCAGGTGGCTTGGCCACGTCCAGCACATTTGCAACGATCAACTACTGAAAATTGCTTTCTAAGGTCGTATCCATGGGTAGCTGCTTTCATATCAAATCAGGAGTTAAACAGGGTCGTGTTCTGTCCCCATTTATATGGACTATTTTGATGGACTTTGCCTTTATTAACACAACAAAGGCAATGGAAGAACACGGAATCAAATGAAGAAGTAAAAATCCCTTAGGCTTAAAATTCGCTGATGATTTCAGCATCTTAGATGAAAATTATAGCAAACTTGATGAACTTTTAGAGGTTTTGCGAGTTCAGGGTGCAAAAAAGGTTTTAAAATTAATATCAAGAAAACTAGGTCGCTCAGACCTAGGATATTTGATGTTACCTGACAATGACGGGAAGCTCCATCCTTTTAAATTTTGACTTTGTACCAGTAGCAATAGCTGTTAGTACTACTGCTCCTTGCGATTAATGATGTACTCTCAGTGGGGCTAGTAGTTTTATTCATTACAAAAGTGTATGAAATCTTCAATTTAGTTTCCCACCTTCCTTTGTTCTGTGAGCGAATGAATTCTTGAAAGTAGCGACCAGTTAATTTCAATATCGTCCCAAATCCTGTCAAGTTACTGACTATGTCTTGATGGGCCGTACCTCTCATAAACCCTTTTTAGGATTGTATAAAAATGATATCATTTCCCGACGGTCTTTTATTTGAATAGAGACATAGTTGTGTTGACATAGAGTTATGATTAACAATTTTCTGTAAATGGCGCTCGTTGAGGTTGATGGTAAAAAAAAAAAAAAAAAAAAAAAAAAAAAAAAAAAAAAAAAAAAAAAAAAAAAAAAAAAATGGGTTGTTACAGATCTTACAATTCATTTTCTGTTCTATTCATTTTAACTGAAATGTAGATACAGCTGTAGCGGAAATATCAAATCGATCTCCCGAAAGAATAAATTAAGAATATGCTTCGTCAAAACTAGATGTGTTGCTAATAGACTAATAAGTATTTCATCAAGTTTTCATCCTGCTATCAAAACAAAGATACCGGCAAATCTTTTTACTTTCACTTTTACTTACAGTCTTTACTGTACACTTAACATTTCCGGTGGTGTGAACCCCTAGCCCCTTACAAAACAGCAGGAACATGGTGCATAACTTTTATGTAAATTCATGACCCTGATTGGCAGCAGCTACCTAATATAATAGGCCAGGACGCACGAATAGAGGAAAAAGCAAGGTGGGTATTCTATTATATTAATAAGCGATAATCCCTTTATTGTGGGGTTAGTTATAGTCCTTGTTGTAATATGTTCATGCATATAATGCAGATCAGATGTATAATATAACATTGGTATTATAGTTCAATTAGCCTACCATTTATTTTTTATGTCTTTAGGCTAAAAATGAGTGGACCGAGCAAAAGACAGCAAACCTATAGTTTTAACACTGACTGAGGGGAATCATATTGTTTCACTAATTTGAAAAATAAATACGTTTGTTTGTTATGTGGTATGTAGGCATGGAAACTGTCAAAAAAACTAAGCTTGTGTTTACCCTTCTTTTATAAAAGACAATGTTTTAACTAAATATTAGTTAATGCTTTAGTACTTCGGTTTCTATATAATCTGGTTTAGAATAAATCATCTCACCTGTTCATGGCTACTTTTTTCTCTGCATAAACCAGAATCCTTAAAAGTCGGCAGAATTAGCTGACGGTCTCCATAACCATGACCACAATAAGAGGGAATAAGAGATAATCCTTTGCAAGAACTATTGATAGTACACAATCAAAATTGTGCCTCCTTGATTTGAAACTGGTACTAAAATCACATTGTTGTTTCGGCAAGTTTCAAGGCATTTCCCATTGTTATCACTAGGCTACTTAGCATGCATTACAAAAAGCTAATAACCCAGTCACCAATTTACATTTGGGAAAGGAATAATTAGCTTTTGTTTTATCCAAATGAGGGAATCAAATATTGAAGGCTGTTATATCTATATAGTGATACCTGTTATGATTCTTTGATTTGAGCCAAGAAGATTAGAGTCAAATAGTTCGTGGTAACGATCTGGAAGTAGATAACCAGTTTTTTTGATTCGTACACTGGATACATAAAGTACTGGACAAATATTCATTATGTTAACCACAACCAAAACATTTGCAATCAAAGAGGAACAAAATTAATTAAAACAAAACTTTTCTAAAAGAAGTATTTTGAAGAAAAGTAAATTAAAAGTTTTCATTTTTTCTCAAAGGTACCTTTTTGAAAATGAGATTAACGGTATAAATCTCTACCCACCTTAAATAGAGGTTATCGTTAACCTAATACCTGATAATAAAGAACGAAGAGAATTTAATTAAAAACCGGATCCCGCGGCAGCAGCGCTGGCTCTGGGTAGACCTCTTCGAGATATTCACAAATTGCACCGCTGTCGGACATCATCATGCCATCCAGTTTCAGCACCGGCACTTTGGCCGCCGGATTGCGGCGCAGAAATTCGGGATCCTGTTCCCAATAACGCTCTTCCACCAGCTCCACTTCGATGCGCTTTTCAGCCAGCACCAGCCGCAGCTTGCGGCAGAAAGGGGACAACGGGAAGTGGTAGAGCTTGGCCATCAGCGGGGCAACTTTCTAAGAAACAGGCGGTACCACTGATAAATGGAGGGTAAGGTTTATATTGACAGACTATTCAGGTAGCTAAGCAATAAACTTACACTTACTGATCACAGCCTATAGGCCTATACCCCCACACCCCTAACATGCAGATATGTGCCCAGAATTACATTCTGAATTTAAATATTTGTATTACAAATGAACTTTACCCCCTATATGCCATATGGTGGATGTCTATTCACTTCTGATGCAAATGTAAGCTATGTTAAATTTGAATTCAGGATGCAATTTGGTCAATGTTCCTATTACCTGAACAATTCTACTCTCATCAGTGCTTCTGCTTTCTCAAATGGGTTTAGATGTTTCCTTAGTTTATTTGGGTTAATGGTATGGAATAGTCCACGCTTGACAATATGTTTCTTGATTGGATGATTTTTATCTGCTGTCCCTAGTTTTTGGATATATTTAAGTAATAGTACATCTCTTCTTGTTGACAGTTTTTCTATACCAGATTCAACTAATTTAGAATGGAATTGGCGTGGTATGTTTTGCGCCAAAAGCAATCCTTATAGCTTTGTTTTGTATAACTTCTAACTTATTTAGCTCAAAAGGGCATATCTAAAATATCCCAGGGACAGTTTAGCACAATGCAAAAACTTTCAATACTACTGTTAATACTACTACTACTAAGGCTATGAAGGTGAAACTTTCAGGGAATCTTGAACTGAAAAAAAAAAAAAAAACATCTTGCAAGTGGGTTGTCAAATGGACATATTAGCAATAACTCAGGAACAACTTGGAGCATTAAGTTGAAACTTTGAAGGAATGTTGAACTAGCCATAAGATATTAAATTTATACTACTCCTGTTATTATTTCTAATACTAAGGCAGTGCTTTCTAATTTAACTAATTAGTTTTGTTGATTCATCTTTCATGGTTCAAAGAGGCAAACCTGACAGAAATGTGATGCTGCTGTAGCATATTTATAATTTTGAAACAACCAAAAGAAAAATCTTAGAAAATTACAGCTGTCAGGTTGGGTCTTGGTACTCTAAAAATTATATTTTTGCCTGGAAGGGCAATTAGTCTTTTGAAGGTCAGTTTAGGCGCTGCCTTACAAGTATAGTAAAACTGAAGGAAAGATAAGAGGAGAAAGGAAAAGAAAATAAAGGACTTTTTGTTTTTTGGGGAATACCCATTTTCAGTTTTTTTCAATTATACGACTAGTTTCAATGAGTTGTACTTATTTTTATTAAAATTGATTTTAATTCAACTATCTGTCCAATTGATTCAAGGTATTCATAAATATTATAGCATAACAGTTAGGTTAACTTTACATCACAATTCAAAACACTTATCAGTTTTATAATTTTCTGCAAATCATTGCTGGCACATTTATCATAATTATTCATTAAGTTAGTTATGAATCATTACAGGCACATTATATTTATGATTTATCTGGGAAAAATAAGCACAAGTCCTAAATACGTGATTCACAGAACCGGTTCAGATCCGCTGTCTTTAGGGGAGTTGGGGGGAGGGTTAATTCTGAAAAATTAGAAAAAATGAGGTGTTTTTAACTTACGAAGGAGTGATCGGATCTTAATGCAATTTGATGTGCGGAAGGATTTCGTGTCTCATAGCTCTTATTTTAAACCCGACCAGATCTGGTGACATTGGGGAGGGAGTTGGGAGGGGGAAACCTAAAACTTGAAAAACACTTAGAGTGGAAGGATCGGGATCCGTCTTTCTTCTTGTTTCTTGTTTTCTTGTTTTTCTTTTGTATGCAAATGTCAGAAAGATAATGATACTATTTATCAACCGGTAATACGCAAAACAAAGTGAATTAGAATATGATTTATCAACTGGTAACATGTTACCAGAAGCATGAGCAAGGAGTTTTCCCTTGCCGTCAACAATTAGTTTTGGAAATGTATATGTTTAGTATATAAATTGGTTGTTGATTTCGGTCGAAAAATCCTTGACTCAGAAACACACCGTGATCTTTTTTTTAGTTCTGAGACACACCGGGTGTTGCCAACTACTACCAATGTGCAGTTTGTAACGCAGAGAAACATATTGGTGAAGAAATCGCAAGAGCTCAGGTAAGCTACAACGGTATTTTGGTATCTTTTTTCCTTATTTTTCTGTTTTTTAATGTCTTTTAGAGTTTTGTTAGTCTTAATTTGTATGTATGTATATTTGTAATTTGTATGTTTATATTATTGTTATTATTTATTATATTTTCTATTATTATTATGATCACGTAAAGAGGGTGCCATATTATATTAAAAATTTTTTAATAGATTTTAACATTGTGTAAGGCCGCATCCAACCAGTAGGCCAGATGGTCGGCTTCCAGGTGCAAGGTCTTCAAAAATACACTCAACATAGCTCCAAACGATAAGATGGGGAAGTCTCTTGTTTCTATAGACACATTGGGGAGGGAAACATAACCTGCATGGTGGTAAAAAATGAGAACGGATGCTGGGGTGGTTTGGGATTTTAGATTTTGGGGTTTGGGATTTGGGTTTGGGTGTGAGATGCCGGATGCTGGATACCAGATAGGAGATGGAAGAGGGGAAAAGGCTTTAATCCAAGGGAAGATTTTTAAAATGTATTTTGTGCTCGGTAAAGCATTGTATGGTTTTCCCACTTGTTTGTGTATCCCACAGGAAGTGCTGGGATTACACCTTTGAAATGTAGCCTCAACTTTATAGTAGACAAAAAAATTAATTAATTTTATTGCCAGAAGAAGCATTATATTTATTTTAAGAATATATTTTCTATGCAGTTTTTGTATTATTTAATTGGAACTTCAAGGGTGGAATTGCAAAACAATCTGTTTTAGACTAGAATGATAAACTAATATCCTAAATATGTGTTTTTCGTTCCTCTATGTTTTTTTCTGTTCTTGCACCTAGGTTATTTTGCGTGAACGCCCTTTGGTTTTTATGATTTTTTATTTTCATATATTTTCAATTTTGTATTCTTCTAGAATCAGTTTTTATTACAACTACTTTTATGTTTGGAACACAGATGAAAGTTTCCTTGTAACCTATGTTTCTATAACCACACTTTCTGTACGAAGAGGCCGGGGGTTGGGTAGGTTGTGGGTAATTCGAGGAAGACACCTCTTTCTTTACTAAGACTGGGTGCACTTTCATTTGCATGTTTTGATTTTGGTTCTCCGCACATGAATAATTAAAACGAAATTTGCTTATTAATTTATTTTTATGGCTAAATGGCTTCCTCATTGTTTTGATCAGACAATTTTGAGAAAAATGGAGCGGGGGAGTAGGCCTAGTTACCCTCCAATTTTTTGGTTATTTAAAAAGGCAACTAGAACTTTTAATGTTTTACCAAAGTTTTTATTAGCAAAAATATACGTAACTTACGTAACGAACTCCTATATTCGTATGATTTTATTACATATATGAGGGGCGTTCACCCCCAACTAGATTATATAAGATACTGTTCCAAGTTTTCATCCGTCACGATGTTTACGATTGAAAAGAATAAAGTTCAACTGGCTGCAAAGTCAATTTAGTCCCTTGTTTCGATATTATTTTGTAGTTTTTGTTTTTTCAACGCTGAGGAATAGCCTTTGGTCACGTGATTACTGATCGATAGCGAAGAAATAAAACCAAAGTGTTGCTCTGGCAACACTTTAGTCGGCAAAGCTAGACAAAGGTCGCCGCAACACTTCACATTGCCCGGGCAGCGTAAGTCTAGTTCAAAACATCTAAGCCGCTCTTTCATCATACAAAAGTAATTTAAAACTCAGCATATCAGAAAGCCCTATAGCAGGGGTTCGAACACCTATCTATAAAAATATGGAATATTCCGTTTGTTTGAATGTTTTCTCGCGGTGGTGATCCTGTCAAACTAGTGATCCTTGAAAATTAGGCGATGGCCCATTTCAGCGAAAATTGTAAGCTCTTTTTTAAGTAGACAAAAAAAAGAAGCTACACTAAAGAGGTGCTTCTACCGTTATATGGCTAGAAACAACAGTTTGTCCCGAGACCACCTCCCCCAAATTGGAACTAATTGACAAAATCATGGTTGCAGAATCAGATGCAATCTAGTAAAGAACGAAATCTAGTAACTGAGAGTGAACATAGCAATCAAAAGTTTAAAAACGCAATTTGAAAAAAAAAATGCCAAGTGAGTTGAATCGCCGTTTGAAGTGGATTCAGGAATGAGAACTTTAATTTCTGTTGATCTTACTGGTAAAGATTTATCACTAATTGGAAAAAAAGTGTCATCGCTTCACTTTCCCAAGAAAGTTACAAGCTACAAGAGTTTTTGTGTTTTGCTATCCGTCTGGTGACCTCAATGTCTGGGTCAGCAACCTTGAATTTCGCAATAGCGAGCGAATTTCTATACCACGGAGGCAGATGAAGCAGATACTTGGCAAAGTGAAAGAACATAGGTCGAATTTTACTCTTCTCAGTTTTAGGTAGGAGTTTCCAGAAGTGTTCGGTGTAGAGGATATGGGGAAGGGCAAGAGCATTATGTAGACTTGCTAGAAGAGGTCGGTTGAATCGAAGTTGGAGCGTAAGCTGCTGAAATTCTACGTCTGATTTGTTCATCCGTGATCTCTCTTCTGGCAAAAAATGCGAAATTCCACATTTTTGTAGATACGAGCTTGGCTCTTATCTACAATTACGTGCCTGATCTACAGTTACGAGCCTGAGAAGTTGGTCTGCCCGACCAACTTCTACAATAAGGTTCTCTGATACGCTGAATATGATGGTGTGATTTTCGTTAAGATTGCATGACTTTTAGGGGGTGTTTCCTCCTATTTCCTGAGATGAGGCAAATTTTCTCAGGCTCGTAACTTTTGATGGGTATAACTGATCTTGATGAAACTTATAGTTCGTTACCACGAACTGTTTGATACCAAATAAATACATTAAAGTTATTGGTTCTGTGTATTAGAATAACATTGCTGTGGTTACGGTCGAAAATGAGGCTGGTAGCTGGTTGCGCATTGAATCAGAATTAAGAGGGGTCGTGTTCTATCCCGATTTATATCGGTTATTTTGATTTACTCTGCCCTACGGAGCACAGCAAAAGCTTTGGGAGAGTACGGAATTAAATCCGGAGGCAAAAATATTTTAGACTTATATAATGATGTTGATTTGAGCGGCCTAAATGCCTGTGTAAATTTAGAAAATTTACACTGATAATAACCTGAACCCCAATATCAACTATCCCTACACAAAGGTTACCTTGGGGTAAGGGGGTTCAAGGTTTTCCTCCCATAGGAAATATAGTTTATAACACGAGAAAATAGCTCTCTAAGGACATGCCCTAGAATGGTGTTGTCCTGAACAGCCTCAATCTCAATATGTATAATTTACCCCAAGGTAACCTTTGTACAGGGATAGTTGATGTTGGGGTTCAGGTTACCCTCAGAGCAAAATTTTTAAAATTCACACAGTACTAGTTGCTTTTCCTCTGCCTTTAGTTCTGAAAATGCAATTCCTGTTATTTGAGTAGAATTTTGAGCCATATTGATCCTTCTGTTCTTAAAATTTAGGAAATTATTTCCATATCTTTAAAGCCTTATAAAATGGAATTGAGCAAAGTTATGAAGCTAAAAACAATTTTATTGTACTTCAATTAAGCAGAAGATCTATTTCACAAGGTTTCACTTATATAACACACATATTTTTAAAGGTCAGGGCCCTCTAGAGGAAGAAGGAATAGAGGTAGGTACTTCAAACCTGCCAGCTTTCTTCATCCTAACTTATCTGGAAGTGCCCAGAGAAGCAAATCCCCCCAACTCCCCCAAAGAGAGCAGATCCGGTCCTGTTATGTCAATATTCTTCCCACCAAGTTTCATCCCGATCTCTACACTCTAAGCGTTTTCCAAGATTTCCGGTTTCCACCCTCCAACTCTTGCAATGTCACCATATCCGGTCGAGATTTAAAATAAGAGCTCTGAGACCCTAAATATCAAAATTCGTTCAGATCTGATCACTCGTTGGTAAGTTTAAAATACCTCATTAGAGGATTCTTATGCCCAAACTATCGCTTTGATAAATATGATCAGTGGGAGAACACTCCTCCTGGTATGATTAGAAAGAACCCTAAATAACGTTTTAGTTAATCTCTAACAGACTGGAATCGTCATGGTTTAAAATTGATTTGAGAGGGCGAATCAGGTCTACGCTTCAACCGTTAGAATAAGAAGAGAATTTTGTTTCTACGTCATCGTTGTGAAGACACTGGCTACTATGATTATAAGCCTACTGATTTTTATTTGGCTGTTACAAAAATTGATTTTCTATTTTGCAAAAGAAGCACTGACTAAAAATAGACAACATGTGAAGTCGTTTTTTCCTGGGATAGCTAATTGCGTCCACTTATCAATAAAATGAAATAATTTTTTTCAAACTCAGTCACTTCTTTAGTATTGGGCTAGTAGCATGGCTTTTTGCTAATCGTCGATATTGGTGAAAAGCTCGCTTTCGAAATTAAACTTTTTTTTTTGCTTTGGAATTTCTAATTCTACTGGTTTAGATTTTATTTGTTTGTTATTTTGTTGGTTCTCCACGTTGTTTGGATTTAGTTTTCTCTCGGTGCAGAATAAACTGATAAAAAAACAAAACAAAAAAAAACCTTAAAACAAAACACAAAACTAAAATATGATGACCCTTTCTCAGTAACGGTGAAAGGGTAACTCTTTTCTTTTCAATTTTGTGTTTTGTGATGATTAGCCAGTGTGGTCTCAGAATTTTTTTTTTATGTTTGAAATTAGCAGTGCTATGAGACACAATAGGTCATCAGGCCGTTCGGAGGCTCAATTCGTCTACCGTTCTCTTTCATTGACTAGGTAGACAGATATGATTGGTATTTTGAAAATTTTCAGCTTCATATAGTGGCCTTTAGGACACATAGTACAGTATATTAACTATTTTAATACCATTCACCACAAAAATATATATGTGAAATTCATTTATTGGGCTTTTTAAAGCTTCAAGTTTCTTTTTTTTTTCTTTCTAGCAAAGAACTCTTCGCCAGACTTTGAAAATAGGCTTTATTGATTGGAGAATTTCCGATTTGTTAGAATCAGTGAAGAACAAGCTTCTGAAATACCTTATAGAGGAAATAGGGTAGAAAATTGTAATCAAAGACGTCCAAAAACCCCCCCTCCCTAACTCCACCAAAGAGAGCGGATCCGGTCCGATTATATCAGTCACGTATCTTAGACTTGTTTTTATTCTTCCCATCCAGTTTCATTCTGATCTCTCCACTCTAAGTGTTTTAGGTTTCCCCCTCCCAACTCCCCCCCATTGTCACCAGATCCGGTCGGGATTTAAAATAAGAGCTCTAAGACACGATATCCTTCTAAATACCGAATTTCATTGAGATCCGATCGCCCGTTCGTAAGTTAAAAATAACTAATTTTTTCTAATTTTTCAGAATTAACGGCTTGGAGCTTGATTTGAAGTCTTATATGGCAGACTTTGTCAAATGCCTTTGCCAAATCCAGTAGTATAATGTCAACAGTGAACCCAGGGTCCCAAAGATTAGTGATTTAATTATAAGCATCTATCAGGTTTGTTTCAACCTACCAACCAGACTTAAAGCAATGTTGACATTAGGAGGACAGGGGAGGACATTAGGAGGACAATGTTGACATTATTTATTGGCTTTTAAGTGTTTCAAGATTGCAGTGTTAACAATTGCTTCTTGAAGCTTCCCAATTGCAGAGGTAGCCAAAACTCTAAAAATGGAATTTTGATACTAATAGATACATCAAAAGAATTGAATTTTAATGCTGAATTTAAATATATAAAGTTCATCAAGTTTAGTCTTACCCAGCAAAAATTACGAGCCTGATAAAATTTGCCTTATTTTAGAGAATAGGGGAAAACACCCCCTAAAAGTCACAGAATCTTAACGAAAATCGCACAATCGTATTCGGCGTATCAGAGAACCTTGTAGCAAAAGCTCCTATCTACAAAAATGTGGAATTTCGTATTTTTGCCAGAAGACAAATTAATATACAAATTTCTATTTAATTATTCATATGTGGAGAGTCAAAATCAAAACAGCATTAATTTTAAAAACGATCGGAAATTAAATAAAAAAAACAAGCGTTTTGAACTGAAAGTAAGGAGCGACATTAAAACTTAAAACCAACAGAAATTACTCCGTATATGAAAGGGGCTGTTCTCGCTCCTCAACGCCCTGCTCTTTACGCTAAAGTTTTTTAGTGTTTTAAAATTTAGAGATGAGAGAAAGAGTCAAACTTTAGGGTAAAGAGCGGGGCGTTGAAGAGGGAGCGTCTGTCATTAGTGGGTGGTGAGGTCGGATGAGACACTGAGCGGCGGTGCTGGAAACCAACAGGCGGCGAACCTTTCTGAACGCGCGGTAGGTACGACGCCATGACCACACACCTACAAACGACAGAACGCCCAGAACTGCAGCCAGATGGGAATGGCTAGCGTCAGCGTACAGCAGACCTGGACGCTCACTGCTTCGGCACACGTACTCATGATGGGGACGTCCAGAATGGCCACGGCGAACTGGAACGCAGCAATCTTTCGATACAGCGGACGAGTGGGCTCAGTGCGGGGCAGCTGTCATCCGACATGTAGTCGTGCACCTTGATCTCGCCCGAGGCGATCTTGGCGGCGGCGTCATCGACCGCGGCCTTCATCTCGTCGGTGACCAGCTCGGCGTTGTGCTCGTCCATGGCATAGCCGACGCCGCCATTGGCCAAACCCATCACCGAGAAGCCGGTTTCCATCTCGGCACCGTCCGAGAACGCCTCGAACACGGCGTTGCCGACGTTCTTGGTCATCGAGGTCAGCACCTTGCCCGGGTGCAGGTGGTTCTGGTTGCTGTCCCCCCGGCGCCCACCATTTCCCAAACACATTTAATCGAAATTTTTAGATAGGCATCTTGTTTAACGTAATTGAAAGGTCCGGAAATTATGTCTGAGGATGAAACCCCCCCCCCCCATATACCCAAAGGCAAGGGGTGTAAGTTATGCCCTGGGGTAAATAAAGTACATATAGAGAAGGTGCTTGTATAAACTACGGAAGGGGCTCATTTGATTCTTAATCAGAATTTCTAGTGCCATTTTTAAAGCTCACAGTGATCGGAAGGTGGATTTTTTGTTTGTTTGTTTGGTCTTGTTAGGATACTTTCTTCCCATTTGGGATGTTGTCACTTCTAGACGGGGGGGGGGAGACCCCTGTTCTTTGTTAGTTTTCAGAAGATTTCGAGAAGGTCTTCTCGAAGAATGAAAGTGAGGATAAGAGGGTGAGCGGTTTTTTTTATGGAAAATACAGAAAATTTGTGTTTTTGTGAGTCTTCATTTTTGACAATCTACCCAGGGAAAGTTCAGCGGATAAAGCTGCGCCTGAAAAATTTTGGGGCTGCGGGTCAAAGCTCCCTGTGGTAAGGTCTTTTACCATCTTCATTCACTTCTACACTCGTCGCTAAATCAAGGTTGCCATTTACAATCATGCTCAATTTGGCATTAGGAGCTGCGCTGCCACTGACATGTATATCCCTAGTAAAGATTTTACCTTCGATATCCTGCGCCACCTCAATGGCACTTTGAGAAAATGCTTTCACACCTTTTGATGCCTGAGATTTGCTCGCCAACAAAATCTTAATTGCTCTGGCTGGCAGGACGCCATTAATCCTTCCAGCTTCATTTACCCGTAATTCTGCGGTATCGACACTAGTTAGTGTAGTTGTAGATACATAAAAATTCTTATTATTATACAAGTGAAGCAAACTTTTATGTTTTTTTACACATTTCTGAGGAATTTGTTACCCTTGGGAAGGGGGGGGGGGTATTAAGACTCATCTTAGAATTGGTAAAACAAAGTAATCACATGCTAGAATGAAATAATATATTTTACGTTTCTAAAAGTCACTCTGTGAATGCAAATGCTTATGGTTTGAGCATGGAGACGAAGCATAAATAATAATAAAAAAAAAGAAAAAAAGAATCTGAAACGACCGAATAATCAAGGAGAAAAAGACTTTTTCTTAATTTATAATCCTGAAAGAATTTTTGAAGGAAGAGCATTAGAAGATATCGAAGAAAATTATCCTGCCATTGTTGCTGGTTTAGGAAAAAAAAGTTTAGAAACTGGAGAAAAATTATTAAAAATCATTTCAAAAAAAGGCGTTCTTTCAATGTCGTCTTTAGCCAATGCTGAGGCAGAAAAATTATTCGAAGGTGTTTACAGAGATGTCAATATCGCTTTAGCCAATGAATTAGCTGATTTTTGTGAAAAAGCAGGAGTCAATTATTTTATTTTTTCGACCATCAAACAGTTTGTGGAAACGAACTGTAAGTAAAGAGCGACGTTGCTCAATAGTAATCGAAATTCTAAGAACCAGAGTCTTGATAACAATTGATGCGTAAACAGAACCAGATTTTGATACTTATTCAAAATGTATAAGATTCGTCAAACTTAAGGTTACCCATCAAAAGTTACGAGCCTGAGAACATTTGCCAAATTTTTTGAAAAGGAGTTAAAACATCCCTGAAACATCCAATGATCATAATGAAAATCACACCTTCAGATTCAGCGACACATGTAGTTTTCAGTAAAGCGCCAATGACGCAGTCGAATTTAGACTTTTACAGAGAGAGAAGGAGGTGATACCCAAACTCTTGTTTGTAGTGATTTTTGTTCGTTTGAAGTTTGATTTGCATATTCAATTTAAGCATTACTCGCTTTAAGATTTATTTATTCATTTACATTATTACTTGTCCTATTTTTTTTTTACTGCGATTGTTTATTTGATTTCTGTTCGTTCTGGGTTTTATTTGTGCTTTAATAATAATTTCTGGTCGTTTTGAGCTTAAATTAACCCCGTGATCTGTCTTCTGGCGAAAAATACGAAATTCCACACTTTTGTAGATAGGACCTTGAAATTTTTGCAATAGAGCTCTCTGATACGCTGAATGCAATGGTGTGATTTCTTTTAAGATTCTTTTACTTTTAGGGGATGTTTCCCCCATTTTTTGAAAATTATGTAAATTTTCTCAGACTAGTAGCCTTTAATGGGTAACACTAATATGAATCTTATTTATTTGGAATCAGCATAATAAGACAATTCTCTTGATATTTATCGATATTAAAATTCCATTTCTTAGAATCAAGTGGAGGATTTGACAAGTTCCATCGGCTTTTATGAGTATATATCAATAGGGCACAGTAAGAAATGCTCTATACGCTTGAAGCTCTATCTCATGAATAGCAATGTGATATGCACTCTCATCTATGCAAGTGAACGCTGGAATCTAAATATCCAACTGGAGAAACGCATCATAGATATGCTATAGAAGAATGCTGAACATACTGGGGCAGGAAAAGGTTACAAACATGCCAGAAAACCGGTCAGCCATCAGTTACTAAACTTAAGAAACAAGGAAAATCTGATGATTAACTTAAATTGCTGTGTGTGTATGTTGGAGTCAATCTCATCGAATTTTCTTGCCACAACTTGGTTCATGTGTTTTTCTTTATAAGTTTTTAGGCTTACCTCATGAGTTCTTCTGATTTTCGTATCTGTTAGCCTCTTCACTGCTCGATTCAGTTGTGTTTGATAAACCAAGCTGTAATTGTAGAAGTGATATAGAAACTGCAGATCCTATCCTTAAATGTCTAAGTCCGGCTGTAATTATTATACTACTGATGATTTTTGTGATAATGCTCTGCCTTCTGCTATTGCTGCAGCCTTGATCTGAACTTTAAGCCTTAATTCACTCTCAGATGTAAAATTTGTCGTTCAAAATCACCTCTCTTGGCTGCCTAGATTTTACGCCTAGGAAGTGGCAATTTCCCAAAGTGTGCAACCAAACTCGGTGCTCATTTCAAATTATTGCTAGTATATGCTAGCTATTGTCAGAATTTTTCGAAATATTTGGTAAAATCCAGAATTGAAAACATTTTCTTACATTTTCTTGCCTTTATCCTATTTATATCAGTCAATCAAGAATTAACTAGTTGTAAGGGGGAAGGTACTTGCTGCTCACGCTTTTGTCTTTTATCAGAATTCTGAAAGTTATGCAAAAGTCTTCATTGTGGCTGCATTCACGAGAAAATTCTTTTGCTTTATGAAAGATTTCATCAAAAGCTTTGGTGGTTCATATGCCTTTAATTTTACCTCGCGTAGCTGCAGTGAGACTAGTAGCTCAAGAGAAAACTAGGTCTACCACCTGGAACTGCTCAGACAGAGAGTTCGTGGCACAAAAAAACATTTTCTGCTAGATAGAGTGTAAATATAAACTCAATACCAAATCCTTAAAGGATTTTTCCAAGATCCTATGCGTGTGAACCTGGTATTACTTGTCCGATTACTTATCCGACTAATCCAAGCGTTTTATGAGATGCACATGACGTCAGAGGTTAGTCGGATTACCCCCTCGAACGCTCAGGATTACTTTTCCGTGAGCTTACACTTGCTGACCCCCAAAAAAAAGATTACTGAGGACAAGTGACGTCAGAGTTGTATATTTTTAAATGGATAAATATGTGAAATCGCTTAGTATAAAGAAAAAAGAAGGAAACTGTGAATAACAATTGTGCCTTAAGGTATGAAGGTGAAATTTTCAAGGAATTTTGAGGGGGGGGGAGGATGGTGAACTGAATCACAACACACCATCTGCATGCAGGTTGTCAAAAGAACTTGGCAGCAATATCTTAGTTTGTTGTGTAAATTTGAAACTAACAGGGTTTGTTGTAGGGGATGTAACCAAAAGAAAATATTTTCATCCTAATGCTACTTCGTCTTCTCATATTGCAACTACTGCTACTATTATTACTACTTCTACTGTTACTACTGTCACTAAAGCTAAGGCTACTATTTTTCTGATTTAATCATCCCCCCCACTCCTCCCCCCCCAGATGGTTTAATCGGGGAAACGACAATTTATAATTTAATCTGGTCTGGTTCCTGATACGCCTGATACTTCCAGCTTACCTGGAAGTGCCTAAACTAGCAAAACCGGTAGAGACAGACCGACCGACCGACAGGATTAGCAATCGCTATATGTCACTTGGTAGATATCAAGTGCCATAAAAACGAATTCATTCACCATACAAGAATTAGATCTTCTATCTCTCGTCGAATTCTCAAATTGCTCTATGGCGGATTTTGCTGCGCCCATGCGGTGGGCGAGAGCGAATGGCGTGGTGCCCCGCATTGCCTGTCGCGAACCTGTCGCGGGTCCTTTTCGGGGAAGCCCGACCCTGTTCGAGCGTTTGGCTCCCCGCCGCGGTACACCTGTTGCCAAAGCCGCCACTGGCCGTCGCCCATTGGCGCGCCACGCCTCTCTTTACCTCTTCGATGTCCGACGAACCTCGCAGCGATAGGACCGAAAGCGCACCCACGCGAGCGGGCGACATCGAGACGCAGATGTCGGATCGGCTGCAAAAGCCAAAATCTATTAATGACATTTGTTTTTATTTGATTTTGTGTCACATTTGTACTCCAGAATCAAAAAATTGAGATGGTAACAAATTGGTTTGAAAAACCTATATCAACACTAAAATGGCCCCAATATAGCCTACTTATGTTAGGTCTTTGTATCTTTTGTTGCATTCATCATAGGCAGTGCAATAGCGCTACTTAAGTAAAGAGCGATGTGGGCACAATGTATGATTTTTTTTTTCTGACCAAGGCACTTTGTATAGAATGAGATGTCGTAAAAACTTCGGGGCGTGACGGTCGTCTACCACGGCGGCGACTCGGGCTACGGCGAGTACATGCAGGACTGGGGCGAGGGCGGCACGATCCAGAGCTTCGACAGCTCGCCGATGCGCTCGGTCGCGATGAGCCACAAGGCGCCCTTCGACCTGATGGCCGCGCTGATCTCCCATCGCCTCTTCGAACGCTTCACGAACCTGCGGCTCGCGTCGATCGAAATGGGGGCGTTCTGGGTGCCGTGGCTGCTCCAGTCGCTCGAGCGGGCGTACAGCCAGGAGCCCGGCAAGTTCTTCGAGTAGGCCTGTTTGGTATCATTGGTTAAAACTTGGTTTTCACAGGGAGTGAGGTTTGATTTCGGATCTTCAGATGTTTTATTAATAGCCTACACTCAATTCAGATAACCAAAACAATACGGTATCATAAATTTAAGGTGTGCACATTCAGAAACTTCGACGAGGTATAAAATAATTTTTCAGGAAGGAAAAAAGTAAATTCCCAAACATTTAAGCGAGTTTTTACTTCCCCAATATTTTGCGAAGAGATATTTTGAAGATAATATTTTGCTCTGACTTTCACTACAATATTGTTCTTATGGATGGGAGGCTCGTATAAATTTCAGAGAGCACTCATTTAATTTGTAATTAAAAGTTCCACTTCCCTTACTCACAGTCAGAAGAGATCAGAGGTCAACTGCCCCGCCCCCCATCTACGCACTTTTTCCCCAAATACATCAGATAAAAATTTTGAGATTGCCAATTTGTTAAAAATAGTTCATAGGTCAAATAGCGAAACTCTGATGTCGAAACGGCCCCCAAGGACCCGGGGACAGCCGTTTTAAATTATGGCGTGGGGGCATATAAGATTCAATATTACCTTTTCCCCGGTGTTAATTTTAGTTTCTAAAAATAATAATTCAAAATCTTTTACGATATTTGTACATAAATCATCTCTCCGGATAGCTGGTAGATTACTTAAAATATAAAATTTGAGTCTCCCTTTTCGTGCCGTCTTTCAGTTCAAAAACATAGACGTATATCCAGGAATATCCACAAGCAGCTCATTCTTATTGTCAAAAATGTTTCACATTTTTTGTGAAAAATTTCACTTTTGCCCATTTTTGGCCAATTTCTGCAGGATGTGAATTTCTACACTTTTTGGAAAGTCCTTGTCTTTGTATTCGGTGGGGAAAGAAGGTGAACAGCTTCTGGTCTGCTTGCTGGAGGTACCTGTAGGTGATCATCATGTCAATATGAATATGCCAAAAAACAAGTATTGGGAGGTTAGAAGATTGTAATCTACTGCAGTAGGGCTGACCACATAAACCATCAATGCATTTGGTGGCTCTCCTTTGGACACCTTCAATGAGCTGGATGTTGCTCTTGTAGAAAGGACCAGCAAGACATATTCCAAAATCCAGGATTGGCATGACCATAGCCTTCTACAAAGGGCTTTCTTACATAAATACATAAATTAGATAATAATTAAGGACCATCACTCGGCAAGGCTGATACCAAATCCTTTTTTATATGCTAATTTTTTATATAGCCTAATAAGACGCATCTGACAACAATATTCTTCCAAAAATCGTAAATTTTAAAAGGGGAGATTACTATAGAACTACGACCGAACATATTAATTTACCTTTTAACAGAATAATGCACCTGTTGGAAAATAATCTAAATTTGAAAACAAATTACATTTCACTAATGGAAGCTTTTTGAATTTAACAAGACAATAAAGAAAAGAAGCGACTTGAAATGTGACTTCAGGGTCTTTTGTTTGTTTTTTTCTGTTGGTTATGATAAGCTGTTTGAATAAGTGAAGCTTTTTTTCTGCAAGAAAAAATAGTTTCACACTAAAAGCTTTGCATTTCTGCAATCAAGAAAAAAGATACCGTATTTTGGAGAGACGAATAACATTTTCTCTTTCAAAATTCTCTTGATTAGACGGATGGTTTGGTATGCACCCTGAGACTGATTTTTTACTGAAAAAAAAGGTAAAGTAAAAAATACTTCTCTTTCCAGGTCAACAGCCCTTGTGTTTGAGCCAGGCGTTCTTAAAGAATTGAGACAAAAAAAAATTAGCCTAATTGAGGGGAGTTGAGTAGGAAACGCGTCCCTGATATATAGATTCTTTTCTGGTCGTTTTTTTATATTGTCGCTTTACTTTTATTTGAGAAAACATTTTTTATTCATTAAATCTTAGCGCTTAATATAGTCTCTTAAAGCCCAAGCAAATAAAGAAAAGTATTACTTTGGTAGCGAGAAAATCATTAAACAGCACATACAATAAAACTAGAAAATTAGTGGGAAGCAGCTATTCAGGGCTTGTGAAACGCCATCTCCGAAAAAAAAAACTATTATGATAATTCTGTAATACTCATTTTTCTTCACTACCCCTTGGCAATTTAAGAGACAAGAGAGAATTACCAACTTTTCCGAAGATAAATCAACTATTTTTGGATGACCCAATTCATTCTCATCTAAATGATAAATATCATGTTTCATGGCTGTTACTAAGAAAATTTGTTAAGCTGACTGATGAAAAATCTTTTTTTTTCAGCCCATAAACTGCTCGGGGCAGTCGCGATGGGAGGCTGATCGATGACCCGGCCGGACCCACTCGTCGAGGTCCGGACCGAGGCCGAGATGATCGCGCTGGGCTCGGACTGGGCGAGGTGGATGACCTCGTCGGCGAAGGTCCGGGTGCTCCTGCTGGACGGCGAGATGGGTGCGGGCAAGACCGTGTTCGTCAAGGGGCTGGCGGAGGGCCTGGGACTGCCCGTGGCGATGGTGCAGTCACCGACCTTCACCCTGGTCAACGAGTACCGCGACGAGGCCGGCGAGGTCGAGCGCAAGATTTGCTCATACTTGGCTTAATGGAGCTATTTACTTTTGTTTTAAAAATTTGTCTTTTGGAAATTTTCTTTAAACTAATAGCTAATAAACATTGAATCTCATAAGAATTTTATACTCTTAAAATTATTTTATAAGCAGTAATAAAAACTTATCATTTCTCATAAGACCACATCCTGTCTATTTGAACATTTTATTTGATGTAGGATTTTCGGCTATTATTTGATATAATACCATAATACGGACATAATACCACGTTCGACCTCTTTGACCATTATTGTTTATTTTATCAGACTAAAATTTTTGCATGACTAATAATTCAACAAAGTCTAACGTGACCATCATTTTTTTTTTTAAATAAACTTAATGTGCTTTGATTTTGGACGTCTGTATTGCAGCATTAGCCTTATATTTGTCATCCGTTGGTTTAGAAAACATTAAATGCCTTTTTTTTGTGACGAAAAGCACATAAATAGAATTCAGGTGTGGGTACTTAAAAGAGGTCGGACTCAAGGGCCTCATTGCGGGCATTTCGATCATAAGGAATGAAAACCTCCTCGGACTAGGGTGTTACAAAACAGGTAAACATAGAATCAAAATAAGTGTATCACCGCATTAAAAATTATTTAAAAAAAAACTTGAAAAGAAATGTGAGGAAATATATGTCTACTTTTTTGGGATGTTTAGTTCAGTTTCTCTGATCCGCTTAACATTTGCACGCGTTACACAGTGCGCAAGCGCACTTGTCAAAATTATCCAGATCGGGTGGTAACTTTTTAAAATGACTATGAGACATGTTGACCACGGTCGCCACCCTAGCACCCTGTTACCTTACTAAAGTCGCATCTAACTAATAAGTGGCCACCAAAAAGCAGAAATTGTTATAGTATTGTCTCAAGAAATGATTTAATCCCCAAAAGAAAGATTAAGAAAGCACAGAGAATCTCTGCTTTACAGTCTCAAAAGACCGTTTCAGTAAGCTTTGCAATACAGAATGGTCTTCATGGTGGTTTTGTACACAATTACCATGGGACTTTCCAAATAAGTATTTTAATTTTCATTCAACCAATTAGAAAAAAGAAAATGGACTCGTTGAGGAATATCTTTGCAAAAGTTAAGTCCGTAGGTAATATACAGTAGATATGCATCCTTCTAAACATCAAATTTCAATAAGATCCGATCACTCCTTCGTAAGTTGAAAATACCTCATTTTTTTTCATTTTTCGGAATTAACCTTCCTCCGCCAACTCCCCCAAAGAGAGCAGATCCGTTCCGGTTATTTCAATCACGTATCTTGGACTTATGATTATTTTTACCACCAAGTTTCATCCCGATCCCTCCACTCTAAGCGTTTTCCAAGATTTCAGGTCCCCCCCCCAACTCTCCCAATATCACCAGATTCGATCTGGATTTAAAAGAAGAGCTCCGAGAAATTAGAAAAATGAGGTATATTTAACTTACGAAGGAGTGATCGGATCTTAGTGAAGTTTGATGTTTGGAAGAATATCATGTCTCAGAGCTCTTATTTTAAATCCTGACCGGATCCGGTGAAGGAGAAGTTGGGGGGGGGGGCCTAAAATCTTTGAAAATGTTTAAGAGTGGGGGGATCGGGATGAAACTTGGTGGGAAAAATAAGCACAAGTCCTAGAACGGGATTGATATAACTGGAATGGATCTGCTCTCTTTGGGGGAGTTCGGGGGGAGGGTTAATTCTATTATTGCTATGTACTATGTATTTTTATTGTTATGTGTGTTATTATCATGTGGTAGAGTTTTTGTGATAGTTTTTTTTTTCTGCCATGGCCCAAAGAGGCTTTCGTTTTGCTATAAAATATCTATCTATTATGGACTGAGCTAATTTGCAGGTGTAAGATTGAACCAACTTAGAGGAGCCTAGAAATGTCTGAAAGACTATACAATGAGAAATCACAAAAGAAGCAACGAAAAAATACAAATAAACCAAGCTACCTTAAAATCTAAGGAAGGGAGAGCCAGGCACACAAGAAGTTCACATTTACTCAAAAATTTTTAATTCTTCTTGGATTTTAAGACATTATTTTGAAAAAGAATGGTTCCCGAATAATAGATCAAGTTCGGAATAGATAGGAAGTTCGTTAGCGAAAGAAGAAACGAGGTAGTACATTACCCAAGCAATTATTACATTGTAATAAGTAGCAAAAACGGAAAGATATGACAACGGTGGCAACTCCTTAAATAGAAATTACTCTGAATTCATATCTTTTTTTCAAAAAACCAATTCCGTTACCTATTTTTTTTTCAGCATCATCAGAAACTGTGTTCGTCAGGAAGATCCTGTCCTAAAGGTATTATCGTTTGGAACTTGTAAACATGAACTTTTTTTTGGGTTTCCTGTTGTTTTTTTTATCCTTAGTTGTTTGTCACTTTTGACTGGAGGAATTTGTGGAAAGAAAAAAAATATTGGAGTAAATTTGCCTTGTATTTGATATGGAATCTAAATAAAAGTTTCTACCACTTGAAATTCTGGTATTTTTGCAATGCTCCACAAAATTACAGTTTTTGGCCTTTGTTAAAGATCATATTTTATTCTTCTCTCACTAAAATTATTAGTTACTCTTTGTGTTGCCGTGGCAGTTATCACAATGTCCAAGGAGGGGTCACAAATGACAGCACACATGCAATTATTCTGGAAAGGGACGCAGGGTGTGACTCCCAATGAATAATACAAAAAAAATACAGTCCTTCCCTAGACAAATACTTATTGGGCCAGTGAAGCCCAAAAAGTATTTATGTTGTTGTGTTTACACTCTGTTTCTTCCTTTGAATTTATGTCTAAACACTGTCTAATCTCAAGAAACTATTAAGTTAGGTCTTAGCGTTGGGTTCTTACGACTGTTTCGGGCTGCACGTTTGATAAAGCTTCTTCGTCAAGGATACACTATTCGAATTCTTCTTTGGACTTTTGTACAATCTTTTAAGGTAAGTGGCCTCCAATATTTATTTTCCTGCAATAAAAATCATTTTGTAGATGGTACGGTTTCATCACTGGTGTAGATGCACTGGATTCATCAGTGGGTTCAAATATTTCGACTTTTCATTTAATTGAAAGGTCTTGAAGATAGCGTTAAATCTGTTTTCATTTTTTCTTTTATAAGTTATCACTTGTGTTGTGTTCTCTTTATATCAAGTATTAGGTACAGGTTATTTCTAGCACTCCTTCTTATAATTATGTATCTTTTTTTTCATATATTTTCTCCAGACTCTGTTTAAAACGGTTACATCGCCCTCTATTTCTAGAAGATTGACCACTTGCAGTTCTTCAGAGATAGATTCAGAAACTGGAGAGCCCTTGGATGTGCCTATGCAGAGATCAACTTTCAGGGTAAGATTAATCATTGCTTTCCATAGGTGTTTCTCCACTGTGCTGCAGATTTACTTGCTTCATGAAACGCTACCGCTCTCATTCCCGGCTTGCCTTGCTGTTTCTGGCAGCGGTTTGGGTGACTGCGCCGCTGTTGGCCGACGATGCCCCCCTGCTGGAAAATGATACAGCACAACAGAAAAACGCGGACGAAAAAGTTTTCGATTGGGTGCAGGTGACCGACAACGCAGGTTGGCAAGCGCGCGATTCGCAGGGCGAACTCGTTCACGATGGCAAGCTGTGGATTTTCGGTGGCTGGTTCAATTCCTTCGAAGCCCCACCCCGCGATGTTTGGCCTTCGGCTGATGGTGGATTTCAGATTGATTAAACCGTCACAGTCCTTAAGTTCTATTCTTAAGTTCAAATACCTTGAAAAAGGCCGTGAACAAGTGAGGTGTACAGAAATGTATTTGCTAGAATTGAGCAATTTTTAGGCATACTGCAAGACAAACTTCGGGGACACTTCTGTATTATCCATTGACTACAATGCGTTTTCGTTTCTGCGCATTCACTCCGTGCGTATGGTTCTAGCTGTAAATATGTTTCTGGGATGTCGCCATAAAGCACTTTATGTTTTTTTATGTGTTAAAAAATGTCCCTCCAATGTCAACAGATTTGTTCGGGATTTGAAATAAGAGCTCTGACACATGAGTTCCTTCTGAATATCAAATTTTATTAAGATCCAGTCACCCGTTCTTAAGTTAAAATAACTCATTTTTTCTGTTTTTTTCCAAATTAACAACCCCAAGCTCCCCTAAAAAGAACAGATCCGTTCAAATTATGTCAATCACATATCTATAACTTTTGCTTATTCTTCCCATCAAGGTTTCCCTCTCCAGCTCCCCCCAATGTCACCAGATCTGGTCGGGATTTAAAATGAATCTTTAAGAACAATTCCTGAAACACAATGGCCGGTTGATTAGAATGATAAGCTTTATTTTAGCATTCTATAAAAAAAAACTTTTTTTGCGTAAGGAACAAGGTCTTAAAGAGGATGCAACCTCTTTCGTACACATAATAATTTCTGTTTGTTTTAAGGTTTGATGTTGCTCCTTACTTTCAGTTGAAAAAACTCGTCGTTTTATCTAATTCCTGATCGTTTCTCAAATAATTAAATAAAAAAAACATTTTTTTTAAATGAAAGTAAGGAGCGACATTAAGACTTGTGCCCCTTCTACAATCAACAAAAGTTTTTCGAATTCTAAGATTTTAAAATAAATGATACCATTCTTGATGATGAGGAAAACAATTATCAATTGTCAAGATAATAGAACAAAAATATTTTTTAAACTTTCTGCCTGGGATAGGGTCTTTTTGCAAACTTTAATATGGTTTGCAGTTGCCGCGCAGCGATAGAAGCAACCTAATAAAAGACTAAGGTGGCCAATTCTTGTTTTTAATTAAATGGTTCAAGCTGTAGCTGCAACCTATCACAAGATGAACCACAGCCTGATTCTTCCCGTTCCTTTTTGGCCAGAAGCGTATGTCCCCAATCATCCAGCAGGCGGTAATGCAGCCAGTACTGGCTGACCGCGGTCAGCTCGTGGCGCAGGGCCTTGTTAAGGTAGTCGATGATCTTGGTATCGCCCTTCATGAACTTCCTCCCGAATGTGGCCTGCGCGCAAATTCTGAAGGTGCGCAGGCACTTCCAGACTAGCGCTGGTGCGCATCGTGTCGAGGAAAAGGGGCATGCAGCCGCCGCAGTCGGCCGCCTTGCCGTGGGCGTGGTAAATCTGTCGTGCGGCGTACCGCGTTCTCTCAGAGCGTGGAGAAGGTCAGCGGCGTGACGTGTTTCGTTGCTCCACTGTCGGCTCAGGCCGTGTCTGGGACGCGCGCCAGTGTCGGCTGGGAATGGAGCGTGGGCGTCTACATCGTGGAGCAGGTCGCAGTGTCCTCTCAAGCCGAACAGCTCACGCGAGAAGATGAGCTGCTGACGCTGACTGATGAAGTGCTTCTGTTTGCCAACGGAGCCAAGAATCTCACAGTTGGGAGCAGCGAGTACCCAATGCATGTGGATCTTAAAACAATTTTGTTGTACTTCAATACAAAATAGAAGATCTATTTTGCAAGGTTTCACTTTTATATGACACATATTTTAAAGGTCATCAAGGGTTAGGGCCCTCTAGAGGGAGAAGGAGTAGAGGTAGTTGCTTCAAAATACCTTCCCAGGACATACTTTAGTCTGTATATTCATCCCTGAAAGTTTCATGTTCCTAACCTAAACCCTTTCTGAGAGAGCAAGAAGTCAATTAACTAGAATTTTACTGAGGTGGGTATTTTAAAATATCTTCCCAGGACATACTTTGTATTTAAGATATGCCATGCCATATCCCCCTCCCCCTAATGTGCAAATAAATAGCCCAAATTTGTTTGCATAAACCAGACTAAAATATGAACTAAATCAAACAGTTTGTGGTAACAAACTGTAGTAAGGAGCGACCCGGCTCAATAGTAAACAAAACTCTAAAAAACGGAATTTCAATGCTAAAAGATATATCAAAAGAATCGGATTTTTATGCTGATTATAAATATATAAGTTTCATCAAGTTTAGTCTTACCCATCAAAAGTTACAAGCCTGAGAAAATTTGTGAAAATACATAGAGTGAAGAGATCGGGATGAAACTTGATGGGAAGAATAAGCACAAGGTCTGTATACTTGATTGACATAAGTGGAACGGACCTGCTCTCGTTGGAGGAGTTGTGAGGGGGGATTTCCAGTGCTTTGGCGAGTTCTGTTCCTCTGGACGTGCTAGGACGATGAAAATTGGTAGACGTGTCAGGGATCTGTACAAATTGACTTGACAGCAGTCGTTTACCTATTCGGCCATCTGGGGGAGGGGTTGGAGGGAGAGGAAAAATTTAAAAAATGAGGTACGATTGTTCTCTATGTTTCGTTTTATTAATTTACATTAGTTTTCTTTTCTTTTCCCTTCTTCTTACTTTCTTTTCTTACCTCTTATCTCTTTTCTTGATGAATGAATGAATACTGTCACCCATTACGGGCAGGGCTCTTTTAGGGGGGAGTTAGTTTACAGTGTGTGATTTGTTTTTTGTTAATAAACCAACTGAATAAAAAACGTGCATTCCACACTCCACACATCAATAACTTTATTGAAAGCAGTGGGAAAATTATTATTCAAAACCAGAAAAGAGTGCAGGCAAGTTAATTCGGAAAAAATATAAAAAATGAAATATTTTTCAATTACGAACGGTTGATCAAATCTTAATGAAATTTGTATGTTTGGAAGGATATCATGTCTCAGAGCTTTTATTTCAAATCTTGACCGGATCTGGAGACATTGGGGGAGTTGTGGTAGGGAGGAAGAAACCTAAAATCTTGGAAAACACTGAGAGTGGAGGGATCGGGATGAAACTTGGGGGGAAAAATAAGCAAAAGTCCTAGATATATGATTGACATAACTGGAACAGATCCACTCTCCTTAGCTGGCAAAAAATACTAAGTTCCACATTTTTGTAGATAAGAGCTTGAAACTTCTACAGTAAGTTTCTCTGATACGCTGAACGCGAAGGTCTGATGTTCGTTAAGATCGTGTGACAATTTAGGGAGTGTTTTCCCCCTATTTTCCAAAACAAGGCAAATTTTCTCAGGCTTTTAAATTCTGATGAATGAAACTGAATTTGATAAAACTTATATATTTAAGATCAGCATAGAAATCCAATTCTTTTGATTTATCTATTGGAATCAAAATTCTGTTTTTTTAGATTTTTTGGGCGTCGACTGGCCGAACACCCAGATGCCGGTGGCGGTCGCGGAGACCGCGACCAACAGGAACAGCAGCACGCTGATCAAGTGCACCACGCGCCCGCGCGAAGTGCGCCACAGGTAGAGGCCGGTCAACACGACCGGCAGCACCAAGAACGCAGCCGAGTAGGCGAACTTCAGATGGAACGCCATCTGCTCCTCGGGGAACGTCCGCTCCGACGCCATGCGCTCGGCGAGAATGATGGTCACGGTGAGCAGGACCAGACTGATCGGCGCCAGCACCAGGTGCGTTGCTGGGGGTTTTTACGCTGGGAAATTTTCATTTGGGAGGGAAGTTTCCAGGGGATGAACTTTTCAATTCAATCACATTCAATCGAAGAATCAGCTTTTTATGATGATCCTTACTTTTAATTGAAAAAACTTGTTTTTAGATTTAATTTCTGATCGTTTTATAAATAACGCCAGGATACCTGGCTCCACCTCCACGGAAAAATCCCCCTCCCCAAAGAAACATCCAACCGAATAGTCGAATAGAGTTTCCATCCCATCTCTGGGGAAAAAAAAACCCGGCCATCGTCAGGAGTCGTCCAAACACAGAACTTGCCCTGGCTGGTCTGGCTGATATTTTGGCGTCAAGTGTGCCACTTGAGAATATAATTGATCCGAGACATGTGAACTGGCTTACCACATCAGCAGCTTGGACGTTAATATTAACAGTTGAGTGGTGCTGATGCGGTCTTTCCTATGGACATTATCTTCGTTTTCTTCCAATTGATTTGCAGCCCAACTCTAGAAGTTGTGGAGGAGAGCGTCTCGAGTGCAGAATTAAGTTGGTCGAGATTGTCGCTAAGGACAGCTACTTGGCGACTCATCAAACATTCGGTTATCCCGGCACGCTTCAAAGTGGGGAAGAATTCGAGTGCAAGCACAATTTTGAAGCTCTCTCGTTTAGCAGAACAAGAATACCAAACGTATTTTGACATGGCTGTGGAGACCGCAGGAGCGCTTCCTCCGGGCTTACCAAATGGAGCTGTGCGTTCTGCGTTTGTGAAATTATTCTCTGACGCCTTTGATTAATCCTGCTGGCGTCATAGCATTCGTTCGGTCTTATGATTCTGATATTTCCTTCTTGTCATCGAAACCACGCATACATTAAAGATATTTTCCTCCAAATTTTTACGTAGGAGGCATATGAGCCTCCCACGTGGAGCTCCTCTAGGATTTTTAAAGTGGTTTTTAGTATATCGGTAGGCTCTAACACACGGTATCATACACACATTATCTAAGTTACATGAACTGATGAGATGTAAGTGCTCAAGAGTTTTGTAGTCGGGGTCTAATTTGTCAAAAAAAAAAAAATAAAATAAAAATAGCTGGACCAGAAAAGGAAAGAAAATTTGGAATTAAATCTAAAAATTTTAGATTCTGATAACATAACATTAATTTATTTAACCTAAAAATATATCAGGTGGTGTGGTGAATAAATGAAATTTATTTTAATTTACTTATTGTCTCAGATAAAATTTTTACTTTTAGAGTATTTCAAATTTTTAAAAAAGTAATTGAAATGTTTTGTGCATCTTGCTCAGTTGTTACCATAATGATGTACTTGCTTATACTGGTTATGTAATTGTGCTTTGTGTTATGATCTGAAACCATTTCCAGCAGTTTTTGTGCTACTTTTGTTGTTTTTATAGGATGTGTTCTCCTCTTACACGATACTGATCTAACGCCATTTCATATGCTGAACAAAGTGCGCGATGTGATCGGGCTAATTTATGCTTACGGTTACGATCATGTTGATGGAGTGATTGGCCATGACTTTGGTTCGCCATTGGCAGCCTGGTGTGCGGTAACGCGCCCCGATATTTTTCAATCGGTAGTTATGATGAGTGCGCCGTTTGGTGGTACTCCTTCTATTCCGTTCGACACGATACGTAATCCCCGTCCGGCGAATAGAGGTTCAAATATTTACGATGATCTGGCGAACTTGTCGCGACATCTCTTGCGTCTAAAACAAAAACGTCGTGCAGCAGCAGTACATTGATTTAAGCCATACCATTGAAGACGGTATGATTACCTATAAAGGCCTGCCCGCGCCGCTAATCTGTGATTTTCTTTCCCGGAAAGATTCAGAAGCTTTTTACGAAGAAGGAACTCGTTTTCAGATCGGAAAGATTGAAATGGTCGCCAATACGGGCACTTACCTCGATTGCCCTTTTCATCGCTATGAAGGCGGTAAAGATCTTTCGGAAGTACTGCTGGAAAAAATGGCGGATTTAGAGCGCGATGATTTTCGGTTTCTCTGGAGCAGCTCGTTCTGCCATTATATAGGTTTCTTCTCCGTACGTAGAAATTCCCGCCGAGTTTCTTGCGGAGAAGCGGAACGAATAGTCGGTCTTTGATTCTAGATTTTTTAGAATGTACGGAGATCCTTGAAAAAAAAGACACTATTAAGGATATCGTAATTTATAGGTGCAACCTTAAATAGACACACTGATCCATAATTTTATAGATAAATCAAACTAGCAAACTCTATTTAAGACTATTTGCTGGGTGGATACCCTGGGGGGCGTGCAAAATGTTTGGTTCCCTCGAAAAAGAGTGCTAAAGAGCCAAAGACATTCTTTTGGGTGGGATACAGACCCCCATGCATGGGATCAGAAAATGATCCCAAGGTTTTTTATGTCTGGCTTGAAACTTTCAAAAATTGTTGCCTAATCGGAGGACAGTATTTTTCTTGTAAATGCGAAGGAGGATCTTAGGCAGCTCAGACATGGGCTAAAGAAACTAATCAGTTCAATTTTTTCCGTGAACCTCTTATCCTAGGATTCTAATGTAAAAAAAAAATCAAGGTTGAATTTTGTATCGGTTGAGCTCTTCCGCGTTAGATTTGATAGAACTCTGGTTTTTGTTTGTCAAAATTGTCATTTGATCGTGTATGGGCTAAGATTTTGCAGTGGCCGATTTTCGCTGGATTTAATGTTGTACTGATTGCATATTGTTTGCCAATTATTGAATCCGGTAAATTTTGCAAGTACAATTTCAAACTATCTTGAAAAAAAGACGTTCGGTAGAAAGTTAGGAAACTTAAAACTCAGAAGTTGAGGCTACCGTATTTTCTAAATATATTGATCCGATTCCAACAAATTTTCAGGTTTTCAACAAAGGATTAAGGACACCAAATATTTCCTGTTACACAGTTTTGTTTGCTCCCTTACCATGTCCCATTACTTTTTCCCATTAGAATATGAATTTGGCATTTAAACATGGAAATTCACCAGTTAGGTTTCAAAATGAGTCGCGACCGAAGATATCCTAAGAAAGATTTGATCCGAGTCGACTTAAAGGTAAGATTATAAGTACACTAAGGACGGGTGTAGCCCCCCCCCCAAAAAAAAAAGATATAGCGAGCCTACTTAAACTAACAAGTACCCCTGGTGTCGTGTGTGGGTCCAGCTGTGTGGTGATGGGCGTGGGGTGGGTGCCCTCACCCTGTTCCAAGCATTGGTTCCTTACTTTTCCGCACGTTACGTTCATGAAAGCGTTGCTTTGACGCGATGGAATATTTTTGAGTGGTGTCGCCTGGCTTGCTAATACGGCACACCCGAGTGAAGCACATTTGAGGTCCTCCAATCGCCTTCTGCCCACAGTACATCAACATCTCCACATCATGACCCTAGATTATGGAAGGAGATGTACACTTCGTAATCAGGACTCAAACTCGTGTCCTAACGGACAAAGGATTTCAATGCCAACCTACCGTGTCTACCGTGTCAACCATTCAGCTAAGAAGGCTAATATAAAATGCCAAAATATCGTCATAATCTACATGCCATAAATATTTATCCCTGATTATTATAATCATTTAAAAGACACTCTAGCTTAATTCCACTTCAGGTGTGATGATGATAAGGAGAAAATGAAACAGTTTAGTATCGTCTGTGTGGGAAAACATTCTATCATCTTGCAATGAAATTTTACATTCAATTTTCTATAAAAGGGGCTGTTTCCTCCTCAACGCCCACTCTTTACGCTAAAGTTTCACTCTTTCTCTCTACTTTTTAAAACAGTAAAAAACTTTATTTATTGATTTATATTGTACCTGCCATTTGTATGTTTGCTATGATTGTTTACATAATTTCTGTTCAGTTTTGATTGCCGACGTATCAAGTTTTGCCAAAACTTCGAAGTTTCAAACCGATCTCATAGATGTTCAGTTTTTGCTGATCAATTTTGCTAATCAATACGCTCATCCATGCTTAAGTAATCGCTAATCTATTGCCAGGAATCACCAAGTTTGATGCTGTCAATATATGTTGTACTGACCTTCAAACTCTGCTCACTCCACTATATCTCTCCAAATAAACATTATATATCTCGCTAGCATTATCTTATGGTCCTCAAAATCGTCATAAGGGAATGCAAGCAAGTTGAGCAAAATAGGAGGAATTATAGAAACTAAAAACTAATTAGTAATGCCAATATTTTTGTCACTAAATTTTTTATTTCTATTTACATCAATTCGAAAAACTCACTTTTACATTAATACTCATAAATATTTTGAGCTAGTGCCCTTACAAACCACAAAAAGCTATGATATCCGTCGTTTGGGCTAAAGTACAATGAACGCCCATGCTTTCTTGTGTCCCTGTAATTGATTTCACAATAATCCAAACCGTCAAGGTAGAAATTAACGATTTTGTCAGTTGCAAATTTTAATATAATATTATTTTCAAGGATTTCAAAAAAAAATTGATGTTATAAGATAAATATCAAGACACTCTTCGGTGCCTAATTATTGCTTTCCGTTTGTGTATTTCTTGAAAAAATTCCCAACCCTCCGATATAAGTTATGCGATAGGTATTAATGTTAGTGATTTTGTGAATACTATGCGCTGTATAGGTTGGCCGATTTCAAAAGATTTAAAAAGTACTCGTATAACGAACACTTTAATTCGAACATAAGAAATACTCGTGGAGCGCCTATATGAGCTAAGGCTCTCTACAGCCGTGCTCTGTCGACCAGAGTTTATAATGCGTTTGTTATCCTACACGTATTGTCTTTTTGGACAATACCTTTTTTTTTGGATGATTCTTTTAGACATTTTGGACAAAAGCGCGTTTTTGGAGGCTGTGGGTGGCCCATTGGCCAAACCAGCACTACGGAAGCTCCCAGCGCCACTGGAAACTGGAAACGAACTCTCAGGGAAATCTGATCACAACACAACTCCTCCGCTCGCTTTATCCACCCGAGCGAGGAACTGGCGGCCTGACTCGACAATACTACTTCGTCGCGACCGGACACTCGCTATTTACGCTGGTCTTCGCCTTTTTGGGTGGCCTGTTGACGCGGCACCTCCATTCACAACGTGACGGCCCATAGGTGGCAGATACTAAGAAGGGATCGTACTCCGCACCATGTTTAATACTTTTTTCTGTTTTTTTATTTTTCATTTGATTTTATATGATCTACCACTCAGATAATTTTTGTAAAAACCCATTCCCCTCTCAGTCAAAAATCAAGCTTTTTCAATGATATTCCTAACTACAGTCTTATTTGTCATCTCTTTGACACCATTAGCAGCTTCACAAATTATTTTTCTAAAATTATTCCATCCATCTTCCACATAGTCAAATTTTAAACTCTCAAGTTTAATATTCAACAGTTCCTGGGAACAATCTCTTAAATTTTCATCCCAGAGAACAGCCTTAATTTTGAAAAAAATATTCATATCAGTGACGTCTTTTTTGCATACATCATTGCAGTATTGCAATGACGCTGTCACACTTATTTGGAAAAAATGCAATATGTGTTTCATAATGACAAAAGACAAGCCGGGGCAAAAGTTGATGTTCAATATTTTATGAAAGCTTCAAGTAATGAAATAGCTATAAATAATAACACTAAAGTTTATAAAAACGTTAGCGAAGAACCTCACACTGCATCAGCCTCTCTTAAAAAACAAAGATTCGGGGTTATGTTTTTGCTGAATTGCAAAGAATGCGAAACCCCAGCGCCAGGTCGCATATTCGACTGCAACGCCGCCGATCAGTGGACCGAGAAAAGCGGACATGCCCCACAGCATGGAAACGGCGGCAATTGCCCGCGCGGTATAGCGGCGCGGGAAGATAACGCTGACAGCGACAAAACCAAGCGCGACAAGACCGCCTCCGCCAATTCCCTGCAGGGCACGGCCAACCAGTACCACCGGCATGGTCGGGGCTGCAGCACTGACAATACATCCGGCACCGAACAACATGGCGGTGATTGCTTTTTGTGAGTGTTTGTCATGAGAATGGAAATTCTTTTCAATTCAAGGGAAATTTTGTTTTATTCGTGTTATGATGACTTCTCTAATCACTTCATCTGTTTTAAGATTGTGTGATTCAATGAGAGAAACACATCTTCTTCTTAAAGGGATTCTTATTTTCTTGTTTCTTTCCAAAAGAATTTTAAACTTATTTAACTTTATGTCGGTGTTGTTGATATTGTTGACTTGATAGAATAGTTAATTTTGGTAGACTCAAAATAAAAATATTTCAAAACGAACCTAATAATCTTCGACTGCGACGGTGTGCTGGTCGACACTGAAACGATCGCCAACACGTTCATGGCCGAAATCATCACCGAACGTGGTCTGGTTATTGATATGGAGACCAGCCGTAGGCGTTTCACCGGCATGCGCCTTTCATCGGTTCGCGATAAAGTTCTGGCCGAGGACGGCATTGATCTGGGCGAGGATTTCACCGAGGTGATTTACGCCAGTCTGCCGAAAATCTTTGGCCAAGGTGTCAAGGCAATTCCCCATATACGTGAAGCGGCCGAGGCGGTTCATGCTGCCGTTCATCTTTGTTTCAATTATGCTCTTTTGCTTTATATTTTGATGGTTTTAACCGATTTTGTCTCTTGTATTTTTAACATTTGTTTAATATTTTTTATTATTTTCAAGGGTTTATGCATATCCCGCACAGGGTATTTCACCAGTTCCTCTCGAGAGGTCTTGGCTGTCACTCAATTCCAAAAAGCTTTTAAGTTCAACTATAATTGAATTAGGCCACTGTACTTTATATTTTGATGGTTTTAACCAAATTTTTTCTATATTTTTTAGATTTATTTCATTTTTTTTCACTTTATATGAATTATTCGTCAAAATCATGTTTTGGTGAGAAATCCACGGGTAGCTCCCTATCCCCTTTTACAAACATTTGCGTAGCTTCATAATCTGTAACCGATTCATGCACATCTTGACGTAATGTGGCGCAAATTTTGCAATGTTTATATCTGAAGGATCATCAGGTGGTGGTCTGTTTAACAACTTTTTGAAATGCGTCACCCAGGCTTCGTTCACTTTATCAGGGTAAGTAATAAGGCGCCCAGACTCATCTTTGACGGGTTCATCTGACTGCGAACGGTCCGAGCGGAAACTGGAATTCTTGGAAAACGTGAAAATTGGGGTATTGTTATCTTACGAATGGGTGATCGGATCTTAATGAAACTTGATATATAGAAGGATCTTATGTCTCAGATTCTCAATTTTCCCTTCGAATCGGATCGGGGACAAAGAGGACTGGAGGGGAAAAACAGAAATTTTGGAAAACGGTTAGAGTGGAGAGATCGGGATGAAACTTGATGTGAAGAATAAGCACAAGTTCTAGATACGTGATTGACATAATTGGAACGGATCCGCTCTTTTTGGTGCTCATAGTGTGTTTTGATTTAGGTCAACATCCGCCTAAATTTAATTAAAAGCTTCACCTTAATACCCTTAGCTTGTGCAGTAGTAATAGTTGTAGCAGCATTTGTTGCAGTATACACATAGCATATTTGGTTTCTTCAATACACTCTCCAATACAAGCTGAGATTCGAGAAGCATTTCTGATGCGTCCGCTTGACAACCTGCGTGGGCATTGTATGCTTCGAATTAATTCCATACAGTTTCTATAATTCCCTCATTTTTCCCCTTATTATCCTTAGTTTTAATAAATTTAAAAAATTGAAAATTTAAAAATTAGTTTAAAAGGACAATTATCACTTTTTTTGAGGGAGGGAGGACTTAAAGAAAGCTTAAAATTGTCAGGTTGGTATGATTTTTGGGGTAGCAGACAGCACGCAAGACTTTTCTAATTAAGAGTTATTTTCTAAAGCGTTTGTAATTTTTAGATTGTGTAAGCTTTATATCGTTATATTCCCCCCTCCAATTTGATTGTTGAATAAAGATTATAGGAATCTGCAAAAAAATCTAGTAAGAAAAATAAAAAAAATTGATCCGATTTTTCCTGCTTTTCTACCCATTCAAATTTCATAGTCTTTTTCTCAATATTCATGGTCTCTTCGACTCTCCTTTAGTCTCACCCAACTTCATTTGCCATCTTTTGAATCCATTTACAGCCTTACGACTTGGTCTAATCCTTTTCCGATTTTTCGTTCTCCAGTACTTTTCGCAGGCTATCCTGACTTTCATAGTCCTTTTCCGACCTTGTTTCTTGCTTCAAACCTCCTCTAGTCCCATCCGATTTTTTTTAAAGTGATCAGACTTGCTCTGGACCTCTCTTTGTTAAAGTTCAGACTTGTTAAGTCTTAAAGCCTTATCAATTTTAGTCTTACCCATCAAAAGTTACGAGCCTTAAAAAAATTGCCTCATTTCTGAAAAAGAGGAAACACCCCCTAAGAGTTGTAGAATTTTAATGAAAAGCACACCCATCAGATTCAGCGTATCATAGACCTCTGTTTGAGAGGTTTCAAGCTCCTATCTGCAAATATATGGAATTTTGTATTTTTTTAGCAGCGGAACGATAACGGATACGTGTTTGTTTGTGTTTTTTTCCTTTTTCTCAGGACGAGGGCGCGCTTTCCGGCCTTCGCCACCGTACTGTCATCGACGGCCGTACGGGGGCGAGTGATCTCGCGCTTTGGCAGGAGGAGCATCTCCCGGGGTTTAGCGTTCCTCTGCATCTTCACGATTGCGAGGAGATCATCTCCGTACTCTCAGGTGAGATTCGAGCGAACGTCGGAGAAGCGGAGCATCGAGTCGCCGCCGGAGAGAGCATCTTGATCCCAGAGTGGACTCCGCACGGTTTCGTCGTCATCGGAGCGGAGGCGGTGCGTCTCCTCGCCATTTTTTGAGACAATCAAATTCCTAAATCTGATTCTTCCCATTCATTTTTATTGCCCACATGTATATTTTTATTCCTCGTAATTTCAAACATTTACTGTACGTTATAAAAATGACAGATGTAGTAAAGATACTAGAGCTTTAGATTATTGCACTGATATTCTAATCCCGTTCAATTTTTTGTCTCATTTTTTTAAAAGAAATTTTGAATCAAGGAATTTGAATCAAGAAGTTCGATTTCTTTCATTTCTAATTGAGCGTCGTAACTTCCATAGCAAGAACGCATTTCTAAATTACCTATATAGAAATTATAATACTAGGAACCAATTTGCACACTTTTTCTGAGATTTTATGTAGTTGTCAGGCTACACTAAAACTTTTTTTTGTAGGATATCACCCAGTCTCTTCCCTACACAGAGATCTACCATCTCTCCTTAAGTATAGATCACTGCATTATGAGTAGTGTGGCCATAATACTGCCGGCTGGGTCCCTATCCCTTTGAATCGCAGTCCCGGCACTTCTTTAAGCTTGCTTATTTGGCAGAGTTTCCTCAATGCTCAGGTGCTTGTTAGGTATTGCTTTAGGACAGTAAAACCAGCTTGAGGGTATTTTTTTCCTTTTTTTTCAAATACTCTTATGTTTGTTTTTAAAATTTGGTAGTCTGCTTCTTCTTTTATGGTTCGCTTTGTTCTTATTGGTTGATACCTAGCCCCAAAAATCATACGTAATAAAATGGCGAAGTATAATCAATAATTAAAAACGAGAGAAAATTACGTTCAGTCTAGCTCTTTAGTACTAAATTAGAATAATAACAAAGTAGATGTGAAAATAGAGAAAAAAATGAAGGAAGTGAAAGCGATTTTCTCGGTTTCGAGAACAACTGTCTTTGCAGGATCCTGAATATTAACTGGAGGGACCACATAACCAAGCAGACAGTTCACTCTGTCACATATCAGCCCCTGGTAACACATGTCATACGGCAACGAAGATGGCACTAATTGGGAGACGTTTTCCGTATGGCGGTATATAGACTCCCCAGAACGGTACTCGAGTGGCAACGAGAGGAAACCAGGAGAAGAGAAGAGGAAAGCCAAAAAATGCCCTTCGTCGTACATACCAACGGGACCTGAAGTTTATCAATTCGACAGATGAATGTCTGCAAATTGTTGAATGTCTGAAATGCTTTTTCTTCTCCTTGGAGTTTACTCAGTGTTGTGAGTCAACTTTTACAATTTAATGTAAGATTTGATGATTTCAGGCTAGGTTACTTTAGGTTGGGTTAGCTCTTAACCCATTTCTGATATTTAAAACAAGATTTAACAAAATTTGAACGAACCTAAATTAACATAATCTAGACCAACCTAACTGTAACTTTTACCATCATAGCTTGGATAAGACTGAAAAAGCAGACTCGCAAAGCTAATTGAATCCAAGGGGTTGGATTTGGGGAATATTAGGCGTGTTAATTGCTGTACCTATATTGCTGACAATAAAGGTTTGCTTTGACCAAGTTCCGAGACTTCAATTCCTTAGCAAGCTTCTGGAACGTTAAAATTTGATGTGCCTGATATAAGGGTGAAAGAAAATTGTATAGAAAAAGACTTCAGGCCCCTGGTACATATATCAGTTCAAACGATTTTAAGGCTGACATTGAGGCATCATCTGACAAACACTCGACAAACCGGTATTGGCCGATATCGTCATCGGAATCTTCACTGCAGAAATTGTTTTGTATACGAAAGATACTTTTCCCTCGTCAACGCCTCGCTCTTTACTCTAAAGTTTGACTCTTTGTCACAACTCTACTTTTTAAAACAATAAAAACTTTAGTGAAAGGATGCGTTGAGGAGGGAACAACCCGCTTTCATATACGGAAATATTCCTGTCCGTTTTAAGTTTTAATGCAGCTTCTTACCTTCAGTTAAACAAAACTTGTCTTTTGTTTTTTAATTGCTGAACGTTTTTCAACTAATGCAGGTTCGATTCACCGTACATTAAAACTTTTCCCGCAATGTCACCAGATCTGGTCAAGATTTAAAATAAGAGCTATCAACCGTTCATACATTAAAAATACCGCATTTTTTCAAATTTTTCTGAATTACTGAATTAGGTCCCCCTCCAACTCTCCCAAAGAGAGCAAATCCGATCCGGTTATGTCAATTACGTATCTAGGATTTGTTCTTATCCTTCCCTCCAAATTTCAGCCCGATCTCTCCACTCTAAGCATTTTACAAGACTTCCGGTCCCCCCCCCCAACTCCCTTCAATGTCACTGGATCTGATCGGGATGGCGCTTGTATCTACTTCGACGAGATGCGCCCCGACGGGGATGGCTGGTACCACGACCGGTTCGTCAATTCGAACGGACACGACACCATCATCAACTACGCCGCCATGGCTGAGATGGGCATCTACACAATGGACGAACTCCGCACCATGGGCGCGGACGGTTCACCTATCGATCAAAGCCCGATCGAGGGTGCGCGCGGGTTTGAGATCACTTCCGGGTCGCTCGGAACCGGCGTGTCGCAGGCAGCGGGTATCGCGCTCGGTGAGCGGAAAAAGGGCTCCGACAAAAACTGTAACATCTTAAAGTGTTTTTTCGATCTTTAGTTCCACGCTTCGACCATTCAAATAATCTGCTAAGGAAGTTAATATTTTACGTCTAATTTTTGCTGATATTTAATCTTCGATTGTTCAATTCAGAACAGTCATTTTTCTGTGTAGCATCTAGTCTAAAGCAACGTTGATATCCAACAAAATAGCTGCCGAATCTATCCGTTTTTCAAAGCATATAGTGGTTCCTTTTACAAACATGGGAGACTATCGCACTTTTTTTTGACAAGACCTACATTGAATTCAGTCCTTTTATAGTTTTCTAAAAGTACTTACTAAATTAATCTTCTTCCAATTAAAAATTATCGAATATGCTCTAATAATTTTCTATATCATTTCATACTACTTTATCACGGTTGTCAGAATGATTTGCTCTTCTCTTCTTGACAATACTTTCAAAACGTTCAAACTTAATATTTAATTTTTGAATGATGTTGAGTTCAACTGGAAGCACTCGCGAGAGGGAGAGGGGCACAAAAATTAGTTTTCAGGTTATATTCAGGTTTGTATTTTAAAAGAATGTGCCTTGCTGTGGCTCACCAGAAAAGAAGCCTGGATATTGGCGAAACCGTTTGGTGCATTAGACAAAGTCTGCTTTTCTTTTGCTCGATGCATTCTGTTGGAATTGCGACCTTGGCGATCATTCGCCATTCTTCTTCCAAAAATCAAGATGAAAGGTGCTCGCAGACTTATATCCGTCGACCAGAACGCGAACCTTGTCTTCCGCTATTCTTTTTCCTATTCCGTTCCAATCGTGATGAGAGCCAATGACCAAACTTTGATTCGATCGCAGACGGTCCGCTAAAAGTCGTTGTCTGGTGATGGGAGAAATTATAGAATAAGCAGGGATGCTAATTCACGAGAATTTAGGGGTTAGTGGGAGGAGGCAAAACGCATTTTTCCGAATCCAGGGGGAAGGGTTGATGTTGTTATTTCACTGATTTATTCAATGAAAATACCAAAAAAATGTATTTTTTTTCACGAAAATACCAAAACAAAAATCTATTTTTCTAAATTTAGGGGGAGAAGATAAAAGAATATGGCGGCGAAAGTTCCCCTGGAATGAAGAGTATTAAGTAATATAGTTAAAAAAAAGTATCCAATGTCGGATGAACCACGCGAAACTCGCATGATCAGATATTGATCATCTTTCAAAACTTCATCGAAGAATATTTTTTTTCTTCCCTCCCACCACAAGAATTTTCTCGCGACTCTTTTCATGATTTTTTTCGATAAAAGATTTTTTGCAGTCAAGAAAAAAAATGAATTTTTTTCTGGCAAATTAGATTGGAACGTTGTAGTATGTATTTAACAAAGTCATGAATAATATTATTTACTTCTTCAGACACATTCATTCCAACCGAAACCTTTCTAAAATTTTTTATCCACTCAGGCTCAGGAATATTATTTGCACTAATGTGTTCACAAGGGCGTTCAAATCTTTTCCAGAGCTTCAAAGGTTCTCTTCAATTTTATGAGTACTTTTCTCAATAGCACTTTAGAAAAAAATGTTCAGAACGTAGCCGCAAACCATTTATAGTCCCAGACTTAGGCCTGCCGCAATCTTTCCAAATATTCAGCCAAATTTTTGAAGACTCGCACGCGGAAATAAGGGAAGGAAAAAAGTCTGGTCCTGGTGTTAAGTTGGAAGCTTTTGCGTTTCCGCAGGACGTTAAAATATCTCACAGGCTTTTGTGTATATGTGTGTTTTGTGTATTTTTGTGTGTGAGGTTCAAGCTCATGAAGTTTAAGCTATTGTGTGTGTGCTTATGGCTTCATAACACGTTTTGTTTTTAATTTTTAGTATTGACGGTTTGCGTTTATTCTTTTTTCTTTATTATTCTTTTTTATTTTTATTATTTCTTTTTTTATTATTCTTTTTATTCTTTATTCTCTTTTATTCTTTTTTCTTTTTTATTATCTTTTTTATTATTCTTTCTTTTTTCTTATTATAGTTTGTTTTTGCCGGCCCCTGGGAAAAGTTTTTACTTCTCGGGGTGGCTGTTATTGTCTTTGTTTTGGTTTAATAATAGATTTTTTCTCTCTCAATAAAAAAAAAGATGGGTCATTTGACAGCTGGGTAGTAAGTTTAAATTCTGTTTTTTCTTTCGCTATTTAATTTTTTAATGTCTGAATATATAAAAGATTTAAGTTCGAGGGGAAAATTGTCCTGTTTTGAAAGAGGTACATTTTACATGGCTGTTATAAATTCAAAAAACGTGGCATCTATGCAGGCAGGGTAATGTTGAACCTTCACCTTTACCGTTTGAAGAGTCAGTAATTGTATCAACAATGTTCTTTCCAGCATATGCACCTAATATAGCTGAACCACTTGTTAGAGCAGCTTTACCTATTGCAGCTGCTAAAGGTATTAAAAATGGAAATAAGCCACTATTTTGAATTATTTAATGATATGGTATAATTATATATACATCTTCATTTTTTATTTTTCTTTGCTCAGTTTGTTCCATTTGTTTTCTTTTAAGCAATAGTTTAACAGGCTCTTTACCAACAATAATATTTGTGCAATCGTATCAGTAAAACCAACCTCCTGACCTATACTAAGCATATTCCATCATACCTGTAAGTAATACACCATATGGTGAGATGGCACAGCCATCTTCTCCAAACCCCCCCCCCCCCCCAAGAAACACCATAATGAATTGCCTACAATTTCAACCCCATGGCCACTAGGTGGAAATAACCACGTGGTCATTCAAGAATGAAATGGTCTGAGAGTCAACATCAGTTCCTAAGCAAGGCAGGAATAACATTTGAGGACACAGCCGCGGCTGCTCAAGACTGGATGTAAGATCTCAAAACTAGTTCAAAACTGAGGTTATTTACATCGATTAAAATGTTCTTTTTTACTTTTTCAATTATTAATATTCTTTATCATTCGTTAATAGAATCTTACGAAAGACATTGTCCAATTATTTATACATTCCCGATTCATTTTAAACCTCCTTAGGTAATACAAAGTAAAGCTATAAGAATTCTTGGTACTTTCTTTCATCACTCTCAAGACTTCAAAATCTTTCAGAAACTGAAACTCTCTTCTTATTTCTTAATACACTAAGCCTTAACCAACTCCTCAGAAAAATAAATTGGCCACATTTGAGCACCATGTTGCCTATTTATACATAGGGCTCCTGTATCTAGATCATATCTTGTTTTGTTTTAAATATGAGAAATAAAATGCTTGATGTCCTATTTCCTATTTCATCTTAGTGTAAGACTACTCAAAACATAATTATATTATAAGAAACTTTCAAAATGACAAAGACCCAAATGCGACGTAGATTACTAACATGGTCAATAATGATGTGCGAGATAAGAAACAGTTTCTTTCTTCTACTCCTTTTGGGCATATAACGAGTCTCCTTCATTTACCGAACAGTTTCTGTTTGTTTTCAGTTTTAATACCGCTTTTTTTACTTTCAGTTAAAAAAAACAATTTCTCATAGTCTTTCAAATAATGCCGGGAAATTCACCATAAAAATTCCCCTATATCCGGTAAATTGTCCCGTGAAAATTCCACCCTCGCTTAAAATAACCCCCTCCTTAATTTTTTTGTGGGCTTCCTTTCCTGGAAACCCCCCTCCAATGGAAAGTTACTCTCGGAGAAAATCCTCCCGAACAGAAAATTTTTCCGAATAATTCCTCATATTTAGAAGAATCTTGTGCTTTAGAGCTCTCATTTGAAATCCCGACCAGATCCGGTGACATTGGGGGTAGTTGAAAAGGAAACGGAAATCTTGGAAAACGTTAAAATTGAGGTATCTTTATCTTAAGAATGGGTGATCGGATCTTAATGAACTTGATATATAGAAATATCTTATGTCTCAGATGCTCCATTTTCAGTTCGAAGTGGATCCGGGGACAAAGGAGGTCGCAGGGGGGAAACAGAAATCTTGGAAACCGGAAATCTTGGAAAACGCTTACGAGTGGGAAGTACAATATTTAGTTTTTCAATAATTTTAAGCTGATTGACAAGTGTGGAAACTTTATTCGATGGTGATTTCTCCCTCTTAATGGTGAAATTGTAGTTTTTTGCTAAAAAACGACAGAAAAAGCTACTTTTCAGGAGCAAAATCTTTTTGCTACTTTTCTGTGAGAACAAGACTTTTCATTTCCTTTCAGATCAGCCTTCTCCTAAGACTTTAGGCTATTCGTTGGATATGATTAACTATGGGAAAAAAAAATAATAAACACAAATTCGTGATCATGCTTCGTTCCTCAGGTCCACTTTTCCCCAATCGCATCCAATCAAAATTGTAAGATAGTCATTCTTTTCAAAACCGTCAAAAGAACATATACCAACACCTTCAGGGCGGACACAACCCCCTAGAGCCCAGGGATAAGGGTTGCAAGTTATGCCCCGTACTGCTATTGCAATTTCTGCTCTTACACTTTAAATAAATCAAAAGAGTGGAAGTACATCCAGGATGTCAGACACCAGTGATTAAAGGCTTTTTTCCTATGTCAAAAGTTTCAGTTTTCGAGGGTAATAGCTACATCAATTCTAGACACAAAATATTTAATATTTGGTGAGTGTTTCCATTTCCAACTTTGAAGCAGACTTAGTACTCCATGAATATGGATGTTCACTCCCAAAGTACTCTGTCCTTGCCTCCTCCTATAGCATATAAACATTAAAGGGATAATTTATTTTGTCCCATGCTTGGTTTGTCCCACTTAGCTGTGGATCAAATCTTTGGAACTTGAATACTAATAAAGTATGTCAGTTAGTTTTATGAAGTTGTCACATTTCGAGCTTCAATTCGACTAAATTTTTAATCATCTAACGAATAATTAAGTTTCGTTGTTTTGTTAGTGAAACTTTAAATACAATTAAATTCGTTTTGATCTTCGAAATAACAGAGTTGCTAAGCATGGGTATTGTTAATTATGAACATACATAAATATGGTAAATTTTCCATCGTTCATTTCAGAACGATCTTGTTGAATGTTTCCTTCTTTTTAGAGTTTATGAGTTATAGATACTGCAAATATTTGTGTAGTTCGTTAGAGAAATAAGTGCCACGGGGAAAATGTACTTTTAGTAAAATTGAAAATGGTAGGTACGCAAATAATTATTACCTTCTGTCCTACTTTTATATGTTCCTATTAATCAAGTTCTGTTACCGTTATATATGCCGTGTATTCTTTAGCTGAGCGTTTGCTAGTGATTTGTAATTTGCAAATATTTACTACCTTCTATCCTATTTTATATGTTCCTATTAATCAAGTTCTGTTACCGTTATATATGCCGTGTATTCTTTAGCTCAGCGTTTGCTAGTGATTTGTAAATTGCAAATATTTACTACCTTCCATCCTACTTTATATGTTCCTATTAATCAAGTTCTGTTATTTGTTCGACACCCCTCTCAACATGCACTGAAGGTTTCAAGTTAATAATTTAAACTGCTCCTGGGTTTTAGCAGCTATGCCCTTTTAAAAACATGCATCCACATAGCATGTTGTGTTTAACATCCATGCTTTTTGGTTAGCTCAACATCCCACTTAACATGTAATAAGAGTTTCAACTAAACACCCTGAACCATTCCTAGGATATTGCTGGTACGCCCTTTTGACAACCTGCATGCACAAAGTGTATTTTGATTTAGTTCAATATCCTCCTGTCTGAAATTCTCACCCCAAATATAAAATACCATTAGCAAAATCCATTACTTACGTAGCTTATGTAGATAAGAAACTATGCGGGTATTCACGTTCCATCAATGATTTTGGATTCTTTATTTGGGTGATTGATTTACTGGTTGATAAGAATTATAGAGGCAATGCTATTGGGAAAAAATTAATGGATTGCATTTTAATGGACTTTCCTAATCAAGAAGTCTTCGTTATGTCGGACGTCGATGAATATTATGAAAAACTTGGATTCGAAAAGGAAGGGTCAATATTTAAGGTTGAGTAAAACCAGGAAATCTGGCTACACTTCCACGGAAAAATCCCTTCTCGCAACGGATTTATTCTCTATACGATTCATTCTTGGTTAAAACTTTCCCGGATAATTACCCTTAACATTTCCATGCGTAAAATTGAGTAGGTAAAGAGAAAGCATGGGATAATAAGAATTTCGTACAGGAATTCTGGCAAATTTCCTCATTGTAAAGTTTCCCCTGAAAAATTCACCCCCTGGAACCTTCCCTCTTCGTGGAAAATTATCCTCGTCGAAAATCCCACCAGCAGAAAATTCTCTCCTCCGAAATCCATTTCAGGCAAATTTTTCATGGAAGGGATATATCCCTGAGAAAGAAGGGAAACAAGGAAACACTAAAAGTGAATGAAAAAGGAAGAAGAAGATAAATATTCTCATTTAAATCTCCGTAGAAATGAACCTCTCTTGGTGGCACTAAGTCATTATTAGATTGCTAATTACCTTTTCCTTTTCTATTTTTTAAAATATTAGTTGGATTTCAAAATTAAGAATCATTAGTTATATTTCCCTCCAGCAGGAGATGAAAGAAGGTGTGACAATTTGTAATGTTCATCACTTCCGCACGCGCCCATGATCTCTGGATCAACCAGGGCGACGGCACCTTCGCGGTGAGCCTACTCCCGACGCTGGACGGATCGCGCAACGGGACGTTCGCCGACCTCAACGGCGACAGTGCCCCCGATCTCATCGTCTTTGGTGCGTGGGCCACGATCTATCTGAACGACGGCAGCGGCTCCTTCAGCTATTCCGGCAACCTGTCCGCGGCGCTGACGAGTTTGCTGGGACCGTTCCTCAGAGCACACGTCGCCGACCTCGACGGCGATGGCAACGCCTTGAATATAAAGAAAGGTAGTAAAAGCACTTATGTGAAAATAAACTTTTAGTTACAGTTAACAAAATTGTACGTGAAATACGCAATTATTCATTATTGAGGCCATATTATTCATTATATGTGGGTCGGGAACCACGTGTTACAAACAAAAGGTTTACACATGCTTCTTTATTCTTACGTTACTAAATTTTTAAGCTGAGGTGAAGAGTAGGTCTTATTTTCGTTCTTTGTTTAAATCATATACGGTTTGCATATGGAATAACGGCAGGTACAAAAATTTATGGAGACAAAATACGTTCACTACAAAAGCAGCAAACGTATGTAAATACAGCAAACACAGCAAAATACCCAAGAAATGGGGTGCATCCAACCAGATATGCATGCAAAAACCCATTCGAAGGGACGGGGGAGTTAAAAATATCAAAAATGGGGTGCATCCACCCAGATATGCATTCAAGAACTTGCTCGGGAGGGGAGGGGGAGCATGGAAAAATACAAAATACGTTCACTACAAAAGCAGCAAACGTATGTAAATACAGCAAACACAGCAAAATACCCAAGAAATGGGGTGTTTTTATTGACAAGTTTTGTGTGAATATTATCACTTTAGGGGAATGGCCGTAGACTGAGATCCCTCCCAGACACACATACTGACTGCTTTTTGTGGTAACAGGGGATATGTTAGTTATGGAAGTCACTTTCTGCTGTTTTTAGCCATTATAGCAGCCTCTCACACTCCTATGGGGAGGTTACATCCAAAACCTCCTTTCTTCTTCAAAGGATAGCCGTTCAGACTGCGTATCTTCTTCCACGTCGATTAACCCCATTAAAACTTTAAAAGAACAGGAGGTATTGCGTCATCGATTCGACCGGGACGGGATGAGTAAACGGGTGACGGGCAACTGTCGAGACCACGACCGCAAGGGCCGGGCCATTCGAACGTACGCCGACCGCTGGGGGAGAATCCCGCATCCATTGCGAGTTACGTAGTCGTCTCTTCCGTTTTTTCGTCCTCATCCTCCTTGGACTTCTTCTTTTCCTTCTTACCGACGACGGTTTTGTAAACGCGCACTTTCGGAAGTCCAATCGGGCTCTGATCTTCGTCCCAACGGTCTTCGAATTGCAAACGGGCGATGCGTTCGGAAAAATCTACAAATGGAAAGACAAAGAGAGAAAAGATCTCAAATTGATGAAAAAACAATGGGTCTACCACCAGTAAGACAAGGAAAGGAAATAAATAAGGAAAGGAAAAGACGAACTAAAACGACGGATATTTCGCCTGTACAAAACTAGGCATCTTCAGTACTAAATACAGAAGAGACTAATTAAAAGAGTAAAGATAAAATCTAAAACAACGTGTAATATCAACAACTAAAATGTATAATATAAAACTAAACACAATACAAAAATAGAAATTTTTTTTTGTCATTTTTTCTAATTTTTCCGAACTAACCGTCCCCCCACTCCTCCCCAGATGGTCGAATCGGAGAAACGACTATTTCTAATTGAACCTGGCCTGGTCCCTAGTATGCTTGCCAAATTTCATCGTCCTAGTTTATCTGGAAGTCTGCAAAGATAGTAGAATCGGGGAAAACGACTTTATCAAGACAGTTTGTGCAGGTCCCTAACACGACTACCAATTTTCATCGTCTTAGCACGTTCAGAAGCACCGAACTCACCAAAGCACTGGACCCCCATAACTCCCCCAAAGATAACCATTTGGTTCAAAACAGTTCAAATGATTCAAATAACAATGGCTCCAGGTTTGACCCACCTCCCCCTCTCTCTCAACCTCCGAGGCAAGGGCTGCAAGTTGTGTATTTTGACCAATGTTAAAACATTAGATCTTTGTGGATAAAGAGGGTATGATTGATCCTAAATTCCCAAATAGGCTTAGGGTATTAAGATGAAGCTTTAAAGAAGTGTTGAGAGAAATGCCGAATACGATCAAAATACACTATGTGTTTGCTGATTGTGAAAAAAGAATGACAGCTATACACAGTTAAGTTTGAAGAGAAATCCATGCTCTGGATCCTTGATTATCTTCACCAGTAATCTCAGTTTGTTCAGCTTTTTGATGGTTGAGGTAACCAAAATCTTTCTTCTTCTAAACAAGTTTTGAGTGATGCTCCTTTCTCTGAAAAACAGTACTTGGAATCTATAATAGACTCCTTTTGGCTTCTAGGAAGTTTCTTCTAAATACACAGTTAATGCATCAACAATCAGTACAACCATCAGATAAACAAAATGGCTCCTCTTCCTTTTTTTGCCACCAACATCAGGGAATAAAAGAAAGAACTGTGCAATCACCGCGAAAAGAGGAAAAAATCATCGAATTGTGAACCATTAGAAAAACCATAAATCCTAAAATGAACTTTACCAGAAAAGCTCAGTGAAGACATTGCTTTAGTGTTATTTGAAACGAAGCAAAGAACGAGAGACTCCAGCAACCATATGCAATAGCCGGGATCTAGAAAGAGCAATGTGTCTCCTATATATTATAATACTTATGTTTTTCACTCATCCTTGTCAATTGGAATGAAAAATCACAGATTTGTCAACCCTTGAATTTTGTATTTTTTGCCAAAAGAAAGTTCGCGGATGCGTCTTTATTTTATTTTTTTTTTTCAGTGGCGATTGTAACAAACCAATAGTCCTAGCAGATCGGGAGAAGGTTCAATCAAGTCAAAATTAAAAGATAGTGGGCTTATTAAGTGACCAAAAAGATTAGAGGGCAACTGATTCCTCCCTCGCCTCTTTTTCCTCAAAGACATCCGATCAAGTTTAAAGATAGTCATATGTGATTTAAAGATAGGAGTGACAAGACCCCCCACGACTTCTAGGGAAAGGGGCAATAAATCTTTTTTATTAATTTTCTAAACTCAGTCACCAATTAAACGACTTGGAATTTACCAAGTTGCTGAATTTTTTCTATGCAAAAGTGCTTTTTTTCTAATTTTGATACTCTGTCACCAATTAAAGAACTTGGGATTTACCAAGTAACTGAGTTTGTTCTATGCAAAATTCCTTTTTATTAATTTTTGATACTCAGTCACCAATTAGACTTTGAATTTACCAAGTAGCTGAGTTTTTTCTTTGCAATAGTGCTTTTTTTTTATTTTTGATACTCATTCAAATTTTCTTCAGAAGAAATTCTCCATGAGAGTACTTCCCGCGGGAGGAAACTTTCCATTTGGGACCCAGGGTTTCTGGGAAAAAATTTTCGAGGATGGATGGATTTCAGGTATAATTTGAAAAAAGACCAGAAATTAACGAAAAGTTTAGTTTTTCCTATAATTTTAAGGAGAATCTTCCAGATGAATTTTCCAGAGGAAATTTCCTGGGAGAATTCTTCAGCGAGGAAAAAAATTTCCTGAAGGAGTTTTGAGCAGAAGATGAAGTTCCGTATCAGGAATTTAACGTTTTAGATTTATTACATGTTGAAGTAGTACCAAAACTAAGCTAGCAACTCCTCCTAACATAGATATATTTTCACGCAAAAACCTTTGAAAGTTTTAGTACATCAAAAAAAAAAAAAATCCAAATCCCTGCATCCCTTTTCTTTTTACAGACAAATCCAGGAGAGCACTGCAAGAAGAGCTGAATTCCATTAGAGACAATTTAGGAACCACGTCTCAAGAGCTCACAGTCCTCAAAGCAGACTTTGAAAAGAAAACTCAGGAGCTTGCAAAGGCGAACAACACCTCTAGTGCTTGAATAAAACTACTATAAACCATGAATGTAGCCAGCCAGCCCCGAGGGCAAGAATTGAAGGTATCCAGTATTCGGGGGCTGAGAGGGGGAAGAATGCGTAAATAGCACTTATTTGATTTTAGTGCTTGAATAAAACTGCTATAAACCATGAATGTAGCCAGAATTCTCGGATCGGGGGGGGGGATGAGAAGGGTGCCGACTGGCAACTAATTTTAGCCGGAAAAATATGACAATAACACTGATTTGGTTTTAGTGCTTGAATAAAATTGCTATAAACGTAGGTGCAATGGCCGCCCCTCCCGCCGAGCCTGTGTCTGACGCACCGATGTTTGAACGCGCCCAGTTCCGGAATCAGCCGCATCACCAACGACGTCTGGCTGTGCCTGTTCCTTGTGCTCATGGTTCGGGCTGTACTAGCACGGTCAGTAAGATGAGACGGGATGAGATGAGATGCGTTGCGGGGAGTCGAGGAAGGACTTATTTCGCACCTGTTGTTTTCGCTCACCGCCGTCTGTGTGTGGCACAGGCGGTACTGGCTTGCCTCCATCCTGTATACCTTTGCCATTGATACCAAAATTCTGTTTTTCCGATTTTCCTTTAACATTGAGCTTAGTCGCTGCCTTACAGTTCGTTACCACTAACTGTTTGATAATTGGACATCTAAAAGCTAAATTTCGCTAATAATAGATGTCCTTCCTACGGTGATCCAAAATATGCGAAATTCAGTAAATTTAAAATTGACAATAAATGTTTCGAGCCTTTGAAGTTTACACAGTTTAAGAAATTAGGGTTTTGCTTCCAATAAAAGGGGTGCAATTTGCATGCAAAGTGCACCATCATATTCAACCCCCCAGCAAAAAATCCCTCAGTATATTTACTTCAGTTAGTAAGAATGTATAACTTCACTTCTGCGTACCATTTTAATCAATGCTTACGTTCGTATCTTCCTCTTGTTATTTCTTCGGCATGTCCTATTGAGGTATATCCATTGAATCAGCCACTATGATTCAGTATAAGTAACTTATACTTATAAGTATAAGTATTATAAGTATAAGTAAGCATAAGTAACTTGTAAGTATAATAAGTATTAGCAAATTATATTAGCTTCAAGTTTGTTATCAGGTCGTAAGTAAGGGGGATTTTTAGGTTGGGAGGGGGGTTGAGAAGAGGGAGATATGTTGAGGGAGCTTTCCTTAGAGGAATTTGTCGTGGGGGAAGAAAATTTTCATGAAGGGAGCAGAGGATTTTCTAGTATTATTTAAAAAAAACAATGAAAAAATAAATACGAAAAAGTTTTTTCAACTGAAACAAAGGAGAAGCATTAAAACTTAAAGCGAAAATAGGTATTTTCAGTGATTTCTTATACTTCTATGCAATCCGCATGTTTTTGGTGTTAGAGATTGAGGAATAGCTTTGGACACAAAATTTCACGCTGACTCCCGGATTGGAGCTCTTAAATATGCTGAACTTTACGTAACAATTTTTATTGCGACTCCTTTCTGGTTATGTTTTCCCTTTTCTGTTGCTCATAACTTCTAACAGGTAAGTATAGATTTACTGTTGTAAATTACCGTAAAATAAAACCCGGTCAGTAAAATTGGTAAAAAAAGGTGAAATTGATAAAATAAGGAAAAATAGGATACAATTGTTGTTTTAGAGTTGCCCTGTAGCTAGAAGACCAGTTGAACATTTTTTTTTTTGTTGGTCCCAATCAGCCTCACAGCTTGTTGAGTGGCACGAGGCTGACTATGATCTGCCAAAATAGGGGATTTGCCACAACAGGGCTTTCAATGAGATTTCAGGCTTGTTATTGGTGCGAAATTGGGTAAAGTAAACGTATGTACATTCCCGTGAGTTTGGTTCACGTTCAATAAAAGAGGATCGTCAGAATGGCAGCAAAATCAAATAACACCACCGCGTCACGTGCAGCAGGCCGAAAATCGACGCCAGCCAAAGCTTCTACTCGCACGGCAGCCCCAGCAAAGCCCAAATTAACACCCCCTTAGCTCCCCCAAAAGAAAACGGATCCGTTCTAATTATTATCCATCAATTATCTATTACTTGTGCTTATTCTACCCATCAAGTTTCATCCCGTTCTTTCCACATTAAGCATTTTCCAAAATTTCTGTTTTCCCCCTCCAACCCCCTATGTCTCTGGTTCTGATTTGAAATAAAAATGGAGCATCTAAGACATAAGATCCTTCTATATATCAAGTTTTATTAAGATCTGATCACCCATTTGTATGATCGTTTTCCAAGAATTGCGGTTTCCTTTGTAGACTTCATGGTTGTAGACTCCTGTTAAGTTGTATGATTGTCTAATAATAAATTAGATTGAATAAAATAACTCTTGAATAAAACAATTGATTAATAAAAAATTAAATTGGATGTTCGAATTGTTTGGAATTATTTTAGCAACTAGAGCAAATCAGCCCTTGCGCTGTGCCGTTTAACGATTTTGGTCTCCTAAACTGTTATAGATGGCATGTAGATGCAGTTATTTAGAACTGAAGCCTAATCTCATTTGAAGTCATGTTTAGGATTATAAAATCAGTGTTCCTCTCGCACATCTTTCATTTTGGCAAACATCTCATCAAGAAGTCGCATATGCCATTGATCGATCTGCTCCAGCTGAGCCCACAACATCGCCGCCACCGATTCCCCGGGGAGGTAGGACGAGCCGATGTCGACCCAGCCGTACTTGTCTACCTGACCCCGCACGAAGCGCGAACGGTTGGTGCCCTTCTCCCATACATACTCAGCCCGCTGCAGCATCTTCTCATCATTGACCACGGCCAGCCCGCCCTGACCGCATTGGATGTTCTTGGTCTCGTGGAAACTGTGTCCTGGTTGTCCACGGGAAAAAAAATCCGTATTCAGATCTATACCTCATTATTCTAATGATGGCCCTTGAACTTTGTTGATGGTGATTACAAATCGAACATTCCCTGTGTCCCGGTCGTCAATCTAATGATTACCCTTGAGCTTTGTTGATGGTGATTGTTAGTCGAACATTCCCTGTGACCCCGTCGTCATTTATATATCCCCCTGTGCCTCCTGGCGTCCCCGTTGTAGTTGTGTCCCTGTCTCCTGGTCGTCATTAATATTCCTTGTGTCTCGGTCGTCAGCCTTTCCATTTTGAAACCAATTTTGTAGCACGTCACACAAAATATCTTCAAAATCGTCACTTTCTTTTTTATCCTTTTCTGCAACCTCAAAATCCCGTTACAGGAAACCAGCTGTTTTGACATAGGGATCCTTTCTATCGTAGTCTTCTTCATCAAAGCAAGATTGTTTCTGAGAATTAATTAAAAAAAAAAATTGGGGAATTTTTTTTTTCAAAGATAAGTAAAGGTGACATCAAACTTGAGATCAGAAGAAATAAAAACTTACAATAATTAAAGCTCAAAATGGACACAACTACAATGGCGCGTAACTAATATGGCGCGTAACGACTTATACGCGCGGGGGGGTTTGGGAGGTTCGAAGCGCCCCCGCCAACTAGGTGTTGGTGAGGCGCAAAGTGCCACACCAACACCTAGCAATACAATAAGAATTTGTTCTTTCCTAAGGCCAGCAATGCTTTCAAAGGAGATATACCTTCTTAAGCTTATTGTGGTCATATATTTTTTGTATAATTTTTATGATTTTTCTCCCACATTTTCTTCTTCTTTTTTTTTAATTTTGTGCCCGCTAGGTAAGCCTTATGGGCCCAAACAGCTCAAGAATGTGTAGCTTTCATTTGAAGGTATATTTGTCTTGGAAATCGGCGCGTATTCATTAAGTTTGAATTTTTACGGACGAAAAGTGTTGTCAAATTGAACTAATTAGTTTTGCTTATTATTTTCACGGTTGAACGTGACAACACAGGCAAAAATCTGATCCTCCCCTAAGAAAAATAGTAGCAAAATTGCTGTTTTCAGGCATGAATAGACTTAAGATAAGTTGAGGAGATGAAATGTTGTAGTTTGATGCCCCGGATACCAAGGGCGGTTCGCCCGCATCTACGCGCCGGTGAATGTTTTCCAAAACAACAATGGCATCGTCTACAACCAGGCCAATACAGAGCACCAATGCCAGCAGCGTGATCAGATTGACCGAGAAGCCGAAGGCAGCCAGCACAATAAACGTAGCGGTCAGACACACCGGTATGGTCACCACCGGGATCACCATACTGCGCAGCGTACCGAGGAAGGCAAAGATGACGATGCTGACCAGTATGGTTGTTATCAAGAGCGTCTGGTAAACCGAATCGATGGCTTCGCGTAAAGGTATTTTTTCTTCTTTTTGAAAAATAAGGTTGTAAAGCTAATTCAGTAATTCTCCATGTCTACTTATTTTTCTCTGTATTTTCTCTAGGTTGTTTATTTTTGGAAACAAAGTGTTAATTATCTCGCAGAATCACACTACTGCTTTTGCAAGGTTTTTTTTTATTATTCTTTCTTTTCTTGTGCGATAGGTGTTTTGTAGCTCGGTAACGGTCAGAGATCTTTTTCAAAAAGTTCGTGGTAAGGAACTGTAGTAAGGAGCGACCCGGCTCAATGGTAAACAAGAACTATAAGAGGTTTGGCCATGATAAAAGCTTTCGAAGTTCTGTATTACCCTAAATAAGTGGACTGTGATTTTACGACCGCGTGATTACACCATATAATAAAAGTGGTAAGGAATGGAGTACTGTTCAGGAAGAAGTCAGAGAAATATGCAACTTTTTTTTGAGTTGAAACACTGTATGTAATAAGTAATGTGGCTGAAGATAAACTTATAATACTAAAGTTTGACCCCAAAATTTAACTTTTAGATTTATAATAGCCTTAACGTCTCAAATTTGAAGGGGTATATTCCACTTTATACCACAATATTTGTTCCACTGGATTGTCGAAGGCATAAATGATAAATATTTGAGAATGAACTGGTTTTATTAGTGAAAAAAACATTTTAGTTCTTTTTTTTACTAAAACATAGTACTTAGACTTAGATTTTCATAAAATTCTGTCACTTCTTGAAGCTGCACAATAAATATTTCTTAAGGAATTGGCACTTCTTTTACTACCTTGAGGAAACGACAGTTCCCTGAAGGGTTTACGCTGTGAGTGTAATTTGGTGACAGGTTGAGTTTCGGGAAGGTCGTTACCACGAACTGTTCGATACAGAAAGTGAATTTTCCAAAAAATATACCGAAGAAGCCCTTTTACTAAATCCTGGAGGGAGAGGGCAAATGCCCCCTAGATACCCCCTAGGTTAAAAAAGAAGCTTCTTTTTATTACAAAAAGTCGAAAAGACAATAAAATCATTCACGTGAACTAGAAATCACATTTTACCCCCTGACATATAGTTTTGTAAATTGACACCCCTCATTTTTTTAGTGCGGAAACTGGGTAAACAGTCAACCCGTTATTTAACCAGTTACCCGACGGTGCTTCAGATCCCGTAGAGACAGAATCGCAGGTTCGCTGCTCTACACTCAGGTCTTCTAACGCAATACGCATATAAATACGACTTCAGCCTTTCTACAAAAGATTTAACCATGGTGATTGGAAACATTGAAGACTTTGTAAGGAGATCTCTAGATCATTCTTAGCTTGCTGAGGGCTACCGTCGCGTTTATTCTCGCGCTATAGCGACATAAGATTAATCGTCGCAAAGAGCTGACAATACACTGGAAAGTTTGGCTTTTGCATGCTGGCGAGGTTTGAGGGGTGATGTTTTTGTCTTGGGAGCACTTGACATATGTCGAGCCTTTGATTCTGGTTGGCGTGTGTATGATGTAAACTATAAGCTCATGCCTGTCATCCTTGTCCCTTCGCCTTTGGGCTCTCGTCCTTCTAAAGAAATGACCCATGTTATGAAAAGGTATTGTTAAGACAGCAAAATGTCACCATAGGTGTTCAAAGACATTGTTCAGATTAAGCCTTGCAAATTACTCATGTAGCCGGGCCTCACTATTCCATCCACGTTGTAGGACACTTGGTCATCTTTGGGTCAAAGCAGCAACATCATTTTCATTTTTATTTTAGATTTTACATCCTAGAGAAATCGCGTACCCCTGCCGTCGTTCCTCCGGGAGCCAGCATTTACCCCACCCTTCCGTGGGAAAATGTTCCCGTGGAAAAATCTCCCCTCCCCTTATTTTCCCCTGGATAATTCCAGATCTTCATTATAAGGGGAAATGAAATTTTAAATCAGAGGCAATCGTATAGCATTGTCTAAAAGAGACACATAAGGGTTTAAGGTATTAATATTTATTAATTGATTTTTTCACTCTTTGCGACATTCTGGGACCACTTGGTCAATGCAATGACCCCTGGGGAAAAGAAAAAAAAAAATAAAAAAAAATAAACACGCACCCGTGAATTTGTCTTCTGGCAAAAAATACGAAATTCCACATTTTTGTTGATAGGAGCTTGAAATTTTTGCTACAGAGTTCTCTGATACGCTGACTGCGATGGTGTGATTTTCGTTAAGATTCTATGACTTTTAGGGGGTTTTCCCTCTGTTTTCCAAAATACGGCAAATATTCTCAGGCTCGTAACTTTTGATGACAAGGATTGAATGTCAATGTCGATGTAGAGAACGCGCTCATGCTTCTTCAGTAACTCCAAAATTGCTAGGACACAATCATTGACGTAACAGAACCCGGACGCCTCCGCTTTCTTGGCGTGATGGAGTCCACCGGCCCAGTTAATCACAATATCTACGCGGTTCTCGTTAAGACGAGCGGCTCCTCCAATGGACCCGGACGTATAGAGTTGACAGAATTCAAAAAGACCATCAAATACGGGGCAATCTTCCCCAACGTTAAAGCGCTGGAGCTGGCGGGTGTTGAAACGATGGTCGACTGTGATGGCGATGAGGCGCGAGCTGCAGTGCTCCTGGCCCACACTCGCTCACCCTGCTGTCCGTCGCTGTGGTGTCTCGTCCCGCTTGCCCCGTCGCTTCGCGTCGGTCGTCGCTGGGTCTGCGGCCGGCGCGAAGCGACGGGGCAAGTGGGGCGCCCGCTGTTGCCCTCGAGCGAGCCGAGGGAGTTGCCCACGCGGTTGAGATTCGCCGACGTGGCTTGGTGCCTGATCCAAACCCCGGTCCGACGTGAGCCGAGTGGCAAAGAGACCCGCCGGCCTCCAAAATCAGCAATAAAATACGATTCTTTTGATGTAACTATTGGTATCAAAATTCCATTTTAAGAGTTTCGGTTACTATTGAGCCGGATCGCTCGTTACTACAGTTCGTTACCACGAACTGTTTGAAATTGCACCAAGGTAAATTTGATATCCTGTATTGTAGAGTGGTCTGGCTCAGAATACTTCATTATTATAATCTGGGCTTATGAATGCTTGTTCAAAATGTCTTGCGTCATGTAGCTCATGATTTGATTACGATTTTGAGGCAAACTTTAATCTGACCATGTGTTTTGTCCCTAATTTAAAAATGACCCCCTTCTGAAATTTTGTTTTATGAAAAAAGGCTAGAGTTCAGGTATATTTGAGTAGAGAGATAGTTGATTGAGAGTTAAAATGTGCTCATTGCAAATTCAACAGAATACAGTATCTCTGAGTAAGGGTTGAAAAGTTAAGTAGAACTTTTCTTCATCAAGGGATATGTGAATAGATTGTAAAAAGACATACATTTTGGAAATTGCTATTTTATTCCATTTTTTTTAATGAACTTACCCCAAAAACAGTATTTTTCGAAAAGGGGGTACGGCGAAGGTATTCTTTAAGTCCCCCCAACGCAGGGGACAGAGACTCGGCATGATGTCTGCATGTACCACCAACAGGTGGCTCAACACATGTTACAGGGGCACTTACAGCATTACGGGCGGGCCCTGTGCTGGTCCCCTCCGACCGCCTGGTGGGTGTCCTCCGCAGTGTCGTCCGGGGTATTTGTCCCCGAGCGGTCCCCCGACCCCGCCGAAGAGCGGGTGCCCCACTGTGCCCGAATGGCCGCGATTACATCAACCGCCTCCTTCAACGGGATCCAATCGTATGCACAATATCTACTGATTTTTCCTATCAAAAAGACATCTATTTGTTTTGAAACTTGCAGGAAACTTCACACAAGCTTCATTCCATGTATAATATTAATATACATAAATAAAAAAATGTATATTTGGTATCTTAATGAAAATCAAGACTTTCCAGTTCTCAAGTTCTCTAAGCTGGTTATCTACATTTATTAGTTGGCTAGAAGCAGATAAAGCAGAAAAAAGTAGACTGAATCCTGAAAGTAATTAGAAATCCACCCCTTTCTTCGTAAGGTTGGCGACGGAGAAAGAAAACTTGGGGAAGTAAGCTTTTAAATTTCGTGGGGAGTATGGTTTGATTATGGTTAATGGGAGGGTTGGAAAGGATAAGGGGATAGGAGAGTTGACATTTTTGTCGGGTAAAAACCCAAGTTTAATTGATTACATTTTAGTAGATGGTTGTCTTTTGTCGTGTTGTGCGGATTTTGAGGCCCTGGAAATAGTTGGCTCCGAACATTTGCCATCGCTGTTCGAAACCAGAATGGAAGATCGCCGACGGAAAAATAAGGTTATAGACAAGGTTTTTTAAAACAAATTTTGCCCTCATATACATTTTTGTGAGTCGATGTCAATGGTAAGAGTGACCACAGCTGAGAAATGATTACAAGAGTTCCTTTTTCTTTTAGAATTTATTGTACTTTTTTTGCTGCTGTTTTTTCTTTGAAGTGCCTTTTCTTTTTGTTCTCTTATCTTCGTTTTTATCGTTTTCTTGTGCTCTGTCATTCTACAGTTTTCATATTCGACGGGTTTCAAATAAATTATACGACTATAGTAAAATTAAAATATTAAAACATAAAAAATTTAAACGTTCAAGGCTTGGCACCATAGAGTTCGACAGATGTACTAACGACTTGTACATGCTTAATTTTGTTCGCAAGCTTTCTCGAAGAATCAACAGATGCTTGCGGAGCTGAGCAATGACTGTTTGAGCGCTCTTAATCTGATTACTCGTACGTATCGACGAATTTATTGTAGACTAAGATAGGCTGAGCAGTGTGCCACTTCGTCAAGCATTCGTTAGACTGAGTCTGGTTTCAGTGCGAGAAGCTCTACATTATCTATGTAATCTAAGTCCGTAAAGATGATGTTTCTACCCTGAAAGTCATGGAATCTTAACGAAAATCACACATTCAGATTCAGCGTATCAGAGAACCCTATTGTAGAAGTTTCAAGCTCCTATCTACAAAAACATGGAATTTTGTATTTTTTGCCAGAAGGCAGATCACAGATGCGTGTTTATTTGTTTGTTTTTTTCTTTTTTTCAGGGGTGATCGTATCGACCCAGTGTTCCTACAATCTTGCGAGAAGGCTCATTCTAACGAAAATGAAAAGTTCTAGTGCCCTTTTTAAGGGACCAAAAAATTGGAGGGCACCTAGGCCATCGGGACCGACAGAATTTGCGATCGCTATATGTCACTTGGTTAATACCAAGTGCCATAATAAAAATATAAACTATTACAGATATAAATCACTACGCTATGGAAAAAAAATTGCTAACGCCTAGCGATTAACTATATAAACATTCCTAAAGGCATCGTAAATTAATAACAATAATAATAATAATAATAAACCTTATAATAATAATAATATTCCTAAAAGCATCCTAGACTAATTGAAATTATAATAAAAAAAAAAGAAAAAAGAGAAAAAAAGACAATCTACTTATTCTACCTCTTTTTTCTTTTCTTTTTTTTCTGCTTTCGGGGTCTAGTTTTTCATCCATTCTCGTTTTATCGTGTTGATTTATTCAATCCTTATGTTTGTTATTTTTGTATATTTATATACTAAAAAGAACAGGAATAGTTTGTTAATCCTACGAAAAATACAATTCGCCAATGAGCAAAATATTTTGGGTAACTAAAGATAAAAAAAAAAAAACAAAAAAAAACAGGATTATCAAAATTAGTGATAAGTTGCCATAGGTGACAGCCCTGCTTAGTAAATTTTTCGGTAAAAAATGAACTTCGTGTTCCAATCTCTCAATGTACCCCCCCCCCCCCCAAAAAAAAAAAAATCTTGGATACGGCCGTGGAAGGTGGTTATATTTTCAAATAGAGAAAAGCGTCTGTCACTTACCATTTCCTAAAGCTAAAATACTTTGATCATCTCCTTTGTTCCTAAGTGCAAACATAGCTCTATATCTTTCAAAAAGAGGGAGTTCTTCGTTTAAAAGGGTGGCTCGGAGTTCTTCAGCACTTCTATCTGGACATGGAGGGGCTGGATCTACAGACGAATGTTTGGAGTTTTTTTGCCACTTAAAACTTGGAGTGTAGAAAATGGTTCAGAAAAGTTTTAACTAAAGTGACTTTTTATCATCTTAATAAGGAGTGCGTTCTTTTCTAGTTTGCAGCCATCTATCGAGGGGAATTTACGCTCTAATTGGAGTAGTTGGGCCTGATGCTTTCGGAATTCTTCACTCATATTCAAATACATTTCACATACCCTTTTTGACTCCTTGGTATCCTGAAAAGGTGAATATTTTATTCTTTACTGTTCGTCTTATTTTTAATTAATAGCACCTGAAGATGATCGTTCGTACCTTGTGTTGAATTCGTCCACGTACACTGGTGAACCCGTTCTTATGTTCATGTACGGGGGTGCCTTTGCGGAAGAGATTGAAGATTGGACAGATCAAGAAATTGTGGATGATTGTCTTGATGTTTTACGGACGATCTGTGGAAAACAGATCCCGCTGCCTTTAGACTATCATGTCACTCGTTGGGGTCACGAACAATATTCACGAATGTCGTTTACGTACATCCCTCCTGGTGTTGACGGCTTTAACGAATTACAAGCTATGAGTCAAGTTTGTAACTTGCAACCCCTCCCACGGGGACTGCGGGGGAGTAAGTCGTATCTAAGGCACAGTTATTAGGTTTTTCGACTATGGTGAATGAAATGGCTATTTAATCCGGTGACTTTGGGGAAAAATGAGCATGGAAGGGGGCCTAGGTGCCCTACAATTTTTTTGGTCACTTAAAAAGGACACTAGGACTTTTAATTTCCGTTAGAATGAGCCCTCTTGCGACATTCTAGGTCCACTGGGTCGATACGATCACCCTTGGGAAAAATAACAACAAAAAAACAAATTTAAATACTGATATCGATTAATGAAAGTGATATATGCTACTATGTTAGTTTAGTAACCTTAGCAAAAGAGTTGCTGGGTAGTTAGTTTCTTTGTTTGTAAAAAAAAGATTATATTTATCAAACTAAGCTAGGTTAATACTACACTACTGTAGCGGACCTTATAGTGTCTTTTGAGTGGAGTTATTAACAATGTCACTTTTCAGTAATATATGTTACAAGGATCTACTACTTAATTATCAATTTATATATCGGTTTTTAACTAATAAAAAATGACATGTCTTTTTTATAGTCTCCTAAATAGCATTTTATGGTATGCCATATTCGAAACCATGAAGAATGCACATAATTGCAGTTCAGCTCTGGATGCTTGTTTATTTTCAAGCACATTTAAACAGGCGTAGGGGTTGATAAGAAAAAAGTCTGATCAGTATCTATGTGCTTATCTGGTCGGGCTTGTCCAGGTTAAAAATTTGCAATTTTTTTTAATCAGGAAAGTTCGAAAGAACTTTGCGTTTAGGATTGCAATTCAGCCGACCAGTCTTGAAATTTGATCCTGGTGATGAGGTAATGAATTTGATCAAATCATTCAGGGCAGTTGTTATTGATGTGACCAAATCCCTATTATTTCGATTAAATCACTAATTTTTCATAGCACTACAATACATAAAACGTTTAAAACTTCCTTCGTTTAGAGTTTCTATTACAGTTGCCAGGGGACACTCTTCACTCTTCTAGTTCTTTACCATGCATGGTTGGAAAAGTGTCCTGGAGAAAAGTCTACCAAAATTTTGTATTTCGAGGAAATCAGATTTATTTTACTTTTTGACCCATTTTATGTTCTCTAAATTTTACGACGACGTTTGGCGACTTTTTTTCTAACTCAAGACTTCTGGGGAGTTCTTTCCCATGATTTTTCTTTTGCTGCAATTTCATTATGTCTAAAATTTGAACTTGCCTTCTTGAGTTCTGTAAGGTCAGAGCTTGCTGTTCTATCAGATTTTTTCATCTTGAATTAATTTTGGTATTTCGTCTACTAGTGACGTATAATATTTTGGTGTTGAATAACAAAGTTCAAAACTGTCGATATTGTAAAAAAAAATATCCGTCCAACGCTTCGGCATTGTTCAACAGAACTGAATGGCTATTCCACGGTAATTTAAGCTGTCACTTTTAGAGCCTTTCCTCTTCCATAAGAGCATAATAACACCCTTCCACCAACCTTTGGGGATTATCTCAGTTTGCCAGACTATGGAGAACAGGGTGTGGAGGAACAGGATATACCCCCAACCCATGACTTAAAACACTTGTTCCAGGGTTCTGGGGGTTTTGTTGACCTCGGGGTTTTTATTATCTGATCTTTGAAATATTTTTAACAAAATGGCTATCTCAAAGTTTTTATTACGTAGGTTAGGTTTAGGCGTGGGGCTTTCATGTAAAAAAACTCGTTTTTTATTTAATTTCTGGACGTTTTTGAATTAATACATGTTTAGATCTTGGCTCACCGCATATTAATTGGCTTGCATATTAATTAATTGCTATTAATCGGAAGATTTTGAGGAAAATGAGCGAGGGAGGAGGCCCGGTTGCCCTCCAAGTTTTGATGACTTAAAAATCAACAAGATCAACAAGTGATCTTGTTGCATCTAAAGTTGCTAGAGGTTTGGGAATTTTGCGTCGATTAAAGCATGTTTTACCATTATCAGTTCTTTTCATTTGATTCAGTCGATCGAAAAGCTTTTTGGCAGACCCTAGAGTTGACTGGCCTAACTGAGAAATATTGCAGACTTCTAAAAGCACTGCACCATGGGACGGAGAGCAGTGCACAAGTAAAGGATTATTGCAGCCCTTTCTTTCAAGTCAAGAAGGGGTGCACCAAGGATAAGCAGTGACCCCAGAGCTCTTCAATGACAAAAACCATTTCATGGTTCAGCTTTGGGCTCAAATTTGGAGATCGTGCCATCACAGATGTTGATTTTGCCGATGACTTGGCCACTCTGATTGTCCATGGCCAAGGAAAAACAGCCTGGAAACCAAAACTACATCCACAGAACAGTCGATAATGAGCAAAGTTGTGATCAATAAGGCATGTTCTTACATGATTGGGGTGCTAAAAGGATGGGGGTAGTTGTCCCTTCGGACTTAGGAATGTCTTTTCTGTATTTTTGCAAGAAACAAAAACAATATTGCCCCTCCCCCTAGATTTTGAAAAATACCTTTTTTGCACCGTCATAAAAAAAAATGAAGAAAAATTGTTGCCCTTACTAAATAATCGTGAATTGACCAACGTTTAAATTTGCAATGTGAATTTTGGACACAATTTGAATATACTGAATAGTAATTTGGTACAACATGTCTTGTTAATATTACTACTAAAGAATCTCGATTGGATGAAAAGGAGTATTATTGTTAGTATGGATGTAAATTCTGTGCGACTTTTGATCTAACTTTTGATCAAACATAATTGAAGCCATCACAAACTCTACAAGAGGATTCTTATCGATGAATACATTCAACTGAAACCTCATGAAGAGTAAGCAGTTTGTCCATTAAAATGTTCTTTTTAGGCTAGATACGTTATTGACATAATCGGAACGGATCTGCTCTGTTTGGGCGAGTTTGGGGGGGGGGGGTTAATTCTAAAAAATTAGAAAAAATGAGGTATTTTTAACTTGCGAAGGAGTGATCGGATCTTAATGAAATTCGAAGTTTGGAAGGATACCGTGTCTTAGAGCTCTTATTTTAAATTCCGCTTGGATCTGGTGATATTGGTGGACTTGAGGGGGGGACCTAAAATCTTGGAAAACGCTTAGAGTGGAGGGTTCGGATGAAACTTGGCGGGAAAAATAAGCAATCAGATTCATATTTTAAACCTGCTTAACGGTGGAAGTAGGACCAGTGTCCGTCATGTAATGTTTGTCAAAGTAATGTGTGTGAATACCCCTAGACAAATTTAGCTTTAATAACCTGAAAAATCCTTTTTTGGTACTTGAAGTCCCTAGAAAAATCTTAAGAGTGCACCTTTTAGCGACGATTTTCATTTCAAGTAAAAACTTAGCTCAAAGAGTGAGGAGTTGAAGTCAAAACACACTAAGTACATGCAGATTGTCATAAAGGCGAATCTTAGGAATGGGTAAGCCAGTAATTCCGGCGGTAGATCGGCATTGCCGAATTTGACTGAAGCAATTTCGATTCCGGCACCATCACCAACTTTCTTGATGTCCGTTGAAGTCAGATTTTCGAGAGCTTCACGTTCATTCTGGAAATCCAGATCCCTGGTCGAACGAACAATTTCCTTGTCCGCATCAGGCAGCACAAAGTTTGCAAGGCGGCGCTTGAGATCGGCTGCCTCAGCTTCGCGCTGCTGCGGGTTCAGATTGAGTTCAGCCTGTTTGTCGAGCAAGACTGCCAGCCTTGCTTCGACTTTAATTTTCATGAATCAGCTGTGAATTCATCTTTGTGGTTCTTTTTTTAATCTGAACGTTAAGAACCGTGGAACAATTGGTTTGAATCAGGTGTTTCAGTGGGTATCAGATTAAATCAAATCGGTTAAACACAAAAGGAAACACGGTGGCCGAAAATTGTTTGTAATGGATTTAGGTTAAGCCCAGAGTTTCGGGAATTGTTAATGCGGAGCTGAAAAGTCTGTGTTAGTTTTTTTTTTTTTGCATTCTAAATTCCTATGGTTGAACTAAAGTATAGTTAGAGGGACTTTATATGATACACCAGTTTCGATTTCATAGAATCGGAAACAAGATTTCGATAAGCAGGAGTTAGTTTTTTATGACACAACCAAAGAACTCGGTAACTATTTAGTGTTCCCTTAAATATTGGGCTATTTTCAGGCCAACCTTCGGGATTAGAAAATAAACCCTGTAACAAACGCTTTGTCACCCATAGACCATGAGTTAATAAAGGCAGATCGATATAGATCAGCGTATCTGCAACGGTAAAACGTTCCTATGCTGATGGGACACATCCGAAGCTATCAATGGGACCAAATCTTCCCTGTGACGCTTAATACCTCATGGACACTTGTTAATGGGTCGAGAATGGTTCAGGTTCGTTTATTTTTGAGTCATATATACATAACATACTAGGTATACCATTATCTGGCAGAGACAACCCTGTTTTGCACAGATAAAACAACTAAAGTAATAAATAACAAAATATATGGATAATCAATCAAGGAAAGAAGAAAAAGAAAAAATAATAGCCATAATATTAATTACTCACCATGCCACTGCAGATATCCCAAACAACGATTAACAAAAAAATGTTTATCCTTCTAAAACTCACACACGCTAAACCAACATGTTCCTTCATTCTATTGTAATTTTGCTTTGTTTTCTAGCAGTATATTTTGTTGTACAACGTTTTCCTTTGCGATTCAATGTGATTTTTGCCGATTCTTTTTCCATACCTTTTTCATTAGCTGTTAAGAGTCATTTGTCATTTTTCGTAATTTTGCATGTGTCATAGATACTAAAAACGGTTCGTTCACTCTTATTGCAAAAATGATACAATTTATGCTCTTGAACTGTGCTCTTAAATATAACCGTCAGAAAAAATGAAGTATTTTTAACTTATGAGTGGGTGATGGAATCTTAATGAAATTTAATGTTTGGAATGATATTGTGTCTCAGAGCTCTTATTTTAAATCCTGACTAGATCTGATGACATAGGGGGGAGTTGGAGGGGGAAAACCGAAAATCTCGGAAAACACTTAGAGTGGAGGGATCGGGATGAAACTTGATTTGAAAAATATGCACAAGTCTCAGATACATGATTGACATAATTGGAACGGTTTTGCTCTCTTTGGGGTAGTTTGGGGGGAGGGGTAATTCTATATTTACAATAGATCTTCTTTTTGCAGTTCAACACACCTACTAATACTACGGCTAAAAATTCATCGTAGAACCAAGAGCCACGTGACCAGAATAGCTGCAAACATTCCTCCTTTACTCCCCCCACTCTTTCACTCTCTATAATCCCTTTGGCGTTTCTACTTAGTTCAAATTGCTGCTTAAAATTTTTTGTTGCCCTAGTCGAGTTCGTCCTGCTTTTAGTTAGCCCCCATTGGATTGGCAAAAATTTCAAGTAACCATCAAATGTTCCATAACATAATTGATAAGCTATCCCCCACTATCAACAGGTCTGATTGGGATTTGAAATAAGAGCTCCGACACATGAGTTCTTTCCAAATATCAAACTTTATTAAGATCTGGTCACCCGTTCTTAAGTTAAAAATACCTCGATATTTCTAATTTTTGCAAATTAATAACTCCCAGCTCTCCCAAGGGGAACGGATCCGTACCAATTATGTCAATTTCGTATCTATATCTTGTGCTTATTCTTCCCGTCAAGTTTCATCCCAATATCTCCACTCTAAGCGTTTTCCAAGATTTCCGGTTTCCATTATAGCTAGCAAGACGAAAATACTACCTGATAAATCAATCCAATATTTGTGTATACTGTTCAATTACTTCGCTGCTATTAAATCATATTTAATTTTACGCTTATGTTTATAAGATAATTTTCATTGTAAACTGAAAGTTACTGATGTCACAACTGGTGTAAAATTATGAAAAGTTTTATAGATTCGTTTATTTTTGTCATCTTACATACTCACTTTTGACTCCCATATCAATATTCCTGTTTTTTATACTTGGTATTTGTGTTTCCAGTAAAGCGCTAGTTTTCAGAGTTATAATTCTTTTACCCGCCCACGTCAATAATATTGATCAGTTTATACCAAATAAGAACAATATTAGCCAGGGCTTCTTAGTTTCTCCGTCACTGTTTGATAATACTGTTCTTGAGTCGCAACATAACTATAAAATGGGATGTGGTTTTTTAAAGATATTGATGTTTCGCTAGTATTTTATGCTGATGATATTTAGAGAGCTAATAGTATTCAGACTTTCTTAGAAGAGTATTTTCGCATATTTTCAAGAGAGCAAGAGCACATAGAGCTGAAATTATGATTATCAGGTTCTTGACTAATATCCTCATAAAATAATAGAGGCTGATGCAGTATCAGGTTCTTGACTAATGTTCTGATAAACCTAATGTCTCTAACTGTAGATATTTCGTCGCTCGAACCTTTTATAAAATGTTGAACTTCGTCTTTTGCCCGGCTTGTCTATCGTTATGAAATACACATCACTGAAACTTTTTTTTTAAACAAAGGCATTATAAGAATTGATGACCTTATCAATGTCAAAATCCCAAGCCCAATTATTATAACTATTATTTTCAATTTTGGCACGTTTCTTAACGTATTTCATTCTCAATAGCCCCAATTCTAGGCTTCTGCCAACCCAAGCACTGGGGATTAATCACTAATGTTAATAACCTGAGCATAAAAAGAAGTCAAATACTATCCATTGCTAGAAAATACTTAAATTTTTTCGTGAATTGAATTTTCTTTTCAGGGGCATGATTATCTTCCTTTGATTAAAATTGCTTCAAAAGGACCGGTTTAGAATGTTTGATTGTTAGCTATGATCAACAACATTCTTCATTTGTAAGCATCATCTCAAGGCATTCAACAATGGGAATCTCTTTAGTAAAAAAAATTTTCCCAGGGAATATCTGAAGTTATGCGAGCGCCAATTTTATGGAAGAATTATGGTCACCTGATTATGATCCTGACTAGCTTTTTTTATGAAACTTTAGCTGAGTAAAAATATCGCAAAGGGTTTTAGTCAGATCAGTTTTAAAAAGTAAAATCTGCGTTTAATGAAAGCCTGCGTTTTTTATATATTAAATTTAACATATTAAAAGCGATATAGGATACAATATGACACTTATTCATTAAATATAAGAGAAAAAGGGGAGGTTCAGTAACCTGCAAATACTTAATATGTAGTTTTAATTTTTTTTTCCAGTTAACAAAAAAAGGGGCCCTTTGGGATTTTTTTTTTGGATTGTAGTAGTTATATTTATTGAATCAAAGAATTTGAATTCCCAGGCAGTATTTCAGCTGCCATCAACAAGGACATATAGTGGCTGATTGTAAGAATGCAGAAATGTGGTCTTGCTGTGGCTCCAAGGAGTACTCTTCCACCAGGGATGATCCATGTGTTTGGAACATGTTCTGCTTTACATGTAAAATTTCTGGTCCCGACCAGGCCACAACCTACGGTCATTTAACTACCAAAGGAATATGTTTCTTAAAATAAAAGGAATCGGGTATGTTCTGCAGATATTTGTTGATTTTCACCCAAAACGGCAAGCACATTGTGTGAACAAATTACGAGGAGGTTTCAAGGGTAAATAATCTTTTTAGTATTTAGGTCCGCGCTGCCTACTCCAAACGCACTCGTAGGGTTACAATATTTCCTTTTTTTATTTAAGTGTGATATTTGAATGAATTCATTTAATACAGTAAGTATATCTCTTAAGGTTTGAAGGCCACGAGCGGCTCGCCGTCGGCCGGCGTCGCGGGCTCGGTCAGGAACCAAGGCAGGGCCTGGGCCTTCTCCCCCGCCCAACGCGCGCGGGTCTCGGGCTTCTCCAGGTCGGCCGCCGCCGCGTCGTTCCAACCGCGCAGCTCGAGCTCCAGGGGGACGACGTCTTGCTTCTTCGCCTTGCGGTCGAAGTACACGAGCTGGAAGTGCTGCCAGCGGACGTCGACGGTCAGGGTGACGGGGGCGTCCTTCTTGCCGATCACCGTCGCCTGGTCGTTCAGCGGACAGAATCTTGATTAGCACCCACCATCCCCAAAAAATTTGCAGGCCGAATTTTAACAAAATTTTCATTTATTAACAAAATTATTTTCAATTTATTAGTTAATTAATAGTTTTTTTTAGTTGTTATTATCTTAATTTAATTACTATTTTCATTTAATTGTTTTTAAATTTATTTTTATTTTACCAATTATTTAATATTTTATTAATTAATGCCAATTAATAGTAGCGTCCCCTCCCCGTGTCCTCCAAAAATTTTCAGGCCAAATTTTGACAAAATTTTCGTCTAGTAGATAGGTTCACAATGGCTGGATCAGGACAGAATCTAGGTAGAAAGCATCTGGAACGCTGAAATTTTTCGTATTCTAATTTTTCAAACTTTTCTGATAAACGAGCCTTAGCCATACAAAAATCGTGGCGGAAAGAATTCTAAGCTATTTTAGTGATCTGCAGAAAATCCGTCGGCGAAAGATTTAGCTGTAGAAAATGTCGAGTTTTGAAATTGAATTGCTAAGAAAAAAGCGCCGTATTTTTTGGTCTTTTAAAATGTGGATAAATGACTCAAAACCAACCTACCTTTACTCTCTTAGCCTTCTTACACAAAAGCTAAGCAAGGGTCGGGGGTTGAGGGGCCAATGTAGGTAACCCTTCATATTTAGTATTATCCTGAGTATGATAGTAAATACGAGCATATATTGGATATAATTCTAAAGTTTTTCAAATAGAAGTAAAGAATAATGTTAATGCTTAACATCCTAGTCATTATCCTATAGATGCTGAGAGCTTCCATACCTCAGTCCTACCCTATTTACGCCTTATTGTGACACAATTCTCAATGATTCAAGAATGAATGTTTAACAAGGGCGCTAGAACTTTCAATTTCCATTAGAGAGCCCTCTCACGAAATTCTAGGACCACGGGGTCGATATGATCACCCCTTGGAAAAAAAAACAAAAAACAAACACGCTTCCGTGATCTGTCATTAGGTAAAAAATGCAAAATTCCACATTTTTGAAGAAACGAGCTTGAAACTTCTACTGTAGAGTTTTCTGATACGCTAAATCTGATGGTGAGATTTTCGTTACAATTCTATGACTTTTAAGGGGTGTTTTCTCCTATTTTCTAAAATTAGTCCAGTTTTCTAAATAATTGAACAAGGAACTCACTCTATTCCTCGTTCTTCGAAAAGAACTTGTCGACCAGGTGATCCTAAGGGTGAATAGGCACATACTGTAATGCCAAATTCTTTACAGACATCCCGCAATTCTGTTTGTAAGAAGTAAGCATGAATTTCTACCTAAAAACAGAAAGTTGTTTATGAGTATGTCATCATATATAATTTTTTTTCCTAAATTTGCGGTGCCGGGTATAATTAAACATCTGATTTGCCGCTAGTCTTTTAGCGAGGTTTTAGATGGCTGTTGAACCTATTCTTTGGGCACTGAAATCAATAAAAGAAATTAATATATACTGCTTTTCAATCCGTTCTTTTAGTACACTGGTTTACGGGAACGAGGGGTTGACACCTTGTGCTACTGAATGTACCTAATATTTGCTTGTGATTGTTTCTGACAACATTGTATATTTAGACTTGTGTTCATATGTATTTTGAATTTGACGTTAACAGATTTTGATAAAAACTCAAAATGTCAGATATTCTGAGCCCCAATAAGGATTTATTCACTAAGAAATTAACGTATCAAGATTTTGCTCAGTCATTAAATATTTTATTATATTATTTAAAAGCACTGCATCAAATTTAACAGTTTTTAACACCATAATTTTGTTGGTCTAACTTACCATCTCTATTCTAAACTATATATCTTCTTAATTTTGGACTTATCCCATTCTTCCTTTTTTTTTAAACTTTAGTTTACTATGCAAATTGTTTTACTTTTAAATACCAGCATTAATGCAGAATTTGGGCAAAGAGACGATTTATGCGTCTATTACTTCCATGAAATCGATTTTACCAGTCGCAGGTGGTGCGTAGAAGCACTAAAATTAAAACAAAAATTGCTGGAGAAAATTTATGACGAAGCTTCATCGCGAAATTTAAAAAAAATGCAAAGATTACAAATAATTATCAATTTAAAAAAATAAGTGTGGAAGATTTTTGCATTTGAGACTTAAATACTGACAACTCCTCATAGTTCTAGCCTGTTGAATTTTAGTTCGTTCAGGCTTGATTATTATGGTGAAATAGCCAACGAAATCAAGAGGAGGATTGGAATCTCAAAGGCAAGCAATATTTGCGCTTTTTGTTGCTGGTGGCCAGTCAGGTCACGCTATAGCTTGAATATTTTATCAATTTCTTAAGAAAAACTGCTCAAACACATGGATCTCTCCCTCAACACGCTATAGCTTGAATAATTTCTCAATTTCTTAAGAACTACTGCTCAAACACATGGGCCCCTCCCTCAACACAATATAGCTAGAATATTTTTTTCAATTTCTTAAGAATTACTGTTCAGACGCATAGGTTCCTCCCTCAACTCGCTGTAGCTTGAATTTCTTCTCAATTTTTTAAAAACTACTGTCCAAACACATGAGCCCCTCTCAACACGCTGTATGGCATAGTTTCTAGTGTAAAAATACATTAAAAACTAACGTCTTGCGATACCATAGTGGGGATTGAAGGAAAATTTGGAGAACTCAAAGAATATATAAATTAGAAATGAATACACGTTCTTTAGACGGTTTTACTAGATATTAAATTAAAATTTCTTTCAGGATCCCTTTTTGATTTTCCATGTAGGGGAGAAGGGGGGTATGAATTAGCATCCATTGGACTTTTAGTACGAGCATTAATGTAACAAATAATGTATCAAATTAGCTACCTGCTGTTGAACAGCATGAAAACGCAAAACGGTAAGAAATAATTTCATATATGAAGGGGTTGCCTCCCCCCTCAATAACTTGCTCTTTACGCTAAAGTTTGACTGTTAATTCCAATTTTGAAGAACGACTCCTGAAACACAAGGGCCATTTAATTAGAATAGGAAGCTTTTTTATAAGTGGAAAAAACTGTAGCGTGAATAAAAAGGTATTGAGGAGGGGGGTAACCCTTTTATATACGGATTTTTTTTCGTTTTGAGTTTTAGTATTGCTCCTTACTTTCAGTTAAAAAAAACTTGTTTTGTCATATCATTTTTGTAATATTAAAATAACTAGCGCAAATCTAGGCTCACCAAGTTTATTTTTCGTAAGTTTTACAACTATAACAAATATTTTTGATAGAGATTTATACCTCAAACAAAACCAGGAGGTTAAAATTCTTGACCATTTCGTTCCGTATTATTCTGTAGTGATCGTTGTTAACAATGTGGAAAGCCGTGTTGCCCAATTATTATTCCTACATTACAGATACTTCATACAAGTTTGTTTGATTATCAGTTACGAAGGCGAGGGGAGCAAGGGCGGGCCCTCTAAAAGTCATAGAATCCTAACGAAATTCACACCATCAGATTCAGCGTATCAGAGAACACTATTCTAGAAGTTTCGAGCTCCTATCTACAAGAACGTACAATTTTGTATTTTTTGCCAGAAGGCAGATCACGGATCCGTGTTTATTTGTTTGTTTTTTTCCAGGGGTGATCGCATCGACCCAGTTGTCCTAGAATGTTGCGAGAGGGCTCATTCTAACGTAAATGGAAAGTTAATGTGCCCTTTTTAAGTGACCAAAAAAATTGGAGGGCACCTAGGCCCCAGTTCCCACAGCAATCAGCAAGTAGAAACTGGAACATAATCAAAACCATTCAAATGGCAATTTTATCTTTTCTTCTGTTTCTTCTCCTTATGGCACTTTTAGCGGCGATTATTGCTCGTATGCACTACCCAGTGAGCAATTCTTAACTAAAACTCGTACGTACCGAGTAGAGTTTCATACTTCCGTAAATCAAGTATAACAGAAAATAAAAAAAGTCGTTTTAGGGGTGAAGCCGGTGTCGGACACTCGAGTTCCAAGAAGATTCTGAATCAGGATTTCCTGGTCTTACACTTAGATTTTAATGTTAAGGGCTTCAAAAACCTCTCCTTTCTAAGCTAAGAGCGGACATGCGCCTGAATTATGCGGTATCGCCTGACTTAGAAGTTTTAGGTTGATTAAAGATCGGTTTGTGTGTTTAAAAGCTGACGTTTTAGTGTTGATTATAGAGGTTAAAAACTTCATCATATTGAATGTGAAATGATAAATGTTGAATGGTCAACCTGAGGATAGTTTTATATGCGGTTTTAGTCAATCTTTCTTGTCACCCTCCACTTTGTTTTCAAACTAATGAAATACCAGAAGATTTACCAAAAAGTGTCAAAGTTTATGATAGGCTGAAGTCAGTATTCTGTGAAAAGGTATGCCATTGAAGTAACAGAACTAATAATATACAGTCTTTGAAAATTATCAGTTAATCTTAAACTAAGTGGCTGCTTCTAAATAGCTGCAGCCTCTTTTTGAACGTTAAACAGACAGACTTTTGAATTTAGTGCTGCAATGGTGCTGTCGACAGGGTTGCAGGTAGATAAAAAAATCATTAGATGTTAAAAAGAAAAAATAAATCAGCAAAAAATCGAGGATTTTTCTCCACATTAGGATTCGAAAGAGTTTTCCATCCAAAGGAATAGAACACTAGACATCTGGGCTATGCAATCTTTATAATATTATTATTCGGGTTATACCTATTTGACGCGCGGATAATTTCCTTTCCCACTTACTAGAATGATATAGTGGGTCGCATGTTTCCTATGACTGCAATAATGAATTGCAGCGGAGAAAATCGATTACTAGAAATTTTTTATATTTGAAGTGCACTTGCCTGTTAAGTAATGTCTAAAGTGTATTTTCAGATAATATTGGAGTAGGAAGAGGATGTATCCACCAAATTTTTACTCTTTGACTAATAACTGAGAAATTCCTAAGTTGTCAAACACATTTGGTCCTCAGTTTTATACATTATCAGCAAGCGTTCGGTTTTGGTGACAGAAGAGCTTTAGCAAAGGTATTATTCTTGTATGATATACCAAACTAATACATTAAAGCGATTAGTACTATGTACGAGAAAAACACTGCTGTGGCTAAGGTAGGAAATGAGGTTAGCAGCTGGTTCTGGATTACATCAGGATTTCAGCAGAATTATGTTCTATTGGGCTACCAGAACTTTTAGAGTGACGTTAATGACTCATTTGAAAGCTATTGCTCATATCTACGTTATTTTGATCATTTCTACCATCCGTATGTGTGATATAGGACCAAAAACAGGGGCGTAATTTTGTCAAAATCCTGGGGGAGGGGGGAAAGATGGATCAAACTTTCCCAGATCAAGTGAAAATGTCAGTGAAAAATGAAAAATAAGTCTTGTACCATGAATGGAAAGAATTACTAACGATAACTGAGCCGTTTCATTGAATTATGCAGGTTTATCTTAATGCCGAGAAGCTGGTGCTCCTGTCGTCGGGCGGCGGCGACTGGATCGGCGGCTCCGGCAAGGCCGAGCCGGTCGAGGGCGGCTACCGGATCACCGCGCGCAAGATGTTCGTCTCGGGCGCGCCCGCGGGCGACTTGCTGATGACCAGCGCTGTCTCTCCGGAAGACGGCGGCACCATCCTCCACTTCCCCTGCCCCATGTCCGCGCCAGAGGTCTCGGTGCTCGACACCTGGCACACGCTCGGCATGCGCGGGACGGGCAGCCATGACGTGATGATCGAGGGGCTGCTCCCAAAATATAGCTGAGAGGATTCCTTTTTCAAATATTTAGATATCAATCATATTCTGTATTTAAATTTTTTAGTTACAATATACGACGTTTCAATATGCTGTTCATCCTTGGTATTGTGTAGGCTAATTTAGTGTGCAAGGGTTACTTATCCGCTATATAAGTTAGCGTTGGATATTTTGGTAGTACTGTGACTCAGGATGGGAGCTGTGTGATTCAAGTTATGCTTCTCATAGAATACGAATAGTTTAGTGTTTATTCGCGCTTAAAGTCCATGGCAAAATACGTAATATTTAATCAGCAGACAGTCAATTTTAAATCTATTCCGGTCCAAACTGTGATATAATTTAACTGATTTTCCAGTTTCGCTTCTGAATTGAAGATCTTATATTATCGGTTTTCCTTTTTCCTGTACTATCACAGTTAAGCGTTGAAAAAACTTTAAAAAAGAAAACCGAAACTTTGAAGCTTAGTAGATATCTTTGTTAGAAATTGGACTTGCTTTAATAATCAAATATCTTTGAAAAAAATGCACAGCTAGTTAACCAGCTAACTACCCAGCGTTTACTGAGGCACATGGGCGGTTGGAGTCTTCGCAGCAGGCCCAAACGCCGACAAAGGCCTATCGCGATTTGCTGCCCGTGGTTTATCGGCGCTTGGCTGAGGAGTGGGGCGTCACGGTAAGTTGGGACGAGTGTGTGGTCTACGGGAATTCAGTCAAGGACTGGCCGGCGTTTCCCGATACGCCCGATGCGCTGCGCTATCTCCAGGAGCACTACAAGCTGGTGATCCTGTCCAATGTCGACAATCGCAGCTTTGCGGCCAGCAATGACAGGCTCGGCGTTGCCTTCGATACTAGTCTATTTTCAATCCGCTTAATTAACTTCAACCACAATCCAAGCATTAAGATAGACCTGCGTAGCTTTAAAGAAAACAGGCCCATATCAAACAGTTCGTGGTAACGAACTGTAGTAAGAGGCGACCCGGCTCAATAGTAACCAAAACTCTAAAAAATGGAATTTGGATGCCAATAGTTACATCAAAAGAATTGCATTTTTATGCTGATTTTAAATATATAAATTTCATCAAGATTAGTCATACCCGTCAAAAGTTACGAGCCCGAGAAAATTTGCCATATTCCTATTTAAAGCTTACTCCTCCTCTCTGGTCATTTTTTAACGAAATTTAGAGGTCTATGGAAGAAGGGGGAGGATGAGGGGGAACAACCCTGCCCCTGATGGCCCCAACCAAGTGATATTTCTATGAATATATCCAACATTACATAAATTTCAGCAGTTTATAAAACCTTTTTATGAATGGTCTTCAAGCAATAGAGTGTATTAACGATAAAAGTTTTCTTGAGAAATACCAATATTTATATATATATGGATATTTGAATTTATTGGATATTTGATATTTTTTCGCTCTCTATTCTCACCTTGGGTCTCTTACCGGTATGCTTGTCAACTATCCTTGATAGAGGGTTCTAATGCAACAGACATGCATACTAATCAACTGAGTACAGCTAAAAAGGTGCACAGTTGCTTAAGGCTTTGAATAGTTAGACCGTTACTCTAGTGGTAGACATGCACTAGGTACATACCAACAGTATATTCCTTTTTAATATGGGAAACACAATGTTCACCGCTTAAAGCACGGATGCTTCAGGCCATGAATGGTTAGACAATTGATTTAGCCGTAACACCACAGTAAATGTTTGTTTTATAAGCCATAGGGCTTGGTTTGCTTAGGCAGCCTAAATCTTCTTGCGCTGTTGGGTGCTTGGGGCTAATTTGGGCCTCCCCGAGAAGCTTGCAATCATCAGCATATAGTGTCAGTGAGTTGTAAAGTCATTAACATGCATGCTGAATAATGTGGCCCAAGGATTGTGTCCTGTGGAACTCCACCAATGACAGGAATTTCATCAGAATAAACAGGCTTACCAGTGGCATCATTAACTATTACCCTGTATTCTTCCAGTTTCAGAAGAGGTTTAAAGAAGCAAGGGGTAACATTGCAAAGGCAGATAAACCTGAAGCACTAAATACAAACTTAGATGCTACGAAAGCATTGCTAACAATTCCATAATAATCAAAACTTCTAAAAAACAAATAATCTCTTTTTTAGTTCTTCACCATTTATATTTGAAAATATACATTAAATAAAATTCCGTGGATCCATTCCCTTAAATCTTCTTTTTATATAATCAACACACAAATGACCACAATTCACATCGTTAATTTTTTTAAATCGTTAATTTTTTTTATCAAATTTTAGACGAAAGTCATTCAAGTGAGGAATGCCACCATAATGCTAAGAAATTTACTGTAAGTATATCCACGACACGAAAAAAATATAATAGTGTATGAAAACCAAAGCTTTTGGTTGATAAATATTGCATTTGATGTCTAAAAACATGTTGGACATGTATAAAAAATCTTTTCTCAGTTGACTCGCACACTGCCAAAGAAAAACCTACCTCCATTCAGGAAAAATTCTCCTTTACCACCAATAAAAACCTGAAAACTGATTGCCTATTGGTGCTCCCCCTCCTCTATCCCACGCAAAAGAAACTTTAAAAAACGCATCAAAAATGTGAAATTGATATCCACTCCCTGATGATTTCTTGGAATATTTCTTGTCATTAAATTTAAGTAATAAAGAGTAACATTAAACCACATATTGCGCCGAATTTATTCCGTATAGGAGGGGGACTGCCCTTTCCTCACTCACACCCTTACCTAATGGTCATAGAAACTTTGGAGGGTGCTCATTACATCTGAAATTGAGAGTTCAAGTCTTTTTTTTTAGAAGTCGGAAGTGATTTGAGACCAACCTTAAATGGGAGGCGTCTGTCGGTATTAAGAGACAATTATCTGAGGTTCAGTGAACGGCGGGTGACAGAACACATTAGACTTATATAATTTAGACTATATATTTCCACATAAGGGGTGGGGGTAAAGTATGTGGACAGGATGAAGTTATAATGCAATTCTTACTTCATAATAATATACAGAGTAATTGTGCTGACACATTTTGCTTGCAGACCCGCTATACTTTACCCCCACCCCTTAATGTGCAAAAATATAGCCCAAATTTGTTTCGAAAGCACTATATTTTCATCATGTTTCGGTATCATAGTATTCTTAGAGGTTATTTCCAGTAATTGCTGAATTATTTGGTAAAAAAAACTCTAAGCCTAGAATTAATATCTGCAAAGACTGACAACTCTGTTTTCCAATTTTTATGGACTGGCTCATTTTTACGTTTCAGAAGTTATCATGTACCTTCTTCGGCTTGGTATTATCTCGTGGGAATTTGCTAACGTTCAACTTAGTCGACTGTCTCACGCAAGATTTATTCTAGGCAAAGCCCACTAATTTTTTTTTTTATATTGCTGAAATATTTTCTTTCACCCATGAACTTATCCTGAGAAAAGAAGAATAAATTAAAGTTGGGTTTTATCAACCCAACCCAAATAGAAGAGGGGCAAATGATCCAATTTTGAGGACACACAACTTGATTGTTTACAGCTGAGGGACTGAGAAATCATTCTGAATTTTGTCATCCAACCCAATTATGACAAATCAATGATTGTGGATTATATAATTTTAAAAAATGGGTAAAATTATGATGGTTCATATAACTGACTTACTAATTAAAGTGAATATACCATTCAATGCCTTTTTTTATGTTCTTTACAATTCTTCCACTCGGGCCGCTCGGGAACGGAGATCCGCCTCATCGAACGGTCGGAACGTCAGAGTTTCGCAAGAAGTGCCTGCACATCGTCGCGCCCCGGGTTTTCCAGCGCCTTGATCTTCGCTTCCAGGTCCGCCCCGCTTTCCAGGCGCGCTTCCTCGTCGGCCGCCTCCAGCATCGCCTGCTGTTCAGCCTGGCGTTGCTCCAAGCGAGCCAGGCTGTCGACGGCACTTGCCAATTTTCCGTCGGAGGCGGTGGTGTTGGTCGATGCCGCCTTCTGCGACTTGGGGGCGGTTGCCATCCGATCACTTTTGAATCTTAAAAGGGCATTGGAACTTTGGATTGTCAAATGAATTTGTCACCTCCGAAGTTTATACAACCACACTTCGCATAAAAACTTTATATCCTCATAATGGGCAACTTGCTTATCTTACAGCCTTTGTCCCGGGGTCGCGGAGCCATGGTTATTTTCCTTTGACTATTTTGGACAAAAAGGCTATGTAAAAATTTTTATAAGATGCATTTGGGTAAAAACAGTGTTGGTAGTGGCTCGTTGCCCTCAAATTACTTTTTCATTTTACCATTTATTATCGTGCATCTCCCTCCCTAGACCTGACTTAAAGACCTATAGATCTCCACCCCCTCTCCCCAGTCTTCAACAGTTGTAGATTTTTGTTATTTTATAGTTTAGTTTTTATTTATTATTTTAATTTTAGCTCAACTGATACCAAAAATTCAGCCAGTACCAGCACGGCATATGCGGTACGCAAGTAGTTTTGTTCCCTCGCTCGTCACGATTTTTATGGCGCTTGGTATCTAACAAGCCAAACTTAATCGGAATTAAATCAGAAAACTTATGTGTTGCAAAAACTAGCACTGGATTATCCTTTACCCAAAATCCTGCTTGATTACCGTGTACTGGCAAAACTGAAATCAACATACACTGATAAGTTACCGCAAATGATTAATCCAGACACCGGGCGTGTGCATACCAATTATGCACAAGCTGTTGCCGTTACCGGACGATTGGCTAGTTCTGATCCAAATTTGCAGAATATTCCCGTGCGCACGGTAGAGGGACGCCGTGTTCGTGAAGCATTTATTGCGCCTACCGGTAGTCAGATTATCTCTGCAGATTATTCGCTTGCAAAGAACAAAAAGATAACGGATAGAATTGAGGCGGATTAAAAACGGTGCAGTGTGATAGTCCACAATTTTGATCCAAAGATAAGGCGTTTTAGTCTAAAAAAGGACATTCTTATATGCTTAAATTAAATTGATAAGGAACATACTCAGCTGACCACAAAATCCTCATGGATTGCACGGAATAAACTTACAATCGCGCCATGGCTATTTCTTATCCCAGCGCTGATTTATTTTGCCATTTATGTGGTCATACCGATCTTTGAATCGCTTTGGCTGTCGCTATATCATTAAGATTGGGTTAGCATTAACCTGATTGATGTGTTTATTCGCTTGGAAACAAGCTATAAAACTTCTTCAATGGATCTATGAGTTCATTCACAACAGGGATTGTTATTTTTATCATATCTAGCTTGTTGCTGACGGGATGCGGTCCATCTTATCGACCTGTTGCGCCATTTGTGATAACACATGAATTAGTAGTGGTAACAGTAGCGTATACAGATAATTTTTACATACATTCTGATGGAGACTTTTCTGGAATAGCTTATGATTTAGCTCATGAATTTTGCCTATTTGTCTGAGCGGCTGTTTGCATGCCTCTTTCAATATATCTGTGTCTGAGCGGGTGTTTGCAATATTGCTTGTCTGTCTTTGAGTGTTTGTGTGTCTGACTCTATGGGTTTGTAGGTATCTTCGGCTGTTTCTCTCACTATGACTTTGTGTCTGAGTGGCTGTTTGCTTTATTTCTCACTATGCCTGTGTGTCTGAGTCTGTTTGCATGATTGCATGTTTGTCTTTGTGTGTTTGTTTGTCTCGCTCTGTGTGTTTTTAGGTGTTTTTTCTCTCTCCTACCCCATGCAGTTTATGTTCACTGTGCAAGTCAATCCTTAAACTAAACCCTGTGCCATTCGTACAAAATACCTGGCATAAGAAATTGTCTAGGAACTTTGAAAGAAGTAATTAGTTTCTTTAGAATTTCACCTAAATGTTCTGCAATTGTCACACCAATTGTTCAAGAAAGTAATCTTATCACAGGGACAAAAAGAACAAGATTGAAAAAATTTTGCGAGACTAGATGGGTGAAGATCTTAAAAGCAATCATTTTGTTTAATGTTCATTATTATCTTTAAGGTTGCATTTTTTCTAGTGGTGTGGAGGGACATGAGAGGATCTTTCCATAGAGGAATTATCAGGGGGAAAGAGAATTTCCATGAAGGAGGCGCTGCATTTCCAGCATTATTTAAAAAACAACGAAAAATTAAATTAAAGAAACAAGTTTTTTTCACCTGAAAGTAAGGAGTAACATTAAACTTTGAAACAAAGAGAAATTATTGTATATGAGGGGGTTTGTCCCCTCCTCACTACCTTGCTTTTTACGCTAAAGTATTTTTAATAATTTCAAAAGAGCTATTTATTCTAATCTATGTACATGCAGATCGTCAAATGAGCGCATCAGTAATATCTTTGGAACGGCTAACTGTATTAACCTCATATTTCCAAGATATCCCAACTGACCAAATTTCAATTGACAAAGTTCAAGTGACCAAAAGGCAACATATGCTTACTAATACTACTGCTACTGCTGTTATTTTGATCCGGTCACTTTGAGAAAAAATGAGCATGGGAGGGGCCTAGTTGAAATTTTTGGTCATTTAAAGAGGGCACGGGAACTTTTAATTTCCGTTAAAACGACCCCTCTCGTTACAAGATTTATTTGAGTATCCCTCCTTCATATCATACCCTGGCACTTGGAAGGGATGGGGTTGTATTACGTTTTTTGATAATAATTGACATGAAATAAAATAAAAATATAAAAGGATACCAGTGTTTTAGTATATTAAAAACACGTATTTTTTTACAGGGTCAACTGATATTAAATCCTACTTTATACAGCTCCACGCGCTATTTCAAAACTCAGTCCTTAGCTTCTTAGGCTACTTTAATCCATTATCTGACTGCTATTATTTTCAATTTACGTACATCTTATTTAAGGGGGAGCACGGGAGTCGGAAAAAAAAAACAAGAATATCTTAGCAGACAAATGTTCTTCATTCTTAGAACTGTTTTGTTCACGTATAACATAGTTGCAAACAGGAGGGGAGAAGAAGGCCAAATCTCCCGAAATTCTTCTCAAGGGCTCTTTGGAGCCCAAAATTTGGACAATCTGAAAAAGCCTAGACCCAAAATAAATTTTTGGGTCCGTTTAGTCCTCTTTGAAACGACCGTCTCCTAACATCTATCCTTGTATAAAAATATATTTTTATAACAATGAGGAACATCATTGTTCGGGTCACCTCCGCTACTGTTGGCACCTGTGTTTTTGCAGTCATCCCCGCTGTCGTTATCGGTATCTCGACAAACATTTGGATTTATCGGATTAGTATCATCGTTGTCAGAAACCCCATCGTTATCATCGTCGGTGTCGCCCACATTGCATACGCTGTCATTATCGGTGTCGATGCCGTCATTGTTCGGGTCGCCGCCGCTGCCATCGGCACCGGTGTTGGCGCAATCGTCACACCCATCGTTATCCGCGTCGCGGCAGATATGTGGATCCGTCGATCGTTAGCGAAAGATTTAGTTACTTAATAGAAGAATTTTGCATGTAAAAGTTTTGTTTTTAACTAAAAAAAAGAAAATAAATAGATGATCTTTTTCTTCTTGTTTGATAATACAGTTTAATTTGAAAATACTGCCATCTGATTATTTATCTAAAAATAATTTTAAACCGTTCAAAAACAGAATGATAGGACTTTGTCTGCCGCCCTAATTGTTACTAACAATTTTCTGTTTGTTGGCAGAACAGAATTACTAATCAACAAAATTCGCCGCTAGCAGTTCGCGGGAGCGTATGTATGCAGAATGACACTATTGAAATCCTCACATTCCATCGTGCAAAACGCATTCTCAATATATTCAAATAATGTATGTATGCAGAATGGCACTATTTAAATACTCACATTCCATCGTGCACAACGCATTCTCATTATATTCAAATAGCGTATGTATGCGGAATGGCACTATTGAAATACTCATATTCCATCGGGAACAACGCATTCTCATTATATTCAAATAGTGTATGTATGCAGATTGGCACTATTGAAATATGCACATTCCATCGTGTACAACGCCATTCACCTCAATAGAAACCATTTTGGCCCCTGGACACCCAACGGAACCCTGATGTAAGATCGCTGACCATTACTACCATCGATATGCAGCTTTTCTTGACCTAAACAAGAACATGGGAGCCTTCAAACACCATATTTTTATCTGTATCAATCAACGTCCGAAGGGAGATCCTCGAGGATGTTGCGCGGATCCCGGATCGGTCAAACTTCATGCGTTTTTCAAGAAAGAAGTCGAACGCTTGGGATTGAAGGGAATCGTTCGGGCCAATAAAGCCGGATGCCTTGCATATGAGGGAGTTCACCCCTCTTCAATACCTTGCTCGTTACACTAAAGCTTAAACTTTGTTTCAATTCCTTAAGAATCACCCCTGAATCACAAAGCCCGTGGAATAAATAGTTGAAATTAATACTCTAGTGTAAAGAGCAAGGTATTAGGAGGAGGTGACCCCCTCATATGCCTAATAACTTCTGTTCGTTTTAAGTTTTAATGCTGCTCCTTACTTTCAGTTAAAAAAACAAATTGTCATAGTTATTTTTTCATTTTTTTAAATAATGCTAGAAAATCCTGCGAAAGCTACTCATTTTTTTTTTTTGCATAAAGTTTTTTGCTAAAAAGTTCAATGATTGAAATTAATATTAAAGACAGATTTAGCGTTGCCAACGGTTCGAAGTAAACTGTACAAAATTGAGACTTTTAAATTGTACCAGAAACGGTACAGTCTTGCCACGTTGGCAACGCTTTGGAGGTTTAGCCTCAACATCGTTAGTATTCGAAATTACCCTAAGAATATTGATGGGATCTGCATAAAATTTTGCCAATTCTTATATGTAATTAAATAAAAAAACTAATTTTTTGATAGGTTCACGAAAGAAATATTTGTAAATTTGTTTCTGTTTTTCTGGTAATGCGTTGCTTAAAAGTTGATCCAGTCGTTGTAATCGCTTTCTTTAATTTATGTAATTTTCATTTAATTTATCGGTAATCATATTTGTATTTTTATCTTCTGCTTCAACGATTGGAGTGCTCTGCGATTGGAGTTGTATTCCTCTACTCTTCACTATACTCTCTAATAATTTATTCAAATTTATAGGATCCATTTATAGAATGAAATTTTTATTGAATAACTTTTGAAAGCTCTTGGACGAGTCTGACATTTGTATTGAACTGAGTTTTTATAGTGCGCAGATTACCCACGCTCTAAAAAATGCCAAGAAATACGCTGTCCCAGTGAGAACGTGTAGATATGGAACCGAGAAATTTGGATGGTCCTGTAACGAGAGCCTCAAATCCTCTTTTTAGTCTTCAAAATTTTGGTTACGTCTGTGGACGTCAGTGGAATGGTTGTGATAAACCTAGAAACGGAGTTGTAAATACTTTACGGTTACTTATTAAGCGGTGCTTTCAGAAAGAGCTCAAAGCTCACTTCTGACATTTGAAAGAAATCTGTTTGCACATTCCTAACCTTTCAGAAAAAACTAGTTCTTCCGTTTCTGACTTTGCGAAAACCACGTTCACTTATCTCTGACTTTTAAAAAATTTCTACTTATGTGTCTGACTTTAAAAGTTCTTCAGGTGTTTCCTAATTTTGAAGAAATTATGTTTGAATGTTTTTAAATGTGAACAAAAATCCAGTTTGCACGTTTCTTATTGTGAAAAATCCTGTTTGCCTTTCCCTGACTTTTCATAAATCTCTTTCACGTGGTTTCAACAACCATGAATTAAAGAAAGGTGAGGATCCTAGCAACCAATTCCAGGGGGGAGGGTTGATATTAGAGGTAAGTTTAAGCACTATTAAGAGTTATTTCTAAGAGTTTTTAGTGAAAATGCCACGGTTCTTTGAGCCAAAACTATGCCCTCCTCCCTACCCCCAGTAAACAAGCGCACATTTGAATAACATCGTCTCTTCAATTTTCACAAAATCTCTTTAGAGCTAAACTTAAGCCACATTAAGATATTATTGAGAGCTTTTAATGAAAATGCCAAAATCTCTTTAGCACTTGTGAGTCGAGCAGCTTTGCATCCCAACCGACGCCCTCGGTGCGCAGTCCGCTGCCCGACGAGCCGCCCTGCAGGCCGGTGTCGGCGACGAACAGCGACGCGGGTGTGCGTCCAGTGGATGCGAACCGGCAGCCGTGACCGGCGACCCCGCCGGTGAGCGTGCATCCGTAGACCTGCACCTGGGAGTCGTCGATGCTCACTGCGCTCGCGCCGGAGCCGCCCTGGAGCGAGCAGCGCGCCAACAGGACGCGGCTCGAGTTGGCGATGACGAGCCCGCTGCCCGTAAGTTAATTCGTATGGTACGTATGTGTATTACTAACAAAAACGTTCGTACAAAAATAAAAATACAGTTGCATTTTTAAGTACCCAAAAATTGGAGGGCAATTAGGCCTCCTCTCTCACCCTTTTTGTATCAAAATCATCGGGTCAAAGCTATGAATAAGCCTTTTAGCAAACAAAAATTAATATGCAAATTTCATTTTCATTATTCATGTGCGGTGAGCCAAAATCAAAACATGTATTAATTCAAAAACGTTCAGAAATTAAATCAGAAAAAAGTTTTTTTTCCATGGCTTGGTTGCCGGAGAAATCGAGGGTTTGGCTGAACCTGCATTGGCGCTGTCACTTCCCTCCAAGGCAACGGAAAGAGACGACGGACTGTTGACAGCATCGGAGGTGGCGCAGTTGAAGTTGAATGCCGACTGGGTGGTCCTGTCGGCATGCAACACCGCAGCAGGCGACAAGCCTGGCGCGGAGGCGCTGTCGGGGCTAGCCCGAGCCTTTTTCTACTCCGGAACGCGCGCGATTCTTGTCTCGTACTGGCCGGTCGTCTCCGAGGCGGCCGTGAAGCTAACGCCAGAGGTTATTGGGATCAAACCGTTCGTGGTAACAAACTGTAAGTAAGGAGCGACCCGATTTGATAGTAATTGAAACTCTGAAAAATAGAATTATCAATAGGTTAGAAAGGCTACTTTTGAAGAGCATATAGCCATGAAACTGTCATTTCTACCAACATTATAGCCTCAACTGGCTTTTTTCCCGTATTGAACTGTTCATAATCGAGGTGACTTACTTCCTATCTCCATAAACTGTAAAAAAAAAAATCACATAAATCTGAAGTTTATATCATATAGTGGGTTGTTTTATTAAGAAAGCCTTTCATAAAGCATAAAACCAGCAACAGCATACACTTAAAAAAAAAAATATATAAACTTCAATTGTTCTCCTTTCTTTGAAGCACACGCCACAATATCATAATTTAAAAGAATAATCACATATTATAACATGCACGCACAACAGAAACACAAACGAAAAAAAAGAACAAGCAGACACTTGAATTACTCTCCTTTTTGGCCAATTTTCTTTGAAAAACATTTTTTATTGAAAAAAATTCTCCATATTCTCCATCAACGGCTCTTTTAAACAGAAAGTAGAAACAGATCAACTGTTTTTAACAGGCCTGTTTCTGTTGTTTGTTTTTTTCATCTTTTTGGTAAAATTCTAGTTAATTGACTTCTTGCTATCTCAGAAAGGGTTTAGGCTATGAAAATGAAACTTTCAGGGATGGGTCTACAGACTAAAGTACATCCTGGGAAGGTATTTTGAAGGAATTACCTCTACTCCTTCTCCCTCTAGAGGGCCCTGACCTTTGATGACCTTTAAAATATGTGCATTATAACAGTGAAACCTTGCAAAATAGATCTTTAGGAAGGTTGTCATCCTCAAAGACATAATTCCCAGACATTTCAATTATGTTGAACAAAATGGCTATCTTAAAAATTTTGACTGGATGTGTCTGGGGAAATGGTGGGCATGGATTAGTTGCACTCTAAATCACTATGGACTATTAAAAAGAACATTAAAAAGAACCATCAAATGAGCTCTTTTCAAGGTTTTAAGACAACAAATGGCCATCTTAAAATTTCTATCAGATGCATTTCAGGAAAATATGAGGTGTGGGGGGGGTATCCACCCTCTTATCACTCTGAAAAGTAAAAGCCATTCAGGATCCTCGTCACCCTTTTCGTCCTAAAACTTACCTTTTAAAATGCTCCAAAGAGAAATTTCCTTTTCTCCATCCTTTAAACATATTTGTTTAAACATCCTTTAAACAACCTTGAGGACTACAGACAGTACAGTCACGCGTCAGTGAAGAAATAGGATTAACTTATTATTATTATTTTTTTTTTTAGCGCTGAAGCTAAGTATTTTCTAAATGTGGTTCTGGAGCGTGGGTGCTCCGAAAGACAAAAGAGGATTTGTTAGATGTTTTCCAGCATTGCCAAAGCAAAGACACACAAAGCTATATCTGAGTTTGCTCAAAATCTAAAGGTGATGTTTTCTTGTACATTGCCAGAGCATAATTTTCGTGTCAAAGGTAAAATTTTCGTGTCACAAAATTTTCGTGTCAAAGGTAAAGCGTTTGAAAAATAAGTACGTTAAAAGTATTTCAAGTATTAAGTATTTCGTAATCTTACTTAAGTATCAAGTAATAAGTACATCCTAGAGTTTTTACTTAAGAACTAGTACAAGTAATGTAAAATTTTATTTAAGTAGTACTTATGTGAATTTGCATAGTCTTGGCCCAAAGACTATGTGGCTCAAAGACTTTATAATCCATGAACGTGGCATTTTTATTAAGACCTCTCAGAAATAATTCTTAATTTGGTTTAAACTTATCTCTAATAACAAAGCTCTCACATCTCTGGAATAGGTTGCTAGCTTGCTATTGGTTGCTGTTGGAATTTTTTGAATTGCTCGCTGGAATTCCTTAGCAAATGGTTTTTAGGCCCCTGTAGCATTGAATATTAGGGGCCCCGCTGGAATTGCTCAGTAGGGGGTAGGTCCCGCAGTCGAGGACGACGAAGCTCGGAAGGTCTTCCGACGAGCGGCCCAGGCCGTAGCTGAGCCACGAGCCGATCGAAGGTTTGCCGGCTCGTGCGTGACCCGTGTGGGACATGAGGCAGGCGGACGAGTGGTTCGAAACACCGTGGTGCATCGATCGAATGATCGTGAGCTCGTCCACGAGTTTCGCGAGGTGAGGAAAGATCTCGCTGACGTCGGCGCCGCTCTCTCCGTATCGATTGAAGGAGAACGGGGTGCCGAAGATCTTGCTGCCGATGTTGAAGACCACATTAAATTCGTCGAGCTCTTTTAGTCCAAAGTAACTGCAGACGTGGTCTATCACGATAAAAGGACAATCTTTACTAACTCAGCTTAGTTGCCTAATTATTCAGACAACGGGCTGATTCGTATACCACTTATATTAACACCAGCCACTTATATATCCTATACCACACAGAATACTGTATGTTTTAGCTGTACGATCAGATAGAAAGTCTAGTCTAGAGACTGAAAAACGAGCGTCCTGAAATATACTCTACTCCAACTCAAGCAGAAGCGTTATTGACACACTTTTTTACAAACGGTTGTAAATGGCAGTCATTTGGAACATTAGAGAATTATTGTGGCTATCAATATTATGTTTGTCAGATGGGCGGAACGCCAGGATATAACTGTAGAACAATTAAGGCTGATTGTATCCGTATATGTGGATAGGTTAAGCGTTTAGTAGCATAGAGTGGTAATCTATATTGCCACTCTCTTGTAACGCAATAGGTTAACGAATGAGTATAATAAAATACCTCGCGATATTTGCTCTAACTTTGGGTGTTGGTTGGTTTGCTGGTACATACGGTTTATCCGACGTATCTCGTTGGAACGTTTCGGCTGTCAGAGATATGAAGAGTCTTTTCAAGAACTGCGCCCTGTTTAATGCTGATATTTCACAGTGGTCAACAACAAGAGTAACTTCAATGAGAGAGCTATTTTTTGGTGCTTCCTCCTTTAACCACGACCTAGGAAGTTGGGACATTTCTGCAGTCAAGACTTTTCATTCTGCTTTTAGAGACGCGCCGAAGTTCAACTGTGGCCTGTCAGCGTGTAAGTTGCACACTAAATATCAACGTCCAGTATATTCACAGCCCAGTTTAATGCACAGTCAACACTTTAAACCAGGTGCTGTAAGGCGTGCGTCGTGGAATGACCCTTACGAAACCCAAACTGTGTCTCTGACTCAAAAGCCTATTCATCTAAAGGAAATTATAGAGTCGTTTATGTACCACTTTCTCCACTATCTTTGAAAAGCTGGGTAGAATTGACATGGGTCTCCAGTTTTCTATATCTGACTTGCGACCACCTTTGTGAAACGGAATGTCCTTCGCTACCTTAAACTGCACCGGAAAAATTCCCTTTTCCAGCGAAACATTAATGGATTTTTTAGGGATTTTTCCTCTCCCATGGACTTTTAGGGAATTTTTAGGGGTTTTCCTTTAATTTGTTCATCATCATCATCCCTTGATCAGAGAAGCATGATAATTCGATTTAAGATCTGTTTCTTTGCGAATTGAACTTGGAATCACAGAGAAGAACTTCTTCAGTTACTAAAAAATTGTTAACACCGTAAAGATTTTGAGATGTACAGGAGTCCTAAGCAATAAACTAGCAACAACGAACTGTTTGAAACAGCTCCATGCTGATGTGGGCTTTAAATAATATAGGGGACAGCCTCTTTCATATACGGAATAATTTCTGTTCGTTTTAAGTTTTAATTTCGCTCCTTCCTTTCAGTTAAAAAAAACTGTTTTTTTATTTCATTTCTGAACGTTTTTAAAATATTGCAGATTTTCATTTTGGCTCAACGTAAATGAATAATTAAAACAGAATTTGCATATTAATTTTACTTTTTTTGGTTAAATGGCTTTCTCAAAGTTTTCATCGGACGGTTTTAAGAAAAAGGGCAGGGGGCCTAGTTGCCCTCCAGTTTTTGGTCACTTTAAAAGAAATATGTTCGTTAGATTTAAAATATGAATGTAAAAAATGTGTTTATGTTTGTGTTAAAGTTATATTTACATACCTGTCGGTTTTCTGTACAAGGCTGATACATTGGGTTATGTGAGAAATACAATTACTCTAAAGTTTTTTTTTTTTTTTTTCTGATAAGTTTTTATAGCTTATAAAAGCAGAGAAGATATTTGTGCCTCCTGAAAGGTAGCACTAACGCTCGAATCTGCTGCCTTGAACTGTGACCATTGTTTGAAGTGGTTTTGTATTTGGTGTATTGAGATTATAGCTAAATCGGCAAAACGTTGAAAATCCAAAATAACCTCAAGAAGCTGAGTATTACAAGACCTATTTTTTTCGAAAACCATGCTGAGCAGGATTCTAAAGATGATTTCCGTCAAAATACTTTTGAACACGTGAAACAATCAACTTTTCCATCATTCGACAAAAAATAGACGTAATTGGAATCGGCCGATAGTTTTTAAAATCCAACTTGGAGTCACTTTTGTGAAGTGGCTTTACCAAGGCCTCGTTCCACCCTGACGGACACAGTCCATGCGCCAAAGATAACTACTATATTTTGTTTTTGGATGTCGTCAGTATACTTACAGTGAATTTCTCAGCATTTATGTAGAGAATCCGCGATTGAGCGACTTTATAGCGAAAATACCCTTTCCTAGCTGTGTAATATTCATGTCAGTGCCCTAAGAATAAAGTGTTTTAAGTGTGTTTGTGAATTTGTTTTATTAATGCAACATACATATCTAGAATAAAAGTCTCTGTCTTCATGTTTTATATTTCTTCCTCCACTTATATGAGATTCTCGAAAACGATAAGTGGCGCTAAGTCATCAGCATTAGGGGGGATGGGAGTAAAGTATAGCAGGTCTGCATGTAAAATGTTTTAGGTACAATTATTCTGCATATTATGAAGCAAGAATTATTTTCTAACTTCACACTTTCCAAATTCTTTACACCCCCCCCCCCCTTCTCTAATGTGTAAATATTTAGCCCAAATTATGTTTCCAGCCAATTCTGTCCCTTTTTTGTTGTCTTGTCTCACGCTAAGCTGAAAGAAACTAACGAAAGAAACCGGTTTCACAGTGCGTCAATGGACGAAGAACTTGAGCGCTAGCGGTACAGAGTCATGCAAATAGACGCTCAATCTTACAGGCACACTGGGAGGGAGACATAAAACACACAAAAACAAAAAGTCAGACGCACAAACAAACTACGAAGGGCACAGAGCCATGCATACTGACACTCACTGTCACAGACACGGTGGAAGAGAGAAAAAACACACACAAAAATACGATGTCGCTCTTTTTGTGTGCCTGTCTTTGTGTCTTTGTGTGTCTGACTTTGTGTTTTTGTATGTTTTTGTCTCTCTCCCGCCATGGCTGTGTGACTAAGTATTTGTTTGAACTGTCTGTCACAAGTTTGATTTTTGGTGTGTGTCTTAATATCTTTTAACTTTGTCTGTATCGATTCATAATTTAGTGATGCAGTTTTATATGCTTTACAGTTTAGACGAAGCAAAGCACTACTGCCTCAAGACAATGATTATTGTCCAGGTGTAATAATTATGTTTCCATTCCATTAGTTTACTAATAAAGGCAATTGAAAAAAACATAAATGACCATCATTACTCCAAAAAGCATAGAAAAAAGCTATTCAGGCACTACACTTAATTATGTTATCAAGTAATGTAGCGGGGTGCTGTGGAGGGAACAGCCCCTTTCATATATGGAGTAATCTCTGTTCGTCTTAAGTTTTAATGTCGCTCCTTACTTTCAGTTAAAAAGATTTTTTTATTTAATTTCTGAGCGTTTTCGAATTAATGCATGGTTCAATTTTGGCTCGCGGCAAATGAATAATTAAAACGAAGTTTGCGTGTTAGTTTTTTTTTTTTTGCTAAATAGCTTTTCCTTAGTTTTAGCATAAAGAGCGCGGCGTTGAGGAGGAAAAGCCCCTTTCATGTACGGAGCAATTTCTATGGAATAATTTCTGTTCTTTTTAAGTATTAATGTCGCTCCTTACTTCCAGTTAAAAAAAATTGTTTTTATTTAATTTTTGAACGTTTTTAATTAATGCATGTTTTGATTTTGGCTCACCGCACATGAATGATTAAAACGAAATTTACATTTTTTTTTGGCTAAATGGCTTTCTCATAGTTTTGATCGGATGGTTTTGATAAAAAAAAGAGGAGGGCGAGGAGGCCTACTTGCCCTCCAGTTTTTGGTTGATTTAAAATGCAACTATATATATATTTTTTTTTTTAAATGCTCGTATTCTATGTACTTTTTTTAATACTAAGCCATGTTTTAAATAACATTCAAAATTTTTATCATGCAAAAGATAATTTATTTTATTATTCAAATTTGTATTTTATTTATATTGAAAATTTTCAGGACCTAGTGGCAAATCTTTATGTAAATTGTTTAACTTTCTTGGATATTCTAAAAAAACTTCGTAAAAGGCTCCTATATTATCTTTATTCATTTCTGACTGAACTTAACCTTTTAACTGTGGGTAATAGTTTGATGTGTTGTTTTCTTTTAGATGTAAAATAACATAACGAGGAGTGTAAAAACTACTAAATGCAGCTGGACAAAGTATAAAACAACAACAGAAGTAATATGAGGTAGTTTATTTAAAGAACACACAAAAATGAGATTCTTTTATTCAGAGGCTATCAGTCAAGTCAATTAAAAGAGCATTGGCACTTCAAACAGGCCATAATTTTTGTTCTGTGGTAAAGAGTTACAAATATCCAAATTTTGAATCTGAAAACTCTGTTGAATGACTTTTTCCTGATTTTTTAAAACCATTTGTTCAATACAATCACATTTTTCGAAATAAAATATATATTGTTTATAGGATAGTAGAGAAAATGGCAGCAAGGCATCCTGGCAACTATGACTTGATTTTTTTTTTTTTTCTTCAAGTAATTGTAGTTTTCTGTTCATATTTTTGTTCATTGCTAAGTGGTTGGTAATTTGGGTTGAGAATCTTCTGTCTAAGGAGCACAGGTTTAATTACTGGCATTGCCAGTGTATTTAGTTTGGGAAAGGGGTCAGTGATGTGACTCTCTAAGCTAAGCAAGAATTGGCCAAAATTTAAATGAGTACCTAGGTGGAACAAAATTGCTATCTCAAAATTTTGATCCGTTGACTTTGGGGGAAAAATGAGCGTGGGAGGGGAACTTCTAATTCACGGAGCATCCGTGATCTGTCTTCTGCCAAAAAATACGAATATCCACATTTTTATAGATAGGAGGTTGAAACTTCTTCAGAGGGGTTCTCTGATATGCTGAATGCTTCGACTACGCTGAATAAAATGCCTATCTCAGAATTTTGATCCGTTGACTTTGTGAAAATAATTAGCGTGGTAGGGGGCCTAGGTGCCCTCCAATTTTTTCTCTAAAAATGACTGTTGTTGTTGGTATTGTTTTCTTTTTTAACAATACAACACCTGAATCACAATCTATAAAAAAACAAAACAGAAGAACCACAGATTACCTAGAAATGACTCGCTAGGCCTCTGAGCAATAAGTTTTCGCCCAGGTAGAGCGATTTCCTGAATATACGTTAGAAGATAGAAGATAGAATACCTTAGAAGTCTTTGATAACAGTCAGTTGTTTTCGCGGTGCTCTTGAAGGAGCAAGTACATTGGCGTTATTGATGCTACTGAAAGACAAAAGTCTGGCTAGTTTTCGTACCAAAATTACAAACAGAAAGTTCAATTAATCAGGATTTGATTTTTATGGCACTTGGTATTAACCAAGTGACATATAGCAATCGCCAATTCTGTCGGTCTATCTGTCTGTCTGTCTGTCTGTCTGTCGGTCCCGGTTTTGCTACTTTAGGTACTTCCCGGTAAGCTAGGACGATGAAATTTGGCAGACGTATCAGGGACGGGGCCAGCTTAAATTATAAATAGTCTTTTTCCCAATTTGACCATCTGGGGGGGAGTGGGGGCCGGTTAATGGTTAGGGGTCGTTCTTTACTATAACATTTATAAGGAACTCAGTCGATTCTTTATGTAAAATTCTTTACTAGGTTTCAAATATCTCTTCATCCATAAAACTGATGTCCTCATTTGTATTCCTTTACCTAACCATTGGCTAGTTGTCGTTCTTTACTATAACAGTTTACATAATAACCTTGGCGATTCTGAACTGAAGACTAAAATAATATCTTGAAATTTGAACTGAAATAAGAGAGCCATTAAACAGCTCACTATGATGTCCCAGTGTCCAGCTCGTTATTTAGTGTCCCCTAGAACTGTTGGGACTATAATGAGATCTTTACCCTTAGAAGGACATGCCCATTTACTTGGAAAGAGTATTTTGTATTTTGAATCAAGTGTGGATTCTGGAATTGAAAGATCTCGGACCGAATTCAAAAAAGGAGATGTTGCATTTTTGCCTTCTACTGGAAGTGTGTGTTTTTTTCTTAATGATGCAGTCTTTGCAAAATCTATGACTCCTATAGGAAAATTGACTGAAAATATTGATACATTAAAGGATGTTAAATCTGGTGATGTTCTTTGTATCTATCAAAACAGCTTTGAACAAATAAAAGGCATGAGTCCGCTGGGGGGGTAAAAATCTTATTTTTTAGCCCCAGAACAAAAACAAAAAAATCAATGATAAGTTTTCAATCGTTTTGAGTGTTTTCTCTTGTCTTTCCCTAAACCACAGCTTGGTGACATTGAACTTGAATCAATAATAAATTAGGCTTAGCTTTGATCACTGAAGACAATTATCCATCTGAGAACTTAGAAGGAGGATCCATCAAAAATTCCCTTCAAGTAGCAATTGAGAGAACACAATGCAAGAATTTGTTAAGATTCTATGACTTTTAGGGGGTGTTTTTCCCTATTTTCTAAAATAAGGCAAATTTTCTCAGGCTTGTAACTTTTGATGGATAAGACTAAACTTGATGAAACTTGTATATTTAAAATCAGCATTAAAGTGTAATTCTTTTGATGTAACTATTGGTATCAAACTTCGTTTTTTCGAATTTTGGCTACTATTGAGCCAGGTCGCTCCTTACTACACTTTGTTACCATGAACTGTTTGATTACAATTGCTTAGAGTAAAACCAATTAATAATTTGAGGTTTGAAATCTTGGAAAACGTGTAAATTGAAGTTTCTTTATCTTACCAATGGGTGATCAGATCTTAATGAAACTTGATATATAGAAAGATCTTATGTGTCAGACTCTATTATCATTTTGAATTGGATCCGGGGACATAGGGGGTTGGAGGGAGGAAACAAAAATCTTGGAAAACACTTGGAGTGGAGAGATTGGGATGAAACCTGATTGGAAGAATAAGCACAAGTTCTAGATACGCGATTGAGATAATTGGAACGGATCCATTCTCTTTGGGGGGGGGGGGGTGTTAATGAAATCCCAAGATGAAATCTTGTTCCCTATCTATTCTGTTTGAACATGTTCAGGGGGTAGAAACAGTTAGAGAAAGAGAGAGAGAAAGAGAGAGATCGGTATATTTAAAAACTATCGTAGCATAGCTAAATTCAGTTTTTTTGCAGAATCTTACAATTAAAAAAAAAATATCACACACTACGGCTCAGAATTGAAAATCGATGTGAAGAAAGGCACAAATGAGTTGGTGTAACGATAAATTCGTACTTTAGGGGGTAAAAATCTATTTTGTAACCGAGTTCGACCTTAAATCTTGGAAAACGCTTAGAGTGGAGGGATCGGGATGAAACTTGGTGGGATAAATAAGCAGAAGTCCTAGATACGTGATTGAAATAATCGGAACGAATCCGCTCTATTTGGAGGAGTTGGGGGGGAGGGTTAATTCTGAAGAATTAGAAAAAAATGACGTATTTTTAACTTACGAAGGAGTGATCGGATCTTAATGAAACTTCATTTTTAGAAGGACCTCGTAACTCAGATCTCTTATTTGAAATCCCGACCAGATCCAGCATCATTAGGGGGGGGGGGGTGCTATCCTTAATTTTTTGGAGCTCTACTTCTTCATGTAATAAAATGAGGGTATACTAAAACACACCCCTCCCGGCGCCTTTGTATATTCTTTCCAAATACACGAATTGTACCCGTCATAATCCAATACTAATTTCATATTTCACAGTCGTATACGCCCCATGCATGGATGTAATACTATCAAACGAGATAAACTTAACAATGTATTAATCTTTGTATATTTAATAGTTGCTTTTTCAGTCAAATCATTAAAAGCTATCCTTAATTTTTTGGAGCTCTACTTCTTCAAAAGGTATTTGAATTAATTTCTGTTCGTTTTTATTGACATAGTCTTTTCAGGGAAAAAGAAAATAATATTTTATATCTTTCGGGTTTTTCTCTATAAGAATCCATCATTTGGCTTACTATTTGTGTGCTGGAGAACTTTTTCAACAATTTTTAACAACATACACCCTTTTGAAAATCTTGACACAAATAGTATTGTTTAATTTAGTTTTATACCTCCTCAAGTTGACCTGAAAAATAAAACTTATTTTATATAACATTACCAAAAAATTATACCTATGCTCTTTAGTCGAATCGGGGAAACGACTGTTATCAAGTCAATTTGTGCAGGTCCCTGACACGCATGCCAATTTTCATCGTTCTAGCATGTCCAGATTCACCGAACTCGCCAAAGGACTGGAAATCCCCCAGCTCCCCCAAAAAGAGTGGATCCGGTCCAGCTGTTTCAATAATGTGTCTAGAGCTTGTGCTAATTCTTCCCATCAAGTTTCATCCTGATCTCTTCGCTCTAAGCGTTTCCCAATATTTCCGGTTTCCAAGATTTCTGTTTCTCCCCTCTACCCCCCTATGTCGAGGAAAGTGCAAAAGTTCGTGATACCTTGGATGTGAAGGAAGATTTGGTTTGTGAGGAAGAATTAGCGACAGTACTAAAATGATTAAAAAATGATAAGGCTGCAGGTGCTGATAGTGTGGTAAATCAGTTTCTTAAATACGGCGGCTCTGAGGTTAGAAATAAGTTACTGAAGATTATGAATATGATTTTCGAAAAAGGGGAAGTACCTAGCGAGTTTAGGAAAACCCTAATTTAACCACTGGATAAGAAAGGTAATAAGAATGAGTGTGGTAATTATCGAGGCGCAGGGTCTTATCCAGGATTTTGTTGAAGGGGGGGGGGGTAACTTCTGAGCTTTCTTGTACTTGAACCATAATTTAATATCTATTTGCATAATTTGATTTTGTATTTGTTTGCATGATTACAACTTCTTTATTAATGATTTACAGTACAGTGGCTGAAATTGATTCTGCAATCCAGTGTTGTTTTCTCGTAATTTATTTTTAATCTTCAATTTCTGCAAGACACAATTCATAGTTTTGTGACATTAGTAGAATTCATGAGTCTAGTTATTTCTTGTAATAGAGTTGGTACTTCATTTCTTTTTGAAACTGTCTGAGTTAAAGACTCGGATTCAGTAATCTGTTAACATCGCATACAATAAATCTCCATTTGTTTCAGGTTTATTTATTAAACAAATTTAAATTAGTAAAAATATTAATAAACACTAACAGACTTCTACGTTCTCAACGAAGTCTCAAGAGTAGTATGCTACAGTCAAAAAACTTTTTGTGCCTTTCGCGGCTTGTGCCACGTGTACTTAGATTAGATTTTAGGTCAATTTTTCAATCTTTTTTAACGTATAGAGATAAAACAGGTACCGATATTCCGATTTGATGCCTTTGGCTGGGAGTGCAATATATGGTTGGGGGCAAATCATTGAACACCAGTGTTTTTCACCAAGATTTCCCCAAGTGCCTATTTAGAGCTGGGTTACACATTCACTCTATCTGAGCTTACAAATTCATACCATTGACCCCATTCCAAACCAAACAACCAGCAACACCAGGACTCAAACCCCTGATCTCTGATTTTCAAGTTTGTAGCGCTAACCACTCAGGTAGAAAAATCTTATTTTAAACGAAATTAAAAGTTATGGGGCTGTAAATTGTGCCCCGAGGTCATATAAGGTTATTGTGAAATTCATTATTGTCAAATAATGTGAAATCTAATAATGGTGGCACATATTAATCCTCTATAAATATATTAATTCTATAATTAATTATATCATTGCACTTTACATTATTTTCGTAGGGGAAAGAGATTTTTTATGGTACCCTCATTCTTTGCCTTTTTGTTTGTTATTCAACCTTTTCAGAGATTAAAGTGTCAGTTATTAGCGCCCTTATCATATTACCCTCCTTCCCCTAAGATTTTGCTCTAGAAATCTACTTTAATTGGACTTTAATGGTAGTTTGGTGTCAGCTACCAGAAGAATTTCAAGGTTTTAACTCATGGGATTCTGCAAATTGAAAAGCCTGGGCTGACACACTGTGTAGGCCCAAACATACAAGATTTGTGAACCGAATCTTAAAAGACAAACAAAACAGCTATCTCATTTTCAAAACAAACCTATTTTAGTTGGATTTCAATGGTAGTTTGAAGCCAACTACCAGAAGAATTTTGAGGTTCTTAACTCATGAGAATCTACAAATCGAAAAGCCTTGACGTTACCCTCCAATTTTTGGTTACTTAAAAAGGCAACTAGAACTTTTTATTTTTTTAACGAATTTTTTTACTAGTAATAAATGTGCGCATTCGTTTATTAGAGTTTCGGTTATTATTGAGCCGGGTCGCTCCTTACCACAGTTCGTTACCTCGAACTGTGGTAAGTACAAAGAAACTTGCAGCAGAGACTGCTAAATTATATTGGAGTGGCCAGGTACTTTCTTTTTTTAGCATTACTTTCAAATAAAATCAGGTGCGCAATATTTTACTACTATTTGATTAAGTGATAGAATCTTAACGAAAATTACACCATCAGATTCAGAGTATCAGAGAACCTCATTGTAGAAGTTTCAAGCTCATATCTACAAAAATGTGGAATTCTGTAATTTTTGCCAGAAGGCAGAACACGGATGTTTGTTTATTTGTTTGTTTGTTGTTTTTTTTCCCCAGGGGTGATCGTATCGACCCAGTTGCCCTAGAATGTTGCGAAAGGGCTCATTCTAACGGAAATAAATGTTCTAGTGCCCCTTTTAAGTGACCAAAAAAATTGGAGGGCGCCTAGGCCCCTTCCGGTAGTCCCCCTCCTACAAGGAAAAATTCAACTCATTTTGAGCTTTAATGTTGCTCTTAACTTCCATTAAACAAAGTAGACCAAAAATATTCCCAGAAATTAAGAGGCATTAAACATTAGTTTCACATTTTTAATGCATTTCTTACATTTTTTTTTGTTCCCACCACCACAACCCCAAACAAGTCCTGAAAACTGCTCTAGGGATTAAACATTAATTTCTCCCTCCACCCTCCCCCTCTACACGGAACACGGAAAAAAAAATCAACTCATTTTGAGCTTTAATGTAATATGTTAAAATTTTTATCAGACAATGAAGACCAATATCATTTCGAAACTTGTTTATTGCTCTCCGAGTATCAAAAAGTTCCTGGTAATAAACTGTAAGCAAGGAGCGACTTGGCTCAATAGTAACCGAAACTTAAAAAAACGGAATTTTAAGATCAATAGATAACATCAAAAGAATCAGCTTATTATGCTGACTCCATATATATATATATACGATCCATTAGGTTTATTGTTACCCATCAAAAGTTACGACCCTGAAAAAATTTGCCTGATTTTTGAAATAGGGTTTTTATTTTTAATATCCACAACAAGAAACATGCTCCTCATAAGCAAGGTTACTGAGAAGAACCAATGAATGTGAATTGGCAGTTTAACAAATACTGATAATCATTCCTGAATATCTTAATAGCTCTGGGTTTATTAACTTTTTAAAGAGAAAATGTTTGAAATGTATTTTTTTTCCATAAAGTGCAAATTATGATCTGGTCTTTAGAAGGCACAGGGGGTGCTAGCCCTGCTCCTTTTTTATGGCGGTCTCTCCTGGTTTTGAGTTTGACTTGGCTATTTATTTGTCATATTGTAACCTTGGAAAAACCTAGACCTACTCTTAGAAATATTTTTGATAGAATTAAAATTCATAAATTTACTAGCCTAAATTATATTGTGTAATAACCACCAGGTTTTTGCAAATACCTACCATTGCGACATCGTAACGTTGCTTCACTTGCATCTGGAAGACAGTTGATTGGATGATCTATTTGTCCATCTGGTTTGTATGTCTGGTCTGTATGTCTATATGTCTGATCCTTCTGTCTGTCTGTCTGTCTGATCTGTCTTTCCGTGTTTCTCTTCTGTATGCATCGAGTCCTAACCAAGCGATTCCCGTTGCGACCAGGGCCGCCACCGTACAAACGAGCAGCGATTCCCCCCAAAAACTGACCCATCAGTTGAGTTTTGGCTGCTCCCAATGCTTTGCGCATCCCGATCTCTTTAGCTCTAGATAGCGAGCGAGCCGTAGACAGGTTCATATAGTTGATGGATGCGAGCGTTAAAAGCAAAAAAGCTACGATGGCTAAGCCGGTCACGACCCGCTGCCCGAGGCCATCATTGTCGGTTAGATAAAGTGTTTTTAGCGGGTTGTCGATGGAGGGTTGTGTCACTTTGATTATGTGGTGCCTCATGGTGCTTGGTTCTGCAGTGAGCTGTTAGTAGTCGTAGAATAGCATTCAACATAATCAATGGAAGATATATGCTGTCTGGGCCATCTCCTTAACCACAAGAAATTCTATGAACCTTTATACTTGAGATATGATCTGTGAAAGAATACAAAGAAAGCATAGCCAACAGATGTCAGCTCCTCTCTTTTCAAGAAATCAAACTGATAAGTATCGCAGATTCAAATAGCGGTCCCTTTAGGTTAATAGTTCCTCGGGTAAAAAAAATTTCCAAAATTATACATTTTTCTATACAGGAGTTTGAAACGTCTACAGAAGGGTTCTCTGATATGCTGAATCTGACGGTGTGATTTTCACTAAGATCGGTTGATATTCTAGTGGTTTACTTTCCCCTTATTATGGAAAATTGGGCGAATTTTCTTACATCCGTAACTTTTGATGGGAAACATTATACTTAACGAACTACATTTTTAATCAGCAAACAAATTTGATTGTTTTGATATGTCAATTGTTATTTAAACTCTGTTTTTTTCTAGTATAAACTTTAACAATTTCTACTAAACTTCAGACTTATGATTTTCTTTTTTAAGGTTTTCGAATTGCTTTAATCCTTTGTCAAAATATATTGAAATATTTGCGCAATTTTAGTTTTTATAAATGATTGCCATTAAGCTTAGTTTTTTCCTTTTTTTTCCTTTTTTATTTTATTCCTTTTGTCCGGTTTTTCTTTTTTTAGTTTTTCGTTTTTTTAGTTTTTTCTTTTTAGTCTTTTTTTCTTTTTTCTTTTATTTTTTTAGTTTTTTTAGTTTTTTCTTTTTTTTGTTGGTATTTCGGTATCGCCCATTTCGCGACTTTTCTGGACAGATAAATCCTGGTCATACAGCGCTGCAGCCTATAGTGAGTCAGAGCGTGATAGTAAAATCAAAGAGGCTATTAGAAAAACTATTCCAGATGACAGCCGCCTTATCATTTCATCTCAAAATACAATTAATACCATAGAGTTGGCGAGTCGACATTATATTTTTCTCTTTCCAGAAGCAACAGAAGTGGGGCGTGGCTTGGTGTCATCTCAGATTCCTGATGCAGATTATGTGTTAATTGATTTATAAGCTCGGAACTTGTAGATACCTCTTTTTCGAACTACAAAAATCATATGTTTTCTGGGAGTGGGGGGAGGGGCAGCAAAACAAATATACTTATCAGTTAGTTAAATATAGATATTTCAAAGGTTCCAAAGCTTTGGTTTTTTTTTCTATTTATTCTACCGAGTTAAACAAGCCAACATCACTATAAAATACAAAATAAAAATAGATTGCTTCTACTGGTCATCTCGCAAGGGGAACTTGTAGTACAAAAATCGTGTGTTTTCTGGGAGTGGGGGGAGGGGCATGAAAAACCTAACAACTATGTCTTTGGGGACGACTTACTCCCCCACAGTCCCCGTGGGAGGGGCTACAAGTTACAAACTTTGACCACTTTTAACATATAGTAATGGTTATTGGGAAGTGTACAAACGTTTTTAGGGGATTTTTTTTGGTTTGGGGGGGGGGTGACTACTCGGGAGGATCTTTCCATGGAGGAATTTACAAAGGGGGAAAAGAGAATTTCAAATGAAGGGAGTCCAGGATTGTCAAGCATTATTTAAAAAAAAATAAATATGAAAAGTTTTTTCACCCAAAAAATGCAAAATTCCACATTCTTGTAGATAGGGGCTTGAAACTTCTACAAAAGGGTTCTCTGATACGCTGAATCTGATGTTGTGATTTTCGTTAAGATCGTATGAATTTTAGGGGGTGTTTCCACCTGTTTTCTAAAATGAGGTAAATTTTTTCAGGCTCAAAACCTTTGATGGGTAAGACTAATGTTGATGAAACTCGTATATTTAAAATCAGCATTAAAATATGATTCTTTTGATGTAACTATTGGCATCAAAATTCCATTTTTTAGAGTTTCGGTTACTTTTATCTGAAAGTAAAGAGCAGCGTTAAAACTCAAAATAAACATGAATTATTCCATGTATTGAATGGTTGCCCCTCCTCAATATTTTGCTCTTTACGCTAAAGTTTAACTGTTTGTCCCAATTTCTTAAGAACGGCTCCTGAAACACAAGGGTTGCTTAATTAGAATAGGAAGCTATCTTAGAAGTGCCAAAAGCTTTAGCTTGAAGATTAAGGCATTGAGGAGGGGGCAACCATTTCATATATGGAACAATTTCTATTAGTTTTGAGTTGAAACGTTGCTCCTTAAAAAATCGTTAGTATCGCGAACGGCATTTATACGGTAAAAAGGATTTTCATTTTAACAGCAATAAATTTTAAAAAAATATAAGGGATTTAACATTTTTCTTTACATAATCCATTGGGGGCAGGGCTAATGGCATATTTGTGTCGTTGAAGATTTCTTTAATGGACAGATTTCAAGTTCCTATTTCATTTAAAATGTGTAATTATGGCCTCCAACTTGAAGGAGCAGCAGTAGGTCATTTTGTAGGTGGGGTTAATACACCCCAAAACGTGCATTTGGACGCCAACACCACGGATGTTTCACTACCAGATATGATAAACAGCGTTAATCAAAATACATACAAGAATGAATTTGAAAATATTGAACTAAACTTTTCAACCGACAAGTAAAATACTATTCCGAAGCTAACTCTTGGTTCCTACATGTGCGAATATTCGTATGCAAACATGAAAATTCAGCCAAATATGGGAATGTCACAGCTGTGTATAAATGTTGGTTAAAATATATCGGAATTTTCAAAACATCGGAAAAGTTAATGAATCTCAACTTCTCTGATAATTTTGATGAATAGAGCCAGTGTGGTCTCAGAAATTATTTAAATAGCTAATAATGTTAAATATTAGGAATCTTCAAGGAAAAAGCACCAAGTTTTGTGGGAAAACTTTTTTTTTATAGAAAATATGTTTATAAAAAATTCAATGCATTCAAGCTTGAGCACTGGTATCAGAATTCAACATAAGTCCGTAAGGCACAGAGTGGATTAACCCGAATGAGAGAGAGGACACTCCCAGGCATTAAAGAATTGGTTATTTCTTCCTTTTTTTCGTTTTCATAACTTTTTGTTATTCGTTTTAATCCAAGAAAGTTTAGACCATTAACCTTTACGATACTGGTGATATCAATCTTGAAATTCCAGTTTCATTGTTCAAGGATTTTCACTCAATTATTGTCTTGTAATCAAAAATCTTAGACCTTATTTCACTCCAAGGGTAAGGGGTTAGCTACTTGGGTATTTCTGATACATTTAAGGGTAAATTTGTCTTAATACAAGTGGTTACGCAATGATTATGAATAACAATCTAACAACATGACATGATTTTGCACGGATTATGAAATATTACTGCTGGAATCTGAGGGGTAGTTTTCAGAGCAGTCTTAAAATTTATCGTTCGGAACAGCTTTTTTTTTTTTTTTTTTAGCAGTTGCTGATAACCGCTTCTGAATAAGTCTAAACGAAACAAAGCCAAATTAAAGAAAAATGAGGTTTTTGAAATGTCGCGGTCATGTGATTATTCTCTGGTCAGTAACTGAAGTGTTTACCATTGTATTTTCCGTTTTTTATAACTTAATAGATGAAGATTAAGAAAAAAAAAAGAAATATGAGAATATCCACATGGAAAGCTAGCTGGTCAGATTATCTTGATATTACGAGTGGGTGATCGGATCTTAATGAAATTTAATATTTGGAAGGATATCGTGTCTAAGAACTATCCTTTTAAATCCTTACCAGATCTGGTGACATTGGGGGGAGTTGGAGGGGAGAACCTAAAATCTTGGAAAACGCTTAGAGTGGAGGGATTGGGATGACACTTGGCGGGAAAAATAAGCAGAAGTCCTAGATACATGATTGACATAATCGGAACGGATCCGCTCTATTTCGGGGAGTTGGGGGGAGGGTTAATTCTTAAAAATTAGAAAAAATAAGGTATTTACTATACAATGCTTTTGACAATAAATTTAACAAATATTATAGTTTAAAGAGGATATTATTTTCTTCCAATAAGCAATGGTGCTTTTTCGAGACAAAATAATATAACTATTAAAAACGCTAGCAAGAAATGCCCAACATTTGTTGTCCAATTTGTTTAGATGAATCCAATTTATAAAGATATATTTATAAAAATACATAATATATACATAATTATACATAATTATACATAATTTATAAAATATACATATACATATACATAATTTATAAAAATTTTATAAAAATTTAAGTCTTCCCACAGTTCACCCTGTATTCCGCCCGCCGGCAGGGCAATGCCAAAATGACGATAAGCCAAAGCCGTCGCCATACGTCCGCGTGGCGTTCGCTGCAGAAAACCCTGCTGGATCAGATACGGTTCCAGCACATCTTCAATCGTGTCGCGTTCTTCGCCAATGGCGGCAGCAAGATTATCCACACCGACAGGACCGCCACCAAATTTTTCCATCATAGACTGTAACAGCTTCCTGTCCATAACATCCAGGCCTATTGCATCTACATCAAGCATACTCAATGGGCGAGAGGCGACCGGCGGCCAGCACGCCCTGGAGATTGAGGCAGGGAATGATGACGACCAGGCCGGCGACGGCATCGGGCTCGAGCTCACGCGCGAGCTTGATCAACGCGATTTGTTCAACAGTCGGCTGCCCGCCGGCAGCGAGCGTGGCGTCAAGATCGCCCCAGGTTTCATACACCAGCGCCCGGGTAGCGCGATAACGGGCCTCGGCGCGGGCGTATTTTTCCTGGAAACTCGGGCTGTCCGCGAGGATCCCGAACGGCCCGGCCTTCTCGCGCGCGATCGAACGTTAATTTGCGTGGCGATTAATGCCAGAATCGTCTCTCACGCAATTGGACTATCTGTCTCATTTTTTTCTACAATTAGCCATGACTTGATGCCCACAACTATTAAAACTATTCCATACAAGTTGAAGTATTGGCTTCTTAGCATTTTTTTTTTGTCAATTGCTTTTTTTATTTAACGTAAACGTAAAGCTATTTAATTAAACGTAAAGCTACTTAATTTCAAATAATTCTTTTAGTTTAATTAAATTGACTTGGTTAGAACATTTTAAACTATTATCCTATAGGAGGTGGACTACCTCTTCCTCAACCTCATGGCATTAGAAACTTTGGAGGGTGCTTTTTACATCGAAAATTGAGAGTTTTATTACTTTTTATAAGTCGACAGTGATTGGAGAACAACCAGCTATGGGGAAGGGGGTGAAAAGTTGGCTCCCTTCTATTAGATCTCTATACAGATTAGCATCTTTATATTTCTTTATAGCTGTCAACAAAGCAGTCAAGTCAAGCAGTAATTCCATTAATAAATTAATTAATAATCAAGTGATTAATAAATTTTATTGATTTCTACACTTCAAGATAATTGTCATTATTTTCTCTGGAAATGTCGTGAGATATCTCGTTTCTTACCGAAAGTTATCAATTAATGATATGTAAAAACCAACTCAAATCCACTTTTTATAATTTATAATATCATGTCATGGTTGTGCCATCAGACGGAACATATAGTTCATGGTTGCGGCGTCAGACGGAACATATAATATGATGTAATTGAATTTATAATACGATGTCATGGTTGCGGCGTCAGACGGAACATAGTAAAAACAAAACTAGATTTCGAAAAATATCCTTTTTTCAACAGGTCCAGAAGTAGCTAATAAACTAGAATTATCATTTTGTTTTTTTATTGATTTTGAAAAATAGTCATCATAGAATGGATTCCCAATCGAAATTAATTTTGATTTATCAATATTTTTAGAAATAAGATAATTTTCATAATTTTTTCCCCATACAATTGCTTTATCAGAATAATTTGGAACATTTCCCATGAAATTCAAATATTCAAAAGAATTTGAAGTATCATAATAATATCCGTGTTGGAGTAGATTAACTAGAATATTATATTTTTTAGAAATTTTTCTAATGTTACGAAAATAATTAAGTTAAAAGCAGAATTATATAACGTAGAAGCATCTTTTTAAGTATTGCCAGTTGAGTTTGGTAAGTAATAGGATTAATTTATTTGAATTAATTTTTGGCTTTTTGGTGTAAAAACATTATCAATTTGCTTAAATACTGCCATGAACTTAGGTGATTGTCGATTATTTGAATAATAAGTATTCATTTCCCTGTTAATTTAAAATAGGCAACTCTGGCCTTCTCTGAACTAGTGTCTTTTTAATGCTTTTAAACCATTTTGTAAACGGACCTCCGCCAAATCGTCCTCAGTGCTAAAAAAAAAATAGGAAAGAGGAAAAAGAAAAAAAGAAACAAAAAAGAAACTAACAACAAAATCTAACCTTTTTAAGTGAACTGTACGAGAGGAAAAAAGACACTGAATCAAACAACAAAAACCAACTTGAAATCAATGAAAGAGAAGTTACCAATTAGATTGAATAAGTATTCTTTGCCTTGCAACAGATTTCGCCTGTCTACAATTTCGGTTTTTATTCTGTTGAAATAACTCTGAACTAATTCAGAGTTCCCTCTGAATGCTGCCTCATTTTTTTGGTTTGTATACTCAGAAAATAGTTTAAAGACCTTGGTTTGCTCGATTTTGTGTGTTATTTTCTTGTAGCTCTCACCCACCAAAAATTATTTGTAACAAGATGCAAAAACAAGTATCTCCCAATGCTAACAAGAATTATTAGTGACACGTGTGCTCGCAGTAGTTGTCTCTACTTAATTTTTGGAGGGGGGCAAATTTGCATAAATATATGGGGGAAACGTCAAATGTGTTTTTTTTTTTTTAATCTGGGGGTGGGGTGTTATTTTCACCAATTGGCAAATGCTTAGATACCGTCTATTCTTGTTTGACGAACATGAGCATTAAAATCACTTTATAAAAAAGAATATATTTCTACCAGGTATCTTTTCTGTTTATTCGTGGAACTGGTTGTAATGTCGATCTAAGTAACTATCATCTTCGTCTTTTGGTCCTACATTTGCATATACTACTTTGACTACACCTTGTATTTTTATGTCACGAAGTGTACAACTAAAATTCTATTGCTCTATTTATTATTAACCCTACTCTCTGGGTGTCCTCCCTATCCTTCTTATGAAGTTATAGTATAATTTATGAAATAAGTAATTAAATTTTGTGTTTCCATTTTCAACACATCGTGTTTGCGAAAATTTGTCCTACTTGTCCTCTTGCAATGGGATGAGTGGATGTCATCAGGAAAGATTTAAGGGAAATGAAAACTTCTTAGGAGGGCACAAGTAGGAGGAGGAGGTTTTGAATAGATTGGGATAGATGAGGAGCGTGCGTAGCTGTGTTGATCTCAGGTGGCTGAGTGCCGCAGTGAACTAAAGCATTAATAGTAGTAATTATCTATTACAGGCATCTTTGATGTTAACTGTCTGCTTGGTGTTTGCACCTGCTGCAGATGCAACATTTGTTACAGTACCGCCATTGGCCAGGTTGTCTAACTGCAATGTATCTGAGTTAGCGGCCGTAGTGGTATCCAGCAATGTACCGTTGGTAGTCACAGCGTTGGTGAAACCCAGATTTGCCAGGTTAATCGTTACTGTGTCTGCAGTGTTGTCATCATCACCGGCCCCATCATTAAGTAGGAGAGCCTCGAAGTTGGTGTAGAAGGCCTGAACTGCGTTATCCAAAGTTTCAACAAAACAAATAAACACGCACCACCAATCTGTCTTCTGGCAAAAAATGCGAAGTTCCACATTTTTGTACATAGGAGCAACAGGGCTTGCTGATACGCTGAATGCAATGGTGTGAATTTCGTTAAGATTCTAGTACTTTTAGGTGGTGTTCCCCCTATTTTCCAACATAAAGCAAACTTTCTCAGGCTCGTAACTTTCAATGACAAAGACTGAATTTGACGAAACTTATATATTTAAAATCAGCATAAAAATTCAATTCTTTCGATGTATCTTTAGTATCAAAATAAAACTTATCTGTGAGTAAATTAAGAATATCATAGAAGCTTATACTGCAAAAAAAAAAAAAAAAAAAAAAATCAAGTAAATCTATTTTTAGGACTCCTTTTCATGGACCCCATCCCCAAGTCAAAATCCAAAGCACACATGCCCTACTACTCTCCCAGACAGTTTCAACTTGATAGACTTGAAGCTATTTCCGTGATATTAAAAATATGCTATTTTGATTACCTAGTACCAAATAATGTCTTTCAATTTGTCTTCCTACTTATAAATATATAGATTCTAATTCTCGTTAAAACTGGGAGTAATGATTTTCCTTGACGTGTGTATGAATCTTTCTACGTGTTAAATAAAAAAAAGAAGTTTTTTGAAAAAAAGAACTGAAACTAAGGAACTACATTAATACTTGAAACGAACTGTAATCATTACGTATATGAGTGGTCCCCCCCCCCCGTCAATACCTCACTCTTTACGCCAAAGTTCGAATTTTGTTCCAATTCCTTAAGAATGAACCCTGAACAGAATTAATAGCCCTTTTGAAATTACTGAAAATACTTTAGCGTAAAGAGCGATGTACCGGATCCAGAGCAGATCCGTTCCAGTTATGTCAGTCACATATATTAGGCTTGTTTTTATTCTTCCCCCCAAGTTTCTTCCTGATCTCTCCGCTTTAAGTTTTTTCCAAGATTTCCGGTTCCCCCCAACTCCCCCCCCCCAATGACTCTGGATCAGGTCGGAATTTAAAGTAAGAAATCTGTGTTACGAGGCCCTTCCAAATATGAAATTTCATGAAGATTCGATCACTCCATCGTAAGTAAAAAATACCTCATTTTTTCTAATATTCAGAATTAACCCTCCCCCGGTTTTCGTATGAGAAAGCAGCACTCCTAATTAATATTGCCCAGGTGGTGAAAATTTCAGCGAAAAGAAAGATTAGCTTTCTCAGCGAAAAGAATGATTATACTTCAATTTATTCTTGTATTTTTATCTGCCAAATACAAACTGATATAGAATGTCACTTAAGAAAAAGTATAATAAGGATATTATCCCAACTGATCCCTCTCCTGGCCCTGCTATACAAGTAGACCGCCGTAAAAAAGGGTTCACTGGATCAGAAATTTGCAGCTCTAACGCTGTAATAATTGGTTCGGGGCGGGGAGTAATTCGGAAAAATTAGAAAATATGAGGTTAGAAGGATCTTGTGCTTAGCTTTCATTTAAAATCCCGACCAGATCCGGTGACATTGGGGGAGTTGGAGAGGGTAACCGGAAATCTTGGAAAACGTGAAAATTGAGGTATCTTCATCTTACGAATCGGTGATCAGATCTTAATGAAACTTAATATACAGAAGGATCTTATGTCTCAGATGCTCTATTTTCAATTAGAACCGGATCCAAGGACATAGGGGGAGGAGGGAAACAGAAATCTTGGGAATCTTCCTACTTTGAAAGAATCTGTGTTGTAGTGGTGTTTCTATATAATATTATATTATATTTATTATTATTATTTTTTAATTTATTTATTATTATTATTCATTATACATTATTGTTTCTATATCTATTTAAAAATAAGTTATTTGTGTGTTATGTCTGTTACGCCAGATTATATCTTCTATATATATAAAAGAAAACAAATTAAATGTAAAAAATGGGAATTGCATAAATATTTCGAAATATTTTGACAATAGATTAAAGTAATTCGAAAACCTTAAAACAATTGCTTGTGGTTCTTTTTCAGTTATCCTTGTTTCTTCGATTCGGTGGCTTGGTATTAGTATTTGTTCATCTTTATCTACACTTCGATCTTGTGGACTTACTGATATTAAAAGTAAACCTAAAATTGGGTACGCGAAAACTGTCCCGAACCAAGGCAGATTTTCACGAAAGGCTTTATCCAGACTTTATTCTACACATTACGATCATTCTATATTTTTTCTGTCCGGTTTGCGCCCGTTTTTTTCAAACAGTTCGTGGTAACGAACTGTAGTAAGGAGCGACCCGGGGGTGGTTCATCCTCAAATACAAAATTTTCAGAGCTTTCAACAACGTTGAACAAAAATTTCAAAATTGCTATCTCAAAATTTTGATTGGATGTGTTTCGGGAAATGGTGGGCGTGGGAGTGGGGTTAGTTGCCCCTCTAGTCACTATCGAATATTAAAAAGAGCACTAGCACTTTCAATTTTCATGAATTCAATTTCAATTGAATGTGCTTTTTCTAATTTTCTATAGCAAATGGTAATATCAAAATTTCCATCAGATATATTTCGGAAAAAAAACGAGGTGTAGGGATAATTTTTCTTAAAAAATATCTTACCATGAAGCAATTATTCCCCAGAGCAGTAAATCAAAAGCAATGCTTTCATCTGCTCCGCTTGCTCAGCTCGATAGGTTATCCCAGACGAAATAAAATCTTAGCGGTTTTTCATTTTCGGCAAAATTGCATAGAAGATGGTAATACAAAGTTATATATTAAGGAGGGGCGTATATAAAGAATCTTATTCCAGGGAAGGGTCAGCTCAGAATTCGGCTTGAATGTTAAACATCAGTCATCAAGGTTTGTGGACAAAAGATCGTAGCGCGCGTCGGTGTTCGGCGAAAGTCGGTTGGCGAACTGCAGACCTCTGTCAACCCGTCGCTGAAGCTCACGGAACCAGGCCTGGCGAGATTCTCTGGCCGCCTGCGCCGAGGCATCACCCACTTCTGCGGTCTTCAGCCCCTGGGTTTTAATCAACTCCTGCAATATCTGACCGACCTGCTCGCCAATCTCATTGGCCTGCTCCTCATTCAGATTTCCCTCGTGTGACCTGAAAAGCAGCTCCTCCAACTCGCGTCTCTGCTCCTCACCGGGCTGTCCCTCTCCAGGCCCGTTCACAGGCGTACGACTTAGCGTATCACATGCAGACCGAGATCCCTCGGGTATTGAATTTCGATCAAGAGACCGTATCGACTCGGCGTTTGTATGGTTTGGAGCAAGACAACACGCGTCCGTTTGGGCAGCAGCTTTTGGCAGCGCGTCGTTTGGTGGAACGCGGCGTGCGCTTTGTTCAGATCATGCACGGGGATGGTGCTGCGGGGGCTGGGGCTGCGCACTCGGGGGTGAAGGCCAATCACTCCAAGCTGGCTGCCCAGGTGGATCTTCCCAAGTCGCCGACGGAGGCAGGCTGATGAGGTATCAGCCCGTCGAAGACCGGAGCCCGTCCAACCTGCGGCAGCAGCAGCCAGGCAGTGCGTCGTGGAGGGAGTCTCCGCCACAACCCAACGCTCACCTCGCGACGCAAAGGCGAAGCCTTTGCCTGGAGCGAGCATGAAGAGCAGTTTTGAGCTGACATGCGTCAGCTCAAATGGCGCAGCCATCGCCTGGCACGAGCAAGTCGCCGACGGAGGCAGGCTGATGAGGCAGCAGCCCGTCGAAGATATGGAGACCGTAGGTCGCGCGCTACGACCTGAGCCAGAGCGTCTTCGACCCCTTCAACGCCACGTCGATCACGGCCGCGGTGCCCGTGTTACCCAAGATCACCGACGCCACCGGCGACGGCGTCGACGACATCCTGGTCGCCATGGAGGTGACCAGCCCGCTCAACCAGGGCGGCGTCGCGATCATCAACGGGCCCATCGACCCGGCCAACCCGCAGGTCGACTTCATGACGAGCGTCGCCGCCGCCATCGGGTTCGCGGCGGACGCCGGTGATTTCCTGGGCAACGACGGCATCCTCAATTCAACTTTGTGGGTCTAATTAAATTGAATAGAATGCGAAATATAGGAACATAATTGAGTCAATTCAACTTTGTGTGTCTAGTTAAATTGAATAGAATGCGAAATATAAGAAAATAATTGAGTCAATTCAACTTTGTGGGTCTAATTAAATTGAATAGAATGCGAAATATAGGAACATAATTGAGTCAAATCAACTTTGTGTGTCTAGTTAAATTGAGTAGAATGCGAAATATAGGAAAATAATTGAGTCAATTGAACTTTGGTGGTCTACTTAAATTGAACTTTTAACATGCCCTGAAAATTTAAATTTAGTACTCTCAGCTGTTCATGAAGTATTGTAGATACGCCTTTTTGATAAACTGGATGCACATAGTATCTTTTGATTTAGTTTTACATGTCCCTCACCATGAAGTATTGTAGATACACCTTTTTGAGGAACTGGATTTACATAGTATCTCTTGATTTAGTTTTACATGTCCCTCACCATTCCTCAAGTTTCAAAATTTTTATCAATAATGAAGGAATTTAGAATCTTTAAAGCGCAAGGAGGGAAGGGTGGTTGACCTAGATATTTAATAACCATGGTCTTACAACTTATTTATTTTGTATCCAAAGTAATGTTATCCACTCAAATCACGCAATTAGACACATTATGAGTTTCATACAACCTCTGTGAATGGCAAAGTCCCCAGTTTAGATGTATGCTTATTGACCCCTCTTAGGAAGTGTGGTCTAGATATTCTAGGGGTGGCTAATGTTACTTTGAACTCGAGTTGTTATTTTTATTGACCTAAATACTTCTAAAGAACAAAAATCTGTTCATATTTTACGGCTAGTAAAAGGAAAACGTTCCCGTCATATTTTAAAATAGCGCCACTCTTCTTCACCGCTTGAGCAGCCTTCCTTGATATTAAATTTTTAGCATTTGCCGTTTTCTATTGTAAATATAATATGGGCTTTTGAAAATGACCAAGCTTTCATCCAAAAATGTATGGAATTTTACATTCCATAGAAATAACACATCACAAATGACGGCCTATTTGTTTTTGTTATTTTTCCACCAGGGATGATCGTATCGAACCGGTGGTCCAAGAAGATCTCACAAGATGTGAGATGTTAAGGATAAATGTCCCGGGCTGAAAATCGCAAGTTAATATTCTTAACCGTTCCTAAGATATTACAGATGCGCCTTTTTGATAACTTGGATGCAAATAGTCTCTTTAGATTTAGCTAATCATGCCCCTCAATATTTCTGGGAAGTTTGCCCCTTAACCTTTTGGACGAACAAGGGATTAAACAATCACCCCTTTCCCAATGATAAATCCTGCATGTAAAAAAAATGATGAATGGCATAATTTATAATCCCTGCCCCGGGCCTTTGGGGGATTTCTATCCCTAGTTAATAGTTAATAGACGATTTGTATTTTCCCCACCAAGTTTCGTCCCGATTCATCCACTCTAAGCGTTTTCCAAGTTTTTAGGCTCCCCCTCCCCAATGTCGCCGGATCCAGTCGGGGGGCCTAAAATCTTGGAAGATGCTTAGAGTGGAGGGATCGGGATGAACCTTGGTGAGAAAAATAAGCACAAGTCCTAGATACATGATTGACATAGCCGGAACGGATACGCTCTCCTTGGGGGAGTTAGGGGCGATGGTAAATTCTGAAAAATTAGTTATTTTTAACTTACGAAGGAGTGATCATATCTTAAAACTTCCTAACCCTTACAAACACAAAGGTACACCGATACTACTTCTTAATCGATAATGCACAACTATACATCACCATACATGACTTTATCCGACCTCAAATCAGTATAGCTAAATGAAACTTCAAAAAATGTGTTATACCAACTGTTTATTTTTTAAAGACTACGTGCATCTCTAGGAGAGAATGCCTTACCCCAAATGTCGTCGTTACATCTGAAACTGGGAAGCTAAAAAATATCTATAATTGGTTGACTAAATAAGAATTTATAATCAAACCTTTTTTCCCGTTTTTTCTTTTTAGTCTTTTTTTATTTTTATTTTTTTTATTTTTGTTTTTCTCCTTCATTTTTCATTTTATTCCCTTTTTTTCTTTTTTTTCTTTTTTAGTTTTTTAGTTTTTTAGCTTTTTTAGTTTTTTTTATTAGTTTTTAGTTTTTTTCTTTTTATTTTTTTTTTGTTTTTCCTTTTTTAGTTTTTTTTAGTTTTTTTTTTAATTATGTACTGGTCGTCATTTATACTCCTTGTGCCCCGGTCGTCATTTGTGTCCCGGTGCTTTGTTGATGGTGATTGCGTTTGCCCTTTTTACTGATAAGCTTCTAGTAGATTTCAAGATAAAAAAGAAAAATATTTGTGATGTTTGACGCAAATGATTTGAAACAAATACAAGACTGTGACAGCTAACAACTCTAAACAAGACGTCCCAGATTAAGCTAAGATAAGATTTATAAAGGTGACTTAAAATCTTCGGGGAACTCTTGCCTTAGATGCTTGCAGTTTAAAAAAAAAGAAAGAAAGAAAAAACACTGACTTAGCTATAAAGTTATTCAGTTGCTACAAGATACGCGGAAATTCGGACATGGACAGGGCTGATTAACCCACATAGCCTATTAGGTTTTTCCCTTTCCTCATCGCGAACCTCTCCTATGTGCCCGTTCAAACTTTGGTGCCCGTTCGATTAGAAACTAAGAGTTTAAATACTTTTTTTATATGTCAAAAGTCGTTGGAGGCTAACCAGCCCATGTCCTAAAACTGATTTTAATACCTTGTGTTTATTTTTACCCCTTAAGATGTCTGATCGGCATTTTGAGGTACCTATTTTTTACTTTTTCTGTGCTGCTCAATTTTTCATATGGGGGAGTTTCCTCATATCGTTGCGTTTCAATGCCGCGCTAGAGCCTTCCATTACTCAAGTGTCGTTGGTTGACATTGAAAATCACATACAAGCCTTGACGATTACCAAAGATTCGACGGTGGAGCGTATTGTCGCAACAGTTCCTCCCTTGTTGCCTGGAGTGTACCGTGTAAATTTTCAGGTACTCGCTACCGATGGTCATGTAACCGAAGGGTCCATTCGATTTACCATTCTCGCCGAATAAACGGATTCCATGTCAGATCTTCTAGAATTCATCAGCGCCTTGCTTGATGGCACGACGTGAGATGAAACGGTAATTGACTCGCTACCCAGCAGGAGGTGTTCAGGCTGAGAAGGGCTATCGTTGAAAAAAAGAACTGCAGATTTAGAAGTATTGAAAGCCAGGCCGATTTTTCGGTATTCATCACGTAGAAGCAAGAAATTTGATTGCAGACCCCTAATAGACCGACTTAGATTTAATAGATCGTCCCCGTATGTAAGTAGCGACACATCTTGGAGATACATGAAACATTTGCACATGCCTGGGCATTTAAAACACTATTATTGTACAAACTTGGGGTTTGTCTTTTTTCCCCCAGGGGTGATCGTACCGACTCAAAGGTCCCAGAATGTTGCAAGAGGTCTCATTCTAGCGGGAATTAAAAGTTCTAGTGCCCTTTTTAAGTGACCAAAAAATTGGAGGGCAGCTAGGCCCCCCCACGCTCATTTTTTCCCCAATGTCACCGGATCAAAATTCTAAGATAGCCATTTTATTCACCATAGTTGAAAAACCCAATAACTATTTCTTTTGGGACGACTTACTCCCCCACAGTCCCCGTGGGAGGGGCTACAAGTTACAAACTTGACTCAGTAAAGGATTTTGTTTTCGCCTGTATAAACAGACTGATGACTAAAGCCTTTTTAGTCCATATAATTTATCTTTGGTAGAGGATGGGGGTATGCACTAGACACCTTCAAAATAAAAACTTATTGCGAACCTTGATCCGAAACAGAATATTGTTGTTCATCATGTTCTTTTGCGACGGATGGTAGCCAATGGTTTCAGGGTCCCAAAGATTCATAGAGCCCTCCATTTGGTCAAAAGCCATACATGACAACGTTTATTGACGCTTTTGTCAGTAAACTTTCCGTCCGTGCCCTCGATCGCCTTGCCCGTGATGGTCTTGGCGCTCTCGAGCAGCTTCTTGGTGTTGGTGCGGAACGCCTTGAGGAAGTCGATCTCGGCGTTCTTGATCTCCTCGAGGTTGCGGGTGCGCTCGTTCTCGGTCAGGTTGACCTTGCGCGAGTACTTCTCCGCGCCGATCACGATGCCCTCGACGCCCGTCGGGACCTCGAGCGACGCGTTCTTCACGTCCTCACCGGCGCGGCCGAAGATCGCGTGCAGCAGCTTCTCCTCGGGCGTGAGCTCGCTCTGGTTCCGGTGGGTCGAGGTGGTTCCGAAAAACGTCATCGTGTCGATCGCAAGCCCGTTCTCAAGCCCGTTTACAAATACTGTAGCGGGTCCTTGATGACGGGTTATGTAGCGACCGGCGCGGGCGGCGGGGACTCAACTTATCGTGTGGACGCACACGCGGTCCCACCGATGCGTTGGTCTCAGACAGACGGCCCCGGAAGCGTGATCCCGTAGCGCCAGCGCTCGATGGTGACCTCGGCGAAGCAGCCGCCATAGTTGAGCGGCTCTCCTTCCCAGAATTCGTCTTCCTCTGTTGTTATCGGCCACGGCTTGCCAATCAAATTTGCCGGTAAATTAGAGGAAGAGGCGGCTAAAAAAGAATTGAATATTACGCCGGAAGAAATCGCCCGCCGGCTGGATCTCCGCGATGAAACGGTGTTTACCATCGACCCGCCGGACGCGAAAGATTTTGATGACGCCGTTTCGCTCGAAAAACTGGAAAACGGCAACTGGAAATTGGGCGTGCATATTGCAGATGTCAGCTATTTCAAATTTTTCCTCTCCCTTTAGCCCCCCAGATGGTCGAATCTTAAAGATGATTTCAATACACAAATATCTTCGATTACCGTTCAAGAGGATCGAACACAAGCAGTGATTGGTTGCATACGTGTCTCCGCAGCTACTTTACAGATTCTAAGTCAAACTGAAAAGTTTGGAAAGATCTTTGGTGATATTCGTATTGATGATGACGGTCGTTTAGCAACACATATCGGTTCGGAGAATAGCAACGCTTTTGTGCGCGGAATAGGTGAATACTCAACAGGAAAACACAAAATTCGATTTTCGTTCGAAAAACAGAGTTTAACATTCACTACGGCACCCGTTCCCCTACCGCTGGCGGCTTGAACTGACCGGAAGCTGGCCCCCGCTCTATCGGCGAGGCGTGCAGTCGCAGAGCCTCATGCGCTGCGCCCCTCGATGAGGTCGCGCTTGGCGGCGAGCGCCCGCGCCAGGTGGCGGGTGAGCGCCTGGACCCGGGCGCTGTCCTTGAGGTCTGGATGGGACAGCACCCAGATATCCCGGTCGGGTTGGACCGCGGCCCCCGGCAGGCGCGCCAGCCCCGGTTCGGGATCGGCCAGGAAGCAGGCGTCGAGCACGATGGTGTTCTGCCAACTGAAGCAATTTGTCCCCGCCGTCAGACCCCCTGTTCGCACTATACTTCCCCATCAAATAATAAATGGATATACAATAACTATGTTCGACTCCCACGTTCAAAAATGAGGACACAATGCAACTTCTTTGTGAGTGATAGGAAGGGAAGTTTTCTACATTTCGTCAAACTGCCGCCAAATAAAGCCCTCATATTTATTGCATTTTATTTTACTGACATGTGGGTGCACCGTTCAGCAATGTTAGAACTGGATATCACCTTAAACACAAGTGTGGGCCATATTATGACCAAACATACGGTGGGTCAGAACGAGATTATTGTACCTACAAAATTGCATCAGTCCGTAGCCATTCCTGTTTTCTTTTACTTCATCAGTGTTACCTTGGCTAGGATACCATTGATACCTATTTCCACCGACCTGCTCCTTTAACTGTAAGTAAGATCATCTGAATGACTAATATCTCCATTAGTCGGTTCTACAGGGGCATATACTACTATAACTGATACCCTGAACATTTTAGTCATAAAATGAGTGGTTAGTATTCTATTACAATACCTTCCTGAAAATCAACTAGTTAACTTAACAAAAGTGGTCAAAAACATGATTGATACGTTTCTATCCGGGATTGAATTGATGGGTAAAGGGGGCATCATGATGTACCCCATTTTCTTGGCATCCGTCATTGCCACTGCCATTATTATTGAGCGATTGATGTTCTACAAGAAATGCAACGAAAATCCGGACGATATATTTGCGGCGATCAAGGATTTGGTGAGCAATGGCAAGCAACTGCGCGCGGTCGAACCCGGTGAGGGCAAAGAAGGACCGGTCTCGCGAATGCTGTTGGAGGACAAAATAATGGAATACCTTACAACATATCCAAAAACGGTTTCATTCCTTGATGGGATAAAGCATAAGGTAGATGTTGATAGTAAAGAAGGGGTCGAACAACTCCACATTGTTGTAAAAAAAAATTTTGATGAATTAATGAAAATCTTCACTAAGGAGGGATTTACTAAAGTAAAGTTTGAACATAAACAACCTGATCAAATAGGAAATGGATTAAATCTCAAATTAAAAAAACCATGGGAGATGCACGTAAGAATGGTAGACTTGAAAAAAGGACTATGGGCCAAAGTTCCGGATCACCTCAAGGAGCTCTTCCTGATGTCGTGCGATCAATCCCACTACTACCGTCAGGTTTGGTACTGGGGCGGCGAAGCCAAGCTTCGCGTCGAGGGCGAGAAGATGGAGCTGACCGAAATTCCGGCCGAGGAATGGAATCAGGTCGTCAAGGATGCGGAAGAGTTTTGGGACGACCTCGCATCCATCAGCCCGCGTACGGCCAAAGTCGTCCAGGCCTACAAGGACTATACGGCGGTCATGGAAAAAGTAGGCGTACCCTACCGTTACTTAATACTACTTTGTAAATAAGTTTTGATTTGTAAGTTGCTTTGTAAACTAGATATTTAGAAAACTTCTACATGAATATTAGTAGTTTTAAGTTTATCGAATTTTAGTAAAGCAGATACCACCTAACAGAAGTTAAGAGTTCTAAATGCGGCAGTTAGGAGTTGGCATTGGAGGAAAAGAAGATTTCAGTAGACAAGTAATACCTCAATCAAAAATTTTAAACTGACAAACACTTTCGGTTTGTTACTGTTTTTAAAATAATGTAAACTTGAACACTGCAAGATGAAATGGCTCTCTCCAAGTTTTGATTGGAGGCATTTAAGGAAATGAGGGTGTGGGGCAAAGGGAACTGGTAGATGACCTCCTATCAGGTTTGAATTTTATAAAGGTAACTAGAACTTTCAATTTCCAATCAAATCAGCTACCTCTGAATTTTATATAGCCCTCTCATATAAAATCTTATATACCCCAAGGACGTAACCTAAACCACTTGCCCCTGGGCGCTAGGGGATTTTACCGACCCCAGAATTTTTATTATTTGATATTTGAATCATTTTTAACGAAATGTTTTAGCTTGTTGGATTACCACCTGTCGAAATGACATTGTATCAAGATACGCATCCGAAAACATATAAAATTATGAAAAAAGTGAATGCAAGTGATAATTTGGATCGATATTTAATGGGACGTCAATTCTTGGTGTTGGCATTGGTGTTTATTGAAAATTTATGCGGTGATCCTATTGACGGTGCACAAGTCTTAAATATGCCTCAACCTGTCCTCAATATATTCTTAGAATCAGGATTAGCATTATTCTTTATGACAACCATGCTTTCCAAAGTCAGTGCACAAGTCTGTTTAACTTTTTTTTAATTAGCTTATTAATTTTGCTGAGTAGTCATAGATGTAGTTACTGGTTTTACTCTCAGACACAAATTATACAACCTCTTTAAAAGTCTTCCATTCTCTTTGTAATGTCTATCAATCTTATAAGATGCAAACTTTTAACTAAGGATACAATACTCCACTGAAGCAAAAAAAATATCAAGGAGGCACACTCGTGCCTCTATAAAGAGGCGAGCCACGACAATGTTAAGCGATCTTCGGTTCCAGTGGTCGCAGAGGGATGGGGAGGGATGCTGAGGAGGGAGTACCCGCGTAGTTGCCCTGAAAACCTCACAAGAAGCGAGTTTAAGAGGTGGCTTTATACCTATCACCAGAGCACAAAGTTTTTTCAGAATTTCTTAGTGAAACTCCAGAATTTGTGAAGAGCGCACGCTCTTCGTCTATCACAACCTATTCAGAGCTTCATTCTTTGCCTTCTCCCATGGAGTCCCAGTTTTCCTTAGATCCTTTCTTGTGACCTCTTTCCAGCCCTTTTGAGGATGCCCTGCTTTTCTAGCACCCTCAAATGGATGATCAATTAAACTTTAGCGTAAGGAGGGGGTGTCGAGGAGGAAAAGCCCCTTTCATATACGGAGTAATTCCTGTCCGTTTTAAGTTTTAATGTCGCTCCTTACTTTCATTTCAAAAAACTTGTTTTTGCTATTTAATTACAGATAGGAGCTTGAAACCTACACAGTAGTGTTCTCTGATACGCTGAATCTGATAGTGTGATTTTCATTAAGATCACTTGAATTTTAGGGGGTGTTTCCCCCTTTTTCGAAAATCAGGAAAAAATTCTGGCTCGTAACCTTTGATGGGTAGGCTCGAGGCGGCGAAGAGCGCCCGCGTATACGGGTGGCGCATGGCGCGATGCAGGCTCGCGGCCGGCCCCTCCTCGACGACCGCGCCCCGGCGCATGATGGTCGCGTCGTCGGCCACCCCCGACACCATCGCGAGGTCATGGGTGATGAGCATAAGCCCCATCCCGTCTTCATCGACCAGCCGGCGCAGGAGCGCGAGGATCTGCGCCTGGGTGGTGACGTCGAGCGCCGTGGTCGGCTCATCGGCGATCAGCAATCGCGGCCGCAGCGCGATGGCCATGGCGATCACCATCCGTCGCGACGCCAATGTGGCAAAGATTACTCGCGACAACGTCCTTGAGCCGCGGCGTCAAGTCGACGAGCTGCACAAACTCGGCGTCGGCGTAGGCCTGTCGATACACTGCGCGGAGATCCTCGGTGCTCACCGGGCCGCTGGCTCGTGCATGCAGCGTGACATGAATGCCGCGCGCAAACGGGCCCGAGTGTGGCACGAAGTGAACCGCTGTTTTCCGGCCACTGATGGCACTCGTTATGCCGGCGATTTCGGGTGCGTGGCGATGTGCCAGCGGCTTGTTGAATGAGGCCGGGGCGCCCATTGCACTTGCATTATTTTTCATCATTCATATCCAGTTTCATTTCTCAAAGCGATGACATCTTTCAATCTCATCGGAATTTAAGTTTACAGTACAGAATACTTCAACATATAGATTACCTTGTTTTTACTACTTCTTTTCTTTTGCATACCGTGGAGCTAGACCACACAGGAAAGAGACTACCTTTACCACCCCACAATCCCGTTCAGCCGAAACAGAAGTTCTCGTGGCTGAGGATTTCTTCGTGCGAGTGTACACCTAATCGGCAATGAACAACAAGAATATGGCTAGCGTAAGGTTTTTCTTTTATTGGATACTGTCCAATGCTGACAAGACAATTATGACCCCTTATAACACTTGGATATAGCCATAGGCTACTTGCTTCACTTCTGATTTTTAACAATTTTTGCAATTAGGCTGTTTCCAGAGTTGCCACTCCTAGTGCTAATTTACAAACAAACGCAAAATAGCCTAGTAATTCACTACAATTCCTAAGATGTTCCAGATTAGCACTCATGAAAATATACCGCCTTCGGGACTTCTGATTTACTTGAACCCGGTGTTCAGTTCATGGCCGATGGGCACGAATGGAACGTGTTTGTCACCGCCCACGGGCTGATCATGGTGTTTTTTGTGGTTATGCCGGGCCTGATCGGTGGTTTCGGGAACTGGTTCGTGCCGTTGATGATTGGCGCGCCGGACATGGCCTTCCCGCGCATGAACAACATCTCCTTCTGGCTTCTGGTGCCGGCACTGATCCTGCTGGTGCTGTCCGCCGTGATCGGTGGCGGGGCTGGTACCGGTTGGACGGTCTATCCGCCATTGTCGAACCAGCCGTGTCATTCATAGTGTGGCACAGTTGCGTGAATTGACAGGATATATCACGGTGTAGGTGGCTTGCAAAATCACGATCCAATGGATTTAAAGCATAGTTTTATCAGGATAGTACGTGAAAAAGTTTCTTAGGAATGATAAGGGATGCCAGAATGTGTCATGCGCTATCCATAGTTTGCAACCGGGGCGTGAATATGCATAGTCTTGGCCCAATGAAACGTGACATTCTTATTAAAACCTTTCAGAAATAACCGAATACAAAAATATGTCGCTTTTTCCATACGCTTCGCCCCGTGCCCGGGGAGGGCCTGGGCGACGAGGTGACGGCCGCGCTGGCGACGCTCGCCCCCGAGTTCCGACAGGTCCTCGTGCTCGTCGACCTCGACGACAAGTCGTACAAGGACGCGGCGCGCATGATCGGCTGCCCGATCGGCACCGTGATGAGCCGGCTGCACCGCGCCCGGCGCGCGATGAAGCGGCAGCTCGGCGAGTACGCGGTCAGCGAGGGCTACGTGGCGGCGCAGGCCGCCTAACCCGAGCGGCTACGGACACTCCGCGTTCTGCATGCCCGGGCCCGATTGTGCGGCAACTCTGCTGGAATAATAATCCCACCCCCTGTAACCGGCGGTTGCGGCAACAATAGCAACAGCAGCGCCAATTACCCATTTGCCGTAACGGTCCCACAATTGCTGAAACTGGTCCTGGCGTAATTCATCATCTACTTCACGGATAAAACTGTCGTCAGACATATATTTACTCTTCACGCACGTAAGATGTGCTTTTCAGGTATCAGGTTTAGACCGGCCATCTCACCGGTGTTGATCAATTAATTCCAGTCTAATAGGGACTTTAAACCGCATTTAATTCATAGTAATTTGCGACCGGAGTGATGGATCTGAATGAATATTGAACCAAAGAGGCCTAAGACCTTGACACGTATCAAGTCTTAGGATGAAGACCCTAGCTCAAATATAACAAGGGGGAGTGGGTTTTAATTGCTGAACAAAATTCTGTTTAATTTAGTATAGCTTACGAATGGAGCAACGGATCCGAATGAAAGCTAGACCAAAGATGCCTAGGATCAGGGTTTATATCAGGTTCCGGTATCACAAACACTATCTCAAATAGGGCGAGGGGGAGGGCTTGTCGAATAATAAAGACTTCATCATAGGGGTGGACGTGTAGCGGAGGGCCGTCCCCTGCCTTATCTGTCGTGAAAAAGAGTACAGTCACGTTTGTCCCAACATTGGCTCCTTCAAATCGACCGATCCAACTATCTTCGTTACGCGCCCATTCGGTTCGTTGGACTATCGCTGGCCGTCGATCATTGGCCGAGAGTATTTCAGCTTGCATAATGCGCTTCCTAACAAACCTAGACTGAAAAATAGACAACGAGCATCGTCAGTTTGGCGTACAGGCCGGCATTGAGGTCACTGAGTTGTTTTGCATTAAGATAAAAATGTATCTATCTATAACCGTAAGAACCACCAGGGAGATATCTACTTCTGAAGAATTTACTAATTTTAGTTCCTTGTCAACAGCTATTAGTAGGTGAATTTCTCTGTTATTTCAAAGTGAGAAACTTTCCCAAGACGTAGCTTGGTCTTGATGCAAATTATTTAATGATATTCATCAAACAGGTTGCGGCAATGAACTGTAAGTAAGGAGCAAATCTAGAATTTTGATATCATAAATTACATTAAAAGAATCGTGTTAGATTACTGAAATTCTCTTAAATTGATGTCTTAACGCCCATATAGTAGCATAAATGATGCCAAAAATAGATAGAGATTGAGAGTTAGAACTCAAAAATTTTTGTTTTTACCAGCCTCCAAGTGGTTATCCAAGCATAGTAAGAATTGTTAGCAACTATTGAAAATCAGAGTGTTATCTAGGGGCACTTATGAGGATTCATTTGTTTGGCAATCAGTGGCAAAGCCATCTTGTCACTTGTGTGACATTGAAATAAACAAATAGTAAAAAATTCTTGTGGCCAGCCATTCTGCATCAGATTCCATCACCACGCTGCTTCCGGACGAGCTACTCAATCACAAGTCTCAGCGATGTCTTTATATTGTTTCCGGATCGTCTGTTCGTCTCGTCGATTGGATCCTGTCCTGCCTGGCGCTTGGCATCACGCCCATCTATCTTCGCCCCAACCTGCTCGACCAACTGCCGCTCACGGACGCTTTTCCGAGCTCTGGTGTGGTTATTCTGGACAAAGTGGCGACTCCACCGTCGAACATGGCGCTATCGGCATCCGACGAGGCGGCAGAAGTGTTCACTCGATGAACTGATGACAATACAACCAATTCAAGTCTTATCGGATTCGAAAACGAGAAGAGAATAACTCTACTCAAACAATCTCACTGGATTAACGCCTTGTTAAACGTATTAATGAGTTTTTTTCTCTCATGCATAGATAAAACAAAACAGATCAATGAAGATTTTCGAAAAGATATGTTCGTCGATGTGTCAATCAGATTTCTTGTGCGTCACCTGTTCGACTTTTGTTCTTCTTCAACAACAACACGAAGAAGAAAATAAAGAATATGTCAATATCATTTGCTTCCTTCCTTGCACCTTCGCGACACATCTCGGTGTACTTGACGATGGTCTTGCGATGTGTGCTCTTGCATGGGGCAAAGCCCCGAAGCTCCTGCTCTCGCTTTTGCATAGGGCCCGTGAATTTCGCGTGATTAGGCTGTGGGAACATCAGCTCGAACCTCTCCAAGCTCCAAGTCTTCCAATCCGCGTATGGCGACCTCAAGGCTGGCTTTGTAGCTTGTGCGATGGATGTCTGAGGTGTTGCTGCTGTCTGGAGGTCCGCGCTGATCGTCTGGTTTGGACCGTCTCTTATTTTAATAAGTATCATCACCCTATTCGCTTTATACAGAAATCAGGCTAATGCCTCTGTAAATTTCCACAATCACCCTTTACATCTTTTTTATAAAGGGGTTTAACTAAAGTTTTTTTTTAATGTCAATAGCTAGCCCCCTTTTCTAAAATCATTTCCACAATCTTTAGCAATTCATCCCTAAATTCAAATCCATCATATTTCTAAAACTCATTTACCAAAATATATGCACCCAAGGCCTTATTATTTCAGAATTATCTAATGCTATCTGTAACTCCTTAAAATGAAGATATTAGACTATTTTATGATAGTTTTCGAGGGTAATAGCTACGTATGTTGAAAACATGCCCGTTCGCCCTTCATCGCACCCGGCACCGGCTGCAACAACCGGCCAGCAGCCAGATCGCGCGCCACCAGAAAGCGGCTGGCCAGCGCAATACCCTGCCCGCCCAAAGCAGCTTCGACACTATGCGCGGTCTGGCTGAACCGCAGCCCCTTGCCGGGCGCGGATAGCCCGACCCCCAACACCTCTGACAGGAAGGTGGACCACAGGTTGTGGGTGTCATGATGATTATGTATATGGTATGCATTCTTTAATCTGTTTCTCACTCATATGCGATCGATGAGTGTATGGTTTTTTTTCTGTGTGTGTTGGCCCGTTCGTTTTGATGAAGCTTGTACATTTGTACAGAACAAGAAAAACAAACAAACATTATTAAAAAAAAGAACACCTCGTTGTTTTCTCCGATCGGATACAAATGACAGCTGTTTACAGATGCTATCTCTCAATCGAGACGAGAAAGAAAAGTTCTACTAGATTCATCGGATTTAGTTGATTTTGCAATTTGATCGGTGGTGGCCGACTAGCCTGCTTGCAGCCACTGCTTGGGGTCTACAACCGGATGCGCCTCAACATGTGCCCCACTCACTCGCTGTCCCAATCCGGTCCAGCCGGTAGCTGGTCGGGGTGTCTCCGCGAATCTGGGCTTGGGCTACGGTGTCCATGAAGGATGAAGACTGAGGCACTGAGGGGCCCAGGTGTTGCGCGCGTCCAGGCTTCGCGCATCCGACCTCCTTCCTCCCAAGCAGTTGGATTGGTTGTTCGTGTACTTTTTTCCCCCCTGTATCTGTCAGTGCTCCAAGGCCCTTGCAGCATCTCGTGTCTCAATACCTACTGGGAAAAGAAAAACTGGTTCTTTTACAAAGAGACATGTCAAGGATCTTGCTTTATTATTGATATTGCCTACATCATCAAAGCATCAATAGACCTATCTGCGCTAACCAAAAAACACCTTAGAAAAATATAGCACTGCAGCATTAAACCTGTGGGAATCATGCTTAATATAAAAGGTAAATTATATGTGTAAAAAGTAGGATCATGTAAGAGGAGGGGGGGTCTGACAATTTTTATTAATTTAGGTTCCGTAAATAAGGCATCAGAAATTAATGGGTCATCTGTCTAAAATGAAAAAAAGCATCATAAGTTTATTTGCAAAGCTTATTTGTTTCTTTTTCTTACACCCAAATTTTCACTCAATCCTTATTCTGAGGATAGAAAAAAAACTTGAACGTTTTTCCAATGCCATCACTTCCAAGCATGGAAGAAATAAACTGAGAGAAAAAAATGACCCTGTTTTTTAATTTTGAAATTTTTTTCGCCCGTTCATTTTAACAAATCAAAAAAAAAAAATCTTGCATCTCCCCCCAGTTGGCTCCGATGCTGTGAATAAATATCACATAATACATGATAATACAATAAATTGTTAATTGAAGAGGTTCTGAAAGCGAGCTAGTTACTTTGGCATACTAATATCGTTTGGCAACCTCAGTTTCCAGGTAACCTCAATTCAACCTCATTGGCAGCTTTCAATCAAGCAGGAAAATGAATGAACTTGGTATTTTTCAGCTATTTTTCTCGTCTGGTGTGAGAAGGAATGGATCGCCATTTTATGGCTACTCAATGTTTTCAAAGGATTTTTCTTAGAATTATCTGGTTGACGTTCTGGGTGTTGTGGCAACTATTCTGGGTGTATCCGTCACTATCGGTTTCGGTATCAGCCAGCTGGTTGACGGTGTCTATGCCATTACCGGCATGGAATGGCTGATGAAAGATATCGACACTAAACCGGCGCCTAGCACAGTGGGCTTGCTGGCTGCTCTGATCATGATCATGGGTATGTCGATCATTTCCGCAGTATCCGGTGTAGGCCGCGGGGTAAAATACCTGTCGAACCTGAACCTGGTGCTGTCTCTGATCCTGCTGCTGACATTCGTTCCCAGGCCATCGCCCCCCTCACCCCCGCCCTCGACGCCATCAAGGGCGGCGGAGACTTCCCCCTCCTGACCGCCCCTTTCGTCGATTTCGGCCCCTTAGGCGCGGCGTTCTTCCTCCTAGCCACAGCCTTCGCGCTCCGGCTCCTCTTCCACCCCTATTTGAACATATTGGCAATGCGTTCTGCACGCTGGAATGTGAGCATTTCAATAGTGCCATTGCGGGTACTTTCACTATTTGATCAGATTATGAATGCGTTGTGCACAATGGAATTTGGGCATTTAGATCGGAGGAATTTATCATGAGAGAAGAGAATCTCTATAAAGGGGGTGCAGGATTTTCTAGCATTATTGAAACACAAAAAAGAGAAAATAAATGAAAAAAAGTTTTTTCAACTGGAAGTAAAGAGCAGCATTAAAACTTAAAACGAACATAAATTATTACGTATATAAGGGGGTTCGTCTCCTCCTCAGTGCCTCGCTCTTTATTTTTAGTAAAAATAAATTAAAGTATTTAAAAATTAAATAAAGTATTGAAAGTATTTTTAGTAATTTCAATTATTTATTCTACGGCATGCAACGTAGATCCAGTTTCCATTTGTTTTTGGTTTAATTCATCTATTGATAGCGATTTGCGGTAATTTTACGCTTAGAAAATTATTTGGATTTATTTCTACTCATTTTTGGCTTAACGAGGCTCTTTACTATTCTTTGACAAACTTGTTTTGTAGAAATTTTTTTTCAAATGAACATTTTGACTTTATATCAACACATTTTTGGTTTAGAGGCAGACTTAAAGCTGAGTTAAAGTATGTAGGTTTTAGAGCACCTGTGCTGACAGTCTTGTTTCACTGGCCATGATTCTTTTGATGCAACTATTGGTATCAAAATTCCATTTTTTAGAGTTTCGGTTACTATTGAGCCGGGTCACTCCTTGCTACAGTTCGTTACCACGAACTGTTGGATAATAATACAAGGCGGGGTGGGGGCCCTCAGATAAATTTGAAAGATGCATAATTGTATCCTAATGGCTTCTTTATGAAAATCACTTACTACATAAAGAAAACAGGAACACATTTTATTGCAGATAATTCATTGACTAATATTAACAAATATATTAGGCAGTTTTCTGGCCAAGCATTTGATTATGTATTTTTTTTTTTCCAAGACCACACTGTCTTTCTATGACAAACAAATAAACATTCAAATGGGGATAATTAGACTTATCCCCATTTGAGTGTTTATTTATAAGTTGACCTTAAAAGCTGCTCCTGACAAATAGGTGCTCTATTTTGCAGTCCTTTTTTATTTATTTTGCCATTTCATTGTGAAAAACAGACAGACCACACTGTCTTTATATAACAAACAAATAAATGTCCAAATGGGGATATATGGACGTATCCCTATTTGAATGTTCATTTTTTAAATTAAACTTAAAAGGGTCAGAACAAAATTCCCAAAAAAACCGTGGATTACACAGGGTATTCCAAATTCTATAAGTCGGAAAAATCAATTGTATAAAACATACCTAGATGAACCATCTTTCATTAATTTTCAGCAGTTTAAAAATTGTCAGAATACTTTAAACGGATTGAAACGGAAAGCTGAAAAAATGTATTTGCAAAATGAGTGCATGAAGCATAAATGTGATATGAAAAAAACATGGAAAACGGTAAATTCACTCCTGGGTCAAAAGGGTAAAATAGAAGTTATTCGATTTAGTTATATCTGATAATGCTTTATTCATAATAGCGCTCGCCTTTCTATTTAGATAAGATACTATATGCCATATGTTCGTTTTTAAAAAACTCTCATTTACAATTGACGACACATAACAAATGTAGAAAATAATTTCGACACTAAGAACTTTCACTTCCCCAAATATCGGGTAACAATAGAAATCCTGGAGTGCCCAATTAGCTCAGCAATTTTCTTCTAATTGCTTGATCTAAGGTGCAAGCGAGCAAAGTGAAGTTGGCATCGGTGCTTACGCGTGCTGCATTGAATTTGCAAAGATAAGAATAGACAAATTTTTTTCTTCGTCTGGAAATATCCTCTTTGTAGAATTTGATAAACGCTTGAAGTTCGTCTTTTTTGTATTTGATGCGCTCTATTCAGATATTTTTCTATTTCTATTGTAGTGGCTATTTGTAAATTGTTTCTTACTCGTTTCTTATCTTTTGTGTTGCTCGATTTGAGATTAATAAATAAATAAAAGAGGCAAATAGCTGGTGTAAAAAAAGGAAAAACCTATAATAAGTAGGCAAATATTGAATGTGTTCTGCCTCATCACCGGCACTTTGCCGACGACCAGTGGACGGATCCGGTTCCTGGGCGACGACATCACCGACGAGCCGGTTCACAAGATCAGCCAGCGCGGTCTTGCCCGCACGCTCCAGATCAAGAGTGTGTTCGGCGGGCTGACCGTGCGGGAGAATCTGTGGATCGCGGCGCGCTCGCGCTATGGTGTGTTCGCGCCCTTCATGAGTTGGCGGCGTTGCCGTAAATCGAACGAACGGGCGGACGCGGTTTGCGAGGAACTGGGGTTGATGCCGCATGCCGATCAACTTTTGTCTATTCCGATGGTTTCTCGCAAGCGGCCAAGCTCAGGTACAAACGTTTAGCTGATATCCTGATAGGCACCAGTATGTTAATCCTGTTTACGCCATTTATGCTGGTAACGGCCATGGCTGTTTTCATCGAAGCAAGGGGCAAAGGCACAATCTTTTACCGTCAGCAACGAGTTGGAGCCAATGGTCAAATATTCGATATCGTGAAATTCAGAAGCATGCGACTGGATGCTGAAAAGGATGGCCAGGCCATTTGGGCAAAAAAGAACGATGCGCGTGTTACCACTGAGACTAACCTAAATTGAAATACAAAACTTTCCAAGTGTGATTGAAGAACAGCTTTAACTTAAAGCCAAACCGAGGTGTTGCCCCCTTCTTGTCATCTGGTGTAAATCGTGAAACGTCAACTATGTCGCGCAGTTCTACAAAGCTTGGTGCTTCCGTAATTCTTAGCACAGTTCCACCACACTTGGCACACCTCCACCGAGCTTGGCGTTGCTCCACCACGCTTGGCATGCTTCTACTATGCTTGGCAACACTTACGCCATACGATTATTCATGATCTTTTTGTGTTGGTGACCCAGAACAAAGCTGATGCCAAGGAGTTCGAGCGTCAAGCGTCACTCCGGCGGAGCATGTATTTGCCAATCATTCGAAACGAACTTCCGCCCCTGCTAACGACGTTTGACTTCGCCGACCCGGATCTTGTGGTCGGCCGCCGCTCAACGACCAATGTGCCGACGCAGTCGTTGCTGCTAATGAACAGCCCCTTCGTAATGGATTGCTCAGACAGCACCGCCAAACAGCTTTTATACAGCGAGGCCGCTGTGGCCGATCCCGCGATCGCGGTGAGGATTGAGTGGATGGCTGAGAGGAATGCATGTGCTGTTTAACAGTTGTGTAAACCTCTTTGTATAGGGATTAAACATGAGGAATCATGTTTGAGGGGATAGTTTATTATGGTTTTCAGTTGACTTTTATTATGGTTGTTGTTTGCCTGTTAAAATTTTTGACCATGTTATGTGTTTCTTTTTCTTCATGGTTTGTATTAATTAAAGTTGTATGCTTTTCCCCAAACTTTGTTTGTAGGCTGTATTTTTTGTTGCTATGGCCTGCAGGCTTCTTGTAATAAATCTTATGGGTGGGGGATTAGATGCAATAAACAGTTGTTGTGCCTGGGTTACCTTTGCGATGAGGGGTATTTAATGTACCTAACTTTTGCTTTTGATGTATTTGAGGGTACGGAAAATTTGGGCTCATGTCCGTTAGAGATGGGGATATTCAAGTAAGAACAGGTTGTTAGAGCATGGTTATCTTCAAAGTTGAAGGGCTGTAATTCTACTTAGTGTTTGCTTCTCTTTATTTTTAGCAGCGCCTATCTAAAGTAGTCTGATTAACGTATGAAAAACGACAAATAGCCTTATGTTCGTTACCACGAACTGTTTGATTGTAATTTTGATTTGTCTTCTAACCGCTGGTTTTCGCTCTGCATAATTTTGTTTTGCGATTTGCATTCTTTCTGTCTCTTGTCTTCTAATCAGTTCTTTTATTTTGTTGTAAATCCTTTTCGTTTGCAATTTCGTATGCGATTCGTTATGTTACTCGTTGTTCATATCTTCTAGCCACAGATTTCTTAGTGCTTCATTTCCGTTCATTATTAGCTCAGAAATTCCGTTCATTCCGTTTGCCTTAGTTGTGTGCAATAGCTGCCAGAATCTATCTTACGTTGCTTTTTAGCAATTCTGGCACATTGCGGAAGCCAAAAAACAACCATTAAGCTTAATGCTACCAACCCGAAATGCTACGAACAAATGCTAACAAATGCTACGAACCCGAGAAATTTTTCTGATTCTTTTAAAAGGTGGAAAATACCAACAAAAATCAAGAGCTCTGTATGAATATCACACCATCAAATTCAGCACATTAAAAAACCCCTATAGATAGGTTTCAAATTCCTTTTTACAAAAGTGTGGAATTTTGTATTTTTTTGGCCCGTGAATTGATCTGGTGTATTACGAAGGGTTGGTTTACGAAAAAAATGAATCTATAAATTTAATCCTTGATTTTTAACAGAAAATGTCAGCTAAATGTCCGAGGAATGAGTATGGGGTGCCGGGGGGGCAGTCATAGTGTGAATTGGTGTTGCAAATTAACATGGTGTAGCACGGACGGTATACATGCAAAAAACATGAACCATTGGCCTTAAATTTTTTTATCATTAAAATATCTTAAATACATCTTAGGAATGATGAAGTAGTTCCAGAAAGTCAGACATAGTGCAGCAACTATGTCCTTAGGGATACGGGGCATGTTCACATCCCACAATTATGCAATTGGTCCATTATGCTTCAAAACTAAATCGTCTTTTCAACTAAATCAAAAGGCATTGTGTTTATGGTTGCCAATAAGACACCTCAGCAATATATCGAGAACGACTGGGGGTAATAAGTTGAAAGTTTTGGGACTACTACTTCCACTCTTACGATTTAAATAGTAAAAAAGAGTGTAAGTGTATCCAGGTTGTCAAAGAGTATAGATAGAATCTTTTGGGAATGATATTAAGTCCCCAAAGATACGTGACCAGCCCAAAGCGCATCTTATCCCCTGGCACACGGACCGAAGCATGTGCGGATAACGGCCATTGGGAAGCCACGACCAATCCAGCACTGACGTGCATACTTTGCTTAATGAAACGGCGACGAGAGACCATAGCTAGCGGTATTGCAAAGGGGTACGGGAGTTCATGCATTTAACCACCCACGCCTAAAATATGCAAGCATCCTTTTGCCCCAACCTGGGGTACGGTTCCTCCACGAAGAAGTCATGGAGCACCTTGACTTTCGCTGGATAGTGAACAAACAGAATCTATTTGAATATTTCGGGCCTATATATAATGGCCGTCTTCAGCAAAGAAAACAATAAACAATAACACATTACAATAAAAGTTATCGGTTAAAAATCCATTTTTTAAAATAGTCTAGGCATCATTACTTCTTAACAAAAAGTTCAGCCTTGGACTTTTGGCTGAACTTTAGAGTCTTGGCCGAACTTTTCGTTAAGAAGTAATAACGCATAGGCTTTAAAAAAAATGGTTTTTTGTCTATTAATGTTTTTGTCTTTTTTCATCACTAGTGCGCCGCGCGTCGCATCCCGAATCGAACACGGGTCCCGCCGCTGCGGGTCCCGAGGCCCCGGCACGCGAGCGGACGGAGTCCGCTGGCGCGTCGTCCGAAGCACTTTCGACCGAGTTCCAACCCGCCAATCCCCCGAGTCGGCATGGACAAGACTGAAACCGCGATCAAGAACCTGATCAAGAACGCCAAGAAGTCGGGCAACGGCACCGTCACGATTGCGCAGCTCAACAAAGCGCTGCCTGACGATGCTTCGTCTCCCGAGCAGATCGAGTCCGCGATGGCGATGTTCCTCGTCGGTGCAAACGGTGGTCAAACAATTGGTGTAAACCTGTCTCGTTCAGGTGGCTTTGGCGCATCAGGTTTGGGTGTTGGTACAGTTTCAGTATCATCGGTAACTGGCGCTACGTCAGCACTGACTGCAGTCGATAATGCAATTTCAGCTATCGGGGCACAACGTGCATCGTTAGGTGCCTTGCAAAACCGTTTCCAATCGACTATTCGTAACTTAAGCAGTGTTGCTGAAAACCTGTCAGGCGCACGTTCACGTATTCGTGATACTGACTTTGCTGCCATTGGATCAGGTGTGAACACAACTTTAGCCCCAATCCAGGCAATGGCGCCATTTGGATAGGGCAGGTGGGCCATGCCCCCCTGTGATTTCTGGAGGGGCCCAATTTCAACCACGTAATTTTTTGTTTATTCGTTCTATTTTATGTTCTACTTTTTTCTCTTACTTTACCGTATTTCTAATGTGAATTATTACTAAGAAGATTATTGCATTTCAAGAAAGTATCCTGTTTTTGCCGTTCTCCCTAATTAATTTTGGGTCACCCTTTTGGTAGGGGTTCGTAAAGTCTCGAATATTTAAATAGAAAGTTTTAAAAGCTAAGAAAAGTATATAAAAAATAAAAGAATCCTCCTGAAGATATTGCTTAGCATTTAAAGAAAAGAATGAGACTTGTGTTATTTGGTGTTTAAGTAAATGGAATTAAGACAATAATAGAGGAGCTGTATGTGTACAGTCAAGTTTAGTTTTATTTCTTGTCTCTTATGTTGGAATTTGATAAGAATTGGTTATTTGTCAGGTTTTTATTTTAGCAAAATCAAAACCTTAAAAATCATATTGGAGTCTTCTTCTGGGGCGACCTCGAGGCCGACCTTCGCGACCACGCACTGCTGGGCGGCGCCGGCCCGCTCACCGGCGGTGCGGTAGCCGTCGAAGTAGCCGACCAGCCTGGCCCGAGGCGATCGAGAGCGATCGGCCAGGACCTCCCGGAGCCGCTCGGCGTGGAGCTCGCCGAAGTGGTGAACGACCGCGACGGCGAAGTCCTCCTTCGACCGGAAGTGATGGTAGAACGAGCCCTTCGGCACGCCCGCGGCCGTCAAGATCTGCTGGATCCCGGCGCCGTTGTAGCTCTTCTCGATGTCGGCGAAACACACACCGTAGGTCGTTTCCGAAGACGCAATCACGATCTTTCGGATACCAAGCTTCACGGCGGCTTCGATCACGTTGTATGTGCCGATCGTATTGATCTCGAACGTTTTGTTGTCCGGATGAATCAGAATCCGTGGCACCGCCGCAAAATGGACGACCGCATCAAATCGTGGCACGCCCGTACCGGGCTGCAGTTCGTCGAAATTCGCATAGCTTGTCATCGCGTTGAACATCTCACCGGACTGGGTGATGTCCGCGATCAGATTGTCGACGCCCGACCACGTTCATTCAAAAGGGAAAAAAATCAATGCCGCCGTATTTCCAGGGCCAAATTCAATTGCAAAAAAGATCGTCCGCCAGGAATGGGACAAATGGAATCTGGACGCCGTTTACCCAATGCACTATAATGATTTTTATCTGGAAAAACCAGAATGGGTTGGAGAAGTAACCAAAGAGGGCGTCGCGGCCATCGAAGGCAAAATACCTTTATACAGCGGATTGTTTATTTGCCCTAATCCGGAAAAGAAAAGCGAAGAGAACGATCCGGAAAATCACGGCTTGACGTATACACCTGATGCCGTGGTTGACGATATCGCCGCGGCAGCCCAATACATACTGGCCGATAGTTGAGAGACGAAAGTTGAGGAGCACACCACCATGAGTGATCATGCCGTGGATTTACGAAATGATTTTGATGCCCGCGCCGCGCAGCAGCGCTGTGCAGATTTGCGTCGCCGCGTACTGGACCTGTCTCAACGGGTATCGGCCCTGCACGTGGGTGGGGCGTTTTCATGCACCGAAATGGTGGATTGTATCTTCAATGGTTTGATGACGCGCCCGGCAGGGTCAGACTTATAGACGAGACACCACGAGAGGGGGCTTACAATTCAAGAGTTGCATTCATACATCCAAAGGCAATGAACGGGGTTCTTATTGAGCTAGCCGAGCTTAAAGAAGATTAGTAAATGTCTTAGAGTTAAAAAAGTAAATAAGCCACAAGAGTTATAATAATAGCACTTATAATATTTAGCTTAAATCCGGCCCTTATCATATCTCTTAGCTTTATTCTCTCAGTTCCAAACACAAGAGCATTAGGCGGGGTTGCTACAGGGAGCATAAATGCGCACGATAATTTGCTCCAACATGTCATCAAGAATTTTTGCATATCGATTTATTTGTTGTTTTTAAGCCATTGCTTCTCAGTGGAATCGTTTCATTTTTTTTTTTTGTTTTAGCCAATCGCTTTGGAACGAGGTTCATACACAAGAATTTTTGTCGGATGTGAACCAAGAATAGTATAAAAGAAGAGTATTTTTTGCACAAATTAAGTATAAAATTTGTATGAAAACGGAGTATAATCATAATAACTGATAAAACAAAAAAATAACTGAGTATATTACGAACGTAACCTCCTTATGCTAAGAGAGAAAAGTACAGTGGAGGGTGTCTGAGAGGGGAGGGGTCTGGTTATTTCAGCAAATAATGGGTGGAATCCAGAACCAGTCGGTAACTTCTTGTACACATGGAGAGGAACGGAGTCAAAAGGAAGTGGATTTTTGGGAGGAATGTGAGAAGAAGGATTGGGGATGGTCTGAATTGAGTAAAGTGATTTTGGGAGTTGGGATGACTGGACATGCGTAAGTACTTGGGGCAGAGAATTGTTTCAAGGGATGGATTCCTGGGGTATACTGCTCTGCACTCTACCGCTGGTCGTTCCCGGAACAACGTGGCTATCTGGAGAACGAGTGGAGCTGGATGAAGTTTGATGAGACCGCCTCCCGTGCTGAACGAATGGAGGCGGCTCGCAAGAACATGAAACAGTTTGCTGCCTCCCTGCCCCTCCTCGGGATTACGGCCGACACCATCCCCGGAGTAGAGCAGAGCTATGCTCGCGTCCTCACCCTTCTCGATGAGCACTTCACACAGTATCCCTACCTGCTGGGAGACCGACCATGCTTGGGCGACTTTGCCCTCATGGGCCCTCTTCCCAGCGGCTCACCAGTTTGTCCAGGCGTTTGTTGCCTCGCGCAGTGATGCGGTAGTACACCCTGGAGCGACCCTCAACCGTCTGACGTTTGGACGTTAACGCTCCGTTTGCCTCAAGGCTGTGCAATAGCGGGTAAACAACCCCTTCCCCTAAAGAGATAGACTCCTGAGTGGCCAGTTGTATCGTTTTGACTAATTCGTAGCCATACATGGGGCGTTGGCTAAGGAGCTGTAGGCAAAGCAGTTCAGGAACGCCGCTCATAAATGGTGGGTTGGTTTTTCCCCAGCGGATGGTTCAATTTACCCAAACTATGAAAGAAACCTAGGTGGTATTGTCTCTCTATTTAAGTCGCTAGATATAGAGTCAGAGTTTTCTAACGAAGTTGTGGAGAGCGGTGTAAAGCGCAATTTTATCTCTCTTCGAAGAGAAGTGGCCGGAGGTGGAACAAACCCTAGCGAAGCAATCGACTACCTCTCTTGGAGAAGAGGCACACAATCATGGTCCTATACTTTTTTTGAAGGTATTGACGACTCGGATGACAAGCAAAAAATCTCAGACTTGCTAGATTATAACCCCCAAGTGCGTTGGTGGAGGACCCACTGGCCTCTCCATGTCTTCTGCCGGCGGCTTCCACCAGCCCGCTAGACAAGCAGAGATCACAAGTCAGCTTCAAATGACTTCATGGCTGTGGCTTCCACGACTCGTGCTCTGGGGAAACACAAGGTCTGTGTTTCGTCACAGGGAACTGTCAATGGTGGGTGAATTGGCCGGTCAGACAGAATGGTCATTCGTGACTGTGCATCAACGTGCAACTCAGGTATTTTTGTTCTTTCGTTCTTCTTTTCTTTTTTTTGGCATATCAAGTGGCATAACCCCTGTTGCAGCTGCAAAGGCGACTGCGCCGGAGCCTGCAGGAAATGAGATCCCCAATGGAAAACGAGTATGCGAGTCTCCACCCGTTCCGACTGTGTCTGGAAGCAACATGCGATTGAGCCATGAGTGAATAACGCCATCTCCCGGCCGTAATGAGACCCCACCACGGTTCATCATAAAGTCTGGTAAAGTATGATGGGTGTTAACATCAATTGGTTTGGGGTAAGCAGAAGTGTGGCAAAATGACTGCATAGTCAAATCGGCGCGGGCCCAAGATCTTCGCCCCTTGCAGACACTCTCCTCTCCCCTCCCCCGCCACCACCACCTCCTCCTCCCCCTCCAAAGTACCGCGAAGAAAGAAAACTACCACTCGCTCCCCTCCCTTCACCAAACAGTCCACGCGCCCGTCCCCTCCACCCTTCGGCGAGCGCCGCTTTCTGCGCTTCATTAACAGCCTCCTGTTCTCTCTCTTGCTGAGCAGATAGAGGAAGAGGAAGGAGGTCTGCTAAGTGTGAGCTGGCAAACAGGTGAGCGCCCGTGTAGGCGGGCTTTTAGTCTCGCCCTAATCGTCTTAGTGTAAAGAGCTTACCGACCGCGCGCTACTTGGCGTTGATCTGCTCCTCGATCGAGTCGAGGAACTTCATCATCTCGCCCTCGCGGATCGACTTGGTGCTCTTCTCGAGCGCGCCGCGGATGTAGTCGATCGTCTTGAGAATGTACTTGTCGGCCTTCTTCAGCTTGGCCTTGGGCAGGCCGTCCCGAATGGGCTTCTGCGCCAGGAGGCCGACCACCAGCGCCTTCTGGACGAGCTGGTCGAACTGCTTCTTGACGTCGGTGCCGAACCACCGCCCGCAGCACCTTGTACTCCTGCATGGCCAAATTGATCATAGGCTTGTCGCTTACTTGGATCACCTAAAACTTCGTAGGCCTCTTTGGCTTCTTTAAATTTGAGTTCAGCTTCTTGATCACCTGGGTTGCGATCTGGATGGTATTTCATTGCTAAACGTCGAAAGGTTTTTTTCAAATCCCCAGCACTGACGGTGCGCTCCACCCCAAGAACTTCGTAATAGTCTCTTTTTTCCATTCAGGCTAAATATGAAAAATCCGAGGGCGCTTTCACGGGGGGAGGAAAAATCGACATTGTTCCCGGGTACTGAAAACACTCGCTATGCCTCTTGTTTCCCATACTTTTTGAGTATATGTAGGGAATGTAATGCTAGTTACAAATATAGATCCCATTCATCCATGCCCGTGCAAATAAATCAAGTCAGCTGAAATACCCTCAACTAACGTAAGTTATTATAATGAATGTATATTAAAAAGGTAGTGAGTTCCCCCTTCAAATCAAAACTGCTGAAATAAAATTTTCGTGTCTCATGACAAGATCTATGATCAGGTCAAGCCTGGCCTCACGGTTGGCACTCGATGTCATGCACCGGGTCGTCTCGGACGCGAGTTCCGATTTGGCCGCGGGCGCGCAGGCCCTCAAGGAAGAGAGCTTGCGGCACTTCGTCGAACACAAACCGTTCGACGAAGACGACGAGAATCGCCGCACGGAAGAAGTTGAGATTCCCACACGCCGGCAGACCGAGCGAACCATGGATATCGGGGTGAGCGAGGAGGACCTCGATTCGCTGCCGCCCGCAACGGCGGTTGCGCGATTGGCGGTTCGAAAGGCCAGCTCAGCGGTTTCATCTACATTAATTGAAAATTTGATTATAACTGTTACTTCAGTTAATCGATGGTTTGCTTCCAAAAATCTAGTACTAATTTTACTAAAACTGAACTTATGGTTTTTGGTCGTTTAAAACGCGTCACTCTATTGATTTCTTGCCAGGAGTTTCAGGTTGGTGAGAATAAAGTTTGTAGGGTTCAGTAATATCATTATTTAGGAGTTTTTCTTGATCAACTGTTGTATTTTCTTAATCAAAATGATCATTTAAGGGTTAAACTTACTCAAAATATTGGATTGATGGAAAACGCTTAGGGTGGAGAGATCGGGATGAAACTTGATGGAAAGAATAAACGCAAGTTATAGATATGTGATTGATATAATTGGAACGGATCCGTTCTCTTTAGGGGAGCTGGGGGTTGTTAATTTGGAAAAATTAGAAAAATTGAGGTATTTTAACTTAAGAACGGGTGACCGAACCTTAATGAAATTTCATATTTAGAAGGAACTCATGACTGAGAGCTCTTATTTCAAATCCGGACCAGATCTGTTGACATTGGAGGGAGTTGGAGGGGGAAACCGGAAATCCTGTCCACAAGCAGATGGCCGCTTTTGCCAAAGAGCACGAATACGCCTTGAGAGACCTGCACAGCACCCTCATCTTCATATTGATGAAGGAATACGATTTTGGAACAGCGGTACTTTCCTTTGGAGTGGGCGACTGCCCCATCGGTATTCTCAATGAGAACCAAACCGAAGTAGAGCTCATGAACTGGCTCGATGTAGGTGAATTTGGTGGAGGAACACGCTTTGTGACCATGCCCGAGATTTTCAGCAATGAAAAATTTGCCACTCGTTTCGGTTTCAAACTGGCCTCGGTGCGATCAACTTCATCACCACGATCTTCAACATGCGTGCACCGGGCATGACCCTTCATAAGATGCCGCTGTTCGTTTGGTCGATCCTTGTCACTGCATTTCTGCTGCTGCTGTCGCTGCCCGTTCTGGCCGGTGCCATCACGATGTTGCTGACAGACCGCAACTTCGGAACGACCTTCTTCGATGCCGCCGGTGGTGGCGATCCGGTGCTCTATCAGCATCTCTTCTGGTTCTTCGGACACCCGGAAGTCTACATTCTGATTCTGCCCGGTTTCGGCATACAAACACGAGTATTTTAAAAACAAGTTAAAAAGGGAGAAGAATATAACTTACAAAGAAGGGGAGAAAAATAAACACAAAGAAGATATTAATAAGCAACAAGCTTTTAAACAGAAAATTTTGATAGACTATTTAAAAGAACTAATGCTTTCAGATACAAAAATCATACAATAAATCCAAAAGAGGAAGAAATGACGTAGAAAAGAACGGGTATTATAAAACCAGAAGGAAAATTCTTTTGAAATGTTTTTTTTTTCTTTAAGCATGACGAGCAGTTACAAATATTTGAAGGATCGGATCTTAATGAAAATTGATCTATAGAAAGATCTTATGTCTCAGATGCTCCATTTCTGATTCGAATCGGATCCGGGGACATAGGGGGTTGGAGGGGGAAAACAGAAATATTGGAAACCGGAAATCTTGAAAAACGCTTGGAGTGGAGAGATCGGGATGAAACTTGATGAGAAAAATAAGCACAAGTTCTAGATACATCATTGACATAATTGGAACGGATTCGCTCTCTTTGGGGGAGTTGGGAGGGGGTATTAATTTGGAAAAATTAAAAGAATTGGACAAAGATTTGCAGCATTGAACAACACATAGTCGTTTGTTGTTACAGATTAGCTTAGGTCTATGACTGAGTTGAATTTTCCTTGAAATGCTAGTGGAAAGATGTTATCATAGTTTTATCAAAGGTGAGATAAGAGCTAAGGACCATGTAATTTGTAAACTGAACATTGATAGCTCAAGTTCAGTAGTTGTCAATCTGGTTAGTTGGCTTTTCTATCAGGACTTTTGTCTTTAGACAAATGTCTTTGAGTAAAGAAAGAATAGCTCCTGTTTTTTCAAACTCATGGGTTATATTGTAAAATTATCTGAGAACCGTGGAAGCAGTACATCCCAAGAACATGTAATCCAAGAGAAAAAAGCTGCTCTCTCATGATACACAGGCTGATTTGGTCTAAAACCCATGTCTCATATTCTTTTCTTACTCCTGTAGTATTTAGTCCCCGGTGCCTTACTTAAGTACAGTTGATATTATCCCATCGAATACCTCAAGTCATAGTCTCATTTGGATTTTTATTCTCTTCTGTGCTTTCAATTTTGAATTTCAAATGTGTTTTTTTGTGACGTGTTTTACGACAGTTATGCGACGAGTGAGCATATCACAAAGCATAGTTCGCATAGAAAGCTTAAGAGTGGTAGCACTGATTAATATTTGAGGCTACCTTAAAAATCTCATAATTTTTAAATAGCCAAAATGAAAGACTTATAAAACCAGGGTTTTTCGGTATGAATACACTTAAGATGGGTCCAGATCAAGGCCGTATTCAGGGAGGTTGGTTTGATCCCCCCGCCCCACAAATGTTTTTTTCAACTGTTAAAAACGTGTTAAAATGCATAAAAACCAATTTTTGACGCGTTTGCAAAAATAGGCGGGGATAGGTTTAGCGTATACTGCTAGTTCCCCCTGGATCCAAGTATTTTGCTCTTCGATAAAGGGGAGTATTTGGTAGCCCCAACCCCAAGCCTGCTTAGGAGCACTTAATGGAACTCCTCTATCTCCAAATCGTCTTTCATTGGGACGGCTACCATCTGTCATGCGATTCGACCAGAGAGTGTAGCCGCCATCTGGATAGATTTCTTTGGAATCGGCATGTAGTGCAAATGCAAGGCTAATTTGTTTAAGATTATTAAAGCATTGTGTACGGACCACGGCATGGCCAGGATCGTCGATCAGGGCGATGAACGGCGCGACATCGCCAGCGGGCCACCGTGTTTCCATCAATTGCGCGCGCGCCGTCGCCGGGTCCGGCGCCTTGCGGATCAGTTCGATCACCGGATCGATGTTGATGATCGCGACCAACAGGCCGGCCAGCACGTGGGCGCGTTCCCGGGCCTTTGCCAATTCGAAGGCCGTGCGACGTTTGATGACCTCCTCGCGGAACTCGACAAAGGCGGTGATGATGTCCTTGAGCGTCAGCAGTTCCGGCTTGTCGTGAATTTTAAGGTCTCTAAGAACTATAGAAAATGTGGAACCTCTGGAACTTTTAATATGTCAGTTCAAGAAACTCAGATAAACGAACCAGTTCTTTTTTTTCAAAATCATTTTGGTTCATCTCAAGAGAAGGTACAACTTAACAAAACGTCCTAAAACTAGGTAAATCACATGGGAAATGTAAGAAACAGTTTGTAAAATTGCGAGATTTTATCAATGGTATTCTGGCACTAAAAGCCCCTCTATGTAAGCTATGAGATTGATTAAGTTTATAGCAATAGTGTAGTTGGATTTTTCACTTTGGAGGAATAGTTAAATTGTTTAGATTTTGATTTCATTTTTTTTTTCTTCAAAAAGAAACGCATTTAATTGTGCCTGATAACCGGGATATTCCACAATTTTGTTTTGGTCTTTACAAAAATATTGAGGTTAAAATATCTGTGCAAAGTTTTTGTACATAGTGTTGCCAAGGTGAACCGTAAATCAAAACAAGAAGAAATTAGAGACTAATATCATCGAATTGAGGATGCTTTTTACTTGTGATTAAATAAAAAAAACAAGATTTTTCGCGGTCGTCGGGTGTGCGGAGTCCATCGCAAAGTGGACCCGGCGATGGGTCCGCTGGCCGAACTGGAGCAGCGGCAGGAACTCGCGGTCGAGCGCGTAGAGCATCGCGAAGTCCCAGGCGAGGACGTAGGCGCCGAGCTCCTTCCGCTCCCGCGCGAGGGCGTCGAGCAGACCGACGAGGTCGTCGGGGCGACCGCCTTCCGAGGGACCCGATTCACCGTTCCGGCGCAGCCGGACCTCGCTGTGGAAGTCCCAGCCGATCAGGAAGACGCTCTCGCGCGCGTTCGGCGAGCTGAAACTGGAGTCACCGTAATAATAAACAATTAAATGATCCAAAATCTATACAATTCTCCTCCAGTCATCTCATATCACCGTCAGAAACGGTAAAAGTTAGTTCAAATAGTTAACTGAAATCATAATTAGAATATATTTTTCCCTTGATTTTATTTTGAAGTTGATCCAACCTTTTTATTTCGTTTATTTTAAAGTTTGATTTCGTTAGTTTATCATGTTGTATACAAACGGGATGGACATAACCTAAAATCATTTTTACCAGGAAGGAAAACTGATGGTACCGTTTAAAAACTAAGAAGAATATGAATAGTAGAACACTCTTCTACATTAGCGTTACCAACGCTATTTACCTCATTCACGTTATTCCACAAATTAAGAATATTTATTACCGTTATGCACCCATAAAGACAAACCACTAAACGAACAAAAACGGGGCTTAACTCAAAGACTGTCTAGTATATATTTTATATGCTGCATGCCCAAAGGAGGAGGTATTATTCAACCTTGCATTGTACTTTTCCTCAAATTTGTTTCTCATTTAAAGCATAAAAAACTTGCTCCCTCGCAGGCGTGCCCCCTGCCGTCATTCGTCGCGCCCGCAGTTACCTGGCAACGCTCGAGGCGCCACAAGTCGACGATCATCCGCAATCCGAATTGCCGCTGGTCGCGCTACCCGACCCTTGCGGCAGTGCTGTGATCGATGCTTTGGACGACATTGAACCAGACGAACTGACGCCTCGCGAGGCGCTCGATGCGCTTTACAACCTGAAAAAAATTGCTGACGAGTAGCAGGTGCGTCGCCCCGCTACAAGACCGGTGCGAAGTACCACACCACATAGCCCAACGCTTAAAATCATTTTTAAATATATTTATTTAAATAATTGAATATTATATAAGCATACTACTTGCTATTACTATTATTGTTAAATTTATTACTATTTACTGCTTATTGAATTTATTACTGATATTAAGTTTATAATTTTAAATTATTCGTTATTTTCAGAAACAAAAGGAAAGGCTTTAGATGACATTGAGAAAATGTTCATGCATCCCAGAAAACGAAATGCATTAAATGCAGTGGTAAGCCCCGCAGCAGATGAGAAATGGCGCCCAGAAAAAGTTTATGATAATGCTCGATTACATCGTCGGCGCCGGCGGCGGCTGGTTCGCGTCCATCGAGGCACTGGCAACACTCGACGCGCGCCCGGGCATTATCGGTGCCCAGGGCTACACCGGGCCGGGCGCGTCATGGGATTCGGCGCGCGACATGTGGACCTGGGCCGCAATCATCGGCGTCAGCTGGGGCGTGGTCTTCGCGATCAGTCCCTGGCAGTCGAGCCGTTACCTGATGGCGCGCGACGAGCACGTCGTCATTCGGTCGGGCCTGGTTGCAATGATCGTCATGTCATTACTGTGCGCTCTCATGGGCAAAAGAACGGAGCAGGTCGCAACGTGCAAAAGGCGACGGTTCGTGATCGGATCAAGGTCCAACAATTATCTCACTTAATAGGCGGGAAAAAACCGCGATTTAAAATATTGAGACGCAGCCTAAATAGTTGATCTCAAGCCCTGCTTCCATTCTTCTTTAAAATCGGGCTGTTACAAAATGACTATTATTTGCCAGGAAGCCGGGACCATTACATGGATTGCAACTCAGCATCGTACAATGCTATGACCATCCTCTTTATATATAATGCAGATTAAGTTGTATTTTCCCCCTGTTCTCCAAAAACATTAATTTCCCCTTCCGAATTAATTTTTTCATGCTATATTAAGCGCGGAAAAAATGGTAACGTGAATAACAGTTAACCGGGATTTTCAAAAACGTGAATTTTAAATTCCCAGAATATCAAATTCCGTCCAAATTTTGGTCCCCCAAGATATTTTCCTATTTTGATAATCCCCCTTTACTATTTGAGTTCAACCTTTATTTTTCCTGGAACTATAGACCTCTCCTTTTTTCAAAAAACGAGAGGTCTTTTTTTAGGCATTACCCTAGCCAAGGAATCGAATGGGATTCCTTGAGGGTGTTCCATTTCGGCGTTGTCCCCAAAGGGGTTACGGCCGGCACAGGCATTGCACAAGGGCGTATCAAGACCTGGGGTGAGCAGGTGGGTGCGAGAGCGCCAGCTTGTTTCCTCCCCGGCGTCTTACCCCGACCAGGGAAGCAGCCCCTGCCGTGCGGCAGCGCGGGTCGCCTCGAACCCCTGCATGTCACCCAGGATTCCGAACACCTTCCCCAGCTCGGCGGTGGTTCCGTCGAGGCTCATGGATGTTGGAAGATCAATCAATGATGATGATGATGTTGCTAAATCATCAGCAACTTTTCGACCACATGAATCGAGATTGATTTCACATGAACGACTTTTCGTTGAACTATTATAACCGTTTGTCATTGAATGTGAATGTCCGTTGGTTAATGTTGAATTCTCGTTTGTTGAATGTAACGAAGGCGAATGCCAAGTTGAATCGACCAGATTCGATGGTGTATATGCAGAATAGTCTAATAAACGAGAGAGACAGAGAGAGAATATCGAATAATTGACCTTTATTTCGGTCGACCAGCCGGATTAAGGATAGGTGATCGCGCATTTGGATGGGTTTTTCGAGCTTTGGCTCTTTATGGGCGCATGATATCAACCATGCACCCATGACAAGACGGGCGCGACGGAGTCGCGCCGCAGGTGGAGCGAACCATGCTGCCAGACGATATCCTGTCCGGTCCGGGCCTTCCATGGCAAATCGGGGCGTTGCTGCTCGGATATCTGTTCGGCTCGATTCCCTCCGGGTTGCTGATCGCGCGGGCCTTCGGGCTCGGCGACATTCGCGCGATCGGGTCGGTAATATTTTGATTCGAAAAGGGCTTGGCGATAAAATGGTAAATTCGTTATGATGCTTTATCGTATTGAACTCAAAAAGGTCAGGAACGTATGCCAACAATGAACCAGCTACTACGCAAGAAGCGTAAAAAGAAAGTACGCCGTAGTGATTCGCCTGCTTTAAACGAATGCCCACAAAGACGTGGCGTCTGCTTACAGGTGAAAACAAAGACACCGAAAAAACCTAACTCCGCTCTTCGAAAAGTGGCATGGGTACGCCTATCTAATGGCCAAGAAGTCATCGCCTGGTTTCAGCGTCCCCGATGACTTCGGCGTGCTGCACGGAAACCTGTTCCGCAGCTTCGTGGCGTCGGATGCCTATACGCAGCACTTCGCGAAGGCTCCCGTCATCTGCCTGAGCGTCTCGAGCACCAAGACCTACCAGCGCACCGACACGCAACATCCGGTTCTGGGCGTCGAATACCGCCAGGACGAGTACTCGCTGACCGATGACTACTTCGCGAAGATGGGGATGCGGGTCCGCTACTTCATGCCACCCCGCGCTGCCGCCCCCCTGGCGTTTTACCACGTCGTCTTTAAGGATGCGAAAAATACACTTTTGATCAAGCATTAGACCCTCCGCCCTCGACGGAAACATTATCTGATAGTCAATACAAGTTTTACAATGTCAAGAAATAAAAACAAACATACTAATTTAAGATAATACAATGGCTATTATTATTTTTAGCTATTCATTAAAAAAAGAATAAAAAAAAATAATAAGAATTAACCTAACCTAACTGATTTTAATCTGTTGTTATATCTTTTTCGTTTTACTACCTTTCTTTTATTCTTTCCTGTGTGTACAATCAACTTCAATATAAACACATTTTGATGCGTTTTTTCAAATTTTTCTGAAGGATTCCCACCCCTTAAAAAATCTTTTTGTACCCCTCCCCCCTCCAAAGAAATCCTCGATACGGCCCTGGGCTGAAGGTATGGTGTGGTTTAGGCATAAAGTAGGAAGTTGAAAGCTAGTTTTGCGATGGAGTACCTCGTGGTATGGCCTGAATCAGGCATAAAATAGGAAGTTAAAAATTAGGCTTGTGATGGTTTGATGTCAACCACAAATCTTGGTTTTTTATCAATATATAGTCAAGTTCGTCGATCTCCTCGACCACCAGGGCATCGGGGCCGTCCAGGGATTTGCACAGGACCGCGCGCATCGCAGTGATCTCCAGAGTTTTGGTTCTTGAATTATGGTTCTTAATGAAGGGAACCGGCGGCCGGTCGAATTTCGCCGATTTCGGTTCCTGCGCGATTCCGCAGTACCGACGGATGACGCTCCGAGAGCACGGCGAGTGCGGCCTCGTCGAGCGCCTTCAGGCGGCGCAGGACCTCGGTCATCGCAGCTTGGCTGGCGCGGCCGGCGCCGTCCTCAACCTTGCTTTGCGTGCAATTTCAGTACGCGCTTCTTCTGAGAGCTCAGAAGCACGATCTGCCAACTTATCAGCTGCTCGGCTTACCGCTTCATCAAGTAAATCGGCTAGTTTAACTGTGCCGCCCGTACGCGTCTTAAATGGCTTGCCGTCGTCACCCATCATGGTACCGAATAGGCTTGGCTCATAACTTGTTTTATCTTTCAAAAGACCCGCTTTACGCGCTGTAATTTCTACCTGATTAAAATGGAGGCCTTGTCTTGCATCCACAAAAATTAAAATACGATCAACATTAGGGCTGTCCTCGCCATGCTCTAATGGTGCCTCTTGCTCTTCCATATCTTGGAAGTCTGCATCTTCGCCTTCTACCTCGCCTTCTTGCTCGGTATCGCCGGGGGCTTGCTCGGCTTCAATTTGCTCTTCATCACGATCAGAGGAGCCATCTTGCTTGTCGGCATTCTCGTCCGGTGCATTTTGCGGATCGGCATCTTCACCCGCATCGTCTTCGTCGCCATCCAAATCGGTTGGGTCCGCATCAACGGTCAATTCCATTTTCCGAAGGGCAGAACGGCACAGTTAATGCTGTTTATTTAACCAAATGGAAAATTGTGGCATCATCTGTAAAATAACGACAGGAGTCGATAAAACTGCTGCGTTTACCGACCAAGTTCGAAATTTCTATAGATTACATGTCAGTATTTTCGTGGTCTTTATTGAACCAAACAAAGAATTTTAGCAGCGTCGGAGCACGATCCGCTACGATTGTGCCACACCGGCTTACCGAGTTACCAAAAAATTGGGAAGGGGGCGTATCCCTTCCCCTTACATAACGGCCCTGAGCCTTACTAGTTTATAGGGAGTTTTTCTGCATCTGAAAGTCTTTCTAGTATTTCTGAAAGTAACAATTTCAAAGCAAAATCGAATTCGTACTATGTGGGCCCATCTATAGGTGTAGAAGGGAATTGGCTCTTAGGAAATGGGTTTAAATTAGAAAGTAATTTGGAGGGTAGCCTTGTCTATCAGAATTTTGATGTAAGCTCTTTTCATTATCGTCCTACAGATATATTCCCTTATAAAAATGAATCCATTCTATTGCATACAAAAACAACAAATCAATTACTCACTAGCTATGCAAAAATAGGCCTCGGGGTGGCCGACGCTATTGAGGTTGAGAGTACCCCTGATGCATCCGTTAACATGCGTGAGAAGGTCAAACAAGTAGGAACTCAATTAGGAGCCGATGCCGTCATGGTTGGACTCGTGAGGATTTACCGTGAACGAATTGGAAACAAAATTGCGGCGACACCGGCTGTCGTGGGTTTTGAAACGCATGTTATTAATCCGATAGACGGTCGAGTGCTCTGGACTGGAGAATTTTATGAAGAACAAAAACCTCTCAATCAGGATGCGCTCGGGTTTTTTGAACGGCGTGGCTCACCTAACTTTGAAATCGATCCCCCGAGGGAGTCGACTATCGAGCATGTCAACGCCGATTTCGGGATCACCGACTTGAACTTTCACGGTAGCTTCATTTCGGCAATCTTGCATGTGTTTGAGGTCTTCTTCCGAGGCCTTGTGGAGGGCAAACTGGAAGATGGTAAGTGGAATCCATTCGTTTATGTCTCGTCAACGAGTCAGTTTCCGTTAGGTATACGTTGTATCTGCCGGGCATCATTTCTCACACGCTTTTGCTTCCAATATTTGGTATCTTGTCAGTTCACACCGAGGTCGTCCGCACTGCGCTGCGCTTACGCACCAGCACGGTTACTGTTGCCCAGTGTGCTGTTCGTGTGATCCACAGACAGCAGTGTCCCACAACAAGAACGAAAGGGGAGGTAGTTTGTGTTCAGGGTCTTTTCCCCTTGCGTGACAGGTAAGCCTGATGCAACTATTGTCTCCACCCGTAACTGCAGGGGGGTCATGACGGTCGCAGAAAAACATGTGAGTTGGTGAAATTGGGGTCTGCACAGTACGATGTTGTACGATAATCCAAGAACTGTTTTTGATAGCTGAGCCTGCAGCTCAAAAACAGAACCATTATATGAAAGACATATTCATTTTTTTAGATCTAAAGGACTTTATAGACTATCTTGAAAAAGAACTCTTTGTGACAAGGGATGGGTACTTAGACAGTGTCTAATTTCAAAGAAATTGCACTAAAACTGTAGACCTTTCCATTACAGTGCTACAAATTAGATGAACATGCCACTCATGCCCTTTCTAAACAATCTTTATAAATCTAGAATTGGGCTGTTGAGAAGAAAACATGTTAAGAAAACAAGTCTTACTAAAACAAATCACATATCCTAGTATGATTTCGCCAAATACATTCTCTATTACTGTAGTGCTACTTTGTTCTGTTTGTCTTTTATTAGAGAGCTACAGTACGTTATTATTAGACGATCTTCTGGTCTCTTGTGTGTGCCTACGATATCCGATCATGAGCACACCCCCGACGTTGCAACAACAACAACAACAACAACAACAACAACAAAAGTACGGAGAAAGTCAGTCGCCGTAGACATAATGCTGGTACACTGAAATTCAACTCGTACACCAGTACAGCGCGCTATATGATAAAGACGATGATAATGCGGAATTAGGCAGAAAATGGGAGATCGCTTGGGAGTAGGAGGATTGATAACTGATAGGACATTTAGTGCAATATAATATCCCTTGAAGCAATTTATTAAACTGACACTTTCAGAACTAATGGTAACTCAAGGAATTTCATCATTTTTTTGGCTACCAAAAACATTCAAACAGATGGATATATAATAAATAAAATTTCAATATATTCAGAAGCCGGTCTTTCTACAAGATATCTTGTAAATTTTAGGAAAAAGACTGATCTTTATAGTTCTACTCAATGTTCTCCTTGTCCTACAGGATCATTTGCTCCTGCAGAACAATCAAAAATATGTTTACCATGTTATCCAGGAACTTACAGGTTTTTCTTTTGTTTTTTTTTTTCTGATCTGCGTTTATTAATCATTTTCAAAAGTGATACTGAAGGTTCTGTAAATTGCACTTTATGTGAAGATGGAAAATATCAACCTTTTCCAGGACAGATTGAATGTGAAGCTTGTTCAAGTTTAACAACAAGGTAAATGATCATTTTTTTTTTTTTTTTTTATAACTTTCGTCGATCGGCCCAACGCCCGCCGAAGACCTTCCGGCGAATGCCCGCCCTCGGCGCCAATCATGCCCGGATCGGTGCGGCCTTCTGGATCACTGAAAACCAGTTCAACGGTCTGCAATCCGGCGGGATTGAGGATCGAGATTTCATCCCCCGCATCGACGGCGACGGTACGCGATCCGCCGCCCGGTACGGGGTGTCGTTCGACCCCATGCGGCAGGATCGGCAGCCCCGGCGTGATGATGCCACGGCGTTCGTAAGGCGTTTCAAAGCGCGGCAGCGCTCCCATCTGTTTATCGTGGCGTGCCCCGTCGCGATCAGCGACGCCGTGATCTTGCGCTGGATCAAGTCCGGCGAAGTCGCCTGGGACGACGGCTTCCTGCTCCCCTGCGAGGACGCGCTGTTTCTCGCCTTCGAGGCGACCTACTCGGGCTCCAACGCCATCGACGCACTCGACCCGAAGAACCGCAGTCTCGCCGCCGTCGCCTCCGAGTCGGTGACCCCGGGGCTGTATCGCTTCTGCTCCGCGCGCGTGGACACGGACGAGGGCGAGTTCTACCTGCACCGGCTGCTGCCATCTTTTGCACGTTCCTCCCGTACTCGGGAATTATTAGCCTGGGTTGGCTAGTATTGTATTCCATCTTCTGATTTTAAATCTTTTCCAGCTTAGCAAATTTCAACAATAATTTCTTTTCACCAGCATTATCGAAATTTATTACCGCTTTTTTATTAGGTCCGCTACCTTCAACACCTTTAATAACACCCATTCCAAATCGTTGGTGCTTCACTCTTTCTCCTACACTTACATCCGTTAAGGATTCGAAGTTTCCTTCAAATGTTTGAGTGGAATCAACACGTTGCGGTATGGAAAACCTGACGATCAGCGTCAACGTGTCGAGCCGGCTGTTTTCGGAACCGGATTTTGCAGAGCGCACGCTCGCGATCCTCGAACACACCGGACTGCCGCCGGCTGCTTTGCATCTGGAGATCACCGAAAACGCCATGCTGCAGCATGAATCAGCCACCATCCGCGAGCTGTCGCTGCTGCAGGACAAGGGCGTGAAGCTGCACCTTGATGATTTTGGCACCGGCTATTCCTCGCTCAGTTACCTGAACCTGTTTGCTTACGACACGATCAAGATCGTCTTCTTCGGTTTCACGCAACCGTTTCAGTTCCGATGCGCTCATGCCGCCGTACTTACTCTTCCAGTTGTAGTACGTCGCATCACTGATGCCGTGTTTGCGACAGACTTCCTTCACCGGCATGCCCGCATCGGCTTCATTCAAAATCGAGATGATCTGGGTTTCTGTAAATCGAGATCGTTTCATTAAAGTCTCCTGCCATTTCAAAAATGCCAGAAAACTCTAGGTTTAACATGTCTCTTTTCAGGGGAAGCTTACGGCTTTTCGCGCGAGCTTATTGAAGGAGCATCTCGCGATATTCCAGGACCACTGGTTCGATACGGTCAAGCCTAAAAAAAAACAAAAAAAACATGCTGAATCTGATGGTGTGATTTTCGTTAAGATTCTATGACTTTTAGGGGATGCTTCCCCCTATTTTCTTAAATAAGGCAAGTTTTCTCAGGCTCATAACTTTTGATGGGTAAGACTAAACTTGATGAAACTTATATATTTAAAATCAGCATAAAAATAAAAATATTTTGATGTAAATATTGGTATCAAAATTCCGTTTTTTTGAATTTCGGTTACTATTGTGGGTTACTGCGTACCCACTGTAGCAAAGAAATACCATCGAGTTTTGGTAATTGCCACTCTGAGATGATGAGATGTATATCGTGGTAAGTGAGCTTTTCTCTGGCATCCACCCCATTTGAGCTTTGAACTACTGTTACATCACCGAGTTTTTTGGCCGTACTAGCTATCATCGAGCGGATAGTTTCATGGGGTTCTACAATGAGAACTGTGATGGTTTGGCTACTTTCACTACTGGTCATTGGATCCTCCGCGTCGATTCCGTTTAAAAAATTAAACGCTAATTGTTGTAGTAGCAGCATGCACAAAGCGCATTTTATTTGGTTCGACGTCCCCAAGCAACATATGCTCTAAGTTTCTACCTAAGACTCTTGAGATACTGCTAGTAGTGGTATTAGTAATATTAGTAGAATTAGTATTAGTAGCGTGCACTGAGGGTCTTTCTGCTAGTTCAACATGAAATCCTTACCTTAAAACCTCTAGCCGTAGTAGTAGTAGCAGTCGTAGTAATATCAGTAGTAGTGGTAGTGTTAGTAGTAGTAGTAGTAACAGTAGAAGTAGTAGCTTTAGTGTGGAAATCATTGTGGGGTCAGCAAATGTGTATGATGAACTGTACAGGGCTGCTATGGATGTTGAAAATGGCAACCCCGAGGATTTTGGCGTGGAGATGGGCCTGTTGCTTGCCAAGCTCCGTGCTTCATCATGCACCACCAAAGCATGCACTGTCCTTGAAGGTGTGCTTGCAGCCCTCCAGCTGGAGGCACAAGACTTTGCATCCTGCAGCAGTGACATTGACCAAGCATGGGATGACATTGAGAGTGCTATCACAAATTTCAAGGACAAGAAGTACGCAATTCGCAAAAAATACAAAATTCCACATTTTTGTAGATAGAAGCTTGAAACTTCTACAGTAGGGTTCTATGATACGCTTTTCTGATGGTGTGGTTTTTGTTAAGGTTCTGTGACTAATAGGGGGTGTTTCCTCCTATTTTCTAAAATAAGACAAATTTTCTCAGGCCCGTGAATTTAGATGGGTAAGACTAAACTTGGTGAAATTTATATATTTAAAATCAGCATTAAAATGAAATTCTTTTGATGTAACTACTGGCATCAAAATTCCGTTTTTTAGAGTTTCGGTTACCCCTCGCTAATACCTTGCTCTTTACGCTAAATCTTAAGTTTTGTCCCACTTCTTTAAGAATGATCCCTGAATCAGAAAGCCGTAGAATAAATAGTTGAAATTGCTATAAATACTTAAGCATAAAAAGCGAGGTATTTAGGAGGAGAAGAACCTCTCATATGCGTAATAATCTCTGTTCATTTTAAGTTTTAATGCTACTCCTTACTTTCAATTGAAAAAAAACTTTTTCATGTTTATTTTTTATTGTTTTTTCATAGTAATGCTAGAAAATCCTGCGCCCTTTTCCGCTTAGCTTTGAACCCTATCCAGAAGCTGATCCGAAATACTTCGAGGAGTCTTCAGCAGTCTACGTCGTTCAAATCAATGGAAAGTTTCGAGGAAAGTGGGAGCTTCCCAAGGGACAATCTCAAGACGGGCTTCTTGAATTTGTCAAAGGGGAAGAGAAAGTTGCCAAATACCTCCAAGGAGAGATTGTGAAAGTGATCTTTGTTCCAGACAAACTCATTAACATCGTCGTTAAGCCATGAAGCTCTTTTTAAACCTCATGTATGATTGCGCCCTTTTTGCGCTGTCGGTGCCCTTCAGCTCCTTGCCCTGCTTGTATTGGGCCCAGGCCCAGTTCTGCAGGAACAGCGGCTCCTTATGGCTGCGCAGCTTCGACGCCGCGCCGAACAGCTCGGTGGCCTGCTTGTAGTCGCCGGCGTGGAAGAAGCCGAGCCCGAGGGCGTTGTAGACGCCGGACACGTCGTCCTGGTGGGGGAGGAAGCGCCCCCGCTGCCCCTTGCCGAGGTTGCCGGGCGCCCGGTAATAGGCCGCCATGCGCTTGCGGGCGAGGTTGCAGCGCTCGAGGTGCCCCACCGTTGTGTAAAACGGTTACCCTGGCAGGATACAGCAGTTCCCCATTTTCGGCAAAGCGCGGGCGATGAAATATGATGTCATAAATCTGCCATTCACCGGGCGGGCGGCTGCTGTTTACATCCGGGGGAAATTGCCCGTACAGCGCGGCAGCCTGGCCATCGGCATAGGTGGTATTTTGGTAGGAGTTCAGTATTTGAATTTCGTATTTCTCCATCAAAAAGACGCCGCTGTTGCCGCCGCCCTGGCCTTTTTTAGCTAGTTTTGGAGATGCCCATTCGATATCATACAGTCTTAACGAAAATCACACTATCAGATTCAGCGTATCAGAGAACCTTATTGTAGAAGTTTCAAGCTCCTATCTATAAAAATGTGGAATTTCATATTTTGTGCTAGAATACAGATCACGGATGCGTGTTTATTTGTTTGTTTTTTTTTTGTTTTTTTTCCAGGAGTGATCGTATCGACCCAGTGGTCCTAGAATCTTGCGAAAGGGCCCATTCTAACGGAAATAAGAAGTTCTAGTGCCCTTTTTAAGTGACCAAAAAATTGGAGGGCACCTAGGCCCCCGTGAAGGTGGAAATTAAGTTTTTGGTCAAGTGTGAGGCCTAGGTAATTGATTTGATTGTCCTCTGGAATAATTATTCCATTTAGAGTTAGCCTTGCATCAATATTATTTTGCCTGTGGTGGAATTGGATCATTTTCAACTTGATGGGAGCAATAGGTAAATCAGAATTTTGAGAAAACTTTTCAAATTGGAAAAAGTGATTTTTGCCACTTTGAATGTACAATCTCAAAGGTGTTACCAGTTGCGCATAAAACCAGATCATCAGCATATTGTAAAGTGGTGTGTGGACTTAGTTAAACAATTGAATGCTGTAGCCGCATAAGGTCATCCCAAGGATCTGATTGCACCACTTGAGTTGGCTCGAAATTCATCAAATTAGTATTTATATTACCATCAGTTTGAGGAGTCGAGGGTTTAGTAGAAACCAACTGATTAAGTAAGTCTTCGATTTCATTCGTATTAGAAGTCGAAGAAGTTAATAACTCATCGACAGTAACTGCTTGAGTTGTCTGTGTCGGCGTAGCTTCATGTTGTGGACTCAGCAATGCATTGGAGTGTGTAAATAATTCTGCAAAAAGAATTGAGGGCAACTAGTCCCTTCCCCCTTGCTCCCCTTTTTACTAAAGGTATTTGATCAAAATTTTAAAATAATGACTTGGTTCAACATATTTGAAAGGTCCAATAACTATGCCTTTGGGGATATGAGGGCCCCTCCTATCCCCTGGGAGAAAGGGGTCAAAGTTATGCAGTTTGCCCATTGTTTATATATTTAGTGTTTGTTATTAGGAAACATACATGTATTTTTCAGGGGGAGGATTTTCTCCGGGAAAGATTTTCAACAGGAGAATTTCTGAAGGATGATCGCGAACTGGGTTTCCAACGGACGTGCGGCATCAAGGAACTGGGGCAGGAACGCCGCGATGAAGATCAGGCTCTTGGGATTGGGAATGGTGATGACGAGGCCCTGCACGAAGAGGCTCTTGCGCGATGCCGGCGGCGCGGTATCGTCGCGTGGCACCGCGGCGCTACGCCATTGCTTGATGCCCAGATAGACGAGGTAGAGCGCGCCCGCCCAGCGCAGCCATTCGAAGGCTTCGGCAACGACATGCAACAGTGAGACGAGGCCGATGGTGGCGATCATTTCCCTACGGGTTTTACAGCTACATCGAAACCACGCGCCATCAGGAACTGTGGGTGTCCAATGTCCCATTCATGGATTCGTTGTCCTACACGTTCCTCACTTACATCGCCTACACCATGAGCCTGATGCTGCGTTCGCCCCTGAGCGTCCATGGATGGGATGTCAGGCGGCTGCCTCACCCAAGCGTCGATCATTCTTTAAAGACGGTCGCGCTGGGCGCGTTCCTGTTCATGCTCATGGATGTGGTGATCGATCCTGTAGCCTTTCGAGGCGACCAGTGGTTTCAATTACTAAAAATACTGTAGCGTAGGGAGCGAGGTATTACGAGGAGATGAACCCCTCATATGCGTCATAATTTCTGTTCGGCTTAAGTTCTAATGCAGCTCCTAACTTTCAATTGAAAAAACTTTTCATATTTATTTTTTCATTGTTTTTTAAATAACGCTAGAAAATCCTGCGCCCCCTTCGTTGAAATTCTCTTCCCCCATGACAAACTCCTCCATGGAAAGATCCTCCCACGTAACTCCCCCCAAAATCTCCCCCCCCCCACACAAACCAAAAAATACCCCTCAAGTTGTTGGCCAAAAAACTATGGAAAAAGATGGCTATAATGCTGTTGTTTTAGGTTCAACACTTAAAAAGGCTTCGAGAGTTTCAAAATCAATGAAAAAAGTTTTTGCTAACGCAAAAGTTGAGCCAAGACAGATTCTAAAAGAGTTTAGAGTATCTGACAGTAATATGTTAGAAGTTGGTGCTGAGCTTAAAGCTACTCACTTTGAGCCGGGTCAATATGTTGATGTTTCTGGTAGATCAATCGGTAAAGGTTTTGCTGGTGTTATGAAGAGGCATAATTTTCCAATCATATAAACAATCACTTATAGATCCAGGGGGGCTGGTAGGACCCTGGGCCCCCAAGACTTTTCTGGTGCCCTCACTCCTTTTTTTTGCTCTGTTTTTACCTATTTTTTTACAAAGTGAATTTGTCAATTTGATCAATTATTAGCGCCCTTGTCACATTCGACCCCGAAGATCTAGATCCACCCCTGTAAACTATTATTTGATCTATATTACTGAATTGATTTTCCTCAGTACCAAAATTAGCAATCGGTATACTCAATTTAAGGTAGTTTCAAATTGCTTCTAAATCACGGACGATAAAAAACAAAATCAAATAATAATTCAAGCATAAAATGAATATAAATCCCAGTAAATAAATAAATATAACCCAAGACAAACAGATACTTCAATAAGTAATAGTTTTAAAATTAATATAAACAGAAATTATCACCAATAGTAGTAGGGTTAAGCGATTAAAAAAAACCCAGCATGTCAATTGTACTTTACTGAAAACAAATTTTATTTCTATCTGTATGTGTTTCATTTGTTGTAACACCAACTAAAAAGAAAGAAATTCACCACAATGATTCTCGAGGTCGAGGACCTCGTGGCCGGCGAGACCGGCACGGTGGAGAGTTTCCACCTGTTCATCGTCTCGCGCTGGGACTGAGCGCGGGTTCCGCGCTCGCGGAGAGCCGGATAGCATCTTTCCGATGGTGCGACCCGCAACGCCGCACGCCTCCGATGCGGAGCGTGCGGCCGACGATCAGCGACCCGATCTCCTCGTCGTCGGGGCCGGAGTAGCGGGCCTCACGACGGCGCTCTGCTCCGCCGAGCGTGGGCTCGAGGTGACGGTGTTCGAGAAGGCTCCGGGACCTCCCACCGAGCAAGTTCCCGCCGCCACCGCCACCCCCCTGGATCCAGCCGCCCCGCGAAGAGGAAGAAGAAGAAGAGGAAGAGGAGGAAGAAGAAAAGGACCCCCAGAAGCCGCCGCGAAAGACCCCGCCCGGCGGCAAGCCAGGGGGAGGAGGGAAGCCGCCGGCGGGGAGCGGCCCCGGAGTCAGCGGCGGGATCTTGGTGGGAGGCGGCGGCTTCACACCGATCCCGGTTCCGCCCAAGCGCGAGACGCCCGACGGCGTGATCCAAGACGGGGACCTGTGAAACCCGCTCTTGACGTAGGACGAAATTCACACGAAAAATCTGAACGATGAGTGGTTGGATAATTATGAAATTGGGAAAAAGTTGAAAAAATACCAGTGAAATTTGAAGGTAAACTATTGTATAAATAATCAAGACAAATATTAGAAATATAAATTGTAGAGTTTGGGAAGGAAATATTTCCTGAACTTTTAACATGAATTCGATTTAGAAATGATGATGGTTTTTTTTTGTAAACAGAATTTTAATTATGTTTGCCAGGAATTAAAGAACTAAAGACTTATTCCCGTTCGTGAGTTAAAAATACCTCGATTTTTCTAATTTTTCCGAATTAACCGTGCCCCCACTCCCTCCAGATGGTCGATTCGGGGATACGACTATTTCCAATTTAATACGGTCTGATTCCAGATACGCCTGCCAAATTTTGTCGTCTTAACTTATCCGGAAGTGCCCAAACTAGCAAAACCGGGACAGACCGACAGAATTTATGATCGCTATATGTCACTTGCTAAATACCAAGTGCCATAAAAACCATCTGCTACTTCATAAACTATTTTCTTAAAATTATTCTTTGAGCAGACGGCAGCTTCCAGAAACTGGGCTGTCGATGACGTCGCACACGCGTCATCGATTCTCAAGGAGCTGTATATTAATTCGGTTGAGTATACTGGCAAGGCACCGACGGTTTCACTGCAGCGCGAATGTCGGGACGATCAGAATCGTCTAACCTTGTCAGTTGCAGACCAGGGTATTGGGATTTTGGGGCATTTTCTCGGGAGCCTGCCCGGACAGCACTATTCCGGCAAAAATCCTCCGGAATTGCTTCGTGAGCTACTTTTGACCAAGTTAAGTTCGGTCCTATGTCCTCACGGGTCGCGAAGACTACGAAGTGACCGAGGGCGATATTCTGTATGACGGACAGAGCATCCTGGGAATGGACACATCCGAACGCGCAGCGGCCGGTCTGTTTCTGGCATTCCAGTATCCGGTCGAGATTCCCGGCGTCGCAACGATGCAGTTCCTCAAGGTCGCCCTGAACGAACAGCGCAAGGCGCGGGGTGAAGCCGAGTTGACGACACCGGATTTTATCCGCCGTGTCAAACAGTCCGCGAGTGCGCTTGACATCAATATGGACATGCTCTGTTTCTAGTGTCGGATCTAGGGGATGGGTGGGAAAATAAGTGGATTAGATCACTTATTGAAAAAATGCCAGAAAAATTAGGTGCTAAAGGCAGATTCTTTCTTTTTTGTTTTAGTCACAAATGTAATTTTTAGGGATACCAGTGAAGATTTGGTAGCTATTGAATATTACTGATAAAATGAAACCGTCCTACTATTATATCTAACCTATATGATAACAGAAAGTAAAATAAATCGAAGCCTTTTTTGAGGTCTTTTGTTTTTTTGGGGGGAAGAAATCCTTAGAATTTCATTAAGATCCGATCACCCGTTCGTGAGTTAAAAATACCTCATTTTTTCTAATTTTTCCGAATTAACCGGCCCCTCACAAGATGGTCGAAATCGGGGAAACGACGATTTCTAATTTCATTTGGTCTGGTCCCTGATATGCCTACCAAATTTCATCGTCCAAGCTTATTTGGAAGTGCCTAAACTTGCAAAATCGGGATTGACAGACAGACAGACAGACCGACAGAATTTTCGTTCGCTGTACGTCACTTGGTAGATAACAAGTACCATAAAAACGCCTTTTGAACGAATTGCTTAACGTACAGCCCTTGTTCTGGTGGCTGTGAGGGGGTTGACATCCCCAAAGGCGTAATTATAGGATCTTTCAACAATGCTGAAGAAAGTAGACGTTTCAAAAGTTTCATTGGATGTTTTTTTGGAAAATGAAGGTTGTGGGAGGGGGGCTGGTTGCCCTCAATTTACTTTTGACTCTTAAAAAGGGCCCTATAACTTCCAATTTCCAATCAAAAGAGCTCTATCTAAAGTTTATACAACTACCCATTCTATAAGAGCCTCATATGCCTTCGGCAATTGGGAATCACAATCTTTTAAATTGAAAAGACAGATTTGTTAGAACTAAGGGAATGCAAGGAACGAAAACAGCTTCACCCACGAAAGGCCCTGTCAAGATTGTTGCCCTTATTTCGTATCCCATTGTTTTTTTTTACGACAAGTCGCGTGCCGTTGCGAAGCTTTGGTGGGCTAATATTTCGTACTAGGATTATTGATATGCCTATTTTTAGTTTTAGCAGGTGTGGTGGGCAGGTGTTCAGCAGAATAAAAAACTATGATGGATTGTTAACCATTTCATTTGTCAGATGAAATGTCCCTGAGTCAACACACAGAAAGTAGCATCACAAGAGTACCTATCTAGGCATATTCTATAGGAGAAACATACTCACTTTGTTGCAGACAAATATGATTTAATGTTGTTCTAACCTGTAATCTAAGGCAAAACATAAAACATTATGGGTAAATATTTCAAATTTCATACAACTGACTTACCAATAAAGTGAACATACCATTTGAACCTTTTTTTATGTTCTTTATGAATATAATCATTGCTTCTATTGCAAATTCAAATTAAAGCACTTCCTGCTACTTTTTACATCTTCACTGCTCCCACTGACTTGCGGCTCAAAGAGAAAGGGCCAGATTAGGAATGTCCAATTAACGTCATCAAATTAAAACATGGTAGCAAGGTGTTTTAATAGTTTTGTTTAATAGTAGGTGGCAGTCCCCCTTATATACAGAATAATTAATATTCGTTTTAAGTTCTAAAATTGCTTCTTACTCTGATTGAAAAGCCATATTTTATTTGTTTAATTATATATCATGAAACTATAAAGTTTTATGAATACTATACTTTGGTATATTTTATTTGTTTTAATGAAAATTGGGTTTCAAAATCAATTTCCTTTGCTGAGAAAGTTCAAAGTCATTATAAACATTCGTGTTAGAAAATTCACCCTTTAAGCGTAAATTCCTGTTCTAGGGATATTGAAACATGTTTCCTGGAAATTTGAAAAATGTTTCTTAGAAATTTAAGGACAAGCAGCACAAATTTACCATCCTCGTACATCACAACCGCAATTAACGTCTATCATCAAGAAACGCAAATTTGACGATCGTATCTGGTTCATTAGTCCCTTTCTCTAATGAAATCCGGGTATCAGGTAAAGAGATCTTAACGGGATCACATCGATCGGATCGATTGCCAGCATCATCCTCGGCCTGGACCTGATAGTACGCCTCCAGGTGAAGCATATCCAGGGGCAAGTGATGAAAATATGTGGTATCCTGAATCGTAGCCGTGGTCAATTGAATGGGTTCATCTTGCAGATGGCGACGATAGTATATACGATACCCTGATAAATCCAATTCCCGATTGGCATTCCATTGCAATCGTGTGTTTCCGAACGAATCCACCTCGACCCATAGTCCGGAAGGGATCGCGAGTTGCTTCCGGGCGTCCTCAGCAAACCAATCGAGAAGTCGGTCCACGAATTGTGGATCCGGGTCAGGTCGCGGATGGGCAGCGTCCCAGACTGTCAATTCGTCGCCGGTCTGTCGGTCATAGTCGCGTTCCAAAATCGGTTCTTCGAGTCCCAATTGCAGATGCTGATTGAGCCAATGGTACATCTTGTTGCGACTAACGTGGTTGTAGTTGTGCGGAAAGTGCAAAAGTGCCTCGTGACCGACTGCGGATTCGTGGCCTAACAGCCGATAGTGAGTGCGGTGCTATATACGAGAATGCAACTGCTATGGTTAAGGTAGGAAATGAGGTTAGCAGCTGGTTTCGTATTAAATTAGAAGTTAAGTAGAGTTTGTTCTATCCCCATTTATATGAATCATTTTGATGGGTTTTCTATTAATGAGCACAGGAAAGGTAAAGGGAGAACTCGAAATGAAATGGAAAGGAAAATTTTTCCTGCAGTTAGATTATGCTAATGAATTTAGCATCCTAGATAAAAGTGTGAGCAAAAGGAACGAACTCGTAGTTATTTTAATGATAATAATATTGATCAACACCAACCAGCGCTACGCCACGGATGCCGAGGGCGAAGCGATGTTCCAGCGTGCCTGCGAGCGCGCCGGAGTCCCCGTGCAGAAGTATTTCCACCGGAGCGATCTGGGATGCGGCTCGACGATCGGGCCCATCACGGCCGCCAACCTGGGAATGCGCACGGTGGACGTCGGCACGCCTCAACTGGCCATGCACTCGGCGCGTGAGATGTGTGGCGCGAAGGATCCGGCCCTGATGGTCCGAGCGCTGTGCGAATTCCTGAAGGATTGAAACAGCACGAGTCGAAGACAAAATGATCGAAATGAAATTCGATTAAAAAAAAAGCAACTAACATGAAAAATGACATTGTTAGGTATATGTTGTTGTGAACAGATAGAAAACAAGTCGACGTTTGTTTGTCTAGTATGTTAAAATCACATGTGTGTTCCAGTCTTGTGAATGAAGATGTCTATATATATATATATACATACATCGTCGACGACGAGAAGATAGAACGAACGATCGAGAAGAGAAAACTGATGAAAGATCATTCACTTTGATTTTCTTAGACGAAACTATTGGTGCCTTACTTCATATTACACCATCATGGAAAGTCTTCAAATTATCTACGTCCTTTTACTTTGTTCCTGACCCTTTGATTTGTTATCAACTCTAGAAAATCTTCGTTGATTATCTGCTAATTCTGCGTAATAAAGCTCATCTTTTCGCCAATGTTCGTGCTAAAATGCGATTTCCCGCAGTTTTCCAGACAGAGAACTGTATAGGTATACTGTAACAAATAGATTGAAAATATCAGAATTTATATTCTCCTTCTTTTTTGCCCTATTTGGACAAAAAAGCCCTAATTTTTTTTCAGGCCCATTTTTGCCTCTTGCCTTTCGGTGGCGTTCGGCGATTTCATAACGATCGAGGACTTCTGATCATGAATGCAGGAGTTGCCGATGCCGAATTCGCTCGACCGTGGGCTAGAGCAGGCGCTCTCGGAGTTAGAGACCCAACCTGTTCCGCCACAGCCCACGCACGACCCCGTGCAAGTGGATACGATCGAACGCAGCGATCATTTCCATCTGCGGCATGTCGACCATGAAGTCAGGTCGATCAGGCGGACATTGCGACGGCAATGGATTGCCATCTTGGAGCATAAAAATGCCGGCCGCGATGCCGGTAGCAACAGCAACCGTTTCATCCTGATTCAGACGTGCAATGTACGCAATTACGCCAGCGCCCAGCGCGAGCATGCCAAACAAAAATTGATGGCCGAGAGCGTAAAGCAGGTTGGTGCTTTTTTGAAGACCCCGGATTTGGACTTCCAGTTCGCCCCGATTGGCCCTCGCGAGGAGCCGGCGCGTTTCGTCGGGGATAGAAATGGCCGATTTGGCCATGTCTTTTAGCACATCGCCCAGAAAAGATTTCCAATCTTTTATGGGTGTGGAGAAAGATGAAGATGAGGAAGATGAGTTTTTTGAGTTTCTCCATAGGGAAAACTTTTGTAATCCTTCTAATGCTAACCCATATGATCCGAATGTAACTGTATTTATCCATGATCTAGTAATTAGTGGTGAGGACATTCCTTTAAAAAGAGATTTAAATCCTTCTTGTCTACACATAGTAATTAGACAATCCCAAGTTCCTCTATATTGGTATGTTTGCTTACTTTGGGTTTGTAGTCGAACCTTTTGTTGTGTAAAATATCTCAATTAAATACTGTTCCTTATTTTTTCCTGTCCGTCTGTGAACGCCCTGAATTTCGCGGTCGATAACACGGGCGGGGGTTCTTTTTGCGTTAGCTACGGTGCCGGACAGGACTTTACCGGCCTGGCCGCAGCAATGGCGGCCGCCAACGTCGCTGGTGGCCCACATACCATCGATGTCTGTCCGGGCGTGGGTCCTTATACTGCGCAAGGTGGTGCGCTTGGAAATGCCAACTACATCGGCCTGACTATCCAGGGCACGACCGGCATCGCTGCCAATGTGGTGGTCAATCCTGCAGGGAACCATGACAGTCACTTCAACGGCAATCAAAGATCAGTGGCAGTAGCTGCTTCTTGAAAATTTGATTTTTGTCGGTCGCTGCTGTACAGATATTCTCCAATTGGACATCCCAGGCCAAACACGACAACCCTCATTGATATATCAATACTTTACATGTGGTAGTTTAGTTACCATCCTGGCAATATGGGTCGAAAAGGAAAGAGGAGAGCAGTGGTGCACATGTGAGTCAGTGACACAATCACTACTCCCAACTCCCATTCTGCCTCATGTCTCAAACAGGACGTGGCTCCGGGGGGCCGTCCATACTCGCGCCTTCAGGGGGGAGTGCATGCTGCGGCTCTTGGTGAGCAGCGCGGAGGATCCGGAGGGCACCGAGCCCCGGGTGATCGAGGTCACCGGGGAGCACGCTCTCCTGGGGCGCAGCCAGAAGTGCGAGGTCCAGCTCCAGAAGCGCGAGCTGGGCGCCAGCGCCGAGCACGCCCGGATCCAGCGGCTCAAGGGCACCTGGTACCTGTTCGACCTGGGCAGCACCAACGGCACCTCGCTCAACGGCACGCGCATTCGGCCGCGTAGTGATACTCTCACTTTTATTTCATCTCTGATAACATATTCAAGTTCCAATAGAGTAAAAGACACTATTACTAAAAACACGTTATGAGCAAGCCCCAATATTATCTGATAACACCCTTTTAAGCATTACTTAACATACAGGAGTATATCAAATGCAAGGAATTTCTAGTAGTTAGTCCCCCCCCTGCATGTCAATTATGGCCTCCATATGGAAACACGCGAATCATTTAGTTGTTCTAGAAGACGGGCAGTGATTTCTCCGTGAGTGTAATATGTTATTATGTCTAGCCGCCAATCAGCGTTGAGATTGCTGCGGGAAGTGGTTAAATCTGCGGCGATATAAGTAACTTCGCCTATCGCCTTATCATTAATCAGTTCCAGGCATTCCTGGATACAGGGGATAAAACGCGCCCAGAAAGCTTCCATCATGAAGACATTGTTGCTTTGAGAAGCCGCTATTAGTTCCTCCGTTTGAGCGCTGTTTACAGCCAAAGGAGTTTCAATCAGGACGTGTTTGCCAGCCTCCATTGCCTCGACGCCTAATCGAGCGTGCGAATTGGGAGGCGTAGAGTTCGTTACCACGAACTGTTTGATTACTACTACTGCTGCAAACAACTCACCGCAGCACCAAGCCACCGGAGGCTAACACAGCTACGCACGCTCTTCCTGCATCCCAAGCTATTCAAAGGATCCTTCCTGAAACCCTCTCAGGATGGTCAACTCCTTTTAAATCTTTCTATATGACATACTACCACCCCAGACGAGGACGATCTGCTTTCTGTTTTGTCCAAGAAGGTTGGCCGAAAAGGCAGATCTTCGGCAGTCGGTCATCCTTCATCGACAGAACGTGCTCTAGGGAGGGGGGTTCAGTGCTTTGGCGAGTTCGGTGCTTCTAGACGTGGTAGGACGATGAAAATTGATAGTCGTGTAAGGGACCTGCACAAATTGACTTGATAAAGTCGTTTTCCCCGATTCGACCATCTGGGGGGCTGAAGGGAGAGGAAAAATGAGAAAAATTGAGGTATTCTTAACTTACGAGTGGGTGATTGGATCTTAATGAATTCTGATATTTAGAAGGACCTCGTGTCTCAGAGCTCTTATTTCAAATCTCGACCGGCATTAAGCCTCTGATTTTCCTTGCCTCAAAACTTTTAGACATCTTTCGATACTTCACTCGTAACTGGACCTCATGTCCTTCTCCCATAGAAGCCCATAAAAGCCATACAAGCCCTCCTGAAATACTTGATTCCTATGCAGATGAATGTAAAGTTGTTTTCGATAAGATGACAACCTATAAGACCCTGATGAAGGTGAAAGCAACCAATTTTGCTTATCCAGAAGAATCCCTCTTAGACTGATTCAAGAATACGCCCCTTTCATTACAAAATCTTTCTTAGTTCTGATAAGCCTTTATTTTTGTATTGGGGTAAAAAACTACAAAAAATAAAAAGAAAAAAACTAATAAAAAAGCTAAAAAACTAAAAAAAACTAAAAAGAAAAAAAACTAAAAAAAAACTAAAAAAAGTAAAAACAAAAAAAAACTAAAAAGAAAAAAAGGGGAAAAACACAAAAATTTATTTCATCATATACCAATTCAAAAACGAATGTTCATACAGACCGGGACACAGGGAATATAAATGACGACCGGGACACAGGGACACAACTACAACGGGGGCGCCGGGGGGCACGGTGGGATATATAAATGACGACATCAAACAACCCTCACCCCTCACATCCAGGGTTGGGCGTGCTAACCACACTGCCATCCCCTTGGTAATCTAGTAAATTTTCGATTCACCCTAGCCCCTTGTTTAGGATGATGAAGTTTAGCTGTAGAGCCATTTTCAAACTGTTGGGCTTGTTTGCTATTTCAATCATCAATCGTTTTTCTTTTAGATATCGATGAATGCAAAGAAACGAAGATCGCTTGCCAATCGCACTCAAAATGTGTCAACACAGTTGGATCTTATGAATGTGTATGTGATAAAGGTTTTGAAGAAGGAACAAGACAAAAATCAACTCCATTCACGTTCAATGTTAATGTCGGCATTGTTGTTATATTGTAATAATGATGCTGATGATGATTAATGATGAGACGATGATTGTTTGTTAATGATATGTTATACTACTCTGTATCAAAATAATAATAATAGAAAATAGAATGGTGGCAGAGTGCTGAAGGGACAACAATGATGCCGAAAAGACGGTACGTAGGGGTTGTACAGTATAGAACTCTTCTAATTTTTGATTCTTGTTGATTTGTTTTCCCGCCTTCTTGTCTGCGAGCGAAATCCCGAGATCCGCAAGCGAGGCCCTGGCGGGACTAGCCGCGTCTGACCGCGCGACGCGCGCCTCGCGGCTTGGTGCTTCGCCGGTGGTCACCGTGACGCTCAGCGCTTCGCGGTCGCGCCACAGCTCGACCTCGACCTCACGGCCGATCGCGGTCTCGGCAACGAGCCGCGGCAGGTCGCGCAGCTCGCGCACCGGGACTCCGTTCCACGCGGTCACCACGTCGCCGGGGGCAAAACCTGCGTCCGCGGCGGGGCTGTTCGGCTCGACCGAGGGGAAGAAGAGGGCCGGGCGCTACAGCAAAGCCTGGGGTTCGATATGTTTCGCGAGACGTCTGCAAAGGTGTGCGTGTGTCAACTTTCCGTTCCGCGCTGCAGCGTTTGTTTGCTCATCCACTGAATGTGGCACACACACAGGACGGCCATGGGGTGGACGAATTGATGGAAGAGTTGCTACAGCTTGCCGTTCGTGCAAATCGACCTGTTCTGCTGTAAGCCTTCGGCCCAGCCACACTGCACATCATGCAATCTGGTACATGACTCTCCATGCTTGTAGTGGAGGCACGTGCATGGGATGCACCGACTCGGGCAGGGCCAGCACCATGGCCTGTTCGCGCTCGGTCAGCCGGGAATGGGCACACAGCGTGGCGCCGAAAGCCGGATCCAGTCTGCCGGTGGACACCAGCGCCGCGACCTGGGCGAACGGCAGGTCCACCAACGTCCCGATCTCGTGGCCGCGATAGGACAGCTCACCGTGGGTGCCGTCGACCAGGCTGACAGCCGTGGTGTCGACCACCACACCCTCGAGCCCCTTGTGCACCATCGGCTGGCTGGTACGGGTCCCCTCTGGGGGGAGGGTATACTACTAATACTACTACTAACAATTCACCGCAGCACCAAGCCGCCTGAGGCCAGCACAGCTACGCATGCTCCTCCTCCAACCTAATTTATTTAAAGCCTCCCTGTTAGCAACCTCCCAGGAATTTTCAATTTCCCTTAAATCTTTCTTTACGACATCCTTTCACCCTAACCGCGGTCGACCTTCTTTCCGTTTAGCCCGAGACTTTTGGCCGAAAAGGACTTACTTTGGTAACCTGTCATCCTTCATCCGCAGAACATCCCCTTGTCATGGATACTGTTTTATTTTTCAGGTCAATTTCAGGAGTTATAAAATTAAATTCAAAAATAATGTTTGTCAGGATTAAAAGTTTTTTGAAAAAGAGTCTCCAACAGATAAATAGCAACCCATACTATGAATTCTTACGAAAAAAACTGAAAGGGTACAAAATATTATTTTTTCCATAAAAAAGACTATACCAATTAAAAACGAAAACGAAGAGAAATTAATTTAAAAAACTTTTTCCACAAAACAAGTTTTAAAAGAAAAGTAAAGAGGTCCATTAAGCCAAAAATGAGGAGCGTTTCAAAGATTATCCACTTGTCATGGATAAATGGTTTGCGGTGCAGGTTAGTGCAGTGCGTGATGATATTTTTGAGCAATTGGAAATGTTACGCCAGCATCCAGATTTCAATATCAAGAACCCAAATCGTGTGAGATCACTTTATGCGGCGTTTGCGATGAATAATCCGGTGAAGTTCCACGATAAGAGTGGTAAAGGCTATGCCTTTTTAAAAGATGCGATTATTGAATTGAACGAGATTAACCCGCAAATAGCGGCGCGGATGGTCACGCCTTTCCGTCAGAAGAAAACAACGGTACAAGACGGATCTTGTAATGGCAAAAAGGCATGCTTTAAAGCCAAGAATGCACAAATTAATGGTGACTCGTGCAACGGAACCAAGAGTTGCATCAAGGCGAAAGATTCAACCATTGGACCGTCTAGTTGTAACGATGCCATTACATGTGACAAAACGAAAGGTTCTGTTATTGGACCGAACAGTTGTAACGTCGTTGGGGCCTGTCGATCTACAAAGAAACAAATCACCGGTGATTCTAGCTGTAATGCCCTATACACTTGTTCTGTTTATATGTCACTTGGTTAATACCCAGTGCCATAAAAACACAAAAAGTGAAACGAAAGAAAATGAGCAGGCAACTTTTTGAAACTGGCACCGACACTTCGATTGATGATGAAAATATTTTTGAAGACGAACCAGAAAGTGAGCTATATTTGACAAAGATGGGTAAAGAAACCTGTTTCTATTGCGAAGACACCGGAAAAGATGGAGAAATGTGGTATCGGTGCACTTCTTGTGTATTATGGGCAGATCAAGAATGTTCTGGACGGGACTAAGGGGTATTTATGTGACCCCTGTTAGAAATATGGATGTCTTATTATTTTGCTGAAATCATAATTATTAAGGATTGGGGATGTATGGGCCCAAAGAGGGCCCACTCATATTTGACAAAGGTGTTTGATGTTCATAACGGTTGACACCTTGGTGTTTTTGGAGTCGCTGTTACATATATTTAAGGCCGAAATCACAACACGAATGTCTACAGCAAAACAAAGCATGCAACCTACATTTTTCACCAATATTTTCAAACACCTGGGATGGGTAAAGTATTGCAGCAATGCAAACTTATTATTTGGGGTCAGAATCTGGTGCCGAATGTTGATCTCGCTGAGGGCATTCGGGTTGTCCGTGTCGCGGGCGGCATCGAGCATGATGTCGAGCAGATCCGTCAGGCCGGGAGTGGAGCCCGTTTCTTCATCGCGCCGGGTGCGGATGATGTCGTCGAGGATTTCGGCGAGGTAGCGCTGGTTCTTGTCGTTCTTGCGGTCCGCTCGACGGTAGACCACGTTCGCGAGCCACGGTATGGGGAAGAGTTCACGGCGCTGATTGTGGCTCAGGACGCCCACCATGGCGTCGACGAAGACCTCTTTTCAGCCAGAAAACACCCTTTTTTGTTTTCTGGAAATTCTAGAATTGTTTACCAAAAACCAAGAAAACCGTACAACCACCCGAAACAGGGTCCAACACAACAACCCTCGAACCCCGCCTGGTGTTTCATGCCGCCTTCAGCCGCAACAGTTGGACAAAAAAACACGGCGAAAACAACTCCTTCACCAGAAAACACCAAAGACAGCGACCCCCCGCGACCCCCCAAAGCCGCAATCTGAACAAGTTAGTAGTGTTTGGGTAATACAACGCGCATCCCTTTATAGTTATCGAAAAGGTAACAAAGTTTTGAGAGTCTTGTTAAAAAAGTTAGTTAAACGTTATTTTACAGTTATTTGAAAAGTTATAAAGTTTAAAAAGTTATTTATACATATTTAAGAATTCTTGTCTGTTTGCTTCCTTGTTTTAGGAAACAGTTCTTGTAAATGTTATAATGTGATAAAGTATTTTATAGACAATTTAGCTTAATTAAGCTATGCAAATAATTTTTTTTTAAAAATCAATTGACAAATCGTGGTAATCATATGAGGAACTGTGGAATCATATACAAATGCTGGGATTTTCCTCTTAGGTGATGCAAATGAATGAAAACTTGAGTCTACATGTAATACTTTTAGTCTTAAAACAAATTGTAAAATTCCCTACTACCAAAGACAATTCTAGGCTACTCTTGATTTAGTTTTAGTTTAGGCTAGTTCATTTGGGTTAAAAAAAAATTATAACAGTCATAACATACATAATCTCTCATCTCTATGCAAAATGAATTCTAAGTTCCATATCACCTCAAGAATAAATATGCACTATGGCTCTCCATCCATTTCTCAATACAACGTTCACGGAAGGTCGGCGCTCGCGTGGGTGTGCCGTCGATCAGCTTTGCATTGCGCCACTGCGGCAGATACACGTCGATCTGTTCATCCAGGGACAACACACCGCGTACGTGCAACATGGCAAATGTGGCTGCGGTCAGCGGTTTGGTGGACGAAGCAATCATGGCCACTTCGTTCGTGCCGAACCGCCGTTGCGTCTTCTTGTCAGCAAGGCCGTGACTTTCGTCGAACACGACCCGGCCCCGAAGCAGGACAAGGAGAGAACCGCCTGCAATCTCCTCGTTCCGAGGTGACCGACGAGGAGTTGGGATCCGCACAGGGCGGCCACAGAGGTTATATCGACGTTACCTTCGCGGATATCGGGAGCGCTTTGGATCCTCACAATTCAGATAGCACAAAGAAGAATCGGTAGTCGCCTTTCGATCGCGAAACTCGATCCCTCGAACTTCGCAATCAGATCAATATTCCCGCTCCTCGGTACTAGGCCGAAACCCTACTTCGGCAGCCGCCGCTTCAGACAACGGATCTCGTCGCGGCCGACGGTGGAGGTGATGCGGAAGCGGCAGTTGATCTGGCAAAGAAGTTTATCGTCCATAATAGACTCACTTCTGCATCACTCCAGTCACTTGCCATAGCATCACGAACAGGACGAAGAATATAGTATGCGGCCATTAACACGAATACAAAAACGAAAGACACAAGCGTCGCTTTTGTTTCGTGCCGTTCAATTAGCAGCAGTTTTTCCAGTATTTTCATGACTTGGACAGGACTCAGGTTTGAACATATACGAAGAAAACATGTCTAGACTACAGCAGTTTCACCGAACTACAACCGTAAATGCCGCAGCATTACACATAAATGAAGAAAAGGCAAAAAGCGTTGTAAGTTGATACTACCTTAAAAAAAACTAACTAAACACGTACTAACGTCACTAACGTCAGACGTTAGTACTTAGTGACGTTACATACTGACGTTAGTACTAACGTCAGAGCACTTGTTTTCTTTTGAACACTTGTTCATAAAGCTTAGTGCAGCTGTTACCTGACTTCAAGAAAGTTTTCATCCTCCCCTCTTAATGACAAGAAAAGTCTTCGAAGATGTTTCTTTAAGCTCTCAATATCTGCAGTTGTCCCGGCTTTTCGAGAATGGTGTCATCGTCAGCGGCCGAAACCTCAACGCCAGCAAGCAATTTTGGTCCATCGGAGAGAAGCCCGTACAGGTCTTTCGCTGCCATCACCAAAGGATCACTTGCATCGTCGAAATCTGATGATCCGCTGCCCGCTGCCAAATCGTCGATGATCCCAAGCGCCATTGTAGGGTCGGTGGTGTCGTAAAGCTCAAACATCTCGCTTGCATCGCCCGAAGTGTAGCCGGCCTCTCCAGCATAGATTTTTAGCTTGGCGCTAGTAATCTTGGCCGTCACGGTGGTTTGCATCCGGTGGAGCGCAGCAACACCGGCCTGCGCGATGCGCCGGTCTTCATCCCGGGGGGCTGTTTATTGTAGGCCGCGCCGCCGCGCCTTATGGTTTGGCGCGAATGAAACAGCCGGTGATTTCTCGATGTTCGACTTCCTGACGGAGCAGGCTTCGGCGCATGCCAACCTGAAACTGCATTGCGGCTATGGCCCGGTGCGCTTCGCGCTCGATTGCGATGGCGCGGTGACCTACGCGGTTGTCGATGAGGCGGGCGCGCGGCTTTCCCAGGATCCGCCCCAACTCCCCCCAATGTCAACAGATCTGGTCGGGATTTGAAATAAGAGTTCTGAGACATGAGTTCCTTCTAAATATTAAATTTCATTAAGATAAGGTCATCCGTTCTTAAGTTAAAAATACCTCAATTTTCTATTTTTTCCAAATTAACAACCTCAAGCTCCCCCACAGAAAACGGATCCGTTCCAATTATGTCAATCACGTAGCTATAACTTGTGCTTATCCTTCCCATCAAGTTGCATCCCGATCTCTCCACTCTAAGCGTTTTCCAAGATTTCTGTTCCCCCGTGCGGGCCGAGGTCAACGTGCCGCCGGGCGCGCAGCTCCACGCCACAGTCTATGGCGCGACCGCCGAAACCCGCGGCCGGTTCGATCGTTACGCAGAATTGATCGGCCGGGTGGCGCGCTTGAGCCAGATTACGGTTGCCGATGGGCAGCCCGGCGACCAGGATTTGCGTGGTGCCGCGCAGGCCCTGGTCGACGAGGCGACGGTCGTGCTGCCGCTGGGCGACGTGATCGACATCGACGTGGAGCGGGCGCGGCTGGCCAAGGAACTGTCGAAGCTGGATGCCGGCTCCGATCGCGCACGCCTGTGTGTCCACGGGGCTGCGCTCATGAAGGCGTTCTGCAAGGCCCATTTCGTCCCCCACGAGCTGTGTGGCAAGGTCATCGTGGCGACATCGGAGCGGGAGCTCCCGATGCTGGAGGAGCTCGCACGCCGGGGACAGGAGAACGGCGTGCCCGGCATCGAGCTCGTCGGTACCGACCGGTTGGCCGAGATCGAGCCGCACGCGAGCGCGCTGCGAGCGCTGTGGGTACCCGGCGCGGGGATCGTCGACTACGCCGCCGTCGCGGCCTAGACGCTTTTTGTCGAAGCTGAGCAGATCGTGTCGTCCTGACGGAAGGCGAACTTGTAGTGGACGCCTTTTTCTGGCGGCTCTTACCGGGAGCCATGTCCGTGCCCTGACCCGGGTGACTGGATGCGGTCGCTTTGGATTTTGCCGATGGATCAGCCTTGGTGGGAATCGGTACAGCAGGACGTGATTGTCTAGTATTACTAGCAGCTGGTCGGGTGGACTCTGGAGTTGTTGGTTTCGGTGTTTTAGGAGGTGATCCCTTTTTCTTACTTTGTGACGGAGACGTTGTTATTCCAAAGATTGCACCTAAGGTCGCTTATTCCCCAACAAACGTTTTGCTGTCCTAGCCAACCTCAGTGAAGTTTCAAAACCGTCCCTTACGATTTAGTACTGTTGCTCTTAATTTAAAGAAATGGCTGGATCCACTAACATAGAGGTTAGAGGTAGCTCAACAACCAAATTCAAAAATGAATGCTTGGGAATGGATAAGTAATAACATTTGAGATGGGTAGCAAAGGAACTTGAAACTTTCGAAATAAGAAATGATGCCCAAAAGCTGTACCAATTGCTGCCGCTTCGGCCAAGCTGATGGCGACCGAACTTGAGGGTCGGGTGATCGACGGCTGCGTGCAACTGCATGGCGGCGCGGGATACATGAAGGAATACCGAATCTGCCGCATGTACACCGATGCACGGGTGTCACGCATCTTTGCCGGCACATCCGAGATCATGCTCGAAATTATCGGGCGCGGACTTGGGCTTGATGACCGCAAGCGTGGCTGACGGTCGTTGATGCCTTTTTGCGAAAGGATGCAGCATGGCGGATAGCATCGCCGCTGTGACGGGGGCCGCGGGGATTATCTGTATGTTTGTATACGAAAAGGTTCATATGAGGCTGTATATAGCAGTTTACTGCAAAACAATCTATTTCTAAGAAATTCAGGGGAAGGGAAGAATTTTTTCAGTGTCTTGATAATATTGCAAAAAAGTTATTTCGCAGATCTATGGGGGGGGTTGTTTCATCACCCACCCTACCCTCTAACTGGCAACCCTGCTATAACAGCCAAGCTAAGGCAATACAATTCCATCTTATTGTTTCCTGTTTTCTTTGTTGTCCTGTGCGTAACAAAAGAAGCATACATGATGGATTACAACATGAGATTATGGAGTGCCCCTGGAACGGAGGGATATTGGAAAAAATGTTTGAAATTGTCAAAAGGGAAAATATGAGAGTAGATAGTGTGGAAGAAAAGAAGAAAATTGTAAAATTAAGTTTTGAATGTGAAAAAACATGAAGAGAAAGGGCGTTGTTTTTTCTAGTAACGAGTGTTTGTTTACATGTGTGGACAACAACGAAGAAAGCATTGTTTTTTCTAGTGACGAGTGTTTGTTTACATGTGTGGAAAACGACGAAGAAAAAGGGAACTGAAACAGTCTAATATGAATACTTTAGATACATGTTAGAGACACAAGGTTGTCACAATTTGAGAGAACCGCCAAATTTTGAAGAGCATGCAGAGACAAACTGAATGTGTAAGAAGAGTAGATGACGACACCAGAAAGTCAAGTAAGGGTCACCAACTGAAAAGTAAAGAGGCAACCGAAAGACAAATATGCTTTGGAGACTATGGAAAGAGAAAAACAGAAATGACCAAAGGTGGGAAGACTCCTGGAATTAATAGCTTCTCAGTATCTCCAGCTGGGTTTAGTGCCCACAGCCAGATCACCATGCGCTTGCCCCGGGGCCCTCCCCTGCGGCGCGCCAGGCTGGTTCGGCAACCAAGCGCAGCGCCTCCCGGGATGGCGATCACGTCCATGGACATCCCTGTGAACCGGTGCAGTTGCCGGGCGAGGTCTGCGCCTTCGGCGGAGTAGATCCACGCGAAGCTGTCTCCCATCACGAGCACGGGGCTGTCCTTGCGGTACTCCACTACCCGGCCGCGGCCGGACACGACGCGCTCGAAACGCAGGACCGGAGCCTCGGCGCCCTCGGCGCTTGGATGCACCTGATTGAGCGCTCAGGACGTTGGCATCAGGAGCCGTGGCGCGCGACACAGAAGTCGAGTGTTTGAGTCGAGTGAATTCGTCCAGAGCAGCCTTAACTCTGGTAGACAGAGGAGAAGTGTTGGGATTGGTGCGCGTGCGTGAGACATCTTCCGGGCGGCCTGCTTGTGACTCCGCTGACACAGTAGCACGGCTCCGCGTGCGCTGGGTGGGCTTCGTGTCCTTGGCGCCACTGTCACGAGACCTTTCTGGCAAGGCCCACGCCATTGAAGGCGGGAAGAAACAATTTCAAAGAAAAAATAATCTTGAAGATAAAACAAAGAAAACAAATCTTGAAGCAAAAATATGGAAAAAAAAGAAATGGAAGAAATAATATCGAAGAAAATAAATCTTGAAGAAAATCTTGAAAAAAAATTCTTCAACGAATATTTGTTTTCCAAAAACTTATTCCACTTTTTGAAGTGCACAATCTCGTTCATTTGTCTCAATTTGGAACAAAACTTGTTCATATTTTTGATCTTGAAAAAAAGTCTGCGTTTCTGTTTGGAAAAATTCTTTTCACTATGCCCCGGCGGAGATTGCCGCCCGGGTGGAGGCCGCGGGCGTCGCCAAGGCGCGTCTGCCGGTGCGGCAGATGTTCGTTCTGGCGATGCTGGCAGGCGCCTTCATCGGCTTTGGCGCCGCGGCATACACGATGACGATGACCGGCGCGGAACCCGCCTCCGGCCCCGGGCGGGTTCTGGGCGGGGCGGTGTTCTCGCTTGGACTGATCCTGGTGGTGGTGGGCGGTGCCGAGCTGTTCACCGGCAACGTGCTGATGGTGATGGCCGCGGTCGACCGGCGGATGTGGGGGAGTAATTCGTCCCCAAAGACATAGTTATAAGGTTTTCCGACTACACTGAACAAAATTGCTATCTCAGAATTTTGATCCGTTGACTTTTGGAAAATAAATTAGCGTGGGAGGGGGCCTAGGAGTCCTCCAATTTTTTCGATCACTTAAAAAGGGCACTAGAAATTTTAATTTCCGTTAGAATGAGCCCTCTCGCAACATTCTAGGACCACTGGGTTGATACGATCACCCCTGGAAAAAAAAAAACAAACAAATAAACACGCATCCGTGATCTGCCTTCTTATTTGTAGATACGCACACTCGATTCGACCGAGTTTATAATCTCTTGGTTTACAGGACAAGTGCAACTTTTTTTTTTTTTTAATCTAGGGGGACAAGAGGCAATGACGTAGCTTAGAAATGTTCTTTCTCTTAAAAAACAGTTTTCTGATGGGCCTTCCAGTGCTCCATGAAACGTTACCAACTGATCGCAGCCTTTCTATGTGTTTCAAGGAGTGACAAAAAAATATCTCCATCCCCCTTCCGGGGATAGGGACGGAGGAAGGAGCTTATGACAGAGCGGAAACCAATCAGCTTTACCAGTCAGATTTGTCAGTCTTATGCAAGCTATGCTGATAAAAGTTAAGTTAGGTTAGATTATCTTAGTTCAAGTTAGGTTAGATTAAGTTAGGTTAACTTTGGTTATAAACGTCAGAAATAGGTTAAAAACCTAACCTAACCTGTCACCATCTAACCTAGTATAAAACTGGCAAGGCTGACTGGCTAAGCCGACTAAACCCAAGCACAAAAAAAAGGAATTTCGGGCACTCATCGATGACTGTCGACATTCTCCAATTTTGATCTTTCACGGTGTAAGTCGCCAGGGCCAGGAAGGTGAGCGCGCCCAGCGCCGCGGCGCCGATTCGGCGCCGGCGGGCGTACACACGCTCAGCCCGGCCAGGATGGCTGGCTCTCATGTCAACCTCGATTCGGTGGGGTCCCTCGCGCGCCGACACGATGATGTCGATGCGCTGGGGTGTGATGGCAACCTTGGATCGAACAGTCAAGCTCTTGCCAGCGGACCACGAACCGCCTGGCCCCTGTTGGAGAACCCAGATCTAGGTCGACTGCAGACCGGTTCGCCATTCATCAATTCGGCTGGTATGTTAATAAATTAAGAGGGAATATTCAACCTGGACTGTTCCCTATTCCAGGATCTAAAATTAATGATAAAGAAAGAGGTAAAGAGAGATAGGCATAATATTTTGAGATTGTACTAAACCATGATGTAGCTATAGGAAAAGACTGAAAAAGTCTCTGACACTTTGGATGTGAATGAAGTTTTATTTTGTAAGAAGAAATAGTGAGAGTATTCAAAGGATTAAAGAATAAGAAGGCGCCAGATGTTGATAGTGTGGTACATGAATTTCTTAAATATGATGGAGACGCGGTAGGCCGGTTGGGCGGTGAGGAGTTCGCTGTGGTTATGGACGGTGCAACCCTGGAGGAAGCGCGGGGTGTTATCGATCGTCTACGAGGCGTCTTTGCATCTGTTCAGTTTGCCGCGGAGGGTGTGGGCGAAGGGGCCCCCGTTCGGTGGTTCACGTGCAGCTTTAGCGCCGGTGTTGCGATGCTTGAGGGAGAGGTCGCTGGATCGCTTCGAAGTGCAGACGAGGCCTTGTATCGGGCAAAGCACAACGGCCGAAATCAAGTGGAGATAGCGGGCTATAAGAAAGCCATTTAGCGAAAAAATAATTAATATACAAATTTCGTTTTAATTATTCGTCTGTGGTGAGCCAAAATCAAAACATGGATTAATTCAAAAACGTTAAGAAATTAAATAAAAAAACACGTTTTTTTTAACTGCAAGTAAGGAGCGACATTAAAACTTAAAATGAACAGAAATTACTCCGTATATGAAAGGGGTTGCCCCCTCCGCAACGCCTCGCTCTTTACACTAGAGTATTTTTATCGTTTTAAAAAGTAGAGTTGTGACAGAGTCAAACTTAAAGCCTGGTGCTGCTGCGCGTGCTGGTCAAGGAAATCGCCAAGAAGCACGGCATGTTCGTGACCTTCATGCCGAAGCCGACCATCGGCGACTGGCGCTCGGGCGCCCATATGAACACCTCGATGCAGGCGGTCGACCGGCCCGATGTGAACATCTTCGAGGGCGAGGACGGCAAATGGGCCGACGCGGTCTTCCACGCGGTCGGCGGCCTCTTGCGCCACGGCGGCGCGCTCACCGCGGTCGCCTGCTCGACCGTCAACTCCTACAACGGGCTGGTACCCCGGGTCGGAAGAGGCTGTTTGATCGGGTGATGGTGGGTACTGAGGATACAGAACAGGACGAACAGAATGATGTTGTCATTTAAGGCCCCCTTTAAGAAAATATTAAGAGGGTAGTGTTTTCAGGCTTATCAGTCTCGAAGCGTTGTAAATGTATTGGTTAAACTTTGGCGTAAAAGCTAAAGGTGGATTGAAATGAATATCATAGCGAAAATAGACGGAAATTAAACATAAGAGAAATGTTTGAAAATAGAATATACAACATTCGAACTAAAATAATCAGCAATTAATATACATGGACTGGCAGCCGCAATATGCCTCGCTGGACCGCTACACGCCGCGCATGGAGTGGTCGCCCCGCGGCACCCAGGGCGGGCTGAAGGCCACGTGACGCACCAGAGGCACCAATGGCATCGAACGCCCCAAGCTCCCGCAAAATGGCCGCAATCGGCCCGGATCAATCGCCCGAACGATCAAATGCGGGAACGCACACCCGACCAACACGTCATCAGGTTATCGGAGTTGCCCCATGAATAGGCCCCTTGTCGCCGTCTCAGCCGCCGCAGGCCTGGCGGTCGCGGGCCGTCGCTCACGACGGCCAAACGATCGCCTCCGGCGGCATCGATGAGAAGGGGGAATTCGACATTCGCCTCTGGTCATCCGCCGGCAAAGAACTCGGCCGCTTGCGTGGTCATACTGGCCCCGTGCTGAGCCTTTCTTTCTCGGCCGATGATCGCAAACTGCTCTCCGCTGGCGCCGACCGCACGGCGCGCATATGGGAGCTCGGATCCGGCAGTGCACCGGGCGTGCTTCGAGGACATCAGGACAACGTGCGCAGTGCTCGTTTCTCCGGCGACGGCAATTGGTTCTTGATGTGGATCAGCAACAGCGACACCGCCGAGGGTGTTATGCCCTCGAGTCGCGACGCCTGCCCGATCGTCATCGGGCGTGCCGCGGCGAGTTTTTGCCGTACTTCATTCGATAAACCGTCAACGGCATCGTAGTCGATGTGCTCCGGCAGTCGCAGCGACTCCTGTTTCTCCTGGCGCGCAATTTCCCGCTGCTGACGCTCGATATAGCCGGAGTACTTCGCCTGCACCTCTAGCTGCAGCTCTACCTGTTCACGCTGTTCGTCGCTGACGAGAAGAGACATGTGGCGTACAGCGTTGTCGGCAGCGGTGTGGCGCGCAGCGATGGGGTGTCGAACGGCGACTATCTGTTCGTGCCGCGCGAGCGCGCGGACGCCATTGCCGCGTTGGAGCAGATGGCCGGGGCGCAAGGCGCGGGCTGAACGAGCGCGCTTGCCTGCCGGCGAAGAGACCGTATGTTACGCCGCAATTGGCGAGCCCCGGCGGAGTTTTGATATTGGCCTCACAGTCAGAGACGCAAGCTAGGACGCAGGCGAAGCCGCACAGGTCCCAGATCAATCCGTTCCTACTTGCTTTGGGACATAATGGACTTCCATGGAATGCAGTCATTAAATGATTTTTTAATAGTTAATGAATAGCTAGCCGATGTCATTCTCTAATTGATCTTTAATTGATTGAATAAAGAAAAACAGGCTTTTTAACTGAAAGTAAGAAGCGAAATTAAAACTTAAAACGAGCAGAAATTACTCCGTACATGAAAGGGGCTTTTCCTTCCTCAACACCCCGCTCTTTACGCTAAAGTTTGACTCTTTCTCTCAACTCTACTTTTTAAACATTAAAAGACTTTAGCATTCAGCTGTAGGCGACCACCAGCAAGAAACCGCCAAGCAGAAATCGATAGAGAACGAATGGCACGAAACTCATGCGCCGCACGATGGCCATGAGGAATGCAATCGCGGCGAGCGCGGAGAGGAATGAGAGTGCGGCGGCGATGAGCGCGTCGGTCGGTACACTTTGCCCGGACTCATTGAGTTCGAGGGCGGTCAAAAGGCCGGCGCCCGCGATAGCCGGGACGCCCAGCAAGAATGAGAACCGCGCAGCTTCCGCCCGCTCGAAGCCGAGAAAACGCGCGGCGGTTTATGTTTTGCCTCTCCGGGTTGGAAAGGTGGGACACAGGTTATGCAGATGGATCTCGCTGGTTTTGCGATTAGCGCCGGTAGCGCCTGTTCGAGTGGAAAGGTTCGCGCCAGCGGTGTGCTGCGCGCGATGGGGTATGATGAGGCCACAGCCGAGAGCGCGATCCGCGTGTCCCTCGGGCCTTTGACAACAGAAACGGATGTGCTGCGCTTTGCGGATGCGTGGCTTGCAAAAGAAAAGAAGCATCGCGCGCGTGCCGCGTGATCTGACGGAGGGTTTGTCATGGGTGTTGGACGAAAAAGGACGGATCGTTTTGGCCAACCGAGCCTTCTCGGAAACGGTCGGAATCAGCGTCGACGATCTTACCCGAATGCCGGCCGACCAGTTGTCGTGGGTCAGTGATCGAGATGAACAGACCGCGCATCCGTGGTTGGTGGCAATCAACGAGTCGGAGCTGCAATCCGAACAGATGCTTCGATACCGGTTGGAAGACGGCGAACAAAGAATTTTTTCAGTCAACGCTGCACCGCTTGGCCAAGCCGGGTCGCAGCGAGGTGCATTGGCGACGTTGTCCAACCAACAGATCGCGCCGTCCATCGCCATCGACGTCGGCAAAAAACGGCGAGGCATAACCAGGCACATCAATCGGCTTGTCGGATGCGGTCAACCGAATCGGCGCAGCAAGGTCGGACGCACCGTCGGTCTGGTCATCGGCCCCCCAAACGCTGATCATGGTCGTCAACGAGAAGTAACAAAACGTGGTCAATGTTAAATTCTTCATGTTTTGCTCACCTTTGGGCTTTCGCGATCGTTTTTACGGCGATTCGCCTGTTTGCGGCTAGCTGACGCACGACTATCTATAGCATCCAAAGTACTACGACCTTTCATGAACCCAAACTGGTTTGTCGAGTTCCAGTTTTTGAATCAAACGTTCAGACTTTCCCTACATTTGATAACAAACTAATTGGGCGGTAAGACTGGGGATTACCATCATTTTTTTTTTACCGCTCTTTAGAATTAATTTGACATTCGCCCTTTTCCAGGCTGACGGGAAATACCGGAGTGTTATGCATGCGTTTAAGATTTTTAATAGTGATGATGTTATAACATTTATATTCTTTTTTAAAATTAGGCTAACAACGTCATTCACTTCCCAAGTTAACAGGATTCAAATTTCAGGTTTTATTTGGATGCTATCTATATCAATAACATTGGGCATTGGGTGTTTCAATCATCTCCAAATGATCCAGCCTTTGGAGCCAACTTTTAATAGGACTATGGAAGAATTCCGCAGTTATAGGAAACCAATCCATCAGCTGTGTTATCTCCAAACACAAAGTGGATATGGATACAAGCCTATTACCACTATGTCATTTAATATTATTGTTGGCTTTGTCACTCCAATTTTATTCATGTCTGCAATTTCTAGTTTTCAATCGATTCAACATAGGGATTGGCGATCGTTTCTCTATTGACGGCGGCGTTATTCCGCTCTTTTTATCGAGTGGGAATCAATTTCCCGTATGGGCGGCGCCTAAAATCAGCATTCCCATCCAGAAAAATCAATGGTCTATTGGCGCCGGGAGCCTGTTAATGCGGAATATCAATGATAATTCAGAAACCTTTGGTTTGGTATACGGCGTTTCAACCTGGGGAGACCGGGATGAAAACGTCTCTGTCGGCATAGGTTACGGTTTTTCCGGAAACGATGGTTGCAAGCATTAAGGAAATGATACTTCAGAAAGAAAAACACAATAAAATTCAAACAGTTCGGGGCACTGAATTCTTTAATTTACATGTAAAGTAAATTCTCCATAGCTATGACATAGTAGTGTATTGCAATCACAGAGAAGCTAAGGCTGCATTGTCCGAGTAATTGATCAAGCCCATTCCTCTTCTCGTTTCCAAGATATTGTACGCTCAAAAACACTGCATAAAAAATGCATCGTTTATTCCTAATTAAGAGAAAATTAAGAAATATTTTCCAGTGGAGATTCTTCGCACTCACCGTACATTTTGGGGGGGGGTGCTTTTCTTCTCCTTTTTTGAGCATTATTTTTCGGCCGTTTTCGGCTGTAATTAGTTTCGGGTGGAAATTTCCTCTTAAAACTCCTTGGAATTCTCCGTCTCCTTTAATCCCATTCCCACCATTTCATTCCCATTCCCGTCTCCTTTCCCGCCATTTTAAGTTTTTATTTGTCTCGACCCTCTCCCCCGTTGCTTCTGAATTTTTACGAGTACACTTGAGACATTTTTATAATAACTAAACGACGCGACGGTCTATGGGAACCAGTGGTTCCAAAGCCATATTGGCTCATGTCCCACTTAGGCATTTCTAAAATTGTGACGCTCTCCTAATTATATTTAAGATTTGTTATTCAAAATTTTACGTCACCTGAATTTCACCAAAAATGTCACCTGTAGAAAAAAATGACCATTAACTTGATATAATTACTAATGCAAAATATTGCTCGGATACAACACCTTTTGTACAATGTATAACGTCATTGTATTACTCTATGAATCTTTTTGCTCTTTAAATGTATTCGAATGTGACCACTTCCAACTAAAGTTTTTTAATACTTAAAAAAAAATCTTCTTATTGTACTAATTAAACGACTCTTGTGTTTCAAGGGTCGTTATTAAAGTGTCGAGACAAAATTCAGATATTAGCGTAAAGTGTGAGGGGATGAGGAGGTTAACCCTCAAACAAGGGGATAACCATTTGTATACGTAATTATTTCTGCTCGTTTTAAGGTTTAATGTTTCTCCTTACTTTCAGTTGAAAAAACTTGTTTTTGAAATTTTATTTTTGATGGTTTCTCAAATAATAGTGAGAAATCTGGTGCCCAGGGGCGCCAATTCGGAGAGGGGAAGGAGTAGTGAGGTGTTCAGTTACCTCACCAGATTCTGATTTTTGTGTGCTCAGTAAAAAATTACTGCCCCCTGGACTTTGAAAAACAACTTACATTAAACCTTTATTTGAAAAAAAAACAAGTCCTTTCCCCCCCCCCCCGTACATTTTTTTATTTGGATCCCCTGTACAGAGGCTTCTTAATAATATTTTTTTTTTTTAGAAAGATATGACTCACTCAACAAAACTGTCTTGAACTTCAAATAGCTGTTTCAATTTTTCTCTCTTGCGCATTTATTTCCTCTTCGTTCAGGCTTCCCAATCGGCGCGGCGCTTGGCAAGGCGATTGAAGAGAAGAAGTCAGACATTTTGGTGAGGGTGGCATGCAGCTTTTGAGCACACAACCTGTTTTTGCTCACATCGCGTCCCCTGGTTGTTGTACTCTTCCACAGAGCCCACGATTTGCGGCGGGTCTTGGAGCCGTCATGAGCCGCAACGGCCAGGTGCTGAAGGAGGGCGAGACGATGAGAAACGTACGTTGTTGCCTGCTGTTCCCATCCTGGCTGTGCGCGCCATTGAAAGGGCGGCGGGGCGCGCAGCCGGCAAGTAAACTGGAGTGTTAAGTCCATGCGTAAACCGTCAAACCCATCGATACATCATGAGAGCCGTCGCAACAGAGCCGCCGCGGGATCCGGCCCCGGTCCGTTCGTTACGCTGACCTTCGTCGCGATCGTCAGCGTCGCGGCCGGAACGACCCTCGGCGCGACCATGTACCGGCTGGAGCTGCGAAGCCCCGTGACCGTGGTCACCGCGAAACAGGCCGCTCCTCCCATCGTGGCAAACGATACCGTGTTAAAAATACCTATTTTTAAGAATTAACCCTCTCCCCCCAACTCCCCCAAAGAGAGCACATCCGTTCTGGTTATGTCAGTCACGTATCTAGGACTTACGATTATTTTTCCCACCAAGTTTCCTCCCGAACCCTCCAAACTAAGCATATTACAAAATTTTTGCCCCAACTCCCCCCAATTTAACCAGATCCGGTCGGAATTTTAAATAAGAGCTCTGGGACACGATATCCTTCCAAATATTAAATTTCATTAAGATCCAATCACTCCTTCGTAAGTTAAAAATACGACCTGGGGGTATGCCTGGTCGACATCGGCGGCGGTACCACGGATATCGCCATTTTCACCGGTGGGTCCATTCGCCATACCGCGGTCATACCGATTGCCGGTGATCAGGTGACCAACGATATCGCCATGGCGCTCAGGACGCCTACGCAGAATGCGGAAGAGATCAAGATCAAATATGCCTGCGCTTTAACTCAGCTGGCGAAGGCGGATGAAATCATCAAGGTGCCGGGGGTGGGTGACAAGCCTTCAAGAGAGCTGTCGCGCCAATCGCTGGCGGAAGTTGTGATTACGAGCCTGAGAAAATTTGTACTGTTTTTGAGAAAGGGAGGAACACAACTAGGGCATCAAGTGATCTTTATTTTAATCACTCCATCATAATAAGCATACCAGAGAACCATACTGTTAAGGTTTCAAGGTCCTATGCACAAAATGTGGAATTTTGTATTTTTGCCAAAAGATTGATCAGGGATGCGTGTTTATTTATTTTTTTTTTGCAGGGGAGATCATATCGAACCAGTGATTGTTGAAAATAGGGAGAGGGCTCATTTAATCGAAAATTAAAATTCCTAGACTGTTCTTGTCAAAGGAGAAAAGGAAACCAAAAATAGAAACCGTTAGATCGAAAAATGATTTCTTTTCTTGGAAATGGCATATTTACCACACAAGGAATATCATTCTTTATTCAACTCATCTTTAAATGTTTTTAATCCAGAAGTTGTCGATGTGAGTGTAAAACATGGTTACTATGAACAATTTTATCCACAACAACCGCTCTTTGAAAACATGCATTTTCAAATTTGTTCCAGTGAGGGTTATTTCATAGATTTGAATTCCACATTTATAGATTTACATCTCGTTGTAACCGGTTTAAACAGAGTCTGGAGAATAAGTAGCGTGCAGACACCAAACTACCGGTTAATAAATATATATAAAAAATTATATTGTATAAATAATTACAAGAAGAATTGCTAAGGACAACCTGAGTCTAATCGTAATTTTGAGTGAGAAGCCCCTTGAGTTGAATCTTCTCATGTTTGTCTTGTTGAAGCGACGAAGAAAACTGATAACTTTGTATTTGACCGAGTTGCGGCCCCTGAAAAAGAATTGACTAGGGAGTAAAATCCTTGGGCTTTTGCTAGGGGCCTGCCGATGTTAGATGCGGAATGATATTGCGCCAGAGGTATGAGGAAGTGGGTTGCCCATGTAGAAATAAGATCGGATCTCCTGTTCCTTCATCAATATAGTGCATTTTTGCACCGTGAACTTCGATATAGTTGGATTTGTACGGAAATGCTGCCGGGATTCTTTGTATACTGGCCATTTTGCTACTCCTTATCTTTATCTTTGGCTTTAGTTTTCGTTTTGAGTTCAACAGCAATAACTTCGAAAGGCTCATCACCGATATTCTCGGGCAGGTGTTTGCCTCGCATCCGTGATCTGTCTTCTGGAAAAAAATACAAAATTCATCATTTTTGTATATAGGAGCTTGAAAATTCTATAGTTGGGTTCTATGATACAATGAATCTGATGGTGTGATTTTCGTTAAGATTCTATGACATTTATGTGGTGTTTTCACCTATTTTCTAAAATAAGACAAATTTTCACAGGCTCGTAACTTTTGAAGGGTAAGAATACACTTGATGAAACTTATATTTAAAATTAGCATTAAAATACAATTCTTTTGATTTAACTATTGGTATCAAAATTTTGGAAAAGAGCAATATTAAAACAAAATTTGACCAGAAATAGAGTCATATAACCCGTCAAACTAAAAACAGCCATAAATTAAAGTGAATAATGACATCAAAGTTAAAGGCATATAAAAACAGGGTAATAACCTCTTAAAATCCTCTAATTTCCAAAGGGTCATTTACCGTTTGGTGGGGATACAACTTCTTTAAAAGATCTTTTTTTTTCATTATAACATTCAAACAGTCAAACCTGCTCAAGTTTGCTCCAATTCTTTCTTTTTTGTATCTTTAAATGAGCCATAAGGCCGACGTCAGATCCATGCCGTCGAACTCCACGGTTCCGCCGGAGATACGGCAACCGTCACGGGTGAACCCCATCGCCGCCAGACCGATGGTCGACTTGCCCGCACCGGATTCGCCGATCAGGCCCATGACCTCGCCGCGGTGCAGCGTGAGACTGACACCGTGGACGATCTCGATCCACTTTTCGTCCGAATAGCCTTCGATCTTGAGGTCCTTGACGGTGAGCAGGACGCTCTTCTGTTTCTCATCGGCCATGTTCTAGTCCTTCAGTCCGGAGGAAATGTGCTCGACACCGAGCTCGGGCCTAGCGGGGTGATCACGCCGTGAGCTTCGGAGTCGTCCCCACCGGATTCGCCCGGCCGTCGCTCGAGGAGCTGATCGAAGACCTCTGGGACGTCTTCGCGGCCGCCTTCGGCCCCGAGATCTCGCGCGCGCCGGGCACGCCGCAGGCGCAGATCGTGGGCAACTTGGCCGCCATGTTCGACGCCGCCTGGCAGGCCGGCGAGGATCTCTACAACCAGAACCGCCCCAGCCAGGCGAGCGGCGTCCCGCTCACGCAGCTCGGCGCCTTCGTAACGAAATTTTGTATTCGTATGTTTTTACTAAGTATATGAGGGGGTTTACCATCTCGTCAGTATCTCGTTCTTTACAGTAAAGCTTAAGTTTTGTCCCAATGCCAATTCCCTAAATCACAAAGGCCGTAGAATAAATAGTTGAAATTACTAAAAATACTTTAGCGTAAAGAGCGATGTATTAGGAGGAGGTGAACCCCTCATATGCGTAGTAATTTCTGTTTGTTTTAAGTTTTTATGCTGCTTCTTACTTTCAGTTGAAATTTTTTTTCATATTTATTCTTCTTCAAATCTAACCATACCAGTATGGCAAATCTACACATTTATGGTGTGGAATGACTTTTTCTCCTCCAATATGATTGGTACAAAAGATCTTGTAGAAATAGCCTAAGACTCTTGATCAAAATCTTACTCCTTGGGGAATATTAATCCCCCCCCCCTATTCTTCAATTGTTCAAGGTTTGGATAAATTTGTGGTTATATTGATTTTATTCTTAATAGATTACTTTTGATTTTTTTTCAAAATTTTAATAAAATTAATTCTTGTGCTTGGTTAAAAAAAGAATGTGGGTAGAGAGTTAAACATTCTGTTGTAAAGTACATTTGTTTGCAAATAAATATGGTGTTCATAATTTTCTTATCAGTTCAAATCGTGGTTAAGGTGCACTACAAAGGTGTATTACACTGTAACGAATAAATCATGTTCGCTAGAAAGCGCCACGAAGCTAGTGCCATTGCTGAGAAACTTGTCCTATAATTAAACAACGTCTTAGCTAGCTATTAGCCCTAATCTTGGTCTTCCACTTCTTGCGTATAGAAGAGCTCGACAGGACAAGACGATATGTTCAAAAAATTTCACACCTGTGAACAGCTAGACATATAGGTCTATGTATAAGCAATATCTAGCAACCATACCCTGCGTTCAATACAACTGATTACAATCGATAATAATTGGATGATGTCATCTTGTAATCTCTTTATATTTTAAAGTTTCATCCTGGGAACAGTTTCTTTTAAGTTCTATTCCCATCTGTAATCAGCTAGAAATATATGTCTATGCATAAGCATTATCTAACAGCCTTACCCTGCGTTCAATACAACTTATTACAATCGTTCATAATTGGATAATGTTATCTGATAGAGAGAAATCTCAAAAATGAAGAAACAAACGGGACTGCGGCCAGTACAAAGAAATGTTAAAACTAAAACGACGCAGATATTTTGCCTGCAGGAAACGAGGGGTCTTAAACGCTAATAAAACAAAATTAAAAACTAAAATATGCTAAAAACAAATAAAATCCAAAACCAAGAAATAAAGACCAACCAGTGTCAACAACTACATTGGCGCTAATGTTGCCGAGCGTCACAGAAGCTAACTTGAGCTGCTTCAGTGAGAACACGTAAGCAACTTTTGTTGCTTCGTTGTCGTCACAACATATTTCGTGGCTGCGTTGAGCTTCCGTCCATGGGTGGTCTCCGGGGCGTTCGGCCAATGACCGGCGAACAGGTCATAGGTGCGCCGCCCGAACAACAGATCAAACGGCTGCGCCATGGCCTCCCGGTCCACCTGTTCCATCACGTCCGGCCAATGATCAGCGGCCCACCCACCAAGGGTAAAGCCGCCCGATGTATCTTCCTCCGCCATCGCCGGCGCCTGCATCACTCCGTCTAGGGATTGGAAGGTCAGAATAGACAACTCTCTCATTGGCCTGCTGCGACTGCGTAAGATAGCTTGCAAGTTTACTGCGCGCGATGATAAATCTATGCTATGATTGTTGCATGACAATAGTTGGTAGGCAGATATACTAAATAAACCAACACATCCTACATTTTTACTGAGACAAAAAGTTCAAATGATAAAAGAAGCGTAGGCACAATCTAAGCACGTGTTTGGACTGCAACGTCATCAATAAGCCTTCCTTTACCGCAACTTTTGGATGCAACTTCACAAATTTTAATTTCATTCATTCAGGAATGCACAAGTCGAGGACACTATGTAACTTTCTGGAAAACAGCAAACTTCAAAATTTAATGGCAACTATAAGGTGCCAACAAGTAGACAGCAGATGGTGGCACTCAGTAGGCCAGAGAAAATTAGAAAAGAAATTGAATGCATGCTTTTCCATGTAAAGTTCGGGATATTTTAGTTCAATCTGAAAACCTAATGTCGAAATTCAATTACTATTTTACAGCCATTTATTTATTTTCTCTGTAAAAGTGACGACGCCAATAGGGGAGAAAAAATATGCGACATGAAACTACAATTTAAGACTTAAGTTGGTTCGTCGACTACGTGGCGGATGTGGTCCAGGTCGCCGAGCGATCGGTCACCACGCTCGAGATCGAGGAATCGCTGACCGCGCATCTCGAAAGCCTCGATCTCGCCGCCGTCTACGGCGTGCGACTGCCCGGGCTCCAGCAGGACGTGCTGATGGCGGCCATCACCCTGAGACCGGGCCAGGAGCTCGACCCGGTCGCACTCCGGCGCGTCGTCACGACTCGACTCGCCCCGCACAAGCGGCCCCTCGTCGTGCGCGTGCTCGCCTCGCTCCCGCTCACTGCCGTACCCGTGCTACAACTAGGTCTAGAAATACTGGTTTTAGCATGGCTGCTTTTAAGACGACTTAAATAGCGATGAAGACCACATTGCCTTTCCATCACAAACACCAAAAACAAGAAGAGCAATAGGGAATTTCTCAAGACAGCGGGAAACAAATTAGAATGAATATTTCGGCCCTATGTCCAAGGGCCTCAGCAATGCAAAATATATACGAAGAAACAACTTACAACAAGATAAAATCAATAAAACTAAAATGAAAATTTTTTCAAAACAGTCCCAGCATCCTTATAGGAGCAGCATTAAAACTTAAAACGAAAAGAAATCATTACGAATATGAGGGGTTCACCTCCTCCTAATACCTTGCTCTTTATGCTAAAGTATTTTTTAGTAATTTCAACTATTTTATTCTACTTCGTTTGTGATTCAGCGGACATTCTTAAGGAATTGGGACAAAATTTAAGCTTTATTGTAAAGAGCAAGGTACTGACGAGGGGATAAACCCCCTCATATACGTAACAAAAACAAAAGAATACAAAAGTTCGTTGAGTAAGCTAATTCGTAAGTTACGTATATCAGCTTAGCCTATGCAAGATGGGCCTAGAACACCAAAAGCCCTTTAAATCCTAAGGAATATGCATAAAATTACTTAAAGTCACTGAAAAGCTAAGATTATTTCCACTATTAACAGTTTCCCTGTCTTGTCTTTATGCTAAACGATTTCGCACATGACGTCAGAGGTTAGTCGGATTATCTCCTCGAACGCTCAGGATTACTTGTCCGTGGGCTTGCACTTTCTAACCCCCAAATAAAAAGATTATTCAGGAAAAATGACGTCAATGCTACGTATTTTTTTTAAATGGGCGATGTCACCGCCGCTGATGGTCTCCAGCCCGGCGATCGAGCGCAGCAGGGTGGATTTGCCGCAGCCCGAGGGGCCGACCAGCACGGTGAATTCGCCGTCCTGAATGTCGAGGTCGATGCCATGCAGCACCTCGACGGCGCCATATGACTTGCGGATGTTTCTGAGTGCGACGGATCCCATCGGTTAGCCTCCCTTGGTTTCGTTTGCGCTGCCTTCAAAAGCGGCCAGCGCGATCTGCGGCGGGCGGTTGCCCTCCGGGTCAAGCGGGACGGCCACGCGGCCCGACTGCTGAAGAATGGAATGATTTTGTTGAATCGCTCAAGGATAGTCAATATGAAGATGAACAATGTCTCTATAGTACTTTGTTGGAGCAATACTTGGAAAATATGATCAAAATGATTGAAGGAAAGGTACGTCATCTGTATTTTCCTTGCTGTAGTTTAATAGTTTTATATAAATATTTTCTTCACTGTCAGCGTCTTTGCGCTTGGAATGTTGATCTTTGTAAAGGTTGACATAAGCCTGAATTTTTAAGAATTTAAATGTTGTGCACTTTGAAAGTCTTTTGTAAGTTTTCGCAAGAACAATCCTAAAAGTAATTGTGAAAAAAAAACATAAAAATGAATAAACAACACTAATTAGTTAAATTTAGCAATACTTTTTGTCGGTAAAATTTAACACTAACAATACCTTGATTATCAAAGGCAGCTACACCGTCAAAGGAAAAATACACCGTCTGGAAAACCCTTCAAGGAAATACGTTTGGCCCCATTTGTGCTTAGCTTCTTTTTTGTTGTTTTTTTTTTTTCACCCATATTTCTTTACTTTTTTTTTAAACTTAGCGCTCGTTACTACTTACCAAAAATAAGGAAGTCCTCTGAAATTTAGGCTTTGGAGGGGAAGTTACTTCAGGAATTAGTTCTCGTACATTTTGGAGTCGAAATCTGCTTTGTTAAAAGTTAGGAGAAAGCTATAAATAATATCATTCTAGGAGTTATAACCATTGTTCTGCAACTTACCAGAAATACGATTCTATATTTTTTTTTTTGTTGGTATTATTTACTAAAGAGGAGGAAGTCCTCTGGAATTTAGGCTTTGGAGGCGGAATTACTTCAAGAGATTTTTCTCGTACATTCTTATACTTTTAATCTTTTAAATTTATAAAAAAAACTAGCTAAATACAGAAAGTGTGAGCCCAAGTAGATAGCTTCTTTATCTTTTCAACTTCCTTTCACACAGAGAATAGAAAGTCATTCGTTATAAATGGTGGGAACTTTTATAGATAAGTCAATTACTTCAAAGAATCTCCTATCTGGTTTCCAAGCAAAGGCATATCTTGCAATTGCCATGATAAAGGCATGAATGGTTCTCAGTATGGAAACTAGAACTGTTTTATTGAAACAGTTGACGAGGTTCAACTGGTGGTGGTATTACAAATAAGTCATAAGCTCATTAATAGTGGACAATTTTGATATGAAGAATTTACTCAAGTTATATGACCAGTCCAACAAATTAAAGTTTAACCACTGTATACCATAGAACCATAAGCATTTTGATTGTCTTAATTTATTTTAGGCTGAGCAAGATAAAGCCACCAAGGACCACCAGATACGCAATTTGAATGATGAGATTGCCCATCAAGATGAACTCATCAACAAAATTAACAAGGAAAAGAAGCACTTGCAAGAAGTACAGCAAAAGACGGCTGGTGTGGTACGTCCATCTCCCAATTAATTGCCTGATCCAGAACCGCCCACGACAAAGAGGTTTTGGTTTCAATAAACCAGATCACACCTTCTTTAACAGCACACAAATCGACCCGGGAACAATTCCAGGAAACCTCGGGATAAACATCCCAACCACGAAATTCTAAAACCTCAAGAACCGCCGATGCTAATTCAGACTCTTTCACCGAACCCCCTCGATTTTATTTTCAAACGCAGAACAGCCAACAATGTGCGATCGGTGTTTTTTGAGGACGGCAATTTCCTTTGCGTTCGAGGCGAGCGGAAAGCCGTCGTGCCCGGCAGCGGCGTGAAACACCGGTGGTTTCGCTGGTGGGCTACACCAATGCCGGTAAGTCCACCCTGTTCAATGCCTTGGCTGCGGATCACACCTTCGCTTCCAGCCAACTGTTCGCCACGCTGGACACCACGCTGCGACGTCTGACCCTGCCGACACTCGATGAGGCGGTGCTGGCGGACACGGTCGGCTTCATCCGTGACCTGCCGCATGATCTGGTCGCTGCCTTCCGTGCGACCCTGGAAGAAGCACAGGGAAAAGCTAAAACAATGTCGCATAGAAGTTCTGTTAAATCCCCTAGTGTAGAATTTTTTCCTTGAAAGTTCACTTCCAGAAATTTCCCTCCCCAGGGAACATTCTCTACGTGGAAACCCAACCAGATCACAAAGTTACCCCCCTCCCTCAAAACATCTGTTTAACTCCACATAAAGAAACTATAGGCAAACGATGGGCAAATTTTATACCTTAAATACCCTGGGGTTGAAGGAGATCATTTTATCTCCAAAGGCATGAACAAAACAAATAAACAGACATTCATAGCGCGACGCGCCACACGGGATTGCCGTCGGGCGCTTGACGTGCCAGGTCCAACGCATACTCGCGCGTATTGGGCGTCACCTGGGTGTCAACAAACTCGGTGTACAGTTCTCGAGGTGCTGCCCAACGATTGGCTCGTTGATCTTGCGCCGCGGTGCTCGGACCGACCAGCAGTTCTTGCGGTGATCGCGTCGACCTCAGCTCAAGAAACAACGATCCTTGAGGAAGCCGCCACTGGTCTGGATCATCATCTTGAAAACTGCCGCCGGAAAGTCGTCTCTGCATGGTCTTCTGCATCAGGAAGAACATCGCGACGGGCGGCAGTGCTGCAACGATGGCTCCGGCGCTCATCAGGTGATAGGCGGCCCGGTATTGCGCGTTGAAGGATGTGATCCCGGCCGTGACCGGCTGCGATTCAACGCCCTGGGTCAGCACGATTGCCCAGAAATAGTCATTCCAGATAAAGGTGAAGATCAGCACGCTGAGTGCGGCGATGGCCGGCTTCATCAGCGGCAGGACGATGTACCAGAAGATCTTCCACTCGGCGATGCCCTCGACCCGCGCCGCTTCGATTCCCCTCCTCAATCCCTCGCTCTTTACGCTAAAGTTTTATTCTTTGCCACAATTCTTGTTTTTAAAACAATTAAAAGCTTTAGCCTAAAGAGCGAGGGATTGCGGAGGGGACAACCCATTTCATATAACGAGTAATTTCTTTTCGTTTTAAGTTTGAATGTCGCTCCTTACTTTCAATTAAAAAAACTAGTTTTTTATTTAATATTGCTCTAGATTGAACTACACTATGTGGATGCAGATTATAAAAAGGCCGTGACAGCTATATCATAGGAACAGATAAGAGTAGTCTGGAGCCATATGGGTGTAACCCTTCGGTAGATTAAATATATAAAAAAAAATTTTTTTTTAACTGCAAGTAAGGAGCGATGTTAAAACTTAAAACGAACAGAAATTATTCTGTATATGAAAGGGGTCGTCCCCTCCTCAGACCCTGGCTCTTTACGCGAAAATCTGACTCTTTCTCACAACTCTACTTTTAAAACAATAAAAAACTTTAGCGTAAAGAGCGAGGCGTTGAGGTGGGGACAACCCCTCTAATATACGATATAATTTCTGTTCGTTTTATGTTTTACTCCGTGTATGAAAGGGGCTATTCCCTCCTCAACGCCTCGCTCTTTAAGCTAAAGTTTGACTCTTTCTCTCAATTCTACTTTATAAAACAGTGATTCTATTACTTTTAGGGGGTGTTTCCCCCTATTTTCCAAAATAAGGCAACTTTAGTCAGGCTTGTAACTTTTGATGAGTAAGACTAAATTTGATGAAACTTATATATTTAAAATCAGCATAAGAATATGATTCTTTTGTATCTATTAGTATCAAAATTCCGTTTTTTAGAGTTTCGTTTACTATTGAGCCAAACATTTCGAAGGGGGTGGGTCAAAACCCCCTAATTCCCTCCCCCTGGATACGGCCTTGATTTCCTCATTAAAAAATTGTCTTGAATTGAACCTCTTTGAAGCTCAAGTCGTAAAGACTATCAGTTGAATTAAGGGGTTAGTTGAAAGAACTTAAATATAAATATAAGAGCTATTTTAAATATAAAATAGGTAACTAAATCAGCATATTACAAAAGTGACTTACTTTCTAGTATATAACTGGAAAGAAACTTTCCATTGGATCATGAAAAGATCTTTCTTCGCTCTTATCTGTTGACTGTATGTGCTTTAGTCTTGGACTTCAGCCTAGGTAATCGCCTAGATCTACCTATTTATCATACCTTTGATTTAGACGTTTAGGTGTTAATCTAGCTCCACCTTCGCTTCCTAGATTTCCGCATATTGCACACCAGAAGCAGATTCCTCTCCAAAAGCTACATCATCCAGTTCATACCCATCACCAAAGCTCCAGCAACACCTCAACTCCAAGATGCACTGCCTGCTGATAGAGATACCAGAACAAGAGAGAACAGAGCACATCAACCGGGTGAAAAAAATGTGAAATTCCACATTTTTTGTAGATAGGAGCTTGAAACGTCTACAATAGCGTTCTCCGATACGCTGAATCTGATGGTACGATTTTTGTTAAGATTGTATGACTTTTAAAGGGCGTTTCATCGTATTTTCTAAAATAAGGCAAATTTTCTCAGGCTCGTGACTTTTGATGGGTAAGACTAGACTTAATGAAACTTATATATTTAAAATCAGCATTAAAATGAAGTTCTTTTGATGTAACTATTGGTATCAAAATTCCATTTTTTAGAATTTTGGTTACTGTTTTTTAGAGTTTTGTTTACTATTGAGCCAGGTTGCTCCTTAATACAGTTCGTTACCACAAACTGTTTGATGAAGTGCAAGAAGATTGCTCAATCACAATTTATGAGGTTTCAAAGATCTTTAATTACTCTTCCTTAATTTTGAAAAAAAACCTTAATATGGTTTAAAATTCTACTCAATTAACAAGAATTGTAATTTAGGAACTAAAACCAGAAAAAAGAGAAACTGACAGCTGAAAATTAAAATGAAATGTTGTTTTGTCAGAACTTTAATAGGCATAGGTAGCATACTTTCATCCCCAGACCTATCCTCAGGGACTGCGTGGGTCATGTTAAATCTAAAGGTATAGTTTTGGAACCTTTCAACTATGCTAAACAAAATGACTATCTGAAACTTCTGATCGAACAATTTTCGGGAAAAAAGGGACGTGTGAGGGGGCTAGTAGCCGTTTGATTTTTTGAGTAAAATAAAAGGGACATTGGAAATATTAATTTCCGTTCAAGTGAGCCCTCTTCCGCTGTTCTAGGACCGTTAGTTTGATACAATCGTCCCTGAAAAAACAAAACATCTTTTTAGCTGCTTTTGAACCATAAAATAAAGAGCCATTGGATACTTTAATAATAAACAAAAACTAAATAGGAAAAATCATGACGAATTCAAACTTTCTTAAAAAGTTACTAGCAACCGCTTCAGTTGTCGCAGTTTCTGCAAGTGCAAGCAGTGCCTTAGCAAACTTCGCAAGGGTAACAAAAGGAAATGCTACTCAAGCTGGTGTTAATCTTGAACAAAGCAAAGTAGGTAACGCTCCTGCAGCTAATGTTGCAGTGGTAGCAGGATCTACTATCACATTTAGACATATTGGCTTGTAATGGTTATTATGAAGTGTACAAACGTTTTCAGGGGGGATTTTTTGGGTTTGGGGGGAGGGGGCTACGTGGGAGGATATTTCCATGGAGGAATGTATCATGAGGGAAGAGAATTTACATGAAGGGGGCGCAGGATTTTCCAGCATTATTTAAAAAGAAAAACAATGAGAAAATAAGTAAAACTTTTTTTTTCAACTGGAAGTAATGAGCAGCATTAAAACTTAAAACGAACAGAAAATATTACATACATAAGGGAGTTCGTCTCCTCGACATGTAAGGAGTGCAATAGCCAATTTTAGAAAAGAGTAAGATACACTCTTAGGCTTAGGGCACGACGATACAGTTACTCTTCAATATAGTAGTTACAAATAGAAATACTGACAAAATGCAGAATTCCTATCGCACCTAAAGTGCAATCTTGTGCTTGAACTTGCTACAGGACAGCATTTTCGCCCCGCCTGGCAAAATTCAGATGTTTCGTAGCAAAAAGGTAAGCGAGTATATTCTATTATAGATATTGCAAACTGTCAGTAAGTTTCATTACAAAGTGATAAATTTTTTACACCATCTGGAGGACCAACCAACAACAGTGCGTTTGGTTTGACCAATGCGGTAATCGTGGTGTCGCCAAACTGTGGCTCAAAGAACGCCGTATAGACTTCGTCGACGATGACTTGTACGGCAATGTTATCCACGTGCTGTAATGGAACCACTTCAATCTGCGGCTGGTAATCTTCCGAAGTCGTTTCGATCTTCGCAATCAATTTGCGAACTCGTTCAACGTCGTCCGGTTCACCACGAAGTAACAACAAGTCGGTTCCGGGCACCTGAATGATTTCCACAAATGCCGAAAACGTTTTATGCCAACTTTGCCTCTCACTCAGACTATCTGTCTTGGCTGTTTCTCCAGTTAGTCATGGCTTGATGGTAACTTGATTTTAATTCAAAAATCAACGGACTTAGTCCATTGAAAAATCACTAAACAACTCTTTCTATCTTTTGATTACAAATTAATTTAAAGAACTCTCCGAAAAAGAATTTTTTCAGAGGAAAATAAGGGCCATATTAAACTTAAGATCGGCAGCGATAAATTCCTAAAATAATTCCAACTCATAAGACCAGAAATTTATTATTTATCATTTTTCACATAGAGGTGGTATTTCCAAGTATTTGTTTTTTGATATTTCAATTGGAGAAATTGAAAATAATGACAAATTTACCCCCTAGATATTGAAAAATGCATTGAGTAATTTTTTGACATATTTTGACCAGGGGAAAAGGCTTTCATACGGCGACAGTGATTAACTGTCAATGTTTTCAAAATTCGAACATATGCCAAGCTACAAACATAAGCTAACTTGAATCATTGTTTCTTTTACTTATTTACTTTTTAAAGTGTTTTAGATTATGAGGATAGATTCAAGGGCTTTAGCAACTTCATTGCCTCTTTTTGAATGCAATTGAATAGCATATGCATAGTGACTAAAAACACTGATTGTAAGTAAAATGTACTTGTAAGGACTATTGTGACGTCTTTGAATCTCGTCAAGAGTCAAAAAGCTCTGCTTGTAATATATACAATGGGAAAAGACTTTATTTTTTCGATAATGACTACCGCGAGCTCTATGATTTCGATGAAGACTGTATCTGTCCACTGTGTGTGTGTGTCCCCTATTCATTTTTTTTATCCAGACACTTACAAAAGGAATTAGAGTTTAATAAATTAGTTAAAGTGGAAAGTTCCTGCCTTTTTATCGGGTTTTTAGTAACGGTTATTTTAGCTTATTTAAACTTTAATGTGTGGGCTTTGGTTTATGGCGCGGTTTTGGAGAGTATTTTACTTACAATCTTGTTTGTTACTATCGGGCGCTATCATTTTAAACCATTATTTATTTTTAATCTCAAAATTTTAAAAGGATATTTAAGCTTCGGAATATATCAATTAGGCGAAAGAACCATTAATTATTTTTCGGAGCGGTTGGGACTTGGGCTGAGAACGATCGTGGTCACTGGTGACGGAGCGGCACAAGCGGACGCGCTCTGTTCGACGATTGGGGTCTCTGAGTACCTCGCGGAGCTCTTGCCGCATGAGAAAGAAGAAGCGCTGGAGCGGCTGTCATGCGAGCGGGGTCCCCTGGCCATGGTCGGAGACGGGGTAAACGATGCGCCCGCGCTTACGGCAGCGTCGGTCGGAATCGCCGTCGGCAAGGGGGCCGACCTCGCACGTGAGGCGGCGGAGATTGTCTTGCCCGAATGCGGTATCGCCGCTATCGTTCGATATGTCCTTTGTCTAGTGCACATATATTCGAGCAATCTATCCACGAATTGACAGTTTTATCTTATTGGTTCGGTAGGTTGTGGATGACGTAGTCTACAAAAGGCGTTTTAACGTTATAAAGTTTCTAGTTTATATTAACAGGATTGAGAAGTAAGTAGAGATGACGGCACTAGACCCTCAAGGTCCAAACCGGCGGTGCTGATCTTCATTTCGTGGCCCTTCAGCCAGGAAGTGCAATGGGGAGATGGGGGCCAGCCATACTGTGCTTTCACATTCATATGAGTTCAATGTACTAACAGGTATGTCAACCGATTTACATGAGGTAAATTAAAATTTGTCGTCCGGTATCTTTTGACAATTTAACATTTAATTTATCGGTTGATCCACACAATATTTCAACATGTTATTGGATTTTTTTTGTCTTTTTTTTAAAATAAATAATATCTACTTTTCTCATTGCCATGAATGTCTCAGAAAATTAAGGTTTTAAACAGAAATAATTTTAATGACGGATAAAAGTCCCAAACTACATTCTCCTTATCAGAAAACGATCAGCCCCGTCCGGATGGCTGCCTGCATGGGACGCCCCGCCTATCAGCTCAATGCGTTGTCGGGACGTACGCAATACTGCTGTGACGAGGTGCGAATGCCGACACCTACCCCATCTCACACGCATACGTGCACGCATACTCGCTCTCTGGCTGAATCCCGACGCTGCGCGTCTTCACCCGGCAGATTGCGCTGTGCGTCAACATCAGCAAGCTTCTGTGCGGCGGCCAGGTGGCGGTGGAGGCCAAGGTGTGGGAGCGTCTGCGGGATCGGATGAATGAGCTGTCCGACCTGTTTCGGCTGCGAGCTTGCGCATTTCGTCTTCGAGAATGTGGGCGCGGTGATCGCCGTTGCGATACACGCGATGGCCGAAGCCCATGATCTTGCCCTTCTTCTCCAGCGTCTGCCAAACCCACTTCGATGCTTCTTCCGGTGTTTCGAACTGGAGCATCATTTCCATTGCGGCCTCATTCGCACCGCCGTGCAACGGCCCTTTCAACGTGCCGACACCGGTGACCATGCCGGAGACCATGTCCGACATGGTGGATGCGACGATGCGTGTGGCGAACGTGCTGGCGTTGGCCATTTCTTTACTTTAGTTTTTTGGTGTTTTGCAAGATTGTTATAATTAATAACTATAGTTTCATAAATTCATAAATAGAATCGATTTAAATTCCCCATGGATTTTATTATCTATTGGATAATTACCAAAAATGTGTTTCCTTTCTCAATGGGCTCTCTAGCCTATTCATTAAATCTCAATCGGTGTATATGGCTATGACCTCTTTAAACTGTACAATATGGTTGGAGTTGTGAAGAATATGCTCTTCTGCAGCTGAAACTATAGGCGGAACACTTTAATTATGTTTCTGCCACTGCTTTTGGGTAAAGCCGCAATCCATATCGACGCTGGTAGCGCTCGGGATAGTGATCAGATATCAGTTAAAGGCGATATCACACTGACCGCCTCTGGTATTCGCGCCGAAAACACCACCTTATTTGCCCCGACACCGTTATTAATGGCACAAGTACAGTTGCCTATCGCCGTCGATGCAGCAGGCCGGGCACGGGTTCAAATCGAACAGTTCAGTTATCGACTGGACAGCGGTTGTGAGTCTTTGAAAGGTTTTGGCAGCTGGCTGAACGCCGGCCTCACGGGCACGAGCGACAGTCCGTGGAAGACCTTGGTCCGGCACGGGATGTTGAAGACCGAGACGCGGGTCGAGGAGGGCGAGCCGCTGGTGCCTGCGGTGACCGAGGAGGTCGTGCGGCACGAGCTCAACGAGGAGCAGGATGCCGCACTCCAGAAGGTCGGCGACGCCGTCGACGCGGGTCGGCACGAAGTGTTCTTGCTGCACGGTGTGACCGGCAGCGGCAAGACCGAGGTCTACCTGCGCGTCCTCGAGCGCGTGCGTGAGATCGGCAAGACCGGCATTGGTCGTTCCGCTACGCAAACGGCCGCATGGCGCGCATGGACGGTCCCATGGGCCCGGTGCGCCTCGAGCGCGACAAGAAGGGCCGCCTGACCTCCCGCAAGGACGCCAGCGGGCGTCAGCTCCACTACCACCTCGACGAGCACGGTCGGGTGGTGGAGATCACGACCGTCGGCGCCGAGAGCCAGACGTTCACCTACGGCAAGGACAGCTACACCCTGCAGCTGACCGACAAGGACGGCACCCGCCGCCTGGCCGTGGTCAAGGCCGACAACGCCGTGCGCGTCTTCGTCTCTTCTTTGTGATTTTTTCTTTTTGTTATGATTAGGCAGTGTGGTCTCATAAATTTTTTTTCGACTATGTCTGTATTAGGTTCTGACTGTGGAGACAAGATGGAATGGAGACAAGGGCTTACTGTGAAGAGAAATTTCGTTTTTAGCCTCTGTCTCATATTGTTCTTGTCTCTTGATAATAGAAAAAAATAGGAAATAGAAAATTTCTGACTGCGCAATTGTACTCGCCGTTTTGAGATAAAAGGAGATCCGCCCTTAACTCAAAACCAAATTTTTGTGGCTTCCAGGGTCGTGACTTCCGCCTCACCGACGTCCACGGGCACGTGGTGCGCGACATCCTGACCTGACCTCGAGTTTGGCCATGCCTTCGCGGACGGATCGGCCTTGCTGACCCGATTCTCCAGCGGTTGATCTCTTGGTTGCGTTCACGGAATTGGCGCGGGACTGAGGCGGTCTCGCACCTTGAGATGGAACGGTTGATACCTCCAGAACTTCTGGATCCTGACGCGAGAGGCTCCCAACGCTCCTTCCTCAGTCGCGTAACTGAGGTTTTTCCGCACCCCGGGAGCGGATCCAGGGGGTTCTGAGACAGCTGGTTCCCATATGGCAAAAATTGCACTAGCTAAAAGGTTGGAAGGGCAAAAACATGAATTTGAGACCCAAATTTTTACCAATACCTCTCCCCCCTGATATTTCAATTCGTGAATGAAAAATTTAATTCAAGAGAATGTTGTTGAAGGATGTTTTGTCAATTTTTGAAAAATTAAATAAAAAAAACAAGCTTTTTTGACTGCAAGTAAGGAGCGACATTAAAACTTAAAACGAGTAGACATTACTCGGTATATGACAGTCAATCCCGAGGCGCGCGAATTCGAGCGCACCACGTCCACGGTGTTGAATGCCGCGGCCATGCCGGTGGTGGTCGATTACCTGGACGAACTCGCACAGGATCTGCCGCTTGCCGGCCGTTTCCAGCTGTTTCATTCGGCCGGTGGCTGGGCCACGCCCGCGGCCGTGCGTGAACGGCCGCTGGTCATGGCGCTGTCCGGGCCAGCCGCTGGTGTCAGCGCCTGCGCAAGTTTCGCCAGCACGCTGGCCCGGCAGGATCTACTGACATTTGACATGGGCGGCACCGATAAGGCAACACGTCGTTTCGGTGGAGGTGATGGAGGTGGAAAAGGTACTCCTGGTAAATCTGCTTTACCCTAACGAAGAAGAAAAAGAAAACAGATGGATTCAAATTTCGAAGAAGAAGAAGAAGAAGAACTTACTTTCAAACCACAAAATTCTTCTCGAACAATGAAAATATTTGGATAACGTAGAAGAAAGATTTTGAATTCATTCTGTGGTCCAACATATTTTCGAACATCTGCAGATGCTTGAGAAGCATGTCCAGCTACGCTAACGATGGGTAACCATACCGCGAGAGCAACAGTCTAACTAGCCGCGGCTTGAAGGCATCCATACTTTAAGCGGTGAACCTGAGCACCTTGCCTAGGTGATGATCAATGCCCCCATCCACAAGAAATGCAAGAGCGAACGAAGATGTCCCCCTACTATGGAACCTTCGAAACCACCGGTAACCATGCAAGGTGAAACTGCTGGCCCTTTTTTGGCCACACCACAAAGCAGAGAGATATTAACAGTAAACTTGACATTTTTTCTAAAAAAAAATATTTCAATGGAAAGGTTGTGAGAAAGAAAGGCAAAAAATACAAATTCCACATTTTTATAGATAGGAGCTTGAAACTTCTACAGTAGGGTTCTCTGACACACTGAATCTGATGGTGTGATTTTCGTTAAGATTCTACCACTTTTAGGAGATTTTTCCCCCTATTTTCTAAAATAAGGCACATTTTCTCAGGCTCGTAACTTTTGATGGGTAAGACTAAAATTAATGAAACTTATATATTCAAAATCAGCATTTAAATGCAATTCTTTTGATGTAGCTATTGGTATCAAAATTCCGTTTTTTTTAGAGTTTTGGTTTTTTAAGCATCTAAGTTTCATCACAGTTTTGCCTTATTTTGAAAAAGGGTGAACCCCCCTTAAAGTCATAGAATCTTAATAAAAATTACACTGTCGGATTCAATGTATCAAAGAAGCCCGACTGTACCCCGATTGAACCCGAGGTTTCAAGCCCCTATCTGCAAATTGCGGAATTTTGTATTGTTTTGCTAGAAGAAAGATCACGGATGTGTGTTCATTTGTGTTTTTTTCCAGGGATGATCGTATCGACCCAGTGGTCCTAGAATGTCGCAAGAGGGTTCATTCATTGTATTGGTAAGTAATTGTTCGAAAAGATTCGTTTTGAGACTTTTTTAATTCGATGATGATTTAGCTGAAGCAACTCAACTTCGTCGAGTGAACAAAGAACTCGAAGAGAATTTCCTTCGAACAGAACAACGATTTAATCAATTACAAAAAACATTAATGTCTTTTGAAGAAGGTATACAATCGATTTCTTTTCCTTTTCATGATCGATCTCTTCATTTTAATTTTTCTTCGTAGATAAAAAAGGTGTCGATACTCGTTTACAAAGTGCCCAAAATGCCTTATCTGGGCTGACGATTCGGGGCGAGCGTGCAACAGCGCTTCTAGTAAACAAAGCGAACGCCGTTCAGGCGGTTGCAACGGACCAAAAAGAGCGCATCGGATGCGAATTGGTTGTGGTGGCTACGGGTATTGTGCCGAATGTAGAGGTGGCTGTTGATGCGGGCATCAAGGTGGGGCAAACCGGAGCGATTGCCGTGAACGCGCAGATGCGGACGAACGTGCCAAACATATGGGCGTGTGGCGATTGTATCGAAGTGTCTCGCCTCATCGATCAGCGCAAAGTGCTGTCATACAAAAAATTAAAAAAATCCTCCCCCACCCCTTTTTTGATCAAAATCGTCCGATCAAATCTATGAGAAAGCCATTTAGAAAGAGAATGAATATGCAAATTTCATTTTAATCATTCATCTGCAGTGAGCCAAAATCTAAAGCTTTTTTATTGTTTTAAAAAATATAGTTGTAACAAAGAATCAGACTTTATCATAAAGAGCGGGGCGTTGCAGAGGGGACAACCTTTTATATACGGAATAATTTCTGTTTGTTTTAAGTTTTAATGTCGCTCCTTACTTGCAGATTAAACCCCCAAAGCTCTACCCCGTAATGTAAAGCCAATCTAACCCTAGCATAAAAATATACTTTAGCGATCCTACATCCCTAATTTCCTTAATACTACTTTTACTTAACATTCCTAGTAGTCTATTTTCCTTACTTTCTACCATCTTGAGATGTTTCATCCATTTCCCATCTGACAAAAGCCTACAACCTAAGTACTGAAATTCATATACATGGTCTAATGTCCTACTTTCGTATGTAAACTAACACTGCAAATCTATCCATTCTCCACTTTTCCTAAAAACCCAGCTAAAAAAAATAGTTTTTTTTTTATTTAATATATATTTGAAATCAGCATAAACTCCAATTCTGTGGATATATCTATGGGTATCTAAATTGTATTTTTAGAGTATTGGTCACTGTTTAGCCGGATCACTCCTTACTTCTTGTTTGATATCGCGATATAGGCTGTATGAAATTCTAAAACAAGTTCAGGATTGCGAATTTGAGATTTGTGGATATTAATCTTATCACTTTTTTTGATGGTAAAGGAAATGCGTTAATAACATAGTCTTTAGTTATCAAACAGTTGCAAAAGTAGGAAAATATGGCCGAAGTAGCACAGGAATTGCTGTCCATCAGTCTCGAAGAGGAGATGCAGCAGTCCTATCTCGATTACGCAATGAGCGTCATTGTCGGGCGCGCCTTACCCGACGTTCGCGACGGCCTGAAACCGGTCCATCGGCGTGTTCTGCACGCAATGCGGGAATTGGGCAACGACTACAACAAGCCGTACAAGAAGTCGGCTCGAGTCGTCGGTGACGTGATCGGTAAGTACCACCCGCACGGTGATTCCGCTGTCTACGACACCATCGTGACTCACTCCTATCACAGTTTTTCAAAAATTAAATTCATAATCTTCAGTAACTTATTTCTAACCTCAGAGCCGCCATATTTAAGGAACACATTTACCACACTATCAGCACATGGACCCTTATTATTTCTAGATCCTTTTAGTACTGTCGCTAATTCTTCCTCACAGAACAAATCTTCCTTCACATCTAAGGTATCACAAACTTTTTTTATTTTCCTCTATATCTTTTCCTGCAACTCTATCTCGGTTTAGCACATTCTCAAAATGTTCAGCCTTTTCTCTTTAACGTCTAATTTTTGTAAAAGGGGGGAAACACCATCAAAACTTCAAGTGATCTTAATGAAAATCACATCATCAAATTCAGCATATAAGAGAACCCTACTTTTAGCTTCAATGTAAAAAAAAATATGGAATTTTGCATTTTTTGGCAGAAAAAAGATCTGGGATGCGTGTTTATCTATTTGTTTTCCTCGGGGGTTGTTATATCGAAGCAGTGATCTTAGAAGATGGGAAGAGGGCTCATTTGATCGAAAATTAAAAATTATCAGTGCACTTTTTAAGTGACCAAAATAGCTTTTCTGGGCATAAACCATACCTCGAAGCAAGCGTAGTGGATTTTAGGGATCCTCTTGAGATTGGAAAAATTGATAAGTAGTGATGCGTATAGATGCGTTTTTTTCTCATTTGCTCCTCATGCAGAATCCCCCGAAATCACTAGTGAAATAAATAGCTAAAACTAGCAATACAGGAATAGGGTGGCCACCCTGCCTCTGCGAGTTGCAGATAGCTTCATAGAGGCTAATCAATTTAGTGGCGGTTCTTTTAATAAAAATGAATTCAAAAATTACAAATTGATTTTACTTGTTCAAGTAGCTGCACATGCCGCCACTTCATCTACAATTCAGAGTAATAAACTCGCAGGATTACAATCTGAAGCAAACGAAAAAGTATCTGAATTTATAACACTTACTAAAGGCTTCAAAAATAAAGACTTTATAAAAGACTTTGAAGCTGCATATACAGAAGATCTATCACAGTCGCCAGTGACAATTAAGCCAATCTTTTTCGTGAGTCAAAATATGGATCAAGTTGCTGTTAAAGCACAAGTTTGGATCAGTGAAACACGAAAAAATAAAACGACTGAATGACCAACTTCCTCCATTACGTGTCCTCGAAGGGGGCGATCGTCGCGTTCACGCGCAGCCTCGCGCGCGAACTGGGCGCGGACGGTATCAGGGTGAATTGCCTCGCGCCGGGGCTGGTGATGAGTGAAGGCGTAGTTTCCAAGGGTGTCTGGGCCGGTGAGAAACTGAAGGCCAATCTCTCGAGCCGGGCCATTCAGCGCGAATCCGAACCAGACGACATACTTGGGGCGCTGATCTTTCTCGCCTCGAACGAAAGCGCGTTCGTGACCGGGCAGACACTCGGGTAAAAGATCACACTCCGATACTGGGTGCCTACATCATTGCCTTGACGGTTCAACTGTGTCGGGTCATGTAGTGCAAAGAACATAGACAAGAGCGTTTCAAACGACACTTCACTGGAGTCAAATTCCAACTGCACCACTTCAGCGTGGCCTGTCATACCTGTACAAATGTCTTTATAGGTTGGTTCTAATGTTTCTCCGCCACTGTATCCAGAAGTAACTTGGTGGATCCCTCTAACTTTACGAAAAGCGGCATCAATACACCAAAAACAACCTCCACCAAAAGTGGCAGCGCGCGAGCCGATCGATCGCGGCCTTGCGGACGCGCCAGCCGGGGTCGCCGAGGGCGCCTTCGAGATGGACGACCGCCTCGTCGAGCGGCAGCACGAGCAGCTGCTCGACCGCGAGACGGCGCAGCTCCTCGTCGGCGCTCTCGAGCGCGCCGACGATTCGACGGCGCTCGTCCTCGGTCGAGGCGCCGATCATCCGTGGCCGCTCCGCTCGGCGGCGACGCGGTGGAGCTCGTCCAGGATGAAGTCGGTCTCCGACCGCACCGCCTCACCGATCCGTTTTGGAGTCTGCAATCAATATCGTAGCATACCGGAGGTAGTTTATGTTATTCCCTGCGACCGTCACTCTATCCAAACCACTTATGCCTCTCGTAAGAATATCGCTGTAGACATTGAATAGATTTGGTGATAATACACATCCTTGACGTACTCCTTTTCTTATTGGTTGTGGCTCTGTTACAATTGTATAATTCACTACTGCAGTTTGATCCCAATACAAATTCTTTATCAGCCTCATATCTCTTCCATCTATATCTTGCAGTATCATGATAATGTCCAGGTTTTTACTTATTGCGCCCTTTTAAACTAACTTTCACTTACAACTCTTTCAACACGCAGTTACGGATTGTGTGTAAAATTTTGTGTCGGCATTTAAGAAACCCACGGCTTCATGAAATCCTCCCCCCTGAGCATCTCCCTTCGCACCAAAGGCCCCCGTGACACGCATACACATTTTACTCCTCTTTTAACTAATTATCGCATGATTGAAGGGCCTGAATCACGACCTGGGGCTCAAGAGAATGCGGCATAATTCAGTACTAGGTCCTGATGAAGAACGTGGTTCTTGTTTCCCGCAGCGTAGAACAAGAAGCGGAAAGTGAGTGGCACCAGCTGATTGGCGCTGGCTGGAGGCGGGTCCTCTCCGTCTGCCGTCGGGGGACGGGGAATGGCGCTGCTGACCACATAGCAGGTGAAGAAGAGGACAATCAGTTCCACGAACATGAAAGCGATCATCACCCACGGTCGCTGCTGGACGCGCAGACCGTCCAGGCCTGGGATTTCGCTCAGGTCGATCAGGAACGCAAGCAGTGGTCCCATCACCAGGCAGGTGTGGCCGAGGAGGCGAGAGAGCAGTGTGGCACTCGGAATGGAAGCTCGCCACTCGTTCCCGGATCGTCTCGCGCCCCTGACGCAAGAGCTCTTCGTTTCGATGCTCCTGATAATGACCGCCGCCGATCGGCGTCGCGCGCGGCGCCGTCATCCACGGCACGTCGAGCACTCCCAGACCAACCAGCTCGGCCCCGGTGCGCCCCGCCACCTCCAACGCCAGTTTCCTAGCGTTCACGCTGGACGACGAGCCGTCGAGCGCGACGACGATGCTCTTCAACATGGGCGAACTCCTAAACCACGATTCCTGACATCTACCTTTTCTAAAACCGCACTGTTATTCTCTTAAAACTTTGTCTACATCATCTCTCAGTCTAAAAAGTGTCATATTACTAAGTAATTTGCTTTTTTTGCTGATTCAGTCTCATATAACTTCAAATGTAAGGTAAAATAAACTTTGAAAAAGTCAAGAAGATTGCTTAGCAGCGTAAGAGGTCAATTAACTTTATCAAACGCAATAGTTTCTTGATCTGGGATTTGTTTTTAAGTTGCTGGATTTCCGTATCAGAAGATTAATTCACAAATATGCACAATAGCAGGCGATCGATCCATATAGCCGTTCCAGCTGATCATCGAGTTCATCGCGCGGCGCATATACTCCGAGGCGCCACGGTACTTGGCCGTAATCTGAAATGATCTTGGTCAGCAGCACGACGTTCTGCCCGTCTGCCTCGAACTCTGCAACCTGGAAGGCGGGGTCAAATTCGGCGGGCTCCATGGTCGCAACTGACAGGCCGGCGAGGATCGGGTCGCCGAGACGTTCGATTGTCATCAGATTGACCTGAGGATCGAGGTCGTCACGTTGCGGCCGCTGGCTGAGTTGCTTGAAAATCTTCTCATTGGGAAATTTATCAAATGGGGTTGTTTGACCTAAACAAGCCTTGGTAGAACGAAAGAGCTAGAACACTTGCGCTGATTTTGGATATCAGGATTAAAAGAAAAGAGGCTTATAACCTTTTACCAGTCATTAATCAGAAGATGTTTTCGGGCTTATCAGTAAGGGCAAGTGTTATAGTGGAGCCTTATATGCCTCAGGACGCAGTTCAATCATTGTGGGAATGTAAAGGAGGTTCATAAATCTTTATCACCATGATAAGTGCCAAAACGGGGTAAGGAACGGGGTTGCCATGCCTGTCTACTGATTTGCCGTTACTTTCCATTTCTGCTTGCTGCAGATAGGCGGCGAATTTTTGTAAAGGCCAGTCGTAGGGCAATATGGCCTGGGATTGGCGACCGAGGAAAGTGCTGTTCCACAGTGTTGTCAGCGCTAACAGTACCGGGGCATTTTTTTTGAATGGCTGATCGCGAAAATGGATATCCATTTCATGGGCGCCAGTCAGTAGTTCTTCGAATTGCTTAAAGCCTTGCTGCAGGGCAATAGGCAAACCGATAGCATTGAAGAAAAAATCCCGAAGAAAACAATGAAAAAAAATATTGAAGAAAATGAAATAAGTAGGAATGAAAGTAGGGAGGGTTCTCTACTTGACCGTGGGCCCTGATCACTAACAAGCTATGTGAGATTATGCCATCTTTAACATAGGTGAACAATCTCCTCTTACGTGATAAACAGGTATTAACAACCAAAGAAAAAACGTTCCCATAACAAACAGGTGCGTGTTATCGATAGCGGTGTCTTGGTGGAATCACCGTCAGACTTCTTTGTGATTAGGGGCAAAGAAGCATCTACTAACCTGTTACTGGTTGTTATATGGATATTGTATGGGTCGGATTATTGGTCGTTAAATCAATTTTAATCTGTCTTTTGAAGTATTGCAGCTGAATTGATTCCAACTGATTTGAAGTATTGCAGCTGAATTGAATGGAGATATGAGCTGCATGCTCATATCTCCAAAGCTGAGCTTCATAATCAACTGTGGGTCACAGTTTAGAATTCAAGGTACATTTATGCATCTTCAAAACCACACTTAGACCTATCAAATTTAGCTAGTGCTACATATATACCGATCGACGTCTTTTCCAGAAAAGCCGTTTTTAGATTGCCAAGCCGCCACGGCCTGAGCAAAGGCTTCGTCGCTGGGAGAATAATTGAGATTCAAAACTTTTTCGACTATATCGTCGCGATACTTAGCCCAGCCAATTTTCGAAGCGCGTTTTCGATTGTATTCAACGGCGCTCCTAAGAGCCTGGCTGTCGAGAAGATCTTCCTCTTCGTTCTGATCGTCAAAATCAAACCAATCGCCCCACGAAAAAAACTCCCGATCTTCATTATACCTTTGCGCCATGCATTTGATCAAAGAGTAAAAACTAACGACCAAACTTTATCGGTCTAAAAAGTTGTCCGCTCGAGACGTTTTTGGGTGCTCACGGTTTGGTCCTCCAAGTTTCGATTGTGATGAAGCTACCAGTGCGGAGATAAAAAACTGGACACACGTAACCTTTTTTGGCACCGATTTCAGCAGCTCAGTGGGCAAATGATAGTTGTCCAAAAATAGTGTCCTTTGCGCAAGATTTACAAAACTAACATCATGAACCCAAATAGTCAACTGCAGTTTAGCAATGGTTGCGTGATTGATCGAGATCTTCCAGAAGCACCCCGGCTACGGCAAAGACATCCTCGAGCCGATCACCTTCCTGCACCCGCTCTTGCCCGGCGTGCACCTGCACCACGAGCGTTGGGACGGCCGCGGCTACCCACTCGGCCTCAAGGCGCAGGACATCCCGCTCATCGCGCGCATCATCAGCGTCGCCGACACCTACGACGCGATGACGAGCGACCGCGCCTACCGCAAAGCGCTGCCCCACGAGGTGGCCGTGAACGAGATCACCCGCTGCTCGGGCATGCAGTTCGACCCCGACTGCGGTTACGTCAATCACGTATCAAGGATATTCACTTATTCTATCCACCAAGCTTCATACCGATTCCTCCACTCCAAGTGTTTTCCAAAATATCCCCACTCCACTCCCCCCAATATCAAAAGATATTGTCGGGATTTGAAATAAGAGCTCTGAGACATGAATTCTTTCTAAATATCAAATTTCAATAAGATACGGTCACCTATTCGTAAGATACCAGTTTTCACGTTTTCCAAGAATTCCAGTTTCTCCCTCCAACTCCCCCCAATGTCACAGGATCTGGTCGGAATCACGCTCCTACTTTATTTTCTGCTGACAGTGGTCGTTGCAGCAGGCGTATTGATGTTTCAGTCCGAAATCAGCGTTCCCTTCCGAATCATGTTTCTTCCCTTGTTTCTGGCAGTGGGACCGGCTGTTCTCCTCGTGCTGTTTGTCGCCAGGCGACGAATCGTTCTCATCGGAGCCCTGGCGGTTTTTCAAACACTCAGTCTGTCTTTCATCCACGGCGATGCGATTCCGTTTTTTAACCGCTATCCCATGAAAAAATTCGCACAGGAAATCACACAAACAGGAATAGCTAATTAGCCTCGGCACATATTTGAGAGCCAATGATCTAGGTTATTGTTTTTCAAACTTTTAAGCCTCCATAAAAAAAAGACAGAAGTTAATAATGACGAAGACCACATTGCCTTTCCATAATACAACTACAGAAGAGAGAATAATGAGGACTTTTTTCCAAGACTGTGAACCAACAAAACCTATTTGAAGCAAAGAGAATAGTAAACTTCAGCAAAGAAAATAATAAACCATAAAACACTTACAATAAAAGTTTTCGGTTAAAAATCAATTCTTTTTTTAAACCCTAATGTCCAAATATATAGCCAAAATAACTCAAATCCAGTGTATTCTGTCACTCGCTGCTAGCTTTCCAATGAGCGTAGGCTAGTTGTCTCTTAATACAGACAGATGAAACCGATTTGTTCTCGAGTTTTACACAGCGTAATTGTGGTGAGTATAAGAGATAATTACCGTTTTCTGTAAACGTTCGGTAGTTTTTTTGGTACTTGTGTATTATTCACAGCACACTCAATAAGTGTTCAATTTTCATCATATTTTGTTTAATTTCATTAGCTTTATCAAAAGTTAGGAACAAAATTGTCAATTGTAGGTATTGCATCAAAAGAAAAAGTTATGGAAAAAAAAAACTCTTCGACACTTGTTTTGGTGTACCTGTCTCACTTTTCCCCTTATGTTGGAACAATAGCAAATATGCCTTAAAGTCTCCTGAAATACCCAAGTTTGAAGAAGAGCATCAGTAACTTTCCATGGGAGCTATAGATCGAAAAAGTACCTCCTAGACCCTAATGTTCAGATCTTTCTAAGAGAGAGACTACATAGGCTAACCTGAAAGGGCACCCCTATGTGCAGGTCCGCCGAGGATGACGTTTGTGGTCAGGGGTTCGAACCCTGCGGGGGCAAAACTGAGCTCATACTGCGAGGCGAGTTGCAGAGGGTCTGTAGCTAGCTCTACCGGAGCAACTGCAGCGGTTAACCCGTAAAGGGCGGCGCTGGTCTGGTCCAGCAGTTCGTCCGGCTGATGGGCAATTTTGTCTCGCAATGCGTTGGTGAGCAGATGGTATCGAGAATCAAACCAATTGTTAGTATTTCGTTCGATCTGGGGCGCGCCGAATAACCCTGATAAATTCAATTGGATTTAAGAAAATCAAAACTGGGTTTTGATTTTCTTAACTCTCTATTCCAAAATGTAGGAATAAATCCTTTTTCTACCAATTAAACCCTTGATGGCCTGTGAGCAAGCTAAAATTAGGCCTAGAGTAGGCCTAGTATTGCTCACAGATAGTACAGTAATTATCATAAGTTTAATCTAGGCCTATAACACATTCCTCAACTTCAAAATACCTCCCTAAGGGTCATTGAGGCTTTAGATACATTACTTAGAAATTTATCTAGCCTACCAAACACAACTAAGCCTACACTCTCAAGCTAAGTGACATGCTCTAGGCTCTAATGGCTTAACTCACCCCATAGGTCATATTCATCCGAGTTTGTGACTTTCACTTTCACCCGGTCACCAGGGGCAAGCTCTGTTTCACCATTTAAGAATACGCAGCCATCAATTTCAGGCGCATCCCATTGCGAGCGGCCAATCGCTCCCTCTTCATCAACCTCATCAATAACCACATCAATCTCGCGGCCAACACGGCGCGCAAGCACGCGGGTGCTTACCTCTTGCGCTTTTGCCATAAAGCGATGCCAGCGCTCTTATCGGGGTCATATCTTTTGGGACGAGCTGTTTATTTTTCCTCTTTTGAATCTTCACATTCCTGACATCACCAAATCTTTGTTGTTGTATCGGCATCGACGTTTGGACCAAGCTCGATGGAATGCCCGACAGGCTGGTTATGGGGGGGCGCTCTATCCTTGGCAAAGCGGGAGCAGCGGCCGAGAAGAAAGTCAGACGTTGCATTTGAACCCGCAATCTGGCCGATGGACTCCAGACAACAGTTCGTTACAGCGTCATGTCAACGCGGCTATTGGGTATAACGTCTAAGATTTTAATGTATGGAGAAGTTTGTATTACATTGCTTATAGAGCAAAAAACTGGTAATTGTAAAAATATTTGCATATATTTTGACAAGGGATTACAACAATTCAAAAACCTTAAAAGGAAAACAAAAAGTTTCGAGCTTAGCAAAAACCATTGTTAGAAATCAGAATTCCGGTAATAATGAAACATATTTGAATAGCCTCAGTATGAAAAGAGATTAAATTGTGTAAAGAGCAAAAAACTGGTAATTACAAAAATATTTGTATATATTTTAACAAGGAATTACTGTCCTCTTCCACAACCTAGCATGTTAACTAATAATTAACTAATAAATAACCCATTTGGCCTGATTGCAACAACTCACAAGCCACACCTTATAGAAAACACCTTTAAGAGTTTAAATTAAGAAGGAAACTTATTAGAAACCCTGCTAGTACTGCAAAAGTAGACCTATGTAGCCAATTTAGCCTGTTTGAAACATCTCACAAGCCAACACCCTATAGAAAACGCCTTTGAGAATTCAAATGAATAAGAAAACTTATTAGAAACTCTGCTGGTACTGCACAAGTAGTTCCCCAACCCCAACCCTGCTGTGGGGCTTCCATGGGAAAGGGGAAGTCATCAAACGGATTGCGAGAAATCGCATCCGACACCACGTTCTCCGTCCCCTTGATCTACCCCACCGAGTAAGTAACACTCAAACAACCCCAACCCCAACCCTAACCCCAACCGTAACCGTAACCGTAACCCTAACCCTATGGGTGGGGGAGACCTGAGCCGTTGCTTCTGCTGCTTAATAGCGCCCAACAGGCGGAGGACGTTGGTCAACATAACTCTGTGGGCCATTTCGGAGCGGGGTCATCCATCACCGCGTGAAGGTCGTCCGGACGCTGCTCCACAAGCTCCTTCGCGACCTGCACAGGCGCGTGCCGGGAATGCGGCGGAGAGGTGGGTGAGTGAGTGAGTGTGTGTGTGTCGATGGTTTCGTCATTGCTCTTCAGGAGAGTCGTCGACGGACCAGAGGAAGGGCCAGCATGACCACGCTGGCATAGTATTCTCGCTTCTCCGTCGTCGCCTCCTCGTCACGGACAACTGCATGGCGTTGAAGGGGGATGGGATGGGATGGGCGATCAGGGGAGGGTTGAATTTGATTTTCACATGTTTCAATTGGTGTAGGAGTGTTATTTTTGATATCGTCGAGAAGTGCATTACGTTCTGCCGTCAATTGATCGATTTGATTGTTACGTTCGATTAGTTCCTGTTCGACTTCTCGTCTAAATCAATACGGAGAACGAATTAATTATAAACGAAGGGATTATTCCAGAAAATTACTTTTGTTCAGTTTGAGAGTCAAGTTGAGATGAGAGCAGAGCATTTTGTTCATCCAGATCTACGAGGCGTTGGGTCATTTCTTCCAATACTTGCAAACCCATAAACTCTAGGAATTACTTTCCCTTGGTTAGTTCCAACACGCCTGGATCATTTTCTCCTTCCCAGACTGCTGAATATTTTTAGAATTTAGTAGAATCCGGGTCAATGCTAAAAGCCTTTGGATTAAAAAAAAAAAAGTTTACAATTAGGCTATTTTTGTTGGGGCTTTAATCAGAGTTACGTAGGCTACCTCCCAACAAAAATTCCATGCGCATACTTGTTCAACACTACTCCTCATGCTTCTGCAGGTCTATTTTTTTTATGGGATTCAATCATTGGCTTTTTAAGGGATGTTTCATCTTTTTTCGAAAATAAGGCTCATTTTCTCAGGCTCGTAACTTTTGATAGGGAAGACTAAACTTGATGACATACATATTTAAAATCAGTATATCAATTCAATTCTTTTGATGTATCTATAGGTATCAAAATTTAGTTACTTAGAGTTTCAGTTATTGTTGAGCCAGGTCGATCCTTACTTACAGTTCGTTACCACAAAATGTTTGATTTCACGAAGTGCAAGTACATTTTCCTTATAAATTGTTTTTCGTTGGTTTTGTAATTTTCAGTATATTTTCTAAACCGTAGCAAATTCTCCCAGCTTGTGAATATTGGTCTTCCAGCTTTCCACTAGTCACAAATATCAATGGGAGATGAAGCCGACATTGTTAGCCAGGTCGCAAACTTCATCCCTTAACTAGCTACGATATCTAGCTAGTACCGAGTTCTAGCCACGTCGGGCACTTCCATTACAAAAGCTACTGTATTTTCTCGTTCCAACTGCTTAAGACCGCGATACGTCTCAATCTGTTTAAATTTTCGTGTATTTTTTCTATACAGATAAGGATTGATCGGCAAAGCGGAACTTCGATCTCATTTAGGGTTTATCCTGCCAGAGAACTAGCCTTGGCAGAGAGGGTTTTTTAAATAGTTCTCATGTCAACTACTATCATTTTGTGCCTTATTGGTAATTTTGAAAGTGGTTTATTGCTCTTTTTGTCTTGATCCAAGAAGTCTTGGGAAGTAAATCTTACTGTAGGGATGCCTTTTAGGTAGAATCAGAGGTTAAAGATTTGTAGTTTGTGCATCAAAAAGGGTAATTTTTTCCAAAAACTGGGTGAAGATATGAATTTTCGATATAGCTCGTTGATTAAAAATAATTTAAAGATCAGATAAGAAAAACTCCGGAGTCGATATTACCCCCAGTGCCTGGGGGTAGGCGTTGTTGTATATACAGTTCTTATGGAAGGGATGCTCGTATAAACTTCAGAGAGGGCTCATTTGAATGGAAATTAAAAGTTCTAGTTTGCTTTTTAAGAGTCAAAAGAGATCTATACGCAACTAGTCCCCCGATGGCCGTTTTCCCCAAATTCGTCTGATACAGATGTTGAAATGACCATTTCTTAGTAATAGGCATTTCTTTGGAGCGGGGAAGTCCACGCTCTTGCGCCTCTGCAACGCATCCGTGCGCCCCACGTCGGGTGCCGTGCGGATCGACGGGCATCCCGTCGGCGCGATGGCACCCCGCGTGCTCCGTCGAACGCGCGCCTCGATCGGGTTCGTGCACCAGGACCTGAGCCTCGTGCCCAACATCCGCGTCGTGCAGAACGTCGTCGCGGGCCGATTCGGTGCCCTCGGGTTCTTCGCCTCCGTGCGCGCACTCGTCCGCCCGAGTGCGGAGATGCTCGAGGAGGTGCACACCCTGCTCGGAATTTGATATTTATAAGGATATTATGTCTCAGAGCTTTTATTTCAAATCCCGACCGGATATGGCGACATTGGGGGGAGTTGGAGGGGAAACCGGAAATCTTGGAAAACACTCAGAGTGGAGGGATCAGGATGAAACTTGGTGGGAATAATAAGCAGAAGTCTTAGATACGGGATTTACAGAACCGGAACGGATCTGCTCTCTTTGGAGGAGTTGGGGGGGAGGGTAATTCCGAAAAATTAGAAAAAATAAGGTATTTTTGACTTAAAAAGAAATGATCGGATCGGGGTCATTCAGGGGTCAAGCTTTAATTAAAATTTTAATTTAAAGAACGAGGTATCGACAAGGTGTGAGTCCTTTCATATACGCAATAAAAACATACAAATATAGAAGTTCGCTACGTAATTTAATTCGTAAGTTACGTGTATTTTTTACTTGTGAAAACATTCGTAAAAAATTAAGTTATAGTTGCCTTTTTAAGCAATCAAAAATTGGAGGGCAAATAGGTCTCCCCCCTCGCTTCTTTTTTCTCAAAATCTTCCAATTAAAACTATGAAAAAGCCATTTAGCGTTGGTCTGTTTGCTGAGATTGTTTACTTAACTTCTGTTCGTTTTGGGTTTTATTTATTCTTTAATAGTAAAAGATTTTTTGTTCGTTTTAAGCTGGATTTGCATATTCAATTTAAGTTTTACTTATTTTAAGATTTACTTCTTTCTTTGCATGGTACCACTTGTATGTTTGTTTGCTATTGTTGTTTATTGAATTTCTGTTTGTTTTGGGTCTTATTTTATTCTTTAGTAGTAATTTCTGGTCGTTTTGGGTTTGAATTATTATAGATTTTTATTTCTGCTGATGCTTGATATTTCGGAAGATAACCGACTTCTTGGATTCAGAAGAGTTCAAAGTTTAAATAATTAAAAATAATAACAAGAGCTAAGAGCTCATATGGCACTTGTGACGAGGCAAGAAGAGCTACGAGCCAAGAGATCATATGGTATGAGCTCTAACAAATTCTATAAATAAATAGATTGATTTAAAAGGAAAATAAGAGGCTTAAAACTGGTCAGTAATTTAAAATAAGAGCTCTGGGTCACGTTGTCCTTCTAAATATCAAAATTCATTAAGATCCGATCACCCACGTATTCACCTCCTATGGTTTTGCTGCCACCTGTGGTGTGTCCATCGCTGTATCATTTGCATCGCTGATGCTTTCCACCGCGTTAATCGGTTTTGTACGCAACATTCCCAATGCCCGGTTTTTCCTGTTTGCATGGCTCACCTTTACCCTGGGCCTGCTGATCCGGGCACTGGTTGCCACCGGTCAGACCGAAGCCACTCTGGTCACCATGTATGCGGCGCAATTCGGTACGGCCCTGGAAACCGTGTTGCTGTCTTTTGCCCTGGCTGACCGGATCAAGCGCATCAACTGAGTGTTCTCTTTTTTTATTCGATGAATGTAATATAAAATCATCATGTCTATTGACAACCTGTGTGGCATATTCTCCTGCTAGTCTCGATATATGAATATTTGAAAGAAGAATGGATACACTTGCAAAAGATACAGCAAGGTTCGATTAAGTTGGAGGTCGTCTCTATACAAATTTCATGTTGTGAAGTTTTCATGCTTCTACTCAATCTCTTTAGAATCGTTCACTCATAGTGATGCTTTTTTCACCATATAGTTTTCTCTACTCAAGTCTGAAGTACTATATTAGATTGGAAACAAGACAAATCTGATTGCTTCAGACGAACCTTTTTGCCGCAATAATAGAAAAACGACCCTTTTTGTTATATAATCTTGACCAATATTTTCTTCTCGTCAAGTCTGTGAACCTCATAGCCAAATAAAGTCAAATAACCTTACAAACGTAAAACTACCACAAATCACTACCAACAAACAAATGAAACTCAAAACGGGACAGAAATTACAATAAATAGCGGAGTCAAACTCAAAACGAGCAAAAATTAACATGAGTAGGGCTGATAACCCCCATCGTCATCATAAGATGACACTACAGACCGGGAAACTGGACACAAATGACGACCGGGACACAGGGAATATAAATGACGACCGGGACACTCAAAGATAAATTATAAACCGGGACACAAATGACGACCGGGACACCGGGACACAGGGAATATAAATGACGACCGGGACGCTCAAAGAGAAATTACAGATTGGGACACCGGGACACAACTGACAACCGGGACACTGGGAATATAAATAACGACCGGGATACAGGGACACAACTACAACGGAGACGCCAAGGGGCACAGGGGGTAATTCATCAAACCGCCTTAATTGTGTTAATACGAAGTAATTGCAATGAATATTTAAAATGAAATGATAACCTAAATTTCTTCTTAGTCTTTTAATATCTTCTTCTTAAAATAGGATGGACCATTGCAAATATATAAATGATGTTTAGGACCGCAATGGCCTTCTTAGAGACATAACTGTCTCTTGCATGATGTTTTTTCTTCTTTTGTAAACGAAAAAAAGTCATTTTGTTGTATCAAAGTTTAATATTCATAAAATTTTAAATTCCAATTTAATTCTTAATCCTCTTATCAATACTCGCTCTTTACGCTGAATTTCGAATTTTGTTCCAATTCTTTAAGAAGGACCCCTGAATCAAAAAGGCCGTTCAATTAGAATAAATAGCTCTTTTTAAATTGCATAAAATAAATTAGCATATAGAGCGAGGTATTCGGGAGGGGGAAAACCCCCTCATATACGTAATAATATCTGTTCGTTTTAAGTTTTAATGTTACTCCTTACTTTCAATTGAAAAAATGTGTTTTTTATTTAATCTCTCAGTTTTTTATATAATACTGGAAATTCCAGCAGCAAAGAACCGAAGTCGTCAAAAAGCCCTAAAAGAGAGTTTGTTTTTTGCGCAGAGTATATAAACTTAGCTCTTCGGCTAGTGCATTTCTAGTCAGTTTTTTTTTGCTGGATAAACAGCCGAACTGCTCAAACTTGAAAATTGAAAATATTTTGCAAGATAGCCTTGAAGCCCTGGTTCCAAATTTGTACTATGAGAAGCATTTCTCCAAATCTCAGTTGAAATAATGGCATGCAGGAGCCAAGGGCTCAAGATGAACGGCGTAAAACCTTCCTGAATATTTTTGACGTCGTGGTTCTCGGCCACGAGGATCTCCTTGAAGATCCGCGTGTAGCTCTTCTCGTCGTCGACCACCAGGATTCTGGCCATCGTGTACGGTCTCCCGGGTTCAGGATTCACCCCGAGGCTGGCGAGGCGGCCGCGGCCTCTCGGGTTGCCGACTCTTCAGCTCGGACCGATCGCGGAAGAGGCCTTCGAGCTCGGGGCCTTCCGGGGCCCGGGCACGGGAAAACGCACGGTCATCGTCGTTCCCTTGCCCTCGGCGGACTCCACCTCGATCTTGCCACCGTGAGCGGTCCACGTGATCGATCACGTCGTTCACGAAGACGGCGTCGAGCGAGTCCTTCGCGAGCATCGGGTCGTCGGGCAGCGAGTGGATGACCTCGACGTTGGTCACGCCCTCCTGCTTCATGCGGCGGCGCACGTCGAGCGTCTTCTTGCGGTCGATGTCGACGGCGAAGATGCGTCCGCGGCTCCCGACGGCGCGTGCCAGGGGGAAGGTCCACGTGCCCTTGCCGCAGCCCACGTCGGCGATGACCTCGCCGTCGCGGGGCGCGATGAGCTCGAAGATGCTCTCATTTAGAGAGAAGCATTGAGCAATGTACATTAAGGGACTTTTTCTGCAATGACGGACCAATTTGGACAGGTAAAACAGAAATGACTGGTCTATATGAATATTGGAGGTCTCTGGAAAATGAGTATCAGTCAAAAGTACGAGCAACCTTAATGAACCTCTGTACTTCCACACCTTTGTCGTCGATACCGCGCGCAGATTTTAACCTGCCACACTTGCCGGGAGGGCCGCTAGCCCCAATCGCTGGGGCTATTCGACATTTTGTCCAATGTTGAAGAAAAACACATCGGGACGCGAAACTCTATGTCGTCGGCATTTGACGCACATCTTGAGCGACTTTACGCATGTGAGCAACGCATCGAGTATCGATTTGCGCAGCGTGAGGTTCTGCAAGCGGCGCTGACCCATGCTTCCGGTGCCAATCATCGCCTGGCGTCCAACGAACGATTGGAGTTCTTGGGAGACGCCATTCTAGGCGCGGTGGTCTGCGAAATGCTCTATGAGCAGTTTCCGCAGTCCCTGGAAGGCGACCTCACGAAGATCAAGTCGGTGGTCGTCAGCCGCACGACCTGCTCCCAATTTTTGGTTACTTAAAAATACAACTAGATTTGTTTTATTTTTTTACAAACGTTTTTGTTTGTAATAAACATACGTACCTTACGAATTAGCTTATGCAACGATCTTATATAATTGTATATTTTATTACGTATTTGAGGGGGTTTGCCCCCTCGTCAATACCTCGTTCTTTACACTAAAGCTTGAATTGTGTCCCAAATCTTTCAGAATGACCCTTGAATCACAAAGGCCGTAGAATAACTAGTTAGAGTTACTACAAATACTTTAGCGTAAAGAGCAAGGAAGCTGTTGTTGCAAGAACACGGGCCCTTGTGGTCGATGATACGTTGAAACCGACAACGGATATCGGCCCGTTTGTTGATGAGACCCAGTTGCAGCAGGATCTGGACTATGTGGGCATTGCGCGTGCGCAAGGCGGTAATGTGCGTTTTGGCGGAGAGGTTTTGCAGCGCGAGAAGAAAGGGTTCTATTTTCAGCCCGCAGTCATCACTGATACGCAAAACGATATGCGCATCAACCGAGAGGAAGTGTTCGGGCCCGTTGCCTCGGTCATTCGTGTCCGGGATGTCGCCAGTTCGCAGAAATTTTCCAAATTTTGGCTGAATGTTTGTTCAATTAATGTAGACTCTGCTGCCGCAACTTGTAATACTGTCAGCGAAAATGACGGGCGGAGTAGCATTGATGAACAGGCGAGATTTTGTTCGGTCGGGATCTGTGGGTGTCCTGGCGGCCGGCGCGCTGCCGGCTTGCTCGATGCGCCGGGGATCGCCGAAAAGACTCTCGATGGTGACTTCCTGGCCGGCTGGATTCCCGGGCCTGGGAACCAGTGCCGAGCGCGCTGCCCGAAGTATTTTCTTCATAGGATCTTCAAATCGTCTCAACCAGGGAAAGTACGTATATTTAGACTAAAAAACCATTTTATGATCCAATCTACGACTTACAGGGGGTCGTACATTCGTCCCTAGAGTCACAGTGGTCCTTAAAAGTCCTTATTTTTTGAAAGTCCTTATTTTCACTGTGTCAGCTAGCCAACACATTACCATAGACATTACCTTTTTGGTTTGCAGTATTTCATTATACTGAAATATATATACTATTATACATATATATACTTTTCATTTTTTTTTCATGGCGTGGTCAGGCCGCGCACGCGGTGCTTCAACCGGGCGCCGAAATGATCGGCGAGGTTCGAGCCGACGCCGGGCAGGTCGTGCCGCACGGAAACGCCGATCGATTGGAGATGCGCGGCCGGGCCGATCCCGGAGATCTGCAGCAGGTGCGGTGAATTGTAGGCGCCGCTGCACAGAATGACCTCACGGTTGGCGCGGATCTCCTTGTCCTGCCCATCCTGCCGGTAGGTGACGCCGACGCATTTCTTGTCCTCGAAGATTAGCGGACCGGCCTTGGCGCCGGTGACGATCGGCTCGGGCCACGGGCGTCAGCAGACGCTGGGCCCACGGGCTGCGGGGCTGGGAGTGGGGAGTGCTGCTCATGCCTGAGAAGGTGCTTGTGAAGAGGGCTCGGAGTCGAACGGGTCGGCGTCGAAACGTGGGTCCCGTTCGTCGGGAATCAAGGGCTGTGACTGCATGGCCGTGGCGATCAGCTGGCGCAGTTCGGCCAGTCCGGTACCGTCGAGCGCGCTGACGAAGACGCGTGGCGTGGGTGCCGTGCTGCCAGCACCGCGCAGGACCCCGTCCACGATGTCGAGGTTCCAAAAATCCCTATTCTCATTTAATAAAAACTCCATCAATAAAGCCTTTTAGGCTAGAATTCCTCAGGAACTTCAATGACTCAAAGTATTCTGACAATCAATAATTTAATCACTCAATATATACATTTAAGCATTTTTTTCTGTATTTAGTCATTAAACAAATCAGTAAAAATCTATTTAATTGACTTCTTGTTATCTCAGAAACAATTTAGGTTAGTAAAATGAAACTTTCAGGGATGAATCTACAGACTACAGTATGTCCAGGGAAGGTATTTTGGAGTAAGTTAAAAATACCTAAATTTTTCTGATTTTTCCAAATTAACAACCCCCAGCTCCCTCAAAGAGAATGGATGCGTACCAATTATGTCAATCTCGTATCTATAGCTTGTGCCTATTCTTCCCATCAAGTTTCATCCCGATCTCTCCACTCTAAGGGTTTTCCAAAATTTCCAGTTTCCAAGATTTCTGTTTCCTCCCTCCAACCCTCTATGTTCCCGGATCCGATTCGAATTGAAAATGGAGCATCTGAGACATAAAATTCTTCTATATATCAAGTTTCATTATACGATATTGTTCTCTACGCCGACGAGAGTCGCGATGCGGAACGAACCCGGTTCCACATGTTGCGGCAACAGTGGCAACGCAAGGGTCAAACGGAATACCGTTCGCTCTCCGACTACGTCGCGCCCGTCGACTGCGGTCGGACTGACTATCTCGGCGCGTTCGCCGTAACGGCCGGAATCGGGTGTGACGAGCTGGTCGCCGAATTCGAAAAACAGCACGACGACTACAACTCCATCATGGCGAAAGCCCTCGCCGACCGTTTGGCCGAAGCATTTGCAGAAATGCTGGACCGGAATATTGTCATTGAGAGGACGCGAGCAAAAATGATTATCGGCTGATCGGGCACCTTCGAGAAAGCGGCTGAACTGTTTGGCTCCGATAGCGATCATCAGCGATAGGCCAATGGCAGACCAGACTGAATAACGTCCCCCTACCCAGTCCCAGAAACCAAAGGTCCTTGATGGATCTATGCCAAATTCAGCCGTTGCTTCGAGGTTGGTTGAAAGAGCGACAAAATGCTCCCCCACCTGATCTTGCTTCACCGCACCTGCCACCCATTGTCGGGCCAGGGCTCACACCACCGGTAATGGCTAGGTCGCAATCGCCTCTGAGCAGAGCACGACAGGCGTGGTGAACGGCAACCAGTGAAGAGGAACAGGCAGTATCTATGGCGACACTTGGGCCACGCAGATCAAAATGATAGGAAATGCGGTTGGCATTGATGCTCAAGGCACTGCCCGATTCGGCATAGGCATCGGCATTCTGACCGCGTGCCACTTGCAGTCGTTCGTAATCCCGCCCCGAAACCCCGATGAAAACGCCGGTCCGGCTTCCCGCCAACGCGCTTGGGTCAATGTACCAGACGGAGGTATTCATTCCAAGTTTTTTGAATGGCAAATTTCCTTCATTCAACAATTTAGACTGAATACTTTCCATTAAAAAAAATATTTGATGTTTTACTAAGTTTGTTCACAATAAACGCCACGGGTTATGCTACAGTTTCATTTCAAGAGGGCCAACTTATTACAGAGGGGAATGAATAAAAAGGAATTTTCTTTACAGCCAACTTGACAGAATACTTAACATTTCTCGATAGTTTTTTTTTATGTTTTGTGAAGGGACTCGTACTCCCCAACTCTCGCAACGCCGTATTGTGATCACCGGAATAGGCATGGTCAGCCCATTGGGTTTAGATGTTGCGCAATCCTGGGACGGTATTCTTAAAGGCCAAAGTGGTGTAGGCGTCGTCGATCAATTCGATGCCAGTGCATTCCCTTCGCAGATTTGTGGTGCAGTCAAAAACTTTGATGCCACACAATATATGGCGTCCAAAGACGTCAAAAAGAACGACTTATTTATCCAATATGGTATAGCCGCGGCTGATGAAGCCTTGAGTGATGCCGGATTACCCTCAGCCGAATTGGATGATATTTATTAAATAACAGTCGTTTAGAGCATGAGAGAGAAGGGCGAGAAGATTATGGATGATTAGCTTTTTTGCAGTTAATTCATCCAAACATTGTTCAGCTGGCTTGTTAGCACAGGAATCAAGCACTTTAGTGATCATGTTTAACTCGCCAGGTACTCGGAATACACCTTCTTCATTGAGTAAATCCGGTTTGGAATCGATGAGATGACTGATTGCTCGAAATAAATTGACAATACTATGCATCGTTATGGAAGATACCACTTGTATGTTGTTAGAAGCCATCATCAAAAAAAAATCTTGATGAAAAAAAATCACCAAGAAAAAAAATCTTGAATAAGAATGCTATTGAAGAAAAAAGCCTTACAGGAAAAAATCATGAAGAAAAATATCTCGAAGAAAATAAAATCTTGAAAAAAAATTCTAAGAAATTGGTTTTTGCATGTTATTTAACCTTACGATAAAAATCCCATTTCTGTGTCAAACTTGAAAAATGAAACTTGTGTACTATCCTGTGAACTGATTTCCAGTGTCTTCAAAAGAATTTTCTTATTGTTTCTACTTTGTGTTGTGGGGGCGTGCCTCGGTGATGACGGACAACGAGACGGACAACAACGCGGTGTCGTGGAACGCGATGGTGGTTGGACCGGCGCTGGAGGTGGAACTGTTCAACCACACGGAGGTGCCACCGTCGTACCACATGAGCTTCGGGTGGCGTGTGCGGAACGTCGGGGCCACGGTGAGTGTTGCGACGGGGTCGGAGATCGTCTTCCGGCTCCCGTCGGCGGCGCGTGGTCGTATCTTGTCAGTGTCGGGAGTTGGAGCCGGTGGGTGCCGAGAGGAGCAGGAGGTGGTGATCGATTGTGGAAGCACATAAACTAGGCAAGACTTTCGTAGCTGCATCTTCGAGTGTAAAGAAACTGAGAGACGCTAACAGTGCAAGTACACCTGAAATAAGATTAGACTCCTTTGATATTAGACTCGCAGACTATCTATAAAATGAATATTTAAATCTAGTCACATATAAAACATATAATCTAGTTACATATCAAGTTAGATATAAAACAAGATACCTAAAATCTTCTTTTGACTATTCCGTCATCCAAACAAGGTTGTAAATAAATTGAATGATCAGCCTCGGCGCTGCTCGGCAGCGACGGCTCGCTGGCCGGGATCGGCTCGCTGTATGTCGAAAACGTCGCACCCGGGATCACGTCGGGCAACATGATGGTTCCGATTAATTTGTTAAAACCGGTGATGAGCGAAATGCTCCGCTACGGCACGACTCTGAAGCCGCCCCGACCATGGCTCGGCATCTTCGTGACCGAGGCCGACGACAACCTCGTCGTTGCCGGCGTCCTCGACGGCGGACCAGCCGAACGCGCGGACGTGAGAGCCGGCGATGTCGTCATCGGGGTCGACGGCGTGATGTGGTGATGCCAATATAGCGAATGCGACCGGTTTGCTTCCATTCCCGCAATGTTTCCAGATGCGTGCGCCAGTCCAGCATATTATGGATTTGCATCAGATCAAATCCGGGCAAACTCCATAAATGTTGCGCATGCCCCATTTGTGTCTCACCCATCTGCTTGCCGAGTATCCACACCTTCGTCGCTGAAAATAAACCGGGGAATGTCTGTAACTTTTCCAGACAATGCCCGATCACTTCCTGTGAAGAACCATACATCGGTGATGAGTCGACCATACCGCAAACCCCAAGGGTAAGCATAATGCGGTTTCGAAGAATACTCGCCTGCGAAACCGTCAACGATCTTTTCCCAATCCTTCGCCGAACGCTTCCATTGATCAAGGACGACATCAATATCAACGATCTCGCCTGGTCCTTTTTTTACTGGGGAGAAAAGAAGCGTCGGGACTGGGCATTCGACTACTTTCAACGTGTAAATTAATTCAGAAAAGGATAAGTTATGAACCGTTTTTTACAATTACATGCATTGACCTTTTATCCTCCATCCAACCTCAATCGGGATGATTCCCTCGTCAATACCTCGCTCTTTACGCTGAAGTTGTTTAGTGCTTTGAAAAGAGCTATTTATGTTCATTAAACGGTTTTTGTGATTCAGGGGTCATTCTTAAAGAATTAGAACAACAGTTTGTGGTAACGAGCTGTAAGTAATGAGCGACTTGTAAGTAACTGAAACTCTAAAAAGACGGAATTTTGATGCAAATAGATACATCAAAAGAATCGGATTTTCAGGCTAATTTTAAATATATAAGTTTTATCAAGTTTAATACTACTCATCCAAATTTACGAGCTTGATCGCTTGCAGCTAGAAATGCGCCAACGGCTCGAATACTGGATGCTGAATCGAATGGCAATTCACCTTGTAATTGTTCCGATATCGATCCCCAGATCCAACAAGCCATCAATCAGGCGATCAACGCCAACATCAACTATCAACGCAACTTGACCGCCGAGAAAGCACTGCTGGCATATCTTGGACTGACCGAAGTCTACTTGCAAACGAACCTGGCAGACAATACTCGCAGCGAAATCGAGAACCTTCAAAGTGTTCTCAAGCAACTCCAGTCCGAGAATCTGCTATTTGAATCCTGTCGAAATCCAGCTTAAGATACTTTTTTCTGTACGTACGCTGTGTTTAAAAAGAAAAAAAAACGGATACTAGGATACTGGCCCATATTTTTGCTGTAAGCCGTATCATAAATTCAAAACCAGTTATAGCAGACACTTTCCTCCGCTACCAGCATTATTGTAAGCATTGATAATGTTTCCAAGCGAAACAGACTTACTGCCCACTTCTTTTCTAATCCAGTTAGAGTTTGGTAAGTTAACACCTATTGGAGTACTTGGAGACGCATCACCAGCTTCCCGGAAAAAATCCAAACGCGAGTGTCAATGCCGCCGTTATTACAGGACGAAACCGAAATCCAACCGTCCGTATCAGGCGTGAAAGTGTACCATGCCCCGGAACTTGCGTCTTCATCAAAATCAAACCCGCCCAAACAATCAAAATCGGGAACGGTCTGAACACCCGGCGCGATTGCCAAAGCTGTTTGGCAATATTGAGATTCCAAAGGTTTGGGAAGGACAACATAATTCAAATCATCTACAAAAAAGTCATAAGCGGAGTCATCAAAACCGTAAAAATTAATGGTCGGTGCAGCGGAGCCTGGAGTGGTTACACGTACGCAGTGTGGTGGCAGAGACCAAGCTTGCCCTTCTTTCCGAGCACTTGGATGAAGCCGAGGGCGTGAACCAGCACCGGGGCAGTGCATGGCTTCCAGGATCGGACCACGCATCGCAGAAAGTCCTGAATGGGGACAGAGCGGGAAGGTGAGTCTGACTGGGCCGGCGGCGTTTCGAGTGAGCGCAACGCACGTAGAGGGAGACGCGGGAGGAGACGGAGGCGCCGGTCCAGACATGCTCGTCGGCGTGTTGTGTTATTTTTTACTTGCTTACATTATAGGTGGTCAGGAAGAACACATGGAAACAGATGACCCATTCGGTGGGTTTGGTGGCCTTGGTGGCTTCTCCAGTTTTGGGGGTCCAGGCGTTGGACGATCACAGTCGTTTAATGTTCAAGGAATGAGAGGCAAAGAAAGAGGACCCATCACCCAAGACCCACCCATTGAACACGATCTTCCATTGTCTTTGGAAGAAGTAAGTTTTCTTTATTGATACAGCTTCCTTTGGCTAGCAGTGTTCGAAACTTGCTATATTTTGGAATCTTCAATAATAGGCTTTTCAGATATTTCTCAATATATACAGACAAAATTATTAATTATACTTTAAAAGATTTTCAAACAGTGGAGGTGGATCTTCGATTGTCACTGAGGTTGTCAACAAGAGCAGCACTGGGGATGTAGTTTAAGTCCCCTCCCTAAAATCATTGCATCCAATAAGCCTCTCCTCTGTTCATCAAGATGTTTTTTGAATATTATCTTATTATTTGAAACTATATCTTTTAGAGATCTCACATCATTTAACTCTCTTTGATTATAATCTATGGAAAAATTAGAAAATTGAGGTATTTTTACTTACGAGTGGGTGATCGGTTCTTAATGAATTTTGATATTTAGAAGTACCTCGTGACCCAGAGCTCTTATTTTAAATCCCGACCGGCATGAAGGCTCTGATTTTCCCTTTAAAGCAATCTGAAGCCTCTGATTTTCCTTTTAAAGCAATCTATTGATTCTTAGGATTTTGCAAGAACTCATGCCATATGAGCTCTTAGCTCTTGTTTTTATCCATAATTGAACTATATCTCTTCTTTTATTAAAAGTGATTAAAACCCCGTCCAATCTCTGTGGGGAGTTGGGTGGATTCCTTAACTCTTGTCATCAGAATATCTACCAGATGTGGCTGTTGGATCTCAAATAGAAAGTAAGAGCAAGTGTTCTATGTCCGCTTTCTGAACGTCCATTTCTAGTCCGACCCCTGAGGAAAAGAAGAAAGGTGACCCAAAACGACACCTTATAGAAGGCGTCGTCAAATCTTAGCCAAGCTTAGTGGAAAGTAATGGCTATCATCCTAATTGTGCCTGTTATGTATACTAACCCAATCCCATCTCTTTGGGGATTGCCACCAAGCAGCCTAATACTTGTGAAACGTTCCAAACAAAATAGTAAAACGGAAGCAACAAGAGTAACAGTAACAGTAATAATACTATTGTAAATTTTTGATCCACAAAATTCGTAAGCATAACACTAAAACAGACATCTTCTATATATATATAAAAATAAGTTGTCTGTGTGTCAAGTGACGTCATGTTTGTGTGTCGACTGACGTCATGTTTGTCGACTGACGAAATACAGACCGGGACATCGGGACACAAATAACGACCGGGACACCGGGACATCTATGTCGACACACAAACATAACGTCACCCGACAGACACACACACACACAGACAACTTATTTTTATATATATAGATATGTATATATATGATATATATATATGTATATGTATATAATGTATATATGTATATATAATGTGTATATCATATATATGTATAACATAACACCGTAAGAATTGTAATGTAATGTACATAACACCGTAAGAATTGTAATTGTAATGTATATAATGTATATATGTATATATAATGTTTATATCATATATATGTATAATATAACACCGTAAGAATTGTGTCATGTTGTCTGGGTCGATTGTCCAATCACGTTTGGGAGGTGTGCGATGACACGCTTGATGAAGATGTTGCTGGTGTTGGTGGTTTTGTCGGGTCTTACCGCGTGCAAGTCGGTGACGAGCGATCAGTTGATCGGTGTTCCGGTGGATGCGGAGGAGGCGAAAACGTTTGAGGGCGTGTGGGACCTTGACGACGGGATTGTGTGCGTCAAGCAGTTGGACGGGGCGAACCTTAAGGCGGCGCTACTGGACTGGGATGATGAGAAAGGCGAGTTCAAGCTTAACCGTTTCGTACTTTGGCATATTTCATTAGGACCAGAGAAACATATTAGAAGAATATTAGGTAGGGGATATATCATGGAAATACCAAACTTAGGAGGATGCTCATTCAATTAGAAATTGAGAGTTGTAGTGATTGGAGTCCAAGCAGTCGCTGTTCTAAAACTGTTTTTGGCATACGATTCCACCTTAGCCAGAGACTTTGGCTCCGCCTTAAAATATACAATTGTTTGACTAAAACTCTACAGAGATCAAAAAAATGTGGAGAAGTTGGAAGGTATCAAATTTTGCTGAATACGCTGATGATGTCGCAATCCTCTCGGACCCAGAGAAAGCTCAAACTATCACTTGGGCAGATCGCATTGGCTGAGACAAAATTTATGGCAATATTTCAGACTGATCCTATTTCGTTAACTGTAAATCAAGTACAGTTGGATCAGGTCAACAGCTTCACATACCATGGCTCCCAACTGATGAGGGCCATGAAACGGAGATCAGCACCACCGGTTTGGACCTTAAGGGTCTAGTGCCGTCTTACTTACTTCTTTACTTTTGTACTGATGGATCACCGATATTCTCGACGCTCTCAGGCATAGATCCTCGCGCCAAGGAGCCGCGATCACTTGTACGCCAATCGGGAGGCCGGCAGAGGCAACGGGAACCGCGCAGACCGGCAAACCGATGGCCGAAATCGGTTGAGTGAACAGGCCGATATTCGGGCGCAGCAAGACCTCCCGACCATGGATCATCACGGTCCGCTGGCCGATCTCCGGGGCCGGGAAGGGGGTCGCCGGGGCGATCAGCACGTCGACCTCGCGGAACACCTTGGCGAACTGATCGCGATACCAGCGGCGGACCTGCTGGGGGGACTTCCGAATCCAATCAATTGGTGAATGCTAATGATCACCACAATTTGGCAAGACATGTCACTTGTATGACCTAGATCAACTTACAATACCATCTGCTATCACTGTGGTGAGAAAGATATGTCTTTCAGTTTGTTAGTCACTTTAAGAATTAATAAAAACTTGCACAGGGGCACATAATGGACCCACGCTCACTACGATAAAAGGGATGGATGAAAAATATACAAATCCGATCAAGTTTGTAAAATGCAACATAAAATGAGAGACAATGCAAAGGGTGTGGAAGCCCGGATCGGGATACATGATCTCCGCCCCCGCCTCCCCGAACATCAGCATCGCGAAGGCCATGGTCACCTTGCCACCCGGCACGCAGACGATGTGGTCGGGGTCCACGCTGGCCCCGTGGCGGCGGTGGATATCGGCGGCAACGGCAGCCCGCAGTTCGGGAATGCCGTTGGCCGGGGTGTAGCCATGGTGCCCGTCGGCCAGCGCCTTGCGCCCGGCCTCCACGATATGCTCCGGCGTCGGGAAGTCCGGCTGGCCGATGCCGAGATTGATGACCGACTCTCCAAGTAAGGAGTGACATTAAAACTTAAAACGAACAGAAATTATTCCGTATATGAAAGTTGTCCCCTCCTCTACCCCTCACTCTTTACGCTAAAGTTTGACTTTTTCTCACAGCTCTACCTTTTGAAACAATAAAAAACTTTAGCTCAAAGAGCGAGGCGTCGGCAAGGCTTATATATTCAGAATCAGCGTAAAAATACCATTCTTTTGATGTAACTATTGGTATCAAAATTCCATTTTTTAGAGTTTCTGTTACTATTGAGCCGGGTCGCTCCTTACTACAGGTATATAGATGTAATATTCGAAATCGTAATATTTTTTTCAGCTAAATTGTTTTTATATACCATTTTATAATAAAACAACGCCTGTCAGTGTGGGCGGTTATTTCCTAACGCCCATGATCACGTTGGTACCGATCAAATAAACCACCAAGTTTGTTCAACAATCAACAAGATAAATAAATAAAACTCTGGTTCTTAAGAAATGGGTAGAGCTCCCCTCCCCCAAAAAGCTTTGCCCGAACTCCGTACTGGGTTAAACCAAACTCAAGGACTGAATCACTTGTCTATCCGTTTTTCTCAGCATAGTAGAACGGTCCAGCAAATATGTCTTTAGAGATATTAGGCATGTCAACCCCCCACAATTATACAATTGGCCCATTATTCTTTAAAAGTGAATATTGCACTAAAATAACTCAAAAGGCATTATGTTTATAGTTGCCAATAAGACACCTCAGCAATATGTCGAGAACGACTGGGAGTATTAAGTTAAAACTCTTGGGGATACTACTATAGCTACTTCTGCTCTAACAATTTTAATAAACAAAAACACGTTTGACATATTTTCAATTCTCTCTGACAATACCGGCGTGATGCAGATCCTGTTCGGCGATCGCGATCTGGGCGATCTTTCCGGGATCGGCGACACCGCTGGTTTCGATGATCAGGGCGTCCGGACGCGGATCGGTCTCCAGTACCCGATCGATCGCGTCGTAGAGATCGCCGCCGATCGTGCAGCAGACACAGCCATTGGTCAGCGCGATGGTGCCAGCGGTTTTGTTGTCGATCAGATCCGCATCGATCGCGATGGCGCCGAAATCGTTGACCAGCACCATCAACCGCATGCCATGCGCGTCGGCCGAGGAAGATTTGTTAAATGTTTTCGAGAGGCATTTTTTACGAATGGTTGTACATATGTCAAGCAACAAGGCACCCGAAAAATGTGGTTCTGTGTCACTTTCTAGGGCTATGATGAAAGAAAAGTTGATATGGTTAGGACACATTTTACGGACGAAGGATTATAGATTGCCAAAGATTTTTTTTTTTGATCATCCATCTAAGGCCAAAAGATAAACAGGAAGATCTGCAATAAGGTAAAGTGGTCATTAAAAAGAATTTGCAGGAAATCGAAATTTTTTGGAAGGGGGCAAAAAATAAGAATTTCCACTTTTTTCTAGATAGGAGCTTAAAGCTTTTGCAAGAGGGTTCTCTGATACGCTGAATGCGATGGTGTGATTTCCACTAATGTTCTATGACTTTTAGGGGGTGTTTCCCCTTATTTTCCAAAATATGGCAAATGTTCTCAGGCTCGTAACTTTTGATGACAAAAATTAAATTAGATGAAACTTATATATTTAAAACCAGCATAAAAATACGATTCTTTTAATGTATCTTTTACTATCAAAATTCCGTTTTTGGAGTTTTGTTTACAAAAGTAGAATTGTGGCAAAGAGTCAAACTTTAGCGTAAAGAGCAAGGGATTACGGAGGGGACAACCCATTTCATATATGGAGTAATTTCTGTTCGTTTTAAGTTTTAATATCGCTCCTTACTTTCAGCTAAAAAAATTATTTTTTTTTGTTTAATTTCTGAACGTTTTGAATTAAATGCATGTTTGGTTTTGGCTCTCCGCACATAAATTATAATAATGAAATGTGTATATTAATTCTTTATTTGGCTAAATGGCTTTCTCTTAGTTTTGATCAGACGATTTTGCTGAGCATTGTTATTCCAAACCTATTTTAAGAACTTTAAGAAACATCTTCTTAGTTAAATATTAGAGTATTTAACACAAATATGATAAGCACACGTAGTGCAACTCATTATACTGAGCAGTGTTACTCCAAACCTATTTTAGGAAGTTTAAGATACATTTTTTTAGTTAAATATATATATAATGGGATTCATTCCAGGATGTCTCGGCGATTTCAAACTTATTAATGTTATTAAAGAAAATGTTTTTCAATGCATCTGTTTTCAGTAAAGGCAGATGACGCTCTACGCTGCAAAACAGCAACATAGGAGACTTAAATCTGCAATGGTGATTTTAATTGACAAGCGTGACAGAGCCGACATGTTCAGACAACGCCTGGCCAGCGCGATGGAGCGGCAGAAGTTTTCGAGGAGCAGACTGGCCCGCGAAACCAGGGTCGATCGCTCGACCATCGGCCTGTTGCTCAAGGATGACTCTCCGCGTCTGCCAAACGCCCAGCTTGCCGCGGACGCCGCATCGGCCCTGGGGGTCAGCACAGACTGGCTGCTCGGCCTCACAAACCGGCCGGAGCGATGAGCCGAGACCCTAAGCCCCTGTAAATCACTAAACGTTTCATGGGCATTACAATCAATACAGCCCATAAATAAATCATCAACATAAGGGGTTAAAAACTGCCCTGCTGGCAATGAAATATTATGTATAACAAGCAATGAGACTTCACCGTGTGGGCGTTCATCGCAATGGCTAGATGGGCGCTGTAATACCGTGTTTAATCGACCTAGGTCATCTATATACATATTAAAAACTAACCATGACAAGAAAGTTAAACAGTGTAATGGCTTAACAACCTTGGGTCTGGTCGTGGTCTGTTCCACTGCGATCAGCGTCATGCGCCGCCCGCCCTATTCCCCGGCTCCGGCCGGCTGATCGGGTGAGGGTGCGAACACCGCTTCGGCGGTCGCCAGTTCCGGCGACGTCTCGGGAGCCGCTTCGGCCTCCTCGCCTTCGGCTTCAGCCTCCGGCTCGGGTTCCGGCGTAATCACGTCCTCGCCGTAGACCGCGACCCGCGCGGCCATGATGATGGCGTTCGCCTCTTCGGCCGTGACCGGGCTCTGACGCACGAGACGACTGATCTCGTGGTCAACTAGAACTTTCAATTTTTAACACAAGTTTTTATTAGTAAAAAATATACGTAACTTAAGAATTAACTTATGTAATAAACTTCTATATTCGTATATTTTTGTTATGTATATGAGGGGGTTTGTCCCCTCGTTAATACCTCGCTCTTTACACTAAATCTTAAATTTTGTCCCAATTCTTTAAGAATGACCCCTGAATCAGAAAGGCCATAGAACAAATAGTTGAAATTACTAAAGATACTTTAGCGTAAAGAGCGAGGTATTTAGGAGGAGAAGAACCCCTGATATTATGTTCGAATTCAGCATTAAAATGCAATTCTTTTGATGTAACTATTGGCATCAAAATTCCAATTTTTAGAGTTTCGGCTACTATTGAGCCGGGTCGCTCCTTACTACAGTTCGTTACCACGAACTGTTCAATACTCTCTGCTATTTTAGAATGCTCTTTCTGTTTTTATGACGTACTTATGTACTTACGAGTATTATGCTTGTGTAGACAAGCAATGCTTGTGTAGACTTTCTTTGCATATACAACTATTCAATTAAAAAAAAAAAAGATAATTTGGGAAATAGTGACGAAACGTTAAGAGATTTCTATAAGCTCATTAAACCAGGTGGCCCAGGTTGGGATGTCGTACTTGAAAAAGCCAAGGCCGATGGCGACCCTATTGAAAAGGAAGTAGGGCAGCTACCTTTAGAGTTGCTGTGTATGCTAATCGGTATTATTAGCATTTATGCCGCTTTATTTGCCACCGGTTTTTGGATATATGGCAAAATAGGATCGGCCCTTATTTTAAGCGCTATATGTATTGGCAGTCTTTTATTTATCGTCAGGACCTGGGGGAAATTAAAAACCTTTAAGTCAGACATTCGATTGAGGTGACCCAAAGAGCGAAGAAAAGGCAAATTTCCAAAATGCTGAGCCGAAGCTCATAAACAATTTCGACAGAGCAAACTTACAAACGCAGGCTCCTAGGGGCGTAGGTCAAGTTTCCAGAAGCCTCACGGCCTTTTCAGGGCTTCCCGAAAAGATCTGGTGTGTTCTCATCGCGTCGACCGCTCAAACCGTCGCCAAGATGCAGACATGGGTGCTTGATCCGTGTCAGGCCTTTACGTCCCTCGAAGTGGACCCACCCACCTCTGATTAATTTAACTAAAATTAAAAATTAAAACAATTTAATTTTGTTGTTACGATATTAATTTTTTCTTTATTGAAAGAAATTCTGTCAATAAAACCTTTCTTTCAAACAGCTTCATTCGAGGTTGCACTTCGGTCTGGGAAGTTCGGTCTTCCTGGGGAAGTTATACCTAAATCTTTCTCTGTTGACTCTTTCAAAAGAAGATTCAACAGTCACCTAAAATCTCGATAATAAGACCAGTGGCAAATCACATATTTAATTATATTTGGTGCTGTGAACTCAGAAATGACAATCAAAATCAAACATAACTTAATTAATAATACATCCCAAAATAGTTACTTGGCTGAATACACATTCAACCCTATGTGATAATAATAATAATAATAATATTTATTACCCACAAATATACAAAAGTATAAACAGTGGAGTACAAAGAAAAAATTAATAAACAAAGCAAAAACAAAAGTACACGTGACTCAACAATGGCAAGCACAATAAAGCTAATTTTATAACAAAAAACAACAACAGTATAATAAAATAGACTAACAGATCAGTAGAACAGACGAAGTAAAGCTGACGACCGGGACACTCAAAGAGAAATTACAGACTGGGATACCGAAAAACAAATGACGACCGGGACACAGGGAATATAAATGACGACCAGGACACAGGGACAAAACTACAACGGGGACGCCGGGGACACAGGGGGATATATAAATGACGACGGAGACACAGGGAATGTTCGATTAGCAATCACTATCAACTAAGCTCAAGGGCAATCGTTAGAAAAATGCGGTATAGATCTGAATACGGATTTTTCTCCCATGGACAATTATATGTTGCATTTTCAAGAGTCGGTGAAGCCTGTGCCAAGGTCATGCGCAATCGAGATCAGCTGTTGGCCGCACATAATGGAGACGCAGGCAGGTCGTGAGCGAACGACGTGTGCTCGTAGCAGCTGGTCAGCCAGGGCCTGCTGCCTACTTCGCTCCCATCGTCAAGGCCGTAAAGGCACGAGGTTGGCAGGCCCGCACAATCGCCTTTAACTCATCTACGCTCAACGCATTTCACGAAGGCGGGATTGCAGCAGAACTGGCAGCAGAACCTACTGTAGCCCTCGACACCGCCAAACGGCTAAACGTTCGTGAGGAACATATATACTCCCAGGATATAACTTGCAAAACTTAAACCCCGGTTCTGGGGAGTTTTTTCGTCACCAGAGATATTATTATCTGATCTTTCTTTGAGCTATGTTGAACAAAATGGCTGTCTCAAACATTTTATCTTAAAAAACATGGGGAAAAAGAGCGTGGGGGGCTAGTTGTCCTCTAATCACTTTTGCCTCTTATAAAAGTCACTAGAATATCTGATTTCCCATTCAATGAGACCCCTCGGAAAACTATATGATCATCCCTTCCGTAAAAACCATGGTGGAATTTGCCATAGGGTAAGAGGTTTTCAATGAAGGGGTCGCAGGACTTTCTAGTATTATTAAAAAAACAACGAAAAAATAAATATGAAAAGTTTTTTCAATTGAAAGTAAGGAGCAGCATTAAAACTGAAAACGAACAGAAATTATTACGCATATAAGGGGTTCACCTCCTCGTAATTCCTCGCTCTTTACGCTAAAGTATTTTTAGTAATATCAACTATTTTTTCTGCGGCCTTTGTGATCCAGGGGGTCATTCTTGAGGAATCGGGACAAAATTCAAGTGAACTTCTATATTCGTATGTTTTTATTACATATATGAGGGGGCTCACCCCCTCGTTAATACCTCGCTCTTTACATTAAAACTTGAATTTTGTTCCAATTCCTTAAGAATGACCCCTGAATCACAAATGCCATAGAATAAATAGTTGAAATTACTTAAAATACTTTAGCGTAAAGAGCATGGTATTACGAGGAGGTGAATCCCTCATATGTGTAATAATTTCTTTTCGTTTTAAGTTTTAATTCTGCTCCTTACTTTCAGTTGAAAAAACTTTTCATATTTATTTTTTGTGCGCAGCTTCGCGGTCCGCGCCGGTCGCACGCTCGAACTCTGTTTGTCGCACTACTGGTCGAGCTTGGGATCGTGCGAGCTTGAGTTCGAGCTGACGTTTCACGGCCTCTTCCCCGACCGGTCGCGAATCTCGCTCGACTCCGCCGCAGGGGCAACGCCGGTGACGGTCGCGTCGCCGCTGCGCAAGGAAGCGATCGCCCCCAGCGCGGTCCTGACATCACATCGGTCAACCGTTTGGCCCACGTCGGCCGAGATTCGACCGCTCGACCCGCCGCGCGATCCAGCCAGGTGGTGCCTTATGAGCAACTGGCCGAGCATATGAATCCGCAAGGCCTGCTGATGCTGATTCCTGCGCTGGCAGCCATCGTTATTGCCATGAAGAAAGGCGATGTGATTTTCGCGACCAGCGTCGGCATTTTGTTAGGCATGGTGGTGGCGGTGCTGTCTGGTCTGAATACGTTAGACGCCTTTATCTCGGTGGAGAATGGCGCCTTGATTAACGGTGTTGCCGGCTGGATGGCAGATTTATCCATTCTGGTGTTACTGCTGGCAGGGGGTATTCGTCTCTATGTACCTACAAGTTCATTTCTGACAAGAACAAACAACCAATTATAATTGGAGTCAGGATAAAATTCTGATTCTAAAGTTAGGCCTATGTCTATTTCTTAGCTAGGCTATCTCATTAGTAAGTTAATCATAAAATTTATCAAAACTATAAAGTATATTAAATTTTTAAGTCTGGTTGACAAATGAAAAAAAAAATACATACCTAAAAATATTGCAATTTATTCTGGATCCTAGTCCTAAGTAAAAACTTGACATCTGTCCTAAATCAACAGCATTTCCATGTGGCAATTTTTTCCCGAGTTAGCGCTAAATTATTTGTAAAGTTTTATTAAACAGTGGATTAGTTTGTTAAAAGGTTTGCAGGTGACAATTGCGCCATTTAATTGATATTAGGAATATAGTACTGGAGGGTGAAATAACCCTGGAGTGGTAAACCCGGTAATTTAACTGGGAGTTTGGTATTAAATTATTGCATTGAGAAATAAATTGTCTTGTAATGTATTAAAGTCGCTCAAAACTCAACTTAAAGACTTAAAGGCTCAATTTTAAATCTTTACTTATCGCAAACGGTCCGCTGGCATTTGCACACAATCTTTGAAGTACGCAAACCATTTCAAAGCGCATAGTAAAGCGGGGATGATTATGGTGAACCTACCGACCGCAGGCGTGGACTATCACGTACCCTTCGGTGGTAGGAAGGGTTCCAGTTATGGAAGCCGCGAGCAAGGCCGTTACGCCTCGGAATTTTATACGACGGTGAAAACCTGTTATCAAACAGCCTAAAACCCAAACTCGAAAAGAACGTGATATGCTTGGACTCATACCGGAATTATTGGCACTAAGAGGTTCTAGATATCAATGACTGGGCCAACGTCAGTGCTGTGCAGATAAGGTTTACCTACCACCTGTTCCTTCATTGCCCCTTCAATCATCGGAATAATGCGATCTGCTACATCTTCCTGTACGTAAAGTACGCGCAGGGCCGAGCAGCGTTGGCCGGCAGAGGCAAATGCAGAATGCACAACGTCACGTACCACTTGCTCTGGCAGTGAGGTGGAGTCGATGATCATGGCATTCTGACCACCAGTTTCAGCAATCAGTGGCGCTGGTGCACAATCACGGCTGGCCAGTGTGCGGTTTGGGCGACGAGGGACTGGGGCTCCGCGTCGCCCAGGGGGAAGGCGGTGAGCCGCACGCCGACCTCAGCGTTGACCTCGACCAGGACGAGGAGGTCGCGGGGGACGTCACCGAGGCCGGTGGCCACGTAGCGCACACCGCGGGGCCCCACGCCATGGAACAGGGTCCCCGACCAGGGCGCGCCGACGTCGCCCGCGAACCAGTGCACGCGCTTGCTGGCCGCCAACCGAACGAGGTGCGGCTCGATGGCGTCGAGGAAGTTGCAGCGCCCCGGCCAGTCGTCGGTGAGGCCAAGGATGGAAGGATTCAGCATCTCCTGTTGTCAAACTTGGCTTTAACAAAGAAGAAAAATCCTTGGTAAATATGTATACATGCAGGTATTCTGGGATAAGGATTTTAAATCCAGTAATATCAAAAAGCTTTGTGGAAGAAAGGATGGAAGGGAAAAAAATGGTCAGAATGTCTTCCCTAGAAATATTTATTAGATGTGGGGATACCAGTATGGATTGGGTTACCATGGGTGTGGTTATTAGTAAATCTGAATCTAAAGTTTCACAAAAAGGGAATGCCTAGATAAATTCAATCTCACTTTTGGGCTCTTTACTTTTCAATGGGAACTTTCTTTGGATTTTTTTTCAACCAAGTAAAAACAATAGGGACAGGATCAGGTATAAGTGACCGTTCACTTAGCCTATTTACCCAGGGGAAAATCATGCAGCTCTAGACTAATAATTGGTAAATTTGTTGTTGTTCATATTTTTGACTTACAAATAGTGAGCATACCCCTTGATGCCTTTTTTATGTTCAAATTCAAGCACTTTTTGAGCGCTTGAAAATGACCAAAATATTTCTAGTTTGGTAGACGATCAGTATCGAATCGTGGCAAAGATCGAAGGCCTTGCCGCCAAGATTGACGAAGCCCACGGCATCCGGCAGCGCAGCATGGTCGAGGTAGATGCGTGCTGGAAGAGCTCCTCACGCGAAGTCTTCTCCCGTCTCAAGGGCGTCGCCTGGGTAGCCCTCGAAGACGTGTGCGATGAGATCGTCGATTGTCTTCACTCCAACCCCGTCTACGCAGATGCTGGCATTCCAACTTTGCGCTCGCCCGACATCGGCTGGGGCTGCCTTTATCTAGATCAAGCCGAACATCGTTTGGGTTTGATCTGCAAATTTGGCCAATTTCTTCTTAGCAGTGAAAAACATAGAGAGATTCTACCACCAGTTATGAGGAATAATATAAACACAAGGTCAACTTAAAAATTGAGACTGCAATTGCCAACTCCAAGAACAAACGGTTTTGCCATTTCGTGCGTTCATTTTTACATATCAGTGTTTAATAAGTTATAGTCTCGTGTTTTTCTTGTTTTCGTTGTAAGTACTAGCACCATTTAGTTAAAATCTTTATTCTGAACTATGATTGCTTGCATGGCTGGGTGCTGCCGTGAGCTGTTAGTATTAGTAGTAGTAGGTTTTTTAGAATAAAAACTTACTGGCTGGGTGCTGCGTGAGCTGTTAGTACTAATGGGTAAAAATTATGGGGAGCGTTCCAAAATGTTATTTGACCACTACTTTTTTCTCTTAATAAGCTGAAATCGGTGGCATAAAAAAAAGACTTGGATCAGTCAAGTGTTGTCCCCGCAAAACAAAAAATCTTCTACACATTTGCCTATTTGACCTTTTTGGATTCCTAAACCATTTATCTGATCACCAAGGGGGTGTAAAAACAAACATATAACAAAGAGATAGAAATACATAGAAGGCATTTAATACGAAGGTTTTAAGTATAAGCAATAAAACATTAACTAATCACTGTTTCTTTTTAAAAATAGTCTTTTAAACAATGTCAACTTTGACGAACTCTCAAAAAATTTCTAATCAAAATTTCACCTTACATAACAATGTAGAGTATCTTCACACTTTAAAAATCGTGATACTTTTTGCACTTAGATTACAGAATTCACTATTTTATTCAAAAAAAGTCTAATTTTCTCTTTCTATATTGACGTTCGCCAAGCACTATCTGGTGGGGCCGCTCTCTCAACAACAGGCCGCGGTGCTGGTTCTTGCATCGGTGATCGCGGCGGTGCTGTCCTGGCGCTTTATAGAACAACCTTTCCGCGGGCGGGACGCCTGGCTCACGCGCAAAGGCATTTTCAGCGCATCTGCCGCGTTGATGGTGGGCGCCATTGGTCTGGGCCTGTGGTTCGATGAAAGCGAGGGCGTGCCTGAACGCCTGCCGGCACCGGTGCTGCATATCGCGGAGTTCACCGACGATAAGCCCCTCTCAACGCCGGATTTCGAGGCGGCGATAGAGCGAGTGGAAAACAAGCTTGGTCTGAGCGGTCAGCCCCGCGCGGTCGTGTTTCATGAGAAAAACGGCCGAAGGCATGGTCATTGCGTCTGGTCGCGGATTGATATCGCGAAGATGAAGGCCATTCATCTCTATCGCGATCACGAGAAGCTGATGGGTGTTTCGCGCGAGTTATTTCTTGAGCACGGCTGGAAAATTCCCAAGGGCCTCGTTCGCTCCGAAGACCGTGATCCGCGCAACTTCACACTCGCCGATTGCCGCGAACGCGGGACGCCGGAGACGATTCGGCCCTAATCACTGTCCTGTTGAGCAACCGCGGCTAACGCCGAAACGGCTCAGTTTGTCAGCTACTTTTACTTTCTACTGGTTCCCTGGTTCCCAAGTTCTGCTTGGGAACCCACTTGCGGCAAGCTCTGCTTGCCTGACGCAACCAATCGACGGACAGGGCTGAGCGGAATGGTGGGGTGTGCGAAGCGGGAGCTTCGCGGAAGTGCGTTCCCAAACAGAGTTCGGGAACGAGTTCAATGCGTGCAAAGACTGCCTTTATGACGTCCTCCCACCCTAGACGAGGACGACCTGCTTTCCGTTTTGCCTTAGAGGGTTGGCCGAAAAGGACAAGCTTCGGCAATCTTTCATTCTTCATCCACACAACGTGCCTTAGCCATCTCAACCTTAGCCAAAAGTTTTTTTTATAAGCTTTTTTTATAAGTGAAGCTGCCCACCTGATCAATCTTTTCGTTACCCAGCGTCACCTTTTCATCTTCACTTATTCCTAGCCTTAGTGACTTAGCCTTTGTAAAATTAATTTTCAAACCTATTGAAATTGGGTCGAACAAAGCCACAAAATCTAGAAACATGTTAATTATGGGGAGGTTGTAACGTTCACACTGTCATAGAATAAGGCGAAGAGTGAAGATCTGGTCAGTGCACCCTCTCCCTCTTCGAAACCCGCACTGATTTTCACGTGTTCGCTCATCCCTTGCTTCTTCGAACCTTTTAAGCATAATCATCGCAAATACTTTGGTAGCCATCCATGAGTGATATCCCTTGGTAGTTGCGGCTGTCGTATTTGTCCTCCTTTTTAAATACTGGGATTACAACTGACACCTTCAGTGTGGGGAGGGGCGGATTCGAACCACCGAACTCATTCGAGGGCAGATTTACAGTCTGCTGCGTTTAACCACTTCGCTACCTCCCCAAAAGTAAGGTTCGCGAGCTGGCGAAGGGACTTGAACCCCCAACCGGCTGATTACAAATCAGCTGCTCTACCAATTGAGCTACGCCAGCATAAAGAGACAGCCTCCAAACTTAATGAAAAAATTTAGGGATGCAACAAAAAAATTATTTTCGAAAAATTTTATTTAAGATTTTTTGTGAAAATTGCAAAATTTTTTCTCATAGGCAAATGGTAAGTGCGAAGAGAGGGATGAAGGTAATGAGATTCTACAAAGTATTAACTATAGTACAGATATCATTCTAGATAATCGGACTAAAATAAATTCGGTTGAACTTCAAAAAAATTGTTGATTTGCCAAAAAGCAGAAACGCGACGGACCTGCCCCCCTCTCCCCTAATATTGAATTCAAATGCCATTTTCAATGAAAATTACATGATGACGTAACATACATTGCTTTTGACTAATAATTTAGCACAAATGTCTTTTGAAAAGTTGCTTCTCTAGAGCCGTTTAACGGGTTTCTGATTTCATGAGACATGGCATAGGACATAACTTTTTGCTCTTCAACCATGTTTTCAATGTCTTCAGCCATTTTGTTCATAGTTAATGACAAGGAGTAAAGTGGTTCAGGCGATTTTGCGTTGATGCGTGAGCTTAAGTTGCCCTCTCGCCAGTCTATACTAGCTTGCTCTATGGGCTTCAGCATGCGTTTGAGCCATGCTAGTAAAACCAGTAAAACAAACGCTATAGTCACGACAAAACTAAAGACGAAAGTTAACTGAAATTGTTAACTCCTCATATGCGTAATAATTTCTGTTCGTTTTAAGTTTTAATGCTGCTCCTTACTTTCAGTTGAAAAATCTTTTCATATTTATTTGTTCATTGTTTTTTGAATATTGTTAGAAAATCCTGCGCTCCCTTCATGCAAATTTTCTTCCCCCATGAGAAATTCCTCAATGGAAAGCTCCCCCAATAGAATCCCCTCTTCTCAATCCCTCCCCCAACCAAAATATCCTCCTGAAAACGTCTGTACGCTTCCCAATAACCATTAGTATATGTCAGCACTGGTCGAAGGGGCTTTGGTATCAGTTGACGAATCACCAGTGTCCTCTGAGGTCATTTTCTGTCGTAGTCCAGCTAGTTATTGCATCATTTGTTTTATTTTAGTTCTATTGCGGATTCCAAAAAGTACAATCTTTTAAAATCTTCTGCTGGTGCAGGCTTTAAAAATCTGGTGAACTCCATCTTTGGTTCTTCGGCTCTGCTGGTACTGGGACTACAAGTGTAATCACCACTTTCCAAAAATGCTTCCTTTGCAAGCTCCTCGCAGTCTTGCGTGAGGCATCGTCCACAATCTAGAATCAGAACGATTTTAAATACGTCTATAGGTGGTGATAAAGATTTGCCTTGTGCTAAAAATTTACCCGACTGTGATTTTTCTTCAGAAGGCACTTTAGAGTGTGAGCGCAACAGATGTAAATTCCCAGTCACAGTACTTCATGTTAATACCCCAGGTTTACAGAGTGCGTATAATGAACTCGAGTTTTTGCTATCATCTAGTCCAAAATATATTGTGGCCATATGTGAAACGTTTTTGTCTAGTTCTTCACCTTTGTCTATGTTCGAGGTTCCTATGGTGACTAGGATCAGTTGGAGGCGATCTCGGCCGGCGTCGACCCCCGTCCGGTCATGGTCGGCCCGATCAGCCTGATGGCGGCGGCTGGCGCGAACGCTGCCTCCTATGTCGACAAGCTGCTGCCGGCCTACACCGAGGTGGTGGCCCAGCTTGGCCGCCATGGCGCGTCGTGGGTGCAGTTGGAGGAGCCGGCGTTGGCGCAAGGCGCGGATGGGGCGCTGCTCGACGCCGCATCCGGCGTCTACACGGCGATCAAGGCCGCCGCACCAGACGTCAAGCTGATGCTGGTCACGTTATTAGGCTATAACATGGCTATTTAAGACGAAGGGAAAGATACGCTATGATCAGCCACAAAGAATGTACTTTAAATGTTTTTGCATTGCACCATAATTGCACCATTTTTGCGCCATAATTATGGACTATGTCATTCCAATACGTTTCTTTATAGTTCCTATCTGGCCTTTGATACCTCACTTTGTATTATTATGTATTGCATCAATAAAACTTGATCGCTCTTGGATCCATTGACTCTCCGACAATTATTAGTTTTCTTTGCTCTTTTTTTCATAGAATAAAGGCAAGGAGTAAGAGGGAACATTTAAATAATTAGCTCCAGTGAAATATTACATGTTTAAATCTAAATAGAATAAAGAAATTGGTTGCGACTCAAAATTCATTTGGGATTCATGGCACCATTCATTGGTTCTTTAAAAATTGTAAACCATTTAAGGTGAAAGTAGAAGCTTTTAAGCCTTAAAGCATATTTTAAAGGTTTTAAATATGTGCTTAAAATATATTTAAAAGTTATTCACCATTGCTGAGAGCACCAGGGATGAGTATATTAAAAATTTCGTCTATCTTCATAATCATATTGTTTTCTAATACTTGTCCGAACATATTGACGCTTAACGTCAACGGACCGGGCGTGCCGGTCGTATCGCCACCGAGCAGGGTCAGCGCGAAGGCTGCCTGATCTTCGGCGAGCCCCGATGCGAACGCGGCGAACCAGTCTTCGTCGGTGGTGCCGGGCAGTTGCAGCGTCAAGGTGTAGCACCGAGCCGTGGCGCCCTTGGCCGCGATATCGGAGCCATTTTTTCAACATACGTAGCTATTACCCTCGAAAACTAAAACTTTTGACATAGGAAAAGGGCGTTTTTCATAGATAGGTACGCCTCCACATACTGCTTCTTTCGATCGCCGAACGGTTCGCGCTGTTCGGCGATCTGTTTTATGGTAACTACCTACCTATGCCTTCCTCCAGTTCGAGCCACTGGCTCGCTTCATCCAGAGTGGTAAACCGGCGCATCGTTGGGGTTGACATGACATCGACCTCGCGCTGGAAATCGGCATTACTTCGTACGATGGCGACTTTGGCTACCTGGATTTCGGCCATAATCGCTCGCAGGCCGACAGACAGGGTGCGTTGGGCTTCGGACGCGCGCGAATGGCAGCGATCGCCAGTCGCGGGGCGAGCCATTGCGGGGCCCATGCGGCGGCTTTACGGTAACTCGTGAGAGCCCGCTGTACTTCGCCTCCTGCCTCGTAGCTGGCGGCTTGCAGCCCCATCAAGTAGGCGTTTTCTGGGTAGATCGCCAGCGCTTCAGCGCACGCTTGCTGCAGGCTTGCAGCAGATGGAGGGGCGCACAGTTCTGACAGGACCATGGCCCACACGCGCGCTAGCTGAAACGGCAAGCGCTCTAGTTCTGCGAGCGCTTGGTGAGAGCGCTTTGCAACGACCGCATGGTACCTGTGCTAGCCTGCTGGCATCTATAGGTTGCAACAGCAAACCAGTAGTCTGGCTACACGATGGAAAACACAATCAACGAAACGACTCCGTCCATTATCCCGCTGTATCGAATAGATTCGAATCTCGGATGCGGAGGAGCATGAGAACTCAAAGGCCATCCCTACATTTTTCATCGAGCGAGATGGCAAATAATGGCCACCACCCACAATTCCGGCCAACAACCGCCGGTCATCATCGGCCTTATTTGGTCCAGAAGGTTTTATCAAAAGTGGAGACCGAGCCGGTGTACTCCCGTGACCTTAATGCCCTTGGTTACTCACAAGGAACACACAGCCTGCAGCGCTCCTCTGGCGACTTGGGTTGGAGTTTCTCCTCCCTCTGTTGGCAAACATTCTCTGACGTCTTCTGCGTCAGTGGAATTACTGACGATCTCAGCCAGGCCGGGCACTCATGTTGTGTGTCTTGTCCAGATCGCCAAGTGTTCAGATCCTCAATGTTCTCCAGTCCAGGGGCTGAAGTGTGCACATTTGGCACCCTAAAGGAAAGTGTGGTTCAATCCCACTTTCTAGGGCTATGATGAGAGAAAGTTTGATATAGCTAGGACACGCTCTGCTGATGAAGGATGACAGATAGCAAAAGATTATCCTTCCAAGTGTTTAGAACCAAATAAAAAGCAGGTCTTCAACGTTTGAGGTGGAAGGATATCATAAGGAAACATTTAAGGGAAGTGGGTACTTCTTGAGAAGGTGCAATGAGGGAGGTGTTGAATAAAATGGGATGAAGAAGGAGCGTGCGTATTTGCGTTGGCTTCAGGTGACTTTGTGCTACCCCGCTCTTTACGCTAAAGTTTGACTCTTTCTCTGAACTATACTTTTTAAAAGGGTAAAAAGATTTAGCGTAAAGAGCGGGGCGCTGTGGAGGGAACAGTCCCTTTCATATACGCAGTAATTTCTGTTCGTTTTAAGTTTTAATATCGCTCCTTACTTTCCGTTGAAAAAACTGGTTTTTCTTATTTAATTGCTGAACGTTTTTGAATTAATGCATGTTTTGATTTTGGCTCTTCGCACATGAATAATTAAAACTAAATTTGCAAATTAATTTTTGTTTTGGCGTCATCTCAAAAATTGAAGAACAGCAGGGCCTTAAAAATCTTGAAGAGATAATAGAAATTTCAGATGGGATTATGGTTGCACGGGGCGATCTTGGAATAGAGATAAATATTGAGGAACTTCCAAATGTACAGAGAATGATTGTTCGTAAATGTCAGGAACAAGGGAAAAGGGTTATAGTGGCTACTCATATGCTTGAATCTATGATTGAGAATCCTATACCGACCCGTGCGGAAGTAACTGACGTGGCAAATGCTATTTATGAAGAAGCAGATGCTGTTATGCTTCAGAGGAAAAATCACGGGTGTGTGTTTGTTTGTTTTTTTTTTTTCTTGTTGTGTTTTTCCCCATGGATGACCGCATCGACCCAGTGGTCCTAGAATGTCGCGGAAGGGCTCGTTCTAAAGAAAATTTAAAGTTCTAGTGTGTATTTTAAGTGATCGAAAAATTGGAGGGCATATACGCCCCCTCCCCCACTCATTTTTTCCCAAAGTCACCGGATCAAAATTTTGAGATACCCATTCTGTTCAACATAGTCGAAAAACCTGATAATTATGTCTTTCGGGACGACTCAAGTTGCCTTCCAATTTTTGGGTACTGAAAAAGGTAACTAGAACTTTTAGTTTTTTACAAACGTTTTCATTCGTAAAAAATATAGGCTACGTAACTTACGAATTAGCTTACGTAACAAACTTCTATATTTGTATATTTTTATTAAGTATATGAGAGGGTTTGCTCACTTGTCAATACCTCGCTCTTTACACTAAAGCTTAAATTTTGCCCAAATTCTTTAAGAATGACCCCTGAATCACAAAGGCCATAGAATAAATAGTTGAAAATACTAAAAATACTTTAGCCTGTTTTAATTGAAATCTAGACAACAGAGAGAGATGGACTAAAAACATAGTTTTTGAGTAAAGAGATTGTGTTCTTGGAACCGTGGCTAGAAATTTCCTTACTCCTGTAGCAACTTCTGCAATCATGAGACGCACCAATCGGCTCACGAACACGGTTACACGAATTTATATATTTGAAATATCCTTAAAACTCCAAAGTAACCCCAAAAATTTTTATTCTGATTTAGGTTTCTGCACTTATGACTGTCAAATTCAATTCATTCTTTTTGATGATGCAGGTCTAATTCGAGGCGGACGACGTCTGAGGGCACCATATAGCCGGGCAAACGGTCGCCTAGAGGCTCCAGGATCTGCGCCTCGTCGAGGGTCTCGTCGGTGCCTTCATGGGCCACTTCGGCGAGCACGACGTACGCCACCAGCCGGGCCTGACTCGCCGGACCGTGGCAGACCACCGTCGCCTGGCGGATCGCCGGCAGATCTTCTAGCGCCGACTCGATCTCCCCCGGCTCCACGCGGAAGCCGCGGATCTTGATCTGGAAGTCGGTGCGTCCCAGAATCTCGAGCCGGCCGTAGGTCGCTAATATCCATAAGGTCTGGCTTGGAAGCTGTGACACCACTGAGTGGAACGATTGATTGGGGGTATTTTTTGATTTGATCGAGGAGAAAAGAGGGGGTGCCGCTGCTATACCAGTAGCTTTCTGCTTGACCGCGGTCCATAAAGTTGAGCGTGGAGAAGGGGTTGTATACAGAGGCTTCAGAGCTTGAAAAGCGGTAGCCGTTATACCAAATGCGAACTTCATCCAGGATGTCTTCTTCGCTCACTTTTTGGCCGTTTTCTGAGCGCTTTGTTGCTATGCTGGGTGCATCCGCCGACGCGAGAACAGTCTCGCTGACGTCAGTGCCGCTAAAGTGGGGTGCGCCGACGCCGAGGAAGGCCTTGGCGGCCGGCTGCCGGCCTCCTGACAGCGCTTGCCGGAATAGCGCTAAAGTCGGGAGCACCGTGACGGAATAATCATGTGCCAACCACGCGGCCGAACGGAGCGCGCTGTCGTTATTGGCGCTCGCATCAGGCAGCTCGCTTATCAGGACCTGGATCGGAACCGCGTCGAGAGGCGCGTTGGCTGAATAATAAAGGTGGTGTCGATCGGGATGCCCTGTTGAGCACCTTGAAGTCCATCGGCCTGCTAGATAAGTACTACAGACGGTTCGAAACAGTCCATCATGAAACAGAGAGCTGCGTCCAAGTCAACAGCCGACGAAGCCCGTTCTCCCGAATTTGTACAGGGGTTCGGCAAGGTTGTCCCGTTGCGCCCGAACTTTTCAACGTCATCATAGACCATGCCATGGCGAAGACGACCTTCAGGCTTGGATTTGGACTTAGATTTGGCTATCGTATCCTCTCGGACGCTGAGTTTGCCGACGACCTTTAACTAAATAAGACTTAATTTAACGGCGTAATCGACTTTTAATTTTGAACTGGCCCTTAGCCATGGCGAAAAACAGCGCTATCACCCCAGAATATCTGTATTACTTCGAAACCGAACCCGGTTCCGAACCTTCCGACGCGCTCGATACCCAGGAGACGATGCGCGCAACGGACGGATCGCTCGCCCGTCGTATCAGCAAAGCGATTTTTTCAGGTTTGGCGAAACTTAGTTTGCTGCTGGTAACTTTTTCCGCGCCGCTTGCGGCACCATTTGTCGATCTCCCTGCTACCTAACGTTTAAAAAGAAGACCCAGCTACTGAAGCGTTAATACAGCGCTGTTATTGCCATCAATGGCTTGGGAAAATCTTAGGTCAATGTTCCTATTACCTGAACAATTGTTTTGGGTCATGAAACTATTGTTAATAGATGTATTTTGACTTTTTGAATATCTTCTCTCTCTTGCAAAACTACCGCAAACTCACCGTTATGGAGTTATTCCGGCTCAAATATCCTGTATTAACACATAAAGAATTGCAATCATTTCCGTTTTCGTTGATCGGATATTTGACCGGTTTCCCCTCCAGCTCCCCCCAGTGTCACCAGATCTGGTCGGGATTTAAAATAAGAGCTATGAAGCACAAGATCCTTCTAGATATTAAATTTCATTAAGATCTGATCACATAAGCAAAAAATACCCCATTTTTCTAATTTTTCGTAATAAACCCCCCAACTCCCCTAAAGAAAGCGGATCCGTTTCGGTTATTTCAATCATGTATCTAGGACTTGTGCTTATTTTTCCGCCAAGTTTCATCCCGATCTCTTCACTCTAAGCGTTTTCCAAGATTTCAATTCCATTCAGCCGTGCTGTTTCCAATGGTACATTTTTATTTTGAACTGACACCTTTTTCGAGGGTTTTCAGACTTTTTTTTGGAAATCACCATAAATTTCTTTTCGCAAGAAACTTTTATTTTTAAGACGAACCAAAATAATAATCACCATTTTTGAATCAGTGTCTTATAAAAAAAATTTCACTAGGTAGTTTTTTTCTAAGCGCATTTTTTAACTTTTGGTTACTATGGGCCGTTGTTCGCTCTTTACTTGGTTGCAGCTACCGCTGCAACCATGATTGCATTATATCTACTGCTATTAATACTGCTGCTAATACTGGTACTCTAATAATAATACACTACTGCCGCTACTAGTGTTTCTACTACTGGAAATATCATTGTGATACTAGTACAATTAAGGCTATTAGTACAAAGGTGAAAGTTTGACAGAATATTGAGGGGGAATTTGAACTAAACCAAAACACAGTATGCGCATGCAGATTGTAAAAAAGGCGCATCTTAAGAATGGATTCGGGTATTAAGTTGGAAATTCAAGTTGGATATATGCATGTCACTACTAACACTAATACCATTGGAAGATTGCTTACCATCTACATATAGTTAATTTATTTATAAAGCGGGTTAAAATAAATGTAATATAAAAAATGTAAATAAAAAAGATACAATTGTAGTATATCCATGTACAGTATCTGATTAACCTTTAAAATTTTTAGTATGGAACATTTTATTATAAGACAAGGGATGTTAAGAGTTGTAATTTAAAGATTAAATTAATTCTAGTATAGGTATATAATAATTATTTTACTAAATTATGCTTATTATATTAATAAATATTATATAAAATTTTAGTAAGCATTAGCGGCTCGTTCGGTGGCTCGGCTCCGCGCGACGTGCGCGAGCAGATCGCGCGCGAGCTCTACGCGGCCGCCCGGCGCGATTGGCGCGATTGGAACGAGCCCAACGAGCCCGACTGACCCCGGCCCGTTGAAGCGGCCGACCGGGTGATGCGATGCTGAGGTGCATGGGGGCACGCACGGCGATGATGGTCGTGGCGCTCGCGCTCACCGGCTGTCCGGGCGGGGAGGGCGACGACGCCGGCACCGGCATGGATGCTGGCCGGTCTGACGCGGGGCGCGCCGACGCGCGTCGCAATTGCAGCAACAGCAGCGACAGCTGCAGCTGCAACAGCAGCGATTGCAGCAGCAACAGCAGCAGCAGCAGCAGCAACAGCAGCAGCAGCAGCAGCAGCAGCAGCAGCAGCAACGGCGGCGACAGCAGCAGCAGCAGAAGCAGCAGCAGCAGCAGCAACAGCAGCAGCAGCAGCACGAGCTGCTTACGTCGCCGCTGCCGCGCGCGCACTCGCACCGCACACCGTCGCCGCGCGCAGCGCACTCGCAGCACGCAGCGCAGCGGCCGCAGCGCCGCGCATTAAATCCGTTAAGCATTTCGGGGCGAATGGTCATTTGCAGGCGGCAAGAACCTGGTTTCACCTCTAATATTTGCATACCAAACCACTGGCTAAACGCGTCCTGAGAAAACATGCGTTTGGCGATTTGACCGGCTTTTCCTTCTTCAGACATGATAAAGTGAATTAGGTTTCTATGAAGTTGTCAATACCAATTCTGCGAGTTACAACTAAATTTAGGGAATATACAAGAAGGTACAGGGAGGTATCGGAAGGCCCTGAGGCATTTCCTCTTCCCCCGCCTAATCGGACTTTTCAGTTATGTTGCTCCCTTTTTTCGAAAATAACACAACAGTTCTTAAGCTCTTACCTTTTGATGTGTATCACTGGACCCGATCAACTTTATACATTTAGAATCAGTATAAAAATTTGATTCTGTTAATTTGTCTATTTTCATCTAATTTCTGTTTTTAGAGTTTTTGGTCACTATTGAGCCGAGTCGCTCCTTACTCACAGGGGTAAGCAACCATCATACTAGGTGTTGCCCAAAAGAATGGTAGACAAGAATACGGGCTTAGTATTGCTAAGTTCAGTAAAATGGATTGCTGCTTTATCTCAAAAGGGATTGATCCTAAAATGAATTGATGATAATTTTATTCTGCAAAAAGTTTCCTTAATTGGTTTGCTTTTACTGTACCAAAACTCCTATATTATTTTGTGTTTTCAGTAAAGCGCTAGTTCGCTTTAATCCTAAAAGCATGGGTAAACATATTTAGTTTGGTTTATTTGTACTAATTTTATTGATATATATTAGATAGGCTGTAGATTATCTAAAGAATAATTATAAGAAGGCACAAACCATGATTGAGAAAAAAAAATCGTGGAGAGGAGGCGTTTCTGCGAGTAGACAAGGTCTTTGCCGGTGTTGAGCAGCGCAAAGCAGCCGGTGCCGTATGTGGATTTGATCATGCCGGGCTGGAAACAGGCTTGCCCGATTGCCGCTGCCTGCTGGTCGCCTGCCATGCCCAGAATTGGTATTGAACCGTCAAACAGCTCTGGCAATGTTTCACCAAAATTGGTGTTGCAATCGCGAACATCCGGCAGCATGGAGGCCGGAATGTTCAGAATTTCAAGCAACTCTGCATCCCACTCACCGGACCTGATACATCAAAAGAATCAAATTTTCATGCTGATTTTAAATATATATTTTTCATCAAATTTCATGTTTTTCATCAAAAGTTACGAGCCTGAGAAAATTTGCCTTATTTTGGAAAATAGCTGGAAACACCCCTAAAAGTCAAAGAATCTTAACGAAAATCATACCATCGCATTCAGCATATCAGGGAACCCTGTAGCAAAAGTTTCATGCTCCTATCGACAAAAATGTGGAATTTCGTGTTTTTTGCCAGAAGAAAGACCAGGGGTGCGTGTTTATTTGTTTTTTTCCCCTAGGAAAAATTTGTATCATAATTGTGGAGTATTTTTGCTTCTAGTTTTGTATATTTTTTAGTAGATTTGTGAGAAACAAGAACTCTTTATTTCACAAGGCAGCTGCAAAATACAAAATAGAATTGATAAAATGCAACTTTTTCTAATGCAGAAGTTTGTAATGGGTGCAATACAATTTCCTAAATGATAGCTATATTTGAATAGCTCTGTAGGAACTTTGATTTTTGAATACTTGTTTTCCACATCAAAAGAACCTGGTATAACAAAATTTGTTCTCAGTTTTGTGTCTAAGTAACTCAGTCTTCTTAACGCGAATTTTCAAGCCTATTATTGCGCCATGAGCTCGCAAAACCTGGAAAAAATGATTCATCCTGCTAATATTTTGCTGAACGATGATATGCTTCCAAAAATCATGCGTTCCGGTAATCTAACTGGGGCAAAAAAAGCAGATAGCCCTTGAATAGAGTGTGAAGTGGTCTGAAGAAGAAAAAAACAAACTAAAAACTAATAAAAAACTAAAAAAGCTAAAAAACTAAAAAAAACTGAAAAAGAAAAAAAAATAAAAAAAGGCTGTGGGATTACTAACCAACCACTAACAAATCACTAAATCACTTACAAAGATCATTAAGTAAACTTGGAAAAATCCATTGAGAAAAGTATATAGCTTCGTAGCATACCAGAGAGCTAAATCAACATTTTGAGCTTAATTATACTTTAAGATAAACATGCCTACTATTATAACCTTTTTGGTGTAACCTTTTTTGTCTGTGGTCTAAGATTGAGGGCCAGCCATTTTCACGAAAAACAAGAGCTAAAAGCTCATATGGCACGAGCTCTAGCAAAATTCTAAGAATCGACGACGACGCGAACGACCGCGATGTCGTCAAGGTCGAGCTCCGAGCGGATGGAATGGCCGTCGACTTCTTCCGTTCGCCGCGACCGCACGACCGGTCTACGTCGAACGCCCATGACCGCGTGCGCAAGCACATCGGGGTCTATGCCTATCGCGCCGCCTTCCTCGACCGCTACGCCGAGCTGCCCCCGACGCCGCGCGAAGACCAGGAGCGATTGGAACAGCTGCGCGCCCTCGACCACCGCGTATCGATCGCCGTCGCAGAGGTCACGCGGGTCCATCACGGGGGAATCTGTGGTGACCCAACAATATTGCGCAGAGGCCCCTCGTCCTGCCTTGACCACCAAGCCTTCAACATGGCGGCTTGCAGCAATCCAAGTTTTCCAGCCTGAAAGCCTAAGTTCACCTTCAGCCGTGGTTGTACAAGTTACTCCAGGCAGAGGTAGGGGTTGGTCTTTCTCTTTCTCTTTCTCTTGCGCTTGGTTGCTTCGATCTTCGGACACTGCAAACGCAACCCAGCCTTGAAAATCCAGCGATGCAAAGGTGTAGCGAATGGCCGCCTGATAACCTGCCTAAAATATGGAATTTTGATACCAATAGCTACATCAAAAGAATCGCATTTTAATACTGGTTTTAAATATATAGGTTTCATCAAGTTTAGTCTTACCCATCAAAAGTTACGAGCCTGAGAACATTTGCGTTATTTTAGAAAATAGAAGGAAACGCCCCCTAAAAGTCATAGAATCTTAACGAAAATCATACCATCAGATTCAGCGTATCAGATAACCCAACTGTAGAAGTTTCGAGCTCCTATCTACAAAAATGTGGAATTTGGCATTTTTTGCCAGAAGGCAGATATTCGAAAATAAAGCTTTTGTCGTTTTTCAACTTAATGTATTGACAAACTAATGTGTTTTTGTGCCAAGATAAGACGCGTGTCCCACAGTGTCTGAATTTGATTTTCTTTTATTGCTGTCCTATTATCAGTGATTGTTCAAGCTCTGTAATCATCTTTCTATCAGGACCACCTGATATAATACACTTATTACTGCACTTATTTACCACTTACGCTAAGTCAATTAATAATTCATGTTATTATAGTGATAAAAATGCTAAATGTTGCCAAACGCAAGATGGCGTTGCTCTGCATCAAGCGCTCGTGGCCGGGGCAGATGCGCAGCGTTTATGGCGATCATGAACGCTTTCTTGATACCTATTTCAAGATGTTTCCGGGCATGTATTTCAGCGGTGACGGCGCCCGTCGGGATGAGGATGGCTACTACTGGATCACCGGTCGTATCGACGATGTGATCAATGTCTCCGGGCACAGAATGGGCACAGCCGAGGTCGAGAGTGCGCTGGTCTTGCACGACAGTGTTGCCGAGGCTGCTGTGGTTGGCTATCCACACGACATCAAGGGCCAGGGGCAGAACATTCCCCAAAATTTTCACCGTAACACCCTTAGCTTTGGTAGCAATATTAGAAGTAGCAGTAATTATAAAAACAGCAGCCGCAGTAGTAGTAGCACTAGCATTCAAATATTCCCTTTTGGTTAGTTCAACATCCCCTACAATAAGCCTTGTAATTCTCAATTTCATACTCGAAGCCGTTCCTAAGATATTGTTGATACGCCCTTTTGACAACATGCATCCATACAGTTCGTTTTGATTCAGTTCAACTTCCCCCTCAATATTCCCTTAAATTCTCGCCTTGGCGCCTATGCCGAGGCGACCTATGGCGAGAAGATGCGCGCCACCTTCGCCAAGATCATGAGTCTACCGCCGGGGCAATCGGATAACCGCCAGCGCGTTGCCCGGATGGGGGAATTCGCCGAGGCGATGCAATGGGACAAGCCCCGGTCGTGCCTCGATGTCGGCAGTGGTCTTGGCGTGTTCCCGGCGGCGATGCGCGAGACCGGCTGGGAGTGTTCGGCTCTCGACCCGGACTCGGCGGCGACGGCGATGATCGCCGAGCTCGCTTGTGTTGAGACCTTGACCCTGATAATCTGTTTATACACACAGACAATGGGACAGCCAAGAATGTTATATATTCGCAAGTTTTACGTAGTTAAAAATATATGTAATATATCTATCTATATTCACAGGTGGGACATAGGGACACAACTACAATGGCGCGTAACTAGTATGGCGCGTAACGACATACGCGCGCGGGGGGGCTTGGGGGGCGATCGACAAACAGTCGATTATGTTTGTCGACTGACGAAATTACAGACCCGGACATCGGGACACAAATGACGACCGGGACACCGGAACATAGGGAATGTGACAGACAATGTAACAGGAAAAAATGTGCCCAGACATGATTCTGCTATTCTATTGGTTTCTGACAATTAAGACAACGTTCCCCTACGCCGTTGTAGGAAAACAGCCACAACAGTACATCAGAATCCCAAAGACAGTTTTCAAAAGCCGCATTTAAAAAAATCTGAGCCTAAGAAAAAAAAAATTATGTGTAAAAATGCAAAAATATAAAATAGTCTTGAGATCTTCCGTCACAATCACTACCAAGACTGTGAGACAAGTTCAATCACCGGATAAGTATAGGCCGAAGTCGCGGACATGAGCCTGACGACTCAGGTGAAAATCCTGCGTGTACTCGAGGAACGAAAAGTCTGCCCGGTGGGAAGTACAGAACTCCATCCGGTGGACACTCGCATCATCGCGGCGACGAACAAAGACATGGAGGTCGAAGTCGCCGAGGGGCGATTCCGCGAGGACCTCTACTATCGTTTGAACGTCATCCCGCTGCAGCTCCCTCCGCTCAGAGAGCGAAAGGACGACATCCCTCTCCTCGCCGGGTTCTTCCTCGCGAAGTACTCACGGCAGATGGAGCTGAACTCCTAGATTATACCACGTCAGCCACCCCGGGAAGAGCGTCCGTGCGGCCGCCCCCTCAACCCAGGCGACGCAGCTCCGCAGCTGCTTTGGACACTCTTTCCGCAGCAAACTCGACGTCTTCGGCCGTGTTGAACCGCCCCAGGCCGAACCGCAGGCTGCTGCGGGCCTGGTCTTCGCTCAGCCCGATCGCTTGCAACACGTGGCTCGGCGACGGGTCGGTGGACGAGCAGGCCGCGCCGCTGCTGACGGCTAGCCCGGGCAGACGCATCAGCAGCGCCTGGGGGTGATTCCGGAATTTGAGGTATTTGTAACTTACGAACTGGTGACCAGATTTTAATGAAATTTGATATTTAGAAGGACCTTGTGCTTTAAAGCTCTTATTTTAAATTCCGACCAGTTCCTGTGACATTAGGGGGAGTTGGAGAGGGAAACCGGAATTCTTGGAAAACGTGAAAATTGGGGTATTTTTATCTTACGAGTAGGTGATCGGATCTTAATTAAACTTGATATATAGAAGGATCTTATGTCTCAAATGCTCCATTTTCGACTCGAATCGAATCCAGGGATCGTTTATAATTTACTATTATATTTTTTCCTATTATTTTTTTTTACTTAAAAAATATTTTTTTCTATTACGCTTTGATACTATTGGTTTTGTTTTTGTTTTTTTTTTACTCCATAATTAGAATTCAGCAAATTTAGACTTGTTACAGTGGATTATTCTAAATAAATTTTTTATCTAAGGTAATCCTAACCATGTTATATTCTTAAACTAAGAAAACTTCACTGCCGTCCAATTTTCCATGTTTTCATTTCTAGATTTAATCCTTCTGTTGGTTGACTTCAGTGCAAATTTCATTAAGATCCGGTCACCCATTCTAAAGTTAAAAATACCTCAACTTTTCTTATTTTTCCAAATTAACACCCCCAGCTTCCCCAAAGAGAAAGGATCCGTTCCAATTATGTCAATCACGTATCTATAACTTGTGCTTATTCTTACCACAAAGTTTCATACCTGTCTCTCCACTCTAAGCGTTTTCCAAAATTTCCGATTTCCAAAATTTGTTTCCCTCCTCCTATCCCCTATGTCCCAGGATCCAATTCGAATTAAAAATGGATCATCTGAGACATAAGTTCTAAAGTAGCGCTTTCTCCATTAAGGATGGCGCCGATGGTCCATACGCCCGTTCCGTCGTCATAGCTTCCGTCGCCGTCGGCGCTGACAAAAGTGTAACCGGCCGGTAATTGATCGGCAACGGCGACTCCGCTTGCGTCGCTTGGTCCGCTATTCGTAACTACGATTGTGAAAATAACCGTCTCGCCTACTTCCGGCCTTACGTTGCCGGCCGTTTTAGTAAGACTCAAGTCGGCTATAGGCTCTGCATTGACGCGGGCGGTATCGTCGTCGTCTTCATTGTCAGTTGGGGGGGGGGGTGTAATTCTGAAAAAATAGAAAAAATAAGGTATTTTTAATTTACGAACGGGTGATCGGATCTTGATGAAATTTGATATTTAGAAGGATATCGTGTCTCAGAGCTCTTATTTTAAATCCTGAACAGATCTGGTGACATTGGGTAGGAGTTGGGAGGGGAAACCTAAAACTTAGAAAACACTTAGAGTGGAGGGATCGGCTATTTTGTCATTGATTTGACGGAGTTTTAATTCTTGTTGCTGGTCAACATCATTTATTTTACTTTGAAAATGTTGAGTGAATATGAATGCTCTTTTTTGTCGATAACCATCAACAAAGTTGGCGTTGATATAGTCTGTAGATGGCTCTCCATCCAATACTTCTAGGGTAACACGACTGTGGTCGAAGCATAGGACGTCGGTATACCGGTTCTTAGGAAGATTTAAACGTAATCTAAAAAGAATTGTAAATACGTAAAATATTTTTATCAAAATATAAATTTTTTAAATTAATTTGTTTTATTAGATTAATATCTAATTAATTCTATATCAAGTTCATTTACTTATTTTCATACATTGTAAGTAAAAAAGGATTTTACTTATCCGAAAGCTCGCGTATAGCCATCAGGCATTTTAGTTTTATACATATTTTAATATGCCTTTTTATAGTTTTAGGGGTCATTCTTAAAGAATTGGGACAAAACTTAAGATTTAGTGTGAAGAGCGATGTATTAACGAGGGGACAAACGATCTCATATATATAATCAAAAATATAAGAATATAAAAGTTTGAAACGTAAGTTAATTCTTAAGTTACGTACATTTTTTACTAATAAAAACGTTCGTTAAAAATTAAAAGTTCTAGGCAAACAACAAAATGGCTGAAAAATCGCACTAATACACAGTAATGCGGTAATTAGTACAGCTAAGAAAACAGTTACAGATGTACATTGCTTTTAAAGGAAATTGACCGAAACTGTGTGGAAAGGGGTGCTAGCAGTGATCGTGAGGGGTGAAGGGAGATTCACCATACAGCCAATTTCTCTACCTTCTTATTGTACTGATGAAAGCCCCTGACAGTACTTTGCAACATCCAGACTAGCTCAGATTAGCCCTACACAGACCGACAGACAGAGTAGAGTTCGCAACTGATTTACTAGACGTTTTCCAGAGAAATTGCCAACAGATTGTTCTGGGTACCCGGCTGGCTGACCGCATTTCAAACAGTAGGCTGTACGAAAAATGTGTCTCATCTCGCTGTCTAGGGTTATAATGAAAGGAAGGTTGAGATGGCAAGGGCACGTTCTGAAATGATAACTTCCTGGGAGGGTGTAAAGAGGGGAGCTTTGAATAGATTGGGATAGAGGAGGATTGTGCGTAGTTCTGTTGGCCTCAGGCGGCTTGGTGCGGCGGTGAGTTGTTGGTAGTACTAGTGGGTAATAATGGTACAAGTATGTGTTAATTACGTAATTATATTATTATTTTAAGATGCAAAATATAATGGACTTGGAAAGAGCCTCACTCTCTCAAATATTGCTACCATAATATGAACTCTGGAAATCGGGATATTTCTTTCTATACAACAGAGAATTTCAAATTATGATACAAATCCTAAAGCTAGTCTATAGTCATAATTACTTTCAAGGGCTTTATTTCTACAAACTAATCATAACATGTCCTTTTCAGAACCAAAATGTGGTCAATTGAGCTGAGCCATTGCACAAATTCAAAACCAACATGATGGGAAAACAAACATTGCTCTTTGAGGACAATAAACAATCACTGGCCACCATCATCATCAACCATGCGCTTGAGCGGAAAGTGGAATTGGATTTTCTCTTACGGTATCACCATCACCATGATGACATGAAACACAAGACACAAGAAAGATGAAGGCAATTAAAAAAATGGAAGAACACGAACAACAGCAGGCCATATAACATCATGACAACCACCACCCCAGTAGAAAACCAAAAACAAGACACCGGGCTGACAAACACCAACAACGAAAAATATTTTTAAAAGTATAGAAAAGCCATAAAAACAGCCATACATACAAAAAGTATATTTTGTTCCCATTTGAAACTTAGTGCACCCCTTTAAAGTCCTTTCTGAGCAGTATAACAAGAAGAATAGAATCATTGCTGCAGCCTGGTAAAATATATTGTGCATAGTAGCCTAAAGTATGAAAATGTTTTTTGGAAAATAACTGCCTAGGGAGAAGGATTTTATACGAATTTCTAACGGGACTTGAAAACACTTGAAAATTGTTAAAATTAAAATATATCCCGGCTTCCGCGCGGTTGCGAGCTTGTCGGTGTCGAACTGGTTGACGATGCGGTTGATCTGCCGAGCTTCCGCCATCCGCGCCAGGCCGCCTATGTACTGGGTCCGGAGCGCGGCTCCCTGTCCCCCGAACTGGTCGGCCTGTGTGACCATGTGGTGAAAATTCCGACCCGGTTCTGCGTCAATGTGGGCCTTGCTGCTGCGATCGTCATATACGACAGGACCCTCACCCTGGGCCGGTATCCGCCCCGGCCGCTGACCCCCGGCGGGCCGGTCGATGACCTGCCCGTTCGATGGCAAGGATACTAGGAAATTCAATTACCTACCAACATTATGCTCATGTCATTTGTAAGCATTTTCGAACAAATTTGCTTCCGCTGCCAGATGCATGACTTTTTCGGCTTCGATGATCCACGGGCCGTCCCGCTTGACGCACAGCGTGGCGGTTTCATCGGCATCCAGCTTGATCGTCCGGTCTCCATCAAATGCAAGGATTCCTGGACCGTTTAGTACAGTTGGCACATCAAAGGCGAGTCTCTCGACTGCCTCAATGCCTACATCCGCATGCAGGCCAGTATCCTTCTTTTTTTATACTGTTTAGAACTCCTTTGAAAGGACTTTAGGCATAGACTTCAAGGCATCACCTCTATTGGAACACCAAATCAAAGGTCCAAACCTATAGGAAGCTAATAAAACTACAAATTAAACAAGCAAATCAGAAAGACAAATCGCCATTGTAGTTTAGTGTCTCCAAGCAAGTTGCTATCCCTCTACGCTTTTCTTAATACAACAATGTGATACTATACCTGGTTTTTCACGTTTTAAGTCAACTAAGTAACGCTAAACTGTCTTTGGCGCTGCAACTTTCACAGCACATAATTTTCCCTATATTGACTATATATACTATTAACCATCCATTAAAAAGGGCATGTTCCCTTCACGTTTCGCTGTATTTCACCGCTTATATTCAATATTCTGGTTATTCCTAGAGCTAAGGAAGAGCCTCAGTTCCCAAACATTTCACAAAACGAATGATAATATTGTAGTAATTTTTATATATATATAGATTTTAACTAATTTAGTTTAAGATAGCATAAATTAATACACTTTAGTTTCCCGCATATAGACCATAGATATAGACCATGGCAAAAAATACGAAATTCCACATTTTTATAGATTGGACTTTGAAATTTTTTTTTAGGGTTCTCTGATACGCTGAATGCGATGATGCAATTTTCGTTAAGATCCTATGACTTTTAGGGGTGTTATCCCATATTTTCCAAAATAAGGCAAATTTTCTCAGGTTCGTAACTTTTGATGAAAAAGACTAAATTTGATAAAACGTATATATTTAAAATCAGCATAAAAATTTGATTCTTTTGATATATCTTTTAGCATCGAAATTCCGTTTTTAGAGTTTCGTTTACTATGAAGATACCTTTGAGCAGGCGGACGTAATAGTGAAGGGTAAAAATGGAAAAGCCCAAAATCTTACTGCGAATTTTGATAGAAATGCCTCTAACGCCATTTGGGCGCCTGACAATAACACTCTGTACTTTACAGCCAATGATCACGGGGCCAATCGATTATTTGCCGCCTCAGTAAAGTCAGGCAAAGTGACAAAACTGATTGAAGACAATAAAAGTATAAAGAATGTAACGCTTTCCAGTAACGGTCAATTTTTAGTATTTACCATGGAGAGTTCAACGCAGCTCAACGGGGGTCTGGAGACTGGCTGTGTGGATGTCCGTATGCTGTTCTCGGCACTGAAGAGGTTGCTGCATCTCGTGTTCGAACCTGGTGCGACAAAAGAGCGAGGAGGAGAGTTCCGTAGCCGATCATGCTCATCATATGCCCCTTCCCACGCACAGAGACATCGCTGGTGATGGTTCGGATTGTCGGAGGGGAGCAGACAAAGCTCCTTGACGTAAGCATGCTGTCTTGGATTCCTCACTTCCAGGCCCACACATGACAACACGTCCATCACTGCCTTGCAGTTGACAATGTTCCTAATATACTTCCTGTCATACCGTGCCCATTTTGTCATTAGCCTTGCAATAGTCTTTTTCTAGATGTCCCTTCTGTGTTGATAGTGCATGTTACGACCTCAAGTTTATTAAAATGCAGAGCATCTGGTTCTGTATTGAATCAAAGGCATTGTCGAGAATCTTCTCCCTGAATTTTGCTGAAAGCAAGTAAATTGACTTGTTTTGAGAAATTGTGCCTAAATAGGCAAATTGGTATGGTCTATATTGGGTTTCAAAAGCAGCCACACATCTCATTGAGTGGGTTCGCAAAACTAACGTGTTGGCAAACATGCCAATCAAGTTGTCCGTTTGAGATTGTCGCGCTGCGATTGGGGTGCCAATAACGACTTCCTGCAGGCCACTGTAGTGAGATAGAACAATGGAGAACACACTGTGCAACACCATAAAAACAGTGGTGTCTGTACTGTGGGCGAAATGCTCGATGGCACTGTACAGGTCCTTCGTTATGGGAGCGTAAAGCGTTTTGCCTTTGAACGTTGGTGAAAGGCTGCGTTTTTTATCTAAAGGGATACTGTGAACTTCAGGCGCTCGGTGACAAGACGGGCATACGTCGCTATGGCCATGCCTATGTGCCGCTGGATGAATCGTTATCCCGCGTGGTACTTGATTGCTCCGGACGTCCCGGGCTGGAATACGTCGTCAGTTATCCGCGGGCGCGCGTGGGTGACTTTGATGTCGACCTCGTGTTCGAGTTCTTTCAGGGCTTTGTGAATCACGCCCTGGTGACTTTACATATCGATTCTATCCGCGGTCGTAATTCGCACCACATCGCTGAAACGATCTTCAAGGCGTTTGGACGGGCATTGGTGGAGCCGAGTGAAAAGACCTAATCCACACCATCCATAAAACTCTTGTCACTCCGCCGCCTGAGGCGCGCTCTTCCGGCCGAATGTCCCATCCAGATAAGCCCATTGAGGCCGTTTGAACAGGAACCAGCCGAAACCTGTCTTCTGGATGATCCAGAACAAGATCATCGGGCTGATAACAGAAACAATCGTGACGATCAGCGAGACGGTCCCGATGTCGAGAAAACCAAGTTTCAGGAGAATGACACGGCTGACACCCATCGGGAAGAAAAACGCGAGATAGATGTAGAGATCCCCCCGGATGCGACCCGTGCATCGCAGCCCGGGCTGGAGCCGGCCCTCCCCCCGATCGATTCCGACCGGGCCCGACGCGCCATGATTGTCCCGGGACTGGGCTTGATCCTCCTGCTACTTGTGGGCTACCTGTCGCAACGGAGAAAGGAAGCCCGCGCATGACCATGGCAGCTTGTTGGACCTGGGACGTCGACCCGATCTTGTTACCGATCGCGGGTCCGCTCAAGATCCGTTGGTACGGACTCGCCTTCCTGGGCGTCTTTTATTTCGGCTACCGCGCGGGCGATCCGCCTCGAGGCCTACAGCGGCGGCAAGCTCGGGCCGCGCACCCGGCTCATCCAAGAGTCGCTGGACCAGGTCCTGACTCCGCTGGTGCGTGATCAGGTGATGGCGCAGGCGGGCTGGGACGACCAGACCGACGCGCCCGCGGACGCGACACTCGACTACAAGGCGTGGGTCGACACCAAGCTCTTCCCGCGGCTCGTGGACAAGACCACGCTCACCAGCGCCGATCACCTGCGCCGGGACGTGCGTCAGCTGCTCGAGCGCACCGATCCGCCGTACAAGTGCTACGCTTTGTATTGATTTATTATGTTTGTGTTAGTTAAATTAGTTTGTATTTGAATTTGTTAGGACAATTAACAGTGAGCAAAATACTTTCTGTATTTTAAGAGCTAAGTGGCCAATAAGAATTAGTGTAAGCACATCTTACCTGGAACTTAGCCAGTTCGTAATCGATGAATATAGCGTAAAGCTGTTCTTGCTGTTTTATTTCTATTAATGTATCCTCTTCAGGCATACCGAAATCTTCTCGCGTAGAGAGCCATAATTTTAGTCTTATACGACGGCTTGATAGCACCGTTGTCTGTACAAGCTTACGCGCAACAAATTAACGGGCAAATTCAAGATCAAAATGGCGCAGCCATTGCCAATGCAACTATCTCGGTCATGGGAAGCCAACAAGCGGTTAAATCTGACCAAGGTGGTTATTTTACTTTGCAAACCAACAAAAGCGGTGACGTTGAACTACATATCACGGCTTCTGGATTTGCACACCAAAATAAGGTTGTAAAAGCGCAGGCGAATGGTGCTTCCACCATTACTGTAAACTTAAACGCGTCGGTGATGGAGGCCGGCGCTATATGTATGAATACGAAAGTCGGCAGAGAATTGATCGGTTCATTCCTTGAAGCATTGGCCGAAAGGTATAAGGGCCATCCTTCCCTAATGGCCTATGACGTCTGGAATGAGTGTTTTTATCAGCCCGATATCTGCTTTCATGAAGCGACAAGGCTGGCCTTTATAGAATGGCTGAAAAAGAAATACGATAGCCTGGATGAGCTGCGAAAGGCGTGGCGGAGATTCTCCTTGGGCGCATGGGAGCAGGTTCAAATTCCAAGGTCCACCTGGCCCTGGTGACAGAGAGACTCGACATGCAACAATCGAGAAAGAATATCTTGCAGTGGTTTCAGCCCTCTCATGAGTCTCCTACTACCTATATGGGTGACATTTTGAAGCAGTAACGGACCACAGTCCCCTATCATGGCTAATCTCTGTGAAAGGCAGTAAACATCACATTTAAAGATAGATCCTGTCTCTTCAAGAATGTAGTTTCACTAGCAGTGCAAGACCAGGGAAATTAAATGTAACCGTGGACGCCCTCTCACGCCTTTAAATAGCAGGCGTTTGCTCTGTGCATATGAGCCAGCCCGCGAGCCCGAAGGTGGTCGCCATCGAGAGGACGATGATGGCGAGTGGCCACGCGACGCCGGCGAACGAACGGAACAGGAACCAGAGGACGACGAGCATGATCGCCATCGAGCCGCCGAGGATCATCCCGATCTCGACGCCGAGGATGTCGTTGAAGAAGTGCATGACGACCGGGTTGCCGACCGGGTGGAGGTCGAGGGCGTCGGTCACGACGGGATCGTCGAGCACCTCGTAGAGCGCACGCGTGAAGTGCGAGTACTCCACCATGTTCGTTTCTTTGCTGGTTTTTCACCCACGGCTTTTTTTCAGTTCTGTGCCCGCTGCCACCGAAAACTGCACTACTGTATATGGTAGTGTTTTAATCAAAATCAAAATACTGACTTTCCCTTATGTTTTCAAAAATTACGTGATTGCTTTAGTTCCCACTCAACCAATAAGACACTAGTTTCGCTATCTCTGGTACTTCAAAATATTTTCAGCAATTAAAACTTAAAACACATTCATAGTTTTTTTTAATGAATAAATTATCTAGTTCAATACTCATTTTTTGAATTTCATTGAGGTCCCGCCGGGATCATCCGGTTTGCCCGACCGGAGGCGCGCAATGCTCTGACCGACACCATGTTGTCTGAAACCCGCGCCACGATGCAGGCCTGGGAGATGGACGAAACCATCAGTGCAATTGTGCTGGCCGGAGATGACAAGGCGTTCTGCGCCGGCGGCGATGTGAAGGGGACTGTTTCCAGCGACATGGAACCCTTCGACAAGTACCGATACCGCTACACCCAGGCCGTGTGGCACGACTTCATGCGGTATCTGGGCAATTACACCAAGCCGGCGATCGCCGTATGAAGCTCAAGGGCCAGCAATAAGCGATGCAGACTATAACCCAGAAGAAGCTAAAGCAAATGTAGAAGCTTATTATGCTGAGCAGATTCAAGCTTTTGATGATCTCATGAAGCAAAAAGGCACTGATAAAGTAAATGATATTATTGACGCCGAAAATGCTCAGAGCGCATTAATGATGAGTATGCATTTAGGTGCAAACTTAAATCCAATAGCTGACCATGTTTGGAATAAGCATCTCACTACTCCAGATCTTAGAGAAGAGGCTGTAAAAATGGTTGATATTTTTCGCACGACCGTTGCCGCGGCAGCGCTCGGTTTCGCCCGACGGGCGCTTGATGAATCTGTCTCGCGGGTGACCGGCAGGCAGGTCATGGGCGCTCCGCTCTTCGATCTTCAAATGGTGCAGGGGCATGTTGCGGATATGGCGGTCGACGTCGACGCCAGCGCGCTTCTGGTCTATCGCGCCGCCTGGGTGAAAGACATGGGTGCGCCGCGCGTCAGCCGGGAAGCCGCAATGGCGAAGCTCTACGCCACCGATCAGGCGCAAAAAACCATCGATATGGCGGTGAGTAGACCGCGATCGGAGAGGCACCAGCCGGGCCGTTTCCAGTTTCGCGAACTTGCACCGCGACGATTGACGATCTACGTTGGGCTGAGGGCAAGTTGCACAGATTCTAGGAGGCACGTGCTATGCGTAGGTTCTTGTTGGTAGCGCTTTCAGTCAACGCGACGCTACTTGGGGTTCGGTGTTGGCAGGGGATTCCCGCGGCGAGTGCCGTTGATCAGAGAGTAGCCGTTTTGAACGGCGACGTGAATGGCGATGGAGCGCGCGATATCAGTGACGCCGTCGCTGCTGGCGGTGTTTCATCGCGGCGAGCCGGTGATCGACCTGTGGGCGGGGTACACCGACCGCAAGGGCACAACCCCCTGGCAGGCGGATACGCTGGTGTGCTGCTATTCCATCTCGAAAGCCATTACCGCCACCTGCGTGCTGCAGGCCGTGGACCAGGGGTTGATCGACCTGGACAGCCCTGTGAAACACTACTGGCCAGAGTTCGCCAACCACAACAAGGTAGACATCACCGTGCGCCAGGTGCTGTGCCACCAGGCGGGGCTGCCGGGTTTCCACACGCCGCTTGGGCCTTGCTTTCCGCTAACAACATATGGGCTAGTTAAATGGTACATCCCCATATTTTTTTACAAATTAAACTTGCGAAATATTCATTGGAAGCTATATTTTTTTATATAGCTGAGACATACAGCTTAGCTTCCTAGGTTAATGAAAAAATCCGCCCTCTAAATTTCACACTCTAAATTGACGAACGCCCAAACGGTTCAATGAAAAATCCAAAAATCTGAAAACTCTATTAAAACACTCTAAGCATAGGATAAAAAACTCTTGCACAAGTTAAAAAAGATTTTGAAATTAAATCAAGTATACCAGATAGGCTGCCCTATTCACGTTTTGGATTTTGGTGAGCAAAAGGTGGCAACTTTACTGTGTTTCATCTAATGAAAGCTCTATGTTATATGACATATCACCACCTCTGTTTTTACTAAAACATTGAAATAAAGGTATTATTAGAAATATATGAACCTTAATAAAGGTTTGTATAGGTATACATTTAAAACTAACTATCTGAGCCAAAATACTCCATCAGAGGGTGGATTAATCATTTAAGATAAATAGATTTTCAAAAAATTGTTGTGAATTATACCTTTTTCTGAGCACAATAGAACCATACAAGATTCTTTATCTTCAAATGTAGCATTCTTCCTCAGTTTTCATTTCAAAAACGAAACACTAGAATCAACCGAAAAGCAAGTAACACTGTTTTTAGCTCTTTTTTCTCAGCTAAAATCCCTTTTCTTGCGCTTATACTTCTAAGAAGTGGCTGAAGAGTTGCGAATACAACTAAATGCGCTGAAACGTGCCAGAAATTTTGGATAGTGACGATACCATGACCTGCCGTCAGGTAGGGATTTGGATAGGCACGTGGGTTATGAGTATTTTTAATCTCGCACGGCACACCTGCTTTAGCACAAGGTAAAATCGTTTTTGGGTGCAACACTTTCGCACCAAAATACGATAGTTCCATCGCTTCTTTATATGAAAGCGAATCAACCTTAGAGGCTTTTTTGATATAGCGCGGGTCAGCATTGTACACACCGTCTACATCAGTCCAGATTTGACACACATCAGCTTCTAAACACGCTGCTGCAATCGCAGCTGAGTAATCTGAACCATTACGGCCAAGTGTTGTAAGCTCCCCTTGCTTTTGATTTAACTATTGGTATCAAAATTTCGTTTTTTAGAGTTTCGATTATTATTGAGCCGGGTCGCTCCTTACTACAGTTCGCTACCACAAACTGTTTGATAAATTAGCCACTATTTTCTGCTGGCTACCTAAAAACTTTTCTGTTCCTTAGAGAAAATATTGATTTTTGGTGCTGGTTTTGTATTATCTGTGAGGCTTAAAAACATATGGAAACATCACTAGTCACCTTATCAGAACTAGCTTTCAGATATATGCTTGAAAAGCTGCAAAGCAATAATTTTTGGGCAAAAAATACAAAATTCCACATTTTTGCAGATAGGAGCATGAAACCTCTATAGTAGAGCACTCTGGTATGCTGCGTCTGATGGTGTGATTTTCATTAAGATTCTATGACTTTTAGGGGAAGTTTTCCCGTTTTTTCGAAAAGAAGGGAAATTTTCTGAGGCTCTTAACTTTTGATGGGTAGGACTAAACTTGATAAAACCTATATATTTAAAAATCAGCATAAAAATCCAATTCTTTTGATGTATATTTTGGTATCAAAATTCCATTTTTTTAGAGTTTCGGTATAATCACCCGAATCACCCGAATCACCAGTGAATAGCTAAAGTCTGGGAAGTTTATTTGGTGTCACTCTTGTTGTACAAACACCATATCTCCCACATTCACTGATGCCTTTGCAATGCTATGCGCGAGACAGAAGAGGAGTAACCAAGTAGTCAACTCAATCACATGATTGGTGCAGTGAGTTCTGAATCGCACATATGCATACACCAATCGGGAACCAACCCTGTTGCGCATCAGGCCAGAAGAAAGCGGCACATATGTGGAGTTGTTTCGGTTTCTTGCTTGTATAGAGACTGCTTTTAAAGACTTGGTTTCTATTGTATGATAACCTTATTGGTATCTACCAGTATCCCGTTGGCATCTACTATTCTGAAAACGTAAGTGCCCTGAGCAAGCCCAGCTACATTTACCGATTGTACCCCATGTTCCAGGCCGTTTTTACGCAGCAGTTCCTGTCCCAAAAGGTTGTGAATGGTAAAACTGTAAGTGCCTTGTAGTTCTTCGCCAAGCTCCACAAATAAAGTCCCTCGGCCGGGATTAGGAAACACATTCATACTTGCAGGAGAGAGCTGGTGTCGGTGACGGTGTTGTAAACCTCGAAGACGTTGATCGCCATGTCGGAATTCACCGACGACAGACCGCCTGCGCAGTAAACGAGGATGCCGTCGGCCGCGCAGGCCGAGGCACCGCGGGTGGTAGGCATGGGCGAACGGCTCTGCCAGCCGAGTTCCGGCGCGGCCGGATCGAACATGAGGACTTCGTCGGTCGAGGGACCGGGTACGTCGAATAGACCGCCGAAGACGTAGATCTTGCCTTTCACTTCGACCGGCTGGATGTGGTTGCGGTCTCGGGGCAGCTCGTCATCGGCCTTACTATCGTTTCTATCGGAACATCTGCACCAGAACTGGTTGTCGGCATTGATGCTGTTCTTGAAGGCTCTCCCACACTTGCTCTCGGCAACATTGTTGGCTCCAATATTGCCAATTCACTGTTGGTGGTTGGCCTGCCCGCGATGGTCGCACCCATGGCATGCGATGCGCCCAGGCTTGGCCGAAACATCATGATTATGATCGGCGCTACACTGGTCTTCATGTGGTTCGCATTTGATGGTTCAGTGACATTTGGCAATGGCTTTGCGTTGCAAGGCGCTTGAGTTTGATCCGGATTGCGCAATGGCCCATTGGGGTCTCGCCTATGCCATTGGACCAAATTACAATTTCGAATGGTGGATGATGGATCCTGCCACCAAGGCAAACGCCCTTGGCACCGCCTATGACAGCACGCATGCAGCACTCGCTTTGGTCGATAAACTCACTCCACCCGAACGTGCGCTGATTGAAGCACTGCCGGCTCGCTATCCGCAGCGCGATATCATTAAGAAGCAAGAACCCTGGAATGATGACTTTGCTGCTGCGATGAGAAAGGTGTCTTATGCCTGACGTATATGACTCCAACAAGATATGTTTATGTTTGTCTTTGTTGTGGATGAACAATTAATTGCTACGTCCTGTATATAGGGCGTCAATGAGCAAAAAAGGAAGAAAAGATAATGGCACAAGTGATGCATTATGACCAGGTATTTTATGTAACAAAGAAAGAGGGGGTTATCACAGGCAAGTTGAATGTAACTCTCATGTCTCATGGGGCTGAAATGTTTAGACTTACATTGTGAACTTGGACTGTACGGTCAAGAGAATGCCTTAAGTGGCAGTTATATTTCTTGCCGATCTCACTGAGGTCCGGACCAAGTGTTTCTCCGACTCCGGCGATGCGATGGCAATTCTTGCAGGCAGCAGCGGAGCTTTCGAAGAAGACGCGCTTGCCACGAGCTGCGTCCGCCGACATGCTGAGCAACTCGGCGGCGTCGACCGCTGTACCCAGTTTTTGCACGCGCTCGGATGGAGGTAAGAAACGCTCAAACAAGTCACGGACGTCCGCGCTGGCTTGTTGGGCTGCGAAGGAGACGGCGTGTTGTTTCGCGGAGCTGTCGAGCTTCGTTTTAAGTAATTTCATAATGTCTGGAGTAAGTAGAACAAGTAAAGAGAGTAATTATAATGTCTAGAGGACGAAGTTTAGGATAGGGTTGACGCGGAGTAGCCACATCACACTATTTTCATTTCATATTCCTTGAAAAAATTTATAATTTAAAAAAAGACGTTTACGAATGTTATCATTCTAAAGACAAAAATTTCGAGCTGCATAGATGTATCATTTTCATTTCACATTCCAAAAACATCATTACTGAACATCTTATGTATATGCAATGTCTTTTTAAGACATGGGGGTAAATAGATGGCAATAACAAGTCCAAAAACTATCGAATATCAGGATTTTTACTTATTCCATTTTCACATATGCTTATATTCACCAAGACCATCCAGGACCAAACATTGGGGTGGCTCCCTTCAACGCAAGATAGAGGTGTATATAAATCTAGGGAAATTAGGCCCAAAACAGAGAGGAAGTATAAGGGAAATCTGCGCCCTTATAAAGCCAGAAAGGTTTGTTGAATGTGTATACAAGATACTTTTTCAAATAAGCTATGAAGAACGATTTCTTATCCCCCCTTAATAAATCGCTTTAGTCCTTTTATTTAGCCTCACTAAACTTGTTGGTAACGGTAAATAGATTTTACGGAAACAAAAATAACACTTTAATTCCCCGCGCCATGAAATTTCCATTTAAAGCTGTTTTGTTCGATTGGGCTTATACCTTAATCGATTTTGTTGAGGAAGATAACTCCAAGGGGTTTGAAAAACTATCAGATTTTATGGAAAACCGGGGGATTGAGATAGGAAACTTCCGATTTGATTATTCGAACCAATTAAAATTATTTGATGAAATGATTAGTGTTTTCACAGACTCTGGGTTATGGTCGCCGCCTGATTGACAAGGAAGCCCACAAGCTCAACGCGGAAGTCGGTGTTGGTGCGCGACAATCGGAATTGCAGGATACGACCACGGAAAATGAAACGATCTTTACCGGCGGTCTGTATTACACCTGGCAGCTGAGCGAAACGGCACAGTTTCGACAGGATTTGTCGATCGAATCCGGCGGCGAAAATCGCTACACAGAATCGGTAACGGCACTCTCGGCAAAGCTGCTGGGCGACCTGGCACTGGTGGCTTCCTACACGGCAATTGACGATGCCGGGTCCGGATATGGCACCGATGAGGACGGCGCCTTCACGACCGCGAATGTCCTGGCCAACGATAGCGATGCCGAGGACGAAAGCCTGACGATTGTCGGTGCCGACACGACCGGCACACTCGGCGTCGCCATCGACAATCGCGATGGTACGTTCGATTACGACCCGAACGGACAATTCGAGACCCTCGAGGCTGGTGCCTCGGCAACGGACAGCTTCAGCTACACAGTCATTGACAGCGACGGGGAAACCGATACCGCGACTGTCACCATCGACAAGAACTGGCGCCGCATGCGCGCTCACCCTTGGGGCGGCAACGTGCGCGAGCTGCGCAACGTCATCGAGCGCACCATCGTGCTCGGCGAGGACGCGATGTCGATCCGCGTCGAGGCTCGCCCGCTGGGCGACGACGAGGGTCCGAGCGTGGGGGTGGATCTGTCGCGCCCGTTCATGGAGCAGAAGGCCGAGGTCGTGCGCCGCTTCGAGCGCGCGTACCTGCTCGGCATCCTCGAGGAGGCGGGCGGCAATGTCTCCAAGGCCGCCCGCGCCGCGGGGCTCCCTCTTCAGGCCAAAGTGTATCTCTGTAGACCTTATATTTAATGGTTAGCCTATAGCAGGCAAACGCGTAGAGTGAATTTTGGCCCTATACGGAATTATCGTCATTTTACAATTTCCTTCCTTAATTCTTCTAATCTTGAGGAAAATCCCCAGGTTGTATTTGCTGTTTGACAAATGCCTTTCCCTTCAGTGTTGTCAGTTGCTTGGTCTAAAGTTGCACCGCCTAAAAATGAATATGTGGCAAAAGTTCCATTTTTCCAGTGAAATACGCCGAATGAATGAATAATTTTTTGGAATTTTCAACCTATTTTCCAAATTTAGAAGATGAACAGAACTCCTTATCATGGGCAGAGCAATAGTGCTGCCTTAGAAAAGAGCAAAGTGGGCTCTATGTATTATTTATTTAAGGCACTTTGTATGGAAGGATTGGTTGTAGAAACTTTGGAAAGGGCTCATCCAGTTGGAAATTAAAATTTCTAGTGCCATTTTGAACAGTATTAAAGATTAAATTGCAATTATCCCCCCTCCTACATTTCATTTTTCCCTAAAGACATTCAATCAAATTTTTTGCCTGACCCGCGCATAGGCTGACGAGGACATGCCAGCCCGAGTTCACGCCATCATCGTCGCGCGCCCCGGATCCGCCTCCCGCGCGCAGCTCCTCCGCACTCTCGACGCCGTGCGATCCCAGACCGCACCCGCGGACGCCGTGACGCTAGTCGTCTGCGGGGATTCGTCTTCGATGCGGGAGAGCGAAGCGGTCGCCGCGACGGTCGAGGGCATCATCGAGGCACGCGCCAGCACCTCCTTCGCCGAGGCGGTCGACCTCGCTCGGCCGCGGGTGCTCGAAGGCTTCAAAATGCTGATACTTGGTTTCATAATCTTGATTTATTAATTCATTATGTTAATTTAGATGGGCGTATTAATATGTTTTATAGTTCTCCTAGAATTTATGCAGAGGAAAAGAGACGAAAAAAAACGAATTGGGAAATTCGTAAAGATGATTTAATGAATTTGAAAGAATATAATCATACTTATTGGACTGGTTATTTTTCGAGTCGAGTTGCATTTAAACGTTATGTTCGTTATGGATATCGCTTATTAAATGCTGCTCGTCAAATTGAGTATTTTCTCCCCACCGCCCCGTGCGGCTCGTGGACTCCGAGTGCAGTTGCCACTGACGAAATCACGGGTGATGTATGGGTGGCCACCATGGACCAGGGGCAATACGTGTACTCCGGCGGAGAGCTGGAGCCGGAGCTGCGTGTATCATCGGAGTTCCCGCTCACCGCATTGGCCATCAATGCTGCGGCCTCGAAGCGGCATGACCACGGAGTTCGGCTGGTCGATGTGGAGAGGGCGAGGCGTGCTACGGCGAAGGCTGAATCCTCGGTGATTGCATGTGGAGGAGACAATCAGTTATGCTAGAGGCCCATTGCGAGCATTGGGTCTCTGTGCCACACCAGCAAGGCAAACCAAAGGTCTTTGTTATGAAGAACTTCTCTATCTACATTATCGCTTGTCTTCTGACATCGGTAGGATCTGTAGCTTTTCTTCTGACATCAGCGGAATCTGTCACCAGCCAGGATGATCTTGAGAATATTGGAGAGGATGGTACCCCGGTTACAACCCGGGTTATTGGTGGAGTTACCGTCACCCTTTCTACGCAGGGTGGATATACGTTCACGGCACGGACGTATAATGCCGATGTTGGACTTTAGAAATCGTCATTATTTTTGTTCGAATCTGAGGCAAATACTGAAATATTTAGCGATGACTCGGACAAAATAGGCCGGTTTTGGCATTTTCGTCGTTTATTCTTCCAACGTCCGACAGGCCTTACCCAGTTCAATATACCAGCGTCGTACCATTGTGTAGCCGCTCTTGCCCTCCGAGTTATTCCACAAATATACAACCCAACCCAAACCATCACACCCCACGACCCCCAAAAACACATATTTATCATGTCAATATTATTAACATTCTATATATTTCTTCAAAGAAGTTCCTTATACAATATTTCAAATATAGAACTATTATTCAGTACCTCATCGAAGGTAGGTGAGTAAGAAGCATAAAGGAAGCGCGCAGCTACGCTGTATCCGTCACGTTAATATCTATTCAAGCGTCATAAGGACTTCAATAAAGGAAGTGTCCAGTAATTCTTTTTCAGTAACAAATAATATATTTGAATAATGGGCAAACTGTATAACATATTCTAACGAAAAAAATTTGTTCAAAAACTATCCTGAAAAGCTTTGGAATGGATACTCCTAAATTCTACTTCAGCCTGCCGGTGTGACGAAAACGCCGCACTGCGTGCGAACAGCTTTGGCTCCCCTCTCTCATTCATGGGAGAGGGGTTGGGGGAGAGGGCTGAAATGCCGCAAGACTGCGTGTGGCGTCTTCGCTGGCGTCAGGTGATGAACGAACGGGTCAGCGCAGCACCGGGTCGAACTTGATACGACGCCCGAGCATCAAGGCCACCAGGAAGGCCAGGGCGAACAGCGCGCAGGCGCCCTTGAGCAGCAGCGCAAGGCTGCCCTCCAGGCCTGGGCTCAGCCTCATGGGTACGTATTTATTTCTTTGTTTGCTTTTTTGTTTTTTAAGGGATGATCGTATCGACTAAGTGGTCCTATAATTTCCTGAGAGGGCTCATTTTAACGGAAATTAAAAGTTCTAGTGCCCTTTTACTTGACCAAAAATATTGGCGGGCACCTAGGCCCCCTCCCACGCTCATTTTTTCCAAAAGTCTACGGATCAAAATTTTGAGATAGCCATTTCGTTCAGTATAGTCGAAAAGCATAACAACTATGTCTTTGGGGATGACTTACTCCCCCACAGGCCCCCATGTTAATTATTCTCGTATTCATATTTATCATATTTATATTTATAACAAATATCATATATTTATGATATTTACTTTATCATATTATTATATCATATAGGCGTATGTTTCATTATATTTATTTATCAACATATTTTTCTTTAGTAAAGCTAAAGTGATACTTTGGTCTTTAGAAGAATTAGTTGATTTTAACCAAACTCATGTTTGTGGTGTTTTTCTGTACGTTTTAGGTTTCAATTAATTATTCACTACAATTTACATTTCTTTACGTTCTCAGTTATTCACTACTTCCAGTGTCAGCTTCACGCAGCCACGAAACTCTGCCAACGTTTTCACTTCTTCCAGAAGTTTACGCGCAACGCCCTGTCCCCGGTACTCTGGAATAACGGCTATGTCATGAATGTTCATTAGTGGCTTAGCGGCGAAGGTAGAAAACCCTTCCACACAGTTTGCAACGCCAATCGGGGTATCACCATCGTAGGCCAGCAATGAAAAGACATGGTCTCTTTTTGCCATTTCATCTATCAGGTTTTCTTTCACTTCGTCTTCAATACCTTCACCGCCACCCATTGCTGATTTGGGAGCGAGTGTGCAGACCCCAGAGGTGGCTCTGATGATGATTGTAATCATGATAATGGGGGCAATCATCATAATAACAATGATGGTGTGAATTGTAATAATAATACTCGTGATGAAGAGAGGAGGAGGATGTACAGCAGACCCAATCGTGTGGTTCATGAAGAAGTACAGCACGTAATGGACACTATGATGATTATCATCATGATTACTTTTGAGGTTACTGTGACTACTATTGAGGTTACGATACTGCTACTCCGACCACTGCTACTAGCACTTGGCACAGCATCGATGCGGCTGCGGGCGTGGAGTACTGGGTGTACCTGCCTCCGCTGGCGTCCCGGCAGGCGTCGTTGCGTCAGTTGCGAGAGCTGCAGGCGCGGCGCATCGACAGTTACATCATCACCCAGGGCGAGTTGGCGAACGGCATCTCCCTGGGCATCTTCCCGCGCAGCGATTCGGCCGACAGCGTCATGCAGCGCCTTCGCGAGGTGGGTTACGAGCCGCAGATGCGCGAGCTGTCGCGTGCCCATCGCAGTTTCTGGGTGCGGGTGGCCCCGCAAAGGTCGAACTTAAAACAAACAATAATTACTTCAAAAAGGGGTCTTCCTACTGGCCCCTTCCCCTCTCCCAAACATAAAGTCTAAAGCCTACTGCGTCATTTGCGTTTTACTAAAAACTATATTTGTCTTGAAACAGTCCATGACAAAAATTGATAAAATTAAACTGAATATTTGATATATAACGATATTAATTGCTGAAAGCTCGGCAATTCAAATTTTCTTTCATGTAAATATAAAAGAAAATATTTGTAACATAGTTCGTTTTCAGTAAAGCATAAATGACGCAGTACTTGCGTCTTTGTGACCGCATTAATGCTGAAAAGCTCGTTGATTACGAAAGGGAATCGAAACGCGCAAACCAGCTTATGCAACGGCTGTTGCATTGCGAAACACTGGATGCCGCAAAGCAGCTGGCAGCCACCATAGGCTGATTGCAACGGCCGACTTGGCTTTACCGCCCAGCTATCAAGTTTTCCGCCTTGGTAGGCGTCCAACCCCGCGGGTCCAGCCGCAGCTTCGCAGTATTCTCAACAAAAGCAGACACCTTTTTTGCAGGTAAGCGCTGCCACACGGTGTACTGATTTTCAGAAAAGAGGCTTGGCAAACTAGCATTTTTGGGGGGAAGAGATATACAACTATGGTCCAAATTTATGTATTTTGCAGAAGAGAAAGATGAAGTCTCCAAACTTCTTGCTACAGAACTGATTAAGAAGTTAAAAAACAAGTTTACTTTTGGTGTTTCATGTTTACATGGTAACAAACATGTACATTGCATGTAAGGTTAAAGATTAAGATGTGAATTTTCAGCCGTCTTTTAACCAATCAATTTGTATTTCACAAGGTTCCTTGCAGTATTCGCACAATATCAGGGTCTTGCTCGCTAAGTTCTTTCCGTGCTTGGTGCCGAGTCCAGGCCTCTGGGCTCTTGAGTTGCCCGACAAGATCCGCGATCGAGACATCGACAAGCTTCGGCTTGCTGACTACTGGGCGCTCTTTATGAGTAATTCGCCATATGCGACCGTGATCGTGATCACGTCGTGGGTCACGGAAATCATGCTGAGCGTGGTTGATGATAGAGTTGTACCAATCGGCTACGTAAACGGCGCCATCGGGTCCTACCTTCACGTCAACAGGCCGGAAATATGCGGTCGGCCGCGACTTCCAGCTCGACCAACTCCCAATCCCAGTCAATGCCAAGCTGTTCCGACGGCCCGCCAAACTCGAGGTTGTCGACAAAGATACCGCCGTCGTCCTCCTGACGGAACTCGATGCCGGCGCCGGAAGACAGCCGGGCGATGCCCTCCTCTCCGGCGGGGCCGAGCGGCAGCAAGAAGCGGGCATCGATCGGATCGCCGTTGAGGTTCTCGCCCACCAGCCTGACCCGGAGCGAGGCACCGTCTGGCGCGACCTCGGCCATCTGGAAGATTATAGAAAGAGTTTTAGATTGATTAGGATGTATTTCTGTTTTGGAAGAACCAAGTTTTGCTCTGTATGAAGTAGTTTTTGTTTTGTAAGAAGTATTTTGTATTTTGTAAAAACAATCTCTGATTTTCTTTTGTATTTTGTTTTCTAAGAGTTGTTAACGATGTATTGTTGTTTTGTAGGAATCTTTTTTGATTTTTGAGAAACATTAGAACAAAATCAGTTTCACGAGGAGAAAATTCAATGTACAAGTTTCACGAAGAGAAAAATCAGCATGCAACAAGTTTTCTCCCGTGGATCAACATCGGCTCGACCGGCGTCCACGGTCGCGTCACCGCGGCTCGCCTCATCGACTCGAACGTCGACCTGGGACCGACCTACCGCGCGGACTACGAAGGCGGTGAGCTCGAAGGATCTCCGAACCCTGCGCCCTTCGATACGCAGTTCCTTTCTCTGGGACTCACGGAGCAGGTCCTCGAGTTCGACTTCGTTGACAGTGCCGTCTACGAGTCGGAAGGAAGAGGAACGGTCCAGCTTCCGCTTCCCATCGACGACCAACTCGAGTTCGACCATCTGTTCCTGGTCGACACGTCGTTGAGCGAAGAGGGCGTGCGCCGCAGCCTCTCCGGCCAGCTGCTGATGGAGATCCTGAGCAAGGACACCACGATCGAGCGCTTCGCCGTGATGCTGTTCGACGTGCGGGCCCGCTGGGTCCTGCAGAAGGGGTATCTGAAGAACACGCCCGAGAACCGCGCCGCGGTCGCGGGTGAGCTGAAGAAGATCTACCTCGAGGGCGCGACCAACTTCGACGCCGCCCTGGGCGAGGTCGTGCGGCAGAAGGACTGGATCGACGGTCAGGGCTCAATGGTATTTGAAAGTTGTAGTTCCCTTACTAAGAATCAAAATTGATTGGAGGGCAACCAGCCCCCATCAAACGACCATAAGTTTTTCAACGACTTCCAATTAAAATTTTGAGGTGGCAGTTTTGTTCATTTTAGTTTAAATATTTAGAAACTATGTCTATGGGGATGTCTGCCCCTCAGAGCCCTTGGGCAAGGGCGTTAACTTTTTACAGCCCATTTTCTATTTGTTAATGAAACAAAACTTTCCGAAAAAGAACTTCTTCAAAGAAAAGTAACGACCATCAAATTAAAAACTAAAAAAGAACAAATGTTTTGGGTTATGTTGTACGTAAATTATAACATATACACCTCGTGAAAATTTTTGCGTTCTTTGAGCACAATACATGATTGCTATATTTTTGTACAACACATTTTGTACAAGTGTTTCCAAAAGAATGTGGTTTCGATACCATTCCAACAAACATTTTGCAAGGAAAAGCAAGGGTTTTGGGTTATACTAAATGCAGATGTAATAAATACTTTTCGTGAAACTAAGGAGTGACCCGGCTCAATAGTAACCGAAACACTGGGCGTGGTATTTTCTTCGACCATGCCACAGGCATCGTGGTTGGCGAGACTGCATCGATCGACGACAACGTTTCTATTCTTCATGGCGTGACGCTGGGCGGAACGGGCAAGGCCGGGGGCGACCGGCATCCCAAGATCAGCCGCGGTGTGCTGATTGGTGCCGGTGCTAAAATTCTTGGCAATATCGTTATTGGTCACTGCGCGAAAGTTGCGTCGGGTTCCGTTGTTCTCTCTGAAGTTCCGCCGAACAAAACCGTGGCCGGTGTGCCAGCGCGTATTGTCGGCTGCAAGTTGTCTAAATTGTGGCCAAAATCTCCATCCAGTAGATTCTGGACGATTTTTCCATGTTGTTGTTAGATAAAACAAATGAATTATAGTCATTCCAATCATAACTGGTAATGCTTCAAGATCATGTTTCCAATAATGAAGTAACATTCCTGATAAGGGTACAGTTAAAATAATTGAAGAAATAAGTTCTTGGACAAATCCCCATTCAACTTTAAATTTTGCGGAAAATATTTTCAGCATTCCATGTCCAACAATTGGGAAAACATAGGAGCCAAATGTTACATATAAAAACTCATGAAATGATGTATTTGCTATCATCCTAGCTAAATTGTTTTTTCAGCTACAAATTCACCCATATCCCCCCTCCCCTTTTAGATTTCTTTATATGCCCATTTGGAGCTATGTTGATTCTGGCTGGATCAAACTGCTGCCCCCTGCTCCAAATCAAATAATCAGCAATGTCAGGGCTCAAAACCCTGTTCTTCTTGATACATGATTTCTGGTCTAGTGTGCTAACCACTTGGCTAATCTAGTCTTGTGATCTATACAAAACTTACAAAAATAATTTTTAACTCGTTTGGAAGCTTTTTCACATCTACCGAACCTTTTTGGTGGTTCAGGAAAAAACCTATTTTTGTTAGAGTGTACACTCGTGGAGGGTATTGTTTTCGTATCACGCTAACGAATTTGATTGAATAAATTCATGAAAGAAGACTTCTTTACAACACCAGAAGCAACCTTTCGTTAATTTTAACTGGATTAGCTTTACTGTTCAAAATAGGAATGATGTGCGATTCCAAAGTTGAGTAACTCGAGGGGACGAAGTCAAGGAAACAACACATGCTCAAATGCGAAGAGAACGTACACAGCGAAGTCCTTTTTCCATAGGATCGACCATGAAAATTCCACGAGGATTGAGTACTTCTTCATTCTGTTTTGAAATATAATTCGCTGCACGTTTAACACACTAAACAAAAACAGACTTTCTCATAGAATTATTCTCAATAAATCTTACTTTTTCGTAATGTGTTGACCTACAGAGTAACAATAAATATCCTGTTAAACATGCACAACAATTCTCCATAAATGTTCCACATGATAATGCTTCAGCATCAGCAAAAAATCCATTAATATCATGCGGTGAAGGCCACGATCGACGGGCTCCGCGATTTCATTCCCGAGACCGTCGAGATCACCTACTCGGGGGACGGCAGCGAAGATATCCGGCGCATGCTGACCGACCTGCAGAACAACGTCATCAGCGCGATCCTGCTTGTCATGATCGTGGTTGTCGGTGCGCTGGGACTGAAATCGGGCGGCCTGGTCGGCATTGCCATTCCTGGCTCATTCCTGACCGGCATTCTGGTCCTGGGGATCATGGGACTGACCGTCAATATCGTCGTCTTGTTCGCGCTGATCCTGCTCAGGATCACCGAGTACTCCGGGCTCGCCGGCGGCACCATCTCCAGCCGGCCCAGCTCGCGCTCGGCCTCCTCCATCACGGCGTCGGGCGGGTCGGCCTCGAGCAGGCGCTTGTGCAGGTCGTCGATGACCTCCGCCGTGCCGTCGCCCCCCTCGCCCAGCTCGTCCTGGATCGCCTTCATCTGCTCGCGCAGGTAGAAGCGGCGCTGGCCCTCGCCGATGTTCGCCTCGACATCCTGCTGGATCTTGTTTTGCAGGCGGACGATCTGGAGCTGCTGACTGAGGAGTATTGTATGAGGAGCGGGGCCTATTCAGATTAACTGTTCCAAGATGCGTATCATCTTCTTTGCGCCGTTTCGTATTGCATTATCTCGAGCATCATGGTGATGTGCAGCAATAACAACAACAACACAACCAAAACTCATGAATTTGCTAAAAAAGAGCCAAATCCATCCGGTTTGTGAATGAATTGTACAAAAAACCAAACGAAATGCACATAAAAGAGCAAAATTAGGGTTTTGGACATCAATTATTGTGCAAAAATGGAGCAATATCAGCCAGGGTTGTAGTGATGGTGACGACGTCGCCTTTCTGGACGCCCAGGCCCTTCATGGCGTTGGCCAGTTTGCAGACGTTGTCGTGCAGTTCCTGGTAGGTGATTCTTAGGCTGTCCTCTTCCGGATCATCAGGTTCCCAGATCAGAGCAACCTTGTCGCCTTTCTCGGCGAGATGCCGGTCGATGCAGTTGTAGGAAGCGTTCAGGGTCCCGTCCTCGTACCATTTGGTCGAGACGTTCGGGATCATCCAGTCCACGTCCTTGATCTTGGTATAGGGTTTGATCCAGTCGATCCGCTGTTTTTTTTTTTTTTTTTTTTTTATTTTTTTTTGCACAGAATTTGTTTTATTGTTGGTTGCAGCAATAGCTGCAATTTCTTATTTAAATTTGGGTCAGGGCTGACGGTTATCATATAGGTTCAACTTAATAGTAAAGTTTATTGCCAAAGCAAGTTATCGGGGATTTTTAAAAAGACCGTGGGCTCCAAAAAGAATGTCTCTCAACGCTGAAGTTTCCTTTTTCCACAATTCCTTAAGAAAGACTGCTCTGGCACTAGGGTCTCTCGATTTGAATAAGAAGTGCTTCTGCGGCGCGGGACCTCTCCGTGATGGAGGCGGGGTTCCACACGATTCGCCGGCTCCGGGTCGAGCCACTCTCGGAACGGCAGCGGGCCACGGTCCAGTCGCGCGAGCAGCAGTACGTCCAGCGCTGCCGCGCGTTGGCCTCGGCCGCGCGTTCCTTCATCCAGCATCTGCGATCAGACGAAGCGTCGGAGTACGATCACCAGCTGCTCGCGCAGTTCGTTGCGGTCATCGAGCGCGTTCGTCCGTTCCTGCCCGAGGATGATCGCGACCTGGCTCGGCTGCTGGCATCGGCGCCTGCCTCACGCCAGAGCTTTAGGGCATCTTCATCACCACGAAAGTCGATGCCGATTTCCTGGAGGATTTCGTCAGATGCGGCTTCGATGATCTCGAGGCCTTCATCGGCCATCATCACATAAGGAGGAATATGCCGTTTAGTCCCTGCCACTACCTGAAGGGCATTGTTTACCCGCTCTGACGTTTTGGAAGAACGCCCTTTTCGTTGTCTTGTTTTGGTACTTGACGACATGCCCGAGTGGTTCGCTGTTAGCTTGAACCTGAATTATGGCGTTGCACAACTTCCTCCTCAAAGTTCCTTATTAAACGGTTCATGGGGGATAAGATTTGCTAGCATGGAATGGGGGGAGGCAGTGTTCATTAGCATGAAATGAAGGGCCCGAAGGTTGTCCCGATGGTGAGACTTAGCGCTGGTTAGGAATGTTTTCAGTCATTTTTCAAAGAATGTTAAAAATTCCTGTAGATGGAATCTGGATGGTAATGCTCCGGTTTCTTGCGTTAGTTTTGTCTTGACCAACTTAAAACTGTATTTCTCTGCATTCTTGTTGATTTCATTTCATTTGTTGGTAACTTCAAGGCCAAGTTTGTGTCCTTCCGTGGTGTTGCCGTCAACAAGAAGAAGAAGAGTGACATGTATGCCATTGGTGATTACAGAGATCAGGTGTCTGCAACCACCAAATCTTCCACCCTTGGAGCTGACACAAGTGACTTCCTTAAAGGACCTCAGCTTATGAAGGTTAACTATAGTAAGGGCAAGGCAAAAAAGGTCGGCAAGAAGCTGTTCAAGATCACTGACACTTTTAGCCCTAGTGACCAAGCAACACAAAAAGCACAGAGATTTAACTTGAGTAAATTATAAGACAAGCAAGAATTTATATTATTAAGTACAGTAATACTCAAAGAAGTAGAACTAAGAGTTGTATTTACTTGTAAGTTACTTGGTAAATTAAGAATTATATTATAAAAACACGAGCCGTTATATATGATGAGAGGTAAGCCCCAAAGTCTACAGAAAGGTAAAGTAAAACGATAATTTAAAGGTGAGATTAAATTTAAGGCTTCTAACGGCTCATTAAACATTTTACGGAAAGATAAGTATGTCGTTAAATTAAATGTTATACCTGTTCGTATTTCCAAAACAAACCACAAAGCAAATCCAAAAACAAAAGGTGACTGCTGTCTAATGGGCAGCATCGCCACAATTTTTCTTATCTGTGTTTTTTCAATTACAGTAGCACTTTCTGTAGTCTATGACTTCATGTTCTGGTTGTTGATTGCATTTGGAGGAGCACTTGTCTTCTTACTTTCTTTGTTGTTCATAGGAGGAGATGTTGTAGAATCTAGACAGACATGGAATGACAATCCAACAAGAAGAGACGGAGAAGAATAGATCACCTAGTTTCGGGTAATCTGATTTTGAAAGCGGCGGAGTAGCGGCATTTTGTCTAAACCATGATGCTCGTGAGCAATAAATTTAGATTACCCCTCTTCCTCCTCCTTCAACACCTCGTCTTCCACATTTGGATCAATCTTTGATTTACGCGTCAACGGATTGGCGTGCATTTCGGCATAATCCCGGCGGGAGCGGGCAATATCTATCGCAGTGAATATTGCCTGACGGAAGGAAGAGGGATCCGCCTGATTGGCGCCGGCAATATCGTAACCCGTGCCGTGATCGGGCGAGGTGCGCACCTTACCGAGTATGTTAATTAGTGTCTTTTTCACAACATAGTCCCAAAACGTACGTGTGTGGGAAAACCGTGGCGACAAAATACTATGAATTATGATGAGTTGTTCCCTTTTTCGCCACGATGATATTATTAAATTTGAGCAGTATCACAAAAAACATTACTACAATAATATATTACAGTTATCTAGAGATTTCCATAATATCAAGAAATTCTTGGGTGGGTCAGTGTCTGTTGAATTCTAAGAAAAAAAAATGACTGAGATAGTCAGTAATAGTCACTGACCTCATTGACCCTCCCTCTCTCACAACGCCATCTCTACCCAAAAATTTCAACACGAGGCCCATCTATCTAAGAAACACTATTTACGACTACTTGGAAACTGGGCTATTTGGAAAACCTTTCTAACCTTGCACTTTTAGCTATATGCTCAAAGAAACTTTGTTATTTTGCTCAAAATAGTTCCTAGGCAACGGTTGTTTATTTGAAAGCCAAAGCACATAGCTATGTCTAATGCTAATAACACTGATTTACCTAAATATGTATTTCTGTATAGTGACGATAACGGTAAAATGAAAAAAGTCGTGTCTGAGGGAGAAAATGATTATCGTAAATATGCAAGTGTGAGCAATATGAGTAATAACTAAATACCCTGTTATATTCAAAGGCTATAAATTTAAGACAGTTTCTAAATGATTTGCTTATAATAACATTCAGTTTTAAGTTGACGCAGTCATATTAGGTGTCAATCTCTTACGGCCCAAAACTTCCTGAAGTTTTGATAGTTAAAATCAATGAAAATACGTAAAAACTATTGTAATGCGACTATTTTAGTTTCCCCCCCCCCCAGAAAAAAAACCAGACACATTATCAGTGTTTCACTTAAGAGGGGGGAGGGCACGAAAAAAATAATAATAAGGTGGGGAAACCCCCTAAAATTGGTCTCAGTACTCAATTCCCTGCAAAACTAAATAAAGATAACAATGTCCTCATAGCCTAGACACCCTAATACTTACTGCAGGTAAGAACTATCTCGCAGCTTTTTATTTTTACTTTTTGCAAAAATCTATTTTGATAGTTTCCTTGTAATTTTCTGGAATATCATTTGCCCACACGATTGCACAGTCTTTAGTTTCATCATAACAACTTATTATTTTTTTTTCCCCAGGGGTGATTGTATCGACCCATTTGTCCTAGAATGTCGTAGGAGGGCTCAATCTGACGGAAATTGAAAGTTCTAGGGCACTTTTTAAGTGACAAGAAAATTGGAGGGCATCTAGTCCCCCTCCCACGCACATTTTTCCCCAAAGTCACCAGATTAAAATTTTGAGATAGCCATTCTGTTCACCTTAGTCGAAAACTGGGGGATGACTTATCCCCGAGTCCCTGGGGGAGGGGCTGCAAGTTACAAACTTTAACCATTGTTTACATATAGTAATGACGATCAGGGCATCCCGGACGCCTGTTCGGGATGCCCTTTTGTTTTTCGTCATCGCATTGACGGGGAACATGGGAATTGCACATCAGTGCAATAAGACCCGGACGACGACGCATCTCCTGATGTGCTGGATTGTACCGCCGTCGTCGTTGTGACTTCATGCTGGCAGGGTTGAGACAAAGGGGCACTGCACCATGAACGAGATCGGCAATTCGCCATCGGCGCGTGACATTGAGAGCGTCATTCATCCGTACACGAACCTTGATCTTCACCGCACGAAGGGTCGCCCTAGTAAGGTAGGATAATGAGATTGTCCTGCCTCTGAGAGAGAGAGAGAGAGAGAGAGAATAGGAGAGCTAATTTTATTGCTCCATCCTAAAGATAATCCTTTCTTTGAAAGGCTTTTTGCTAAAAAAAATTCTGAAACTATCAATTTTCTCCCCCTATCTTTAAAAGTACCAAATTCCTTTTAATTTACTATTGGAACCCCACTACCATTCTCTAAGCAATATCTATATAAGGTGTTTTTCAGATCTTGGATATATTCTTGTCTCTAAAAGGGAGATTTTTCTCTAGGAGACACAATTCATTGGAAATTCAACGCGTATGCACGACCCGGAAATAATCAAAATTTCACGCTGATTTAGCAAATGAGAATATTTCAGAAGTCATTTCAACGTTACTCGACGAAGAAATGCCCTAGTTCGATCTTATTTCTCTTACCTTCATTAATAAATTATCTTATTCGACAATCTTTCACGTGAATTCAATCGTATCAAATTACATGTAGGAAAATTGATCGAAGAAATCTTACCGTTTTGTTAAATTATACCATCCAATGGGTTCATTAGTCGTGACCAATTCACACGAAAGAGAAGCCACACACGTTTGATGTATGTAAAAAGATGTTTTCTCATGTCCAAATTTGTATGTTTATCAAAGAATTCTTAAAATTGAGAACCCACACAAGTATAATTTATGTGAAAAAGGTTTAATCAGATTTAAAATTTACTTGCGTTTAACAGAAATCACAAAAGAGTTGCCTTATGAGTATGAGGTATGTCAAAAAAGGTTTACTCGTAATGTAACTTTACATTCTCATCGATCTTAAAAAAAAAACAATTATATTCCGACTGTCTTGGGCAGCCATTAAATCTAAACTGTCGTCTGGTGATTTATGCGCACTTAAGGCTTGGGTGTAATCAATACTTTCAGAGCTTGCCACCTCTTTGCGGTTTTGCTCTTTTATCACATGATCAACCGCTTTATTGTGAGCTATTCGGGCAATATAGGTTTTTATGCTGGCATCGCCACGAAAGGCAACATCGGGTGTTGAGTCATTACTTTCAAAAGCGCGCCAAACAGCCAACGACATCTCTTGAACTAGCTCATCTTGTAGCGCTTGATTGATCTCGTAGGTTGCAGTTGAAAAAAATAAAACAAAACAAATAAACACATATCCGTGATTGCAGAAAATGAGAAATTCCACATTCTTATAGATAGGAGCTTGAAACTTCTATATTCGGGTTCTCTGATATGCTGAATCTGATGGTGTGATTTTCGTTAAGATTATATAACTTTTAGTGGGTGTTTCCCCCTATTTTCTGAAATTAGACAAATTTTCTCAGGCTCGTAACTTTTGATGGGTAAGACTAAACTTAATGAACTTATATATTCAAAATCAGCATTAAAATGCGTTTCTTTTGATGTGTCGACAATTCTTCAATGGCAGCTATGCGGATCATCCGATACGCGTGCTCCTGGACCGTTTCTCGCACCGAGCCACCTGGGATATGTGCATGCTGTGTCCCCTTCCGTGGCTTTCCAATGAGCATGGCTGTGGCACCTTGACTTTTTTCGTGGTAGGGTTGCATTGACGCAGCCTCCAGCAGAGCTGGGATACTATCAAAAATTACATCGGGGTCTGCGTAAATAGCACGCTGAGTTTGGCTGGAAAAGAACTGCCCCGGTGACAACTTGGGGAGAAGTTGGATCCCAGCGGCCTTCCATCCGAGACGATGCGCGTGCGCTCGCCATCGGTCGCCCGCTGAGCCGACTCGGACCCCAGGAGTTCGACGATCTCCATCGACCCGGGATCCAGCCCCGACCGCTGCCGAAGCTGCCAGAACAGCGCGCCACTGGCGAGGGTCGCCAACAGGCTCGCCGCGAGGGCCAGGTTGCGCCAGAGGTTCGTCGAGTCCGGCGCGCGGGTCGAGGACCGTGCGTCCGACGGTTCCGCTCGTTCCTCCTCGCTCACAGCGGTCCTCGTGTCCTCGATCTGCGGAGAACCCTATATTGTGGGCCGGCGCCGGTATCCACTATGCGGAAGCCTGGGATGAACTGGCGGTGCTAGCGGAGCTACTGCCGGCGCCGGTGATGACCACCAACCCGGGCAAGAGCGCCCTCGCCGAGTCCCATCCCCTGGCGCTGGGGGCGAGTACCCGTTCGCGGCCGCGTATGGTCAGTGAATTCATGGGACGCGCCGATCTGGTATTCGCCATCGGCTCCAGTCTCACCCGATCCAACTTCAACCCGGTGTTGCCGCCCGGCAAGCGCATCATCCATCGGTACCTGTATAGGCGAGGTCGACCGTTACTGGTGCTCCGGAAACACCTGAGAGCACGGCGGTGATCTGAGCCGTCCCGTTGTTCTCGGCGATGGTGGCGTTATCTACCAGCAACGTTACGGTTGGCTCGGGATCATCGTCTGTGATTGTCGTCGTGATCTGTTGCGCTTCGGCTTCGGTGGCGTTGGTTACCGCGTCGATGTCGACCACGATCGTCTCGTCGACTTCGGGTACCGCATCTTGAACGGCGGTGAAAGTGACCGAGCCGGAAGTTGAGCCAGTGGACACCTATTTCAGAACAATGCGTCAGAGACGCCGTTGCATTTCGAGAGCAAGTGAAAGAAAAGCATCAAGATGCATCAGGTTATGTTGAGTGGGCTGTGATTCAAGACCGACAACTTTATGAGTACCATTTTCAGCACGCTTTCAACAAAGGCGACTATGAAGGAGCACTAAAAGCTCTTTGGGCTGGTCTAGGGCAAGTTTACGAAACAGGAAGTGCAAACCCCACGATTGAAAACCTTCAGGCTATGGGCAAGTCTTCTGAATCGATTGCTTGTGGAGCCTTTTGTTTTGCAGATTCTATTTCATTAACGGTAACACCCAGCCCCTCATGATACATTTTGCCAAGCTGGTAATCGGCCTTGGCGTAACCCTGTTGCGATGCCCGTCCAAACCACTCCACCGCCTGCTCATAATCCTGTTCCACACCAAGCCCATAACTATATAAAAGACCCAGGTTAAACTCGGCACGGGCATATCCCTGCATTGCGGCCTTGGTTTGCCACTGTGCAGACTTCACATCATCCTGTTCAACACCGTGACCTCCTGCGTACATCAGGGCGAGGTTGTATGCTTACTTTTATATTTTACTGGAACAATGTTTCCCACATAATCAATTGGCTCTACTCTTCTCTTTAGTGAACTAGAGATTGGATTTCCCAAAACTGAGTTTTTATCTACATAATTTTGAGGAAAACTTCTTCTAGGAAACTCACAAGAATCATTACGAGTTGAATTTAAAGAACAGAGTACTTCACTAGAATGATTTGAGGGCTCCATAAGTTGACGCTCATGCTGTCTCAATTCATCCATCTCTGATCTGAAATCATCATTGTTTTTCGGTTGACCTTCGAGGTGGGTGTAAAGAAGGAGGATTTGAATAGATTGAAATGGAGGAGGAGCGTGCGTAGCTGTGTTGGCCTCAGGTGGCTTGTTGCTGCGGTGAATTGTTAGTAGTTGTATTATATAATGATTCTTTTGATGAATTTTAATTTAATAAACTGATTCTTTTGATGTATCTTTTTATATAAAAATTTAGTTTTTAGAGTTTCCGTCATTATTGAACCGCGTCACTTCTTTCTTACAGTTCATTACCACGAACTATCTTATTCTTCAACCTTTTCGGAAAGCAAGAATACTGTGGTAATTTTCGCAGCAATCTGTGTAGTTTAGTAAGGTAATGTTTTTAGTTGGCAAGGCACTAAATGGTTCACCGATTGATTTTCTACAAATAAAGAAAAGATTTAAAAGCAAGAAAATATTGGCAAAAGTATATTAAATATTATATTAACGAAGCTAAATTGATTTTTTTAAATACACTGATACATAAAAAAGAAATTCCTGTTGGCCTAAGCAGTTTTATCTTTTTATCGCTATTGCTATACAAATGCTTAATTTAAATTTTTCAAGCATTCTTTTTGGTTTTCTATCTCAGAAATGGTTTTAGGAATGGAGTTGACGAGCCTAAAAACTTTTTTTTTCAGTCTGAAATTCGCAGTCGTAAATCCTTACTACTGCTGCTAACAACTTGTTGTGGCACCAAGCTGCCTAGGGCCAATACAGCTGCGTGCACTCCTCCTCCATCTCACTCCATTCAAAGCTTTCCTTTTTGCACCCTCCTAAGAAGTTCAACGTTTCTTTAAATCTTTTCTTAGGACCTCTTTCCACCACGTTTGAAGACGAATTACTTTATCTTTGGCCGTAGCTTGATGGCTACCACATCTGGTACGCGAGTCGGGTGGCTGGCTTCGATACCAACGACGATCTGCCGCGTTATGCTGCCGAGCGGCCTGCTTAGGCCAGGTACCCCAGTTGCACTTTCGACGTTTTCGCCACAGAGCGCAGAATGAACGGATCCAACCCCGATTAATCAAGCGGCTGTCACGTTTGCTGACTTCGAGTGGGATGCGCGGTGGCGTACTCTTTATTATGTCGGACTACGGCATAATTGGATTCGACTCCTTTTTCAAATCGGGATGGGCCAGATTTGAAGCGTTGTCGAAAAACCTAATAACTATGTCTTTAGAGACTATTTACTCTCCCACAGTCCCCGTGGGAAGGGCTGCAAGTTACAAACTGTGACCAGTGTTAACATATAGTAATGGTTACTGGGAAGTGTACGGACGTTTTCAGGGGAAGTGTCGGGGTTATGTCGGAGGAAATTTCCATTGAGGAATTTGTCATGGGGGAAGAGAATTTCCAAGAAGGGGGTGCAAGATTTTCTAGCATTAAAAAATTAAACAATGAAAAAATAAATATGAAAAAGTATTTTTAGCTAAAAGTTACCTCTTTTTTATATTCCCTTCCTTCCAACATTGCAAAAAAACCTGGGTGTAAAGTCTTTTCAAACCACGGATGGACGTACTTAGCAAGCGCAGATAATTTTTCTAAATAGTAATTTTGTGCTTCTAATAATTGTAATATTTTAAAAGCACTATGTTCTTGATTTTTGCTTTGTGGCAAGATGGCAGCAATGTCATTAATACGTTGTTGATAATCAGCATATATTACCACAAAGTCTACAATGTCATTTGTAATAAAATCTGTAAACTTACGCGGCAAGTCTATGCATAGTTTAAGTATTCATCAGAACTCACCCCAAATACCCCGCATTCCTTCAACTTCTTTGCCAATGGAATCACATAGTTGTCAAAAAATCCAAGTTCCGCTTCATACCAACCCTCTGCTGGATCCTTGGCCATCCTGTCCGATTGATAGGCAAAAGTCATTTCGGCAAAGAGGCGCTCGTTCCATTTCTGGTAGACATGCCAATGTTGCATGGTGTGGGCAACATCAGAGGCTTGGATCAAGTGCTCAATTACAATGGTGGCCTTGCGGTTAGCGTCATCCTGGGGTGTCTTTTTTTTCAAAATAACGGACATATTTACCCGCATTATAAAATATTTAAAATAAAATATTTTCCATCTTCTGCATCAGTGTAAATTGGTATTTTTCCTTGTATTAAAAATGTCCGAAATGTAAACCATAAAGTTGTTTACTCAAAATGTTTAGAGAGTAGGATCATTGAAATGATTCAGGCGTGTATTACAGTTTTTTACTTTGTATTGTAGCTCGGGCTAGTTTCAAGGTAAATCAGAAATAACTTATTAAGTATTAAGTATTTGTTAAGTGTTTTGCTGGCCATGTAAAAGTCTTTGGTCAGCCATTTGCCAAGGATCGGCAGGCGATTGGATATGTTCCTCAAAAGAGCTCGATTGACTGGGATTTTCCAGTAACGGTTCGTGAGATGGTCTTGATGGGGTCGTACGGAAAACTGGGTTGGTTTCGTCGGCCCGGGAAATTGCAAAAGGAACAGACGGAGGCGGCGCTTCAGCGGGTGGGGATGCAGGATTTTGCGCATCGGCAAATCGGTGAGTTGTCAGGGGGACAGCAACAACGAGCATTCATGGCCCGTGCCTTTGGGCTATTGCTTTTCCGCCTTTGGGAAAGAGAAAAATGAGGTTCCTCCCAAATCATTAAGCCATATAGGTAAAGCTTAGAAGCTTCTTACCATGTGATAATATCAGGTTTACAGGTGCAATGCTTGAACTGAACTGCAGTCAAACATGTTGATGGAAAGCCAAATTTATGAATGACATGTGTATTTCTATAAATTTTAACATTATACCTAAACCACAGTAGCGAGAAATCCAAATGTCCATAAATTATTTTAAAAAGTTTTTATCAACAATAGTTTGTTCACCACTCCCCTTCGGATTGCCAAAGCACGTACGCTCATTCTTGGGTTTTCACGCTTAACCGCTTCGGGGGAATGGGTAACGGTTGGGCCGACTGTTACGAAATATGAAATTGATCTCAGCGCTGAATTGGCAGCAAGGTCTCGCCAAGGTTTTTCTGAGCGAACATCGTCTAGAAGGAAGCTTGCTCGAAGCAATACCGCCTTCTCCATTTGTTCGTAGGTAAAAGCCTCATTTCGCGTTGCTCGTCCATTTCTTTCTTTTACCCAAACCATACGCCCTCCAATCCCATATCTGTAGTATGGAATGGTCGCTAAATTATTGTCAAGTATTGTTAAATTAAAAAGTTAATCAATTTTCTAAGATTATTAGAGATGAAAATCATAGTAAAAATTAAAAGGCTATACTACTCAGGGACACATAAATCTTATTCCCCTTTTATTTTCTTTGTCTCTCTGTATGAGTTTGATTGAATATTAACCAAGAAGTGATTATTTGTTCTATATAAAAAGAAATAAAAATACTAATAGAAGCATCACCGTTGTCAATCGTACATGCAATGTAGTTGAAAGAAAAATTTAGTAGGGTGGTGTAAATAACTACATTTTGATGATTATTGTTACTTTTTTGCTTTTATTACACTTAATGATTTTAATAAAATCTATAAGCCATTGTTTTATAAACATAAAAATATTGGCAAAGCAATTGCAAACAATTAATCAAAGTAAAATACACATGGATAACTTGGCATCGCAGCTAAATGTTGAGTTACAGAGGATATAAAAAATGAAAAAACTACTTGTTGCAACTGCGCTTTTAAGCACCACATTATTATCGGGTTGTATTGTTGCTGTATCTGACGGTTATCCCTTCTCTTATGCAGAATAACTTATGTTTGTTTTTATGTTGCTCTTATCTTTTAGTTGAAAAAGCTTGTTTTGTTTTTGATAATAATTTAAGAAACCTTTGAAAAGAGCTTTTAATACTTTTTGCTATCGGATTCCTATTGTCAATCTTATTGCTTTGACCTGCTTCTTTCTTGAGTGCATTAAATAAAAAAATAAGTTTTTTTTTCAACTGAAAGTAAGGAGCAATATTAAAATTAAAAACGAACAGAAATTATTCCATAAATAAGGAGAGTTACCCTCTTTGGCCCATTGTGCTGCTTCGACTTCCTGTGGTCCACCGATCTCACCGATCATGACTACGGCCTTGGTTTCCGGATCTTCTTCGAAGGCCATCAAGTGGTCCTTAAATGAACTACCGTTAATCGGGTCACCACCGATACCAATACTGGAAGAAATACCGATACCGACTTCTTTCATTTGTGAAGCCGCTTCATATCCCAGTGTACCGGAACGACCAACAACACCAACGTTACCTTCCATATAGATATGACCAGGCATAATACCCATCATACACTTTCCAGGGCTGGTTAATGAGGCTTTATTTTATTTTTTTTTTTATAGAAAAGTAGCTTCTCTATATTATAAGAACAAAGTTAAAGGTCTGTATTCGAATAAGCCCTAATAATGTTACAGGAAAATGCAGATTAAAACCTTCTGAAAAAAAAACTGTCCTCTCCCTGAACTCTCTAATAAGATTACCAACTATCTGAACTTGTATCTCACTTGCATTGCATAGATCTTCCCTATCCCTTTGGCTGGCCCAATTCCAACTATTCCTCCCATCCTTCCCCCTGATTACACCCTTCTCCCTGTCCACGCCGCCCTCGGTCGACGCCATGATCGCCACGCGGTGCTCCTCGCGGTCGATGACGAGCGCGAGGTAGAGCTCGCTCTTGATCGCGAGGCCCTGCTCGACGTAGAGGCGCTGGACCTTCTTGCCCTCGGGGCCCGTCTGGTGTGTGACGAGCGTCTTGCCGAGCAGCTCCTGCGCCGCGCCGGTCGCCGCGTCGGCGCCCTTGACGACCTTCACGCCGCCCGCCTTGCCGCGGCCGCCCGCATGAATCTGCGCCTTGACGACGACGACCTCGCCGCCGGTCTCAATCATTTGATAAAAACGAATTAAAGGAGGCTCGAGAGTTTATTGAAAATAAAAATAATAATGGACAAAACATCTATTTTTCTGTTAACCCAGTTTCAAGAAAGATAAACAAGAAAGCCAGTAAATCTGATATCAAAGAACTAGCTTACCTTCACGTAGACATCGACCCAGATATAGACAAGGATATAAGAGAAGAGCGGAAAAGAATCTTTGGGTTAATTAAAAATTCTCCCCTTAAACCAACCATAATCATTGATTCAGGTAATGGATACCAGGCATTTTCCTTCGAATTACAGTATCTGTACTTATATTTGACAATTCAAGAAAATACGTCATAATTAGTCTTACTTTCAAAAACTTTTCCATTAGCAGCACCGCCGTCATCATATTGCTCAGCGTTGTCGTCATCATTTAAATTATCAAAATCAGCTACTTCTTTTTCTTCTTCTTTTGAAGGCTCTTTAAATTTTGGCGGTTTTCTCTAAAGTAAGAAAGTCAAAAAGTTAAAAGGAGAGGCAATAGGTGAACAGTCAATGAAGGATTAGCCAACAGAGGCTAGAAACTTTGTTTCTCACAGGGCAGGTCTCAAGCACGACAGGCAAGAACATTCTCCGCAAGTCATACCATCCATGGTGGAAGGTGCTAGACTTCTGTGACTGTCCTGAACCATTACAACAGAGACAACAAAACCTGTCAGCCCAAGCAGCCCTGAGCTGAAAGCTACAGAGGATCCCCATGTTAGCTCTGGCCAGTGGTTGACTGATTCAGGTGGTGGAAGAGCAAGCTCACTCCAGTACCGAATTACAGGACAATACACAGAGTCCAAAGCTGCTCAACCAGCTCCCATTGACTTGTATCCTGATTGTTCCTGCTTGCAGTTTCGGTTGGCACGCCCAGCTCGGAGTATGCCCATCGCCGAAAGCGGTTCACTGACGAGCTTCCGAATGGATCGCTGGTGTTGATTGCCGGCCATGAGCAACCAATCATGTCCAATGATATTCCGTATGTGCTCCGTTACACCTCTCCTGCTCTCCTTTCCGTGCTCTTCAAACCAAACCGAGCACACAAATTCCTACCCGATCCCGCAACAGCTACCGTTTCCGCCAGCAGAGCGACTTTCTGTACCTGACTGGGTTCCATCCACCGCCTGATGTTCCGCCCGCGGCCGACGGTGCCCAAATCGACGGTAGCCAATTATTTCGTCCAGTACGGCGACCAGAACAGCATCAACCCGCGCAGCGAGGCCATCCAGGCGACCCGTTCCTTCTGGCCGTTGACCCAGGGGCAGTCCAACCCCGTCGTCAAGGATCTGCAACTCGAACGCCCCTTGGAGGTCGGCCGCCTCGACATCAACGCCCGCGACCCCAGCGCCATCTTCACCGAGACCGGCGAGACCCATATCTTCGGCAGCGGCTACGCCCTTCCACACTTATCCGACTTGCCACTGGTCCTAAGCCTCCTTTGATTTTGAACTCTTGGAAGTTGCCGTCTCGCATTTCGACATTCAAAACCGAAGCCAAACGACCTCCAAATTGTGCGGGAATTGCGCCTTTGTAAAGCGTCACATTCTGCAATAAATCGGCATTGAAGGTGCTGTAAAATCCCAAAGCATGAGCCGAATTGAACAAAATTCCTTCGTCCTGCAAAATCAAATTTTGGTCTGTATCACCTCCTCTTACATTGAAGCCCGAAGCTCCTTCTCCAATCTTCACCCAGGAGGAACTCCTTGAGCAAGCTGCTGCATGACTTGAGTGACGACAACGAAGGGATGTTGCTCGAGATCACTTTCGTTATAATTATGATATTGAAAGTGGACGTCCCAGATCACGTGCCCGTTCGGCACCCCCTACACCAAGGGTTTTTTCACGACCGACCTCTCCACTGCATTGTCACAATTGCTCTCAACCATCGTCACCTCGTCAATATTTTCAAACAAGAGAGAGCACTTATATTCATATTCCGTCACAGCAGTGATAAGATTCATGGTAATTTTATCAAAAGTGACTAGTGCAATGCTCCCTTTCAAAATGATGAAAAGAAGGACAGACAAAGAAAAAAAACGAGGGAAACTTCAGTCATATGACCATAGCAAAGTTTACAATATGACCGCTGAGAACCTGCTGTTAATAACATTGCTAGGTGCTTTTGTATGATAATTTTCATTTTAATGAAAGATTTGCTCAGGCTATATATATTTATTATAACTAAGTTTCATATTATATGCATATTAATAAATTGAGTGTAGATTCTTCTTCATCCTATTACTTGGTTCTCTAGTGCTTTGCCGGCATTGGAAGATATTGGCTTCCAAAAAACGGGCACGATATTTCCAGCGAAAGCACTTCGGGAAGGCATTCTTCGCACCTATGACGAGCAGCGGGATTTTCCCGGCATCGAAGGTACGTCGCGCTTGAGCGTGCATTTGCGGTTTGGCACTGTCAGCATTCGCCGCATGGTACAGCGCGCGCTGGAGTTAAACGAAACCTGGTTGGAAGAGTTAATTTGGCGGGAATTTTTTATGATGATTTTATGGCAGTTCCCGAAAGTGGTAAACCAACCGTTGATCGAGACCAGCTCGGCGCCGCACTTGTCGAGAGTCTCGCGGATGCCGGCACACTGCTGGCGGGCCCAGTCGGATTCGTCTGTATGCAGCGACACGGCGACGCGAAGTTCCTTCGCGCGTGCGCTGGACAAGTCGTCATCAACGAATTGAACGCTCTCGGGCGGTGCCGCCTCTTCGCCGCCCGGTCCCAGGCTGCTGATTGCGCTCAGTCGTCCGCTCTGACCGTCGGAGCCCACGATGGCCCCTACCAGGGTCTGGATGTTGGTTTCGCTGGTCTGGTAGGTGTAAAGTGTAAGAGCTTCTTTTCTAGACAGTTGGCGTCATTCTAACTAAGTTAATCCTGTGCAGACAGCAAGACTATTTCAGCCTGCAATATTTGACGCATCAAAATTGAGAGTTCAGTTTTCTTGGCATAGACCAGGACAAGCATCCAGAGCAACTCTCAAGAACTTATACTTTAACACATAGTGACATAACTGCCAATTTAACTCTTGCTATTTCAAGAGAGATCAACAAAGCTCAGGTGGGTCTTATTGATCAAAAATATTTCTTCAATCTCTGATCTGAAGATTTTCTGACAATGAAGCCAAGTAATCATCCACTACAACACTGGTAGCATTTTTTTCATTGTTAGGAATGTCATCATTCTCTTTCCCCAGTGCTTCTACCGTTGATGATTTTATAGCATCATCATCATGAGTAGATGTTTCATCCATCATTGGCTCACTGCTCGCCACCACATCCTCATCCTGTGCTATCACGGATGTGAATAGAAGGAAACACAAGAGTATGAACAATATGAATAAGGAATATGGAAACATAATATTATTGTCAGGTTAGAGCAAAAATGAAATGTCTCGCATGTTCCATTTTCAATTCCAATCGGATCCAGGGACATAGAGGGTTGGAGGGGGAAAGAAGTTTTGGAAACCGGAAATCTTGGAAAACCCTTAGAGTGGAGAGATTGGTATGAAACTTGATGGGAAGAATAAGCACAAGTTATAGATACGAGACTGACATAATTGGTACTGATCTGTTCTCTTTGTTGAAGCTGGGGGTTGTGAATTTAGAAAAATCAGAAAAATTGAGGTATTTTTGACGTAAGAACGGGTGACCGGATCTTAATGAAATTTGATATTACTCTAATACTCTATTTGCCCTTTCCCATAATTAGTTTTAGCACTGCCCACCCCCTCCTCATCTAAAAAAAGTAAAAACAGGGTCTCTTTTTGAAGAAAGACAATTCTTGATGACCTGAATAAAAAAACAACAAATAATAACATTACTATTATTACTGCTTATATTTTGCGATAGTCGAATCTATTTATGACGATCTATGCAAGTTTTGTTGTTGTTTTTTCGTTTGTTGCATCCCATTGTGCCCATCCCATACAAAAGGATGTATCTCATATTTTCAGAGTTTTCTGGACGAGCCTTTCGATTTCAGGTCCACCAATCTTATTCGTGCTCATGCTGTCCCGAGCCTCTGGCGCAGCGAATCAGTCTGCCCTACCCGATAGCCCGTTTCTGGTGTTTTTCAAAACGATGCTTAGCCGGCGCTCTTCACAGCACCACCACTGATCAACATTGCAATGTCATCCTTTGAGAACCCCGCCTCAGCCAGGATCTCCTCAGTCTGCTCTCCGAGTTGCGGCGGGTGGCTCCTGATCGTTTGGGCGGGCGTCTTTGAAAACTGCAGCGGTGCCGAGTTCTCCCTCCGGAGGAAAGATCGTTTGGCTCTGACGCTCTGAATCAACGAATTCAAGTAGCTCTTTGAAATAGGCTTTCTCGAACTCGTTTTGGAGGAGCCTATTCCAACTTTGATGGATATCGATGTTCATGGCGCAAAGATTGAAAAGCGAATTTAGGCAATATTTTCAGTTGGTTTTCGAATATAGAAGGGAACGAATCAGCGAGCAATTAGAGCAGGATTCGTTTCATAATGCTTTTTCGGATGAGAAACGGTCGGCCCTCTGAGTAGAACGTTGTTGTGGGACTTGACAAAAAATATCAAACGTTAACAGTCTGTTGGTTCCCAAAGACACCTATACCTGGAAATAAAAACTACACCCTCTTAAGCTGTTTGATGCCATACATTTTTAGTTTATTTTTTGCTGATTTTTGACCCATGGTCATTATTTTCTTTTTTGTTTTGTTTAGCTAAATTTATTTCAAAGTAGGGAACCCCCAGCATGGTATGATTGAGTGAGATGCTTATCTTGTTTAATTTTCCCAGATCTATCGATTAAAAAGTGTATTATCTATTATAATGACATGCTGCCTGGCCGGGTCGCTCGCCGCGCGACGTCGAGGACCAGATCACCTACCCCCTGACGGCCACGCTCCTGGGCATGCCGGGTGTGAAGACCGTGCGGAGCTTTTCCTACTTCGGCTTCTCGAACATCACCGTGATCTTCGACGACTCGGTCGAGTTCTACTGGTCGCGCACGCGCATTCTCGAGAAGCTCGCCAGCCTGCCGCCCGACCTTCTTCCCGCCGACGTGCGACCCGGCCTGGGTCCCGACGCCACCGCGCTGGGCCAGATCTTCCAGTACACGCTCGAGTTTAATTTTATTTAATTTTTAATGGTAATACATAAAAAAGATACCTTCAAATTGTATGGGGGCAATTGCTTCCCGTGCTCCACTGCACGATTGGCACCCCTGGGCTTTACTTCCACTATTAACAACAGCAGCTCAATTAACAACATTACTACTAATTAACTACTATTAACAACAGCATTAAGCCACCCAAGGCCACACTACAGCTACGCATACTCTTCCCTAATTTTAAATGTTCTGCATAACCACCCTTGTTTTATGTTTCTTAGTTTATTGACTTGTCTTCGTGCGGCTTTTCCAGCAGGGCCACCGCCTCGACATGAGCTGACCACAGGAACTGGTCTATGGGCGTAACACTTTTCAACTGATATCCGCCGGCAATCAGTATCGCCAGATCGCGGGCAAGCGTCACCGGGTTGCAGGATACGGCAGCGACTTGCCGGACATCCGACTTGGCAATCGCGCGCGCCTGACCTTCCGCCCCGGCTCGCGGCGGATCGAATACGAGACCGTCATATTTCTTCAGTTCGAGCGCCGTAACCGGTCGACGATGGAGATCGCGGCGCTCGTGGGTATCTATTGTCATCAAATTCACTCGTCATTCACCGTTCAATACACAATCATAACTCTCATTCTCTTCAATTTTCTTGCCTTTAGTTGTGTTCAATACGACACACAACAAGCGGAATATGGAGGATTATTACTCGGAGAAAATCCTTTACTTTTTCTCATTTGGTACGGAGGAATGTTTGGAGGTGTATTGGCATTATGGAATGAAAAACATCAACATCTTCGAAGTCAAGCTTTTACCTGTCGATTACGAATTGTTCTTCTCTTCAATACAATGTGGCCTTTTCTGTTTGAAGTTGGTTACTCGAATTCTGGCTACAATTAATGCTGAGGCTGAAAGTGCAAGTCTACCCGTAGGTCCTAACTAGTGGAAATCCCCAGATTCTAGGCCACTTAGACCAATAACTGTACAAATCCCCATGGTTCTATTAGCACATATTTTGGCCGATAGTATTTAAATAGAATAAAAACTAAGGCAGACTAGAACTGCCTAAATTGTTCGCAGAAACAGTGGGACTAATAATAATGAAAAACAAAGATCTGGTGTTCTTTGCAGTTTCCGCCCTGGCCCTTGACTAGGAAAAGAAATTAAAGCACTGTTTAATAAGCGTAGAAAGGAGAGATCGACAACGGTTTCGACGATCCGTAGAGGGGCGCCGGATTCCTGCGCCGTGCGGACCAGGGCGAGAGTGTCCTTGGGAAAACATGAGCCGCCATATCCCGGTCCGGGATGCAGAAACTTGCCGCCGATCCGCCCGTCCAGGCCGATCCCTCGGGCCACGTCATGAACATCGGCGCCGACTTTCTCGCAAAGATCGGCCATCTCGTTGATGAAGGTGATCTTTGTGGCAAGAAAGGATGTCAAATGAGCTCAACGTCTTCGATTTCCTGCGCGAGAGTACGACGGCGGAACAGTTGTACAACCTGCTGTACGACACCGCGAAGCGGCAGGCCAGAAAGGGATCCAGGGGCGGTGGCGGTTACACCTATGCGGTCCCGGGCCAGTGGCAGGGTCGTCACGAAGCCATCCGTGTCATCGGCGACCGCAAGGCCGGTGCGACGGCGATACAACTGCACAACGATCCTGAGCTGCTGACGAAACTGACCGACATCCTGCCGGTGGACGTGCGTTTCGTCTCAGTTCCTTTAATCCAATGCAACGTGTTTTAAAATTACATATAGCCCAACACAATGGGTTAAAAACTACGCTAGGGTCCAGTAGAATGCGAAGAGGAACATCCAGTTAAAAAGGAGAGTGGAGGCTCTACAGAGTATTTGCGATTGAAAAAAAAGAGTGGAGGCTTTATATAGGATTATGTATGTGGGAGAGTAGAGCCTACATAGGCTCTAACATGATGAGATAAGAACATTAACCTCGGTCATAATTTTGATTAATAGAAACTTATTCTTGAATCTATTGAAAAGTATAAGGGGTTCCATGTTAATGGAACACACTCCGAACTGACCTGAGCCACCGGATTGCTTCTTGTGTCGTCCCTCAACGTTGGTGACCTTCTTGGCCAAAGTTTCACGGTATTGCACAGGTGGTCGTCCGAGCTCAATATCCAGATTGTATCGATCCTTGAGGCGTTTCTGGAGAACCTGTAAATGGTCTCCGGACATACAATGCAACAGTAGTTTCCCCGATGGATCAAAATCAACCTGCATAGCAAGATCTTCTCGCGCCATTGCGTGAAGAGCGTTCAGAAGCTTTTCAAAATTTCTCCTCCCTCCAGTCCCCTCCCCCCTGCCAAGATGGCCGAATCGGGGAAACGACTGTTATGAAGTCAATTTGTGCAGATCCTTGACATGCCTACCACTTGGTAATTCATTTGGTTATCAGTTCGTTTAACGTTTCATTTTCATAAATTGTAATTTTGTGCGCATTAAGTTTGACATATTACATGCCTTTATGTCTACTCGTTTAAGGCTTTATATAGCTCTTTACTTTTCCTTGAAAACTTTTTTTTCGAATGAATTCCAAGCTAAGGACGATAGGGATATCATTTCCGTGAGCTGGGGCATGGCGGAATGGTATTTCCAGCGTCAGCCGGGGTTTGCCCATCTCATCAACGAGATCTGCGAAGAGGCGGCGAGCCTTGGGGTGACCGTCTGCGTTCCCTCGGGCGACCGCGGTTCCCGAGGCTCGTTTCTCGGCTGGATGCCGAAGAATCCTGTCTATGTTGATTTCCCGGGCTCGTGCCCGGCGGTGTTGTCCTGTGGCGGTACGCGGTTGCACGCGTCCTTTGGTCAGATATCGAGTGAAGTGGTTTGGAACGATTTTCGTCATGTGGCCAGCGATTTTTCCAAACCGCCCGAAGAGCGACGACTTTTCCCCTCCATCGAGCCCGATATGGTTCCGGGTGAATCCGATTCAAATGATAAAAGAATCCGCGAAGCGATCGTGCATTTGCACCGGTTGCTGCTGGGACGCTTTGATTCCGTTGATACTGAAGAAGTCGATGCGACTTTTGAGTTGTTTGCAGGGATTGTCGATGATGCCAGCTCACGAAAAGGAATCCCACCCACCGAAAGCTACTTTTGTCAAACCGAACGCGACAAATCACCGACCCCTTTTGCCTGAACCTGAACTTTAATATCTGTGGCTAAAGCAGTTAGGTAAATAACTATTATAGCAAGCCCTTCCGTGCTTAAATATGCAAGAAATGCAAAAATGGTAACAAAATACAGCGAGTTCAACGGTCAGTGACTATCTCAGGAACTGATGGCCTAATGAAAAAATGGCAAATTCAGACAGCCAATATTGCGGCAGGCTGCCTTTACTAAAATGTACAATAATGCCATTCAGCTAAGCCACTCTGCCCCTACGCAATAGTGCCGTTTATCAAGTTTGATCGATCGGCTTCGACAGGTCGATACCGGAAACCTTGGCGCCCAACGCAGGGCTTAGCGGTACAATCTGAACATCATCGGCTTCTATTTTTTGCGCGGTCTGCATGATCAAATCTCCAGCGGCGAACACTCTGTTTCACCCGGTAGAACGTCCGCGTTCTCGTCGGCGATGAAGCGGGCGACGAGGTTCGGGCTCTGCATCGGAATGAAGTGTGTAAAATTCGGCAGGTAGACGTCCCGCCCGTTCTTGAATTGGTCGGCTAACTGTTCCCAGGTCGGCGATTTTTAGGATTAACCTAACTTCACTTCTTGGGTGTGTTTTGTTTAAAAGACAAGCACCACAAAAAATATATACTTTTGATCCCTATACATTTACATGAATTGACATTGCCGAACGCGGGTGGGTTTTGATGCCTAACAACATTAATATTAGCCTGTTATAACTTGTCATATCTATTTAAAAAGTTCTTGACGTATAGTGTGAGCATTCTTCCTAGTTTGGTTAATTTTTCGTTTTCAAGTGCAGCTAACCAGTTTTGAGTGAGTTTATATATCATGTGAGACTAGAACTGATAGGCCGCCAGCGCTTTCGCGGGCTCTCCGCTGAGTTTGAAGAGCACGCCGATATTGTTGTGACTGGCGGCCAGATTGCTTGCGTACTCCGTGATCGCCGGGTGCTCCTGCGCCAGTTTTTCCTGGATTGTCAGTGCCTGCTGGTATTCCGCCAGCGCTTCGGAAAGCCTTCCAATATGCTTGAAGCGAATGCCGATGTTGTGGTGGCTGGCGGCCAGATCGTTTGCATACTCCGTGTTTGTCGGGTTCTCGCGTGACAGTTTTTCCCGAATCTTCAGCGCCCGGTCTTGTGATAACTAATAGTTCGTAAAGTAATCGTCGAATAATACAATAAACATAAATATTCACGACGATTAAAATAATCAATGGAATAAAATAGACAAATGTAAATGTAAGTAGAAAATAGATTTGAGAACTTAATGATCGATCAAACCAATCTAATCCACAATGAAATCCCATACCTTCCGGAATGTATTTATTCCAATTAAATAATGGTGGAACTGCAAATATCAAACCATATAACCAACAACTTCCAACAGTTATAAAACAATGTTGTTCAAAGAATCGCTTTCAACTTCACACCACTTTCAAAATAAGAGTCCATAGCCCGTCCTTCGCATTCAAATTGGAAAGATTCGATCCATCGGTAAATCTTGGAAAATCACTTAATACCAAATTTATTAATATGTTACAATGTTGATTTACCCCCAGTGTAATCCCTAAAAACGGTTATTTCAACCCCTTTTCATAAAATTTAACAATCGGTATTAAAATTACCTAAAATTTACCCCTCAGGTTGATTAAAGGCTCAAATATTGATATTTTAGCCCACTTGGATTTTACCCTCCATATGTAACCCTAACTCTGAAAAATGGTATTTTGATAACAGTATGTGCATAAAAAATGGCCTTATAGAGAAGGGGGAAAGCACCCTAAAAACTAGTGGTCTTCATGAAACTTACATCCAGATATTCGGTATACTGATGAGACTTAGAAGTTTCTGAGCCTTAAAGAGGTTCCAAGCAACCATCTACAAAAACAGTAGATTTTTTAGAAGGATGGTCACGGATGCGTGTAATTTTTTTCTTCTTTTTACAAGAGTCAGCCTTATCCAATCATAGTTACTAAAATATCAGGGTTGGCCGGGGCCAACGTCTCCTCCAGCCGCAGCGCGGTCCACAGCCCGAGCGCGATCGCCGATCCGCCCAGCGCCAGAAACAGGATCCGCCAGTCGAACAGGAACACCGCCACCTGCCCCAGCGCCGGGGCGATCATCGGCCCCAGCATGAAGCCGATCATGATCAACGATGAAACCCGCGCCATTTCGCGCCCCTCATAGCGGTCGCGGGTGATGGCGATGGAGATCGCGCGCGGGGCGCCGGCGCCGAATCCCTGCACCAGCCGGGCGGCCAGCATCTCGGGATCTTCCGGATTCTTCATCCGTTCGTCCATGATCATCTCGCCCAATGACCATCCGGCTTCGGCTTGATCGGTTTGCGGGGTCGAGTTGTAGATTCGAATCGCCTTCTTGATGATGGGCAACTTCTTCTTCGGCAAGCCCAGCAATCGTGTAATCTCTTCTGGGGTTGGAGAGCGTCCCAGTTCTTCGGTGAGCCGACTGTTAGCCCGACGCCACTTGGAAAGTAGTTCCACCATGTAGGCGGGAATTCGAATCGTCTTCGCCGAATTGATCAAGGCGCGTTTGATTGGCTGAACGGATTGCCATTTTCCGTTCGACGGTTTGATATCCATTCGCATCCGCTGCGCTGATTGAATTTCGCATCACATCAAGAACTACAGCCGGAGGACTTTGGTCCGGATTTCCCACTGCCAGATTCAAAAGCTCTTGAGAAGAGTCGTCCCCCGTAAAAGAATTACTCCTTTGATTAGCGCAAATTTCATTCACCCAAGAGCCGAGTCGTAGTCGTTTGCTGCCTACTATCGAATTGTTACCCATCCGTTGTCCCCGTGAACGCGGTTGGCATGATTTTCTTTTTTCACTTTGTTCAAATTTGGGGGTTAGGTCTTTTAAACGTTGTTTGGCTTTTTCTAAGCCTTTTTGATCTCGTTCAACGCCAACATGCATGAACATTATGTCTCGAAGTTCATTGATTGATTTCTTGAGTTTCTTATCTAATTTGGGTGAGATAGCTTGCTTTTCATCTATCGAAAAGTTTGAACTTTTCTGATGCTGGCTACCTGCTTGATTGTGGATGTCTTCAGCGATGCAATTGGCAAACACTACAGCTTCTAATAATGAATTTGAGGCCAGACGATTAGCCGCTTTGGAATTATCACAGGCATCCTTGAAGGAAGCACTGTCTTTATTGATACAGTTGGAGGAAGTTTTGATAAAAGAAGAGCTCAAACTCAGAAAGAATTTGATAAGCAAGCCTCTACCCTTCCTCCTAATTTTGTAATCTGGGAAAATTGGGCAAAGCTTTGCTTAAATAACAAAAACCTATCTGTAAATAAAATATCAGCAGCTAAAAAAGATATAAAAAGACCAAATATCCATAGCATAACTAAAGGCTGGATTAGTATGAAAGTTATTCCATAAAGGATTAATAATTAGGCTCAAACTCAAACAAATTTATTGTCAAACGCCTTATATTGTCATGCTCACACGGTCATTAGAAAATTCATAATACTGAATTTCAGCTACCAAATAATAGGACAAATGTAGTCTTCAAGACATTAAAACTGTATGACTGCAAAAAAAATATGATTTCAAAAATTTGAACATGAAACATAAAGCCTTAATGGCCACCCTAATTGCCACACATAAGCCTTAAGGCCACGATGATTGACTTATATGAGTACTACTTATCCTTGAAGAACGCTTAGCTCGACGAGGCGGAAGAGGCGTTCCGGAAATTCGACAACCGCGAGACCGAGAAGGCCGTATTCACGCTGTGATATGAACTGCCACTACCGCTGGCGCATGATTTTCTATGCCGCTAATTTCCATCGCTGGGCACCGATCCTTGAGGGGCGTTGCAGTCAGCCCTCGATCTCCAGGTGGTTAGTTCCATGTACGTGCGCACTGGATGAGATCGTTTGTTTGGCCGGCCGTTGATCGCAACCGTCTGATCTGACGGCAGTACCGCGAATTGCAGGTGATGCTTGGTGCAGATCACTAGATCATTAGACCAAACCATCTAAAAATCAACACATTACAACTTTAGTCCACGTTAAAATAGATAACCTTATGAGAAATATTTCTGCGACGTCTTTTACCATCTTGCTAGTATTTCCCTACGCTATATCCTATGCCCAGGAGATCTTTGGAAAAGTAGAAGGATTTGAAAATATCCGCGTTCAGAAAAATGTAATGATCCCCGCTGCGGATGGGATTAAGCTGGCGACAGATATTTACCGAATGTGGGATGGAAAACAAATTGTCGACGCTCCTTTTGCAATATCGTTTCTTACCGTAAAGTACCCGGATACTTGGTCTACCACTGTGTGGTGGATAGCCCGTTAGACGAAATGGGACTCATGAATGTCTTGGAATCGACGCCTGGGGTTTTGAGTTGCGAGAAAAACCAAAAAATTGACCTTAAGGGTCGAGAAAATGTAGGCCAAATCGATCAAAGGGCAATTATGGTGCTCGATGATCTTACTCAGGGCGGTCAACAACACGCTTCACCTTTTGAAGTCTTGTTCTGCCAGGAATTTCTCTTTCAGATTCGCGCACCGCACTAAAACTGGTCTCATGGTCAAAAGTTGTTTTATCGGCACGTTGTATACTGACGCTTGGGTGAAACCATGTTTGCAGTTTTAATTCCCTTACCCGCTCTCTAAACCACCAAGTTAAATCTGTAGTTGTAGTTTTACCGACAGTGATGACTTTACTTGAAAACCCTTCAGCAATAATTTGATGTGCAATGGCGACCGCTTTTTTATACATTGCTATTTCTTCAGGTATGCGTTGTTCTAGCCAAGCTACCGCGAGGGGCTCTGCAGAAATCAGTTTATTAAGGTTTTGAACAGTTAATGTTTCTCATCTGTTATGAAGGAAACATGTTGAGTCAGTGATTTTCACTGAACAGATTGATCAGTCAAACAAATGTCATTATCATCAAAACACTTGATAGTATTATGAATAATACTTCCTCATACACTGTATCACAAGCAATTTTCTTATTAGTAGAATGATGCATTGAAGAAATTGCATTCAAATATCAGTCCGAGCATCTTTGATTCTCAGTCTGAATATATGATAATTTTTATCATTAAAAAGAGTGGATTGAATACTCAACACGTAAACTGAGCCCGAGAACAGCAACGGGACTTCGACTTTTGTACGAAAGGCTTGGATGTCGTCCGGTCAGGGCTTGATAGGCCAAGCTGCTGGAGACGGTATAGGAAAGATGGTAGCAATGAACACGAACGGAACCGCTGTGGCTGTCGTGGGGAATCAGACCGTTGAAGTTTATTCATTGTCGATAAACGGAACGTGGTCGGAGATCGGTAACCGCACTAATATCTCTTCCGTCAACACCCAGAGCTTGGCCATGAGCGATAATGGACTTGTCTTGGCTGTTGGCACGGCTTCGCGGTGCAGTATTCGGTGCCATCGTCTTCTTCCCAGTTCTTCATGAACAGACCGGACACCTGATAGCCCTGCTGTTTGAGCAGATATGCGGCCACTGAGGAGTCGACACCTCCGGACATGCCGACGATCACCCGGGTCGTGGCGAGTTGGGGATTGGGGTTGGTCATGCTTAAGGTTCGTTGATCAGGGAGAGTGGAAAGTGAATACCCTGGCGATAGTGTTCGATTGCCTGCAGCACAATAGGAGAGCGCAATTGTCCCGCCAGCTGCTGTATGTCGTCGAATGAATTACTAAGATGGTTTATGATTACATGTTATTCTGAGTTAAAATTTCGATTGCGCTACTTACTTGCAATATTTTGGCGATAAAAGTTAAAAATTCTATCCCAGTGCACAGGACTTCTGATAATTGACACTATAATGCAATAGTTTATCGTATCCAGATAGAATCTGTCTTATTATAAAAGCAATTATTGGTAATTAGAAAGCGTTACTCTTCTTTTCTTCAATAACACTGACTAATCCTTTGATAGTTCTTTAGGGCTGCAGTACTGCTAATACTAAGTTTAAAGACCCAGATCTTAAAGTTTTTCATTTAGTTGTTTTAGAATTATGAAGTTTATCGGGCAGCATTACATTTTTGTAAGCGTTGCCAATTTGAACCGTGAAAATAAATAAGCAAAAACTAAATAGTATGTTTAGTAACGCTGTTTATCCGTAAAAAGTTGGGCATTACTAGAAATCCAAACATTATCAACCTGTTGATCCCCAAAGAAGACTTCACCTTCCTCTGCCAAATGGTGCCATATGCCGGGTAGCCACCTGGCGAAGAAAAAATCAGTTGATTTTCGTGAAGTTGCTGCGGCGCGGTTCAGTTCGATAGATACCCGCCCCGTCAGCAGGGTCAGCAGTCCGCGAGCGAAGGAGCCGAGGAGTTCGCGGACACGGTCGAGGTCGTCCAGGTCGCCGTGATCGAAGAGCTCGGAAATTGCGGCCATCGAATGGTCTGCATTCGCCTTGATCAACGCGCCGAGCAACTCGTCTCGTCCGCCGAACCAGGCGTAGAGCGTCTCCTTCGAGGCGCCTGCGCGCGCTGCCACTGCGGCCATCGTGAGGCCCTGCGTGCCGACTTCGACGGAAGCCACAATCCCAATCCTCAGCCCCGCGTCCCCCCGTGTCCGTTTTTTTGCAACCCGCTTTAACATCGCTACGATCGAATTAGAATAAGTGGCCCATTTTTGCCTGCTTTGTCTGCAGGTACTTCTCGTTGTGCGGATTGGACTCAGTCCGAATCGGGACCTGCTCCACGATCTCCAACCCGTAGCCATCCAAGCCCACTACTTTTTTCGGGTTATTCGTAAGCAGCCGGATTCGCTCAACACCGAGATCCACCAGGATCTGCGCACCCATCCCGTCATCCCGGAGGCATAAGAGCTTCAAGAAAACCTGCACCTCGGTTCATTCTTGTCGGGCTGAAAGTAGTTGTCTTTACTTTTCTCTTGTTGCTCCGAGTTGACTGGAATGTCTTTTATCCAGAAGATTTTGACTTGCCATTCTTGATAGAACCAGCCCATGACCCATACTATGTTCGAATGAATCCCTTACCACTGTCAACCAATTTGGCAGGAGTGTGTGATGTACCTCCTGGTGAAGGAGAGGAAGGGCCACAGGGGATCCAGGGTTTGTACAAAATGATGAATGCTCCTTGTCTCCCGGACGCTGCCCGGCAGCATCGCCTTGACGGTGGCCGCGGTGCCGACCGGCATGAAGGCGGGGGTCCGGATTTCCCCGCGCGGGAGCGCAAGAACGCCCGTTCTCGCCTTGCCGTCGCGGCCGGAAACCGCGAATGTAACGCCGATGGCCATGCGGTTCCCCCGATCTGATCGCGCGGCCGGAAGAATAAGGACACGGAACGCCAATGCAAGCGGAGCCCCAACCCGTCGCCGAGCGCGGCGCCAGAGCCGAGCCGGAGACCGGCGCCGAGCGCCCCCGGTCACTTCCAGCCGACGGGCGACCTGGTCCAGCGTGGTGCCCTGGTAGCCCTGCTCGAAGAAGAGCTGTCTCGCCTCTTCCAGAATGCGTTCCCGCTTCAGTCGTGCAATCTCGTCCCGCATGCCCGAACGCATCGGAATTACCCCCTGTAGAGCAGGAAACCGTCACCCCGGCTCCTGTGGGTGAGTTGGCTCACCACATTGTTACGTCAAGGTACTCTGGCATACCCTCGGGTAGTTTTCAAAACCGGGATGCACCAATTGCTGGCCCGGTTGCGACATTGTCTGCTGTCTGCACGCGCGCCCGTCGAGTTCTTCAGTGCGCTCCGGAGCACGTGCGAGGCGCTGCTGGACGACCCGGACAAGTACCGAGCCAGCATCGAGGAGCGCAAGGCGGCGCGCGAGGAGAGGATGTCGGAGTTCCAGACCCGCTTCGGTCTGCCCGACCACGAGCACCCAAAGCTGATGGGCTACTACACATGCTCGGCAGGCGGCACCAAGGGCCACCTGTATGTGTCCATGAACTACGCGTGCTTTGCGGCGCTTGAGGACGAGGTGACGGAGACTATCCGTAGTTCTGAATTCTCAAGAGTGCATTTGCTTCTTTTTAATACCTGGGTATAATTATATGCGCCGCGCTTAAATAAGGAGGATTCAGTTATGGAAGCTAACCAAATTTATGCCTTCCGAGATCAATCATTACTAACTCAGGGAGCGCTTTTAGATGTTGCTAAATTTGTAAAAAATGAGCAAAAACAGATAGATAACACACTTATAATATTTTTTGAATCAAGTACTGGAAGACAATTGGACTTAGATCTATCAGGGTCAGATCACGACCTGGCAAATAGATATGTAAATTACTTTTTTTCCGAAAGTTACTAGGCTATTTCCCCTTTTACAAAATCACATAAACAACGTTCAGGAAGTACCATAATGCTAAGTAATTTACTTTCAATAAGTCCAGAAATCGTTATGGCCTGAAAAACAGCAATAAACTCAACCAATACAGGCCACAGACAAATAGCCCCTTCTCAAGTCAAGACAAAGCGCCTATGCGTGGTTACAATCGGACAGCAAGAAATAATTAAGCCTTTAAGCAGCCTAACTAGGTCAAGAAGAAGTGAAGAGTCGAATGGAGCGCAGGCCCCGGACCGCAGCGAGGCGACCTACCTGGCCTACGGCCTCGGGCTGAGCCACAAGCACATCCCGGAGCTGCAGCAGTGGAGCGGCCTCACGGCGCGCCCGCTCTTCGCCCCGTCGATCGGCCGTTACCGCCAGGGGATGATGGTACAGGTTCCGCTCCAGCTCTATGCGCTGCCCGGCAGCCCGACGCCGAAACAGCTCCACGAGGTTCTCGCCGAGCGTTACCGCGGAGAGGCTTTCGTTTCGGTGGCACCCCCCGTCGAGGAGCCGAACCGGGTCGGATGAAGACAAATTTTAAAAAAGCAAAAAAACGCAAGAATTATAGGAAAAGCGCATATTGAGGGGATTATCATAAAAACTTCAGACTGAAAAAAGGACAACCCCCCTCCCTTTTCTTTACGGGAACGATTTAAAGTATGTAGGCATATATCACTACTCTGTCCGTAGCTTTTTCCCTCAGCAAGCATTTACGTCCCCTATTCACTTGTCAATTTATTATTTTAAGTACTTTCCTTCCATTCTGTTTTTGTGTACTTTCCCATTTTTATATAATTCCAATTTTTTTCAGAGTCAGGATCGACCGAATGGACGTAAAACTAGAGACTTAGAGGAACACAGGGTATTCTATTTCGCAGTATGGTCAGAACACAGCTTGACCACGAACATTTGGTCATGAATTTTAATGTGTATATTTCAAACCTTCATAATCTTCTAGTCTTCTAACCTTCATAATTAGAAATTGTTTACCTATCGACCATAGCTAGAAAGGGTGTAAACAGAAAATTGATCTTAAATAGCCCACTTTTTTCAATTTTGTGATAAAAGAACCCTTAACTCCACTCCCTCATTTCTTTGATATTTTGTTAATGTGATGTTGTTATTTTAAAACTTATGTAGATACTTGGTAAGACTCTTATATTGAGAAAAATAGTTTTGAAATTGGAAACACTGAAAAAAAATAAAACTTTTCTCGTCAAAAATAAACAAAATATATTAAAAAAAAACTTCCAAAAAAAGTTTTCAAAGAAATTTAAATGCCATATTTAACTTAAGATCAGAAACCAACACATTTCTATAATTATTTAAAATCAAAATTATCAGGAATTACTGTTAAAGGATAGATGAAACCCAAAATGTTTTTGATTTTGTCCTCCAGGAATCGTTGGCATTCTTCAACAACATCGACTTCAGCATTTCCAGGCTGCATATCGAACAAAACGTAGCCGACCAGAAAAGTGTCTTCGCTTTTCAAAACCTGTGGACCGCGAACAAACTCAATTTTTGCCAACTGTTCCAGAGGAATCTGTTTTCCAGTAGGCGTCGGGACCAGGATTCGGCCAAGCGTCTCGAAACGATCTCGCAATTCTCGTGCATATCGAACTCTGACTGGATAACGCTCACGACCTTCAACCGTTGTCGTGCCGTGGAGCTGACCGTGCTGCGCGGCACCCAGACCCTGACCCTGCACTGCACGACCCGCGAGACCTACCTGGGCGTGACGGTGTCGAACCGCTCCAACGGCTGGTTCCTCGACACGGTGCACGGGGGGACGAGCGCCGCGAAGGCGGAGCTGAAGCAGGGCGACCTGCTGAAGACGTTCGCCGGCGAGAAGCCGAGCGGCAAGCCGCTGCTGGCGCACATTCGCTCCAAGCCCATCGGCACGCCGGTGGAGCTCGTCGTGCAGCGCGGCGAGGAGGAGCTGAAGATGCTCTCCATCTGATTTCTTATTCCTGAGAGCCCATCTGGCTTTGATCCGCGTTTATTTCTCTTATCTTGCGCCTTAACGGCAAAATCACGGAATATCTCGTCTGTTGCAACAACAGCCCTAAACGCTCTGAGCCTGATTTGCCCCTCAAAGTCCAAGTTATGAAGATTGTTCCAGATCTCAGAGTGCACGAGTGTGCCGACGCACATCCCCTGCCCATAGCGCTGGGACTGACATAGCTCCCAGAGACTCATCCACTCCTGTTGATAGGAGGGCAAGTCTTTTTCACAGGAATACCAATTTGCCGAAGCGAGCCCGTTCTCCTCGGCCAGCACCCCGTCACGCCCTACCAGGCTGTAGTCCCTTGCCGTCGGTTCCATAGGAGTCGATCGCCTCAAATTGATGCGCTTGCACCCAGCAAAGAGCCGAATTCAAGGTCCTGTCAAGGCGGGTCCGGCACAAAACACCTCAAATTGCCTTTCAAATATCGAAAACCGTCAAAAAATGGAGAGAAAAACCTCATTTTGAGGTTACATCCAATGCGTACCGCGCTATTCTTGTCTCGCGGAGTGCCATATTCATAGCTTCCCATCCAGCGGGCAAGCAAGATTTGGCTAAGGTAAGCAAGCCCAGCGCTGCCAACCCGAATGATGAACGCTAAAATGGCATTTCTGCCACTTACCGAGCCATCAGAGTCGCCACGCAATCGATTTAGGATCGTATTTACCTTAGCAATCATTTCTTCATCGTTCCTAAGAACTCTAAGCCATCTTTTGATAGCTTACCTATCTATTGCAAAACAACACCCCTGACTACTCACGAAATGCACAAGTACTCTATTAATTTATTATTTTCGTCCCAGACTCAAATATAAATTAAATATAAAATGATTATTCCGATTTGGCGTTTCCTTGTTATACTTGAAAGCACCATTTAACCAACATATCCAGGGAGTAAAGCATATGTTATGACTTCAAATCATTCGATTTCACATTTAAAAAGGCATCTTTAAGCAAGCGAGTCAAAAGGAGAAGGAAATGCTAGCACCCATCCCCCTCATGTTTTCTCCCTAGATTTTTAAAAATACATTTTATACTTTCATTGAAAAAATCAAACAAGCAACAACAATTTTCCCGATTTGTTTTAGATCAGTACAACTTCGCCATTTGCAGTGACCACGGCCATGGTCCAATGACACAAGGCCTCTATGTTGAAAACCTACTCGGCAAAGATGTGATCTGGTCTAGCGAAGGTGCTGTGCTGCTGGTGCATCCAACCAGTGATGAACAGGCCGAGCAGATCAGCCAGACATTACTGGCAGAAGGATTGGAAGCTGCCCCTCAGCAATACGACAACAACCAAGACCACCGCTTGTTGGCGTTTACCGTGCCAAAGGGTTCGAACATCAGTTTTGAAGCCACACCGGGTCCGCGACCTTCAGGAAAGACTTGTAGAGCCGTCCCTCGCCGCACCGGGGGCATTTGCCCCGGAACCCGCTGTGCCAGGGTGAAGGCAGCATGCCATCAGTCATCACGCCTCGCTCGCGCCGTCTTCGCTACGCTCGAAAACTCAGGCGGCGGACTGTTGGAGTCCGCCGCCTGTACCATTCGCTGCTTGTGAGAGGAGACTGGCCGATCAGCCACCCCACCAATAAACGCAGATGAACAGGAACAGCCACACCACATCAACGAAGTGCCAGTACCAGGCAGCGTTTTTACTGACATTCTATAGAGAGGGTGATTCTATTGATGTAAGTGGTATATTCCTATTGTTTGAAAAGCCTGTTGTACAAGTAAAGCCACTACACTTGACTTCCACATTGATATTTCTCTGACGTAGTGATTTATGTCTGTAATGGTTTATTTTTTTGTTTATTATGTTAAATAAACTCAAAAGCAAAGTCTAAGTCCTTTTTCATTGCTTCGAAGTACACAGCGCGGGAAAGGTTATAAACTACTTCATCCTTCTGCTCTATGTCTAAGTTTGACTGTTTACTTCCACTGAATCTTTATTCTGTGTAAGACTTATTTAGCACTATTACAATAGTACTATAATAGTAATAATAATAATAGTACTATTATTAGAGTACTATTTATGTGCTGCACAGCTCTTGTTTGTATTGGAGCATATACTGCCGCTTTTCAAATTAACTCCCTGAGGATTTGTGCAAACAAAATTTTGATTTTTCAAGAATTACGTTAAACTGCTAAATACTAATACGATGGAAAACACATGTGACCATCCTTGATTAAACCAGTAGGCTAGTATTCATTTTCCCTTTGTATTTCGCTCGCCTTATACGCCAATCTAAACTTTTTACTTGATCCGCCAAAACGCATCCCCCGCCATACTTGGGCGAAAGATTAACCGCAAATGGATAATCCTTGGTTTTGGAAGTTATTGGACAGGCTATTAAAAGCCCGGCCTTTTCATTATAGGTCTTCGGAGATATTACCAAGGCAGGTCTATGGCCCGCTTGTTCATGTCCGGCTTGTGGATTGAAATCAAGCCAAATGATATGGCCTCTTTCGGGTGTGTACTTTCGTTTAGTCACCATGCTTCTTTGGTGTGAAGAATTGTTCGAAGATCGTTGGAAGATCTGTTGATGTTGATGAAACTAAAATGATACAAATGTTTTTCAATCGATGGATGAAGTTATTGAATTTCGTTTGCTTTACTATTTCGAGATGAATTGATTTTCAAACATGATCGATGATCATCACTCGATGGTGGAAGATTGTCACAAGTCGGAAGATTTTGTACGAAAGAAAATTCTCGCATACAAGAATGATTTTGAAAATAAAAACATGTTTGTCGACAGATCGATCGAATATCATTCTGTTGTTCATCTCCAGTCCGTTCGCCTGCCTGTGTGTGTCTGTTTGTGTCCACACATGCCTTTCTGTCACGTCCCACACCGGTGTGTGAATTCAATTTCTCCGATGTGAGAGATGAAGATATGGGAATCTGCTGGAAGATGCTGCCTGATCGTGTGGAGATGGGGGCCATGGGAAGTGGGTCCGTAACATGGAAAACCGTCCAATGGGATGGCGGCGCGTTTTGGTGGAAGTACACTTTAAGCCCTAGTATTTTTTCAACAAGTCGCATTTATTATAGCAACGTTACATTCACCTCCATGATAATGCCGGCATGTGAACCTATAAAACAATAAGAGGTCATTTGTTCACTGCAACTCTATTGATTTCATCCTGCGATGAAATTTATCGTAGTCTGAAAAAAGAATATGCTATATTTAAGAGTGGCCCTTCGGATGCATTGAGAACACACTACCAGTTAAGAATTTAATGATCATACATGGGCCTCCAAATTGAGCCTTCGGGTCCATAGCTCTTACACTACCATTCAAGTATTTAAGACCAGAAATTAACACATAAACGTGGGTAGGGCTCATCCTCTTTTGTAAAACGTGACCAGAGGAGAGGTATATTTTTTTTTAGTATAGGATGTAAGGGTTGGATTAGTATTTTAGACGGACATATTAGTGAAAAAAAATATGATGAGAAGTTGGTAATATATATTATATGGCACTGACGTAGAGAGGTGCAGTGTCGAGAGAGATGAGGCTGGTGAAGGGGCGAACTACAGTTGACCGACGGACCAGATGATTGATAATCTATTAGGCACTGACGTAGTGAGGCGTTGTGTCGAGAGAGATAAGGCTGGTGAAGGGGCGGACTGCGGTTGGTTCGCGCCCCCCGATATCAATCGAAATCTGACAACCGCGTTCGCTCGGGTCGGCGGGCGTGATAACAGTGATCTCTGCATCCGGAAACTCCGACCGCAACAATCCGATCGTGTATTCAAGGTATCCGGTCAGCTTCAGGCTCTTGTCTCGCAATGCCTGCATACCGACTTCCGCAAACATCTCGAGTGACGCCTTCATGGCCGCCATACCAAGAATAGGCACATTGCTTATCTGCCAGCCTTCCGCACCTTCCATCGGCTGGAACCCGCTCTGCATCTGAAATCCGGCAGGTCGCCGTGAAACGCTTCATTTTCGCCGATGACGGTCGATAACCAACAGGATATGGAGGCAGACATGGCCGATTCGTCGGTGCAATCAGAGGATCCGGGCCGCAAGCAGCAAGGGGACGATGACGGAGCATCGCCGCCGTTTGTCGTTTGCCTTGGTGCATCGGCCGGCGGTCTGGAAGCGCTTGAGGCCTTTTTTGACGAAATGTCAACGGACACCGGCGCCAGTTTCGTGGTTGTCGTACATTTGTCGCCGGACTTCAAGAGTGCGCTCCCTGAATTGCCAACCCACTGCTTTGGTGTTGAACTGGTAGGGGAAGGAGGGCACATGGCAAGATTCAGCTGAATTCATCCATTAGCCTGGGAACAAACTGTAGACAAACAAAATGTTATAGTAAAGCACGAAGTCAACATTTTATTTTTTTTCCTTTTAATTTTAGTTTTTGTGTGAGTGTATATTTTTATACTTTTATTTTATAATTTTCAGAGGTTGTGATAGTAATTATTAATACAATTAGAAAGAGCTAGAGATGAAACTTTGGTATCCGAATTTTTTTTTTGTGGGGGTTCTCGGCCCCACCAATACCGGCAAGACCCACTATGCCATCGAGCGGATGACGGGGCTTGGCACCGGCATGATCGGCCTGCCGCTGCGCCTGTTGGCGCGCGAGGTTTATGATCGTGTGGTCGAGCGCAAGGGCGCGGCCCATGTCGCGCTGATTACTGGTGAGGAGCGCATTGTTCCGCGTACGGCGCGATACTGGGTGTGCACAGTGGAATCCATGCCGGTGGATCTGAAAGTGGATTTCGTCGCGATTGACGAGATCCAGCTGGCCGAAGACCAGGATCGGGGTCTTCCCGGCTGGTTTGCAGGGAGACGCCGGTGTATTTAGATTCCGGGCCTAAAAGGTCATAAAACTGCTGACCGTTGTGAATAACGATATGATGATTGTAGGGATCGTGGTCGTGAAAATATTGCGCGGCAGCCAGGCGCTGCGTAGTCGTCTGCCAGGGCGTCGGATGCTTTTCTAACCACCGGCCGTTTTCTTCTCCAATATTCCAGTTGAGCGCGAGATGATGCCCGAAACGAGCAATTAGTTCGCGATAATAAAGTTTTCTTTGCGGCCCCAAATCGCCGGCTAAAATAAATGTGAGTTTTAACCTTTTGTTTTGTAGGACTACCTCTACCTTTAAAAATGCGCCATCATACGGCATTACTGTCTCTGAAACTCGAGGCTCAATATGTGTATAGATTTACAGTAATTTTAAATAAATTAATTATCTCAGAGTTTTCCCACAATATAATTTTGGCCCTGTTTTGGCTAGAATTTTTGTTTTGCACCATAAAATGGCTGAAAATGCCGCTTTGCTGTAAAACAGTCTTTTTTGCTAAAACAAATGTCTATTTTAACCTTTTTTTTGGGTGCTTACTAAAATCGGTTCTCTTTTAGGGATGCCCACTAAACCCAGAGCCCCGAAACCCAGCACAACCCTGCTCAGAACGATTCTCAGCAGCCATACGAGCCGTTGTAGAGTTTGCAAAGAGGATACCAGGTCTTTCTTATTTAAGTACTGACGACCAGATGACCTTACTTAAAGCTGGAGTTTTCGAAGTGCTCCTTGTTCGAATGGCAGCCATGTTCAGTTCAGAGGTAAGTTCGACTAATTAGTTCACAGGGATGGATCTAGAGCAAAATCTTGGGGGAGCTTAACGGGATGTTTTCTTCCTTTAGAATTTTAAGGCAGTTTCAACCCGATTTGGTATTGGGCGTCGGGGGTTATGTGTCAGGCCCTACAGTACTATCTGCATATCTAAGTTTTATCCCGACTGCAATTTGTGAACAAAACACAGTCCCCGGAATGACAAACCGGATACTTTCAAAATTTGCCAGGAAAATATTTGTAACATTCCAGGAAAGCGTTAATTACTTCCCGGAGAAAAAAGTACTTGTTACCGGTAATCCGCTAAGAAGTGGTTTGATTGAAAGTGCGGTGATCTTTGGCCTCGTATTGGATGCGTTCGCCACGACCAACGCCGCGGGCGATACAATCCCCGGATTCACCGCCTTGTTTACCGTAGTGGCCATCATGTACAGCATCAGCGCGATCTGTTGGTTCGGAATCGATTGTTCGAAACCGATTGTCGCTGAGGAGATCCCCTCGAAGAAAGCTGATCCAGCCAAATAATCATGCCTACGATCCGCTCCATTCGCTGCATTACCACGGCGCCGGCCGGTATTCGGCTGGTTGTCGTGAAAGTGGAAACCGATGAACCGGGGCGAATGTGATGATGTCGACAGGTATCGCCGTCGTCACGAATAATAACGAACCACAACAAGAACAAAACCACCAAATTCCAGAACAACGTCCCGTACATAATAATGATGATGGAATACAAAGTGACAACAATTCAACAACAACGAATTACGTGAACTATGATTATAATCGTGAGGATCATGATAATTACGACTCTGTGCAACACAATAACAACAACAACGATGACGACAATGACGATGATACGTTGAATTATTGTGCTATTTGTTTAGGTCCGTTACAACCGGGGATGCCGAGCATGATCACGGGCCACACCATCACCATGCGCGCGACAGTCAGACGCTGCGTCTGGAGCAGGATATCCTGGCCAAGAATTCCGGGCTGGCTGAGCGCAATCGCGTCGATTTTGCCGCGCGCGAGATCCTTGCGCTGAATCTGCTCAGTGCCCCGGGTTCGGGCAAGACCCGGCTGCTCGAACGCACCCTGGTCGATCTTGCCGGGGAATACCCCTTGGCGGTGATCGAGGGGGACCAGCACACCCTGGCGGATGCGCGGCGCATTCGCGCGACGGGTCATTATTATCCTTGCAGTCGTCAATGATCTATTTTTATTCGTAGTTGTGACTATAGTTAGGCTCCACCATAAAACCTAAAATGATGCATAAGAGTCTGAGTGAAATAAGTTTGTTGAATTTTTTCCCTAAATTCTTTTTATCTTCTTGACACAAGAAATATCCCACTTGGTCGCATCTGAGCTGGGTTTATTTCTGTATAAATACTTTACGAATTGCATATTCCAGTGATTTTTCTTGCGTATGTAGCTGAACCCTTCTCCGCTTTATACAGTTTTATATTTTTGAGCAACGACTAACGACGAGCGACGACGACGATGATTTTTTGATATATAAAAGAGAAGAAAATAAAACAAAAAAGAGAAAATGGATGGATAAGTACTCTTGATTTTGCTATCTAATGATGATTGATCATAATCATGACAAACGACATTCATTGAACGACGACAACAACAACAACAACAAGAAGAAGACGACGTTTATGATTCATCGTCTAAACACAAACAGAGCCAGCAACAAACGCCCTCTCTTTCTCTCTTTCTCTCTCTCTATTTCTCTCTCTCTCTCTCTCTGCCGTGCCCTGTATCGGCGTGTTGACGGCTACGCGTTCGGCATTACTACGCTCCAAGGAACTTTTCGAGTTGATATCCCGTAACTGTCGTCGTCGGCCCAAAAGGGTGGTCACATAGCCGTTTTCGCGAGCGCCTTCCACAACGTCCTCCATATAAGTTTTCAGTCCCTGATACTGACTGAAGTACTGCCGGATCAGTTGGCCGGCTTCATTGCGTTTGATATTGAGTTGGCGCGAGAGGTTGGTCGCGCCGGCTCCGTAGACGATACTAAAATTTACCGTCTTGGTAAACGAAGCCGCCACAGAGAACGCCCAACCATCTTCAGCTCGTCCGGTTTTTCCATCTACGAAAAGATCGAACGTGCTTTTGTCTTCTGATTCAATAAGCGCATTTTGAAGAACGTTATTTTTGCCCTTTTCATCAACACCATACTCAATTCGGGTGTCCTCAAGGCTTGTCTTTGTAAGGTGATCGATTCCTGTTAATCCAAAGCTACCTGATATACCAACGCCGCCGGTGGCGGCAGCGGTAACCGCGCTGGATTGGCCGTATGAGATATTGGTGTTTGATGACAACCTGGTGATCGGCATGGGTGCGGAATCGATCTTCGAGGCCATCGGCGTGGAGGATATCGACCTCGTTTCCAGCCTCGCCGAGGCGGAGGAGGCGCTGGCCGCCAAGCTCTACGATTTTGTCTTCCTGGACATCAACCTCGGCGATACCACGACGCTTACCCTGGCCCAGGAACTGCACGACAGCGGCCGCAGGTTTGCCTTCGCCACCGGCTACAGCGACCGGCTCGACACGCCCGGCCCGATGGCGGAGGTCCCTCGGGTGAGCAAGCCCTACGGCAAGTGGATTGCGACCCGGCTTACCCCTGGTGATCTTGGGGCAATTCAGCTTCATCGCGACGTTCGCGACGCTTGTAATCTCGGCCCGCCTTGAAAAGTTCGACCGGCCTTTAGAAGAAGCTGCTCTCAATCTGGGTGCAAGTCGTTGGGGCGCTGTGCGGCAGATCACGCTGCCATTTCTAATGCCTGCCATCGCCGGTGCGGCGGTAGTTGCCATCCTGATGAGTTTTGAAAATTTCAACACCACGCTGATGCTGGTGGGCTCTGACGCACCGCTAACGATCACCATGTCGACCTCGGCCTCGGCAAACACTTCTTCTGGCTCGTGGTGACCGCCTCGACGATCGGACTCGTTCTCTCGTTCACGAGAGCGCGGCGGATGGAAGGCGTCGGCGCGTCCCGCCTCGGGAGCGCTTGCCTCTACTTCCTCATCGCGACGATCGGGACGCACATGAACATCCTTGCCGTCGGCGATCGCCCCGAGCTCTTCCTCGTCGGTGGGATCTGGATGGCGTTTCACGCCGTGCTGCTGATCGTGGTCGCACGCCTCATCAAAGCACCGTTCTTCCTCCTGGTGGCCGTGGTCGCGCGCATAGGCTTCGAGCCGTTCGATGCGGTCGAAATCGGCCTTCGCGAGCGTGGCGTCGCCGGCGAGCCGGCTGCCCACGGGCGCATCCGCGTCGCGACGGTACTTGCCGGTCAATAAGCCGCGCGCGATCGGGTAGTAGGGCAACAAGCCGATGCCGTTGGCGTCGCAGACCGGGATCAGGTCGGCCTCGATATCCCGCTCCAGCACGTTCCAGGCGTTCTGCGCCGTGACGAAGCCTTTAAGGTTGCCGCGCGCGGCTTCGTCGATCGCGAACTGCCTGCCGCCCGACCACAGCAGACAACCCCGCTTTATGACCTGATGGTAGAGAAAAACAACGCCGTTATGGGAGATAGCTGGGGACTGGAAACGCCGCTCTGGTTTGCGCCGAAAGGTACCGAACCCCTGGATGTAGTTTCCTTCCACCGATCCAATGACTTTGACAATGTAGGCAATGAGGTGCGGGGGGTCAGAAACTCGGTAGGTGTTACCGAAATAGCCAATTTTGCGAAATACGAAATTACCGGGGAGGGGGCTGAAGCCTGGTTGTCAAACCTGTTTCATCCGCGGAGTGGATGAAACCTATTGTTTCGAACTGACCGTCGGCACCCACCTGGTGGGCCGGTCTCCCGAGGCCGATATTCACCTTCCCGATGCCTCGGTCTCTTCCCAACATGCCGAGATCCTGTGCGCCCCGGGAGGCAACTTCGCCGTCAAGGATCTGGGGTCGACCAACGGAACCTTTCTGGGATCCGAACGGATTCAGAGCCTGGCTCTCTCCGTCGGGCAGATCGTCACTTTTGGGAATGTCCGTCTTCAAATAGATACTGAAGCCGCGTCGGTATTTCTGTGGGTTAAATAGGAGCGCACATGTTCGATTATCATGACAAAATAGCGACTTTTGATGAAGCGCTTTGGCAGGCCATGGAATTTGAACGTAAGCGCCAAGAAGACCATATCGAGCTTATTGCCTCAGAAAACTATGCAAGCCCACGTGTGCTAGAAGCACAAGGCTCATTACTTACCAATAAATACGCAGAAGGTTACCCCCATAAACGTTACTATGGTGGGTGTGAGCATGTTGATACAGTTGAAGACTTAGCCATTGAGCGTGTTAAAAAGCTATTTGACGCTCTTGTTCACAAAGTGTTGGACAAAGACGGGGGTTATTGGTTTTATTGTGTATCAGTAGCTGATGGATTGTCGATGACGTCATCGCATCATAGTCTCTTACGCGCCTTTTGGTAATTTGGCGTCTGTCCCTTTGTCCTGCGCTTTGATCGAAACTGTTTGCGCGTGTTTGCTCTTCACACCGTTACTAAGAAAATGCGAGAACACTCCCTATCATACGGTTTTAATAATTATAATATAATTATACATGTGAAAAAAGGGTATGAGCTACAAGGGAGGACGTCCTATCACGGCCCGATCAAAAACCATGCTCGATCCCGTCAAAGGGCAGTACGTCGCTGCTACTTGGAGTGACGGGAAGTTCATGTTGGCGATCTCGTGGCTCCAGAGGATATTATGAGGCACCGCGATAGCCTCGCCGTCCACCACGAAACCAATCACACGATCCGTATCGACGAGATAGGCAGCTTCATTTGCTGCGATGAGGGGAGGATCTGTGAGAGCAGGAATGCCGTCTTTACCAACACCACCATCCGTGAACTGGTCTCGGGCAACAATACAGGTGTTCGCGCATCAAAGCAAGGTCGCCGACCTCTACGATGACGACCTTATCGAGACTCAGTACAACGCGGAGCTGGTCGCGATGTTGAAGGACATGACCGGGGCGGACGCGGTCACGATTTTTGATCATACGCGCCGCTCGAGTGACGCCGCCGGCGCCAGGAACCCCGATGGCCATCGCGGACCGGCGGGCCGGGTCCATGCGGATTATACCGTCAAATCCGGCCCACAACGCGCCAAGGATACCCTGGGTGAGGCCGAGGTCGACCGCGTGCTCTCTTCCGGCGGTCGTGCTCTGATCTCTTACATCTTTCATTGGAATTCGTCTTGTGTGTATATTATACCAAATGGCAATATTTTGCATTTGTACCTGCCAAATAGAGTGTTGAATGTTGTGAGAAGTGACGACTTTTTGTTAAAAGCCAACATCCAATACCTGGACCTTGCATCAAGCTTAGAGAACTTATTGTGGCCATGAGTATTAGCTGCAATATCTTCGAATGTTGGCATTGGGTAGTGGGGCCTTTGTACTGCTTTATTAAGCTCTCTTAGGTCAAAACATAATCATAGTGTTCCTGATAAATACTTTTTATATCTTCCTTAAAGGTAAGGAAACATCCTCCCCCTCCCCTCCAATGTTGTCGTGAATTGGCAGCCCTGACCATGTAGTCTTTACCTAAGCCATAGTACATGTCAAGCTGGTTCACAGTGTCACTGTAGTTTCCGACTTTAAGTATTGATTCAATATCTGGTTCTGTAATTGAACTTTGCCTTTCTACCCTGGCTCGAACGTTCATCAAGCTACCAGTTCCAAATCCACTCCGAAAGGCATGCCTTAAATAAAAAAAAACAATAGAACACGCCTGTCATGGCTTCAAAATCTAAACATAATAAAAAATCTACATGTATCGGCACCGCCTACACCTCCAACTTCTCCTAGACCACCGTCACGGAGTCCCCAGCCTAAGGAGGAAGAAGAAGAGATTGACTACAAGACAGTCGGTGACGTCAAACCGCCTTATTCTTATGCTACGCTCATTTGCATGGCTATGAGATCCTATAAGAATAAAATGACTTTATCAGCTATATATAAATGGATTAAAGATAATTTCTTGTATTACAAATTGGCTGATCCTAGCTGGCAGGGAAGGCAACCTTCAAAAGCTTTTAACAGTTTTTCAGGATCTTGATTCCAAATATTTTCAATAAGTTCACCACCACTTGTTTTTGAATTAAAATCTTCTTCGTTTTTCTTTTTAGATGGTAGCTGAGCCTCACCGTTTAAAAGTGCAATGGTTTGTCGTTTTCCTCTCATTCTTCCTTCATTAATCTTATTCTTTTTTTGTTCTTTTTCTGTGAATGGTTCAGATGCTTTTGCAATAAATCGTTTGCAATTTTGTATCATTTGATTTGATATCTTCATAAATAATGGCTACATCCAACAGGTCAAAGGACCCCAGGACCGGCGTCAACGCCTGTTGCGGCTGACCGATAAGGGCCGCGAAATGGAGCTGCAGCTGACCGAAGATCAGCGGGCGCGATTCGCCCGCGCCTATCGCGACGCCGGTGTTGAAGCGGTCGACGGGTTTCGCAAGGTCATGCTGGGATTGCTGACCCGCGACGAAGACCGCGACCGGTTCAAGCACCTCGACAACGGGGGCCGCTGACAACTTCACATGCAATCGGCCCGGACCGCCGATATAATCGGCACATGGTTACATTATGTACAATTTAGCAATCTAATTCAATTCACTTTTAATTTACAACAAATTACTTTAACGAGTAAATTTAATAGATAGCTTAGCTGCTTTTCCGCACTGCTGGGTAGATCCAGGGGAGTGATTTTATGTGTGCCCCCAGAAAGTCAAAAATTAGAGTAATTGCAGGGGTGGATTTGTGAAATACCAATGGAGGGACCTTTCAGAAACTAAAAAAAAGTGTATTTATTGCAAGATGATGGATTCTCCTCGTTATGCTACGGAAAGTCAAGCAAAATGATTATGCGCGAATGCGGCTTTAACGGCAGTGAGCCGGTGGTTGACCCAATGTGCGGCTCCGGCACCTTTGTGATCGAGGCGGCAGAAATCGCCAAGGGCCTGCTGCCGGGCCGCAGCCGCAGCTTTGCCTTTGAAAAGCTTGCGACTTTTGATGCGGACGCCTGGGCAGAGCTGAAGCAGCAGGGCGAGGCACGCGAAACGGACGTGCTGTTCCACGGCTCCGATCGCAACGCCGGTGCCGTTGAGATGTCCACCGCCAATGCCGAGCGCGCCAGCGTCGCGGACTGCAATGGCATCAATGAACTGTCACAGCTCACGAAGAAAATGCTTCCTTACACACCTCACTATAGGCACTACAGTTTTTAAGCTTAACAGCGATGCTATGCAGCTGCTCCTCAAAGCCATTTGCGAAGTCAGGTCCAGCCTTGAGAGCTTTTTGTAACTTAACAAGCCAATACTCCCGCAGGCCGTAAGCTACAAAGAGCTCTGTCCTTGTATTTGCCGGAATGGGCTTAGTGGTTTCCACGTAGGTAAAAGGTGCAGAAAGTGAAAATTTGCAGTTGCTAGAGGCATTGAGCGTTACAAAAGGATTTTTTCGAGGGAGGGGATAACAAAAAAAAATTAAAAAACACATCAAAAAATTGTTTATATCCATTATTGTTATGTTTTTTTACGAGTCAGACAAACATTTCGTGGGGGGGTTCAAACCCCCTAGCCCTCCTGGATACGGCTTTGCGTATGTGCACCTCTGTTGCCAGCTTCACGAGAAGATTGCAGTAAAAAGTTTTATAAACCTTCTTCTTCTATGAGCCAATAAAGATTCGGTGAGAAGCTTCAGTAGCTTCTGCTCCGGATTTAGTGTAGCGATCGACAGTAGCGAGTTGGGAATCGTCCACACTCACCATCCTTCTGCGCTGATCGGGTCCTTCCGCATCCTCCACCCTTTTGCTCAAATCGAGCTAAGCAAAAGGAGGCATCAGATAGAAGTTGCAGGACAACGTACTTCACAAGGAGCTGACGAACACGTTCATCGCCATCGAAAATTTCCTTCACAAAGCGATCCAGAGCAAAAGAGAAGGTTTCGTAGACATATGGGAGCAGATCTCTTGTTTCCTTCGTCAATGCCAACTTGCCATCTATGACCCCGTGCGCTTCCAGTTCCATGAGATACATCTCTAGACTTTTGGCCACGTCATTGTAGTGGGCATGTGGCCCTAACATAATGGAGTAGCCTTGTTTTGCGGCCCAACGCAACGAGCCTTCGGAAGAAGCACCGATCCACGACGGTGGTTTAGGCTGTTGAAACGGTTTCGGCAGGACCTCGACATCTTCGAAATCCCAGTAGTCGCCATGCCAGGTGAGACGCTCATTATCCCAGGCCGCATGGACGATATCGACGGCTTCGCGAAACCGGGTATAACTCTCTTCTGAAAAATGTCAGTAAAACTCCCCAACTTGTTTAATTGACTATAATAGGTCTTAATATGTAACAATAAAAAACTATGATGTAACAACCAAACCCTATTACATGACGACTTAAATAAATCTACTGATTAGGCAAAAGGTACCTTCATCATTTAGAAAACATTCCCTATGACTTAACTAGCACATGCGTCTTGCTCTGAAACAATTGCCGTTAAACCTTCTTCGTCATCTTCAGTCACTAGGGTAAGAAAAGAATAGTGGCAATTGGTCTCACAGAATCCAAAGGGCGCTCGCAAAATATGTTCATAAATAGCGAATATATAGGTCCGACAAATACAATCGAATATATACGAACTACGAAAATCACAAAGAATGAACAACTAACACCGCTGGATCAGACCCAATAGCCGATCTATAACAACAATTTCTTAAACTTGTTTATTTACTCTATGTGGTGGGACATTGACTAACACCGGGTGATACCACCGAATCTGTTTTTAGCACATACCCTTCTTACTTCTAATCGTGATCTTAAGCCGAACGAAGACGTAAATGAATTTAAGATTAAGCGCCGGTATTCCATTGATAATTGGTGCATCTGCAGGAGCAACATTGTTTGTTTCAGGAATTGCATTTTTCATTTTTCGAAAACGGGAAATGAATCGTCGTAATTCTCATGGAGTTGTTAGTGAAAGACCATTTGAAATCAAATCCTAAATAATAAATTATCAAGAATATTTTTGTTTGAGCATATTTTATTATTTGAGCCCACAGAAAATCTTATAGCCAAGAATAACATATCCGTTTGAGAAATTTTGTTTCAGAGTGGGCAAAACGGTGCACAAGAATAAGTGTAACTTCCCCCCTCAGCTTTCCCTTAAAAAATAAAACTTGATACCTTATTCTGTTCTTGTGACATTGTGTCTCTTCTCGTACTTACAGCCTGGATTTACTTAAGCCCTTTTTATTTAGTTCAATAGTGGTAACAACAGCAGCAATCGTTGTAGTAGCCCTAAGAGCCCTAAAACTTTCAACTTAATATCCTCAGCCATTCCTAAGATATTGCTGATGCGTCGTTTTGACAGCCAGAACACATGCCTTTTGATTTGGTTTTATAGCAATATGAGCTTTTCCCGAAGCTTTCGGAACAAGCCTGACTTTCCACTACCACATGTGAGGTATAAAACCGAATCTCGCCGTGGTGTAACATCTTGCCCATCTTCAGTCTATTCATCTGAATCTGAAATTTACTGGTATACAAATAGCAGTGGCTTCCGCACGACTGATTGGGCTACTTATTCTGGTCACTTGTTTAAAAGCTCTGAGCAAACTTACACTGAAGATCGCACTCGCACAGTCGAAACAAACTGCCGCACTGAGCAGCGCGTTACTCGTGTTTTCCGCTGTGGGTTTGAGCCATAAAACCTAGTATATGAAAAAAATTTGCAATGAAAATAAAGACTGACATTAAAACTTTAAATCCAAGATAAATTTTCCAACATATGTAAGGGGCTGATGTCTCCCTCAACTCTACTTTTTATGTTAAAGCTTGACTAGTGCTTTCCTGAAAGCATTTTAGAATCCAAGATATATAACCAGCAGGTAATCAAAAGTTTTCCATTTTTTTATTACTTTTCAAAAGATTAGAGCTTCCTGTCCTTGTGTTAGAGCATTCATCCCAAAAACACTGAGAAGAGAGATAAAATCTAATGCCGACGCTTATTGGAGCGAAACCAAACATCCTTTTTTTAAATACTTGTATTGATGCATTTGCTTAATTCTATCTTTATGCTCCTTCTTATAAATAATCTGAGGCGTTTTGAATTTATTTTACCATCTAATATTATCTTGATTCACATGGGTCTAACACATTGGGGGGTGATGGTGGCGGGGCGAAACATGAAACGTATATTTTCATGCCTCTATTTTTGGAGGGGTTTTGCTTGCATTGCAAGAGTACCCATGAGCTGATAAACGAAGCCAGAGATGTTTTCCTTTTAGACTGCTTGATTTCTTCGGCCATGGATTGCATTTCCGCGCGCATCTTCGTCCCCTACTTCAATCAATATGGAATATTTAGCCGGGGCAGCGCACTCTCTCAAGCGGGTATATAAGATATCGCCAACAAATCCGCGAACCCCTAGTAAAGCCCACCCGTCCCGGTCGAGGGTGCCGCCAGAAAGCCGCCTTCTCCGCTGCCATCGGTCCATGACTCGCCTTCGATAACGCTTGCACGCGTCGATGGTTGTGTGCCGTCTTTGAACGCTTCCAAAATAACATTCTTTAAAACAAGAATTCCTTTACGAAGGAGGCATTAATTTTGAAACAGGAGGAATTAAGAGGAGGGTCCTCTTACTCATCTCTTAGTGACGGACATTGAACTTTGACCTATTTTCACCAGTCTCTACTTGCCAGTCCAAAGTCTATTTTATTCGAATTTTCCATATCGTCTCAGAGTTTTATGACAAAAAAAAGCACGGAATACAAATCTTTTCACCAAAGAAATTTTTCTCCATAGAAATATTAATTTTTAAATTTGATTCTTGTTTTCCTTTTAAAAGACCAAAGTGTAAAACAAAAAACACAAATTTCCCACAATCTAGGGGGGTAATCTTAGAATTACCTCCCCCCAAATTGACAACACTGGTAGCATTGCTAAGAGTAGGAGCCTTGAGAAGCCAATAAGGTCAAAAGATGGGTATCTTCCTTAGTAAATGCTAAAATCCTACATCAACGCCAAAAGGAGGGCCGGGGAGGAGCCTCTTCTCCCTTGGAAAACCAGAAAACATTAAACAATATTTATAAATACTAACATAGAAAAAATTACCACTTAAACTTTTGTGAAAAGATACTTGCAGATCGACCACTTCAACGAGCGGGGTTACATCGCCCCGTTGGAAATCTTTTCCGGTGACGAGATCGCCCAGATTCGCGACTACTTTGACGATCTGCTGAGCAAGGTGACTGCCAGCGGCGGTGACAGTTATTCGATCAGTTCGGCCCACCTGAAATACGGCCCCGTTTATGACATCTTGAAAGATCCGCGGATCGTCGACCCGGTCGCCGATCTGTTTGGTGAAAACGTGATCGGTTGGGGATCGCACTTCTTTTGCAAAATGCCCGGCGATGGAAAGTCGGTCCATAATATATCTTTAACATCACTATTTGAATTCCATCACATCTTCCATTAGCAAAGTTACCATTCAGCCTTTAATCTTGACATAAATCTTAACTGAATCACAACCATAGATCAAAGAGGGCACTTTGCAATGTTCCTACCATAAAGAATAGCTATTCTACAGTTATTATTCCGTTTTATTACAATAATTATGTTTGAAAAAGTTATTCATCTGTTCAAACAGGTAAAAAATAAAAGATGTATTTACTACTTTGAATAAAAATTTCAGGGATTAAGAATCATTATTGAATCAGTTGCGATCTAGCCAAAACTTTAATAGCAACAGGTTCTGATGACTGAAAGACTGGCTTGTCATCAACTTGCTCTCCCTTTACCTGATGAACAGCGTCGGCAAAGATAATGACCCCTGCTCCGTGTGGGTACAAGAGCCGGGTACCACGTTCCGGACGGCGGATGTAACCTGTACGTTTTCGCTTATCCAAGAGAAAGCAGGTTTCCGTCGTCATTTGTCCATGATAATCTCTAACAACCACAGGATAAGATCCGCTGACGGCAGGACGGCTCTTCACGTCGAACAGCTTTTGGCATTGCCTTGAGTCAAGGATATGTAAGTGTTGTTGATCTGTTTCAGTTTGTGTGAGTGCTATAACATGCTTGACTCATTCTGTACCTGTGCTATACTGCTTGAAATATTTTGACATTCAGGGCTTCACAGAAACCTGTGCACTGCTGTCATTTCAGGGGGAGAATGACTTGAGGGTTGACACATCTGGTCAACCAGTGGCTTCAGCTGAGGTGAAGCTGGATTCTTGTCCAGATATAAAAGATGGATCTGGTCAGCCTTATCTTTCCACTGTGATGGTTTTCGCAGACCTGATTCGGCATGCCGCCATTCTGGTGATGGTGACCTGGTTCGGACTCTGGATGACTCGACGCATTTCACTGGGGACCCGATTCTGGATCTGTGTCAGTTGCGCGGTCGTTGTCGGATTCGACATGGCGTCCAAGTATCTGCGGACCGGCGGGATTGATCCCATGCCTGACTTCTCAGGCGGGTGGCCGTCGATGACGGAGGTGGCCCGGGCCGGATACTACGCGCTGCTCGGCGGCTGGAGTCCGGTTTCCGATGTCCTCAAGGTGGTGTGAGCCCTCGCGGTCATGAACAACTTCCTGGCAGCATTCTGCGAGGGGGCCATGAGCGGTATTCAGGTGACCGTGTTGCGCCGGGCGCCCCTGGAGGTAGTGGAGAGTACCCACACCAACAATACCCAGGGCGCTATACTCCACAAATGATGCCGGGTGGGCGAATGCACAGTGGTGGGCGTGGCACCGGCCAGGTTCAGATCCTGCAGCGCCCCCCGGGTGGAATGCCAGGAATGGGCGGGAGTAGTGTGCCAATGGGTGGACCAGGAGGAATGCATGGACGTAAAGCGAAAATTGGATCATCATCAGCCCACTCCTCCCAGATTCATACTTCAGTGGGGAGGGATCATCAGGGAGGATTTAATGAAAACTGAAACTTCTTGGGAGAAAATAGAGAAAGGCTTTTAATAGATTGGGATGGAGGAAGAGCGTGCACAGCTGTGTCGGCATTAGGTGGCTTGATTAGGTGGTAATAAGGTGCTAGAAAAGAAAGAACTCATAATATGCTATAATAAAAACACGCTTTATATAGAGCATAAGATAAATGGATAAAAAAGGATAAAGATCCCAACCTCTTCCACGCGAAGACAAATTGAAGCTCGTTGGACGCCTGAAAGAAAAACTCGGGCTCCTGGACAAGACGCGACTGGCGGGTCGTTTTAAAAAACTGACCGCTGTCGAATACAGCAACACGCTGCAAGACATCTTTGGTGCGCCCGTCAATAATCTTTCCGATTTGCCGTTTGATTCCGAACACGAAATCAAGAAGCTCGGTGAGCATCAGGTGATCACCAGCTACGCCATGAAACAATATTATGCGGTGGCCAACGAATACCTGGAACAGCATCTTCTTGTCCTGGGAGCCGCTGCACGGCTACGCCATCTCCAAGACCATCCGTACGTCCTCCGCGGAGGAGTTCCAGATCGAAGAGGGCGCGCTGTACCCAGCCCTCAGGCGCCTGCAGACGAAGGGAATGCTCGACTCCCACTGGGCCGAGACCGAGACCGGCCGCGAGGCCAAGTTCTACGAACTCACCGACGCAGGACGTGAGCATCTCGACCGAGAGATCCGCGACTGGCAGCGCTACGTCGACGCCATGGCCGCGGTGCTGTATCGCGAGCAGCCCCTGACCGCCTGCCATCACCATTGTGCGCGTGCGCGAACGCTACGCCGTCCCCGGCCCACGCCCGCGTTTCTACTCGCTCGTCGAACTCGAACTCAAAACCGGCCGCACCCACCAGATCCGCGTGCATCTGAGTTACAACCAGTGGCCGATCGTCGGCGACGACATGTACGGCGGCCGCGCCCTCACCATCGACACCCTCGAAGAAGCCCCCGCCCCGCCCGCCAACCCGCCAACGACGCCCCACGAAAAACTCTCGCGCGAGCGCACCACCAAAAACCTCCTCATCGCCCGCCAGTTTTTTCATGCTCATGTTTAATTGGACCTGGATGTAGGGCATGTTCATACCTAACCGGATGATTCTTGGACTTGGAGTCAAAATATCTAGATTTGTATTATTTTAAGTTTTGTTTCTGTTGCTTTCTTTTGTTCCACTGCCTTATTTAAATTTTTACTCTTTTTTCTCTCTTTAATTTTACAAACCTGATACAGGAGGTAATCATGACACCTTCTAGTGCTATCCCTGAGAGCACAGGGTACAATTAAGGGCCAACTACAAATTAAATCCGTCACCTTCTAACCGGTGCTGAAAGGTTCAAGACATTAGCAACAATCGGCGGCATCGCCAGATACAGCAACCAACCAAGCCCCGCCGCGCCATACATGATCGAAAGTGCCAGGGGCTGGAAAATTTGCTGGGTTGCACTGCCAACCGTTTGGGACGGTACCTGCCACAGCTCAAGGATATAGGGTGCGACACCGGAAAAGTTCAGGCCAAATACGCAACGGGCCATCGTACGGCCCGGACTACGGTCAAAAATGAAAGCCACCATTGATGGCAGTAATCCGACCACCAGCGTGATGAAAGCATTGGAGAGTTGTATTGAATTAATCTCGCTAAATCAATTTGAAACCTATTTAGAAATTACCCCCGATGGCAGTGTTCTATTAGACTTAGTAGAATGAAAACAAATCAAATAATCAGTGTATTCAATTTAGCTCCTTATATGTCCAAATACAAATCTTATTGCATACCCTCGAATTTCCTTGATCATATCAAAGCTTGAACAACATCATCATCATTGTTAATAATGGCTAGTCAACTGAAAAGACAGGACATTGGCAATGCATCTTTCAAAGAGCAAAGAGATTTGTTGTCTCAAAGTAGGTAAACCTTTCAGAGAACATAGACAGAGACCTCCGTGAGGTAGATCTCCATAGAAACAAAAGCTGTGGAGAAATGTATTATTGATTCATGACTCCCTAAAGTAAGCCCAAATTTGGGTTATCCCTGACCAGTTTGTAACTTGATCGAATGCATACCAGACCAATTGAACCCAAGAAGAAGCAATATTTTGAAAAGAAATAGTTGTATCAATTCGTGAAATTTAAAAAGGAATAAAATATTGCTTTTCTACAATTGTCTTGAAACTGTCAGCTGCACGCCGTCTCGCCTCCGTCAAGCCGAAACCTCACCCGCAGCAGCAGCTCCGATTCTTCAGGATCGTCATCGGCCTCATCTTCTGGCGACGTCCACGAAGCGGAGTCCTCGCTCTCTAGCTCAACGTACGAGCTCATCACCGCCCCAACCGAGGCCAAGTGGCTGTACGAGGTACCATGACAGCGCCATCATTCTTCCCAATATTTACTCGTAGACTCATCCCGCTGCTTTATGGTTGCAGCATCTTGTGTACATTCCTGTGTACGGCGACATTCCGGAGTGTTGTTTCCCAAAATTTGGAAGGGATACTTGGCTGAAAATAGCACATTTGACCTTCAAAAATTTGTTTTGGTACACCTGAGATCTCGTCAAGACCTGCCTGAAAATCAAGACCAGTGGCACATCATGGTCTGCAACCAACAGGTGCTGGACAAAGTTCATAGTTTTTGTAAAATAACATGAACAAAATATATTCAATCAGAACATGACATGATTCTGACATTATTGTCACTATGGGGTTTGCTCAAACCAACCAACAAAGTTGGCTGAATACTCAACAAAGTGTGCCTTCTTAGGATCAGCTATCCACGATAGATCACCGCCCGCTGAAAATGCCCTGCCCCCTGCACCAGTTAAAACAATTACTCCTATCTTATCATCAAGCCATGCATCCTCTATCGCAATAGCAAGCTCTTCTCTGGTCTGCGTGTTAAGTGCATTGCGTGTCTCGGGGCGATTAATTGTGACATAGGCAACTTTTCTCTTTTTCTCATAAAGAACATTTTTTAGAGGCAATCCATGGTTTTTCTTAACAGTTTTTTTACGACGAGTAGTCTTTTTAGTTGTAGGCATGGAAGATGGGCCGCACCATAAAAGATGGCAACTCGTTTCTTGCCGGCTTGCATCTCCTCCCCGAGCAGGTCCACCGCGCGCCGATTCCGCACCGTGATGATCGTGGAGCCGTCGGGACCGTCAAACACGGACGGCATTGCCAGACTGCGTTCAAACTCTTCCGCCATGACTCGCTTGAGCTGGGTGGAACGGTCGGGAGCGAGGAAAGCTGCAAACAGCCGAATGTCGCTAGCACGCGCGGGATCTTTCGACTGCATGGCGATGCCCTGTCCCAGAATGCGGAAGGGCAGTATCGACCTCTTAAATTATGAAGTCCAAAAAGGGCAAAAATTTCTTTTGGCCCATGTATAAATGTATATCATTGAGTCTTCGAGCTAAGGGAAGCTCAATATTTTTTTTTATTTACAAGAATGAAGTGCGAAAGACTTTTCACTCGAACAGCTTTAAATTTGCATCCGAAAATTCAAGGCCTATGTCACCCTAATCACTAACAAATTCTATGGTTGGGGTCTGAAATGTCCCAAAAACTTAATTTTTCAATGGATTTGCACTATTCTTTAGGCTAAGAAGTTCACCGTCACTGGCAAGGATGGCGAAGAGATCGTCCTGACCATTGAGCGCAAGCGGGAGGTTCGTTCACCGCGCGCGGGCAAGGAAACCCGCTTGGCTGATGGGGCCAGCGTCCGTGCGAAGATTACATTAAAAGCAGATGGACGCGTGGAAGATATCGAAATCCTTTCGAGCAAGCCGAACGAAAAGTATGGCGAGTCGTTTGAAAACGGCGTGAAGCATTGGCGCTTCATTCCGCCGAAGGGTGTATCAGGGACGGATGTGCCCCCTTTCGAATATGGCATGTTTAAAAGAACATCTTTAAGGAGGAGAAATACTTACAGCTATATCCAAGGAAGGTTATATACACATAATAGCCAATGGATATTACCCACAGAAGATTGCCGAAGACCCTTGATAGAAACCAATCTTGACTTATAAAAACTGCAAAAACAAAGCGATTAATGGGTATCATTTTGAATTTCCTAGAATTCAAACGTGGAGCTTTGTGTCTGCTCTCCAAGGGCGCCGGCAGAGAATTTTCCGCGGAGGGGGAGGGGGCAGGCGCCAAAATAGCAGTGGTGGGTAGGTGTTGAACGTGGCTGTCAAGACGGGACCGGAAAGTCCTTGGATTTCGGCCAGCTGCGACTTGGTGGAAAAGTCGTACGTTCGGACCACATCGCGATGGGGCGAACTGGCAAATTGTTTTCCATCGTCGGACAAGCACAGCAGTCGTCCCGGCAACGTTCCCACTTGCTCGCCTGAATCGACATCCCACAATCTCGTGCCTCGTGAATCCGTCGTGATGAGGTGCCCGCCGGGATGAAACAGTAAACGCTGGATTCGCGCCGGCTGTTCCATTCGTTTGTCGACGATAGCCCGCAAGACCGAATGTTGATAGAAGAATCGGCATTAGCCGAGAGAAATTAGAGACCTGTCGATAATCTCTCCGTCAACACTCTGACAGCTTTCGACCACTAAAGAATTTTGAGAATTTTTGTTATATTTGGAATACAAAAAATTTAGTTCCTATGGCACAAGTGCTAAAAGCGGACCTCGATGAAATGGTATTTGAAGACCGCGAGAAGCGTTACGGAGCTTTCGATTTAAGAAAGCGCTATCCGAAGCATCTCACGATCGGTACCGTTACTATCGGGCTTTCTTATCATAATGGGTTTTAGACATGGCGTAGGTCTCACCGACATTCAGTAGTTTGCGTAGGTAATTTCGGTGGTGGTCCATTTCATTTGTCCTACATACAGCTAAGAAGGGGTGGGGAGGCAGAACAGGCGTTGATGGGGGGTTAAGGGGGCCTTCTTAATCTTAGCAAGTAGGAGATTAAGGTCATTAAGAGTTGCCGGGTTTTTCAACCCATAGGGAGCCACATCGATGCTTAGGTACGAAACATCCTGGTCGGCTCTGAGAGTTTTCACCGGGGTATTATCTGAGGAACTAAATAGGCCTTTGTAAAAGTAGTGAATAAACAGCCTCTAGATAAATATTTAATTCATCCCTATTGCTAATAAAATTACTTTTCTTCTTGAGTAAAGGTTCAACGTTTTCTGATTGATAAACAATTATAATAGGTGAAACAGAAACAGTATTTTAATAAATAAAACAATTTGTCAGTCCCTACATTCGCAATATGTTCAAGAACAACGCCAGAGAAAAAAAAAGACAGAAAGAAATACCCTCACTAAAAAGGAAAACAAGGAGTAGCCGCCCTCCACTGTTTATCCTAGAACAAGAAATCTAAAAGAGACAGACTTTTTTGTGCATACAAATTTTAGTAATTAAAAAAAATATAAAATCACAGAGTCATAGAAAAAACAGTTAGAATTCAACAAACGGAAAAACAAAATATGAAAAAGCTTATAAGGGATACAACATAAGCAAAAACAGCATGGATTAAAGAAAGGCAGGAACCCTAGCAACCAATTTCATAGGGAGGGCTGCTATTAGAGATAAATTTAAGTAATAATAAGAGACATTTCTGAGAAGTTTTAATGAAAATGCATCAGCATCGAGAAACAATTTTAGACCACGACTTGCTAAACGTTTTCGAGAAATTTTATCGTTAACATTGAGTAGAAGTGAATCTTGAATTCGTCGTTCGGTGTATCGAAGTGGTGAACCACAATCGACAATTAATTTTGTTTGATCGGTATTGTTCATTAGAGCAGCAAGTCCAGAACTAGTTAAGAAACTCGAACTGTAGTGATTATCAGCTGCGCTGTTGACAATAAGAGTAGGTGTTTGTTGACAAAGAAGCATATTTTCTTCTGTTGTTGTTGTTGTTTTTGGGCCGTGGTCGGCGTAGGGATCGCCCACGCGCTCGTGAGTCAGGTCTCCGGCCCGCCAGTGCTGGCCCGCCTGCGCAACGTCTACGGCGTGTATCGCGTGACCGCCGCGACCTTCAGCAACGTGCCCGTCCCCGTGCGCACCTTGCACCACGGCTCAACCGTCCACGGCCGCCAGCTCGCAGACCAGCCGCGGTTGCCGATCAGCTACTACAGCAAGGCGGGCCCCTGGGGCGACGGCTTCGGGCTCATGGGCGAGGGCACGCGCTGCGGGATCGTCGGCCTGGTCGGCGTTGCCAATGTGCGCGGTTTTGCCGGCAACATGGACACCCTGCCTGCATGGGTGACGGAAGCGGAAAGTGGCACCGGATTCGTCGAGCTAGCCGAGGCAATTCTTAGCAGCCGCTAAATGAGCTGCTTGCTTTTCGCCGATCTGAATGTAAGAATTCCAACATAATTGACATTGACCATCATGATCATGTGATGCCGAGCCCGAAAGGTCAGCGGCTTCGACGGTGAAGGAGTGGGACGGTTGGTCGACATGCTCGACAACACCCATCAGGCAAATCCGGTCAAAGGGTTCGGATGCTTTGCCACTATTGCCAATATCTTATTGATGTACAAAAATTATTTGATTATTTACTTTTATTCTACTTAATTCTTTTTTGTGACCTGCATCGTTTTCCAATGACCCGGTACTGAGTTGCGATTCACATTTTGAAAAACGCTGTATTCGATAATTGAAATGTCAGTGTTTGTTAATTATTTAATTTAATTATAACAAATATTGAAATTTTAAACATTTATCCTATTTGTAGGTAGCCTATATACTCTGAAGTATATGTAAGCTTTAATGGTTTCGTGCCGTAGGCGCTGACGTTCGCTGTGGATTCGAGCACGATGCTCTTCGATAACGAACGGCCGTCTTTGCGTGCTTTTTTAATGTCCTTCTTTTTGTGTTCGATATTCGCCCACTTCTCGGCGGTTAGGAGACCGAGATCGGCGTCGGCGTTCGAGATTTGAAATCCCATGTCTTGCAACACGTTGATCGTGGCTTTCATCACGAGGCGCGTGTCTGACGTGTCGAATTCGCGGGTTTGAAAGCTACGGCGCTCGAGTTGGGACGGTACTTTTCCGCCTGCTGCCCCGTGTCCTGGGCGAAGCCGTCCCCGTCCCCCCGCACCATGTGCGCGAGCAGCGTCGCCCCGCCGGCGACCGCCACCCCCTGGGCCCAGTAGGGGTACTGGTCAGCGGGCAGGTCCGGCCAGGCCGTCTCGACCCCCAGCGGGGCGAGGGCCGCGTCGAAGGAGGCGACGACCAGGCCCTCGTCGGGCTCCATGCCGAAGACCCGCAGCGCACCGGCGGCCTCGTCCCAACGCATGGCATTGCCCGTCATGCGGGAGGCGCTCGAGGCGTCGACGATGGTCTAATGATGAGCCATAGTTTAAGGAAGCTTTTAAATATCTAAAAAAATAATATAAATCTTCCAAACAGTTCGTGTTCCCGAACTGTAAGTAAGGAACAATTCTGTACAATAGCTAGTAAAACTCAAAAAGCAGAATATTGATAAAAATAGATATATCAAAAGAATTTGCTTTTCATGGAGATTTAAAATTTAAAAGTTTCATGAAGCTTAATTTATATCATCAAAGGTTAGCACACCTGAGAAAACAAGCTTGTTTTTTAAAACAGGGGAGAAACCACCCTAAATTTTGACATATCGTCGGCAGTCTCTCGGAGTGCCCATGTTTCAAAGCTGAGCGTGGTTACTCTCATTACTGCGGCCTTCAATATTCCAATCTTAGCTCGCAGATTTATGTTTTGATCCTTTCAAAGAATTTTCAACTGGAAAAAAGCATCCTGTCTCTTGGCTATTCTACTTTTGACGAAAGGAAACATATTAGATCTTCAATGCATCTACCATCTTTATTAATGATACTAGTAAAAAACAAGATTCTCTGTTTAGGGAATATAGATCTTTCAATAAGTTTTTCCTGTCTTCATCGCCACCTCGCAGCTCCACATGGACAAGAAGCTGCGCAAGGGACCGGAAGAGGTCCTCGAGATGGCGCAAGCCGGCGTCAAGCTCGCTCGCAACTTCACGGACGACGTCGAGTTCTCGCCCGAGGACGCGAGTCGTACCGACATGGACTTCATGTGCCGCGTGATCGAAGCCGCGATCAAGGCCGGCGCGACGACGATCAACATCCCGGACACCGTCGGCTACGCGACACCGGGCGAGATCCTCGACCGCGTGAACTACGTCAAGACCAAGGTCGACAGGGACTGCAGGAGGTTCGCCGGCCACACCGGCGGCTCCTGGGCGCTGGCCTCGCAGGCCAGACGCAGGCTGAGCTCGAAGCCCCACCCGCTGACCTCCGGGTCCTCGAAGGCCTTGCGGTGCAGCTCGCTGAACCCGTAGGTCACGTAGTGCCAGTTGGGCTGCGGGTCCATGGAGGCGTAGACGCTGATCCCCTCCAGGGGGTCGTTGCCGCCCAGGGCGTAGGGCGGCACCGGCGCCCAGTGGCGGGTGGGCTCGTGGCCCTGGTAGAGGGGGACGAGCGCTTTTGACGACTTCAAATACTTCATCTGTCGTTTTTGAAAGAAACTTGCACATTCTTTCGCCTGTGACACGAAGTCCCTTCCAGATCCACTGCGGCGAGTCATTGTCAATCTGAGACGATGCATCTTCGATACCAACCGTGCCGTACCTGGAACGCTTCGGAGGGAAGCTATTAGGAATCAGCAACGTGTGGAGACGAATCCAGTGTCGTCTCGCATTTCTGGCAAATCCTTCTTCACGAGCCTCTAGAAGGCGAGGCCAGCTCTTCAGTTCAAGCTTTCTCCAAAGTATCCAAATATCCATAACGGGGGAGGTTACCCAACCCGGATCTTTCAAAATTAATAGCCCTATTACCCTTTTGCATATAATTTCCAAAGCAAAAGGGCTCACAGAAAAAGCTGATTTGAAGCGCTCTTTTGTTTTAAGAGATGGCAATAAGTTAGCTATAAATATGTATGCCCTATTCAAAAAAGATGATTTTTCGCAAAATATTTGGCTTAAACCTAATGATTTAATTGTTATCCGGGATAATTTTCAAAGTCGAATTAACATTATTGGAGAAATTAATACACCGACCGACGGGGTGACCTTGGTCTTGCCGTAGGAGCCGGCCACCAGGCCCGCCGACACCGCCGCCATGACGCCGGAGACGTGGAAGAAGTGCTCGGCGACGATGAACGAGGCGTAGGCCAGGACGAGCGACAGGGTGACCTGGACGGCCTTGTTGGAGATGTCGCGCCCGATGATCGAGAAGATCGCCCGGGCCATGACGGCTCCGATGATCAGGCCGCCGGCGGCGACGACGATGAAGCTGGTGACGCCGTTCATGAGGCGCACGCTGAAGGGCAGCGCCTCCATCACAGCGCACATCGCAGGCTGCCGTGGCCGGTCGCGATTCCGCCGAACCTGCTGTCTCGGCGATTGACCGGCTGCTGACTCACCGAATTCTCGGGCCGTGCGCATTTCTGACACTGATGCTGGGTGTGTTCTTCCTGATTTTCTCGCTGGCCGGGATCCCCATGGATCTCGTCGATGCCGTCTTTGGACGCGCGGGTGAGCTGGCGGACAGCCTGTTCCCGACGACCCCGGTGAACCGACCGCTGTGGTTCTCAGCAGTTGTTGCGCTTTCGCTGACCGTTTTTGGGAAGGGTTACACCTGCTGCCACCGATTCTGCGAGGTGCTTTGATAGTGCGTCGACGGCGCGATCCGCAGCTTCAATTAGATCGCGCCCAGTAGCTTTGCAGTCTGGGCAATCGGGGAAAGTGACAACGAGATGACCTTGGGCGTCTTTCCTCAGGCAGGCAATGTAGGTAGTCGTCATTGGGCATAGCCTCCGTCGTGGTGCTGGCAATTCTTTTGACAGTGTTGCACGGCCGCATTTCAGTTCGCTGGAAGGCCATGCCTCGTACGATAACTCTCCACCTGTTGGGAACATACTTGCATAAATAGAATAATGGTGAGAAACACTCATTAACTGCTATAGTTGCGTGGCGAGCGCGAGGTATTCGTTTGTGCTCTGTAGACGAGGAAATGTGGCTGCCCAAGGATGCCCCGTCCTTAGAGGTTTCAACTTCATCGAGACCGTTTCTGACTCTTCAAGTAAGGGGAACTGCATGCAGATCAGCCGTCTCTTCCGCAGTCGACACCGTAAATTACTTGGGGCTCCATGCACCAAGGCGCGTCTCAAATTGAAGTCGACGAAGCATCTCGGCTTCCCACTTGGTGGAAGGCACCGCTAAACGGCCAACCGCTCATCAACGCCCGCAGTGAGAGCGTGGCTCAAAAACCATCTTTTAAAGAACCTTTTCAACAGCGACGCTGCTTGATTCCGGCAACCGGGTTCTATGAGTGGCGGTCAAGCAACAACCACAAGCAGGCCTATTATGTTCACCATCAGGACGACCATACATTTGCTTTTGCCGGCATTTGGAACCCCGCACGCATGGGGCTCGATTTGCCACAATCGTTTGCCATCCTCACTACAGCCGCTAACGCACTAAACAGCCCGATTTCACCGAGGAAATCGCCGGGGTTCAGGTAGGCCAGCACCAGTTCGCGGCCTTCATCGTCTTCCAGCAGCACGGTGACCGAGCCTTTGACGATATAAAAAAGATCGTGCGACGGGTCACCCTGCCGAATAATGGTGCTCTTCGCGCTAAACTGTTTGCGATGGCAGTGCTCCAGGAATTTCTGGATGTGCTGGTCGTCAGTCTCCGTCAGGGGTTGCACAACACTCATGGTGACTTCCTCGTGGGCTCGCGAGCCGGGTAGCGTTCTACGGCTAGAAGAAGCGTTTCACCTTCTCTGCCACTTCAAGGGTGGATAAGTGACTCCATGTCACGCAAAGTTTGCGGAACCTACGTACATAGTGGTTGTGTCATGCAACGGGGTGAGCAAAAGCGTTCTGTGTGTCCGAACAGGCCCCACAAAAGCAAAACTACGAGCGCACACTTACATAGATACGGGTCCACATCGAGCAATCTTTCGCATGGTGCCAAATAGACCAAGTTCGTGATATGTCATTCCCATTTCTTCTTCGTCTAACTGCGAATGTTCCATGCTGGGGCGTCCGGATGATTAGCAACCAATATGTCCGAGCAAATTTCTGCCAGAGCGTTTGAAGACGTAGATTAGTTGCTGCTTACAAACGATCGAAGAACGGAGAAATGGAAACGAGAAGTGCGGCTCCCCCGTCAGGAGTTTCTTTGGGAGAAAGCGGAGTGTACACACTGTCGAAATCAACCTTGATCTGAAACGTCGGCTTGTGGCGCCGGCCGCGCGGTCCGGGCAACCCGAGAGCGCGCTAACCCAGATGATCCTGCGGGACCACGCCGATGCACTGGAACGCACGCCTTGGTTAATACCAAGTGCCATAAAAATTGAAATAGCCCATGCTCTTGGATCAAACCCTTCAGTGCTAGAAGGGTTAAAGTGATTTTGTTGCACAAAACACATAAAAGCTTAATTTTTAACCATAATTTTTCCTGTTTGCAGAAACAACCAAATCTCAGGCAGGATTTTCTCTTTCCTGTGTGCAGAGCCATAATATTTATCTGAGAGATCTGCTTCTTTTTGTTATCATAATTGTATTATAGCTCTCATTAAAAATGTCTGTTAAGACGTTTTGTAAAGAGCCTGCTAATGTTGACACTTTCGTCCTGATAAGTTTTGGCAGCTCCAATCACGCTTACCTAGCTGGGGTGCTGCGCTCATAATAAATTGATACCTCTTGGGTGAGGCTTTTCCATTAGGATAGGGTGGTAGATAAGGTACATATCTGATTTCATCGTTAGACTTTTCCTCAATTAGTTGGATAAATAAGAGGTGGAGTTGAGTATTTAGGCTCATTAAAGTAAATAAAAATTGAATATTACCTTTGTTTCATTTGGTAAACTTTAAACAAGGGCATTTTTTGGCAGTATGGCAGCGGTCGCGAGTTCCGAGTGAATGTGGAACGCGTCGATGGCTTCGACGGACCGATTCGAGTTGATATTTCCAACTTGCCACCGGGCTTTCATGCGTCGTCTCCCGTTGTTATTCAAGAAGGGCAATACTTCGCCTTTGGAACCATCCATGCGCTCCCCGATGCCGTGGCCCCCACCGAAGAGAATGCCAAGACGTCTGTTGTCACTGCGACTGCGGTCATCAATGGCAAAGAAGTGACCAACGAAGTCAACAACCTGGGTGAAATCAAATTGGCGGAAGAGACGATCACCCCCAGCGCGAAGATCCCCAGGATCTCCAGCGTGCGGTGGGTGGCGGAGTAGTCGTAGCCCTTCTCGGCGCTCATGTCCCTCTTCCCCGAGGGCGGCCACCATACCAGGGGCCAGAGGGGTGAAAAAGGGAGTTTCGGGCTAGCTTTCGACCTCGAGCAGGGGCTCCGGAATCACCCGGAACTTCGGGCCCACGCGGGGGAAGTGCACGACCCACGCGGCGGCCTGGCTCGAGGGATACAGGGCCTTCCCGCGCTCTCCGGCGCGAATGACGACCTTCTTTCTAAGTTTTTTTCTTCAAACCAACAGTTTTTTGTTTTTATTTTTTAAATCACAAGTTCAATGTCATCACTTCCAGACTGTTCTTCTTGTTGTGAGCCTTCTGACTCTGGCACCATGGTTTGCAGCACTTGAATAGCAGAAGCAAACCCAACCACCGTGGGGAACTCAAATAGCATTCCTACAGTTATCTTCACACCCAGCTGCTTACTTAGCTTGTTAACAATGACAGTGGCCAACAAGGAGTGTCCGCCCAACGAAAAATAGTTATCATTGATACCAACTCAGAAACAAATTTATTGGGAAAAAACCAATACTAAAAAAACTCCCGAAGTAAAGGAAAGGGGGCAGGATCATTGCCAGAACTTTATACTCACAGATTGGCAGCAGAGATTTCGTAAACACTCGAACTATATCGGTCAATTTTCTAAGATGCAATATGAAAATTGAGGCCCCCCCCCAATTTTGCAGAAAGATAGTAATCACCAACTTAATTTCAATATTTAATTAGAAATAACAATCAAAGAAACATTAGTAGAAAATGGAGGGCAACAAATCCGAACTGACCATGGCCCGGAGCGGAGAAGACCATGACCCCCTCATTAAAGTCAAAACTGTTACGACCATAGTCCACCCCACAATTTTTGTCCTTGATTGAGATCATGTAAAGGTCGGACGTAGTTCTGCTGCCAATAGCACTTTCAGGTACTTCGAGTTGAGAAGTGTCAAGCATTGAGATCAGCGGATGCTTAGGTTTTGGATAACCCAGATGTTCGTGCAATTCGCTAATACTCTGGTTTCTATGGATTTTTTTCGCCATGATTAAGAGACATTAGGCAACAAAACTCAAACTATGCGGATTTGTCGGAACAACCAGACCAGGTTTCCAGACGCTCGCGTTGTGATAACCGAGGGAGGCGCCTTTCGGATTCGAGCGGCAACAGTCAGGTGCGTCCGGCCATACGTGACCGAAGGAAAGGGTCTCGCTTTTCCGTTGATGAATTTTCCAATGATGATGACGCTGATGTGGATTCTCAGTCTGAATCGTGCTCCGATTCGGATTCTTGTTCCGATTCTGATGCTGAGTCCAGCGTCGGCGACGATGGCTTTTGTTCAATATCGACGGTCATTCGACTTTTGGATCCACAAATTCATGGGGAATATTGTGTGTTTGTGCGCGCTCTAAAATGACAGCATCATTTTTGTTGCTTAAAATGATGTTGATTGTCGCGTCCAACTGTTTAGCGTCAATGGCATCTATGACAGCTTGCAGTGCTGTGCCTCTGGTGGATCCTAAGACGCCGATGTTGATCATGCTGTTTCCCGAATGCTGTCCATATGTTTGATGCGTTTGTTGAGCAGTGTTTCCGTGCCGATGTCTTTTCTATGAAATAATGGGCCTTTGATGTGGGCGATTTCTGCTTCGGTGGCCGGCTCAACGGTGTGGTCTGGAGCGGTGTGTGTGCCGAAGGAGTGATGGCAAGCACGGAGATGTGGTGGTTGACACACGGTGAGCATCAAATACATTTGCATGAGCATCCAAACATGTGTATCTCGTAGCTGCCTACAACTTGGAGTTATAACCTCGACTCACCACTTGAACTCATCACGTAGCAGCTCGGCTCGAAACTTATCTCGATCTTGCATCCGACGCTGCGCTCTCTTGCTCACGACATTCTGCCTGCTTCCTGGAGCGCGATACCCCTTATCCCCCACAAATGATACTTGAAGAACAGCTTTGCAAGAAGCAACAACTCCATCTGGAGTGATCCCCTGACGGAGGTTATACCTGGAAACACGCCTGAAGATTCAGTCAAAGAAAAAACTAGGGGACCAAGCTTCACTCGGGTAAAAATAAAAATACTGTTTTGGAACTTTAATTTCGAGTTAGTTCCCTGCTTCAGATGTAATATATCGCTACAAACAGACTTAAAAAGGTTTCTTCCCATTAAGTTCTATAAGGTTTGCCAGGAACGAGGAACGAAACAAATCTTGCGCATAGCCAGTCCCGTCGAGCTCCTCGGTTTCGTCGATCCGGGTCTCCAGGATTCGGAAGACCGCGCCGCCGCGCGCTGCGAAATAATGGTTATAGCGAGGTCCTTCGACATAGCGCTGCACCATCAGTGTCGTATGCATCGGAGGCCAATTCGGCAGGTTGTGCGACAGATCCTCTGCGTCTCTGCAAATCAGCGCCTTCTTGCCACCGACCCCCTCCCCCGATTCCTGCGGCCGCACAACGAGGGGAAAACCGATCGTCTCGACAGCAGTCAGAAGTTCTCTGTTCCCAGATTAGTGGGTTCATTTCTGATGAATTTTTCTCGACCATCGAGGGGTATATCGGTTCTATAGATCACTTTCTGGGGATCGTAACCCATGGATATCATGCTTTGCTGGGAGATGTTTGTCCACCTATCTACTACGGCACTTACCTCAGCTTTCGCTACAGTCTTATCGTTGATACTCAGCAATGTTGATTCCACGTTCAGCGCTTTTGAATTGAGATCGAATGTGCATCGATGTATGTATATGGTTCTGGCATTGGCATCGGCCTTGGTAACGGTCGATTTGTAAGTTCTTAAGAATCGAAAGTGATCAAAAAGTAACAAGCCCCCCCCCTCCCTTGTGCCTTTTTTCTCCCAATTCATCTTATCAAAATTTTGAAATAGCCATTTTGTTCATAATAGTCCAAAAATTTAAATTACTATAACTTAGGGGTTGAGAAATCTTCCCTAGCCCCCGGGGCAAGGATTGTAACTTATGTAAGTTGTCCATTACTAGAATATAAGGTTCTTTGAAAGGGGAGGGGTCATATTAACTCTGGAGGGGGCTTGTTCGATCGGAAATTGAAACCAATTTGTCATACAGCTGCCGGGGGTACATAAACGGGGATTACTCTTTCAATGGCGGTTTGAACCAGGGCACCCCGGTGTGCGACGAATTGGGTGGCTCATTGTGCCATCATTGCTTGGCACTTCGGTAACGCAAATTAACATTACGATTAATACGATTTTGGGATCGTATTTTGATGGTGGCCCTACTTATTTATTTTATGGTATGCGGCTTATTCAGTTTCCCTTGGGAATTTTTGGCGTAGCGTTAGCAACGGCGATTCTTCCCACGCTCTCCGCTCAAGCTTTGGGTCTTGGAAACGCCTTGCCGATATATTTGACTCCTAACAAGCTATGTTTATCGATGGCGTGACGTCAAAATTACCGTGAAGAGCTGGATGCACACGTTTAGAATAAATTTCTTATCTAATTTCTGTTCGTTAGAAGTTTTAACGTTAATCATTACTATCGTTCCAGGCTAAAACCTACCTCCTAACTTGAGTAAGCTGTCCCAGAGTTTCCAAAAGCACTCCTGTCCAAGGGAAAAGAAAATTCTGGGTATACAGCCAAGGCTTGCTTGTCCTTCTCAAGCGTCGATCTTGTTCTAACAGCAAAAATTGGCACAATTAGGAAACTTTGCTCATGGCAGTATTTATCGTCAATTGTGCAGTTTTGAAATGGTGTTTAATCACAGATATCAACAGAAGAACATAATAGAAGAGCTGTTGAAATACAGTCACAAAAAATTAAAACAAGAAAGTCAAAATAGATATTATGTAGTCTTCTGGGGTATAGATTTCACGTGATTCTTTATAACTATGCTTTTCTGTTTTGAACAGATATTTTCCAAAAAAAAAGGGAATGTCGAAATCCAAAGCCTCGTCGTCGGCGCGAGTCAGTACGCCGACTTCGGCAACCTGCAGTACGCGGCCAGCGACGCGCGCAAGATCGCGGAGATGCTGGAGATGGACCTGGGGTTCGAGGTCACGCTGCTGCACGACGGGGAGCGGGTCGAGGGAGTCGAACGCGAGGTCGACTACGAGGCACGCCTGCCCAGCGGCGACCGCATCGTGGCCACCTTCCGCAAGCTGGTGGCTCGCTCGACCGACGCGGACCAGTTCCTCTTCTACTACTGCGGCCACGGAGAGGCGCGTGAAGGTGGCTTCAGGGTTCCTTCAAATGAATAAATCAACAGAACTATGATTATCATAGTAGCTACCATACACAATAATCATAGTTCTAATAATCCACCAGGATGATGGCCGAACCTGACATAATCGATTGCTGGAGTATGTTTCTTCGCCCCAATTCCAATTACAATACCGAAAAACCACTTCAATACCCCCTACATTAGGATACCCCTCTCCACTATAAAAAGTAAAAGTTTTGCAAAAAAATATCAAAATATAAAATAAGCAGACCTGGAATGATAGATGGCTGAATTATGGTGTATTTTTACTAATAAAAACTTTCGTAAAATTAAAAGTTCTAATTGCCTTTTTAAGCAACCAAAAAATTGGAGGGTAACTAGGCCTGCTCCTTTTTTTCTCAAAATCGTCCGATCAAAACTAAGAGAAAGTCATTTAGCCCCCCCCAAAAAAAAAAAATCTGCAAATTTCTTTTTAATTATTCATGTGCAAAGAGCCAAAGTCAAAATATGCATTAATTCAAAAACGTTCATAAATTAAATAAGAAAACCCAGTTTTTTTAACTGAAAGTAAGGAGCAACATTGGTCGGCGGCGGCAATCGCGTCACGGTTCCTGCGTCGGCCAAGCTGACGGGCAAGGGTGTCGTCGTAGAGCGACATATCGGCGAGACCGGTGATCAGGTCGCCATGCTCGTCAAGCAGCGCCGTATAGCTCGGTGTTGCCCGGTCGAGAAACGTTGCCGACAGATCGGCGATGCCGGCAACGCGCGCGGCCTGGGTAACGGCCTCTCCGCCGGCATCGCCGCCGCGCACCGAGAGCATCGATCCGGTCACGCCGCGCTGGACCGCGGCGCGCAACGCGTTGAACGTAGTGGTGGCGGATATGGATAATCATTGTTTGCGAGCGGTGGCGCCCAATGGCACGACCACGACATTGGTTGGTGTCCCGCTGAGGAGGGGCAACACGGATGGCAGCCCCTCCGTTGCCCAACTGGCGGGGCCAGCCTCGGTCCTGACTTTGGTGATCGGAGGGAAATCGCAGGTGCTGGTCACGGATACCTATGGGCATGCGTTGCGCCTGGTTACCCCGCGCATGTCTCCCGAGCAGTGGAAGAATCACGCGGCAACAATCATCCAGAGGTCATTTCGCCGCCGGTTCTGGGGGTCTTTCTCGCGCTTGCAGTCTTATGGTGGTTCCTGCGCGGTTGGCGCGCTACGTTGATGATCGCGACAACGATTCCATTCTCGCTGCTGTCGTCGCTGCTCGTACTCAGCATGTTGGGCCGCAGCCTGAACGTCGTGTCGTTGGCCGGCCTCGCATTTGCTGTCGGTCTTGTCCTTGATGCCGCGATCATCGTGCAGGAGAACATCGTACGACTGCGGCAGGGCGGGATTAGCTCAGCATCGAGCTCGCCCCGGCTCATCTTCGGGAGGGCCTCCTCAGCACTTTCCCCTCCAGGCGTCGCAACAGCCAGCCGAACGGACTGGCGCCGGTGATGCCGGCCGGGGTGTCCTCGGTGCGCAGTTCGTAGAGGCCGTCGTCCAGGCGGGACAGGGACGCGTAACGGTCGGCAGCATAGGCTTCCAGCAACCCGTCGAAGTGGATGGCGTTGGCCGCGTAGAGATCCGCCGCGCCGGTCGCGTCCTCGGCCCGCAATTCGCAGGCGTAGGTGCGGCGGAATCCTTCCCGCCACAGGGCCGCGCTGGAGAATGCGTCCGGCAGGGTCTCAAAATATTAGTTTTAGACCATGAAAATTGATTGTCTATCCTAAAGTTCTGATTCTCTGTCATTTTGACGCTCTTTAAACAAAACTTGATGTTTGGTGGCAGAAAGTTGTTTAGGTAAAATTAAAAAATTAGGTAAATTTTATTTTTTCTAGACACTTGGGAAATGTTATGGTGGTTTAAACTCTGTTCAGAGCTGTTTACAACAATATAGTCCGGGATCTGTTGAATTCGAGTTAGCCAAAAACGTTTCCTCGTATCTAGTCAATGTTTTACAGTCTTTGGACCGTTCAATTTGTGTCTTCAATCCTCGACTACAAAGAGATCAATTCCTGGGACGAATACTTTGCCTCGCTTAGCAAAACCCAGCGCAAGGAACGCAAGCGCAAAATGCGAAAACTGTCTTCTGCAGGTGAAGTAACATTTGATGTGCATTTTCACAGCAGCGAGGAATTTTCCAAACTTGTTGAGCTTGGGATTGAAATGAAGCGCAAATGGCTGCAGGAAACGGATCGCCATTCCCAATCGCTGTTTAAGCGGGAAAGCCTTGAACTCCTTTCATCGCTTGGGGATGACGACGCCGACGCGAGCCCGCCTGCTCGACGCGCTGCTCGCCGTCGCCCCGCGCCTCCGTCAGGACGTCCTCCCGGCCGTCTTGCTTCACGACGACTTCTCCCACCACAACGTCGGCTTCAGCGAGGACGGGGACGAGGCGCTCGGTGTCTTCGACTTCACCGACGCTTGCCTCGGCGATCCGCACCGCGACCTCCGCTACGCGTACACCTTCGAGCCCTTCGCAGAGGACATGATCCGGGAGTACGAGCACGAGCGCGGGACGACGCTGGATCGCGATCCTTTGATATAGTAGTATAATAGCAACAGGTATGAGAATAGCTTATGTCATCCTGAATACGTGGTATGCAGGTGGACAGACGAGGGTCCTTACCAATAAGGTAAATTATTGGGCCAGCAAGGGACATGAGGTTTATATTGTTACCTCAGATCAGGATGGAAGGTCTTCTTTCTATCCGACGGATAGTCGAGTACACATTGAGGATCTAGGGATCAACTATTTTCAGCTAGATGCGTACTCACTGAGGCAAAAGCTAATTCTACTTCCTCGTCTATTCCTTCGGCATGAGAAAATTCGGAGTTCCGACTGGTCATATCATAACCTATTCTTGGAGCAAATCGAAAAATGCCACGTGTTGTTCTTTTTTGTCTACGGTATGTTAGGTTCGTGTGTGGGTCCGCAAGAAAACTAAAAACGCTTACCCCGCGCTATAGTTTAGTTTGATCCACGAAGCCCAACAACGCCGTGATTCTTCTTCTTATCCTCCTTTTTTGAATTCAAGGAATCTGTGTTGCACGAGTTAGGAAACTCTTTCGATGATTCACAGATTGTGTTCAAAGAGTGATCATAGTACCGTTAGGATTTAATCTGGTTAGAAAGCTTCCAACTGTGGCTATGTTTTTAGATTCAGCTTCAGGAAATTCAATGCCGTTTGTAGGTTCGTCAGCAAGTAGGAATCCGTACATGATTCCAGATCCCTGATCTGCATCCTTAGAGCTAATTACTGTGCGGAACTCTTCAAAATCCGAAGGCAGTAAAAGTTCGGTCAAAAATGATGATTCTCCAGTTGATTGGTTCAATGTTCGCAACTCGTGGAAGGTTAACTTGTCAATGAATGTCGCACATTGCGATAGCTCCCCTGGCACACGCCTATGAGCGTAATATCAGTAGGGCCCTCAGGCACGACTACCCCATCACATAGCAAGACCCGCGCATACCAGTAGTCAATGTCATTGCCGAGGCCTGGCGATTCGCTTTCGACCAGTGCGGCTGTTGTCTGTTCGACCGTTTTGCGATCGGCGAAGCAATCGTAGTAACCGCGATGCGGCATGATGGAGCGATCTTCTTCGTAGAGGCAGATTGTCGCGACTGCGCCTTCGCTTTGGAGCTGTTCGACCCGGCCCCACTTGACGGCCTGCATGACAGAATACGTAATAAAGTCCATCATAGACGAAAAGAATAAAAATCATTTTAATTGACGTGTCTAGTTTTTCTCTCGTTTTTTCGCACTCGTCTCTTAGGAGCAAAGTATTTTATTGATCTGTTGACGTCCGATAAATGGATTCGAGTTTCGAAAACTTAAGCTGCAAAAAAATGGTGACAGATGGTGCCAAATATTTGGTTTTGAAGGACCACGATACAAAAATACAACATTTTTGTCCCCCCTTGAACCCATGTTTGGTCTATTCACTGTCTGGAAACCGCGTTTTTCTCGTGAGTCAGATAGCCATTGGTGTTGTAATCGTACACAATGGTTAACCCATTCGGATACACCAGCCCTTTAGGGCGTCCATAATTTGCATCATACTGTGTTGTTACAGCATAGTCCCTGCCATCCAGTGTCGTCGTGACGGTGGTGGGACGCGCAGCAGAATCATATTGATAGCCTTTACTGGCCGTGCCCATACTTTGAGAAGATAACCAGCCTTTACTGGGGTCAAAAACAAATTTGGCCGTTCCGCTGGCGCTGTAGCGTTGGGTGACACGACCTGTCGAGAATGCTGCACCGACCCGGGCCGAAGCTTCGGATGTGGCGACCGCGGTGTATCAAGGCGTTGATGCTGTGATGCTGTCCGCCGAAACAGCGGTGGGCCGACATCCAGCGACGGCTGTGGCGATCATGAATCGCATCATTCGCGCCGTCGAACGCGCCGATGATTATCGCCAGGCCCTGGTGCAATATGATGGCGGCGGCGAGAAACGCGATGACGTTGATACGACCGCGCAGGCGGTCATGGACATTGCCGAACGCAACCAGACACCGCTGGCTTTGCGCCTTGTCTTATTTTTTTTATTTCTTTTCTATTCTTTCATATGTATCTTTCTCTTTCACTTGTTTCCTGTCTACCAGCACAAATATCAAGCTCTTGAGATATTTTCATTTACTTATGTATTTCTGTCATCCTTTTTTAAATTTTGTAATCTTCTTTATAAGATTTTTTAATGCTATAAGTTAATTAAATTTAATTACATCAGATCAAATTAATTACAATAAATTAATCTTGTAGTAAAATATTACCCTTTGAATAAAAGTGGTTTAGAATATGGTTAATGTCTATGTTGCGGTTTTCTTTTCGCCTTTTTCATTTAGAACCTCTCCCCAAACGTAAGATGGGTTGCCGGTTCGCTCTTCCTCGCTGGGGCCGGTAACCGTTTTTGTGATGCGATATTTTAGAATGCTTTGCACCGTATCGGTTGCCAGAATGGGGCGAATGTAGCGCATCATTTTTAGTGTGGAAACCGTGGAGGGCGGGAGCGGAACATATACTTCGATGTTCGGAATTCCAGTAGTGTAATAGGCGGTGGAGACATCCCCCCAGGGAATACTGACAGCGTTTTTTTCACCCGCCGGGCAGATGAAATCCTTGAGATAGGCGCAGCTGTTCGCGAGCGGAATGCCCTCCCACATCGTGCCGAGATCCTTGAGGAGGAACGGGATGCCTTTGAACGGCCCATCCGGGAGCGCCGGATCGGCGGCCGCTTTTCGGCCGTAGTCGAACGCCGGCATCGAGACCGCGTTGAGCGTCGGGTCGAGCGCCTCGATCCGACGAATTGCTTCTTCGGCAAGCTCGCTCGGGTGAACCTCGCCCGCTTTCACCAGCGCGGCGATCTCGAGCGAGTCTCGCTCGTTGGCGTTGAAAAACTCAAGGTCCCCAATCGCAAAGGGCGTTGGTTCCGATTTGGCCGGTTGGGCGGCCAGGTTCCAAACCAAAAGGCCACTCAAAAGAAACCAAACGAACAGGTTACCAATTGAGAAATTCAATTTCATAAGTCGTTTCATTTTCGTGCTCCACAATGTTCAAAAGCGCCGTTTCACGCTCGGGGCCTCCCAGAAAGTAGGCCGCTTCAAAATCTTGGGTTTTGGGTTCTCGTCCATGCCGATCAAGCTTGCAAACCCTGATACGACGCTCGGTTGGGTGCTGCTCGGTTTCGCCGGCGCGATGTACGGTCTCGTCCTGACCGACGACCTCGTGATGCTGGTCATGTTCTGGGAACTGACGAGCATCCTCTCTTACCTCCTCATCGGTCATTACCGGCGCCGTGCCGCCAGCCGACGCGCGGCGCTCCAAGCACTCCTCGTGACCACTCTCGGCGGACTCGTGATGTTCGTCGGAGTCGTGCTGCTGGTCGTCGACACCGGCACTTCGAGCATCCGCGAGATCCTCGAGATCGCGCCGTCCGGACCGATCGTGGATGCCGCGGTGTGTTGTTTGTATGTGATCGTGCAAACTGAACCGATGTTCAAAAACTTTTGGGCGGACAGAACTTCGCTTGGCAATCGCGCCGGTGGTGAAACCACGACCGATTTTGCCATCGGTTTGATCGGCGTGATCTTGGTGCTCGAATCGACTCGCCGCAGTATCGGGCTGATCGTCCCGATGTTGGCGTTGGCATTCGTCGCTCACTCTTATTATTGCTATGGCAGCTTTCGATACGATTGGCCAGTGATGCCCGATGCGATGCTGCCGCATGCAGGCCAAAGTGTGACGCCCGCCGCAACATTGCTGAGGGTGCCCTGCATGGCGAGGCCGATCGCCAGACCGGCGGCGCCGAAGATCGCGACGAGGCTGGTCGCCTCGACGCCGAACTGCTGCAGCGCGGCGATGACGACGAACGCGATGATGGCATAGCGCACGAGGCTGCTGAAGAACTTGACCAGCGTCGTATCCGCACGCGGGCTGCGGCTGAGCGTGCGCTCGACCGCGCGGCGCGCCCACCCCGCGGCCATGAAGCCGAAGACGATGATCGCGATGGCACCCAGCACGTTCAGTGCAATATCTGAAGAAAAGTCATGTTTGAATGAAACCCTAAAGAGAAAAATGTGCTTTCTACAGGAGTCTCTGCCACTCAGCCCTGGCCGTGTCCTAAGCTTTTTTCTCGTTATAGTTGGTCAACTATCACTTCTATCCTTCTGCTGCATAGCAATATATGAAGGAAACTCATGATTGAATGATATCCTAAAGAGGAAAATGTGTTTTATACGGGAGTCGCTGCTGCTCAGCCCTGGTCATGTCCTATGCATTTATTCTCATTTGAGTAGATATAACTTTTATCCGCAGTCGTCGCCCAAGTGCCAATCATTCATCCCTATGGGGATCTCGGATCGGTCTTCAATCAGTCGAACACTCGAGGCCTTTCATTTGGAGAAGACCCGAACATCATACACCTGTCTGATGTGTATCACCGGCTACGAACTTTTACAGAGCAAACTAGTTCTGACGAAGATTTAAACAAGATTCGGAAGTTGTTGGCAACGACAGAACGGATGGTGTTTTTGGGTTTCGCCTACCATCGGCAAAATCTCGATCTTCTGTCTTTTGGGCCAGCAGAGAACAATATCCAACCTTGCCCGAACTAAAGTGACGCCCGTCGTGAACTCGCATTCGAATGCGATCACGGCCACCCCGATCTCCAGCGACGACGCTAAGTTGATCCAACTCGTCCGGAAGAACAGTGAACCAACCCGAGCCCTGCATATTCACGCCTTTGAATAACAGATAGGCACTGTCATTGCCGGCATCAAGATCTCGGAAATCGTACCGCTTGATGGTGCTGCCGTCCTGGTCCGAAACCGAGAGCAGATCGGTCCCATCAACAACATCGTTCGAGATCAGCGAAATCGGATTGCCCTATATTTTGAATGCAAAATGATCGTACAATCTTATTCATCTGTGTTCAAGAAACCTTTGCTTTTTATATGGATCCAGAGTTTCTGGTATCGAACGGAGAAGTAGAAGATATGGACACCTCCAGGCTAACATATATTCTTGCTGAAACAAATGATGTGAGCTTTTCAGCCCTTCTTAATCATACTTTGCGAGACAATTTAGATTGCTTCAGTCTTGCAGTATCAGCAGCATTATCAAGTGATATCCAAGAAGATCAGACTCTCTCGATGAATGCAACTTTCGAAACGTCGATATCTCCCTGAGATTGCCGAAGGCAGTCTGCGCCTCCAGGCATTTGGCGTCACCGAGCCGACAAGCGGCACCGATACGACAGCCTTGCGGACAACTGCCCGCCGTGAGGAAGACGACTATGTCGTAAACGGTCAGAAGTTATGGACATCGCGTGCGGAACATTCCGACCTCATGCTGCTGCTCTGCCGCACGACGCCAAGCGACCGGGTCTCCAAGAAGACCGAAGGGTTGTCCGTTCTACTGGTCGATATGCGGGATGCGAGCGATGAGACTCTGAATAAAAAAAAAAAGGAGTTGTAATTATTATGTAATGAGGGTTTGCATGTCTTTGTGTTTATGTTTGTCTCAGAAAAAAAGATGGAATTATATCATTAAATAAGCTGGTACTCTTGGCATGTGCCCTTCCTATAAAAACAAGATGTTTATTTTTCAAAATATAGAGAATTAGTGTGTTTAAGAGAAAATAACCATTGATATAATAGCGCGTAGCCCAAGAACGTTCGGAATCATCCTTTAAGTTTAAAATTATTGTAGTGACTCCCCGGGATTACCTAGTTTCTGGAGGTCCCGCCCCGACCACCAACCCGGCCTCCAACTCCGACGGCTAGACTCGGAAACACCTCGACCTCGGGTTCCTGGACCCGCGCCTTCTCTCCTGTCCCATTCGAACCGCCACGGAGTGCTTCCATGACCGGCCCCCTCTCCGGATTCAAGATCCTCGAAATCGCGGGCATCGGCCCCGGTCCTTTCTGCGCGATGATGTTCGCCGACCACGGCGCCGATGTCCTGCGCATCGACCGCAAGAGCGCAGCGGGTCGAGGCACGCCCTACGACGTGCTCAACCGGCCACCTTTTCTTAACAGTTGCAATAGTAGCTGTTGTGACATTGGCCTGTGACAAAATTTGAACCAGCAAATCAGCAATTAGTTAAATATTACAAATATAGGCAGTGAAATATCCAATTTTACTTATTGGTACCATTACCTATAGAGCAAAGCATATTAGTCCATGAGCCCTGTGGGCAGTGCAGTGAGGTCTGATTGGTTAAGCCTTATTTTTTATAGTCAAGATGTTTTATCACTGTAAGCCCATTTTTTGCAGAAATTTGAGGTTAGTCATTATTCATTCATGACCTCTGTTCATTTGCGCATTCTGGCGACCGAAACAGACGTAGCAGCGGAAGAGCAAGAAGTTGCTACAGAATCGCTCCTGGAATTTTGTCAAGAGCCAGCGCTGTTGCAGGATCTCTATCTTAATTACGACTGTGATGTGGCCTGTACGAATCTGTACGAATCCATAGTTGCCGCCCTGGGACGCGCCGCCACTCCCTCAGGTTGGAACGCAGGTACAACTGCCGATAGTACGACGTCAGCTACTGCTGCTATCAGCACTACTGCTATTGGTGGAGGAACCGGCAAGAGAAGTACTGCGTTCCACCGTCTCCGCCGGTGTTCGCCCAGGATCGCGGCTCGCGGTCTCGACCATCGGTCGATCCCATCGAGCGGTCGTAATCCCAAGACGGTCCGCGGTGCACCTTTCCTTCGTAGACGTGGCTGAATCCACTGAGTCGGAAGGCGTCCACGTTCTTCGGCATCATGTTGAGAATGTGGTGATCGATCCAAGACGTCACGTCCATGATCGGCCCCGCAGATTCCAACGGACGCTGACTGGCGAGTCGCGAGTTCAGGTCGGCCAGAATTCGCACGTGTGATCGACAAAGGCGCGCTCCGCCTGAAGCGCCTCCCGCGCGACGCCGACGAGCTTCACACCCTCGAGACCCGCGACTGGGGACGAAAGCGTCCCAACGTCGTGGTGGAGCCGATGTTCGGTGACTTCTTCCTCTCGCTCGATCGCCGAGAGAACAAACTCGACCGAACCTGGTTCCGCACCGTACGCGGTGAGTACGTGCGGGCGGACGCGCTGAAGATCCGCAACGGCTCACCGATGCTCGGCGAGCACCTCGGCGACCACGTGGAGCTGCCGATTCAAAAGTAAATTGTAATCCAAAGATGATGACAGGATCTTTGAAAATAAGTTTGTTCACAAAAAAAAAATCAGACGAACAAAAAGATTGGTCCCAACAAAGGCTCCATTGCTTGTAAATGAGGGGAAGATATATACTTCATTTTATCACTAATTCTCAAAAAGAGAGAAAGAGAGGAAAAGATTCCAGCGATTCGTAAGAATTCATTCTAATCGCTCGGCAGAAACTAGACCAGATCCAATAAAATCTTAATTATTGTGGTAAAAATAGAAAAAACTTGTAGGCTTGCCCTGGGCGCGCGCCTTCATGCTGACCAGCGCCGTGCTGGTCAGCCTGTACATCCTCAAGCAGAAAACCCTGCGCACCCGCTGACGGCGTCTTGCGGCCGGCAGATTGCCAGCCCATCGCCTAGACTTCCTCGATCAGACCCAGAGACCCGACCCCATGCGACGGCTACGCGTTCAGGGATGGCGGTGGCGGCTGCTGATCCTCTCGATCGGCGGCGGGTTGCTGGCCGGCCTGTCGCTGGCGGACTGGGATTTCGCGCTGATTCTCAAGAATGCCGAGAGTCGATAACGGTGGCAGCTGCCTCGAAGCTGCTGAACAACATCTGCTATAGCTACCGAGGCTACGGGCTCTCGATCGTACGTGCATCATGGAGGGAGGGCGTGGTCAACAACGGCATTGCGGCGCTTGTTTGTGAATGCAGCGGTTGCACTGACCGCGCGCAGGGGTCGATGGTGGCAGGATGGGACCACACCGGCCCGAACCTCCACTACGTTGACAGCGACGGGCAGCGGCTGAAGGCGCAGCGCTTTTCGGTGGGATCCGGTTCCACGTATGCGTATGGCGTGTTGTCCGCTAGACTCACCGATATCCCTGCCGCCGAATCCATTGCTCGAGCCCGATCTCGACGCCGCCGAACAGCACGAAATCAAGTTCGACGGCGGCATGATGAGCCGCATGACTAAGAGTGGCGGCGACATGATGCAGATGATGCACGACGGCAAGATCTGGTTCATCAATGGGGTGGCTGCGACAGGACACGTCATGGAGCCGCTGCTCGCCTTGGATCGCGGTCGAAGCTACATCTTTCATTTACATAACAACACCGCCTGGCCGCATCCCATGCACTTGCATGACTGTGGGGGAGCAAGTCGTCCCCAAAGACATAGTTATAAGGTTTTTCGACTATGCTGAATAAAATGGTTATATCAGAATTTTCATCCGACGACTTTGGGAAAAAATGAGCGTGGCAGGGGGCCTAGGTGCCCTCCAATTTTTTTGGTCACTTAAAAAGGGCACTAGAACTTTTCATTTCCGTTCAAATGAGCCCTCTCGCAAAATTCTAGGATCACTGGGTCGATACGATCACCCCTGGAAAAAAAAACAACAAATAAACACGCATCCGTGATTTGTCTTCTGGAAGGCAGTGATGATTGTAAGGTACTGTTGCCATGCTTGGGCAGCGGGATCCTCTGGAACATCGGCAATGTGTAATGTGTTGCAGCTTGAATGAGGTGTATTTCCTTCAGATCGAGCATTGTGGTGGCGAATTCGAGCCTTGGATTAACTATTGGTGGGCGCTCTGCTGCATGAAGATGAGCTTGGTGTATTCAGGCTACCCACTGATGCAGTCAGCACTGGTAGTTGGAGGAATCTGGGGAATAGTGCTGTATGGGGAACTGAAGGGGACGAAGCCCGTGCTTTTTACAAAATAGGGGAGAAAACGCTAAACAACGCCACAAAATACTATGTTGTCCCACATTTTTTGTGTAAAATCAAAGGATTTTTTTATTCCTAATTGTTTTTGCGGATATTGAATAAAAAATAGTTAAAAACTGAATATATGAAATTTTAATCAGCAGAATAATTGGTGGGGCAATGAGAAACACGAAAGGTATGAAAGGTTAAAAAGAGAGTGAAGATGTTCGACAAATAAAAATCACGTTTATTAATTGTATTTACTCTTTATTCAAAATTTATCATCTTCTTTTTTTCCTCCTTTGCGACTGTTCCTCCATCACCATGATCTCCGGCACCGGACGCAGCAGCTCCAAGCGACGCCCCACGAGCCGCCGAATCCTTGCCAACTGATCACGAGCTTCCGCATCCGCCCGCAATAAGTGATGACGGACAACATCCGAGGCAGGCAACGAGCTCTCATCGGAAGGTTCACCAATATCCTGCCCAAAGCTTGCCGCCATTTCTCGAGCCGTCAGAGAGGCACGAAAGAGCTTGAGGTGATCCAGGCTGCCGACAAAGACCCCATTCTCCCCGGTCTATACCTTCGCCACCCGGTATGTGTACTACTACATCGGCTTCGACCGGCGCACCGGTGAAAATCTGGGTTTTCTGGACGTACAGCCCCGCTAGCTCATTCCGCGTTACGGATCTGATACGCCCTGAGGAAACAGCCAGTTCTGCAGCCACGTAGCGCGACGCTGTGTGACCTGCACGGCATCGCGCGCCCGGCGGCATTCCCCAAGTTGCTCGGCCAGTTCAGCGGATTGCCACTGCCGGTTCGCACCGGCCACATAGGCACCCATACGGTTGAAAACGTCACTTATTGCTAAGTTCTTTAAGTCTTAAAATCAATATCTATTTAAAGAACAAGGTTTCAGAATCTTTGATGACTTTTTTTTTAATCTTTGTGTTCCAATGGTGAAACTTTGAGAAATAGACATACTGATTAAATGAGGTAAAATAAAAACAATTTGAGGCTATAGGAAAACTAAGGAAAAATGTTTTCATCATAATTTGGATAGGCAAAGGCCTCTATCAAGAGACTTGGTGCATTGTCAGGATAAGAGAAACATTGCATTGAGAAGGCTACCAAAATAAGGACTACATTCAAGTGGTTGTTTTCACACCAGAAATCAAGAAGTGACTTTGTTGGGATACCCTGCAGAGTGACAATTTCAAATGGATATGCAGTGCCTAACAAAGCTATTTACAATGTGTAGAAGACTAAAAAATTTCTATACATTTTTAATGTGTAGAAAAAAAAACATATCTTGTAAAGAAATTAAACAACGAGCTTGAAACTTAAGGCAAATAAAAATAATCACTTCGCAGTTTACGCATTTATCCACCAATATAGCACAAATATTTTTACCAATAATATTACTAGTCTGGGAGGGAGAGGAAGTCGTGAAAATTGAGGTATATTTATCTTACGAATGGGTGATCGGATCTTGATGAAGCTTGATATATAGAAAGATCTCGTGTCGTAGATGCCCCGTTTTCAATTTGGATCGGACGACTATCACATTAGCTGTATAAAAATGTTTTGTTTGCTCCCTAATTTAAACCCCCCTCTCCAACCTCTAAATGTAGGCTACAAAACCCATCTACGAACTCGGTCTTACTCCTGACCTCGTCTCAAGTGCTATATGAGCTCTTGGATTTTCTTTTTCTTCGAGATTCATTTCTTTTGAGAATATCTTGTAGTAACCTTGTCGAAATTTTCGACAGACTGCAACAAGTCCAGTTAAAATATAGGTGACTGTCAAAACTTTACTGAGCATGTAAAACAGATCAGAAACAATTGATGAGAGAGAGAGAGAGAGAGAGAGAGAGAGAGAGAGAGAGAGAGACAGATAGTCTACTCTTGGTTTTTTTCTAGAATTAGCCATGACTTGATGCCCACAACTATTTCATTTTAATTCAAAAATCAATGGACTCAGTCAAGGCCTTCAGCCTGCTTCCAGGGTATGATGAGAGAGATTTTCAACTGACCAAAAGGCAATATGTACATACTACTACTGCTACTAATGCTACTGTGACGGTTTTTACTACTACTTTAAACTCAACACTACTGCTACAGCCGCTAAAACGACTAATTTGACACTAGCACTACTAAGGCTAAGGATGTGAAGGTAAATATTAAAGAGGATACTGTTTGGAAAGTTGAATTAAATCAAAACAAAATTAGATCAATTGACTAAAAGACAACATGTTTACGCTACTACTACTATTACTGCAACTTGGCGGCAGGCTTTTCGTCGAGGCGGAGCCGCCGGAAGCATTTCTAGCGGCGCTGGAAACCTTCGGCTTTCGCCCCCAGGACCTGCCGGACCCCTTCCTGGAGGCCGGGCGATGACGCTGTTCTGCGTCTTCGACTGCGATGGCACCCTCGTCGACAGCCAGCGCCGCATCATCGCCTCCGTCGAAGCCGCATGGACGGACGCCGGCCTGGCGCCGCCCGACGCGGAAGCCGTGCGCCGCATCGTCGGCCTGGCGTTGCCGCAAGCGCTCGCCCGTCTGGCGCCGGGTGACGTTAGTAGTTAGGAAGCATCGTTAATCCAATTACTTGCTTAATAATGAGTGCATTTAGCCAATTATCAAATTTAAGTCACCAGCTGAAGCCAAAGAACGTTGGAATAGCACAATTAAAAAAGATGTCAAATATTGATCGTTTCGAAATCATGTAATTTTTTCTAATCATTTCTAATTTAATATAATACAAATGTGTTGCACGTTTTAAATAAACCAATATTAATTTCTATGTAAATAATTAAGTTTTGGCTCGTATGTGCATTCTGAAGAAAAAATTTACTTTGGCATTTTATTTTTAGACAATATTTTTCTATTATCATTTATCATTCCTTTTCGTGTTTTTTTTTTACTTTTCTGTTCTGCTGTGTCTTTTTTCTGCTTATTTTTATATTCCTCTAAATCACAAATTGCAGCTGCCATGGCTTTTTGTTTATTGACTTGTGTTTTCCTGTGTTTAGCCTAATTTTTAAGGTTTCCAAACATGTCTATGATGTTTTAGCGTTTAATGGAGTTATCAACAAGAAAAAAAGTGACTTTGTCCGAGTAAATCAAAATATGTAATAAAGACAGATTTTTGCCTTTACTTACTGCCTCCATCGCGAGTTTGAGATCTGGCGATCGTTCTTGAGGGTTGAACTTTCCGGGTGCAACATATTGATCGTTGATCCGTCCGAAATAGATCACTTCGTCCAGGGTATTGATTACAAAAGATTCAGGAACTACCTGAGGTTGAAGCTTTTTGGCCAGGTCAAGGTTGCTATCCCAAAGAATAGGGAACGCAATGGAAAATTCCGCTTGAAAAGCTTTGACTTCCTTTATTGTGGCTCCAGGGTGGGAGATCACGCCATAGGGTCCGGTGGGCCGCGGCGATTTGGCCGACTTCGTCTATCAGGACCGCTGGGGCGAAAAAGCGGATTGGGTCTAGGGGATGTCGATGCAGAACAGGACCACCCTGCGCAACAGTGCGTCAATCGAAGTCGAGCCACTGACCAAGCGGCTTGGCGCGCGTATCCACGGGGTCGACTGTCGGAATGTAGACGACGCGGCGTGGTCCGAAATCCTGCAAGCCTTCCACGATCATCACGTGCTGATCTTTCCCGATCAGGAGCTGACGCCGGACCAGCATGTCACCTTCGGAACGCGCACTGGGTGCTATGGCGGACCGTCTTCAGCGCGCCGGCGGAACGATTGAAGGGTCCCAACGGCAGCTCGCTAAGAAGCTGGGCACTTCAAAAACATCGATCCATCGGGCCATCCACGCGCTTGTGGCTGCGGGGCTGGCGACGGTGTCCGTCTCTCAGGCTGGAACGCGCTTAGTCCTGGCGTAAGTATCTGAGGCAGCGCGTCTTAGACGCCTCCGTCGATTACCAGGGGTTGGTAAATCGAAGCGCTGCCTCAGACGACGCGACCGTGATGCCTGACAAAAAAAAAATCATTTTTAAAACATTATTAAAAATTAAAGACTTAAAAATATCCCACTAAAACTTAAACTTCACCTACACTCATCATTAAAACTATAATTTGAAACCTAAAAAAAGTTTTTATCTTTCCTTTTACCACTTTTCCAAAAGCCAAAATACAGAATCTACATTTGCAATTAAAATCAATCTCCATTCGTTAATCCATTTTAACTCCCATCAACCACTCCACATCCACATCCTTTGACCCCCACTTACTTTTTTTTTATCTCATTCACACGCATTTCCCACGATATCCCGAGATCCTGGACAGCCCGTGCGAATCCGGCATTCTCTGACAAGAAGCCATACGCTGGGAACACAGCATCGACTGAATGCTCCTGACAAGCAGCAAGCAAAGCACTCGTGTCAGTGTAGCTGCTCACTGCCGACGCGACGTCTGCTGCAGCCACATGAGGTGCCTTAGCATCATGGGTAGTGAACACCGCAACTGTACGAAGCCCCATGGCGCGGCAGGTCCTCATCACGCGCAATGCAATCTCGCCGCGATTAGCAATCAACACAGTCTTCATTAGCAAAACATCCCAACGGACTTTTTTAAACCAAGTTTTGCAATTGATTGGAGCCTCTAACCCTTCGGATGTTGAACAAAACAAAACACTTACAGAATAAGCATCTCATCTGGTTTGAGAGCACTAGCCAATGGAATTCTTCTAAGCCAGTACGATCGAAAAAATTCTTTTCATTCCTGCCCTGCTTTTCGTGAACTGGATAGGGGAAGCTATCGTTCGACGATAAAATCCAAGAACTCTGAAGCAATTGATCAGGTACGATCACTCGGTTTCTCAATTCTATCGCCCATGGACAATGTTGAAGGACTAGAGCGCGCAGCTAATCGCGACCTCACCAAACTGAAACCCGCGCTGGCGTACCTATCCCCTTACAAGAAGCAGATAGCGATCGCTACGATTGCCCTGGTAGTTACCGCGAGCGCCATGTTGTCTATCGGTCAGGGGATGCGCCTTATTATTGATCAGGGTCTGTCCCAATCGTCCTCCGATGTGTTGGTTCAAACGCTGGGTGTGTTCGCTGGTCTCGTCGTGATCCTCACCGTTGGGACGTTCATCCGGTTCTACTACGTTGCGCCGCTTCGACCCGGACGACGCGCTGCGCTTCGCGGTGACAGGCCTCGGGTTGCTGAGCCTCGTGCTGGCCGCCATCGCCTTCATTCGGCGCGAGGACTGGCGCGCGACCACGGTTGCGCTTGCCGTGGGCGGCGGGGCACTGGCATTCCAGTTCGTGGCCATGCTCGCGCTGATGGCAATCGGCCTCGTCTTCCTGTTCCTCGTTTTAAATGTTGTGGGCCTGAGTTAGGGAGCCTCTGAACAAGTGATGGATCGGCACCTTGCGTTTGGCATGCACAGACTTATAAAAAATAAAAAATCTAGTTGTATTTTTAAGTAGTCAATAATTGGAGGGCAACAAGGTCCCCTCCTCAGCATCTTTTTATCAAAATCATCCGATCAAAACTATGAAAAAGCCATTTAGCAAAAAAAAATTAATATGTAGATTTCGTCTTAATTATTCATGTGCATTGAGCCAAAATCAAAACATGTATTAATTCAAAAACGTTCAGAAATTAAATAAAAAAAAAACTTTTTTTTAACTGCAAGTAAGGAGCGACATTAAAACTTAAAACGAACAATAATTACCGTCGGGCCGTTCGCGGGCGGCGCGTTGGGTTGTCGAGCCCGAGGTCGTGTAAGTCACGATGGCGGCGGCGCCGATTGTCCGCGCCACCTGCCTGGCGGCCGCGGTGATGGCGTCCGCGGCGGTGTTCTCCGGGTCGAAATGTTCGGCATCCAGCACGGCTGTGTAGTCCGTGTCATGCTCAACCGTTTCGGCGATGCGGTTCATCATCGTCACCGCTTCTCGTGGGTAATCGCCAGAGGCGGTTTCCGCCGACAGCATCACGGCATCCGCGCCATCGAACACGGGGGGGCTAATACTCCTAATAACAATTCACTACCAGTTCATCAAATTTCTTGAGTTTTCAGTATTTGCACGCAAATGTGTCTTGTGTTTGTAAAATCTTAGTCAAAGAGATTAAACTCAGGAATCAGCCACTCTAGCTGAGTGGGTGACCCACTTGACTTGCAATCCTATGTTTTTCAGGATATGCAGTCAAATCCTGGTGTTGCCAACCAAAGTCCTGGCTTGGGTCGGGGGTCAGGTGTGTGACTGCAAGCTCAGTCACCAGGGGTGTAAAGACAATGTATCTTATAACTTTGTTTTCGAAAATCAAACCACACTCAATAATTCACAATACAAAACAGGATGGTAATATTAAAGATAAGAAATGCAGTTTGGAGAGTCTGTAGTACCTGTTTAAAGCCAAAATTTTAGAAGAGGTCGATAACAAAGATATAGTATATAAGGGGCAACGCACTAGCTTTGTATCTTAGCTATGCATCTACTAGTCTACTAGCTATATGCATCTTAGGGACTTAGAGATACAATTTGCGTTCAGTTATTAATGGACGTAGCTGTAATATCTTAGAAACTGCGGGTTGCCTCTTTATAGAGGCACGAGTGTGCCTCCTTGAACAGCAGACAGTTGATACAGCATCATGCTCCTGTCAAAGCCTATCGAAACTAATTCAGATAAATATAAGCTCTATTTTGGTCAGTCTAACACAAAAGTGATCACAAGAACATAAAAAAAATGCACAAAAATTACGTAGATATAAGTAGTGTTTACTACAAGTGCTATTGCTGCTAGTAGTTTCTTGTTAACATTGGGAGATACGAGTTTTTACACTAGTTATAAATAATCTTTCCAAATAATGGTCTGTTTGACACGTCAAGTCCCAGTAGGAAGTCAGTGTCTAGTACTATAGCCTTTTTTATGATAGGTCTCTTGCCAAACACTGTTGCAAAAGTAGATTGTTTGGTTTTGCAAAAACATGTGATTATAATTCTGATTTATTTTTGTTAAAAGTGTCGTTTCAGACGACATTGAGGAACCACACAGAAAAAATCTGAGTGCTGTTTTAAACAGATATATATTGTTGTAGTTGTTCTCGTCAACGTCTTCAACAGCTGGCATTCAACTGACTGTAAAATTTAGTTTTTTACGGGCTACGCGAACCTGGCCCTGCAGAACCGCAGCACGGTTGGCGGTCGCGTCATGCAGGTTCGGGGCGACCAGGACCTGCCGCCGGCGCTCGCCGCCGTCGGCGCCAAGCTGCACCTGGCGCGGCTGAACGGCGACGCCGTCGAGATGACGGTGATCGACTACCCGGTTGGCGACCGCTCGGCCCTGGAGGGCGCGCTGCTGGTCAAGGTCGAAATCCCCTACGGCGAAGGGCGCAGCGCCCATCGCCGCTTCGCGCGCTCCGCCGTCGACGCCCCGCTCACCTTACTCCGTAATCAATTTGCTGGCTAACGCCGTGTTCAAGAAGCCAACACGAGATAGCCCTTGAACAAGTGTACATGCTCGATTGGAATCTACGGTAGCTAGTCGAGCACATGGTGCCATCATACGCCACGATCGGTTATGCGACAGGACCCACAAGCGTATTCATCCTGGAACGCAGTTTCAATCGATGCGGAGGCGCACTGCCTTGTCCTTTTCAAATCAATGTCCTATAGTATACCACACAATTTCGTCTCTTCTACGCACACTTCTGGAGATGTCTCTTCCCTCTACTAATTTTATATGAAATAAGGAGTTATGCCATTACATTTTGGGCAAGATTCTATAGTTTTCATTTTAGTTCAGCATGTCCAAATAAAGTACTAAATGCTTCACACCAAATCAAAACATTATCATATTTTTCCAAATCTACATCAGAGGGGATAATGTATGATTGCTCTCCACCAAATGATTGTATTTGTCCAACGTTAACAAAGTCATTTGCAGATTTGTCAGTTGCAAGATACACGTACAAATCAGGACCGTGTGTTGTATCAAAGCTTTCATCAAAGTGTCAGGCGAAGAATTTCTCGAAGTTGTCGCATTAATAATCTCTTGGTTGGCATCCCTGTTTCCTAAAGCAAAAGGCAACAGGTTAGCAGTCAAAAATATCAATGCGGGAAATCTATTCTGGTTCGTGAACAGTGATTCTGGCGTCAGGGCAAAACTGTTCACCATCAGACCAGAATAGGTGTTCACGATGCGCCAGAATTAGTGTTCACCATCGGCCAGAATGGGTGTTCATGATCAGCCAGAATATGCAGTACGGGCGAAACTGGTGCGGCATCGACTTTCCTTACCCAACCCGACCGAGCACCGCCCTCGAAGGTACTGTTCGCAGTCTGTTCCAGGTCGCGAAGCTGGACACCGGCGATGAGAGCGGCTCTGGGGGCGAAGCGCCACGAGAGGTCGACGCCGATCTGTCGCGTCTCCCTATTGATGTCGACTCGACCACTTTCATCGATCTGCAACGATCCGCCGGAGAACGAGATTCCCTCGGCCTGCTCGCGGGCCGAACTGGTCAAGTCCGAATCGTCGATCCAGAGCACGGATTCGATGATCAGTCGGCGGTTCGGGCGTGCATCTTTGAAGGTATGAGAATATTCAGCTTAGTTTCATAGGCCTGGTTTCTATATGATCGCTTTTATCGTTTCGGTCCCTGGCCCGTTATTCAGGAACTTAATGAAAACCACAATTTTTTATCTACCAGTATCATAGCGACACCCTGTAGCTGAGATCGGATTGACTGCTAAATGTTTTAATGGAAACCAATTTCAAGTATTTGAGCGATCGCAGAAACCTTATGGATAGTTAGACCCTTATGGACAGCTAGAACCTTGTGAATAGCTAGCACCTTATGGATAGCTAGGCTCTTTACTGAAAACACAAAAACCAAGTATAAAGAGCAAAAATGTTAAATTATTAGTTAAAAGTGAAAACGTGGTCTGTCAACAACCAACTAATCTATAAAGCTTTTTATAGTCTTACACCAGCTGTGATATCAGTAACTTTCAACATACAATTAAAATTATCTTAAAAATATAAGCATAAAAATAATACTTTTTTTAATAACCGCAAAGTCACTGAACAGCATACAGAAATATTGGATTGATTTATCAGGTAACATTTTGGACTTACCAGCTACAATACCAATATCCTCATCCCTCGTTCCGTCGCTTCCTTGAAATAGACCACTGGAAGGGACATGGCCTACCGAGTCGCACATGAGCGAGTGTCACCTGTGCTTGACAGATCCTGGAGATTGCACCGTCCTCGTCTGTGACACATGCCCTCGCTCGTTCCACCCGTGCGTACAACAACAACAACAACAACATCATCATCATCATCATCATCACCAGCTCTCACACGTCTTCCTGTCCATTCCACAGCGATTGCCTGACCACAGAACAGCAAGGTGAGCTGGAGGAACTTTCCGAGTTTCATTACTGACACACAGATGTTCTTTCTCTTATTACATTCATCGTATTCAGTTTCCCACATAAAATCCTTCCAACAGATGACAATTTGATAACGAAATATTTTCGTCTTTTTTTCTATGTCGTTATTTGATATAACTATACTTTTGCATTCATCTATTGAAATTTAATCCTCTATGCGGACTATTATTTCCATGATATGACGAGCTTATCAGTATATGATTTTCTTCTTTGCTGTAGCAAAGAATACAGCTGAAAATTTGAAGGTCCTGTGAAGTGAGCCAAACACTTAAAAAGGCAACTAGAACTTTTAATTTTTAACGAATGAATTTATTAGAAAAACATATACGTAACTTACAACTTAGCTTACATAATGAACTTCTGTATTATCATGTTTTTATTGCGTATACGAGGGGGTTTACCCCCTCGTATACGCAATAAAAGCTTACACTAAAGCTTAAATTGTGTCCCAATTTCTTAAGAATGACCTATGAATCACAAAAGCCGTGGAATAAATAGTTGAAATTACTAAAAATTCTTTAGCGTAAAGAGCGGGGTATTAGGAGGAGGTTTGAACACGCGGGTTAGCGCACAAGTTATCCGAGCCGACGATCGACTCGCAATTGTTTGAGCGGGATCAAATGGGTCCAGCGAAGCCCACGACTTTGGAAACGGTATTCCCGAATTCGGTAAATGGATTGAATCTGTCTGATCCTTCCCGGCTCAATCATTTTTGGGCTCAATCCTTCTTGCGCTTAGAGCGAACCAAGACAAGGTCTTCTCCCGGCCGTCCTTTCATGGTCATCAACAGCACGTCCTTCATGTCGACTTTTTCGATCCTGCAATTCCATATCTGAGTAACGGAAACTTGTATGGGAGCTTGTCTTGACTGCATTTTACTCTTGAAACTCTTTATTACTGTCTCGATTTTTTCCCTTTATGCTTTGGTGACTGCGTAGTGCCAGGCTAGGGAAGCATACTCTAAATGAAGTCAAAGAAATGATGTGAAAAGTCTTAGGAGGTGTCTTTCATGGAAGAGAGAATTTCCGAAAACTTTAAGGATGGGAAAGACAAAACTGGCTACGAGAGTGATTTTGTCAACGTATGGTTGCAGGCTTAAATAGAACTAGTCTCTCTCTCTTACCTCCAAATGCGATTTCCAATTTCGCTACAAATTTTGGTGTGTCTGGATAAGGTTGCCAGGGGCTGTCCATTCCAAGCAACTCCTGTTTTGATGGAAAATGACTGATCGCGATATCAGCGACTTTTTGTTCGGGTGTTCCTTCTTTCGCCAAGTAGGATCGGGCATAGCATGATGGGAAGCTGAAAAAGTAATCTTCCAGGGCAAGCTCTTGTGCCGTGGCATTTGAAGGCAAGCCCGATAACGCGCCGCCTGCGAGAACAATGGTTGTCGCTATAAATTTTTTGATGGAAATTGGGGTTCCACAGGGAACAATCCTTGGTCCAACATTATTTGACATCTATATCAACAATGCCCATCATTCTGTCAAAAATAAAATGAACTTGTATACCAATGGTTTGAAAATCATCAGCCCTGCAGAACAGCCTTATTACAAGCTGACACAGACAAACTCTGAGATCAGGCAAAACTCTGGAGGTTAGGATTCAACATTAAGAAATACAAGGCAATTTGTTTTGGCAGAGAGAATGTTTGGGGTCAGTATAGCATGTGTGGAATAGATGGTGTTGGGGCCCTTGCGCTGGTCGAGAATGTCCAACGCGAAGATCTGACGGCTCTGGAGGAGGCGCAAACTTATCAACGGCTTATGGCTGAGTTCGATTGCAGCCAACAGGATCTGGCGGAGACCGTCGGCAAGAGCCGCAGCCACATTGCCAACAGCATACGCCTGTTGGAGCTGCCTGACGCGCTCAAGACGATGTTGACCGAGGGACAGATCACGTCGGGGCATGCCAGGGCGCTGCTGACGGTCAAGGACCCCTTGGGCTTGGCCAAGCAGGTGGTGCGGCGTGGCCTGCGGTTTCACGGGCTTACAGAAAAGTGGTAGTTAACATGCATACTAAACAAAGGAATGGCGAAGAAAGCCGAGAAGTTTTCCTTCCACGAACGGGTAACATATAACATAAAAATGAAATGGGTTTAATAGCCTAAACTTTTAATAAATTGACAAGTTTCGTGTTGATAAGTCTTATCCATCTGAAGCTACTACAAACAGTGGTATCCAAGTTTATTCTTCAGGTTATATGCGTATGTTTTTCTGTAACTAGAAATCGCCGATAATTCATTTTTAAAACAATTTTTTATTTCACAGTATCTTTCGAAAAAGTTTCAAAAGAAAATACGGTTTGGAAAATTGGATGTCTTGACGTATCTCTTTCTATTTTCAACTCTTCAACCATACATTCGAACGGAATATGCTCATTTGATTTACAATTTGATAATATATTTCCAACATATTTAATAAAATCAATTGGTTTATCATTTGATGATACTTTTGCTCGTAAAGGTAAAGTATTTACAAACATTCCTATTAATTCTTGAGTTTGTGGATGTTTTCTATTTTCTGATGGAGTTCCAATTACAATATGAGGTAGCCCCATAAAATTTCATCATTTTACAATTCTACCACAATTGCCAATAATTCTCTATTGATTTTCTGTTTTTTGATGTTTTGACAAATACCCATGCCAGCGAATTCTGGCTTACGTGTACAACCCTTTGTCCAATAACACTAGAAAGGTCAGCTAACATTAAGAGGAAACCCATGACAAGTTGCAACACCTTATTACGTCACTCAAATTAAAAATTCGCTTAATGTTTGCTCGTTTTACCGGACAAAAACTTAGAAAAAGTTCTTCTTTTTCTAAGTTTTGTTGGAATTTAAAAACACAAACAAAGTGAAAGCGCGTTTTTATTGCTTTTCTGGTTTGAAGTTTAGCACATCAGTTGCTGATTTTAATCTATCAACAAAATAAACCAAGATAAGGCAATACAACTTAAGGAAAAACCATATGGCAAAACGAATAATTTGAGTGCAGTAAATCGAGTGGCAAAGCGAGTAGGTCTTTTTTAGAACAAAATACATTTCGTTTTACATAGCACCGACAGAGGATAGACGGAAGATAACAAAATATATTCAACAATTACCAACAGCCCCCCTGGGAAAAAAAAAAACAAAATAAAAAACAAACAAATAAACACCCTTCCGTGACTAATCGTCTGGCAAAAATACAAATTCCACATTTTTGCCGATAAAAGCTTGGAGCCTTTACAGTATGGTTCTCTGATACTCTGAACCTGATGTGTGATTTTCATTAAGATTCTGTGACTTTTAGGGGGTATTTTCTCAGGCTCATAGCCTTTAATGGGTAAGACCAAACTTGATGAAATTCATATAATTGAAATCTTCATAACAGCAGAAGCAGATTCTTTTGATATATCTGGATTGTCCGTCAGAGAAACATATTAGATGAACATTAGGTAGGGGATATCAAACAGTTCGTGGTAACGAACTGTAGTAAGTAGCGACCCGGCTCAACAGTAATCGAAACTCTAAAAAATTTTGATACCAATAGTTACATCAAAAGAATCGCATTTTAATGCTGATATAAGTTTCATCAAGATCATTTATTAAATAGAACACTAGCTTTTTTAACTGAAAGTAAGGAGCGACGTTAAAACTCAAAACGAACGTAAATTACTCCGTATATGAAATGGGTTGTCCCCTTGCATCAAGCGAAGCACGCTCGGCTCGTACGCTCTCGGCGTGCTCGACTCCGACTGGCAGGACTACACGAAGTTTCACCTCGACGTGATCTCCTGCGAGTACTGCGGCGCGCACCTCGACGACGTGATCGAGAAGGACAAGAGCGGCATCAGCGAGCAGGCAAAAGAGCGGATCTACGCGTCGAGCATCGGATTCCTCAAGTAGCGCACCGACGAGCCCGGCTGGCCCAGTTCTTCGAGTGGCCGTCTCGAGCGGCCGTGTCGGGTGGCCGCAAAGTCTTCACACCTCTTTTCAACTATAAGTCTTTAAAAAGCACGCTGAAATGCTCAATAGCTCTGAATTGAGCCTTTTAACATCTCTCTACATAGTAGCTTGCGTACCAGTTCTATTGATGGCAATTGATGGGGGGCGTGCCTTCCCCCTAGCTTTTGCCCCTACTTAGATTTTGAAAAATTCCTCTTTTGACTGGAAAAAGCTGTTTTTTGGAATTTTCTTTAAAAATTGGAAAAAGAAGCACAAATTAGGTTTTTTAAGCACCATACTGCACTTTATGATGTCATTATCAAGTTGGTCGCGTCGATCTTCGGGGCCATCGCGCTGGCCCTCTCGCTGGTGAGCTCCGGCCTCGCCCAACCGGGCACGGAAGACACGAGGCACTTCGAGGATCTCGACGCTCTGTCCTGGCTGATCGGCACCTGGGGTGACGAACAGACGCTGGAACACTGGACCGACGGCGAAGGTGGACTCATGCTCGGAGTGCACCGTGATCTGCGCCAAGGACGAGCGTCTTTCTTCGAGTTCCTACGGATCGCCCTCGGCCGCGACGGTGACGTCGTCTACCTCGCGAGCCCCGCTGGGCGATCTGGGGCGCCAGGAAGAAGCAGATGCCGGCACCGGCGATATTGGCCGCGGCGATGGACCAGATCATCAGGCAGACCTTGTCCATGTTGTTGTCGATCATGTCCTTGCCGGGCTCGATCCCGATCAGCACCAGGCCGCCCGGCAGGATCGCCATGCTGCCGGAGGCGGGGATGCCGACGGCCAGGCCAGTCACCACTCCGGCGAGCAGGGCCAGCAGCGTCTGCCATTCCGTCAGTTGGGCGAGGGCCAGGAGAGCAGCTTCCGGCATTTGGTATGTCCTCATTTTCTTTGCATCCTTTCTAAAACCTCCCCATGCATTCACTGGTGACCTGCTTGGCCTTAGATGTGCAGAACGGGGGGCAAAGTAGTAACCCTGTTCATTGGCAAAGTAATTGCTGCTCCAAAAATTTACATAAATGTGCTTTTTATATCTTGTGGAGGCATTTTTTTTACCCTTTTGGTATCCAGGAAACCCAATGGGAACTCTCTTCGTGGGAGTCTACCCACTATTTATTGTCACCTTTTTCTCAGTAAACTATCCGTGCCCTTATATGCTTAAAAGACGAGAAATTACAAACTGGGACACCGGGACACAAATGACGACCGGGACACCTGTGTCCCACCTGTGAATATTGATAGATTTATATATGTGTTTCAAACTACGTAAAACTTTCGAATATACAACATTCTTGGCTTTCCCATTGTCTGTACATATACAAAGCCTTATGTACTAATAATGACGTCATATGCAAACGCTTTTTTTACAAACAAACAAACATGCATACACCCAGCTCGTTTTTATATAGATAGATAGATAGATAGATACAATACCAATTAACTGCGTAAAACCCAATGAAATAAAAATCACGACGACGAAAATTGCCGAGATTGAAAATATCGAGGCCGCGATCAGCGACGAAAACCGCCAGTTAATTGCCTTGAAAGACGAGCAGGAAACCTTTCTCACCGAGATGGAACATTCCAGGCAAATGCGCCAATCGATCATAGAGAACCTGGATCGTTTTATTGCGGACCAGGGTAATGAACTGCAACGTTTGCGCAATCAGGAACAGGAGCTGAAAAACCTGCTGACGAATATCGATGAGAGCGGCAGTGGCGGCATCCAGTTTTTTGTTCCAAAGGCAGTGTAAAAACTGCACTGTATTATCTTTTTGAAATTATATCTGTATTCATTTTCCTAAAAAAAAAAAAATATATGTTTTGTTATTGCCTTCGCGCCATGCCCTCTCAATTTTAGCCTTTAATGTTCTGATGTTTCATTCTCTCTGTTTTGATTTATCCTATCATAAACCACTGAACCACTTGAAAAAGGCCGTACTATCATTAAATCCCCCTTTTAGGTTTAGGATGGTAAAGCTAGCTGTGACTGAAATATAACTAGTAGCCAACTTCCGCGAGGGGCGGCAACCCGCTCACCACGCCCGACTCCATCAGCCTGGTGCCGCAGCTCGAGGACCCGGACGCGCCCTCCGAGCGCACCTTCGCCTACGCCGAGCGCTTCGAGCCCAACGGCCCCGGCCCCTACAGCGAGTACATCCGCGCCCTGACCGACGGTCGCTACAAGCTGATCCGCCGCGGGGTCCCGGACGACGGCTCGCCGATCCCCTCGAGCTTCGAGAACGAGCTCTACGACCTGCGCAACGATCCGTTCGAGCTGAGCGACCTGCGCGACTCCAGCTTGCCCATTTGCAGAAGATGCTATTGAAAAATACAACTATTGGGGGCTATTTGCTACGTGGAAACAGATTGACAAAATGTTTAGTCTTTTTGAAGAAAAGCATTATTTAAGGAGAGAGCTAAAATAAGTGTAAACTCAATCAGGAATGTGTAAAAACTTGAGGATAAGACTTGTTACTTCATTAATCTTATCTTCGAATAATGACACTTGGTGGTAGTGAGTTCGTTTAGCATGCAAGTGTCTCATTTATTATCTCTTTTTCCGACAGAGAAAAATATGAACTAAAAGTGGAAAGGGGTCTTGAAGAATCTCAAAGCGAAATCCTTTAATCAATGGCACAGTTATATTGAACTCCATTCAATATATCACTTTTGAGCCTTCGTATTCACATTGCAAATACTACTGGCTGATGTGACAATTTAAGCCAATGAGCTTGGCTTGCAATATATACACGTACACATGCATTGACATGCTATTAATATATAATTAATATACATATACAATATAAAAATAATATGCAATAATATTAATATATACAATTATTAATACATAATACAGTACTAAGTTTAGCTTAGATGGTGTTCTCTATTAATTCACCAGCTAAGAGACCAACATATCAATCAATATCCCTTTTAACAATCTTTTAAAATATACTAATTGCTACCATGCAATCCTGATAGGATTCTAATGCTGCTTGTCACAACCAATTCACCTTCCATAAAAAAAATTGCATTGCACTTAGTATCAACTCTAAACCCCATACTAATCTATGGTCAAAACTATTCGGTGGACTTAAATTGCATCTATCCATGATTCTCTTTGTTGGAAGGTATGGGCATAAACACAGTGATTACTTATTTCATATTTAAAATACTCATTTACCGCCCTATTAGCACCTTAGGTCTTATTATTTATTAATCCTTTTAGTAGCCTATCGTCAATATTTCATCCTCACAAAATAAATCTTTCTTCGCTTCCTAAGTATCATTAATTTTTCATTCCTTTCCGTAACTTTGCCTGTAACTTTGTTACGGTTTAGCACATTCTAAAATATTCTGCTCAACTCTCTTTAACGCTCTCCTTATCACTAATGTTTGAACAGTCCTATCTTTAACTGGGACAAGTCCATATTGACTATTTTTTCTTTAAATTTTGGATTATCATTTTCCATTTTGATTAATACAATAAAAGATGAGAAAATTTTTGAAGATGAAAAATTGTTAATCCGTACATGTAAAGCAAATCATTCCATTGTTGCATTTTCTTATTTAGTTGAAGAGAAAGACAAACCAGGTAGATTCAATGTTGAAAAAGCTAAGGAATTAGGAATACCTGAAGGAGAATTATGGAAAAAGCTACAAAGTGGAAATGAAATTACAGTTAATGAAAAAATAATAAAACCAGAACAAGTTTTAGGAGAAAAACGTCCATGACGCCGCCGCAGAATTTCAGGTCAGAATTCCTGGAGAAGCACTTCCTGAATCAGTAGAGAGCACTCGCAGTATTGCGGCGGGTTCCGCTGGCGCTGGCGCTCTGGAACTTTTCAGTCGTCCTTAGCGGGGCTTGTGCGGCGCGCGCGATGCTCCACGCGCTTTAAGATCTCCTCCTGAAAACGAAGCACAACAGGATACTTTCCCCAACCGCGATCGTATTCCCACAGCTCAGTGTGACTGATCCCGGAAAAGCTTGAAAATCCGATAGCATTTCTGTGCCTTTAAAAAGAAATCTTTTTTTAACTTAAAGTAAGGAGCAGCATTAAAACTTAAAACGAACAGAAATTGTTTCGTATATGAGGGGATTAGTTTTAATGCTGCTTCTTACTTTCAGCTGAAAAAACTGTATTTTTTATTTAATGTCTTATCGATTTTCAAATGATGCCAGGAAATCCAGCTCCCCTACATGGAAAATTCCCTCCCCACAGAAAATTCCTCGAAGTAAAGCTCCTCCCTTGTAAGATATCCTCCCTCCCGGAAAATTCTCCCCGGACCTTGTTGAAAATCATCCATCTCAAACTTACTTGCAGCCCGAGCCTTGGCCTTTTGTTCTGCCATGGCCTTGTTATAACCTTCATGATCAACGGTTAATCCCCGTTCACGTGCGATATCAGCGGTCAGGTCAACAGGGAAACCGTAAGTGTCATACAAACGGAACACGTCTTCTCCGGGAATGACCTTGGCTTTCATCTTTCCGATGACTTCTTCCAGTAACTTCAGGCCTTGCTCCAAGGTTTCTGCGAAACGCTCTTCTTCCTGCTTTAAAGCACGGACGACATGTTCTTTTTGTTTCCGCCGGCCCCAATCATTCGGGCATGATGGATTTCATCCGCAACTACGCCCATTCCGGCCAGATCGACCTTGCCTTCTCGATCACCAACGGGGTCAAGGACGTGGGGTATTACCGCCAGATGACCTCGGACCTGGGTGCGAGATCGCGCATGTCGGGGGCCGCCGATGGCACCCTGCGCGAGGCCAAGGACAATGGCTTCGGCGATCACATGGTCCCCGAGCTGGTGGATTACCTGAGCAAGAACCTGAAAGGCTGAGAAATGCGACTGAACGGGAAGCGCGCCTTTTGCGAATGTATTCTTTTTCAATTCGCTTGGCTTCTTTCTTTCCAGGAATATTCATCCGAAGAACTCTGGCAAAAAAGCGAAGCCATTTTACGGCAAGATTTAAAAAGTCAACTTGTGTTCTCATCCGGTTAGAATACCCATCTTCATCAATAGGGTCATGGCTGATACCATACTTGAAAACATCATCGTCAACAGAGTCTCTAATCTCATACAAATGATGAGGCTTTTTATTTTTATTTGAGTTGCCGTGTTCTGACATCGATTATTCTTTGAGATTTTGCCACAGCTTGTATTTTGTCATTATTAAAGAAATATCGCTGAACCTTTGTTTCTTTTCATTCTTAAGGTGGTGGGATAGACAGTTCTTTATGTTCCAACAATTTATCTAGTCCAGATTTTTGATTTTCTAAGGTATGGCAGGCCTGGCGACATGCGACCAGGTCCCAGCATTTGGCACATGGCAGGGTTCTATAAGTGGATTCTCACTGTCACTTGTCTTCTAAATGCAGACAATTTGAGTCTTTTCTTGATGTCATGATGTCCAAATGGACCTTAAATTAAAACTTGTTCCGTTTTGGGTGATGTGTGCAAGATGGTTGATGACCTGGAAGAGGGGCAATGTATCACTATTGACCACGCCATACTGCGCGAAATCCCCGTGACCGGAAATATGGCTGAAAACGGCTTCACCCCAGCAACACGGGTGATGGAGAACATCGTCGGCTCTGGGTACACAACCACACTTTTTGAGAATCCACGCGACGGCTCGGCAACTTTCCGAAAGGTCGAGCGGCGCAGTGATGGATCCTATGAGAGGACTTACACAAGCCCTGACATGCGGCCCGGTGGATCCGTCAATTTCTCTGGAAAACATCGAGCACATCCTTCTCCATTTTTTGGAACGCCCACGGTTCCCGACCACACTTGACCACTGTAGCTCCCAATATTCTAATCCTGGTTCGCAGACTTATCTTCCTATTCTTCCAAACTTTTTTCGATTGTGAAAAAACACCATGGTCCTTGGCTATTCTATTTTTAATGTCTTCACGACACCCACCCTCTTTACTAATAATACTACCTATGTACTTGAAGCTATCTTTTTGATTTGTCTTCTCATTATCCTGTATGACCTCTTCACGTTAGAACTTAAATCCTCAGCAGATTTTAGGTTAAATTTACGACCATTTCCACAACCTAACTACGGCGTATAATCGTTGAGGTTCCCTTTAAATTGCTGGTATTTCTTTGTTCACAAGTTTATCAGAGTAAAATACTTTGTGCCCCCCCCCACTAAAAAATCCTGGATCCGCCCCTGGGTAGTGGTGTAGTGGATGTACAGTACTCGCTCCAGCCGAAGTGGTTTATGAGACTCGATCACACATAGTTCTAGGGAACTCTTTAAGGATCGTTTCTAAGGTTCAACTTCTCGCTGGCCTGGTAGTCGGTGTGCACGCCCTGATGGAAAGGCGGGTTGCTGATGATGGCGCTCAGTGCCTCGGGGGCGGACTCGATCCCGCTGCCGGCAATGACCTCGGCCTCGAGACCGTTGTGCGCCAGCGTCAGCCGGCTGCTGGCCAGGGCGAAGGCGTCGACGTCGAGCAGGGTCACCTGGCTCGATGGGTAGCGGCGCTTGAGTGCAGCGCCCAGCACGCCCGCGCCACAACCGAAGTCCAGCAGGTGGCCGCTGGGCAGGTCCTGCAGGTGCTCCCTTTCGGGAGGGCAGCGCCAGGGCGTCGCCATTGCGCGCGCGACCCACTGGGCGACCAAGCTGATCCTGCTCGACGAACCGACCGCAGCGCTCGGCGTCGCCGAGACGGCCAAGGTGGAGAAAATCGTTGCCGGTCTCAGGGACCGCAATCTCGCAATCCTGATCATCAGCCACAGCCTCGATCAGGTTTTTCGGCTGTCGGACCGCATCTGCGTGCTGCGTCGCGGAGCCCAGATCGGGGTCCGCGAAACGGCCAAGACCGACAAGAACGAAATCGTGTCGATGGTTTGGCCTGCCTCATGTGTGCTCCTGCGCCCAGACGGTCCGCCCGCGGCGGATGGTTTGAGTGACTTTGGTTGTTTCGATGGCATCCGGGTCTTCCAGCGGGTTGCGGTTCAGCACCGCGAAGTCCGCAAGCTTGCCGGGTTCGATGGAGCCGCGGGTGCCCTCCTGAAACACCTGCCAGGCGGCGTCGATAGTCTGCGCCCTGAGGGCTGACAGAGCGCTGACTCGCTGGTCCTCTCCCAGCCGCCTCCCGGTTGCGGTCAGCCGGTTCACTGCGCAATGGGCCGATTCGGCCTGGGTCGAAAACGCCGCCGAGGAGCCGACCCTGGTCAACGCCATGCGCGCCGGGTCGTCCATGTCGGTCAAGGCCACCTCGCGCCGCGGCACCGCCACCAACTACATCTATTCGCTGAGCGGCGTCACCGCTGCGCTTACCGAGATCAAGAGCTGCCAATAGGGCCGATTGACACGGTTTTCGAAAGGCCGGCCCCGCGCCGGCCTTTTGCGTTGGCGGCCATGCCGGAGGGTGACGCGATTGCCGATAGGTGATACAGCCACCGCCAGTTGGCTCTTGTATTGCATACAAGCTACACACAGAAAAGTGAATAGTTGAAAAGTGAAAAGTACGAGAATAACATAGCTGCAGCTAAGGAAAGAAACGAGGTTAGTAGCTGGTTGGGTATTAAATCAGGACTTCAGCAGTGTTATGTCTTATCCCCATTTATAATGTTTTACATTGTTCTCCTTTTCTCGCCACTCCTCTTTCTTCGTCTCTTTCCTTCATACCCGATCGCTATCCTTTCATTATATTTCTAATTTTGCCTTCCAATTTATGCGTTAAAAAGTATAGTCAATGCAATTGTAGCAGGACTGAAGAATCTAAGCTCTCCCTGGCGTCCAGTAGCTTCATCTTTTTAGTAATCCAAGAATCTCAGCCGTTCACGAGTGGTTCAATCAATTTGAGCCAAGACTTTTTGCATCTTTATCCATGCTTCTTGAAGCCACTGATTGGGTCTAGGTCGGCCTTGATGCAGCCGAGTCATGTTTTCTTCTGTCCCCCATGACGCTTTTCCCATCCCGTAATAAGTGTATATCTGAGGGCTTTATTGACGAAGGTGTGGTGCGGGTGGCGAAGTGTATCTTTGGTTGTTGGATTTATTAATAAAAGCCCGTCCTGCCCACTTGAACGAGTTAAAAATCCTTCAAAAAGAAATTATTATTTCCCAGCATTTTGAAACCTGATATTGTTTGACTTTATTCTTCTTTTGGCAGCCTTTTCGTGATAGAAAAGGTAAATAATTGCTAATCATTTGAACGATAGCTGAGGGAGGAGGAGGTAGGATTAAGATCTTGAGAAATATCTTGAGAAATAGCGTTAATATCTTTGATTTTATTCCGCCTTGTCTTTCTTTAACTCTCACTTATGGATCTTGAGAACAGTCTCTCTGAGAGGCTTCTGGATGATGGAGACCGACCGTAGCTTCGGTCCGAAGCTGATTCCGAGCCGTGTGCCGCATGTACGGCCTCCTGACCAGGTCTATCGGCAACGAACCGTCGTGATTGGCGGGCAGACGAAGACGACCGCCGGCCTGGAAAGGGTCGATGATGGCGATGCTCCTGGTCCTGCTGCGAGTAGCCGCCGACAACATCAGCATCAGCATCGTATCCTCTTCCACTGCCTCTCGCATCGGGGTTGTCGAAGCGAGGTTCCCCTGGAAACTTCTCTCCTCATAGAAAATCCCCCGTGAAAAAACCCTCAGCAAAAAATTTGTCCTTCCCCGCCCAAAAATGCATGCAAACATCCCAATAACAAGAAATTTACGTAAACAATGGGAAAATATTATGACTTAATTAACTTTCCCCAGGGGCTGTGGGGGGAGGTCATTTTATACCCAAAGGCATAGTTATTGGGCCTTTCAACTATAATGAACAAAATGGCTATCTCAAAATTTTGACCGGACGATTTCGAGGAAAAAGTGGTGGGGGAGGTGGCATTTTTTGTCTTTCTCTACCTCATTGTCCCTGTGTGTCTGTCTCTCTGTTTACCGGTCTCTTTATGTGTTTGTCTGTCTCTCAAGTTTGTCTTTTGTGTGTTTTTGTGTCCCACTCTGTTTGTTTTTTGGTGTGTTTTTTCTCTCCCTCGCTGTTCCTGTTTGTCTGACGGTATGTATGTCTGTCTATATGTGAGTGCATGTGTCTGAGTCTGTCTTTTTGACTGTGTCTGTGTCTGACTTTGTGTGTTTACGTGTCTGACTCTGTATTTGTGCCTGTTTTTGTCTCGTTAGGGGGGATGTCAATTCGGAAAAATTGGAAAAATTGAGGTATTTTTAACCTAAGAACATACCAATGCATTTGTATATTTTTATCATGTTAAAACTTCGATATATCCTGATTTCGATTCAATTCTGAGTTTTAAAAAAGTATTTGTTATGTTTTTAGTTGCTTTCTTCGAGTTTAAGTGTCTTGTTTTGCCTTCTCCTGTCCTTTTACTGCCTCATATTCATTTTTTTATGACCAGTGTTTGAATAAGAAATAATATTTCTGATAAACAATCAAAGGAAAATTGCGACCATCTTCTCGGCCGCACCGGGCGAGCTTTTCGTCGTTCGCAATGTTGCAGCCCTCGTGCCGCCTTATGAGACAAGCGCCGGCTATCATGGCACGTCTGCAGCCGTCGAGTTCGCGGTCACGGGATTAAAAGTCGAGCATATCGTCGTGCTGGGGCACGGAATGTGCGGTGGCATCTCTGCGTCCTTGAAGGCAGCGGAGAACCGTCCGGTCGGCGATTTCATCGAGCCCTGGGTGGACCTATTGTCGGAAATTCGGGACGAGGTTGTCGAGGATAAGTCGGGGCTTCCGCGATGCCTTTGACGGCACCATCAGCGATCTGGCCATCACCACTGGCAGCGCGGCGCTGAGCGACGAGTTCCTGCTCGTCTGACAACAATGCGGTGCAGGGCACGTTCCTGCACCGCAGCTGCCCGCGGGGCGGCGCATGAAAGACCAGAGCGCAGCCGTGCTCTGCACAAGAAAGGACGGCGGCACGGGGCCTGCGGGAGCCGGCCGTTATTTCTCCGCAAACCCCTGCGAGCCCCTAGCGCCGCAAGCCATGCCGGAATAACAGTATGCCATATGAATTCGTAAGTTACGCATATTTGTTACTAATAAAAACGTTCGTGAAAAAAATGGAAAGTTCTAGTTGTATTTTTAAGTAACCAAAATTCAGAGGGCAACCAGGTCTCCTCCCCCACTCCTTCTTTCAAAATCGTCCAATCAAAACTATAAGAAAGCCAAAAAATATTAATATGCAAATTTCGTTTTAAATATTCATTCTTTCGCTGAGCCAAAAATCAAAACATGTATTAATTCGAAAACGTTCAAAAATTAAATAAAAAAAAAGAAAAATTCTTTAACTGCAATCTAAGGTTTCGCGCCATTTCTATCGATTGCGACCGCAATCCCTGAAATCCGAACGCCGCATGTGGGAATTCCTTCGAGCAATGTCCAACTCAATCAGCAGCCGACCGTCAGCACCGTCACAATCCTCACCAGCCACAACGGATGACGGTCGCAGTCGATCGATGATTTGGTTCGCCGCAACGATCTTGCTGGGCGCGTTCCTGGTTTTCCAAGTCCAACCGATCATCAGCAAATGCGTCCTGCCCTGGTTCGGCGGGACACCGGCGGTCTGGACCACCTGCATGTCGGGATATCCGCGACGAGGGCGGCGACCTGGGCGCGCGCCACGGGCGGCTGACCGACCGGAAGGACGGCCGCGAGTTCCTCTCCTCCAAGGCCCGGACCTACAGCAATGGGCGGCTGCGCTATCACACCGACCGGACCGACGTGGTCGGGCTCCTGACCGTCGGTCAGGCCAAGTCGGGCGGCCTCAGCCGGATCGCCAGCACGGCGGCGATCCACAACGAGATGCTGGCGCGGCGGCCCGACCTGCTGGACCTGCTGTACCAGCCGATCTACCGCTCGCGCCTGCTCGATTTGACAAAATTAAAAATAACAAACACCGAAAACTTAAATTATATGATACATACTGGAAAATATTTCGAAATTGCGTCAATTTTTGAAATTCGATTAGTTTCACACAACTGGGGGAATATATTCCCCCACTTGTGGGGGATATATCCCCCAGAATATATTCTGGGGTAGTGTTTATATCTTCTTTGTTGGTATTTATCATGATTAGTTTCACACAAGTGGGGGAAATCTTCTTAAAATCAATCTTAATTTGCTGAAGTGTAGCTTTTTTACAAAAATGCTAATTTCATTTTCAGGATTCGGATTCGTAATGTGATACATATTATATATTTATCGGATTTGTATCGTATCGATATCGTATTTGTATCTATCCTTTGTCACTAATTCGCCTTAAAGTTGTGTTCAGATATGTATCTAGTTACACTTGAATGTCCAGGCAGTTCCTGTTCACATTTAGAATTGGTGCTTCACTGCCAAAGCTAAACTTCCATTTTCTGTAGAGCCTAGAACTCTGTGTCTAGGTTTATAAGTTCTACCAATCTGGAAACCCCCTTTTGCATTATTTTTCCCTCTGAAAGCTGGTCCCAGACCGTGGATATACGGGGAATGTTGCGCAGGCTCTGCGGGGTGGCCAACCAGACCGGCAAAGCCGGCACGTCGATGCCCAGATCCAGCCGTTCCATTTCAGGAGATTCGTCGATCAGCCAGCGCTGACCAAAGCCCACACCACAGCCTGCCTTAAGCAATTCCCAATAGGTGTTCTGACTGTCACAACGGGTGGCAAACCAGTCCCGCGTCGCCGGCCAGCCCAGATCACGCATGCCGCGCAGGATCAGCTCACTTTGGTCGTATGTGGACCTGACGACGCTTGTCCCTGACCATCCCTCTGTCTCGACAGGCTCCGTCTTTTTGATTCTGTTCTTCACCTTCAGTCTCGTGTACCTTGTTGGTGGAATGGTTTACAAGTATGCCGTGCTCAGTAAGTTTCCCTGGATTCGGGCCTTCGCCTCATATGTCCTCCCGAATCTGAGAGCGACCGTTTTGCTCTTCCAGACGTGCGTCCGGTTGGGGTGGAGCTCATCCCCAACATCGAGTTCTGGCGAGAGCTACCGAGTCTTGTTCGCGAAGGAGCGCGATGTAATATTAAGGCATTGGGGGGCACAATTGACGTGCGCTCGGTGGCGAATGAGGGCACCACGTTCACGATTAGATTGCCGCTTACTTTAGCCATCCTAGATGGACAACTGCTGAAAGTGGGTGAAGAAACCTACATCATTCCAATGCTGTCTATTATCGAATCCATTCAATTGAGTTCCACCGATATAAATAAAGTGGGAACGAAAGATGTTTCATTTAAATGGCGTGGTAATTTCATTCCTATTCTAAATTTGGCGGAGATATTTGGTTGTCCAATGGAGCAAGCCGTTTTTAGAGTTTCGGTTACTATTGAGCCGAGTCGCTCCGTTCGTTACCATGAACTGTTTGATTAACGTGAGCTGTGCAGTGGAATCACTAGCATAGCAATGGGGAGGAGTTTTTATTCTTCATTTTTGTTAAACTCAAATTTTTGTTTTTGTTTAGGCTATTTATATTGTTTTAATGATAGCGGACGGGGGAGAGGTAAAACTAACACTGTCCTCGGGTCCTGAACACCCTAGTTACGCCTCTGGATGTAATAGTCACAAATTTAGAAAAGGGAACTACGTGTAGTAGTACGGTAGTGAGCCTGCATTATTCTTCCTCGCTCCATAACGCGCCATCAACGTCGTAGACAAGACTCCAGCATCTCGCAAGACTCAACTTCAAAGCATTCCTGTCATTCACCAAGTGATTCACAACACATCATCATAATCGTCGTCATGTGGGTGGTGATACGCAGAAACTTGTGATTCACAATTTTCTTCACAATATTGGGAATCTCTAAGTAATGTTCTAATCACAATTTTTTTCACAATTTTCTCATGTCCGACCCAAAGATACTTTATCTATGCATATAAATCCAATCCCAAAAAACGTCCCATTGCCGAATAGTGGCTTCACTCCCGCAGCCTCGAAGGCGAGCCTCACTGGCTCAATCATAAAAACTCTAAACGTCGCGCCTGAAGTACTTATATAAAATACCAAAAAAATCACAACCACGGAAAATAAAATACAAATAAATAGAATGATAATTTTATTTTTCATTTCTTTTATTTGAAGATAAAAATATATATACGACACGCAACAAACTGTTATATACAATAAAAAAATATTGAACACTTAAACAGTGACAAACTATTACCTTCCGAATATTACTGAGAAGCTGACTGGTTTACACGGAAGGATTACCGAAACAGCGTATTGGCGTTTGCCGCCTCACTATGATTTGATCCGCTTGTTTCATAACTTTTATTTATTTAATGTTATTGCTGTTCAATTGTTATTGGTGGTTTTTTTTTATGTAGTGTTATTGTTGATTCTCATTTTTGAATCACATTTTTTCTCTCCACTATTTATCTTGTGATTCAAGTGGGTTTTTAATAAATATTTTTATTATAATATTACATAAGAACTTCTACAGGTCTGGGATGGATCCGCTCTCTTTGGGGGAGTTAGGGGAGAGGGTTAATTCTGAAAAATTAGAAAAAATGAGGTATTTTTAACTTACGAAGGATTAATCAGATCTTAATGAAATTTGATGTTTGGAAGGAAATCATGTCTCAGAGCTCTTATTTTAAATCCGGACCGTACCCGGTGACATTGGAGGGAGTTGGGGGGAGCGTACAATCTTGGAAAAAGCTTAGAGAGGAGGGATCGGGATGAAACTTGGTGGGAAAAATAAGCACAAGTCCTAGATACGTGACTGACTGCGGCGTCAGTTTTCCGCACGGCGGTACATCGGCATCGAACTGGAAGTCAATCAGCGGCTTATTGGCACCATGCCCACGGCCGAATTGATCCGTTCGTTTCGCGACGCGATAAGATAAACCGGGATGAAACGCCTCGGACGATGGTTACGCCGATTGTTCATGCTCGCGATCGTGCTCGCGGCCGCGGCGATGGCGTGCTGGATTTGGATCGCGCCGAAGTATCTCGAACAGCGCATCGTCAGCGCGTTGCATGAAAGCGGATTGCCCGATGCGACGGTGCAGGGCTCAGTGGACAACGCAACTCCAAGTTGGTGCTGAACGACGAGTTCACAGTCTTTGCATGGAACCGATTCTTGCTCATTGTCGACCCGAATCGTTTGGACAGCCCCGAATGTCACAAGGTGTGCATCTGCTTATCGACGCTGGTGCCTGGCCTTTACTTTGAAGCCCACGTTCCGTCTTGCTGCGTAGATTGCACTGCAGGGACTTGCCACGCAGGTGGACAGCATGCTCCGCGTCGGCTCGTTGCGTCCTTCTGAGGCCGATGTATGCCAATCTCTCTCCCCCTGTGTGAAGAACGTGGAAAGTGATAAAGTGCCTGTTACTGTTACGAAGAAAGTGCCGAAATTTGTCAAAGACCTTAAAGCTAACAAGACACCATTAACAGAAGGTGAACAACTAGTTTTGGAAGCAGAACTCGATACAGTTCCAACGACGGTGCAATTGTTATTAAATGGTGAACCAATACCTGAAGATCGTGTCAAGGCTGATGTGAAAGATAAGAAGATCAAATTCACTTTGGATAATATCAAGTTGGATGAATCCGGCGATTTTACTGCTCGAGTCAATGACGACAACATGCAAAATTCATGTCTCTGACACAAAAGTGTTATCAAAATCGCATGCATTGAGTAGATGGTGGATGGCTTGTGACGTCAGATATATTGTCACTTGGAATTACTTCAGTGGAATGGTTATTCGGTCTTGAAATAGACTGAACTGACAGGTCCACGCCTCGGCTGCATGAACTTTCAGCTACAAAATTGGCCTTAGCAGCAATGGATTTTTGACTGCTGATTTAAAAAAAACAAGTTTTTTAAACTGAAAGTAAGGAGCGACGTTAAAACTTAACACTAACCGATAATAGCACTGAGAAATACACTTAAAGTTGCGTTAGTTGCTTTAGTGTTCTCATCGAAGTGACTCTATTAGCTTCTGTGACCTATAAGATCGGTTACGACAATTGTAGATATTAATATTGGTTGTTTTTTCCTGGTCTTTAGGTTATTTTAGTTTTTATCTTTGTTTCACCAGCGTTGATGACGCCTTGTTTTTATACAGGTGAAATATCCGTGTCGTTTTAGTTTTTATCTTTTCTTTCTACTGGCCATAGTGCCGTTTGTTTGTTGAGATTTCTCTCTTTGATGCCTAAATTGGAAGGGCAGTATGTGGGCGATGACTACCTAGTGCCTATTTCAATTCGATGGCGTTTTGCAGAGCCGAGTAGAGGTAAAGCGGTCAATTTAAACTACAGGCAGCTTAATCTGCAGCAATTAGCTGAATCTTTGCCAGACAAAATGGAAAGTATTTTGGCAGGGTTGTCATACTCAGAGCTGGTCGCGACAACCTTTGAAGATAAAAATGCATTGAAAAAACGCCTGTTTGACGAACTAAATGCAGATTTGGGTAATCAAGGCGTGGGTATATTTGATCTCAAAGGGGCGTTACGCCGTTGTGATAAATCTTCGCTACACCGGCACGTTATTTCGCTTTTTTCCTCTCGCATCACTCTGAAAGACAGCCCATATGACAGGTCTGGAAGTTCTTTTTGTTGTGTTGAACTATCTCGCGCTTGCACCCATCATCCTGATCTTCGTTGTTCTTCTTCGGCAGCATCGGATCTATCACCGACAGCAAAAAACGCTGGAGGAGGCTGTAAATCAGCCTGTACCGGTGATCCAGAGGACCCTTGAACCTGAGCCTGTTGCGGTTTAGAACAAATGTTTAGGGCACGATCGACAAGAGAGATTACGACATCTCTTTTAAATTCTGGGGGTGGTTTGATTTAAAGTTCAATTATCTATTATTTTATGTTGATTTCTGTAAACAATAAAACGGGTTTATCTATGCTACGAATAATAAACACATCAGGGAATGAGATTTGATTTGCAATTTCAATTTCAAAAGTAAATTGTAAATTTCTATCATATGTATTAAGGTGATCTAAAAAAAAGTTCATTTTGACTATAGTTCCCGAGCGAAATTACCTCATCCAAGTTAACTGTAGTCAGGGTTTTGTGACGCCGACAACTTTAGCAGATGTCACCCAAGACTGCAATACACCTTCTTCTTACAGTAGAATTTTGCAAATTGATTATGCACAATACAAATTACTGGGTATCAAAAATATTGATATATTCTGATAATATCAAAACTTTGATATAACATCTGGTCATATCAGCATTTTAGTATTGATACCGAGTATCGGTTAGCTCTTTCTATTTATTTAACAGAATCATTTAAGTTGTTATTCCAAAGAGGTTTACTCTTTACTAAAATAATCTACGCTGACTGCCGCCAATCGAGTTGGTATCTTGGCAGGGGTTTCGAATGCCCTCGCTGAATTGAGCGGCGATTTGCAGGAAATCCGGCAAACGGTCGTGCAAAAATTCTTTACGATGATCATTGCCGCCGACTTTCCGGCTGAGCGGGATCCGCAAATTGTCTTGGACCACATCCGCGATGTCTGTCGTCCGTATTCCGTGGATGTCACCTTGAAAGATCCGTTGGATGAGCATCTGCAAGATGACGCCTGCAGTAAACTTCAACGGTATTGGCTGACGATGCGGGCGCCGAGGTCGGAACTTCACTTGCCTCTCCTGGAGAGGGTGCCGCACTCGGTGGTTCACTAGTATCGCCAGCGGGGCTGGGAGCCGCCGATGGCTCACTGGAAGGCTGAGAACTGTCCGTGGGGGACAGGGTTCCTTCCCCAGGACTAGGAGCAGCTGAAGGCTCGCCAGAAGGTTGGGCACTGTCAGTGGGGGACTGGGTTCCCTCTCCAGGACTAGGAGCTGCCGATGGTTGGGCACTGTCTGTGGGAGCTTGGGTTCCTCCTCCTGGACTTGGAGCTGCCGCCAATCCCAGTCGGCGTATCACGATCACCGGCTTCAGAAGAGCCGTCGTCCGTGGCATCCTCGACCCACGAAAGAAGCTCCGACAGAAGCCTGTTGCAAAGACCCGACAGCATATCCTCGAGCATTCTCCATCAAGCAGCCGCTGCATCGTCTGCAGTCTGTCCGACCCGCCGGAGCGGCACCGCACAAACTACAAGTGCGGCGCCTGTCGCCTACCAGTGTGCCCTCCGCGACCGAACAGCAACTGCTTCAAGACCCTTCATGGTCCCGACCGCGGTACTCTGGGAGCTCACCGCTGCCTGTTCTTTGGTCTCCACAGCAGCTGGAGGGCCCGACTTCTTCTCGTTGCCCCAAATCTCTCGCGCCATGTCACCCTTGGTTTTCACTTTAGGCCACACGGGCACAGTGGTGTCTGGCGTTGGAGCAGCAGCAGTAGTAGCGGCGGCGGCAGTAGCAGTGGAGCGGCCAGCGGACTTCTTCTCACTGATCAGTTCAGGGTGAGCTTCCACCCACTCCTTCACCACTGCACGTGAAGACAGATCGGCGTGACGGACTGGTTCCGGGATGCGGTTAAAAACCTGCATTTGTAATATCTCAAGAACATATAAGGGTATAAAGCTGAAATCTTTAGGGAATGTTCGGGGAATATTGGAATAAATCAAAAGACTCTAAACCCGTCGTTGTTGTCAAAATGGCATATATGCAAAAACTCAGGAACAGCCTAGGGTATTAAGTTAAAATTCTCAGAGAAAGTTGAGGGGGATGTCTTACTAAGTGAAAAGACAATCTGTGTATTTGGGTTGTCAAAAGGGTATGTCTGTAATATCTTAGGAACTAGTAAGTGTATGAAGTTCCCCAACATCCGTTGATGTTTCAAAGGAATGTGTTTAACCTATGGACCCCCTCCCCATCAGATCTAATACAGCTGGGATCAAACTTCGAGCCCCGTATCCCCAAGCAGATATCAATTCTCGGTACTATCACAGGACAAATTATAATGAATGTATCTAGATTTAGATAAAAATTAAAAGCCTATTTTTTTCTAATTTGTAATAAATAATATTTATAAATTTTCATTTTTTTTTGTGAATATTCATTTACGGGGTTTTTGTACTATACGGGAGAAACAGATCAATTATAGTTTGACTCGGTTATTTATTATATGTTTTTGATAAACAAAATACGTTTAAAATGTTTTAACTTTTTAACTTTAATAAATTAAAAATTATTAAAACTTTAAGGAATATGTATCAGTAGGTGTATGCCAAATTGGAAATCCACAGCCGTTTTTTTCTTAGTAAAGTGCAAATTAGGTTCTGGTCTTGAGAATGTATGGGGGTTGTCAAAGAATCAATTTCCAGACCTTTCAACTACACTGAACAAAATGGCTATTTAAAAATTTTGATTAGATGTGTTTTGAGAAGTAACTATCCAAAGTGGATTTTATTAGCTTAGAAATATAAATATGACTTATGGATAATATTATAAAGGTAGAATTAGATAACCTTGAGTTTGATTGTAGAGTTACAGGGAATACAAATGACCCTTTAGTTCTGTTTTTACATGGATTTCCTGAAACCTCTTATATGTGGAAAGGTCTCATGGAAGACAGCGCTAAACTTGGATTTTATTGTGTGGCTCCCAACTTAAGAGGCTTTAGTAAAAATGCATGCCCAAGTGGTAAAGAACATTACAATTTAGAGCTTCTTTTGCTGCTGAAGAAATGAAGAAGATTGAGCACGAAAATACTTGTTTGTCCATTCAGAGTAGCGCCGCGGCGGGTACGTCGGCCAAAACCTATGTGGATCTCTTGCCTGCATGGACACGACGGGTGCAAGCTCACCACACGAAAAAGCCCGAAGAGTTGCTTTTCGGCACGGCACCCATTCCAGAAGTCGCCAAGTTCTTCGGCATCTACAATGAGAACGATGTGTACAACCTTTCCGCGGAGGACTCCATGCTTCACATTCGTCGGCTTCATAATAATGGTTTCGCTCCCATTCACCCTTCCCTCCTTACTCTTAAATACTTATTGTCTTCCTTTGGCCTTTCCTTGGTAATTTCAAGTGGTCCTGCTAATTAGATTAAGTTGAAAATGGACATCTGAGGATGACTCATCGAATGATCAAAACCAGGGTTTCATAGTTAGACAATAATGAGGTAGTAAAGCAGGGCTTGGGCAACTGATTTTGAATTGCGGGCACTCAGAGTCTCGCCCCTTGATGTTAATGTCAACCCCTACTGTAGAAGCTTCACAGTCACCCCTTGACTGTAGAAGTTGCCCTGGAAAATGGCAGCTATGCGATAGCGGGTTTCGGCGCTGAATGGGGTGTAGTCAGCGACGACTTCGCGCGGGCTCAGGTCTTTGATGTGCCGAAACCTTTGTATACCAGTGTTGCGGTTGGCACGCTGCATCGCCGCGGTCGGGACACGGACGATGACGGTCTGCCGGACTGGTGGGAGCAGCGCTACGGCTATGATCCGCTGCAGGCTGACGACGCCTTTGAAGATAGGGACGGTGACGGGTTAGACGCTCTGGCTGAGTATGATGCTGGCAGCGAACCCAGACAGGGACGTTTCCATCGATCTGACCGAAGAAGCGATCGCGACACTGTTGAAGCGGCACCTGCAACCGCGTCTCAGAGCGGTGATGGAAGGGGTGCTGCGCTGACATGAGCCGGCCGCACCAAGATATCGCGCTGGTGTCCAGCCTGCCCCATCTTGGCAAGCTGTTCTCGCGCAAGGACGTGCCGATCTCTGGGTTCCGCTTGAAGCAGCGGCTGTCAATGCTGGAGCCCGCGCATGCGAGCCTGCTGCGCGAGATGGTAGAGGTGACGGCCTGGGCCGGTGGACTGGGACGATCCGGCCCGTCGCCGCTATCTCTTCCGCCTCTGGATCTGCCCGCCTAACGGCAAGCCCCTGCCGCCCGCTTATGCCGAACGCTATGGCGACATCCAGATCGGCGACCGGGGCGGCATCGTCTGCCCCGGCACGGAGTTCAAGGCGCCGCTGGAGCCGATCTAGGCCTCTCGATAGACCACCGGAAAGATATCGGCCTCGAAGGGCGCGCCGGGTGCGTAGTCCAGGTCGGGGAAGTAGGGCGAGGTCTTGCCCGGCCGGTCCGCGAAACGGGCGGTAAAAAAACGTATCCATTCAGGGGGAAAACATAGAGATTCCCGGCATTCCGCTCAAGGGAAACATTTCTGATTATAGTGGCTTCATAAATCAGCTCATGGGTACTCTTGCAGTGCAAGCAAAAGTTGACGGCGTATTTTTTACCGAAATTGTGCCTTATTAAGTTGTTTTCTTCGTGTTTTCTGTAATTACACGAACTTTCTTGTGTAGACCACTAATAACTGCATTAATTACAAAGAAACAAATTCATATTTAGGGTCACCATAAAAACCTGATTCTTTTATTACAGGAAGTTATGTAGAGCCATTAAATTTAGAAGTAATACGACCTGGAAATTATATCCTATCTGCCATTGATGCAAATGGTTGTTCGGCTTTAGATGTGGCCGAATTTGGAATGCCCAGCCCTGACGATGTACTTTCCGCTACCACAGAAATCATTGATGTTTTATGTTTTGGCGGAAAAACTGGACGAATAGATGTAGATGTTGAAGGTGGGCAAGCTCCTATTTCTTATCTATGGAGTGATGGTTCTACGGGAAGTTTTATAAGTAACCTAGCAGCAGGAACATCAAAAATTTTAGATTCTTACCTTATTCAAAATAAAAAAAAAGGCTCAACGAATTTACAATCTTGACTTGAAGAGGGGGAGAGTTATAAATGAATAAATGTATTGATTGAGAGCTTCTATACACTAAAAAAGAACAATGACGTAGAAAATAAGCAAAAATAGAAAAAAGAAAGGAAAGTCACTAGACAAAACGTGACAAAGCAGAGGAATCGACAAAAAAAGAAGGAAACGGATTACAATAAACACTACATAAGTTAAATGGATATTACATACATTATGATTCTGTTTAATATTCTGTAACTTCAATTTATGAGTTATACAAATTCTTCAATCAAAGTTTTAAAAGGGATTAAGGCGGTTCGTCAAAACCCCTCAATGTATATTGGTTCAACCGATATAACTGGTTATCATCAATTAGTATGAGAAATTGTTGATAATGCGTTAGATGAATATTTAGCTGGATTTGCTAACACTTTACGAATCACAATTACTGCCAAAGAAGAATTAATTATTGAAGATAACGGGCGTGGAATTCCAACTGGAGTGAATCACGAAACAGGATTATCAACCTTTAAAAGCCCTGGCAAAGTTTGAAATATGTAAAATAATAGGGGTAATGGAAGTGACTCATTACTGTTTTTACATCCAGGCTTACACCATACAAATAATCATCACTTAACAAATGATAAGAAGTTATTCAGTTTTGTAAAAGTTAGGGCAATTAGAAAGGATAAGCAAGCATTTTCTTGAAAAGGGCGTTTTCAGATGTTCTTAAAGTGGCCCTATCACTTTTTGGGATTTTGCATTTATGGAGAGAGCTTTTATAGTAATTAAGGATGACGTTTACAAAGCTTGCTGCACGTTCCCATAGGAGTTGTGCCATTTGGTGTCGAGGCAGGAACAGTCAAGAAAAGTCTAATAACATAAAACCTTGAAAACGCGAATTTTGCGCAATTTTGAATTCATATGAGGGTTGTTTTAGGTGTGGATATCTCTGGCTCAGAACCTTCCCCAAATCATGTTTTTATCTCCTCTAATCAGGAGAATTAGCAAGTTTAATGGACTATACAGCGAAAAAAGCATTAACATAGGAGAGCTAAATTTGGTTATTGGCTGGAACTGGGCTAATGCTCCTTTTCCGGGGGTAAATCCCTCGTTACAATCCAGACTTGTACGGATAGTGATGGCTAAGGCAGAGACAAGGCGAAACAGGGAACGTGCTGCGAGCGGCAAGCATCGCGCGCAAATTCGTCATCGCCGCCTTACCATCGCATTCATTGCTCTGAGCATCCTGATTGCTTTGGGCGGGTTTTATTACTTCAACCAAACACGGGAAATTGCCACGCTGCGAGTAGGAGCAGGTGCATATAACTCAGATTCCCACGAATTGATGAAAGAGGTAGCAGATGTCGTGCAACGCCATTATCAAGATCTTTGATTCGCAGCCCCGTAGCTATCGCGACTTGCCGATTCGACTGGCAGAATTCGGTACCGTCTATCGCTGGGAGCAGTCGGGTGAAATCGGCGGGCTGACTCGTGTACGTGGATTTACACAAGACGATGCGCACTTGTTCGTTACCGAAGATCAAGTTGCCGATGAATTGGCCGGGTGTCTGGAGTTGGTCAAAATTGTCTTTGCCGCCGTTGGGATGGATGACTACAGCGTTCGAGTTGGATTGCGCGATCCCGATTCCAGCAAATACGTTGGTGTAGCAGTATTATTTTCATACATAGCACCAATCACTTTAATGTATTTGTCTGGTAGGCTGTATTATACAAGACCTTTGCTTAAGCTCTTCTATCAACAGAATCAAATGCTTGCTCATAATCCATAAAACTGAGGACCAAAGGTGTTTGATAGCTCAAGTGCTTCTTAATTATTAGCCTAAGAGTGAAAATTTGTTTGACATATCCTCTACCTTTTCTAAAACTGTGCTGTTCTTCTCTTAAAATTTTGTCAACAGCATCTCTCAGTCTAAAAAGTATCAAATTACGGCTGACATTCGACACTAGAAACCGGATATGAATTGAGAAAATCATCAGCACGGAAATGACTTACAGTATGTGTTTGAGGATCTAATTTAGTATATGTGATGTGTTGTTCGGTTGTATTAACATCGATTTTAGTCCAATATTCATTGATTAAATAATCGTCTTGGTCTTCGTTGATGGTAATACCTGTTCGTCGATCAGCACTGAAAAATAATCGTTCACCAACTTTTCGATTGACAATCAAACGTTCGATTTGTTGTGATGAATGTTCCGACCAAGGATATTCTCGAGGGAGCAACTGTGACGGCCATGGTTGATCAAAGCTTTAATGGCAATGACGCTTCCGAGGTTTCTCCCGGCCCCACTTATGATGAAGTACTTACCAATTTCAACCCTGCTATCAATTTCACCTCGGTTGCCGGAGGACTTACAATTGCCAATGCCAACGATATTAATGTTTTAGACGTTACAACTCGCTCCTATACTATCGCTTTCAGAACAGGTAGTGATGTTACGACCAGGCAACTTATCTATGAGCAAGGAGGAGGAACACATGGCTTGAATCTTTATATATTGTTGTTTTGAAGTTTTATTTTTCAATCAATCATACAACATGATAGCAGAGCTGAACCAAAGGGTGAAAGAAAATAAGCTAATATAACTCTAAAAAAGGGATAGAGTATCTTACTCTCTCCTTATCGGATTATTTTGGGTGATGCAAATAGATCTCAAACTTTTCATAAATATTCAGATACATAGACATTGGCATCAATGGGAGCCCTTGGCTCAACCTATTTTTCCACCAGCCCCTAGATTTTGGAAAATAAACTTTTAGGGGGTATTTTAATTTAAAAATTCGCGTGGCTCGCCTGCCTGTTCGCGCTCACCAACGTGACGCAGGGGCTGCTCGGCTTCGCGATCGCGCGCTGGCTGATCCGGCGCGGGCGCTCCTACGCCGCGTTCCTGCAATGGATGGCCGGCTACTTCGGCATGTTCTTCATCCTCGTCCACGGCTGGGACGGGACCGGCTTCAAGCGCTTCTTCTCGGCGAGCCCCGAGGCGCTCGCGACCTGGGAGCCGGCGACGATCCTCGCCTGGCTCACGAGTGACGTCGCGATCGCGCTCGCCGTGATGGGCGTGTTGCTGAAACTTTAAACTTAATGCCAAAAATCGTTCCTGAGGCATTGCTGATATTACTTCTTGACAATCTGCACGCGCAATTAGTAGTTATAGCCTTAGCTGTAGTAGCAGTAGTAATAGCACTAGCAGTAGTACTACTAGCATTAGTGGTAGTAGTAAGATACAAATATTGCATTTTGGTTAGTTCCATCCCCCACAAAGAGCCCTGTAAGTTTCAACTTAACACACCAAGGCGCTCCTAAGATGTTGCTGATGTACCTTTTTGACGATCTACATGCAGGCAATATAGTCAAACTTTAGCGCAAAGAGCGGGGCGTTGATGAGGAAGCAGCCCTTTCATATAGAAAGTAATTTCTGTTCGTTTTAAGTTTTAATGTTGCTCCTTACTTTCAGTTAAAGAAAACTTGTTTTTTTTATTTAATGCAAACGAGCGACCAAGCCGACCGACAAAGATTTACTCTATTTTCGCTGCTCCGCGGGTGTAAAAGAGATTGAAAGACGCAAATCCTAAGCAGCAAAGTTGCCGTTTTTTAACGTGGCTGCGCATTGAATTTTTAAATTGGCGTTTTTATCGTTCGAACCGGACGGGCGAACTAGGCATCAACGGCGATATACGGTATCTCTACATTTTCTCGGCGATAGCGCTCCTCATTTTAGTCGTTGCGAGTATCAACTTCATCAACCTCTCCACCGCCCGGTCGGCGACCCGAGCGCGTGAGGTGGGCATGCGCAAGGTCCTGGGTGCCCACCAAGGCCAACTGGTCCGGCAGTTCATCGGCGAGTCGGTGTTGACGACGTTGCTGGCTCTGCCGCTAGCTATCCTACTCGTCGAGACCACCTTGCCGATCCTGAACGCGGTGCCGCCCTCGGCACCCGCGTGCTGGATGCCGTGCCGGAGGCACTCTCCGACGTCGAGTGGACCTGCACTCCGTTGCCCGAGCCCGGGCTGCTCGAAGAGCCCTTCGTCATCCAGGATTCGAGCACCGGTGCGACCGCCATCGTCGGCGCCGACGGCGGTAGCGGACTCCTCGGAGTCGCCTTCAGCGCGTCGACGAGCAATGGTCACAGCTTCTACACCGCGGCGATCGACGACGACACCATCGGTGTCTACGGTCGCGACATCCGTGTCGGCACGCTCACGCCGTGCGCCAGGTCGAACACGCCGTCGAGCATGATCCGGGAGTGGATGTTGAGCTCGTGGTCGCCGCTCTTGCTCCGGATGTACCACAGTCCCAGCTCGAAGTCGTCGTCGCTCGCCGACTCCTTCGGCTTGGGGTCCGGCGGGGGCGTCTTGGTCGGGCTCGAGCCTTCGAGCTGCTTCTCGAGCTTCTTGATCCGAGCGTCTTGCTCGGCCAGGCGGCGCTCGACCTCGGTCGGGAGCGGAGCGTCGTCCTGCGCGAGCACCGGCCCGCTGGACAAGACGACGGAGTTGGTTCAGTACTATTATAATATAAGAGTACCTGTTTTTCTCTTTTTTACTCTTTTTTAGAATAAATTTGTCAGTTTGGTCAATTATTGGCACCTTTGTCACATTGCCCCCCCCCAAGATTTTGCTCATTGGCACCCTTGTCACATGGGTCTCCCCCAAGATTGTGAGTCGTTTCCTCTTTGGAAAATTAAATTAAAAAAAGACGAGTTTTTTCAACTGAAAGCAAGGAGCAACATTAAAACTTAAAACGAACTGAAATTATTCCGTATATGAAAGGGGCTCTCGATCTTGTCGCTCGGCACCTCGGAGCCCATTGCGTTCGATATGACGCTCGCCGCTTCTCCGATGCGGTAGCGGCTGTTCAGGTCCCGAAGCTGGCCCTCGTGGCGCTTGATCCGGTCGACCCATTCTCCGGAGAAGCCGATCTCACCGAGCCTGTCGCTGGTCGGGGTATCCGGAGCCGCCGCCTCCAGCTCACGGCCGGCGTCGAGGATCTGTTTCACCCTGTTGCGCGCCCGATCGAGCAGCCCGTTGAGGGCGCCGAGGATCTGGGCGGACTCGCCGTTGGTGCGGCAGCTCCCACGGACGGGGAGGTCTTCGGACCTCCCCGTCCGTTCGTTTCCGGGGCCCTTCGCGCGTCCCTCGGGACGTCGCTCCCTTCTCGAATCGAGAGCAGGATGAGGGGTGCATGAGGGCGGCGATCGCTTGCAGCCATCCCGAACCCGGCCCCCTAGATTCGAGGCTCACGCGGTCCACGCGCTGACTCTCCCTCCAGGGTTCCGCACGGGTTCTCTGCGGACTCCTCCCCGTCTCCCACATCCCTCTCTCTCCCCATGTTCAAGACTCCCACGCTGAGTTCATGACTGCAATATTCAGCGGATCATGAATGAACTCTTCAAAAATATCCCGCTCTTCGTCCTTTAATGAAGCGTAGTACTTTTCCAAGTCGGTGCCGGTGATCTGTCGGTCCATCTCCATATGCGAAAGCTCGATCGCTTCGTATTGTTTTCCGCTGGAGAGCAGATCAAGGAAATGCTCGGCCGCCTTCCCTGCCTCGCGAAAATAGTAATCATTCTTCTTGGACACACTGACCGTCGACCACACTGCGGTCAAAATCCCAAGACCGACGCCAACGGTGGGTACTGAAAAATAATTATCTTCAATAGTAATAATAATATTTAGAGACGAGCAGTCTTAAGTGTGAAAATCATGTATGCGTGAACCCAAGGTTAAACTTACTAACCCAATAAACATTTCTTGAACTTAATGAAGTTGTATGTATTTTAGTAGTTCCAAATGTATAAAAAGCGAAAATTAAAATATAAGAATTAAGCATACATTTCTAACCGAGATAAACTGAAAATATTTTAAAAGAAGTTGTCATTTAAAGTCATCAGGTTGTCCTATTATAAGTTTTGCCCATTTAACAGTAGAAGCTGTATAATTTTTTTTTATTCTTTCGTAAGTTATACATCCTTTTTATTCAAAAAGGTATACATCCTTTTTATCTTCTGGAATACACCAATTTTTGCATTCTGAAAGTCTTAAACTTCAGCCCTTGAATTCCTAAAAAAAAAAAAAAAATGTCAGATATCTCTTCTACCTCGATACCCTTTACACCAAGAAATTTTATATCCTGTTCAAAGACACCGTCTCCTCCAGCCATACGTGCTGCTTCTTTATTAATACCTGAAATATCACTTTTGGCCCATCACCAAAGAATCTCATTACTGGAATATGATTACGTAAATCAATATCTTTGATTGATTGAATGTTATGTAGTAAATGAAATGATGTACAGAATTCTTGTACACTTTTATGATGAAATGTAATAATGGAATCATTATCATATCCTGATAACCGAACTGGACTGTAATTCAAAAAGTCCTTCATGTCCTGAGTTAACTGAGGTGTATTATTGAGTTCATGGTCACTGGTGTTATCTGTGTTGTGGTGAATTCTCCACAATTGCATTACATCCATCAGAGAAATGCGTCTCGGTGGTGGCCTTGATGCCCACCTCGGCAAGGTATTCCGCGACCATTTGCGCCGACTGCACCCAGTCGGTCCAGCCGTTGACGACCTGGATGCCGAAGTCGATTGGCGCGCCGTCGGGGGTTTCGCGGAAGCCGTCGCCATCGACATCGAGAGCACTTTCGTCGCGCGCGATCCCGAGAACCACGGTTTCTGGTACCCGGCCAACGACCTCGTGAACCTCTATCTCAACACCCGCGAGGCGCCGTTCGACGACATCGACACCGCCCGGCGGAAGTCGATGGATCCTGGCGCTCCAGGTAGTTTAAGCCATAATCTCATTCAATCCATTTACGAGAGCAGCGATTCCATGTTGTGGATTGCCACCAATGGCGGTTTAAATCGCTTTAACCGGGAAACCAATTCCTTTAGCATTTTTCGCCACAATCCGGAAAATCCCAATAGTATCAGTAATGATAAAATTAGCGCGATTTGCGAAATTCCGCAGCAGCCCGGTATCCTGTGGCTGGCAACGCAAGGTGGCGGATTGTGCCGCTTCGATGTGTTGAAAGAAGAATTTACCCGATATTTTTCAAGCATAAAACTACAATAAATAACCATCAATAAATGAATGGAACAGTCAAACTCAAAATAAGCAGAAACTACCACAACAAAGAGAATGGCTAACGCCCCTTTGCCTTCTAAAGACTAAAAATATAATTAGCACTTTACTGACAACAAAAAAGATTTTAATACATTGAAAATAACCCAATTGCCTTGCGGGTAACCACCCCATTGGCTCAAACCCCTTAATTTATGAAAAAAAAAATAGACTAACATATATTGCATAAACAGAAAAATCATTGTCAAAATTGGATTTTTCTTCTATGATCCTTGAGGATGATGTTAACTTCATGTAAAGGATGTTTTGGAAAGGATGTCAAAGGATGTAAGGTTGTCTCACTATGTAAAGGATGAGAAAACAGTGTCAATACAGATAGAATCTGGAATATTCGTGTCGAGTGTTTTTTTCTGTTAACATGCCAATTCTTCTAGAAGAACATTCAATTAAAATCCCTCCCACCTATATTTTTGAACAACCTGTATGTATGCTTAATTTATATAATGTAGATCAAACATTAATTTGTTTTTTGTCATTGCAGAAATTTTGAGGGAGTCTGGGGTAGGGAGATCAAAAAAATATTTAAATTTTTAAATGAAGGACCATGGGGAGCTTATCAAGAACAATAAATTATCAGAGACAAAGTTATAGCGTTGCCTATAGTAAAGGCCATACGGCTCCAATCTTTAATTATTTATTGTTATTTTTTCCCTAGAGGCGCTTCATATGGATGGAGTGTTTGTATAAATTTCGGAGCGGACTCGTTCAACTGGAAATCGGAAGTTCTAGGGCCCTTTTTAAGAGTCGAAAGTGATCGGAGGGCTTTCTGATGACATCGGTTGCCTTTAAGGAGACCTACCAACAGCTAGGCAGGACAGAGAACCATGGAGGGAACGAGTCAAGCAGTCTCTTCAGGCATGTCCGAGGCAGTCTCTTGACCTGTTGATGATGATTGTCGTTTGAGTGTTATGTTGTATGGTGTAGAAGCACAGACAATATCATCGGCAATGGAAAGGAAAATTAATGCCTCGGAAATGAGAGCTTCTAAAAAGCTTCTACTAATGACCTACACGGCTCGTGTAACCAATGTAGAACGTAGAAGAGAAGCTTTCATTTCGCCAATGCGCAGCGTATTCAGAATTTCTGCAAGAATCGACAGGCCGCCGGGCCAGACCTGTGCACGGCGTTCGGACAAGCCTTTAAGGGATATATCCTGTACGTGCCCGAATTCCAGAACCTTTGCGATCAAGGCTTCGATGCTCGCCGGTGTGATGCCGGTTTCGATCAGACCCATTTGCTGCGCGACAGCCTGCGTCGCTCGAATCGTGCCGGACGTGCCGATCGCCTGCAGCTCAGTCGCCCCGCGAAAGAACGCTTTGACCGGCCGCATTTGGCGAATAGGATGGCTTGCGCTGAGGTGATGAGGGCACTGGCGAAGATGACGCCCGTGATGTCTATCATGCTGTGGACGAAGACTCCCGGGACGGGGCTGATGGCTGCGGAGATGAGATTTGAAAACATGTAGGGGATCGCGGTCCCGATGATGTTGTTTACGATGAGGGAGGTGTACGCCCCTACCCACCATAGCCAATCGCGCTTGGCCCAATGGAGGATACGGACGAAGAGGTGCGTCTGCTCCGTGGTCTTCTCTGCAGCCGACAGCGTGGAGTCAAATGCGCATATGAAACTTTTGATACCACATGGCCGTACAAGGCGAGGTATTCTACGGCCGGGGGCTTTGCCATGCATTATATCGATGAAGGGAAGGGGGAGACGCTGCTCTTCGTACATGGAGAGCCAACCTGGGGCTATCTGTTTCGCCACCAAATTGCCTCGCTCAAAGAGAAATATCGGGTCGTTGTCCCGGATCATATGGGCTTTGGCAAAAGCGAGACGCCGGATCATCGCACCTATTTCCTGCAGGATCATATCGACAACCTCGAAGTCTTTATGCTGGATCTTGGCTTGTGTATCGTGGGCTGATCCCCGGTCGTCCGACAGATGAAGAGGGATTTGGGGTCACTGCTGCTCTCAATGGCAGACATTTTAAACAAGCCCAACGCCGACTCGGCATGCCAGTCGACCATGCAGAGATCACTATGGAGTGGACTTATGCCATTCATGCAAACAAGGTGCTGATTCAACCGGATATTCAATATGTCATCAATCCAGGAACGAATCCGCTGCTCTCCGATGCTTTAGCTGTCGGTGTCAGGATCGGGGTTGGGATGAGTTGGTTTGAGGTGGGTGGTTTTTACGACTATGAAATTCAAAAAGTCAAAAATAATAGTGAAATCTATCATATCGAAAAGATATTAAAGAGTCGTACACACAGTGGCGAGAGACAGTTGCTTATTCGTTGGCTAGACTATAACTCTGATTCTGATGATTTTGATCTGATTTGATAAGAATACATAACGCCGAGTGATTTCTATGTTGCATTCATGTCCAATATCTCTGATCCACTCTACAATTATTTGAATAAAACACATGATTTTGGGCTAAAACTCTCTCCCACAATCAAATTCAATGTAAAAATACCTCATTTTTTCTAGATTTTCCTATTTAACCGGCTCCCCACTCCCCTCCCCCCAGATTGTCAAATCAGGGAAACGACAATTTCTAATTTAATTTAGTCTGGTTCTTGATATGCCTGCCAAATTTCATCGTCCTAGCTTACCTGGAAGTGCCTAAACTAGCAAAACTGGGACAGACAGACCGACAGACAGAATTTGCGATTGCTATATGTCACTTGGTAGATATCAAGTGCCATAAAAACGAAAACTGTGCCAAAACCGTCATTTTTTAAGTAAACAGTTTGTTGTTGTTGTCATCATTATTATTATTGTTCTTGGGGACCGCTTTTGCAACAACGACGACTGACGATGACGACGACGATGATGGTTCTTCTAATAATAATTCCTCTTCTTCTAAATCGAAGGATGATGATGGAGCGGACCGTTTCTTCTTCCTTCGGATGTTCTTGCTGTTGTTGCTGCTGCTGTTGTTGTTGTTGGGTCTGTCATCGTCAATATCGTCAACGTCGTCAATGATGAAGGACGTATTGTTGTTTTTGTTGTTTCTAACGTCATGACCGGCGTACTTTACTTTAGAAAACTTCTTTTTCCGCAAAGTTTTTTTTTTTAAATTAATAACTATCTAAACACACAATCTACAAACTAAGTTTATTTAGTCTTTAATTGATCTCTGTTCAGTTTTGCTTTATTGATTTTTAATAATATATTTAATAATAATATTTTTAATAATATAAATGTTTTAATAATATTAATCAGTTAAACATAAATCGATGATTTTATAGATTAATAATGTTTAAATAAATACAAAATCAATACAAATTTTTTATTAACTGTTTGTGAAACTGCCACTGAACATCAGCGTGTTGGTCGCGACCTTGATCGACGGCACCGGCTTGCAGCCGAAGCAGCTTCCCCGCCCGGTGGTGAATACGACTACGTTCGCCCCGCCGGCCACCATCCCGGTCACCGACGCCGGATCGAAACCCGGCGTGTCCATCACGACGAACCCCTTCTGTTTCACCTGCTCGGCGTACAAATACACTTCCCGCAGAGCAGTGCTGCCCCCCTTGGCGATCGCCCCCAGCGATTTCTCGTAGATCGTGGTCAGGCCCCCCTTCTTATTCCCGATTGAAGGTTGAAGCGTTTACCCAGGCCGATGCGTCTACCACGCGCAAGTTTGGTGGCACCGGGTTGGGTCTAGCGATCTCGAAGCAGCTTGTGGAACTGATGGGGGGTGAAATAGGCGTGGAGTCCGAGCCTGGTCAGGGCTCTGAATTCTGGATCGACGTGGAACTGGACGTCAGCGACGCGGCCGAATCCGATCTGGTCACAGATACCTCAAGATTGGCAGGTAAGTCACTTCTGGTGGTAGACGATAATCCGCTTGGCCTGCGTATCGTCAGGGGAATGGCGGCAGGGTGTAGTCAATTGATTTTCCAGATTTCGTTCCGTTTGAAGGAAAATGCTTGATTGAGATGAGAGGTCAGTTAGACGGTTGTCTTGTTTAATGCTTTCTGAAGTAAGGTCAACTTGTGATAACTCTTCAGAAACATCCCTGAGCCTGTTGTTGATAAAATCGGAAGTAGCTTTAACAACGGCATTTTTGTTATTTATTACCAGTTGATTGTATTCGTTGATCAGATTGTTTAAAATATCAAGCCCTTTAGCTGTTACTGGTTCATCAAGTTGTAGATTGATGATACTGGGCCGGCAGATCAGAGGAGCAAAGCGAGACCTATCGCCGCAATTCGTTGCATGGGGACCTCTCATATCCACTGTGGCCCGTTCCGATAACACAGAACCAAAAATGGGGCCGCGCAAGTTTTGGTGATCGGCTCGGCTGCAAGGGGTCAAAGAACGGGGTTAACCGATTGCGAATACTTGGTTTGCCAATGTTTCCTTCGGGCAACGCCACCCTATATTGGTTTCTGGCGACAGCGGTTGGACTCGATTATAATCCGCGGCGTTCTCGCCTGTAATTCAACCTCGGGGTGGATGTAAGCGCCGCCATCGACGATGTGCTTTCTGGCCACGCGGATGATGTGAGAGCCGTGCTGCGAGCGAACCGCCTGCGCCCCAAATCTCTCTGGGTCGAGAACAACCGGCTGACGGTTACACTGTCCTCCAGGGATGACGCGACGCGCACCACGGCACTGCTGGCGCCCCTGTTTCCGTCCGGCTCCGCCGAGCAATCGACCCCTCTGACCCTGATCTTGAAACTGACGGGCGACGATCGGGACGCGATACAAGAACTGGCGATGACAGCGGCATTTGCGTTTCGGGGATGAACTTTTCAGGGAGAATTTTACATTGGATGAATTTGCCAAAATTTATATACAAAATATTATATGTCTTTATATGTCTTGCTTTCAATTTACAAATTAAATTTTACGCGTGAAGATGTTAGAGGTAACTGTCTGGGTCAAACTTTTGACAGAATTGAATTGTCCAGAGGATATTTCTGTGGGGAGGGGAATTTTTCCATGGAGGTGGAGTCAGATATCCTGGCATTATTTAAAAAACGATTAAAAATTAAATTAAAAAAAAGTTTTTTCAGCTGGATGAGGAGACACAGAATTAGTAAAAAAAGACATTATAAAGATTCCTCCTCCCCCGTACATGGGAAGTATAAGGAAACTATGCGTTGATTATATATAAGAATGAATGTAGCCTTTTCATAAGTATACCAAATTTCACTATGTATTTTGAAGTTGGTAGCAACAAAAATGTAAGCCTGTCATCTTCCCTCCCTGAAAAGTAATATCTTGATTGACTAAAGCTTAAAACATGACTTAATCGTTAGTCAGTGTAATCACATCCAGGAAAAGCATAATGTACCCATGTCGTAGGTACATGTTTTTAAAAGACTGAATCTCCTCTCTTGTTCTTTGTTGAGATGCCATGTTTCAGATGCATAGAGGCGGACGGGCAGGACATGGCTGTTAAACAGGCAGAGCTTAAGCTGGAGGGGAAAGTATTTGACCTCCAAACTTATTTGAGCCTGTTGAACGTGCTGCTAGCCTGTCCAATTCGGGTGATGACTTCTTTGGCTGTGGATCCTGTGTTCTTGATGGGGCTGTAAAGATATTTGAAAAGGACTACTTGTTCCACATTGTTTTCATCACATTTGCACTACCTCCACCCCGAACTCCCCTTCGGCGGCGTAGGCCATAGCGGTATCGGGAAAGGATTTGGCTACCATGGCTTCCTGGCCTTCACTAACGAACGCCCGGTGCTCCGCCAACATCTCAAAAATGGCCCCTTCAAACATTTCTTCCCCCCTTACACCAATACGACGCGGAAGCTGATTGATTTGTTGATGAAGTGGTTTTAGCGTAGGGGTTGCTGGATTCTGGATGCGGGATACCGGATTAATCTGCCTTTTCGTCCCGTTACGTTGCCTCCGTATTGCTTTTATTAAAGGTATTGCATTCTTGTTTACAGTTTATCAATGCTAAGCATTTAAGAATGTAAGTTAAGAAACCCGGTATGACTTTCAATTATTTATATACAAGAAGCCACTGGAAGATCCAGGGGGTGGAGAAGACCCCAATCCCTCCACCCCCCAATTATTGAGAATTACCCAAATATAGCAATAAATGACTATTGGCTCCCTTGTCATATCCCCCCCCAAGTTTTTGCTCTAGTTTTGCCCCTGGAAGAAACATAGCTGTGCAGCAAAAGTTCTTTGTAAACGTATGTGATGCGATACGCGATGACACTGCCAAAACTGTGTCCCACCATCACCAACGGACGTTGCAAATCCTGATCGCTTCTTTGCTGGACGATTTGATCAGCCAGCAGGGAAGCGAATTGGCACAGATTGCCCTGATAAGTGACATCGGTCAGCTCTTCACGGCCCGGCATCTGTGGCGTGTGAACCCGAACGTTTTCAAAGCCCTGCAACAATCGCAACCGATGCATCAGCGTGTTGGTCATCCCGCCGGCATGACTGATCCAGACAACGTCCATCAAGGCGTCGTTGGACTTACCTAGTTCAGGTTTTTGATTTTCAAAGATATGGCAGACATTGATGACCTTATCCATGTCAAAATCCAAAACCCAATCATCACCGCTATCATTTTCAATTTGTTTGATTCGTTTTACCTCGGCTTATCTTCCGCCATTATGGAATACATATCGCCAAACCTTTATTTTTTTTAACAAAGGTATGGTAGGCATTGATGACCTTATCCATGTCAAAATCCAAAACCTAATCATCACCGCTATCATTTTCGATTTGTTGGGTTCGTTTTACCTTGGCTTGTCTTGGCCAAAGTATCTCAAGCGCGGCGGAACTGTTCCAAGCGTGGCGCAACTGTGCAGCAAACGTGGCGCTGAAAGATGTACACCAGATGGGGAAAATAGGCAGTCCCTAGCAAAACTCTTTGATTAAGACATGTCGTAACATGCTTTTTTATGGCACTTGGTATTAACCAAGTGACATATAGCAATAGCAAATTCTGTCGGTCTGTCTGTCGGCCTGTCTGTCTGTCGGTCAGTCCCGGTTTTGCTACTTTAGGCACTTCCAGGTAAGCTAGGACGATGAAATTTGATCGACTCGGCGGAACTCAGGGTCACAATGATCGGAGCCTTGGGCGAATTCGGCCTGATCATCAGCGCCAGTAACAGCAACAGCAAAAGATGAACCGCGCCGGAAACCAAAAAGCTTGCCAACCCTTGAAAACGCTCACCGTCGCGATTGGATTCTCTCCATTCAACTGCATCCATCCCGCCTGACGGAACGACCGCCAAGTGGCATCGTGAGGAAGGATTTTCGACAGGCGGGGGCGTGATCAACCTGGCAATCCCAAACAAGTCACAGAAGAAAAGAGTTGATGACCAGTATTTAGCCATATGTTTCTTAGCTATAATGGTCCGTTCACGCAACAGCATAACATCTTTTATACAAGCTATAGCTTAAGACTTTGCGTTACGTTATATAATATTACGGAGCAAATTTTGCCCGTAACGCCTTAGACTATATTTCTTCTTAGAATCTTACGCTACATCAATTCATGTTACGTTACGGAAAGGTCAACAGCAAAAAATCAACAGCAGCAACAAAATGGGATGCCTAGGTGAGCAGTTAATGAATTCTGAAAAATTTTCTTAGGAAAGCCTTCGATCTTTGCCGCCTTTGCCGTCACGCACGGTGACGATACGCCGTTCAAAGTCCGCATCCTTTACCCGCAGACGTAGGCACTCCATGAGCCGTAGCCCGGCGCCGTACATCAAAGCCGCCTGGAGCCACGTATCGCCGCGAAGTTGTTGAAGTAAGCGTTCCACCTCGTGCTGGCTAAGTACCACCGGAAGACGAGCTGGCTTACGAGCACGAATGGATGAAATGGGTTGGAGTGGCCGTTGCAGAACGAAACGATAGAGGAAGACCAGCGCGTTCAGCGCCTGGAGCGGCTGGGGTTGGCCTCATCCGTGATCGGATAAGCCGAGAAGGTAGTGTGGGTGGCCATCACGCAGCCTCCGCAAACGATGTGAGCGTGCACCAGCGGCTGGGGTTGGCCTCGGCGCAGAGCCGTCGGATCTGGTCGAGAGGGAGAGGGGCTGGAGGCGGCAGCAGCAACCGGAGCGCCGCGTGGACGTGGAGGAGCCAGACCCGGTGCCACGACAGGGCGTGGATGTGGTGGGTGCGGCCGCCGCCGAGGATGGCCTGGACCTCTCGTCGGCCCCGCATGCTTGCACTGACCAGTAATAAATAAAGAGATAGATAATCTTTCGATTCATCATCAAGACCTTTAGGATTCAATCGTAAACACCATTTTAATTTATCAGTATTATTCGCTGAGAATGACGATGATTTCAATGCTTCACCCATCTCTTCACGACAGAAAGAAAAATTATTAATTGTCCAATTGAATGAAAACTAAACGAGAAAGAATGATGATTTCTTCACGATGATTAAGGTCTTACTTTGATCACTTTAACACTCGTTAAACACCAAGATTCCGAAACCGATTGAGTCTATTTTACTCGGTGTGGGCTCCAACGCGGGAAACATTATGACTACTGCTGAGTATGCCAAGGAAAGTACCCGAGGAAAGTCCAACATTCCGAACAAGAACGGGAAACTAGACGAAGGCCTTTCAAAGGATTACATTACACAATGGAGCTACGACATTCCTGAATCAGCCACCATTTTCATACCCAACTTTAGAGGTGGTGGTGCGCAGAACAATGTGGACTTTTCAGACTATGAGTACTTCAATGCTTTGAGCCAACAATACGGCAAAAGAAGTGCACAACAGATCATCAAACTAGTATTGCCAACAAAGCAAAGAAAATTAGTAATATTTGGTGTTATTTTTAAATCACTAAATTAAAAAATAAACATTTTTCGGAAAACAGAAGTTTTTCAAAAAATATAATAATTCAAAAATGTAAATCATTCAATTTCAAGAACATAAAGATACATAAAAGACAGATTTTAAACCAGACAGCATTTTTTTCAAAAAGCTTGGGAGGGGACGCATACAAGAGAGAGTCTATTAAACTTTTTTAAGGTTTTCAGCCATGGAGATTAAAATAGTACCCTGAACGCGAGATCCAGGGCGCGATGATCTTCGACCCGCCCGCGAACCCGGAGCCCGAGCTCCAGGCGCTACTCGCGGGGGCCTACTAGTCGGTACGGTGTCAGACCCGAACTCACCACTTTCCGTGGATGCTCGCCACGGCGAGCATCCACGGAAAGTGGTGAGTTCGGGTCTGACACCGTACCAACACGATCCGACGTGAGTCGGATCGTGGGCATCCCGGTTTAGTACCGGTAGTGGTTCGGCTTGTAGGGGCCTTCGACCGGCACGCCGATGTAGTCGGCCTGTCCTCCACTTCCCTGTACCCGGTGTTATGCTGCGGGCTGTGCATAGCCACACTCCTGGAAACAAGAATGCGCAAAGATAGCACACCCTGGGCGGTGGTCCTGTGTGCATGCCTGCTGACCGCCTGCAGCCCGAGAGACCCCGCACTCGAGCAGGCCGAACTCATCGTCGACGCCTTTTACAGTTTCGACCCGGTCCCCCTGCGGGTGGGACTGGATGGCGCCGAGCAGGCCGATGCAGTGCTGTACTATCAGGGGTGGGCACGGGGTGCAGATTACAAGGTCCACGAACCGGGAGGCGGGTTTATCGGCGGATTGATCGCCGCATCGGCCTTCGCGATCTACGGTATTGCCTGCGGCGTGTCGCCGGTCCGGCGTGCGCTGTATTTCCACCCGATGGGATTGGCGGGGTTCGGCCTGCTGATCGCCTCCATCGCGGGTGTTCTGTCGGTATTTGGCGGCGTTCCGTTCATGACCGGGCTGTGGGCCTATATCCCGCTCTTCGGTGACACGTTGGCGGTGTCCACGGTGCTGCTGTTCGATATCGGTGTCTATTTTGTCGTCGTCGGGGCGGTCATTTGATTTATCTAATGTTTCCTTCTTTTCTGTGTCTCCAGATCTGTGGTCTGTGACGTAAAAAGTTGTCATTTATCAGAGCTGACTTCTTTGCCAAGAAACAATCCCTAGAAATCTACGCAATGTACATCTTATCTTTGATATCGACTATGACAAATAGAAAGTAATCTATTTCAAAAATATAATGCGACTATTATTTTTCTTTTGAGATAATTTGACTTGAAAGCAGCTGCTGTTTGACGTCGTTTCCGACTGCAGGACTAGACTCCAGGAAACGAATTCGCAGATTCAAGCCTTGTGACGAACGTCGTGTAATCCTGGCAAGCAGCCTGGTGCCACCCAACTCCAGGCTCACCAGCTCGGTCGCTGCGCTCTCCGTCGCAATGTTGCTGATCTCGGCAGGGAGAATATTCAAAATAGTACTCGACTCGGCCTTCGCGAGGCTGAGGCTGACATCACTCGCGCGCACTCGAAGGCGCACATTGCTCGACGCGTAACGCCCCGGTGCCCACAGACGGCCGCCCGGAAAATCGAATGCCGTCAGGTCGTATTTTTCATCGTAATCCGTTTCTTATATCTAGTAGAAATATAACTAACGTCAACAGCGGTTTAACCATAGTAATAAAGGACTAAGGCGCCCATTCCTAAAGAGAACTTTGGTGCTATGGAAAATAACAGAAATACCACAAGAAAATACTGCATTCGACCAATTAAAATTGTCTTTTTGGTTTCTGAAAAAAGCAACAGCGTAGGCTGTACGATTACAACTGACTAAGTAAGATTTATTTTTGACTTTTGCTTCCCGTATCTAAGCAGCCAATGCTACTGCCTATGTCATTTCGTCTATTAAACTGATATATTTAGATATCGATATTTTGCCGAAGATGTCAATAAATCGTGGAAGAATAGTGTAAGACATAATTTATCATTGAATGATTGTTTTGTTAAAGCAGGACGAGGTACCAATGGAAAAGGACATTGTAAGTGTATTTGAAAACGAATGAAAATTCAAATTTAAGGAATTGAATATTTAGATTGGCGTATTCATGATTTAGCAGAAAAAGAATTTGAACAAGGTCGTTTTCGACGTCGTCGTTATCGTCAACAAATGCAACAATTACACATGCAAAACTCGGCGTCAACTCTCCTTTGACTTAGATTATGTTAACGATTTGAGGCTCTGACCTAGATTATGTCTATGATTTGAGGGTCCTAGAGGAAAATTCTACGAAAATAAATGAACACTCGGAGGTTTTGAGAGTTCAGGATGAAAAATAGGTTTGAAAATTAATATTAAGAAGACTTAGTCGCCAAGACTCGGAATAAATCAAAGCGAAGAGGTGACACTGGGTAACGTGAAGAACGGTAAAATAGTTAGCTTCTCTTACCTAGGTGGTTATTGTTAGTAAAGACAGTGGGTGCCTGGTTCCATGATCGATCAACTCGCCGGACAATCGATTCCGACTGTGGGTCAAAAACCGTTTGCCCTGAACGCGTTGATTCGCCGTGTGATGCGGGCGGGCGAAAACCGTTATCTGGTTGTCTTCACCGCCGACGGCAAGCTTCGCTGTATCGACTTGCAGAGTGAGCAAATCGTCGCCGAACGGGATGCATCGAAAGTTGACGAACTCGCCTCTGGAGAAGACGAGATCATCGGCTTCAATCGGACGGAGCGAAGTCTTACCCGATTTTCCCTTCCGGACCTCGCTTTGTAATGCTGTTCAAGGCAACATGGTTTCTATATATACGACCATAAGATGAAATCAATTGAAAATATTTAATTTTAAACAACTATATTAATTTAATTGGATAATAACCAGAAAAAGGTAGAAATATTTCGTTTTGAGATAGAATTATGATTTGACTAAATAGAGAGTTGGTAAATAATGTAAGTAATAAACAGTTTGAAAGTTCAGGGTTTCGAGTTAAAAAATTAATGCCATGGCTATCTACTTTTAAGCTATTCTTACTGTAGGGTACCGATTGGTGACGCGCCGCCGGACGGCGGATCGCGGCTGTCGGAATTTCCGCCAATGCGGTCACTATCACCGGATGCGTGATCGGTCTGGTCGCGGCCTTTGCAATCTGGCAGCAGGCCTATCTGACCGGCCTGGTTCTGCTTTTGCTGAGCCGCGTATGCGACGGTCTGGACGGTTCCGTGGCCCGGGCGACCGAGATCACCGATTTCGGCGGCTATCTCGACATCGTGCTCGATTTCGTCTTTTACGGAGCGATCCCGCTGGGCTTTATTCTCGCCGACCCGGTAAACAACGGCGTGTAAACAAGCAAGCTGATCTCATTGCAATGATCTTGATATTTTCCCGTTGACGTTCAATGGCTTGACGTTCAATTATTGAACGTCAAGACGCTCAATTGAATTTTCCCATTGAATTGAATTTTCCCATTGATATTTTCCCGTTGACGTTCAATGGCTTGACGTTCAATTATTGAACGTCAAGACGTTCAATTGAACGTTGATGTTCAATTGAATTTTCCCTTTGAAGTGAATTTTCCCGTTGATATTTTCCCGTTGACGTTCAATGGCTTGACGTTCAATTATTGGGGCATTCAAGCAGCATGGCGAAAGTGGCTTGCCGATCTCTGATTTGTTTCCACACCTGTCGAAGCACGCCGACAAACTCTGTTTGATTAACGGCATGTACGGTAAAACACCGGCGCACCCACAAGCCTATTTGCAGCTGCACACTGGGGAGTTCCGTTTTGTGCGTCCTAGTGTTGGTGCGTGGACGTTGTATGGCCTCGGTACGGAAAATCAGGACTTGCCCGGTTTCATTACATTGAAACCAGAACCTCAGCTGGGTGGCGCTCAGAACTACGGAAGTGCGTGACCAGGTCTTCGCCTTTAAAAGAACTGTGCGAGAAGCTGCCTTCAAGTACGACATCTATGCGACGTTTATGGCTAAACCTTATCATGATCAGTCAGGAAGCTCGATGCATTTACACCAGAGCATCGTTAATAAACGCACAGGCAAAAATGTATTTGTTGGTAAATCTGGTAAACACAACAAGCTTTTTAAAAGTTACATTGCTGGTTTGCAAAAATACACACCCGCTCTAATGTCTTTATATGCGCCCAATGTAAATTCCTATCGTCGCATTACCCCGTATTTTTGGATTGTGTGGCAGGGGCGGCAGGCCCAGGTCTATAAGCGCCAGTGATGGGACAATCTCAAGCTTTTGAATAAGCGTTTTGGTTTGTGCACGACTTTCAGCAGTATGCACCAGGTAGTCGTCCTCAAGCACCATCGACAGGGAGTCAACGATCAGTGGATCATCATCAACCAGTAATAGTTCAGAGCGCCTTTGCTCTTTTTCCTTTGGATCTTGAGCGGATTTGGACAAGGTGCAATTCCAGTTTAAGTCTTGTCAATGAACATACAGACTAGCATCAAGGACGGGTTAACATGGAAACTTGGTAATAACTTCCAGGAGTATATTTTTGGCCCTGGATTCATTACTGAAAGTTTCATTTCCTAACATAACCCCTTTCCAAGATAGCCAAAAGTAGCTAAGGTAGAGTTCTACCTTAGTTTGTACTAGGTTAAGTGAGAACCAATAACGCTTGTTGTGATTTAAATTGAATATATTAACTAGACAGCCTCTTAAAATTCTAAAACGTTTCTAATCGATAAAATAGAATCAATGTTCTAAAAATTTGAAAAATAGGAACTTTCATCGTTTCAGGGCTACTTCGCCGGCATCCTCACCAATTAAGAAGAAAGGAAATGAAATGACATTCAGGTACCCCTATTTGTACTTCCAACCCGAAGACCTGACATGGCTTACCAAAGACGACATGCGATGCACCTGGATCGAACAGGCTAAGCACGCAGCCAACGAACTGCGCGGCACCCTCGTGTACGTCGACTGCGGAGGCAAACGTGGTAAGTGGCTCGGGTACGACCAGTCCCGCAAAGAGTGGAAGTACGCGGACCGGAATCAAGTCCTGGAACTCATTCACGTAGTAGCAGGAATAGTGACAAAATCACTAGAAATGGAAACCCTTATGTAAATTATGATTATTTATGTTGCATACTTTCATTCCAGGAATGAGGTGGTGTAACGTATGGTATGGGATCTCCCTCGTGCTTGTAGGAACAAGCCTCCAAACATCCGCTGACACTACATCTGAAATCCTAGGTAAGAGTTATTCCTAATTTAATTGTTATTGCGAAAAAAGGGCTGAATATTCATTTTGTAAACGGTAATGAAGACCAATTAAAGTCAATCTGTAGGAACTCAATTAAATTTCCGCATGCCGTGGGGCCTGCCGGAGGAGCCAGCCCTGGTGGGCAGCGATTCGCGGGCACAAGCGGTGGGGAAGCAGCTCGCAAAGGCCCGAGGCCACGGAGCCCCGCGCGGTCGCCATGGCGCATGTTGGTCGTTGGCTTGCCACGAGGGGTCTCTTGGCAAGCCCTCAAGGACATTGGGAGGCGTTTTGGGCCTGTCAATTTCACTCAAACGAGGCCAGATGGCTCGGGCGGCCAGGACGGACTCATTGAGTTTGCTGACCGTGACGCCTTTCACGCAGCTATGTTCCATCCTCGTAACCACTCAACTTTGTCATCAATGCTCGCCGGTTTCCCAATGAGTTTAACACCACAGCGCAACACTCCACGACCTAGGGGCGTGCATGGCGCAACCCGTGTGGGACCATGTACATCAATGGCCAGCCTGAGATGAGAGGCATATCCCGATGGTCGACGCGGCCCGAGATCACAAAGACCACGAACATGTGTCGGGTTGGTATGGTCGACCGTTTGACCCTGAAGATATCAAAGAGGAAGTCATCCATGCGCAACTCGGTCGTCTTGCTAATGTGGGCACGACGTGTTTGAGCTGGACGAGCTAAGGGAAGCAATCTCCATGCACGCAAGCAGGGCCGGCGAAAAACTCCGGCAGCAAAACAGCGTCGCGAGGTATATATCCATATTCTTAAAGACCAATAAATACAAGGACGGGCCGCAGTATAACAGTTCTATGGGCACCTACCTTCCCGAACCAACAAGCTACACACCAGATTTTATAAGGACAGCCCACACTCTTTTGGAAAATATTTTCAAACCCGGCTACCGCTATAAAAAGGCAGGTGTTATGCTTGCAGAGTATTCAACTTAAACTTTTACAGTTTGGAATGAACAAAGATTTGGGTATATACAAGACATGTAAATATAAATATGAAAGCATTACATCTAAAGTAACCACAACATACCTTATTTAGTAGTACAGCAAGGAGGTTAAGGGGAGATAGGCCCCCAAGACTCCATTAGGAATCCGAAATTTCGTCATTTAATAAAGGTTTTTAAATTTTGTTTGAAATTAATTGAGTGTTTCATCCATGCCTGTCTTCTGCTCTTAATACGAATCTGATGACGACAATGCAAATACCACGGCGTGAGTTCCTTGAACGTCTGGCGCGCCAGGGTCTGGCTGTAGGAGCCGCGGAACGTGACCTTGTCGCTCAGCTCCCAGGAGAAGCCGAGCGCAGGCAGCACGTTGTCGTCGCTGAAGTCGGCGTCCGCCGCCGTGGGGTTGACGCCCAGGTCGATGATCGAGGGCGGCTGGTCCTCGAGCGGCGGGAAGTACTGGACGAACTCCTCGGCGTCGACGCGCGTGGTGATGTCGGTGGACTCGAAGCGCACGCCGCCGATCAGCTTGAAGACGCTGGAGAGCGGCGTAAGTGGATTTACCATCATGATATCTTGCTATTGTTCCTGGTTTCATCCTTGTTTGGTGATGTTGTCTTTGTTTGGACAGTTAGTTCTTCAGGTGGTCTGTGGATTTGCATTCAAAACATTGTAAAGGTTGTTTTGGTGTTTTACACTGGTGAGAGTAGTGGCTGTATCCATGGCAATTAAAGCACCTGATTCTGTTATTCTTCTTCAGGTTAGTCTTCCTGTTGTTCCTTGATTGTCCAAATCTTCCTTGTTTCTTTGGATGATTCTTGTGGGCACTGTTTGGCGATGTCAATCACGAAACCTAAATCTTCCATACATTCAGGCGGTCAGAGCTAAACATGTCCTTACTTGTGGGGGCCTTCAGTCGGATTTGCTGGCCGAACTATCTGGATGTCCAAGAGAGCCTAGAATTGTGCCTTTTAGAGGAGAATACCTTCTTTTAAACCCTGAGAAGTGCCACATGATTAAGGGAAATATCTATCCAGTGCCAGACCCCAGAGTGCCTTTCCTCGGTGTCCATTTTACTCCGCGAATAGATGGCTCTGTGTGGCTTGGACCAAATGCAGTGTATGAAAAGGACGTTACGTTGAAAAAGAAAACAATTTGAATAGTAATTTAAAAAAAAATCATATCAAAATTTGCCCTGCGTGAATACTAATCACAATTAAATATTCATCATTGGGTTTAACTCTGAAAGCTGCAGATATTTTTACAGTGCTTTCGTTCAGAACTAAAAGCTATGCTTATTCCTCTCTCAGTTCATATATATATATATATATATCTCTCTCTCTTAATAAGTTCCCCAAGAGAAGCAAAACTACCGAATACAATTTTCTGCAGATGGCAGGATTTGGGCTGGTGGTGGCAGTAGAAGTCGCGTTAAGACATGTGCAGGTCTAATTGGTCAAGAAGCCGGAATTTGTGACAGTAGTAGCCAAAGGAAGAATATTCGAGTGATAAATCGTCGTGTTACGATTAGATACTAGAATAATGGTGGTTGTAAGGTAGTGAGAGAATTCGGGATAAAATTAGTGATTTTAGAATATTAGTGCTACAAGTAGTAGAAATACTAGCTGTAGCATGACACATTGTGGGAAACCGTGCCCTAATAATCTCTTTAGCTGATTTTATTTTGTTTTTTATTAGGTAGGAGGTAATATTTTTTTAATTTTAATATATCTATTTATAACTTCTAAATCAGATTTATATTATTAAACATCAACATTTAGTTCTTAAATTATCATAGAAATTGTTGATATTAAGTATGCGAAAACACCTACAGTTAAAAGTAAGGTTATTGTTACAAATAATGTTTCTAAAAATGTATCCCCTTTAGTACCTATTAACATTATAGTTGCTACAGACCTATATATATTAATAATAACATTATTAATAATAAAATATATAATTTTATAAAAATCATGACAGAGAGACCGAGAGACTAGACAGAGTGAAAGACAAGACAGACAGACAAGACAGACAGAAAGGAAACAGACAGAACAGACAGACGGACAGACAAGACAGACAAAAGGACCAGAAAGACAAACATCAGACGGACCAGAGATAAGGACAAACAGACAGCCCAGACACACAGATAAACAGACAAGACTGACAGACAGACTTTACAAGTCTTTTTTTAGACAGTCTTTTTTTTCTTTTTGTAGTAAGTCTCTCAGGTCTGTCTTTCTGTCTAGTCCGTATGTCTGTCCTTGGAAAGCACCCATATCATGTATTTGGACATAGGAGTTGCATGGGGAAAGGAGCACCAGGTATTACCTTACTGTGAAGACAGGATATCACATGCTAGACAACAGGTATCACACGCATCAACCGCAGTAAAAAAAAATCCCTAAGAAAACATATTAAAGCCAGCTTACGTCATGACCACCATAAATTTGTCCTAGATAAGAGAAAAGCAGCCAGAAATAAGGACACAAGAAGGTTGCATAAAACAATCAAAGAAATCACTGAAAAATAGTCTTCTATCCCCCTTGGCATTAACCGGATTACTACCTTAGTTCTTTCTCAATTAATTTCCAAAATGTCTTACATCTTTCAATTTAAAAATGTATTCCTTACCCTGAATTCATATGAAAAATGCAGATTAGAATAACAACTGTAACCTCCCAATCATCAGTATTATATATGTAACCTCCCAATCTTTATGATCCCAATATTTATGATTATTTCGATTAGCTAGAAGCAACTCATATGCCATTCCTATCACTATATTTGAAAACGTAAATAAAATTATCTTCCAAATGTCACTAATGCATATGTGACCGATTTCCCAGGAGGTCTCTGCGTAGGCGCGCTTCATCGAGCGCCACGTTGGCAAGTCCTCGAAGCGGTCCGCGAGCACGCGCCGCAGGTCTTCGATGGTTGCATCGAGGACCTTGCGATACAGCTCCAGCCGGTCGGCTGCGTCCTGCTGGCCGCCGGCCCAGTCCCGATCGACGAAGCGCTGTCGCGCGCGATCCGTGATCTCGCGGAACGCCTCGCGATAGCGATCGAAGGCGAGCCGGATCGCCTCGGCCCCGGCCCTGGCCGCGTCGACGGGGGCTTATAAAAGGCACTAAGTCTTATTATCTTTTTCATTCAGGTAATTCCATTCACTCTTTATCTACCTTCTTTTTCTTCAACAATTCCATTTCTGTTCTATTTGCAGATTTAGAGGGTTTTTTCATTTCCACTCTTTAAAATTTTAAAACAAGAGAATCTAACCTAGGACTTACAGATTTTAGGATGTAAAAGCACCTTAAATATCAGGGAAAAATCAACCTGAGCAAACAAGGCAAAACAGGAAGCATAGAACACTTTTCAATTTTGTGATTAATTAGGCTTACCTGCTCTATATATCTATATGGGGTCACCAGGAAACTCAGAATCATAAATGGGGTCGTGAATGAAAAAAGTTTAAGAAGCTCTGTCCTAAACTAATACAGACGTACCGTTACAAATAAAACAATTTAAAGTGAGCTTTGTTTATCTTGGTTTGTTGGTAAACCTAAACATATTCAATATTTGACGGTGTTTAAAATAGACCTCTACTGAATAATCCTCTTATGTGAATAGTAACCAAAACTCTAAAAACCGCAACTTCGATATCAAAGATATATCAAAAGAATTGGCTGCATTGGATGGTGCGATCGCTTGCGTTCCCTGGCTTCGCGAGGCATCCCTAGACATCCCATCGTGAGATCTTCAGGAGCCACACGCCAATGCCGTCAGCTGCCGAAAATAAAACCCCAAAACCATTAGACGGTGTTCGCGTATTGGATCTCGCGACCTTCATCGCAGCACCCTTCGCAGCGACGATCCTCGGTGAGTTTGGCGCCGAAGTCATCAAGGTTGAGCATCCGGATGGTGATCCCATGCGGGTGTTTGGAACTCCGACAGAGGTTCATGGTGAAACCCTAATAGCCAGCACGGAACGTTTCACGACTTGAGAATCCACGGCCTGCAGGGGATTAGAGAGAACTTCCTCTACCATACCACAACACGAGGGCTATATCCTCGTTTCGGCAGCCCGGTCGAGTGAGCAGTCTCCACAGCCGTGGGGCGGCCCCGGACGGCGATGGATGGTGGCAATTGCGGAGTGGCTGCTGCGGGGTGGCTCCCCGCACTAGCGAGGTTTCTTCCGCGTCAGTCGCTTGGTCGGCGACTTCTTCTTTGCCGCCCGCGGCTGGGCGGCCTTTTTCTTGTCCACCCTGTCAGGTTGGCTGGTGGTTGGCAGGTCCACGTTTCCACGTCGGCGCGAGCGCTCCAGAATCAAAAAGAAACGTGAAGGGAGCGAACAAGAAGGGGAAAAGATCGCGGAAAGGAGGGTAAAGATTTGTGGTGCTGATGAAGCAAACAAGAAAGAAAATAAGGCCGTTTCGTCTCGTGCCACGATATCCTCAGTCATATATATCAAAAAAGTCACGCAGTCAGGTTACCGACCCTCCTCATCTCGTCCCTTTCGAACATGAAGCTTCTAATCTTATCCGTGGATAATAGTTCAAGTGATGAACGTTTGCAAACATCTTTGCCTACGGCAGAAGAAGTGATTACTTTACAACGAAAAGCATCGGATAGAAAAATCAAACGAATTCGAGCCAAACAAAACGAAATTACGGGTTCGGCATCGAGTAGTGAAGTGTTGAAAAAATGTTCGTAGTTCGTTCGATGTTATGAACAGATAGAGAAAAAAACCATTTCGTTTGCTTTTAGTGGGATCCGATGATGATGATAAATGGTTACAGAAGAAAAAACGTCGACCGAGTTTTAAACGTAATTGATCGCACATCATAAAAAAACGGAAATCAACAGTTATAGATTTTTTTCAAAAAGAAACGGTTGGTTTATAGCAGGACTTAATTGGTTGATACAAACTTTAGGTGAAATGGAAATCAATTATAATGCCTAAGGGAGCAAGCTTATAATGGAGTTTCATCTATGAGCGGTCAGTTTCAAGGTTGTGCTGCTATAGTCCATGAATATTTTTCCCATGGAGTCTATGTTCATTGTGCAAGACACTCCTTAGACTTAACCCTGTGTCATTCTTATAATTTACCTGGGTCGCGCCGATCACGGTTATATTGTGGCTATCATGGCCAACCGATGATCCAATTGCGCCGCGTTGCAACCCGAAACCTTTCACAAATCCATGCCCAATATTGCCATTGATCCCATGGCGCTCAACCACCGAAACCTGAACCGCATCTTGCGCGATGTCGGGCTTTAAAAACCCGTTCTCAACCGGCAAAGTACCTTCCTCGCGGAAGGTGAGGATAAGCCCCGGTTTAACCCCCATCATCGGGGTAAGGTTGCGGCCCGGTTTCACAGGCACTTTGAACTTATCTCAGTTTTTTTATTTTATTCAGTCATTTTTCAAACACTATTTTCACACTGAAATACAGTAAGCACTGATTTCTTTAAATGCCAGGGACGTAGGAAGAAAATCTGAGCTGGAAATATAAAGCTCTTAAAAGAGGCTTCTAAGAACTTGAGGGACTCTTGAGGCTTTATGTAGGAGCACAGTGCCCCTTTTGCCCCCATACTCTCCAACGTCAGACTAAAGCCAAGAAAAGTGACAAAAAATTGCAGCTAAAATATTTTTTATTTGAAAAAATTTCAAACAATCTTTGAAATAAGACTAATTTCAAAGGAAGTCGTACATAAGCATACAAATAAGCACGGTTTTATCGACTTAAGTTTGTTTTAACAAGTAATCTCTTATTATTATTATTATTATTATTATTATTATTATTATTATTATTATTATCTACGCGTTGTAATGAGACTGTGTACCGTTTGTTTAGTTTCTGTGCGATAAAATCACTGTTCAAATATCATATAAGTATTGAAAACAATATGAAGATAAAAGTTGCAGGTGGGTGTGTAGGAGGCCTATCTATCTATATGATATTGTCCTTTGTCTAATCTTTTTAATTTCTTTTCAAGATCAGCTGCTTTGGAACCAAAAGCTTAGGTGCACATAGATCAATTATTTCACATGTGAAGTGAATAGTAATAACGAGTCTATTTCCATATGTAGTTTTAATACATTTCGTTCTTGTAATTGTGTATTCCATTTCAATGACTAAATCTTTTTTCCTAATAATTCGATTATATTTATTTACATTTTTCGCTTTAAAGGTTCCTTGTTTATTAGTATATAATTTTATTAAACGAATTTCCAAATCAAAAATAATGTTCACACTGATACGTGAACCTGGGCAGCGCTGCCGTGGTGTGGCGTATCGGGTCGCAGCATCGGTGCTTGAGCATTTGGATTACCGAGAAAAAAACGGTTACGAGCGGGTGACCTTAACGATCCATTTTGCCGACGGCTCGCGCGAGGAGGGCTTGGTGTACATCGCAGGCCCCGCCAATCCGGCCTACCTGGGACCACGGCCAGTTGCGGAAATTGCGCAAACGATTGTGCGTTGTCATGGTCCGAGCGGCAGTAATCGTGACTACGTACTGGACCTGGCGAAGGAGGGAACAGCCCTTTCATATATGGGGTAATTTCTGCTCGTTTTAAGTTTTAATGTCGCTCCTTACTTTCGGTTAAAAAAAACTTGTTTTTTTTAATTTAATTTCTAAACGTTTTAGTTAATCCATGTTTCGATTTCGGCTCTTCGCAGATGAATAATTAAAGCGAAATTTGCATATTCATTTATTTGGCTAAATGGCTTTCCCATAGTTTTGATCGTATGATTTTGAGAAAAAGGAGGGGGAAGGAGGCCCAGTTGCTCCAGTTTCTCCAATTTTTTGGGCACTTTCAAATAGTCCAATTCGCACCTTCCGAGCGAAAATGTGAATGATTTAGATCAGAAAAAAACAAATAACGTGGGGATCAAAATGAGACAAAAAGCCAAATGGGAAGAATCAAAGAGCTAGCAACACAGAAGAAAATAACAGGTAAAATAACACTTTAAAGGAATAAAAAACAATAAACCCAAATCAAAAAAGGTAAATAGTGACGATGACCACACTGTCTTTCCATATCAAACAAACACTGCTTAGAAACAATACAGAAATTTTTTCAAGACAGTGGAATTCAATTTTCACGAGTTCGCAGCTATCGTTGACTTTTTGCGCGTGTGCTTGCTTGGTTCCCACCCCGAACCAACCGACAAGCTACTCGAGCGGTGCGGAGCTTGCAAAGTCCATGTCTCTCTATGCACGGGAAGCCCGCTGTCTCTCTGGTCGTGCGGAAGTGGTATGTGCATGCTCGACGGCGGTGATCGACATTCCCCGCGCTCACTGTTTGCTGTCCTCTCTGCAAAGGAACGAGGGCTGGGTCATTATCTTCTATCGACGACCAACTTCAGGAATGCCAGCCAGCTGTCTCGGCCACGAAGCGGTCCTCGATCGCCTCGTAGCTGCGCACCGCCTCGTCCTCGGCACCGAACCAGATCGACATGCGCGGGTCGAAGACCGGCGGCGGCGGGGCGCCGATCCCCGTGGTCGTGTCGCCGAGGCTCGCGACCGACGAGCCGAGCGCACCGACGCGACCGACGCCGAGCCACAGGGACAGCACGACGCCCAGGAGCGCCGCGGCCGAGAGGGGCCAGCGCAGGTCGTAGAGACGGGAGAGGCGGGGGGAAGGTTCGGCGGCGGACATGGTTATTGGCAAACTCTAAAAAATGGAATTTTGATACCAATAGCTACATCAAAAGAATCGTATTTTAATGCTGATTATAAATACATATTTGTATATAGGACCTTCAGTCTTCTTAGACAAGTGGAATTTAACGGTGCAATTTTAACCGAAATTGTTACTTTTTCGGAGGTTTTCCATGGAGGTTAACTCTTTACTAGGGTTGCAGCTACTGATGCCACCATGATTAATGGCTTATAAAGGATGAAAACGAAATATTAAACAAGTTGCGAAAAATATTCTAGTTTTTTCACAAAGGGGGCAAAGGAAGCGGAATTCTACGCCACCACCCAGGACCCTCACGAATGGACCAACCAGATCGACAATCCGAAATACGCCACCACCATCAATAAGCTCCGCGACCTGGTCCCCAGTTTCGAAGACGCCGCCCAACCCCTTCCCTCCGCCTTGACCAAGAAGCGTAGGGAAACCAAGAAACGGGAAAAGAAGGAATGATCCCGTCATTCGCATCATGAAAACAAGCTGATCAAACAGGACTACGTATGAACTCTTCCACTCAAAACAACCCATCACGTCGAACGGGGCACGTCGGCATACCGGTAAAGCGTCGTCACGTGATCAATCTCACCGCTGACCGACGAATACCCCGCGCTGCTGACCTCGCCCGGCACGCCGAACAGGTAATGCACAAAGTCCGTGTCGTGGATGTGCAGGTCCAGCGCCGCGCCGCCGCTGAGTTTGCCGTCGCGGTAAAATGGCGCATCCGGCGGCTCACCGATCCTAAGGAAATGTGCCGAGCGCACCTTCCCGTAACGCCCCGAGTCCACCGCCTCCTTCAGCCAGGACCATCCCGGCCAGAACCGCATGCAAGCGGTTGACAAGCGCTACCAGGAGTTTTGTTTTCAGCGATTTTAAACAATAATATTTTCCTTCTCATAGTTGAAAAATATATTTCAGTGTATTTAAACATATGAATACGGTGTACTGTATTTAGACATCACATAATCATATTGTTTCGTTCACCATGCCTTTGATCGTGTAGCAGATCAAAAATCACGCAGAATTTCTATTCATATTAACAACAATACCCCTTAATACAATAAAATATTAACAATAGTATTACTGAAGTAGAGTCAGGAAGTATTGGTTTTGGCTTGCGGTAGAGGCCGAGCGCCGGGTCGGCGACCAGCCAGTCGCCCCGCGCGATGTCGTCCTTGTCGATGCCGGCCAGGTTGATCGCCAGCCGGTCACCGGCCTGCCCGCTTTCGTTTTCGCGGTTGTTCGCGTGAATGCCGCGCACGCGCGCCTGCAAGTCCCGGCCGGAAATCGACAGGCGATCCTCGCGTTTGACGGCGCCGGCAAAGGCCGTACCGGTGACCACCAATCCGGCACCGGCGACGGTGAAGATCCGGTCGATTGCCAGGCGGAAATGCCCGTGTATCTGGTACAAACCTACTGAATCATGATTACGATAAAAAACACCCAGCGACGTATACCGTTTGATACAGACAACTTCAAACATAAGGCTCAATTAATTTTACAAGAACTAGGTTATCAAGAGTTTGAACTTGGCATTTGGCTGACAACTGATCAAACTATTCAGCGGTATAACAAAAAGTTTCGCAATAAAAATAAACCTACCGATGTTCTATCGTTTCCTTACCATCCTACATTACAAGCCGGTCAAAAGATTACGATCACAGAGCCCGAAGATATGAACCTTGTGACGCTGGCGGGGCTGATCGCCGCCTGCGCGCCGCAGACGCAGGCGTCCAGCGCGGCCGAGGATTATGTGACGCTGTGCGCCGATTGCCATGGACCCGGCGGCAAGGGCGACGGCCCGCTGGCCGAGGGACTGACGCCTAGGCCCGTGGACATCACCCGAATCGCCCGCGACAATGGCGGCGTCCTGCCGAAGGCGCGGGTAATGAGCCATATCTACGGCTTCACCCCGGGCCGCAGCGAATCGCCGATGCCGCAATTCGGCGACCTGATGGACGGCAGGACGCACAACGAAGACAACTACCTCGTCGCCGATCTCGACAGCGGCGACCGGAACCCCGACGGACCGCTCAACGCGACCGTCACGTCGTCAGGTTGCATCTTCGCGGTGTGCGACGGCATGGGCGGCGCGGCCGCGGGCGAGGTCGCCTCGCAGATGGCCGTCGACACGGTGCACGAGGTGATGAGCGCCAAGCCCGTCGCCGACGACCGCGACGACTTCGCGCACCGCCTCGTGATCGCCATCGAAGAGGCCGGCCAGCGCATCTTCAGCGCGGCCAAGATGGACCGTACATGGTCGTGTTCGACGACCTGGCCGAGACCTTAGACGACGGCGTCGAGGGCACGTTCCTGAACAAGCTCGTCCGCGTCGAGGGCCTGGTCGAGGACCACCGCGGCCGACCGCAGATCAAGATCGAGTCGATGGAGCAGGTGGAGTTTGTGGAGGAGTAGGGCGTTGGTTTGAGTGTTCGTACCAGACGCTTCACTCGCGGACTCGCTCAGCGTCGGCGTGGGGGTGACGCGCGCTGTGCATTTGGCCCGGCGTTACTTGCGGCGTAAACTGGCCCCCGCATCGAGTATTGAGGAGGCCTAGATCTAACTCTACCCTAATGCTAAAAAAAACTATTTCCTGAATTGTTGTCAGCTAATCCTAACTAGCTTAATACCATCCATCTGCCAGTCTGAATGTCAAGTAGCCTAAAAATCATTATTTATTTATTAATAAGCTTACATCAAACAATAAGCAATAATGCTTGTTGCTATAGACAACACAAAAAGAGATAAACTAATTACCATAACTTATAAATGTTAAAAGAAGAAAGAGAGAAAAAGTAACTCATAACCAAAAGATCAGCTTATTTATTACGTGGGATAAAAACGGCTTTCCAGTGTTCTCACCTGAACGAGCAGACTAAAAAAGGGCGCCAATTGGCGCCCTACAACTTGGGAACGAACGATTACCAGAAGCGGTAGTAAATAAAGGCAGTAATACCAATAATACCCGCAGTATGAATGTAGTCCCACTTATCTAAGCCGGCAGCCACTTCTTTCATGGTTGCTTTATCTAGACTTGAGAAAGTAAGACCTTTCAATTGTTCTTCGTCTGCTTGCTTGGTGAAAATACTCACCACAAGCAGAATGGCGGTGGCGTTTGAGCATCATCGTTTCTGCTGGCTCCTCGCGATGCGACTCGATCCCCTCTGAAAGCAGTGGCCCCAAGTCACGGAAGCTCCGTTCCCCCGCTTGCAATATGCTAACTCGCTCGGGCAGGATAGGCTATTTGCCTTCGCCACCTCGGGCGACCAGAATGAGACCTCGATTTCACACCGCCTTGGACAAGTCTTCCGATGACCACATTATATCCGCTGCAGTTCCAGCCCGTTTTTCGTCAATACCTGTGGGGCGGGCGACGGCTTGAGTCCGAGTTGGTGGCTCGACCCTGAATGAAAATATTCAGGGGGAAGTGCAGAAGAAGCTGGATGTGGTGGCGAATCAACTGCTTAAAGCTATGTTGTTAGACGATGAAACAGTAATGGCCATCGCTTCTGAAGAGGAAGATCATGTGGTGGCCGGATCGCCATCCGGAAAATTTATCGTTGCTTTTGACCCTCTGGATGGTTCTTCAAATATCGATATCAATGGTCAGATTGGCACCATTTTTACCATTTATCCCGCCCGGCATGATGTACCGCCAGATAGTGATGAGCAATTTGCATTTCCTTTTCTTCTCCTTTTTGCTCTTCTCTCTGTGAGTAATTGATTATTTATTTTTTCTTCTTCTCTGAGTAAGTTTCTTCTTATAGTTTATTTTCCCCCTTCTTTACAGGTCAAAGAGCCTTTGGGAAAATAGTAAAATGTAATATTGCATGTGTGTTTCGTGATGAAACACACCTTAACTTATGAAAGTTAATTGATGAAAAAACCTTAACTTATCCTAGATGGTAGCTGACCCTTTATCGCACTATCAAACTTTAACAAAATCATCTGAAGTAAAAGCATGTAGAGTTGTGGGTCGAAGGTACAAGCATGACTCGTTGGGCTTGTACCTACCTGTTGAAAGAGGCTTTGTTGTGGGAAGTTTTCTTCAAGTTGGTTCCAAATCCAAATACAATTTCGAAGGTAATTATTTAAAAAACACGACAATAAGATCTTTATTCAGGGCACAAAAAATCTTGTTAATTTATCCAATGAGTAGCTTGGTGTCGTCCTCAATAAATTTGTACGGTGGCACTTCCAAGTTCAAAGGCGCAGGACCTTTCCTGATACGCCCAGAGTTGTCATAATTGGATTGAAATTAAGATTTTGGACAAAATTGGGATATTCAGTCCGCATTTTCGATGAACAGTAGTTTTATTGAATAAGTCCTGGATAAAACCTTTACTACAGGTTTCGGGTGGAGAAAGGGGTATTATTGTTCTTATCGATGGAAATTCTGATTGACATTTGATCCTCTATGTGGCTGAAGCCATCACAACCTTTACAATAGGGTTCATTGATGTTTAAAAACGGTTTACATATATGTTTAAATAACATTTATTTATTGTATATAAATAGGAAAATAAAAATATTGTACTTGTGTATTATTCAGAACACACTCAATAAGTGAAGTTAGGTATCTTCTATCACTGTGTTCCTTCTTATAAGAGTATAAAGTCATGGTGTGTCCCTTGACACACTGTTTTGTTGTGGGCAATGACCCCTTATCCTGGAAAAATATAATTTTCTCTTTTTTAGTCTTTGGTAAATCTCAAATCTTCATTTCAAAATCTATGTTCAGACACTATCTTCTATCACTATGCAAAGCAAACTAAATTGAGTTTTGTCTTTGTGGCTATGAAACCAGTTTTTCTCATATATACCGAGGCTTTGCCATCCCGCCACTGCACGTCCCGCTCGGCGTAACTGTGCATCTGAGATTTCAATTCCGGCCAGGCGGTGCCCGAACTGGGTAACTGCTTGCGCACGACGTTCTCCTGCTTCGTTGTTCTGGTTACACTGCACGTTTATGCAGAATCAGGAACTCCGTTGCAAGACATGCAGACTCTGCGCGCACTCCCCGCAATAGACCAGCTGCTGGCCGATGCGGCGATGGCGCCGCTGGTGGCACAGTTCGGTAGCGTGACCGTGCGCAATCAGCTGGAAAGATACATTACATCAACTTAATACCATAACAGTGATCAGTAGCCTGTGCACAGACTGAAGCACTTCTCCGTAAAAGGGCTAATAGCGTTTGTGAATAATTTCTCAGTTGGTTGAGTGAAAATTGACACATTCGGTCAACACAGAGCCGGCCTTGCTATTTTGATGTGGACAGATTTCAAAGCGCCTAAATGAAACATAGTGTAGATTATTGGCAGAACACATTGGTTGTGGATTAAGGTTCAAGTTGATTCCTCAGCCTCGTTTACAAGATTATTCTTTCGTGTTGCCGCCGACGTAGAAGAAGTAGTGGATCCCGTGCGCGCGCAGGACCTCGAACATCCGTCCGCAGTACTCGGCGTCGGGCTTGTCGCGCGTCGAGAGCAGCGCCGAGGCCGACGTCTTGGCGACGAGCTCCAGGTTCTGCGTCGTCTCGCGGGTCAGGTCGAGGAAGTCCTCCTCGACGATCCCCTGCACGCCGTGGATCGCGCCGTAGACCCGGCTGATGTGGTTGAACTTGCGGGCCTCGAGCACGACCCCCACCAGGCTCTGGTTGATCACGGCGGTCGGCCAATGTCTAGCGGCTGGGCTATGGCGCTTTTAGCGGTTGGTTTACCGTTTGGAAAAACCAACCGGGTAGATGTCAACATTAATATTCACGATGTTAACTCCGGGACATTGGTTTGGAAATATGATCATAAAGCGTCGGGGTCAATTGGCAGCTCTTCCCAGGGCGTGGCAGAATCGCTGATGAAGAATATCGCCAAGAAATTCCCTTATCGGTATGATAAAAAGAACCAGTTTACGCATTATTCGCCGGAAACCGAACCGAGTCAAAATTACTCCTCACCATATAACCTTGCATGGGGCTTGCTTTAAAGTCAGAAAGCAATTCAAGTTCAGGATGCGGGAAGCTATACTTGCTTTTAAATAAGTTGGGCTTTCCAAAAAGAACATATGGAACATTTGCCTTTAAGGAGGACTTAATCCACCGTGCTCCCTGGAACCAAATTAATTCAATACTCCCGGTCTCATCTTCAAAGCGTGCCGTTAATCTTTTATTCCGACCTCTTCCTCCAGTTTCACTAAAGCCGGTAATTTTTCCTACTATTTGAACATCAGTTTCAGTAGAGTTTATTTTTCTGTTTAATACCTTTCAGACCCTGATTAAAGCGTTCAATCAGGGTTTTATTGCTTTCGGACACGACACAATTCAGGCGATCGCTGTAGCTGTACTGTACAAATTCAGGATCAAAATGCAGCTGGTCAAAAATATCTTTATGGTCTGGGTAATAACCTAAAATAGCTCGAATACGACCGAGTTTTAACATCTCAAGTTGATTAGCAAACAAGCCTTCCCGCACTTCGACCTTGCTGAAGTCATCCTTCAGGATATTGATATCAATGCCTCGTTCTAAACCTATCGTGTTTGTGCTGTTGCATTGATGATTTCTCTTTTCGTTATATTAGCTAAAAATATAATGGACGTGCTCGCAACCGATACCTTTTTTAAAACCAAACTGGTTATCAGGAGTACAATATTTACTTGAAATATGATTAATAGCGAGCATTTCCATCAGTTTACACAGAACAGGTGAAACAGTTATAGGACGGTAAGACTCGCAATCTGAGTGGTTTTCCCCTTTTTATGGCACTTGGTATTAACCAAGTGACATATAGCAGTCGCCAATTCTGTCGGTCTGTCTGTCGGTGATTGTTCGTCCTAAGTCATTTAGTTTAAGATTAAAACCAGCTTAGAATTTTTTAGACTAATAAATGTAGGAAATTTTGGATTGTCGTAGTTTAATCTGTTCGTTTATTCTATTCTAATACTTTGTTAACCAAGTTTTAACTGAAACCCTGCCCCTTTAAATGCTCTTCAATTTTTTTTCACATTCTAGAAAGTAGACTCGTTTTCTTTAATATTTTTTTTCAATATTAACGAACAAAAAATCTTTAAAAACCACGTCAAAAATTTGTTTACATGTATTTTTGGTCTGGCAGTGGGTGCGCAGCATCTTGGAGCGTTCGGACTTGGCGCCGAATTCGGTCATCATCCGGTGCCACAGGGTGCGGGCGGCGCGCAGCTTGGCGATTTCCATGAAGAAATTCATGCCGATCGCAAAGAAGAACGAGAGGCGGCCAGCGAATTTGTCCACGTCCATGCCGGCATCCAAGGCGGCGCGCACGTATTCGCGGCCGTCGGCGATGGTGTAGGCCAGCTCCTGCACCAGGTTCGCGCCGGCCTCCTGCATGTGGTAGCCGGAGATCGAGAGGGAGATGCTCCGCGATAAGCATCACTCCATCGACAGTCAGTTTGTCGGAGTTGTTGGTCAGTGCACCTTCAATTGAATCGTGAATTGGGATCGAGTGTTTCTTGGACCACTTTTGACTGGTATCATTCTCGTGTGTCTGGTCGACATACAGAGATGCTAGCTCCGCAGAGGTTTTGTTTCCTTGATCGTCCAACGTGTCCGACTTGAACATTCGGGTTAAGAAGACATCCGAATGGGAGTTGTGGTGGTAAACCGTCGTGACGCCGGCCAGCTTGGGAACACGTACCTTAAGCCAATAAGTACTAAGTTTCTGCTTACTGACAGTGGATTATTAACAATAAATGAAACACTAAAATTTCTCTTGATAAATTATCTTTAAAAAATTGAAGTCGATAGTTCTTATACCCAGCATAACTGGTTAAGAAATCTATCCATAGAGGCATTGAAAATGAATATGCCAGTACCCAGAAGAATTTTCCAGTGCCAGTAAAGTCTATTGCTATCACTTTCCCCTAGATTCCCCCCATGCAGTCGGTCAATCCTGATTATAAATACTAGCTTCTCAAAGTGGACTTCTCTTTTCATGACATAATGTCGCACACATAATAGGTAGATAGATTAATATATATTTATTGCTTTAAAGCCAAACAAGCCATGGCTACCAAAAGGAAAATTAACAAACAAAGAAAACAACTCACAAACATTCAAAAACACTTCCAGCACTCACCCCCTCCCCTTTTCAAAAATCTCTCTCAATGGGCTATTGCCAATTTAATATATATTGAAATCTTTTTTATTGTCCCATAATCTTTTCATAATTTATATTGTCCCATAATCTTTTGGTCCTTTTATTCTTTTCCCTGGAGAGGGTTCTATGCACTCACAAATGATGCAGATGACGCCGTTAAAAATGATTTCCAACGATAGCCTCCAATCCGCCATCGACTCAATCCTCCTTCACGACGTCACCTGTGTCGCAGGAGACTTTGAAGCGAAAGTTGGCTAAAACAGATCCTACTGCACTAAAGTGATGGACACCACGGGCTTGGCAGCATAAACGACAGTGGTGATCGAACTGTCAGCTTTGTCATGGGGAACGACTTCCTGATCGGCGGTAAGCTCTCTCAACATAAAAACATCCATAAACGGGTATATATTTTAAGACAGTGAAAAACCGATAGATAACCCAAAATTTCGAACAAAACATCAAGAGACAAAATAAAGTAAAAAGAACAGCTAAAATAAACACAAAATTAATATAAGAACATGAAAAAATATTTAAAAACTGCAACGAGTCTATGGCCAGGAAGAAAAAAAGAAGAATAGTAAGAAAGGAACAAGAGCTAAGAGCCCATATGGCACTTGTGACGAAGTAGGAAGAGCCAAGAGCCAAGAGCTCATATGGTATGAGCTCTGGCAAATTTCTAAGCTATATATGGCACCATTAGGGGGGGGGGCATACCTTTTGCAAGAGCATGCAAGTACTATATGCGGAAAGATTTTTCATGCTCTTCCCTAATTCATGCTGGCACTTCTACTAATGGTACTAATCTTTTTTTTTATTATAGTATTTTATTTTCATATTTTTTTTCTATTGTCTTACCCCTTGATCCTTAGTTTTTAACTGGTAGAAATAAATTAAAAACCTACTATTCGAATCTAAATACTACTTACATATATATCGATCAATATGATGCATACTGAGACACTTCAGAATGCTCCTTACTTTCAGTTAAAAAACTTGTTTTGTTTTGTTTAATCTGTGTCAAAAAACGATGATGGCACTCGTAGTTGCAGATATTCTATACGCTCTTCCCGTATTTGATAATCGGGGTTTGTTACCATGCTCAGGGGGCTTCCGGTTTTTGGTAATAACTCTTCTAGCACCCAGAAGAGCACTATGGGTATTAAAGACTAATTAAATTTTCAATTTTGTTTCTTTTATATTTGCAGACGAAAAGTCCCTTTCGGCTCTAGTAGAAAGATGTGGCAGGTTAAGTCAATTTAAAAGATTGCAATTCCCAATTCGATTAGCATTTGCAATCACCATCAACAAAGCTCATGGGCATTCATTAGAAAAATGCGGTATAGATCTTAATGCGGATTGTTTTTCCCGTGGACGATTATATGTTGCATGCTCACGAGTCGATAAGCCGGACAATCTATTTATATGCACAGACAATGGGACCGCAAAGAATATTGTATTCCCACAAGTTTTAAGCAGTTAAAAATTACCACCTTGCATACATGTTACCTTAGGGGGGGGGTTAGGCTTGCAGCTCAGACTTGATTTTAGCTCTCCGCACATGAATAATTTAAACGAAATTTGTGTATTAATTTTTTTTTTTTAAATAACTTTCTCTTAGTTTTGATCGGACGATTTTGAGAGAAAGGGATGGGAGATTAGGCCTCCTTGCCCTCCAATTTTTCGGTTACTTAAAAAGGTAACTAGAACTTTTAATTTTTAACGAATGTTTTTATTAGTAAAAAATATACATAACTTACGAATTAACTTACGTAACGAACTTCTATATTCGTATATTTTTATTATGTACTAGCTGGGTCATGGACTCTGTCGAAAAATCCTAAGATTACGATACAGCCAAGATAAAAATATGTAAAGGAAATTGGATATTTGCATTTTCAGATATCAAGAAAGAAATAATAGATTTTTTTTTGCTTTTAGTTTTACACATAAGCAGCTCTCAGCAGAGTATTAAGCGTATGCTTACGCAATAACATTGCTGTGCTAGCATTATTATTTAAGAATTAACGACGCTTCTTGACTACTAAGGTCCCAGCGTCGGCCCTGCAGTGCATTCCTGCAGCGTGATTCCATCTCTGGGTCCCGTATCGTTTTGCTGCTTCAAGTGAATCAGTGTTCAAATCAACCATTTTATATTGAGCAATTTCAATAACTTGTGCTTCGGTCAAAGTCGCAATTGGTTTTTCTTTATTTGTGATTGCGGCACCTTTTTCTAAATTCGCAAATTTTTTGATTAAATTTGATGTTGGTGTTGTTTTTAAAACAAACGTAAATGTTTTATCACTATAAATGGTGATTTCAACTGGTACAACTTCGCTAGCGCGATTTTGGGTTTGAGTGTTGAATTGAGTGCAAAATGACATGATGTTAATTGTTGATCGGATTTTTCTTGTCGTGATCGTCGAGTATTGGCCGTAGACATATGTTGCTGGTCATTATTCACTTTTGCTAATCGATGGATGATCTCTTGTTGTTTTTGAATGAGTAATTCTTGTATTCTCAATTGTTCATAAGGATTAATGACTGTTGATGGTTGTGGTGATGTTCGAAGAAGTTGTTTACGCTGAGCGAAACGTGATGGTGATGAACTATGTTTAAATACCAGTTTGAAGTGAATATTCGATGAAAGATAACGATAGAGAATATCTTGTATAAAATTTCTATGATGCAACAGGCAACATGCCAACAGCCTCGGCAGGCAACGTGCGCGCGCTTACGGGAGACCTTGGGCGGTTTGCAGCTCGCGCCAGGCACGCAGCAATACCCTGCATGCCGATCGTACAAATACAACGAGCAAAATTATGGCCGCCAACAGATCCGGCCAGGCCGCTTCAAACAGCCACACCGCCCCAGTGGCTGCCAGCACCGCGATACCTTCGCGCACATCGTTCACTGAACATTCCCACACGGATGACATATTGATATCGACCTGACGATGCGGATGAATTTCCACAAAAAAGAGAACAAACTTCAACCTATGTTCTGAATTTTTCCAAAGAAGAGAGAAAAAGATCAACTTATGTTCTGAATTTTTTCAAAGAAGAGGAAAAAATCAAGTATTCTTCTGAATTTTTCCATAGAAGGGAGAAAGTTGCTCTTCAGTTCTGAAATTTTCCAAAGAAGAGAAAGAAGTTACACTTCTGTTCTGAATTTTTCCAGAGAAGAGAAAAGAGTTCAAGTTCTGCTCTAAATTTCTCCATAGAAGAGAAGAAAAAATTAACTTGTGTTCTCGGCGGCGGTGGCGCTCGGTTTCGGCGCCGGCTTCGAGGGCGAGATGCCCAAGGACATGGTCGAACTGCTGCTCTTCGGCAACGAGTTCGAGCAGGACCGCCTGGCCCGCGGCGCCGACGGCGGCTACGACATCGCCGAGTGGGACGGGTCCGGCTGGATCCTGGGCAGCCTCAACCTGGCCGGGGCCAAGCCCTGGATGCCCAAGCGGCTGGAGCCGCACCTGAGCGAGTTCAGCGTCGGCCTCAACCTCAAGCTGGTGGGCGGCCTCTACGGCGAGATCCTCCACTGGCGCGTTCATCGTCATCGATCGACTGACCAACGGCACCGTTGGCGCCGGCATGATCATCGCCGAGCCGGTCGCTCATGGCGGCGGTCAGCACGGTCGCCTGGCGCACGTGTCGACCGAGGAGCGCGCCTCGCGCTTCGGTCAGCAGCCGGCTACCGTGCTGTTCACCGGTCTCTCCGGTGCAGGCAAGAGCACCCTGGCGTACGCGGTGGAGCGCAAGCTGTTCGACATGGGCCGTGGTGTGTTCGTCCTCGACGGGCAGAACCTCCTCATTCTGACTTAAGGATTAAAACGTAACACACTTTTTTTTAATAAGTTCATTTTTGGGCTTCATTTATTTTTTGATAGTAATTTCTGGGCACTTTTGGTTTAATTGCTATTGGACTTTATTTCTGCTGGTCTTGAGTTTAAAATGCTATAATCCTTTTATTTCTTTGTAAGAAACTTCTTTTTCAGAACATTTTCTAAAAATTAATTTTTGTTCGTTTGGTTAGAAGGAAAAATCTTTTTTTTAAATTCAATTTCAGATTTTTTTTTTTAATAATGCCAGGAATTCTGGTTCCACCTTCATTTATTGAAGCGCAGCATGCATGCCACTCCCATCTACTCCATCCCGTCCCATCTTGCCCCATCCCGTCCTACCCTATCCTCCTATCCTACCTCTGCTTGTATTTGGCAATGATCCAGTTGTTGCTGGCTTTGTTGGGCCGGTGAGCCGTTGCGCCTCCGCCTGCCGCATACACATACACCCACACATCCATACACCACACTGCCACCACCCCCAACACTGAACTGACTGACCTTTGTGCAATGTGGCTTCCCAAATTTCGTTGGCGTGGAAATTGCCGATGTTAATGTTACTCCTCAAATTCGATAGAAAAAAAAAAACTATTTTCTCAAATTTAATTTCTGATCGTTTTTCAAACCATACCAGGAGATCCGCTTCTTTATCCCCGTGGAAAATTCCTCCCGCTTAAAATTTACCCGAACTATTTCTTTTTCGCTGAAAAATCACACCGGTCTTTAGGGAAATAAAGGGCGTGGAAGGAAGCTCAACTATCTTCCAATGCTTTTCGTCACTTAAAAATGGCCCTATAGTTTTTAATTTTTGTTCGAATGAGCCCCCTCTCCCAATCCCCAAAAAATCCAGAAATTCATTTCTTTTTAATTTTTTTTTTCATTTAAAATGCTAAAATAAATAGCACCATTAAAATCATAATCATAGTCTTGGAGAGTTTAACTTCCCCTTTTGATTCTGTTCTGTCCCATAGCCTTTGCTGTGTTCCTCAGGACAAAGTCCATTATATTGACCCATATAAAGGGGAAAGAATGCAACCCTGATGAACTCCTGGTTCAACACAAGACCAAAAATGGCACTTTGAAGCACACAGAAATATTGGACTGATTTATCTGCTAACATTAGATTGTAAGGTTATGGATTATTATGTTATTTTTATATGACTGTTAGGTTATGTTATGGATCAAACTATGGAAAACTGTTAAAAGCAGTATCTTGGGTCAAATTCTTATAGAAAAATTTCAATATTATCAGTTAATACCGGCTTGACTATAGTACTTCTATTGCTGCTACTGCCAACTCACTGCAACACAAAGCCGCCTGAGGTCAACACAGCTACGTACGATCCTCCTCCATCCCAATTTATTCAAAACCTCCCTCTTTGCACCCTTCCAAGGAGTTTCAATGTTTTGGCGACTTCCTCTACAGTTGCAATGCGACCGATGGGATGCCCGTCGCGCAGCATTTTCCAGTAGGCTTCAGGATCGCCGGAAGCTTCCGCGGAACGATGCACGATCGGCGTATCGACTGTGCCGCAGCAAATCGCATTGACGCGAATTTTATACGGGGCGTATTCGATTGCCATCTGGCGCGTCATCTGGTGAATGGCGCCTTTTGAGGGACCATAAGCGCCCTGGGTGGGAATGCCAACTTCGCCTGAAATGGAACCGCTATTAATTATCACGCCACCGCCAGAAGGAACAAGATTTCAAAAATGATTATGTGACGAGACTGGAAGATCGTTTATTTTCGCGGGCTTTCACGAAATGAACCCGCAAACGGAAGCAAGGCAACAATGGCGTAATACGGTTCTGAAGGAAATTATATATGTCATCAGATATTAAAGAGTGTAATTATATATTAGTTATGTGTGAAATTGTGACACTCATCTAATATATACATTACATATAAATATCATTTTTAATCGCGCTGGGCGGCGATTCAATCGTCACGAATTTTTTACGCTCGTTCGTGGCTTTAATAATTGGCTCCGCAGCTCAGCGGATGTTTTCGCCCAAGGTCCGGTTGTACCGGTTTTGGTCATTAAAGAACTGGAATATGCTGTGCCTTTGGCAAAAGCGCTTATTGCTGGTGGCATTAAAGTTTTGGAAGTGACATTGCGTACCCCTGTGGCACTGGATGTGATTGCTAAAATCGCCAGGGAAGTTCCCGAAGCGGTTATTGGTGCTGGAACAGTAACTAATCGTGAGCAACTAAAAGCCGTCACTGAAGCTGGAGCGCAGTTTGCGATCAGTCCGGGATTCGTTTCAAGGAGCAATTGAGGAAGCCGTTTCATGGAACCACCGTTTCAAGGGAGGCCGGGGGCAGCCATCCCGTGCTTTCATTTACCCTTCCTGTTTACTCTCCCCCAAATTCTTCAGGTACTCATTTAGAGCTGGGTCGACTCTAGCTGAGCTTACAGTCACACCACTGACCTCTGTTCCTAACCAAACAACTAGCGACATAAGGACTCGAAGCACCTTCCTCACCGAATACTAAATAAGTAGTCAACCTTGGCAAAAGCCATTCTAAAACAAACATTTTATTTAAAAGCAAACAGAAACATAAAAATTAAAACAAACAAAAACTATTTTTCTATAGGAGGGGTAATGCCTCTTCCTCAATCATAGCTGTATGAAGGGGAATCCTATATCAGACATACAGGTATTTTTTTCCTTTTAAATCTGAATGATGCTCCTAAGACTAAATATTGCTTGTTTTTCAGTTCAATTATTTTACTAAATACTTTAGTAGAAGTGTTTATACTCTATTGACCAAAAACGAAAATATTGAGATTTCAACTTTAATTAAAAGTTGTTCTGAGTCTTCGTGCCTAACTTTCAATGTTTAGAGGTTTTTTTTTCAATTCTTCTATGAAATGCCGAAAAAAGGTATTTTGTTATCTTTACGCTGCAGATAATAAATCGACCAAAATATTTATAAATAAGTTTAACCCAACTATCAGTTAAGACATGAAGCATCCTTCCAGCAGCTCAACGCACATGCGCAAAGGTAAATATTAATGTGTGGTACATTTTGAAGCTTCTGAGTCTTATAACATTACTACATTGGAGAAATCGTATTCAAAATAGGCTCATGAGAACTAAAGAAATCCCACAGACATAAAGTATAAGCAGAGAAGACTAAATTCATGATCATGACTCAACCGACTCAAATATCTTTGAGCGTGAACTTAACTCAGCTAGAAAGGCTTGAGCACTTTACCTATCCAGTCTCCGTAATTCGCACTGATGGCTCTTCAGACTTAGACATCCAGCAAAGAATACGTAGGGTGTAGTTTGCTTTTGCATCCCTTCGAAAACCCCTTTGGAAATGCCAAGAAATCTCTATTCAGAAAACTAAAACTTTTGAAATTTTAAAAGAGCCTTTAAGCACATTCTTTGGAGGGGACCTAGGTGCCCTCCAATTTTTTTGGTCACTTGAAAAGGGCACTAGAACTTTTTATTTCCATTAAAATGAGCCCTCTTGCAATATTCTAAGACTACTGGGTCGACACGATCACCCCTGGGGAAGAAAAACAAACAAACAAATATACACGCATCCGTGATCTGCCTTCTGGCAAAACATGAAGAATTCCACATTTTTGTAGATAGAAGCTTGAAACTTTTACAATAGGGTTCTCTGATACGCCGAATCTGATGGTGTGATTTTCGTTACGTTTTCTATGGCCTTTGTGCTTGAGTTGGTACTTGTTCTGTAGCGGACCGTCGGCGGCCAGGTGCTTCAGGAACAACAGCACGGCCAGAACCGCGAACGTCTCGATGACGACGGGGCCGCATGCACCGGTAGCACTTCCGATCATGGCTCAGGGCGATCCCAGGGCCGCCGCGATGTGCCGAACATTGGCAACATTTTCCGGAATCTTGTCTCTCAGTTCCTGCCGCGAAGCACCTCTGCGCGGCATGCAGATATGCCTCGGTTTTCGCTAAAATTAGATTAAACGTCGAAACGTACCACTACCTTCTGGGCTAGGTTCAGCCACCATTCATTTGTGTTTTCTTTCAACTTTGCCAGGGCTGCTTTTGTGTAGAGGGCTTTACTGGTTCTAGGGCTTGATTCTACTCTGTTTACACTCTCAGTAATGTTGGTCAGACTAAGGCTGCATTTTCAAGACCAACTGGCAGTATATTTTAGACTAGTTTCCAAAGTGCTTATTATCTGGGTCAGATCAGAGATCTGCCTTGGAACGCCTTTAAACATGGTCATATAATTCCTGTTCGGTTCCTTAAATGGAAGGCCGGCAAAAAAAAAACGAAGTTCCACAATTTTGTAGATAGGAGCTTGAAACTTTTGCAATAGGGTTATCTGATACGCTAAATATGATGGTGTGAGTTTCGTTAAGATTCTATGATTTTAGGGGGTGTTTCCCCCTATTTCCAAAACACAGCAAATATTCTCAGGCTCGTTAGTTTTGATGACAAAGACTAAATATGATGAAATTTATATGTTTAAAATCAGCATAAAAAGCCAATTCCTTTGATGTATCTCTTAGTATCAAAATTCTGTTTTTTAGAGTTTCGTTTTCCTACTACAGCCTGAGGGTCTATGCCTCCCGGGCAGGTATCTCTGAAGCCTTTTTCGACCTCCCCCAGAATATTCGAGTAGGGTACGGAGCCATCAACGAAGACAACAACAGCATTGATGGCGTAACTACAGATACTCTCATTAGTGGTGTTCGGCCGTTCAATGCGGCCCGTAGAGAGCAATTCCTGAGCTGGCTTCAGTCGAAATCCGTATCGGGCGGTACGCCACTTCGGCCCGCCCTGGAAGACGCGGGCGAATACTACTCCCGAACCGATAACTCGGGCCGGCGCTCGCGTCCGGGGGGATCGCGAGCAAGTAGTAGTGACTGTCGATGTCGCCGGGGAACACGCTGCGCCCCAGTAGAGGTTGCGTCGGATGGTGCGGATCAGGTCGCCGATCGCGTAGTAGAGCTCGCCCTCGGCCTTCTTCTGCGCGCGGCTGAGCTGGGTGACCAGCGGCCGCAGCTTCGCGCTGACTTCGTAGGGCCCGAGGTTGCGGTAGCGCGAGCGCGAGGCGAGGTCCGCGAACACGCACTGCGCGTGATAGAAGACGACGATCGGCTCGCCGGGACAGATTTTTAAGCCTCACAGGGCGATGAACAGAAGTACCCAGAATTCTAATTGCCTTATTTTGGATTATCTGAAGAGGTTGCAGATGAACCATAAATGTGTTGAGATAGATTACAGGTTAATAATTAAGATATGATTCAATTAGAAAATGGTATAAAATTTCAAGGATGGAAAAGGGAAACACATGTTTTGATCTATAAAGACAACCTAAGTAATGGGCAAGTTTCAATCTCAAATAATCATAATGCTTACGGAAAGATAAAAGGGAATCGTCTGTCGGGGATACCAGGTAATTCATTATAATCTTTTCCCTAACCCCCTACCACATAAAAAAATAGCACCTCTGTTCTCACCTATTGTTCAACATTTTTAAAAATTAAAAATTGCTTTACTAAACGGGAAATATCGGAAAAATGTGTCTTGTTGTGGAGAGAAAGAAAAATATGGCCGTATTATCAGCTTAATGTTTTTCGGCCGTAATTAAGGCCGTTCGTTTCTCTTGTTGAACTTCAAGGTTTTTTGTTCTTGGTCCCTAGAATACCAGCAAAAATTAATATTCGTGAAAATTTCAGTTGCAGGACCGTCAAAATCCGCGACGACTTGCCGCAACCGGACTCGCCGACGATGCCGACGACCTTGTTTCTTGGTACCTGCAGGTTGACGTGGCGCAGCGCACGCACGGTGCCGCGCGCGGTACGGAAGCTGATCGAAAGATCCTTGATATCAAGGACGTTCGCGCCGCCGCCGTTGGCCGATGTGCTCCCCTGGTCGCTCATCGGTCCTTCTTGAGTTTGGGATCGAAGACGTCGCGCAACGCTTCGCCTAAGTAGGTGAAGCCCAGTGTCGTCAGGATCTAATGGAACATCGCTCATCGCCGACCCTATCCACCAATATATTACCTTTACCGTTCCCCTCGATGTCCCAAACAAAAAAGAACGAACAGAAAAAGACTTGATTGATTCCCCATGGATGCAACGTTTGCGGAACATCTATCAGTTACAAAGTGCCCGATGGGTCTACCCGGCGGCTGAACACACCAGGTTTCAACATTCCCTTGGAGCGATGCACCTTGCCGGGCGACTCGCCAAACACATTTACCCCTCTCTCGCCCAGACCATTCCCGATGTCCCATCCTCTGCGTTGTTATAATTGTTTTAGATTATCTTATTTTTTAGGCTTTCGTTGCTTCAAGATTACGACATTATGTAGTTTTTTGTGTGTTGTGCTCGTGTTTTATTTCTCAGTACATGGTTTTGCCCTCCAACTCCTTACACCAAATATTTGTTGTTGCTATTGTTTTCTTGTTAGTAGCACGCCCTCGCAGGCAACACTTTTAGTGTGCAATCTATTGACATTGTTTGAGTGTTTTTTTTTGTAATTTAATTCTACTACTGTATTTGAAACAGTCAGAAGCAAATTTCACCGTAAGTTATGCCTCAGGGCATATCGGGTTTTTATGAAAGGGGTGGTCAAGTGAACTTTAGAAGAGGCTCATTTAATTTGAAATGTATAGTTCTAGTTCTCTTTTAAGAGTTAGACAGGACGGAGAGCAACTAGCGCCCCTCCCTGACATCTTATTTTCTCAAAACACATTCAGTTGAAATTGTGAGATAGCCATTTTTTGCCAATAGTCCAAAAATCATATAGCAATGTCTTTTGGGTGGGCACAATCCCCATGAACCCACGGGCAAGGGTTGTAAATTATGCCTAGGGGTTTTAAACCTTGAAATGGTGAAAAAACAGAAAATTATGGTAAAAATCAATATAGTTTTGGAGAGATGCCGAGGACACCGTTCCATACATACCATTTTAATTTTTAATAATGTTCTTCACAGTTTTAGATCATTTTATTTATTTAGTATAATATGAATAATAACTCACGGCAACACCAAGACACCTGAGGCCATGTCCAAACTCCAATCTTCGTTGTCATATTTTTCAATTTGCATCCATGGAAAAAGAAATTACAATCTTCGTTGTAATTTTTCAATTTGGAATCAAATGGTGGTGTACTATTTAGGTCAACCATGTTACTGATTGGGAGAAATTTGCTTATGGATTGTTCTGGGTACCCGAATGACTGACCATAGTTCAAATAGTAGGCTGTATGAAAAGTATGGTTCAATCCCGCTTTCTAAGGCTATAATGAGAAAAATGCTGAAACTGCTAGGGCACGTTCTGCAGATGAAGGATTGCCAAAGATTGTCCTTTTCGGTGAATTATCTAGGGCTGAACAGAAAGCAGTTCGTCTGTCGTTGGGATGGTAGGATGTCATATAGCACTCCTCACAAAATATCCATAAAACCCAGAGTTCAACAGTATATTTTTTCTTAGAAGGTTTATGTATGAATTCTTCTATTTCAAATAAGTAGCTCTTCACAGCTTTGGGCTCCTGGCCCCTCGCTGCACCGGTCAAGCTAATTTTGGAGACATTGTTTCGCTTCAACTTTTCTGATTAGAATGACTGCCCTAATATTTTCCTTAGTCGTGATAGAACCCGCTGGCAAAAATGAGACACGAGGGGCCCTTATATCATTTTCTGATCTCAAATAGGACATTATTGTCACTTGCAGTCGATGAAAGTAAGGCAAGATCATTACGATAATAATCAGTTGATGGCAATGATGAAAGAGATTTCATCATAGTCTAAAACACACGCAAACATTTAATCTAGTCAAGCGAATATCATCAATGCTTACATTGGGATTGATCGATGGTTTGATTTCTTGCGTAGTATTAGCATTATTACCTGATGTACCAGTTATCATATTGACAATAAACGGTGCATTATTGAGAAGTGTAATAGCAACAAGTCTATCGACGGTATCACGAACAATTTCATCGATATTGTATTTTAAGTCCCTTCCAAGAATTATTTACCTTTATTTTGTTTGTAATTTTTTAGGTTTTCTATTTTTAAATAAGCCGTAAAAGCATTAATACTTTCCTTACCTGTTTATCCTTTAAAGGAATACACCAAGCATATTTACTAAAACAATCGATGAGTGTAAGAACATAATTAAAATCATTATTTTCACTTTTACACTGCTGAATATCAACCAAATCTGCTTGCCACTGGTCATCGATACTATGAATGTAAACGAGTCTTCTTTTAAATGTATGATAATATGGATCATCTGATCAAGCAATGCTAAATGAAATAGCATATTTCTCTCAGCTACTAGGTATGAATATCAGCAAGGTCAGTAACTAAAGTCAAGGACCTAAATATACATTTATATTATCAGTTTGTGTTTTAAGAAGACGAATTTGTAAAAGTCGATAGCTTCACATTTATCTGGGTTCGCTAATACTCTCGTGAATGCTTTGACCTTGGCATTCTGAGCAGAATTAGCAAAGCCCAAGCCATCTATTCTCAACTATGCCGCCATTTGTGAAACCGACAGATGATCAGTATGAGAGCTAAACGATAATCAAACCAAACGCATAACCAACAATAAACTAAGCCCATTACAAAAAAACACCAAGCGAATATACTCTTTTTGGAAAAACACATCGATCAAAATCAAACCAAAAGTTAAAGAAAAAAAAACTTCTAACGTGGAAAAGAGGAGAATTATCAAATTGAACAGCTGCCACACCTTCTATACCAACTACTGATATAAAACTAACCAGAAGAGTAAACATATTTAATTGAAATATTGATTTTTCTGTAGAACAGGCTCTCCTTGTTTCTAATTGTTGAAAGTGAAAAACCCCTTTCTACACTTGCAGTTCCATGGGATAAATATGGTGCTACCTTGACAATACCTGCAAGGTTTGGGTACGTACATTTACCAGACTAATCTTCACCAAACAGCAGATTCACCCATTATTGGTCAACTCTCGTCGTAGCTGCCAAGTTTGAATCATTCTCCAGCGGTATGAGTTTCCAGTCGTCATCCGAAACATCTAATCTTGAAACTCCAGCTTGCAGTTTCGAAGATATGAAATCAATTTCTTTCAAAATTCTCGCTGTTTTTTTCTGTGAAGTTTTTTGCTTATCGGAAAGTGAGGATTTTCCGGTAAATTTGCTTATTTGTATTACATTTGAGCATTAAAAAGGGCTCTTAAAGAGCCCTTTTTGATATTACTTGTCTTGTTTACTTAGACCTTCAGTGGTCATGATAATACGTTTAAGCGTGCCATCTTCGTTGTAGTAAAGTGGCTCAATCGCCACTGAACGACGAAAACGCCCGCCACTTGGTTTGCCATCAATCGGTGGTACAGCACCAGTATGGTAAATAAAGTAGTCTTTACCTTTGTATTCGATGGCAAACTTCAATAGTGTGCCCCCTATCTGTTCACTCAAAACAATAGTGCGGTCACTACTGATGAGGTCGTTACATGGAAAAATCTTGATGCGTGGTTATTGTGTTGTTTTTATTAATTTTACTGAATTAATGCTTGCAAAATTTCAGAAAATGTTCTATTAAAGTGCAGTGTCATTGGAAGTAAATATACTAACAAATTTGGAATTTGAGACCTTTTCAAGACCAGAACATAATTTTCACTTTACTGAAAACAAAGTACATAAAAAGTACTTTCACTTTTTTGAGGAGTGAGAAGAGATCTTAAGAAGTTTTAAAAGGGATTAAAACAGGAGAGAATAAGGGTCAAGCTATGAGAAGACTGGCATGGATAAGGAGCGTGAGAAGGCTGTATGGGCCCCAGGCGGCTTAGTGTTGCAATGAGACTTAACAAGTGTAGCAGTAATAGTTTGTTTTACCATCATGAAAAGGTCACCTGCTTTAGTCTAGGAATATTCCTCCATTCAAGTAATCTAAAAACTATCTTGAGATAAAAATGATGTTGGCATGCATGATCTATCACGGCAAGATCGTTTTTTTGTATTTTCGTCTAAAAATTTTTTAAATAACGGATTTCTCCCCCCTAGATATCGAAAAATCTATTCCCCCTGTGGGTATCAAAAAATATATTTTGCCTCCTCCCCCTATATCTATATGCCTAAATAAAACTTCTGAAATTACCATTGGTGTAATTTTTGAAGCTGTTTGTTTAGTTTGTTGAAGTAATGTTTTAGACTGAAGAATTAAAAAAAACGGTTTAGAAAATGCTGCTTTTAAAAGGAACAAATTTTGATCAAATGATCAAAATTTTGATCAATGGTGCGCTTTGATCAGTTTGGTGCAAAATGAATTAAAGCAATAATTACATAAACTGAGCAGACATCGCCTTAAAATCCTCGCCCTTACCTTTGAGTTACCCCGAATGTACGATGTGTCGGGACGTCCTCATCTGCTAGCCAGCACCATCCTGGAAATAACCTCGTGGAGGACCTCCGCGAGGTCATCTACTGGATTGGCAAAATATAAAAAGGACTTTGAACCAAGGGGAGACTTCAGAAGGATAGCAAAATGTTCCGGTGACTGAAACTTCTGGAACTGGTAGTTAGCTCTAAATCCTGTATTTTTCACCATGAAAATAGACTTTTTTTCAAGTATATCAATATCACTAAAATATTAATCAAGAAAAAATAATATTAAATTACTATCAATTTTGAAAAATCATATTGAGATTATTAATAGGGGGTTCAAGTTCCAAATTTTTTCATTTAAAAGAATTTGGAGAAATGATGAAAAAACAGGGACATGAATATCTATTAGTTCACGATATTGAAGTGTATTCAGGATTTCCTAATAAAAATATTTTGAAATGGTTTCAGACTAAAAAAAAATCTGCCTCGCGGGCAGCACGTGCAGCTTCCTTGGCTGGGTCTTGTTCGGCGCGTTTCTTTGCGGCCTGTGCGATCGCTTTGGCTTTGGCAGCAGCAGCTCTACGTGCATCTGCCTTGGCCTTGTTCTGTGCCATACGTTCTGCCTTGGCCTCATTCCGTGCAGCAGCCTGTTCGGCAGCATCTTTCTTCATTGCCTGTGCAGGACTTGCTAACAAATCTTCTGTAGCCTCTACGTTATACGACGGCATGGACATGTCCAATTCACCATACCCTTCTTCAGGAATATATCCGCATGACCCAAATTTTGTTGGTGTGACTAATATTGTTTAACGCTATGGTTCCAAGAAAGATACAAAGGGGAGTATACAAAATTCCATGCTCTTGTGGTAAATTTTATGTAGGAAAAACACAGCAGAATTTAGAAAATAGGCTACAGCAACACAAAAATGCCATAGATTGCTTGCTAAAACATAATAAAATAAACGAAACGTTTGAATCAGTTTTGCCAAACACATTTTTGACTTTCCTCATCATAATATCTTATTTGATCAAACAAAAATTGTAAATACGTATCCCCATGAAAATTTCTCTGAATTTGATTCCCAATTTAATCTCTTTCTCACAAGTCTACTTTTTAAAACAATAAAAACTTCAGCGTAAAGAGCGAGGCGTTGAGGAGGGGACAAACCCTTTAGGATTCGGGGTAATTTCAGTTCGTTTTAAGCTTTAATGTCACTCCTTATTTGCAGTTAAAAAAACTTGTTTCTTTAATTAAAATTCTGAATGTTTTTGAATTAATATATGTTTTTATTTTGGCTCACCGCACTTGAATAATCAAAACTAATTTGTATATTATCGTGGGAAATCCCCCCGATACGCAAAAATCCCCTAGATAATTCCAATTAGGCTCAAAATTTACCCTGGAAAATTCCCACACAGTATCTTCTTTTGTAAAATGGGGCTACCAACATGAAGGTAAGACAAATAGAACGAATTTCATATAGAAATTACAGCAAATTCGTCCCGTTCAAAGTTTCCCCTGTAAAGTTTACCCCTTGAAAGTTTTTTCCAATGAGAAATTCTCGCAGTGGACAATCCTTCCCAAGAAATTCAACCCCTCCCCTTCCCGTGAAAAATTTTGGACTGTGGTGAATAAAATGGCTATCTCAGAATTTTGATCCGGTGACTTTGTGAAAAAATGAGCGTGAGAGGGGGCCTAGGTGCCCTCCCATTTTTTGGTCACTTAAAAAAGGCACTAGAACTTTTAATCCCCGTTAGAATGAGCCCTTTTGCAACATTATAGGACCACTGGGTCGATACGATAACCCCTGGGAAAAAAAAATAAAAATAAACACGCACCCGTGATCGGTCTTCTAGCAAAAAATGCAAATATCCACATTTTTGTAGATAGGAGTTTGAAAGTTCTCTGTTCGTTTTAAGGTTTAATGTCGCTCCTTACTTTTAGTTAATAAAAATAGTTTTTTTATTTAATTATATAAAAGTACAGCTATTGATGTTAAAAACAAAGTTCACCGTTTATTAATGACTTGGGTTAATCCAATGCTGAAATTGAAGAAGACTAATAACATTTTGAGAAGTCATGACGTTGGTAAATTCTAGGATGAAAATTTGAGAGGAACTTTTCAGGAGCAATTAGATATTAAACCGCAGAGTCAAAGATTTCACGATATAGAAGAATGATGAAATATTCAATCTAAAGGACCCTCGGTGAAAAATAGGAAATGTCTCTAGAAATGTACTTCTTTACACTTCAGGGACTGAAGGCTTGCAAGAGCGACTTGTCAAATTCTCATTAGAAGCCGGTGACAATTTTTTATGAGAATACGGCCAAAAAAAAATTTTTAATTCATTTTGTTTCTCAGTTACCTCAAATTGATTTATGATCTATTTCAACAAAGTTAATCCTATTTAAAAGTTAATTTATGTTACACTATTTGAACATATTGGGAATGCGTTCTGCACGCTGGAATGTGAGATTTAGTCATGCCGTCGTAGCATATGGCCTTCCGTTCCGCTCTTTACACCAGTCGGTTAGTTCACGAGCCGTTTGTTTTGATTATTGTTTGTTATTCTCAGGAGTAACTTCCTGCTGTCTTGTGCATTGGGAGCAGAAGTTTTGCCTTTTTCTCGTGGCTAGTATAAAAGTGAAACGTGTTGGTTCATCGTTGTCTATCTTCATCAGCCAGAGACAGCAGGTGGTTCTGCGATTCAAGTTCCCCACCCACCCGCCACTTTCTTTTCTGCCTCTTTTCTTTCCACGAAATTTACTCAGGTAATTTTTCGCATTTCTACTTCACAGGTTTTGCAGAAAAGGATATCAACAGGTCGTTGATTTAACGAAAATGTCAAATAGAATCTAGTTAAAACAGAAAGGATATATCGATCACACGCCAATAAATATTTTGACTTAGATAATCTACTGGCCCGGACCAGCATTTCGCCGTTTGGGCGAATTTGTGAGGTGATCACACGTTTAATTCTTCAAATCAGCGCATCTCCACGGGGATCTTGTCGGAAAAATAGCAGCTTTGGTGCATTTTCTCTGGACCAGCTTTATAGTCTTCTTTTTCATTAACAAGATTTTGATGTAGTGTCTTTAAGGTATGTTGTTCGTTTTCTGCTAACTCAATTTGATTAGTATTGGAATAGCCTAATGCTTTACCAAAGTGATGCATAGATTTTTCCCAATGTAATGTGTTCCATGCAAAATCTATGGAAGGTAATTCTAGTTTAGATGCATTCTCCCAATCCTTATTCTCTAATACCATCCTTATTGGTATTGCTGATAAAGCGTAAGTTGAAGCAAAGTGTTGCTTTGGAAAAACCGCTGGACTAGGTAGAATTAAACTTGAGCTCCCAATTAGGCTCACCAGAGGATGGATTAAAGGAGGATGGAAATAAGTAAATGCTTTTGTTAAATTAATTCATTGCTAAAACACAAGTTCATGTAAATGGATGACTAGGTAGAATTGAACTAGAGCTCCCAACTAGGCTCACCAGAGGATGGATTAAAGGAGGATGGAAATAAGTACATGCTTTTGTTGAATAAATTCAGTGCAAAAACACAAGTTCATGTAAATGGACGACTAGGTAGAATGTAGCTAAAGCTCCCAACGCTCCTATCGTGGCAACCCCAGCCTAGCGGATGCCACGCTTGAGTCGGATCGATGGTTCTGAGTCAGTGCCGTGACTCAGCAATCTCTACATTTACACTTAGATGGTGGAAGTTGAGAGTGGCTCTGTTCTTGTGGCTCTTGTGATGTTCTCATCTATGTTTGGTTGGAGCTCCATGTCTTAGCAAGTTTTTGGCCAGGTATACTTTCTAATATGTGGAATTCTTGCTGGACCTATATATTTAGCGCTGCTTTAGGAATTGTTTTTTCCAATAGGAGTCGCTCTCTGACCGTGCTTCATGTTCGTCAGGGCCGGTATAACGAACGTATGGTGTTCGTGATCCGGGATGACAGCGAACGCCGTCGCCAGGAAGAGCGCCTGTCCTGGGAAGCCACCCACGACAGTCTGACCCACCTGCTTAATCGCAGGGCTTTCAGTGCCGCCCTGCTCAAATGCCAGTCAGAAGTGACCGAGCCATCGGCACGCTCGGTGCTGATGCTGATCGATCTGGATCATTTCAAGCCGGTAAACGACGAAGGCGGTCACCTGCTCGGGGACGACCTGCTCAAGCCTATTTCTTTGTTAGAAAAATCCAGAGCAACTTAACAAGTTGAGGCAGTTTAAGAAATGACCGAAACATTTTGTCAAGAGCAAGATAAATTTGAATCAAAATTTAACTTTAATTTTCTCTCGTCAGTTATGAAAAAAAAAAAATATCCTTCTGCATGCAAATGTCACTTCTACACAGAGCCTCGTGGTTATAAATCTATTATGACAGTTAAACTCTGTTGAATAACACAGTGGAAGTGTTGGTCTTCATATGCTAAAGATCTGAGGTAGATACCTCTAGAAATCACTGATTGTTTAAATCGAAGTGAAATCAGGTGATAGGCCTGATTAGGTCTAATCCCAGTTTGTATTAATTATTTTTAAGGATGTTAAGGAGTTATGTTATTGGTATTGATGTTATTGAAGTTATTGATGTTGTGGTATGGATGATAATAATGTTAAGAAGACTAAGGCGCATAGACTAAGAATAAATAATGCAAAGAGGTAATGTTTGGAAATGAGAAAATCGATCATTTGGATTGCTTCACTTATTTGAGTAGTATTATAAGTAAACATGATGGATGCGGTGAAAGAAAATATACATGATAAATTAAAATTTGTAGAAACAGATGTAAATCATGGCCGTAATCAATTTCCATCATTGTTCACACTCAGTGCTGGAAGTCTAGATCAAGACAAGATAGTTGAACTAGAAGGTTACAGTGATACGCTAAAACTATCAATAATTGCAGTCACAGCAGTGGTTATCTGAAGATAAGAACTTCATTTTCTATTCAGTTACGACCTCTGTGAAAAAAGGTGAGCCGTAAAGCTGATGGTTATGGATGAGCAGGGTTATATCTAAGATTTTTTCAGGTTAATAAGCTCTTATTATTGGTTTACGTTCAGATACCAATATCTCAAGAGGTGTACACTGAAAACGTATTGTCACCGCCATTGGAATTCCACGACAATCCATGTACGGCCACAGAGGAAAATGAACGAGAGGGGGATTTTGGTGTGGGTGATCGCTATTACTATAATTTTCACAGACTTTGATTTAGACGCTTCTGTGAGGGATCTCGGCCTCGATGCAAAATTTTTGACTCAGTTTTATACCAATTACCCTCTAATGAGGTCCAGGGTACTAAAAGAACTAACCAGGGGCGGGGGGTGGGGGTGGTTATAAGGAAGGCGCTTCATGCCTATAAGTTACTCAATTAAATAGTGACGGATTGCTTGATCATTATAGGCAAAACGCTAGATTGGATCGTAAATCGTTTTGAAATTAGTCAAGACGTCTTTATGTCTAATTACATTAAAAGGCTGACTCTCCTCAAACAGTCTAGAGCAAATATCGTCATGTTTCTAGCTTTTCTCTTCGTTTAGCGTCCTTGAGTCCGGATTATAAACCGAGACAGTGTCAGTATAAGCCAGCTTAAAATTTTGTTTACGAATCATACATTGTAACTATTCTAGCCGCATTGTTAATTGCTGCATTAATTGGAGCACCAAACTTTTTCCTTTATCCAATCTTAGTTGGTTCATCTGGAATGATTGCATCAATCATTGGTGTTGTCATTGTTGGTTCTAAAAATATAACAGATGTAATGAAACCGCTTAATCGTTCGTTTTATGTCTCAGCTGCAATTGCAATTGGGCTAAACTATGTGTTCATCACACAATTCATTGGAGATTCAATGGCATCATATGCACTGTTTGGCTCTACTGTTACCACATATCAGTTTCAGTAGTTTTTTTCTCAACGCAGGTGTAAATGTGGTTTGTGTGAAGTAGGACTTCTTGTCAACCCAATGGAGTGTTACTGCTGCCATGAAATCGAAGAATGTGGCCTAGCACTGGAGGAAAAATTGGTTCTTGATGAAATGGGCAGTAAACCAAAATGTGTAACATTGCATCCAGGTTTCCGTCCTTGTTGCCTTGAACCATGGTCACTCAGATTAGCGGGATCCAGATATAGAACCCGAGACAAGACAGAGTACAAAAAAAAAACAACATAAATTTCACTTTGGAACTTTTCTTCGATAATTCAAAAAAGAGATACACTTGAGAGTCCTAGTGACAGTATTTTTAATGCTACTGCGTCAACATCGGGCTCAGCCCCTACACCACTTTAAGAGATAAAGTTGACGAAAACACGGAAAATGAAAAATCTCATCTACATCCTTTGGATATTGTTATATATATAAACTCTAAGTTGGATGAACACCTCAAATATAATCTTTGGACATCTCCCTGTGTTCCAGAAAATACCTTCCAGTTTCGTACAAGTCGAAAAAAGTATATTCAAAAGATATTAAGACTTTCAGAAATGAAAATCATTATGTATTAAACTGTCAGTTGACATTCATCTGTTCTTTTCAGTAATCCTGGTTATGTTTGTGATTTTTGTTTCATTTTTTTCTATGTTATGAGAAATAAAAACATATAGAACAGAATAAAATTATTATCAGTAAAGTGCAAATTATGTTTTGGTCTTAAGAAGACACAGTGATGTTATCTCTACTCCTCTTTGTGGTAAATTCTGCTCTTTTTCAGATTGACTTAGTTATTTATTGTAATTTCTAGAGTACTTGAAAATACTTAAGAATTTATAGGCACGAGAGAGTTTCAAGTACCTATTTATTTTACTTATGTCTTAAGTACTCCAGGAAGAAGGTACTTAAGTAAACTCAAGTACCTTGATTTTGTACTGAAGGAGTACTAGAAAAACAAAAACTTGAAGTACTTCCCAACACTGGCCAAGTCTATACACAAATTGCGTTATCTAAACTTTCGGGCGGTAAGAAAATTCTGGGAAATGCATGTTAGCTGTTATTTCTCGGTGAAAAGGGCCTTTGGATACAAGCGGTCAAAAGTTTACCAGTGGTGTAGAGTACCTGGTACTGCATAGTCATCATGGAGTCGGACGAGAATCCAAGATCAACAACGGAAAACGGACGAGAGTCGGTTTTCGAATCTTATACGCATAACCATACAGTTTATATATATTTTTTTTTTACGTAAGCCAGAGTAGTCCTTTACTTAAGCGTCATATTGCTCACCAGCTTTGTTGGCTTGAACTGCTCTTCTATTTTTTACAAGCAGCGCAACCACCAAGAACTAAATAAAATCCTCAGATGGTGGGTGATGTTTAAACCTCCCCCAACACCCCAGTTTGCCCCTTCCCCTGCTGAAAATTTTAGTTTCTACAAAAACCTTGTCAAAACTAACATAAACCTGGATAATTCAAGCATTCACAGTAATGGGTCAGTTTTTTTTTAGTATGCCTCTCTATATGGTATCATATGGCTCATTTTGAGTTTTCACTGTCATTTTCCCTTGATTTGGGAAAGATAGCTCCAGCTCCCCCACCTAGGATTTTGATGAAGTTACACCACTGGGTTGTATTCTTTGTTAATTATCCTTCTATTGTTACCATAACTGAAGATATACCAAGATTAGAATAATGGAAGATACAGTGATAAAAGTGATCGGGTATGGTTCTGAAGTGTAGCCGCTCCGAAAAACGGTAGAGGATTTGATAGGTGTTTACCAGAGAAATTGCTTACGATAAAAAAAGCTTTTAAAACCGAAAAAAAAATTAAATGCATTTCTAAGACGTTTTTTAGTCAGACAAAATTTTGGCGGGGGGGGGGGCTCAGACCGAAGCCCTCCCCCTGGATACAGCCTTGGTTCAGATTAAATTTACAATTTTTATTTTCGATATAAGTGATGGTAAGAGTAAGCATAAGCAGCATTATTGAGAGCTGAAAGAAGGAAGGAAAAACCATATAATCGGGTTACATTTTTGGCCTACCACGACAATACCAGAATCAAAACATCTTGAAAAACAGGTGGTGTGTGTGAAGAAAAGAAGAATAATCAAACAAATATGTATAGAATAAGGAGTCTTCAGCTTTTAGAAAGAAAGAAAATAAACCATAGGTCGACAGAAGTGTGATATAGAAGTATCTTCTTGTATTATAACATGGTTTCTACTTCCGTGTTTTGGTAGATATATGGTACCAGATATGCCTCTTAAACTTTGTAAGTTCTCTCATTGCTAGAGAAATTAGAGTTTATCCTTCGCTCCCTTCTAATTGATGACGTTAGAAAAAAAGTCAACTTTTGAACTAAGACAAATGGATTATTTTTTTTTCGACGGCAGTCGATAGCTCTTGATGTGCTGATCAAAGCACATGTAATCCATTTTTTGGTAGAAAAATTCCTTCATGAGTACCAGCTTGAAAGTTTAAAGGGGTTGACAACTTCAGTAGTAAGGTACAAACCGAAAAATTTTAATGTCTCTCCTTACTTGCAGTTAAAAAACTTGTGTTTTTTTATTTAATATATGACGGGAACGATAACGAAGTTATATGGTAAATGAATATTTTCCCACAATAACGACTTTCCCAGAAAAAGGGCGAAGCCTTTTCATTAAACCTAACGGTAAAAAGACAGGGTGAGCACTTCCGGAAGAATTTAGTTCGAGTAAGGGGGGTTGGTGGTGGTAGTGGCACCAAGTGACGAAAATTTACGGGGGCGTAAAGGTATATTTCTCAAAACCAGGGGAGGGTAAAAGAAGAATTTAATGCCAAAAAGTTGGGGATAGGATTCGGGTATCTTCCCTAGTCATAACTTCCATTCAGTTAACATTCCTTGACCCCCTCCTTCACTAAAAACCTCAAGTGCGGGCCTTTCACTGCACTTCTGAGTACTTAGCAGGGGCAGAAGGGAGGAGCAACCACCCTCTTAGATCTTCAAAAATAGCTATTTTTAGGTATTTGCATTAAAAAGAAAAGGAAGATAAGCAATAAAATCCCCCCCCCATTATTTTTTAAAACATCTTTTGTGGTATCCTCGTTAACGAACTTCTATATTCACATGTTTTTATTACTTTTATGAGGGGGTTTCACCCCCACCCTTTAATCCCTCGCTATTTACATTAAAGCTTAAATTCTGTCCCAATTCCTTAAGAATGACCCCTGAATCACAAAGGCCGCAGAATAAATACTTGAAATTAATAAAATTAATTTAGCGTAAAGAGCAAGGCATTAGGAGAAGGTGAACCCCTTATATTTATAATAATTTCTGTTCGTTTTAAGTTTTAAGGCTGCTCCTTACTTTCAGTCGAAAAAACTTTTTCGTAAGCCGACACAGAAACATGACGTCACCTGATCCACAAATCCACAGACAGACAACTTATTTTTATATAGATAGATAATATACTAGCTAATGGGGTGACGCTTCACGCCACCCCAACACCTAGTTGATGGGGGCACTTATAAAAATAAGTTGTTTGTCTGTGTGTCTGTCTACTTACGTCATGTTTGTGTGTCGACTGACGTCATGTTTGTCAACTGACGTATCTATTTATCTATATATATAAAAATAAGTTGTCTGTGTGTCTGACGAGTGACGTCATGTTTGTGTGGCCCAGGGCTCTGCCCGTTCCGATTCCATGCGGCCGGTGAGCGCCCTGACGAGGTCACGCAGGCGCTCGGGGTCGTGGTGCACACGGGCCCGGCCAAGGGCCTGCACCACCACGTAGTTCCAGGTTGGCACGACCCGGCCGCCGTCAGCCTTGCTGGGATACCAGCTCGGGGTGACGTAGTGGTCGGGACCGTGCACGACGATCACCACGGGCTCACCATCCAGATCGCGCCAGTGTCCGTTGGCCCGGGCCAGGTGCGCCCGTAACGTACCCTGGGGGCCGGCCATTCAAAGGCATTACAATACACCCTAAAAATATATTCTACTTGCAATCAGTGTCTTTAGTCGCTCTGTATACGCTATTCCATTGCGGAAAAAGATAGGTGTTGAAGTAGCTAGGGTTACAGATAGTATTCTTGATCAAGAATGTTATAGAGAAATTCCAACGGATCGAGGTAGTGAATTTGCTAATCCACATGTAGATGATGTATTAGAGTAATATAATACAATGCTCTATCATAGTCATAGTCATATAAAGGCTACACTGACCAAACGATTGATAAGAACTACTCTACAAGCTGCTGCCAGAGATTATCGATGGAGTGGACTTCCGCTTCCTCGAGACCATGCCTGGTGGTTTCGTTGGTCAGTCAATCCTGTTCTCAGGAAACCTGTGGGAAGAATTCCACGCTCGCACAAACGAGCCGTTGAACCCATGGGACTCACCTGTATACGATCAGGACTACCCATGGCTGGGAGACCCATGGCAGGAGTCACACCCGCAGAACGTCCGCTACACGGATGACAACAACCCTGCTGGTATGACCGACATGGAACAGGCTCGCCTGGTCCGTCTTGAGCAAGAAAAAAATTAAAGGCTATATGTTACAATAGTCCCATTAACGAAAAACTAGATGGATCCCCCGAAAAGATCATTTACTGACAATTATATTCTGTGTTGGAGGTACCTTTATACTTTAACCAATATTTTTTCTGCTCCTATATTAGTGAAAAACAACACCGATTTTCATTAAAATTAAATCATAATTAAGGGGTACAAAATATTTTCCAAAGAGACTCAACTTTAGTATCTGCCTTTTATAATACAAGAAAGTTGAGTAGTAGAAAAAAAATTTTAACGAAGTATTTTTAGTAATTTCAACTATTTTTTCTACGGCCTTTGTGATTCAGAGGTCATTCTTAAGGAATTGGGACAATATCTAAGCTTTAGTGTAAAGAGCGAGGTATCGACGAGGGTTGAACCTCCTCATTTACGCAATAAAAACATACGAATATATAAGTTCGTTATGTAAGTTAATTCTTAAGTTACGTATATTTTTTACCAATGAAAACGTTTGTAAAAAATTAAAAGCTCTAGTTACTTTTTTAAGTACTCAAAAACTTGGAGGGCAACTAGGCCTCCTCCAGAATCATGATCTCCTTCTGCTAGCGATGATGAGCATTTAAAATACATGGGGCCTTCTTGCCTAAAGTCCATCGTCCTTGAACCTGTAACGGAGATTGAAGCTGCTAGAATTGTTTTTGGACTACATGGCTCTTCTTCGTCTGGACCTGATTACATCTTAATAAAAGCTATTAAGTACGTTCTTTCGGCAATAATGGCTTCTTTACCTAAACTTGTAAATATATCGTTTGAGCAAGGCGCTTTCCGCAAATCCCTTAGGACAGCTAGGATAATAGCCTGTTCAAGATCAAGACCATGTACTTATATATATACATATATATATATATATATATATATATATATATATATTTATATATATAAGTACATGGTCTTGATCTTAGGATTAACACTATTCACTCATTATTTTATGTGCGAGCTAGTAAATTTGGGTTTTTTTAATATCAGTTTCTTCCTATAGACTCAGTTTTCTCTGCGATCATGATTTACAATCAAAGAGAAACAATCTATCAGTGTATCATATTGCGAAATGCACAAATTTTCTAACAAAAGCTTTAGATTTGATATATATATGGCTCAACCTCACCCACTCGAGGGGCGACATTTATCGCGCGCTGCTGGAGGGGATCGCTCTCGGCACCGGTCATGTGATCGAGACCTATGCGGATGTCGGTGTGCCGCCGCAAAGGTTGTATGCGGTTGGCGGTGGCACCAAAAACAGGGTCTGGCGGCAGGCAACGTCCGATGTCGCCGGCATGCCGCAGGTTCTGCGTGGCAAGACAATCGGAGCGTCTTACGGGAACGCATTCCTGGCTGCCGTCGCCGTGGGCGACGTCACGCTGGATGATCGCGTTCTTGAGAGCCATACAATGGAATTTGGCGTATTATTATGATGGGGTGTCTTCTTGGTCATGGTATTTTCCTCATCATTATGCCCCTTACGTGTCTGATGTGAAGGCATTTGAAGGTAGGTACTTCTTTCTTGTATTTGTTATCAAGCTTGTCTATCTATCTATTATATGCAATTAATAGTGGCGATAAGTGAGCCTATTTATAAGAACATGTTTATTTGTGTAAATTAATAGATCAAAGATGTAAAACCATGTATCCAGCACGGCAGGCTCAGGTGGTAGAATATTAGTCGTCCACATCGAATTTGCGCAGCAGCATTGTCAGGGCCAGGACGATCTCCAATTGGGCCAATTGGCCTCCGAGGCAGAACCGCTTTCCGCCACCGAATGGAAGAAAACTGTATTTGAGACGTTTCTGCATGCAGCCGGGCTCGAAGCGTTCGGGACGGAACTCCTCCGGATCGCTCCAATATTCCGGATTGTGACGAACCACGTAGGGCGACAGTACGATTCGGTCCCCAGGTTCGACCTGGTGACCGGCAATCTCGTCGGATTCCGTCTCTGTCCGGATGAGCGCAGTAGTTCGGGCTAAGGTCCTCGTTTCAAATTATTAGCTGGAAAATATTATATTGAGAATCTAGGCCTGGTATCAAAATTATAGCGACAAGGAAGTATTGCAATAAACAACAACTTCCGTTTGAAAAGCGCTGATTTTGCTATTTTCATGTATCTGAATCTCGACCCCTGTGACCTCAACACGGATTAAAGTTGTTTTTTTTTTAAGTAAAGCAGATAGTTAAATTATCAAAACTAGAGGAAAAACATCTTTTGATGTTATTCTAACTAATGTGAATAATTTATTAATTTATGGATATATGTAATGAATTTTTCAATATTCTTTTCAGATAGAATTGACAGATTCTCCTCCAAGGAGAGCCTAGTTTTGTTTATTCTTCTACACAAGTGCGTCCTTAAAAACTTAAAACAATCTATAAATAAATGGACATGGAATAATCTGTCAATGGCGTCAATTGGAATAGTAGTAGTAGCAGTAGTAGTAATAATAATTTATTAGAAGAAATCAGAGAAAAAACATTCGGTAGCACACCAAAAGCGTCGGTTGCAAGGCTGTGCTACTAACAAAAAGCTGAGCTTGCCTATTGAGATTGTCACTGACAGTTTGCTTTTTGGCACATTGATCAGACGGTGCGTTTGAAGTAGTTTCTGTTAAAGAAGGAAACTTTGGAACTATTGATTTAAGAGAAGAAGATGTTTTCAGATTCAAATTGTTTACAAGACGGAGCCAAAGACCTCATCTTTCTTATATTTGACATTTGGACGCTGAGCTTGCCTATTGAGATTGTCACTGACAGTTTGCTTTTTGGCACATTGATCAGACGTTGCTTTTAAAGTAGTTTCTGTTAAAAAAGGAGTACGACAACACATCGTCCGCCGTCAGCGACTCGGCGTCGGTTCGCTTTGCCAAGTCCACCATCACTTCATTGCAGATGTCCATCGACTCGGTTTGCCCGGTCAAACCGTATTGTCGCAGACGCGTGCGGGCGCGGCGGCGAAGCTGACCGCCAAAGTTTTGCCACACCTGATCCAACGACGCGTTCTCGGGGCGCTCGCCCTGCGAATCAGTGTCGTCGGCTTGGAATTCATTTGGCATGTGCACGGAGCCTCCGATTCAAGTTTATCGCGGTCAGTGCCATCGATAGTTGTTATAGCTTCGTGGGTAACATTGTTTGGTACTTGTGTCTTATAGCCACCACATCCAAGAAGTGAAGTTAGGTTAATCCTAATGATACAATTTTTACTTCATAATATAAATAATAATTGTAGTTGACACATTTTGCATGCAGCTCCGCTATTCTTTAATCTCCCCCCTTTTTTGATTGATTTTCCCATTTCTTTTTAGAATGAATCCTAGAGCACAAGAGTAGTTTTATTAGAATATCCAGCTTTTTAAAAGTGATAAAATTTTAGTGTGAAGAGAAAGCGCTTCGATCAGATCCGGCCTGAATGTTACGCCGAGACCCGGGCCCTGGGGCACCTTGATCATGCCATCCTCTTCCAGCACAGGCGGGTTCTCGAAGACCTGCCAACCCTCGAAGATATCCGCGTGCGGTGGTTCGTGGATGAACTCTGTGATCGGACCGTTTGGCATGGAGGCGATAAGGTGGATACCGCAGATGTTGACCTGGCGCCGTTCAAAGGGTGCCGAATGGGGCGAGACCTGCCTGTTGTAGGCCGCCGCGAGAGTGCCGACTGTGCGGGACATCATTAGGTTCTCTCTGTCTTTTCTAATAACCCCTTTACTGTCTAGCATCACAATATTGTGACGACTCGCACCAAAGGACTGATATAAACGTGTACAGGAAATTGCCGCTGCTCCAGCTCCACTGATCACGATCTTTACATCCTCGATCTTTTTGTCTATAAGTTCAAGAGCATTGATCAAGGCCGCTGCAGAAATAATTGCAGTTCCATGCTGATCGTCGTGCATTACAGGAATATCTAATTCCTCCTTTAAACGTTTTTCAATTTCAAAGGCTTCAGGAGCCTTAATCTAAAAAAAGGGGTAAAGGCGCAATGGTCCGTCGCCACGACCGAGAGCGAGCCGGCTTGCAATCCGGCCCAGAGGCTGTCCTGGTGCTTCTGGTTGCGGAACGGCGGCGACATGACGCGGCGGGCGGCGTGGTCCCAATCCTTGTTCATGTATTCGCTGTCATCCAGCGTCAGATGCTGGATCAGCGGCTCGCCCCAGACCCGCTTGCCCTGCTGGCGGGCGCGGCGGATGGCCTCATGCGCCTCTTCACAGGAGACATGGACGATATAGAGCGGCACGCCGGCCAGCTGTTCCGCGAGCTGCCCGTTCCGCTGCTCCAAGTTCCCATTGCTCTTTTCAGAGAGTGGCAAGTTCTGCTTGTTTGAGGCCACTTCTGTGGTCATCACGGCTCTGGGCGTTGGGTTGTTGGGGGTGCTCCGTTCTTCAACTCCATGATCACGGGGCGGGGGGGACTGCTGGTTGTTCCTGTGGTGGTTGCCCGTGTGCTGTGTCTGCTCTGCTTGCTGGTGTTGATCCGCTGGGCGATGTCGAGGAGTTGCTTGTCGTCACTGCGGGGTGCTGCTCTGGTCGCACACAAATCCACCGACCCTCCTCCGTAATGATTTCTGTAAAATTATAGACCACTGTACCTAATTTTATACAGCCTCAAATAAATAAACTTACTTAAACGAAGCTGAAAATAAATGTACATTTAAACAGTTTATTCTGTGCAGACAACATGGATCTTTATGATCAAGTGCTCCGCCTCGCGGTCCTTCTGTCACTAAAACTGAAAAGGTCAACGGATAGTTTTTTTTATTATTATTTTATCCAAATTTTCAACCATTTTGAGAATAAATGTACACTTCCTCCACCCACCTCTATTGGATACAATCTTGATACAATCTCATTACATAGTAAGACTCAATTGTGATTCCCTATGGACTTCTCTTAATCAACCTTGAACTTGAAAATATTTGAACTTAGATTATTTAGCTATTTGATTTCCCTATGGACTTTTATTGGAAATATTTTCAGAATCAGAACAAGAATTATTTGCAGCTAAATGTGTTGCTAAAGCAACACTTTGGTTTTGTCGCTTTTTTTCTCCTATGCCTCCGATCTCGGCTTATTCCTGGAAAATGGTAAGGGTCTAATCTGTATATAAACTTATAATTTCCAAGAAAACTCATTTTTTGAATATAATCAGTAAAAGTAAGATATATTACTTTTTCATGTAACGTAAAATATATTATATATGCGATAGGGTGTAAAAATGAGAAAAAAAGCAAATATGAGACTGTGCGTATTTCTTTAGCAGAAGATCAAGAATCACTGTGTTTGCTGTTACACAAGGATCACACAGCTTCACCGTCGTGTTCAGCAGCAAAAATCCAACTTTCTTTTTGAATACGTGAGCGCTGTCACTGTTAAAATCGATGAATTAACTGAAACTCTAAAAAACGGAATTTTGATACCAATAGATGCGTCAAAAGAATTGTATTTTATGCTGATCTTAAATATATAAGTTTCATCAAGTTTAGTCCATCTCATCAAAAGTTACGAACCTGACAAAATTTGCAATATTTTCGAAAAAAGGAGGAAACACACCCTAAAAGTCATAGAATCTTAATGAAAATCACACCATCAGGTTCAACATATCAGAAAACTCTACTTTAGAGGTTTCAAGCTCCTATCTGCAAAAATGTGGAATTTTGTATTTTTTGCCAGGAATCAATAAAGCTATTACTTGAGGGCTGGCCAAGAGCGCGAAGAAGCGCCATGGGCGATGAAGAAGAACAAGAAGACGCGAAGACAAGGCGGGGTGATAATGGAGCAACTGGAGGGCGGACCGCACCATGTAAAATGGTGAGGACTTCCCTCGTCTTGAGATTCACGTGCTCCTTCAGCGGAAGGCGCGCTGTTTCAATTCCCCTACCCACCGCCGCCTCGTATGTAACGCCCTGCACAATGCACATGATCAGTACAAGCGCCACGGGATGAGATGTTCTCGATATTTTAGGAGCCCTCCGGAGACCCCAAAATGGCCTGCATACCGTCGGGATTAGCCCGCGCTGGGTGTGCAGTGCGGCCACTGCCAAGATGTGCCGCAGAGTGCAAATCACCACGGTACGGTGGCCTCGAGATGCAGTTTGTGACCCCCCCCCCTTCGGCCCCTTGATGAGGCCCCAAAATGCCAGCGTACCGTACGGGTTAGCTTGCGGAAGGGAAGCTTGCTGACAGGCAGTTTGATGGAGGCCCCCCGGATGAGTTTGCAGGGCCCCCGGGGAGGGATAAAGGACGAATTTATATGATCATTCCTTCCATAAAAACTTTATATGCCCCCAGGTTCTGGGGAAGGGGGCTTTGTAAACCCCGGAATTTTTAATATAATATCATTGGTCTTTTTTTGGAAACCATGAATATGTCAAAAATTTTATTGGACAAATTTGGAAAAAAATAAGGTTCGCTTGGGGGGTGGGGTGTCTATTTACCATCAGAATACTTTTCCCTCCATAATTTCTGGCTTCACTTTTCTATGTTAGTGAATTTCTTTTAATGTTCCTGGTTTTTCTTTTGGACCTGATTAAAAAGGGCACTAGCCCTTTCAATGTCCAACCGAATGAGCTCTTTTCGAAGTTTCTACGACACCTCCTTGGATACGAAGTTTCCTAGTCTAAGCAAAGAAAAAATAATAATACAATGTGCCCTCATCGCTCTTTACTTAGGCAGTATTATTGCACTGCCTATGAAACCTTATATACTCCCAAGGCATAACTTACTACCCTTGACATGAGGGCTATGGGGGGTTGTCATCCTCAAAGACAAAGTTTCTGGACCTTTCAATTACGTTAAACAAAATGGCTATCTCTAAGAGCGAAAACTTTTCAGATGATTTGGGTTCGAGAAATAACGGGGATTCTTTGTTCTATAAAATCAATAGCCTCTCTAACTGCCCAGCTCATAGAAAATTGCTGCAAATTTGCTTGCATGCAATGGCGCATATATTGGAATGATGCAAAGACAGTGTCCTTGCTTGACGGCCCCCCTTGATGGTTTTGAGAGGAAATCTAGATTTTGTGGCAGATCCTCTAATTTTGTTTCATTGTCAAAGGAAAGTGTACTCTTTCTTTCAGGTTTGATATACCTTAACAAGATATATTTTATGGCGCTAAGCCAGAAAAAGAATTTAGGTAATTGAAAATTACAACTCAATATTTATTGATTGCTTTTTGTCACTTTATTTTTTATTAATGATATTCTTAAAAAAAACAGGTTACAACTTTGATATTTAATGGTCAATATATTAAAGATTTGGTTTATATTTGGCCAATCTGGTTATATTAGTTTGGTACATATTATAGTTTGGTTATGTTTAGTATATATTAAACGTTAAAAAATCTAATAGTCATCATTTTAGATCCGACGTTTGTTTTCTCCCTATAATAGAAGGGGTTGGACTGTTGTCTTCTACTTCTTCATATTGTGGGAGTTAGACTATATAAAAGCAACAAGTGTGATCTTACATTTCTTAGATGGTCTTGCTGTTGCCCTACTTTTTGATCATGATTCAACGCACTAGGCAAAACCTACAAACACACTGTGGAAACGACAGAGGGGTATTTAGTAAATTAGTTAAATTAGTCTCTTTTTAATTATTAGCACTTTTCGATAATTGTGGCCCTTTCCTGTCTTAATCTAGGACAAGTCCACACAGACAAATCCTTTTTAAATTTTAATAATTTTTAGTTAATTGATTTTTAAAAAGGGTATATTATGGTATTCAGAAGGTATGGGAGGGTGTCAGCCCAACTCATCTTATTTTTTGCCCGTTATAAGTTTGAACCGGCTACTTATTATAAGTTTTGTTTGTCTTGGGTCTCATTTATTTTTTGATGGCTATTTTTTGTTAGTTTCACGCTTGGAAAATAGTTTTAGTTTATTTTTGCTCATTTTTGGTTTAATGAAGCTCTTCACTTTTCTTTGAAAAACCTTATTTCATGGAAAACTACTTAAACTGAATTCAGTTTTAATTCAAGTACTGGCTTGAATTCCATTCCCGTTCTACGGTACACCTAAATATATCATTAGAAGTTAAGAGGAAGAATTAGCCCCTCTTCGTGTAGGATGACATTGTACGTCAATCAAAGCTATTTCTTGGTATAATTGAAACAAACAGAGTCACGAAAAAACTATTTGGAGCAGTTTTTGCCTATTTTCTAAATAAAACTGTTCTATAAGTGAATGGTTTGTATGATCGGAACAAAATGTTAAAAATTAGACTTTCAATTTCACTAATTAGCTCCGTGTCGTATGTCTTCTAACCGCGTCTGTCCATGCTCTTCATTTTCATTTTTAGCATGCTCTAATTGTCCTATAAGCACATCTTCTATCCGCCCGCGTCTTTGCTCTTCATTTTAGACATGTTTTTGAACTGTGATTACTTCAGACAATTTAACAATGGCCTTTGCTTTAGCTGTCCCTATTTGTGTTGGTGCAATCGGTGGTGTAGGTTGCCAAATTTCACATCTTATCATGTTTGATAGTTTAGGTATTGGTACCAAAGTATCATCATTGGATGAATCCGTTTGCAACGCCGCCCTCAAAACCCAACTCGGCAATGATCGACGGCTTTCATAACCCGATCTTCGAAATTGATGCCGACGGTAAAGCCGATGTTATTGGGTACGAAGATATTCACGACGATGAACGCGCCTATGGTGCTTTAACGTATACCGTCGATGAATTCAAAGCACTGGTCAATGCAACAACGGCAGCCGGGTATCATGCGCACGTACACGCAATTGGCGACCATGCAGTACACGTGGCAGCCGAAGGTTTTGCCTCGAGCAGCGAGGCGGCGCTAATGAGAAAGTTTGTGAAACCTTGGATGTGAAGGAAGATTTATTTTGTGAGGAAGAATTAGTGACAGTACTAAAAGGATTAAAAAATAATAAGGATTCTGGTGCTGATAGTGTCTTAAATGATTTTCTTAAATATGGGGGTTATGAGGTTAGAAATAAGTTATAGGAGATTATGAATATGATTTTTGAAAAAGGAAGTACATAGCGATTTTAGCAAAACCGAGGCATTAACCTGGTCTTTGTAGGTAGCAAATTACTTAGTATGATGATACTTTTTAGACTGAGTCTGCCCTGAGGGTTCTGGGGGGGGGTGTCATCCTCAAAGGTATAATTTCTGGATCTTTCATTTACGTTGAACAAAATGGTTATCTCAAAATTTTGATTGGATGTGTTCGGAAAAATAGTGGGCATGGGATTGGGTTGGTTGCCCTCTAGTCACTTTCGACTATTAAAAAGGGCACTAGTCCTCTCGATTTCCAATCGAATGAGCTCTTTTCTTACCATTTACCACAGCAAATGGCCATCTAAAAATTTCTATCAGATGTATTTCGGAAAAATAAGAGGTTTGAGGTCGCAGCTGTGAAGGTCGTCTGCGGTATTTTCTAGAGTTGTCTTAGCTCATTGAGATTGATGATAATTAGGAACTATATTAAAAATAGGTTTTCAACTGAAAATAAAGAGTGACATTAAACTTAAAACGGGCATACGTTGCTCCGTATAAAAAAAGATCATGGCAGCGTTGTTCTACATTAAATTTTAAGAAAAAACTAACAAAAATTAATTTACAAAGCCAAAGTTTTTCTGAGGGAAGTAAAGAACGAAGATGAAACTTAAAACGGACAAAGCTTATTAGCTTAAGAGCAGCAACTTCTCAAATGATTTAGGTATGATATTATAAGATAAAGATCCATCTACCCATGCACCATCGACAACTTCACCTTTTTTAAAAACGTGCTAACAATGGTAATGTGAATTTCAAATTAGAGTTGGAATTTTGCATGTCAACCGGTACCAACTATCGCCGCCTAACATTTACATTACATTATTTATATGCACTCCCCCAAAAGCTGCCCCCACCCGATAAAATTAGATTACTTAAATGATCTTGACTGCGGACTACCATATCTCCACTACAATCAACGACATAGGCTTTTTCAGGGAAAATATTTATTTTTAAAACACAATGGGCAAATTGCTCATTTGTGGTTGGTTTACATTACCAATATCCCGAGACATATACTGAACAGACCTATTTTTAACTAAGCTGAACAAAATGGCTGTCTCACAGTTTGGATTTACAGTGTCTGGAAAATTCTGGGCTAAGGAGGAGGTGTGACTACCTTCTAATCACTCTTGGCGATTAAAAATAAAGATTTTAATTTTCAATTAAAATACCTTTTTTGAAAGCTTCTATAACTGAAAGCTAGGGGAAGATAAACAGGAAGGGCGCGGATTAGAACATGGCTGTCCTGCAACTCCCAATTGCACTTCCTGGCTGATGGGCCAAGAAACGGAGATCAGCATTGCTGGTTTGGACTAGACTATCAAGGGTCTAGTGCCGCATCCTTTACCTACCTTTCGACAAAACTTCCTTGAAACCTACTTGACTCGTCATTTGTTAAATCGCATTAGCAAGTCTTTTCGTGTTTTTTTGTATCTCACCTTTACTCTCTCTCTCTCTCTCTCTCTCTCTCTCTCTCTCTCTCTCTCTGGGAAAACATGTTTCTGACAGCTTTTATGCGCTGAAGTAGTTGTCTCTGGTTTTTCACTTTCGTCGTTATACCACTAAGCTTTTCATATTTTGAAATCCAGCTTAAAATCCTTCTCCGTAAACAAGAGGAGGTCCTAGTACATTTCATACCCTGGTTAAAGATCATTCAAGCATTTCCTTTTGAGTAGAGCCGAATTCAAGGAAAACTAGTTTGCTGCAGTGATTAAATGAGTGCTGAATCGTTCCTTGAAACCCGCGAGCATAGTGTCTAAGCCTGGAATAAAACCCAACTCCCCCCAAATGTCGCAGAATGTAATAACTATCGTGAAATAACTCTACTCTCAAAACACATCAAACTCTTCACCATGCTGCTCCTCAAACAGGCAACAAAGTACCTCCATTTTCTTCATCACCACCAGCAAACTGGGTTCATACCAAGTAGGTTCACTACTCTGCAAATCCATACAATTAGACAGCTGACAGAGAGAACTCTAGAACATAAAAGAAGACATACACTGTCTTCTTTGATTTTATCTACTTTCAACACTGTCAACAGACAGTCACTATGGCCACTGTCCTCTCCAAAATTTATTTAAAGGCTAACTTTAATACCCTTTGCTTTAGTAGTACTAGTAGTACTAGTAGTAGCAGTAGTTGTAGCAGTAGCAATCCTAATAGTACTAGCAGTTGTAGTAGTAGTTGTAGGTGCAGTAATAATAGTGTTGGCAGTTCTAGTGGTATGCACATTTTGCATTTTAACTAGTTCAACATTGCCCTTAGCATGTCTTGAAAGTTTCCATTTAATACTCTGGACAATTTCTTGGAAACTGTCGATACGCCCTTTTGATAACCTACGTACGACCTTCAGAAAATTCAGATGCTAAACCTACAAGTAATTCAGAACCAGTAACTAATATCATCGTTAGAGAAAGTAATTTTAATGAATGCGATATTTGCAAAAAGACATACGTCAAACGTAAATCACTCTTAAAACACATGCGAACACATATTACGGGTAGAAAATACTTATGTAATATATGTGGTTTAAGTTTTTTTAATTTAAACCCCCTTAATAGGCATATGCAAAGACATACAGGTGTTAAAAATTTCACCTGCGACAAATGCGGAAACAGTTTCTACTTACGAGTAAAGACGACGGTTAGAGGAAGATGTAAAAAGTAGAATAACCAAGGCCAATGATGTTTTTCACAGTTGGAAAAAGTTTGGAAAAATAGGAATATAAGTCTGCAAACCAAAATCAGAATATCTGAAGCTATAGTGATGAAAGTGGTCAAGTTTGGTTTTGAAGCTTGGGGCTTTGAAAAACGGAAGAAGAATTGTTTAATATTTTGCGGAGATATGGCTTTTGGATTGTTTTAGATATCAGACTGACTGACCTAATCACAAATAGTAAGCTGTTCGGTAGCTGTAGAAATCAGATTTTGATGATACAGTTTTAATCAAGATCAGACTATATTTTAGGAGTATTCACCCACTAATTATACAAATTTTTTCTGCTTATCAGTTTAAACTTAATAAATTTTATGTATTGAGCTTAAAGTAAAAGTAATTTAAAAAGTAAAGTAAAAAGGAATTTCCTAAAATATTTTTTTCCAACCTGAACTTATTTTATTACTTATTTTATGCTTATTTTAACTAAATTTTATTTTATTTTGATTTTTAGCGTATTTTATTATATTTATTTTTACATGTATTTATCCCATTTATCATCATGCTTGTATTTTGTCTCTCTCTCCCTCTCTCTCCTCCTTCTCTATTGGTACACAAAATTTATGCAAACAATTACAGTAAGCTTTATTGGGCTACACTAGCCAAAAATCACTAGTCTAAATTAGCCCAATCGGGCTAATTTAGAGCAGTATTTCCACTTTTGAATATTAAGTTAGTTTCAAACTAATTTTTCAACCAATTGGACTAATTCGTATAATATTGTCAGGCACGAGTATATTTTGCCAACTCAAACCTATGGAAACTCTTTGTTGGCTTCTGAGGAAAGGGATACAGCAGTCCAAGAGGGTCATAACAAAGAGCTAGCTGGGCACAGAAAGGAGTGTGATACCACAATAGTTGGAGCAGATTCAGTGACTGCCTTTTTACTTCCAAAGAGGCAGAATGATGCCCACTCACCAGCCTTTTGGAATCCATTCTGTACAAAATCATATGGAGAACAGTACTTGGAGCCAGAGAAGGGTCACTGTCCCCGCCATATTTCAGCAGTTCTGCAGGGTTCAACAGATTCCAGGGGCTCGGTTGTTTTTCGGTAAGCTATAAGCTTGTTGCAACAAATCGTTCAACAACTAAAACAAACACTGAATAATACTACAAAGGATTTAAAAATGATTTACTGTGAAAATGTGTTTCTGCTAGTTTTGTTTTGAATGTATTTATATTATCTGTTAGAAATATTTCAGTTGGAAGGTCATTCCATGGCTTCCATACCCTGCTGTAAAATGAATGTTGGCCTATTTTCCTTTTTGAAAGTGAAGGGTACAATTTATGCGGGTGATAGGGGGTCCTATTGATGTCATTGGATGTACTTATATTCATATCTGCAATATCTCTGGAATGGCTGTGACTATTTGTGACTGTGAATACTTGCAACTGCAACACATTGTGACTCAGACTACTTACGACTGCGACCGTTCAGAACTGTCATTGTGACTGCAGCAATTACTTATGTCTGGAATTAATTACGACTGCTGCGACTGTGATGGCGACTATTTGATACAGCGACTGCGAATGTGGCTGCTTATCACTGCGACTATTTGGATTATATCTAGACATACTGGACAAACGTTTTTAAATAAAATTGCTGGCGCAGTAATGGGATAGGCTTGCTGTAATCGATATTAAATCAAAGGAAGTAAAACTATCTTTGCGTGCCCCATACGATAAAGGTAATTGTGTGCGATGTGTAATCGATGCCAATTAAAAGTCCTATTCACAAAGATATTATATGCAAAACAATGCGCCAACGTAAACCCGCCAGAGTCTTCGGGATAAAGGTTTATAATGATAAAAATATGTCTTGTCTTCGGATTGAGTATTATAGGGGCGGGCTGCGTTGGCGCTCCCGTTCCACACCATTAGAAAAAAAGAAAAACAATGAATCCATAACTATACCTTTGGGAGTAACATGACTCCCCTACCCAGATCCCTTGGGAGAGGTCTATAGGTCATGAAATTTTCTCATTATTTGCGTATCATATTTGTTATTGGGAAATATACAGACATTTTTCGGGGTGGGGGTGAGTTCTCTGCTGGGGGGATTATCCACGGCGACAATTTTCCTAGGGGTGAGAATTTCTGGAGGGTATACTTTCCAGGGGAAATTTTACATAGAGAAATTTATCAGAATGCCTATATGAAATTCTACTCTAAAGTTCGACTTTTCGTCCCGAAGTGATTTGTTTATATCCTACTTCTATTGGACATCATCTGAGCCTCGTTCGATCAGCATTCTTTGTCGACAGTCCCCCTGGTATTTAACAACTAATTTATTACTGTATATTGTTCAGTCTATTGGACTCTGAATTTTGTAGTTCTTTGGGTGCCAAAGGCAATACTCCTTTAAGAGTTGAGCCTTAACCCAGTTTGGGTGGCCGTGATCCACCTTTAAATAGAAAATTAAATAAAATGAACCTCAAAGTCAGTCAGTATTGGCATATAAAAATAACTAAATTTGAGGATATTTGTCTGATTTTTGAAATAGGGGGAAACAACCCCTAAAATTAAAGAAACCTTAATGAAAATCACACAATCAGACTCAGCGTACCAGAGAACCATATTATCAAAGTTTCAAGCTCCCACCTGCAAAAATGTGGAATTTTTCTATATTTGCCAGAAGACAGATCACGGATGCATGATAATTTTTTTTTCAGGGGTGATTGTATCTAAATAATGGTCCTAGAAGATCGGTAGAGGAAGTATTCGAACGGAAATTAAAAGTTCTAGTGTCCTTTTTAAATGCTTACAACCCTTACGCCCAGACTCTGGAGATTCTGTCCACCTCAAAGGCCTTATTATATGATTTTTGAACTAATGGCTATCTCAAAATTTCTATTGGATGCATTTATTGAAAATATGGCATTGGGGAGGGGTCCCCCAATCATTTTGAATTTTAAAAAAGGAACTAGAACATCTGATCTACAATCCAATTAGTCCTCTTTGGAGTTTGTACATCAACCCTTTCCATTAAAACCTTATATGACCTTGGAGCCCTGTGGAGGGGGGGGGTTGTCATCCTCAAAGATGGCCATACTCCGGGTCACATGATCTACCTGGTCGAATCGGGTGGACGCAAACTCGCGATCACCGCCGACACGGCAAATCACTATGTGTTGTCGCTGCAAAAGCCTGCTTGGGAGGTGAAATTCGATGCAATGAAGGACAAAGCCGCAGACGCACGCCGTACCGTTTTCGGTATGCTTGCGTCGGAACGCATGCCATTCATCGGATACCACATGCCATTCCCGTCGGTTGGATATGTCGAGACACTCGGCGATGGATTCCGCTGGGTAGCCGAGACCTATCAGCTGGGTTAAATTTTTTCCAGAAGAATTGTGTAAGTGTAGTTTCAGATACTGACTAGACTGCGGGTATAGCAAACTATAAGCCGCAAGAAAAATATGTTTCAATCCCGTTTTCTATTATAGAAAGGTAAAGATGGCCAGGTTTTTGCAGATGAAAGAGTACCGAAGATTGTGCTTTTTTTTTGCAATCAAACTGACACCGATAAAGGAGGTCGTCCTCAAACGGGGTGGAAAGTGATTACAAGAAACGATTTATAAGACAGTGGAACTTCATGGGGGGAGAAAGAGGTAAGAAGGACAAGGTCTTTTTCCAGGAGGTTGGCGTTTCTCAGTCCTCCATGAACGATCGCACTCTCAATGACATCCGAGCGGATGTAATCCGGCTGCGGCGTCACCGTAAGCCGACTGGGATCCAGCCGGTAACGGCTTTGAAGCATGATCTCATCGCCATGTAAGCGCCAAAAGTGGAAGGTGCCAATTCCTAGCAAGCTGAGACAGAAAAGGCCAGCGGCCGTTGGCCACGCCCGCCCATCCAGCGGGCGAAACAGGCGCACCGCTAACGATCGAGCCGTGGACTTGCTCTTAACTGTTAATTATAATTTCAGGACCGGGGATCTTTTTATTTGGTGTTTGAATATATGGACCATGATTTAATGGGCCTTATTGAGTCTGGACTAGTCGATTTCAAAGAATCTGATAACGCAAGCATTATGAAACAACTTCTTGAAGGGCTATCTTATTGTCATCAGAAGAATTTCCTCCATCGTGATATCAAGTGCAGTAATATCCTAATGAATAACAGGTACAGTATTTCATTATTGATGTTTTTCCCTGCTAAGAAAAAAAAAAAAAAAAAAATAGAGAGCACAATGTGGAAGTTAGAAACCGCCCAGATTGATAAGGTCGACGTAGGCTGGCTGATTCACAAGTATCAATTATCTCAAGTATCGTCCCTGCAAGACAGCTTGGGAGACTATAAATTTTTTTTTATTGCCCTTGTCTCCCTCTCTTTCGTCATTGACTACCACGATATTACACCATATTTCTCTATTATGACCCTGAAATTATGGGGGATAAATAGATAATGACCATATCAATGTCTGTCTCATCGTACATTATTTCGTCTACCAGAGCTACAGTTTCTTTGCCTTCCAGGGTCCAGAGCCGCTGCCCGGTTTCGGGATCCAGCCCGGCGATTCGACCACTCCCGCTCAGGACCAGCTGCTCTTTCCCGTCCACGGAGATGAGTCGCGGGCTCGACCAGGAGGTCGCCCCCAGGCCGGGGACGTCCCAGAGGATCTCGCCATCCCTCTTGGCCAGGCAGAGAACGCGGGGATCCGTCTTTCTCTCGAGCCAGACGAAGACCCGGCCAGCATCCTGCTCCAGGGAAGATCCCAGACCGTGACGCACGTCGAGAGGGCCAGAGGTCGCGGCAAAATGTGAGTTTGTATTTTTTTTTTATGAAGCTCTTATATTTTCCTTATAATTTATATCCTTTCAAATATTTATTAATGACTGCTACACACATAAATGAGGTGGATGCCCTTTCTAAAATTTGGGGGATATTTGTTAAAAAGCATGAAATAAGCATGACATTATGGACAGTTGGGCCTTGGCATACAAATGAAAGCCTATGAAAGAACCATTATTCACAAAAGAGTATTAGCTAAATATACAGGTTTTATAGCATAGGGAGTAGAAGTCTCTCAAGTATGGCGTACACGTCCTCAGTCAACATCTCCACCGCTGTTGTCCAATTCGCGTTGAAGTCACGAGCCACTTCCTCTAGGGTCTCGTGCTGAGGATAATATTGAAGCAAACAGATGGATCGCATCAAGTCGCCCACAATAGCCAACATCTCGTCACCGTCGCCCTTGATACTGGCGGCCTGCTTCTTGTCTTTGTCTGCAGCGCTACTGCTTCCGCTCGTGGGTTCTGACACATCCATAGAAATGGCTGCGGGTGTGGAAGACGGTGAAGCGGCGGAAGCTGCCCCCGCTTGGACACTTCTTACTTGCGGTTCAATACTGTGAAATGTTGGATACACATAAACAGTCTAGTTATTTGAAGAGAAATCTGACGAAGAGAAACATTTACTATCCGGAATGCTTTTTATCTCAAAACAGGGAAAGCCCCCTAAACATAAGCCTATAAATTTTTTTCGTCAAAATAAGCTTTCAGGCAACCAGAAAAGAAAAATTCTCAGTATTTGAAGTTTAAAAATACTACTGTTATTACATAAGAAAACAAAGATATTACTTAAAATAACTATAGTATATACACTACCTTTTTTCCCCGCTTTTATTCTTGGGGTAAAATAACAGTTTGCATTATATTCAAGAGGATATCTATTAAAACTAGTATTCTTACATGAATAAATTGTTGTATTTATAAAGGCTTAAGTTTTTTCATATTGGGTCTAATAGATTTTAACTTCTATTAGGACAAAAGTTTTTTTTTTTGTCCTTTTTTTTTTCAAATTATAAATTTGTCTCCCTTTGCTTGTTATATTGGATTTAGAGTTCAAGGCTTTTTTTGTTTTGGGTTTAAGTTTATGGGTGTGACGCTTAAGCAAATGTATGTGAATCCAAAAATTACCGCATCTTGGGATGTATAAAATGAAATTTTGTTCATAAAATAATTAACAATAAGTGAACTATTCGAGTTTATATGCCTTCAGGATTCTATCGTTCCTACTACTGCTTTGGGTAGGGTTGCCACCCGGTGAAAAAAATCACTATACTCTTGAACAAAATCACTAAATTACCACGTAAATAATTAGATTGCTTAATAGAAATCACTAGAATTATAATACTCTTTATCATTGTAATTAATAATTGTTTTGTTTCTTTACCATGAAGGAGTTACAGAGCACTTATTTTAAATCCCGACCGGCATTAAGCTTCTGAGTTTCCTTTTAAAGCAATCTATTGATTCTTAGAATTTTGCCAGAGCTCATACCAGATGAGCCCTTGGCTCTTCCGAGCTCGTTACAAGTGCCATATGAGCTCTTAGCTTTTGTTTTTAATTAATTTCTGAACGTTTTTAATTAATACCTGTTTTGATTTTGGCTCACTGCACATGAATAATCAAAACGAAATTTGCATATCATTAAATTTTTTTGGTTAAATGGCTTTCTTATCACCCCCTCGTCAGTACTTCGCTCTTTACATTAAAGCTTAAATTTTGTCCCAAAATCTTAAGAATGACCCCTGAATCACAAAAGCCATACAATAAATAGTAGAAATTACTAAAAGTGCTTTAGCGTAAAGAGCGAGGTATTAGGAGGATGTGAGCCCATCATATGCGTGATAATTTCTGTTCTTTTTAAGTTTTTATGCTTCTCCTTACTTTCAGTTGAAAAAACTTTTTCATATTTATTTTTTCTTTTTTTTAAAATAATGCTAAAAAATCCTGCGCTCCCTTCAGTGTACAAGTCCATGAACCCTGAAGGCAGCAGGGCAAGGTTTGTATTCTATAATTATAATAACAATTCAACCAATCAGAACACAGACTTCACCCTGCTGCCCATGGGGCTCTAGGACTAATATGCTTTGCTCTATAGATAATGTTATGTATAAGCAAAATCAGATGTTTACAAACAGCTGGCTAGTTAGACTCAAAAGTGAAAGTGAACAATAATGGATATTCAAATTATTGGATGTGTAACTTTTTTCATTATCTTTCAACTTCCTACTATACAGAAATCACCCCAAGTTTCATCCTGATCTCTCCACTTTAAGCGTTTTCCAAGATTTCCTCCTCCCCCTCAATGACACTGGATCCAGTCGGGATTTAAAATAAGAGATCTGAGTTATGAAGTCCTTCTAAATATGAAATTTCATTAAGATCCAATGACTTCTTCGGAAGTTAAAAATACCTCATTTTTTTATTTTTAAAATCAATCCTTCCCCCAACTCCCCCAAAGAGAGCGGATCCGGTCCATTTATATCAATCACGTATCTAGGACTTGTGCTTATTTTTCCCACGGAAAAATGAGAGAATATGGAAAGGGACACTTTCGTTCGTAGCTACGAAGAGGCGCTATCCGAGGAACTGTGCCAACGCATCATCTCCGCCTTTGAGGAGGATCATGAGGGGCATCAGTGTGGAAGGACGGTTGGAGGTTATTCTCCAAGAACGAAGCTCAGCACGGATTTGCGTATTGAGGAACGATTGGATTGTGGTCGGGAGCAATGGAGAGAGATCCAGGCCGAACTGAAGGCTGTTATCTTTGAGACATGGAGGCGGTATATGGCTGATACTGCCGCATCCGAGCTTCCATGTTCACGAAGCCCTGAGACGCTCTCCCGCGAGCTGAATACACGGGGCCGGGTCACAAGACCCGGCCCCGCTTTCGTTTGGCTGCGCCGAGGCCTTTCCCCGGAAGAGCGAATCACTTCGGCTGTTCGGGCATCGGCACCCGGATGACCTCCGGGTCCTCGCCTCCCAGGCGTACATTGAGGAGCGGTCGCTGAGCGAACTCGACGAATTCGAACCCGTCGGTTCCCGCGATGTTCGTCTCGTCGATCCTGGCTTTCGGTGCGTCGTGTGGAAACGGTCCCATCTTGGTCGATACGAGGACCCCTGGGAAAAAGAAAAAAAAAAAAAAAAAAAAACAAAAACAAATAAACACGCACCCGTGATTTGTCTTATGGCAAAAATACACAATTCCACATTTTCGTAGATAGGAACTTGAAACTTCTACAGTAGGGTTTTCTGATACGCTGAATCTGATGGTGTCATTTTCGTTAAGATTCTACGATATTTATGGGGTGTTTCCCCCTATTTTCTTAAACAATGCAAATTTTCTCAGGCTCGTGACTTTTGATGGGTAAAACTAAACTTGATGTTTATGTATATTAGTCTTGCCAAGTTTGATCGTCCAGGTTGTTCTTTTTCAGAATTTTTTAACATAATTATACGCATGAATAATTCTATGGTTTTTCTTATTTTGAATAAAAGACAAACCAAAGAAATCAAACAACAAAGTCAGTCAAACATGGAATCTTACTGCACAGAAGCAACTTTTCAAAAAAGAAATTGTGTTATACCATTTTCTCAAAAGATGACTGAGTTGCATCATCATGCAAATGGTGGTTTATTTTAATAATCCATTTACTATGGGCGAATCTTTGGAATTTTGTTTATAATGTGAGCTGTTCTTATTCATTTAATTTTTTTTCTTCTTCGCGCGTTTAGTTGTCATGCTAATTTTTGCGTGTCTTTTCGTTCTTTTCGATTTTTTCGTTGCGAAAGGCTCTGAGACGTTGGGCCGAAATATACGGAATATTTTTTAATTAAAGTGTTGTTTTCTTTTTATTTTTTGTTCACTGCTTTTTTGAAATTAAAACCCATTTTTTCTTGCTTAATTTTTCGTTCATAAGCAACAGAAAACTAAAAACCGACACTTGCTTTCCCGGCTGTGGTAAGTAGTCTTGAATCTCAGATGCACCCATTCTAGACTCGTAAAACTTCGGAAATACCAATATGAGCATTGGTCTAAACAGAGTTCTCTCACATGTATGAGGTAAGCACTATTTTATATGAGGGATAACTTGTTCTCGCCGTTGTGTCATTTACAATCATCTTATGAAGCATAACCAATGATCTCTTTTGAGGGTATTCAAACACTCAAAATGGAAGAACGTCATAAAAACACAAATCATGTAGGAAGATAATATCTTAAACAACAAAGACGATGGACGATTTGGAGGGACATATTTGAGCAAGTGTGCAATCTGGGGGTTAAGGACCCCTCTGAGACTCACTCCATAAAGTGAAACCAAAAAACCTTTAGGAGGAAGTAACATAAGCGTCCATGTTGTTTTAAAGTAGTTTTATAATTTTATAAGGTTTTTTGTATTAAGAGTACAAAAACCCTAAATAATAAACTTAAAGTAAAAGCCCTAAAGGCCTTTCTCACTGCGGGAAAACAAAATAAAAATGCTAACCATATGCATACCTTCAAAGAGAAGGAAACAGTGGGATGATATGGATGTGTATTGCATAGCAAATTAAATCTTTGTGGAATGTTTGAGACTGCTGGATGAAAGACCTCTTCAAAATCTTTTGGTAATGGACAATATTGAGATTTAATATATGTTAAAGCTGAGAAAGTAACTTAACAAAAATTATGTTATGTTCATTTAATACCATAGAAACAATTGTAGGCAGGGCTGTCACGTATAGAGGGGGACGCCTGCCCCTCAATGTTTTGGTCACTTGGTAAAAAAAAATAAGTCAGTAAAATAGTTAAGCAAAGCACCATGATTTTTTCTTTTGTTGGAGTGGGGGCCTTTACTGAGGCATAGCCAAGCTCCTTAGAGCCAGATAGCAGTTGCCACCAATCCCAAGGAAGTGTCTTTTGGTCATTATTTCCGAAAAGCATAATCCCACTCCAGAAGTTAGTTTACGTCCACCATTATACCAAATTTGACTGCAATAAACAAGCGAGTTGTATATACATCTTGTCTTGCAGCCCCATACATCTCACGCCTTGAATTTAGCTAATTCCTTGCGTGTTTTTGCTAGCTCCTTTTCAGCTTCTTTCTGCTTGTGTCTCTTCCCCCATAAAAATAGATCCATGGAAAGATCCTCTCAGGTACCCCCCTTACATCAGAAAAATCTCCTCTGAAAACGTCTGAATACTTCCATATAATCACAACTATATTCAAACAATGGGCAAATTTCATAACTTGCAGCCCTTCCCGAGGGGACTGTGGGAGGTCAAGTCATCCTCAGAGACATCCTCAGTTATTAGATTTTCCAACTATGCTGAAACAAGTGACTATCTCATAACGAGCGTTGGAGGGGGGAAAGCTGTCCTCCAATCTTGCTGGTTCCTAAATGAAAAAGAGAAAAGCTCAGATCTTGGATGAATACATCATCGTTATTATATAGACATGATTCATTCGCGAAATTTCAACTATCTGATAAGGGAAAAAATTATTGAGGTTTTCTTATTCTTCTCAATCATCAAGCTATCGGAACATCGTGTTGCACCGGTAGCTGCAATCAAACAAAAGCGGTCGACGGTCCGTAGTAATCTCAAAAATGCATTTTGATGAAAATCGTCTAGTGAAAGAATGATCATTTGTTCAAACAATTCGTGGTAACGAACTGTAGTAAGAGCTGAAGTTACCCCCTCCCAATAAAAAGGATTACTTAAGTGATCATGGTCGCAAACTGCCATATCCTGACTATCATACAGAGCTTTTTTCTTGCAAACCCGATAAGTATCTTTATTTTTTATTGCCAATTCTTCCTATGGAGCCTCGTTTTGCTGAAATTCTGGTTATAACCTACTAAAGAATGACATCTCTTGGGTTGCCATTCCCTGGAAATATTTCTCGTGGTTGATCCCTTAAATTGTCTCGTCTTTTATTTTATCTAGTACAAAATCTTAGTGCCACACTTACTAGTAAAATGATATTGGGCTGGGCAAAAAAAATTTGCAAATTTTTAATAGAGCATGAAATCCCTCAGAAATAACATCAATTTTGCCATGATGTCATTTTTGAGGGGTTTCAGGCTCTTTTAAAAATCCCTGCTTTTTGTTTTCAAAATATTCTTTTACTAATAAGACTATGGAAAATGATGGTAAAATTCTAGTTTAGTGACTTCTGGCTATCTTGGAAAAGGGTTAGGTTAGGAAAACGAAACTTTTGTGGATAGGTCTACAGGCCAAAGTATATCCCAGGAGCCCATGCAGACTGGTCTCAAGGCCGTCGACGCCCTCGTCCCCATTGGCCGTGGGCAGCGTGAGCTGATCATTGGTGATCGTCAGACCGGCAAGACCGCCGTCGCCATCGACACCATCATCAACCAGCGCCCAATGCACGAGGCCAACGACCCCAAGGCCCTCTACTGCATCTACGTCGCCGTGGGCCAGAAGCGATCCACCGTCGCCCAGATCATGCAGCAGCTCGAGGACGCCGGCGCCATGAAGTACACCACCATTGTGGCCGCCACTGCCTCCGACTCTATCTGAAAGTGCCTAAATTAGCAAAACCAGGATAGACAGACCAACAGAATTTGCAATCACTATATTGTCACTTGGTAAATACCTAAGTGCCATAAAAATCATATCTTTTGAAACAATTATAGTTGGCGATTTCATCAACCTGCCAGATATTTTATGGATTGATGGATATCAGTCATCAAAACCACAAACTATGGATTCAACCTTATCATCTTGTCTATCAAACAATCATATATACTAAACTTTGAAAGAGTCTATAAGAATTTGTAGCGATCAGAATCCATACCTAAACACATACACAAGACTGAATACGGACCTAGATGGGATGTAGGCCGGGTTAGAGGTACACAAAAATGGCCACAGGTACGAAGGTAGGGAACGGCCGACAATTTGCATCGCTTTGGGTCAGGAACCGTTTAATAACTGAAGTATGGTAACTTATTTCAAGACTCTTCCAAGTAAATAAACCGCATTTTAGCACCTTAGAAAAGTGAGAATAGTGGAATGATATGTAGTAAAACTATGTGTGAAACATATGAAGGTAGCAAACTTATTTTCTATAAATGAAAAGGAACCTGGGTGCTAAAAAAAAAAAACAAAAGCCAAGAGCTCATATGGCACTTGCTAAAATTAGACTCGGTACTAGAGTTGTCGATTTCATCGTCCTAGCCCGTCAAGAAGCACCAAACTCGCCGAAATACTAGAAATCCCTCGAATTCCCCCAAAGATAGGAACTGGTCCGCTTATGTCAATCACGTATCTATAACTTGTACTTATTCTTGAACTCGCCAAAGTACTAGAAATCCCCCCCAACTCCCCCAAAGAGAGCGAATCCGGACCGGTTATGTCAGTCACGTAGGTGCTGTTCACCAGCCACGCGACCGAAGGATTCGATTTTTCCATCAGCACCAATGCGATACGCGCCTGGCGCGCCCGGGCTTTCGGGTTGTCCCAAACCGAATCCGGCCCGGTCGAGATCTTCGGAACCCCGGTCAATATCTGGGCAAAGGGGCGGGTCGCGCGGCTCGACGGCGACGATGGCGGGGTGGATGGCGGCGCGGCCTCGGCCCAGCTCGGCGTGGTGTTCGGCGTGACCGACCGAGTCCAGATGGTCGAGTTCGCGCTGGCCAATACCGGCGATTTCTACGCCACGCTCCTAATTCATTCCAATCTATTCAAAGCCTCCCTCTTTGCAAGCTCTCTGGAAGTTTTCATTTCCCTTTAGTCTTTCCTTACGACATCCTCCCACCCGAACCAAGGACGACCAGCTTTTGTTTAGCCCTAGATGGTTGGCCGAAAAGGACAATCTTTTATCTTTCATCCCTTAAAAGTGCCCTAGCCATTTCAACCCTTTCATCCTAATAGCCCTAGAATATGGCGTTGAAGTATACTTTTTGTACAGGCTACTGCTTGAAATGTGGTCAGTCACAACCCCACTCCCAAAACCAAAAAAAATCCCCTGAAAACGACTATACACTTCCCAATAACCATTATTATATGTAAACACTGGTTGAATTTTGTTACTTGCAGCCCCTCCCCCAGGGACTGTGGGGGAGTAAGTCATTCCCAAAGACATAGTCGAATGATACGTCGAATGCGATGGTGCGATTTTCGTTAAGATTCTGTGACTTTTAGGAGGTGTTTTCCCCTATTTTCTAAAATAAGGCAAATTTTTTCAGGCTTGTAACTTTTGATGACAAAGACTAAATTTGACAAAATTCCACATTTTTGTAGATAGGAGCTTGAAAATTCTACAATAGGGTTCTCTGATACGCTGAATATGATGGTGGGATTTTCGTTAAGAGTGTATGACTTTTAGGGGGTGTTTTCCCCTATTTTCTAAAATAAGGCAAATTTTCGCAGGCTCGTAACTTTTGATGGGTAAGTCTAACCTTAATGAAACTTATATATTTAAATTCAGCCTGAAAATGCAATTCTTTTGATGTAACTATTGTTATAAAAATTCCGTTTTTTAGAGTTTCGGTTACTATTGAGCCGGTTTCGAATCCTTAATAAAATCTTGTTGTCCAGATTCTTCTGAGAATTTCAGTGCCGTGGTGGCTAAGGCAATAGCCTCGGCGTATTCCCCATCATCGGCGAGAACTTGAGCCAAGGTCAACCGGGCATTGATGCACTTGGGGTCTTCGCGAATGACCCGTCGAAGAAGTTCTTTGCCTTTTTTGACGTCCCCTCCAAAAAGGCTCGGTAGTCTTACTAGGAAGGTCGCTTTGGAAGAAATCGCGCTCAGATGGTTAGGATTTAACTCCAAGGTCCGATTCAATTGTTCCCAAGCATTTCCCGCGAGGGTACGCGGCGGTCAGTTCCCAGGGCCAAATTGTGGCGATACTGATGGCTACCAGAATCGAGACCTTGGGAGGGCTGGCCAGTCGCATTGCTTCTCGTGGTGTCTGGTATGCCGAACCGCTGTGCGACAACACCCCTGTAGGCCGTGAGGGTTTGCACCAGATCGTGCGGGCGTATGACCGGGATATGGGGCCTCGCTGCGCTTTCACCGAGATTCGCCCCTTGCAAATGCCCGGTGCGGAGCGCGATGCAATGGAGTCGTACCGGCAGGGCCTGGCAAGCTTGACTGCGTCCGATCTGATCGAGCTGCCCTCGTCGCGAGTTGCGGCCGTCCACGATCGGGCTGTCGTCTACTCACCGATGAAGCGGAAGGGGAAAGGACAGCGCGTGATGAGCAAGAGGGCCAGCGGCCGCCCTGTTCCGGTTGCGCGGGTATGTATGGCTGCTGCGTGCTTCAACCTACAAACAAACTGACTCACAAACACACGACACACCCACACGACAGATCAAGCGACGTACGAATCCGCTTCAGGCTAAAGCCGTGATTCAAACATTTTTCTTAGCCGCGCCACCAATTCATGCTGGTCTCGCAAAAATGGCTGCATGGATTCGGACCGATCGAACAACAGCTGCACACCATAACGAAGCGTCCGCCGCGTTTTCCATGGCAACGTCTCGAGCGGCCGGCCCTCTTGATCCAACAGCGTTGCGGTCGCCGAGATGTAGGTCTTCATCTTCGTATCTTTTGGTTCCGTCGGCGAAGGAACCGTCACGCCGCCGGGCGCCTCGAAGTTGGCATAACCAATGTTGTTGGTCATCGCATCGATGGATCCACCGATTTTCTTCCTTCCTTACAGTTCGTTACCACAAACTTTTCTATAGTTCGTAATCATGTTTAAAGTGGTTAGTTGACAAAACTTGGTCCCTTTCAATGAGGAGGAGTTGAAAGTGCTACTTAATTTGCTTTTGATTATTTCAGTAGTTGTTATTCTTGGATAAACGCTTCACAGAAAAAAAATCCTCCTTCTTAAGGCTACTCCCACGAAGGCAATCGGCCCTTGTAGCCTGAGCCTCGACTCAATTTGGTGAATCTTTCCATAATCTTAATAAGGCTACTCCCGCGCATACAACAAGTACTGCGAGGACTTTAAGCAGTATTACGATACCTTTCAGTTTGAAAAAAAGTGTTCTTTTTTAATATAATTTCTGATCGTTTTTAAAAAATATCAGAAAATCTGGCTCTCTCTCCATGCAAATTCCCGGCACTTGTGTATTATAAACCACTCACTCAAATTTACGATGCGTAAAACTCGAGAAAAAACCAATTTTTGTGTTATTTTCTACGTTACTTTAGAGACAAATTTGGAATATGTTTGCATATTAGAGGGGAGAAGGGTTGATACTGTCCCAAATTTCCAGGGGGAGGCCATGTCCCCCTGCCAATACTCATAACCATGATTACATACAGTATCAGCTATGCCTATAGCTAAAATCAATAAAACTTTGAGGATATAGCCAATGGCAAAGTTGAAAAAGCATTTTTTTTCTCCTCTAAAATGTATTTTTTCTTCCTCATTTTTTCCTCCTAATTTTAACTCCCCCTCGGGGCATTATTTCCTCCTATAAAAATGGAAAATTGGCTGCCAAAGACAACTTTTTCTGCTTTATACCTCCCAGATAAAATGCCCTGCGTATATCGTGCCAGCCGATACGTCTGACTCGCAGTGTGTATTCAGGATCGCTTGGTATCCCTTCCAGCTGGTAAACACCTTGTTCATTGGTAAACACCGTACGTTCTTGGAAGGGCAAGTTGAAACGCGCGGTTACCATGGCGCCGACAATGGGTTGACCCTCGCGGTCGGTAACGGTGCCTGTAAAAGAAGCCGCGTATAGCCATTGTGCGCAAGTTGCGGCGACAAGAGTGATGAAGATCCGAATGTACACACGAATGTTTCGCAAAGTGGCCGCCCCGCTAGACCACATACTTGTAGTTATCCATATCATCCGGACCACCGATTCGCGCCGGAAACAGCGGTGCCACGACGATAAAATTGTTTACGTCCGCAAACTCCGGGAACTCAAGCAGCAGTTTCTGGCTCGGCCGATCGGTACCATGAACCGCCACCAGCAACCTAAAGTCCGCCGGGTCAGAATTGAGGAAGTGTTTCGGTACATACAAGCTGTAGGAAAATCGTTGATCCGCCTGGCAGGCGCTGGCTGCGGACAATCCGATATCATAGGCGTGCAGTTGCCTGCGGTGAGACAAAGATCGCCTTGCTCCATCACGACGGCGGTGGCATCACAGCGGCTGTGGGAGCCGTCGACAGGGAGCAAGCCCACCCGGGCGATTCCTTAGAAGACGTCGTCCGCGCCTGCCGAGCGAAGATGCAAGGTCTTCCGACGGTGCGAATGTTTGGAGGGTTCTCTTTCGACGGTCGCGACCACTGGGACCACTTTGGTGCCGGCCAATTCGTCATCCCACGTCTCAGCTGGCAAGACGATCAGGTTCAGCTGGTGGTGATGGACGAAACCGACGTACCGGCGTGGCTCGGCATGTTCTCGGCGGCGGCGCGGATCCCGACGACGTGGATCGGGATGTCGACGGTCGCGATCGCCCGCATCGCGCCGAACACCGCGGCCGCGCCGGACATGTCGTGCTTCATCTCGATCATGCCCGCGGCGGTCTTGAGCGACAGGCCACCGGAGTCGAAGGTGATGCCCTTGCCGATCAACGCGATCGTGCCCTTGCGCTTGCGTGCGGCCGTCGCGCCGTGCTCGAGCACGATCATCCGCGGCGGTCGCTCGCTGCCCTGACCGACCGCGAGGATCGAGCTCCCCAAACGCTTTTTCCCCAAATTCTTCCGAACAAACTTTTGAGATAGCCTTTTTTTTCAAAATAGCCTGAAAGTCGAAAAATTATACTTTCGCATTGACACCCCGACCCAAATCCCAGGGCAAATACTTTAAGCTATGAGAGTTGCTCAATGTTAGCATATAATAATTTTATGGAGAAGGATGTCTTATAAACTTCGGAATGGCCTTATTTTATCCGAAATCAGAAGTTCTAGTGCCCTTTTCAAAAGTCAAAAGTGATCAGAGGGTGATCAACAGCATGCCAACGGATCGGAGCCATCGTTATTCTGTGCACCGTTTTCAATCCACCGCACCAGTTTCTGGGTTTCTTCAACCATAACTTCTTCATTAAGGCAGAAACATAATTTTACTTTTATAGAGTGGGGGAGGGGTATGCAGCAATCTAATTCTGATCCTGATTTGATTTATTTGTCTTATTGGCGGCGTGGATAATAACAGACACGTTATTTTTGTATATTCCATGTTTTGACCTTTTCTTAATATGACTTTTGAATCTGAGGGAAGGGTGCAATCCCACTGAGCCGTGGGCGCGATCCGGTGGACGTGGAGGGGCGGACCGTCATCGTTGTCGATGACGGCATCGCCACCGGCGCGACCTTCATGGCGGCGCATTTCTGGCTCAAGGAGCGTAAGCCTGCTGAGGTGATTCTGGCGGTGCCGGTGGCGCCCCCGGAAGCGGTGGACGAACTGCGCCCGCTGGTTGATACTGTGATCTGCCTGCTGAGCCCCAGGGAATTCTGGGCGGTCGGCGCGCATTACAGGGATTTTACGCAAACCAGCGATGACGAGGTCACGGCCGCCCTGGCCGCGTCCAGCGCCGCGCCCACCACCTGCGGCTGGCAGCGGATGCAATAGGGGTCCTGCACGCGGGTGTCGCCCTCGCGGTGGCTCTCGCGGATCTCGGACCCGTCCATGATCGCCCGCATCTGCTGTGCCACGTCGATCTGGCCGGCATGGCCGCGCAGAGTGTGAATGTCGGCGATCAGCGGCGCGGTGGAGCCCATGATGGCGTCGGTGGAGAGCGCCGCAATCGCCATCGAGGCCTCCGCCATGCGCCAAGCGTCAAACAGCCCGGCCAGCGCGCAGGCGGTGGAGCCAAGGACGACCTCCACACCGACACCACCGACTACGAGACCAATTTTCGGTAGGGCCGTCGCCAGTCGCTGCCACGGTCGGCCCCGGCGATGCAGGAACCCGGGCTCGGCGGGAACCAGCCGGCGTCGAGCGACGTCCAAGTCGGTATGACAGGGACGCATTCGACCTCTCGCAACCGGACTCCGCTGGGTACCGCCTGCACGATCCTCCTGGTGTTGGCGATGCTCGCCGCCGCCTGCGGCAGCGACCTCACCACCGACAGCAGTGACACCACCGCCAGCAGTGTCAATATTTATTTTTTTACTTTCTTTTTCATAAGTTTTTTAGTCACCCTTTTTACCATTTTACTCCTTTGTTTATTTTTTGTTGATTTGATTCCCCCGCTGTTTTTTTTGTTTTTGTATCCGTCGTTTCTTTTATGCTTCTATACTATTTTTATATTACTTTTTTAGTGGGCGTGAAATTAACAATTATTATTAGCGATCGTATACTAAGGTACATTAATTAAATAAAAAGAAACAGGGGGGCAAATCTTAAAAATCCTTTGACTCCAAAACTTTTCGTTCTTTTGGAACCTTTTCTTCAAAGGACGTGCGCTTTTGGATGAACCTATTGAATCTGAAAAAGAGTGGTCGGAAGGACAGCACCGGTCCCGCTATGCATTTCGATTGCCCAAACGCGCAAAAGTGGGAACCTACACACTAAGTTTGACTTTTTCTTCTTCTCAAGGCGTCATGACCGAAGAGGTTCTGATTCAGGTAACGCCTTAGTTTTGAACCGATAGGAAGGGCCCTGAAAAAATATCGAAAGAAACGCGAGTTACCCAAGGAGGCGTTGTTGAAATAAGTAAGCCCTCAAAATTCCGTTTTTTAGAGTTTTGGTTACTGTTGAGCTGGGTCGCTCCTTACTACAGTTTGTTGCCACGAACTGTTTGATTAAGATATTTGAATGTGTTTTTGTCAAAGTGAAGCTTACTTTAAGTTATAAATGCTTCCATCATTTTATTTTGTTAGAATTAGTACAGATGACTCCACTTCGCTAGAACTGAATAGTCCAGAAATAAGTGTAAAGCTCTCAAGTGATTGGTTTGATAGTCACCTTAGCTTAATTGTTGACTTGTTTAAAGCAATTCATCTCTTGGTAAGTGTGTTAATGTAACACATTCATTGAGCTCACATTCATTGAATCTTGTTGTTAATGATGCACCGCATTGTTGCTTGGAGGATACGAAGTTCTTTGCTTCGCTTCAAGAAATTTGTGTTTATTTTTCTGCTTCAACACAGCTGTTGGGATATTAAAAAAACATGCAACTAACTTGACGCTTAAGCCCCTTAGGAAACCGGATGGGTTCAAGTTCTTTATTAATATGTAACAATCCATATTCAAAACTATGCACATAACATCCCTGGCAGGGAGACTGGCTCGTAATAGTGGTAAACTATCTCTGGAACATTGGCGGTTCGAAAGGTCGCTTTGTATTGAACGTATTTCGGCATTAGAATATTATATACCATTGAAATAATAGTGGTCAAGTATCTGTAAACCATAATCGGATCTGTAAAACCATAAATCAAGTGGTCATATTATAAACCATAAAAATAATAGTGGTAAACTATCTCTGGAACATTGGCGGTTCGAAAGGTCGCTTTGTATTAAAAGTCTCCCAGAATTATAATATTATAAACCATAAAAAAAATAGTGGTCAAGTATGTAGATCGCCATCAGGAAGCCGACCGCGGCCCCGATCGCGAGCGCTCCGCCGATGTGCTGCAGCAGGTACAGGCCGAGCCCGCCCTCCGAGCCCTCGGCGAGGCCCATGGCCTGCACCGCGAACGTGCTCACGATGCTGAACACGATCACGACGACCACGTCCTGGTCATCAGCGCTGGACCTGCGTTTTCGGCCAAATGGCTTCTCCCGCGCCTCAGCCGTTTTCTCGAGCTCCATCCCGACCTCGACCCACGGATCTCCGCCAATCTCGTCAAGTCCGATTTCTTTCTCCTGCTGCGCGGGAGCCTCGGCACGATGGCGATACCCGTCGCTCTCTACACCGCCGCGATCGCTGCGATGATGTGGCGTGCAGCCGCCCGCGTAGGCGGTGATGACGGGAACGCGACCTGGACCCAATGGCTCACGCTGGCGGGCGCGGTCACCTTCGGACTCTCCGACAGCCTGATCGCGCTCGACCGCTTCCACGAGCCCATCGAGGGCGCGCGTTACGTCATCATCGCCACCTATTGGGCCGCCCAGCTTCTGATCGCACGGTCCGTGGCGGAGAGGGAATTTCTCTTCCCCCATGACATATTCCTCCAAGAAAAGATCCTCCCACATAGCCCCCTCCCCTTAAACCCACCCCAAACCAAAAAATCGCCCTGAAAACGTCTGTACACTTACCAATAACCATTACTGTATGTAAAAACAGGTCAAAGTTTGTAACTTTCAGCCCCTCCCCCAGGGACTGTGGGGGAGTAAGTCATCCCCAAAGAGATAGTTATTATATTTTCGACTATGTGGAACAAAATGGCTATCTCAAAATTTTGATCCGTTTACTTTGGGAAAAAATGACTCTTAGCGACTTGGGTGTCATTTTCGTTTTATTGGAAAAGATTTGTGTGTTGAACAGTGTTGCCGAATCCTTGAAAAAAAATCAAGAGTCTTGGCGCTTCATTGGCACTGCATAAGTAAAGAGCAACATGGCTTCAATGTATCTTTCATTTATTTTTTTTCCTTTGGCCACTTCATATGGAAGGAGTTGTTGTAGAAACTTTGGAGGGGTCTCATTCGACTGGAAATTGGAGGGCAATCAGTTCCTCTCACGCCCTTTCTTCCCCTAATGTTCGATGAAAATTTCGTGTAGTATTTGTTATTGGAAGTATGAATACATTTTTCTGGGGGGGGGATTTCTGCAGGAGGTATTTTTACGGAGAGAAATTTCCATTGGGAGGAAAGTTTTCAGGGGAAATTATACACCGGGGGAATTTGCTAGAATTCCTATTAGAAATTCTTCTCATGTCTTACTTTCTCTTTACCGACTCAGTTTTGCGCGTGGAGATGTTAACGGCTCGTGGGGAGGAGTGATTTTTTCATAGAGATGGAGTCGGACTTCCTGGCGTTATTTAGAAAGTTTTTTCAATTACGGCGAGCGCGGGCTTGCCGACCGCCAAGGTTCGCGACTTCGAAGCCGAGCCTCCCACCGAGCTCGGCACCAAGCTCGACGTCGAGGCCGACTGGGAGAGCGCACCCCGTCCCTTCTTGCTTCGACCGCGGCTCATGAAGCTGCACCGCGGATGGCAGGACTTCGTCACGATGGAAAGCTGCGACCTTCGCGTCATGAACGACTGGCTCAAGATGCGATGCAAGGGCCGCCCCGGTCGCGTCAACCAGGTCGCAGGGGACCCGGCCCACGCCGTCGTGCACATCCTGCCGACACTGTTCCGGCGCCTGCCAGGGCTGCGGCTGACCCCGGACCAGAGCGCGGCCTTCGATGGTTGGGTGTTCCGGGGGCCACTATCGGTTCCCGTCGAGTGGGACCCAGCCTTGGCATCGGCATAGGCGACCGGGCTGAAGGTCAGGCCAGGCCCATCTGCGCCAAGACGGCTCTTCCAAAGTCATGGCGTGGATTTCCGAAGGCATCGAGAACAGAAAAGTGATGATGTCCCTCGACGCCAAGGATGATCGGCGCTCTCCCCGCATGGCCGAGAAGGTTGTTTGAATAGCATTGAATTGTGTGTGTATGTTTTGAAAACTGGGCCGTTTTTCCGGTCGATCATGCCAACATAAAACCATCAATTTCCACAGATTAGGATCACATCCAGCGGGTTGATTCAATCGTTTACCATTAAGTTTTTGTCGCCAAACTTCTTTGTCATCATTAATATCTGCATAAGGCATTTTTCCAAACGAACAACTCTCGTGCATAAATACACCAAATGTATAGACGTCTGATTGGATTGAATAACCTGTTCGACCATTGCTTTGTAAGATTTCCTTTGTAAACCGGGTTTCCAAGTTACAACTTCTGGAGTCTGTGAAGATATCGACGAATGTAGAGAGAGTGGAGTCTGTGATGGAGGCAGATGTACTAATGTACCAGGAAGCTTTAAGTGTGTTTGTCCTCCAGGGTTTGATTTATCTGAAGATGGAAGGTCATGTATTGGTAAGCCACTTCTGCTCGATCGTTTTCTGTTCTATTTAAATTTCCATGAGTGAAGGGCTGAAGTGGCCATTCAGCTGGATACCCAAAACAATCTGAAGACAATTTCTCTGGAAAACATAGGTTAAATCGGAAAAATAGAAAATATGAGGTGTTTTTAACTTACAAACGGGTGTTCGGATCTTAAGGAAACTTGGTATTTAGAAGAATATCGTGTCTCAGAGGTCATGTTTTAAATCCTGACAGGATCTGGTGACATTGGAAGAAGTTGGGGAGGGGAGCGAACAATCTTAGAAAACGCTTAGAATGGAGGGATCGGGACGAAACTTGGTTGGAAAAATAAGCAGAAGTCCTAGATACGCGATTGACATAACTGGAACAGATCCTTTCTATTGGGGAGAGTTTGGGTGTTTATTTTTATTATTTTTCACCTACTTATGGTATTTAACTACTCAAGCCAGGTAAAAATTATGTAGCCAGTGGCTATATAATTATGGAACCATGGTACAGCTAGATACCATATTAGGTACCATGACCTATGCTCGTTTTACACAGTCTTTCCATGGATTTGTTGGGTAACTATTTTGTTTTCTGCAACCTTGGGTGCATCGATAAATGGAGAAAAAAAAAGCTTTCATTGACTATATACCAGTAGATAGTAAATACATAGCTGAATGTACAGCCAAAATTCTCTGGAGCGCGAGAAGATCGCCAACGATCTGCAGGAGATCGTCGACGCCATCGCCGAGCTGCTGGCGATCCTGGGCGACCGCGAGCGGCTGCTCAACGTGATCCGCGAAGAGCTGAACCAGATGGTGGAGCTGTTCGGCGACGACCGACGCACCGAGATCGTCGATGCCGAGTTTGACCAGGACGACGAGGACCTGATCCAGCGTGAGGACATGGTGGTCACCATCACCCACGCCGGTTACGTCAAGCGCGTGCCGCTGGCGACCTATCGCCCGCAACGGCGTGGCTCCATTTTAAATTCTTAATGTTCAAATTAAATCCAGTTAAATGACTATGCACAAAATAAGTCATTAAATTAAACCCCCAAATTCTAACCTTGTAATTTCACTTTTCTCTTTTGGTTGATTGCTTAACTCAAAAAGGCGTAGGAGCGAGGAAAGGAATTTTTCCATTTTCTTATGACGGAAAAAAAATGCATTTTTCAAATCTATTCTTTTTATTTATTAAATAAAAAAACAAGTTTTTTTAACGGGAATTAAGGAGCGACATTAAAACTTAAAACGAACAGAAATCATGGATAAAAATGCCAAAGATCTGGAGGATACAGCTAGATGGCATAGAAAAATATTATACTGGCAAGTTAATAAATTGAGAGGGAGTAGCCAATCCGGACTTGTCCTAGTTAAAGATATGAACGGAACCAAAATTAGTGATAAGGAAAGAGTTAAAAAGAGATGGGTGAAACATTTTGAGAATGTCCTAACCCGAGATACAGTTGCAGAAAAAGATAAAAAGGAAAATGAAAAAGTTTGTGATACCTTTGATATGAAGGAAGATTTATTTTGTGAGGAAGAATTAGTTCAGCCTGTAGAGAAAGTTTCGTTTTCCTAACCTAAACCCTTTCCAAGAGAGCAAGAAGTCAATTAACTAGAATTTTACCCTATTTTGTTTTGATTCAATCACTTCTTTTATTAATTCCCAACTTTTTCTAGGGTATCCTTCCACTTCCGTAAACTTCTTAAAACTATTTATTGTCCTTTCAGATAAACAAACAAACAGAGCAGATGTACGCGTTGCTGGCCATTTGTCTTGTTCTTCATCCTCAGCTGATTGATGAAAGTCTTCAGGCGACTCTTAAAGATGTCCTCCCATTGCTAATCCCTTAGTTTGATGGAAAAATGTATCGTTAAACTTGAAAATATTAGTATACCTGCTATTTATTTTACTAAATTTCATATAGTTTATTTTTCAATTCCCGTTCATAATTCTTCTATTTTTTCTTATAGAATACGAAACGATTTACCGAAGGGTATATACTTACATATTGATTTTATATCAAAACTAAACAGCCTAGGTCCATTTGATATTTTAATATTTATAAGTTTATCTTTTAAGAATTTTGAGTGTTTTATTTACCAATTTTGGAGCTAAGTTATTGAACCCCTTTGGTGCTCAGTTATATATATTGTGAGCAATCGTTTAATTATGTTGATAAAAGAGCTTTAGCAAAGGTCTTATATTTGTATGGATTTCAAGTATATCTTCCTTTTAAGTTTTAAATCTTAAAAAAAAAATAGAAAATATTCTGTAGATGAAAGGGATTATCCCTCCCTCAATGCCCTGCTCCTTACAGTAAAACTTGCAGCTCCCTGACATGACTACCAATTTTTATCCTCCTAGTACATCCAGAAGCACCAAATTCGCCAAAGCACAACAAAGCTATTTTTTTGCTATTTTTTTCTTATTAAGGGCAACTTAAAGTAATGCCTACCGGATACAAATTCTGACGCTTAATAAGAAATATTTTCAATAAATACCAATATAATGTACAAGCCCCCTTTAGTCTTTAGAAGATAAGCATTAATTGTTTATGCTTTTAACTGAGCTCGCACCAATTCACAAAGATGTAGAAGCGGTGGCGAGGTTTTTTTTCCGAGTTTCTTTTAATAAAGATACAACAGTAAATATTTTTTTTTGCAAAATCTAGAGGAGACAAAATGCACGAGCCCGAAGACGACAAGTCGGTGCATCGCGTGCTTGTCTCCGTCGGCGGTGGAGACTTCGAGTCGATTCGGAGCCTCGTAGAGAGGTCTGTGCTGCCAGCGATCAAGAAGGGGGTGGCCGTGTCTCTCGACTTCACGAATGTCTCCTTCCTGACCGACAGCATGGCCCATGAGTTGGTCGGTATGGCAGTGCGTGAGGCCTACAAGAGGGAGGTCCCGGTCTACGCGGTCAATACCACCGTGGCGATCGCGCGTACGTTGGTGTTCGTGCAGGGCTACGCAAATGTTGTGTCTTCTGAGCAGTGTCGTTTTATTCGTAAAAACTTTAACAGCAATAATAAATTTAAAATCTTGACACTAATCAACATTAAAAGAGAGAAAAAATATCTAAATATCTACTTGATTTTTTCTTTTAAGAACATTTTTAGTCAGAACTTTTTTTTTTCGTCAGAACTTTTTATTAAACATAGTATTTTTTTTTTCTGTAAAATCTGTGGTGGATGAAGAATACGGCGCAGAAATTCTACAGTCCCTATTGGTGGTGGTAACCCCCATTTCATTACCTTCCAGTACTATTCGGCTTTGCTTCAGTGCATTTGATGCGCAGTCCATGATCATCTCTGCCGTGCAGAATGACAACATTTGACCACCATATAATTGCCGGGACGTGATGGATAAAGACGACGACAGCAATGAGATTGCGCAAAGTACGCCACTCTCAAGCACGGAAAGAAAACCACCAGCAGCATCAGGGGACTGGCAAAAGAAGACAACAATGCTCATTTGATTCACCAATGCACTGACCAGCTCTACGGCCCCTTGAGTGGCTACGTTTTGTGTTGCAAAAACTGGTTTGCACACTTATCTTCCTATTCTTTCAAACTTTTTTAACTGTGAAAAAACACCCTGAGCCTTGGCATCTTCACTGCTCCCACCGTCTTTACTAATAATACTACTGAATTAAGTGAGCTATTAACCTTATCAATCTTTTCGTTGCCCAATTTCACTTTTTTATCTTCATTTATTCCTAGCCTAAGTGACTCAGTCTTCTTAACATATTTTCAGAATGGAACCATGTTTGAACAGTTAGATGGTGTTGCCATGGGTTCACCTCTGGACCCCACTATGGCAAATATTTTGGTTTTACTATGTAACATTTTATTCTAAGTAAAGCGCAAATTACACCCCTGTCTTTAGAGGTCTTGGGGGGCGTAATTGTACTTTTACTTGTGGTAATTATTGTCCATAATACGTTTGACTTGATTCCTGATTTTAATTTTTTTTTTTTGTGTGTTTTAAGATTCATCTATTCATCCATTGCAGCATCCGTTATCTTTATGTTTGATGTGATGATTCATTTTAATTTATTTTAGTGTTGGGTTTCATTTATTCATAGTAATCTCTTTTCGTTTAAGGTTGATGTCACTGGATCTGGTCGGGACTTAAAATGAGAGTTGTAAAGCGTAAGATCCTTCTAAATATCAAATTTCATTAAGATCTGATCACCCGTTCATTCTAATTTTTTCGAATTACTCCTCCCCCTCCAACTCCATCCGGTCGGGATTTAAAATAAGAGATCTGAGTTACGAGATCCTTTTAAATATGAAATTTCATTAAGATCCGGTCACTTCTTCGTAAGTTAAAAAGACCTCTTAGGTCTAAGGTAAAATAAATCATCTTTCTTTTTTTATACTTAACCCCCCCGCATTGGCACCTAATTCGCACCTTGCTAGTCTGGATTTTCGCAATCTGAGCGCTGGCACCAGCCCCGACATCATGCCCGAGACGCGAGATCCGTACCGGCCCAGTTTACCGGCCCAGTTTACCGGCCCAGTTTACCGGCACTGAGAGCGGGCATTAACTCCTGGATGTAGAGGCAACCAGCGAGCGTACGGGCGTGATCCATTTGCTCTTCCTGCGCGTAAGATCTCGGTAGGGCAAAGGTGGTTCAGATTGACAATGGGTTCTCCCCTGAAATTGGCAGTGGTCATTTTGATACCAATAAATACATTAAAAGAATCATATTTTTATGCTAATCATCAAGTTCGAAAAAAGAGGGAAATACCCCCAAAAAGTCATAGAAACTTAATGAAAATCACAAAGTCAGATTCAGTGTATCAGAGATTGCTACTGTAGAGGTTTCAAGCTCCTATCTACAAAATCTGGAATTTTATATTTTTTCTGAGAAGGAATATCATGGATGCGTGTTTATTTTATTATTATTTTTTCTTTTTCCCAGGGATAATCGTATCGACCGAGTGATCCTAGGACATTGCCTTCGAGCAGGCGCTCGACGGGGTCCTCCTCGAACACCAGCCGCACGAAGAGTTCAAGCAGCGGAGCCCCAAGGCGATCGGCCTGATCCGCACCGGCGACACCACGCAGTACGCCAACTTGATCCTCGAGTCGGCGTGACGCGGTACGTCAGTTTTCGTCGCCGTCGGCGTCGGCTTTGCCGATGTGGATGATGGCGTCCCCCTGATGCACCAGCGGGTTGGTGCTGTGACCGATTATCATCCCCGCGATCGGCGAGGTCACAACGCGTTCCTCGGCGCCGAAAAAAGATTAAAGGGCAACATGCCCTTTTTCCTCAAAAATCGTCCGATCAAAATTTTTTGAAACCTTTTCGTTCGGCGTAGTTGAAAAGTCCCGAAACAAAGCCTTTGAAGAAAACATGACACCCCCCCCCCCTTGTCCTTGGGTATGGGTCTATAAGTTATGAAATTGACCCATTGTTTACATACATTATTTGTTATTGGGAAGTATACCAACACTTTTCAGGGGGAGGATTTTATGCTTAGGATGCGTTTTCATATGGAAAATGTTCCATGTTGAAGGAAATTTCATTAAAACTTGAAACGAACAGAAATTACTCCGTATATGATAAGCCTCCGTATAGGAGGCTTATCCTCCTCAACGCCTCGCTTTCTACGCTAAAGTTTGACTCTTTCTCTCAACTCTACTTTTTAAAACAGTAAAAAACTAGCGTAAAGAGCGGGACGTTGATGAGGAAGCAGCCCCTTTCATATACGAAGTAATTTCTGTTCGTTTTCAGTTTTAATGTCGCTCTTTACTTTCAGTTAAAAAACTTGTTTTTTTTATATTTAATTTCTGAACGTTTTTGAGTCACAAGGCGTTTTTAGCACAAGATAGAAAATTAAAAGAAAACTAATCTAAAAACAAAAGAAAACCACCACCAAATATAATAAATACAATTGTCGCTACTTATCCACGTAGGGAAAAGCAGCTGTTTGAGTTACTTCAATGAGAATCAAAGAGCAAGTGGCCAGTTCGGCTTAAGAACTTTCATAGAAAGACAGTTCCGTGGCGAGCTGTGTACTCCTGAAAATTGGGTACTCCAAAATTTCCCTGACAGTTAAAATTACCTTTAATTATGGGTTTTTATATTTTGCGAGCCTGTCGTGTACCGAGTGCTGAGGCAGGGTATTGCAAAACAAACTTTACTGCAAACCGCTTTTGAAACAATTTAACTATCTAAAATTTTAAATTTTAAATTTTAAAATTTTAAAATTTGAAATTTTAAAACTTAAAATTAAACAATTTAAAAAATTAAACAATTTAAAATTTTTGAACACTTCCTTAAGTTGTCGTGAATTTACTCTTAAGTCCACCTATTTAATCTGGACCAGCCTTATCATGGTTTCTCAATTTTACCTCTTGCTAACGGTAATTCAGAATCCTCGGCACAGGATCTCACGGTGGGCTATTTCCTCGAATGGCCGATGCCGTTCCAATACGCCAAGGCAATGGGCACCTACGAAGAGGCGCTGGGGACCGAGATCAACTGGGTCAGCTTTGAATCCGGCGTCAAGATGTCGGCGGCCATGGCCTCGGGCGACGTACAGCTGTCGGTCAGCCAGGGCGTGCCGCCCTTCGTGGTGGCCACCAGCGCCGGGCAGGACCTGCAGATTCTCGACGTGGCGGTTTCCTACTCCGAGAACGACAACTGTGTCGTGCGCTCCGGAAGTGTGAAGACAAACATTACACATGTTAGCAATAACACTGTCATTGAGCAGGAGGACGAGGCGAATAATTTTAAAATTTTGGAAGCCATGTAGGAGACTGCCATGACTTCAAATAACTGTCTATTGTTTGTGTTGTATCACCTTACGTTTAGGGAGTTTCAGTTGATTCTAAACATTGCTTCTTGACTTAATTTTTGGTCATTTTCCAACTCCCCCCCCCCCCCCCCTCGCCCCTCCCCCCCCCCCCTCTCTTCTCTTTCCTTCCCCGACCCCCCTTCCTCTCGGAAATCGAATTATAAACTTCGTTCACAATATCTTCACTTATAATTTGTGAAGAGATAATAGTGAAGAGCCATTGGCATGGCTCTTCACTTACAGTTCGGTACCACGAGCTGTCTGATATGTTGTTATTAAATCTCCTTTTGATACTAGTAGGAGATTTCCAAAGTAATCTCCTAAAAGGTAATCTTAATACGCCATTAAAGTTTATGCTGTATAAGACTCGAAAACAAACCGGTTTCTTTGTTAGTTTATTTCAGCTTAAAGCGAAACAAGACAAAAGGCAAGTATAATAGTTTAAGATCAAAAGATGACCAAAGTAAACCTTGACCAAAAAAGGTATTGCTACTTCTACTGCTACTAACAAGTCACTGTAGCAGCAAGCCGCCTGAGGCCAACACGGAGTATGCTCCTCCACCCCCATCTATTCAAAGCTTCATTCTTTAGCCACTTGCATCAAGCTCTAACTTCTTTTAAATCCATCCCGCATAAGAACGAAGTGCTTTTGTTTTGGCCGCAGAGAAATGGCCGAAAAGATCCTCGGCAATAGATCTTTGGCAAAATCTTTGGCAGATCTTAAAAAGGCCACTAGAACTTTTAACTTTATTTCCGAACGTTTTTATTAGTAATAAATGTGGGTAAGGTACAAATTAACTTACGTAACGAACTTCTATGTTCGTATATTTTTATTACGTATAAAAGGGGATTCGCTCCCTCGTCAATACTTATCTCTTTACATTAAAGTTCGAATTTTGTTCCAATTATTTAAGAGTGACCCCTGAATCACTAAGGCCGTTTAATTAGAATAAATAATTCTTTTGAAATTACTAAAAATGCAATAGCCTAAAGAGTGAGGTATAGACATAGAGAAAATGAGAAAAGAAGAAAGAGAAAAAGAATGAGAAAGTGAGAAAGAAAGAGAACGAAGAAGAAACAAAGAGAGAACGACAGAGGAAGAAAAGGTGAGATAAAATCGAGATAAATGGAAGAGAGTGATAGAGACAAGGAGGGATAGAGAGGGATGGATATAAGAGACTATGGGGAAAGGAAAGCAATTTTCTTTAAAAACCCCATGGTTTTTCGATTAGATAACTAAAAACAAGTTTCATGTAATTTACCGTTTTCATTTTTTTGAAGAACCAACTAAAAAAAAAACTTGACTTTGAATAATTTAGGGCAATATAATATATGTATGTATATATTCTAGTAAATTGTATATGTACTGGCTTATACATGTTCTGGTAAATTTTGAATCGAGATAGACAAATAGCACTCGCTGAAGGTGTGTAGTGGACTTATAATCCCTCCAAAGATTGTTTTTTCTTCTCCAGCTTTTGACAAGCCCGGATGTCATCTATGGGCTTAGAAGAACAATGTTATAGACCTATAATTGAAAGGTAGTACCTTATCGAGAACAGCCTCTCTTACGCTACCGTAAAATAAAATTAATTATTTCTGGAAAATATTAATGTAAGCTTAATCCCAATCGTCTCAACTAGAAATTTTTTTTTAAAGAACCGTTGTTTTAATTTCACCTGTTTTAATTCAGCTTTGCCTCTTTGTAAGTGAGCTGTATTTTAGTCTGATCTTGAGGCTGACCTTGAGGCTGTGTTAAAAACTTCCACTAATGTCTGGGAGGTTAGGTTATATTGAACCAAACTAAAAAATCGCTGTCGTCAATTGCAGCGCTTGTTTTGCAAAAAAGATCTATGGTCTATCCTTACAAACTTTTTTCAACTCTGACAGAAAAACCTTGGGTCTTAGTTGAAGTGATACTAACTCCTTAAAATTAAGTGTCAAATCTTTTGTTGTGCCCTGAACTTTCAAGACTTCTAAAAAATAATTCGATTTTCTTATTTTCATCTAGGAAACTCAATTCATCTGCGTGACCTAAGTCTAAGGGATTTGTATCTTGCCGTTCGATTCTATGCTCTCCCGTAGCCTCTAGCGTTTTCTTTTGGAAAGCATTTATCAAAATGATCCAAAAAGAACGCATCCCATGTAATCCATTACAACATCGAGGACATCTTTTGGGTGTGACAGTCTACCATGTGCCTTGTGTGATTTCTAGAGGCTTTAGTTTTCAATATTTCTCTTTATTTTAGTTGAAGAAAAGTAGTTTTTTATGGGAATCTATGCTCGCTTTTTTTTTTTTTTGTTAAAATTACTTAGTAGCGCATAAATAACAGGTAATGTTCAAGGGCAAAATAAATAATGAGAGTTGAAATAAATTACGTTTCTTTGAAATATGGATTTTTCGTTAAAGGTTGAAGATCTAGTAATTAGCGCTCGCACTGCCGCATCAGCTCGTTATCAGAGCTTATTTCGACGCCTTTGGCGGCGAGATCAACGACGCTGTTGAAGATATCCGTTGCGCGATTGAACAGCGCGCCCGCGAGCATCGCCGCATTGACCCGTTTACGGGCCGGATCGGTCTCTCTCTCGTAAGCCGCGCGCGCAAGCTCGAGCCGCTCCCCGGGTGTGTTGATACCCGGCTCGGTATGGTGGAAAAGCCGTCGCGTTAGACTGTCGATCAGCGCCTTACGTGGCCCCAGTCCGTCTTCCGGTGATAAAGCAAGTAAAAAGTGTGGTGGTTATAAATTTAATTGCTTCATATTTACTAAAAAGTATTAATATATTTATCAAAATAGAAATGACCTAGATTTAAACAGTTTAAAGGACAAAAGGGGAGTGGGGAAAATACACACCGGTCCAGGTCCAAAAGCGCTATCTTTTTTACTGTTTCTTTTTGCCTAGGAAGATAAGAGGACCGTCGCCACCCTCCCACTTTTTTCCAGAGACCATGTAAGAGTTATGACGAAAGAAATAAAATATTTTCTTTTCTGGAATAATCAAGGCTCAACAGCTCTTCCAGTTGGGCGCCGACCATTTGCAGGTTGTACAACGGGTGCTGTGGGTCAGAAACCTGCAAATCCGGGTACTGGCCTTCAGGGCGCATGTGCAACATCGCCTCGATGCCGGGGCTGCCATCTGGTGGGATGGCATTGGCCAGCTCTGCCCGGCGGCTTCCCAGCTCTTCTGTTTCGCCGATTTCAAACCGCTCGATAAAAGCATCGAAATCCTCGCGCTCCAGCCGAGCCCAGGTGCCCAGGATGAATTCCTCCCCCCGAGTGTCGGCTATACAACAAATGATTAAGTTACCTACTTTCTTGCTTTAGATTCGAGTTGTGCTTTCCGTAACGCTTGTCATATTCAAAGCAGAGTCTCGTGGAACAAATTCGTTGAATACTAGATCTTGATTGCTTGCTAGAGATGGTACCTTGCGAGGCGGGGGAGTATATGCATAATAAGCCAACACCAGAAATACAAATGACAGCAGCTTGAATGTCCCTCCAATAGCATAGAAATAATACCTAAAATGAAATACACTCATTTTAAACGTTTTTCTCGATTAGACAGAAACAAGCTCAACATTAAAATTTATAATCACCACCCTATATTTATATATATTATATTCTATAATATATTCTATAAAAGGTTGGACGCACGTAACTTTTTCGGCACGGATTTCAGCAATAAGTGGGCAAACGATAGTAATACAAAAAGAGAGCACCTTGCACGAAATTTCCAAACTAAAAATCATGGACACCAGTATTCCGCTGCAAGGTATTAATAGTTGCATAATTGATCCAAATTTTCTTCTTATGATTTTTCTATTAAAGAGAAAGAAACGATTGAGGATTAAAATGTTGCCCTCCGATTTTTTGGTTACTTAAACAGGCAACTAGAACTTTTAATTTTTACGAATGTTTTTAATAGTAAAAGATATACGCAACTTACAAATTAGCTTACGTAACGAACTTCTGCATTCTCATGTTCTTATTACGTATATGAGGGGGTTCACCCCATCGTCAGTACCTCGCTCTTTACATTAAAGCTTAAATTTTGTCCCAATTTCTTAAGAATGAAGCCGCAGAATAAACAGTTGAAATTACTAAAAATACTTTAGCGTAAAGAGCGAGGTGAGCCCATCCCTCGGTTCGCAAGCGCGACACCGTGTGCAGCCTGGGCGGCGACGAATACGGCGTGCTGATGGAGCACTGCGAGCTGGGACATGCAGAAACAGCCGCCAACATGCTGCGCGAAAAGATCCAGAACTTCCGGTTTCACTGGCAAGACCGTACGTTTGCCGTCGGCACCAGCATTGGCGTGGTCATGATTGATGCGGACAGCGACGACCTTGCCGGTGTGCTGCGCCGTGCTGATGCAGCGTGTTATGTAGCCAAGGACCAGGGCCGCAATCGCGTGCATGTGTATCATTTCAGTTGAAAATTTTCTGGACTTGAAGACCGAAAAGTCAGATGAAACTGAAGAATCTGGAATCGAATGCACTTGCGTTGTCTAAGCTACACCTTAAATCTTGTTGCTATTAAAAATAGTGAATCAGCCATGTCGAATGTGCCGCAAAAAAATTTACTGTGCTTCAATGAGGAGGTGTCAACCACTGTTGAATGTGATGAAGCAGAGCTTGAAATCCTCTGATAAAGTCCAAGGTTTAATATCAAAGCAGCTGATTGTTCTCAATCCAACTCAGTAAAGTTCTATAAGGCTAAACGGCGAAGCATGCTCTTTTTCATGATGAAGTCCATCCCGATTGGTTCATTTTCTTCACGAACTTAATGGTGTAATAAATGAGACCAATGGCAAGAACGCCACAGCCCAATCCCACCGCGCCGATGGCACCGCTGCCATGCTTCTGCCACTCGATCAATGCCCAGGCACCAACCCCTAATGACAAAAGTATGGAAACAACCATAAAAAACAGATGAAAATGTTTTAAATCCATAGTTAAAGCTCGATTCCACCGAAATGGCCAAAAATAGGCAAGGTCTGAAAATGTTTCATTTTCTAGCGGGTTCTTGACTAACTGGCTTAAGTTTTTTTTTTTTAAGAACATAAAGATCCAGGAGAAAAAGGAAGGAAATGCGTGTTTTCACAGACACTCTTAATGGTAATGAGTCAGAGACGCCACAGTCAAACCTTCAAATCAACCTCTTCAGCCTCTTCAAATCAACCTCTTCAGGAGAGGTTGTCAAGCCTTCAAATCAACCTGAAGATTGTAACAGTTTGGATTCTGAAGCCATGACAGAACAGCCCTCTAGAAAAAGAACTCATGAACACCAATTCGATACCTGTCATCAGCTAGGGGAATGCAAGATACGGCATCATCTAAATAGCGAGCTGTGCTGGGGTCAATTGTGAACACACACTGATTTCTAAAATGAATCAAAATATAAACAGTCAATATTCGACCAAGCAGAAAAGAGCATATTTACAACTCTTATTCCAATAGTTCACCTGTCGTTTGACTTACTCGGTTCTTTCCAGAAAATTACTCTACTCATAAAAGAGGGGGATGGAGAGTTCCCAGAACAGATCGGGCAAAAAATACCTCTCCGACAGCGCGGTTTCTGCGAAATCGCCCAAAAAAAACTTTTTATAAAAAAGCGTGACAATTAGATTCGCTCGTTACGTGGACACAACAGCTGGTTGTGTCACGCCCGTTTTCACTGTGAAAATACTGTGCTTTACTCGAAATAATTCTGTTTGTACAAACAGAATTATTTCTTGACAGTTTCGCGTTTTTCCCGGGAAAAACCTTCTGGACGCAGTGCTCCACGCAGCAGCAGCACCATGATGGTGCTGCTGCACAGCCTGCACAGCACCAATCATGTTTGCCTGTGGACAAAACCTGTTTTACCTCTTGCGATCGGAGGTGTTGAATGGAGCGGGGGGAGAGATCCAACTAGCACCGGGCGATCGTGTGGCAGCAATCGACTGGAGTGAAACCAGTTTGGGGGCTCAGGTGTCGACCGAGCCGGGGGTAGGCTTTGAGGTCGACGGAAGCGTGCAGCGGCCTGGCGCGTTTCGGACGCTCGAGGTAAGCGAACCCATCATGAATGCTGCGACCGACGAGTATGCGGGGAGCTTTGATGACAGCGTCGCGGAAGTCGTGGTTGTTCAACGGAGCTTCTAGACTAAAAGTTTTGAATATAATACGAATGAGGAACAGAGCTCTCTCTGTGTCAGTCTTGCGTTTATTAACGCTGCAACAATTTTACAGTAGCATTTGCAGGTGTTAGGTTAGGCATAGAACAGAGGATGTTAGGTTAGGCATAGAGGCCTTTTGCTTCTCTTCAATCTTTTGAAAGATCTTTTAAAGGATTTTTTTAAAGATATCCTCTGTTCAGACGAGAAACTTTCAGATTTACACAATAATTCGTTCTGGTAATTCGTAAAATACTTTATCCCTAGCCTTATCTAATCATAACTTATTTTGCCATATTAAAACCAAGAAATTTAAAAATCAGTTCTTAAAAACGGAGTGTAAGCATAGCCGCGTCGATAAATAAAAAAAATCATTTTAAACTGAATGTACAAATTGGATTATCTTTGTAGTTTTTTCTTCAACTTCAATTTCTTAATAGATACCAGATTATACAGATAAAGTCATTACGATACACAAACAGTTAATCAGCTATACCAATAATTTGACTTGAAAAAAAAATGAACGCCGATACCATTAGGTCCACAAGTGAGCGTAGCTGTTTAAGGTCCTTCCAGGTAGTTTGTCTATTATTATTGGTATTAAGTGGAAAAAACAGAAAATGGAAAGCGAAAGTATTGACAGATTTGCCTTTTTAACATATATGTTCCAAATATATAAGATTCAGTAGATTTAAAGGTTTTATTATAAAAAGAATTTCTTAATTTCAGTAGAAGGGGAAACAACTCTATAAAAGGGAGTTATCTTTAAGAAATCATTCTTTTCACAAAATACAAAACTTCGGATTTTTTTTATGAAGCAATCGTGGGATCAGGTGGGATTTGGCGATGAATGTGGCCGGGTTCTGACATCGCACCCGGACGTGGCGCGCGTTGCGTTTACCGGCGGGCCGGAGACGGCGCGCCATGTGGTGCGCAATACGGCGGAGAACTTCGCGCTCGTGTCACTGGAGTTGGGCGGCCAGTCGCCGGTCATCGTCTTTCCGGACGCCGACATCGCCTCGGCGACCAATGCCGTCACGGCGGGCATCTTCGGGGCCACGGGACAGTCCTGCGTCGCCGGTTCTCGTCTGTTGGTGCATGAGGCGATCGCCGATGAACTTTATAATCAAGAAGGATTGCAGTCCGCCTTTATAAATACAAAAACCTTTCTGGTTAAAAACCTAAGTTTGGGGGGGGGGGGCTAAGTTTACATTTAGAAAGTAGTTTCGATGAGGAGGAAAGTTTGTCAATAGAAGAGGCAAATTACGCAAAAGTATGGGGATAACAGTTAAATCAGGGAAATCTTAGAAAAGCTCGAAGGTATCTTTCCCCCGTAACCTACTTCTCTAGAATGATCCAAATATTTCTCATGAATAGTTTTTGACCTGGTTACGCGTATTTGACGGAAGGCATAAATCACGATCAAGCGAAAAATCCTTAACCAAGGAGATAAAAGATTGCATTTAATTTATAAATGCCTATACTTTTTTCTTTGTATAATCCATTGATACTAGCTCTTCTGTTTGCAAAGGCTTCGTAAAATAAAAATTGAAAAAGTATGGAGTTAATTATAACTGTTTACACCGAAAAGTACATTCTAGTAACTTGGGTGCATACGAATATTTCTGAAATTTTATTTCAAATTGACTAACAAGCGGTGCTACGAATAAACTTTCAATGGCGGTAGAAGCAATGTACTTAAAAGTAAAAAAAAAAATTTCTTGTTCACGAGAAAATTTGCATTTCTTCTATACTACAAATAAAAACATAGAGCGGCTATGGAGCTTTAACTTTATATAACTATTCAAAGACAACCTTTATGCCACGAGCTGCCAAAGCCTGCATATTCATTCTAAAACATTTTTTTCTGAAGACAAGACAAAGTTTTTCTTAATTTTTGATCTTATTTTACATTTGGATACGAAAGAATTCCCTTATTTTTCAATAAATACCTGCAAATGTTCATTTGTAACCAGAAACCAAAAATCTAAAAAATGGAATTTTGATACCAATAGCTACATCAAAAGCATTGCATTTTAACGATGATTTGAAATATATAAGTTTCATCAAGTTTAGTCTTACGCAACAAAAGTAACGACCCTGAGAAAATTTGCCTTATTCTAGAAAATAGGGGGAAACAACCCTTAAAGGTAGTAGAATCTTAACGAAAATCACACCACCAGATTCAGCGTATCAGAGAACCCTATTGTAAAAGTTTCAAGCTCCTACCTCCAAAAATGTGAAATTTGTATTTTTTGCCGATCGGCCGGTGTTCGTCAGCGGGAACATCGACCCCGCCCACACCTCGCACCTGCGCGCCGGCCCCGGGCTGATCGTCACCTCCTGGCGCCCGAGCGTCGAGGTGACGATCCGCGTGCACGGCGGCATGCTCGGCTACGACGACCGCCTGCGCATCGAGGACCTCGAGGGGCGGACCACCTACCGCTCGAGCCGCACCCAGCTGCAGTGGTTCGGGATCAACGAGGACGCGTGGGGCGACGGTGTCCTGCCCGAGGCCGACGCCGACGCGCTGCGGGTCCAGGTCAAATACTAAAAATATTTTCGCGTAAACGGCAAGGTACTGACGAGGGGACGAACCCCCTGATATACGTAATAAGTTCTGTGCGCTATAAGTTGTAATGTTACTCCTTACTTTGGGTTGAAGAAAACTCGTTTTTTAAAATTAAATTTCTGATCGTTTTTATGGCACTCGGTATTAACCAAGTGACATATAGCAATGGCAAATTCTGTCGGTCTGTCGGTCAGTCCTGGTTTTGCTACTTTAGGCACTTCCAGGTAAGCTAAGACGATGAAATTTGGCAGGCCTATCGCCTTCCGAAGCGTGCATGCGCAGGAAACCGTTGACGTCGAGCGCACCGCCCAGCCTGCCGTGGCGGCCGCCGATGCTGAGATCGAACAGGTACTGGCCTTCGATCTGAACGAACGAGTCCGAGAGATCCAGAAACGGCACCGCCGTGTAGGGATCCACGTTGTTGATCACCACATAGGCGGCCCGGTACTCGTTGCGGTAGTCGATGGCCAGGGGCAGGGCGCCCGGGTTCCAGGGAAAGCTCGAATCCAGGACGCCGCTGCCGAAATAGACCTGGCGTTCCAGGCCGGCGAACATCGTGAACACAGCACCAAGGCTCAGCACATAGTGGAAATGCGCCACCACGTAGTAGGTATCGTGGAGCGCCAGATCGAGCCCGGCATTCGCGAGTACCACACCGGTCACGCCGCCGACGGTGAACAGGAAGATGAAGCCGACCGCCCACAGCATCGGGGTGTCCATGCGAACGGAGCCACCCCACATGGTCGCGATCCACGAGAAGATCTTGATGCCCGTCGGGACCGCGATCACCATCGTCGCGATCGTGAAATAGGCCCGTGTGTCGACGTCTTATGGTAATTTTATAGATTCAGATCCACATACTTATTTTTTGCTGCTTTTTCGCCATTGTTTGGTAGTCCTTGGTAGTAAGAGTACCAAGATACATTTGTTTTTTGTTTTTTTTTGGTTAAAGACTGAATTCCCGATTTTTACTTGTTTTTTTACTAGTATTTTACTATTTTTACTGGTATGGTTGTCTAAGTCCCCATTAGTTAATTCAAAAATATTCGATTTCACAATTTCAGTATCTTTGTAACTTTCAGGGTCCTTAGGATTAATACAGGGGGGTTCAGGAATGAACCCACCTATACGATTATACGGACACTAAGGTCAGACCAATAGGGAAGGGACGAAAAAGATTTTTTCCTGCAATAGGGGGGGGGGGCGAGATACGAAGTTTGATAATTTCCTGTCTACAGTCGTCTTTTTGCTGTAACAGTAAGTGGCAAGAAAAGGGATTCTTGATCCTTAATCCAGTAAAGCATTTTCTTGGCTGGTGGGGGGCATGAAAAGGACATTCTTAAACAACTGATAAGCTTATTCTGACTTTGCATAGCAAAATGAAGAAAATTGTAAAGACAGGCGTTTTTGCCATTTAAACAACCGCAATCGCAAATTATCCGAATCGCCCGGCTGCAAATCCGCAGCTTCGAAAAACACCGCCATTTCTTCCGGCGCGTTAGTGAGAACGTTCTTCAAACCGGTATTAAGTTGATCGATGCCCAATTCCAGAAAATCCTTTTGCGGGGGGACGTTCTCCTGCTGATAGCTTTCCACCAGGCGGCGGAAGTGAAAGTAGGTGTCGCTTTCCACCCGGGCAAAAAATTTCCGAAACCGGTGTTGAACGCCTTCGCCCAATCGTTTGAGGAAAAGAATTAAAGTTTGAAAGAAAAAAAAATTAGCTCGGGAATCGCATAAATAATTTTATATTTGGCATACTAACGCGGTCTGAGACATTATAGCAAATGAACTTTGGGGGAAGTTTGCAAATTTCATCGAAAGTAATAGGACAAATAATGTAAACGAAACGTCGCAACGTTGAATATCAGAATGATGAAAGAAAACAAGGGTAAAAGAGAAAATGAAAATAGATACTTTGAAATTAGAAAATGGTAAAGGAGTATAAATGTCTTAAGAATAAAGTGGAACGATGATTGCAAGTCCCTTGGGAAAATTTGTTAATCGAATTTTTGTCTTTGTGGTGGTCAGGCGATGCTGTCGGACGCAAAATGATTGTTAAGTTGCTGTATTCGCTGAAGTCTTAACGTGAGATTTCTGCTTGAGCTTGAACAATCGTCTCTATCCAACGGCTCAGGGGCACGTTACACAATCTGAAACGTTATATTGGTTATAGCTATTTTTACTTCCTAGTCAATGAGTGACCTATATTCATCACATTTCTCAGGATAGATTTTTATATTTTTGTTTGTCAAGCTAGTTGCCCTTCGATCAATTTTGACTCCTAAAAAGGGAAATTGAACTTACAATTTCCAATTAAATGAGCCCCCTTCGAAGTTTATACGACCACCACTTCCATAAATACCTTATGTTCCCCCAGGCCACAACTTTTAACACATAACGATCAAAATAGCTATCTCGCAATTTTGGAAAAGAGGGTGTGGTTTCCATCCGTTTCCATCGGATCACTTTTGACTCTTAAAAGGGCACCAAAATTTCTGGTTTCTAATCAAATGATCCCCCTCCAAAGTTTTTGGGACCTGATAGAGGCAAACAATGCTGTCGACACCCAAAATTCCAAAGGCTGGTGGAACAGGATTGTTGACGCAGATTTCGACAATGATGGCGATCAAGACTATATTATCGGCAACTTCGGATGGAATTCGCAATTAAAAGCTTCACCAGATGAACCCGTTCAATTATACGCCAAGGATTTTGATGATAATGGAGCAATCGACCCCATTTTATGTTCCTACCTTATGGGTGAGAGCTATCCCGTATTCTCAAAAGATGATTTGGTGGAACAGCTAGCTGGATTGAAAACCAAGTGAGCTAGCAATAGTAGGAGTAGTAGTAGTATTTTCCTTTTCTTTCACATATAAATTAGTTTACGTTTTCCGTTGCTTTTCTTATCAGATCTTTTTCTTTCCAGGTTCTTCAGCAGATGAAGATAGAATGGCACTGTGGTGAACTAGACTGTGTCACCCGAGGTGTCAACATACCTGATAAACCCTTAAACTTCAGGTTTATTGATTTGTAGTTTGATTTTGTAAATGAAACAAGTCAAAATAGAAAATAAAAATAGAATTTGTCAATTTTTTGGATTAATGTCCTTGATTGCTCATTGGCCGAACGGGTTGAAAACCGAGCCGGGTTCGATCAGTCGTCAACCGGGGCATCTCATTGATTTCATGGCGACGTTTCTCGATGTCGCCGATGCCCAGTACCCGACACAAGTCGGCAACCGCAAGATCGATCCGCTGCAGGGCAAGTCGTTGTTACCCATCTTCCAAGGCAACACACGTGAGCCGCACGAGTCATTGTATTTTCACTTCAGCACGGACCGCGCACTACGACAAGGCGATTGGAAACTTGTCTCGGCCAAACGCGGACGCTAAGTAAGAACTTCTTCAACAACAAACAATATTGCTGTTCATCGAAAATTTTGACTACTATTCAAACTTTATCCAGAATTTTAATTACTATCCATCATTTTAATTCTTACGTAGAAAAAATGAAAAAGATGGAAGCTACCAATCAATTTACAACTATTGAAATATAAATTCTAACAGCAAGAAATTGGAAGTTTATGGGGTCGGTTGCCAACATCACATCTTGATTAGACCTGGTTGTGGCTGGAAAAACAATAAAAACTAAATAAAACAAAACACGTTTTTTTTCACACAACGGTTTCCCGATTCGTGGATGTCAGATCCGTGCTGATGTAGTCGGGGATATAGCCCTGGGCGACGCAGGCACGCATGATCGGCAAAAGTCCGTGAAAGCGGTCGAGACCGAGATCCACCTCGATCCCGCGAGCCCGGGCCTCTAGGAACTCGGAGCGGACCTGTCCGTCGGCGTCGAGGATCGTATCGGTCGGTTTTCCAAGGAACGCGGAACGCGAGAGCGGGCAATGATAGCGCCGGAAACATCCCGCGATCTCGAAGAACGAGCCTTCGCCCGATTGATGGGCAGAAAATTTTGAGAATATACTGAACCGAGATAGAGTTGCAGGAAAAGATATAGATGAAAATGAAAACGTTTGTAATACCTTGTATGAAAAGGAAGATTTGTTTTGTGAAGAAGAACTGACGAAAGTACTAAAAGGATTAAAAAGTAATAAGGCTCCAGGTGCTGATATTGTGGTAAACATTTTTCTTAAATATTGTGGCCCTAAGATTAGAAATAAGTTACTGAAGATTTTGAATATAATTTTTGAAAAAGAGGAAGTACCTAGCGATTTTACGAAAATGGATTGTTTGATTCAAATAAGAATGGAAAAATTTCCCATCCGTGGTTTTTGTATTGTGGTGAATTAATTCTCATCTCGTCTGTAGCTTTGATTAATGTAATTTGATCTTCGGGAATTCCAACTTCTTCAAAAATTTCTATTTTTGCTCTTGATAATGGCTCTTCGTTATTTTCAATAATGCCACTAATTCCTGCCCATAACCCCTTCATTGATTTTACTTTGTCACTTCTTTTTAGAATCAATAATTTGTCATTATCTCTAATGAATGATGTAACAATCTTCGTAAAGCGAAAAATATGAAAACAGCCAAATAGCTTGTTTTGATAATATGAATAGAACCGCATTGAACATTTATGATTTCAAGGGGGCTCCGGACTCTGGGGTATCCTTTTGTGGGTAAGCCTCTCAACTGACTATGATAGCCCTTGTTATTTGCAGCAAATTTAGTGTATGTGCGAAAGACACCATTTTGAGCATTATGAGTCATTAATCATAATGATTGAGGTTTATTGCGCATACCGAGCTCCGTCTGTGCTACAAATCAAAAGTAGTCTACCCGTCTTTGTAACTGCATGGATCGAAATACTCCTTCAAAGGTCAGAGTAATTATTGAATAAGAATAGATTTTCTAAAGATTGTTTATAAAAGAAGACAAATAATTATGTCTTCTTTTTTTATCTAGCTGGCATAGATGGGATTCTGGATTATCAGTTTGAATCAGTGGAATGGCATATTTTTTTTTTAAACATTTACTAATAAAATGCTGATAAAAAGCGGCGATTCAAACAACTCGAGTTAACCACGGGAAGGAAACGCAACTACAATATTACTTCAGAATTTCTCACTTTTTCAATGACTGCAACGTTTGTACGTCGTGTTCAATCTCTTTCTCGAGTGACTGTATCTTCGCATACAAATTGGTGTACCGTGAATCCAAAGCTGCTAGACCTTGACCAATCTTTGCCTCAAAGTTGCTAGTCTCATCTCCTCTCTTCCTCATGTGGAAGTGGGCATCATCATTATTCTTGCTGCTGGGGTTGACATCCACGTTCAACGGACGGCGTGGACTTCCAGGTTGCTCGTCATTGTTTTGACAATCCAGTTTCTTTGTACCAGCTTGGTTGCTGGTGTCTTTTCCCAGCTGTCAGGAGGACTGAGAGGAAATTACTACTGAACAGTCTAATTTTCAGTTTCCAAGAGTACTTTTTCGATTGTCAAATTGACTTCAAGTCGATTTTAGGCTACACTGGCTTGTCAAACCTAGACTGTACTCCTTGTCGCTGGATCCTGGACATCCACCGGTTTTTTGTTTCCCCAGGTATCTTGACTCCACTGCCTGCTCCATTGCTTTATTCATTGATTTTGAAGTACAATGGTAAATCTCTTGTTGCTAGCTTTTTCTTGTTTTTTTATGGCACTTGGTAGTTTTTTAGTTTTTTTCTTTTTTCCTTTTAGTTTTTTTTATAGTTTTTTACCTTTTTTGTTTTTTTAGTTCTCTTTTCTTCTTTGTTTAATATTTCTTTTTCTTCTTTATTTTTATCTTTTCTCTTTTAGTTTTTTCTTTTTTTAGTTTTTTCTTTTCTAGTTTTTTCTTTTTTAATTACTTTTTAGTTGTTTCTTTTTTTTAGTTTTTCTTTTTCCTTTTTTTAGTTTTTTCTTTTTCTTTTTTTGTTTTTTAGTTTTTTCTTTTTTAGTTTTTTCTTTTTTATCGACCTAACCATATTCTTTACCATACAAAAAAGCCTTCAAGTCATGTACTTTCTTACTTAAGTACGTTCTTAAGTATTAAGTACTTAAGTACAATTTACTCCGAGTACTTAGTACTGATACTTAATTACAATTTTGGTTGAGTGCAATACTTTTATGGAATACCTGACCCAACACTAGAGGATCAGCAGGGTAGTGCATGTTCAACCGCACTTCGACCCTGCTAATCTACATTTTGCTCCTGATCCTCCTTTTAAGAGCAGCTGAGCAAACAGTTTTATGAAAATTGTACTTATGTTCAAACGGACCTTAATTGGAAATCACGCTTCGTATGTGTACACACAATTTCTAAATTGTGAGAAAAATATCATTATTTTGTTTAAATTCACTTTATTCTATTCCCAGCAGGCACTTCATACATCATGCTGGTGCAGAGATAAATGTTCCACAAGTAGTACTGGCGTTGTGTGAAATGCGACTAATTCCAGTCTTAATTCTTAGCAGATTTATGTCAATTCTTTTTTGGAGCTGGTTAAAAGAAATATTTAGAAAAGCGAAAATAGCGAGGAGTCCCTACATCACTAAAATCTTAGAAATAGATGGTTTGGAGTGTACAGATATCGTGAACCTATACATTTTCAGATTCCTGGGTATTGAAACTACCTTTGTAAGATAAAATCTAAGTTTCAAGAATTTTCAGAAAATCTCTCATTTGTCGACTGCTAACCTACCTTAATAGCGATAAACAATTAATATTTATAAATATTTATCTACACAATGAAATAAAAAATACTTTTTGTAAATTTATGCGAAGTTCCTTGCATCTGAACATAAATTAATTAATATAACAATTTTTGCACTCGGTATTGTTCGAAGGAGCTCGTAGCGGAATGGAAACGACGATCCATTTTGAGTTCGAACAACCAACGCTGATCGACCGCGTTCGTTTGGAATTGATACCAGCCGATATCGCGAAGGACCGCCGGCTGGCTCAACACAAGACAGGAGGCAAGCTATTGCTGTTTGACGTCAAACCGATCAAAACAACGAACAACCGATACGACTACCGTGCTTTTTCTCGTTGTGTCCATCTGGAAAATCCGAAAGACGATTCGACCGAATCTTGCATTGATTATCTTTCCTAGATACGAACTTTTCTGAGACGGCTGATCTGGGATTTGTGGAATATTGGTCTCAGCAGACGGTCGAAAACGACGTTCGTCTTTGCCACCCTTGCTGATATCTCTGCATCTAGATTTTCGATTGAGCAGACAATTGAACCAAGGTAGGTGAACTGCTTGACTATCTCACTGTCTTTACCATATATTTCTATAGTTGTCAGGGAGCTGCATGGTGTCTTGACCACAGGCAATATTTTGGTCTTGGTCCAGTTTACATTAAGCCAAGTTTATCTGCAGCAGATGCTTGAGTACGCGTTCTACTTCCCTCGTCCGGGTGAGAACCCCCACTACCCGGTCCACGTCACGCAGGGCGGGAAGCTCGTCGCGTTCGCCGAGCCACGCACGCTCGAGGTATTGACGGAGCCCCGGACCGTCGACACGACGTCTTGGGAGCACGTATCGCAAAACGGCACGCTCGAAGAAGTCCTTCGGTACGTCGAACGACACAACGCCCAACGACTCGACCTCGCGCGGATCGCTTGGCGAATGCGCGACCGAGCGGCATTCGCGCAGGTCACCGACCTCCTACGGGAACAGAGGAAGTGATATGTCATATAATGCAGAACATTAATTAGATGAAAAGAAACGGAAAACCTTATTTTACATTTAAAAATATTCAGAAAATAAAAAAAAACAAGTAAAAAAAAAAAATGTCAATTCAAAAATTATTGTGGCAAACTACAAAAAAAATATTTGATGGTATCAAGCCTGAATACCAGCTCAATTCTAAAAGTGAAGCTTGCTGATTGAGGCCTCGCTATATCCTTTTATTTTTAAGCCTTTTAGCTTCTTTTAATTTAATCTCCTTTTCAAGTTTCAAATTAACTTACGTAACGAGCTTCTATATTCGTATATTTCTATTATGTATATGAGAGGGTTTGCCCCCTCGTTAATACATCGTTATTTACATAAAGCTTTAATTTTGTCCTAGTTATTTAAAAATGACCCTGAATAACGAAGGCTGTAGAATATATAGTTGAAATTACTAAAAATACTTTGGCGTAAAGAGCGAGGTATTTAGGAGGAGATGAGCCCCCATACGCGTAATAATCTCTGTTCGTTTTGAGTTTAAATGCTTGTTCTTACTTTCAGTCGATAAAATGCGCCAGCTGCTTCCAGCTTGCCCTTGATGTCTTCTGCTTCGGCTTTGTCGACGCCTTCTTTGACGGCTTTGCCGCCAGCTTCGACGAGGTCTTTTGCTTCTTTGAGGCCCAGGCCGGTGATGCCGCGGACTTCTTTGATGACGTTGATTTTCTGAGCGCCAGCAGCGATCAGGATCACGTCAAATTCAGATTTCTCTTCTGCAGCTGCACCGCCAGCGTCGCCGCCAGCTGCGCCAGCAACCATTACTGCGCCGCCAGCTGCGGGCTCGATGCCATACTCGTCATATTATTTTTTTTTTTGGCTAAATGGCTTTCTCACAGTTTTAACCGAATGTTTTGAGAAAAAAGGAGCGAGGGAGGAGGCCTAGTTACCCTCCAATGTTTTGATTACTTAAAAAGGCAACTAGAACTTTTATTTTTTTATGAACGTTTTCATTAGTAAAAAATATGCGTAACTTATGAATTAACTTACGTAACGAACTTCTATATGCGTATGTTTTTATTGCGTATATGAGGGGGCTCAACCCTCGTCGATACCTCACAATTTACATTAAAGCTTAGATTTTATGCCGCGCGCGGAGAACTGATAGAGCACCTTTTTGGCGGGTACCAACTCGGTTTCCTCCAAATGGTCGATCATGCGCGAGGTTAAAACGGTTTCGACGATTTTTTTCCAATCCACATTTGGATCGATATTGGACTGAATTGGTGTATCCAGCTTTTGCGCTGTGGCCATAGCGCTGATCTCCCTAGCATCGCTGTAGCTGCCTTCGCTCGGACAGATGTGTCACGCATGGTGGCTATTTTCCCTATTCCTTTCAGGATACGCCGATTTGCTGGACAGTTTGGCCAACTTGGGCGCTTCCGAAGTCGCGGACCGCCAAGGCTACCAGTGTCAGTGCAGCGGCCCCTCGGACTTGAGCTTCGAGATGGCCGGGGAGGACCGCCGTCTCGAAGCTTAAATCCGAGGCACTGCAGTACTGATGCTGGCACGTGTTCAACTGGTGAGTCTCCCATCCAGTTTCCCCAGCACAGGTATGTTAACTGAAGCCGATGGCTTGCCGGATGGCCTCGGCCACGCGGCCTCCGAGGCTGCGCAGGAACGCCGAAATCGGGCCGTTTTCGAGCTTTCTCCACAAAGGTGTTGGAGGGCGGCACCTGGGCGGCGGGCCGTCGCGCTGCCCGGGAGCGGCGCCCCGATGGCTCCCCTCCCATTCGCCTCGACAGCGACGGCACAGTATTCTGATCCGCCCCCCGGAGGACACCCCATGGCAGGCACCGCGACGGTCATCGGTCACCCCCTCGTTCAGCACAAGCTCACCCTCATGCGGCGCAAGTCGACGTCGACGAGCGAGTTCCGGACGCTGCTGCGGGAGATCAGCATGCTCCTCGCCTACGAAGTGACCCGCGACCTGCCGCTGACATTATTCTGTATAGGAAAAGGGGCTGTCCACTCCTCAATGCCCCACTCTTTGTGCTAAAGTTTTTTATTGTCTTAAAAAGGTGAGCTGTGAGAAAGAGTCAAACTTTAGCGTAAAGAGTGGGGCGTTGAGGAGCGAACAGCCCCTTCCATATACAGAACAATTTCTGTTTTTTAAGTTTCAATGTCGCTCCTTACTATCAGTTAAAAAAAATGGTTTGTTTTTTACTTAAGATCTAAACGTTTTTGAATTAATGCAGGTTTTTAATGTGGCTCACCACTAATGAACTTTAACTGAAAGTAAAGAGCGATATTAAAACTTAAAAGGAACAGAAATTATTCCATAAATAAAAAGGGCTGTCTCCTCCTCAACGCCCCGCTCTTTGCGCTAAAGTTGACTTTTTAAAACAGTTTGAACAGTTTGAAAAAGAGTTTGACTCTACTTTTTAAAACAATAAAAAAAACTTTAGCGTAAAGAGTTGGGCGTTGAGGAGGAGAAAAACCCTTTTATATACTGAACAATTTTTGTTCGTTTTAAGTTTTAATGTTGCTCCTTACTTTCAGTTAAAAAAACCAAATAGAGCGTGCGTGTTAGTTGTAAAGTTTTCATTACATATAAAGATTAAAGGGTTTAAAAGTTCACGTCACGAATAGACAGGAGGATTGGCGGGGGGTTGCGTGGTGGGGAGAAAAAAAGTGTTCACGTGTTCTGGTGTTCTTGGGTTCAGGTGGTGGGGATGATTGGGGAAGTGTTGTGGTGTTGCAGTGTTGTGGTGTTGTAGTTTTTATTCGAGAACAAGGGGCGGGACTTCCTCCTCAACTACCGAACTATAACACTACAACACTTTCCCCATTCTTCTATTTATTTTAGCCTTATGGATTTTGTCAATGAGACTTGGAAACGTAATTATTCCTGTTTTATATTCACAGCTGACGTAAGGACAGCTTTGAATGAATAAGAAGACCTGATGTAGCATCAAAGCTAAGCTCTACTTCTTTAGGTATAACTAGCCCATTCTTTTTTTTTATGGGAGTGGTCAACAGCAAAGACTTTCTTGGAGGAAACAATATTGGAAAACTTTTTTTACCCTCGTATGAGGTGACTGTTGGTTTTGACACCTATTCTGTAAATTGTTGAGTCTTATCCAGATCCACACCGGACGCATCTTCCATCGTTCGAAACAGGTCCGCCGGATTCGGTCGTTTGAACATCCAGCGTCGTGAATATTCTTTGAACGCAAAATCGAACAGCTCCCGTCCCAGCACACTCTCCCGCAGCACGTTCAGAGCTGTTGCCGGTTTTCCGTAAGCATTGTTGCCAAACTGCAGAATCGATTCGGAGTTTGTCATGATCGGAACCTGGTTTCTGCTGCTCATATAGCCGGCGATATCTTTCGGCTCACCACGTCGGGACGGGTACCGGTCCTCAACTAAAATGGAAAATTTTTCAAAACAGTCCCAGCGTCCTTACCTCAGCGAAGTTCAACCAGTCCAGGACTGATAAATAAATTGTGATGAAACGTGGCAATTCATTGAAATGAAAGAGAATGATTTAAAAACACGTTTTTAATGCCAGTCTTGCCTTTTTGGCTACTGATCTCATAGGTTTATTTGTGACAGGTTCTGTGCTAATATCTATTGGTTTTTTATAATATTTTGTAAGGTTATTTTTAATTAAATTTGTGCATTTCCTATTGTAAGTTTTTTCTTCTTACTGAAAGTAAGGAGTGACATTAAAAATTAGAACAAACAGAAATCATTCTGTATATGAAAGTGGCTTTCCCCTCCTCAACGCCTTGCTCTCTACGCTGAAGTTTTTATTGTTTGAAAAAATAGAGCTGTGAGAAAGAGTCAAACTTAGCGTAAAAGAAGAGGAGGTGGCCTAGTTGTCCTCCAATTTTTTCGGTCACTTAAAAAAGGGACTAGAACTTTTAATTTCATTTAGAATGAGCCCTCTTCTGATATTTTAGGCTCAATGGGGTGATACAATCACCCCTGGACGTGCTCACGATGCGTCGTCCACGCAGAGCCTCCGCGGACGCGGTCTTGAATGTTCCGCCACCGACTCCACCGATGCCACCGGCACCTTCTGGATTTTCCGGATCCTCCAGAGCGCTGTGTTCCTCCTTCGACAGCTGGCCCCGCTCGTTCCGGCGCTTGTTCCTGCTCATGACGAACTGCGGCATTTCTGGATCTCGTGTGGCAGGTGGCAGGCGCGTACAAATCGTGTCTGGAAATCACGAATCCAGTGCTATGCTCCATACCTAACAGTATTAATACTAGCGTCACTTCCTCGAATGCCATGCCTTTTTCGAGCATGGCGTGCTTGGCCATATTGTAGTAATTGCTGACGGCGATTCCGTTCAGTTTGATCATGGCAGTTAACCTCCAGGTGCGTTTGTTCAGTGGGCCGGGTGACCGGCGGTATCGTTACCGCGCGACAGGAAAACAAAATTTTCGTTGTAATAGTCCGGCAGTGCGCGTCACGGGCGGGGCCATCAGTGCCTGGCCGCCGCAACGTAGTGTAAAGCAGTTCCGCCGGTCGTGGGGCCGCCGCACGGGAGCCACGACCTTGGAGACGCGGGTGCGGACCGTCGCGGCGGCGCGGTTCGCGAGCTCGCCACCGACGGTCGAGAGCTGGGTCTGGAGCTGGTTGGCCGCGTCGCTGCCCGGCTTGGCGCTCTGCAGCTGCAGGCTGATCTGATCGAAGAGGGACTCGAGGTCGGTCTGGGTCGCCGCCTGGGGATCCGCCGGGACCTGGAAGGCCGGGCCCGAGCTGCCGCCGCAGGCCGAGAGAAAGAAGGCCGCGAGGATCAGCAACACGCCGAGGGCCAGGCCCCCGTCGCGGCGATCAACCGATTAGAAAATAAATTCTTTTTCAAATAAAAGTATAATAAGGATAAATTTTCAGGCTGAATCGTCTGCAAGAAATTTTACGGGGGGGGGGATTTTCAGAGAGGATGGAGCTGTCTGGAGGGAATTTGACGGGGGGTGCACTTTACGTCAGATGAAATTTCCAATATCTTCCTCTTTACGCTAAAGCTGTTAGCACTTTTAAAAAAGCTTCTTATTCTAATTATACAGCCTCTGTATTTTAGTAGCCGTTTTTAAAAAAATGAGACGAACAGTCAAACTTTAGGGAATTTTCCAGGGGAAATTTTACACAAAAAGGAATTTTACTGGTTTTTTTTTACAAGGGGGGGGGGGGGGGGTATTCCGGGGGAATTTTCCGCTGGGAAAATTGTCTGTGGGGGAGAATTTTCCGGGAATTTTCGGGAGCACTGAAATAATGTATATTTAAAAATGTCCTTTCTTATGACCTCAAAAATCCAGCTTTTTGCATGCTGCTGACCAGTTTCTTGTGCTTCTATTTATTTTAATCATTAAAAAGGAGCTTCTGATCTCCCAATCAACAATGCCACAAGTTCACGATGCATGGCGTGGTGGGAACTGTAACCCCATTTTTCAAAATTCTCTCCATCTGCACGCAATTCACCGAACACCTCTGAGGCCAGGGCAGCTTTAAACGATTCGAGATCATCAAACACCACTTCATTGCCGACAATCATTCTTTCGTCTTCTACCTTGCCCATGTCACGCCAGCCTATTGGCATGTAACACAGTACATTGCGAATACCGGGAAATTTTGCTGCGATTTGCGGATGATGATTGATATAGTAATCAATGAAGTCACTGCCATCCCTGACCGTTCGATGAAGTTAGATGCAACATCATTCACAAGTTTTCTGACACTTGCCTTTAGGGAATGAAGAAGTGGAAGCTTAGATTGAAAACGGTGTTGAAATCATTAGAGAAGCCAAGAGAGTAGTCCATAAATTCAAGGTATGGCTTTGTCAACTTGCTTTGTCAAGATGACAAGATAAAGTCATTTGTTATAGTTGGGTCGTCAAACGTGGTTTCTATGAAATAATGAGTAAGAGCAATCTGGTGTTCAATAAGCGTCTTTATGCAGGCCTGAAGGGACAACCAATGCTTAGTTTGGGTAGAGTAACCATGGTAGTATATCTGATAGTATGATAGTATGATCAAATAATTAAAACACTGCTTCTTTGAGATAAATCTTTTATGTCTAGCCCAGGAGTTTGGGTCATCCAGAAAAACCTGTAGTACTTGGAAACAGAAACCGATCCTGCAAAAGGAGCCCAACCACAGGAGTCTCTGATCACGGCTCCCTGGAATCCTTGTAATTATTAGATTGTTGCATAATTCTGTGTGATTTTCGTATAAATCACCTTTTTTGTGTTTCTCATGCTTTACGGGGTTCATCTCCACCTAAATATCTCACTCTTTACGCTAAAGTATTTAGTAATTTCAACTATTTATTTTACGGCCTTTCTGTTTCAGGGGTCATTCTTAAAGAATTGGGACAAAATTTAAGCTTAAGTGTAAAGAGTGAGGAATTAGTGAGGGGACTAACCCCCCTCATTTACATAATAAAAATTTAAGAATTTAAAAGTTCGTTACGTAAGTTAATTCTTAACTTACGTATATTTTTACTAATAAAAACGTTTGTTAAAAATTAAAAGTTCTAGTGGCTTTTTTGGGTGCCGGAACCGCTGGACGAGCACGCGGGCGCGCGACTCCTCGGCGGCCTCGCGCCAGAACATCGTCGTGACGACGTCGACGCGGCGGTGCCGCACGCGGATGCGTTGCAGCGCGAAGAGCACCGCGAACGTGACCGCCATGCCTCCCAGCATCACCAGGGGGTGCGAGGTTCGTGAAGCTCATGCCTCGTAGTGTCCCGTCTCGAAGAGCGTGGCGAGCTGCGGAGTGATCTCTTTCTCGACGTCGATGCGGAGAAGGCCCGCCTGCCTCGAGCGTGCGAGCGTAGCTGACACCGGCCTCGAATTCCTGGCTCAGATGTTCGTTCTGCTGGGCGACAAGCGCGTCACCGCCACCCGGCTCCACCAGCCCCTCGGCCTCGAGTCGGCGCGCGTAGATCTCTCGGGTCGAGGGATGCGCGGCGATCTTCTTGTACATCGCCGGCTGGGTGAACATCGGCTCGTCGCCCTCGTTATGGCCGAGCCGGCGATACCCGATAATGTCGAAGACAACGTCGACGCCGAATTCCTGGCGAAACTCGGTCACGATCCTGGCGGCGTGGATCACCGCTTGCTGTAGATTACAAACATTTCACTCCCCGCTTTCCCATCCTACAATTATCATCTACCGCCGCCATAGAGCAAGGCGTGCTTGAGCGGGCTGAGCTTGCGAAAGCGGATGCCGAGCGGCGCCTGGATGTAGAGAACCTCGAACAGGCTGACGCCGAGGCCGATCCAGACGGTGAGGATCACGGCATTGGAGACCGGCGCGCCGATGGCGATGCGGGCAACGACCCCGACAAGGACGAAGCTGACCGTGCCGATGATGACCGTGAAGAGTTTTCTCTTGGTGGTGGTTCAACTTCCCCCTCAACATATTTCGAATTTTTATCTTAATATCCTTAGCCTTAGTAATAATTACAACAGAAGTAGTTGGCGTAAAATAAGTGGTGATAGTAGCAGTCTGAGTAGTAGTAACTCCCGCAACATTCCCTCACAACTTTACCTGAATGCCGTTGACTTTTTTTTACACAAAAGGTCAAACATGCCCCCCTTTCCCCCTTATAGAATTTGTTATAGAATAACAAATTCTATATTTAAAGAATAGGCAAATCGTGTAACTTGCAGCCCTTGACCCAAGCTATGCCTCTGGTCACGTTATGCAACTTGAACCATACAAAATATTTTCGTTGATAGGCTGTCATACTTGAGAAATAATTTGTGTTGAAGAAACTTCAGATCAAATATGATTCTATATCAGATTCATATGCTTTATTCAGATCAGATTCATTATGCTTTATTTATAAATAATTCCTCCGAAATAATTATTAAAACTATTTCTATAAATCGCATCTAGGGAAGGTAAAAGAATTTTTGATATATAATTATTGCAAACAAATTTGTAACGAAGTTTTAATTTGCACTAGACCTTCGATGTCGATGCGATCGCCCCGGTCATAGACGCCGGTCAAAGGGTGTTCGGAGAAAACCGGGTCCAGGAGGCACAGGGCAAATGGCCGGAACTTCGCGGCCGCGCGGAAGCCATAGAGCTGCACCTGATCGGACCGCTGCAATCGAACAAGGCTCCCGACGCGGTCGCGCTTTTCGATGTCATCGAAACCGTCGACCGGGAAAAGATCGCCAGGGCGCTTGCCCGTGAGATGGAAAAGCAGAACCGCCGGCCACGGCTCTACGTCCAGGTCAATACGGGAAAAGCTGGACCCGCGCGGATCTCCCCAAGCCGACCCGAGACCGGGACCGGGTACGCGCCGATATCGACGCCTGGGGCTATGGCTTGTTGGAGGGTGCCCTGGAGGAGCCGCTGGTCTCGCGCGCTCGGGACAGGATCAACGAGCAGGCGGCGGCCGAGCTGCAACACGGCATGGCTTTCGAGGATGGCGGGCCGACCCAGCAATGGGGTCAGTTCCGAGACGAGAAAGGTAGGCTCCGGCCCGAGGCCTTCACCGCCGCCAATGGCGGGATCAACCAACGGGTCACTAAAACAATTATATTATTAACTTATATAAGCCTGCACGAGATGTTTCTATTAATTAGACTATCATATTTTCTTCCATTATCATCCTTTTTTTAAAACCATTTCAAATTATATTTTGGTAAATTTTGTACTCCGTCCCACACGGAACGCATGATTAGATTGTAGTATCAGAGAAATTCATTATTAGAGCCCTATATACGATCATCAGAGGGGTGGGGGGTGTATTTGTGAGTCAATTAATTATCAAACAGTTCGTGGTAACGAACTGTTGTAAGGAGCGACCCGAATTCTGTAAAATTAAAATCATCAAAGTAATTCGAGAAATGAATTGCTAAACAATCTTAAGTGTTCAACGGATGGATTTTTGTTTGCTAGTATGTTATCTTAGACGCATAAATCTAGATATGGAAACATGTCAAACTCAGTTTTTTCCCAATACGTATTCCGAAGCTCGATTTTTTATGAATGCTTTCACATTAGCTTTTTGAGCCAATATATGTATTTGCTGTTCTTACATCGTTTAATTCACAACACTCGATTGTCCTGATATTTCCTCCAAGCAGATCAGTTAATTTAAAAATATAGAATTTATAAAATATAAAACTTGAACGTAATAAAATATAAAATTTAAACGTTATAAAAATTTATATCCAACTCTCCCTCTCCCCCAAATCGTAGATTCCCGCTAGGGCATATTAGGTGCTTATGATATTACTTGTATCGATGCTAATAGTTGTCAGAAATGTGTCACAAGACCATGTGCTTATTAGAACATGAAGATGAATATATTAATTTAAATAGTCTACGAGTAGTAGGGCCATTATCCACAAGAATCGTGCATTTCAGGCCAAAAAGTATGTACTAAAAGATGTAGTCTGAGCAAACAATCACTTCGCTGGTCTTTTACCGGTCAAACTGATTGGTAGATAATAATAGAGCCAACAAAGAGGAAAAGGAGAAATATAGTGATGATTACAGAAGAAGAAAAAAATACAAGAGAGAATTGCGCCAGCCAAACATCTAGAGGAAAATCTTCTTGAAGTTGAGAATTAGCTGAAAAAAGGACAGTTTTAAATTATGTTATAGATCTGATCAAACGCATTGGATCAAAGACGGGTAGATCGTGATTTATCAGTGGGGCCTGGGCTAACTGGCCTTTACCACCGTCAATAAACAAGATATCCGGGATCTTGGCGGGATCAGAGCCCGGTTTAAAGCGCCTTTTCAGGGCCTGTGCCATAGCGGCATAATCATCACCGGGAGTGATTCCTTCGATATTGTAGCGACGATAGTCATTCTTAAATGGCCCTTCGCGATTAAACACCACACAAGAGGCTACGGTTTGTTGTCCAGATGTATGGGAAATGTCAAAGCATTCCATTCGCTGAATGGGCTTTTGCCATTCCAATACTTTTTCCAGTTCAACAAACGCAGAATCGAGAAATTGGGCGCCTTTGAATTTGTGCAGGTCCATCCGGCTACCAACATCGCAAATAAAGATTGAACGGTTGCTATGTTGGGCGCTTTAGGCTACGGATTGCGCGGATGTCGCGTGTGGATGAATAGATCAGCGACCAGATATTCTCGACTTTGATTTTAGTGATCCCTGCCTTGAATAGCCCCATGTGGCAAAGAACCGAAGGCAGCTCTTCTACGCAAGCTCCCCCAATATGAAAGACCCGTTGAAAGGTGGCGTAAAAGCCCTTTTATCATTGTGACTTTTTGAATGTATAGGCCAGACTTAGTTAATTAATTAAATTAATTAATGGAGAAACCTCTAATTTCTAAGAGTGGAAATACAACTGTTTTTACAAAAGATAGAGAATTGTAAAGCAGTCCCTTGGTCCGCTAAGAGATTACAACATTTTCTATAAAGAGACTGAAAACCAACTGAAATAAATAAAGAGACTGAAAAGCTGGTTGCTGTGGAATATATGAGGAGGACTTGGAATGTAGGGGTCCTGCCTTGCTGCTTTGGCAGCTAGAAAATGTTTTTTCCAAGCCAATCGTCTGGCCCTGAAAGTCTTGCGAAGTCGAGCTTCGTGATTTTCTACGGAATTCCTCGGGCTGACTCTCACCTATCAAAAATTCATCTCTCAAATAATGACCGGTATATCCGGTATCTTTCTTGACAAGAATCTCTCCATCAGTACCACATTATTCTAATTTAAATGTAGATATCAAGGAATCTTGGAATTTCTAGGATATTTAAACACAATTTTCCTGGGTCGGTTCAAAAAATTTTGTTTCATTGTTTAATTCAGTCTTACGTCTCTTATTGAGCCACGGCACCGTAAAAGAGAAAAAGCATACATGTAAAATGATAATATATATCACTAAACAAATCACCAGAATTCAATATCATCTACATTGGATTCCCACTCGATGTCATCATATGTGGGCTCACCTTCCCACTTCACAAGGTTTAGTTCAGACTGGTTGAATCCCATAGTAGTCATAATAATCTTGTATGGACCATACACAATACGTTGATGGGGATCGGAAACACCACAACCTTCTTTGATCACAACCTCACCTTCTTCGTTCCAATATCCAGTCGTGGCCGCAGCGGCGTGCCGGTGATCGCCGATGGCGGCATCAAGTTCTCGGGCGACCTGTCAAAGGCCATCGCGGCGGGCGCCCATTGTGCGATGGTCGGCTCGATGCTGGCCGGAACCGACGAGGCGCCGGGCGAGGTGATCCTCTATAACGGCCGGTCCTACAAGGCGTATCGGGGCATGGGCTCGGTCGGCGCCATGGCGCGGGGCCCGGCGGATCGGTATTTCCAGAAGGAAGTGCGCGACACCATGAAGCTGGTGCCCGAAGGCATCGAGGGCCAGGTCGCCTACACCTTACTACAGTTCGTTACCACGAACTGTTTGATTGCAGATTAACCTGCTTTATCTCCAAATGAAGCTGAACAAGGAATATTATTTTTTTTTAAATAAAAGGGGTTCCTGAGAGAGATCCCTGATATACTCCGTGGTCATTACTTTTTTTTATTTTTTTTATTTTTTTATTTGTTTAATCTCACCCCAATAGATAGCATGGTGTTTTTAAGCTTGGTCGTTGCACAGGGATACAATTTATCCATTCATCTAAAGAGTTTTTATGGCTACTTCATAGGATTTTTTAGGCCCGCGGTGGCCAGCATCAGCAGCGCGGTCGCCTTGCGCGCCTTGCGGTAGGCACAGTTCACCGCCATCGCCATCGTGCCGGAGGAGGAGATCAGCACGAAGGTCATGATCGCGATCAGCAGGAGCGGCAGGTGGTGGCCGCCGATATGCAGGGCAAAGCCCTCGCTGGCGTTCGGCCATGGCTCGGTGGTGGAGCTGCGCGCTGTGAGATAGGCGACCAGGAAGCAGGCAAAGACGAAGGTGTCGCTCACCAGCAGGATCCACATCATCGCCTTGCCCCAGGAAGTTGCTGCTTGGTGGGAGAACTGCTCTTTTAGTTTTGAAACTGCCTCTGAATATGAAATCCATAGAAGCTCCCACATGCAACATTTCCAAATCATCTGGGATGGGTCAAGTATTGCAGCAATGCAAACTTATTGTTTGGGACGAGTGCAAAATGGAGCATAAGAAATCACTCGAGGCTGTCAAGCGATCGTTGCAAGATTTGCGAGGAAATTCTAAACCCTTTGGCAGCATATTAATATTGCTTGCAGGAGATTTCAGGCAAACATTACCAATTATTCCTAGAGAGCTGGATGTGTGGATGGAGCCGTTGGATATCGTGTACAACGAAGCATGCATCAATTCGATCGGTTCGTTGCTGCTGTGGATCTTGTTCTTGTCGTCCTCGTCCTCGCCAGCCCATTGCACGTCATCTGCAACGATACGATGATGTGCAGTGGAGTTCTTCAATGTGGAGAATCCCGTGCTGCTGGAGGAGCTGGAGATAGCAGCAATCAACCACTACCTCGACAGGGACGTCAGAGAGATGGTGCGCGTGGTCGCCTGCCGTCTTCCTCCTCATCCGCTCGCCGTATTTAAGTGCGTGTTATGGATATTTAATTTGATTTCACCAAAACAGATATTGTGAAATATGATTTTAATTGACTCAAATACTGCAAACGTTGTGGTAATGGGCATAGACATCAATTTGCTCGCGTAGCATCCAATGTGAAACTGCTTTTCATCCACTTCACATACAGAAAATAATCTCCCATTACATTTTTGTTTTCATGTCAACACCAATATACAGCAAAGGAGAGGGTTTGAAAACACAAATACACCAGTAAAAAACAAACATTTTGAAGACCTGTTTTTCTGGAATCAATCTTAAAAGTCGTGAGGTTTTGGCGTGAGACAAGAGGCCATTCTAGGTACATGCCTGATAAGTTTCATTTTAATAACCGTTTATGAGCTGATTTATTCTTTAATAAAATGAATTCGAGGTTTATTTTGTGAAAAAAGAATGCTTTTGGCTGTCGGCTATAAGACTCGATTACTTGTGTTCCTTTTAGTTATAACCAGTGTTGCCTGTAAGAATTTTTCAATTGAGGTGGGCATGAAGGGATTCTCCTTTGGGGGGGGGGGCAGTTTTTTTGGGTAACTAAAAAAAAGGGAAAAAATTCCTGGAAGACACTTTTAGAATTATCTAGTTACGACCAATTTCTTTCCCCTACAGAGGCTGATGCATATATTATATTTTTTTCAGGGGTTGGGGGGTTGGGGGTCCTTTGAAAACTGCGGTCCCCATGTCGTATTTTTCACTCCTCCGGTCCTGTAGCCAATTCAACTTATAAGCATCTGGGGATAACAGTCGCCTAAAATCCCACATCCACCCACATTCCCCTACCAGTTGGAAGGTTTTATGGAAACGACACCATATTTTAGTGATGTTACCTGTACCGACGTTACAGCCTTTACAGATAAAGGTATCGTCCACCCACATGCGTTCATTGGCGAACTTTGGCATGCCGTTTATCTCTGCTAACAGAATGTTTTCATCATCAGGAGATTGCATGGTGCCGGAGCCCGGCTTAAATCCTACCCATTTTCCAGGGGTAGGGTCTAAAGGTGTGTTAGTCACCGTGTAGCCAACTCTGCCATCGGTAGGGGGTAACCGTCTTACAACAGGTGTGCCTGCTTTGACACAAATGATATCGCCCAAATCGCGCATGCCCGCGATCGCGGCACGGGCCATGAGAGGTCATGGCTTCCGAACACCATTGCGGCCCAGAGCGCATGCGCCTCGACATTTTGCTGACTGCCGAGGGCACCTTTGCGACCCGCGCCAAGGCACGGGATGCCATCGCCCGCGGCGGTGTGCGCGTCAACGGTCAAGTCGTCACAAAACCCGGCGCCCGTTTCAGCCGGAACGATTCAATCGACATCTCCGATCAGGCCCGGGGCTATGTCTCGCGTGCCGCCCTGAAGCTGATTGCCGGCCTGGACCATTTCGGCTAGCTTGATAATCACACTTGGTCACAGTTTGATCACAGTTCACAAACACAACACAGCTTGATCACAAACACACACACAACACAGCTTGATCACAAACACACACATAGCACAGCTTGACCAAACAGAATGAACATTGTGTTCACAAACACAATGAATATTGTGTTCACAAACACAATGAACGTTGTGTTCACAAACACAGCTTGATCACAGTTTGATTTACTGCTTGTTTGATAACCTGCTTGCAAGTTCAACAAGTTAGGAAGAAGAGACAGCAGATAATATTGACGAGGATAACTGCGACAGGGCGTAAAATCTAGATCTATGAACAGCGGCCTCTGAAAAGGGCTGCCTCGACCCTTTCGGGGTACCTGCAAGACTGGGGACCTTGCGGTAACTCTATTCTCACTCGAGGAGTGGTGCCCATTGAGGAAATTATAGCCTAGTAAACGTCAAAGCACACGCACGGGATTCTGATTAACGGATAATTCTCCTGGGCTCTGTCTGTTTTGACGGGCGTTTTTGGGCAGAAAAACCTCTTCCAAGCTAATTTGTCTATAGGTTACCTCCTCATGGCAATTCGGACGTTACAACGCTCGGCTAGTCAGGATGATCTGCGATGGGTACTTTCAAGTAGAGATGATCATGGTGGCACGCCCCTGCATACTGCCGTCTGGAAGGCACCCCCGAAACTGGCTCTGATGCTTCTAGAGCTGGTGCCTATGAATAACCGAAAGGATTTCTTGCTTATCAAAGACGATGATGGAAACACCCCATTACATTTGGCCTGTGGGAACCTCGATGAAAAAGTTGAATTTTCAGTCATCAAAAATGCCCTGCTACTTGCTCCTGAAGCCATCTCCTTACTTTCAGTTGAAAAAACTTTTTCATGTTTATTTTCATTGTTCTTTAAAAAAATGCTAAAAATTCCTGCGTTCCCTTCATGGAAATTTTCTTCCCCCATGGAAAACTTCTCCATGTAGAGATCCCCCTCATAATTCCCTCCCATCAACCCATTCCCAGCCAAAAAACCACCCTGAAAGCGTCTGTACACTTCCCAATAACCATTACTATGTGTAAACACTGGTCAAAGTTTGTAACTTAAAGCCCCTCTCACGGGGACTTTGGAGGAGCAAGTCGCCCCGCTTCTCTAACTGATACTTCGTTCGTTTTAGTTTGCATGAGGTTCGCCCCATTCACCATGTTGGCGCTCATATTAGGCTTCGGCAACTGAACCCCGTCTGAACGAAATCAGGCCTTAGACGGTGAGAATCTGGACCCGATCTACAGTGTGATCTGCGTCTAAAAACACCACCAGACCGGGGCCTTGAGGCTCGGTCCGCCACATCGACCGTGTGATGCCTTCAAAATGTTGAATGAAGCGTTCGAGCGTACTTTGCGACATACGCAGGTGCTCATCGATTGCCTGCCCATCTGGGAATGTTGAAAGTGAAGTCTGGCTTTTTTTAGAATTCAAAAAGACAAAATGTTCTGTGATTTGCTGAGCCAAGGGCATACCTTACAGTAGGCACACACACACACACACACAAAAACACACACACACAAAAAAAAAAAAAAAAAAAAAAAAAAAAAAAAAAAAAAAAAAAAAAAAAGTGCTGTACGCATATCTGGAAAAATAATAACCTGGTTGGTCAACAAAATAAAAGAAGTCTTCATCCATATACACCAGGTAAATATATTCTGACGCCATTTTAACCATAAAGAAATTCTGGGTTCCAAAGCACAACCTAAAATTAATTTTCTGGATGCCTTCTGCCCAATATTAAAATATTTTTATCCTATTTAGTGTTTTGCTCAGATAAAAGAAGAAAGATACGTTTAAGTGGGTTCAAAAGAGATCTTTACAAACAGAGCTTCCCTGTAGTCTAACTTTTTTTTTTTTATCTAAAAACCTCTGAATTTGACCTCTTTTTGTCCATTATGAGAAACTGTGCTTGAAATTTGGCTTCTTTTTTCTGAAATTCAGCTCAAGTAGCTTTGACGTCACTCGACACCCACACACAGACAACTTATTTTTATATATATAGATAGATGGAATCCCCCCTCCACCCAGACTGATGATGCTGTTTTCCTGTTTAATTATCTGGCCTCCACCCATGGAGTTGATATTGGTGCCTTCCCAGTAAATGTAAAAAGACTTACAAGTAGCCAATAACCCTCAGGTAGCCACCCCCTTTTCTCCTTTTCTCTATGCCATCAACTGAATTGAAAAAAACAAATCATACAGAATTATTTTGAAGCAAAAGGTAAAATTAGTTTCTAATGGGCCAAGACGCCGTCCTCAGAGGCATGCCGGGCCTCGGCGATGTCCTGAGCGCCCAGGACATCTGGAACGTGCTGGCGTTCATCAAGTCGCACTGGTCCGCGCGCAACCGCGAACTACAGGCTCAGCGCACGCCATAGATGGCGGGCGCGTGGTTATCAGCTGAAAGGACGGAAACACCATGTCCACTATCAAACACATCATCGGCGGCGCGGCGCTTTCGGCCACGCTGTTGGCGGCGGCCCCGACCATCGCCGATGCCGAAGTCGAGATGACGGTCTACAAGGGATTTATTTTGTTTGCACTTCTAGAAGTACTTTTTCAGTTATCGAAATTTTGACGCTTCACATGTATTGCAAATCATTGCACTAAATCTCCCTCCTTGAGGGTAACAAAAATCATGTTGACTTGAAACGTTATCTCAAAATTATGTTGTACACTCACTGTGAATTAGGTGCGTCCCTGATGATCCTCGGGCCCTTTTCACACTTAAAAAAGAGATAGTTATTGTCGTCTAGCTAAAAGAATAAGGCGAAAAGGTTCAGCAATTGACGCTAAACTGGTTACTACGCCGCGCCATCCCCCGATGGGCAGCGATGGAACAAGGTCATGGGGTCGGCGACGGGGCGGGCCTGCTTTACCTGATCCACCGTCACTGGATCACGGAATTGCGCGTCCGGGTTAAGAGCGCCGTGCTTGCGCGCCTTGACGGACACCATTGCCAGCTGATCTTCGGTCAGCCCATATTCGTGCATATAACGACGGGCGCGCATGGCATAGAGCGCTGGCATGACCAAGCCATGGGCAACTTCCCAGTCCTCCTTTTCAAGCGGTAGCGTGCCGCCGCCAAACTTGCCAGTAGATGAAAAGCTTAGCACACTAACCACTCAGCTAGAAACGACTAGAAATGACCAACAAAGACGTTTTTTTTCAAAATTTGGGGGGCGGTCTGTTTTTCTCCCCACCCCTGATTATCACCCCGGTCTAATGGAATACATTTTTGAGATATTCAGGAAAACTTCCTGTAACCAATTTTTCTCTTAAAACAATTCAAATAATCATAAGGAAATAAATAAAAAAATTAAAAATTTGATTCATTATCTGAATTAGTACCAATCTTAGAAGCAATTTAAAAACCCTCCAGGCGGCATAGAAGGCCAGCTGGACAGCAACTATCATGCATTGACAACCCCTCACAATGGGAGTGACTGTGTCCTGTTTCAAGATTTCCAACATTACAATGCCCTGATTTGAGGATCAATCAGCTTTGGAGTTGCCATTGTAGATCTTGTTGGAGAAGACGGTCCAAGATCCTCTTTCAGTCCTTGCTCATCACTTTCTTGCACACCACGCTCCTCTGGGCATTTGGTATCTGGCTCAGAATCTTGCTTGCTTGCTTCAGCAGCTCGCAGAATTTCAGTGACAGTAAAGAAACACTGATTGTAGACCTATAAAATGTATGAACATTATTTTTAAAAAGAACATTATTCTTAAAAACACATCATTTCAAATATTATTGGCCTTTAAAAGTAAAGAAACACCGATTGTAGGCCTACAAAATGTATGAACATTATTTTTTAAAAGAACATTATTCTCAAAAATACATCATTTTATACATTATTGGGCTTTAAAAGTAAAGAAACACTGATTGTAGACCTATAAAATGTATGAACATTATTTTTAAAAAGAACATTATTCTTAAAAACACATAGCTGAAATTTATTTTCTCCAAAAACATTGTCTAAACTAAGATAAGCCTGCATAATTCAAGCATCCACTGGAATAGGTAATTTTCTTTAGTACATCTGTATCTTTTTTATTGCTATACAGCTCATCTTTCAGTTTTTTCTGTCATTTTCACGTGATTTGCGAAGATTGGTTCCAATTTTGACTCCCCTCCCACAGGATGATGACCAAATTACGCCACTCGCTAGCGTATAGATTTTCTGATCTACTCATAGTACCGTTGCAAACTATGGAGTGGATTACCTCTATGGTGAAAGGGCTGTCTGCAGTCAATCGAAGGACCAGATGGCTGACAATTTATTAGAAAGCACCAACGCAGAGGTGTAGTGTCGAGACGGATGAAACTGGTAAAGAGACTGACTGCAGCTAATCGAAGGACCATATAGCTGACAATTTATTAGAAAGCACTAACCCAGAGGTGCAGTGTCGAGAGGGATGAAACTGGTGAAAGGGCTGTCTGCAGTCAATCGAAGGACCAAATAGCTGACAATTTATTAGAAAGCACTAACCCAGAGGTGCAGTGTCGAGAGGGATATCAGGAACTTAGCTAAACTGGTTTCAAGCTCTTGGATTTGCTGTTCAAAAGAGCGATCCTTGTGAAGATTCAGCAATTCACTTTCTGCATAGAATCACATCTTTACAATGGATTTAACACAAAGGATCTTCTAGTGACAAGGATCTTCCAGAGAAAAGGATCTTTATATAAAGTATCTTCTAGAGAAAACTAATAAATATATTGAGACCCAATGCAGAACAACCGAAAAGTAAAGTTAAGGCCAAAATCTGTATCACACATAATTAAAACATTTGATTAGTTTTCGCTTAAAATCAGTTTTTGGCTTAAAATGTTACATCTATTCTTAAAATCAGTATAAATAATACAAATCCTGGCATATCTAAGTAATATGTAAGTAAAATATGTACCTGTACCTGTGTTATAATTTTAAACTCACCTGCACCTTTTGTGCCAACAAGCAAATGAATGTAATCTTTTATGCTACAGAGAAAAAGTTCTGCATTAGGAGGGAGGCTAAACGCCACAGGACCAATATTCAGGCTTAGTCCAAGTGAAGGGAGATTAAAGAAGAATTTCAAGCCCCCCCCCAAAAAAAGCGAAGCCCAGCAGGTTAATTAACAACGGCCACAGCATTTCAGGGGCAATCGAAGGGTTGTCGAATTTACTGATAGTCGCCCCTTGATGCAACGTATTCCACCACTCTACCGAGTAGTGAATAATGGGGATATTTACTACACCTACAAGCGCCATTACGCCTGCGGCTTTGCCCGCCTGTTGCTTATCTTCAAAAGCACCGTAAAGAGCAATCTCGCCCATGTACAAGAAAAGCAGAATAAGCCCTGAAGTTAGGCGTGCATCCCACACCCACCAAGGGTCATTTGTTTGTTTTTTGTTTTTTTTTTTCAGTAGAGCGCGAATTGTGCTCTGGTCTTGAGAATACATAAGGGTTATCAGGCCTACTCATGTTAATTTTTGCTCGTTTTGGGCTTGACTCGGCTATCTATTGTAATTTCTGTTCATTTTGAGTTTCATTTATTAATTGATAGTGATTTGTGGTAATTTTACACTTGGAAGATCATTTAATTTTATTTTTGCTCGTTCTTGGCAAAACGGAGCTCTTTATTCTTCTCTGAAAAACTTATCTTGTGGAAAAAATCATCAAAGTTGTTTCGTGAAAACAATTAAAGAACTTCCTTTTTTTCCACAAATCAAACCCCAGTCCCGGGGTCATTATTATTAAAAAAAGAAAAAAATAGTGATAACAGGTACGTACGTAGTATTTTTTGGGGGAGGAGGAGGGACAATATTAGACAAAAAATTTTATTCGATTTTTGAATATAAAGTATAAAAAAACAAGAAAAGGTGGGATATTAGGGAGGGGAATCTCACAAATCCTTCCCAGCACAAGCCCCTGGGGACGATCAAGTAATCAGAAATTTTTTAAATATCAAAATTCATTAAGATCCGATCACTCACTCGTATGTTATAAATACCTAATTTTTGCTAATTTTTCCTCTCCCTTTAGCCCCCCAGATGGTTGAATCTGGGAAAAAGACTTTATCAAGTCAGTTTGTGCAGCTCCCTGATACGCCTACCGATTTTCATCGTCCTAGCACGTCCAGAAGCACCAAACTCGCCAAATCACTGAACACCTCCCCCAAACTCTCCCAAAAAGAGCAAATCCAGTACGGTTCCGTCAATCACGTATCAAGGACATTTGCTTATTCAGAAATATAAACCTGTAAGATTTATATATATATATATATATATATATATATATATAAATCTTACAGGTTTATATTTTTGCAATGATCATTATAATGAAATATTTGGTTCTGCAGCTAATTCTGTTGTAGTGGGGACCCTAATTAACACTTTCTATTCAGCAGTAAGTCATAAGAAAACCGAACTCCTTTGGACTTCTTTGGGATTGCACTCTGAAAGTTTTAACTTGCATTCCCCTCTTATCAACCATTTGTATTCAATGAAATTAGTTAAAGACAGATATTGTCTTATGATTACACTGAAGTTGTCTTTAAATGGAACCTTGTTCATTACTGTGATTTCTACGCCTTCATCTGGCTGTAGACGAATAACCAGTTTATTAGGCGGTAGGTTTTTAAAGCTATCGCCAAATAAATTGTGCGGCTGGCGCTTAAAGTAAATAACAACTTCACTCACCTTAGTTGGCATGCGCTTACCTGTGCGTAGGTAGAACGGCACACCAGCCCAACGCCAGTTATCAATTTCCGCTTTAATAGCTACAAAGGTTTCGGTTTTACTTTGCGTATTAGCACCACTGCCCGATCTTTAATACCTCCCTCTTTACGTTGAAGTTTGAATTGGTTTCCAATTATTTAAGAATGACTCCTGAAGCACAAGGACCGTTTAATAAGAACAATAAGCTTTTCTAAAAGCTCTAAGAAACACTTTACCATAAAGAGTAATGTATTAGTAAGGGCCAAAACCGCTCATTTACATAACAATTCCAGCTCGTTTTGAGTTTTATGTTGCTCCTTACTTTAAGTTTAAAAAAATTGTTTCTGTTATTTAATTTCAGAACGTTTTTGAAATATTGCCGGTAAATTCCAACCGGATCGAGTGTCAGGGGGGGAGGGGAGTTGGGGGTGACCGGAAATCTTGGAAAAGGCTTAAAGTGGAGGGATCGGGATGAAACTTGGTGGAAAAAATAAGCACAAATCCTAAGCACGTGATTAACATAACCGAAACAGATCCGCTCTCATTGGGAGAGTTGGGGGAAGGGTTAATTCTGAAAAATTAGAAAAAATTAGGTATTTTTTGCTTTTGAAGGAGTGATCGGATCTTGATGAAACTTCATATTTAGAAGGACCTCGTAACTCAGATCTGCCCACCATCTCCCGGCCGGTCTCGGCCTCCTGGGCGCGGACGAAGCCGGTCCCGGGCACGCCGTCCTCGGCCGGATCCTGGAACTGCAGCACGGCCAGGTCGTGCAGCTGCACCAGGCGCTTCAGCGCCGGCAGCGCCTCGGCGTCGTGCAGGTCGCTCAGCACGATGATCAGCGCCTTCTGGGTCAGGCTGGGGCTGAGCTCGCGGATCTGGCGGGCCAGCGTGGTGGTCTCGTCGTAGCGGTAGCGCAGCAGCTTGGTCAGCCACTGCATGATCTGCGCCTTAACATGGTTCAGAGGAGCAGAGGGTACAGCTACGTTGGCCTCAGGTGGCTTTGCACTATGATGGGTTGTAAATGACATTAGCGGTAATTTATTTCGCTTGCAGTCTTTTCGAGTTTTTTTTCCAGGTGACGGCTTTTACCGGCTTTTACTTTACTTGGGATAATTTACTTTACTCTATTCTTCCGTTTTGGGAAATACCTTTTGCATTCACAGCTTTGCACTCGCAACGGTTACGTTTTCAGTAGTTAGGTCTTTCTTTGTATTTCTTCAAAAATCGTGGACAGGAGCGTTGGTAAACGATTTCATCGAGAGATTGGCCCAAAAAGGGTTTCATGCCCGTAAACAGGTCATAACACATGATGCCCAAAGCATAAATGTCGACCGCTTTGGTGACGGACTCGCCCGCCAAAACCTCCGGCGCCACGTAATAGGCGGTACCCATGAGGTTATTGGTGCGCTGAAAAAGATTGAGGAGGCCCTGGCATGAACCCGGAGCGCGTCTATACCGTTTTGTTAGAGCCGCACATATCTGAAAAGGTGGCCATCCTTGGCGACACCGTGAACCAGTACGTGCGAACGCTTGCGGAGCGTTAGGTCGCCGGTTCGAATCCGGTCGGGTCCGTTTACCATTATGTAATGAGCGTTAGTCAAATCAAACCACGTGAAATTGTTTTATCTCATGTCAAGTGCTAGCAGACTATGAAGAATGAACATGAAATAATTCTAGGGGGATTAATTGTTATTACAGTCACTCTGATAATGGGATGGACTCTATCTTTTCTTGTATCTGAACAAATCAAAACCCTTGCAATTGAAAGCTATGAATCTACCAACTCTGCATTCTTGTCTTCTTCTAGCTTTTTTTTTATTTAGTTAACAAAAAGCGCGGTGTGCCCTTTTCCCTTATTTGTTTCGAAAGATTGAAGCAAAGTTGATATAAACAGGACCGCCTTTTCGCCGTGTTCCTTTGGAAATATTGGTGCTAAAGGTTTTTATTCGTTTTGTATTTAAAAGTTACACTTTATTTCAAGGGGTTTTGAGGGTAAGATGCACAATCTTTGGTAACTTGTCATCTTTTGTTCGGAAAACATGGCCTGGCCTTCCTAATCTTTCTTTTTTTTAAAGCTCTAGACAATAAATGTTGATGCGTTTATTTGTTTAATAAAAATCAAACCCTTAATAAATTAACTCTTGTGGGATTATCAGCAACTCCCGATTCAAGTGTGGACGGCCAGAGAGTTAAAAACAGTGGCAACAGAATATTTTGTAGGGATGAAAACAAAAATACTATAACAGGACTAGGGCCTTATCCTGGATTTGTTTGGGGGTAGGGGGTTACAAAATGATTTTTCCTCGGGGTTGGTAGGGGTATATAAAAAACTTTAAAAACTCATAAAACAGTTATTTTTGATACATTTTACAAGGGCCAATTCTTTTGATTTATCTATTGATATCAAAAATGTTTTTTTTAGAGTTTCGGTTACTATTGAACCGGTCACTCCTTACTTACAGTTCGTTACCACAAACTGTTTCACCAAAGGTTTTTTCCCGCTAACTTGTCATATGTGCTTCTTACGTTTTCCCACGTTAAGCGACCTTTTTAAAGTTTTTTTTTTTTTTTTTTTTTTTTTTTTTTCCGGTTTTTTTTTTTTTTCAAAAAATTTTTTGTTTTTGGGTTTTTTTTCTTTACCCCTCTCGTCTTCTCCCCTCCATCTTTTTTCTGTTTTCGCAGCTCTGTTGTTTGGTCTTGTCTTCTACGGCGCAAATCCTGTATGATAAACAAATAATTAGGATTCCTAATGGTTCAAATTCAAGACTATATGTGTATAATTGGAAAAAAAAGTATATAAATGAATGATCACTAGCCCGACTTCTTTTTTCCGCGGAAAAAGCGTGCCTCTTCCCATCATTTTCAGAAGTAAGAGAGGGAAAGGAGAAACAATTAAAAATGATACTGAAAATTTCTTTGTTATATTTCAATTCCCTTCTCTTCCTGTTGGCGCCGTACCTCTCGCTGGTGCCGGCGTTCCTGACGTTCGTCTTGATCCCGATCGCCGGGGACTTCTCCGACGGTGGCAACGGGTCGGTGACGATCTTCGGCCGGGAGACGTTCCTCCAGGTGGCCGACGTGCCGGTCGGCATCCTCTTCTTCCTGGCGATGAGCTCGATCGGGATCTACGGCATCATGCTCGCCGGCTGGTCGTCGGGCTCGAAGTACCCGCTGCTCGGGTCGATCCGGGCCTCGGCCCAGGCCATCTCGTACGAGGCCGCCCTGGGCCTGGCCGCTTGTATCAATGGCATTGTTTCAGAAATAGTAGCTGACATACATTTCCAAGAATTTTCCTTATCACCCGGTTATTGTGACAACATCAATTGTATATGACTGTGCTTATACCAATTGAATGAGTTCGTTGAGAAAATAGTTAATATTGTTTCAGAAAAATGGTAAATCTCATAGAAGTTTTTAGCTGGATACAATAGACTAACAACTCCAAATAGTCGTAAATGGTACTCCAATAGTCGTAAATCGGAATGGTTGGAGAGCATGGTGCTTTTTACCAATTGATACTTGTGTATGTATTGTGCATATTTTCTTTAATTTTGTCTCGGTTCCATATTATTTAAATTTTGTTTTTTAAAATTGACTTAGTACGTTCTATTGTAACCAGTCTTTACTAAACTTCTCTTGTGATTCCAGGTTATGAAGATAATACCGCGCGAAATTAAACCTTACAGTGATTCACTGTTTGCTAATGCAAGAAGGACCAGGAGAGTAAATGAAAATGATAAATCTGACGAACCCAATATATCTGACGGGAATGAAAATGAGAGAGAAATAGAAGCCCAGAGTAAACTTTTACTTTTAAGACGAATCAAAATAATAGTTACCACTCATGGATCAATACCATGGATCAATTTTTTCAACTAGGCAGTTTTTTTCTAAGCGTATTTTCTAACTTTTGATTACAATGAGCTGTTGTTCGCTCTTTACTAGGTCCCCAGCTACTGCTGCGACGCTGCGACCTACTACAGTTCAGATTTAGCAGTCAATGAATAAACTTGTCTGACTGCTTTTGCCCGGCAAGAATAATATCATGAATAATATCATGATAATTGCTTGAACTAATTGTTATGAAAGGCTGTTTCATTAAAAGAAATAGCTCTTTTGAAAGTTCTAAAAAAAACTTCTTTTCTGTTCGTTTTAAGTTTTAATGTTGCTCTTTACTTTCTGTTGAAGAAACTTGTTTTTTTACTTAATTTCTGATCGTTTTTTAAATAAGACTTGGAAATCTCAGGCTTCCTTCGGGGAAAAAATCTCTTCCCCCATCCTGCCACGTAGCCGCCTCCCCCTTACCCCCAGCAGAAAAAAACCCCCCCTGAAAACGGCTGTATACTTCCTAATAACCAATACTATTTATAAAAATTAAATCTAAGATTAAGAAAACCAAATAAAAAATTTTAATTCAAGGTTTTTTATTTAATTTTGAATAAAACACTAATATATTTCACACTTTTACGCTTCATAACTGTAAAAAATTTAATCTTTTTCAAAGTGACAACTAGATAAATACAATCACTCCTGGAAAAAATGATAATAAAACACAAAAAAGTATCTGTTCAGGGGGGAATTACATAAATTCCCAGCATTCTATTCAGGGGAAACATTTCTGATTTTAGTGGTTTCAAATATTAGCTCATAGGTACGGGAAGACACGTACTTATTCTAGCCACCCTATCTTCGCTTTTTTTGCTAAAACTGGAGAAATGCCTGTTTCCATCAGTGCGAGGGTCAGTAAGGCTATAACGAGCCAATATCCTTGCCCTAATCCAAGTGGCATATTGGAAGATTGATTGTGACGGTTGGGGAACATCATAGAGTTATCCTTAAAAGTTGGAAATTTTCACGCTCAATATTTTTTGTTGTAGGGAAAAGCCTTGCCAAAAATACTGGAGCCCGATAATGCCATGTTTTCCAAATTTCTGCACCTTAGTTATTACCTCCAAAATAAAAAACAAAATGTTTTTCCTTCTAGAACTAACTTGCTAGTCTTGTTTTTGATATTCCTACTTCTGGCATTGGAAAACTTATCGAATAAGCCAAATCAAATCACTTTTCATATTTTAGAAGAAATTAATTTTGAACTTTCAAGTAGAATTTTCCGCTCCGGAGTTTCATCTTCTCCATTTAAAGTTGTTGGATGATTTCCTTGCACGAAAACAGTTTCTAACTTTACTTATAGATTAAACTCCAACAAACTAAAAATTATAATTGTGAATATATGCTTTTTGAGCTTTGATCTTTGACTTGTAAGTTTTACTTTTAAGCCTAATGGTGTCCATTTAAATGTTATTAATATTATTACATTTTGTATCAGCAGGTTTGGATATCCTTAAATACCGACTTACGCGAGAATCGAGCTCCGTTACGGAAATATTTACTTAGTTTGTGATTTAGAATAGTCATTCTGTGATCTTCGTAAATTTTTGATGATTAGTCTTGCGTAATTAATTGCGATTAGTCTTGCGTAAGTCCCTCTTCAGTCATGAGTGAAAACTGGTAGGAGATTGTCTATCAAACGCTTTCTTCGCAGCTTCAACTGCTTTATCAATATCATTCTAATGAAATAAATAATTCAATCCATTAAGAATACAATCAATTGCAAACCTTTGTTCCTTCTTCATCTCGACAAAGTTCTTCGCCTGTACTTGGATTGAAGATCGGAAATGTTTTACCATTGGTTGCTTTGTGCCATTCGTTATTGATGAAGATTTGTTTGTATTTAATCTCGATATTCGATGGATCGGATACTATTACAGGCATGTCGAATGTGAATGAAGAAAATTGAAATCCAAGATAAAGTTGATGTTATCATTCGTCCGTAAAATCATTTTGTAGAATCCATTTCACAGCCAGTAAATTAACTTACAATCAATTACTTAAGCTGTACGAGTATTGTTAGAAGAGACCACTAATTTGAACAAGAAAAACTAAGTGAAAGGAAAATAATGGGCACAGACAATGATAAAAATGATGGACTTAACAAAAGTGCTCACAAGAGGTAATTACTTCTGTGTTACACTATCACTATTTTACTGTGTACTATTAATTTATTGCCAAGGCATAAGTCTCGCTGGCAAGGCAAAAAAGGCAAGCAGTGTTTGGGCGCATTTCGAAGACGACAATTGGGACTGGAGTCTCTGGAAGATCGTCGGCTGCTCGCCCATCTGAATACGGCACAGTTGCCGCTGCCGGAAAAGGTCGGGCAGGAATTTCTGTTGGACGACTTTGACTACAAGGTGACCGAAACCGACATTGGTCACAACTACTTTGGCGGCAACACAGGGGCGACCGAAACCCCGATGGGTGTCACGTCGATCGAGATTGCTTCGGATTCCAATGGAACCGACGGTGGCTACCAGTTTTCGCGTCACAACATGTCACAACTCCTGCGCCACCCATGACGTATACGTCACCTTGATGTACGACTGGACTGGCATTTCCGGAGAGCACCTGCTTTTGATTCCAGCTTTCATCCGGCTTCGCACTTTCCTCGTTGAATTGCAGCGCGGTGGTTCCACCGACCGACAAATAAACCCGATCGCCGACAACAGTCGCCGACGGAACAGATGGAGTTCGACCTGAGATGGACCAAAGTTGTTTCCCTGTCTTTAGGTGAACACCAATTGCGCCCGTGCGGTGAACAATTCAACTTTCATCTCTGAGTCAAAGGTTATCCATTCTGTTTCCTGATCCTGCTCCCTCAATGATTTGGCCAGCGCCCTGACCGCTGCTTCCCCTGGCAGTTTGACACGCCACTCGCCCCACCGGGGCTCCGCACCTGCGGCCACCACTAGTGCACGTGCCACTGAGACGGTTGGATGGCCTCCCACTGCTGCCTTCCTACCGCCACGGGTTGAATGCATGCTTCCTGTATCTGCCGCAGTGGCGACGCAGTTGATCCTCATGTGGATAGATCCCGAAATATTAATCCAATGCAAAGACGAGCGCATCCTGGGGTGTTTGGCCTTCCAGCCGCTGGCCGATTTCACGCAATTCTTCGCGTGAGGGTTGCGTAGGTATCATTTGACTCATTTTTGGTTATCTCACTACCCGTACTCTTCGATTTAGGCTTCTACCTTTTCCACCAACACTTTGAAATGTTGCTGATCGGCTTCTAGCGGATCTTCCGCGAGTACTTTGTGCCCATCATTTCGCAAACTCATGGGCACATTCTTGATGGGATCTCCGGCATCAAGCCACACTTCGAGAGAGAAAAATTACAAGTTTTATGCGAAGTTTCCTGGAATTGGAACGTATATTCGATATTCGACTAAGAAAGAGGCCACTTTATTCACTCTATTTTGCATTGCGTCACAAAATGTCACGTCTAATTCCAAACCCCTTGAAGAGGTTACCGCGTAAAAGAGAATACTCTAGCAAACTCACTAAGGGTATCGTAAATAAAAGCCATCAAAATGCCTCAAAAAGGGCATTCTAGGCCCACATTTTCAGAATTTTCATGAGCAGAATTTCATAAATTTTTAGAATTTTATGACCCTCCCCCCACCCCTGGAGACACATCTTTAAGTTATATATTTTGCCCATTGTTCACGTATAGTATTTGTTATTGTGAAGTATGCAGATATTTATTGGGGGGGGGCGAATCGTCCGCAAGAAATTTTATAGGGGGGTTCACTGAGGATGGAATAGTCCATAGGGAATTTTACAGGGAGAAGATGTATTTTACGTAGGAGGAACTTTCCATGAAGGTGTTTCCAGTAAGGAGAGGGTATCTTTCCTGGAGGGTGAGCTAGATTTCACCAGCATTATTGGAAACTTATAGTAGTATTTGTAATTGGGAAGTATGCATACATTTTTCGGGTGGGGAAGAGTGACTTTGCTGCTAAGATTTTCCACACTGCGAATTTTCCAAGGGAAGGGAAATTTGTAGGGGCGGAACTTTTCAGGGTAAATTTTGCAATGGGAGAATTTGCCAGAATTCCTGGGCCCTATACGAGATTCTTTTTATTTGTCTTGCCTTCTCTACGCTGACTCAATTTTACACGTAGAGATGTTAATGGTAATTGTCTGGGGTAAATTTTCACTGGGATTGAATTATTTAGAATGACCCCTTGTTTGACGAGTTTTCGGAAATGGTTTCAGATGCCTATCAGGAATATCTGGAAGACGAAAACAAACAATCCATGGTTGATTTCTGGCATTATAAAGAAAAGAAGAACAGGTTTGCCCGGATTAATTGGAAGAAGGCATCGCGGCTGCGTTTCAATTATGTCACAATGAGAATGCCCTTTATCAGCAATAACGAATTTGTTCTGTTATTCGCTGGGGACAATATGCGCGCAACAGAAGAAATTGTTGAAAAAATCGTATCAGCCTATCTGATTGGTATTAAAGATTGGCAACTGCTTGAATTCGCTAGACTAGCTGTCTGACAGTGAAAAGAAATGCTCGCAAATAGAGAAGATTATTAGAAATCTAGGAAAAGAAACTGACTAAACAGAAAAAATTTATTTATCTTTGATATAGCGTGTTAAATATAATGGATCCCCAACAATTTAAGTTCAGGGGATCTTGTTTTTACATGGTGTATTATATGCTCTGTATTGTATTTAGTATTTAATAAGTGAATGAATGAAACACTTTTCAATTATGACTTTAAACAATTTCAGCCCCTTTAGTACGTTGTGCTATGTCAGAATTGACACTAATATTGACATACTTGTCAAGAATCAATTCATTGAGACTTAACGGACGCTATGAGAATTCGCCAATTGAGACTTCTAGAATATGTATTCAGGCCTAAAGAGATGGAGGAATCACCGGAGCACAAACTTCAAAGGGGCTTCTTACAAGGTTTTATTAAGGCAGTAATTTAAGCTTCAACTTAGTCCATGCTTTCTAACGGCATTAGTCGCATGTAAGGAGAAGGAGAAAACTTTCAATATTTTAAGAATTTTGAATAAATAGTTGAAATTACTTAAAATTTTTTTAGCATAAAGAGCGAAGTATTTATCTCCTCCTAAATACCTCGAGCTTTATGCTAAAGTATTTTTAGAACCCCTCATATGCGTAATAATCTCTGTTCGTTTTAAGTTTTAATGCTTCTCCTTACTTTCAATTGAAAAAACTTGTTCATGTTTATATTTTCATTGTTTTTTTGTTTTTTTTTAATAGTAATGCTAAAAAAAAGCAAAAAAATCCCCCTGATAATGTCGGTACGCTTCCCAGTAACCACTACTGTATACTTTATTTTATCAAAAAAAAAAAAAAAATAACCAGGGCCTACAGGGTTCTACATCTTTCAACTGAAGAAATTTGTTGAGCACAATTTGAATGCTAGTGACATTATTCAAGTTTCGAATCCGCCAGTTTCTTTCGGGACATCCTTAAGGTATCCCAAAAGAAGCTGATGAATAAAAAAAAATCACAACTTGCTTAATTCGTCGATATTTTTTTCAAAGCAATTATAGCTATCCTTCCAAAATCATCACGAGTCATAAACCACCAATGAGTGAATATGGATGATAGGGCTGAGGGCTGAGGGACGAGGGACGAGGGACGAGGGACGAGGGACGAGGGACGAGGGACGAGAGTCAAGGGCTGAGAGGGGAGCAGGAGATGAGCGCCCGGCTCAAACTCGGGAGTCTGGCCGGTTACGGTGCAGGCGGCCCGGTTTTGGGCTGTATCGCTCCGGCCTGAAATTCCGATAACTGAAGGAGGGAAACGACGCGCAGTAATCGTGTCCGACACACTTCCGACGGCAGGCTCCTATGCAATCGGCGAAGAGGCGAAAAACGACGGATGGGCGGCAATTTGATTTCCAAGGACCTGTTTTCATGTTGAATGTTGGGATGGAAAATGTTTAATATTTAATGTTAAACGATATAAAATGAACTGAAAATGATGTAAATTGATGGGGTGATCTAGGTGGTCCAGAATCGGCAATTACTATTACTATTAGGGCTATTTGGAAATAAGTGATAATGGCTTTAGAAAATAAGAAAAGTTGAACTTCTGTCCTAAGAGAGCATAAACATGTATTCCATTGTAAAAAATAATAGTTTAAAAAAATAATAAATAATAGTTTTAAAAAAATCCAGCGAATCTTTGACTCGCTTATATTTTGTATCGGAGTTGAAAAATTCGTTTCTCCTAACAGCAAGACTGCTTTTTTGATAGTTAAAAGCTTCTGTTTTATGCACCGGTAGCGGTATACTCTTTAAAGAATACGGGAATTCAAAGGAATCTTTTTTCCAAATACTTTCCTCGGGAGACTTAAGAGAATTTTATCTCGATCGAACCTTTCTGCAATGTTTCCACTTCTACTGATGTTTTGGGATTCATACCAAATTTCATACCCATCTACCGACAGAAAAGATGCCCCCTTACTGTTATTAGTTACAGTAACCATACAAGCATTATTAAAAGTATATACATAGGCTAGTGTCTTCTGGCTAGTTCAAGGTCTGCCAAAACTTACCCTGAGAGGTCTAACTTGTGCCGTTATTGTGATATTTGTTTGTCACCCTTTTGACGATCTACATGATCATAGTTCGTTTTTATTTAGTTTAGTAACTTGTAAATCCGCCTAAATATTCCTTGAAAGTTTCACCTTAATATCCTTAGCTTGTGTATTAGCAATAGTTGTAGTAGTAATTGCAGCATTAAATAAAGGTATCAATTGATGGGAGAATTGCGGGGATTTTGTCACCTTAGATTTTGAAAAATACCTTTTTCGGTAATTTTTTATTGAAAACTTATTATTATAATATCTGTCGCTATGTGTATGTTCTTCAGCTTTTATATTACTTATATGTTTATAATCTGAAGGATTATTACTAGTTATTTTCTTATGTCGTGTAAAAAGCCTCAAGCTTACCTTAACAAAGCAATCATTAAAAGACAGCGAGTGTCTGATTGAATTTTGCCATCTTTGCTGATTCTGCCGATAGTCTAGGGATTCTAGCGCTTCGATACTATCGACAGTAATTCCTTCGATGCCCATCGACTGGGCCATCATGGCAAAGTCCACTTCGCCAAGCTCGTAACCTACCTGCTGGGCGCCACCAAGACGCTGCCCATGCATCACCATACCAAGCACACTGTCATTGAGGACCACATATACTATTGGCAATTTTTGTTGCTTAGCGACGGTAATCTCCTGAGCACTCATTAAATAGCTGCCATCACCGGTAACACAAACATGCGCATGTTTATTGTTGTCCCCCAAAGCAGACCGCTTACTATTAAGCTGCGTCCCTCCCTACTTACAGCTCGTTACCACGAACTGTTTGACAGAAACTTGTTTATCCTGAATACGAGCACTAGGATTAAATTCACACCTTGTAATAAGATAATTAGATACAATATCTTCAGAAGAAATAGTTTTCAGTAAAAGGATACTTAAAAGATTTTATTCGAAGAAAGTATCCTCACAAAACGAAAATTGTTTCACAAAAGATAAAAATTTAAATGTCTGAAGACAACAAAACAAAAGTACTTTTATAAATGACCTAGACATGATCGGCCTGATGATCACCATGCCCGCGTCTGCGGCCGCCGTCTACCTCGCCTACGAGTGCAAGCGCGGCGAGTTCGAGGCCGTCGCCGCCGAGGAAGGCATCTCGGGCTAGTCAACGCAACACCGAGTCTCGAAGCAGGGCGCCACGCTGATAGCATGGCGCCCTGTTCGTTGGTTCCCCATGCTGCAGCTCGCATCACAGACCGATCCCGCCTGGCTTCCCCAGGCCCTGGCCGACTTCGACGCGGTCTTGTGCGACCACGCCCACTGCGAGAAGAAAGCCGCCAAACATGGCTCAATAGTAACCGAAACTCTAAAAAGCGGAGTTTTGATACCAATAGATATATCAAAAGAATTAGCTTATTATGCTGATTTCAAATATATAAGATTCATTATGTGTAATTTTTCACATCAATGGCTACGAGTCTGAGAAAGTTTGCCTGATATTCGAAAAAAAGGGAGAAACACCAAATGAACGTTAAGGAATCTTAAAAGAGCTGCCAGTGTATCAGGAAAATCTACTGTAGAGGTTTCAACCTCCCATATCCGAAAAGGTGACATTTTGCTATTTACCAAAATTCTAAAAAATGGACGCATTTTAATGCTGATTTTAAATATATAAGTTTAATCAAGTTCAGTCTTACACATAGAAAGTTACGAGCCGGAGAAAATTCTCTCCGGCTCGTCCGGAAAATCTTTTTAGAAAATAGGGAGAAACACTCCTTAAAAGTCATAGAATCTTAAATAAAATCACACCAACAGATTCAGCGTATCAGAGAACCCTATTGTAGAAGTTTCAAGATCCTATCTACAAAAATGTGGAATTTTGTATTTATTGCCAGAAGGCAGATCACGGCTTTAAACGAGAAAATGTGTATTTACTTAAAGCATCATTTTGTTAGAATATATGCCTTTTTAGTATTTTCTCAGGTTGGTTGCATCGAACGTAATATGACGCCGTGACATCAAAAAGAGGTTCACATTGTCTGCAGTTAGAAGACAAGCGACAAGGAAAATCAATATATACAAGCCTTCTGCGTTCGAGCAAGTAGGCCCAGCCTCGAACTATATAGTTGTTTTTGTTCTATTTTGTTTCTTGAAACTGGGATGGTTGCATTTCTGGCCACAAAAACGATCTAAGGTAAAATTGATTATGTTTAAAGGAAAATATCAAAAGTCATTGACCTGAAACAATTGTGTAATTTTAGAAAAATATCTGTTTCTCTGTCTCGATACAGTTCACTTCAAAAGGTCTGTTTATAATGAGACTTGCCTGGAGGGCTATTCTGTCAGGTTCGTACGTTCTACAGAGCGTTTTCTTTGGTCTTCCTTGTTGACGGGTACCTCCCAGTCGCTAGTGGAGGAGTTTCTTAGGGAGTCTATGATCTGGGGTACATATGAATGTCCAAGGTATATCCATCTTTGCAAATATGAATTAGTATCTTAACTAAAAATGAGGAAGGAAGAAATGTGTCCAAATCAGCCCATTCCTTAGAATGTTAGAAAAATATATCTTGAAATGAACTTGGTGTCTAGACCCCCCATCCCCGGAAAAATAGACCATACCGCTCAAAGTCTCATGTGGACCTGTGGTGCTATCTGAACCCTTATTATTCAGGTTACAGTATAGTTTTTACATATAATTCCTATTGCCAATGGTCGTTATTGAATAACTGATCTTACTATTTAGTCGTGTTAAAAGTGTTTTTCTAAAGAGAAAGGACCAGATTAGGAATGTCCAATTTACGTCATCAGTTCGATCCAAAAATGACATAGCATTGGCCCTTGCGTCGTCGGGAATAGCCGCAACGTTGCTGCTTGGTGAAAGAAGTTTTTACTGTTTTAAAAAATAGAGTTGAGAGAATGAGTCAAACTTTAGCGCAAAGAGCGAGGCGTTGAAGAAGGAACAACCCCTTTCATATACGGTGTAATTTCTGTTCGTTTTAAGTTTTAATGTCGCTCCTTACTTTCAGTTTAAAAAAACTTGTTTTTTTTAGGAAATGGTGGATTTTAAATGGTGTTTCAATATTGATGGTGAGTTTGTAGCTATACATAGTGTAGGTTCCAAATATCATTAATAATAAAGAATATTATTATAAATAATGCTTGGTTGTTAATAATACGGAACACACCCAAGAAATGAAGTTAGGTTAGTCCTAATGAAATATAACCTTTAGTTTATAAAATAATATAAGTTGGGCTATATATTTGCACATTGGGGGTGGGGATAAAGGATTTTGGACTGTGCCCCGAACCTACCCCCCCCAAATGTGCAAATATAGGCTTCCAGCTCGGCCGCGAGCTTCTTGCGGCCGGTGGGGTTGATGCGTTCGCCGATCACGCAGAACGGCTCGTCAAAGCCCAGGATCGCGGTTTTAGTTTTTGATTCTACGACTGTACGGGTCATGGTTGATCCTTAGGAGTTGACCGGCTTCGCCGAGGCGCCGCCGTTGTTGATGGCCCAGGTGGCATTGGTCTTAATGCCGCCCAGCGGGAAGAAGTGGACGTTAGTGATGTTGAAGTCCGGGTTTTCCGCTTTGTAAGCAGCCAGTTCGGCAACAACATCGCTCAGGCGATTGCCCTTGCGCGCAAGGCCCGCCTGAGGATTCATGTCTTCGAAGAAGGCTACCTGCGCCCCTATTGGGTAACGTATGAGCGCGACGGGTCGAACGGGCATTCCCGCCTGATGGGCATGTCGGTCGGAGACATGCGAAATAGCCTGGAAAATTCGGACATGGACGCCCCGATGCCCCCTGCCAGCTGGGGCGACATGCGCGAGCATATTTTCTATGGCGCGCTCTATCACGGGTTTGTTTTGCTGAAAACCCGCCGCTACCGGCATTTCCGCCCAAGTAACCAAAACTTTAAAAACGGAATTTTGATGCCAATAGATACATCAAAAGAATTGACTTATTATACTGATTCCAAATATATAACGTTTCATTAAGTTTAATCATACCCATCAAAAGCTACAAGCCAGAGAAAACTTGTCTGATTTTTGAAAAAGGGAGAAAGACCCCCTTGAAGTCATAGAATTTTAATGAAAATCACAGAATCAGATTCAGTGTATCAAAGAACCCTGCTGTAGAAGTTTCAAGCTCATATATGCAAAAATATGGAATTTTATAATTTTTGCGACCTCCCGCTGGCTCCCCCGCCGGATCGAGCCCACTTCGAAGGGCTCGCTTTCCGGCAGGGCTTTCACGGCGAGCACGCCCGGCGCATGCTCGGGATCCTCGACCGCGACGGTAACCTGCCCCGAACGGTCGACTTCCCCGTCACCGTCTGGACCTTCGGCGAGGAGCTCGCGGTGGTCTTCCTGGCGGGCGACGTGGTCGTCGACTACTCCGTGCGTCTCAAGCGCGAGCTCGACTGGTCGAGACTCTGGATCAACGCCTGGGTCGACGGCGTCCCCGGCTACACCCTTATACAAAGTAGAACATGCAGACACCGATACTTTCTAGACAAAATATATCTCTAATTCTGATAACTTTGTGTTTTGGTTCTTTGATAGCGCAGATAGATGCATTGCATCATCAATGATTGAGGTACTCTTAAGCTCTTCATATTTCGTGGAAAAAAGGGACATATCATTTCTACCCATTCAAAAAGGGATTGTCCTTGCTCAAGCCAGGGCATTCTAAGGCTCTTGTGTAGGGTTTTTGACAAAGACGATTTTGTGGTGTATTTTTGTTTCTATCCGACGGACAGCTTCTTTTTTGCTCCCTAGTCACCCTGCAGTGGTGGCCAAGCTGACAGTCTCTTAGTCAATTGCTTTGCTTAAGGCGCATCGTGATTTAGTCACTGAAGTGCAACGCATGATGAACCTAATTAAACTTGTGGTGTTACTAACAAATGTTCTGCTACGGTAAAGCACTCAACCAAACATTCATTGTTTCTTGTTTAATTACGAACGAAGAAGCTATTAATTCTTCGCCTTTCTCGTTGCAAATGGCAACAAGTATAATGAACCTGAAGTTGTGGATGCTTTGTACACCGGGACACAAATGACGACCGGGACACAGGGAATATAAATGACGACCGGAACACAGGGATACAACTACAACAGGGACGCCGGAGGGCAAAGGGGGATATATAAATGACGACGGGGACACAGGGAATATTCGATTAGCAATCACCATCAACAAAGCTCAAGGGTAATCATTAGAATCATGAGGTATAACTAAAAAAAAGGTAAAAAACTAAAAACTAAAAAAAAGACCAATTCAAAAACGAATGTATGTACAGACCGGGACACCGGGACACAAATGACGACAACATATTGAAATCTCGAAGCAATAAAATAAAAAAAAATACATAAATAAATCCTTTTAATGCGTTTCAAAAGTATATTAGCCAAGAATAGCCTTCTTGCGAAACCCACTTTATTCTATACTATAAAAATGGTTTAATATTATATGTTTTTGAGTTTAAAACCTTACCGCATAGATTGCAAATCCAATTGTAAGCAAGTCCAGTCCAGCTTTACGTTGAGATCTACGGTTTTTCTGCATGAGGCTAACAATCAGGGTGCACTTATCGTCTTCATCCTCGTCACAATTTGGGTTCTGGGGACCTGAAGGCGTAAGAGGGATCGACAATGGAGATCAGCTTCAATTTGGAGGGATTTTAGATGTTCAGGTAACTGATCAAGCTGAGGTAGTTGTCGAGGCTTACTATGCGAATCAGGCCAATGCAACTGGTGCAGGAACTGCTAACTCTCGGTGGAACGGCGTTGCGGGTTACCTCATTTATGATTTTACCGAAAAGTGGGGAGCTCGGGTTCGTGGGGAAATATTTGAGGATGCAGGCGGTACACGAAGTTGCGCAGGTGGTGGAGGGAATGATACTTTGGCGTAAAGAGATTGGTATTGAGGAGGGGACGTACCCCCCTCATATCCGTAATAATTTCTGTTCACTTTAAGTTTTAATGTTGTTCCTTAATTTCAGTTAGAAAAACTGTTTTTTATTTAATTTCTGAACGTTTTTGAATTAACACAAGTTTTGACTTTGGCTCACCGTACATGAATAATTTAAACGAAAATTGCATATTAATGTTTTTTTTTTTTTTTTGCTGAATAGTTTTCTCAAAGTTTTGATCGGATAATTTTGACAAAAAAGGGGTGGAGAGCTACTACTACTACTACTACTACTACTACTACTACTACTACTAGTACAACTACTACTACAGCTACTACTACCACTACTATTACTACTACTACTACTTATACTGCTACTACTGCTACTACTGCTACTACAGCTACTACTACTAATTCTAAAACTAGTATTACTCCTTCTAATACTCCTACTACACCTACTACTGCTACAACTACTACTACTACTATTACTACTACTACTACTACTACTAAAATAATGCTACTACTACTTCTACTACTGCTACTACTGCTACTACTACTCTTTTGTATGGATAAGAGTTTTTATAAGAGATCTTAACTTGACTTAAGTCTCCTGCTGGGCATTGCTCGGCGTAGAGAGTGACGTCTGCCTCCTCCATCCACTTCGGTGCATGGCGAGTATTCGCTCTTCGTCCTGTCTGATGTTTGCCATCGTCAAGAACTTGGACAGGCTATCGGACCAACGTTTCCTTGGTCGGGCGCGGGGTCGCTTCCAATCGGCTTTGAATGGGTCGAAGTCGTAGATCGTCTTTGCGGGTAGATGTGGTGGCATTCGAAGCAGGTGCCCCTCCCACGCTCACCTTTTTCCCAAAGTCACCGCATCAGAATTCTGAGATAGCCATTTTATTCAACATAGTCAAAAAATCTTATTACTATGTCTTTGGGGACGACTTACTCCCCCGCAGTCCCCGTGGGAGGGGCTGCAAGCTACAAATTTTGACCAGTGTTTGTATATAGTAATGGTTATTGGGAAGTGTACAGACGTTTTCAGGGGAAATTTTTTGGTTGGAAGGGGGGTTGAGAAAAGGGGGTTATGTGGGGGAAACTTTCCAAGGAGGAATTTGTTATGGCTTAACATATTTTTTCATGAAACCAAGTTGTATATGCAGAGGTGGAATTGTGATCAGTTTTATATCCTTGATAGAATTAGATTTTAAAAAATAAGTTTGTTTAACTGAAATTAAGGAGCAACATTAAAACAAAACGAACAGAAATTATTACGTATATCAAAGGCATTGCCCCCTCCTCAACATTGAGGATTTTTTAGGTTTCCAAATTGTCTCAGTTCAGTAAAAGGTAGGATTTTTTCTTTTAGCCAATCGGCAAGGAATCCTTCGTTTAGTTTAGAGAACATACATGAAATTATGAACATATGAATGAAAATATAAGGCACCTGCAACGGGCCTGCAACAGAAATTTGGATACAACAAACTGTTTAATTGATGCGATAAACTGCAAAATTTCGTCTTCCCACTATCAGCAGAAAAGAAATTTGTCTTTTAACCAAATCAGCATTGCTCCTAATAATTTTGTTGTCAAAAGTTGATATCGTCGATCTTAGACGAAAAGATATCAAGGCCAACTTGACCACCAACCTGATTTAATGGTTCCTTTGATTATAATGAAATATAAGGACAAACGGCAAAATCCCCGCGGTAGACCAATCGCTCTTCGATTGAAATGCGAAAAAAATACCACCAGGTTGAAAGTCTCGCAAACATCGATTTACTGCAGCTAATCGTTACCAGAGAGTGGGACACCTCAGACTGCGATTCTAGGACAATCGACCAATCCTCGAAACCGGACAGAGTCGTTTCGTAAAAGGTTATGAATTTCGATTGGGAAATCGGAATTTCAAGTTCCGAGAAATATTTTTGGTACGCGACGTCTTTAAGGATTCGACTCGCTTTCTTTGCGAGTCATCGGGTCAGCGTTAATTGCAGCAGCACTATCTGACGCTGCACTGACTAAGGCCAGCCTATTTCTTGCCGACTCATTGATGGTTTCAGAAGTTTTCACCGCCTGCTTATCATTAGAGAGTCCAATCCTCTTATTGCTATCAGAATCAATTTTAGCAGACTCAGCATCTGCTATTTTATTATGTCTTCCTTCAAGCACCGTGTGATTTTTATCTATCTGCTGTTTTCGCCAACGTTCAAGAAAGGCGCTTGCACTGGATTGAACCTTATTCACATCAACTGAACTCGCGGCAAAATTCCGCTTTTTAGAGTTTTGTTTACTATTCAGCCGGGTCGCTCCTTACTACAGTTCGTTACCACGAATTGTTTGATTGCTATAACATGTAATTAAAGCAGCAAAACTCAAGTTCTACATCCATCGAAGCACTGTGTAGCCGGTTTCATTTGTTAGTTTCTTTCAGCTTAGCGCGAGACAAGACAAAGACAAGTGACAGAATAGATGGGAAATATGTAACTTGGGCTATATATTTGCACATTAGGGGGAAGAGGGGGGATTAAAGTATTTGGACAGTATAAAGACCAGGTACCAGTCATCGCCGCGGAATGTGCAAACTCGGCAAAATCGCGTGGTTTGCGGCCAATAGCGCGTTCAACGCCGTCGGTCAGATGCGCATTGCGGCCATCGAGCGTTTCCCGTGCGATCGCGGTAAAGACGTCTGCAACGAAGTCGCCACCTGCTTCCGCAACATTGGCGTGGAAGTCTTCAAAAGAGATCGGAACGTGGCGGATTGGCCGGCCGATAGCGCTGGACAGATCCGCAGCCATCTGCGCAAAGGTCATCAGCCTCGGCCCGGTTACTTCAAATTCACTGAACTCACGGTTTAAGAATTACAAATAATGTTTAAGTAATAAGCTAATGTCTGGCAGAAATACATGGATAGTGGGGAGGGGGGCTGGGAAGGATCCAAACAAAATCTTCACAAACAGAATAGTGAGAGTGTGTCATACCTAAAAAATGATGTCTCTGCGCTAGTGCCGGCCTGATATCACCTCAAACAGAATAGTTAATTACTTTATTCCAATAATTCATGGATTTGAATTGAATTCAAGGATTTTTTGTATGATCACTGGAAAACCAGTAGATTTGATATGATCAGGAACCACGACTTGACCATAGATGTGAGCCGATGACCGAATACGCAATCGTGGTCTACTGGTCCGAAGACGACGCCATATGGATTGCGGAGGCGCCGGACCTGAAGCCGTGCGCGGCCCATGGGGACACCCCAGAGGGGGCGGTGGCGGAGTTGCGTCAGATGATCGAGGCGTGGCTCGAGGTGGCCAAGGAACGGGGCATGCCGGTACCTCCAGCCCGGTTTCACCACCCCGCCGACGCGGCCGAGTGACCACCCTGGGCCGGATCAACCAACTGTCGCCTTCCTGCAGGCCTACATCTTCACCTTCCTCAGCGTGCTGTTCGTGCAGCAGTCGCTCCACCCCGAGCACTGAGCCGGTCGGAGCCCGCGCGAGCCCCTGACAGTCATTCCCAAACACATTCCCTTCATTCCCTGAAACACGACTTCGGACGAGTCCCGAGTGACGACGTCCCGAATGCAATCCAAGCAAAGGAAGAGATAGAGATGCTCAGCATGATCGCGGAGACAGCTACCAGCCCAGCCCTCGGTGTAGGCATTGCCGCTGGCTTGGCCGCCGTCGGTCATTTTTTCCCAGATATTTAAGATGCTCTTACCTCCTAATATTGATCAGTTCAATATTAGATTCTCTTGTTTTAAAACTAAGTAGGAATGAATACACTCTCTACATCTGCAAGTAGGACAGAGATGGAATCATGGAAGAATAAGAAGGCATATATATAGTCAATATAATTTCCTGAATAAAAAAAAAATCATTGAAAAAGAGAATAACACAAGCTGCTTTTTGTAATGATAGCATTTTTTCAACATACGTAGCTATTACCCTCGAAAACTAAAACTTTTGACATCGAGGTCCTCATCCGGCTCGGCTACGAGGCCAACGGTCAGGTGATCAGCGACTGGAACTTGCAGCCGATCCTCGTCCGCGCCGTCTCGACCTACCGAGCCTCGTTCGGGTCCGCGCAGCGCTCCCCGCTCCCCGCCCTGATCGCGCTCTGCAACGACCTGTGCGCGGAGTACGGTCTGCCGATCGATCCCCCGCACGACTACGACGTGCGGCGACACCCCGCGCTGGAGGTGATCCAGCTGCGCGTGTTCGACCTCCCCACGCCCGACCAGATCGCCGACCTGTGCTTCCTAAGTAATTTTATTAACAACAGTTTTGTTTTAATAATAACAGCTAGATATACCTGTAAACTGGAGGCGGGTAGGCTTGCCCAGGACAGAGTAGACTAAACGATTCCGTTCTAGCTTTTGTTTTGGTAACTGTCTCAGAATCCATGCTTAATTTCGGTCGCGACGATGTAATTGGCTCTGGAATGGTCAATAACCAAATTCTTGCCAATAAATCAAATTTGATAATAAACATTTAACTTAGCGAGATTTTCATAAGAAATGAGTTCTTAAGAAAGATAAGCCGGGTTTCAACGCGGAAGACGATGATTTCTGGGGCTTTGATGAGGATCTATCGCCCGAAGAGCTGGCGGCGAAAAAGGCCCGGCAATCCGGCGATCTGGCAGAATCCGCAAGCGAACAACCCATCCAGCACGCGCCAGAAGCGGCCCCAGTCGTGGCACCAACGCCGGCGCCCGCCTCAAGCGTGGAAATTGACGAAACACCGATCAGCAGCTTTGCCGAGGACGACAGTTATCGTCAGATCTGGGACTAAATGGTGGGTGAGGTGCTGGACCAATTGGGCATTCAAATCGGGGAAAACGACTTTATCAAGTCAATTTGTGCAGTTCCCGGACACGCCGGACAAGCACCAAACTCGCCAAAGCACTGAACCCCACCACCTAACTCCAACAAAGAGAGCGGATTCAGTCCGGTTACGTCAATCCGTATCTACGACATTTATGAGAGTTTTCCAAGATTTCTGGTTTCCCCTACCAACTCCCCCAATGTCAAAAGATCTGGTCAGGATTTGAAATAAGAGCTCTGAGACATGAGTTCCTTCATAAATATCAAATTTCATTAAGATCCGGTCATAGCACAGTGCAAATTCATAAAAGTGTAGATGTCAGTGTGATGGCTGAAATGAGAGCTTCTAGATGGCAAACATACTTTTTCCCTTCAAAAATAGTAAGACTGATGTTTCACACTTGTGCTTTCATATTATGACTTCTTAAAGCTTTTTATGGTACGCTCTTCGGGGTCGTAACTGTCATTTTCAATTTTTTAAGTAGAGTTAACAAGACGCAGTTATTTAATAATAATTTCATCGCATTAATATAAGTAACTCTAAGTGTGCGACTGAAAGTGAAATCTTTTCAACCATTTTGTTAAAAATAGTTGAAAGGTCAAATAATAAACACTCTGGTGTCTAAAAAAAAACCCAAGGCCCGGGGGCACTTTAAGTTATGCACTGAGGTTATAGGCCTATACGGCTCTTATGGAAGGGATGTTCATATAAACTTCAGGGAGGCCTCATTTGATTCGAAATTGAAAGTTCTAGTTTAATTTTCAATAATAAAAATGATTGAACGACGGCTAGCCCCACCACACCCTTTATTTCCCAAATGCATTAGACAAAAATTTTGAGATAGCTGTTTTGATAGTTTACAATTTTATAGAACAAAGTCAGGCGTCTACTCCACCTACGAAGACTTAAAGATTCCCATCCAAGCTCAGCGTACAACTTCTCTCTAGATGTTCCCCTCCATGTACCGGACACGGCTAAAGCGGCAGAATATTGGACGGATTCTAGCTTTTCCATTAAATTAGACAAGGTGAAATTTCCGCTGAACTCGCATTCTTTTGGGGGATCATGGTATATAACATCTCCATAGTCTAAATGGGGTCGGATATAGAGCTTGTATAGCTCGTTAAGGGTGTTCCTAGGGTCGCCGGTGCCCAGCGCCTGATGCTGAATCGCGGTCTCCACCGGCGCCACCTCGGCCGCCACGTCGTCTTGCCCGGGCGAGATCACCACCACCCGGCGCTCCGGCGCCAGCGGCTCCAGCGCCCCCAGGACATGCCCGATCATCGAGCGCCCGGCGATCTTGTGCAGCACTTTCGGCATATCCGATTTCATGCGCGTGCCCTTGCCGGCGGCGAGCACGATGATGGCGACGGGTCGAGGCATGGGATTCCGGGTCGGCTGGTTAAGGTCTCGGACGAAGCGCCGATTATGTACTTTTAAGATTATCTTTAGTTTTAGCTTCTTATATATTCGATTTAGTAGGTGCAACGTCTCTGTAAACAATTGAATAATTATCTTAGACCGCACTGCCTTTGCATGTACTAATAAAACGAAATGGAAGCATATAAAAATGGGTATAATATTTCAAATAAGACAGCGGTAATATTAAGACATAAGACAGCTGTTATAGTAATAACAGTTCTGTTTCGGCTTAATGTTCAGAAATCTTCATCAGCTTGAAAAAAAACTAAACTAAATTAAACAAAACATGCCGACGGCGCAGGTGATCTCCCCCGCGGATGCCTATCTCATGTGCGACCTGCTCCGCGCCGTCGTCCAGGAGGGCACGGGCCGGCGCCTGCGGGCCCTGCGCCGGACCGTCGCGGGCAAGACCGGCACGACCAACGACTTCACGGACGCCTGGTTCATGGGCTTCTCCCCCGAGCTGACCACCGGGGTGTGGGTCGGTCACGACGACAACCAGGTGCTCGGCTACGGCGAGAGCGGGGGCCGAACGGCGCTGCCGATCTGGGGCGACTTCATGGAGGTCGCCCTTCATCTGCTGCGCCGCAGCCGCCTGCCTGCTGCAGACCGCAGACGGGGCGCTGGACCACACGCTGGCAGGCCATCAAAGCGCCGAGGGCGCGCATCCGGCGCTTCTGGAGAAGCTGGGCAAGCCGCCGCTGCTGTCTCTGGGCCTGCGGCTGGGCGAGGCCTCCGGCGCTGCGCTGGCGATCCAGGTGCTGAAAGGCGCAATTGCCTGCCACAGCGGCATGGCGACCTTTGCCGAGGCGGGGGTTTCAGACGGCTTACCGGCCGAATGCCAACATCAAAAAGCCCATACCCTTTTTTTTCATTCAATCAATTTTTTGCTGGCTAAAAGAAAAAAGATACGTTGTATAAGCCGTATTTCTACTTTTCCAAGTGTTCCAAAAAAGCCTTCACTCTACCTGTCAATATCTGCCAATCCGCTTGGGAAAGCTTCCGTCCCCACTTTAGCCGCTGCGTCAGCGAAGCATTATTAATTAATGGATAAGGCTTGATACGAGGATCGTCCAGAAAGGCTTGCCTATCTTCCAAGGAGCGCGATTCTACAACCGTTTGCGCCTTTTTACGCAATTTTTTAAACAACAACTTTTTTTCAAATTGTTCAACTTCTAGCAAGATATGTGGCAGCTCTTGATACCCTATGAAGACCATACAAACTTACTTACTCACGAACAATTCCTCAAAACGAGTTCATTGACTTTCTTTCTGCTGAAATTAGGGAGAAGATCGTCGACGAAGTCAAGGATTGAGAATTTTTTCTTTGATAGTGGACACAATACCCGGTGCTTCACATTCTGATAAGCTTTGGACCATAATCCGCAATATCAACTCAGAAAAGATACGTAGAAGGAAACGATAATGACTACATAATTTTCTTTCCTGGAGATATCTTAAATATAGGAGAAGATATGAATATGTAAGAGAAGATTTAATGATTAGTAACCATCTTAACCTTTTATTTTTCTCTGTAGGAAAAATATTTATATTTTCCGACTGGGAATAAATTTCCTGTAGATATGTAGGATGTAGATGAAGATTTAATGATTAGTAACCATTTTAACATTTCATTTTTCCTTTTGGTTTGTTTGCTTCACCTTCTGTTGTATGTCATTGCTCAAAACTAATAGTGCATAAGATATTGCGGTGCCGTGATCTGTCTTCTGGCAAAAATTACAAAATTCTACATTTTTGTAGATAGGAGCTTGAAACTTCCACAGTAGGATTTTCTGATGCGCTGAATCTGATCGTGGGATTTTCGTTAAGATTCTATGACTTTTAGTGGGTATTTCCTCCTATTTTCTAAAATAAGGCAAATTTTCTCAGGCTCGTAACTTTTAATGGGTACTAAATTTGATGAAACTTATATATTTAAAATCAGCATAAAAATACGATTCATTTGATGTAACTTTTGGCATCGAAATTCAGTTTTTTAAGGCGGTGAAGAAGAAGGTGGAACCCCCAGCAATCTCAAAGCAGGAGGGTGTTGGACAAGACAAATTGTTGCCTGTGGTGGATAAAGAAGACACAGCTGAGCAGGACTCAGATGATACCAGCAGTGGTGAGTCAGAGGGCACTTGGCATCCTTTTCTTCTCACACCAGTTGTGTTATGCCCTGCAATTTTTGTTGTTTGCATGGACCCGCATGTTTGCCCTCAAACTCCTGTTTTGGGCATACATGAAAACAGTGTACAGTGTCACCACCCAGCCGTATTTGCCGACTCTTTCTCTTAACTCTACTTTGTAAAACATCAAACAACTTTAGCGTAAAGAGCGGGGCGTTGACGAGGAAGCAGCCCCTTTCACATCCGAGGTAATTTCTGTTCGTTTTAAGTTTTAATGTCGTTCCTTACTTTCCTTTAAAAAAACGTGTTTTTTTTATTTAATTTCTGAACATTTTTGAATGAATGCATGTTTTGATTTTGGCTCTCCGTAGATGAATAATTAAAACAAAATTTGCATATTTCTTTTTTTTGGCTAAATGGCTTTCTCATAGTCTTCATCCGAAGATTTACGGTTAGTGTTAGAATGATCATAATCATTTTTTTTAATCACTAATTGTAATTACAAGATTGTAAGAAAATTAACCTGGTACTACATGTTAAATATTTTAACCTCATACACCTGTCAATTATTAGTAAACTATTTGTAAATCTGAAAATTCTATGTCCTATGTTAATGTAATAATAAGACATCCGTCTTCTGTGAATGCGTAAAAAAAAAAAAATCTAACTCGACTCGCAAATCTGCTAAAAATCTAATCATTGTTGCTATTACTTTGATCGCCAGCAACTGTCCAATGTATACAAAAATGAGGGACATTTGTAAGAAATTTTCCAGTGTTGACTGTCTCACTTCCAAAAAAAGCTGACTTACGATTGATAAAATGAATGTCTTCTAGAAGAAGGAGTAATTGCATGAAGTCACAAAACTTACTCGATTTGTTTGTTGTTTGGATAGGGTGAAGGTAGTGTTAAAAAAAAATCCACGACATCACTTTTTTTTGTTTCATTAATATGTTAATAAAATTAGTAAATGCATCTGACCCATGACGCACAAGTTTCATGCAATTGTATTACGTCATTAGGGATGTCAACCTATTCAGAGTCCTCGGGCTAAGGGCTGCAAGTTAGACAATTCGTTCTTTGATTGCAAATAGTATTGAGAAAGGTATTTATGTTTAAACTTTATTTTCCAAAAAGACGAAGGTAATTCAGGCGACCCTTTCAGAGAATGTTGAGGAGAGTACTGAACTAAATCAAAATACGTTATGTGAATGTTACCGTGAATGTCCGAAATCTTGTCATTGTCAACATTCGATGGTGAATGTCCGAAATTCCTTTTGCTCTGCTTGGATTCATGCAGGTTTGTTTGTTTGTAAAAAGAGCGTTTGCATATGACGTCATTATAAGTGCATAAGGCTTTGTATATGCACAGACAATGGGAAAGCCAAGAATGTTTTTTTTTTTTTTTTTTTAGTTTTTTTTGTAGTTTTTACCTTTTTAGTTTTTTTATTTTTATTTTTATTTTTTTTTAGTTTTCTTTTTCTCCTTTATTTTTCAGCTTTTTTCCTTTTTTAGTTTTTTTTTTCTTTTTCATTTTTTAGTTTTTTTGTTTTTTTTTTATTTTTTATTGTTTTTTCTTGCCGATCTGATTCGGCGTTTTGAGGCGGAGCGGCAAACCCTGGCTCGCCTCAACCACCCCAATATCGCTCGCATCATCGATGGTGGGCAAAGCGAGGACGGCCAGCCCTACCTGGTCATGGATTTCGTGGAGGGCGAATCCCTGCAGGCGCGGATCGATCGCGACGGTCCCTTGTCGACGGCGGAGGCGCTGGCGCTGATCGGCCAGGTCGGCAAGGCCCTGGCCGCGGCCCACGACGCGGGCTTCTTGCACCGCGACCTCAAGCCCGACAACTTTCTGCTCGATCGGTGATGAGGAGAATGAGGAACGAGAATGACTTTAATAATCGAGTAAGTGGTAACAAATGCCCCCAATGAACTCTCTCCAACCTTGCAAGGGATAAGACCAAGTTGTCGATAAGATCTCAGGTTTGCCCAAAGAAGATACGGACTTTCTCATTGGAGAGAAGTAAAGCCATACGCCGATGTTGACCATGGGTGCATCTCTATCTTGTATGGTCATGAGATAGATTTTTGACGGGGCGACTCAACACATCTGGTTTCTTCTCAAGTGCAACTTCTTTGGTTAGGAGGCGGTGGCGCGGCGGGGGCAGGCTCAACGACTGGCCCGGGTGCCTGCGCAGCGGGTGGCGGTTCGTCAGCAACGGGTATGGGATACGTGCTTTCCCCGCGTCCGAAAAACCCGCCAATCGCGACACCGGCGTAATAGTGATCACGGTCATACAGGTCGACATCGCCACGCACAAAAAAGCGCGTCCTGAATTTAAGTTGCGCGCCAAGTCCCAGGGCAACCTGCACATTCGATTGCTTCTCGAACGGGATGCGAGCGTCGCTGGCCTCGTTGGCGATTGCGGATACAAGGCACTTATGTGACTGATGACTGAATTTGTTCCGTTACGGTTACATGAAGCATTCACAACCATGACAAACCAATCAGGGATGCGCTTTTTAGTGGAAAAGATGAATGGTTCGAATAAATAGGATATAAATGTGATTGGTGCAAATCCTTCAAACAGGCGGAGCCGAAGCAAAGACAGCAAATGGGGATTAAATATAAGCCGGAAAGTTGAAATTTTATGAAACGATATGTGGAAAGATTGATTTCATGTGGTTTGATCACCGTTCAATTATTACTATCCATTGTCATTGGTTGCCATTGTCATAGGCATTGTCAAAGTTTTGGATTTATTTGCATTGCGTCATTTGTCATTTGTCAAATTGTGTGCTTTTGTAACCGTCATTTGTGTGCTTTTGTAACCGTCAAGTTATAGGTGTAGAGTTTATATCCGGGACATTAGACATAGCTTTAGTCTTGTCAACATTCATCTTGAGCCCCACGGGGGCAGGAACTTCAGAGACTTTCAGAAGCAAGGTCTGGGTTTCGCCAAGAAGAGCAACATCATCGGCATAATCCAGGTCGAAGGAAACTTACGTAACAAACTTTTATATTCTTATATTTTTGATTATATATATGAGGGGGTTGCTCCCCTCGTTAATACCTCGCTCTTCACACTAAATCTTGTTTTATCCCAATTCTCTAAGAATGACCCTTGAATCAGAAAGGCCGTAGAATAAATAGTTGAAATTATTTAAAAAAAAATTTAGCATCAAGAGCGAAGTATTTATCTCCTCCTAAATACCTCGCTTTTTATGGTAGAGTATTTTTAGAACCCCTCGTATGCGTAATAATCTCTGTTCGTTTTAAGTTTTAGAGCTGTTGTATCATCGCTTAAAATATATATGACTTTATTAATTTCAACATTATGCATTCGCCAATACTAAGCAATACTTTTGAAATGGCTTTATTGTATCATTTCCTTCCTAGGGCTGTCGTATCATCGCTTAAAATACGTACGACTTTATTAATTTCAACTTTATGCATACCCTAATCATAAGCAAATCTTTTCAATAATGCTTTATTTTATCATTTCCCTCATAGGGCTGTTTTAAAAATAAAATTAAAAAAATCTATATAAAAAAAGAAAATTTGGGAGGGGACCTCTCGTTGGCTTGCTCAGGTAGACGAAAACCTGGACGAAGTGTTGATCGATCACGCGCATTGCGAACGCAAAGCCGCATCGACCGCGATGAATCTGATGAATGCCTACACCGATCATCGTGATTTGTGCCGCGAGATGAAACGGATTGTTGCAGAGGACCTGGATCACTCTGAAATGGTGCTCCAGTTGCTCGATCAACGTTCGATCCCGTTTCGACGACTGGCCTCGGGGCTCTACGGCCGCGAATTGAATCGATTGATCGCCAACAATGAACCTGATCGGTTTTATTCCATTCGGTTCCCCTGTTGCTAAGAATGTGTGTCGGACCTTCACCTCATTACCTTGTTCATCAAATTGTAAACTGATGGACGAATTGCCTTTAGATCTGTATCAGGGGCAGAAAAATAAATTGTGCTCAGTTGAGACATAGCTGTCTACGAGTCAGTTACAATGAGGATAGGTTTAGACATTACGTGATAAACAACCAACATTTCTAAGGCCATCTTAATTACTTGGAGCTATACAGGAAGGATATTGTAAGATTTGGGCAGAGAAAAGATTTAGATTTTGACATTGGGGGGAGTTGGACGGGGAAATCTTGGAAAAACACGTGGAGTGGAGGAATCGGGGTGAGCTTGGTGGATAGAATAAACAAATGTCCTTGATACGTTATTGACAGAATCGTACTTGATTCGCTCTCTTTGGAGGAGTTGGGGGGAGGGGTTCAGTGATTTGGCGAGTTTGGTGCTTCTGGACGCGCTAGGACGATGAAAATTAGTAGGCGTGTGAGGGAGCTGCACAATTTGACTTGATAAATTCGTTTTCCCATATTCGACCATCTGGGGGGCTATGATCCGATGACTCCTTCGTAAGTTAAAAATACCTCTTTTTTTTTAATTTTTCAGAACTAACCCTCCCCCCAACTCCCCCGAAGAGCGCGGATCCGTTCCGATTATGTCAATCACGAATCTAGGACTTATGCTTACTTTTTTCACCAAGTTTCATCCCGATCCCTCCACTCTAAGCGTTTCCCAAGATTTAGGTTTCCCCCTACAACTCCCCCCAACGTCACCGGATCCGGTCAGATTTTAAAATAAGAGCTCTGAGACACGATACCCTTCTATATATCAAATTTCAATTCGGAAACCTGTTGTGTCGGCTGGTCCTGCGGCGCCGTCTTGCCGACCCGCTAACCGGTTTTTTTGCCATCGACCGTGAAAAATTCATGCAACTGGCCGGCCGGCTGGGTGACCCCGGTTTCAAGATCCTGTTGGATATCCTTTCGGCGGACAAGCAGCTGCGCGTCGAGGAAATCCCCTTCGATTTCGGATCCCGTTCGCAGGGTGAATCGAAACTCGATATGTTCGTCGCCTGGCAATTGCTGATGTTTCTTGCCAGCAAGCTGACGTCCGGTCTGGTTCAAGGGCGTCGATCTCGTCGTTGGTGAGGAGCTCTTTCATCTCACACCGAAGCGATCACTGCACGACGAACTTGGTCCACAGGATGTCGTCGATGGACGCGATCCCGCCGGGGAAGAGCGTCGCGCTCAGCTCGTCGATGAGCTTGCGCTTGAGCTAGCGCTTGCCCTCGGGATCGAGCAACGTCTTGGCAGGGTGGTCGGTCAGCACCTCGAGGCACCGCGAGTAGGCGCGGTTCCAGTTGAGCTTGATCGACTCGGGCACCGGCTCGAGATGCTCCTCGCCACCTGAAAAAGCTGACTAACAAAACTAATTGAATCCAAGCAGAAAAAAAAAATTCCGATGCCACCCTATTTGAAGCCTAAAGACTTCATGAGCCTACACTTTCAAATTTGCTGTCCATTCTCGATAATTATTTTATTATCATATTTTTATGCGGTGTGCTCAAAAATATATATTTGGAAACGAAATTATGGAATGGAGTGTGTATTTCTTTTCCAGCAGATTTGTGGCCAGTTTTATGGCACTTGGTATTAACCAAGTGACATATAGCAATCGCCAATTCTGTCGGTCCTGCACACACCACAACTCCGGGCCTACAATCCCTCCTTTCCAGGTTGGCGCACTATCCTCCCCCGTTTGGAAGAACAACATCTTACTTGTGGCCTGGCGCTTCAGTAGCTCCGGGTAAATGGACTCGTATCAGTTGGTGTAGTCCATGCGAAAGCTAATGTGCTTACCATTTTCCAAATCATCCAACATATTATCTGTTATAACTTTCAACATGAGTGAATAAGTGTCTCCATAATATACTTTAACTTGTACCTCTCCCGGCCATTAAACACATTGTGATAAAATAGGCCTGTTTCGGAAAACTAAACCACAGCTCCCGAAGCTTTGATTTTAAATGAAGATTTTTGCAACACAAAGATAATTATGGTTGGAATGTTAGCGTTAGCACTTTTTCTTCTTATTTCAAAGATTGTTTTACGTTTCATATATATCATGTCTTTAAGTGAGCAGCTGTGTATGTAATTGTGTACGTAGTTATAAATTTTTTTTCTTGAAAACGGCTCAATATTCTGAAAATTTGCATCTTAGAATTTTCTGGCCTGAAAAACGAGTTTGAGAAAATTTATTTAGCCAAGGCACAAGAAAAAAAAATTAAAATGTGGTATCCTCCTTAAATGGGTCCTGAAAAGAGGGCCAAAAACTACTTCTATTTGAACAGCTTGAAAATTTCTTTCTTAAGCTGTAGACCACTTGGACTCTAATGAAAATAATCAAGTTTGGAATTGCAAATTCCACATATGTGGAACCCACATATGCAATTCCAAAATGTAGAATTGCAAAATTCCACATTTTTGTAGATAGGAGTTGAAACTTCTATAGTAGGGTTTTCTGATGCGCTGAATCTGATGTTGTGATTCTAAACGGAATCTTAACCCGGACTCTAATATACAAGAGTTTTGGGATCTATCTATTTTTATTGTATGCTTAGCAGAGGAGGACTGTTTTTTATACAGTTTTGGTTTATAAAATGATATTTACAGTCCGGTTTAGTTACTGAATTGTATGTATATCATCTATAGTTTTGAAATCACCCCTCTTTATTAGCTGTTCTTGAGCTACTGAATTCAATCCGTTTGATATTTTGAACCTGGACCTCCAGAAAACGGTAAAGAGCAAAATCAAATCTAAAAAAGAGCAATTAGTCCGGGAAGTTCTCCTCGACGACTTCGCCGTCCTCGAAAGAGATCTTGTTGCGCATCGCGGCGCCGAGGCCATATCCGATGCCGCCTTCCATCTGCGCTTTGACCACGTCGGGATTGACGACCAGGCCACAGTCTACGGCGCACACGACCTTCTCGACCTTGATGGCGCCATCGCCATTGACCGAGACCTCGGCGACCTGGGCCACGAAGCTAGCGAAGGACTCGTGGACGGCAACGCCGCGGGCCCGGCCTTTCGGCAGCGGCCTGCCCCATCCGGCTTTCTGAAGGCAAACTCAACAAATCTTGGCGCAATAATGTATATTTTAAAATTGAACACAAATTAAAACTAACAGAAAAAAATATATTGGGTATATTTAACATAGGCGCTATAACATGTATGTTATAGCGCCTATGTTATAATTTTGCGAGCTGTACAACCGGTTTCTTCGATAGTTTATTTCAGTTTAGCGTGAGACAAGACAAAGACAAGTAAAAGAATAGATAGGAAGATGGGAAATATATAATTTGGGGCTATATATTTGCACATTAAGAGGAGGTTAAGTATAGTCACTTCCTCTTTATTTTTCTCTTTCTCGCCATTTTTCTGTTCCATCCCACTGCCCGCTTCTGTTTTCACTTCACCCAGGATTTCACAATTTATAGTAGGCTTCAAAACGCTATTTTTTCTTTCGTCAATTTTCCGCTCATTACTCAGCAATGGTTTTGACGTTTTGTGGATCTTTATTGGCTTTTCAATTATTACTTTGGGTTTGTTCGAAGCATTCCTAGTTTCTAACACCTTTTTACCTTGGTTCATTTTAATATTCAGGTTCTTTTTCGTATCTGTATCACCTAGCCATCTTATTCAAAATAGTCTGAAGGTCAAATAAATATGTCTCTGGCCTGCGATGACTTAACCCTCCACATCCTTTGAGGCATGGACTGTAAGCTATGAAAGTTTCTAATTGTTAATAAAAGGTTTGTTTTTGGAAAAATAGGCATATTTGATCCTGGGGCAACAAAACACATGGGGTTTTATGCTGAAACTTTCAGAAAATATGAAGGAGGGTGTCAAACAAAATTATAACACACTAAATTCAAGATGCGCGTCAAAAGGGCGCACCAGCAATATCTAAAGGGAGACGCCCACGCCGGGCCCGACGAAGCCGGGATCTCTCCCCGACCTGGGAGAATTCCAGCGACGACTCCCGCTCGAGGGCGACACCGTGGTTCTCGACGACTTCGAGTACGGCAAGGAGGAGTCCCTGGCCTGGGGAGGGGGCAACCTCGACTTCGAGTCTCCCCTGTCGGGGGAAGCCAGCTACTCCCTGGCCATCCTTCCGGAGCTCGGTGGGCGCATGTACTGCCGGCCGGGCCACCCCCCCGCCGACTTCGGTCGGCATCCCCGGCTCACCTTCCTCGCTAAGTTATTTTAATACAAACAAAAAATGATGGCTTCACTTGTTACCGATTACGCCACCGGCATCAGTGCCGTTGACTCGCAATTCCAACGGCCCAGACGAGCATCAATTCACCTTATTATCGAAAATGGCAAAATTGCACTCGTTGATACCGGTACGGCTTCTTCCATTGCGGATGTCGTCAATATTCTCGAAGAAAAGAATCTGGCTATTGAGAATGTCGACTATGTCATTCTCACCCATATTCATCTCGACCACGCCGGCGGTGCCAGCGAGTGCATGCGCAGCCTCCATTGGGTGGGAGTTATCATTTCCCTCCTTCTATACCCCTCTTTTAATTTTAAGCATACATTCTCAGTAACTTATGGATCTTTTTGTCCCCTTCAAAGTGCTGACCTTCTTTCTTTTGGAACGTGGCTGAATACTAAGGATTGGTCTGATATTCGTAATTTGTATAATTTTGATGAAAAAATCACTACCTTTCACAGAAAGATAAACAATTAATATCTAATTTATTTCTAAGAAAAAAAAAATAATTAAAAAATGCTCCAGCGACAAACATTCATTAATCATCAATGTTGCAAATGTGTTCAGTTCAGTTCAGTTCAGTTTAATTTTAAAATTCCACTACATACAAAAATCTTTCTAAAATACATACAATTAACCAGAATAACAAATTACAACAGATGACAAAAAATGACAAATTTTACAATAAGAGTACATAGAATTTCGTATGGAGAGGAATTTCTTAAGGAGGAGCTCTCTGTGTGGAATACAACAAAAAAAGATCTTCAGGCAGTAAGATTCTTTAATCAACATTTGTCATAATTAAACTTACCGTAAAGAGCGGTCCATGCCTTTAAAAGTGAAATTAGAAAAACATTAAGCCTAAATGCTTTAGTTCTAGTTTAATGGTTTGCCTACTCAAAAGAAAACATTATAAAATTCTAAAAAATACTTTGAAAATTCTAAAATACTTACTGAGCTCATCTATATCATTCCTAAAAGCAGTTTACTTTACTTCAACTCCTCCCCCTCCCACTGATGATCCAATATATAGGCTAACCCAAATTAAATATTCTTCATGCATTTTCCTGCTGCTTGGTTTTGGTATTACCTTAATTACCTTAATTTGCACTTTGGATGAATGTGAATTTTCTTCAATCTTATCAATACCATCAATGTGTGGGCGACTTAAAGGGGGAAACGTCACAGATAAGGCACAAGCCAAAAAACCTGTAACTTTTGATATAAAAACATACTTTTACAGCACACTTTGTATTAGAAAGTTCTATCAAGCTGTGAGGCATTTTAAAAGCAGATATGCACTTAATATAAGCAAAACCTTCGAGCTCCCCCTCCCTATAAAGCTCAAGTATGTTGTGATGAATTACCCAAGCGAAGGAAAAAGAAAGGCACAATGACTGGGGACGAATCGCGCCGGATTGAGTTGACGAGTTTGACCGTCGAGCAGATCGCAGAAAATCCCGCAGACCCCAAGTCCTACCCGGCGGGCTCGGGAATTGTCGCAACGGTGACAGTGGCGGGTCATCGAGTTGAGCTCACTGCTCTCAGCGAAGGCTATGATAGTCAGCGAGTGGGGTGGACATCGGACTATCGGGTCTCTTTGCTCGATTTCGACTCAGAGGATTCGTCGGTACGGGTGCGAGTGGAACGATTGAGTGATGAGACGGCGGTAATGATTCACCACCAACACCTTCCTGGCCGCAGCCGGGCATCCGGTTGGCAAGTCCCTGTGCGAGCACGACCTGATCGACACTGCCAAGGACATCGCCGCCCGGGTCGAAATCCCGCTGCCGGTTGATGTGGTAGTTGCCAGCGAGTTCGCAGAAACCGCCACTGCAACCACCAAGAACATCGAAGACGTGACCGAAGACGACATGATCCTCGACGTTGGCCCGGTCACGGCCGGTCGCTTCGCCAAGGTTCTGAAAGATGCCAAGACCATCCTCTGGAATGGTCCGGTTGGCGTCTTTAATGCTGATTTTAAATATATGAATTTCAGCAAGATCAGTAATGTCCATCAAAAGTTACGAGCCTGAGAATATTTGCCTTATTTTAGAAAATAGGGGGAAACCCCCCTTAAAAGTCATACAATCTTAACGAAAATCACACCATCAGATTCAGCGTATCAGGAAACCTTGTTATAGAAGTTTCAAGCTCCTGCCTAAAAAAATGTGGAACTTCGCATTTTTTGCCAGAAGACAGATCACGGATGCGTGTTTATTTGTTTTTTTTGTTGTTTTTTCCCCAAGGGTGATTTGTCCAGGACTTCCTTGGTGACCCGCTTCGCCAGCCGTTCGGCATCGTTGCAACTCTTGCGCGATGAAACCTTTCGCAGTTTCTTTTCGAGTTCGCGTGCGTGGTTCTTTGCAATGATGACGTGGCTTTCCTCGTGCCGCTTGATGTCCGCCGAAAGCGTGTCCCAGATGAGGGCCAGATCCCGCTCCGCTTTTTTGCGCTGACGCCATCTGGGCAGAATGATCCGGGCTTTCAGTTGGACGTCGGCTTTCACAACCGCGCACCGTTTTCCCGACTGGGAAAACATCCACAGGTTACTTGCTAATTTAAACGATAGAGATCTAGATTCGATTGGGCGTGAAAAATATGACATCACAATTCATCTTCTTTTTCTCTACTTCACAAAGTCATAAACTGAAGAGTATTGGAAAAAAAGACCTTATATATTCATTTTAGACCTAACACCTTCCAACATATTCTTATTTACCTGTGGCAGCAAGTTCAAAGCGGAATCTTATAATAGGCTGTGCAGAACATGAACTGTAGATACAAATACATGACAAATCTTTCTTGAGGCATTAACTCCCCCTTCATCTTTTCTGCCTTTTTTCATTTTTTTACCGCTTGATTGAGCCAGTAAATGAAAAACTAAATGAAGAATAAGTTGAGTGTATTACCCGTTAGCCTGACGAGACGAAAAGTCCTTAGGGTTAAAAAGAAGAAAAATAATATTTTACTTGTCGGCTTTTCGAGCCCTCGCGGCAGTGCTCGTTAACATTTTTGGCAACACATGACACTAATTTTACCAGAGAAACGAGTCTTGTTCTCTTCCTCGTATTTTGTGTCAGGATAAATCCTGACTCAATATTTGTCCTAAAAAACTCACTATTGCTCTTTTTGTTTTTGGTGTTTGTGATGGAAAGGCAGTGTAATCATCGTGCTTATATTGACTGAATATTTTTCAACGAATAAGTATCATCTTAACCGTATGTGTTCTTATTTGTCAAAACTAAAACCCAATTTTGGTAGACAATCAAATACATTTAATAAATCAGATATATTTTAGCCGCGTGTGTATTCTTATTTATCAAAACTAAACTCAAGTTTTTTAATTGATCAAATATTTTTAGTAAATCAGATGTATCTTAACTCTGTTTGTCGTACTCTTTTTTCTTTTCTTTTTCCTTTTTCTGTGTGCAAGCCTTTAATGTATTTTAGGTACTGCAAATTTGCATATTTTTTTTTCTTCTTGAATTCAATAAATGATTTAATATTGACAGTGGTGGATCCAGGTGGTCGGGGAACCCCTTTTCACTCCCCTCAAGATTTCTTCTGGCGCTTTATTTCCTTGTTTTTTTCCTGCTTCCTCTCTTTTTTTTTAAACTAGATCTGTCAATTTGGTCAATTATTTGCACCCTCGTCATATTGCCCCCCCCCAAGATTTTGTCGACTGTTTTGGTCACATTGTTTGTGGTTCGGGAAGCTCAGCGTACCCTTGAGAATGGCTCAGCAATGGAGCCTGGTGAGGGTGGACGTTCACGTAGCTCTAGTATCGGTGCTTGTATGCCAACTAGCTGATGATCTTGTAGGACGTGCTGGTAGTACACCACCACATGATGCTTGCTCTCCTCGGCAAAGGTGGGACCCAGTCGAAGAGCCTTCTCACAGTTGGCTCTCAGGAAGAATTCGTCTCCTTACACAATTAACATCGACGATCTGGATGAGGATGCAAGAGTGAAGCTTTGGCCAGATTGAGATGGAGAAGGAGCGCTTGCCGTTGTGCTGCCCCCATGCCGCTTGGTGCAGCAGTGAGTTGTTAGTAGTGGTAGCTAGAAAACCTCAAAAATATTAATTTGGTTGCAAAAATCTCTTAGCTATATATCGAAAGTTAAAGACCAGTTAAGGTCAGGGTCTGGTCCTTAGAATCGTAGATGTCCACCTAGAATGGCGACAGTAATCAATCCGTTAAAATATCAATTTTAACAAATCTACAGGCTATGCACGCCTCATAATGCATCGACGTACCGGAAGAATACGGCGGACACGCACTTGCAATGGAATCGCAAGTCGCCATCTGGGAGCAACTCGGACGCGTCACCAATGCGCTGTCCTGGTGTTTCCCGGAACCGCAATCCTGGATGTTTGACGCTTGCAGCAAAGAACAAATCGAAAATTACATTTTGCCGATGCTGCGCGGCGAGAAAAAAGACTGCTATGCCATTACCGAGTCCGGTCCCGGTTCCGATGTGTCGGGACTGCAGGCAACCGCATTCAGGGACGGCGACGACTATGTCCTGAACCCATCTGATGTTACCCAAATAAGTCACCAATTTTGTTTTAAGAAACTTAAATAAAAATATAACTTGCATTAGTTAATTTTGCATCTTTTTTATTTTGATTTATTGGGCTTAACATAATAAAACTGCTTAGCCAAAAGGATACAATAAGTATAATGTGGCTTCTTTTAAGTTCCCTATAAATATATTATTTTTTGAATTGTATATTAAAGGTTTAGTAGGGGTAGGAGAGGGTAGGAGGAGCCAGACTTTTTTTCCAAGGAAGTGTATCAGTAGGTGAAGTATCCCCCCCCCCCAACTCCAACAAAGAGAGCAGATCAGGTCCGGTTCACGTATCTTTGACAGGTGTTTATTCTTCCCATCCAGTTTTATCCTGATCTCACCGCTTCAATGTATTTTCTAAGATTTCCGGTTCCCCCCAACTGTCCCCCCCCAATTATGCTGGATTCGGTTGAGATTTAAAATAAGAGATCTGAGTTACGAAGTCCTTCTAAATATGAAGTTTCATAAAGATCTGATCAACCGTTTGTAAGTTAAAAATACGTCATTTTTCTGATTTTTCAGAATTAACACATGGGAAGTGTACAGACGTTTTCAGAAGGATTTTTTTGGTTTGGGTGTGGGGTTGAGGGGAGGGGGCTACGTGGGAGGATCTTTGCTTGGAGGAATATGTCATGGGGGAAGAGAAAATTCAATGAAAAGGGCGCAGGATTTTCTAGCATTACTATAAAAAAGACAATGAAAAAATAAACATGAAAACCTTTTTTCAATTAAAAGTAAGGAGTAGCATTGAAACTTAAAACGAACAGAGATTATGACGCATATGAGGGGATCTAAAAATACTTTAGCATAAAGAGCGACTTTCCGAACGCCCGAGGACATGTACATCGTAGTTTTTAAAGTGATGTTTCAGTGAAATAAAATCATATCGTCTAATAGTAAAGCTCCCTGTTAGTATGTTTTAAAATATACAAGTAGGAAGCGTTTAATCATGTTTTGTCTTGTATTTATTTGTTTTTTATTTATTTGTTTTTTAGTTACCTTCTCACTAATTTTTGTTGCTCTATATATTTATTACGATTCTTTCTCTTTAGTCATCTATTTTTATTATGTTTTTTAATGCTTTTTCTGAAGCACACAGGGTTACATTCAAGATAGAAAAAGTCTGCAACATTTTTATACAAAACTCTTCTAAACGAGATTTTTTTTGAAATGATATTTTAAATTTAAAGCTCGAATTCTAAGACAGAGCAATAGAAGAGTTCAAAAAAAGAAAAGAAAAAGTCCCTAATTAGGTATCTTAGGTGCTAATCTATTGCCTAATTAGAATCTCAACATGCTTCAAATATTTTTTTCTGATACAGAACGTCTCTTTTTTTTATTGAAAAAGCGGCAAGAAAATGAAAATTATAGACCAGAATCGTTTTTGGGGGCAAATTTGTCTTATTTCCAATTTTTCAATGATAATTCCAAAAAACGACATTTTTCAATGAAAATACCCTAGAAAAGGCATTTTTCAAAAGGTGAGAATTGGCAAAAAAATCATTGGTGGGGGACGTGTCCCCCTTCTCCCATTTGATGTGAATGTGTGTTTGATGTAACTTAAATTTTTTCTCGGCCAGTAGGATTCTAGAGCCCATGGCCTTTCTGTTGTGCATCTTTATTTTATGTATATATTTTTTTTTGTCTAGTGAAATATAAAACGATAAGAAGATGATTGCCGCATCCTACGTGAACACAGCAAGAACGCGAACCTGGCGAAACCTTCACTCCGATTTCTGCGTCCGCTTCGACGCCGCCGTCGGACAGGGATTGGGCAGCTATTTCCAGCGTGCCGTCCGCCACTGCCGCGTCAAATTGGTCCCGCACGGCATTGATCCACATTTCCGGCGCAATATCGGGTCGGCCGTCATTGACCATTGTTGTGACTGTCGGCAGCGTATCGCCCGGAACCAGCCGTGCGTTGCAGCCATATCCCTGTGACAGAATGATTTGGTCTCCAATGCCACCCGCAAGATATTCCTCGACAGATACGCGGAAACAGATGTCTCGATATTCGCGGGACACTTTGCGACACCCACTGTCGGTCGCATCGTTGCAGGCGAACAGGCCTTCCGCTTTCACGTCTCAGTATAGAGTGTCGTCGCCGCCGGTTTCATTTGATCAGCAAACAGAATCTGAGTCCGAAATTGATACGGCTCGGCCGGACGACGTTGGATCTTTGTGCGACCGCTGCCTTATTCGAAGCGGTCAATCTAACGAGTTTCCGCTGATTTGGGGTCGGTCCAGAAGATCAAGGGATGGGATTATCTGGCGACCCTATGGAGTATTCCAGCGTTATTTGGGATTGCAATGTTTGCATACCACTCGGTGTTTTCGGATTTGGAAGGGGACTACAAGAGAACACTCGAATTGATATTGATTTTCTGTTTCCTGGTAATGGTGCTCGATTCAATTGGATATATTTTGAAGCGCTTCAAGCCTGACGTCTCTAACATTTTCCGCAATACGATTTATTTGAATTCACTGGTTTTTCTGGTGCTATTTTTGGTCCGTTACGTTTTCGACAAAGAGATAAAAGTTCCTAAGAGACTAGGAATTTCATCTTTGAAGGCTATCTTTCGGAATTGAGATTGACTAACACACTGGACATGGCTGAGCCACCGAAGCTTCTGCAGTTTAGTCCTGCCAATGGAAGTTCATTGGATTTTGAGACGCTGCAATAGTTCAAAGTTCAATGTTTGTCATGTTGACATGGTTTATTTTATTTCCTCATTATACGTCTTGATTTGTGTTGACATTCTTTTATTTTTAGTCTTATCCATCGAGGAATATTACAAATATTGTTGAATCGGGAAACCTAAAATCTTGTAAAACACTTGGAGTGGAGGGATCGGAATGAAACTTGGTGGGAAGAATAAGCACAATTCCTAGTTACATGATTGACATAACCGGGATGGATCCACTCTCTGTGGGGTAGTTGGGAGGGGGATAATTCAGGAAAATTAGAAAAAATGAGGTATTTTTAACTTACGAACGAGTGATCGGATCTCAATGAAATTTGATATTTAAAAAGATATCGTGTCTCAAAGCTCTTATTTTAAATTCCGACCGGATCTTGTGACTTTGAGGGGAGTTTACTCCTCGAATGTTAATTCGTACTTCCCGAGCGCGAACGATGCTAATGCAACTTCGTGCTGGGGACCCTCGTCACGATCACGCCCCTGTTCCGAGTCTGGCGAACCCATAGTGAAGCTGCCGGGTGGGATCACAACCATCTCAGGGCAGATTTCGCAGTCCTTGAATGTTTCCGCCAGCCCTTTTGGATCGCTTTCCACCGCGACTTGAGCTTCCGACGGCGCCGGAGCAGCCGCCTTCTTGTCACCGAGCGCTGCCAGTCGACGCTCCGCTAGCCCCGCAAAGGAAAATTGGGGTATTTTTATCTTACGAATAGGTGAGCGGATCTTAATGAAAGTTGATATTTAAAAGGAATTCATGTCTCAGAGCTCTTATTTCAAATCCCGACTAGATGTTTTGACATTGGGGGGAATCGGCGGGGGAAATCTTGGAAAACACTGGGAATGGAGGAATCGGGATGAAGCTTAGAGCTTCAATCGGGATTGAAGCTTATAGAATAAGCAAATGTCCTTGATACGTGATTGACGTAACCATACCGGATTCGCTCTCTTTGGGGGAGTTGGGGGAGGGATGTCCTCGGAGGTAACCAATGTTGCAGCCATGCCCTTACGGCCGGCACGGCCCGTCCGTCCCACGCGGTGAACATAGTCCTCCGGATGTGATGGGACGTCATAGTTGAAAACATGGCTGACTTCCGGAATATCAAGGCCACGCGCTGCAACATCGCTTGCGATTAGATATTTCAAATCGTTGTTTTTGAATGCATCAAGGGTCGCCATGCGCGATTTTTGATCCATATCGCCATGCAGGGCACCGGTATTGTAACCATGCCGCACCATCGAACGCATCAATGTGTTCGTGCGGTGCTCGAAGTACAGCCCCTCCCCGTCGAGCTTGCGAAGCGCCTCGTCGTGCTCGGGTCGCGCCCTCGAAACCATCGGCGCGCTGAGGATGGCGAAGAGTGCGAGCGCTGGCGCTCGAAAGCTGTGGAGATGCATAGTCGTTTCCCTTTCGATTCTGCTGGCTTCAATGATCGCACGAGGATGGATCGAATCGGGATGGTTGTATTGTAAAAATGCGACATTCGTCGTTCGGGTCGGATTTGTGGAGAACGGGAACGGGAACGGGAACGGGAACGGGGACAAAACTTTTGGGTGAACCTGGTTAACTATTGGTACATCAAGGCCTAAATTTTTAGCAGTCTGGTGCCATAAATGTTTAAAAAAATCACTACTTGTCTGGTTTCGAACCCACATAATTCAGTAGGTTATTCGAATTAATAGTTGCTAATAATGTGCTCGGAAAATACCTTTAGTTGAACGAAAAAAGTTCTACTAAACCAACTTTAACCTACCTTTTAAATTAATAGCAAGCCGATTTAATAATAGAACTCATATCAGTTCAATGCATTTTTAACAGTAGATAATACATTACAGCATTATATCAAAGACATACTATAGATGCATTTCCAACTTTTGAAAGAATACTCATTACATTCAAAACTAATGCAATCAATGCTACCAGTCCTTGATGAAAATAATTTTTTAGTCCTTCACTTTTTTTATATAGGCTATTATCTTTACATTTTGTTAATCTTGACATGAAATAAATATATGTAACAATAATAGCAGACCAAAAGCCTATTCCAGATTATTCAGGAATGTTGACTAATTTATTTATTTACTAGACTCAATGCAATAAGTTTATGTCGGAGTAATCGAGTTACGTCACATATTAAATGAAGTAAACCTGTTTAGAACAAGAAAAGAGTAGCAGATATTTATGCTTTGAAAATGACTACGGCATCACTACTGATTTTGAAATGACTTAAAACAGTTTTTCTGCAGTTTTTGTCCTTAACAAAGAACAACCGTGGTAGTTGTAAACTAGGTTATCTGTAAAGCCTCCTAAGACTAGGACATTGGCCTAACTAGCCTATATTTAAGGTAAAACAGGGCTGGACACCCCGTTCTCCAATTCGGTGTTCAGGTCCCTGAATGCGTACATTCCATGGTGCACAATGCGGATATAGAAGCAATAAAAACCCTTGCCTGCATCCATGGTAAGTTTGGCTCGAATTTTAGATAATTTCTTTTAAGGAACTCAAAATAGATTTGATATCAAACCGATTATACTTGGAAAATGAGAGGGCCTAATACTTAGAAACATGAAGTGACGGAAATAGGACAGAATACCATGTTCTACTCAATCAACCTGACAATAATAAGTGGAATGGTTCTCTTATTCTTTGTTTGGTTCGTGAAAGTCATACAAGACCACCATGAATCAATCACGATATGGATTAACATCACAATAAACAGTGAAAAACTACTCTTAAGGTTTGTGTTTCCTGTTAAAAATGCAATTTTGCGACAAAATAAAGTTGTAATTTGCACTGAAACGATAAGATTCTTATATCACTACTTTCAGAGCTACCCATGTTCCGAGTAAGAATTATGAAATTCATTATTGAGAATAAGATTTGCTTTTTATTTTAAAAAAAAATGCAACTTTTTAACCTTTTAACAACCTTTAAAATAGAAAAAATTTCAATTGTTTCATATTAAACAGCTAATGAGATATAGAGCAATGGTCACATGCTTTGCAAGATATCTGTAACGAAGTCATATATTCTATTTAATACGTAGGCTACCTCTAGGCAAGGCCTATTATTGGGGGGGTTTGGGGGAACGGCATGATATCGGAGATGAGTAGTGCAGTTTTTTATTTGAAGGTGCTACATGTTCTGCTTTACAGATGATCGGTCAAATCATTGCAGAAAAGTTAACCTAACCATAGTCAACACGCTAGCATTGACTTATTAAAAAGCAATTTGTCGAAGTAACCATTGACTGGATAAAATCGTTTTCCCTGATTTGACCATCTGAGGGGGGGGGGCTGAAGGGAGAGGAAAAAACTAGAAAAAACGAGGTATTTTTAATTTATGAGTGGTCGATTGGATCTTAATGAATTTTGATATTTAGAAGGACCGCGTGTCTCAGAGCTCTTATTTTAAATCCCGACTGACATTAAGCCTCTGATTTTCCTGTTAAAGCAATCTATTGATTCTTAGATTTTTTTTTTTTTTTTTAGAGCTCATGCCATATGAGCTCTTGGCTCTTGAATCTTCAGACTCCTATGTCACCATCCTACCGCAATGTACCATTGAATATATTTTAAAAACCTGTCTTCTTAAAGCAAAATATTTCAGGCATTTTACACCTATATTTACATAGCATGGGCATCTCACAAGAGTGGAAACTGGAGCTAGTGTAAAAAAAACTCACCAAAGCCATCCAGCTTGTGGTGTTTCTTGGCATTTTTTTTTTTTGTATTAGAAAGGAAAATTTATTCAATTTGGAAAAATAGGGGTACAAATAACCGTCCAATCTCCTTTTTTAAAAAAACACAATTGAAAAGATCATGTTCGCTGTTTGGACCATGTAGCGGCAATTAAATAAACAGAAAAAAAAAATGCAAAATTCAAGTTTCCTACCGTTTATTTTTAACCCTGAGATCATGAGGCCTTTGTGTAGGCTATAGTTTTGAGTAATTTCACAATTATTGTGTCAGAATTTTAATTATTGGTTCAAAATTCAACGTGTTTGGAAATCTCTCAGTTGTCCGTTTTCTTATAAGTGTAGTGAACATTGTCGGTCATGAGTTAAACGAAAAATTTTGGTCACCCCCAGTGCAATTCCAATTCTACATATTTTTTTTTTTTTACCAGTCCTGCTGCATTTGTTTATTTGTTTTCTTTCTTTTTTCGTTGTGTTTAGTCGCTCTAAATTGTGGATGTGGCCCATCTGGGCTTGTGGTAGTTATTTGTCAGGAATAACTCAAACCTTAACATAGCCATTCACATTGCACTGTTTTTTCCTCTTTCATTATTGACTTTTTCTTCTTTTAGGGAATTTAATCACATGCTGTTGTGACGTCAATTGGATTGTAAGTAACATACCGTTACAGGCTCCGCTTGTCGGAGCAACCTCGCGGCTGTCTAGACGGAGGTTGCCCCCCAGACGTTTCGAATCCGCACTGTGGCACTCGAAACAATGCTCGATCAATGCGGGACGAATCCGGCGTTCAAAGAACATTTCTGCGTCCGAGGATTGCGCCGCCGATGGCTCCGCGGTCCCCAAGAACAGAGTGAGGATGCCAGTCCGGGCTATAGCTGTCGGTCGTATCATAGGTGGAGAATCGCCCTCAGATTACGCGGGCCGGATTCAACAGGCCACCTTTTCCTCAGTCTTCCTCGGTTTCAAAGGGTTCCGTCTGGCAAAAAATACGAAATTCCACGTTTTTGTAGATTGGACCTTGAAATTTTTCTATAGCGTTCGCTGATACGCTGAATGTGATGGTGTGATTTTCGTTAAGATCCTATGACTTTTAGGGGGTGTTACCCCCTATTTTCCAAAATAATGCAAATTTCTCAGGCTCGTAACTTTTGATGACAAAGACTAAATTTGATGAAACTCATATATTTAAAATAAGGATAAAAATCTGATTGTTTTGATATATCTTTAGCATCGAAATTCCGTGTTTTAGAGTTTCGTTTACCGTATCCAAAAACATATTTTCATGCATTATTTTACATTTTAAGCAAACAAATACAGAAGTCATCAAAAGTCAGCACATACATCCTGAATACAGGAATATTGCAAAGACTTTGACCTTGGAGTGATCCAATACACTCTGATCAAGGTTGTTCATTCAATGTACAACATGTTGGTAAAAAATACGTCTTCCCTCTCGTCTTATATTTTTACTAGCGAGTCCTCTGCGGTAGAAGCTGCTCTTCAATTACCCCTGCTCACTGATATTGCATCTGTGCAGAGGAGAATATGTTATTTCTCCAGGGATCATTGGAACGTCATTTGGTGGAAAGGTGACAAAGTGGAAGAGCTGTGTCTTTTATATCACAGAACTGTGTCTTTTATATCACTTGGCTTGCAAACTTTCAGTAAGTCCAATACGTTGTCTTGCTGCTTTGTGCTGGGATTGGAAGTTCCAGTGACTGCCCACAATATTTTTCTTTGCATCAGTAATTGCAGTGTCGTCGAAAAATTCTGACGCTATTTTAATATATCATCACAGCGGTTTCCAGCTCTATACGCACTGAAACAGAAGATTCCGCAGGGTGTCCTTCAGGGCTTTGCTCCGCCGCTGTGTTTGACGACGGAAGAGGCGGATCTCATTGTCGCCGCGACGGTGAAGGCGGTCGATATGTCTGCGGATGTATTTAAAGGCTGACGATCCGCCCCGGTTTGGGGCAGATCCCATTTCAGCCCAGATTATCGACTGGAATGTCCGCGCCGACCCTACACTGTCGGCAATTCCGACCACCTGTCGTGGCGCGGTATTGTCTGGCGTTTATTATTGCGGGTGAGTTGCGCTGGGTGCTCGTTAAACAGTAGAAAATTTACCTTATTTTCGAAAAAAAGGGGGACACGGCACGAAAAAAGTCAACAATTTTATTGTAAGTCACACTATCAGGTTCAGCGGATCAGAGAACCCTACTGTAGAAGTTTCAAACTCCTATATGCAAAAATGTGGAATTTTGTTTTTTATGCGAGCAGAAAGATCACTGATTCGTGTTAGCTTTTTTTTTCCCAAGGGTGATCGTATCGATCCATCGGTCCTAGAATGTCGTGAAAGGAATCATTCTAACGGAAATTAAAGGCTGTAGTGCCTTTTTTATTTTGAACGTTTTTGAATGAATGCATGTTTTGATTTTGGCTCAACGCACATGAATAATTAAAACAAAATTTGCATATTAATTTCTTTTGGCTAAATGGCTATCTCATAGTCTTGATCGAACAATTTTTAAAAAAAGGGGTGGGGGAGAAGGCCTAATGCCCTTAAATTGCTGGCTACTTAACAGGCAACTAGAGCTTTTTATTTTTTTACGAACGTTTTATTAGCAATAAATATACGTAACTTACGAATTAACTTACGTAACGAACTTCTATATTTGTATATTTTTGTGTCCCGGTGTCCCAGTCTCTAACGTCATAAAGTCTTCAACGGCTCTGGTGGTGCAGCCAGTTTTCCCGGTGTCCCGGTCGTCATTTGTGTCCCGCTGTCCCAATCTGTAAAGTCATAAAGTTTTCATTGGCTCTCGTGGTGCAGCCAGCTGAGGAATTTTAACTTTTCCTGAAGCGCAGTACATTCCCATTGTTTCTCCATTAAAGCTACCAAATGAAGTGGACTTCTGCAATAGTTAGTTCTTATATTAACGTCAGCATCTTACTTTAAGAGACATTCAACAAGGCGAGCTCTCAATCGAGGTACACGCGTACTGCCTGATGACCAACCACGTTCATCTTATCATCACACCGCGTGCCGAAGTCGAAAATGTCTCAAAACTGATGCGCATATTGGCAGCACGTCTGACGCGCCACGTGAATAAAAAGGAGAATCGAACAGGAACACTGTGGGAGGGCCGCTTCAAAGCGAGCCTTATCGACACAGCCGCATACCTGCTAGCGTGTTGTCGTTACGTAGACCTAAATCCGGTTCGGGCAGCTATGGTGCGTTCGCCCGACGAGTATTGTAGAAACGTACCACATGCCACAAAAATGTATATTCTTTGTGTAGTTGAATTTGGATTTAAAGAAACTCATTTTAGTTGCAAATTAGTTAATTTGTTTTCATATTAAAGAAATTATTTCTAAATAACTTTAGATGATGTTCTTTTTCTGGATATTTAACTGGAAAATTAAATTTGTTTAACCATATTGAAATAAAATTAATAATTCAATTTTGAATAAGAAATAAGGAAGAACCATCAAAACCATAGGCTTAAAAAATCCCAAAGAAATGTGGTAAGATTTAAATTGATGAATGCAATGAGGTTTGAAGCTGTTTTTTACTATGATTAATAACTTTTTTATAGCATTCCTTGGGTCAGTTGTTTCAAGTACCTAATACGTGACAGTTAGTGAAATACTAAAATCATCAAATTTTGGTATTATGGTAAGCAAGGCCATATCCAGGGATTGGGTCTGGGGTTACCCCCCCTCCCCCCCCCCCCCCCCCCGCCCCCATAAACAACTCACTCCCCACAACCACCAACAAAAACACCAACACACACTGCGCTACAGCCTATCGACCCTACACGTTAATTTGCAGCAAAGCAAAAGATACCTCAGCCTTTAGGAGGCCTGAGGGCAGTGGTGCCAATTCATGACAATGCTGGAGGAGGAACAAATATATTTTTCAGTCAGGGAGGGAATTTTTTCAATTGAAAGAGACAAATGGGGTATTTTCAATAAAAATACCAAAAGCAGGGTGTTTTTCAGAATCTAGGGATAGGAGGGATCAAATGTTCAACTCCACCCCCCCCCCCAATTGGCAACACTGGCTGAAGGGGCAACACCAATCCTATTCGTGGGAGCTTCTGTTCATAAAAACGTCTTGTCACTCATGTTTCTCTGATGAAAAATAGCGGAAGCACCCTTAAAAACTCATTTCAAAGCTTCCGACTATATCGACATGAATAATCCACTCCTGATCATCGCGTTTGTACTAGTTGGCTGCTTCTTTCTCTGGTATTTCGTCGGACCGAAGCCAGTGCTTCAACTGGTGGTCTCCGAAGCGAAAATACTGAACCAACGTGGATTCAAACGAAGTCAATTATCGGAAGCCGAGGAATTCTTTGCGAAAGAATTTCCGGATCGTTCGATCAAAATCACTTTTCTCATGAACAGCGTGACAGGAACGGTGGATAGAGCAGTACCAACAACCGCCGCTGCGACTGGCAGTGTAGCCATTTTCTCCTCGGGAGCGATTTGTGACCCTACGATCCCGCCTACAAATACGATTACAGAATTGACTGTAAGGGTCAGGGCCTGCGCAGCAGTAAGCAACCATACGTTGCGGTGTAGTCCGGGCATAGATCGTGTAATGTTCGGGGCAAGGTTAGTATATTCAAAAGAATAGGAAGGAGATAAAAGTAGAATTAGTTCAGTGTCTTGTATACACCTTTGCTAAAGCTCTTCTATCAACAGAACCGAAAGTTTGCTCATAATCTATGAAACCGAGGACCAAAGGTGTTTGATAATTCTGGCACTTCTCAATGGTTAAACTAAAATTGAGAATTTTGTCGACACTTCCTCTGACTTCTCTAAAACCGCGCTGTTCTTCTCTTAAAACTTTGTCAACAGCATCTCTCAGTCTAAAAAGTGTCATATTACTAAGTAATTTGCTATCTACAGAGACCGGACTAATGCCTCGATAATTACATACTCACTCTTATCACCCAATAGAAACACAATTACTTACCATCATAGCCTCACCTATTTATGTTAAATAAAAACAAAACGTTTTTCAATTGCTAGCAAAGAGCGACATTAAAACTTAAAAAGAACAGAAATTGTTGCGCATACGAGGCAGGCTGCCAAATCATCCACCCCGATTTTTACGCTAAAATTTCATAGTACTTCACATAAAACATTTTTAAGGGCAAAGAATGTAGTCAGTGGGTAGTTGCAAATTTTCAAGCTTATTTTCAAGCCAATTTACAAGCGAAATTTCTGGTATAAAATGCGTATAAAAAAACACGACAGACTAAATGAAGTGTCGAAAGAACCTAATATTTCGAGAGAAGGATAGGGACCCTATGATGTCCTCCTCTCGTGCACGCATGCCAGCTTGCATCATCGCCATCCTAGAAGAAATGCTAGCAGTAAACTCTTACGCAGAGTAATTCCTTTTCCAGACTAAAAAGAAATCTGGCTGATTAATTACCGGACAGTATGTTTCTTTGTGATTATTATCTATGGAAGTAGTATTGATAGCTTAGAAGTGTTAGCGTCAACAAGTCTCAGTTTTGCCCCTTGACTATCGAGATATGGACCCCTCTTGCCCCCCCCAATAAAAATGCTGGAGTTACTCCCTTGATGTTATGACAAATAGAAACACACAGCTAGAATCAAAAATTTTGTTTCAAGTTTAGCGCAAGTCACGTTTGTTAGAAGGCACCGGGGTATTAGCCCTGGTTATGTTTGGGGCAGTTTTTGTTCCTAATAGGTAACCAAATTGGCTGGGAAGAAGGCATAAGAAAGGATCAAAAGGAAGTTGGGACGCCGCGGAAGAGGGTGAAGAGTTAAATCTCATCTTCCCGATCCCTCCACTCTAAGCGTTTTACAAGATTTTAAGTTTCTCCCTCCCAACTCCCTCTAATGTCACCAGATCCGGTTGGGATTTCAAATAAGAGCTCTGAGACGCGATATCCTTCTAAATATTATATTTCGTTAAGACCTGATCACCCGTTCGTAAGGTAAAATATACAGTTTTTCTATTTTTCCGATTAACCGTTCCCCCACTCTCCCCCCCCCAAATGGTCGAATTGAGAAAATGACAATTTCTAATTTAATCTGGTCTGGTTCCTGATACGCCTGCAACGGCCGGATGTTCCAGCGCGGGTCATCATCAACGAATATATCAACGTGGCGCACGCCTTCTTCTCGGAGGATGAGCCGCGCGTGGTCAACGGCGTGCTCGACCGTATCGCACACAAGGTGCGTTCAACAGAGCTGAAGAAAGCCGGCCAGTAAGGAGGCTCGCGGTGAGCGAGCGCATCAGCTTCACCGCGTTCGGCTCGACCGAGGAGAGCCCGGTCAGCGTGTTGAGGAACATCGGGAAGAAGCACATCACTGCGGAGATCGCGATCTTCGATTCCATGTCGCTTCTATCGCAAATTCAAATTTAAGCACAATTTGAGCTCTTGAAAATGACAAATTTTCAATTAAAGTATGAGATATTGGTCATTTTTCAACAAAATAATGCTAAATTTTCTCAGTGCTATTTTCTTTGTTGTTTTCAACACAATAATACTACATTTTCTCACTGCAAAAATTATTTATAATAAGGTTATTTTAGGTTAGGTCGAAAAGTGCTTAAATTGGAATTCGCAGTAGAAGCGATTATTATATGAGGAGCCTGCACTGAAAACTACAGTATTTCTTGGTAATCTGCCCAGGTCGAATTCGACATGGCGAACAGGACCGTGACCGTGACGAGCGCCCGGTCCGCACAGGAAATCGCAGGCGTTCTCAAGGAGGCCGGCTACAGTACCGAACTGTTGCAGCAAACCCCGTAAGGGAGTGAACGTCATTCCGGATCGCTTGACCGGAGCGTTCGGCAACCTGTTTTGACGGAGATCGGTATGTCATCCGACTACAAGAAAAACAGCCTGACACTCTTCGATGCGATCGCCATGGGGACCGGTGTCATGATCGGCGCCGGGATATTCGCGAGCATAGTCTGCATACGAAAAAGATGTTTTTTTCTTCTTTGCTGAACTTTATTTTTTGCCTTAGTCTTGTTGGAAGTGATGGTTCATTAAATAGACCATACTGTTGAAGGAACATTGAGCACCCCCCTCCCCCTTTGATTTTGAAGCATACATTTCTCTCATGTTTGTTCATTTTAAAACCGCATTTTTTTTTTCGTTCGAGACCTTGAAAAACAGCAATGATATTGCCCCTCCCTTGATTTTGAAAGCTTAATTTTTCCCCCATGCTTTTGTGAATTGACGCCCCAGTATTCAGAACCACCAAGGTGAGATTGCTGGTACACCGCCACGGCTTTCGCACCACGAGTGAACGTCGGGGCAGAAATATTTCCCAAATGACCAAGCCGATCAAGACAACCAGGAAACATCCCATTCGAACGGCCCACTCCGTTAATTGCTCCAATCCGTCCATGATGATTACTCACTTCGGTACGCTGGTCGACAACCCTCAAGAGGTTTGAGTGGGTGTTTTGTGAAGCGAGACTTTATCCTTCGACCAGTTGGAAAATCGCTTCGGCAACAGCGTCAGGACAGGTCGTAAACAAATGTCAACGTTTGAGTAGCCAGATTTTCTAAAACCAAATTATAAGTTAAGATTTTATTTGGATTGGACTAAGGCCCGAAGCCGTATCCAGGGGGCTAGGGGGTTTGAATCTCCCCAATGTTTGTCCAACCCATGACAATGTAGCAAAAATGAACATAAAGACATTTTTATACGTTTTTTGTTGTTTTTTTGTCCCCCCCCCGGAAAAATCTTTCGTAGACCCCCAAAAAATCCTGGAAACGGCCCTGCTAAGGCCATAAGGTTGTCGTTGAGAGGATAGTGAAATTGCATGCATAGAGAGCTTTGAGGAAAAAGATATAACTATAACCTGTCTGTCTGATCTTGTGGGTTGTAATATCCGTTTTCCAGCAAATACAGCAAAGGCAACTTGTAATATTCTTCTACACTTTCATGTAGGTCCTTCCACCATCTTTCAATCTGAATAAGGTAAGAAATAATTTTTGAAACTAAAAGAATACAAACTTTTGTCCAGAATGAACCAAAATCTAGATCCGATGTGGAATTATTGTACCTACCTTATTTGATGTTGATGGGCGCAATGGAAATGCCTAGAGTGTTTGATGATGTAGTATTTTAAAAAAAGAGAAAAAACAGGCTTTCAGCATGAGGAGTTCTTGGTGGTTGATCTGTAGAAAGTGGTTTGTTTAACTGATGAAGAACTTTATGTGTTTTGTATTCTGGCCCCCCCCCCATCACTTGTCTCAATTATGTATGATCTAGGATTAGTGTCTATATTCCTACTACACCAGGTTCCTATGCATTGTCATGGATTTGGGCTTGGACTGCTTGTCCAGCTTATAGAGGATTTAGTTTCTTTGAGGTTGACAAAAAAAAAAAAAAAACATCAGCACTGCCATCTAGCGTTGCCATTTCTTTACATTTTTTTAAGCTTTTTCATCGTTTTACAGCACAAATTGAGATTAGGCGCTTATCACTAATTTTACTAATTACACCAACTGAGCCAATTTTCTGTTTTTTACGCTGAAAAAAAAAATACAAAGAAACGCCTAACTTTAGATGGTGTGGATGTTTTTGTCGACACTAGCGCCAGTTTCGGCTCTTATAATTTATCCATACCCTTTGCGTTGGAGCATTAAAACCACAGATACGCGTTGCCGATATCATTTTGGTCTTCCGCAAACGTTAATTGCCTTACCGCAACATAAACTTGTCGACCAGCCAGAAGAACAATCGGTTTGGCAGTATACGCGCAAGTTTCAATGGGAATACCAGCTTACCTGGAAACGCGATTTCGTATTTTTTTCGTTTCAGTCCTTGGACAATGATTTCAGCTGCCGCTTCCGGTTGCATCAGGAACGGCATGGGAAACTTGTTTACAGATGTCATTGGTGTTTCAACAAAACCCGGATTGACCAGGGATAGCGAGATTCACTGAAAGTAACAGGAGAGAAAGAGAAATATTTTCAGAGTATGATGACGAGTGAAAACGTTCATCAGGAATTAGAGAAATGTTTGGTTTGATTAGGTGATGGTGGAGGAGTCATTAGCATTTGTTAATGATGTTGTATATGAGGTAGGTTCAAAGCTAAATCGCAGAGTTAAGAATGATTTTAAGAATGGATATTTTGATGATGATTATGAAAAGGAACCCCAGGAGGTTTTGGAGGCACTGCGGAAAGCGAGGGATAGCATAGGTAGTAGGGAAAATACTACACGGGAGCTTATCAGATCTCATGCAGCATGGACACAATATTGAAACCAGAGGCCACAAGGTAAAGGAGCTACGCAACCGTGTTACAGTCATTGAAAAACCGGAGGAAAGGTGCCTTTTTGCGCCCAGGCGAGGAAATGATATCGTTGCTACAATAGCTGAGACCTTTTGGGTGTTGTCAGGTCGCAACGATGTCGCCTGGCTTAAGACGTATCTACCTCGAGCACCTCAATTCTCTGATGACGGCATCATTTGGCGTGAAGGCTAGGGCCCGCGCCTTCTTAATTGAAGCTGTCCACTTGATCAATCTTTTTGTTACCCAACGTCACCTTTTCATCTTCACTTATTCCTAGCCTTAGTTGCTTAGTCTTCTTAACATTAATTTTCAAACCTATTCTAGCACCCTGAACTCGCAAAACAACTGAAAATTCATTCATTTTGCTCACAATTTCATTTAATATGCTTAAATCATCAGCATAATCTAAGTCCAGGAGAGTTTTTCCTCCCCATTTGATTCCGTGGTCTCCAATCGCCTTTCCTGTGCTCCTTAAGACGAAATCCATCAAAATGATCACAGCACAGTGCGCTGGCGCAGGATGGGCAACGTAGAGGACACACACGCCCTCGGCGTGTATTTCATGCAACAAGTGCAACACTATGTGCCCATTCGGGACGAGCTCTGAGACCACGCAACAATGGGTCTCCACGTTCGACAGACGTTTTGACCGCCCTCTTCCCCATTCCCTTCTCAAATGCTCGACCAGAATGAGTGTGCATGTGTCAATAAAGCTCACAGCCTTCGACAACGAGTGTCTCGAGCAGCTGAGTTGTTTGTTGAGAGCCGGAACTGGACTTGGGGGTAGAACGATCTGCCGGTGTGAAAAACGCCATAGAAAATGGTGTAGAGTTTGCCTTATAATTCTGCTGCTACTACTAAGAACTAATAGCAGTACCAAATCGCGTCAGGTCAACACATCTCTGCACTCTCTTTCTTCACCACAATCTTTTCAAAGTTTCCCTCACGCTCCTTTAAATCTTTTGTTTTGTCATCTTCCCGCCCCATGCGGGAAGCATGGGAAGCCTCTTTCCATGCGGGAAGCCTCTCATACAAAGGATTCGGGATCCTTTGTCTGAGAGGACGCGGGCAAAAAAAATACGAAATTCCACATTTTTTTAGATAAGAGCTTGGGAACAGGGTTCTCTGGTACGCTGAATGCGAAGGTGTGATTTTCGTTAAGGTTCTATGACTTTTAGGGAGTGTTTCCCCCTATTTTCAAAAATAAGGTAAATTTGCTCAGGCTCGTAACTTTTGATGACAAAGACTAAATTTGATGAAACTTGTATATTTGAAATCAGCATGAAAATCCGATTCTTTTGATGTATCTCTTGGCATCAAAATTCCAATTTTTAGAGTTTCGTTTACTCTTGGTATTCTGGAAAAGATATCGCAGTTAGCTAAAGTGATTACGAAGGAAATTGATGCTATAGATAAACTTTGCTATCAAAGCAAAGCTTCAAAATGAAAAATTGTATATGCAGCACATTAATGGGTGGCCTCTTTAAATATCAACTGTCTCCAGTCAGTCTTGTTGAGTCACAGACTAATTTTAACATCAATACGTTTCAAAAACGTGTGTTAGTAATTATTTGTGGCATTAGGATATTACATGTATAGATGCTCGTCCAATCCTGAAGTGCGCAGAATGTTGAAGGCAAATATGGGCGTGTTACAGGTGCTCTTCACCGTCCACTCCTTGGTTACGATCCAATTCCACTATTACATCTCGACGGTTTCCGACGTCTCCTTTGATGTCATCACGGAGAATGGGGGGTTCGGTGAATGTGCCGCAGTTGCTCACTACGAGATCCCATGTGATCTTGTGCCGGAAGTACCTCATTGGTTGTGTATTGCACTCAGCGATGGGCAGGTGGAGACGTGCATATTTCGGCCCGTGTCAGTTGGTGGAACGACGGAAGTTAAGAGATTGCTCCACGACCCGATGAGACGCTCGTCGTCTGGGGAGGAGAATTCGGACGAACCGTCTACTGCCAGGGAAAGCTATCCGCGCAGGATTACGGGCGCGATCACCATCCCCGCTGCTTAACGATGTGGATGGCCGGCGCCGGCATCCGGCCGGGGATCACACACGGAGCGACCGACGACTTTTGCTACAACATCACGCAGGATCCGGTGCACATTCACGACCTGCACGCCACCATGCTGCACTGTCTGGGCATCGATCACAAACGGCTGACCTTCAAGTTCCAGGGCCGCTACTATCGTCTGTTTTAGAACACTTAAATGTAAAAAAAAAGTTACATATAAAACCAACAAAATATACTGAACATCTGTACGTTATGTTTCAAACATAGAAATATAATAATAAATATGAATATAATGATGCGATATGCTAGCCAAAAGATATTTTCTTTTTTAGAAAAAGGCATAAAGCACTATAGGATTTCTTCAGACATCGTATTGATGGGTGTAGATAGGGGAGGGGGATACTAGGCACAGATATACCACTTAAGGGGGTACGGAAGAGGCCAGTTGCCCCTCCTTGAGTAATTAAAAAAAAAAAGAAAGAAAGAAAAAAGAACGGAATGCAAACGAGGGCGCCAGAAAAATCTTGGGGGCCCTCCAGCCTCCCTGGATCCGCCCCTGCTTTAGCCTAATGAAGCCAAACCTAGACTATCATGATCTAACCTAACCTAACTTTAACTTTTACCATCAAAGCTTACATAAGACTGAAAAAGCTGACTCGCAAAGCTAATTGGATCCAAGCAGAGAAAAAGAAATTTCGGACATTCACCGGTTATTGTCGACATTAACCAGATTTTGGATATTCATGGCTGCGCCGAAGTCGTCATCGTGGCCCGAATCGGCCATCCGCCCCTCCTCACCGCGGCCCTTGCCTGCGGCGCGTCCAGATCCGTCGCGCATTCGCGCCCGGCTCCCGCCGGAACGCTGCGCCTAACCCTTGCCCCGACGCCGACGTCGCCCGAGGGCCCGTCGTCGCTTGTCCGCACGGTCCCGGCTGGCCTGTGCGGTCTCCTTGGCGCCATCCCCACTGTTGAGGTGCGAGGCGAGACCCGAGATCGTCTGGAACCGGTAGAGATCCGTGAGCGTGAGGGCCAAGAAATCTTTAGACAGCAAGGACAGGGGATCGAGTCCTGTTGTCGCAAGTTATTTGGTTTGGAACGGGGGTCAGTGGCTTGACCCTGTAAGCCCAGCCAGAGTAGACCCATTAGTACTACTTTTACTACTACTACTACTACTACTACTACTATTACTACTACTACTACTACTACTACTACTACATTTACTACTACTACTACTACTACTACAACTTTTACTACTACTACTTTTACTACTACTACTTTTACTACTACTACCACTACTACTACTATTACTACTACTACTCAGCCTCTGTCATAGAAAGGATCATCGCCTCCATTCTATTAAATTCTTTCCCTGACATATCGAAATCAGCTGGCAACTGGTTCATCCCAGGAATCATTGTCATTAAACTTTTAAATGAGCCCATTTTACGCATTGTTGCCATCTGCTTCAAATAGTCATTATACGTAAATGATGCCTTTTTGATCTTTTTCTCTAAGCGCTCAGCCTCTTTATCGTCGATATGGCTCTTTGCTTTCTTAACTAAATTAATCACATCGCCCATACCCAAGATGCGATCTGCCATCGGGATAAAAGGCGATTTCTCTAGTGGATGCGTTTTTTAAAGACTCATTTAATGTATTAGAACGCTCCCTGTAAGTAAACTTTTTCGCTTGACCGATTCAAGTCGGCAAGATACATGTTTTACGTGTAAATATCGGATAAAGGCTGACAAAAAATTCGAACTGTCAGTTTTTACGTGGAAACGTAGCTGTGTGAAACAAGGCCTAGTGGAATAAACTATTATATATTTGTTTGATTTTAGGCCTTCAAGGGAAAGATGAAGTAAACAAAAGGGGTTGGGAAATGAATTTGTTGATAAATGAAAATTTTGTTAATAAATAGAAATTTTGTAAAAATTTGGCCTGAGAATTTTGGGAGACTGGGGAGGAGGTACTAATCAAGATTTTCCCCCGGTTACAAGAAGGGCCAGAAACGCCACTTTACTCAATGAGTGTATTCGAATATATTCGAGCGAACTAAGACGATGTTTATGTGGATTCTAAAACTATTCATTTTTATTAGTATATGTATATTGTTACCTAATAAATAAATTACCAAGAATATTTATTAATATTTCTTTTATATTTATATGGCTTTCATCACTTCTATAGTGATCTAACATTGTGAATTTTCTTTCAATATCATTTACAGAATTCGAAATATTTTCTGATTCAAAAACGAAACTGCTTTTTGATAAAATTTTAGTATCAGCATCCACTCCACTTAATGAAGGTGGATGATCACTTGTATATGCATGACCATTAGCAAAAATATCATTCACATAAATATCTTCAGCTTCAGTACATTTTCTTTTCTTTAGCTCCACTGATGATGAGGGACTCCTGCTCCTATCTTTTTTATGTTTTTTCTTTCTCTATATTGAAAAATTAAGCATGCTAGATCCAACTAGAAATTCTCTGAAAGTCGACCAATGTTTCTGTTTTAAATTATTTTCCACTGACAACAACAACGTTGTCACATTTATCTAACAGTTTCACTTATTTGTTTTCACAATTCAACGTGGCAACAGTGACGATACAATGGGTTTTAGCTAACTCCATCATAAGATTCAGTCAAGTCCCAGATGCAAGAGTTGACACCCCAGGTTCAATTTATTTCAACTTCCACTATCCTCAAGTTTTCAGGGGATTCTCTGAATTTCCGGTTTGTTCTATTGTTCTGCTAGTAGCCGGCTGCATTGATTCTGTCTTTCACAGAGAAAACTCTCTTGTCATATTGGAAAGAGAGCTGAGTAAGAACTGCGCAAGCCCTAAAACAAACACTATGGAGCATGATGTCATGGTCTAATCAACCAGACAATACCTTGAACTGTGTCAACCTTTCATGCACTGTTTCATGTCTCCGACCGATGACGCGGCCCACATGTCGTATCCTCTCATCTTCCATGAAGCGAATGCCCTGTGGTGTTACTGCAGAAGCTGGGTCCTCATAAATAACCCGACACCCGTTTGTTCAAGATCATAATCATAAAAATTAAAACCCAATAAGCGACGAAAAGAAATTGACGGAATTGAATCATTACTAATAGAATATTGAATATGGAATGAATCTTCGAACAGCATTGTTCTTGGCTAAAAAAGAGTCAGTTAAAACTAAAACGAATCAAACATAATACATAAATAGATTTTAAAAACTACGTTTTAACTCTTTAAAAGCTAAAATTGTTTAGGGAAAATAATAAAAACTTGGTTAAAATATTGAGGGTTTTTTCACAAGTTCCGAAGTCTTGAGTTTTATTCCATCGCTCAACCGATATTTTGGTCATGAGTATCAGTCTTCTTACTTCTCACATGGATTTTGGCACGACCTGTAGACGATCTTTACATTTTTTAGGGCAGGTTCTCACGTGTGTGTACTTCTCTTATTTTGTGTTTATTCCAATTATTATTAATATGAATGACAAGATTGTATAGTGAGACCCCTTGGCCGATTAAAGCATCTTTTTTGAAAGCAGGATAAGGTTGATTATACAACCAGGGGTTTTCAATTTTAGCCCCAGTTCGATTAGATCGTGGAGGCTATGTTCTTGGCGAAACTATATCTGTGTGGGCTTCAGTTGTGAATCAAAGCAGATCGACTATCAAAAGGACCAAGGCTTCTCTCACAGAGGTAAGTAATAAATGAATAAGAAAAAGAAACTGGCAACCACATATTGGGAAATCTTGCCGAAGAATTATTCAGATAGCCTAAAGTAAAACAACAATACTATCAAAGGTGTGTTAAAATTCGGCTAGATCGAGGAAATGCAAATAATTATTTGTTTCCAATTAATTTTTTTTTATAAAATTAAAAAAAAACAAGTTTTTTCGACTGAAAGGGAGGAGTAACATCAAAACTTAAAACGGGCAGAAATTAGTACGTGTATGATGGGGGTTACCCCCTTCACAATAACTTGCTCTTTAGGCTTCTTAATGAAATGTTACTTAATCATTTTCTTTGTTTTATGAAGTGGCAAAATGGCCCTAGAAGTTGCAGTAACGACATTTATGAAAGCATTTAATAAGCGTGCGATCATTTAAACAGTTTAATTATTATTTTTATCCGCAACAGCAGAATATCATTATTTGAGGTAAGTACAGGGGCTAGCCAAACTGAATTTTCCTTCGAAAGTTCGGCTTTGTTGAGGACCAAACGCACCAACCTCATGTTATTTAAGAACCATTCTCTACTACTGACCCTGAGCTTTGACAGCCCACCAACAAATCTGATATAATGAACACACCTATTGCTGTCTGATTTTTAGCGTAGGGTAGCTAGGATTTTCTTTTTCTTTTTTTCTTTTTTACTCGTATCCCTTCTACGTGTTATTAGTTTTGAAAGGTAAATAAATAAATTTGTTTTATATACTTTTTTTGGTTAATACCAAGTGCCATAAAAACTGTTCTGTATGTACGGATTGTCAAAAGAGCGTAACACAAGAACGACTGAGCATATTAATTTGGAACTTTCAGGAAATGATAAGGGAGATGATCAAAAAGGCAATATTTGCATGCTACCACTACTACTACAACTTCCGCCCCTGCTACTGCTACCACTACTACTACGACTACACTACTCCATTTACAATATTGAAGGGAAATTTGAACTAAACCAAAAGACACTATGTGCATACATATTGTTAAAAAGCCTGTGTCAAGAATTGAAATGCCTGATTTGCAATCCTATGACTTAAAACTAAACAACAGCACAATAATTATGCTAATATTAATTTAGATACTTCAGAGGGTATCTGTACTGAAACATGCCTAGTTGGTATTGAACTGTATAACAATACAATTAAAGTAACGATATAGTTGTTGGGGAAAAGCTGGAAAAGATGTTTTTTTTTGTGATGCTGCGCAGAACGAATTCGAACGACTAAAGCTAAAGGCATGGAAAAAATGTTTATGGTACTCATGAACGAAAATGAGACAGAAATTTTGTTATTTTAGCTCTTGTCAAATCCTACAACTAATTAAGAAAGTTAAAATGGCAGTCTAATCATTTTAAAAATTGAATCAAATAAGACACTTGCATCTGCAACAAAAACCCTTAAGCAGTTATGAAAGTGAAGAACATCCCTTTTGTGACATCAAAAAACCAGGTTTATTTTATACCATAGGCAAAATAAGAAAGATAGTACATTAGTTAAAGGAATGGCTACAGATTAGGCTAGAAATAGGATTGCAGAATATACTTTAATAAACAAGGTTAAGAGCTGAAATTGTCTTCAGGCAAGCAGATAAAGTGTCGTCAAATATTTTTCAAACATGCTCTGATCCAACTTTTGATCTCCCAACCAAATCACAGAAATCTAATGATAGCTTTTTTCTGTTGAAGAATTTAATTAGCCTGTGAGTAGCAGGGGAAGGGCGTTTGGCCTAAAATAAATCTTCTACTTTCTTCTTCGGGGCCAAAGTTGTTTTCTTAAAATATAAACTTTTCCGTGCTTAAGCAAAGGGTAGAAGGAGATTTAAAATTTTAGATGCCTCCTATTAAAAACGTCAATGTCTCCGAGTGTACAGATGCAAACTTTGGCCCAATTGGTACAGGTCCATTTGTTGTTGACGAGTTCCGCGCAAATGACGTGATCACTTATAAGGCGAACGACAACTACCGTGATGCCAGCCAGCCTGCTTTCGCAACTGCTGTGTTTAAAGGTGGTGGCGATGCTGCTTCTGCTGCACGTTCTGTTCTTGAAACAGGCGAATTTGACTATGCTTGGAACTTGCAAGTTGAGCCAGAAATCTTGGCGCAAATGCAAGCTGCTGGTAAAGGCCAAGTGGTTTCAGCGTTCGTGCTTTTCAAATCCCACACACAAATTATTGATAATATTTAGAAATGGCAGAATTAAAAGATTTGTAAATTGTTTAGTTTATTAGACTTGAATGCAATGAATCCACAAATGTGGAACAGATGACTATATGAACTTGGCATTATATTTTATCAAATAATATAATTTTATTTCTACTAGCAAAACAGAAGTAAAATTCTGGATGATGGGCTTTTGCTATCTTGGAAAGTAGTTAAGTTAGCAGTCTCAAGTGCACTCAAGTCTTGGTCTCCTTAAATGCACTATAACTGTGGTGAACCCCTCATTGCCGTAGAGGATTATGAGCTATACAGCCGAGTGTCACTTAGAACTTCCCTATATGTTTCACAATAGGTATCGGCCTATTCTTGGTTTCAGTGTGTACCATACTACTGCAGTTTATAAACCCCTTTACTTTCAAACTGGTATAGCTCACGAAGGAAATTTTCTACCAAAAAAGGATAATCTATACTTTGATCAGCTAATCAAGAGCTATTGACTGCCGTCGAAAAAAAACCTATCTGTCTTAGTTCAAAAGTTTACTTTTTGCCGTAGGTTTCATATTTATTTTTTCATTTTTTTTTAAATAATGCTAGAAAATCTTGCGCTCCCTTCATAGAAATTGTCTTCCCCCATGACAAATTCTTCCAAGGAAAGTTCTCCCAACATATCCCCTCTTCTCAATCCCCCCCAACTTAAAAATCCCCGTGAAAACGTCTGTACACTTCCAGATAACCATTACTATATGTAAGCACTGGTCAAAGTTTGTAATTTATAGCCCCTCCCACGGGAACTGTGGGGGAGTTAGTTGTCCCCAAAGACATAGTTATTAGGTTTTTCGACATTCGGCCTCATCATCGTGCTTGGCATTCTGGTTGATGACGCAGTTGTAGTTGGCGAAAGCGTTTTTGAAGAGCGTCGGTCAAATCCGGATCCAGTTGCCGGAACTGAGGCCGGGGTCGAAAAGGTGGCCGTAGCAACCATCTTTGGTGTCTTGACCACCATCGCGGCGTTTTTCCCCATGCTGTTGCTGGACAATCCTCTGGGCAAGGTTTTGGCCGGGTTCTCAGGCATCGTGATTCTTGCGTTGATCTTTTCATTGATTGAAAGCAAGTTCATCCTCCCAAAAAGAAGGTCTTCCCTATTTGGGATGGGAGGATGTCGTAAGGAAAGATTTAAGGAACTTCCCGGGAGATTGTAAAAAGAGGGAAACTTTGAATAGAATGGGATGGCGGAGGAGCGTGCGTAGCTGTGTTGGCCTCGGGTGGCTTGAACCTGCGGGTAGTTGTTATTAGTAGTAGTAACTAAGTACGGATTTTCGCATTTTGTGCTGCAAAACAGCACTTCGGCCTGAATAAGGTCAAAATGCTATCAAATGAGAATTCTAAAAGCCACTTTGTCCCATGTTGAGAGAAGGAGAAAATCCAGTAGAGAAAGAAGAAGAATTATTTTGTGGGACTAAGGATGTCTTTGCCACTTAACTACAGTTAAGTTAGCTATAGTTCATGCTTCAGATCATATTTGACAACTGTCATGAATAGTTACTTGGGGTGTTAATATTTCTTTTAAAACATTTGGACAAACTGGAGACTAAACTATCTAAATGTTTTAAGAAGTCAACTATGGTTCAATTAAATGTCCAAGCGATCAAAATTAACGCATGGAATTTTCTAGCAGAGTTTTACTTTTAGCTATAATATGTAAGAAATGGACAGAGATCATAACTTGCAGCCCTTCTCCCAGGAGATGTGGGGTGTCACGTCATCCTCAAAGACATAGTTATTAGATCTCTCAACCATACTGAAGAAAATGACTCTGTCAAAATTTTATTCCGACTATTTGGGCAAAAGGGGGTAGGAGAGGGCTAGTGCCATTAAAATCTTGGGTCACTGGAAAAGGGCACTATAACTTTTGATTTCCGATCAAATGAGCCGTCTTCCGATATTCTATATCACTGACTCGATACAATCACCCCTGGGAAGGCATCCATCACGAAACTATCGCCAGTGACATCACAGCCGTCCCGCACGTATTCCGCCTGCCGATCGTCGGCGAGATAGCGGCAGCCGGTCGGCCCCTTCACGGCAAGCCGCCCCACCTCGCCGCGCGGTGCCTCGTTGCCGTCCGCATCCAGCACCTTGACATGATAGCCGCTGACGGGCTTGCCGGTACAGGCCGGGCGGTGGTCGTCGAAGCGGTTGGTGATGAAGATATGCAGCATCTCGGTGGCGCCGATCCCGTCCAGCATCGGCTTGCCGGTCTTGGCTCCGCGAGGGCCAAGGGGTCGTCGCAGAGGGTCGTTTCGCGCAAGGCAGTTTCAACGCGAGCGTGGTTCTGGCCAAGCATGACGAGACCTACATGCCCAAGGAGGTCGCGGACGCGTTGAAAAAGTCCGGCAAGTGGCACGGAGACGAAAAAAGCGGGGATGAAAAGCAATGATCGCCGAGCTCGGCCACTACGCCCTGGCTCTGGCGTTTTGTATCGCGGTGGTGCAGTCGACGATCCCGCGATACGGCGCGGCGCGGCGCGATGATATCCTGATGTCCCTGGCGTCGGATTGGTGGCTCGCCCGTGTGCGTACGTGTCCGCTGCCAGCAGAAAGCTGAACTCGTCGTGGCAGACGGGCACCGGCTGATACGCCCACGCCAGTGCCAGCGTCATCGCAAGGGCCAATGCCGAGGAAACTCCAATCGCTACTGCTCGGCTCTTTCCCAGACCACTGGCGATGCGCAGATAAAGTCGCTTCTGACGCAGCGATGGACCGATCAGAAATGCGAGGACTGCTTCGATGGCCACCGCAAGACCATCAATGAGGAGTCTACGAGTCATTGGCCCCAATCACCATCGTGATTACCCCCACCAATATTATCACGATTTATTGTTGCTATGCTGCTATCACCAGCACCACCGAGTAATCACCCCACCGCCACCATCTCCATCACCATGATCATCAAGATCGCCATCGCATTATCCTTGCAACCTACATCCCACACATCTAGAGCTGTCTCCTCAAGTAGAAGAATTTAATCCGACTCGGTTATTTATCAGGCGGACATGGTGTGAATTCCCAGTTGCATTATGATTCTGCCCATAACTTCTACGTACAGATACACGGAAGGAATAAAAACATAGGGAAATATCAACAGTTGATTTATTGGCACTAGATTCATTAACATGTTTTGGCCTCTTGGAGTGACACATCCAAGTAATGATTTTTGTTCTTTTTAAGGTTCAACTTCGCTCTTTACTTCCCGTTGAAGACCTTTGTGGAGCTTGGCCCCTCCTCAGTACCTCATTCCTTACGCTAAGTTTTATTTTTAACTTTTAAAAGAAGCTTATTATTCTCGTAAAACGGCCCTTGTGTTTCAAGAGTTAGTTTATGTTATTTTGATGTTTTAATGTTGCTGTACCAGAAATAGGTGGATACTAGAGTTGTGTTGCACCAGGACTGCTAGAAGAGGGATATTGGTATTGTATATGTTGACGCGAATGATACAGACATTGTTGTTTTTTTTGCTTTATTATCATAAGATATTCTTTGGGTACCATTTAAATTGTGAAAAACGAAAAGTTTATGTCCGATTCTGTGAATATTCAGTGCCTGTGCATCAGCTTTGCAGGAATTTACCAAACGATCTAGTTGTTTTTTTCATCTGCCCTCTTCATGCGTTTTCGGGCTTTGATGTAGTTTGGGCTATTTGTGGTGGCCGCATTGCCGGGACAAGGGGGAGGCGGGACAAGTTTCGATCACATAATTTTGTTCGGCATTTTGTGCTGAAAACAGCCGGTGTTTCGGCGGGTTTTCGCAGGGCTACGAGGCGTTTATGCAACGGAGACCGGAGAAGTCGCCGCGGGTGTGGACGGTATGGGGGTGCATCCCTAGATGCCGGGGGTTTCTTCTTGAGGTTGTGCGCTGATCGCCCCATTCGGGCGCCCGCCCACCCGCCCTGTCCGCCCTCATGGGGCGATTTGGGGGCATGCTAGAAATATACCTTCCTCTTTGCCGGAAATCATGTTTGAATTTTTTTTTTGATCGTTTTTCAAATTATGTCGAAAATCTTCCCTTTTCATCCCGAAAATCACGCCTAAACATATAAACGGAACGCTTACAAAAATTAGAATATAATGGATAAACGATAATGAGAAATGGGTAAAACTGAAAGCAAGAGATTATCCAGGGGAAGGGGTTTACAGGGTTTTACCCCTCTCTCTTAAAGTTTATGTCCTACTCCTAAAAATGAAAAGTGTTTTTTTTTTTAGTAACTAAAAATTAGTCTAGACAAAAACTAGATTGATATTGCTTGCCTTTCTATAACGTGGTCTGCCACTGAAGATTTTTGCTTGTTTCGCTAATTATTTTTTCCATTTTAAGCCTAGATATCCCTCTATCTTGTGGCAGAGGAGTGGCTTTTTTGTTGCTCTTCCCTCCCAAATGGATTTTTTTCATTTTCGGAAATATAGAACAACTCCTAAGCCGAAGTTCTGTAGCTCTTGACCAGACCCGAAAGCCTCCCAAAAGAAGTATCTTGCATGATTTTTTTGTATTGTCTCAACCACCTTTCGCCGCCGAACGATTCTCCTTCGAGCCTTTCCTCGACATTGCTCCGGTTTGTGTCCCTTCACGAGCAGCTGAACGATGAGACGAGTGATCGACAATCACACCCAGATGCTTGCTTTTCCTCCACCGCCTCGCAGCAGCTGCGCACACGGCCGTTCAAACGACCTCAACGATCACCCGCCATTTCAATGAGATCGTTGCCGTTGTCTCCGTGATGCCTCTGTGATTGACATGAAGGAAACCGTCAATAAAATACAAGTAAAACTATATTCAGGTACGACAGATACCCATGAAAGTTGAAAAAGTACAGGCCTAAAATATACAATTTCTGAGGTCTCAACTTACCATTGTCAAGAAAGACAAACAGCCCGCTTCCCCACCCTTCGCTACATGAAAACACAAGATATCACTTAAAATGATTTCCAGATTGTGAAAAAGAGCCAGTTAAACAATTGTTAGATTTCCTGCCAAAGTATGTGTGCATATTGCGGTCGTTGCGTGAAAACCCGTATGTAGCAAAAAGCTCAATTTTCAGGAGAGTTAGAAAATTAGCTCTGGTTGAGTAGGGCTGCAGCCCCTAGTGATTTATCACTTTTTCTAGTGATTTTTTGTATTGCCAAAAACAAGAATCACTAAATCGGCACGTAAATCACTTAATCATTGAATAAAATCCCTAAATCAACCAAAAAACCACTAAAATTGAGTGATTTTTTTCACCGAGTGGCAACCCAGGTCTGGAGAGACCTAAAAGACAAATCAAAATCCGTCATCAGATAATTTACTTGCAATAAGCATTTTTCATTTATAAACAGAGCACTTATTATCAATGGTTAAGCTATAAACCAAGTGATGGACCACAATGATTCATCAAAGTGGCAACTATTGAAGTAGCCAGTGGACAACAAAGATCACATGTTTGGTATTGTTAGACGTTGCAAGCAAGAAAACGTTCTTGTCCTCGATTAAAGACCCATAACTAACCATGATCCTTTGTGGCCCAAAAGCCATTTTTCGTATGATGTGAAAATCATTTTTGGGCCTACCACTTATTTCTTTTGAAATAGGATCTGGTTATCAGGCTAGGGTTTTACTGTCTTGCTGCTCTTGTTTGTCAACTCTTCCTGCCTTCTCATCAGTGATTGGTGGACCGAAAAAAACTCATATGCATTCTTTACAAGCAACCAACCAATCAGGAGTGCCCAATGATGCATTTGTTAAACTAACCGTAAGCAAACAGTTTTTGTTTATGAACATTTTAAGGGCTAGTATGTTCCTGTCAGGGTTGTCACCCGTAGTTTCTAGTGATTTTTTTGTAGTGCCCAAGAAGAAAAATTACTAAGTGAGCACATAAATCACTAGATTATTAAAGAAAATCACTAAAATCTAGTGATTTTTTTTTCGCCGGATGGAAGGCCTCCATGCCGTCGCACCAAACCTCCCAACCAAGCCCCCAGGCACCCCGGGTCGGGCTTTCCCAGTCATCCTCGACAAAGCGGATATCATGGGCCATCGGGTCAAGCCCGATCGCCTTCAGGGAACCGAGATAGAGCTCCTGACTGTCCACCGGTGACGGCTTCATCAGCACCTGGAACTGGTAATAGTGCTGAAGCCGGTTCGGATTCTCGCCGTAGCGTCCGTCGGTGGGCCGGCGCGAGGGCTGCACATAGGCGGCGTTCCAGACATCGTCCGGACCGAGCGTGTTTTCATGTTTAATATTAGGATGGAAAATATTCAATATGTTTAATATTTGAAGTTAAAATGACGCTAAAATAGACTGAAAAGGATGTAAATTAATGAGGCGATCAATTCAGTTCAGAATCGGCAATTATTATACTACTTCAGTATAATATAGTAATAATAAGCACATTATAAATAATTATAAATAAGAATAAGAATAAATAAGAGTATAAAATTAAAATACCAGTAAAATTGTATAATGCTTTTTGGTAATCTAAAGTATCAGGATTTTTCTTCATAAGCCACGCACAGCTAACGCAACACCGGCAACGTCATGAACTCGACCGACCAAGGCTCCGCGGGCAACCGCTTCGTCGCCGAGACCCGCATGGAGGAGGCGATGGCGTCGGATCCCAACCTCCCCGTGGTCCTCATGCAGTTCCACATCGGCGGCTGCTCGCTGTGCGGCTTCGAGCCCGAGGACACGATCGCCAAGGTCGCCGAGGACAACGGCGTACCGTTGGATCGACTGCTCGCCGCGATGAACGGCGCGAACGCCTAGACCGACGAGCTGCTAGCCGACCGGCTGCAGTTGTAATAGGAACTGTAGTAGCAGTAATACTGTATAATTATTAGTAGTAACAATAGTAGCAGCAGTATTAATAGCAGTAGTAGCAGGTACATTTTGCCTTTTGGTCAACTGAACATCCCACTCATGATGCCCTTGAATATTCCTTTCGATACGATAAGCCGTTCCAAAAATATTGCTGATACGCCCGCATCAGCCACATAGTAGGTTTTGATTTAGTTCAACTTTTCCCTCAACATTTCCTCAGAAATTATTTTCAATGTTATTAGACTTACTAGTGCTCACTAGTGCTCGCGGCGTCAGGCCCGATCGCGTCGCTGCTCGCCGTGAGCACGCCATCGACGTACAGCCGCCGCCGCTCCGTCGCGGAGGCCTCGTTGCTGTCCACGACCCAGTGCAGCACGGCGCGACCGGCGGGCACCGGCCACGAGCCCGCCGCCATCTCGCCGTACCCGAGCCGCAGGGTGGTCGCGTCGAACCCGAAGATCCCCAGCTCCGGTGGCCCCATCACCATCCGGGTGAGGCCGAACAACTGCGAGCGCGGCGCGTCGGCGGCGAGGCCCTCGATCTGCATTGAGGAGGGGGCAACCCCCTTCATGTACGTAATAATTTCTGTTTGTTTTAATATCTAATGTTGCTCCTTACTTTCAGTTGAAAAATCGTTTTTATTCAGTTTCTGAACATTTTTCAACTAATGCAGGTTCGAATTTGTCTCGCCGTACATGAAAAGCTAAAATAAAATTTGTATATTAATTTTATCAGATTTATTCTTTGTATGAAAACGGCTGTTCCTCCTCAACACCTCACTCTTTACACTAAAGTTTTCATTGTTTTGAGTTGTGACAGAGTCAAACTTTTAAAACTTTCGATTTCCAGTCGAGTGAGCTTATGCATTTGATCTGATCAAAATTTGTATCTGATGCATTTGGGGAAAAAAGGCTAAGGGGCTGGTTGCCTTTCGATCACTTGGGCTCTTTAAAAGCGCATTCAAACTTACGATTTTCGATCGAATGGGCCTCCTCCAAAGTTTATGCAGCCACCCCTTCCTTAAACACCTTATATGTTTACAATAAGCACCTTTGTGAAAGTTTGATTCTAGCTAGTCTATCTACTATTTCTATGAGTCATATGCAAGACGTCATTTCAGATACTCTCTTGTTAAAAATCATGCATTAAATCCAATGGTCTGTATTTTTGCAATTCATCCCTCTGTGATGCACCAAGTTATTTCAAGCCACCGTGCCAGACCATGACTAGCTCTTTAGCATCCTCTTGCACCACCTCATTATTCCTAAAAGAATTTCCATATGTTTTTTTTAATGATATGATAACTAATTCCACTTTCCATGCTTCTGGTTACAACAGTTCCACCTATGATTTTGCTGGATTCCACCCCAATTCAACCTATTCCAGCTACCACTGTGGCCCATTCACATACATTGAATCGCTGCAGTGAAATGACGTCGAATTTGGTGTGTACAGGTGACTTGAACCTATTTCGAAGTCAGTGGAACAAGTGATAGTGCATTCACAAGCAGACGCATCTAGTGTTCGTCGCATAATACCAGGGTTGCCAAAATCTGTGACGTTCATATAACCATCCATGTCGATTGAAAAAGAAAACAACTTGTTTGTGCATTAAAATTAAAAATATAAGAAAATTTTGAAAAATAAGATTTTGTTGTAGTAGATAATTTACAAATGTGTTCTTTTCTAGTTAAGTTAATCACTATCACAGGTTGCGACGACCTATATTGTCGCCTTAGGTCTTGCAGGTTGTCTCTACCAAGACTAGAAGAGACTCAGGGAAGCTCAAGAACTTTAAGCAATTTATACAAAATTCATGCATGTGGCATCTAAATTAAGTTAATAAATCCGTATGCCTTTTGGTTAACCTTAAATAGAGCTAAAAGTAGTAAAAATATTTGGCTGTTGCATTTCAACTTAATCCAATCCTGAAAACGTATGGATCTTCAAATTTAGCTCGTTTTGATTTTAAAATTTATTTTCTGACAAACATTGTAGCTTTTCCTGAATTTCTCATGAAAAATATTTACTAGAGCGTTTAAAAACGCAGAAAAGATTTTAATCAGATACTTTTCGTTCCTGTTACTGAGTTAACACTTACCACAAAAGAACCAATTAAGTTAAAAGAAAGGCCGAATTACTTGTCTCCCAAAAAATACGTTGTAGGATCAATCTAGATTTGTGGTTTAGCATTAATCAGCCCGGTTTAAAAAGGCGGAGCTATGTCCTCTTAATAAATAACTTGATTGGCTAATTCAATTCGCTGTGTTTGGTTTTAGGTCTTGAAGCCTCAAAATTTGGATATGTTACCGTGAACATCTGCAAATTGATGAATGTCGACATTCACCGGTGAATGTTCGAAATACCTTTTTTTGTTTCTCCTTGGATTTAGTCTATGTTGTCAGCCAAGTTCTTCAATTTAATGCAAGGTTTTATGATGATACGTTAGGTTCGGTTAGATCAATTTTGGTCAAGTGAGGTTAGGTTGGCTTATGCTAACCCATTTCTGATATTTATAACAAAATTTAACCTAACCTAACATAATTTAAGTTTATAATTATAGGGGAGTTACATTAATACGATAGTCGTTTTAAGTTATGTAGGTACGGATTACATTGACAAAAACACCGTATCTAAGGCCGTCCGGTGTCATTAATGACTTTTCTGACGTAAAAGCAAAGACCAAAGATATTTTGCTGCTTCAAACTCTGAAACTAGACCTTCCAGAGGCCAATTTGACCACGATCGTATAAAAATTATTGTAAACAAGTATATAAAAAAATAACAGTCCCTAACTAATCCATAAATTTGCTTATATTCTTGACCCTCTATTTTAGCTTTTGCACTGGCTGAAGTTTTCTTACCTTCTTGTTTTTTATGTAATTTTTAAAAGCGTATAGTTGTGAATGGTGTTTCACTAATCAAAAAATTGACTTTTCATGTCGTCTATGTAGCTCATGCTGAGGATTCATCCATGTTTATTTCTTCTCCCAAATTCATTTTTTACGTCGCCTATATACTTTGTTCTGAACTCTTGAGTAATGTCTGATGGTGTCCATCAATGCTTCTCAATCAAGGAATTTATCCATCTCTGCGGATTCACCCAGTTCTCTCTCGCTTCCCCCTACAAAATTTTCGTTATTCGTCACTTCTCCAACTTAACTCATTCATAGTCCTTGTAACTGTCTTTTTGACCCTAGAAAAATTCTGGCCAAAATACAAATTTATAAAAAAGAATTATGGGAAGAATAAATTTATTTAAATGGACATAATTCTATCAAGTATATATATATATTTCGGGAACTAATAAAGTAGATGTTATAAAACTAATCGATTTCGATGGCCAAAAGCCTTGGGTTTTGGTTTTATTGTCCGATTACGATGAATTTATAGGATTCAGACTGGTATGGACCAAATCGCGGCCACGGGCAGTTGTTGCCCATGCTCGCGCAGACTCGGTGGGCGAGCAACGATGCCATTTCTCGTGCGTCGTCCACGACGCGAGAGTAGTTGGTGGTCCGACAATCGTCCCCGTCGGAACAACCATGCACGAGCACCTGTGCCAGGAACGGTTTCTTGCAGGCGGGCGTTCCATGCCAGAATTCCCGTTGACCTGGCATGCCCGATTCATCAACCAAGTTGAACTCCTCTAGGTCCGGCTGACTTCCCCCTTTGCTCCTCTTAGCGATCATCGTCGTCTGATTCGACATGATCGTAGACTTCGCCAAGATCATCGTCGTCTTCGCCGAGATCCGAGGCATCCTCGAGAATATCATCGTCAACATCGCTATCGACATCATCATCAAGATCGCTGACGTCATCGATGTCTTCGTCTTCTTCCGGTGCCGGTTTGGCAACCGCGGCTTTCTTGACCTTTGTCACGCCATCAGGTGTAGCGCATTTCGGGCAAACAACCGGGGTACGGTTCAGATCGTAATACTTGGTACCACAGGCGAGGCAGTGACGTGACGACATACGAGATATATAAAGGGTATTGCCCCGGCGCTCTTACAAGCGGCGGTGTGAGTAACGTCTCGTTCTCCTTCCGCGGTAACAATCCCGTGCGCGAGGCAATACACACCGTTTTCCTCTATCACGCCATTCAAGCGGGGCTGACGATGGCGATCGTCAATCCAGCCCAACTCGGTATTTATGAAGACCTGGATGAAGAAGTTCGCGAACGGGTTGAAGACCTTGTGCTGAATCGCCGTGAGGATGCAACTGAACGCCTGCTGGATATCGCTGACAATCGTTAGTCGTATTCCTCTTAGTTTCTGCTCGTTTTAGTTTGACTCGGTTAATTGTTGTAATTTCTGTTCATTTTGGGTTTTATTTATTTATTGATGGTGATTTATGGTAGTTTTACGCTTGAAAAATTATTTGACTTTATTTCTGCTCATCTTTGGTTTAATCTACCTCTTTACTTTTCTTTGAAAAACTTCTTCGCCGGAAAGAGTTTTTTTTAATTAATCGTAGATATATCTTGTGTAATCTGCGAAGCAATCATTTTTGTGCATTGTAAGTTTTAACTTCGTGGACTAGAGCTAGTGATGGCTGCCAAATCATACTCAGAGCGGGAACCCGATGAAGAGGTGAAGCACCAGCGAGAAAAAAACCTTTGAGGAGCAGCCGAAGGTGGGAAAAAGAAGTTCTAGTGCAAGTACCAGTTCTAAAATCAAGTGCTCCTTGCCGCTAATTGACTAGCAAGTTTCAAGTGACCCCCTACTCTCATTTGAGGGAAGACTGTTATCTGTCCAAGCCAGCTCACGGAGTTTTGGGGATGGAGGAAAACAATGGTGGACACCATGACACCACCAAAGGTGATAGAACCTGTAGTGTTCCAAATGTTTGATTAATTTAGCTTGGGTGAGCCCTTGAATTGTTCTTTATGAAGTTCCAGCACCCCAAAGCAAAAGGAAAAAAAGAGTCCAAGCAAAAAAGTGATTTTTTCTTCTTCTTCAAGGAGGAGGTTGTAATTTTTCTGGATAAGGTATTGATAATGGTGATTCAAAATATTCACTTTTTGATTTTCTATAATGCCATTTCTAAATTGCATGTAACTGAATAATCCAATGCATGGGACTGTTGGAATAGTGCATAATTCAGGTGAAAATTTTACCGAATGCCAAAAAAAGGTGGGAGCGGTGCACCCCCGCGTCGTGATGCCCCTGTTGGTAATATCTTCGGAGCGACCTGGTGTGAGAAGTTGAAATTTACAGTGCTTGTTGTGGGGGATGTTAGAATACCCAAAAGACATTATTTCTATCTTACTACTGCTACTAATCTTACTACTGCTACTGCTATTAATTTAAGGCTACTACTAATTCCACTGCTGGTACTGCTACTTGTTAGTTCATCATTATCTAGACAGATAAATTTTGTTTACCCCTCTCTATGAAATACCTAATGTTCGAAAAAGATGTTCAATCCTACCGTTCAAAGGTTTGGTCTTACCATCTGGCACAACAATAGCCCCATCTTTCTTTTGCCAAGTAACCTGGTCCTTTTTTGACATGAACAAAAATGTTGTGCAACAGTTGTTGCTACAAAACTGAATTTTTTGGTGAAAAAAAAGTTAAAGGTTGAAATTTTTTTTCAGATAATTGTAAAGACTTTTGAATTTAAAGATCCAAAAAATTGCCTTAAAAATTCTAGAAAAAGAAAACTTTAGTTACTAGGAGAAAAACAATGAAGAAAATAATTTACATGTTGATTTCTTTTCTTTTCGTCGATGATCACGTTCTAATTCTTTGGTATATTCAGTTAATGCTTCCAGATAACGTACGAATAATTCAATATCATCAAAACATTTATTTAAATCTTCTGTCAAATGTTTATAATAATCTGTTGCAGCAACAGTTTTCTCTCGAGTAATTGTTTGTGTTCGTTGCTGTGTTGTTGTTGTCGTTGTCATATGCGGTGGATCTAAATTCCAATCAAAACAATCAAATCCATCCGATATACAGTTGGTACTTTGGTTAGGTTACGTCATGTTACTTAAGAGGAAGTACAGGGCCTGTATGCCTTCCGAAATATCTTAGCTTGTGCCACGGGCTAGAAAGATACTCCCTATCCCATCCCTTATCTCCCTCCTTCTTGCGCCTGATTAAGGGCTGCGTTTTATTTGTTACCGGACAGAAGCCCAAAGATTTCACCATGTTTGTATTGCTGCGCCTGATTGAGGGCTACGTTTTATTTGTCACCGGGAAGAAATTCAAAGATTTCACCTTGTTTCTATTGTTCCTTGCCGCGGCCGAGCGGCACGAGGACGTGGTTCGCGACCCCGGTCGCCACCGCCAGCGCCGCGCTTTGCAGCGCCGCGACCGGGCTCGCACCGCCCATCGGCGTTTGCGCGGAGTAGCGCAAATCCGGCAACCCGAAGTTCGTGATGAAATCCTCGGCGACGATACCGCCGGCGGCGTACGGAATAACGCCATCGATATCTTTCGGATCGAGGCCCGCATCGGTGATTGCATTCAGTGAGGCTTCGAGCGTCAGGGCGAGCTGGCTCTGATCGCTTTCGCGCCCGTGCTGCGGCAAGGACATCCGCTTTGTAGCCGGAAATGCCCCCAGACGCGACAAGCCGAGAGTCGCGGCCGCACCACGCCCTTGAGACAAGGGCCACCGTCGCCGTACAGTATGGCGGTAGCCGTTCAACAGCTCGCTGCTGTGCCTCATTCTCCTTGGATCCGACTCGATGAGCACCCCACATCCCCGCGTACTCATTACGGGAGGCTACGGCTGCATCGGCGCCGAAACGGCAAGATGGCTGGTGCGTCACGTCCCCAGCGCGCTGGTCGTCGTCTGCAGTCGCGCATTGTATATAAATATGATAAAAGAATACATAACAATTTAAAATTTTTGTAGCTTACTATAGCAGCTTACTATAGAATTTTGGATGGATCGAAAAGTGTATTATTGTTCCTATGAACGGAAATTCTGCGTGAATTTTGATATTTTGCGTGGCTGAATCCATTGCGACGTCTATAAGAGGATTCTCTGACGCTTAAATATATAGAAGTATTGCATATAAACGTGATAAAAGAATACATTATAATCTAAAAGTGCAAAAGAAAACTCTGGGTAGCACTTACCCCCCCCCCCGTGTATCAGAATTTGCTAAATCCTGACCTACTCATATTAGGTAATAAAGAATTGAAAAAAAATGTTGAGAATGGAATCCTAATATGGCTTTGAATTTTATTAAAATCATTACAATTACGTTTTCCGAACCCAAAATCGAAGAAAAATAGACTCAAACGAAAAATAGAAAAGAAAAGAACAAAATAGAAAAGAAGAAAAATAGATCCCTTTTTCACTACTTGGTCCAAACATTATGTTTCTTACGGTTCAGTAGCTTGGATGTCAACTTTTCTTTCTCTTTTGCGATCGCCAAGGGGATCGCCTGCTACGACGAGCTCTACGGGGCGAACCTCTATCGGCGCTGGACCCTGGTGAAAATGCTCGAGGATCAGGTGCGGATTCTCGGAAAACTCGACTGGCGCCCCCAGGCCAAGGCCGCCTACCTCCGCGCACGCGGGACCGACCCGACCCTCGCCGACAGCTTGCTCAAGGGGCTGCCCTGGCTGAAGGACTGAGCGGAGCGCACCCCCAGCGAGTAGGCTCGGGGCATGCGTTGGATCGTGGCGTTGGTGGGGATCGGTGTCTACCTTAGAGAATTTCTAGTGATGTTTGTCTCCCGGATCGGATTCAAATTGAAAATAGAGCACCTGAGACATAAGATTCTTCAATTTATCAAGTTTCATTAAGATCTGACCACCCATTCGTAAGATTAATATACCTCAATTTTCACGTTTTCCAAGATTTCCAGTCTCCCCCTCCAACTCCCCCAATGTCACCGGATCCGGTCGGGATTTAAAATGAGAGCTTTGAAGCACAAGATCCTTCTAAATATCAAATTTCATTAAGATCTGATCACCCGTTCGTAAGTTACATGTCGGCCAGGAAGTTGCGCGTGCGCTCCATGCCCTGGCCCAGGCGGATCTCGCCTTCCTTGGGGTGCTTCATCGAGTACCAGGTCCCCGACTTCAGGACGACGCCGGCCTTGAGCCCGAGGTCGATCAGCTCGCCCTGCTTGCTGATGCCCTTGTTGTAGAGGATGTCGAACTCGACCTTGCGGAAGGGCGGGGCGATCTTGTTCTTGACCACGGTGACCTTCGTGCGGTTGCCCACCACGTTGTCGCCGTCCTTGAGCTGGCCGATGCGCCGGATGTCGAGGCACATCCAAGTTGACCTTTACTAGAGTCCACTGTAACTTGGGGTTGGGACATGTGAACTTCTTTGCCTGATTTTTCTCCAGTAAATATATTCCCCTTAATTATGTTATTAAATAATTAAGTAACAATAAGGTGGGTCCCATCACACATCCTTTCTGAAATATCTAAGTTAGGCAAATGCATAACTATTGTATTTTTATTTATTTTTAAGTCATGTGGTGGTCACGAGTGATTTGGCGTTTATTGGAATGTTTTCAACAAACAGCACGGTCATGTGAACATTCTTCTAAACATGTGTTTCAAGCTTACAAGTTCATTATAAAATCCATATTTTTAAAGTTATATGATCTGCAAAACATTGATTTGTTATAACTAAGTTTAAAAAAATCAATACAATTTCTTCATTTTTCCATCCATAATTTTTCTTCTGTTGACTTTGATATTTTTCAACTTATAGGTGAAATGGCAGTTTTTAAGCAACCAAATAGAATAAGAAGAAAACATGGCAGATTTGTTTTGATTTTTTTTTTCTTTTTATTCAGCTTAATCTTGACAAATTGATGCTTGAGAATTGTTGTTTACTGTCTTCAGGGAATATTGACTGTGTTCCTAATATAGCTTACATCTTGTTAGCTGTAAGGGCCTTGTCCCCTTGTTGCCTTGATGCCCTAGTCACTTACAGCTTACAATGCAGTTTTCAAAGGCTGTACTGTTGATTGCCCAAGAAATTAGACAAAATTAGTCACTGCTGTTTGATAGTGCAATTTTTATACCTAGATCCCTCCTTTCTTCCGGGCTTGCTTCTACCCTTTTCTTTTTTTAAACAATAAGTCAGTTTTATTCTGATAACAATTTATTCGGCCACGCCATCTACCGACAACACCTCGCGGCGCAGGAAGTCGGTCAGGTCGTTGACTTCGCTGTCCGAGAAACCGGGCGCGGTGACGGCGTAATAAAGCCCGTAGACATCGCCGAAACTGTCGTTGATGAACGGCTCGGTGGAGCCGGAGGGCAGGGCGGCCTCGCCCACGCGGTTGCGCAGCTTGGTCCAGATCGCCGGCAGCTCGGTGCCGTCATAGGTGTCCTGCATCTCGACCGTGATCCAGGACAGGCCGGGCTGGTTCATGGTCTCGATGCGCTTGAAGAGAGGAGCTTGAAACCTCTACAGTAGGGTTATCTGATGCGCTGAATCTGATGGTTTGATTTTCATAAAGATTCTATGACTTTTAGGAGTGGTTTTCATTTTATCCAAAATAAGGTAAATTTTCTTAGGCTCGTAACTTTTGATGGGTTGAACTAAACTGGATGAAATTTATAACTTTAAAATCAGCATAAGAATTCAATTCTTTTGATGTATCTGTTGGTGTCCTGTTTTTTAGAGTTTCTGTTATTATTGAGTTGGATCACTTTTTACTCACAGTTCGTTACCTCTTGAGGAGGAAATGAAGGATCCGACGAAAAAGGTAGGACCAGACGGAAAGGCAATTACGCCTGAAGAAGAGAGAGAAATTGAAGAGTTAGAGGATCGGGATGCTGAAGTAAAACGGCACGAGCAAGCACACTTTCAGGCCGGCGGTAAATACGTAAGTGCTCCAAAGTACGAGTATCAAACCGGCCCGTATGGCAAACGATACGCAGTTGGTGGCAGTGTTGACATCGACTTGAGTGAGATACCTGGCGATCCACAGGCTACCCTCGATAAAGCACGCGTTAATGAGCGGGCTCGACCTCGAGCGCGCCATGATCGCGCCGATCTGCGTCGGGATGGCGGAGCGCGCGCTCCAGCTCTCGATCGACCACGCCCGGGAGCGCAAGCAGTTCGGCGAGCCGATCGCGAACTTCCAGATGATCCAGTCGCGGATCGCCGACATGTACACCCTCGTCGAGACCGCGAAGGTCTACAACTGGGCCGTGCTCGCGCAGCTGAACGCGCTCCCGCCCGGCGAGGGCGGCCGCGGCGAGGCCCACAAGCTCTCCGCCGCCTCGATCATGTACGCGTGACAGAGGGGATGTATTGTTCTGAAGCGTGGGTGCTCAGAAAAATGGAAGAGGAAATTCGAGATGTTTTCCAGAGAGATTGCCTACGGATTGTTCTGGGTGCCCGACTGACTGACCAACTGATCACAAATGGTAAGGTGTACGAAAATGGGGTTGAGTCCCACTTTCTAGGGCTATAGTGAGAGAAAGGATGAGATGGCTAGGAGACGTTTTTAGGATGAAGGATGACAGATTGTCCAAGATCGTCTTTGTTGGGAAACCGTCTAGGGGTAAGTGAAAAGCAGGGCCCTTAAAATTTTTGGTTACTTAAAAAGGCAAATATAACTTTTAATTTTTTACGGAAGTTTTATTAGAAAAAAATATACGTATCTTACGAATTAACTTACGTAACAATTATATTCGTATTTTTTTATTATGTATATGAGGTGGTTCGCCCCCTCGTCAATACAGGTATCAGCGAGGTATCAGGAGGAGGTGAGCCCCTCATATGCATAATAGTTTCTGTTTATTTTAAGTTTTAATGCTGCTCCTTACTTTCAGTTGAAAAATCTTTTTTATATCATTTTTTCAGAAAAAACAGACGATGATAATTATTTTTATCTCTATTCAGTTATGTGGAATTTGTGTAATTGTCTTTCATTTTCGTCGTCTAAACAGAGCTCAATCTGAACAACGCAATCGACAAGTAACTAACTTCGTATCCATCAGCACATCATCGTTCTTCGTTTAGAGAATGTTAGAACGATATCATTCGCAATCTTCTTCTCCATCGTATCACGATACATGGCCACGTTCTGCTGCTTTTCTAAATCCATTGAAAGGTATGAATGATGATCGTTATGTCGCCGAACTGCCATACAAAACATAGCCTGCTGATGAACCTGAAAATTCGGTAAAAAAGAAGGTCAATATCCTCCTTCTTTTCTGAATAAATTAAAATTTAAAACTATCCTTGTTTGGCTGACGGGACTCTAATGTAAAAGGAGAATTTGAGTTTGGGGCACGGCTTCCTCCAAGTTGAAGCCACAAAAGGGCCATGATATTTTGTTTTCCCGATTGGATTGAAGTATTCAAGAATTGTTGCTAGACTGGGAGACCACATATTTTTGTTCGTGGAGGGAGCGTGCTCTTGGTCCAGATGATCAGCCGTTCGTCGAAGCCGCGCCGCGCCTGTACGCGGCCCGGCAGTACCCGGTTATGTACTGGGGTGGCGCCGCTTACTTCGACCAGGTGGACCGCGCCCTGCGGGACTCCGGGTCCAGCCTGATCGAGGTGCTGCGCGAATACGTGGCCTGCTGCCGGCGCGATCGTGCCGGGCTGGAGGATCTCATCGCCGCGCTGGACCGGATCAGCGGCGGCGTGGCGTTCAGCAAGCGCTACCGGCGGCTGCGCTCGGAGCCGGGGTTTCCCGGGCTTCCGGCGGCCGTTGAAATTTACTTTTATCCATCCATTAGATTGGAAAATACGCCGAAAATAAGTCAAAACATGTAAGAATCGGACAATTTTCTCACCTTTTAAGCATGTTAGACCATCCAACAAAAAAAAAAATGTCAAAGTAACGTCATAATTCTGGCTCTGAGTGGATAGATCTGAATGCATTAAAACCAATTATTTTAGTACCTTGTCTTTTCAGTGCAAGTTACGGTTATAGCACTTATTCTGCGTTCCCCAAATTTTCAATTTTTCACCGAACTTCCCCACGAGAAAACGCCAAACAAATTTTAAAACAATTCTGGCCAATTTATTAGTGAAGAAATATAACATAAGAATCCGGTAAAAATTTCGTACAGCTTAGATGAACCTGTTATCTCCACCTACTTCAAAATATTGATAAAAAAAATGTCCGAAAAAGTAGTTTTGCAAAGAAAAGCAAAGACCATATTAAGCTTAAGATCAGAAGAAATAAAAGCCTACAGTAATTCAAACTCAAAACGACCAGAAATTACTACTAAAGAATAAATGAAATCTAAAACGAACAGAAATCAAATAAATAGTGGTCACTGGGGTACCTGTGCCCGGAATCACGCGGCCCAGCACGGCAAGCCGTTGGGAGAGCAGGGCATGTGCCAGGTGCTTGCCCTGCTGCCGGTTATGTGGCTCCAGCACCTGAGGACTGGTGTGGACCGCTGGGGGTGCTTCCGGGTCTTGGCCCGGAGCCCATTCGCAGTCCCATACGTGGTTGCTCAGTCATTCGACACCTTCGCTGCCAGCAAAGGACAAGCCGTGGTGCAAGACGTTCAGGTGGGCGACATCGGCCCCATTTTCAGGGAGTTCGCAGATACGGGTAGGAGCAGCGCCGGCAGGACCACCAGGCGCTCGAACATCCACGCGGCGAAGGTGGTCATCCACAGGCCGAGGGTGAGCCCACCCTCGAGCAGGTCGCCTCGACGCAGGGTCAACGTCCCCAGCCCGAGGAGCACCACGAGCAAGGGCAGCCCCAGCCGAAACGCATCCCAGGCCTCGTCGATCGAGCGGGTGCCGAACGGCCCCTGCCACATCATGCGCGCCTCGAACGAGAGCAGGCTCGGATCGGACGGGAGCGCGCCGAGGTGCGTGAGCTTGGCGGTAGATCAGCCTAAAAATCCTTCTTCCTTTTAATTAAGAATCAACATAGCCGCATTTCTCTTCCCAAAGTTTCTCTCCTTTTGGTCCTATTCATCAATTCCACTAACTCTGAAAGTTTCAGGCTAATAGGAAAAAAGCAATATTTGGCCACCATTTTTTTCCCCTCTTTGGTTTGTTTGTCCCAGTAGATTGCATGCGGACCAGGGACAAAAGAAATTTCAGTCTATTTTGGGTGTGCAGATCAATAATTCTTGCATTAAGGTCATCTATATGCCCAGTGTGCATATCGGGATAAAACTTTGTGGGTAGAATAAGCAAATGTCGTAGATACTTGATTGACGAAATCGGACTGGATTCACTCTCTTTGGGGGAGTTAGGGGCGTCCAGTGCTTTGGCAAGCTAGGCGCTTCAGGACGTGCTAGGACGATGAAAATTGGTAGGCGTGTCACGCACCTGCATAAGTTGATTTGATAAAGTTGCTTTCCCCGATTCGAACATCTGGGGGGGGGGGGGGGGGGGGGAAGGAAAAATTAAAAAATGGGGTATTTTTTACTTGGGGGGGGGGGATGGTTGTGTCCAATTTTTACGTCTATTTTTATAAAATTTTTGGTATCAAGCCCCGGAAAATGTCAGCATTTTTGTCTCTGGAAAGAAAAGCATAAGAAGACGAAATAAGTTTTCAGGTGTTAGCCTACGATTGATTTTTTTTTTTCGACAAGAAAACCAAATTTGCATTCTTTTCCATTCAACCTCGTTTGCTTTGTTTGCTCAAGATGCCAATGAAGCACTTAGAAATTTCCAAGAAAACATTCCGATTTGAAAGAGAAATTAAAAGAAAATTTTGGCATCCAACTGCTCTTCTCTCTCTATCTCTCTATCAGGCTTTGAAATTTGAGTGGTAAAATCATAGATGCTTCGACTCTTCTCGAGTTTTATTTATTATATATATTTGATTGTAATATGTTTTCACTGCAAAATTAGACATACCTTTCTTTTTAAAGGAGAATGTGAGTGGGGGAAAACCAATGAATGAAGATACGATAACTGAAGCTCTTGTACTTCTAAGGGATACCCTCAAACTATTCATAGATGACCAGGAAGCACTGCGAGAAATTGAAATAGTTTCCCAACTTTTGAAGGAAATGCGCTCCGAACCATGACTGCGTTGGGCCGAGCATGCGGCGGAGGACGGTTGGACATTGTCGAGGAGCTGATCAAGCATGGTGCGGATCCAGTCGAGTCTGGAATGGGTGAGCATGCGTCTCATCGTCATCGTGTGTGTGAAGTGTTGCTTCTTCTTCTTCTTCGCCTTCCTCACATCATATCGTGCTTGCAGGCTTTCCACCTCTCCACGAAGCTGCTCGCTACGATCGTCTCGATGTGATGCGCTATCTGCTTGGCACGCTGAGTGTGGATCCGAACACTTACTGAAGATTATGGATATGATTTTTGAAAAAAAGGAAGTGCCTTGCGATGTTAGGAAAGCTCTAATTAAATCTTTGTGTAAGAGAGTTGACAAGAGTGAGTATGGTAATATTTATACCGAAGATTATGAATATGATTTTTGAAAAGGGGGAAGTACCTAGCGATTTTAGATAAACTTTTACCAAGCCATTGTATAAGATAGGTGATAAGAGTGAGTATGGTAATTATCGAGGCATTAGCCTGATCTCTGTAGGTAGCAAATTACTTCGTAATATGATACGTTTTCATGATGCACTGATTTCGTCATCTGAATTGCTCCAGTTATTTACTTCCCTCTATCAGTTGATGAATAAAAGATTGCCTCCCTCTCAGCACGTTCGTGTCAACAATGCTGCAACGACATTAGTCCATTGGTTACTTGCTGTTTACAAAAGGTAGAATTTAACTTTTTTTTGAGAAGATGTATTTATTTTCTTCTCTTTTTCATGTGTTTAAATTAAGATTATATTCATGAGCTTTGTTATTTTATCCATTTTTTCTATCAATTCGATTTAATTTCTTAGTCCATCTCCGTTACTGGTTTTCTTCTTTGATACGGTTCTTTTGAACTGTATCGAAGTTTTTATTTGCTGCTTGCAAACACAAAATTGTTTTCTCATACGGAAACCTCGAGAGCATTTAAATCAGGGAACGAAATTGAAATTAAAGAAAAGTTTTGCTACGACCACTTCAGCATTTGGTAAAAACCATAATTTAGCATATCCTTATTGCAAACAAATTTTCGCATGTGCAATACTTTACTAAAATAAATTGCTGATTTCTAAATGATTTTTCTCAGCTAATTCTTAACCAATCTGATTTTACTGAATTGAAAACGTGTCTTAGAAAATATAGGAAAGGAAATAAAAAAAAAAACATATGTGGAGATGAACAGCTATACTTGAAAATAATTACGGTAATATAAGAAAATTTGACCTAATACAAGGCAAGAAAAGAGATGTTGAAAAGTGAAAAATAAATAAAATAAGATTCCTAAGCCATGGGCAACCTTTAATTTTGTTTATTGTTTTTTAATCATTTGTAACTATGATTTCTGTGCTGGCTATGCTATAACCACTAATCAATCTTGTAATTCTTATCAATTTCTATTTGAGTGTCCCGGTTGTCATTTATATCTCCCGGTCGTTATTTGTGTCCCAGTGCCCCAGTCTGTAATTTCTCTTATAGTGTCCCGGTCGTAATTTATATTCCCTGTGTCCCGGCTTTTAGTTTTCTTTTTCTCCTTTATTTTTCACTTTTTTTCCTTTTTTTAGTTTTTTTTTTAGTTTCTTTATTAGTTTTTAGTTTTTTTCTTTTTAGTTTTTTTAGTTTTTACCTTTTTTTTAGTTTTTTTAGTATTTTCTTTTTAGTTTTTTTGTAGTTTTTTTTAGTGTCTGATATTTGGTACCATCTCAGGATTAATATTTTGTGTTTTCCAAGTATTATTTGTCCCCTGCATTCCTGAATTCCTGCAACGTTACGATCGGAACTGGTTTCTTTAATTTTATGGTTGCCGTTCTTTTTGTATTCTATGGTGGAAATCTACCGCAGAGTGTTGTAGAGTTTCTTTACTCTTCTTTTTTTTTGTCAAGCTCGAATTTTCATTATCAAATATATTCTAATTGCGTATGTCTTTGCTCTTTATTTTCATTTTTAACTCGCTCTAAAAGTCCCCAAAAAATATGGAAAAAATCATTATATATCCCATTTCCCTTGACTATCCAGATAAGGACTCCTCTCCCCCCAAATAAAAATACTGGAGATTCGCCCCTGCTCCTGCCCTGGCTATCAATACAAATTAAAACATTTAAAGTGACCTATATATATTACCGGTTTTTTTTTTTCTTTACACATTCGTGGGAGCAGGTCATATTGAACCGGCTAAGAACATTTTACCATTTTAACATTTAAAACAAAAATTTAATACATTTAAAACAAAGACAAAACTTTTTTATGCGCAAGCCCATCCAAAAGACCCCCCTGAAAATGTCTGTATACTTCCCAATAACCAATGGGCTTCCTGGGAGGGTGTAAAAAGGGAGGCTTTGAATAAATTGGGATGGAGGAGGAGTGCGCATAGCTGTGTTAGCCTCAAGCAGCTTGGTGCTGTGGTGAGTTGTTAGTAGTAGTAGTAGTTATACTATATATAACAATGGCAAAGTTGGTCAATATGATCACCTTAGACCTCTGGAAAAAAAACAAAAAAAAAAAAACAAATAAACACATCCATGATCTTTCTTCCAATGTCAGATACCTGTCTCGGCACCGCACCGGCGAATGCATCAAATGCCTCCAACGAGAGGCCCGGTCGACTGCCAACGAACTGTCATAACACTGCCGGCATGCCACCGCCAACCCAGGTGGTGGCGTTCTACTGACTTTAAATTAATTTGAGCCAATTCTTTATTGCGTCAACCGCAATGTTGGAGCTTTTCTTTTTACGTATTGTTAAGGATTTCGATTTTCTTGCTTAGAATCAAGTGTGGTTTTCAAAATTAAACAAATAAGTGCGCACACAAATGTCCTTATTTTAAGCTGATTTCTAATGTTTTCTAAGTAGGTATGATAGAATATTTTTAGGGACTTCCCTTCCCTGGACTTAAAAAAAAATTCTGCTTCGTTCAATCAAGAAAACTAAATTCGCGCTTTCAAATGTATGTCATTAAACATGAATATCTCTATCTCCAGCACAAAACGGGAGAAGTTAAACCATTTTTCTAAGATTTTCAGGAAATTATGAGTCGGCTTTTAGTTTCACGTCACATATTCGGATCTCTTAACCAAGCTCTACAAGCTATGACAAGAGCGCTTAAGCTTTACACATTTTTCAAGTGAGATACTAAATAAAGTTCAAGGGGGAGCACCTTTAAACAATCACCTACAAAAATATAATTTATGAAAGCGTTCTGACGATGCACATTTTTCAATTTTAACAGCATAATTTTTGTATTTCAAAGAACGTATTGCCATTAATTTTGTACGCGGAATTTTATATATTATAAAATAATTATATTGGGTAATATATTGGTCCAATAATATTAGATTTGTGTTCTTGAATTCAAGTAAATTTCTTATGAGTTCATCATCATGAGGCATATTAGCATTGAAAGCATATTTTCAATAATTTTTATTTCACTTGAATGAATTGCCTTTTTGCACCTCACTGGATATACAAGCCCTGGTTGAACTTCCCTGATGTAAGGATTTTGAATTTTTTTTTTTAGTTTAATGGTCGCATTTTAATGTGAGTCTCTATTATATTTTCATTTGTTTTGCTGAGGACGGCCCTTAGATATAGGGTCGAAATATTCATTTAGGGTTAAGGTTCAATTGTATCAAGAAAAAATTCCCTGCTGTTTCTACTTGTTGTTTATATTTATTGGGGGTGATCGAATCGAACCAATGGTCCGAGAATATCACAAAAGGTCTGATTTGAACGGAAATTAAAAGTTCTAGTGCCCTTTTTAAGTGATCAACAAATTGGAGGACAACTAAGCCTTTTTTTCATGGGGAAAGGGAATTTTCCACGAAGGAAAATTTTATTTTTATTAAAAATTTTTATTTATTAAAAAATTTATTTATTTTATTTATTTATTTTGTTTTATTTTATTTAATTAAAAATTTAATTATTTATTAAAAAGAAATTTTTTTATTATTTAAAAACCGCTAGCAAAATGTCATCTGCTTTTCAGAGCGCCCATGCTTCAGAGCCATTTTTGACCACTGTCATCGCTGTAGCTTCCAATATTCTAATTTTGGCTTGCAGACTTTTCTTTTTATTATTTCAAACTTTTTTAACTTTGAAAAAACATCCTGAACCTTGGCTATTCTACTTTTAATATCTTCACTGCCCCCGTCCTCTTTATTAATAATGCTACCAAGGCAAGTGAAACTATTCACCTGATCACACTTTTTGTCACCCAATATTACTTTTTCATCTTCACTTATTCCGGTGCACCGCGACCAGCTCCACGTCGAACGGCAACCGCGTGGCGATGGGCGACAGGATGCGCAGCATCGTGTAGCTGTCCTTGCCGCCGGAGATCGCGACGAGCACCTTGTCGCCCTCTGCGAGGAGGCGACAGTAATAAAATGATTAAAAAATAAAGATTTTCTTAGATATGGTGGCTCCACAGTTAGAAATAAGTTATTGAAGATTATTAATATGATTTTTGAAAAAGAGGAAGTACCTAACGATTTTAGGAAAACCTTAATTAGATCCACGGAATAAGAAAGGGTGTCCGTGCTTCGCTGCTCGGCTTTGTTGCATGTCTTGATACTGTATATATATACATGATAGCGTGATCGACCCCTGACGTGCGGGACGCTGTGATCGCAACACGCCCGGTCCAAGCCGTGCGAGCGGCTCGTCGGGGACATATGCGATCGGTTCGAATGTTGCCGACCAAGGGGTCCCGGGGGGGGTCCAGGGGGTCAAAGGGGATCTGTCGAACCACAGAGCTAGGCCCAACTCATGCCTTAGGAGGTCTTGTTATGGCGCGCACAACGGACAATGACGGGCTATCATGCTGCCGAACATCCTGCAGTACCCGGTGGCGATGTGTGGCATTTTTCGCGCCGGGCTCGTCGCAGTCAATGTCAATCCGCTGTACCCCGCACGCGAACTGGAACACCAGCTGACGGATTCTGGCGCTGAAGCCATTGTAATCCTGGAAAACTTCGCTTCCACACTGCAGGCAGTTGTCGCCAAGACTGGTGTCAAACATGTTGTCGTGGCGACCATGGGTGACCTCATGGGGCTGAAGGGAGCGATCGTCAACTTTGTCGTTCGAAGAGTTCGGAAAAATATGCTCATAGTTTGTTTTGATTCTGTTCAAAATCCACCTAAATATTCCTTAAAAGCTTCAAATACATTCTCTTAGCTTGCTTAGCAGCAACAGTTGTAGAAGCAATAGTAATAATATGCAGATATCATCTGTGGTTTTTCAACATCCCCTTTAAAACACATTGAAAGCTTCAACTTTATACCATCAACTGTCCCTGCATGAATTCTGATCCGTTTCCTTGACAACCTGTTTTTGCATATTTTTTTTTTAACTAGTTCCATAGAGTTTCAATAAATTCCAATTTGGTGCGTGTTTATTTGTTTTGTTTTTTTTTTTCTTTTTCCCAGGGGTCATCGTATCGATCAAGTGGTCCTAGAGTGTCGCAAGAGGGCTCCTTCTTACGGAAATGAAAAATTCTAGTGCCCTGTTTAAGTGATAAAAAAAATTGGAGGGCACCTAGGCCCCTATTTCCTGTTTTGTGTTTTCCTATTTCCTGTTTTTCCTATTTCCTGTTTGTGCCTATTTCCTGTTTTAAATTTTCTAAATTATCCGGCATGTTTTTACCCGAAGAGAAAATTAACTAACTTGAAAGCCAAAAGAGCAATGCATGAAAAAATGAATATCTTGTAATATATAAAAAAGGAAAAAAAATATTGTTTTGATTTAAAGACCAATGTCATCCTGAAAAGGTTAAATAAAGACGTCAAAATAATTTTTTAAATTGGGTTTATATTGATTAATATAAATATTTTTTGAATTATATACCAGTATAGTGCGGCAAATATTTGCTGTTTAATTTGCAATTTGGATTCTTTGTGTTATAATTTTGATTTTGTCAAACTTATCTAAATATTTTTTTAGAGGAAGACCACCTCACCGTGGCAATTCCAAGGTAAAAGCCGTTGAACAGATCATCTCCATTCTGCTGCGATTCCCAGCCAAACTAACAAAATCCTTGTTGAAAGAGAGTGCTCTCCTTCCCCAAACCCACACTCCTCTTACTCCTATCTGGCTCCTACAGTTAGAAACGAAATTAGCATTTTTTTTTTTTGGGCTAAATGGCTTTCTCATAGTTTTGATCGGACAATTCTTAGAAAAAAAGAGCTGGGAAGAAGGCCTAGTTACCCTCCAATTTTCAGCTACTTAAAAAGGCAACCTGCATATGTTGATGACTCCAAAGTCCTATAAGAATTTGTGTGGGCTAACCATAGGCTATGATTGCAGGTCAAAAGTTGATGCTTAGGGTGAACTCACTTGGGTGGTGAGCAAGGAGTATCATTTAGCTGGTAAACTAAATCATAAAACATTTAATATACCTCAATAGATGTCTCCCAATGTTAAAATTGATATAAAGCTACAACGCGCCCCGTCCAGTTTTATTTTGAGAAAAACACTTGATTCAGCACCCGATGAAAATATTAATCTCACCTCGCCAATACTTCATCCATTTTGTTGATGGAAGAAAAAATTTTACCGATGGAATATACATTATGGGAACAAGTGAGTGAAAGTGGAAGTGCCCGGGATATCTGTTAAAGATTTAAAGCGTATTTTGAAGTAAGAATTGTTTTAACCACCATATTTATTTCTGTGGAGTCCAATTACTAAAATAGTATCATTATTTCATTTTTTTTTATCTTTGGTTGATTCTAAGGATCTTTATTTAAGAACACAAATTTTGAACGACGAAGGTTAAACTTTTGATTTGATTTTCTATGTGTTTGGCATGCGTTTTGTTAAGGTAACCTTTAAGTAGACAGCAAAGAAGTTTGAACATGTTTTGCACCTGACGGTGCTTCATAATTGAAATAACTGTTCATATTCCTTTTGAATTTTTGCCATTGTTTATTTTACGGACTTCTTATGTAATTATATTTTGTGAGGGTAATCTTTGAGTAGACAGCGCAAAAATTTTCCACCTAGGGGTGCATTACAATTGGATCAAATAGGTAATGTTCCTTTTGAATCTTGCCCTTGTTTGTGTCTCACGGACTTTTAATTTCAAATATTTTACAGCTTTCTTTATGACATCCTCTCACCCCAACCGTGGACGACCTGCTTTCCGTTTAGCCCTTGACGGTTGGTCAAAAAGGACAATCTTCGACAATCTGTCATCATTCATCCGCGAAACATGGGCGAGCCATCTCAACCTCTCTCTCATTATAGCCCTAAAAATTGAGATGGAACCTCATTCTTCATACAGCCTGCTGTTTGAAATACGATCGGTCAGCCGGGTACCCAGAACAATCCGTAGGCGATTTTTCTGGAAAACATCTAGCAAATGTTCATTTGCTTTTCTACCGCCCCGACCTCGAGCGCATGCAGGACATCGTCAACCCGCAGATCGTCGTCCCGATGCACGGCGAGCACCGCCACCTGCGCGAGCACATGAAGCTCGCCGAGGGCCGGGGCCGCGCCGGGGTACTGGCGATCAACGGCACCATGGTGGACCTCTCGGGCAACCAGCCCACCGTGGCGGGCTATGTCGAGAGCGGCCGCACCTACCTCGACGGATCGGTGCAGATCGGCGCGCTCGACGGCATCGTGCGCGATCGTATCCGCATGGCGCTGAACGGCCACGTGGGGCTTCAAGGCGTGGCGGCCGATCCTCTACGACCGCCGCGAGCAGACCTACAGCGCGCTCGAGAACAACGAGATCACCGCGCGCCGCGGCCACGTGCCCTTCTCCATGCAGCAGTACGAGGGCTCCACCGACGACTTCTACGAGACCATGGAGGGGCTCATCAACCCGCGCCCGCTCGACCCGGTGCAGGTGCAGCTGACCCTCATCGACGCGCTCGAGGAGGCGGTCGCGCGCCGCGTGGTCAGCGTGAACAACGGCGAGGAGTGGGTGAGCCGCAACCCCGGTACTTCCTTAAAAATCATACGTAGCCTATATTTTTCTTTATCATTTATATCGGCTTTTATTTCCCCTAACGGATAGCATTCGGCTACAAAATCATAATCGGCGCCATAAATGTCTTCTGTTAACTCACCAATTTTTAAAGGTATATCTAATTCCAAAAGTTCAAAAGTATCGGGATTAAAGTATCGAACTAATGGCCGGTTAGTTGGAGTATATTCTCTGCCTTGAAAACAAGGTTTGCCAGCGCTAGACTCCCAATAAATCCCAAAAAATTCAAGCAACTTCGAGGGTAATAAAAATAATTCTAAGAAGAAATTCAACAAAAGTACTACACGATGATAATTTTGATTAAATATATATAACTTTATCCAAAATGTTAGTTCTGATTTTAATTTTCAAGCAGAAAAGCTGAAAAGGCTCATAGCTACCAAGCAATTTATATTTAATTATATATAAAATTTAACAACAAGTAGATGAGACCAATCTTATCTTGGTTAGGTCTTGGATTAATGTTGAATTGCAATCACAAACTAAATAAAAAGAAACAAGTATTATAACTGAAAGTACGAAGCATAGTAGTAGTTATATGTTTTGCATGGACTTTTCTACAGCTATCAATAACACAAATATTTATTATTTGAGAACTAATTTGTCACATTTCGTACTTAGTCACTTTGTGATTTTATTCAATTCAAAATTTGTGTAATTATTTCTTAAACGCTTAGAGACACGAAATAAGGACGCAATTTAGCTTTCCATGTTAAACGGTTACCATTTTAAAAATGACACCGATATAGGAACAATAGAAATCCAACAGTTCGTGGTAAGGAACTGTAGTAAGGAGCGACCCGGCTCAATTTGGCATATTGCCACCAGCCGCCGCGCCGGAAGTTGCGGGCAGTGTGGTCGAAATCGGCGGGGGCATCGACCGGCCCGAAATAGTTCGGCCGCTCCCATCCGTTGACCTGCCCGAACTGCGCCCCGCGCGCCTTTTGCCGGTCATAGGCCGGCGAGGTGCGCAGCGGCCGCGCCGCGTCGCGTTCCTCGTCGGGATGATGCAGGATGAAGACGTGGGAATAGCTTTCCTCGTTCTTCTTCACCGCATATTCGGTGGTCATCCACGACCCGAAGCGGCGCGGGTCCCCGGAATTCATGTTTCTGAACAAGTTGAAAGGGAAAGGGTTACAGACAATTGATTTTCGGAGGGACCACTGGATGACTTTTAGGCAGATCTGAATAGTTAGACCGTGTCTTAGACCATACTAGACCTTGTCCCTTTAGTGACAGGCCTCTGAGCAAACAATTGGATAGCAAAGTAGCAATACTACTGGCAGTTTCCAAATTTGTTGGCAAATTTTGTCTGAGAAGGCCTTTTTTACATATAAAAATAATTTTTGCTCATAGAAAAGCTGTGAAAACACAAGTTTTAAGCAAGCGCTTTTTCAGTGTCTAACCTCAGTATTTAAAGTCCTAACGAAAGACCTCAGTTTTCATATATCCACTGTAGTGGTTCTGTCTCAAACTTAGACCACTGTATCTGCTATCATTCATTAGAAACTTCAGCAGTACATGTTGATGAAGATGAGAGAGATTATGATCATTTGTATTTTGATATTATGGTTACTTCTGACATATACTCGAACTAACCCTCAATGTCGCATAAGTGGTTTGGAAAACGTGATTGGTCTAGTGCGAACATGCCTCTTTACCTTGATCCAATTCCATTTGGCCTTTAAAATGGGTGCTATTAAATTCAGTTTTTGAGCAAGTTGTTCCTTCCAAAGTTTCTACAACCACACCTGCCAGACAAAATTATCAGGAATTGATTACATAGGAGACACATGGGTCTTTACTAATTCAAAACTAGTGGGTTGTCTTTGATAATATTTGCTACCATGAGAATTGCCCCCCCCCCCCCCTAACGCCTGTTTAAATTCCTAGGCTGTATACACGCTTTTGAAGAACCTACAGGTTTTTATTGTTTTGCATTTATTTCTCGTTACTGATCCCGGCAAGAAGAAGTCAGATGTATCAGTTGTAGAGACTTGTCCTTGCCATCGTCTTGGTGACGTATTGATTATTCGTTTGTTTTCAACATTCAGATCGAGGGCTAGTTTGTTTCTGCTGTAGGTGTGCGTGCCTGCAGAGTTATTGGCACAAAGTGACAAACGAGAGGCATCTCGTCGATGAAGAAGGAAGCCATACACTGTTTTCAAAGAGGAACCACTTAGTACTGCCGTGAGAACAAATATTAAGTAAGTATGTTTGATGGGGATGAATAATTGGTTTGACGATGAATTGTAGAAGAAAGAACTGGTCTATTTATTTAAAAAATTACTCATACCCTAGGTTAAAACAAAATAATTAAATATAGGTCAAATAACTTTATTATGTTTTACCAAAAAATAGGTAAGAACTAAAATAATGAGCATTAGTGTTGCCAATTCTCCAAACTAACAGCAATAGGAAAGCTCACTGCAATTCCGTGTAGCTGTTATGACGACAAGATGACGACTAGAGCTTAGAGCTCATATGGCATTTGTGACGAGGTCCAAAGAGCCAAGAGCTGAAAGTAAAAGGTCAAAGAAACTCAGTGCTGCTGCTAGAAGCATGGGAACATCAAACAACAGATAGAAGCAGAATATCTTCTTGATTCATTGTATTGTATCAGACTAACGACGCTTCTTGACTACTAAGGTCTCTGCGTCGGCCCTGCAGTGCATTGCTGCAGCATGATTCGATCTCTGGGTCCTATATTACCAAGCTAAGGTCAAATCCACTGCGCCACCACTGGACCTTCTTGATTCATTCTTCTCACGTGCTTTAATTTCAAATTTTTTCAGATAAAAATTGTCCTAGTAGATTTTTTCTTTTTTTGTCATAGAATATGCTTTAAATGCATTGGATCGTATTCTCGGAATCCACCTTCGACGTGAAACATCATGTCAATCCCCACCACCGTGCCAAAATATGACTGCCCTTTTGGCACCCTCTGGCACCTCTCATCATTCTTAAGGCATTTTCTAAATACTTTCAAGTCAAATTTCATGCTTTAAATCAGTTTGTTCGTGTTTTCGTAAGCAATCCCAAACCAACCCTAATGATACTGAACAAATGATACTCCATGTCAATCCACGCCGCATTTATGCCTATCACCATGTTTAGCGGCGGGTGAGACAGGATCGTTTAGCGGAAACGAAACGAGGTCTTGGGTCAATCGTCCGCTCCAAATGCTCGTTAGGTGGCAGCTTGAGATGAAGATGCTATTCATCTAGCTTGTCCATATGATCCTTTCCCACCTAAATCGCATCTTGAATGATGGGCGCATATTCTCGTGCGATGATGTGTTGTTTTTGAAAAATACTCTGCCCTAGTTCAGAAGAATGATATTGAATCTGGTACTCAAGCTCTTCCCTGGTGTATGTCTAACTTTATAAATACAGAAGTTAGTAATAAAAAAAACGGCAATGTGAATGCGCCAATCAGGCTCATTTTGTGTTGGTTATAGTAACCATGAAATTTATAAAAAACAAAGCGAACGAGCTTCTTAGTCAAAAGAAGCTTAATAATATTCTGGTGACTCGCTCAGGCCAACTGAGTGTTTTATTGTGGTTATTTGTCATAACTTGCACGGCTTACAAGCCAGCCTGCGAGTGTTTCAAAATCGTCATTGGCAACACTGTACGGAGCACAATTGATAGCAACATTTAGCCCTATACGTCGATCTTCCGATTGGCGGAGAGGGGAAGGGGGGGGGGGGGGGGGGGAACCTAAAATCTTGGAAAACACTTAGAGTGGAGGGTTGGGGATGAAACTTGGTGAGAAAAATAAGAACTTAGTGAGAAATTTGATAAATGGAAGGATATCATGTCTCAGAGCTCTTATATTAAATTTTAACCTTATCGGTGAAGGGGATGTTGGGGGGGGGCGGAACCTAAACTCTTGGAAAATGCTTAGAGGGGGGGGATCGAGATGAAACTTGGTGGGGAAAATCCAGTTTGTCGTGAGCACCTCGTAAGCCAGCAAGTGGCAGTATCTGTAGTGCTGCATTGACCAACACTCATATATGGTTTAGAACTTGTGAAGCTTGAGAGATAGTGATACTGTGACTGTCAAGCTCTCGCGTAAACGATTTAATGAATAAAAATCTAATTATTATTGTAGTTTATTTTTCTTACGGATCAATCGTGATAAAACGGTTCGTTTAGAAACGAACCGTTCGTTTAGAACGGTTGATTTTTCTTACGGATCAATCGTCATAAAACGGTTCGTTTAGAAGAGATTCCGCAGGGCCTTTTCGTCATCACCAAGTGCGTCATACGCTCGGTAGAGGGTGAGGAACGGCAAGCTCAGGTTGGACGTGATATTGCGATTGGTTGGGTCGAGCTCCAGCGTATCCGCCTCCAGCAGACCCGCGTACCTGTAAATATTCCAAACCAACGAATCGGTGCGGGGGATGTCCACGGGTATCCCGAGTATGCCCTCTCCAAGTCGTGCGAGTTCCGGTGGTTCGTTGGGGTACAACCGGACCGCCAAGGCCTCCTGAACGAGATAATCGTCCATTCAGAACTGTGCAAACACAAAAGCGAAAAACAATCAGAAGCACAAAAAACCAAAATGTGAAACGATGGGCGTAGTCAAACCAAACCAAACCAAACCAAATCAAACAGAACAACCCAAGAGATCATCTTCATTCATGAATTACCTTGAAGCCTCTCCACCCCCAGCTGCTCGAACTGAGGAAGCGTGATCTCCTCTGTCGGAGGCTCTCTGCGGAAAACACATGCACAAAAACGTCCCACAGGGGAAAGCTCACAACGAATCCAAAACAGAATGTGCAAAGTCATCGGCCGGCGCCGACGCGGAGAGCGTGCTCGGGGGCCTCAGCGAAGATGGGGAGGTGGCGATCTTCGCGACCGCGTCGACCAACCTGGATCCCAGCGACACCGACGACCGCCACGACGTGTACGTCTACCGGCGGAGCACCGACACGCTCGTGCTCGTCTCGCTGGGCGATGACCCGCCGCGCATCGCCCAGAACCCGGCGCTCAGCGGGGACGGGCTCGTCGCGGCGTTCATGCCCGACACCCCGGGCATTCACGGCCACATCTTGATGAGCGTCCGACGGCACATGTGAGCATTTCAATAGTGCCATTCAGCGTAGTTACACTATTTGAGCAGATTAGTATTGCGTTGTGCACGCTGGAATTTAGGCATTTAGATAGTGCCATTGAGCGTTGTTACATTACTTGAACTTATTGGCAATGCGTTCTGCACGCTGAAATGTGAGCATTTCAATAGTGCCATTGAGCGTAGTTACACTATTTGAACAGAATAGGAATACGTTGTGCACGCTCGAATGTGAGCATTTAGATAGTGCCATGAGCGTAGTTACACTATTTGAAAATATTAGGAATGCGAAGAGAAAAAATCAAAATGCAACAAGTTTCTCGGACAAAAATCAGTATGCAAGAAATTCCAATAATAAAATCAGAAAAATTAATATACAAGTTTCACGGAGTGGAAAATCTGCATACAACAGGTTTTTCGAACAAAAATCAGCATGCAAATGTTTCAGGAACAAAAATCAGCACGCAACAAGTTCCTCGAGGAAAGTCTGTTTTTACGTGGAAAAAAATCACTAGGATGACCTCCAATGCTAACATAGATGTTAATAGATTATGTTAACATCGGAGGTCATCTTACTTCGTCTTTCTTAAGTCCCTCTTTCCTTGAAGATCGACTCAAGAACAGTCACTGGGAATATCTTCAATTTATTTTTGAAGTTAGTTTATTATCTGATGCCCTATTTCGAACTGTGTAACTGATTCGACCCTTTTTTTACTTTTCACTTAAACGTTTAAATTTTTTTCTTTTTTTTACTTTGCTGTTTTTCAGCTTTCTGTTTTCTAACTTTACAAACACGATTCTTACTGTTTTCCGACTGACTTGACAATGGGCAATTGTGATAACTTCTACTTAATTTGTTCCCAATTATCAACTAGATGTATTTCTCTTAATCTAACGTGCTTTCAGGAAAGCACTAGTCAATCTGTAGCATAAAATGTGAAAGATTAAGACAGTTCCTTTTAGTGTAGGAATTTCTTTTTTCGTTTGAGCTTAAGTCTCGCTTCTGACTTTTGAAAAACAACTTGCTATCAAAGAGCTCGTGGTAACGAACTGTATTAAGGAGCGACTCGGCTCAATAGTAACCAAAACTCTAAAAAACAGAATATTTATAATAATAGTTACATCAAAAGGATTGCATTTTAAGAGCGCTTCGATTTCGATCAGCCGCACGCGCTCGCGCGTCAGGCCGATGCGTGCGCCGATTTCCTTGAGCGTCAACGGCTCATCGCCGTCTAGGCCGAACCGCAAACGCAGGATGATCGCTTCACGCTCGTCGATGGCGTCGAGCAGCGTGCGAATGGTTTGCAGATCGTCCGCTTCGAGCACCTGCGCGTCGGGCGATGGGGTGCGCTCGTCCTGCAACATCTCGGAAAGCGTCAACCCTTCTTCGCCCGGTGCATCGCTGGCCGTCGGACGACGAAAAGCGCGCGGTTTTGCTACTTCAGGCACTTACAGGCAAGCTAGGACGATGAAACTTGGCAGGCGTTTCACGGACCGGATCAGATTAAGCCGATTGACCATCTGGGGGGGGATGTGGGGGGTGGTTAACGGTCAGATGGCCGTTTTGTCGATTTGACCATCTGGGGGGGATGTGGGGGTTGGTTAATTCGAAAAAAATAGAAAAAATGAGGTATTTTTAACTTTGGAAGGATATCGTTTCTCAGAGCTCTTATTTTAAATTCCGAATGGATCCAGTGACATTGGGGGGAATTGGGTTTTAGTCTAATTTAGATAGTAGAATTTCAATGACAAGGACAGCTAAGAAATGTAAATTTATATGCAATACATAGTAATAACATGCTTATGTATAAATGCATTCGTTTTCAGCATTTGAAACTTTTTTTTAGTGCAAAATTTTCCTTTAGACATTGAAAGTATAATTAATCTTTCAGTTGAAAGTAGAAATCAGAAAAATAATTATTCTAATTCGGGTAATATAATTATTCTAATAAAAGTAAGTATGTTTCGCAATTAAATGGTTCTGTCTCCTCTAAACGAAATGTAACTGCGTAATCCTGGTTTGAATCCCTTCCTGTTTATCCTTTAAAGACCCAAGCACGGTAAACTAACACGTTCCTTCATTCCATTTTAGTTTTGGTTTGTCTTCTAACCACAGATTTCGTGTACAACATTTTGTTTGCAATTCAATGCGATTTTTGCTGGTTCTTGTTCCATACCTTTTTCTTCAGCTATTTAGAATTATTAGCCGTCATGTACAATTTTGCATGTGTCATATATACTAAAAACGATACGACCACTACTAGGGGAAAAATGATGTACTTACATCGAGGCGCTGTTTGATCGCTTTGAGGAAGAGATGCAAATCATCCTTGGCGGCACCCATGGCGCGGTTACCTCGATCGAGGACAATTGGGTCTTCATCTATATCGTGCTCGAAGAGATTTACGATTTCCGCTTCTTCCTCAGAATATTCATAGCTGGCGCCGCGTTCCGCTTCTATTTGCGTCATCGCCTCGGCAAAGCCGTCGTTGACGATTCCGCCGTCTTCCTCGACGTAGTTTTTGATGAAATCTTTTAGATTCAGCATAATATCGGTCCAGTCAAAATGCTATTTTTTCTGCGGATATTATTACAAATAAAGTCATTCCTGGACATACAAACGGTTTTCAGTAAAGTACAAATGACACTCAAGTTTTTAAGGATTTTAAAGAGGTGGTAGCCCTCTCCCTATTTGTGGTCATTTTAGTACTGACTTGGTTATTCATTTTAAGTAATAATCACTTTCGGTTTCATTAATTCGTTCACATCAATCTCTGTTCGTTTTTTGGCTTTATTATAATTAACTTTAAAGTTTGAAGTTTGACTTTATTATGATTTTTTTTTGGTTTCAATGACACTTTTTTTGGGGGGTGGGGGGTGAGATTTTCCACTGGAGAATTTTCCAAGAGCAGAAAAGTTACCGGGGATGAACTTTCACGTGGAAATTTGGGACGAGCGGAAATTGCCAGTATTTTCATGCGAAATCACTTTCTCTCTTACATATTGTCAAAGACTACACTGTCTTTCCATGACAAACAAATAATAGTTCAATATGGAGAAATCCTCTTATTTCTCAGCGAAAAAAAAAAAAAAATCTCCGGGTATTTCGTTCACATATACAAGACGACAAAGACAGTCTCGGCGAAGCGGCAGTTGATGATGGTCTCGATCTCGAAACCGTCGCCCCAGAGCATCATGCCCTCGGCACCCGGCTGATCGACGACGAGCAGGTCCAGGACCGGCACCAGATCACGCCCGAAGGCGTTGTAGCCGTAGCAGAGATCCGAGAAGCGAGTTCCGAAGAGCGTGTTGGCCACGAGGTGAAGGCCACCGTTGCCGGCGCGGCGCAGCGGCGTGATGTCGTGGCTTCCGCCACCCTCGCAGAACCGGCTGCCCTTGGCGAAGTCGGCACCGGCGATCAAGTTATTTGTTGTATGTTGTTCTGGACAAGCGATTGATGAAGATGGTTGTAAAACATTTGAGTATTATCCTCTTGGTTTAGGAAATGAAAATATTCAAGGAACTTGTTCCGGTCATGGGACTTGTGTAACAAATACCGAAAATGTTAGTAGATGTGTTTGTGAAGATGGATGGAATGGATTATCAGATTTTATTAATACAGATGGTGAAGATTGTCAAATTCATGAATTATCAGTTCTATTATTCTGGATTATTGGCGGAGTAATAAGTATTATTCAATTTGGTCTTGCCAAGGGGTTGTTTTCTTTATGTTTAGTAATTCAAATGGCTGTAAAAAATGTCTGTGAATCTAGAAAGTAAAAGTTTGATACTTAAGCAAGTTATTTTGTCCATAGGCCGACTTATTAGCCATTAGCAGCTGGCTCAGGAGTCAGCTCCTGATCTGCTATCTGCTATTTGCTGATTTCCTCCAGTTTTGTTCGGTTTTCATGGTTCTTGTTTTCTTTCCTTCATTTTAGGCGTCCGTTTCGAGATCAGCAGATAGTAAAACTCCAGAAAACACATTTCAAACTGCTTTTCTATGGCGGGCCGAGTAACAATATCGATGCTGGCACCGGCTGCCATCATGCCAAGTCGGGCTGCACCCAGGGCACCGCCAAAATCACCGGCCACAGGTACATCAATGCTTCGGTCAAGCGCGGTTGCCATCGCTTCAAGCCAGTATTCAGATTTCGAACCGCCGCCCACGGCCATAATGCGGTTTATGCTGGTGCCGGTCGATGACAGCGCATCCAATCTATCGCGAAAGGCATGCACGACGCCTTCCATGACCGCGCGGGCGCCCGCCTTTGCATCAGTTTTTACGCTTAAAAAATTATTTCAATTTATTTCTACTCATTTTTGGCTTAATGAAGCTCTTTGACAAACTTGTTTTGTGGAAAAAGTGTTTTAAATTAATTTCTGTTTGTTTTTCATTAACATAGTCTTTTTCATGGAAGAAAAAAATCTATATCTTTCTGTTTTTTTCTATTAGAATCCACAGTTTTTGACTTAGAAGACTATTTGGCTTTATTTCTGCTCATTTTTGGTTTTATGAAGCTCTTTACTTTTCTTTAAAAAAATAGGTTTTGTGGATAAAGTATAGACGACGGATCTGGCCTGCACCACATGGTGTACGAGGTCGTCGACAATGCCATTGACGAGGCATTGGCAGGTTTTGCCTCTGAAGTGAACGTCATTCTCAATCCCGACGGCTCCTGCACGGTTTCTGACAATGGCCGGGGCATTCCGGTTGGCATGCACCCAGAGGAAGGGATTTCAGCCGCAGAAGTGGTGATGACCCAGCTCCAAGCCGGCGGTAAGTACGGAGAGGGCGAAGATGACAATCCTTACAAGGTGTCTGGCGGTCTTCACGGCGACGGTGTGTCCCGTTGTCTTTAATATGTTATTTTACTAATGCATTTAATCCATCTTGCAATCTTTGTATATGCATTATATTCACCTTTGCTGCAAAGCATAACTGTTCTTCCGACTTGAATTTGCTTAATGATATAACGTATCCCTCAAACATCTCCTCCCATTCTAGGGTTATCCGGGAAACTTTTGTAATTTCTACTGCAGGCTTAGGCACTCTAGGTTCCATTTCACCATTGTTAGCGCCTTCACTATCAAACAGAATAACCATTACTAAAGAATAATATCCTTGATGTAAACTTTTCGAAATCTAGTGGGGAGGGAAAACGGGGGAATCCCCTGTCGAAAATAACGCTCTAGATAAATTAAGTAATATAGTAATGAAATATACCCTCAATTTTAGACCTCTTGCCCTCCCCCACAAGAAGACTTTGACGGTTCTGTTCCCACTATAAATTACACAGTTAGAATAATAATTTAACTGTAACTGTTGAAGTATGGGCTATTTTAAAATGTAGTTAAGTTTCTGAGATAAGTGATGTGTCAATTATTGAATTGCTTTTGTATTAGAAAAACTGTATTTATTGACGTAATAGACCAATTGCTTTGAAGCATGGAGAACAAGCTCGTAACAGAAAGATAATCTAGGTTAAAAATACGTACTGGCCAGTGTGGGTCTCGAACCCACGACCTTAGCGTTATTAGCACCACGCTCTACCTACTGAGCTAACCGGCCATATGAGCAATATGACCAATTGCTTTGAAGCATGGAGAACGAGCTTGTAACAGAAAGACAATCTAGGTAAAAAATACGTTCTGGCCAGTGTGGGTTTCGAACCCACGACCTTAGCGTTATTAGCACCACGCTCTCCGTTCACCAGGCGGAGCAACCGGTGCAAGCGCCGGTCGCCGATTCCGAGTTCGTCGAGATGGGTGACCGTGTTTTCCAAATACTCCCGGTTCGTGCCGGTGATCCCGGCGCCCTGCCGGATCATCCGGACGATCTGGTCTTCCGGCAAGCGACCGGCATAATCCTCATGCGCCGGATTGGCGACGAAGGTTCGGCAAGCGATCGGCCCGCGGTCGGTGCGGGCGGAAAACACCCGCAGCTTGTACACCAGCGAAATCGACTCGCGATCCCAGGTCAGCATTTCCGGCGTCCCTGTTGTTGTTGTTTCCCTGTGTCCCGGTCGTCCCGGTGTCCCAGTCTGTAATTTCGCTTTGAGTGTCGCGGGCGTCAGTTATATTCCCTGTGTCCTGGTGTCCCGGTCGTCATTTTTGTCCCGGTCGTCATTTGTGTTCCGGTTTGTAATTTCTCTTTGAGTGTCCTGGTCGTCATTTATATTCCCTGTGTCCCGGTCGTCTTTTGTGTCCCGGTACTTTGTAGATGGTGATTGCTAATTGAACATTCCTTGTGTCCCAGTCGTCATTTATATTCCCCGCCGCTTGTCGGGACGTCAGTGGAACATCGCGCTGACGGATTCTTCGTTGCTGGCGCGGCGGATCGCCTCGGCGATCAGGCCGGCCACCGACAGCTGGCGGATCTTGCCGCTGCGGCGTGCTGATTCGGACAGTGGGATGGTATCGGCCACCACGACCTCGTCGAGCACTGAACCGGTAATGTTATCGACGGCCGGGCCGGACAGGATCGGGTGAGTGGCATAGGCCACCACACGGCGTGCGCCATGCGCCTTGAGCGCCTCACCGGCCTTGCACAGGGTGCCGACGACGCACGGATTCTGATTTATAGGTAGCGTCGTATATTGCAATCGCGTATAAAACATAATTTCGGAAGTCAGAATTTGAAATTTGAAATTTGAGATTTGATTGAAATTTGAAATTTGAATTCTGATTGAAATCTGACATCTGAAATCCGAAATTTGAAATTTGAAATTTAAAGAGGGAAATAGTTATGATTGTTGCTTTTTGAAATGTACTTATCTGTTGCAGCTGATGGCCCTTACTTTATATGAGAGACCCCATGATGATGTTCTATTGGAGTCAGTTCGGTCTCTGATTAAGCGGCGCAGTAGCTTAATCAGAGCTTCCTAAAGCATGATCGCCGACAGTGGCAGGCTCAATTGTACGATGGCGCCGCCTACTTCGCGGTTGGACGCCATGACCTGCCCACCCAGTTTGCGGGCGACGTTGACGACAAAGAAAAGTCCCAGGCCGCTGCCGGGCCGGCCTTTGGTGGATTGATACGGTTCACCTATGCGTGACAGGATGACGGGGTCAAAACCATGCCCGCTATCTACTACGGTAAAGATCAATGAATCTTCCTGACGCCTGACCTTGAACACATTCTGAACAGATGAAAATACCCTCTTACTCTCTTACTAACCTCTCTAACATACCGTTAGTAACATACTGTTAGTAAGAGGGGACAACCCATTAGGATCACTGAAAAAGGCTCACTGAAAGTATTGTTAAATAATCACTTTGGGTCTGTAGTTAACGGGATCAGAGCTTGTGCTATCTCTGAATGAATGTGGTGTTCTCTAAAATACTTCGAAAATTAACTGTTGAAAACACGTGGACGTTATATTACCTTTTTTGAACTCCTGCTTACCTCGAAAAGACTTCCTGATATGAAGCCAAAATATTTTGAATCTTATAATTATTTTTCAATAAATTAACTTTTTTTTTGTTTATTTTTGACTGTCCCGTCTTTTATACATGTTCTTTAATGGATCTTCGCCTCTATAGTAAATGTAAATTGAGTGAGGTCTAAGTAATTATTTCATCAAATTCATCACTTAAGGCTATAAACGTCCTCAGCGAAATAAGATAAAATACTTTTGGAAACCTTTCAAAAAAAAAACTAGGCTACTACTATTTCCATCATGTTTTAGAGTATACTTTATATTTGTTTAGCCAAGGAAAAGAAATGAACATTGAATTCATTCGCTTGCCAACCTATGGAATCAGTTATTTGACGGATTAAGCGGTTAATCAGTTTCGCAAAATGTTTTGAGCGTTTAATCACACTGATGCAACCCGGAAACATAAAAGGCAGGGTCTGGGAGTGTAAAGTAGTGAGAACATGAGACAAAAAATTCAAAAAGCCATTCTATGCGGTAATGCTCACTGCATAGAATGTTCTATTATTCCTGTCAGGACTAGCCATTATAAACGTTTTTCTTGTTGCTCCTACATAAACTCTTAGATTTGAAATTTCTCTTAGAGTTTTTTTTACTGATTCTGGAATCTCATCATATAACACTCCACTCCTAGTAGCTTGCGTATATATACCTACTTGAGCACCATTATCCCATGCCCAGCGCACGAAGCGCTTAGGCCCTTCTTTAGTAAACCTCTCAGAATTACTAGCTGTCTTTTCAATTAAATCTAATATAAATGGGAAATGATGTTCATCGATATTGTTAACATCTAGACAATCAGTGTGCTCCTGACGAAAAAATGATCTTGGTTAAATAGCAAAGGAAGGTTATTAATATATGTATTACCGACATCAGCATAAACTATGGGCTAGAATTTATTTCCAGTATATTAAACTTTAAACAGAAAGGTGAATTAATAGACGGTTATAAACAAGAAAGACAAATTATTGCTGCCGTTTGTCACTTCGCTCAAACTTTCGAGAGATCGACGAACTTTTGCGAAGTTTTTCTTTCGAACTTATGACAGCAAACGTGGCCAAAACTCGGACAGTTTCTAAAGAGAGAATTTTGATTATTGTCACCAGCTTGCAGGTATAGTTAGAATAAAAAATGCAAACTCAAAAGAAGAAAGCTCAAGTAATGTGGATAAACGTCTTGAACAAATTGTTTTAAACATGTTTGATAGATGTTTCACAGATGGTTCTTTCAAACAAGCTCTTGGTGTAGCAGTTGAAGCACAATGGTTAGAAAAAATTGTGGAGATTATACAACGTTCAGAAGATCTTCCGAACATGTTAGTTGTTTTTATTTTAAGCTCAAAAGAAAATTTTCATTTAATTTTTTTTTTTTTTGTTTTTGACAAAAAGGTTAAATTATACATTAATTTCTGGACCTTTTAATTGCGTTGAACAAAATAGCTATTTCAAAATTTTTATCAGATGTGTTTGAGGAAATGGTGGGAGTGGGAGGGGGTATTGTTACCCTCTAATCACTTTCAACTGTTAAAAAGCGTACTGAACCTTTCAATTTCCAATCGAATGAGCTGTTTACAAAATTTCTATCACAACAAGTGATCATCTCAAAATTTTTATCAGATGCATTTCGGGAAAATACAACGTGGGGGGGGATATCCACCCTCTGATCACTCTGAATGTACTAGTACTAGTGTGATTCGCGCGAAACAATCTTGTCTACAGAACAATCATCGGCCGCGCGTTTCAACATGTTGTCGTGTCTTGTCAGAAGCATAAGGGAAAAGAGAAATCAATCGATTCAAATCGTCGTGCGCCGCACACCACGTTGATGTCTTCATACATTTCTAACCCAAAGTTCACAACAAGGGGAAACAAACCCCTATGGTTCGAAAACCCGTAAGAATTTATAGAGTTAAGAAGCTTCGAGCAGCGACACGGAATGCTGTCAATTTCTGTGTGAAACGGTCGCGATTGGCGTTCTTGTTAGTCTCCTTCGAATAGCACTGGTAGTAGAAGAAGAATAATTCATCCCGTCCTTCTTTTGGCTTTTTAATTGTTAGCGAATAGTCTACGGTACTGTCTTCTTTCATTGGTCCGACAGATGGAGTGACCAAGAGTTTATAATTCGTACGCTTTTGTTGTTGTCGGTTTTGTCCTCTTCTTCGTGGCTGTCGCTCGTCGGAGGATATGTCGGACGGCGAGGAGACGAGAAACAAGGGCCTCGAGAATTTTGTGACTGTCCGAGTGTGACAGGTTTTGCAGAAAAACTATGTGTCAATTTACTTTGCCTCAATATCCTTCAGAATCTTTTCTCCCACAGATTTAAACAGTGTGTTAGTCCGTCATTGAAAAATGAAAACTTTGTCAAAGACTTAAAGTTCATGTTCATTGGGTTTTCTTTTTTCGTGAAAGTGTCTAAAAAGGAGAGAGCACAGCTAATGAGACCAAAACCATTGCTTTAGTCAATCTCCCGCCCCACTTCTTTCCTCTTGGTTCATTGCATACGAGTTTTACAAATTGATCAAATGCCAATTAGGAAGCTAGATGATCGCTGTCGAGGAAGTCGGCGGGGATTTCGAAACGGGTCGATCCCGTGACGGCGTCCTCCACTTCTTCTTCGAGCAGAGCATCGATCCGTCGACCGGTATCCTCCTCCGCGACGAAAACGGCGAGCCGCTTTCGATCTGGCGATACAACACCGACACGGGTGAGATCACCCGTCCGGACCTCTCGTCGTTCGATACCCGTCAGGCCGGTCTCATGGACGTCACTCGACTTCTCGTCGACGAAGGCGTCGTGGTCCGCGTGTCGGGATCTCAGCCGCTCACGATAGCCGACCCGGGTTGAACAGGCCGCGTGATCTTGTCGCTTTTCCTTGCGCGGAGGGGCGGTTAGAAGGGGTCCGAGCAAGGAGCCCTGTCATGACCAAGATCACGCCCCAACCCGGCATTATGGAAATCGCCCTCTACCAGGGTGGTTCCGCGCATGTGGAAGGCGTTTCGGATGTGGTGAAGCTGAGCTCGAACGAGAACCCGTTCGGGCCTGAGCTGGACCTGCGGATAGCATCGCTGGAACGTGCCGCCTGCGCTCCAGTGCGAGGTTGCCTCAAGGTCGTTCGAATAGGTCAGATTCGCACTTTAACATCAATAAAAAAGAAAGAAAAAAAGGTCAATGCCTAAAAATGTCAAAAATAATCAGAATGCATAAAATTAAAAGGGGAATAGAATAATTAAAACAAAGAGACAACTTAGTTAAGCCAGCAAAAAATACAAAGTTGAAAAAATTCTAAAATAAACATTAAAATTATAAGGGGAAAGGGAGTGAGGGAGTGGGAGGGGTGAGGAGATCCACAGATTGAATACACCAACTATGTAAGGGATGAACTATTGAAGCAGAACGCGGGTGCCCTTCCCGGTCGGTCAGACCGATGCAGCTGCCGTTCGGCAGAAAGCTGATCAGGTACTGACCCAGCCGGTCCTTGTGGACAACGTAGCCGGTATGGACCCAATGCACGGTCTGACCGGCATCGACGGCCGCCTTGATGTCATCGAGTGTCATGCGAACCTCCTTACGAAGAATGGTGGGGAAACGACGCAAGAAGCCCGGTCGTCCAACAGGGCTTACGCGCAGCATTCGTTGGGCAAACGACCGAGAGCTGTCAGGCGCTTTGCGTGGCTTGCGTCGCGGCAAATTTTGGTTGAGACTTTTCGAAGTTCGGTCCGAATCACTCTGCTACGGGGCCCTAAATTATTGTCATTATTGTCATTAGCAAATTATTGTCCTTAGCGGATATACAAGGAGTGGACGTTGGATAACAATTCAACTTTATGGGAAGTAAAAGCTAGAGGCATAGTCGTGCCTTTCCCATTGCTTTGGGGGGGACGTAAGTGTTGGTGGCAATTTTTTTTATTTTATTCAGAAGTGTGGATGTCAAAACTTTTTAAGTTGGAAAAAAATTTCTGTTTGACTCCAACTTCTTGAAAAAATTCCTGAAAAAACCGGTTTGAGGGGTTGGCTACCCCCCTTAATATCATAGAACACTGGGATGGGGCCATGCTTGCAGTTATTAACACAATGCTAACAATAGGTTATGAGTTTGAGAAAATTCATTAAGAACTTTAATTTTGGAAAAAAAATACTACGAATGATGTTGTATTTATATACTCACTTTCAGAGGTTATATTTGTCATAGTTGCCTCAGTAGGGGTTGTATGGTTTTTAGTGTCTATTATGTAGGCAAAATTACACTAGAAATACTGCTGCTCGGCCTCGCGGTCGTGGGTGTCGCCGTGTTCTGGGCCCTCAGCCGCTTCCTGCATGCGAAGGGGCACCCGCTGATCGCCGTCGCGATGGTCGTGGTCGGTGTCGTGACCTGGGGTCTCGTGGCTTCGTCGGGCATTCACGCCACGATCGCCGGTGTGCTGCTGGGTCTCGTCATGGCTCCGGTTCCGGCTGCCCGCACGCGTCACGCGCTCGAGCCGTCCGTGAACGGGGTGATCCTCCCGATCTTCGCCTTCGTCGCGGCGTTCGTGGTGATCCCCTTAAAAAGGGAGCTAAAACTTTAATTGCCATTCAAATGAGCCCTCTTCTGATGTTTTAGGATAATTGGTTAAATACCATCACCCCAAGGGAAAAAAACAACAAAACAATAAACACACATCCATGATCTTTCGTCTAGCAAAAAATACGAAATTCCACATTTTCATAAAAATGAGCTTAAAACCTCTAGATTAGGATTCTCTAATACTCTGAACCTTATGGTGCTATTTTCATGAAAATCTTTTGACCCCTTTTCGTTGAGATAGACGCCCTGTTCAAACTTGAGAATTGTGGGCTCCGCTTCCGCCCAAGATCGTCCATCAACACTAAGCCACCAACGAACGAGTCCGCAACCGACAACGATACGCACCAAGTGGCGACCAGATACGGAGAAGGGGAACCGTGAGCGGCTGTCCGAGGCCGAATGCTTGAGGCAGAGCTGTCCCGACTGCGGATCATTCACGTACGCCAAGATGGCCACAGGAGCAGCCTCGGAACTCCCGAACCAAATTCCGTCTCCAACCTCAGCATTGTCCAGTGTGAGAATCACCTCACCAGGAGACGCTTCACCCGTAGCTTGAAACTTCAACAGCAGAGTTCTCTGATACACTGAATCCGATGGTGTGGTTTTCATTGAGGTTCTTTTACTTTTACCCTTCTTCTCTTCTTAAACCTTCTTAGTCCTTTTAAGGGCTCAAATTGCAGTTTCCTCAGAAAAAATTATTGAAATAAAAAAGAGCATAAAAAACAGCATCAGCGGATGCATTCAATTTCATTCCAGCTAATTTATGTTGAACACTGCATACTTACCAGAAGTGTCACCCCTTGATTGTATGAAAAGGCGTACGGAAGCCTTTCCAATTCCTGCGTGATAAAATTACTAATATGGTTACAAATTCATCCGTATTACTCGTAGTTCTGTTAATTTTGCAAAAATAAAATACTTAAATCAAAAAGAACAAAAAACCCATTTCAGGAACTATTATTCAAGTTTTCAAGGGGCTCCTTTTAAAGTCTCCATGAAAAATTTCCCTCGTTTAGAGCTACTCTTTAAAAAAAATACAAAAAAAAAAATAAAACTTCAATTTCAACTAAAACTAAGAATACAAAATTAATTTGAAAGATAGAATCTAAAAAAAAACGAAAGAGCCAATCGATTCCATCCTCAGCGAATCTGGTGGGTGGTCAAGTTTCCATTTTGGGATGCGAATGGTCGCGGATTTGTAGGCGGCATGGCGATCAACATTACGAATCAGAAACAGGCGGAGCAGGAACGGCAGACTTTGGAACGCGAAATTGCGGAAGTGGCTGAAAAAGAACAGCGTAGAATCGCCCAGGATCTTCATGACGGAATCGGACAATAATTCGCTGCACATGCACTTTTCGCCGCCAGCTTGGTTGAAAAGATTGATGCGGCTGCAGCGAGCAACACTTCGGATTTCTCATACAGTTCTCAAAATTTTGGAGCTATGTACCAGCCTTGAAAAAAAACATCTATGCAAATGGCTGCCAATATCTTAATGACCCTTCATGTTCATTTATTACTGGTGTTTAAGTTGGCAATTGACATTACCGACGCTGATGTCTGTTGATCCAACCTGTCATCGTTGCTTACGTGTTTTAGTAATTCTATAAGCAAGAAAGTGGAGCTGTAGTGTTAAGTTGAAAAACAGAACAAGAGTTACACACTGAATTATATTAATTATCGCGTCGGCTTGGGTCGTCAATATAAGTCGGTCACACTCCCAACAGAAGAGATACAAGACAGGCGCGTCGCGCCGCAAGGAAAGGCCTGGAGATGGATATAGGATTTGTCGGACTAGGTGCCATGGGGCGGCCAATGGCGGTTAATCTCGTCGACGCTGGCCATGATCTCGTGGTGTGCGATACGGACGCGACCAAGACGGCGATTGTGGCGCAACGCGGGGCGACGGTTGTCAGGTCGGCGAGGGAGGTCGCGGAAGCGGCGGATTTCGTGCTCGCTTGCATGCCTAACCCTATTTGATTATAGATGTGTTTTTTAAAGTTATGTAATCCATAAGTATGAATTATCACAATTAAGTTGAATAAAATATTCAAAACAATTTCCCCATTTTTTCTATCCACCATGTTTCTGCTGTTGGCTTTGATATTTTTCAACATATAGTTTAAACAGCAGTTTTTAAGTAGCCTTAAAGAAACAGACAAATACATGCTAGATTTTTTTTTTTTTTTTTTTAATCAACTTAATCTTGAAAAATCAATATTTGTGAACTAAACAACTTTTACAAAATGTATTTATGGCCAGCCATTCCTGCCAGGCTTGCTGTGACACCGTCTCGTAAATTTCCTGCCCCTTCGGGCCGGGGAAGGGCGGGACCGCCAGGCCAGGCAGTTCCTTGTCATACTTTTTGCAATGCACCATACGGCTCATGTCGAGTCCTCTGTAATCTGGGTGGAATCAGTTTGGTGATTTGCTGAGGGAAGAAAGGAGTTTCTTCACCGGCGCAGCCAAACCAACTTCGTGTGAATGGTCCAAAGGATACCAAAGCCAACGGCCATTTTCGGCAACCTGTTTTTGCTGGTTCAATTTTATAAAAGATAGAGTAAAAATTTTTTGCAATTTGGTAAAGTAAAAATAAATCATCATATTACTCGACTCAATATAAAAGAACCTCTAGTATTTTACGATACCCAAATGCAATTGTTAAATTTAAATGAACCCAAATAATTTATGAATTTAGAAGAACTTACATCAGAAAATTTAAATACTCAGCAATTCGAGGCAATCAATCAAACGGAAGGACCTCTTTTAGTACTCGCAGGTGCAGGAACGGGCAAAACAAAAGTTTTAACAAGTAGAATCGCTCATAAATCAAAAACGAACAAAAATTTATTAAAACAACAAATGCTACATATTTCAATTAAGAATTGTGTCCCTAGAGACCTTGATGGGGTCTGTTTTACGGTCAATTTATTATAACACTTTAAGACTGTTATATAACTCTAGAAAACTCTTTTCCTGCTCGAATTATTGTCCTAAATACGCTATACTTTGCTACTTAGCTCTTAACAAATCTCCAAGGCAATTCTAATTGTAACAAACTCTTGATAAGTAACTTCTTTACTTCTTCATCGAAGGTTTATTTCAGGTCAAGCCCTCAATTCCCCCCAATGTCACCGGATGCAGTCGGGATTTAAAATAAGAGCTCTGAGCCACGATATACTTCCAAATTTCAAATTTCATTAAGATCCATTCACTCCTTCGTAAGTTAAAATCTCATTTTCTCTATTTTTTCCGAATTAACCGACCCCCCACTCCACTCAGATGGTCAAATCGCAAAAACGACTATTTCTATTTTAATTTGGTCCGGTACCTGATACGCCTGCCAAATTTCATGATCCTAGATTACCTAGAAGTGCCTGAAGTAGCAAAAACGGGGAAAGCTTGAGCAAGACTAAGACAACTAAACATTAGAGACGTTTTTGGCTAAAATATAAACACGAATAAAAATAATTGACCTCAGAAACATTTTTCACTAAAATTTGCTAAAATTAACAAGACAAAACTGCTGGACATTGGGGACATTTTTTGGCTAAGAGTTGAACAAAACTAAATTTAATTTACATTATAGATTTTAGTCATACCACTAAAAAAAAACTTAAAATGATTGATATTAGAGACATAATAAAAACAGTTTTTTTATTAAAAAGCTAAACAATTCAATCACCCAATGCTGGTAGACCAAGAAAATAATCTTAACTAATTTTCAACACAACGGCTTGAAAGGAAAAGACTATCAAAACAATTAAGTGCAGTCAAAAAAATCCTTGATTGGATCAGACATATCACATGACATGGTTAACACAGTGCACGTAGAGTTGAACTTCTGGCGATTAGTGTTCAATCAAATCTGGCACGTTTGAAAAAATACAATGTTATTCTGAAACTTGTGGGAATGATGGAAAAAGTATTGAAAGTATTGTTTCCATTGTTTGGTTGGTACACACCCGGTGGCTTTTCACCTTAGAGCGAGTTTCCTCGCCATCTTGATTCGGGGTGGTGGACCAGTTCCCTGTCGTTCCGCGCACAAGCAAACATGGTTTTGGGCACTTTTGCCGAAACAAAAGTGCCTCGTCGCGCGGGGACGAAACTCCGCATAAAATAAATCACTCCTCTACCCAAGAAACAGAATCGCCAACAAGAATTTCTACATCATCCAACACCTCCCCAAATGCTCCACCGGCCCAAGATTCTTCCATGGCTTTTTGCAACCCTTCCCACAATTCTTCCATCCATGCTTCCCAATAACCAATACTGTATGTAAACAATGGGCAAACTTCATAACTTGCACCCCTTCCCCCAGGAATGTGGAGAATTAAGTTGTCCTCAAAGACAAAGTTATTGGACTTTTCGACTATGCTGAACAAAATGGCTTTCTCGAAATCTTGATCTGGTGACTTTGGTAAAAAATGAGCGTGGGAGGGGCATAGTTGCCCTCCAATATTTTTGTTCACTTAAAAAGGGAACTAGAACTTTTAATTTTCGTTAGATTGAGCCCTCTCGCGACATTCTAGAACCGTGATTGAGGTGACTGCCGGTATTGGAAAGGAAGCATGATGAATCACTGAGTGTGGATTCCTTTAAGTTCCCCGTAAAAATATATTATCTTTAGATTGTCGATTAATTGTTTAGTAGGGGTGGGGAAGGAGGAGTCAGAGAGCTTTTTTCCGAGGAAGTGTGTTAGTAGGTGAAGTGTCCCTTTTTTGGGTCGTCTCAAACACGCTAATAAGCGTTGGGACCTATATTGATATTGTTAGCATTATATGCCGTTTTGTTTTGTTAGTATTATATGATTATTTCTATGGATCTCAGAAATTATTCAAAAACTCCTTCATCCATAAATGAAACTCAGTTTATGGCACTTTGCTAAAAAGAAAAGAAAGGTATCTTCTTAATTCAACACCAAAAAAACGCTGGAAACAAAATCACCTGAAAAAGTTTCACAGTATTATGTTCGATGATAAGATGTCCCTACTAAGAAATATCGAAAAAATAGTCTAACGTTTAATAGATTAGATGGCTAGATTATGACTAGATTAAGCTTATAACTTGATTAAGACTAGTCTTTGCTCGATGATAAAATATCCCTACAAACAAACCGAGTTTTCTCAGATAATGCAGATCAAGAACGTGAGTGGGGTCGGGTATTTAACAAGTACCCGAAGTTGGTTTGCCTCAGTGCAACCGTTTTTGAAACTTTTAAAGGGAATGTCAAGCCTTTTATTCTGAAAATTGATTATTCCCTAGCTTAATGACATCATTAACCAATTGGTCTGGGTTTCTTTCAGGGCTGTGGGTAGTTCTGCGGATGTTTTCGCCACTCTGGCCGATCGGAGAATGCCAGCCAGAAAAGTTTCAAAATTTGTTTCTGTACACATTTCTTTTGCGTACTTCTATGACAATCTCATTTGTAAATAGCCATAAGACTCTACCAAGCAGCCATAGCAACCAGATCCGATATAATGCTGGATTTTCAGTGTATTTTATACTAGTAAGAAATATTTAAAATACTTTGAGAAAATTTAAAATGGAGAGCAGTTTTAAAAAAAAACTACATAATTCGAGCAGGCATATAATTTGCATAACCGGTCTAACTGGCAACCACACCTGGTCATGGACCTTCCCTAGTAACAAGATTGTCAGAGGGTACATTTCTTTTATCTGCCTCAGCGATTCTTCTAAATCGCATACACCTTCACTTACTTTGCCTACTGAAACTAAATCAACAATCTTCTCCATCTCTTTCTCTAAATTTTCGTTTCCTTAATTAACCTTAAGTAAATCTTCATCTAAATATCTTCTGTTCTCTCTATTTTACATTTTTTCTTAAACCTAGTAAACGTTTTGCGGAACCTTTTCTATAACCTTATTTTTCCGTCGAAGATCTTCCACTCTCATTTCTAAAGGTAATGGCAAATGATCAGAGCCCATTATTTCCAAAACCTTTCGTTGTTGTTTATTTTTCCGGAGGCTCCAAATAGAAGCAGAGGTTACGGAATCTTCGAAGAGGCTCACGATTGGATACTCAGAGTTCTAGTGGCATTTTAAGAATCAAAAGTGCGGGTTTGATTAGTATTGAAAGGTAATAGTTGGTGATAATACAAAAAGATAAAAAGCATTTGACTTTATTTACACTCATCTTTGGTTTAATGTAGCTCTTTACTTTTCTTTGAAAAACATCTTTCGTGAAAAATGTTTCTCAAAATGATCACTCGCTCGGGTCTTTGCCGAATAAATAAAAAAAACACAAAGAGAGAAACAAATACACACACAAAATCAACAAAAAAAGCAGAAGGTATACTCCGCTTTTACTGCTATTATCTATTCATTGCAACAAAAAGCCTGAAGCCAGTCGCACGCACTATTTTTTTATATATTTTTTTTAATTTATTTTATTTTTCACCCACACGATACATAAAGTAAATACGGTGGAGTAAGAATAAATATAAAAAAAAACACAAAGAGAGAAACAAATACACACATAAAATCAAAGAAAAAAATGGATAAGACGGTGATCAACCGCTCGTATACGTGCGATCCTCTTTTGAAATTTAGGCTTATGAAGCCACAAAGCAAAATGACCAGCTACTGGGTTGACTTCATTTTCCTCCATAAAAGTGTCCCAATAAAATTTAACCACAAGCTACCTTTCTGCATCACTATACTTCCAATTAATGGGCAATTTTGTTTTTCTAGAATAGAGGGTACATAAGATACAAAATTTTCCTTTGGACTCTTACAGAGTCTGATTGTATTGGGAAGAAACACTTCAGAACATCTTGTTTGATTGTCAATTTGTAATATCTTATTTAAAAATTATCTAGGAATGATAACTATTATACGGTTTACCTTAACAGCAAATTTCTATTTCGAGAATAGACATTTGCTGTCTTCGCTGTACCTGTATCGCAATTGTAGACAATCCTAAACTGGAGGATTACACTTCCCCACCAAGAACAATAAGGACAATCACTTTTGTGCATGGGCAAATGTGTCTTTTATTCTTTTTTCCACTTTTACAAAAAAAATCGGCACTTCAGTTTCGAAATCAGGATTTCCGGCACTATTTCCCAACAATTTATGATTGCAGGTTAAAACCAATTAATTCTTTAAAAGGCTAGTAGACTTTCCTAAGTAAAAAAAGCAGCAAGGATGAGGATTTCACAGCTTAAAAAAGTTCATCTCCACGAATAAATTTTCCAAAGGCATTAACATTCGTCTGATAATCAAATAAAAGCAGCCATTTTACAAGCAAACGACAAATTGATTTTGTTTTAAATTCTTCGACCCAGTCTCGAAAACGTGTACTATGATCTAAATAGAAAGATTAAAATAGAAGCTGCAGCCTAGGTAGTAAAAAATGCTGCCATTTCCCAGCGGCTTTATTTTTGGATGTTTGTAAAGCTTTTGATTCCTTGGCTCATCGGATTCTTCTTTGTAAACTATCGCATATTGGTATAAGATCAAACGCTTTTTCTTGGTTTGATTCACATCTTTCTGGTAGGCTTATTTCAATTGATCCACCTTTCCGTAGCCCTTCTGCAGTACATTAAGGTGTCCCTCAGGGATCAGTTCTTGGTCCGATTTTATTTCTGATTGATGTTAATGGTCTGATTTGGGCGGTAAAAATACCAGGGCTCAGGCATGCTGCAAGATACTTACCCTCAAAAGCTTGCCCTGGCTTGAAGCCTATCCTGTATCTATCATTACAAACAACGCAAGCGATTAAAGCATGTATAGTTCCAAACCACAAATAATACATCTATATTTCTAAGCTATTTCTAAATATATTGTCACATTTCCAGTTCCAAAAACATAGCAATATTTTTAGTTGATTTCCAACGCTTAGCTTACTAACAGAGGAAGTGTTCTATCTCTAGGCTCTGACGTTGCTGATCGATAGAATATCCTTGGAGGTGACCAATAGGAAAAATTGTGGATCCTTTTTTTTTTAAGATGGGCCAATTGAGATTTCAAGGATTTGGAAAAATTATTTCAGCTGGAAGATCCTTACCCAACGGTGAGACTTATCATGGTAGTAGCAGTAGCTGCATTCTAATAAAGAACGATCCGCTGCTCCCGGTAACCAGAATTGAGAGAAAGGTTTTCAAAAAAGAACTGACTAAGTGAGAAAAAATTACCATGTATAGCTGATTAAGGAATGGTATCTAATATCTCCAGTAGTTTTGATTGTCAAAATTAGAGTTTGAAAAATTATAATGATACGTGGAGAGAATCGGCTGGGCAACGGTGGTCGCCGCGGGCGCGCTGATCGCCTGGCTAATGATGCGGGGGCAATGATCAGGCGGCTGTGGCTGATGTTTTCGGTGCTCGTCCTGGTCACTGCCTGTGCGAGCCCGACGTCGTGGCGCGACAGCCAGACGCATACCGTGCGCAAAGGCGAAACGCTGTTCTCGATTGCCTGGCGCTACGGCAAGTCGACCGAAGATCTCGCACGCTGGAATCGACTGGGCGACGGCTCGCTGATTTATCCTGGGCAGCGCTTGCGCTTGTCCTTCTTCAACAGCAGCTCGTCGAAGGCTTCGCGGGCCTTGGGGCCGTCGACGTCGGGGATGGCGCTCAGGATCCGCCCGGCGCGGCGACGGAGCTTCTCGTCCTCCAGCGACGCGATGAGGTGCGGCACGGCGGGTTCGCCAATGCGCTTGATCGCGCGGGCCGCGGCGCCGGCGACCGATTTCTCATTGCGCGTGCGGTCCTTCTTGCCTTCGCCCAGGGCTCGCAGCAGGGCCGGTACGCCCCGCGTGGCGTGCTCTCCGAGCTGTCCGAGGGTGCGGGTCGCGGCGCGGCTGCTGGGGTTTCTCAAGACCCATGCCCGCAGCCGGCTGGCCGAAGCCTCGGACCTATATTCCGCCCGTCTCGGGCGCGGCTATGCGCGGCTCACCCTGCGCGACACCCGCTCGCGTTGGGGCAGCTGCACGGCGGATGGCGGGCTGATGTATTCCTGGCGGCTGATCCTCGCCCCGCCCGAGGTGCTGGAATATGTCGCCGCACATGAGGTGGCGCATTTGCAGGAAATGAACCATTCCGCCGCTTTCTGGGCGCTGGTGACGCAGCTTTACCAGAGGGTAAAACTTATAAAACTGTCACTCATTTTTTCTCCTTGATGGAGATACTTGACGAGACAAAAACTTTAAAAAAGCATCGACAATCTGTCTAGTCCAGTTTTGCTTTGTTTTTATAAGTCTGGCAAAATTTTCAGGGGGGAGGGGCTGATAGGTGTTTTCGTTTTTCTTGTTTTTTTTCTTTATTAGAGCCTAATGACACAAAAATGAGCGGGAGGGGGTCAAACTGTAATCAATCAAAATTGTTTTTTATAAGACATTTTGTGTGAGTTGCGCAAATCAAGTGTATTTTTTGGGGAATCTACGTAAACAATGATTCACACCCCCCCTCGTTATAGCTGATGCCCAATCACTAATCATCAAACGTAGCCTAATTCATTACAAATAAATTCAATCACTTGGCTGAATCCAGTACTGCCACCGTGTGGCATTACATCTTTTGCAACTAAAAATACAGGTATGACTGGTATGGCTGGTAGAGGCTAAAAATATAGGGTGGCTAAAATCTAGGAATTCCCATAAAAGAGAACTGAATCAACTTCAGAGTGGCATAAACTGAACAATGTACCATCTTGCCGAGACGCGCCGGGTGATGACACGGCAGGACCAGACCCGAGGTGCCGAGCTGCACCTCGCGGGTCGCGCAGGCGATCGCCGTCAACACCGTCAGGGCGTCGTGATACGGCCGGTCACCGAGGCGCTCGGCGACATAGGTCGAGTGATAGAGATGCTCCCGCACCCAGACACTGGCATATCCGAGCCGCTCCGCCGTCACCGCGAGGGCGACCAGATCATTCGGATCCTCGACTCCATGATTGTTCGGAATGCCGAAACCGACCTTCATGTGCTCCAAAATCAACGATGACTTGCTTCGCACGTTCAATATCTGCTGGACGAACCGGGCTGCCACGCAGAAGCGGAACATCTTTACGTAAGTCGCGGCGATGACCTCTTTTACGCAATCCGTTGAAGGCGTATTGATCCAAGCGTGGCTCCTCTTTCACTCGAATGTTCAGGAAGACGCCATTACCAACGCGACGCTCTTCAAGAATCTTAACATCCGAGACCGTACCCAGGCGATAAATATTGCGAATCGCTTCCGCAAACTTTTGGTCACCCGGAATCAGGACGGACTCTGAAACAACATCAAGGGTGATGTAGTTTTACATCAGGGGTGATGTAACTTTGCTAAAACTACATCAACCGTGATGCAGTTGTAGCAAAACTACATCAGGGATCATGGAGTTTTGCTAAAATTGCATCAGGGTTCATGTAGTTTTGCTAAAACTACATCAGGGGTGATGTAGTTGATGTAGTTTTGCTAAAACTACATCAGGGGTGTTGTAGTTTTGCTAAAACTGCATTAGGGGTGATGTAGTTTTGCTAAAACCGCATCAGCGGTTGTGTCGTTTTGCTAAAACGGTCGCCGATGTCAATTGATATGGCATCCGAAGAGGAAGAAGCTGGATATTGGAATCCACATGCACACCACTGGTTAGTAAGTGCTTTTCTGTTTGCTTTGCCCTTTAAATGGACGAATTTCTGTGATTGACATCTACCGGTGGTGGCTAGTGTCCCTATTTACCTCCCAGAAAAATACATATATTTCAAATATTACTTCCTATTCTTAATATACTTATCAAGACCTATCGATTGATGTATAGAAGTATAGATTATGTATGTAATGTACTGTGACGGCTATACTTATCCTGCGCCGGTGACTCAGTGTCGCCACTCGGGTTTGTGGCAGATTGGCATGGCTCACCCGGGTGCCGGTCTCGCTGTTCACAAATAACTAATTTCGTAACGGGTTTGGGGCCAGGTGGTGCGGATTCGGTGTCTGAGGTCGTTTTGCGGCCACATCAGAGCAGGAGTGGGTGGGCAGGCCACCAGCAGATAGATGGGGTGCCTTTTTGCACCCACTTCAAGCGTTTGCAAACAACACAAAGATTGACTAGCCAAGCAACAGTTTGTCTCCGTGTCCAGGAAGGAACAAAAACTCCGGTATCGACACAACCCCCCAGGGCCTGGGGGCAGGCGTTGTAGGTTATGCCATGGGGTCATACATGGTTCTTATGAAAGGAAAGCTCGTATAAGCTTCAGAGAGGGCTCATTTGATTGGAAATTGAAAGTTATAGTTCCCATTTTAAGAGCCAACAGAGATCGTAAGGGAAATAGCACCCCCCACGCCCTTTTTCCTTGAAACCCATCAGATGCGAACTTTGAGAAAGCCATTTAGCTAAAAATAGTTCAAAGATCATATAAAAAAAAACTCCATTAAGCCAAAAATGAGCAGAAACAGAATAAAATAATCTTCCAAGCGTAAAGCTACCACAAGTCACTAATAATAAGTAAATGAAAATCAAAACAAATAGATAGCCAAGTCAAACTCAAAATGAGCAAAAATTAACATGAGTAGGGCTGATAACCCTAAAGGGCTGATAATTTACGAATTACTGAAATAAAAATAACCGTAGATTGTCAGTTCAACTGTCATATACTGATATCTATTCCTTAAAGCTTCGACAATTTTTTATTTACGAAAGTAAAAATGTAAAAACCAGGAAGAGCAGCCAGCTCTGCGGGACAGGCGTTAGGATCGGCGTCCTCGACACAGGGATCGAGACCAGCCATGCCGCCCTGGCGGGGCGCCCTATCACTGTCAGGGCATTCGCACCGGACGTCGCGCGCCCTTCTCCGAAAGAGCATGGCACGGCGGTGGCCGCTTTGCTGACAGGCAATACGGACAGCGAGTCCCCCGGGTTGCTCGCGGGCGCAACGCTTTTTGCAGCCGATGTCTTTCACGCAGACGCCGATGGCCGCCCCGCTTCCGATACGATCAGCCTAGTACAAGAAAAATGAAAATTATGGAGAGTCATAAAAAGCTTGAGGACTCGCAAAACACAATTAAGATAATTCCCGATTTAGTTAGTTTAGTTAAATAAGTCTATGCAAGAATAAAGAGTAACATGGTCTATGTATGATTCTAACATGGCTATTCAGCGGCCAAATTTGTTTTTTTTTTTCTTCTTTCTTTTACAGAATTTAGTGCCAAAGCACTTGAGAGACTCTAAACTTGGTACTTCATAAAAATGGAAATAAAACTAAATAATGTTTGGCAATATAAAATCACTTACGCCAATTTTCTTTCCTTGTATTTTATTTATTAGCCAGTTCATAACTTAACAGGGTGAGAGAAATGGAAAAATACTTAAATAAAACTTGTATACGAGCACATTTTGCTTTTTGTGTATTTTCTAACTATCCCCCTGTAAGATCTCCTTACTTTCTCCTGAGACCAAAGGTGACCGTACTTCCATTTTTGAGCTTGTGCTGCGCATTTTTTGGAGTGAGACATTACAGTTTTGATAACATATTTTCCAGGATTTTCTAAATTTATCAAACTTTGTATTTCCGAAAATAATGTCAACCTCCACGTTTCGAAAAAGACGTGGGTCAATCTAGCAACTCAAGCAATTCTTTTTCTTTACATGAAGTGAATGTTCCTTTTGGACAATGGAAATTCATATAACAAAAAGGAATAAATCGAACATGTTTCAGAGGCTTTTAAAGCTAAAAGAAAAAAAATCGAAGCTTTACAGACGAATTTCATTTAATAGCACTACAAACATAATGGAAAGTTGCCATCAATTATTGCTAAATTATTGCCTGCATTTAATATAAGATTATTGATAATAAGGTCTTCTAACGAATTTTTCTTCTCTAACTATTTCTTCGACGTATGAAATCCCTCTCTTCTAAAAATTTTTGAAGATTTTCGAAGATTTTTAAATGCTGTTCAAAAATTTTCTAAAATTTTAAAGATTTTCAAATGCTCTTGCAGCACTGTTTTACTATTTCTTCTAACGAATTTTTCTTCTCTAACTATTTCTTCGACGTATGAAATCCCTCTCTTCTTAAAATTTTTGAATCTTTTTGAGCGTTTTTAAAAGCTGTGTGTAAATTGTTTAAAGTTTTTATAATTTAATCTCTCCAGCATGGACTAAAAAGCTTTACGTCGACTTGCACTCTTTAGGCTCTGGTTCAATTACTAGCGAAAATCATCCTCTTTGGACCCAGGCAAGAACTAAACGCTGCTTTCAAAAATGTAATGCCATATCCATCAATCTGGCCTAAGGCCCACACTTTCCGTAAAACTGCAGAGGTTAGGCCCTAACCACGTCCTAGGAACAAGCTAGAATCGTCGGACTAGGAAAAAAGAAAGAAAAAGGAAAAACCTGAAGTGTTGCTCCTGCACCCAAAAAAGAGCACCTGGTGAGCAGCAGCTGGAAATTGACCGTCGATTGGTCCAGCGCCGAAAGACCCAGCTCAGGCGTGAGCTGGAAGAGATCCAGGCACGCAAGCGGCGCGCTGTCGAGCAACGGAACCAGGACTACTTCACGGTTGGGCTCGTCGGGTACACCAACGCGGGCAAGAGCACGCTGTTCAATACACTAACGCAGGGGGGCGCCTACGCGGATGATCGTGTTTTCGCGACGCTTATGATACGCACCCGCGAGTGGGATCTGGGCGGCGGCCACATCGTGATGCTCTCCTGAAGATATTAGGTTTACAGCCGTTGTTCATGTAAAAAAAATAAAAGCACCGAGCGATTTAGAGGAGATCGAAATTAATGAAACAATTGATCCTCGTGAGCTTGAAGAAGATACCTCTGAAACAGAAGTTACTGATGATGAAGATGATGAAGAGAAAGTAGAGCGAGATACCACGTTAGATATTTTACCCTCTTATTATTTAGATGACTTATCTCGAGTTATCGATAGTCTCCAGCAGCAAGCCTGTGGTAAGGCATTGACAGAGTATTTAAGTGATCAGCCATTTTTGAATGAAACTAATTTCCTTCTTTTTGCCAGTCCTGGTTGAACTTCGTTAAAATAAAGGATGCTAAACAAGCAAGATTAGCTTTCAGAAATTATATCTAATCATTTTGTTCACTTTAGTTTGAATGAAACTAATTTCATTCTTTTCGCCAGTACTCGTTGAACTTTCGTTGAAGTAAGGATGCAAAACAAGCAAGATTAGCTTTAAGAAATTACATCTAATCACTTTGTTCTCTTTAGTTTGAATGAAACTAATTTCATTCCTTTCGCCAGTCCTGGTTGAACATATCGATTTAATTTAAATATTTTTTGTTAATTACAAAAGCACGTACATGTGACAAGTTTCTGAACATAAGCTACCACAGTGTTATAGAAAAAATGCAGCGTTTTTTTTAAATGGCTTTATTGTAAAAAGTTATTGTTTTAGTTATAAAAGGTTTTTAACCACAATAATTTCCTTTAAAAATGAGCCATTAAACAACTCTACGATGTTCCAGTGCCAAGTTATCTAATGAGGAAAAAAAAACAGAAAAAAAAACAAAGAAGCCGTATATGCAGACTATCGTGGTTGAACATGTCTTGTCTGTCCCCATTAACCTCATCTTTCCGAGCAACCATGGCCAACAAGCTTATTTCCGTTTTTTGGCTCACCTGAAAAGTTACACTTTTAATTATCACAGCCGAAACTTAATTGGACATAGTTCCTATTGATTTAGTTCTACATCCACAATAATCTACTCTGAAATGTTCAATGTGCCACCCCCTTTTTTCCTGGGATATTGCACATACACCTTTTTGAGAATCTAGATGTGTATTGTAAATTTTGATTTAGTTTTACTCCCTCTCTAGCTTCCTCAGGAGCAAATATAGATGAAATGGCGCTAAAAGATATTGAACAATTTTTCATATGTGCATTTTGCACATTATGACCAAATAGGAGAAAAAATTGACAACATGAACAACAAGAAAACAATTTCAAAGATAATGCAGAAATTCCTGCATACATAATAAGAAGTGCAAGATACATGTTTAAAAAGGACTTAAAGAATCTATGAATATAAAAAGTGGATATATTTTAAAAGTATGAATAACCTATGAAAGCATATGTGACTCATTTGTATAAATTTGTTTGAATATAAACCTTCGATATTTGTAATAATCAGAACTGATAGCATTTTTTATTCCCCTCCAATAAGATTGGTCAGAAAGGAGATAACTACAGAATATGTAGAATAAGAAACACACTACAAAGGCATGGAAGTTAAACCGATTTGACAATAATTTACTACCTACAAGGAGTCTCTAGATACGACAAGCCTTCTCAGCAAAATGCTAAATAACAGCCAGAAGAGTTAGTTTGACCCAGATTTGTCGTTGAAGTAATGTCGCGATAATTGATCATGCAAGCTTTGGTAAAAACCTTATGATGGACTATTCGATCTTACATCTTTTTGCGAAGCAATAATTGACTACCAGTACTAAAAAGTGACGTTTACTTCCCAGGGGCATAATTAGCTGTAGGGCAGGGGAGAAACTGCCCCCAGACCTGAGTCCCCCTCAGCTGAAATTTAGTGTCTTCAAAAGTATTGTCAAAACGAAGATAAACCTTCACAATTCAAGCCTCCACAGAAACAGATCAGTTTTCTTTAGCATACCTTCGCCTATATGGTACTATATGACTCATTTTTCATCTTTCACTGTCATTTTCACATCAAAAGAATCGCATTTTAATGCTGATTTCAAATATATAAGTTTCATCAAGATCAGTAATACCCATCAAAAGCTACGAACCTGAGAAAATTTGCCTCATTTTAGAAAATAGGGGGAAACAACCCCTAAAAGTCATACACTCTTAACGAAAGTCACACCATGAGATTCAGCGTGTCAGAGAACCTCATTGTAGAAGTTTCAAGCTCGTATCTACAAAAATGTGGAAATTTCCATGGAGGGATATTTCCATGGAGAAACTTCTCATGGGGGAAGAGAATTTCAATGGTTGTACAGAATTCTGGTCAAACCTGTAAGAGCTTGGCACCACCAAAAGACCCTGTTTGCTCTGGAGAACCTCCTGTTCAGTTGCAATTCATTTATACTGGTCTAAACTGCTCAGCATCAAACTCAAGTGGGCAAGAGTTTCAGTGCATGGACCAAAATGGTGGACCACAGAAAGACCACATGGTGCTCATTCACATCACAGATGTATATGAGGGAAAAACGCTCTTCATGCAGCCCATCCAATTAGGGGAACTCTTCACTGTAAGACAAGAAGACAAGTTTGGTTCCTGTTTCTGTTTTCTTTTATTTATTGTTTTTTGAAAAACAGAAACAGTTTGAACATAAACAGAAACAGAAATAAAAACAGAAAAAATGCAGATGCCACGGAATTATTATTATATTATCACAATGATTTATTATTACTGTTCACATAACCGAAATTAAATCAGAGGTAAGGCTTTCTGACACCTTTTAATGCGTTCCTCTCCTTTTAACAACTTCACTAACAAGGTGGAAAATTATTGACCTCCATGGATTGAATAAAATGTTGAACCATCTAACTTTCTTTTCGACGTTTTGGCTCTGTGCGGGCCAAAATTACTGTTTTTCATATTTTTGTTGATTATAACTTTGGGGTCCTCACAGAATTTAAATTTCATCGTGCATTTTACTTAAAATCATGCCCTTTTGGGAGAAACACAAGTCCTGTTTCCTAAATTTTATGTGCCGGGGGCTTTAATGAGCACATTCAACCATAATGGGTAGGGTATATTTAAAAATAGCATAAATACTTTTGTGTCTTTTATTTACATATTGTAACCCGAAAATTTATTTTATAGTTTTGTTTCCATTGATCATTTGTTTTCGCAGAAATTTCAAAAATGGCTCATTCGATTAGAAATTAAAAGGGCTAGTGCCCTTTTTAATAGTCAAAAAGGATTGGAGGCATCAAGCCCCTACGCCAATCAATTTACAAAACAAATCCAATGAAAATTTTGAGATAGGTATTTTGTTCAGCGTAGTTAAAAGGTCTGGAGAGTATGCCTTTGAAGATGACAACCCCCTCGCCTGACCTTTGCGCAAGAGTTATAATTTATCCCCCGAAGGCATATAAGAGTTATTTGGGAAGTGCGGTGGTATTACGAGGAAGGAATCCCATACTCCCGTGACGTGGTGCTTCAAACTTACGATGACTCATGCTTCTTTATCTTTTGTTTCTTTTAGTTTGATAAAATAATAAAAATGAATTATTGATTTTATTAAAAACCAATCAAAAACTTTGAAATGTATGGTGAATACGATTTATAAGGTTTTACCTAAACGATTGTTACTTGTGATTATGCCATGATTTTGTTCTGGGTTTTTTTGTTGTGTTCCTGTGCGTTGCTTTTTTGTCATTTTGGCTTTGGTTTTTACCTTGTTATTTTAAAAACTGAAACGAACTGAAATCATTCCGGATATGAATGGGACTAATTCCTGCTCAACCCCACGCTCTACAAGACAAAGTTTCTTACGGTTTCTCACGGTAAGCCAAAGTTTCTTATGGTTTTAAAAAAGCTTTTTCTCTTTTTTTTTCAATGATTGGCTGACTTTTTATGAATTTTTTTTAACCACTTGAACCATCAAACGTGATAAGACCTTGTGAACGACCCGAAAACGTAATTTCACAATGTATTGAAATGAACAACCAGGACCATCAAATGAGACTAGATATGATTCAATGCAAGATCGATGTTAAAAGACAGCATTCCTAAGCAACAGGACTCCCACTTTTTTTTATTAGTACCAAATAAGTAAGTGCGTTTTTATTCTCTTTTGTCGAGCCGTTCACTTATCACCTGTGAACTCCTTCCGTTTATATATTTTCGTTTTAGAGTAATTTTTTTTGAAGCTTGTGTCCTCCAATTTTCACTCGTTATGAATAACATCTAAAAAAAGTCGCAGTGGAGCGGCAACGGGCAACATCGTGTCATTGCTGATAATTTTTGATTTGTGGATAGGGGGTTTTCCAGAAAAATTCTTCGCTGAGGGGAGATTTTCGGCTTGATTTGAAAATAATCGGATATTCAAGTCATTTTCCAATGAATAAAGGCTGGGAGGGATTTTTCAGGTGGAATAGCCAGCGTGAAATTTTCTGGGGAATTTTCAGCGAGAATAGCATTATCTGTAAAGGAAAGCTTTTCTGTAAAGGAAAGAAATTTTCCATGGAGGGAAATGGATTTTCCATTATTATTTGAAAAATAAAAAAAGTGATTTTCTTCAACTTTAAGTAAGGAGCATGTAGAAACTACTCTCAGAAGTTGAAATTGCGATTGTTTAGGAGTAATGTACTCACTTTGCTTTTGTATGGATGCGAGTCTTGGAGCCTTTTAAAAAATGCTGAGAAAAGACTACTCGGCTTAGAGAACAATTGCCTCCATAAAAACCCTGGGATATATTGGACCGACAGAGTAACAAATGCCAAGATAAGGGCAGATACCGAACAACCACTGGTGACCAATGATATCAAAACGAGAAGATGGAACGACTGGAGGCATATGACCCGCATGACCAAGGGACGCCTCCAGAGCAATAAAGATTTTCCTTCAACTGAAACTAAATGAGCGACATTAAAATTCCCAAATAACAAGAACTACCCCATAGATGAAAGAAGATACCGCCCCGTCAACTCCCCACTCTTTACGCCAATGCTTTACTTTTTTCACATTTGCTTCAAGAACGAATGGTCCAATACAAAAACAATGGGATAAAAAGTTCATATTTTTTGTCTTCGTTTGCTTACAAATGGCTCACAGAACTGATGGACTATCTGAATTACCCTTACTGTAAAGTCGTTAATTGTTGAGATTTAAGAAAGTTGATAAGAGTGAGTTTCGCAATTATCGAGGCATTAGTCTGGTCTCTGTAGGTAGCAAAATACTCAGTTATATGATACTCTTTAGACTGAGATATGCTGCAGACAAAGTTCTAAGAGAACAATAATGAGGTTTTAGAAAAGGTAGAGGATATGTCGACCAAATTTTCACACTTAGGTTAATAATTGAGAAGTTCCTTAGTTGTCAAACACCTTTGATCCTCAGTTTTATAGGTTTTGAGCAAGCGTTCAATTCTATTGATAGAAGAGCCCTAGAAAAGGGTGGTCCACCACTTGGCCATCGCGGCGTGCTCCACCGACAGCTCCCCGGCGGCGTGCAGGTCCAGGCAGCGGTCGATGAAGACCCCGCCGAGCCCGATCTTCGTGCGCATCTCCGCCATCAGGAAGCGGCTGTTCTGGAACGAGCCGACGTTGCGGCCGAAGGCCTGGCGGGAGGTGACGTACTCGTGGGTCTCGACGAAGACCGCCTCGGCCGCCGACACCGCGGTCGCGGCGATGGACAGCCGCTCCTGCGGCAGGTTGCCGACGAGGTACAGGAAGCCCATCGGTCACATGTCACCGTTAACTAGGAGCCACGCAATACATGTAGAATAGAAATTTTCTATCGAAGAATAGAATATATAACACCAATTAGGTGGAATCTGGCCCTTATTCATGTCTATGGTTAAAACCCACAATTCCATATTGCTTTCCTACCTTTCTGGAACAGTATCTGGAATGTTCAGTTGAAAGGATTCCCCGCAAAATAGCCGGATACTTGAATTGCATTTATTCCAGCAGATGGTATCTTTAGCCACGGAGCATAAAATCTGCGAACTTTCACATGCGTATTAACTAATTTTCGTATTGTTGGGTGTAGAACCTCGACATTGGAAATAAGTGCTTTCCAAACCGGAGGAAAATTAGAAGTTAATTCATTACATCTTTTAAAGTTCCTCCGATCGAAAAGAAATTATCATAAATTCCAACTTTTTCAAGATTTCCCAAATTTACATAATTGCTTTTCTAGTTCATTTCCAGGTTCAACTGAAGAACTACTAAAGTCAGGATCAAGTAATGATTTATGATCAGTTTTACCATTAATTGTTAATGGAATTGATTTTAAATGATGATGAGGTTTTTTCACAGTTAAAAAAGCTTCGAAGAATAGGAAGATAAGTCTGCAAACCAAAATTAGAATATTGGAAGGTACAGTGATGTCATTGGTCAAATAAGGCTCTGAAGTATAGGCGCTCCGAAAATCGGATGAAGATTTACTAGATGTTTTCCAGAGGAATTGCCTACTGTTTCTTCTGGGTACCCGGCTGACTGACTGTATTTCAATCAGAAGGTTGTACGAAAAGTGTGGTTCAATCTCACTTTCTAGGGCTGTAATGAGAGAAAGGCTGAAATGGCTAGGGCCCCAATTGTGGGGGGGAAAATCAGTGGGTAAAATTTATACTTATAATACCTATAGTAATTTAGTAGGAGAAATAAGGGGATCTCAGAAAGTCCAAAATTACTGTAGGGGCAAAAGGTTAACATACAATCTAAGAACTTCTCCTACTGGATGGGAGAAGCATTCTAAGAGATAGTTAATGAGCGCTATGATTATTCTGGGGGCAGTAGCAGATTGCCCCCAAGACTGGCAGCTAGCCTTTCAGGATAGTGCTTCTCCCGTATCTGAAGAGATTGTATTTTTTCATCAATAAAATATCATCATATATTAAATATTCAGTTTAATTGTATGAGTTCTTTCCAAGACTATCCACGAAAAACATAGCTTCAAACAAACAAGATTTTAGAAACTGTCCCCTTATGGAGCTGTATAAGTCTGAAGGATACTATATCATTAGCACTTCACTGAAAACGAATTATATTACAAATATTTTCTTTTCCAGTTATTGAAGATGAAGAATAAAAATGCTTTGAATGAAGCTTTGAAGATGAAAAAAAAAAAATCCAATGAATTAAAATCTTCAACAGATGATGGTGCTCGTAACCCACGGCCGGCTGGCGGAGGAATTCGTCGCCGCAATGGAACATGTGGTGGGCCCGCAGGAACAGATTGAAACGATCTCGATCGGCCCGGACGACGATATGGAAAAGCGCCGCCGGGACATTCTGGCAGGCACCAGATCGGTCGACAGCGGCGACGGCGTCATCGTGCTGACCGACATGTTCGGCGGAACGCCGTCCAACCTGGCGATTTCGATCATGGACAAGGCGAAGGTTGAGGTGATCGCCGGGGTAAACCTGCCGATGCTGATCAAGCTTCCGGCTTCTGGCAGGACAGCGAGACCGAGTATGACGAGCGCGGCCCCGCCGATGGCACCACGACGGATGAGGTGGTCGAGGCCCGGAGCCGGGGCCTGCGCGCCTACCTGCAGATCAGCAGCGCCTTCATCGACCACGAGATCGCCGTCTCCGGCTATGAGAACGACCGGCTCGACCAGGGTTCCAACGCCTGGGGCGCCTTCAGCCGCCCGTTCCTTGGCACGCGCAAGTCCATCAGCTCTGCCGGGGACGCGCTGGTTTCCGACACGGTGACGCTGGGCGCCCGTAGCTGTGAACGCCGGACGCGATCCGGACGTGAAAACAGATTTCCAAGGAGACTTGACGATGACCCGTTTTACACTGAGCCTTGCCGCCGCCACCCTGTCCGCCACCGCTGCCTTTGCCGGCGGTCACGGCATGACCCCCGCCGTCGAGGCGGTTGATCAGGACCTTTCCAATGGCGTCGTGTCGGCCGACAAGGTCACTGCGTCCGAGAACGGCTGGCTGGTGGTGCACCGCACCGAAACCGACATGAAGCCGGGCCCGGTTGTCGCTTATGCGCCGATCCGGTGAGAACCCGTCAAATCTTCCTCCTCATCAAAATATTGAAAGTTTTCATCCCCACCAACATTCTCAGCAGCGGTTGGCAACAATGCAGCCAAAACAGGATATAGAACAGATAGGATAAACCAATAGGCCGCCACAACCTGTTCATTTGACATCTTATTGTCCCGCGACGGCAGAAGCGTAGCTACTGACGATGGATCCAACGTAGTCGCGGCATCAGTTGCCTCTTCGTCGTTGGTTGCGTCGCGTCGCACCAGTCCAACAACACGTCGTCCAGTTTCTTGGTCCAAAATAGTAAAGCTGTCATTTTAGCCAGTGGTGGTCTCGATTCAACCGTCACGGCGGCTATCGCGAAATCTGAAGGTCATGTTCTCTATTTACTCACGATCTCGTATGGGCAACGGCACGGCATTGAGGTGACGCGTGCATCGGAGATTGCAAAATGGCTTCAAGCCAAAGACCACAAAATTGTTGAACTCGATCTCCGTCTTTTTGGTGGTTCGGCCTTAACGGCTAACATTGATGTGCCGCGTCAGCAATCATTAGATGCGCGAAAGAATGATATTCCCATTCCCGGAGCATACAGCAAATGACCGATGTTTTTTTATCGGCCGTCAAGCGCGCTCAGTGCGAAGGAGACATATCCCCTGACAAAAAATCACTGCCTCTGGCCCGCTATTTGTTAACCAGCATGAACGGCCTGACAACGACCATTAAAGCCGGCGCGAGCTCCGCTCAAATCAAGGAGACCGTCGAAGTGATATTGACAGCATTGGATTAAAAAAAATTTAACAAATTTTGGACCGTTTGGTTCAAATATATCAACAACCTAAAAATGGAGAACGAATCATGCCTCTGACCCAGAAATAAGGGAATTTTTTAAACTAGCTGTAACAAAAAAGAATTTGAAAAACAGTGCGTTTACTTACTTTCTTGACTCCCATCCGGCTGGATCGGCTGACTCGGGGCATCTACTCTGATGGTATCATGAAAGCATTTCCGATATGCCTCCCTATTTTTAGCAGTCCTCAGTAGTACTGGGTAGGGTTGGTTGGAAAAGTTTCCCTTCCGACGCCTGGGAGGTCGTCCTCTTGGGCGAGTGGTACTAATTCTTCCTTCAAAGGCTATTTTGGGCAGTTGGGTTAAGTGGTTAGTTTTGATCAAATTGTTCTGTCATCCAAGATGTAGCCATTTCATTTTATCAGTAGCACCATAAAGCTAATTCTTGCTTAGTATAAAGTAGCCACACTTGCAGGAGATTCTGGGGATGTTTGACAAGCAGCAATTTGCTCTACAGGTTGTTAGGTTACACCTTAGTGGAAGGAGATCAAGGGGTAAAGTTGCATAAAGTATAAAACTATACAGTCAAAATTTGACCTAGGAGGGTATTCTTAAGGACTTCACCCCATCCTCCTTCCCAAACACACCAAGCTTTTCTGATTTCCTCTTCCAAAACAAGCGTGGCGGATTAACGAAGTGGTTAATGGATTGCTATATGAAATGATAGAGAAAACAAATTTTTTTTAATATTCCCTTTGGTTCTTCTTCATGCGCTTCTGACCCTGTCTCTATTAATGTTACTTTTTAAAATGCACATATCTTTAAAAATAGGATACTTTTTACTAGAAAAAAGAAGCAAAGATTAAAACCATAGTAATATTACCTTCGATGTAGATATTCCCAAGGCATTCCTCTTTCTGTTTCTTCTTCTTATGGCTATTTTTCTCAATAAACCAAAATTTAGGAATACATTTTTAAATTTTGGGTTACTAAGAACTGTTCTAACTTTTGGGGCCCCGTTAGGGTCTCAAAATTTGCATTCCTGGAGAAAAAATTAATAATTTACGAAAGTGGATAAAAAGAGGCATCATGTCATGTATTCATGTTCATTGTAGTCAAACTATGTACACCAACCATTAAATGTTTACTGCTTCAAGTAAATTAATCAAGTTATAGAACTTGATTAAGTTCTACGTCATACCTTGTGATGACGTAGTGTAGCAAGATATTTTTTAATTGATTATTCTTGTATACTTTGATCATACCTTAGAATTGTGTTGATACATGTGTAATTTCCACATTTATGGAGGACACCATGATAATGTATTCATGACTGAGACACAACTTCAGAAAAAAAGCAGTGATTTCTGGATGATATATGCCTCCAGAACTAACCTCTGCAGAATTTCATAAAATATATCATGGGTATCTGATGAAAAATTATGCAGCCCTAGATATTTGTTCCAGCCAGACAGAAAACTCTTTAAAACTGCAAAGTGTTTGTAAGAACACGGTATTGGACTATACGGTTCATACTGACGGTAATCATCTCTGTTTCTTGGCTCTTCAGTCAGAAATAGGGAGGGGGGTGGAAAACAGCCATCGTTTACTTTCGTAAATCCTTCCTCTGTACCTTCTCCGGATTTCTCCAGGTACCCATTTAGAGGTGGTTCCCTGCTCTAAATGGGTGGCTCATTAGAGCTGGATCGCTGGTTATTTGGGTAAACCAAATAACCAGCTATACCAGGATTCGAACCCATTCCCTTAACGACAAACAATTTCAAGTTCATCAGCAAAGAGTGGCTCCGCGTCGAATACATCAACTTCGACCTCGACCTCGGCGACACCGAGAACCTCATCAAAGCGGCGCAGCCCAACCTGGAGTTAGAAGCCCGCTACTCCGAGGCCGTCCACAAGCACAACATGGCTGTGCTACGCCTGATGAACGCTGTCGGCATCCTCGTCCGGCGCGTAGAAAGCGGCACACTTATTGAATAATCCTGGGTAGCAGGCCCGAAGCAATCTATATTGCCTCAGCGGCCAAGCCTGAATGTGTTGTCGTGTTAGGGTGTTCCGAATAACTGGCCCCCCCCTCCCCCCCCCCAGATTGTCAAATCGGGAAAAGAACTATTTCTAATTTAATCTGGTCGGGTCCCTGTTACGCCTGCCAAGTTTCATTGTCCTAGCTTGCCTGGAAGTGCCTGAAGTAGCAAAACCAGGACAGACAGAGAGGCTGACAGAATTTGCAATCGCTATATGTCACTTGGTTAATACCAAGTGCCATAAAAAATTGTTTTCTGTTTTGTAAATACTTTAATCTTGAAGTAAATTAGTATTGAAATTTTAAAAATACAAGCGTGCTTCGTTGTTGCCGCAGACCTTACGGGCTTGCTGGTCGACCGTTTCGGTGCGGGGCGTGTGATTAGGCTCGGCTCAGGCATGGCGGGCGCCTCGGCGCTCGTGTTGCTGGGCTATGGCCTTTGGGGCGGTACGAACACCCACGTGCTGACAGCCTTGTTTGTTCCGATGAATACCGGTCTTGGACTTCGTGGTCCGCCTGGCTTTCTGAGAGCTGTAATTGCGGGCGATGGCGACAATGACCGGGCAACCTCGGTCGCTGTCCTGGCCATCACATTGGCGATTGATCGCTGCGCGATTTGATAAAAAGCTACCGACAAAGCAAGCCAAAGCGCTTTCAGAAATTGAAGAATTGGCCAAAAGTTGGCGCCAATATTTTTACAAACGTGCCAACGGCACTTTTGTTGAAGATCAGTCTCCAAGATTGGTTGGTTGATCAGCATGATTTTTCGCCGGGGATTTTTCCAGCGAAGTAAAATGTGATTTAACTAGCTGTAATATATGGGAAATTTTTCCTTTCGATTTTGGCGTTAATTTCTTCTTGGCATTTCTGATGAGATATGTAAGCCAATGGAAAGGCCTTTTTTTTTTCTTTATTTTAAAAACAGTCTTATATTTCAAATGAGCCATTCTAACTGACGTAAAAAAAGAAAATACACTAAAATGAGGAGTGGACTCAAGTTGGAGTAACTTTATACCAAGATAGTGTTTTTCATTATTATATTATTTTCTTTTAAAAACGCATCAGAATTATGAGTTAGACCCTAATTATCCCTAATGTAATTATCTTTAGCCTTAGCATTATTTTTGAGTGGGGGTAATTGGGCTTTGTGGCCCGAGTCTCGAATAAGTTTATGGGATCAAGAAGCTATAGTCAAAACTATATTAATATTCGTCTGCAACCACAAGGATATACCTCCCAGCCTTTACTGACAAAAGAAGAACATACTGCTCTTAAATGAGAGGATGTTAGACTAGGATGTTTTTATTAAAAATTATTAATAAGGTATAATATTGCATGTGTTATTCCAATAAAAAATGTTTCTTTACATTATCTTGTTGTTTCCTTTTTTGACAATGGACGACGTTTTTTTTTCTTAATTTTTATTTTTGGAACAATAATTGAAGGTGGTATGTGTTCATTTTACCATTCCTTTCTGGATATCTTACCCTAAATCTCAAGAACAAGAATTAAATCCTAAAACAAATACTGCAGAACAATCATAAATAGCCTAGTCTACTTACTTTTCTCATTCCCAAAAGTGCATTACTTCATTTTGCTCCACCCCCTCTTCCTGATAGATAAATATTCAGGCCACCTTATATATGCCATTACATTTTATAATAACAAAACAATGAATTCTAAAATTTTACATACAATTGTGATGGCAGCCATTTACATACTTAGAAAGAACATTGAATAGGACAAGGATCTGATCGTCAAGAAGAACTACACCGGCACCTACTGCAAGGGCTGCGAGGAGTTCAAGAAGGAATCCGATCTGACCGAAGAGGGCCAGTGCCCGCTGCACCCGACAATGAAGGTGGAGCAGACGGAGGAAACCAACTACTTCCTGAAGATGGAACCGTTCCGCGAGCGCCTTCTGCAGCACATCGCCGAAAATCCGGACTTCGTGCAGCCCGAAGCGTTCAAGAACGAACTGAAGCAGATGCTGTCCGAACCGCTGGAAGATCTCTGCATCTCCCGGGCCCTCGGCGAGCACCCCGATGTCGACATCGTCGCCTTCACGGGATCCCCGGAGGTCGGACGGCGCTTCCTCGGCTACTCGGCGGCGTCCAACGGCAAGCGGGTCTGGCCCGAGCTCGGCGGGAAGACCGCGAGCCTGGTGCTTTCCGACGCCGACCTGGAGCGCGCGGTGCGTGCCACGGCCGACGGATGCTTCTACAACCAGGGACAGATGTGCACGGCGTCGTCCCGCCTGCTCGTGCCCCGAGCGCAGCATGACCGTGCGCTGGAGATCGCCGCCGAGGTCGTTTACAGATTTTATACTAGCTGTGGGGAAAACCACCCCTTCGCTTTATAGCTACAGTAGTAAGAACAGCATAGAAATAGTAATAGTCCCGTGGTCCCAGGTGGTAAAATATTGTTAATAACAAATGAAAGAATATTCATACAACAAAAGTATGAATAAGGTAGGAAGAGAAAAAGAATGAAAGAATGAAATAAAGAACGTGTGAATAATTTGGTCGTAGTTTCCTGTTAGTTTGGTTAATATACGAATTCGCGAGATACGACCCCATACCGCCACTGTCTTGTGTAGTTGATGGTCAAATTAGCGAAACAACTTTTTATCTGTGGAAACCATTGTGCCTCTAGGAAGTTTTAGCTTAGCATGCTCCTTTAGCAACTTTTTACGGCTATGGCAACACTTCATATTTATTTTTAATTGCTAACGTCTCAAATAGAGAAAACCCCCTCTTGTCTTATCAAACAACGTTGTCGGCCACTAACAAATTTATCTGTGCCTTTTTGACAAACTCCCAATGCAGATAGTAGTCTACAGTTATAATTACCGGGATTAGGAGAAATTAGACAAACAAATAAGTCAAAAAATCATAACACTATTATTGTGATAGCAAGATTCTATTTCTATAATGTTTAGCCAATTACAAGTCTTTAAAGGCCCTGTTTTCAGTCTTGACAGCTTTTTTTTCTACTTAAGCCAACCTTCGTTCAACTGATTGTAGTAACATGTTCTTGTTCATGTAAGAGGAGTGTTTTCTGTCTGAAACTCCGTCTTTACCAAACTATACCCAACTCATAACTGTCACTCAAGTCGTTTAACGCTTATGGATAAATGTATGAATGTCTTCAGGCAAATTAATTTGGAAGTTTCGAAGGATGATAGAGACTTTTTTGTCAATTGATGTTTGAAGGCCAAAAGTCTTTCTTGTCTGCCAGGTATTTAGATCCACATGAAAAGCAGGTCGATCCCCACATGGGGTGGTAGAATGTCGTAAAGAAAGATTTAAAGGAAACTGGAACTTTTTGGGAAGGTGTCAAGATGGAGGGTTTGAATAAATTGAGATGGACAAGGAAGGTATGTAGCTGTGTTAGCCTCTGGCGGCTTAATGCTTCAGTAAGTTGTTGGTAGTCGTGACAGTAATAATCTCAAAAATTATAAGTTGTATTTCTCCTACCTCCCCACTTCTCAAAAGACTTCAATCCCCCTCCAGCCCGACAACCCCCGCCCCCTTGAAAAATTAAAATTTGCGTAAATAATTTGACTCTGAAAGCAAATATTCTCAATCTTATAACTATTGATACGAGAACTTAAATATCGTTCTAAATTCTAAGTCAAAAAAAGGGAGGGGACAGAAATCTGGAGGAGCAGTATTGGAGACCCTTGGAAGTGGGTTGTGGATGATCAAGTTCCTTTAAAAAATGCCAGAGCAATATGATGTTTCTCCGACTGTCGAACAGGATGTGGCGCACTATGTAAACAGGGCGTGGCCGACACTGGTTGAACTTGGCCTCGCGGCGGATGGTCGCAAAGGCGAAATCACATTCCATGCAAGCGCCGCCGAAGCGGTTACCAGCGCTCAATTCGTTCAGGAAAACGTCCCGGAGCGCATCGAGATCAAGCACGCGATGTTTCGGGAGATCGAGCCCTGTCTCAGGCCTGAAGCCATTGTCTGTTCATCTGCATCCGGCCTGATGGTCAGTGAGATGCAGGAGGGCTCTGGCTGGGCCTAACCGTGCCATGGGCAAGGCGTTGGATGCGGTCGGAGTGTGCCACCACGGGCCTCGGTGTGCCCCCACAAGCCGGTGAAATGGCCTGAAAAATGGCCTGAACTCGCTGGCTCTCCCCCCCCACTTCGCCAAGGAGCGGCAGTCTTAGTGCGCGTGCCCGTCCCCATGTGTGTGCGGTCGGAGGATGAACTGGGAGGTCTTGTAGTCCTTGCCGTCGGCTGTGAAGGCGACCTTCACCGTCGCGAGAAAATCGGCGCCCTTGAGCCAGGAGGCGCTTTTACGGCTTGGGGAAAGGGGGCTGTAGCAGCAAAAATTTTGTTTGTATTTTTTTTTAAATGTAACTTGAACATTCAATAAAAAAAAACAGTAGAACTTACTTTATTTATGGTGATGATGAAAATGATTTTTCTACCGTGTCCAGGGCAACTGACGACACCAATGTTTACCCTAACGACATACGCACACTTGATAAAATAGGATAAAAGGAATTAACTTTAAATAAAATTAACCGCTACGGTTGGCACGTTATTAGACTATCAGAGACTCACCTGCCTCTGAGTACCGAGTTGTGGGCCGGTGCCCAGCCGTCGATTCGTGAACGTTCGCGGGATGAGAAGGCTGCTTGGCTGAGGCCCTGGGCCAGGCGTCTGGATCGCACAACTGATCGGCTGCCCCTATGGGACGACGATGCCCAACTTCGCCCCTATCAGCAGCTGTCGGCGGACTACCCGGACATCTTCCAGCCGCTCGCGCCGGTGCGTGACCTCACGATCGATGACCTCTGGAGCGAGAGTCAACGTACGGGCAACTCGTTGACCTTGGTGGACTCGGCCCCCCTGGAAACGGGAAAATGTCACCTTTTTGCTTCTGCAAATTTTTCTATTTATCACTCAAAGAAAATATATTTGCCGCGGGGCCGGGTAACTGCCACATATATTTAACACTTATAGATTTTAGTCCATCTTCAATTTAAAAGTGGTGCCTGCCTGCTTGCCTGCTAGCACGGAAATTTCCACTCGAAAGCAGAAACATGGTTTGATGAAACGAAGGCTTGGCTGCACAACTTTAGATTCTCCTCTCTGACATAGGCTTTATAACTCCACTTCACTTCCCGCACCATAGGCTCTGGCATTGCAATTACATCCAAGTATACTTTCTTTAAATAGTAAGGTATTTTCTCAAAGAAATTATTCAAAACCAGATGTGCCCTTGGATTTTTCTTAGAATAATTCATTTAGATTAGACGATGCTCTCTGGTAGAATTTTTGATAGACTACTATCTTATTATTTTACTCGTTTCTGCTATTTGAACATTTTAATAGTTTACTATGCTATTTGTTATCTCACAAAGCAAGATCCCAAAATTTCTGAAAAACAGTTTAATGTTAGATAATTTCTTAAATTACACTACCCTGTGATGGTTGAATCATGTAAAATTGAATCAACAAGGAGTGTATAATTTTTAGGGGGGGTATGCGGTCTGCAGCAAATTCTTGGAAAGTAGCTAAGGTCTAGAAAATGGTTGTTTTTGTCCAAGATTACCGATTTCTTTTAACACTACAGTTTTGAACTTTGTATTTAATTTTAGCTGTAATTGCATTTAAATTTTTCGTGCTTAAAAAGGGAAGTAGTTGAAAACTTGAATGTTCCTCAATTAGGAATGGGCTATGCAACGACACTAAATAGTGATCGGCACTAGGTAGGGCACATATTTTTCACTGTCCTAATTAGAAATTTTACTCGTGTTTGTATCATTTCCTTTTAATTGTGACACCAACGCCACTTTTTTATCTAAAAAACAAGAGCCGCCGAAAATGCTCGGAAAGCTATAAACTAAAAATAATAAAAAATTACACTGACTCAATTTTCATCATCTTGGCTTTAAACCCTGACATAAAACAAGAAATACACGGAAATTAGTTGAAAATGACTTGTATTACTCACTTGACGTATTTCCGAAAAAAAAACCCATTATATTTTCATTGCTGCGACAGCCAATGGTGGCGAAACCAACCGAAAAGGAACTGTCCCTCGTGTCCACTCCCGTTACTGATATCGCTTCCGCGCCGGCTCAGGTCATTCGCATTGCCAGCAGCGCCAGGCATCGTGTGAGAACCCTGTCGATCCGCGAGGACCTCCTGGTGCTGGTGCGCCGTGGTCGCAAGGCGCTCATCGCACCAACCGGGACCCTCAGCGTATCGAAGAACGAAGTGGTGGTGCTGGCACGGGGAACCCAGTGGGACGTGCTCAATGATCCCGCTGACGAGTTTCCTCGGGCGATACATCGATGGTCTTCATCGTGGGCTTCCTCCAACCGATTTCGCGGAAACTGTGGACCAGCCGGTCGGTCGCATCAAGGCGCTTCTGCGGCGGCTGGCAACGAGTTGTTCGCAATTGCTATCGGATACTGGTGTAATTGGGGAACGCCAATCCTTGTGTGCGATACGATGACGGAGACGGCAAGAACTCTCGCCTCTGCGGCGCTCAAGCTGATCGACGCGGCGTTCGCCGACCGCGCGCCGCCGACGGAAATTACCGATTCCAAGCAGCTGTCGCCTCGGAATTCACGGTGACACGACTGGCGCCGGATCACTATTACCTGACCTGCGCGGCCGCCGCCGAGCGCCATGACGAGGATCTCCTGCGCACGCGTGCCGCGGGTTTCGCCGACGTGACGATCACCAACCTGACCGAAGCCATGGGCATCCTCGGCATCATGGGTCCGAATGCCCGATCCGTCCTCACCTCCGTGACCGACGCCGATCTCGGCAATGCGGTATTCCCGTGGCTTTCGGCGCAAGAGATCGGCACCGCCGCCGGAAATGCAAGGGCCCTGCGGGCTTAAAAATGCTTAAAAAAACAAATAGAATAAGACGGTTCAAAACGTATATGTCACGATACGATGGGTCACTACCCGAAGTTGGCTAATACTCAGAAGCCGATGTCTACGATAAATATAGAGATATATACAATATCTCTAAATACAATATGTAAAATTAATATACTAAATAAATATTATATAAACATAGAGATATATAGATAAATATAGATATCTTCCTCTCCCCTGCATACAACCCCCGGTTTAGAATGGCAATTGAAGGATCAATTCATTTTATCACTTTATGTTGGGTACTGTCGGGGTCATTATCGGGGTTGCAGCAACTGAGCCTTTAACAAAGATATTCGGTAAGCGCAAACTTTATTTCATTGTTATGGTTGTAACTACCATTTTAACCATCCTTTTTTATTTTATTCCCAAAGAGCAAATATTTTTGATTTTTGCCATGCACATTTTAATTTCCATGATTATGGCTCCGCAAGCGCCCCTGGTTTGGGCTATGTATGCCGATACCGCCGATTATTCCGAATGGAAAAATGGCCGGCGGGCAACGGGGCTTGTTTTCTCGGCCATATAATTTTAATTTCCCGGGAATAGATGTCACAAGCAAACTGCTAGTGGTTTCTCAAAAACTGCTAAAAACTTAGAATACCGCTTAGGAAAACATATGCCTCTGGAGTTGGGAACCAGCGGCTAAGATGGTGGGGATGAAAAGATAGCATGTCGGTAATAGGAGCGGTGTTTCTTATAAAACATGTTGGAAGTTATTACTCAGTTGAGTTTTCTTTTCGTTGAAGCCATACGTTGCTTATGGTGAATTGTGTATAATTTATTAATCTTTCTTTTATTACGGTTGATAAGCTACTATCTGACGTGCAACAATGAAGAAAGCACTCAAGTCTTTAGGGGGATTCTGGCAAAATTTGGTCGAGCATATTCTTGTTGCCGAGTGTGGCTGAACAGCCTTTGCCTCGTCTCAAGTGAGTAGAAGTACATCTTAACCATCATATAGCTTGCTAAAAATGGTATTTCTTCAAGGGAATTAAGTCTTATGATCATCGTAAGTGTTAAAAAGAAAAGAATAGACACTCCCCTGCATTTGGGGAGGGGAGGGAATCCGAAAATAGAAACTCAAGAATGGGTGTGGATCTAAGAAGGATTTTAGTCTCCCACATTTATTGAAAATATTACATATCTAATAACCACTGTATCAAAAATTAAATAAAACAAAATTTATCTTTTTCCGTTAAAAGTAGAGAGTTGTGTTAGAAATTAATACAAACAGTGCTAAACATAGGGGATTACTACCCCTCAATCCCACCCCCTGCCACCACTTTTAATCCTGAAGTCTAACTATCACTCTCCAAAAAGCATTGTAGAATGAGACAAGCGTAGTCAGCTTGTGATGTCATCAGGGTTGCCACCGTTGCCGCCGCAGTAGTTATGTCCTCTTAAGTCGTAAACGGGGGACGGAGTATGCCTTCGTAAGACGAGTGCTTTGTGCGTGTCCAATGATTGAAGCTGGTCCATAAAAATAAGAGCAGATATTCTATTATATTAGCTAGCACCACCCTGCTTTTTCTCGAGAATTCCTACATCTTTCAGGAGTGCTTTTGTTGTATAGAGGCCATTCTTGTCCACCAAACCAGACAACCACGGCCGGATCTCATCATCAGTACCCTGCTGCAGTTGTTTTGTCTTGTCATATACAGGGGATACTCGACGTGCATCTGAAGCTCGCATACGAACTTGGAGAAGCCATTGCGGACGCCAACTGCGTTGTCGTTACGGGTGCCTGCCCCGGCTTGCCGCTGGCGGCCGCGCGAGGTGCAAAGTCCAAGCGCGGACAAGTCGTCGGAATCTCACCCGCGTTAAGTCTAGACGAGCATGCTTACAAGTATCAGTCGCCAACCCTTGCTCACTACATTCTTATTTTTACCGGCAGCGGTTTGATGGGCCGCGAAGTCGTAAACATTCGAAGCAGCGATATCGTAGGGCTTCGCCTATCCCGACCGTCCCGGCGCTTACGGCGTGATCGTGAACGGCGCCCGGATCCTGTGCGTCGAGAACGGCGGCGCGTTGTTGTTGCCGGGCGGTGGCGTCGAGCCGGGCGAATCGATCCTGCGGGCGCTGCATCGCGAAATCCATGAGGAAACCGGCTGGCGGGTCGCGCCGCTTCGCCGGATCGGGGCCTTCGCGCGGTTCTGCTGGCTGACCGATCAGGGGCGGTATTCGCGCAAGGTGCAGCATGTCTATCTGTGCCGCGCCGTCGCCCGGGCCCGACCATACGGCGCTCTGGCTCCGCGCCGCCGAGTTGGAGTTGGAGGCGAACGTCCGGGTCGCGGCCCTCCGGGTGGCCACCTCCCGCGGTCTCTCGGTCGACGACCCCGACGCCAAGATCACCAGCCAACAGCTCGACCGCATCTTCCGCCCCGCGGAGGGTCCCGAGGCCTACAAGGTGGAGGAGGGCCTGCTGGGCTGCGTCGACATCTTCTTCCGCACCTACCCCATTCACAAGATCCCCGGCGAGATCTGGCGGCTGCCCACCACGGTGCAGCTGGGCATGGGGACGTGGTCGAGATCGGCGACACGAACGAGGGATCGCAGGCCGTCGCGCTGATCCCGGGCACCTACGACGCGACCTACGAGCGAGTGCTCGGCGGCTCGCTCGTTCCGATGAACACCCACGCCGTGGTCGCCGAGGCCATCTCGATCGAGCCGCCGGCCACGCCGAACCAGCTGCTCGTCGTCCCGATCGACGTGGTGGCGCACCCGGTCGATCCGGCCCTCACCCTGAACGGCGCCGCCTTCCCCGCCTCCCAGTACGAGCGAGGCGACGTCGTGCTGGTCCTGCAAATTCTGATAAACTTACCAGTATTGTGGAAGATAGTGATAATTTTGATGCGGCTGTTAGCGGTCTAGAAAAAATGGATAGTTATCTAAACTGATTTTTTCCTATTTTTAATTTCATATATTGCACTTGCAGCCAATCCTATCATCCCTACAATAAGAATTGTAAATGAAATTGTTGATAAGATAAATTTTTTGTCTGCATCTGGAAGAGGCCCAATTGCACCTGTTACGTGAATTTCATCATCTATGGAACTTTGAATAATCAATTCATATGTACCAGATTGCCGCCGGCTGTCGAAAAGGCCGCGATGGACTCGGGTGTTGCGCGCGGTCCGATCGTGGATTTGGAGGCTTACAAGGCGACGTTGAGTGCGCGCCTGGATCCGGTCGCAGGGACCCTTCAGACCATCTTCAACAAGGTTCGCCAGAATCCGAAACGCGTCGTCTTTGCTGAGGGCGAAGAAGAGCAGGTCATTCGGGCCGCCAATGCGTTCTACAATGCCGGTCTCGGGCAACCCGTACTGATCGGTCGAACCGAAGAGATCATGGAGGGCTTTCAGGCTGCCGTTACAGTCTGTGAATCCTGTTTTTATTGGGCATAGAAAGAAAAGAGCCTCCCTTTACTTAGGTCACACCATAAGCAAAACGAGACGGAGGCTCCAAAAGCATTAAGCAGGAAAAGTTAGCTAAATGTAACAACGACAGAAAATTCCCTTAAAGTATTTCTCTTTAATCTTCTATCGAATATTCATGAAAGTTCTGATCTTACAGTCTGTGAATCCTGTTTTTATTGGGCATAGAAAGAAAAGAGCCTCCCTTTACTTAGGTCACTTCATAAGCAAAAACGGGACGTGAAGAGTGATAGATTACCAGATATTGTGTTTTTTGCTACCAACAAAAAGTAGGTCCTCCCCAAATGAGGGTAAAGGGGATAAGGAAGAATATTAGTGGAACATTATGGGAGGGGGTTAAGAGAAAAACTTTAAGAGATTGACTGGAGAAGGAGCGAATGTGTCTGTATTGGACTAAAGCCCTGTTAGTCATAGCTGCCGTATGAAACAAAAGAATCTACCTTTAGCAATCAATAGTTTTAACATCAAATTTTACATCTATGATTTTTTTTTCATCAAGCCAGACGTCAATTTCCATTGGGCGAATCTCCCCCAGTGAGGGAATTTTTCAGGGGGGGGGCTGAATTTTCCAGAGGAAATTTTACACTGGGGGGATTTGACAGAAATTGTATACGAAATTCTTTTCTAATTGTCTTACATTCTCTTTGCCAACTCAATTTGGCTTATGGACATGTTCCGAAGGATATACCCGGGGGCCATTTTCTGCTTGTTTCGATTTCTGGAAAAAATTCTATGGAAGGGGGCATTTTCGGAGTGATCGAGAAAACGATTAGACATTAAAGTTCTTTTCCAAAAGCAAAAAATCTGTTATTGCTTCCTTAATACAAGGGGTACACCATGCAAAGAAAGAAAGAATATTTTCATTAGGCCAAAAATTTGAGCTATGGGCTTTAAGGAGAAAAAATATCTCAACTTCGTTATTTATTAGTAAAAGTGGATCAAGCTTGTTACAAGTCAGTTACTTTTCTTGTTTCGTTAAGGTAGCTGTCAAGTGTATGTGTGAGCCATTGTATATTATATATTTTAGTTAGTCTGTTTTTAGTTTTATATATATTTTTTAGTTTTATTTTATATTTTTTATAATATTACTATATATTAGTCTTCCTCTCGGCAATAGTCTCCTTATTAGTATGTAAAAAACGATTAAGTGGCCACGCCTTCCTCCCTTTAATTAGTCTCCTTATTAATTTAACGTATACATATGAATATATACTCCAAGTCGCATTAGTAAATATGAGGCGATTTGGAGGCCACGTCTTTCTCACCTTCGGAATCAATAGCCAGTTTAACTCTGCAATTATATATTGCTTCAATACTAAAATGAGCTCAAAAATAGACTGGGTTCCTCAGTATTAGTGTCGGCATCAGGCTCATGCTCATGAAGGGATCCGCTGGCACGGAATCCCCCTGACCCGTTGCATACATACTGCCCGTCTGCGCCCAGAAACGATGAAGATCTGAAGAGGCAGAATCGGACTGCGGCTCGCGCTTCACCATGACGGGTATTGGGAGCGGCGCCTTGCCGTTCCCCTTTTCATCGCCAATGGTCTTATCCGTAATTTCCGTAACTTCTTCAAAGCCTCTGCGCACAACCCGCATGTTGTCTTCAACGACACGTGCGCCCTTCGAACCGAACTTGTGCGTCTTATTTAAAGGCTCAAAGGGAAAGCTGGATATTTCTAGATTTTTATTATTGTATTTTTTTATTGTACTTCACTCTCAATAACAAGCTTGTTGTTTTTTTGTTTTTTTTTAGATGGGAAGCACCATCTTTTTCAAACAAGGAGCTTTGGACTCAGCACGTTACTATTCTCGCTACAATCCAAATACCTACATGTATGCTTTCAATTACTATGGAAGGCTGTCAATTTTTTCTTTTCTTTTTGGAAATCATCCATACATTCCTAGAGGTAACATTTTGTAACACTCTCGAGCATTTATTCTTCATTTGCGTTCGACGCAATAAGGCACAGATATTTGATTTAAATACAAAGTCTTACTCTGATTTTGAACCGGAAAATATGGAGATCCGAAATGTACGAACGGCAGAATTGGACCGTTTCCAAAACCTTTGGTTGGCTTCTAGTCGTGGTTTGTTCGTTTATAATATGGAAAGCAAAGAGATAACTAAGGTAACGGAGGCAGAGGGCGTTTTTAGTACAGAATTTTCTTCAGACATGTCTCTAATGATTGACGATACTCTTATCCTTCCAGGTGCCCCTGCTCCACGGCTCGAACCTCCTGACGAGCCAAGAAAAACGGGATTCGGCCAGGGAGGTCGGCGGGGAACTCCGTTTGTCCGGATGCCTGGGAGGGTGTGCCAGAGACGCACCCTGGCCGATCGAGCATCGACGCGGGGGCTACGGGATCGGTCCTGCCTGGGCGGTCCAACTTCCGAACCACGCCAGTCTCGGGAACCCAATGAGAACCCTCACCCTCTCTCTTGTCGCCGCAGCCTTGGTCACCAGCACCCTCTGTGGCCAGGGTGGGTTTCCGCCACAGTCTTAAAACAAGAGAATCTGATCTTGAACTGATTAAACTTTAAACTTTTTGGCATGCTGACCTCCGGATTCATTGATTCTTCTAAAATTTGGCTTGATTTTGGGAAGTAAACACACTTTGAATATTAGGAAAAAATTGACCTGAGCAAATGTGGCGAAACAGGATGCATACAACATTTTTCAATTTTGACGTCAACTAGGCTTACATTTTTAATTGATGATAACGTTTTACAGGCAGCATTGGGACATATTATGAAGCGTAATGAACCGCTATTTTTTGTTTTTCCTGGACCTGATGGAGCGGATGGGCGTGTGCGGCATGCAGCTCAAGGGGCGCTGGTCTCACGACGCCGCCCAGAACATGCTCGGCTGCTTCGGGCGCCTCCCCGGAAAGGCCCTGCCCGCCGAGCAGCGGTTCAACAAGATCGTCCAGGACGCCAAGGCGATCCCGCTGCCGGCGGAGTTCACGGTCTTCGACGAGCTGATGGCCAACGACCAGCTCGGCGGGCAGAGCCTGGAGTCGGAGATCTCGCCGGCCGTGCGGGCCTCCTTTTACTTCGCGCGCCTGATAGAGTAATTCGACGCAAAATTCAAGGAATTCAAAGCCCTGGTGGATTTTTGTCTAAAATCCCCGATATCGCGCTAGCGGGACAGTTGCGGATTTTTCGGCTGCTTCCATTTATCGGCAACAAGGCTCCTGACAATATCCTGTCAGTTTTCGCGTGCTAGGCTGCGCCCGTTATCAGTATGGCAAACCAGTTAATTGTATTGCGAACCAGATCAAGGGAGCAGCCAGATGGCGGCAACACAGGCCGAAAAGTACGAAACCTTCAAAGCCCTGCACCACCGGTCTGTTCCATAAAAAGCTTATATACCCCAGGGCATAACTTACAACCTTGGTTCCCAGACTCTGGGAGGTTGAGTCAACCCAAAGGATCTTGGATGTGTGATCTTTTGATTGCTTATGAAAAAATGACTATCTCAAAATTTCAGTAATATAGCACATGAAAAATGTAAACATCTAATATAATAGCTTAATGGCTATAATAACTATAATATATACTTATCAGTTATAAATCTTATTTTAGAACAAACTTATATTGTCTTGCGTTTTTTTTTGTAAACAAAAATAACTGTTTTGAAAGGTAGTCGAAGAAAGTTTCGAAGATTAAGAAGATAAGTCTGCGAACCAAGATTAAAATTTTGGAAGATACGGTAGGGAGAGCAAGAAACGTTGGTATGGTTCTGAAACGTCGATGCTTTAGAAGGCAGAGGAAGATTTGTTAAGTGTTTTTTAGAGGCACTATTTTCCAGACAATTCTAGGTAGATGTTTGACTACCGTATGCCAAACAAGAACCTGCACAAAGAATTTAGTTCTATCACATGAACGAAAGATAATAATGGTAGATGATAATAAGCTTACGGGACGTAAAAATTCACGATGAACAACAACGCCTGGTTTGCGTAGGCCGGCTCACGGTCGCGATCCGCAGACAACAGGAACCAGCCACTAACCAGAGCTAATGCCGAGCTCTCGTCCTTCAACAGGATCGCCAACTGGGCTGGATTTCCTCTTCAACGGCGCGACCATCCACAAAGGTCTTTCTTTTTCCCAGCCCGGGTCCGCCAAGGCAATGGCGATGGCCTGTTCTTGTTTGATCGGTTTCTTCCAAAATTTTATGCGTTTTGCCAAATGAACCATTTTTCTTTGACTTCCACCGTCCCGAGATTTTCCGGATGCAACTGGATGGTCAGGGTTTTGTTCATTTGAGTGGGAAGGTTTTCGGGCATCAGACTATTGGCTATGACCGGTGACACTCTTCCTTCATTTGCAACTGTCTGGATAATGATTTGATTGACGCCGGAAGGCGGCACCCGTTCAAAACGGACCTCACCAATACGGACTTCCTTATCCCCGCCCACAACAATCTGGTCTTTAATTATTGCTGCCCTTTGCGGATCAACACTTACGCGTGTTTGTTTTTCAACAACTGCACCCGGGACTGCGAGCCGGTCTGCCTAACGGATTCGATGATGGTCAACCAGGTCTTGAGCAAGAAACTGATTTCGTTTCTCTGCGCTTAGATTGGGATATTTCTGAAGAACTATCGTTAACCGCAATCACGGGTATCATCGATCTTGAGCACTGGGAACTGGATGACTACAGCTACGGCGCCTCTGTGTTCGGTGGTTTACACAACAACCACTACGAATCGTTGTCGCAAGAAATTCGACTCGCGAGCAACTTCGACAGTCCTGTAAATTTCCAAGTGGGTATTGTTTCGTATGCAAGGCCTGACAAATGCGGAAATTGCCCAAGAAATGGATTGTGTCGAACGGACAATCGACCGCCGCGTCGCGTTGATCCGGAATATCTGGGTGGATTCCGTTGACGATGGTGAGTGAGTCACTGAAATTCAAGGAAAACAGCTTGTCGGCTGTCGGAATCAAGAAGGTGTTTGGGCATGAATCAGTAGCTACTCGTTGATGCTGAAAGACAAACGGTTATGGACCTAGAATCAGAGCGACGTCTCGACGAAATCTGCGTGGAGTTCGAGGCAGCGGCAAGCAGGCGAAACCTTTTTTCCACGTTCGTCTGCGCTACATCGGAACACTGGATGACGGAACGGTCTTTGACAGCTCTTACTCCCGAGGCGAGCCGGCTATTTTTTCGCTCCAAGAAGTCGTGCCCGGATTCACGGAAGGATTGCAGTTGGTCGGTGAAGGGGGAATGATCGAATTGAAAATCCCGCCTGACTTGGGATACGGCGAGGATGGACGTGCCCCCACCATCCCGCGCAACGCCACGCTTCATTTCGTCGTGGAAGTGATTCGGGTTTTTTGAGTTCACCTATTCCATGTAATACTAAAACAGGCAAAATATATTTTAGAGCACAAGAAGTCCGAAGATTACAAGCATTAGCTCGACTCTGCGCGTCAAAGCACAAATTTGCGTGCTCACAAGCGCACAAAATGCGCAAAACTAATCAAAATGCGCAAACTCCAAAAAAGTGGTAATCTAGTACAAATTATGGGGAACCCAATAAGGATAGGTAGAAAGTTGAGCCATCACTTTATAACACCTTTGCAATCGCTGAAAAGTGCGCTAAAAGCTCAAAATTCTTCTCCTTGTTCGCACGGAGGCGACTGGTCGGAGTGGCCGGCGCATCTTCGAGTTCGCCAGATTCCGAATGCAGCGTATCCTCCACGGGCCTCGAAACGCGCCACACACGCTCGACGCAAGAAGAGCTGACTTCGTCCCGATGTCTTGCCCTCGCAGGATCGACTCTCGTAGGATGGCGGACACTTTCGTCAAACCTCTTTCGCGAGACCGTCATGCGACACCGCCTCTCGATTCTCGCTCTGGCACTCTTCTCGTTTCCCAATCTGCTCGCGCAGCCCAGCTCTTCGAAGACGGGAAAACACAGGAGAGATAGACCAAACTGGCCTGCAGCATTGCAAGCCTGCATGACCGGGTCCAAAGCGAATGCAACGGCGTGATTTCGACTCTCGTTACTCCCTGAGCTAGAATCAAGCTGTTTTAGATCGGAACCCAGTAATTCGTTTTCAGAATTGTGCCCAAAACCATCGCTATTCAGCAAAAAGAATAGAATGTTGACAGCGTCTACCCATTTCCCATCTATTTCACAGGCTCTTAACACACCACAGATCGCTTCCAACCTCAATGACGACGATGATCCATGGAGAGGCACTTTAAATCCAATTTTTATGCTTTGCAAAGTCAATTACTGCTTCTGGTATTACTTTATATAACCGATGTAACTTCCATCCAACCACAAAAATTTTACGATACAACTTGGCAATCATGCCTTTTCTCGCCCAAGGATCCGAAATAATAGGAGGAAAATTCCCTCCACAAGTTATGTTGTCCGGGGGAGGGCAAATTTCCTTCAATTTTTTATGTAACATGAATAAATATAGATGGTGGAAAAATATGTTCGTGTGATTGATAGACAGCGACCAGGAGTATGCGCCAGGAACTGTAGAGAGCATAGATTAGACCGCCTGTGAGATTGTCAACAGAGGAGGGAAATGGGGGAGAGACGAAGGAAAAACACGAGGTTAACAGATTGCAAGGACAAGGCTTCGTTGGAGCCGGAGAAAAAGTTCCTTGTCGGGAGGAGACACACAGAAAGGTTGCTTGTTTGTCTGAACGGTCGTAAAATGATTTTACGTACCTAAACCGGTGACCAAATTTTGAATGAACTCTCCCATCTTCTTTCCTACACCGTGTCGGAATTTGTTCGCATGTGGGGCCAATGGAGCTAAAACTTGCCCGAAGGCCGGTGCTGCCAACTGCCCCGACGGTTAGCACATTTGCACCGTCGCCCGGTGCGGCCAATGTATTTCCACCGGGCGAAACATTGCTGCCCTCGTTGCCGGCGGAGTTTACGACTAAAATCCCCCGGCTGGCGGCAAGCTCTGCACCGATGGTAACAATGGCTGTTTGGCCATCCATGTTCTCCGGGGTGTAACTTCTTTGGCCGCTATCAAAATCGCTATATCCCACGGAACTGCTAATGATGTCTGCGCCCAGTCACGGTCGTAGTTGCGGATGTCGTCTTCGAAACTCCACAGACTTTCATTGAGGCTTTTCAGCCGGGCCTTCCAGGTGTGGACCTGGCCCGTATCAGGCATGTGCCGGTCGTAAATCTCGCTGAGCGAAGCCAATTCGAAGCGGACGTGTTCCAGTTTCTCCGGAGCGGATATGCGGTCGGCCTTGATTTCAAGGATGGTGATCTTGTCGAGGAGTTCAGCCGGTGAAATCGGTATGTAGATCATGTCGACCAAGACACATGCCTTTATGTTCTTCCCGCTGGTTTGACACACCCAACACAGGGGTTGGGTGCTGCGGTAAACCGGCCTCCTTCGGCAAGCTCAACTGCCAAGCGCAAGAACAGTACATCAGATGGGTTTAGGGCACTCATGGTGTCATCTTACACGATGCGCTTTGCATTAATGACCAAGGCGGCCATGCGCTAAGTTGGCTTACTTATTAACGTCAGTATTGAGCTTGAGGATTTCCGCAGCAAACTCGCTGACGTCTTGGAAATCGCGATACACCGAAGCAAACCGTACGTAGGCCACCGCGTCCAAGGAACGCAGCGTGAGATTAGTGATAGTGATTTCTATCCACAATTCGGTAAAAAAAAGCCTTATGTCACCTTTGCCTCTCGCTCAGACTATATGTCTGGGGTTTTTCTCCAATTAGCAACATTAATTAACTTTTTACTTTCTTAACTTTTACTTTTTTTACTTTTTTGCTTTTAACTTTTTTGACTCTTAACTTTTTCATCACGGTCCACTAAGTTTATATTAATTCAAAATCAACCTTGATTTTCGAACTAAGTTTGAATTATTCTATGACTTTATTTCTGCTCGTCTTGCCACTGGTCGCGAAGGCTTCGGGGGTGTCGACGCCGCCGTAGGCGAGGGTGAGCAGCGTGATGCCGAAGGCGGCGCCGCCCTGGCCCATCAGGCGGTTCGCGGCGGACGCGATCCCGAGGTCGGACTCGTCGACCGAGTGCGAGATCGCGGAGTTGATCGAGGGCTGGCTCAGGCCGTGACCCGCGCCCTGGCCGACGAGGCCGAGCACGAAGAGCGGCAGGCTCGTCTCGTAGACGGCGACCGCCGTGATCGCGAGGCCGACGGTCATCACGCCGCAGCCGATCAGCGTGCAAGAGCCTCGGCGACAAGCGCAAGGAGCTGAGCGACGAGCACATCCGCGAGATCGCCGCGCTCTACGCCGAGACCGATCCAGGCGCGGAACATCCCGACGTCAAGGTGTTCCGGAACGAGGACTTCGGCTTCCACCGCATCACCGTCGAACGGCCGCTCCAGCTCGAGTTCCAGGCCTCGCCCGAGCGCATCGCGCGCCTCGAGGACGAGCGCGCCTGGCAGAACCTCCAGGCGTCGCGGAAGAAGGGCGCCAAGGCCGAGGAGGAGATCGCCGCCGGGCGCGATTGCAATATTTAATCCATATTGCAATCCATGTATCTCATTGCTAAATGTATTTCTTAATCTCGGGGGAAAGAGAATTAGAGATTTCAGCATATTCGAGTATTTTTGTATTAGTGTTTACTATCTTAAAACATCAGATACGACATACGCAGGTGCAGCCCAATCTGCTTTAGACAGTACTTGGATTTCTAGAAAGTTTTTACCTACGTTTAAACTGTGTCTGCTTAAAAAAATTATAATTTACATATTAATATAAGGAGAAAAATCCAGCAGGCTGTCTAGAGCTGGGTGTTTTCAGTTGGAGGTATTTTTGAGGTTTTTTTTATTAAATCAACTATCATAGTAAAATAGCATACAACAGGTACTAATATAAATGAATAAAGAAATCATAAAGCGAGTAAAGTCATTGCCTTAAAATAACCCGAAGTTTTCAATTCCATTTTCTTAATCTTTCCTCAGGTATTGCGCATGCACCTTTGGAGCAGTAGAAATACTAGTAAACAAATGCTGTCATTTAGTTGGTTCAACAACCACCACAGTGCGCATTTTCAGTAAAAACTTAGTACTCTAGGCCGTTCGTTGCTGACGGGATTGATTTCTTCAATTGGATCATGACGTGATTTCGTCGGGTGATGCATCCCTTCCGCTGCAACCCATTTGTCAAAGAACGGGTCCATATCAACCGCTAGGTCTTTAATGACGGGCAGATTTCTCAAGGGCGCGATGTGCAGCCTGTTGCCATCCAGAACCTTTTTAACATGGGTTCGGCAGGTCCAGCGCGGTTCCCCATTCACCATCATGGCGCAACTTCCGCACATCCCACCCCTACAGGCAAATCGATAGTTCAAGTCGGGGTCTTTCGCGTTGACTGCCAGCAATAATATCAAGTTCATAAGACCTTGTATCGATGTTCTTTATACTGGCAGCAAAAACCAACCCTGGCGCACAAAACATCACACCGAGCATGCTCGCGATACATTTAAGCCGTCCAATCAAACTGAACCCTCCAATGCTTTTGGTCTTTATGAATGCGATTAACGCCGCTTCGCCGCCGTACGTTTTGCAGCCTTGCGTTTAATCGCCGGCTTCTTTTTCACCGCGCTGCGTTTCGAAGAAGCTTTTTGTTTGCTGGATTTGCGTTTTAAGATGTATACCCTATTTCACGAAAATAACCGCGAATGAAAAATGATTCCCATTTGTAAAGACTGAAAGTCGAAAGAAAACCTTACTTAGGGTCACGTACAAAAGAAAATGCTGCAGTAAGCAGTATTCATGAAATAAGACCGTTCATGATATAAAGTTTTCATAATTTTAGAAACTGAGAAGGAAAACCTCCAAAAATGGATTACCTGACTAAGTTCAAAAAAATTCTCAGTTCAAAAAAAAGGGGAGGGGAGTAAAAATTAGGGGAAAGGTATTAGGGCTCGTTGGCCGCAGCCACTGTTCAGGCCGGCGTCATGGGTTGGACCATTAACCAGGACGATTCGGGTCCGGACACGCTACACACGATCGACGTCTCGACGGGTGCCGTGTCGGCCGCCATCGGACCGGTCGGTTTCGAAGACGTGGAAGGCCTGGCCTATGATTCGGCCAACGGCATTCTCTACGGCGTGGATGACACCACGGACATGCTGATCAGCATCAACACCGGCACGGGCGCTGGCTCGGTTGTGACAACCGCCGCCTTCGTTTCGGAAGACTCCGGTTTGGCCTTCCAGCCGCGCACGCACTTTGACCCTGACGCGTTGAATTCGCTGGCTGACTCCATTCGCGCCCAGGGTGTGGTGCAGCCCATCGTCGTCCGGCCATTGTCGAAAGGGCGGTACGAGCTGGTTGCCGGCGAGCGTCGCTGGCGTGCTGCACAGGCCGCCGGTCTTGCCGAGATCCCGGCCGTTGTCAGGGACCTGGAGGACGAGGCGGCGCTGGCCATTGCGCTCATCGAGAATATTCAGCGCGAGGAGCTGAATCCTCTCGAAGAGGCTCGCGCGCTACGGCGGACCTTATCGTGGCCGCCGTCACCGTCGCGGTCCTGAGCACCGGTCTGGTAGCTGGCGGAAACGCCGCCGGCACCGAAGTTGTAGCCGACACCGACGTTCATCGCCCAACCATCGTCGCAGTTGACGGTGGCTTTGTTACAACCGGAATCGTCGTTCTGGACGCCACCGGCGGAGAGGGAGAAACCAGCGAAGCTGACCATACCGCCGAGCTGCCAGGACGCGATGTCTTCGCGCTCAACACCGGAGGTGCTGGTCGCGAGATCGATGTTGCCGCCCGCGTCGAGGGACGGACTCCCACCATCAACAACAATGGCGGACGAGATCATTTTCCCCAAGCGTTCTCGTGTGTCCTTGCCGGCGGCGGCATTGCCGGCGGCCAGGTTTACGGCGCAACCAGCAACGATGGGACGGAAGTGGTCGAAGGAATGATGAACCAGCAGGATTTGTTGGCAACGTTGTGCCAGGCATTGGGCGTGAATCCGATGACCGAAAACATTGCCGAAGGAGGGCGGCCGATTGCGATTGCCGAAGGCAGCGTGATCTCGGAGGTGTTGAATTGATGGACGTTCCTGGATGTTCCAAGATCTTAGAGGGTTAGGGTGAAACTTTAAGGAAATCGTGAGAGGAACACCAAACACAATCAAAACACACGTTGTCCTTGCTGGTTATGAAAAAGGAGTATCAGCAATATCGACTGAAAGGCTGATGGTATTAAATTGAAACTTTCAAGGCATATAGAAGGGATGACGAAGTGAGATTAGGGGGCAACCACCCCCTTCTTGCCCTATTTATGTGACCCATCTCCTCAACAATGATTGAAATTTTGCAATTTTCATTTTGTTCAAAAGGTCTCGTTCACTCGGCAAACGACTTAGAAATCGCCCTGGGATTCCCTCCGATCGCTTGGATCGTCGACCAGGAGAAGGACGAAGTGATTCCTTTCGCCAAGGATCAGCTTCGTCGAATCGCTCACTTCATAGAACGCGAGCGCCGTACCCGAGGCACGGCGTCATTTAGCTTTTCCGGAATCACGATCGCTTCCGGAACAACGCGCGTCGTACTCGATCTCGCCAGAGAGATTAACGCTCTGGGACTCCGCGCCATCGCCCTCGATGTCAACGCGTACCGCCCGAGCCCTCGAGCAAATCGCCGCGTTAACGCCCGGTTTTACCGGCGCGGACCTGGCCAATTTAATCAACGAAGCCGCGTTGCTCGCTACTCGTCGTAATGCTGACTCAGTCACCATGGACGACTTTAATAATGCCATCGAACGTATCGTAGCAGGGCTTGAAAAACGCAATCGATTGCTCAACCCGAACGAGCGCCGTGTCGTCGCGTTTCACGAACTTGGCCACGCCATGGTTGCCCTCGCTTTGCCCGGCTCCGATGAAGTACATAAAATATCCATTATTCCACGTGGCATTGCAATTTTAAGAATATCCTATAGATTTTTAAATTCAATGTATATACTTTTGTATATTTTCTTTTAAAATCCAATATTAATTTTTTTGCCAGCTTTGTATCTGTTTGTTTATCTTTTACTTAGCTTTTTCCAGTAGCAATGCACGGGAATAAGTTGAGTCCTAAGTTGTCTTCCACTTTTTGTTTTTCTAAACTTTCACTTGTTAAATCTAACTTTCAATTTATTTGTTATTATTTGGTAGATTTATTTTCTTGGAAAGAAATTATCAACTTTCTACATTTGCAATGAACTCAGCACGGGTCTTGAAGGGAAAGTCGCCGGTCTGCCAGAGACCGAGACGGGACGCATATGCAAGATTGGAGACGACGGTTGCACCTGTGGCGGAGACGTAAAGGACACGCGCATCGGGGACGCGGTTCTGCATGGCAAGACCGGCGAGACCCTGCTGCGAGGCTTTGGTGTCACCACGCTCGCCCTTCTGTGCAGCCGCATTTGCCATCGCATGGGCTTCATCAAAGGCGATAACGCCATCAAAACCGTCACCGAGCCATTCAACAACCTGATCAAGACGGCCATCTTTCCCCCAGATGCATCCAATCTAACTTCTGAGATAACCCTTTTGTTCAATATAGTCTAAAGATCATAAACAATGCCTTCAGGGTTGAAACAATTCCCAAATGCATCGGATGGACATTTTGAGATAGCCATTTTGTTCAAACTAGTCTAGATATCAAATAACTACGGTTCCAAGTTTAACCCCCCCCCCATCCACCCGTCGGGTAAAGAACTATAAATCATGCTTGTTACTTATCGCTAACACATACAGTTTCTCTAGAAAGCGTGGACGTGTAAGCCTGACTTAAAGCAACTCTGACGAATCAAATCCATGCTAGATCAGTCTTCTGATTTTATATTAACACTTGTCAAATTTTCACAACGGATTTCACCAATTTACTTTTTATGTAAATAGTGGGGTTTTTCTTTTCATTTAAAAAATAAATATTAATCTTTATAGCAGTTAAAATTAATAAACGTGTCCATTAATGGCAACAGTATAGTTAGTGTTGACTTAACAGCAAGAAGTTCCAAATTTAGAGCTTCCTTGCACCATATTTTTTTACTAAAAATAACCTGTGGAATTGATGTTTGCGATTCGTCAAACTTGAATCGTGTTAAAGAACATGAAGCCATTCCAGTCTGTTATGGGCAGAGTCAAATAGGCTTGAGTAATACCATACAATTGGAAGAGGTTTTCGAGATATTGGTGGATAAGATTGTGTAGGCGCAGCTATAGTTGCACTTATTAAACCACAAAAGAGTCGATTTTACGGCTGCACAAAGTAAACTATCTAATGACTTTATTACCAGAGGACGAGTTGGCAATGAAAAATAAAGAAATTTGTTGGGTAGGTAAGGGGAAATTTGTCTATCACTTTTGACTTTTAAATAGAATTAGAACTTTCAATTTCTGATTAGATGTGCCACTTCTAAAGTTTATACAACCAAACCTTTCATAAGAACCTTATATGACTTTGGGGCATAACTTACAATCCTTACTCCCAGGTTCTAAGGGTTAATTAAACCCCTAATCTGATACCATCTGACCACTCTTGAATTTTAAAAAGAGAGCTAGAAATTTTGATTTTAAACTGAATGAGTCTTCTCTTAAGCTTATATGACCTATTATGAAGTCTATTTAATTGGATGTGTTGCTTTTCTGAACTAAAATGATTAAACTTGTTTTTGTTTCCATAAAAATTCTTTTCTCACGTCGATCCCTTTTACTGCATCCAGATTCTTGGGTACCCGTCTGACTAAGTGTATTTCAAACAGTATGCTGTAGGGAAATAGATATTCTATCCATCTTTTTCGGGCTATAAGGAGGGAAATGTTGAGATGGATTAAACACTTCTGCGGATGAAGGATGACATATTGCCATAGATCGCCCTTACTGGCCACCCATCTAGGCCAAACAAAAGGCAGGTCGTATCTGAATTCGCGCCTTTTAAATCCCCGGTTATCGATCAGGTCATCGAAAATGTCCGTTCTTCCCACCGAGAAAACGGGCAGGATATTTATATCGTGTATCTGGATTTGGTGGATACAACCTTTCCGATCCCCGGCGAATTGATTGCCCAGCCACCGTTTGTCGAAATTGCTTCGGGATTGATCCCACACCATTTTGCTAGTGCCGGACGCCTCTACTTCAAGATTTTCAAGTCCGGCGGCAATCAGAGTGTCGAGCAAGCAGGGTAAAAACTTGTCATGCAAACCAACAACCCCACCCTTGCGGCATTGGTCAGTTCCATCACATCGAAAAGCAACTCGAGGTGCGGCAACGAACCGTACTCGACATTAGTCAAATCGATTTCGTTAAGCAGCTTTAGGGCGAAGCCAATCAACGTGCCCCCGGACGAGGGTGGCGGGTTGGTGAGAATCGTTGCTCCGCGATAGTTCAATGCTAGGGGAGCACTGCGATGCACCTGGTAGCTTTCGAGATCATCGGTGGTGAGGTGGCCGCCCCCTTCTTGGCACAGACGAACAATCCGAGCGCCGAGTTCCCCGTGTCGAGTTGCCGGCGGTCATCGTCGCGTCGCCGAGCTTCTTGCCGAAGGCAGGCTTGAGCGTCGCCAACTTCTCGACGGTGGATCCGGGACGCAGGTTGTCGTCGCGGGTGAGGCCGAGGAACGGCGTCACCAAGTCGTCGAAGAAGCCGCGGTCGTAAGCCGCCGCCATGTTCTGGTGACTCGCAGCCGCCAGAGCGTCCTGCTCTTCACGGCCGATACCGAATTCCTTGGCGGTGATGGCAGCGTGATCGCCCATCGACATGCCGGTGCGCGGCTCGCCGTTGCAAAGACCGACCCTTGCGATCCGGTGAGTCGTTGTTGCGATGGCCGATCGACCTGCTGGACCCGCGCATCGATGTGGGCGCGGACTATAACCTCGTCTGTGTTGATCCGCCGCACGAGTCGAGTCGATGTCGCAGTTTCCTCTTCGCCGTTCCGGCAGCTGACGTCTTTGACCAAGAAGCACCCAACCAACACGCTCCGATCGCCGTGGGGAACTTCGTACGCGGCCTCTCTTCGCCCTGGAATCCCGCGTTTTCGCCGAAGCCCACGGAAGACGAGACTCCTTTTAAAAGTTCGAAGCATAAATCACATATTTACTCAAACAACGAAACCTTGATTAATTTGGTCAGACACGATACGTCCATCTATTAATGTTATTGCCCTACAAGCACTTTCCGCCATTTTAGTATTGTGTGTAGAAAAGAGGATTGTCATGCCTAAAGCATTTAACTCTTTAAAGCACAACATTAACTCTTGACCGTGTAAAGAATCCAAATGCTCACCGGGATTGTCAGCCAATAGTACATCCGGTCCAGAGACGATAGCTTGGGCCAGAGAGACCCTTTGACATTCTGTCACGCTTATTAAGTGCCACCTTATGTGCGTGATTTCTGTAAATCGTCGAACCTTATGCTCCAAGAGTCGAAACCACTAGTTAGTACTGCCTACTAAGGAAGATGTGGACAAGTTCAAAATGTCAAATTCTGAGTTTTACCTAGTTTTGACATTTTCAGGGGAATTCAGTTCCGTCGTAAATTTTATGCAGCTATCACCCTTGCTGAGACAGAAGAATTATTTTTCTTACTGCATTCAAAATGTTGTCTTTTTCTATTGAATATCTTCAAAATGACGTTCTTTTCCGCGTTGTTTGCTTGAGATTCTACCTGGTAGGTATGCGTTCCTTTTACACAACCGGTGGCAGTGTTGTGGTCGTATTCCAAAATAAGTTGCGCGGAGCTACCGCTGCCCTCATCAGCAGACACTACTTTTTTACTACTGGCGGCGTCAGTACTGGATCCCTCTATTATCAAACTCAAGGCGTTACCACCACACCAACCGGCTTGATTAACCACTTCTTGTACTACGGTTGAAATATCGATGGAATTGACGGTTTCACCGGATAAAGGAAAGTTATTGTCACTGCTCTATTGTTTATTTGCAAATAAACAATAGAGCTGTAGTTTCACGCAGGTTCGTCTACTTTGCTTGCAGAAATATAAATGGAAATAGGATTATGGGTTCCCATCTGGTATGGGGGACATACCATTTGTGCCATACCTTCTTTAGTGACACAGTAGTTACCTGTTTTCGATTTTTAGCTATTAACACTGAACAATGTTGAAGGGTATGTCTTTAGAGTAACTTTAATATACGATTTGAAGAATGGGTTTTGAAATGTATTCAAAAATTGTTTCAATGTATTTTTTCGTCTCCACGACGCACGGGATACACTCGCTTAACGTCTTCCATCCGACGGTTCACATGAGGCGCTGCTGTCTTTAGATTGCATGTCCCCGAGCCTGTCCGCTTGGAAAACATGTCTGCGGCAGACTTGTAACCCTCCGGTGGAAAGTTCATGCTAGCACCTGTCACGTTGTAGGCTTCAAAACGCCATTCCGCTTGATGCGACCCGACGGCCACGGCGAATCCACCGCCGTGAGTGATGGGCATATCGTCGAACGCAACCCATGCATTAACCCCTGGAGAGTCGGTAACGCCTTTAGAATTAACTTTAGAAAATCGCTGGTGTTAAAAATAGGAATTTAATAAAACCAGGAAGAAGTTGAACGAAAGCTGGTATTAAAAATAAATTCAAAAGTACATTTATTTTAGTTTTCAGTCGGCCAGTAGTTGTATTCATTCAATTAAGGCAAACAACATCTTTCACGGATGCACTTGGCGTGGGACGATGGACAAGCCAAGTCCAATGTTGGTTCATTATGACTCCTGAAACGAAGTGTATGTGTTTGACGAAACAAACACTCATTTAAGTAGTTCGGGACCGTACGGCCCTGGTCAGTCTCATTCATCCGGAGCACCTCCACCCAGTCTCACTACGCCTGCTCTCCGCGCGATGCAAAAACGTCGTCAAGGGAAGAAACTAACAAGAGAAGGAGAAATCCTACGGTACTGGGTACAGGCTTCTATTTTCTGTACTCTTCCAGGTGCCTTTACCAATGAGGAATCAGAGGGGGCGGTCGCATCACGTGGAATCATTGCAGCCTCTGCGTCTTTACGTCCTAGTCTGAAACACATTGCACAAAGAATTAAGGATGCAGATGCAGCACATCTAGACCACCAGCAAGATAGTGGTTGGAGTCTGCATAACTCAAAATTACCGGATCCATGTAGCTGTGTTCGAACTGCTCTCTCAATTCTGTGCGGTCCATAAAAATACCCCTTACTGAATGGAACTACTTTACTTAAACGCAACAAACCCAATTTTAGTTCAAAAAACAACCAACCTCTATTTAATTCCTTTTCTTTGTCCCAATTTTTTTAACTTGTCTATTTATTTCATTCACTTATAAAATAGTGGAATAAGAACAATAATAAGACTGCTGAATTATAAGATTTATATAGAAAGGGTGGTCGTATAAATTTCAGAGGGGATACATTGAATAAGACATCAAAAATTCTAGTGCCCTTTTGAAGAGTAAAAGTGACTGAAGGGCAGCTACCCCCGACCCCACACAAGCACATACGTCATATTCTCTCCAAACATATCTAATAGAAATTTTGAGATTGCCATTTGTTCAAAAAGTAATCCAAAGATGACACAACAATGTCTTTGGAGTTGTTACAACCCCCCAAAGTCTGGGGGCAAGGGTTGTAAGCTATCCTAAGGGGGTTTTACGAGCGAGAAGGACATTTAAAAAAGACTTTTCAAAAAATGAGATGGAAAAGCTTGAAAGTCGGAATGCGAGTCCACCATAATCCTGCTTAGAACGCTTGGCAGAGCGGATTTTCGAGACTCAATTCACCTGAGTGTGGGCGAAAGGGGCCATTCTGTGGGAACTACAACTTCTGGTTCCGAACCATTTCCCGTTCCGGCGGACTCCGTGCGAGTTTGGACCGGATTTTGCCGTCGCGATCTGGAGATGGACAAGTTCTTCGAAATGTTGGGCTCGTTTTTCTATTATCATAAATAAATGAAACCCAAAACGAACATCAACTAAAATAAATAATCACATCAAATATAAAGAGATCCAATACTGATTTAGATGAATAAATAAATCCTAAAACGAGCATAAATTAAAATTAATAATCAAGTCAAACTTAAAATGAAGAGAAATCACTACAAATAGGAGTACGGATTCTGACCCCCTCCCGTCCCTAAGCCTCTTAAAGGCTGTTTTGTCATTTGCGTTTTATTGACAAATATAGTCCTGTGTAGTTTGAATCGTATGGTTTAATTTTTCTTTAAAATTTTCCTTGATTTAAAATTTTCCAAATGGGTTGTCCCCTCTTCAACGCCTCGCTCTATACACTAAAGCTTTTAATTGTTTTAAAAAGTGGAATTGTGGCAAAGAGTCAAACTTTAGCGTAAAGAGCGAGACGTTGAAGAGGAGACAACCTATTTCATATACGGAGTAATTTCTGTTCGTTTTAAGTTTTAATGTCGCTCCTTACTTACAGTTAAAAAAAAAAACAGTTTTTTTCATTTAATTCAGAAGAAAGATGACTATAGTGTTTAAATTCCAAATTTTGGCAGCTCTGAAAGAAGCCAAAGACGGTGACGATGCCGAAGCAATCACCACCAAGCTGAATGAACTGCAGCAGGCAGCCATGAAACTTGGCGAAGCCATGTATCAGGCTCAGCAGGCAGAAGCTGGCGACGGCGAAGCTGCAGACGCGGGTGCGTCTTCACAGGCCGATGATGGTGTTGTTGATGCCGACTTCGAAGAAGTCGATGACAACAAAAAAGACAAGTAAGACGACCGCAGAGGTCGTCTTGAACGACGCCCTGTAAACAAAAATCGGGCCGTTCCAGTTAAGATAATCGCTTAGTTTCACGTCGGGTGGCGGGAAGTTCGGCTGTTGTGCGGGCACCCAAACTCTATGGATGTGTTTCGGATTCACCGGCAGTTCAATCGTAAAGGCGCTCTTGAAGAGCGTTCGGTGGCGTCCACTGATTATCAGTGTGTTCGTGTGATGGGACAGAATCACACTGGGATTGAGAATAGCTAGATCGCACAGGGCGACCCGGAAGTCTTGGACGTCGCTTTGCCACGCTTTGTCGACGTAACGAAGAATCTCTGGCCCAAAAAGATTCTGGCAGCTGCAGCTAATTAAAGAAGTGGTTGGCAAGGCAATTTCGCTTTCATTGCTAAGGAAGTGTTCCACAAACAAATGCAGTTGCAAAAACAAGGGTCTTTTGCACAATTCTAAGCGTCATCATAGTTTAAATTGTTGCAATAAATAAGATTTGAATCACATGATTTAGAAGACTTTAAATTATTTCAATATTTTTAATATTTGGTGATGCAGCAATATTCCAATCAGATAATGGTAGAGAATTCAGTAAGTCATATCTGAAACTGTCGATAATTGAAATTTGTGTCGAGGTCGATGTCGATTGCATCGCCGACGGCGCGACATCGCATATCGCCGGTATCATGGAGCATATCGAGGAAGCCGGCATTCACTCCGGCGACAGCGCCTGCTCCCTGCCGCCGCAATCTCTGCCGGAAAGCGTGATCGAGGAGATCCGCCGACAGACCCGCCTGCTGGCCGAGGGACTTTCGGTCAAGGGGCTGATGAACGTTCAGTTCGCGGTGAAGGACGACGAGGTTTTCCTGCTCGAGGTCAATCCCCGCGCCAGCCGCACGGTGCCCTTTGTCGCCGGTGCCCCAAGAAAACTCATTCTCTACTCTGATAAAACTAATTTTTACTGATTGGTTCAGTTTCCAAATCAAATTAAATTAAACAAATAGTTTAAAAAGGTATGAAGAGAAAATAGATTACTAGTTTCCGTTGTAACATAATTTAGTAACAATTCGTGCAACTAAGCAAACACACTTGGATAACCTTACCAAACATCAATGCTACATCCTGAAGCATAAAACAACTGTGTATTTCCACCTTTTTCGCGTACACATCTTTTTGTTAAATATAGCCTAAAAAGGCATGAGCCGACACAAGCAGCAATCCATGAAACCATATTATGTAGCAACACTAATGTAGTCATGCGGTTTTACTAGGAGGAGTAACGAAAGGCACACTGAGCCAAGAGCCGCGACAAGTAGCTATCTATGTAGCCATATTAACGAAACCAGACCCATATAATTTAATCACTCAGCCACATCAGGGATCGGAATGGTTCCTGCTCATTATAAAAGGGACTTGACGACCCGTCCAGAGACTTCTAAGAGAGAAAAAAAAGACCAATGGGGACCTAAGTGGGAAGGGATTTTTAGGTGTGTCAGTTTCCACTTAACCAATTGAAACAATCATATTTGATTTTCACTTTCATTAGTACTTTAAGAGTAGGCTGGTACAATTTTCATTTTATCGAAAAGAACTTGGCTCAACAGACCAAGAATTTGATTCAGTTATGTTAATACGTGTCTGATTTTTTTTTCTTTTTTTTCGGAATGCGTTTCTCACTTTTAATTAATGTGGGATAGGGTTCATTCTTTGCTAGGCCACTCTCAACGGGAGAACTTTCATAAATTAGCCAAAAGTAAGTCAATTTTGACGCCTCGGTCTTCAGCCATTTGATGAAGTTGCGCACATCTGGCGTCAGGTGACGGCCTTTCGGATAGACGATCCAGTACCCGAAATCGATCAGGTGGGAGCCATCCGCGAAGGGTGCGACCAGCCGACCAGAGGCGAGATCCGCTGCTGCAATCGCGCGTTTGGCAAGCGCCACGCCGCGTCCGGCGGCAGCCGCCTCGATCACGAGGATCGCCTGATTGAAACGTGGGCCGCGTGAGCCATCAACATCTTTCACATTCCGTGCACGCAGCCAGCTGGCCCAGTCGTAAAAAATTATTTACGAGATGATCTTGTGGAAAGTGTCACGAATGTGCACTTCATCAAGATATCAAGATATGGAACTTACTTCTTCAGTCGCTGCAACTCAGGAATTAAGATCAGCACTAGAATCATTTTGCAGCAGTGAAGCTTTTAAATAATTTGCGATGTGGCGTTCAAGTTTCGACGTATGTCAATCAAAGTGAGCCGGATCTACCAGCAATAGCTACAATCAAAGCGTCGACACAGTCACGCGACATCCAAGTGGTCGAAAACAGATTAGGAGTGACAGCGCGCAATTCGCGGCCTTCAAGATTGGTGGTTGCCCGATCAACGTGAACTATCGATACAAAGCGGAGGAGCTGGTCTACCTATTGGACAACAGCGACGCTGAAGCGGTCTTTTATCAAGCGTGCTATGCCGCGCGGATATGGGAAATACGCGAGTCTCTGCCTAAGGTGAAGCTCTTTGTTCAGATCGATGACGGTACCGAGTTGCTCCTTGAGGGGGCCGAGGACTACGAGCGTTCCATCCGACTGAGCAAACCCGCGGAACCGATAGAGCGCTCAGATGATTCGGACGTCATTGATTTCCAGTACCTTTAAGGGTTTTAATTTCTGCATCGACTGAAGTATTACAGCAGTAGCTGAAGTGTTATAACAATATCATATTTCCCTTCATGATGACAGCGAATTGTTTGACTTAACCGTTTTGCTTTGTTTTTATCAAATTTTACCGAAGAGTTTTCATGTTTCTTGATCTCAGATGCGTCTTATCATTATTTATTGATGGATATCTTAAAGTCACGTAAAATTATTTTTTAATATAACAAAGAATATCTGGAATTCTTCTATCGTTTTGTTTGATGCATCAAAAAAGCGCCGATGGCAGCTTTGGCAAAAACACCTTCTTTCCGAAAGAAACCGCCGAGACGATTGTGGCAGAATTTCCTGCTGTTACCCATGCGACCGGCATTATCCGCACCTGGAATCGAGTTCGTTATGGTACGGAGCAGTTCCGTGCTGCAATCGGCGAAGTGGATAATGATTTTTTACAGATGTTTACCTTCCCCCTAATCGCTGGTAATCCGGCAACAGCGTTGAAAGAACCGGATAATATTGTCATCAGCGAATCTTTTGCAAAAAAGGGGGGCCCTCCAGGCGTAGCTGGTCGTCGGCGTCGTTGACGGCGACCGAGACCTGCGGGTCGAACCGCACGCTGCCGTCCATCTTGACGTTGCGGTCCACGTTGACCGTGCCCTTGAGCGTGGCGAAGTCGGCGCCGAGGGTGGCGAACGTGTCGAAGCCGCCGTTAAGGTTCATAAAGCCGTTCTCGCCGAGCGTGAATAAACGGTCGGTGTCGAACTCGCGGTTGGGCCCGACGGTGAGCGAGCCGTGGAACTCACCGAACTGCATGCCGTGGACGAAGATGTCCGCCTGCTCCCCGGCCTCCACCGGCGCAATCGACTCGGGGTCGAAGATGTCGAACAGCAGCTTGCCCTTGCCCGCGAGGTCCAGCACCAGCGTCGCCGGGTCATGCGGCAGCACGCCAGTCGGGTCGACCATGCCCCAGAACATCTCCGGCAGCTGGAAGTCGCGCAGGGTGACGCCAAGCGCGAAGTCCTGCTCCTCGCCGGTGCCGGTAACCGGCATCATCAGCCGCAGCCCGGCCTCGGCCATGCGCAGGGACAGCGGGAAGGGCATCTCGCTGCCGCTGATTCTCTCTCTCTCTCTCTCTCTCTCACACAAACACTCTCTCTCTCTCCCCTTTTTTACAGATCACATAAAGGGGAGTTAGCGTTAAGCCGATCATTCGGTTAAGGCATGCTCAAACACACTAGTACTGTGTCACAAGTGACGCCAAGCCACATCCAAATTCCTATTTTATCCATAAGGAATACATCTCCTTGCCAACTTTAATTGACAGTTTCAGCTATTCACAGACTTTTGAAGTATTCTAACAAGCAAGGTTTTTCATCAACATTTCACGAAGGGTTTAGAATGGAGTCAACTTGGCATCGGATGGCTGAGGGCCGGCCGCCCCGCCGGCGATCCACTCGGAAATGATTTTGTAGTCACGAGAATTCGTGTCTAACTTCAAGCCGCCTTTGTGTGGCAGCGCGCCGGTTGGTTTGGCCAGCACCAAACTACGGCCGGGATCGCCCAGCTCAATTCGTCGCCCGCGTGCTTCGCGAGTGATCGTCAGGTAGTCGGCTTCGACGTCATAGCCGCGCAGCGATAGCTTGAAGCCACCTTTGCCGGCCAGGGCGCCGTGACAGGCTCCCTGGTTTATACAAAATGCAACAAGAAAAAATTGCTAGCGAAAATCGACAAAAGCGCCAAGAACAAATCGGAACAGGAATTCGAAGTGACAAGATTCGTACCTATAATTATCCCCAAAATCGTATTACTGATCATCGAATCAAAACTAATTTTAGCGGAATTGAACAAATTATGAATGGTAATTTGAATAAAATTATTGAAAAACTTCAAACCGAATAAACTAAATGAATAAAAAAAAATATTTTTATCGACATACTTTTATTATTAATGATGATGTTTTTCGTCCCCGATCTTAAAAACCGGCTTAATGCCGGTTTTTTTGTTTTATTTGTAACGTGCTCATAACAAAATTCATTGAAAAAGGAACGAAAAACGCGCATTATTATTAGCTTACGAAAACAATAATAAATACCAGTAGTAGATTAATGTTAAACCACGGATTGGAAAACAGAGAATACATCAAACTCCCCGAAGGCGTTGATATCGCCATCACTCCCGCCGGCGTTGTTGCGCGAAGCTATGCTTACATTATCGATTTTCTTATCCGTAGTTTGGTTTTACTTGCTGTGAGTACTGATTGCTTTATTTTTCTGGCAGATCTATCATCTAAACTGAACGAAATTATCGTCGCAAATTTAACGACTTAGTAATGGAAAACGTTCTTGAAAAAACAAACAATATTTTTCAGCAAGAAATCGCAAACAGTTTTTAGAGAGGTTATATTTCATAATTAGCTGCTAACAATTTCCGTGAATTAATTATTTCCTAATACAAAAAAGCAGTTATTTTTAATTCTTCAGTGTCATTAGGGCAATTCTATAAAACACTTTCTAAAAGTTCAAAATAATTTCAAAGGGAGATGTGCAGGACCAACAGGAGGTGAAGGTGTTGCCTTACCCGCATCAACTAAAAGTTTTATATATCCATCAATTTTTTTCATCTTAAATTTTCTCCACTTGATTGAAATCTAATTCTATAGGAGTAGTTCTTCCAAATATAGTTACTAGCACCTGTACTTTTGCTTTATCCGGTTTAACTTCTTCAATTACACCTGAAAAGTTAGCAAATGGTCCTTCAATAACTTTAACCGTCTCTCCTTTATCAAAGGAAATCTTCGGCTTCGGCGTTAATGTACCCTCTTCTATTGCTCTATTGGTATTCTGCCCCTGCGATCATGAAGGAATGGCAGGACCTTGTGCTGGAGCATGGCTTTGCCTATGGCCGTGAGGGCCACGCCCTGCGAGGCAAGAGTTTCCTGAGTGCTATTACGACCGGGGCAAAACCGGAAGCTTACACCGAAGACGGTATGAACCACGCGAATGTGCGTGACCTGCTGGCACCGTTTGAAAAGACAGCTGATCTCTGCGGTATGCGCTATCTGGCACCTTTTACCCTTTTTGGGGCGGGCCGAGCGCTGGAAGATAACCGATTGATGGCCAAACACTCGCACTTATCTTTGGAAGTGACCGGTCACACCGATTCGATTGGCACGGCTAATTACAACAAGAAATTAAGCTTAAAACGCGCTGAACAAGTGAAGGCTTATTTGGTCAGTAAGGGTGCCGCGGAATCAAAGATTACGACCTCTGGCGATGGTATCAGCAATGATCACGATAATGCTTCCCGTGAAGGACGATTCCAAAACCGCAGAGTCTCCTTGGTGCTTTACGAAGGCCTGAACGGTTCCCGCACCAAGGTTTCTTATAAACGGCTTATGCCTGAGTATTGTATGAACTTTGTTTACAAACCAGTCACATGGCCTATAGCTATGAAGATACTTTTAAATCTAGGCAATATTTAACTTCTCTACACTTCTATAGAATATAGAAGAAAATTAATTCCTATTGACTAATTAAAGTTTGACCCAGAGTCTTTTTTTCATATTTCTTCTATAGGTTTTTACAAAGTTTAAGTTAAATAACAATGCTTGTCCAGCTGTGTGCAAACTCAAAATGAGTTTCACTAATTGAAGAAGAATGTATTTGGCTGAAGGATTCTTGGTAATTAGAGAATATTTCGGTGATATCGTTGACATCCTTAATATGCGACTTAAAAAAAAGATACAGCAACCAGGTATAAAGTTCGGTGGTGTTTGAGATTGCATTTCCTCCAGTGAGTATTGCTACACAACAAAGGGTATTAAGATACTGTGGAATCGACATTAATACACTGATATTTTGGGATGAATCCCTCGTTTTCCGGATTGCCTCCTCCTTCTGCGATTCTTGCTCAGTAAATAAATTTATGTATTCGTTAACTGACTTTTCCGACAGCCCGATTATTTCGAGTACGGTACGTGAGGATTGAGGTAATATCATCATTCTTTATATCGGAGTGTTTGCTCACCTTAATATTCATCCAACTATGATGGCTAGACGCTCGTGATGATTCTAGTTTACATAAAAGAAAAATATAAGATAAAGATACTCCAGAGCTATGATGGCGTGCATAGGGCCAGATCCGTAATGTCATTTCTGAATATTTAGATATATGGAAATCATTCTCCCGAAAACTAGGGGAGAATGTCAAGCGTGCAGCATTGTTCCCCCTCTTTTTGTAATAATTTTCTTTGCTCACTACCTAAATGCGTCAAGTTAGTCTATTAAATGTTGTTATCAAAATAAATTATGTTTTAAAGTCCGTTAATTGATTCTTAGTCTCTTTTTATGGAAATAAGATTAGCCCTGTGGCAACTGGGATGGAACCCTGTGCCCAGCGGTAACCACATGCTACATTGAAGTCAAAACATTTATGATCCCCAAACCTTACCCTTATAAGACGCTTCAACTGTCCGCACTCAAGTTTTCTTTATTTTAGTAAACTCCCTCATATAAAGTCTGTGGATTATCGGCAGGGTGGCAATGGTCAGCCAGTACGGGTTGTGATGCCGCTCCTTATTTTCGGGTTTTTAATCCGGTTAATCAGCAACTAAAATTTGATCCTGATTTTGAGTATATTCGCCAATGGGTGTCCGAATACGGTAGTCTTAACTATCCTTTACCAATGGTTGACCACAAGGTCGCTCGCCTTCGTGCTATTGCAATTTATAAGCGATATTTGAAATAAGCGTCATTGATGATTAGGGAAGAAAAGTGGCTACATCAGCCGCTAAAATACTCCAATATTTGTCCCTGTATAGTTGTTTCCAAATCCGTCAGGCGAACTAATAATACACTTGCCTTGTCCGTATCACCCTCGTTTACTAACTTGTCCATCAAACCAACGAGTGCAGGATATTCTTCAAAAAGGCGTTTTGCTGGATAATAAAGAGATATCCACCTTGTATTCACAGTCTTCATAAGCTTCTTTCCTTTTGTCAATCCTTTGGACATATCTTGGAATTGTAGGTACCTGCAACACATCATACAATAGAAAAACATAAGACTCAAAACCCAATTAACTAAAAGTAAGCATGGCTGAATAAATTGCGCAGCGACGACCGGAAACGCCACGAGCCGGACGCGCGCCTCGCCGGGCTACGCATCCTGGTCGCCGACGACGACGCGGGCATCAGCAACACGCTGAAGGAGATGCTCGAGGTCGATGGGTGCGTGGTCGAGGTCGCCGACAACGGACAACGGGCGCTCGAGCTGCTCGAGCAGGAGCGCTTCGACCTGCTGCTCTCGGACGTCGTGATGCCGCAGATGGACGGGCACGAGCTGTATCTGCGCGCGCGCGCCGCCTACCCCGACATGCCGATCCTGATGATGAGTTAAATAGAAAAAGTTTCTCATAAAAACAAGATTTTTTAAAAGAAAAGTACGGAGCTACATTAAACCAAAGACAAGCAGAAATAAATTCAGATATTAATTAAAATTAACTTATTAATCACTATCAATTCATGCACGAAACCCAAAAACGAACAGAAATAGCCAATAGTCCGACAAGTGCTCACAGTGCCAGAACTTTTTAATGTGATTAGGGACCAAAAATATTAGAGCCTTCACCTAAACCTTTTCATTCGAGTTAAGAATCAAGGTGTACTTGCCCCCTTCCGGTGACAATTAAATTTATCTATCTATCTATAGATAACATTTACGGGAAGCTGCACCTTCTTAACCCTATATTTACCAAACCTATATCGTCAACGTTCTATGCCAAGCTGGGGTAGTTTGACGATCCCTAATTTTTTCGTTGTTTCTCTACTATTTGTTCTGCAAGATTGTTCAAAATACGTTTTTGGGTGCCTGGAGATATTAATTAAATTAATTAATTTAATAGTTAGTTATTTAATTAATAAATTTAAGATATTAATTAATTAATTTCAAACAATTAAACAAGGTGCGCATCGAATCGTCGCAATGGCGCAAATCATCCCAAATAGCGGTCCGTCCCAAAAAAGGGTGGCGTTGATCCGCCAATAGTGATAGAAACTGTCGCAGGGGATCCAAATCGATGCGTTGTGCTGACCTGCGTGTGCAGATGGTAGCGCTACCATAGACGGACCCGGGGGGGTGTCCATGCAAGATGACACCTATGAAAGTGCAAAGCCGGGATAACCGGAATGAGGTTCTGAAGATGGGTGAAATCAAGAAAACTATGAAGAAAACCAAATTGGCGCTTGCCTGTCTGCTTCGAGAAGTGTTCGCGTCACAGCGGCGGTTGACAGCCGTTCGTCCCAGAAAGTGATGGCGATGTCGGTCAGCTTTTGCATGTTGCGGGCGAACGAGCGTGCCGACTGCGCCCGCGGTCCCTCGGTGCCGTTCATGTTGAGCGGCAGCCCGAGCACCAGCGCACCGACGTTGTTCTCCTCGCAGAGTTGTAGGATGGTCTCCGCATCGGGCGTGAACTTCGTCCGCTTGATGGTCTGGAGCGGGCTTGCAAAGGCGCGCGTTTCGTCGGACAGCGCCAGGGGGACGCCGATGGCCGCGAGAACGGCGAGAGTCCGGAACTCCTCGTTCGCTCCCTGCCGAACCGTCCTCCGAAGATGAAGATCCTGGCGCCGGCGCGAGACGTTCAGGTGTCGCCGATCGAAGAGCTGACGATCGCAGCGAGAATCACCGATGACTTCGGCCTCGTGAGGTACGGATTGTCGTACACGCGCGTCGGAGAGCCTGCGAAAGAGGTGGAACTCGGCGGAGGTACGGAACCGCGACAAGCGAGCGAACTCGATTTCTTACTCGAGTTCGAGTCCCTGTTGGCGACGATGTTCTGATGCTCCGTGACGGCGACGTGATGGCCTCTTTCGCTGTCACCGGGATCGAGGCGACGACCACTGACGAGGATGTTGTTCGCGAAGTCGCCACCGCCATGAGCGACATTGTTGCCCAAGCTCGCCCTGACGTGGCTTTTTACGTTCACAGAATTTCCAACCCGGCCGATCCGTCGATGCCGGCGGTCGAAGGCGAAGGCTTCGCCGCCGCGGTTGATCGTGAATGGCAAGGCGAACTGGAAAGCATGGGACTGCTGGAACGCAGGATCGTGGGGGGTTGTCATTCTCAAAGACATAATTTCTGGACCTTTTAACTACACTGAACAAAATGGCTATCTCAACATTGTTATTGTGTATGTTTGAGGAAATGGTAAGCGTGGGAGGGGGTTTGTTGCTCTCCAATTGCTTTCAACTATTGAAAACGGCACTAGTTCTTCAAGTTTCAGGCGAATAAGCCCTAATCGAACTTTCTATGACGAAAAATGGCCATCGAAAAATTTCGATCGGATGCATTTCGGGAAAACACGAGGTGTTTGTGTGTGGGGGGGGTCACCGAAAGACAGCAAACGCTTGGCTTACGGTCTCATACAAGTTTTCAGCTTTGAGTGCTTCAAGAAAAATAGCATCAGCAAGGCGCAGTGTTTCGATATATTCCGGTTTGATTTCGCCTAATATGCGCACAGCAAGGCCTGGCCCTGGAAATGGATGCTGAAATAAACGCTCATGAGGTAGTTTAAGCGCCTTGCCAAGCGTTCTGACTTCGTCTTTGAAAAGTGTTTTGAGTGGTTCTAGCAACTTGAAGGGTAGTGCCTCAGGTAGCCCACCGACATTGTGGTGAGTTGTTTTTTCAGAAAGATGACCAGTTTTCCTTTTCGTAATTATATTTGCTTAGATTTCCTTATAGCATAATTTTCAAGTACAGGTCAAAGTCCTCTTACTAAGCTAGTAGTTTTGCAAAAAGTAAACTTTCAAGCTAAAATCTATTTTTGTCTTCTGGATGAGGCCATTGATTCTTAATATATGCGTTTGGCAATTCAATTGAAGGGCTTAATACATTAGCTTGGCCCACGTCAAACTGAGACACACTCCAAGTGCTAAGATTTTTTTATGTATTAAAATATTGTTGCATTGCGCGACAGCGACCAAGCTTGCATCCGATCGAGAAGGCTCATTCGAATCGTCGGATGGAACCCAACTGGCGTAGACCGCCAAATCTTGAGGAAACTTATCGCCCCGATCGCCAAAATAAACACGATGATGAACGCGCCCGACATCAACCACCAACGCGGACTCGCGAAGCGACGACCTCGAAACGGACCTCTCTTGGGATTCATTAAAACGTCACAATACTTTCTTCCCCCCCCCCTCGCAGAAACCACGCCAACTCCGGTCAGCAATTCTGGCGATCTCGTCCCAGGACCCGTCCTCGCAGCCGCCCTTCCGCTGGGTGGGCATCAGCGCCTTGCGCATGGCCTTGTTCCACGTCCCCCACTTGGCGTCGTTGAAGTGATAGAGGGCGTAGGTCCCATAGTACCAGTAGTAGAAGTTGAGCTTGCGGGGCGTCCACTCGGGCAGGTGCTCGCCGATCAGCCGCGCGCCCTTGCGCAGGTCGTCGTCGCGGGTCTTCTCGCCGGCGAAGAGCCGGCACACCATGGCCACCGAGGTCATGACCGGCAGCGGCTCGAAGGCATCGGGCTCCTGCGGGATCATGGAAATTTTCTCTCGCAAGCTACTTTGCGTCACCGTTTGTATGTCCTGCCCATCAATCAGGATACTTCCCGATTGAGGTTCAAACAGTCTCAGGATCAGGTTGACGATAGTACTCTTGCCGCTGCCGGAAAAACCAACCAGACCTACTTTCTCTCCTGCTTTGATTTCAAAATTCAAAGCTTCAAATACTGGTTTGCCGCTGGTATAGGAAAAATCAACCTGGTTAAACTGTATCGAGCCTGATTCAACCTTCAATGGTAAAGCGTGTTACGACACCATCACCTGACGAAATGCCTTTATTCCTGGGAATGGTCTTTCTATCATAATTTTTAGTAACTAGGAAACAAAAAAAAACAAAAAAAACAAAACAAAAAACGACAAGATGCTCTTTAGTCTTTCTCTTAATAGAAGTCTGTAATACTAGCCTTGCCACAGGTGAGGTTCAGCACATTGTCCTACAAAATCCACGAAGAACGAAGAATAACGAAGAAAGAGATGAAACAAAGATAGAATAGTTTTCATAGTGATTAAATGAAAAAATAAGACATTATTTTCAAGGTTTTCTTTGGATAGCCGCCGCTATCACTATGTCCAAAGGCTTGTATCGTTTTAATCCCTTTTCCCAGGAGATTCAACATTTTCAAAATGAGCCGGCCAATTCCTTCAGTTTGAGTGATAATCAGGTATTATACACTTTTATTGATCGGGAAGACATTTTATGGGCCGGCACATTATATGGAGGAATTAATAAATATAATCCAAAAAAAGAAAAGTTCCGACATTTCCAATTTGATCTCCAAAATCTTAATCGTTCAAGCGATACTTATGTGACTTCGATTAAACGAAATTCTAAAAAACAGAATTTTGATACTAAAAGATACATCAAAAGAAATGGATTTTCATGCTGATTTTAAATATACAAGTTTCATCAAATTTAGTCTTTGTCATCAAAAGTTAAGAGCCTGAGAAAATTTGCTTTATTTTGGAAAATAGGAGGAAACACCCCCCAAAAGTCACAGAATCTTAACGAAAATCACACCATCTCATTCAGCATATCAGAGAGCCTTGTTAATAAGGATTCAAGCTCCTATCTACAAAAATGTGGAACTTAGAATTTTTTGCCATTAATCGTTTCTATAGCTATCAGAGGATTTCAAACCCAATTACATTTACTAAAATAAAGACTTACGTATTTACACTTTTCTAATTCTGAAGGTATGTCTCTATCAGTAATTGTTCCCATACTTCTTAAAGAGAGCAGGAGGTATCTTGTGAGCAAGTTGTCTAGTGCCAGGGTCCTTAACAGGTCATCACTAAGTATTCCTTCCCAAGTAAGAATATTACCCATTAGTTTTACACCAGACCAGAATTGACGATATACAAATTGTTACCCCATCTTTGTGTCCATTGTTAAAATCTATCCCCTTTTCGACCTGACATGGACTTCTAGGAAATACATCGTAAAACGTCTTTCTATCTTCTCAATTTGGACTTGTTCGTGTTTTAGTCAACGAATATGCTCGTTTTCAGAATTTACTGAATAAAGCAGATATTTTAAACCCTGTCGAAGTTAAGTTCACACACATTAGGTCTACTACAAAAAAGTCCAAAAAGAGGAAAAGAACAAAATGAAGCCTTCTTATTTGCCCCCTTTTCCAACGCTGTAAGAGATGGAAATTGAATTGTCTGAGATTGGGGCTATAGAACCTAGTCTATCACCGTTTTTATTGCTTTGTCCTCTCTCTCTGCAAAGAAAATTCTCAAATTCCTAACAGATACTCGAAGAACTGTTTTATTGCCTTTGTAGAGCCATTTCAAGAATTCTAGAAGGAATTGGTCAGGCAGATGGTGGTATATAAGACCCTCCAAGATAAAACAAATTGGTGTACATTTTCAACTTTTTTAGTTAGATTCTCCGCATGGGCCACTCAGAAGCTAAATCGATTCATTCTATTTATTAATTTCTTTTGAGTTTTTATGCCTGCAACGGTTTAGCCACTGCATCCAATTCCTTAAAGGTAAATGAGGGAACCGGGTCGTTCATATTGTCCAAGTCTAGATTTGTAGCCCAGAATTGCAGCGCCTTCATCGGCTTTAGAAAACCATAAGTCATTAACCACACAGCGATAAATGCTAACCCTAGTAAAACGATAAACAAATAAATAAGTGGTATGGCAGAGGCAACAATGAAATCAAATACTGGGTCTGACAGGTACGTTGCTTCTGGAACATGAACTAGGTATAAGTTTTGGCCATCGTGCAATGGAAGCCCACCGGCTGGGCTGTACCCACCGCCTGGGCGACGATGGCCCGGTGTTGTTGGACGGGCCGGTGGACGGGGGAGACGAATAGATGGCGAATATCGCCGTGGTCGGCGCCCAGTGGGGCGACGAGGGCAAAGGCAAGGTTGTCGACTGGCTGTCGGAACGCGCCGATGTGGTGGTGCGCTTCCAGGGCGGCCACAACGCCGGCCATACGCTGGTGATCGACGGGGCGGTCTACAAGCTCAGCCTGCTGCCGTCGGGCATCGTGCGCCCGGGCAAGGTCTCGGGATTTCTCTTTTGTTATTTCTCTCTGTGCCTACGTTGGTGATTCACAAGGATCTGAGAATTTTTATAATCTATACAGACTTGAACTAGTTTTTGGTTGTGATGATGCGGTTCAAACTTTTCAAGTGATCAACAAGGGGCATTACAGTTCACTTTGTTAGTGAAGCATACTAGATTTCATCCATAGGTGTTTATTTTCCATCATAGACAAAGGCATTAGACAGATAGAATGTCTCCAAGACCGCTAGAAATTGAATTTTATTCCGTTGTTTGTTTGATTTTGAGGATACTGCCAGACTCCTCACAAATGATATAATCATTCCAAGGTCTTTTTAGAGCGTATCGATGAATGATTGTCCAGTCTGAAGTTTGTGGTTATATCAGGGACAATCTTGAACAAGTGTAACCTATGATAAGTAATATACATAAACTATATGATACGTTAAATTTAACTGTGAAATATATTAAAAGCGATAATTTGAACCATTTTGTGAAAATAGTGCGATAAGTATGCTATTATTGAGTTTTTTCAAATTTAAATGTTTGAAATGATAAAAAATAGTCTGAGATGCCGTCATCATGATCGGCTCCGGCCTGCTCGGCCTGATCCGGGGCCTGACGCGCGAGCTGTTCTCGATCTTCGCCTGGATCGGCGCGGCGGTGGCGGCCTACTACGCCTTCCCGCACGTGCAGCCGTTCGTGTTCCAGATCATCGAGATCGAGCTTCTGGCCGATCTGATCGCCGGCGCCGCCGTGTTCATCGTCGCGCTGATCGTGCTGTCGCTGATCTTCGCCGCCATCGGCGACCGCCTGAAGCGCAACCGCACCGGCATGCTCGACCGGTCGCTCGGCCTGGATTCCTCTCTCTTCTGGTTTTTTAAAGTCAAACTTTAGAATGTCTGAACCTCTCAAGAGCTGCATCAATAGTCCTGCAGTTACAATCGGCCCAATCCCTAATTCAACAAGAGTACCTTGTTGGGATGCGAAAATAACCCTAGCAAAGGCTAGGAAATCAAATTGTGGTGCTGTTGCGCCAAATAATGGGGTCTGTCCCATTATCATATAGATGAGTAATGCAATTCCACACCAGAGCAATCTGGTTGGGAGTGGAATTTTCTTTTTAGGTTTAGGAACTTGTGGTATTGAGCCGGGTTGCTCCTTACTACAGTTCGTTACCACGAACTGTTTGAAAGACCGTTCAGAAGTATAAACCTTTCACATACCACACTTGAATAATCCTTTTTTCTTTTCTTTTTTCGAATGGACGATTATAAATGCTTAATTGATAAAAATAAGATCAAGGGTTATCGACTTCAAGACAATTTGAATTACATAAAAATTGGCGCAATGTCTTCCCCTTTCAACTCCCATTAAGATGTGCCTCCTTTTTTCGTTTACGTCACAGCATGTGATCGATACAAAGCGGCTATTCGGGCCAATGTATTCGTTCTTGTCGAAGTCAGGAACTTCAGAAACAGAGAGGCGACTTTCCCACCCAACAACCGTATTCGTAAGAATAGCTGCGCCTTCGATACCTTTCCAAAGTGCATCCGCAAGGTCTTGGTGGGTTACATTATCAGTAGTGTAGACGGTAGCGTAATTAACGATTTCACCATCGCTGTCTCTATCGAAGTAGACAAACTTCCCCTTCTTGATTTCGCTCTCATAGAAGAACTTAGTTCCTCCCAGGTTGCTAAAAAGAGGTTTTGTGCTCCCGAGGCCCCGAGGCTGAAGAGAAGAAGGACCGGACCACCCTGGGTCCCGCCCCGCTCCCCTTTGGTGACATCGCGGCTTCAGAGTATGCGCCCGGCGGCATGCTGGAGAAGCTGGGCCCGACCGTCGCTCGCCTCGACCTCAAGAGCGAGGCCCTGGCGGACCGCGCGCTCCTCGGCGGCTTCGCGGTGAAGGGCGACGTTGATTTCCACTTCCGCCTCGTCTCGGCCGACGGCCACAAGAGCGGCGATCGCCCGGTCACGTTCTCGATCCTGGCGGTGCTTTTACCCCTAGAGACTGAATTGTTTGAACTTTCAACTATACTGAACAAAATGAATATCTCAAAATTTTTATCAGATAACTTTGGGGAAAAATATGGAGAGGTCAGTAGCCCACTAATCTTTTGGTCACTTAAAAGGGCACTAGAACTTTCAATTTCTGTTGAAATACACCCTCTCCTGATATCCTAGGATCGTTAGTTCGATTCAATCACCCCGAAAAAGAAATAATTAACAATCATCCATGAAATGCCTTCTGGCAAAAATAGTAAAATTCCACAGTTTTGTAGGATGATGGCGTGATCGAAGTTTCGGGCAAGGACACCGAAGGCTCAGAGATCAGCGCAAAGGCCGTGATGAGCGGATCGTAGGAATGGCCGGTCTAACGGCCGGATCCAAATCCAATGTCCGCGAAAGACGGTATAGACATATCAGACCACGCGGCCGGTGGAGGCCTTCTCCACCGCCGCGTCTTTCTGCGGCAGGGCATTGTGTTTGCCGGCGTAACGTTGGCTGCGCCTGCGGCTCTTGGCCAAGAGCAGGGCGACAGTTCGGCGGCCTCCGATCCTCCGGCTAGACTGTTCCTTTAGAAAATTTCTAACATATCTTCTTCAGCGTTTCTAAGCATCCAAGCTTCAAAACCATACTTAACCACCATCATTAACATAGCATCTGGTATCCTAGTCTGGGTTCTAAAATTTGTTTTTCTATCCTTCCGAACCTTTCTCAACGGAGAAAGATCTTCACCGTAGCCGTTGTCTTTACTGTTAATACAATATAGGTAAGCGAAGCTTTTCATTTGTTTAATTGTCGTATTATCCACCTCCTAATACGCATTTATTCCCAATTTAAGGCGACTGTATAAAAAATCTCTGTGCTACGCTGGCCAATCATGATATTCAGTAGAAAAAAAATCGTTCGTTGCCACTGAATTGAGATCAAAGGGCTTGATGTCTTCCATATCATAACAGTGAAGCTACTCATCACTCGAAGCGTCGTTGAGATAAGACGTTCACGGTTGTCTACAATTTTTGTTGACTATCCGAGCTGCTTTTTCCTCGTCTTCTTTACTTTCGGGTCAGTGGCGTAATTTTGTGAAAATCCTGAGACGGGGCAAAGTTAGAGCCAATTTTCCCAGAACAAGGGGCGACAACTATCTCATCTCTTTTGAGCGCAACCATCGCATAGAAAGATTTACCTGGAAGAATGAAAGATTGCAGCAGGCGTCTGGCATCCAGACCATCGACCTCAACGGCTTTAATCTGGAAAATAATCACGGGCCGGAGGCGATTGCTTATTCGAAAACATCTGACAGCATCTACGTCTTCCCCGAAAGCGACGCGATCAGTGACATGCTTTATCGGGGCTTCGTCATAAAGGACAATGACATCTCCGAAGTGCAGGTCTCACGCAAAGGCCCGTATCGGATCGTCATTATTTGCTGTAACTGTACTGGTAGTACTAATTTATACATATATTGAACTAGCCTTCTGGCTAGTTCAAAGTCCCCTACAACTTATCCTTAAAAATCTAAATTAATAATATAAGTTGCTTTTCAGAAATTGCTTTGAAGGTCCACATGCTCATAGTTTGATTTGATTTAGTTCAAGATCTGACTAAATGTTCCTTAAAAGCTTCACCTTAATACCCTTAGCTTGCGCAGTAGCAATAATTGTAGCAGCATTAGTGACAGTATGCACATAGCACCTTTGGTTTATGGGTTTTTTTCCTATGGTTTGGTTTGCGTTTTTGACAATTTCCCCAGCAACCTGAAAACTGTGTTTCTTTTTGTTCCAATATGCCTCTTTCTAAAGAGACTCAATTCTGCACCTTTACCGTGTAGGGCTAATTTTACTTGGATCATCGAATATATGTAAGGTCTTTGAATTTTTGAGATGCAGCACCATTGATTTGAAATAATCACATGATGCGGAATAATAACCTTAACTATAAGGCATGAACGAGCCTCTTCAAAAACTAAGAACATCTTGTGACTCAGCGCGATGAAAGCGATTGATTTCGAATCGATGTCGTTTACCGCCGGGCTCCTCCACGACGATGGCGCCATAACTGAGGTCATCCTTCACCTTGGTGACGGTGCCCGTATGGTTGCAGACAATATCCTGATTGCTAAAGAACTTGCCCGCGTTCGTACACAGAATAAAGACCACTCCGAGCGTTGTGAGCACGGAGACCATGGAGCACAACCACAGCAAGACCCGAATCCCGCCTTCGAAGAAGGCACGGGATCGCCCGGAGGAGCTGCGACTCCATGCAGCCGTCGGGTACTCTTGCAATGCAAGCAAAAGTTGACGGCATATTTTACTAAAATATTAAAATTATAAGAACTTTCTTGTGTACTAATAACTGTACAAATTAGAAACAAACAAATAAATATTTAGGATCACCATAAGAAGCGGAATTTTTTATTGAACGTTATTAATAGTTAGGGTCTTATAATTTCTTTATTGACAAGGATCGTTATTTACTTACCATTCATTACTATGAAGAACTTGTTTTTTTGTTTTTTTTTTTTTTTTTTTTGCGTGTTACTCCAACCAAATCATATAATTCGCGCCTTTGCATATTCTCTACAATTTAGTCTAACATTCTGTAATTTCAAGCTTAGTTTCTGTTTTCTTTTAAAGGTGGTGCAAATCACAGCACATTTTATGAAAAAAAATTAAATAAATGAAAAAACACGCATTAGTGATCTGGAATAATTGAGTAGTACGAAGCACTAGGTGTCCTCCTGTGTGAGCATGCTGCTTTTTCTTATTATAATACCTAGAATTATATTAAAGTTGGTTTTGATATTGAGAATTTCCAATGCATTGTGAATTAGTAGCTAGTTTTTTTTAATGTATTAAGTACTAGTAATAGGTTAATACAGTGATTCATTTAAGTGTTTATCGATGATCGCTGATCAAAGTTTACGTTATCTGTGCCTTTTGTTTATTTTTTATGTTTTTTTACGTTATTAGTATATATCAATAGATTTTTCATATTCAGGATACTAAGAACTTGGGGTACGTATTAGTAGTTATGTCTTACGAGCATCAAATCACATATCAAAATAATAATTTCTCTGGTTATAATCATTTGTATTATTAGGGACAAGGTATATATGAAAAATAAAGTAGGGGCGTACAAAGCGCAACATGTGAAGCCAATAGCGAAGGCGGGCACGCCGCAAGCCCACCTTGTTTACATCGGCTTGAAACTGTTCGTAGAGATCCCCCTCGATCTCATCGATCCACTCGGGCGCACAAAACCAGTGCAACAAGGCTAGAGCTTGTGATGGGGGCTGTTCACGCATAAGCCATTAAGCAATCGTCCGTGGCATCTCTGCTTGTAGATCGTTGCATGTAGAGATGCCACAAACAAGCACAATAGATTGGTGGAATTCACGGAAGCGTTTGTCGTCAACACTACAGTGTTTAGTCATAAAATACCCCATAAGTTGTCAGGGTATTCACGTGATGGTAAGATAGCAAACCTTATCGACTATGTTATTGTAAACCGAAGACTAGCAGGATCAATACAAGATACAAGGGTATATAGGAGTGCTGTTATTGCTGTTAAAAGTGAAGATCACCATCTAGTAGTGTCTAAGGTTAATTAAAGCTGAAATTTCGGACGGGTAGCAGCCTCCCGGGAAGTTATGATGTTAGTAGACTCCAGGGTGAAGATTTGAGAGAAAATTTCCTACACCAATCGTAAACAACGAAAAAGTGGTTGCCGTAAATTCACAGGGTGATTTCTTCGATGTTGACGATGCTTCTGTGAGCAAGGGCCTGGTTCAAACGCCAATGTTTCGCTCAAGCAAAACTCAACAGAACCTTGTTTTCACTCGATCAGCCAACTTTTCAGACGGAACAGCTTTTCTGGTTGGCCCGTTCGGAAGAAACGAAACGGTTTCATTCGTTCCGGAGAATACGACCCTGCCTGTCAGCCTTTCACAGTTCAGTTTCAAGGACCTGAAAGTGGTCAGAGAAAAAGCCATAAAATTACAAAAAATAATATATTGGTTTAATTCTATTTCGAATTGTTTTTGATTTTATGTTTTATCTCATTTGTGTTTTATTGGTTATGTCTTAGATTGTTTCTAATCTAACATGGGAATGATATCGGAATTATGTTTATCTTATTTTGAATGCTTGATAAAAAATCTTCCTTACGCAACAGTTGTTCATTCAGTACTGTAGTACTTTCAGTAACGCAGAACATATTGATGGACATAAGCCAAATCAATGCACCATATATTTTTTGTGTTGGTCGCTGAACCACACCTAAAGCGCGTAGCCCGGGCAGGGCGCGCGCAGCCATGCCGTGGGGCATTTCCAGATCAGGCGGTTGGGCAGCCCCAGCACATACCAGTCGTAAAGCCGCAAGGTCAGCGGCGTGTAGACGGTCTGCCCTTGCTCGGTTTGCCCTGCTTCGGTCTGCATGGCGTGCTCCGGGCTGGCGCAGATATAGCGTAAGCTGATCAATATCCAAGACACCCACGCACTATCCATTTCGTCACGCAGGGCTTGGCGCGGGCGTGCATTCGCGCTTCACTCACCCCCTCGTCAATACCTCTCTCTTTACGCTAAAGTTTTTATTTATTACTTTCATTTGATCAATTTTTTATAAACGAACCCTTAGTGATTCAGGGTCATTCTACAAGAATCGGAACAAAATTTGAACTTTAGCGTAAAGAGTCAGGTATTCACGAGGAACCAAATCCCTCATATACGTAATAAAGTATAAAGGGTAACTCTTTATAACTGATTACCCTGTGTAGTCTCAGAAATTATTTACAAGAATATACGACTATAGAATTTCGTTCAATCCAATTCAATTTGCTGCTCGCGCAGCTATTGCTGCTTACCTCAATAACAATACACAGTTAGCTCGCGTTGCGACTGTGTTTCGCGGCTGGTTGGGCGACCGCAACCGCTATCGCGGCTTTACCTTTGGCGATTTAAGCTGGCAGGCCAATCCTGCTGCACCGGTTGGCATCAACCCGCGGGGCGCGCAGAATGGCGGCAACTCTATCGATGGCGTTTTACCGGATGACCAGCAGTTTGGCGGCTCATTTAGCTGGCCCCCAGCCCAGGAAAACACCGTTTACGAAAGTTTACAAGGCGCATTGCGCAAGGCGGCTTTCATCGCACGAAAGGCGCCATTGCCATCCGGTGCAGGCGCTGTGACGTGATGGCCATCGCCCGACATGCCGTAACCGACGACTTCGGCGTAGATCTTGGCACCGCGCCGCCTCGCATGTTCCAGCTCTTCCAGGACGACGATACCGGCGCCTTCCCCCATTACGAAGCCGTCCCGGTCCCGGTCCCAGGGACGCGACGCTTTCTGCGGTGTATCATTGAAGCCTGTCGACAAGGCGCGGGCCGACGCGAATCCGGCGATGCCCAGGCGGTAAGGTGCCACATCGACGCTACGATAAAAAGAATTGCGACCGAGGTTTTCATTGATCAATCGCTCGATTGGCGACTACTCTAGCTACTTTTGATTTGATGGAGTTTTGATTTCGGAGAGTCAAGCCAAATCAGGCAGGCAATTCAGAATTGGAAATCCAAATATGACAATTCAGCATTGGTCGTTCCTTGCGGATCACCGCTGACTTGAGAGCATAGATGTCTTTGAACCGAGGATCCGCATTCCAAATCGCGATGCTGTCCGCCTCAAGGTCTTTCCATTTCGAAAAAAATTAAATAAATTTAACGTTGCTTTAAAAAAAATGTACCTGCATACAGAAGTGAGGTGTTATTAAAATAGTTTTAACAATTGAAACAAGTTTCTTACCTTTTTTGTTTTTTTAGCGCTAATGGCATCCTAGCCTTTTTAGATTTCTGAGAGAAATGGGGCTCTACCTCCTATTTCTTGTAGTTCCTGCTCTTTTTAAGTAAGACTTCATTATTCATTGTCATTTCTATTCTTTTGAAATTATTCTTCTGTCACAGTAGTCACGGTTCGTTTTAAGTTTTTTCTCGGTGAGACAGCGGTGTTTGTAGAAATATGATGCAAAAATGAGTCACCAGTCTTCGCCGCCGGGCGCCTTCTTCGGTTTCTTTCTTCCAAATGATTGGACTTACTTGGTCCAAAGAACGACAGGGTCATTGTCAGGATCAGACTGACTTTCTACAAACCAGTAAAACACGTGTCGAGTTTCTGTAACATCCAGGTATCCAGAAAACTGCTGGAAGCCAGGGTCGTAATCTAAACCTGGTAAACTGTCGATACGGTCTTTCTCCGCGCGTTCGTTTATCTCGAAGAAAGGATAAATCAACGCTTCGCGACTACGTTTTACAAACTCTTCGTCCAACTTTTATGCTAGTGCAATAAACTGTCGTAAAAAAAAAAGAAAAAAAAGAATCAGTTTTCTACAATTTTAAGATGTAGGGAAGAGGGGAGTACAAAACGAAAATAAAAAGAATAAAAGGCATAAAGGAGAAAAAACAACCGGGTTTCATCTGGATTAGTATTTAGCATTTCTCAAAACTTCCTTTATTTTGCTATTCCATATTCATATTTGACAGTAATAGGAATTAGCTTTGGCGCCGGCCAAGCCACCGGCCAAACAAGTCCCAGAACAAGGTCCAAAACAAGCCCCCAAGAGCCGTCAATCGCAAACACCCAAAAGTTCGGACACTCGATTGTTCATCCCGCCAACTTGGAAAAAATGGATCGCTGAAAACCTGTTGATCGGCAGTTCCAAGGAATCGCTCGTGAAGATCTTGACCGAAAACGGTTTTCCGCTGGATCTCAGCGAGTTAGAAGTCGACGCGGCCAACGAACATCCCTATTTGGTCGCCGCCCGATCCGTCTTGGCCAAGAACAGGCTGGCGTCGTCCATGAGCCGTCCCGTACTACTCCTACTGTGATATGAATGCTTTTGGCTGCTTGCGTTTGTGACTATTTGCAACTGCAAATATTTATGATCGTGACTAATTGCGATTCCGACTAATTGTGATTGAGGCCCCTACTACCTGTGACTGTGACTTTAACTATTTAGAACTATGGCTGCTAGTGCATGCAAATTTAATTGCAACAACTACAACAACTACGTCTGCACCTAAATTTGACCGCAACTGGAACTACTGGTGACTTTGACTGCGAGTACTTGTTCCAACATCATAATATCCCGGAAGGTAGTTACCCTTTCTAAATTTCAGCTTTAGGTTAACCCTATATACTACTAGATGGTGATCTTTGCTTTTAGTATTAATAAAAGGACTCCTATATACCCTAGTTTTCTGTGCTGATTCCGCCAGTTTTCAAAATACATTAGCATAATCGATAAGATTAGCCATCTTTCCACAATGTGAGTACCATCTCAACTTACACTAGCATAATAATAATAATAATAACAATAATTCATTGACACCCTCTCCGCAAAAAAATGCATCATGTTATCTAGCAGGCGTTCTTCATGGAGCACCTGTTTGTTTTCCAGCTGCAGGCGAACCAGTTGGCCAAATTTCAGCGAGCCGATGAAAAGATTGCCCTTCCATTTTGGAAAGCGCTCACCCTGGTAAAAGTCCATGCCCGAAGGCGCGATTGACGGCACCCACTTGTGCAGCGGTTGTTGCATCCCCGCTTTGTGTGTGCCCTCGCCGATGCTGGTACCTATGCCGTAATTAACGCCATAGGTAATTACCGGCCAGCCGTAGTTGTTTCCAGCCTCAAGCAGATTAGTCCTAATACTTTCAAGATGGTTTCACTTAGGACTTGTCTACAAAATAATCATGAAATGTCCTTTTCAGAACCAAACCGAGTGTCCGATCATTGGACCCCAGTTTTCTTTCGTAGTGTCCTTAATTGATTTGCTTTTACTGAACCAAAAACTATTATATTGTTTTGTGTTTTCATTAAAGCGCCAGTTTTCTGTAATCGAATATTATCAGTGGGCTTATTTGCACTAGTTTTATCGATAGATAAAACTAGACTGTTAAATAGACTGTCAAGCAATAATTTTTTTCCCAAAAAAAATCGTATTTTTCCCAATAACAAAAATTATATGTGAATAATTGGCAAATTCCATAGCTTAAAGCCCTTTCTCAAGGGACTATGGGGGAGAGGTAATGACATTCCCAAAGGCATAGCTATGGGGAGTTTCAGCTATGCTAAATCAAATGGCTGTCTCAAAATTATGGCCAGGTGTCTTAGAGAACAAAAGGGGCGTGAGAGAGGGTCAAGTTGCCGTCTGGTCTTATCAGTTACTTAAAATTGGCACTAGAACTTTTGATTTCCTTTCAAATGAGCTAGTCCAGATTTTCTAATCCTTCTCAATTCATTGCCACGCCAGTACAATATTATACCATTATGCAGTCTAGCTCCTTCTTCCAGCTCTCTTGCAATTTTATCCATGGCCTCCATTTCACACCTTTTTAGTTCGTATTTTAATGCATTCTCCACTTTCTGCACAATCCTCTCATTTTCATATGATCTATCACTCAGATAATTCTTGTACAATTCCCTTCTCTTCTCTATTAAAGATAAAGCATTTTCCTAACTAATATTCCTAGCTGCGTTCATAACTTACTTTGCTCTCATGTCGCCCCTAAAAGTTCATCGATCGTCGATGTCAGGATCGCCAGATCACGTTCCGTCGAGAGGCGGTGGTCGCCATCCTTGATCAAGCGCACTTGTACATCCGGGCAAGTCACATGCTCGGCGATCCGCAACGACACCTGATAGGGAACGTCCGGGTCCGCCATGCCGTGCAACAGGCGGATCGGCGCGTCCACCACCAGCGGGGAGCGCAGCAGCAGATGGTCTCGCCCGTCCTCGATCAGCTTCATGGTGATCGTATAGGGCTCTTCGCTATACTCCGCGAACCGGATCCGGCTAACATCGGAGCGACGATGGATGACGGTGTCGCGGCCGCCAATGTTCCCGTCAATATCACTCGGGCGACCACGGCGGACGAACTTGCAGCGTTGATCGCCAACGTGTTGCAAGGCGTCTCGATTGCCGGGTTGAATCCGAACGATGTGCAGACGATTGCGGGCGGTTTGTTGGCCATCGGTGGCGAGGAAGGACTGGGACTGGCCGTGACTGGTACTTCGCTGGAAGTGACCGGTTCGCCCTCGGTGACCGGAGCGTCGACGATCGAAGTGAAAGATCGAAGGAAATTTAATCAACAGACATACATATAGAACAAACTACACTTAGCTCCTAATATCTTTATATTCCAAGCCCCCAGTTCTGGTTGAATTTAGAGCTAAGCGAAAACAAAAAGGAAACTAAACGTTTGTAGTCTTAAACCAGCCGGGAAGATTCCCCTCTAGTGCATCTAAAATTGAACTACCCATTGGAGATTTGGAGTTAATACCAATCTGATATGAAGTGAATCCAATATAACGTAAACAAGGCCTTTAACTTGCAAGCAGACCATAACGTGGGAGCAATGTCCTTCAGACGGAATGCGGACGGGTCTCGCGTAGCGCCCACCAGCGACACGATATAGTCACGAACCTGTTCATCGACGTAGATCATCCGTACTACGTCCTGCATTTCCAGAATGTCCTGCGGCTGAAGAACCGGGCGGACCGGCGGGGCTCCTTCTTCCAGGGCGAGATCCAGAACTCGACGTTCCTGCTCCGGCTGCGGATAAGTAATCCGGACTTTCAGCATGAATCGGTCAACCTGGGCTTCCGGAAGCGGATAGGTTCCTTCCTGCTCAATCGGAAGAGGGTGAGAAGGACTAAAGATATTTTATCTTAAATTTGTCTAAAATTGTGGACACTAATCTCTTGTGGGACTAGAATCTATTCACGGTAGCCTATAGAAGAATTCTAAATCGAAAGAAACTATATATACCCGGTTTAAAAAAAAAAGGGTATCTATATTATCTAAAAAAAAACAGCTTGGGAGATTGAGTTGCAACTTCCCAGAGTGTCTGGGGGTTAAATTAACCTCAAGTTTTAACTTGGGGAGGAGCAGGGGTAAATATAAACACACTATGTGTATTCCAGCTTAGGTGCACAACACGACCAGGATTTACGGAGCTAAGAATTTCGGCAACCCAAAACAGCCTTGGATAAAAGCTGACCAAAAGGCTAATATGCCGTTTGATCCCTTTTCGAAGGCGGTTGCTAGTGCCAGTAAAGAATATTCAAGCCATCCAGCTACTTGGAGACAAACATGAGATTTACATGATTATAAATATGCTTGATAGCAAATCAAAGTGGAAGGGTTTTTCAGAATAAAGGTTTTAACCAGTCTTGACCGGTACACGGTGATCTTCTTATGAGCTTCTCTTGATCTTTCCTTAAGCATCATAACTGGCTTTGTGGAGTGGTATTAGCCTATATATCTGTTCAATGACAAGAGGTCCCTTGATTGGGGTCTATCGGGTCCTTCTCATGTTATCTACTTTCAGGAGATCCCATAAATGCTTCCCCCATAGCTGCGACGGGGTTGAAAACAATGTATTCTTTTCATAAGCTTTTCATAAATTTATATGCATGTTTACAATATTTCCAATTAAGTCAATTTTTGGTTTATACAGTGATAGGTGAACTCGTCACAAGCCTCTACGTGTCGCTTTGAAAATAATTTATGTAACCCCTTCTATCTATAGAGATCGAAATGGCGACGGACCCCCAAACGACATTTCTGGGATGCTTAATCATCCTACCAAGCTTGAAAGAAATACTATAGCCTCCTATCCTAGACTTAAAGCTCCTCGTCTAAAAAAGTCAGATTGGATTCTTATCACCAAAAAGTGCAACTTTTTATTGAGCTCTTTTTATTTACAACCAAATTTCTTGAAGACCTGATAACCTCTTTCGGTAATGTCCTGTTGGCAAGCATTCGGAAGCACTGGGATTGGTGGCCGAAGAGGGTTCACGATTTGAAAATTGCACGATTACCGGACAGGTCCCGGAAATAAGGGGTGACCCACATCTGCTGCGCCGACTGGTGCGCAACCTGTTGAAGAATGCTACCGAGCACGGCGCACCTCCAATTGAAGTCGAGCTCCGCACAGACGACGAGCAGGTGATCATGATCGTCAGTGATGGTGGTGAAGGTATCGCAGCAGAAAACCGCGATAAGGTGTTTGAACCGTTCTACCGCGATGCGAATCTGCAGAACAAAGGAAACAGTGCATCAATTTCAATTTTAGTTCCAACTTTTTCTACAATGAAATCAACGCGGCTAACCTGGGTCCTTTTACAAAAAGATCCCGGTTCTCCTGGGACGCCAAGTTGGGCGCTAACGTAACGCCCTCAAGAAATTTTTACGCTCAGTTAAACACCCATTATATTTCTTCGCGACTTACTCCACAGGGAGAATTCCGCCCGCTTATTCTGATGAACGCCGGTCTTCGCAGAGATATTTTAAAAGACCAGGCCTCGATCGTTTTTACTATCTCCGACGTCTTTGCTTCCCTTAGTAATATTTTTCGTTTTACACGATATTTATCTGAATAATGAAATGAGTCCGGAACTATTGCAGAGTTTGCGCAACGCCTTAAAAACCGGCGGAAGCTTGATTATTTTAGACAACGCCGCCAAGCCTGGTTCGGGTTTGGCCAATATCGGCGACCTTCACAGAATCGATGAAAAGTTTGTTATCTCCGAGCTGGAAAATGCGGGCTTTGAATTAGCTGCACAATCAACGGCGCTTAGAAATTCCGCAGATAATCATGACAAGCCCTGGGGTGATTTTGAAGGCCGAAAGGGAAAAAAAACGAAGATATAAGAAAAGATGATTTTTAAATGATGATTTATATATATATTCTCAAAGACAGAATAGAATACAATTTTTATGTAAATAAAACATTACGTTTGATAAAATTGATTTATTTATAAAAAGGGTTGCAAGGGAATTGCTGCAAGACGGAAAATAACAAAATGGCTTGCAATAAGAAAAGAGGATGTTTAAATGGTGATACATAAATTCAGAAAGACACAATAGAATATCATTCTTAGGTAAGCATAAAGTTACATTTACCTACATTTCCGATTCACAACTAATAAGATGATGGTTTTGGAAGGATGATACAAAGGCGAAACAGAATAGCTATAATTGGAGGATAAAGTGGTAGATCCAGGCAAAAGTATAATACTCACTACAAAGATTTATCGTTACAAAGCTAATTATACCAAGTAAAGGTTGTAATATCATCTGAATAATTAACCTACATAAATATTTGAGAACTAAGGAGCTTTATTATGTCTACTTTTAAGATTGTGTTGTTTTCATATAAACAACATCTTTTTGGCGAATTATTTTTTAATTTTTCGGTTTCCCTCTAATCACTTTTGAACCTTAAAAAGGGTATTGTAGCTTTTTATTTCCAGTCGAATGAACTCCTTCTATACAAAGTGCCTTGGTAAAAAAACAAACAAACAATAATACAGTGCGCCAACGTCACTCTTTACCTAGGCCGTACTATCGCGCTATGTAACTTTAAATAGTCTATTTTTATCTCATCTATTGATTAACGAAACTTCTAAGCATTAAATATCCCTTTCTCTGCGCTGCGGTAGCTGAAATCTAACCCCGGAGCGGGTTTCTTTTGGCCGTGGACACACCTCCTTGCATTGTCGCGCTTTTTAGATGTGTCCACAAAATCGGGGATAGACCAAAATACCTCACGCCGCGTTGCATATGTTGTTTTTTGAGTTATGAAGCTTCATAGCTGCTCTCAGTTCCTTGAGATGACGATACCCACGAACCTTCCTTAAGTTCGGCTCGATTTCCCGGAGAGCCATGCCCACCCACCTTTGCCTCTGATTGCTGTTTTTCCAGTAGCCAATCCGGTCTGTGTATATTCCCACCAAACGCATGATATTCTCGATACAGTTGGTGGAAAGGCAGCTTACAAAGACTCCAGCGGTTTTCGACTGCCGCGTGATACCATAAGTAGTGGCCATCCGGATCGGGATCGGGGCCGTGGCTGGAAATGCCGAGTGAATCGTTCGCAATCACTTTCCAATTGCCTCCGTTCGCGGATACGCGACAAAGAGTGTGACGTCCGGTTGGAACGTACTTTCCATCGGTGATACCTGAAAAGAAGAAGATCTCTTTGCCGTCCAGTGAATATCGGGGACGCCCCGTCCATGGATTGCCATTCAGCTCAAGTTTTGTCGGCTTTGCGCTCCCCGTCGGGTCCGAGCGCCAGGAGGGAGCCGGTGACCTGCCGCGTCGGCGCATGCCAGCGACCGATGACGGACGTGCGGAAGCGCCCGTCCGCGCCGGTGCGCGTGGGGACGATCCCGCCCTCCTCCTTGAGGAGCAGCTCGCCGGCCTGCACGGTCCAGCGGGTGCCGACCGAGGCGCCCTCCACCGGCTGTCCGGCCCCGTCGACGACGCGGCCCTCGACGAGCAGCCGGTCGCCCTCCAGCTGCAGCGAGCGCGGCCAGGGCGCCGAGGGGGTGGTTTTCAAGTGTGTTTTTCGAGCATGTGACTATGAGATAAAAGGATGGTTAAGAAGTCCCTAAATTTGTCACATCAGGACATCAGCCAGAATGGATAAAAGAATCGCACAGATTATTCATAGATCTTGTTTTTTGTTTTAAAAATATGACTATATTACAGTTTTGGTATTGGCTTTATTGGATTCGGTTGGTTCCTTTGTTTTCCAATAGTGACTAGATGGGTGGTATTTAAGAGCAAATAATACTCACTTATTCTTTTGAGCTCATAAATCAAACAAATATAATTCCTTCTGCAGACATTGCTCTGTTCTTCGAACGACTCAGCAGTAAAAAACTGCCATGGACTTTGATCGTACTGACCGCACGACGCAAAGTTGCTGAGCGTTGTGAGAAGATCGCCTATCTCGAAACGCCAATCGCGGTTTGAACATGGTTGCTAGTAGATGACATACCTGCGAATCGCCTTGTCCCTAATACAAAGCCCCTCTCGACATGCTCGATGAACGAACTCAATCGACAATGGTGATGACGGAGACCACCTACTGTGATCAGGCACTGCCTGCATTGCGGCTGCTTCACTGCGAAATTGCACATTTGGCTGGTAAGCAAAATTTAAGCCCCATTCTGAAGAAGGTACACCTTTTAGTAACAAATATCATAGTCCCTGTTGCAAGGCACTGAAACTCTTCATGGCTCTCTACTTTTGGATATTTTGATATGACGGCACTTTCACTTTACTTAACAGAGCTGAGAGTCTAGTGTTTTTACTTTTGTGTTTGGCACTGAGGGTAATTGGCATAGATTTGCATAACAACGGTAATTATACAATGAGTGGAGGTCGATTCTTTCAAGAGTTGCATACTATCAAAAGCTTTCATTTGTTCATCAACTAGCTCTTGATCCATTTCTTCGTCTCCTAAATCTCTAAAGTTTGGTCTAGTATTATTAATAAAGGATCTAAGTCTTAGAGCTTGATATTTTAGAGAGTGCTTTTTAGCTTTGATTGCTGAAAGATCTTGTTTTACAGCAGTTCCATCAAGTATAAATATAGTTTGACCTTCGTCAACTAATTCTCCTTCAGTAACATTTATTTTTGCAATAATACCTCCTTCTAAATGCTGAATTGATTGAACATGTTTACTGCTTGCAGTTCTGCAGCAATTTCGAGTGCAATGGCGCCCGGGCCACGCCCACCAATGCGCGTGCCAACCGGGCCCCGCAGGCGGCTTCTGATCAGGTCTGCATCGGCACCCAGTTCGGTAAGCAAGCGATCCCGACGTCGCGGCGGACCGAGTAGGCCAACGTACGGCACCGGCGAATTCGCCAATGCATGCAAACACTCACGATCGGCGACCAGGTTGTGGGTCATGACAATGGCGGCATCGAATCGCGGCAAGTCGATCTGCGAACCGATTTCGCCTGCCGCTCTTAATTCCCATGTTTCTTTTTATATTCCAATTATTTTCGTTTATATTATTTTATATATTCCTGTATTTATGTATTCCTATATTTTTCGTATATTTTCTATACAATCTGTATGTCTTTTCAATAATTATTTTTTCAGGAAACCATTCTCGCGAGCAACGAAATGAAACAAAATCAAATCCTTGCACACAGGGGAAGAATTTCTGGGAAGGCCCTTGTACAAGTCATAAGGACCCCCCCCCCCCCCCCCCCAGCCGGAACCCCTCAAAACGGCAGTCTACCATTGTTCGACTTTAGTCCCGACGGTAAGCTCGTCGCGACCGGTGGCGGCGAGCCATCGCGCGGCGGCGAGCTCAAGGTTTTCGAGGTCGAGACCGGGAAGCTCGTCTTCCAGTCGACGAAAGCGCATAGCGATTCCCTCTTCGGTGTCGAGTTCTCCGCTTGCGGTCGTTACGTGGCGACCGGCGGGGCCGATCGCTTCGCGCGAGTGTTTCGCATCTCTGACGGGAAGGTCGTCGGAGCTTACGAAGGCCACTCGAGTCACGTCATGGGCGTGAGCTGGACGTCCGACGGCCATTGGTAACATTTCTATAGGGGTTGTCTCCTCCTCAACCCCTCGCTCTTTACGCTAATTTTTTTTTTATAGTTTTAAAAAGTAGAGTTGTGACTAAGAGTCAAACTTTAGCGTAAAGAGTGAGGTGTTGAGGAGGGGACAACCCCTTTACTATACGGGATAATTTCTGTTCGTTTTAAGTTTTAATGTCGCTCCTTGCTTTCAGTTAAAAAAAACTTGTGTTTTTTTATTTAATGACAAAATAGATGGGAATGGTATAATTTGGGCTATATATTTGCACATTGTCAACAAAACTCCTTCCCAGTGAATACTCGGTTTGTTTTGATTTATAATTACTAATAGAGCTGAGATGACAATCCTACTTCTCGCCCCCTACATGTGGATCCAAAATACGGTTTTCAGTTTAAATTACAAAAAAAAACCTGTTACTAGTACTAAAGAAAACGTGTAAATACACCCTGTCGCAAGAAGGATATTGCTAACTTTGTCAAAAAAGGCTATAATTTTCACAGTATAATTTTTTTTTAACAATGCTGATACAAAATGAAGATGGTTTGTTCCATGGAGTTTAAAGAGGGGACGGACCCCCTCATATACGTAATATTTTTTTTCGTTTTAAGTTTTAATGTTGCTCCTTACTTTCACTTGAAAAAAATTGTTTTATTCATTTAATTTCTCATTGTTTTTTTAAATAATGCTGGAAAATCTGGGGGTCCCTTCATGGAAATTCTCTTCCCCCATGATAAATTCCTTCTTAGAAAGATCCTCCCACGTAAACCCACTCCCCTTGACCCCCCAACCACCAGATAAAACACCCCTGAAAACGTCTGTATACTTCCCAATAGCCAATACTCTGATGGTTTGTAATGAGTGTCGATAGGGTTCTGTTTTTCGCTTTTTTTTTTCTTTTTTTTTTATTGTGTAGAGTTAATCGTGGTAACGAGTCATTCATGTATATAATTTTAGAGATTAAGTACATACTGTGAATTGCGCCCTTTGAACAGGGACGGATCTAGTCCTGTCGGTGTCTGGGGCAAGAATGAAATTTGGTGTCCCCTAATCAACAAACTCATTATAGATTTCGAAATGGAGTTAATGGTTTCTCGAAAGAATCTGTTTCTTTATTGTATATCTCTGTTTTGACATTTTTATTTATTGTTCTAAATTGTTATGATTCAGATCGTGAGCAATATTTCTGGGACGGCTAAAGGTGTTAAGTTGAAACTTTAAGTAAATACTTAATTGAATACTGCTGCTCCCTAACCCAAATGTAAAAGTCTAAAACGTACTGCGTCATTTATGCTTTACTGGAAACTATATGTGTCTTAAACAGTCCTTGGAAATACTTAATAAATGAAACTGATGTTAGATCTATGGTGATATTAATTGCTGAAAGCTCAGCGGTTCAAGATTTTATTTCATTCGTAGGGCCAGCTCGACGGGAACCGCGTTTCGTCCTGAGTTGGAGGCGATGAGAAGCAGATCGTCTGGCCCGATGGGGTAGTCCTTCAGAAGTTGGTCGACGACGTTCGCATCTCGTTCAATCTCTGTGGAACGATAGGCGCTCTCGTGCAGCATCAGGGGAGAGAAGAGCATCGGACGGATGCGGTGAAGTCCGCCGGCGCGATAGAACAACTCTTCGGCGAGCATATGAGAGTGCCCGGTACCGAAGAGGTAGAGCCAATGCCCTTCGACGATCGTGCGACCGAAAACAACAAAAAATGCGTTCGAAAGTCTTTCGATATTTTCTAAGCTAGGCTAGAAAACTCAGACATCCTCCAAAATCTCGCAACGGAAGAACACACTTGGATTTGAAAGTGTGATGTAAAGAAGTAAAGAACGTAAAGAAAGTAAAGAACGAATTAGATAGGAAATTTCATCACATCATCATAAATTGAGGGCTTTCTTAGACAACACTGTTTTCCATTTATAATTATATGTTTATGACATGAGAGTTTCTTTCGTTTTCCCTTTTGTTGTATACCGTTTTTTTGATAAAGCCCTTTGAAGTGGCTGAATCCTGCATTCTGCACATTGTTCGAAAAGATTAGCATTTTTGCATCGATTAGCAAAAGAACTACTTTGCCTCCTAGTCCTAATCTAGTTATATCTTTGCTTACACCCAAATAATACTTTAAAAGTAAATATTGAAACTAAATGAAATAGTTTTATTCTAAAGATTTATTTTAATCACTGAAGGTTTGTTTCATCTAAAAGATTTGTTGTATCTATGTAATTAAAATATAGCATTGAAATTCATAAATTAAGAAATATACATTCTAAGGACGCAAGGTTAAAACACCGTCCCCTTTTGCAATTGCATATCGATCTAATAGAAAAGAAATTACCCTGAGAATCACCGACAGGTATCACAACGATGACTAAGAAGCGCTATGCAGAAGAAGGTCTTACTCGTCGTCGCCTTTACTCCGAAGCGGATGCTGCTGCCGGGGCTGGAGGAGAGGGCGATGCTGTCGCTGATAAAGAAGAAGATACGACGGTGCAGAGGAGAATGACAAAGAGGTCTCGTCGTAAACTCGAATCGGAAAACAACAAAACAAAGTGTTTCTTTTAATTGTTCAGGTGGTGGGACAAAAACCTCTTTTTCTTCCAATAATTTATCTAATCCAGATTTTAGGTTTTTAATGGTATGGTAGGCATTGATGACCTTATTCATCTCAAAATTCAAAAACCAATCGTCATCGTTACCATTTTCAATTTTTATGATTTGTTTTACCTCGGCTTGTCTTTTGTCATTGCGAAATAACTATTGCCAAATCTTTGTTTTCTTAACAAAGATATGGTAGGCGTTGGTGACCTTATCCATGTCAAAATCCCAAACTCCACCCGCCGGAATCATGGCCGCGGTCATCGGGCTGATCGGGAGCCTGGCGGCCCTGCTCGTCTCCGCAGTACTTTGGACCGAGCGCGGCATGAATTACGAAACGGTGATCATAGCAGGCCTGTCACTGATCATTCTGGCGACGAAACGTGTACCCGCACCGTTCCTCATCGGCCTCGGCGCCGCGGTCGGGGTTATGCGGTGGGCGCTGATCGGCAGTTAGGATTATCAGGCCACTTCCGCCTTGCGCTTTTCCGCCCGCTTGCGCTCGTGCGGGTCGAGGTAGCGCTTCCAAAGATAGTCTTGGCGGCAAACCGTCTAGGGCCAAATAAAAAGCAGGTCGTCCTCGGTTGGGGTGGAAGGATGTCGTAAGGAAATATTTAAGGGAAACGGGGATTTCCTGGGAGGATGTAAAGAGGGGGACTTTGAATAGATTGGAATGAAAAAGGAGTGTGCACAGCTGACCTGGCCTCAGGCGGCTTGGTGCTGCAGTGTGTGTTAGTGGCAGCAGTGGTAGCACTGTCAGCGCTTTCTAGTCTTTACGTAGTTCTGTAAGAAATTCAGGCCTTCAAAGTTGTAGTGATTTTTCCTCATTTAACTACAACGTCAATATTCAATTTAATTTCTAAATTACATATTGTAGATGTAACTAAATACCGTTAGCCGTTCTTCAGAAATTTCTGTTGTGGCATTTTGCAAACTATCCTGGACATAGTGTATTTTCTTTGTGTTTGCAATCCCGCTCACAATTTTTTAGTTTCACTTTAATACACTTAATCTTTTTGGAGACCTGTCCTAAAAAGAGTAAGACAGGTCTTGTCATCACCAGTGTCAAGGTTATTTGGCTTTTTGACCATATTGTACGGCGCCGAGCGCAGCACGCTGGCCGAGGGCGGGACGCGCTTTTCCCTGAGCGATGGCGACCGGCTGATCGGGCGGTTCGACATCGCACCCTCGAGCACCGACGAGGGCTTTGCCGACCTGCTGGCAGACGAGGCCGACATCGTGGTGGCCCTGCGGGAAATCCGCCCCGCCGAGCAGGAGCTGGCGCGGCAGGCGGGACTAGGTGATCTGACCCGTCCCAACCGCAGCCGCGTTCTCGCGCTCGATGCGCTGCTTCCGGTGGTCGCAGCGGACAACCCGGTGAGACGCAAAAAGGCAACAAAGACACAAGCTCACAATTAAATATTAAGTTCAGATAAAATGAACATTATTAAATTATAAATATCACTATTTGTTATGAAAAGGCGTGACGTTGTGTACTTCCAGCGTAAACTGCTCAAGGTATGGTCTTTGCTGATTTTGGGCTTTCTTTTTGATTTATGTAAGTAGCACCATCGATCGTGACAATGAAAGATTTTCAATGTTTCTTAATGTTCTTATGGATTTTTCTATTGATTTTCGACTCCTCTACTCCCATAAAACAACATTTATTTTGGGGACAAGGTAGACAATACACAGAAAAATATATGGCACTTCAATAAACACCGAAAATCATATATAATTGAAAGTAATCGTACTTGTTTACATTGCCAGGTACCAGGATATTCAAAGTTCTCATGATTGCCTCTTTTTTCAGGCTGCACCAAATATTACGTGGGGGGGGGTATTTTTGTAAGTGAGCATATTGGGGTGGTTTAGCTAGTGAATGTAAATGTAGTGATGGACTATAGATAATATCCAACCTGTTCGGCAAGAAAATCATATTAGACATGGTACCCTTTACATGTTTCTTTATGACATCTTCCCACCGAAACCAAGAACAACCCGTTTTTCGTTTGGCCCTAGACGGTTGGCCAAAAAGGATAATCTTCGGCAATTTATCATCCTTCATACGAAGAACCATCTCAACCGTTCTCTCATTATAGCCTTAGAAAGTGGGAATAAAAAAACACTTTTTGTGCAGCCTACTGTTTGAAATACGGTCAGTCAGGTGGGTACCTTTTATTTTACCTGTGAAAAAACACCCTGAGCCTTGGCTATTCTGCTTTTAACATCGTCTTGCACGTGTTCTGCTTGCACTTTTCCTTCGAGCGTGTTGATTGCTGTGTCGGCCAGTTCCAGCGCAGCCGAAAAGTCATTGCTTGCGATGGTCGCCTGTGCTTGAACCATCATCAGGTCGCATCGCGACAAAAAGTGGACCTGTTCACGTGAACGATGAAGTTGCGAGACCAACTCAAGTTGTTGGGCGGCTCGATCCAAGTTGCCTGCGTGAATCAGGATAGAGGCAAGTACGATCCGGTAGTCGCAAGTGAGGTAGTGTTGGGGATCGCCCAAAATGTCGCACAGACTCCAAACCACAAGTTTCATAAAATTTGTGCTTTCCGGAGTTAATAAATATGATTTCTCTCACTTTTTCGGTCAGTTCCCATATTTTTCAAGATAGTTCTTTTTTATTTAGATTGAAATCGTGGGTTTTTGATATGGTAGTTTCCGCTATAGGTTAAGTCAATAGGAACATGAAACGTTCCGAATAGACAGGTATTGGCATAAGTAAGCAGAATATGAAATAAATGGCAGCGCAATAGTGCTGCCTGAGTAAAGAACAGAGTGGGCACAAGGTATTATTTTCTCATTCCTTATAATCAGTGGTCTAGCAGGGGGGGGATGGAGCATGGCAATTGTGCAACCTCTGAGTAGAAACTGAAAAAGGTTATTTTCTCACATTATGGAATTGATAGTAGCCTATAGAGAGAGATAAGAACTGACATTGTCCCTTGGTGCTGAAAACCCTTGCTAGGCCTCTGCTATTAATGGGGCATGATATAGCTTTAGTCCCTAGTAAGTAAATATTTATTTAACAACATAATTTAGCTAGGATAAAAGTAAATATATCACTTGATGCCTTTTCTTATGTTCATCCCGATACCTCCATTCTAGGCGTTTTCCAAGATTTTAGGCCCCCCCCCCCAATGTCACCAGATCCAGTCGAGATTCAAAATAAGAGCTTTGAGACACGATATCCTTCTTAAGGAAACAATAAAACAAATTGTCCCTCATTTTACTTCCTTAACTACGTCTATAAACTACTCAAAAAAGAATTTGGGTAATCATGAGCAAATAGAAGATGATTAGCAAAAATTGAGGGTATTTTCTTCAGACACTGATATGATAGTTTTAGAAAGTAAGACCAATAGTAAGGCCTGCGCGTCGTGCTGCGAGGGATCCTCCAACGCGTGCTTCGCGCTCTCGCGCTCCTTCTCGGGCGAGCCCTCCTCCTCGAGGAAGTAAGCGAGGGCCGCCGACGGCGCCGTCGCCGCCTGGCGGGCGCGGTTCGAGTGGCGGCCGGCGAAGACCACGGCCCGCAGCCCGTTGAGGTGACCGCGGTGACGGGAGACCCCGCTCGGGAACTGCTCGGTGAACAGGCCGTAGACGGTCCCGCGGCGCGGGTTGATCAGCAGGGTCAGCTTCTGCTCGGTCCCCTCGTGAAGGAAAATTTGAACTAAATCAAAACACACTATGTGCATGCAGGTCGTCAAAAGCTGAATCTCAGGAATGGCTTGGGATATTATGTTACAACTTTCATGGAACGCTTAAAGGGCAAAATCAGTTGCCCAAAGACAATATGAGCACGCTACGACTAATATTACTACCACCACTGCTACCACTACTCTACTGCCACTACAACTATTGCTACAACTAATACTACTTGTAATGCAGCTGCTATTAAGGGTAAGAGCAATAAGTTAAAATTGAGGGGTAAATTGAACTTATGGTAAACGTACACGATGGTAATGCGCTTTGTGATAAATTCTGAAAGGAGATACTATGGCGGGTCTTTCATGTGGCCTTGTTGGGCTGCCGAATGTAGGAAAATCAACGCTGTTCAATGCGATAACAAACGCAGGTGCTGAGGCCGCGAATTATCCATTTTGTACAATTGAACCGAACGTCGGAATCGTTACTGTTCCTGATCAACGCGTCGATCGATTGACAGAAATCGAAGCGCCAGATAAGAAGATATACGCAACTATCGAGTTTGTTGATATCGCGGGTTGGGGCAAAATTTAAGCTTTAATGTAAAGAGCGAGGCATTAACGAGGGGTAAAATCCTCTCATATACGTAATAAAAATGTACGAATATAGAATGTCGTTACGTAAATTAATTCGTAAGTTACGTATATTTTTTTACTAATAAAAATATTTGTAAAAAACTAAAAGTTATAGTTGCCTTTTCAAGTAGCCAAAAGATTGGAGGGCAACTAGGCCTCCTCCCCCACCCCTTTTTTTCTCAAATCGTCCGATAAAACTAAGAGAAAGTCATTGAGCCAAACCAACGTTTAACCAATACTAGCTAAGATACTGTTTTCACTCTCCTTGGAGCTTTAAAGTTTTACTTTTAACTTATTTTTGACAATTTTTTATTTGGTTATTTAATTACTGTAACTTATTCTAATTATTTTGCTTATTTTTAATGTTTAACTTATTTGGAGCTCATTAAGAACTAATTTCCGATTTTGCCTAGTTTTTTAATACATGGCTATGTAATTTTTAATCTAACCAATACTAGCTAAGATACTGTTTTCACTCTCCTTGGAGCTTTAAAGTTTTACTTTTAACTTATTTGGTAGAGAACCCCATTTTGTTTGATCTCAAATTGTATGATGTAACTGCTCAAAAAGCCAAAATAAGTTGCTCAGGAAATAATAGTCAGTGTTCAGATCTATGTTTGCTTACGCCACATGGTGGTGTGTGTAGCTGTGCCAATGGGTTAGAATTTAATGATAAATTCCAATGTGTTAATAGGACAAAAGGCCCTATTTGCAGTGCAGAACAATTTAAATGTAAAAGAAGTGGAGTTTGTATTGATAAACAGTTTGTATGTAATGGGGAAAGAGATTGTAATGATGGTCAGCGTGCTGCTTGACCACATCGATCATGTTGCCCAAAAGTTTGGGACGGACCATGTCGCAATTGGTACGGACGTCGCTTACACATCACAGAATATGGCAGCGGAGAGAAAAAAGGTTCCTGCAACGGGAAAGAAACGCACCGAGTTCCGATCGCTGTGGCCAAACGACGATTACGTCACCCAACCGGATGCAGCCAAGAGCATCGCCTGGACGAACTGGCCGTTGTTCACCGTGGGATTGGTGCAGCGAGGCTACTCAGACGACGACATTCGCAAAATCATCGCTACAAAAAATTCAAGGCCAGTTTCAGACTAATTCGGTAGATGGATAGAGCTGGATTCCTGCTATAGAATAGTAGTAAAATTACCGTCTTGCGTCGAAACATTAAGACATTATATTAGGTTACATAAAATTATATAGGACATTAAATGGGGTTGCGCGATTTTATAGACTATAGAGAAAGAACATACCAAAAAGTAGCAAAGGGAGTATAAACCTTAATAAAAGGAATAATTAATGAAAATCTTCTTCATAGCCGAATTTTTAATATGTTTTTCTTAATTTAATTCTGCATCTGAAGTTGGTTCACTAAATTACATAATTTTATTTGAAACAAGTTTTTGAAATCCTGCTGAAAGTAAAACTTAAACTTAAAACACTTAACTTAAAACTTAAAACACTTAACTAAACTTAAAAAACACTTAACTAAATGCTTAATTAAAGAAAGATCCTGAAATACATAATTTTATTTGTGTATGTCTTTTTTTAGACGCTGATATTATAAGCATTTTCAAACGTTTTTATAACATGGTTGCATCTCCCCTTTAAGACTCATATCGTGATAGTTATCATGTTTTTTTCCCCAGAGGTAGCGGTTTACTAAAACACCATAGAGATGCTTAATGGCTCATTCAAGAGCTATTTCTCACATCTATGTGCTTTTTATACATTCAACCATCTGGAAGTGCGGTATGGCACACAAATGGTACTTTCTGTGCCATTTCACAAGGGGTGGGGCTAATGGGCTACCGAAACATCGTAGAAAAATGCTTGATATCTCACATAAAATCCATTTCTCATATATGCGTTTGCTCTATGAATTCCCTCCGCTCCAAATGCCAAATGGCTCTGAAAATGGGTATTGATTGAAAACCCTTTCTCCAGTTCCGAAAGCTCTTATCATGTTCCACTCAACTGCCTGCAAAACGCTTTTCCTTCTCTTTTTCATTTGCTCTCAGTCAGGTTTTTTCTATTCTTGTAATCAAAGTATAATTTTTAAGAGCACAGCTATAAGTAAGTAAGAGACACAAAAATTCTGATAGGCCTGTTTCATCTGAGAAAAATCGTAGAAAAATAACAGTTTAACCTTATTTTTTCCTTTTATTTTTACGACGAAACTATTATTATTAGCTTGGAGTAAAATGGGGCAGGTCCTCGGCCGTCTTGGCGCGCCCGCGCTCCAGGGCGACCCGCCGGCCGTTGAACCACGTGCCGGCGAGGACGCCGCCCTCGTCCTCGAACTTGATGTCGATGTTCAGCTCGTCGGTGGGCTCCACCTGACCGAGGCGGTTGATCATGCCCTTGTCGATGGGGAACGTCGCGCGCAGCCAGCGGCCGGCGCGCATGCCGGTGCCCCGGTGCATGTCGTCCTGGCCCTCCTCGAAGCTGCGGACGCGCTTGACCGTGACGTAGCCGGTCTTGACCGGGTCGGCCAAGAGAGTTCCTCCATTCCTGTCTCACCAAAGCCGTTCCTGCGAGGACATGCGCACAACGATTACTACCATAAGCGGCCCCTGCTGGATGCTTTGGACCAGGGATATTGTAGTGTCGAAGCCGACGTCTTCTTGCAAAAAGGCCAATTGTTGGTGGCCCACACGTTTCTTGAAATCAGGAAAACACGCACTTTGGAGAAGCTCTATTTGCTGCCGCTGTTCAAACGGTTGCAGGCCAATGGTGGTCACGTACATCGAAAAGGCGACCGGTTTACTTTGCTTGTAGGAGGAGAAAAAAAGGAAAAAAGTCACAAAGTCTTGGAACCTTGGAATGCACGTTCTCTGTTCTCCTTGCATTCCCATATTTATGTTTTATGACTCTGATAGAAATGTCCATGCGTCTTTATACAGTAGAAAACTACGGAGCAGGGTTATTTGGCAGGAGCTGAAAGCACTTGATTGCCGCTCAAGAACTCTTTGGGGGACATAAGGCCTTCATGGGTTTCCTCATTTGACCGATATTCCGCTATATCGGAGAATGACCGAACAGATGACTTCAGATTCTCTGGTCCCTGATCTTCATCCGGGCCTTCGGTCTCGGCCCGATGACCGGCATGATGGCCATCGGTTTTACCGATACGGGCACGCTCGGAAAGCTGTTCTCGGAAGCCATCGAGAACATCGATAACAAGCAGGTGGAGGGTGTCCGGGCCACCGGCGCCGGCCGCATCCAGCGCTACCGATTTGGCGTCATCCCGCAGATCCTGCCGGTGTTTGTCTCCCAGACACTCTATTACCTGGAATCCAACACCCGCTCGGCGACCGTGCTCGGCGCGCTCGGGGCAGGGGGCGCTACGTCGTCAATAATTTCCCAAGGAATAGGATTATCGCGGCTCAATCGATTCGCTTTGCCTTGCCAATTTTCTTGAGCAAGGTTCTTCACGGTTTGCTGATCGAGTGCCAGGGGGATCTCTTTCGGCTGTTCTTCTTGTTTTGGACAAATTGCTGCAACAAGTTCTGGAAATTCTCTTTCCGATTCCAGAAAGTCCTCTTTTCGATCCAGTCCTAATAACATTGATAACGTGTCATCCGACGTTCCATCTCACACCACCATCTGCCAACCCAATGTGGATGTTGGTGTGGCGTGCGGCGTCGAGGTCGAAGCGCGCGAGCCGGCTGAACGCGATCGCGACCTGGCGGGCTTCGCGGCTGCGCTCGGCGAGCTCGCGCAGGCCGTCGAGCTCCTTGCGCTGCTCTTGGCGGCGCCCGAGGGCCCGCAATATCTGCTCGCGGGTCTCGTGCGCCTCGAAGGCGACCTCGGAGCGATGGGGAGACAGGGCGATCGCGCGGCCGAGGAAGCGCATCGCCTCCTCGTGCGAGTACATCTGATAGGCCGCGTGACCCGCGGCGAGGTACGCCTCAATCCATATCGGTGTACTGGTCGAGTCGGTGATAACTCTCGGGGTACTCTGATGGTCGGCATGGATGGTGTAGACCTGGATGGGTTCGGTCGAAGAAGCCTGCTTGATCACGGCAACCGGAATATTACCGAACCAAACAGTTTCTTGTTGCAATTTCCAGTTTTCTTTGGAAATGTTTTTGACTTTATATTGATTGATTAACTGACCGGCGGGGTTGTAAAAAAATGTGAAACGTCTTTTTTTCTGACCGTTACGTCGCACACGCTCGCCAAAACCGTTATATTTGTGAGACCGCCGGCATCATCTCGCTGATCGTCGGTGCGCTGTCGCTGGGGCTGTTCGTCTGGCGTCAGCTCCTGCTGCAGCGCATCGATGACGCACTGCTCGATCTGCGCGTCTTCCGCTCCCGCAACTTCACGCTGTCCGTGATCATCATGTCGATCCTGGCGCTGTCGATGTTCGGCACCCTGACGCTCCTGCCGCAGTACCTGCAGAACGTCGCCGGGCTCAACCCGCTCCAGTCCGGCCTGATCCTCCTCCCCGGTTCCCTGCTGATGGGACTGCTCGGACGAATGATATTGTTTTTAAGCTCTCGTCCACTACATCCCTGAGTACGTTCCAATAACTCAGAAACAGTTGTCTCGGAAATATCTGACCACTTGTCTCTTAATCCCGACTTCAATATTTCTTTTCTGGCGACTTTATCAGGTAGGTCAATCTTAACGGGGACCAGTCTACTGAGTATCGCTGAATCAACCATGTCAATATGATTTGTGGCTCCCACAATAACCAGGCCTTTATTATCTGCGAAGACACCATCTGATTCAGCTAAAAACTGGGTGACCAGATCCTTGGTGATTTTGTTATTGAGAACCGAAGACTGGCAGGATCGATAAAAAATGCTAGGGTATACAGAGGTTCTGTTATTGATGTTAAAGTACAGATCACCATCTAGTAGTGGCTAGGGATAACCTAAAGCTGAAATTTAGGATGGGTATATTTCTAGGTTTAGGGGGAAATTTACCTTCCGGGAAGCTATGACGTTGGTAAACTCCAAGATGAGAATTTAAGAGAAACTTACGAGGAACAGTTGAATAACAAACAGAAACAGTCTAAAACTTGACAATGTAGAAGATGGATCCCGAAGTGTTAACCTATCTGAAGCGAACTATGCTATTCCTTTTTATCGCGCTTAGTATCGCCTTTTTTTATATGGCCCGGCAGCCGCAGGCGTTTAAGACCAGCGATCGCCAGGGCACGCCTTTTATGCTGGGATTTTTGGTTGCCGGTATGAATTTAGTTAATGTGGTCTTTCTTTTTGCGATGGGAACTTTTCTGGAAACGAAAGGCTGGATTAGCTTACAACCGCCCAACAAATGGTTGTTTATGGCCGGCGCCTCGCTGGGTTGTTTACTACTGTTAATTGGACACCAAATCACCGAGGGTAACTTTGCTCCAACCTTACAATTCTTAAGGGAACGAATTCACCACCATGGCCATTTGTACGAAACACCGGACCTCCTACAAAAAGCGGTAGGTACACGAGATCACGTCAAAGACTTGCTGGCCTATCTCCAAGGACGCTATGCCAATGATTAAAGGCCAGGTTCGAAATTCTGCCTAACCAAGGTAACTTGTATCATTACCCAGTATTCAGGATTTATCGCGAAATTCCTGCTTGTCGATATCATACGCTTTAAGCTTACGAAGTTTCTAAAATGAGGCAAATTTTCTCAGGCTCGTAACTTTAGATGGGCAAAACTAATCATGATGAAACTTATATATTTAATATCAGCATTAAAATAAGATTCTTTTAATGTAACTATTGGTATCGCAATTTCATTTGTTAGAGTTTCGGTTACTATTGAGCCGGGTCGCTCCCTACTACAGTTCGTTACCACATACTGTTTGATAAAATAAAAACAGTTTCAATTTTACAGTTATGGCATAGAAAAGAGACCTCCAGGAATTAACATCATTACAATTTAAGCAATTCTGGGGGTGTTGCCATTCTCAAAGACATAATTTCCAGACCTTTCAATTGTGCTGAACAAAGTAGGCATCTCAAAATTTTGATTGGACGTATTTTGGGAAATGAATGGCGTGGGAGGGGCTTGTTTTCCTCACGTCACTTTTGACTATTAAAAAGGGCATTAGACTTTTCAATTTGCATTCGAAATAGTTTTTTCGAAGTCTCTACGAAAATAAATGGCTATCTTTAAATTTCTATCAGATGTTTTTGCGGAAAATACGACGTGGGGGCGACTGCCCTCAAATCATGGACAGACCCGCACTGGTGTTGATCGCCAGGCGTGGGAAAGCCGTCGTGGCGTTCTTGTTGTAGGGGTCGGTACCAAACCGACCGGCCAGACGCTCTTCGTCACCACCGACAACCGCAACATAGTTGTACTTGTCGATGTAGCTACCCAACAGGCGCAGGTCCACTTTACCCAGGTCGGTGCTGAAACCGTAGTCGATCTGGAAATCGACACCCGCGGTTTCAAAGCTGGACAGGTTCTGGTTGGTCAGCAATACACCGGAGACCTGGTTCTGCACATTCCGCCTGTACCCTGGGCGTCTGGAGACCTGTGAATGTTTAAAAACTTAGACTTGAAATGATTTTTTTAACTCTTCTCACCCCTAAAGCACTTAAAGCGAGTCCTCTATATATTCTTCTAACAATCCTTCTTTATACATTCTATGTAGATTCTTTAAATCCTTCAGTTAAATGGATATTTTATAAATTTAGGAAGGAATGTACCACCGTGCAGCGGTATATCCAAAACAACCAAAGATTTAACAGTTTTAACTAATTGGATATCTTAGGTTTTGGGAAAAAACTAAGATATTGAACATCCGATCCAGCAGCACATTGCCGGACTTGTGATATTCCTCGCCCATGCCCTCGACCCGGTTCTCAAGCTGGACATGGGCCTCCATGCCGAGCCTGGCCGCGAAGGCGGCCGCCGTGCGCATGTAGTTCGACTGCACCGCCCCGGTGATCACCGCCGTATCGGCCCCGGCGGCTTTTGCGGCGCCGAAGGAGTATTCGAGCTGGCACACCTTGTTGCCGCCCGTGGCGACACCGGTGCAATCGTCCCGCTTCACCCAGAGTGATGGCACCGGCCCGCCAAGGAGGCTGTCATCCATGCCCGTGCGTGCATATTTCGCGGCAATGGCCGCAGCCCTTGTCGGATCCCTGCTCTTGCTGCTGAGCGCCGTCGGCACCGTCCGCGCCGAGGCGCCGATCACGCCGGAAAACGCGGCAGGCTTCATGGAGCGCCTCGCCAATGAGACGCTGGGCGTTCTCGGCGACGCCACGGTCTCCTCGGGGGAAAAGACCGAGCGTCTCAAGACGATCGTCGACCGCAGTTTCGATCTGCCGCGGATCAGCCGCTTCGTGCTCGGCCGCTTTTGGCGGAACTTACGGCTTCCTTCCTACCTCAATAATAAATATTTTTCCTTCTTTGACAAAAAAAGCGGTCGAGTTAAAATGAAAAACAAAAACAATCAACAGAATTTTCTTAGACCCTTTTATATAATTTAAGGATTTAATATTTGGTTTTATGCCGATAACCCTCTATTTTTGAGCCTATAAATCGATTGCTTTGTTTTTCTTTCCCCCATTTCCTATAAAATTATCCAAAATTTCCCTTATTTAAAGAAATGCTTTGCATTTCATATTGCAACTATCTAACCACGCTTTCCGAAAGCATTTGACCTCGTTAACCACAATATTTTATTCGAGAAACTTGTCAGCGAGTTCAATATTGATTCCTTACTGTTGAAATTGGTTGCCTGCTTCTTAACAAATAGGTCGCAGTTTTTCAAATACCAGAATCATTATTCAAATCCTCTCCCTGTCCACAATGGCATAACAGGTCCCCTCCTTTCTTCAGTCATGATTAACAGCCTCGCGAAGGAATTTCCTGACCGATGGGAATTTGTTGATGACCTAACGGTCGTTGAAACTTGCTTCAGAAATTTAATTTTAATAAAGTGCTTTTACCAGATCCGTTTTTTCCCAACAGCAATAGTGCTTGATTAAAATCACTATTCAAATTCTTTCTTCAAACGTTTTGAAAATCATTATGGGAATAATTGAGTTCGACAAACTGACAGTTTCTTCATTTTTTAACTGGTAAAATCTTATTTTTTGGATTGGTTTTATTTCATAAAAAAAATGGTTCAACATCGTTTTTTAATCATTTTATTTTTTTGTTTTGCATTCATATATGAAAAAAATATTGAGCACTTGAAAAAATATTGTTTGCTGAGAATTTCTGGTTTGTTATGGACCCGTCTGAAGCCAGCATCGATGCGCAATGTGATCTTGTGGGAGAGGACAAGTTTCTGTGGGGTTCAGACTACCCCCACGTGGATTCCCACATGACAGCGATGGACGAGGTGAAAGCCGCGTTAGCGCCCATGTCAGAACACCGGCGTAATCTGGTGATGGGTGAGAACGCGCGTAAGCTCTTTGCGCTTTAACCAGCAGCTTTACGGTACAGGTCCAGGAAATTCCCTGCCAGGAAGCGTCGTTGGTAGGCCGGGCTCATGTTGCGCCTCATCACGATGGTCTGCGTCATGCTGCTTGGGTTGACTGCAGCCACGCTTTGGTCCCGAGAATACGCGATTTGGCAAAGAAACGAAGCACAGAAAACACTCGCCCAAATGAGTCTTGAAAATGGGCACCGGGCACTCAACGTTGACGGAGATATCGAAACCGCCTTGCTGTGGTACGCTCAGGCATTGCAAAGTGAAGGAAAGGCCGCGGAACAAGCCCGGATATCGGCTCGACGTTTGATCGGTGGCTGGAGCACGTCGCTGCCTCGGTATTCGTTGGCCAAAGGCAAAGATAAAAATGGTTATCGCAAGGAATTAATCGATATGATTAATACTATACAAAGTCTGGCCGAGCCAGAAGTTGTTATAAAAAAATAGTTCTAGCTTCTGTCGGAAACGGAAAGCCTTCAGGCCAGCCGTTTTGCTCTTAATCTTAACTTCAACCTTAGCCTTTATCGTCATAAATTAGCGCTCAACTCAAGATCAAGGATTAAGAGCTGCAAAATGCTTTATGCTCATCCCTCATGTTATTATTTAACCATTACTAAGTATATGGACAAATTTTCGAGGGCCGAATACGTCGGAATGCTGGCCGGCGATATGGAGTAGTCTATGATCAGTTCTGATCCGCTACTGGTGATCTGCCCACTCAACAGACTGGCGACAGATGGTATGTAACGGCCATCGACCATGTGTTCGAAGGGCAGTGCGCGTGTCAAACCATCGGCTTCGACCGGGACATCGGAAATCGCAAGTCTTGACCTTTCCATCAATGCAGCAAGTGGCAGCGCTGCGCCATTGGGTTTGTCAGATTCGGATTTGACGGGCAGAATGACCGTATTTCCGGCCTCCAGCAGGCTGGCTGTTTCATTCGACGTTTGCGTCTGGGTATCGAGTGACGTGGCGGAGGAGGCAACAGCCATGTCATGTCCCTTTCTTGCGCTGTGGTGTGACAAGGCGTGCGATCGCGCCACCCATGCGGATGAGGCGGGACAGGAGAGGAGAGGGCAGCTTGATGATTTCATCGAAGCTGCGATCGACGCGCTCCATGACGTCGAGCATCTGTTTAAAGCGTGCTTTTTGCGTGGGGGAGACCGTCTTGTCCCGGGCCGATTCACTCACGCATTGGCGCAGGTGAACTTCGCCGCCGAGTCTCACGTCGATCGCTCGATCGATGGACCGCGGCCCTTCATCGAGACCAACATCGTGGGGACCTTCGAGCTGCTCGAGGCCTCACGCCGGTACGTCGAGGAGGGCGCGGAGGACTTCCGCTTCCTCCACGTCTCGACCGACGAGGTCTACGGAAGCCTGGGCGAGACCGGCGCGTTCCACGAGACCACCCCCTACGATCCCAGCTCGCCCTACTCGGCCTCCAAGGCCGCCGCCGATCACCTGGCGATGGCCTACCACCACACCTTCGCTATTTAAAATTTTAATCGAATTCATTTTTTTAAAGATATGGGCAGGGTTGCCCTCCAACCGCTTTCGACTCTTGAAAGGTAAACCAGAACTTAAGATTTCACATCAAATGAGCCTCCTTTGAAATTTGTACAACCACTCCTTCAATAAAATCATTGTGTTAACAATGGTAAACTTGTTTAACTTACAGCCCTTGCCTCGGGCTGTGGGGGGAGGCATAGATACTTGATCTTGAACTCTTCCGAACAAAAATGTCATCTCAAACTTTTGATCAGATATGTTAAGTGGGAAGTCATGAAGATTTGCTATCATTTAACAGCTAAATTGACCTGAGCCATGTACAAAATTACTAATGATATCATAGGGAAACGACTAGCAAATACAGGCAGACCCAGGAGAGATTCACCGGGGATACTAGTAACAAAACAGATTGCAGTCAATAAAGCATGGCAAATCATTTTGAGAATTAACTGAATGGACCTGATTCATAAGCGCCCCCTAACATTGTAGATATCCCCGTCGTCCATTTACATGTCAGCACCGACCCACCTTCGGTCAGTGAGATCCGTGTGAATCGACAGAGTGAGGGAACACCCGTGAAAGCCCGCAAGGCGGCCAATCGGGCGGCCAAATGGTCCATCAAAGAAATGCGCAAAGTGCTCGATGAAGACCAGATGAAGTACTACGAAGAATATGTCGAGTTGGCAAACCGCGTGTTTGTCAGAGATGCCGGTTTGCGTTGAATGCTACTGACCAAAACCACCGTGATCTGCGAGGAAGGCAGTTTCCGCCGCTGAGTTCTGCCGCTTGAGTACCTGATTGCGGTGTGGAAAGCGCCCGAACTTTTCGATAATTGGCAATGGAACCGAAGCCGGTGTTGTCCTCGACGTCCGTGTGAACGAATCGCTCGGGCGCGGCGAGTCGGATCCCATGAAGCTCCGACTGACCCGGCCGAATGGGGACTACGGAGAGATCGAGATCTTCGTGCTCGGCGCCGACGAGCTCCACGTCCCGTTCGGCGAGACCGTCGAGATGAGCGGCGAGCATACTTTCTCCGAAGTCGTTATCGACGGCACGCTGCTCGTTCCGGACGACGATCTGATCGTGCGAGTGCACGGTGACATTGAGATCAATGGTCGGGTAAAGATCTTCAGTGTCCTTTCTCGTTGCAAGTATGTGGGTTTTAGTTCTTATAAAAACTGTAGGAAACAGTGTCATCATTTAATTTTGGATGTGTATGGTTCATTTGGCTAATCTAATGCCTCCAAAGGGAATCAGTTTATTAGGCAAGTATTGTTATTCGTTAAATGAAGTGCTCAGTGTTAAAGGGAAACCACAACAATGCAGACAAATGAAAGACAAAAATCCTACAGCAATCACATGCTCACGGATTATTCCAAAAAAGGGGCAAATTCCTATAAGACGCGAAGACACCTTTGCCAACATCACGGACTGTCTGTAGATGTCCTCGGACCAATACCTCTTGTCCCGCCAAGACGGGTTTGAGATTCTGTACTGTCGTCCACCGCTTATCGGTAATAACTTGTGACTGTACAAGAGGTGCATCCCCAAAGTTCTCCTGACCAACGCCGGCTAATTTATCTGCCTTCTCCTTCTCCCGACGTTCCCGTTAGGTACGCTGTGCCGCCTTCTTGGCTTCTTTGGCTGCCTTCTCTGCCGCTTTCTTTGCTCTTTTTTCCTTGTTCTTGTGTCGAATCTAACACGGAATGCACGCTGGTGCGCCGCGTCTCGTTCAGGCATTGATGAACAACAGAAACATTTACGATCCTTGCCATTACCGAACCTTTCCTCTGTGACACGTCAAGCTGCCCTGAACTATTTTGATAATTCGTGGACACTCTACGAAACATTGTTTGCTGGTCTTAAGGGTGAAGAAGGATTTTATCGGTACGTTGGTTGATCAGACGCCATTGTTGGGGGAGAGGTGCGATAGCGAGAACAACATCGACGAATGCGCTCTCATTTCCTTCTTTTTATCTGCAATATAGGTTCAAATAAACTAGCTCGTAATATTTTGCTAAATTCGTGGAATTCTTATAAACTAGCTCTTTACTGGAAACACAACATCGACATAACAAAACACGATTAGGGACGAAAAATAAGTATCCTACAGAAAATAAAACCATTAAATCAGTTAAGTTTAGTATACAATTTTCTCAAAACCTTGTATTACAGCAACTCAAGTAAAGTGAAATAAAGGTAAATAGCACTACAAACTAAGATAAAGCTTGAAAGGGTCTAGAATAAAGACAGAAAAACGTTCATCGCTTCGGAGATACCGTCGGTGTAAAAAATGAAAACATCACCCGGTTCAATTGCGACGGTTTCTTCGCGAATCATTTTCGCAAATATTTCTCCTTTGTCCATTCCGATAGCGATTCCCTGGGGGTTAAGCATTTCCATCTCTTTGACTTTCCCTTTACGCACCATTAACGGATTATGCCCGGCGCGGGAAAAGGTGAGCGTGCTATTTTTCATATCAAAAATCCCATATAACATACTGATAAAAATGTTACGTGGAGAATTGTTGTAAAAAACTTCGTTATCTTGCGCAGGATCGCAGCACGCTCGGCGCCGCTCATTCGGGGCCAAGGGCCGGTGTCGAAGGCCGCACGGGCCGCTTTGACGGCTGCATCAATGTCTGCTGCAGCCCCCCGCGCAACCTGGTGAAATGCCTCGCGGTTCGAGGGATCCACCACATCGAACATTTCGCCCGAGGCGGCAGCGGTCCATTTGCCATTGATGAAAAGCTGTTTCTTCATTGATCTGTCCTTACATGCTGCGCGTTACACCGCCGTCCACCCGCAGGCTTTGGCCAGTGATATAGCTCCCTTCATGGATATTCTCTTCCCTCATAAAAATTATGCGATGGATATATACTTCCAATAGCCTCCTCCTCCAACTCAACACCACCCCACGCAAAAAAGTCCCCCCTGAAAACGTCTGAGAAGTTCATAATAATCATTACTATATGTAAACAATGGTCTAGGTTTGTAACTTGCAGCCCTTCCTCTGGGGACTGTGGGGTATTAAGTCATCCCCAATTAATTCAAACAATGGTCTAGGTTTGTAACTTGCAGCCCATCCTCTGGGGACTGTGGGGTATTAAGTCATGAGGAAAGCGACCCGCGGCTCTGCCATCCCCGTGATCTCTTGGAGAAGGCGCAGGCGCGCCTGTCTCCCTCGCAGCGCGACCTGGAGATCGAGCAGGTCATGGAACCGCTGGAGCGGGCCATGGAGCTGACCCCGATCCTGGCCGAACTGGGCTATGACGAGAAGCGCTCCTTCAACGGCCTCTTGCAGGTCACCACGGACGGCGGCCCCTCGATCGGCGAGAGCCAGAAGGTACGCGGCCTGTGGTACGCCGTGGCGATCTGGGTCAAGGACGCGCCGGGCATGCAGTAAATTGGAATTAGTTCATAGCAGGTTGATCATGATAAAGATCCAATAGGTGCCCTTGTTTGAAAGTGATACTACTGGATTTGACTGGATTCAACAAATAATGGTACCGTGCGCGGACTGGCTCAAATCCTCCCGAAGAATGTTTCTTCACCATTGAATCCACGCAATGTCAACTTCCTTGACTTCAGTCGCCACAAGAACCCAAGAACAACAACAAAAAGACCAACATCATCTACACAAAAGACTGAGTCCTACGCCCTTCACTAAAGGGTCGACATGATTCCGGGTTCAATGGCTATATCTTTGCCAATATGTACGGGCGGGCCAAGCGGGTGGCAGCGTCCTCGGTGCTGATTGCCACCGGCGCCAGCATCCTGACAGTGTGGTTCTGGCTGCTGGTTTTGAGCTGATAGATGGCGGTGGGCGGAATCGCCCACCCTACGGGCCATTCAGCGTAGGGTGGGCGATTTCGCCCACCGTCCGGCCTCACCAGCGAGGATCGTCCAATTCCAGCGGAAATCCTTTGGGCAGCAGACCAGCCTGAAACCAGTTGATGAAGGAATGGATTGAGCCGAATGAATTTTTCAGAGGTGTCCATGAAGAAATAAATGACGGCAGTCTCAAACTGTATGTTAGACAGTTAGTCCAAGAAAAGTTGATTAAAGGTCTTGTTTCTTTATGCCTTCATACATGTTTCTTATTGGTGTCTTTCTTCCCGGAATTTGATTGCTTAAACTCACTTTTGATTTAGTCATTTATTTAAATTCAAAATATATATACTTAAGTGAAACATCACTGTTCAAGATATAGCGAAGCTCAACAGAAAAACAAGGGGCGTCGCATGGATTTTTTGCCGGTCAGCCATTGCGACAAAATGTCCGCGTCTGTAAAAGAAGCATCAAGCAAGCTGCCCTGCCAGAAAGGCTCATGCTTATCCAGCAAACCCGGCGCAGTCAGCATCCAGGCCAGCGCCCGTACATGGGGATTATGGAGATGCTGCCACTGACGGTGAAATGCAGCTTGTGCGCTCTCCATGTGCTTCAACTTGCGGGCAAGGCTTTAATGGCCAGACACAAATCTGCCCAGGCCTTGGCCTTGTCTGCTGGCTTACGCAAGAGATAAGCGGGATGGTAAGTTCTCCCTTCCAGCCCCCCAGATGGTCGAATCGGGGAAACGACCGTTATCAAGTCAATTTGTGCATGCCCCTGACACGCCTACCAATTTCCATCGTCCTAGCACGTCCAGAAGCACCGAACTGGCCTAAGCACTGGAAATCCCTCCCCCCAACTCCCCCAAAGAGAGTGGACCCATCATAATCATGTAAATCACGTATCTATAACTTGTGCTTATTCTTCCCATTAAGTTTCCTCCCGATCCCTCCACTCTAAGCGTTTTCCAAGATTTCCAGTTTCTAAAATTTTTCGCGAGCTGCTTGTTGTCTTCTTCCTGCTGACCCATCGAGGGCCTCCTCTCGTCACTGCGTGGGGATGGGGAGATGGACGCTAGAGCAAGCGTCCGGTCTGATGCTCGCCCTTCATGGTGGTCCGATGGACGACCCGGTCGACGCCCGGCGGTGTGCCGCGCGCGGTATGCATCGTCCGCCAGTTGTCCCAGAGCACCATGTCGCCCTCTTCCCACGCGTGGACGTAGGCGAAACGATCGTCGAGGGTGTGCTCGACGAGGCGTTCGAGAAGCGGGTCGCCCTCTGGCGACGGACTTGGTGGGGATTGTGCCGCGGCGTTACGCAGAGCAAGTTGCCCCGACATATAATTTGAAGATTTTGGATATTCCAATCGATTTGAGCAATCAGCAATTTCATCTCATCTGGCACAAGCGTGCTATCGAAGATGAGGGTGTGAAGTGGCTCAGCAAGCAAATTATGTCGAGTTTCGATGGTTTGCCGGATCGCTGATACTTGTAAAGCGCCCTGCCAGCCAAAAATGAACGGCCGCCCATAATCCCACAACTTGCAGCATCGCTAGCGCATTTCTCGCAATCCGTGCCCCCATCTGTTCGATCAGCAGAGGCCGGACCTGTTCAAAGGTTGGGGGTGGCACCGTGCGCTTGTCGGACACCAATATGACGTGCCAGCCGAACTTGGTCTTGATCGGATTGGCCGTGAACTGATTGGGCTCCAGCGCGAAGGCGGCCTGTTCGAATTCCGGCACCATGCGGCCGCGTGAGAACCAGCCGAGTTCCCCCCCTTGCACGCTGCTGGGCCCCTTGGAGCGTTCCCGCGCCAGATCGGCGAAGGGCCGGCCGGCGATCACCTGCTGGGTCAATCGGGGGGATGCACATCAACCCCAATATCGGCAGTGCCAAATCATCGACACAGGTTCTGACGAAATCGTCGATATCGGTCGGCAGGATTCCCGCCTTCTGGGGTTCTTCGCCGGTATTGACCTGAATGAAGCAGGGGAGCTGTCGACCGACACGATCAAATTCATTGGCCAGCGCGCGGGCGATTTTCGGCCGGTCCACAGTTTCAATCACATCAAATGTGGCCACCGCATTCCTGACCTTGTTGGACTGCAGCGGCCCGATCAGGTGAAGCCGGATGTCGCCTGCTCCTCATCGACCACGATCATGTCGTAGCGGAAACGCGCCGCGAGCTCATCCCAGGAGGTACCGGCATCGAGTCCACGGGCCATGGGTACGGGAAAGTAGATGCGCGCCTGCCGGGACGTCGGGTCGATCTCCTGCTCCACGACCCGTCGGGCGACCTCCACCGTGGTGGGTGAGATCGGGGCGTTCTCGAGCTGACGGCGATCACCGGGAACGATGGGGTCGAGGAAGTGCGCCTGCTGGGAGCCGAAGAAGTGGACGTCGTGCTCCGCCGCCTGCCTTTGAGCAATAATTTTAATGTTTTAATTCAAACTAGAGAAATGCCTGAAAATTTTAGAATTAGTTTGATTTTTGTAAGATAAAATCAACTCGCTAAGTCATTAAACTTACAGGTTTCAACGCAAACAGTTATATAATGTCAGTAGGAAGGCCCTAAAGGCGAAAATTTTCAATTATTACAAATGATGATTTTCCATTTTGCAAGGAATTACAAGAATTCAAAAAACCTATAAAAAGCAAACCAAGAGTTGGAAGCTTAGGACATATAGTTGTTAAAAATCGGAATAGCCTAGCCAGAAATTGTTTTCGTCGCTACCCACATACTTTGTATAAAGAGAGAACTAACTTTTGTAGAAGGAACCATGAGCTAGTATGCTTGTACGCACTTTATTATAGAAATTATTTCTCGCTTTATCATTTATAGAAATATATTAACGATAAAACTTATTAATTACAACCAGAAGCGCAAAAGTCAAAATCTTATTGAATAGAGGCTAGAGCTCTTGTAATAAAAATAAAAATAAAAATGGGCTGGTCGAGTTGGGGTTAGAGAATCCAGGAAACGTCTATCATGTTTCATTCTGTAATCAAATCAAAAGAAACTGATAGATACAGATAAAACTGATAGCTGATGGATGAAACAAATTAAAAGAATTAGCTACATAAGATACACAACAGAGTACGATCTGGGGTGCTTTCAAAAAGCCAATTCTTTTCAATGACAATTTAGTATTTATTCAATTTGCTTTTAAAAACACCGGATAATAAAAGAATTTTGTAAAAATATTCTTAGTATTAAAAGCATATATAGAACTAAATAGTAGCCCGTTTTACAAATTATTTTTAAGATAATTTTTCAGAAAGAAAAATGCCAGCATTGCTGCTGGCATTCTTGAGTATTGTCCGCTGTTCTCAGCGTTACTCACTCACCTTCCATTCGATCTGCTCACCGGCGCGGATAGGCACAACCGTATCATCGCCAAGTGGATAGCTTTCAGGCACGTCCCATGACTCTTTCACTAATATGATATTGTCCTGGTTACGTGGTAAACCATAGAAATCAGGACCATTAAAGCTGGCAAACGCTTCCAGTTTGTCGAGAGCCCCCGCCTCTTCAAATGCTTCTGCGTATAACTCTATTGCATGGAACCGTTCGAACACAGCGTGAAAGAGGTTGCGACCTGGAACCGTGTCATCAGGCGCAATCCGGACAGGTTGCTCAAGGTACTGGCTGCTGACGATATCCGCGCAGCAAAAGAGAATGGCAAGGTCGGCATCATCATGGGATTTCAGAACGCCGCGATGATGGGCGACGATGCCGAACGTGTCGAGATCTTCGCCGGCCTTGGTGTCAAGGTCGTTCAGCTGACCTACAACATACGCAACCAGCTCGGCGACGGTTCGATGATGAAGGAGAATCGCGGCCTTGTTCTCCCCGGTTCGACCATCAGGTTGGGTTGAAGGCTCTTGCCTCAAGTGCCATATGAGCTCTTGGATCTTGTTTCAAAGTGTTCAAAATTAAAAGAAATATCTTATTGCTTTCTCTGTAAAAGTGATGTTTTTCGAATAAGAAAAAAAAGATTCTATTGATATGTCAGTTGTGAACTAAAAAGATAAATACAACAAAATAGGATAGCCTATTTGGTTTTTCAAAAAAAAAAATTCCCATGTAGGCTCATCAATTAACTAATAATTTGCAGTATTCAACCTTGGTGAGACAGATACATATCAAAGCAAAGAAAAATTTTATCACAAGGACACGATAGACAGCAAGCGTTTAAGAAATTCAGGAAGACTCTGACAGGGGGTTGAATTTCACCAAAGCAGTTGAATTTTCCCAGCCCAAAAAGGGGAAATCCCAGTCCAGGTCGAATTTTCCCAGCCTTGACAAAAAGACTTTCTATGATGAATATTCGGTTTCAATGCTGAGACATCCGTTTCTCCGACCGTCAAAATTAGTTTGAATCCACACACTTTTGTCTGTACTCTATTTACACTCATTGAAGATAGTAAGGAATATCATCAGGTTTTCACAGCTATTCACTACATAAAGAACGATGGGAGATACACAAACTACTAAGTTAGGGAGACGCAAGGCATCTTATTTGCTAAACAGTTTTGTTTTTTGTTAGAAAATTCATCTTACCTTATTTACTAACTTTCTATGCAGAAGTCATACTATTCTCGTAAAAAAATAGTGTAGATAATATAAAATCAGCTTTGGCCTACTACCTAAAAATTCAAATGAAAAGTCAACAGAAAGTTGTTGCATAAAATCTAGGTCCCTCACCCTCGCGAAGCGCCGGTGGTCACCGGGTCTACGGCCAGTCGGACCTAAAGCGATTGTCTTTTATACGTCGATCACGCGAGCTCGGCTTTACGCTGCGCGAAATTCGGGATCTGTTGGAGCTTGTGGACAGCGACCAATTCACCTGCGCCCAGATTCGAGACCGAACCACGTCGCATTTGGCCGACGTATCGGAAAAGATCCAGGACTTGCGAAAGATTCAATCTACGTTAAAAGCAATGGTCTCGAAGTGCGAGGGAGGCTCGGTACCCCACTGCCCCTAATACTATTCCTTACTTTACAATGGCACGTAAATCCCGATCAGGAAGGTGTAGTTGTTAAGCAGTATGTAGTGGTGGTTGTGTAGACCGGAGAGTAAGTAATTTGGACCTTTCTCTAAAAATTGAAAGATAGAGTAGCAAATTCTGATTTGTTTCCTCTTTGTCTCTAAAAAAAGGGTATAAAATTCACTTTTTATTATAAGCAGCAAAAATACATTAGGGTTTTACAATAATAATAATAATAATAATAATAATAATAATCTATTAGTGCCTCTCAGACAAAGAATCTTGCCTTCACGCGCGGCCTCGGTCAGGTCGCGGGCGTATTTCTTCAGCGCGTCATAGCCTTCCTCGGCCGTGGCCGAATCGGCGGTGCGCCCCTTGCGGATGTCGTTGATCGCCTCATTGAGCTTCTGGGCCGAGACCTCGCCCGCCTCCAGCGCCTCTTTGGCTTTCGATTTCACCATGCACAGCGCCATCAAGAGGCGCTCGACCGGCACAAAGCTATCGCCCGCCTTCTCGGCAATCTTCGCGGCCTCATCCAGCACCTTGGCGGTCTGCCCGTCGAGAATAGATGTCATTCTTCTACAGAGTTGATGACAACGGAATCGATGTTCACCAACACTTCACCGCTTTGTTGGAACTGGGCTCCGCTCCATTTGCCCCGGTCGATTGTAAATGTTAATTCGCCTGGGGAACGCAGGGATGTGAACTGGTCAGTCATTACCACATACGGCTCGCCAGAAGGCAGGTTTACACCAATCATTTCGCCTCTGGTGGTATAGTTCCGGCCGCGCTTGGAAAATGTCACCTTCATCGGAATGGTTTTATGATCCTCCACAATCGCATTCCAGTGGAATTCCATGAACAAAATCAGTTTCATGTGAAGAAAATCGGTGTACAAGTTTCACGAAGAGAAAAATCAACTTGCAAAAGGTTTCACAAACAAAAATCAGCACGCAGCAATATCTATGAACAAATCAGTTTCACGTGGAGAAAAATCAATGTACAAGTTTCACGAAGAAAAACTAAAAGTAGAATAAGTTTTACAATGATAAAATTAACATGCAACAGGTTTCACGAAGAAATAATCAAGATACAACATGTTTCATGAACAAAAACAGAAATATCGTGCACCTAGTCAACTGAAAAATTATATTTTGCCATTTTTCCTCTAAATTCTAAAGTCAGTGTAAGTTTTTCCTTATTATTCAAGAAGAAGCTGAAAAACAGTATGTTACTTTCAAGTTGTTAAATTCATGAATATAAAAATATAAACATAAGTCCCGCCTTACTTCCCGTCCACATTAAGTCCTCCATGGGTTCTTCTGTGAAAGAGAAATTACATCTGGACTATGATCAATAAATTTTTCCTTGAGTTCTTTATTCGTTAATTTGTTTTTTTTTTTAATACAAAAAGATAAGCGAACAGACGTCCGCGCCTGTTTCAAAAAGATGTTTTTTATTAGGCTGATTTACAGTCGGTTATAATTTTTGGCATGCCAATTGTAACCTAAAGTATGAAATCACCCGACTAATTATTTTAAATGATAGACATTAGACATTAGATATTAAACGCTTGGCCTTATATCAGTTCCTTATAATTTCTGACGCCTAATTCTTTCATTATTTATTCTTTCATTAAGAGCTAAGAGAAACCTGACTGCCAATGAGCATGGATAAACAAATCAAGAAGAACAAATGGTCGCTGATTAAAAATTTGAGGCTAATCCTTAAAAATAGGCTTAATTTTACTCGCAGCAAGACTAGGTGTCTTCCACCTCACCTGGCATCTAAATTCAGATCTTTTATAATATAGAAATATAGAAGCCTAAAATTAAAACATGTCAGGACTAATCAAACAGTTCGTGATAGCGAACTGTTTGATGTGATAACGAGCTCCGCCTCATCAAAAGACTCGAATTTTTATGCTGATTACAAATATATAAGTTTTATCAAATTTATTCTTACCTATCAAAAGTCACGAGCCTGGGAAAAATCAGAATAATTTCTTAATTTTCTTAAGATGAAAGAACAGGAATTACTTCATCGGTATGTAAACTTGTGTGCTTCACGAAACCAGCAAAGTAATATATTCCACTGCATTGCCTCCCCACTTTCCAGCCCTAGTGACGAGGGCCGCAAGAGTATGCCTGGTCCGCTGTGTTAAACCGAAACCTACTATTCACTTCTCTATAAAACTGAATTATTGCGATAGACAAAACTTAATGCAGAAAACTCAACTTGAAACTTTGGTCGAGGTCCTGAAGTAAAGAGAAATGACGTTTTGCAATCGAGACGACCAGCCGGAGATTAGACTGCACGATCTTGTTCTTCACCTTGACTGCTTCGCTGTACAGCTGCTCGATCTTGTCCATCTGACTGCTACGTGCTTTCGATGGATTGAGCTGGCCTCGCAACTCGGCGGCCTTGAACTTCAGGAAGTTGAACTTGCGGAACAAGTGAACTTCTTGATCACGGTCCAGTAAGGGCACCTCGTACAACGATGCCAGGTACTGGGGCAAGCCGCTGGGCACGCGAACCTTCTTCGCAGGCTTGTCTGCCCATGCAGATCCAGCAGTACCAATACGGCGCCGTAACCGTTCTCAAGCCCAAGGGCCCGCTCGTTGGCGACGACGCGGATCTGTTCCGCAGCCGCACCCAGTCGACGATGCGCTCGAGCTTCGGCCGTCTCGTGATCGATGCCTGCGCGGTGCCGTACGTTGACAGCAAGGCCCTTGAAGCCCTCCACGATCTCAGCGAGGAGATGAGCAAAGCGGGCCAGTCCCTGCGCATCTGCTCGGCCACGGAGACGGTCCGCGAGGTCTTTGTTCTGACCGACCTCGATCGGTTCTTTTGAACTGAGCGCCGGCGAAAGCGTAGAGTATCGAATGGTGAGAACGAATGGCCAAAAGATCTCTTTGACCGCATTGAAGATTCCGGTCAACTCGCAATATGTCGTGGCAAGTGTGTTCGCGATGGATGAGCGGATTAATACAACTTCAATTTACAGCAACGATACGCTGTGGTCAGATGCTTCTCCGAATCCGGAGCAGGAAGTAAAGTTCAAATCGTGTTTAATCTCGCCCGGAAAGTATCGGCTGGTCGTGATGTCGGTTCCGCAAGGGAAGAATCGGCATAACACCTTCAAAATCAGGCGATATGTCTTTTATCTTTAGGGGGATTATGACACCCAAGTGCCATATCTGCGGAAACTGTACAAATTTGGTAATGTCATTGAAGAGGAGAGACAAGGGTTTTGAAAGATCGTCCCTCAGGAAATCAATAAGAAATAATGGGGTATCCAAAGGCCAGACACTTGTTTTTCTTAGTTCGCAAATTCTACTGTCTATATGAATGCTGATAGTATGATTAATGAGTTCCTTAAATATGGTGGCTCTGAGGTTAGGAATAAGCTACGGTGCCCTTTGATCATTTTTTAGTCTTAAAAAAGAACCAGAATTTTGGGTATCCAAACAAATGAGTCCCCACCCGTATTATTTCCACTACCCCTTCAACAAACCTTATATTATAAGAATGAATAATTTATATAAGCTTCATCCCTTGTCCCTGGGCTTTGGGGAAATTTGCAAACCCTGAGTTATAGTTATTTGACTTTTCGACTATTTCGAAGAAACTGGTTTGCTCAAAATTTTATCGAATGAACTTGGGGGAAAGAGAATGTGAGAGGGGGGGGGAGAATGGATCGGTGAATGTTGACTTTCAAAAAAGTGCACCTTTTTTGAAAAGAAAGCATTGCCCTCTAACTTTTTCAGTTTAATCCAAGGTTTAATGATGACAGGTTAGGTTATAGTAAATTATATCCCTTCCAATTGCATTATTTAAGTATTACTATTAGACGTGTAAACATCTTGACACTAAATATATTGAACGTATTAGTGTTGAGCTTTTATCGCTGTATCAAAGTTATCTTACAATAGCCGAAAAGAAAAGATTCCCCAGCCTTTAAGTTTTAATCGTCTCCCTCCGTGAGTACAATTCGCCCTTGATAACAACTTTTCATTTCTCGACTGTGATCCTCTGTTCCTTGAGAAAACACCAATATACATGCATTCACACGTTTAGGGTGCTTGGACGTTCCAAAGGAAAAGACGAAAGTCTGCTGAAATTGGTTTCTAGAATTAAAGAACGTCTGCTTTTTGATTTGTTCGTCTTATGGGTTTCGTGTTTTCAAGTTCCATCTAAAAAATCTTTGGTATGAAATATATGTTTTTGTTAATACTTTGTAAATTTTTTTGTCAAACAGTTTCTTTTTGCCCACCAATCATTTTTGACTCTTAAAAAGAGCACTAGAACTTTCAATTCTCAATAAAATGAGCTACAGTCCAAGATTTTGTGACAAATCCTTCCAAACTGAATGCCTTGGTGATAAAATAAAAATAATGAATAAAACAATGAGTCCACTTCTCGCTTTAATTAGGCAGTGCTATTTTGCTGTCAATGATCTTTTATGAGACTCAGCTTGTGCATGTTTGACACGATTCAGCTCCTATTTGTTTTGGTAATGTTTTTATAACCGCAACACAGTCTCATTGTTACGCCAGTCCCACACAAAAAGCCAAATGGAACTCAATAGACATCATTTGTTAGGGACATTTCACTGGTGGTAGGTTTTGTCAAACAAATGTCATATCCATACCCACTAATCCTCCCCTCCTCTCATTCTACAATGAAATTTCAATGAATGTTCTCATAATGAAGAAATTGAACATATTTTCACCTAATCAATAAATAATAACTGAAAAAAGGCATCTTTCAAAACGGAATCCTTGGGAATTTTTTAGAAATCAGCTCACTTCACTAAAAACAGTCTTATTATATACTCACATTGTACCATAATTTTGTAAAATGTACCAAATTTTGTGTGATTGTACTAAATTGTACCAATAGTAGTTAAATGTACCAAAATGGCACAACTGTACCGCTGTTGGCATCTCTGCATGGCAACTGAAATGTTGATAATTCTCGACGTCGTATGTTTCAACAATGGCTGTGGAATATCTTCTTCGTAGGTAGCAGATTATATAAAAAGCAAACATTTAACATTAAACATTAAACATTAGACAAACGTGCATAGCTACATAGCTAGCCAAACAACCACGAAAGACTTGCCGGGTTTTGCGAAACGCCGGCGGCTCCTGCGCCTGTTGCCAGGCAATTTTTGCCGCGAATTCCTCCACCTCGGAAGCACGCGGCCGTTGTTCCGCCGTGACAGAATCGGCGAGCAAGACAAAAAGCATCAAGTAGTAGCGGCATCGCATGCTGAATCTCCGCAGTGTGTCTGTAACAGATGCCTGAAACGCGACAATCGTTGCGGCAGCGCCGGACGGCCTGGCGAGAACTTTGCGATTCGTCGTTTGCCGCTTCCTCTACAACCACTCGATACAATGCGCTGGCATTGTTTAAGAATCTCCTTACTAATTTTCATTTTCGCTTTTTTTCTTGACAAAAAAGGGTTTGCACTTTTACGGTTAGTATTCTCATACTTGAAGGTTTGTCCTGCTTCAGTGATAAGTTCATTTTCTTCAACAAATAGCTTAATAAAAACTAGTAGCTTGATCTTTCAACTAAATTTTCAAATATTATTTTTAGATCTTTGAAGCAATCCAATGTAGGCACTGAATCTTTATTGACGTTATTTATGTCTGACGGAGGTTTCACCTTAACATAAATTTTGACGAAAAAAAAAGTATGAAAAATTTGAAAATGTGGACCTAATATGTACTCCCTTATGATTTCTGGGAATATTTCTGGTCTACGCTGTTATCATGAAAGTAAAGAGTAACATTAAACCCCAAAATGAGCAGAATTTGTTCCTTTTTGGAGGGAGACTGCCTCTTCCTCATCCACATCTTCATTTTGTGGTTGTAAAAAGTTTGGGGGTGCTCATTAGATCAGAAATTCAGAGTTCTAATCATTTCTATAAGTCGAAAGTGATGGGAGGCCAGGGAACTGGAGGGGGGAATGGATATGAATGAAAAGACAGAGAAGAGACCATTGAATATGGTGGATCTGGCGCCATGGAGCAAACGGTTTTCTGGCCAAATCGCCTGAACAAAGGGCCAAAAGCGTCGTTTATTGTTCGTTTTCGCCGGCAAATGTCGCCAGCGTGGGGCCTTGGGTGTATTGCGCAGACTGTGACGGCACCCCTCTGGGGGTCTACCGCTTTCGGTTCAACCAATACTCTGGCCACTGGATTCGCTTGGATTCGTATCGCGGCCATTGCCACGCGGGCCACTCGGGAGCCTCCCCCGCATTAAAAACGGAGTCCTAACTATACTCTTGCTTGTGATTATTTTTTTTGATTGGAATAATTCGGACGTCAATTCCTAACTATTTTACAGACACCAGATGTTTTGCAGCAATTAAGGGGGGCGTAATTACCCTCTTAGATCTTATTGCCATCCTAGGTTAAAAAAAATTATCCTTTTCATTTAAAAAATTTGAAAAAAAAAACAAAATTCCCCCTACTTTGCTTTTGAGCTATACATTGTTTTTGTATCTTCATTTCAAAATTGATAATTCTTGTTCTCCGTTGGAAGAAACTGAAGATCTGATCTGAAGAAACAGATTGGAAAAATGAAACTGGAAATAGATAATAACTCAGTGACAGTTGATGAAGGATTAGAGAGGGATATTGATGCTATTGTGTCATGGCGAACATTTCTTTTGTAGTGTTTGTAAATTGGATGGTCATCTGGCAAAGACCATCCAAAGACAGCAACTGAAAAGTCAAGGCTTTCATCAACGATTACCTTGATCTTGCAAGCAATAAATCCCGTTTCTTTCTTTTCAAAGATATATCTGTTTTCATGCAGTGGTATCCCTCTCCAAAGCTGTGGGGGTTTATATCATCCCCACTAGCATAGTTATTTCCAGTATTTGATTGTTTTGATCATAACTTTGATTTTTGATGGTTTCTAATAACTTGTAGATAATAAGATATTTATTTCCACAAATGTCTATCACAAGTCCCAAAGAGCCGAATTCAAATTTTGTAGTCATAAAACCAAATAAAATAAAGCAAACAACATAAAAACTGGCAAAACAATGCCAAAAACAGCAATATCTGAATTGCAAAACCGTTCATTAATCAAAAATATTGGGAAATTTTTATTAAAACAAAACAAAATGGTATAAAAAAAACAACGAAGAGAATTCTACAAGTAACAATCAATCCGTCTCTGCAGATCTGAGAAGGTTAGCTTTAAGCCTAATCTGTTTTTTTATGCATTATTTACCTTAGGAGAAAAGACGTTTCAAGAGTTTAAAAACAGGGAAACATATAAAAACATATTAAAACATATGAAACATATGAAAACATAAAATATGAAAACATATGAAAAAAATATGGTGCTTTCCAGAATCCAATCATCTTTAATCTTGATTATGTCGGTCCGGGAGAAAGTTGCTTATGTCCATGGTGGACCACGGACGAAATAGGCCAAGCCTGACAAGGAATCTGAGGCTTTGGGGGATAAATTATTGTAGAATATATAAATTCTGGCTTTTTAAATGGATATATGACTACCGGTTTACCTTTGGCACCATATACACTTGGCGGCTCCTGGGAATGATGATAGTGATAGACAGTATTTGTGGTTCCATAAACAGGCCTTGGTTTCAATGGTTGATACGGTTGATTCACGTAGTAAGGATACTGAATGGGCCGTGCGAGCGCCAGGGATCGCGTCGCTCGCTGAGCGTGACCATGTGCTCGGAGTCGACGACGGCGAGCAGGTCCGGCTCGCGCAGGCTGATCAGCAGGTTCCCCCCGCGGAACTCCGGCATGCCCCCGGAGAGGCTCCCGTCCAGGAGCTCGATCGAGTTGGTGTGGAAGATGTCGCCGCGGTCCAGGCGGAACGCCTCGGGGGCGAACTCCGACGAGCGGAACGCGTCGATCAGAGAGAACTCGCGGACGACGACGCCCTCGCCCGTGAGGACCAGCACGGTGTCGTCGGGAGGGTGATATTGGTGCGCTTGGTTTGCCTCTGAAGTTTAATTGTAGGGTGAAATTGGTGGGCTTGGTTTGCTTCTGAAGTTTAATTGGAGGGCGAAATTGGTGGGGCGAAATCGATATTCCTGAATTAATTATTGTTAGTATAATACACTGTTCCCGTGATTTTTTAAATGAGTCTCAGTAATATTGGTATCGAGGAATCGTGATGTATTGAGGTGTGTTGCCTAATATGATTGGTATGATATTGTACTCTTTATTATTCATATCTCTTATTTTTTTTTTTCAATATTTTCTTTTGGTTAGTTCAAAATCCCTCACACCGAGCCCTATTAGTTTCAGCTACACACACGAAACTGTTCCTAAGATATTGCTGTTTACACCCTTTTGATAACCTGCATACAGACGGCGTGTTATGATTTAGTTCACGTCCCCCCCCCCCTAAAAATTCATTGACAACTTCACATTTATGTAGTACTACTAGCAGCAGTAGTCTTAACATATAGCCTTTTGGTCAGTAGAAAATCCCTCTCATCAAGTCCTAGAAGTTTCAACTTAATATAATTAATCATTACCCCTTCTATTGCAACAATATTTTTCTATGTAGTATAAAACATTATATTTATCTGCCTTTGGTCACAGAGATGAAAAGGGCGAGGCAAGGCATCATAAGCCTTGTCATCAAAAAAATCTTTTGAGGGGGACTGGGGTTTCAAGGTGGTAAGCGGAGCTTTGTTTTCAATGATTTTAAATGATACCAGTTGTCTTCTCGTATTAGTATACAATATTTCAATATATTCAAACTTATGAGTGCAATCTACCGTATTTAAAGATCAGAGAACCCTTTTGAAGAGGGGGTTACCCTATGATGACCTTTGAGTATTAAAATGGCACCAAAAATCACGATTTCCCATAGAGCCCCCTCCAAAGTTTATAAGACAGCGTCTTTCATATGAAGTGACTTTGGGGAAAAATAATAATAATAACAAAACATTTAAGGCTTATAGCCTTTGCTTCAGGCAACACTAGCGTTGCCTCTGATTAAGCTGTCAATCCACACTGAACTTTTTGAATAATAACTACTTTCCGGGAAGGTATGACGCTGGTAGACTCTAGGATGAGAATTGGAAAGAAACTTTACAGGACAATCTGGAAATAATGGACAAGGACAATAAATTAATGACTTAGAGAGGTTCATCTGAAGTGGTCAGGAATTTAGGGTTTTTGAGGATTTGTCTAAAGTAACTGTGTGGGCTGAAAAACAAGAGCAATTTGTCTATCAAACAGTTCATGGTAACGAACGGCAGTAAGGAGCAACCCGGCTCAATAGTAAACGAAACTCTAAAAAACGGAATTTTGAAGCTAAAAGATATATCAAAAGAATCGGATTTTTATGCTGATTTTAAATATATAAGTTTCATCAAATTCGTGGATGCCGGTCAACGTTTTGCACCGCGCTAAGACTTAGGCTTAGAGTCCAGCCAAGAATTCCAGCAGATAGGCGTTTACCTCAGTAGGCGCCTCCTGTTGGGTCCAATGTCCTATCTCAGGAATTAAGGCGTTAACGCGTAAGTCACTAACATGATTGCTCATGTCTGCGTAGGCTTGAGCAGCCATGGCAATCACACCATCTTTGGCGCCCGCAACAAATAGTGCAGGCTGTTGTATCTCGGTCGGCGCGCCTGTAGTAAGTTCCCACGTTTCGTTGTGATGGTTTGGGGGAAAAGGGCGTGGGGAGGGTAGTTGCCTTCCAATATCTTTTATAAAATAAGAAATGATCTAGAACTTATAATTTCCAATCAAATGAGCCCTCTCTTAAGTTTATACGAGCATCCCTTCTATAAGAACCACATATGCCCCCAGGGCACACCTTACAACACCGGGCCCTGGAGGATTGTGTTGAACCCAAAGTTTTTGTTATATGGTTTTAGAACTATCTACAACAAATTGGCTTTCTTACAATTTTTATCGGATGTATTGAGGAAAAAGGGTCTTGGGGCGAAAATGGGAAAGCTGACACGCTCGCTCTTTTTGCCAAGGGAAAACAAATCTACCACCCGCGTGAACTACTTCACATTGAAAAACCGGGGCGTTATCCGAAACGCAAAAACGCAGCGATGAATATCTGTAACCCGGATCGCTGTTCGATTCCGATTGAAGATCCGGCACTGGTCGCCAGGCAAGCCGACAGTTTCAGGTTGCCGGCGAGCTTTTCTCCGCCTTAGCCGACGCCGCATCAAGCTGGTGCTGACGGTGTTCTTTGCGAACGTTAAGAAAATTTCATTTACATGAGAATTGTCAAAAAAGAGCATCTTAATAATTGATTTGGGTATTAAGTTGGAACTTACAGAGAACGCTTAAAGGGGAAGACTGTCTGACCAAAAGACAGTATATACATGCTACTACTAATTGTACTATCACTGCTACATTTACTACTATTACAACTACTACTTCTATTCCAGCTACTTATAAGGCTAAGGCCATTGAAATGGAATTTTCAAGGATTATATGAACATACAGGTTATCAAAAGGACATATCATCAGTGTTATAGCAACGGGTAATTGTAGTAAAGTTTTCCATACGTAAAGTTTTTTTTAGCTCTTTTCCTCCCTTCAATCTTTGGTATTACTGAGATATTTTAATTCATTTATATAAGACTGTAGAGTCTAGTAGTTTTTGTTAAATCTAGCATCCGGCTAGAACTACAACAAAAATCAGGAAAATGCAAGTTTTTGTGACATGCCTGTGACTAAATATTATGTAAGAATTCTATGTAAAAATTCTGTTTTAAAAAAAATTAACAACTACGCATTGTAGATGTGCATTGCATATGATTTGGAACTTGATTCTCCCAAAAAAAAATGCAGCTCGCTTTAAAAACTTGTTCCTGATTTGCGTTTTTATAATCTGAATAAATTGCCTTGTTTCTTGTTTATTTTCTTTTTCAGCCCTAACTGAACTTGCATAGAGTAATGATGTTAGGACTGTTTTAATTTTAAATTGGATTTAAGTTCTAAATGACAAGTATTTTATTTGCGTAAAAGTCTAATTTTATATTTATTTATTTGCTTTGTTGAAAACAACTCTTGGATATAGAGCTGAAATATTCACATAATTTCGTCTGAATTTTACCGTTGTTTGAAAATCGAATGTTGGCAAATAAAAGTCATAAATAAAAGTGAGTGTTTATGAAAAAATTTTGAAGCAGAACATTGAAAAAAAGCAGGTTTGGAAAACGAATTGTGTATGATCGCTAATGAGTCTCAAATAAAAAAAGAAGCCAATTTTAACTAAAAACTTAGTTATTTTGAATAAGGTGATTTGAATACCGAATTTACTATCATAAGGAAATGAAAAAATTGAAAAAAACCAACGGGATGGGGTCGTTATATACAAACGAAGAAAACTTTAGCTACTCACTAGGTGCCTAAATCCCAGTTATCAGGATATCTTTCAAATCTGGTTCTCAGATCTGAACTAAGCTTAGTCCAAGATAGCAAGTAATTGTTTATGCCTTTTTGATGTTTGGGCCATGAAAGTTACTAAATTAAACCAAGTTGGTGAACAGCTACCGCTGTGGTTTGGCTTCTCTTGGCTTAATCCGACCTCTGTGAGAGAAGCATAATTTTTGCCATCCTCGAACAACAAAACAGGGTAAAATGAACCTCAATTTTTGAAAAGGGTTAACTGAATCTCAATTCAGTATGGAAGGTCTGACAATGAAGACAAAATCGTAAGATCTTTCTGAGGTAAAAGTAACAGGAACGGTACTTTTTTTTATTTCCTCGTGGAGGTTGATTTAGGGAGGACAGAGGGGGTACTTGCACAGGGGGCGGAATGGCGATATGAAATTATTAAGCCTATAAAATTACTAAAGCAATATGAAATTGCGGCAACTAGAGGATTGCGCACAAAAGCGGCAAATCACCGGCTAAGAAAGTCTGACAATGATGATGAAATTGCAAGATTTCTCTGGAGTGAAAAAAGTAGCCCGCTCACTCTTATAGTGATCGCGCTCCTAGAGATGAATGGCGTCAACGACTTGGCCATCCACGGCTTGTTAATCGCCCTCATTGCCTTTCGTATACTGCACGCGATTTCACTGAAGGCTGATACGATATCCAATCCCGGTCGCGGCATCGGCGCCGGAGGATCCGCGCTCGTGCTAGTCGTTTCCTGCGTTTGGTGCTTCGTCGAGTTTTTCTCTTAGCGCTGATTTCCGTCGCACGGCGCTGCACCGTGCGGCCGGTGGCACCCGCCGTTACTCGGCCGCTTCAAAGTTTGACTCTTTCTCTTAACTCTACATTTTAAAACGGTAAAAAGCTTTAGCGTAAAGAGCGGGGTGTTGAGGAGGAAAAGCCCCTTTCATGTACGGAGTAATTTCTGCTCGTTTTAAGTTTTAATGTCGCTCCTTATTTTCGTTTAAAAAAACTTAATTTTTTTGTTTAATTTCTGGACGTTTTTGAATTAATGCATTTTTATTTTGGCTCTCCGCCCATAAATAATTAAAACGAAATTTGGATATTAATTTTTTTGGCTAAATGGCTTTTTCATAGTTTTAAAAGACGCCCACGCCTTAATTGTTTTCTAGTTTTTTTATTTCTTACATGTCCACTGAATGGTTACAATATATATGTTACTTACACTACCTACAAAATTACTATACAATACTACAGGAACGATACCCCGAGGAGCAAAAGGCTGTGACTACCCCGAGGCCATTTGGACATGGAGCTAAAGCTACTATGGTCTGTCTCAAATTAGTTGCCGTGAGAAATATCTGCGATCAGGTTGACTTTTGTTTGGAGTTCAGGATTTTTTTTCTGTTTGTTAGAATGCAGTGCTTTTAATGAGCTAATTTTTTTTGGTGTATCTCTTGATGTTAACATTCTGATTTTTGGATTTTCTGTTATTATTGAACCGAGTCGCTCCTTATTTACAGTTCGTTACCACAAACTATTTGAAAATAGCAAAATTACACATTTTTGTACATACGAGCTTAAAACGTCTACAGTAGGGTTCTCTGGTACGCCAAATTTGATGGCGGGGTTTTCATTAAGATTCCTTTAATTTTAGGGGGTGTTTTCTCCCTATTTTAAAAATCAGTCAAATTTTCTCAGGCTCGTTCTAGAAATTGTCTAATTTACAGACAATGCTCCACAGACTATGAGGGGCTATATCATCCTAAAGGTATAGTTATTGGACCTTCGGCTATTTTGAACAAAATGGCTATTCCAAATTTTGGTAGGGTTTTAGGAGGTTGGCAGCTAGAAGGGCATGGGAAGGGGCTGGTCACTCTTCAATCATTTTGACTCTTAAAAAGGGTATTATAACTTTTAATTTCCAATCGAATGATATACGAATGATCCAAAGTTTCTGCGTCAATTCTTTTACAAGTTCCGTGGGAAAAAATGCGGTTATGCTTTTTTAAGCAAGCTTATAGACTTGGTTCTTTTGTCAATTTATAATGGTCTTTGAATCTCATAATATCCAACATTATAGAGTCTTGGCAATCAGCTTTTAATAGTATGGTATTGTTTAGAAACATTGTTATATTAATAAAGTTTTATCTATTTTATGAACATTTTATTCGTTTTGTGTGTTACAAAACAAAACTCGTTTAAAACTGAGTGCACATGTTGCCAATGTTTGAGCTGTATAATAGAGATGCCATTTTAATTCTTTTCTTTAGGTTGTGACGTAAAGTTTCAAAGTTCAACATACCCCTCAACATTCCATGAAAATAGTCACAAATAGATCTTTTTTTTTTACAACAAAAAGCTTAACTTACTCGCTATAGCGGTCAGAAGTGCAAAGGCAAAAATTAATGCAGAAAATGTTAACAATTATATTTTTTTATAGATGGTGAACAGCTTTTTATTTTTTTTTATGGTAGGGTGGTTTCTATAATTTATTATTTTTGTATCGATATTTTTATACCATTTTAATATCAGCAGATTTATTAGAACTTTAACCGTCACTAGATAGTATTTAACTTTTTAAAAGGAGCCTATCACTGTCATCTGCAAAATGCAAATAAAATATCAATAACAGATCATACTTAATTTTGTTCAGAATATGGATCATGCCCTGAGGTGGAATTAGAGCTGACAATAAGTTTGGTATTGTCATAACAATTGTGGATTTATTTGTATAACTATAAAATTCTAGTACCTCAGCCTTTCTCTTATCATGTATTGCTATAATGCAGGGCGAATTGTGAATACAATCTTTCAAACATGATCCTTCAGTCTAAATTAGAGCTCAGTAAGGACGAAAATTATATGCACTACTGGAATCATACAGGTGGTTTATCTATTTGGGGACCAAGTCACTGCCGAAAAAGAATCGTAAAGTATCCCATGATTGGTAAATGTTTAAAAAAGTCGCAAGAAAGAAGAAACAACATCAGTATAAATTTATGAGGGGTTTGAGAAGCAATCAGAGTTGAATTTGGCTTTAGTCTAAGAATCTCTGGTGGAGCATTTGAAGTAGAACTCCATCGTATCTGCTCGCCTAGGCCTAACGTCAAAAGTAATACACTGAGCAAGGCAGTCTCTTTGGTGGAGTTGAAATTACTAAAAATACTTTAGCGTAAAGAGCGAGTTATTAGGAGGAGGTGAGCGCTATATGCGCAATAATTTCAGCTCGTTTTAAGTTCTAATGCTGCTCCTTACTTTCAGTTGAAAAAACTTTTTCATATTTATTTTTTCATTGTTTTTTTAAATAATGCTAGAAAATCCTGCGCCCCCTTCATGGAAATTCTCTTCTTCCATGAAAAACCCCTCCATGGAAAGATCCTCCCATATAATCCCCTCTCTTTCACCCCTTCTCCCCCCCTGGTAGATTTAAAATTTACATATATATTACCGAAATATGCTCCTATATGTCATAAAGCGGTTTTAGTTCATTTTTTGTCGTTGTAATAATATTCTCCAAATTACTTTTCTGGCCCTTGCCCAGACTTTTTTTTAGAGGCAGATTGTGGAAGAATAATGAATTTATTTTATTAGCCAAAAAGACTAAAATTTATTTTATTTTATTTAGCCAAAAAGGGGCATCAAATGTTAAAAAAACTACAATAATGTGTTGCAAACAAAAACAATATTATCACACGAGAAATATTTGACCGCATCACCAGTGCCAGTGGCGGTACCAGCGGCGGAAGCAGCAGCGGCAGCAGGAGCTCCAGTAATCATTGCAGCGGCAGACTCCACAGCTTGGCTCTGATGCTCGGTGCCCTTGAGAATCACATTCACGGCCTCTGTGGGCTCCGGCAGCATCAGCGGCAGGGGGCCCATGGTGTAGACGGTTGGCTTCTTCTGGCGATGTGGGTTATCGCTGTGCTGGAATGCCAGCTGCTGCACCAGTGACCACAGCAAATGTCGGTAGGCGCCATGACTGCCCAAGTAATAAATCTTTCTCGGGGGGAGTGTGGATTTGGTCTGACGCATCAAAAAGCATATTTTAGGCCTAATTCTATTCAACCTTTATGAGAAGTCCTTCTGACACAAATGGGGTGATGATGTTTACACCATAGATCTTCTTCCTTTGGAAGTTTAAACTGAGTTAAAGCTTTCAAGTCGGGTCTCATTGAAGAACTATTTTAAGCGCCCAATTGAAGATCTTATTCATGTGTGCACTAGAAATGGGACAGAGAGGACCTTCCTCGTGGAGAATATTCGCTCGGGCAAATCAGGAAGTAATTGGCCTTGTTCCAAAAATTGGTCACTTTTGCCCTAGAACATAAATTTACCAAAATTAGCAACTTAATAATTAGCAGTTTATTGGAATTAAAATTTAACAGACAACGAATTTAATAACAGGGATATAAAAAAAAATTATACAGAAGAAACTGGAGGGAGAACCGTAAGAATTTCAGCATTTATGGGGGCAGGGTTGAAGATCTCCACCACTTGAATAAAGAAAGACTCTGAATTCAAACAAATTACTAACACTAAGTGAAAAAATGTTTGCAGGCCTACAAGATAAAAATGGAGTTTTATATTCAGTAAAGGCTCCTTCCTTTGAACCCAAGTAACACTGGGCATGGCTTCTCTACAAGCCTGCAAGTGATCCTGATTCATTTAGATATTTCTTTCCTATTATTAATATTAGTGGAGTTTTAAATGAAGGCAAAAATTATAATAAAGGGAAGGCAAGCTATTTTTGTCTAACGTATCTTTCAAGATTCTATACAGAATTAAAATAAAAAATCAATTGAGGCACTGTAAACGTCCTTGTAAACGGTTCAGGTGACCATGCCGGAGTGAAATTTGTATTCAGAAAATTAAAGGCTATTGCATAAACATTTATTTTGATATTTCAAATAACATTTTCCAAGTTATTATTCTTCTATCTATATTTAATATATTCAATTTTATATCCTAAAATAAATGTTTATCCTACATTATTTATGAATAAGTGTTTCTTTTTTTCTATTCTGTTTGAAATATACTAAGTCTATGGTCTCCAACAGACTAATACTTATGTAGGGGCGAATATTCCTACGATTTTAGTCAAATTAGCAATTAATTCGAGAATTTCCATACCTCGAATAAATTAGCACGCGACAGGTTCCATGAAAAAAAAAAGTTTAACGAGGAGAAGAAATCAGCATGCAACAAGTTCAAGTAAAAACAACATTTGTTTTTTAGTTTATAAATTCATTTTTGTGGGAAAAAGGTTGAAAAACCCTTAAGTGTGATAATATGTGCCAAAAAGATATCGTCTGAGGGATGGTATACTCTGCCACGCTGGCTTCAATTGCTAGGAGTTATAAGAAACGCTCGATTTTGGTGTAAACGAATATTTTTGCAGGAAAATACACGAAAAACCAGAGTAATACTAGCCCTCCCATTTTAATCTCCATATAAATCAACCTAGATAAATTAGAGCTTGTACGGCTATGTCCTTTAACCCACCATATTGTCTCTGGGAGGAGAAAATCTGTCTTGGAAATCTCCAAGGAACTTTTCTTTTTACACGTTACTTCAAATCCCCACGCTCAGCCAAACACTCCGTTAAGTTTTCTGCAAATTCTCACAGAGAATCTTCCGTTATAACCAAACCGGTAATCTCGTATAAACTCAAAGTACTGACTCAGTGTTTTGAGTTATAAGCCCAGGAATGCCAACACGGATATTTTCTCGAGGACCTCGACGAGAGAGCTAGCATTGGTAGCGTCACGATCACCAGTCAATACCCGATAACAAAATGGCATCAAATCATTCCTGATGCGACAATAGCTGATGCCATTGTTGACCGGCTCATCCATCATGCCTTTCGGATCGAGTTGGATTCGGTCTCTATGCTTCAGTTCTACGGTGACGATGGTCAAACCCATACCAAGGCATCCGAAAAAGGTTGTATGGACAAGCCATGCAACGATATTAATAAACATGGGCCTTCACCTCTACTACGCTCCCCCAAGAAATTACCTATCACTTATACACCTGAACTTCTTTACTTGTCGACTTATAGGCAAAAGATCTTCAATTCATCTACCGCTTGGCAAGACATCTAAATAAGTCGTATCAAATACATTATCGTCAGGAATCAAAAATTTAAGATAGCCATTGTGTTCAAATAAGTCCAAAGATTATATAGTCATACCTTCGGGGCTGGTAAGCCCCCAGAGCCCTGGAACAATATTTTTAAGTTATACCCCTGGGCATTTAAGATTTTTATGCGAGGCCTGGGTCAACCCGAGCACGATCCCGAACGTCTTCGAAGGGATCCTCATGATGTACATGGCCCTGAACGACACGGCCTACGCGATCTTCGTGATGCCCGGCGGGCAGGTGAGCTTCTACCTGAGCTCGGACGGGATCTGGAACACGGCCAACCGGCTGCTCTCCACGGCCCCGCTGCAGATGGACACCTGGACCCACGTCGTGGCCACCTGGGACGGGAGCACCAAGCGGCTCTACATCGACGGGGTGCTCGACACCACCCAGCCCTTCGCCGGGCCCATTATATATTACCAAACAAATCCTAACAGAAATCAAGTGTGATTTCATACCTTACTGTTCAACCCATGGCCTTATGAACACGACGGGCCATAGAAAATAAGTTCTAAATAATTAATAACTTTGTTTCCTAGACCGCTCTTCACTTGACAATTACTTTTAAATATTTAATTGGCCTTAATTAAGAGGAAAAACTAATACATTCCTTCTTCCCTTTAGTGGATTCACAAGGCAAATGCAAAGAAAGCATTTTCTAACGTTTGTCACTTAGCATTAAGGCTATTACTTACTCGTTGTACGCGCGCGCCAAGTTGCTGCAACTTTTCTTCGATGGTCTCGTAACCTCGGTCAATGTGGTAGATCCGATCGATCACCGTTGTACCTTGGGCAGCTAAGGCAGCAATAACCAGGCTGGATGACGCACGCAGATCCGTGGCCATCACAGGCGCACTGTGCAACTGATCAACACCATGCACAACTGCCATAGTATGGCCATGGATTTCGATATTCGCGCCCAGTCGATTCATTTCTTGGACATGCATAAATCGGTTTTCTAAAATGTTCTCGTGGATGGTCTAAATGGGCACCTGGAGAAATCTGGGGAAGATAAACCGGAGGGGTGTGCGAAAGCACAGGGTGGTTGGCCCCCCACCCTCCGTCCCACTTCCTGGCTGAAGGACCAAGAAACGGAGATCAGTACCGCCGGTAGGGACTGTAAAGTCCAATGCCGTATTCTTTCCTTTTTTTTTTTTTTAATTTATAGTACATAAGTTTCGTTGACCTCTTCTGCCATATGTAAATAGTTTAAAGTTTATAATCTGTAAATTTAATCAGGTTTGGTGATCTGGGTTTTTGTTTTTTTCTGTTCGCTTTAAGTTGTAATGTTGTTCCTTACTTTCAGAAAAAACTTGTTTTGTAGATTTAATTCCTGATGGTTTTTTAGATAATTCCAGTAAAACTGGTGACTCCAGAAATCTGGTAATATACTCCAGAGTCTGGTAGAAATCAGGAAATATGGTAATATTTTTAAAGTACGCTCAATCGTACTGATCTTTGCTAGGTAAAATTTTGTGGACTGACTTTGAATTTACATTTTCTTGTTCATTATTCTATAATAAGAGGTTATAATCTGCTTTCTAATTAGACCTGAAATCGGCATCGGAAATCGCGCTGTATCTCAAGGCGTCGAGTGCATTCGCACTTTCGTCAGCCTACGAGGGCATGCCCATCTGCATACTGGAAGCGCTGGCCAGTGGCCTGCCGGTGATGACGGTGAGCACCGGTTCCTATGACACCGCCACCCACCTCAACCGCCTGAACAAGGAAATCCCGCTGGATGACCGCGAGCGCTCGGAGAAGGTCTCCGACTTCGTCGCCGGGCACATCGACCATGACTGGCTGCGCACCCGCTGCGGCACGCCGCGCGAACTGTGGGCGGTCTCGTCGTGGGTCTCGGCAATGTGGGTGTGCATGCGCACGCCGTGGGCTCGGGCGACCGTTGCCGTGTCACGCATGCACTGCGGAGTGCAGGAGAACGGCGAACAGGGCGCTAGCACGATCTGGATGAAGGCGCCGTCGCCGCGCTCGTGGTACTGGCCGATCAGGCGCTGGCTGTCCGCCAGGATCACCTCGCCCTGCTGTACCGTCTGCTGCGGCGGCAGGCCGCCATCGGCCTCGCCCAGGCTCATCGAACCACGGGTGACCATGGCGCGCATTAATTTTTTTAATTTGTTTTCAATATCAGCTGCTTTGGAATCAAAACGCTTAGGTGCAAATATACAAACCATTACACCTTTAAAATCAATGATAATAGCAAGTTTCTTTCCATATCTAGTTGTAAGACATTTCATTTCTGCGATCACATATTCCATTTCAATGTCTAAATCTTCTTTCCTAGTATTTCTGTTATTTCTCTCTTCCATTTTCATTTCAAAAAAATTTTCTCCATGTATTAGTTGTTAATTCTATCAAACAAATCTTTTTATCGAAAATAATTTTTGTTTTTATTGATATAACCTCTTTCGTAGAAAAGAAAATCATATTCAATATCTTTTTAGTTATTTTCCAAAAGGAATCCATAGTTTGGGCTACTGTTTGCATATTAGCGAAAAATGTTCAACAATTTTGTAGCAACATAAACCCTTTTGGAAATTTCGACACAGATACAGATAGTATTGTTTAATTTAGTTTTATATCTCCTCAAGTTGACCTGAAAAATAAATTGAATACCATTTCCGAAATCTATTTTCTTCCAACTATGCTGAACAAAATAGCTATCTCAAAATCCACCCCGGATCACTTCGCGGTCCGGGTTCGGGCACAGCACCGGAAGATCACGGGCTTTGAGCGCATGGAGAAGGTCTTCATATTTCGAAACCGGATCATGGTCTTCGTTCGGGCCGGTGACCAGAACCCAATCGGCTTCATCCACGGATTTGACGATTTCGACATCCTGATGTTCAAACATCGACATATCGCGCACCGGACCGACCATCAGGACCTTACGGCCAAGTTTCGCGTACCAGGGATCAGTGCGCTCCACCAGCTGGCGATAGGCGATTTCGCCCGATCGTCTTCCCTATTATTATTATTGCGGGCATGCAGTATGATGATGATGATGCACCTGATGCATATTACTAACAGTATTACTACGATGGATGGTGTTCGGTCTTATTACTATTGCGATGCCTTTAGTCAACTGCCACCAAGAAGACCGGGAATACAACAACATCAGAATCGCTATCATCATCCAACAAAGACAAGAACAACGCCAAAAAGAAGATTCATGGTATCTTCTTCTTCTTCTGGTGCAGCTGCTGGTGATAATAATGTGAATCGTACTGAGAGTATTATTGAAGATTTCCATAAAGGGGGCGCAGCATTTTATAGCATTATTTAAAAAAACAATGAGAAAATAAATATGAAAAAGTTTTTTTCAACTGGAATTATGGAGTAGCATTAAGACTTAAAACGAACAGAAAATATTACGCATATAAGGGGTTCACCTCCTCCTAATACCTCACTCTTTACGCTAAAGGATTTTTAGTAATTTCAACTTTTTCTTCTACAGCCTTTGTGATTCAGGGGACAAAATTTAAGCTTTAATGCAAAGAGTTATTGACGAGGTATTGACGAGTGGGGATCCCGAAGCAAAAAGATAAATAACTTTTATTAATAGTAAATAAATAGTTTCTAAGTGTTAAGCTCCAAGTATGAAATCATGATTTTAAGTATTGGCTTGAGCATCTTGAATATTTATCCAGTTTGGTATTTTACCAGTCACATTTGAAATTTGTATATTTTTTCTACCTCCGTGGCCTTATCTTTATTGACTCCTTTAGAGGTAAGTTATTGCCATCTTTAGGGCTCTCTTTTTCCTTGTTAGAGCAGTCGTGGCTCAAAGTTTCGTCTTTCTCTACAGCAATCTAACTGAACAACTTTTGGGATTCAGGATTCATTCTCAAACAACTGGAACAAAAAACAAACTTAGGTTATTATAAGGTTATTATTAGTTAAAAAAAAGTAAAATATATATGCAAATTTTGTTTTAATTATTCATGTACGGTGAGTAAAATTCAACACCTGCATCAATTCGAAAACGTCCACAAATTAAATAATGAAACAAGTTTTTTTAACGGAAAGTAAGGAGTGACATTAAAACTTAAAACTAACAGAACTTATTCCGTCTACGAAAAGGGCTCTCTGCTCCTACACGACTGGCCGGTATTGGAAAAGCAACTGCGCGCGCCGGCCTTCACGGCGGCCTCTAGATCTGCATCGTCCAGCACGATGTTGGGCGACTTCCCGCCGAGTTCCTGAGCTACACGCTTGACCGTATCGGCGGCGGCTTTGGCCACCTGGATACCGGCACGGGTTGATCCGGTGAAGGACACCATGTCGACGCCGGGGTGGGCTGACAAGGCGGCACCAACACCCGGCCCATCGCCATTGACCAGATTAAACACGCCCGCTGGGACACCTGCCTCGTACAGCATGGTATTAAACATCTAAAATTTAATAAACCAAAATCGACAGTGTTCAAAAAAAGATAAAAGAATGGAACAAATGTTTGATTTTCGGCACTTGCGAGAGGATTTTTCAATTTTCGTAGAAAATTTCAAAATAAAAGAGTCACAGAAGAAATTTTGTTTATGGAAAACTGATGCAAGTTTCAGTTCTTATAAGGTCACGATATAAAAATTTCATCAATTTCCGTAGAAAATTTCAAAATAAAAGAGTCACAGAGGAAATTTTGTTTATGGAAAACTGACGCAAGTTTCAGATTTCCGGTCCCCCTCAGCTGCCTCCCCCCATTGACGCTGGAACCGGTTGAGACTTAAAATAAGAGATCTGAGTTACGAGTTCCTTCTAAATATGAAGTTTCATGAAGATCTGATCACTCGTCAGTCACGATGCGTCAATCATGTATCTAAGACTTTTGCTTATTTTTCCCACCAGGTTTCATCCCGATTCCTCCACTCTAAGCGTTTTCCATGATTTTGGAATACGCTTTGTAACCAGATCAGGTCGGGATTTAAAATAAGAGCTTGGATACACGATATCCTGACGAAATCTCAAAAATTTTACTAATCAAAATTCTACTTTTCATAACAACGTAGCGTATCTTTCTGTGTTTTAAAGTTCGATATACTTCACTTAAATTACAGAATTCATATTTTTATAAGGAAAAGTATATTTCTCAATTTCTACTCCCGCCATTTTCATTTATTACAAGTTCGATGTCTAACCTAATATTTAGGTGAATGTTTGTAATGGCTAGTCCTGTCAGTCTAGAGTCATGTTAGTTTTGACCCCTTCGTTAGTATTTCGGGAACTTTTGTCAGTCTTCCGAGTAATACTTCTGTAATTAAGGTAGGAATGAGGTTAGAGCTGCTTTTGTATTAAATTAGGAGTCAGAAAGGGCTGTGTTCTATCCCCTTAATGGTAATCATTACTTCTAACATCAATAACAGCACTCCTATACCCTAGTATCTTGTATTGATCTTGCCAGTCATCGGTTTACATTAACATAATCAATAAGGTTTGCCGTCTTACGATCACGTGAATACCATGTTAGCTTATGGGCCATTTTATTAGCCAATACTATATCAAACAGTTTGTGGTAACGAACTGTATCATAATACACCGTAACGAATATTTGGGCAGAGACTATTTAATCAAAGGATATTAATATTTCTTTATAGACACGCAGTTACTAAAACGCTGCTAGTAATCGTATCAAAGGTCACTAGTACTGTAGATGTCAACTCAGCCACTACACCAGACAATCCGTTAGCTAGTTAGACAAGCCGCTGATTGTGGAGATCAACGTCATCAACCGAAGCCTAATTTTGTATACTTTTTAAAGGTATTCCACAGTCATCAGAAAAGTGAGCATTGAATATTTACAAGGGAAGGAAGATCACCTCGATACCGGCAGGTTTCGCAAGGCTGACCGGACCACTGATCAGTACAACGCTTGCTCCCTGCGCTGCGGCCGCGCTGGCAAGGGCATAGCCCATCTTTCCCGAGCTGCGATTCGTAATGTAGCGAACCGGATCGATCGACTCGTGCGTCGGTCCCGACGTGACAAGGACATGCTGACCATCGAGCAACAATTTCCGGGAATCGCCAAACATTGCTGCAATGGCATCGAGGATTTCCGGTACTTCGGCCATTCGCCCGACGCCATGCTCTCCGGATTCGGCAATCGTTGTTCATGTTTCAATCCAACACTCCCCTCAACCCTTAACTATCTACAGGGATGAAATAGATGCCATAGGTATAATAATTACCTTAGCCAATGGTAACCATCTTGCCATAAAATTCTTTTATAACCCATGTGGGAGTAAGGACATCCAAAGTATCTTGGAAGCAGAATTATCAGGTAATAATACCTTTGTTTTTGGTGATTATAATGCCCAGAGTTCTCTCTGGGAACAATCAGCTGGTAGCAACAAAGCAGGAAGAGGAATAGAGTACATATTGTCGGTCCTGATTCTTCTGTTTCACTGTGGCTCCAGCATGTCATCCTGATGGGAGACTTTTGGCAACCCCTCCTACATGCATATAATATGATAGCATATAGGATTAATCTTAATTTTCTCTGCTCATTGATGTGATCAGCCGATGCCTTCAAGACATCTCAAACCGATCTTATTTGTGAAATTAAATATGTTGCAATCTACTTAAAATTTTCTTGTGTCTTGTGATTATTAATTTCAATTATTGTTGCACTTGTTTCTGCCTTTGACACTGACATGATATCTATGCTTCAACAGCTTGAAAGCTGCTCTCGTTGTCATTCAAAGATCGACCCATTGGGTTTTGCACTTGAATACTATGATCCGGTTGGGCGTAAGCGAAACGAGTATCGTCATGTCGAAGAACTTCCGCCCGAGCTGGAAGGAACAACGTTCACGAAGAAACTTAAATTCACCAAGCTCCCGATAAATGCAGTCATGAAACTTCCGAATGGCCGTGAAGTGCGCGACCTACCCACGCTGAAGGCTGCATTGATGGCCGATAAGGACCGCATCTTCAAGGGCTTCGCGCACTGGGTCCACGCTCAGTCGCTGCGACGGGACGAGTGCGGACGTACGCGGTGCCTCGCTCCGCGACGTCAACTTCGTCGACGCGACGCTGGTCGATGCCGACTTCACGCGCGCGGATCTGCGGGGGGCCATTCTGAATCGCAGCGACGTGACAGGCACTTGTTTCGACGAGGCCGACCTCCGGGGCGCACACGTGTACCAGCTTCGGGGCTACGAGCTCGCCCGGTGGATCGGCGCGGACTTGCGTGAGGTCGACTTCGCGGGCGCACAGATGACGCGACGCTTCATCAAACACCTAACCTTTCATTCTCATTCGTCCGACATGCGTTTTCACATTTCAGGGGCTCATAATTTTTAGGCAAAATAACACAACACTGCCAATGAGTACCTCCTGTGACGTTTGTATCTGTTTCAGATTTAACATCTATATCTGACGTGTTAACAATCATTACGATTGGTTTTACTAATTCTCCACCAACATCTGATACAAAACCAGTATTACTACTAATGCCATCTGAGTTAATGTAGCCAGATATAGCTTCACAAGCAATTCCTGCCCCATTAGAAGAATTAAATTTCTCGATAGAGAGTTTGTCGTTCAAGTTCTAATCGTTCGATTTCTCGATTCCGACGTTCGATTTCCGTTTTATCGGTAATAGTAATAACTGTTGGTTTGATAGGTTCACGTGGTGGCAATGCTGGTTTCGGTGGGACAAGAATCTCGGTAATATACAATGGTTTTAACGGTTCTTTCGGACGTTCTTCTGGCTCGGGACTGGACACACGAAGTGTTGTTTGTGTTGACAATGAACTTGAACTAGTTGATCGTGAACGAGGTGGTGGTGGAATTTTATACAGCGTGTGGGAGGATTGAAGAGGGAACGGAGTTAAAAAGGGCTGTAGACTGGATTGTACATCCAACTTGTTTTTGTAACAAATTAGGAATTAGCTTGTTTGTTTGTTTTGTTTTTTTTTTGTTTTTTTTTTTACAAGATTAGGATTAGCTCGGTTTTAAATAGAGCGATTATCTGTTTTGTTCTGATGCGTATCACCGAAATGAAGGCATTGAAATGTGGCGCATTCCCCCTCCCCATAAACTGCTCCCCCGTCCTCTACGGAAAATTTCATCCGGCAGAAAATTCCACCTTATGTTGCTCCTTACTTTCAGTTTAAAAAAAAACAGTTTATCCTATTTAATTGATCATCGTTTTTTAATAATGCCAAGCAATCTAGCCCCTGCTCCACGGATAAATCTCCCGCCCCTTGGAAATATTCTCTAGACAATTCAATCCCGGTGAAAATTTACTCCTGGCAATAAGCCTTGCCAATTCTACGCGTAAAATTGACACGGAAGAGAGAGAGCAAGACTCATAAAGATATTTTTGTTTAGGACTTTTGCCAAATTTCCCCAGTGTATAATTTCTCCCGTAAGATGTATATATTAGAATCAAAATTCTATTTTTTAAGGTTTCGTTTACTATTGAGCCGGATCGCTCCTTATTACAATTCGTTACTACGAACTGTTTGAAAAACCTGTTGTACAATTTAAATCATAACGGTACCTTGGCTTCCATATTGATTCTGATCTATCGTGGAAGCATCATAGTGACATTATTTCTGCCAAAATTGTGCGTGGGGTCGGTGTTCTCAGAACACTGATGCATATTCTTCCGGGACATTCTCTTCACACGATATATTTTGAAATAATCTACGCGTCTCTGTCAAGTTCCCCCCTTCCGTTAAAAAAATTAGTTTTTTATATTTAATAATAACAAGAGTCGATCTTCAGTTACTGTTTGTTACTACGTTCGTTTTGATCCAAAACCATGTCAATTGAAAAGGAAACTAGTATTCTCTTGCAGTCCCAAAAGAAACTCCTTAAAGTATATCTTAGGAGAGGGAGGTGTCTACAATGTAAAAAAAAAATAATTTTCTATATTTTTGCATTATACCAAACACACTCAAAGAGTGAAGTTAGGTTAATCATAATGAAAATATACCAACCAAAAAAAGTTAGCAAAAAGTGAGCGTCAGGGAACTGGTTTACATATCAGTTACCTTTATTCTTGGCACGCATATAAGGATTTGGTTAGGGTGGAAGGAGGGGGATTTGAAATATTTGAAATATTTTGAAAATATAAAAATATACTAGAGATTTAGGAAGTAGTCCCAACCCCACTAGATGCCTTAACTAGCTTTTTGTATAAGAAATGAGTCATACTTTGTTCGAGAATTGTTCACTGTGCTTTATTATACATAATCTTAGTTGACGAAAAATTGGAGTTTTATATCCCGTGTCCGACCGGACCCTAAATCCCCTGCTGAACAGCTGATTAAGAATCGTGTTAGTAGTCACATGGGTTTTTGTTTGTGGTCAAAGGTATTTTTGAAAGTAACAAAAAAGGAAAACAAAAATATTATTTCATTTTCTCCATGCTGCAGGCTTGCTAGGAAGGCAAGCCTGGAAAGTCTCAAATTTCACTAGAGTTCCGAACATTGCCTGAAGAAACATCCAGCGTCCCCTGTATGCAAAAAAAAACGCTAGAGGCCATAAATGGACACAGACTCAACGAAGAAGGTTTGGAAGAATAGGAAGATAAGTCTGCGAACCGACATTAGAATTTTGGAAGCTACAGTGATGACAGTGATGAAATGTGATTATGAAGAATTGGCACTCTGAAAAACGGAGAAAAATTTGCTATATCTTTTGCAGAGAAATTGCCTACAGATTGTTTTGGGTACCCAACTGACTGACCTTATTTTAACCAGTATGCTGTAAGAAAAGTGTGGTTCAATCCCACTTTCTTTGACTGTATTGAGAGAAAGGTTGATATGGCTAGGTTACAGTTTGTGTATGTCCAATTCAGCCGGTGAAACGAAATATTTAGATTTTTAATACTTTATCAAAATGCGTCTTAAGTAGTATATAGATTGAAAATATTTCCACTTGACTAAATCTATGTAATTTCTATGTGTTTGAATAAATAGTATTCAGTAAATGCCGATCTAGATTTTTAAAATTAAATATTTTATCATTTTTAGTATTTTTAATTTTTTAACTCGAGCTGTCACTAAAGAAAGGGTAAGGGATTACGAAAGATTTGTACCTATATGATGAGAAAAAGAGCCCAAACACTTTTTGAATGTCTTCAAATAGTACTGCTGTTTGTCAGACCTTAGAGCTTTGATTAAGTCATTCTCGTAGGCTTTAAAAGAAGCTTGATTTATATTTTCTGGATGAGAAAAATATTTTTTATACAGTCTGTTCTTTAATTGGATCAACCTTTTGTAACCTAATGCTTTTTGGGTCTAATGTAACGTCTTAAAGGTGCTGAAGACATGTGACAAGCCAGAATGAGTGCTTTGACGAATTCGTTGACCAAATACTGTGAAGCTTGTTTTGTATTCTCGTAGTCTAAGCATGGGGATTGAATTGTCAACATTTCTTGCTAAAAAACTTTTGATGAAATTTCTCATATATCAAAAAGTTGAACTTCTGTTTAGAATTTTTCCAAGGAATAAAAAAAAGTCAAACGTCAGTTATGAATTTTTCCAAAGAATAACTAGTTCTAGTTCCGTTATAAGAGTCAAACATGATCGAGAGGAACTACCCCCCCCCCTCACTGACATCCTCTTTTACTGCAGTATACTCAATTGAAATTATGAGATAGCTATTTTGCTACCAATAGTCCAAAAATGACATGACAATATACGACGCTTCCTTAGCCACTTACCCTTATTAATATGTTGCCTTAGCCTTTTATATGAATTGATTTAACTTAGCCAAACAAATCACCTTAGCCAAGTTACCTTATCCAGAATACTCTTCGTCATTACCTGGTGACGAAACTACGTTGGCTACATTTACCTTTCCTAAGACGTTACCTTAACCAAATTACCGTAGATATTTCAGCAGAGAAGTTCCCGTAGCCATTTTCCACATCATGACTCGAATTTAGTGAAGTTATCCTAGCTATCTTAAATTGTAGTTATATCGCTCCATCAGCGTTTCGTTCACCGGAGGTGACGTTGACTGCACCAGATACACATCACATCCACGGATGTTCTGGTTGAGTTTCACGCTGATTTCGCCATCCGGAAAATTCCCGGTATCAACGTGCCCCAGCGTAATGCCAAGGTAATCCGAAATCTCCGCAGCCAGCTGCGGATTGGCCCGGCCACTCAAAATCGTCAGTCGTTCGTACATCTGCGGGTCACATCCTGCACAGTCAGCAGCAACGATGATTCACAGTTGAGAATCGTGACGTACTGGACGCCCGGAACTCTCTTCCCCAATGATAAATTCCTCCATGGAAAGATTCTTCCACGTAACCCCCTCCCCACCACCAGAAAAAACCCTCCTGAAAACGTTCATATACTTCCCAATAGCCAATACTATATGTATTCAATCGGCAAAGTTCATAACTTGCAGCCCTTTCCCCGGGGACTATGGGGGATTAAGCCGCCCTCAAAGACATAGTTATAAGATTTTTCAACTATGCTGAAAAATTGGTATCTCAAAATTTTGATCAGGTGATTTTGGAAAAAAATGAGCGTGGGAGGGGGGACTAACAAATCAAAAATCATTGCCTAAATATGATTTCAAATGCTGAAATAATATGGTACCTCTCTTGTAAATATGCGACAAAACTATTCTGCTAAGTCGTAGGTAGTATTTTATAAAATGAAAGAAATGTATGTTTCAATTCATTTTTAGCAACGTTACATAATTTACGTGATAACTAAGTCTTAATACAACTTTTTTTATTATCAGAATTTTACTACAACATTTTTTTGGCTCTTTAAGTTTTAATAATATTTTTTTTTTCTCGCTAGCTAAATTTTAATACAGCGGTGCTGTCGGCAATGAGCGCATTAATGCCGCCGGTCTCCGCAATCAGGGCTGCCGGCGGCCCGCGCCGATCCGCGAGGGTTTGTGCAATATCGCGCGCCGCATTTTCCGATCCCGTGAAAGCCACCGCGGCAATGCGTTCATCGCTGAGCAGCGCGCGCCCCAGCAGCGGGCCGTCGCCCGGTAAAAACTGCAGCGCGCCGTCGGGCACGCCCGCGGCATAAAAAGTCGCCGCGGCGCGCGCTGCCGTCAGGCACGCCTGTTCTGCCGGTTTGGCGATAACGTTGTTTATAGCTATCTCTCAGTTTCTGGTGAACTTTTTTCCTCTTGTTCACTACTTTCAATATTGTTTTCTTCAGATTCTAATTCAAGTATAGGGGTATCACTTTCTTGTTGTTGCAGTAGTTGATTCATGTTTTTAACTTCTATCTTGGCATCGCCCGGACTACAGGCATCAACTCCTTCAGTTGAACCTCGTATGACTTCAGTTGCAATCTGTCTGCGCTCTGTACCACTTACACTAGATTCTGATTCTAGAATTATCCCGTCTTGAGTGAGACAAGTTGTTTGTGAGCAAAAGTGCCTTCAAGAAGCGATTTGTCTTCAGCAGCAAAACACATTGAACCTACCTTCAGCCAGGAGAACGTTGAGCTGCCCAGGCATTCTTCCCGCTATTAAAAGAAAGGTTAGTCAAGGGAAGTGTAAACGGAGTCGGGGTCGCTCCAGATAGACGAGACTTGTAAACTTACCGACCGGGTGAATACCGAACCGGACATCCTTGCCCCTCTCCTTCAATTTCTTCGCAATGTCAGCAATAGCAAACTGCGCTTGTGCCACAGCGAGCCCATATCCTGCATTTTTCACACAACATAATGGAAAGAAGATGGAAAGACATGATAAATAAGAAGATAGACCTGTAATGACAGATGAAGTCTGTTGTTGAAGACAACTTAACAGTGACTTGCCAGTCTAAAACGCTACGATAAGTCTGTCAGTCGTTCGATGGTCAAAGATCGCCTATGCTTGTTGAGCTTTGCTAGAGCATTGCCAGTTAAAATCCAATTCCAAGCCTTTGAAACGTTCTGTTGTTCTAGTTTTCTTTTGGAAGTCACTTTGAAAGAAAAGTTTTTTATTACTAGGCAACTACTACGACAGCTACTGCTAAAACTACTACTACTAGCACTACTGAAGCTAAGGGTATTACGATGAAACTTTTAGGCAATGTTGAAAAGGATATTGAACTAATTTTGAAACAAGTTATGTGGATACAGGTCAGGGACGTAATTTGCTTTGGACAGGGGGCAACTTCCCCCTCCAGACCTAATTTTGTCATTCCCCCCCCCCCCCCCCACCCACTCCCCCCCCCCCCCCACCCCCCCCCCCCCTCCAACCCCCTACGTCCATTTAATAAACAAGTAATATAAACAAATTATTGAAAATACCCCCCCCCCCAAAAAAAAGAAGGTATTTTTGAAAATCTAGGGGGAGGACAGCGCTCAGTTTCTCTTTATTAAGACTAAATGGTTCTTTGGATCGTGTTGTAGAGAAAGCAGACTTTAGCAGGAGTTATATTTTTACGCATTTACCGATGCATCGGTTAATCAGCAAAATAGGCCGCAATCAGATATAACAGAAATTAAAGCAAAAGTCAGACCACTGATCAGGTTGTGTTTATTAAATCAGTCGTTTGTTTTCAAAGGCAGCGCAACGGCGCTAGAACAAAGGTTTCATATAAAAATTGTAAATGTAATTTAAGCATATTATAGAGCGTGGGATCCTAAGGGGAAACTAATCAAGTCTTCTGTGGTCAGGATTACCAGAAGTCCTCCTTTTGTCGGACATGTCCTCTTATTTAACCTCTGTCCTCCCCCCTTTCACAAAAGGTTGGATTTGCCCTCCATTTTGTGTTTGACCAATGCAAATAAAATAAAAAACCATTATTCCCCACCAGAACACTAAATATTAGTAAAAAATGCGCATTTTTAGATAAGATTACCGTCAACGCCGGCGTTTCCGCGACGCCCGGAATGGTAAAGGTCACGTCCTGGGACACCGAGGCCATGTCATTGTTCGACTGTTCGGTCGACTTGGCCGTGACGCTCAGCGTCACCGCGCCTTCGGCACCCGGCAGCGGTTGGAAGATCACCGCGCCAAGATCCGCCGGTGGGATGGACCATGTGCCGTCGCCATTGTCGGTCCCGGCGGAGAGGGAGGCGCCGGCGGGCACGCCGGAGACAACGACGGACAGGGTTTCGGAACCGTCGGTATCGGTCAGCGCGCCGAGTTCCACCTGCCCCATCGCTGTCTGACAGGCACTCAGCACCACCAGGACCGTTCCTCGATAGTCCGCTCCAAGAATCTCCAAAGCTGTGAGAATCCCGTCCTGATCGGTGTTAGTCTGTTCGGTTCGATGGTTGTAGCCTGCAAGCAGCGGCCCACTTCGCAGCAGGGGGTGATCGATGCTCGCCCCTGTTTCTTCGCCCGGTGGCAGAAAGAACCCGTGCGCCGCGATCATCAGGATGGCGGGGCTGACAGCGGTTCGAAAGTGCTGTTCAACGGCATCTGCCGAGGGTTCTGTGGTGCCCTTTGCGGGGATGATGTAGCGACTTCATCAGGGCAAATAGCAGAGTCCGCTTCTTTGCTGACCCGTTGTTGCTGTTGTTCATCACGGATTCTATGTAGTGCAGCTTCTGCATTCTGCAAGCGCACATCCAATGACGTCGTAGTAGTAAAGTCAAGGATACCCTCCGCTGCCGCGTCGGTTGATGCCATTAGGTCATGATTCTTCAATAGAACGTCTGTAACGATCCGGCTGGTGCCGTCCCTGTTTTTACTTCCACCACCACCACTATCTTTATCTGACGAATGGATGATCAGATCCTAATGAAACTTGATATATAGAAAGATATTATGTCTCAGATGCTCCATTTTAAATTCGAATCGGATCCGAATAGGGGGGGTTGGAGGGGGGAAACAGAAATCTTTGAAACTGGAAATCTTAGAAAACGCTTAGAGTGGAGAGATTGGGATGAAACTTGATGGGAAGAAGAAGCACAAGCTCTAGATACGTGATTGACATAATTGGAACGGATCCGTTCCGTTCTTTGGGGGAGTTGGGGGGATTTCCAGTGCTTAAAGGGGACTGTAAATGTGTTTTGATGAATCGAAACTGTGTGAAAAACAGTCACTGTCCACTAAGCATACAAGGAAATATATAGATTACGAACATCATGTATATGACAGTCCTCGTCAGAATTTCTTTCATTAGACATGTTGCATGATCAAACTCAATTTATTTAATGGTAGTAATAAGGGCCAATTCTCAATCCTCTATATCAAATATTTTGGCATACACAACGATGTTTCCATGATTTTTCTGTCACTTCAAGCTGCAGTAACACTGTATATCTTGCAAGAAGCAGTTCCTGCGCGAAGTGGCGCATAGCTGAGAACAGAAACGCGATCTTCTTCTTGTGGTGCTGGACATACCCGGCTTCCTCCGCAACTTCAGCCATCAGGATGATGTCGCGCTCGGGGGCTGCGCCCTGGAGCGCGGCGATGTTGCGGCTGAGCTGATCACCCAGAATGAGGATGAGGCTGCGCTCGCCGGACTGATCGTCAGAGGAGGTCATTGGGTGTCACCGTCACGGGTCAGCGGGCAGGCCGCATGGTGGCGACCAGCTCCGCAACCTTGAGCCCGAATTGAGGTATTTTTAACTTACGAGTGGGTGATCGGATTTTAATGAATTTTGATATTTAGAAGGACCTCGTGTCTCAGATCTCTTATTTTAAATCCCGACCGGCATTAAGGCTTTGATTTTCCTTTTAAATCAATCCATTGATTCTTACAATTTTTCTAGAGCTAATGCCATATGAGCTCTTGGCTCTTCCGGCCTCGTCACAAGTGCCATATGAGCTTACAGTCGGTACTAAATGCTGCTTTGAAACTTCCTTTCTGCACTTTAGTGATTTAAAATTTAATTTAAGCTTGAGAAACGCCTAACTTATTTATAAGAAAGCAGTTTAATATCAAATTTAAAAAGTAGTATATGTTCTAACCGGGGATGGGAAACGGGTTAATCTGTGGCTCTAACGTCAAAATTAGATGCTTATTTTGTACAGCTTGAATTGTAAGACGATAATAGAAGATGAGATATTCTAGCCACTGTTAATAAGAATGCTGCAATGACATCTGTTTTATATTGCCATTGCAAATAATTATGTCTCTTTAAAGAAAAAAAAGAAAGATGGCTACTATATAAATGATTTTAATTGTTTTTGTAACAAACACAGTATATTTTTTTATTGTATTTCCGTGTTTTTTAGTATTCATGGTGTTTTTTCGTTTTTCTGGTGTTTTTTTTTAATTTTTTCTTTATTTTTTTTATTTCTGACTTTTATTTTAGTTTTTTCTTAGTTTTTTGTTTATTTTTTATTTATTTTTTATTTTATTAATTTTGTTTTTAGTTTTTTTTTTATTGTAAACAGTGTAACAGACAAACAGTATATTTTTACATAGATAAAGATAGATTTAGTCTTGTTTAGGATTTTTTTCATTTGGTCAGACATCACGCGCGACTGCAGGCCGAAGGTGACCGGACGCCACTGGTGTTAGAATAAAACAGTAGGGCACGCGGCGCGGCAGGCGCAGCCGTTGCCGCGCACGTGTCCGCGGCCGTTATCCAGGAGGCAACACGATGATTCACGAACTACGCACTTATACCTTGAAGCCCGGTTCACAGCCTGAGGTCGCAAAAACCTCAGGCACGCTGGGGCGCGACATTCGTGGCGACCGCTACTGCAAGCTCGAAGGCTACTGGACCACCGAAATTGGAGCATTGAACATGTCTGTATATTAAATGTAAGTATGTATGTTAAACTGACGGTGCACGGACGTTTGTTCTTTTTTTTTTTTAGTAAAGTGCAAATTATGTTCTGGTCTAGAGAAGATATGGGGATTGTCAGCCCTGCTCATGTTAATGTTTCTCGTTTTGAGTTTAAATTGGTCATTTATCATACTTTCGGTTCGTTTTGATTTTCATTTATATATTGATGGTGATTTGTGGTAGTTTTCTGCTTCGAAGATTATTTGAATTTATTTCCACTCTTTTTTTGGCTTAATGGAGCTCCCTGAAAAAAGATGAACTTTATTTAACTTTTTCAAGTCCTGCCAATAGCGGAAGACTTGTGAAAAAACTTCAAAAAAACCACTAACAATTAAATGTCTACTTATATGATACTGTATAACTGTCTAAATAGTTTGCTTGGTAATAGAATAAAGGTTAGACCAAAAAATGTTTTATCTAGGCGTTACTTATAAAAAAGGAAAATATACGATTCGAAAACCTTAAAACAGATAGGCTACTTAAAATTCTGAGGTTTATTATAAATTGTTGAGCTTTAGCAAGCTTGACATGGGAAACCCATTTAGCCAAATAAATACATATGCAAATATCGTTTTAATTATTCATCTGCAAAGAGCCGAAATCAAAACATGGATTCACTAAAAAAAGTTCAGAAATTAAATAAAAAATCAAGTTTTTTTAACTGAAAGTAAGGAGCGACATTCAAACAAAAAATCAACGGAAATTACCCCGTATATGAAAGGGGCTGTTCCCTCTTCAACGCCCGGCTCTTTACGCTAAAGTTTTTATTGTTTTAAAAGTAAAGTTGAGAGAAAGATTCAAGCTTTTGGGCCTATACCAACAATCACTGAGGCCAGACCAACGATAATTACCCCGATCCCCATATAGGCATCAGCAGCACCGAATATCTGCGCAAATAAAGCACCGGCAAAAGCTGTAAACGCGTTGGCTAAACCAACGCCGAACAGTTTCATTTTACCAACGTCAACTCCGTTAGCCTCTGCCATAGCTGGGTTGGCACCAGCGGCGCGCATGGAAATCCCGAACCCGGTTGCGAGCAGGGCATCCAGGCCGAATTTGAACACCAGTACAATAATACCCAGAAATATCGGGTTGATAAATAAAGTTGCATGTGTCTGCTAAAAATCTTATAATGGGAATTCATTATTAAGTATTATGCTATTATGGTATGCTATTTACTTGTTATGCAGCGATTGAGATCATTTAAGTAGTTTACTTTTTTTGTGCTTTTTCAAAAAACTAAAAGAAAGGTTCATACCGAACAGATGTTATAACTTACAAAAGGCCCTTGATACATTATGCTACTTTACAAACAGATGTGCGAAAGAGTTTTTGGTTTCATTAGTACTAGTTTTGTAAATTTTGCCAAATAATTTATTTGAACCAACCAACAGGAACCAAACCTGTAAAAAGACCACCTACAAAAAAAGAGCTGTTTTCGTATTTGATATTCTGTTTTTGTACCAATTGATGTGTCTCTTCTGAAATATCTCTTCTGCAAGAACAGATGTTTAATACTTGTTCAAATTAAAAGCTCATTGAGTTTCAATGTTGCTATGTGAAAATTTACTTCTAAGTTGTTGTTATCCTTTGTCCTTGTTGACAAGTTTTTATTTATTCTACTTCTTTTCAACTGAAAGTAAATCAAGAGAGAGAGAGAGATAGAGACATGGACCCTTATTAAAGTTCATATCAAACAGTTCGTGGTAACGAACTGTAGTGAGGAGCGACCCGGTTCAATAGTAACCAAAACTCTAAAAAAATTTTTGATACCAATAGCTATCAAAAGAATCGCAATTAAACGCTGATTTTAAAATATATAAGTTTATTCAAGTTTAATCCTACCCATCAACAGTTACGAGCCTGAGAAAATGTGCGTTATTTTCGAAAATAGGAAGAAATACCCCCTAAAAGTCTAGGGGGAAATACCCCCTAGAAGTTTCAAGCTCCTATCCTCATCGGCCGTCACCGGGGGTGCGCTGGATGTGACCCCGGCCCGACTCGATGCCCGCGACGATCCCGCCGCTGACCGTGAAGAAGAAATTGCAGTAGTTGCCGCCTTCGTAGCGAGCCTCGAGCCACGAGTAGAACCACACCCCGTCGGTCACCTCGGCCGGGTCACCGGCATACTCGCGCAGCTCTTCGCTGCTCCAGCCCACCTCGACCTGGTTCAAGTGATGCTCGAAGGCGTCGGCGGACTCCTGCCAGACCGGGCCGGCAGGCGCAGGCGGATCTTCGTCACTCGTTCGTAAGGTAAAAATACCTCATTTTTTCTAATTTTTAGAATTATCCCCCCCCCCCCAACTTCCCCAAAGAGAGCGGATCCGTTCTGGTTATGTCAATTATGTATCTAGGACTCGTGTTTTTTCCCCACCAAGTTTCATCCCGATCCCTCCACTTTAAGTGTTTTCCAAGTTTTAGGTTTCCTCCTCCCAACTCCCCCCAATATCACCAGATCCGGTTTAAAATAAGAGCTCTGAGCCACGATATCCTTCTAAATATCAAATTTCATTGAGATCCGATCCACCGTCGCCACCGATGACGATGTCGCCATCTTTACCGCCATAGAGATAGTCGGCGCCGTCGCCGCCGATTACGGAATCGAAGCCGGCCCCGCCATAGAGCCGGTCTGTATCGACACCGCCAGTGAGGTCATCGTCGCCGTCCAGGCCATAGACTCGGTTGACGCCATTGCCGGCTGTGATTTCGTTATCGGCATCCGAGCCGGTAATATGATCGTCGCCGTCGCCGGTTTCGATATTCTCTACGTCGATGATTGTCTCGTCGGAGCCTCCGGTCGTGGCCGTGGTTGCCCTCCAATTTTTGGGTTAATTAAAAAGGCAAATAGAACTTTTAATTTTTTACGAATCATTTTATTGGTAAAAGATATACGTAACTTATAAATTAGCTTACATAAACACATTTTTATTCTCTTGTTTTTATTACATATATGAGATGGTTCGCCCCCTTTTTTGTTCCCCTCCAATTTTTGATTGCTTAAAAAGGCAACTATAACTTCTAATTTTTACGAACGTTTTTATAAGTAAAAAATATAAGTAACTTACAAATTAAATTTCGTAGCGAACATCTATATCATCCAAATGACCTCGGTGCGTACCGTCCTCAACTTTTTTCGTCTTTTGTGCATAAGTTCACACATACCAGGTTCAACAATGTGCGCACGTTCTGTAGTTCTAGCTCCCCGCGAGTAGCATAGTAGCTACGGTACCAAATAGAGGAGTAGCCAGTTCGGGAACTTGGTCGGAGGAGTACTTAGTACCAGGAACACACGAACAATTGATCCATCACTCTTGATTAATAATAGATATTTTTTTATATCCGTCATTTGTTCGGGTGTTCACGTGCTTATCCTTCCCTGTGCCATTGTGCTCATAATTGCCGTTTGCCACATTATAAATTCCATTGTTTTCCTCCACATCATCATCGTTATCATCATTGCCGCCGTCGTCATCGTCATCGTCATCATCACCGTCGTCATCATCGTCATCGTCATCTTCATCACCACTACTGCTGGTCTCTTCCTCTGCATGGTCGTTTCCACCTTCCATATTTGTAGTGTTGTCAAGGCCTTCCGGTTTGACCAAATCGAATAGTTCAGTTGTGCACTCAATTTCATCCTCCTCATTCTTTTTCAGTGATATCTATTTCACCTTCATGGCCTTAGACATAGTTGCAATAGTAATCCCAGTAGTAGCATTGATATTATTAGTAATAGTATTGAATAGCGGTTGTACTACTAGCAGCAGTAATGTTATTCTATTGCCTTTTGATCAGTTTAACATGCCTCTCATCAAGTGCCGGAAGTTTCAACTTAATACAATTAGCAATTGCTATGACATTGCTGATATGTCGTTTTGATAACCCGTGTGTTTATATACGTCTTGAAATTTTTACCTCTTTGCTCTTTACCCTACAAGTAGTTGCAATTCAAGGTTTCCAATATGTTGGACCGTCTCTACCTTGCATTTGATAAGATTGCTAGCAAACACCAGGTTTTCAAAGTTGAGACGATTGGAGGTAAGAAGTATTAGGAAGCAGAGTCTTCAAAACAGAGCATGTTGTCCAACCATGCCTGATTGTTTTTGTTGCATCTTCTCTACCGTATTCACTATCATCCCAGATGCCTACATGGGTGTTACCAACTTAGGCTGACCAAGAGGACACGCATGCTAAACATGCTGCTGAGTTTGCAGTAGATATGATCAATGAGGCGAAACTTCAGTACTCAGTGCTTTCATTGCATTGATCTAGTGTAAAATTAAACAAAAAATTTTTTTGTTTCATTAAACAAAAAAAAAGAAATTATTCCGTATATGAAAGGGGTAGCTGCCTCCTCAACACGTCGCTCTTTGCTCTAATTCTTCCGTTAATTTAAAAATTAGAGTTGTAACAAAAACTAAACCCTTTCATACAAGGAATAATTTCTCTTCGTTTTAAGTTTTGATGTCGTTCCTTACTTTTAGTTGAAAAGACTTGTTTTTTTTTTATTATCAATGCGATATAATTTAAAGTCAATTTAATTTAACTATAAATTCAATATTCAATATTCAATATAATCTTTCAGTATACCAGTACAACGACTGGAACTGCTACCTCTACTAGTATTTTTTTTCTATTTTAAATCTTTAATATTTCAATATACTAATATATGATATAAAATTCAATATACAATATAATTTAAATTCAATGTAATTGAAATATAAATTCAATATTCAATATAATTTTTCAGTATACCAGTGCAAAGACTGGAAATGCTACCTCTTCTAGTATTTCTTTTCTATTGAACATGTTCACGAAGTTTACCTAATGCTTCTTTATGTAATTGATCCCGCGTTTGACTGAATGTTTCAACAACTTGATGGTGTTGTTCGAATTGATCGTGTTCTTGACGAATTCGTTCTTGTTCACGAGTATTTTGTTCGAGTGCACGTTCGATTTGTTCAATAGCTTTTTCAATATGATCTTCTTCATGTTCTTCTTTGAGTGTATGATCAATTTCAGATTGATTGCCTTGAAACAATTCATCGATATGTTCACCAATGCGTTGATTTTCTTCGTAGAGACGATAAGACCGGTACGCGTATGTTCAAGGAACACGCCTACGAGAGCCAACACGGCCGCCATGATCCCGCTGATGAGATCGACGACGTATCAAACAACGCCGGATCCGGCTCGAGCACGCCACTTCCCGTCACCCGCGAAAACGACGCCTACAACGTGATCATCGACTGCGTAGCCATTGCCACCGTCGCCGCGGCACAGAAGGACGCCTACTTCTCGGTGGAGCTGCCAGAACAGCTTCCGACCTTGTCCGTTGACCCGCAGGCACTGAAGCAGATCCTGCTCGGCCTTTATTACGCAGCCAAGTGAAGCTATCCACTTCCTTGATCTTCTGGCTATCCAACATTAGTATTGTAAAAGTACCGTCAAATAAAAACTTGGTTTTTGAGATTGGTAAGATAAGGTAAAATTGGTAAAATAAGGCAAAATAAGATATTCCCTAGGAAATACAGGATAAAATTGGTATTTTGGAGTTGCCCTGTAGCTTTAAGACCAGTTGAACATTTATTTATAAGCATCACTTACAGTTTTTAATTACATTTTTTAATGACTCTGATTTCCTGGGCTTAGAAAGGTTTCGCTTTTTACTCACTTTTTCCAAAAAAGTTTCCCAGCTCAATACCTGGGCATATTGCGCGGGAAACCTGAAGCAACCTTTACGAAGGGCGCGATCGACGGGGAATAATGTGTAAAAATTGGTTCTATTTCAGGCGGTTCCCTTTTTCGCTCAAGAATCTCGTCGGGGTGGAAAATTGTACTTGCGATACAGTTTGTCCTCGGTCACAGTCGGGATCCGAGGTGCCGCCTTCAGGGGCGGAGAATTGGGAAGCCTGTGCAATTCCGGCGCTGCCCCCGCAACGGCGCGATCGCCCATCTGGCCCACAGCACGCCGACGGAGCTCCTGTTCACGTCGACGGATTTCAACAGCTACGTGACGGTGAGCAATGCGGCGGGTGCCCCTCAGCGCGAGAACGGGCGGATGGCCGCGTCCGCTGCGCCCGGCCTCGGTGTCGAGCCGAGGATGGACGTGCTGGGGCCTGCCGTGGTCGACGTCTCGTAGTGGGGTGGGTCCGGAGTCCTTCACACATGGCGCCGGCCCTGAACGACGCTCGCTGCGTTTCTCGTACTCGGACGGGCTTCGCTGGTCTTTGTGTTATTCCAAATTTTTGATCGGACATCTGGTTTTTGGGAGGGGGGCAGCTAAAATGGGAATGAGGTGGGGACTACATGCCTTCAAAGCATTTGCCAATATACTATTATAGAAAAAAGCATTTATTTTAGATCTTTTTTCAATAATTATGGGAAAATTTTGTCCACAGACAATTCCCTCCAGGGATTAGGCTCTCCATTGACAGTCTTTTCCGTGTAAAATCCACCCTAAAACCCCCCCCCCCCCCCCCCATTTTTCCTCCCCCCATTCCCCCCCCCCCGAGGCATAAACAGCTGCCTGAGGTTCTTCCAGCAGCACGAGTGACTCCGGAAGACCCGCCCGGCGCGCGGCATCACACGTCAGTTCCCTGGCCGCCGGATCGAAACTGGCCGGAACCGTCAGCACGACGTGCTGATCACTGAGCGGGAAATCCGGAAACCGCTGTTCCCAGACATCAACCAGGTGCTCCAGGTAACGTTGAGAGGCATCGACCGGCGAAATCTTTGGAATTCCATCGGGAGCCTGCCACGGCAGAATCCGGCCATGGCGATCAGCCCCGGCCTGGCCGTATGCTGATCATTCTAACTGAAAAATTATCTCAATCCTTATTATATCAATCTTAATACCCTATTCATTAGGCACAATTTTGTTCAAATTTTGATTTGAACAAATTTTTTCTTTTGATTTTCTAATAAAAATTAGAAAAACATTTTTACCCCAGAATAACTGGGGTATTAAGTTGAAACTTTTGGGGATACAACTATTACTACTTCTGCTCTTACATTTTAAATAAATAAAGAGTGTAAGTGAATTCAGATTGTCAAAGAGCATAGAGAGAATTTTTTGAGAATATAATGCTTACCAAAGATAAAATGATTAAAATAAAGATACTTAAAAAACTTTTTTTGGGTGGCAGGAGTCTCAGTGCATTTGGATATAAAAATGCTTTTATTTTATTTTCATTTGCTTAATTGCTCATGACGTATGAGCTCGTCTTAGAATGCTATATCTCAAGACTGTCTTAAACTTTCATTTGTCCTTGTAAAATTTATGAGTAGTATGAATTTCAAACGTACTTGGAAACAAATACATTTTTTAAAGTTAGATATTGCTCTGCCCAAATCGATCTGTCCGATCGTTGATCGATATTTCTTACGGGGTTCTGGCGTCCAGCAATCCGCAATTCATCAAGGTCCGGCAGGAAGTCTCTGATCGGTCCGCGACCATTCGCGGTATACGCCAGGGTATCGTCCAAGTAAAATTTTATCTGCTGACTCGCGATAGTACTATCATAGGTAAATGCCAAATGTGACCAATTGTTAAGCGGTATGAAAACACCGGTGCGCAAAAAGCCCCAACCCGGTGACGTATTGGCCAAGGCTAGCCATACTTCGTTCTCTGGCGAAATCGCCCTTTGGTACGTTTTGTCAGAGAGGGTAATTTAGCGAGCCATCCCTTATAAAACCTTACTTAAATATCTGATACCAATATATTTATTTCTGTCAATTAAGAGATTATTTTCTTCTCGAGATGTCTAATTATCTAATGTTTTGTCAGAGAGGGTAATTCTTAGTGCAATTCACTCAGCCATCAGTCATAAGATCTTACTTAAATATTCTAGATAGTATAGCCCAATCACATTGAATAAGATTTTCTTAAGTTATCATACATTCTTCAAGCGCAAAACTGAAAAAAGCTGAATAATACTAAAAAATGAAAAAAATATAAGACATTTTTCGCCACGGAAATATTATTCTAAATGCAGCTGGGGCTAAAATCTTAAGCGAGGGCAAATATTCCCCCCCCACATAGAAAAGAAAAGGCACACTAAATTAAACTATATAGGTGAAGCCCAGCCGCGAATGCAGGGTTTTATTTCATAAGGGGGCAAGTTTTTTTGTTTGGGTATGGGAAGTGAATTTATCACAGCAGCGAAAGTGAGTTGCATGCATTTGCATTATAAGGAAATTACCGGTATAACCACAAGCATAATAAGAGACACTTCAATTATTCTTACAACATTTTAAGGACCCAAAATTTATATGGAGCTAATAAAGGGAGAACGAATCAACTGTAGTCTTGATAAATGTAAATATGAACTGACTATTAGGATCAGAAAGACAAAGGAGAAAGTAGCTTTGAACATGGTATTTTGAAAAGCATAAAAAAGTAATAATATGATGAAAAAACAAAAAATAAGACAGAATAAAAGGTTTGAGACGTAGTTTATGATCAGAAAACTAATCTTGAAGGGACAGAAAATTTAAAGTAAAAACCCACCCCTAGAAAAATATTTGCTTGACTCGTAAAAACGTAACAAAAATGAATATAAACAAATTTTGTATGTACTTTTTAAAGTTTTTTGCAACCCCACTCCCACCAAATAAAGATCCTGGATACAGCCCTGTCTAAAACCTTTTATATCTAGGTCTTTCTTTGCAGCCATTTCAGCAATGGTAGGAGCAGTAGGACACATGTAGAATTAAAGTGATTCTTCTAACTTTTCCTGTCCTTGAATAAGATTATTGCATAGAGTAGAATTAAGTCATACTCTGGAGCCTCCGGGCCAAGGCGCACATTTCTGGGTCGACTTGCCCTTTGCCCCGGTTCTTGGCAAACACGAAGACAATGACATGACCGCCGCCAGTCATTCAGCAGGCCTTGACCGCAGTGCTGTCACAAAAGGTACGGAAGGCCACACCACCAAAGTGCTGGTTGTCGATGACAAGGAGCTTAACCGGATCGTGATCGGCGCCTTCCTCGACGGCGAGTCATATGAAATCAGTTATGCCTGCGATGGTCGCGAAGCCGTTGAGAAGGCCGGGGCATTTGGGTTTGACCTGATCAAAGTAACCTAAGCCTAACCTAATTTAACCCCCAACCCCTCCTGATAGCCCCTCCTGATGGGTAAATTAAATAAATCTCACCAAACCCTCGCCAAAACCTCGCTCTTAACGCTAAAGTTTAAATTTTGTTCCAATTCCTTAAGAATGACCCCTTAATCACAAAGGGTTTTAGTTTGAATAAATAGCTCTTTTAAAAGTCTTAAGAATATTTAGCGTATAGAGCGAAGCATTGTTGAGGGGGGAACTCTCTCATGAACGTAATACTTTATGTTCGTTTCAAGTTTCGTGGACTGTCTCCCTTTCTTCCCTCCCCCTCCTTCTCCTCCCCCCACACTCGATAAAGGACTTTGACATACATAGAAGAATGGAAGAATGTGTTACGTAATACTAGGGTTTCACATTAGACCGTTCTCAGCAGTGGAAATGTGGCGAATTATAAATTTTATTTTATTTTTCCTTGAAAGTAAAGAGCGAAACTAAATTTAAAACCGACATAAATTATACTATATATGAGGGCTTACCGTTCCTTTTAACTCTTCGTCCTTTACGATTTAATTTACCATGTGCTCTAATTTAACCAAAATCGGTGGTATTAGTTCAATTAATACTATCAAATAGTTTTCTTTCGAATCTAGAAAAAAAATATCTTGCATACTGACCAAGGGTGTGCGTTAAGCAAGTACCAATCTCTCGATTCGATACCTTTGACCAGGAGCGCAATGTGTGGTAGGGGGCAAATCATCCGATGCTTCCTGTGTCTCCCTCCAGATTTATCCAGGTACCCATTCAGAGCTGGGTCGACTATGGCTGAGATTACAGGGTCACACCCTTGACCCTCGTTCCAAACTAAATAGCTTTGGAAAAAATTATTGTTGATATCAGCGAACAACATACTTCTTACTTTGTTCTTGTCAGCATAACCCCATTAAGCGTTCGTTTCTAGAAAACCATTTTCTTTCTCTTTTTTGTATCGCTAACTCGAGTGTTTTTTGATTGGACTTTGAATTGGGTTTTAGCCTAGTCCCTTTCCTTTTTTGGCTATTTTTCTTAGGTTTAAAATTTCCCTGTTTAACTCTGGAATGGCATCTTCCGAAAAAAAATAAACAAAAAAAACACAGAGTCTAGAAAATGCCTCCCGGACTAAGCTTAATGAATCTTATATAGTTGGAATCAATATAATAGGCCAATGCTTTTAATATGTTTATTGATATCAAAAATCCAATTTTTTAAATTAATTCACTGGAAAAGGCAGCAGCACTCGTTTCAATGCAAACAAAGATCTCACAAGAGCTTTTTATAGTTACAGAGAACATTTACCCACTAAAATTCATCTAGATAAAATTGCACTTAGAGAAGGTTGCAGCCGTGAGAAAGTGCATCCATGGAAAATCTACATCGAAAGAGATAATAATCAAACTGTTCGTGGTTCGTAAGTTAGAAATACTGCATTTTTTCTATTTTTTCCGAAATCAGGAAAACGACTATTTATAATTTAATCTGGTCCAGTCCCTGATACGCCTGCCAAATTTCATCTTCCTAGCTTACCTGGAAGTGCCTAAAGTAGCAAAACCAGGACTGACAGACCGACAGAATTTGCGATTGCTATATGTCACTTGATTAATACCAAGTGCCATAAATATATCCATTTTTTCTCAGGATATTGAAAGGGGAAAATTGTTTCACTTTCCGAACCTGCTGAGGCATTACCATCAAAATATATTTAAAATATATTAGAAGTAGGAAGTTTTTCGGCTGTGCTTATAAATATCGGAAAGTTTGTTTCCTATACTCTAAATTAAAATTTTAATGTTTGAAGGGAAAATGCTACTCTACTTTTACATTATGTCATCTATCGTTATTAATTTTTTAATGCAGTTTATGCTCCGTGAGGAAACTCATTGATGAAACTATTTTCTTCAAATACCGTTAAGACGTCTTAAGGACAGCTATATGGTCAAAGTATCAACTTTATTGAGTATTTATGGCTATACCTGTCTAACCTAAACTAACAAAATCCTACCTAACCTAACTTTAACCTTTACCATCATAGCTTGCATCAGACTGAAAAGGCTGACTGGCAAAGCTAATTGAATCCAAGCAGAGAAAAAGGAAAGTCGAACATTCACCGGTGATGGTTAAGACGGTGATTCCCAAAGGGCTCCGGGTGGACCCCAAGGTGTTGACGGGGGACTCGAGAAGGATCTACGTTGGCGGGATAAAGAATTAACTGGGATTCACAATTAGTAAACGGGGGTCCGTGAAAATTAATCTGTTTTCGTTGACCTGCGGCGCATGCAGATGGTCTTCCAGCTCGCCGACACGGCCCTCAACCCGTCGCATTCCATCGGCAGCATCCTCGCTCGTCCGCTGACCTTCTACGAGGGGTTGCGCGGCAAGGCGCGCGAGGCGCGGGTGATCGAGCTGCTCGACATGGTGCATCTTCCGGCCGCGCTGCGGCACCGTTTGCCGGGCGAACTCTCGGGCGGGCAGAAGCAGCGGGTGAACTTCGCCCGCGAGCTCGCGGCCAGCCCCGAGCTGATCCTCTGCGACGAGATCACCTCGGCGTAGATCAGGCTAGGGCGTAGCAAAATCAATGAAAAGCCAACAGTCCTGGCGAAAAGCGTTCATTAGGTTGTGATAGCGGATTACACAATTAATAGTTTTCAAAATCATCTAGACAAGGGAAAACACGAAATGTCCACGATGCATTGCTTTAATTCAAGAAGACTCATCTCGGGCATTTGACCGGAAGGAAGAACTCTTGCAAGTGACTGTTGACATTTTCCCGGACTGCAAAGGCATATGGCTACAGACAGAAGAACTCGAATGGGCGAAATTTATGTTTGCTCTCGTCGTTTCAATCCTCGTCCTTCGGCATGGCCAAGGTCATCAAGGGATTCTCTCCACATCAATAGAGAGGCGCATCAATCGTAGGTATTGCCGGAGTAAATTGCCGTCGGTCCGCGTTTGCGGCGTCCTGGACGACAGGATACGATTTCTACTCCGCCCAACCGTATTTCATTCGTGCTTCTCCAACGCAGATAGTAGCTGTTCAAAGTCGACATACGTTGTTTAGTGGAGTACTGACAGAACCGATCTTTGTTCTTATACACTTTCACAAGTCGCAAGACTACATTATTCTTTCCTTTATCTTAATTTCCCTTTGGCTGCTCAATTTTACATGGGAGAGAGTTTTCAAAGGGAAAATTGTCAGAAGATAATTTTCTGGGTCGAATTTTCCGCCATGAGGGGGATTTGCCAGGAGGAAGTTTGAACAGGGACTATTTTCTGGGTGGAATACGCCAGACTCTTAAGTATTTATCCTTCCACAGGCTAAGTACCAAAAGCATCTGTGAGTAACACGAAAGCTTACGTAAAATAAAAAACATTTACGTGATTAGCAATTTTTTTCCCATTTAGAGCCGCCTTTGGATCCCACCGGCACAATCACCGCGTTTTTCACCTGCTGGGCTTTCACCAGCCCCAGCACCTCGGTGCGGTAATCCTCTTTGCGGTCCGACCAGCGCAACCCGCCCCGTGCCACCGCGCCATAGCGCAGATGCACCCCTTCGATAGAGGTGGAATGCACAAAGATCTCGCGCCAGGGACGTGGCAGGGGCAGCTCATCCAACTGTTCGCAATCAAACTTGAAAGAGGTGTAATGCTTCTGCTGCCCTGCTGCGTCGGGTTGGTAATAGTTGGTGCCAATTGGAGTTAATTAAACTGCTGACAATTTAAAACCATTATAATAAAGCAAAATTTAGACAAAATAATGAGATTTTTGGTTTGCGACCCAAACGGAAATAGGTTCCCCTATAGGTTATTGAGTAATAAGGGCATTTTTCTAAAGGGCATTTGTTATAAAAGCTCTAAAATTATGTACTTTGCCCCTCTCAATTTGAATTTTTGCCTTCAATATCAGTACTATAAGGGATTATCGCTCGGATCAATAAAAAATTCCGCTCTTTCCTGTTTATCCTTGTAGGTGTTCTATTTGAAATACGGTAAGTGAGACGGCTACCCAAAAGAATGCGTAGACAAATCCTAACACATCCTCTTCCGCCTTTTAAAAGCTCTTCTAAGTTAGTCAGATTAGTTGACTTTCAGACGGTAGGCTTTGAAGAGGAATTATACTTTTTTACACTCCCCTATACTTTAAAGTACCCGAAAAGAAAAATACATAGCAGTTTTTTTTTGTAAGACGCTTACTATTTTTGAAATTGACACCTCTCTCTTGCGCAAGGAATTTCTGGACCTTATCTAATTCCTCCATTTAGCCTTTTCGGGCAAATCTAGTATTAAACATCCCCTCCTTTTCCAATGACAAAACCTGCATTTAAAAAGTTGGCAAATTTCATAATTTACATTCCTTGGCTATGCGGCTGTGGGGGCATGGCCTCCCTAAATCCATTGCTATTGGACTCTGTGACTGTTCCAAATAAAATGTATTTCTAAGATCTCTATCTGTATTAAGGGGACCATCTAAAAGGACAAGAGGGGTGTCTCCTTCGTTCCTCTTCTAACATTCCTCTCACCATGGCTTTAAAGTTTCAATTCAATAATAAATTTAGAGCTAAAAATTAAGCCACGATTCAGTAACCACGTGCTCCTCTATTAGTTGGTGCTACCACGTATAGAGTGTGCTACATCATAAAATCACCGTCCGTATCTGTTCAATTCCGATTCTACTGTAGTAAAAAACTTGATTTGTCAATAAAAAAAAACAGTTATTTATAGAAATCCATAAAAAATGATTTGCTAAAGAAATATGTGGGTCGATCCTGAACAAGATTGACATTTGCAACATTTGTAAAATTGCAAAGCAATCAAAATTGCGACAGAATGCGCCTGTGCAGTCCATGGCAGCACCAGCGTTTTTCTTTCGTGAGTGTCGCCCATGCACCTTTCCTGGCTGGCCCTGCTGCGCCGTCGTCGCCTGAGCCTGATCATCCTCGCGTGCCTGCTGGCATTGCTGCCGATAGGCTGCGCCAAACTGGAGCAGACCGAGCGCGAACTGGTGTTCCGTATCGAGCCGGGCACCGCCCGCTGGTTCAATGGCCTGCCGGCCGCGCTCGAGGACGTGCAATTGCAATCCCCCGAGCTGACGGCCGAGGAAAGCCTGCATGCCTGAGCGGGTCGTCGAGGAGTTGGCCGACCGCCCCAAGTTGGGGCGTATGTTCGCCCGCTGTTTCCCCAATACCCTGGCGACCACCACCGAACGCGTCGAAGACGGCACGACCTACGTCTTTACCGGCGATATCGAGGCCATGTGGCTGCGCGATTCCTCGGCGCAGGTGCGGCCTTATTTGCGCCTGATCGGTCAGGACGAGGAACTGCGCCTTCTGGTGGCGGGGCTGGTGCGGCGGCAGTTTTTCTGTATCGGGATCGATCCCTACGCCAACGCCTTCGACGGTGGATGATTAGTTCTGTTGTTTCATAGTTTTGCTTATGTGCGTTAGCTTAGTTGGTGTTCCCAACTATATTTTGCAAGTTTTTATTCTAAATCGTAGAATTTAAGATGTCTAGTTGTGCTTTTTTTTGTGTTTTAGCTTGTATGTGTTAGCTTTGGTGGTGTTTCCATGTTCGTTTTGGAAGTTTTTATATGAGAGGTTTGATTCAAGATGCTTAGTTTTGCTATATAAGGGTATAGCTTGTCTTTTTTGGTGTTTTAGGTGTTTCAAAGCTAATTTAAGTTTTACGTTTGATGGTCCGAAAAAAAAACTAGGAGACTAGCTGTCTAATCCCTCCCCCCCAAAATACCAAATCCAAATATGTACTAATTTGTATACCGTGTAAAATTGAATGAACTGTAAACTGTATTTGGTTATGAACTTTAAGAAAAAGCACTATAGTCCATTTTGAATCACAAAAACATATCAAATTTGGTCAGGGATGAATAGGGATGGACGCTTAAAGGGAAGAAGAGGAAGATAGAAGAGTCAGAGTCCACTCTGGAAAGCCATAATTCAGGTTGGACGAGACAAATTATCTCTGAAGGTTTTTTTTAATTTCAAAGAAAATTTTGGTGCAATAAGAATTCTGTACACAGAGGCGTATAGAGAGTGAAAGTTAGACCACTAGACTGTAACCTTTTCTTCCAATTTTCAGATTACTTGCTTAAAATTAATTTTGCTGTCCAAATAGCGTTCAATAGAGCACAATAATTGCGCTTATTTAACAACTAATTGCAAATAATTTAACAAGCTACATCGAACGGTGAGATTATGTCTCTATAATAACCGATCAGAATGAGCTGTCTTTCGGTATCTTTAATTGATACATAAATGGGAGGCATCTTTCCACAAAATTCTGTAACTACTTGGTAGTGAATCTAAAAGAAGCTTGGTCCACACTCATGAATAGTTAATATCACGCTTCATATCACCAATTAATAACCCGTCCAGTCCATTATTCTCAATGCCATTCAGAAGACTTTTTACGAATGTGCGAGATTTTGTAAATTTTGTAAAATTTCGGAGGGATTTCTATTCACAGGGGAGCTAAACATTAATGAGGGCAAGGTTGGTAAAACGAATACCAATACAAAAATTACTCTTAACGGTTGAAGAACGATCGTCGAGGCGGCAATTGTCGTGGCGAATAATTTGAGTCGGGCGAACATCAAACCGGTCTCCTTGTCTTTGACCAAACCGCCCGCCAGCAATTGCACTTTAGTTGATTTGGATAGACTATGAAAGCGTTGAGTTCGAACAGGGATTGTTGAAATGAAACGCTACAATTATGCCGTGCTGATGTTGTATTTGGGCGCGCTGCCGCTTGTTGTTGCGACTGGCAATCTAGCTTTCGCGAAGTCTGCACGGTGTTTCACGACCGACAACGGATGGTCGGTAAGGTTTGTACATCGGGTGATTGGGTTGCGGCTCACTGCGGTGACTCTGGAATCGGGTTGATCGGCTCGTTGTGAATTCTCCTACTGCGGCACGGCGCATCCAGTTCCGGCAAGCCGCTTTCCAGTCCTTCATCGGGGTTGTGCCACTCACTGTCCAGCCGTTTGACTCGAAATGGTCGAAAAACGACTCAGATTCGAGGGTTATGTTGAGCCGGAATTGCTTGGAATGTGCGTAAACGGCTACAAATTCGGCGATTTGCTCCAGGGTAGGCCGGACTCTTACTCCTACTCTTTCTCCGCGCACGCAGCAGCACGACTTGCGGAGTAGGAGCAAGAGCGGGAGTAGGAGTAAGAGAACAACTGACTAGGCGGCGACCCGCGCCTCCAGCTTGGTGCGCAGGACGGGTCAGGGGGCGAGGCCGATCACGGTGTCGACGACCTCGCCGCCGTCGAAGATGTGCAGCGTCGGCACGGCGGTCACGCCGTAGGCCGCGGCCAGCTCCGGGCTCTGGTCGATGTCCACCTGGACGACGCGCGCCTGGCCGTCGAAGCGCTCGGCGAATATACTCCTGCAAGAATGATGCAAGTGTGAGTTTATGGTAACCCTCTTGGCTTGCACCTTAGCCACGCTCTTTCATGACAGGGATCTGAGGGGTTACAAATTGTCTGCAGAACAAATCATCACGGCAGTAGATGCCTATCCCACTTCTGCGTCGTGTATCTTCTCTGTCACGCCTGGTATTGATGACGTTCAGATAGCCTTTAATAGCACCTGTAGTGGTTATGATTGCTTTGCTTTGCTTTGCAAGTGCTTGTATTTATTCCTGCCGTGTGTGCTTTGCTTGAGCCGCTGCTGAGCACGCTCCAACTCACTCTGGCTCTTCGGAAAATGCGCTGCTCGAAGGGCCACACGCCCATCAATCAAATCATACTGCTCCTTGATGCTTTCCGGCAACACATCCTGGAGCTCAAGCCCTTGCTCGCGGAAAAACGTGTAGATGATGCGTCGCAACGTCCGACTGGTCACACCCACTTTTTGCAAAGCTGCGCCCCCCGGATACAATGCAATAATACGCCCCGTGTCTAGCGCTGGGCCCTCTTCGTCTAGCTTATCGAAGTCAGGATGTGTAAATCTCGAAGCGGCGCTGACTGCGACCGGCGTCAACGACGCCTCGGGGGAAACTAATGCGTCGGCCGCACGCGCCTCGGCCAAGTCCCGCTTCGAGAGCACGAAGCAGCGCTTCTTCAACCATCTCCTGATGGGCATGAAAGCCCCGACCATCATCCGTGCGATCAAGGACGACCTGGCGGCAGGCAATGCTTGCGTCATCCAGGTTGTCTCGACAGGCGAGAGCCTGCTGAAGCGTCGGCTTGAGACGATGGACCCGGAGGATGAACTCGTCGAGGGGGCCTTGATCGGCAACAATAGGGATATCATATTCATTCAAACCAAATTGCACCTGGATGATTTGCTCATCACTGGAGCGCAAAATATACCAGGCATGTTCCGAGGGACGTCTGATGGCTAAATCAGTTTTACCATCGCCATCAAAATCACCTGGAACTGCGATATCTTCATCTCGCATGCCAAACTGATAGCGCAATATGGTGTCGTCGCGACTGCTCAAGATGTACCAAAATTTTGAAGTCCTCGTTCTTTTATATTCTGATGCAAACTTGTTTTTTTCTGTTTTCTTTACACCAAGGTCATAAATTCCCAGAAAGTAGTAGCCCTTCCTAAATTTCTGCTTTAAATTATCCGTAGACACTACTAAATGGTGATTGTGATTTTTAGGATCAAAATTAAATAAAAAAACAAGTTTTTTAAATGCAAGGGGCAAAAATAAAACAAACAGAAATTATCCTGTATATGAAAGGGGTTGTCCCCTCCTCAACACCCCACTCTTTATGCTAAAGTTTGACTCTGCCAAAATTCTACTTTTTAAAACAATAAAAAAATTAGCATAAAGAGCAAGACATTGCAGAATTGACTTCTTGCTATCTCAGAAAGGGTTTGGGTTAGGAAAATGAAACTTTCAGGGATGTATCTACAGACTAAAGTATGTCCCAGGAAGGTATTTTGAAGCAACAACCTCTACTCCTTCTCCCTCTAGAAGGCCTGACCTTTGATGACCTTTAAAAATATGCATGTTATAAAAGCAAAACCTTGTGAAATAGATCTTCTGCTTAATTGAAGTACAACAAAATTGTTATCAGCTTCATAACTTTGCTCAATTCCATTTTATAAAATTTTAAAAATATGCAAATACCCTGCGGCCTCTGCGGGGCCGCCCGCGTGAAATTGGTGGCGCGTCGTTCGGATGCCCGGCACACTACAACCCGTTGGCGATATGCGGTACCGCCAACGCGCGGACCGGGCCGGCCGGATCGCGCCCCGGTTGGTTCTGCTTGGAGCGTAGATGCGTATCATCCGAAACGCCATGGCGGCTGTCGCGATCCCGATGCTCGCGGGTTGTGCATAAAAACCTCTTTTACCAAAGATTTCACAAAATCAACCCCCGGTGCTGCCTTAACTCTCAAACGTCCGTGCTAGGGTTTTATTTAATTTATAAAAAAAACAATACTATGTTTTGATTTTTCGTTCCACTCTAAACTTGCTTATCAACTGTACGTTTTAGTTCAAGATTTTGGTTCAAAAGATTTAGTGCAATAATTAGTTTAAAATTTATCGACGAATAAATTTCCTCCAAAAATTTGAGAATACTCATTGGCCCGTTAACTGGAAACACACATATATCATGCCAACATTATCATTTACAGTTAAAAAACAATAATTTTGACACCTACTCATCGAGAGTTGACAAGTACGACCGACCTCTCCTTACTACAGTTCGTTACCACGAACTGTTTGAAAAAGTGTTTTTGAAATCGACTTATAAATCCCGGGAAAACGCTCAAGTACATCAAACGCAAGTTTAACATTCTTCGCAGCTTTATTAGAAGCTTCTTGAACATTGTTTTCATACGATACAAGATTACTCTCAGAAACAATTTGCTCGTTGTGATCCCCATAGCAGAAAACAAAATAGCTTATTCGCTTTCCATCACTTTTTGCAATTTTTTTAATTCGTACAGGCCATAGTGGATAGCCTGGAAATTTCGCCCATATACGCTATAATTTCTATTTGTTTTAAGTTCTAATGTAGCTCCTTACTTTCAGTTTAAAAACATGGTATTTTAAAATTTAATTTCTAATAATTTTCAAATAATACCTGGAAATCCGGCTCCCTCCGTGAAAAATTTCGGTAATTATGTAGTATACGCCACTCACTCGAGTTTACGATGTGTAAAACTCGGTTTCCGGATTTACGATGTGTCAAACCGGTTTCTTTGTTAGTTTCTTTGTTACTTTAGAAACAAATTTGGGCTATATATTTGCAAATTAGGGGCCGTCTTGCCCCCCGGTCCGTCTTACCCGACTCATGGAAGACGCATAGCTCATTAATAAGTGCTTTCAGTTTTGCTGCATTCCATGGAAATTTATAGGAATAAAATCCAACAATATTTTTACAGTAAAAGCAATATAAAAAAATTATTATTCAAGACCACAAATGATAGATAATTTGGTTGAATACTGAAATTTTGCGAAAATTTCCACAATCAATTTACGTTTTGCTAAGGCATCAATTCATCAATGTGATTATTTGATGTGTTATTTGATGTAATAATTGATGATTGGGTTTTATGTTTTGTTGACTCTAGACAGCACAAAAATTATTCCCATATGATGTTGGTAAAAAAAATAGCTTCTATCGATATCGGAACGAATACCATCCGAATGGCGGTTTGGGAAAAGGATGCGGTTGGGAATTTTCGAGAAATCCATTCCAATAGGGCTATTGTGCGGCTTGGAGAAGGGATGAGTTCCGGAAAAAGACTACTCGTTCACCGGATGAAAAAGGCTGTCGACGTCTTATCCCAATTCAAACGAGAGTGCGAAGAAATCGGCGATGTCAAAAATTCTGTGCGGAGAGCCGCACACAGATCAGGACGACAGAAAAAATACGCAACAGCATGACTCAAAGCACCCCTGGAATTGGTCTCACAGCCTTTCGCCGAGCTGTAATTCTGTTTCGTCCCAGTTCAGGCGCCCGGTAAAGCTGAGTTCGGTAAAGGTAACACTGGCACTTCCGTTTAGCTCGGCCAATGGCGATGCGCAAAACAATTGGCCACCAATCACGTATTCGCTCGCGCTGCCCTCGATCAATTCATGCGAGGTCACATCCGTCCAGAAACTGTTGGTGGACTTTTTTTCTTAAATAAATTATTTAAGAAAAAAAGTCTGACAATATGGACACAGGGATTAATAATAATAAAAAAAAAAAAACACAAAACATTTTAACCAGAAATTATTTTATGACAGTTCAGCAATAATTCACAAAAGAAAAGCGAAATGTGAAAAAAATATATACAAAATCGTAAAACACTAAAATTTCGAGTGCACGGCCAAATTTTTAGCTTATTCGCAGAAAATTCCCCCCCCCCTTGAGTAAAATTCTTGGCCTACTTGACTTAAGTCTCCTGCCGGGGTGGTGGCGGAATTCGATCCGGAGATCGCGGCGAAGAGGCCGCAGGCCCCCAGCGCCGACATGGCCATGCCGCCGCGGATACAGCCGAGGATGGAATAGGCGAAATCGACCAGCCGCTTGGCGATGCCCGCCTTGTTGATAAGATCGCCGGTGGGGACGAAGGGCGGAAGCGCCAGAAGACCGAAGAGGTTCAGCCCCTCGTAAAGCGTGACGCCGATGTTGGCGAGCGTGAAGTCGATTACCAGGCTGACTCCGACGACCCAGAGGCCGATGATCAGAAAAATCATGAGTTCTGTTGATTTGGCAATTGAAAGCTAGTGGAAATAATACCAGACTGCTCGTTCCTCATACTATCACGAATCAACGGCATATTGCTACGGGTTCACCTACTTACAGCGATTCATCATTTATTAATTGTGAAATTCCTTCAAAACTTGCTTTGGCTTTTGTAAAAAGTGCCAGTGTCATCTTGGTCTTTCATCTTTTGTATATAAAGTAAATGGAATTCAACTCTACAATTTATCCTTCAATGAATCTTACAGGACCTAATATGAATTGGCAATGCAATCCGCAGCACCCGCGCGATCTCGCGAAAGATCGCATACCAGTCCTCCAGGTAGTCCATCACCAGGGGGGCCACCGCCACATCGAACCCGGCGTCCGGGAACGGCAGCGGCTCGGCCAGGTCGGCGAGGCGGAACGCGACGGCGCGGCCCTTCAAGCGCTTCTTGGCGATTTCGAGCATGCGCGGGGTCACGTCGACCGCCGTCACCCGGGCGCCGGCATCGGCGAATATCTCGGCATAGATGCCGGGACCGCAGCCAAGGTCCAGCACGTCCTTGCCGGCCAGGCCAGAGCCGTGTTACCTAACGTGTTATCTTACGTGTTACCTCGTTACTCACCTGGTACAACAATTACATCTAGATAAACTATATGTAATAAACTTTAAAGTGCCACTGAAGTGTGTTAGTCAAAAAAATGTTAATACGATCCCTAATGGAAAAATCATCGATGATTCGATTGATGTAAATATTTTTTCATTTTGGTGCCGGGAAATGCCATTTTTTGGGGTGTTTTTACCCCTTGGTCTTGCGAAAAGAGCCTGGGCCTAGTGACGTAGATCGATTTATCAAGCGATCCAGGTCAGGGCCCTCTAGATGGAGAAGGAGTAGAGGTAGTTGCTTTAAAATACCTTCCCAGGACATACTGAAATTTGAGAACCCCTGAAATTTGCCTACATGACAGGTCTATACCTATTGAAATTTTGACAAAACAACATTTTACCTTAATTTTCAGTTACTAGTTGCTTTTTCTCTGCCTTTAGTTATGAAATTGCAATTTCTTTTATTTGAGTTGAATTTTGAGCCATATCAATGCTTTTCTTCAAAATTTAGGAAATCTATTTGCATATCTTTAAAACCTTATTGCTTCAACAAACCTCTCCGAAGTCATCAAACTAGCTGTGCTTGCGGTAGGAGGCCAGGGCGGCGGCGTGCTTACGAACTGGATCGCAGATTTGGCAACCAGAGGGGGCTATGCGGTGCAGATGACCTCTGTTGCCGGCGTGGCCCAGCGTACGGGAGCGACCATCTATTACATCGAGATGGCACCAAAAACCGACCGCCAACCAGTCTTTTCCCCAAGTCCTTCCCCCGGTGATGTGGACATCATGATCGCTGCAGAGTTGATGGAAGCCGGACGTGCCGTCATCAAGGTGATACAATATATCAGCCTGATGGCCCGTACGAATCTTTGTGGTTCGATAAAGCTCAAGAATATCATTAAACAACAGATACTCTTGGCCATTCACTAAAATTGGTGGCAAGGCTTCCATGTTAGCATAACTAAAATGATAACGGCAACGCTGAGGTGGTTCCCTGGCTAACTGCTGTAACCTATCAAAATCCTCAAGGTCTACCTCTTCGTCGTCGTCGTCGTCGTCGTCGTCATCTGCCGGATTGTCCGACTTAGGAAATGGTGCATCGGTGATGTACCAATAGCCGGGCGGCATGTAAGGTAAAGAAAAAACGCGTGGGCGTATAAACTGCGGGGGGGGGGGGGCTCATTTACTGGTAATCAGAAGTTCTAGCGCCCTTTTTCAGAATAAGAGTGATCGGAGGGTTGATACCCCCCCAACCCTTGGGGGTTGATACCGACCCCCAAGGGTTGTAGCTATATCCAGGCGGCATATAAGGTAAATATAAAAAGCGTGATCGTATAAACTTCGGGGGGGGGGGCTCATTTACTGGTAATCAGAAGTTCTAGCGCCCTTTTTCAGAATTGTTAAATTTTTCTTAATCACCTCTGCTGGCAATCAAATAACAAGTTTGCCTGTGTGTCAACCACCTTTCCAATCTTGGTGAGACATTTGCACAGATTTCTTCTTTTGGTGATGTTCTCTCCAATCCGCAATTGCTGATCTTTACCGCAGTTCTGATCCTCCCGCTTATCCTGCTTTGGGCATTTACCTCGATGGTCAACCGGGCACATGAAATGCGCCATGCGGCAAGTTCTCTTACCCAGGCAGCGGTTCGGCTTCTACAGCCTGAAAGTGTTGCAGCCGAAGCAGGGAAGCGATCTGTTCGTCGATCGCGACCGACTCTATGCGAAGACGACGCTCGGACCGCGAAGGATCGACGTCCTCTACCGCCGCATCGACGACCCCTTCCTCGACCCGCATGCCTTCCGCAAGGACAGCCTGCTCGGCGTGCCCGGGCTCGTCGACGTCTACGCCAAGGGCAACGTCGCGCTCGCCAACGCGATCGGCAACGGCGTCGCCGACGACAAGGGCATCTACCCGTACGTCCCCGACATGATCCGCTTCTATCTCTCCGAGGAGCCGATCCGCGGAAAAGGAAGCGCCAAAACTCTGCCTGGTTTCGATGGAAGCGAAACAGGCTCCGCGGGTGATTGAGACAGCTCTCGATTACGGTTCGCATGTTTTCTCGGAAAAGCCCGGGTGCGTGTCGTTCGCTTCGTTTGAAAAACTTGCGACCATGGCCGATTCCAAACATTTGCACTTAATTCTGGCGTTGGCCAATCGCACCAATCCCGAATCGCTGGCTGCTCGAAAGATGATTCGCCAGGGACGCATCGGTGACATCTACAGCATCGACATGCACATTGAGGCCGACCGTTAAATTAATTGAAACAGTCAATCTGGACTTGTCTCAATTGAACATAGGAACTTGGCCACAATTAGTGATAAAGAAAAGAGTTAAAGGGAGATGAGCAGAGCATGCGCTAAACCAAGATAGAATTACAAGAAAATATATAGAAAAGAATAAAAAGGCTTGTGACACTTTGAATGTGAAGGAAGATTTATTTGGTGAAGAAGAATTAGTGACAGTATTAAAAGGAGTAAAAATTAATGAGGCCCCAGATGCTCGTACTGTGGCAAGTCAGTTTTCAAAATATGGTGAAGAGGCAGGTGCTACCAAGGGGGCGATCCCCTACTATACGCAACAATTTCTGTTCGTTTTAAGTTTTAATATTGCTCCTTTCTCAAGTTGAAAATGCTGTAAAATCTAGCTTTCCTTCCATAGAAAATTTCCTTCTCCCATGACATATTCCTCCATGTAAAGATCCTCTCAAGTAGCCCCACCCTCCCACAAGAAAAATATCCCCTAAAAACGTCTGTGTACTCCTCAGTGACCAATACTTTATGTAAGCAATGGGTAAAGTTCATAACCTGCAGCCCTTCCCCCCAATCATGTATTGAACGTTCGGCCGTAGACATCGAATCAGGAGATCGGTACCTTTGCAACGCGGACCATGGGTCAGCATGCGAAAATTTTAAAAGGTTTAAGTTCCTCTGTCATCCCGCCATAATTTATCCTAGTTGAAAGGAAGAGATCTAAGAGCGTGGGTAAAGTATTAGAATAGAAACTGCCACTCGTATCATAAGAGATCACCAACGTCATGCACTGTTTGGCATTTTTTGAAATTTTTTGGTTATTCGTAATCGCATTACACTTAAACTGAGATCAGGTGGTTGAGCAAGAGGGGGGGGGGTTAGCTTTTCTGCAATATATGTGATCACTTAAAAAGAGAACTAGGACTTATTATTTACAATCAAAGGACTCTGTTTCAATATTCTAGGACCACTGCTTTGATACAAAAATCCATTGATAAAACCAAAAAAATACACACACAAAAACACAAATAAATAAACAAGCTTTTCCTATTTCCCCATAGCCTCCTCAGGACCAAAACATAACTTTTATTATACTGAGAAACAAGAAGCAAAATTAAACATGAATTTAGATTTTAAGTCGTCCCCTCCTTATTATCTCGCTCTTTCAGCTAAAGTATTTGTAGTAAATCAAAAGAGCTATTTATTCTAATTAAAAAGCTTTTGTGATTCAGGGGGTCATTCTTAAAGAATTGGAACACAATTTGAACTTTAGCGTAGAGAGTGAGGTTTTTGAAGTGGGGGCGAACCCCCTCATATACGTAATAAAGATATACGAATATAGAAGTTCGTTACGTTAGTTAATTTATAAGTTATGTATATTTATTACTAATAAAAACTTTCGTAAATAAAATTAAAAGTTCTTTAAGAGTTACCAGGAGTAGATGGTCACTAATGATGAATTACTAGGGTTGGCAACCCTGGGCTAAAAGTTTGAAATAAGTATATTTCTGATTATTTGAACAATTCATAGTTTACCCATTATCATCAAAGGGGACTTGCTTTTAATTTCAATTTCTTTTTATTCATTTTAACGGTTTCAAACGCGGGGCCTGATTAGGCCCAATCGCTCCAATCATTCATTTTGCTGGCCAGGTCGTCCTGGCCGAGTGGGTTGGTGCGCTGGATTCAGGATCCCTTGTCTGAGAGGGCCCGAAACGTATTATATTAAATACCTAACCTAACCAACTCTATATATTAAATATAATTATAATATAGGTGCGTAGTAGTTTACCTAACTCAGGCTAAGGTAATTATCTCCGAGGGCACACAGAGAAATCGGTTTGACAACACATCGTGGTTGCTATAATACGTAAGCACCCAGAAATAATTTTATTTTGAAACAAATATAGCAACCCGGTATTTTAAAGTATCCTGGGTACCAATTTTCTTTCAATACATTTGAACAAAATAATTTCATTTTTTAAAGCAGAAACTCAAATGGCCAATGATGTGTTGTCACTTTTTTTATTTTCCGTCATAAGTAACAACATCGAACCAGAGTTCCTAGAGTATTGGGAGAGGGGATACTTGAAGTGGAGTTCAAAGTTAAAAGCAAGTTGGTAAATCTAAATTAAGGAATAATGGGTTCATTCAGTATTCAAACTAAGTTCGTTAGTGCAGCAGTTCTTGTAACTTACTAACTTGGGTGCAGCTTACAAAAATGCGACAGTTCGGGAGCAGCAATTCAAAAAGACATATACGAGATATTTGAATAAACTATGCGGGATGACCTGCACATAGGTGCCCGACAGGTTCCAGGGAAAACCCTCGCGCCGGGTGCCGATGCCGAACTGGCTCTCGGTGATGTTGACCAGCTCGAGCCCGGCCTCCAGCGCCAGCCCGAGCGAGCCGAAACAGCCGTTGGGAAAGACACTGTCGCGATAGAGCTCGCCCGGTCCCCCCGCCGCCAGCACCAGCGCCTCGCAGCAAAAGAGCGCGAGGCCCAGCGGATTCTGCTCTGACCGGTCCTTCGGGCGGATGGCGAGAAATCCGGTGACCCGATTTCAAAAGGCAAATAAATATATAAATAAAATAAATAAATTGTAAGTAGATCCAAGTTGTCAAACAGCACAGGCAGTCTTTTGGGAATGATATTAAGTTTTATCTTTCAGGTCAACTTCAAAATAATGTTTGGGCCAAGATTGGAGATTGTTAAACAAGTTTATCCAACATGTATGGTTACAATGTTGTTTTTTTTCCATTGTCTGGGTTACAATAGTAACCCATACTATGAATTCTTATAGAAAAACTAAAAAGATGAAAAATATTATTTTTTTATTAAAAAGGCTACTTTTACATACATGCATCTTTAAATATCACTGTATAAGAAGGGGATGCAATGGATGAAAATTGATGTTGCGATTGTGTTTCGAAATACTTTTTGATAGAGCTATTGTTGGGTCGACTATTTTATAACTACGGATAATGCTGAGTTTCTGGTCCAAGGGGCAAATGAAGTAAATATTTTGTAAATTTGAAATACACTGATCGGAGTTTACGTTTGTCTGTTCATGAGAAAATCTTCCAAAATGGTACTGTGTATAGAAAATGTGGTAGTGCTGTTGAATTATATAGCCGGCAGTGACATGCAGGCAGACCTGACGAACCTGCCCCCGGCCTCACCCCTGACCATGCACGAGGGCGGCACCGAGGACGAGGCGCGCACCATCATGCAGGAACGGAAAATCTTGCACCTGCCGGTGCTGGATGGCGATGGCAGGCCGGATGGAATGCATCACCTTCCACGCCTGTCACAGCCGATCCTGCTTTCGGCCCCGCACATAGGCGAAACCGAGCAGAAGCTGGTCGCCGAAGCGTTCGCAACCAACTGGATCGCGCCAGTGGGACCACATGTGGAGTGATGCCCAGGGGCCAGACCTCGCGCTCGGTGGTTTGGCCCTTGAGGTCACGATACCGCACGTCAAGCGCCAGTTCCTCCCAGCAGGCGCGGCGCAGCAGCGCCATGTCCACCGTGAATTCCACGCGGGCAGGGGGCGGGCGGAAGCTGCGCAGGACGGTATGCATGGCCTGCCGGGCCTGTTCGTCGGCAAGCGTGGCGATGATCCGGGCGAGTGCCGAACGGCCTGCCTCCTCGAGTGCCGCGTCGCCGGTCTGGCGCAATTCGCCTACGGCGAGGACCAGCGGAAGTCTGACCAAAATTTTGGTTTTGGGATCACAGATTTCAAAGTATCAAAGGAATGACATCCAATTGTTTGAATTGGTTTAAGTGGAAACTCACACAACCGTCGATGTTTCAAGAAATTTAGAAATCGACTTTGATGAAGAATATCTCCATATGCAGTTAAGCAGTTTTGGCAGTAAGGGGTTGCAAAATAAAAAAAAAAAGAAAGAAAAAAATCAGCGAAAATAAGTTAAAAACACGAGAAACTAGTTTAGGAGAGTGAAGCTTTTCTTTGAAACTGCAGTTAGCCCCCCCTTCTTAAGTTCAAAAATCCCTATTTTTTTAAATTTTCCAAATTCCCCCCCCCCCCCCCAACTCCACCAGAGAGTGGATCCGGTCAGGTTATGTCAGTCACCTACCTTAGACTTGTGCTTATTCTTTCCACCAATTTTCATCCTGATCTCTCCGCTTTAAGCATTTTCCAAGATTTCCACCCCCCCCCCCCTAATGACACTGGACCCGGTCGGGGTAAAAAAGAAGGAAGCTAAGTTTTAGGGGTCACGCTAATGCCACAGTTATTAAGATAAAAAACTCTCATAAAGGGATTTGAAATTCGATATGTCAGCAACGAACTCTATCAAACAATTTCAGGTCAATTATTCTGGCAATCAATTTGAATTTTGCACCAAGTGTATACCATCTTATACGTGGTTTGACATCAAATATAATAAAGGGATTTGAAACTCGATATGTCTGCAACGAACAAATTTGAATTCTGCACCAGGTATATACCATCTTATATACGTGGTTCGGCATCAAATTGGTTTTGGTTTGGCATCAAATTTCCTCACAAAGGGACGTGAAACTGGATATGCCTGTTAAGGTGGTGGTCTAAATATTCTGAAATATTTTCTGTTATTGTACCACAATTGGAAAACACTACTGAGACCCTTGTGAATCTTAGGTAACAAATAAAATCTACCTTTCTTAACTTCCAAATACTCAGTCACTTCCTCTAATCCCAGATCCCCCTCCCTCAGCTGTTTCAGCCTAGAATTAATGGACTTACCCAAATCTACCGTGGGGTCCACCTTTATTTCTTCATAAACCTGCCTATCATCTAGTTGTCGGTTAGCCTCACTTATGTAATCCCCCCCGATCCAGAAAAAAATTGTTCTTTTAAATTTTGGTTCAGTTTAGAAACGAGTCTTTTTTATATATCTATCAAGTTCAACTTTTTAGTCTTTTATTTTTAAATTAAAACTTTAATTTTTAAATTTAAATTTTTTAGTCTTTTATCAGGAAACTTTTATCATTTAATCAGGAAATTTAATCAACTTTAATCATTAAATCATTTAATCATTAAAAATTAAAACTTAAATCATTTAAATCATTTAAATCATTTAATCATTTAATCAACTTTTTAGTCTTTTATCAGGAAACTGTGATTACATTCAAATGTTAATCCAATTAATAAAGAATGATAGATTAGGAATTTTTTAATTTTCGAAGATCTATCTTGCTAAAAACTCATAATAGATATTTAGATGAGTCAGAATACTAGATTTCCCGTAATATTCAGGATAGCATTTACAATATGAGATTTTCAGGAAGTAAAGGGAGGTGAGAATGCAAGCCAAGATCAAGCACCAGCATTATTTTGATGGTTGTTAAATCTAGAATTGCTAAAAAAAAATGAAATATTAGGTTTAAACATGGGATGTATATATTCGATGGGCAGTCCCAATGGAAAGTCAGCACATCACCATCTGCATCTGACGATGTCTGACCAGAAAGTGTGACCAGCACAGTATTGGTTGTTGGGTCACCATCATGAGGAATTTCGTAGATGCCGCCACCTCCCGACCGGGCCACTGGTCTTGCATTTGGTTCAGCATTCACAGTGATTGTTACAGTATTTGTTTTCCGCCCAGTTGCGTGAAAGCCTGCACCATTGGTGTCTGTCACTGTCAGCGTACACACATGATTGCTCTGAGGCATGGGGACCACAGTCTGTCATTTTGACGGACTTTATCCTAAGGAGCACAGCAAAGGCAATAGGAGAAAACGAGAGCGATTGAGGAAGTAAAACTCTCTCCTAGGCTTAGGTTATGCTGATGATTTAAGCATCCTAGATCAAAATGATAACAAAATCAGTTAATTTTGAACTTTTGCGAGTTCAAGGTGCAAGAATAGGTTTGTAATTTATGTTAAGAAGACTAAGTCGCTAAGATTACGACTAAGTTTAGGTGAAGAAGGGATTCTGGTAACGAGAAGATCGATCACGTGAACAGCTTCACTTAGGACGGCTAGGTCATGTTTTACGAACGAGAGATGTTGCAGAATGTGCTTTTTGGCCATCAATCTGGGGCCAAAAAAAGGCAAGTCGGAAGGAAGATGTCATAATAAGAAATTAGACGAAATTCGAACTGCATTGGTAGAGGTAAGGAGTGACTCTGAACAGATTGAGGTGGAGGAGTGCGCAGCAATGTTGGCCTCAAGCAGGTTTGTGCTGCAGTAGGTTATTAGCAGATGTATTCGTTTGGATAATTTCCAATATTTTTATCCAAATTACTGTTTGAGCCCCAAGGGGGCAACCTTTCATATACGGAATAATATATGTTCGTTTTGAGTTTTAATGTTGTTCCTTACTTTCAGTAAAAAAAAAAATTGTTTCTTTATTTAATCTCCAACAGGACGTCCTCAGTGTGGAGGGTTGTGTATTGTGGAGGGTTGTCCCCTCCTCAATACCTTGCTCTTTTTGCTAAAGTTTGACTGTTTGTCCCAATTTTTAAGATTGGCTTTTGAAACACAGGGGTCGTCTAATTAGAATAGGAAGATTTTTTTAAAATTGATAACAGCTCTAGCGTAACCGAGCCAGCTCCTTGCGGGTTCTGTCCAACCCCGCAGTACGGATGATGTAGCCCATGCCAGCAGGGGGATTGAGGTCCTTGAGCAGGGCCCGCAGCTTCTGCCGCTCTTCCTCGCCCGTGATCTTCTTCGAGACACCGCACTTGCTGATCGACGGCATCAGGACCAGGTAGCGGCCGGGTAGGCTGATGTAGGTCGTCAGCGTCGGGACCTTGGTGCGGATCTGGTCCTTGGTGATCTGGACCAGGACCTCCTGGCCCTTCGAGAGCACCTGGGTCACGTCGTGCCTCAATAACCCCAACAATTGCTAATTCTTGGGATTGAGATGCAAGGAGGCTTTAGGGAAACGGTGATAAATACAAATAGCATAAAACAAACTTCAGAAGAAGTCCTAAGTACTTTAGGACCTTCTTGATATTAGTTAGAAAGATAAAGCTCTCTGTTGCATAAACACCGTATAATTAATAGGAAACTAATGTAGACCGGTTAGTTAGAAATATACCTTCAGTATACCTTATGTACCTTCACACATGGGTTAGGAAGATTCTTCCGCCCATTGTCTGTTTTACTATGTAGTACCAAGGGAATATTTGTTTCAATCGTCCTGGAGTATGGACAAATTTTGATTGTGTTTCAAAATGATGATGACCTCAACCATGATTAAAGAGGAGCTTATTGATACTAGTAAGTTGGTTTTTGATAGTTTACCCTCCCCCCTCTGCACCATTTCTACAGTTATTACTGAAAAAAATACCTGTTTCTATACACGGCTCTATAGATTATTCAGATTTAAGAGCAGCTTGAATCAAACATAGTCATCGCGGGCCTTATAAACTAGCACCCAATTGAGTATGACAAATATACATAAAAAGATGATGGTGAAAGCTTAGATAGATTTGTCATATACAAAGGCGTGCAATTTTAGAAACAAGGGAAATACAGTGAATGAAAGTAGAAGCAAATAGAAAATTCGTTGACTACATTTTTTTTAGAAATTTATGAAGTATAAGGTATTTCATTAACAAGTTTCCTTCTAGAGAACGCAAAGACAAGGAAAAATCGTTAAAATTCATAAACGAACAACTTTTCGTTAGAGTGATACTTACGACTAGTTTCATTTGAATATTCTCCCCTCCCCGTCAATTTAAAAAAAAATGGGAATATTTTTTTTTGATAGTTCCAGCTCTCTATCTCACCAAACCTTTTTTTTGTAGCTCATTATTCAATGCAAAAAGAAATATTTAAAATCATAAAAAAGAAAAAATCCTACCGGAATATTTGGAGAGATCTCCTCATTAACTTTGCTCCACCTTATTGTCGGCGTAGGATCACCAGTTGCAAAGCACCTTATCTCGCAAGCAGTACCCTGTGAGACCGTTTGCTTCTCAGGTTCCAAGCGAACAGTTGGAGGTCCCCTAATTGAAAAAAACATTAGGGACATTTTCTTACGATCGTGACTTCTGGTCGATAACTATATACTGCCTTTTTTTATGTTTTCACATAATCAGACCGAATTACTCCTTACTTACATTTGGTTACCATAGAATATTTGAAATTCAGGTAGTAGGCCTATGACTTAGTACATTAACAAAACTGCTAAATTTCTATTTAACCTAAAGCCTGCTAGATTTAGGGCGTAAAAGATAAACACATTAAATTAGAGTTTGCTGTGTGTTTTCTTTTTTCCTTTTTTTTTTTAGCTTACCCTTATCACAACTAGCGTTAATAGGCATTTTGCCTATTGGACGTCGTATAATTTTGCGAATGACAAGAGTCGATAAGAAATGAGCCTAATGGACGCCGACAAAGTTTCCCCAGAACAAGAGTCAATTGGCAGGTTTCCTCTTGGACGTCGCATAATTTTCCGAATGACAAGGGTCGATAAGAAAGGTGCCTAATGGACGCCGACAAAGTTTCCCCACAACAAGAGTCAATAGGCCGTTTGCCTATTGGACGTCGTATAATTTTGCGAATGACAAGAGTCGATAAGAAATGAAAAACTAACAAGAATTACTAGATATATGATCCTCCTCCCCCCCCCCCAAGTAGAGTCTGACTGGTAAAAACAGCAATGAAAATGTATAGAAACAAGTTTTGCTGGATTTTGAAAAGTTTTTTTGTAAATACGCCACTCCCCCGAAGAAATAGTCCCCCCCTACCCCGAAAAAATCCTAGATATGGCCCTATAAAACTAAGCTGTTCAAAATACATATAGTTTTCAATGAAATACAGTTTAGAATTTGTAAAAAAAAAGGAAAGCGAAAGAAAGCGCCTTTTTTTTACATGAAGTAAGATTTTTACCAATGATGGCATATAAATTTTTTCATTTTATTTCGTATCTATTTGTATTAACTATTCGCACTTTAATTTAGCTTTTGATTTAGTAATACTGTTTTGAAGTTTAGATCTTCAATTAGAATAGATTAGTCCTTCGCTACTATATTTGGTAAAATATTTTGCCCACATGAGAATTGAAATTGTTCATAAAAGCCAAGCAATTCTGGTCAGTAATTCACGCTTTTTATGCGGTTGGTGTCCTTCTACTTTAGTTATAAACACAGCACTTCGTTACGTAAGTTAATTCGTAATTTACGTATATTTCTTATCAATGAAAACGTTTGTAAAAGATTAAAAGTTCTAGTTGCTTTTCTAAGTAATCAAAAACTTGGAGAGCAACTAGGCCTCCTCCCTCGCTCCTTTTTTCTCAAAATCTTCCGATTAATTTCAATTAATGAATATGCAAATTTCGTTTTAATTATTTAGTTGCTGAGAACCAAGATCAAAACATGCATTAATTCAAAAACGCCCAGAAATTAAATAAAAAAAATACGTTTTTTTAAATGAAAGTAAGACCTAATATTTGGGTCATGACGATTCGAACTCTCCCCCTCTTGGATATAGGATCCTAAATCCAGCGCAACAATCCACTCGGCTAGGATGGCATAGGAAACCTGAAGGTTTTTTGAAGTATCAAATCTCCACATCTTCCCCTCAAAGAAAATGTGGACATTCTCCAAAGCCGTCACTGATTTTCATTTTCTTTTACTTTTATTCATTTCTTTTCTTAATTTGTATTGATATTGTTTCTTTTTAAATTTTTTTTCTACTTCAAACTGCTAATGTTTTCTTTTCTTTTGAGTGGGGCGATGAGTAGAAAAAGCCCCTTTCATATACGGAGTAAATCCTGTTTTTTATTGCGTCTATGAGGGGGTTCACTCCCTTCGTCAATACCTCGCTCTTTACACTAAAGCTTAAATTTTGTCCCAGTTCCTTAAGAATAACCCCTGAATCACAAAGGCCGTAGAATAAATAGTTTAAATTACTAAAAATACTTTAGCGTAAAAAGTGAGGTATTACGAGGAGGTAAACCCCTCCTATACGTAATAATTTCTGTTCGTTTTAAGTTGTAATGCTGCTCCTTCGTGCACCTGAGCTTCTGACCGTCTTTTTGTCTGTCTCTGTGTTTTTGTGTTAATCGGTCTCATGCTCTTTTGTGTACCCGTGTGTCTGACCGTCAATTTGTATGTCTCTGTGTCTGTCTTTTTGTGTTTGTGTGTGTTTCTGTCTCTTTCTCTCTGTATACCTGTGTGTCTGACCGTCCTTTTTGTGTTTCTATATCTGTCTCTATATTTGTGTGTGATTTTGTCACTCTCTGTGTGTACCTGCGTGTCTGATCGTCTTTTTATCTGTATACCTGTGTGTCTGAGTCGTCACAAAGACATAGTTATAAGGTTTTTTGACTACGTTGAATAAAATGGCTATCTCAGAATTTTGATCCGGTGACTTTGGGGAAATAATTAGCATGGGAAGTGGTCTAGGTGCCCTCCAATTTTTTTGGTCACTTAAAAAGGGCACTAGAACTTTTCATTTCGGTTAGAATGAGTCCTCTTGCAAGATTCTAGGACCACTGGATCGGTACGATCACCCCTGGGAAAAAAACAAAAATAAAACAAACAAATAAACAAAAAAAAATAACAAATAAGCTCCTTAGAGTAGTAATCCTCCGATATTTTGGATGTGGATGATGTTGTTGTTCCTGCACTGGTACTTGCATCACGGCCGTGATGATGGAGATTCGAAGCGTCCGATGATGATGTTGTTGTTGTTGTTGTGTCTGACTTATTGTGTTGTTGTTGTGGATCGTGACGATAAGAATAATGACAGCAGGCGCTGCTCCGACAAAGAATAAATTTCTTCACAGCATGGAGGATATCGGGTTTCATTAAACGAACACCTGCAGAAACAGCTCCTTGCATATGACTCCATGTCCCTCCAGCTTCATTCAAGCAGAATATCTATTTTGCAAGGTTTCACTTTTATAACACACATATTTAAAGGTCATCAAAGGTCAGGACCCTCTAGAGGGAGAGGGAGTAGAGGTAGGTGCTTCAAAATACCTTCCCGGGACATACTTTAGCCTGTAGACCCATCCCTGAAAGTTTCTTTTGTCTAACCTAAATCCTTTCTGAGATATCAAGAAGTCAATTAACTAGTTTCATTTTCCTAGCCCATCCCTTTCTGAGATAACAAGAAGTCACTGAACTAGAATACCTTAATTTTTTACTTGTGTTTAAAATGTAGTTTTTATCTAAATTGTTTGCAGCAGAATTCATGAAATTTAACTGAACTGCCATGCATTTTCTAATTTCATGTCTTTTTTTGCATCTTACGAAACTTTTTTTTATTTTATAGTGAAGGTAAAGAAGCGAATATATCTCCAAAGGAGACTAATAAAAAGAATAGTGAAGCAAAGAAAGAAGCACCATTGTCAAGCGATGATGCTCCAAAGAGAAGATCATTAAGAGCTCAACACAAGGAAGAAGATGATAAGCAGGATAAGAGCCGGATAAACATTAAACCAATGTTCTCCAAATATTAAGTGAGTTAAACGAGCATCAACCAATGAGTCAGCTCAGCTAATCTAGCATTACCACTACCCCCGGCAGTATACGTATCTCAATGTAATTTATAACGATTCTTGGCTTATGACAGGGGGTAAATAGTTGTAGGTACCTGCTCTATTGCATTATCCGACAGTCGAAGTCGTCTGAGGGAGTACATTTTGTCCAGACCTGAAAACAGAAAATGAAAAATTAGACACTAAACCATGAAATCAGAAACATACAGAACTGACCAACGGAGTCGCAAGCCCGATCACGGCAAGAGGGACCGCGATGCTGTTGTAAAGAAACGCCAGGGCAAAGTTCTGCTTCACCAAACGCGTCGACATGCGCGCGACACGGATCGCCGTCATGACGCGGGTCAGGCCCGCCCCCTGGAACAACAGGTCGGCGGCGGTCTGGCTGACGTCGGCGGCATTCGTCGGCGACATCGAGACATGGGCCGCGACCAGCGACGGCGCGTCGTTGAGACCGTCGCCCACCATCAGCACGCACCGGCCTTCGTTCGCCAGCTGAGTGGAAAGATTTTTCCATGGAGGAATTTATCATGGGACAAGAAAATTTCCGTGAAGAAAAGCGCTGGATTTTCCAGCATTAAAAAAAATAATGATAAATTAAACCAAAAACAAGTTCTTTCAACTGAAAGTAAGGAACAACATTAAAACTTAAAACATCAGAAATTATTACGTATATGAGGAGGTCCCCTCCTCAATACCTCGATCTCTACGCTAAAGTATTTTTGGTAATTTCAAAAGAGCTATTTATTCTAATTAAGCGGCCTTTGTGATTCAGGGTTCATTCAAGAAGTTAAGTTAGGTTAGTCCTAATGACTAACTAATGGCAAATTAGAAGAGGTGAGGGTAAAGTATAGAATTGTTTTCTAACTTCACACTGTCCAAATAGTTTACCCCACCTCACCAATGTGCAAATATATAACCCAAATTATATATTTCCCATCTTTTCTGTCACTTGTCTCTTTCTTGTCTTATTCTAAGCTGAAAGAGACTAACGCAAGAAACCGGTTCTATAATATGTCAATGAATGAGCATGTATGTAAATTTGAATGAGTATGTAAATTCTGCATTAAAGAATTGACTAAAAAAAAAAGAAGGTTTGTGCACTTTTAATGAGCAAAGAAATTGACACATCTTGTTAATTTAAATGCAGAAGCAATTTGGAAAATAGAAAGGGAAAAAAATAAGCACAGTCCCTTATTTATAAAATAGTTGACAAATAAAATAGAATAAAAGACAAACGAATTTCTGGGGGTGGGAGGGATAAGGGTTTGGAAAAACAATTATTGATTTTTACTAACGATCAGCGTAAGTAACTAAAAATTTGTAGAAATTAGTTGTTTTTTTATATACAAGAATATTAATAAATACCAAATACTTAATATTTAAATATTTTAAATATTTCATACAGGTTAAATCTTTGAATTCGGACAAATGAGGTATTTGTAACTTTCGAGCGAGTGACTAGATCTTAATGAAATTTAATATTTAGAAGGATCTTGTGCTTTAAAGCTCCAATTTTAAATTCTGACCAGATCCTGTGACATTGGGGGGAGTTGGAAGGGGAAATCAGAATTCTTGGAAAATGTGAAAATTGGGGTATTTTTATCTTACGAATAGGTGATCGCATCTTAATGAAACTGAAAGCGCTGAAGAAAAAATAGTTGAAACCGTTATTCTAGAGGAAGATCCACTTAATATTCTAAATCAATTCCCCGAGAAGAACCTCAGAATCAATAGAATGCCTCTAGAATTTTTGTTTGACGATCTTTTCGCAGACGTAAGTCTAAATGGTTATTTTAAAGTATGAAGATTTTATAAGCACATTGTAATAGCAAGAGAAATGTCTACTACGGTTTAGCTTTACAGGTGTTGGGGTAAAAAACCCTAGTCACTGTGACTATAAGAGCCACCAATGTAGGATGGAATCATTGGTTTTAAGATTGAGAACACCACTAATAAGATAAATATTGCGCCTAAAACATGCTTAACTGCCGGTAAAAACCAAGGTTGTTTGATAATTTCTTTCGGATCATTAAAAATCGAGGGTGGCTCTTCCGGCGGTGGGTCTTCAGGTGGTGGATCTTCAGGCGGCGGTTTGCCCGGTGGCGGCTCCTCCGGTGGTGGCTCCTCAGGCGGCGGCCTGCCCGGTGGCGGAGGCGGACTGGTCGCGGGAGGCGATCTGCAGGCTGCGCGAGGACCCGTCGATCTACAACGTATACATAAATATTAATTGAAATTATTAGCAATGATAGTACTAATGCCATCAAACCTATATATGAACTCTATACAACGTTTGATACTAATTATAAAGTTGTAATCCCATATTTTACTCCAGGCTCAATATTACCTTGAGCTGCATAAAACAATACTCTAGATAGCAACACAAATACTATGATAAATGGCAATGAGAATATTGTAATATCTCTAAAGATATCATAACCTTAAAATTTGTTCTGTGTCGGTTTAGTATTGAGTAATTGACTATCTTGGTCACGGGTAAATAGCATCGAAGAAAGTTTTATTCGAAGTTACAAAATGAATAGTAAGGAAAAACCAAATTTGAAACTAATTAGTTTTTATAAATTTATTCTGGGAAAGATGACTCGGTCCTAATTTGCTGCGAATTAAGTCGGAATGCATAGAAATCAATCCTCACAATTCGGAACTTTTTTTTCTATTTCTAGATTTTAAACAACACACCTGTGGTTTTCGCTGAACATAAATAATTTTTAATAAGAATCAGAAATTGATTTGATGTTATTCCTACTTGCATAAACTGAAATGTTGAGGCGGATCCTGAACTAAATCAAAAGATACCATTTGTATACAGATTGCTGATACAGGCGTATCAGGAATGGCTTATCATAGCAAAGGGAAATTTCAGGGGCATCATGAGTGGGATGTTCAGTTGATCAAGAGGCGAAATGTACCTGTTACTACTGCTGTTAATGCTGCGGCTATAGCTGTTACTACTAATAATTATACACTATTACTACTACTACTGTTCCTACTACTACCACTACTACTATGATAGTAGCACAATTAAGGCTACACGTATGAAGGGTTTTACTGTACCAATAAATTGTTTCATGGCTGAGAGACTTTTCCCAGTCAGTCTCAACTTTCCGTAACTTGTTCCTTAAGAATGTAATTATCATACCTATCAGATTTGAATATACTTTTGAAATTTGTTCTGATATCTTCTTTTGTTTTTGAGATACTAAGACAAAATGATTCTACTGTAAAGTTCCGCCATATCCTAATTTTGTTGCATAATAAAATGCGGTGATTTAATCTGAGTTGATGTATATTTATGAAGGCCTGCTTCAGATGCTTTACTATTAGTAGTAAATCTATAAGAATCATATGCAATGAATAAGAAAAAGGGACAGCAAGGCAAAACTAACCTGCACGAACTGAAGTTTTTCTTTCAGGTGTGTTAGAACTTGAACAGTTGTTGTTATTTTCTTCCTCAGTTTCAGTATTTCCAACAAACAGGGGATTATAAGGTGTAAAGGGAATTATCAAATGTCACTTATCATTTAAACAGTGTAACGTGGAAAGAGTCACCTTAAATTAAATGTCAAGTAAATTTCACCAAAGTATCACATTCAATGTTAAATTTAAGGTCTTGTGTCCATCCATTGCGAACGTTCTTCAGGGCGTAGGCGTAGTGGATTTGTTGGCGTTGCGGGTTGTTGGCTTTTTGATTTAGAAAGGAGCCGCCATACCCTTTGGACCGGTTGAGTAGTTGGTCGTCGAACTCGATTTCCTCCAGACCGAGGGCTTCTTGACTCAGGAGCGGAACCGTTTTGGCGACCACATCCGGGGCTTTCAGATAGACCAGCATGGACACGAGCTCGCGGTTCAAGGCATCCGTCGGGGCTGGGAAGTAGGGGTTGAGCGCCGTGACCAACGAGTTATGTGGTATTTGGTAAAGCATCTACAGTAACTAACACAGCAGTCGAACTAAGCACCATTGCCCATGCTACTACACCCGCCGGTGGTTTTGTCATCAATGGCGATACAGCAAATAGTTTCAGTGGCTATTCAGTCTCTAGTGCTGGGGATGTTAATGGTGATGGCCTAGCGGAGTTGATTGTTGGCACCCCTTTTTCTAGCCCACCAAGTAAAACTGATGCTGGTAAAAGTTATGTGGTATTTGGTAAAGCAAATAGCACAGCGGTTAATTTAACAGATATTCATCGACCAGCTTTCCAGCGTCATGATCTGGAAAAGCGAATAGAAAGACGCCCCCAGCGAGCCGAACCAGTCCGGAAAGGAATCGCCGAACATCTTCGTCGCCATGACGGCGAAAACATAAAAGACAAGCGCCAGCAGCGCAGCGACGGACCCCATCCCGGGAACGGCGCTCAACAGCGCGCCGACGACCCGGCGCATCGACGGTACGACCGACATCAGACGGAAGGCGCGCAGAACGCGCATGGCGCGCAAGGCGGCAAAGCCCTCATTTGCCGGCATCAGCGTGCCCAAATTTTAATTATTTTTCCACAGTTCAAACAAAACTGGTCTAAAATTAGGTATTATTTCACCTCTCTTACATAGAGACAAAGATACTGCTTCTTGCCATTTTTTGTTTTCTTTTCAATTATCATTTGACATCCAAGTTTCATTTGAATTGAGTTCAAAATTGGGTGATTAGACTTATGCCAAATGGTTTTCACAAGTCTCCTGAAATCAATTCATCTATAGGCCTATGCTTTAACAATAAATACATGATCCATAACAAGATGATAGACAAAAAAAATATGAAGCCAATCCACTGCAAGCTGTGGAGGAAATTAATTGTATGAGAAGTGGCTAACTCATGGGGAATGCATGCTCATGACACAGAAGCTTCCAGGCACTCAAAATATCAAGAAGCATCAGGGACAACATGTGGTGGCAGGATTGCACATTCACCCTCAACAGCAGGGTGCCTTGGGATGCAGTTGACACTCCCATCAGACACACCTGCAAAGTGAACCCACAAGTGGAGATTTTATCTCCAAAGGCTTCTTCTTTTGCATTAATGCCAATAAGACGTTCAACACCCTTTCATCATAATAATCATCACCATAATCATAATCAGAATCATAAGTCATCAGAATCATCAGAATCATCATCATCAGAATCATCACCATAATCAGAATCACAATCATAAATCGGAATCAGGACCATGTATCGGAATCAGAATCATCATAATAATCATCATAATAATCATCACCATAATCATAATCATAATCATAATTATAATCATCATCATAATCATCATCATAAATCCGGATCGGAATCATAAATCATCATCATAATCATCATAATTATCATCAAAATATAATCATAGATATGGTAATAAATGTATCTTGATAAGGCAGGCTGATTTCTGGCATTTCTTCAAGCACTAAGGCTTAGAAAAGTGAAGAATACTGGTCACGCTAAAAAGATCCTTCAATTCTGATCTTTATGTGTTTACAATGTAGATTGGCAGCCTAAAAGAGTATTCCGCGTGAAATCAGAGTCAAAGTGCCTAGAGGTTAGAAGATATTTCAATAAATGTAAGTTGACAAGGCAGGCCGATTTCCGGCATTTCTTCAAGCACTAAGGCTTAGAAAAGTGGAAAAATTTGGTAAAAAAAGCCACAAGTTTAAACCTTAGCAGAAATAGCTGTTAGAAATTGGAATAGCTTTAATAATCAAATATCTTTGAAAAGTTCAGTATGAAAAGACATTAAATTGCGTAAAGAGGAAAATCTGGCAATTGCAAAAATATTTGTATATTTTTAAACAAGAGATTAGAATAATGCATAAACCTTAAAAAAGGAAACCAAAAGCTTGAAACTTAGTAGATATCGTTGTTAGATATCGGACTTGCTTTAATAATCAAATATCTCTGAAAAGACCAAAAATGAAAAACTAAGTTTTATGATTATTATATTTTTTGTTCTCTGATACATCTGCATATTTTGTACAGTTCATCTGTATGGCATGGTACTTTCCCATCAATACTTTGCCCAATACACATACTTTAGAATAATGCCATTAGATCATTTCCTGCAATAGGAAACCAGGATTTGGTGAGCTCAATGTACAGTATAAGGAACATAATGCCTGAAGCTGGATTGCATGATTTTTATACACTGGTTTATATGTACAAGTTTTAATATGGATGCATTCCAGACTGTTTTACAGGAATATTTTGCGTCCTCTACGATCGCCCCGGCGCCGTCGCCACCGTGCTGCATGACTTTGATCGAGACGGAAGACTCGATATCGCCGCCCTCATGGCCCAAGCCCAAGAAGGCGTCTTTCTCCTGCTCAACGAAGGAGGCAATCGGTTCTCAGAATACCCCGCCGTGCGCGCGCATCCCGCCTGGGGGTATGCGGGATTTGAAGTGGTCGACTTTGACGGCGATGGCCGCAAGGATCTGGTGAATTCCGTCCCCGATGCCCTGGCTTCAACGGCAAACTTTCTGAAAAATGCCGGGTCCCATTGTCTGTCCATATAAATAAATTGTCAGGTTTTCCAACTCTTGAACATGCAACATAATAATTGTCCATGGGATAACAATCCGTATTCAGATCCATACCGTATTTTTCTAACGATTGCCCTTGAGCTTTGTTGATGGTGATGGCTAATCGAACATTCTCTGTGTCCCGGTCGTAATTTATATATCCCTTCTGTTCCCCCCGGCGTCCCCGTTGTAGTTGTGTCCCTGTGTCCCGGTCGTTATTTGTGTCCCGGTGTCCCAGTGTGTAATTTCTCTTTGAGCTCGGAGCACCTATATTTCATGCTTAGACCAAACATATCCACGGTAATGAAGGGGGATTAGAGGTTGATTTCTGAACCCTCCACCCAACAAAAAAAGATATATGCTTCTGAAGGCTCACTTATAGCTAGGAAGCTTGGGCATAAAAAATAGATTTTGTAAGGCTTTAGGTACACCCCAATCAAGCCTAAAATGAATTAACCAAGTTAAATAAAACCTTAAACTAATTAAACATATTAACCGTTCATTTTGTATGGAATAAACGTATTTACAAACGACTGAATCACCCAAAGTTATTAGTCTTTGGTGTACAGGACTAGTTTGTCTCAAAGTTGAAGCTGGAATGGCTCTAGCCTCCTTATATTTAAAATAAACATGAAAGTTTTGAGAGATGTGCAGAGACATGACACCAAAGTAATGTCTGGCATGCAGGAACTTTCTTACCCTGCAAGACTAGTTAAGCTTAAACCCCCATTACTTGTATACAGGAGAAATAGAGATTATGTCAACCTAACCTATAGGTTAATGAAGGCCAACATGCTCCTAGCATAACTTCCTATTGTCAGTCCTAATGCATAAAGTACCCTGGTCAAAAAGAAGAAAAAAATACATTCCCTATGATTATCTTCCTCTCTATACATTCCCTAGAAATTCCAACATAATACTCCAGTTAATTTTTGAGATTCGCTATTTTGACAATTCGCATTTACATAGCGTCTTTTGATTTAAGTCAAACGTCTTCAATACTGTAAATGGAATAGCCTGGCGGTGGTTGTAGTAGAATCATATCCTTTTTGATCATATCCCTTATCATTTCCTGAATTTTCCAAATTAACATACTCAGTTATTCCTAAGTTTGTTTCTCTTTATTTTGAAAGTTGCAGGAAAAAGTTGTATCGCCCTTTTTATGATTAAATTAAGCAGTAAATTAATTAAATTAAATAATATATATACTGTTTATATATTTTACACAAACTTTCATGCACATAGGTGGAAAACTTATGGGCCAGCGACACTATAGTCAACTTTTTTTGCTAAGAAAGGCCAAAAATTATGAATAACCATTACGTGTTTCGTTTTCTTTTTTTTAACGTCATACTTGTTCTGCATAAATGGAAGATTGAAATGGCCAAGAATTTAATTTTGACGGGGTCGAGGTATCGCTGCTCGGCATGACCCACGAGAAGGCGGCTGCGCTGGGACAGCAGGTGCGCGATCACGGGCTGCAGGTCACCTGTTCGGACGGTTTGTCACCGGATGCGGATATCACGTCAGCCGACCCTGAGTTGCGGGCCGCCGGCCTCGACCATCTGCGATGGGCCATCAAAACAACAGCGGCGATCGGATCGCGCGGACTCGCCGGCGTGGTTTATGCTCCATGGGGCGTCTTCGATCCGCAAAACAAGATGGCCCGCGCGGCGCGTTCCTGTCGGATCGGGATCGGTTGTCGTCCGACGTGATGCGAAAGATCTCGCCACCGTCGAGGTCCCCGTCGTGAGCGAGTTGGCAGAAATACCGGCAGGTTCTTGGTGCGCGGTCGTCATGCAGCTGGATAGTGAAGCTGCCCGCGGCCGTGTCGACTTTCAGCGAAGACATGCCCGGCGTTTGTAGCTGCCGCGGGTCATTTGCCGCTGCGCTTGTCGACGTTCGACGGGAACAGTACCGGAGGGACCACCCAGATCAGCTTCGCAACCGGGTCGCTTTTGTTCTCATCCAATGTGCATAACCTCCAAGATTTGTCCTTAAATATACCTCTAGATGAAGGGAGATGGGTGAACGGGGGCATTCTGACCCTCTTTTTCTGTCGTATCTATACGAAGGACCTCTCTCAGATAGTCAGAAATTTTGGGCAAAAATATGCTTTCTTTGAGGCTGCAGCTGTTAACTTCTGCAGGTGTGATTGACCATATTGGGATACTTTCGCTCCCACGGTCCCATATTAATTTAATTTCCATTATAAAACCTATATATTACTAAGTAATTTCGCTCACGTCCCAGAAAATTTATCCCTTGGAAAACTCCCCTATGGAGAATTTCGCTTGTGGAAAATCCCCCCTTCCTACGGAAAAATATTCTAAACAATTTCAATTCGGTGAAAATTTCCCCTGGACGATTCTCGTTAATATCTCACATTTAAAATTGAATCGGCAAAGAAAGGTTAAGACATATAAAAATAGTTTCGTAAAGTAATTCTGGAAAATTCACCCAGTATAAAATTTCCTCATCAAAGTTCACTCCCTGAAACTTCCCTCCCCATGGATTCTCTCCGTGGAAAACTCCATCTAAGATGTCCTGTAAGGCTTTGATCCATCAAAAAGTGCGGTTTATGGGCTATTTTTTTTACTACAAATGTCATCCTTAACTTTATTATTATTGAAGCAATTATAATTTGATTATCATTAAATTGTTTTTATATTTAGTATATTAATAATTTATAATTAATATTATTTATAAGGTCTATTATGAGCAATATCACAAGTATTTATTAGGGCCATTAGATTTGCCGTAAGTGGCAGACTTATGGGCAAGGTGGGGGTAGCCATTCTCCTCAATCTAAAATTTTTTTGAGCGCGCCTATGGGCTGCACAGCCGAATTTCTCCCGCTGCACGGCAGAAAGAAATGCGGCCATTCCGGCAACTTGCAGCAAATTTAAAACCACGAATTCACGCAGAGCGCAGACGCAGCTGACCTTCGCGTCCGCGCCCTCGGCACTCAACGTGGCCGTCGGTGAACAGCACACACATCGACAGGGTGCCCAGCGCGATGTCGGCGACGCATCCCGAGACCGTGGGGAGCGGCTCGGTCGCGCAGCCGAGCTCCGGCTCGCAGTACTCGTTGGCCGCGCACATCGCCAGTTCTTCTGCGTGCCGAAGGCGCGCTACCTCGGCGTCACCCCGCAGGACATCGTCGACTACGAACTCCAGAACGCCACGACGCCGCTGCAGGAGATCGATCGCAAGCGAGCCAAGGACACCCTGAAGAACGACCCGTTCTTTCAGGCGCACAAGCCATGGCAAAACGCGATCAACCAGCTGCTCAAGGCGGGCTGGAGGGCCGAGCAGCAGGCCCTCGCCAAGTGGGGCCTCAACCCGGTCGAGCGCCATCATGTCCGGGGTCAGCCATCCCATGATCAAGAACCACAATATTCAAAATCGTCAACATATCACTTGCCAGGTACATTTTACGATGATCCTCGCTATTTTTACACCCTTTCTTAGCCAACTTTTTTTTTTAGCGAATCCATAATCGTCAGAAGTAAACTGACGATCGTTAAATGAATCATAAGACGCTTCGATTGGCGGTAATTTTCCTCACTTAGCCTCGAGATGGAGTTGTAGTATTCATACGGGTATATGCCCTTACACATTAATACATAATACATTTCTTCATCTGGAAAGCGCTGTTTGAGGAGGAAGAAACTAGTACATCTGATTAACAATCCTTCTAATCCCCCCAGACAGTAAAATCAGGGAAGTGACTATTTCTAATTTAATCTGGTTGGGTCCCTGATATGCCTGCCAACTTTCATCATCCTAGCTTATCTGGAAGTGCCCAAACTAGCAGAACCAAGACCAACAGACGGACTGACAGAAATTTACATTGCAATCTAGGACTCTAGTACATGTGCTTACTTTGCCTACCTAGTTTCATCCCAAACCCTCTACTCTAAGCGTTTTCCAAGATGTCAGGTTCCCCCTTCCAGCCTAGAAGACCCATGAGACCAATGGCGAGAATTGCCGAACGAATCATTTGCTCACTCCTTGAGAATATCGAGCTAGTTAACTGGCCTTGGCCACGTGCCAAGGCGAACGATGACGTCTAGAAAACGGCCTCAGGAGCGTCCACTTACAGTCCTTTGAAGAAAACCTTCGCGGGAACGAACCTCGCTGAGCGACGGCAAAGTAGCAGACCCAATGCGACCGACTCCACAACACAATGACCGAAAACGGTGATCGGCCGCATCGTGGTGTCTCCTATCTAACGACAATGAAGGAACAAAAATGTAAAGCCTTCTTCTTTCGGCTCTTTTTTTCGTCTTTTTGAAGATTATGAAGGAAAAGATTTTTTTGCCAAAAAAAGTAACTATATTACACTATCATAGTATTCCTTTTTTGGAGGGATTTTTTCAGAATAACGAATTCGATAGAAAAATTTAATCGTTCCTTTTTAGGGTGGGCCAAAGACATTGTGTTATTAATACAAATTATGTGTATGTTCGACCAAAAAATCTTTAGACCTTTTTTGCCCTTCGTTGAAGGATTGAAATACTTTGAAGGTCCAGGGAGGCGAGCGCTTGTGCCGCTTCGTCACGCTCTTTTGCCGCCGCCGCCAGACGTTGGCGGGCGATAGTTGTCGCCTTGTGTTTTCGTTTGCTGCGTTTGGAATCCGATTCGGTCGCGTCCAGCTCTTGGCGGATGCGCCTTATTTTGCGTTCGGCGGCGCTGACGAGTTTTCTGGTAGATGCCGACCTTGGTGGCAAATTAATTGAACGGAGAATGCTGAGGATGATTGCGAATCTGAAAGACCACACCATCGTGTGTGGCACGACACAAATGGCTGAAAGAAAAAGACCTTCCACACAACGTACAGTTCATAGAAAATGCAAAGTATAGTATTAATTGATCAAATGTTAGAGGAAACGTTTATTTCAAGGATTTTGCAGCAAACACTAATGTTTGTTTTAGAATGTTTTTTTTTTATTCTCATTCCTTGAAAACGCTGTAGCGACATGCAGCATTCAAAATTGAGCTTATAGTATTCATACACATAGCCTACACTGTCTTTGTTCGTTTCTTTTCCACCTAGCATTACACTTAAGTTGTTCGAAATATTCAAAGTGTTCTCCTTATTTCCCCCAGCAGATCCCTGGATTATGGAGATCCTTAATTGACTGGGTTTTTGGATGAGGAGGCCGTGGGTGTTTTTCTTGCTAGGCCCTTGCTCATTAATATTGGTAACAACAACTCTCATCATTTTTGATTCCTTAATCAGAATGTTTGAGTAACTTATCTGATTTTTAAGGCAGGCTCAAACTCACATTCTAACCTAAATGAGGGACAAGGTTTGATGCAATATGTCTTGTTTGCTAATCTTCATTCAAAATTTGTTAGCTGGAGCTCTTTCTTACTCCTGCATTGACGAATTCAAAAGACGCCGCCGCTGTGCCGTTAAAAGAGGCCCCAGTACCGTCGCTACTGGCTGAAGATGCTTCGGCGTTGTTTGAAAAATTTTCTCTGTCAATGGATAAGCCGGTGCTGTTGTTATGCCCCGGTGCTGAGTTTGGCCCAGCAAAATGTTGGCCTTCAGAGCATTACGCTGCAGTGGCAAATGCCTATATTAAGGAAGGTTGGCAAGTTTTGGTAATGGGTTCTGAAAAGGATGTTTGTGTTGCTAAAGAGATTGTGTCCAAGGCTATCTCCTGGACTTGGGTCATGCTGACGATTTCATCATCCTAGATGAAAGTGTGAGCAAATGAATGAAGTTTTAGAGGTTTTGCGAGTTCCGGGTGCTAGAATAGGTTTGAAAATTAATGCTAAGAAGACTAAGCGAAGATGAAAAGGTGACTTTGGGTAACGAAAAGATTGATCGGGTGGGCAGCTTCACTTACCTTGATAGTATTATTAGTAAAGACTTCGGGACGAGTGAAAATGTCAAAAGTATCTGGTTGGTTTCAACAGAAAGCATCGTAACCCTGTTTTGTGTACCAAGTAAAAGAGCGATTAATTCTGCATTACTGAGACTAGAAATTCCCATTTTGAGCGCTTTTTCACGTGGTTTTTCAAACCAAGGACGATCTTTAAAATTCATAAATGTTTTTTAAGATTTTAACGATTGATGTGACATCTGTTTTTGCTTGAGAAGTAGAGGGTTTTGAGGTGGTGGGTGTGCTTTTTTCTCAACTAGCACGTCCAATGCCGGTAATTCCCACTGATGCTTTTTCAGCAAAAAAGCTTTTCACGACTAATGCGGTAATAATTGATAAACCCTGCCTAAACAATTTTCATCCCTAACTAAGAAATAGATAATTATAATATTCAAACCTATAATTTATAAGTATTTCTGCGCTAGAGAAATAAGACAACGAACCCATTTTCGAAAAATTACAAACTTCTATTTAGTTTGTACATTACCTGACATCAAACGTCACATATCACCTTTTGAGTTACTACAGACAAGTGGACGATATCCCATGGAAAACGTATTTTATCCTCTTCTAGGAAAATACTCAAACGTGTGTCTGAAGTCCCAATGATAGACAGTAAATTGTTCGACTGAATATTCTGAGTAGCGTGTCAACACTGAACAGTGCGCCGGTTGGTGCACTGTGTTGGTAATCCTTTGTCTGAGGGGCACGGGTTTGACCTCCCAGACGTGACCAGTTATTTAGTTTGGGACGGGCGTCAATGGTGTGACTCTGTAAGCTCAGCCAGAGTCGACCTAGCTCTAAATGGGTACCAGGAGAAATCTAGGGAAGGCAAGCGGGGTTGATGTGCGAAACCACCGGATCGCAAGGGTGTGCGAAACCAAGGGTCGCAAAACGGAGATCAGCACCGCCGACCTGGGGCGGCGGCAAGTGCTGGCTCGTGACGAGCAACTCGTGGGAATACTCCGGCGACGGCGCCGGCATGGCGTTCCGCGCGGGCGCCGAGCTGATGGACATGGAGTTCACGCAGTTCCACCCGACGGGCATGGTGTGGCCGGTGTCGGTGCGGGGAATCCTGGTGACCGAAGGCGTTCGCGGCGAGGGGGGGGGGTTTCCCGCAGCTGATGCGAGATTCGAGCGCGCTATCTTGTACACGGGCATTTGGTGACAAGGTTAACACTGTGAGGCAGTTTCCTCCTGCATTTCTTTTAGTGTTTGAACCTTTCACAGATCTGGATTGATGCCATCTTTGGATATTGTGTGTCCAAAGTAAAGTATGCAGCTGTGTTTGAATAAACATTTTTGTAGGTTAAATTTGACCTGTTTCTGGTGGGCTCTTATTAGTGCACTATGAATGTTAGCATCATGTCTTCTTCAGTCTGGTCATAAATGATGATGTCATCTACTATCACTGAGAAACCTCTGATATCTTCAAAGGCCTCTTCCATGACATGCTGGAATTCTTCCTGCTTATGTGGCTTTAAACCGAAAATCTTGGACAGCTATTACAGTAGAGAGATCGTAATGAGAATTGGTGGGAAGAATATGCATATATTCCAGATACGTGGAGGTTTAAGTCACTTGTTCGCCTGTTAGTCAACGCAAATTCAGTCCCCTTCCCCTTTTGCATACAAGTACAGTCAACATTGTCCGTCACGAACCAACCCAGAAATCTCGATCATCCCTAAAGTTCTATGATTTACCTTAGTTCTATCCAATATGGATGGATGGATGATAGACTATCTATCAACAAGTGAAAATGACATTCTCGTAACTTTTGATAGGTAAGACCAATCTTTATGAAAATTATATATTTAAATCAGCATTAAAATGCGATTTTTTTGTGTAACTATTGCAATCAAAATTCCATTTTTTTAGAGTTTCGATTACTATTGAGCCGGGTCGCTCTTTACTACAGTTCGTTACCACGAACTGCTTGACTACACACTCAAGGGCAGGAGTTGGGTTAATCATAATGAAATATACCAAAACTCGATGAAACTATAATAATTTAGTAAAAAAAAAAAAAACTATGGAAACTACAACAACAAGAACGGATAGCAGGAATGAAATTATCCGGGTCTCCTAGAAGATAAGGTCTAGTTAGGGATAGAGCTACAAGAAAAAAGATATGCACTATAAATCCCACGGTATCCTTAATAGTAAGGGTGTAACGGTAACTTGTCTAGGTTGGCGTTAATCCCAAGAGGATTACTAGAGCCTCTTTGATGAAGGAATAAAAGGTGAATTATTGTTAAACCGGCTACCAGAAAGGGGATTAAGAAATGAAAAATAAAAATCGCGTTAGAGTAGGATTATCAACAGCAAATCCAACCCTGGGCCGACATCATGCCCGCCCTCGAGGTTATCGGCGCACTCGCGCAGCGCCATGATCATGTCTTCGCGCCTGGCGTTGGAGACGTAGCCGGCGTATTTGCTTTCGCCGGGCTCAAATACGACGAGCGCGAAGAGGACGCCGTTCGGCAGCGTGGCGGTCAGGCCTCGGGCGATGCCCTGCAGCTGTTTTTCTGCCTCTCGGTATGCGATACCGTGTTTTCGTTTTGCTTCACCCATTGCCATCGATCCAATCTTCTAAGGCGTGTCGCTTCGATGCGAACGCGGGACAGACAGAATTGGCGATTGCTATATGTCACTTGGTTAATACCAAGTGCCATAAAAAAGTCAGTAATTCATTTATCTATGTCTGATTTTGATGTGTGAATTGAGAAGAAACTTTGGAAAGGAGTGAAAAAGAAATGTCAAGTTAAGTGAAAGTGATAGCTGCTAGGGGTGGATAGTGACTAGTGATAAATGACTGGAGGTGGCAACCCTGAATGAAAGAGGGTTTTTGGGGAACCGTTTTCTTTTCTAGAAGACAGATGTTTTTGGAACATCCCCAAAAATTCGTCAATCTGAAACATGGAACCACAGTTCAGTCTTACAAGAGTGAATTTGGTGTTTCATTTGATTATCACTAAGGTGATCATGATAGATCGTACGCAATAAAAATTACGCCCTCTGAATATTTGTCTAAGGAACTAATTTACCAGAACTCAGCTTCCCCTCAATCTGTATCTTAAAAATCAATAGGAATGGTTAGATATATTTTATTGGTACGGTCTGGATACACGCGACGTCATTCTAAATAATTTGTGAGATAGTATATAACTATAAGCACAATTGTTCAAATGTTAACCCTAACCCTAACCCTAACCCTTAACCCTGAGGGTTAGGGTTAGGGCTAGGGTTAGGGGGGCTAGGGCTAGGGGTAGGGATAGGGTTAGGGTTAGGGTTAGGGCCCTAACCCTAACCCTAACCCCAACCTAACCTAACCCTAACCCCCCTAACCCTAACCCTAACCCTAACCCTAGCCCAACCCCAACCCTAACCCTACCCTAACCGTAACCCTAACCCTAACCCTAACCCCCCCAACGTCACGTGATACTAGTAAAATGTAAGCGTTTAACTGTAATAAACCTAGTTGAAAAATTTGTCTCTCAGTGTGGCGAACAAAAGAAGAATATAAGTGCCGCAGCTATTCAAGGACACTTTTTAATTTTTAAAAATGACCCAATCGAAGCTGTGGAAAGAATAGATCTATTAATTGGATAATTATTAAATTTTTGGTAAAAGTTGTGTTTTGATTTTCTGTTCTTCAACTTATTAGTACTTTTCTGGTTCAAAGGAAGACTTTTTATTAGGGGGGGGGGGGGGGGACAAACGTTTACTCTAAAAAAAAAAAATGCCCCTTTCGGTTCTCAAGTAGCCGTAGTAGTAGTAGACAGGTTTAATGACAAAAAACTCGGCAGCTATCGCTGAGTTGCGTTGCTTTACAACATATCCAAAATCAAACTACACTTGTAAATATAAATCAAACTATAAACATTAACTCTTATTGTACAAGTCGACGAAAACCGGGATGAAAGAATTGCCATGTCGGTTTGCTCTTGCTTTAACTGGAACTTATCTTGCTTTCTCGTTCGTGATGGTAGAGGCTGATCAGGTAGAATGTCACGGTGCTGAGATTTAGAAAGCAAGAACTTTTCATAATTCATCGGGAGACCATGATACACTTGAATTTTTTCTTGAACAATATTCCACTGAAAAGCAAGTGAAAAAGAAGAAATTCAATGTTGGTGATACAGTTTGAATCAATTGAACTACTAATATGTTTAAAAAGAGAATTATTTATGGTTCAATGAGCTTTTTATAGTGTCAAAAGTCTTAGACACTGAATCTGTAATATATCGTGCACGTGATATGATAGATGAAGAGATTCTTGGTGATTTTTATGAGTATAAATTACAATAAGTTAAAAACGATGGAATTTATGCTGGCACTTCTCTCTGTTTGATGATGCGGCCCTTCAGCGAGTCCTGGCGGCGGCGGCGGAACAACAGAACTGGCTCAACGGCCTCAATATCTGGGCGGGGAAGCAAAAGACAACTTCCTCAGTCGAGTTGCACAGCGGGGCTCTGCAGGAAGACCATCGGCTGGCGAGCTATCAGTCGGTCGGGGAGACGCGGCAATGGTCGTTGGTCTACGACTCCTTGCGGGCCGATCCGAGGCATATCGTGCACCGTACGTTGCTTGATGCGAGCGGCGGACCTCAAGACCAATTGTTTTTTTTTTTAAGATTTAGTTATTTAACATTCTTGAACGTATTAACGTGTTTTATATTTTTGTTAGTAAGTTTTTTTAGAACTATATCAATTTTCTGCATTGAATATCAATTGATTGTCAAGGCATCACTGTGTTGAATGGAATAAGTAGCTGTTCATACTCATCAAACTTCAAGAGGAATGCAAAGTATTTTCTTTTTCTTTCTTTTATTTGGTTCATTCTACTTTGTTTTTATTGTAGGTGGAAGAAAGTATCGCCAAAGCTGAGTTTACCTTAGTAATTAAGAGTAATTTGGGGTTGGGAAAAGGGGTAGAGAATGGATGATCATTTAGTATAGGCTTAATTATACCTCCAAGATACTTATGCCATATTGGAAGCTAGGAAAAACCTAGACCTACTCTTAGAAATATTTTTTCCAGCATAGAAAGAATTAAAAATCATAATTTTACTAGCCTAGACTATATTGTGTAATAACCACCAGGTTCGTAAATACCTACCGTTGCGGCATCGCAATGTTGTGTCACTTGCATCTGGAAGACAGTTGATTGGCGGATTGGGGTGGGGCCATGTTGGAAAATGGAATTGCTGTTTTTGAATGTTCTTAGGGAAATGAAAAGCAGTGGTTGGCCTTAAGCATATTGATGTTTTCATATTCAAAAGAAAAACTGTTCAGTAACGTTGATAAACAACACATCCTCTGGCATAATCAATTTTAAGCAGTTTTTTTTAATTTTTTTTAAGCAGTCAATTTTAAGTTGTTTCAAGCACCACTGGGCTTCAGATTTTAAGAATATTTTGCTATTTTATTTTACTCCGTTGAGATTGAATTTTATGAAAGTTTTCTTAGCTCAAAAGTCCAGGAACACGCAACTGTCCTGCCTTTGTCTGTTGACACAACTGACACTGCTTAATGTAGCTAGCAATCTGCTTCTTCATGCCTGGCCAAAAGTAACTGTTGCGTACCTTAAAATACGTTTTCATGAACCCTGAATGGCTAGCAATATGACTGTTGTGAGTGTCATGAAGGATAAGCTTCCTTACCCCTGAGGATTGCGGCACACACAACTTATTTTTATGGTATAGCAATGTACCTTCCTTCTTGTAATGCTCATACCATTCCCTTTCCTTATCAGTCTGCATGTTACTCCGCGTGGCCTCACCACATTGTCCATTCCATTCGGGGAGCAGACGTTCCAAATCGACTTCGATTTTGTGGACCATCGATTGGTCGAAACGGTGATTGGACTGCGAAAACACCGACGCGACGATGGCCAGCCTCCCAAAGCAATGCTTCGTTCGGCGATCGGCGACTTGTTGCCCGACTGGGTGGTGCAGCGGCCCAAGAAGGGTTTTCAAACGCCGGTGGACAAATGGTATCGAAGGATCTTTCAGGAACACGGCTCGAATCTGGTCGATGGCGAAAAAATTATAGAATTAAGTCACATGTCTTGTGCCCCTCTTTTCCTATATTTTGAAAAAAAAACTTAGATCATTCTCGAAGAAAACATCTCTGCATCTCAATTATTGCAGTCATAGAAAACACGCAATCAATATTACGCAACATTCACGAATATACCGCCATTACGTAACACCCACGTGTATAGATAGGGGGAACGTAACACTCCACGGGATCCTGAAGTCTAGAAATATCACCCAAGATTGCGTCATTCCCAATAAATCTGCTAAGTCATGTAAGATTAAATCCAAGATCAGTATAATTCATTTAATTTTGTTATTTAATTGTGTTGTTGGTCAGGGACCCGCCGTTGTTCTTCTGCGCCTTCCGCGAGGTTCTTATTGAGCGTTTTACACATTCATCCGGATACATACACCCCTATGGTTATGAAACACAACTGCAAGGTCATGGTCTGTACCATGGGTCTACGCCCATCCCTGTCTCCCCTCCAGTCTCGTTTTGTAATGCAAATAAGAAATCCTTGAAAGATCACCCTGTGTGGTTGCATTACACTATCTCCTTACAAATCGTAGGTAAAAATCCGTGATTCTTTGTGGCCTCATTAAAATAGTTGATAAATTTTTCTTCTTTCAAGTCAGATGCTATAAATTTATTTTGGATTAAAACTCTTGAAAAATACAAAATAGTTACCATCTAATGGTATAATATCAGATGTATCAAAATAGTTCTGAGCAATAAATATTATTACTGTAATTTATTTTCTACCTATCTTGAACAAATGTTTAATTTTCTCTGATTTTTTTCTGTTAAGAAATCTTCAGCGACATGCAAAATTTGAACCTTAGAATCTAGGTCATTCTACTCTATTATTTCCTGTAACTGTAAGTAAAATACATCCGAGTCCTTAGTGTTCGTCAGTCGGTTCCACAGAGGAATAAACTACTATAACTGATAAAGTGAACTGTTTAGCTATAGAATGGGAAATTAGTATTCTATTAAATAATACCTTCCCATCCTGAATAAGACTTAGCAGCTTACTTATTCTTCACGAGCCCTACTCTCTGTTTATATACCCCTTTCTTCCTCCCTGAGTAAATAAATTCTATATTACCTAATTTCATGCTTCCTACCCCTGGAATGCTGTCTGTATCCAGGCAGCGCCTGTTCAAAAGTAAAATTTGATGCTCGGATAAAAAGCAAGAGAATCCAAAATAAGCTTAATTTAATTTAATTAACATTTGGATTTCAATTAAACCTCAAAGTTAGTTTGAATTCAACATCAAATTTTTCTAGAAATGGACAGACTCGTTTTTTTAAACCTCCTTTATTGATTACCAAATGCTTAGTGCTTTGTTATCTGCGGACCACAGGTTAGTTGTTTTTTTTTAATGGACAAAAATACACCTACTATGCTCTTTTGGCAAAAGTGATTTGTGCGTGATGGTTCTTGTGGTTCGCGAGGGGGGTGACGAATGATGAGAAAAAGCCAAGCAAGAGGGGGAAAAACGGATAACTACGTACAAAATACAGTACTAATAGTACGTGTAATACACGAGAACCTCTTTGGTGTCGAAGTGCAATCCGAATTGAGTTGTACCAGGTAGTACGTACCAGGTACAGTACCGTACAAGGACAGAGGACAGACCGTGAACATGTGGTGGAATGCATAGTAGCACTGGCCTAATGTGTAGAATTATTAGATGTGTGTGTGTCTCGGGCCGGGCAAGCCTTGATTCTCACAGCCAAAGCCCGAGCTTTACTGCAGGGACGGTTCGCAGTGACGTTGGATGATCTGCAGACGATGGCTTACCCGGCGTTGCGCCATCGGGTTTTGGTCAACTTCAAAGCCGAGGCCGAAGGGATCACTGCCGACGAAGTCACGCGTACGCTACTCAAAGACGTACCGCTGCCCAAAAGTCCGCTAGCGTAAGAACCTATCCAACCTATCCATAAACCCAAGCGAGCCTGTCATCCTGGATCCCGATCCCATAGGCGTCCGCCACCAGTCCCGCAGACTCGCCGACACGCATTACAATCTGGGAAACGAGTTGTTCGAGCATATGCTGGGGCCGTCCATGGCCTATTCCTGCGCCTACTGGCGAAACGCAAAGACGCTGGATGATGCGCAGCGCGCAAAGTACGACCTGATTTGCCAGAAACTCCACCTCGCCCGCGGGGAACGGCTTCTGGACGTCGGATGTGGCTGGGGCGGTTTGGCGAAGTTCGCGGTTGAAAACTATGGTGTGTCCTATGTCGGTGTAACCGTATCGGAAGAACAGGCCTCTAGTTGAACTAATATCCAATGCATCTCACTGAGTCTAGTTGAGCCAATTTCAAACGCATTAGAGTAAGTCTAGTTCAGCCAATTTCCAAACCATCTGACTAAGTCTAGTTAAGCCAATTTCCAAACCATCTGACTAAGTCTAGTTGAACTAATATCCAATGCATCTGGCTCAGTCTAGTTTTGCCAATTTCAAACGCATTAGACGAAGACTAGGTCAGCCACTTTCCCACGCATCGGACTGAGTCTAGTTGAGCTAATATCCAATGCATCTGCCAAGTCTAGTTTTAATTGTTTGTTTTTTGAACTCAGGGAAGTGAAGCAAAACACTTTTTGTAAAAGATACAAAGCAAATCTAAAACAATGCTGAATAAATATTATTTGCTCAATAATCTTTATGAATGCGAATTTTCAATTAGCTATACGAACAGATTTTTTTTTAATAAGTTGAAGATAAACTTCCTTGAAATTTATTTAAAATGATAATAATTCAGATTTTTTCATATCAGTAGGCTCAATTTACCGTTAAAAGAACATTTCAGGACTAAAACATGTTCTGCAAAAAGGTGAGGCTAATATAAAAATAACACTTACGTGATGTCGGCATTTGGATGCAAGCCAAGTACTTCTGGCGAATCTTGAGCAGGTAGTGAAGTAATGTGTTCCATACACCCCGCAGTAGTTCTACCCTGGATGCCTTGAGGCGCGGTATATCCTTTATGAAATACAAAGCCGGGTTTTACCAGCCGATCACCAAACCATAGCTGGGTGAAGGTCATAAGGAGTCTTTTATCGAAGTCATCTGTCACCCTTCCACCGTATTGAACCTCGCCGAGCATAAAACAAATATTCTGCCATATTTCTGGTAGCATTCGTTAACTTTTTCGGATCTTCGGAATAGGCAATGCCAAGTTTTTCCGAAAATAATGCTGCAATCTCCACTCGCGATTTGTGCAGTGCCGGGCCAATCAAATGAGACGGTGTTTCTTCTGCAAGTTGAATAATATATTCGCCTAAGTCCGTTTCGACCACTTCATAACCATGATCGATCATAAACCGGTTAAACCCAATTTCTTCCGTGAGCATCGACTTGGATTTAACGATTTGTTTAACCTTGTGCTTCCGGGCAATTTCATCAGCACCAACCATCCTGGACGCGCCGGAAGTACTCCTCGTAGCCTGCGTCACGCACGTCCTTGTTGCACAGCTCGCGAAGCTGTTCCCATTCTCGTGGGTCGTGAGACAGGTGCATGGTGGGATGTTTGGTGACGTTTCCTACGCGGTGGTCTTCTTCAGAAACGGAAGCTCCGCATCGAAGAACTTGTCGATGACTTCCTTGGGAGGACGTGCGCCAACGAAGCGTCTCCGGGTTTGGGACCATTCCTCAGCAACGTCGTCGAAGGTTCGACTCTGCCTCGCCGCTCGGCGCAAGGATGGCCAATCGAAATGGCCATTGCGTCAAATTCTTTATAAATTTGTCCCAAAAGACCTTATAGAGCGGCCTAAGATGGGATTTGGCGTTCCGATTAGCGGTTGGCTGCGTGGTGAGTTACGCGGATGGGCTGAAGAACTTCTGGATGAAAAACTTCTTGCCGAGCAGGGATTGTTTGATCCAAATCCAATTCGCAATGCCTGGAATTTGCACGTCTCAGGGCGGCGCAATATGCAGTACTTGTTATGGGATGTTTTGATGTTTCAAGCCTGGTATGACGCTCTTAAGTTTTAACATCCCTCCTTAGCTTTAGCAACCCATTTGATATATTGCAATATGTTTAATCTAATTTTATATTTATTTACTGTTAAAAAAGGACGTAGAACTTAAAATATTTCTAAACCATTTCGTTTGTCTTCATGAAACTTGTTACATGTCGGCTTTTTGTTAGTGAAACTTGTTGTATATTGATTTTTTTTTTCGTGAAACTTGCTGTGTGATGAATTAAAAAGTTATTGTATGTTAATATTTTGTTCCTTTTTGAAACTTGTTTGTTGATTTTTTCATGTTAGACACACCTCGACTACGGCGATAAAATCTACCAAAAATTTGACCCTGACATGCGCTTGGCCTTCACACAAAAGCTTGAACGAACGCAGTATCTTGCTGCACTAGCAGTGACTGGAACATGGAGAGGTACAAACAGGCAGAGACTGTTTAATGAGCTAGGTTGGGAAACATTGTATGATAGAAGGTGGTATCGTAGATTGTGTCATTTCTTCTCCCTCATCAAATCTAAATCACCTTTCACCTGAATACTTATATAGCGAACTACCCCAAGAGCGACAACGTAACTTAAGAATTAACTTACGTAACAAACTTTTATATTTTTATATTTTTATTTTGTATATGAGGGGTTTTTTCCACACTAAATCTTAAGTTTTGTCCCAATTCTTTAAGAATAAGCCCTGAATCAGAAAGGCCGTAGAATAAATAGTTTAAATTACTAAAAATACTTTAGCATAAAGAGCGAAGTATTTATCCTCTAAATACTTCGCTCTTTATGCTAAAGTATTTTTAGAACTCCTCATATGCGTAATAATCTCTGTTCGTTTTAAGTTTTAATACTACTCCTATCAATAATTATTTACTTCATTTTCCAGAAGTCAAAAAGAAAAGATGTTCTAATGATAAGCCGTATATGAATGATACAATAAAAAGTTTAATCCGACAAAAATTAAGACTGTTCCAACAAGGAAAATAGAAGAAACTAACCTACTAAGGAAATCTACAAAAAAGCAGATTCGGAAAGCTTCAGTACAATATTACCGTAATAAAGTAAGTAAACTCTATAAAGCACGACCGAAGCAGTGGTATAATACAGTCAAGAAAACCAGTGGTAAAACAGTCAAAAATGTTCCTGCCGCCGCGCACAAGCACGTGCCGATGATGGAAGATCATCCGTCGGAAGCGATCGAAAACAATTTCTACGGCACGCGTTCGATCGCCGACGCCGCGCATGCGCATCGCGCCGAACGGTTCAGGATGATTTCCACGGACAAAGCCGTCAACCCCTCGTCGATCATGGGCGCGAGCAAACGCTTGGCCGAGTTGTACATTCAATATCTGAACACGCGCAGCGAAACGATGTACGCGATGGTGCGCTTCGGCAATGTGCTCGGGTCGGCATGCAGCGTGATTCCCATGTGTAAATAAGAAATGACTGCACAGATGCCATAGCTAGTCCGGTTCATTCTTCTACTGCTTGCCCTACAGAGATTCAGGCCTTTAATGAGCAAGTTTGTTCTTTTGTAGATTAATCGTTCTTTTGAAATGATGCTGCAGAATTATGTTGGAATTTTTGTAGATCATGGTTTTGCCAAATTTTTGCTATTTGTGTTTCCTTTCCTTCTTACTTTAAGTTTTTCTTACCAAGGTTCAATGATACACTTGGTAGTAGGAGCTTTATTAGTTGAATTTTCTTCTTTGGACCTTTGCGCCAGCCACAAATAGGCCCACTGATGGACGGCGATCAACTGCTCCTGTACCTTGGCCAGGCAAATATCAAACGGTGTCGTGAGTGCGCCAGGCGACAGCGGAGCGAAACGCTCGTGGAGGCGCACCAGCAGGACCGAGACACCCGCCGACGCACAGCCGAGCCCGGGTAGCCACCAGCGCCAGGGTGTCGTCAGGGTTTCGCGCCTAAATGCCGCGACGATGGCGACCAACGCACCCACCACATTCCAGATTTCGAGGGCCAGGCGCGGCTTTTCAATTCAGTCATTAGGTACCCGACCGGAGAAATCCTTATTAATAAGGACGCTTACGACGAGTTTGTTAACATATTGCATGTAACCAACAATCAACACTTGTTCACGGAAATTTCCCTAAAGCGTGATGCAGGTATTAGAAAATGGCAATTCCGGGGACCTGGAAACATCTATCAAAAATATTATCAAACCAAAAGGAAAAGCCAGATTAGTGAACAAGGAAACTAAAGTGCAGCAAGTCTTTGAATTTTTCAAAGATGAAAACAATGACCTTGAAAAGATTCGTGATCAGTGTCATTAGGGGGAGTTGAGGGAGGGGGACCGGAAGTATTGGAAAACGCTTAGAGTGGAGAGATCAGACTTGGTGGGATGAATAACCACATGCTCTAGATACCTGATTGAGTTAACCGGACTGAATTCGCTCTCTTTGGGAGAGTTGGAGGGGGTGTTAATTCGGAAAAATTAGACAAATTGAGATATTTGTAACTTAAGAAGGGGTGACCAGATCTTTAGGAAACTTCGTATTTAGAAGCAACTCCTGTCTCAGAGTTCTTATTGTAAACCCAGAACAAATATTTTTAGCTCAATTTACGTTTTCCCTCTTCAATATTTAAATAAAATAATAATATACTTAAATAATAATTAAAAAAATGATTACAGTAAAGTAATAACAATAATGAACTACTGATAATAATCAATAAAAGTTAATTTCGTGTGAAAAAAAAAAACTTACAAATAGATTCCAATCCAAGCATTGCCATAAATCCAATCATCATCAGAGCGAGTTGAAGAAGTCCTGAAATATCCTTGGAACGTTCACGCTCAAGTATTTCAAAAAATGTTACGTACAAAAGTGTCCGTCAAGGTATATTTTCATTGATCCGCTCACATGTCCGGCGTCGCATGCACTCTAAACGCGTATGTCTTTGCTCTTCGTTTTCATTTTTGACTTGCTCACATGCTCCGTGTCGCATGTCCAAAAATGTGTCAAAAATGAAAATGAAGAGCAAAGACACGCGCGGTTAGAATATATGCAACACTAAACATATGAGCCCATACCTTTATTAAAAAAAAAGAGTTCGGCGATATGTATTTCATAATGACGAAAGATAAGCCGAGGTAAAACGAACCAAACAAATAGAAAATGGCGAAGGCCGACAAACAATACAAGCCCCTTCTGCGGTAGGAATCAAACAGATCAATTTGCTTTCTGAGAACGGCGAAGGAGAACTGCGAAAGATCATAGAGCAGGAGATTGCCACGCCGTTTAACCTGGCTTCAGATTTGATGCTTCGCTGCACTCTGGTTAAAGAAGCTGATGATGTCCATGTGCTTATTTTTACGTTACATCACATTGCGGCGGATGGCTGGTCGCTGGGAATTTTGATTAATGAGTTCATTAATTTTTATCAGGCGCGGAGCCGGGGGGAAGATTTTGGATTATCCAATGAACACAGCGAAGCTATTTTAGATAATATTAACTAAACGACTCAGTTGAAAGAATCCTTAGGGAAGATTATAAGAATTAAACCTTATGCATGCAAAGTGTGTAGTAAGCTACTTTCTGGGACTTCTTATTCTTCTGTAATAGGTTTAGCTGCCTCCAATACCTGGATGACTCCAATATTGTTCCTTCAAAGAAAATATACTTGGCTCTACTGGTAGTACCATTAGCCAGGCCAACAAAAACCCTGCATATCCTGGAAGACTCTTTGAGCAACGTGAAGTGTTGCGGCAACCTTTGTCCGGCATCGCCGAATAAAGTGTTGCAAGAGTAACACTTTGTTTTTGTTTTGTTTTTTTTGCTATCGGTTAAACGCTGAAGTTGTCAGCCTATCGAAGCTTTTAAAACGTCATGTTCAAAGAAGAACGCGATCAGTAATCAAATGATCAAAGGCTATTCCTCAGCGTTGAAAAAACAAAAATAACAAAAGAATGAACTAAATTGACTTTGCAGCCAGTTGAACTTTATCCTTTTCAATCATAGACTTCGAGACGGCATGCAGGGATTTTCAGTCTTTATTGAAGTGGGTTACGAAGTTTAAGATAAAAAGTTATGCGTTGATATTTAAAACATTAAAAACATGCTTTCATGTCCTAATGCACTATACATTAAACTTTGTTTTTTCTTGCTACCTGAAAATCTTTTTTCAGACAAATTGAAAAATTGGAAAAGTAGTTGGACTCTGAAAGTGGTAAAATGTGAACAGAGTCTGACAAATTGAAAATTTGGATAGTGGTTGGATTCTGAAATAAGGATTGGATATTTCAACGCAGTGATGTGCAGAGCGTTGATTGTTCGGTAATTAGTACCCTATTCAACTTGTCATATGGGAAAATGAAACTTATTCTCAATGCTCAATTATATATACAACGTGATGATAGCATTTGAGGGGAATTTTTACTACATTTTAGGGGAGTATTGACAGTATAGAAAGGAATAGTTAGCAGAAAGTGACATCCAAAGCAGGTTCGTGTAACTGATGTAGCTGTTGGAGGCTAGAAGATTCGGGGGGTTTTACCCAGGGACTAGGATTCTGGTTTTTTTTTGTAGTTTTAACAATCCATGCACTTCGCCGACGCGGTCGCGCCGGGCGCTGGGTTTCGTCTATTTCGGGGAAAGCGCCAAAGTCGATGAAGCCACCAAGTTGGCTTACAAGGCGAAATTGGAGGCCGATCTCAAGGCCGCCGAGCAAATCTGAGGTTTGGATGTGGGTTGGCGGCCGCAAGGGATCTGGGGAACGGTGTTGCTGCCGGTCGAAGGCAGCACAATCAATTTCGGTGCGCTTGCCGCTACTGTGGACATACTGTGCGAGAGCCCGCTGGCGGGCATCTACAGCAACGGTACCGCTTGCATCAAAAACAATAATTAAAGCCTAATCTATTCAGAAAGAGCATAAAAAAGTATCAGTTGGCATTTTCACTTTATTTGTAGGTCATTTATTTAACTTATTGGTAAAATTCTAGTTAATTGACTTCATGCTATCATGGAAAGGGTTTAGGTTAGGTAAATGAAACTTCCAGGGATAGGCCTAAAGGCTAAAGTATGTCTTTGAGAAGGTATCTTAAAGTACCCATCTCCACTCCTCCTCCCTCTAGAGGGCCCTGAAATTTGCCTACATGATAGGTCTATACCTATGGCAAATTTAACTAAATATTTTTGCTTATTTATCCTCGCGATTCAACGTGACAACACAGACGAAAATTTGGTAATTTAAATTAAAATTTGGTAATTTGTTAAATAAATTAAGATTTAATAATTGAAAAGGTGATAACTCACCTTTTTTTTAATACCTTAATTTTTTTGGCTTTTTATTTTATTGCACAATAATATGGCAAAAACCTGCTTTAAAATTCTTGGCTACTACGCGAAATATTCTTTTAATTGTGACGATAATAGCTATGAGGTAAAATCATCTTTCGGCTTGGAAAATATTTTTTAAAGAAAACTTCAGCAAATAACTAACATAAGTGTAGTATTTACATAAGTATAGTAACCTGGGTTAACTGGGTTACATAAGTATAGTTACCCAGTTTAAAGTAAAATATCTAAATTGTTAATGTTTTATCTGCTTGTTTTGTGTTAACTTCATTTAAATTAGGCAAATGGAAAGAGCTTTTTCTAACCCTTTTCTTTAAATTCACGGGAATTAGAACACAGAAATATGCCGACCAATACAGACTAAATTATGTGTACTTCAGCTAGAATGTCTTTGGCAAATCCCAAATCTCCATTTCAAAATCCATGCTCAGACACTATTTTCCATCACTAAGCGTAGGAAACTAAATTGAGTTCTGTCTTTGTGGGTATGAAAAAGATTTTCGCATCGTAGTTTGTTTCACGAAAGAACCTAACTTCACTTATTGAGTGTGTTCTGAATAATACACAAGTACCCCATCCTGCGCTTTCGCAAACCCATCCTGTTTACCTTCCCCGGATTTCTCCAGGTACCCATTTAGACCTGGGTCGACCCTGGCTGAGCTTACAGAGTCACATGATAATCTGATCACTCCTTCATAAGTTAAAAATACGTCATTTTTCTAATTTTTCAGAATTAACCCCCCCCCCAATAGAACGGATCCGTTCCAATCATGTAAATCACGTATCTAAGACTTCCGCTTATTTTTTCCACCAAGTTTCATCCCGATCCCTCCAATCTAAGCGTTTTCCATGATTTTAGGTTCCCCTACCCCAAACTCCCCCCAGTGTCATCAGATCCAGTCGGGATTTAAAATAAGAGCTTTGAGCCACGATATCCTTCTAAATATCAAATTTCATCGTTCAAACACTCTTTCAAAACTCTTGTCGAGCACTTAAAAAAAGATTTGCTCACTAGATCCCCAACTGTGGACATTTCTAGGCTATTCGATATTTTTTTCGTAAACTTTTTTTTCTCAAAATTATTTTTGGCATTTTGGGAATACATCATTCTGCGTCGAATGGTAAATGTCCGAGACTACTGGTCTTCGTGTTGTGAAAGCTATACCAATTCTAAAATGTTGTCTAAAGTTGCTTCTGGGGGTGCTTTAACTTCGAACAATAAAACATTTGACGGGTAACATTAGAACAGAATGCGAAAAAGTCCCTTTCAGGATGTGACCGGTCAGCGAATGGACAGCAAAAAAAGGTGCAAACACCAACCATGCCAATGTCGTGGCGACGGATACAATACTCAGTATCTTATTCATCCGATTGCTCGTCGGAAACGCGGCAAGGACGACGATGACGATCCCCACTCCGACGTAGACATTCAGCAAAAATGGGGATCCCCACAACATGGCTTTTGGCATGGCCGCAGCAGGAAGAATAACCGCAAGTAACGCCATCACTAACGGCGCAGAAAATGTCTACACCATCGCCGACATCGGCCTGTTCGGCTACACCCACGTCGCAGGAGAAGGCGAATTCGACATGGCCAGGTATCCCGCTGTCTGCGACTGGATCGCGCGGGTTCAGGGGTGTGACGGGCACCTGCCGATGATGGACTTCGCAGAGGCTGCGTGACCTCATGAGCGGGGGGCAGACACTCAAGGCGCCAAATCCTGGCGATACACTGCTGGCACCGGAACCGGTGTCAGCCGGCACGACGAAGCACGGCGATGACGCCGGCCCGGAGTGCCGCGAAAACGAGCGAAGGCTAAAAAATATAAACGCACATACTTTGCATATCCATGGATAGCGTATAAAATAGTAAAACATATGTCTGCCATGAACCTTCGACTGCCATCTATTTTTGAGCGAGAAGCAACAAGACCATGATCCATCAGAAACTGAATACATTTCTCCTCTAAAATCTGCAATTGAACAAAACAAAAGATGAGCCCATCAAATACCAAATCAGTTAAATGCAAAGCAGAAACTACTGAAATGGTTATAGCGGGTCATAAATGAATTATTATTATTTTTACTACCAAAAATAACTACCAGCTTTAACTTTTAATCATAAATCTAGTCCTACAGTGGTCAGGACAATTTGTAATTGATCAATGACAGATTTTATGTCATGATCCCCACCAGCCTCTTTTTTAGTTATAAATGTAGTTCTACAATGGTCATGGCAATTCAAAACTGATCAATGACAGATTTTACGTCGTAACTACCTGCCTCTGTTTCTATTCTTAAAACTAGTTCCGAACTTTCCTTTAAACTGAAAGCTTTAAGCAGTCATGACACTTTGTAACTGTCAAGTAAAAATGGTATGTCATGGCCAATGCTGTCGCCGAGGTATTCATCGAGCAACAGCTGCAGGCCAAACAGGAGCTGACCCGCCAGGCCACCCAATGGCTCGAAGACCGGTTGGTCACACTGCGGGCGGAGGTCGCGGTTGCCGAGCAGGCCCTCGACCATGCGCGACTGGAGCTCGAATTGCGCCAGCCCGAGTGGCGCGCGGATCCGACGCCGCTGGTCGCCTCTCTCAAGGTCAGCGTGCGCGCGCGCATGAACGGCGCCGATGCGGATGCGTCGCCCGAGACGGTGGCGCGCGGAGAACTGTCGGCGAATTGGCAATGATCCGGGCCCGACCAAACGTGCTGCTGTTTTCCATGCTGATCTGATAGTCATCGTTTCCGACCTGAACGACACCACCGCTGGCGCCGCCGACCGTGATGGCCGGAATTGACCAACCAGAGCCAAGGTTTGAACCTACCACCAGTTCTTCATCCGGGTTGGAATTGTTGCCAATGGCAACGTGTCCGGTAGTGCCATTCAGATACACACGACGTGTGTAGGTAAAAGACCCGGAGGGTTTTGATTGAAACTGCAGGTTTGCGCCGGAAATTAAGAAGGTTCTACATTTTGTTGTTGAGCAGGCTATGCCATAAGGTGTGAGTGTTAAGTAATCATTGCTATACACTACTGTTGAGTAAATATCTATTATTACGTTTTTCTTTCCTATAATTTCTTTTTCTATTTTACCAGACAAGTTAATACACAACAAAAATATTGGTTTCATTGTGTACGAAGTGAAGGAGAGTAAGTAACTCTTTGGTCACTGTCCAAAGATTCTTCTACCTGATACTGTTTCTGAAAGAGAATACTTTTTTTTAGGATATGAAACAACAAGATTGTATTTGAACATCATAAGAACAATCTGCCAAAGAAACAACAGTATTCAGAAGATTGCTAGATTGGTTAATTAGGACATGTGACTAACCAAGCAGACCTCCATTGTATTGCAAATGGACAGTATATCACAAGCTAAATTTGGGGCTTTACTAGAAAAAACTTCAAGGATGACTTACATAATCTCCTAATAACTATCACCAGTTTGGTCCAAATTTAAAAATCCTGGAAGAAAGACAAGGCCTCTCCTTTCCAAAGGGGACCCTCTTTTGCCTTTTTTTTTCAACGCACTATCAGCCAGCTTGGAGACTTTCGACATGCACCCTGAAGATGCACCCATTACAGGCGCCCGGAATATCCTGCAGGCACGGCTGACCAAATCCCTTACGTTGCTGTTGAGCTTATGCGTGCTCGCCGCTTGCGGCGGTGGCGGCGGGGGCATCAGCTTCGGTTAAACGAGGGCGCGTCCGGGCCCGTTTATCGGTCCAGCGGCAAGTACTTAGCTAACGCGTAGCGGGGGGGCTTGCCGATAGCAGTATCACCGGCGGCCGTTGTTCCGTCGGCATGGTTAATAATTGAGAAATGCCTTCGTTGTGAAACACCTTTGGTCCTCAGTTTAATAGATTATGAGCAAGCGTTCGATTCTGTTGATAGAAGAGCTTTAGCTAAGGTCTTATCCTTATATGGTATACCAGATAAATACATTAAAGTGATTAGTGCTATCTATGGGAATTATACTGCTGCGGTTAAGACAGGAAATGAGGTTAGCAGCTGGTTTTGTATTAAATCAGGAGTTAAGCAGGGTTGTGCTCTATCCCAATTTATATGGATCATTTTGATGAACTTTGTCTTCTCTTCCGATCTAGCACTACTTCCGTTCTGCTCGGAAGGCTTTTTAATGTCCTTTATAAACCGCCGAGCCTTAACCCCTCCAATTGACACTTTACGAGGCACACTTGTTCTTCCCGACTTTTTTTCGTCACACTCTAGTTTTACCTTGCCACCATGCAAGCCTGCTTCAGACAAAACATTCTCAACTCGTCTAATTCCTTCTTCCCTCTTCTTTTTGTCTGAAATATTCCACACAAATCTGCAACTTAAAAATACCATCTTGTCAATGATTCTAACAAAAGCATGGAAAACGTGAAAATTGAGGTATCTTTATCTTACGAGTGGGTGATCGGATCTTAATAAAACTTGATATATAGAAGGATCTTATGTCTCAGTTGCTCCATTTTTCAATTCGAATTTGATCCGGGGACATAGGGGGCTGGAGGGAGGAAACAGAAATCTTGGAAAACGCTTAGAGTAGAGAGATCTGGATGAAACTTAAAGAGAAGAATAAACACAAGTTATAGATACGTGATTGACATAATTAGAACAGATCTGTTCTCTTTGGAAGAGCTGGGGGATGGTGATTTGGAAGCTATTTTATTTGAAAAAAAAAAAATCCTCAGTGTCATCTAAAGCTGCCGCGAAAAACATTTGGCTTAAGCCCTAAAACATTTTTTTGCGGAAATTTTCAATTCAAGAGTTAAAGTCAAATTCATTAATAGTAAGAAAAAAGTCACAACTTTGTGAAACCCAAGTTAGTCTCTGTCCGTATGCAGCGCTGTATTACTGCTTTTGACCCCCCCCCCAAATTTTTTCTGACTTGTAAAGATCAACAAAAATGCATATATACGAATTTTTGATGAGGTTTGTATTACTTCGACACCGAGGTCACACTTCGACTCGGTTGGTACAACCAAGAACACTTTGTCGCTTCGAGCACGAGTAGCGGAGACAAGATCTTCGACAACGAGGACGATTGGCTCGTAGACGATTCGAACCCCGACGGTCCGTACGTCGCTTTCGTCTACGGAGGCCAGGAGCCGAATCGGACCTCCATCGACACGGAGATCGACGAAGGCACAGTGCAGCGAGACTTTCGTTGCACGATACCCGCGCGAGATTCCGTCGTTCTGTTAAGCTTCGCACTCAGGCGAATCGGTGGCGTTCGCAGCGGCGCGAAAGTTAATCAGGGACAAGTCATCGGCTACGTAGGCGCCACCGGTTGGGCCACCGCACCGCATCTGCACTACGAGTTCCTGGTCAACGGCGTCCACCAAAACCCACGTACCGTAGCACTCCCGGATGCAGAACCCATCGCAAACACCGAAATGCAGCGCTTTCAACAACACAGCCAACGCTACTCGGTCATCTTGGATAACTACAAAAACCAGGTCGCGTTGGCCTCTGCTCGATAAATGGAGAGGGGCTACGTTGGCTGCATCATATGTGATTTGGATACTCACTTTCGCGGTACCAGCTACACAGATAGCCATTGTGAGAGAACATAAACCCCGGTCAATTATCTATAGGACTTTAGTGGGTAGACTTTTTTCCTATATGAATTTCAAAATTTTTCTCCCGATTTTTCAATTACTTACATAATTACCACTATCCACAACGTCGGATATGAAGATAGGCATGTCGCTTTGGGGAGACCGGAACGAACCAACATGCAAAAAATTATTAGCAGTCCGGCAAACAGCTTGCACAGTGACTTTCCCACGGAGGTGCGAGAACTCTGATGATAATGTTGATGAAAATAACGCTGTCCAAACCGAAATTTGATATCAACGAGAACAATTGAAGGTCATCGATAAATAGTACGTAGGTGCTACATTTCATTGATGTGTTCAGAGTTCACAAATTGCACTTTTTGCATGGTTGGCAGGTAAACCCCCATTTAAATAACCTAATTATCAGTTAGTCGGTTTGGTCGTTTTCGCTGGGGTAAAACACCTTTATGCGGGTATAACCTTTGTCTACACACTCAAACGGCTCTATCCTTAACTGCAGAGAGTCAATATTAAAATCGTGGTTTTTCCATAGAAATTCCGTAAATTCTGCAACTGCATTTTTTTTGTTCATAGACACAATCAAATTATGTAGATTTGCTGAATAACACTTCTCAGTGTTTCGTAATTTCCACAATTTGCAATACAAATGAAGTTTTTTGATGATTTTCATCAAGATTTCTTGACTTTTAGATCCCCCTCGTCCAAAATTTAACTTTTTTCAACTTTTTTCAATGATACTGTGAAGTATCATTCAAATCGTAATAATGGTTGAAAATATGTGTTTTTAGCTTTCTTCCATGTTACAGGACTGTTTCAGAAATTAATGCCCCCCCCCCTTCGAAAGTTATTGTAATTGTCATGCTAAGAACATTGAGCTGGTAACTTAAAACAATGGATTTTACGTATCCGAAGAAGCGTAAGAACTAAGTCATTTTGATGTGTCGCATAAAAGAAAAAAATTTGCGAAATGAAACTAAAAATTGGCGTTTAAAGTTAACACAACCTTATAATTTCACTATTTAGGTTTTTGGCGAAAATTGACACAAACCAGACCACTGTTTGGTGCTATCTTAAACGAGTGACAATCCCAAGACTGGAGCTTGCTGCTGCGACTCTTGCTGTGAAGTTGGATTCCGTGCTGAAGAGAGAATTGGACATGAAACTTGGTGAGTCAGTCTTTTGGACAGATAGCACTGCTGTACTACGTTACATAAGGAATGAAAGCAGGAGATATCATACATATGTTGGGAACAGAATTACGATGATACACGATGGATCCAGTCCAACTTAATGGCGATATGTTGATACAAGTTCAAATGCAGCAGATGACGCATCCAAAGGACTTAGTGCAGACCGGTAGCCGCAACGGTGCGCTATGACGCACCCACGTTTATGGCGACGTTGGATCCGGATGCGGATTTGAATCTAGCGACTCTTTACACGGTGACGTTGACCAGTGCAATCACAGACCAGGCTGCTATACCCAATGCATTGGTTGAGACAACGTGGTCGTTCACGACAGCCGATCCGTTGCCTCCTGACGTTTCGGCGTCTATTGTGATTGGTCGAGTTCCATCGTCGTCAGCATAGGATGTACCGATAGACTTCCTAGTGTCCGCAGCGTCTGATGAAGATGTTACAACGGCCCCGCGCAGCGCGGCTTGAACGCCGCGCCGCGCAGCCCGAAGTAGCTGCCGTAGAGCATCAGGTTGCCCCACACGCCCAGGTCGGGATCGAGGCTGTCCTCCTGCCCGACGACGCCGATGCGCGCCTTGATGCGCGAGACGTCGTCCTTGGGGTCCAGGTCGAAGACCGTGAGGGCGCCGCCGCTGCGCGCAGCCATGCCGGTGATGAGCTTGAACAGCGTCGTCTTGCCGGCGCCGTTCGGTCCGAGCAGGCCGTAGCACTCGCCAGGCCGCACCTCATTTTTTAATGCATTTCTTAGGAATAGGAATGCAGCTATTTACTTCTTAGTTGTAGTGAAATGCCGCAAACCAGTATTCAGTATACGATGCGTCCACTATTAGCGCCATCAAAATACAGAATGTATTTCTTCTTGACGGGGGCGGGCTACAGGCCCTTTTGCCCCCCCCCCCCCCCCCTTTTGGTCATTCCTCAATTTTGGCCCTTGGACTCCAACTCCCCAGTAAGTGTAAGGTGTTTTGTTTCAAGGGCGTCTGGTAAACTGGTTTTTTTTCTTTATATTTTGCCGACGGCGAGACCAAAGAGACGAACGACGCCGGCGTGTGCTCTTGGATGAGATGCGCGGTACGAACTCGGACGACGATGGGCAGATGGCGGACGATGATTCCGCGGGTAAGGCGGACGGCGAGGTTACGGTCCCTCGCACCTATTCCGAGGCAGCCCTCGTATCCCGCCAACCGGCCGTCACGTGCGTCGTTCCCCGGCGTCTCTGGACGCTAAGCTGCCTGTTCCTGATGTGCCTCGTGCTAGCGGCGGGCGTCGGGGCGCTTTACGTACAACTCCTGCAGCAGGTTTCCCAGAATTTTGAAAATTTCAAAAATAATGTGTTATCTGGTGTTGCGTAATCATCCGTGTTGTCGGTAAAACCATACATCGAATACAAGCAGGCCCATAGCATAGTTTACTGGTATGTTTCCAATAATTTTAAGAACAACAAATACTCAAATATGATTAATAAAATCAGGTGTATTTTAAATATGGACGTTCTTATCCTTGAAAAAAAGCCCAAGTTTATTAAATACTCAAATATTATTAATGAAATCAGATGATTTTAAACGTAGATGTTCCTATTTCGTATTGTGATTGAAAGTACAATGAAATAGTTAATAAATATGTTTACTCTATTAGGGTGAAATCTTCTTTCTGGGCAAGCTTCTCGTATGTTTCAAAGAAATATATTTTGATCCAGTATAATATGAGGCTATTAGAGTGAAGTGACTGAAACTTTTTGTGATCGGCTAAAATTTTGATTCTGGGAAATTTCTACTTTCTTGAAAATAAGAAAGATTGGCCAGAGAGCAATTTTTTACCATGATAGTTACTGGGACCCGTCCTACGCTTAAGAATGTATAGTATGGTACTCCAATGGAATGGATTTTGTCAATGTTAATTGTGAGTTTATGAGTGAAAGCAGCAGTGGAGCCTTGTAAAGGGAACAACATTACATAATTATCTGTAAAATCTATGGTTTTTTCAATTTTGTCTTTTAAAGCTGATTGGAGGTTGGAAGAACCTTTTTTGAGAAGATTTTTTATGTATTGGTATTCACTTATTCTGTCACACACAATTAAGGTAATTAGTGCTAAGAAGAAAATTAATTTCATGATATAAAAAATATATAAAATATTTTAAATTTTATTTTAAGGGTCTACCCAAAATTACTTTAACAGTAAAATTTTCAGTTCAAATGTTTATAAAAACAATCGGCAAATATAAATTTTTAATCATCAACTCCCTATATTCTTGCACTTTATATCCCTTTCAGTTAATCACTAATTAAAATTAAAAGTGGAGGGCTAGAAAGGGGATTGTCGCTCTAAAATTTTATTGAATTTTGTCGTTGATTTTACTTGCAAAGAATACCACAAATGGTATACTTTACCATGTAAATAGGGGCACTAATTCACGAATATGTAGGGTGGGGGTAGAAATGAGATGTACATCACCAACAACCCCTATCAGAACGGCCAGCACCTGAACGACATCATCATCCTGATGCCGGTCTTCCTCGAGGGAGAACTCGTCGCTTTCACCGGCAGCATCTGCCATCACCTGGAAGTCGGCGGGGCGGAACGCGCCCTCGGTGCTGGACACGAACAGGCAGCGCTGCCGGGGCAGGCGCTGCGCCACGACATCCTGGCTGCCCAGGCCGTTCTGCAGCAACAGCAGCTCGGCGTCCGCTGCCAGGCGCGAGGCGATGCTCGCCACTGCGGGTAATAAGGGACAGATTTGGTTCAGTTGAACGAGCCAGTCGCACCTGAAAGAGAACCATGGAGGGATGCTTGTTGGGAAATTTGGGATGCCACGATGGGCCGGCACAAGGCTCAAACGTGACCCAAGTACATGTAAATATGTAAGTAGGCCTACAATAAGTAACCTTATTAAAAACTTAATTAAGTTATGATAAAAATGAACAATGTATTTCTATATATGTTTAATGACATCATTGTTTGTATCTAATCTATAGAATACCTTATGTATGTGTACACTGCCAATGTATCCAGACTTGCTGCTAAAAGAGAAAGTGAAAAAAGAATGGGTGCCGAGGAATCACAAGAACGGTAAGAAAACAGGCTTGCGGCTGATAGAGAAAGTAAGAAAAGAAAGCATGCCGAGGAATCACAAGAGTAACCTGAAAATTATCGCCTGGCATTCAGGTACAGCCCAGTCGATGACTATATCTTGAATAGATGTGTTCAAATCGGGACTGTGTCTAAAATTTGTCCCCACCACAAGGCCTTGAAATTCAATGGTTAAACAATGGGAATGTGTTACGCCTCAGGAACATCCCCTCACAAAATTTGTTGTTCCCCTGTCCCTCCTTTTTTATTCTCCTGCACTACACGAGAGTTTAAGCTACATCCCCCAAGCTCTATAGACATGCTACAGATATGGTATTTTGGTTACACCAATGTACATAGTGTCCTTTGGTTATGTTTATTCTCTTCCCCAGATGGTAGTTCAGTGTCCACGTTCCTCCCCTTCAATGCTCCCTGAAAGTTTCAACTTGATACTTCAAGCTGTTCCCCAGGAAAAATATATTGTCTTTTGGTTTACCTTGTTTCTAAGCATCGTCTCCACAAGAAGACGTCAACAGGAGCGGGAAAAGAAGGGAGAAACTGGAAAAGGGACAGGAAAAAGGACAGGAAAGTGACACCCAAAAAAAAAAAAAAAAAAAAAAAAAAAAAAAAAAAACAAAAAAAAAAAAAAAAAAAAAAAAGGCAAGAAAAAATGTATTTTTTTACTCCCCACTCCCCCCACTCCCCCTCCCCACGTCTATACCCATTTCATCGCATCCCATCATCATCATCATTATCATCATCATCATCCCATTCCATCATCTACTTCGAAGGTTATGAACCCCTCATATGCTTAATAATTTCTGTTAGTAATAAGTTTTAATGCTGCTCCTTACTTTCAGTTGAAAAAACATTTTTATTTATTTTTGCATTGTTTTTTTTTTTAATAATGTCAGAAAGTCCTAGGCCCCCTTCATTGAAACTTTCCCATGACAAATATCTCCATGGAAAGATACTCCCACGTAACCCCCCCCTCCTGCCCTCCATTTCCCCCCTATTATCCAACCCTTTAACGATACACACCCTCTCTCTCACCTCTCCCTCACCTTCCTCAACCATCAGGTTAATGATTTGTCTTCTGGTGGAGATGCTGGTACTGGGAATATGCTTTTAGCACTGCTAAGCACTCAAGGCTGAAGTCTCCTACCAAATTCCTTTGTGGAGACAAAATGGATACTCCAGTTGAAAAAATCCTACAACAGGAGCTGAAGATGGTAATACACAGTTGTTCTTTCAAAAAACTTGCCGCACATGAGGATAATGCTTAAGAACGCAATAGTCCCTCCGTTTTTCCTAGAAATTGCAAAACCTTTATCTTCACTTGGTTAACTGCAGAGTTAGACTGTATATGTCAAGTTCCTGCATGAGCTTAAGTCCTTTTATTTTAGTCTATTATTTCTATGGGCTTAATTTCTTACATAACTTAATAATTTACAAACCCCGTTTAAAATCACCCCTTAATGTCTCACCAAGTCTTGGTAAATTAGATAATCCTGGTAACTACTAAACACTCGAGTAAGGGCCATTTTATTATGAATTACAACATCTCGAAATCCCCCTTCCCTCTCACAGTATCAACTGAATCCAAATTTTATGCCTTTTAAGAGGAAGCCAAATATTTTTAAATCCACGTCCCCCCTCCCCCAATAACTACAGCCCCCTTGAAAATACCATCCTAGAAAATAAAGCTTTCCAAATTTGAGAATTTTTTTTTTAGTTTTTTTTTCGAAGTGAGAAGAAATATTAGTATTTATGTATTACACAACTCATTCAAGTTTACGCTGTGTAGAACTCGAGAACAAACCAGTTTCTTCGTTAGAGTCTTTCAGCTGAGCGCGAGACAAGACAAAGACAAATGGTAGAATAGATGGGATATATATAGGTTGATCTATATATTTGAACATAAGGGGGGAGGGATCGAGGGTAGGACCAAAAAATTTGTTATGCGCTCAATCCTTTTTAAATAGAGAGTGAAGAGCGTGTAGTACTAAGCCACACATACTACAATGCAAACTCTACAGGGAATCTTGAAGCCTTGTATTAAAACATCACTGAGAATGAAAAAATTGTACTATTTATGAACTCACATTGTATTTAAAAATGCATTACATATATTTAATGTTTTCATAAAACATCATATACCTACTTCATGTAACTAAAATTCATGGATTGAAATACTTATTGCATATCTGAAATTTGGTACTCGCAATGAAATATTATAGATTATGGCTTTTGATTTATGAAGTCCAGTGATGGTTATATGCTTTGGAATTTTGGAATTTGCAAAAGGCATGCGGCTCCAGCTAAATCTACTTGGTGATGAGCATAACTGATGTTTCCACTTTTGGCATACATGTCAACAAGTGTGTTACCTACTAAAATATCGAGTTCCACATTGTTTTCAATTATCTGCTCATGAAAGCAACGTCCTTGTGTGAAATTGCTTGTTGGAATGCATGCTTTCAAAATAAGTACATTAATGAACTGATTTCCCGCACCACATTTTCCAAAGTCACTGGACTTCAAAAAAGGCTAGAGAGAGAGTATCTACAAAATGAACCAAGTTGGACTCTACTTCGAAATCACAGAGTTCGTGGTAATCCTTATCGAAAAACTAAGGCATTTTTCCCTCTGCATATAAAGCAAGCATATTTTCTAACTCTAGATGAGATTCAAAGGCGTCACAAGTATGAGTGCTTCGTATGAGGCGCCTACAATTATATTCTACTTGCAATCAGTGCATTTAGTTGCTATGCGTATGCTATTCCATTAATGATACCTAACAAAACTTGCAATATCTGGGTGCTTGTCGCAAAAAAGACACTGTTGAGCTTAAAAACCTGCAAATTGAGCTTGTTTTTTGTGGATTTAACCTTGTTTTAGAGAAATGTTAAATAGCCTCGCCAGCTAGTAAAGCCAACTATATGGACTACTTTTGAATATTAGGGGTGCAAAATTCCGAAAAGATTATTGCAAAAATTGAAGTGCTTAAGGGGGTGGACTATTTCCCCAATATGTACGTATCAAAGCTTCTAAATTTGAAGGATTAAGGTGTATGATCACACGACAGCCTCCCAGGAACTCGCCATCGAACTGGCCGCCGCATGTGCGGAAGTAGGTGCCGGATTCCTTGACGCCCCAGTTTCTGGTGGACAAGCTGGTGCGGAGAATGGTGCGCTGACGGTAATGGTGGGTGGGGGCGAACATTACGCCGTGGCTGAACCCGTGATGGATGCGTATGCAAAAAAGTGCGCTTTGCTAGGTCCAGTGGGTAGTGGTCAGTTATGTAAAATGTTGAATCAAATCTGCAACGCGGGTGTGCTGCCAGGTCTTGCCGAAGGGGCGGCGTTGCGCTAAACTGTGTCGCCAACTGCAAGATCCTTCGGTCAGGCATCTTCGATGACATCTGGACTCAACCTGCGGCAGGGGATGCAGGCGGTGCTTTAGGAGCAGCGCTCTTCACATGGCACACAGCCTTAGGAAACGAGCGCACCGCTAACAACATCTCGGATAGCCAACGCGGATCCTATCTCGGCCCTGCGTTTAAGCCAGACACCATCGAAAGCTGGCTCAAGGAGCAAAACCTGCCCTACCATCGCTACGACGACGAAACGGAACTGCTCGATGTAATTTAACCTAAAACGGAATTGAAAACTCCTTTACAATTTTATTTGGCTTCTCATTACCAGGTTTTTGTCCTAGAGAAACAATATAACGAGATTACAGCTTAAAACTGAAAATATTACATAGGACGCCTGACAGTCATAATTTAACTAAAAATTTTGCCGATAGAAAACCTAGTTTGTGCGCTTTTTGTTCCCTCGTTCTGCCCGCTAGAATCAACAGCTAGAGTCTTCCCCTAATTAATTACTTAATTATTATTAATTGTATTTGCGATAGAATTATATGAAAAGACATAGTTATTAGATTTTTCGACTATGCTGAACAAAATGGTTATCTCAAAATTTTGATCCGATGACTGGGAAAAAATTAGTGTGGAGGAGGGCCTAGTTGCTTTAATTTTTTGGTCACTTTAATAGGGCACTAGAACTTTTAATTTTCGTTCAAATGAGTCCTCTCATGATATTCTAGGACCACTGGGTCGATACGACAATCCCTGAGGAAAAAACAAAAACAAACAAATAAACAAGCATCCGTGACCTTTCTCCTGGCCAAAAATAAAAAATTCCACATTTAAGGTTTTATTCTCATAACAGAAAGATTGTTAAAGGTCATTCAAAGTCAGTGCCCTTGGGAAGGTGAAAATGTGGAAGAAGGGACTTCAAAACATCCTACTGGCAGATCATTAAGGGTCTGGACATAGCCTAGTCTTGAGGGTTCATTCACTTAAGCTAATTCAGATAGGATCCTACTTTCAAAGAAAGAAAAATCCCCTACAGCAGAATCTTAACCGAATCAACATGGAAAGCTTATGACTATCTATTAGTCTAGATACTTTTGGTACATACCAAAAGTTCAGACGAAGGAAGTTATGAATTCGTGATGCGGTGCCGCTCGCGGTGAGACCTCAGCATCCGCTATTTGTTTCCTATGCGGCATTCGATCATCGCGGGAGGGAGCTGAGGTCGTGTCGTCGAACAGTGTGCAGAGTCTTCTCAAGCCACTCCGAACCAACCGTCCGCTCGCACCGGGCGGGGGCTTCAAAGTCGGACGCTTCCATGTCTCGTCATAGCGATGAGGGCCGTTCGGGACGACTTGGGCGCGCGGGGAGACTTGCGGTGGCTTCTGTCTACAGCGGCCTGGTTAGCTGAAAACAATTTTGTTATACTTCATTCAAGCAGAGGATCTATTTTGCAAGGTTTTACTTTTATTAAACACATTTTTAAAGGTCACCAAAGGTCAGGGCCCTCTAGAGGGAGAAGGAGTGGAGGTGGGCACTTCAAAATACCTTCCCAGGACATACTTTAATCAAGCAGAAGAACTAATTGCAAGGTTTCACCTTTATAAAACACATATTTTTAAAGGTCATCAAAGGTCAGGGCCCTCTAGAGGGAGAAGGAGTAGAGGTGGAACCTTCAAAATACCTTCCTAGAGTGGCAGCCAGGGGCAGCTGCGTCGGAGGCAGAGGGACCCACAAGAAGGGCGAGGAATGATGAAACACAGAGGCGGGATCAAGCTGGAACAGCGGCCGCACATGCTCCCAGGCCCGCAACATGCCAATGAGAAAGGGGGAGGCATGCGGGAAAGGCCTAAGCCCATATAGCAACGCCCACGACAACTCCACCTGCACAGAGGGTTTCCTAAACGCCATGCAGTGGCAAAGGGACTGCAATAACAACGCGGCACCAGGGCAAGATGCACCCTCCTGCAAGATAGTTAAGCTGTTGGTTTTCAAACCAATGCGTCGTGGGTTCGAATCCCCTCAGCTCCATTAGTGAAATAAGAAAGCAAGCTATTGTGGTAATGCTCCACTCCATGCTATATATATATATATATATATAAATATATATGTGTGTGTACATATTTATCATGGGTGGAGTATTAGCACAATAGCTTTCTTTTTCCACTAAGGGAGCTGAGGGGATTCAAACCCCCGACCCATTGGTTTGAAAACCCAAACCTTGGCCATTGGACCATCAAGTCTTGATGACATCAAGTCTAAATGATTAATTATGTCGCTGAATAAATGATTAATTATGTCACTGCATGATATGTTAGAACAAAGTGTTTGTATGTACTTTTTTCTCTGCACTAAACAAGAAGTCTAACCTTTCAAGTAGGAGCCATAGATCTGGTTGAATTGTCTAGGAACTATCCAATTTGCTTTAAGCTATCGAAATCCCAATCGTCGTTCCGAACGAAAATTTTATTGAAAATAAAAATTTAAGTAAAATAAAAAAAACAAATTAAATATTAAATAAAAAATTCGAGAATCCCGAAAACAAATTCAACGACGCAACCGCCATCGTGCTGTTTAAGATCATACTTGGCCTTGCCATACGCGGTGCTGCTTTAACGATGGGCGAGTTGGGTAAATCCATACTCGATTTTCCCTGGGTCTTTTTCGGCGGCGCCTTTATTGGTGTCGTCATCGGACTGCTTTTAAGTGAGTTTTTGTATCGTATTCGCCTGGGTATCAGTGGGTTTTTGATCATTTCAATTGTAATGGCTTATGCCAGCTTCACGATTGCCGAACATGAATTACATGTTTCTGTTGTCATGGCTGTGGTCACTAGAATTATTTTATCCATCTTCTCCATTCTCAAATTACAGACTCTCTAGTTTATCATTCAAATGTTCCTGGGAAGTTTATATCAAATTCTCATCCTAGAGTCTACCAACGTCTTAGCTTCCTGGAAGGTAAGATCTTTTGGTAAATTTTAGCTTTAGATTAACATTAGACACTATTATAGAGTGAAGATAACTTCTAACGTTAATAAAACCATCTTTTTATTCTTGTATGCTATATTTATCCTGCCAGTCTTCATCTAATAATAACAAAAACAATAAGCTTTCTTTTAGTTGTTATCCTTCTTATAATCAAAAATGAACTTTTTAGAAAAATTGAATTCATTCCAGGGGGTAAACGCGATCAATTTCTGAGAGATGTCTGCGCAAAATTTCAATAAACGCTAACAAAATCTACAGGAAATGCAGGAAAACAATGAAATTGGAGGAATATATGCTAATTTTAATCCTCTATCCAATAGACCTTTCCCCTGATTACGTCACACACCTGTGAGCGCGCAGCGCATTCTGGGAGTTGTATTTAACACGCGATCAGCTGTTTATGCTTTTCTGTAGCTTAATATCAATCTTTACAGTAATCTTATATTACATCTTTTTATTCTTTGACAATAGCGATTTTTTACGCTTTCGGCCTGTATTGGGATTGATGAGGTGTGTCTCGTCCTTTTAAAGCCTTTTCCGCTTGGTCATGATTTCAATCACTCGCCGAGGGATCGCGCGCAGGACCTGATATTTTGTGAAAAACTTTATTTAAATTCCTTCCCAGAGCCTCAGTCGTGTAGTGCAGAGCACGAAAAATCCCCGGTGTTCGGTGCAATATGTTTTTTAGCCAGGGGACTTTGTTTTCTTTGTCATTACGCTTTTACTCTTTTCTGACTAGATCCACTCAGATAAGAATTGTGAATCCTTTCCCCTTTTTTTGTCTATCTTTTTCCTTTTAAAGTAGTTTTACGACCCTTAGAATCTTTTGCATCCTTATAATTTACCCTATTTTATAGTTTACCCTTCTAACCTATTCTCTACTTCTATTATAATCTGTTCGAGCTTTAGCAAAAAATAAAATCTTTTGTCTCTTGGTTTCTTATAGGTCACATGCATTACGGTATCTGTAAACAATTAGAGAAGAAATAGTGACAGTACCAAAATCATGAAAAGATAATAAGGTCTCAGCCGCTGATGGTGCGGTCTATATTTTTTTAAATGTTGCGGTCATAAAGTTAGAGATACATTGCTAAAGGTTATTATCATGATTTTTGGAAAATTGTCGCATTATACGAAAACTTTAATTGAAGCTATTTAAGAAAAAGGGAGTAAGAATGAGTGTGGCAATCAGTGGCGGGGAAAAGGGGGCAATTATCCCCTGGGCTGGTTGCTTTTTGACCGCTTCGAGCCAGTCTTTTTTTTTTACTGGCTGACTAGAATCGTGGAAAATATCTAGTTTTTCTACATTTGAATTTAGACAAAATTTACCTCTACACTTATTGATATATATTCACTCTGTTTCAAAACATTTGTCTTAGATTAAATCTATCCAAGGGTATGTGGTTTGTTTTCTAATTTTGGTTGTCAAGGTCAGTGGTTTGGTTTTTCTAACCTTAAGAGCCTATCAAGCTCTTAAAATGCTGATCAGACAGTATTTTCTAAGATGAGACTTGAGTTTTAAATGTATGGCCAAGATTAAGATCCATTGTCGCCAGTATATCTGGCCCTGCATCAACGGAAAATTCCCCTCCCCACAAAAATATCCTCTTGACAATTCAATCCTGGCAAGAGTATATTTTGGACAATTACCTTTAACATCTCCACGCGTAAAATCAAATTGGTGAAGAGAAAGCAAGACATATAGACACAAAAAGACACAATAGAAATTTTGTTTAGGAATACTGGCAAATTCACTTAGTGTAGCATTTTCCCTGAAAAGTTCACCCTCTGGAAAATTCCCTCTCCATGGAAAAGTCTACCCGTGCAAAATCCTCGGCTTCTACATCGCGGGCTGCGGTCACCGGCTGCGGCGGCAGCTTGAACTAATCAAGCGCGCGGCCGCGGGGATCTGCGACGTGCGCTGCGAGACCTGCCGCAGCCGGAGGGAACAAGAGGAAGCCGCGGCCCAGGGCTGGACGCTGATCGGCACCGATCCGGACGGGGACCCGAACTATCGTCTGTACCGTCATCGGGAATGCGGGCACACCCAAAGGGTGGCCCGTGCCAATATGCAAACCGGACGGTACGGCTGTGGCGGCTGCGGAGAGAACTGGCCTGCCGTATCCGAATTCCAAAAAAAGGAATTTTGATACCAATAGATACATCAAAAGAATTAAAATTTTATGCTGATTTAAAATACATAAGTTTCAATAAGTTTAATCTTGATGAACTTTTTTTTTAGTACTTTTAAAAGAGCTATTTATTCTAATTAAACGGCCGTTGTGATTAAGGTGTAAAGCATTAAGGAACTGGAACAAAATTTGAGTTTTAGCATAAAGAGCGGGGTATTCACGACGGGGCGAACCCCCTATTATACGTAATAAATTCTGTTCGTTTTAAGTTTTAGATGGATTAGATGTAGTTTATAAATCTTTGCTCAAATTTTACAAAATTAAACGACAAAAAGAACTAGCAAAAACAAATGAAGTGGAATACTATCCAAGATCCATAATAAATACAGAGGAGAAAGATAGTAATGTATCAATTCTTATTGGCACCCACCTTGTTAATAGTTTTTTCAGTAAATTCCCGCGTAATATTTGAATCACCATTTCATGGCTTAGTAACCATTTATTTAAACGCCAAGGAATTGTTCAAATCTTCGAACAGAAAAGCTGTCAACTGTTCATTTGGGAGGTGTATAGGCGTTTTCAGGGGGATTTTTTTTGGTTTGGGGGGTTGGGTTGAGGGGGGGGGGCTATGTGGGAGGTATCTTTCCTTGGAGGAATATGTCATGGGGAAAGAGAAACTCAATGAAAAGGGCGCAGGATTTTCTAGCATTACAATAAAAAAAATGAAAAAATAAACATGAAAAAAGTTTTTCAATTGAAAGTACGGAGTAGCATTAAAAGTTAAAACGAACAGAGATTATTAAGCATATGAGGGTTCTAAAAATACTTTAGCATAAAGAGCGATGATGTAGCATTGTATTTCCACCAAGATATCTCTTGAATTCAACGTAAAATGTTCTCAGACAGTCTTAACAATGTCATTGGAACCAACAACTATAATAATTTAATGTATTCGAGCTCGGTAAAAAATGTGAATTTACCTTGTTAGGTCTTTGTTTGGCAACGTCTTGCCCTATATTTGACTTTTTATCGTAATCTGTATTGATCGATGGAATGTCACTAAAATTACCGGTAAGAGTCGGAGGCATATTTGGAATAATTTCTTGTGAAATTTCTGTTCATTAGACGCACTTTGATGATTAATACCTGTAGCCATGTAGTTCTAACTGCATTTGAAGCATTTTGAATAACGAAAACGCATTTGGCTAGACTCATTTTATTTTTAAATTCCTCTTTTATTTTAATTCATTATTACGTTTTCCTTATTTTAATTCCTTATTAGACTTAATTTATTTTTTACTTTTTATTTTTAAAAATTTTCTGAATTTGTAGCTCAAAATGCTATACGAACGAAAAGCCTGCATGAGCGATAGACATTCTGAGGAATGCAAGAGAAAAATAGAAATCACTGTTGTACACTTCCCACTAACCATTACTATATGCAAACACTAGTCAAAGTTTGTAACTTGCACCCCCTCCCACGGGGACTGTGGGGGAGTAACTCATCCCCAAAGACATAGTTACAAGGTTTTTTGACTATGACGAATAAAATGACTATTTCAGAATTTTGATCCGATGACTTTGGGAAAAAATGAGCGTGGGAGGGGGCCTAGGTCCCCTCCAATTTTTTTGGTCACTTATAAAGGGCACTAGAACTTTTCATTTCCGTTCGAATGAGCTCTCTCACAAACTTCTAGGAATTTAGTTGAGGATTATTCCCTTTACTATTGTTTAATTTATGGCTTAGTAGTTTAAAAAAATATAAGATTGCAAATCTTGAGTTGTTTCTAACCCGGGCCTAATCAATTATAAATTATTTTTGTCGCAAGTGGATAATCTTGTATATAAGTGTTTTGTGCACGTAAGATTTTGATTCTTAAAGAGAAATTTACATTTCATATATAACAGTAGAGATGAGGTGCCTGATAAAAAGCATTACGTTGATACTGTAATTATGCAGATAATATCCCCATCTATGTTAAGATGGTGAAAGTTGTATTAACAGTGGTAGCATGCAAACATTGCATCTTTGATCGTTTCCCTTGTCATATCCTGAAAGTTCTAAATTAATAATCTCAGTCATTCCTGAGTTATGCCCTTTTGACAATCTGTATACGTATAACGTGTTTTGATTTAGTTCAACACTCCACTCTACATTCTCTGAAAAGCTGACTGTTCTTCTTTTTAAAAAGTAAAGTTCAAATATGCATACCTTTTTCAATAACATATACTATATGTAAACAATGAGTGAATTCCTTAACTTACAGCAATTCAGCAAGCTCAATTACAATCAATCAACGCACAAAGCCACGCTAATATAACGTGGAGCGCAGGTGTGAAAAGACTTGAAGGTAGCAATGAGACTGCGTTGGTTGCAGGAATTAGCGTCCCTCTATTTACGAGTGATAGAAACAGAGGCAATTATCAATCTCAAAAAGCAAAACTTGATGAAGTTGAGCAGCAAAGGAAAGCCAGTGAGCGAGCAATTTACAGCCAATTAGCGACATTTTATGCGGCTCAGGAAGAGGCTCGCCTTACGGTTGAAACCTTACAGACACAAAGGAAAAAGACAAAAAAGAAAAAATCGTCAAATCAGATTACAAGAAACCAGATAAGAAATCAGATGTCAGGAAACCAGATGAGGAAAAACCAGAAATAATCGAAATTGAATGAAAAGAAACAACCGGAATCAAACATAGATTATTTTTTTAATAATAATTTTGATAATGAATTTTAGAAAAGTGTTTTTATAATGAATTACAGAATGAAAATGTTTTTTTTTTTTAATTATATTTTTACTCATACTTGTGTATCACTCTCATGAGGACATGAGATCTTTGGCCGTGATCGGCGCCGGGCCGATCGGTTGCGAGCTCGCCCAATCCTTCCAGCGCCTCGGCTCCCAGGTCCACATCCTCGAGCGCATGGACCAGATCCTCACGCGCGAAGACCCCGATGCGGCGCGTATCGTGAGCCATTCGCGGAGGGAACTCTCCGACCCCCGGCCCGCGCCCTCGCGGCTACCGAGCGAGCTCGTGCGTGACGTACGTCGCGATCGCGCGTCGGTATTCGGGGCGTGTCGCGTGGAAGACGAGGCCGAGCTGGGGCATCACCTGGTACGAGTGGGCGGTGTTCCTGCACCCGAGCCAGCGCGCCCTGGTCGAGCGGTCCTTCGAGGGTCCGGCGCGGGTGGCGGGTTCCGCGGGCACCGGCAAGACGGTGGCCTACAGCCTGGCGACGATTCCCACGGCCAAGGCGGCGGGCAAGCGTCTGGTCATCGCCACTGCCACCGTGGCGCTGCAGGAGCAGATCGTGCACAAGGATCTGCCCGACCTGCTGCGCAACAGCGGGCTGAACTTCAGTTTTGCCCTGGCCAAGGGGCGTGGTCGCTACCTGTGCCTGTCCAAGCTTCATGCTTTTCCCGAGGATTCAATGCTGGCCTTCTTACGGATCTCTCTCAAGTTCTCATCTTCTTTGCTTTTTCACCAAGAAGCATGTTGCTATGACAATGTTTTTGTCATTGAAATTTGATCATTGAATCCGAACAAGGCTCATGGCTGGGACGAAATATCAGGTCGCATGATAAAAATATGCGATTGGACTCTAGTTCTGCCCCTGAAAATAATATTTGAAGCTTGTTTAGTCCATGGCATCTTCCCTGAAACTTGGAAAAGAGCAAATGTAGTACCTGTGGGTGAGCACAAGGAATAATTTGTCGAGCTTTGCAAATTACATGCAATTCATATTGATAACTCCAAAGTCCTTTTATAAATTGAGATGTTTAGCTATCGGATAATATAAAACGGACAATGACACCAAATACCATTAGAGAAGTGATAACTAGTGATTTATGCTTGGTTGAAGTAATGAATAATGAAAATTTTAATATACTTCAATGTTTACCTCCTAATGTTAAGATTAATAAAAGTTACAACTTGCCTAGTCCAATTTTACTTTGCGAAAAGCACATGCCACTGCGGATATCTGTACTTCTTCTTCACCATCTGCTTTTGAGTCACTTTTCCTATCATCAAGAGAAACAAAGCTCATTTTTTCTTCTTCTTCCTGGGAACCATCTGCAGTTACAAACAAGTGTGACAATTTATCACTAATAATGTCACTAAGGGTTACTTCATCATTTTTGTTGAAGCAGTAAGCCAGTAGTAGTTTTCTGCTTTCCCTGTCAGCTTTAACCTTGTTGTGGTGGAAGTATACTGGGTTGTTGTTGTTTCTTCTTTTGTATAATGTATTCACAATTTTTCTTCATGCTGTCACTCCTTAAGAGCGGTCTTGGGAGGGGCCACCACCTGTTGCCAACCTGAGGGGGGTGGCAAAACAATAAAAAAGGTTGCTCAAGCCTCCGTGGTGGTTTAGGGTGACGAACGATTGCACCAGGTTGAGGAAAGAATTGCAAAGCGTTGAATGCAGGTAATCAGCTCGCAGAGGAGTCACCACTTCCTTCAATGTTGAAAACGTTGCTTGTTTTGCACGGATGGCTTTCTCACTTGCTTGCCCTGAGTTGATGGGCTGTGTGCCAATGCCAGCACTCTAAAAAGTACAAATTTTTAGGCATAAAAAAAGTATAGTGTAGACTTGACACAGGAAGTTATCCTTGAATAGTCTTGAAGTACATTGTGAAGTACGTCACTTATTTGTTTTTAATCTTAAAAAAATAAGCTTTTCCTGGTGTCGGAGATTTTTCTTTCCCATTAATTTGTTTTGCTCTTCTTTTTCTTTACTAAGTAGATCTTTAATGGTAGAAAAGGAAGATCGATATCCTATAAATGTATTGAAAGATACCTACATACCTTTAAATAGCTGTTTCAGGAAGAGCCCAGATAAGCTAGGACGATATAGTGTGCAAGGCGGATCAGTGAGCAGAGGATAATAAATTAAAAATAGTCGTTTCCCCGATTCGCCCATCTGGGGGGGGAGTGGGGGACGGTTAATTAGAAAAAATTAAAACAAATATTTTTAACTTAGAAACGGGTGATCGGATCTGAATGAAATTTGACATTTAGAAGGATATTGTATCTCAGAGATCTTATTTTAAATTCTGACCGGATCTGGTGACACTGGGGGGAGTTGGAGTGGGAAACCTAAAATCTTGAAAACGCTAAGCTGAGACCAACTGCCCATCGTCAATATCTTCGAAAATAGCGATGGTTGAGGTATCGGCGGATGCTTCCGTCACTGACAGAAAACCGCCCGGATTCCCGGTCCCGGCCCACGGTCCGAACTCACCCCAAAGAACGTCCGCTTGGGTACTCCTGAAACTGTCAAAGTAGATTTCAGGATCCACCTCGAAATCGAACGTCCTCTCCCCCCCATTCACGTGATTGACGGGAAACCATCCCAGACACAGTACGATCGCCGTCCCGACAATGCCTATGCTCCTCCTGAAACATTTGCTGATCGAGACGCCCCCGGATCTGCGTCAGCAGTTGCTGCGAGAGCGGATTCCGCTGATCCACAGTGTGCTTTATACGCACGAGCACGCCGACCATTTGTTTGGGCTCGATGATTTGCGGTTGTTCCCCTTTCGGCTTGGCACACCGGTTCCGCTTTTTTGTCAACCACAGGCCCAGCAGCGGATTCGACGATCGTTTGATTATGCGTTTACAAAACGCGAGCCGACTCATCCCGGTTCGGCTCCGCAGTTGGAGTTTCGCGAGATCGACACCGACCCAAATCACAATAAACATACAAAGCTCATTGGAAAATATTACCAGAAATAAGAACTGTGAAAAATATCTTATCAACGCTTAGAAGGAACAGTATGTAAAGAAGTTTCATACTAATAGTCAAAGGAGAAGGTTAGATGCTAGCTATATATCAATTTTTAATCACTAACGCCGAAAGCCTTAATTTTGACAAACTTGCAGACCTCAAAGTGCTTAAAATGAATTCTTAATTATGATATTACTTAAAATGAATTCAATGTTCTCCTCTCTTAAAGTTAAGCAAATAGTTGTAGGTCATGTGCTCGAGCGCATGACTTACAACGTCGGTCAGATAGAGCAAGCCCCAACCTGCGTCCCGAGTCATAGGTGCCTGATCTAACTCCGCATTTCCGGCGCCCTCACCAACGTAGCCTATCAGAGCAATTGTGCTTTTGACCTTGATATACGTAATCTCGAAATTCTCTTCCTCTACAAGCGGGTTTTTGTTCTCAATTTCTTTACCCATTGTTGGCACCTCCCCATCCATATTGATCGACGGCTGCAAACTCAATTCTATCGAAGAAGCGTTCTCTGGGTGACATGCAGTTGGGTTCGAAATCCCCCTCAACTTTCCATAGATGGTTCAGTTACATACCCATAGCTGCTAGTGCACGTATGCCATTTTGATAACCGTAATGTACTTAGTGCTTTTGGATTAATTTCAGCATCTCCCCTAATATTCCCTGAAAGCTTTAATTTATACACTTAGTCATTCATGAGACACTATAAATATGACTTTTAACACCTTGGATCCATAAGGTGACTTATGATTTAGTTCAATATCCCGCTTAACTTTCCCTGCAAGTTTTTACTTAATACAACCCAATCAAGGACCCAACTGACTCACCAGTGGGGTTACAGACAGTAGTGGTTGCCATAAACGAAGGGGGTGAGTAAATTTTGAAGATCAGTATGACGTAATTCTCATAATCAATTCTCAGAAGTTATTTGGCCAAAGCTATTTTTAGGCGAAATTTGTTTCTGTTTTTTTTTTTCTTGATGCTTTTATTTTCTGTGTTATTAGCTATTTGTGTTATTAGCTTTCTGTGTATAGCGATTGGAATTATTGTCCATTTTGGTATTTTAGTATGATAGCAGTTTGGTCGTCTTTACTTTGTTTTAATGTCATAAAAATGTGAACTTTTCTCGTGTCGATAAGAGAGTAACACCTGTATACTAAAACACATTTTGACAGGTTGATTAGTGTTAAAAAAAACTTCGTGTTGAATAACGGATTAATTGCTCCGACGTTTTCGCCAGACACTGGTCACAGCATTCGTCTTTGATGAAAGTAGGACAATTTCACATAGAATTTAAAGGAAATGAGAAGATTAAAACATGTTGCAAATAACACTTTTATGGTTGAGACATTTTCGGTCTTTCATTTTATTTGGAACTTTGAAGTCGACGTCGAAAGTAAATACAGTAGCAGTGGGAAATTTTGTCCAGAAAGGTCGAGTGTTACATGATTTAGTTTGTTTGTTGTTGTATATGTATGTATACGGCCCGAAAAATGTCTTTAAATACAGTCATTCATTCATATAATAACACTCATGGTCTAAAGCCGAATCAAAATATTCAGGATTACTTTTTTTTCACTTCTTTTTGTGGGATGGGGTGTAATAAAAAAAAGTACCTGAGCCTCAACAGCTTGCTGAGTAGCTTGCCTCATCCCCTCTCGACACTACCCCCCGGCAGAGCGCCGTATTCGGCCACGCCACCCTCTTCAGTCCAGCGGAACGCCTCGTTTCCCGAGAACGAGGTGCTTTCACCGACGATGACCGATCCGTCATTGGAGGCCGACCGGGCGACCCCGAAGTTTCCGCCACCGGGTAGATCGCCGATCGCCGTGATCCCGGTTCCCTCGGTCCAGCGGAACGCGTGCAGCGGGTTGTTCGAACCGCTGACAATTCCCGAGTTGCCGGTGACTTGGTTCAGATTGTTGACATCCAGCGCGAAACGAGTAAAATTTCTTTCTTATAGCCCTGAGCTTGATCACCATTGGGATCCTTTTTCTTTCGTTCGACATCATCAAACACTCGATCACGAATACGTTGTTTAATTAATTCTTCAATTGAATCCGTTGTTTCATTGGTTATAACAGGTGCTAAATGAAAACAAAAAAAACAATCGAGAATATTTATCTTTTCTCGACATACGTAATCGTGTTGTTCGATCGTATTGCAGATATTCTTCTAGTAAACTATTTTCTGGTCGTTTTTGACCTGCGATTTCTCCGGTTAATGTTGGCCCATGAGCATGACTAACCCGTGATGTAATAGAATAAATACTATCCTTATGCTTCTCTGTTGCACTGTCTTGTGCCAAACTCGAAAAAAGTCTACATTATTGTCTTCTAAGTAGGTGTCGTTCCGATATTTTTTTGTATGTTTACCACCTCTGGTGATTATAAATACCACTACTACCACTCCCCCGCAGCACCAAGTCACCCGAGGCCAACGCAGTGGCGCACGCTATTCCATCCCAATCTATTCATTGCTTCTCTCTTTACACCATCCCAAAAAGTTCTGATTGAAAATCTACGAGGGCCAGGTTTTTTTTCCTAGCCCTCGTAGAATTTTCAACGATCAATATAAAACACCCCCTACTATTTAACAAACACCTGCATCTTGAAGAAAACAATCCCTATTACGTAACAACCACATGCATCTTGAAGAAATCAATAACACCCGCTTCTTCAGGGAATCACTGTTGAGCTTCTTCTTGACCTCAAACCATTACGGAAGAACAGAGTAGTGGCTATGGTTGTTGTTAAAGTGCCTACGAGGATACTACTAATATGATAAGAGAAGGTAAGGTTGCCGCAACACTTCACGTTGCCCGGGCAACGTAGGTCTAGTTTATTTTTGATTTGGCAAATATATAGCTACTGAAAGTTTGCAAAAATTTTCTTTGAAAATGGTTATGGGCGGACATCTACAATGTAGGTGCTTAACCAAAGTGACATCAAATGGTATAATAGTACAATATCTGAATTTGCACAAAGAGCTATTATTCCTCAGTGCTCAAACATACATCAGGATCTAGTGAATAAATTAGGATCATTTTGAACACTGAAGTTCGCAAACTTTTAATTCACACGACCACCGTTGGCAGTCATGCTGATGCATCGCTGTTGTTCGGAAAGGAAATCGATGTCGCCGATGTTCCGGTTCCCGCCCTGGCAAGCCTGCTCTCGGCCATGTTCGATCGCGCCGAGCTGGACATTGTCGGCGGCGCATCGCGCGACGACTACCTCGCCGCGATCAGGTCCCTACTCAGCGGCCTCGGCCGCTGAGTCCCGCTCCATCCGCGGCTGCACCCAGGCGGCGATCTCCGACAGCGGGGCCAGCCAGATGTCGCCGCGCGCCGTCACATGGTCCAGGACTGCTAAAATTAGAGGTTATCTCTAATTTCTCGGCCTTTCAGTGTTTATAAAAAGTAACGCATTATCAAAGTAGTTTGTTCAAAATAAAATAATAAAACTAAGATAAGAAAATTAAATACAAATTTTCATTCAATATTTTTAACTTAATGTCGAATACCAAAAGCCAATATGTTTGACACCTTCATGCTTCATAACTGTAAAAAAAAAATAGAGAAAATAGAACCCAAAAAATATATCCGTTCAGGGGGAAAATACAGAAATTCCCAGCATTCCGTTCAGGGGAGAGCTGAATCAAAGTTGTCATTTTTATTTTCCAATCTCAGGGACTTACCTATTGAAATTTTGTGTTCATGCAATCGCTCCCCTAGTTGTTGATGGGTCCTGCCAATGTAAAGTTTTCCACATGAACACGGGACTCGTTCTAGTTGCCTTTTTAAGTAACAAAAAAGTTAGTGGGTAACTAGGCCTATTCTCCCGCTCCTTTTTTCTCAAAGTCGTCCGATCAAAACTATTAGAGATCCATTTAGCCAAAAATAAATTAGTATGCAAATTTTATTTTAATTATTCATTAGGTCGGGTAGCTCCTAAGCTTTCCATGTTATTATCAATAATAACCTGAAACTGATAGACATATATGTCTAGACATGTTTATGCCTGCATGTGTGGAGTTAAGATTGGGGTTGGGTTAGGGTGATGGAAGGAAAATATGTCGAAGTACGCTATTGAGGCATATCCAGCCGTACAGATTAGAAATCTTTGCATGACTGATTTCAACAAGGTGTAATATGTACATATTTTGTGAAACATGTACTTCATACGAACGTATATATTACAATTTTAGCCTCAACTTCTCCTCCGCGATCTCCTGCATCGCCTGGTTCTCCGCGTTCTCCGCGTCACGGAGCGCGCCCGCGATCGCGGGCCCGCCGATCGAGTCGAGGTAGCCGGTGTCGTCCGACACGCTCTGGATCTTCAGCGTGTCGAGCTGAAGACCGAGCTTGTCGAGATCGTCCTCCGCCGTGTCGATGAGGTTCTGCGCGAACTTCAGCCGGTCCTCGTTGACCTCCTCGGGCGTCAGCTGCGCGAGCACCTCACGAAGCGCACCCTCCATCGTCTGCTGCGCGACGAGCTGAATCTTGATTCCCTTAGACGTGCCTGAGATATCTCAGATACAAACTTTTGACAACCCTGGATGCACATAGTGTATTTTGATTTAGTTTAACATCGCCTTCAACATTCTTTGAGAGTTTCATCTTAGAACCATTAGCGATTCCAAAGATATTACAGATACGCTCTTATGACAACCTGCATGCACATAGTGTGTTCCGATTAAATTCAACATTGCCCACATAATCCATTGAAAGTATCATTATAATACTCTTAGCTTTTCCAGATATAGTACAGATACGCCCTTTTGACAACCCTTCGATAACAGTTTAAGCGCCTGACAACTGGTAAATCCAAGTCCGTTAAATCATCATGCTAGTATTAGCACTTCATTACTACTAAGATTACCTCTTCGTCATCCAAGTCTTGCTGGTGAGTAAATTCATGGTGTTTTGGAGTAGGAGACGATGGAATTTTAAGTGACCTCTCACTGCTATCGCCGCTGTACCGTTGGCCCATCTCGTTCTGGACGACCGCTGGGACCTATAAAAGTAAAATAAAAAGAGGATTGACAAAATATTAACTGGAAGAGACTATAACGCCCTGAACAACCGGGAAGTACCAGATGAAAATTATGCCCGGGAACTTCAGGAGTTGTTCTGTATTGGAAAAGGTCCGGATGCCAATTTTACAGAATCAGATGTTCAGGAGGCCGCTCGTGTCCTAACCGGTCATTCCATCGACTGGGAGGCTGGTGGCACCTACCTATATCGTAGCTATTGGCATGATGAGGGAGATAAACAATTCTCCTCATTTTATACTAATACGGTGATCAGTGGAAAGTCAGGTGATGCGGGCAAGAATGACGTGGACGAGCTTCTGGATTTGGCGCGGGGGGCGTTGATCCCTGCTTCGATCTTCGACAAGGCGCTCGGCGTGATCTGGCACGCGCGCGCCAGGTCCTGCTGCGAGATCTTTCGGTCACAACGAAGGTTCAGGATCTTCCTTCCAGCGTGCATGTTCCTCTCCGTGGGGGGACGACGCCCGTCGTCGGTGCTGACCCCGGCTGCGTTTCGACTTGTTCTCAGATCTTTGACTTCGATCCAAAGTGGATCTTCTGTCAACTGCACCCAACGACCGGTTGAGCCCGGGCGAATGGAATCGAGAACGGGTACATTTTCGCTATTTCGTGGTGGCAACAGCACCGACGCCAATTTCACGGTTAGCAGTGGCGCGACGCTGAATCTACTTGGCGGTGTTTTTGATCTGACGGGCAATCATCTGTGTTCAGGTTCCGGTACGGTATCGAATCAATCGAACTCTGGTGCCGGCGGAGGCGTCACGATACCGGCCGGGTCGACGGCGACATTTGATTTACCGGGATCCACTTTCTTGCAAGATGGCACGATGAAAATCGATGGAACGGCCATCAATCTCGGGGCAGCCGTTTTTAGTCGGCGTCGGCCCCCGCGCGGGCGCGCAGATCCTCGACGGCCGTCCGCGCCGTCTCGCGGGTGCGCTCTTCGAGTTCGTCGAGCAGGCGGAACACCTCGTGCTTGGTCATGCGCTCGACGCGCCGAGTCTTCCAGTCGTAGTAGTCCTCGGCGCCCAGCATCCGGCCGATCTTCGCGCCGGCGGAGTACCAGAGTGGATCTCCCGTCACCAGTACAACGACCCGGCGGCCTTTGTGTTGTTCAAGCTCGTCTACCATCGCGCTGAACGGTGACGGCCAGGTCACCCAGTGGGTTGCCCCACAGGGTGCTCCGAAAGCTGGCAAATTGTTCAAATGGTATTTCCTTTGAGGTGTTTTTTAGCTTTTTCTCACAGGTATGCTAGAAGACTCATGCTGCCCTTCCCTCCGGTAAAAAAAAAATTCTGCTCCGTTTAATAGGAAAAATAACATTAGCACTTTCTAAGAATGTAAGTTTATTCTCTGAAATTCTTAGAATTAAATTCTTTGGAATGTAAGTTTATTCCTGTACAGACAAATAATATGATGAATGACACAGAACATGTCGCTCATACAGATTGTCAGGTTTACCGGCTCTTGAAAATGCCACATAAAATTGTCTATGGGAAAAACAATCCGTATTCAGATTTATACCTGATTATTCTAATGATTGCCCTTGAGCTTTGTTGATGGTGATTGCTAATCGAACATTCCCTGTGTCCCCGTCGTCATTTATATATCCCCCTGTGCCCCCGGCATCCCCCTTTTAGTTGTGTCCCTGTGTCCCGGTCGTCATTTATATTCCCAGTATACCGGTCGTCATTTGTGTCCCAGTGTCCCAGTCTGTTATTTCTTTTTGAAATTTTTTTCGTTTCGAATTTGACTCAGCTATTTATTGCAATTTCTGTTTGTTTTGAGTTTCATTTATTTATTGATTTCTGGTAGTTTTACGCTTGGAGGATTATTTGACTTTATTGTTGCTTATATTTGGCTTAATGGAGCTCTTTACTTTTCATTAAAAATCTTGTCTAATGGAAAAATTTTTTTTTTAATTAATTTTATTCGTTTTTGAGGACATAATCTTTTTCATGAAAAGAAAAATTGAACATTTTTTCAGTTTTCTTCCATAAGAATCCATAGTAAGGAAACTTAAAACGAACAGAAAATATTACACATATAAGGGATTCATTTCCTCCTAATCCCTCACTCTTTACACTAAAGTATTTTTAGTAATTTCAACTATTTATTCTACGGCCTTTGTTATTCAGGGGTCATTCTTAAGGAATTGGGACAAAATTTAAGCTTTAATGTAAAGAGCGAGGTATTGACGAGGTGGTGAACCCCCTCATATACGTATTAAAAACATACGAATATGGAAGTTCGTTACGTAAGCTAATTCGTAAGTTACGTATATTTTTACTAATAAAAAGTCCAATTCAAGAGTGTTGTTGAAAGATTCATTGTTGTTTTTTCTTTCGTCGCAGTGATTTGGCTATGAGGGAATACTGGTATTTTTGTCTTATGTTTAATCAATAAAATACCAAGATGGGCTGTATGAAAATGAAATCGGTAAGTTACCAGAGCACTGTAGATAACGCACTCAAAAATATTCAATTAAGTTATTTATCGAGCTTTAGCGTAAAGAGTGTTTTTTCTATCTTCAGGAATAAACGCTCCAATTCAAAAGTGTTGTTGAAATGTCTTTTATTTTTCTTCATTAAGAATAATCCTGTCCCAATCAACCGCAGTCTTCATCGTCATTGGCAGTTACAAATCAAATCGAAGGATGACCTTGAACACGCCCCTCCTTCATTGAAATTCGCATGGTCGGCTAATGAATTATTTTTTCTCGCCCGTGGTCAAGGACCATTTACACTAGCCTTTGGAAATAGCAAAGCAAAAAAACCTGGGAAACCGGTGAATGCGCTTATGAATATCCTTAAAGACGACGATCAAAATGAATTGATCGCAGAGGCCGAACCAGGCAAGGAAATATTACTGTTAATTAATTAAATAGAACAGAAAAGTCTTTTTAACAATGAACACATCAAAAGAATCAAATTTTGATGCTTATTCAAAATATATAAAATTTATCAAGTTTAATGTTACCCATCAAAAGTTACGAGTCTGAGAAAATTTGGCCTATTTTTGGAAACGGGAGGAAACACCCCTGAACCATCAAATGATCCTAATGAAAATTCCATCATCAGATTCAGCATATCAGAGAACCCTCCTATAGAGGTTTCAAGCTCCTATATACCAAATGTGGAATTTTCATTTTTGCCCTCGGGCACAGAAATTTCAGGGGCGCAAAATTTCAAACAAATAATCTATAATAATTCTCGAAATTTTGGTTTTTATATAAATAAAGTTTATATATTTAGGTTTTATTATTTATATTTTATTTTATTTTATAAATAAGGTTTTATTTTATATTTAGGTTTTATATTAGGTTTTATTATTAAGGAGTTTATTATTTTGGTTTTTATATATAAATAAGTAGTGGGCGCAGTAGTGGCAGTAACTATCAATAAATTGACTCCGGGATTTTCATTTTTCCCATATTTTCAAGAAGAATTTTCAAATCAATCAAATGCGACAAGAAAACACTGGATCTAAATTTTGCTGATTATTACGCCAAAAAACAGGTGCATTAATTCACTGAAACGTAGAGGGAGGGGGATATTTTTATTTATTTTAATGGAAATACCATCAAAATAGTTTTTCAAAATTTAAAAGGTAGGGACAATTTGTTGTTTTTTCCACTTTTTCAACGAAAATACAAAAAAACAAGATATATTGTTAAAATATATACTCCCCTTACTCCTTGCTCCCCGCCTAACTAAAGCTAATGCGACAGCGTCTACACAGTTCGGACCCGATATGTCAGCGCGGCTCCGGTTCAAAAAAACTAATGCGGTAGGGCTCACATTGAATGCGCTGGCTCCCCACCTCGGGATTTAAGACGCTCGATAGTATCCCCCGCATTGGAACTGGCCTTTTACCACCTGTAGTACTTTAGTACATCATCTCCCATTGGTAATCGCCCGACTTGAGACGGACAAGGAGATTCTGATGCTCAATATCCATGCCCTCGACGACCTCTATCCGCATTCAAATAATTTTGCACACGGAGTTGGGTATCGAAAGACTTGTAATTCTTCTTGCTACCGTAAAAAAAGGATAAATATGGAAACTATTCTTGGAATGGGAATCTATTATCACTTTGGGATCAAAATATCGAGGTAAGGAATCACAATTTGGATCAGATTGGGCATTGTCCCATCATAAATGTTTATCTCTTTTTTTAGGCATATCTCCATGTATTGTAATCGTACTTGTATTGGGAACTCTCAATCAGAAGTTTGATTGGAATCGGCATCTTCCCATCATAAATAATTTTTTTTTTTTTTTTTTTAGGCATGAACACTGACTTTCATTCTTAACATACAAGAAAATTGTGCCTTGCCAAATGATTTATTATGCAAATGCACCTGCTACTTGAACCTTTGACAATTTTCGGACTGAAAACAAGCTATTTTTATTACGATGTTAATTACTTCTTACTAATTACTTCTTTTTTATGATTGATGTAAACACTGCCAAAACTATTGTAGTTTTATTCCTTCACGGCCTTTCGTACTAGAAAAAAAATAAATTAAGTTTGTTCATATTTTTTTAACTGCAGGGATTTTAACCCTAATTTTTACCCGCACTGTAACAGAACCTCTAAACTGAACCAAAAATGGTATAATTGTACCGCGTTGGCAACTCTACACAAGACAGAGAAAGGTGAACCTTTCCATTATACCATTAATGCCAGGTTCTCCAGAAATCTCAAAATTTTTGCTACATTAATATTGTTTTACCACAAATTGCCCAAATTTGTGGTAAGGAGGGGGGCAATTTCCCAAATTACCCCCCTCCTCTGAATAAAAGTCATGCACAACTGTGTGACTGCAGCTTAGGCCTCCCAATGCTGAAGAGCCTGTTAGAGCCACCTTGGAATTGTCGATCTTCGCCCTGGTGCTGGCGGTCATCATCGGAGGTGCGATGGCGCTGACGGGAACCCGGTTTCGCGGCGGCAGGACCGAGGCGGTCATTGATGTCGCCAACGGCGCAGGATTGTCGATACCCGATTTCCTTTGGGCGTTGGTGTTAATCCTGACCCCTGGGGTTCTCTATCCGGTCTTTCACATATCGGGCCGGATCTCGCCATCGTTGGAATTGCCGTTCACCACTCAGTTCTACGTTTTTGAAAGTCTGCTGCGGCTACGGTTCTTCCCTTTTTCCAAAAATAATTTCTTAATCTTCAGTGACTTACCTCTAACTTCATAGGCACCGCTTTTAAAATACTCTAAAAACTCTTACCGCACTATCAGCACTTGGAGCCTTATTATTTTTTAGTCGTTTGAGTACTGTCACTAATTCTCCCTCTTAAAATATATCTTCATTCAAATCCAAAGTACCACAAACTTTTTCATTCTTTTCTATATCTTTTCCTGTGACTTAGCCCAGTCTCAAAATATTTTGCTCAATTTCTCTTTAACTCATTCCCTATCACTCTGACGTAAAACTCTATAATTTTTTTAAAAGGTATGCAAATTTAAACCACTATAACTCCTTTATTTAGGGGGAGGGGTGGGGTAGCCAGTAGGACGGTTAACAACCTCTAAGGCTTCAAAAGTTCCTAAAATCTGGTTGGGTAAAAAACAGTTTCCGATAATGTTTCCCATTATTTAAAAGAACATAATTGAGGTATGTGAATGAACTTTTCTAAGCTTCATTATCTTTTATTTCCTTGGAAAAATTGAAACTTTTAACTTTCGAAAAATTCGCAAAAACCACACGTACAAAATGTTTTAATTTCAAGGGAACAAGTTAAATAGTTAAAATCTTTAAACTTCCTAAGAAATCAAGTTCTAGTGTAAGGTAAATAGTGAAATTCTAGTTCTGAAATCACGAGTCTCCCAGAACCAGGACCTCGTAGACTTCGTCATTAGTATTTATTTTTACAATTTATTAGTCGTGATTTGTACAGCATTGTTTTTAAATTTTATTTGAATTTAATGGCTTAATTTTACAATATTTTCATAGCGAAACACTGAATATATCCTTAACTTCATTAGATTCAATCAGGATATTCAAAGTTTTTATTAGCTGTTGCATGGAGTCAGTAGCGAGCACAAGGTCGTCTGCAAAGTCAGACGACTGTGTGTCTGAATTTAAACCAATGGAAAAAAGATTGTAAATCCTCCTTTGGGAGATAATTTTAGGGGTCCATGCACCCTAACTAAAAAAATTCTTGAGCATTAGGGTCCACATGGGCAAGGACCTTTGCTTAAGTTCCAAGCTGTTCTGAGAAAAAGTATATTAAACCCTATTAGGATATTAGGAGGCATAGCAATATTTTTCTTTCAAGAAAGAACAACTTCTCCCCTCCCTCCAGCTCTATCCTCAATGGTCATATTTATTAAGCGATGGATAGATAGTGAATACATCCAAAAATATATTTTAAGTTTTCACTAATTGTTTGGTTTTCTGCGTAATTACGAGATTTTCAATCTTTGAGACCGAAATTGATGCTTTTCCCATAAACAATCTACCTACCAGGGAATAAACTCAAAATAAAAAATAAGTTAAAATTTACTTATAAATTAGATTTTTGGACATAATGAACCTAAGACTTCAATAAAAATCGTAAAAAAGCACCAAAAACATAAATAACTTTGAGGGTTATAAAACCACACACTCAGATGAGCTCCATGTAGTTGACCTAAGATCCCCAAAAACCCTTTAAAATCTCTAGTTTGTTTTGGTTAAGGAGTAATCGAAAATCGAAAATGAATCTGTCCTCCATTGGCTTAATGACTGGGAGAAAACAACGAAACAATTAGGAATCAGTGCATCTGAAAAGAGAAAGAGGATGATTTCATCAAAGACAAAGTTTGATCTCAATTCTATGGTCAAAGGTTTCAAGGCCTACTGTTGTATCGGTATCGGACGTATCGATATCTCACGTAAGGGTATGGGCGTATTGTTATTTGGCGTGTTGCTATTACAGGTATCTTAGACAGATTTTTAATACCTCATATAGAAGATATTGCTCATATCTACGTCCTTTTTATAAAATCCACCGCCAGCAAAGTTTCGAATGACACTAAAAACGGCACTTTTGGTGCCATGTCTCAAGTGGAAAATCTGGGGCTATTGGTCTACCAGAACTTTCTCAAATCAATTGAAAATGACAGAGAAGACTGAAAAACGAGCCATACGCTTCAGGTCTCCCGACTTGGTGAGCGCGATCCGGGGAATTCTGCGCCGAGGTTCGGTGATCTTCGCGCACACGGACACGCCTGAGATCTGCCGACTGTCGTTGTCGACCAGCGCGATGCCGAAATCGGCCCCCTCGTTGAGAAGCTGGACGGCTTCCTCATCCGATCCGTCAACGCTGACTTCCGTCGGCCCCGTCGCGCCCGCGTCGGCCCGTTCCAGGTTCTCTCGGGTTACCGGTTCGGTGCTGGTGTCGTCGTCGATGATCAGCGTGCGGGCCATGGCGTCCAGAACTGGTGGCCGAACGCGGCTATGGTGACTGCGCCGCTGAAGTTTTGGGCGAGGCGCTGTGCAGCGTGGCGCTGCTCGCCGGCCTGGCGATCTTCCCGTTAATCTTCGCCAACGGCATGAGCCCGAGTGCGGGCCCGGGGCTGATCTTCATGAGCCTGCCGCTGGCGTTCCAGCAGATGCCGTTCGGCACGGCCTTCGGCGTGCTGTTCTTCGCCATGGTGTCGATCGCTGCGCTGACCTCGGCGATCTCCATGATCGAGGCCACCGTGGCCTACCTGAACCTGCGCAAAACTACTACTACTACTACTAATAACTCACTGCAGCACCAAGCCGCCTGAGGCGAACACAGCTATGCACGCTCCTCCAACCTAATCTATGTAAAGCCTCCCTCTTTAGACCCTCCCAGGAAGTTCCCATTTCCTTTAAATCTTTATTTATGACAGCCTCCTAACCCAAACAAGGAGGACCTGCTTTCCATGTAGCCCCAGACGGTTTGTCAAAAATAACAATCTTCGGTAATCTGTCATCCGTAGAACGTGGCCTAGCCATCTCAACCAATCTTTCATCGTAGTTTTTTGATTTGGCAATCGGTACAAGACGGAACTTAATGCTTGCATATATTAGACCAGAACAGGCACGTAAGATTGAGAAGGGCTCAGTTCTCACCGAAAGTCTTAAGATTTTACCAAAGTTGTTCCCTAAGATCTTTTATATTTGGACTTAGTTTAGTTTTTTCGTTTTTTTTTTATTTAATTTTCTTATGAGAAAAACTTAAAATACCAATAATGTTCCGTAACTTTCTCATAAAAGCAACAACTCATAATACTTCTACACTATGAAAATACTAGTTAAGTTTGTGGTAAAAAACTGTAAGCAAGGAACGACTCGGCTCAATAGTAACCAAAATTTTCAAAAATGGCATTTTAATATCAATAGATATATCAAAAGAATCAGATTACTATTCTGATTTCAAATGCATAAAATTCATCCACTTTAGTTTTAGCCATCAAACATTACGAGCCTGAGAAAATCTGCCTATTTTTTTTTTTTTTCAAAAAATGCCTACAGGATAATTTTAACAAGAGAGCCCACCGTAGAAGGTTCAAGGTTCCCTTTTCAAAGTGCAAGAATTTTGAGACTCTGAGGCCGGTTCTTTGAAATCTCAAGATTTTGTCAATATTTTACTATGATAGAACAGGTATACAAGTAAATTACAATAACACTCAAGAGGATAGAAAGGGACTCTGAGGCCAGCTCCTTGAAATCTCAAGATTTTGTCAATACTTTCCTATGATGTAACAGGTATACAAGTAAATGACAATAACACTCAAGGGGATAAATAGGGACTCTGAGGCCGGTTCTTTGAAATCTCAAGATTTTGTCAATATTTTACTATGATAGAACAGGTATACAAGTAAATTGTATATGTCAATTAAACTGACAATCGACGGTTATCATTATTTTTTTTTTTTTTTAGTAAAGCGCTAATTTTAGGTATGGGGGTTATCAGCTCTACTCGTGTTAATTTCTGCTTGTTTTGAGTTTGATCCGGCAATTTATTATAATGTCTCTTCGTTTTGAATTTCGTTTATTTATAGATAGTGGTTTGTGGTCGTTTCACGCTTGGAAGATTATTTGACCTTATTTCTGCTCATTCTCAGCTTAATGGAGCTCTTTACTTTTCTTTGAAAAACTTGTTCTGTGGAGCGTTCTGGCCCGACAGGTAGCTATAACTCACATTGTGAGCTTTATATTCCGAACCATCAGACATGGCGCAGAAGCCAAATGGGGGCAGGGGTTTTGGAAAGCGCGTGATGCGCTTGATCATGTAGGAATAGGCATCTGAACAGCCGGCCGGGAAGCCTCCGGCGATACACAGGATCACCTTGCAATCCATGTCATAGGCATGGGCGTCTTCCGGCGTCGCGATCAATGCTGCTGTTGCCAATAGCCCCAAAGCCAGAGTTGATTTTCTCAAAAAGTGAACTCTCCTACTGCGGCGCCTACTGGTTTAATGGCTTTCATGAGGACGGTCTGCGCAGCGGTGTGCGTGTGGCCCGCGTCCTGAACCAAACCCGGTCCAAGAATTTGGTGGCTTCCGCATGAATACGACCGAACAAACTACCCATAGCCGGACAATTACACGGAGCGGAACGTCCGGGCAGAGCAAGAACGCCCCGAAGGAGCGAAATTCCGCAACCAGCGCAATGACATCAACCCCCAGCCCTCGGACCAGCAACGAAAAAAACGAAGCCCCCTGACCGCGATCAAGCAATCCGGGTACGACGGTCACATCGACGGCCCCATTTATTCGAATTTCAGAGAAATTCTCAGCCAACGCAGCAGAGGCGATGGCGAAAAAGCCTGCAATAGCTGCGAGCAGAGCGGAAATTATGGTTAGACGGATGGGTTTCATGTCAAAAGATCACTTCTTGCACTGGTGGGAACCTTTGAACTCAGAAATGCCAACGGTTTCGTTTGGCTTTTCAATATCGGCAAAGCCCCGGTTTTGAGATTCAACGTTTTCTTATTCAAAAAACTCAATCTATTTTAAAAACGCCACTTTCTCTTTTATTTTTTTGTATTAACGAGTTGGACTTTTTATATTTATATATATATTTATATATAGATAGATTCGAAGAAAACACGCACAAATACAAAGAAGAAAGAAAAAAGAGATTGGAATGCATATATAGAGGGGTTTTGTTTCTTTTTTTGTCTTTGTTTCCCATTTAGGAAGTTTTGTTTGTTAAAAGATCAAGATCTTTTTTATTGTCCATGTTTGTGCTCGTTGGATTCGTGTTTGTTGTTGTTTTGTCGAATGTTTTCGTCATTTCAGTGAGATAAATGCCAAAAGTTCGATTAATGTAGCGGACAAAAACCTCAGTCAATTCAATTTATCCAGTGACGTCACATATTCCACTCGGTTGCATATACTGAATAAATATTATTAATAATTAATAAGACGTCAAAGTGTTCTCACTATTTTGTAACTACTGAAATAATTCAGTGTCTAGTTAAATCAGAATAAAAATCTTTTACCAGCAAACTGTTTCAATACTGGTTCAAAGATTAATCCTTTTAAAAAAATAGATAGATCTGAACTGTTCAACGACTGAATGAAGACTTATCCCTCCATGTTCATAATTTAATAAACAAAGCTCACAAAGAAGCCTCTAATTTATTATTAGAATGATAAGATAATAATATAGATAATATTAGCTATATAGAACTTGATGAAGGTAATAAGATAAATATAAACGGATTGTAAAGATAGGGCTTACAGACCTGATTCTGTCCTAGTCACCAAACAAGTCATTCGATTGCGGACAAATTCTTCACTACATCCCTCTGCCCCCCCCCCCCCTCCTCCAAGGCTCGACCACGAGCATTCACAACGCGCACCCCGGCCAAGACAGACCCGAGTGCTGCTAGTTTATCGGCGATTTCTTTCATATCTTTAATATGATCTTGAACCGATTGGCCTTCTCTCATTTTTAAAGTGAAAAACTGCCTCTTGAGACACAATTTATTTGCCAGGGTATCCCTCTAAAAATGAGCCTTGAGAGTATCCCATAGGTCCTTCGGTGTTGCGCAGGATGTCACTAAATAAATAAGATTCGACTGAATGCCCATCACTAGTGTCGCCATCGCCTTCTGCTTTGCCTTTTCATGACCAACTTGAGCTGCTGGATCATCTCGTAATACAAGGTTCACAAAGTAGCGTATTTTCAATGTTAGGACAATCTCCTAACAGTTATGCTTATTTGGAAATCCGCGCTTACAACTCGAGATGCGATCATATCTCTAGGTTATTCTTTTGCTGAGCGTTTTTTCAGGCTGATTTGAAGTTACCAATGAGGATAAGTGCTAATCTGCTTAGGCACTGAAAAAATTATTTCGAACCTTCATCACTCTGTGACATGTAAGCTGGGCACAGAGTCGATCTCGGCTGAATCTAACGGTGCTTATTCGGACCATTTACCCACTTTGATTTTAATGACTGTTTAATTGAACTTAATGTTTTCCGCATGACTCAAAGGTAGTGTGATTTTCGTTGTTGTTTATTCTAAATATAAAAAGTAGGTAAATAGATATATAATTTTGGGCAATTTAATTTAAAAATCAAAACTGATTATTTGTAAAATTATATTAGTATTTATGAACTCTGAACCACTGTATGTAAACTATTGAGTGAATTTTTGATCGTAATAAAAAGCATTTTTTACTATAGATTGCACAGCCTCTCTCCCAAACCGGCTTTATAAGGGCAGTCCATATAAAATCCTTATTCACATTAATAAAATGCAGGGTTTCGATAGGTGTGCAGCCACGATTCCACTTAAGAAGGAATTCAATTTTATTATTTTTGTGAGGGTGGTGGTAGTGGGTATAATGTCCAATTCTGTAAAATTTGACTTAGCCTATAATCATTATTCAATCAAAAGTATATATTAGATATAATTTCACACATGCTTGAGGAGAGTGTTGTAAACAGGGGCGTATCCAGGACATTTTTTCGGGGGTTGGGAGGGGGATTTACAAAAGTATTTTTTAACTCCATAAGACAAAACTGAATATATCACATTGCTCTCAGGTTAGAGCATTCTACTTAATTCGGTTTATCTTAATTCAGTCCACACTCAACTCATTCAATAACTCAGTTTAGTTGTGTAAATTGTTTGATAGTTACTTTTGATCTTATCCTTTCTCATAGAAACCTGCTCATAATATTGGTTCTTCAAAGTATATAATTTTCTTTCTATTACGAAGCATCTTTTTTAAGTACAAAATCTAAATCTAATCTTTCAATTTTGTATTTGGAGCGTCTACGTAGTTTACCTCCTAAGAGAACAGATACGTTACAATGACATCAATCATGTATCTATAGCTTGTGCTTATTATTCCCATCAAGTTTCATCACGATCTCTCCGCTCTAAGCGTTTTCCAAGATTTCTGTTTCCCCCGCCAACCCCCTATTCCCTCGGATCGAGTTGGAATTAGTAATGAAGCATTTGAGATATAAGATCCTTCTATATATCAAGTTTTATTAAGATCCGATCACCCAACCGTAAGATAAAGATACCTCAATTTTCACGTTTTCCAAGATTTCTGGTTTTCCCCTCCTGAGGTTGAGAAAAACATGTCAAACCTGAAAATTTAAATCACATGTATGAAGAAGAAAATGGACCTCTGGTGCCTTGAATTTTAGAACAGATATATTTAATTGCTTTGTAGGTCTTGCTGAATAAAAATGTGAAATCATTTTATTTTAGCTCTACATTATTAGATAAATTTACTTACCAACCAATTCTTTTTCAATAATTTCAGGTATGAGCATTGTAAAATTATAAAGGACCTATTTAACGGAATAAAAGACTTCATAGAAAAAAAGTTTTGGATGTGCTCAGACGGTGCTCGGCCGTCTCCGAGCGACGACGAGGATGGCGTCGGCGACGCAGCGATGACCGACGGCGACGAGCGAGCGTCCGGCACACGTCCGGCGATGAAAATTGTCGCCGATCGACTGTACAAGGTGCAGTCGACGCTAATGTGCTACGTGGCGTTTGTACATCGACACGTGCGACCGCGTGCGACGCTCGTCGGCGCTGTGCCGTCGTTGCGAACGTTGTACCAGCAGTACGGCGTATCCATGCCGTCGGCGTTTGCACTGTTGCGTCCGTTGCTGCCGGCGTAGATTTACTTCCTAGTCGTCCTAGTCGAGTGATTAACACGCTAGACTTGAAATCCTTTGTCCTCAAGGACAGGGGTTCAGTTCCTGCTATCACTGGTTATTTAGTTTGGAGCGGGGTTAATGGCGTGACTCAGTATACTTAGCCAGAGTCGAACCAGTTCTAACGGTTACTCGGAGAAATCTGGAGTGGGTAAACAGAAAGGGGATATGAAAGTACAGTATGGCTCTCCCTTAGCCCCTCCCCCATTGCAGTTCCTGGCTGAAGGGCCGTGAAACGGAGATCAGCACTCAACTTTGCAATAGCATATTCTATTTTCTTACAAAAAAGGGCACTGTAATTTTTAAATTTCTGTTTGAACCAACGCCGTCTTGATATAAGAGAACCACTTGTCTGATATGATCGTCTCAGGGCGCCATCCTCTCATAGAATGATACGAAGTTTCGTATTTTTTGTAGACAAAGTCCTGATACCCGTAAACTAAGGTTCTATAATATGCTAAAATTAATGGTGTAACTCTTACCTAGAGAACTATCGTTGTTGAGATATTTCCCCTTCTTTCTATGATTAGGCACATACGACGCAAGTAGGACCGGCTCCGTCAATAGCGACCCTCCCCTACATATATTTTTGGGAAAATTACCAAAATGCCTGGCAAAAATTACCAAAATGCGGTGATATAGTCTCATCGAATGCGAAAGTTGTCTTCGCAAAGTTGTAGACCATAGATAAGGTCTTGGGCAAATAAAAATACCCCTATTTATTTACAAAATTGTATAAATGCCCCTGTTTTAGGGGTATGTTTGGTAAAATAGCCCTAACTTTTGTTCGGTAATCCAAATTAGATTATGTCCTTCACGCGCTCTTTCACGCGACGGCCGCTGTCGTGCCGTTCACCGCACCGGCTTGCAACGTCCTGCTCGCTGTGCGAGCAAGTGCGGCCAAAGACGAGGCGACCGAGCACCGATGCGCTACCGTCGTCGGCAGCATTTCAGACGCCAAGGAACCGCCGCCGCGAAATCGTCCTGGTCATCCTGCTCGTCTCGAATGTCGTCATACTCGCCGGACAGGGAACTCGACTGATGGCTGCCAACTGGGTCCGTTGCGTTTCTGCCGCGCCGACCGCGTGGTGCGTGTTCTGGGCCGAAGTTGCGTGCTGTACAACTACCGCTAGCACGGATTTGGTGTTCCAACCTCCAGTGTGCGGACCTTGAGCACGCATATCTTTGGTATGCTCTCCTTCAGGGCGCGGACCTTCGTAACGCCAGCCTCCAGAACGCCCGTTTGAACTATGCGAACCTCATAAGCGCCAACGTCTAAGGTGCCAACCTTCGAAGTGCTGACCTTAGCTTTGCCAATCTTGACGGAACAAATCTTTGGCACGCTAACTTGGCACGGGCCACTCTAAATGAGTCGGTATTTGCCGACATTTGGAACTAGTGACGGCCATTGAGTAATAGTACAATAGTAGGTACTTGGATCATTTTTAAAGCAATAAATTTTATAACCCCATCGTTTTTAATGGTAAGGATGAAGACATGCCCTGCCAGGAATGAAAGGTGAAGGAATTCCATGGGGAGGGGCTTTCCAAAATATTGCTTCATTTTGTGCTGATTTCGACTAAGGTTAATATCTACGATCAAAAACATGTATGTTGTATGTAATGGAAATGTCGTCATTAACTTTAATTTCTCAGACATTGAAAGCCCTAATACCCTGAAGTGCTACCAGTTTAATTATATTTTATAACCGGGTCGGTAGTATATCTGATTATGGGTTGATTGAAAAGGTTTTACGTGTTTTCACACAAAGATGTCCTGCCGTTTTATTTAATGATCTCTTTCTTTATTGCTGATGCTTTGCCTTTTTGTATTCAGATTTTATTGTCTTACTCTTCATTTTGATTCTTTTGAATTCTTATTATAGAATTGACTCGATTATTCTTCAATTTGAAGAAATAGATTTACAACAGGTCAGTTAGAAAGGAGTTTCGCTTATCCAAGGCCTGGCGCTTCCTGATCGGAGCGGAGAAAGGTCCAAGCCTCGTGTCGCAGGGCCGGGTCCGGCGGCTCAACGCGCTGATGCTGACCTGCGGCCACTATGACGGATCGGGGGAATTTGCCTACCGTGTCGGCCTGCCCGCCAAGAGCGGTGTCGGCGGCGGCATCCTCGCCATCGTTCCAGGCAAGGCGAGCGTGGCGGTGTGTTCTCCGGGGCTCGATCACAACGGCAACTCCAAGCTCGGCACCGAGGCGATGGAGTGGCTGGCGCGGGAGATGGACTGACGTCCCCGTCGGCAAGGGCCTGCTGGGCCGCGTTGTCGACCCGCTGGGCAACCCGATCGACGGCAAGGGGCCGATCGTCTCCGACGAGCGCCGCCGGGTCGAGGTCAAGGCGCCGGGCATCATGCCGCGCAAGGGCGTGCACGAGCCGATGCAGACCGGCCTCAAGGCCATCGACAGTCTGATCCCGGTTGGCCGCGGTCAGCGCGAACTGATCATCGGTGACCGCCAGACCGGTAAGACCGCGATCGCGGTTGACGCCTTCATCAATCAGAAGTCGGTCAACTGCTGTGCTTGATGATACTGCTACTACTAGAAGGAAGAAGCCGGTGGAGGTTTTACTCTGTTGGGCACAAACCTCGTGCCAAAGAAAAACGACGAGAGGAAAAACTTCGAAACTCCCTCTCCCGACAGATTTTCAAAAAAAAACACCCGATGGGTCATCGTCATCCATAAAATAAGAAATGACCAGCTGACTAAAATTTTTGTAAGAAGAACAATATCAACTATATGAATAACTAGGACGAGGTATGCTCGGGATAGAATAAAATTATAATACAGACAATTAGAAAGACCTCAACCAATAGGAGTCTTGGCCTGCTGGACCTGTAACTTCAAATGGGCCTTCCCACAGCTCTTCAAATTTGCTTGCACAGTCTTCCTTTGCCTTATTCCATTTTAGAACTAGTTCTCCATCTTTCAATGTGCCTTGCAATTTGTGTGCTGCTTTGAAGGCTGCTAGATCTTTAGCCTTCTTCAATAGTATGGCATTTTCAGCTTCATATCTATGCTCTTCTAGTTGCATAAGTCGTACACATCTTTCTTCAAGTGCCTCCTCTATTTCTAAATTTAATTTGCATTGTTGGTGAGACGACACCCAGTGGATCAAATACTGAAGCAATGTTCTGTAATACAGATCTCGTTGTTATGATATCTTGTTCTCTGTACTCTGGCAAGTCTACTCCAATTGTAGCATTTCGGGTAGCTCTGCATCCCATGGTGTTTGGCATCACACGCATCTCTTTCCAATCAGCATTGTTGGTGAGACGACACCCAGTGGATCAAATACTGAAGCAATGTTCTGTAATACAGATCTCTTTGTTATGATCTCTTCTTCTCTGTACTCTGGAAAGTCTACTCCAATCAAAATATTATAAGCATATATTGATATAAATACTTTTTTTTTAATTTGTATTAATATTGATTAATATTGACATAAATTGACATAGATTAATATTGACATAAATACTTTTTATCTGTAAAAGGACTAATTGCAGCTTACTTAGTTCTGAAGCACAATAAGCAAGTAATGAATTGCAATAGCTTCCATTAAATGCTTTTAAGCACAACTCAGTGATTACAATTGCCTACTGAATGCCAAAAATTACAAAAGTCAAGTGGAAAATTCATGATCCACCAATATGGCGAGATGTATCTTGAATAACTTTAAGACTTCAATATAAAGAGCGAAGGATGAGGAAGAGAAGCCCACCTTAAATACGGGAAATCTCTATTTGTTTTGAGTTTTAATGTTACTCCTTGCTTTTACCTGAAAAAAATAATTTAAATTCTCTATGGTTTAATTGTGCGAAGAAAGTTTACTTTGTAATTTTCTTGTAAATATTATTACCAAAGAATATTTTTAATTATTTTCTTATTATATGAGATCCGAGGATCGCAACTGTACTGAAGTCTCAAGGGAATTATTGGATTGTCGCCTCACCATGGCATTCATTCATTTCATTAATTTTATTTATTTAATGTTATTGTTGTTTAATTGTTTTTGGTGATTTATTGTTTTTTTGTGTAATGTTATTGTTGATCTTGGTTTGTGTTTACTCCACTATTTAGCTGTTGATGTAAGTGGGTTATAAATAAATATATATTAGTGTTTTTGCTTACAAAACGTAAAATAAATCAACCAATTTAAAGCTGGGACACTTTCCGTGCGTTTTCATTGGTTACTTAGCTTTTTGTTTTATCATGTCTGAGTAACCGGAGAACTTAGAAAAAATTAAGTATTTTTAGCTTATGAACGGTGATCGGATCTTAATGAAATTTAATATTTAGAAGGACATCGTATCTTAGAGCTCATATTTTAAATCCCGACCGGATCCGGTGACATAGGGGGGAGTTGGAGGGGGAAACCTGAAATCTTGGAAAACGCGGATAGTGGAGGGATAGGGATGAAACTTGGTGGCAAAAATAAGCAGAAGTTCTAGATACGTGATTGACATAAACGGAACGGATCCGCTCTCTTTGGGAGAATTGGGGGGGAGGGGGACCAAAGTTTCTTTGGTCGGCCGTGAGGTCGCTTCCAACCGGCTTTGCTCTGGTCGAAGTCCAAGATCGTCTTTGTGGGTAGATGTGGTGGTATTCGAAGCAGGTTCCCGAACCATCGTAAGGTTGGTTTGCTCGACTGCTTGAGTCGAAAACCGAGACTACTTTGTGAACCGCAGAAGCTTCTCATTGCTGACGAAGTCGGATCATCGTAGGCCCTCAATCCTCCTTAGGCTCTTCGACTGAAATACATCGATTTCCTTGAGGGTTGCTGCTGATGCTTGCGATTTCTGCCGGTCCCTGACACGCCTACCAATTTTCATCGTCCTAGCACGTCCAGACGCACCAAACTTGCAAAAGCACTGAACCCCATACCCTCCTCCCCCAAGAGAACGGATCCAGTCTGGTTAAGTCAATCACGTATCTACAATATTTATAAGCGTTTTCCAAGATTTCCAGTTTCCTCCTCCAACGTCAAAAGATCTGGTCGGGATTTGAAATAAGAGCTCTGAGACATGGATTCCTTCTAAGTATCAAATTTCGTTAAGATCCAGTCACCCATTCTTAAGTTTTTTCGATTCAGGAGTCATTCTTAAACAAATGAACTATAAATCAAACTTAGGTATTATAAGATTATTAATACTTTAAAGAAGTAAAATTAATATGCAAATTTTGCTTTAATTATTCAGGAACGGTGAGTCAAATTGAAAACCTGACCTAATTCAAAAACTTTCAGAAGTTAAATTTAAAAAAAAGGTTTTTTTTTAACTGAAAGTAAGAAGTGACATTAAAACTTAAAACGGATAGAAATTATTCAGTATATGAAGGTGGCTGTCCCTTGCTTAGCACCCCATTCATGAACATTTTCATAGGAAGGGACACCAGTGCATTTAGACACAGGCAGCCCGGTTTCAACCATAGGAGGAACATCCACAACAACACCAGCAGTCTGTCCAGGCCGTTGATTACCAAGAGGAGAACCATGTGCAAGACTCTCTGATTCTACTTCCACAAAATCACTCTTGTGAAACAAGGAATCATCTGACAATCTAAACCCCTTCAACAAACCCCTGCATGCTGCTACAGAGCTACTCTCTGGGGGCCTACCCTCAGCATCAACTGAATTCTTCCAAGCAGCCCTACGAGGCTGAAGAAATTCTCGGAGGCTTTAGCAACGACACGTTACTCGCAAAGATGCTCATGCTTCGCCGGCATGAGAAAGACTTCATGATGCGGGGCAAGGCAAAATACATTGAGCGGTTTGACAAACGCCGGACAGAGTTTTCGTCTCTGATCCGCGCCAGCTCTTTACCGCACTTATCCATTGAGAAGATGGAGACGCTGATGGACACATATAAATCAGCGTTTCATGACTATGCCGCCAACGCATTAAAAACTGCAGCGGAGCAGAAAGTCTTCTCAGACGTATCCTAATATCTTGCATGGTTCTTGCCAGTTTTCGATTTACTATAACATAATAGATAAGATTTGCTGTGTTACCATCACTTTTGTACCGAGTCAACTAATGGGCCATTCTGTGACCAAACAGTGTAATGTTAATAATACCTTCAAAATTGCAGAAAATGTATAGCAATTACTGTTTTCTTTTCTTACACCAAATTTATCTAGGCTAGGATACAATCTATCCCTATTTCTTCCGACATAGGCGTTGAAATCTCTTAGCAAAAACACCATATTTATATATGGGAGCGCACGTCGGCCAAGATGCTCTCGATCGTGCCGCTCATGAATGGCGGCGGCCTCTTCGAGACCGGGGCCGGCGGCTCGGCGCCGAAGCACGTGCAGCAGTTCGAGGAGGAGGGGCACCTTCGCTGGGACTCCCTCGGCGAGTTCCTCGCGCTCGCGGCGTCCCTCGAGCACCTCGGCGAGCACTTCGACACCGACGCGGCGAAACTTCTCGGCCAGACGCTCGACACCGCCACGGCGCAGCTCCTGCTGAACGCCAAGGCGCCCTCCCGCAAGGTCCACGAGATCGTAATTCTGTACACTGTGAAACCTCAATAACCCTATTGTTGTGTTTAATGCGTCTATTTTTTGTTATTTTATCAATGAATTTAATCGGGATTGTATTGCGAGATTGCAAGCGTCTCGCAAAACCCCATAAGATCACAGGGGATGCCTCGCAACACCTAACAGGTACATGAGGAGAATCTCGAAACATTGTTGTGCTTATATAGTTAGGAATCCCTATGCCATAATGTTATTTGTTTACCCTTAAAACAGACTCAAGCCTTAAAAAAAAATTTGTAGACAGGTCATAGAGCTTTGCCTATGGGGAAACCCACTGGAGTTGCAATGGAGATTACCTAGATTTTTGGGTTGACTCATGACAGACAATGTTTCTCTTTTTCATTGGAAACAAACATTAGAAATAATAGCAAACTCCCAAAATAAGCACACTTTTGTATATAGTATTGAGCTATATCCAGTCCCAATAGGGAAGGGAGGGGGCTGGGATGCAATTGTGATGGCAACAAATGTTATATTTGGAAAGAGCATTGAATCTGATCATATGATTTTTTCTAATACCTAATCTCTATTTTATAATCTGTATGTCATCCTGAAGATCGAAGGCGACGATACCAATGTTGCCAACCCGACCGTTGTCGACATCCAGACCCATGAGGTTACGGTCGATGGCCTTCTCTATGAGCGCGATGGCGTGAAGTATCTGATCGTGGAAACGGTCCTGGCCGATGGCGGCATCGTCAACCTGTCCCACGAGGAAGTGGAGATTCAGCCATGATGGTGCAACAGGCTAAACAAAGCATGAAGCTCTGCGGCGCCCTGGTTCTGGGCCTGCTTCTATCGCTGGTTCTCTCGAGCAGCCTTCTAGGACCACACCTGATATACGAAGCCGCCGGGGAAAATTCTTAAATGGTTTACACACAGTTTTTTACAAAGTCAACTCTACTATGATGACTGTAATTTGATTGCTCCTCTTATCTAATCAGCATCCTTAATGTAAGACAATCTTCAAGTAGCCACCAAAAATATATTAGATTGACCCACTCTTTGTGAACTTATTTGTTCTATTCATTTCAGTATTTTGTGTTCAACAGCTGAAAACCGGTACAAGATGCTTTCAAACCCAGCTACAGCCAGAGGTGGGGTTGGGGGAACCCAAAATCTTGGAAAACGCTGAGAGTGGAGGGATCGGGATGAAACTTGATGGGAAAAATAAGCACAAGTCCCTGATACATGATTGACATAATCGAAACGGATCCACTCTCTTTGGGGTTGTTAGGAGGGGGGGGGGTAATTCTGAAAAATTAGAAAGAATAAGGTATTTTTAACTTACGAATGGTTGATCGGATCTCAATGAAATTTAGTGTTTAGAAGGATATCGTGTCTAAGAGCTCTTATTTTAAAGCTTAATCGGAACTGGGGAAAGTGGGGGGAGACTTCGAAGTTTAGAGTACAAAATACATGTTATAGAAACATTTATTATAAAAATTAAGCGTACAAAAATAAACTATGGCATCACACCTTCTTTAATCTCTCGCTATAATGTCAGATCTAATGACAGCACCAGACGCTAAAATCGAGGTCTGTATGAAGAATAATGTTGAGGAGCATGGGAATACGGTGCTGGCTTGTAAGGTCTTGCTGCGTAGCTCTTTGGAGAGTAAGGTTTTGAAACATATGGTGCTGGTGGGTAAGGTCTTGGCTCATATTTGCTGGGGTCTTTGCGATCAGTGTTTACCTGCACAACGCCAACAACGCGGGTGCCGCGCGCCATTTCCTTTTTGGCGAAACGATAGAGGACCTGATCCAGATCCCCTTTTGTCTCGGTCATCGTATAGGCAATTTTCATGACGGTTCTTCCTTGTCTGCGACCCACATATAATCCCGCATTCGACAAGAAAACTAGCCCATAGAGTCCACGTAATGCGCGGCGAGATCGCGCAGCGCTTTGCGGTATGGGGCAGGGCCAAAGCTGATCCGCGCCACACCCAGGTCGGCCACGCTAAATAATTATTCTGGCTCTTGATATAGCATTTACCAGTTGGTATCGACCCTTAGGTCAACTTTCTATTGTTCACTTATCCTGTCCACGCTGTTTTTTGGTGTGAAACAAGTGAAACAAATATATACAAAAGTACTAGATATTTTGATGACATAGTCAGTCATCATCGTCATCAAGTTACACTGATCAGTAAATCTATTGATGATTATGATTGACTATGTCATGGAAATATCCAAAGCTTTCGTATATATTTGTTTCACTGTTTATCAAAAGGACCTATCCCTATAAAAGGGGAAGAAAAAGTCAGAGCATACGCTTCACGAACTCTCACACGCGGAGAAAGTAATTACTCTGCTACACAGCTTGAATTATTATCAATTATACACCATCTTGACAAGTTTAAACATTACTTGGTAGGAAGACAATTTAAACTACGTTCCCACCATAAAAGCCTACAATATTTACAGACTTTCAAAAAGCCAACAGGAATACTCGCGGGATGAAGACTAAAAATCCAAGATTTAGACTATGAATTTGAATATCTTAAGGAACAACTAAAAGGCACATGCGCCAACCTTTCTTCAATCATCCAACCTTCATTCAATCACCCAACTTTCATTCAAACACGCAGCCTTCTTTCAATCATCCAACCTACTTTCAATCATCAAACCTTTTTTCAATCATCAAACCCTCTTTCAATCATCATACCTTTTTTCAATCACCAAGCTTTCTTTCAATCATCCATCCTTTTTTCATCCAATTTTATTGAAATTGGAAAAGTGGATACCTTCTTTCGATCATCCAGCCCTTTTTCATTCATGCAACCTTCTTTCAATCATCCAATTTTATTTCACTACCCATCCCTGAAAATTTCTTTTCCCTAACCTAACCCCTTTCCAAGATAGCAAGAAGTAACTAAACTAGAATTTTACCACTTGTGATATATTTATCTAAACCTTCTTCAATTGGCTTTCCTATTTTTGATATTTTATTGAAAATGCATACTTTAATTGAATATTTTTGTAAAATTTCTTATTTAACTTACTTGTGGAAAGTCAGTGCTTCTGGATTATATGACATCAAAAATGGATTTGTGATGAAACAGTAAGTTTGAAACTGATGTTTTAATCTTTTTTCATAGTTTAACAGGGCACATTGTAAAACAGTTTTTGCTTAATAACTGAATGTTTTCACCCTGTATAAATAATTCAAAATGAATGAAAATAATGAAATGAAAATGAAAAATTTTAAAATGAAATACCTATCACATCATTCAACAACATGGCCGCAATTAATTTGGCAAAATTGCGCTGGGACACATCGCCGACTGATCGGGGACATGTCGCCGACTGATCGGGCACACGTCGCCGACTGATCGGGGACAGGTCGCCGATGTGTCGCAGTAGGTCGCCGACTGTTACGATTATACTAAGGAGACATTTCATTTAAAACCTGGTTAATACAAGACTTAATACAATCAATACTCAAAATGTCTACATCTTCTAAACAATCTTTAGTACCACCGCCCGCAAGATACTCACCCAAACTTCTAATTGTCTTGTTCTGCAGGATCTGGACCCTTTTCACATGATAGAAAATTGATTGCACACAATGAACAACCATACACTAGATAAGGATGAAGAATTGAATAACAAATCGCTTTCAGAACATGCAGAGGAAAAAAATGTGAAATATTCTTAAAATACCGACAGGGTATTATCGAGCACATTTCATTACGTTATGAACCCGAACATTTACAGGACCACGACCTGGTTATCGCTGCCAGTGATTATGAACAAGTGAACGAAGCCATCTCCATTCAGGCCAGGGAGCGGGCCATCCCCGTGAATGTGGTGGACAATCCCGCGCTATGCAGTTTTATTGTGCCATCCACCATAGACCGTGATCCGGTCCAGATCGCTATTTCCACCGGTGGTGCTTCACCCGTTCTGGCTCGCCTATTACGTTCCCGATTGGAGACCTTTATCCCTACGGTTTTGCGAGTTCAGGGTGCTAGAATAGTTCGGACATATATGTTCCGATGACTAAGTCACTAAGGCTAGGAATAAGTGAAGACAATAGGTGACGTTGGGTAACGAAAAGACTGATCAGGTGGGCAGTTTCACTTACCTTGGTAGTACTATTAGTAAAGTCAGTGTGAGCAGCGAAGAAGTTAAAAGTAGAATAGCCAAGGGTCAAGTGTTTTTTTTTTCAGTTAAAAAGAGTTTGGAAGAATAGGGAGATAAGTCTGCAAACCAAGATTAGAATATTTGAAGCTACGGGGAGCTTGTTGCTATCTGATATCTTATTATTCTTAAACTGCGAAGCAAAACATTTAATTTATAGGAATATATACGAGTACCCCCTCCAAAATAGCCGCCAGAGCCCAACTTACTGGGCATAATATTCCCCAGGGCATGTTATGCCCTCGGAGCGTAAGTTATAACACCTGCACCGGGCTCTTGGGGGTTTTATCAGCCTCAGATTTTCGTTGTCTCATCTTTATACTATTTACTGCAAAATGGCTATCTAAACGTTTTGTCAGATTCATTTAGGGAAAAGGGGATGTCAAACCAGCTATCCCCCTCCCACCCCCAGATACGACCTTGCTATCAGGTCTTTCTTTGGAGGAGGTAGCAGGATTATACTATACCATTCCCGAGAGATCCAGTTACATTAGGTTGGTTTTCGCTTTTTTTGCGAATTACTTCTGTGACTAATAGCTGGAAATCATACTTGACGTCAGAACACCCATAAATCGACTCTGGGAGGGGGGGTGGTGGTGGTGGTCCTTTTCACTCTAATTGTTTAGAACATGTCAACGTAAAAAGTAAGTGTGAGGCCCAAATTATGGCCGGATATTTTCTTGGATTGCAGAAAAAGCCTTATATTTTTAGACTCGATCATGGGTACAATTCCTGTACAATTCCTGCCAACAGATTTCCTGTTGGCAGGATGTTTTCTTGGATTGCAGTTATTTCTCGTGGGCTACAAGGGCACCGGAAGAAAATTTTTTGGGGAGGAGACGCCAAAATAGCAGTGGTGGCTGGGTGACAGAGAATATATTTCAGGAAATTTTTCGTAGTAATACGTTTATTTTTAGAAACTTTTAGGAAAAAACTCTCATATAAAAAGGGGAACATGTACCCGTGATCTTCTGGCAAAAAATACGAATTTCCACATTTTTGTAGATAGGAGCTCGAAAGGTTTTCTATAGGGTTCGCTGATATGCTGAATTCGATGGTGTGATTTTCGTTAAGGTTCTATAACTTTTAGGGGGTGTTTCCCTCTATTTTCTAAAATAAGGCAAATTTTATCAGGCTCGTAACTTTTGATGAAAAAAACTAAGTTGATGAATTTTGATGACTAAAATCAGCACGAAGATCCGATTCTTTTGATGTATCTTTTAATATCAAAATTGTTAGCAGCTTTACCCATTGTTTACGTATAGTATTTGTTATTAGGAAGTATACAGACGTTTTCAGGGAGGGGGATGCTGGTGAGAGGTCTGGGAGGGGTTTACGTGGGAGGATCTTTCCATTAAAGAATTTTTCACGGGGGAAAGGATTTTTTTATGAAGGAGACGCCAGATTTCCCAGCATTATTTAAAATGCGATCAAAAATTAAATAAAAAAATAGGTTTTTTCAGCTTAAAGTAAGGAGCAACATTAAAACATAAAAAGAATAGAAATTATTAAGCATATGGGTGTTCGAATTTGCGTTTGATTCAGTGGTCAAAATATTATCTGGAGCAACATAAAAGATATGTAACAGAAGAATTACCCACTTCTCTTTATTTCTTATTTATTAATCTCCTTTATTTATGACTTTGACGTGAGTGTTTGCTAAGTACAGTGTGGAATTCTGACAACCTGGATGCGCATAATGTCTTTAGGTTGTGTTCAACATACATTTCAAAATTCCCTAAAAGTTAAAACTTAATACCCTAGCAGTTCTTCAAGTATTTTACATACATCCTTTTGACAACCTTAAAAATAAGTGAAAAAATGTTTTCGTTTTCTATGTGACTTATCTATCTCTTTTCTAATAGCGTTAAACTTCGATTGAGGAATGTCGTCTTCCTTCTTATTTCTCGCCTTCTCCGTTGTTTCGTGGCCATGGAGTCCTGTGAGGGGCTATGCTGTTTTGCTTTTACTTCTATTGTTTTTATTTAATAAACTACCACAGAACTCAGGTAGCGTAGTATCATATAACCATTTCTGGTTGGATTCTCATTTCATTATCATCGACGTTTATCCCCTTGTCGTTTTATCAGGCTTTGGTTACCACCGGTGGGGGGGGGGGGGATAAACCGTATTCTGAAAGCCTGGCACCCGATCTCTTGGCACTGGGACTTGACCCTTTGTTAAACGTAGGGAATGCACTCTGGCAACTAATTAGAAGTTCTTTCTATTAAAGTCAGCATATTCATGAAGAGTTAGCCTACTTATGTGATATCAGAGATGTTTTCGGGATGAAAATAGCTAATACTAAGCTCTGCATTTGACATTATTTTTGAAAAATAGTGTGAAATTCTTACGTGTTGAAAAACAGGGCTTTCTAAAATTGCATTTAAAGGAGTTCGAAGCTCATGACTCATTTGAGATAGAAATTTAGATTTTGCGTTGTTAGATCTTTCCGCATTTTCCTTTAGCTTCTTCAGGGATTTGGCTTGGCTTAAAATTTTATCCAAGGCTGTTTTATAATGTCACGTAAGTTGGTGATTTGGGCAAAATGATTTTCCTGAAAGCATTTTAGAAGCGAATAACAAAAACGTTGGTAGGTTATTCGTTAACTGATTGGTGGAAAACGCTAAATCTTTCAATTCGTCTTTTGAGTCGACAGCTCATTCGTGATTAAAGTTAACAATTAGGAAAATGTGCATAAAAAAGGCTATCTTGATCCTGATCTTCAAGATCAAGTCATAATAAGCGTACAGGAAGATGAAATATAGTGGCTGCCCAATAAAAAATCCATCGTCTATTAAAATTTTGCCCGACTTTAGGCTGATTTTCTGCCCGAATATGACCGATTTTTGCAAATTTTCCCAACTTTGGGAGGGGGGGGGAGGGCGTGTAGACAGTCCTCCTGCCCCCTGTCTCCTACACCTATGGTTCTACAGTTCCCTTCGGGAGAAGGAGTGGAGGTGGGTACTTTAAAATACCTTCACGGGATATACTCTGGCCTGTGGACCTATCCCTGAAAGTTTCATTTTCTTAACCTAAACCCTTTCCGAGATATCAAGAAGTCAATTAACTAGAATTTTACCCTAAGTCTTAGAAATGTGCCTACTTGACAGGTAAATGTGTATTGAAATTTTGACAAAACAATATTTTACCTTGGTTTTAAGTTATCACTAATTCTTTCTTAGGTTTTAGTTCTAAAAATGCATTTCTGTTATTCAAGTAGGCCTACACCTAGTTTTGGATCTTCTTCTTGTAAAAATTGAAGTGGTCTGGGATTCAAACCCAAGACTTCTTGCACTCTAAGCAAGAATCATACCACTAGACCAGCAAGCAATACTTAGAACAACAATCATTTGTTTTATCAGCAAAATAAAATCTTCTCAACTACCTTGTTCACTTGCTCCCCCCTTGGATGGTTGAATCAGGAAGCAACTATTTCTAATTTAATCTGGTCTGGTCCTTGATACGGCTGCCAGCTTTCATCATCCTAGCTTATCTGGAAGTACACAGACTAGCGCAGAACTTTACCCAATTGCTGATTGCCCGGATCGGGGTCGGCGTTGGCGAAGCCGGCGGCAGCCCGCCGTCGCATTCGATTATCTCCGACCTGTTCCCGCCGGGCCGGCGTGCGCTACCGCTTGCGATCTATTCAAGCGGCATCACGTTCGGCGTTTTTGTTGCCTATGTTTTTGGCGCCTGGGTGAGCGATCACTTTGGCTGGCGTGCGGTCTTTATTGCGCTCGGCCTTCCGGGCGTCATCCTGGCGCTGGTGGTGCGTTTTACCGTCACTGAGCCGGCCTACAGATCTTGAAAATTAATGTTTTGTGGAAATATAAGGGATTTTGCAGTTTATTAATTTTTCGTATATGACAACATCTATTTCTGGTGCTATTTTAGACGCAAAATTTTCGTCACATTTGCTACAATTAATAATTATTTTCTTCATTTCATCATAGTTCTGTTTGTGAAGGTGGAATTTGCGACCGTTTCTTTTCAGATTATGTTCTGATTGCTAGGTTTTATAATCCTTATAAATACCGTTTAGTATATTTCGTTTCGCTAATATGACCTTTTAATTGTCTTCCTAACTTATTATCTTCGGAGGGAGAACATTAACTTTGCGTAATGCAAACAATTCAGCATTTTACCAAGCTGATAGCAGTGCTATTGCTTCCTACTATAGATCCAGGTGTCCATGCTCAAACAGCAAGTTTATCTGGAAAAGTAACCGTTGAAGGTTCCCCTGTGGCATTTGCTAATGTTTTTCTAAGAGAAACTCAATTGGGTTCGTCTACTGATGCTGCGGGAAAATTCATCATCAAAAATGTTCCTGCCGGAACCTATGCAATTGTTGTGTCCTCTATAGGGTGTAGACTCAAAGCTACATTGGGTCCTAGAAGCCATGTTAGTGCCGATTGTTGGCTATGGTTGGATAACATGGGTGCTTAAAAAACTTGTGGTTGCTAGGTGGCATCTGGAAGAATTGGCAAAGCGTAGTTTCAGGGGTTCCTTTGAGCGACTCAGTATAATGCAAGAAGCTGAGCAAGGAATTCCACTCAATTCTACCGTTGATATACAAAATGAATTAAAATTTAAGCGAATAGGTCAGGTTTGGTGTACGACGCATGGTAGGGTGGCAGCAATTGGTCGTTTTATCTGCATAAGCGCTTCCAGGTTGGCAAAATATCACAGTTACATTGTCCCATTGTCTTAGGAACAAAATACTGTATTATGTTTTCTCTTTCAGGGAAAGTCGAGATGTGACGATAATTCAAAACATACTACATGTATCTGGATTATCAAAAGGGCATTATTAAAAATTAAAATTGGGGCATTTTTAAAAACTGTTGGAAAATTCTATCCATGATATATGTAGTAAGCCAAAACCGGAATTCTTATAGAGAAAAACTTAAAATATTTAAAATATTCTTTTCTTAACTAACATCTCCACGCGTAAGATTGAGTTAGTAAAGATGAAAGTAAGACATATAAAGAAATCTAGTATGACATTTCTAGCAAATTTCCCATGTATACAATTTCCACTGAAAAGTTCAACCCCTGAAAAATCCTCATTCCATGAAAAATTCTCTCCGCGCAAAGGCCCCCCACAAAAATTCGTCATCACCTCCCCATCCGAAAAATGTATGCATACTTCTCAAAATACTTTTACTAGAAAGATACTATACACAAACAAAGGGCAAATTTTATAACTTAAACACCTTTCATCAAAGACACATTCTTCTCTGTTCTCTTTAATGTGATATCTAAAGTTGATTACCGTGGAGGAGATAAGGGATACCATGTATGCAATGAATAATAGTTCGTCTGGTAGTGACTTGATGAGTCTAAAAATTCTGAAATGCATTTTTCCATCTATGACTAGCATTCTAACATCTTTAATCAATGATTGTTTCAGACAAGATGAGTTTCCAGATTGTTTAAAATATGCAAGAGTGACACCGGTTTATAAAGTTGTTGACAGAAATGATCTTGGTAATTATTGCCCAATGCTGAGTCAAATAGTGAGACATTCATTTAGATTCCTTGACTTTTGTGGAGTGTCTCCTCCTTTTTTGAAAATCAGGTAAAATTTTCAGGCTCGTTGCTTTTGATGGATAATATTAAACTTAGTGATTTATATATATTTTAAATCATAATTAATAATCTATTATTTTGGTGTATTAATTGTCATCACATTTGTTTACGTTTTTTAGAGTTTTAGTTACTATTGAGCCGAGTTTTCCATCCTGTTTCGAATAGACGGACAGAAGTGGTGATTTCGGTTTTGACGCATCTGTGGAAATCGCAAAAAAGAAAAATTGGACGGCAAGTCGTCGTCGTTTCTCGTCGTAAGCTCTTCAGCTCATTGGCGTATCATGATTCAGCCTTTGGCTTCGTCGTGTAGTGAATATTTGAATGAAATGCGAAGCAATTAATTATACGACGTCACAATTAACAAGGGTTTATCAAATTCTAATTTCAAGCATATCACTTCACATTTTCACTATTTTGAATCGTTATAACACGATTTATCACTCAAAATATACCTTCAGAATTGAGGTAAAATACAATTACGAAGCTCCCCGCTCCTTTTTTCCCAAAATCGTCCGATTAAAACTATGAGGAAGCCATTTAGCCAAAAAAATAAATTAATATGCAAATTACATTTTAATTATTCATGTGCGGACAGCCAAAATCAAAACATGCATTTATTCAAAAAATTCAGAAATTAAATAAAAAAACACGCTTTTTTAACTGAAAGTAAGGAGCGATATTAAAACTTAAAGCGAACAGAAATTACTCCGTATATGAAAGGGACTGTTCCCTCCTCAACGCCCCGCTCTTTACGGTAAAGTTTTTTACTGTAAAGCTTGATACAAGAGGCGCATTTTCGTCCGCGTCTACAACGCTTTTGCGATGCATCGTGTCCTCGCATTGATTTCATTTTGGAATATGTTTACGGCTGCTGGTAAGACGACTGTTAGATCCGTATATTCTCATTTCGCAAAATTTCTTTTATGTGTACTCCAATGGGCTAGAAACAAAAGACTAGTGTCAGCCTACGGGTTAACTGAGCCACTAACAGTGGCCAAAAAGCCTCGCGGCCGCTATTTTTCTAGACTTGATAGGACAAACAGCCTCCACCATGGGCTAGTTCAGGAAGCACATCCGAGTCTATCAAGCTTTCAAATATTGAGATTAAAGACGAAAGTTTGTTGAATGAAGCTGCGGCAGATGTTAAAGGAGCCGAACGGTCTGGCATGCCTAATGTTGATGATCCTGTTGCCGACGAATCTTATGTTGCTGAATATTGCAGGTAGTTGAAAGAAATGAAAGGATGGGGATTTTGAAGGACTGTTTTGAACAGCGTGTGTGTGTCAGTGATTGGTAAGCTAATTTTTCTTTCCTGAGTAAGCAATTACGTTTCTTCTTAATTATCTTTTTATGTCCCTTTGGTATTATAACTTTAGCAGTACAATGCACAGTAACACATAGTAACTATCGTAATTAGCTTTCATCAGTGTACTTTCTAATTCAACTAAACGTCATGTTTGAAGGAGTTACAGGCTCATATCACGAAATTATCTTTAACCATTAGGTTTTCTTATAGCTGAATTTAATGATGAGGCTTTCATGAAGACTCCTTGTTTTCAAGGAGTGTTTCTCCCCTTTTTTGAAAGTTAAGCAAATTTTGTCAGGGTAGTAGCCTTTAATGAGCCTTGTTAACTACCAAATCAAAAACACTGAGGAGAATATATGCCTAATCTTAGCTCGAAAGATTAAATTGACCACTAAAGTGAGCAAACCTTAATTTGATAACAAAATAGTTTTATAAATATTTTTGAAATCAGCTCAGTCAAAAAGGAATGGCTTATTTCAGTTTCTCCATTAAATTTTATATTTAAATATTGTTCAGCCATTCATTAAAATGGTTAAAATAAAATAAAGTTTCAGTTGCTTAGTTTATGTTTGGTTGCATTTCTGCCCTTATTTTTTAAGTGCAGGGAGGTTAAACCAACTGAAAAGGTGTAATTCTTAAGGTACGAAAATACTCATTTAAGACTATTTTCGAATCGTGAGTTTTAATTACTCTCCTTTACAGCTTCTATTTTTTTCTGAAATGCTATTGCAACTCCCTGTTCAAATTCCTTGAAAAGCAATATAAGGATCAGAGATATACACATAAATAGCGTACATCCTAGTCAAGGGCGTCTCCAGGCTTTTTGTTCGGAAGTGGTGTTACACAAGAACATATCAAAATTTGATTATATGAATTTTGTTACGTTCTCTGCTCGTCGACGACCCGGCCGGCGAACGGCACCGCCGGTGCGACAACGATGGTCGCCGGATCCGTGGTTCCCGAGTGCAGCCATCCACGTAGTGTGAACCAGGCCTTGTCGGCAGCGGCGAGAGCGACAACGCCGGAGTCACCGAGCGCGCGATTGCCGTGCGAGCTCAGAGTCGTGGGGGCCGCGTCAGGCAAGGGGATCGCAAAGCTCCCATCGGTCGCGCTGACGATCTCGTCGCCGTCAGGGGATTCGAGGCCGGACCACTGCACGGGTACTCCGGGGACGGGCAACGTTTTTCGTAAGTTCCTTTGTTTCGAATAAAGTTATCGGAGTCGAGCCATCTTCGAACTAGTAGGATCGAAATTAGATAAACTTTCATCCTGTAATCAAATGAATGATCGGGCGAAGTTTTGATGCTTCGTGAAAAATTTTCCCGCGCTAGCGCTATATCAAAGGCATCAAGTAGAATTAACACCCTGTCAACGGGATTAGGGCTCATATTACTGCCACGCGATATTTTTCAGAAAAGCAGATCGCTGATTGGCTTAGGCAGTAAAAGCTGTTTTTTCGGTATTTTTATGATTTGAATGGTATTGTAAAAGCCACGATTTGCATATGAATAATACAGTTCGAATTCTTGATTTGACAGTGTAGGTTATGTGTCAGTTAGGCTTTAGCCTATAGATAGCTGAAGCATTTTTGTCCCAATCATTGTTGATGTTCCTTTCCTGCTAGAAGACATATAAACTACTTAAAGGGTGAACAGTGTCCCTTTGTTAGGACCTACTATAAATGAACTCTGGATTGCAGGTTATCTCATCCCAAAAGAAAAACTTTGAAATTAGCTATTTAAATTGCATCTGATTTTTTTTTTCACAGATACCTTATAGCTGTAAAGATGGAGATGAAAAATACTACTAAGACTAGATTTTCTTTTATGGAGTAAGATTATGATAAAAAAAAATTTCAGCCCGAGGGAAGACCAAATATATTATTTTTAAACAGGAACTTGGCAAAGGTCAAGCAAAACCTGAACCTGGCGCAAAATTGAGCTGTGTTCTAGTTTGATGGAAAATCTAGCCTATTGCTCTTTGCCCTCTTTTTAACGTAAAGTAGGCGTGTTGTATGTTATTTCGTTTCCCGAAGGATTCATCAAACGCAGCGCCAACGCTCGACTGTGGGTTGACGCATTCTTGTCTTGAACTCGCTGAATCAACATCGCCGGATCGATCACACCTTGTTGGGGAGTCCCCGATAGGGTGTTCCAAGCCGCCAGAGTTGCTTCGAACAGCCTGAAACTGAGCGACGGGTCGCCGAGCTTTTGCTGAACGCGCTGCCGGTAGCGATCGAGTCGATGGTCGGAGATCCAACGCAGACATTCAAACTGAACTTCGGAGGTTGAATAGTCACAAAAATGTTCACTCCTAGCATCCCTACTTTAGCGAAGTTCAACCAGAACTAATAGATAAAGTGTGGTGAAACAAGGCAATTCATTGAAATGAAAGAAGAGTAATTAGAAACACGTTTTCATTGCTAATCATGCCTTTTTGGCAAAGAGGGGTCTATCAAATACCATGTGACTGTGGCAAATACTATGTAGGTAGAACTCACCAGAATTTAGAGAAATGCCTACAACAGCATAAAGGTGATATCGCCACAGCTTTAAGTTCTAATATTGCTGCGATATTATAAGTTCGATATTTGGCGATTGCGTCTTCAAGGGATATTTCCGAGACTTCTGTATTGAGTAATCAACAATAATCAAAATTTTTATTTTACTCCGGTTCTTTCTGATTTACACGACCTAATGATCCCGATCTATTGTTGCAATCCAGTTTCCCGAGAGTTAATTTCTGGAATTTGCACCGTGCCGAGTTAGCTAATTAGATGGTTACTTTTTTAAAATTTATTTAATAAACAATCTGCAATTAACAATGAATAACGGAATAGAGTTCGTTAGCTTGCACAGTGTCGTTTTAAGGGCGGGGCCATACGATGCTAAAAATCCAGTGAGGAGGGGGTGAACCCATGCTCAAATGACACCCTTGATCAAAGTTAAAGTAAAAGAAGCAGCAATTTCCCGGGAAAGAATGAAGCTTTAACTAAACTCATGATTCCAACATTGGTCATATGCCCTACAAATGGGACATGATAATATTTTGGAGGGTCATGTGCGTTGCCTTCGACTGACAATACTCTAGAGCCTTAATTTTGAAAAAAAAAAAACAAAAAAAAAACAAATTTCACGTGAATGACACCACATCCATATGCATTTAAAGGAGAATGAAAAAGAAAGAGAGAAACTAATCAAAATACATACACATCTGGAAAGAAATTCAAAGCAAGAAAGACGAGTTCTTTTCTTAATTTTTTGTATTGTTTGAGGCGTTTTCCCCCTTATTATTTGGACGGTGAACATCCTCAGCTTTTAATAACATGTTAGTTTTTTTTTTAATATTAGAAAGGTGTAAATAAAATCCCTACTATAGATACGATCCTTAAAATAAAATAAAATATTTTGAAAGATTAGGTTTAAAATTCAAAATCCAAAACTTGGTCTAGATGTGTTGAACAGAAAAAAAAGTGTTCCTCAAATAATTTTGTGATAAGTTTTAAACCAGGGCTCAAAAAATCCAAATAAAACCAACTAACAAATTACATTAACTCTAGCTCATAATCAAATTACTAAAACGTTGAAAAATTGATGTTGTTTTTCTTGTCCTTTTATCGTTTTTTTTTCTGTTTAATTTTCATGAAACGATAATGCACAAAAATATTTTTTTTGCAGCTAAAATTACTCCATAATATGGAACAGCACCGAGCCACCAAGAAATAGTAAGAAGTAGTGAAATCTTTTAAAACCCATCATCAAAAATGTTAGGTGTCGTAGCACACATCATTGCTTATCAACTAAATTTGCCTTTTTCCTTTTGTAATTTTCTTATGATTATTCGACATGCTATTGCAAATCAAACAGTTCGTGGTAACGAACTATAGTAAGGAGCGACCCTGCTCAATAGTAACCAAAACTCTAAAAAATGGAATTTGATACCAATACTTACATCAAAAGAATCGCATTTTAATGCTGATTTTAAATACATAAGTTTCATCAAGTTTAGTCTTACTCATCAAAATGTTGGAAAGAAATTGAATAGAAGTCATATACCATTCAATGGTCCATTCATTATCTGGAAAGATGTAGTCCTATATTATTCACAATAGCTTGGTGTTTTTTTTGTACTTTGAACCAACTATTGGAGAAATGAGACCATAAAATTATACAAACCCACAAACTAGCAAACTTTTGTGTGTAGCCAAGGGCAAGAACTGGCTCTATTAGAGGAGTGGTGGTAGAATAGAATTGCAGCAGCAGTGACTGTTATGTTTGGAAAAAGTATTGGACAGGAAATGAATGGTAGGTCTCATATTTTTCTTTCATTAATTTGTTCTATTTTTTTATTTTATTTTTTTGACAAGTTTTAAATTATTAAACAGCATTGCGCTGTTAATTATAAATTTGCCACCCTCCTCTCAAAATAGATACCCAAATACACGACTATTACTGAATTTGAGTTGAGTTTGTATGTTTTCCATTCAGCTCAGCATAGCATATTCATTTAATTATCATAGTATATTCTCATAGCATAGCATAGTATATCTTAAATAAGAAAATTATCAAGTTTTGAAAATCGGAGCCTTTTATGTGCAGGTCTCGGCATGTGATCGTGAGCGGAATGAAGGGCAATCTTTCCATTGAGACTGTACGCGACCCCGTGGCGCTCGAGCATCTATTGCCGGATTGGTGGCGGCTTTGGAGGCGATGTCCTTCAGCGACACCCTTTCAATCGCCCGCGTGGCTCGCCGCTTGGATCCGCGAGTTCGCTCGGGGTCGTTTCCTAATCCTATGCGCCCGCCGGAATGGTGCATTGGTGGGTCTGCTGCCGATCGATATCGATGGCGAGGAGGCGCGGCTTTGCGGCGGCGGCATCGTCCGACACCATGCGGATGTCGGAGGAAGCCCCGGTGGTGATCCGGTCGGCGCCGAAGATCAGGTCCTCGGCGATCCGCCCGCCGCAGGCGACCCGCAGATCGGCTTCGAGCTTCGCTTTCGACAGCGAAATGCGGTCCCCTTCCGGCAGGCGCATGACCATGCCGAGCGCACGGCCGCGCGGGATGATCGTCGCTTTGTGGATCGGATCGCTGTCCGGGCAGTGCAGGGCGACGATCGCGTGGCCGGCCTCGTGATAGGCGGTGAGCTTCTTCTCCTCGTCGGTTGGGCGGCGTCTGATTGTTCCGAGCCTTCGTCATTATTTTCCGGAGCACTGGGACGGCAAAGGTGGCAGGTTCACCATTGCGCAACATGTCGATGATGTCATCGCCTTCATCGAGTGACTGGACGCGGGGCCAAGTGATTTGATCGGCCATTCCCGTGGCGGACATATCGCGTTTCGGCTCGCCCTCAGACGGCCTGACCTCATTAGAAGGCTGGTGCTTGCAGAACCGGGCGGAGCAGCTGATGAGACCCTGTTGCCGGTTGGCGACGAACAGGACGCTGCGCCCGACAAGCATCTTTTACGACTTTCGCCCACTGTAAATCGTTGGAAACCGCTTCTTGTAATTCTTCGCCAAAATGTTCTTGTCCTTCTTTAAAAGTAAATTCTGGAATCGAGTCAGGGTCATAAAAAGCGCATAATTGAATCAATTCATATGCCGCTGGACTATTTTCTTGCGTTTTCTGTAGAGAAATATCAAAGGCACGCGCTACCGAATATTTGATGAACAATTTCCGAAACGCTATTCGATAACGACGCTTCCGATTCCGCTTCTACCCATAAAACCGCTTCTAGGTACGATGGATTTTCTTGTTTGACTTTTGTTCTAGAGCTAAAAAAAAAATTCAAAGAAAATTAAAGGCCTCAGCAAACTTGAGATCAGCAGAAACATAGCGTTTAATAATTCAAACTGAAAAAGGACTATATATTACCATTAAAAAATAAATTTAAAACAAACAGAAATTAAAAAAAAAACAATCATAGCAAACCAACATACAAAAGGTATTAATATAAATTAATAAGAAAATTGTTAAAACGAGTGAAAGTTTAAATGAATATGTATATCAAGTTCAAAACCGACGAGTTCGCCCACGTCGACTATCTGCGCCGCATTCAGCGCGACGAGCAGACCGGCCTGTTGATCCTGGGCGCAATCGCCGGGGTCGGCGCGGTCATCGCGGATTCCAGGGCGGGCTACCCCGAGAACGGCGCGATCGATGCCTTGACCAGGCCGGACGGGCTGTATGACTCCCTGGCGCGTGCGATCGACCAAACCGGCGCCTCCGACCCGTCGGTACTCGCGGAACGCTTCGTCGGCAGCAATTCGACCGATTCCGACGGCATCCGCATGCTGATGCTGCCTTGTGATACTCTTGTACTAAATTCTCCGTTTACAGGGATGATTACTTTGTCGCCTTTCTTAACTACGTTGACAACTCCTGCCTCAACAGCACCAGTTCCGGAAGCAGATAATGCTACAATATCATTTTGTGTTTGAAATACTTGTTGTGTTTTATCAACAACATCAGTGTATAATTCAACAAAATCATCACTTCTGTGATTCCCCGGATCCATTTAAAACTAAATTGTTCTTATTTTGATGAAGATACTATTAAATATAAACAAATTTAATTAATTTAAGTTATTTTCCCACGCCCATTGTTTCCCATAACAAACATCCAAACAGAGTTTTGAGACATCATTTTTTTTTAGCATTGTTGAAAGAATCAGTAATTGTAGCAATAGTTGTAGTTGCAGTAAGCAAATAGCACCTTTTTTTCAAAATCTCTTTCAACACACGATGATTTTTTTTTTAACTTAATACCATCAACTGGTCCTGAAGCATTGCTGATACGTCCTCTTGACAACCTGTATGGGCATAGTATGTTTCGATTTATTTCAATACAGTTACAATATTGCCCAGCATTTTCGTCAAAACTCGATTTTTCTTAAGCTAAAAACTTGATTTTGTTAAATATTTTTTCTAGTAATCCAGCTTTAACTGAAAATGTTATTGTGTTTAATGTTTTCTGAAAAGCCCAGGCTATCCAGAAGTAACTGATATCAAATTAAAAAAAAATCAAACATTTAATAAAACCAGATAGCTACTGTGTTACACAGTTTACATTATCATATAGTATGCCTATAAAACTAATTACATTTCCCGGGTTATGTTTCACGTCCTCAGAAGAGTTTATTCGTCAACTGGCATCCAACCAAAGGTAAAAATGGTATTTTCAAACAAAATCTACCAACGAATTTGAAAACTGCCAGGTAGCATTGCCACTTTGCTACCCTATTTTTGCACAGCTGTTAAGGTCTATGTTAACATGAGGAGGGCAACCATCCTCTCACTTTAAACTAAACTTAACATTTTACAAAACAATGCTTAAGGAAAAATGGCTGATTTAGGTGTATCTACTTTTAAAATACAATATAATTGTCGTAAGTAGAAGGGATACTGTACTAAGTAAAAAGGATAATAAATTTAAGTCCCATCACGCACATTACGTTGGACGAAATTTGAAAAATCAAACGTAATGCACTTTACGTTGGACGATTTGAAAAATCGACCAGAAACTCAATAAAAACGAGTTTTTTAATACTGAAAGTAAGGGCAATATTAAAGTTCAAAACGAACAGAAACTGTTTCGCATATGAAGGGTTATTCCCTCCTCAATACCTTGCTCTTTACGCTACAGTTTGACTGTTGGCTCAGATTTTTAAGAACGGCTACTGAAACTCAGGGGCCGTTTAAGTAGAATAGGAAGCTTTTTAAAAAACACCTACTATAACTATGGGGGGGATTTATAAAAATGAGTGAAGGCTCATGCTAAAAACGCCCGCCGGATGCACCATCAAAACTTAATCAATACCTGCTGTTCTTTTGATGTCCAATCGGGTGTGGTATTTTGAGATAGGGCTTCCCTATCGGTTTTTTCCCCTTTATAGAAGAGCATTCCTGGATTGTGTCCGGGGGTCCACCATTGTTTTCCCCCAACCGAAAACCTCACTCACCAGCTTCAAATCGGCTTATATAGATAACACTCGTCCTTCAAAAGAGAAGGAAGGAACCTTGGGCTATATGACTATGACTTGGAGAGTTACTTAACGATTTATTTAAACTATTTATCAGTGAAACGTTGTTGCCTCTCTGATAATGCAGTCCAGGGTCGAATCCAATCTATTGTTGTGATTGTGGTATGCCACAACATAGCCGCAACACAAAGCCAAACGACGGTACAACCTTGGGCTATATGACTATGACTTGGAGAGTTACTTAACGATTTCTTTCAACTATTTATCAGTGAAACGTTGTTGCCTCTCTGATAATGCAGTCCAGGGTCGAATCCAATCCGCGAGATTGGCCATCTCATTCATAAACGAAATTTTTGTGGCCAGCATGCCGTTTGCTGCGTATTTCGTGAGCTCCGCCGAGCGCACGTCCATGGCAATGACCTTGTCGTGATTACGATTGAAGGGTCTATAGAGGTGCTTCATGCGCGCTAGCGCGTGCTCATTGTCGGAGCCGATAACAATTCGGTCCGGCTTCTGGCAATCATCAATTGCCGCACCTTCTTTCAAAAACTCCGGATTTGAAACTACCGAGAAATCCACTTGCACCTCACGCTCAGCGAGCTGCAGCATAAAAAGTCAATTTTTTCGACGTAACTATTGATACCAAAATCCTGCTTTTTTAGATTTTCGGATACTACTGAACCAAGTAGCTCTTTTCATTTCTTGAATGATTTTGTTGGTTGTTTGAAATATATCCTATATAATCTGTGACGGTTTACAGGCTCTTGATACTTACGAGTTCCCCCTATCAACCCTGTAATTTGTTTTAACTACACACAATCATTAGGAATGAAGAACCCTATCAAGGGACTTCCTGTAATCTGTTTAAAATGTTCATAGCTTTGTCTCTTATGGGTGATTTTAATACTAAATTATTAGATAAAAACTCATCAATGGCGATTGATTTTTTATCTACTATGACTTCCTTTCGTTTATTGCATTCTATTTTGATCCCAATACGTATCACTGAGTCGTCCACCACATTAATTGATAATATATTTTCCTCTCTTTCATCTCAAAATAGTGCTGTGATTATTTCAGATATAGTAGACCATTTTCCTATATGCTCTAAATTTGATTTGTTGAATACCCGTCCTTCTAAATCATTTGTTCAAAGGCAGCATTTTCTCACAATAAAGTAGATAATATATGCACTTTAATTCTAAAAATGACGTGTCAAACTCTCATTTTATCCTACTATCACAGAGGGCAGCATTTCAGCTATGTTTTGCCGATGGATGATGGAGAGAACTCCACGCTGTTAATTTGCAACGTAATCATTATAAAGCCCGAGTTGATTTTTTTTTTTTTTTTTTTTGCAGGGGTTTTTGGTAGTAGTAGAACACAAAAACTAAATGAAATTAATCCCTGGGAGGCATATGAAAATCTGAATTTTCAGTATAGGAGACGAATCATAGAGGGAGTTATGACTGACGAGTTGATCCCCGCCGTCGTATACCTGCGAGCATGCTATACGAAGCAGGAAACGAGTGTTCCCGAACAGAAGCGGCAAATCGCAAAGCACGCTGAAAATCGTTACCGAATCATCGAGTGGTATAGCGACGACGGCAAGAGTGGCTTGCATAGCACACAGAAGCGTAACGACTTCAATCGCATGCTTGCCGACTCTTCGAGTGGAGAGTTTCGTTTAGTGCTTTGCCTTGACATTTCCCGGTTTGGGCGTCTCGACTCAATCGAAGGAGCGAGTGCGATAGTCGGAACAATGATCACGACCTTACGCCGCTCAACTGAGTTGCAGAGCATATCTATGATCAGTGATTTACCGAACGATGTTGGAGCACTCAGAATAACGTTTCGGCCCGCTTCTAAGCGTTCAAGAATTTCCAATTGCTCGCGATGGTATATGATTTCGTTATCTGCATCGGAACGATATGCTTCGTAAGCCAACTGGTCCCGGAACGTAAGTCGCTCGGGGTCTGCGTATGGGAACAATCCTGAGAGACGCAGAAGGGCACTTTGCATATCCAGACATTCGAAGGACGGGTTCATGGCACACGCCCTAGAGGCCGACCTTGTAAGAGATGGACCGACAATTTCCCGGCCCAAAACCTGCCCCAGCTACTTAGTCTAGCACCAGATAGATCGAACTACCGTCGCCACATCTATAATTTGCTTAGAAGAGAAGAAGCCCCAATACAGCCACAAAGGCCAGACGGGACTTCTTAAGTCATTTGCTGCGGGCGGATTTTTTGCTCATGGAACTTGTTTCATGCCGGTTTTTGCTCGTAAAACTTGTTGCATCTTGATTTTTCTGTTGTGTTCTATCCCCCTTTATATGGATCATTTTGATGGACTTCGTCTTATGGAGCACAGGAAAGCCAATTGAAGACCATGGAATCAAATGGGGAAGAAGAACGCAACTGGACTTAGATTATGCTGATGATTTAAGCATATTAGATGAAAGTGTGAGCAAAATGAATGAATTTTTAGAGGTTTTAGGAGTTCAGGGTGCTAAAATAGGCTTGTAAATTAATGTTAAGAAGACTAAGTCATTAAGGCTAGGAATAAGTGAAGATGAACCGGTGACATTAGGTAACGGTTAGTAATAAAACCGTGGTATCATGGTCGAACTCGAACTTTTATATATCTAACCCTCTTAGCTTGAAGAACAAAGAAACTTGCTGTTTTTGCTGGTAACAGTGGTAACTGGTAATGGTGATGGGGTTCCTTTTTTCCTTCTTTTAGCTAAAGCTAGCAGGTTGCCACGGAGGTCGCAGAGACATATTTATTTGCTAATTCAAACATACAGCTCACACTTACGGACTTTTTATTGACTTTTTTTCTTTTTTATTTACATAATAAACAAAAATATAAACTATTACAGGTATTCGTCCTCCGGTGCCTCGGACAAGCCCGGTACACGGGGATGAGGGGGATAATAGCCACGCGGCGGGCTCCCCGACATGCCACCCCCGATGTTTACATCGAATCCATAGGGAATGGGGTCCGGACTCAGATGCCATTTCCCGATGACAGCCGAGGCATAGCCAGCCGCGTTAAGGTGATCAAAAAGCGAGGGGAAATCGCTTGAAAGACCGCCGTTTTCCCGAGAAACTGGCGCGCCAACACCGGTTCGGCTGGCGTAGAGGCCAGTTAACAAAGAGGCGCGTATTTTGCTCTGCTCCTACCCTGCTTGGCCAAATGCAACCAAACTTTCCTCGAGGTTTTTCCGCAGGGGAATTTTCCATGGGGAGGGAAGTTTCTAGGGGGTGAACTTATTAGGGGAAATTATACACCGGGAGAATTATCCAAAATTCCTGTACAAAAATCCTGTCTATATTTCTTACTTTCTCTTTTCTGTCTCATTTTTACTCGTGGAGTTGCTAAGGGCAATTACCCGGGGTTTCACTGGGATTGAATTGCCTAAAAGATATTTCCATGGGGAGGGGAAACAATTTATGTTCGTTTTAAGTTTTAATGTCGCTCCTTACTTTCAGTTAAAAAAAAATTATTTTTTATTTAATCTCTTAAAAAAGCGTTCCTATTCCAATACAGACAGGTAAGCGGGATTTTTTTTGTGGGGATGAGGGGCAAAATAAAAATAAATATTTGATAATTTGAATAAGAAGTGCCAATAGCTTCGTAACATTTGAGGTTTTGGAATGGAGTGAGGCCCAAAGACCCCACTACGTTTATGCTTGATTCAATAACAAAAATTATTCTGCATTTTTCGATAATGGTGAAAATTCGGGAAATTTTACACCGGGGTAGGGGGGGGTTTTGACAGAATTCCTGTATAAAAATCATTTTATTTGTCTTTTTTCTCTTTGCCAGCTCAATCTTGCATGTGGAGATGTTTCGGCGGAAATTTTCAGCGGATTTGGCTTTCCAGAAAAAATTCTATGGAAGGAGGATTTCGGGAGTAATCGGAAGAACGATTAAAATTTAGCCTTGTCAAATGAAAGTATGCTGGAGAAATTTTCAGGCTGAATCGTCCGCAGGAACATTTGCGGAGATAGGGGTATGGTCAAATTTCAAAACTGATGGGCGGCTTTTCCACCCATCAGTTTTGGTCAAAACGGCGTGGGCGGCTTTTCTAGGGGGGAGTATTTCCAAAAAAAAAACTTTAGAAACATCAAAAATGTGAAATTGATATTTAATCCATTTTAATTTTTGGGAATATTTTGGTTTGTGCAGATATTATGAAAGTAAAGAGTAACATTTAACCCCAAAATGAGCATTCCGTATACGAGGTAGATTGGCCCTTCCTCAACCTCATGGTTGCAGAAACTTTGGAGGATGAGGATGTACCTTAGTTTTTTTTAGTGTTTGGTAAGTGTTGTAGCCTACACTTACCTGTTGGCTTGTGGCCAAATTTTGTCCTTCCTTTTTCATAATGACAAGCCATATTTTCAACTAACTGTTGTGTAATACTGATATTAAAACGATATTAAGATTCAAAGACTGATATTAAGACTTAAAACGAATAGAAATTATTCCATATATGAGGGAGCTATACCTTCCTCATCCCTTGCTCTTTACGCTATTTCAAAATATCTCTCATTCAAATTCAACAGCCCTTGTGAAACGTACATGGGTTTGTGCGGAAACCTTAAAAACTAAGCTTAGAAGTGTTATAAGAGTGTATGAAAATGTGAAAACAAGATTAATGAGAAATAAAAGAGAAAAGAACTTGTTTAAAATTAAATGAATTCTTTTGACTAGTATCGCTTGATGTAGGAGTATAATTAAAGCTGAAAAACTAAGATTAGGACTGTTAAAGGAGGGTACAAAATGTAAAAAAACAGATTTTCGAACTATAAGAACAAGGAAAGAACACAGGTGGCACAAAAGTGTAAAAGGGCCCTTGACATGGTCTTTCGTCAGCCTAACTTAACTACTGTCCAAGATAGAAAATAGCCCCTCATCAAGAATTTTAATGACTGTTTAAAGTGAATTTCATTTTTAGAATTTGTAGTAACCATTTTCAACTGGCAAATAATAAGGAACAATGTGTCACTTAAAGGGTTTAAAATGGAATCTACAAAGAAAGCAAATAGGATGTTTGAAAGAGCATGAAAAGACGAGTTCACATTCTACCTATTCAAGTAATGACAAAAACATGAATTTTGCCATGTTTGTTACAATCTTGGCAAATAGTTGGAGAGAGTCTGGTTTTTACTACATGTATGTGAAGAAAATGGTTACTATGATTATAAGCCTAGTAAGTGATTCTTCATATAAGAATAGCGTGTGTAACATTTTTTCAAATAATCAATTTGAAACACGTGAATTTTATAATATGAATCAGAATAGTATTTTTGACTTTACAAAGAGATATAATAAAGGTGGTTACATTGTATTGTGGAAGACTTGACCCTGATTTTACAGGCCACTATGTGTAAAAGTTGAACGATGATCTACTGCCACTTACTGCTGTCGATGATCGTCTAGGGTAGGTGGCCACGATTCAGGGTAAGAATTAAATGGCAAGGTGGTTTGCCCCGCGGTTGCGCCCAAATCCGTGGAGACGGATTCTGTCAGCTGTTATACCTCTGGCAGCAATGTACTACGGATTCTTTTATTGGTCCGACGCTCCTTCTTTTGCCTACGTGGCCACAACTGCATTATTACTATCTATGCTGGCCATTTCCTTTTTAGTAGTGAGGAAAGCCCAGGAGTACAATTCATCAAAAAGTCGGCAAAATCATCAACCATAGGCGAAGCTGCATTACCAAATTATGCGGACATCAGCACTGGTGAATGTGCTATGATGGTTTCAGAACATAGTGGGGTGTAAAAAATGTTCAATAGTCAACAAAGAATGCTCTGCGTTGCCCATGTTTCAGTAATGCTCTAATTTTTTTAAGTCGTTTATAGAAGCAAGACATCTTACTTCTATTAGCCCCAATGAAATAGACAAATATGTCAACGGGTTCTGACATCTATCTTTCCTGCAATGATTTATTCAAGTACATCATATTATATTCTTAACAAGCCAACGGAAATTTAGTCACTAAAAGACTCTTTTTGTCTCTTCAATTTTTAAAAACAGATATGTTGCCTCTGCATATGAGTAATAGATGTCACAACTCAACAGCAATATTATACTTGCCATTAGCATTTTTAGTGACAATATATATTTTACTTTCCTGATACTACAGGAGTCAAGTAGTTACAATAAGTAGATGAAACATTAGTTCGAGATTCTTACAATGAAATTCAAGGAATCGAGGTGGTAAATTTGTCCATCCAAATGTAGCCAAATCATTACGAAAAAACGTAATTCCTAAAGAAAGCCATGGTTCGCGCTCGACACACTCGTCGGGGTGGTCCCTGGCGAACGGGAACGCGTCGCGACGAATTCGTGCCCGTCGACGCCGGAGTGGCCGGAGCTCGGTTCCCCGCAGGAGCTGCTCGAGGCGCGACCCGACTTGCGGGCGGCGAGGCACTGAGTCATCGCTATCGATCATCGCGTTGCGTCCGCCGTGGCGAATCGACTTCCTCGGTCGGTCGTGGGCGGCTCGGTTCGCGGTACCGGTGATCTTCTTCCAGATACTATGGTCGCGAGTCTCCTCGCTGGCCTCTCCATCCGACCACCGAGCTTTCGGATTGAGATTGAACTGAATGAAGGTTCGGTCGTCGTCATACTCCACTGTTTCGGCCAGCAGTCCATCAAGCGTGAACGGCTCGTCCCGGGAACGCCGCATGAGTGATTCATAGGTCAATTGCCCGAATTCCGGGTCCCACATGCCGCGTGCCGTTGTTCGAATGCTCTTGAGGATAAAGGGATTGAGATTGTCGAATGTGCCGACAACGCCGTAAGAGATTTTGCCGCCTTTCGGGGCATCCGCATTGACATAGGGCAGATGTCTTGACTGAGAAGAGTGTCGGTGCCGGAGACTGACGAACCGCAGGAGCGCAGCAACGGCGGCCGGCCTCCAGAGCCAGTCGAGACGATCTATGCCGACGGGGTCGCCATGGTGCAGCTGCTCGGCCCGCAGGACCGTCTGCTGCGGATGCTCGAGAGGGAGCATCCTGACGTCCAGGTGCTCTTCCGCGGGAACGAGATCCCCCTCAGCGGTGACACCGACGCGGTCGGGAAGGCGAAGGCGCTCGTGGAGGAGCTGCTTGCAATGACCCGGGCCGGGCACGATCACGAACAGGCACGAAGCCAGCTCCCTCACGTTGGGGGGGCAAACCCAGAGGCAAAAGAAAAAAGGGCGTGGCAGTGTTTTCTCTTTAGTAACCAAAGAAGAGGAACAGTATCAATGTAGACCGATTAAAGCGACGAAATTGTGTTTCGTTTATGGTAATTTTGAGGCAACAGAAATTATCGGTACTGAAACAACTACCATATATATGTAATACAGAATTTTCTTTAAAATGCAACTACCTGAGGAAAAAATGAACAGAAGGTTGGGGTAATTTTAAACAACTCACATTACAAAAATAAGGCAACTTTTGAGGGTTAACACTATGCTTAATGAAACTTATATATTTGAAATCAGCATAAAAAGTCAATTCTTTTAATGTATTTATTGGCATCAAAATTCCATTTTTTAGTTTCGGTTACCATTGAGCTGGGTCGCTCCTTGCTTACAGTTCGTTACCACGGACTGTTTGATAGTATGTATACATATACTATGTAGTATATATATATAGCCTATATTCAGCCTATATAAAGGCTGAAATATATAGTTTAATTCAATAGGTCTTAAGACTAATGCACAAATTTAACTTAAGTAATTGAACATTTATAATCATTTCGTAGTTTATAAAATTTTCTCTTTATTAAAATAAAATAGAGGTCGAAGTTAGCAGTAAGTTATTTACTTACTTTAATACTTATATAATAATGCTTAATACTTACGGTAAGTATAAGCAAATTGAAGAGGCCAGAGCTGCTACTGCTTTCCCTTGAAGGACAACCCATGCTCATTGATTGTCTGGAGGTGGACCCCTCTTGCCCCCCAATAAAAATGCTTGAGCTTCCCCCCTGGAACACGGATTAACGCAGGTAAAAAACTTACTCTTTTTTGTTAATTAAAACGTAATAGCTGATGTTGACCACTTAAAATGGAAGTAGTTATATTTGAATATACAAAATTGGCTACCCTCTAAAAAAATCTAAGATTTATTGTAAATATAGCTCTCCAATTTGATCAGTAAAAGCATCATTATTTATGGTTCGTTCGTAATATAATAGTGTTTTAATTTACAAGGAATGATGCTTTATTTGAATGAGTATACTTGGCTGTCTGCTAGAAACTAACCCTTTTTCCAAACGTCATCATGCCAGATAAACTGATTTTTTTCACGGCATTAAAAGTAGGCTCTTTTCGAAGAACCTGAATTTATTTTTTTTAATTTTTATATATTTTATAAAATATCATATATTTTTTATTTAGTTTTTATGCATTATATATTTTTTTTATCATATTACACATTTTATTTTATATTATTTTTATTATGTTTTTTTTTGTTTAAATGTTTAAATATGTAAGAAATTTAATATATAAAGTTTTGCCGTGCTTATTGCCCCTTCTTATTGCCATTTCATTTAATATTTTTGAGAAAAAGTAAATTACATCAAAATTTTTTTATATAAACAAACCCATACATTGTTTCTAGGCTCTCATTGCAAATACTTATGACTGAATTCGAAAGGTAATTGGCAAACATTAGCTACAAGCCTGTACGTACGGTGGGACTCGTATCTCTTCAAATATTAATATTTTCCAATTTCCCCAATAATATCTTTTATTTCCCATAGACATGGTTTAATTTTGGCGTTTTTTTTTTTTTTTTTTTTTTTTTTAATCCCCTCAAGACTCAAAATTTTAACACTCACAGATCATTGCCTTTCTGGCCTTGAAAAGAGATTGGGGTTGTGGACCTTGCTCATGTTAATTTCTGCTCGTTTTGAGTTTGACTCCGTTATTTATGTAATTTCTGTTCGTTTTGGATATCATATGTTTATTAATACTAATTTTTGGTAGTCTAATGCATGGTAGATAAATTTATTTTTGTTTATTTTTGGTTTGATGGAGTTTTTTACTATTCCTTGAAAAACTTATTTTGCGAAAATAGTTTTTGAATTTAGTTTCTGTTCTTTCAACATTGAAAAAATTTCTTTCACAAAAAAGAAAGCGCACCTACTCACTACCTATGGCGTTTTTCCACTTTCGGGAGCTAACTAAGTTTTTTTCTTTCTTATAAACCCTTCGTTTCTTTTTTTTTTTGTTGGTCTGTCAATTTCGCTGAACGATAAGCTGAGTTCGGAGCTCAATTTAACTTCGACGTTTGCCGTTTATATCTTTTTCTCTAGATCGAAATAGCAAATCCGCTCGAGATTTATCGAACCGCTGTAAGGCTTTTTTCCACTCGGTTTTATCTTGGAGAATTTGAGCTAAACTAAGAAAATGAATTCTTTATCTTTTATAAGAAACTAAGAATCTTTGGCCAGTACTGAAAGTCTCTTAAAATTATCAGATCTGTGCCTTCCTGAACATCTCAAAACAAGGTGTTTTGAATGAGGCCTTAGTTTCCATTGTTTAGATATTACTCTCAAGTACCTTCAGAGAAATATGATACAGGAAACAAGTGAGAATAAAGAAAAACATGTATGAGTTTCTTAATTTTTTGGGGAGTCTGAGTTGCTTATGAGAAAATACTTGTAACCTTAGTAGGAATTTCTTGACAAATATTTTGTCAAGAAATAGATGTGGTTCGATCCAACGTGCTGGGGTGATAAGAAAAGTAAGTTTCAGGTATAAAAATACAATACTTTAAAGTGAAATATTTAAATATGTAAATTAAATTAATGAAATTAAAATAAAACATTTGAAATAAAATACTTTAAAATAAAACAATTAAATTAATTAAAAAAATATTTAAAATCAATTACTTTAAAATAAAAACAAGGTTGAGTCACATCTTCCAGATGATAGGTTGCCTAAAATCGATTTTTTTTTGGGAATGAAAGAAACAAAATGAAACTGGAATATGTGAACTTTAGATGAGGTTCATTTTATTGGAAGTATATAGTTGTAGCTCTTTTCTATATAGAGTCAAAAGCATTGAAAGGTAACTATCCCCCCTGACATCCTTTTTCCCCCAAAATCTTCCAATCGAAATTGTGAGATAGACATTTTGATCGAAATAGCTGAAAGATAATATGTTCAGGGTGAACAAGGCCCCAGAGCAAGGGTTGTAAGCTATGTCCTGGTGTATAAAAGGTTTTATTGAATGGTTGGTCATTGTCCTTTTTAAGACGGTGCCAAGGACACCTGTAGATCAATTTGTCCTAAATTGAAAAGTCTAGAAATAAATCATTTCAGTCTGCAGCTACTGGAAAACAGAGAAATTGTAATTGTAAAGCATAACTACTAGAGTTGGTTAAATTTACTAACGACAGGTAGGATCGATTGTTGAAATGCTTGGGGCGAAAGATACTACAGGCAAAAGCAGTCTGAAAATGAAATCTCTTCTATCGCAGTATTGAGTCTCCTACAAGGTGAATGCCCAATAAGCCATTTAGAGTGAGTTGTTATTTACACGACTTAAGTCCAGTTGATGTAACCTGAAAAATTAAAAAAAAATTCACTGAAAAAAATGCAAATAGGTTTTTAACACTATGATTTCTATATAGGTCATACAAATAGTTCTATTCTCTCTATTAAATAGTAAAATACGCAAATAATTTGAATTAGAAAACATAAAAGTAAATGATCCTTCTTTTAACATACAGCTTTGAGATGTCCGTGAACCACATGCCTGCACTTCTCAAACCCCTTAGTGGCAAGGGGTTGCGGTCAGGTGAGTAACTTTTTATGAGACAGAGGGGGAAATTTCACCTCCAGGAGCAAAAACTTCTGGGATTAAACCGGGTGGCTTTTGCCCAAAATAGGCGGTTTCTATACTTGGTGAATCACTGTTTATGGTGCTTTGTTTTTTAGAATTACAGGCGCTTAAACACAGTGCGAATACAAGTATTAAAATAAAATTCGTTTTTTTCATTGTTTTCAATTTGTTTTATGGTTTATAGTTTTGGCCGATGGTTCTCAATAATTTGCGCATCCACCCAATACATTTCTCCTTTTCCTGTGCTAGCAGGACTCATAAAGAAAAGATATTTTCCATCAGGAATGGGTCTGTTCTTGATATTTCGAATATTGAGCATGAGCTCATCGAAAAGGTTATCACAGCTTCCCGCGCTGCGTGTAAAGTTCGAAGTTGCCGGCAAGCCTCCCTTGCGGTTTTGGGACGAGAAAAGACTATTCCAACGCATTCCACCTGTCATAGCCCCAATGCATCAGAGAACGAATCTCAAAGTGGTCAAAATTCTCCGGATTCCTTAGTGATAATTGGTTCTTCAACCGGCGGTCCCAAAGCACTTCAGGATGTGATCAATGAATTTCCATCGACCTTGAAGAAACGTTGTTATTTCGAATTGGATTTTTATTAAAGTAAGTTTCTTTTTCCATCCCATAGTTTGGTGGCACTCATTCACAAATTGGTTAGGCAAAAATATCAATACAACTAAATTAAAAAAAAAATTACACTAAAGGTTTTTTCTTGTGTGACGCAGTATATGGGGATCGTATTTTTAAGGGGTGGTAAAGCTCAAATTGTGTTCGGTCTTGAGAAGGCTTGGGGTTTCTCTGCCCACTCATGCTAATTTTTGCTCGTTTTGAGTTGGAATCAATAAAAGCTCTCCTAGTGACACTGGATCCGGTCGGGATTTAAAATAAGAGATCCGAGTTTCGAGGTCCTTCTAAATACGAAATTTCATTAAGATACGATCAGTCTTTCGTAAGTTAAAAATGCCTCATTTTTTCTAATTTAATCTGGTCCGATCCCTGATACGCCTGCCAAATTTCATCGTCCTAGCGTACCTGGAAGTGCCTAAAGTAGCAAAACCGTGACAGACAGACCGACAGAATATGCGATTGCTTTATGTCACTTGATTAATATCAATTGCCATAAAAACAATACTTCCTGAAAAAATATCGTTAGCATACTTTTCTTTGAAAAAAAGACTTCAATCTCTAATCAGGTTTCACAATCACTTCAGAAATGTCCCCTTCCATAGAATTATTTTTCAGAAATAAAAACATGTAACATCTCCACATGCAAAATTGAGTTGGCAGAGATATGTAAGACAATTAACAAGAATTTTGTTTAGGAATTCTGTCAAATTTCCCCAGTGTAAAAATTTCCCTGGAATTTCCACCGCCCTGTAAATCTCCCTCCTCAAGGAAGATTCTCCCAATGGGAATCCACCAGCCCCTCACACGGGGACCGTGGGGGAGTCAGTCATCCCCAAAGACATAGTTATAAGATTTTTCGGCTATTTTGAATAAAATGGCTATCTCAGAATTTTGATCCGACGAATTTGGGAAAAAATGAGTGTGGGAGGGGGCCTAGGTGCCCTCCAATTTTTTTGGCCACTTAAAAAGGGCACTAGAACTTATCATTTCCTTTAGAATGAGTCCTCTCGTAAGATTCTAGGCCCACTGGATCGACACGACCCAGTGGTCCGACCCAATACAAATTGTCACAAAGAGTCGATATTTTCTCGTGATGCGTTACCCACAATAACATCGTCGATAAGACATGCAAGATACAATATCTCCATTGGTACGTACCTTCTCCGACCTGTCGCTCTTCAAAAAGACCGCAGGTGCCAAGAACGTTATCGGAGAGTCCGTTTGTGCTGGTTTGGATGGCGGCGCCTGTTGCCTTGGCGACGCGTTTCATGTCGCCGAGCTCGAGTTTCGGCATGCCGCAACACTTTGCGTCTCGCAGAATTCTCACCTCAATATCATTGTGTTGAAGTACTGCGACTAGATCTAAAAGATTATTTTTGTGCTTAGTAGCTTGAAACCTCTACATTAGGGTTCTCTGGTATGCTGAATCTGATGGAGTGATTTTCATTAAAATCACTTGATGTTTTGGGGGTGTTTCCCTCCTTTTTCGGAACATGACATTGGATGGATTTTGTATATTTTGAATAAGCATCAAAATTGGATTCTTTTGAGTTATCTATTGTTGTCAAGACTGTTTCTTTGAGTTTCGTTTACTATTGAGCCACGTCACTCCTTATTTACAGTTCGTTCCCACGAACTGTTTGATATGGGTGGATACCCCAGGTGAGTAGACTTGAGTGGGCGGGATGTAGAGGATCGGTGCTTCTTGATGAGAGGGGGAGAGGATGTCAGTAAAAATTTTAAAGGTGTCCAAATTTCAAAAAGAAATTGATATATGAAAGAATACATTCTTTCCTAAGCACTGTTTTTTTTTCCTAAGCCTGAAGGCACTGTTTTGCATTCATGTGTATATGACGTGAAACGCTCGTATGCATCATCAGAAAATCTTGGAATAAGACCTGCGCCTGGATGGATACCCCAGGCGAGTGGACTTGTTGCACTAATGCCGCTTCGATCTCTCCCAGCTCAATGCGGAAACCGCGCACTTTCACCTGATAATCGATCCGCCCCAAAAACTCGATATCGCCTGTGGGCAGCCAACGCGCCAGATCCCCTGTGTCGTAAAGCTGTTCTGGGCTTTCTGACATATCACCTTTGGGCACAGCAAAGGGGTTGGCGATGAATTTCTCTGCCGTGAGTTCTGGCTGGTTGAGATAACCGCGTGCCAGACTATCACCGCCCATATACAGTTTCCCAGCCACACCGATGTGAACCGGCTGTTTTTGACCTTTCCATGATCATGAACAAAATGGCTATCTCAAAATATTGATTGGATTACTGGGGGGAAAGGAGCTAGTTTTCCCTAATCTTTTTAGTCACTTAAAAGGGCACTAGAACTTTTAATTTCCGTTTGAACGACCTCCTCTCCTGATCTTCTTAGGCGTATAGTTCGATACGGTCATCCCTGGCAAAAAATACAAAATTCTACATTTTCCAGATAGAATCTGGAAGCCTCTGTAATAGGGTTCTCTATTGCGCGGAATCTGACGATGTGATATCCATTCTGGCAAAAAATGCGAAATTCCACATTTTTATAGATAGGGGCTTGAAACTTATTTAATTAAGTTCTCTGATACGCTGAATCTGATGGTGTGATTTTCGTTAAGATCGTATGACTTTTAAGGGGTTTTCCCCCCTATTTTCTAAAATGAGGCAAATTTTCTCGGATTTGTAACTTTTGACGGGTAAGACTTATTTTAATGAAACTTATATATTTAAAATCAGTATTGAAATACGATTCTTTTAATTTTAACTATTGGCATCAAAATCCCATTTTTAGAGTTTTGGTAGGCGTCCGGGCAGCTCCGGGTGCATCATGGTTTTGTAGATGGCAAACAGCTCAAGGGGGATGCCGGTGGATTTGATCCGTTTGGCGAGTTCACCCACGACATCGCCAAACGTTTCTGGCCCCGGCGCGCCTGCGGCAAGCCAATTGGTGAGTGAAGAAATTCGATCCCGTCTGAGCATTGGGGCCAACGTAGCTGCGTTTCGCGCCCATGGCCATCGGCCATGCGCCCAACCTTCCGTTCTGACTTCGGCTACCCAGACGGAACATCCAACTCGTTGCGGCGGCGAGCGTCGGTTTGGTTTGAATCCGGGTGATCTTGCCTACAATGAAGGGCTGCCCCGCCCTTTTTGATTACCGGATGTCCTCGCACCGCCCCATGTCTGGCCAGCTTTTTCGTTTCCGCTTTGCAATCTTCTGTGCCTGGCTGTTTTTGGCGGGTTCGAGCCAATTGCGAGCCGATCCGGCCGCCGAGGCGATGTACAACCAGCAGTTGCTTCCGCTGTTGAGAAAGTAATGTTTTGATTGTCACGATGCGGACAGCGAAATTTCGCTCCAGTCGGAATCGACGGCATTGAGAACCTGCTTTCCAAATTATGTGACATTTTTATAGACTTTAAAAATTCGATGGCTGCTCTAATATATTGGCGAATGTACTTTTTTTCCTCATGCACAAAAACTCTTCATTGTTAATATTTCCCTCTCTTTTTGTTTCTTCTCCTCTGTCTTTATACCTCACTCTATAATTCTCTGTCTCCCATTCTTTCAAAACAGGAGTCCCCTTTACTAGCCTCAACTCCATAAAATCTCATCAAAGTAGACCCCTTCACCGTCTCAACAAATCAATACAAACAATATGACCCTGCGACTGGGAGCGCCAGTGGAGTGCTCGGAGCGTATTTAGTAAAAAATGGCGTCGTGGATGTGGGGCCAACCACAGAAATCATGACGGAACAAGGGTATGAAATTGACCGGCCTTCACGCATTCTTGTGCAAGTTTTTTCAGACGATGACATGATTCAATAGGTGAAAGTGGGAGGGCAGGCGGTTATGGTGGCAGAAGGTAAACTCCTTTTTTGAGCAACTCTTGAAAATGCCCTCCAGCTGCGTTCTCGTTGCGCGGACGCCTCAACGTACTTCTAGCTTTTTAGTTTTATGGCATTCGAACTTGGCACCAGCTTTAAAAAATATTAATTTGGGAAGAATTCCCGCCAATTCTTCCAAAAGAGCTTTTCAAAGCACTATAATAGATCCTCTCTATTCCACTAATGGCATTTTTACGGAAGGAATTACACGACTAAGAAGGATACATAGCAGAGGGATTATAATGATGGATGCCCATAAATAGAAAGGGGATTTTCCTATCTACTCCAGGTTTCCTGCTACTAATTTAATTTTAGATGTGACTTACTTAGAAATTCGAATTGGACATGTCAGGTTAAGCAATCAACGCCACTCTGGAAACATGCGGCACACCTTGCCCCCCCCAGTAATACATGTTATGATAAGAAAAGTTTACCTGAAATTTTCATGATAAAAAGATGATTAAAATTCAAGGATCCATATTTTTCGCAATTCATCCCTCCGTAATACATCATGTCAGTACACACCTCCATGTCACAGTATGACTGTCCCAGGGCACCCTTTATCATTTCTAAGACACTTTCCATAAGTTTTATAATAAAATTATGATTTGAATCCAATGATCTATTTCATCAATCGATCGACAGGATTCACAAGATTGAGAAGATTTGCAGGTGTAAGACAGCAGAAAAAATACTGTCAATCCTGTCAAATTTCACGTTGTCGTATTAGTTACAATGGGGTATGTCGCACGATCTCATACCGTCTTCAAATACTCACGTACCAAGAGCGCGACAGTTCCTCCTTCCCCAGCAGCACTTGCCACCTGTTTCGTGCTACGTGCCCGGACATCGCCTGCGGCAAAGATGCCAGTAATACTCGTCTCTTACACGGCGGGGTCACGTGTTTCGTAGCGCTGGCCTGGACTTCGCTGATCTACGCGATCCTTGCGGTGGTTGCCCAGGTGCTGATCGAGCGCCGGCGGTTCAGCTACTCGGTGCAGGTTTACGCCCTGAGTGCGGTCGACATCGTGGCCATTATTGTGCTCATGCACGCGGCCGGCGGGGTGACGAGCGGGCTCGGCGTGTTGCTCGTGGTCGCGGTCGCCGGAACCTGCTTTTTCAACAGCCAGAGCCATCATGAATGTTGCATCATAGGCATTTGGTACGAATGGATCTGATGCAGGTACACCAGCGGCATAGAGAAACTTTCCAGGAACAATTGAATGCTCAACTTGAGAGTTAAAAATTTGACAATGTGGAAGATGGATGGAATAATTTTAGGAAAATGATTTGTGAAGTTGTTGATTGTCTCTTAGGGAAGTAAGTTAGGAATGTTGCGAGGAATATATAGCGTGAGAAATTTTTCAAAAGAGGGAAATAACGCCCCCTAAAAGTCATATAATCTTAGTGAAAATCACATCATCAGATCCAGCGTATCAGAGAACCCTATTACAAAAGTTTCAAGCTCCTATCTACAAAAATGGAGCGAGAGAGAGCGAGAGAGAGCGAGAGAGAGCGAGAGAGAGCGAGAGAGAGCGAGCGAGAGAGAGCGAGAGAGAGCGAGAGCGAGCGAGAGAGAGCGAGAGAGAGCGAGAGAGAGCGAGCGAGAGAGAGAGAGAGAGAGCGAGAGAGAGCGAGAGAGAGAGAGAGAGAGCGAGAGAGAGCGAGAGAGAGCGAGAGAGAGCGAGAGAGAGGGAGAGAGAGCGAGAGAGAGCGAGAGAGAGCGAGAGAGAGCGAGAGAGAGCGAGAGAGAGCGAGAGAGAGCGAGTTCACACTTGTGGATAAAATTTAAATTGCACATAACAGTGTTAATTATGTATACCGATCGTAATTTTTTGGGTTTAGTATCGCTCAGCTTTGACGCAATAAATATACGATTAAACAATCAGACAAAAGATTTGAAGCAAAATATTTTTTGTTCCGTTTCTGTCGATAGCCTGCTGCTGGGATGCTCACAAGGATCTCATTGATAAATTAACATCTATCCTATTAAATAAAAGGAATCTTAAATTTTATTTGGTTCAAAGCCATCTTTAATTAAGCGTTTAGTGATTTCAACCCGAACTGGGTGGACGGCCCGATCGCCCGGACCGTCGCGGACATCGCGCTGTTCCTCGACGCGCTGGGTGGCATCCATGACCGGGATCCGGTCTCGCTGCCCGCACCGTCCCGCAGCTTCCAGGCCAGCATCGGCGAGGTTCGCCCACCCCGCCGCGTGGCTCCATCGAGACCGGCGCGAGGCGCGTGTCCAGGAGCTCGACCCGACTCACATGGGAAGCGCCGTCGAATGCCGCGGCGACCGCATCTGCGTCCCCGTCATACCATTCGAAGGCGACATTTGTTTTTTTATTTAATTTCTGATCTTTTTATATTAATGTAAGTGTTGATTTTGGCTCACGGTACATGAGTAATTAAAACGAAATTTGTGTATTCATTTTAATTTTTGTGGCTAAATGGCTTTCTCTAAGATTTGATCGGACAATTTTGAGAGAGAAAAGTGCGGGGGAGTGGGCCTAGTTTCCCTCCAATTTTACAGTACTTCAAAAGGCCTATAGAACTTTGAATTTTACTTAAGAACGTTTTTACTAGTAATAAAACACGTATCTTACAAATCAATCTACTTCATCTGCAGTCGGTACGATGACGATGGCGATGATGACGACGGTGATGCATAGACTTGCACATTTGTCAGCATCGATCAATCGATCACACGTGCATGCGTGTTTGTTTGTTTGTTTGTTTGTGCATTGCTCAGTGGATTGCGGATGAGAGCGATGCGGAGATGCGTGGACAGCAGATGGTTCGACGACTTGGCGGACTTCGACGGATCGATGCGACACTGCGACGCATTGGGCCGCTGTCTGCATCAGACGGTGTGATGTGCTTTTGATGCATTTGTTTTGCATCGTATTCTCTTCGTGAAATTCTTAACATTGATTTTTCTCGTCGTGAAACAGGTTTTGATCGTTGACATTGCAGTGTGCTGATTTTTTTTCGTGAAACTTAATTTATCTTGATATTTTTCTCCATGAAACCTGTTGCATGTTGATTTGTTCTGTCGTGAAACTTAATTTTCATGATATTTTTGTTCTTGGAACTTGTTGCATCTTAGTGTTTCTCCGCGAAACTCGATGCCTGCTGTTTTTCTGGAGACACTTGTCGCATGTGGATTAATTCTTCAAGAAACTAGATGGATCAAAAATCAAAAGTTCTAGTGTCCTTCTTAAGGGACCAAAAAATGTGTAAGGGCAGGTAAACCCCCTCTAGGCTTTGGGTTTCCTCAAAACTGTCTTGTTGAGCCATTTTGTTCAGCATAGTCAAAAGATGTAGTAATTATGTCTTTGAGGATGACTTGAACCCAACAGTCCCTAGGGAAGGGCTGCAAACTATGAACTTTACTCATTGTTTACATATAGCATTAGTTACTGGGAAGTATACAGACATTTTTGAGGTGGGGGGGTATTTTCTGTCGCTTTATATGACAACATCATGGAGTTGTTGATCATGATCGATACATGCCGCCGGGCCAGCGCCGAACGCATCACCGTAGTTTGCCCCTATTTTGGGTATGCCCGGCAGGACCGAAAAGATGAAGGGCGAGTCCCAATCACAGCAAAACTAGTGGCGAACCTGATCACCGAAGCTGGTGCGGACCGCGTTTTGACCATGGACTTGCATGCGGCTCAAATTCAAGGGTTCTTTGATGTTCCAGTCGACCACCTTTATGCCGGGCATGTTTTGAACAAACATTTCCCAGACAACCTCAAACAAGCACTTCTCTTTACTGTTACCAGATGCCTGGTATAGACTAGTGCAGTCAGAAAAGTAGAACACACCAATTTCAGGCCAAAACATTCCAAAGGTGCAAATTCCTGAATGCATTAGTTTTAAAAATATGCAGTCAGGAAAAGTTCAACACTCAGCTGCTTCAAAACGCAGCCAAATGGCACCATGTACATACATGCCTGGCAACCCTGCCTGCACCATGCCTGGCAACCCTGCTTCTAAGCATTGTAGCACAGTGGTGATCACACCCTCATCAAGGATTAAAACGGAACTTTGAGTCATTAGCAAATCAATTGTTGAACCCAAAACCAGAAAGCTTACTTCCTCAAATATTAAAAGATGCCTTCAAGCATGGGAGAACATATGAACCTGTGGCCAGAAAGCAGTACGAAGAGTATCTAAAATATAATCTAAGGCATGATGCATCAGTGCGTGAAACTGGTATTGTTACCCAACCTCACTTGTTCTGGCTTGCTGCTAGTCCTGACGGCCTCGTCAGTGATAAAACAGAAGCTGGTGCTGGTCTGATAGAAATTAAATGCCCTAAGCCCGGACCACCGCGCGCCCCGTGCGTTGCCAGCAGACGCGAAATCCCGGTCAAAGCAATCAAATATGAACCCAGCACGCTCTTGTCTGTTAACAAAGGTTAAGACGGGCTGAGACGCAGCCGTGGATTTGCTACTGTGCCGCCCGGATGAACAAGCACGAGCCCATAACAGTGGACGCCGCCAGCACCGTCACGCCGATGATGGCGCAGTATCTCGACATCAAGTCCGACAATCCCGACTGCTTGCTGTTCTACCGGATGGGCGACTTCTATGAGCTGTTCTTTGACGGTAGATTTAGGGTTTAAACTAAACTCGAAACTGCATTGATAGATACAATACTCCGAGGGGCATTTCAATTTTCGAAAAGGCGTACCGTACAAGATTCCCGTTGAAACAAAAGGATTTCCAAGGGATTTCTATGAAAACAATTACAATCCCAGCAAATAATATCCAAGGTGGAGTGAATTCCCCTGAAATTTGAGGATGGCGTTGTATTACCCGATCGGCCAACACTTTGTTCCCCGATCAAATCACTGTTACTGGATTTGGGAACTGTTCCCTGATCGGGGCGCCGCCCTTATAGGCGGCGGACACCGTGCAGTTGGAAAAGACGCCCTCCGTATTGGTATAGGCGCCACCCACCCAATTGCCGAACCTGAATTCGGAACCGGCAATGTTGCCGGCCATGGCGTCGAGATCCTCCAACACACGACCGAATCTGGAAAGCACCGACCAAACGCGACGGTTTGCATCAACGACGAACGCGCGCGCTTTGCTCTCCATCTCCCCTTCCCAGTTTTCCATATTTCCGCCCTTCTTTTGGCTCCAGCGACCTTCTTTCTGCACATACCGCATTAAAAGTGCTAGTGCCTTTTTAAGTAACCAAAAGATTGAAGGGCAACTAAGTCTCCTTTCCCACTCCTTTTTTCTCAAAATCGTCCGACCAAAACTAAGAAAAAGCCATTTAGCCAAACAAACAAAAAAAATACAAATTTCGTTCTAAGTACTCATGAACGGAAAGCCAAAATCAAAACATGCATTAATTCAAAAACGTTAAGATATGAAATTAAAAAAATTTTTTTTTAACTGTAAGTAAGGAGCAACATTAAAACTTAAAACGAACAGAAATCACTCCGTATGGCGGAAACGGCAGCTGATAAGGCGTTCTGGGATCAGCATCGTTGTCTATTGGCATTACAAATCTCCCTACATCGCCAGGTAACCACCATCAACCGGGTAGACGGCTCCCGTCACAAAACTGGCTTCGTCAGACAACAGCCATTTGACAAGCGCTGCAACCTCTGCAGCCTGTCCCCAACGTTTCATCGGCGTCCGCGTCAACCAGCAGCGGAAAAATTTCTATCAGCATGCCAGGCGTTGCGCGAAATGCCTTCGAGGCGCGGTTATGCGAGGGCGCACCGAGCGTATAATATAAAACGAATATTTTTTGCTAAATAAATTTCAGAAACTTTTTTGTGTAAAGCAAATGGTAATATCGACAAGATATTGAGAGGCAGCTATCTCAAGAAAAAAAAATGAAGAATGCAAAAAATTGTATGGTATTATAGGCTATTTTCTGGTAAATCTAGTGAGGCTGATAATTTGGTAATTTACATACTAATTATTTGTGTTTTGTCATTATTTGACGCAGTGACCCGGTGACTTTTGTTACCAGTCATACTTGTTAGTGACTTTCGTTTCAGGGAGAGACATTGCTACGCTATCTGATCCATGGACAATGAGCAGTGAACGAGTGGAAATCTCAAGACCTACTTACAAGTGGGAGACAAATCATCGACCACATGTCAACGAAGGTCCAGAAGTAACGATTCGTAATGATACTATCTCACTTGTCTATTCAGCATCTGGATCGTGGACAGATGATTACTGTCTTGGATTAATCACAGCATCAATTAACTGCGATCTAATGAACGCTTCATCATGGATTAAACGTCCGGAACCGATCTTCAAGTCATCGAACGAAATATTCGGTCATGAGGTATTTGTAGCTTATGACCGGGTGATAAGATCTTAATGTGATTTAATATTTAGAAGGGTCTTGGGCATTATAACGCTCATTTCAAACCCCGACCAGATCCGATGACGTTTGGGGGAGTTGGAGGGGGAAACCGGAAATCTTGGAAAACGCTTAGAGTGGTGAGATCGGGATGAAACTTGGTGGGAAGTATAAACACAAGTCCTAGATACATTTATTTAAATTCTATTTATTTGTTTATAATTTTTATGTTCATTTATCGTGTCATTCAGTCGTCTGTATTATGCCGGTTTTAATGAGTCTGTTTCTTAATTTGCCAGGTAATTGTAAACCTATTAGTGATTGTCAATACACCAATAAATGGATACATAATTGCTTTCACTCACTATATAGTATGTAACCAAGCTCTATAAGTTATTCCACAGGTTTGTTAAAAAAAGAAAATCTTTGTGTCTTCTGCAAACACATAAGTTACGTAACATCAAACATGCAGAAACATACTTCTACGAATTTCTGTTTTGATGAATTTCCTTCATAATTTGAGATATAAGAACAAAATTATCACCATCCCTTCGACTCGGTCGTGAAGGCGGCCCCCATGCGCGTGACGTGGTCCATGGACTTCTCGATATAGGGCAGCATGACCATGGCGGTCACCGCGTCTGTGACACCATACATCAGGCCGAACATGTGCATGTCCATGGTCATTTTCGTCGGCACGACGCGCAGGGTCGGCGGCATCATTGGCGGATTGGCGAAACGATTCGAAACGGTTGTTACGATCGTTTCGGGATCGAGATAATCGTCGACGCGGTCGGCGACATGGGCGACGAGCGCATCCTCGCTCAAATCCGAAATAGTAGTAAGCATAGGAGTATTGGTATTGCTAGTGCTAGTATTAATAGTAATAGTGGTAGCACTAGTAACAACAATAGCATTAACATATTGCCCTTTGGTCACTAGAACATCCCTCTCATCAAATTCTGAAAGTTTCATCTTAATGAAATCAGTCGTCGCTATGACATTGCTGAAATGAACTTTTGAAATCTGTATATTCATACGATTCTGGAAAATTTCATCTTGATCTTGTTAGCCTTATAGGTAGTTGCAAAAGATTGGTAGTAGTTTATGCAGTAGTGGTTTAATGGGGTTTATAATATGGTAAATAAACCTAACAATGATTATCATGAAGCAGAAGAACAAAAAGCACTATTTGTACTGCTAAAAGATATTATAGCCAATGAAGAAGGTCCATTTTATTTTATAGATCGCCATACAACCTCCAGTAGAACGTTACCTTTTATTACAATCAACGATGCCTTAATAAATAGAAGATTTTCTAAGCAATTTCCTGTACCAATTGTATTAGGTATTGAGGAGTATTTAGAGGGTCCTTTGCTAAGTTATATCAATCAATTAGGGTGGGGAGTTTTGTGAACAACCCAAGGCATGGTTCTTTTTTTACCTTTGAAAAAATATAGCTTTTTTTTTTACCAAAAAGCTATCTTAAATTTTTGATTGGATTCATTTGGTTAAAGCAGGGTGTATGAGAAGGAGCTGTTATCCCTCTGATAGATTTTGACTCTTAAAAAGGGCACTAGAAATTTTAATTTACAATCGAAGAAGCCACTCCATAGTTTAATCGACTACCCCTTCAATGCGAAATGCATCTGGCAAAATAGCAAGCAAAAAACAATACACTGAAGCTCTGTACATAAAAAAAACGAAATATTTGTCACTTTTGGCTTTGCTGTACAATTTATGTTAGGAATCATATCGCTTTTTATACTTCTACGGTCAGGCCTTTGGAGTGCTTACTGAGTACCTTTTGGCGTGTTTCCAGGCTATTGCTAAGAAAATTTATAAAAATTGGCTTGGTTAGGATAAAAAGTTTCTCAGACCAAGAGTAATATTCAAAAGTACATTAAAACCATAAGAGAAGTTCGCTAGAATCACAAAGACCTGGCAGCAGCAAGTTTCAGCGTAACGCTACAATTGTTGCGCGGTATTTTCCGGCCATTGCCAATCATCAGCAAGCGCCACAGATATGATTTGTGCATCTTGGATGGCAGCGAGTACAGGATACAGCGAATAGCTTGGTTCCAGCATGCCAAAGCCACGACCGGGCTCGACAAAGGTTGTCAGCGCTAAACGCAGGGCTTCGTCACCGCCGTTGGTGACCAGAACATTGTTAATGTCTAGTTGATGTTGTTGGCTAATTAACCTGCGCAAGGGGTCTGCGGTAGGTTGTGGGTAGGTACGCAACTTGTTGACGTCCAGCGCTTTGTCACAGCAAACGAAGGCCTCGTCGATAACAGTGCCGTCGCTCATCGTGCCAATTTCATGAACCCTGACCGTGTCGCTGGCTGTCGGCCGACGGCCGTTGCCCGGCGCCAGAATTCGATACTGAAAACCACTGCCTGAAACGACAACGCCATCTTTGGAGCGGTTCGCTTCCAGGAACTCCGCGCCGGCTTCACGATACGTTTTTGATGCCTGTTCCGGTTGCACAGGCGCAATCTGGGCCTTGGCGATGCGACGTTCTGATTCGCGGCGCTCAATTGTCCTGGTGGTTTTCAAATTATATTTTATAAGTATGCAAACTTTTAGCTTACGTAGTTAGATTCTTACTTGATAGAATTAGTCTCCGATAGCTGCTTTAGTTTATATAGAGCAAAGGATAAATGTTTGTTTGTTCTCTCAACTAAAAAGTAGTTATCGATTTTAAAAATGTATAGTTTCTGGAATTTATCTAACATGTTCATCCCACTCCTAAAATTTTATGATCGAAAATTAGTTGTATAAGAAAGATTATTACAGATCAAAAGGCAAACTATTCTAAAAAATGCCAATTGTCGATTATTCGTGATTTGCATTGGCATAATGTATATTGTATTTATACTTGTTTCACTCAAGTTATTTAATATAACATCCGATGTTCAGAAACTTGTTTTTTTTAAACACAAGTAAGAATGACGTTGAAACTTGAGCCAACAAGAACTTTATTCTGCGTATATGGGCTGTTTTGCCCCTCCAACTCCTTCTCTTCACGGTAAATTCTGACAAACGTTTTCTTATTGTCAAACAATATGTTAAATTCTGCAATGTCTTTAACTTGCGCTGGAAATACCATACTAACAAATTTAATTACTTATAATATTAACAAATAGCCTACATCAAAATATAAATTAAATTCTCACCTTGAAAATCCTGCTTATTCTAACATACCTACTGAATAAAAATGGTGATATTTGATTGGTTTAAATAAGATTAAATGTTACTCAGGTAATACCTACAAATAGACAAACATACGAACAAGTTTAAATGCCTATCAGCCTTCTTGTTATTCCGTATGGAACAAATCCGGCTTTTCCTTTGCTTATGTTTGGATACAAATTATTACCATACAGCCAATTCGTAATTTTAGCTTATATTGAAATTCGTGTGAAGTATTCTTTGCGGCATCTGCTGCCATAGTTTCCAACCTTGTTCCTAGATGGGACTACGATGCTTCGGCATTGTTGGGATTGGGCATTGCCTGGTTGCTAGCGGTGGCAAAAGTCAAGAAGGCTGTATGACCTCGCATCATTACAAAGGGGCGGGCAACCAGCATCTTCTTCTTTCGCTTGTTGGATGTTCCGTGGCTACTAGTAGAATGTGTGGAAACGCCGGCAGACCCATCTGCAGTCGTGCGATCAGCTTCAGCTAATAATTGTCTGTAATTCCCGTGGCCTGCCAAAACATAATTTTACCGTTATCAAAAAGTATATTATCTTAGAATTTTATTTTATTTCCTATCTTTTTTCCTTTCCTTTTTTCTTTTTTTCTTTATTTTTCTTTTCTTTTTTTCTTTTCTTTTTTACCATACCAAATATACCAAACAATATATACCATAAAAAGAAAATTCTCTTTCTTTTTCTTAAAAAATGCATTTTCATTTTCATGATTAATGCCAATTATACGCATTTATTATACGCATATATTGTACGACAAATATAAAGAATTTCGTCCAGGAATTGTAGCAAGTGCCCCCCGTGTAAAATTTTCCTCGGAAAGCTTAACCCCGGGAACTTCCCTCCTAAAGGAAAATTCCCCCACACAAAAGAAAACAAACGTCTGTATGCTTCCCAATAGCAATACTATATGTAAACAATGCAGAAATTTTATAACTCACAGCCTTTTCTCCAGGGGCTTTGGGGGGGGGGGTCATAACATCCCCGGAGATATATCTATTGGACCTTTAAACTATGTTGAACAAAATGGCTATCTCCAAAGTAACCAAAACTCTAAAAAACAGAATTTTGATACCAATAGCTACAGCAAAAGAATTGAATTTTAGTGCTGATTTTAAATGTATAAGTTTCATCAAGTTTAGTCTTACCCATTAAAAGTTACGAGCCAGAGAAAATTTGCTTTATTTTAGAAAATAGGTGGAAACACCCTCTAAAAGTCATAGAATCGTAACGGAAATCACACCATCACATTCAGGGTGTCAGCGAACCCCGCAGTAGAAGTTTGAAGCTCCTATCTACAAAAATGTGGAATTTTGTATTTTTTGGTCTGCGCGCCGCGCTGGCCGAGCGCTACACGGCGGTCGCCGGCCGGGCGGTCGGACCTGACCGGCTCCTGTGTTTTCCCGGCACCCAGACCGTGCTGTTTACGGTGCTGATGGGCATCGCCGAAGCTGGCGACGAGGTACTGGTCGGCGACCCGATGTACGCGACATACGAGGGTCTGGTTCGCGCCAGTGGGGCCGACATGGTACCGGTGCCGCTGCGCCCGGAGCGCGGCTTTCGCATCGACCCCGACGACATCGCCGCACGGATCACGCCGCGCACCCGTGATCCTAGACTACCGCATGGTCAATGATGGATGTTTGATGGTGTTTTGTCTTTAAGTTGGTTTCAACTCTTTTGATTCGAAAGATTTATTCTATGACACAAATGAATGACTGGGCCACAATTCTGTTTGTTTTTTTTATTGTTGTTCTCAAGTAGGAAAGGGAATTGGACAAAGATTGAGATCGAGAAAGATCGAATCGCAATGAATGAAACAACCGCATGAATGACCCGAACAACAAGTGGGAGTACCTGTACTTTCCAGCTCACACTTTTGTAGGGACGTGCACTGAGAGAGAAGGATCGGTCTCCTGTAAAGGTATGCGAAATTAACAGCAAACAAAGTCTTAAAAAAATAATTTTCAACTTTTTCAAAAAAATTTAAAAGATGATAACCGTAATCGTCATTTCTCTTCAATCATCTTCCTCTGCTTGTAATTTCTGTTCTTCTGCCTCTTCTTTGCCTCCAATTTCTTTTCTTCTTCCACTCCATCATTCTTAATATAATGATGGCTGTTATCTTCATTCTTCTCTTCAAACACCTTCCTCAATTTGCGTTTCTGTTCTTTCTCCTTTTTGAATGCAGGGAGTAGATTGTCTATGCTAGTAGAACTGGATGCTGAAGTCGTGTCGGTAGATGCAGAAGAACATGAGTCCAGTTGCATGATTAAGTCGTGTCGGTAGATGCAGAAGAATCTATTCTTCAAAGCATTGATAAGGGTGGTTAAATCATTAACAGTCTCGGCTGTCTGTGCGTCATACCACGCTTTTGCGGCACCGCCCAAAGAAAGTGAAGCAGCATTCAGCTTTCTAGCATTCGACTAATTGTTAAACTTTGCTAGGGCTTCGAAACGAGACAGGCCGCCGCGTGCGATTTGTTGAAGCCGTAGTTGGCGAACTTCTCCAGAAGGTCGAAGACCTCGGTGGCCTTCTTCTTTTCGACGCCGTTTTCGGCCGCGCCCTTCTCGAATTTCGGGCGCTCGGCGTCCATCGCCTCCTTGATCTTCTTGCCCATGGCGCGGCGCAGCAGGTCGGCGACGTGGAGTGAGTAGCCCGCCATCTCCTGCGCGATCTGCATCACCTGTTCCTGGTAAACGATGATGCCCTGCGTCTCGGCAAGGATGTGGTCGATGGACGGGTGTCCCGGGGCACAAAATTGCAAATAAATAATTTAACGGTTTATAATCATTTACAATTTTGAAATTCAATTAAAATAAACTATAGGGCATATCTGATTGTAATTATAAGCAAAATCAATCCGAAATTTGTATTTTTCCCATATCTTCACTACAATTCCTTGAAAATAAAAGTAAGGTGATAGAATTTAATTAATTCGAATGTTTTTGTGTTACTTTGTATTCAAATTTTGTTAATAAAGGGATTTTTTTAATAAATGAAAATGTTGTTCAAAATTAGACTAAAGCATTTTGACGTACAGCGCGCCGAAGAACACGGCCACGGGCCCGGCGATCCCGCCGATCGTCGCGAACAGCGGGTTCATCGCCTTGCGGATCGGGTTGAGACTGCCGCCGGGTAGCGCGGACTCGGTGATCTCCTTCGCCGCGATCCCGAAGAAGAACACCATGAAGATGTCGTTGATCAGGAAGTGGGGCGTGACGTGGTGCCCGAAGATCGAGAACCCGAGGTCCCAGTCGACGATGTGGTGGTACGGCTCCCAGGAGACGTTGGCGAAGACCAGGGCGGAGATGACGCCTTTTAACTTACGAACGGGTGATTGCATCTTAATGAAATTTGATATTTAGAACAATATCGTGCCTTAAAGCTCTACCTTTAAATTCCGACTGGATCCGGCGACATTGGGGAAGTTGGAGGGGGAAACCTTAAATCTTAGAAAACGCTTAGAGTGGAGGGATCGGGATAAAGCTTGGTGACAAAAATAAGCACAAGTCCAAGATATGTGATTGACATAACCGGAAGAGACCGTTCTCTTTGGGGGAGGGGGTAATTCAGAAAAATTAGAACAATGAGGTATTTTTAACCTTCCAGCGTGCCGGTATCGAGCCTGGGTAACGCTGCAGCCTGCACACATTCCGCCAGCTCGGTGCGATTCTTCACACCCAACACCACGGTATCCACACCCGGCATAGACAAAGCATACTGATGCGCCAACAAAGCAGTAGACACGCCCCGGCGTGCCGCCTCATCGCGAAAGCTCTGTGCCAGGCGGTAGTCTGCGGCCTCGCGGGATTTGTCGTGCACCGGCCGGTCTATCGTGTCGGTTAACGCACCGGCGGCAACTCTTCAATCGATCAAGCGCCGGCGACAAATCATTTATAGAAAAAGACAAAATACAGCACGAGAGAGAGAGAAAGAAAAGAACAAAAGACAAAATATTCGAATTATTCAAAAAATTTTATTATTAATTAATGTTTTGTTGTTGTTTTTAGTACGTTTTTATTAGGTTTGTCACTGCTTGATTTAAATTAAACTCGTTTCTCACTCTTAAACTCTTCAATTCTCTTAAATGGAAAAGCAGCATGGTCTAAGAAATTATCTAGCTCATTAGTCCCGCTCCTAGGTTTTCCATTCCCCTCCCTCCGTGTTTTAAACTTAAACTTGAAGTCATGAATCCAACTTAAAATATTAAGCGCTGTATGTTTCAGTTGTAGGGAGAGAAGCTTATACCCTAGGTCCCATCTGCACTATCCCAAAAGCGTAATAGGCAGACTAAGGTGCATCTCTAGTTAGTATTCTAATGGTGCTTTTCAAAATGGTGCTATTATAATGGTGCTACAACAATATTTTTCATTCAAGCTTAAAAATCTGGTGGTAAATCGAAGAGGATTGAAGGCTGCCCCTACAGCGGATGTAGACCAAGAAAATACGCAATATTAGGGATGGTTCAAAGTCCGAAGTTTACGCTGAAGTATGACTTTTTGTCACAATCCTTTAAGAAAGACTGCTCAAGCAGAATGGCCGTGTAATTTGAGAGAGAAATGATTTAAAGAACTTTACGAGTTTAGCGTAAAGAGCAAGGGTTTAGGAAGTGGTAGTTCCTTTCATATACGGAATAATTTCTGTTTTTTTAAGTTTTAGTGTTGCTCTTTACTTTCAGTCGAAAAAGCTTACTCTTTTATTTATTGAATAGAGTGTAGCACTTTTCAACCATGTGGATTTCTAGATAATTTCAGCGTCAAAGCAGCTGAAGAACGGAAGAGCTCCAGGAAAAGATAGAATTTCTGTTGAAATACTAAGAACGTCTGTTAGATTCTGTGTCAAAACCTTGATTCTACTGCTTAGCACGATATGGCGAGATTGTGCCGACAGAGTGGATGCGCAGTACCCCCGTGAAACTGTTTAAAAAAGGTGATGCCATGATGTGCGACAACTGGAGAGGGATCAGTTGGCTCTCTATTCCAGGAAAGCTTCTTGCCCTCATAATTCTGCCCCGTATCCAGCCAATGGTAACCGAAACTCTAAGAAACGGAATTTTTTTCGAAGGAAATTTTTGAAATTAAAGAATAGTGCTGTCAGCTTAGGAAATGCAGTCGCAGATGTAAACAAATAAAATTAAAGTACTTTCTGCCATGTAATCATAGGAAAGTTATTTCTCTTTTTCTTTTTGGTGTCATGTGAAAAAAAGCTAAATTTTACTGAGACGTAAAAAAAAAGAAAAAAAAACGTATTTTTAGTCTTTTAACACTTGATAGCTACCAGTTTTTTGTAATATGAATGTTTTCATAGGCCTCCTAAGAGATTGCGAACCGGAAAAGTGGCATTCTCAGTCATTTTGTGGCACCAAACTATGATTTTGCCCCATGAGGAAATTATGAAAAAGCCAATCGATTTAAAAACATCAAATAACCATATATTGAGCTTCCCAGATGCGGGAAAATCATGCCGCACGGCTGCTCATTCGTTCTTGAAGTCCCATGTAGTCCTTATGAGTAAAGATATTTCAGATGGGAAAGCCTTCATGCACGCCTATTGAACGCTACCAAATACTTTTTTTTGAAAGAGGGTTTGGTGACTTTGTGTATAGCATCAACAGCAAAGGATTTAGGTTTTTTAGGGGATATTCCCCCTTAAAATAAGACTTAGTTTTTATTTCTTTGTAAATTTTGGTGTATTCATTGAAAACACTTGAATCCATTCCCGGGGGGAGGGGGGTACTCCCATTATGGCCTAACAGGGGGGTCCAGTCGGTTTGAGGGTCTTACGAAATGGCTACCAAATGGCCCTATTTGTCCAACACATACTACCAATTGGGGGTATTCCAAGATTCCTGGCCAGTTATAAGATTTCAACTCTGTAGGCTCGTTATTCCACATTCGCTCAACGATGGGAAAGCTAACACGTCGATGTATACAGGTGAAAACAATTCATTTTAATACCAAAATGACGCATCGGCACACATGAGGTATGTGTTTTTGCGCAATGCGGGGAGGGACCACTAAAAATGCTAGGGCTAATCAAAGCAGTGCGAACCTACAATCCTTGCCAAAAACATTGTGCACACATCTTTAGTTTGAATTCTTTGGTGACATCCAGCTCACGTTCATGGCAGTATTCGTTTTCTTCGTGAAACCCATGTTTGTTACATGAGGGATGCTGCTGAGATACCCCACCAGAACCCCTTTGGATTCTGCTTTGCGTCAGCTGCAACCGCCTACTCATATTTTCTACGATCTTCCGAGTCAAATTTCTTAGCTTGTTTCTGCATTTCTTGAACGTGTCAAAGTGGTTATCACATCTGCACTTTATGTATTTGGTCCGTGCTCTTTTCTTCTTCCTTCTAGCCCTTATGACTTCTTTGGGTAGGAAGGAGAGTATTTCTGGCAGGGGCGGCGTTGAAGTTCACCTGTATCTCAGTCAAGATACAAATATGGCAAATTTCCGTTTTTTAGAGTTTCAGTTACTATTGAGCCAAGTCGCTCTTTGCTTACAGTTCGTTACCACGAACTGTTTGAACGCTCTTCAACCGTGCACTTAAACAAATTATAATTATTATTCCAAGTTCGACTAGGGATATTTATGTCTTTAAACATGTATCCGTTTTTTCAAAGTTGTGAAAAAAAACAAAGAAGTTTTCGGTCAATTATTTTAACCGGTCCGATTAAATTACTGATTCTTGTTTGAATAGTATCAGTTCAAGTAAAAGTAACTTGTGTGTTTATCATAAACTTTTTTCCATGCTCTTAAAATTAATTATTTCTTTATACATAATAACTTGAAAGGCGGTGAAATTATTCACCCAAGAATTAAAAGATATTGTCTAAAAATGCACCTTTTTTTGTGTTTCAAATCGTCTGCCAAGACAAAGCACAACACCCCCCACCCCATCGCAAGAAAGTACTCTAGTAACCAAGACCCCCCGCCCCCGAGATTCAGGTTTGCATACACCCGTGTTGACTTTAACAGTTGAATGGTATAAAACACCACTTTCCTCTTCTCTTTTAGGGGGGTCTAAAATCTTTGAAGACGCTTAGAGGGGAGGGATCAGGATGAAACTGGCTGGGAAAAATAAGCACATGTCCTAGATTCGTGCTTGACATAACCGGGACGGATCCGCTCTCTTTGCGGGAGTTGGGGGGAGGGGTTAATTCTGAACAAATTAGAAAAATGAGATATTTTCAACTTACGAAGGAGTGATCGGATCTTAATTAAATTTGACGTTTGGAAGGATATCGTGTCTCAGAGCTCTTATTTTAAATTCTGACTGGATCCGGTAACATTGGAGGGGGCTGTTTTTACTCTTTTTTAGAATAAATTTGTCAATTTGTAAACCTTTGTCACGTTTCCCCATCCAAGATTTGGCTCTAGATCCACCCCTGTCTAGATCCACCAAGACATCCCATTTGGCAAATTTGCTTTGGTACATAGCCCTAGGCTACATAAAAAATATTTTGCTGGTTTTGTTCTTTTTTTCATTCCGAGCTACAGAAGATATTCAAATTGTGAAAAAAAATTATAACCAAGAAAAAATAAATTGCGTTAATTTCCTTATATTTAATCGTTTATTTGTCTACGAATATCGTTGACGAGAGTGATCAGGCGTTTGCTGTTATTGTGGGCGATGCGTATCCGGTGCTCTGCCTGTCTTGGCAATACGCCGCTGACACCAGACTCCAGCAGGCTCAGCGAGCCACGTATCGACGTCAGCGGCGTGCGCAGTTCATGGCTGACGACAGAAATAAATTCTGTCTTCAGGCGGTTCATGCGTAACCTGTCGCTGATGTCCATCGCAAAGGCAACCCAGTCACGTTCAGAATTTTCCAGATGACTCAGGCCCACCAGGATGGGCACACCAATATTCTGGATCAGCTGGCAAAATCATAGATGGTAGGATAAGTGTTTTTGTCAGCCTACATTAATACTCATAGCAATACTGAGAATAGTGTTTTAGTGCCACTGATACTGATAACAATGTTGGTGACAGCCTAATTACTGATACTAATAATACGTATTCATATATCAATACCCACCGATACCAGCCCCAAGAGTGTATTTAGTACCAGTAATCATACTTATCCCTTCAGATGCTGGTACTGGGTTATGGGTCAGTAATACTCACATTCATGCCATTGGCGTACTAACTCCATTCTGACTTTCATTGAGTAAACATCTAATTCATCCCTGTGTAAAAGTGTAAAACCGGTCTCAAGCATGGGAGAGACTATAATGCTAAATACCGTGTTGAACTATGTAACGCGATCAACAGCTGTCAAAATAATGAAGGAAGTGTTTTTAAAACGACCTGTGCATTTTTTTTGTTTTATTTTTTTTTTTTTTTTTTTAGAGACTCAATTTTAAAGGCAAAAGAACTGGTTACTAAGGAGGACAAAACTGGCGATCGGGTTAAGAAATGCGCGCAAGATGGGGATCATAAATGTGGTCTTCCTTGCTTTTCATGATTGAGAGTCTGTGAGCCTCCGGTCATGCTTATTCGAAGCAGTCAATCAAACAGTTCATGGTAACGAACTCAAGTAAGGAGTGACCCGGCTCAATATTGATCGAAACTTTAAAAAACGGAATTTTGATACCAATAGACATATCAAAGGACTCGGGTTCTTATGCTGATCCCAAATAGTGTTATTGGGTTTAATCCTACCAATCAAAGGTTATGAGCCTTAGAAAATTTGCCTACCACCCCTAAAAGACATAGAATCTGTTTTTGATTTAAAAAAAGAAAAACAAGACCTCGTACTTAATATATGATCCTCTAAGCAGAATGATCCCGATGAGAATTAAGCAAGGGAGTGAAGAGGCGATATCGTATGCAAATCTGCAGGAAATTCAAGAGCTGTGTAGTTCCCATAGCATTTTTATATGGGGAAGGGTGGTAGTTTTGTAGGCTGTTTCCCACTCTTCCCATGTAAAAGACGCGACTTCCCTGAGATTCACTGACCGTTTTATGTCTTGACCCTTCTTCTGCAGTAAAAGGTAGTTTTCTTCTGATTCGGTTCGAGAAAGTCGTTGGTGTGGGCGATACACATGGAATAGAGCGGAAACAGGAAACAGCCGACCACCAGCCCGGACAGCAGAACCAGTATCGACATGCTGCCCGGAATGAACATACAGGCAAATGCGATACCGGCCGAAATTGTCGACACTGTGGCGATAACGGTCCGCCGGTCGAAGCGGTCCGAAAAATGCCCCAGCGGCCAGGTCATAACGAACACGCCGACGAAAATGCCGCTCATGAAATAGGAGGCATCCGCAACCGTCAGGCCGAACTGGAAATTAGACTATTTTATGATTGCAAACGGTTAAGAATGTGATTAAAGGCTCTTTTCCTATGTCAAAAGTATTAGCTTTCGAGGGTAATAGCTAACTATGTTGAAAAAATGAAGATATTAGACAATTTTATGATTGCTCATGGTAAAGAATGTGATTAAAGGCTCTTTTTCTATGGCAAAAGTCTTGGTTTTCGAGGGTAATAGCTATAGATGTTGAAAAAATGAAGAAATTAGACTATTTTATGATTGCAAATGGTAAAGAATGTGCTTAAAGGTTCTTTTCCTCGTGGGTTTTCAAGCAATCAAAGCAAATTTTATGTAACGCGTCCGTTTAAATCTTGATTCGGTTGATCCCAGGACTCTAACAATTCCTATTATGTAACAATCACCCGCATCTTGAAGAAAACATTTGTATAAGCAAACAAACCCCTATTATGTGACGAACAGGTATACTATACCATTACAGGTGCACTATAGTATTTTTTATGACCCAAGTGCACGAAATAACATCTTGAGGGAATAGTAGCTTCAATATTATACCCCCTTCGGGCCTTGTCGGAAGTCTTATGGGAATCAGCAATTTTTGTCTGTGCTGAATCTCTCTAAAATAGTAATAATGTTTCATCCCTTCTTACAGTGGCGACAGTGTCTCAGAAACAAGCATAGCAGATGAGGATGGAAAAGATTATATACAAATAAGTTATGATACATTGGCTTTTTTTATATACAAAAAGCCAATGTATATCAGCTAAACAATCAGATTGTGGAGTAAAAAGCCTTGTAACAGATAAGGGATACAATTTGGTGATGTTAACAAACAAGAAGCCCAAGAATAGTTATACTTGATTGGAGGATCCGACAGCTGGAAGTATGCTTTTGAGGAATCGCTGACGGAAGTTCAGGGCGTTTATGCCCAAAAGTTCAAGGAAGAAATTGAAAAGAACTCGGACCAGACGGTGCAGCTGTTTCCTTACGGCACCCTGGGCGAATCTGCTGCCATCATGGAGCAGGCGCAGGCCGGTATCCTGCAATTTGTCGATCAGTCACCAGGCTTCACAGGTGCCCTGATTCCTGAGGCGCAAGTGTTCTTCGCCAGGCTCAACCTCTCAGCAAGACCGCTTCTTACGGATCATCGAAAGATCCTGCGGGCTCAAACGCTCCGACTCTTCTTCCGCTTGAATCAAGGCCGAGATGAGGTCGTCCGAGGGCTCGCGCCGCTTGTGCCGGATGACGCGGCGCAGGAAACGTAAGAAGCTGAGCATCGTCGGCACGAGCTTCCACGGGTGGCGTGACGCCGTGGCCGCGACGATCGTCGTCGTCCACCCATGAAAGCGAAGACGGTCCTTCTCGTCGATCCCGAGCATCTCGGAGATCACCGTCGTCGGAATGGGAAGCGCGTAGTCGGCGATGACGTCCATTCCACCGACCGTTTTTATCTTAATACTCTAAGTCTTACAAATTGATACAATTGAAGTAGTAGTTGAAGTAGTTTAGCAGCAGTAGTAGCAGTAGAAGTATTAGTAAAAGTAGCAGCGGGAGTAGTTTTAGTAGTGGCATGTACATATAACCTTTATGTCAATTGGTCTTCCCGTTAATTATTCTGCGGAATTTCCAACTTAATGCCCAAATCTATTCTAGATTTACATTTTTTTTGATAATCTGCATGGATATAGTATTTTTTGATTTAGTTCAAATTCCCCCTCAATATCCTCCTAGACCATTCTCAGGGCAACCTAAGACAACCTAGAGCGATCTTAAGGGCCAAAAAAGCATCCAGAGGGCGCTCCAAGAGGCTCCACGGCCCAGCAGCCTGGGTCATTTTGCTAGCGTGAGAACCTGCTCATATTTCTAATATATTTGAAAATTTGGATATTTCCCCCCAGGCCACACGGGGTGAGAACCTCATTTTTCTAGTATATTTTAAAGTCCAGATAGGTCCCCCGATCACATGGTGTGAGAACCTGCTCATTTTTCCAGAATATTTGAAAGTTTAGATCTGCGTCTGTTTGCCTGTCTCTGCGATTGTTTGCATGATCGTGTGTTTGAATTTGTCTGTTTGTGGGTGTTTTTGTTTCTCTTGTTCTTTATGCCTGTGTGTGGGATCGTCTGTTTGCCTGTCTCTGCGTTTGTTGGCATGATCGTGTGTTTGATGTTGCCGGGTCCTGCGTGATTTTCTCTCTTTCCCTCCTCGTCGCTGTTCGGATCTGCGTCTGTTTGCCTGTCTCTGCGATTGTTTGCATGATCGTGTGTTTGAATTTGTCTGTTTGTGGGTGTTTTTGTGGGACGTTATAGGGCAACCGGAACCGGCCCACGAGCCCCCAAAGGATGATGATCATCGAGGCAAAGCCCACGAAGGGGGTCTCGAAAATCGTCGCCAGCGGCACGGTGCCGATGAAAACAAGCGCAATGCCGCAGAGCGTGCCCAACATGCCCGCACGCGGCGTGACGCGCTTGAGGAACGGCCCGATGATGGCCCCAAGACCGGCCACGATGCCGCCCATGAAGCCCGCGCCGATGCCCACCTGCCAGGCCAGCATCGCGTCCTGCGTCGACTAGTAGATCGGGCAGCCCCACGGCGGCCATGGCGCCCCGCTGGGGAAAGGACCCGCGCGCTAGCTGACGCGTCAGGATGATCGCGGGAATGGCAGGAATGCGTGGCCCATGACCCTGGCGTGCTTCCAGCGTCCAGCGGTGTTCGTGGCGTTGACAGCCGTCGGCACTGGGTGTGCGGCCGCTGACCGTGACAACCATGCCGCCGGTTGCCGTTCCCCAGCGTTCGAACCAGCGCGCAACGGCGGTCAGTGAGGGTGCCCAGCGAGCAAGGCTGCGCACGAGCCGACCTCGTACGAGGTTACCGTGTGTAGTTTTGCTCAAAACTGTTTAAATTCTATTTTAGCTGAATTATCAGTAACGTAAGCAGTTACCATAGCATGGTGGCTAAGAGACTCTCTTTCAGATTTGAGGGCTCTGAGTTCAAGCCACTTTATGGTAACATATGGATTATACTCTTCAACCTTTAACAATTCAGAATCGTGTTTCTTCGAATTTGTCCTGTGGTGACACAGTGGCTTTAACCTTAACTTGAGAATACGGGACCCAAAGATCGAACACAGTTGTGGCAGCGTACTGTATGGCGGGTTGTATCCAATACGGTCGCGAGGCTGGCGCATGTTGCGGACAAGCTGAGCCGGAGCGGAGCGCGATTTGCGATCAACCTGTCCGGGCAGTCTATCGGCGACCATGATTTCCTCGAGTTCATCGAGCAGGAGCTCGAGCGCAGCGAAGGCAGCTAGTCTCCGTCTTCGTCCTTGGCGAGCCCCGCCTCCAGGCGGTCGATCGTCCCCTCAGCGCGCAGCACGTCCGCGTCCGCGCTGCTGATCCGCTGCAGCCGCTCGAACAGCTCCTGCGCCCGCGCGAAGCGTTAACAGTAAAAAGTGTCTAAGACTTATAACTGAGACGCAGGTACTAATGACACTTAATTGGAATAAATTGATTATGTCAATGGAAGCGTGGCCAGTTTTTAAGTAATGCGCATATGCAGTCGATATTTACGATAGATTTAGATGGTCTACCAAGCCAGCTTCACTTTTCACTGGATACTCGGAACTGGTGCTTTTTTTGCCGTTAGGGAACAATTTAAAAATTATGAAATTTTTAGGGTACTATCACAAATTCGCCAGTGCTGCCAAATTGAACTGTGAAAATTACTGTTTTGTTAAATATAATGGTAGTCACAAATCTGTACTAGCAACGGGATGTCTTTTTCAAGTGAATCTTCTTTGGAGTTTTAGGAGATGAAATATATTGGCAATGGAGCCAGCAGGAGGATGTCTTCGTCAAGTTTATCTTCTTGGAGGTACTTTGAGGTGGAATATATTGGCAATGAAGCTACCTAGCGGGTGTCTTCTTCAAGTGTATTTTCTTAGGGGTACTATCCAATAAGTATGATATATTCACCTTGTTTATCGTGGGGTTGAGGGGGAAGGCTCGGGACGAAATGCTGTATGTTTCGCAACAAATATGGCCATCCAAAGTTCTGCAACTTTTCTTGACAATTATATTGCTGGTCTGGGTGCCTGTACGATTGGTCTGATCTTCGCTAAACTTTAATTTTCTGCAACCTTATTCTTATGCTTTTCAGTTGTAGTATGCTTTTGCAGATCATTCTTATGTGCCTTAAACTCAATTTTGCAAACTTCACAAAATGCTTTGCTCGAGTTTCCTTCCATCGGAGCAAGCCATCCTTCAATAAAGAGGAAAAGAAAAATCTTAAAGGTTTTAATGTTGAATGTTCGGAAGATTTTTTTGATTTTCTTGTGTAACCATTATCGAGAAATTGGGTAACGAGATCATTGATCGAAGGAATTGGATTCATTGCAGTGATCGTTCGACGTGCAACATCGAGATCAATATCAGGTATAACAGTTTCGATTTCAAGGAGAATTTCTTCGATATCAATTTCGGGAATAAGTACAAGTTCTGTTTCAGTTACTGTTGATGGGGATGATGGATTCGGATTTGTCGTCGATGGAGGAAATAGATTCGGTTGAACCGGAATAAGAAGGCACTCCGTGCATCCAGCTTAAAAAAAAGAACGATCAAAAAAAGCGGTTAAAAGATTTTAAGAACGGCTGGGGGTATAAACCCAAAATTTTAAAAAAGGGGGGGGGGGGGGTGGGGTGATGAAAAGTTGTTAGAGGGCTGAGAGCCCCCTGCCCTTCTCTTTTTAGTTCCCCTTTCTCCATAAAGGTTAAATCAAAGTATCGAAATATACATCTTGTTCAAAATAGTCTAAAGCTCAAATAACTATGCCCATGAGGATGACAACCCACTGCGCCCCCCCCGCAATGAAGCTTTCGTTTTAGAAAATTGTAAAATCCACGCAATTTTATTTTATGGTAGAAATGACTCAATCAAATTTGCTAAACTTAAGGATACGCGTCGTGAGAGGCTGAATCTATTTCATACCCGTCCCCTAGTGTTAAAACTGATACGATTGAGTATATACTTTTTGAAAGTCGTTTTTTTTGCAGAGTTACTTTCGTTCTAAAGAGAAAATTCTTGCACACGCGAGTATAGGGGAAAGGGTACAGACCGGTTTGTATTTTCACAGATTACATTCAGGGAAGTGGAGGGCAACAGCAATCGTCTCTTCATCCAGATGAAGATCGGTGAGAATTGCTGCGACTTACAGCGGGTGGGAAAAATAGGGGTCGCCGCTTGCTCTTTTTTGTTCGCCATGCTTTTGCATAGCGTAAACATAAGCCTTGTTAAGCAGGGCTTCATTCGGGTTCTTGGTATAACTTGCAACTCGTTCTACGAGTTCATACTGACGCATCATCGGCGTTTGCTACCACTCAAATAGGCTCGGAGCCAATTAATATGGTGCAAACAGCGGCTCATTAAAAGCCGCTGTTGGATCAGTAAATGAAAGCAAACACGATGTCTTCTTCGGTAGATTCAACGCATGATGTAGCTGGTGGACTGACCGCTTTCAATCCAATCTCAAGCGCCACGGTCGTGACAGCAAGAGATTTTCCAGGTTTCACCACGTGTTCTTTCCATGTCTTCCCTTCCGGGGGCAACGCCGCTCTGACGACGAAAATTGTTTGTTTAGGTAACTTCACAAGAAGGATAGTGTACGTGTGGGCCATGGGCCGGAACCACAACGGCTTTTTTAGTAGACAAGCCGAGCGGTCTATTCTTAAAAAAATTCAACTTAATACCATTGGCCATTCGTGGAGAATTTGATATAGCACAATATACAAAACAACAAAAAAAAAGATCATCAAGCGAATCAACTACAGCATAGAGAAAAACCAAATTTTGCTTACAAAATATAAATTACACTTACTCAATACATTTTACAATAGATAAAATACATTTTAACAAAATATCACAAAAAAACTATGGTTTGGATGAAGGAGATTTGTGAATTCATTTTCTTTTTAATAATGACAATAAGAGGATCTGTAGCACCATATTCCAGGCGGACGCCCACGCGCAGCACGAGGACCACTCGCCGCTGTACAACTTCGAGCACGACCTGAAGCTGTTCGTCGACCTCGGGCTGTTCGTCTTCGCCTTCGCCAACGCCGGGGTGACCTTCGCCGGCATCGGGCCGATGACCTGGATCATCCTGGGCTCGCTGGCGGTCGGCAAGACCATCGGAATCTCCGCCGTGACGCTGCTCGCCAAGGCCATCGGCTTCCCGCATTTCTACCGCATGGGCATCAAGGAGCTGGTCGTGGCGGGCTACATCGCCGGCCTGGCGGCCAAGCGATGCACTACTGGTCGGAGTTTCACTACAACTTTCAGTTCGGGCAGGGGATTTCCCACTGACTCGATCAGAGAAACTCCGCGCTTCGCAGCACGCACCGAACGTAGGCCGGTCCTTGCCCGAAAGGGTTGACGATCAGCGTTAGCCCCTCTTGCGTCGGCACGAACTTCACTCGGAATCGCTCCGGATACGTCAGATTCGTAAACTCGGCAAAGTCATTCTCCCCCGTGAAGACGTAGCGAGCGGTCGGCGAAACCATCTCTCCGGCGATGTAGTCCAGATCTCTTGCTTTACTTTTCTCATAATCCAGATTGAGGCCAAGTTCCACAACTTGCTGCCTTATTTTGAATCAAGTTACAGAGACGAATATCACTCTAATACTTCGCACTTTAGCTTTCTTGAAGACCCAAAGCCTTCTGTTATCCAAGGAATACAAGTAGCCAACTCCCTTCACCACATGCATTGGCGGAGACTGGGCCTGGTTGCAGCACCTTTTTCCTCATAGGAAAATATTCTTACTGCATCTAGCGTACAATGATTCTGTATCAGTCTGTGGTAAGTTTCATATGGCTGAATAATTGAGTACCTAATTAAAGTGAAATAAACGTGCTAGCTTTTTGTCCAACAAAAAAAGAGACAGAAGAGTTATCTAGGAATTTGGCTTCAGTGTTAAGCTTCAGTTATTAAGCTGGAATAACTAATCAAGAAACACCGACTTCCAAGAACTTATTCTAGGTAGTAAGAAGTTGTAAATCAAGACGTTTCCCCGGGATGGGAATGGGAATGAATTCCGTAATCCCCCCCCAAAAAATATCAGAAAATAATTTTTTATGCTGAAGCGTAAACGTACACACTTTCTCATTCATAGTTCTAAACACAGTTCACGAGATGCATATATATATATATATATATTTTATCCTGCAGAGAATCAAGTTGATATATGGAATTTATGACTACGAGATGACCCTTATATATAACAATGTATACACGACGACGGACGTATGACGACAAACAAAACACACACACACAGGTATACGGCAGTAGACTCTTGCATTTTTCTCCGTCGTATGATGACAAACAAAACACACACACACAGGTATACGGCAGTAGGCTCTTGCATTTTTCTCGGCGGAACAAATGGTTGTCTGTCTTCTGGACCCATGTAAATTTGACATTCATAATTAACAAAATGAGTACGAATGTCATAAGTTGTGAGATAATTTCCTTCGACAATGATATTGTAGAAATCTTGAGAATAACTATCACCGATGAGTAGAATTTTTTTACCAGCCATTGATGGATCATTCAAGAATTTTTTTCGTTTTTCATTTTGTTGATAAGCAAATGCAGTATAGTTCATATTGCCATAGTGTTTTAGATCAAACATGTAAGAATCCTCTGCTTCAGTCAACATCGTAAATTTTTAGAACAATCATTTTCAGTCTTCTTATCGCAAAGTGTAGCAGTTTAGCTACTGCATCTCATATTCTTCTTTGGAAAATTCTTGTTAATTGATTTTTTTAATTTTGGTAATTGAAGGCAGTGTAAGAAACGTAGTTAACCAGAGTATACCCATACAAGTTTTTTGGTCTAAAGTAAAAAAAATTGCAATTTGGATAAAAATACTCTGCACATTCAGTTTGCAAATTTCAATTTAAAATCTGCAAATTTTGAAGTTTTAAACCATAAATGTAATCTGTTCTTTCGCTTTTCTCTCTTGGATTTTTCTTTGTCTATCTTTGACTTAGCGAAAAAACCTTTCGGGGTACCCTTCTCCAAATCACCATTTATGTTTCTCAGCAATTTACTGTCCGTTTTAGAAAAGCCAGCCTTCTTTAATGCAGACTGGTCGACCCTTAACATTTCTTCAATAAACTGTCGCTGCAGCCCCTTTATATCTCACCAGTTGCACTCAACGAAGGAAGGAATGGGTTGTTTAAGCACGGACTTATCCGCCTTCTTCAGCTTGAATACATTTTCCTTTTGAGGAAACTCATAGTAGACGAATTAGCTAGGAATAGATTTTTCATCCTGAAAACGCCCACCAAAACAGACAAAGCCTAGAAGAATTACCCATTAATCAGAATCCTGTGTTAATGATGTGTCGTTTATTTCAATACAGTAACCCTTAAAGCCTAAGGAGACCTTTAAACGATTCAGATGGTTATGGTCACGGTTCTTTGTCACTGCATGCATCGCCAGAATATGCGTTTGTAAAATTTTGGTAGCCGAATTTTTCAAGAATTTGGCACCATATGGCTAAAAGCCATTCGATGTATATGTCATCCATTTTTTTTGTTATTTTTTATGTTATTTATTGTTATTAAATAACATGTTATTTTATGTTATTTATTTTTTATGTTATTTTTATTCTTATTAGTCTCTTTTTATTCTTATTATTTACCTCTTATCTTTAAAGTTAACTGACATTTTCAAACCTTTTTGCAAGTGTCTTGGACTCTTCTAATTGTTCAAACTTACAAGTTCCATGTTTGTTCATAGTGTTATTTTTATTCTTATTAGTCTCTCTTTTTATTCTTATTATTTACCTCTTATAATGATCATCTACAAAACGCTTTTTGTACCATACTCTTTTACAGAAATTCTGGCGGAAGTTCAGCTATTTCACCTTTGAGAAAGACACTTCAGAATATTTTTTATAGGTTTTCGAGCATGCCTGGAAATTCAGAAAATGTGATGTTTGCAACAGAAAGATCACATATGGATTTTGACGATTTACGCTGATTAATTTTTGACTAGGTCTGGAGGCGCATACACTTCCTGGCTCAAAAGCACACTTTCGAAAACACTGTGTATTGTATCAACTTTTGGAATAAGAGAATAAAAGTTTTACGCAATGGGCTAGGAAAACATTTGTAATAAAAAGATAATTAGTCTCAGATTTGTCAACTAGTACGGACACTGAAAGTTTTAATATACATTCCATTTATGTCGTAATTTAAAAAAAAGAGCCGAAATTCAAAAACTAAGACCTGCAGAAGACTCCAAGGGAATAAATTAAATAAATACCACTAAGATTGGCGGCACTGCATGCTAACCGAAGGATCATTTCTCAAAAGATTAATTAAGTTCATTTTCAAATTTTAAATTTATAATCTCGCTTTGTTTCCGGAATTTCTTGACATCATTCTGACAACAAACAGTAATTTGACATTGTTCATGGGCATTTTTGAATGTAATTAATCGCATGAAACCCCGACCATCTGAATAGATAATGAGTTTCCTATAAGAGGTGGTCATAAACGAAAACAGTTGCTATTCCATTGTAATATTTGTCGCAGGGGAATTTCTCGGCACCATTCTGACAACTCTTTGTTTTTGAGAGTTTCATGCTTTGTGCCCGAGAATATCTTGGACTGGTGTTTCCGTATTACACGACTATTATAGACCTCTTCCAGGTAATCTAGGACGGTGGAATTTGTCAGGCGTATCAGGAACAAGATCAGATTAAATTAGAAATTTTAGAAATTGTAGTTGGGAGTGGGGGGACGGTTAAATTGGGAAAATTGAAAAAAATGAGGTATTTGTAACTTATGAAGGGGTGATCGGATCTTATTGAAATTTGATGTTTGGAAGGGTATCGTGTCTCAGAGCTATTATTTTAAATCCTGACTGGATCTGTTGACATTGGGGGGCTTTTGGGGGGGGGGCTTAAAATCTTGGAAAACGCTTAGCCCTTCCGTCGAAAAATAATTATTTTAACACTCCGATATTTTGGATGAAAATTTATTGTTTCTTTGAGTAAAGACTGTGTATTCCTGGTGGACAAGCGCATATTTAAATAATTTTGTGCTTCCTATTTCTGAAACTATCTTTAGAGGTATATTTAACCCGAAATAAGAGACATTTTTTAAATCTGTTAGTGAAAATGCCCCTCTTCTTTACTGAGTCTTAGGTTTCAGTCCCCCTCCATCGAAAAAATTCTTTTTTGAATTCTGAAAAGCACCTCTCGAGGTCTTCATCGCTGCCACAAGAATTTTTATTGAATTTTATTTGTATGTTTGTTGACCTGCTGCTTGAACATTGCCTCTAAATTTCAGCTTTCTACTATCCCAACTTCCATACTTTTAATTTTTCCAAAGAAGCCATTTCTTTCTTTACTAAGAGCAGATTACAGAAAAATATGTATGGACCCTTGAAAGTGATAATTGATGCCATCGATTTTTTGTTTCTTTTAGTGATTAGAGAAGCGAATGGACAGTCTAATGTAACAGAACAAGAGAAATCTTTAAGAGTCCATGTTGTTAAGTATGACATTGCTGCAAACATACATCTGTTCTTGTTTTCCTTCCAACAGTTATCAAGTTGCACACACAACTCCTCGGGAAGCTTTTGCCCAACAATTGGTGTCTCATCCCACGTACGCTTCCTCTCCGGGGTGGCTTTGGCAAGGAGATCTGATATTTGTCTTTGGTAGGTTAGAGGCTGATCATCCAAAAGAGCATCAAAAATTGGGGCAGCTGATGAATACATCCGACCTTCTATGGAACCCCCTTCTAGAGATCTCAAGCACTTGAAGATTGAAGTCAAATTTGACCGCTATTTGATAGAAACATTTCAGCTTCAAAAAAACAATTTGAACGGGACGGTACCTGACCCGATCAATTTACCTAATTTGCGCATCCTAAACCTGAATGACAATAAGGACCTTCAAGGTTCATTGGCTTTCTTGCGGCCATTGAACCATTTGGTAGAGCTCGACTTGGGCTTCACTAATACCGATGGTGATTTTAGTGAAGCTGATTTTCCAAGCAAGACGCAAATTAAATCCTTCACCTTGTGGAGTGTGGGCAATTTCTCCGGAGACCTGGTTCCAACTAATTTTGCCCCAGCCCCGTTTTTATTTAGCACCGCTCAGCGTAAGTCTAAGCAATACTACTACTGCTACTAATAACTCACTGCAACATAAAGCCGCTTGAGGGCAGCCTACTTACGCGGGCTCCTCCTCCATCCCAACCTATGTAAAGCCTCCGTCTTTATACTCGCCCAAGAAGTTCAAATATCCCATAGATCCTTCATTACGACCTTCTTCCACCCAAATCGGGGAGGACCTATTTTCTGTTTGATCCAAGATGGTTTGCCGAGAGGGACAATCTTTGGTATAAATTTTTTAGAAGTTTATTTGAGGAAAATTGAAAGTTTTAGTTTCTTTTTAAGAGTCAGAAGCGATTGGAAGGAAACTAGTCCCCCCCCTCGGCCTCTTTTCTCCAAATATACCGGAGGGAAATTTTGAGATAGCAATTTTTTCAGGATATTCCAAATGGGAAATAACTATGGTTTAAACCCCTTCCAAACAGCTCTCGAGGAAAGGGCTATAAATTATATTAGTTACCTATCATTACTAAATAATATTTTTATAGTAGGTATGGTCTTATAAACTTTAAGGCAAGACAAGTTATGACCTTGCTTGAAGAGCTTAATCGAGCAGGTACTACCATCGTAATGGTTACACACGATGCGGAACTCGCGAGAAGGACACCACGGAACATTCAGATAGTAGATGGCCAAGTCGCTGATTTTACTCTATATCAAGGCTCTCAGATCCCCCGTACAAATGAGCAAAAACCGGTGGAGGTGTAGGATGTTGATACACTATTTCGACCTTGCATGGCGCAATATTAAGCTCACGCCTCTTATCTGTTGCCTAATGGTAGTTGCGATCGGCATTGGGCGATTTGCTGATTGGTTCTTATTTCTTAGCTTGTTATGAGTTGATGATGTTGTCATTATGTCTTGCTCCTGTTAGTTACTGCTGCAGGTGTTATCTGCAAACTTTGAGTTTGATGTTAGTCCGTGCATATATTTCAGTTGAACTTCGCGTATTTTCTTGATATTGACTTGGTCATTTTGACCTCTTAACCAGAATGGGGGGCGAGGATGATTGTCGAAGCAGTTATAGTTGAAATTTTCTGCATAATGGCTGAGATTGTCAAGGCGTTCTCTACGTCATTGATTATCTATATATCTTGACCGGACGATTTTGGGAAAAAAGGGGAGTGGGAGGGGGCTTGGTTGCCCTCCAATCATTTTGGTCACTTAAAAAGGACAATAGAACTTTTAATTTTCTTTAAATTGAGCCCTCTCCTGTTATCCTGGGACAAACGGGTCGATACGATCTTGTAAAAAAAAAAACAACAAACACATAAAGATGCACCCTTGATGTTTCTTCTGGCAAAAAAAAAAATATATATAGAATTCCACGTCTTTGTAGATAGGAGCTTGAAACCTCTACAGTAGGGTAATAATTTCATATTCAATAATTCTTTTTCAGGGATGTGGCCGATTACTCAGGCACAGAAAAAAAAGTCCATGCCATTCAAACCAGACACCTGTGTCGAATAGAAAATGGTATGGCTTCAAATGGTACGACAAGGTCTGCAACACTGACATCCCGACACCTTCAAGCTGGAAAATCTTTCTACCCAAGCAGAGACCCGTTCCCTGAGGTAGTAAGGCCACCTACTCCACCTCCCGCCAAGCACCCCTGCAAGGATCACCACAGATTTAAACCTCTTGGAAAATGGCAGCAAGGCAGTGCGCTGTTGCTTGCCGTGTTCAGAGGCAAAATGTCGGAGGGGATTAGCTTTAACGACGACAAGGCTCGCGGTGTAATCTGTGTTGGGCTTCCTTTGCCAAATTCGTTCGACCAGGCCATCAAAGCAAAGAAGGCCTACAATGACGAGCAGCGCAGCCTGCGACAGCGCTACGATCTATTGACCGGCCACGAGTGGTACACTCAGCAAGCCTATCGAGCGATTTATCAGGCTTTGGGACGATGCATTCGCCATGCTGGCGACTATGGAACGGTTAGAAATAGACTTATTCAATTTAACAAGTAGATGATTTGGATAATGCGGAAAACCGATATGTCCAAACCCGACAATATAGGTGAAAATTTTTAAGTGTTCCAGGCACGACCTGCCCATATGGACGGACCACCACTGGCCATTTTCATAGATAAGTGAATGAGTACTCTTTTGTTTTTCTGAACTACGGTCTTATAAGTCTGGTCCTAAGGGAGACTTGTGAAGAAATATCTTATGTATTAGACTGGTCATGGGGTTTAATGGCGAGGTTAAATTATTTTTGTACGTATTGTCCTTGTCGGCCAGCCGTCTAGGGCCAAAAAAAGCAGGTCGTCCCCAAATAAGGTGGTAGGGGGTCATAAGGAGAAATTTAAGGGAAACTAAAACTTCTTGGGAGGGTGTAAATAGGGAGATTGAATGGATTAGGGTGAAGGAGAAGTGTGCGTAGCTGTGTTGGCCTCAGGTGGCTCGGTGCTGCAGTGAGTTGTTAGTAATAGTAGTATTTTATTCTCATGTCCCAATTTAACTACAAAAAATGCATTTATTCTGTAATACTTTAGAATTGTTCTACATCATTCTTTTCTATATCTTTTCCTGTAACTAAGTAAATGTAATGGGATTAACGACACTTCTTGACTACTAAGGTTCCTGCGTCGGCCCTGCAGTGTGTTGCTACAGCAAGGTTTGATCTCTAGGTACCGTATCACCAAGCCAAGGTCAAACCCACTGCACCACTACAGAACTTTTCCTGTAGCTCTATTACGGTTTAGCACATTCTCAAAATGTTCTGCTCATCTCTCTTTAACTCTTTTCTTATTACTGTGGCTCCGTTCCAGGTGCCCTAAGGAAAATTACGTTGGAGAAATCATCAAAATTAAAGCTACACCATTAATAAATAAATCACCCCTAAACAAACAGAAATTACTATAGATTCTTTAGGCTACTCAAGCAACTTTCTTGTCTTCCAAGGCCAGAACATAATTTACACTCTACTAAAACAAAAATAATAACCGTGGATTGTCAGTTTAATATATATATTCTGATATTTATTCCTTAAAGTTTTGATACTTATTTTTATATTAAAATATAAAAAGTGAAAACACATAAAATGGATTAAAGTACAAATTATGTTGTGATCTTGAGACAGGCTACTCTCCATCTCCAGAAGAGACACTGCCACCAATTATACCTGTTGCATCAAATGATGAGACATTATGGGCATTTTTAGACACTGGGTCAGGGAGAAACTTTATTTCAACTGATGCCATCAAGATGCTTAAATTCCTTTGCACATCTGAAACATAGTTCTAGAGTTTCTTATATTTTTGGCTGTCCTAGTACTTGTTTCTTAGAAGGCAGTTTCTTATATTGAAACGTGTACTAATTAGTCAATCTTACGCTGCTCAAAACACAAAGCAATTCAAAAATGATAAAACTTGTTTTTTATTTAACTTCTGGTCGTTTTTTATTTAATGCCAGCAAATCTGGCCCCACCTCCCCGGAGAAACCCCCTCACAACGGGAATATCTTCTAGACAATCTGATCCCGGTTACAATTTACCCCGGACAATTACTCTTCACCACTGCGCGTAAAATTGAGACGGAAAGAGAAAGCAAGAAATATAAAAGTAATTTTCTGTAAGATCTCTGACTAATTCCACCTGTGTGTAATTTCCCCTGACAAGTTCTCTCCAAGGAAATTTCTCTCCCTATGGCTGTGGCGAAGCTGGGCTGGTCTCCCCTAACACTCGACTTTCGAATAATAAGACCATGCTGATTGATTATGCTGATTGCGTTAAGGAATTTTCTTCACTATTTGCTCTAATATAACGTCTACAGTCGCCCTCACAGCGCAATTCTGCTATCAAGAGGGAAATTGGAATCTCAATACAAACGCTTCTTTTCTGTGGTCAGTGTTCAGCTTCAGGATGTTGTTACACTGCAGGAGCGGTTGTTTTTCGTGAATTGTTTTCGTTAAAAGTTGAATAGTTGCTTTTCGGGTTTTTATGCCAAATCGAAAACTTAAATGTAGAACGCTTTGTTTAAGGAGAAATAATAACTTGTTTCTTTCTTCTAAGGTACTTGCAAATATGTTGAATGTAATTATGGACCATGGTCATCATGGACAACTTCCTGTGGTGCTGGTGAAAGAGCCAGAAAGATGATTGCAACATCAAAAACAGTTGAGAAGGCAAGTTGCAGTGGTTTGCTCAAAACCTGTAGTACAGCCATGGATGTTGACAAGAGAACGGAACTCTGTAAGATTTATTTTTTTTTTGTTTATATTTAGTTATTTCGTCAAAGTAACTTCTTATTTTAACTCAGTATTTTTGTAGTTAATTTAGATTGGATTTGATTCAATGAGGCGCAGTTTTATAGATAACTGTTTGTTTCATTGTCTCTTACTGCTCGACCTGCCTGCCGTCACAATCCGATGGCATTAGATTTTTCTCAATGTGAACTTTTTGTTAAATTTTCTAGAACCCTAGAATTCTGTAATAAAATATCGTCTGGCAGAATCACTTTTTGTTGACCGACAGCAGTTTTCTGGTCAAAAATAGGCCAGATTAACCTTATGCATTGTATAAAGTAATTTAGATTGAAAATTCTGCTTGAACAGATGAAACCGGTATCGAAATAATCTCTATTTCTGCTTAAATTCTTACTCCTATATATTTAACTACTGCTACTTGAGAACCAAAGTAACGCCATGCATACATATATTTATTTGTTGGGCTAGCGAAAGCAGCTCAGAAGCACTGATTTTGACTTGCAGTAAATGTCGGGGATAGGAATTAAGCAAGGTGTACGGTTGTGAGTCCTTGGCCATGACTGTTCACTCGACACGGAAATTAAAATGCACGGAAACAAATAAGCCATACAAGGAGTAGGGGCAAAGGGAATATACGGAGATCAAGGACAATTGATCTAGGTTTTAAATAGAAAAAAACTTGGGCGTACTTCTCAAGCTTGGTCAATAGGGCATATCAGCACGTACCAGCAGGAGACCGACGAATCGGAGACAAGAACGATTGTGCGAGGGCATGCAAACTCCCCACGAGTCAACAACCCAAGTTAGACTCGGCTACTGGCAAACACAGATTGCTGGCCGCGAGTTTACAACGGATTGATTTTCTGTTAAACTTCTAACCAGCAACGATCTAAGCCAGCGACATTTCAAAAGAGAACTCATTTGTTTGTAAATCAAATGTTCTATTTATCTTATTGAGTGACCAAATATATTGCGGGGGAGATAGCCCTTTCTCCCTCCCAAGTTTATTTTTTCCCAAAGTCATCTGATCAAAATTTGGGAATTTCCATTTTGTTCAACAAAGCCGAAAGATCTAATAAATATATTTTTTAGTATAAATTGATCCCCGTCAAAACATCTGGGAGGAGGCAACGCCAATTGGGAATTTATGGGGGATACAAACTATGAACTGTATAGTATGGTCTTCAAACCAGTCTCCCTAGTAATTATTGCAATGTAAATACGTCCTCAAACCACACGCAGTAAAATAATAGAGCTTACAAGATAGAGTTGAACGATCTAGACGATGAAAAACGCCTAATCCTCTATTTATGATTTAAGCAATGGACTCCAGTAACACTGAAGCATATGTCCAAAAAGAAAAGAAAAATAAAATCGTAGGTAGACAACGTTGCAACTTTTGGAGAAAAAATGTTTCCGAAAACAAAACTCATCCCCGCCATTTCATACCGTCATTTAGGCCTATTCCTGAATTTTTGCAAAATACTGTTCCAGCTAGTATTCAAATCTAAACTTGCTGTGATCATCATCCTGTGCTCATAAGTTATATCAGCTGTCTTCCTTTAAACGTTAATTTTCTTATTCCTTGATGATTCTTGACGTTGCACGGTTCAACTGACCTGTGCCGCAGTTATCCGCTAGCGTCCATTTTGACTCAGACAGTAATTCCAGTCACAACACGACGGTTCCTCGTGATGTCACTGCAGACATGTTTTGATCGCGGGAAGGGCTCAAATTCATTTAGCGGCCGGTGATTAATTTTAAAATTGTAAGAAATCACGCCAAACAGCTTAGAAAGTCAAATGTTCGGAGAACCCAGTTCTTGAAAGCGTCTGACCTGATTTTATTTCTGTTATGGATGATGAAATTCAACAAGCTGAACAGCAGGGTGTGGATTGGGAACAAGAGGGTTTCTGTATCGTCCTCAAAAAGAATGGACGGGTAGGCCAAAGAACTCGCGGCATCTTCCTTGAGAATATGGTCGGGGAAGTAACCCAACGACGGGAGGCGTAGTATCTTCCCCGCCGCTAGGCTTGAGTGTTTCGCCCATTGACAACGCAGACTCGACTTTCTTAACTTATAACAAAATATTTCAGATAGCTGGCCTTGCCTGAAGGCGAGCTAGAAGAGAAAAAAACCCGGAATCAACATTTTGCAATCTTTGCGTAGGTATATTCTCTAAAACATCTAAAACCTAAAAAGCCTCTTACATAACTAACAGAGAGCAATAATAGAAAATCTAAATCAAAACAAGATATTGAAATAGAAATTGCTATTTGCTGACAATCTTCTATCTCTCTGTTTTTTTTGTTTTTTTTTTGTTTTTTTTTTTTTGTGTATCATATCTTTGCTAAGCTTATGACCTTCTTCTTATAAGCCTTACTAAAACTAGCCTATTTAACATGTTTGCCATTTGTTGCCAGTTTCTCGTGTTGCCACTTGTTTTTCGAGCATAGGACATTCTCTTAATGTAGATAATTGCTTTTTTTTCTCAACAAAAATTCCAGTACTTCTCTTCATTGTAGTGCCTTTACTATCTCTCTTGTAGATTCTCTTCGATGGCTTGGTATTTCCATTTTCAATTCATGCATTCATACGTTTTTCACTTCACTTCACATCTGATGTCATTCGCTGTAGTCACACTGCGTACACTGCAGCAAGTCATTCTCTTCGTCGTTGTTCTTTCTCCACGCATCAACTTACTCACTTTTGTCCTTCGCCTAGATATTTCCTTAAAGGGCCCCTAAGGTCAAAAAATAAAATTTTGAATTGGTTGCCTACTTGGAGCGTTCAAAATTGAGTTTCTCCGAGAAAATACGAGCAGTTTTTCCTCTGTAATAAGTACCTCGTGGCGTCACCAGGAAAGATGGGGTAAAGGTTATTAAGAGTTTTATAAACTTCAAGGGACTAAGATTCAAATTTATCGAATAATATTAGAAACTTATTTCGATTTTGTTAGTTTATTTTATTAGGTTTAATACTCCTTGTCAAAAGCTAACTTTTGAAAAGTAACAGGTTCTAAAAGCGGTCACAGGCAAGGCAGTATCCGGGAGGGGGATCAAGTCCTCCTCAACTTCAAGTAATAGAGTGAGCCGTACAAGAATTACGAACAGACCATTAGACTTAGGAAGACGAGGCCTAAAAGAGAGTGATGGCTTATCACTACCAACTGGTACCGCTTTACCTAAGATTGGGTCCCCACGTTTTGGGTAGCCTGCAATGGTAAATACGTGGCTGTGGTCAGCTGTAACGATGATTAACGTGTCTTCAATGCTGGTTTTATCAAGAGCAACTTGTACTGCTTTTGATAGCTCAACTGTATCGCTTAGTGCATTGTAAGCATTACCAGCGTGATGACCGTGGTCAATACGCCCTGCTTCAACTGTTAAGAAGAAACCATTGGCGTTGTTATCTAGTACATCAATTGCTTTTGTTGCAGGAAGTGGATGGAGTTCAGGTTCTTGATCTCACAGCGCGTGCCGAGCTCATCGCCAGGCTTGCGCACGGATACGTTGGCGTCGCAGCGTAGCGAGCCCTCCTGCATATTGCCGTCGCAAGTGCCGAGATAGCGCAAAATGGACCGCAACTTGCGCACATATGCCGCGGCCTCCTCTGCCGAGCGCATGTCGGGGCGCGAGACGATCTCCATCAGCGCCACCCCAGAGCGGTTCAGGTCAATATAGCTCTTGCTGGGGTGCTGATCACGGATGGACTTGCTATAAAAATGTTCTTTGGCAAGAAGTTGGATAACAAGAAATCAGACCGTCACTTTGCTCGGAAAAGAACACCTATCATTGCACTTTTCTCCGTTGACTTTGACAATTGAGTCTACAGGTGGTAATGCTTAAATGATATATCAATGATAGGATATATTGCATAGATTATTGCAACTGTGGAGTTGTGGAATGGAGTAGGGCTGCTTGTCTTGATTAGGTTTGGAATAGTGCTAAATCAATAAAAAGTTAATTTTAGACAATGGGTAAAGTGTGCCAAGCAGTGTCAAGACTATCGTTAATGTTGTCAAGAATGACACCGTCAACGTTTCCTTTTGTTGTTTCTCTCGTGGTGGCAGTGTCGTTTCTGTCCTGGTCCGTACTTGTGATATGTTTGCTGGATATATCTTTCGTTGCCTTCGTGGTAGTGCGGTCTTCCACGGCAACAACCCTATTGTTGTTGCCTCGCGAGTCGTCTGTGTCGTAGAATTCAATAATAGGATCATGTTCACGATGATAGGGGAGAACACGAGCGCTGTAGGCTGGGAGGCTCTTTGTGGTCCTGGGACTGCTCTAATTATATTCATTTGAAGCTTGGATATATACGGTATACTGTAGTGTTTAATTGTGTACACCATCACAAAGGATGGCCATTGGATCCTTGTTTAGGTGGGGAGGGGGGCTGTTTGAAAACTTAAGAATTATGCTTGTTAGGTGAACATGGTAGATATTGACCTCTAATCACTTGTGATTCCAAGTTATATTTTTGGATTTTGCTTTGAAGTGTGTTTTGGATTGTAAAACAATTTAAAAAGATGGGAAAACATACAGTTATAGGAAACACTTCCTACTTTTGAAGCAGAACAGGGCCCGCCTTCTGATGTTGCTGACCAACCACACTCTTCTGGCTCCAGGAACCATCAGGACGCTGCTCCCATCATGCCCGCAGGACAAGCTGTTTATGAGTTCCAACAGTACTGTCGCAGTATTGTTGTGGATCTTCCTGAGTACTGTGAGAAATTACTCACAAGTGTCTCTAAAGAAGTCAAGGATGCTGAACACAAGTTACGAGATTTAGCTGAAATTCGAGCAAATCTTGCTCAAGTGGAAGCCTCCAACAGTCAGAAGCATGTTCAATTACTTGGCAGTCTCTAAAATGGTGATGCAGCTGAATCCACTCATCGCCTCGAAGATCGATGCACGTGCAGACACGGAGCCTGGTCGCGGAGCAGCGTCGGGCGAGTTGCCACCGCTCGACGCTGCCGCAGGAGGCGGCGGAGGCGGGGCCGATCTCGACGTAGAGGCGGATCGTGCCGGGGTCGGGGCGGTCGCCGTTGCGCAGCACCTGCTCGGTCACGTGGAAGGTGTTCACCCGGGAGCCGTTCTTGCTCTCGAGGTCGCGGAGGATCCACCCCTCGTCCTCGCGGGCCGTGTGGCCTTTCTTTTACCTTATCCACCCCTGTATCCGAATTCGATCCCTTACCTTCATTTCAAAAATACGAATATCCTACTTCATCTAAAGTTTTCTTAATTTCCTACGGTCATCCTACCTCTATCTTATCCTCCAACAAATAAAAATACGCTTCTTTCGCTAACCTATTTTTACTTTTAAATTTTGTATCCAAAATTTCACCATTTTTATTAACCTATCTTTTCTTAACCTACTTAGTCCCAAATCCCCTCCAGTACAACGCTGTGAGGGGATTTATGTGCCCAAAGCCCATATCGTCAGCCCCTCAATCACCGCCCGTGGCCTGCTGAACATGGCCGCCGTTGCCGGCACCCCGGTCGCGCACTACGGATGACGTGATGTGGGCCGCGGCGAGGGAGTGGACCCCGCCGCGGCCGCTTCAGCCCGGCATCTCCTGCCGGGCGAGGAGACGCGCCTCGTAGCCGCGCAGGATCGGTGCAGCGGCTGGCACACTGACGATCCCCTCCCCAAGCTCTTCAGAGAATTCTCCGAAAGCGGCCTCCGCGATCCCGTGACGTGCCGCACGTGTAGTAGTAGTATTAGTACTTTAGCATAATATCGTGGTCCCACAAAGTTCACTTCCACAGCTATAAATGTGTGTCTGAGCATGTAGAATAATGGATTTTATTGTTGCATTTAGTCTATTGCAATCAAGACCTTTTTTTTTAAGGTTTTGGTTTCTACGGACAAGTGCCGCTCTTTATTCACTTTGTGTTGCTAAGAATTGTTTGACCTAGTGCTCTATTACTTGTAAAAATGGGCTGCTACTCCTTCCTTCAACCCACTATCGATACAAAAGATAAATATTTCGGCAAAAAGGCTTTTTTACGCCTTTTCACAAGACGTAAATGCGTAAAACTGGACTTTTTGTTCAAGGAACAGTTAAAGTAAACTTTTTTTCTTAATTGCTTAGTTGATTAGATTTTGTGTCACCTGCTTGAAATATGTCAAGTAATGGGAAATAACATTTCTTTTAGACTACAGACTTTATTTGAAGATTTATTTACGATATCTTCATTTTACGCCTTAAAAACCTTTAGCATTACATTATTGCGATTCCTGTCAAAGTTCGATTATAGCATTCCAAGAAAAGCTCCCCAGCTTTCCGGACGACAGGCACAACAGAAAGAATACCGTTTCTTGTCCTATTTGAAGGACCGGAGAATTTTTTCTTGTCCTGCTCTCGAATTTTTTTTTTAAGGAATTACTAGTAACTATAGCTAAATTGATGATGGCAATTATGAAGTTAAATCATTCGCCTATCTCCCTTAAAAAAGATAGTTTTGAATTACTGACCTGAAAGTTTCAGCACTTGCTGTGTGTTATTCTCTAAGCAAGAATTCTGAAAAATCTTCTCATACTTTGATTTATAATACACCTTTTAGCTTATTTGTGTAGTAAACTTACAATCCATGGTCATTTGTTTTTTTTTTTTTTTTTTTTTAGTGGAAATTATGTTCTGGTTAATTTCCGTTGTTTTTTTTTTATTGACATAGTCTTTTTTGAGGAAAAAATTACATCTCACGGTGTTTTCCTATAAGAATCCATAGTTTGGCTTGTTATTTGTGTGTTAGAGAAACTTTTTCACAAATTTTTGATCAAGACGCAAATAGTATTGTGTAATTTAATTTTATACCTCCTCATTTGACCTGAAAAATTAAACATAATTGTGGTGCGCAAAGAGCTGATTCCGGCAGCGCCGGGGCACTGTGATGACGACGCGCGTACTGCGGCCGGGCAGGGCATTTGACGCCCTGCTGTCCGGCACTGTTGTTCCGGCTCGCGTCGCACAGCACGTTACAGGACCGGATGAATCCTGGCGGTTAAGGCTTCAACGACATCACTGATGGACATGTCAGACGTGTCAATCACCTGAGCGTCGCCTGCAGGCTTCATCGGTGCGTAGGCTCGATTTTCATCGCGATTGTCGCGCTGTCGCAGCTGCAGCTCAACTTAGCTAGCGAAACATCAATACCTTTAAATATACATGTGGTTAGAACATTCTGCTCTGGCACAATGACAGTACTATTCAACAGGGGTGGAGAAGAAACAGCGCCCTTTCTAAACCCTTTTTTATTGAAACTGAAAGAGTTAGTTCCACCGTACTAGGTGATATGGTTGCCTTAAGTCTGGCATTTAGCTTTTTATACGTATCACGTATCGATTTGATGAAAGAAATATTAACTCTGCGCTTATAAGCACCCGATAAGATATGCGGATGTACACCCCTGTCGAAAGCAATCAAGCGAAAGTCCTACCCAGATATGATGTTGTGATGTGGTGTTAAGGATTGCCGTTGAGATGTAGCAGTTTGGCGTCCTCTAGTTTAATATTTCACTTGCATAGTTACTTCTTCAGGGTGGCTGAATAGAGTTTAATTTGTATTGTATGATGGGCTTTGACGATATGTAAAAGGCCGGATCTTCCCAGGTAAACATTATTTTTACAAAATCAATCGGCAAGTTCTGTAACAACTCTTTTAGAATCAGAGATGTAACAAATGCTAATCTATTTAACTCGTAATGCTGTAGAATCCCATTTTATTTTAGATTCAAAGATGAATACAATGAAAGGGGTTACTGTGAGTGACCTGGGACTAGAGAAGAGGATGACACTTGTGCTTTCCGTAAATCAGTATATCATTTTCTTCATACCACAGAATCTTTTTGCATGATCAATAGCACTCATAAAGCTTCTCAAAATATATAGATGAAAATATAAAAAAAAATCAGCATATTTTGTACTTGGGTGATGAATTTTTTATGGCTTTTGCAAGCAGAACTTACTTTAAGTATTTATATCGCTTCCAAAGAGTGAGTAATTGAGGAGGGGATATCCCCTTTCATTTATCAAATAATTTCTATTGGTTTTAAGTTATAATGTGGCTAAAAAAACTTGTTTTTTTAATTTCTGAACATTTTTGAATTAAAACATGTTTGATTTTGGCTTACTGCACATGAATAATTAAAACTAAAGTTTCTTATTAATTCTAGTTTTTGTTTTGCTAAATGGCTTTCTCAAAGTTTTAATCGGGAGATTTTGAGAAAAAAGAGGCGGGAAAGGGGCCTAGTTACCCTGCACATTATTTTATTATAGTTGATACACATATATCGGCAAACTATTGTCTCGCGCCAGTGCAAACGCAGCCATATCCATGACTTTTAAGTCTTTTGCGATCACATCATCATAGCTAACCCAGTCAAAACGGGTCGCATCTGGGTCTTTTTTCGGGTCAGCAGAATAAACGCCATCCACCCGAGTTCCTTTTAAAATCACCTCTGCTCCAATTTCATTGGCTCTAAGTGCTGCCGCAGAATCCGTCGTAAAATAAGGATGCCCAGTACCTGCCGAAAAAATAATCACTCGACCTTTTTCCAAAATAAACCTGATAGTATCAATGCCATAATGATTTGTCCTAGCTTTAGGCAAAACAAGATTATTATTGCCACGAAGGCTATGTGGCATATCTTTGCTAACAAATACTTCTGCCATAAAAGCCGGATTCAAGTTGTCCTTTAGTTTTTTAATGATTGATTCCTTTTGTAAAGAAAGAATCTGCTGAACTAAAGATATTTTCTCTGCCTGTATATCCATAATTATTTATTGTGTGTACTTACAAAAATACGGTTTTTGACTTTAGATGTTTAAAATGGTGGTTATTGCTTTTGTAAAGCTTGGCGGGTGCACAGTTCAAAGCATTGTGGAATATGCTCCTTATCAACGAGTGCCAGACTTGCGTCCAAAGAAGGATACAAAGGACGGAGCTATTTACAACGGCAAGGCATACTTGTTCCCTGATTATCACATTTTCCCCTTCTAACAATATCTAGCATGCAGGATTTCAATGATACTTGCGATTATACGAGTGCAGATCCATCGGCTATCAGTTATTTAATTGGGTCTGATCACTCTGAAAGACGTTTTCCTCAACATATCAAGGACCAAACAACTGATGAGGACGAGGGGGCAGGTTACAGCTTTGTGTACTGTAATGAACAAATACGAAAAATTGTTGGAGCACAAAATATATCTAGCCATGTCAATGCCCAATACTTGAAATATATTGCCAGGTATATAAAGCGGAAAACAATGCAATTACAAAGAGAATGATCTTTGCCAAAGCAACAAAACCATATTACCGAGATCCATGGGTTAAAATTACGAAGATACTCAGAATCGACATAAATCAAGCAAAGAGTGCAACACAATTACAGAAGGAATTCGCCGAGTTACTCATTCAGAGTCACGCCGACGTCACCGGAATTGCGATTTACTCACTGGGATCCTTCAAGAACGGACTGGAGCGTTCGCATCGGGCGCGTTACTACCTTGGCGTCGCCCGCTACATGGCCCGCTATTTCTCTGAATTCGGGGAAGAACTGCCGCCGCCAGGTCTCTACGACAGGGTCGTCCGGGAGGTTGAGGTGCCGCTGATTTCTGCGGCATTGGCAGCGACACGCGGCAATCAGATCAAAGCCGCCGAATTGCTCGGGCTGAACCGGAATACGCTGCGTAGCCGTGCACAATCACCATTACTGGTTTTGATGGACTTCAAGTACTTGAACTGCTCTACACGATAGATATCGTCACCATCCACTGTTAATCTGTTATCGAAGCCTCCGATGAATATGAACAGAAAAACAATCATGTTATACATTTGAATAACTAACATTAAGATTTAGGTTAAGATTAAGATTCATTATTACATTGATATGAATACTATTAAATCAATTTGAATAACTAAAATATTACAATGCAATATACAATAACTTAACTACACTAGACCGAAGTATAATCAGACCTCTCGCACGGCTCCTACTCCAGAGGATGCCTCGCCGGCGCCGAGATGCTCGAGCAGGACGGACCGGCCTGGCAGGTCATGCGCCTTTCGCGCAACCGCAACTGGGGCCATCCCACGCTGGTTGCCTATATCCGGCGGCTTGCCGTCGATGCCAAGCGGCTTGACGGCTGGCCAGGTCTTCTTGTCGGTGACCTGGCGCAACCGCGCGGCGGGCCCATGCTTACCGGCCATGCCAGCCACCAGATCGGCCTCGATGCGGACATCTGGCTGACTCCAATGCCCGATCGAAATTTCGTAAAAGTGCTATATTTCACCGATTTTTGAAATTTGGATTTGATGGTTTACTAGAATGCATATGCTCAAAAAACTTATAAAATCGCCAAAATTTGATAATATTGCATCCTAATTGTACTATATTCGCCAAATTAATGGACATTTTATAGTAGGAGATCTTAGGTTTCTGGTAAGATATCTTAATCCTACTAAATTCGTTTCTACAGAAAAGTTTGAAAAATAGAAAAAAATCGCCATTATTTCTATGGTTTAGAAGTAGCTAGAGGATGATAAAGTCACTTCGTCTGGAGCTCCCTGACCATAATGGATAAGCAGCTGGCTGAATGATTTTCCCACGTTCATATGTTCTGAGAATATCATGCCAACCCTTGTCTTACCTAAAAAATTGAAGAAATATAAGTAATAAAGAATTGATAATTGAAACAAACTTATTTTGCTTGACGGCAAATTCTGTGCTTTTTTGTGAAACGCAATACACTTTGAGAAGAAAGGGAATATTAACTTTTAAATCAGAAATGAATATAAAACAGGAACTGTGTTAAGAAAAATATGTAAAGAAATTCAACGAGCTTCTTGACTCCTATTATGACATTTCTGCTTGATCAAGTGTTGCGAGAGGCCGAACGACGGTAGTTAAACATGAAATTGACTCTGGTAACGCCCGTCCGATTAAACAACAGCCGTATCGTGTATCTCAAACCCAGAAAGTAGAGATCGAAAACCAAATTAACACGATGCTCGACCAAGACGTCATAAGAGTTTCCAGTAGCCCTTGGAGCTCACCCGTAGTCCTCCTTAAGAAAAAGGACGGAACCACTCGATTCTGTGTAGATGACCGTAAAATAAAGGACATTCGCAAAAGATTAATGTGTTCCAAAGAATCATATACAAAACTATGACCAGAATATTTCTTCAAAACTATTGGGAGGTCATAGGCGGTTAGGCAGTACGAAAGAAAGGTCAGTGTAGCCCATCCTCCAGTAATGTCAGAGGAGTAGGGGAGGTGGCAAGTAATCTTCTCTTGAGACAAATGATCAATCTGAGCTTTTTACAAACTTTTAGAAATAAAAAGACATGTGGCTTAAATGAATCAAATCATTCATAGTAATGCTGTACAAGTAAGGATACTTGAACTCGGGAGGAAGGTCTGTCTGTGGTCGACCATGACCCTCCGTAATCAGAAATACATTTTCTATAAAAGGAGCAAAATTTCAATTTCTTACTGCAACCCTCATCTTGCTCTCACTCTTACTCTTAGAGAAACCCTCATTTTACTCTCACGCTTATTCTTACTGTAACCCTCATCTTCGTCTTACTCTCAATCTCACTGTAACCCTCATCTTCCTCTCACCCTCAATCTCACTCTTACCCTCATCTTTCTCTTACCCTCAATCTGACTGCAACCCTCATCTTCTTCTGCCGCCATCGCCGCCGCCAGCTTCAATCTGCTCTATCTGCCCTTTGCACTGGCGGCCTGCGTGGTGCTCTTCGTGCTCCTGCGTGTCGTGCCGCTCAGCCAGCTTTACGAATCCGTCGAGTGGCCGGTGATCATTCTGCTCGGCTCGCTTATTCCGATCGGCGATGCCCTGCACAAGTCCGGCGGAACCGAACTGATCGCCAATGGCATCGTCACCCTGACCGCCGGATACTCGGCGGCGGTGGTTCTGACCATCCTGGTGATCGTCGTGATGACCCTGTCGGATCGCGGAGGTTCGGGCCGACCCCGGGAGCCTCCATCGGGTGCTTGTTCGAGCCGTTGGCCACTCCATCGGCCTCGACGATCCCGTCGAGGTCGAGCCGCACCCGGGCCGGGTCGAAGTTCGTCGCCGGCGCCACGCCTCCGGCGCCCTTGCGTCCGGCGAACGTGTCGAGCGGGTTCACCGGTGCGCCGTTCTCGTCGAACAGGAACAGCCCGCTGCCCAGGCCGGCCACCATGTGGGGCCAGAAGGGCGAGTTCAGCTGGTTGCCCGGGTTCCGACCGATGTGCTATTTATTAGTATTACCAATTTTATTTATGTTTATACTGTGGATAAAATAAATGCTGCCAGGGGAGGAGTGATAAATTTTCAACACAGACACAACACCCTTGCCCTAAGTTCTTCTTGGTGTGAGACTCTTTCGTTCCTCAGCAAGTCCCCCAGCTTAACATTCAAAACGTGAAAAACCTATAATTAGCGTCTAATTCTAGCTGGAAATTCTTCTACCAGAAGTTCCCTTGTTTCCATGGATTTCTTTCACTTATGGCATTGAAGTGAATCAGTCCTTTCTAATCGAGCACCAACATTTTCTTATTATTATTATCCCATATAGATTATTCTGTATACCCTTAAATAGAATGATAACTTCTTTATGTATCCATAAGGAACGTTTTAGTATATTCAATAGCTACTTACCTAAGCCTTCCTAGTAACAAAATAGCTGAGACAATCTTTTATTCAAGAACCATTAAAATCTATTCTCTAACAGTGTAATTCCATGCAGATCCAAGTGCACAAAAACACATACTAAGTTTGACTTGCGCCAAATGCAAAATTTTAACTGGAGGACAAACATTTGCAAGGCGAAGTAGAGGATCGTCTTCATGGTCGTGGTCTCCAGGGCGTCGGGGTGATCAGCTCGTCGCGCCGTCCCGCGGCGTCCTCCGCTGCCCACAACAGGCGTGCTGAGCCGTCGGCGAACGCGCGGCGCACCAGATCGGTGCCTACCGCGAGCCGACGCTGGCGGGCCGCCGACGACAGCAACCCCTCGAGGCGCCGGTCGTACTGGGTCACCACCATCTCGATGAGCGCCTCGAGCTCGATGCCGGGCGCGCCCTTGAGCGCACGCGCGAACCCACCCTGCTTAGTTAGGGAAAAGAACATCACTGCCTAGTTTTGAAAGAATGATTGAAAAAATGTGCAAATGCCATCAAAAATCTGCCCAACTGTCCGAAATGCATTCACTTTCAAAGCGGAATGTTTGCATAACGGACAAAGATTTGACAAAGCTGACATGCTCACTACCAATGGGCTAGAAAGATTGTGTTCTAAGAAGACCGTAACTAAGTTTACGTGTCCCCTCGTCTTGCAAAATCTAAGATTTGGAAATTTGCAAGTTAATGAATTACGTTCTCCGGTTTCTACAAGTACTAAAATGGTATCCTGGCGTCAAAGTTCGACTCCCATTTGATGATGTCATCCGAGCCACAGAGAACCAGGTTTTTCGCTATTAAAGTTCAGTACTTCTTTCGTTGACTCACATTGCGTCTTTTGCTTTTAGGAACCTTATCTAGAAGGCGTCAGCTATAACTGTGTTGCACCAGGAAAAAGGTACAGTGTTAATGGGGTGTCTTTTTGTTAATTTTAACAAATTCGCATCAATTGAAAAATTTGGTCCTTTTTCAGGTGTAAGTATCAGGCTATGTTTGTAGTATATTTGTACCGCTGGTTTTGGATAGCCGCACACCAAAATGTGTTGAGGTTTGTTAAATTGTCAATATCATTGCTGAACTTTGCTATTGAAATAAGCGACACCACTGCTGTTAGGGTTAAACTATGAATTGCAGCTTGGCCTGCGTGAACGACTGTACTAAATAAATTGCGTCGCAAAACTAGTAAAAAGTCACTCATCGCTTCTATGCTCAATTTGACGGTCTGCTGTAGCAGGACTAAAATTGCCCCTTGGTCCATGGCGACGTATATTGCAAATTTTTTTGTAGAATGGTCACGACGGCCGGCGTCTCGTGCAAATGCTCGCGCGTGTGTTCATCCATGCGCGGTTTGCCGTGGAACACCATGAAATAAAGCCGGAAGCTGTACAGGGCCGTGAAGAACACGCCAGCCAGCACACACACTCGATGCGAGTCTGCACACGCACGGACATACACGGACACGTCAGTCTGTCAGTGCATGTCTGACGGTAGCAAGCAGCAACATGCCAAAGTCGGAGCTTGCGTCGAAGTCCACCACGTGGAGAATGAGAGCGGCCAGGTCGGAGCAGGATTGTTTTGTTTTAGCAATTCACTTTTTCCTTTATAGATTGCTACTCGATCAAGCATGGTTTCAAGTGCACCAGATTGCTCCCCTGATTCGTCTTAAGAACAAAATAAGTTATCAAAATATTGTGGATATTTTTTTAGTGCCCCAGCAAAAGTATTCCCCCCCTCGACTTCACCTTTAATGCCAAGTACAACTTCTCGCATAGCAGGGTTTTCTATTCCATCAGCAACAATTTCAAAGCCTTGTACTAATGGAACACCAGCTTTCATCATTGTTGCTAATTGGCGGGTGTGGCGCCTTCCGGTCACTGGCTCGGCTACCTCGTGGCGGGGCCAAATGACGAACTGGCACCGGGACAGCGCTGGTACAACTGGATCTGGTACCGGCCGGCGGCGGCTGCAGGTCGACTGCGCGAACTGCTGACCGGTCGTGACGGCGTGCATTACCCGCTCGGGATCCCGCATCACCTGATCAGGCCTGAATTCATTGATGACATGCGGGCCGACGCCGAACGCCTCATTGCGCCGCCACTGCGCGCCGCGATTGCGGCGACGCCGGCGCCGTTCCTGCAGCCCGTATGCTGTAGTCTATTTAATTTGTTTTTTTTTTTATAGTAATGATGGATTGATTGATTAATTGATTGAGTACAAAAAATGAACCAATACATCTGATTATACACCAAATAGCAAATACTTAACCTTCGATTTTATTTTATGAACCTTTTCTTCATTATCTTATCATCCTCACATATTGTTTTTGCTCATTTTTTCACATTAGCCTATCAATTTTGACCCTTTGAATCAGTCCTGGTTCGTACCAGCTATGAGGTACATACACAATATTTTTTTATGGGGGGAGGGCTTGCATGTTGTAAAAGCGGTTGGTCAGAAATATTTCTAAAATGTCTTTTAGAATTAATTTTGCGATGTAAGTAAGACTGCGGGGGGGGGGTGAACTCTCTCGAAGGCACAGTGCATATTACTACCACTACTACTACTATATAGTACTCCTAGTACTATTACCAATACTAGGGCTAGGGGTATTAAGTGTGAAAAATTCGCGAAATTTTTTGCTTTAAGTTGTCTTTTTATCCTTATAGAGAATCATGTCCATCATTTTAAAGAAGTACACAAAATCATTACAAGAATACCTCCGAGTACGCGGCATCCGGAAAAGCCCGCCCCGAGCGCTCCCCGAACGGCGTCCCGGCCAGCGCCGCCTATGGGGTTTCGGCCCGGATCAAGCCGGAACTCCTCGTCGAGGTGGAAGCCATCGCCGTCATCGGGAGCGGCGGCTAGAACCCGGCCCGGACCCCGCGAGCCCCGGACTTGATCGAATAGGGCGCGCGGGCTCACCGAAGACCCGCCGGCTCCTCGAATTGCCATGGTTTTTCAACGCCCAAACGCCGGGTCGCGCGACGCGGGCCGGGATTACTAAATAAATAACAAGAAACTTACCAGAGAAGACATCGATCTTGTGCAGACATAAGTTCATCTCAAATTATCATCCTTTTTCAAGTTCGCCTGCCTCTCACGCTATATCGGTACCACCAGTATAGAATGATCTCTTCATTAAGCCCAAAAAGTACCTACTGCATTTGTCCATAGTAAGAAAAATTGAGAACAAGAAACCGTGAAGCTCGGTTTACAAAGATCGCCAAGATGCTGCGAAACATCCCAACTTCGAAATGCAGAGAAGAATGGACTGTTGCGAAACTACAACTCGAAGAGGGGCCTTTCTACCTTGTTACCGAGGGCAAGGACTGGACCTCGTCGAACGGCCAGCCGCGCAGGGCCGGTATCAACTCATTTGGATTTGGGGGCGCCAACGCGCACCTGATCGTCGAAGAGGCGCCCGAGGCTTGGCCCACCGGGGATGCGCGCGCCGAGCACATCGTCGTCGTGTCGGCCACCAGTGAGTCGGCGCTGGCGGTGGCCAACGCGAACTTGGCGCGGCACCTGCGCGAACACCCCGAACTCGACCTGGCCGACGTCGCGTTCAAGTCTTATGGAGCAACAGGCATAAGAACGAAAATGAACTACTTTGCATACTCTTTTGCAAGGATCGGGACAAAAACCCCCTTTCCCCATCACAAAATTTATAGCCGCCTCGACCCTACCTTTTTTCCAATAGAAATGCCCGTGAATGTCTGTAGTAGGTCGTTCTTCATTTTGGTTTTTAATCTGCAGTGTTCCTCGTAGTCGCAATTCTTCTAACCGCGTATTTCTTTGCTCTTCGCTTTCTTTTTTGAGTTATTGTGTTTCTTGCTGTCACAAGTCTTCTTACAAGGTATAGCAAATACCTTAGTTTTGGAATATGAGGTAGTTACCAGGACTAGTGGCATATTATCATCTCTGATGGAGACGAGAAAGCCTGTTAAAAAAAAATCAGGTTGGCTTCATTTCTTTTTTCTCCACAGTTTTCTTTTTCTTTTTATGTTTCTGTTTTGCTTCTTTATTTTCAATATTTTCTTTTTTTGTAGTCTTCTTGTAAAGGAGACTTTGCAAGGACAAAATATCCCCCGAGAAGGTAGTTGCTTAATTAAAATAATTTTGCAAGGTATATTGACCTCAAAATTTGATATTTTTTCTTTTTTTGTCAAGAATTGTTGTTATTTTTTAAAAGTACGGAAAAAAAATCGATATTCCTGGAATACCAGGCTCATTCCGACAGATATAGAAGGTTCTGGTGCCCGCTTGAAATTACAAGATAAATTGTCCCACAACAAAGTCGAATCGTCTGCCGCTTTGTGGCGCAAAACAAAATGTTAGCCCAGTGAGGTCCAAAAGGCTATTGCTTGAAAATTCTGAAAATTCTGAAATAGCCAATCGTTTTAAAACGATTGGCTATTTCTATTCTTTCAGTCATGATTACTGCTCCGGGTTCGAGTCTTGGCGGCTTTCACCATTAATATGATTTCGCCGACTTCTATGCCGCCTAACCCTTGGCTTGCTTCTCGCAATGCCCTCAGCGACTCGCCGTAAACCGCCGCCATATCAATCTCTTTATTCGCTGCCGTCATTTCACCGGTCTTTCTCCCAACGCAGAAACGTCAAGTACCAACGCAGTTCGCGTTCTTCTGATCGTGTTGTGTCGTTGCGTTCGCAGAAATCGTCAAACGACATTTCCCATGACCTCTTGCGCGCACGTTCGCGCCCGTCTCGAGCGTCGCGGTCTTGCCGCCGGTCCCGGCGGTGTCACCTCGGATCCCGGGCTCGGTCTCGACGACGGTGACGATGGTCGCACCGCGCTTCGTGCGCGAGAGCGACACCAACCCGCGCCGGCGCAGGGCGTCGACGTAGTGCTTCAGGATCTGCCGGTCGCGGTTGAAATCCCGGGCCAGGCGTCTCACCGTGCGGCTTCCGTTGATTCGGAGGTGCTGCAGGATCTCCTGGGCCGCGCTTCCTTCGATGTCCACGGCCCGGGTTAACAGTTTTTAGTGGGCCTGGTCAAAGAAAGAATGACCAAAGAACTATAACAATTGGAGCCCAAGGACCAACGGGAGACCCTGGCGAACAGGGACCAGAAGGACCTCAGGGTGATCAGGGAATCACCGGACCTATTGGACCACAAGGACCGCAAGGTGAACAAGGTGTTCAAGGTGAAACGGGACAAGCTGGTAGCAACGGCACCAATGGTACTAATGGTACCAACGGAACAGATGGCCAAAATGGAACCGATGGTCAAAACGGAGCGGACGGACAAAATGGCCCGAGACGCTGTTCGGCCTGCGCGCGCCCTCGGCCGGAGAGATCCTGCTCGACGGCGCTCCCACCCGCATCCACTCGCCCGCCGATGCCATCGCCAAGGGCATCTCGCTGGTGCCCGAGGACCGCAAGGGCCAGGGGCTGGTGCTGGGCATGAACTGCCGCGACAACATGACCCTGCCACAGGTGGACGACATGACCGCGGGGCCGTTCCTGGCCAACGGCGCAGAGGTGGCGATCTTCGATCAGTATCGGGACAAGCTGGACATCCGCACGCCGGGTTGGCGGCAGATTCTTCCCAAGCTTTTAGCTTTGGGCGAATGACCAATCCATCTCTCTCCGCATAAACGGAACACTCTTTGAGTTCTCCGAGAAAGCGATCCCGCACTTGGCTCGACATTGCGGCTCGTTCGGCTTCCGGTGAAGGCGAATACTCAAGACCGTTTGCCTTGATTTACTTTGAAGGCTTTTCGCATGGCTTGAACCGATACGCAAACGGAACCTTGTACTTGTTGCTTGAATCCGACGTATCGGAAGCAACGCATCAAGACGCAACGTATGAGTTCACAAACCAGTGGAGAAGGCGCAGCCCTGCACTGGCAACGCATCGGCGGCGGCCCCCCCCGCGTCATCATCAGCGACCTGCATATTCACCCGGTAGACCGCACCCTGCGCGTAGCCACCTACGGACGCGGCTACTGGAAAGCCAAGCTGCCCGACGCATACCCGTTAGAATGATGGTGTGGAGGTGAGAAGACAGGAGTTAGAGCGATTTTCGAATGGTGTCCTCATCACTGAGTGGGGGAAAGGGAGAGTGGGGGACACGGGGAAGGACTATGTCCCCACCGTCGTCGTCTCAATTAAAGTTTGGCATATATCCTTAGGGAATAGGCCTATCTACCCCCAGTTTAGGGTCTATGGTATAATTATCATGATAAAAACGAGTAGGGTTATATTTAGAAACAATTTTGATTTGGAAATCATATGGCGCAACTCTTTTCTTATTATTCTCTTTAATTCTGAATAAGAATAGCCTACTGGTGTAAAATTAACATTAGTTCTAAGAGATATCCTTGTCAAGTTTCAAAAGCACTTTCACAATAGCATTAAATGGAGTCAGGTTAAGATAGGCCAGGCTATAAAAATTGGATCCAAAACTTTAGATGATAGGCCCAATCTACAATCACCCATATCTAGTTTTGCCCCCCCCTCACCTATTATGTTAATACAAATTTTCAGAAAAAGCTTAATTTTGCTATTGCTTTTGCAAAATTGTGTGCATCTGACGGCAAATAATGACAAGCTATGTGTTTATAAGACACTGAGGACACTATGGGATAAGGAACAATGTGGTTTAAAGGCTGTCAGCTGCTTTTATAAGACAGAGGAGCTATAGAGCTATGACAAAAAACTGAAATTGAGGGCTCACCAATGAATGTATCTTTACCTTTTTTCAATGGTCTGCCTTGAAGCAACTGGCATGTCCTTTTTTCAATATCACAACTTATGGTATTTTCTGCCACCAAGTCCTTTTTTGTTGATAAAAATACTTCTAAACAAGCTTGCGTTGACTTCAATTTATCACCTGAGAAGATACTTAAATTGGATTCACCACTATCGAATCTCATTCGCTTCCTATTTGAAGGAGAATCACTGTCTGACCTTTTTCGTCGCTGATTTCGTTGTCGATCCCGATTTCGTAGTCGTCGTTGAGCAGCCAGAGTTTTCCACGATGTTTTGTTTGTCATCCTAGATCGGATCAACTGGTTTAAGGCATTCTTGTGCCTCGATAACTGCATTTTTCTTGATAATGTGCTATGCTGTATTTGAAAGTGACAATGGCTGTTCACTTCTTCCTTGGGAATGGAATCGCCTGGAATCACGGAATCAACTAGGGATTCACTCGATGTGGAAAACAAGGTTATGAAATACATCTAAATTTCAATAAAATGTAAGAATATGAATTAAGATGTTTTTTTGGTCATGGTCTGAGGAAAAGGTTAGGGCTTTCGACGGGTTGCACACTCACATTGTACACCCGGCTACGATTGGATATCGTGGACTTCCCCCATGCTTGCTTGATGCTGGCAATTGATTCTTATCCACGTGGTAGGAATTTTGTCTGCTGGCAGTTTTGTTTTCTTGGGTGAGGCCCCACGCCTCTCCTTTGATACAGGCGCCAAGCGCCTTTCGTCACTTCCAACAAACCCCGAGCTGGCGCTGCGTAAGAAGCAAGGTGTGCCAGCAGCACACCATACAAAAAGATCTTCTCTGTGAGGCAGGGTTAAAAACAGGGTTAAATTGCTAAAAAGTCTGCCATCAGAGGCATTCCCTAAATAGAGGAGCTCTGGTCATTAATTTACGACGGTCTGTTGATAATGCTTCATATTGAAGCACGTGCGTCACTTTTTTATGTAACGTTGCCACCCATTATAATTGATTGGCAATGTGATAGTATACAAAAGCCCTTAATATTCGGCTATATAACTAGTACCGACTCCAAAACCCGAGCTAAACAAATAGACAGCATCAGGCCTCAGAGCATATTCTTTTTTCTTTATCTTTAAAACGAGGTGCCCTTCTGCGGCACGACGACCACCCCGTCGACCCCGCGCCCCACGAGCTGCTGCAGCGCTTCGGTCTGGCGTGTCTCGCTGCCGCGCGAGTCGGCGATGAGGATGCCGAGACCGCGCACCTCGGCAGCGATCGACAGGTTCTGCGCGATGCGCGGGAACAGCGGATTGGTCAGATCGGGCATGACGAGGCCGAGGATACCACTTTGGCCGGTTTTCAGCGCGCGCGCGGCGCTGCTGGGCCGTAAAGCCGTCGTGTGCACCATCGACCCGGCCAAGCGTGCACGGGTTCATCGAGGTCGACCTCGAGTCGGGGCGCCACACGAAGAGCATCCACCTGCCGGTGCCGGACGGGGTGACGGCGCAGAAGAGCTATCCGCACACGGCCCATCACGGCATCGAGTTCGTCGACGACGAGCGCTATCTGTGTATCGCCGGGACGGTGGCCCACTACGTCGCGCTGGTCCGCTACCCGGAGCTCGATCTGGTCGCCACGATTCCGGTGGGGGAGGAGCCGAGCTGGGTCGTCGCGAGTCTCGACGGCAAGCACTGCTACGTGGGCTCTCCTTAATTTAAAGCCTTTCGGTTTGAAAAGAGTTTCAGTATGTAGAAAAACATCTACAAATATAAACATTTGATTAGAAGTTTTATCAGAAAAAGGTGCAAAACTCTGATTTCCTTGAAAATGTATATATATATTTGTTATCAAAGATCTAAACACAAGAAACTCGATGAATAAAATCAGTTTCACGAGGAAAGAATCAATTTACAAGTCTCAGGAAGTGAAAAATCAACAGATTCGAGAACAAAAAATAACCGGCTTGCAGCAAGGTCCACTAACAAAAGTTAGCATGGCGAGCAGGACCAGAACGACCAGCTCCACATGGATCGACGCCGATACGGGTTCCCAAAACAACGGCAGGAAGGGCGTTTGCGCGACCGTACCCATAAGGCCGTTATGCGTGATATTGAGCAGCCGCGGCTGCGCCCCGGAAAGCCTGCGGTTGGCGATGAAATACAGCCCCAGCAAAATGCCCGATGCCAGGCCGATGTAATAGCCCAGCGGACCGCCGCCAAAGCCGGGCTTGAGGATGACGAGTACGCCGCAGAACCCACATGCCACCGCAAAAGTGCAGGAGGCCGGCGTCGTTGACGATGCCGCCGCGACTGTCGCTGACCGCGACGATCTTGGCGCCGAACTCCTCGTGGAGGATCTTGGCATAGTAGTAGCCGGCGTTGCCGTAGCCCTGGACGGCGACCGTCTTGGTCTCGGGGTTCCATCCCTCGCGCCGCTCGAGCTCCTTGATGCAGTAGTAGGTGCCGCGGCCGGTGGCGTCATCGCGCCGCCCGCTGAAGACACCGACTACGACGCGTTCGTGGTGTGCGATGAGGCCAGCTACGACTACCTGCCGACTCTCGATAATCAAGATGAATCATGTCAGAACAGTTATAATCCTGTAAGTACATTTATAAGAATATCCTCCTTCATTTGTAATCTACGGAATATACTGCACTGATCTGATATACTCTTAGATTACTTACTCTATTCCCTTCCTTGAGATATCTCACTTAATACGTTTTAGAGGATCAGAGCTATTGAAATTTATGAAGTTGAAGGAGATTTATTCGTCATAATGTAGTAAATTCGGTACACTCATAAGACATATTCTCCTCTTATATATAACTAGGTGTTGGTGTGGCGCTTCTTCCAATGTCGAAAATGGTTCGAGGATTCAAACTCCAAAAGTTGTAGGAATGTCCAAGACTAAATGCTATGCCAATAAAAGCGCACAAATATTTTAATGGCTCGCCTTGCCAGCGATATTTTGTGAAGTTGAGGGTGAGAACAAAGTTGATAAAGCTTTGTTCTGTTCTTTCTATTTACAGACAAGTATCCCAGAGCCCCCTTCCTTCAGCTAGGCCTCCTCGTTGTTTCGTTAGATATATTTCAAAGGGAAATTGGTGTCTGCTTAGTTTAAAAGTTTGCCTTATTCTGTTCGTTTTAAGCTTTAATTTTGCTCCTTACTATCAGTTGAAAAAAAAATTCCAAATCCACGGAAAAATCCCTCTTCTCCACGGACATACCCTCTAGACAATTTAGTCCTGGTGAAAATTTACCCCTGGCAACTGCTCTTGACCGCTACGCGCGTAAAATTAAGAGGGAAACGAGAAAGCAACACATATACAACAAATTTTGTTTAAGAACTCTGGGAATTTCCCGCAGTATATAATTTCCCCTGGCAAGTTCACTCTCTGAAAACTTCTTTCCCCATGGAGTACTCTTTCAGAACTTCTTCTGGTTCTACTCTCACCCAGCTGTTTATATCATGATTATTCCAGCTATGGGTGTAATAACAGAAATAATTCCAGTATTTTCGCGTAAACCTATTTTTGGCTATAAGGCTATTGCATATTCGAGTCTTGGAATCGCTTTAATTAGTTTCTTGGTTTGGGCTCATCACATGTTTACTAGCGGTATCTCAGAGGTTGCAGCTACTATTTTCTCATTCCTAACTTTCTTGGTAGCTATTCCTACTGCGATAAAAGTTTTCAACTGGACGCCCTGGAAGAATGCAGACACATCGCGCGCCTTGCTGAAAAAGGCCCTGATGTGGGGCTGATGGGGGCAGGCAAGACCACCGTGGGCCGGCGCCTGGCCCAGCGCCTGGACCTTCCCTTCGTGGATGCGGATGCCGAGGTAGAAGCCGCCGCAGGCCTGACCATCCCGGAAATCTTCGAGCGTCATGGCGAGCCGGCCTTCCGCGATGGGGAGCGGAAAGTCATCGCCCGGCTCCTCTCCAACGGCCCGCAGGTGCTCGCCACGGGCGGCGGGGCGTACTCGGCTGCAAGAGGGCAACCTTCCTCAAGGTTCTCGTATCCTTCCTACGGTACGCGAAGAAAGCAAACGTAAAGAATACATCGAAACAGCACATAAAGCGTTACAAGACTTTTTAGGTAAAGGTGAGTACAACGCAAAAGATTGGAAAGCGTTTTCAGCTTACCTTGTACCCGTTGTATCTAATGTGACAGAAGCCGACGATGACTGGGATAAACTAAGAGATATTCTTAATGATAATCAGCAGAATTCAGTTCATTTCAATGAATGATCTGTTGATTTTTAGTCGTTTTTCAAATTCCGGTACGGTAGTAGTTGTGAAACAGATTTTCACAAAGACACGATTTATTTTTATACTCGTTTGAAGAACTGTTTCGAAATAAGAATGAAAGAGATTATATTGTGCCTTTGAGCTAAACTAGTGAATTAAAGACGCAGCTAACGAGCTGATAGGATTTCCGCAAACGTATGAACGTATAAAACGTTAAAATATTCGTTCAAATAATGTATTTCCAATTCTTCAAATATGACTAATAGACTTTGACGATTCTGGGCACTTTCTATTTCGAATTATCTACTGGCCGGTGATATCGGTCTGGTTATCATTGACCACAGCATCAGTCCCAAGCAGCAACAAAATCTTGAACAAATTTATCTTTAGAATCGGCACAAGCATAGGTTTCAGCAACTGCACGTAGTTGTGAGTTAGAGCCAAATATTAAATCAACTCGCGTTGCAGTCCAATCTAACTTATCACCATTACGTGTTTGTGCAGTGAATAAGTTATTATTATTTTGATCTGCCTGCCATTGAATATTTACATCCAATAATTTAGTAAAGAAATCATTATTAAGGCTATCATTTACTTTTTACGATCTTGAAAAGGAGTTAGGTTTTTGAATTTCAGTGATGGATCTATAGACTTGTCCTAGAAGGGTATTTGAAGCCATATTTTTCGATTATTCATAGCGTATTAAACTCGATTTTATTCTTTTTTTAGTATGTTCTTCTATTACAAATAAATACTCTTCACTAAAAACTTTTTTTAATTTTTGTTTTGCTTTACTCAAGTGTAAAGAATGTTTATCATTTACTACATTATAGAAAAAACAAAAATGCAAAGAAAATATTTACGTCCCACAATATTTGTTCGAGGAGCTCCGCAACCGGATCACGATCCAGATCATCGAGAACGAGCTCGTCGTCGAGGTGCTCGACCAGGTAGCGCAGCAGCAAGCCGTAGCCGCGGCCGTCGTCGACCCACTCGGCGGCGCGGACGCCACGTTCGTAGATGCGCCGCAAGCCGCGGAGCACCTTGTCCCACGCGTCGTCGGGTCGGTCCTCGCTGAACGCCAGCCGGGCCAGGTGCGCGAAGAAGTCGGGGTGGCCGTCGAGCTCGACGCCGCGGAGCCAGAGCTCGCGTGCGGCGACAGTCCACAAGGCCAGGTCTTATCGTGAAGGCGTCTCAGCGGTCTCGCCAATGAACCGGCTTGACAGGAGTGGTGGAAGCCCATGCGAAAATCTAACTAGAACATATTGTTTATTTTGCAATATATAGTTATATGTATTGCACATCTCGACCCGCAAATTATTTCCTAAAGAATCTGCTTGCAGTTTCGTAGAATTTGTCTCGCCAAGAGGTCGTGCCTTCCTTGGCACCGACTGTGTATCTGGTGTAGATTCGTTGCCCCTCCCACCCTGCCGGCCGTACACTGCAAGGCCAAAATTTCCTGGGGTGGGGTTCCAGGAGCCCAAACATCTGGCTCTGTCGCTCCGCCAGATATGTGGCCTTCTTATTCTTGACTTGTCTATGGTACTGAGAGATAGCCTGGGGGCGTTCAACGGGATCAGAGACGCGCCGGAGCTGACGCTTCATTTCACGGCACTCATCGTCGAACCAACGGTTGCGGGGAAAGGTGGAAGTGCTGCCTCTCCTGGGCGACCGTTCCCTACCGAAGCATGCGTCTGCAACCTCTGCGAGTACCTCGATTAGTCGGGTGGTCTGACGCAGCTACTGCAAAAACACGTAGGGCCAAAAGGGATGGTAGATTACAAAGCATTTCAAAAGGATGAAACTCCAAAGAAAAATCAGAGCAAGAGTCTTATAGTGAATTGAATTTCTCCCATGTCAAACGAAACTAAAGGGATGGTACCTGTGCCCAATTGTACGTAGACCCTCTCAAGAAAAGTAGGATACATTGGGAATTGTGTCTCCAAAGCTGAACTTTAACAATAAAGTATTATAAAAGAAAGGATTTTAAAACTGTTAGAGGAGTAGAACATTATGTCAGGATGGTCCCTGTTCTTCTTCAACCCCGAGTTCTCGGCGCTCGACATGACGGCGAAGCCGTGGCTGCTGGCGGCGATGCTCTTCTCGCTGGTCGTGATCCCGACGCTCGGGAACTTCTTCCCCTCGAAGCTCTCGTTCCTGTTGTCCATGCGGTACTACGCCGGGAACTGGGCCTACAACGTCTGGCTCTTCCGAAAGGAAGGGAGTCCCGTCGAGAAGCTCCAGAAGCTGAAGAAGACGGGCGGGACCGCCTACGAGGAGTTCGCCTCGGTGATCGACTACCCCAGCAGAAGTGCGATAGCGAGCGGATAGGCGCCGGTGAGTTCAAACACGCTCAGCACAGGCGATATTGGTGCACCGAGAACGGCTGCTGCAACGGCGCCCATGCCAACAGCCGGACCGGGGCGATCTACATCGTGAAGCCCAAGATGCACGGGCCGGAGGAGGTGGCGTTCACCTGTGAGCTGTTCGGCCGGGTGGAGGATCTGCTGGGCCTGCCGCGCAACACGCTGAAAGTCGGCGTGATGGACGAGGAGCGCCGCACCACGGTGAACCTGAAAGCGTGTATCCGCCTCAACTTGAGTCGGAGAGTGCTTTTGGCTGTGCCAAATTTGAGAGAGTTTCCTGAAGCTTTAGTCTGGCTGATTCTTAGCTTGACTTCTCGAGATTCTGGATTGTGGATGGTACTTCCTAAGTACTTGACCTCCACTACTTGCTCTCTTGTCAGGTTACTGCATCGTAGGTCGAGTGGAGATCCAGTGTCCGGCATACTTTTTGTTTTTAGCATTTATTTCAAGACCAAAAGCTTCGGCAGAGTTCGGCAGTGACTTGGTTAAGGTAATGCTGGAGCTTTTGCTGCTGCGGGAAGGCAAAGTGCCTGGGCGCAGCCGCACAAACACTGCAAGCAGAGCGACAGGCACCGCCGTTCCCGGTTCCGGCTCCGGTCAAGAGTCTGATGGAGGAGGCGAGAAGGGCAGCGGCGGAAAGACGAGCCAGCTTGCATCGTCGGTGAAGTCAAGTGGCGCTCTGCCGGTCGTCGATCGATCAGACAGCTCGGCGGGACCGGACGTACCTCTCGCGGCCGCGTCGATCGCGCAGGTGCATCGCGCGGTGACGGCGTCGGGGGAGGGGGCTTATATTCCGATATCCCTTTCTCCCGCACGCGCTGTGCGCTAAACGCGAGGTTTGAATCCGCAGGAGGTGCGTGCCATGACATTCTCCCTCGCCATCGTCGGCCGCCCCAACGTGGGCAAGTCGCCCCTGTTCAACCGCCTGACGAAGTCGCGTGACGCCATCGTGGCCGACTTCGCCGGCCTGACGCGCGACCGCCACTACGGCGACGGCCGCCTGGGCGACCGGGGCACCGATCAAGAGCGCGATCGGCCCGAGCGATCGGAGGATCGAGAGGGCGTGGCGACGCATGGAGAACTGCGGCCAGTGGGCCGGGCGCGTCGTCGAGCCCAAAGGCATGGAGCTTCACATCGCGACACCGGCTTGGACCGCGGGCACCAAGGGTGCCGTGACCGCCGATGCGGTCATGCAGCCCAAGTCAGCTGAGGGGCTGAAGGCCGAAGACTTCGCCGGCAAGTGGATCCTGGCCGAGACGCAGCGGCGAGGACGCGGAGGCTCCGGGGACGAGTCCGCCGAAGAGCGACGGGAAGCGGAGGCGAAGCGCCGCGAGGTCCAGAACTTCTTGAACGACGCGGGCGTCCTGTATGTCAATGGCAACGAGATGGCGTGGGTACAGTCGATGCGCGACCTCACGCAGGAAGGCAGCCAGCGGTTCTTCTCGCTCGGGCAGCAGGTCTACTTCTACAACTGCGCCGCGTGCCACGGCTACGGTCGCCAGGGAGCCCCGAGCTATCCGGCGTTGCTCGACCTCCAAGACCGGATGCCTCGGGAAGGGGTAGCGCAGATCATCCGCAACGGCGGCGGCTTCGAGGAGTTCCCCGACGACAAGGGGCCGCTGATCACGCAGACCCTGCAGGGCCTGGTCACAGCCCCCCCCCCCCCCCCTCTTTCGTCCCCTGCGCCCATGATTATTTACCACAGTACTTCCCACAATTCTCCGCTTTTCTATAATCTCCCGTGCCCTCCCCCCCCGGTCGGGCGATCCTGGACGCCGCCGACCTGTCGGGCTCCTTCCTGGTCGGGGCGGATCTCGTCGGGACGAGCCTGGTCGGGGCGGATCTCACCGGGGCGATCGTGGCGGTGCTCTCCGAGATGCTCATGCACCTCGGCCCGGTGCTGAGCGGCGAGCCGATGCGCTTCCTTCAGCGCTGTGTGTGTGTGTGTGTGTTTCAGTACATTTATCTGTGTGTGTTTTGTTTGCATATTAGGATATGTGTGTTAGTTTCGCTTGAGCTGAGGCCGGGGGGATTTCATAATCTGACAGGGTCATTTGTTTTTCAAACCAATCACCAAAGTCACCTGGTCACCACAAACCCAGTAATGCCAGCATGCCCCTTGGAGTCAACAGTTCAACATCAAATAAACCAATTTCCTACTACCAAAGTCATAGTAGTCCATTCCTGTGACAAAAGGCTGTCAGTCAAAGTGTTTTATGGTGACAAATATCAAACTAATGTTCACAGAACCAAATCTTTGAGATCCAGTCATAGTTGGTTATTAGTTGGTTTTGCAAAGCGACGTAATCGAGACTCCCATTCGAATTATTCTCTTTGGTGTCTGAACATTATACGAAAGGTGGTAGTACATACAACATTTTTCGCCCAGCACTCGACAAGGCCAGCTACGACAAATCATGCAAAGAGACCTTTCATTCAAGGTTATAGATAAAGGTCCTGAATGGGCCTCATTTTCAGACTTCTGGAAAATAGTACAAAACTGCTTGTAAATGTAAAGTCAGATTGTTATGGTGGCTTGATAACTAAAGCTAATTTCGAAGAGAAATGGCCACAAGTAGTTCCTTGTCGGTTGTAACTTGCTTACATAGTTCTACTTTGCGTAATGTCTTGATGCCTTGCTGTAGAAATGAAAGGAAATGGCGTAGCGTAAGCTGATAATGTAACAGTGTAATTGTCCTCCGTTCTCAGCTGTAAAAGCCATGTTTCGCGCTGCAGACGGTAGGCAAATAGACAGTGCAAGTCAAGAGGAGAGTACGTTAAGCGGGCCTTAAGTATATAGTAGAAAAGGATATACGTTGTCGACTTTTATAGTTTCTAAATCACATAGAAAGGCCAACACAACATTATGCACTATATACAGTTACAAAGTTTAGAAAATCTGAGCATAAGCAGAGTGCACCCAACATATATCTTGGTAACCCATCATGATATAAACCAATGAACAATACTTACCACAGTCATTTTAATTGTCAGGGGCATATCTCCCACTTCATGGGTTCTATGCAGTGGCCTTATTCAGACTGAATGAACAAAATATGTTGCTAAAATGTTAATGTACGACTAACATACGAAACGGGTCGTTCTACACCATCGACTACTTGTGTAAGAACGCCAGACAAACCATAACCACTAGCATCACACGTTAAAAATGTGGGAACAGAAGGATCACTATTGTAAAATGCTAAGGGCAGCGAATCGACTAACACCTGTTTTAACTGAGCAAATGCGTGATCAACTTCAGGGCTCCAGTTAAAACGAACATCCTTCTTTGTAAGAGCATACAGTGGCTCGGCAATAGCAGCAAAATTCTCGACGTGAGAACGATAAAACTGTAACATACTTCTTTTAAGTGATCTGGCCATCTCCTTTTCTTTTCCAAACTGAGAGTCCTAAGAAGTTCATGCAAGGTACGGTTAAACCGTTCGCACTGTCCATTTCCTTGTGGGTGAAACGGTGTTGTCCGTGACTTCTTAATACCATAGATAGCACACAACTCTTTGATAATTTCTGCCTCAAACTGCCTTCCCTGGTCCGAATGTATTCTCTGGGGTACGCCGTAAACCATGAACCAGTCCCGAACTAGAACCTTAGCCACAGTGCTAGCTTTCTGGTTACGTGTCATGAAGTCTCGCACATGGAGAAGCACTTCCAACATTGGTTACTGCATCTTATTGCGCCAATTGGTCTTCAACAGATTCATCTGAGAAAATGTGCGCTCAACAGATGCGTTGCTGAATGGGAGAGCGAGCATGCTCATAACAAACATGCCAAGCTCCTTGAAATCGATTTCCCTGATACGTCCTTGTGTAGGGCAACATTGACTCAAAACGTCTCCTTATTTCTCATATTTAGCCCACTTGCCCATTTTGCCCGTTATCTTCTGTTAATCACATGAAACAAAGTAAACTTGTTCATTTGCATGCGTTCTCATGTACTTTAAATAAAATAGATAAATGAGTATTGACAACTTCATTTTACTTATTTCTTTTCAAGCATTCTACTGTTTTTCTCTTCTTTTGTTCTTCTTTCCTAATATTACTAATAGGAATTAAAAGTCAGATAAAATGGACGTATCGAAAGTAATAGAAAGTGAAAAATAATAAAAAGAGTAAACTTGTTCATTTGCATGCGTTCTCATGTACTTTAAATAAAATAGATAAATGAGTATTGACAACTTCATTTTATGCTTGACTAAGAATCCACAAAGTCACGGAAAGATGAAACATGTGGACATTCGCTACCATTTTGTTCGCGAGCACGTTGAGTTACAAACTATCGAAATAAAATACTGCCAAACTCAACTTATGGTTGCAGATATACTTACTAAGGGACTACCTAAACAACAGCATGCTGAACTGAGTAACATGGGAGGCTTGAATATACTGCCTAAGTAGAATGGACTTTCAGGAGCTGAAAAGAAGGAGTGTAGAAGAACTATGTTTCAGACTCCTTTCAGTTAATACCCCCGTAGAGTTAAGTCTTAGTCTTCACCAGGGGTCTTAGAGTTAAGTCTTAGTCTTCACCAGGGATCGTAGAGTTAAGTCTTAGTCTTCACCAGGGGTCTTAGAGTTAAGTCTTAGTCTTCACCAGGGATCGTAGAGTTAAGTCTTAGTCTTCACCAGGGATCGTAGAGTTAAGTCTTAGTCTTCACCAGGGATCGTAGAGTTAAGTCTTAGTCTTCACCAGGGATCGTAGAGTTAAGTCTTAGTCTTCACCAGGGATCGTAGAGTTAAGTCTTAGTCTTCACCAGGGGGGTGGATTTGAAGCTGTACTGGAGTGCTCAGAGTACTCCAAGAGCTGGCTGAGAAGGAGTGGTGTGGAGGTGTGACGCCAAACACAACTACTGCTAAAGAGCAGTAGAACATGTCAAGTATATTTGAGACAAGTTTCATGTTACAGTTGGTGTCTCTTTACAGATGAGCATATTAAAACATTTTGACCTCTACTTCTTTCCTTGTATATACATTCCTTTTATCTCAGTTATTCATATTGTGACTTACCAGGAGGATAAAGAAAGATGTAAGGTGTATTCAGGAGTGAAGCTGCGTGTGGTGCGTGCCCTCGTGTGGCCGGTGTTGACGTATGGCGCCGAGGCATGGACCTTAAAGAAGGCTGATGTCAATCGTATCCAGGCGGCGGAATTGTGGGTGTATAGGCGGATGCTTCGGATCAGTTGGCGGGATAAGCAGACCAATAACAGCGTCCTTGAAGAGCTGGGTGTAGAGCGGGAGTTGCTAGCGATTGTTAAGAGGAGAAAGCTTACGTTCTTCGGCCACTCATGCAGAGCGAGAAACCTGGCCCGAGACATGATCGTTGGTATACCCCAAAGGCACCAACTTGCAAAGTTGGCCACGTTAGAATTGCTGGTACTTCCGCTGTGCTGCTCCCAGCCCAATCGGTTGCTGTAGTAACTGTCACTGGACCACGTTGGAATTCCGATGCCCTGATTGAACCAAGCAAGCATCCATTGCCAGGCCACATCCAAGTGGGCCCCACTCTGGTTGATGCGCATTCCGGATCCTACCAAGTACAGCTGTACAATGCAGCCAGCAAGGACATCTGGTTACCACCTCGGTTGCAGATTGGCCAAGTGTCTCCAGCAATAATCCGCTGCAGGCAAAATTTTCAGGACCTTACGAAGTTAAGTCCAAAGTCAATGACCTAAACTACGTCATCAAAACACCAGATCGGAGAAAGTCCAAGCGTTTATGTCACATTAATATGCTTAAAGAGTACCACCAAAGGGAAGTTGCACTTGTCGCCAAGGCCGAAGCCACGGAAGCAGGGGAAATTATTCCTAGCCCAGAGGCGGAACCTTTTTCAGACGTTCAGTTAGAGGAAGAATCCTCTAGCAAAATTGACAACACAGAGGCCTTGGCAAACCTTGAGCAGCCAGTTCTTCTTAACGATTATTAGATATTTTTCACCGTATGATCCTGGCTGATGTGACACTTAATACTAAATATTTCCATAACACATATGTTTCCTATTGGCTGTATACGCTCCAACAAGGCACGTAGCTAGAGTAAGAAATTTTGAGGGGCTATTCTGAACTTTGAAGGACTGCTCTGAGTTTTGGGGGCTGACATTGCGAATACTTAATGAAAGCTCATGGTTGTTTGAAACTTGACAAAAACCTTTCGGGACTAACGGTATATTTAGTGGGGCGTAGCGTCACGGTCATCAACTTTAACCTCAACCGCTGCTAACTTATCGATCAACCCCTTCACATAATTTATATGATCCAGAACCGGGGTTCCTTCTTGCATTTCCGAGCGATAAAGTTGCTTTCTTAGACGTAATCTGCATTGCAGGGTGTTGGCATCATAATGCCCCACTATTGAGTTCCAAGCATCTTGGGCCGTTCTCTTTTCTCGAACAAGAAACAATTGTGAATCATTAACTGACAATGTAATGATTGCATAGGCCTTACTATCCAATTGTTGCGCTTTATTAATATTTTGATATGAAAAATCTGAAGTACTGAAAGATTGTTGACTTGAATCCATTTTCAACGCTCCCTTAATCTTTTAAAATATTTCATATGACCTCGACGACAGATATACATGATAGTGCTCTACATGTACTAAAACGTAAGAGATTGTTGGAATCCTCATAGTAGTGATTTTGATACTCAGCAGCTTACTCAGAAGAATTGAAAACTTTCAGTTGGTGTATTTCGCAGAATTCTTAAGCAACCCAATATGTGCAACTTGTTTTTAATACAAATCATGGAGTACATATATATATATATATATATATATATATTTAAGTGAACAAATCCATACACGATTAAGTGCTCAATGCAATGATTGCAGAGCAATATAGATAAAGTTATATACGCAGAGAGAATATGATGCTAGTTGCAACTATAGTTTCATGTTTAAAATCATCAAACACTGTTGCCTGATGATTAGAAACATGAAACTATAGTTGCAACTACCATTATATTCTCTCTGCGTATATAACTTTATTTATCTTTATTTATAAATATAAATATATATATATATATATATATATATATCCAGCTTGCTTTTAAGGGCAGCTTTGAAATATGGGCGTAAAATCAAAGTCCCAGCAAAAATCTGTATTAAACTCTGCGTTTAAACTCTGCATTTAACGGGCAGCTTTGAATAGCGAATTACGGGCAGTAATCGGCTGTCCGTAGCCATAAAAACACTGTGTATTAAGGGCAAGCAATGATATTCTCGCCGGACTAGACTGTCATCAACATGACGTGATTTTTTGTTAACAAGTGAATTAACTCTTTGTTATCCAGCATATTTACATTATTTTGTTATGTTTTAATGACGCTCTATGTCTATACTTGAGACCCAACTGTTAAAGCTTGATGGATATCCTTTCCATTTAACGAGGTAATAAATCTGATCCTTACCAACTATCTTCCTTTTTATAACCTTTTCTATTCGGTATGTATCATCACCCGTCACTGTAACTTTCTGTAATTCTTGCTCGTAAAATTTACCTTGCAGATCCTCGCCGTGCATATCTGTCAGATTATACGTTGTCGGGGAACCAGGAAAGACTTTATCCACCACAAAGATCTCTTCACTCCAGTTTTGAAGGTAAGAGTGTGAACCATCAAATCACAACACTGATTGCTACTTTTACTTGGTGGATACAAAAGATTTCAGCAAGAAAAATTGTCACAAAATGTTATAACAAGCCTTCCTTCTGCCATATTGAGTGTTCCATATTCGGGTCTTCATCCTATGCCGTCTTTAGAGAACTATCTCCACTGCAAGTTGCAATTCCATACCCTTAGCAATATTCTGGCGAAGACACTGAACACTCTGGTTTGGAAGTTCAGATGGGTGACCAGTTTTATGTCAATGCAGTTGATTTTTGTATGTCTTGACGAAGTTAATAAGGGCAAAATGTTGTGCATCATCAGTTGGAAGCAGGTTGTGTCGTCCCTGGGTGGGATTGAACTACCAAACTTTCGGTAAACAGCCGAACGCGCTAACCGATTGCGCCACAGAGACTCCTCTTTCACAAACCACCGCTTTATTGTTATAGATCTACATCAAAGCTGAAGAATGAAATAGCTTCTTACCTAGTATTTGATACTAGTCAGCCTGATAACATAAGATAAGCTAGGTATTTGTATTATTCCATGACGAAGTCAATAACGGCAAAACATTTACCTTTCAAGTAAGCGCATCATGTTGTTGATTATGTTCTTTGTAATCTACTCCATGAGGAGTTTAGACAAACATTATAGAACAATCACAACAGAGTTACTCTGACCTTGATTATAGCTAACACAAGTTGCTTTTACTTATTGGTTTTTTGCCATCACAAACACGTCTCAATTTGACATCTTGCCACAGAGCATATATTCGCGTCTCGGATACAACATTGGACAAGACTGCGTCCATCCAGTATTGCATTTCTAGCGTTATGAGTCAGCTACTTTGTGCTTCATTATAGTTCATAGAGGGCCAAGTATTGTAATAAGACGCTTAGATCTGACGCTTGGATATCTTGATCCTGGATTCTGCGGGAAACCCCGATAAAGGATTATCTACAAAACCATAATTGTCTTAGCAGTCAATAAAGATTCACGGATTTTCCACATTATTATCCAAATTATTATCCGCATTATTTGCGCATTATCCGCATTATTGTCCACAGAATCGTCTTCAGTATTGCTGTACTGTAGGTTGACACAATATCTACTGCGGTGTCTTATTGATTATATTTATAATAGCTACGTATGTTGAAAAAATGAAGATATTAGACTATTTTATGATTGCAAATGGTAAAGAATGTGATTAAGGCCGGACGCTCCTCCAAAAATTATACTGCCTGTTAGTTCTTTTTCAATCGCGGCATATCACACAAATACTCAAGGTTATCAGATTTCACTGCCGTCATTAAACTCAAGGGGTTTCTCACTGAAAATTACGACTAATGTATATTCATTCTTCGTAATTCGACAAGTAAATAGGAATATTTATTTGGAAAAGAACTATTATTCGAGGAGAATACGTATTAAGATCAAGTCAAGGTCACCACTGGCAGGTTACATGAATACTACGTATTAAAATCATGATAGAGTTGTCAGTGGTTGATCAAATATATGCTACGTATTCAAATCACGTCAGGGATCCTACTCATAGATCAAATAAATGCTACTTATTAAAACCAAGTCAAGGTCACTACTGGCAGATTACATGAATGCTACGTATTAAGATCAAGTCAAGGTCACTACTGGCAGGTTACATGAATACTACGTATTAAAATCATGATAGAGTTTTCCGTGGTCCATCTGCGAACCATAAAAGCAATTCCTGTTGTAGAGTCTGAATGTCTCCTTGCATATAGGGATACTTAACACAAAATTTCTTTTTTACTTCAGTTGTAGCTCCGTCGCTGATCTTATAGCACATTGCCAGCGAATTCATGGAATGGACCTTTCCCTCGTGAAGAAAGAGTTCAATGATGAGAACGACTTTCAGAAGTGGAAGCAACTAGAGGAGAAATCTAGAAGATGTGTGTTTGTTCTTCACAGAGGCTCAAGAGCCACGAAATCTGTAGAAGTTCGTTATTTTTAGCAATAGAAGTTTACTTATTTATCTAATTAAGGACCCTTGCTTTGAAGATACGGACGATAGAGGACTTATTGGTCAATTTCAGCATTGACGAGTGTATAGTAAGGACTATTGTATAATCTCATTAGCAAAAGGACGCGCTTTTACTGACAGTTACTCAGCAGGTACATAGAAAGTCACTTGATATTTAGTTTTCGCCTTCTATGATTGCTATCTAGACTCATTTTCAAAAGGAGGCATATAACGAGAGGAGTCCTTGTAAAGCCATAGCATCAAGGAAGAGTATCTACTCGTCACATTGTCTCCCAGTCCTCCAGCGGTGGTCATCGATGCCCTGCTCTTCACAGAGCTGTTCGTAAAAATCACTCTGAATAAGGTTCTGTGTGAAAAATTTTTGGCCATCTAGAACTGTCAATTTTCAAAATTTTTCCTTCGGCACCAACCATGTTGGTATTTTGTCAACTTAGGATCAACCATTAATGTAGACTTGGGTTTCTCTCAGTATGTTTTATATTTTCCGCCACCAAACTTACTAATATGTATCTATATGCACCGTCTATCCTAACTCTATTTCTGAGCGAATTCGATCGAGAGATCGAGGGCAGATCGAGGGGGATGCCACGATAACGAGAGTGCGCATGTCCAAATCGGTCGACGTCGATCAAATCGAGGGGTGATCGAGGAAGTGGAAACCGGCGTTTAGGCCAGTTGTGGGATTTTTCCAGTGACACGCTCGGCTTTTCATTTGATATCCTCATTGAATTAGTTCAAGGTTAACCCCCAACAAAGCGTTCATTGTTGAAGTCAGTTGCGTCAGTATATGATCCATTAGGGATATTATCACCTCTTACCATTGTTTCCTCGATTTCCCTCAGCTGAGCAACTGGATTTCATTCTGCATAGTATCAGAGAGAAACATAGAGCGTCGAGCACAACTATTTGTGAATTTCATAGAGACGGCGAAGGTAAGAAAAAACATGCAACTATTACTATTAAATAACTACTGTAGTCAGAATTACTCCACGGCTACTTTTATTGCGCAATAAGTTTAATGTGAGTTCAGTTTAATTCTGTATGTGTTCACTTCCATGGTCATAATGCTGTTATATTATACATTCTTCCTCTTGTAGCAATGCTGCATGTTAAAAAGTGGCATTTATCATAAAACATAATACATGATAAATAGTTTATTCGATTTTACATGTTTTCCTTCAACAAATTCTGCTTTTTCCGCTTTAATAGTTTGCCATGAAAATTTTATCAGAAGTTTTTATTCAATAATGGCAGTCGCTTTGCACGTATAACACGTAAAACTCCGCATGTTAAAAAGTGGCATTTATCATAAAACATAATACATGATAAATAGTTTATTCGATTTTACATGTTTTCCTTCAATAAATTCTGCTTTTTCCGCTTTAATAGAACTTCCTACCCATTAGCAGCTCTGCTGGGGAGTATCCATTTCCCAGTGGGGTAGCTCTGTAGTTAAGCAAGGCTACAAACGGGTCTTTGGCTCCAGCGAGCAGACCTTTTACAGTTTGAACTGCTCTTTCTGCTTCGCCATTTCCTGATGAATGCCCTGGGCTACTAGTAACATGCTTAAGCCCATAGTTGAGTGTGAATAGTTTAAATTCACTAGAGACAAAGTAGCTGGCGTTATCTGATCGTACCATATCTGGAATACCAAATCTAGCAAACAGGCTTTTCCATGAGTAACTATATTAAGTATTACAGTCCATTGCCATCTTTGAGAGATGGGAATTTACTATCTTGGCCCAATCTTAAAACATTCAAAGAAATAAATTGATTTTTTTAATAAGAGTTTGTAATATCATATAGCCTCCCCTTGAGAGGGCAATATAGATTACTTTTTTCGCTCAAAATTATTTAGGTGTTTAACAATTGCCAAGAATAGCCCCTGTCAAAGATTTCTGTTCCAGAGTTGGCCCTTCTGCTCAAACAAAGTCAGCTGCGGGCCAGCCACCCAAACGGATCAGTACGTTTTGCAAGATGGTATTTTATATCATTTGCTTAGTCCTGCGACACCATATCGTAGACAAGAGACGCAATGCCAGTTAATTATACCTCGTAGTTTTATGATCAAGTTCTTCCTAGTGTGCATGATGTCTCCAGGGCACTCAGGGATTGCAAAGAGGTATGACAAAGTAAAACAGCGCTACTTATGGGAAGCTATGTCTAAGGACATTTCTCACTGGATAGATACATGCAAAGACTGCGCATCTAAGAAATCACCTAAGCACAAGGCCATTGCGCCTGGCAGCCTGGTACTTCATGCCTTATCATTGTAAGTACCCGCAGTTGCTGATATGGATCCACTGAGTCTATTGCATGTGTTTATTTGATTTTAAAATATGATCATGAGGGTGCGAAGTGCCTTAATATAACGTTGACGTTGACATTTTTTCATTAAAATCTAAACGTTAAGTAAGCTGGTAGCCTAGTACTTCATGCCTTATCATTAAAGTTGCCACAGTTGCTGATATGGATCCACTGAGTCTATTGCATGTGTTTATTTGAGTTTAAATTATGATCGTGAGCTTTTATGGCTGAATTGAAACTTTGACACTAAGTTCATATTCCCTTTCATCAAAGGTGCCAAAGTGGTGAGGACACGCTTGGGCGTTCCTTATGAATATTGTCCGGCTCAGTCCTCTCCTTTATTTTTCTTTTTTCGTAATATATATTTCTTCTATGGCTGAATTGAAATGGTGAAAATCAGTTCATTTTCTCTTCCATCAAAGGTGCCAAAGCGGTGAGGATGCGCTTGTGCGTTCCCTATAAATTTAGTCCACTTCAGTCCTCTCCTTTTCACTTCTTTTTTTAGGAAAATTACTATGTTCTATTTTAGAATCCGCTATTTTCAGCTACAGAGTTGTAGCACGTATTGTAGCTGTATATATATAGCCTGCTAGCAATAGCCATTTCAGACTTAGTCTCACAGTATCATAGAGAGCTTGATCCAAGATGGGTGCTCTTGGCATGGGCCGAAGTTCAAGAGGTAATTAATCAGTTTCTTTGTCATTTTACTTTGTATGTTACTCACTTACGTTATATTCGTTGAAATCCAGGCCTTTGTTTTACCTAGTTATTTACGGTAGATTTGTATGTATGTAGGAACCTGTTGTTATACAATGTGTTGTGACCATGGTATTTGATGTGACTGTCACTAGCAAGCTATTATGCTGCACTTGGAGGTGAATGTACCAAATCTTTCGTAAGTCTGACTTGGTGGCACCTTTTCATTGTATTTGTCTTGTCTAATATATTGTGCTATTGTGTATAGGAAGCTTTTGTAATGCAATGTGTTGTGACGGTGCTGAATGGTGTGATTGTAAGAAAGAATCTGCTATGCTGCAATTTCAGGTGACTGTAGCGAATCAGGCGTAAGTCATTGAGGGGAGATACAACTACGGAAGTTGCACAGCATAAAACAAACAAAAACAATTTCAGTTCCCATGGAAGTTTCCACGTCATTAAGACATGACTTAAGAATATTGTATGTCTTGGCCAAGCCAATGATTCGCTCTATGAGAACCCTCTTCTGGGCTATCTTCCTATCCCGCATAACAGCTTTATTAGTCAATTGATTTTTCTTTGTCATAAAAGTAGGGGTATTTATGCCCACATCATGGGAAGCAAAAATGTCCTGGACATTGAATCCCTTGTCTGCCATAACAATGGGGGATGAAATTATTGCTTGGAACAAAATAAAAATGAAGACCAACAGTTAGCGTCTTGCGTTCAAGGGCACAATTTTCGGTAGAAAAATTAGGGCTGGGGAAGCCTCCCCCTTCCACCCTCTAGTTGCACTCCTGATAAATAATGTTTTCGATTCATTAGTATTCAATCCGATATCGACTGCAGCATTACTTATAAGCAGGAGCAGGCTCTAAGAATCATCGATATTATCAGAAAACATAGCTTTGTCGTGTAAGTAGTACGTGTCCGTAAGAAATTATTACAAAATATGTCGAAGCACGGTTGTAAACATCACCTTCGCCACGGTTGCAACACAGTAGCAAAACCTAATAATTCGGGGGGATCTATGTGTAAATGAAAACGTAAAAACTCCTATCTGGTTTCCCAATGAAAAATACCATTAAATCCATCTATATGGCGGTGTATCCTGCAGAAACCATTCGAGACGTTAGTCATATGTAACGGTTACAATGACACGAAACCTATCTACTTTGAGACCTAAAAATTGGCTATTATTTTCAACGATAAATATCTTAATTGTGACGGTGTTTAATAAACGGGGCCTTTAATAGAGGGCGACGTTTATTACAAAAGGAAAAATGAATAAAATTTATGCAATAATTCTCAATGACAAACCATTGAAGTAGAAGAAACAGAGTCTGTAGATGGGAAATACGTAAAACTCGTATAAAATTTTTGCTATTACTTGTTTTTTCTGTTTTCTGTTTGGTAGGCCTAGTTTTCTGTATCAAAGGGTGGCGGTTATTGCATACGTTCGGCTAGAAAGGCGGCGTCTATCAGAGGGCGGCGCCTGTTGGATTGAGTCACAGCACAACATTTACACTCAGGGATGTATTAACTGTAGAAGAGATTCCTGTATCGGCTAAACACATTGCCAAAGATAAAGATTTAGAAAAATGGCCGCATCTAAAACAAGTTAAAATTTGCAGCTCTGACGAAGTGGAGGTGGGCATATTAATAGGATGTGACCACCCTGAGATTACAGAATGTTGCAGCGAAGTAAGGAAAGGGGACAAAGAGGGGCCAGTTGCAATTAAAACGCCACTAGGATGGACAGTTTGTGGTCCCGTAAGAGAAGATGGGAATACACACCACTGGGACACGATATTCTCAACGCAACTTTCAATAGACAGATAGACAGACCGGATGGCAGTCCTTCCTTGGTCAAGTCACATAAAGTAAAGATTATCGAGAAATAAAAATGCTACCGAAATCATATCTTCCGATAAAGTATCACCAAGAAGAGAGGATTTGAACTATCAATTTAAAAAGTCACTTGCGACGTAGAGAATATGTCACCACTGGGACACGATATTCTCAACGCAACTTTCAATAGACAGATAGACAGACCGGATGGCAGTCCTTCCTTGGTCTGTAGATTTCAATAATAAAGATCATTAAAAATAAAGTCGAAATGTACTTTGGAAAAATGTTTAAAAAGGGATGCCACAGCAACAACAATCAAGCAGAATCCAAAACTAACATTCGGTGCAAAAGGCTTTTAAGATAGGGCAAGGAAGTAATCAGTTGGTGAAATTATTCAATATAATCAACTGATAATTATTGTCATTTTGGGCCATGATGAGACGTGTTGAAGTTGTAGATTTCAATAATAAAGATCATTAAAAATAAAGTCGAAATGTACTTTGGAAAAATGCTTCAGACAAAATGAACTAAAATTGTTCCTTCAAGGCAGTAAATTGGGCAGCTCCCTCACAAGGTGATAATAAGATCCATATTCCTTTCGTCTATTCATAATTTTCGATTTTCGAATATGTGAAGAAAATTTGAAAAAACATCTTCAAATAAATAACATTTTCTAAAATTAACATCGCTTTGGACAACGTGGCCTTAGTTGGAGCCATTTTCTCAAGTAAAAAAAATCCGCGAATTGTGCCTCCTTTCGAAACGTATGACTCATATGTGCAAGCTTGAACTTTGGAATTTTCCTTTGGTGGAAAAATATTGCAAAACGGCATATCCCTGCAAATCTGCCCATACTGCAGCCCGCGCAATTATATATAAAACGCCGCAATGAAGGCAAGGCACCGCGGAAATCACCGTGGCACTTTCTTCCGCGGCAGAGAAAAAAATCTGACTGATATGACGCTATAAAGAATCGCACCCCTTGAAAAAACTACCAGCCTTCTATATAATTTTATTATCTGTGGTATTGAAGTAGACTACCTTTTTCAGAATGCTAATGTATCTATGTCTTTGCCTACTAACAGATTAAGGAGCTGTTACAAAATATGAACATTATTCTTTGGTCTACCTGCAGTAGTAACATTTGTATTGACTTATATATAAATATATATAATAAATAAATCTATAGTTGAAGCCCCAAACCTCCTCGCTTACGCATCTATGATAACAAGTTATTATTGTACCTGATATAAAATTGCATACCCATACTTATATAAGCATCTACAACTCTGAAACATCGTCAATCAATTTTCAGGCCAATAACAGATTAAGGAGCTGTTACAAAATATGAACATTATTCTTTTGTTTCATCCTTTGCTATGGCCGTATGTTAGACTATGATAAAAATAGTAGATGGTAGTATCTAATTACGTCATATCCCTCCTCTTTTTAAACCAATGCAGGCTTTCTTTTTGACAATTACGTACAATAGAGTCGCAGGTAACATGAGCAAATACTGCTATAAACAGTCAACACTAATACCGCATAAAAGTAGCAGAAAAAAACCCTGTAAAAGAAACTTTGTCTCAGATGATCAGTTAAAAATTTACTTGAACTGGATAATTCTTTAACAGGCGTCCAAAAACATCTAGTTCTGGAACTTTTGTACCGCCTACACCATTGGACTCTGTATTGCCCCCCAGTAGTAACTCGAATTCGTTTTTAGTGCAAGACCGGCAACCGGCGCCCATGTCAGGTTTGCCTCAGGTAAAAGTTTTAATTAATGATGTTGAATGTCTTCTTGTGTTGGACAGTGGTTCCTCAGCTTCCCTTATGCACGGCTGTTACGCTCTATTGTTCTCGGGGAAATAGAAAATGGGTAAATTCGATGTCATTTCGGAAATCTGACCGCAACTCATGAGTTTCAACAGGATTTCTTTTGGCGATTCACAATTCGTTGTTATTACATTTTAATAGAACGGCGTTTGTGCGACGAGGTTGAAAGTAACAATTAAACATCACGTAACAATTTCGTAAAACGTGTAAGATAATTTTTTTTAGGGAAGAAAGAGGAAAACTTTCGGTTGGGTAAAACATCTCCCTCCCTCTCTTTCTCTCTCTCTTTCTTTCTGGGTATCTTATTCCTTTGAGGCGCTGACTCTTGTGGATTGCTACATCTCCGTTTCTTCAGATGTCTTTAGAATCGTTTCACTGCATGGAATCAAATCCTTCCAATATTTCTGTCAATAAAACATAAAAAATATGCAATTTTAAATATTGTAAAAATAATAGCAAGGCAGTTTGGAGCTCTTTGAACCACAAGAAAATCTACCCCCTGTTCAAAATTAACAATGAAAAATGGTAACAAATTACAGACTTCTTGCAAAGTTTCGCATCACATTTGGTTGCTTCAGTACCATTCAGTATCAAGACCTGACGAAGTCTTGCAATAAGATAAAATATTGTCAAAATGTAGCTTCCTCCTTGGCGTTTTACCCAGATCAGAAGCGCATTCTTCTTTTTACATCACCAGTCAGGATGCTACATTAGTTGAAACAAAGAATCAAGTACTCTGTAAACGAAAGAGAATTTGTTAGCATTCTTTCATTCCTTAATAAAAAGAGTGATAGAAAATGTAACAAAAGAACAAATCCACCCATCATATTGCAGCAGAGTACAGTCATGCATAAAATAATTGAGGGGCGAGTGAAGAATCAAGTTATACCAGCATGTCGTAATAGTAGTAAGTAGTAACAGTACTATATGATCAGAAGCGCATTCTTCTTGTTGCAGGCGCTCAATCAAAGAGAGACTCCTGATGAACAGTGTGTAGTCAGCAAACACATTGCAATTACATATATCTGTTAATACTTTTGGGCGTCAAACGAGGCCCAACCTAGTTCCTACTTAGCGACTTTTCAAATTATATTCTTTTTCCGCATGCATGTAAACATATAATATCTGTTATTTCTCTCCTTTTTATGTTTAGCTCCTCCTTTGTCTACACATCCTGAAGACGTTATTGAAGACGCCAATGTTATAACGAGTTACATATGAACTCTGATTATTCCATGGTGCACAATGCGTTTAGAATAGCAGCAAAAGCTGCTTTTAGTGACACTTGCATGCTTGGAATGCGTACATGGAATCGTGCACAATGCGTTTCGAATACCACCAAAACCTTTTTTTAGTGACACTTGCATGATTGGAAAGCGTACATTCCATGGTGAAAATGGCGTTTAGAGTAGCACCAAAAGCTATTTTTAGGGACACTTGCATGCTTGGAATGTGTACATTCCATGGTGCACAATGCGTTTAGAGTAGCACCAAAAGCTGTTTTTAGTGACACTTACTTTTGGTCGATACCTTACCAAGAGGGGTCGTGGGTGTCGGAGAGGAAAAATAACGATTTGACAAAAAGTACCCAGCGTACTTTTGGCGTTCCTAATGTTATACTTACCCTTGCGGTGTGTATGCCTTTCTCACTTATAACTCCACTTTTGGTCATCAAATACTTTCTTTGTGGTACAAAACAAGAATACTGCACGAAATAGCGAAAACATTGAGTACTGAAAAGCTTTTTTTGCCTGACACTCCTCAGAGTACTAATATCAGAATGACCGAAATGGAATGTGATACGTCCCCTTGGCAAGCAAGTTGTTTATATTTGAGTGTTTAAAGTCACCTCTACTTTTGGTGTAACAATTTCAGTCCATGAAAAGATTTGATACGATTCTTGCACTTGGTGTTCACAATCGCAGACACATCCATCGAAATAGCATGTCTCAAGTACAAGTATATCTGAACTTCCTAAGACGTGAGCTATCTTAAGTGGAAACGCTATACGTCCCCTTGGCAAGCAAGTTGTTTATATTTGAGTGTTTAAAGTCACCTCTACTTTTGGTGTAACAATTTCAGTCCTAAAGAACCTGAAACTTATAATAAATTCCAAGATGAAGACGGTTGTCCTGATGTTGTAGATTCACTTGATTCAACATATTCTTTCCCAGATTCTGATGGTGATGGAATAGATGATAGATGGGATGCATGTATTGATGAACCTGAGAACTTTAATGGTTTTCTAGATTGGGACGGTTGTCCTGATATTCCTGGCGTTGATTCAACTGGTTTAATTGATTCAGATTATGACAGTATTTTAGATTCAGTTGATGTATGTCCATTCGAACGTGAAAATTTCAACAATAGACAATAAGATAGGTGGGTTGGTAAGAAGGTAGGTGGATAAACAAGATGGTAGGTGAGTAGACAAGAAGGTAGGTTGAGCATAGGTAAGAAGGTAGTTGGGTAGTTTAGAAGGTAGGAGATAAGTAGATATAATAAAGGTAGGTAGACAGATAGGTAGGTAGATAACTAGGTAGCTACGTAGATTAAGTAAATTGGTTGGTTTTTCGGTAAATGGGCAAGTAGGTAAGTCAATAATTGGGCACGTAAGTAGATGAATATAACGGTTCGTTAAGTACCTAGTTAATAGGCTAAAAAGGCATATTTGACATAGTTTGCATACACTAGATGCGTACATTCCATGGTGCACAAAGCGTTCTAATGATGCTAATAAGGCATATTAGACATAGTTTACATGCACTTCATACGTATATTCCATGGTGCAGAAAGCGTTCAAAATAGGCTAATAAGGTATATTTGACATAGTTTGCATACACGAGATTGGAAAATACCATGGTGCACAAAGCGTTCAAAATAGACTAATAAGGCATATTAGACATAGTTTACATGCACTTCATACGTACATTCCTTTGGTTTTGGAAATATAAAGGCCTGTACAGATGAGAGTTTTTTTATGAACAGTGGCATGAATGCAAATCTGACCATGAATTTTAACAAAGAATGGACGGTATGTTTAAGGCATTTGCTGTACTTGAACAACCTTTGAATTGCGGCGCCAAATGTCAGAGAATGCAAACACAAGAGCTGTTATTGTTGTCCCTAGAAGTTAGCACTCATAACATACCTCAGAACAAAAAGTGCAATTAGTAGCACAAGATAAAATTTTGCAAAATCACTGAATATATAAGGAGCTCAGTAATAAATAAACCTAGAAAATCTTGGATAGGGATAATGTTATTTATGTACATCCAAGATCACCAATCTGCCAATAGTCACAGTGCGTTATTCTTTGTTTTGGGTAAATACCATCACTTTTTTTATAATGATGCTGTAACTGCAATATTGAGGGACAGAGATTTCACTTCAATGAATGAACTGATTTAGACATAATAGACCGGTAGTTAAATCTTCACCTTCTGTTTTTGCAACAGCTTGACAAAGGGTCAAAATGTAAAAAGCTCAAATGAGAGCATTTTGAAATTGCATAGCCTACGTAATAATGTACAGGCCTACATCATGTTTACACAGCCTGTAAACATCGACATTGCAGGTCAACGACTGCTAATTTGTGGTGAGAAATCACTTCATGGTCACTCACCGTTGCAAAGTAATCCTTACAGAGGCTATTCTGAAGCATAAGGTCCTATGTTCGTTATTTGATATGATTGCTACTCCTTCAAATATGGAAGCACCACTTTGAGTCGATAAGCCCAGCTGATTTCTCTTGCACGTCTATACGTGCAATGGCGGCCTCCAGCTGTATTTTCTTAATTTATGTTAGTATATTCCTCGTACCACTTTACAGAGGAAACCCGGTTAAACTGTGGGGAGAAATACCTTGTAAGAACAATTCATCGTTTCCTGTTTGCAAAATCAGGAAAAGGTTATCGTCCGATAAATACTGACAAGTAAATAGATGCCAACACTAAAGATGTGACACTTGTCCCAGCTTGTACTTGGAGAGAAATTTAGCAAAGGCCATTGACACCAGAGCATGAACAACGCAACGTCCATTTCCAACAGCAGCATGTTTTATCTCATCTTTCTAAGAATTATGGTTTATGTTATATACACGGATGTTTAATCTCTCGTCTCCGATCATCTCCGATACGGAATAGTACCTTCTTTACAGGTTATGGGCCCAGTTTATCTTTATAATGTGTCCTGTAGTAAATTACCTCATATCTTCCCCTGAAAAATCTTTTACTTGCCGATCCAATATTGACCTTGTCAAGAATTTTTTGGATAAAGTACGTTAGGCCAACTACTGATAAAATGAATAGAAGAACCCATATTAAGAAGTATAAACAGAATCTCTTTGTACATATATGGTGAGACATACAAGTGCTAAAAGCTAAATGATTTGGGAATTCTTATTCGTATAAACAGTATTTATTTTTATAGGCCGTTACATTAAACGCTTTATCAATCCAGCGGCGACAGCAAGTTACATTGTGAAGTACAATTCTTTTGTACGCTGACACTATATGAAATCTAAACGGTATCGCGAGTTTGCAGGATATGTGCCGTAGAGCTCCCTTTTCAAGAGCATAACAACGTTATTATTGTGATGAGCAACACAATTTACAGTACTGATCATGAGTATAAAGTCAATATTTTAAAACCACAAATCCGCATCCAAACGCTGTTCACGGATCTTAAGCGACTACATAAAAAGCCTAGGGATATTCTTGATCGACATTCATCACATTGTTGTAATCACAACTTTTCAATCATCTGTTTATAAGCAAGGGCTTGACCTATGAAATACCCATTGATGCATTAACTGAACATGGCAGGTGGGCTTCCAATATTTCTTCGCTATTTTACCTTTTCCTGTAGGTGAAATTATAGCCTTTTAAAACAAAAAGGCCAATATAACTATCATTTTTTTAGTTTGGAATCTCAACAGCAGGATAACCCAAAAGCTTCAGTACAGCAAGCAAATTGTTTTCACATCATTCTACAAAGATTCCTTTTTAATTTAACGCCACATAGTATAGATCAAGCGTCCGTAACCTATTCAGAGTAAGAGCGAATCAACGGGAAAACACGGCCATTTAGGGAAGTATTCCCAAAATAGAAGGAAAACCCAATAAAAGCGCTATTCTTATTGGTGAGATTCCCGATCAAACTCTTGACTATACATCTCTCGCACACATGCGCAATTTATGATGCTCCATATTGGGAATGAGTTCTGCACGCTGGAATGTGAGCATTTCAATAGTGCCATTGAGCGTAGTTACACTATTTGAACTAATTTAGAATGCATTCTGCGCGCTGGAATGTGAGCATTTCAATAGTGCCATTGAGCGTAGTTACAGTATTTGAACATATTTGGAATGCATTCTGCACGCTGGAATGTGAACATTTCCATATTGCAATTAAGCGTAGTTACACTATTTGAAGATATTGGGAATGCGTTCTGCACGCTGGAATGTGAGCACTTCAATAGTGCCATTGAGTATTATGATGTGGCTTTCAATTGCAGCAAGAATTTTTAAGATAGATGTTGGGCAATATGAGAAAACGTAATTTACGGAAATAACCAAATTAAGGATTTTTAATTGCACAACTTTAACTTTGATGCTGAAATGAGGTATTAAGATGCTCCAATAGACAGATTTAGAGTGCATATTTGGATTCTCCTCCCTAAGATTAGGTAGGATACTAATTTTCCTGAGGATTAGACGTCTAGGGCCAGAGATATAATGAAAATCACAAGAATAAGTCAAATCAAAATGGCGGACCGGTAAATTGTTCCATATTGTTGGTCCTAAGTATGAAATGCCTTTCTGACCTTGAATGCTTTTTCGGAAAGGAACTTGTAACTTATTATTGGAGTTACGTGTAACTCTGATGACGTTCAGGCATTGAAGGCACGGCTAGCTGAGTTAGCTGAGTTAGCAGAGTTAGCAGAGTTAAAATTTTCAGTCTGAACATTTTAGAGCATTAAAATGCCTTCGGTCAAACAAAGATATTATTATAACTAGGTCTGATACGGATAATGGCGTGGTTGACTTGAACAAATCCGTGTTTAACAATTGACTTAAACTAGCTTAATATGAGATAAACTAGTCTCATCTTTGTGAGATACCTTTGCATATGAGCAGCTGACTGTATAAAGACTAAATGCAGAATTTCCTTTCCTTTAATCTTAACCCCATTTGGTATAGAGGGAGGGGGCTTCTTGTGTCCGTTACAAATTTGCAAGTCGCATAACATTTCATACACTTATCAGTTTTGACTCAGATCTGGTGAGTTTTTTAAAAAAAATTATTGCAGTTTTCAAAAATATTTTGAAAAGTTGCTTGATATAGGCTAAAAAGGGCATATTTGACATAGTTTGCATACACTAAATCTGTACATTCCATTGTGAAGAAAGCGTTCAAAGTAGGCTAAAAAGGCATGTTTGACATAGTTTCCATACACTAGATGCGTACATTCCATGGTGCACAAAGCGTCCAAAATAGGCTAAAAAGGCATATTTGACATCGTTTGCATACACTAGATGCGTACATTTCATGGTGCACAATACTTTCAAATTATGCTAATAAAGTATATTTGACATAGTTTGCATACAAAACATTCGTAAATTCCCACAAAGCGTTCAAAATACGCTAATAAGGCATATTTGACATAGTTTGTATACACTAGAGGCGTACATTCTATGGTGCGCAAAGCGTTCAATATAGGCTAATAAGGCATATTTGACATAGTTTGCATACACTAGAGGCGTACATTCCATGCTGCACAAAGTGTTCAAAATAGGCTAATAAGGCAGATTTGACATAGTTTGCATACACAAGATGCGTACATTCCATGGTGCACAAAGCTTTCAAAATAGGCTGATAAGGCATATCTGACATAGTTTGCATACACTAAACAATAAATTGAAGGGGACTTCAGATTACTGATAAAGCATCATGCACTTATTTCACCCTTGAATAACTCAAAACAGGGCGCCCTTAAAAGTGGTCAAAATACAACTCACTGCCCAGATCTGGTTAGCAATACCAGCTATTGTTAGTTGAAGCACCCTGTCAAACAGATTGTTTTCCTTTACCATTTTAATGGCCCTCTCCACCTGAACTCTAACACTGGCAATTTTTTGAGTCTGCACAGCTTCTGCCCTCTCAAACTGCTTCCGCTCAGAGCTTAAAAAGGCCACTATAGTATCGCTTGAACTTACTTATCACGACAAATTTACTTAAGGTTTCAAACTTTCTTTCCACAAATAGTGCTTTTACCATTTACGATTAAGAACATATTTTGGATATATTAACTTTACATATCAAGTCTTCTTTTTTTAAAAAAAAAAATTGACAAAAAGAAACAAACTAAAAGGAGAAAAAAACAAACAATCAAAAAAAAACATAAAATTTTTAAAAAAACTACACAAAAAATATTTAATTTATCATCTAAAACTAACAACAGGAAAAGGTTCTCGGTCATTATTATGGACGTGAGTGCCGGTCGCAGATCATCATTGAAGTGGATTTCGCTTCCAGATTATCAAAGACGTGGATCCTGCTTCCTGATTATCATAGGCGTAGATACCGCTCCCGTATTTTTATGGACGTGAATGCCACCCCCAAATCATCACAGACGTGGATCCCGCTTCCAGATAATCATCGACGTTGATTCCATCCCCAGATCAGTGTCATGTAGTAGTCAGAATATTCTAGTAAGATGATGTAATCGTATAATTAAGCAGAATAAGCAGATATTTGTAGTTTTTTTACTGTATTTTCTTTTTTTTCTGATATTAATTTTTTTGAATTTCGTTTCTGCGTGACCAACTCTTCTTTCATTCAAATAGGTTCAAAGCAGTAAATGGTCATAAAATAGGTTCCTGGTATTAAATATAAGTAGATACTAGGCTGCTTTTTTAAGACATTAGGCAAAAACATTTCCTGACGACCGAAGACTGAAGAAATCTCTTTTTTTACTGTATTTTCTTTTTTTTCTGATATTAATTTTTTTGAATTTCGTTTCTGCGTGACCAACTCTTCTTTCAAACTGTGGAATCGGAGGCTCGAAGTTTTGGAAACCTTCACCAATATCTTAGAAAAATTTAAAATTAACATTAATTATGGGAATCAGACGTAAGATGTCGAATTTGATAAAAACGCAATTACGTCTCTTTCCTTTACATATCCGTGTAAAGCAATACGGAAAAGTTAAGCTTTCATCATCGATGTAGTCTACTTACAAATTTACGCTTAGTAACCAACAAGTGCACTACGCAGCTCCGGTTGGTAACCGTGCTACGTACAATTTGTAGTGTATCATGAGAAGGGAAAATGACGTAACCATTCTCCATACAAAGTGTGCCACAATCAAAATCCAAACCATTTTGAAGATGATGCTTACATCCTATTCTTTGGACCTGCTACCTGCCGGTCAAATCTACGTCAGTAGGTTTGCGGTTACTCGTTGCCAGTGTCTTCTATTAAAAGCATTTCGCGTGCAAACTGAATACTTCATACCCGTCCACTCTTCCAACATCTAACATCCATTTCGTTCTAGGTCTTCCGCTACCCCTTTGATATTTTGTCCTTCCCTTTATCGATGTCTTTTCTAATAACAATTATCAGTAGTATCTGTGCCCCCTTGCCTCCTCTTAAAAGCCCTGTAAGATCATAATAACCCCTTAACCAACAATGTACATCGGTATCTTCCCTATTACTGTCCCCCATCCGCCTCTTTCAAAGCCAACTATAAGAATCCCGAAGCCTAAATTAACGAACCCTAGCTTAATGAATCCTCATGCAAACAACCATGCCGTGCAGTATCTGTGCCCCCTTCCAGGCTCTCAAAAGCTCTGAAATCTGATGATAACCCCTTAACCAACAATGTACATCGGAACATAATGACATCATGTAATATAGATTAAATTTGAAAAGTGCTTTGGCATTATTTTAACAGGAGGGGGTAAAATTTTATCAGGGGTGCATGGCCTTCAGGTGTCTGAGGCTTTAGAGACAGATTTAAGGTAAGGATTGCTAAAAGGGCGATTCCATACATGTCGTACGGGACATTTGGACAGTTTTTGTGAGAGTATCAACATATCATAAGGTTTAGACTCACTGTTGTAACTTATTTACATACTTTATAGGGTAACCTCCAACTTGTTGTCACTAGATGAAAAACTAAACAAAGCGAAGAAACCAAACATGATTGGGGGAAAGTCTCATCAGGCCATATGCACTAGAAATGATACACCTCATATGTACAGCTATGAAATAACAATGAATTGCTGTTGATAGGACTACCAGAATCGAGAGGCTTACCTAGATAAGGTATGAGAAGCTGTTTATGTGTGGTTGGCATTGCTACCAGTTACCTATGCAAGGCAGAGGTTTCAGCAATGTTTACTTTTGAAACAAAACCTCGAAACTGCTTCCAGGGAGACACGATCATCTGTTGTGAACTAATACTTAGGGGTTACAGAGAAGAATTTAGAACACATTTTATTTAAACAAAATTAATAAAACTAACAGGGTAACCAGTTTTCACAAGCGTGGTACTTAATTTATAAAGTCCTTCAATAAAAGACGCGTACGTTAAACAAATATTAAAAATACGATTTACGAGTGTAAAAATAATCTCTTTTTGTATTCTACGGGAAGAAAACTGTCAACGCGTGTAAACAGGCCTGTAAAAGAGGGTTTGTGATACACGGCAGTATGAAAAGACCCCTGTGAACGCGAAATAATAGAAAGATCCAGGAATACTTGCGCTCAGGTACTTCTCCGCATCGTCAGATCTGGTGATGCTCCGTCTGTATCGAGTGACTTCATCGACACTGATGCTGAAGCCAAGTCTCCCTAACTCCGTCAACAGCCACTTGGAACCAAATATATGGTCAAGTTCTACGCCAAGACCAAATAATAATGGTGCGATCACAGATCTTGGGCGTGCTGCAGCCAATGCTAGCTTGTTGTAGTGGTATTTTAACCAAAGCCTTCATGAATGCCCCTAAGTGATGTGGAAGCCATTATATCAGGGGACTACACTTAAAGATTGCGTGCCCTGTCAAAGTAGCCATAGTAGAAGATGAAGCACAGAAATTCAACCGACAATCTAAAATCTAAATCCCCTGGATCAAGCAATCTTCTTTTGCGTTGAGCGGAAGACATTAAGAGGTATGATGGGTCACGTGGGATGATGTGCTGTAACCTATACACGACTTTTAGGCGCAATTTCAGTGAGGCTGTTAACTTCCTGTAGCAAAACTAGAATGATCCAAAATTACTACTAACAGCTTGCTGTAGAAGTCGTAGTGAATACCTTAAAATAGGCTCTGATTAAAGCTGATGGAAACAACATAAAGGCATAGCAAGAAAAACAGAGGATAACTTGGTCTTTCATGTTCATACTTGCTGGCATTTCCACTGCATTGCACTGCTTTCCATTAGTTCCTTGATATTCATGTAGCAACACACCTTAAACATTTTACTTAAATGAGACGAAAATGCTTAATTCTTAAATATTTAGTAGAAGAAACGTCTTAAGAATGCCGTCTCTACAATTTAATGATCCTCATATTTGAATTTCCTAACAGAACTGAAGTAGCAGCTAAGCTGGAAAGTAATACTTCAAATTCCACACAATGACGTGACGTTTTCAGTCACGTAACTGTTTGTGATGAAACATGAAGACTACCGTATCTCATCACGTCACCGATGTTCCATTTCCACGCCTAGATTGGTGGCACGAAATCTGCAAATCCCACCCGTATAGAGAAATAGGACACCAACTGCAAACCCAAACAAAACAAGATAGTTGGTGAGATTGGGTAGAAGATGATTCCTTGGGTAAAATTGATTGTATTTCATGTCACATGCGACTTTTAAAACTTTGTATATATATTAAAATATGTTTGTGGGCCGTGTGGTTAAATTGGTGTCCAAGGGATATGAATTTTTCGTCAATTTTCAAACCCATAAATGAGACTAATATCAAGTTACGATTGTGTTTTCATAAAAAAATAGCATAGTACAGTTTCTAGTCACCCCATTGTTCAAGGTGGTTTCAGCAGTATGTAAAACCGGATGCCCCCCCCCCCAAATGTAGCCTTGCCCCCCTAAACCTGAAGTGCTGGCTACGGGCCCGTTCCCAGTGCATATCTTATTCTGTGGATCCACTGAGTCTATTGCATGTGTTTACTTGAGTTTAAAATATGATCGTGGGGGTGACTAGTGCCTTAATATAATGTTAATGGCAACATTTTTTCGTTATAATCGAAACGTTAAGTACGCTAGTAGCCTAGTTCTTCGTGCCTTATCATTGTAAGTAGCCACAGTTACTAATATGGATCCACCGAGTCTATTGCATGTGTTTACTTGAGTTTAAAATATGATTCTGAGGGTGACAAGTGCTTTAAAATAACGTTCATGGTAACATTTTTTCGTTAAAATCTCACCTCTGCCATATATAAGGGTCCTGTATTTCTAAAGAATTTGAAAACGGTTGTTGCAATACACTGCTCGACCCTTTCCTTTGTTGGCTTTATTGGTTGACTTCTACGCTTGTTCTGTTTTTTAAATTTAGGCAAAACCGGATGCAATTATTTTGGGCAGTTTGGATTTTTGTTTTCAATCTCATATTCAATGCTGGGTACCATGCCCTGCAAGCATAGTCAAAATGAGGTTGAATTAAGGCATTGCAGAGTAACCTACGTAGGGGATAATCAAGAAAATTTTGTGACGAAGTTTAGATTACTCCAGTTCCTTAATGCTCTAATGGGAATGAGGAACTAGTATATTAATTTTTTCTTTTTGGATGTGATTAGTTTTATAAACCCACTTCAGTTTCAGTGGGGGTGTTAGGGGAAACCTCGTGCCACATGATTGGCTGGTAGAGGCAGCAGTAGCATTTGTTCCATGACGTCTTCTCAGGCCTAGTTAAAATCTGACCACACGCAAGAGACAAGGACAATTATTTTAAGAACGGGGGGCTAGATTGTAATGATCTCGTGTTACTTTATCTACTGAGAATGAGGCGGGAAGGTGTAACCATCCTGATTGGATATTCTTGTAAAGAAGCCTCTGTTCATCACATACCAAGGTATGTTAGTCTGTATACAGCAAGTACCATCAGGATACAAAATTAAATTCGTGGCCAAATTGGTCATGTTTAATCCAAATTAGTTAAAGAGCTCGATGTATGGACTGCACTCTTTACAGATAAAGCCAAGGTTGCTTGATACAAACAGTTAAAGAAGCTTGGAAAATTGGTGACGATTTCACCTGCTTCAATGTCAAGCATTTAGAACTCAGTTTGCCCTGCTGGCACCGTTACTACGCCATCGTTTGGCACTGCAACCCAACCACTTCCCGTGTTGTATTCTAGGGTGCCTAAGTCTCCAACTTCGGTGTCACCTAAGTTCAGGCCTAGCTCGACTTGAACAGTGGACTCAGAGGCGTTCGACAACGTCACTTTGAAGTTGGCTGTATCCCCCTCATTGATGGTGCCAGCGTCTGAAATAGTCACGCTTGGACGGTCATCATCCGGATCGGGACCCGGGCCACTGCCGTCATCCACTATCGTTGCCGTGCAACTTTGCTTTGTTTCCTACTTTATGTATGAACTTCTTGGTATGGAAGGATAATTCCCCTTCTCGTTAAGGCCCTTTTCACTAATTGATTCAATCAATTTTATCCTTCATTTGCTTGTTTAGCCGTAGAGCTCCTTAGTTTTGTATTGTTTGTCGATATGGAAACGTACTCATACAGTTCAGCTAGGAGTTTTCAGAGCAGAGGAAAGTGGAGTAAATCTGCAAGGTCATTTATGTGAAGATCCAATTTCTCTAATCGTGGAGGGGAAGTCCAGCTCTCGGATACCCTTGTTAGGCGAGCCATAACAAATGACCAAGGGCTAACAAGAGGGTCCTTTTCCTTTCTTCACATGTCCGAGGCCTTTCTAAGTATTTTTGCTGGTCCTAACAAGGCAGTTTTTTGCATTTCCGCAATATTACATCGAATGCTAATCTTTTCTATCCATTTTTCTAATCCTTTTGTCACACTCCCAAGAGCCCCTATTACTACTGGTACTATCTGTACGCTTCTCATCTTCCACATTCTTCTTATTTCCCTTTTCAAGTCTTGGTATTTTTCCACCTTATTTTCCAAAGAAAAACGCTTCGGACCTCAAAAATGTCCCGTCTACTTAAAACTACCGTGGCATGGAAACGTTTCACTTTCGTTTTGAAAACCAGTTCAAAAAGGCCATAGGGAAGTATTTTGGCGCAGTCGCTCCACACGCGTAGTTTATACAACCAAAAAGCACTATCAACCAACCACAAAGATCGTGTGCCTTCCACAAATTCAAGCTTTGTAGTTTACCAATTTTCATGCCAGTGTGAGGCTGGCTACGTTGGCCGCACGACTTTGAGGTTGGTTGACCGAAAGAAAGAATATGCAGTTTACACCATGTAAATGTGCAGTGGATTTAGTCATCAGAGGCAAGTTAAAGTTGACACAGGATATGTATGTGTTGTCAAGTCACCAGAGCAAACAAAATTTTACATCATATAAAGGTATGTGAGGTATGTGCTTCTTGGAGAACACTTCTGTTCTGTTCTTGATAGATGAAAACCAAGGGCGTAGCCAGCACAGGGAGCACTTCACATATAGTAAAGTAACTTGATTATGTATTGTATTTAACCATTCAGGTTTGTATGGAGGCACGGACTAAATATGAATTAATTGGTTTTCCCGTACCCACCATGTGGAAGAGAATTTGCGAACGATTGACACTAAAAAATCTCCGACTTAGCTTTTTGGGTCCGATGGTCCAATGGTTGAGGCGTTGGTTTAGTAAGCATAAGGTTGTGGGTTCGAATCCGGTCAGCGTCTTTCTTAAATTGCAAGCTATTTAATAATGCTCCACTCTTTGAAAGATATATATATATATATATATAATTCTCAAAGAGTGGAGCATTACCACAATAGCTTGCAAATTAACGGCGCTGACCCATTCTAACACTTTTTAGAATGACCTTGATAATAAACAGTGATAGTTTCTTTCAGTTCTGGAAGCTTATTCCATAGCATCTTCTCCTGGAATTGCTGATGACATGCAACTGTTGCTTTGCCACACTTAATAAACTCATCATCAATTGATTAAATAAACATTATATCATCTCTTTTCTATTGATTAAGTGCATCATTCTACCACTTTATAGAATGACCTTGATAATAAACAGTGATAATTCCTTCCAGTTCTGGAAGCTTATTCTATAGCATCTTCTCCTGGAATTTATCTACACAGGCATGCACAGGTGATAGTGAAACCACAGGAAAGATAAGTTAATAAGTGGTATTTCACCTTGTTTTGTGAAATAACAATGGGCTTCAAAAGAATAAACAGCATCAGATGCGCTGTATAACCACAAAGTGATATTTGTAAGAAATGGATAAGACCAAAAGTAATTTATTTTGATGGCTTGAGAAAGTATATGTAAAATCATCAATAAAAGGTTTTTTTATTATTGTCAATATTTCTGAGCGTCTGTGGAGATTATAGGCGTCTGTTCAGGACTGAGAGACAAAGCAAAATATACGACTGTTAGTTCTTAATTAAATGTTTGGCATTTCACTTCCCTTGTAGCATGCTCACAGAAACCTCCTAAAGAGTGTTTAGTGCGTTAGCAACGACTACGTAGACACTTACACCATTCAATCGGTCGTCTTCTGCCGCAGCAAGGTTCCAATAGAAAGTATAATGTTACATTGCGTTGCACACTTCGTAAAACTGCGTGGATCTTCTTGCATCAGAAACTACTATAAGATACCCACGGAAAACATTATCTCTGCTCTCTATCGAATTAACACTTTACTTATTCGTATCTTTGTGAGATTCCCAATCTTAACCACAGGAGTACGGAGCTCCGTCTGACGTCTTTTCTCATGGATTTGAGAGTCTCACATTACGATCAAAGTATAGCAGTGATAAGATAGTACTGTAATACTCATCTTAAGACTTTACTTATTCGTATCTTTGTGAGATTCCCAATGTTAACGACAGGAATACGGAGCTCCGTCTGACGTCTACTCCAATGGATTTGGGAATCTCACATTACGATCAAAGTATAGCAGTGATAAGATGGTACATAAGATTTCATTGTAGCTCAGTTAGTAGAGCACACACAACGACTTCAGTTTTCATTAAGTTTCTTTGGTGTAACAAACAATTAATAGCAATGCCTTTTGCTCCTTTATCAACGATGCTGGAAATAAGCGACCCTCTTGGACCTTAGGGGCTCCACTGCACACAGCATTTCGTTGGTTTCATCACTTTGTCTGACTAACACACGAGTGCCCGCCATGTTAAGCATGGAAGATAAAGTAATGAACACAAAGTAATCGCAGGTAGCTGAATCAGCCCGGTTGTAATAAAATAACCAACAAGACGGAAGATAAGGCCAGGTGAAATAAGGAGTATAAGGATTGGGGAGGAGGTTCATCGTGTCACCCACTCGAAGAGGTAACTCCTAAGAGGAAACTCCTAAGAGGAAACTCCTAAGAGGGAACTCCTCAGAGGCAATTCCTAAGAGGCAACTCCTAAGAGGCAACTCCTAAGAGGCAACTCCTAGGAGGCAGCTCCTAAGAGGCAACTCCTAAGAGGCAACTCCTAAGAGGCAACTCCTAAGAGGCAACTCCTAAGAGGCAACTCCTAACTGAAACTACCTGTTACCTGGGTATTAGTGAAAACTGTGCATTTAACAAAAGCGTAGCTTTGCTTACCTACTCAATCTTTGTATTGGTTAACATTCCACTTAACTAAATCAGAGGAAAGTTTATTGTTTGTATTATATTTGACATGAAGACAATTGTAACCATTTATAAATTATGGCATCCCATGATGCTGTGGTAATCGTACAGAATGAGCAGGTTCCCTATTTTACACTTTTGGCGACATACTGGAAATTTAAAATGGAGTCAAACCAACTGCTGTTGACACATCTGCACAGACTTTCCAAAAGATGAAGCTTCTCTTGCTGTGCCTGCTGGGTGTGGCTGTCGTCCTGGTTTATGCAGTGGACGATCAAGGTATGAAATCTACACTTCCTTTTTCAATTCTTGTGTGTAACCTAAATATGCATAACATAGGACATATGGTAGTATTTCGTCCAAGTAAATACTAAATATTAAAAGAAATTAGTTAGTAATTACATAAAAGTTAATTGATGCTTGTGTTTGCTAGAAGAAACTCATGTTGAAAGCTGCCGCAATGGTAAAATTGGTATGCTCCACTCCATGATAAATATATGATAAATGCTATGTGTCTGCTGAGTACTTATATATCTCTGGCACTGATGAAGCTCAAAGCCGAAACACAGTTGATAATTATAATTAATGAATTTCCCCTTACCCACTGAGTGGAGGCGAAAACATGGCAAGAATGACTTGAAAATTTCTCACCTTAATTACTGGGCCTTGATCGTCCAATGCTTAAGGTGTTGGTTTTCAAACCAATGGATCGTGGGTTCGAATCCCCTCAGCTCCATTAGTGAAAAAAGAAAGCAAGCGTTACTATTGTATGGTTTCGCTGCAATTCTGATAGCCGCAATTCTTTCGCTGCTTGGTGTAAAGTCCATTACCGATTATTTGATGTTGACTAGAAACCCAACTCCGTGCACAATTTTCGCCTCATTGCCACTGTACCATATCTTATGCCAACCCTCGGTCGTTCCTTCTCCGATTCCCTTCCATCTCATATCCGATATTCCAAGTACATTCCACTTCAATTGATCCATTTCTTGTACTAATATTTCTATTTTTCCACACTGTCTCAGCGTTCTCACATTCCAAGTGTAAGTTTTTTTAATTTGGGGGCATATTAAGAAAGTTGGGACGAAAAGTTGCTGATCATGTGTAAATATTTTTGCTATGCACAACTGTTGAGAGGGTTGGGGCGATAAAATGCTGATCATGTGTAAGTATTATTAACTTGGGCGCATCTTAAAAATGTTGGGATGATAAGTTACTGATGATGGGTAAACATTTTTGATTTGAACAAATATTAAGAAGGTTGGGACGATACGGTGCTGATTATGTATAAATATTTTAGTTTTGAAAACATGTTAAGAGGGTTGGATTATTTGACGATCGGACATTGTTTTAGCTTGTGGTCTGTTGCAGGAGCTCCAAGGTAGGAGAAGACTGTTGTGTAGTACTGCAACTCGCCGAAGAAGAGAAGAATAATAACGAAGCTTACAGTTTTAGAAGGGAGTTTTAAGATATTCTTTGTTTTGTAGGTGTTGTGTAGAAAGTGTCATAGTAGCCATTATTAGAAGTTGAAGCGCCTGGTCATTAGGGAGTAATCAAAGATGTATACGGAAATTCATAGGGAGCCATTGTGCTGCCCGAACATTCTCCCCCCCACATCTTGTTAAAATGTTGCTAAGTACTTTTTCGATTTAATTTTATTATCAGTCACCGCCTCTGTGATTTTGGTTCCTGCAAACAAATCTTTTGATATAACACTCCCTTAAACTATCATACACAACGCACAATAAAAATATTTATCAGTTACTTAAAAATTGTAACATTTGATTAACTAATTAATTGCCCCTTGATAGCTCTTAGTCCCTATCACGTAAGCGTGACTGGCTATGGACCTGATTATTACTTTGATTTTTGAAGAACTACCATAGGCCTACTAACTATGTTGGGAGTTTTCCAATTTTTAATCGGGAAAGCTTGCAATCTCTCAGAGCAGCTCCCTGATAAGCACTCGGAAAAGCTTGCATACTCTAATAAAAATCCCTCGGATGTTAATTTAAGAGAACGTTGGTAAAATTTTCTAAATCAAATGGGGGCGATAATTAGAGAGGCAAAGGCGTTACTTATAATTTGTAATATTGCATACAACAGCTGATACCGAAGTATTGTTTGATCTATCTATAAACAACTGAATCGACTAAACAGAGATTCATAAAGGTTCGGCCTCTCGCGGATTATGAAAAGCATCTGTCATCAATGACAACATATACTACATCCATTCCTTTCCAAAAGGCCGAGAAGCGAAGTTATTTTTGCTGGCTAAGGCCGAGAAGTTATTTTTGCTGGCTCTTTGTAGTATATATATTCCCTAGATAAAATAATCCGTCTTCTTGAGGTATGGCAACTTTATCAGACGGAGGGATTGGCGTCAAGTCGCAGTAATTGGAGAATTCATCGGGTCAATCCTAAAATTGTGAAACAGGCGAGTAACCTCGGTTCGGTGGACTGTTTATATTCATGTTTGATATTCTACGTTTATATTCATGTTTGATATTCTACGTTTATATTCATGTTTGATATTCTATGTTTATATTCATATTTGATATTCCACGTTTATATTCATGTTTGATATTCTACGTTTATATTCATGTTTAATATTCTACGTTTATATTCATGTTTGATATTCTACGTTTATATTCATGTCTGATATTCTACGTTTATATTCATGTTTGATATTCTACGTTTATATTCATGTTTGATATTCTACGTTTATATTCATGTTTGATATTCTAGTATCCATCTTTCTATTCGTGCTGACGTCTTTGATCGGGCGTTGCCATAGATGACTTCCAGGGGTTTATGGTCTGTAACAAGGGTAAACTCGGCCCCATAAACATATATGTGAAAGTATTCGACATGATTGATGTTTAACCGTTGATTTCAAAGCGTGTTTATTCTGTAGACGATTTGTGGTGGATGCAATGTCCGTTGATTCGATTGCTTGTGCCTGATAGTTACTAGATTCGTCTCTTCGACCATCCAGGAGCATAGCCGTCAAAGTATAACTTGGGTCACAAAGTACGGACAACATACGACAGAAAGAATGGACGGAGGTATATCAGTTAAGTGTAATAAACAAAATATCAAAAAATGTCTGACCACTGGAGGTACACTTTAAGCGAGTGTTGTTTGCATGTTGCGAGTGTTTTATTTAACCTCGAGAGTTGGACAAAATTAAAGGGCAAGCTAGCTTGTACATAAGTGTTGTGTACATGGGTTCTGGAAATTGGACTGCCTGAATGGCTTGTGTTTTTGGACCAATCAGCGTCCTTTACAACAAGATTAATTGAATAGGCCTAAGTACCATAGTTGTATGACACCAGAGTAACATTTGTGTAAGACACCAGAGTACCATATTTGTATGACACTAGAGTAATATTTGTGTAAGACACCAGAGAACCATATTTGTATGACACTAGAGTAATATTTGTGTAAGACACCAGAGTACCATATTTGTATGACACCAGAGTAATATTTTTCTAAGATACCAGAGCAACACTTTTGTAAAAGACACCAGAGTACCATTTTTGTAAGACACCAGAGTACAATTTTTGAATGACACCAGAGTACCATATTTGTATGAGGGTAAAATTGTCACAGATTGAGTAATTTTTTCAGTACAATTGATGTCCCGCATTTGTGCTACGAGGTCGCTAATTTCGTCACGGGAGTCGTTGTCCTGCTGCCCCCTACCTTCAGCGAACTTTTTATGTTGTGAACTTGTCGGGGATTTCGTACCTCCTCACTAACGGATGCAGATCCCTCCGCACTTGACAAGGATTTGTACAAGGCATCGACGCTCATGCTTGACAACAAGCCCTTTGCTGCTGTAACAACTCTCTTATCTGTCCTGTAATAGGCAGCGGCCATGATGACTCCTAAACGACGGAAAGAAATTATAACAGTAGTATTTGTGTGCTAATGTTTCACCAAATCTCTGTTGATGAAAATGTATCCACGAAAAAATATTTTAAAAAAACGGGAAGACCAGTATCCTCAATTGTAAGTAACACCAATCTACAGAAGTATTACACAGATCCATTTCCCCGGAACATCCCACAAAAGCAGAATTGTACGGAAACATACCAGCAATAAGTGATACAATTGTAGAAAGACGAATGAAGTTCGCTGGTCATTGCTATCGTAGTAAAGCCTTGACTGGCTGGCTGGCTGGTTGGTTCAACATAATAACCGTTTTAAGGGCGCTAATTTAAGAATAACTGACAAGGTTGCAATCTTTCAGTGCAGCCCCCTTATAAGCAGTGGGGGCTTTCCCCGGGGACAAGATTGCTTGCGTGAGATGCTTTTCTAGAGTTTGCTTGGTCCCTAATAAGTAGTGGAGCTTGTCCTAAGGAAGATTACTTTCCAATAGGGTAAAAAGTTAGACATAGTTCATGAAGGCAGGTATAATAGTTAAGATGGGTCACACATTTTTTCATCAACTAGCCCTCTCTCCAGATGCCAAACCAATTTATCAACTTTCATGGTACAGGCAAATGGGAGTGGAGGCATATTTTAGGCGACTCGTTACATAGAAACAAGAATGGCTTTAATTGAACATTAATTGTTACCGTTCTAACTTAAGAAAATTTGGAATCTATGGAATAAGGACCATGTTGTGGCTGTCCGTTGTTTGACCAATAACCCAATAAGCTACCCAAAATGCACCCTTGTCGGAGGTCAACAGGTTTGAAGTATTGTTGTAAATAAAGTCAAATATGCCTTATTAGCCTATTTTGAACGCTTTGTACACCATGGAATGTAAGCATGTAGTGTATGCAAACTATCTCAAATATTCCTTATTAGCCTATTTTGAACGTTTTGTACACTATGGAATGTACGAATCTGGTGTATGCAAACTATGTCAAATATGCCTCATCAGCCTATTTTGACCGCTTTATGCACAATGTAACTTACGAATCCTGCGTATGCAAACTATGTCAAATATGCCTTAATAACCTATTTTGAACGCTTTGTGCATCATGGAATGTACGCATCTAGTGTACCAGTCGCTCAATGCCCATGTCTCCGGAGATTCTCGCCATTATAAAAGCCTCAGTTTGCGATACTGTACCCTTTTACCGGATGCTCACTCTTAAAGGCTTCGTAAATTTATCTTGCAGGCAAGGTGTAATCTCTCCGTTGTATTTAAGTCTCAACTCACGGGATTTTTACCAAGAGAGAATATTTCCGTTGCGATTTTCTCTTTAGGGATTTTTACCAAGAGGGAATATTTCCTTTGGGATTTTTTCCGTAGGGACTTTCTCTTTAGGGATTTTTACCAAGAATGAAGAACTTTGTAAGATGAGAGGTAAGTTGGCATCAAATTCAATAAATCTCGACGAGGACGTCAGTGACGACATGTTGCTAATAAAAGGAAAAAGCAATGGAAGTATGACACCTTTCATGGAACTGTTCTGGCAAGAGCAGAAAAAGATGTTTGACTACTCAAATAAAGGGTAACGTTATCATCCTATGTGGATACCATTCTGCCTTTCTTTGTATAGCAAGTCCCCCTCTGCATAAAAGGAATTACGGAATGCACTTGGGAAGAGCAAGGGTGGTCTCTTCAATTACCGACAGGCAACACGTAACACTTTAAACAAACATTATTCTAACACCTCTCTCGAATTAAATCCCTTAGGCTTTAAACAATCTAACCTCCACTGCCAAAAACTATCTCTACGCCTTTCTAAATCTACCGAATCTATGATATTAACCGAAATATCCTGTTCAAATCCACTATGCCCCTGTTGATTGAAATGACTAAATAATTCCGACTGCGGAACACTACCTCCCCTATTAAACTTTCTATTAGCTGCTTTGTAATTGTTAATCCTAAGTCTAAAAGCTGTGAAAAAATCCACCTCGGAAGATATCCCTAAGGAAAAAATCCCAAGGAAGAAATCCCTAAAGCAAAAATCCACCACGGGAAAAATCCCTAAGGAAAATATCCGCCTAGGAAAAAACCCTAAGGACAAAATCCACTGGTGTCATCGCTAGGTAAAAATCCTCATGAACATGAACAACTTTCTAAAGGCACGAGAAGCCTTCGTTTGTAGACATACTACATATTATGTTGGTTGGTGCAACATAATAACCGTTTTTAAGGGCGCTAAGTTAAGAATAACTGACAAGATTTCCAATATTAGCATTGCCGACATAATTCTTTGAAAAACTGGCTTTCGGCTGTCTATATAAAACGGCCAGCTGTATACAAATTAAAAACAAGTGAATGCTATTTCATCATAGCGCTTGGAATATCAACAGCTTCTCCTCACCACAATCACGATATCCTCCTAGTAAAGTTGAAGAAATTCAGGTAGGAGACACGTCAAGATTCCTGGTTAATGGACTGTACAGATGATAAAAGGAAGTAACCTTGTCAGACTGTGTCAGGCTGAATATGACTGAAAAATTAGTTGTTTAATCCGTCATTTAGCATATCATTCAACGTTTCATTATTCAATGTAGCATACGAGACACTGACCGTCATAAACTGCAGGCTGTCATATGCATAAGATCGTCCACAGATGTTATTACATTTCCTAAAACTTTCTCCATCTACAATTCTCATGATAAATTTTCGGTTTTCCTGAGAAAGCAAGCCAATTTCAATATTTCAACACTACCACGATTTTTCGCCCCAGGGGAATAGCCACACATTTCAAACTGTAGAGTATAGGTGCAATTACAATCACATTTATTGCTATAGCTGCAGGTGAATTGCTCAAAACAAAATATCTGTTTCACTCTTGATTGAATGAAGCTTGTGGGAACTACGCAATGCGTGCTGCGTGCTTGCATGATAAGCGCATGCTTCAGCTAAGCTCTATGTGAACAAAATAAGAATTCTTTTTCACGTTTGATTGGGATAAATGAATTTGGTTCAAGTAAGACGAGCTACATGCGTCCATGAGAAACCCATGCTGTAGCTTCAGGTGAATTGCTCAAAACAAAATATCTGTTTCACTCTTGATTGAATGAAGCTGTAGTGGAGAGCAGAGCAAGATGACGTTGTGTAGAGTGTAGTGAAAGAGAGTAGGGTGGAGTTGAGTGGGGAGAGGTGGAGTTGAAAAGAGTAGAGTAGAGTGAAGAAGAAACAGGATTAAAAGATAATATAAAGTAAAAAGCAGAAGAGAAGAAAAAAGAGGAGCAGAGTTGAGCAAAGACGCGTGGATGTGAGTAGAGGTGGTGGAGCTGAATAAAGTGGAAGACAGTTGAGTTCAGTAAAGTAATGTAGGGACAATTAGGGAAGGGTTGAGGAGAGTAGATATTTTCTAGGCTCCTGAAAGAAAGAGGCAAAAGCAGGGTAGAAAACGTGGAAAATCTATGATAGCGACCTCAACGCCGGAACTAAAGCGAATAAGGGACGAATCCGAGAAGCGCACACAACAACGTTCTAAACGGAGCAAAAGATTTCCTTCTAAAGCGAGGAAACAACTTGTAAAGCCTGCTGCAGATAACACTTCATCAGATGAAGAAGATCAGGAAACAGAAGTGATCCTTATGGACACTGAGGATAATTCTTCTGAAGATAACGAAGATGAAGATATAGACAAGTCAGATGATATCACTTAAGGACTTGTCTTCCCTTCAAGGAGCGTGAGATAGTTGATCTCAAACCGGCGTCCACAGTTACCTAACGTTCTTGTCACCGTTCCGCTGGGCGACCATCTCTCAAAGTTTATTTGAAGACCATTTTTCATAACTACGCTCTGCTAAAGGGGTTGTCTTGTTTGAAGAGGTTGTAACGGAAAGGATAACAACAAGTGACAAATGTTTATGGGCTTGCCGAGCAAGTTGAATAAGGACACGCAGTTGTTGCTGTTCTGTCATCGATGTAAAACGCCAAATGTGGAAACTTCATTGACAACGTTTCGTCTAACAGACTTCTTCAGGTCACTACTGAAAATTGGCAGAGCCAAAGGAAGACTCAAGAGGAAGTGGAAAGATGAGATCAAGGAGAAGGCCGGATGCGAGTGGATGAGAAAGGCGCAGAGTCGAGAGTCGTGGAGGAGGTTGTGGAGGATGGATGGATGGATATATGGGTCGATGGATGGATGGATGGATGGATGGATGGATGGATGGATGGATGGATGGATGGATGGATGGATGGATGGATGGCATTAGTAATATTTTCAAATAGTGTAACTACGCTCAATGGCACTATTGAAATGCTTACATTCCAGAGTGCAGAACGCTTTGCCAATATGTTCAAATAGCGAAAATACACTCAATGGCACTATTAGAATGCTCACATTCGAGCGTGCAGAAGACATTCCCAATATTTTCAAATAGTGTAACTGCGCTCAATGGCACTATCTAAATGCCCACATTCCAGCGTGCACAACGCATTCTAAATCTGTTCAAATAGTGTAAGTACGCTCAATGGCACTATTGAAATGCTCTGAAAGATAGCTATTGCGTAACATTACAGTCGACGTCGACGTCCAAAGAGATACTGCATCTCAGTAAGGAGAGGAAGGAAGGAAGGAAGGAAGGAAGGAAGGAAGGAAGGAAGGAAGGAAGGAAGGAAGCCACGTGAGCTTGCGGATGTAAAAACATATCTAACCAATTTTTACCACAACTACCATCTGCTCTACGTTGACGACCGCTTCATACGTAAACTTATCAGTAGTTTAACTATCATTAGCTCGGTCTTAGAATATTCGCACTTGCAGCGCAAATAGTGCAAATTTTATCACGTTAGATTTAACGCTTTAAACTTTTATACTTAAACATCTGTACTGGAGTGAAATGACACTTGATAAACCGTTAACTCATGCTCTATTGCACATTTCTAATAACATCACAGTATACTTTGCAATCTGTTTCAATTATCTGCTAACATAGAATAAGCTGTACTATTGACAAATCAGAAGCTCATACTGTACACACTTTAACTATATTGCACGAAATAGCGAAAACATTGTGTACTTAAAAGCTTTTTTCGTCTGACACTCCTCAGAGTACTAAGGATCGGGAACGAATGGAAAAAGAAATCTACCGAAGGAAGGGTAACGAATGAAGAAGGAAATCTACCGAAGGATCGGGAACGAATGAAGAAGGAAATCTACCAAAAGAACGGTAATGAATGAAGAAGAAAATCCACCGAAGGAAGGGGAACGAATGAAGAAGGAAATTTACTGAAGGATCGGGAACGAATGAAGAAGGAAATCTACCGAAGGATCGGGAACGAATGGAAAAAGAAATCTACCGAAGGAAGGGTAACGAATGAAGAAGGAAATCTACCGAAGGATAAAATGTTGACTCATCTTCCAAAACAGAATTAGGTTCGGACGTCTGTAGTCTGGTGCACTCATGCTTGTCTATGAAGACCCTTAATTCTTCTGAGTTAGTTTTCCACTTCCTTAAGTTGAAACTTCCTTCAGAAAAAATCTGCCTTGAGATCTGATAAAATTTACTTCCCTCCTCTAACGTCCAACAACCTGAACTGACATCATCTTCATAAACGACTGACTAAGCAATTTAGCTAACTCATCATGATCTGCACTATAATGACTTAGATGATGCCTCAAAGTGGGATAATCCTTCATTACGAATGCTGAAAGGGCATTTTATTTCTAGGCACCTCCTTTCACATCCATCACAGGAGCATGTAATTATGGCATCTGGGGTTGCACCGAGAAATGGATATTTTACATTCAAAAACAATCCACATCTACTTGCAACCAAAGAACGGTGACATTTTGATTGCATGTTCACATATGCCTCTCTAGCTGTATGTTCATGTTCAACCCCCCATCGTGTTGCCAAGGTTGAAAACTTCATTTGCTCAGGGTAACATATCATTTTTATTAGGCTGTGAAGAATGGTGAATGGTCAACATTGTATCTATATTGATGATAATACTCTTCCTAAGCATCCAACAACTTTCAAAGCCTTTTAAACTTCTAAATGAGTAAAGTTTACCAAAAACATTTAAGCCTCGAAATAAACATTTGCATAAATGATTCATTTGCAAACATAAGTATGTCCTCTATCAGGCACCTCCAAGCTTTTACTTAAGATATTTATAATCGCAATTTTCTTCATGCCAGAACGAACGTAAATATGATTAGTTCTGATTGATGTCAGTCTGCCATCAAAAAGTTGATAGCCAAGTGGTTTTTGGGCGTCCTACTGGTCTTTTGGTAGGTTTTATGAAGTGTTGGAGTGATTGTCTTGCTGGGGTGCTGGCGGAGAGCCTCATTAAGTGTCCAAAGCATGACAGCCTCCGTTTCAAGACTACAATACTCCAGGGTTTCAAATTTGTGCGATTGTACATATTGTTCTTGACCTGTACAATCTAATTATTTTACGCAGCAGTTTCCTTTGGAAAGAGTCTATTTTTTCTTCATGTGTTTTCGTGAGAGTGCATAATTCTGAGTTGTAATCAAAGTTAGTAGTCTATTTATTAGAATGTAAAACTTGTGGGATACAGTATGTCGGCAGTACAAAAACAGCATTTCGATATCGTGCAAATAATTATAAATCGGCATTTAGGACGTTTTTGAAAACTTCTACACGTAGCGTGCCACAAAGCAATGTACGTTCACATTTTACAGCTCAGGGCCATCACAGTATAGAAGACGGGTCTTTTACTCTCATAGATAGCGCAGATAATGAAAACCAGCTACGCCGTAAAGAATCATTTTGGCAGTACCAGCTCAAAACTTTGACATAAAATACCTCTTTTCGAGGTAGCTCTTCTCCTGCAAATTCTGCGTTTTTGATTAATTACCGCCCCTATTTTTCTTCTTGCACCCATGGTATTCATTCTTTCAATCAATTAGATGTTGATTGGCAATTACCGCACAATGTCCGTCTCCGTTGTTCAGTAGGAAATAGAGCTTCTGCGATGACAGATTAGCCCAAATTCTTCACTGTAATCTTTCGCATTCAACTTCGCTTTGGTTTCGCCTGAAAGAGTACCTCATCTTATCCGGAGTCCCAAAACGTTAGACTAAACTTAAAAATGCATCTAATAAACACTACCTATTAGAAAGAAAAATATAAAATCTCATACCTCTTGATGACTCTTCTTCTTACTATACCTACTAAACGACAAAGGCGCAGCAATGGATTAACTACAAGAACATACATTACAATTAATAAGCACTACTATTAAGTAACTAAGAAACTAATTAAACACCTAAATAATAACTAATTAAACTTACGAATACATCTAACAAACACTACCTATTAAAAACAAAAAATCAAATCTCATACCTCTTGATCCCTTGTCCAAAGTTTACTACATTAAATAGAATCCTCTTTTGTTTGGTTGAATAAATTTACATTTTTAGTCTTATCAAAAACTGCTCAAATAGAGTAAATACATAATAAAGAGTGTGATCTTCATAAGAGACATACTCAAATGTTTAATCCCATCAATGATTGACAATAGTATAACATACAAAGTTTACTATTTTAAATAGAATCCTGTTTTATATGGTTGAATAAATTTACATTTTTAGTCTTATTAGAAACTGCGCAAATGGAGCAAATAGTTAATTAAGAGTATGATATTATTACAAAAATAGATGTAATTTATGGAACAAGCTAGGCCTACCATGTTTTCATTCTCAGTTTGTCTCACATGAAGTATGGTGTGGTATTTCCTTTTCTTTATCTTTGAGTCTCTTTGTTTTAGTTTCTGGCAAGATTCTTGGATTGTCAGAGTTTCATCAACGTCTGTCAGAAAATAATGGACCTGTGCCATCTGGTAAAGAAGTGGCAAATTATTTAAAATACTTTCAGCAGCTTCTCTTAAGGTATGCCGGTTTGTTGAACATTTCCTATTGTGTGCTAAAACCTCAATGCTTCAACTTTTCATAGCTTAAAACAATGTAATCACAGGCATCATAAGGTTCAGAGGCCGCTCTTAACATCTTGAGCACACACGTGCTTCGGTGTTTGAACCTCTATTCATGTACCATTTTTGACATTGCAGCATGCTGGAAATTAAGGTCAGCCCTAATACCCCTTCACGTCTAGTGTATCACCTAAATGTTCTTGGCTTTGAGTGGAACTAACAGATTTCTCATCATTTTGATACAAACCTATTGACCTTTTCTAACCTTTGCCAATCTGTTGTGCCCTGGGAGTTGAAGTACGCATGTGTAAATCTGGTTTGAGGCGGAAAAAATAGGGTCGCTCGCAAAATTCCGCCTAGTGGAAAGTAGGCTTTACACCCTGCGGACGATGCTTGGTTAATTTGATAGCCTGTATTTAATATTCTTTTAATATCCTATAGTCCATGAGCTGGAGAGCCAAAATAAGTCAAAATGGCTCCGGCTGGGGAACTAATTGCCATTATGATTTTCAAATAGATAAACTATTGTAGTTTATGGATTGAAGTATTATTTTTCCGAAATGAGTAACAAAATCTGTTACCTCGTATAAAAATAAGTTTGAATAAAACGACTGCGCCTAACAAAAGCACTATGGTCAAAATTAAAATTTCGAGACTAACTCTCACCTGCTCTTACTTACTCTTGCTAAGAGCATGGCGTCAGGAAAATGCCTAGAATAGTAATTTCTAGTTAAAGCAACAAGATGTTGCGGGTCTACACACACAGAAAACTGTAACAAATCAAAATAAAAAAAGGGCGTGAAAACGTCCCTTATCCTTATTTAGCACTGGGACACAACGGTGCACAGGAGACCTCTCGATCTGCAGTCGAATGCTTTACCACTGAGCTATATCCCCCGGCATCTATGCCTTTTTGGATGTGATTTTTTTTGATGGTAACCCTAGTTGTATGCGAAAATGAGTAATTAGAAAGTATCTCTTCCTCTGCTTATAGCGTATCTTTCTTTGTACGTCTACCGCTTTCCGTAAAAAATTGTTCTGTATTTTGATCCTTTTGATTTGCCAAGTGAGTTAATACGGGTTTGTTTCAAAGGGGACACTCGGGTTTGAACCGAGGACCTCTCGATCTGCAGTGAAAATTTTATTTCCCCCCACTTCCTGGGAGGGGGATGCTATGCACTCGAAACTGTGATTTCAGACGTGGCAAATACCAAGTTAGATGTTTGAAGTGGCAAACACGACGTCACATGTCTGAAAAATACCTGTGTTACCGTGATATTGTAACCACGTGACTTCTACGTCAATGTTCAATGTTATTGTGATTGTCTTCAGTTGTTTTAGGATCGAGTTGTTGTTCACAAGCTATGATGATCTAGTTTTCATTCATGTCGTTATCTGTTTATTAGTTCGCGCAATGCGCATGTAACCACGTTATGTAGACTAAGAGTGAAAAGCACAGGATGGGATAGATATGAAAAGATACAGAATTAATTATTGTCAACAACAAATCTGCTTTTTGGCAAAATCAAACAACTTCAGGCGCATTACATCCCGTAAGATCCTGTAAGAATTTGAAGGTTCCCAAGGTTTTTAGTGATGACGCATTACAATTTATACATTCCACTACCCCTTTGCAGCTGTAGCGTTGCTTGTGCAAAAACGATGTTGATGGGTTTCTCGCTTTTCTTAGTTTGTCATTACCTTCTTAATGAAGCAGCCAATTTCTATAAAGAACTATACTCGAGCACTAATACTGATAAATTTGCTCGCACTTTCACTCTGACGAAAGTTCCGCCTCCTTAGAATCTCCGTTGACCGTTAAAGAATGTTTTAAAGCCCTGAAAACCATGTATCTCCTGGCAGTGACGGCTTTCCTGCTGCGTTTTACCTAGAATTTGGTCAATTCTCTGCAATGATTTGGCCGGTGTTCTTAATTATTCATTATTTTTAATAAATTGTCAGATGGCATGTATCTTGCCCTTATCATTCTATCTACTGTACGAGACTGTTTCTGTTTCTATCTACTGTACGAGACTGTTCCTGTTTCTATCTACTGTACGAGATCGTTTCTGTTTCTACTGTACGAGACTGTTTCTGTTTCTATCTACTGTACGAGACTGTTTCTGTTCCTATCTACTGTACGAGACTGTTTCTGTTTCTATTTGGCATCGGCATTATTGCCGCATTATTGCCTGCATTTCAGCCAGGTACGTTTTAGTATTGGATATATAACTGGTGGGAATTAGAATATTTGGGCTGATCTTCATAGATTTTTCTACTTCTCTAGTGTTCTTTTCAAAACTAGCACAATTTGTGTGCTAGGTACATTCAAAGTGCTTTACAACTGGTCTTTACCCGCAGCTGAAGCCCACTGTTAAGTATTTTCTTCTCATCCACTCCCAGGGGAGTGTACACACATAGCAGCCTTAGACAGCTCTTCCATTCTTTTTGCCACCATAGCCACATCCCAATTTTAAACTTTGGTACAGTACAACACAAAAGAGTTCATATCTATCTCAAAGATTTTACAGGAGTACCATGGCTCAAACAGCTGGATTTCTTTGCTAGTCAAAGATGTACACAAATTTACTTAGCTCGAGGTTTATACGGAGAAAACGACAACGTTCCCTCCCAGTAGCGATTCTTGATTCATTGGAAAACAGAACCATATCTGTCTTTAAATATTTGGGGAGAGGAGGCGCTACTTGATAAAACTAGTAGACATTGGTGAAATAAAGAATTTTCATTAGGGCCTCCAATCTAAAGCGCCTGGAAGAGCTGAAAGTTACTTTCTGGTATTTGATAATTTAAATCACATCTTTTCTGTGTCGGAGACTGAATAGAGTACTAAAGTGATGACGTCATAAACAACTTTTGTCGAGAAATCGCAATTATGACTGTATCACATTGTTAACCCTACCACCAAATGCCCGTATGCGAAATATTGCGCTCCAGTTTCGTGCCAGCTGCGAGAAACGGCTGTTTGAATTTGGAAAAGTCCTTAACGAAACACTGTTAATTTTGCTCAGTTCATAAAATTACGAACTGGGTTCATTTAACAAGGTTTTGATAGGCATGATTGAAAGTTTGAAAGGGCGTATCTCATTGATTGCTCAAGGTATTCCAGTTGTAACATTCGATCAGCCTCTGTGGATAAGGGCCATGGAAATAATCCAGTCCAAGTCCTTGAGGGTTATTGCTGTTCTCGAAGGATTCCATTTAATGATGAGTTTTTTGACTAGCATTGGAACTATGACGAAAGGAAGTGGTTTAGGTGAAGCACTGCAAACCATATATGGTCCTATTGTTGTTGAACATATCACATTGGAAAAGGATGTCGCAAGAGCGCTTCGAGCGCATATGCTGGCAGAATCTTCGCTGACGATACGCCTTTTGAATCCGCTATTTCTCTCCGTAGCTAACGAATGACGACGGATCCTGACGAACCAAGGGGAGAAGTTTTTTCTTTCTTTTATTTTGTGTCCATGATCTGCTCGCTCCATTTCTGTTTATGAATGTTAATATCATCTCTCTCTTTTTCCTCCCGCCTTCTCTACGTAGCTAGGGAAAGACGACAGATATTGATGGGCGAAAATGAAAAGTTTTTCCTTGATTTATTTTGTGTCCATGATCTGCTCGCTCCATTTCTGTTTATGAATACTAATATCATCTCTCTTATTTTCCTCCCCCACCAAATATGTAACAGACCTGGACATAAAGTGAAGTCAAGAATCAATGTCTTCACACTTTTTCGAACCTTGTAAAAGACAAACTTCATCTTTTTAATGTGTGGCTTCATACTTTAATAAAGATATTTTCTACTTGACCTTCAAAGTACGTCCTCAAAAATTGTCATGGTTGGGAGATTACTTAAAAAATTAATAGGCGGTGGGGAGGTGGAATAAGAATGTCCTGGGTGGAAAATTTTTGAAAAATTAATTAGCGAGGGGGGGACGTCTATTAGGCACCCAAGAGATGCGGAGGAGCCTCTTGGAAGAATTTTGAACTTAAATGTGGAAGGACGGCGACCTCCTGGACGGCCTAGAAAGAGTTGGAAGAAAACAATTCAAGAAGACATGAAAGACGTTGGAGCAAAGGAAGTAATGAACAAATGTATGTGGTAATTCATTGCACAGGGACACTAACTATCAACCGAGGATAACAATCAAAAGAAAGAAAGCTCATGGGTGCTACAACGGGTTTCAGCTCAGTCAAAGTACACACTTTCGCGTACAGAAAGTTGTCAGATTTAAACACTGCTTTGTGCACCATGGAATGTACGAATCTAGTGTATGCAAACTATGTCAAATATGCCTTATCAGCCTATTTTAAACGCTTTGTGCACCATGGAATGTGCGCATCTAGTGTATGCAAACTATATCTAGAATGATTTTAAAGCCTATTTTGAAGGCTTTGTGCACCATAGAATGTACGCATCTTTTATATGCAAACTATATAAAAAATGCTTGATTAGCCTATTTTGAACGCTTTGTACACCATGGAATATACGCATCTATCGTATGCAAACTATATCAAGAATGCTAATCACTTGCCTCAACTAATATATGATATCTTTAGGAGAGTTGGTTAGGAGGGTTAATTACCCCATATACTGGGCATCGAAGGTGGGTCACATACGGATCCCATACTGGGCTCCATCATTACATTTCCAGGAAATTAAGGTAAAGCAGAGGGACGAAGGTCAAGAAAGAAGTTTTGAAAGGTATATACTGCCTTAAAATAGTGGGAGAAATGTTTCCAATTAGAAATTTGAAGAGCGGTCCGTAGTGTACCACCCACCATCGTCCAAAACAGTAATGTCAATGAATACTAGAATATGGAGGGCTAGAAAGCGTTTTTCCAGTTAAAGGTGAAACTCCCAAATGATCAGACAACCGCCTATCAAACCGCCAAAACCGCCAAGTGTCTATTCTTTCTTCTTTTTCCGTTAGTGATTTTGTTGTCCATGGTACTTTTTCCTTTATTTCTGACTTACGCAACCAAAATTTAAATTCTGAACAAGTTGTTATGGTTAGTTTTGATATTAAGTCACTTTTTACAAATGTACCTCTTAATGAAACACTTAGTTTAATCATAGATAAGGCTTTTTGTCGTCCAACACCGTAGTAGCCATGAGATGGTTTTCACAGAATTATTTTACTAATCAGCTCGTTTTTGCTTCTATAACAGTGCCCAGAAAGTCTTACTCGTCTGACTTTCACTAAAGTTAAAACAGGTGATATATTTCTATACAGCTCTTCTCTTGTTTTTCCAAGGTGCATGTTGAGGCCCACTGGTATGCTTCTGTCGTTGATTCATCACATGTATGTGGTCAATAGTGGAGAAGCCCGGACGAAAGCCCGCTTGTTCCCTTGGCTGGTGGCGGTCCAGTGTCTTATGTTATGGTCTGAGTATCTTTTTATTTTTATAAGAACATTTTTCGATGTATAATGTCATTTTCAAAACGTCTTGAGAAAACCCCTCCCCCCGAAACGATGTTGTTGGGGATAAAATCGATATATTTGTGGCACCTTAAGCTTGTGACCGAGGATGTATTTATTGTTCCAGTTGTATATTGAGTTCTTTTATCTCCTATCCATAGTGGGGCTTTCCTTGGAGATAGATTGACATAATTACGTATTGCCTTTCACTTTAAAACTTCTTAAATTGATATAAAAAGGAAAAGCAGTCATAGTTTTTCTTTGGCCTGCTTGTACTTCAAAATTTTAAATATTTTCAGCCATGACCTGCTATTCCATATTATTTTAGAGAGGTATAGGTATTAAATGAAGAAACTCAAATTATATTAATTATTTTAAGGTATTAATCTATTTATTCCACCAGGGGTTATTTTCAGATCGGGAGTCCATGCACATTCGCTATGACTTGTCAGACACTCACATATGTATCTGTTCACCAATGGTAAGTAACGGCAAAAGCACTAACCTTGTGTTTCTTGATCGATTCGTTTAGGGTATTACGAAAACCACTTTTCCTTTTTCATCGTGATTCACAAGAAGCTGCACTCATCAAATCAAACAAGCAGTCGCTCTGTTAAGAAAACTGTTTACAACTTACGCGTTTTCCAACTATTATTGATGTTCATCAACAATTCGTCAATATCATAATGCCGTATGTAACACATTGTCAGTGTACTGCTTAATATTTCAGTAACTAAAAAGATTTCAACAGGAATTTGCTGGATTGAGTAAATTTTTACAAGAAACTTCTTGCATTCTGTAAAAAATTTTGTAAAAGAAATTGTAATTGGTCAAATCCAGAGCTTCTAGCTTGGTGAAAACGTATATCATACCATGTAAATTGATTATGCCTGTAATGAGATTAATGAATTGTATTGGATGAAAGAAATAGATATTTGAAGTTAAAAAAAAAAAAAATAAGGAACGTTTGCAATTCTTCATAGACCTACCAGACTTCAAAAATCCATGCGTTCTATTTAAGTCTTTACGACCCGACATTGTTTTAATTGAAGGTAACGCAGTAACTGTTGTGGAGCTAACAGTTTGTTTCTTTACGTTCTACGCTCTTTCTACTTTGTATTTATTAACACTGGATAATGTAAACTCCTTCTATGCAAATGATCGAAAGTCTAAGCTACTCAAATAACAGGCTACCAAAAACGAGCGAGTAGAACTATGTGCCAAGCGAAAGAAAGTGCTAACACTCGACCCTTATGAAAGATATGTATTAAATTTGGATATATACTAAACTTTAATCGCCGTATTTTATACTAGAAAAGGACCTAAATCCCTAAATCCCGTACAAACCTGTTCAGAAAATATACATAAATATACGCACGGGTTTTCATGTTGTTAGTAGTGTAACCAATGTAGTTGTTTCTGCCGTTACATGAAGAATCGGGGCACGTAAATCGGTATACTACATGATCTTGTCTGCTATTCGTCTTTTTTAGGATGTTGCCTATTCTGTAAGAGCGGTAGAAAACTATAAGTTTTAGCGTAGTTCCTGTGGTCGTTGGTGTGACATGTCTTTTCAGAATTGATTTTAAAATGTTCTCTTCTTTGTTACTGTGGGATGTCCATTGTCCTTGGAAGTAGAGTGGAATTTGTCTTGTTGGGGAAAAAACATTCAGAAGGGTAATTACACAATAAAATACGTTTTTGAAGCTTCTGAATTAATTTTTTTCTTTCATAAACCAGGCAAAAAATTTCATAATTTTTGCGAACTCAGGCTCGTAATCATTTTGAATTTTTATAAGCGCCGCCCTCTAATTAGCGCAGCACATTGTTGGTGAATTTTTAAATAAGCGCCCGGGGCGCTAATAAGAGGAAATACGGTATTAAAGGATTGTAGAATAAACTGTATAGTTTTTATAGCGTGACTTCAATGAAATTCAGAATACTCTGACATAAACGTCAAAAAGTAACAAAGTTTGATACTTTACCTTAGTCTAAGCAATCTAATAATAAACTAGTGGGAAAATTCATGATTCAAAGTGTCAAGTGATTCTTCGGCCCTACCTGTAAACGTGACAAAGTCTTATGGTGGCACAGATTTACCAGTATTATCATATTGGTGAATACTCGATTACAAAACTTCAAAGATACTTCTTATTGATATTTTATCCCGCAGATAAGCAAAAAGGTCGCTGCGAGAGAATCACCTCTCCCATGTGTAAAGATATGACTTTTAGTATGGAATTTCATGTTTTAGTAGCTATGGACAAATATCGAGAAAATGTTATCTTGAGTTATAAGTGTGTCACCGTAGCCAAAATCAGAAATTCTTATTTCAGTATGTTGCCATTATTGTAGACATGCTAAAGCATCTTTCTTGAAAGATGAATGATTTTGGCGTTATTATATCGGATTTTATGCCCTCGTAAAGTACTAATTTTGTGATTTTTTGGTTTGCAAGTCATTTTTTCCCCAGTTTCAAGTTGAAGCTGAGTTAAGTGAGAGCAAAAAACTCTGTTGCAGAGGAGAAAAGTAATTTGACTTTGTGGCATCAACGCCTTGGGCATCTTAATTATGAGGCCATTAGGAGGATGAATAGAGAAATTATGCGTGTTTGTCTTATAATTTTTGGGCTGAAGCAGTTTACACGGCTGTGCATACGTTAAATTTATGCCCAACTAGTGCCGCAGCTAATTTTGTGCCTTATGAAGCTTGTTTAGGCAGAAAGCCTACAGTAAAACATTTCAGAACATTTGGTTGTGACTGTTTTGTCCACGTTCCCGATCAGAAAAGAAGAACGCCAAATGTGGAAACTTTATTGACAACGTTTCGTCTAACAGACTTCTTCAGGTCACTACTGAAAATTGGCTAAGGGGTTGTTTCTGATGAGAGAAATTTAGGTAACGTTTAACCCACGAAAAGCTTCTTCCTCTTTATTGTTGGAGGTGTTGGTCGATGGAGTCAAGTAGTGGGGCACTTGTGAGTTTGATCCGTAAATAGTTTGAATTTCAGTGGCCGTACTTGTTATAGTTTCGTAGAGATGCTAACAGTTTGCTGTAATTGCTTTTGGAAAGACTGCATGTTTCTCAACGGGTCCTGGGACCCACTTAAGGGGTATTTGAAGTTTTAAAGGAGCAAAATTGAAACTGTGGGGTACATAAGGTCTCCAGCAGCTAATAGTATGTTCCATTGTTTTCTTACGTCAGAAGACAAAATCCAATCAAAAGGAATCGGTAAAGATTGTCTCCGTTTATTTCTACGTTGCACATCTATTCGTTTTACATCTGATAAGCGCGTTAGGACTCTTTATTGACTGTTTATTCCAACGTGTACTTGCTTAATATCGATGAAGGAAACAATACCGGTTCATTCCTCTGAATTGTTATAGAATAATTAACTACGACTAATAGTTAATACAATAATTATGCATAAGTATAATCCGGGGAGTTTAAAACTCGCAATATTAGTCATAATGGCCACTCAATGAACAGTTCTGCTTCACTTTAAGCACATATGATAAAAATATAGTAACAAAGTAGTAGACAAAGATGCATTACTTACATTGGGCAATTTATAAAACTTAATTGTTCTTTGCATAGTCATATTCCTCATCAAATGTGAAAATTTTACTTCAATTAACTTCTTCGGGATCTGTCTTGAGTCTATGGTGAAGGCAGCGAAGCAATACATACACCTATACATAAATAAACCCCTTTCAGTTTCAGGTTGATTCGCCCTCTCTGCCTAGGCATTAAATAAACAATAAACAGGGCTTTCAAGATTAATTATTAAGATAGATTATTATTATTATTATTATTATTATTATTATTATTATTATTATTATTATTATTATTATTCTAACCATGGAGGTATCTGCCCTTGGATTTCATGGGCCAAATGTAAATGACGTAACTGGTTTGTTGAGGGACCTCATTGTCAAAATATTTCGAAATATTTATGCAATTTCCAGTTTTTACATTCTAGTTTGTTTTCTTTTATATATATAGAAAATATAATCTGGCGTAACGGACAGACAACTTATTTTTATATATATAGATACAAATAAGTTGTCTGTGTGTCGAGTGACGTCATGTTTGTGTGTCGACTGACGTCCTGTTTGTCGACTGAGGAAATTACAGACCGGGACATAGGGAATATAAATGACAACCGGGACACTCAAAGAGAAAGCGACCGGGACACAAGGAATGTTCGATTAGATGAGTTTCAGTACAATATTTACGATCAATTTTGCTGTCTTGTTGTAACTGTTTTAGCAAGGACATATTTTTAAGCTAGTTTTTTTGGCAAATTTAGGCGTTTGTCTCTCTTGTAAAAGCACTTATTATCTATGAAATGAAATATTGAAGGTAAGAGCTCTCAAAGCACTGACTCCAGTTAATCGCCTTTATGTGCCAAATGACCTGTAAATGATTTTCTGTAAATTGTTACAAATGGATATTTGTATTTAGATACGACCTCATCTCTTTCATGTTCCAATGCTAGAGAAATAAAAGTGTGTTAACATCGGAGGTCACCTAGCTCAGTTGGTAGAGCGCACGCCGCGAAAGCGTAGGTCAAGGGTTCGATCCCCGGTGGTGACATACTTTTCTATTTCTCTAGAGTTCTATTCAAAACTAATAAATATGTCTTCTTCAATTATTATTTAGAAATTGAATTTGTCTTACACATCTAATAAATAAACAATATTTTGTCTATTGCAGAAATGAACTATTTCGAAAGGGCAGCCTGGATCTATACGTACAATTGATACTATGGCTATATCGTGCGATATTTGTGGTTCTCCTCTAATTTTCATATGGTTATAATTTTGTTCCATGTGTATTGCTTTACATCATTCTCAGATCTCACATTCTGCAGTAAATCGTTTCCAGATTGATTAGGAAGGCCACCCGCCTTCCCTTTTTGCGGCCTTTGGAGGGGCGAACTTCTTACTACACAGCAATGGAATGAATGGTTTCTACTTACTTGTGTTTCTTCCCCAATACTCCGTTTAATACAGTTAAATGCTGAACACGATTTAGGCATTTTGATAAAGAATTCCAGCGAGAACCCGGGACCTCATGATTACTAAACCAACGCCTTAACCATTGAGCCATCGAGGCTCAAAAGCTAAGGTGAATATTTAAGTGTCAATCTTTCGCATATTCTCCTCCAGTCAGGGGGTACGGGGAAATCCATTAATTAATATTCATTGTGTTTCGGCTTTGAGCCTTCATCAGTGCCAGACATATACGTATTCTCAGCAGACACATAGCAATTATATATAATTCTGAAAGAGTGGAGCGTTACCACAATAGCTTGCAATTTAACGGCGCTGACCGGATTCGAACCTTTTTATTACTATGTAAGGCCTTTAAATGTTATATTCCATAGCAACTCTCAAAAAAACTTTTTTGTCACCATTCCATGAAGTATTGATTTGCCCCTAACAGTTGTTTAATGTTTTACATAAAAATTCGCCCGAAGTAAATTGTTTATAAGTTGTTTCTTAAATTTCAGTCCTTTTCGGGGCGGTTGTTTATTTTTTGGGTTGTTTTTTAAAAAAACAAGAGTGTAAGTCCTACTCACTTAAGGTTGCAACTTCTTCCCCTCCTGGCAAATAAATACATACCCTCCAGGGCCCGAGGGGAGACCATCTCTCGAAAATAGTATACTGGATTTTAAAAATTTTAGAAATCCCTTCGTTTCGCCTTATTTTTTTTCTAAATTTCCAGATATTTCTAGCGATTCTTCTCATAAAGATTTCCTAAGATTGCTTTACTTTTAAAATAATTCCTAAGCATTTATTTAAATTTCCCGAAGATTTTCTCGTATCATTAGGTACTCTTTACAATTTTACGTGACTTCCGGCTATTCTTGAGCCCAGGGCCTAATTTAAGAAAAATTTCCAACACCACACTTGCTTCCTCATTCAGTATTCCCTTTGTGTATCGAGTTCGGGTCATTGGGACCACGACCACAACATTCTGGAGGTTCTACCGAGATTTATATCAAGGGTAGTAATCGTATTCGGCTAAAAGGCAGTCATGCCAAAGATACTGTCCATCTCAAAATTCAGAGGAGATAATTCTGTCAGTTTCACAGAATGGATTTTACAGTTCGAAGCACAATTGGGGTTTCATAAGAAGAAATCGACTCCTTAATATACCCCTCTTTTGATAAGTTATCGATTTCAGTATTAACTATGTTATCACAGAGAGTAGGATATGTTGTGGGGATAGAAATCCTTTATAACATTTGGAAATGTATGTAGAAGACATCAACTTCCCTTAATTCACCGTTTTTGCAATTCGATCACTTTGATTTATTACGTAAAAAGTGGTCCCCAATTTCCCAGTCCAGATTTGTCCTTCTTAAGCAAGAAAGTCGGTGAATCTACTGTAGAACACATCTTTCTAAATATATAACTACTATCAATGTGATTGTTTTAGCATCTGATATTTAACCATTAGATCCATTTTAATGTTGGCCTTGATTAAGGATAATTTACAAGATCACTTAGACATGTGGCACAAAGCACTCAATGGACTTCCACGCAACATCTCTGGAAGTATTTTTCGACCAGACTTAATTATTAAAAGGAATGACTTCTTTACGTTGTGGAACTGACCGTTGGCTTCGAGACCAAAATGGTGCAAACTTTGACCGGAAAGCTTAAAAATACACGCTTCTGAGCTTAGAATTAAACACAAAATATAATGTTCAATTTATAAATCTTAGTATGAGTTCAATTGGTGGGATTTTCAAGGATAACGCCAAATCACTTCTTTATGGCCTTTTTCTATGGCCTGGTTTCACATGAAACTTTTTTATACCATCGTAGTATACGGTACGTAATTTAGGCATTTTAGCAAAAGGTTTTTAATTAGGGGTTTGAAAAAGCTTTATTTAATTGTAGCATCGACGACGTCTTTAGGGTAACCGTTGGAAAGAAATTTTATGGAATTGGGTTTCGGTTTTGGTTCTAATTTGGCAATTGGACAAATCAAGAGCTTCCGATAAACGAAAGTTTTAATATTATTCACTTTCTCATTGACACCGCCTCTCTTCCCCTGCTTGCGATCCATTGTCAATCTAGGGCGAACCGAAAACACTCATTAGGCACTGTAAAACAAATTGACCTATTCACAAACAGCCAAAATTCACTCTTATCTAAGCCCATCATCATCACTGGTAAATCCTTTCTGATTGTCAACTTGACAAAAAATATAGAGTGTACTTGCCAACACTCTCATAATAAGAGCCACAAAGAAACATTGCCACTTTTTTCAAACATGCAGTCACACTTACTTTTCAAGCTAAGTATACGGTTTCAATATTGACCGTTTTTCAAATCATGCTAGGGAATCCCCTCCCCTTTCCCCGTGTTAATTTCACCAGAAAATTTCTCCCAAAAACTGTTCTCCCCACGGAAAGTTCTCGCCATTAAAAATCCCATCCTCGCAGAAAATTACTCCAAAAAGTCTCTGTATCTTTCCCAATAGCAAATACTGTACATGAATAATGGGCAAATTGCGTAGCTTACAGCCATCTTGACAGGGGTTTTAGGGGGTCATGTCATCCCCAAAGGTATAGTTATTATACCTTTCAACAATACTGAATCTTTGTCTGTTATACAAGTGCCTACATGCTTCATTGAACTTGTTTATGTAGCTAATTGATTGGATAAGAAATTTTTTTGTAGCATAATTGTCAATGTGAATGACAGAGAACAACAACAAAGGAGACTTCGCACAATTTCCCCTCAATCAGCAAACCATTAGAGGAGAGAACTTAACTGTGACGTAACAGATTAACATTAGAAGTTTGATAATAACAGGTTAAAACAGAAACTAAGTTTGAAAAAGGGTTTACAATTATTAACAAAACACGACAAATAAACAATACTTAAGTGCATCTGCACTACAGTGCATTGTATCTCCCTTCTTGCAACTTACGATTCAAACACGAGCGAGAGAGTTGTTATGTTTATGTGATAATTCCGTTCTCTCTGACAGGGGATAATGGTTTGCTCTTGGACGGGGGATCGACAGGCTTAAAAAAATCAATTTTCTTGAGGAATGTTCAATCGAGACTCTCTTTGAGATTGACTCTGAAAATCGATCGAAGTAATCTGTGGATACCCCTTCCACGAACTGATGTGGTGACCGGAACTATCACACTTTTGCAGACTATAATTTAAGTTTCTAAATTCAAAATTAAGCTGATGCATTCAAGAGTAAACTTTGGTTATTAGAAGTGAGCTTTCTGGATTTTAGTCTAATCTCTAGTATACAGCATAAATTGCTTATTTATTTGTTTGTTTATTGTTAGTCATTACAAGATCATATCACGTTTTCATCTTAGTGACGATTTTCTACTTGAATTTACACTGTCGTCTTTTTTTAGCAACCCTCCTAAATGTGCCACGTGTTGACAATAATGTAAAACCTTTAACTCACCTTCTGTGTTCCAATAGTAATAGTAGTAGTAGTAGTAAAAGTAGTAGTAGTAGTAGTAGTAGTAGTAGTAGTAGTAGTAGTAGTAGTAGTACTAGTACTAGTAGTGAGAGTGGGAATAATAGTAGTAGTAGTAGTAGTAGTAGTAGTTGTAGTAGTAGTAGTAGTTGTAGTAGTAGTAGTAGTAGTAGTAGCAATAGAAGTAGTAGTATTAGTAGTAATAGTAGTAGTAGTAGTAGTAGTAGAAGTAGTAATAGTAGTAGTAGTAGTAGTAGTAGTAGTAATAGTAGTAGTAGTAGTATCTTAGCACTTTACTTATTCGTATCATTGTAAGATTCCCATCCTTAACCAAGGAAATACGGAATTCCGTTTGACTTCCACTGCTATGGTTTAGTGAATCTTACATTACGAGATAAGTCTAACAGTGATAAGATGCTACCCATCTTAAAACTTTACTTATTCGTATCATTGTAAGAATCCCATCCTTGACCAAGGAAATACGGAATTTCGTTTGACGTCTACTCCTATGGTTTAGGGAATCTTACATTACGAGATAAGTCTAACAGTGATAAGATGTTACCCATCGCCATATCTATCTTACTACTAGACTGTAAGCCTGAGGAAATCGTTATGAAATCGCTCGTTCACTGTACACCAAATCATGACAAAGAAGGCAGTGAAGCGAAAAGTTCCTGAAAGCTTTAAAAACTAATTATGTCACCTCCACTGGCAAGTCTGCAATACTTTAAATACAACAGAAATCAAAGTTGTACTTAAGTCGATCTGTGCACGGTACCACGAAACAAACGTGTTATTAACCTATGCTGCATAGCTAGCTAAACAACCACGAACGACTTGAAAACTTTGCTTTACAATAGCACCAAAAGCGGTTTTTAGTGACACTTGCACACTTGGAATAAGTACATTCTCTGGTGCACAATGCGTTCAAAATAGCACCAATAGCTGTTTTCAGTGACACTGGCATACTTGGAATGCGTACATTCAATGGCGCACAATGCAATTGTAATAGCACCAAAAGTTGTTTTTAGTGACACTGGCATACATGGAATGCGCAAATTCCATGGTGCACAATGCGTTTAGAATAGCACCAAAAGCTGTTTTTGGTGACACTTGCATACTTGGAATGCGCACATTAACTTTCATGGAAGCAATACAGTAAAGAACTGATACAGAGCGCCCAGGTCTTGTTACAGATAAGAAATAATTACGTATAAGTGTTAACTTTTTCGCTTATCGATAATTTATCATGACTAAGACACGACAAAAATGGAAAATTACAAAATCACAAGGTAATCCATAACGTCTGTTTTTGTTTTTGGAAGTAATATGTGGAACAGCAAAGGGAAAATATAAATGGAGGCATGTTTTTAACAGCGAGTTGCATATAAATCATCGTTAGGATTGCTGTACAATCAATATTATCGTATCAAAATACGTATTATCGTATCAAAATACGTATTACCGATCCCCGGTGGTGACATATTTTCTATTTCTCTAGTGTTCTTTTCAAAATACGTATTCCTGAAAAACTTTCAGCTTACTTAATACTCTTGTATCCGTAGTCTGAATCCCAGCATAACTGGGAAAAGGTGAAATTTTTACGTTTATGTGAAACATAACCGTAGCTATAAACACAGTAAAATATAGTGTAAAGCCATTTATTTTTATCGATTTGAGCAAGACAGTCTTTTGTGCACTTGACCAAGCTAAAAGTTCTGGACATGGCCATTCAGAATTACGTTTACAAAAAATGAAATACGATGTGCGAATACAACAATTTATGATTTTTTTGACCATATATTCCTTTTCTTACGGCATCAATTTGTTTAACATTTCCAAGAAAGATTTGCTGTCTTTGTAAAGGCCTCCAATGGCACTCATGCTTACATCAATAAAATTTACTGTAAAGCTCTTCGTATTTTGCCAATTTCCTTTTGTAATTAATCTCCAATCTTGTTTTGAAGCCAACTGTCAATTCTATTATGGTCCTATGAAGTGCCCAGTATATTTGCGACTACCGTGGACTGGAAATGTTTCCTTGAGTTTCTATAAAAGAGTAAAGTCGGCCGTGACCTACAGTTTTCCCATGGGGCAACAGCGTGTTGTTTATTCCACCCCAAAACTTCTGCCTGTTGCCCAAAAAGACGTACTAACTGTCACACATAAAAGTTTATTAGTTTATAAATTCACATGTCGCTGTGAGAGCGAATATATAGGTTGTACGTCGCAGAGGTTACATGACAGAATCGCGCAACATGTGCCAACCTTTGGAAAAGTCCTTAACGAAACAATGTTAATTTTGCTCAGTTCATAAAATTATGAACTGTGTTCAAATAACAAGGTTTTGATAGGCACGATTCAAAGTTTGAAAGGGCGTATCTCACGGGATTGCTCAACGTATTGTTCTCAAATTTGGACATGTTGTACATGTCAACAAGAAAAAGGCAATGAGTCCAAAATATTATCACATTTCTAATATTCATTTAATCATGACGTCACACCTTAGTACTTGACTTCCTTTCGAGGCATCAAGTACACAAAACATGCAAACGAAATTTGACAGAAACCTTTCGGGACTAACGGTATATTTAGTGGGACGTGGACCCTCTATACCCCTGTGGCTTTAGGGCTGGCTCCAGCCGACTGAATTAGTTTTGTGTATTAATAAATATTTTTTGTCGTTTATCGTTTACATGTAAAACTCTCTCCACTCCAGTAAATGGACCGATGCAGTGGGTCTATTGTTGCTTAACTGTCACTTCTACGCAAAGACTACTAGATGTTGAAAGGTTTATAAATCTTTGTCTGCTTAAAGGAGGTCTACGAAAGATTGAAGTACGCCAGTAAACCACATGCTAGAACGGCCTTGGTTACGCGGTGGCAACGAGATGCCCAGCACAGTGTTTTCTACGAGGTGCTGAAATTATTTCAACAGATTTAGACTTATCACCAAAAAAGGACTCCTTCGACCAAGTATACTTGTAAGTTCATTTGATTTATGAAAAATCTTTCACATATCTTGCGTGGTACCTCCAATAGTATAGAAATTTTTGCAGCGGCAATAAGAAAACACTGTATTAAAACGCCGTTTCCACCACGTAACCAAGGTCGTTATAGCCTATTCGAAGAGGAATGCGAGAATTCCTTCTTGAATGATAATGAACGATTTACAGTTTCTGCTTGTCGAATTACAAACACTGAATCTAAATAGTTTTGCAGATAAGGCTATTTCTGAAGGGCTGACGGCACGAGTCTTTGCAACCATGTTTTAGGGAAAAAAAGGACAATGATAAACATTTTATTAGTAAAGATTTGCTAACGCAAAGACAAGTGAATAATAATACAATCATATTTTCCCGACGTGTCGGTGTCATCTTGACGTCATTCTCAAGGTGAATAATGAAAGTATTCACACTATCAAAATCAGTCCTTTTCCGTTTTTTGACAACGGTTTCCATTGAGTCTGTTTTTTTTAAGCCTTCGAGGAGCGAGGGGCTCTTCTGTGTGAATTGTGGCTTCCTCATGACATGATTCGCATTTGAAAATGAGTCTTGAGCACTTTTGAATTTGAAGATGAGTCTTGAAATTACTAAAAATATTTTAGCATAAAGAGTGAGGGATTAGGAGGAGATGAGCCACTTATATGTGTAATATTTTTTGTTCGTTTTAAGTTTTAATGCTGGTCCTTAAGCAGTGTCCTTCTAGTCGGCGTATTTTGATGGTATCTGTAACTTGGGGTAGGCTCCCGTATAATTCTTTGTTAGTCGTCCAATTGACGTTCTTACTGAACAACCATTGACTTCCACTGACTTCCTTTTCTAATTTTATTGTCAGGGTCCATGTTTCTGATCCATAGAGGAGTAAACTTTTAACTGAGGCACGAAAGAAACTGAGATTATGTTTGTATGGTAGCAGTGATCTCCAGATGATCTCTAATTTTCGTACTGCGGCTCAGTCCTTTGTTTTCCTTATATATTTTCGACGTGTTAAGTGGATGATACCATCGTTAAATGAGTGAAAGACTCACTGCATTCATAGGCCTCGTCAGTTAGCCTTAGCGTTTCTGCCACTTTAATGGAGCCATTATGGATTTGCATGGCTCCCGCATTCACCAACAAAAGAATAGCAACAGGTGAGCGCTCTAGCCCAGTCTTCTTCCTCTATGATGTGTCCTTATCCGAGTAAACCGACGAGAGCCCGAGAAGTTCCTTAATGTGAGCCCTTTGAATGATGGCCTCCTTCCCGTATCTATTTTTTTAGCATTGTTGTGCTCTTCTGTCCTAAAAACCTTATAATTGTTCTATCTTCAAGCCTTTTATTTCAATTTCTATTTCTATCTGTAGCATTGTTAAGCTCTTCTGTCCTAAAAACCTTATAATTGTTCTTTCTTCAAGCCTTTTATTTCAATTTCTATTTTCTATCTTTAGCATTGTTGTGCTCTTCTGTCCTAAAAACCTTATAAGTTTTCTATCTTCAAGCCTTTTATTTCAATTTCTATTTTCGATCTTTAGCATTGTTGTGCTCTTCTGTCCTAAAAACCTGGCTTTGCATTATAGTAACCAAATCTATCTGAAATAAAGCAGTACATGAGCAAAGAAATACGTTTTACTGAAAAAAGTAAGTACTGACATGATGTACGAAAAGGATACACTGATAATTTTTGTTATTTTTAACTATAATGGCTTTGCATTATAGTAGGCAAACCAATCTCAAATAAGGGAGTACATGCGCAGTCAACTACGTGATACTGAAGAAACCAAGTACTGGTATGATATACGCAAAGTACACAAAGATAATTTTTATAGTTTTTAACTATAATGGCTTGCATGAATCAACAGACGTTTCAATGTATCGCAGGTGTACATTACCCAGATCTGCCTTTTCATAAGTTGCCCTAAACGGCTTTGTTACGTACGTATAATCTAAGTGAGACAACGCTTTTCAAAATTTGCAAATTCGTAAATGGCGACTGTGCACGAGCTAGAAGCACCTGCGTGCGAGTGGGGTAGATGACTTGCAGAGAACAGTACTCAAACGGTACTGGTGTGGAGAGGCTGTCGAGTTGTCCTTAACCGCATTAGTGCTTTACGTATTGTTTGAAGATAGGGCTACTACAACTATTACTACTGCTACTACAACTATTACTACTACTACTACTACTACTACTACTACTACTGCTACTACTATTACTAGAACTATTACTACTACTACTACTATTACTACTACTACTACTACTACTACTACTACTACTACTACTACTACTACTATTATTATTACTACTACAACTATTACTACTACTACAACTGTTACTACTGCTACTACAACTATTACTACTGCTACTACAACTATTACTACTACTACTACTACTACTACTACTACTACTGCTACTACTACTTACAAAATCAGACTTCAAATAATATAATAATATGAACATAATATAAACAGATATGACCGGCATGATAACAAGTTGTCAACACAAACAAAGTATTCTTTTGCTAAGCTACAAATGATCGAATGAAACGTAGATACTATTTGGGTCAGTAAGAGTTTCATCATCCACACCAGATGCAACGTCCATCATACGAGGTTATGAGGCACGAGAGTGGTGCATAACCCGTTGGGTCTGTCTTTTGATCAATGGGACTTCTCTACTAACACCCCTCCCCCTCTATCTATTGGATATAATTGACGAAACCTCCTTTACAACACTCAGCGTCGGGAGCACGAATTTATTCAACCAAACAGCAAAGCAATTTATCTGATGATAATCAGCATATTCAACTGACTGAAACTTGGAAAATCACGATTATATATACCAATTTACAATAAATAAAATATTGGATTAACTAGGGTAGTTATGTGATGGTAATAGCTTGAAGTTGAGAAAAATACGTAAATACAAGTCATAGGAGTCCTAGTAAACAACTTACTTGCACTGGTATGCAATATACAACAATGACCGTCTTCTCCTTTTTATGTATCTATTTGAGCACTTACTTGCATAATTATCATCTAAGTTCACAATAACATTTCTCTGTGTTGTATAGCTCCTGTTCAGCTGAATATTTATTTCTCTGCAATGTGTGTTGTTTAAATTGACGCTCTTCATGAAAAGGTACACAATCTTTGCTGCTGCTTGGATTTGGGTCTGGAAATTGAAAGTAATACAACTGAAGGTGCAAACGTGGACCCTTTCCCTCTCACCTGCAATCCCGTTTCTTTCGTACCAGTGTAACAAAAGTATGAGTCATTATTGTAGAATATGAATTTGCAATGACTTTGATCATCAAAGTAGGACCGCCATAGGCAGCAAGAATATTGAAGATTTTCAGTCTGTTAATGAAATGGAAGGCTATGCAAAAATTTGCAAATATTAATAAAAAGTGATAGGTTGTTGATTCTGACTCGATTTGACTCTATGATTCGTTCGAGCTTCGAAATCTGGTTTATAAGCTTTGAAATCTGGTTTATAAGTTGATCAGACATCACTAAAACCATTCTGGTTTATGTAGAGAATTTTAAAGGCTAAAAACCTACCACTTAATGTGGGATCGAACGGCCAGTTTGAGAATATATGCTGGCGATGCTAAAACTAATACAATATAGGGTCTAAGTGTAATTCTACACTGAAGACTGGAAATAATCATTACTCCGTAAAAATTACAGTGTAGTGGATTACTAACATTAATAAATATATTTGAGCAGATTCTACTGATACAAATGATATATTGAAGGGAAGAAAGTGATAAAAATACGTTGAAGACGAGCTCAGCTAGAGCATCGAGGTCGAGGAGGAGAGTTGTTTATTCGACCCAATACCCAAGTTCTTTATTGAGGCCAGGGAAGCAAGGCTTCCTCGAGCAGAAAAATCACGTATGCGAGCTTCGTCCAAGTTTTTACAAAGAAAATAGTTGTAGAGCTTCGAGGCTAAGACTCAGTCAACAATTTAGCCAGCGTTTTAAAAACCCCAGGGCTGAAATTCCTCTATCTTTCAACTGTCGCCTTCAGCCGCCACAGTATGGATTCTCGCTTTTATGTAACTTCCTCATGAGATTCGGATGAAACTCTGATTACAAAAGCAAAATAATTGTCTATTAAGGTTTGCATTTAAACCCATATGCCTCGGCGTTTATGCTAATAAATTTGCATAAATTAAAAATGGTGCAGATGCCTCGGGTTTCTTTTAAATTTTCAATCGCCTCCAGCTGCACGTTGGCTAGGCCTGTTATTTAGATAGCCCTGTGGAATCCCAAATGGTTTCTTTTCTGATAGCCATTTCATCCAGTAGGATAGTGCAGTCCCATCCAATATTTTCAGCCTCACGTTGTAGATAATCAAGGGTATGTTGGAGAAATCCAGGATTGCATTCAATATTGGCAGGCAGATAATGATGGAGTACCAAAGGAAAGAGCCAGTTTGCAAGGAAACGCATAAATTAATATCTTGATACTTCTCTAGGGTATTAATGCCAATCCATCTGTCCATCCGTCCGTCAGAGACGGCAGCGTGATATAAAAAGGTGAAGGGGTGAAATCAAGTAACACCATTAGTTCCCAGTAAGTTTGTATCGAACTGTTATAAATTATATATGTATTTACATGTGTTTAGTGTAATATACAACATTTGTAGAGACTTGCTTGATCTCTGATGTGCCGTGAAAGAGTGGCTTATTATAAATCGATAAAGTGTATCTTCTGATGCAATTTAGTATGCACATCAAGAGTGCAGAATCCGATTATTATTTTGGTATCGATCACTCTTCAATGGCTTATTGTAAATCGATATAGTGTATCTTCTGATGCAATTTAGTATGCACATCAAGAGTGCAGAATCCGATTCTTTTATTGGTATTGATCACTCTTCAATGGCTCATTATAAATCGATAAAGTGTATCTTCTGATGCAATTTAGTATGCACATCAAGAGTGCAGAATCTTCTTCTTTTATTGGGTTATTATGTTGCACCAACCAACATAATATGCAGTATGTTTACAAACGAAGGCTTCTCGTGCCTTTAAAAGATGTTAACGTTTAGAAGGATTTATACCTAGCGATGACGCTAATGGATTTTGTCCTTAGGGATTTTTTCCTAGGGGGATATCTTCCTTAGGGATCTTTTCCATCATGGATTTTTTCTTTAGGGATTTTCTCCTAGCCGGATATTTTCCTTAGGGATTTTTTCCATGGTGGATTTTTGCTTTAGGGATTTCTTCCTTGGGATTTTTTCCTTAGGATGTGAGTTGGGCATACTTCCTCTTAGAGGCATCGGACGATGTCAGCTGTACTCACATGATACTCATAATAGAATAATAGAATAAGTCATAACATTACGAAAGTAAATGGCATGACCTTGTGACACTTAGGCGAACATGGACTGTGTACCCATAAGTGTGCAGCCACACGTTTTCCTGAGGCAATTCCACTACGAAACATCAAATCGCGTACCATTATTCAAGCTTTAACTAAATTTTTTACTTATTTTGGTCTGCCATCTGAAATACAGAGTGACCGAGGCTCCAAAGTGTTCAAAATAGGGCAATAAGGCATATTTGACATCGCTTGCTTACACTAGATGCGTACAATCCATGGTGCACGAAGCGTTTAAAATAGACTAAGTAGGCATACTCGACATAGTTTACATGCTCTTCAAACGTACATGCCATGGTGCACAAAGTGTTCAAGATAGGCTAAAAAGGCATATTTGAAATAGTTTTCATACACTAAATGCGTACATTTCATGGTGCACAAAGCGTTCAAAATAGGCTAAAAAGGCATATTTGACATAGTTTGCATACACTAGAAAGATATCACAACCAGACTTGCAATAGCAAGAAAAAACACAGTGCAGCTAGCTGGCATATGGAAGAGCAAGAACATCGACGTGTCTCTGAAAGTTTCCCTGGCAAAGGCTTTGATATGGTCGGTGGCCTTATATGGGTGTGAAAGTTGGACGCTGAAAAAAGAAGAAGACCGAAAGCTGACAGCTTTTGAAATATGGGTGTGGAGATGGGTTCTACGAACAAGCTGGGTAGAGCACAGAACAAACGCATGGGTGAGACAACAAGTGAAAGTGCCAGAGAAGAAACCATCGTTTTCTTTCGTCTTCTTTGCCTTCACTGATCATACATTTTGTGACAATTTATTTCACCTGTTTTTTCCATTGATCATTATCCACATCACATGAGAACTCTTTTTCAATATTGTCCTCTTTGACTGTTTCAAAAAGGTCTGTTTTCGTTCTCATTCCGTTTTGTTTCTTCGTTTCCTCTGAAGACTGGTCTTTTTTCTTGTCTTTATAGTTTCAAGCTAGTAACAATTTTTTGCCCGCACTCGTTGTTAGGGTTGATGTTTAACGGTCATATGTCGCGCGTTCTTCTTAACCGAGTGTCATTATAGGGTCATATACTGACCCGCTGCCGCAATCTTGCTTCCTGCACTGACTCACAAAAGTGGCAGCTAAGCTTTACGTCGCCTTTTATTGTTTCTGGATCTATCATTTCTTCAATTTCCCAATCTCATTGTCTTCTAAACTGCATTTTAGTTTCTGCTACACAAAGATCTGTGGTGAAGAAGAGGAAACAATTTGGAAGTCTACGGTATGTGTAGGAGGCGTTGTTGTTTGTCACTCGTTATGTTTAAGATGATATTTAATTAAAATTAACAGTGTTTCTTTAAGGCCTTCTCCAAATTGAAACAGCCATTTCTCAAAGTTGATATGAGATTTAAACGCAATATTTTGTATACGGGTATTTGGTGGCAGGGTTAGCTCTGTAATATAGTTATAATTGCGATTCCTTGAAAATAGTGTTTTGTGACGTCATCACTTTAGTACTCTATTAAAAGAGATTCCAATCTTATATCTTCCAGTCCAGATTTAAACAAATTATGAATAGGCTGTGGCAATGGCAGTTTCATAAAGATTTGCATTAAATGTGCATTTCTGGCGTCATAAAACAACACCATACTCACTTTACAAATGTTTCCTTTGTCATTGAATAACTTTGTCATTGAATAGTTTTGTCATTGAATAACTTTGTCTTTAAATAACTTTGTCATTGAGTAATTTTGTCGTTGACTAGCTTTGTCATTGATTAACTTTGTCATTGAATAACTTTGTCATTGAATAGCTTTGTCATTGAATAATTTTGTCATTAAATAACTTTGTCATTGAATAATTTTGTCGTTGACTAGCTTTGTCATTGATTAACTTTGTCATTGACTTACTCCGCTCTACCAACCGAGCTATCGGTGTGTGCTGAACGTCCATCAGTTTCTTCCCTACATTCAATACAGGATAGTTTTCATTCTAATACAGTCTTCCTTCAACTGTAATGGCAAAGACAGCTTAGAAATTGAAGGTGTTAAATGTCGAAGAAAAAACATTTTATTAAAAATATCCTAGAATACTCCACCCAGCCGGATTTGAATCAGAGACCTAAGGATATCTGACCTATTACCACTACAGTCCTCCGCTCTACCAACTGAGCTATCGGTGGTTGCTGAACTCAATTGCTTCAAACCTATTTCTGACTTCAACCTGGTATTTACACTTCAGCTCTTGGTCTTTTAGTGTTTGCATGTCCATCCGCTGATGTTTCGGTGACTGCCTTTCCTTCTGTAATTTGATTTTAAGGTAACAGATGACCGGACTATGATCACTTCTTATGTCTGCTCCGGGAAGAGTTCTGACCTGGTGTATGCTGTTTCGGAAACGCCTATTGATGGTTATATAATCAATCTGATTCCTATGTTGACCCCCTGGACTTTTCCAAGTGTACAAGTGCCTAGGAGCCGTGTTAGATTAAACCTTGAACGGATTTAATACATGACTGTTGCGAAGCTGTTTTTTAATCTGTTTTTGAAGCTGTGTTTAATGTTTTTTAATGTTAAAAAAAACGACTGTTTTTTAATCAAAAACGGCCGTTGTAAAGCAGAATAATTACAAAACCGCCGTGTTGCAGCACAGTCTAAAACGTGCTGTGAATGCGTCTAACACAGCCGTGTTAGATTAAACCTTGAACGGATTTAATACATGACTGTTGCGAAGCTGTTTTTTAATCTGTTTTTGAAGCTTATAAGAAACGCACTAGTATAGCACGAACTGGTTAGCTTGAAAACGCGCGCTTTTGTAGCCGTGTAAAAATCTTACATCTACTCGACCAATCAAAGCACTTTATTGCTTATTCCGATGTCAAAACAAATATGCCGCGTGACCTGTACAATCTTGAGACCTCTAGAGAAAATGCTAGTTTCTTTTACAGGATAGTTAACTTGTTTCCTAAACATATACTTTGAAGGACAGTTCTTATGTTTGCCAGATGCACATATATACAGTACTAGATGTTGCTCTGAGAACTCACGTTTGGCAACATTTTGTCCTTGTATGCAACAATAAACCCCTTTTTCCAACACTGGAGAGCCACAGACATTGTATATCGGAATGCCAAATGTTTATCATTTCATAAAGATGTGAAATGATCATTATTAAAACTGATACTCATACAGACACCGAGTTTCTCTCACACACGATGTCATTTTATTTACCACATGAACGACCGTTGGTTGCCAATAAAGTTGATTCTGCGCATGCTTCGCCTCGTTTCAAACCGAAATACATTAACTGTAATTTATGCATTAGGTTATAGCCACGTCCCACGGCAGGGCTCATATCTTGCTAAAGGATACAAGAGCACAACTAGGGCACGAACCTGTGAATCTGATGAGCGTTTGATTATGAGAAAGCTGGTCTAACCACTCGATCGCACTGCCTCCATCTACCTCACCCGTGGTGGAATAAGCGTTTTAAAATCTGTGAAATCGTAGCACGTCTTAACAAAGACCCTCCAGTGACGTGCAGTAAAACCATGTTGAATCTATAAGTCGTGTTAGCACGCAAAACGTTAACGTCAAATCTTATAAGTAAACTTTGATATTTAAAGCAAAATAACGTTTCAATAACCAAAAGGAAAACCATTCGAATGTTCGAATAGCAAGTATTTGACAAAACACTCACTTCACATGATATCGAAGACCTTACGTTGGTGACGTACAAAATCCTCCATTTGTAAAAGTATGTTAATTTACATGGTACATGAACTGTTTAGATGGGAATTTCTACGCAATATTTTATCTTAGTGTATCTGTAAGCATTGGAGGTTGAACAATCTCACTCAGGTCAGCTGGGTTAAATCAGGTTTGAGTGGGTTTTTTCAGACATAGCTTCAGTAAAATAGCCTGAGTTTGAGACCACTGGGCGACCCGGAACGTCATACAGCCTCTTGTGGATGTTGGGTAATAAATAGAATCTTCCTAGTTTAGGCTCCTTGACTCTTAGAAAATTTATAGTGTCTACTAGTATTTCTTTTTTCTGTTCAACCATGGAGATAATCTGCTCAGTTCTTGAACCCAAGCAGTCTTGAAGCTGAGACTGAGACATGTTTACGTCAGAGGGAATCTTTTTGGCAACACATGCTAAGAACCTTTAAACCCAGCGTGATTACTAAACCAACGCCTTAACCATTGAGCCATCGAGGCTCAAAAGCTTAGGTGAAGATTTTAGTGTCAATCTTTAGTGTCAATCTGGTTGAGAGTTCAGAGAAGCGTTCCCTGAGGAACCAATGGTAGCCTTTTGAAGAGCTAAGAATCTACGGGACACCTTAGAGCCAAACTACCAAATATCGAAGAACGCAAAGTAAGAGAAAAACGTGGTAGTACTAGATTTCAAGTTTGTAGTGTCGTGGTAGAGGCTAATACTTTTGTGAGTCATAGTTCAGGTAGGTGTACAGTACAGATCCGCTTCCTTTGTAGTATTCTGCCATGCTAGTACAAGTAACTTGTTTACTAGTAATTCTATGACCCCTGTTGACGTATTTTTTACAACTTTAGCTACTACTGCCACAAAACCATAGTATTTTAATTCAACATTATACGTATTGCGACTTAGTACATATAAGCGTGTTTTTAAAGTCCAGTCAGTTGAATACACTGATTAACATCAGATACATTGCTTCGCCTTGTATACGATTCAACGTGGCTCTATTGTGTCACTGTTTGCTGTAATACGGTGTGAAGTCATAACTTTTCCCTACATGATTTGGATGCCATGTACAAAGTTAGAAAGTCGAGAACAAATGGCATGCTGTGGACGTTTAAAAGCCTGAAAGAGGCTGGAAGCCAAAAGAGTAGTCAAGTGTGATGTCACCTCTCATTCGGCTTAATTAGTATGCCATAAATTTAACACTAAGAGTTTGAGGATGGTACCGGTCTTTGATGCACTAGTGGTACGCCACAGGTGGAGATCAACATCCATCCTTCCACCCTTCGGAGCTCAGGCCTTCTACGCCGTCACATTGTATTTGCCACAGTCGTATAGTATTTTATAGACCCCTCTTTGGAGAGTAACTGGGGTTTTATCTTTACCAGAATTTAGGAAATTTGTTTTTAATTCTTCTTCCTTCATTTCAATGAATTGCCTTGTGTCATCTCTCTTTATTTATCAGTCCTGGTTGAGCTTCTTTGAAGTAAGGGTTCTGAGATTATTTTAAAATATTTTCATTTTAGTTTTATTGGTCGTATGTTGTTGTAAGTTTTTCTTACAACTAAATTTCCACTGTCTTATGAAAAGAATTCTAACACATGAGAGACACGTCAAGGTACACTCTTAGTTTGCCACCAAAATATAGTCTTGTTCAAGACCTTCCATCGGACTCGTTTTTCGTTTTGTATCACATATTACCCTCATGACTGAATATAATCAATACCACTAAAGATACTCTTTCTTCTCTAACAAATGAGAGACACGTCAAGGTACACTCTTAGTTTGCCACCAAATATAGTCCTGTTCCAATCCTCTCTGTGGATTCCTTTTTCTTTTCGTATCACTTATTACGCTCATCACTGAATATAAACAATGAATCTCTTGCCGGGCACGCATTTAGACTAGTTCGGGTATTTTGTTTTGAATAACCCTCGCAGTTACATACGCCTTTAGCTAAGAGGCGAAGGGGGAGGGGGTTAAGCCCCTTTTGAGACAAGTTATGCCCCGCTACAGGAAATTATTATCCTACCAATTCGGCCAATACAGAACTATTTTCCTTTATCAATCTCCCCAAAAATCTTAAAGTATTGCAGAAGAGAAACAGTTCGTGAGTTATCGGCGCTCTTTGGAGCTATTGTTCTGAAGGTCTGTTCGGTTTGATTTGTTTAATACTTTTTTCAAATTTTTTAATATCAGTATTACTGAATGAGATCAATGACACTATTCATATGCTCCAAGCAATCAGCTGTGATAGTGACATTCTGGTACGCAGAGTGGTTGCAAACACGGATAATCGGTTCGATACACATTTATGTAATACTTTTTTCAAGTTGTTTAATATCAGTATTACTGAATGAGACCAATGACACTATTCATATGCTCCAAACAATCAGCTGTGATAGTGACATAGAGGTACGCAGAGTGGTTGCAAACACGGATAGTCCATGAAACACAACTGTACAGAGAAAGCCATGGGCATTCAATGTAAACATTGTTATTATCAAAGAGGCATGCGCAACATAATTTTTTCATAGATAGATTGATAACAGATGGAAGAATGGAGATGATAAGATCTACAACACAACAGACACAACTGTACAGAGACAGTCATATGCATTGACTGTAAACATAGTTTTTATCAAAGAGGCGTTCGCAACATAATAATAACATAGATAGAATGATAGCATATGGAAGTATAAAGATGAAAAGATTTACAACACAGGAAACACCTTTTGAAGCTATGACTTTCCTTTAAAGGTGCAGCTGTCTTTGGGACTAAACAAGGGCGCTAAACAACCTAAGAAGGTTTGATTTGACTTTAAAGGTGCAGTTGTCTTTGGGACTAAACAGCGGCACTAAAAATTTAAAGCCACCAAACACGTTTCGAAGCTATGACTTTCCTTTAAAGGTGCCGCTGTCTTTGGGACTAAACAACGGCGCTAAACAACCTAAGAAGCTTTGATTTGACTTTAAAGGTGCAGTTGTCTTTGGGACTAAACAGCGGCACTAAAAACAGCTCTTGACTAGCAGACGCAAAAAGACCTGCCATTGTTCTCTTCAGCTGCGAGTTACTTACGCAACCGCAGAGGCACTGATAATACCCCCAAGCCATCCTCCTAAAGGCAAAATATGTACGCCATGTAAATGGAAAGGGCACACCAATTCTTAGAGCTTTCTGTCAAGTAGTTTCAAATCAGCCTTGACGAGTGAAACGGGATCCGTCATCTCAATTCCTCCGCAAAAACAAGACCATGGCACAATGACGATTCCTGGAATTGGAAGTGGGAACTACCTGAAAAGGAAGAAGTGTTGTAGTTTTTTCTTTCTGAATTTTACTCTTTTCTTACTAAAACAATTACCAAAAACAGCACTTAAAAGTAATCTGTTAGGTTTCATTCGTTTTTCATCTTGATCGACTACTTATGAGTATTTCTATGCAACCGAAATAAGCAAATGATGCGACAAGTGTGACATTGGTCAGTTTCGGTGCGTATCGTAACGATTAGAAGGCTCGAGCAAGACCATAGAATATTTCTACCACCAAATATAAACAATTTTATGTTCCGAGCAACAGATTGACCAAGAATCATCAGAAGAACTTCCTCAAGAATTAGATTTAGCTCCAGAGCCTGTCACTGAAGAACCAACTAAACCGGAACCAAGTATTGATACTGCCTCAAATGATGAACTGAAAAAACTTGAAGAACGGGTTGCCGAACTTGAGGCTGAAAATCTATCATTACGAGAAACAATTTCTTCTACCTCTAAACCAGAACCGGAATCAGAGCCACAAAGTCCTAGAGGTTCCTTACCACAAGAATCATCAGAAGAACTTCCTCAAGAATTAGATTTAGCTCCAGAGCCTATCATTAACCAGTACTTTCCCTGAGTACGATAGCGAGATTCTACGAAACATTTATCCAATAATATTGTAAATCTTAGACTTTTTGTTTCGAGGAGCATGAAACTGTATGAGCGTGGTAACCAATCAATACAGTTGAAAGATATATTAAGGTACAGTGTACAATAAAAGGATCTGTATATTGGTTCTATATCTGACTGTTGACCCTTCATGTTAAGTTAGGCACACACGAACAACTTTTCCGGACAACTTAGTTGGCCAACTTGATAACAACTTGGGATTTTGGAGCTGCCCTTTATTTATTAGTTAGTCTGTTTGGTGGTTTTTCTGTTTATTTAGGGTAGTTTCAATGTCGGGCCCACTACTCATCAGTGGTCTTTGATTGAGAGATTGCCTTAATCTATGTGGTGAGGAAAAAACTCTACTTCTGTAGGCGAAGGTGATCTTCAAGAAGAATTTTCGTGAGGCAGGGTACGAAACTAAACGCATCTAAGAAATTTTGCTAACTTAGGCAATGAAAGTTAACATGAAATTACAGGTTATAGGTAATCATATATTACCGACAAAAATTCACTTCTTCCAAGGGTTTTGAATAGTTGTTCAAAGAGATCCTCTCTGTCAAACTCCAGATTGATTGTACTAACGTACAATTAACCAATGAAATGCCTGTTGATAAGTATATCAAAGTACTCGTTTCCAAAGGTTGAAGACTCTACTAACCTCAAGAATGACTCTTTCCTTCGTTTCCGTAGTTATGGGGGCTTGAAAGTTTGAGAAAAAGTCGCTTACAAGTTGAGAATGGGGATGTTCTTGAATCTTTTTCAGTCTGTGAAGAAGTACGTCGTACTTCAAAGAATCTAAAGAGTACCGACATATCCATTATCACTTAAACTTGAATTTGCTACTTAATAACTGTGCTGTGCTGTGCTGTTCCCATGGCCTGTTGACCGTTCGGGCGCTTTGATGTCCAAACCCTGCTTTTCCAGTCTTCTCGATTTTTGGCAAACCTTATGTTGTCAGTTGTTAATTGTCCGGTCCATTTATTTATGTCGGCATGCCAATTGTGTTTGGGCCGGCCTCTTGCCCTCTGCCCTGCCACATATCCATGCATAATCGTATGAGCCAGAGTTCCTGGTCTATCTTCAAGCAGTGGTGAAAGGGAAGCTATATACTAAGCTAGCAGCCTTACAATGTCCCACAGTAGGTGGCTTACTTATGTCTGTATATCAGTAAGCATGATGTTGGGCCTGAAGATACACAGGTCTTAAGGCTGCCTGAAACTTGGGTAACACAGGTTTATTTTCCCATGATTTGTGATATTAAGGTCAAACATGGCACCGGGCACATTATGAAGTTAATTCAACTTTGGAGAAGACAAAATATGACAGACTGCAGGGTCCCCGCGAAGTGATGCCTTCTGTATGTCTATAATAGGATACTATACATTCTATCTATCTTTGAACACTTTCCCAGTTTCCATACGTTTGTCAATGTAACCAGTCTGAGATGTCACTTTATGGGTTATTGGTTCCTACCGATGTCTTTCCAGTTTACGAGTGTAAGCATTTTCAAACTATACTGGTAGTACATAAGGGAAATAAGCCTTTCTAAAATTACTAACCTCTGGGTTTAAGACTAGGGCTGTCCAACGAATACCGATTATTCGATTAATCGAAGGATGGGTAGACCTTCGATTATTACTCAAGTTATCAAGGAGCTGAAATGAGGTATTGCTACAGCTTCTTTACTTTTTACGCAGCTAATATTCTGGTCTGTCAAGAGTAAACTGTCAAGTAAGTGCCGGTGAGCGATACTCTAGAACATAGTAGATTACTTTTGCGAAACAAATGTCTATACTGAGAGGTATTCGGTTCCCAAGAGTCTCAAATCGTACACTTTGTGACAATTCCTTCACAGTTCAAACAGAGAGTTCTAAGAAATCTCATTGTTTCAACGGAAATCTCGTACGGTTTTTGTATCATGTGGTTCCGTAGTTGTGTGCATGAGTATGGTATGTGTAGTTGTGTGCATGGGCATGGTATGTGTAGTTGTGTGCATGAGTATGGTATGTATAGTTGTGTGCATGAGTTTGGTATGCATAGTTGTATGCATGAGTATGGTATGCTTAGTTGTGTGCATGAGTATGGTATGCGTAATTGTGTGCATGAGTATGGTATGTATAGTTGTGTGCATGGGCATGGTATGTGTAGTTGTGTGCATGAGTATGGTATGTATAGTTGTGTGCATGGGTATGGTATGTGTAGTTGTGTGCATCTAAGTGTCACAAGGTCATGCCATTTCGAGGGCATTTTTCAGCTGTTCAAGTGTTCATGACAAATTGGGGGTTGTAACCCTGGGTCACATATATGCACAGTAAATCCATCAGAAACTAAAGGGAAAGACGTAAGGAGCATGTCGTGTTAGTTTTGGAGCCTTTGGCAGGTTTTTGGCGAGAATTTACCATGGTTCTTGAGGTAAGTTAAATATCATTTGAGTTCTGTTGGTTTGTTGTGCATGTATTCTTAGTCTTATTATTAGGGATACCTTTGTAGGCCGACCCTCGCCGATCAATTTTCGAAGAGCCAAAATCAAATGGATAATTTCCAAAAAGCCTATACGCAGTAGTCTTATAAAGCACGACAATTTCTTTCATTCTTTGACGTTTCACTTTATCTCGTTGCATGTCCGAAATTAAATAGCGGACGGAGAAAACAACTCATCTACGACAAATCAACAACTTCAACTTTCTTCGAAGGAAAACGTTTGAGAGAATGCTTAGTGATACGAATTATTGAATTTAAATTTTTTATGATTACTCACTTTCTGACGCCGAGGAATTTGTAAAAAGTGCCGCGGTAATTTCGGCGGTGCCTTGCCTTCACTGCGGCGTTTTATATCTAATTGCGCGGGCTGCAGTATGGGCAGGTTTGCAGGGATACGCCGTTTTGCAATATTTTTTCATCAAAGGAAAATTCAAAAACGTACGGAACAAGCAAAGAAGTACAATGCACCCCAAAATTTTGTCTGCCTTTAATTTTTGCCCCCGGGGGGCGAAAATTAAAGGAGGCCAAACAAAGGATCAGGGGGCGAAAATTAAAGGGACGAAAATTAAAGGGAGCGAAAATTAAATTGTAACGTTGAGTTGTACAATTTCAGTATGAAAATAAATGGCATTGAAGTTTAAAAAAAAATTATTATTATTAGTTATTAGTTTTAGAAATTGTAACGTTGAGTTGTACAATTTCAGTATAAGAAATAAATGGCATTGAATTATTATTATTATTATTATTATCATTATTTTTGTTTCAGCTTATGCTCTGGTTGTTCAAAAATCCGTAATATACCCTTGTTAGGCGAGCCATAACAAATGACCAAGGGCTAATAAGAGGGTCCTCTTCCTTTCTTCACATAGTACCCACAGTTACTGATATGGATCCACTGAGTCTATTGCATGTGTTTATTTGAGTTTAAAATATGATCGTGAGGGAGCCAAGTGCCTTGATATAACGTTCACGGTAACATTTTTTTGTTAAGATCTAAACGTTAAGTAAGCTGGTAGCCTAGTTTTTCATGCCTTATCATTGTAAGTACCCACAGTTACTGATATGGATCCACTTAGTTTATTGCATGTGTTTATTTGAGTTTAAAATATGATCGTGATGGTGCAAGTGCCTTAATATAACGTTAACTCTAATATGGAATAGTGCTTCCCCTAATCACTTCAAAAAGTTTCAAAATACATAGCCCATTATCTTTTGAATAACATTATAATTATATTTTGTGAAATGAACAACTTTCATTTTCTCCCAAAAATGTCCACTTCACTGTGGAATCGCCCTACTTATATTTCGTCTGCAAGCAAAGATCTGTCAATTTACTGTGACGTTGCTGGTTTTCTCTTGCCTTCAATAATCTCTGGAAGTATTTTTCGACCAGACTTAATTATTAAAAGGAATGACTTACTTTACGTTGTGGAACCTTCCAATTTATAGTTTGAAAGAATTGTTGGTAATGTTGTTTCATTCCAAGAGCTGGTCATCTCTGATGTAACGGACTTGGATTCACCACCAATGATTTTCAACGAAATGTTATGTTATGTTATGTTATGTTATGTCTGAAGGAAATAAAAACGGTCCTTAATCATCAGAGTTTTGTTGGTTCGAATGTCATTTCTTAAATCAAATCTTTTTAATTCACAGAGTTAGAAACTGTCAAAAGACAAAATGTCCTTAACGTTTAGTGAAAAAGATATTAAAGATACTGATTTATTCATTCTGTAACATGTTACCAATAATTTATGACGGCTTATCCATGAAAATCGGCCTATCGGGTAAATAAGTATCTCCTTTTAATGCGATTTTGAGGCCGCAACTTCACCATGCAAATATTGCGATATAAACTGTATATCACTATTTCCCTTTAAAATTAATCTCAAAGTCCTTTGGAGAGTAAGAGGCACTTACAAAACCATCTTTATACGTGGGCAGCAGTTCAACAGACTTACAACTAAGCTCAAAATTGAGCAAGATGTTCGACAGAATCAAAGCCCCGTACCCACTGACTGGAGGAGAATTCGCGAAAGATTGACACTAAAATCTTCACCTTAGCTTTTGAGCCTCGATCCTCGTTTCTTTAATCATTGGGCAAACCGCGCAGTTAGATCTGTATCCGCACTTTTTCGAACATCCCATATTCCCACCTGCTTGGGGCTTCGAGCTCGTATTAAAGTGTCCTTTAAACTTTTACCGTTTCGATACGTAACTAGGGGGATTTCAGGAAAGGTTCTCTTGTGCTCTTCGTCACAAGTTAACAAGGCATGATTGTCTCTAATTTACAGGAGTATATATACAGGAGGAAGTTACATAATGAATCATACTAGGCTAGTGTCCAGGCTACATCCTTACAGTCATGTCAATCCATCTTGACATATAACTGCATCCAGTCAGGTGCGTTGTGAGCCACTTCAGTCTGCCGAGACCAAAATTAGCTCAGCGGCCACGCCCTTCTTTGCAGTTACCCTTTGAAGATTTGTAGCCGATTCCTTTCAACTCTAACAACACCTTATGGTACGTAAAACTGCACAAAATAATTTGCAGGTTGGCGTAGTTACGTATATTCAAGGTAGTTCATCTATAATCTTTGTTTATTTTGTACAACCTCTCGCTTTGCTGTGAGTTTAAAAGGCGGATTGCTAAAAAAAGTCCCAAACATTGCAATTTGTCGTTGACAACGATCGGCATGGCTGCCTGCCTGCCTGCCAATTTACGCCTACCGGGCAGAGAAACAAGCCTTGAGGCAGGCTCAACCGCCAAGTAGGACCGCCCCTTGCGGCTTATGGAAAGCATCTGTCATCATCAATGCGAACAGATACTGCGATATTCTGAAACCTCACCCCTGGGATAAAGTAATAACCGAAATATGTAAATCAATACAAAAATAAATTGATAAAGTAATAACCGAAATATGTAAATCAATCCAAAAATAAATTGATAAAGTAATAACCGAAATATGTAAATCAATACAAAAATAAAGTGATAAAGTAATAACCGAAATATGTAAATCAATCCCAAAAAAAATGGATAAAATAATAAAGGAAATATGTAAATCAATACAAAAATAAATTGATAAAGTAATGACCGAAATATGTAAATCAATTCAACAATAAATTGATAAAACAATAAAGCTTCACTGTCTAAAAGGAGGAAAAGGAAAAGCGATAACGTTAACTCAGGTGAAATATTATGAAAATTGACTGTTCTGTTTTTTTAAGTAGTAAGTGATGTACCAGGAATAGGTCTGTTGATTGTCATAAGCCCAAAGGATTAATGTGCTTGTATATTTATTCTTAATGACACATTAGAATGTTCTTCAAGACAGATACTAAAGAAATAGAAACATTGTCCTATTGTCGTAATAGATCGTTGATAAAATGGCATTGCTAGGAAGAAGAGCAGACGATAAAAATTATGTTTCTAATTTTGGTAATCAATCGCTGCCAAACGTTAGAAACCTTCTTAACATCACCAAACGTGACACCTAAGATCTTAACTGATGTGGCCCATGTAATAGGCACCGGGCCTGTGGTGCGGCCTTTCTGAGGGCCAATCCACATGCCTACAGTTTTATTGAGGTTGAGCTTGCACCCTGAGCCTGCTTCATACCTGTTAATAACGGAAAACATGGCTACCAAGGCTGAGGGGGTTGAAGCGAACACTGTAGTGTCATCAGCATACTGGGACAAACGCAGTTCGTGCATTGGTCATGAACGTCTGCCTGTTCAAGAATTTTTCTTCCTTCCCTGTTGATGCTTTAAGTGTCATGGGGTAGGTCGCCTAGCAGTCAATTGCCAATCAGATGCTGTTTATGGTTAATTTGGTACCAATCATGTATCTGATCATTTGAATGTGTTGACAGCTATTATGCCATGTGTGTTATGCAAGACTGCTGGCAACACCTGTTGCAGTGTGAAACGTTCAAATAATCTTCCTGCCAAGATTCAGCTTAATCCACATGTTTGGAGTGCCAATAGTCAGCTCGTTTAAAACATAAACAGTTCTACTGTCATGCAAAATCTGACTTGAGAACTATTGCAATGGAGAAGGCGAGTTAGCGCAGTCGGTACGAAGGTGGCCTAGCAAGCTGAAGATTAATGATTGGACTCTACACTACGCCGTCAATTTGAAAACTCCTACCGCTTATCCATCAGCTTGTTTAAGGCAGCAAGAAAAGGAACTTTTATTTTATCTCGTACTGCAGTGTCTCATACATGTGATTCTTTGCCCTATCGCATCCCCTACGTTTTGCACAGAGTGCGGATTCCATTATCCTTTGAGTCAGAACCAATATGAAAGGTGTGCTGCTTTGATTGGTATGCTGTCACTGTAGTGAATAGCATAACATGTTTGTGAAACAACAGAGCACTTGGAATCTCATCTTAGTACTTGCACAAATAGTAAATGGCTAAGTCGATCTTCATGTTGAGTTCATGTGCTTGAAAATTTCTTAGATCTAATTGTGTCAGCCCTGTGAACTGAATAATATTAACAAATAACCGGATTTAGCATCTTTACAGAAAGTGTCATACACATTTATAGCGGATACTCGAGGATGGCCACGTGATCTTAGAATAATATTCTCTGTTGCTACGTGCCCTCTGAAGTGTTGGGTGCGTATCTGGTAGCTATTTTGGTTCGTTGACAGTTTATTTTTAGCGCTAGTGTTAAAAATATCCTTTTTTGAATTAAGTAATCACTGTCCGTTACAAGAGAGCGCCGAAAAAGTATCACTTAGGAAATATTGGTCGATATTGTATTCTTTATTCCCAATCACGTGACTTTAGACGCAAACAATACAGTTATCCGCCATGTTGGAGTACAACCTTGTCACCCTTTTTTCGTGACCAAATTTTTCCACTTTTCTAAGCCTTAGTGCTTGAAGAAATACCAGAAATCAGCCTACCTTGTAAACTTACATTTGTTACCATATCTTCTAAACTACACGGAATTTTACTCTGATTTCAAGCTTAATACTCTTTTAGGCCATCAATCTACATTATAAACATATAAAGATCAGAACTGATGGACCTTTGTTCGTGACCAAATTTTTCCACTTTTCTAACCCTTAGTGCTTGAAGAAATGCCAGAAATCGCCCTACCTTGTTAACTTACATTTAAATAAAAATTATAAATTACATAATACATACAGAAAACACGTGCAACAAGATTACAAACAGGAGAAAGCTGTAGAATTTCCAATATTTTTGTTCTTCTTCACATTCTCGTGTTGTCTCTTTGCTACAGTACGTATGCGGCATGACACGTCATTTAGTTTCGAAACCATAAAACAGTATCTGATGTACCTTTTAATACTAAAGAAGACAAACTTTGTGGCACATCTGTCAATAATCTGAGGGTGATTTTGAAGGATCTTTACACGATTGAAAATACTGGTCATTATCCCAAAACAGACTCGGCAATAGGACAGCATTTGATTGAAAACCCGTCATGTGCTGACAACTATCAAGAGGATTCGATTAGGATATTAGCGAGAGCCAGATCTACTTTTCATCTTGCCGCTTTAGAGGCCGCATTTATCAAAGCAAAGAAGCCGGTACTATGTCGATAAAAAAATTGGTATACAATTTACGCCTTTTCAACAACACGAGTGGCAGAAAACGTGTCGCTCTCGTGACCGTTATTTTTAAGGATCTTCTCGTTTCCTATAAATTCATCGTAATAGATGTGCCCATACCACTTCAGTCTTCTTCTTTTCACTTCCTTGCTCCACGGGGCTTGTTTGGTTACCTTATATAATTTTTCATTGGTTATTTTCTTCGGCCATTTGATGTTCATTATCTGTCTTGGCAGCTTTCTCTGGAAGACATATATTTCATTTTCTATATTCTTTGTGGTTGTCCACAGTTAACTGTTGTAGAGGAAGATACTATTTACGTGACTTGTTAGCAGTCTCACTTTTGTTGATAGGGACAATTTCTTACTTTCAAAGGCATCTTTAAGCTTGTTTGTAAGAATGGAAACGTGAGTTGATCAACGGAGCTATGCGATTGAAGCCTATCTTGCCTTGGATCATTTTCACCCCATTCAGGTTGATAAATGCTACTCTACAAATCACCTTAGGAACAGTTTCATAAGATAAGTTCTCCGACTGAAATCTCGGTACAGTAAATGGTAAACTAAGATGCAAGCAATCGATTCACGTCTGAAGAATATTCCCTCTATTTTAAACGTGTGTCTTTACACTCCAAGTGAGTCGTACTTGATAATGAAAAATAAATTTCAAAGCTGCTAAGTGGTTCCTGAATACTCTCCCAAGGGGTGATTCAAAACATAATCAGCTAGGAAATTTATACATCAACAAAATCCACCCCCCAATCAAATAGATTATCCCCACCTATATTGGCAACCTCCACACAAGTTCTAAAATTTTCCAACCCCCACCTATAGTGGCAGTTTGGAAAATGTCTCACCCCCCTAATGGTAGGAGGAGGGTGCAAACTATGGTTGAACCCCCTTGAGATTTGGGTTTAGACTTGTAAACAGAGATCGCTTGTAACAAGGCTTAAATGCTTGAAAGAAATGTGGTTATCATGTCCATGGAAGTAACTTGTCGAGCCTTACCATCACGATCTCGCCACTCATGGTAATCGTCAACAAGCTCCTGAAGCTGTTCCTCTGAGATTCTTAAATGCTTCTCTATGGGTTCTGTTGTTGTAGCACCATGTTTGATTTGACGTTCTTCTCGCTCGATTGCAACTGCCTCTAGTATTGGCTCGTAGAACTGACCTCGACACGGTGTAACACCGAGTTAACCACTAGTGATTGAAAATTTGTCAGATTACTTTCTATGGGTAAACGATAAATGATTCAAAGGGAACACGTTCAAAATATTACAGTAAGCAATTGTGGGGAAAGGAAATATCTCCATTTATGTTGGTGAAAGCTATTTAAACCCTCGTCTTTTTCTTGTCATAATAAGTGACATTGCAACTGTTTTGCTATTTTGAAAACTTTCACATGTTTGTGACATTCTACATGTCGACTGTTCTCTCTAAACGTATACCTTTTTTCTCTCCTGTCTCAGTACATAGTGAAAATTTAAACAAAGGCAAGACATAGAGTCACAGTGGGTAAAGAGACGAAAAACCCAACAGTAACGGCTACCCTGTACAACAGTGTGAGAAAAGGTGCACACTTCATATAATATTGCACCATGTACTCACGTAATACACCTACGCAAGTGGGAATAGTAGGTATGCCCTTTCTGTTGATGGGTATAGTTGTGATCCATTTTGAATTTGAATTTGTAGGTTTATGTTTGAAACTTCAACACTACAACTTTACAGTATTAATATGAATATTGCACGAAATAGCGAAAACATTGTGTACTTAAAAGCTTTTTTCGTCTGACACTCCTCAGAGTACTACAATATGATAGATCTACTATGCATTAAAACAGTATTCTAACAAGATGATATTGCAACATGTTTCAATGCACTTTTTGCTTAAATTTGCTTAAATGTATGGTGGAATAGAGCAGCTACCTATTACATAATATCAATACAAAGTACAAAATGTAGCCATAATCTATTCACTGATTCCCAACAGAGGAATGAGACCCCGTGGGGGCCACTTGAGATTTTAAAGTGGGTAAAATTGAGAGAAAGGGAACTAGGAGGTCAGCCAGCTAATGGCATGTTCCACTGCTTTGTTGTAGTTAAATCGGTTTCAAAACCGTTATAAGTACAACCGTTTCGACAACCGATGTTGGTGTGAACACGGCTTAAGCTTATCATGGGGCGAATAGCTGTCAGAGTTTAATGAACACTTACCTTCGACCTTCCACATTATCACATCTATTAAGGGTCCAGTTAGTAACTCGTCTCTCTTGTGATTCTCATTCTTCTTGCTGGCAGCATTCTTGTAGTTTTCACGTAATATTTCCATCGAAAATCTTCAAGCCAAGGATCCTGTTCTACGTTTCCAATGCATCCTGGACAACAACATCCTTCTTAAACAACTTCAATCGACCTTTGGTATTACAGGCTCAGCGCACGAGTGGTTCACATCCGGTGTTTCATACCAGTCCCCCTGATAAGCAGCGTGGTTCACATCCTGTCTCACCAATCGCTGCCAGTTTGTCTCAGTGAATGGAGCAACGTCTAAGAGATTTGACTTGCAATGGGGTATCCCACAGGGCTCATGTCTAGGCCCTCTTCTTTTCACTCTATACGCGAGCAGACTATTCAGCGTACTTGAAAGTCATCTTCCCAAAGTCTTATTCTTAAGTTAACATTCCACACTTTATTCTTAAGTTAACATTCCACACTTTATTCTTAAGTTAACATTCCACACATAATACTTAAGTTAACATTCCACACATTATTCTTAAGTTAACATTCTACATATTATTCTTAAGTTAACATTCCACATATTATTCTTAAGTTAACATTCCACACTTTATTCTTAAGTTAACATTCCACACATTATTCTTAAGTTAACATTCCACACATTATTCTTAAGTTAACATTCCACACTTTATTCTTAAGTTAACATTCCACAGATCAACAGACTAATAATACATCATTTTTAAATGCATCATTACTGTACAATTATCAGAGCCTGTACTTGAAAACTACTTTTAATGGATTCACTGAATGGAATTTGATTTGTCGTCTGTTTGTTAGTAGTCAATCAAAAACATTAACCTTAGGTACTGCAGGGAGTTGTCATCCTCCACCAGGTAATAACAAATAGGAATAAAGTATCAAAAATAAGGCACAAAATCATACCAGTAGCAGTAGAACTCAAACTCGCAACCGTTGAATCAAGAGCCTAACAACAGCTCAATACGTCCAGGAACTACCATCACATCAGACCTCTGGAGAGCATACGGTGGCATTGCAGCAATGCAGGGTATGGGGTCCAACTACGTGATCATGAACCACAGTGTCAATTTTGTTGATCATCAAACTGGAGCACACATGCAAAGTATAGAAAGATCTTGGAAATCAGCAAAGGAGCGTAACAAACGACATAATGGAACGCACCGGCATATGTTGGATTCCTATTTGTGTGAGTGGATGTGGGGACAAAGGCATCGTAATATGGACTTGTTTGACCATATTTTACACTGCGTTTAGAGTAGCACCAGAAGCTGTTTTTAGAGACACTTGCATGCTTGCAATGCGTACATTCCATGGTGCACACTGGGTTTAGAATAGCACCAAAACCTGTTTTTGATGACACTTGCATGCTTGGAATGCGTCCATTCCATGGTGCACAATGCGTTTAGAATAGCAACTAAAGCTGTTTTTAGTGACACTTGCACGCTTGGAATGTTCACATTCTGTGGTGAACACTGCGTTTAGAGTAGCACCAATAGCCGTTTTTAGTGACACTTACATGCTTGGACATATTTCACTATAGGTTTTCAATTTTTGCAAAGAGAAGAAAATTGACGGCCTCACGTTGGCACCCCACTGTTGCCACAACATGCAGTCTTGACTTCTTCATGTTTGGTCCTTTTAAGCAGTATTAAAACAATGCGTGTAACACGTTTATGCTCAAAAAACCTAACAGACAAATTTCGATCCATGACATTGGTGCACTTGTTTGTGCTGTATTTCCAAAAGCCTTCTTAGTTGAGAATATCCTGAGTGGGTTTAAGAAAAGTGGGATCTGTCCCTTCAACCAGGCTTTTCACATTCTCGTTTGCTTCTCCTTAACCAAGGATTGATACGGCAATCTTCGAGAAAAGGCTTAAAGATGTCCTGAGACAACTGAAAGGCACTTTGTGAAAATGAAAATTATTTATCGAGATTCAATAGACCCCAAGGGAGGGAATAGCATCCTTCTCGTTTTAGTAAATACATGTTAACTATAGTCTATCGTCTCTTTATTTAATAAAAGTACTGAAGACATTATTGATTATAGTTGTAGTAAAAGAAATGAAGAGTCAATTTCTTTCACTTGTCATTAAAGTGTATGCAAACTATGTCAAATATGCCTCATAAGCCTATTATGAACGCTTTGTGCACCATGGAATGTACGCATCTAATGTATGCAAACTATGTCAAATATGCCTAATTTGCCTATTATGATCGCTTTGTGCGCCATGGAATGTATGCATCTAATGTATTCAAACTATGTCAGATATGCCTCATTAGCCTATTTTGAACGCTTTTTGCACCATGGAATGTACGCATCTAGTGTATGCAAACTATGTCAGATATGCCTCATTAGCCTATTATGAACGCTTTGTGCTCGGAGCGGACGAGCTGATTGCGCCAATTCTGTTTCAGGCCAGCGCGCAGCGTGGCCTCGTCCCGGGAGAGATCAAGCCAAGCCGAGCTATAGCCGGTAATAAGACGGCGCAGGCCCATGCTCCGGAGCAACTGGTGGGCCTCCGTGGTTTCCTCCAATTCCGGAGTCCAGAGCAGCAGGTCCAGTCGCGAAAAGGAATAGCGCGAGCGGATCAGCCAGAGCGCCGTAACCCGTTCGCTTTCGCTGGCGCCTTCGAGGAAAAGCGGGCCTCTGACAATCTTCACAATTTTTTAAACGGCCTTAAAACATACTTTTTGAATTACATTTTGATTTTTTAAGGGCTTCTAGTATCTCTAAAGTATTTCTACATGTATACGTTATATTTAGGCAAGATATTTTGGATTTTGAGAAAATTATTTTCCAGAATGTATGAGATTTGAAACGACCGAAATGGTTGCTCACTTATAATAAACCGGTGTTTAATTATTTTTAGCATTAGGACTAAAAAATATCCTCCAAACATCAAAAATATAACTCTTAATTCACTGTTGGTACAAAATTCATCTAATTTCAACTATTTGCTATGCTATTCTATGCTATTCTATGCTATTCTATGCTATTCTATGCTATTCTATGCTATGCTATGCTATTCTATTCTATGCTATGCTATGTTATTCTATTCTATTCTATGCTATGCTATGCTATGCAATGCTGTTCCCATGGCCTGCTGACTGTTGGGGCGCTTTGATGTCCAAACCCTGCTTCTCCATTTTTTTCAATGATTTGCAATCCTTATGTTGTCTGTTATTGATTGACCGGTGGATTTGCTTATGTCCGCATGACAATTATGTTAGTCAGTGAGTCAGTGAGTCAGTGAGTCAGTGAGTCAGTGAGTCAGTGAGTCAGTGAGTCAGTGAATCAGTGAGTCAAAGAGCGAGTCAGTGAGTCAAAGAGTGAGTCAAAGAGTGAGTCAAAGAGTGAGTCAGTGAGTCAAAGAGTGAGTCAGTGAGTCAGTGAGTCAGTGAGTCAGTGAGTCAGTGAGTCAGTGAGTAAGTCTGGGGGTCAGTGGGTCAGTGAGTCAGTGAATCAGTGAGTGAGTGATTTGAAGAGTCAGTGAGCCAGTGAGTCGGTGAGTCTGAACGCTTTGTGCACCATGGAATGTACGCATTTAGTGTATGCAAACTATGTCAAATATGCCTTATTAGCCTATTTGAACGCTTTTGGCACCATGGAATGTACGTATCAATTGTATGTAAACTATGTCAAATATGCCTTGTTAGAATATTTTGAACGCTTTGTGCACCATGGAATGTACCCATTTAGTGTATGTAAACTATTTTAATTATGCCTTATTAGACTATTTTGAACGGTTTGTACACCATGGAATGTACGCATCTAGTGTATGCAAACTATGTCAAATGGTATATGAGGTTTTTATAGAAAGTGCTGTCGTAGAAACTTCAAAAAGGGCTCATTTGATTGGAAATTGAAAGCGCTGGTACCCTTTTCAACAGTTCGAAGTGATTGGAAAGCATCTAGCCCCCCTCCCACACCCATTATTTCCCCAAACACATCCAATCAAAGTTTTGAGATAGCCCTTTTGTTCAACGTAGTTGAAAAGTCCAGAAATTATGTCTTTGAGGATGATACACCCCCCCCACAGTACTCAAGGGCAAAGGTTGTAATTCGTGCCCTGGGGGCATAAAATTCCGGAGTATGAAAAGTAATGAAGAGGACCATAAAATGACAAACAACATTCGCCCAACTCAAGAGATCGGAAACTGGTAGAAACTTAAAACAGGACGGAGGAGAAAGATGATCTGCTCATGATACAGTAAACCCTTCGGCCAATTTAGCACGTACGCAGTTAGTAATTGAAGATCTTAAATATCTACAGTTTGACCTGGGTAGGTTAATCATCTGATGGCCATGATTACGTTTTTGAGATATTAGTTGTATCGGATATGATCTGCCTTATAACATTTAAGGCACAACCAACTTTTAATAGCATAAATGATTACTTGATCCCTATATTCTTCCGCATTGCATATCAGCGTTTAAATCTGAGACTAAAAGAAAGGTTTAATGCCAGTGTTCAACAGTTGTATACATATAGTCTATATAGTACACATTGATGAGGGTGGAGACAAAGGATGAAACATTGAATTGTCACATCGTTCCAATAGTTGCTTTGTACTCTACTCTTTAGCGAACCATCTACCACCCATTTTCTTTTCACAACATCATTATAAAACTCAGATCTGAAATGTTATTTTCACAACAATGTTTAATACGCGTCTTCTTGTTTGGCTCTTGTAAAAATTGACTCAATTCCGAAAACTTCCTTCCCAATCCTTTTTTTACCTTTAGTTAAAGCAACAAGCTCCTCACATCTGTCATATTCTGTGGAGCTAAGAAGTGCTGAATGGCTTCAAAGTAGGCACTCTCACCAATGGTAGGAAAGCTAGGTGGGATAATCCTGAGAGCAATGCATGCATGCCTGCTTGCTTAGGAACATTCGGTCAGTTGCAGTAATAAAATATATCATTTGACAGGCTAATTATAGACCCCCTCCAATTATAGACCCCCTTTTCGCATCATGTCAAGTAATTATAGACCCCCTCTAATTAAAGCCCCCCCTTTTTGGTGCCTTCATTTAATTATAGACCCCTTCTATATCTACATGGAAGCGGCAGATGTGGATTTTGTCTCCTTGGGACAGGCTTTCCACGAAAACCATTGTTGAGTCAATGTATAAATGTCCTTTCGCAGTTTTTCGTGAAACTATATATGCTCTTTTTTTAAAAAAACTTTTTTCTTGAAATTAAAGGCCCCCTCTATTTGAAGCAGAGTCTCAATTGGTGGGATCTGCAGCTCAGCAAGGAGGTCTTCATAGTGGTGCACCTGGTCAGGTCTGGTGTTGTATGCCCATCGGATCGTGGCACGGTCGTTCCTCCTGATTCTGGACAAAGTGGCCTTGGTGGTCGCCTCGGTCTCGCTGCCGTATAGCAGGGCAGGCCTCACACAGGTCTGGTAGATTTTGCCTGTGGTGCTGAGGGGTAGGGCTCTGCTGGTGACTATGGGGAGCAGCTGCTTGTACTTGCTCCAGGCAGCCTTGACTCTAGTAGACCTTCTATCCTTCACAGGCTCTTCGACTGGAATCCATCGACGGGCATTAGGGTGAGGGCTGATGCTTGCCACGTCTCACCTTCATAAAGCATCACAGAACCGACGAGGAGGTTAAAAATTTGCAGTTTTGTTGAACGACTGATATTCGGTTTTCGGCAAAGTGATGGTTCAACCTTGCCATGTCAGAAGACCCTTTGGATAACCTTGCTTGCAGCTCGGGGAGAAGTGAGCCAATTGAAGAAATCGTGCATCCCAGGTAAGTGAACATTAGGACAACTTTGGGATTCGAACCCACGCGGGCAGAGCCCAATGGATTAGCAGTCCATCGCCTTAACCACTCGGCCACCTCGTCTTGTGAGAGGAAAGACATTTTATAATACAAATTATCCCAATCAGAATAAACAACAAGAGAAAGCAGAACGTGTGATGGTAAGCCTTTCCTTTTTAGTTGTTATTACCACGTAACCTATTTAGAGTGTCTTTTTAATTGTGGTATGTAGCTAACTTTGGTTTACTTTGCTCAAACATTTCACGCTTAGGCAATGATTCACACTGAGAATCCATTCACTTTTCTTACCTCCGCTTCTTCAAAATTTGATTAAGGAGATAGATGTCTCTTCTAAAACTAAAAGGTTATTAGAGCGCTCTCATTCAACAACAGAATGATTTGACAGGATCTTTGTTAAGGTGTAGATCTTTATGAAATGCGATAACTCTTACTTAATCAAGAATGACGCATATCTTGAAGTACATTGTAACTGAAGATTTTCATAAAATTTCTATCCAATACCATAAAGATACAGCATTTCTTCAGGTGTCAGTACTGTCTTCCATACTGCAAAATCGTGAGACTAAAACCTAAACAATTAAACGTTTTAAAGAAGGCAAGTGGATGTAAGGATCGAAGTCAAAAACGCATATCGTTGGAAATGTAATAACTAACAACACTTTCTAAGTAACCCCCTGGGTCCGTAGGAATTTAGTATTTTTCTCTTCGCCGATATAAAACAAGTGCACTATGAATTAAACAGCCAATAAAGAGTCGTGGCTTGCGTTCAAGATGTAAGACGAAAATATGTGCAAGGTGAGAGTAAACGGAGACAATATTTATAGACTGGTATAAAGAGACTAAGCTACTTCTTGGCCTGTGGCATTGGAGTGGACTTAGATGTTGCTATAGAGTACTAAAGTGATGACGTCACAAAAAAACTGTTTTCGAGAAATTGCAATTAAAATCATATCACATTGTTAACCCTGCCACCAAATGCACGTATGCAAAATATCGCGTTCAAATTTCATATCAGCTGCGAGAAACGGCTGTTGAATTTGGAAAAAGATATTAAGGAAACACTGTTAATTTTGCTCAGTTCATAAAATTATGAACTGGGTTCATTTAACAAGGTTTTGATAGGCATGGAGTCATTTTGCTAAACGTTTTCGCCATACACTGATCACAGCAACCGTATGGAGTGAAGTGAGAGGGCTTTTACAATATAGAGCCTCTCTATATTATCAGATTTACAAAAGGACCTAAGAGTAGAGCTCACAGTCCTGTTCTGTGTATGGTGCCAGTCTCTCTATCAAAGACCCTTGCGGAGAAGTTGACCGATATCGAAATTACCCTAAATGAAAAGTAAACCACCAAACAGCTAACTACTAAATAAAGGGTAGCTAAAAGTGTGCAAAGGCGACACTCCTAGCAAACTATGTCAGATATGCCTTATTATGCTATTTTGAACGCTTTGTGCACCATGGAATGTACGCATTTAGTGTATGCAAACTCTGTCAGATATGCCTTATAAGCGTATATTGAATGCCTTGTGCACCATGGAATGTACGCATCTAGTGTATGCAAACTCTGTCAAACATGCGTTATTAGCGTATTTTGAACACTTTGTGCACTATAGAATGTACGCATCTAGTGTATGCAAACTATGTCAAATATGCCTTATTAGTGTATTTTGGACGCTTTGTGCACCATGGAGCAAAGGAAATAAGTAGATTTCAAATCACAGTGATATGTCTCTTGATTGCTTTGACTGCGAAAGGAAATTCAGTTTAAAACATGGAAAAGTGCAAGCAGGTCACTCTTGGAGCTTTTGGTTTTACAAAGAAAAGTTTGTCACAGAGGAGAAGAGAAAACGATTGCTATTCCCAGTACACCACCTGAAGAACCAAAGTTGCCACGTCTGAAATGCAGCTCGACCTTTAAAAATCAACAAGGATTGACCGTCCATATGAAATGCAAGCATCCCGGAGTTTCCGAAAACGTTGTTGGTTGCTCGTGTATAGTAACGTGTTAAATCAACAATGAGTACAAATTTTGCAAAAGGGTATTTTTCACAAATTAGTTTTTGCTCCCTACACTAGCGGATCCACCCCACTTTTTGGTGGTTGGTGCCGCCCCTGGGATGCAGCACCTTTGCTATGAGAGGACCATCAACTCTATACAAAAAAGTGTGCATTAATAAGAGACCCTCGTCAAGACACAAGTGTTAAAGTGGAGTAGTAAAATATGGGAAGATACTGGGAATTAAGCATTGAGGTACACATCGCAAGCGCGTATTGCACCATAACCAATTATTTAACAAGTTGTAGGCTTGGTCCGGACATGACTCATCTCGAATATTCGTAACGACTACTGAGTACTCTGAGCACACATTGAGCTTTTTAAATGGCGTTGTACATTTAATAGCTGGTCTATCAAATTATATCAAGGCCATTAGGATTCACAATATCGAAAAGCAGCCTTGGCTAGACTGAGCATACTTTGTGATACCTTCTGTCATTGCATTAATGTAAGCTAAAATGCAAAATGACTTCCTACACAAAGCATGTTGCATAATGAAGTGTATTGTACCTACAATGACATAAAAATTCAGGGAGTTCTTACTGGTTCCGCTCCTTAGTGTAAGTAGTACGAATATTGATTTAGAACACCGAAAAGGTCAGTTCATCAATCTCAAACAGCGTGCTTCTATACAAGAAGGAACAATCTCATAAGACAGACATCACTTTTATCACGTCACATCCCGTTTGGGGTCGCTTTTGAAAATTAATCAAATCAAACAGGATGTTTCGACGTTTGTTGTATAATTTATACTACATGAATGCTGAAATTCTATTTGATCAGTGATTAGTTTATGAAACTTACACCGGTTCCTTAATAAGTAAATGTAGGGAAAAAAGCTGACAAATGCCACCCTCTGCATAAAGTTACAGTAACCTTGTTATTTACGTTTTCAGCTTATGCGAAGAACACCACTGGCCCTACAACACTGTTTGCACTTCCTACATGCATAATTACATGAAATAACCATTGTAAGCAAACCTGTCGGTAGATGCCATCGGCACTGTTCATATTCTTTTAGTTATTTTCAATAACGTTCTCAAATAGTGTTTAGTGGGCGAGACTTTTCTCTTACGAGGTTGAATTTTTTGAAGTCATTGCAATTTTAACCACTGGAAGGCGTGATGTTGGCCACTCCTACAAAGGCACTGTGCCCCAGTATATCCCTCTATGCCTCTCTATGCTGAAAAGGTTTAGTAAGGCACGATAAAAGTATGATAGAATAAGGAAACGGACCTAAAACAGCGACGCCCATTGACAGCTGCACAGATATATTGACGTGTTAAGAACCTTTATTGTAAGCCTCTATGTCTTTTTGATTATTCAGACGTATCCACGATGTCCTTTACAAACTACAACCTCTCCTGTAATCTTTTTTCTTTGACGATAAGAGAATTTCAAATCAGAACTTGAAATAAACAAGTTTTTTCTCATGGCAACAGGTAGCCTTAAAGTAAAAAGCAATGAACATCATTATGAAAGGAAGGCGATAATTCACTCGCACATTCAATTTCTTAGAATGTAGAACCCGGTAATGACAACAACTAGTTTTCTTCCATCCCCTATTGGCATAGTCATAATATAGCTGAGACGCCTCCCCAGCAACTGACCCTTTTTGAAAATCAAGTTGGTGGCACGTAATAAACGATGTTATTTGATTAGGTAAATCGTGTAAAGCCATTCGTAAAGATGAGTGGCTATTTATACTATTATGAGTGAAAGGAAAGTGCGTAAGTGGGAAGAAGAAATCAAAGATGACCGCGACAACGTCTATGACGAGGACCACCCCACTCGCCCTTCTTAGATTATAGAAGACTTGGTGGACGTGATCAAGTTGGTGGCACGTAATAAACGATGTTATTTGATTAGGTAAATCGTGTAAAGCCATTCGTAAAGATGAGTGGCAAAACATAGTTAGTCTAAGAATTCTCTTTAATCACACTTATCCACCTATGTGAACTTGTGTCAAAGCATTTGTGTCTGTGATGTGTGTGTGTGCAGGGTCAAGATGCCCATCATGTTTATGGGAATACAACTTTCCTTTGCACATGATCAGAATGGTATGGTCATAGCCTTAATAATAATCATGAATTACATATGTCAGAGTACCCTTCTCCAGCGCCAGTTCGCAAAAGGCCTTTGCCACGTCCTCACTTGTATTTGCTTGAACATATATATCGGTGAAAATTCCAGGACAAACAATGTTCTTATGCTAACAACAAACGTTCCGTTGATGACAAGAAACAATTTTCAGTTGGTGACTACGCAGGGCGATCTTAATAACGTTATTAAGATCGGGCGTTATTAAGATCGGGCGTTATTAAGATCGCCCTGTGACTACGTCAAGACATTGCTGCCTTATGCACGCAAAGGTTATTCCAAGTATTCTTCACCTTAACGTATTGTTAAGCGTGTTGCTAAGTACACTTATCGTTTGTGTGATGGTAGCACTTGGAATGCGCGAAAACTTGTTTGACTTGAAGTTGATGTATTTTTTTTTATCTCTAAGTAAAATTTTTGGCGCCAAAATTAAAATACAGTGGGTTTTTCACTAAAAATATAAGTTAATTACAAAACCGATTTTCTGTTCATGCAGTGGTAAGAACAAATTCAGTTGTAACCTCTAAACGCAGAGAAAAAGTTTCTTTATTTCCAAATAATAAATCACTTATTGGATAATAATTAAGCTGTTTTTGAAACAATAGCTGTATCAAAAATGCAGACATAATAATAATAGTTAATGGGTCTTTTTGCTTGTATTAGAGAACCCTACTGCAGAAGTTTCAAGCTTCGTGGAATTTTGAATTTTTTGCCAGAAGACAGTTCACGGATGCGTGTTTATTTGTTTTTTTTCCAGGGGTGATTGTATCGATCCAGTGGTCCTAGAATGTTGCAAGAGGGCTCATACTAACGGAAATTAAAAGTTCTAGTGCCCTTATAAGTGACCAAAAAATACAGGGCATCTAGGCCCGCTCCCGCGCTCATTTTTTTTCCCAAAGTCACCGGATCAAAATTTTGAGATAGCCATTTTGTTCAGCATACGTCTGACGTCGTCAGTGTTTTGACTCGTGTGAAAACAAAAATTTCAACTTCACGCAGACGTGACGGACGTCAAGTCCCTCATGTGAAAAGGGTATAACTCAAGAGCACACATGCGAGTACAACGCACTCGACCCTTATCATGAATACGGAGTATGTCAAACTAATTGCAAAAACCTGAATAGGCCAAAACTATTAGGTATTCTTGGCTCGATTTGATTCTACATAAAAGGAATGAGAACAAATTACTTAAAATTACATACAAACTAGAATATAACAATCAAACTGCATACACTAGATGCGTACATTCTATGGTGCACAAAGCGTTCAAAATAGCCTAATAAGGCATATTTGACATAGTTTCAGTAGAGTACATGCGTACATTGCATGGTGCACAAAGCGTTCCAAATAGGCTTATAACGCATGTTTGACATAGTTTGCATACACTACATGCGTACATTGAATGGTGCACAAAGCGTATAAAATAGGCTAGTAAGGACTATATTTGACATAGTTTGCAGACACTAGGTGCGTACATTCTATGGTGCACAAAGCGTTTAAAATAGGCTATTCCCAAATGCTTTTATTCTAAAAACCAAACAATATATGTAACTCCCAACAAGTAGGAGTATTCCATGCCCTCCCCTTAGCAATAAAATCTCTCTGCAGTCTAGCAAAGGAGTATTGTGACTTAGCACCCCCGATTGACATCTGACTTATCAGCTACTCATCCTTGCGGTTTTCCTTATACTCGATCTGTAAATTTTAGAATACACGCCAGGCGACCTAGGTGTTCTTGTATGTTGGCTCCAAAGACGACGATGTCATCTAGGTACACCAGCATTGTGTTGAGTTTGGATCCGTACCCGTGTAAACGCTTGGGATCGGATCCAAACTGGTACTGATCGAAAATGAGGTAAAAAAATACTACCGCGAGGTAAATTTGACGTAATCCCTATTCAAATTCTATTTCCTATTTTTTATATTTCAGCCGTTGCCACATATTACAGCTCGTGTTACAATCCAGCAAACCGTTGATTTGCTAAGTGGATTAGCATGCGGAGTTCTGGACCTAAATGGATCTGATTCCCTTTCTAGGGTGTTTATACGGGATCGATTTGGATCCGTACCAGTTTGGGATCCCCGGTGGTGACATACTTTTCTATTTCTCTAGAGTTCTGTTCAAAACTGATATTTCAAATCCTCTCTTCTCGACAATATTTAATAGCAATTCTAACTATTGCTCACACTTAAGAGGGGTCGTTAGTTAGGGAGGCGCTTATTTTAACTCAAGATCCTAACCAAGGGGAGGTAAAGATATCATTACAGGAAATATTTATGAAACAATAGTCTACAGAAAAAGCCCTCTGTTGGCTAATCCTCTCTTACTCGAACAGTCTAGATCACTGATTCTGAACCGGGCTCCTTTGTTGACTTTAGCGGTTTTGACCCCGCAACATCCCAATCTCTACAATTGTAGACCTGTGAAAAAATCAAACCTAGACAGAAGCTATGCTGATGAATTTTTTCATGTAAATTTCATACACCATACTAAGTAAATTCTGAGAGATTTATAAATTTTGATTCATTTTATACAGGCTTGGGATAATATGGGTTAATATTGAATACGTTTTCGACATAGATTCAATAATAGCTTCGCGTAGCTATTAAGTCTAGCTACATTCCAACTATACAACTCTTGAGACCAATACTGCAGGTGAGGTTTCAGAAGTCTGTTGTAAAGTAGACAAAGGGTTTTTTGAGGAAATACATGCTTCAGAGGAAATACGTGCTTCAATAATATCAGTTTCCCTGATATTATAGGTATTTTTACTTACTAGAATTGGTAAATGTATCACAGTTCACATATTTGACTTACCAATAAAGTGGACATACCACTTGATGCCTTTTTTATGCTCTTTATGAATATAATAATTGCTTCTATTGCAAATTCAAATTTAAGTACTTTTTGACCTAACCTAACTATAAATTGATGGAAGTTGCGACACGTGGTGTTGAATTCAGCTTCAATAATGAAATGTACCGACAACAGAACGGGGTAAGCATAGGAAGTCCCGTGGGTCCAGCATTAGCAAATATCTTTGTTGGATTTCAAGAACTTCAACTTCTTGAATCCTCCCAAAAGTCCATTGTTCATTTTCGTTATGTTGACAATACCTTTACGATATTTAAAAAGAAGGTCCGAATGTGATGAATTCCTCAAAAACCTAAACAGCTTACACCATGTTCTAAAATTTACCTTTGAAAAGAAGCAAAAAAGCACTATCAACCAACCACAAAGATCGTGTGCCTTCCACAAATTCAGGCTCTGTAGTTTACCAATTTTCGTGGAAGTGTGAGGCTGGCTACGTTGGCCGCACGGCTTTGAGGTTGGTTGACCGAATTAAGCAGCATGTACCATCCTATATTCGCCAAGCATCTACTCCTAAAGGGAAACAACCACCTCGAGTTTCAAAGACCAAAAACACCCCTAAGCAATGTGACTCTGCCATAGGGCAGCACTTGCTTGAGAACCCAGACTGTGCCAAAGTGTACACTTATAATCTTGTGGAAAAAATAAATAAATTCAGCTAATGAATAGTCGCATGATGAATTGTCTTTGCGATGAATTGTCGCGGTGATGAATTGTCGCGTGATGAATTGTCGCGTGATTAAAAGTCGTAGCACCTATCATAGGATGTGATAGACTATCCCCAGCTGCAATTGTGTGCTTTGCTAGAGGTCGTACTAGCCGAGCTATTAACAACTGTATCCATTAGAGATACATCATCTGGTAAACAAAGACACATTATCATTTAACTCTTCTGACCACGTACGTGAGCCTTTGAAAAATAGCAAATTGTTTACAGGCGTCGGGCATGATGAGCTTATTCCTAACCTTTCTCAAACTTAAACTGGAAAGAAATTTGTTGCTCTTTCCAATGCAAGATGTACGAGAACAACATTTTGGTTTCAACCCCATTACAAAGATGTATCCGTGATGGAAATTAGATCCAAATACCGTGAAGTTAGATTGCCATCTGTAAAGAAGTTAGTTAATTGTAGACAAGTAACTCAAGGTACTGAACCCTCGCAGCTGAACAGCGTCTGAACGAAGGAAACAAAACACACACTTTGGAGTGATAAAAGTCGACACTTAAAGAGGTTTACTTAGAAAGAGCTAATGCCGCAGACACAAGCAACGTAGAAAAGTAAATTCCCATATTTTCTGCATAGAGAAATATTAGAGCATGGTTTCTTCAGACAGTTTTATAGGTGCATAAAGTATGCAAACGAGCTCGGTATTCACAAAGGTATTCATGTAATTTTAATTTTTTTTCATTCTTTAGGTAATGTATATAAATAGATCTCGCATTTTGTCAAATATTGTCCTTGAAATGCTGTCAGGATAATGGAATAACTATAAAGCCTTATGAATAGCTTTAAGGAGGCCAAGAGTTGGCTGTTTGCTGCTCCTCAGGGCTTTGCTAATTATGTTTAGTTGAATAACTATAAAGCCTTATGAATAGCTTTAAAGATGCCCAAATTTGGCTGTTTGCTGTTCCACAAGGCTTTACTTATTATGGTTAATGGAATAACTATAAAGCCTTATGAACAGCTTTAAGGAGGCCAAGAGTTGGCTGTTTGCTGCTCCTCAGGGCTTTACTAATTATGTTTAATGGAATAACTATAAATAACAATGGAATCAGGTAATAAATGTATAATAATGGACAAAAATTCTTCAAAATCAAGGCCACCTAACTCGAACTAGGGTAGTGGTGATAATAATTTTGGGTTATGATTATAAACATGACAATGGTTATGGTGATAATGATGATGATGATAATGATGATGATGATGATGATGATGATGATGATAATGACGACAATGGTTACAATGATGAAGGTGTTGGAGATGATAACGGTTATACGAGGGCAAATGTTTAAGGTTTTCATCGTTTACGTAAGTCGGTAACAGGCGGATTATGGAAAGCATCTGTCATCAATGAGAACAGATACTACATCCATTCCTTGCCAAAAGGCCGAGAAGCCTCCTTGCGCCATATGACTTGACCAAGTAAGGACTGCCATCCGGCCCGTTTATATGTCCAATGCCCATTGAAAGTTATAAAGTATCATTGAAAAGAGAGGATTTATAATGTCTGTAAAGACACAAGGGAAATATAAATATATAATCACTGGGGATCGAATCTGTTACCCACGCTATCGCGGGGTGTGCTCTACCAGCTGAGCAGGGTGAGCTAATTTACGTTTCTCGATTATCAATAGAAACTCCAAGGACAGAGTATTGTATTGTTTAATCATTTTCTATGCATTTTGAATGGTTGCTATTTGAACATGCAGTTTTCATCATGTTTTGCAGGGCTTGTTTATACTAGGGAGGGGAGCCAGTTTCATTCCCCAGTTGTGGGTACCATTGGCTTCTGAGAGGTCATCTGCCTTTGTGGGGCAAAATTTCATCCATAAAAGTTTATCAGTATTATTATCAATGTTATTGAGCGTCAATAGGCAGCTTTACCAATTTAAAATATTTAGTACGCCATACTCTACTTTGATACACAGCATATTTCCTGATATCTTCATTTTAACATTATAGGTATAAGACGATAGAAAGAGGGAGGGTTGAGAGGGGTATCTTCTTTGGTATTGGTAGAGAGATTACCGTACTCATATTGTTAAATATTTAGTACGCCATACTCTACTTTGATACAGAGCATATTTCCTGATATCTACATTTTAACATTATAGATATCAGGCGATAGAGAGAGACATGGTCGAGAGGGGTATCTTCTTGGGTATTGGTAGAGAGCCTGCTTCAGTCTAGATTAAAGTGGTTTGAGCGTGTGGAAAGGATGGAAAGCAAAAGCCCAGTAAGTAAAGAAGAAGAAGAAGAAGAAGAAGAAGAAGATGAAGAAAAAGAAGGAGAACTCCATTGATAGCAAACATATCGAAGGTGCTATCAAGAGCTCACTGCTATGTCTATTGAATCCATACAGGTTATTAAAAACATTCAAGAGAACCAAGCAATAATTTAAACAAACAGCTGTTGTACTGAAACGCAGTAGTGCCAGAATACAGAAGATTTTTAGGAAGCTCCTTCTCCATCCCAATATATTCAAAGCATCCCTCTTTACATCCTCCCAGGCTATTCCAATTTCCTTTAAATCCTTCCTTATGACCTCCTCCCATCCAATTTGGGGATGAACTGCTTTTTGTTTGGCCAAAAGGAAACTCTTTGGCAATCTGTCATCTTTTATCTGCATTCTTGCACCTTGAACATTCAAAACACTAAAAGTACCAGTGGTAACATTAAAATGCGATTTTTTTTTATGTAACTATTGGTATCAAAATTCTGTTTTTTTAGAGTTTTGGTTACTAAAATGAATTCCGTTGCACATCTCGTGGAACTAAGTAAATTTGGTACCAAACGATAGGCAAAACTCTCAATTTTAAGAATCTGGGTAGCCCCAGACGAAAAAGGTGCACAATAGCGAAATATGGGGCGTTAAATAGGGTGGCACTGGGGGAAGCGGTAGAAGTCCCTAAAACTTCTCCCCGTAATATCTTCTTATCCTTGAAAGTTCATAAAATATCTATTTGTTTATATGTTGCTCTTCAGTTGCCATGGCAACGGCGAATTAGATGACATATGGAAAAATTGCCTTTCCCTTTTGGAAAGTACGGACCGCGGGGAAAGGCCCCACTGCTTATCAGGGGGCTGCACTGAGAGATTGCCATCCAATAATAACACTTTATGTCAAGGCATAATAGTTTTTACCGGTAGAAACAAAGATTGTAGTCTCTCATTGTAGTTTCCAGTTAAGGGGGGCATACCATAGGGTACTCCATTCACGCTTGAGGGGGTAACCAGGGGGTAGTAATCGTCACGATCGTTTCATCATTCCTTCGCCTCAGTTTCCTACCCAGGTGATGGTTATCATTTAGAATGTAAGATTCCCAAAACCATGGGAGTAGACGTCAAAGGGAAGTCCGTATTCTTGTGGTTAAGAGTGGGAATCTTAAAATGATACGAATAAGAAAAATCTTAAGATGAGAATTACAGTACCATCTTATCACTACTATACTTATCTCGCAATGTAAGATTCCCAAAACCATGGGAGTAGACGTCAAAGGGAAGTCCGTATTCTTGTTGTTAAGAGTGGGAATCTTACAATGATACGAATAAGTAAAGTGTTAAGATGAGTATTGCAGTACCATCTTATCGCTGCTGATATGCAATACCGGTTATGCGCAAACCAAAGACTTCTGTAAGTAGTTTTTAATTACAAATTGTATCTTAGATTATACCAAATCTTGAATTCTGCCAATTTGGAAAAGCTGACTCATTTGTCATGCGTTTCAACTTATTTTTCTTTACATCACTAACTGATTTACATTTTAAAATGATAAAGATTGCCAAATAAAGAGAACCGCGCTTTGTTTGGTTTTTGTTCAAGTCAGATCATACATTGCACCCCTTTCCGTCAATTTAATTTCTAATTAAGGCATGCTTAGAGACATTGAAGTACATTTGTAAAAAAAAATTATAACAAAATAGAATATAATTTATTTTTTTTAATGAAATTGTGGAGTAAGATAAGTGTATATTCAAGGTTTTCTATAGGATGAAGGTAGGGATGGCTTAGGCCAAATGAAAGAACAAAAAGAACGGTGACTCTCAATCTAGGGGAATAAAAATCCTATTCCTCATCCGCCCTAAAAATTTTTGAAAAAACAAAATTAAATTATTGCACAAAATTACTTTGATCGGATAATTACTGTCCAAAAATAAAAAGAATCCTGTACCACCACCATCCTTCCATTGGATTTTGGATAGTTTCATTTTTCAATTCGTCTGGTGACTTCAGGTCCTTAATTTGTTTTGTTCCGTGACTTTGACTGGACTCTAACAACGATCCGAGAACGAGCTAAGTAGCGAGATATTCTGGTGGCACTATCTTATTTAACGTGTAGAGAACATTATGAGAACATGGCAAGTTGTGTTTCAAGAATTTGTTTTTTATTCATAACATTTATATAAATGATAACTTGAATTAACGTACAAGGAGTAAAATCTGTTTCTGCGGGGTTTTCCCAACATTATACTCTCGCTGGTAATTTGTTACTGTCAAGAAATTCAAGAAGAAAGTCATATTGCTTTAGCTGCAAGCTTGTACAGTTCTTTGGTAAGTGCTGTACCTCTAAATTACGGGAAATAACAATGGAGTCATGATCCCTGTTTCCTCCTAAAATATGGGTGGTGCCCATGGTTTTGATGTCCAAGACCAGGGCCCGGTTTCTCGGTTTCCCTTATCTTTAAGTGAGCACCTAAGTGCTTAGGCGATTCCCTAGATAATTTAGGTGCGATTATAAGTTTCAATGGCAGCATCAATCTCTTCTTCATGGATTCCAATAGCAACACGCATGAGCATGTGTTGAGGCCTCTCCGCAGTCTTGCCATTAATTTTTAATAGGTATGACCTTTCCAAAGTTTTGAAACCAAAGTAAGTGTAATTGAAATCCCGATCATATATTATCACAGAATTCAATCTATCGGCATGCTTTGTAATAATTTTGTGGCATTTCTCGGATATCATTGGACTATGCTGCTTTTTGGCATTTCGTATATTGTAAAGATCAGTCATTACCTACTGCTATTAAAATAAATGTGTCTGCATCTTCTGTCAAGAAGAAGAAGGATCAATGATCCAAACGTGTCAAGGCCAGCTTAGTTATCAGGTCTGAAAGGCATGAATCAAACACCAAAATAGAAGAGATACTTATCAATCGGAATCAAGAATCAATCAATCAATCAATCAATCAATCAATCAATCAATCAATCAATCAAGAATCAATCAAGAAGTTACCCTACCAAGCGGGAGCCGCCTAAAGCGCTCCTAGTAACCCCTTCCCGGTGTTCTTTAGGTGTAATAATTGTGCCTTTTGGCAAGGAATGGATGTAGTATCTGTTCTCATTGTTGACAGATGCTTTCCATAATCCACGAGAGGCGGTCCTACTGGGCAGTTGAGATTGTGCCTTTTGGCAAGGAATGAATGTAGTATCTGTTCTCATTGTTGACAGATGCTTTCCATAATCCACGAGAGGCGGTCTACTGGGCAGTTGAGATTGTGCCTTTTGGCAAGGAATGGATGTAGTATCTGTTCTTATTGATGACACATGCTTTCCATTATCCGCGAGAGGCGGTCCTACTGGGCAGTCATGGATACGATCAACCTTGACTTTCCTGAACGAGTTATCGATGATAAAAGGGAACCTTCATTAGAAGATTCTAGATTCATGAAGATTGTTCGAAGTACGGTTAAGCTTCTAGATGGACATTATGAGATAAGTCTTCCATTCAAAGCGAAGATGGTTAAGATGCCGGATAATCAAGGAATGGCCAGAAGGAGACTTCAAGGCATAAGAAACAAAATGAAACGGGACAGAAAATATTGTGATGATTATAAGGCCTTCATGAAAGACATGATAGATAAAGGCTAAGATATAATCGAACTATTAGGAAAGAAGATTTAGACATTGGAATGGAATACACGATTACAGAACGAAATGTGTTAAAACTAAATATGGGATTTAACTCGTTATTACACTTCGATTCTAAAGCAGCTGATCTTGAAAAGAAATTCAAAAGTTAAATAAATGTATATTTTAAAGGTTATGGAAAGAAAAAATAGAGATAATATAATTATTTAGATTTTGATGCACGTGACAGTAGGTAAACTGGAAGGAGAGTAGCGAGGGGAGACAACGAGAGAAAATCAAAATATCACATTGTTGGTGGCAAAGAGCTCTATTTCCAGCAAGATTGCATGCAATTTACCATCCTGATACAAAGTATGTAATTACCATCCTGATACAAAGTATGTAATAAAGATTGATTTAGAGACTCCGGGATAATGTTGATTACAAGACTTTTAACACATTTGTCTTAACTGACTGAAGGACAATTAGCGCACCTAGTGCAAAATAAATGATGAAGCAGAGATTGTAGTCATCCTCTGTTGATTATCCCTTCTAAACAAGGTAGCAAAAAAACTACTGTGGAGTGGAATGGTGCACAAAGCGTTCAAAATAGGCTAATAAGGCATATTTCACATAGTTTGCATACACTAGATGCGTACATTCCACCGTGCACAAAGCGTTCAAAATAGGCTGATAACGCCTATTTGACATAGTTTGCATACACTAGATGCGTACACTCCATGGTGCACAAAGCGTTCAAAATAGCCTGACAACGCATATTTGTCATAGTTTGCTTACACTAGATGCGTACATTCCATGGTGCACAAAGCGTTTAAAATAGGCAAATAAGGCATATTTGACATAGTTTGCATGATGGAAAAGTGTTCGATTTCTTATTATTTCCCTTTATTAAGCTGTTTCAATAATTCTGTCACGTTTTGCTAAAAATAGTGGCTTGGTTTTGCTTGCCACTTCCTGTTTTCGATGATGTTTTGTTTTTGCTCTTCCATTTTGTGTTTCAGTCTCACAACAATTTAAGCCATGCTCAGTCCAGTGAGTTAACTCATTTATTGTAGTCATGAGTTTGAGCAAGGAAAGCAAAGGGAACAAATGGAGGGGATATTATGATAATGCAAGAAAGTTTATACCTGAATGGTCTCCGCCCATCGCCTTAAAATTGTCTCCCTCCTCAAGCAATTTGCACACCTGACACCTACTTTTACCGCACGCAAAGCAACCCCTAACAACTCCGTCCTCTACTGATTTCATTCTACTGCTAACTAGTTTATCTTTTCATTCTACTGCTAACTAGTATATCTTTTTAACTAGTTCATATTTTTTGCTATATATATATATATATATACATAGTCGATTTAAGATCATCAGTAGACAGTTTGCAAAGAAAACTGCGATCAAGAAGATTCAGGAAGCTTCATAAGACCGTTTGACTGACCGTCTATCAGACAATAAACTACATGACAAATGTGGTTCTGTCCCAATTTCTACAGTCATGATGTGAGAAACGTTGAATTGGCTGGGACACGCTCCACGAATGAAGAATAAAAGATTTCCAACAATTGTTGTTTTCAGCCATCTATGTAGGACCAAATGAAAAGCAGTAGGGTGGGAAGAGGTTGCGAGGAAAACTTTAAAGGAAATTGGAATTTCTTAGGAGGAGGTAAAGAGGGAAGTTTTGAAGAGATTAAGATGAATGAAAAACATGTTCATTGTTTTCTTCAGGGGTTACTTCCTCTTTTTCCTCCGGTTGGTTTTCCTCCTCTTCCTCCGGTTGGTTTTCCTCTTCTTCCTCCGGTTGGTTTTCCTCTTCTTCCTCTGGTTGGTTTTCCTCCTCTTCCTCTGGTTGATTTTCCTCTTCTTCCTCTGGTTGCTCTTCCTCTTCTTCCTTTGGTTGCTCTACCTCTTCTTCCTCTGGTACATCTTCATCAGATTCATCTTTCCAAGGCCATCTATCATCCTCGTTCTCCTCGGGCACCTCTTCCGCTGCTTCCCTTTACAACAAATGTACAGAGGCCGAACAGGAGACAAGGAGATTGAACCAGATACAGGCTTAAAGCCACACGAAGTAGGATCTAAGGTGCAACGATGCGCACATCGATCACCTATAGTGCGCGCCCCCCTCGACTCAACTACTAGAAGAATTTATAGTTGAAATCTAAATATTTAAATAGTTCGATAATATATTGAGGAATGCAAATAGAATCTTGGGGAACAGACGCAGATATTTTGTTCGAATGCTAGATGCTAAGAAACCACTGTTTATGTCCAGATGTGGGGGGGGGGGAGGGTTAATTCTTAAAAATTAGAAAACATGAGGTATTTTTGACTTATGAAAGAGTGATTGTATCTTAATGAAATTTCATATTTAGAAGGACCTCGAAACTCAGATCTCTTATTTTAAATCCCAACCAGATCCAGTGTAATTAGGGTGAGGGGCGGAAATCTTGGAAAATGCTTAAAGCAGAGAGACCAGGATGAAACTTGGTGGAAAAAATAAGCACAAGTCCAAGATAGGTGACTGACATAAATCGACTGGATCCGCTCTCTTTGGTGGAGCTTGAAGAAGCAGAGGTGAGAAAAGTGAAGTCAGAGGCAGAGAACGGATGGGAACATTTTTCAGCATGTAGACGAATACCAGAAAATGGAGGGCTAGAAAGCGTTTTCCCAGTTAAAGGTGAAACCAGTGACGTATTATTTAATAAATCACTGGGTGAAACTCCCACTGGGTGAAACTCCCACTGGGTGAAACTCCCACTGGGTGAAACTCCCACTGGGTGAAACTGGGTAAAACTCCCAAATTGTCGGACAACCATCTATGGAATTGACGTATTGTCTGACCTAATTTAGCTTCTTCTTCGACAAATTACTTAAGTCGCGAAGAACGAATGATATGAACGTAATTTCCTTACTTGCATGATGTAAATATGTAAACATGTGCGTTTGGCTTTGCTTTATTGACAATATACCTTTTAATTAAAACATGGACCCGGTGCTTCTAGGCCACTTTTTTGCTCATTCCCCAACAACCAGTAATGATTGTTTACACTTCAAGTGCTTTAGCTTCTTCTTCGACAAATTACTTAAGTCGCGAAGAACGAATGATATGAACGTAATTTCCTTACTTGCGTGAGTTTTCATTTGAAGATGACATTGTTTTATGCTCCTTTGACGTAGTGAGCTTGTTTACCAACGTTCCATTAGACAAGACAGTCGAAATTTGCGTTGATGGAGTAGCTATGGGCTCTCCCTTAGGACCACTATTTTACACCCGGTACGTGGATGACACTGTCGCCACTTTTAACAATAATGAGCAGGCTTTAAGATTTTTATATGTTTTAAATAGTTTGCATGTATCGCTTAATTTTACTTGTGACTTTGAAAGTGAAGGTCAGCTTCCTTTTCTGGATGTTGTTAAATCAATCAGAAACGTCATTGCCCAAATAGAGCTAATTATTTTACACGAAACTTCTAGATATTTTACCAAAATTGGATGCAAGTGAAGTCTACGTCGCTATTTTAACATAAGTCCTGCCGAATTATATCGGAGTCAATACGACGTCGTTTTAAGGTCAGAAATGCGACGTTGCGTCCAACTTCATTAGGAATCAGCGATGTCGATCTTACGTAAGAGGTGGCGTCGATTCCATGTTCGTCCGACATCGAAATACCAGCTTTTGAAAATGAGCAGAGGTTCTCCATGGCCATGGCCAAAAATATGCATTAGGTAAATCCTTTTTGAGAAATAACATTTCACAAGCCATAAGAAAATCGTTTTTTTGAGTCTTAGAATTTCACAAGCCATAAGAAAATCGTTTTTTGAAGGATAACATTTTACAAACCAAAGCAAATGGAAGGTTAGAATTTCAAAAGCCATCGGAGAGTTTTCAACAGATTTTATCAGTAGTAAATATCCTCGCTTTGCTCTGACAATAATTTTTAAGACGTTAATTCTTTATTTACTACTACTCTATTTTCTTTAGCGTACATTCCATGGTGCACAATGGGTTTAGAATAACATCAAAAGCTGCTTTTAAAGGCACTTGCATACTTGGAATTCGTACATTCCAGGGGCACAATGCTGTTAGAATAGAACCAAAAGCTGTTTTTAGTGACACTTGCATACTTGGAATGCGTACATTCAATGGAGCACAATGCATTTAGAGTAGCACGAAAAGCTCTTTTCAGAGACACTTGCATACTTGGAATGCGTACATTCCATGGTGCACCATGGGTTTGGAATAGCACCAAAAGCGGTTTTTAGTTATAAATAGATAAAATGACTCACCAAATCCTCAGAAGAATATGCATAGAATATACCAGCTTTCAACTTCAAAAATCTCTTTACTCCTTGTTACACTTAGCATCTCCACTCCGCATCGCTGTCTGGTCAGTCTAATTCTTTTTTTATTCTATTGTTCAAATGAAATCATTGTTCAAGATTTCCGGTGAAATCTAAAGAATACCTCGACAAAACTCTCAAATGGTCTGGCAGCCGTCTGTTGATTGTGTTTAGTACTGCTTGTATCAATTGTATATTAGCCTCGTTAGGCTCTGACAATTAGCGTTTCAGCTCTGACACGACGATCTAATGCTAGAGCTCTTTGTTTAGATACCCCTCTTAATAACAATGGGTTCATACAATATACAACATTCCTTCCCCCTTAAAAGCTCAAAAATTGTGGATTTTTGAGTAATCAGAGATAAAAATGAAAACACTTCAAAACAGTAACAAAGTTCAGTATACAAAATAGCAAATAGGGGTAACACAATACACCCACACTTCTTCTACTGGCCAGCTTCAAACCCTGGATAGTGCATCTGCATTTAGCTAGGGTGCTTGAGGCGGTCGCTATTAAGACGGAAGCCGTCGTTGTGCAGACAGAAAGAATTTGTATTCAAAATGAGTTGGCTATAGCGTGTGCATTGGTATTGTAAAAATTTTATTGTAATTTTAGGCACTAATTTTAGGCACTACTTTTATTATTTCACTTTCTTTGTAATAATATTATTCCTCTATCGCATCATAGAATTTCTTTCCTTTTATCGCGAATACCCATGTATATTGCTCAGACCTTGATTTAGTATTTAAGAATTGAATTTTACACTGTAAGTATGAGTTTCATTCTCTTTAATCTAGCGTGCAGCTTGTTGATCGAATAATCGAACACTCCTAAGTCGACATTGACGTAAGAATCGAACATCATTTTTGCTGTAAGTAACTTCATTTAGTATATCTTCAAATTTTGGGCTTACAAGGTATTATCCGCCAGGGTTTGAAAGATGTAAGATGTACTCAAATTTACAGTCTTGGTATCATACGCAACGCTTGCACATGGTTTTTATACAAGAAGCATGAAACTAGCCTAACCTAACGCTTGCACATGGTTTTTATACAAGACGGTAGTAGTAAAGTAGTAGTAATAGTAGTAGTAGTAGTAGTAGTAGTAGTAGTAGTAGTAGTAGTAGTAGTAGTAGTAGTGGTAGCAGCAGCTGCAGGAGTAGCAGTAGTAGTAGTAGTAGTAGTAGTAGTAGTAGTAGTAGTAGTAGTAGTAGTGGTGGTGGTAGAATGTAGTAGTTGTGGCAGTAGCAGAAGTAACATCAAGCAAAGGAGTCTGTATCACGTTAGCAGAGATTATGTAATTGTGATGTGAGGTAATAACATAAGTTGAATTCGGTCATAGACAGGCCGCGCACACCTGCTACTGCCAGGCGCTGCTCTATGCCGATGCCTGCCAGCGGGCCGGCACCTTCATGCCGAGCGGCGTGGGCGCCGCGCTCGAGGGCTTCAAGTTCGACGGCCTCGGCAACGGCCCGACCGAGTACCGCGCCGGCGATCACCAGTGCTTCAAGGACGTCCTGGTGGTGAAAGGCAAGGAGAACCCGAGCTCCAAGTTCGACGTTCTCGAGGTGGTCGAAGTGACCCCGCGGGCCCAGGTCGAGTATCCCGACACGATGCTCGGCGGCGAGCTATTTGTTGTTGTAGAAACTCCAAAAAGAGCTCATTTAATTGTAAACTGAAAGAGCTAGTGCTCTTTTTAATAGTCGAAAGCAACTGGAGAGCAACTAACCTCTCTTCCACGCCCACCATTTCCTCAAAGCATCAAATCAAAATTTTGAGGTAGGTATTTTGTTGAACGTAGTTAAAAGATCTGGAAATTATGTCTTTGAGGATGACAAATTATGTCTTTGAGGATTTTTTTTCTGTCATAACTGAAAAATTATCAAAACCTTAACGAAGAAATGTCAACATGGATCAGCAGAAGATGTCATAATAAATAGGAGGTTGAATCCATAGTGTATACATGTGAGACACTGATACGCATATTGTATGATTTGCAAATGAGTAGTAGATAACACTTATAAAAAGAAACAAACAGGTATATTAGGCGGGAACTGAAGATTACGGACCTCTGGTCTATGAAGCGACTAATCCTAAGTGATAATGATAATGATAATCATAATGATAATGATAATGATAATGATAATGATAATGATGATGATGATGATGATGATGATGATGATGATGATGATGATGAAAAAATTGCTGCAGTAAGGGACTCAGTAGGATGCAGCCCTAAAAAAACAGTACGTAGACACAGCCAAGAACTCGGAATGACAAGGGAGTCACTTTGGCGTGTTCTCACGTTTGATTGAACAGTGTTGTCCCTCACTACAGCAATGTTTTCTTCTTTTCTTGCACTCTCTTTCCTGCCTGAATAAGTTCCCCCTGTGGCTTTAGAAATAAGTCCACTACCGTCCCATGCTCACAGAGTTTCGTAACCCAAGTAACAATCGTGATTTTGGTGGAAAGTTGCGACAGCAATTTATAACCAACAATTGGAAGAGGTACTTGGATGATTGTTTCATCATCATTGACTGTTCTATGATAGATCCGAACATTGATCTGGAAATACTTAATAGTCTGAACCTTTCAATTAAGTTCACCATGGAACGGAGTAAGACTTCATTACCATTCTTAGACATAAAAGTCAACAATGATGAGAATACAACATGGATGAATATTAACTATAAGCAGACTGACACAAGACGTTGTGTCCCCTTTTGTTCCAGCTATCCTAACAAATGCAAAAAAAATATTCCCTTCTAACTAATTCGGGATTAGTAGCGTATTATTAAGTAAGCTAGATCTAAATATATATATACTAAGACACGATGGAGGAGACAAACGGGGCAAAGTAGATACACCACGATGGGTCTTCTCCTTTAACAAGGTTTCCAATCCATCATTGAAACCATCACTGGCGCCAGCATCAGTAGGCCTTACTGTATAAGCTTGTAGGTAGATAGCATCATAGAAGCAATCATCAGGACATTTTACATTTTACACTTTAAATACTTGAAATATGTATGCATATTCATACAACTATGTCAAAGAAGAATTATGTATTACCAGCAATTGAAATGCTCTTTCCAAAAGGTGACACAGCATTATTAATTGCTCACGTTTCTTTTGAGCCAAATAGCGGATTGGTGAATACGTGTCAAAAGCAATGTGTACCATGAAAGTCAATATTATAATCCACACGAAGAACAAAATGGCATCCATGGACTTAAAGGGGGCAGGTAAATTTATGGAAGTGACATTAAAGTAGTTTTCTTCAGTAGTTATGAAATGAAAGCTGCACAAAATGTGCTAAAAGGATTCTTTTCATCTTAGTAGCTTTTGAACGCACATAAAATCATCACAGGTACTTCAAAATAGGGCAGTAAGAATACTCGGAATTTATTGTATCAACCCTCAAAACTTGAAAGACGAAACGTGTTTGAGTGCGGTCTTTCATTAGTTATATATGCAGTTTCGACGCTTGTCATTACAGTCAAATCAGTGAATTGCAGCAAAAGTTTGTATTGATGCGTTGCCGGGTTTTACTAACTTATCAACATACTTGGTAAATGTATAATCAGACAAAAGCAAAACGCTAAAAGATTTTTTTTTCGCTTTTCTAAAATACGGTCACGCTGATCTCCTTTGTCCTTCTTTAGCATCTTCTCCTGGTTCGGTGTTCTTGCCTTGATTCAATCCATCGTGAACCAGGCTACCATTGGACCAATTGTTTTCTTCGTGGGTCTTATGGTCAACGAAGAGGCACTAAACTTTATGCCGGCTCGTCACTACTCGGCCTACATTATCGGGTTGTTCCCCAGCATATATGATTGGGTTACAAATGTTGCCGATCGAGCACCCCTCACCGACACGGGCACTTTCAATAACAACACTAGATGTTAGAGATGTATGTCCAGAAATTTTTCTTGAGCACCTTTATTGGGAATCCTGAATCAATCCAAAAACGTATGACAAAAGGCATTCAAAGATGTAAAACTCAACTTATAAATCTTGCCTTGAGAAACTAAAGGATAGTATTATGACAGTAGTATAAAGGGTTCGAAGAATCTCTTTTAAAGCCAAGCAGTTGAGCTATGGAGCCCACAGAGGAAAACATTTCTGCTCTGCGTAGAGGAGCTGCGAAATGCGCAGTCAATAAAGGAAGGCGCTTAAAGCTCCTGCTAAGAAAAACTGCTAAAAAATCCTGCTAAGGTTGCAGATCCTGCTAAGAAAAACTCGAAGGCTTAAACCTGTGTGGAATATATATCTATACTCTGTGGACAAGAGGATTTTGAAATTGAATTAATAAAATAATACATTTTTACAATTTCATAATCTCTCTTTGCTCCGTTATGGGTTTTTACTTAAAAATTTTTACTCTGCAGTTTAATATTCAATCTTTCCCGGAGAGTTTCTCTCAAATGCTCACCCTGGAGCCTACCAACACCATAAGTTCCCGGTGTAGCATTTAAGCTGTATTAGGATTTTTATCTTTTTGATTTATTTTAAGATATATTCTTCCAAATTCTTTAGGGCTTATAAATCGGATTTAAGAAAGTTATGATGCTCAATACTCATTTATTGAGCTTAGTTTGTACTCTAGATCTATTTTCAGAATCGTTATTTTTGTTGCACAAACTTTGTTCAAGTTCATCAAAGGTCAATACCCTTTAAAAGGAGAAGAAATAAATTAAGATATCCTAAAAGGCTTTCCAAAAGTTATTTAACCTCTGGTTACATTCCTGACATATTTATGAGGGTATGGATTTCCCTGACATTTCCCTGATTTCCCTGACATGGCAGACACCCTGTCTTTACAAAATATATGGCTAATGAAATAATTTGATCATTAGATCCATTTCTACGCTTCTTGCTTCGTGCCGCGCAAAAGTTTCAATGACAGAGGAGAAATCAATGGTTCTTAACAACTGACGTTCAATTGAAAGAACTGCCAAGAATGTCAGCCTCGTCTGCCCCATTGAGTTTCTCAAGTAATCAAATATTAACTTGAGCTTTGAAAGTGAACGTTAATTTAACTTTCCAGCTCTTTTCAAAATAAAAGTTTCCAAAAAGTGCGTAATAATTACCCTCCGTGACTATATATATGTTTTTAATTCAAATTTACGTAAAGACTATTTCCATTCACTTACTGTAGTACCGTAAATGACCGATTAAGTACCCTGGGCACTTATTTATAAACAAAAGTTTTTGGGTGGGTGCTTATTCGGACTGGGCACTTATTCGGACCTGGGCGCTTATTAAGGAAAGGAAAAACAGATAACTAAACATACATGATCTTTCTATAGAATAGATACTTTTAATATTAATATTAATATCATTATTGTTAAATGATTTAAATATTCTTAACACATATTATGATCTTAAAAGAATTATTATTGATATAATAAAATGCACTTATTTCACGTTTTATAACCGGAATAAGGTAGCCTAATATGGAACTTTTAAAGTGGTAAGAACCTACTCCATATCCATTCCAGTATGTTTTTTTATAAGCGATGGCTGAGAATATATTCTATTAAAGACAACATTTGATAATCATTTAAAAAATTGTTTACCATTATAGTTATCTAGGCTTTTTTATGGGCGTTCATTAGTAGTGTAGGGACCATGGAAAGCTTCAAAAGCTGTTGTTACGTCGGGCTGATATTAATAACGTCGAAGTATGCTTCATTGTGAGAAACAGTTCCTTCCGTAACATGCATAACTTTACGGCAAAGCCCATGCGTAGCGCCCACATTAGTTCAAATCGTAAGATGCTGCATAGATAAATGTTAATTTTTGTTTTATTTACAGCTGTAGCGCTTGCAATGTGGACTTTTCATCTCGCAAAGAATTTCTTAAACACTGCAAATTGGTTCATCCCTAGTTTGAAATTTGTCTTTTGGCTCAATTTTGTTAAGAATTAGTAATGTTTAGTCCTCCTTTACTTCTAAAATAGCTAGTTGCACTCCTTTCACTCTTTTATCATAAACCAAAATTTCTCTGATTTTTTTTTTTTTTTGTGATTTTAATGCCACATCTTCATAAAAACCCCAAGACAGATTTTGACACTCCACTTCAAACTTAATGGTTTTCCGCTGTACTAGTCGTTTGCCAACAACAACCAGTCTTCTTCCTTGGTTTTAAATTTAATTAAAACCTGTTATTTCAATAAAAGTTGAGTCCAGATAACCCTTGTTTAGTTCTTCTCATGAAAGAAGGGAATGCAGTAAATGGGAGAATTTATATGTTTATAAGACGAGAAGTAGCGACTTAAGTTAAGGTTCCTAGAATTCAAGCACACGATTAATGTACTTTAAAGGAAGAAACTGTCGCGAGAAAAATTTCGCGACTTTCGCGACAGTTTCTCCCCGCAACAGTTTCTTCCCGCGACAGTTTCTTCCCGCGACAGTTTGTTTTTGGCCCGTTCGCGACAGTTAATTCCCGCGATATGCAGACATTTGAATTTGAACAACAATTATGATGTGAAAATTTTAATAGCTTTCCTAACAAATCAGAATCTTTTGTGCATTCTGTGACTTGACTAAAAATATGCAGACATATTCATGATCTCTTTTAATCAAGTTTTGGAAAGGAATATGATCATATGAGATTTCTAGCTTTAGCCATATAAATGCAGGTATGTTAATGATAGCACCGCCAAGTTTTACGATGACATTTTTCAAACCCATTTTAGTGAAAATATGTGCAAAATATGTTCGACTTTATCATCCATAAGACAGAGATCACTTTCATCCTGTCACATCCCGTTTGGGGTCGCTTTTGAAAATTAAAATAAAACAGGATGATCGAAGTTTGTTGTACAATTTATAATACATGAATGCTGAAAGATCTGGCAACATATTTATATCTTCACAGCCATATTTCAACTTCAATTCTTTGATTTATGCCATATATATCTTCACAGCCATATTTCAACTTCAATTCTTTGATTTATGCCATATACGGCTTGAGGTAGCGCTTTGCTTGGCTAGAGCTCACTTCGAGGGAACGGTGGTTGGCAGGGATAGCATTAAAAAGGTTCAGAAGACCTTGTTTCCATAATGGCCCCTTTATAGAGGTATTAACAAAAAATTTTGTTCAAAAACGAAAAGAGGAACTAAGGTTGTAAGGCTTATTGGGGGATTTCTTTACTTACTCTGCGTACCCAGCAGGGCGAACTAAAAGTAATGATATCGATTTTTTTCTCTTCGCTGGAGTGTTTTAAAGAAGTCTTCTTTTATATTATGTCTGAAACCATTGAGGGTCCTGGCTGTTTTTAAGCTTACTGGTAAATTGTTCTATTTGATTACAAGCAGTTGATGTTGCGCCTATTTCCCCCTGGTATCCTGCATCGGATATGATCTGTATAAATACCCAAGAAACAAAAATTTAACTTCTTAAGCACACAATGCCATATCAATATCAAAAGCTGTACATAGCATGTCATAAGGACTTAACCCTTTCGAACAAAAAGTTTACTACGCAAGTCAAACATTCTGATCACTACAATGGTTTGGTATACTATATTTCAAACGTGCGAGTTCTAGATCGTTAGACTAGGTGTTTGTGCGGTGCTAGGTATACTTGAGTCTTTAAAATCTGACCTTATCTCAATAAAATCGTGATTTTGGAGATAGAATTAGAGCTGGCCAATTCTGTATGTGATTAGGTTTTAGTTATAAATCAAATGGCAAAATATTTGAAAAATCCTAAGCAAGGTTTGTTTTTTTTCGATCTAAGTAGAGAACTCATTATCAAGATAAGGGTTTGCTTATGACCCTTCATAAAGTAGTAAGTTTTTTTTGTGTATCTAAATTCAGATTATTGGGCAATCTAATTAATATATTACTATCGTAATGTTAAGCATATTCTTTAAGGGAGATGAAGAGCCAATGTAATTTGGAAAGCTCCTGTATATCATTATTATTATTATTATTATTATTGATTGAGAGAGGCAAAAAACACGTTTTAATAAGCCGTGTCATTAATTAAGCCACATTTTGCAAGGTGCGGCCTATTTAAGTATGCGGCTTAATTTGACGTATTTTCAAAGACTGTAAAACCTTGAGGACTATAAAACCCCACAATCTAGCCCCTATATAAATCACACATGAAATCTGACAAGGAACATGCTTTTCTAGTGATATATATTGTAAGCAAGTGTGACATTTACCACTGGTTGAGGTCTACAAGCGAAAACAAGTTCATACCCATAAGATTTTTGCTTGGTGAGATTGCTATGCTTATACCTTAAAGGCGGGAATCTTGGATTCACATGATGGTAATGTTTTGTTCTTTGGCTTTGATAGCGAGTTGGCAATCTAGTCTCGTTCCTATATCAATGGAATGACCGAAAAGGAATGTGTGAAAGAGTATACCCAACTGTATTTTTAAGGAGCCAATCAGAAATTGGACTGCCTGAATGGCTTGTGTTAGACGAAAAAAGCTTTTAAGTACACAATGTTTTCGCTATTTCGTGCAATATTCTTATTTTGTACCACAAACAAACCAATAAACAATGTTGATAAAGTGCAAAATAGGATTGGGGAACCTTAACTTTCAAAGAGTAATTCAATTTACTTCATTGAAGAGGCTCTTATAAGATCAGAAATCCGCCAAAGACCTTATTCTTACTGTTCAAAGTTACTTGTTGAGAGTGCTGCATCACCTTTAATATCACAGGAAAAATCTTGATGTTGTGAATGACAATGTCAGAGCATACACTAGATGCGTACATTCCATGGTGCACAAAGCGTTCAAAATAGGCTTATAACGCCTATTTGACAAAGTTTGCACACACTAGATGCGTACATTCTATGGTGCACAAAGCGTTTAAAATAGCCTTATAAGGCATATTTGACATAGTTTGCCTACACTACATGCTTACATTGAATGGTGCACAAAGCGTTTAAAATAGGCTAGTAAGGCATACTTGTCATAGTTTGCATACACTAGATGCGTACATTCTATGGTGCACAAAGCGTTCAAAAAAGCCTAATAAGATTGCATGCTTGGAATGCGTACATTCCATGGTGCACAATGTGTTCAAAATAACCTAACAAGGTGTTTTTATTGACAACTGCATGCTTGGAATGCGTACATTCCATGGTGCAAATATGTGTTCAAAATAACCTAACAAGGCGTTTTTATAGACAATTGCATGCTTGGGATGCGTACCTTCCATGGTGCACAATGTGTTCAAAATAACATAACAAGGCGTTTTTAGTGACAATTGCATGCTTGGGATGCGTACATTCCATGGTGCACAATGTGTTCAAAATAATCTAAAGCACGGAAGGGAACATTTGTATATTTGAAACTGAGCAGGCAGCTGAAAGATTGGTAGAAACAGAAAGCAAGGAATGGGAACATGCGTATATTTGAAACTCAGAAGGCAGCTGAAAGATTGAAAGAAACAGAAAGCACGGAAGGGGAACATTTGTATATTTGAAACTGAGCAGGCAACTTAAAGATTGGTAGAAACAGAAAGCACGGAAGGGGAACATGCGTATATTTGAAACTCAGAAGGCAGCTGAAAGATTGAAAGAAACAGAAAGCACGGAAGGGAACAGATACGTGCATTCCGAGGTTGCACAAAGCATTCAAAACACGCTGATAAGGCATATTTGACATAGTTTGCATACACTGGATGCGTACATTCCATGGTGCACAAAGTTTTCAAAATACGCTAATAAGGCATATTTGACATAGTTTGCATTACACTAGATGCGTACATTCCAAGGTGCACAAAGCGTTCAAAATAGACTAATAACGCAAATTTGACATAGTTTGCATACACTAGATGCGAACATTCCATAGTGCACAAAGCGTTCAAAATACGCTAATAAGGCATAATGAACCCAGTTCATAATTTTATGAACTGAGCAAAATTAACAGTGTTTCCTTAAGGCCTTTTCCAAATTCAAACAGTGGTTTCTCGCAGCTGGCACGAGATTTGAGCACAATATTTGGTATACAGGTATTTGGTGGCACGGTTAACACTGTGATGTAGTTATAATTGCGATTCCTCGAAAAAAGTATTTTGTGACGTCATCACTTTGGTACTCTATTCAACCCTGGTCTGGAAGCTTAATTAAAAACAAACGGTGCCGCCGAGGATTTTGAATTGACCGCTCACTGAAATCGATTGCGACAGACATTGTGTCACATTCACTGCAAGATCTGCATATCAACACGAAACAACACCCCTTCCACACAATGACCAAAGGCACCTTTGTGGAATGTGAAAAAATAGATTTGAATCCAGCCTACTTTACTTTATCACGGAAAAAAGGTTATGACATCCTCTGGTGCATAATCTGGTGCGCTTATATGCTTTAAGTATGACACGTCTAGTCCATGGCTAGCACTAAGCCAGCCTAAACGTCTTCTAGGAACTTGGGGGTGCCAATCTTATCGCTCTTAGGCATATTTGACATAGTTTGCATACACTTCATGCGTACATTCAAAGGTGCACAAAGCCTTTAAAATAGGCTAATCAGGCATATTTGACATAGTTTGCATACACTAGATGCGTATATTCCATGGTGCACAAAGCGTTCAAAACAGAGCAATAAGGCATATTTGACATAGTTTGCATACACTAGATGCGTACCTTCCATGGTGCATAAAGCGTTCAATATAGGCTAATAAGTCATATTTGACATAGTTTGCATACACTAGATGCGTACATTCCATGGTGCACATACTACTACTACTACTACTATTACTACTACTACTACTACTACTACTATTACTACTACTACTACTACTATTACTATTACTACTACTGCTACTACTACTATTACTACTACTACTACTACTACTACTACTACTACTACTACTATTACTACTGCTACTACTGCTACTACTGCTACATCAACTACTACTACTACTACTACTACTACTACTACTACTATTGCTATTACTATTACTATTACTATTACTATTACTATTACTATTACTATTACTATTACTATTACTATTACTAATGAGACAAAGATAAGAGATAAACTATTGCTGTCTTTTTAAAATTGGAGTGAAACTGTAAAATAACCAACTTTCAAAATGGTGAGTTTGTAGAAGAAATGGATGCAAAATTTTGAGAATTTCTAATAATTTAGCGCAATCGTAAATCGAACAAAGGCTTAATTGCAGACAGCAAAAAAAAAAGAAAAAAAAGAGTGAAGTTACACTGATGAGACAAAGATAAGAGATAAACTATTGCTGTCTTTTTAAAATTGGAGTGAAACTGTAAAATAACCAACTTTCAAAGTCCCAGTCTGTAATTTCTCTTTGAGTGTCCCGGTCGTCATTTATATTCCCTCTCTCCCGGTGTCCTGGTCGTCATTTGTGTCCTGGTCGTCATTTGTGTCCCGGTGTCTCGGTCTGTATATACATTCGTTTTTGAATTGGCATATGATGAAATAAATTTTTCATTTTTTTTTTCTTTTTAGTTTTTTTGGTTTTTACCTTTTTTTAGCTTTTTTCTTTTTTTAGTTTTCTTTTTCTCCTTTATTTTTCATTTTTTTTCCTTTTTTTAGTTTTTTTTTCTTTTTTCTCAGTCATCGCAACAGACGATTAATCCGGCTGAGCTCAAAGGTCTTATTTGCAATCTTAATCTATCGAAAGATCAATCTCAACTTTTAGCATAAAGATTAAAAGACAAAAATATTTTGACTTAGGCACCAAGAGTTTCTTACTATAATAAATTAAGGGATAGCTCATTTTCGAGCAAAGGACTTGTTTGTGTTCTGTGCAAACGTGGAAAAATTTTTGGTTGAGCTGGGCATCGAAAATTGCGATGTATCTGAGTGGAGACTGCTTATCGAATCATCAAGTTCAACTGGGCTGGCATCTACAGTTATTGTAGTCTCATAGTCCTTATTGAAATATGCCATGACAGGGGCATGAGCTAAACCAGACTTCAGTTTCATGAAGGCAGTAGTTTGGGCGGGTCCCCAAATAAATTTAGCATCTTTCTTGGTAAGTTCTCGTAGCAGTGCTGTGACTGTTGAGTAATCTTGAGGGTCATGCGTTGAGGGTCAAGCCTCTGTCGGATAATCGCTGTAGGCATTGGTTCAAAGATTTATCATGCTGTTCCTTAGTTTTGCCAAAGATAATAATAACTCAATGTTCTGAAATATGTGTGTTTCAAAACACATCGACAGTCTGGCAGATCTGTACGAATGCGTCGCATCAAACAGATTTCATGTTTACTTCATGTATATATCAAATGCAATTTCATGTTTACTTCATGTATATATCAAATGCAATTTCATGTTTACACAAAACGTCTTCATTCTGTTTTTCATCGCTTTTACCAGTCTGTGTTACAAAAATATCAAAATACTACATTGCAACAAATATTTCTAGTCTCTTTATATCTACGAGCCAATATTATACTAGTAAAAAACAGGTCGGGCTAATGAGGGTTAATGTAGAAGTAAAAGACTTCAAGTTTAGATGCGAAGAGAATTTTTTTTTTTGCTGAAAAAACAGCTTTTAAATACTACATGTAGATAAAGTTAGACTTGTTTAAAAAAGTCTGTGATGTCTCTTTGCTTAAGAGATTTCAATCTTTCCTTTTCGTATAGTCGTTTAAAATTCGAAATAAACATTTTCATTTGCTGACCTTCATCGCTAAACATAGCAGTATCATTCAACACATCAATGGCGGACTCAATTGATGATCACCTGTTTGATAAAAATTCTGTTTGATACATTCTTCGCTTCATGTTTCGATGAAAATGAAAAATGAAAATGAAAAATCTAGGGGGATTTTCCATCACTGTTCGCTGTCAAAACATAACTAGCGTTTTCACAAATTATCTTTTTACATTGCTCTACATTCATTGATGAAATGAGTAGACATCCGAAAATGAAAAAAAAATTATGTTTTACCTGTTTGATAAAAATTCTGTTTGATACATTCTTCGCTTCATGTTTCGATGAAAATGAAAAATGAAAATGAAAAATAAGGTATTGATAAGGTTCTTATCAATTGATTGATAAGGTATTGATAAGGTTCTTAGCAATTGAGTGATAAGGTATTGGTGAGGTTCTTATCAATTGATTGATAGGGTATTGATAAGGTTCTTATTAATTGATTGATAATGTATTGATAAGGTTCTTATTAATTGATTGATAATGTATTGATAAAGTTCTTATCAATTGATTGATAATGTATTGATAAGGTTCTTATCAATTGATTGATAAGGTATTGATAAGGTTCTTATCAATTGATTGATAAGGTATTGATAAAAAAACGCTTGTTAGGTCATAACGATCTAGTGATTTCTGTCCCATACGCAGATGGGTTAGACAAGGATGCGTCTTTCACCACACCTCTTTAATCTCTACAGCGAATACATACAGAGAAATGTTGATAACATAAAAGGAATTAAAATCGGCGATCAGAACACTAACTGTGTGCTGTGTGCTGTATGCTGTGTGCTGTGTGCTGTGTTCTGTGTGCTGTGTGCTGTGTGCTGTGTGCTGTGTGCTGTGTGCTGTGTGCTGTGTGCTGTGTGCTGTTTGCTGTGTGTTTGTAAAAAATTAAGCAGATTTCTGAACACCTTACAGATTGACGTTTAGCTGAAGATCCACGGAGTACGGAATACAGTGTCAACTCAATATGAACTCTTCCTCCATAGGCTCCCTAAATGCGCCACTTATATGTCATATTCCTGTACCATGCCGCATTCACGTTTTCTTAAAAATGTTTCTTTTGTTTCATTAATTTAGTCACATTTTCACATCTAAAGTAGTCAGTGTGATTTTCTTTCGTTGCTGTTCCACTTAGTAATATGTTGAGCGATGCTATCGGGCCTTCACTCTGCTAGAAGCCTTGCTCGTCAAAACCTTGAGCAAGCCCAAACTAAAATGAAGATGTGGTATGATAAGAAAACAAAAGTGCGCACCTTTAAGCCTGGTGATAAGGTTTTAGTTTTTCTGCCTATTACAGGAAATCCACTGCAGGCGAAATTTTCGGGTCCTTATGTAGTTTAAAACAAAATCAATGACTTAAACTACATAATCAATACACCAGATCGGAGAAAGTCCAAGCGTTTATGTCACATTAATATGCTTAAAGAGTACCACCAAAGGGAAGTATAGTTTACACCAATACCTTTTCATCACTGAATTGCAGCCAAAACGAAAACCGTTTGCATACATTTGGTGGAAATTCGGCAGACCTCGATATATAAGTCCAATCAATGTCAATACGTAAATGTTCAGAAGCACATATTTCGCGTTCCGCTTATGTGGTCACAAATGGATTTCCAAGAAAAGGCTCGTTCAGAGTGCCGAGTTGCTCCTTGAGGCGTTGCACACCTTTTTCACACGGTTGATTTTCCTTAACACAGTGTATTTTGTCGTCATCAGAGCCGACAATTCCTCAGTTCTAATTCAGATACAAGAGTCAGTTACCAAAAACCGTTTGCTATGCTGATTCGCAGGATCATAGAGATCGGAAGGATCGAAGTGCGATTGAACACACATTTCCCTGCAGATATGCACCGTGGCAAAAAACATAGCTTTCTCCAATTACTTCAAATCATAGCTCGAAGTAAAACAATGACGTTTTATTTCTGTTGCCCACTCCTCAGTTCTAATTCAGATACAAGAGTCAGTTACCAAAAACCGTTTGCTATGCTGATTCGCAGGATCATAGAGATCACCAATACCAATACCAATACTAATACTAATACTAATACCAATACCAATGCTAATACTAATAGAATACTAATATTAATGCCAATACCAATACTAATACCAATACTAATACTAATACTAATACTAATACTAATACTAATACCAATACCAATACCAATACTAATATTAATAGAATGCTAATATTAATACCAATACCAACACTAATACCAGTACCAATACCAATACTAATACCAATACCAATACCAATACTAACACTAATACTAATACCAATACCCATACCAATACTACCTTGATTGAGACTTGATTTTATGTAGTAGCAATAGTTTTCAAGAAAAAACAAGCTCTGTTTCTTGAAAACTACCGAGGTCTTAAAAAATAAGATTATTCTTTCAAAACTATACTATTCTCACTCTGATTCCCAAATCGTACCTAAAAAGCTCGTCGTGATGATTAAGAATAATTGAAGTAAAAAAAATTAATTAAACCTTTCGCTTGCCAAATAAAATGTTCATTAAATGTAGACTTGGATCACGTTTAGTTAAAACTGTCAAATAAAGTGAGGACAAAAGATCCATGATGTTTTGTACTATATCTCTGGCTACATAGCGAAGCAGCTATTGAAAGTTTTAAAGTGCCCAGAGTGTGCATAATCTCTCTAACAGTTCCAAGTCACAAAAGTAACGGATCGTCTATTAAGGGCTATGGCTATACAGTGGCAAACTATAGCTGCTCGATCACCGTCGTGCAGGAAGTACATCCAAATGTTTTCCTTTCACTTGAGCAGCATTTCAAGGAAAGCTACTCCATTGATGAAAATGCCAATGAAGATCATTGTACGGCATTAATCAAAGAGATGGAGTAGTCAATAAAACGTCAAAAATAGCGAGAACTCTTTTTGCCTGCCAATATAAGGGGGAAGGAACGATACGGGGGCAGTTTTCCTTGCACCCCCGTGGCTATGTGCCTGGTTTAAACACGCTTATTCACTTTTACATTATCAATTGTCAAATAGAGGTGAAGGGTAATTTGTTGCAGAATTTGTTGCAGAGTCCCAGATTAGTGAAGCTGTTGGTCGTTGTTTTGGGAGCAGTCAGACTAGGGTTGTGTTCACGGCACAACGCATGTTGCCTAAAGTCTACTTGGTATATGTTACTAACAATTTTTGCTTTATTTTTATGCCTTTAATTTATCTATGTTGTTAATATTATGCATGCTATGTTCATTTTATTCAATATGTCTATGTTGTGTGCATTATTAACATTATCCTTCATACTTTTTCAGACTATGTTATCCATACCATTAACCTTATTTTTATGTTAGAGACTTTTTGTACGTTGTTAATATTTTGAATTATTTTTATGCTTTTAATTTATCTATGTTATAAATATTATTTAAGTTATGTTTATGTTATCTTATTGATATTGGAAAACGCTTAGAGTGGAGGAATCGGGATGAAGCTTGGTGGATAGAATAAGCAAATGTCGTAGATACGTGATTGACATAACCGTACTAGATTCGCTCTCTTTGGGGAGGGGTTCAGTGCTTTGGCGAGTTCAGTGCTTCTGGACGTGCTAGGACGATGAAAATTGGTAGGCGTGTCAGGGAGCTGCACAAATTGACTTGATAATGTCGGTTTCCCAGATTCGACCACCTTGGGGGCTAAAGGGAGGGGGAAAAATAGAAAAAATGAGGTATTTATAACTTACGGGTACTCGTCGTCACACTTGTCGCACAGGAGCAGCTTGTTCTGATGGTGCTTACCAAAACACACACGACAGGCACAAAAGAAGCATACCGCAACAGATAAGTCATCGTTGCAGAAGGAGCACCAAACGGACTCCCCTCGTTTCGGACGATGTACACTTTCTTCTACCGCTGTTTCTTCTTTCCGGGCCCTCTCCGCTTCAATCTGGTCTTTCTCGCGGTCACTGTGTGACTCGCTCTTCTCCGATGGTGACTTCCACTCTTGTGTTTCATCCGATTGCCATTTTTACCATCACCTTCATTTTACTCGTATCTTCCTTACAGTATCAAGCCATGTTGTTTCAGTCTTCCCTCTGTACTTTTTGACATATATTTGATAATCTCTCTGGGCTCTTTTGGCTGGTGTTTTGTCTGGTAGTCTCATCATGTGTCCATATCACTTCAGTCTTCTTAGTCACCTTAATGCATGATAGTGATGTCAATGTACTAATTTGACGTCACATACGTTGTAATAAAGTGCGCAACGAATTTGATAATTGCCAGATATGTATTTATCTAACTGCGTCATGGTGTGTGTCTTGGGGGATTTAGGGTTATAAATTGTATGGTTAAGCCTATATAGATATGATTGATCCCCTTTTAATCCAGGACGTGTGCCGTATTTTGTATGGGAAGCTAATACTTAACGTGCAGCAGATGAGACACAGTATCATTAGATAAGACAACGTAAAGGAGCCGTCAAATGTTTAAAACGTACGAATAGGTTATGTGGTTGATCTTTAACCTATATGACTTCGATACGCAATGGTAGCGGCAAGACTGTTTCATCCACGGCAGCGAAACTAGCACAGGCAATATAGAGCGATACAGAGCTATATAGAGCGATACAGAGCGATACAGAGGGATACAGAGCGATGCAGAGCGATACAGAGCGATGCTGAGCGATGCAGAGCGATACAGAGGGATACAGAGCGATGCAGAGGGATACAGAGGGATGCAGAGTGATATAGGGCGATGCAGAGCGATGCAGAGCGATATAAGGGGTACAGAGCGATACAGAGAGATACAGAGGGATGCAGAGTGATATAGGGCGATGCAGAGCGGTACGGAGGGATACAGAGGAATACAGAGTGATACAGCATTATGTTTTGTAATTTGAACTTTTAGGGCTTTTATCATCGCTGCTGCACCAGGAGAAGTTCTACCAAAGTTTCCGCAACCAACACACGTCTTCGCTGCTCATTGTGTGCGACTGGCAGTTGTGATAGATAAGAAACGGGTACGTTTCGTTCCTTCTTAATTTATCTAGTTACCTCGACTGAGGCTTTCACTCGATTTGATTCTGCACGTCTTGCCCATCCCTCTCTATCCATCATGGCCATTCTGAGTTCTTTAACACTCGCACAATAACCAAAATAAACTACATGATAAATTCTCCATGGAAAGATCATCCCACGTAACCTCCTCCACTCGCCGCCCCAACAAGAAAAAATCCCCCTGAAAACGTCTGTACACTTCCCAATAACCATTTCTATATGTAAACAATCGTCAAAGTTCGTGACTTGCAGCCCCTCCCCTGGGGACTGTGGGAGAGTAACAAAGACTTAGCTATTAGATTTTTCGACTATGCTGAACAAAATGGCTAGCTTAAAATTTTTGTATGTTGACTTTGCGAAAAAAATGAGCGTGGGAGGGGGCCTAGGTGCCTATATATGAATTTAGATGCCAGTGCGATGCTAGGTATGTTGGAAGGACGTCTCAAAGACTTACAGATCGTATATCGCCATATTCCACCCGTGTTGAGAAATATGAAGGCCGTTCGTGAACGTCAACAACCCGAACGCAAGTGTAAAGCAAAGGTGAGTCTGATGTGACTTCTCTCTACATATTGGGTCCCAAATTGTCAGGTTGTTGATACAAAGCATACATTGTGATTCGGCCATCGGTACACATTTACTACATCAGCACGACTGTTTGTGGGCCTATACGAATGAAGAGCACTTGACAAATCTTTTCTTGCCACAGCTAACGTCCGTCTGTCAGATGTTGTTACACAGATGATTAATATGGAATACCAAACACATTGTCGGCCGTTGCTAACTTGACAGATAGTTGGGTTTAAGCTTTCTGACTTATGCCTAAATCGTTATACTTGCAAAAAATTGATGGTAGTGTTATATATCAATGTGATACCCATGTGAAGAGCACTTGACAAATCTTTTCTTGCCACAGCTAACGTCCGTCTGTCAGATGTTGTTACACAGATGATTAATATACAACAAAGCTGAGCCTTTACTACTTGGTTAGCTATGCACGGTGCCCCACATTGTTCTAGGACTTTGACATTAAAACTTTCGTCTTGCCATCTAGTTCTGCAAATTGATTACAGGCAGCCTTTCTGAAGCTGCTCGAGGAGTTTAAGAAGGCGACAATACGTTGTCTATGTTTTGAATTTCTCCTATGAGTTTAGAGGAATGTTATTTATATATGTATCTAGATTCATGTACCTCTCATCAGGACCTGGTAGATACATGACCTCGTTTTTCGTAATGTCAACAGCTCCTGAATTTGAGGCCTCGAGTTGCTTAGCTTGTTGCTTAGATTTTGGACCAAATTGAGGCCTCACACCTAAGCAAACTGAGTTGTTAATAAAAAAATGTGTAGGCTTGAAAGTGATTTATTTTTATGTTGACATGCACAAAACGAAATTCAGCGTAAGATGAGATAACAGACGCAACCAGAATGTTCAGTGATCAAAAGTATTTTATGTATTTTCTAGTCTACAAATCGTACAATTGTTAGCACGTACATCTAGTACATTTGCCTCATTGATCGTCTCGGATCTTGAAATTTTTGCAATAAGGAATAGAAATTTTTGATATAATTATTGCTATGATTTTGCTCTCTTATATGCTGAATGCAATGGTGGGATTTTCGTTAATATTCTATGACTTTTAGGGGGTGTTTCCCCCTATTTTCCAAACTAAGGTAAATTTTCTCAGGCTCATAACTTTTGATGACAAAGATTAAATTTGATGAAACTTATATATTTCAAATCAGCATGAAAATCCGATTCTTTTGATGTATCTTTAAGCATCAAAATTCCGATTTTTAGAGTTTCGTTTAAGGTCCTGTTAATGAAACGACTGCTGTTTGGCTGTGGGTGCGATGGATGTATGATTGGAAGCATTTGTTTTAAACAGAAGGACTTTGACAATATTGCACCACCGCTTCATACCAAATTTACTTCCGCGCAAGTAAAAATTGTTTACAACAAGTTTTTACGACGTCGGGATAATCGAATTCCGGATAATCGAATTCCGGATAATCGATATTCGGATAATCGAATTCCGGATAATCGAATTCCGGATAATCGAATTCCGGATAATCGAATTCCGGATAATCGAATTCTTGCATACACTAGATGCGTACATTCCATGGTGCACAAATCGTTCAAAATACGCTATTAAGGCATATTTGACATAGTTAACATACACTAGATGCGTACATTCCATGGTGCACAAAGCGTTCAAAATAGGCTTATAAGGCATATTTGACATAGTATGCATACACTAGATCCGTACATTTCATGGTGCACAAAGCGTTCAAAATACGCTTATAAGGCATATTTGACATAGTTTCCATACACTAGATGCGTACATTTCATGGTGCACAAAGCGTTCAAAATAGGCTAAGATCCCTTGACATACTTTGCGGAGCCAAGATTGCGGACCACTGCCATGGATAACCTAGTTTCTATATTCATAGTTTGATCCCTAGACTTGCCACTTTCTTTTCTTTTAATTATTTACATCTACATTTTTTTGCATTAAGGGAAATGAAGATCTAATGTAATTTGGAAAGCTCCTATATGTCATTATTATTATTATTATTATTATTATAAAAATCTAAATTATCATTAAATTAGGACATTATCTTGTTGATGTTGTTATTATTGTTATTATCGTTATTATTGTAACACTCGAAGTAATCTGCGATACATCCACATCTCAGCAGCGTCGATGCGCTTGGCGTCTGCTTTCTTGATGGTCCATGTCTGTGATTGTACGGCCTCCGCTGCGTACACCGAATTCTTCCAGCTCGGCTTCTTTCATTATCTGCTCAGTATATAGAGTGAATAGGCGAGGTGAGACGATACAGCCCTGACGAACACCCTTCCCTAATGTAAACGGTGGTGTAGATTGCTTGTTCCATCTTATCACTGCAGTGTGCTCGATATATAGTCCTTGGAGAAGCGCAATAGTCTCAAATTGCATCACTAAAAGGGCCCTAGCCTCTTAGTTGTCTCAAATTGCATCACTAAAAGGGCCCTAACCTCTTAGTTGTCTCAAATTGCATCACTAAAAGGGCCCTAACCTCTTAGTTGTCTCAAATTGCATCACTAAAAGAGCCCTAACCTCTTAGTTGTCTCAAATTGCATCACTAAAAGGGCCCTAACCTCTAAGTTGTCTCAAATTGCATTCATAAAAGGGCCCTAACTTATAGTTGTCTTAAATTGCATCACTTAAAAGGCCCTAACCTCTTAGTCTGGATACGGCTCTGGTTCTGGTTCTGGCTCTGGATACGGCTCTGGTTCTGGTTCTGGCTCTGGATATGGCTCTGGCGCTGGCAAGGGCTCTGGCTCTGGATATGCCTCTGGTTCTGGATATGGCTCTGGCTCTGGATATGGCTCTGGATCTGGCTCTGGCTCTGGCTCTGGCAAGGGCTCTGGCTCTGGATATGGCTCTGGCTCTGGCTCTGGCAAGGGCTCTGGATATGGTTCTGGCTCTGGCTCTGGATACGGCGCTGGTTCTGGTTCTGGCTCTGGATACTCAGTGTAGATAATTGCTATGTAATATTTCATGGCGATGCGTGCAGTTCAGAATCAAATGTCCTGAATCTCAAATAAGGGCCACATCTGCCAAAGCCATTTCCTTTCATGGTACTACCAACATCTCTTAAGCGCTTGCAAACACTTGCTGTCCCTTTGGTTTTTCAAATGTTAAATTTATGTTTCCTGTATCGCTCAGCTTGGTCAATTGACGCTAAGTATTTATTAGAAGTGCTCTGTGATCGATCCACTACGACGCAGCTGAACTCTGATCTGGGTCGTAGATTAAAATAATATATTTTACTTCCAGTAAGTTTTAATGCCTTAATTATTTAAAGTTATGAATCAAAATTATAATTATAATTATTATTATCCATACTTTAATCAATTATTGTGATTTATTGTAAATTCCGATAATATTATCATCGATACTTGTATGAATTAAAGTGATTCATTTTAAGCCAAGTAATATCGATCGTGATATTTCTGGCATTAAAATAATATATTTTACTTCCAGTAAGTTTTAATGCCTTAATTATTTAAAGTTATGAATCAAAATTATAATTATTCTTGCTTTTATGTGTACTGACTCCAGAACGGCCAAATGAAATGCAGACCTGGCCTTTCCTATGATACGGAAGCAATCGTCCGGAAATGAGGATATCAGGGAGAGAATTAAAGTCAGGAAGGAAGTAGATTTGACAATCTCAAGAGGAGTGATGAAGACCTAACTTTGACTTATTTCACAAGCTGCTTCCTACGCAGACTAGCAGTATAGCAGACATAAATGTCGCTAAGGTAATTTTGGGAATCAAAACTACCTCCCAATTTTATAACTTGGTACAGTACAGCTAAGAAGGTTGCAGTGGCCAGCCCGTTAAGTGTCTATATTTTTCGAATTGTGAGTCTGTGATTGCAAGTCGTGTTTGTTCTGTCAGCCATACCGCACATGTACGCACATATTTCTGAAGAATGAAGATTTAATTAATACAAGGAGTCACTCATTTCAGAGCAGAAGGAAAGTGATCAATTTTTTCATTTAAACTCCTCTACAAATTTGTGGGAAATAGTATGTCTACATGAGGATTAGGAACCAGGAGTAGTAAGGGAATGTACCGCTCGCTAAGAGCGCCCTTTTGTGTTCACCGTCTTTTCATCCCTATTATCCGATATCTCCTTCATATCCTGAAGTCCTTCGTCATGCGGAATGCTGATGTATAGGCCAACAACATCCGCAGTACAAAGAATTCCGTCTTTAGGCAAATCAGAGATATCTGACAATAGTGATAGAAAGTGCGCACTGTCCTCAACACAAGATGGCATACTACAAACTAATGGACTACGATGAAAATCTAAAAACTCAGAAATATGTTCTGTACTAGTGCTACAGTTAGAAACTACAGGTCTACCTACTACATTGTATTTTCTTAAGAAGTTAGGATTGGAAAAAATAAAATTAAAGAGTTTCAAAGAAATACGTCATTGCCTGGATTCCGGCGGTAGCATGTTTTCATTTCTTTTGGAAAAGCTTAAAAGTCTCATTTACTTACGCTTGAAACTACTGTTTCAACTCATTGCTTACTTCCTGTCTGTCTGCCTGCCTGCCTGACGAACTGACGAACTGACGAACTGACGGACGGACTGACTGACTGACTGACTGACTGACTGACTGACTGACTGACTGACTGACTGACTGACTGACTGGCGTCTCTGCGCCATGTGACTTGACCAAGGAAGAACTGCCCTCCGGCCCGTCATCAATCCAAAGCCCATTAAAGTTAAAGAGTATCATCGAGAAGAGAGGATTGAAATGTTAGCTTTGAAAAAAACACTAGAGAACACTAGAATTCCTTTCAAAACTAATATTTCAAATCCTCTCTTTTCGATGATACTTTCTTTAAGCAAGAGCTCGAATTCCGAGGAAGAGGAGCCGAGAAAAGTAAAGTCAGAAGCAGAGAACGGGTAAGAACAGGTTTCAGCATATAGACCCCCCCCCCCTCCCCATCAACATTTTACTGGCTGCTGGAATGTCCATACTCCTCCGGTCTGTACACGTATGTTAAAAGTTTTAGTTTTCCTGATAGACAATTGCCTTATTAAACTTCCCATGTCACTAAGATTTCATTGCGGTCATTTAGTTACTACGTAGACAGGTGGGGGAAGGGGAGACATGAAGCTATCTAGGAATTATGTGTACATTTATTCTCTACGTGATGCCATTTGTTTTGTTCTGAACGTATTTAGCGTGTTGCTAATTAATGATCATAATATCCACAATGCGTTGAGAATAGCACCAAAAGCTGTTTTTAGTTACAATTGCATGCTTGGAATGCGTACATTCCATGGTGCGCAATGCGTTTAGAATAGCGCCAAGTGCGGTTTTTAGTGACACTTGCATGCTTGGAATGCGTACATTCCATGGTGCACAATGCCTTTCGAAAACACCAAAAGCTATTTTTAGTGACAATTGCATGCTTGAAATGCGTACATTCCATCGTGCACAATGCGTTTAGAATAGCACCAAAAGCTGTTTTTAGTTACAATTGCATGCTTGGACAAGTGTCTTGTTGTTTTGACGCAAATCACAGCTGGAGGCTAGTTATGGAATCATTTGTTTTAGCGGAAAAATATGCCCTAAGTATTCTGTCATAGCTTCTTAAGAGCTTAGAATATTTTTCTTTTGGAGGGGGTCGAGTTAAAACCAAAGAACTGTCTTTTAAGCTATATTTTCTTGTTGAAAGTCATCTTTTTGTCCAGTCACAAGGTTTCATCGAGTTCTTTTCCTATGTCGGCCTACATTTATGCTTGCAAAAAAAAAAAAAATGGAAAGCCACGAATCTTTCATTACAAAAAATGGCTTGCTCAGCAAAAGGACATAGGTACAAGATATATTTGATATTGCCCATGCTTATGACCCAACCAGTTCGGATTAGCTTTGTAGATCAGTGGATATCTTGTATCAAATTGTAGACTTTCATGACTCCCCACATTTTCAGCTTCTGATATCCCAACTAAAATTGTTATTATGCACACATAATGGCCGTCTGTTTGACAAGAACTTGGTTGTATTGGCTGCAGAATTACATAATATTTCTCCGGCTGTTTATAGGATGATAAAAAAGTCTAGTTCCAAGCTTTGAAAAGAAGAGGTTTCTTCTGCAAATTTTCATGTATGGGCAGTTTATAGGTTTCCAGCTTTATTTGTGAGAGTTTCACCCACGAATTTATGATTAATTCCTTCTTTAAATTTTGTTTACAGAAAACCCTCCAAGAATCTCTTCAGCTGCTTAATTCTTTCAAGAATGGTACTTTACGAACTGGAACAACAGACAAACAGGTGCTTGATCGTTACCTATTTGGTGTTTAAACTTAACTGGATTTTATGAAAAGAAGAAGTATTTTTATGAGTGGACATTAAGGATTAAAATGCTCCTTTATGTCAAGGGAGGTAGGTTCTAGCCCTGGGCCTACAGATGTGGCAAACGGTCTTGGAACAATCCGATTGACCGATTCCCGATATGGAATGCCCTTTCCTCGAACTTGCAAATAAGGGCAGTACTACAGTTGATCCTAATGATACTCTCCCCCCCCCCCCAGCTTATCAGAAGGCTACACTGAGTCTGTAAGCACTGTCTTCGTCTTACATTGAAAAAATGGACGCTGGCTTAGATCGACCACATCGACAAGACTCGAGAGGCGGTCCTACTGGGCAGTTGAGCCTGCTTCATGGCTTGCTTCTCTGCCCGGTAGCACAAATTGAGGGGCGTCGGCCTTGGACGCCCTATCTGCCCTTAATTTATTAGTTAGCCTGTTTGGTGGTTTTTCTGTTTATTTAGGGTAGTTTCAATATCGGGCGCAGTGCTCATCAGGGGTCTTTGATTGAGAGATTGCTACTGGCACTGCTGCAATGATAAGATAAGAGAAGCGACTGTTTACAGATAGCTATCCTAATGCGCATGCTGTGTTTGGCGTGTGCGAAACCGGAATTCTTGGAAAACGTGAAAATCGGTGTATCTTACGAATGGGTGATCGGATCCTAATGAAACTTGATATATAGAAGAATCTTGTGTCTCAAATGCTCCATTTTCAGTTTGATTCGGATCCGGGGACATAGAGGGTTGGAGGGGGGAAACAGAAATCTTGGAAAACGCTTTGAGTGGAGAGATCGGGATGAAACTTGATGGGAAGAATAAGCACAAGTTATAGATACGAGGTTGAAATAATTGGTACGGATCCGTTCTCTTTGGTGGAGCTGGGGGTTATAAGGCATATTTGACATAGTTTGCATACACTAGATGCGTACATCCTATGGTGCAGAAAGCGTTGAAAATAAGCTGTTAACTCATATTTGACATAGTTTGCATACACTAGATGCGTACATTCCATGGTTCACAAAGCGATCAAAATCGGCTGATGAGGCATATTTGACATAGTTAGCATACACTAGATGCGTACATTCCATGGTGTACAAAGCGTTCAAAATAGGCTTATAAGGCATACTTGACATAGTTTGCATACACTAGATGCGTACATTCCATGGTGCAGTGGAATCGGAATTTTAGTAGATTTTTGCTGAATGGAGTCGGAGTTGGAGTCGGTATATCCAAGAGGTATGGAGTTGGAGTCGGTTAAAACTTATGGAATCTAGTTAAATGAAATGGTCGGAGTTTTAGTAAGTTTTTGCTGAATAGATTCTAAGTTGGTATATTGGAAATGTCTGGAGTCGGAGTCGATTATGTGGCTTTCATCGTACCTCTCAGACCTAGTTGTTTTAGCAGTGGCTACAAAAGGTCAACAGTACGCAATCGGTTCAATTTCAATTCAAATGTAATTTCATACAGTTAGAAATCAAACAATTCTATACGGCTCATCTCGTATTTCCCTCAAAAGAAGCTACTTCCACTTCCAGATAAAGATGAGCTGCTTTTCAGGCATTTTTTTGAACAAAATTTGTGACTGTCTTGTAAATTAGGACATGTTCCATATTCAGTGAAAAAGAGTTTCTTCTTTTGAGCACGTCTTGCTTCGAGAAAATAACTTATATGATGGAATATATGATACTTATTGCCGCACAACTCATAATCGCAAAACAACAAAACTTAATACACCAACATTTCATTGCTTGTATTGCGGAATTGCTCTAGAAACAAGAGGGCCTCCATTGCGAGACCATGGCAAGAGCATCTAGGCTAATAACATAAGTTGTTGCAACATAGTATTTTCTTAACACATTAATGATTCTCGATTTATGACTGCCTTGACATGATGCTCTCAAATTTTTATTTATTTGCATTTTATATTTAATTTTAACGATTAAAATTATTTGATTAATCTAAAGTGTAGAGGGTGGACTAACAGATAATTTTAACATAGAACTTAACGTATAATTTTTCACTCTTCCCCTTTTAGGGTGCCCATTTGAGGCCCATGTATGTTCAGATGCAAAGGGAAAGCAAAAGCAACGAGTTATGAAAATTTGCTAAAAGTGCCAAACCTCACTGTATGCGCCATCCTCATGTTTCGTCACCCCTCCCTACTTTCTGGTAGCGATCAGAACCCTTGCAAAAAACAAAGCTTAGCATTTTTAACCAGAACATGTATTTATATCACTATTATTCAAAACTCAACCATAAAAAGATTAGAAATGTTCATCTCAATGAGATCCTTGACCTTGATGCTTAATGAAAGTATTGCACGTGAATTTAAAGCATAGATCCACCATTTTGGCACAGTCACGAAAACTGGCTCTCTCTATCACAGGTCCCTCGTGAATAGGGGCTCTGATATCGAAAACACTCTAAATAGACGGTAAAGCCGATTATGGGTAGTTCACGCATACAAGGGGGCCACCCCGTACTAAACGGAGGGCTTTTTGGGTGCCCCCTCCTAGCAAAATGTTACTTTCGTATCTCACCCTTCAATTTGCATTAGTTGAGATTTTCTTGACTTCATTTTTATCATGTTAATGCTTTCCCTAAGACAACAAAACAGTAAATATTTCCAAATATTGACATTTAACAACTTTGCTCTTATCCATTTGACTTTATCTTTCTTGTAAACCTTTGATAGGACACAAACTTCTGTATATTCATCACTTTTCCAGTGTTTTGCGGGCGATATATATCTCTGTTGTCTGTAAATACTTGAAGCTAAAACATCAATTGGAGAGGTTGCTATGGGCTATCAATATATCGTTTGATTAGAAAAATCTCAACTGATAATATCGAGTTCGTCTTTCTGAAAGTTTGTCTGAAACTATTGAAATTTGTGCAAACACGTTGTACAGTGGAGACGTTCAAAGCCCTCCTATTTCCAAGGACGTGTTCATTGAATTGACGAACGCCGCTACTAAGTTGGTGGAATTTAGTTTTAATGACACAATGTGCAGACAGGTTGACGGAGTTGCTATGGGCTCTCCCCTCGGACCAACTTTAGCCAATATTTTCGTCGGTTTTCATGAAAACAAACTTTTTGATAAAACTAGTCGTCCACTTGTCTATTTTCGTTACGTCGATAATACCTTTTCTGTTTTGAATTCTTTAGAGATGCAGATACATATAAGAGCCATAGGCGCAACGGACAAAAAATATTGGGGGGAGGGGGGCTGTGGACTTTTTTCTCGAAAAAATACTTCTTTGCCCGAAACTTTTTAGGACATGAATCGACGGTTCTGCAATTTTTTGCCGGAAAAAGTATAATATTTTAACAAGCTGGGGGGGGGCTGTAGCCCCCCTCAGCTCCTTTGGCCGTGCGCCCATGATAAGAGCAAATGTCCTGAGAATACATGTGGAGTTTAGTTCACAAATAGAAATATAACATGATTGTTTGTACAATTTCTTTTTTGAAAATAAAAATAAATCCCATTCTTATATCAAATCAAAAAAATTAAAATCAAGTAGTTTTGGATATCAAGCCATGGCATAATTGTAGAAAAGCCAAGACAGGAAGTCCGATTGAGTGAGAGGCAAATCTGGCATAAACCCTTATTAGGATTCTATAAAAATGATGTCAGTTAATTTGTTAATAGATAAGTCTATCTATCATCCGTTCATGCGTCATTCCTAGGGCAGAACTAAGGTAGATAAAGACATAAAACTTATTGACGTTTCAATATGATGCAAGATCAAATTCTGATGCTTAAATCAGTACAAATATAACAAAAAGAAGACAAAAATTGTAACAAGCTCCCCTCCCCGAAAGTAACACATCTCAACTATCACTTTGACGATGTCTTTAACATCTAACTTTCTATGGAAGTCTCAGATGCTGATCTCAAAAGTAGAAGGTTTGCCAGAGGAGAAGTACGATGACGTTTCAATATGATGCAAGATCAAATTCTGATGCTTAAATCAGTACAAATATAACAAAAAGAAGACAAAAATTGACAAAGTCTTTCTTGCAATCAGATACATAAGAACCCAGATATTTGAAGTTAATAACCCGAGATAGTTCTGTGCCATTTTAGTGAGCATAATTGAGTTAAAAAAAGTTATTTTTGTAAGGCTAGTCAAGTAAAGATTGTTGTTTCCACTTCCAATTGGCCTTATGAATTGTAAAGCGTACAATTTCATCTTCAGTAACATATGTGATACCGTAATATTGGACACCGTTGTTCATCACACCATTTCTCCACAATCCATTGGCTATGAACCATCTGAAACCTGGCCTTGACAACTAAGAAAGATGTCAACAGAAGTTTGCCAGATTGCATCAATTTTTATAAGCAACTTCCTGCATTCTGGAAAAAATACGTGAAAAGTATAGTTAAGGGACAAGCAAGAATAATCATTTACAATATTATTATCGTTCGTTCAGCCACAGGAATTGTTAAGACAATCCTAGAAGTTATTAAAGAAAAACGCCTGAAGTGGTTTCGCCACGTATGCAGAAAGACAGATGCATCCCTAGTCTACAAGGCCTATAAACAAGATTTTTACCAACCAAGACCATGGTTAAATCTCTCTGACCCCGACACTTCTCAGGGAACTGCAAAGATCTTGTGTCTGCAAATATGCTTTTATACAGATTTCTGTGACTTGAAAGCATCCGGTAAGACGTTACTGGTAAGGAGGGAAATATACGGAGGTGTGGCAAAGGGATGATCGAGACATTGTGCCAAAGATGCCTTTGTCTTGAAGTTGAATCGTTTATATCCTCACTGCGATTTTGTTTACCCGTTGCAGACCTATTAAGCTTGATTGACAATAGATAACGCCCATATCAATCTCAATGATGAGCCTGCTCGACCACGAGTACGCCGACGTGCGCGCGGCCGCGCTGCGCGCGCGGATGAAGCTCGCCCCCGACGAGGAGCTGCTCCGCAGCAAGATGGAGGTGAGCTGCCCCGTGGTGCGCACCACCGCGATCGTGGGTCTCACCTCGGGCCGCTACGCGACGATCAGCCAAACGCGCGCTGAGCTCGACGACGTGATCGAGAACGGCAGCAACATCGCCAAGGAAGCGCTCGCGCGCGCGATCGGCTACGGGCAGCCGCTCTTGTTCGACGACTACCTGACGCAGGGGCATGGCCGACCACGGTTTTCGATTTGAATGAGGATCTGGTCAAACGGATGGAGCAGGTTGGCGGGACGGCAGCCGCATCGGCCGGCGATCTGGTCGATGCCGTCGATCTGGTCATGATCTGCCTACCTGGCGGTCATGAAGTGCGTAACCTGATTCTTGGGGACGACGGCCTCATCGACCGCTTCCGGCCCGGACAGGTGCTGATCGATATGTCGACGTCTCAACCCTCCTTGATGAAAGAGATTGCCGCCAGAGCACAGCAGCGGCGCATTGGTTTCGCCGTTGATATTTTTTACGATTTATTTTATTTTTTTCTTCTTGTCATTTGACCTGATCATTACTTGAACTCCGATCTTCTTGATCTAATTGTCACCTGATCTTCTCGTCATTTGGTTTGAATTCATTGGTTTTTACTTTGGCTTTATAGCTTATTGATTTATTTTTTTTATAATTTATTAAATTTTTTCTTCTTGTCATTTACCTGATCATTGCTTGACCTGATCTGACCTTTCTGACTTGATCTTCATCTCATTTGACCTCATTCCATTAATTTTTACGCTGGCTTTATCCATTCAAATTCGCTAGTAATGTAATTTTGATACATTCGAATAATTTGCTGGATTCATGGAGCTGATGTTCCAGTTTTGCAGACAACGGTGTGACAAACCCGTAAGCCAGCAAAATACCTAAAAATGTACCGACCAACGCGGCAGCAATCAAAATACCCAGTTCACTTGGAGGCAGATGTACCGACTCCATGGTATGCACCACGCCCATCACAGCAGCGATAATGCCAAACGCGGGCAAGCCGTCACCCAGCTTGGCGATACAATGAACCGGCACTTCACCGCACACAGCCCTGCCAAACAGAAAATTTCAAGAGAAAATTCACTGTATTGATTGTTAGGAAAAAACTTGTTAGTCTAATAGTCTCAATTATCTATCATGTTAGGTCCTCGGCCTTTTTCCTTTCTGGGGTGAATAGATGGATCAACGTTTACCTTCAAGAATAAATAGCGCAAGAGCAACTTCATATAATCTCGCAGGTTTCGATGTATAGTGCTAACAAATCAGAGAGAAGTTATGAAACCAGAAGAGAAAGGAACAAAGAACAACTGGAATGTCCTCACTTCCGTCGTTCGAAGACCTGTTCAAGGGCTTCGGGGCCGACCTGCCGACGTTTACCCGGATGGTCATCGACCTGTCGGCTTTTGTCCGGACACAGGGCTTTTATATTGTTCTCGTTGCCGGCATCGCTATCGGCACGTTCTTCTATTTCAAGAAACGCTCGCGGCCCTTCCGGCACTTTCTCGATCGCATGATGCTGAAAACGCCGGTCATTGGCCCGATTCTGCAGAAGGCCGCCATCGCACGCTATTCGCGGACGTTGGCAACGATGTTCGCCGCCGGTGTACCGGGCGACCACGCAACGGTCCACCACCGCTTCGACGACGCGGAGAAATGGGCCGAGCGCTTCGAGGATCCCGAGCGCGACGCCTGGCAGGAGCCCGAGCGCGTGATCGAGCTGCTCGAGCTGAAGCCCGACGCCAAGGTGGCAGACATTGGAGCCGCCACGGGCTACTTCCCCGTGCGCTTTGCGCGAGCTGCCCCTCGAGGCGTCGTCTACGGGGTCGACATCGAACCGAACCTGGTCAACTACCTCAACCTGCGCGCGCATCGCGAGGGGTTGACGAACCTCGTCGAAGGGCGTGGAGCAAGTTATGGAGGCCATCCGCCAGCAGTGGCGTGAACGGCTAAGAAGAAGAAGAAGAAGAGAAGAAGAATACTGTTCTGTTACAAGTTTATAAAATTGTCCTGTTAAAAGTTGATAATACTGTTCTTTTACAGGATAATAATACTGTCCTGTTACATGTTTATAATATTGTCCTGCTATAGGGTTGTAATACTGTCCTGTTACAGACTGATAATACTGTCCTTCTTCAGTATGATAATACTGTCCTCTTACGGGGTGATTATAGTCCTGTTTCATTTGAAGAACTATCTTTTTATCTGTTAAATTTCTGTTTGTCTTTAGTTTTAGGAAAATCCCAAATTTGAGTGGAGTTTTCCATGCCCATCCATCCCTACCATCCCTACGGAATCACCATCCCTACAGGATATACATCATCCTGAATGTCTCTGGTTAAATGTTTTTGAGCATGGGAATTTTAATTATGCACTTTTTATTTAGATGTTTTACCGTTTCTGAGGGTTTTCTAGCTATTTTCCGAAATTACTATAGATCTATCTTCGTCTTTATTTCTACTTTGAAAAAAGGGTTAAGAATTGGGGATGCCGTGTTTTTAAGGAAAGAGAATCAGGTGGAAGGAAAGATGAAAAAGGTTACAGGTTGGGAATGCCGTGTTTCTCCGGAAAGGGCTTCAGTATGCGGGGAGACTTTTATAGTTCGTCCATCAGCGCAGCAGCGTCATCAGGCGGGTCTGCTGTTGTAGGCCGGCGCGCAGGCGCAAGAGGTAGACGCCGCTGGCGGCGGCGCGGCCGCTATCGTCGCGCCCGTTCCAAGAAAGTCGGTAGGTGCCGGCGGGACGGTGTAGCACAACGTCTCTCTGAATATCGCACATTTGACGTATATTCACGTTGGAGATACGGTCATGTAGCTGTACTCTGAGATTCTTCACAGACAAGCGAGCTCAAACACCTTAACTGTATTCTCTTGTTGTAGTTTTACTGACCATGTTTTGCACCTGTAAAGGAGAATGGTGCAGACTAGTCCCATGTAAATTCGAACTTTTGTTCGGACACACTGATTTCACGGCAATTCCATAAGGGTTTCCAAAGCGATGCAAAGACTGTCTGTGCCTTCTGTATTCTCTGTTGGTATATCACGAAATGTTGGAACTGTGCCTCTTTATTAAGTGCAGTGTCAGAAAATATTCATTTCTCTTAAATACAATACTTTTTGTTTCCGTTTGGGCCAATGTAGCATGTAACGGAAATGGTACTTAGAAAAAGAAGAGAAATGGCTGACGTTGAACAACAGATAACGCCGCAAATCGACACCCTTTTACTGATCGATAGAAACGTGGATTTTGTCACACCATTGTTGACACAGCTTACTTACGAAGGTCTAATCGACGAATTCTTTGGAATAGAAAATAGTCATTGAGCCATCAAGGCTCAAAAGCTAAGGTGAAGATTTTAGTGTCAATCTTTCCCGAATTCTCCTCCAGTCAGTGGATACGGGGAAATTAATTAATTAATTAATATTTTTTGCGTTTCGGCTTTGAGCCTTCATCAGTGCCAGACATATACATATTCTCAGCAGACACATTGCAATTATATTTAACTCTACTTAAGTACATTTTTTCTAAGAACTGTCGACTTTCAGGTTCCCCCAAAGATTCATCTCTTGAGGGTCTTGATTTTCTATTCCTGCAATGGTTCTTTCGATAATGGGACCAAATTCTTCAATTTTGTCTGAAATATCTCAAACTCAGTAAATATCATGTCAAGGGCAGTAGACTATATAGCAGTAATAAGCAGGCTTTAGAGTTTTAGATATTTTAAATAGCCTACATCTATCCCTTAATTTACTATCGAGTTTGAAAAGGAAGGCACACTTCCTTTCCTTGATATCCTTGTCATGAAAGCCGACTCGGAACTGTAGACTTCAGTTTGCCGCAAACCACCTTCAGGAGTTTATATATTAGAAGGGACTCATTTTGCCCTGTGGTACTAATTACCATAATCATACTTCCGACACTCCCACTTAATTTGTACTCGTACTAACACCTAAACTTGACCTCAGTTCTACAAACGTTTGCGAAGGCATTCAGGCCCTGTTTACATGAGCCCGAGACGAAATCTTGGCTCGAGATGAAATCTCAGCTCGGGGTGAAATTTCATCTCGGGCCGCCGTTTATTTCTATCTGTCAACAGATTTCCGTTTACATGAACGGCAAGTCAGCTCGAGACGAACTCAGCTCGAGATGAAAAAAAAGGATGAGATTTCAATCCCCTCAGCTCCATTAGTGAAAAAAGAAAGCAAGCTATTGTGGTAATGCTCCACTCCGTGATATATATATATATTATCATGAGTGTAGCATTACCACAATAGCCTGCTTTTTTCACAAAGGAAACTGAGGGGATTCGAACCTACTGTCCATTGGGCTGAAAACCCAAACCTTAACCATTGGACCATCAAGTCCAATAATAAAGTTGAGAAATTTTCAAGTCAATCGTGTCATGTTTTCTCTTCCACTCAGTGGGTAGCGAGGTACTGGATACCAGGTACGATTGATTGAAAAGACAATGGAACCACGAAAAATTTTAAGATATTTATATTTAAAAAACCAATAAAAACTTTCACAGTTCGTTCAAACCATCTCCTATCCATCCATCTCCAAACCATCTTCGTTCAAATCATCGTTTAATTTACGATAAACTTTCGTAGTATCAACTCTACAAACCCTTTGCCTGGCGAGGCATCTCTCGAATACCTCGATGATCGCGGCACAACACTCTGCCCAACATGCTCCGCACTGCAAAGAAAAGAAATATTTAAAAATAATTTCTAAATACAATAGTGTCATTGAGCGTAGTTACACTATTTGAACATATTGGGAATGCGTTCTGCACTCTGGAATGTGAGCATTTCCATAGTGCCATTGAGCGTAGTTACAGTATTTGAACATATTGGAAGTGCATTCTCCACGCTAGAATGTGAACATTTCAATATTGCCATTGAGAGTAGTTACTCTATTTGAACATATTGGGAATGCGTTCTCCACGCTGGAATGTGAGCATTTGAATTGTGCCATTGAGCGTAGTTACACTATTTGAACATATTGGGAATGCGTTCTGCGCTTAACGAGTTATGAGATTTTGGGGTGTTTGAAGTACTTTAACAGTCTACATTGCAGGGTATATTGGGCAGACGTCAGCATATTACATTCAAATAGGCAATGGTTAATTGTTTCATTTTTATGGCACTTGCCCGTCGGCCAAGTGCCATATAAGGATCGCAATTTCTGTCCGTCTGTCGGTCCTGGTTTTTTAGTTCGGGCACTTCAAGATAATCTAGGACAATGAAAGTTGGCAGGCGTATCAGGGACAGGACCAGATTAAATTAGAAATAGTAGCTTACCCAGGCCAGATACGATAAAGAAGACACTGCTCAAATTGTATTCCTTGTGTGATAAATTAAACGGTGTATGGCATCAGCTGATAGCCCTTTCACCAGTCTTCTGATTTCATAATTTATAGTTCTAAAGGCAGGTCAGTAATAAAAGCAAATCAATTTTATGTTCATTTTAACATTGTTTTGGCTCCTTTTCTTCTGTCACCCTTCCCCCTATACTCCACTGTCGCCGTCATAAATATCAGTGTGACACACCCTTGGCTGTATTACGCCTGTTATTGTGCTAGAAGTTCCTACGAATAGAGTTTTCACAGTCAAAGCCCCATCGGAAACGCACTTAAGAAAATGATAGTAGAAATATATGATCTTTGGAGGTTTTTAGTTCATCTCATATGAGAACGAAAACAAATCAGCTGATTTATACTTATTGTATGCGTGCTGCTTTGTACGGAGTGCAAGACATTGGTAGTTTACAACCAGTGGCGAAGCTGGCCTCGGGTTTCATGTCATGCCCATGATGGGTGTGGTCTTTATGATGGGTGTGGTTCTTCTTTATAACAATTACAATAGTCAACTTGGTGGCAGACGAGCTCGTACATATGCTTAAAATAAGCCTTCGGAAATAAATGGAAAAAGAGATTTAAAGAAAATTAAGTTTAAATTTAAATGCAGTTAAAATGAGATTTCTTAAATAATCCTCCATATTTATTTCTTCATAAAAATAACTCTACCGATCTTGCGATGTCACCTTAACGTCAGTTCAAGGATGAACGTTTCATATACTTCCGGGGACCAATATACTACAATGTTTGACAATGTGAAACAAACTACATACACCTTTTGTTCGATATGAAGTCCGTAAGGTGTAGGACTACAACTAACCGAAAGTTGCTTTTCGCCCAGATCAGTTATAAAGTATGTTGGCTCAAATTTAACATATATTCTTACCCCAGTTTGTACTCATCCCCTTCTCCCTATCAAGTGTGCTTGCTTCATGCGTGGTCTCATTATCCTTCAATTATCAACACTGATATTAAACTTGAGATATTGGGCTCCAGCTCTTGTGCTGGCATAATAGAAAATTTTATCACTGACACAATTGAAGAACTAAACTACAAATACAGGTATCGCACTTCACCCGAATTACCAATACCACACTTCCTACCAATACCACACTTCCTACCAATACCACACTTCCTACCAATACCACACTTCCTACTACTAGCACACTTCCTACCAATATCACACTTCCTACCAATACCACACTTCCTACCAATGCCATACTTCCTACTAATGCCACACTTCCTATCACTACCACACTTCCTACCAATGCCACACTTCCTACCAATGTCACACTTCCTACCAATGTCACACTTCCTACCAATACCACACTACCTACCACTGACGCACTACTTGCCACTTACACAACACCCCCACCCCAATGTCAGCAGATCCGGTCGGGATTGAAAATAACAGCTCTGAGACACGATATCCTTCCAAACATCAAATTTCACTAAGATCTAATCAACCGTTCGTAAGTTCAAAATACTTCATTTTTCTATTTTTTCTTAATTAACGGGCCCCCCACACGCCCCCAGGTGGTCAAATCGAGAAAAGCAGTATTTCTAATTTAATCTGGTCCGGTCCCAGATACGCCTGCCAAATTTCCTCGTCCTAGCTTACCTGGAAGTGCCTAAAGTAGCAAAACCGGGAAAGAGGATACACTAAGCAATCTTCTTTTCAGTTACCACTAACCACCCTTCTTGGTAGCTAACATGCAAGTTGTTGGTTTTTATTGTGTGACATTTATTATTGTCTTTTGCAATTTTTATCTTTATTATTTCCTTGGCAAAGGGCACATAATTCCATGAGGTTTTTTTTTTAATTTGTCCAAATTTTGTCAAGTTTCCCAGTTCTCCCAAACTTTTTACTGAGAGCTGTTCAGATGTTTCTATTTTTATATATTGCAGTCAATATATTTTGAGTAGGAGGGGTAATTGTCACTAAAAACGCCTTGTTAGGTTATTTTGAACACATTGTGCACCATGGAATGTAGGCATTCCAAGCATGCAAATGTCACTAAAAACGCCTTATCAGGTTATTTTGAACACATTGTGCACCATGGAAAGTACGCATTCCAAGCCTGCAAATGTCACTAAAAACGCCTTGTTAGGTTATTTTGAACACATTGAGCACCATGGACTGTACGCATTCCAAGCATGCAATTGTCACTAAAAACGCCTTGTTAGGTTATTTTGAACACATTTTGCACCATGGAATAATATGCCTTACATCCCTGATTTAAACGTTTTGCACAGTATAGAATGTACGCATCTTGTTCATGCAAACCATGTCAATTATGCCTTAATAGCATATTTTAAAAGTTTTGCTCAGTATTTAATGTACACATTTGGTGTATTCAAACAATGTCAAATATGCCTTGATAGCTTATTTTCAAAGTCTTGCACAGTATTGGATGTACGCATTTGGTGTATCCAAGACATGTCAAATATGCCTTAATAGCATATTTTAAACGCTTTGTGCACCATGAAATGTACGCATCTAACATACTCTATTTCTCTAATCGCTACATTAGCTCCCAATCATCTACAGGCGGACATCGACATCCAGCTCAACGCAATTGTAAACCAGCCTCTCTGCACCCATGTGACTTGACCAGGGAAGGACTACCATCCGGACAGTCAATCTGTCCAAAGCCTATTGAAAGTTGAAAGTATTATCGAGAAGAGAGGGCTTGAAATGCCGGTTTAAAAAAACCCACTAGAAAATGGAAGATATGTCACCACCTATTAACAGTGTGTAACAGTGGTCCTAATCTGTCAACTGTCGATAAAAACTTAAATAATAATTGTAGTAGCTATAGTAGTAGTAGTAGTAGTAGTAGTAGTAGTAGTAGTAGTAGTAATATCAGTAGCAATAGCAATAGCAGTAGTAGTAGTAGTTGTTGTAGTAGTAGTAGTAGTAGTAGTAGTAGTGGAAGTAGTAGTAGTAGTAGTAGTAGTAGTAGCAGTAGTAGTAGTAATAGTAGTAATAGTATCAGTAGTAGTAGTAGTAGTAGTAGTAGTAGTAGTAGTAGTAGTAGTAGTAGTAGTAGTAGTAGTAGTAGTAGTATGGATTGATGACGGGCCGGACGGCAGTTCTTCCTTGGTCAAGTCACATGGCGCAGAGAGGCTGGTCTCTAATTGCGTGGAGCTGGATGTCAATGTCCACCGGTGGATGATTGGGAGCTGATGTGGCGACTAGAGAAATAAAAGTGTGTTAACTTCGGAGGTCACCTATCTCGGTTGGTAGAGCGCACGCCGCGGAAGCGTGGGTCAAGGGTTCGATCCCCGGTGGTGACATACTTTTCTATTTCTCTAGAGTTCTGTTCAAAATTATATTACCCTAGGCCTATGACTGTAGTAAGGAGCGACCCGGCTCAATAGTAATTAAAACTCTAAAAAATGGAATTTTATACCAATAGCTACATCAAAAGAATCGCATATTTATGCTGATTTTAAATATATACGTTTCGTCAAGTTTATTTTTATCCATCAAAAGTTATGAGCCTGAGAAAATTATGCTTTATTTTAGAAAATAGGAGGAAACACCCCTAAAGTCATAGAACTGTAGAAGTTTCAAGCTCCTATCTACAAAAATGTGGAATTTTGTATTTTGTGCCAGAAGACAGATCACGGATTAAGTACCTGCAGATGTTTCCAGCTTTAATAAGCATGATGCTCCAGGCAGTGGATGATGAAAGTGTAACAAAAAGGCATCACCAAATATTTTACATATCAAAGGATTTTTGCCCTGGTGATCTCATTTCTCTTCAAGCACATGCTAAAAATCTATTTATTGCGTGTTCCATGTTTCAGGCAAAATTGTCTTCATCAACATGACTTGGCCTTGGGTGTAATTCTATGGAAGGACGAGAGCAAAAACACCAATGCATCTCGAAGTACTCAAAAAATGCAACTCAACACTATGTCAAATATGCCTTACTAGCCTATTTTGAACGCTTTGTGCGCTAGGGAATGTACGTATCTAGTGTATGCAAAGGATGCCAAATATGCTTTATTGGCCTATTTTGAACGCTTTGGGCACCTTAGAATGTACGTATCTATTGTATGGAAACTATGTCAAACACGCTTTATCAGCCGATTTTGAACGCTTTGGGCACCTTGGAATGTACGTATCTAGTGTATGGAAACTATGTCAAATATGCTTTATTAACCTATTTTGAACGCTTTGTGCAACATGGAATGTTACTGTTGAGGAGGGATTTGGTCTGATTGATATGATACGCCTCTTTAACTTCTAACTCATATCGAGTCCGCGCTTTGTCAATAATGATAATGAAAACTTTTACCCCCATTCCTTTGTTGGCTTTATTTATTTGCTTTCTATCTTGTATTTAGCGTTTCTTGTTCGGTTGGTTGTTTTTGTTGTTGTTGGTTTGTGCTTTTTGCTCTTTCTTATTATTAATATTACTTAAATACTCCTTTTCATCGAGTTCTGCTGTCCCATTTTTCCATACCAGAAGAAAACAAATGGCGCGAATTTACAGCGAGACTTCGTGCCTCGTTCCGAAGTATTTCCTCTAGAGTTTATTATTACCTCATTGCCCCAAGCAAAGCAACGACAGAAATGGCGCGCTATTTGGTTTGCCTTGCATCAAGATGGTGAATGATTACCAATATTAGATTTTGTTAGCTTATCAGGAATATGTCTCTTATTATAAGAATTTCCTCGAAAGAAATTAGCCTTCACTGGCCGTGCTAATTCAAGCAACTACTGCAGTAAGTATTGTTGAAATTGTAGGTTTTAGCTGTGAAGTATCTTGACTTGGTATACGATATGAGAGCATGATTACAACCTCCAATATGCTCCCAAGTATCTTGACTTGGTATGATATGAGAGCATGATTACAACCTCCAATATACTCCCAAGTATCTTGACTTGGTATATGATTTGAGAGCATGATTACAACCTCCAATATACTCCCAAGTACCTTTTGTCAAGATTAAAAAGTTCGTAAGATCCTGCTACTGTTATTTAAGACCGCATGTGTGGTGTGTATATTGAAGGTATTTGTCAATTCCTAGCTGAGAAGTGCAATCCTTCATACCATTATCCTTCATACTACTAACCTTTATACTACTATCCTTCATACTACTATCTTTCATACTACTATCCTTCATATCACTATCCTTTATACCACTATCCTTCATACCATTATCCTTCATACTACTATCCTTCATGCTACTATCGTTTATACTACTATCCTTTATACTACTATCCTTCATACCACTATCCTTTATACTACTATCCTTCATACTACTATCCTTTATACTACTATCCTTCATACCATTATCCTTCATACTACTAACCTTTATACTACAGTGAGTTAGTTTTATACATGTTCTGTTCAGCAAAATTTGCAAGGGCCAGCAAAAGATTAAGAATGGGTCACAAACAAATAGACTGATCTGCTAGGATAAAAACAGTGTATATATATCTAAATGCAAGCCTTTCCCAATAAATTTGAAAGAATGCTAAATTAATCAAAAAGCTGTAGATCAGTTTTTGGGCTAGTTTTTTCTGGTCTCAAATAACAAGTATGTTGAAACCCTCTTATGATTAACTGCTCTTGATAAACATTGTCAAATAAATGAAAAATATTATATATATCGTCCCACTGCTCACTAGAGGTCTTTGTTTGAGAGACTGCCAGGCAGATTTAGTTGTACAAGCACAGCTAATACCCTATTCACATGAAGGCTGAAGTGAAGGCTTTCACTTCAAGTCGATTGAAGTAACTTCAGTGAAGGAAAACTGCTGCGTGTTCACATTGAAAACTTCAATATAGCCTCAATTTGAATAGCGAGGTCTATACAAAAGGATACCCACAGCAAGCGTGCTTTCGAATCACTGCCTGGTGCTAATAGGATGGATTCTGGTCACGGAGCGGGGCATCACTGATTTTTATCTATTTTCTATTAAATAAATCTATTTAATATTTGATGTGTTCAAACTTGTAAGGTAAATTGCTTGTACCATGTCAGAGACCACTCTTCTAACTTTCAACTATTGTGTGTCTATTTATCTTAATCATGGGTGTCACAAAAGGGAAATGGGGTATTTCCCCTCATAGTAGAAACCAATAATACACAAAAGCGTATGACTATTTTAACATTCGAACAAATACAACACTTTCTGGAAAAAAGAAATATTTTGTCAAACGTTAACTCACAGAAAATTTGTCTGATTAAAAAATAAACACCCCTTAAAAGTCACAAAATAAAACTGTATAAATCAAACGATCCAATTAAGCGTGTCAGAGAACCCGACTGTAGAGGTTTCAAGCTCCTATCTGCAAAAAAGTGGAACTCCACATTTTTTTTCAAGAACAAAGATCACGGATGCATGTATCGAGCCGGTGGGGTATGAACATCGAGAGACGGCTCGTTCTAGCGAAAAACTAAAATTTCTAATGCCTTTTTCAAGTGACCAAAAAAATTGAAGCGCAACTAAGCCTAAAACGCGGAAAAGTGTACAAGTGACTAGCTTTCAGTCACTTGTGTTATTTAAATATGCTTGAGATGTAATAAATTTCACTCGTCGACTGAGACCGGTCTTCTTTGTTTTAATAATGGAAGCTTCCAGTAGACGAAGGCAAAAGTGGAGCGCGCTGTGCTTAATACCCTAACCCAGGGCTAATAAATCTAAAGCTCAGTGGGTTTGGATTGAAAACTAGAGCCTTAAGCTGGGCCGGACATTTTTTGGCAGTTAATAGGTATTGCGAAATGTCAAACCAAGACACACTAGATGCGTACATTCCATGGTGCACGAAGCGTTCAAACTACGGGTCGACGGTCTGGAGCCGATCGTCCGGGTCGAGCTCGATGGCCTCCTTGCAGAGCTGGTCGAGGCCCGGATCGACGGAGGGCTCCAGCTCGCTCGGGCTGGGCGGAAGGGGCGTGAGGCCGTAGCGGGTCTTGAGCTGGGTCTCCAGAAAGCCCGCTGCGGACTCGCCCTCGTAAGGGAACTTGCCGGTCAGGCAGTGGTAGAGCATGACCCCCAGGGCGTAGACGTCGGCCGCCTCTGTTGATTGATTTTGATTGGATGATGAACAGTGGAGCGTGAAAGTAGTGAAGTAGTAGACGGGGGTCAATACATTTCATTTTCCAAGTCAGCCTTTGGGTAACAAGATACTAGTTCACTGAGAAAGTAAAACGAGATCATTACAGTGTAGTCCCCCGTTCTTAACACGATTGCCCTTGTCTCTTACGTAAGGCAGGCGGTTTTAATGAGGCCTGCGTAGACGGCATGGAACAAAGGCTACTGCTGCCTCCACCAGCCAATCATATGGCTAAATCAGCTCGAATCACCTTATTCCTTTCAAATTTCGCCTCCCTATAATTTTCGCTCCCTTTAATTTTCGTCCCTTTAATTTTCGCCCCCTGTTCCTTCGTTTGGTGAAGAAATATTGTAAAACGGCATACCCCTGCAAACGTGCCTATGCTGCAGCCCGCGCAATAAGATATAAAACGCCGCAGTGAAGGCAAGGCACCAAGGAAATTACTGCGGCACTTATTTCAACGGCAGAGAAAAAATTCTGACTTATATGACGCTGTAAACAATAGCACCCCTTGAAAAAACTACCAGCCTCCTAGCTTAGAAAGAGTAAAGATGTGACTCCTTGCTAGCTTGAAATGAGTATGATGTGTCTTGCTTGCTAGAGAGTGAGCTTAGAATGAGTAAGATGGGACTACTTGCTAGCTTGAAATGAGCAATGACGTGTCTTGCTTGCTAGATTCGAGTGAGTTTAGATTGACTAGCTTGCGTGCTTAGTCCAGAGTATGATGTGTCTTGCTAGTTAGCTTAGAAAGAGTAAAGATGTGACTCCTTGCTAGCTTGAAATGAGTATGATGTGTCTTGCTTGCTAGAGAGTGAGATATTGTCAAGCAGGGGGTCTAGAGAGGTGGTGGCTCAACTTACCCCATGGCACAACTTACCCCGGTCTCCCCTATGGAATTATTCATGACCTGACTACCAATCAGCCCAGCCTCTCACGGGGGAGCTATTAGGGATAGCTTCTCGGCCTTTTGGCAAGGAATGGTTGTAGTATCTGTTCTCCTTGATGAAGGATCCTTTCCATAATCCGCGAGAGGCGGTTGAGCCTGCCTCATGGCTTGCTTTTCTGCCCGTTAGCCAAAGTTAAGGGGCGCCCTTGGACGCATAGATTCTGGAAAATTAGATTTTTTCTAAGGAGGGTCAGCACCCCCCCCCCTCTTCCATGCAAAGGCTTATGGCTCATATTTAAACCGCAGAAAAGCTTTAAAAAAAATTTAAATACCTTCTGAATAACTTTGGAATAGCAAAAAAGAAAAAAAAGTAAGGAAAATATAAAAAGGCTTTGAAAAATATTTGAAAATATGAATGAGAGTTGCAGAGAAAACTTGTTATGGTATAATTACAGACAAGCTGTAGAAAATGTAAATATGGTCGGTGTATGTTTGTAATCAACCGCCCAGTAGGTCCGCCTCTCGCGGATTATGGAAAGCATCTGTCATCAATGAAAACTGATACTACATCCATTCCTTGCCAAAAGGCCGAGAAGCAAAAGTCGAATGGCACGTTGAGGCGAGAATATGTTCAAGCGAGGGTCGCGAAATATATTTTATCTCGAGGGAATGATGGATTAAAATTTTAAAATTTTAAAATTTAAATTAAAATGGATGTTATGAAAAATTGCACGACCACGAGGGATTGAGACCCACACTTCATCGTGACTCTAATATTCCCCTAATCATTCCATCAAATTCAGGTCTATGGTGAGTCGACGTCAGGATACTCGGTGGCAAGAGGTGAGAATGGGAAGTTAGGACTCACAGTTGCTTAAAATGTTTTGAAGATGATTTGAGGAGAAGTAGGCTATTACTTTATTTTGTGGTTGAGTAGAAAAGATTACTTGCTCAATTCAATGGGAGACATCTATCACTGGAGTTTGAGCGCAAATCACTAACGTAGCAGTCTTAGGGAGTAGCTCAGGTAAGTTTATTTTGTTCTTACGTCAACCTCGTTGGTAAAGAAGGAATCTGACATGAGTCCTATCAACTCTAAGGGAGATTTAATCTCTTTTGGGGAGGAGCCCCTTTGGGGGACCATGAATGATGGACGGTTCGCTCAACGGAAAGCTGGTTGGCCAGTTGTAACCCTGTTACCAAGATTTTTCTTCTCGGATCTGGAGTCCTTGGTGAATTCTCTCTCCCAGTCACTTTATATTTCACACAAACCTTTGTTTAGTAACCATATTCACGGCTTCAACTCTTCATGGGGATCGACAGTTTTTCCTGCAAACCTTGCTCATCGAGCGGACTAAAGACTTCAAAAAATAATTGTCACGCCCAGGATACAACCCCCGTGGTTGCTAAGGTACCTGATCTCCCCTGAGTATCAAATACCTGTCAAAATTTGCACCTGTCATCGTCATCATAAAATTTCCGCGTCAAAACAAAAGAGGCGACAGCAATTCAAGTGATAGTCGGAAACCAACAGAGAAAACTTTCTGATGACTTTTACTTTGGCATATGTCAATCAAATTTTAACTTTCACAGCCAAGTAGTAGCGTTCGCATGCAAGAAAACCTGCCTTTAACGGACGCATCTAGTGTATGCAAACTATGTCACATACGTTTTATTAACCTATTTTGAACGCTTTGTGCACCATGCAAAGTACGCATCTAGCGTATGCAAGCTATGTCAAATATGCGTCTTTGCATACTATGTCAAATATGCGTTATAAACTTATATTCAACGCTTTGTGTACCATGGTATAAACGCATATAGTGTATGCAAACTATGTTAATTATGCCTTATTAGCCTATTATGAACGCTTTGTGCACCATGGAATGTACGCATCTAGTGTATGCAAACTATGTCATGTTAATTTAGTAACCTATTTATTTCGTTATTTGCATTTGTATTAACCGTTTAAAATATTTTTGACTGCATGCACCCCCCCCTATTTTACAACTGTTCCGACACCATTGCAAACCAGTAATGCCTAATCGCTTTTGATCTGCATTGGGGACCTAAAGGCAAGTTGCTCATTTAGTCCAATCAGTTGGCATCTTCAAGAAAAATAAACTATTATTAAGCAACGACTACACGAAGAATGGAAATGAAGATCTAATCTTGTTTCTCTTAAGGGTTAACAAAGTGCAGAATCTTCACTATTGATTTTGCTGCCATATTTATACACAAAGGTGTGGGCGTTGATGGGGAGTAAGCAGCCTGAGTTAGAGACCTTCGCCGGAAGTTTTCGACGTGATCTGCAAAATATGGCTCTTTATTTTTTTTAATAAGAAAGACCTTGTGCAGTGTTAGAGAATTCATGAAAGGAACCCACAGAGCGTATTAATTATAACTGCACTTTATTGTCATGATTATAGTCTAAACAGAATGTCACCAATCTACTAACAATGCCGTAGTCACCTATTCATAATTAGCAAGACCTTCCCTGGAAGTTCCAACTTAACATTCTTAGCCAGTTCTGAGATATTTCAGATACGCCCTTTTGGTAATTTAGATGCATATAGTGTCTCTTTTGATTAACCTCTCCTTCGTCATTTCTCAGATATGTCAGATATGCCCTTTTGGCAACTTGGAAACGATAGTGTCAGCGAAACAAGTCAAAGTGTTGCTGCAAAACAGAATTTTCGCTTGTTTTAAGTTTAAACGTCTCTTCTTACTTTCAAAAGACAAACTTTGTTTGTTTTTTTGTTTAACTTTTGATTTTCTACAGGGGGAGTTTTCCAGGAGTAAATTTTCCATGGGAGGGGATAGGATTTTCTGGGAGAAACCTCTATAACTGTGGTTAGAACAGAAGCAGCAGCAAGAATCACAACAAATCCTGCAAGGATACACATCACACAAAATCTAAGATTTTGTTAACGAAAAATAGGAAGAACAAATAGAACTTACACCAGAATATCTTAATCCAATTGAAATTGCTGATCTATATGCTCATGAATTAAAACAAAACAGTAACCCAATAATAACTCCAAAATTTACAATTTTTCGAGTTTTCCGTTTTGGAGCAGTGTTCTCACATTCCATACACCAACTCTGATTCCTCTCTTAGTCTTGATGACTCATAGTAGTAGTATAGATGTATATACCACATATTTTCAAAGGTTTGATAATTTTGTTGAAGGTATATAATGTGATTATAGTTTTTGAAAGTGAAATTAATCAATTACCCAGTTCTTTGTAGGAACACCATGTCATGCATTTCAGTTCACAAGTCCTAGAGAACTTGGTGAGAACTGTTACTTGCAAATTGCAATATAGCTAAATCAGTGAATTTCTTTTAATATCTGTGACGTTGAAGCGACGAAGCCTTAATGGGCATTTTCACTTAGAGTGTATAATCACAGGAGTGAGATACAGAAATAGATTACGTTTTATCACAATTGATACTTATTGCTACGACAAATTGTGTATTTATCAGGGCCATTTCATAAGACACTAATGGGCTAATGTGTTTATAGTGTAAATTTGCACAGACTCCGTTTTTGTAATCATGTTTAGGTACTTGTTTGTTATCCCGACCACACTCAAGAAGTGAAGTTAGGTTAATCATGCAAACAACTCGCTGTTCGTATCTGCAATCATCTGCCGCAGATGCCCTACCTCTGCCGCGGTTTTAGCAGGTTGGCCATCAGAGGCTATCCTTGGCTTGGCAAGAATCTCCAGCGCGTCGGATCTTTCACGACCATCGATTGCATGTAGCGCGTTTATCAGCATGAGGGTGTATTTGCCCTCCCACAGGTCACCATCTTGTTCTTTGCCGTAGCCATCGGATTCTTGCAGATTCAACAAATCGTCTTGGATCTGAAAAGCAGCTCCCACATAGCAGGCAAACCGGCCAAAAATCTCGTTTAATTATTCATGTGCAGTGAGCCAAAATCAAAACATGCATTAATTCAAAAACGTCCAGAAATTATATAAAAGAAACAATTCTTTTAACTGCAAGTAAGGAGCGACATCAAATTTAAAACGAACAGGAATTACTCCGTATATGAAATGGATTGCCTCCCCAACGCCTTGCTTTTTACGCTAGTTTTTTACTGTTTTAAAAAGTAGAGCTCTGAGAGAATCAAACTTTAGCGTAAAGAGCGAGGCGTTGAGGACGGGACAACCTCTTTCATAGAGAGAGAGAGAAAGAGAGAAAGAGAGAGAAACACATAAAACACCTACGAACACACAGAGTCAGATACACAAACACACAAAGACAGACATGGAGACAAGCAAACATCTGCTCGGACACACAGGCATAGACACAGAGATAGAGAAAAAAACCCACATACAAATACAAAGAGTGAGACACATAAACACACATAATTTGATATGGTGAAAAGTAAACACCCGATCAGACACTTAAACACAGTGATAAAAAACATACAAACACACAAATTCAGACATACAAAGAGACGGCCAGGGTGCGCCGCTCCATGCTGAACGTCTGCCCGCTGACATTGCCGATGCTGGTCGCCAGGGTGGTGCCGACGATGGCCAGGATCACCACCGCAATCAGCATCTCGACCAGCGTAAAACCGGCAGCTGCTTTCATATCCGTTCGTCCCGGCTCAGTTCGGTGCGGCTGAAGCCGTCACTGGACAGCAGCCAGGGCGCCGCCTCGAAATCCTGCGTGGAAAGTTCCAGGGTAAACGGCGACGTTTCACCGCTGGAAAAAAGGATGATTTCGGGCAGTTCGTCTATCTGTAACAATGGGAAAAATTGGAAAACATATCGTTGTTGATCCTAATGGCGACGAATGGGAAAGCATGGATGCACGTGTCACAATAACTAGTGATTCTGATGGAAATATTGTCGCATTACAAAAAGGTGGCAGTGATGGATTCACACAGGATGAAATTAACCAGTGTGGAGAGATATCTGTACGCGTAGGCGCAAAAATAAGAGAAAAATTAAAAGAAGGTCAAACTGGTGGTCAATAAAATGGCAAAAGGAAAGAAATCTCTTAAAGGTCTAGGTGCTCGGAGTCATCGTGACCGCCTGTGTCTTCATCCCCGCCGAAGTCCGTGGTGGAGACGAATTTCCGTGGTACATCGGATTGCCGATCGGTTTTTGTTTGTTGGCCGGTGCCATGTATCGCAAAATCATCACGCTCGACCGAGCCGCGGGACAGGCCGTCATCGTTCAACACATTGCTGGTTATCAGATACGTCGACAACAACGACACCTTGCCAGTTTTGACCGGTTGATTTTGGGTGCACGCATCAAACGCAGCAATGAAAGTCGTTCGACGGTTTACTATATTTCGCACTATGTATAAAAATCAAAGTCTCCAAACTTTGAAGCATTTGGTCGTTACATCTATGGCCTTCCGTAATATTCTTCCCTCCGAAATTCAGACTACCGATCACTAACGGAAGTTCGTGTTTTAATATAGTCCTGGAGAATATTTATCCAGGTACGTGCCGTCAGTGAATGCAACGCATGCATTGCATGCCTCAAAATTCTCCAAAAGATACATACCGATAATCATGCCCCCATCCGTGCTTAAAACCTAGTTATTACTCGTGGCCTGTCTGCAAATGAGGGGGATTGAGGTGTCTGTGATCGAGCAAGTTCTAAAATAGGCTAAATGAGCATGCATGTACTCGACAGTTGTCGAGAGGAAGTACCAATGTGCTTGATGTGGCTATACAAGACTTATACCACTAGGTTAGCGAAGAGGACCCGCTCGACAAATATGAAAATGTTCAAACTTCACTAGAGTTCGCTATACAAGTCTCGACAACCCTCAACTTCTTTATACAAGGTGTACACACAGGCTTGACTTTTCAGTTGCCAAAAATTGAATGAAGTCGAGGAAAAAGTCGAACCCGGTCCTTTGACTTAAGAAATCAGCCTCAAAGGCTTAAAATCAATAATTCCTTCAAGCTGTTGCTTCAAAAATGTCTAATCTCTGACTTGCAACAGATACTACTTACAATGAAATAAGTTTCAGTTCTGCCGGATGTATTTTAGTCACAAAAAATACTAGAGAGTGCAAGGGTTGTATAAGCTTTGATGCTTTTCTTTTGTATACTGTCGTCTTAAGACCTTAAGTTACACTCAGATGATTGCGTGGTACCAGTTGATTTATTGCCATTTTTCCAAATGACCAGTTCGTCCATAACAAATTGTAGGTTTGTCCTATTCAATACCCTTGCCTCCCTTTGTCAGAGCTGGTGTTCTTTTTGACCCTAAGGAAGGGTATGAAACTGAGCAATTTTCAACTACATTATAAATCTATGGTCGTCAAGGGATTCAACGGTGAGACAATTGTATAATAATAATAATAATAATAATAATAATAATAATAATAATAATAATAATAATAATAATAATAACAATACTACGGATATTAAAAGTTATCAGTATGACGACAATCGCGGGACTCGGATAATTTATCTTAGTAAGAGTCTTTCATACAAATAATAGTTCAAATCTGTATATTTCGGCCTCATATCCGGAACCCATTAGCAAAGGGAAAAAGGGAACAAAGCAGAAGCTAGTTTAAACAAATTAGGACCTATATAAAAAGTAAGAAGAAAACACGACTGTATAAAAAAAAACAAACAAAAGAAAACTGAAAGAAACTCCCATTTCATAAACTGTAATTGTTGTTGTTAAACAAGTCTAGAATGATAATTCATACAACAAAACAAAAAATGCAATTATTTACGAATACCCTTAACAGTTTGTAATCAATTCTTAAAGAAAAGCGTTTCTTGATTTGTTTTCCAGGTGTTTTAAAAATTGTCCCTCCTTAATTTGTGGCCTCGAGTTGCTAAGCTTGCTGCTTAGATAGCTAAGCTAAGCAACTGAGTTGCTTATAAAAAAAAACCGTGTAGTAAAGCGTGTACAAAAAAGAAGGTAGCTGGGCTGCTGCCAATCAATCTTCGACAATATTTGTAGCTTGTCCAATTAGAATTTCTTAGCAGAAATGTGAGCATCTTGTCACACGGAGGTACATTTTCCACATCTCAACAGCTTCTAGCTTCTTTTCCATATCGGCTGATATTGTCCAGCATTCTGACCCATACAACAAGGTTACAAGTAGTTACTTGGTGCAAAAATTAAAACCACAACATACTACATTTTCCACTGACGTATATCATGTGTTCAAATGATATTTTGTCTTTGGAACAAATAATTTAAAATGACTTCCATTTTATAGGTGCTTAATCCAAAGGAGCGACTTGGTTGTGAGGAAATGGGTGGATACGAGCCCTTGAAGGGACACCACTTCTACGAAGGTATATGTGGTTGTAACGATGCTCTTAATACAGTGTTTTCTTTAATGCCGCTTCAGAAATGTCAAGGTTACACGTTTTTTTTTTATATAAGAACAACCTTCATAAAAAACACCAGGCTGAGGGTGGGCCAAAAAATAAGAACAACTTGAGAAACAAGGCAGGCTGAGATTCAAAACACTCAAGAAATAAAATATCATTAACAAGCGAAAAGAACAATCTACTACAGAACAGAACAGTATAAAGTGCTAAACAGCGATTAAGCAAACTTATTGTAAGAGAATTAGTTCAGTGGAGTTTAAGAAGCCAGACTGCAAAAATAGTTCATCGTCAACGCCATACCAAGGGGTAGGTGAAGGGAATTGTGCGATTGCATTGGGTTTGATATATATTACCTCATGCGTGAACTGTACTTGCGCCATGCACTTGTACAGGTCTGCACTCTCAGCTCATGACCCCTCTTGGGTCGGCACATTAGATCTGAAAGGTCATCATAAATAATGAATGCATAATTAGAAGCATGACGTAGTTACTAACGTAAAAATTGCCTAGCTTTTGCACATTGTAGGCCTACTTATGTATACCTTTAATGCATTTTCCGCTAATTCGACGTATAAGTATAAATCGATCCAAAAATCAAGAAGGGAGGAAATTGGTTGAATATATGCCCCGTATGCTTACCTAATGTGCCAAGATCTCCAATGAAGGCAATTTAGCGTCAATAAGTTACAGAAAATTGTCCTTAAAAGAAATAATTGTTATCGAAACTAGTTAACCAAGGCTTTTGGATGTCAAACAGGAATACTAATTGTACCTTAGAAATATTGTGTGAAATATTCATGCAGATCAGAGGGGTTTAACATCAACCTTATGCAATAAATGTATCAGAAAATAGATTCTGCTTGTCAACAACATCTCTCGTCAACGTGAAGACATCGAGGAAAAGGTTTGAAACTCGCAACATTAGAAGGTCAACTCAGGCACGAAGTGAGTGCAAAAGCATTGCGTAATGTTGTATAATGGAGTTGCCTGCCAAAGCGAATTGATAAGCATTTGACGAAGCTATGTCTTCTTCTTCTTCTAAGTGTCTTGTCCTGCGAGGACGTTGACGATCATGGTTCGCCACAGCTTCCGGTCTCTTGTGGGACAAAATTTAAGCTTTAGTTTAAAGAGCGAGGTACTGACGTGGGGGTGAAACACTACATATATATGTAACAAAAACATGAGAATATAAAAGTTCGTTGCTTAAGCTAATTTATAAGTTAAGTATATCTTTTGCTAATAAAAACATTCGTAAAAAATTAGAAGATCTAGTTGTCTTTTTAAGTAACCAAAAATCGAAGGGCAGCTAGGCTTCCTCCCCCGCTCCTTTTTTTCTCAAAATGATTCGATCAAAACTATGAGAAAGCCATTTACCCAAAAAAAAAGTAAGCTGTTAAGGATTAAACCAAAGTATGACGCTTAAAAGGGGGATCGGTGCCCCTTTGTTTCAGCAGAGGGTCGTTTAATACCAGGGTAATATAACTAGTGTAAACTTTTTGAATTACTAAGTAAAATTTACTCCATCGTAGCCTATTTTTGGTTTTCGTATCAATAATATATCACACATTAATCATTAAAGTAGAGTTCAATTTATCTTAAAAATTGGGATTTGAATGGTATATGTTTCGCCAGAAATTGCCAAGTCCCTTAACTTAGGCGCTCGCTGGACTCTTGATATAATTTTTTATTAGTTTCATCATATTACTTTGTATTGTTGTGTTTCTTTCCTTAACACTTGCATTTTTTGTTTTGATCAACAGGACGCCGTGCTGGTGCTTCAAATATTGAACTTGGCTCATCGCCTGACTTCGAATTTACCACGGAATCAATTACAACCTTGCTGACTTCGGTTGGTCTTGTTTTGATTATTGTGGTAAACAAGATGATCGACGAGGCAACGGAGCCTGGTGTATTTAAAAGGTAAGATTTAATACTTCACTTTTCTGTTAGTTTGTTGAAATTGTTAGTTAATTTGAAAATGTAGACCAGTAGGTATCAAAAGCTTTGGCATTGTTGTTCACCGTACATCCCAGGGGGGAGTACGTTAATCAACTTTAAAAATCTGCATGGGTTTAAGTTAGCCAAAGAAGGTATCTTGATAGTTCAACTTGATAAACTGTTGAGTAATGAATTTATTTCATTTATCGTCTGTTGATGCTATGTAGTTATTTCACTCTTAATACTCCACACTTCTCACCTAAAAATCACATAACTTACTGAACTACTCACCATAAATTCTCAAATCAAAGAAGCAGACGCACTATTGAAAAACATTTATCAACAACTTAGTCATTTTCTAATAATTCGAGTGTCAGGAAGACGTCAGTTACGCGCGTAATATTCTCGACATTAATTTTTTTTTCCTACAAACCAACTTTCAAAGACTGTTACTCTGTTTATATTGAATCAAGTCAACGAAAACAAATTTTCGAATTAATACTATTAGGCCCAAGTCAAACGTCGCTCTTCTCATGCGCCGAACCTAATACAATTAGGTTCGACGATGGAGCGGCCTTGGAGCCATAGTTGCACTATATTGGATGTAGACACAGTTCGTAAAATTGTTTGTTATTGTTACTGAGTAATAAAAAGTTCTCTTGTTATATGCTATTAAACCGGAAACGCTCGTTAGGCCATAACGACCTTGGTTACGTGGTGGCAACGACATTCTTAATACAATGTTTTCTTAATGCCGCTGCAAAAATGTCCACTCTATCGGAAGTAGTAAGCAATGTGTGTTAAAGATTTATGATAGATTAAGTTAACTTTTAGGTATAATTCGTGGAGAGAATTCTTTTATAGGTGTACCGGTTCTCTTTTAGAAAAGTTCAAAAATGCCACAAAATATTTTTAGCAGCACATACACACAATTAAAGATAGATCTATATCTACATTTTTGCCCACAAGTGGGAGGGATCTATCCTCCTGCCCCCTCCTCCCCCATTATTTGAAGACCATACCGTACTGCGGACGCGGGTCCCAATAACATGTACTCGTTGATCTCTAGTAAAGGGTAAGTTGGAATAAACATTGAGGTGGGGTTGAAATAAGTTATGAGGATTAATAAATGGGCAGGGCTATCTATCAGGGAGAGAAATAGCAAGTCAGTGCTATACCGTTGTCTTAAAACTGTAAGTATGAAAGCCATACCAATCGCCTATTTGTTTAGAATATTTGTTTCATCACCTGAGACCATTCCCTGAATGGTCCTTATGTTTGTGATTGGGTGATTCCTTCCCCAGCTTTTCACGATTACCCACTCTAAATAACGAGAAAAAAGAGACAACAAAAAATTCGAGAGAAATAGCAAGTCAGTGCTATACCGTTGTCTTAAAACTGTAAGTATGAAAGCCATACCAATCGCCTATTTGTTATAGAGCTTTTGTGTGAATAAATTTATCTGTTTATTTATTTTAACTATATAGCTAATTTTGTCGAAACTGGATGAATGAAAGAATCAAAAGCAATTTAGGCCAGGAACAGATACATGAGGTAGAAGGGGGGTGAGGGGCTGCTTTACAATTCTCCACCTCTTGTAAAAGCAGTTTTATTTCCACTCTTAGAAATTAAAGGTTTCCCCATTAATTAATTTTTTTATCCGACTCTAAAGAAAAACAAATAGTCTGGTCTACTCATTCAGAAAGTCTCAAAGAAGCCTTGGTGTGAAATCACTAGGAATTTGTTCTTGTAACTTGGTCACTAATGCTTTTTGCCATTAAACCTATTTGGAGAATATCATTGAAAACCTCATACAACTGGAAAACCTACGAAGAATAGGTAATTTGGGCTATATATTTGGAGATTAGGGGGAGAGAGAGGTAAGGGGGGCTAGTTTAAAATAAACTGAATTTCTTTTAAGAATAATAAGTAAGTGTTCCAGAATCCTTCCAAGTTTCAGAATTTAATTGCATTTTTTCGCCTTCTTTGTAAGTCAGCTTTGTTATGGACACTGTTAAAAACAAGGTGCGTTAACATTTTACGATCAATAAGGCAAGATTATTAATGAAACAACTAGATAAAGACAAAATTCATTCAAGAAACATTTCAACTCCGTTCATTAATCTTAGCGATGATGTTTAAATAGTATTTCTTTTAGAAGTAGTGCAGTTTTCCAGCTGTCACTTAAAATGAAAAGCGGTGGTGACATATTTTTTATTTCTCTCGTGTTGTTTCAAGAGCGTAATTTTACATGCTACCATTAAAGAAGGGCAGGGGTAAACTAACGAAAACGCCAAATGTGGAAACTTTATTGACAACGTTTCGTCTAACAGACTTCTTCAGGTCACTACTGAAAATTGGCTACACTCAACTCAGAGCCCTACAGTACAGATAAAAAACCTAAACTCGAGTTACACTCTGGTACATTCCAACGAGAAAATTCTTTGTCGTACAACGTGCAATTCGAGTTTATGTTTTCTATCTATACTGTAGGGCTCTGAGTTTAGTTTAGTCAATTTTCAGTAGTGACCTGAAGAAGTCTGTTAGACGAAACGTTGTCAATAAAGTTTCTTGTTTTAGCAAACTTGCCATTTTCCCCCAATGGTAGATGTCCAACCACTTTTTTATCCTTCTTAATGGCGACAGCAAATTTATCGACTGGGTTGTCTGGTTCAATTTCACCATACACATGTTTTTGTGGAGTTGGTGTCCAAATACTTTTATAAACGTGGTAGGCGTATCCTTTAATATAGGAAGTAATATCAGCGGAAGTCACGGCGACTATTAGGATACCTTCAGTATCTTTAATATCTTTTTCCATAAACTTTAAGGACATTTTGTCTTTTGACAGTTTCCTCTTGGACATAATTTTAATCTTCGAAAGCTTCGCAAGCTTCTTAAGCCTGGTACTCACTTGGGGTTAATCACGATTGTTGCAACTAAACAGCGGTTGTTATCATCTTAAAAAATAAGTAATATATGTAAAGCATCTAGTTTTTACGCCTTTTTTATAAGCACCTGTAATATTTGCCTCAGTAGCTCTGAACCTGTTTGTAAAGCATCTTAATATTTACTTGAGTAGCCTTGAAACCTGTTGAAAAGCACCTTAATATTTTCTTGAGTAGCTTTGAAACCTGTTATCTCTTATATATACTACTAAGTAGAATGAAACCTACGATTTGGAAATTGTCTTCAGAAAATGCCTCACCCTGTTTACTCTACCCCTCTCCTAATTTATTCATGTTTAACATTAGCCGCGTTCACACCAAAGCTTAAAACGGTTTCGACAACCGCTGTAAATTTTATAATGGTTCACACCGGCAAGAACCGTATCGAAAACGGTTCCACAACCGATGTAGTTTATATCGGTTATGGATGTGGTCTCGAAACCGTTTTAAGGAAAGCCAAGGTGTGGAATTGTCAAAAGCTTCAGCTTATTGTTGATGGCTTCTTGTACAACAAGCAAAAGGAGTTAGCGGACGACGTAATATCCTGGGAATGTGTACATAGGAGAAATGAAAATTCTTGTATTGCGAGAGTGAAGACATTAAATGATGAGGTGATAGGACACGTCAACGAGCACACGCATCCTCCATGCCCTGAAAAACTTAAAGTGCATGTGATGAGAGGAAACATGAAAGAAAGGGCAAGATCTACGACAAAAAGACTAGAAACATTATTGTAAAGGAAATATTAAATGAGCCGGAAAAAAAATTGAATGTTTGTCCTTACTCAAAGAATAGAAATTTCACTAATTTAAATAGCACCCATCAAAATTTACGAGCCTGAGAAAACTTGCTTAATTGTTGAAAAATGGGGGTAACCTTGAAAATTAAGTGACATGAATGAAAATAGCACCCTTAGATTCAGCATATCCGAGAAGCCCACTGTAGAGGTGATAAGCTCTTATACAAAAATATGGAACTTAGTTAGTTTTTTTCCAGAAGCCAGATCACAGATGCGTGTTTATTTGTTTGTTTGCTTGTTTTTCTATGGTAAGTCCTGTGGCTCTGTTTTCATTACGATTTGACACCCTTTTTGAGGTGTTTCAGGTTTTTTTTTTTCGAAATTCCCATAAACTTTGTTTTTAAGCGCGCTGTTAAATGTTCGGTTACTACGGGCTAGAGTTTGTTCTTTACTAGGTTGCGTCTAACTCCAAACCACGATATTGTCGCACTGAATAGGCTGGGTACTTGGGGTTGTAATTTGTGCAGAGTAAATTCAAATGGGCTTTTGGGTGTTTGTCGCTATACTGGCAAATATCAACACCTGGTGAAACACCATCAGCAACTTAACAAATAATTTTTCTAAATTATTCCAACCATCTTCCACATTGTCAAATTTTAAACTCTCAAGTTTAGCATTCAATTGTTCATGGAAAATTTCCCTCGAATTTTCCTCCTGGAGTCTACCAGTATCATAACTTCCCGGGAGGTAGTTATCCTTCCCAATTTTCAGCTTTAAATTAACCCTAGATAATACTAGATGGTGATCTTTACTTTTAACCTCAATAACAGCACTTCTATATACCCTAGTACCTTTTACAGTTCCTGCCAGTCCTGCCACTATGAGACCTCGCAAGTAAGATTTCCCTGTCAGAGATAAGGACGGAGCGGATGCCTTAAACCATCTCATAAGACCGTAACCGCCCCAGCCGTTTATGCTTAACCTATCCTCGTCAGGGTATTCGTCAACGATGATCAAGTTTTTAGTTGAATCATATTCAAATATTATTATTTCCCTGCACATGACCGACTTTTTTGGTACTAACGGAATTATTCACCTCATTCTTCCTCTCTGAGTAAATAAACTTTATATCGCCTTATTTAATATTTCCTATCCCGACCCCAACAAGGAAGAGCAAGTTCCTATCGCAGCTGTTATCCGCCATTATGAATTTAGGGTTACGATGCACTCTATATATGGACTGAGCTCGAAACTCGGTTATTTAAACTGCCTCGAAAACTGTTAGTCGAATTGTTTTGACAATCGATGTGGGTGTGAACATGTTCTATATGTTTCCAAATGTTTCACAAATGTTTGCACCGGCAATTGGCATTCTTGTGTATTTCCTTACATGTAGATTGCTGCAGAAGTAGCAGCTCCTCTTGCAAAGACACAGGAAATAGCAATAAAAAACCAAAGGAAAAAAGGGAAAGAGAGAAAAAAGTTAATTACATGAAAAGTAATAGTTCCGGGGAAGTACAGTCTTTGTTGCGCCTATTAAAGATATAATAAGATGCTCTGATGGCTACTTCAGAACACTTCAACATAAGCCTATTTTAATCGATGTCTAAATTCTTTAAAAATGTTATAAAATTGGAAGAATCCTTGGTAACAAATAATAATAATAATAATGAAAATAATAATTTTTTAAACTCAATTTTTATTTCACCATAACACCAATACACAAGTCAATCTTGCCATGTTTTCGCCTCACTTCAGTGGGTAAGGGGAAATTCATTAATTATAATTATCAATTGTGTTTCGGCTTTGAGCCTTTATCAGTCCCAGAGATATATAAGTACTGCTGAGTATGCTCAGTAATGGACTTTACATTTCAACTGGACCAATTAAATAAAACTTTTACACAAAGAAATTACACAATAAATAATGATACTCTATAAAACAACTCATGTACACTAAAAGGTTTTCTTATTGCACAAAGACTTATTTGTCCATACCACCTGCTTAGGGTTCGCTTTTTGCACAACCTCTTTTGAAGTCCGGGCAAACACTGTGATAGCTGTATCATCGGCGAAAGAACCCAAAAACTTATTTTACATAACTTAATGGAAATACATTCCTTGCGAAACAGTGGATTGAACCTACCACCCGTTGATTCGGATGGACAGCTTAATCCAGTACGTCATCGTAAGGTATTATGAATAATTTTTTTCTATAATTTTATTAATTTACTTTAATCAGAAGCTTACTTTGTACCATCCGAGACTAATTAAATATAAGTTACATATAATTAAAATAGGCTTATAACGCATATTTGACATAGTTTGCATACACTACATGCGTATATTCCATGGTGCACAAAGCGTTCATAATAGGCTAATAAGGCATATTTGACATAGTTTGCAGACACTAGATGCGTACATTCCATGACGCACAAAGCGTTCAAAATAGGCTAATAAGGCAAATTTAACATAGTTTGCATACACTAGATGCGTACCATCCGTGGTGCACAAAGCGTTTAAAATAGGCTAATAAGGCATATTTGACATAGTTTGCAGACACTAGATGCGTACATTAGTCTCCTTTTTTGAAGAGTTTGACTATAATGGCTCTAATCCAATCTCTTGGGACCTTCCCTAAGGTCCATATTTTGGTGAAGAGAGAAAGCCAAATAGATATGCAGGTACTAATTTAGTGCTTCAGAATTTCTGCTGAAATACCATCAGTACCCGGGGCTCGTCCATTATTTAACTTCTTTGCTGCATGCATGATCTCCTCAGCACTCGGAGGATCTGTATTGACGTCTAAATACATAAAAGGGATATCAGGTACGTTTGCTTGGTCACAAGTTCTCGGTCTGCTTCGTAAACTGATGTTATATTTATAAGCTTTTTGTCTTACATATGACATTGGTAACTATGAAACTTTCGTCTTCTGTATATCTGTAAATTCAACATCAAGCATTATTAGTCTATTTATATAATAAGCTATAATTATTTAAAATGGTGTTGGTCCATGAAAAGCTGTTTGCCATATTCACTCAACCTCCGTTGAAAATATCTGTCCCCATCCCTGGCCAACAAACTCAATTTCTATTTGCTTAAGAAATTAAGAAGGTTCGTATTGCAAACACTTGAATCGGATAAGTGAGAAAAATGGGAGGGCAACTAGGCTCTCCCTGTCCCTTTTTTCCCAAAATCGTCCGATAAAAATTTTGAGATAGCAGTCTTGTTCATCGTAGTTGAAAAACCCAACAACTATGCCATCGAATATAACATGACCCCTATCCCACAGCCCCAGGGGAAAGGTCTTTAAGTTAAAAAATTTTCCCATTGTTTGCGCATAGTATTTGTTACTGGGATGTATGCATACATTTTCAGGTGGGGGGGTCGAATTCTATGCTGGGGGTTTCCCACGGGAAAATTTTCGGGTTCAGCTGGGTTTCTGCTGGGTTTCAGCTGGGTTCAGCTGGGTTCAGCTGGGTTTAACTTTTATAAATTACGCTCATTTGATACATCCTGCCATTCAGCATTGTTACGACTGTTTGATAGTAAGCATTGGTGTATGTACCTTCTCATTTCAATCAAAATCAGGCTGATTATGTTTCCTGAGAAGAGCAGTTCGAAAAAGTCGAAGGCCGTCGTTCCGGTTCTCATGACAGTGGTTGGTCCCGTTGGTTTACTGAAGGCAGGCGTTGTTGTAGAAATCCAGTAGCTACGCTCAATGGCACTATTGAAATGCTCACATTCCAGTGTGCAGAACGCATTCGAAATATGTTCAAATACTGTATCTACGCTCAATGGCACTATTGAAATGCTCCCATTCCAGCATGCAGAACGCATCCCAAATATGTTCATATAGTGTAATTACGCTCAATGGCACTATTGAAATGCTCAGATTCCAGTGTGCAGAAAGCATTCCCAATATGTTCAAATAGTGTAACTGCGCTCAATGGCACTATTGAAAAGCTCACATTCCAGCGTGCAGAACGCATTCCAAGTGTCACTAAAAACAGCTTTTGGTGCTATTCTAAACGGATTGTGCACCATGGAATGTTCGCATAACAAGCATTCGAGTGTCACTAAAAACAGCTTTTGGTGCTATTCTAAACGCTTTGTGCACCATGGAATGTAGGCATTCCAAGCATGCAAGTGTCACTAAAAACAGCTTTTGGTGCTATTCTAAACGCTTTGTGCACCAAGAAATGTACGCATTCCAAGTATGCAAGTGTCACGAAAAACAGCTTTTGGTGCTATTCTAAACGCATTGTGCACCATGGATTTTTGGCATGACCAGCAAATACAAAGTCTTGAGTTTCTTTGTTTGTATTTTGTTTCTATCCTTTATAACAAATTTTACTGTAAGCTTGCTGTAAGATCTCTCCAGCGAACTCGTGTTTGGTGAGGCTGACATAAGAATGAGCAACATTTCACGTATGTTTGGACAAACAGGCATTTGAATTGTCCCCAACTTGGATTGAAGATAGTCCACAACCTGTCAAATTCAGAGATGAATTCCTCTTCAGTGCATGCATGTAATTGATTGTGACAGTCCATGCAGTGAAGGCCTTTGGTGACTAAGAGGTGTTTTTGTCATGTTTTTTATTTTATCTGCGAAAAATGTGTCTGTTACAAACTTGTTTGAGTTTTAGATGAGTAGGATACACTATTATTAGATATGTCGTGAGTTTATGATTTCTGTGTTACATTTTGTTCTGTCTTGTTACGCTATGACATGTTATGTTCTGTCCTGTTACGCTATGACATGTTAGGCTCTGTCTTGTTACGCTATGACATGTTGTGTTCTGTCTTGTTACGCTATGACATGTTATGTTTTGTCTTGTTACGCTCATGTTGATGACACTTCTAGTCCTGCGAGAATGTCAATGCTTGCCCGTATCACACAGTGTTTTCATGGGCCACGGACTAAATGCAGAGTTTAAATGTAGAAAAGTAGAAGAGTGGTTTTTGCTGAGCGCATTTTCCGGTTTTAGATTTAGTAAACACAATAAGGGATTAGGGTTTTTCCTGTGTGTCTTGGTGATATGTGAATCTCTTCGTGAGGGCATGTTGTGTGTCTTCATGTCTCTGTGCTTATATAAGTGTTGTTTTTCTGCGCGTGTGTATGTGTATCAGGCTGAGCTTGTAACTTGTAAACCTCTCTACTTTGAAGCTATAGTTCATAATAGCACTTCTCTTTGCAATATTGCTTCAGCTTTAACGAATTAACACACAAGGAGGTTACGTTATCTGCTCTAAATAAAGTTTATAATAATTGATAAGCCCAGTGGCTCAAAAGATACCCTTAAGTTCAGACACTGAAACTAGCCTAGTGTTGGTCTGTTAAAGATCTTTGAGTAACCCCCCGTCTCGGACTTGCATGAACTGTTCAGGGGGTAAATGTAACGTTTTACTGTCCAGAAGCTCGAATAATTGATAAAGTGCCTCTATGGTGATACATGAGATGATAAGATAAGAGATAAGCACTAAACGAACCTGTAATATATCGAGTAGAACTTTGTCTATGTTTCATTGTTTTTATTCCGTATAAATTCGATGTACTTTGATAATGACTTTGAAATTAACTTTTAGAAGCTCTGTACATCTGATCCAAGTATAGTATAGGGGAAAGTGTGTGTTTGTGTATACTGAATACGAAAAATTGGCATAATTTTATTAACGGCTTCACTGTACAACTGCTTATAAGCCGCACCTTCAAAAATGCAGCCTGATAAAAACGCGGCTTAATCAATGGCGCGGATTATTAAAACGCGGCTTTATTTTTTTGTAGGGAAAGCAAGGAGCGAAGAGGAACTACTATTGGACCCATTTGCACAGATTTTTAAACTGTCCGTTGACTCTTGAGGACTAATTAACCCTTCCTAAAATGCTAATTTTTGTCAAGCGCGGCTTAATTTCATGCGGCTTGATTACATACGCGGCTTAATATGACGTGATAAGGTATATTCTCTATTGTAAGAGCTAAGGCATATTTGTCATAGTTTGCATGCACTAGATGTGTGCATGCCATGCCGCACAAAGCATTCAAAATAGGCTAATATTGCATATATGGCATAGTTTGCATAAACTAGATGCGTACATTCCATGGTGCACAAAGCATTCAAAATAGGCTGATATGGCATATTTGACATAGTTTGCATACACTAGATGCGAACATTCCATGGTGCACACAGCGCTCAAAATAGGCTAATAAGGCATATTTGACATTGTTTGCATACACTAGATGCGTACATTCCATGGTGCACAAAAAAGTACTGATGTCTCACGACTTGTCTTTCTCTTCTTTGTGACTTTGAATGGACTCTTTAGGTTCTGTGTCAACGTACGTGGTTGTTGTTGTTGTTTAGTTGACGTTTGAGCAAATCAACCGCTCATACACGTGCGATCCGCTTTTAAAACTTAGTTTAGTGAAGCCAAGTCAGTTTGAAAATCACACCAAAAAAAAATTTGGCACAGGCCATGTCAACACTTAAGATGTCGTGGGAGAGTGCTAGAACGTCATACAGAGTGTTCTTGCTTAAGTCACTGGCACGAGCCCCCCCCCCCCCCCATTACGCCTCGTATATTCCCGAAGTGCATCTGATAGAAATTAGGGTACGGCCATATGTTGTCGTAGAAACTTCAAAAAGAGCTCATTCGATTGGAAATTGAAAGGCTAGTGCCCTTTTTAATAGTTGAAAGTGATTGGACGGCAACTAACCCATCCTCCCACGCCTGCCATTTCCACAAACATATCCAATCAAAAATTTTCAGATAACCATTGTGTTCAACGTAATTGAAAGGTCTGGAAATTATGTCTTTGAGGATGACAACCCCATACGATTCGGGAACGCTCAATTTTTCCACCAAACTCAACAGCATCGAGCGTTGGATTGTGCGTGGGGCCATGATGATGCACCCGTTCCATGTTCACGGCGTCCGGTTTCAGGTCCTGTCGGAAAACGGTACGGCACCGCGTGCAGAGAACAGGGGTTGGAAGGATACGGTACTGGTGGATGGTGAAGTGGAGCTTGCGATGAAATTCGAAAAACCTGCCTCAGCGGCTGCGCCCTACATGTATCACTGCCATATCCTCGAACACGAGGATGCGGGTATGATGGGGAATGAGCAGAGGGAGAGGGCTCGTAATGGCCATGTGACAATAGTAAGATCTACAGAGGGTTCGATACACAGACCCTGCTTGACAAACAACCTTTGACAGCACCTTTGAGGTGGAAGAGGGGGCGCCCGTTGAATATCTTTTCTTGCTTATTTGTTAATATGTCTTAAGGAAAGGTGACTTGGTATAGGCATGTGGTGGTAGCTTCATAGTATGCAATAACAATAACGTATTGCATTTCATCCAAGTACATCTATAAATTCATACCATCCTTCTTTAATCATGACGCATCTGTCATCTTTGTTCTGGCAAAAAAAAAATACAAAATTCCACATTTTTGCAGATAGAAGCTTGAAACCTCTACAGTAGGGTTTTCTGATACGCTGAATTTGATGGTATGATTTTCGTTAAGATTCTGTCAGTTTTTGGGGTGTTTACTCCTTTTTTTAAATCAGACAAATTTTCTCATGCTCGTAGCTTTTAATGGGTAAGACCAAACCTATTGAAACTTGAAAACAAATTTAAAAATTGACTTAGGAAGAGGGGGAAATAGTTAACCAATTTTAGTCCATCAGCAGTAAAACTGGTGTTAAACTGCTGATGATGAACACTGTATATGTGTTCGAACTATCCAGTTAAATAACTTTATATCTATTCACTGTCAATAAAAAGGTATCATCCCTATTTTGAACTGTTTTACTTTCGTCATGGAAAGGCAGTGTGGTCTTCGAAGTTATCTAAATAATGATGTATGTGCGTACTAAGCTTTTTTATTTGAAAAACTTGGATTTTTCAGGTATAATTGTTCTATTATCAATTCTAGCAGCCTCGGGTAAACAGGTTTGCAAGAATGGTACTTTGACTCTAACTTCTTGTGGGATTGCGTTTATGAATCCTGCTTCTATATTCTTAAATGTTTTCTTACTCTTTGCAGGAAGCACATCAACAATCGTTGCCCTGTTAGAGAATACTGGGGTCTCTTCTTTAAATGAGAAGAAGTCAATCTTAAGCTCTATCTTTGTATATGGGATGTCGCTTAAGTTTCTAAGAGTAATTTCTGAAAGTCTTCCCATGGTCTGAGGTACAGCTCCTGAGAAAGTAAAGTCCTCAACCACAATATCTTCAGTAGGAAGTGGTCTCCTCGAGAATCTATTGTTCGACCAACAAGATCATGAAATGTTGGAAAAAAACTATTCTTGTTCTTTTTCTCTCATCCATACTAATTAAACAAAAAAGTAAACTCGAAAAAAAGTTTCTTTGAAGTGAAATGAATATTTTTCATCAAATGCTGACGAACATCGAAGTGAAGAGAATCGCATGATCAGATCTAGTCTGTTCATATTTCGCCACATACTATCCTCATTCGAACTGAATCTAATCACTTATGTATAATCTTTAATCTTCTTTTTTTAATCAAAAATGGCTTGCAGCGGGCGGTGAAACGGCGGCGCCCGAGAAGGGCTTGAGGCCCCATGACGGCCGCCTATTTGGCGTCTTCGCGCCGTTCCTGGTCATGGCCGGCCTGTTGATCCTGGGTGGTTTTGTCGGGGAAAACGGCATTGGCGCGATTGACTTCCTGATGCTGCCGAAGGGCGCGCTGCTCGCCGCCGCGACCCTGGCACTGCTGCAAACGCCCCCGGACAAACGACGGGACTGCCTGGACAACGCGGTCCGGCGGACCGGCTCGCTGCTTCTGGTGATCGGGGACCCGGTTGACGGCCAGACTTAGCTGTTCACGAATTTGCGGCACGGACAGTTCGGAAACGTTGGTATCCCCACGGCGTTCTTCTGCCAGCCAGGCATGGGCGTTATCAATGGCGCGCTCGCCACCCTTCACAGCGACATACATCAGCGATCTACCTTGGTTGTGCGCGGCAAAGCAGCGACCTGCGTGCCGGAGGTGAAAAAGAAATCCAACCCCAGCGGAAACAGCTTGGCATTGTTTTGAAAGGGGAGGAGGTCCGGGAGAGACAATTGCGCCGAGGTCTTGTCGTCGCCCATGGCTGCAACTGCTTCTGCGCGATGGGCAAGGGGATCGCCAAGGTGATCAAGCAGGCGTTCCCGCAGGCCTACGAGGCCGACCTCGCCACGGAGAAGGGGGCGCGGGACAAGCTCGGGACCTGCTCGGTGGCGACGTGCCCGGTGGAAGGCGGGACGTGCGACGTCGTCAACGCCTACACCCAGTTCAACTGGCGCGGGCGCGGGCGGAAGGCCGACTACGACGCGATCCGCTCCTGCATGCGCTGGATCGCGGAGCACTACCCGGGGAAGCGCAAAATAAATCACATTGAATGAATAAAATAAAATTGAATATTTTGTGTTGATTGTGATCCATTTCTTAAACACTAAATTGATAATAAAATATTAATCATACCACAACATACAAAGGATTATTCTCTCTTAATCACCTCCCCACAAGTAACAAAGAAAAATGAAACAAATCAATCAAAATGATTCTGAAGTTGTTGAAAATGGAGACCAATTAGTACAAGAAGGAAACAAGTTTGGTAGCGGATGGTTGGCTGATTTGGCAGTTTGGCGAATTATTCCAACAATTCAAATTTAACTAAATACTTTCGCTTATTTATTTTCACGGTTCAACGTGGCAACTCTGAGGAAAATATGGTACTACCTTAAAAAAATGCAGTTTTACTTGGAAAAACTGTGGTTCTCAGGAACGAATAAAACCTAAAACGCAAAATGTTTTTGTTTTGATGTCCTTGGCACAGATTATCTATTAGATTTCACTAGATATCTCACTTCAATATTAATGGAAACCTCAGAAGCCATCCGATTAGATGATTTGTCTTCCTAAAAGTTGACGATATCGAATGATTTGATCTAATACAATGCCTTTAGATTTATTTTAAAGCAAAATTTAGTTTTAAAGCATAATGGGCCAATTGCATAAATGTTGGGGGTTGACATGCCTAATATCCCTAAAGACATAGTTGCTGAACCGTTCTACAATGCTGAACAAAATGGCTGTCTCAGAATTTTGACTGGAAAATGAAGGGGCTTGAGAGAAGGGCTGATTGCCCTCCAATCCCTTGTTACTCTTAAAAAGGCCAAAAGACACTCGTGCTATAATTGGAGTGCAAGGAGAGGGGGGCTTCCTCCTTCATCTACTACTATGACTGCTACTACTTCTACTACTTCCACTACTTCTACTACTACTTCTACTACTTCTACTACTACCACTACTGCCACTACTGCTAAAAGTACTTCTTATGCTACTATTACTACAGCGATAATTCATGACTGCAACTGCGACTATTTACGACTGTGGCATATTTCAGATCACCACTTAAAAATATCAAAATCTTGATGTTTTTGTGTGTGTGCGGGGGAGGGGAGGCTGAAGGTTCTTTCTTCTGCGTACGTTCCTGTAAATTACTTAGTCAAATTGTTGAGCTTATGCTCATGCGGCATGCCAAATCTGACTGGCACAGTCGTGTCAGTGATATGGATCGGCCGCTAAGTGAAAAGGGTAGGCGACAGGCTGAATTGATGGGTAAATATCTGAAACAGATGGCGCTGGTTCCTGATTGTTTGATTGTGTCCGGCGCACAACGGGCACAGGAGACTGCCAGATTAATGCTGCGCGATCTGGCAGTAGCGGATAATCATTTTATTATAGACAAGGAGCTATACCTGGCGGACAAGGAAACACTGCTGGAGTTTATAGAAGTCTTCTTTGTATTAGTCCATTATATTACAGCTATTAGCTCCAGCCTTATATCCTTGCTTGAAAAGATTTATCTTCTTCTTATCGATCTTTAACAAGAGCAGTCTACCTACAGTTTATCACTAGAGAACTTCAAATTTTTTCTCCTAAAATATAGCTGTGATTTTCTTCTATTTTAAATTTAAAAAATACTATTATAGGGTTTGATTTTCACCCAAACCAATATTTACTTTTTTCTTACTAAAAATCTAACGGTTCAATAAATTATAATCTAATAAAATTATAACATTAATTCCTGACACCTGATCAATGTTGTTAGTTTTGACATGCACCATGAATAAAAGCTAATGTTTTATTTAATGTTCAGCATATTTTACCTTCATTGAAATGTATTTGAGCTCATGTACTGAGGAAATTGCAGAAAAAATTAGACAAGATCTGTAAAAGTAGCCCCTAAGGCACTAGCAAAGTTGTACACTACTTTCAGTGACTTTTCAGTTTATTTTAAGTCTGGCCATGGCATATTACTGAGACCAGAAGATGTTAAAGAAGTTTGTAGAATCTGTTTTCAATCATTTTGCATGCAGCCCCGCTAAACTTAACACCCAGCCCCCTAATATGCAAATATACAACCCAAATTTATATGTTCTATGTATCTCCCAAGTGTCTCAGTTGTTTCAACCCTGTATATTAGTATATAATATTATATATAATTATAAAATAGTTAAAATATTGCGATTAAAATGGAGTTTATTTGCCACAATGCCACAATAAGGCATGAATAATACTTTTGGTCGTGAATAAGAAAGAGCAGGTATCTCACACGCAAGTTCCCATGGGTAGGACCGAAAAAGCTAAGTACCCCACCAATATCGGCCAATAAAAAAACAGGGAGATAAATGCTGCCATCAGCTCTTGCCATACTATATAGCCCAAGAGTTGCCTGATGACTTCGCCGGACCAAGAAAGCACAAGCAGGTTGATGAACTTTTGCATTTGACTCCACTTGACCAAATTTCACACAGAATGAGTTGCTGGCAGGGAAAAAGAAAACTGTGATTTAGTCATGTCATTGATCTAGCCTAGGTAGTTGCTTGGATCTACCTACTTTTCATTCCTATGGAAAGATGGTCAAGGTGCTGTGGGATATTGACAGTGCTATTTCTAACAAATTTAACAGCAATCAAGCAGCAAAAAAAATCAAGAGATAATATGTAGACCTTATCTAGGCTAGGCTTAGTTTGGGATATATTCACACATCAGGGAAGTGCAAGTTAGTGTAAAATAAAGTACATTTTTGAATTTACAAACTAGTTTTATGTCTAGTACTTAAGAAAGGGAAATGTTTAGACTTGTGGTTCATAGCTTCTGAAGGAAACATGAGATTTCTCATTTCATACTCTTTTCATATATCATGTATGTTTTTGCTCGCGGAAGTCGGCGATCTCCTCCGGCCGCAGCGCTCCGCGCCAGTTCTGGTACCAGGCGAGGAAGGCGGCGTAGACGACGGCCGCCGCCAGCCAGATCCAGACTCCGGTCATGGACGCTCCTCTCGGGTCTCCAGGCGATCTCCGAACGAGCTCCGGGCTCGACGTCGATCGGCTCAGTCGGGCAAGCTTCGTTGCGACCGACGAAAAAATTGGCATATGGTGTGTCAAAATCAAGCCGCGGCCCGCCGCGCGAAACGGCCCGCCGAGGACGGAAGCGACGTTAGAAACCTTGAATTTGACAATAGCCAGTGAATGTCTGTACCACGGAGGCAAATGAAGCTGATGCTTAGCAAAGCAAAAGAACAAGGATCGGACTTTGCTCTTATCAGTTTTAGTCATGAGTTTCCAGAAGGGTGGAGTGTAGAGGATATGGGGAAGGGAAAAAGCATTATATAGACTTGCTAGAAGAGGTCGGTTGAATCGAAGTTTACAAGATACAATGGAAGCGTATGCTACTGAGATTCAACGTTTGATTTGCTCAAGAAAACGTGTTCGGGTGTGTCTGTTAATAAATGAGTAAAAATTCTTAACGGATAACAATCAGAAAATGTATTAAATAAATTGTACGTCTGTGGTGACAAATTATTTTCATTTATACAAGTATACTAAAATCCTAAGTAACGGGTAACTCAACGTAGATAATTAAGAGTTTCCTGATTTGGGTAATCATCTACTATAGACAAGATTGAAAGTGAGAGATTATTGTTGCTTTCCCATCTGTTAAGTTACCTACTTAGATTCACTGTTGTAATACATGGTTTTATTAAATGGAATGCAAGTCATGGGGCCACTTCCCTATAAAGTGTCTCTGGGGAAAAAATAAATAATAAAACATTGGAGCCGTATGGTCATTATATAGGCAACGCTATAGCGTTGCCTCTGAAGGGGTGGTCGAATAAACTGTTCGAGAGGATCAATTTTATCAAAAATTGAAGATTCTGGTACCATTTTCAAGGGTAAAAGGTGATTGAAGGACTGCAAACCCCTATCTCACGACTTCTCTGTACCCAAAAGACGCTTAATATGTATTTTGAGATAGCCATTTTGTTCAGAATAGCCCAAAGATCAAACCTTACTAATACTTTAAAACAAGTTGAACCCAATAGCAGAATGTCTGCACCTAATTATTTAATGACATATTATACTGTTTGTCACGGTAATTGGATAATTACCAGCTATAGGGGTGATAAGACTATACAACAGACAAATATTTTCCAGATACAACATTACTTTAGAAGACAAACAATATCTTATTATCAGCAGAGGTTGTGACAGTCGCTTACTAATACTTTAAAACAAGTTGAACCCAATAGCAGAATGTCTGCACCTAATTATTTAATGACATATTATACTGTTCTACAAAAAAAAGAAGAAATAGATCTTTAATTCTTTGTTCTAGAGAATTAAACTTAGCAGCTCTACGCGAATAGCTGAACAGAAATGTACCTTTAGGCTTAGGGACTTATTTGACCTCTCCCTATATAGAACTAAATAAAAAAACATGTTTTTTTAACGGAAAGTAAGAAGCGACCAATAAAACTCAAAACGAACAGAAATTACTTCGTATATTAATTAATTAATTTATTTTATTTTTCACCCACACGATACATAAAGTAAACATGATGGAGTAAGAATAAATGTGCCTGCGGAAGCATAAACGGCTGCGGGGAAAGACTCATCCCCGCAACGTTCAATTGATGCGCCGCGTTGTGAAAACAAGTACCGGCATATTGTGCTACCCCTGTCGATCATATTGGCCGTGCTCGATCGATCCAGCGAAACGGGTTTGAGTTCAGGCTGTTCAATTCACCGGAGCCAAGAATGGACATTTCCCTTCATCTCAAATGGGCGGCCCCGTTGGTCGCGCTGGTGTTGGTAACCGCGTGTGATCAGGAAGCAGAACAGGCCCAAAGCGATCCGATCCATACTCTCTTCTTCAAAAAAAAAAGTCAGGTTAGAAGTGCTTAAGCACAGGAGAGTTTATTTATACCCTATTTCTCAAAAAATTTAATAATAAACCTTTGCACAGAAAACATTTTCCTCAAAAGACATTCTCCACCAACATTACCCTGCCTTAGCTCATTCCTATCTTGACTCCCTTTTTTTGCTTTATGTACAAATTTGAAGAGAAAAAACTTGTGTCAGTATATTACTGGAAAAATTAACAAAACATATCAACAGCTTCTCTCTTTTTATTAAAATTAAATTTGCTATATTATTTCCTGTCAAATCTAAATATGTCAAATCTGGTAGAGACTCGAAAGTTTTCGGGCCAATATGGGTGATCTGATTTTCAAACAGATCCAAATTTTCTAGTACCGAGAGTCCATAAAAAACTTCAGGGGTGAGAACTGTAATAGTATTTTTTGACAGATCAAGCTTTAATAAACGAGGAACTTCTTTGAAAGCATAGTCATGCACAATTTTTATTGAATTCTGGCTTAGATTTAGCTCTTCCAGCATTGGCAAATCATGGAAAACTTTCCTATTTTCTTTAAGATTCGAAAATTTGTTTCACAAAATCAGCTCATAAAAAAGGGCTGACATTGGAGACGTAATTATAAGTTGTTTGGAACGAAAATCCAAATTGACAAGAGGAAAAACAAACTATTGCGTTATAAAATTCATGAATGGTGCGCAGCAGCGACATTTTTTTATATAAAAGCCGTTGGTAGAAAAGATGAACTATTAAATAAAATAAATAAACATCTTGTGAAAAAATTATCATTTGAAAATAATATGATTGAGTTTAAGTGTAATCTCAGAAGGATAATGGTGGGTGTACGCCTACTTGAGAACAGTGAGAGCTGGATTTCCTAAGAAAAAGCGCCTTATCAAGAGTATTTTGAAAATATTATTTAAGTATGTTCACAACTCACAGCTTGAGAGTACTGAAAGCTTGCTATCCTAAAAAAGAAGGAAATTACAATATCAAAAACAGTTTGAAAATAAAATACAAAATTATTACTGAAGCTGATTGAAATTCATCAAAGTTCAACTAATGTAATGGCAGAATAAGTATTAAACAGTTCGTTACTACGAACTGTTTGATACAGTACTATACTATTTAATGTATGTGCAAGCTACTTTTAAGCACGTTGGAGACAAACTACGTGCTGTTTATACTATTTAGTGTATGTGCAAGCTACTTTGAAGTACGTTGAAAATAAACTTTGTGCTGCTTATACTATGTAATGTATGTGCAAGCTACTTTTAAGCACGTTGAAAATAAACTACGTGCTGTTTATACTATTTAGTGTATGTGCAAGCTACTTTTAAGTACGTTGAAAATAAACTATGTGCTGCTTATACTATTTAATGTATGTTCAAGCTACTTTTAAGCAAGATGTAGAAGATGTAGAAGATGTAGAAGAGATAGAAGATATAGAAGAGATAGAAAATATAGAAGATATAGAAGATATAGAAGATATAGAATAGATAGAAAAAATAGAAGATATAGAAGATATCGAAGAAATAGAAGATATAGAAGATATAGAAGAAATAGAAGATATAGCAGATATAGAAGATATGGGAGATGTAGAATATGTAGAAGATGTAGAAGATGTAGAAGATGTAGAAGAGATAGAAGATATAGAAGAGATAGAAAATATAGAAGATATAGAAGATGCGAACCGCTTCGGCATGGTGAGCTACGACCCGTCGCCCACCGACAAGCTCATCCTCGAGGTCCAGGGCACACGTCACGAGTTCGTCGTGCTCGGCGCCGAGGGCAGCACGCAGGCAGCATCCCCCGAGGCCTATCTGAACGCGAACCACGACATCCACTACGAGCATCGCATCGAGGGACAGCGGGACCTCACGATCCGCACGAACCGCGTCGGCATGGGGTGGGCGACCAGGGTCGAAGGGTGGATCGAGTTCGACGACCGACGCTACACCGTGGACCTGAATCTATTGGAAATGGCTAAAGCAGGTATGGACGTCGCTAGGCTGAACTTTTCGCATGCCGATCATGAAACCCATGAGAAGTCCCTCAATATGGTTCGTGATATCAATAAAAAGCATGGTGCCCATATAACTGTTCTACAAGATTTACAGGGCCCAAAAATCAGAATCGGCAACCTGACCGAGCCTGTAAAAGTAAAAGCCGGAGATGTTCTGACCATACGAACAGATACCGAAGAACATAAAGGAAATGTATTACCCATTCAGTATGAATCATTTGCTGTCGACGATGTGAAAACTGAGGATTGAAGTAGAATGAGGCCGGCCTTTCCGGCCCTTCTGAATAAAACCAGACTTTCCGATTTTCGGTTCTAAATAAAAAACGTGATGGAAATCGCTTTGGCGAAGTTTTTGAATATCTAGAAGAAGGAAAGTGAATTTGAGGGAGTTGATTAAGCTAATTCACTATGTAGAGTAAATAGATAGTTTGTCCTTCCATGTCCTTTTCAAATACTGTAATTTTCAGGAATTGCGTTCTAGTAACCCCCTGCTAATGCCTGGTTTGGCCTATAGTTAACAGGTGCATGCTTCAAATGGACCCCTGCAAATTCAACACCATTCAAATTCTTGTTACCAACAATATCTTTACGCCACCAGTGTTAGCAATTCCTGGTACCTTGGTTGTAAAGGCAGATCTGTTTTGTGAGGAAGAATTAGCAACAGTACTAAAATAATCCTTTTAGTACTGTTGCTCCAGTACTAAAAAATAATAAGGCTCCAGGTGCTGATAGTGTGGTAAATGAGTTTCTTAAATATGGTGGCTCTGAGGTTAGAATTGAGTTACCGAAGATTATGAGGTCACACAAGTTGTATGCTCTTGCATGGTATTCTTTCGTATATTTGCTTCTGATGTTTCATCTTATCTTTGGTAATTTATAGCTCCTATCATTTTTTCACAAAAAGAAGTATATACAGTTACATAAGTTGTAGTCTCCTGCATGGTATTCTTTCGTATATTTGCTTCTGATGTTTCATCTTATCTTTGGTAATTTATAGCCCCTATTGTCAAGAATAAAAGCGCGCTTTATGAGCTCTAAAGACTTTCATTTTTCCTCAGAATTTTTCTGATACTCCATAAGTTTGTACGCCATAGAAGCAAACGAGGCACACTCTATTACTGCGTTCACATCGAAGCTTAAAACAGCTCTACAACCGTTGTAATATATTTAAATCGGTTAGGAGGGTGGTCTTCAAATCATTTAAAGAGAGCCTAAGTGTGGAAATGTCAAAATGTGTGAAATTTTGGGAGAGGTCAAAACATAACTGGAGTTTCGGACCATAATCATTTAATGAATTTTATCATTGATAGACAATCTTACTGATGATGTTGGCTTTTGATTGATGCATGACTCTTACGTAAAACTCCTTCTAAATATCGAACTTAATTAAGAACGGATCACCCACTCTTAAGTTAAAAATACCTAATTTTTTCTTTCCCTTCAACCCTCTAGATGGTCGAATCAGGGAAAATGACTTTATCAAGTCAATTTTTGCAGGTCCCTGACACGCCTACCATTTTCCATCGTCCTAGCACGTGAAGAAGCACCGAGCACGCCAAAGCACTGGGCCCCCTCAACTCCCCCAAAGTGATTCCGGTTACGTCAATCACGTATCTAAGATATTTGCTTATTCTACCCACAAAGTTTCATCAGCTTTTGGTGCTATTCTAAACGCATTGTGCACCATGGAATGTACGCATTCCAAGTATGCAAGTGGCACTAAAAACCGCTTTTGGTGCTATTCTAAACTCATTGTGCATCATGGAATGTACGCATTCCAAATATGCAAGTGTCACTAAAAACAGCATTTGGTCCTATTCTAAACGAAATGTGCACAACGGACTGTACGCATTCCATGTATGCAGCTGTCACTAAGAACAGTGTTTGGTGCTGTTCTATACGCATTGTGCACCATGGAATGTACGCATTCCAAATTGGGATATTTCTGAACATTTGCAAAAAAATCAGCTAAAAAGCTTTATCCTACAAAATTTGGTGGCCTGCCAAAGTCAGGTACCAATGAATACTCTTTGTATTTCTGTGGCAGTTTGACAATTTTTTCCGATTTTCTCAGAAAATAGGCAAACATAAGAGTGCTTCAGAACAAAACTGGTAGAACAGCTGCTGACTGAGCTGGTGATTTTATTGCGGCATATACTATAAGGAATCACTTTCAACAGGATGCAAACCCCCATCTGGCACATAAGGATGCAAAGTATATAGGGGAGCGGATCCATTTGGATTCGTACCAGTTTGGATCTGTACCCGTGTAAACAGGATCCTAATGGTCAAAGTTTACGAATAACGTTAAGCTCGTCGAGCTCATGTAACAGTTCAGGTTCTATGTTTTAAACATAGCATTATTTGACTGCCTTAATGTTACAAAACATTTTCCCATTTCTTAGCACATGACTCCTCTAGGCGGGAGGCCCGTTGCACGTGCTACAGGCTATATTAGGCTAATGTGGCACTAACGCTGGCTTTATATTATAATTTGTCCTCTGGTTTGTTTTACGATTCGGTGAAGTCTGCAATACTCCAAAACTGTAACCCGCTATCTTTGTGCGATCGGCTAAAAAAAATCGGAGCCTTTAAACCCTTGAATGAATCTCAGTTTAGGGTACTCAAGAGCCAGAGAAGAGAGAATTTTCTTAGGAAATGTGGAAAGCTTCATCTCTAGTGCGTTCCCTGGATCGTATATAAATCAATTATCACTTTGCCACGTCTGATTTTTATTTTGGGATATTTTACGATTGTAAGAAAGATGTACGGAAGAGCTGGGAACTGTTCTTTTCTTTGCGATTTTGGGTTTCGTCATGGTTAGCCAGTGTGGTCTCAGAATTCATTTACGTCTAGCTTACGGGGAGCATTTTACCAAGTCTGTTCTTAATTATTTTGGTTTTCTAAAAAACACGCCAACCTTATTAATCAACAAAAATGTTTACAGCATTGCAGAGTAAAGAGAATTCTTCCAAATTCTGTTCCTTTCCGCCTAAACCTAAGTACGCAATCCGAAAGAAAATTTAGTGATAGGGTTGGTTTTCATTTTAAAAGACCAAAAAACCACATTAGCTTCTTGGTAAGTCTTCATTGGCAAAAGTAGACATACATATCATAAGAGTGTTTGGTACAGATTGCTGGGAAAAGTTTATATTTTGTGACCCTATGTGACCTTATATTTTATATTATCTCACCTTTTTCGAAACCAACCTTGACCTCTATTCATATTCTCCATTAAGTAACGATGTACAGATACTAACGATCACACTAAATGATGACGTGAAATTCTTCTTGTAATGCCATATACCTGTTACAGAATCTTTTCATCTTAGTGCTATTCTCTCCACTCTGCTTATAGACTCTTTGAGCAGCTTCCTCGGCTGTTGCCATTGTAGGTTCTTCAGTCATTTTATAATTAAACATTTTTCCGTCCACGATCTTCTTACAATTAAAAATTTGTCTTTGAACAATTTTCTTAAATGCCTTTAATGACGTCTTTTTTTTAATTTTTTAGCTTTTTTAGTTTTTTTAGTATTTTCTTTTTAGTTTTTGTTGTAGTTTTTCCTCGGCACGCTTTTTTTTCTTACTTTCTCTATCAGCAGCAAGTTTTTTGGCATAGACTCTTTGAGCAGCTTCCTCAAAGAATCCTTCTAGCCTTACATGTAGGGATGAATATGAGGTAGCTGCTTGAAAATATCTTCCCAGGCCCCAAATTTGAAACTAGATCCTTTCCTGAATGTGCGTTTGCAAATCACAATAATTGGTAAAACTGCTTTTTGGACTTTTTGATATATTGAAAAGCTATTTTACTAGAGAACAAAGCTTACAGGAATGGATCTAAAGCCCAAAGAATCCTTCTAGCCTTACATGTAGGGATGAATATGAGGTAGCTGCTTGAAAATATCTTCCCAGGCCCCAAATTGAAGGGCGTGCATTTACTGGTCGACAAGATCACCGACGCCCCGCACATACTGGCGTTTTTCGCGAGCGACGGACGTTTGTTCTTTGTCATTCCGATGGGTCCCAAGACCTGCATTGGCACGACGGATACCCCTGTCGAGGACCCGGATGTCGGTATCACCGACAGCGATCGCGACTTCATCATCAACAACGCCAACGAGCTGTTAGACCTCGAACGCCCGCTGGGACGCGGCGATATCATTGCGGAGCGCTGCGGTGTGCGCCCGCTTGCGGTTCTCGGTGGTGTTTTCCCACACCTTTCATGAAAGCTCTTTGGTATTGCTCAAGTTTGTCGTCAATAAAATTCATCAAAAAATTTCTTCGCCAATAAAGACGCGGTGGGCACGGCACATGGCTTTCTTTACAGCCCTTTTGAGCTGCTCTAAATGGTCTGTGCTTTCCTTACTTTCCTTGTTTACATATATCAGAGCTGTATCCATGGTTTTATTTTGAGGGGGGAGGGGTGTCAAACAAAAAACAACTTTACAAAACGCAAAAGAATTTGTTTCTATGTATTTTGCCACTTCTGTGTAAACTTCAGAAGATTTGCTGGTCTCTATTGTGCAATGGTTAAATTTCGTGAAAGAAAAGAAACAGTTCTACAGAGGGCTACAATTTTGTAGGCCTTAAAATGTATTTGTATTTAATATAGCTTTTTGTCAGAACATGCTCTATAGATTAACATGATATTCAGATGATGATAAGACAGCTAATCATTTTGATTATTTTATTGTAAACTGAAGACTGTCAGGATCAATACAAAATACTAGGGTGTATAAGAGCACTCTTATTGATGTGAGAAGTTAAGATTAACTACATACATACATACATACATACATACATACATACATACATACATACATGCATACATACATACATACATACATACATTCATACATACATACATACATACATACATACATATATACATACATTCATTCATACATACATACATTCATACATACATACATACATACATACATACATACATTACATACATACATACATACATACATACATGCATACATACATACATACATACATACATACATACATACGTACATACATACATACATACATACATACATACATACATACCCTTTCCTGATAGTTCCTGATTTCATTGACATCTCTCTTCCTTACAAGGGGTTTTCAAGAGTGTTGTGCCTCTAAAACCTTATGTGACATAATTGTAACATACATGTTGTAATAATAATAATAATAATAATACTTTTTTAAGATTTTGAATCTATTCTCTTTATTCTAATACCATTTCAGTACTCTATTACATATAGAATTAGTATGGTTTGTATATACTACCAAGTTAAAAGATCTGGCTCAGGCTATATCTTGTTCCTTTTACAAAATGTGAAATACTTGAAATGGCAACAACTTAAAACTAGTACCAGACCACTAGACCACAGGGCAAACGATTGAAACTAATTCCCTGGCGTCTACACCCATTATTTAAATCTATGAGCAACTTTCCTGATATTACGGCCGCTAAAATGTTTGCATCAACAATAAGTCATATTGAATTGCGTTTCTATTTTGGGCGTACTTTGCGTAATTCTATAGCATCACTTTTATTACACTGCATGTCTATTTTGCATGCAGTTTTTATTCTACAGTGCAATCTCTAGTGAAATGCTCATTTTTAAATTCTCGTTCAGCACTGTAAGTGTACTGGAAGCATCAAAATCTTTCCTTCTAAAGACAATAAGTTACTTTTGAAGATAAAAAACCGGCTAATTTTGATAAAAAACTCTTTAAAAAATATCTTTTTAAAAAGAAACCTCTCGGTATTTCTTTTTATCTTAACACGTAAATCATTGTCTTTCGGGGAAAAGATTTCAAAACTTCCAGTGCACTGACAGTGCTGACCGTTGTCCAAATCATGCTCCATTACTCGTTTGGCAATATAGATTTGGACAACGTTCAGCATTGTTAAATTAACCTATTTACAATATCAAATTTACTCAAAATTTGTTGTGTGCAAAAGCTCTTTACAATGTAATAATTGCATGATTTGTATTTGGCTGAATAACGATCACCAAAAATTATGTATTTAGTATTAAGTATTTGTTGAAATTGGTATTTGGTGCAGCCCTAGTTTAAACATTTTAGGGGTAGCCTAACAGGGAATTTTTATGGCTAGTATAGGAGCAAGGGAAGGGATTTTTACTTGTGATTTGTTTTAAAGCAATATGCATTTTAGTCTTCTGCCATTGAAGGACATCATTCACAAGTTTACTCTGTCTCCAGTTGAAGCTTTCCTTGAAAACTTCAAGAAACAATGCAGGTAAATCGACGTGATTATCGTAAACATGGCACAAGAGAGGGAGTACAATCTGTACGACGCTCCGGAGCCTAAAAGAGGTATTGAGGGTAAATTAAACAAAATCACATATTGAGCATTATGCAGAAATATTAAGTGAAATTTTTTTGTTTTAAGTTAGGCAACAAGTGTCATACTGCCGTATACATATGCCGGTAGTTAGGGTTAGAAATTAAGAGGGTGGAGTTGATTGTCCGTGGTGTCGTTGGTGTCTGCTGGTCGGGGGCAGGCGAGCGGGGGGGGGGGGGGGGGGGGGGGAGTGGGGGGAACCGGAAACCTTAAAGCGGTGAGATCAGGATGAAACTGGTACGTGAGATACTTGACAGACATAACAGGACTGGATCTGCTCTTTTTGGGGTATTTGGGGGGGGATAATTCTGAAAAACTAAAAAATGAGGTATTTTTAACTTAGGAACGGGTGATCAAATCTGAATGAAATTTGATTTTTAGAAGGATATCGTTTCCCTATTATTAAATTATCATAGATCCCTTGCGATTCGTAGAAGATAGAAAGCGAGCATACTTCCAATCTCACCGGAGCGAGTGGTAATATTCGAAGACGTTGATAATGAAGTCGTTTTTGTCAATCTAACCAAAGATTAATTTTTTTTGTCAATGAAAGAAAATATTATTTCTGAAAATTCATTGTCTATGTTCTTATCTCAATGATTGGATAATAGTGACTGGTAATTCCAAGTGGATATTAATATAATGTACCAAAAATAATTCTAAGTTCAAAATCATTGTTGAACTCTCTGCTAATCGTCGACGAAATGTTGGAGTCGTGACAGAAGAACTGAGAATACTACTTGTTGGTGACCAGATTGTCGACTAGAGAGAGAGAGAAATGAAACAAATTCGATGAATGAGAAATGAATTCGAAGAGAAACCGTGATGAGATTAGTAGATGATTAGATATCTACACGCACAAGCTGCGTCTATTTACGTTGTGAGAATGATTCTCACATCAGCCACGCTATGGTCGCTTGCTAACGAACGATTGTATCGTGTGCTCAATGAACCTTCATGTTCAAGTAAAAATAAAAATTACTTTTTTTTATTTAACTTAATCATATTTAGCTAAGATTAGTAGAAATATAAATCCAGAATAATTCAAACTTAAAACGACCAGATTACTATTAAAGAATAAATATATCTAGAATCGGTGACATTTCCGTAACCACGGAACTGAAGTGAGCAATTGCCATGCACTTCAATGAACATGAAAGTGTCTCGCCAGACACTTCCAGACTAATCTCTACAAGAGATTAATATCCAGCATGAATGAGACAGCCGTTCACTTTTAATAATGAGACACCCGCTCGTAAGTTAAAAATACTTCATTTTTTCTATTTTTTCGAATCAACCGGCCCCCACTCTCTCCCCCCAGATGGTCAAATCGGGAATACGATCTCTATTTCTAGTTTAATCTGGTCCGGTCCCTGATACGCCTGCCAAGTTTCATCGTCCTAGCTTGCCTGGAAGTGCCTGAAGTAGCGAAACCAGGACAGATAGACAGACAGACCGACAGACAGACAGACCGACAGAATTTGCTATCACTATATATTACTTGGTTAATACCAAGTGCCATAAAAAACGCCATCGCCATTATTGGAGATGCCTTATCATTTGAGATATGGCTATCCCCTAGATTCTAGCCTCGTGTAAATATTCCTTGCAATAAAATTAACAAATTCAAAGCTCTGCTTGTCACAGATCTTGCCAATACGAATGCAATTATGTGCCACTCTAATCCTTATTATTGCCAAACTAGCATACCGCTCTTTGAATTTGTATGAAATTTTCTTATTGTAAGAATGCCAGAAGTTCAATTAATGCAACAGACAAAAACTCAAGTCAATTCAATTTATCTAGTGACGTCACATATTTAAAATCAGCATTAAAATGCGATTCTTTTGATGTAGCTATTGATATCAAAGTTCAATTTTTTAGAGTTTTGGCCAACTCAAGTTATTTTGGATCAAAAACTGTTCAAAATAGTCACCGTTTCTGTTATTTCTTGCATGAAATGAGTATTTGTTTTCCTCACCAGCACCAAGTTGCGCGTTAAGGTCACCAGCAATCAATAAGACATTGTGCTTAGGTACTGCACGCACAAGTGACGATAAATTATTATAGAAATCAGATACTTCGTCCTCTGCAGACACGATTTTATTGATTTATTTCTTCATCTTTTACGGAATTACTATTTCCCCACCTTTTAAGCCTCTTTAAAGTTTGGAAAACCAAAAATTGCAGTTTTTTGTGAAAAAAGTACATTTTGCTTTAATTCAATCACTTTCGATTTTCATTTCGAGTCACGAAACTGGAAATATACGTCACATACAGAATGAATCTGCCAAATTAGTATATATATATTTTTTCATGTACGATGAGCTAAATTCGAACTTGCATTAGTTTGATAACGTTTAGAAACAAAAAAAAATTGAATTCAACAGTAGTAGTATTAGTATGAGTAGTAGCAGTAGTGGTAGTAGTATGAGTAGTAGTAGTAGTAGTAGTAGTAGTAGTAGTAGTAGTAGTAGTAGTAATAGTAATAGTAGTAGTAAAATGAACAGTAGTAGTATTAGTATGAGTAATAGTAGTGGTGAAATAAATAGTAATAGTATCAGTATAAGGAGTAGTAGTAGTAGTGAAATCAACAGTAGTAGTATTAGTATGAGTAGTAGCAGTAGTGGTAGTAGTATGAGTAGTAGTAGTAGTAGTAGTAGTAGTTTATGCCTGTAAAGCGAGTAATGGTTGCATTATTCGGAATGAAATAAATATATGAAGTTTTAAAAAATTATTATTATAAACTTATAAAGAGCGAAAGTACAGGAGTCTTCGAGATGACCTTGTGGACCGAACTCAAAATCTCAAACTGTTAACGCTAGAGATTTCAACACTTGGATTTTATTCCAATAATGCTTCCAAATTTGAAAAAGGAAAATATGGCCTTGATAGTAAGAGGGTCATGGATAAACTTGCAGAAGTAGCATTGCGCTCTTCTTATTACCTTTTATGGTGATGCTGAGCTAAAATAGAAGCAATTGGCTTATGAATAGGTTGTTAATAAAGATGGCCCCAAGTGGACCAGCTGGGATGGGGAAGGAAGGGCATGTTCCCCTTCAATTACCAAAATTAACAGAAAGAATTTGTTTGGTAAAATAACACGCTCCGTATTCGACTGCCATTGGATAGTGTGTATGCAACATTCGTCATCCCTGTATTTATATAATCGATTGGTGCCAAAACTCTAAGAATAGCTGGGGTGGGAATAGATAAAGTATACGAAATATTTTTTGAGTCCGAGGAAGCAGGCTCGAAGCATGGGCCGATATCCCCTGAGCGTCGCCTCCCCGTGCCCCGCCACTGTAGGTGGCGGCTCGCCGTTCGGGAAGCGGAGGCCGGGCAACCCTCGTCACCCCATGGGGTTGTGGGCCTGGCTACTTGATGGTCTGCGGCCACTCGTGCTCGAGGACCTCACCGTTGGTCAGCCGGACGAAGGCCATCACGCGGTAGGTGTCGGGCTCCGGCAGGAGGTAGTCGATCCGGTAGGCCGTGGTGACCTGCTTGGGGGCGTAGCTGTTGGGATCAAATATCGCTAATCGAGGGGCAAATAAATTTTAAAAAATCACGTACGCTATTTGGGAAAAGTCAGAAAAGAAGTTAAAAAGTCAGAAAAAAGTCAGAAAAAAAGTCGACAAGTCAGAAAAAAAAGTCGAAAAGTCAGAAAAAAAAGACAAAAAGTCAGAGAAGAAGTCAAAAAGTCAGAAAAAAAAGACAAAAGTCAGGAAAAAAAGTCGAAAAGTCAGAAAAAAAGACAAAAAGTCAGAGAAGAAGTCAAAAAGTCAGAAAAAAATCACTAGAGAGTGATTGTCGAATTCAATCCAATGAACTTTAATTAAAATATTTCTTTCTTTCTTCTAAAAATGTTTTATTGAGGGCTCACTCCACCCAGCTCCACGCAATTTCAAAATCTTCCTCTCTGTTCCTTGTTACTTGACCGAGAAAGAATGGTTTCCTGCTAACCTAGCTGCCGAAAGCCCATTACAAGTTAGTGAGATGAGGAGATAGGATCTTAAATGATAATTATGAAAACTTGCTAGAGATTATATAACGTGTCATCACCGGAAGACTCTAAAAGTGACAAATTCGTAGACTTTTTAAAAAAAAAACGTTTGTTGGTTGGTTTTGTTGCTGTTATTCATAAATAATTTAATTTAGTATTATAATTTTGCCGCAGTTGGTTTAAATTTTTAGGTAAACTGTTTTTTTTTTCTGTAATTTACAATTCAAGGAATACCAAGGTAACTGAGTCACTTAAATGTGATATCATACCCTAGAGAAAAGCTTATTAATATATACATGTGTTAAATCATCCTGTATGTAAGATATAGTTTGGTCAATTTGCTTTTTTCGTTGTTTTTTTCTCTTTTTTTGAAACCGTCAACATGTGATTACAAATATGGCAATAGTTAAAGCTTTACACACATGAGGGATATGACTTTCAGTAGTAACTTATTTTAATGGGGATGTATTCCAGATCATAATGCCATGCATTTTTTTGAAAATGCAAGTGATCCTTTATGAGCAGAATCATAATACCTCTTGAGTGTCAATGTGGTATTCCTCTATCCACCCTTATTATTGACGTCCGGCTATAACTCTGCGATTCACATAATGCAAGAAAACATTGATGTTAAAATGTTGGTTTTCTCTAATATTTGGGTTTAAGGATTTTAGGTTTCAAATTGATAATTTCTGGCGATTGTACTTTGAGGAGAGTCTGACGAAAAAAGTTTTATAATAGAGGAGGTTGACAGTTATTATGCTACTTTTCGTCTCCTAGTTTACGAACCCCTCAAAACAATCTACGTCTTTGTCAAATAGACGCGAGCTACCTTGAAGAAAGATGAATGACTGAAAAATTATTATGAAATGCTAGTTCTTTATGTGAAGCACAAGGCATTTGAGATACCTTACATACATATACTATATTTTAAGTAACATCGGAGGTCACCTAGCTCAGTTGCTAGAGCGCACGCCGCGAAAGCGTGGGTCACGGGTTCGATCCCCGGTGGTAACATACTTTTCTGTTTCTCTAGTGCTCTTTTGAAAATAGTAATTTAGAAAGTAATTTAAATGTGGCATGGAGCGTGTGTTATTTGCTAACTTATTGCGAATACTGTGGGCTATGTTGTTATGGTGATGATCAGTTAAATGACCTGAAGAAGTCTTTCAGGAGAGGAAACGTTGTCAATAACGTTTCCTTGTTTGGCTTTTTTGCGACCTCGGCGTGGTCGGCACCGGGGCCATGGGCGGCGGCATCGCCCAAATAGCCGCCGCCGCCGGCCTCGACGTCCTGCTCTTTGACGACGACGACGCAGCCTTAGCAAAAGCCCTGCGAACCATAGAACGCCGCCTGCGCCGCCAAGGGAATGCGGATGGGCGACACTTTGTCTTCTTGTTTCGACTAGTATGGAGGCGCTACTGTATAATTTTTGAGCATCTCACCTTTTTTTTAGTATTTTGCTATATGCCATGAAGTAATTCAGAGAGTGACAGTTGCAACGCTCATGTTAATTTTTGCTCGTTTTGAGTTTGACTCGGCTATTTATTGCAATTTCTGTTCGTTTTGAGTTTCATTTATGAAACTCAATAATGATTCGTGGTAGTTTTACGCTTGGAAGATTATTTGACTTTATTTCTGCTCATTCTTGGCTTAATGGAGTTCTTTACTTTTCCTTGAAAAACTTGTTTTGTGGAAAAAGCTTTTTAAATTAATTCTGTTCTTTTTTTATTGACATAGTCTTTTTGATGAAAAAAATTATGATTTTACATTTTTTCAGTTTTTTTGCTGTAATTGACTACAAAAAGTCGAGTAGACATGGGCTAGATGGGAACCCCAAATGAGAATGAGTATATTGTTGGTATTTGTGAAGCGGATGGTTACTACCACTTGAGCAATTGTCTAACCATTGATGGCCTATGTGTATGTGTATGTGTATGTGTATGTGTATGTGTATGTGTATGTGAATGTGAATGTGTATGTGTATGTGTATGCGTATGTGAATGTGAATGTGTATGTGAATGTGTATGTGAATGTGAATGTGTATGTGAATGTGTATGTGAATGTGTATGGGAGGGGGAAACCTAAAATCTTGAAAAACACTTAGAGTGGAGGGATCGGGATGAAACTTGGTGGGAAAAATAAACACAATTCCTAGATACGTGATCGACATAACCGAAACGGATTTGCTGTCTTTGGGGGAGTTTTTTTTGGGGGGAGGGTTAATTCTGAAAAACATTAGAAAACATGAGGTATTTTTAACATACGAAGGAGTGATCGGATCTTAATGAAACTTCACATTTAGAAGAACCTCGTAACCGAGATCTCATATTTTAAATCCCGACCGGATCCAGTGCTATGTCAGAGGGGAGTCAAGCTTTCGTTTCATCAAACCATGTTTCTGCTTTCGAGTGGAAAGCTCCGTTCTAGCAGGGAAGCAGGCAGGTTCCACTTTCAAATTGAAGATGGACTAAAATCTATAAGTGTTAAATATATGCGGCAGTTACTCGGCCCCACAGCCAATATATCTTCTTTGAGTGATAAATAGAAAAAATTACAGAAATGAAACAGTGGGGACCGAAAGTGCTGCCATCTATTGTTTCTAACCATTCCTGTTCGTGATTTCAGCTGAGTTTATTGCAAGGATTTTTATTTGGGGGAGGGGGGCAAAATATTTAAACTATTCTTTTTCGTTTATATTACTTCTTTGTGAGTTGAACAATAGTTTTTTTGGGGGAGGGGGAGGTTCAAACACAGTAACTCCCCTTCGCTGGATACTGCTTGGTGCGCGCCTTAATTTTTTTTTGTGAGAAGGGAGAGGAAAAGATTCTATGCTGGTATTCATAAAGCTCATGAGCGTAATTTAATGTTAAGCATGGAATAATTCTGCAATGAAAGGGAGCGCTTCATACCACAGTATCCATTATGTAGTTTTGGCTATTGCCACGTCAGTTGCCTTGTAGACACTGAACGGAGCAGTTCTTCTTGTAGTTGATTTAGTGATGTAATCGTTTAATAGAAAGTTAACACGGAAAATGGAGTTTGTAGATAAAGGAGTAACCTAACCACTACGCAGTACCCTAGTGGTACACACTTTTAACACTAAAACAGTCCCGCTAAAAATATTCATGACAAGCGGCATTAAGGTTAAGGCGATCCTCAATTGCTTATCGAATGCCATTTTCCGTCTCTGTTGGCAGGGTTGGTCTTCAGCTCTCACATTTAAAGGTGACAAATAGCTGGCAAAAATATATCTCGGGGCCTTGAATATTCCCTCTCCATAAGCATATTAGGTTTAATCTTGTCTCGTTCTCAATACGAAATTCCCTCTCCATGAGCATAATAGGTTTAATCTTGTCTCATTCTCAATGCATTATTTGTCTCTCTCAGGAAAGGCGTCTCGATTTATTCACCTGGTTGAATCTATCATAAAATTCCACGCTATTCTTTGATATAACAGCCTCGAGATTTCCCCATTATGAAAGGCAATTACTTAGGATTCCAGCACTTTTCGCAGTATTCTGGCAGTTCCTAACAAAGCAGTTTTCTGGAGTACCCCCACATTACAATTTATCTCGAGTCTCTTGATCCACTTTTCAAAATCCTTTATGACATCTCCCAGGGTCCCTATCACCACTGGCACAACTTCCACCTTTTTCAACTGCCATAATAGGATACTTTTCCACTTTCTCCCTCTGTTTCCGATGTACATTCACATCCGCTGGCACTGCAATGTCGATGATCATTGCCGTTTGCTCTTTCTTGTCTATTAACATATATTTTATTTATGTTTTTTAGACCAGGGCACTTCGTATAGAGGGAGTTATCGTAGAAACTATAAAACGGTCTCATTTGATTGGAAATTGCAAGTTCTGATACCCTTTTAAATAGTCAAAAGCGATTGGAGGGTCACCAGCCCCCCCCCTTATGCTCATCATTTCCCCAAATACATCCAATCACAATTTTGAGATAGCCATTTCGTTCAGCTATGTCGAAAGATCTGGATGATGAGCCCTTGAAGGCCGAAACGGTACTCTTTAGTTACTAAACTATAGTGGCCGACCCTGATGGCCTTCAGTTCTACTATAGCCTAATATGCAAATAGATTGCTGTCATTATCAGAAAGACCTTAAAGGTGAATCATAGCTGCTAATAGATGTTAACCTTGTTTCAGCTAATTCTGCTAGGTGGACACTCAAAAAGAGCAGAACAATCGGTTTCATTTTTACTAATTTTCACGCAAATCTTAAAAGTTAATTAGCAACATCAATGTAAAGCTGTAGTAGCAGCTCAAGAAATAATCATTGGTTCTTTTGGCATCTGCAGCAGGCTGACCATTTTCACTGATGATGATGATGATGATGATGATGATGATAATGATGATGATGATGATGATGATGATAATGATGATAATGATGATGGTGAACATAATGAGGACTACGATGGTGATCATTGTGATGATAATAGTGATATAGAAGTCTAAATTTATAATAATGATGATGAAATAGGACAACTACAATAAAATGACGATACTACATGAAAATACTTCATGGTGACGTTACCAAGGTCACGCTAAAAAGGTCACGTCAAGAAGGCTACGGCGAGGAGGCTACGGCGATGACAATTATGCCTACATCTGTATTATTAAACAATCCTTGTGGTTTTCCATCAGGTTTTTACGTATGTTTTGCAGGCATTACTAATCGTACACTTTTTTCCATGTTGACTCAGTCAACTTTTTGGAGCTGTCAACAGCTGCTAACATATCTGTATGGAGTAGCTCCCAAGAAACTTTATGTGTGAAGTCAATATTATGGTTAAAATTAATGTGATTGTACAAAATAGATTATATTGGCACTACAAAATGAGCAATCATGTTTACAAGTTGCAGAATGTATTAGTGATTCTCTTTTCCCCAGATTTCTCCAGGTACCCATTTAGAGCTGGGTCGACTCTGGCTGAGCTTACAGAGTCACGCCACTGACCCCCATGCCAAACCAAATAATTGGGTACATTAGGAATCGAGCCCCCACCCTCTCGGACAAAGGATCATAAATCCAGTGCACCAATCCACTTTGCTACAAATAATATGCTGTTACGAGGAAGCACCCTATAGTACATAAATTAAATAAAAAAAACTAGTTTTTTTAACTGAAAGTAAGGAGCGACATTAAAACTTAAAACGAACAGAAATTACGCACGACGTGCTCACCGATCCGATATCCGCTGCGCCGCACCGCGACGACCGTGTTCTTCGCCAGCGCTCCCACGTCAGGGCGCTCACTCGCGCTGACAGCCGCCACGGCGTTGTGGACCCGTCCGTCGAGCGTGTCCTTGCCGACCTCGACCGGAATCTCTGCCAGGCCGCCGGCGGCGAACCCCGTCAGGAGCTTCTCACGCAGGTTGGCCACGGCCTCGGTCAGCACCGCCACGTCGAGCTCTTCGTGCGGGCGCGCCAGCACGTAGTCGATGTCGTCCAGAAGCCGTCTTTGTACTGCCCACATATTGCTTCTTACATACTTCACACTGAAGTAAATAAACAACATTTCGAGAATCGAAACTCATAATTAATTAAGAACTCTCTACGTAGGTTTAGACAAGGTTAGGGTGTACCACAGCCATAGTTTTTTCGACATTTTTTAGAGGAGGGCCACAAGGGGTTTGAAAAGGACATTAGGGTTAGAATCATAGATAGAATAGTGGAAAATAGACACAGGGAGAGTTTTTGGCAGTATAGATTAGGCAGTTTCATTCCACAGGGGTTATGTACGCATCTAGTGTATGCAAACTATGTCAAATATGCCTTATTAGCCTATTTTAAACGCTTTATGCACCATGGAAGGTACGCATCCAGTGTATGCAAACTATGTCAAATATGCCTTATTAGGCTATTTTGAAGGCTTTGTGCACAATGGAATGTACGCATGAAGTGTATGCAAACTATGTCAAATATGCCTAATTAGCCTATTTAGAACGCTTTGTGCACCATGGAATGTACGCATCTAGTGTATGCAAAATATGTCAAATATGCCTTATTAGGCTATTTTGCGTGTGTTAAGAGCTATTATGCCTGATTTATTTTCAATTAAGTCATATTAACTCGCAATTGAAACATTTCTTGTGATGTTTTTGTGATGATTCAGATACTTCACATGGTATTCATAACAGACTTATTTCCATTTTATATTTAAAAAATCATTATTTTATAATAGCAGGTCATATTTGGTTTCAGGTACACATATGAAAATCCGGAAGGAACAATGTATGGTACAAAATAAAATTTTCATCAGCTGTATTTTAGCTGTCTGAAGGTTGCTCATTCGGGTCATCTTTGGAGGTAGGAAGGGGCAATGCTAGGTGGATATAGGCAGCTAGGAATAGTGCTAGATGGAGGTTGGTAGGTAGGTAGAAATAGTTTTAGGTAGCTAGTTGTAGCTGGGTAGAGGTAGTGGTGGACGGAGGTACGTAGTTTTGGGTAGGTAGTAGTAGTGCCAAGTAACCAGGAGCAGGTAGGGCTGATAGTAGGTAGTCGCTTCTCGGCCTTTTGGCAAGGAATGGATGTAGTATCTGTTCTCATTGATGACTGATGCTTTCCATAATCCGCGAGAGGCGGTCCGTAAATTATAAGGATGGGAACTGGCACTAGTTATAAGAGCGGAAACTGTCATTGAAAACTGAATACTAAGTGTATGGATAAATTATAAGAGTGGCAACTTGCACTGAAAACTGAAAAAAAAAGTGTATGGGTAAATTATATGAGTAGAAACTGGTACTAGTTATAAGAGTGGAAACTGTCATTGAAAACTGAATACTAAGTGTATGGGTAAATTATAAGGATGGGAACTGGCACTAGTTATAAGAGCGGAAACTGTCATTGAAAACTGAATACTAAGTGTATGGCATCATTGAGAAAAGCGCGTTCAATACAAGGACTGTGCCTTGCCCGTGACCTAGAAATTCGCAAAGAAATAAACTTACACGATTCGCCAAACATAACTCATAAAAAGAAACTGAGAACTTTGCAGTTCTTACCTTACCTCTTAGCATGACAACTTACACAGCTTACACCAAGCTCACAGCTTACAGCTTACACCAAGCACCAAGCTGACAACAGCTTACACCAAGCTCTAAAATTTACTTTTGAGAAGGAACACAACAACTCACTACCGTTCCTTGATGTTTTGTCATGTTGTAAATAGGGAGAGGCTGGAGTCAACTTCTGCGAATAGGAGAGCACCGGTGATTTAAGCTCTTTTAAGATATTAAGCATCCTAGCTCTTGAATTTGGATAACGAGGGGTGTGAGGTGAAGATAAGACAGGTGTATTTTAAGAATTTACCTGACTGATTGGCATTTTCTTAGAGGAGCAGCCAGGACAACACCAGCTCTCACTCCAATTAGCTTTATCATTTCTGGCACACTTTTCCGCTCATGCTTTAAACGAGAAATTGCAAGCTCCACATTTCACTGAATCAAATCGACCTCGATCGGCAACGACAAGATCAACAGCTGGAAGCCAGCATCCAAGCGATGGAAATGGCGTTTCGGATGCAGTTTGCAGTGCCCGAAGCATTTGATACCAGCACTGAATCGAAGTCGACGCTGCAGATGTACGGCGACAGCGAATACGCCAAAGGATGTTTGCTCGCCCGCCGATTGATCGAACGCGGTGTGCGAACCGTGCAGATTTCTCTTTCGATCGACGGTTACGACATCGCCTGGGATACCGGCCATAGCAACATCGTCGATGGTTGAGTCTCTTCCTGATATTCTAGTACCTTTCATTTGATACAGTCAGCCAATGAAAAAAGCAAATAAATAAATATATGTGATTGTCCTTGTCAGAAAAAATATAAGCTTCGAATTTTTGCATGTAGGGGCTTGAAACACCTTAAAAGTGTTCTCTGATATGCTGAATTTGATGGTACAATTTATACAAAATCACTCACCCTTCTGGAGGAATTTTCTCCTTATTCAAAATTGGGCAAATTTTGTCAGGCTTGTAACCAATGCTGAAACAAGTACTCCAAATTTTTAACTTATATCATTGGAAAGTGTTAATTTAGTTTTTTTTTTCAATTGAACGAAGGAGAATGTTCTTTTTAACGTTCTGGAAAAGGCTGTTCCTAAAAAATCCCAGCATACATGCTGGCATATCAGCTCAAAAGATATGCCGTTTGATTAATTTTGTAGGTTTGGGAGTTCCTTAAAGTGCCAAGGGTATCAAAATAGTAATATTTTTCGCTGAACTTGTTTATTCATGACTAGAAAAACCATGATTTTCTGAGATTTACTCCTTTGATTGTTTGAAAGTTAAGAGTCAATTAAAATAATGTGTTGTAGGTTCATATGGTTAGGGAGTAAAGGGGATTGTTATGTTGAATTCGGTTTTTTTGTTTAATATACTTTGTGCTGTTATGGTTCCGTTTAATTGTTCAACAGCATTTTTTGTGATATAAAGTCCAAGGCCAGAACCATCTACTGTAGTAATGCTTCTATAGTATAGGTCAAATATTCTGTTTACCTCACTTTTTTTAATACCCATACCATTGTCTTCAATGGTAATGTTTATGTAGTTGTTTGCTTGGGAAATACTGATGTTTATTTGTCACAAATATATCTTTTTTATATTTGTCACAAATATATCTTTTTTGTCACAAAATAATATCTGACGATATTGATATATCGTCAGCATACTTCTCTTATTTAAAATCGCAGTCGATTTCTCTAGGTTCTGGAATTTAGTTTCAAATTGATCTTCATAGCGGTCATTAGAATAAGAAACCAAATTCTACCGACATCAATATTGGTCTGCTAGTGAACAGCGTTGCCAAAGCTTTGAAATAAGCTGTACAAGTTCTCTGACTAATATTGTACCGCAAGAGATCTGTCAGTTGAACTGCAGGGTGCGCTGAGTGCACTGAATCCAGATTTTGATGGCATGGACGATACTGCACTGCTGACGGGCGCCGAAGCCTTGAACGTTGGCGGCAGTGCGGTTATCACTGTGCGCGTTACCTTCTCGCCAGGGGCGAACCTTGGACCGTTTGTAAATCAACCCGTGGTGACGGCTACTCTGAATGATGAAGTTGTAGCTCGAGACCTTTCTGATGACGGGGCAGTTGTAGATAGCGATGGGGACGGTAACCCCGATGAGGCTGGGGAGAATGATCTGTTTCCACAAGCCAGGATGTCAAATCAATAGTTCTGTTTCAGGTAGAACCTTGACATCGCTTTTTTTTTATCTGTAAAATGGCTATTTTTACAAATTTATTTTGTATTATCAAAAGCAAGTATTTTGGCTGAAAGGCCAATAAAATTCACATTGAGCACGTAAAATTAGCATCTGGTTAATGTAATTTGTTTTCTACTAGAACTGAGTCTACTACAGGAAAACAAAGACGTGACCAATAAAAAAAGCGAAGTTCGGCTGCATCAGTTGGGGTAGCAGCTGTGTGCAAAATTATAAATACTCATGCATGGGGTCTTACAGTCCTCGCTAAAGTTCTCCCAGAGCTGCTCAATTTGAAGGTCTGCTTTTCATAAGCATTGCAGCCTATTTGGGAGTAATTTTTGCTCATTCTATGAAATTATGTAAAATTCTTTTTTTTGCTAAAAGCTCTATTTGGGTAACTTTTAACTTAATCAAGCTTACATTTGTTCTTTTAAAATCAATATAAAAACAGATATATCCAAAAATAACGCTTGCTTCTAATAAGGCCATATCAAGGAGGGGGGCTGAAGATGGCGTTAGTAATCTTTCGTTCAGGGACCGACTTTGACTGATACTTTAGCTTTTCTGCAGAAAAGGAAGAGTTTTTTTTTGTAAATATCTTCAATTTATAAAACATTTGTAAAGCTGAACAATTATTCTGATCAAACCTGAGTCTTATTTGAAAGGTCGTTTGGTAAACAACTTATTTTGGATAAAACCTATTAATACAGTAAGCTCAAGCTGGTATGATTTCCCTATAGAAATTTATTGAAACTTCCTTCATATTAGGATTATTTTCATTTGTTGGCTAGTGCGTAGTATTGGACACTTCTTGAGCATGATTACACTTATATGATCAAAGGGGCAAGCCGATGAAGCTGAACGCAATAATAACAACGATGATAACAATAATAACTACACCAACAAGATAACGCCCTAATTTAATGATAATTTAGATTTTGTGGGCTTGTTCAATGTTAATAATAATAATAATTTTAAACTTCATGTTTTATTTCGTACGGAATAATACAACCATTACTCACTTTACAGGCATAACGGTTACATGTATGACGTACGTTTTCCTTTACAACTACCCTTGTAGACCCAGGTGAACGCGCCTTCGTCGAGGAGCTCGGTGATCTCGTAGCGGTCGAGCTTCTTGCCGATCAGGTCGGCGGGGCGCGAGACCGCGGCGAGGCTGTCCTTGCCCGGTGGCTGCTTCTTTCGGGGTCGCGCCGGCGCGCCGGTGGCCTTGCCAGCCTTGGCGCGAATCGCAGACTTGCGCTTGCCGAGGTCCCGCGGCGCGAGCTTGTTCTTGTCGAAGCGGGCGAGGACCTTCAGCGCCTCGTCGTAGCGCCCGAGCTCCGTGAGGCTGGTGCATTTCAGAAAATAGGGGGAAACACCCCCTAAAAGTCATAGATCTTAACAAAAATAACACCATCAGATTCAGCGTATCAGAGAACCATTTTTTAGAAGTTTCAATCCCCTATCTACAAAAATGTGGAATTTCGTATTTTTTGCCAGAAGACAAATTACGGATGCGTGTTTATTTGTTTTTTTGTTTGTTTTTTTTTCCCCCAGGGGTAATCATATCGATTCAGTGGTCCTAGAATGTCGCGAAAGGGCTCATTCTAACGGAAATTAAAAGTACTAGTGCCCTTTGAAACAGACCGTGCCGCATTTCTACCTGCGCCGCGAGATCAAGCTCGATGCGCTGCTCAAGTTCCGCAGCCAGCTCAACAAGCAGCTCGAGGGCCGCGGCGTCAAACTCAGCGTCAACGACTTTATCATCAAGGCCTGCGCGCTGGCGCTTCAGGCCGTGCCCGATGCCAATGCGGTCTGGGCCGGGGACAAAGTGCTGCGCCTGAAACCTTCCGACGTGGCCGTGGCTGTCGCGATCGAAGGCGGCCTCTTCACCCCGGTGCTGAAAGATGCCGATATGAAATGTATATGTGTTCGAAATATCCAGTTAAAAAATTTTATATCTATTCACGGTCAATAAAAAGGTATCATCCCTATTTGGAACTATTTTACTTTTTTGATATTTAGAAGAATAGAATTTGATATTTAGACCAAAGTTGTTCAATTTGCGCTCAAAATCACGTCCTCTCCTTAAGGAAATAGGTGAGAGAGACAGAGAGACTTTTATTTTAAAAGCGACTAATTCGGTGCCACTACGCTTGGCACCGAATTAGGACTTTACGTCGGGTATTACAATCAGGTAAAACTTTTTAATGGATTCTTTGCAAAATATGCGTTTGGAATGAATATTCAAGGTTGTATAAAAGTTTATATCCTATTCTACAATTGGAATTGGAGAGGTGTTAGAGAAGGGACTTCGCCATACTACTATTACTACTACTACTACTACTACTACTCCTACGACTACTACTACTACTTCTGCTACTACTACTACTGCTACTACCACTACTATTACTACTACTACTACTACTACTACTACTACTACTACTACTACTACTTTTACTACTTTGGTCAATACTACTTCTACGATTAAGACCAGACAGATGGATAGACAGTCAGACAGACCAGAAAGACAGACAGACAGATCAGAGAGACGGAAAGACAGACTAAACCAGACATATATACATGACAGACAGACACACAGATCAGACAGATCAAACAGACAGACAGACAGACTTGTCTATCTGTCTCTCTGTCCATCTGTCTCTCTGTCTAGTCTGTTTGTTTGTCTGTCTGGTTTGTATGTTTGGTGTGTTTGTCTCTCTGTCTTTCTGTCCATATTTCTATAAGTCTGTCTTTCTGTCTGTCTCTGTGTCCGCAGCATATGTAGGCCGTGCAACATCTGTTACTTGTTTTTAATACAAATCATTGAGTACGTTCAACCCATTCAGTGAAAGAAGTTGTGTCCATGAAAACTTTGGATAATTTGGCTCCAAAATTCTAACATTATCAGAAGTTAACAGTTTTCCGTCAATGGCAGAAATTGGAAGAAGAGATCTTAGGCCCCTCAGGATGACCTTATTGTAAAGTTGCCTGCAGCCTCACTTGACTACACTAATCAAATTCTGTCCCGCTGGGCAAAAAAGGGTGGCTGCACCTGAGTTTGGTGGTAGCTAGTATCGGGCCCCTAATAAGTGATACCGTTGGACAGCTACCGTATTTCCTCTAATTATAGATTCCCTCTAATTATAGAACCCCTCCAATTATAGACCCCCTTTTCGCATCATGTCAAGTAATTATAGACCCCCTCTAATTATAGACCCCCTTAATTGGTGCCTTCATTTAATTACAGACCCCTTCTATATCTGTATGGAAGCGGCAGATGTGGATTTTGTCTTCTTGGGACAGTCTTTCCACGAAAAGCATTGTTTAGTCAATGTATAAGTAACAGTTCGATTCCTCAAGAGAAAACGAACAAAATATCAAAAAATTTCTGACCACTGGAGGTACACTTTAAGCAGAAACAACGCAATTTCTTCTTAACTGTCAAAGACAGACGAAGACCCTTTTAATCCAAGCAAGAGTAAGATTTGCGCAGCAGCATCTGATGATTTGCCAATTGGTAAAGATAGCGAAGACGATGAAGATATAGATATAATTGAATGAAAATGTTATCATAAGTTTATAGGATAACTTTTTGAAAACTTTTGATAAAACTTAATAACTTTAACGTATACTCGATTGGACACTTCGTACATCCCCTTGACGCATGCGCGAGGCACTTTTCCGACCATGCCCATGCTCGTTTGACATTGGCCTGCATTGTAAGCCAAAGCGAACTTATTTGTTAGGGAATGAGACAGCGCAAATACCCATCAAATACCATAATCCTCTTCTTTTTCGTACAACGTAAATTGCCTACGATGCTAAGGAAATATGTTAGTCAGTGTATTATCATAGCAAAAGCTAATAGAACTTTATGTTCCGTGGTTTACACAGCCGACACTGACACATCTTTCGTTTTGTACGTTTATCTTTCTGCTCTTTCTCTCCCTTTATTCTTCTTTCCTCCTTCCTTTCATTTTGGGGGGTTTTTCTTCATTTTGCTCTCGTTCTTCTTTCTTTATTGCACGCTTTTCTACTTCTAGTTTTCTTTCAGCGGCCGTTTCTTTATATCTTTCTTTCTTTTTTCTGTCTGTCTGTCTGCCTGCCTGTCTTTCTTTCCTTTTTCTTTCTTTCTTTCTTTCTTTCTTTCTTTCTTTCTTTCTTTCTTTCTTTCTTTCTTTCTTTCTTTCTCTGACTTCAGTATATTATGATTGAACCGATAGAACCCTGTTATAGACATAGTTTTTTCAATTATCTTAATTTTTCTATATTGATTTGAAACAAAAGCACAATTTACTATCTTGCTAATCGTAAGTAGTGGAGGAATTAGGAATTCTGGAACAATAGAACTCTAAAAATTTAAGGGCAGCCAATCAGAAGCGAGTATCTTAATCACGTATATCGTCCCTCTTTCATCTCGACCTTCCACACGGTTATATCTTACTAACGTCGATGACGATTGAAAAGTTTAGTGTACCCCCGAAAACTAAAACTTTTGAATTAGGAAAAAAGCCTTTTAATCACATTCTTTATCATGTGCAAGCATAAAATAGTCTAATATCTTCATTTTTTTCCACGGACGTAGCTATTACCCCCGAAGACTAAAACTTTTGAAATAAGAAAACAGCCTTTAATCACATTCTCTACCATGTGGAATCATAAAATAGTCTAATATGTTCCTTTTTTCCACGGACGTACCTATTACCCCCCAAAATAAAACGTTTGAAATAGGAAAAGAGCCTTTAATCGCATTCTTTACTTAGGCTTATGACGCGTATTTATCATAGTTTGGATACACTAGATGCGTACATTCCATGGTGCACAAAGCGTTCAAAAAAGGCTTATGACGCGTATTTATCATAGTTTGCATACACTAGATGCGTACATTCCATGGTGCACAAAGCGTTCAAAATAGGCTTATGACGCTTATTTGACATAGTTTGCATACACTAGATGCGTACATTAAATGGTGCACAAAGCGTTTAAAATAGGCTTATGACGCGTATTTAACATAGTTTGGATACACTAGATGCGTACATTCCAAAATTGATACCGGAAGAAAAGGAATATGTGATCAAAAAAGTTATAAGTTGCTGTATTCGCACATCATATTTTATATTTTGTAAGCGTAATTCTGAATGGCTATGTCCTGAAATTTTAGCTTGGTAAGCTTAACCAACTACCCTGTTATCAGTTAGGCGTTAATTTTTGTTGTTGTTGTTGTAAGAGTTTCTGTAGTTTTTACCATAAAAGTCAGATATGCCTATGCAGTGAGTGTCTGACTTTGTATTTTTGTACTAAATAAATGTTGAAGTTTAAAAACATTAGTACTTATGTGATGCTTGTAATAATGTAATAATTGCTAATGTTAAGATGCACTTATGTACTGATGTTTTACTTGTTAGTGTTAAGATGTGCTGAAGTAACACTTGATTACGTAAAGATGTACTTATGTGACACTTGTCAATGCTAAGATAAACGAAAGTAATACTTGCTAATATTAAGATGTACTTAAGTAATACTTGATTATGTTTGGATGTAGTTAAGTAATGCTTGATAATGTTAAGATGTACGTAAGTAATTATCTTAAGATAACTATATAGTGTATACCTTTGAGAGGAGCTTATATATGTAACCAAGGAGAGCTTCTGAACCTTAATGGAGCCAGAATTTTAAGCAGTATCTGCCATTTAGCTACAAGATATGAAAAAAACCCCTACATTTTAGAGTTTATTATAACATCGGGCTGGCATGAGGTTACTGTCATTATAAACGAGTTCTACTGCGCTGTTAAAGCAGCAATCGATAGGGAAACAGACGCCCTTTAAAAGGAAACAAAACAAGGTAAACGAAAGTAGCCTTTTGGCTGTGGCTACATCTGTATCTCGTAAAATTCGTATCATTTGATTTGGTTTGGAGGGTGTTTTGGCACCTCTATTTATCATTTGCTTCTCTGATGCTTTCAAACTTTTCCGGAATTTGAAATCCTGTCATTGGCTTTCTATCTGCTTTAATTTTGCGTTCAAACTCCTGGACAAGTGACGGTACAATCGTATTATTTGATTTGGTTTGGATGGTGTTTTGGCACCTCTATTTATCAGGTGCTTCTCTGATGCTTTCAAACTTTTGCGGAATTTGAAATTCTGTCATTGGTTTTCTATCTGCTTTAATTTTGCGTTCTCGGCCGATATGATCACCCCTGGGAAAAAAAACAAATAAACACGCATCCGTGATCTTTCTTCTGGCAAAAAATACAAAATTCCCCATTTTTTGCAGATAGGAGCTTGAAACCTCTATAGTAGGGTTTTTTGATACACTGAATCTGATGGTATGATTTTCATTAAGACTCAATGACTTTTAGGGGGTGTTCGTAACAGTTCGTTACGACGAACTGTTTGATATTTCAGCAAGTTGAAATACCAAGGGCAATACAAATGAAATATGAGGATTGAATCTGTTATGTTCATTTGAACGCCGAAAACAGGGTAAGTCAGTCGAAGGCCAATCTACCATCTTCAAAGATACCACGATAGGAAGACTCTACACCATTCAACCCAATCAACATGAATGCTTCTTTCTACGCCTGCTTTTGGTGAATGTACCCGGTCTGACGTCCGGGTACATGACGTCCGGGTGCATGCCAAGGTCTGAATTTATTGGAAAATGACCAGCACTGGGATAACTGCATCAATAACGCGTGCGAAACGTCAACTCGAAGTCAAATTCGTGCATTGTTTGGAATCGTACATGTCTTATTGTAACATTTGATTGCTTTCACAAGGCCTTTGTAGTAAACAACAATTTTGTCAATAGAGAAGCGCAAACAATCACTACCAAAAAAGGTTCCCATGTCACTTTTTTATGACCAGTCACTTCTATCTATGTAGAAAAATCTGCTTATATGATCACGAGAGAGGACGGCATTGTGTGCTAATGAGGCGCAGTTAGGCTCACAATGTTCAATCGAACGGGATGGTTTGCTTGGAGACATCGCATGAAGATGGTGCTAATGGGCTGTTATTTCTGGGGAACTTGTCTCCTCTCTTATTTGTTATTAGTCTTATCCCAATGTCGTTTATCTTGCGCACAGTCAAAGCTGGATATGAACTTGGAAAGGGAGAGATGGCAATTAATCATCTTCTGTGTATGGACCATCTTAAGCTGTTTGGAAAAAATTAGAAAGAAATTGGATATTTTAATAAACACATTTCGTGTGTTCAGAAATGACATCAGCATGGACTTCGGTATCGACAAATGTGGCATTTTGATAATGAAAAAGGCAAGCTGGTGAAATCTGAAGGGATCGATTTACCATAAGGCAGCTTTAAGGGTTTAATTTTTCATGTTTCTCGTGTGTTTTGGGAAAGTTTCTAAATTTAAAAGGGGGTTTGGTTAAATCATGGGGGAGGTAGCGTCAAAAACAATCAGATTACATCTTAGTCAATTTATCATACTGTCTTTCAATCACACTTGCTAGGAAAGTTTCTAAATTTAAAAGGGGGTTTGGTTAAATCATGAGGAAGTAGCGTCAAAAACAATCAGATTACATCTTAGTCAATTTATTATACTGTCTTTCAATCACACTTGCTAGGAAAGTTTTTAGCATCCTCTAGAAGTGGACTTCAAGGTAAAATAGCATCCCCTAGTTCATGGTCGTCTGTCCTGGAGTTTTGAAATGTGTCAGAGCATTTCTCAGACTTGTTGAATACCCTGCTATATATATCTTTTCCAAGATATCGATTTGCATACAACTGGTATGAAGTCAAATAGATAAAAGAAAAAAATCGTGTTTGAGGAGATACGAAGTTTGGGGGCTGTTGTTCTTGAGAACAAATGTACAACGTGATTTCTTGTGTCTGCCTTTTAGAACTATTTACGGTGATCGAGGACATTTTCCTACTACTTTCATGAAAGCTGACCGAAAACCTGCCATTTGATAACCTTCGATCGTCGCAGTTGCTTGCTTGCTTGTTCCATTTAAGGATTTTGGCGCGATTTTCCTCTCGGCACCCATCAACTGTGGACTAAATATCGAGAGCCAATTATGTTTCTCGACGACAGGTGCTCGATTTCGTCACCAATATTCCATTGGATTACGACGGGTGCTGGATGCTGTCATCCCTAGTGCTCTTTGGTGTTTTACAATCGAATTGATACGGGGTTAGACTTGTTGTTAAATGTTAATTTTTGTTTGAGTGTAATTTTATAAGTTTTGTTGCGTTTAAGAAGGTGTTATTTAACGAATGCTTGTCTTGTTTGGTTTTATCAACTAGCACTAGCGCACTACCCCGGGCACATATGACATTAACCACGTTGCAGAGTTACCTTGACGTTGTATTGAAAGCTATTAAATGAGGGGTCTGAGGGTCAGGGATTGCAATATTAAATTAGCTCCATTGTGTACTTTAAAGATATTAAATGGGGGATCAGGGGTCAGGGATGCAATATTAACCTCAACTTTACTGCATCCTTGCAGATCACCGACAAATACTGAAAGAACTTGAAGTTTGTCTGAACTGTTGCAAAGAATGATCTGATCGAGATCCACGAATGGTCTAACACCACCCATATTATTGGTGGCCAATCATATGCTGATTGGCCTAATCAACAAACACTTACCTCTTCAAATGGTGGCTTTTCATTATTATTTGCTTTCCTATCTCTCTTTCTTTCGCGTCTGTCAGTGTCAGATCCTGTATGTTTCAAAGGGAGATTCTTACCAGATATAAAATTCCCTGGGGTTCATTTCGTTTCTTGTTTATAAAGTACATATTTCAGAAATAGAAGAATAGCCCCCGTTCAGCGATTCCTACCTAAAACTATCTTATTGGTATGAAGCTTAATATTCTATGGTGTATGCAATTGGAGGAGCTGGAAAGAGGACCTTCCTTTCAAGCCCAGGCCTTGCACAAACTTAATCCTGCGCTGCAAGGCATACATTAGTGTTTTGTCCTGGACAGCCGCAGTAAGGCTCAACGACAGGATCGCATTGGAGATGACAATTCGAAAGAGCAGGCAAAGGTAGGTAGGTAGAGTAGGTAGAGTAGGTAGAGTAGTTTTATGTAGGTAGGTAGGTAGGTAGAGTAGGTAGAGTAGTTTTATGTAGGTAGGTAGGTAGGTAGAGTAGGTAGAGTAGTTTAGGCAGTAAGATAGGTAGGTAGAGTAGTTTTAGGTAGATAGGTAAGTAGAGCAGTGTAGGTAGAGTAGTTTTAGGTAGATATGTAGGTAGAGTAGCTTATGCAGTTAGGTAGGTAGAGCAGTTTTAGGTAGGTAGGCAAAGTAGTTACGGTAGGTAGGTAGAGTAACTTCATACATGGAAAGATCTTCCAGCGTAACCTCCGACCCCCCCCCCAACAGAAAAAATCCTCCTGAAATCGTCTTTTTGTTTCCCAATAACCAAAACTATATGTAAACAATGGACAAAGTTCATAACTAGCAGCCCTTCCTCTGAGGGCTGGGGGGATTCAGTTATCCTCAAAGAAATGGTAATTATATTTTTGGACCAAAATGAACCAAAAGGGATATCTCAAGATTTTGATCGGGTGTATTTTGAGAAAATGAACAAGGGAGCAAATTTTTGGATGACCGGTTAAATTCTGACTGGGTCTGGTGACATTGAGGGGAGTTGGGAGCGGGAACCTAAAATCTTAGAAAACACTTAGATTGGAGGGATCAGGATGAAACTTTATGGGAAATATAAGCACAGGTCCTAAATACAGAATTGACACATCCAGAACTGATTCGCTCTCTTTGCAGGAGTTAGGGGAGGGTTAACTCTGAAAAATTAGAAAAAAATGAGGTATTTTTGACTTACGAAGGGAGTGATCAGATCTTTGTGAAATTTCATATTTAGAAGGACCTCGTAACCTATAACATACTTGACATTGTTATTGTGTCATGTGCATCTTCATACCCTCTAACGGAAAGACAGCACTTGGTTATCTAAAATATGATAAGTTGGGCAAGCATTTGGGCCAGCTCTCTTCTTCACTTGACCTCAGTCCTTAACACATTCATTAAAATACTGTTAAGCAAGTCAACCTGGCTGGCTTTGTTTTTACTTTATCTAAGGTATTCTAGATATTTTGAATAGAACACTAGAGAAATAGAAAAGTATGTCACCACCGGGGATCGAACCCGTGACCCACGCTTTCGTCGGGGGTAATAGCTACGTCTGTGGAAAAAATTAAGATATTAGACTATTTTATGATTGCGCATGGTAAAGAATGTGAATAAAGGCTCTTTTCCTATTTCAAAAGTTCTAGTTTTCGGGGGTAATAGCTACGTCTGTGCAAAAAATGAAGATATTAGACTGTTTTATGATTGCACATGGTAATGAATGTGATTGAAGGCTCTTTACCGATTTCAAAAGTTTTAGTTTTCGGGGGTAAGAGCTATGTCTGTGGAAAAAATGAAGATGTTAGACTATTTTATGATTGACAGTTCTTTTTAGCGCCTGGGGTCAACTTTTAAGGCTAATTAGAAGAACAAGAAGATATTCAAAAAGTTGAGTTAGTTTTGAAATCACTACTAAATGACATGAAGAATAATAATAAGAAAGTAGTTAAAACTTGCGGCAAAATTATTCATTTGGGATCAATTCTTAAGTGTATTTTTTTATATAATCTTTATGTTTAATATCTTCTTTTTCTTGTTTAATGGACGGGCAGTTTGATTTTTATCGTTAATTACTATAACTTTGTTTACTAATAAAGCTCAAAATTTAAACTTCACCATTTATCAACATGAAAAATAGGAAAAGTCAACGGATTTCCTTTACTTTGAGGGAGGAAGTCAAAAGAGAGCGCCCTTAATTTCCTGCTTTTTTTTGCCTGTTGCCCAAAAAGACGTACTACCTGTCACACATAAAATTTTATTAGTTTATAAATTCACGTGTCGCTCTGCGAGCGAATATATAGGTCGTACGTCACAGAGGTTACATGACAGAATTGCGCAACATGTGCCGGCCTTCATTAGTAGACGCAGTAAGGTTTCCAAAATTTTACCCAAGGACTACAAAGTACCAATTTATCTGATTGCTTTTGTGATTGCAGTCTGTGGAAATGTGATGGTTTTAGTCGTCAAAATATTCTACAGGCGAACTGCTTCAGCTTACAATTTTTTGATTTCACAACTTGCTTTAACCGATTTGGTTTTTGCGACAGCGATACCTCTGGAGGTCTATAGTCTTAACAATAAAGATGAGTGGGATATGGGTGTTGCAATGTGTAAAATTTAGGTGGAAGACAAAAATATACTTTGAAACTGCCCTACCTAACATAATTTCGTTGTGGATTTTTGAAGAGTGAAAGAATGATAAGTATGGAAAAATGACTAAAAAGAAAAGATGAAAAACCTAAATTTAGTACAGTGTAGCCTGCTTTGAACCATGGTCCATGGGAATGACCAATTTTGGTGTCTAGAGTAAGAGATATTAAGTGAAAGGACAAGAGAGGTGCATTGAAGTTCTTGAGGATAAGAGAGGTGCATTGAAGTTCTTGAGGATAAGAGAGGTGCATTGAAGGTATTGAGGATAAGAGAGGTGCATTGAAGGTATTGAGGATAAGAGAGGTGCCACTTTGAAATAAATAGTTACAAGACCTCCCAATAAAAGCTAGGGGAAGTCATCCAAACCTATAAACCAAAGTGTTTTTCCACTCACCTACTAGCCCACTGCCCCCTTATGTAAGGTGGTGTAAAATCGTATCTCGCAGTGGTTACTTTTAAAATCCCGTAGGAACCAAGTTGTTTTTTAAGTGACTAGGATGTCAACAGAAATGCTTGAGGCAGCTTTTGGTTGATTATAACAAGGATAATCAAACTGTTATACTGTAAAACAGAAGTGTTTTTAATTGTGTTGATAACTCTTGGCATGGTATTAAAACGATCAGAAATTAAATATTTTTTTAATTAAAGTAAAGAGCAACATTAAAAAAGAAAATTTGCATAAAGTATCCTATGTATAACGGCACCTCCCCTTCTCCCTCTCCCGCTCTTTGCGCTAAAGTTTTATAGCACTTTACTGAGACCATTTAAAAGTGCAATAAGTGCGGTTAATGCGTAGTTGCAAGTGTTTAATTTCCCCATAACCTTGTAAAATATGTGAACTGAATATGTTATTGCTTAAATTAATTTTGTGCATCCACAGTGTAGAGTATTCAATTGTACATGTTATGTACTATCGATTAGGTATATATATATTGCAGTAGAGATTGTATTTAGGGAACTTTAGGATGTAAATTTTACCTTGTTTATTGCTCTGTGGAAGCAAGCAAAAATTTGGGTAGGTGTATATGCAAAGTTACAGGCATAGATAATGTGGACCACTAACCACAGCCTCACTAGATGGAAGTGAAATCCAACTTCTAGTTCATTTCAATCTGCAATTGCCCTTTTAAGGCATTTGTATTTATCATATTAAAGCTGTACCAAACTTAAAAGGGCTCACCAATTTTCCAGAAGGGCTTACACAAAAATTACGTTTATTGGTGAAGCATGCCCTACAGAGATAGTCTGGTTACGGTACTGTTTATTCATCAAAGCTACTTAGAAAAAACGTTTCGGGTACTCGTCCCGGTACCAAATGCTGTAACAGACCCGAAAGGGGGGTGGTACCCTGGCCACGGTTCCCTATCAAGGATCCCTCTTGAATTTTGCCTTATCATTCTGAATTGTGGTAGGCTGATTGGGTGGTATGGATGGTTTCAGAGCCTCTCAATTCTCCAGAGACCGTCGATTGTCAAAAACCCTTGAAATAGCACTTATTCGTTGGCGGAAATAGCAGGTTAATTATACCAGCTTGTCAATTCGGTCTCTAGGGATGTTATTGGCGATCTGAGACGATTCATTCTGGTAAAAAACTTGTAAAAATTTCAGGCAGTTGAAAATATTCTATGGGACTGTTCGAAAACAGGAAAATACATCGAAAAATGGTTGCAATCATCTTACAGATTATTGTCTTCTGCTCATGATAGTAACGATTTTGTTCTAAAAGCCATTTGGTAGGGGCTAAATGCAGTTGCAACAGTAAACATTATTATTTTTGGGAAGACCATTGATAAGAAAATCTGGATGTATATTTCTTCTTATAGGTATATTTCTTCTTTACTTACCTGACTCTTTGCACCCTACATTATATATACATTATAGTAACTAGTTGAGGTTAGGGTTAACACTTCATTCAGGACAGTGTTTATAGCAAAGGTTTGTTGAGGCATTATTCTGGAGCTTGTAGAGCTCCAGAATAATGACTTGAGTTGTATACAAAGTTCATTAGTGACCTCTCCCAAAAGGTAGAATAGTGATTAAGAATAGGTAACGTAACATCGGACCTTCGTAACATATTGACCTTTGGAACAGAAAAAAAGTAAAATGTCTGCAGCGGAAAATGACGAAAATACAGTATATAATTCAGGCTTCTGAGCTTTTTCTACGCTTTTAACCTTTTACTTTTTTCTGTAATTTGATAATTTAAGCTTTAACAGCGAAATATTGAAGGTAATTGCGTTCACTGAAAAAACTCAAGATCAACTTGAGTTTATCTTTTTATCAGCTTCCCCTTATCAGGCATTATTTTTTTCTTTTTTGGTTTTTTCTTTTTTTAGTTCTGTAGCTTTTCTAGTTTTATAGCTTTTTTTCTTTTTAGTTTTTTACCTTTTTTAATTTTTACTTTTTTTAGTTTTTTTTCTTTTAGTTTTCTTTGAGCAGCTTTCTCGGCTGTTTCTTCTGCCATTGTAGAATTTAAACTAAAATTTCTCTTTGAATTAACTTTTTGAGCAGCTTCCTCGGCTGTTTCTTCTGTCATTTTAAGATCTATACAAAAAATTCTCTTTGAAACGCCTTCTTATGTTCGTAAGTTACAATTACCTTATTTTTTCTAATTTTCCAAATTACTTCCCCCCAACAACACCAAAGAGAGCAGATTTGGTCCAGTTATGTCAGTCACGTATCTTGGACTTGCTTTTATTCTTCCCACCAAGTTTCATCCTGAACTCTCCACTTTAAGTGTTTTCCAAGATTTCCGATCCCCCCAACTCCCACAATGACGCTGGATCCGGTCAGGATTTAAAATTAGAGTTCTGAGTTACGAGTTCCTTCTAAATATGAAATTTCATTAAGGTCCGATCACTCCCTCCTACTCTTATTACCCTGAAATATTATAACCATCACCATGACCATCAACAACACTATTACTACTATAACCAGTATTCCCATTACTACAACCAGCATTCCCCCTACTACCACCAGCATTCCCACTACTACCAACAGCATTCCCACTACTATCACCAGCATTCCCACTACTACAACCAGTATCACCACTACTACCAACAGTATTCCCACTACAACCAGCATTCCCACTACTACCAACAGCATTCCCACTACTACAACCAGCATTCCCACTACTACAACCAGCATAGCCTGAGAAAATTTACCTAATTTAGAAATAGGGGGAACCACCCCCCTAAAAGTCATACAATCTTAACGAAAATCACACCATCAGACTCAGTGTTTCAGAGAATCTTATTGTAGAAGTTTCAAGCTCCCATCTACAAAAATGCGGAATTTTGCATTTTTTGCCAGAAAACAGATCACAGATGCGTGTTTATTTGTTTTTTTTTTGTTTTTTTTTTTGTTTTTTTTTTCCCAGGGGTGATTGTATCGACTCAGTGGTCCTAGAATGTCGTGAGAGGGCTCATTTTCTTGGACGTTGACGAGGCCAACGTCAATATCAGACGTGACGTCGTCGGCTTGCTCTCCATGTGAATAGGGTATTAAAGTCCTCAACTACGTCTTATAATTTCACTGTCTTGTAGCTTAAAAGAACTTGATAATAAGTGGGTTCAACTACAATTTCTTGCGGTAAACGAAGATCAGAATGAACGGACATGGGCCTACACATGGACTTCCTTGGCAGTCTTTTGCAACAGCCTATAGATTGAAATAATTATTCAAATAATTTTACCAATTTAAAAGTTTCAAATGCACTGTTAATTCAATTAGTCGATAATCTTCATTAATCTAGTACCAGATTTTATTAAAACTGAATTTATGGTTTTTGGTCGTTCAAAATACGCTACTCAATATTGATTCCTTGTCAGGAGCTTCAGATTGGTGGGAATAAAATTTGTAGGGTTCAGTCATATCATTATTTAGGAGTTTTTCTTGATCCATTGTTGTCTTTCCGTGATCACATTGATCATTTAAGGGTTGAACTTGCTAAAAATGTTAGGTCGATGTACCATGTGAAAAATATTTTTCCATTTTCCTACGAGGTATTGATGACTTTTCTGGGTCTTGGTTGCTTAGCATCGATATGAAGTATGGGATTTTTTAATCCAGATATGGGAGGTAAACAACTAACATGATAGGAAGGCTTTGTGAATGATCACCAGTAATCTGGGAGACAGAATCATCTCTATCCTGTTCAGGTCTTCTAAACAGTATAGATTCCCTTGGGATCGTGCCTGAAAGACTAAAGGAACTGTACCTTATGCCCTAGTTCACAGACAAGATGATTATAAGACAATAATGTTATTTTCGTACTTACATACTAGAGTTCTTCCATTGAAACATTTCATCACTTGAAAGGTTTCACAATACCACTTCCTTGAAGAAAAACACCCAAACGCCCACCTTCTTGAGAGAAAAACTTTTCATAAGTTGGGTGAACCAGAATTGTTAATACAACTTCTAATTTGAAGTGGATACCACCCTATACACAATTTAATTTAGACTGGTTGACCCCCACCTGCAAATACCAACCCCCACCTTAGAGGCCACTCCCCACCTGTAAATGGGATTCGAGCCAATCCCCACTTGGACGAAATTTTTTGAACAAAAACCTAATAAATATGTATTTAGGGACGACTTACTCCCCCACAGTCCCCGTGGGAGGGGCTACAAGTTGTAAACTTTGACCTGTGTTTACATATAGTAATGGTTACTTGGAAGTGTACAGACGTTTTCAGGGGATTTTTTTCGGTTTAGGGAGGAGAGTTGGGGGGAGGGGTTACGTGGGAGGATATTTCCATGAAGAGACTTCTAATGGGGGAAGAGAATTTCAATGAAGGGGTGCAGATTTTCTAGGCTTATTTGAAAAAAACAATGAAAAAATAAATAAGTTTTGTTCCGGTGCGCATAAAGATTACGACGGACACTAGACTGTTTCCCCTTGAGTCTGTCGCGCGAACTCCTTATATGGACATTGGACAACCCCTGTCGTTCATTGCACGACATTTCGTGATCTTTAGATGACATCAGATGACCTAAAATCTGTGAAGTCACAATACTCGTATGTAATCCTTGCATTTCTTCTCAATGCCGCCGACATTTGAAAATACAATAAAATTTGTTCATGCGGTATGAAAATGCTAGTACGGGAGACATGCTGCAAAACGACTCGTCTTTTTTGAAATACACCTGAGCTGACGGGCTTTCGAAAATACCTCAAAGCAATAAACCAGCCAAAGTAAACGACACTTACTAGTACAGGAGTACAGGAAAGTAATCGATGTTTTTTTCTTTGGCATAGTTTTGACAGATGTCATAGTCTCCCAACAGTTTAAGTCCGTTTACCTTCAACCACCGATATTAAACAAGGATTAAAAAAGTACGGGAATTCTACCCTGGTGTACACCCTCAAGCATGTCGTATTTACAATATTTAAAACGTTAAAATAATTAATATTTACGGTCCTCTAAACAAGTCAAAGAGCAACGATGTCCCAGGCAATACTGAAACATTACCTTAATACACAAAATTAACATGTACACGAATTAACGCGGCTTTTATTAACGTTTTTTAGACTAAAATGCATTTTGTGTTAGAAATATGTTTAATCATGCGCAAACCATTTCGAGGCTATGTAATGACTGTGAGACTATGACGTCAATCCTACTCATGATTCACTTCTGTGAACTAGTTAGTCAGAACAATGTTGTATGGAGGTCGGTTGGAGTCAGTTATGTATTCTCGTAGGTCCCCCCATAAAATAAGGCATTTAAAAAAGTTAGGTCCCCCCAGAATCATGGGGGGGGGGTGAAACCATGCTTATTGTTGTATGCCCTGGGTGTTTTCATGTTTTACAGACATTTAGTGATAAGAGTGTCAGGTACAAGATTTTGTACCAGATAATATCATGGCATTTTTCTGAAGAAAGCTACTAGACATTATATATAGATAATTAATGTATATGTTCATACCTGTGTATGTGCATATGCATTCTTATACACATGTTGTAAGCAGAAGGGGCAAATGAGGGGAGGGCGTGTCCCCCCAGGGGCATCTCATTGAAGTTGCCCCTCCATTGCATTTAGCCACCAGCCGCCACTGTCCCTATCACTCGTGCTACCTCAGTTTGTGTGCCAGAAGCCTGATGTTTTACCGTCATCCGACAGAGAGGCGTTGTCGTAGGGAAGTTTAACCGAGTCCCTGCCCTTATGGTTGATTTAGAAGAACCTCTCAGAATGTGACAGTATTATAGACCAAAGCAGAATTTCACCCGCTGTCGCCATTGTGGGCTTGATAAATAGGTTTCGTAGAGGACGTTAGTGTTAGACTTATATGTAGATAAGCTATACAGTGCGAGTAGACATTGGGAGTTATTTTGGGAACTAGGGTTACACAGCTTTTTGCCTAATGGTCTCAATAGTTGCATAGTTAAATTGTACGTAGACTGATTTGTTTTCTCATTTACTCTCTGTTTTAGATACTTTGACTAGGGTTCTAGTACATCTGTCCCTTTATTTTTTTTCTTTTATTGTCTACTCCTATTTGTTTGCCCTCTTGGTGATAGAAAGGAGCATTTGGAACATAAGGGACTTCTTTAGAATAGTGTTCACGAGCGTAGTTAAATAAAGAAATCTGAGTAAGAATACAACCTCTGATTTTTCTAAAAATACCCCCAAAAGAACACGCAAATATGTAACACGTAACGTTCGTCTGTTACTGCCGCAAGTAATATTCTGGGATAAATCATAGTAATCATAATATATCTTTCTTATATAGCGTGCCTAATTTGCTCTCGGGAGCCGTTAGAGGTAATTTTACGGATAGGGCCCTTCCTATTTTAAAGAGTGCTATTTTGCAAATAATTTCCCATTCAATTTTTAGCGAATAACGTCGGAATTTTAGAAGATTATTGATCTCGGAAAGACAGAACCAACGTCTTTCGTTGACGTAAATACCCCAAAGGTGTTATAACTTAAATTGGTGCCTTTATAAGTCAATCCTTCTGCAATATTTATCACTTGCTGTAGTTTAAATGTTCAGTGTCTGCTATCATTTTCTCGTCAGGTTTTCATTACTGTAATCAGCTGATTAGAGTGTTTACTCTTTCCTGCCGTTGATTTGTTGCGCATTGAGATCCACTGAAATCTGTATGACTCTATGGTTGGCTGTGACATTATCATTTTGAGAATCATTTCTTATCATAAAGGTTTAAAACAAGCTCAAACGTAACAAGAGTATTTCATCAAATACACGCTTTCTTACAATTAGTAACACAATTAAGATAACAGTAACGAATCATACAGTTGGAAACTGTCACCACCTATTTGAACTAATAATTACGTTCAAATATCAACCTAATTTTTTCAATAAGTCGTACCTTGTTCCCCCTTGGATGTCGAGTTGGCATTCCACGAGAAGCTTCTCCTGCCATCATCCTATCTATATCTAGAACTTTTGATTTCCGTTAGAATGAGTCCTCTAGCAACGTTCTAGGACCACTGGGTCGATACGATGACCCCTGGAAAAAAAAAACAAATAAACACGCATCAGTGATCTGCCTTCTGGCAAAAAATACAAAATTCCACATTTCTGTAGATATGAGCTTGAAACTTCTACAATAGGGTTCTCTGACACGCTGAATCTGATGGTATGATTTCGTTAAGATTCTATGACTTTTAGGGGGTGTTTCCCCCTATTTTCTAAAATAAGGCAAATTTTCTCAGGCTCGTATTCAAGACTTAACGTAATAAATGATCAATGCAGAAGAAGGTATAAAATAGACTGTTTCATAAGCTTGGCCGTTGTCAACCGAAAACTTCTCAAAAGTTATACTCTTCACGATTTCTTTCTCGAAGTACAGATGGGTCAAGCTGAACTAGAGGATGCAAGTCCACTTCTAGAGGATGCTAAGAATGCCAAGCATCCCCCTGGCTATGGTACATACATAAATACATACATACATACATACATACATACATACATACATACATACATACATACATACATACATACATACTTTTACTAATAATATCAATACTACTACTGTGACTACTATTACAACTATACCGGGTACGTCAATCACGTATCTACGACACTTGCTTATTCTACCCACCAAGTTTCATCCCGATCTCTCCACTCTAAGCGTTTTCCAAGATTTTTAGTTTCCCCCTCCAACTCCCCCAGTGTCATCAGATCTGGTCGAGACTTAAAACAAGAGCTGTGAGACATGAATTCCTTCTAAATATCAAATTTCATTAAGATCTGGTCGCCTGCTCTTAAGTTAAAAATACCTCAATTCTGGGAAGAAAAAAAGAAGCAAAAAACAACAACAAATAAACGCGCATTCTTGATCTTTCTTCTGGCAAAACATACAAAATTCCACATTTTGCAAATGGAACCTTGAAACTGAACAGTAGAGTTTTCTGATACGCTGAATATGATGGTACGATTTTCACTAAGGTTCCTTAGCTTTCGGAGATATCCTCCCCCACCCCCCTTTGCGGGAATCAAGCAAGTTTTCCCTGGCTCTTAGCTTTTGATGCTAGTATTAAACTTAATGAACCGTATATATTTGAATTTAGTCAGTTAAAAAAACTTGTTTTTTTTAATTTAATCGTAAACAAAACCCGGAGAGAGCAGAAGGCTTTGGCATAATCCGTTGTACTGTGGCGTAACAAACCAATGTCCGACATTTTAGAAACGAGTTATTGTGGAAGAGGATTTTTGTATGGGAGAGGAGGAAGTATAATCTTCTGCGTCTGAACAATGCATCATTAGTGAAAAATGGAGAAAATACTTAAATGATTTAAAGCGACGACATTCCTTTAGCTTTTAGAACTTTTTGTTTAGTCGCAGTAGATCCAGCCGGATTCGAAAACTAGGTCATGAATCGCATGTCGGAACACAGCTTCACATATCGCGCCTCGATAGCATGGACCGGTAATCAAGGCACCGGCACGTCCGGCTATAAGGCCTATAGCCGCGACTACGATATCGACGCACCGGGCAAACCGACCATTGCTGGCTCATCGGAAGTCGCCTTTCGAGGCGACAAGACGCGCTACAATCCGGAGGATCTACTGGTCGCATCGATCTCATCGTGTCACATGCTCTGGTATCTGCATCTGGCGGCCGAAGCCGGTATCGTGGGCGGCGGAAAGGGCGGCCTCGGCAACGCGCGCTTCAAGACGTCGACACGCCAGGCGCCCGACTTCGCGCTCCCGGGCAAGCCCGGCGAGAGTCGACGCCTGCGCCTCTCCCTCAAGCTGATGGCGGACGTCGGTCTCGTGGGCTTTCCGAACGCGGGCAAGTCGACGCTGCTGAGCCGGATCTCCGCCGCGCGCCCCCGCGTTGCGAACTATCCCTTCACGACGCTGGTCCCGTCCCTCGGCGTCGTCGAGCGCGACGACCAGCGGATCGTCGTGGCCGACATCGGCTTGCTTTGAAAAAACGGGATGAAATTAAACACAAAAACAACAAAATTTTCTAACTTTAAATTAGGAGCAACATTAGAATTTAAAATAAACGAAAAATTATTTCTAATATTTGGGGGGCTACCCCTTCCTTAGCCCTCGGTCTTTATGCAAAAATTTTAAAGACCGTAAAGAGCAAAGGCTGGGGGAGGGGTAGCCCTCAAATATACGGAATAATTTCTTTTCAGTTTAATTGTTAACGTTGATCTTTGTTTTTAGTTGAAAAAACATTTCCCCCCTTAATGGAACTCCACACTCCGTGTACCCGTCTGGCCGGTGCGCTCTACCATGTCCCCATGCCCGAAGCGCGACAGACCGATGTTCCCAAGCCGTTCTCGCCCATCCCCGAGGTTCTGGAGGACCTGCGCAACGGGAAGATGGTGATCCTCACCGACGATGAGGACCGCGAGAACGAGGGCGATCTGGTCATGGCGGCGGAGTTCATCACGCCCGAGGCCGTCACCTTCATGCTCCAGCACGCCATGGGCTACCTCTGCGTGTCGCTGCCTGAGGGCGACTGCGACCGGCTCGACGCCGCCACGATAGTGCCAACGGTGACTGTTACGCTCACCGTTGACACTGTCAATCGTGGATAGGTACGCACACCATGACCGAACGGTCCTCCTGGGAAGACGACGATCTCACCGCGCTGCGGGATCTCGCACGTAGCTTCTGTGAGAAGGAGATCCAGCCGAACACCGAGAAGTTCATCGAGCAGCACCACGTCGACCGCGACCTGTGGAACAAAGCCGGTGACCTCGGCCTGCTCTGCATGTCGATTCCCGAAGAGTACGGTGGCGGCGGTGGCACCTTCATCAAGCGAATCGGGTATACTCTTATATCAAGCCATGCTTCATCCGAAACATCCGTATTTTAGAGTTTTACTTTTTAATGGTTAGTCTTTATCAGTTGCTTCTTTCAAATTTAGTACACTTCTTCAAGTTGTTGGAAATTGTCAATATGGAAAGAAAAGGATATTGTAAACATCATAACATTTTTTCCTGGTTTATAAGACAAACAAGATATATTATTTAGTAACTGTCCTGATCTCTATCAGTATTAGATAGTAAACATTGTAAATTTGCTGTACCATCTCCCGGGACGTGGCGAGGAGCTCGGGCCGATCCGGACCGTCGCGACCGCGGCGCTCCTGCGGTGCTTCCGCCGATCACGGGATTGGCCTTCGCTCCGGACGGCAAGTCGGTCGTCGCGTGCTCGCAGGCGGGAGTGAAGGTGTACGACTGGCCGACCCTGCAGCTACAGCAGGAGCTCGCAGCGACCGCCCACAACCTCCACGAGGTCGCGTTCTCCCCTGCAGGTGACCGACTGGCTGTCGCCGGCGGCAACCCTGGCCGCACCGGCCAGGTGGAGACCATCTCCTGGTCGCGAGTTCGAAATCCGCGGTGACATTCACCTGAAACCGGCGCTGAACCCGACCATCGTGGTGGAGGGCGTGCGGCTCGGCAATTCTGCGTGGGCGACCCACGCCACCATGCTTGAGATCGGGAAAATTGAAGGTCGCTTGCGGTTGTGGCCGTTGCTGCGCCAGGAAGTGCGCATCAGGCACCTCATCGTGGCAGAGGCCAGTCTTGCGCTGGAACAGGACAAGAATGGCCGTGGCAACTGGGCGTTCGAGTCGGCGGCGGCCGCGTCGAGATCCGGCGGTTCAAGTGCTGGTCTATATTAATCACTAATTTAGGAAAACAGTCTTCCGGAGGCAAGACGGAAAGGTTGGTTTGTTGTCAAAAATCGTGTCCGGGGACGGTCGGAAGTCGTTTTGGACTAGATCAAATGGGGCCTGGGGCTTATTGTTATCGTTTCATATCAATAATGTTTACGGGGATTGGGGATTATCCTATCGCCCAAAACTATGTTGGTACCCCTATAAAATTTCCTGTATTTTTTAGAGCGAAGAAATCGTAAGCTAATAAAAAACCAACAAAAAACAGGTTTACCAGCTTCACAAAGTACTAATGTTACCCAAGTATGGTTTCTGGAGGTGATTTCTGTCAGTGTTCTTACTTTTCAGTCAACTCTGAAGCTACACTAGCGAATCACTTAGTTATCCAACAACAAAATCATCCATGGAAGTATTTTAATCCTTTTATTTAAATATCTATGTCAATCTTCAATAGGAAGAATTTACAAAGCAAATCTCGAAACTTGAAATGGAAATCTTAAATCACAATATGATTAAGTCAAATATAATTATTAGGGAAACAAGAGCTAAGAGGTAGCCTATGCACATAGGTAGTCGCATTCGAGAATTCCCTTAATTTCAGCTTAAAGTTTTGTTTAATAAAGAGAAAAAAGGAAAAAACTTTTTATCATGTATGAAGGTATGTTGTAGTGATGAGTAGTCAGTAGTTGTAGCGATAGTTTTGTGGCTATTAAATTTCATTGAAGTTAATTTTTTAAGCTTTTGTAACAATGCACCATACCGATAAATACGACAGAATGTATAGAGGTTTGTTAAAATGGAATTTAGCAATAGCAAATTGAAAAACCAAATGTATTGGATCACACGTGAGAATGACGAAAAAATTTCCAAAGACTAAAAATAGTAAAATAATAGAATTAAAATAATTTCATAAGAAAAAATTATCTAAAATTATGCTAAAACCCGTATACTAAAACTAAAATCATATTTTTCTTGCTCCCAAAAGATTGAAATTTTTAAGACTTAAATTAAGAGTTCTTTTAAGTACTGTATTAATACTTGACTTATTTTTTCGACAACACTGCCTAATTCATCGTTGTCATGATTTCACTAGTAAATTTTTCCCTTTTCAATATTGAAGCCGTATCACTTTCAACGGATTGAGTTTTTTACGCAAACGACCAACAAAGACTTCGATGACATTACTGTCGCGGTCGTAGTCTTGCTCGTACAAATGTTCCGTGAGTTCCGTTTTGGAGACAACTCGTGAAGGATTGAGCATGAGGTATTCGAGCACTTTGTACTCGAACGCAGTCAATTCGACCAATCCCCCGTTGGCACGAACTTCTTTCGTCGCCGTGTCCAAGAGCAAGCCACTTTCTTCAATAACCGGGGTCGCATAGCCCGCCGCCCGTCGCAGCAGTGTTACCGCGAACTGTTTGATCACCCTCAGACTATGATTGCAAGGGCTACTCAAATCAAATCTATGATCGTAGAATTTTGGAATAGGTCTCTATCGCACGAAAAGTCCGAGTTCTAGTACGTTGCATATATGTTGGAAGTGATGAAGATGACAAGACCCTTCCCTCCTCTTTGTGGCCGGGTTCCCATCGTGTTAAAACATGGTATGATAATGAAAGTCAAAATAATTGCTCCGATGAGAAATAATGAAGCATAAAACAAATTATGACTCTGTAAGGAAAACTCCCTGCTGACAACGGCACGTGAACACCTCCAGGTTGTTCTGAATCGAAAAGCCGACCACCTGACCGCTGTCAACAACCTGGCCTGGTTGCTGGCACACGAACTCGATGAGCCCGAGCTGGCGTTGAAGACCGTCAAAAGAATTACCGACTCGGTGCCGGTGCCCTTAATGAATGTCGGATTCATCGATACCGTTGCGATGGTGTATCGCAGGAACGGCCAGTACCTGAACGCCCGGAAGATTCTGGAAGAAGCGACGAGTCTGCACCCACGCAAGGCAGGATTGCACTCATATACGGAATGATTTCTGTTCGTTGAAGTTTTAATGTTGCTCATTACTTGCAGTTAAAAAAGTTGTTTTTTATAATTTAATTTCAGAACGTTTTTAATTAATGCATGTTTTGATTTTGGCTCACCGCACAAGAATAATTAAAACGATATTTACAAATTTTAAATTTTTTTTTTGGCTAAATGACTATCTCATAGTTTTGATCGGACAATTTTGAAGAAAAAAAGAGGTGGGCGAGGAGGCCTAGTTGCCCTTAAATTTTTGGCTGCTTAAAAATACAACTAGTTTCTAAACAACCCTGCTTCACTTCGCATCCATGCATGCATCCATTTCTCAAGCTAATAATCCAAATAACTATATGTCTGATAAGGATACCTGAATAGTCTGCAATACCACTTCTTGGCGCCGAACTTCAGTAGTTTGCTCCTAGTGTAAGACCAGATCAAACACCTACCTTGCACTATGAAAGTCATAAAGAGGGAAGGGTAAGATAAGGGACATAAACCATAGTAGAACGGAAGTAAAATTTGAATGTCGAATAATGGGATAAGTAATAATTTACCAGAACTCACCATTGTCAAACACGTATAGGGAAGTTTCAGCCTCTCACTTAAGTCCACAGTTAAGCCCGAGGCTCTAAAATGGTGTCAGATAGAAATGAAAACTACATTATTGAAATCACCATTGTCAAAACATATGCAGGGAAGTTAAATTCCCCATTTAAGCCCGAGTCTAAAAGTCCATGAAAATGGTGTCGGATAGAAATGAAGACTACATCATTGGAATCACCCTTGTCAAACACGTACAGGGAAGTTTCAGTCCCCCACTTGAGCCCTTAGCTAAGTCTGAGGCCAGCTGGATCTAAATCCATGTCAGAGTAGGAAAGGTGAAACTCAATTAAATCAGGGGATACCTTAGAAATAAATTTGTTGAAATCATGATATCTGACTGGGATGCCCCAAGGTCGCTCAAAACTATAGTCACCAGCCTTAATGGTGCTTTCTGAAAGGTCTGACTCAAAGAAAAAGTCTTCTTCTTCCAAATCACGAGTCATCACTTTACCAATTAAAGCTTCGTAATTCTGTGGCGAAATCCCCTGCCCTGGGCTTCTAACTTTTACGTGCTCGGGCTCTATTTGAGTGAAGAGTGAGTGAAGAGTGAGTGTTGGTCACGTCAACAAATTCGCAGAAACTCATCACGTCATGCAACGTCCATGCACTCCACGACGCCCGGAACAGGAGCTGCCGTATGCCGTGACGCCGTCGCGTTTCATTCCGGATTGCGGCGAGCGAGAAGAGAGGAACGACGAGAGCGAGTATTTTCCACGGTCAGCTCCTCCCTCCCCACCCCACCAACCACCGTCCACAAACTCTGCGAGACAGGACATGCCTGGTAGTCTGTTTTTCAGCCACACTCGCCGCCCGATAGCAAGACGGGGGTCACTCGGTAGACCAGGACGACCAGCGCGAACGTGATTGACGTCCAGATCCAGTACTTTGCGATTTGGCTGACCAATGCTCCCTGTACCTGCGAGTCAACAAAATACCGTCGACGTCGTTCCGTGAAAAAGCGCATTCCGTAGGTTCCTCTGGATTAGTTAGCGGATAATGAAGGTTGGTGAATAGATGAAGTAGGAAGTGTCCGAAGCGGTACCCGGAATTCCACCTTCCGCGACGATCTGCGCTGGCTGGATCGTGACGTGCTCCCTGTCCTTCAAAAATTTTCAGGCCAATTTTTAATAAAATTTTCATTTATTAACAGGTTTTATCATTTATTTCAATCTGAATTCTCTCACTTTACATGGTAAAAGGAAATTTCATATTCATTTCGCTTATACTTACTGCCAACTGTGCACTTTACTTTTTTAAAAATAAAAATAAACTTTCAAAAATTACAAAATGTTATACATCTATCCCGTCCTAAAACCGTCTCTGGATCCCCTTGCGCTATGGAATGTCAAGATAGTTATGCTTTTGATATATTTTTGTATATTACTACTAAAGAATTTCGATTAAATGAAAAGGAGTATTATTGTTTGTATGCATGGAAGTTATGTGAGACTTTTGATCTTCTACATAACTGAAGCCATCACAACCTCTACAATAGGAACTTCTTACAGATTAATACATTATATACATTTGTTTAAATATACTGAAGTGTTTCATATAAATAGAAAAATATCAATATTGACATTAAAAATGTTGAAAACTAAGTTCCTAGCAGTGTTTGCCGACCCAAAGAAATTTCCTGGCGGGGCTGATGATGGCTTGCCGATAGAAGCAAATGTTTCCTGATAAAGGTGAAGAAGGCATACTGAAAGTTCTTTCCTTGCATAAACTACACCACTGAGCAGGAAGAAGCGTAATAGGTAGCCCCTTTGACACACAGCAGATCCTTTACTAGCAGAAGTTGGATGGGTCTCTGCGGATAAATTGGTTCATACGGAGACATCGGTTATGGTGCATACATGGTTAAATTTCCATGCACCGGAGAACGTTTGCAAACTTATTCCGAGGTTGTGTAATGTTCGTTCCCAACCCTTACCAAACACCTAATTTCTAAATCCGCTGAAACCTCCCCGGACAATTCCCCCAGAGCATCTCCACATTTAAAATGGGATCGCTAACGAGGAAACAAGACAAATTACACAAATTTCCAATATGAATTCTGGCAAATTCCCCACTTAAATAATTTTCCCTGGAAAGTTCACCCCCGGAAACTCTATCCCAATGGGAAATTCTCCCCGTGGAAAATCCATCCCCAGATAATACCCCCCAAAAGATGCCGGTACATTTTCCAATACCAAATACTTCATATAAACAATCGGCAAATTTCATAACTCACATCCAAAACGTCCTGTAAAGAAGTGGAAAACCAATTATTCTAAATTGGATGCGGGTACAAGATTTATCAACCAAAAATTTTGGTTTTCATGCATTACTGTATTTTATTTTTCGATGTCATGACTATACTTACAATTGGTTTCTCAACATTTATGTAGACAATCCTTGATTGAATGACTTCATAGTAGAAAATATCCTGTCTTACCCATACAATCTTAATTTCAGTGCTCTAAGAATGAAATGTTTTAATAATGTATGTAAATTTTTTTGCTAATAAAACGATCGGAGAAGTAATGGCCTTAATTTTATCACTAAATTCATGTTCCATATTAAACCACTTTGAACCATATTCTAGCAGGTGGGTAAAAAGTGATAAACAGATACTTGTGCTAACCTTTAATTATACTCCGCATCAGGTAAGGGTTAGCTACCAGCGAACAGCCAGCCTTGCATAAGGGAGGGCCATCCCGCTGTCTGCTAAATTAAACTCTCAATTAACACACAACCCCACCAGGCAGATCACAAATAGTTACCGTAAGACAGGTATCAAATATACATACCGTTACACGCGGAGTCATCACCATATCAACAACCCATGAATACTCGACATCTTTCACACAGAGGTATCAGATAAAATGATACATAGATTATCGTTCAGCTCATCTTTTGCTTCTAAATATTATTAACTAAAATTGAAATATTATTGTCCATTCCGTATACTCATTCATTCCTGTATCATTTTATAGTAAGTAGTTTACAAATCCTTTCCAATTCCTTCAAAGCAAAGCAACATACTCTAACAGATATAACAGTTCTTGGTAACGAACTGTAGTAAGGAGCGACCCAGCTCGGAAAAAAAGAAAATAAGTAAACACATCAGTGTTTCCCACACAAAAAAAGTTAACACTCTTGTTGTTCAAGGTGTAAGGAGGGGGGCTGTAAAATCTACAGTATAGAATTTTCAACCATGACAACTCCAACGGCACACTTTTCATTTCGATCTTACGCCATTTTCTCTGGCTCTTGTCGAAATTACCATAAATTTTCTTTCGCAAACTCTTATCGAATCGATTTATCGAGGCAATATCTACCATTCTCAAACCAGCTTCGGTCATTTTTCTCATAGTTTTTTTTTTCGTCTTCTCGTTTCCTATCGTAATAGCTTTCTTATTTCACTCCATACGATTGCTGTGATCAGTGTATGGCGAATGCGTTTAGCAGAATGAATCCGTTACTCAATGCAATATTCAAATTTTGTAGCACAAACCAACGTCAGAGTAAAAATACGAAATCTTCTTACGCATTAAATGAAAATGTGCTTGTTATTTATCAGGAGGGTTAAAATATTTAGTATTGGTTTTTCGATGTTGGATTTAATTCCCGTTGCGTCTTTTCAAAATGGTGGTATTTGTGAGACGCAAGAAGTTTCTGGTGCATTGCCAAAGAAGACACATTCTTTTCCTGAAAATGCATTCCCTCAAGGCGAGGCAGGCACCCTGCGTTTGTGCTCGATCAGTGACATCGAAGGAGTAAACGCTCTTGCTCCAAGAAAACCACTTGAGTTCGGTACGAGCAACATCACAATCGTATACGGGAACAATGGATCTGGTAAATCTGGGTACGTTAGACTCCTCAAACATGTGTGTGGGGCCCGAGAAATCGGCCGCCTTCATCGTAATGTTTATAAGCTGGACTCACCTGGTCAGTGAAAATGAAATTTGGAGGTTTGAATTAGTTAAGCTGAAACTTACATGACCATACATATATTTTCAAAAATTATGAAATATCTCAAATTTGAGAATTTAAATTTTGAATGAAAACGACATGCTTTCTTATGGGGAACAGAGGAATTTTGCACCCCTTGCCCCAGTTGCAAAAATTTATGGGTATAAAATTTCAAGTAAATAATTGAACTGTTATAATTCTAGTTATATATATAACTGTTACCTTCAGCGCCTTTCCTATCCGCAGAGACTTTCTAGGCTCAGACGTCAGAGTTTAGGAATTTGAGTTCGAAATGCATAGTCAGTGGTGGCGTTGATAAGGTTAAATGGTTCTATGCCTTAGAAACAGCTTATGACTCGTCAAAATGTTTCCCAGTGCCCTCACACAGCCTCACTAGATTTGTAATCAGTCCGACTTAAATGAAAACAGACAGGCACATTCAAGACAAGGCTTAATATGGCTACTGAACTTAGTCTTGGTCAGTAAATTGTCCAAAAGTACATAAATGCAAAACAGATTTTAATGTCTGGCCAACTTAAAATTTGCCCGAAAACAGACTGGTAAAGATACCTAAATTAAGACAGTCATATACGAGATCTTCATACTAGGCTTCTAAAAAAAAGCAAAGAAGAATTCTATGTTCTGTTTATTAATTACAAAGTTAAAAAAGGAAGTTTTAACTATATACTTTGCATGTAAATATTTTAGAATTTAATCTTCTTTGGCCTTCTCATATGAAACACATAAGCACAATGGACTGACATCGAAGAAAGCTTTATTTAGATCTCATTTTCAGGCAATTAAAAATTCCTGCATATGTATCATTAGCAACTAGCATTCTTACAAGCATAAATTTTTCAAACCTCAAACGAAAAGAGCTCACAATGACTGATTAAATTAAAAACTAATTATTACAGACGTCATGAAAACCGATTTCATGGTTCTGATTTCAGCTAGGGGTGACATGTCTACCTGTCCTTTAAAGGATTAGTTGTAGTAACAAAGTTTTGGTGGGAGTAGTCTTGTAAGTGGAACTCTCGAATATAATAGCGACGGTAGAGCCTGTTTTAAATTAGCTATATGCGTAATTTGATGCCCTTTCTCCTGGAACTACCGCCTTGACGCACGACTTCACCTTCAATCCTTAACTCGCCAGCAGTGACCGGTGCCAGGTAACTGATCGACATGTTGGACGTTGCAAAGAAATATCCATCTTCAAGAACTGTCATAACAGTCAGTCCAAGCACTTGATCGGCGATAGCCGCAATGTAGCCACCAAACAAGACTCGGCCATGACACAATTCAGGGTCTACGGCCCATCTCTTTTCGACAAATCCAGGGTGCCAACGCGCGAGCGCAGGTTCCAATCCCAGTTTTGAATTGACGAGTGGTTCTTTGATCGAATCTTTGGTCCGAAAATCCGCTATTGCCAGGATATCGTCGGATCCATAATCTTCTTTTAGTAATGAAATTTTATGCTGTTTTGACCGTAATCGATCAATAATATGCCGACGTGAAAGCGCGACGATCCAGGAAAAAGCGCTTCCTTTTTGATCGCTATATTTTTCTGCATTTTTCCAGATTTTTAAGAATATTTCTTGCGTAATTTCTTCGGCATCCGTGCGATTTTTCAACATCCGTAACGCAAGTCCGTAAATTATTCTGTGATACTGATCATAGTTTTTTCCTATGCCGCATATCTCAGCTTATTCCTAGAAACTGGTAAGGGTCTAACCTGTACGGTTTTTACGGAAAGTGTGGACTTTAGGCCGGATTGATGAATATGACATTACATTTCTGAAAGCTCCAAAGAACTGTTGCCTGGGGCCCAAAAGGATGGTTGTTGCTTGTCCACGAGCCAGAGCCTATGGTGCGCGAAGTGAAGTTGAGTTATATAGCCTATGTCAGAGAGTATCTGAAGTTGTGCAGCCTAGCTTTCGTTTCATCAAACCATTTTTCTGCTTCCGAGAACCGGCCATATTTGGCAACATGTCTTGTTATCCCTTTTTATTTTTCAGGCTTTAAAATCTCACTTAACTTTTTTTTGGTTCTTTTTTTTAAACAGATCAAAGATTAAAAACACGTTTTCCCAAGTATTTATTTATTTTTCGCAATTTTTCCTGGCTTTGTTCATTTTCGTTAATATTACATTATTGATTTCACATACATTCGATAAATGAAGGGACCAAAAATGCACAGAGGGTAGGAGTTTTGGGGCCCTTAACCCATCTCTTCCTTGGAATTTGTGAAGCCTTTAATGTTTGCAATATAATGCATCAACAACACCTGCATTAAAATGACGGAGACAGCCCAAGCCATGCCAAATTTCAACTTGGGAATTAACTGAGCCTGTAGATCTTTATTTTTCAAAAGAATTCCAATAGCTCCCAATCATATAGCCCCCAATAGCAAAACGTTCGACTAATTAACTCCCCATTAATGAAGATGCACATTTTCATACCCTGCAACAACGAATTTGACCGTATGAGGTCTAGGAGCAAAAGGATAGATTTAAGGGAAATGGAACAGCGCTACAGCAATTTCATCACAGTTCCAAGCAGTTTGATTATCAACTTTCTTACTCATATATTCTTTTGTTTACATTTTACTTTTTTTCATTTTTGACTATTTAAGGCGCTGTAAATCAGTGTTGCTAACAGATTTATCCCATTTACTTTTCTACTATTGAACTCTGCTTCTGATTTACTTTCAGGACATATATGGTCTGCTATACTTCCGAGGAAGATGGATATTTTGATATGAAAATTCTGAAGTACTAAAAGATTGTTGACTTGAATCCATTTTCAACGCTCCCTGACTTGTTGGACGGTACCAAAACTGATCCCTAAATTCGATGCACCGGGGATACAACGGATCCAATTAAAACTCACTTGTTGTGAATTTTGTATTGAAACATTCATAGCATCTTTTAATAATTCATCTACATATTCTTCTGCTCTTGTACCACAATCAAACATAAATTGATACATTTCCGTCGTATTAATAATGACTAATTCACCTTGTTCTTGTTGTCCTGAATAGATGAGATTTGTTAATGTCTCATTTTGGAATGTTGTTGTTCCTCTTGTTTGATTAAAGATGCTCACCGGAGTGATGCAATCAAGGAATAACGTCACCAATATGCAAAGAATGTTAATCCTATCATACGAACTGGGAATGTTACCAAATGTCAAGACGTCATGAAATACCATGAATATGTCCAAATATACATGGGACACAAAATAATATATAAGGAGATCGAAGACCCATGAAAAAAGAAACAACGACAAGACTGAGGGAGTCGATTTTATGCAGATACTAGTGAATGTCGTGATGTAAACAAATGCTCACCGGAGTGATGCAATCAAGGAATAACGTCACCAAACATAGAACTTTTTGTAAGGGTGGACCCTGGATTGACCCTGGCCAATTTTATAAATGAAAGCTACAAAGTTAAAGGCATTTTGAATATCATTGATTATCATTGGCCAAGTCCAGGAAGACAAAATAGAATTAGCTGGGAAGTTTGCCTATTGCAAAACTACTAACTTAGCAATAGGACTTTGACCTATACTTGAAAATCATATTATGGGCTAACATTTGACCATTCAATGTTAATCTACCAGTTTAATCCCCTTTAAATAATTTTAGTTTTGAATATCCTTTGTCTTTTATTGATGAAATTTCGGGTCCCCCACAGACGATTCAATTTTATTGACCATACTGGCTCATTTCACTAGTGCCCATCCTCGTGTACGAAGCAGCTATCCTCGGAACTTCAAAGGAAAGACTAAAATACTGGGTCAATATCGATCACGTGCTGCAAACCACAGACATCCTTTCATAAATCCCAATTCTTCTCTATTCCGTCCCAATCCTCCGTTTAAGTGGGGATTGCCCTCCAATCTCGACCTCTTTGTCTAACTTTCTTTGACCTATTCGGAGCAAATGGCATTGACAAATTGAAAAACATTGAAAAAGATAGAATGTTACCAAAAAGCAAAACCAGGAATGCGGTTCAAAGAGAAAGGGCCGGATTAGGAATGTGCAATTTACGTCAACAAAGGCATGTCGAGGAACTACCAGAGCAAGGTGAAACCAGACTTGCTGCTGAAAGAGAAAGTAAAAAAAGGCGTGTCGAGGAATCACAAGAGCAACGTGAAAACAGGCTTGCGCTTCAAGAGATAATGCCAAAAGAAAGCGTGCCGAGGAATCACAAGAGCAACGTGCAAATTAAGACCTATTCAACAAGGTTCACGACTTACAGCATTTGAATTAAAACATGATGGATTTGATGTTAGCTTAATCCCAGATACAGCAGTAGGGTATAGTATGGCAAATAGATTAGTGGATAAAGTAGTAGTAGGTGCAGATAGAATTGTAAAAACAGGTCATGTTTTTAATAAAATTGGAACATATCAAGTTGCAACTATGGCAAAACAACATGGAATTCCATTTTATGTTGCAGCTCCATTACCCTTTAATCACATTCTTTACCATTTGCAATCATAAAATAGTCTAATTTTGTAAAATAATTTAAATCTTAAAAATTAGAATTTTGACTTATCATTTTATTTTTTGTTTTGCAACTATTTTCCTTTCATATGGCAAAATAAATACACACATACATATCCTGCAACCGATACTATAGCGTAATAATAGAAACTCACGGATAAATAAACAGAAGAAAAAATCAATTACAAAGAAAAACGATTTGGTTTCTTCCCAACAATAATAGCCACGAATTTCCTCTGGTGGTCACTTTATAGTCCTAAATAACCTTAACTTCGACTTCCCTGCTTGCTATCCCGAGGATAGAGATCTGGGTGTCTTGGTTGATGAGAAACTTAAATTTGAATCTCATGCTGCTATTGCTGTTTCATCAGCTACCCAGACCCTAGGAAGAATAAAGAGAACCATCAGCAGCGGCTCTTCAGGAGTCATGACAATACTATAAAGCTCTTGTTCGGCCAAAACTTGAAGTTGGCATGACACTTGCATCCCCTTTTTACAAAAAATACAAATTCATCCTAGAAGCAATCCAAAGGCAAGCAACAAAATTGATTAGCAAATTCCAAACCATTCCCTGCAATGGATTTTGCGTACTTTCTGATGAATACTGCTATCGGGTGCACTAAATTTTGAGTACCTTTTGATGAATACTGCAATCGGGTGCGCTGCATTTTGCGTACTTTCTGATGAATACTGTTATCGGGTGCACTGAAATTGGCGTACTTTCTGATGAATACTGTTATCAGTTGCACTGGATTTTGAGTGCTTTCTGATGAATACTGTTATCGGGTGCACTGGATTTTGCGTACTTTCTGATGAATACTGTTATCGTTTGCGCTGAATTTTTAGTACTTTCTAATGTAAAGTTTGACACATTCTCACAACTCAAGTTTTTAAAACAATAAAAACTTTAGCTTAAAGAGCGGGACGTTGAGGAGGAGACAGCCTCTTTCATATGCGGAATAATTTCTGTTCGTTTTAAGTTATAATGTCGCTCCTTACTTTCAGTTAAAATTCAGTTACTTTCAGTTTATTTAATTTGTAATTAAGGTTGTAGTTTATTGTATTTGCGAGTGATAAATTAAATTTTTGAGGACAAAGATTGTTTAGAAATATTATAAGTTTAGACGAATAGGAAAAAGTGTGGGAAATATGAATAGTATACTTAATTTTATAATTGTTTACAAGGTGGGGTGTGGTCCACATAACAATACGATACCCTCGATACCTTCGTTACCCCGCTTGACCTAGCTTAACTTAGTCTGTAATTTCGCGTATTGTATATCTTCCTTATTCACGTCGCATAACTGTTTGTGATTGCCGTCCAGTTTGTTTGGTATATCAAGTTTGCCATCATTCTGCGTCTACACATTCACTACACATTCGATTTTATTGTTGTATATTGCATGCCAGTGCAAGTAAGTTGTTCATAGGTGCTGTTGTTGTTGTTGGGGTAGGTGTGGTTGTAGTGGAAGCCTCTATCGTTGTTGTTGTGGTAATAGACTCTGGAGTTGTTGTGGTAATAGTAATAGTTGTTGGTTTTGAAGTGCTAGATTCCACTGTCGTCGTGGTAACAGCTCCGGCTTCTGTTGTAGTAGTTGTTGTAACTTGAGAATTGCTAGAGTTTAATGCTTCTTTGATGGTTCGCAAAAGAGGATCAGTCCCACCTCCACAAACGTTTCTGAAATCATCTGACTCTAAAGACCAAATCATAAAAACAATTTAAATAAACACTCACATAATCAAACAAAGAATGGCACTGACCTTCCGACCAATTTTGCACAAGTGACTAGTGCAAGTCACCAAACTTAAACTTAGTAAACTAAACTGGTAAATTCAGTAAAGTTAAACTAAACCTAAACTTAAAAAGTAACTAGTAAATTGAAATACAGTACAAACGTGATTTAGGCATGGCAGGAAAGGCGGTTTTAGATTCTCCGTATATATTATATATTTTTCTTTTTCTCTTTAGACTTTTCATTTTTTTTACGCTTTTGAAAGATCATTTAGTCATGTCTTTCAAGAGGGCTTTGGCTGAATCGACGGACCATCCTTGCCTCGTATGCATTCGGTTGCTATCTGGAAGGATGTGTCAGCACCGTTTTAAGACTTAAAGAATAAAGTAATGCATACGTATTCTAATTTTATACGTTTCGTTGAGCATCCTCTCATATTTTCCAGAACATATAAAGTGATTTCTGTAGTTATTTATTCCATCCTAAACTAGCACACGGCCTTACTACCTACTGTGACGTCTTGCTCCGTTGATCCCGTAATCTCTCAAGCACACTACACAAAATGTTCGTAAAATTGTAGAAATAAGAAGCCCTTATCTTTGTAGTATACAAACGTAAAGCAGCACTCTAGTAACTTCAGTAGCTGATGAACAAAATTTAGTGCCCTGTGCTACAATAAAAGGCCCATATATGTGAACACCGCTGTAGCCCTTGCCAGAGGGGGAGCGCAAGGCTTAAAACGACATCATCGTGATCATCATGATGATCGTTATCAGAATATAAAATGATGGACTTGCACATACAGAAAGAGACTTCGGGTTGTTCCGTGGAAACGGCATCAACAGGGGTCTAACGACCTAAAGCACAGCAACATACACAAGGTAGCATATTGTTCATTTTACGGAATCCTTCTCACTTTTAGTGACTTTTTTTGTGAGATTGTGCCAGAGTTTGCTTAGCCCTGAAAACTTGGCAATGTACATGAGACCTAACAAAGCCTTGCAATAATATGCATTTGTAGGTATCAGGCAAGATATGTTCAAGACTTTAACAGATTCAATTAACTTACAAGTATATTTGGTGGAGGAAATTCTTTTATAGGTGATTAATCCGAAGTCAAATGGATGTTGTAAAGTTGAAGCTCGTTGTCTATGTTTGTAAGGGTTGACCAGCATGGCGCGTGGGCGGTCATTTATCTTACGGAGGGAGGTTGTGGGGCTCCACCCCTGTTTCTTTTCTTTTTCAGATAAATGACCTGTTTTCGTCTCCGTAATCACATTTGCTTAGATTTGCCTATAGTATAATTTTCAGTGATAAGTTAAAGTCTCGTTGCTAAGCTAGTGGTTTTGCAATAAGTAAGCTTTCAAGCTAAATTCTATTTTTATCTTCCTAATCTCGTGATACTAAACAATAACATGCTCTTGAGCACATGCTGTCGATTCCAGACAATTCCTCCATCGGCTTTGCCTAAACCAATCCTCCTGATAGTTGTTAGCACATGATGGGTTTTCACTCAAATGCTGTCCTATTGCCGAGTCTGTTTCGGAATCTGTTCATTTGGCTTTGTTTACGCGATTCGGTAAAATTTTGGAAACTTTACTGTGTCTACTAACGAAGGAATACTCATAATTATAGGTGTTTGTTTCAGTGTTGGCTTTCAAGAAACCTTTGGCCGATATGATTTATTTAAACAGAGATTACTCACAATTTGTATATTAAAGTTAAAAAATATATTAGACATACTGGACCAAGTGTTCAAATAATGCAATTCTTAGATTGTAAATATCGAGGGTGTGCTGACTTTGCGCCACTCGGCGTAACGACAAGTCCCCAAAACTCTAGGCCTACTCCTCAAAACTCTTGGCACAGTTCCACCACGCTTGGCATGCGCCATCTGGTGTAAGTGATTTCTGAGAGAGAGCGACCCCTTGGTAATCATAAAACCTCATCTCTTGGTTTTTGGATTATGTTGGAGTGTTTTTCTAATGTGCACATACATTGTCACACATTGAAATATATTAGATCTCTTTCCCTAGAGATAGACTAGCTAGCAGGGGCGTATATTCTGGGTGTGCTAGGTGTGCGCCGCACACCCTACACAATTTAAGCATATTCCAAGATTTATACACATGATACATTTCCCCCAATTTCTATTTGTTAATTCCATCACTGAGCCCATTTTGCAACGAGAACCAAACTTTTGATTTTATTTCCCTCTTGAATTGCGTCAATGGCCACCAAGTCGTGCGAGTAAAATCCGTCGCCAGAAAAGCGTCTGGCATGTTAAAGGCAGGTTTTCTTGCATGCGAACGTTTGGCTGTGAAAGTTAAAATTTGATTGACGTATGCCAAAGCAAAAGTCGTCGAAAAGTAACCAAAAATTTTGTTCTTCTCCGACGAGTTTTCTCTGGAGGTTTCCGACCTTCACTTGAATTGCTGGGGTCTCTTTTGTTCTCACGCGGAAATTCTATGATGACGATGACAGGTGCAAATTTTGACAGCTATTTGATACAAAGGGGAGATCAGGTTCCTTTTGAGTTAACCACAAAAACAGAATACAACTGCAATATTACTTCAGAATTTCTTACCTTCTTAATACCAACCAGTCATAAAATGTAGCTATATTTTTGTATAGGGGTTGCATATATTTGTCCATAAAATTGTCTAAACTGCTATATATACTACTGAAGATCTTTATACTTATTTTGATACATGCCATCCAATCATATTTCCACAATTAGTTATTTTTAGATCAAAATTTTTACAGGAAAATTCTCTTACTTAATGCTAAATCTGAGTCAAATTTCAAATTTTTATATCAAATTCACCATAATTTATCTTTTTCAGTGGATCCCGTATTTATCACTCTGCTCCCAAGGTATTTAAATTCTAGAATCTGTTCAATGTCCTGATTATTGCGTCTCAGGTGTAAAGGTGAATCTGTTACTGCCATACTTTTTGTTTTATCAGCGTTTTTCTTGGGCCCATAAGTAATTCTTTTAGTCTCTGTTCACAGGACTCAATAAGCGTGATATCGTCGGCAAAGTTTCAATCATTAATCTGGCGTTTCACTTTTATTTTTGTGCTTCTGGTGCCAGTGTCAAATGCCATATTATGCTTTTCCCTACAAAATGCATGCAATACTTAACTAGCATAAACTGAAAAGTCAGTGAGTGCATTGACTGAGCTGAATTGGATTGAATTGAACTGAAATCAACTCAGCTGATAATAAGCCTTAAAGCTGTAATATAAGGGAAGTTTTATTGAATTAATTGACGTCCGTAGCAAGTGACACAAAGTCCCAGATTGAATTTGTGCCATTTGTAGTTGAAGAGTCAAATTTGTCACCTATCACAACAAATTTTGTTACCAGTGTTTATCAAGGAAGAACGGCTCTACCAGTAGGTAAATCCCATACAATATGAAAAATATGAGTCCCCCGTTCGTTTGTAAGTTCAGTAGACGTTGTTCCGAAATTTCTTTTCTTAAATTTTCCTTTTCGTGGTTATTTCAAATATTCAAGGACGCACTACCTAACAGTTTCTAAAATAGGTTTGATAGATGGCATGGCAAATAGTTCATTGTTATCATTACCGAAACAAAATACGAATTTGACCCTTAAGTAACTTGCTTCCAAAACTTATAAATATGGATTCAGATGATTATATGTTAAATTTATTCCATCCAATCAAATGGCTTTTACCTCATAGCCAGATGAAATTTTTCAAGGGGGCAATCCCATAATTGTGTATTTCATAAAATCATGTGTTTCATTAACTCATATGCACTTTCCTAAAATTATGTTAGAGCCTGTTTCTGGTACCCAATGAGTATTTTCACCATGCTTGGTAATAATAAATATGGGCGATTCCACGATGAAGTGGACATTTTTGGGAGAAAATGAAAATTGTTCATTGCACAAAATATAATTATAATGTTATTCAAAAGATAATGACCGTAGCCGGTGTTCTGACCGTATCCCGAGGCGGCTGGATCGGCGTTCTGCCCGTAACCCGCGGAATCATCGTAGCCGGAGGATTGGCCATACCCTTCCTGTTGGCCATACCCGGCGGACTGGTCGTACCCGGCGGACTGGTCGTACCCGGTGGACTGGTCGTAACCGGCGGATTGGCCGTAGCCGGTGGTCTGGCCGTAGCCAGCGGACTGACCGTAGCCGGCAGGCGCCGGCTGAGTGTAGGCGGGCGGCGGCGGCTGGTACCCGGCGGCGGCGAGTTGTAGGAGAGATTGCATCACCTACAACAGACATGCTCTTTCACGTGTCCAGTAACGCATCTACGCATGAGCTAAGTTCACAGATATAGTTCAGTTTCTTTAAGCCATTGCACAGAGACGGCCTCCACGACCTTGACGCTGCTTTGTATGTTGAACACCTCGCAGTTCAGTATATGATAAGAGGTTTTCAAATAGTTTGTATTGTACGTACACGTATCATAGGAAAGGCCAGGTCTGCATTTCATTTGGCCGTTCTGGAGTCAGTCCACATAAAAGCAAGAAAACCTTATTTTTGGGTAAGTTTCGCCGAGACTTTTGATTTTGTATTCTCATGCTACTGTCTTCAACACAAAAGTACTAGCAGGAAGCAGTAAATAAGGGATAAGGCTGAATAGCCCAAGGATGAGAGTGCCTGACATTTTTTTGTGTATTTGGTAATATCCCACTTTTTCACAGCCTTAGATAGCGGAAGGAACATATTTCATTGGATGTGGAAGGGAACATAATTTATTAGATATGGAAGGGAACATATTTCATTAGATGTGGAAGGGAACATATTTCATTAATGGTAGAAGTAATAGAATCTTAACAAAAATCACACCATCGCATTTCGGCGTATCAGAGAACCCTGAAGCAAACATTTCAAGCTCCTGTCTACAAAAATATGGAATTTCGTAGTCTTTAGCAGAAGACAGATCACGGGGGCGTGTTTATTTGTTGTTTTTTTTTCGTTTTCTTTTTCTCGGGGTCATCGTATCGACCAAATGGTCCTAGAATTTCGCAAGAGGGCTCATTCTAACGGAAATGAAAAGTTCTAGTACTCTTTTAAAGTGATCAAAAAAATTGGAGGGCATCTGTAATAGTAGTAGTAGTAGTAGTAGTAGTAGTAGTAGTAGTAGTAGTAGTAGTAGTAGTAGTAGCAGTAGTAGTAGTTGCATGTACATGTTGCTCCATGTTTAGTTGCACTTTTTGGTATCTATAAAATCATTCAAGAAATTTACCCCTCTTGATGAAACTGGTTGCTTGATGCTCCATGTAACTGATACAATTTCTTATTAAGACTATCAAAAGCATAATAGGCAAAACTATATAAACATTAGAAATCCAGAATATTTTCATATATATATATATGAATGTAGTGGTTAATTCTGAAAAATTAGAAAAAAATGAGGTATTTTTAACTTACGAAGGAGTGATCGTATCTTAATGAAATTTGATGTTTGGAAGGATATCGTGTTTCAGAGCTCTTATTTTAAACCCCGACTGGATCCGATAACATTGCGGGGGTTGGGGGGACCTAAAATCTTGGAAAACGCTTAGAGTGGAGGGATCGGAGTGAAACTTGGTGGGAAAAATAATCATAAGTACTAGATACATGAGTGACATAACCGGAATGGATCCGCTCTCTTTGGGGGAGTTGGGGGAGTGACGGTTAACATAAAATTACATTTGTGACAATTAAGCGCTGCCTCAGCTACAGCACCTTGAAATTCTACAAATACCACAGTGTTTATACGGGATTGACTATCATGGTGTTGACAACTTCACAATGGAAAAGGGAAAGAGTGATGTTTTCTCGGCACTTACGAAGGTCAGGTGCCCCCCCCCCCCCCCCCCCGAAATTAACAAGGAAACCTGCCTCCCCACCCCCCCCCCCTCCTATCCCCATACATCAGTTTCCCTCTCGTTTACTCTTAATGATTGGAAGGAGGCCTTCTTTGACGCAGTCTAGGCATCTCTTCCATGTATGACCTCTGGGATAAGGGCCAGAGACCGCAAGGCTTTCAATCTTTCTTGGCCAGACGCTCTGATCCATGCTCAGAAGATGACCAAATCAGCATATCCTGCCCAAATGTATAACCTCATCAACACTAGCTATTCCAAGTCTAAGTTGCTGTACAAAGCAATTTAACTATTTTCACTGGGCAACACTTACTCCACAAGCGACACTTTTCAAAAATGTATGCAAAAAATGTTTTTCTCTCATTATATTTAAAGAAATAACGGATAATGGTAGTAGTAGTAGTAGTAGTAGTAGTAGTAGTAGTAGTAGTAGTAGTAGTAGTAGCAGTAGTAGCAGCAGCAGTAGTAGTAGTAGTAGTAGTAGTAGTAGTAGTAGTAGTAGTAGTAGTAGCCGTAGTAGTGGTCGTAGTAGCAGTAGCAGAAGTAGTTGTACTGGTAGCAGTGTTAGAAAAGAAAGAGAGGAAGGAGGGATAACCTATTACTCCTGTTACCTGTAACGGTCCCAGTACAACATCTACCACCTGTATTAGCAGTACCAGATTGTTGTTCTTCTATGGGCTGGTGTCATTTCTTTGTCCTGTATTTTTGTTTCTTTAGTCTTTCTTTCTCACTTTGGACTTCTTTCTCCTCCTCTTATTGGCTCACATTCTTCTGTGCTTAATATCTTTTAATATATTTTTTACCCCTTTTTCATGGCCTAATCTGGGCCTTTTACTTTCTGCTGGCTTTTTTAGTCTTAACAGTCAACATTACTTTTCAATTTCTCTGTTGGTGGAGTATGGCCAGCCCAAATATCACTCAGTGGTATATATACCAACAGAGTGGAGCATTACCACAATAGCTTGCTTTCTTTTTTCACTAATGGAGCTGAGGGGATTTGAACCCACGGCCCATTGGTTTGAAAACCAACACCTTAACCATTTGACCATCAATACCAAATATAATTAAGGTGAGAATTTTCAAGTCAATCTTGCCTTTTTTTCGCCTTCACTAAGTGGGTAAGGGGGAAATTCATTCATTATAATTATTAATTGTGTTTCGGCTTTGAGCCTTCGTCAGTGCCAGAGATATACAAGTACTCAGCAGACACATAGCAATTATAAATTATGAACTGGGTTCATTTAACAAGGTTTTGATAGGCATGATTTAAAGTTTGAAAGGGCGTATCTCAATGATTGTTCAAGTAATCATTTTCATATTTGTACAGGTTATTTATATCAACAAGAAGAAAGCAATGAGTTCAAAAAAATTATCAAATTTCTGATATTCATTAAAGCCTGACGTCACACTTTAGCACTCCATTGTAATAAACATCCTGTCCCATACTATCAAAAATTGAGACCAAAACAAGCATACTTATAACGCAACTTTACTTGTACATTTCTCTAGTGCTCCCAAATCTGTGGCATAGGGGTTGCAAGTAGTCTTTTCGTGCTTCAAACTCAAAGTATCGACTCTGCAAGCCACCATCTTTGGGATGGCGCTGTGAGCACTATGAAACAGCTGACTCTTGTCATCCCAGTTTAGCTTTTTTTTTTCTGCTGGTTTTTCTGAGTTTCCTGCAGTGATGTTGTAAGTAACCAAGATTTAGTGTTCCTGACCTTGCTTGGTGTTAGCGCCATCTACATATAACATCTATACAACAACCTAGGATGGCTCTTGCGCCGTTAGTCGGCTGATTTTGTCATTTTAAAAGTCCCTAGAAACAAATAAAAGGGGATTAAAAGGAGATGACAGTATCTTATGCAGCTATTATGTTTCACTTCCTGCGCTGAAGAAGTATAAGAAATGGTACAAACAATGACAGACAAATTGCCCCCTCTCTGTTGAAAATGAACCACTCCGTTTGCTAACTTAGTTTCGTGGGGGTTGACATGGTCGCTAAGTGAAGCGTGGACTCGTACAAAGAAATTTAGATCTTTCGGTGTAGAAGAAAACATTTTTATGAGTTTTTCTTGGGGTTGGCAAAGAGGGCCAAAAGGAGATTTTGAACCGTTCTGGACAACACTTCCGGAAGCATGGAAAACTTGTCGAGAACTGCTTAAGTCTGGTTGCAACCCTGAAAAGGGATGTCAGACCCGTTGTGTGTACATGCTGAACTTCTTTGCACAGCCTTGTGCAAATGTAATGGCAGTTGTGAGAGATAACGAAGGTGAGGCGTTTTACTGGCTAATAAAAATCGTATGACACTATGTAGTCGATTTGAACAAGGAACAAAGTAAGCGTTAAGTATCAATGAAGTGTGATGACATCCGTTTCTTCTGGGTTTGGGTTTGTTTATACAAACAAACCCAAACGCCGGGTATGTTATGTGAATAGTTTTAAATACGTTTAAACGTAGGGATTGGCTAAAGCCCCTCTACAGTACGGCCAGGTTTTGTCTTGGATTTTTGATCAGCTTGGAATATTTTTAGGGAGCCGTTACTAGGCAAAAATAAAAAAAGGAACGATAAATGAAATTCATACATTGATAAATATGCTGGGGTAAAGTCTGGTTAGGAAGAATTGTATATTTTTGGTTGCTGCCGCACCGTGCACGAATCGATCTGCGCCCCAGATTAACAGGAGCAGGCCGACAGTAACTTCCGCTATATCGACAAGCATAAAATCAATATTGTTGCTTTCCGGGACGCCGGATTTTCATGGTTTATTTTCGCTGTCTTCGCAGGTGGCAGCGTCTGGTCCAGTAATTCAGGTTTGAGCGAGGATAATACACAATGGTCAGGTGGCGTGTTTTGTTACACTGCGCGCCGTTTGAACATAACAGGCAATATCAGTGATGGATCCGAAAGAAATCAAGACGTTTGCCAGGGTGACGAAATATGGTTGTACACGGGAAGCCGTGGTCAAACACCACCGTTTTCCTATGTTTACTGAGTCAAATAAGATGGAACAAATTGGTAGATGCCCTTGTTGGAATTGTAACCATAGTTATGGATGCAATAGTGGTAAGTTGTAGGTAAAAAAAAACAACAGCGAGGAAACTAATAGATGGAAGAGTTTATCATGTCTTGTGTCCTCAAACTTCTCCCATCTTCAAAATATCTAATACTTTAATACGTCAAATTAAGCCGCGTACTTAAATAGGCTTTGAATCCGGTCAGCGCCGTTAAAATTGCAAGCTATTGTGGTAACGCTCCACTCTTTGAGAACTATATATATATATGTATATATCAGCCTATATATATACATGTGAGATGGTCGAGTAACACTTCGCCTTACGCAAGTTGGAAGTTTACGCAAAGCCTCTCACTATGCCCCCGGACTCACCAATTATTGTCTTATGCAACATTGTCTTTGTTTTTGTTTGTGCCCACGACGGCGAGCCAAACAATAGGCTCTGACGTACGCACATAAACATTGCAAACCTTGCCTTTGCCTTACACAGTAGTTACACTTCCCAAGCACAGTGCGGGACGAAAGTGGGTAGAGTTTAGCGGTGAACATTATCGACGCTATTTATCCTCGTGTGCTGCGTCCGGCGGCCCTGTTTGTGGGCCTGCTGGTCTATGTGACGTTCACGTGGATGTTGTGGCAGAACGGCTACCTGCGCCTCAGCGAAACCGCGTACATCCAGGTCATGGTGATCTGGGTGACAGGCTTTGCCGCGTTGCTGGTGGTGCCGCAGCGCTGGACCTCGCTGCAGCATACCTCGGTATTTTCACCCTAATTTTGTTAGCCCACCTGATTATAGGGTTCTTGTTATGCCAGAGATACGTAACATTCACCGGTCCGAAAAATGTCAGTAGCACTTTTTCTTTCCTTATTTCCTTCTAGAGTGTTTGACTAAGCGGATTTTTTAATACGAATTTTAGAAAGAGGGGGAACCCCGGTGACGTTTGTTGACCGATTTTGAAGAGTCTATGTTTTCCAGCTTTTTGGATTCAGATCAAGGTGTTTCTATATTTGTTGTCTGTAGTATAGTAGGCTCTTTGCAGGATACTCGAGTTTACTTCAGCCACGCAGCCAGTCAAATTTTGATGGGGGGGGGGGCAAATTCAAACAAAACCCCTTGCCTTCCCTACTTCCATTTCAGCCGGCCCACCACGATTTTATTGACTGGGAATATTTTTAATTTTTATAGTCCATAGAAGGCTCAAAATTGCATTTGAGAGACCTAGACTTCTCATCTTTCTTTCTTCTAAATGCCTGTAAGGATTTTTCTTGGAGGGGGGGCAAATGTGGGCAAGTTTTACCTATTGAGCGGGCGCTCCAACTCCTCTTAAGTAAGGAGCGACACAGCTCAATAGTAACCTAAAATCTAAAAAAATGGAACTTCCATACCAACAGCTACATCAAGAGAATCAAATTTTAGTTACGAGCCTGAGAAAATTTGTTATATTTTATAAAATAGGAGGAAACACCCCTAAAAGTCAAAGAGTCTTAACAAAAATCACACTATGGGATTAAGCTTATCAGAGAACCCTACTGTAGAAGTTTCAAGCTCCTATCTACAAAAATGTGGAATTGCGTATTTTTTGCCAGAAGACAGATCACGGATGAGTGTTTATTGCTGTTAAAAAGGCGTAGTTTCAAACGCAGAGGAAGTCTCCGAAATCTCCATACTTGACGTAGTTTGCCGAAGGCACCATTTGCCTGTCCTATTCTGGTGCTTACTTCTTTCATTGTCGAGCTGGTGGTCTCAAGGATACTTCCCAGGTATTTGAACTGGACAACTTGTTCACCATCTTGGTCGCCACATTTAATGGAAAGAGGAGAGTCACTAGTCGCCATGCATTTGGTTTTCTCAGGATTCACACGTAGGCTAAGATAGTTTGCCTATCGTGACCTCGACAATGATCTCATTGTAACCAACTCATTGAAATCAATTTTTCATTTTTTCAGAAAATGTGCAGGCTCTGTCTGTAACAGTGCAGCCTCTGTTCGCTCGACCGTAACATCTTTCTTGAAGACTACAGCCTCATACAATCTAGCTGTTCAATAGCAAAACTGAGACGTTCAATAACAAAATTGAGATGTTCAATAGCGAAATTGACACGTTCAACAACGAAACTGAGATGTTCCGTAACGAAATTGAGATGTTCAATAACGAAACTGAGATGTTCAACAACGAGAAAACCACCACGGGGGCAAGAAATGTTTTAATTGTGATGTAATTGGTACTTTGAGAAAGCATCACTGCAATTCATTGCTCACTTTCAATTTATTCTTTAACATTCCTCACTCACTTTTTTGCTCCTCGAGAGTCTTATTGCTTTTATACCAGGCTTTGATTCACCCACATATTTCGTATGCCTGCATGCGTGGGCAAGTAATTTTATGTGAATTTTGACGTATTCAGGTTCCTCAAAATAAAGCTATGCATGAAGGTCGTACAAGATGAAGGTCAGCAACGGGAATAATTTAACCGCCCCCTCACTCCCCCCCCCCCAGATGGTCAAATCGGGGAAACGATTCCGGGGAAATTTAATCTGGTCTGGTTCCTGATACACCTGCCAAATTTCACCGTCCTAGCTTACCTGGAACTGCCTAAAGTAGCAAAACCGGGACAGACAGACCGATAGAATTTGCGATCGCTATATGTCACTTGGTAGATACCAAGTGCCATAAAAGGCAATTTCGATCCAATTTTAACCAAAATATGCTATTTTTTATGCAAAGCATTTTTCGTCTTTTAGCTAAATCTTTTAATACCTTTCCATTAAACGGTGTAGAAAATTGGTAGATAAATCAAACTTTAGAAGATCTAATTGGCAATTTTTGAGATGATCTGCCTAGTTTTCAATAAAGTGTAAAATACTCTTTATCTTTTTGGATGGCTTCAGGGGGGACATCCAACCTCTTACTTGTGGTAGTACGTATTTGTTTCAATTTTTCTTTATTATTCTTTATAGTTTCGTCCATTTAAGAGTCGTCTAATTAATTCGTAGTAATTATTGTTTGTTTTCCGTTTGACGAACGTTTTTGTTGCTCGAGCATCAGGATCGCCTTGATCAAGCCCGCCACGCCGGCGGCCGCGTCGAGGTGACCCATGTTCGACTTCAGCGAGCCGATGCCACAGAACCCGCGCCGCTCGGTTTGCAGCGCGAACGCCCGGGTCAGCGCGGCGATCTCGATGGGGTCGCCCATCGGCGTGCCGGTGCCGTGCGCCTCGATGTAGGAGATCGAGTCCGGATGAACGGTCGCGTTCTGTTGTGCCAGCGCGACCACCTCGGCCTGGCCGTCGACGCTCGGCGCGGTGTAGCCGATCTTTCAAATTGAATCCCCTTGAACATACAACTTAATCCAAAAACCACCAATGAGTGAAATTTATATGTGTACCGAAGGAATTGTTTCGAGGTTTTTCTTGTTAAGAAATGACGTATTTAAGGGTTTTCTTCGCATACCTGTTTCAAATTGTGTCGTTGAAAATCTTATAAACCCTTTATTGCAAAATTAAATAAAAAAAACAAGTTCTTTTAACTGAAAGTAAGGAGCGACGTTAAAACTTAAAACGAACAGAAATTACTCCGTATATATAAGGGGATTTGCCTCCTAAATAGTTCGGCTTTGTCCGTGAAATACTTCGGCTTAGTCTGTAAAATACTTCGGCTTTGTTTGTAATATAGTTCGGCTTCTTCTATGCAATACTTTGGGTTTGTCGGTAAAATACTTTTGCTTTCTCTGTAAAATACTTCGGCTTTGTCAGAAAAATACTTCGGCTTTGTCTTTAAAATACTTTGGCCCTTTCTGTAAAATACTTCGGCTTTGCTAGTTAAATACTTCGGCTTGGTTTGTAAAATACATCGGCTTTGTCTGTAAAATACTTTGGCTTTGTTATAATATTTAAGGACCTAACATATCTGTCAATATTTACCTGATGTAAAATAAGAGTAGTATGCATGCGCAAATATTTAAAAAACCCTTGACTGTCAAACCTGTCACAACCATTATGGCAGATCTTAAATCAGGCATCTTTCAAATTTTTGATACCAAAAACAGGTACAAAAGTTTTCATAACTTGGAAATTCAAGGTTTTAATGAAAGTCCATGGAATCCTTAGTCAAAAATATCTAGTAGAAAAAGTTTTAATAAAATCTCTATGATCCTATTCACATAAAAAATCAAAGTTTTAAAAGAGGATCGCACGTATACGAGCAGTTGATTCACTCAAACGTCAAATAAACAACAACATCAATGGAAGACAGGGGTAAATATTCATATTCTCTCAACAGCTAGATCTTAGCCAATCAAAATTTGTTTTCAAGAATTTTGCAATTGAATTCTGCAAGTCAAATACGGTGTCAACACTATCGTTAGATGTAAGACTGGAAGTATTTGAGTTGCTTTCGGGTATATTTGTGCTAAAACCGAAATTTGCTTGTTAAAGAGAATAAATTATTTTTCCTTTGTCATATATGCGCAATTATGGCCCAAAGCACACAAATACAGAATCTTCTAAGCCCATGGACCCTTAAATCCAATATTCACCTGTAGTTTTCTTATTGTTTGCCTTTATTTTGCTTTTACAAATATAACCAAGTCATTGAGATAAATACTTGCATATGCTCCTCGTCTCAATCTCCCATCCAGGAATTTATGCTGCTAGTGATGCCCTTTGTCGTCGACTGTTTTTTTTTTCTTATTTAGTACCAATAAAGATGGGTTCAGTGTTGAATTAGACACTTGTTCCGCCCCTGTTTCTTCACCTTAGATGTGGCTACACTTCGGTGTTCCCAAAAATAATTTCAAAAGTGATTAAGAAAACCAAATGGACATACCTTTTCCTGAGCATCCTACTCGGTTGGCTTCTCCAGGCCAAGCACAAGTGCCAGTTTTAGCATCAAAAACAAGACCTGTTGAGCAGGTAATTAGGTTGAACTGTCCATCACTACAGAAGAAAAACTGGTCACAGACTGAAGGATCTCTGTGCGGGAAATATCCATTTTTTCTTGGACAGTTTGTTGATGGTTGGGGTAATTTTCAACATTTTAAAAACAAAGTAGACGTGAAAAATTAAAACGGCAAGTCTATCCAACGTTTTGTGGCTCGTAAAGGGAGAAGGGATGAAATACATCACATACTGCCTTTATATCCACAGCGGAGCAGAAATTAAATATCAGAGAACCGAAAGAACCCACGTGCTCATAAAACTGAGACGCAGACCTCACTGTAAATAATCGCCACTGACGAATCCGTTATTACAACCTTGGTGATAATTGTCTAATTAATCCTTACCCATTCAAAACATCGTTTCACCCCTCTAGCAATAATATGTTTTTAACCACATTCATATCGATAACAATATATAATCCTACAAAAATTAAGATTACATCAGAGTTTACAAGTCATTCATAAGGATTGAGACGGTAAAAAATTAAGCATTGTTGCTTTTAATGTGAAATTAAAATTCCAATTGGTGTTGTTTCAACTTTGAACAGCTAAACTAAAATTAGCTCTATCCTTTGTGGTCACATACCCTTTAAACCCCAAATACCATTTCTGACTTCATAAGGTACTCTAGCAATATTATGTCTTTAACCATCTGTCATACATATTATCTCGTGCTTAATTAAAAAGTCTGACAACGTTGATTTAGCACCGTATAGAGTTTCTAAAATCTACAAACCTAGAGATTTTGATTTTAACGTTAGAATTTAATTTTACATCCAGTTTGGGCTAAGGTAAAAACTGGATGTAAGCAATGGAGTATCTTTGTCCATATTTTTGGGTTGGGAATATACTGTCAAGCTGGTACATATCAATCAATTAATCAATCTTTTGCTTCAATCTAATAAAAAAAGGATTTTTCAACTGAAAATAGGGAGTGCTAATTTCCGAACTATCATATTACCTTTTCAGGTTTTGGCACAGAGCGTTTGTTTTCTCATTTCTCCTATTTTGAGAATGCAAGTGATTTTTGGCTGCATATTGAAATGAGTTTAAGAAAGCAAAAATAAAAGATCTTTTGAAAATTGTTCTTTTAGTAAATTATACGAAAATACTTTTTATGCTAAAAATGGGCTATTGCGATACTGTATTATAACTAAATACTTTATCTGTTTTTAGTCTTAAATGTTCTCATTTTGGGAGGTAGAAGATTGACTATAATGCGGATCTGCTCTCTTTTGGGTAGTTGGGGGTGGGTTAATTCTGAAAAACTAAAAAAAATGAGGTATTTTTAACTTACGAACGGCTGATCGGATCTCAATGAAATTTGATATTTAGAAGGATATGGTGTCTCAGAGCTCTTATTTTAAATCCCGACCAGATCTGGTGACATTGGGGGGGGAGTTGGAAGGAGGGAACTTAAAACTTGTAAAACACTTAGATTGGAGGTATCGGGATGAAACTTGGTGGGAAAAATAAGCACAAGTCCTAGATACATGATTGACACAAGGATTGGTATTATTCAGCCACACTTTGAGTTCAATGGCATCAATATCATTATTAAGTACTAGAAAATCAATTCTGCCAAATTTTATGTCATTATTTATTCTTATGGCCACACAACCACCTTTTCTCTCAGATGGCCTGTCCTTTTTGAGGATAACGCATCCCGGGATTTTGGTCTGCCGGTTTTAAGCATGGTAGGTTTCCTTAAGACAGCCTATGTCAGTACTATTTTATTCATGAAAGATATTATATCATTTAATTTATTTCCTGAAATTGATCTTACATGCCTAAGACAAACTCCAAATCAATATTAAAATTTGATCGATCAAAATAATAATTTGATCAATCAAATTATTATATAATTTTATTCGATTGATCAAAATTAAAATTTGATTGATCGAAGATAATAACATTTATTATTTGATCAATCAAATAATAATCAGATCGATCAAATAATATTTTGATCAATCGAAAGGAAATCACAAAATATCTAGTAATATTATGTAAACAATTATTTGATCGATCAAACTTAATATTTGATTAATCAAATAAATAATTATAAAAATTTGGTCTTATTTTATCTTAAACAGAAACAGTACCGAGGCTTAACTGGTAGCCCCAAAAAACAGCCCATAAGAAATGCGATAAGATAGTGCTGGTGAAATGGCAGCCCGTGAATAACAGACACAATACCTTAGCTTATTTGAAAACTCAAAATACAACCCCAACTTACCCTCCTCCATCATAATGTCCTCTGTGCCTAAATCTTCTAGGATCCTCGTATCTCCCAATTTCTACCAATCCTGTAGTCGGTTTGAAGTCATAATCCTCATAAGGGTTTGGAGGGGGAGGGGTGGCCCCTTGCTTTCAGTTGAAAAAACTTGATTTTTACTCAATTTCTGATTGGTTTTTAAACAATGCTGGAAAATTCTCTTTCCCCATGACAAATTCATCCATGGAAAGATCCATCCACGTAAGGCACCCACCCCCACGGGTAACAATCTTCCTGAAAAACGTCTGTGCATTTCCCAATAACCAATGCTATATGTTAATAATGGGCAATCGTCATACTTTTCAGCGTTTTCCTAGGGGACTGATGGGGATTAAGTTGTCCTTAAGGGCAAAGTTATTAGATTTCTGATTTTAAATATATAAGTTTCATCAAGATTAGTCTTACTTATCAAAAGCTACGAGCCAGAGAAAATTTCCCTCATTTGGGAGAATAGAGGGAAACACCCCCTTAACAGTCATATAATCTTAACAGAAGTCACACCATCACATTCAGCGTATCCGAGAGCCTTACTGTAGAATTTTCAAGCTCCTATCTACAAAAATGTAGAATTTCGTATTTTTGCCAGAAGACCGATCACGGGTGCGTGTTTATTTGTTTGTTTTTTGTTGTTGCTGTTTTATTTTCCAGGATTTTGGCACTGAGAAAATGTAGTATTATTTTGTCGAAAATTTACCGAGAAAATGGCGCTTAGAAAATGTAGTATTACTTTATCAAAAACGACCGCTTACTCATACTTCAATTGAAAATTTGTCATTTTTAAGAGCTCAAAAAGTGTTTAAATTATATTTGCGATAGAAGCAATTACTATTTTCATAAAGAGCATAAAAAAAGGCATCGAGTGGTATGTTCACTTTATTCGTAAGTCAATTAATGAACTGTGATACATTTACCCCTGTTTTAGATAACTTCGAGGGGCCATCGTGTGCGGAGAACGCAGCAGCACCCATCCAGCCACCGAACCACACGCCTCGACTGTCGCGTGTACTATCAATACCGATGACTTCACTAATCATGACGGTGTTTGATGTTCCGTCGCGGACGTCACGAAAGCGGGTTCCTTTTCCACGTCCCATTTCCGCCAGACCATCGGTGGAAGCAACTTCAGTGATCCCGAAAACGCCTGCGGTTGCAGAGTTCTTGAATGAGTAGAGGTTGTGGGACCCATAGTTGGCGGCATAGTTACCTTTGGATTGTTCAGTTTTTTATGTTTTAATCACATAAAAGTTCCGAGTCTAAAAGAAAAGGACACATGTTTTGATTGTTTGATAGCTAGCAAAGATAAGCATTTTAAACTTTCTTTGAAAAGAAATATCAATTTTAAGAAATCTAATATGTAAAAATTACCCACAATTGCCACTTATATGAGATTCTTTTACGAACTTCACGTGTAGTGAGTATAGTAAGCTGACCAATTAAGTCAGAATTTGATTTTAGTAAACTAAATATATTAAGACACAAAATACAAAGTTTAGAAATACCGGAGATATGGATGCGAATGTGAGTCATATGAGGGGTGAGTGGGAAGAACTGAGTGATTGTGAAAGGACTTCGATGGAGATTGCAAGTTTGATCAAAAATGGCTGGCAAATATAGTGAGGGGAGAGTTGAAAGGTTGGGACAATTTCTCAGGTTAGTAATGGAGCACAAAAAAATATATTTTTTGTAATTTATGCGATGTTTTTGCTTCTACAGTGTGATTTGACTATAATTAAATTTCTCATTTTGTACTGTCTTGGCCCTAGGGCTTTTAGGACAATAAGTTATGGAGCTTGAGTATAGCGCGGGCAGGGTTGCCTTTGCAGACGTGCTCAAGGCTCAACTGAAATGGAAGAAGGCTCAGCGTCGAGTTGCTTCCGACCTGAGTGCCAAGATCTCGATTCAGAAGGAGATTGTTTCGCTCATTGACCAGGCTGTGAGGATTGAAACGCGGAAGTACCGATCGGGAGCTGCCTCGGTATCGCAGAAGGATGTGCAATCCGTGCGGACGCGCTTGCTGAAGGAGCGAATTCAGCTCGCGAAGTACGAAGAAAAGCGACCTCAATCGAAGCCGTTGAGGAGGGGACCGCCCGTTTGAGGTACGGAATAATTTCTGTTCATTATAAGTTTTAATGTCGCTCCTTACTTTCAGTTGAAAAAACTTGTTTTTATGGCACTTGATATTAACCAAGTAACACATAGCGATCGCAAATTCTGTCGGTCTGTCTATCTGTCCCGGTTTTGCTACTTTAGGCACTTCCAGGTAAGCTAGGACAGTGAAATTTGGCAGGCATATCAGGGACCGGACCAGATTAAATTAGAAATAGTCTTCCCGATTTGACCATCTGGGGTGGGGGGAAGATTCTCCCAAGGGAAATAAACCCCAAGCGAAAATCCCCCCCCGAAGAATGTCTGTATACTTCCCAATAACAAACATTATACATAAACAACGGGAAATTCTATAACTTACGGGCCTCCCCCATGGTTTCTAAGGGATCATTTTACGCATAAAGATATAGTTATTTAATCTTTAAACTATACCGAACAAAATGGATATCTCAAATTCTGATAAGATAACCTTGGGATATAAATGAGCGTGGAGGGCCAGCTGACCTCCAATCTTTTTGTCACATAAAAAGGGAGAATTGATGAAGAGCAGTACTTGAGAGCTTCCTGTGTAGCTTTTCCAACTTTAGTCTTATGTGAGGTCTGTTGTGTTTATTAATTAGATTTTTGTTAGGTGTCCAAGAAGAAATGAAAAGAAGAAACTTAACAAAACATCCCAAATAAAGGCTCTGGATTCTTTTTCTCAGTATACTAATTATTCTTTTTCTGGATTCTTTTTCTAATAATTAATAATTATTTTTTCTAATAATTTTTTATTCTAATAATTATTTTTCTAATAATTATTTTTAATCTGGATTCTACTTCTTTTCTGATTCAGGGGTGATTCTTAAGAAATTGGGACACAATTTCAGCTTTAGTGTAAAGAGCGAGGTACTGACGAGGGGGTGAACCCCCTCATGTACATAATAAAAACATGAGAATACAGAAGTTCGTTACGTGAGCTAATTTGTAAGTTACGTATATCTTTTGCTAATAAAAACACTCGTAAAAAATTAAAAGTTATAGTTGCCTTTTTAAGTAACCAAACTATCGGGGGGCAACTAGGCCTCCTTCCCCGCACCTTGTTTTTCAAAAACATTCGGACGCCGTCAAGCTAGTCAAAAAACTTGTAATATCAGTATATTCTTTGCAAAATAAAACAAGCTCAGTTGCCGAAACACGTGAGAAAGAAACATAAAATAGCAATCCGAGGTTTACAAAGCATCTTTTTGCAAGTTCACCGCTTGTAAGTTTTTTTTATAATTAACTTGTGCAAAGATTTAGCTGACACCATACTTATTCATATTAAGATGTGTCTAATCGTCTATTATAGTTCGCAAAAAAACCCTTCTAAAAAAACACCTTCTCAATTCATTTCTTTTAATTGCTGGTATATCGACGGCTATCTGTATTCCAAAAAAACCAAGGGTAACGTATCGCCCTTTCGCTGGCCTTTTGATCACGATTTTCACTTTCTACTCAATGTAGCCGTCGGAGGCAATTGGCCGGGTCCGCCCAATTTCAGTACTCAGTTTCCACAAGTAATGGAAGTCGATTACGTCCGGGTATACGACGCTGGGCGGCCCTCTATCGCCGGTAAACGTCAGGTAGACAACCAGGCGACCAACGTGGTGTATTCCGTCTTAGACGCCCCGGAAGACGCCAGCTTTCCCACGCCCACGCCCACGCGTCGCGCGCTTATGATGATGCCGCGGTTCTGGACAATAGCCGGGCCATTCGCGGTTGGACTGTTTGTTCAGGTGGGATTGCTAACTCACCAATTGGCCTTGCTGACACCAAGCGTCGGTGCCGTGGACGCGGCGTTGTGCGTGGCCGTGACGGGCGCGATGGCGATCACCGGGCGGTTGGTGGTGGGGGCGCTGGTTGATCGCCTCGATGTAAGAATGGCCTCGGCGGTGGTATTCGTGATCCAATCCATCGGCGTGTTGATGCTTATGCCTAGTTGTGCTTAAGGCTCAATAGACTTCTGATTGCCTGCTTGCGCTTAAGGATCAAAAATCAAGTAGATTTTGCTTGTTTGTCTGAGAATTGTCAGTTTGAGCCAAGTATTTTCTTTATATTTTACGCGAGCACAATTCACTGCATATTATCTCTAATCATATTCCTTTTTTTTATTTGTTTACGCATTGCTATACTAAGGGGTTATGGTACGCTGGGGAAACATAACACTGCCTTTGGTTGACATTTCATTGTTTCTTTACTTTTCGCCCTCGGCTATAACAGTATGGCGGAAAGTCGCGCCTCGGAGACGGAACCGGACGGTGTCGCCGGTTCGACCTCATTGCGGGCCGCCGCCGCGAGCGCTTCCTGCTCGGCAAGCCGTTGGTTCTCCGCCGCCAGACGTTCGATCAAATCCTTGAGAGATGCGGATTCTTTGACCAAAGCTTCCAACCGATCGGCCGCCTCACGGGAACGGCGGGCGGTCTCCTGGAAAATGGTCTGTTTTCGCGCGATCAGGGACTCCAGACGCGCCCGGTCCGAGGCCAGCTCCGAATCCGCTTGTTTTTTTTTAAGATTGTATTTCTCCGTAAATTAAACATTTACCTATTGCCTAATAGCATATCCAACCGAATCAGAGGACTGTTAGAAAAAAAATATAGAAAATTTATATAAAAGTGCAAAATCTTTCTGCCCCCAAAAGAGCCAGCTTTGGTGCTATATTTTAATCAGATTCAATTAAAAAAATGTGTGATATTTAACATTTACATTTTAGAATTTGCCTGTATTTGTTTATTGTGACTTTAAGAAGGTGCAAAGTTATAATTCAATGTGGCACTGACAGTTTGGGGCCAACGCTGCGCCGCATGTTGGATCTCCGCCCGGTTGGATATGTCATCGGCCTGCTGGTCGTCATTTTGGGAGCCATGATGGTGTTCCCGCTGCTGGTCGACCTGCTGGACGGCCGCGGTGAATGGCATGTGTTTCTGGAAAGCTCGGTGTTCTCGATCCTGGTTGGCGGCCTGCTGGCGCTGAGCTGTGCCAACGGGGTCAAGGAGGGGCTGAGCATCCGCCAGACCTTCCTTTTGACCACCACTGTCTGGCTGGCGCTGCCGCTGTTCGGGGCGATCCTGTCGACCCACATGCCGCCAACCGTGAACGCACCGAAACCAACTTCGGCACCAACCTGGTACGCGCTGTGATCTTCGGCACCCGGTGCGCCGTCGCCGGTCACATAACCGGCCGACACGCCAAAGCTGGCCGCGCCGAAGTTACCCGAGTAACGAGCACCCAACGAGATCACGTTGTCAGGTCCGTCACCGACGCCCTGAGTACGTTCAGCCTGCGAACGGGCGCTGCCGCGACCTTCGGCTGCCGGCGCCCAGGAGGCACCAAGGGTCAGGCCGAAATTGTCGTAAATTTACAGAAAGAATAAATGGCAATGAAGTTTAAAAAAAAAATATTATTAAATACTCCTGTATATCAATCCTGCTGTGCCATGTACTACGCCAGGTGACAACAGCGGGAAATGTTTTTGTAAAAATCACCAGTAAAGTTTATTATTATTGTTATTATTATCATCATTATTATTATTTACGAGCAACGGAGAAGATTAACCACATCATTCCCATTAACCACATCATTCTTCATTTAAATGCAAGTGCCACAACAACACACGATACCTTTTTTCCCCAGAAATGTCAACTGCAATTTTCCCAAATTCATCATCAACGTCATCTATTTTAGAAACAGTAAATTTCAATTTCAATACTTGATCTGTGTAAAATGGTTTTAGAAATCTTGTGTTTCTATTTCCCCATTCTGAATCTCCGTCTGTACCTAAAAAAATAATGTCGTTTCCATAAATTTGATTTAATCTTGTAAACTCTCCTTCCATTCTTGATAGGATAGCTCTTCCTGAAACTAATTGCTGGTCTCCTTTTCCCTTGTCTTCCAAGAATGCATTTTTGACTCTAGAAAATTGTGATTGTCGGTTCGTCGGAAAGCCGCGTGGTCACCACCGGCGACGGCCGGCGCTGGGCCTATACGCCGCGTGGCTATGCGGCGAAACCGGGGACGTCCATGGATGGCGCAAGAAACAAGGCAGCGGCGGAATGACGGTGTATTTCATCGGTGCCGGGCCTGGCGCACCCGACCTGATCACAGTCCGCGGTCTGCGGCTGATCGAGCGCTGTCCGGTCTGCCTCTATGCCGGTTCATTGGTTCCCCCTGAAATCGTTGCCGCCGCTCCGGAAGGGGCTGTGATCCCCACGGAGAATCATCCCGTATTATGCTTTTTTCTGAATGATAAAAGTTGGGAAGGCACCTGGAACCTCTATACTTTAAACATAAATTATGGTTCCGCCTTTGAGCTCGGATCAAGTATAAACTAGAGACGTATGACATTAAGTAGAGTTGGCTTGATGGCCCACCACCGCTACGAGGCACTATGCCATTAATCTGTTGATTTTAAGAGGAAATCTAAGAGACTAGTACGTAACCGGCGTAAGAGAGTGTGAGCGATTTCACTAAGTTGTCAACCGTTGAAGTGTAGAACGTCTCGACCAAACTGATCTGTACCCATCAAATAAGTAGCAGATGGCGGCAGCAGTCGCGATTCGTAGTTGAGTTCCAGGGGGTCGTGCGGCGTATAGACACTTCCGGTCAGCGCCATAATAAGAACAATCGCTAGTAGTAATTCGCCCAATCGACGGCTTGGTAGCACGGCAGATCGCGGCAAAGCCGTTGGACTCGAAGCACCGATCACTAGAGCCGCACCCTGGGGTCGAAAAACGGGTATAAGAGGTCGACTATCAAATTCGCAATGACGTAAATGTATACCGGCATGGACTAAGGCTTCAGACAGGGATTTATAGGAATCAGTCAGGTCCATGTATTTCCCTACCATGGCCACCTTGACCTCCGCCGTCTGGTTCTGCATGGCCTTAACCACCGCATCCCACTCGCTGAGATCAGCGGGCTTCGCACTCAGACGTAATTTATTCACAACGATCTCATCCAGTCCCTGCTCATGTAACAGCCGTGGAATCTTGTAAATATTATCCACATCGACTGCGGAGATAATGGCGCCTTCATCGACATTGGTGAACAAGGCCATCATGCTGATCAACTGGATTTTACTATCTATTGAAAGCCAACACCAAACAATAGATATCTTCACTTTAATTCAAATCACCCACCACGAGTAAAAAGAGCAGTTGTAACTTCCCTCATTGATCGTGCCCTGAATTTTTGCTCCGATTCGTATATAAATGCAGAAATAAACTTTATCAGAGATATTCTTTTTGGTAATGAATACCCCATTCCTTTTGTCAAAAAATAATTAACTGTAGAATAAAAAGATTTTCTTGTAAAATCGAAGAAGATATTTCACAATGTGAGGAGTGAGGCTAATTCGGTCGTCAATCCCTGCACAATGGATTCAACATCGAATGTCTCCATGTCCTTGTCAAATCCGAATGCCGAAAGCAGTTGTTGTAGTTTAGTTTCTTTTTCAATTAAATCGTGTAAATCACGGTTCAAGGAATCAGACTGTCGTTCGATGCTGTTGATTTGTTTAGTAAGTTCCTTATCCTTTTCAGATAGAACTTTTAGTTTATCATCATATTCTTTTAACTTACCAATAGAAGAGCCGGATGAAGAGATTAATTCTTGTTCTTGTTCTCTTGTAATAAGTGCATGAAAGTAATAAGTTCTACATACAAGAACAATATTGCTGCGGTTAGGATAGGATGTGAGTCTAGCTTGATCCGTATTGGATTAAAAGCACAGTTAGGTTCTATCCCCGTTTATATGAATCATTTTGATGGAATTTGTCCTAAGGAACACGGAAAAGGCTATGGGAGATCATGGAACCGAATGGGATACTAGAATTCTCCTAGACCTAAATTATGCGGGTTATTTGAGTGCCCTAGATAAAAATATTTGTAAAATTCGTGAATTTTTGCAGGCCAAGGAAAGATCCTCCCACGTAGCCCCCTACCATCAACCCCCCCAAAAAAACAACAAAATAATCCTCCTGAAAACTTCTGTACCCTTCCCAATAACCATTACTGTGTGTAAACATTGGTCAAAGTTTGTAACTTGCAGCCCCTCCCCTGGGGACTGTGGCGGAATAAGTCTTCCCAAAGACAAAGTTCTTATGGTTTTCGACTATGCTGAACAAAATGACTGTCTCAAAATTTTTATCCGATGACTTTGGGAAAAAATGAGTGTGGGAGGGGGCCTAGGTGCCGATAAGTAAAGCTTTCTACTTGATTGATCTATTCGTTACCCAACGCGACCTTTTCATCATAACAAATTCCTAGCCTTAGCGATTTAGTTTTCTTAACATTATTTTTTAAACCTATTCTTGCAGCTGTGAAGTCGCAAAATCTCTAAGAAATCATTCATTTTGCCAACACTTTCATCTAGGTTGGTTAAATCATCAGAATAATCTCAGTCCAGAAAGGTTTTACTTCCCCATTTAATTCTGTGTTCTCCCATTGCCTTTGCTGTGCTCCTTAAGACAATGTCAATAAACCAAATGAGTTTTAGCTGTCGAGTATTCAGCGTTGAAATTTTGAGTCCTTGAAAGTTCATTATCCTTTATATTTTATACTTCATAAAGATATTTGTTTTTGCATGACATATATTCTATTTATCATCTTTTATTTTTTCTTGGCAATAGAGTGTCTCGAGCTTCTAAGTATAATATACACTAAGCAAATTCTAACTTAATGCATCTTCGTCACTAAGTCTTAGTGCCAAATGTTAGTGACCAAAAGATTAGAGGGCAACTAGTCCCCTTCCCCGCCCCTTTTGGATATTAATGAAACTTGATATATATATATATAGAAGGATCGTATGTCTCACTTGCTCCATTTTCGACTCGAATTGGATCCGGGGACATACAGGGTTGGAGAAGGGAAACAGAAATCTTGAAAAATGCTTGGAGTGGAGAAATCGGGATGAAACCTTACGGAAAGAATAAGCACAAGTTCTTGACACGTGATTGACATAATTGGAACGGATCCGTACTCTTTGGAGGAGCTGGGGGGTGTTAATTTGGAAAAAAATTGAAAAATTGAGGTATTTTTAACATAAGAATGTAATAAAATAAATAAACAAATAGTACATTATGACTAGGATTAAAATCCTCCTTTTCCTACGCCCGAGCACAGCTATATAACGAGCTATCCCTGTACTTCTCGGCCTTTTCGCAAGGGATGGATGTAGTATCTGTTCTCATTGATGATAGATGCTTTCCATAATCCGCGAGAGATGGTCCTACTGGGTGGTTGAGTCTGCCTCATGGCTTTAATCTCTGCCCGGTATCCAAAACTTGAGGGGCGTTGCCCCTGGACGCCCCAGCTGCCCTTTATTTATTAGAGTACTTGCTAGCCTCTTGACATTTAGCAGTCTAATTACTCTCAATGGTCGTGAGAAATAAATTTTACAATATATCTTTGTTAATATTAAACAATAAAACAGACGATTTTACCGCGTAAAGGTTACGAACAGGTGGGATTAATGAAATGGTGCCTCTTAGCGTTTCCTGAGGATGTCCTGTAGTCCCCTCTTCCTTTTACAGTCCCCGCCATCATTAGTTTCAAATTGGAGCAGTGAACGTGAAACGGGATAAATCGAATATGCAAAGATAGGATAAAATAAGGAACGGCAATGTGGCTTTTTCCTTTGAAGAATAGTCCCAGTTTCATTTAGCATCAAACAACAGAATTGATCAATTAATACTATTTCTGCATCTTTCATTCATTTTGTTTCGGATTCCATACTGGTAAAAATGATTTTGGAAAACATGTGCATATATATGAGAGAAAATAGGTAGCCCACTTCCTGTTTCAGAAGCATTGAATTACCATAGCTGATAATTGAAATATGATCCCTTCCAATTGTAATGAAATAACTAAAAGATTATTACCAATTATATAGATCATTTGAAGTGGGTTCAAATCATCCACAAAAACATAGTTATCTGCCCTTTAGACTAGTTTTAGACAAAATGGCTGTTTTAAAACTCCGATAAGATGTCTTTTATAGGAGTGCAGCTAAAAGGGCATGAAACGGGGGTATTTAACACTCCGATAATTTTTGACTCTTAAAAAAGCGATAGAAATTTCAATTCCAATCGAATAGACCCCGTGGGAAGTTTTGGCGACCACCAGTTTCTTTGAAATGGCTCTGAAAAAGAACCAATGTTGAAATAAATTAATAAAATTCGTTCTAAAATTCCACCACCATTTTCTATAAATTATACGCTCAACTCTCTCCGTATTATTTCAAACATGTCAGCTTGTCAGGAAATTAATTTTTTAATAGGGCCCAACATTCAAATTTACTTGGATTTAACATTATCAATTTGCATACTTTTTCCATTCAAAACACGAAATTGCAACATAGTGCGGGCTCAAACAAATAATCTTTTCAATATGTGGACAGAGGTCCGCACCAACGCAGTCCCCCTTTACCAAAAATTACACTGTCGAGTTAAAAGATGGTTGCATCTTGAATAGAGATCCCCAGGTATGAGAAAATAAACAAAAGTCAAGGAAATAATGGAAAGTTTGGAGCTTGATATGAAGCCTCGAGAAAATGGAGACTCGAATGGTGAACTGGAGCCGTGTATCGGCTTTTCTTCGGACCAAAAACCCCCTGCTATAATTCCTAGACAAAAAAGTGGAAAATATTCATCGCAATCTTTTGTGGCGAAACCAGAGAAGAGAAAAAGTAAACACTTCGATAAATTATGCCGAGTACTTGGAGTATCTAAAAGGGGATTGTTCATAGTGTTATCTTACTTTGGAATTCCGTGATGCCCCGTCAGGGAAGAACACAGCCATTTTACCCGGTCAGAAGAAGATGTACTGGGGTGAAGATCGTGATGATCGTATCTTCCACGCCGGTGTGAAAAATATGCTGGTCCGGGTTGTACGTGATGACTTTGTTGAATCCGAGATTACTGCTGACTATGGTAAAGACGGTGCGACGTCTGTGGGCAATGCCACACCGGAGGAGTTTCAGTTCATTACGTCCGTTGTCAATGGAAATCTCGTCACAGAGAAAGTCGTCCGTGCGATTTCCATTCGAGTTGGCGTTCTTTCAGTTTCTATGACCACGGCTCAGTCTATCAACTTTGGGAAAAAAGAAACTAAACATTTTTCTGGAAAATTGGTTAAAAAATTGACAAGATTGAATTCGCGTACGCTCAATTTGAGATACCTTACGTCTTCTTGAGATGGTTACACAGCTTAAAGCGTATTCTTGGACTTGCTCTAAAATACTTACGAGTTGCAGAACGTTTGCAATCTTAGAAATTAATAGCTTTGCATGGCATATTAAATAGCTGTTTATCTTATATAACAATTCGACCCTTGCTTGAATTTTTTTTTTTTGAGTTCTTTTATTTGAATGTGACTTTAATATGTAATCGGATTTTCGATCACTCATGAAATGCCACTTTCCATGGAGATTGTTTCCTGGAAATCAAACCACGAGGAAAATAGGCCCCTAATAATGACCCCAGAACATCTCCACATGTACAATTTGGCATAGAGAATGTAAGACAATTAAAAAAAAGTAAATTACATTCCCCCCGCCTAATTCCCTTCAGACAGTGCCATCCTTGCTGAAAATCCCCAATCCCCCTAAAATCATAGAATGTTAACGAAAATCATATCATCAGATTCAGCGTATCAGAGAACTCTATTTCCCTTAGTTCCCTATGGAACTAGAAGTTCCAAGCTCCTATCTACAAAAAATGTGGAATTTTGTATTTTTTGCCAGAAGGCAGATCACGGATGCGTGTTTATTTGTTTGTTTTTTTTTTCCAGGGGTGATCGTATCGACCCAGTTGTCCTAGAATGTTGCGAGAGGGTTCATTCTAACGGAAATGAAAAGTTCTAGTGCCCTTTTTAAGTGACCAAAAAACAAATGACGACCGAGACACCGGTAAAACTGGCTGCACTGCCAGAGCCATTGAAGACTTTATGACGTTAGAGACTGGGACACCGAGACCTGAATCCTACAATGGCAGAAGAAACAGCCGAGGAAGCTGCTCAAAGAGTTAATGCCATCATTAACGTCAGTTAATGACGTTAGAGACAGGGACACCAAGACATGAATCCTACAATGGCAGAAGAAACAGCCGAGGAAGCTGCTCAAAGTGTTAATGCCAAAAGGCTTGAGGCTAATCGAGGAAGTAAGAAAAGAAACGGATATCTTTGGGGAAGAAAAGACGTGGGACAGGGGCCAGTTGTGTTCCAATCTTTTCTGTCACTTAAATAACTGACTAGAATTTCGGATTTCCGTTCGAATGAGGCCTCTCTGGATCTCCTAGGACCATTGGTTCGATGAATAAACACGCATCCGTGAGCTTTCATCTGGGAAAAAATAACAAAATTCCATGTTTTCTAGATCTCGAAACCTCTACAGGAGGATTCTCTGATATGCGCAACCTAATGATTTGATTTCATTAATATCATTTAGCTTTATTCACATACTGGATTTCCTACCAAACTTTTTGGGGGCTACTCGTCATATGGTATGCCTGTTTCGATTTCAATTGAATTTTCTAGCAACCCCATACATATATTTTAACATGATTGCTTTGCCATTTTTTGGATCTAATATGTATAATATGGGTTTATCGGGTGCTGTGAGTCGAAGCAAATTGAGTCCCCCGTTTCGCATTCAAATTCAGTGGATATTGTCCGTCATGCGTCGACCAAAAATTAATCCCATCCTTCATCCCTTAGTTCTATGACGATTTACCTTAGTTCTAAAACTGTTTATATTGGTCAAAAATTTTTACATTTATTTATTTCATGTGAAATAAGTTAAGATTCTGCTGGTATCGACTGAAAATGAAAGAGCACAAAACTGTTTGAAAACAGAGTTGAATGTTGACAACCATGGACTTTGAAAGGTAAAGAGTAGGGAAAGATGTCAAAACAATGAAGAACACTATAAAGGACAATCGGTGTTTATTTGTCAGCTTATTAGGTGCAATGGCGTAGCTACGGGGTGAAGGCAAAAATGTACCCTGGCGTTACTATAGGGAACGAAGAGAAATATTACAAAGTATTCTACCAAAAAAAACAAAAACAAAAAAATAACATACAACCCTCACAAAAAAACCCAGCTCTTACAGATTTCATGTCTGGGTCTCCTTGTTACACGATACTAGTCAAAGAGTCTTTTGGGAGACAGGCCAGAATAATTTTTTTTATGCTCTTTTATGAAGACTGCACACTCTTTGATAAAGACAAAAGAAAAAAAATAGCAATTTATTTGTTCCCTCTGTACAAAAAAATAAAAAGGACACTATGGTTCCTTATTTGTGTTCAACCACCCCAACTGCTCCAAAGAGAGCAGATCCGGTCCGGTTATGTCAGTCACGTATCTTGAACTTGTACTTATTCTTACCACCAAGTTTCATCCTGATCTCTCCCCTCTAAGTGTTTTCCAAGATTTCCGGTTCCACCCCACCCCTTAAACTCCCCCCAATGACACTGTATCCAATTGGGACTTAGAACAAGAGATCTGGGTTACGAGTCCCTTCTAAATATGAAATTTCATTAAGATCTAATCACTCCTTTGTAAGTTATATATACCTCGTTTTTTCTAATTTATGGTGCCGGGAATGAGCGTGTGAGTGTGTCACAGGATTTCTGGTTCTCCCCCCAAAGTCGCCGGATCCATTCTGGACTTGAAGTGTAACATCTGAGACACGAGGTATTTTTAAATATCAAGTTTCATTAAGATCCGATCACCCGTTCGAAAGTTTAGTTGCCTCAAGATTCCAGATTCCCCATCCCTTCACACCCCCACGATGGTCGGCACCATCATGGCACCCTCCCATTGACTTCTGACACCGGCACCCAGTGTACACGGGTTTGGGGAGTGATCAACCCCTCTCAAAGGTATTCCAGCAACATGAGCTCTCAAACTATCCTTTATTTTGCTAATCTTTTCATTTATAATGATCAAATCATCAGTATCAGTATCAGTATCAGATCATCAGTATCATCAGATCATCAGTATGTAATCGCTTTAAGAGCTTTAATTACATGTTTGATTTTAAGCTCCCAGATTGAATTTTTCGTATTCCTTGGGAAATAGTCCATCAAAATCATTCACTTAAATGAGGATAGAAGACATCCTTGTTTAATTCCAGGTTCGACACGAAGCCAGCTACTAACCTGAAATCGGAAGTAAAAATTTCTGATTCAAATTTTCTTTTTTCTTTTTCTTGATAAAGACTTCACGCCATAACACATTACAACGTGATTCTAATTTGTTTTTAGGGCAAAAATGCATCACGTGTACCTGCTCGTGACTTGTTATGTGTTTAAATCCGCGAATGGCATTTTACCAAAATGTATATTGTTATCATTAAATTTTATCGTATTATATCTTGTTATTGAGTTGCCGAGACTGACATTAAATTAAAAAGTGGAAACGACGGCAGTATGATGTTTTATAGTGATCTTCAACTTCTGATATTTGGATTTACTAGAATAAATATGTAAATTGAAACATGTTAGTTATATGTTTCATAAATATAGCTTGATTTCCCCCAAAGTTGGTAGCTAGCAGTTTTTTGAGGTTACTAATTTTCAATATAAGGAGACGGGGAACAAAAAATTTGTGATGGCGACATGTGTGGGTAGGTAATACGGAAGTTTGTACTAAAAAAAATTACAATTTTTAAATTTAGCTGAATCCGTAATGAGATACAGCTGCAAATTAGCAGAAACACAAATTTTCTAGAAAGCGAAATTGATCTACATTTTTCGTACAACCTACTGTTTGAAATACGGTCAGTCAGCTGAGTGCCCAGAACAATCCGTAGGCAATTCTTCTGGAAAATATCTAGTAAATTTTCATCGGCTTTTCGGAGCACCCATGCTTCAGAGCCATATTTGACAACTATCATCACGTGTAGCTTCCAATATTCTAATCTTGGTTTGCAGTCTTATCTTCCTATTCTTCCAAACTCTTTTTAAACTGTGAAAAAAAAAAAAAACCGAGCCTTGACTATTCTACTTTTCTTTTGCATTCACCTGTTCTGTGGTTTATGACATCCGATAGGGAATAATATGAAATAATTAAGTATAGCAATACATGAAATGCTTCACAATAATAACCCTGGTACCGTAGTGCAAGGGCAAAGTGGATAAGGCCATCGAGTGAAATCCAATGGCATATATCCTGGTAAGTTTGAACCCTGCTTGCCATGACATCGCTGAGCTTTTGCAAAACCTGTTCTATACCGCTTTTCTATAGCAGAAAATATTATGGAATCAAGAACTATAGGAACACACTAGGTATCTCCAGTTTTCCTCATGTTTAATCTGTAATTGACTCAATATATTCACACTTCTCCCGAACTTTGTTATTAAGCCCTAGGACGAGGAATACAGCGTCTGATTAATTTGCTCATTTGCATAAATTAGAAAACCCTTTGGATACTACAGCTGTGTTGGATAACATTTGTGTCTGATCAAAATTCCAACAGCATCTAAGATTCTTATCTTGCTTACCAGTGCAAATCACTGGTAATTTTTATTTAATTTGAAATTATTCATTTCCATAAGCTTGGGTCGTTTCTCCGAAATCACAAGCAAATATTAATGTTAAAACTTAAAACAAACAAACTGGTCAAAACATCCCTAATACGATGAGGGCTCTAATCCCCTCCCCCTATCTCTGTTTGTGCTGTAGTTTGACTACTATTAAACATAATGCTTTTTAGAGTCGAAACAGAATAGCCCTTTTGCTATTGTAAGTGTTTTATTTACCAATTGCCTTTCAAAACACTTAAGCTGAAAGGTTTATTGTTTAAAATAAATACAAATAGATGGGTCTTTCAAACAGTTCGTGGTAACGAACTGTAGACCACGATTTGACTCGAAGGAAGAAATGAGAAACTTTTTTTATATATTAAACTTCAATTTCTTGTTACTAATACCTTCAGAAATAAGTACACATCTGTCAAGTCTAATAGTGTGTTTAATTGGGGAGGGGGGGTCTGACTAAGAATATGTTGTTTTCCTGGTGGACTTGGGTGTCGTCAGGATTTCCCACACCAACAAGGAGCTCAAATCTATTCATTACTAGAACTGCGGCTGAAACGAGAGAAATTGTGTCCTCGCCGGTGGGGGCTGAAAGGGTGGATAGAAGGGGTGACACACGCTGGACCCGGGGAATCCTTATAGAATTTGGCTTGAGTTGTTGCTGGTTTGTCAAGTGTGTTAACGGTTCCAACACGAACGGAAACACTGCTTTCAACACTTTTGTGTGAATGCTGTTTAAACCAGATACAGATATACCTTTTAAAGTTTTGATAATCATTGACACCTCTATGGAAGTTACAGGATACTGCCATTGACTTGACACACGCTGGACCCGGGGAATCCTTATAGAATTTGGCTTGAGTTGTTGCTGGTTTGTCAAGTGTGTTAACGGTTATTGGTTACTCTTGGGTGCCTAATAGAAGAGGTGTTGGAATAAATGGGGGGTCCCAAAAACTTAATAAATGGGGTGTGTGTGGAAAATGACCAAAATGAAGTTAAGAATCAATGTTTAGAATCAACTGTAAATAAAGACATTTCTACTTGCCCGTCAAATTACCTCATCAAAAAATTGTCATAGGTGGGAGATTACGTAAAAATTAATAGGCGGGGGGGGGGTCAAAAATAAGAATGTCCTGGGTGGAAAATTTTGAAAAATTAATTAGCTGGGGGGGGGGGGCCTAAGTGTTTTCCAAGATTTTACAGTTTCCTCCTCAAACTCCCCAAATGTCACCAGATATGGTCAGGATTTAAAATAGAAGCTCAGAGACAAGAGTTCCTTCTAAATATCAGATTTCATTAGGATCAAATCAGCCGTTCGTAAGTTGAAAACATATAATTTTTCCTAATTTTTCCGAACTACCGAATCGGCCCCCTCCCCCCTTCCAAAGAGAGTGGATCCGGCTATATCAATCACGTATCTAGGACTTGTGCTTATTTTTACCACCAAGTTGCATCCCGATCTGGTGTTCAGAATAAATTTCAGCAGCCAAGTACTTCAGCCCACTCACAAGACAAGTAATAACTCCTTCTCATGAGATGTAGATTCTTTCGATGCTGCTATTATATTCGTAGATTTACTTCACAGAGTTTTTCTTCTTTTGGATTAGGGTCGCTCATTACTGAGTATTCATTACCATAGTTGATGCGAAGGTTCCTCATCCTTTTTCAGGGTGTTCAGAATAAATTTCAGCAGCCAAGTACTTCAGCCCACTCACAAGACAAGTAATAACTCCTTCTCATGAGATGACAAACTGGCTTTTCAGATCAATGACAAGAAAATAAACTGTCCTACTATTTGACACTACTGGCAGCACTCATAGGAAATTCACTGGCAGAACTATTTGACACTCATAGGCAGAACTATTGCACTACCTACGACTTTGCTTTAGTTTTTATTATTAACTTCATGATCTTGCTGATCAACACTTGATTGTGTGGGTTGTAAAAGCCCCCATTCTTAGCAGGCTCATAATCATTGATAAATTCTTAAATAAATTGGTAATCAAAAATCATAAATATCAGTTAATTGGCTTCCCTTAAGCCCATGGTCTTTAGATGGCAAAGGTAGGCCTACGCATGTGTGAAAGTTTCTTGAATCAGGAACACTCTCTCTCTCGTTGTATTCTCTTCTAGATTATAATATAAGTCACTGTCTTACCAAGCAAGCAAGAAATGATATTGATGTTTGGATAGAGGGTAAGTTTGAAAGTTTTAGTCTGGAATTAGATTTGGGAAGTAGGAAATGATCAACTTGTACGTGCAACGCCTCGGACAGGTTTAGATTTTATTTGTATGGGTGATTTCAACTTTGATCACTACCTTCGAGTTTTTTATTATTCCTACATCTAGTGACTGCAATTTATATGTTGTATTGACTGCCGAAAATTTTATACTAACCCATTTTAGAGGATGAATAGGAATGTGTGCAGTACAATTGTCCACAAATAGCAGAATTTTGAGTTTCTTTTTACCCACAGTTTTATCTAATTCATTCAACCATGAGTAATATACCTCATTATACATCCACGCCATTTTATTTGACTTTACTCTTTAAAGCATCTAGGAATCTTTTTTTTTCTTTACCAATAATGAACGGTTCAAGAAACTATGTCCAAATGATAAAATTATCGTCATGTTGAATGCCCACAAAGATAAATGTTTGAATTATGAAATAAGCAATAGTGGGGATTTTATTGGGAATGTATGCATGCGTTGTCATGACAGTGAGAGATAAGTTTCTTTGGAGTACTCAAAATATTTAACATTCATGATAGCTGTGTGAGAGTATCATTTCTAGAGATGATAGTGCTCAAAGACATAAAACTAATAGTTGACGATAATAGTTGTTGCTCAAGGTTCTGGTAACATGTTACCTCTTGATATATTTTGGAGTTACACAAACAAAGAATCAGCAAAAACTATTGGAAAATATAAAAAATACTACAAACTAAGATCAACTCGGAAGAAATTTTGAAACTAGAATGGGGAGCAGGTCTTCCAAGCCTCTCTGTGTATCTCCAGATTTGAATACTTAAAAAAGAATATTGAGAACAAACTGGTTTTCTATAAGCCAATTTAGATAAATTTATACTCCAATGTAATCAATAACCCGCACAAAATAGGTATAGAAATGTTTCTACAAATCCTTTGCCTAAATCATTTTTAGTGTTTGTAGTGTGTTTATGAAGGTATTGGACGATACAGGATGACAACTTATGCTCGAAGCAAAGGAGTAATAGCGTAGTTTCTTTGTTTACGATGCTAATTTTACACCCGCCATACGATCTGTGATTCAATATTACCGTAATAAAAGCACAGAGGAGGAATGTACAGAGAGTTCACTCCCCGTCGGTCTCTTTGACCTTTTTCGTATAGGGAAAGATTGTTGATCGTGACTCCCTATGATACATGGGCGATGGCAGCCATTACTCTGGCATGTAAACACGCGATCGAAAGATTGACACTAAAGATCTCCGCCTTAGCTTTTGAGTCTTGATGGCTCAATGGTTGAGGCCTTGGTTTAGTAATCATGAGGTGGTGGATCGAACCCGGTTAGCGCCGTTAAATTGCAAGCTATTGTGGTAATGCTCCACTCTTTGAGAATAATATATATATATACATATATATATAAGTACTAGTATATATATATACTATATATACTATACTACTATTATAGTAATATATATATATATATATATATATATAAGTGCTCAGCAGACACAGAGCATTTATTATTTTTTTCTTTATTTCTATGGTTGGAGGAATAAATTGTGAATTGATCGGTATTTTTGTTCTTGTCCTGCATTTTTTTTTCTTTACTATGTTTACTACTTAATTTTTATGTTCTCTGTTAAGCATTGAATTTTGCGACAAGTCTACAGCTGTAACCTATGCTCAAAAGAGAGGATATGTATATAATTGGATTCTTTGTTTTCGTATGAATATATTCATCAAGCCAGAATTACGACATTGCTTGGAGTTGTTCCTTGAGAATGATCGAAAATTGCTGAAAATACAGTGGATGGGAGCGGTAATTCTCAATCACATTTATTGATTCCAAAATAGTACTATTCTTTAATATCTGAAGTGAATGGGAACGATAATTCTCAATCACATGTATTGATTCTCTAATACTATTATACTTCAGTATCTGAAGTGGATGGGAACGGTAATTCTCAATCACATGTATTGATTCTTTAATACTATTATGCTTCAGTATCTGAAGTGGATGGGAGCGGTAATTCTCAATCACATTTATTGATTCCAAAATAGTACTATTCTTTAATATCTGAAGTGAATGGGGAAGAGCGCCCGGATCTGGACAAGGTGTACCAGACCAGCCTGCAACTGCTGTCGCAGCAGGGTGGTGGCTGGCCGCTGACCATGTTCTTAGACCCGCAAACCCTGTTGCCTTTTTACGGCGGCACCTACTTCCCCAAAACGCCGCGTTATCAACTGCCCGGGTTCACCGACCTGTTGATGCGCGTGAGCGAGCTGTACAGCAACAACCACGACGAGCTGACAGAACAGGGTGGCAAGGTCAAAGAGACGCTGGAACAACTGGTGCCACCATTGCTCGAGGCGACGCAATTATAAAATAGTCTAATATCTTCATTTTTTCAACATACGTAGCTATTACCCTATTTTTGAAATATTACTTTTTGCCAGATGCAGCTTTGCAAGGGAAGGCTGGGATTCTATGGCATAGTCATTAACACTAAGAATCCTGTGATAACGACACATAACTATCCATTTTCAAACATTCAAGAACATCAAAACTTGAAGGGTTGAAGGCAGATAAAGTTTTTATCAGAGACATATTTTGCATGAAATCTTGGTTCATCTTGCTTGTGAAATGGTCTATTACCTCAGAATGTACACGAGGTCTGGTTTCTCTGCTCACAATGCTCTTCCAGTGCTGGAAGATTGTGAAAACTTACAGAATAGGAAAACATTCAATTTTAAATATTGTTCTTAAATTATTTGGATATCATACTCAGACGAACCTCCGCGAGATTTGCCTCTCCATATGTGCTCTTTACTTTGATAATGTATAAAGATAAGATAAACGCAGAGTAATGAATAAGAATGAGATAGAAATAGAAACTTGTGAAGATGAAAGTATGAAAAATGGGAAAAGTATAAGACGTCTCAAACGAAAATCACACCATCAGATTCAACGTATCCGAGAACCCTATTGTACAAGTTTCAAGTTCTTATCTACAAAAATGTGGAAATTTGTATTTTTTGCCAGAAGGCAGATCACGGATGCATGTTTATTTGTTTTTTTGTTGTTTTTTTTATTTGTTTTTTTCCCCAGGAGTGATCGTATCGACCTGGTGGTCCTGGAATGTTGCAAGAGGGCTCCTTATAATGGAATTGAAAAGTTCTAGTGCCCATTTTAAATGACCCAAAAAATTGGAGGGCACCTAGGCCCCAGTGGTGTCGGTGGACTAGTGCTATTTTATTATATGTGTTTTTTTCTCTATCTCCACCTTAGACAAACTGCTTTTTAGGGGAGGTAGTAGCCATTTTTTATTATCTGTTTAATGAATAAATCCTTCTCTCTCTCTCATATTAGAAATATGACAAAATAAGTAATAAATATTATAATTTTAAAAAAGGAAGAACAAAACCAAGCTATTCAGGATCATCTGTTTCAAAGCATGTTTAAAAAACCTATGGGTGAAAGGAAAAACCTACGAGACCCTGCCAAATCAGGGGTTCGCCTGACAACCGAAACTTGGTCCCGTGACTTAATGAGAGAACTCATAAAGACCTAGGATCACACAGAACACGTAGTTCAGGGGGTGTACGACATTTCTGTAGATTAACGCTTCGCGTTTTGTACTATTCAAGGTGTGGTAAAATGATACCTTCTTTTTATCGGGTAATTGTATGGGCTTGTCTACCTTTTTGGCATTCAGAAATTAAGGCTGTCTAAGCCTCGCACAGTTCTACTGAGATGAGCACCATTACGTTAGAAATAAGGTTTAATGAGCACCCTTGTTCCTATCAAAATAGAAAAGGTTGAAGACGGAAGTGCAAGTGAAGAAAAACCACCAACCCTGAAGGTCACGTCCAAGCATCAAGAATCAGGTGAAATCCGAGAGGATATATATAACACAGTCTTGTTTGCTATTGGCCGAGACGCTTGCACCGACGAGATTGCAGCCGATAAAGCTGGAATTGTTCTGAATCCACTAAATGGAAAAGTCATTGTTGATGAAGCTGAGCGAACGAACGTGAAGAACATTTTCGGCATCGGAGACGTCCTAGATGGAAAACTATGTTTTGCAGTTTTAAGAGCTATTCATAGTTCAACGTTAGCAGTGCTCTTATTGTTAATGAAATGAGAAATACCAGAAATATAATAATTATTATATTGTACCAGGAAATTGGCGAATTTCTTGGTTTCTGACCTGATAGAGGATTTTGATTCCTCATTGTTTATATTTGGGATTGCGAATGACAGATTTACTCCTTGAGAGTTTATTACTTTCTAGTCAGTAACCTTGCTTAATGAATGGAGTCAATTTTTTTCTGTACTGTTGAAACAGGATAGGGTTCCTACCATTCCTTACGGAGCCATAACTATCTTCTTGCCCCCGTCGATACTTTATGGATTTTTAAACAGTTTCGATCAAAATGATCATCTTGAAATTTGGTTTCGGTTTACAAACGGTAAACTTTCAACCATGGCCGTATCTAGGCCGTAAGCAGGTCCGTACCCAGAGGGTGTGAGAGATACCCGGTTTTAACCCCCTTCCTGGAATTTTTTCCGGCTCGTAGAAACATAGCAAAATGAATGTAAAACATTTTTGTTACATTTTGTAAAAAAAAACTCTAAATCCTTCCCTTTCAACATCAAGTGCACATACGATCAAAAAATCACCTCGGTCGTCAATATCCTTTAGCATATTCAGAATAAGAAAGAGAGCATGCTCCCTACCTAATCCTTACTGGTACCCTGACTGGCGAGGAATGGTGAAGCATTTTTCTTCAATGTTATAGCAAATAACTCGAAAAGCTTAAACGCAGTACACGAGATAGTAATGGGGCAATTAGAACTGCACGTGGAAGCATATTTTCGCCCTTTGGATGAGTTTTATTTGTCCGATGTAAAATTGCATAGGGACCACCTGGCATGTCTCCTTAATTTTACTAATGTTACATTCTGCCACACTTTAGCTGTTCTACTCTTAGCAGACTGTTCCACACTTTAGCTGCCATACTTTAGTATTTACATCTTATAAAAGAAATTACCGTCCAGCTCTGCAACAATAGTATGTCTACTCAGTTTTTCTGTTTTTACATTTTGCCACATTTTAGTATTTTACTCAGTTCATTCAATGTTACCCAATAGCTACGTATGTTGAAAAAATTAAGATATTAGACTATTTTATGATTGCAAATGGTAAAGAATGAAACAATATAGAATTCCAAAAACTACTTAAGAACATTCTTAAACACTTTACTTTTATTATCCCTTAATGCTGACCGTTAAACTTTACCTCCTGTCCCTAACGGACATACATAGAGCCCGAATTATGTATATATATATTCAACGAATTTCCAATTGTGTACCTATTTTTTCCCGATGCTTGTTTATCGTCTCCCGTTAATCAAGTTAATTCGCGTCAATTCAAGTTAAGTTTTCTTAATATTAAGAAAAGAGTCGCATTATCTAATTTTTTTTCTAGAATTCTTCTGTTTGTAAACTTCATCATCAAAACAAGTTCTTAATGACAAGTTTTTTAATGATGTCAGAGTCAAAGGTCGTTAAGGAAAAACTCTTGTTAGCATAGACGATATGATGAAAACAAAATATATCTTGAGCAGTTAGCACAACCTATTTTTGTGAAACTTAGTATCATTGGTTGGTACTACTTCTACGGGATAAAACAATTATTTCTTGGTACCCAATTTTCTCCTTCAGCAAATAAAAAAGCTCATCAGGGCGCGTACGGACATCGAGTGTATTGTAGATAGTTCAGAATGCTGGAGCGCTTTGCCCATCGAAGAGTTATGACCAACCTTGATGTAAATGTTACCAAAACACATACACTTGCATGAGGTGGTCTCAAGCAACATTGTGCAGACAGTTACTAACAGGAGCAGGTTAGTAAGTAGAAAAAGAAGTTCACTGAGTAGCCGTTCGTCAATAAAACGGCCATGCTCACTATTTTCCTATGAAAACTGATATATTATCGGCGTTTTGGAACAAAAAACCGCTCCCATCCCTACATTTTGCATTCTAACTTTTTTTCGTATCTTCCATAAAAACATGCATTAACTCAAAAACGTTTAGATATTAAATAAAAAAAACAAACATTTTTTTTTAAAACTGAAAGTAAGGAGCGACATTAAAACTTAAAAGGAACAGAAATTACTCCGTATATGAAAGGGGCTGTTCCCCTCTCAACGCCCCGCTCTTTACGCTAAAGTTTTGACTGTTTTAAAAAGTAGAGTTGAGAGAAAGAGTCAAACTTTAGCGCCAAGAGCGAGGTGTTGAAGAGGGAGCAGCCCCTTTTTTATACGGAGGTAATTTCTGTTCCTTTCGTAATATCCTACACTAATGTTCTTTCATTTTCTTTATGTGGTCTAATATTCTTTTTTAATAACCCTAAGCAATTCCTAATCATTTTACCTTTTCCTTGTTGCATAGAATATTATTGATGTTTTTTTTTATTTTTTTTTTCAAGAAAGAAAGGGTTTATTCATCAACAATAAATGTAACAAAACCTGTAGCAAAGCTATTTTATAGTGAACATAAGTAAAATAGACAGAATAAAATTAAAAAGAAGAGAGGGAGAGAACCCAAAGAAAGAAATTGTAAGTGATAGGATGTCACTCGACAGACACACAGACAACTTCTTTTTATATAAATAGATTTCCCGGTTTCCCGGTTGTCATTTGTGTCCCGATGTCCGCCATTGTAGTTGTGTCCCTGTGTCCTACCTGTGAATAGAGATAGATATATATAAATGTTTTTAACTATGTAAAACATGCGAATATACAAAATTCTTCGCTGTGCCATTGTCTGTGCATATAAATAGATTGTTCATGGGAAAAACAATCCGTATTCAGATCTATACCTCATTATTCTAATGATGTGTCCCCGTGTCCCCGAGGGTAATAGTTACGTATGTTGAAAAAATGAAGATATTAGACTACTTTATGATTGCAAATGGTAAAGAAAGTGATTAGAGGCTCTTTACCTATTTCAAAAGTTTTCGTTTTCGAGGAGGCACTTATCATAAAAGGCGCCCACTCGATCGAGCTAAAATTTGAAGCTACGTGAGTATAAGTTAGTCATCACTTAGGCCTACCCTTGCAACTAAGTATTATAAATTACATTCCTACTAATAGCCATATATTCTTAGTGAGTTTTACACTCACGGTCCATTGGAGCGGCCTTTCCAGACTTCATTAAGAAGGTAAAGGAAAGTACAGGAATCGCCCCTCAAAAGGCCTGTCGGGAGTAAATATTCCGATCGGGCGCCGGAAGCGGCCGACGAAGGGATAGAAAAGCGTCTAAAAGCATTCTTGTACCTCCCTGTATCTTCCTGTATCTTCCCAAAATTAAGTCGTAACTAGCACAACGGGTAATCTTCTTATTCAATTCCTATAAAAGAACCCGGCTTTTGACCGGGTTCCAAAGTCCTTATAGAACAAACTTTGAGAGCCGCCGAAACATCTGGTCGGAAAAAATAGGAAAAATGAAGCATTTTTAACTTACGAACAGTAGATCATATCTCAATGAAATTTGATGTTTGGAAGGATACCGGTCTCAGAGCTGTTATTTTAAATCCCAACCGCATCTGGTGACATTGGGGGAGGGGGGTTTGGAGGGGGAAACCTAAAATCTTGGAAAACACTTAGAGTGGAGGGATCGGGATGAAACTTGGTGGGAAGATACATGAGTCCTAGATACATGATTGGCATAACCAGAACAGATCCAATCTCTTTGGGGTAGTGGAAGATATGAATTTGAATTTAACTAACTTTTGGAAAACGTATGAAATTTGAATTGTTTGTTGGTTTCAAGGGCGCATACAGAACTTTGTTAGGGAGGGGGTATATGAATAGCTTTAAAAACGCATAAGAAATTGTTTTTATTCATTTTGTTACATTTTGATGGTTTGGGCTATGTTTTTTTGGGCGAGGGGGGATGGCATCTGTACAAATTTAAATGCGCTTTTAAAACACCCTTCCAATAAATACCCCCACCCTTCCCTATTGAACGAAAATCTTGTGTACGCCACCCCTCTTGTCCCCTCCCCCAATAAATATGCTGGATCTACGCCTCTGAACGTTTCACTATTGCCCTTGAAGCTCTAGTATTTTTGACTTCGTGCTGGCTATACTTTTTTTTATGTATGTTGATTAGCTTGAAATTATTAAACTATATTTAAAGCTGGAAGCCGAAGTGATAAGAAATAAATAATATCTCCGTTACATTGTCGGAAATGTTTAGACATGGAATACCGTTCCTTCAAAATATAATTATCCAATGCGTTACGCTTTGGGTCAAGTGAGCATACTCCGGGAATCACCAAAAACTGCATCGATTATGTCCTCGTACCAAAACGCTGAAAAAATAGCACGCTAGACACAGTCTCTAATGACAGGAGGAGACTTTGACAGCGATCACACACAGGTAATGGCATCTTTCCACCTCCGTCTGAAGTTGGCAACAAAACTCCAGAAAAAAAATCCCGAAATTCCGTACTGAGCTTCTGAAAGACGAGTCAACTCGCAGCTGTTACCGGATGAATTTCAATTTAGCTCTCAAAACCCTCTTAGAGAATTCTTCAATGAATACAGGGAACCTTACCTGTTCTTTTCTTATGGGAATCATTAGAGTTATAATTTTCTAAGGAAAAGGGGAGCAACAAGTGCTTTAAATTTATCAGAAATACTAATAACAACATTAAAAAAATACATTTTATTACATTCTATTACAAATCTTAGTTTTGCTTTTGAGATTAACATTTGATAGTTTCAGTAAACAAATGCATAAATATTCAATTCAGTCTGACAAAGATTCTTATTTACAACCATTTTAAGAAGGCAAATTATAGAGAATATTTTTGTATGAAATGAGAAATTAGGGGAGAAGGTTGCTAGAGAAAGAACGATTTGAATTTGGAAGGGTTAAATTACAAGTGGAGGAAGATAGAGAGTTGCTTATTTCGAAGTTGAAAAGGTTAGAAGTTAAAGAAAGTACATATGAAGAAAAAGTTAAAGAATTGGAAGAGAGAAGAAAGGGTTTAGATGAGAGAAAAGAATCATTTAATTCAAGAGAAAGACAATTTTCAATGAAGTTTGCAGAATTCGAACATATATCTGATCTTGAAAGTGAATTTAAAAAGTTAAGTAAAAAAAATATTGAATTAAAGCAACGGACCATGCATTCGGACATCTGTTTCGATGCAAGGAGTCGCTCAGTCGGCCACTGTTTTGAAGCAACGAACCATGCAGGCGGCCATCTGCTTCGAAGCAACGAACCGTGCAGTCGGTCATCTGTTTCGAAGCAACGAACAATGTAATCGGTCATCTGTTTCGAAGCAACGAGTCGTGCAGTCGGTCATCTGTTTCGAAGCAACGAATCGTGCAGTCGGTCAGCTGTTTCAAAGCAACGAACAATGCAATCGGTCATCTGTTTCAATGCAACGAGTCGTTTTAATTTGTGTTTTTGAGTTGCCAAAAAGATTATGCCACGGAAAAGTGGTTTTTTTGGCCATCTATGATGATTCCAATTTCCATCAAGGTCACTCACCTTCTGGGATGCTACCCCTCTGTTTTGAAAATCAGGCATTTTTTTTCAGGCTCGTAGATATTGGTGGGAAACATGAAACTTAGTAAATCTTATGTATTTGAAATGAGCATCAAGTGCCGATTCTTCTGATGCATTAATTTATATCATTTTGTATCTATTTTTAGAGTTTCGGCTTCTTTAGCCCATATTTCTCTGTCTCGACCAGTCCCTTGACGAACATGCGCTGGAAGATCACCACCACCAGAACCGGTGGGATGGTCGCCATGATTGTCAGTGCGAATGCCTTGGGGAATTGCGGAATCTGCCCGCCTTCATAAAGCGAGTTATAGACCTGCTTGATGCCAATCACGATCGTGTAAAGCTGATCATCGGTCGTCATCAGAAGCGGCCAGAGATACTGGTTCCAACCGACAACAAACATGATGATAAAGATCGCAGCGATCATGGTGACCGATAACGGCACGAGAATAACTCCTCTGAGAACAATGATGTCTATATACTTCCCAATAACGAAAAAGTAGCATCGCTGTATGTAGTTTAACGACAGCTCTATCCCGAAGTGCTAACGGAGTCAGTAATCCCTCACATCCTTCCAACAAATAGAAGTGCAGCCCTATTCCAATGTGCTTTTGGAGTTGCTAGTCCCTCGTATCAAGCTAAAGACTTGTAGGAGAGACCTAACATTCTTCTATGAATAATATACGCGTATTTTCTCAATGAAACGATTCAGTTGATACAAGTGGAGTCATGGTTGGGGGAGGAAGTCTAGTTGCCCTCTAATTTTTTGGTTACTTAGAAAGGCAACTAGAATTTTTAAAGAATGTTTTTATTAGTAAAAATATACGTAACTTACAAATTAACTTACGTAAAACTTCTATATTAGTATATTTGTATTATGAATATGAGGGGTTTGCCCCTTCGTTAATTTGCCCCCTCGCTCTTCACAATAAAGCTTTAATTTTGTCCCAATTCTTTAAGATTGACCCCTGAATCACAAAGGCTGTAGAATAAATCGTTGAAATTACTAAAAATACTTTGAAATTTTGTTATTTGACCTTTCAACTATTTTTAACAAAATGGCTACCTCAAAATTTTTATCTGATGCATTTGGGGATAAATGGGTTTGTGAGGGGGATGGCTAGCCGTCCCTGGATCTCTTTTGACTCTGAAAAAGTGAACTAGAACTTTCACTTTCCAATCAAATGAGCCCTCTCTGAAGTTTATACGAGCACCCCTTCCACAAGAACCATATATAACCCCAGGGCATAACTTAGAGCAACCTGCTGCCTCAAAATTTGTATCTGATGCATTTGGGGAAATATTCAGCATAATAACAGCTGTCCGATCGAAAATTGGTCATTTAGACCATTAACGGTTTAATACACAATATGCCCTTTACCAACTTGCTTGAAAGTGGTTTGAATGAATTTTGCGTTAAAATAAGGTGATTCTATCAGCGATAAAACTTTTTATAGGGGAAGCTGCTTTAGATGTTTTCTAGTATAGGGATTTATAGTCGATCACCTTTGCTTGGTGGGTAGATATATAGAAAGAGGGACTCACCAGCATATAAGCAAAAATCAAATTTTTCTTCAAATTTCTGAGATCACAACCGCGGACGATCTGCTTTCCCGTTAGTTACACTACAGAAAAACAGAATTTACTTAAACAACTTTTCAGTCATATTTTTCGCTTTTTTATACCCTACGTCTATTCTCATACTTCCAGATCATTCTGTATGGATTCTTGAAATTCTAGGTTAATTAATTTATATTGCTTTTTATACAGAAAGAAAAGCGAACACAAAACAACACTTGACATATGTTGTGCGCTTGTTATCATGAAATCATATTTTTAGGGTTTTTGGCTTTACCTTTTCTTAGTCAATGCAAGGGCTTTTTTTTTAAATTGTAGTTTTAAGTTTGAGTCAATTGAAAGCTCAGCAAATTCCTCTTAAGCTTTAAGTGGCAGATGATCAATCTTGCTTAAGCCACTCCAAACAGCTTTTGAATCCAAACTATTTTTTTGTAAATCAATATTTAATATAAAATATGTCTGGAAATGTATTTCTAGTGCTTTTACAATAGTTTTTTTTTATAAAAGTTTTACAACAAATTTCCTCAATTACAAAATTGTCAACACTGGAGAACATTTTCAAATAAATTTTTTTCGTAGCAAAATCATTCATTATAACTAGAAAAATAATAAGACCCAGGATGATACCTTCAGGTACACTACAAAAAACAAGCTCAGGTTCAGAGAAAGACATCTTATATATTTAAAGTTGGAACCTATTTATTAAAAAACTCTGAATGATTTTCATAACAGCAGGGTTCACTCTAAAATCAATTAAAAGCTTAGAAATTGCAATATTATGACCAATCAGATCGTAACCCTTTTTAATATCAATTGTTATTAAGTTTAGCTATTTACCAGGCTTATCAACATGATTAAAAATTTGCCGATAAAAGGAGTTTGCCTTTTCTCTGAAATTGTTCTAGCAATTTTGGCGCCTCCAAGTTGTTGGTAGGTCTTTGCGACTGTCCAATCATCGGTCGACAAATTTTTGCTTCAATACCTTTCTTTGTTTGCGAATTATCATAAATGATGCTTGAATGTTTGAACAACCCGTTCTTTGCACGAGCCATTTTGATGAGGGTGCAACGAAATCGATCAATGGCATTTCACTAATGATTCCGTTATTAAATATTATCTACAAATTTTGTAGTACCAGGAATATTGGGATGCTAACAAACATTCAAATTTTTGTGATTCAGCTACATCCTACCTTGTTGTAACTTCAAAATTCCCCTGAATATTTTCTTGTCCATCTGACGCAGATCGAACAGAGGGCCTTTCAAACCTATTAGCAAATCTGCTCCCAAGAAAGCTGCTTCTTGTGACCATAGGTAATCGAAGTGGTTCTTCGGCTCTACAATGATAAAATAAATAAAACAAACTTCGTCCAAGAAAAACAATATAATCAAAATCCAAGGACACATACTTTTTAAAAAGCACTTGTAATTTCTTTGGATCCAATCTGACATTTTCTGAAAATGAGCAAATTCTTTTCTTTTTATAGACTATAAAATGATCGGGGTTAGGTTAGTATGCTGAGCCTTAGTTTGTTGAATTGCAATTTGCTTCTTTTTCTTTTTTTTGGTAGTTCTGCCAAATACTCGCAAATTTCTGCTATAGCCCAATTTTTTAGGCTTTTGTCTTTGGCCAAATGTGCTGCAAAAGTAAATAAAAAGTTAAACAAAGCATATTTTCTATTTAGTTTTCTAACTTTGCAAATAATCAGGTTTTATCCTGAGAAGGAAAGGCACTCGAAGCCAAAAACGAGACCATCTAAAAAAAAATCAGAAATCAAATAGAGGAGCATCAGCAATTTAAATCTACGACATATAAAACAACATCTTTAAATTCAGAAAAAAAAATTTCTTTTGATGAACTCGTGTTTCTTTAAGACAGCAGCTAATTTTATTCTTACTCCTGGAAGACGTTTGAATTTTTTCTATGATTTTGGGTAGCTGAATAAGAGGAAATATCATGTTGCAGACCTAGCCCCCCCCCCCCAAAAAAGAGCAACTAAGAGGCCAACAGAAGGGTAAAAAATTAAGAAAATTCTGCTTGGACAGTACTCTAAAAATGAATGCTAAAAACTCGTGTTGTTACATCTTTTCTCATGGTTATTAGAATGAATGTTTGAGTATACTAAGCGTAAATGTTTGATGGTCAAAAAGAAGATTACGAGGGAAAGAGTTTAAAAAATTTAATCAACCTGATTTGCGTTAATTAAAAAAAATATTTTTTTTTAGCTGAAAGCGAAGAGCAACATCAAAACCTAACACAAAAAAATTATTCCGTATATAAGACGGGGAGGGAATTTTCAAGGGGGGTTAATTTTTCACGGAAAATTTTACACTGGGAGAATTTGTCAGAATTCCTATAAAAATTCTTATTATGTCTTGCTTTCTCTTTGCCGACTCAATTTTACGCCTGGCAATGTTAAGGTTAATTTTCTGGGGTAAATTTTAACCAGGATTTAGTTGTCTCAATCCTGACAACCTCCAGAGGTGGAGTCAGGTTTCTTGGCATTATTAAAAAGTGATCAGAAATAACATTTTAAAAATGACGGTGATGAGAAGAAAAACAGACTAATACCCTTACGGATTTTCGGAAGTGGAATGGCTTAATTTTCGGCAAAACAAAGAGTATGGCCAATTTCAGCTACATAAATATCCAGCAAAGTTTCACGTTGTATTTTTGCAATTTTGTTGACTTTTGCAAAAAGTGGAAAGGAGCCCTGACTCAGAATAAAATCTGTACGAAAAAAAACAAAACAGAATTGATTCTATCCCATCAGGACGTGTTTTTTCGCCTAGGAGTAATCACATAATTATTCTGTTCCCTCAAATCGTGGTGTTGGAAAGATTACGTAATGAATGAAATTATATTTCAAATACTGATTCCAGTCATCACTGGTAATTTCTTTGGTAAATGTTTAGTCTTGTCACAAGCTGTCTAAACTGGAAACTAACTAAAAATCTGTAAAGTGGGCACGGCTTTGAAGCCAAAGGAAAAGTTGGGGTTGTACAATATGGTTGAAATTATATTTTAAATTTTATTTTCAGTCATTACTGGTAATTTCTGTATAGTAGTAAGTTGAAAGATAATTAAAAACTTACACATCCATTAATGCTAAAATCCACTTTCACTTTCAAGTGGATCGTCCCCGTCCCCCCTTGTATCCGTGCTTCCTCCTCAATCCCCCACTCTTCACGAAGTTTGACTTTTTGTCATAAATCTTTAAGAACGCTTCCTGAAACACAAGTGCCATTTAATTTGAACGAGAAGCATTCTTAAAGAGCTTTAAGACTGTAGTGTAAAGAGCAATAGGGGGTAGCCCCCCTCATATACAGAATAATTTCAGTTCGTTTAAAGTTTTAATGTTGCTCTTTACTTTCAGTAGTTTTTATTTTGTATTTATAATCAACAAGCTTATGAGTCTCTCTAGGGAGCACTGAATAACTCCTACTACAAGATAAAGGACCAGGAAGTCTCATCAATTCGATTAAACGAAGAAAAGCTAAGGGAATATATAAATAAAGCAGGATTCCAGATAAGCAGCTTCAAGTCGGCTGAACGAATTTGCAACAGTAACAAGAAAGCAGATCACGAAGGAATATTCTTTGTTCAGGCTGAAGTAATTTAATAGACCAATTTACTTGTATTCTTTTTTATTAATGAAAAATCATTCGAAGCTTATTGATTTTCCCTTTTTCTTATCCATGCTCATCGTTTTTAGTTTGTTGAGTATTATTTTGAATTTTTCCAGTTTCTGGGCACATCTACTATTTAAATATTCCACATACGCTTGATTTTTCAAATCTGACACTTTAAGAATTTCAATAGTTATCCAGGGCTTCCTGGGTTCACGCTTACGTGGTCTCGAGAATTTCACTGGGCAAATCTTATCATAAATCGGCTGTGCGACCCCCATCATACGATCAAATGCACCAGAAGCGTCATCTTTCATATCCATAATATCATTAAAATCAATGGTATTCAACTCTTTAGAGAAAACTTATGTTTTCCAATTTTTCGCTTTTTATTGAAATTTATCGTTCATGATAAACAATGTTATGCTGAATTTAGGTTTTACAGAATCTGCAGTTTAAGCCATTTTCCACTACCGCGTCTGAAATATAGGTAAAGATCGTAGAAATTCTTGAAATCCTTAAAAAAAGCTAAATTCATGCTAGAAGAGTAGAAACTAAGCCTTGATTCCTGTCACTTTTATTGTTTGTCATTCTCTTTCTTCTTTCTTATTTTCTTATGTTCGGTTTCTTCTTGGGTTTTTTTTCCAAGCTTTCAGGTTTCTCCCTCCAAATCCCCCCAATGTCACCGGATCCGGTCAGGATTTAAGATAAGAGCTCTGAGACACGATATCCCTTGAAATATAAAATTTCATTAAGATCCGATCACCCGTTCGTACGTTTAAAAATACCTCACTTTTTCTAATTTTTCCGAGTTAACCGTCCCCCACCCCCCAGCCCCTCCAGATGGTCTAATCGGGGAAAAGACTATTTCTAATTTAATCTGGTCTGGTCCCTGATACGCCTGCCAAATTTCATGACTCTAGCGGTTAAATTCAACAAATGACAGCTGACGTAGCTACCAAAAGTCACCTTCGAGTCTAAAGGCGGGTACATGGTATGCATTCCACAAAGGCTGATGGGAATTCAGTAAGGTAGTCAAGTAATTGAAAAGACATTAAAACCTCTGAGTCTAACATATGTTTTTTGTTTCACTTATTGACCGGTGATTTTGAAAGATTTTCACTTCCTTCAAAATCCTATAATTTTTCATATCTATATCCATGACAGGTATAAGAACAGTATTTTTGTCATATATTTTCTTGATAAAACAACTCAACCAAAGAGAGCGAATCCAGAACGGTTACATCAATCACGAATCAAGGAGATTTGTTTATTCTATCCACCAAGCTTCATCCCGATTCCTCCACTCTAAGCGTTTTCCAAGATGTCCCCCTCTAACTCCCCCCAATGTCAACAGGTCTGGTCGAGAATTGAAATAAGAGTTCAGAGACATGAATTCCTTCTAAATAAAAAATTTCATTAAGATCCGGTAACGTGTTCTTAAAATAAAAATACCTCAATTTTTCTAATTTTTCCAAATAAACACCCCCCATATTAGAACTCTGTTACTCTGTAAATCTTATTTAGTTTTTGTTTTTTTAGTTTAAATTATTACAAAAATTCATTTCTATCGATCTGAAGTTTAGCATGGCTCTTTTATTTTCTTTTAAAACTTCTTTTTCTAAGAAAATTTAACCGGTTTTTGCTCGTCTTGTAATTCTATATTCCCTGAAAGCTTCGATTAAATGTCAGCCATTCGTGATATATTTTACACACACCCTTTTGACTACCAGGACGCATATAATATCTTTTGATTGAGCTCAACATTCCCCCAACTGTACACTTCCAAGTAACCATTACTATATGTAACACACGGGTCAAAGCTTGTCACTTGCAGCCCCTCCCACGGAAACTGCGGAGAAGTAAGTAGTCCCTAAAGACATATTTATCAAGTTTTCGACTATTTTGAATAAAATGGCTATCTTAGAATTTTGATCCGGTGACTTTTGGGAAAAAATGAGTGTGGGAGGGGGCCTAGGTGCCCTCCAATTTGTTTGGTCACTTAAAAAGGGCACTAGAACAAAAAAAACAAACAAATAAACACGCATCCGTGATCTGTCATCGGCCTTATCAAATACTAATTAGAAATAAGAACAATAGCATTAACAGTAAATTATTGAAAGGGAAAATTGAAAAAGTTACAGATAAGAGCGTAGGGCTTCCTTTTACTGCTACTCAATCAGGAAATGAAATTCTGATATTTGACACTAGAAAAAATGGAGTATTAAAGTTTGATGGCCAAAAAATTTCTCCCGCGTTTAAGTATTGGTTTGAAAACAATGTTTCAATCAACTCTGATTTTGATCCCACAGACCCAAAAAATAAATCTAAGGGCATCGATGGTTCTTTTTTTGAAGTCGAAAGGGACCGGAGACCAACCAGCCCCCTGTCCTAGAATCTTGCTGGATATCTGGTCCTTTTATTATCCCTTATGAGTTCCAAAGAATGAGTTAGGACATCTGATCGACATATTGAGAAACCTATTTTATACTTTCTCTGTGGGGGCTCAATTTTGTGTGTGAAGGAATTTCCCATGGAAGGTAGGAATAATCAGAGGGAACTTTTCGTGGGGAGAATTTGGCAACGCGGTACAATTGAACCGTTTCTGGCACAATTTAGAGGTCCTAGCTTTCCAATTTTAGAGGCCGTAACAATTAACAAATTCGTTCCAAAAAATGCACTAAGTTCACCCAAAACAAAGAGTTAACATAAACAAAGTATCTTCATTTGAGTAAGTAGATTCATTTGAAACTTGATGAAAGTATAAACAGTGCTTTCTATATATACATTAGCTAGTATGGAGGAGGGACGATGGATCTTTGAATTTTTGTTCGGGAGTGCCTCTGAAACCTCAAAAGTGTATTTTATGCCATAATTATCAATTTTCAGCGAGTCTTATCACGAACATAAAGGGGCTTGCTGGTGACCGGATCGTCCTTCGGCTTCATGACTCTGCTCGGGATCATCGCGCTCCTCGGAATCATCGTGAACAACGCGATCCTCCTGATCGATGAGATCGACGTTCAGCTCGACGAGCACGACGAACAGCGAGAGGCGATCATCGCGGCATCGAAGTCGCGACTGCGACCGATTCTCATGACAACCACCACGACGATCATCGGCCTGTTGCCGCTCGCCGTCTCCGGAGGAGGCATGTGGAGTTCGATGGCGAACGCGATGATGTTCGGTCTCGGCTCTAAGCGTTTTCCAAGATTTCCGATGTTCCCTGCAGCTCCCCCCAATGTCAACAGATCAGGTCGGGATTTGATATAAGATCTCTAAGACATGAATTCCTTCTAAATATCAAATTTCATTAAGATTCAGTCACCCGTTCTTAAGTTAAAAATACCTCAATTTTTCTAATTTTTTCAAATTAACATCCCCCAGCTTCTCCAAAGAGAACGGATCCGTTCCAATTATGTCAATCACGTATCTAGAACTTGTGCTCATTCTTCCCATCAAATTTCATCCCGATCTCTTTAAATAAAAAAACAAGTTTTTTTAACTGAAAGTAAGGAGCGACATTAAAACTTAAAACGAACAGAAACTACTCTCTATATGAAAGAGGCTGTTCCCTCCTCAACGCCCCACTCTTTACGCTAAAGTTTTTTACTGTTTTAAAAAGTAGACTTGAGAGAAGGAGTCAAACTTTAGCGTAAAGAGCGAGGGGTTGAGGAGGGAACAGCCCCTTTTCTTTATTTAAATTTATTTAAATTTTTATAAAAAAATTTTGTTTTTTTATTTAATAACACAAAAAAGACTAGATAGATTTGAAATATGCATTTTAGAGAAAGGAACTCAATACCATGGCATTCACTTAGTAAAAAGCAGTATTTCTTCCCTTGCATTATTTTTCTCCAAGGGATCATCATATAGGACAGATGGTTGCAAAAAGTTTCACAAGGACTCTTTTGATCATGAAGCCAGAGTTCTAGTGACTTTCTAAAGGGTGATACCAATTGGAAGACAATCTGCCAGCACAATAAAGGCATGTGCACCCTCCACGGGTTCTTGGGCTAATAAAGATGGCCACATGAGAAATATCCCTCCTATATATCTTGATCACGTTAATTCCCTGAACAAACCGTTGAAGGAGATAAGAGGTTATTTCATGTCAAAAAGTCTATCGTTAGCTCCAAGCGAATTTACCTATGCCAAAGCCAAACAATTTTGCTATTTGGGGCGTTGACAATAATACTACATTTATCGATTCAACCAATAAATTGCGTGTTCTTAATAGAAAACAAAAATAAAACCGATATTGAAATTTGTTTAAAAACAAAATAAGTGTTCGGGTTTAGTTCATCTTATTGTGTTTTAAAATTCTAGCCTGTTGTATGAACTTTAGAAGGGATCACTTGATTCAAAATGCATAGTTCTGGTTTTGTTTTAAGATTCAAACATGATGGAGAGCAACTAGGCCCCCACCCCTTCCCAGACATCCTCTTTTCCCGAAACACATCCAATTGAAATTGTGAGATAGCTATATTGTTACTATTACTCCAATGATAATTTAATAATGTTTTAGGGTGGACACAATTTTCCAGATCCCATGGATATGGGTTGTAAGCTATGCCCCGGGGCATTTAAGGTTTTTATGGAACGGGTGGTCGTATGAAGAAAAGTAGCATTCACTGCCCTATTTTGGGGCCATTAATAAAAAGACAAAAAAGTCGAGGTGACAAGGGGCGCTTCCCGGTCTTACACCTTTCTTAACTTTAAAAGGCCTCGGAAGTACCAACCCGGTACTCTTACTGTCGCATTAGTTTCAAAATACATATTTAGAGGCTTTTTTAAGCAGAATTCTATTAACATTATCAAACGCATTTCTTAAATCCAAAAATGCAACATATAGGGTATTCTTTCCTGATCCATATTTTTTAATTAATCCACTTAAAATGTTTTTTGCTGTTACCCCTTCTTTCGTTTATAATTAAATTAAATTTTGTTTGTAATGTTCTGGCTAAGTTCGGATCAGCGACCCACGGATCATTTTGGCATTTCATTTATAATGGTATAACCGTAACCCTTGTACACACACTCCCAGCATACAAGGACATCAATTTAAATGTTATGATACATCTAAGGGTCTGATTAGACTTTAGCTACAACAGATATGTAAGACGAAAGTACGCAAGGAACAAGTGGTTGGTTTGAAGAAAAAAAAGGAAGATTAATCAACAGGCATGCGCACGCCCAGCAGACCACGTTCTACAGCGCCGGTATCCCGCAATTGCGTTACCACATTCATAGCCACATTACTGGGTATGGAAAATGAGATGCCATTTGAGCCGCCCGTTGAACTCAGAATCTGCGAATTGATACCTACTACTTCGCCTGCAAGATTGAACAGCGGACCACCGGAATTTCCCTGGTTGATTGCCACATCGGTTTGAATAAAAGACATGTAGTTATAGGCAGAGCGCCCGGGCACAGAGCGCCCCTTGGCACTAACAATCCCGGCAGCGGGAAGTCTCTGTTCGCTTCTTTCTTACGGTTTCCCCAGGTAACCCAGGTTACGCTGCCACTACGCAATAAAACAGGCAACCGCGCTTCATACTGAGGAAAGTAGATTTTTTGATCCTGATATTGTATGCCACCACACATATATTGTTTTATTCTCAATAACCTATGGTATGTATGCTATTCGCATGATAATCTTACTGTAAATCTATAGATACACTACCAACATTTTATTTATGTTTATTGTTTCGACAAAAATCAGTTGAATTTCACCGGATTTATAATCTGTCGGCCGGGCCACCGATGGAGCCCCAGGGAGAAGCCGCCATGGGCCTGGCAGGCCTGGCATTGCGTAGTTTGAATATGGTACTATATTTAGTTAATGAACAAGCGCGCGAAGCGGCTTTAGCCCTGCGCCGCAATCCCAAGGGGGATTGGCGAATTGAGGACTTGCGGGCGATTTCCACGCATTACGGCGTGTCCGACCGTCAGCCTGGAACCAGTCATGTGGTGTTCTCACATCCAAGCGGCGCCATGCTCACGGTTCCGGCGCACAAACCGATCAAGCCTGTTCAGGAAAAACGCCCGACCGTTCACAAGCCCCGGCCTGACCCAGACCATGCCGGGATTGTTGATATAATCTGCAATCGCGCGTGCTTTGATCTCAAGCCCGACTTCGACCGCAAGAACGTTTGCCGTGCCCAGCGGGATAATCCCCAATGGCGGGACTTCGTGCCCGTCAATCTGGGCATCGAGTAAACCGTTCAGGGCCTCGTTAAGCGACCCGTCACCACCGGCAACAAACAATCGCTGATGCGCACGCACTTTGCGTGCAAGTTCGCGGGCATGACCGGGATTAGCAGAGGCAACCCATCTCATGTACCTGTTATTTTCTGTCCGTTTTCAGTTTTAATGTTGCTTTTTACTTTCAGCTGAAAAACTTGTTTTTTTTATTACTGACCGTTTTTTAAATAATGTCGTGAAATCCAGCTCCCACTCCATTGAAAATTCCCTTCTCCCACGAGAAATTTCTCCATGGAAAGATTCTCCCACGTAACTTAAATTAGCGATATTTGCGAAACTAATTTTGTAAGACATAGTAATAAACAGTCAAAGAGGTCGAAACTATTTCTGTGAAAACCATAAATATGGAATTCTGGTTCGAATCCTGGGTCCCGTATTACCAAGCTGAGGTCAAACCTACTTCGCCACTGCAGGACTCATTGTTAAGTTTTGGATCGAAATGGAATAATTGGTTCGTGATGTATTCCTTAGACTATTCTTTTGAATCAACATTCAAACAATACATTTTGAAACCAAATTCAAAATTTATCTATGAAGAAATAGAATTATAAGAGCTACCGTCCTGCCCAGTGTGAATTACAATGTTGTTGTTTTTTTTTCAGGTCAGACGCCTCAGCGTCGTACAGCAAAATTATTTCGAGGGCTTCAAACTTTGGAAGAAGGGGCAAGTTTTTCGACATCCCAAAAATCAGGCCAAGGGAGAGGGCCAAAACTGACCAATTATATGAAATGCACAAGTAAAGACCGGGGAGAATCGTAAAATATAAACATTTTCGAAAAGAAACAAGAAACAAGAAATTTTGTGTGGCAGCTAATTTAATTAATTTCATGCAAACTGTACTCAAGTACATTTCCCACACACAAATCCACAAGTAGACATCCCCGAGCCAATTCATCAATTTTATGCCGTATGGAATTGGATCCAATTGCAGGATCCACTCTCATGCAGGAAAAGAAAAGTCTGACAGCTTGGTTGCCGTTGGTCATTGTGGCCATGGTTCTGGTGGTTATCGGTGTTGGAGCCAAAACTATTTTTTCGATCCATGGGCACTTAATTCAACGAGAAGGTGAGCAGCTTACGACCATTGCCAAGAATATCACGAACCGATTACATCAGGATTTGTTTAATCGTCGAGGTGATGTGAAGCTCTTGGCCAAAGCCTCTGTCCTGTTGCAATCCGATCCAGAGAGAAACTCGTGCTTTAATAGAAAATTTGATCTTGAGAATAGCAAGTATACGAATGCCAGTAATTTGTTTCTGTAAAAATGACACACTTAACAATATGTATAGAAATTTCCGTTATTTTACTTTTCGTCCATAGTTACCCACTTTCTTTTAAAAAGTTCTGCCCTATTTCAAAAGTTAAAAAATAATATTATTCATATGATTGTAGTAAAGGAGACAAACAAATAATAAGACAATACGGGTTTTTGTCACTTATTATGAATTATTACATTTTGACCCTTTTACTCCGGACGCTTCAGGCATTCCCAACCTGCATGGCTTTGACTATTCATTTGGCTATCTGCACTCGTCCCGCGCCCACAACCACTACCCAGACTATCTGTGGCGCAACGGGAAAAAGATTGGGCTTGAGGGAAATCAAGACGGAAAAGGGACCCAATACTCCCATGACCCGTTCACTCGGGAAGCTCTGGAATTCGTGGAGCGAAGCCAGGACCGAACCTTTTTCCTCTACCTGGCTTACACCCTGCCGCATGCTGAGGTGTCGGTTCCGGAAGAGTCGATGAAACCTTTTTACGGAGTGCCGACATATCAGCTTCAGCGGCTTCAGAGGATCCAGAATGCGGCCGCCCGGCTTGTTTTTCAAGAGAACAAATTTTGTCATGTCACATCATTACTTAGGATCGCATTGAATTTACGATATTAGTAAATACCTTTAAGGCTATCTATAAACTCTCTCCATCATATATTTCGGATTTAATATCCATAAAGAGCAGCAGTGGGAGATCTAATCTAAGTTCAATAATAATGGTATAATTCTAAACGTTCCGACATGCAAGTCTCTTAGCACCCTTGCTGGCGCGACGGTGTGGACGCCGCGGAGGCGACGGCATCGGGCAATGCCGGCTACTCGCGCCTGCAGATTGCCCAGGCGGTCGATTGCGCCGACTGGCTGCCCAACGACCTGTTGACCAAGGTCGACCGCTGCCTGATGGCGCACGGCCTGGAGGGCCGCGTGCCGCTACTGGATACGGAGGTCGGCGCCTTCGCCTTCGGCCTGCCCGACAAGCTGAAGGTGCGCGGCCGCACCGGCAAGTGGCTGTTGCGGCAATGGCTGCACGAGGCGCTGCCAGAGGCCGGAGCAGGCCGACGCGGCGGCCCTGGCCGCGGTGGAAGAGTCCTCGCCGGAGCGCGAGTCCCACTTCAGCGGCCTGCGCGATCGATTGCTGGCGATGATGGCCCACGCGCCCGAGCTGACCGAGCTCGAGCGCAGCGTCGACGAGATGCAGGCGCGGGTCGACGCCCACCGCGCCGTGCAGTTCTCGGAGCAGCCCGACCAGTTCCTGTACGACACGCTCGCGCGGCTGGTCGACGACATCGCGGCATTCGAGGTCGACGTCGTCGCCGGCGTGCGGGAGCGGAGGTGATGATTTATGTAAAAAGACTATCTACTTAATTCACCTTTACGACCATCTGTAGCCTTTTTCCATATTGATACTGGTTAATTAGTCCATGTTGGCTTTTGTTAGTTTGAATTTTTTTTCTTGCTGTTTATCGTTTTTGTTTTGTTTATTCACAATACTCCGTACTTTGTGTTTTTTTTTATACTTTCACGGATAATAAAGTTTATTCATTAGTTCATTCATTCATTCTGCAGTTTGACCAGCCGTATGGAATGCGTCTGAATCAGCGGGCTTGCTGCAGGCCTGCCATGTGAGCTCTTAGCTCTTGTTTTATTTAGATAATCCTTTCTAAAGACTATATACTTTAAACTAAATAATGAATTTTCAATCTTTATGAACATTGGACAAAAGCAGGCCTGTGACTAGTCTGACATCCCAGCTCTTTCCAATCGCCGTCCTCTGTTCACGAGGGTAGGCATATTGACACGCAGTATTTTCTATAGTACTTGTAGTATTTGTAGCATTTTTTGGTGGTAAAAATAAGATTTGAGAAAAAGAAAATAAAAATTATTGATTAAAAACTAAGATCACTACCACCACTACTACTACCACAATTATAACTACGACTACTACTACTAACACTTAAATTACTGCTACTACTACTGCTGCTGCTGCTACTATTATACTACAGCTTTTTAAAACTTCAATTATATTAATTTTGGCCTAATACAAGGCACTAAGTCTCCTGCTTTATAGAATGTTTGGCTTTGTAGCAAAGGGTAGACAACAACTTAATTTTAACTATATCAATAATATAGTAGCAATATAGCCGCATGCAAACAGATATGCAAATAAGTACACCAAAGCCCCCTCCGGCCGGAGCCGCGCTGCGTGGCGCGCTCGCGTGCGTCCTGCTCTTCGTCTTCGGATGCGGCAGTTCGGGCAGCTCGACCGGCCCCGCTCGCTACCGGCTGACCGACAGCGGCGAGCAGTGGCACCACTCGGGAAGCGACGCGGTCCAGAGCGACCTCGAGGCCCGCTACCCCGCCTTCTTCCGTCACGTCCTCGATCCCAACCAGCGAGGCGATCTCGACATCCGGCCCCTCCGCCGCGACCTCGAGCATCGGCCCGTCGACCGGCGGAACTTCGATGCGCTTGGAGGGGGAAACCTAAAATCTTGGAAAACACTTAAGAGTGGAGGGATCAGGATGAAACTTGGTGGAAAAAATAAGTACAAGTCCTAGATACGTAATTGAAATAACCGGAACAGATTCGCTAATTTTGGAGGACTTGGGGGGAGGGTTAAATCTGAAAAATTAGAAAAAATGAGGCGTTTTTAACTTACGAAGAAGTGACCGGATCTTAATGAAATTTCATATTTAGAAGAACCTCGTAACTCAGATCTTCAATTCTAAATCCCGAACGGATCCAGCGTCATTGTCGGAAAAAAACTGTAATCCGGCGGGGTTTTGTAATTTATTGCTTAGAATCTGAGATCAGCTTTAATCTGTCAAAAGCCTATCTAGACTCTGTTGTTGAAGAAGCAAACACACATTGCCATAGCCAGAAAGTCTAATGAAGTCAATTACTAGGCTTCCATGCTAAAGCTACTATCTGGTAAAAAAAAAAAAACTACGGGAACTATTTAGTAAACAACAATGTCAAGTCACTATGGTGATTGGCAGGAATGGCGACTATTATTTCGGTTTATCTTACAGGAAAACGATCACTACGATCGACGGTCAGGACGTGCTGGCCAAGATTTTGGTCCAGACGAGCCGATCTGTGGGGCTGAGTGTGGTGTATGCGGAAGCCCTGTCATTTGACGGCTGTGAACTCTACTTTCACAACGCTCGCTGGAACGGGCTGGACTATGGAACCGTGCAGTTTCATTTTCCGGACGGCGTTCCGATTGGGATTCGACACAGCGACGGAACGCTGGAGATCAATCCGCCGGTCAACCGGAAACTGGTGGATGATGATGATGTGCTCATTCTGGCCGAGGATGGTGAGTTCAAAGGCGAAGCGTACGCAGATTCCACCTGCAAACTCTTCATTGAATCGGATCCACATCAGGCCGAACAGATTTTTCGTGTTGCCAGGCGTCCGGTTCTCTGTCCAAGCGCAGGAAAGGTATTTCAGTGAGTTCCAAATTCGATTTACCTGAGTGTGCTTGCCGCCACGACTGGGATACGACATCAAATACGTTCTTCTGTGGGCATCCGAAGATTCGATCCACGAATCACTTGGTAAACGCCGAGCACTGCAAACTCTGTGAAAGGTGGAAAGATCAGTCTTGACTAAGTCTAAAACATGTTAATCCCAAGCTGGATTCATTCCTCTTCCACTGCCCAGTGATTTCTTGTTCCCTTCAACAGCACCCCTGCCACTACCAAATTTCGTTGCGAATGGTCCTTCATGCACATAACCACGCTAGGGAATTAGTTATTATGTCATCAAAAACAGCAGCCTACCGACTGTACTTTTTGTTAAAAAATAACATCAATAGTAGTACTTACTTACTTTTTTGAATTTGAATAAAACGGGAGGAGCCGGAAAACTGAATGGTTCTCTTTTGAACCAACCCTCCCTTCGGAAAAATATATGCATATTTCATATTGGTGTTTACACCAATACTACATGTAAACAATGGGCAAAGTTCATAGCTCGCAGCCCTTCCCATGAGGACTGTGAGGGGTTAAATCATTGTCAAATACATAGTTCTTAGATCTTTCGACTCTTTTGAGTCGAAAGATCCACACTTCTGTATATATAACCTTGAAACCTCTACAGCAAGGTTCTTTATTATGCTGAGTCTGATGGTGTATTTTTATTGAGATACCTTGAGGTTTTGGGGGTGGTACGGGATAAGACATTTAAGTTGTCGGTATGAAAATGATTATTTTTAGTTATGAGGGATTTTAACGCTTATATTGGGTTGTGTAATGAAATGAATGAAGCTTCTTTTGTAAGAACTCCAGATTGGATACCTGATATTTATAAGACATCTAGAAGTAGCAAGGACTTTAAAAGAAAGGTTAATTGTTGGGGTAAGAGGCTTCTAGAGCTATGCTCTGATAGTGCTCTTGTGGTTGGAAATGGACGATTTGGTAAGGATGCAGAGGTGGGTTAGTTTACCTGTCTTTGGAAAGTGTAAAACCAAGGAAATATAATCCATCTGGTTTTTCCCCTTGAGCTGATACATTATTTGCTGAGTATTTGTCTCGTAGAGTGGCTAAATTTAACCTCTTTCAATCGAAATCTTACAGTAAATGCATTTTAAAAGTATTCTTAAGAAATTTTTCTCAGTGAAATACGGATGTTCTAGCAAAGGTTGAACTAAATATCTGGTAATTTTTAAAGATAATACGCAACACAGTATTCTCCTTTTTTGCAGTCTATATTTTGCAACAAAAAGCAACATGCCGTAAAAAAAAAATCCGCAAAACAAAAGTTTTCGGCGTATTTAACTCCTCTTTTCCTTTATTCTCACTTGGTCAAAAAACATCTAAAAGTGAACTGATGCAAAGGATAAAGCATTAAAATATAAAAATACACAAATAAATCAAAAGTATAAGGATAGGTGATGTTTTGTAATGTACAAATAAACCCAAAATGGTGTTAGTTTGAAATAAAACTGCTAAGAAGATCGGAAAATCACACATTTATTGCAGTATCTAATCTACAGACACACAACAATTTCGAATTTTCTCGCGGGGATCATCGTGGCCGGGTGGAGCACCTTGGCCCCGTAGAAGGCCAGCTCGCTCGCCTCGCTGAAGGTGAGGCGCTCGAGGCAGTAGGCCTCGGGCACGATGCGCGGATCGGCGGTGAGGACGCCGTTCACGTCGGTCCAGATCTGGATCTCCTCGGCTCCCAGGGCGGCGCCGAAGATCGAGGCCGAGAAGTCGCTCCCGCCGCGGCCCAGGGTCGTGATCGCGGTGCGATCTCCCTCGAGCTGACACTTGCCGATGTAGCCGGTGATCACCGGCACCTTACATAATTGAAATGCGTCGCATGCCTGATGGCCTGAATCTCTTCATCGGGTAATTCCTTCCTGAAGAGTTCTCTATAGCGATATTGTCGCTGTGCCGCGTCATGCCCAAGAGAGGTGTATAAGACATGCTCAGTTAATACCTCACTGGGCCAACCCTCGCCATTTCTACGATAACTACTCCATGCATAGTCAGCGGGACGAGATACCATTCGGGCCCTGACAGGGTTCATTTCAATATAACGATAGCATCGCAACAGGTAGGTCTCAGTGTCCACCAGGCTGGACAACAACCCCGAATCAATCATTGTTGATGATGAACGGAGATTGGACCAGCAAAAGATCCCAGGCTTTCGCCAAACGGCTGAGTCAGTTGAAAACAGTTGAGCAGCAGATCACTCACGCTTATTTGCTGGCTTATTCTCGGTTGCCGACCGCCACTCAATTGGTGAACGCAAGAGAATTTTTGTTGCCTGATTCAGATCAAAAACAGGTTAGACAGGATGACCTCATCGACTTTTGTCATATCCTGCTTAACTCAAACGAGTTTATTTATGTCGATTGAATTTTGCATGAAAGAAAGATTGTCATCAAGCAAGATACCTAGGAATCGAACACTTTGATCCTTAGGTGACTTTCCAATATTTATGGCAAGGTAATTAACATCAAACCACTGAATAACTCTTCCAAAAAGGCAATAATGTTGGAGCAGAGATCAGACTCGGTTCTACCGGCTGTGCCAAGCGTACTCCGATCAGCAAAAGCAGTTAGTGTATCTGAAAAAGATGAACTCTTGTCACAATTAGTGACAGATGCAGGTTGGCAAAGACGACAACAAATGGCAGGTTTAAGATGTGATTAGCACAGTAAAGATAATATATAGTAACAAAAAGTCCTATACTCTCCATTGAAGATTTTTGACACACACCTAAAACCACCCAAGCTTCATGACCCTATCTTCTTGAAGGAACAAAACAACTGTTTCCAATGGAAAACCAAGCAGACTAGCAAATGAAACTAATGCTCTGATGTATATACTTCTTGATGTATTGCTTAGATGGCCTCTCAAATGGTCAATGTTGGTATTAGCCTACTGGATCAATTGTTTGGGTCATGAAACTATTGTTAATAGATGTATCTTGGCTGCCGTCGTCAACGGCGCCAAAGGCCGCGACGGTGTTTGCGGTGTTGCCTGGGCCGAGCTCTCGACGGGCCGTTTTTGGGCCGCCGTCGTCGCTCAGGAACAGCTTGCCGACCAGCTGGCCCGCATCGCGCCGTCGGAGTGTTTGGTTTCGGAGGACGACTCCAAGTTGGCGGACCAACTGCGGGAGACACGGATGGTAACAACTCGTCCGCCCTGGGCATTTTCCCATCAGTCGGCGGTCGAAACCCTTACCAAGCACTTCGAAACCGCCACCATGGGTAGAATAATCGATAATTGTTTTTAAATGGAGTAAGAGTGGTCGGGACAGTAAAAGGGATTGCGCGCGTGGAATTTTTTTGACTTGCACCCTTTTTTAACAATTTGCACCTTTTTGGCCTTGATTTGCACTCTTTTTTGACGTCGACAGTTGGCAGCCCTGCCTTACAGACCTTGGTGAAAGGACTGTTAGTTATGAAATTTACCCATACGTATAGCATTTATTATTGGAAAGTATCCAGACATATTTTTTTCAAGGAAGGCCTGGAGAATTGTTGCTTGCTGGTCTTTTTGCCCAGAAAATGGCTGAACCGATGCTTTCGAAATCTTTCAGTTTGATGCTGGTCGCAGCTGTTAAAGCCAGCATGTCTCCAAGATCAACAATGTGATCTTGTAACTTATTCAATGCCTCCTTTTCATGTACCTTAGGGAAATAGGTGAAGTTGATCGTCGAGATAATTAACGGGACAAATGAAATGAAAAGGAATAGTTTCGCTTGAATCGGTAATTTAGAAAACAGTTTTGACATGGGGCAGCCTTAATAGTTTAGGGAGATTTGAAATCCTAAATGGTCCATCACCTCAGCAGCAGTCGCTTTGCCAAGCCTATAGATGATGTCCATGATTTGCCGTTCGCGGCGGCTGAGTTTATCGTGTGTGTGCTTCTGCATGGTCTACCGATTCACGCGAAAAAAGAAGAGGTTCACCGTCCCTACGCGAGGGTATCGCTAGGGTTACGGCTATCTGTTAATTTTTTAACACCAACGAGAAGGTAGCCGTAAATGTTGCACCGATCAAGGGATAAATGCTACTTTTTTAGCACATTTACCAAGCAGCGTAAAGCGCCCCCCGGTTATCTATTTCACATAACATACAGGTGCACTATACCGTTACATAACAATAATATCTGCTGGCTTCCTTTGTAATGATGGAATATGAAAATTGATCTAGTTCCAATGGTTACATGTCAAGATAACGTAATCTCACGTAACTTTTTTGGTTCCGAGAGGCCTTTGTGATCCTGTAAAACATATTTTGAAGGTCAACGACACGTGACAGAATGTAAGATGAATGGATATGTGTATATGTGTGTTTTTGTATGTGCGTGTGTGTACGTGTGTGTTTATGTTTGTTTGTGTGATAGACCGCCCAATTAATTCTGAATAGTTTGGCCAACCAAACTAAAAAAACTGGACGAGATAGGGTGATTGGTTAAGGTGTCGAATCATCCTAAAAACTAGGACTTTTGCACCACCGTTTTCCTAATAATTTAGAAAAAAGTAGTGAGGAACAAGGTTTAAGATTTCACTAAGGAATTAAAAGTATTAAGGACCGCTACTACCGATAATGAGATACCCACATGATGGCGTTCCAAAATTCTTTCAACAATACCCCAGAAATGAAGTTTCAGAAATATTCAGTGGGAGGAGGTTTCGCTGACTGATGTTTCACACCTCATTGTATTCCTATAGCCCTCAGTCTTATAAAACATAAAGAGGCATTTAAAGCAGCTAATCAAAAAGCTTTAGTGAACGGTTCAATCCTGGTATAGTATACCTGATAAATACATCAGAGACTTTAGTGCTGTGTACGTTAATAATATTGTTTCAGTTAATGTAGGAAGAAAGGTTGGTAGTAAATTTGGTGTGGAATCAAGAGTTAAGTTGGATTTTCTCTTAACCTATCCTCGTTTGTTTGGATTGTTTTTTAAAGCTAATTTTTTTTCCGATATACATGCTTTTTGCATTTTTTAGTTACTGAATAAAAAAAAGTTCTACTTTATATCTGCTGTTTCGAAGGTTTTGGCCCCTCCCCGAAAAAAATTCCTGCGTACCTGCCTGACCGGTGACTATCATTTTCGTAATGTAATGGTCCTGAGCATATCGCTTTTCTATTACCGGGGCTTGCGCATGAGTTTGGTCCACTAATTCCCATCCAGGATCCCATTTATCCCTCCAGGTCCCCATCCAGGGTCCCATGTCCCCAACCAGCTCCCATCTGCAAAAACATGGAATTTTGTATCTTTGATTTTTACCAGAAGAATGATCACATTTGTGTGTTTATTTTAAGCGGGAAAAATTCGTCAGAATTCCTATCAGATATTCTTTTTATTTGTCTTTTTTCCCTTTAGTGACTCAATTTTACATGTGAAATTTTGCGGAGGAATTGTCTGGAGGAAATTTTCCCCGAAGTTGGAATTGCCTATTTTTTCTGTTTGGAATTTATTCCGCTGTAAAAAATTTTCCTTGTCAGAATTTTCTGTGGAAAAAATTGTCCAGCTGGGCAAACCTGCTCCGGAACCAGGAATGCCTCTCATCTGCTGGACGTGGCAATGGAGAAGAACAATACCCGTGACGCGAGCGGTTCGCGCTTCGACGTCCGCGAATCAATGGAAGGGGCACGTGGCAACGCAGCTGCGTACTAGGTTAGCGCTCATTTTCTTGGCCTATTCCCTGAGCCATGCGCTCGGAGGAACCATGGCCGCGCGCGCCGCCGAGCCCTTCGATGCGTACTTGGCAGCGCTTCAAGATCAGGGCTATTTCGACGAGGCATTCCGTTGGGCTTGTCGTGGGGGATGCTAAACTAACCAAAATTGTAGTATTTGCATGCTATTGCTAGTTTAGGTAATTTTGTTTCTGCTATTGCTTCTATTACAACTGCCAAGACTGCTGCCACTACTACTACTACTACTACTGCTACCACTACTACTACTACTACTACTACTACTAATGTTTACAATACTATTTCTAAGGCTAAGAATATTAATGCAAATATTTAAGAAGAATTTAAGACAGTTTTGAGCTAGATCAAGAAAAACTATGTGAATTCCGATTGGTAAAATGACTCTGAATGAGGAGGTACCTTGGAAAGGTAAAATTCTTAATAAGAGCTTTTTTCGGCTTCTGACATCCATAAGAAGACGCATCAAAGTTATGTTATTCCACGAAAACCATCTGCTACTTTCCCCGGCCTTACTAGTTTTTTAAGCTTGACGCTCACAGTCATTACCTTTAACTCTGAATATTTTTTATTGCATAGATGTAACATTATATTGTAATGTTAAAAATGCACTACAATACTTAAAATCCCAACACATTAATTACCTCTAATTCCACTATTTTTCTTTCGCCGCCCAAAACTGTGTCACTTCAAACTGACTACGCAGGAATTGACGGCAAATTCACAGAAATACCAGTCGGGGGATTCCCATGGCAAGCCCAATTGCCCTACGAAACGTGGTGAAACCAGAGACCTCAGCACTCGTCACTTGAGAGAAGGATCCCTGGCCTGGAATGAATAATCTGCAGCTGATGAATTCTGAATCGTCACCATAGCGTTGCTTCGATCGAGCGACCTTTTTTATTTTGTTGCGTCTTTTCGCTTGGTGAAGGTCACCTGCATCATCTTCTTCGGAATTCAACTCGCTCGTCGTTGACGATGCCGACAATGGCGGAGCCGATGTCTTGGGTGAGTTCGTCGACTTTACCAAGCCGGGTTACGACTGGAAACCTGTCAACTACGACGGGTCGGCGGCGGCTTACACTTCGGCTTATTTCTACACTCGGCCAGCCAGTTATCACGGCAAAGGCTTCAATGTCGTCCGTTTTGATGGGTCTACCGACTACCTCAGTGCACAAGCTCTCGAGTATCGCACGTTTGCAAAGATGATGACTGGCAACAGTCAGAAGATCTATATTCTCACGTTTAACAACCAATTGTTTTCCAGTGGTCATAGGGAGGTAATTCCCCCCTCCGGTTTCGAAAAATATGATATCGAAACATTTAAAGATTTTTGTTTTGTAGAGGCTTAACGGCCTGCCATCAAATTTGCGAATGTATTTATTTATTTATTTATTAAAAACGTCATTATTTGGCATATACGTAAATTGACATTTATATTAATGACGAATTTAATAATAACCTTTACAACTCTTTGTGATGTGATACAAAGCAAGATATCCTGCGTTAGTATTTTTGGTTCGACCTTATTAGCTTATTGAACAAAAGCGTCCCGAATTATCGAACTCGTTTTTAAAGCGCCTAAATGCCCAGAAAAAAGAAAATTTCTTCCATCAAATTATTGCAATGCTGAAAACTTAGAGATTTGTGATTTTTGCAGTTCAAAATTACAAATCTTTATTTGACCAACTTGGATATCGCTTTAAATTGATCGCTACCAGCGACCACACACATTTCAAAGAGAACAGATTCCAAAGTAGTGATAATTGCACCTTCACTCCGCAACCGTTCGATGGCAACCATATCAGATTTTCCCTAAATAATAGATGGTATTTCTACACGTTTTGCTTACGTGTACAATCCTTTGGCATAACCATAAATAAATTCAAAAATAGGTCTACATAAGAATGATTCTTAAAATTTTAGCTGTTTGTGCGCTGTTTTCAAGAGCTTATTCTTATTTTGTCACTGTTGATGCCCATGCAGAAGAGTGCTTTTTTGAAAAAGTGCAAGCTGGCACTAAAATGGGTAAGAGCTGTTGGTATAAACCTAGTAGGCTATAATGGCTCTTGAGAAGGAAACATGTAATTGGCTGGTGTCCTGGCATATACGATGTTTCTGTTTGCTTCATTTTAGTTTTAATTTTGCTTTTTATTTTTGGTCGTAAAAACGGTTATTTTTAAATAAATAAGACTGGGACTGACTCTATTCAATTGATTAGAAAGAATTTTAGCGATGATCATCGATAAATCACTCGGAATAGTAGTTTCGTACCGAAAGCCGAGTGGACGGAACGTCAGAGCACTGCTATTAATTGTTGCACTGGTTTAGCACTGGTCGTCACTTTCGAGTTATAAATGGAGAAAGTTTTGTCGTCTGCTTGATATAAGCTGGCCGCATTGCATCACCATCGTCATTATCACAAGCACTGAGTCCAAGCAAAACCAGCATCATCATGCTTGTGAGCACAATCCCTTGTTTACACTTCCTGCTTAACATAAAGCGGCGTCCTCTAAACTATAACCTGATAGACATGGCGTCATACGTCGACCTTTGCTGTCATGACCATGATATCCCAGCTCTATGTAGGTGTAACTCAAACCCAGTAATTCTGTTGGTAGACCTGCGCCATTAGTGGTATGAAAATAATGCCCTGCTCGCGGTCCTGGGTTTGGAAGAACGTAACATGGCCCCACTGTGCCCAGTCTTCGTTGCTGGTGCCCAGCACATCCACGACGGTTTGGTACACCGTCATCACTTCCATTTGAATGCTGGAGTTGGCTGGGATGGGTTCCAGCACACCGCCGACCGTGTAGGCGCGTAACTCCTCGTTGCCGTACCGCAGCGTGATTTCTTGGCCCATCGGATTGGTTTCGCCGAAGTACTTGGTGGCAATAGGGCTGGTCAGAATGATTTGGTTAGGATCTGTCAGTGCGCCTTCTTTACTCAGACAGCACTATTTCTCTACATATGAAAATCTTTCTGTTGCACAACGTTAAGTGTTTACGATTGAGGTTATTTCTGAAGGATCTTTAAAAGTATTTCTTGCGAAAAATTTCTTTGGAAGATCTAACAATTTTGCTTTCCATTAAAAGAAATTACCAGAAATTACCAGCCAGAAATTAGCAACGTCACTTGATCGTTGCTGCTTTACAAAATTTGAACTTCCTCAAAGCCACATTACTTTAGTTATGTCCTTGATAAAAGACATTTTTAATAAGTTTCGATTCTCGCACGAAAATATGGATCACAACTTCCGACTATGTCCATTTTGGGAAGATTCTTAATGATCTGGAGATTTAATTAACACGAAGAGAGAGAGATTCGACTTACCTGAGCAGCATGAAATCGAAAGAGAAAATCGACATGAATGTTTGATGAGGAATTCGTTTGAGTAATCGATGGATTACCCACCGTTTGTCGTAGAGCAGAAGCAAGAGAATAAGCCATATGTCTTTTTTCTGATGAAGAAGAAGCAGACGAAAAGAATTGTCTTATCTTGATATAGGGTCACGGGCTCGGGCTTCACCGACTCGACGACGGCGATGGCGTCGGGCCTCGAACGGGGCATGACCGCCAGCAGGGCTGCCAGCAACAGCGCGCAGATGGCCAGCCCGAGCAGCGCACGTTTCGTGAGCGGTCTTCGGACCGGGCGCTTGCCGTCCAGGTATCGACCGAGGTCTTCGGCGAGGTCCTTGGCGCGCGGGTAGCGGTCAGCGGGGTCTTTCTCCAGGCAGCGGAGGGCGATCCGGCCGAGCGCGGGATCGCAGTCTGGGTTGAGGACCTGCGGCTGTATCGTTATGCCACTAATTTTTCTGAAGGAGAGGGGACTTTCTTTCCTTGACTCAAGCGCCTTTGTAGTCTATAAGCGTCGTTAATCAAAAGATGAATGAATAAGTTCATTCCAATTATCATTCATCCCAAGCATTCCAATCACCGTCGATTATTCTCTTCAGGCTCTTCCAAAACTACGCTGTGTATTTTCAACCTTTCATTAAAAGCTACGATAGTTCTTTCGCTGAAATTTAAAAAAAGCCCAGCATAAACCATTCTTTACCAATAAAATATTCAATTTCCATTTTATCTCTCCTTGACGTAAGGCTGTCCGACCGCTTTTGGTGGAATGGCGCGGCCGATAAAGCCAGCAAGTAGAACCACCGTTAGGACATAAGGTGCGGCTTGGATCGCTTGAACTGGCACTTCGCCAATCAGCGGGAATTCCACACCTTGCAATCGAATTTGCGCGGCGCTCAATACGCCGAACAACAAACAGGTCCAAAGCGCGTTCCAAGGCTTCCATTTCGCGAATATCAATGCAGCAAGCGCGATAAAGCCACGGCCGGCTGTCATATTTTCACTGTAATCTGATCAAATAACACAGGATTCCTAATGTAAAGGAAATGCTTGCAGGTTGAAAAATTCATCAGTGGTTGTTTGTGTTACGAGAGGAGTTTGAAATCTTATATAGCAAATTAGTTATGGTGCAGTAATTAAGTGCCAGGTGACAGAAATTGGCAACACAAAATAAGCTCCAGGACAACTAGGGTTTCCCTAAAGCAGTTCTAAACCCCTTTCTCAAAAGCGAAAAATATAGTTGTTTACGGTCTAAACGCATGTTTTAAGCATACAAGAGAATCATCCTTGGGGCAACCCTTTCCCATGGACGCAATAATTTTGTTGATTTTAAGGTTTAATATAGCTCCTTACTTTCAAGTGAAAAAACCTATTTTTTTATTTAGTATTATTTGAAAGTCACGCTATACATCGTCGAATGAAACTGCAAAGGAAAAATCGGAATGAAGAAACCTCTGAAATTTATTTTGCGATGTTATTTATTTATTTATTATTTTATTTTAGCGATGAAATTTATTAATTTATTTATTTTAGCGATGAAACCTCTTTATTATTCTCTATTACAGTCATATAGGAATAGCTTTAATTGCCGGTAAGTGAAGCTGTCCAAATGATCAATCATTTCCTTGCCCAACATCACCTTTCATATGTTATCATAATCAAGAGATAAATTAAATCTAGGAATATTCACCCAACATATTCCTTTGGAATTTAGTTTAAATACCCCCAGATGCTCAGAAACCCGAAGCCGTCCACTTCAAGTACTCACTGTTTTAATAACTTGTATATTATTTCCATATTTTCCCTTACTAAAACCAAACTCTAATACCAACTTCTTAAAATGCTTAAATGCTTCTAGCTTTTGCCATCTTCGCGCGTTAATGTGGAGGTGAGTGACGCAGCACCCGCAGGCAGGTCAATCTCAAACGAACGGACCGGGGCTTTTGGATTTTGGGCCTGGGTCATTTTGAATTGCTTGACTCCAAAGGCAAGCTTGATCTGGGCCTTAACCACTTCGGAAGGCTTGACCACATAGTCGGGCCAGCGCATCGGTGTGATCTTGTACTTGCCTGCCTTGACCACGTTGACCATGAATGGCCCGTTACGCAGTTCATTGCGTTGAACGTAAACGTGGTGCCAGGAGAGAAGTGCATTCATTTTTTAGTCAAGATTAAAAATATGCAAAGTGGGCAGGATTTTGAAGCCAAGGGAAATGTTGGGGTTAGGCAATATGAATGAATAATGACATAAAAACAATATGCAATCATCAGAATCTAGCTATATTGAGCAATTCAAAAACTAAAAACAAAAACACCTCAGAAAAACTAAAATATCCTGCCTTCAGACATTTAAACACCAAAGCTTCTTCCCTTGACTGCCCACAATTTATGTCAACATCAAATAATAGTTCAACCAATCAGTATACTAAATACAAATTTTTCAAAACTTTAAGGAATAAATATCAGTATATGTCAGTTAAACTGACAATTGATGGTCATATTTTTTTTGTTTGTTTTTTATTCAGCTAAGTGCAAAATAATTTTTTAGTCTTGAGAAGGCATGGGGGTTTTCAGTCGTACTCTTGTTAATTTTTGCTCGTTTTGAAATTGTCTCGGCTATTTATTATAATTTCTTTTGACGTTTATTCATTTATTGATAATGATTTATGGTAATTTTACGCTTGGAAGATTATTTGACTTTATTATTGCTGTTTGTCGCAGGATTTTGATAGGGTCTTCGCAGAATCTATCAATATTTATCTCCTCATATCTCAAAAGAAGATAAAAAGTAGATACCTAAAAGCTACTTTTAATAACCTAATATAGTCGAGGGGGGATTAAGTTCAATCTAGAGCTTACACATGAAAGAGGATGAAACATAAATGTCTCATTGCGGGCTTGTTTGGCCAACATACATAAACAGTTTGATTTTAGAGCCTTAAAAGGGTCAATACTATTGCTGCATTTACGCCTATTCGTTATTCATTTGCTTAGGGGGAGAAGGTAAAGAGTGGAGCTTTCGTTAAGTTGTTTGGTCCTAACAGACTTAGTGCTGCATTGATTTGTCAGTAGCAGTCATAATTCTGATCAATAGGAGGTGACTTGAATATTCAATTGCATGATTTTATATAGGGTAGATATCCTCATCTTTTACCATTGGGATTTGTATTCTGAGAAATGTACAATGGCTTAGGACGTTCCAGGAGATCGTGGTGCTTCCTTTTTAATTCCACAGTTCTAAGGAAATAGATAGTGCTTGAGTATTCCCAAGAGCTAAGTCAAAAGAGTATATACAGCAATGTTGGACCACTGAAAGATGCGATTTATTCTCTTCTTGTTCAATATTTCACTGAAGTGACCAGTGAAAATCTTGAACGAAAGGAATTGAATGAGATCGATTCTGATTTCATGGAATCGGAAAAAGCAGCACGTCTTTCATCGTGTCTTTACGAAGAAGACACTGAAAAGAAGAAAGAAAGATCAACAAGTCCAATTTCATGTCGTCCTGATCGTAGACCTTGGATTCCATCACCACCACCGTTATCATCATCAAGTGGTTCACTTTAATGTTGCTCCTTACTTTCAGGTGAAAAAACTTGTTTTTTTTTTATTTATTACCACAGGACTCAGGATAATTAAATAGCATAGGGTGAACTAAACCATTTCTGGTAAAATTTTAAGTTCTTTACGATCAGGATTGCCACCCCCCAGCGATTTATCGCTATTTCTAATGATGTTTTTTGTCTTCTAATGATTTTCTTCAAGCTTGTAATTTATAGCAACTTTTGTTCCAAAACCAGTAATTTTTGCAAAAGCTAGGGATTTTTTACGATATTGCGTTTAGATTGAAAAACACGGATTTCAAGTTATCATAAATTTTCCAATCTAATTGGAGATTTTACAGAAAATAGGTCGTCTTTGACTGGGCAGTGTACATCTTTTTTGTCCTAATTTATACTTTACTTTATTGAAAAACCATCCTATATACTCTGAAGAAATTGTAACATACAACAATAATGTTTCCAACTGAGTATAAATAAAATAATCAATCGGATCGCATCTCCCAGACTGCAGCCATAAAAATGTAAATAAGTTATTTATTTTCTATAAATAATATAGTAAATAAATATGTGGCTGCTAGCAACTGGGAATATGAGGAATCTGCTCGTTCTAACAGCAATTGACACTGATTTAAAGAGCTGCAAGAAAGAGATTACTTTAAAGTAGAGCTATAATGAGACAGCAACCAAAATTTATAAATTTAAATTCACAAACAGTTCTGTTTTATTTTGAAGGAAATGATCATTTATTCTATGCTATCGATAAAAATTCTTTATCGGATTTTTTTTTCAGTTCATAATTATATCTGTAGAAATGATGGACAAATTTTGGCCACCAGCCGTCTTGTGACTTCTTTCTATAAATTTTTCTTGAAAATGGCACTACAATTTTTTCTGAAAATTGACATACAACGATTTTCTGGTATGAAAAGACGATCTAGATTTGTCACGACTTTGTGAAAATTCGTTAAGGGCCTCAATTTTGGAAAAATAATGTTTCTCATATGAAAGACGTCACTAAAACTTGGAATAGTTGTAATAAATTTTGGGGAATATGAACGCATGCGCTAAAGATTTTATAAACCACATTATGATTAATTTTATATATAAGTAATTAATTTTATAATTAATTGTCGGTTAATTTAATAACATATGGCCTCCTCTTCATTTCTTTCTAGAGTTTTGGGGTTATTCTGTTAAATATATAATGAACACTTCTCCTCGGCTGACAACTATATCTTCTTCTTGTATTAATACATTTTTTTAATAAACTCATAAATTCACTTTTTCCTGTTACGCTCATATCAACTTTATTTTTTAATATTTTTTATGTCATAACATAATACATTTTTACGTCTGACCAGTATATATTTTTGCAGGTTTTCAAAGAAAGATTGCCTTTAGAAACATTTCCACCTATCGTGAGCGACTTTGAAGGATCTTCTAGACGTCTGCTTTTCGATCTACTTATATAAATGAACATTTTTGTAATCTTATGAGATGGCGAAAATAACACCATGAAGCTTTTTGTGTGAAAACAGTGTTTTAATCTAGAAAATCTAAAAAATTGTAGCTTGTAGCTGATTAACGTGGGCTCATTTTATTATATAGGGAGGCGTATAGCTTTTTTAAGAAGTAAATCTTGGCTCTTTAATTTTGAAGAACTTCGCTCTCTAGAATAAAAGAATATAGTAAATGGCATAGACTAAAGGCGAGGCATTGGGACCAGCGTGGGCCTGCACCTCGACACCCGCGAACAGGTCGGCGGTCTCGGCCCCGGTCGCAGCCTCGCAGTCGGACGGAAGCAGCGATCCGTCTGCCTTGCGCCACTCTCTTTTATTCTTCGCTGCGCCTGTCATCGTCTTGTCCTCGCGCGTCTCTCTCTGTTCAACCGTTGCTCTTGCCCTCTGCTTACTGGTGAGGGTTGCTGTGACGGTCAGCATGGCGACTTCTGAGCCGCCCGCTGACCGACGCGATCTTGCCTGCTCACGTCTAATTATTTTCTGGTATTAAAGGGGCATGGGGGTTGTCAGCCCAACTCATGTTAATTTTTGCTCATTTTAAGTTTTACTCAGGTACTTGTCGCAATTTCTGTTGTTTTTGGGTTTCATTTATTTACTGATAGTAATTTGTGATTGTTTTACATTTGGAAGATTATTTGACTTTATTTCTACTCATTTTTGGTTTAATGGAGTTCTTTACTTTTCTTTGAGAAACTTACTTTGGGGAATTTTTTTAATAAATTTTTGTTTGTTTTTAATTAATATAGCTTTTGGTAGTTGTCCGGGGTAAATTTTCACTAGGATTGAATTGTCTAGAGAATAGATCATTGAAGAGGAAGCCTTTTTCCGTGGAGGAATAGCAACAATTCCTGCTATTATCTAAAAAAAAACAATCAGAAATTAAATAAAAAATAAGTTTTTTCATCTGAAAGTAAGGGGCAGCATTAAAATTTAAAATGAACAGAAGCTACTACGTATTAGAGAGAGGTTTCTCCTCCACAACACCTCGCTCTTTACGGTAAAGTTTTAATTCTGTTCCAGTTCTTTAAGAACGACGTGACATTTTTTTTTAATGAAAAACCCCTCAATAACAGTTGTCCTAGGAACATTGGAATGAAGGCGCCTAGGTACTCGCTTGATCAAGGCAAACATTTGCGTTAGACATTAAATAGACCACTACAAGAGGATAATCTGATAATTTTAATGATGATATTTTTTTAATATCATTATTTTAATTAATATTATTCATTATTCATTATTAATTTTTCATTATTTAATAATTCATTATTTAATAATTATCATTATTCATTATTTAATTTTTTTAATATTTTAATTTGATGGTAGTATTAGTAAATGCGGCAGCGGTAGTGGTAGTGATGTTAGTGGCAGATTGCAAATATTACCTTTTTTTTATTTGATCTCCCCTTTTAGGCATTCTCTGAAAGTTCCAACTTAATAACCAAATCCGTTCTTGAGATACGCTCTTTTGACACTGTGGATGCGCATAATGTGTTGTAGTAGTAGTAGTATTGGTAGCAGTAGTAGTTGTAGCAGTTGTAGTGGTGGTAGTTGTAGTAGTAGCAGTAGCGTGCAAATATTGCCTTTTTGGTCAATGGATCATCTCATTGAGCCGGGTCGCTCCTTACTACAGTTCGTTACCACGAACTGTTTGATTAGACGTAGAAAAGAATTGTAAGAGAGATAAATAACGTTTTTGTTTAAATGACCCTCAAGTAACCCGCAATTAAATAGACAAATATCAGTTTTTTAGGTACTTGTTATTTTGTTTCTAAGCTTAGTAGCAAAACTTCTCAAATAAATAAAAGAAAAAAAATATGGGCCTCTGGACGTTACACTAATCATTTATTGCCCATGAAAAGTCAGAAAAACAGTCGCAAAAAAAAATACGTGACACGAAGGGTGACAGGTTACTCGGCGGCCTGCGTGTCCATGGCTTCGACCGCATGCGCCGCAAGGCTCCGCCCGGCCTCCTGCATGGTCAGATAGGTCTGGTCGGCTCCGGCCTTCGTGATCCGTTCGACATGATCGGTGTAAAGCGCATGGCTGACGATCGGGCCGGTGAACCCATGCGCGCGAAGAGTGCGCGCGGCGATCAGCTTTGCCTCGATGTCGTCCATTGCCAGGATCGCCGCCTCTATGGCATCGAGGTTGACGTTGTTCCAGAAGTTGCTTCCACTGCAGAGTTGCATTTTCGATGTCAGCCATACCATCGCCGCGGAATGCTTTGACACCCTGCAACACATCCCCTAGACGGTCGATTCGTACAGCGGGCTCGTCCATCTGCAACCCTAGTGCGGCATATTCTTCCTTGATCCAACCTGCACCCAAACCAAATTCCAGCCGCCCGTTGGACAGCTTGTCAATGGTCATAGCTGACTTTATAAGTACCACGGGATTGTGATAGTCGATACAAAACACCCGACAACCAATCCGAATATCCTTAGTCACGGCGGCGCCTTGAATAAACTCCTCTTAGATACATGGTGTCAGGAGGTAAATAAATTAGAAAAGGCCCACAAATAAGAAGCTCCTTTCCTTAGTTAGAGCAGTTTCTTTAGTTTATAATTTTGTGGGCATTGAAATAGGGAATCATTATTTCGATAATAATTATTCCCGTTTTCATAATAATTTATAAGACCATTTCTAATAAATGGTCTTATTGAAGCTTTTTGTGTGAGAACATTGATTAATCTACATTGCAATTTTATAACATTGACTTTTTTCTTTTATAAGTTGGTTTCACCATCTCAGATTTTCTTCAAATTTTCACCATTGTTACATATTAAAACTGCAAAAATTGCAAAATTTTAGCTTCGAATTCCTTGTCTTTCCAAAATTATGTCGTTTTGAAATTTTGGCTAAAGGCTGATAGCTTCCACCATGGCTGCTATTATGAATTTCATATAAAATTAAAATCTAAACTACTTTGTACAGCAATGATAGAAACAAGAAATTTGGTACCTGACTATTTCTGAGGGTTCTGAAGAATTTAAAAGTGCAGTCCAAAGTCACATATTATGTTTGCATTGATGGTTGGTTTCGTCGTGCCGACGAGCCGGGAAATCTGGGCGTCGCTCAGTTCTGGATATTGCGTAACCAGCCATGAAATGGCATCCGGGCGGTCCTGACGTTTTGAAAGCGGCGTGTAACGCGGTCCCTTTGTCCGTGTGACGGGCACAGGCAGATCCGGTTTCGACATTTCCATCCGGGCGACAGGATCTTTCTGACAGCGCTCGATTTCTTCAACGGTCAATTCGCCGGCGTCGATCGGGCTGGAACCGGTTATTCCGACTGCAACCTCGCCATCTGGTCTCCGGAAATGGTTCCCGACCCGTCCAAATGTTGTTATGGAATGGAATATTTTTGCTTTGAAGGGGATGGGTTATGGGATTCTAAGGATGAAGATTTGATCGAATTGGCCAAAAAAGAGCTGGAAGCTATCGGCATCGCAAAAATAGAGGAAGTGGTTGATGGCTGCGTCGTCCGGCAGAAAAAAGCATATCCGGTTTACGATGAGAATTATAAGGAGAACGTCAACATCGTTCGAAGAGAATTAGAATCGAATTATCCGGGCCTGCACTTGGTCGGGCGCAGTCGTACAGAGAGTATCGAGGTGCGTCGACCATGGTGCTGAGTTGGAGGGAGGTCTGCAGCGGACGGAAGAAAGCGGAGGAAATGGGACGGAGAGCACCAATGGCGTTGCAGTGCACCGAATGAACATGGCATACCTGTTTTCTGTCCAGTTTCGGGTGTCGGTAGAAGTGTTTGCTTGGTTGGTAGGGAGGCAGCGACCGGAGGGAGTGGGAGCGACGGGTGAGACGCGGGGAGGTGGGTGTGGACCACACGTCATCGTCGCCGCCGTCGAACGACTTCTGGCAAAGCCCTGGCCGGCGGCAAAGGCACCGAGCTGGCGCCGCCTTTTGCCGAGATGGCCGATCACGAATTGATCAAACGGGTGCAGGATGGCTTTGAAACCGGCGCGCTGGACCCGCAGCTGGCAGAACTCAACATTGGCCATCTGACCATTGCGGGCCTTGACGGCATCTACTGTGTCAACAAAACCGCCGAGGCCGCGCTGAACCGCGGTTATCAGGTCACGCTGCTACAGGATGGCATCGCCACGCTGGACCCGGAAAAATATACCCAGGTCCAGGTGGCTAATGATAGAATAATTATCATAAATTATGACAACACTTAAAAATTGCAACAAAAATTATCTATTAATGCTCCATTGTTACGACCTAATCATTATGTTAATTTATTATAACTAATAATATGAAGTTTCATTCTTTAGCTGAAATGCTTGATCATAGTAATAGAGTCAGCCCTTGTACTTCGTGTAGTTGAAACCAATTGTTCTCTACCCAGTGGATATAAGTGAAAACCAATTGGCGGCAAGGATGGGACCATGCTAACAAGGCCCTCATCATCATATCAAAGTTTTCTTAGCCCCTGGCCCAAAAGGTTTAGCAGTAGTAGTTCTTAATTTCATTTCTTCTTCTTAATCCATTTATCTTTTAGGCTAATTAAATTTATTATTATTTTAAGTTGGCAAATTATTATTAGACCCTAAATCATTTGAACTATTATTATTATTTACAAAGTCTTTTGAAGGAATAAATGGTTTTCTATCCTTGTTTTTATTTAACAACATAGGTTTTTTCTCAATAACTTTATTAGAAACTGCTTTTTACCCTGTATTCTAAATATTAAAATTATAAGATTACGTCAGCTTATTGGTTATAAAAAGGTTTCCATAGCTGAGTTAAATGCTACAAAAAATATTGATAAGCCAATTCTTGTTCTTTTTACGAAAATATAATAATATAGTTCAATAAAAAGACTTTATTTAAGATTTAATATGGATCTTGACATTGACAAGAAATAGACTCGACATGGATCGTGAATCAACGCATGAAAAACACGGTAAGATGACTAAACTCATCTTCCTAGTCATCAGCTGATGACTAAAAGTCTCAACGAGTAAACTAATCGTCAAGCTTTTTTTCTGTTTCTAAAAGTAGCGCTTTAGCCTGCTGCTGCTGATCGTTGAGCAGCATTGCGATAGATAAGTACCAGTTGATTTCTTGTTTATACTTCGTACTTTTTTCCTTTGCGCTTTCAAACCTCGATATCGCTTCCACCTGGTTTCCACCGAGTAAAGAGGCCAATGCGCCATAGTACAAATCTTCATCTGTCTGACGGTCGATCAGAGAGAAGTATTCAAGGGCGGAAGCGTAATCCTTCTGGTTAAAAGCTTCAACGGCCCGTTCTCGGTTTTCCTGATTTTCCACAGAAAGACTTGGCTGATAGTGGGGCCGATGCAGTAAAAGTTGGCGTGGGGCCTGGGTCTATTTGTACCACTCGAGTGGTGTCGGGTGCAGGCGTTCCTCAATTGACAGCTGTTGCTGATTGTGCAGGGGCCTTAAAAGGATCCGGGATACCGGTGATTGCTGATGGTGGTATTAAATATTCCGGAGACATCAGTAAAGCCTTGGCGGTGGGAGCCTCGGCAGTCATGATTGGATCTCTCCTCGCGGGTACAGAAGAATCCCCGGGAGAAACGGTACTGTATCAAGGCCGTCGACTAACAATAGCGCTGAATTTCGTGATTAGACACTTTGCAGTCGATCAACAATAGCGCTGAATTTCACGATGAGATACTTTGCCGTCGACTAACAATAGCGCTGAATTTCCTGATTAGACACTTTACAGTCGACCAACAATACCGCTGAGTTTTATACAAGGATAGAACTTATGCTAAAGTTCTATTATCAACGGAATTGAACGCTTGCTCATAACCTATAAAACTGAGGACCAAAGGTGTTTAATAACTCAGACCCTTCTCAGGTTTTAATCTACGGAATGCGTCAGTGCCCGGCAGGAAGCCTTCACCGGGTTTGCGGTGCACCGGCGCCTCGTTGTGCAGAATGTCATACGCTTCGTACCAGTGTTCCGCGGCACCGGCTGAGAACAAATCAACGTCGTCCAGTTGCACGGGGCAACGCATCGGGCTCAATTTGTGGTTCGGCTTTTTTGCGTCCGGTGACCCACCGTGCTGCGTCATATGTTGCTCCCTGTTGCCGCCTCTAGCCGTCTCTTGGCGCCTCTTGCCGCCTCTTGCCGCTAGAGATGCGTGCGGATTTTCCGTTTTTTCTAGCCAAATATTGAAACAATGTAGGTAAAGGTTCTCTTCCCTTAAAATTGAAATTCCAACTCATTACTCTCCAATTCAAATTTCCAATTTCGTAGTATAAAGAGTACTAAAACCATAGGATTTTGCTTATGGTTTCCGGCTGTCTAAAAATCAGCCTAAAACCGGGCGATTTTGTTAAAACTTTAAGGCACAAGCCGATATTTTGGCTTTTTAGTAAAAGAATTATTAAAAACATAAAACCCTCCGGTAATTAATGCAAAATAAGAGAACCAATGAGGTCGCGGAACACTTCGCGCGGGACCTCGGTGTCCTGGATCGGGTTGCGGAACGGCCCGAGTCCGCCCGGCACCTCGACACTGTCGGGCAGGGGCGGGAGTGGCGGCAGCGGTTGCTGGGGAAGGGCCGCGCCGGTCCCGGCCAACACCGCTAGGGCAGCGGCCGGCGTCAGCAGACGGCGGGAGATCCTGTTGGGGAGGGTCCTGGTCATGACGATTGCCAAGGTGCTGTTAGGTCGGGCAGATCCTCCCGTAACAGCGTCACGGGTGACAGTCCCGAGCGCTGAGCTTCTTGAGAGAGTGTTCTTGGAGTAAATTTTGGCGCTAATGGTTTGAAATGGCGAGATGATATTATGATGACAAGAAACAAGTATTTTAGAAAATGCAGTTTGATCATTGGACTAATCTTATGCCTATCCCTTACGGGATGTTCTTTTTTCATTCGAACAAAGCCAGACAGAAAAGGCAATTGCACGAATGGCTATTATTGGGCTACCGGAGATCTTCTTGTTGCTGTGTTTGGTGGGTTTGTCGGCACCCTTCTCATCTTGTCTGCAAATGCTCCTGATTATTGTGCATATGTTATAGACTTGTCAGCCTATATAGTAGTAAAACGCATCAACAAGAAGTTACACAAGTCCACGGTAATAAATTGTAGCAAACTTACCCTTTTAAGTTATTCTTTTAACATGACCAATTCCTGTTTTAGGTATAATTGTTCCTTTACCAAAACCCAGAAAAGGAACTTTGCGCCTAGATTGTCCTCTTTTAAATTGCAAATAATCCACACTATTTTCTCTAAGCCCCAACCCTACCATATCTGTGCCCCCCATACTCTCAGTGTACCTAGTCTTGGCCATCAGCCCGCGCATCCCCGCAAGCTGCTTCATCTGGGTCGGAGAGCCGCGGGCGCCCGAATGGGACATCATGTACACCGCGTTGGTGTCCTTGACGCGTCCGGTCTCCTCGTCGACCTGCACCGCCGAGATGCGGGCCATCATGGCGTCCGCGACCTTGTCGGAGCATTTCGCCCAGGCGTCGACGACCTTGTTGTATTTCTCGCCCTGGGTGATGAGCCCCTCAAGGTACTGTTCCTCGAAGGTCTTGACCTGGCCGCGGGTCTCGTTGACCAGATGATCCGAACAAAATTTGTGCTGCTTGTATTATAGGCAGAGCTGACGTCTGGTCGTTTGTTGTGCATTGCACAATCATGACGCCTGTTAAACGTTCATTAACCATGTTCGTCCGCATGCCGATTAATTGTCGGCTGAGTCGGATTCACTCAGTTTCCTCAAGCCTTTGAACGATTCTCACGCCACTTCACCAGATTCTGGCACGTCCGTTGCGCCTCTTAAGGCACTCAAGAATACAAGTGCACCGAATAGAAGGACGATTAGGGGATGAGGTTGTTCACGAAATGTTGCTGTGGGCCATTGAAACGGGTGTGCAGCAATATGATCTGATGGCCGAACCCGCGGGCTATAAGGACAGCTGGTCTAACTGCAATATCCCGCTGCACAACCGCACCATCAGCCGAACATTTAAAGGCAAAATGTTTGGTGAACTGTGGCTTCATCATCTGCGCCCACAGATCAAACAGCTTTTCAATAATCTCCCCGCTGATTGGCGCGCACGCGCGCTGAAATTGCGTGGGAAAAGTCACTCCAGCTAGGGCGTCACCATCTTGCTCGACGCACTTTTTGTTGCTTCCTACCTTTTTTTTTTCTTTTTATTTTAAGTGGTAAACTCTTTGCCATTATTTCTGTAATATACTTCGACTTCTCCTTTCCTGATTTCATCTTAAAGCATAATTCTTAACCACAAGGTGTTAAAAAATGAATTCTTTAGTAACAGATGCAGACCAATTATTCGATATACCCCAGCCCACGAAATCGTATTGAATTAAGATTTTCTATTTCTTTTTTCTTTGAAGTAACAGGAATTTTTTTTGCTCAATAAAACAATTTACACAACCTCCCCTCTCCCGCGCTGCGCAGCCAGGTGACGGTGGGCCCGTCCATGGTTTCCGCCACCTCCGTGGAGGCCATGGTGAAGCCGGTGGAGAACATCTCCGGCAGCACCACCAGCTGGCTGTCAGGCGACAACTGTTCGAAGGCGCGGTCGAACAGCGCGCGGTTGGCGACCGGATCGTGCCAATGGGTTGCGGTCTGAACCAGATCGAGGGTCAGAGACTGCACAGGATCTCCGCGCCCCGCTGCAGGGTCTCGTCGTCCTTGGCAAAACACAGGCGCAGCACCCGGTGCCCCGGGTCCATCGAGAACCGTCGCGCGATCCAGGACTGAGCGGCGAGACCTCACCCGCGGGGCGGGGCGCGGGAGGCCGACCGGTCACCCCTCGATCGATGTCGTTTTTTCGACTCACCTGCTGGTCGCTGCGGCTCCGCCCAGGACCCGAAGTTTTCTGAGTCGATTCCGCGCGCTCATGCGATTCGGCCTGCAGGGGGCGACGGAACGCTGCCCCTCTCCCCTCGAGTCAGCCTGGAGCCCCGAAATGTCCACGTCCCCCGCTCGCCGCCCCCTCGCCGCCCGGTTTCGGTAGCAGTAGTAGTAATAGTGGGATTTCATTGTCCCTAAGGACTGTACATTCAAGATTCCCAGTGCTGTCACTGTGGGAATAGAATTTCAATGGGTACAGGGAAGCTTTGCAGAAAATCATCGCATACAACAATTTTATTGGCAGATAGATGTTGACCAATAGAAAGGGAAACTAGTAAGACTGGAAACTCTAAGCTCCATGAAAAAAACAAAACAAGGAAGCCATCTAGCCACATCTGGACTAAATACCTTTTTTTTTACAGCTCTAAATAATTACTATCTGTAAAAAACTAAAAGTTCTAGTTGCCTTTTTAAGTACCCAGAAAATTGGAGGGCAACTGGGCCTCCTCCCCCTCTTTATTTCTTATAATTATTTGATCAAAACTATGGGAAAGCCATTTAGCCAAATAAATGAATATGCAAGTTTCGCTTTAATTATTCATCTGCGGACAGCCGAAATCAAAACTAAAAAACGTTCAGAAATTAAATAAAAAAAACATTTTTTTTCAACTGAAAGTAAGGAGTGACGTTAAAACTTAAAACGAACAGAGATGAAAGAGACTGTTCCGGCTCTGTTGGTCTTTCATTTAACCAATTTTAAATATGAGTTTATATATATTTATAGTTGATATCAAGTAGCCACCTTTGATTTTGAAAATGCTTCTCTTCCTTGCTCTACTTCAGTTAATTGGCTGGGATTTTCACTGAGTTGTTCTCTTTCTTCTGCATATTCAATACTGATAAATACAGTGGTTAAGAATCTGAGGGTAACACATGAGAAAATTTCACCCAATAAAGGAAGATATAATCAAAAGGATCCTTATAGTTTGTACCACAACGGCAGGTACAAATGGCTAATTCGGTTCCACTAGAATTCCCATTGATAGGAAGATTGGCAGTCACGGAGAACGTCGTCATTGCTAACCCTGTATAGTAATCATGCATCCCGATACGAATCTCATCGATTCGATTGGGATTGGCTCCCGCCATAGGACTGGATACAGTCAGCGTAGGTCGCGACTCGTCCGCAAACCACCCGACAGTATCTCGTCCTATTCGAGAAATTGGCGCTCCCAAATCTACCCATCGAACGAACATCATTTTTTCTTCTTCCGTTAAGGGTGGTATCCCCGAGGGTTTTCCTTAACTTGTCTGATTTTGCTGAGCAGATTCGCAGTAATGTAAGTAAGAACTGTACATGACTGAAATGAATTCAAGCCAAAAGTGGAGACAGACCCCTTGCGCTACCACTAGAGTTGCAGGAAAGGTGTAGGGAGTAGAAGGGAAAAGCAATATATATTTTTCCACAACTAAGGCATGTGTTCAGCGAAAGTATCTGGATAAGGTCAAAATTTAGGGTATCTTAGGCACTGCGTAAGATCCTAGCATACAAGGCAGAACCATGGGTATCAAATAAAGAGGGGTCATTTCTGGAGTGATCGAGAAACAGATTAAAAATTAAAGTCTTATTTAAATGAAAAATTACTAAGAAGAATTTTTTCGGTGGAATCGTCCTCAAGCAATTTTACAGGGAGGGGGAATCTAAGTGCGGATGGAACTATCTCAATGGAATTTGATGGAGGGATCCACTTTAAGTTGGATGAAATTTCCGTTGAAGAGAAAGGTATATTGCGTAGAGGGTGACCCATATTTACCGGCGTTATTTAAAAAGCGGGCAAAAATTATTCTGCGTATAAAAAGTTGAGAAAGAATAGTTTATGAGCTGAGAGTCCCAGCGTGAAATTGGTATATTTTGACTCTAATTGCATAAATAATTCCTAGGATATGCTCTCCTGTAATTTAAATTGTACATGGAATAAACGACTTGAATCAACGATTCTCATGAATATTTAAGTATCGTAAACTATGAGCAGTTTTTCACCTTATCTAATGATCAGACAGAAGGCACTTCCAAAGCTTAAAAAATCGCAGAGTTACGGATCTGAGCCATTACTAATAGTAATTCAAAAACAATCAAATCGTTGATGCGCAGGGATCGACTCGCACAGCGCATTCGTCACCGGTTCCGTGTGGTCGCGTATTGTCTGTGAGTCGTGTTATAACTTGCACCCGTATTGGGCTGCTTATAAGCCGTGTCGCGTGCCGCATGTCGCATATCGCATGCTGCATTACGCACCTCTAAAAGTGCCTGTTGCTGATCGTCGGTCATTGCCCTCTTCGACAGGAGTTTGCACAGGGACGGAATTTTGGCCATCGGACCAATCTTCGGGACCTTCGCTTCACCGGAGTTTCGTTTCTTTCGATCCTTCTTGTTCGGTCTTCGACGGTCGGACCGTGACGCAGCGAGTTCACGTCGCGCGACTCGAGCTCGCAAACCCGCTCGAGCCCTGCGCTTGTGCGACAACGCACTTCCGGCCTTCGGCCTCCAGTGCCTTGGCGTTAAGTCTGGCCCACTGCTTGCTCTGTGGCGGGCGGAGGCTGCGCCATGTGGAACTCGAAGACGCTCAAGCGGACGCTGGCCCTGGTCCTGGTGGTGGTGATGTCCGGGTGCCAATCGGCGCTGCGGGCCCCAGGCAGCCTGGTGGCGGGCCCCTCGAAAGACGTTCAGAAATTAAACTAAAAAACAAGTTTTTTTTAACTGGAAACAAGGAGCGACATTAAAACTTAAAACAAACAGAAATTTTTCCGTATATGAAAGGATTGTCCCCTCCTCAACGCCTCGCTCTTTACTGAAAGTTTGACTCTTTGTCAAAACTCTAGTTTTTAAAGTAATAAGAAACTTTAGCGTAAAAGATTGAGGCGTTAAGGAGGGGCAGCCCCTTTGGTATACCGAATAATTTCTGTTCTCTTTGAGATTTAACGTCACTCCTTAATGTCAGCATTTTAGATTACCTTAAGTTAGAATTAATGCTTTTGTATTGCTTGTATGCTTTTTGTGTACGCATTGATGATCTTATCCATATCAAAACACCAAACCCATTTATCATAACTATCATTTTCAATTTTGGCACGTTTTGTTTGATTGATGGTCCAGATTGTAGATTTTTTAATTGTTCAGGTGGTGGGACAAAGCCAGTTTTTTATTCTTCCAGCGAATTATCATTTATAACACTTGTAAATTTTATTTTTTGGGTCTCGTCTCATTTGATGGTCGAGGTTGCTGGTACTTCAGTTGCCCATACACTGGGTATTTTATTTATTTTACCATAATTTTATGTACCCCTGTAAAAGTTGCTATTTTACTTATTTTATTGGCATTTTATATATTTTACTGACATATTATATGGCGCCCTGTATTTATCATTGCAAAAAACTGCCAAAAGGCTGGGAGAAACAGGTTTGGATATGATATTGTTATCATAATTTTACTGGCTACACAGCAGAGCAAAAGAAAGTAATATAACTGAATATTGCACTCATTAATTTTGCTGTGAAGTGTTTATGATTAGGGGATAAATTTTGAGCCAATATAGGTGTATCTTAGTTTGTACAAGATTTTTGAAGACGCAAAATTTCAGCTTTGAGACTGGGATCTGGAAGGTAGTTCCCTCCTGCCTTATAGAAAATCAAGCCCCTGTTACTAAGTATCAAAAACCAAAGTCGAATCTAAGGGGCTAGAATTTTTGACCCCCTGCCCATTTTTGACCCCTCAGACATGTTTGTCTGACTCGTAAAAACGTAACAAAAATGAATATAAACAAATTTTTAACCTGTTTTTAAGGTTTTGTCCCTAAGAAATATGAGGTATTTGTAACTTACGAATGGGTGTTCAGATCCTAATGAAAATTGAGACTTAGAAGGTTCTTGTGCTTTAGAGCCCTCATTTTAATTCCTGACCAGGTCTGGTGAATTGGGGGGCGTTGGAGGGGGAAAAGGGAAATCTTGAAAAACGTGAAAATTGAGGTATCTTTATCTTACGAATGGGTGATAGGATCTTAATGAAACTTGATATATAGAAATCTCTTATGTCTCAGATGCTCCATTTTCAATTTGAATTGGATCCGGGGACATAGGGTACATTTTAACTAAATATTTGATACATAGAGTTGTTTATGACATAGAGTCGGTTAGGTATTTAATATAATGCGTTCTGGGCGGCCTGTTTTCCATAATTCTCTGTTGTAGTTTCCATAATTTTGTTACTGAAGTATTATATTTTCATCTTATTTTGGTATATACCATTAGTATTAACCTAACTTCACTTCTTTGGTGTGGTCGCTATAACACGTAAGTAGGCTACCGAAGCTTGTGTACAATAGGCACAGGGTATATGCACTGTTCTACGCAAATCGTTTACCTCGCTCACCGAGAACCTCGAGGAAATGGGCCAGCGGCAGACCCAGGACCACCTCGCGATGGACCTCAACCAGGTCATCGACGGCCTGCAGATCACGTTCGGACGGGAGTCGACCTTCGCCCCCGGCTCCGCCGAGTTGTCGCCGGAGCTGAAGGCACGGCTGGGCGAGCTCGGCCGCGTGCTCGAGCACTACCAGCACCTCGTCCTCGTCGAGGGCTTCACCGATTCGGAGTTCAAGCCGACGCCGCGCTACGCGAGCGCCGAGGCCTTGGCGAGTGCGCGGGCGATCAAAAGTTACGAGCCTGCGAAAATTTGCTTGATTTTGAAACAGGAGGGAAAACACCCCCTAAAATTCAAGAAATCTTAATGAAACGCCATCATATTCAGCATACCAGAGAACCCTACTATAGAAGTTTCAAGCTCCTATCTGCAAAAATGTGGAATTTTGCTATTTTTGCCAGAAGACAGATCATGGATGCGTGCTTATTTGTTTTTTTTTTTTTTTGTTTCTCCCCAGCGGTGATCGTATTGTGGGGTGATCATATATGAAGGGTTTTTGCCTCCTCAATAACGAAATATTACTTAAACTCTGAAAAAGCAGTTAAAATTCAACAGCAGAAAAAAACAAAGCCGGAAAAAAATCTGATGTAGACTAAAATATATGTAAAAAATGATTTAAAGAACGGTGGGGGCTATAGGAAGCAATTCCAAAGGGAAGGGGTGTTATTAGACACTATTATTAGCGTGTATTAGAGCCAAGGCTATGCATATTCACACCACAGTGACAATACGCGGCTGGCCAACCCTAGAAAGCTATTCTAGAGGGAGGGAGGGTTGCTATTAGAGATAAATATGATTTCATGCCCACAACTATTCGCTTTTATTTCAAAGTGGCTATAATAGCGATTGGAAAAATCCAAGATTTTATCACAAAACTAACTCTGTTTTTCTCGGTCTGTCTTAAACTGAAAAAGGAAACAGAATTACATGAAGCAATAGCACAGGGATGTACGCAAGGGAGCGCTCTTTGCCCCTCTACGGAATCCTGATTTTTTCCGATTGTCTAGTAATTTTCAATAAACTAATCCAAAAATATTGTTCATGTCACAAAAAAAAAGTTTTTGCGTACCTGCCTGTAGCCCGCCTTCTCGCCGGCAAGCAGCAGGTCGGTGTTCTTCGACACGCTGCCCGTGACCTTGGCACCGAGCTTCGTCAGCCTGTCCTTGAGTTCGTTACGGTCGTAGGCCTCGAACGTGCCGGTGATGACGCCGTGCCATTTTTCTCCCAGGGTTGAGCTTAACGAACCAGCTACAACTACTACTACAAATAACTCACTGCAGCACCAATCTGCCTGAGGCCAACACAGCTACGCACGCTCCTCCTCCAACCTAATATATTTAAAGCCTCCCTCTTTACACCCTCATTATTGGATACACTCGGATTCGAACCCTCGCTCTCTCAGACAAAGGATCATGAATCCAGCGCGCCAACTCAACCGGCCAGGGTACTTAGCCTATAACAATCGTGTTATTGTGTGATGAAACGAAGGAAGTGAATAAGAAACTCACTCAGTGAATTACTGAATAGGGTAATTCCCTATGTTTCAGCAGTATGGCTTTTGAAGTGAGAGAGGGGATACTAAGGTTATCTTGGTGGTTCTTGGAGGAGCGATTATTTTGGCACAAGAAACAATTCCTAAGCGAATACCTCGGGGATAATTTTCAGCCAGTAATTGACGAACTAAAAACAGATTTTCCAGCAAAGATCTCTGTTATAAGAAGACGCTGGTCCAGCCAGTAGCTGGAGATCCAATTCATGGATTCATATAGAGATTTTGCAAATAGAAGTTTCTTACGGTCCTGAGAAATGAAGGGTAAGAGTTGTACAATTTTTGTTTATCTATTGCAAAGTATTTTATATAATATTATCAAGATAACTATTTAGTTAGAAAAAAATCAAGAAAAAACAAAATAAAAAGGAAGAAGAAAAGTGCTTATGACATCAGAGTTGGGCAGTCCCAATGATCCCTTCCTTTCGTACGTCCCTACCTGTTATGGCTGTATACAGCATTTTGACCTATGTGACTATTAGCTTGTCTAGAGTTTTTAACGTATAGTTTTTGGCCAATGATTCAGGTCAGTAGATCAACAATGAAATTTTTCTTTCTGATACGCAAAATCGTGCTCTGGATAGATGAAGCTTCCTGAAAACTCATAAAAAAATTCTTTTTATTTAAGGATAGGGTAAGAAAATTGTTTTTGGGGGAGGGGTAATAGGAAGAGATGATGCCGTTTCTCCTATTGAGCTCTCTTGAATGTCTCAATGGTTGCGACTCATCTATGCGACACTTCCATGCTTATCATTACAGGGACGATGGAGGGTTTTCAACTTCTTTCTTATCAATTTTCGATGCTTGTTTTATCACTGTAGGGGCTATGGAGAGTTTTCACCTTCTGTCTTACCAATACCGTCCTAGACACAGCTTAGATACCAATATACAGTTATGAAGACTCGGTTTATTTTGGGACACAGTGCGCAGTAGCGATGCTAGTGGTTGGTAGCCGATCAAACTCCTGATGTAATCATGTTTACAGACGATCGAGATCGAACAAATGAATTTCATCACATAGTGACAACATGTGCTACCAGACGAGTGAGATTTATTCGAGCATTTATCGATGTGTATCGATTTTGTGAGATTCTAGGATGATCTATTTGAAGTATTGAGTCATCGTAATCAGGATGATTTAATCAAAATAGAAGAACAGAAAATCTTTACAGAAGATGCCAGAAAAATCCATATACGTCTCTTAGAAATCATTTGCAAATTACAACGATTGGAACGTGTAGATATATCACACAAATATACTGCATCCTTCTACTTTAATTAAGCCATCCAAGCCAAGTGGTCAGGGTGATAGACTTGAAATGCCGAGAACAGGGGTTCGAGTCTGGGTTTCACTTGCTATTTGGTTTCGGAATAAGGATGAATGGTTTGACTCCGTATGCTCAGCCAGAGTCAACCCAGCTCTAAATGGTTACCTGGAGAAATCTGGTGGAAAATCACAGGGAGTGTAGGTTGATTTGCCCCCAACTAAGGAAAGCAGAAAATCAGAAGATCGGAACTAGTTTTGCGCACACCCCTTAAAGCATCAGAAGCAGATGTGCCTTCTCACGTTTCGAAGACTTGAAACGACATATAAATAAGGATTTCTTAGATTTTATGAGATCGATATCACAGAAGGCAAAAGCGATCGTGAAAAGAATTTTAAAACACTGTCCCTTGATAATTGTTGCACACATATAGAGGTTATAAGCTTACATCTGATGGTAGAAGAATTATGGTAGGCAAAACTTAAGGAGTTGCAGCACAATCTTGTCGTGGTCTTTCATTATGCTTAGCTGTCAAAGATGGCCAGCAGGAAGGCGCCGTCGTTGTCGCTAAAAGTCTTGCGGCGCACGTCGAAGAGAATCGTGTCCGACTTGCCCAGCTTGGCGCTGGTGCGAGCCTTGACCTGTACAGGCAGCGAGATGCCGGTCACCTTATCATAGATGATCAGATCGATGCCGTCGTCGTCCGCGAAGGGAAGGAAGGGAGAGAACCGCCCATCAGAGCCCAGCATCAACTGGGCCGCGACAGTCATCTCCCCGATGGTTCCAATCTGGGTCTGTGTCATTGATTTGGAGCCAGACTGTTTTTCCTCAGTTGTTTTGATGTTCTCATTAAAGTAACTCTAATAGCTTCTTTTCCCTACGTGGATCAGTAGCGACAATTGTATTTACTATTATTGGTGGCGGTTTTATTTGTTTTTAGTTTAGTGTTTTTTTCTTTTTATCTTGTGCTGAGGACGCCTAGTTTGGATACAGGCGAAATATCTGCGTTATTTTAGTCTTTCCTCTCTACTGGCCGCAGTCTCGTTTGAGGTTTTTTTGTGGAGTTTTGTGTTGTTTTGATCTCTCTTTGTTGTTTATTATCCCCCATTTTACTTCTCTAAAAAAAGTCCAAATACAGAGTTGGCAGGTCACCGGCGATATCATACGGTAGACACAATATGCACGATCTTTGTGCGAGAACAGCATAGCAGCACCTACGTTAAGAAGTGAACTAACTAGTTGGTTCGGTTATGGGATATCAGGAATTAAGCAGGTTTGTGACACGTTCTGTTAATATGGAGTATTTTATTCCACTTTGTACTAAATAACACGGAAAAGGCCGTGAAAGAATATGGTATCAAGTAGGAAGGTAACACTCTACTAGACTTTCTTACAATAAAGTTTGAATGTTTGTCTCAGTTTATTTTAGAACAGCTGAATAAGAAATAATTTAAAAGTGCTAATAGCTTTAGTGTAAAGAGCAGGGTATTGAGGATGAGGCAACCCAGCATATACAGTGTAAATCTGCCAAAGTTAATGTGCAAATTTTGTTTTGATTTTTCATGTACGGTGAGCCAAATTTGAACCTGCATTAGTTGAAAAACGTTCAGGAATTAAATAAAAAACAAGTTTTTTTTCACTGAAAGTAAGGAGCGACACAAAAACTTAAAAGGAGAGACATTGCTTTTAAATGAGCCCATCAAACAGATCAATCAATATGATTTTTCAGTAACCTGCCAGCCCTTGCAGAAACAATCATTAGAAATAAATAAAGAGATACATGCTTCTCATGCAAAAAAAGTGATTCTCCTCGTTTTTAAAGATGAGAGGCTAAAAACACCTTTTAAAGGTCTTACTACTGCTACAACCACTACTACTACATCTACTTCTACTACTAACATCCTACTGTAGCACCAAGCCACCTGAGGCCAACACAGCTACGCACGCTCCTTCTCCGTCTTCGTCGCTATTTTAGTGATATGCTGAAAAAACAGAATTGATGCCATTGAGCAGACAGGGGGCAAAGGCCCTTCCAGACCCCAGTTTACCCCTTCCAGACTCCAATATCATCCCCAGCTGAAATTTAGTTTCTTCAATTAGAATAGTTTTGCAAATATATTTTGCTTAACTGAGAACAATAAGTTTTGTTTATTTGAAATGTTTGTTTGCTTCCATAAGAAAAACTTTTTTCTTAAGATTGATTTTTTTTCTTTTTTTTTTATTCTGAATAAACACCAAACATATTTAAGTGTATATTACTTTTAGGGAATGGGAAATCAATCGCATCAAAATCATCCGTTTTATTATACAATTTAAAATCTAATTTATTATTATCGAAAATATTAATATTCAAATCTAAGAAATTATTTTCTAGACCTGTGTCATGACTAGGTTCAAGAGTCAGCTTCGATAGATATATATTTCTAGAAATATCAATAAATTCCTTACAGTTTAAAACCAAAATATCATCTAAATATCTTTTATTATTTGTCCAAAGATAATTTTTTATTATTTGGATTTTTCTGTGCGACCGTCCATGCGCCGCTGACGGGCGATTTCAGACCCCAGTCCTTTGGGTCGCCGTTACCGATCGGCACCAGCCTGGACGTGCGGCTTCTTCCCGACGTGCCAGAGCAGGGTCGGGGAAACCGCGCGACGACGGCTTCCGCTCCGCCAACGCTTACCGTAGCTGACCGGCCGGCCTTGGGCTCGCCCGCGGCGCAGCAGCCGCCATCTGCGCTTGCGCGGACGGCTGCGGCTTCGGCGACTCAAATCGGCGTTGCGCCGAGCACGCTGGAGCCGCGTGCTGCTGAAGGGAGAGGAAAAATAAAAAAAATATATAGATATTTTTAGCTTACGATTGGGTGATCGGATCTTAATGAATTGTGATATTTAGAAGGACCTCGTGACTCAGAGCTCTTATTATAAATCCTGACGACATTAAGCCTCTAACTTTCCTTTTAAATCAATCTATTGATTCTTAGAATTTCGCTTGAGCTCAAACCTTATGAGTTCTTGGTTTTTAGCTCTTCCGACCTCGTCACAAGTGCTATATGAGCTCTTAGCTCTTGTTTAAATTTGGCGCCCACTACATTTCCTACCTTAATCGCAGCAGTGTTATTCTCGTACATAGCACTAGTCACTTTAATGTATTTGTCAGGTATGCCATACAAGGACAAGACCTTTGCTAAAGTTCTTCTATCGACAGAATCGAACGTTTGCTCATAACCTATTAAACTGAGGACCAAAGGTGTTTGACAACTCAGGCATTTCTCAATTATTAACCTAAGAGTGAAATTTGGTCAAAACATCCTTTACCTTTTCTAAAACCTTACCGTTCTTCTCTTAAAACTTTGTCTACAGCATCTCTCAGTCTCTCGATAATTGCCAAAGTCACTCTTATCACCTTTCCTATACAGTAGTTTAATTAAGATTTTTCTAAAATCGCTAGGTACTTCCCCTTTCTCAAAAATCGTATTCATAATCTTCAGTAACGTATTTCTAACCTCAGAGCCACCATATTTAAGAAACTCATTTACCACACTATCAGTGCCTGGAGCCTTATTATTTTTTAGTCCTTTTAGCACTGTCACTAATTCTTCCTCACAAAACACATCTTCCTTCACATCCAAGATATAAAAAAAAAATTCATTTCACTATAAAAATAATGCATGGAAGTCTTATGGCTCTTTACTATAGGTAACGCTATAACGTTGCCTCTGATCATTAATTTCAATATTACTAATTTAAGTGTTTTTATTATATTCTGGCGCCTGTTCTTGCTTTTTTTTCATTTTTTATGTATTTCATGTTTTACTGCATTGTTATTGGTTATTTTGGCGTTTTATTGTAAGCCAAACTTCTAGTGCAAAATAACGGCTACATGTTGGTAACAGTGTTTTTTTTATGGATAAATTGAATGATCGAATGATTGATTGTATCACCGAAACCTCAAGTATTGACAAGAAAAATTGACAAAATTGCAATAGTTTAAATCGAAAACGATGATTATAGGTGTAATCTTCTGATATATTAAATATATTAAATATAGCAATATATATAAATATATATTAAAATATATATTTAAATATATTAAATATAGATATATTAAAATAGCAAGCATCGGGACTGTTTAAGTTCGTTAGAAATAAATAAATAAAAATGAGACAGGGTAAAGCAGAATGAAAAAGAAAATAAAAAACACGGAATAACCGAACCTCATCATTCTTAATGTTTTGTTGACAACACAACGACTATTTGTTTCGTTTTTGGACTCATGAAACCAGGGTAAGCTCCTGATCAAAGTAAAGCATTGAACTACATTAAGAACGCCTTTCTTACATAACCTTAATCGGAATCTACTGTTTTCCAAATCTTCCAGGTTTTCCCGATTAGATCATCTTCACAGTCACTAAGAGTTGAGATGTTATCCTCCTCGTCACTTGCATGAAGTAATTCTTTGGTCTGTTTTCCCGTAATCCTTCTAGAAGCTATCTAAAAGGAAAAACAAAGAGGGGAGTTTTCCCCCTCCAAATGCCGTTGCTTTATTCTAGCGTTTATTACCTAAGAAATAAAAACACAGGAATCATTTTGCATCATTTCTCTTCAGAAGTTATATTTTAAAGGAGGTTTTCTCCAGCATTGCCAGACCTTCTAAAGAAATCCTCCAGTTTTCTGACAAAATTGTACCGCAAGAGATTATTTTGTGCAAACTGAATAGCAGGTTAAAAATTTGTCAGAGCAAGAAAGAGATTTTCAATAAACTAAAACTTGACCAGATATTGTCGAAAAAAGCTAAAAATTTGCCTTATTTTGGAAAATAGGAGGAAACACCCCCTAAAAGTCATATAATCTTAACGTAAATCGCATAATCGCATTCAGCGTATCAGAGAACCCTACTGTAGAATTTTAAAGCTCCTATCTACAAAATGTGGAATTTCGTATTTTTTGCCAGAAGACCGATCACGGGTGCGTGTTTATTTCTTTTTCCCCAGGGGTGATCGTATCAACCCAGTGGTCCTAGAATGTTGCAAGAGTGCTCATTCTAACGGAAATTAAAAGTTCTAGTGCCCTTTTTAAGTATATAAACATAACTATATTTTGTGACTAGCTGGTATAGAGAAGGTGAAAAATTCTGAAGTAATATTGTAGTTGCATTCCGTTTCCGTGGTTAACTCAAATGGTGTGAATTTCCACTTTTTTTTATATCTCATTAGTAAATGTTTGAAAAAAAAAACAAAAAACAACAATACCCTCCCTCTGATTTAAACTGACAATTCAGAGACCCATCTATACCGACTAGATAAAAAATAATAATAAACAATTAATTATTGCCCTTCTTTTATATTTTTTTGAAAATCCATGCTAAAATTTACTGGAACGTCTTATGATGAATAAAATTTTTCAAACTTTTCTTGAAATTTTGCGATATTGGCGTTTTGTTGACATATAGTCGAGTTTTTTGCTTTTCTGTTTTGTTACTTTTCTTTGAAAAACACGTTTATTATATATTTAAACTTAGAATTTCTTTCCTGAATTTTCACTGGGGATTTCGTATTATCAAACTTTGAAGTGAAAAATGGTAAGATTTTTGAAATTTCGCAAAATATGAAAAAATATGTTTTGCAATAAGGTGAAGTTCGCTACAGTCCATGCCTGTTTGGGTGACTGTGTGTGCCTGTTTTTTTTACTTTGTGTGTGTGCGTGTTTGGGTGTGTGTTTGTATATATTTCTTTTTCCTTTTGGGTGCTTATGTTTCTACACCCGTACTGTCTGTCTGCTTGTGAGAGTGTCTGTGTGTTTCACTTTGTTTGGCTATGTGCGCGTGTATTTGTGTGTGTGTGTTTGTTTATGTGTGTGGGTATTTTCTCCCATATGTGATTTTGTTTCTCTTCGTGCCTTTGCCTCTGAATGTATTTGTATCTATGTGTCTATTCTAATTGGCCATTGAACCCTAAAAAGTACAAAATAAACTGCAATAAAATTATTGAACGTTGGATAAAAAGGAATCTGAAATTTCATTTAGTCCAACATTCTCTTTAATTTAGCGTCTATTTAATAAGATTTGTACGGTTTGTTGCTTTGGGTGAATGTGGACCTCTCGGCTATCTTATAGTATCAATTTATATTTAGTAATATTGTAATCTTTATATTTATTGACGAATCCTGAGCTAGTTACTACTTTCATATTATGGTTGTGTTATTTTTATCTTTGCCAGATTGACTCCTGAATCACAAAGCCCGTAGAATAAATAGTTGAAATTAATAAAGTTACTTTAGCGTAAAGAGCAAGGTATTAGGAGGAGGTGAACCCCTCATATACGTAATAATTTCTGTTCGATTTAAGATTAAATGCTGCTCCTTACTTTCAGTTGAAAAAACTTTCATATTTATTTTTTCGTTGTTCTTTAAAAAATGCTAAAAAATCCTGCAATTCCTTCATAGAAATTTACCTCCACCATAACAAATTCCTACATGGAAAGATCCCACCACATAACCTGTCCTATCTTGGGGTGTTTGCCACTTGTGCCGTAGTTTCCTGAAAAGTTTCTTGAATTCATTCAGGAACTAGACTCTATTTTATGCTGATCTTTACTTAATGCAGTACAACATTTACTTTAAGGCAACAAAAATCTCAGGTGTAGTTTCAGAGCAGCGTGTAGCCAAACCCACGTGGTTTTTATTAACATATTTATCTTAATCGTTATCGTCTTTAACCAAAACATCTGAACAAATCGATCTTAGAATTGGTCTCAGTAATTTAAAGATTATAAATTATCCACATCATCTCGTAGCAGCTGAAGAAAAGAGAATCTACGATGGAATGTTTAGAGGAAATGGAGATGTTAATCCGTACGAAGTCCGACAAAAACTCACTGATACAATGAATGATAAAGCATATGTTTACAAAAATGAAACAAATCTGATTGAAGGTCTCAAAACAATACGTGATCTTAAACAGCAAACATGGAAGCATGTTGATGATAAGGCCAAAGAATACAATACCAATTTCGCAAATGTAATGGAACTTGATTCTATGTTTAGAGTAGCAGAGATTGTTTTACTTGGTAAATTTGAGCTAGGGTCTTCATCTCAAAACTTGATATGCGTCATGGTCTTAGGCCTCTTTGGTTCAACTTTCATTCAGATCCATCACTCCAGTCGCAAGTTGCTCTGAATTAAACAAAAAACTGTTTTTAGCAGGTAAAGCCCTCTCCCTCCTGTTTTATTTGAGCTAGGGTCTTCGTCTTTCAACCTGATGTGTGTCATGATTCTTGGCAACAAATCTGGCCATCAACGTTTTCATCCAAATCCAACCAGCGTTTCTCCCCCTATACGTGATTACACAGACGGCCGTTCACCTGGCGGTCGCTTCCGGCGATGCGGATTACACCTTCAATCACTGGAAACCGCTGCATAACGATTTCTTCGAAAAATCCGGCGGCGAGGCTGTGATGACGCGGGTCAATGCGGCCATCACCGGGGCCGGGCAGGGGTATTTCATCGACAAGAAAACTGCCGAGGCCCACGGTATTACTAATATCGGCCAGCTGGCCGCCCCGGAACTGGCCGCCCTGTTCGACAGCGACGGTGATGGGCGGGCCAATATGTCCGGCTGCAACCCGGGCTGGGGCTGGTTCGTTATAGATTCTCCAGAAGTTTTCGCTGATCAATTTTGCTACTAGAAGGTATTTTTTGAGGGGGATTTTGTCAAGTAAGATCGTAAAAGTCCAAGACGCAAGTTGTTGTTTATATTTGAAGTTTTCTCTTCTTATCTTGCGTGTAAATGAACAGAATAACAAGATAAATAAAATTCTCGTTATTAAATTATTAGTGATAACTATAGGAACTTCGACTAGGAGGTAGAGAGTTTGGTAACATAAATCTCTTGTTGCATTCTTAACGGCAATTTCTAAATCTAAAAACATGGCCGAGTAACCTTGTCATTTCTTTCATTAGAGCCCAAGAGAGTCATACCGAGCCAAATTTTTTGTACATCATATGATACGACATTATACACATTTAGTTATTCATACACAATAAACAAAAAAGCAGTACACAGTAATTTCTCACAGATAACAGTTCAAATTCAGATAAATCCTTTTATAAGACATTTATAATGAAATGCAATAGCAAAAACACAGAAAAAAAAACAAAAAAAAAAACGAAAGACAGAAGGAGAAAGGAAGACTGTTTTCCTAATTAAGTATGCCCGATATTGATAATTTGATGATTATGATGGAATACTCACAAAAATGAGAATGTCACCTTAGCAAGAAATTTCTACATAATCAAGTGTTAATTGGGTCCTTATTTCACTGAATTAAGATTTGCCGACGGAAGGATTTTGGGATAGAAAAACAAATCACGGCATCCAAATAAAATAAGTGTCCAAATTAAATATCAAACGTTGAATTAAATATAAAAAAACTACTTCTATGATTACAACGATACGAACCTTTCCAGTTAGTGATACTTCGCCAGTCATCACTAGTTCGATACGATCACCCCTGGAAAAAAAGTAAAATAAACACGCCTCCATGATCTTTCTTCTGGCAGAAAATACAAATTTTCACATTTTTTTCAGGTAGGGGCTTAAAACTTCTACAAATGGGTTATCTGATACGCTGAGCCTGCTGGTGAGATTTTCATTAAGATTCTATGGCTCTTAGGGGGTGTTTCCCCTTTTTCAAAAATCAGGCAAATTTTCTCAGGCTCGTAACCTTTGATAGTAGGATTAAGCTTACTGAGCCTCATATATTTGAAACCAGCCCGCAGGATTTATTTGGGAGAAGATCCAGCGAATAATGTATTGGTCAATTGTGGTGTTCCCCAAGGATCAATATTAGAACCACTACTGTTTCTGATTCATGTTAACAATTTGAGTAGCGTATTAAACTCGACACGCACTATTCTTCGCTGCTGTAACCTATATCATAATTAAGCTTCTTTTCAGCCTGTAGATGACGATGAGCTCGTGGCTTTTGCCGATGATACCACACTAGCTTAGGGCTGTTTTCGAGGAGACATATTTCTGGATGAATTCTAACTGTCTTGAAAATACACATTATTTTTTATTGTACATAGGTTATTCAATATATTATCCTCAAAAACTATCTCAATAATGGTTATTATATTTGGGCACTCTATTGAAAGCAAACTATTACACCTATAAAAAGCTAAAGTATTCCTATCCTTGAAACTAACATCACTATTCTGGGATGCTTTGGTAACCTGCTAGGCCTGGAAAAAAAGAATAAGAAGAAAAAAAAAACAGAAACAGGTCAGCGCTACCGATGCAAAAAAGTAATTTCCCTTGTTCTTGAAGGAAGGGGACTGTAGAATAGAGGCGGTTGTTCTCCCGAAATATTCGTTTTCTGTGCTTTGTTCAGTATTTTCGTTTGGCCTTTAAAAGCCCCATTTTTGATCGTTTTCTTTCTTTATGATATGGCAGGCCAACATAGTTTACGAAATCATCTTGAAAATGGCACATGTAACCTTTTTAGAAGAAAAAGGGATGTAGAATCTCATTGAAGCTCAAAACAGGAGCTAGAGGGCCATCAAAGGTGCAAAACGCTAACCTACGTTAGACAGTACAGGGAGTTGGACTCAATGACCACGCCTTATTTGGGGTATTTTACTATTGGTTTGGTAAAATAGTAGGATGCTATTTATTTAGCTATGATGTAATATTTGCTGGCAGCCCTGAAAAGATAATACAGCAGTTCAAAACCTTTCAAGCAAGAGTCGTTTTTTCAGCTGAAGGATTTTGTTGGCCAGACCAGAACTTAGCTGACCAGTACCCAGCTGCTCCTTTAAGAGGGAAAAGATTCTTAAATTCTGGAGGTATACTTTTAAACTAATTGCTTGTTTGAAAATAAAAAAAAAAATCTTGCAAAGTTGGGGTTTGTGATGTCGGGTTGCTGCCGCGCTAGTCGAGCAGGATCAGCACCTTTCCGGCGCCGAGTTGCGCTTCCAGCCGGCCGGCCTCCTCGCCGCGGCGCTGCTCGGCATTGCCAGCGCGGCTTTCGGCTGCTTCGCGAACGCCCGCGAACGTCAGTCCGACTGCCGGGCCGGTTTTGGCCAGGCGATCGAAATAGCGCTCCGCAAGCTGGGTCTCCGGGCCGGATTTCATCCTGCCCACTGCGGCGACCGTCAGTTTCATCGCGGCGCTTGCGCGTTACAGACTAGTAAATAGTTCAATTTCAATACAAATCTGACTGGCGGTTCTCCCGCTATATTCGATTGCACAGACGGACGGACAGACAGACAGATCTCAAAAACCTATCTTGATGGGTATTTTCCACTGTCCAAATAGGTGATGATACCTGCATGATGATATGCCATTGTTTTTCTTTTTTTGGATCCAATTAGCCAACATGGCTACCTAGGACGTTGCAAAATCCGTTTGTCCGTCTGTCCGTCCGTCTGTGTAATCACGTGTAGGGGGGGGGGAACGTTGGTTGGATTTGGATGTGATTTTGCTCCTCTGTCACCTTACTTATCTCGAAATGATCTTTTTTAATTTTAAATATAAAAAGCAAAATGATTTTTCATTCATTAAAATTGCCATCTGTCGATTTTGTTCTTTAATCGTAGCTGTAGGCTAATTTATATTAATATGTTATATTTTCATACCTGTAAAGAAAGCTAGTTCATTGCAAATCTTGAGAAGTATCTGAGGACCCCCCACTCTCTCCCGCGCACAGATACATAATGTTAGGAAAATGTTTATGCTGCATCAAAATTTGGATACTTATTAGTTAGGTAGGTAAAGTAGTTAGAGGAGTTAGGTAGGTAAAGTGGTGAGAGTAGTTAGGTAGGTAGAGTAGTTAGAGTAGTTACGTAGGTAGGTAGAGTAGTTAGAGTTTTTAGGTTGGTAGGTAGGTAGGTAGAGTAGTTAGGTAGGTAGGTAGAGTAGTTAGAGTAGTTAGAGTAGTTAGGTTGTTAGAGTAGTTAGGTAGTTAGAGTAGTTAGGTAGGAAGTTAGGTAGGTAGGTAGGTAGGTAGTTAGAGTAGTTAGGTAGGTGGGTAGGTAGTTAGAGTATGTCACTTTATGCAGTTTTTGTTTAAAAAAATATTCTGAAAATTACTTTTCTGACAGAATAAAAAGAAAGTAGCAATACTAACAAATGAAACGTAAAGACGAGAATGTTCCTCTCGGAACAAAAAAAGAGTCAATTGAAGCAAAATTCTCTCCCAAATGAGGTTTATTTTCGACACAACCTTTAATAGTAAAAAAGAAGAATTAAAAAAATTACTCAAGTGACAGGAGTGCATATGCTTCTTCACTTTTTTTTGGGTAGTCATTGTCAAGGTCATTTACTTTGCGCGTCATCGTCGACTCGAATCTCGATCACCGTGTGCAGCGACTGGCCCAGCTTCGCCAGGAGCGCCGCCAGCGCATCGGCCTGTGCCAGGGTGCGCGGGAAGCCGTCGAAGATGAAGCCGCCGCCGCTCTGGGTGGTGAGCTTTTCCTCGATCAGGCCGATCACGATTTCGTCGGTGACCAGCTTGCCCGCATCCATGATCTCGGCCACGCGGCGGCCCATCTCGGTGCCGCTGGACTTGGCCTCGCGCAGCATGTCGCCGGTCGACAGTTGGATCATCCGGGATAGCGGCAAGCTACTCCTCTCTGTCTCTAGAAGGGGCCATTGACTCGTGTACGAGTTCGTCCGCCCTTTACAGCTGTTCTCCTATAAGGAATCCTTTTATTTGACATCCTGCATGGCTAATACAATTTTTTCATTGATGATAAGAGGTTTGGCATCTGCCGGGACATGTCCACACGCCGGTGGCCACTGTGCATCATCATCTCAGGAGCCTTCTTCCTCCTGTGCACAAATTTATATCCCCCGTGCATGGGTGCCTCAGTTTCATTTTATGGGCCCCCGAGGGTGTTTCCTACATTTGCTTCCTATTCAATGCGGTTTCTATTTCTATAATTATTTTCCTTTTTTGTTTTATGTTGAAAGAAATTCTTAGCAAAGGAATTTCCACCTTTCCTCTCCTCTTCTATCTTAGTTCTATTCTCCCTTTTAACCTATAGTGTAGTTTACTTACCTGTACAGTTTGTTACTTAACCTATAGTCTTCATCAATAATGCACAAGTCAATGAAATAGATGGAACCTTTGTAATACGACCTTTGATAAACTTTTTCAGCGTTCAAAGAGTGACATTATATAAGTTTCATCAAGTTTTGTCTTACTCATCAAAAGTTACGAGCTTGAGAAAATTTGTCTAATTTTAGAAAATAGGGGGAAACACCCCATAAAAGTCATAGAATCTTAACGAAAATCACATCATCAGATTCAGCGTACCAGGATACTGTATTGTAAAAGTTTCAAGCTCCAATCTACAAAAATGTGGAATTTTATATTTTTTGCCAAAAGACAGATCATGGATACGTGTTTTTTTGTTTTTTTTTGTTTTTTTTTTTCTTTCTTTCTTTTTTTCCAGGGGTGCTTTTGCTATTTTTATAAATGACCTTGCCGAATACCTTGGAAATAAAGTATTATTATTACTATCATTTGCCGATGATATTGCCTTGGTCGCCGGATCCAATTTGGAGCTGCAAGCTCTGTTAGATTTAACAGCTGAATATTTAGTGTTTGGAAAAATAGGTTTCTCCCAGAAATGCAGTATACTTGCCCAATTTGCGCTGATCTTGATGAGCTGGACCTTTTTTTTTCAGGTATCAGGGGCTAAATGAGCTAAAAGGGAGCTTTATTGGTGTGGGTGGTCGTGAACGCCGGGGCCCACGCTGAGCCGGGTCGTTTCGAAGAATTTCGACATCATGCGCCGATTGCCGACACCTGTCAGCGCGTCGTGCAGTGCGTTGAATTCGATCTGGGCGTTGAGTTCAAGAAGGCTCGTGTTCGCCTCCTGCAATTCCGTGTTCAAGGTTTCGGTTCTGGTGCGCAATTCCCTCTCGTAATCGGCCTTGCTGTGTGCAAGCCGGAATTCCAGACGGTTCCGGATTTTGTTTCTCTGGAGTTCCGTTTCCTCGGTGAACATCTTCTTTTGAAGTTTCATTACTTTTATTTGAAAAATTAGTTGTTTTTTATTTAATTTCTATCGGTTTTCAAATAATGCCTTCGTTTGAAGTACCCTTTTTAAGTGACCAAAAAATTGGAGGGCAACTAAGACCACACCCATACCAATTTTTTCCAAAAATCATCTGGTCAAAACTTTGAGATAGCTCTTTTCTTCAGCCTAATTGAAAGGCCCAATAACTATGTATTTAGAGATAAAATTACCCCCTACATCCCCTGAGGAAAAGTTTTTAAGTTATGAAATTTATTCATTGTTTTATTAGAGCCAGAGAAGTTTTCTTGCAATTATGGACACCTTTTCCATGCAGTATTAAGAAGATCCCTAAAAACAATCATGAAGGTGAGGGGGGATGAGGGCAGGCACCATTCCCCTGAAAGAATTCACTAGCGTACTCCACCCCCCCCCCCTGACATTCTGATCGGCATATATACTTTTCATTGTAGAATATCATCACCGCCCCCCTTTCATATTTAGGAAATCCCAACTGCCCCCCCTCTCTTAGGGGGCCAGCTTCGTGATCGCCTTATAAAAGCTTAAAAAGAACAGAAATAAAGAAGATGGAAAGCAAACTCATTTAAAGACTCGCTCGTTTCCATTATTTACGAGGTCTTGACGGACCTGGGCTAGTATCAATAATGACAGAGCTGCATGGAATTCCTTACAGCTCTGGAAAAGTCTCCGCAGATGAAGAGTATCTGGGGCGCAATTAGGGGTGGGTGAAAGCTCGTTTCCATTATTTACGAGGCCTTGACGGACCTGCGCCCGTACTAAAATTACATAGCTACAGGGAATTCCCCACAGCTCTGGGAAAGTCCACGCAGAGGAAGAAGAAACATTTGGGGAAATTGCGAAATTTAAAGATAAGATTTTCCTAGTTCTTAGTAATAAAGTCAAGCATTAGAGCGTAAAGAGCTGAAATCATCGTGGCTGTGACAGACAACAAAATTGGAAACTAATAAAATGAAATTCAGAAATGCTATTACATATAAAATAAATAACATCAACTGGCGATCAAAGTGACAAAAAGGGAAGAAACAAAAAGGGAAGAAAGGGAAGACCCAATTGGGTCACACCAGCTTACAAAGCAGAATATTTTTAGCCCAAAGGGGAAAAGCATGCTGAAATGCCAATATGGTCGTAGGAACTAAAACCGCTACCTGTTTACCATTATCAACCGCTTTAAAGGCCGCACGAATTGCTACTTCTGTTTTACCAAAACCTACATCACCACAAACCAATCGATCCATTGGACGCTCGCTTTCCATATCATTTTTAATATCAGCAGTGGCCGACATTTGATCTGGTGTATCTTCATAAATAAAAGAAGCTTCTAACTCATGCTGCATATAACTATCAGAGTTGTACTGATGCCCTGTTTTCATTTTACGCTTCGCATAAAACAAATATTTTTCCAAATAAAATTCAGAAGCTACATTAAAACAAAATTGAGCAGATGCTATTCTTTAAATAAGAGTGGGCCCCTCCCCCCCTAACCTTCTACTTTTCAGGATAAAGCTTGATTTCATTTATCAGTTGAAGTTACTTCAGTATTTTTCACATTGATTCCAAAGCGGAAGGACGGTTAATTAGCATTTGCTAATGTTGATGCTGTTAATGGTTGATGTTGAGCAATTATATTTTCAGCTCAAATGTTATAAAGACAATAAGTAAATAAAACCCCAAAAAAAATTAAAGGAAGAAAAATGAAAATTCAACAATATGTAGTTTTAGCCTTATTATTCTGTATCTTAACAGTAAGTTTAGGTTGTGGAAAAAAAGCTCCCCCAAAACCACCGGAAGAAATATTAAATATCAATCCTCTTTTCAAATAACCTTGCTAAAGATTAAAAAAATCTATCCTCTATTCCTGATCTCTCGACGAAACTCTTCCAACAAAACATTCAAATAACGCATAATAAGAACCTTGGGTTCACATTAAGTTTACGGTATCAGTTAAACGCACACTGAATCAAATCGTTTCTTATCAAACATCAGGAAATATAACTTCTGTTTCCAAATGACTTCGTTTGGTGCCCAAATTGAAGATCAAGGTCATTTTATGCCTACTTTCAAAGTAAAAGGGCAAATTTATCATAGAGGAGGCTCTCTTCTACCATTCTCAGGTGAGCATCACAAATTTTTGCAACTGTACTTCATCAATGATAGCAATGCTGAATTGAATACACGTTGCATAATTACTTCCGGTGTTGAAAGGACTATCGTTTTCCAGTTGCAACATCTTTTCCACTACTACATTCATGTTTTTCTCTGGTCGGCAATGTAATTATATTCTCAATCAAATTAAAATCTCTAATTACAGATAAAGCTTTTAATTAAGACGGTGAAGAAAGCATAATATATCTGCTAAGAGTCCAAATACCCTTATCAATACAATGAAAAAAAAATATACAGTTAACACATACAAGAATTCCAGAGTTGACAGTTAACACATGCAGAGAGGATTTGAGAACATCAACAGGCTTCTGGACATGAGCCCAAAACATTCGGGCTGATATATATAAACATTTTTTCAATGAATATAAGAAATTTGATAATATTTTGGGTCCATTGCTTTCTTCTTGTTAATGTAGAAGACCTATCCAAATTTAAAAATAATACCTTGAGCAATCGTTGAGATATGCCCTTTCAAACTTAAAATCACGCCTATCAAGCCTTATTAAATGAACCCAGTTTATAATTTTATGAACTGAGCACATTTAAGAGAGTTTTCTTAAGGACTTTTTCATATTCTAACAGCCGTTTCTCGCAGCTAATATGAGATCGGAAGGTGGGATATTGTGTGCGGGAATTTAGTGTTTAATGCAAAGTAATTTTATTTATTTTAAACTTGTTTTATTTTTCATTAGTCAGTGAGAAAGGCCCAAAAAAGTGAGATTGGGACGTATCGCTTTCACCAATAATTTCATCTTCTTTGCAATGGTTAAATCTTCACTGTCATTACCAACTGTATTCATTTATCCTCCACTAAAAGATTTGTTTCTTGATTCCCTATTTTCTTTGCTTATTGTTTTTCAATTTTTTTCTTGTTTCCTTTCCGAGGTAATTAAGGAATAGGAACAAAATATCAAGCCTTTCAAGACCTACTTATTCGAATGTTACTGGTAGAATGGAGGCTGACAAGAGACCCTGTAGAGCTGCCATACCCCTCTCTCTTTTAAAACTCTATGTTGACCGTTATATTTCAGTTTGTAAAATTAACTGGTGTTATCATTATTTTATGATGACTAATATCATTGAAAGTAGATGCATCTACTTAAGTTTAGTTGTTCACTTATACTCAAGCACGGCAAAGAAAATAATTCTCAAATTTTTCTTCTCCTTATGTCCTATTTGCAAACGGAAAATTACTCATCTGCCATTTGGATTTAATTAAAAAACTTAGCGGACTAATCTGTTTTGAGTTCGTTCTTGAGTAGCTAGCATCAGTCTTGAAAAGTTGGAATTCAATTTTAGGATATTTGTGTAACTAGTAAAGCTCAATGTTGTTGTAATTCTTTTGAAATATTGTAAAGTCTCCAATTTTAATTTTCTTCAACTGTTTTCCATATAGGGGTAGTAAGACAGTTTGCTTTTGGATTAACAATAAAAAAAAAAAAAAAAAATTGTGACTTCCAGATCCATCTTCCTATCTTCTCTGTGCAGAGCACAAGTGGCATTGTATGTCTAAATTCTAGCTGGGACAAGCTAAGCCATTGGTTGAAAGTTGTGAAAAAGTTTATTCACTAAGGCCAAAAGACACAATTTTTTGTAGTTCTGAAGTTATATCTCACGGAAGGTATTTTCAAGGAACTTTCAATGCATACACCCATGGACATACGGGCAAGAGTCATCCCACAGTCATCCCATAGGTCCGACATTTTATATTTTCAATGCATTATGATATACTACAGTGAAAACTATATATGCCGATCAGAATGTCAGAGGGGGGAATATGGCACTTGTGACAAGGTCAGAACCTAAAATTAGACTTGGTATTAAAGTCATTGATTTCATCATCCTAGCACATCAAAAAGCACTGAACTCACCAAAGCAATAGAAATCCCTTTAACTCCTCCAAAGATATTAAATCCAGTCTGCTTATGTCAACCATGTATCTATAACTTGTACTTATTCTCAAACTTACTGAAGTACTATAAATCCCTCCCTCCAGCCACCCCCAGATGGTCAAATTGGGGAAACAACTGTTATCAAGTCAATTTGTGCAGGTCCCTGACACTATTATATTTTAGCAAAGTCAGATCTCACATATCGTGGGTGAAGTCTTATACATAATCTATGCTTAATACATAAGCACTACTTAAGCACATAGGCTATACATAGTTTAAGCACGGAAATGTATATTATTATCTGCATCCCATCAATTGAAACTTATTATTGGTATATAGACGGTTCTTTAGAATATTAAACAAGAAACGTAAGCTCTAAAGATTTTGGTTTCACCTAAAAACAAGATAAAATTATCATGCCCTAAAAAACGGAAAATATTGAACCTATCCTACGCATGCTTTAGACTCTCCCCTTGAATCAGGTGGCAAATACAGCGAAAATGGAAAAAGATCGAAGAAAAGAGATCGAAAATCAGAGCTTCCGTTGCGATCGCTGCGGTCAGCTGCGATCAGTAGCCCAAATTCTCCCACCTCCCCAGATTTGCTGACGAACACGAAAACAAAGATTAAACCAGCAGTGGTCTTGTCGTCTTCAAGAAGAGGTAGACCAAAAAAATATGTTGACACTCCTCGACCTGTGATTGTATCGACTAAGATATCAGGGGGAAATTTTTCCGAGCCAGAGTGGATCATACTGAAAAACATACAATAGCGTTCTGAGCCATAAAAAAAGGGACAAAAACAATAAATGTTTTCAAATATGAACTTAAAGCCCAATTTTTGAGGTTCTTGACATAAATATTTTCCAGTAGTCCGGATAAAGGGGCTCCAATTGGAAGCCCTTTTATTTGCTGATAAAATGAATCACGGAACTGAAAATACATTAAAAATTTATTACAAATTTTAACTAGGGTCATTAAAACTTCGCAATCTATTCCTGTCGCTGAATCTCCGATTAAGTACTAAACAATTTTGTTTTTCAAGACAGAAGAATCAAAACCTCTGGTTCAGTTTTTGACAATGGTCGATTTAAGGGTTCACTTTTTACCTAGATCCACTGTCATTTTCTAGGAGTTTCAAGCTCTTTTCAAAATTCCCAAAAATCTGTTTTCGCAACGAACTTATACTATTATGATAAAAATGTATAACAGTTAGCATTACCTTAATCAAACAATTTCTCTCACTAGATCGTTTTTTAATACCTTTTAAACTTCCGGTTACTATGGGCTGTGGTTCACTCTTTCCGGCAATGTATTTCTCAGATTATTCAGCTGAGAGAGGGTGTATTAGGAGATGAAAGGGAAGGAGGGGATAATTTCCGTGAGATCCCCCTACTCGCGTGCACTTTATCGATATTTCTGCCGAAGGGTGGAAGAGGAAACAGTTGCGAGTTAGACTGTGACGTGTTTGTGTGTACTGTCGTTGTTTTTGTCTGGTTTACTTAATTTTGTAAGTTCGCAATTTCATTTCTAATCTATTTTGGCTATAAATATTTTAGTGTCTAGTTCTATAGGACTTAGATGAGCGGTTTTCACAGTAGTCTAAAGGTCAAATACTCATGCCTCTGGGGTCAACAATCCCACCAGTAGCTTCTGTATCAAGGGTTGTAAGTTAAGCTGGTAACTCAATGTTAACACATAAGGTTTTTATGGAAAAGATTTTTGTATGAACTTGAGGGGTGGGGTACTCATTCGATCAGAAATCAAAAGTTTAATGCACTTTTTAAGAGTTAAGTGATCGGAGGGCTTCCACCCCACCCTCTTTTTTCCTTAAATATATCCGATCGGTAATTCTGAGATAACCATTTTATTTACTGGTACGCATGATGTCGGCAATGGGAATTCTAAAGGTTTACTTCTTGTTTTGATCTGACGCCATTTTCGAGAGTTTTCTCGCTATTTTGTGAATTCCCGAAATAAATTTTCAAAGCTTGTTGTTAGGACTCCGAAATAATAGTTACCATTCTTGAAGCAGAAACAAATGGCAAGATTGTATTACTAATTGCGTTTTTTTAGAGGTAAAAGGAAAGAAATTGCTAGTTAACAAGATCCTCCCCTAATTTTTTTCTCCTCACAAGATTTTTAAAGGCACTTCTTGCCTGAAAAAATTGGTCTGATTTCGACAAAGGGGAGAAACACCCCAAAGCATTAAGTGACCTTAATGAAAATCACACGATCATATACAGTATATTAGAGAACCTATTAAAGAGGTTTCAAGCTTCTATATCCACAAATGTGGAGTTTTGCATATTTCCAGAAGAACGATTACAGATGCGTGTTTATTTGTTGTTGTTTTTTTTGTGTTTTCCCAAGGGTACTCTTATCGAACCATTGATCCTGAAAGACTGGGAGAGGACTCATATGACTGGAAATCGAAAGTATCTTGGGGGGCACGAAGTGCCCCCACCAACTAGGTGTTGGGGTGGCGTGAAGCGCCACCCCAACAGCTAGTATCAAATAAAGTTTATGTATGCAAGGACGGTATAAAGGTACTACTTTATAGTCACTACCTTTCTTTGAACCAAGATAATTTTGTAAAATTGATACAAAATGTCAGTCTGACCATATATGAATCCTATTGAAATCTCAAAAATTTCTCTGAAATAGCTCTGGGTGGAGGGGTGACTAATGTATAAAAAAAATCACGATTTTCTCCGTAAAGTAGTCCCCACTCCCCCCCAGATGGTCAAATCGGAAGAAAAGACTATTTATAATTTAATCTGGTCCGGTCCCTGATACGATTGCCAAATTTCATCGTACTAGCTTACTTGGAAGTGCCTAAAGTAGCAAAACCGGGACCGACAGACCGACAGACAGACAGACAGACAGACCGACAGAATTGGCGATTGCTATATGACACTTGGTTAATACCAAGTGCCATAAAAAAAGTTATTCACGAAATCAGAAATGTGTTTAGTCATATGGGTCATAAAACTTTAGTCGATAAAACGACCATTTTTCTCTTGTTTCACAGGCAGAGGGCTGTGGTCCAAACTCTATGTCAGTGAAAATGATGAAGTGGTCAGAGTCAAAATCATTTTTTGAATAGACAGCCAGGTCAGTTGCTAGCTCAGTAGATATAATAGTCAAGTCTAGTGTTGTTGTTCCCCCAGTTGTCTTATTTAGTCTAGTTGCAAGGTTTTTTGGTGTAGCAAGAGCTATCTGTTTTTCTTGATCAATCAGTATATCTATTAATTCTTTAGCTTTACCATCTTCAGTGTGGCTATCATTCCACGATGGATACCACAGGGCAACAGATTGTTATATTGTTATGAATTTCATAGTTAAACCAAGGATTTGTGTTGCAACTGGCTTTTTTGCGGAAATGTTTGATATTACATTCTAGAAACAAGCTTGAATCGTGGGATGTACCCTGAGAAACCTTCTTTGATTTTAAAAATTAAAGGGATTTTTAACAGGCTCATACTAGAATTGGGCATGATAGATGAGAATGAGGTTAGCACAGACAAGATGAAATGACTTCTACTTAAGTTCTACAGGTTAATAGCAACTGATTCTAATTATACTAAGTTTTTTTTTAATATTTGTGTTTTTAGAAAGAATATTTGGGAGGTAGTCGTTATTTTGTATTTTATTATCTACTCTGAAAAATGCTTTACTCAAAGGTCGTAATTATTGACCATATAATACATGTCATAGAGTTCAGTCAAACATAGCCTCGTTGGCTACAGGGCAAGAGACACAATTTCTAGAAGTGACCAATTATTGGTAAATAATATAAAATTATTTATTTGCAAACTTAAAAATGATAAATCGTGGCAAAAACGCCAGTTAAATTCTTGGCTCTCACACAACCGGGTTCTACTTTTTTTTATTTCGCCGTTGGAGACAGAATCTGGGACACAAGGAGAAATGCCATAGTACATAGAGATTTCCAAAGGGACTAATTCCTAAAAAAGGGACTAATATACCAAAAGGGACTAATTCTGAGAATAAGGAAAACTTAAAAAAAAACAGCGATGAACGATGTGAAAGCACATTAGTGGTCATCGAATCGAAGTTTCTTTTCAGTCAGTTGAATATTCATTTTTTTTTTTTATAAGCATTAATTCTATATGGAAAAAGCACGAATGACAAACGTAATTAGATTTAATCAATTAGTTTTATTTTTACGGTTCAATGCGGTAACACTGACAAAATGTGGTACTACCCTAAAAACTTCATAATTTTGGAATAATAACATACTTTATATGGAATTGTTCCGTATATAAACCATTATCACTGTCTTCTAAGATTCATGAACATGAATCTTTGGGGTACCAGACTTGACTCCCCCCCCCCACCGATTTTTTGTCATACTCGTAGAAGAGTAACAAAATGAATAATAAACAAGTTTTTGATGCGTACTGATGGGTCTTATACGTGGTGTCTTAGGGAAAATCATATTTTCTTGATTAAGCACGACCAGCTCAAGGCAATTTTGTTTTAGAAAGATCTTGATTTTTTTCTAAAATTCTGCCTAAGAACACCACGATTGTCTTCACCTTTACCCCGGTTACATCAATTTGTTATTCAGGCTTTGTCCTGGCCATAATTCCAACATACCATGAGTAGCACTCGATTATTCCAGAAATCTAAAACTAACTCGGCGGTTTTAAATTCTAGTTGAATAGAGGCTTAATCAAAAAAGAAACTACTTCTTTCTTCCTTTAATGATTAAAGCAAACGGCGACCCCTCAAGACACAAGTACTATTAAACTTCTTCGAGACGCAGGTGTATGCTACGTCATAGGTTTGAATGACACACATATTCATGGATTCCATGACAACCCTATCCTTGGATTCTATGATACCCCTACTTTAAAACGCATCTCTATCCTGTCATTCAAACGACAGCCAGCAAGTGCATGTTACGTTATATAGAATGTTTAATTTGGCTGTTATGTAATAAAGTTTGATTGCTTAGTTTTTTGATTGTGTAGGCATAAATCATTTCCATGGCTTTGCATAGGTAATCACGCCCTGCCATGGCGCCATCCAGACTTTTGTTCGTTACGGTAAAAACCATCTGTGCATAATACCGAAGTTCCAACAAACGCTCGTCAAGCTCTCTATCGTTATTTACGATTGTATAGGCATGGTTGAAGTCGTTTTTATTTTTCAAATAACCTTTAATGCGAACAAGGGGGTGGGCAAATTTATTCCACTTTTGGGTCAATCCACCACCTAATTGTTTTGCCCTGACTTTAACCCGCTCATACTATCATTTTGAGGTTATTGTTTGATCTGAGGTATAGAGTGAAGCTTTGTTTGAGGTGTTAGGCTTTGTATTGTGGGCAATAGGGCTTTTGTTCCTGGACTTAGAATAAAGCAATTTCTAATTTACTGTAAAAGTTTTGCCAACTCGTTTCGAAAGTAAAGTTAAAATATTGTTTGAAGATATTATTATTCTCAAAGCTTAATTTATTAAAAGCTTATTTAAAGCTTAGACTCCCACAAAGGCTCTCAGTATACATCTCAATGCTACATTTTCAATACTTACTTTGGTATTAGATTGTTTTTTACAGTAAGAAACTATTCGATACTGCATTGATGCAATTATCTCTTAAAGTTTCGGCAACTTAAAATTACCGAAGCTGTTAAACTAGTGGGTGAAAGAATTTTCTTCACAAGCAGTGCCATCTTAGAAGTGACTTCATTCGTCAATTTAATATGATAATGTCTAAGCAGCAAACTGCGTAATGTTTTACACTATATTTTCATGGGATAAAATATTATGGGGATAATTTTTATTATTTGGATTATTTGGGATAAGACTTAATTGATAAGACTTACGTGACCAACTTCTATATTTGTATATTTTATTACGTATATGAGGGGGTACGCCCCCTCGTCAATACCTCGCTCTTTACAGAAAAGCTTGAATTTTGTCCCAATTCTTTAAGAATGACCCCTAAATCACAAAGGCCGTGGAATAAATAGTTGAAATTACTAAAATACTTAAGCGTAAAGAGCGAAGTATTATGGAGGAGACGAAACCCCTTGTAAACGTAATAGTTTCTGTTCGTTTAAAGCTTGCTTCCAGCGGAAGAAACTTTTTTTCGTTTGTTTTCCTGAATATAAAATTTTTATTGAAGCCCATCAATTAAACGAATCCAAAAAAAACTATTACAAACCTTAGTAGTAAATGATGAGATGGTGAATGTCCAGAGGTCTGGATAGTACCGTCGATATCCAGAAGGCAAGACTAAACTCTTAGTTGGAAACGATGAGCCACAGCACACATTACCTACGAAATTTTGTGATGTTATTTTATACAGCAGAATTCCAGTTCACATTTATTTGGGATTTCATACCAAATCCTCTCATCAACTGTAATTTGCGATATATTTATCTTTCAGAATTCTACTCAAATAACAGGAATTGCATTTTCAGAACTAAATGCAGAAAAAAGCAACTGGTAACTGAAAATTAAGGTAAAATGCTGTTTAGTCAAAATTTCAAACCTGTCATGTAGGCAATTTCATTGGTGTTAAAAACGATCATCTCAAGGATCTTGGCTGTGACAAAAAGGTCCCGTGCCTTTTCAGGGGATTTTAGGTCTTTGTTCCCTCATGTGCCCTGTGAGACCTGAGACCTGGATCTCGTGCCTCCTTTGTATGAAGTCTTTGACTTTTTTGTGAGGGGGTTTTTTCATTGCTCCAGGATTTATTTTTTATCACAAAAAGTGACTTGTTAACAAGAATCGTAAAGCTTGTTCCTCTTTTGGGACAAGGGAATACGTATTTTTGCAAATTGCTCTTCTTTTGATTCGTTTTCGACACACTTTATAGTAGAAAACCTTTCCTTAATACAAACAGTTTGCCACAATTATAAATAAAAGCTCGACGCAATGACGTAGGTTGGGAATGTTAGTAGAGTTTTATGTGACAATGAGCCGCTGACAGACATGAGGCCAAATTGTTTTTTAGGACCACTTAGTCGATAAGATCACCCCTGGAAAAAAAACAACAAACAAATAAATGAACACGCACCCGTGATCGGTCTTCAGGCGAAAAATACGAAGTTCCACATTTTTGTAAATAGGAGCTTAAAACTTCTACAGTAGGGTTCTCTGATACACTGAATGCGATGTGATTTTCGCTAAGATTATATGATTTTCAGGGGATGTTTTCCCCTATTTTCCAAAATAAGGCCAATTCTGTCAGGCCCTAAAACTTTTGAACAGTAAGAATAAATTTGATGAAAGGACAATTCGCGTAGAAAGGAGTTCTTATAGAGCGTAAAGCTGGATGTCGATGTCCACCGGTGGATATTAAGACCCTGATGTGGCGACTAGAGAAATAGAGAATTTTAACAACATGGTTCACCTAGCTTAGCTAGTAGAGTCAATGCGCGGGTCTAGCGTTCGAATCCCCGGAACAAATTTTATAATTTCTCTTGTCTTTTTCAAGACTCCACGTTAGAAATAGGGTATATGTAATTAAAGTGCAACAATCCGGGCATAACAAAAGTAAAAGTTACAAAATGACTCTAGCGGGCTCCAAGCATAAAAAAAAGGAAAGGGCGTAAAAAAATCTGGATAATTAATCTAAAACATTGCCATCATTTAGCATAGGAAAATATAGGCTTCCTTTGAAGTTGAAGTTGTATTTGGGAATCAACAGTTTTGCTTATTTACTTTCATTCGACGCGGCAACAATGACGAAAAAGTAATTCTACCCTAAAACCTTCATAATTTCGGAACAGTCAAAAGTATAAAAATACCTGTAAAAATTTAGGTTTTACCTGAATTTTATCGAGGGCGCGATTTTTTTGCTACAGAACTGATTTCATTTGTCTTCTTCCTCTTTGGATGCACAATCTTACGTATGGAGAGAATATTACGGTGGAATTTGTCAAGTAAATAATTTGAATAAGTATAACAATAAGTAATCCTTCTTTAATATACAACTTTGAGTGGTTCCAGAACCATATGCCACTACTTCTCTAACCGCTAAGTGGCAAGCGGTTGGGGACAGGGGCGTAATTTGCTATAGGGCAGAGGGGGCAACATCCTCTCCCAGACCTCATTTTAGTATCCCCCCCCAGCTGAAATTTTTTTGTACATAGTTTAGTTCAAAAGATTATTTCATGCAAAAATGCTGTTTCTTATCACTTAACCTCGACCACTATTTTTTACACTTGATTTGGGAAGAAATGGAAGCGAGGGAAAAATTCCGAGGCTAAGAAATATGCTTAGTATATTGTTAATTTTTTAAAACATGTGAGCTAAACTATGCTTATAAACGTTATGCTTATGAAGCAAAAAGAGTGTATCCAAGAATGGAAACTTGCACAAAGTTATAAATCGACAGCGAGGGAAGTCAACGTCCATCTTTTAAATGGTTTGAGGAAGGTTCCGTCTTTGAAGGCGCCACTCCGAAACCCAGCGCCTTGAACGCTCAGCCGATTATTGCACCCTGACACTGTCCGTGCCGATGGCACGGACAAAAGGAATACGAGATGAAATGGAATGAATTCTCCGACTGGGGCCGCAGGGTCGCGGACTGGACGCAGGACTACCACCTGACCGTCGGCGACCGCCCGGTGCGCGCCATGACCGAACCGGGCCAAGTGCTGAACGCCCTGCCCCAAACCCCTCCCGAAGATGGCGAGGGGATGGAGGCTTAAAGCTTTCTAAATGTTACCGCATGATACTTATTCATCCTTTCCAGAATAGCAGTCAACAGGTGTGTCGGACGTTGCTAGGAACTGAAAGGCATTGTATCCTTGTAAAGAGAACTTTCTTTGATTGTCGAATAAACGCATAACGCTGTGTAAAAAAAATTTAAGCGTAAAACGCTTGAAAAGCGTAAGTGTAAAACGTTTTAAACAGATGCGGAAAAATTACTATATGAATTAAAAGTGGCTTTAAATTTACTAAAATTTCCAAGAATACAAATTTTGAAATGAAAGGTTTAGATTTTTTTGGAAATCTGCAATTTTTTTGAAATTCTGCCTCTTATGAGCTTCTGCATTCATGCCTGTCATAATTAGTTGGCGTTTGAAGAATATGCCCTTCCAATGGAAACACTGCAATTGTATACTGCATGCTATAAACAAATCACAACATGTCCCTTCTTATCCCCCTCACTTTCCTAGCTTCAGCACCTCTGTCAACATAAATTATCCTTGATTGTGATAAAGTTTGATGCTGTGATAATGGCACAGCAGTCAACAGTTAAAAAAGTCATGCTGTATTTAGTGTGCCAATGTCAGAGGCCAAAGCGAAGGATATAGAGTAGATTCCTCCTATGACTGGCAATAATTAGATCCTTATGGGAAAGTTTGACTTCAATATTTTTTTTAAATTTCTACTCTTTAATCGAAGTATAATCCTCAGAGTCAAACCCTTTATGTTCAATTTGTATCTGCCGATGACCAGAAGCTATGGCTGAGGCATATCTGGATGGCCTCACCCCCTCCATTAAAAAAGAGACTGGCTATAATTAATCTACATAATTTAATGGTTTATTTTTCTCTGTGCGCTAAGAGGCAGTGTGAAAAATTCTTTTAGCATATGAAATGCCTGTGAAAATTGTGAATATGATTAAAGCCCTGTATGCTGCACACGTTTTTTCAGTCCAGACGAAGAATGGAATGTCAGATTGGTTTCCTGTCGAGTCCAGAGTACGTCAAGGATGTTTACTATCTCTAATATTACTCGCAGTCCTTATAGGTTTTGTGCTTCGAGCTTGCCACTTTAGAAGAGGCATAAAGCATTTCCCTGAGCGTCGAGTACACGACTGCGATTTGGCTGACGCTATGAAATTGTCACAGACGGATTTTTTTTGGAGGGAGGGGCAGCAAAAACACGCCTTTAATGCACAATACCGATATCAAGTGTTCACGTTACCGCAAGTCTTTTGATCCTTCAATTTTCAACATATACCTTGCTATATCGGAGCTATGAAAGAGTTAGAAATGCAAAGACCTAATGCAATGAGTCCAATACATCTTACCTACACACCCATTGCCACCAGGGACCAAGTCATGAAAAGGTGGACACTGGCACACATAGCTTCCAGGTGAGTTTATACATGTACCATCGGGCCTGAGTTCCATACTTACTATAATAGCCACAGAGGTTAGATCCTGGACATTTTCTTGCAATAAACCGACATAGGGGAGATAGGAGAGAAAAGAAAATAGAATAACACCAAAATACTACCCTTGCAGCAACAAAAACTAGCTTAGGCTATTTTACCACAGCCCATGAAATATGGGCCAGAGTAAATAAAATAATAAATAAATAAAAAAATAAAAACGCGTGTTAATAAAAACTGGCCAATGAAAAATATTTTCCATTTTTAAGTTGATTTAGGAATGGTAACAGATGGTGCGGTTTATACTGTGGCAAACATTTATAATAGTAATGGCCAAAACACTATAAAAAATGATCTTGACTTCATTTATCAGAAGATGGAGGGGACCAAGATCCTATGTAGAGATTTAAAGGGCCACTCTTTTCTATGGGAATCTAATGGTAGACAAAATAGGTCAGGACAGGATATTACAAATTTTGCCTATGATGTATCTGATTTGGCATATATAACTCCAGTGGATACAGTAACATATATGAATATTCAAACTAATTACTCAAGCACCATTGACCCCTTGGATAAATAGCCCAGGTCCTCTTGGTAGATGTCAGGTTTGTTCAGCTCAACTTCCTTCTTCAAGTTGCAGTTCAATCTCCAGCACTGGCAATCACATCGCCCCTAAAAACACAGTAAAATAAATTTACGCCTTGAGTGACCACACATGTATTTACATGTATTTAAGGTCCCTTAGATGAATATCCCGTTCATTCAATTCAAGTTCCTACTCCTGGTAAGAGTTAGTTCTATTTTATGGTTCTGGTTCAAGACTATTTTCCTCAATATAAGTAACTTAAATGATCACATGGTGCGTGTGGATACCGGTGAGGTGATCGAGTTTTTTGACGATGAAATCGAACGTCGCCAGCGCGAAATCGTCAACGCGCATGGTTACGAACTCGAAGATCACAGTCTCGTGCTGTACGTCCGGCCGCGCGCCGGCAGCAGCTCCGGCGCTTCCTGAACGGTTTGTGCGTCCGGTTAGCCGCGCGCGCCGGCAAGCAGCTCGCGCGCGTGGGCAATGCTTGAGCGGGATTTTTTCGCCGCGCCCAGCATGCGGGCAATTTCCTGCTCGCGCGCGCTTTTTACTAATAAACGACGACCTAAATAAATTATAAGGAAATAGCCAATAAGTTACTGAAATGTCTTAAAATATTCGCGTATGCTTTAATGTATATATAGCGCCTGTTATTCTACGCAACCTACAGAATTCTTTTCTATTTAGTTTAGAGTAATAGTTGCCTGTGAACAAACAAATCATAGTACTCATGAAAAGAACATCTACGCTTTTTTTCATTTCTCTTTTTTTATTCTGTTCTCAGAAACTTGCAGGACAGTCGATTCAATGGAGCGTACTTCCAACACGCGGTCGGGATTTGAAATAAGAGCTCTGAGTCACTATGTCCTTCTAAATATCAAAATTCATTAAGAGCCGATCACCCACTCGTAAGTTATAAATACCTCATTTTTTTCTAATTTTTCCTCTCCCTTCAGCCCCCCAGATGGTCGAACCGGGGAAAACGACTTTATCAAGTCAATTATTGCAGCTCCCTGACACGCCTACCAATTTTCATCGTCCAGCACGTCCAGAAGAACGAAAATCGTCAAAGCACTGAACCCCACCCCCTAACTCCCCCAAAGAGAGTGAATCAGACGGACACATGATGGTGATCACCGTTATGGCCGCCGTGGTTCTGGTTTCGGGACAAAACCCGCTTATATGGTAGGTTGAGACAAACCGGCGGAAAAACGCCGGGTTTAAAAGATTTCGCAGGTGGGACGGTCGCGGGCATGAGAACGGTAACGGTATTGGGATCGACCGGCTCGGTCGGTCAAACCACGCTCGGATTGTTCAAGAGCGCGCCCGACCGGTTCCGTGTCGTGGCTCTGACCGGTGGAAAAAACTGGCGGCTCTTGGCCGAGCAGGCGCGGATTTGAGAGTAGAAACTGTTGTAGTCTTGCCACCTTGATCAACGTGTAGTAGTTTGCTTCCATAGCTATAATAGCTTAGGTTAAAAAGGCTTTGGGAGGCATTATTTACCCTTCCCTCCTCGACATGTCCATACTTTTAAAAGACATTTCCATACCATTATAATCATGGTGATGATGATAATGATAATAATGATGATGACGACGACGACGATGATGATGATGATGATTATGTTGACGATGATAGTACGTATCTTCGGTTTATGGGTTCATTAAAAAACGTAATAGATTCGTGGTGGATCGCAACAACTCGCCTTAGAACTATCTCTGCCGGGCAGTGATCTTCAATTTTTCAAACTTATTTACTCGGCAGAACGCTATTTCCCGATAACGCAGAATTGGACGCTGCGTTTGCGGACGGAATTGGGTTATGGCGATGGTTATGGCAATACCGACCGTTTACCGTTCTACGAGCACTTCTTCTCTGGCGGTTTTGGCTCAGTACGAGGTTTTGAAAATAATACACTTGGTCCTCGAGCTACAGTGCTGGTCCGCGATCCCAGCACGGATGAGTGTACCAGTATCTGCTTGTTGTAGGTTGTTAGTTAAAGCTACCGAGTAAAATTCCCCGCGGCTATTATCACCCATTAATATCACACTTGGATATTTCCAAGTTATTGCCGATCCGGTTTCTATTTGCGTCCAGGAAATTTTAGAATTGTGCCCGCGGCATTGGCCACGTTTGGTAACAAAATTATAGATTCCGCCTTTACCGTCTTTGTCGCCAGGATACCAGTTTTGGACCGTGGAATATTTAATCTCAGCGTTGTTTAAGGCTACTAATTCGACAACAGCTGCGGACAAAACACAGATTGCGTACTGTACCAACAATGCTGCTTCTTGATTAACTTACAACCTCTACTTCTATTCACATGATTTTCAACCCGCCTCTGATATTGTATCCAATGCTCCAATCACTACTGGGATCAATGTCACTTTCTTCATCTCCTGCAATCCTGTAAACTCTCGTTTTCCACTACTTCCTAAGGCTTATGTTTGCATCATTGTCTTACTCTTTTAACTTTACCATATTATTGCCAATGCGCATATCAAGCCACATTATCGTGCCGACGCTTGTATTCTGTAATTCCTGAGAGGGTGTAAAGAGGGATGCTTTGAATAGAGGGAGATGGAGGAGGAACGTGCGTTACTGTGTTAGCCTTAGGTGGCTTGGTGCTGCTGTGAGTCGTTAATAGTGGTAGTAGTTTATAGACAAAATATTCTACTTTCAATATTCAATATTTTTGTTGTAGATATTATTTTCTTTTTAGAATATTTTTTTACTTTAAGATATATTCTAACTTTTAATATTCTATTTTTGGTTTGCAGACCTATTGTCCTAGGCTTCCAAGCTTTTTTCATCTCTGGAGTTCGTCAAGGCCGGCTATCCGCTGGATGTGGAAGCCCTGCTGATCATCGAACTGGACGGGCCGGAAGCAGAAGTCGACCACCTGATCAAGCGGGTGTCAGGCATTGCCGAAGACAATGGTGCGGTATCGGTCCGGGCCAGCGAAAGTGAGGACGAGCGGCTTTCCTTCTGGGCCGGCCGCAAGGCTGCGTTCCCTGCCGTCGGGCGCATATCGCCGGACTATTACTGCATGGACGGGACCATTCCGCGCCATCAACTGCCGAAGGTGCTGTCCCGAATGTCGAGCCCTGAGCCGCGCCATTTGACGCCTGACCACGGCTTGCACTGGTGGATCCCAGTCCTACCGCGGCTGCCGCAGCCCCGGCGTTTCCTGCCGCTGCGGCCGCGTTTCCCGTCGCTCCGCGGCTGGCGGCATCCTGGCCAGGACCAACTGCTGCGGCGGCACCGTGGGCGTTGCCGCCCACGCCTGGCCCACCACGGCTGGCGGCAGCCTGGCCGGAACCAACCCCGGCTGCTGCCGCGCCCGGTCCGCCATGTCCTCCGGCGTTTCCAACTGCGTCGGCTGCTTTTCCTCAATACTCGTACTGGACGCTCTATCTAAGACAACAGTGTCCGGAGTATAGGACGACCATTTGAGGCCTAGAATTTTGCGAATGCAGTTCTGGTGAAATCTTTCCAATTGCTGGCAAGCCCAAAACTTGTAAATGCTAGATAGAAAATGTCCATGATCATTTGCATATCTCTTTCTGTGTGGGCAACAAGGTCTGCTTCATCCGCGTAAAGAAATTCTTGAATTAGAGTTAGAGAGGTTTTTGACTTGGTGTTAAAGCGCCGCAGGTTGAAAACTTTGTAAATAATCAATTTAAACTTAAAACTATTTTGTACATAAGATTTTTAAGAAATTAGTTTATTAATGAGACAAGAGCCAAGAGCTCATATGGCACTTGTGACGGTTTGGAATCTAAAATTAGACTCGGTACTAGAATTATAGAACTTTGTTCTATTTTATATTATTCTTGTCAATAAAAAAAAACAAAAAACAGTTTACACACACAAACAAAACGAAATATATATATATAAACAGACCTCAACTTCACTGCACCTAGACACAAAGATATTAAAAAACACAAATCGATCTTGTAGACGCGCGGCAGTGGTTTGCCGTCGCCGCCGACCTGAGCCGGATTGCCCCCACAGGCAGCCAGAAACAGCGCCGTGGAAAGAAGCAGAACTAAGTTACGCACCATGATGTTGAACTACCCGAGATTGTTGGTGCGCCAGCTTTATCCTGTGCCGCGTTGCGATTCAAACCCAGTTCGCGTAACTTCGCCAATTGACGTTTGTTTGATTTGCGACTGCGGCTTTCACGCCATATGTTCTTGCGCAGTCAAACGGCAGTAACCCGTGGAGAAAGATTGGCGGTCTTGGTAATGTGGTAACCATAGCAGGTTCCGAACGTCCAAAAGAAGTATACAGTGAGACTTCCTTGTCAAATTGATGGGGTATGCCATTTCAGGGTTAACAGTTCCTCTAACCAGTTGTGGTAAAAGATCCCACTTTGTGGATAGTTATTGGAAGATACTCAGAATACAAGCATATCATTTTTAATTTTCATATTTACCATTATTAATAGAAGAATGATTAGTTTTCAATAGAGAAATAGGAAATATGTCACTTTGGGGGAAAAAATAAAAATGCGATTGACGGGGAAGACTAAACTTGATGAAACTTATATATGTAAAATCAGCATAAAAATCCTATTCTTTTGATGTATCTATTGGTATCAAAATTCCATCTTTTAAAGTTTCGGTTACTATTGAGACGGGTCGCTCCTTACTTACAGTTTGCTGCCACAAACTGTTTGAAACACGGTCAGATGATTTTAATTTAGACTCGATTGAATTTAAAGATTTAATTTAATGTAACGATTTAATTTAAACTGAGGAAAAGTGTTCCTCAGTTTAGTTATGCTAGAAAAAAGGCACGCAGAACAATTAACATTTTCAACAACTGCTTTCTGCCGACTCCATCAATGGTCATCATCCGGAAATTTGGTCCAAGACTTTCTGTTAAAAAATAACTTAGTTAAACAAAATACTTAATTCGCTCGAAAGAAAAGTTTTTGCCCTCTTTATCACGGAAACTTATTTCCATATACATCTGCTACTCCGTCTGCGGATTTCCCAGAATAGTCAGACTGAATCATCCTTAGAACCTATGTAATTTCTGCAACTGTTGTTTTCATCCTGCACTACCTAAGCGCATAGGTCATAACAAAAAGCAGATAGAGAGGTGGGTTCACCCCCACCATAAAAACTACTTAAAGCGTGCAAAAATCAAGCATTTTTATCAGAGGAGGACCAACTTCATCAAAATCCACCCACCCCCCTGAAAATACCGTATAAAAAGAAAACGTATGAACTGGCAGTTATATACGAGTTGGTAGTATATAAAGGGACAACATCAAGTTTCAACCGTGCAAGGGAAATCAGATAGGAATGGATTAGTTTCACCCCTCTCCTAGACTTAAAATACTTTTGTATCTTCATGAGACGACTACACCGCCGACATCTTGGGGCCCGTGTTCACGGGCGCACACGTGAGCAGCGACTACACGGAGGACACGGCGATTCCCATCGCACAAACGCGCGTCGTGTATGCGCGGTTGTTCCGCTGGCAAACACCCTTGGCCGTGCTGCGCGCACGGCTCCGGGTTCTTAGCATCGAGTAGTCGACTCGGATCCACGTCGCCGTCGCAAACCGCTACGGTCGAAGTGACCAGGCCCCCGCAGCTGTCCGTGCAGTCAGGTTTCGCCGAATGTCGCCTCCCCTCCGCTACGCGCCTTTGAGCCAACGTAACCAAAATCGTGATTAATCACTCCGTCTCTATCTAAATAAAAAGCTTTTCCCATTTTAATATTGTCTGCTTACAAAATAGTTTAGAACTCAAGTTAAGTGCTTCACTCGATTAAATGAAAACAAGAATGTTCAATATGAAGGTATTCTATCCACGCCTCAAACGCTACTTCCAGAATACTTGGCTAGCGAATATTTTGACTGTTGTCCCCACATCATTATTGCGGACAAAGATAATTGATTCGTATTATAAGCTGTTTAGGCTTGTGGTGCGAACTTTCTGCGCCGGATGCGGTTCGCCGATCGCAGGCAGGTACGACTATTTGCCCGGCCAAGTCTACGTGCCACTAGGTGTATTGGACCAAGCGGATGAGCTAAGGCCCTCACTGCACGGTCATGAGGCGCAACGCTTGAAGTGGCTCCACATTGAAGACGATCTAGAAAGGGTGGCGGGCACCGCCAGATCGCAGCTCACGGAATGAATGATCGCGGGTGCCAATGAAGGAAGTTCCGCTAGCGGACAAATTCCTTCGGCGGTTGAGGATTGTTTGAAAAATAGTATATATAAAATATATACTATTTTTCATTAGTATCTATGGCTGGTTTTTTGTTCTTTGTTGTTTCTGTTTTCTATATTATTTCGTGTTTTTTCTTTACTGGACACAAGAAGTACATTTGGCCCTATTACAACTCGTAATGCTCTTTAAATAAATACCATCTTGTCTCATTAAGTTCTAGTAAGATCTTTTTATACTCTGTACCCGTTTTATATAGCTTACATTAAAATTGGTTCGTTTCTCTCTGCTACTACTTCTCTATATCCAAAGCAATAGGTAGATGTATTGTTTTACAATTTTAAAAACAAAGGTGAGATAATGTCTGGTACTCAATCTCTGCAACTGTTTGTAAATACAGTTATGAGAAGAGGTGAACCAATGAGTTGTGATGTAGTTTTACAACTTGAAATTGTCTCAGATTGCTGCAGTTATTTTTCCATGCAACTTGACAAACCAACCAATATGGTTGATACAGCTCATTTAGCTATTTTTGTATGAAGGGTTTTTCGTAGCTTCCAAGTAAAAGAAAAGCTTTAAGAATTTAAAGACACAATGGAGGTTCTAAATATCAAAATCCATTAAGATCCGATCAGCCACTCGTAAGTTAAAAATACCTAATTTTTTCCAATTTTTCCTCCCCCTTCAGCCCCCCAGATGGTCGAATCGGGAAAAACATCCTTATTAATTCAATTTGTGCAGTTCCCTGACATGACCACCAATTTTCATTGTCCTAGCACATCCAGAAGCACACAACTCACCAAAGCACTGAGCCCCCCTAACTCCCCCAAAGAGAGTGGATCCAGTCTGGTCACATCATTCACGTATCTATGACATTTACTTATTCCATAAAAACTCAAAAACCGAAAAAACACGACAAATTTCATTCTTTCGGGGTGGGTTTTTGACATTCATTGTGTGTGTGGAGACCACTGCAACCAATATTGGTATTGTCGTTACCAAACTCCAACATATATTACCATAAAAAAAACTCTAAGAGCCACAGTAAAGGAAGTCCTGTTTAATAAGGTAGCTATGAACTCGTTAAAATCTACGTCTTCTTGGCTAACATCTTTAGCCTATAATTGCCTGGCTATATGTCAACACAAAAACCATCACTACAATATTGTTGAGCCTTCTTGCGATATTCTAGGACCACTTGGTCGATACGATGGCCCCTGGAAAAAAAACAAATAAACACGCACCTGTGATCTGTCTTCTGGCAAAAAGTACGAAATTCCACATTTTTGTAGATACAAGCTTGAAATTTTCGCTATAGGGTTCTCTGAAACACTGAATGTGATGATGTGATTTTAGTTAAGATTCTTTGGCTTTTAGGGGGTGTTTCCCCCTATTTTCCAAAATAAGGCAAATTTTCTCAGGCTCGTAATTTTTGATGACAAAGATTAAATTTGATGCAATGCAATCAGCGCTGGAAATTCTGCGGTTGGATAATGTTTGACGCCGTTATCCATTCATCCACTTCAACGAACACATCATCAATCGTTTGCAGCACAATATTGCGTAGCCAGGTGAGTGCCGGATCGGCATCAAGCTCAGTCTTCCACCGGAATACAATGTCGGGCATTGCCTCGGGAGGTTCGAAAATCTGCAGATCCTTGCCATCTGCTCACTCCATTACCGCCACGCCAAGAGTGTTGGCCAGCAAGGGTGTGCGACCCGATACCATCGTCATGATATCATGATCGTCGGGATCACCGGCTCGTCGGCCTGGCGGGCCGAACTGATCACGACACTGGCACCGGGCGAAACGGTGGAGGGGGCGGGCTATGCCGTGACACTCGAATCCGTCACCGAAGGCCGTGGCGCCAACTATAATTTCGAGCGCGGCACGCTGCTCATCAGCGAGAATGGGAGGCCGGTCACGACCCTGATCGCGGAGCGTCGATTCTTCCCCATCGCCAACCAGACCACCACCGAGGCCGGTATCAGCACCTCCCTGCTGTTCGACCTGTACGGCGTAAATTTTGGTGATAAACTTTTGACATAATTATCTCTCAGTTGACCAAGTTGTTCCTGTCGTTGATTTTTGTCACTTTTTGGAACTGGTCTCCTTTGGTTATCCAGGACACACCCACCACTTCATGTTTCAAATTAACCACAAAGGGAACAACTGGCTAGCTACCAACAATGATTAGCATTTTTCAGCCTTCATATACATGCAAAAAATATCTACATGTCTATCTGCCTTGAGTTTCCACCACATAACACAAAATATTGGGTTCTCCCAGAATTTCTTACATCACTAGGCGTCAACATCAATACAGTCATCAGCAATACCCCACGATTCGCATGTGCCTCTGTCATCGCAAAACCCAGTTTCACGCCAAAAACATAGCTTCAATGAAGTTGAGGATACATCTAGCACGGCAAAATTGTCTGGGTGGATATCAGCTAAGCAAAAATGAGTTGTGAGTCTTCGAAGGTTGAAGACGAACACTGCATGACCAGAGGCGTTTGGCTTGGGACACTCGTAGACTTGGTACTGGCCGTGGTCAATGAACTTATTGAGCTTGGCACTCGACGCGTAGTATCGTTTCTTTATAATATTCTATACAGGCGCACCCACAGGAAGGGGGATATATTACCCCCTAGATGTGGAAAAATACCTTTAGATTGATATTAGTTGTTTCTCAAGCGACAATTACCCTTTGGAATTTGGAAAAATATGTTTTTGCATCTTCATTAAAAGAATAGAATGAAATACGTTCTTCCTTGCTGTATTTTCATGAATTGGTACCCTTGGCTTATCCCCCGATATTGACGAGTGGTCCAGAATATATTTACTATTCTATTAGTTCATATCCACCATTCCCTCTAAAAACTCAAGGAATCAATTACTTGACAAGAGAGTGAACTTTTATCATCAAAATTTGCTGAAACTTGGCCTTTTGGCCTCCTAGCCTAAAACTAACATTTTTGCAGCGTGTTCTTTTTAACTATCAGAAAACGTTCTGTTCCTGGACACAGATGTACTATATATAGAGAGGACATGGTCTTTGCAGGTCTGGTGGAAAGTGAAAAATCCCTCTTAAATTTAAATTGTCAACACATAATGTAGCACAACACCCAAAGGTTCTTAACTGTAGAATAAATGCGGTTCACGACCATTTCGGGAAGATCATAATAGATCGCAGGAACCGCCTGCTCCTCCGCCTCTGGCGCAGGCCCCATCAGACCCAGCATATCGGCGGCAAAATATCCCCCGCCACCGAGTGCAAGAAGAGCAGGGACGGCAATGATCAGGAGCTTCTTCTTGTCGAGCCCCTTCTTTGAGCCGTCGCCCTCGCCTTCACCCTCTGCATCGCCCTCGCCCTCAGCCGGTTCTGCATCGTCTTCTGTTTCTTCGGGATCGTCGCTCATTTAAAGAGACCTCGTGGGCCCGGTTCGGGCCGCTCCTCGACCCGCACGGTCAGCCCGCCCTGGGAGACCGCGACCGCCGACAGGCGCACATCCGAGCCCAGCACGATGGTGCCCGATTTCTGATCGATCACCACCCGGGCCTTCTGGGCCGGCGAAAGCGTCAGGTTCTCGACCCGCGCCAGCACATGGGCCGGCGAGGACAGCCCGCCGAGATGAAGCTCGACCGTGCCCGCATCCAGCATCTTCGCCGATCCGCGCCCCAGCGCGGCGGTGATCGCGCCCTCGATGCGCGCGGCGGTGGTGTTGTCTAGGAATGCCCGATTTTTAAAATAAAAGCAAGTTTGAACTAAATAATGCAACAGTTTAAGGGAAAATTCTAAGTATTTATTGTCCTTACTAATAATTTTATTTACAATTGTACTCAATTGCTTTTTTGTGCTTAATTTTTATTTTATAGAAGGTGAAGATGCATCCTCAAATAATAGTAAAGACGTTATTGGAAGCACTCATCCACACAGACGTTTGGAAGCTCACATATTATCAATGGAACATGAACCTAGTCTTTTGGCTGATTTTCCTGGCACATCTCTCGCCGCAGCTGATCATTACCAGCGGCCAGCTTGCCAGTGATCAAGCCATGTTAACTGTGGACTTATCACAGCTCCCTATCAGCGCTTTTGAATTGCAATTGAGAGACAATTTATGCGTGCTTTATTATTCCAAAGCCGATAAATTTGTGCCTTTAAGACACGCTCAGTGTGTTGAATATAAACCCAAGTAACTTCAGTGGCCTTAGTGCCACTTCTCAGACAATTAAGCATTTGTTTATATTGGCGAACTTGCATCCTAACTGGGGATGAGACACACTACCTATTTCGACTCTTATACTTAGTTTGAAGCAAATACCTATCTGCATCGTCATAAGAGTTCATATTGTTTAGACAATTTTGGTCTTTATTCAAATATTTTTTTATGAATAGAAGAGGAAACTAGACTTACGTTGCTCGGGCAACGTGAATTGTTGCGGTAACTTTTGTCCAGCTTCGCCGACTAAAATGTTGCGAGAGTTTTGTTTGGTTTGGTTTTGTTTCTTCGCTATCGATCAGTAATCATATGATCAAAGGCTATTCCTCAGCGTTGAAAAAAACAACAACTGATCTACATGATTGAAGAACTCAAAGTGATACCCTTGGGGCTTTCCTCCTTTAACACCCCCAACCAAAAGAAATAGATATGCTGCAAACCTTTTGACGTTCTGATTTTAGATATGTTTTTTTTGGTTACGCATCCGATAGGCTATGAGCGTCAAAGATTATACATTAATATAGATAGATATTTTACAAATGGTGCTTGACTTCAAACAAAATTAGTTTATGATGACTTATGAGCGTGTAGATTACAAATATTAGGCTAATATTGTAATACAGACTTCTAGAACTAATAAAAAAAAACAGTTTTTTCTACTGAAAGTAAGGCGTAACATTAAAAATTATAGCGAACGTAAATTATTACGTATATAAGGAGTTTCGCCCCCTAGTCAATAACTCATTCTTTATGTAAAAGTTGAAATTTTTTTCAAAGTCTTTGCGAATGACCCCTTGAATCACAAAGGTCATTTAATTAGAATAGATACTAATTAACTAGTACTTTTGAAACTACTAATAAATCGAGGTACTGACTAGGTGTCAAACCCCCTCATATACGTAGTAATTTCTATGCGTTTCATTTCCGGGGAATAAAATTTTCAGGGAACGTTGGGAAGAATAGCGGAAGAATAAAGGTTGGGAAAACACCAAACCTGGTGTTTTGAATTCCCTCCCTTGTATAGCCCCCCTCAAAGCCCCTTTAATATTTTCTTATAAAGAATCTGCTAACAGAACTCAGTTAGTTTTAATGGATTGCTAATTAAACGCAATGCTAGTGGCGTTAATTCATAAGAAATTTAGGGAGGGGAGGCAAAACGAATTTTTAAAATCTAGAGGGGACATTTTGCTGTTCTTCAGTTTTATATCGTGGTTACCTGCCGCTTTTCTTTATTTTCAAGCCAATATATTTTCCTTGTCGTTCAAGACAAAGTTTGGTACGTTTCTTACACTGATTTGGACAGGGCAGTTCTAATAAGATACTTTTTGTTTTGATCTGACTGTATTTTCAGCAGTTATGGGCTATTGTAGTTTTTACTGAGGGATGTGATCGTCTTTTACTAGGTTGCTAGCTACTGCTGCAACCCGGATAATTTATAATGAACTATGTCAATCTTTTGTTACATTAAAAATTTCTAAAATATTTTTTGATATTGACCCAGGAATGTACACTTTTAGAGTAAGTCTTTCTTTTTCCTATATACTTGACAAATTCTCTTTGGTAAATTTTGGTGAGCAAAACCTTTTGTAGATACATTATATTAGTTCATTTACTAGACAAATTAACCCATGATCCACAAAGAAGTAAAATCTTCATGATAGCTGATGACCCTTGCGTCGCTCGAGCATTTCTCCTGTGTCTACAAAAAAAGAAAAACTAATCAGCTCAGGTTTTAGCTAAATTATAACTACAAAATTCATAATGGGCACCGTTATATTGATTTTAATGTCATAAGAAAAATGTTTAGTTGTAAAGATAATGTTAAAAAAATGATTAACAACAATACACGAACACGAGAAAAGAATTTTTTCTATTGCATATATTTTGTTTTCCTTCAGATCTCTTCTTTTGTATATGAATGCTCATCGAAAATAACAAGTAGAGAGGGTAGGTCACTCAGATTCACTGCATATTGATCTTGAAGTGATTTCCCACGGGGAAGTTTTTTGCCTTTGCGTTATCAGTGCGACTCTTTTTTTATTCATATTATAAAACAACCGAGCCGCTGGCCACCGCCTTCAAGCGCATCGGTGAAGAGGTCCGTCCCAGCCCGCTGGTCAACGAAGATCGCAAGTCCCAATCCCTGATCGGAATTCGCCGTCACGGTGACATTTGCACTCAGGCTTTCAACGCTGGTCGGCGCCGTGTTGTCGCCCAGAACCCGAAGGTTGTCCGACCCGTCATTGCTGACCAGAAGACCGGTGCCGGTAAGTGCTGCGGTGATGTTGGTGATATAGGTTGCCGGAACACCGCTGGAAATGTCGATACCGAAGACCGTGCATTACTAGAAGGGTTTAAATTTGCTTAAATCTGATTAAAATTTTCTTTTTTCGCTTTTTTTGCTTATTTTTAACGTTTTTAATCTAAATAAAGAGGAAAAAAAAATCAATTTCAAACTGTAATTTGATAGATGGATCTAGCTAAATTCTAGCTATCGAATAATAACAAAATGTCTTGTTTTACCTTAAAATATTAAAATTCGTAGGACTACAAAAGAATAACATACCAATAACTTGCACAAAAAACATAAACTTTTAGCGCACTGGAATAAGCGGCGACTTGTCTATCATTTCCTACCTTAACCGCAACACTATTATTCTCTTGATAGCACTAATCACTTTAGTGTATTTATCTGGTATACCATACAATGACATAATATTCGATAAAGCTCTCCTATCAGCAAAATCAAACGCTTGCCCATAATCTATCAAACTGAGGACTAAAGGCGTTTGATGATTCGGGCACTTGAAAATATAGTCGACGCGTTCTCTACCTCCCAAAACCACACTATTCTTCTCTTAAAACTGTATCTATAGCATCTCTAAGTCTAAATTTTTTTATCATTCTGCTTCGGCAGCCATCGGCACGCTCGTCTCGTACGCCGCCAGCGGTGGATCGACCAATACCGTGAACTGCCGCTGGACACGTGATGCGCAGCCGGCCGACACAGTGAGGCTGACCACGGGCTCCACCACATGCACGCTGCTGTGGATACGCAACCACCGCATACCGCTTCCGGATGCCGGCGCCTCCAGACGCCACTGCACGGCAGCCGCTGGCAAGGGGGTGTCACCGACCACAACTTCAGCACTCACGCACTCGGCTGTGACCTGCTCCGTCGCATCGGCACTTTACAATATTGAGAATTTCCACTGATGTTTCAGCTTAGATTTTTGTGGTAAGGTTTGTGCTTAGTAATGCTCGACAGGGCTAAGTTTTGGCTTTTTTTTTGGCTAGTTGGCTGTGTTAGTTAATTTTTGGGACTTATTACGGTGTTGAACTTGAATATCCTCTCCTATTAGTTTTCTACACTGATTTCTAGCCGTTGGTCTATTTAGGAGGTGGAGAGGAGAGGTGTTGCTGTGCCGCGGAAACGCACACTGAAAGTTTTGTAGAGTAAAATTGTGAAGTGGGTTCAAAATTGTTAAATTAAGAATCTTTTCTCTCTATGTACTAAAAGACCCTTCTGCATTTTCCTATGCCCAATGTAAACTAAATAGCATTACGCCCAAAGCCAAGGTGCGTACCCCACACTTCTTTTGGAAGTAAATTAAAAAGTGAAAAGTGCTCCTTCGTCAATTGGTCGCATTTGCAAGGATATTTTCCTTTCTTGGGAAGTAGGGGATACCGACCTTGATCGGGACTAGCTAGAGATTCACCTAGCATTTGCACATAAATGCAAGCTATTTTTCGAATTACGATAAAAACTCGAGTGTCGAATTTAAAACTGAGGAAGCATATTTAAGCAAAACTCATACCCCACCCATAACCCGGCAAAATCCCTAGTATAGACCCATAGAAAATAAAATGTAAAATAAAGGGGTTGACAAAATATTTTTAGACTAAGCAAAAGTTTTGATATTTTTTTGGATATTACTTGTTATGAATGTGACGGTTGAGCTCTCTGTTTGTCGCGATGTTGAAAGTGGTTAAAATAATTTATTAATGGTTATCAACAAGCAGAGAAGAAAAAGAAATAAAGAGTTTCACAAAGTTTAGTTTTACCCATCAAAAGTTAAGAGCCTGAGAAAATTTGCCTTATTTTACAAAATACACCCACTAAAAGTCAAAGAATCTTAACGAAAATCACACCATCAGATTCAGCGTATCAGAGAACCCTGCTGTAGAAGTTTCAAGCTCATATCTACAAAAATGTGGTATTTGGTATTTTTTCCCAGATGACAGATCACGGATGCGTGTTTATTTGTTTTTTTTTTGTTTTTTCCCCAAATCGTAACGACCCAGTGGTCCTAGAATGTCGCGATAGTTGGGTGCTAAAATCTCCTTTTCCCGGGTTCTTAAGCATTTTAAATCTTATTATATAATTTTTATTGAGATAACTCTTTTTTGGAAGGTGATCTTTCTCCGTTTTTAAACATAAATAAATTATCTCATGCAAATAACTTTTGATAGGTAAATTTCAACTGTGTGATTTAAAGTATTTTGAAACAGCATGAAAAAAATATTATTTTGATGCTTATCATGCACTCAAACTTTCTTTTTTTCATAGTTTCAAATATCATTAACAAGGTTTGAGTTAAAGTCATTTTCCCTTACGAATACCCAAGTTGAGATTGTATTCACCCAACGGACTGAGACAAGATCCGTCCGGTGCCTTGAAGAGCTGTACTTTGCGCAAGAGCTGTACGAGTCGCGTGATCTGTTTGTCAGATAGATCTACATCACAACATTTTACGGAAACAAGGATGACAGAATTGGTGATCGGTAGTGAGCTAAAACAGGGAGATTGGCGAGCGTGACATAGAAACACTTACCGTCTGGTGACATAGATTCGTCAAAACTACTACCCAATTCAGCAATCAAGCGTTTGGACATGGTACAATTTTAGGTAGAAAACTAGTACGGTTTTTTTTTCAAAGCTTTGTCAACACTGCATTGCTGCCGCCTTGGGTGAAATCGGGTAGATTGAATCAAGAGTTTTAGCTTAGGCTACAAGTCTATTAAATCTCCATTGGTGATCCAACCACTTATTACAGCTCATTGTCTTTTAGATTTGAAAACCAAAGATATACTTTTTTATGCATATCCATTTAAATAGCCATTGAACCATTGTCAGTTTGAGCCGAATTTAGTTCTGAATACCCAGCCACCATGCTTGCGAATTGACCCTGCTGGTGCTGGATGAATCCTATTCTCTCCAACGTTAAGAATCTGGTTTTAACATTCATACTAATTTCGAAATACCTAGTAGTTAACGAACCTAAAACAGTACGTCTCGTGAATTTACAATTGGCAGTTGAATTCTGTACTATTTACCTTAACTTTTTTCGTCTTTCCGTGTATTTGGCCTTGAAATGAATCTTCAACTAAATATTGCATTCTATCATCAGGAACACATGCGGTAAGTTCTTGACTAATCATTTTAAGTTTCTTGTTAACTAGCGACGAGCTGGCGCCGTCACGCGCCTTGCTTGGCCTGCTCCCGCAGCCGTTTCTGGTGGCCGATCAGATCCGTGTTGGTGACCTTGGTTTGTGTTACGAAAACGTCCATTGGGTTAATCGCCGCGCCGCCACCTCGGCGGTGGGCTACCAGACTATGGCGCGCTATTACGGTCAGCTGAGTTTCGACCTGCATGTCTCCTTTGGTGCTTCGGCCAGTCCGATTCTCAGCATGCGCTTGACCAGTCAGGACGAGTACGAGTACCTGGTCGGGGAAAACGCTGAAGCACGCACGGTGCAGTAGATCTTGCCGCGGTTGCGCTCGATCTCCTGCTTCCGCAGCTTCTCGCGCTTCTTACGCCGTTTCTTGCTCAACGTTTCCTCCAGCGAGGCCCCTCTGGGCGTCGCAAGCGGGGGAGTCTACCGTGGATTGGGCCGAAGTCCAGCGTCGGGACGGATTTGGCTAGGCTTTGCCCAGGACCCGCTTGAAGCCCCGCACGAGCGACCCCATGGTCCCGTGGACCTCGGGGATCGGCCCCTGGCTGCGGATGTAGGCGACGGCGTCCCGGAGGCCATCGGCGATCTCAACGACGGCGCAGGCGTCCCGCTGGGCACCTTCACCGTCACCCGCACCAACGGCGAAACCTTCACCGTCGACCTAAGCGATATCGACGGCTTGGGCACCGATGCCGCCACCGTGCAGGACATCATCGACAACGCGATCAACGAAACGATCCCCAACATCTACACCGGCTACTACCAGGACCACGGCGAACTCTCGCAACGGCTGACCAACGAGCGGGGCCGACCGATCCCCCTGCTGGCTTACGAGGCCGGGCAGCACTACACGGTGCAGTTCTTGTGATTCCCCGGCACGATTTTTTTTGGTAATTTCTCTTTGAGACGCAAGACTGTTTTCACGCTGTTCTTGTGATTCCTCGGCATGCTTCCTTTTCTTACTTTCTCTATTAGCCGCAAGCCTTTTGGCATTAACTGTTTGAGCAGCTTCCTCGGCTGTTTCTTCTGCCAGTGTAGGATTTATACTAAAATTTCGATTTGAATTAACTCTTTGAGCAGCTTCCTCGGCACGCTTTCTTTTGGTAATTTCTCTTGAGCCGCGAGCCTGTTTTCACGTTGTTACAAAAATAGGCTATTCCTTTTTACCACTTTGTTTTAACTAAATCTCGAGAATATTTTTAAGGGTTCCCATACAAGTCAACCTCCTTTTAACTAATTAAACTCAACCTATTCAAAAGTCCACCAACCTATTCCACCACCCTGATTTAATTCAACCCTGTACAACTCAGTCCTCATTCAACTGACCCCCATATAATTCAACCGTCATTTACACCAACCCTTATTTAGTTCCCCTCCCCCCGCCAACTCAAACCAAAATCGATTCAACTGCTGCAACAGGTTGCGTCATCTTCATCATTATCATGATCATCATTATCATGATCATCATTATCATGATCATCATTATCATGCTCATCATTATTATGATCATCATTATCATGATCATCATTATCATGATCATCATTATCATATTCATCATTATCATGACCATCATTATCATGATCATCATTATCATGATCATCATTATCATGATCATCATTATCATGATCATCATTATCATGATCATCATTATTATCATCATTATCATCATCAGTTTATCATTATCATCATTATCATTATTAGTTCATCATTTTTTTTACATTACCTTTGAATTAGATTTAAAAGGGCCTCCTGCAAGGAGTTTGGAGATATGAGACTAAGAAGCCAAGTGAAGCTTTAGGATCCAAGCCCGTGATATGATGATATTGAAAAGATACCTCTCTTTATGCTTAAATGCTCACCGAAGGCATTTGGATTTTATAGCACTAGAATGACATTCGACGGCGCATTTTTTTTTTTTTTTTGTTCTATTTAATATATTTCTTACAGCGTATCTCGTAATACGATTATATTGAAACGATACATCTCTATGCTTTGTCCAGTAGTTATGTCTTTGAGGATACCAACCTCCCCATAGTCCTAGGGTTAAGGGCTGTAAGTTAGGTTATTTGTTCATGGTTTACATATGGGATATGTTATTTAGAAAGCTATACATGTTTGAACTTTATTTTACAAAAAGACCAAGGGAGTTCACCAGAGGCTTTCAGAGAATGTTGAGGAGAATATTCAACTAAATCAAAACACGTTATGAGTTTACGGATTGCCAAAAGGGCGTGACTCAAGAATGACGGTAAAATAATTTGAAACTTTCAGGAAATAATTTTAGTAATAATTTTTAATATCCAAGATTTCCATATTTCTCATTGGCTTAAGTTGGCCAGTTAGCTTAAGTCAACAGTGTTTAGATATTCTGGCATATCCCTCAAGGAGCAATTAAGCCAGGAAAACAAAATGGATGCAAAGGTAAAGCTATGAACAAGGCTGAGTCTGAGGAGGCCCAACAGCGGTTTTGAACGATTTTTGAATTTTTAAATTGTGCTCTGTGCATGTTTTCTAATCACCTATTGTTATTGTCTAAGTAATTTCTTAGACAACACTGCTTTTCGTGGGCATGGTCCTTCTCTCTCACTGGATGCCAGGACACATCAGCCGATGGATTCCAAGCGCCTCGACGATGGGACTCGCCTTTGTAATTCCTGCCTGGAACTCCCTCTCCCTATTTATCGGTGCTCTTCTTGGCGTCGTCTTGATGAAATTCGCCAAAACATGGGCGGAACGATTTGTTATGGCGTTGGCAGCCGGGCTGGTTGCCGGTGAAAGTCTGGCTGGGGTCACGGGTATTTTGATGAAATTATTTGCTCATGCCTAGTTAATGGGAGAGGGCCATTGCCTACTAACCACTTTCGGTTATTGACTTCGTTATTTGTATGGATTTCTGATATTGTGTATCACATTTTTTTTTGACTAATGCTTTCTAACATCTCTCTACCAAAATGACTCGTGTTTCTGCCAATGTTCTGCCGGTATTATGCTACTGGTATTGTTGCATCCTGTCTATAAATTTTTAAAATGTATAACATAGTATCTTGGTAACCAAGCCCCTTATTTCAACCGTAGACTCGCCTTACAGATTTGTAAACATCTGAGCTTGTAGGTCAATATAACAACAAACCCCCAGCTCCACCAAAGAGAACGGATCCGTTCCAATTATGTCAATAACGTATCTAGAATTTGTGCTTATTCTTCCGATTAAGTTTCGTCCCGATCTCTCCACTATTAGCGTATTCCAAGATTTCTGTTTCCCTCCTCCAGCCCCCTGTCCCCGGATCCAATTCGAGCCGAAAATGGAGCATCTGAGACATAAGATTCTTCTATATATCAAGTTTCATTAAGATCCGATCACCTATTCGTAAGAAAAAAAAAATACCCAATTTTCACGTTTTCTAAGAATTCCCGCGAGGCCGACAGTGTCGACTTCGCGGCGATTTGGGAAGGTCCGAGCGCACAGCACCTGCTCGGCACGGACCAACTCGGACGCGACCTCTTCTCCCGGTTGCTCATCGGGGCAGGCGAGACGCTGGTGGGCCCGGTGGTGCTGCTCGTGCTCGCCACCATCCTCGGTGTGGCGATCGGCGTATTGGCGGCATGGCGAGGGGGGTGGATCGATACCGTCCTGGCCCGCGTGACCGACGTGATGTTCGCGTTCCCCGGCCTGCTCTTCGTCGTGCTCGTCATCGCCGGTATCTGTATCTAGATCAGTGTTTCTGCTTCAATTTTTTTTGAAATCTCTAGGAGACTGATGGAAAATTTCGAGGAATCCTCATTTTTCATACCAAAATCCTAAAGGTTTCCCCCTTTTTCTGACCTTTTCCAAATCACTAGTAAAGCCTATTTATGCTGACTTCTATTGTCATTCCTTCTAGACGACTTGTCTACTTTTGATGTTAGAACAATGCTTTGTATTTATTGTCTAATTAGGTTTGGTGTGTGTTCATAGATTTTGGCGCCAGATTTCATATTCTGGAACTAGGATGCATATAGTGTCCTCTGGTAAAGTTCAACTTCCCATCAAAACTTTATGAAATTTTCAAATTAATACCCTTAGCTCTTCCTGAAACAATGCAGACATGCCACTTTGACAATCTGGATGCAAATGGTGTCTTTTGACATAGTTCAACATCCCAATCGATATTTCCCGAAAGTTCAAACCTAATAATCTTGGATATTCCTGAGATTATAGCTCGGATGAACAAAGTGTCTTTGAGTTAAACATTCCCCTCAACATTCCCTGAAAGTCTCAAGTTCTCGAATTTGAGGTAGCTCGTATCGTGAATTCTCTTAAAGGATCATCCTCTTCAGGACGAGACAAAATTCCTACAAGGGTTATCCGTGCAATTCTGCCTGCTATTCTGTCACCACTGACTAAGCTAGTCAATCTGTCTTTCGAGAAAGGTATTTTTCCTGAATTTATCAAGCGAGCTAAGGCTATGATACTCTATAAAGGTGGTTCTCGGAGTGATCCTGCTAATTATAGGCCAATTTCTCTCCTATCTGTTTTCATAAAAATTTTTGAGAAGGCTATGCTATCCAGGAGAGTTTATCCATTCCAATTATGTCAATCACGCATCTAGAACTTGTGCTTATTCTTCCCATCAAGTTTGATCCCGATCTCTCTACTCTAAGCGTTTTCCAAGATTTCTGGTTTCCAAGATTTGTTTCTCCCTCCAGCTCCCTATGTCTCGGATCTGATTCGAATTGAAAATGGAGCATTTGATAAATAAGATCTTTCTATATCAAGTTTCATTTAGATCCGATCACCCATTCGTAAGATAAAGACACCTCAATGTTGACGTTTTCCAAGATTTTTGGTTTCTCCAAACATAAAAACAGACGGACAGACCGACAGAAATCGCGATCCCTATATGTCCCTTGGTAAATACCAACTGCCATAAAAACCTATGGCTTTTCTCACTTCTAATAGCAAGAAGCCATCTTCAGTAGGGCACTATAACCCAGACAATTAACTCTTCAAAAGATGTTTGTATTATTTTAACTTCTAATCACTATGTGCCAAGGATTGATCTTTAATAGTTTTCAGCTATATCTGATGAAATCCCAATCAAACAGTTCGTGGTAACGAACTGTAGTAAGGAGCGACCCGACCTCGGCGGCACGGTCGTGGTTGTGTGTGCCCAGCGCGCCGAAGGCGCCTTGCTGGTCGGTCGTGAGGATGACCTCGAGTCCGCTGGTGCCGCCCAGGTTCTCGTCGATGTAGGTCAGGCCCTTGTGGATCGGCGAGTCGGGGGAGAAATAGTCTATGAACCGCGCCTCGACGTCGAGTCGCGCGATCCAGACCACGCTGAGCAGGGCGATGACCGCCGCTGCGAGCAGAACGAGCCCCTTGCGGCGCAATGAGAATCGCCCGAGGCCTTGCAGCGCGCGGGGGCTGGTGGCCGCGGTGGAAGCCGCGGGCGCGCGGATCATGCGCCGTACCACGGCCTTCGGGCTCTACGACCATGGCGTTGCCGGCCTCTTGGAGCAGGTCACCGACCATCTCGCCAATCCCTCCCCCCACCTGCCGCGCCAACGCTTCTGGACTCTCAGGGCCAGGCACACGATCCTCGCCACCGGGGCGCTGGAGCGGTCAATTGCATTTGGTGGTAATGACCGCCCCGACGTCATGTCGGCCGCCGCCGCCGGGACCTATCTCAATCGCTACGGGGTCCTGAATCTTGACCTGAACGAAGACGCTACGACCAAAGACAAATTTTCTGATAAGCCAATCAGCTCTCTGTGACTAGGAGAAACGGAATAAATGACTGCCTTCAAGCATGTAAACGTTAAGCCCCTCCTTTAAGTATCTTGATTTTCTTATCGTCCTGTACTTTTCCTATAATGATTTTATTCTGTTATTTAACAACCGCTGCCGCACCGCCGAAATAATCGCCTGTGTATGCGCATTGGTTCCCAAAAATTTGCCCAAATTTTACCCAAAATTGTGTTCAATTGGCTGACTGAAGTTTCATTTATTCATAATTCTTATTTTTCATCTGCACGTATGGTGAATTCTTTTTCCACAAGTACTATTTCTTCGGAAACTTATTATTAGAAATAAAAACATGAAAAGTGGAAGCCTAGATGTGCTAGACTTCCTCAAATAATTCGAAGTCCTCAAAATATGCAATAAATATACTATTCCTTCTGGAAAAAGACTAAAATTGCTAAGTTGAAACAGATGGTTTTATGACAAAATTGGCTATTTAAGTGGTTTAAACTTTCCTTTGTGCAGTACAAGGCCCCAGTCCCAGAATCCACGCCATTTAAAGTCGTGAATTTCGTTAGAGAAGTAATGCTTCTTCGCAGGGCCAATCCACAGATCCCAGTGAACGTGATCAGGAGCTGGTTGTTCCTTTGGCTTGAAGTCACCTTGAGGCCAAACAGGTCTGTTGGACCAGATGTGAGCTTCTTTCAATTCGCCGATTGCACCGGCTTTCACCAAAGCCGCTGAAGCGCGCAGGCAGTTCAGTGCGGTTCCCTGATTACCCATTTGAGTGACCACATTGTATTTGCGAGCGGCTTCTCCTTCCACTCCCCCCCCCAGATGATCAAATCGGGGAGGTAACTATTTCGAATTTAATCTTGTCCGGTCCCTGATATGCCTACCAACTTTCAGCAATCGCTATATTGATCACCTATCTAGTTTTGGATATTCTTCATATAAAAACTGGCGTGGTCCGAGATTTGAACCTGAAACCTCTCGAACCCTAAGCGAGAATCATACTCCTAGACCACAAGCCATACTCAGAACAACAATCATTTGTCTTATCGGCAAATAAATTTCTTCTCAACTATCCTGTTCGCTCGACGTAGCCGTATGCATAACGCAGACAAAATGTAGCCGTATCGGAGAATTACAAGAAAAATAGAAATCACGAGGCTTTGGAAAGGAGGCACATCCCCGCATTTACTTTATACAAACATTTGGTAACATCATATTAGCTATTTAACTAACCGGGCTGGATAGTAAGGCAATACACTATTCAGAAAAGCGTGCATTAACTTACTTCGAGAGAAATTTATTCCATTGTAGTGGCAAGTTCGCTGAGAACAGCCAAATCACGTGAAATAAAAAAAAATCATGAAAATTCAAATTTAAAATTGTGCTGTCAGTAAGATTATCAAAATCTTGTCAAATACTATGAAAGCTTGATAATTTCAGTGATTTTTACAATTAAGAGTCTATATAATGACACGTTTCCACTACCCCAAGTGCTGCATTATTTTCGGCTTTAATTATAGATGGCAGCATAACTAAATTTTAAGCTATGTTACACTGAGTTAACTATTTTCAAGTTAGGTTCATTTATGTTCACTTAGCTTACCCCGCCACGTTAAGTAAAAATAATGCTTTCATTCAATTCTTGATACTCAGGGGGTTATCGTATCGACTCGGTGGTCCTAGAATGTCGTGTGAGGGCTCATTCTAATGGGAATTATATGTTCTAATGCCCTTTTTAAGTGACCAAAAAAATTGGAGAGCACTTAGGCCCCCTCCCAGGCTCATTTTTTCCCAAAGTCACCGGATCAATATTCTGAGATAGCCATTTTATTCAACATAGTCGAAAAATCTAATAACTATGTCTTTGGGGACGATTTACTCCCCCACAGTCCACGTGGGAGGGGCTACAAGTTACAAACTTTGACCAGTGTTTGCACGTTATAAATACCTAATTTTTTCCAATTTTTCCTCTCCCTTTACCCCCCAGATGGTCGAATAAGGAAAAACGACTTTAACATGTCAATTTGTGCAGCTCCCTGACACGCCTACCGATTTTCATCGTCCTGGCACGTCCAGAAGCACCAAACTCACCAAATCACTGTACCCCTCCCCCCAACTCCCCCAACGAGAGCGATTCTGGTACGGTTACGTCAATCACGTATCAAGGACATTTGCTTGTTCTATCCACCAAGCTTCATCCCGATTCCTCTACTCCAAGTGTCCGTAGAAAGTGGTTTTAACAGAGAAGTAATGGTTGACATCCATACTATTGGACAGCACGAAACGTAAGATTGGATCAAACAGTTAAAAAGGATTTTCAGAATTGATTAAGTGAACTTGAAAACATAGAGCTTCAGAATTGAAGTTAGGGCAGCCTTCTGTCTCTCAATTCTCTAGAGACCATCGATTGTCAAAAACCCTTCAAATAGCGCTTATTCATTGGCGGAAATAGAAGGTTAATTATACCAGCTTGTCAATTTGGTCTCTTGGGCGATCTGAAACGCTCCGTACATAAATAATTAAAACGAAATTTGTATATTAATTAATTGCAATTAATCTGAATATTTTGAGAAAAAAGAGCGAGGGAGGAGGCCTAGCTGCCCTCCAAGTTTTTGATTACTTGAAAAAGCAACTAGAACTTTTAATTTTTGCAAACCTTTTCATCGGTAAAAATAAAAGTAACTTACGAATTAACTTACGTAACGTCGATACTTCGCTCTTTACACTAAAGCTTATATGTTGTCCCAATTCCTTAAGAATGACATCTGAATCACAAAGGCCGTAGAATATGGCTTGGGTCAAACCTTTGCTATGGCATTTAGAGGTGGTGCAACAGTAGGCCTTGCAGTTCCTGCAATGGCATTATTGGCAATCACAGGACTTTATCTAATTTATCCAGACCCAATCACTATTGCAGGTGTAGGTATCGGTGCAAGTCTTATTGCATTATTTATCAGAATTGGTGGTGGTATTTTCACAAAGGCAGCAGACATGGGTGCTGACTTGGTCGGAAAAGTTGAAGCAAACATTCCTGAAGATGATCCTAGAAACCCTGCAACAATTGCAGATAATGCTATTTATATGAAGTACTTCAACATATTTAAACGAATGTATGTAATGTATTTATCGATAAGAAAATCCTATTGTAGAGGTTGTGATGGCTTCAGTTATGTAGAAGATCGAAAGTCTCTCAGACTTTCCATCCATACAAATATAATACTCCTTTTCATCCAACCGAAATTCTTAAGAAGTAATAAGTAGTAATAAGGACTTTTCACTACAATTACTTTTCATCGCCAATTTGTTAAGTATATTCAAATTTTATCCAAAATTGAGATTGTGAATTTAAACGTGGACTATGTTGCATAAATGCGACATTTAAAAGCTGATAGACATTTTACGGACATTAAAGATGATATCTTTTTTTCTTATTTAAGATAGAGCTTATATACCCATGTTAGCGTCAATCTTGTTAAAAACAGTTTACCTGCAAATTGAATCGACGTTGACAAAATCAAGAATCAATGTTTGAGAAATATATAATATGGGCTATATATTTGGGTAAGGTTAGAAAGGATAGGCTAGGTTAAGTTTGGTTAGATTACGTTAAAACTGAATTTGCGAAGGGAAGGAATTTCATAAAACTGAGTAGAAAAACCACCAAATACTTTATTGATTACGTGGATATTACTTACTCATTGCCACGTTCAAATTCCTAATAACTTCTGGAGGGAAACTACTTAAAGTATAGTCCCTTCACCATGGCTTTTTCTTCCCATCTGTTTCATTTGATACATCCGTTTCAATTGGTCTCCACCATTTCATTATCAGAGGCACTATTTTATAAAAAATCCCAAACTTGAACAAATTGATTATTTTTTGTCCAAACATAATTGTGACCAATTGTTTCGTCAATTCGAGCATGGTTGATCCTGTCAAACTTGAAATTAACACAAATTATCACATATAGGAATGGGGCTACAACCCTCTGTGTCCTCTAAGGGGAACAGCGTCAATTCACTTTGCTGAAAACGATTTATATTTCGGGAAATTTACTATTATTTGTTACTACATGAACACATAATAAAAACAATTTGACAAGAATAACCAAGGCTTAGAAACAAGAGTGGGGACACTCTCTTTCCCCCAAATTCTCTTAATAGCTTTGGATAGTCTTCTAGTGTCCATGTACCTGTATAACTGAGATATATGGTCAGTCAGCGGGGTATCCAGAAAAATCCGTAGGCAATCTCTCTGGAAAATATCTAGCAAATCTTCATCCGCTTTTCGGAGCACCAATGCTTCAGAACCATATTTGACCACTGTTATCACTGTAGCTTCCAATATTCTAATCTTGGTTTGTAGACTTATTTTCCTATTCTTCCAAACTTATTTTCAACTATGAAAAAACAAGCCCTGGCTACTCTACTCTTAACATCTTCACTGCTCCCACCATTTTTACTAATAGTACTACCAAGGTAAGTGAAGCTTCCCATATTTCACTAAAGTAATGCTGTTTCTCGGTATTGTTTTTAGCACCCAAGTATTGTCAGAGATGTCGTAAAGAAAGGATTTTCTCCAAAGTAAGGGATTTACATGTTTGTATGAGTTTTTTACTTTCAGACTAATTCCTTTTTTGTGCATGTTTCATATGGATTTTTTTTTCCTTTTTCATCATATTTGATGTTAACTGCCCGGTTTCAGAGTTTTTTGAAGCGTACAGGCACGTACGGAGGATTTTCTTTTTGGGGGGGGGTCAAAACTTTCGAAATAGCAGTTTGTAATTGGTTTTTAGTAGTTTTCCATAAGTTTTTAATCGTTAAGATTGTTTCTTTTAACAAACAAGTTTGAAGCAAAGTTTCAGTTACTTTGTGTGGTCTCTGTTAGATTTTACTGATAACGCATACTGCCTAAAAGTATTTCTCAAGGGAATATGTCTGTATTACGACAAAAGCCAACTGGGAGGTGAAAATCTTCATTTCGTAATAACAAGGCAATAACATTATACAACTGATCATCCCCCAACATATAGCCGGGAGCAGATAACTCCAATCTTATTAGTTTCTGGGATATTAGACCTGTTCTAACAGTTTATCAAAACTTACACTGTCAATGGATCATTTAGTCTTTTTTCTTTTCCTTGGAGATTAGAAACAAAAGCACAGATTTATGACCAACCTCATACTCCTTTTCATGTTGTTCAGCGAATTGTCGAAATGAATCAACTATCATTCCAGCATTAGAACAATCAAAAACATATATCGAAGGGGACCACATCCACGACTGCAAATCGTATACAGATAGGGGAATATACTGCGTGTAAGTCTGAAAAATAAATAAAAGTAAAGTAGTCGCGAAAACTGCTTCTACCGCAAAGATGCCAAGGACGCAAAGAAAGGCAAAGAAGTTGGCCACAGAAAAACACAGAAAAGGCTCTGGTCGTAAAGGAAGAAAAGAGTTCAAGGAACATGCTCCTATGGAGCATAGATCTCTCCACGTTGGTCGAGATGACAATTTAATCGAGGCGAGATCCTTCACCTATACGGAGCCTGCACTGAGCGCAGTCGTAGTGTATAGCTTCTGGATGACATGCGGTGAATACTGGCTCAAGCTATGTCTACTTTTGTTTTGTTTAATAAGAACTTTTCCTTCCCAGGCATAAGGTCAACGAGCTTCTGCATCAAAAATGCTAGTTAGATGCTACGTAAAAGGAGTTTAAATAGTTCTTTCCGTGTTCTAAAAATAATCACCAGATTGAATTCAAGGAAAACTTTTTTTTTGTTCTGGTGATAGAGGAATCAGTCAATTTATATTGCAAAATTTGAACAACAAAAAAGGTTGAACTATACAAGGAAACAATTAAAGTCGCTATTAATTAGGTGAAAATGATTATAAAGATGGATCAATATTAAATATGCCGTCATTCTGTGGGCCCTACGGGCCGTCCACGCCGCCCTTGCGGCGACGAACTCCCAAGATGCTCCCATGGCGCGCACACACCTCGAAGACCTCTGGCGACCGACTGCCGTCACTCAGCGCGGTTAGAGAGGCCCGGCCGGCCAGCCACGAGACCTTTCGGAAACCGGGGTTCCCGGCCGGGCCTCTAGCGGCGCACCGCCGGGACGTCGACCAGCTGCCAGCGCCCCTCGCACCAGTCGAAGGCGAAGGAGTAGAGGCGGTCGCGGACCTCGCCGTCCGGTGATTGCCTCATGACGCAAGAGTACTAACACATGGTGTGCGTAGCGGGCCCGTAGCTAGCACTTCAGGTTTGGAGGGGCAAGGCTACATTGAGGGGGCGGGGGGGGCATCCGGTTTTTTATCCTGCTGAAACCACCTTCAACAATGGGGTGACTAGAAACTCTACTTCGCTATGTTCTTATGAAAACACAATCGTAACTTGATATTAGTCTCATTTATAGGTTTGAAAATTAACGAAGAATTCTTATGCCTTGGACACCAATTTAACCACACGGCCCACAAAACACTAAACTGAGAAATTCTTAACACAATTGGTTCTGAAAGTTAAAAAGTCATTATGCCAAAACGAATGCTACTACTCTTACCTCGCTTCAATCATTCAAACTGTGTACATCTTGTTTTCCATATGTATACTATATTTCCATATGTATACTATATAATACTAGTATATACTGTATAGTATATACTATATATATTTAGGTATCAGTAATTTTGGTTCAGATGGGGGGAACCTTGATGTAGCAAGATGGGGGGAGAAGGCCAAATGAGGGCGATAGGTGTCAGATGGATAGAGTTAGTTTTAATCCAAAACAACTGTTGAATTAATACAGCGAAACCTCAAGGCTTTAAAATTTTAGATAAAGCTAGTTTTTTTTTAAATATAAAACAGCTGTTGAATTACTACAGCCAAACTTGGCAGTAGGTTTTCAGGTTATAATATTTAGATTAAATTTTTAAATTTTAGGTATTGAAGTAAACCCGCCCACAGGGTCGATGTGACGGAGGAGGATAAATGTTCCAAATGCCCGAAGATTCTAAGTAAATCATAGTTTTAAGGTTTAAAAGACTAAGAGTTATATTTATAGAAATGTATGAATTATTTTTGTTCTTTATTTTAACGTCAGCGTTATATCAATAGTCAAAATCCCTGAATAAACAATGAGGTCATAAACTGGCACATACGATTGAAAATTTAGATATACTTTCTGGTAATTTTTCTTCTCAGAAAGTAGATTCTATAATGCAACTGTACTATGTTTTTTAATGAAGGTTCATGAGTGATTTCGCGCATTAAATAGTGAAAAGAAAATATTTGACTGAAAAAAGTACCTTAAAAAGTATGCTATCGCTATCCGTGTGAGAACTTTGAATTTTATGACGTGATTTTTTATTGCCTAGACTTGCAGTCTTTTGTCTTGATTTCTATTTTCTTTATTTTATTTTTTTGCATTCCGCATCGATGCTCCTACTTTTGTGGATGAAGAATAAATAAATAAAAAGTTATTGAGAGCAAATGTCATACAAAATAAGTGTTTCTGAAGCATCCTGTCAGGCTTTTACTCAGCTTTAAAGGGGCCTATATCCAGAGCTGTTTCTAGGATTGGTGGTGCCCAGAGGAAAATTAATTAATGCAAGCCCGTCCATTCTGTTATAAATTTATTGCTATACTTACGCAATGACTTATTTCACAATGGTATATTGCTCTGGACCTAGATTACGAAATGTGAGGTTTCGAGTTAAGTCTCACGTTCTTACTTTTTTCTGCAAATAGCAAGGTAAATGGCAAGAGCTGCTTATGATTAAAGCCTTTAGTATTGTAATAGAAACAGTGGAATAGTTGAAAAAAGAAGGAAAAAAATGCTTTGGTTTGTGTAGTTTATTTCAATAGCACTATTTTATATTTATCAGACGGAAACTTATAACATATTTCTAAATATAAAAAAAAGTGCTACACTAATAAACCTAGTTTACGTATAACGGTGATTCTATGGTATAATTTTGTGTTTATTTTTTAGGATAATTTTTTTTTTCCTTTGCATAATGATTATATAAAAAAAATTCAATCTTACAAAACTTCTCTGGCTCGTAATTTTTGCTGGGTAACTGTAAACATAATCTATATTATGTATTTGGAATAAGCATAAAATTTAATTTTTTTTATTTGTTAATCATTTATCAAAGTTTTTTTTTTACCTTTGGTTACTATGAATGCGATGGAGTGATTTTTGTTAAGATTCTGTGACCTTTAGGGGGTGTCTCCCCATATTCTTCAAAAAAAGGCAAATTTTCTCAGGCTCGTAACTTTTGATAGTTAAGATAAAATTTGATGAAGCTTATATTTTTAAAATCAGCATAAAAATTTGATTCTTTTGATGTATCTATTAGTATCAAAATTCCATTTTTAGAGCTTCGTTTACTATAGAGCCGGGTCACTCCTTACTACGATTAAATAAAAAAAAAAACTAGTTTTTTTAACTGAAAGTAAGGAGCTCCTGACTTTCAAAAAAGAACCTGAAACTTTCAAGCTATTTTGATACCAAAGGTCAGGCATGCTACTTTGGGAGGTACACAGGGAGGTTCCGTTCCACCCTCCCCCAAGTCCTGAATGTTCTCGAATTTGTGGCAGAGGCGTATTTAGAGTTTTCAGTGCCCGGACACAATGTCGGTTTTTTAGCCCCGTCCCCTACCATCACTGCTACAATATAAGTATACCATAGCATTGACAGAAGAAATTCAGCTTGGCGCCTCCTCAAAGGCTGTGCCCGGGGCAGCCGAATGCTGTACTTATCAGCAAATGAAATTACTTAATGCTCACGCACTCCTTGTGATTCTCTTTTACTTTCTGCAGCAAAATGTTTTATATGAGTTTTTTTACGTACAAAAATAGTCCCCAAAGGAGCCCAGAGAGGTTAGGTTCTCTCAAGCACCGCGTACATCAGGTTCGCGTTAAATTAGGTTCTCACAGCTCTCTCAAGCACCTCTTTAACCACCCCGAGCCAGAGTTAGTTTTTCCTCAGGAGGGGGGAGAATGTTAACTTTGCCACCCCCTGCCTCACCATCCCACCGAGCATTATTACGATCTTTCCACTCTAAGCATTTTCCAAGATTTCCGGTTTCCTCTTCCAACTCCCCCAATGACACCGGATTCGGTAGGGATTTAAAATAAGAGCTCTGAGACGCGAGATTCTTCTAAATATAAAATTTCATTAAGTCCATCACCCGTTCGAAAGTTATAAATACCTCATTTTTTCTAAGTTTTCCAAATTACCGAATTATGTCCCCCAAAGAGAGCGGAGCCGGTCCGATTATGTCAATCACGTATCTAGGACTTGTGCTTGTTCTTCTGCATTTATGAAAATAGAAACAGTGCTGAGGCTTAATAGATACATAAAAGGAAACGAATTTCATTTTGATTCAAAATATTCAAAGCTTGGTAAATTTAATGTCACCCATCTATGGCGAAGAGCCTAAGAAAATTGGCCTGATTTTCAAAGTAACTAGACATCCCTTCCAAAAGTCAAGAAATCTTACTAGAATTCGTATTATCAGATCCAGAAACCGAATTGTAGAAGTTCCAAGTTCTAATGTAAAATGTGGAAATTTGTAATTTTGACTAGAAGGAAGATGTCATGGACGGGTTCATTCGAGCACAAGTTTTACCTTCAAACAGCTCGTAGGAACTGTAAGTAAGAAGTGACTCGGGCTAATAGCCCCACAGCACGCTTATTAAGGTCTAGTTAATATTGGAATCTATTATTAACTCTTCCCCTAATCAGCCTTCCTCTAATGGGACCATGCATAGCCCATCCTTAGACTATATAAAATAGTTTTATTTTAGTGCCTTTATTTTGTGATATGAACCGACTATTGAAGATAAATAAGGATAATCCTTGAGGGTTTCCACTTCTCAGAGCTTGAGTTGGAAACGTTGCGTGTCCATGCGAGCGATCGAGACGGTGCGCGTCAGATGCAGATGGCGACCAAATCCCTGGCACCGGTGATGATCGCGACGGTCACCTTGATGGGGTTCTTTGTTATCCTTGGCATCATCGCCTTCGGCAATGTGCCTGAGGCGGCTCTGCCTTCCTTGAATATTATGCTGGGCACTTTGGGCACGATGGTCGGGGCCATAGCGCACTTCTACTTCGGCTCTTCCCAAGGCTCGAAGGTCAAGACCGCCATCCTCGGCAAGAGCAGTATTCACTTGCATAAAGGAGAATGGACATGACGTTGCTATTCAACAGACGAAGTGTTAGACGCAAGAGTATGTTTTTGCTTCGCCATACTGGTTTCGATTTGTTGAATGCCGATGTTGCTTGTTCAATTCTCCTTTTTATTTCGTTGAATATTCCGCCATCATATTCGATCCAACTTCCAAGATATTTGAACTCATGAACTTGTTCGATTGTCTTTCCGTTGCATTTAAGGGTCAAAGGTGAGTTGAATGTGGCCATGCTCTTTGACTTACCAATGGTTACATGGTAGAGTGATCCAGCCTACTAATAAATTGACCTTTGTCATTCGCCAAGTGAGCAACGGCTCCTCGAGGATAGTTATTCAATAAATGACTAGCTGAATATAGCAAAGGATACCAACCAGGGGCTACTTGCTGAGCCCATTTCGCTTGTTGCAATGCTTTTTCAAGTTGTCCATTGAGCAAGCTGACAAACACGCTCGACCATACGATCACATTGCGAGCTGGAAAACGTGTTTCTGCTAATTTCATCAGTTGTTCACTTTTCTTTTTGTCACCTGCTAAAGCCTCCTTTGTAAGTTAAAAATACCTATTTTTTCTAATTTTTCAGAATTAACCCTCCCCCCAACTCCGCAAAAGAGAGCGGATCGGTTCTGGTTATGTCAATCACGTATCTAGGACTTCTGCATATTTTTCCCGCTAAGTTTCATCCCGATCTCTCCACTATAAGCATTTTCTAAGATTTTAGGTTTCCCCCTACAACTCCCCCAATGTCACCTGATCCGGTCGGAATTTCAAATGAGAGCTCTGAGACATGATATCCTTCTAAATATCAAATTTAGTTAAGATCTTCATGAAATCATAACAAAAATGACGATGAGTAGGACGATAATGATGATGATCATAATAATCGCAATAATCATGATGGTTATGACCATCATGATGATACAATGATGAAGATAATGATGATGATAATGATGTTGATCTTGATGACGATCATCACAAGCATAATATTGATGGAAATGATGATATTGATTATGATCATGATGATGATTAGAGAGATGAGAAAGAAGATGACAAGTAAAATCCCTTTTATGGTCAAAGTTTACGTAAGTTTGTGCAAAATCTTTGAAAAAACCTGATCGACCCTTATATCAGCAGGATTAATCTTTAAAAAAAAACATACTTCAGTATGATCCAATTCAAGCTAAAAAACATCCCAACCTGAGATAAGCTGGTGATCATTGAAAATACTAGGCAGAAAAGAGCGGAAAAGCAAAACCCTCATGTCTTTGGTGTAACTTCTTACCGTGTTCTTACATTCTTTCTCCTAATCGCTTTCCATGTGCATGAGAGAAATCAAAGACATTTCATATAGAAGAAGTTGTTTTACAAACTTTGGAAGGAGCTCATTCGATTAGCATGGGTATTTAGTGCATGTTCCAAGCAAGTATTTAGACTTATGCTATTTACTATTTTTGCTTGTTTACTATTTAATGGTTTATATTATACGTATTTTATCTGTTTATATTTTTATACCTGGATGTATGAGGAAGGTTATACCGAGAAATTGCATTATTTATTTTAATTGTGTTGTATATGATGTATGACAAAGCATAGCTGCATTATTTTGACTCCCGTTTTTTAATGCAGGCAATTGCTGCAGGTGAAAAACCCTCCACCAATACCAAGATAAGTGATACTTCGCAAAGGGTTTGGTCTGTTTATCTTCACTGCTGTATCACTTCGTCATAGTTCTCTAAATCTTAATTCTTTCTTAAGCATTGAAAATAAATTAGAATTTTATGTTTTTCTTTCATTCTTGCTATGAATAGCAACTACTATTACCCCCTAGGAACTGATCTCAGACCTAGGCACCAGGGGCCAATATAGCTGCTTACGCTTCTGATCCCATCCCAACCTTCCTTGGATTTCTACCCTCCACTTCCTAACATAAAGTTCCTACTTCCTTCGAATCTTTTCTTGTGGGTAGCAGTATTTTGGTCTTTTATATTTAAAGAAAGGTGCTTAAACTGTCTTTAAAGTGTTTTAAAAAAAGCTTTTCAAAAATATGTATTTGTTGAAATTGTGCCCCCTTTATTAGCAAGTTAAGGCTCTCCTTTTCATGATCTTTATTTGCATAAATTTTGCCCTTTTATTCTAGACTTTCTGAAAAAACATATATTTGCGAAAAATAGATATTCAACTTTCTGTATACACTAAATATTTTGCCCAATGTATATAGACTTATTTTTTTCTTTTTCTCTCCATCACACATGTAAAATTTGGGAAAATTGACATATTCAAAGCTATGCTAAATGCTCACGAGTAGGTTTACATTACATTAAGGTAGTTATTTGAACTAAATACGGTGATAAATAAATTCAGCAAGAATCAAATAGTAGGAATCTCATGGGTTCAATTGCGTCTTTAGTCAGACTTGGATGTCTAGACATGTGTCTGTCAAGACATCAATGTCCAGGCAGCATGGTTGCCACCCCCTAGGGATTTATCACTATTTCTAGTTATTTTTATATTGTCCAAACCAAAAAAAACTGAATTTGGATGAAAAACTTACAGAAACTGTAGAAGAAAATCAAACTTCCAATACAGAGGCAGGTGTGACATCAGATGTAAGCAAAGCAATAACATTTGATTCAAAAGAAGCAATTAGCTTTAATTCAATATTAGGTATTGATTCCCCAATTGCAACTATGGCATCTATAAGTGAAACCTCAAAAATAGACAGTGATAAAATGGATGTAGATACGCATTCTGAAACCGTGGTGACAGCTAGTGATACACAAGATGTAGATATCCAGGTTGAAACCCTGCCAACGCATCCTGATACAATAACGGATAGTAGTAACATCCATCCCCTCCCCTTCTCCCTTTGTGCAATTGTAAACTATATACAAATATATTAAACAAATGACATTATAAAGTACCAAGATGACAACAACACCAGATAAGAAGAAGCAGGCTAAAGAAACAGCCAAAATGAGCAAACACAAAGGAAAACTAATGTAATAATTCAAAGCAAGCAGCATCCTGATACAATAACGGATAGTAGTAACATCCATCCCCTCCCCTTCTCCCTTTGTGCAATTGTAAACTATATACTGATCAATCCCAAGCGCCTCTTTAAATGATCTATTCACCCATAGTTTTCAATCGGTTCGTTTAGTTGATTGATCGCCCACTGATTGGTTGTTGAATAGAGATTAGCAGAATCAAGAGGAGATCCTTTCGAAAGCCCGTAGCGTCTATCGGTTTCGAGATTGAATTTGGGAACCGAAATCCATTGCTTGTTAGTCGTGAATGAAGAAACACGAGTGGTACATTTATTGCATTGATTCTTCGGAATGCAGGGTTTATCCAAGCGTCCAAGCTTAGGATTCTGTAGAACCATACCTTGATATGCATCATCATCAAACTTCAATGTTCGATTTAACTCTTCTGCATCTTTTCTTAATTCTGTTGGAATCGGTTTACCCTCTATGAAAAGCAAGATAATTTTTTTTAGTAATAAGAGTGATTGACTTATCTGGTTTGTCAGTGACATAAGAATTATACTAACTTACACATATCTTATCCTCAATATATATAGTCATCCTAAAATTGAAATATACACAGAAAAGGTCATTGTCAACTGTTAACGGCAGACTTCACAAAGACAATTTTCCAGGCTGGAAAGGAGCTGCTGATGGAACACTGGATCATTTTTGGTTCAGTATTGAAAATTTTTAAAAAGTCTTCAAAAAAAGGACGCTCAAAAATCGATAAAACTAACCACGGTCTTCGGTACCTGAATATAAAATCTTTAGATCTGAAGTCAGGGTAGCAGATACTGATTTTGATATCCATGACAATGTGCCTCCATGTAAACATGGCATCAATAGGGCAATTACTTGATAAAACTGTTAAGCTAGGAAAGTAGAATTCAATAATGGAGAAAAATAGGGGACAACTTCCATTTCTATAAGAATCCATAGTTTGGGTTGCTATTTGTATGGTGGAGAAACTTTTCGTATAATTAGTTTTTTTTTTGTATAATTGAAACTCCTCCTAAACTTGTTCTAAAAATTTCACCTCAATATCCTTAGCGTCATTAGTTACAGCAACTGCAGTGGTAGTATTAAAAGTTTACACATCGTGCCTTCTGGCTACTTCAATATCCCCCACAACTTACCCTTAAGGGTCTAACTTAGCAATATGTAGCAATATGTAACATAGCTATATAGCAATATGTGAAGATAATTGTACCTGAATCGTAGTTTGTTTCACGAAAGAACCTAACTTGACTTATTAAGTGTGTTCTGAATAATACACAAGTACCTTTGAAACTCTATAAGAAGGAAGTTTGATAACAATAGATGCCTCAAAAGAAGTGACTTTTTATGTTGATTCCAAATATGTAAAATTAATCAAGTTTAATTTTACCAATCAAAACCTAAGAGCCTGAGAAAATTTGTCTGATTTTGAAAAAAAGGGGAAAACATCCCCTAAAAGTAATAGCATATTTAAGAACGTGATACTATCACTCAACCACAAAGGCCGTAAAATAAATAGTTGAAATTACTAAAAATACTTTAGCGTAAAGAGCGAGATATTACGAGGAGGTGAACCCTTCATATGCGTAACAATTTCTGTTCGTTTTAAGTTTTAATGTTGCTTCTTACTTTCAGTTGAAAAAACTTTTCATAATTATTTTTCGTATTTTTTTTAATAATGCTAGAAAATCCTGCACCCCTTTCATTGAAATTCTCTTCCCCCATGACACATTCCTCCCCTGGAAGTCCCAGAACCCCCCCTCAACCCCGCCCCCTTTCTATTTCTGGATCAAATCAAGCGCGAGAAGGGCGTTTGGTGGATGCCTTGGCAGTAAGAGGCGATGAAAGACGTGATACTCTGCGATAAGTCATGGGGAGCTGAGAATAAGCTTTGATCCATGAATTTCTGAATGGGGGAACCCACCTGATATCCAGTTATTGTTACCCGCAAGGGTCTCGATAATTGGGTTAACCAGGTACTTAAGACCTGAATACATAGGGTTTTAAGAGCAAACCCGGGGAACTGAAACATCTAAGTACCCGGAGGAAAGGAAATCAGGAGCGTTGTCTGATTTTCGTCAATAATTTTGGTTATGTTGATTACCTGCTTAATGAAAACAGCCGAACTAAGGTTTTGCAGCAAGCAAAAGATGAAGAGACAAACGGAAAAATTTAGAAAATTTTGGACGTTGCAAGGACCCTAGCGTGACAGGGCATTTCCTTTAGGAAAACGGAAAAATAAAATGGCAAATTCGTTCAAATTGTTCAACTTCTAAGGAAATAATACTCTTGATACCTAATATAGGTCACACCAATTTATCTATTTACACACAATTTTTCACAAAAATATTAGATAACTCAGAACACATTATCTTAAATACCTAACCAAATCTATATATTAAATAATTTAATTAAAATATACCTACATAGTAGTTTATCTCACTCAGGCTAAGCTGATTATCTGAGAGTGCACACAGAAAAACCGACTGTCGTCGGTATAACAAGTAAATACCCAAATTTTTGATGCGTTTTTTAAAGTATTTTTGGAAGATTCCCTCTACAAAAAATACCCACTCCCTGAAGAAACATCCTGGATACGCCCCTGAGGGAGGAACAAGCATTTTATGTTTTTGAATTAATGCAAGTTTCAATTTTTGCTAAACCATACACGAAGAATATTAATTTTACTTTTTTTTAACTAATAATAACCCTATTCTAACCTAATTTTAATTTTTGTTCCAGTTATTTAAGAATTAATCCTGAATCACAAAGGCTGTTTAATTCGAATAACAACTTCTTTTAAAAGTAGAGTGTGTAGAAGTAGAAAAGTAGAGTAAGAGCGAGCTATTCAGGAAAAGCAACCTTCCTTAAACACGTAATATTTTCTGTTTGTATCAAGTTTTAATGTTGGGCTTTCTCATGCATTTTGTAGGATCGGTGATCTTTTAAGAAAGAAACTATTATCGATCCCCGGTGGTGACATATTTCCTATTTCTCTAATGTTCTTTTTAAAATGAAAGAAATTATTATCGATCCCCGGTGGTGACATATTTCCTTTTTCTCTAATGTTCTTTTTAAAATGAAAGAAATTATTATCGATCCCCGGTGGTGGCATATTTCCTATTTCTCTAATGTTCTTTTTAAAATAAAAGAAATTTTTGTTCGGCGACTGTTTCGGAACTCTTCTTCGAAAGATAATATTTAAAACTTCTACAATAAACAAATAATCTCTTTTTTAATTGTTCATCCGTTTATATTTGAAAATAAACTTTAAATAAATTCTGCGGATTCATTACCTTAAATATTTTTTTTATATAATCAACACACAAACGGCCACATTTCACATCGTTAAAATTTTGGACTTGAGTAGAATAACAGACAATTTGTTTATTTGAAGTCACTAAGTAGCTGGCAATTTCATTTCCGGGCTGGATTCAAAAAGATTCATAAAATTCTATAGTGTATTTGTTACCTTGTGGGGGTGCATATTTGACCAGTGTACGGATAAATCCGACATTTAAGTTAAATAATTTGTTTGTTGTACAAAACAAGAATATTGCACGAAATGGCGAAAACATTATGTACTTAAAAGCTTTTTTCGTCTGACACTTCTCAGAGTACTACCATCAGAACGACCAAAATGAGGTGTGTGAAAGAGTATATCCAACTGAATTTTTGAAGGAGCCGATCAGAATTTGGACTGCCTGAATGGCTTGTGTTTTGAAACCAATCAGTGTCCAATACAACAAGAATAGGCCTAGTAGTAACCGGAAATCTAAAAAACGGAATTTTGATACCTATAGATAAATAAAAAAATTGGATTTTTATTTTGATTTTAAATTTATACGTTTCATCAAGTTTAGTCTTACTCATCAAAAGTTACAAGCTTGAGAATATATGCCTTATTTTCGAAAAAAGGGGAAACACCCCCTAAAAGTCCTAAAATCTTAATGAAAATCATACCATCAGATTCAGCGTGTCAGAGAACCCTATTGTTGAAGTTTAAAGCTCCTATCTGCAGAAATGTGGAATTTTGTATTTTTTCCGTCCCCCCACAAAATAAGAGATTTCAAAAAGTTAGGGCCCCCCAGAATCATGGGGGGGGGGGGTGAAACCATGGAACGTGTTATGAATGTGTTACAAGCATCTATTTTTTTAGCAAAGAACTCTGTCTCGTGACATTGTGGATGTTGGTACTCCTTCCATGGTTTTGTTAGGACGCCACTTTCTTCATATAAAGATGTTTCCTTTAATTTCTTAAACTTCTTTTTACCCTAGCTTGCAATTGTTGGACCTCTGCAACAATCGGATCAGTTCTATCAGGTATGCAAGTGACCTTGTTAAATTTAGTTAAGAGAAAGAAATTCTGCAGCAGAGTGAAAGAAATGATGCACGGTCGGTGCCTATTATTAGTCATTCGTTGCACCGTTGATTCGTTGCACCATCGGTGCAACGGTGCAACTAATGAAATGATGCACGGTCGGTGCCACATGAAATAACTTCATTAGCTTAACTACAATACTTAATTCAAAGACAATTTTCAACATGATAGCTCTATATCATAAAAAAATAATGCTTACAATTACAGATATCCCCATTTTGCAAAGGTCGAAGAAAAAAACATTGGAAAACGTAATAGAGGCAACAATCTTGACAGGGCATTTTGAGGATGAGGCTGTTCTTATTCCTCACATTCCCATGATTCCAACGGATCTGCCTTTTCAGTTTAAAAGATTGCAATTCCCAATTCGGTTAGCATTTGCTATCACGATCAACAAAGCTCAAGGGCAATCATTAGAAAAATGCGGTATAGATCTTAATACAGATTGTTTTTCCGATGGACAATTGTAGGTTGCATGTTTGAGGGTCGGTAAACCTGACAATATATTTATATGCACATGTAACTTAACGTTATCACGTTTCTGGCATTTGTTTTTGTAACTGCCACTCTTTCATCCATAGACGGAAAGATGATTTGAATTTGGTAAATTTACGACAATTAATAACTGAAATCTTTCGGAGTCAACCCTGGAAATGAAACAAAAAAAAAAGTTTTCGGATTTCTATATTCTTTCAAAATAAAACAAATAAGATATTGAATCATTAGCGAGTGTGCATAAGGTCAGGAACGCAAGCGAGAAATCTTTGAAGTTTCCCCTTAGTATTTCGAGATTTGTGCCCACGATGTCCGCGAGGCTCTTGGCCGCGGTACGGGCAATACAGCCGGCCAGAAGAGGGTGACTGCGCGTCTCAGTAATACCGGTCCGAGACAACTGACCGTGCGGGTCAACAAGCCGGAGGAGGTCGACGAGGCCTACAATCGGCTTCGCCAGCTTGCCGTGCCGATTTCGAGTTCCGTATTTGGCGGAAACGCAAACACCGTGCTCGATGTGGAGCGCGGCGATGGCAATACGATTACCGTCTCAATAACCGAGCCGGGTCTCACAGAGCGCATCGGAAACGCCATGGTTTGTCAGAGTATACCACCGAATGCCCGAAAACATTGAACCATCAATTAGATATAAAATGAGTTTTGGGGAAGGAGGGGAGTTAGAGATTCAAATCCCTTTTGATTCCTGAGAATATTTTTGTCTACACCTATATTATTGGCACTGGGGGCGGGGTAATAATATCACGCTCATTGCTAAATTATTTTTTCTATGTAGTATAAACATTGTACTCACATGCCTACCGGCACAGAGGGAAAAATGAGAAGAAGGGCGTCACGGGCCTTGCCAAAAAATTCTTTGTCTTAGACGTTATTTGGCTATTGTTTTTTTTTTTGGTTGTTGCTTATATTGTATTTTTGTATCCCCCTTGTATCCCTGGGCATGGAACCTTTCAAGGGGGTATAAGAGTATTGTATTTTCATTTTATATTTATTGGTGAATAAAAATCTGAACTCTGAACTCTGACTTCGAGATTCTGAGATGACCATTTTGTTTAAAAAAGGCCAAAGATTATCATAGGAAGCGTAATAGCGCTGCCTAAATAAAGAGCGATGTGGGCACAGTCTGTTATGGGTAGTCATATAGTAGATACGTGATTGACGTAACCGTTCTGGATCTGCTCTCTTTGGGGGAGTTAGGGGGTGTGGTCTAGTGCTTTGGCGAGTTTAGTGCTTCTGGACGTGCTAGGACGATAAAAATTGGTAGGCATGTCAGGGAGCTGCACAAATTGATTTGATAAAGTCGTTTTCCCCGATTCCACCATCTGGGGGGCTGAAGGGAGAGGAAAAGTTAGAAAAATGAGGTATTTATAACTTACAAGTGGGTGATTAGATCTGATCTTAATGAATTTAGATATTTAGAAAGACCTGCCGATTATGTGTATGGTTTTCTTACAAACAAAATTGGACAAAAGAGATTGCTTTTACTTGAAGGATGAAACTTTTAGATGTGACAATAAGGAATTTCAATAGTTACACGTCATTACCATAATTAAATTTAAAACATTAGTTAGTATCTGGTATAAAGGTTTAGTTCTCTCTCTGAGAATCAGAACTCTAGGCTGGCTTGAAATGCTTGAATTTAATATCTTCACTTGTTACGACACGTAATATTTGTGGGGCACAAGAAAAGTCCATCTTGTCCGGTACCAATAACACCCCAGTTTGTCCTCTCCCAGCTGAAGTTTATTTTCTTCAAAAATATTGTCAAAACTATGATGAGCCTGCATAATTCAGGCATTTATAGAAATTTGTCAGTTTTCTTCTGTATGTCTTTTTCTGTATGTTACTACATGGCTCATTTTTCGGTCTTTACTGTCATTTTTACTTGATTTGGGAAAATTGGCTCAAACTCTTAACCATCCCCCCCTGAAAAAAAATGACGAAATTACGCCTCTCTGCCAAGTATTTCAAATAGTAATTGTTTTTATATTGGCTTAAATTAATAGTCTCATTTTCCTCTCTGATTTACGGTCCTAAAATTTTGTTTTAAATTTTATCAGTGTTTTCTTTTTTAGTTGAGAAAATGTAATTTAGAGTCATTGGGTAAAGCCCGGATAAAGGCAGTTGACAATTTTCAAAAGGATAAAACTTATATAATAACATGTTCTTGTGGCAGTCAAACATTAATTCAACAATCGTTTTTTTGTTTTTTTTTTGCTATGAAAAACAGGGCTTATGTTGCTTTATCTCGTGGTAAACATGGTCTTTTTATTGTTGGTCATTTTAATAGTAGTAATAATGCTGTTGTTGTCAGTACTAATATAATTTAGGCCTATCAGGCCCCGGTATTAATTTAGAACTTTCATGAGTTTGAGAGGGGATGTTGGGCTAAATCAAAACATAGTGTAAGAGCATCCAGGTTGTTAAAATACCATAATTATTTTAAGTTTTATTTGTCAGGAAAAGGTGATGATGCATAAAAATGGATTAAACAATACTATGTGTACTCATGTATTCGAAAGCGAGTATGTTACAAAAAAAAATGTCATAATTTATCTCCAACGGACGTCTTCGAAGAGGAACCGGCTGTCACACCCGGTCTGGTCAAACGGCAGGATGTCGTGTTGTTGCCTCACCTCGGTAGCGCAACGATTGAAACGCGCAATGCCATGGGCTTTCGGGTGCTCGAGAATGCAACAGCATTCTTCGCGGGCGAAGAGCCGAAGGATCGGGTTGCCTAGAGAGTGGTGATCGTTGGCTGGTGCGTGCCGGTTGAGGGTTTGGGAGTCTTTGTTTGGCGCTACCGCCCTTCGGGCTACTTGAGCGCGAGCCGCCGTAGGCGGCTTTGAGAGAACTGCTCTCTACTGGCGGATGTCTCTTTTGAGGTTTTTTTTTGTAGAGTTTTATCTCTCTTTGTTGTTTATTGTCATGTCTGGCCAGTTCGGCATAAGAACTTTCATTCGTCAAGCTTACGGGCAACAATTAGTCGCTTCTGTCAATCATTATTTTTCTTTGGTTAAAAAACATGAAAATTTGTTAAATCAGCAAATTTTCTTAAAAAATTGCAAGAAGGAATCAGTGATTCCTAAATCTTTTAGAACCAATATCCATTTTGGTACGAAAAAAGAACGCGCAGCAGGCAGATCACTGCTAAAAACGCTCCCGTTTGTTTTGATAATTGGCTTTCTCATTTATCTTTCTCTTCCGTATCATCTTTGTATCTTACCTTTGGCCATACCGTATTTCCTCTAATTTTAGACCCGTCTATAATTAATTAAGGGCACCAAAAGGGGGGGTCTATAATTAGAGGGAGTCTATAATTAGAGGGGTCTATAATTAGAGGGGGTCTTTAATTTCCATAACAAAGTTTTGAAAAAAAAGAGCAAATAGAGTTTCAAGAAAAACTGCGAAACTAATCGATATTAATGGATCAAAAATTTTTCCAGGCGGCTCAGGTTATCCTGTGAGTCTGCTTTGGATTTGCTAGGAAGAGTAACATTGCCAGCGTAGACAATGTAAGATAAGTAAGTATCATGAAGTAGAATAGATGATGAATTAGATAGGTGAGGCCTAGACTCCTGGGGATTATATGTTTGAAAATGAAATGGCTAAAAACCCTGCCTTGCCTCACGCCTCTTCTGATTTTAATAGATTCTGAAAGCATCGTTTTCCATTTGGGAGACAGTTTAGAATTTTCTTAGGAGCGACCCGGCTTAATAGTAACCGAAACTCTAAAAAACGGAATTTTATACCAGTAGTTGTATCAAAAGAATCGCATTTTAATGCTGATTCTAAATATATAGGTTTTGTCGAGTTTAGTCTTAGCCGTCAAAAGTTACGAGCCTGAAAAATTTGCCGTATGTTAGATAGAGGGAAACACCCCCTCAGATTTAGCGTATCAGAGAACCCTACTGTAGAAGTTTCGAGTTCCTATCTACAAAAATGTGGAATTTCGTATTTTTTCCAGAAGACAGATCACGGATAATATAAATACTAAGATGATTTGATGTACTGAACATGACCCACTTCAAATTGAAAGTTGTATTAGCGATTCTGGTTCACCTAACTTAAGAAAAGTTTTTGCCTCAAGAAGGTGGGCGTTTGGGTGTTTTTCGTCAAGGAAGTGGCATTGTGAAACATTTCAAGTGATAAAATGAAGTGGCATTATGTAACCTTTCAAGTGACGAAATGTTTTAATGGGAGAACTCTAAATTAGTGTTCTCTTTCTATTTACATTATTGATTGGAAGCAGCGATTTGAACTTTTGGAAGATGAAAAGGGGGTGATATACTATAAAGAAAGAAAACGATCAAAAATGGGGTTTTTAATATTTTGATATATTCAGTCTGGGCTCTTTCCATTGAATCAGTGAAACACTGGGTATGGCTTTTCTACGAGCCGGCAACAGACCCTGATTCAATTTGGACATTTTTTATAACTAATATTAGTCAGGTTTTAAGTGAGGATAAAAGCTTGATGGGACCTTCTACTATTGTCCAATGTTTTTTTTCGAGATTTCATAGAGAATTGAAATTGAAACAACACTTGAGAATCAATGCATACAAATCATGAACAGACCCTATAAATCCAGACGAATTCGTATGAATCAAGACCAAACCGCAGAAATCAAGGTCAACCTCTAAAAATCAAGACCAAACCGATGAAATCAAGTGGTTAGTATGTAGAAATCTTGGGCAACTCCGTAGAAATCATGACCAACTCATAGAAATCCAGGGAAACTCACAAAAATCAAGTGATCAATATTAGAAAACCAAACCATAGAAATGAAGAAATCAATGCATTGAAATCCAGACCATACCATAGAAATCAAGGCCCAAAGAGGAAGGTAACTTTCAAACTCTAGGTGTCAATTTTTTCTTTCCGATTGACTTCCCTGGCACGTTTTAATTAATGCAAAGTTTCTGTCGCAATAATGCCAAGAATTGTAACGGTTTGATTAATATTCTTAATCAAACAACACCCAATGGGTGAGATAAAGAATTCCAACTTTATATTTCGAATAACTTTAAATTAGAAAGTCCGGTCAAAATTTTTAACGTGGAAAATTAGCAAAAGATATTTTTCATGGGGGAGAATTTCCTCAGAGGTTAAAGTTGGGTGATCAGGTGCATAGGAGGAAGCTATAAAAATGTACCGAGGTTTATTATTTTCTCTTGCTCATTTTCGTATGGCAAGCCGCCCTTTTTTTAAATCAAATTTATCCCCCTTAATTAGAAGTCCTTTTTCACTCATCTGACGCTGTGCCTTTTAAGGAACTATTCGTCGTAGACACCGTAGTTGCCAACTCCGAAGGAGGACTGTGACTGAGGAGTGAGACACTAGCGACATTCCTCATAGGGGTGAGGTGCTAAGTCTCATAAGAAGCTCAAACGGGTTCTATGGAAAATCAAAATTGGTATTCACTTTATGCATTAGTTTGCAATAACAAAAAAATCATTTGAACCAAATTTTGACCGATTCAAAATGTTACTGCAGCAACACTAAGTGGTTAAAAATTAAAATTGGTCTTCACTTTATGCATTAGTTTGCAATATTAAAAAAATCATTTCAACTAAAAGTTCACCGATTCAAAATGTTGCTGCAGCAACACTAAGTGGTTAAAAATCAAAATTGGTATTCACTTTATGCATTAGTTTGCAATATTAAAAAAATAATTTGAACTAAATTATAGAGGAAAATAAAAAAGTTTGTGATACCTTGGATGTGAAGCAAGATTTGTTTTGTGAGGAAGAATTAGTGACAGTACTACAAGGATTAAAAAATAATAAGGCTCCAGGTGCTGATAGTGCGGTTAGTGAGTTTCTTAGATATGATGGCTCCGAGGTTAGAAATAAGTTACTGAAGATTATGAATATGCTTTTTGAAAAAGGGGAAGTACCTACAGATTTTCAATCGAGGCATTAGTCTAATTTCTGTAGGTAGCAAATTACTTGGTATTATGATACTTTTTATGGGACAGAATAGACCTGGTTAATATATATCGAATTATTGAAGGTGCTGATAATCTGTCTTTAAGTAAATTCTTTTAGTTTAGACATTATTTGTCCACACAGCAGAAGTCATTCAAATTTCATCAGAAAAGGGTTTTAAGAAGGGTTGGACTGTTCTTTTTTTTTTTTTTGCAAATTAGTCAATTGAATCATGGAACGTGTCACCTGACTATGCCGACTCAAGAAATAATGTAACACCTTTTAAACGAGCTTTGGTTGGAAACTCTCTTTTTGAAAAGCAATATCTCGGTTTGGTTTTCAAAAAGCAAGATATCAATCAAAATGAAATTATATTCTGTAGCACTACTAATCAGCATTTTAGCCGGTAGGTTTTTATGGTATTTTTTATCTACCAAGTGACACATAGCGATTGCAAATTCTGTCGGTCCTGGTTTTGCTATTTTAAGCACTTCCAGGTGAGCTAGGACGATGAAATATGGCAGGCGTATCAGAAACCGGACCAGATTAATTAGAAACTGTCTTCCTCCCCCATTTGAACATCTTGGGGGGGGGGTGAGACGGCTATATCACGCCTCTTCTCTTTTCGGTCTGATTTCTTTTTTTTTAATGCGCACGCGCGCGCGCACGCGTGTATGTGTTAGCGTGTTTGTTGAAGAAGCTGATAGCCATCTTTGTTAAAACAATAAATTTTTGAAAGTTAATAAATGCACTTCCGTGACAGGCATTCATTTCTGCGACAAGCCACCTCTCTCTGGATACTAATTTCTTATTGAAATTGTGCGATTTCTCTTTGGCTCTGCAATTGAAAAAAACTGTATTCCTTCACAGGGAAATTGTTTCTCTTTCCTTCCTCTCGGCTTGCCAACCCCAAAAATAATTGGGTCGAATCGTTTGCTATTGAATCTATCTTGTTTGTTGGTTGATTGGGGGCAAAATACGAGAAAGTTCTACACCTCGAGACAACGAGAAGGTTCTACACTTTCTCTTCCTCAACACCTCGCTCTTTACACCAAAGTGTTTTAGTACTTTAAAAAGCTTCTTATTGGTCTATTTCTAAGAATATAGTGTTTCAGGAGTCGTTCTTAAGGAATCGGGACACAATTCAAATTGAAGCGTAAAGAGCGAGTTGTTGAGGCACCAAAGAAAGCAGATCCGGTCTGGTTATGTCAGTCACGTATCTTGGACATGTTTTATTCTTCCCACAAATTTTCATCCTAATCTCTCCGCTTTAAGTGTTTTCCAAGATTTCCTGTTCCCCTTCCCCCAAACTCCCCCCCAATGAATCTGGATCCGGTCAGGATTTAAAATAAGAGATCTGAGTTACGAGGTCCTTCTATATGACATTTCATTAAGATCCGACCACTCCTTCGTAGGTTAAAACTACCTCATTTTTTCGAATTTTTCAGAATTAACCCTCCCAGAAAAACAATTCTCCCCCCACCTTGTAGGGCATCTTTAAATAAAAAAAAAATTATAAAAAGGTGATTATGTAATTTTTAGCGTTTGTTCTCGCTTAAAAAAAAAAAAAAAATGCTCTGTTTTCAACCTCGCTTCTCAGTAATACCCTAAGATGAACCAAACCGTAGAACATATCATTGGATTAGACTGAACTCTAGTATGTGTAGTTTATTTTCTGGAAAGAAAGCTTTTCACTTGTAAATAATGAAAAATTTTCTACTGAGTACATGTGACAATTTATAAACAAAAACACAGAAATAAGACAAAATTGATTCTTCTTCTTCTTGACCATTTGCCAAGCATAGTCAAAACTTTCCAAATATCATTTTTGACACCAATTTTTGCAATTTGATATCCAATAACGATATTTAATCAGATATATCTATGTCGCCCAACACCAACTGCTGGCAAAGTCAAAACTTCGTGAGTGGTTACATCTTCTCTTCCCTCACTAACAGATCTTTTCATCTCACTGTTCTTAAACACAATTTTTGGTTACTATGGGCCGTAGTTCGTCCTTTACTAGATTCTTGGTCGTGACCGCGAGCGCCGAGCAGATGCCCAGCACCTGGAGCCCGATCGGGTTGTTGTTGAAGAGAGGATCGAGGAGCGCCTCTCGCTCGGCCGATGCCATATGGTTTCTCCGCTTGTTCTGCTTTCGAAGCCCGCTGCGTGGGCGGGTGGGGGACCGGCGCCGCTGGACGCTGCCGGCGCGTTCGTTCTCGAGGTCGCCGGAGCGGACCTTCTGTAAATAGGGACCGAATCCCGCGTCGCCGAGCCAGTACTTCACGAGGGCCCCGACGCCACGACCGGTTTCTTCAATATTAGTCTTACCCATCAAAAGTTACGAGCCTGAGAAAATTTGCCTCATTTTAGAAAATAACGGGAAACACCCCCTAAAAGTCATACAATCTTAACGAAAATCACACCATCAGATTCAGCGCATCAGAGAACCTTCCACTCATATCTACAAAAATGTGGAATTTTACATTTTTTGTCAGAAGACAGGTCACGGATGCGTGTTTATTTGTTTTTTTTTGTTTGCTTGTTTTTTTTTTTTTTTTCCTAGGGGTGATCGGATCGGATCAATGGTCCTAGATTTGATTAATGAAATATGCCTCATATTATAAAGCAAGAAATTAGCTATTTGGGTATTTTTTGTGTGCAAGCCTATAGAGTTTGCACACATAGGGTTGTCTGTGCTCAAGGCACTATGGCTAGAGACTTACCCATTTGATTTGGCTTTATTTGCTTATATTTGAGCTAGGAGGAGGCTGTTGTAATTAATTTTGCCCTGGAAATAACCAAACTTAGAAACAGCTCTGGTTGGTTTTGTGTTTTTGCATAAAATGAGTATCATATTTAGAAGGAGCACAAATGGGTGGGCGGAAAACACGGATTTTGTCATAAAAAATGACCAAACACAAATCTTACTCAAACATAACGGACGTTATGATAAATAAAAACTATTTATGGAATATTTACGTTACAAAAGAGAGATTATCCTAAGGGGAAAACCTAGATAAATGGGTGGATATAAAATGTCATTCTTCAAGTTCATAGCGGACAGAAGTCACGGATTTTCATAAAAAATGACTAAAGACAAATCTTGCTTATACATAACAGACGTTATGATACATAAAAAAATATTTATAGAATATTTACGACCACACTTTATATGAAAACCTTATATGTCCCCAGGGTATAACTTACAGCCCTTGCCTTGAGGGCTGGGGTTATTTGCTATCCTAAAAAACAAATTTTCTATTCCTTTAAAATACGTTGAACAAAATGGCTGTCTCAAAATTTTGATTGGAAGTGTTTGTGAAAATAATGGGCGTCGGGGGAGGGGGTATTTGCCCTCTGATATCTTTCTACTAGTTAAAAGGGCACTGGTCCTCTCCATTTCCAATCGAATGAGCTCTTTTTGAAGTTTCTGTAACAACGCTGGAACATGGGTGATCCGGACCCGGTCATCCGAACGCAGGTTGCCAAGACTTACGGCGAAGTTTCCCAGGCGGATGCCAGAGAATTATTGCCATTGTTAGCCGACGAGGATTTGCACGTGCGCATTCACGCCGGGTTGGCGATCGCCCGTCGTCCGCGGCCTGAAGTCGTGCCGGCACTGCTCGAGCGGGCTGAATTGGTTGAGCCAACGCAACATTATTTGCGTCATTCACTGGTCATGGCACTTGCCGCTGCCGCAACTCCCCACACGCTCTCTCAACAAACGTTCAAAGGGGTGAGAGAGGAGAAGGTTGGAGACAGCTATCCCGTATATTTTTAAAAATACACTTTTCTTTCTCTTTTCGAGGTGAGGTATTGCTTTCCGTTTTAGGAACAGGATAACAAAACACTTTAACATTCTAAGGTGCAAAATGTATATAACTTGAGTATAGATAGAAAAATGTTTTTCGAAAGGATAATATAAGCTAAAGGCTTCAAAGGGGTGAGAGAGGAGAAGGTTGGAGACAGCTATCCCGTATATTTTTAAAAATACACTTTTCTTTCTCTTTTCACTGTATATGTGTTTGAAATATCCAGTTAAATAATTTTACATCTATTCACAGTCAATAAAAAGGTATCATCCCTATTTCGAACTGTTTTAGTTTAGACTGACAAACAGACAAGAAAGACAGATCAGACAGACAGACATACAAACCAGACATACAGACAAAAAGACGGACAGAAAGACAGACAGACAGACAGACCAGATAGATCAAACGGATCAGATAGACAGGCAGACAGACTGGCCTGTCTGTTTGTCTTTCTCTTTGTCCGTCTGTATGTCTGTCTTGTCTAAGACAATCATTCACCACACTATCAGCCACCTTTAGCCTTATTATGTTTCTTATTCTTTATGTACTGTCATCAATTCTTCCTTCACATCTAAAGCGTCACAGACTGTTCCGTTATTTTCTATATCTTTTCCTGTTCAGCAGATTCTCGAAATTTTCCGCTCATCTCTCTTTAAATCTTTCCGTAATAGCTGTGGCCTCGTTCCTATCTCTTCAACTGGGAAAAGTGCCGTCTGGCTGCCTCTTCCATATTTTCGGCAATTTTACCCATGGCCTAGACTTCGCACGTATGTCATGAATAATCGTTCGTCTGGATGCGACTTCATGAGTTTAAAAGTTCTGAAATGTATTTTTCCATCTATATATAGCATTCTAACATCATTAATTAATAATTGTTTCAGACAAGGTTCCAGATTGTTTAAAGTATGCAAGAGTGACACCGGTTTATAAAGGTGGTGACAGAAATGATATTGGTAATTATCGACCAGTATCAGTTTTGCCAGTTATTTATCGTCTGATTGAAAAATGTTTTAGTTCTCGGTTTACCCCAGCAACTGAAACGTCGATTTTAGAAAGTATTTATATCTCAGTATTTAACACCAAAGCGCGAGCAACTACTGAACCTGGCACGTGACAAATGGGGAGTTAGGAATGTATGGACTGATGGCGGCCGTGTATTAGCTAAATCGGAAAACAGTTCAGTCATCTTGAAAATTAAGTCACCACATAATCTGATCAGTGATCAGTACTGATACGTTGAGTAATTCCTCAGTTTTTTTCATTTATTTGGGATCGCCTGTTTTGTTTCGTTAATTTCGGGTCAAAAATAGTTTTGTTTGTTTCGTTATTTCGTTACTTTCAATATAAATAAAAAAGTTTTTGCTACTCCCTCTAGAACAACTAAAGATTATTGTCCAGTTTCTTCTATAATATTGTTTTCCACGATTATCAAATTCTTATCAAACAGCTATAAAACAAGTGCATTGACCAGACCACCCTCGTTGGGACTCAAACCCGCTATATGCTTCCCACTCTCCATGGAAGACCAAGGATCCATAAATAGTACTAAGTTGTGTTTCATTTTTTTGAACCTGACAATTCGGTTTTAATTTTTACCCAAGTCCCAAGTTTATCTTCCTTCATGTTCACGGCACCCAGCGTCTTTCCCAATAATATTACCTAGATAAGTGAAAACTGTCCACTTGATCTATTTTCTTGATACCCAATATCACCTTTTCATCTTCACTTATTCCTAGCCTTCTGAATTCGCAAAAATTCTAAAAGTCCTTTAATTTTGCTAACACTTTTACCTAAGATACTTAGATCATTAACGTATAGTTCGTGTTTTGGACTGTTCGTCTCTCAAGACTTTATCTACAGTATCTCTAAGCCTAAAAGGCATCATTTTTCAAAATAAGTTTCTTGCTGTGGTTAAGGTTAGAAGTGAGGGTCAGAAGTTAGGGTTGACTGTGTTCTATCCCGTTTATGTAGATTAGGTTATGAGAGAGAATCAATCAAATGGGAAGACAAAATTCCCCTAAGCTTAGATTTCGCATGTGATTTGAATGTCCTAGATATTTTTTTTTTTTGCAAAATTAACGACTTTTTGGAGGTTTTGAGAGTTCAAGGTACAGGAATAAGTTTGGAAATTAATGTTAAGAAGCCTAAGTCGCTTTGAATAAGAATAAATTAGGGTGAGGACTGAGGGAATGAAATTTTTGCTATGATAAGCATGGTGTTCCACACAGAAGGAAAGGAGGTCAAGAACCTGACCAAGTAGCTGCACTGTCGGAAAATCTTCTCTTCCCGGCCTGTCCTCTTCCAATGTGTTTGCCAAGAGTGGAGCTGAAAAAAAAATCAAATGTATTTCAAATAAAACTAGTAAATAATCAATGTGCATCTCACATCAGTTAATTCTCAAGTCAACATGTTACAAACGTCCTTTAACATCTAACATGTCGTCACTGTTATGCCGAAATACCATACCTCACCGTTACCACGAACTGTTTGGTGCTACCAGTCTTCGTTTGACGATAACATAGTCAATAAGATTAGCTATCCTATCATTATATGAATACCCTGTTCATTTGTAGCCCATTTTATGACCAATTGCTGTATTGGTAATTAATTTAAAAAAAAAGTTTTTCCGAGGGAATTAAAGAGCGAAGTTGAAACTTAAAACGAATGGACATTATTACTTCACAGCCTATTTAACATATATCAGTAAAACTATCGCAAATAAATCAATTGATGATTTTTTCCCTATATTTATAGGTGTCGACCTCGGCGGTGACCCGGAACGACGAGCCGTGCAAGACGACGCGATCGAGCGCCTCGAGCCGGCGCGCGAGCCGCGTCTCCATGAGCGAGCCAGAGGGCACTTCGACACGGCGTAGGCTGGTGTGCAACCGAATCGCCGTTTCGACGAGTTCGCTGGCACATCCGAGCTGCTCGTCGAGGGTCTCGAGGGCTTTGCCGATCTCGGGGTCCGCGACGTCGAACAGCGAGGGCAAGCCACCGTCGAGGGTCCAGTCCTCGGCTCGCGCAGCGCCTTGCGGAAAGCCTATTATAGCAACAACACCTACTACTACTACCAAAACTACGACTACCACTACTACTACTACCATTACTACTATTACTACTACTACTACTACTACTACTACTACTATTACTACAATTACCACTACTACTACTACCATTACCACGATCACTACTACTACTACTACTACTATTAATACTACTCCTACTTCTACTACTGCTATTACTACTACTACTACTACTACTACTATTACTACTACTCCTATTACTACTACTACTACTACTACTACTACTATTACTATTACTATTTAAAACTCAATGTGTACTTGGAATCAGCGTACATAAAAAAATCTTTGACGTTTCTGTTGTTTTAATGCTTGATTATTTAAAACTCATTGTGTGCTCGGAAGCAGCATACATAGAACAAATCTTTGACGTTTCTATTGTTTTAATGCTTGGTTATTTAAAACTCATTGTGTGCTCGGAATCAGCATACAAAAAAAATCTTTGACGTTTCTCTTGTTTAATGCTTGGTAATTTAAAACTCATTGTGTGCTTGGGATCAGCATACATAAAATAAAATCTTTGAGTAGTTATCATTTCCCGTTTTCAATCAATGCTCTGGCGAAGACAGTAAAACCTTTATCTTTAAATTAGTTGTCGATTCTATATATTCAGCCTCATTCCCACTCCATTCCCAACACTTGACAATATATCGCTGGAGATCGTATGCACAGAGAAATGGAATAGAGTTATTAAGACACGAGAAGTGTAACATGATAACAGAATATTTACCTGGAATCGTCAAGAGTTCATAATGGTGATAAACCATAACCAGGCGGCGTTCCGGCCAAGCTGCACGAACCGGATCAAACAGTCCGTTAACACGGACTGTTTGATTGAACTTCTAAAAATGAAAGGGTAGCAGCAGAAACTCATTCCACTATATTTTTTTCTGATGTTTGACTTCTTTCTGATATTGTTAAATGACCTGGAATATCATTAGACAAACAAATGTAGTTTTAAATGACCGAGTTACGGCAGAGTAGCTATTAGACATGTCAATAGCAAGAGTAATCGACCGGATGCTGTGCAGATAAGAAGAAAGCTTATTACTCCTGATGGAAATGGCCTAAACGGAGAAGAATATGAAAGCCAGTAAGATTATGTCTTTAATTGTGAGATTTATGCAAGATTTGTGTCTGAAAAAATTTGTAGATTTAAATCCCCTACTTTTTATACAGCTATTTGAAGAAAAGAACACTTGAAATTATCCTTCATTTATTTTTTATTTTTATGAATCCCTCGTAAATACATGTTTACATACCTGCACATATGAAGGGGGGTGGGTAATCGATTTTTTCGGTTTTGCCCGAAAATTTAATACTTTTTAACCGTTGGCAACATTTTTCATCAATCAATCATCGTCAATCTTTTTATTCATTTTTTGATACAAAAATTCCTTCATGAGATATACTAGTTTGAAAGTTTCAAGGGGTTGACAACTTCAGGAGTAGGGTACACACTGAAACCAAAAATAAGCCGATACCAATTGTGAGACATATAGGGGACTTGTAAGGAAAGGTTAGCTGTTAGCTCATAATCATCTTCAGCAATGAGGGGTTTGAAAATTTTGCAATTTGGTGTACTTATTATTTGTTTCCAGTGTATTTGATGGCCGCTTGGCGGCGTCCCGGATGTGGGCCGGTGTGTCGAAATCGGGCTCTTGATCCTTGAATGCGGTCACACATCTCTGAAATTAGGCAATAGTAACTGATTTAATCAGCACTGGCTATTCATGGGAAATCCATCTTGCTATTTTTAGAACACACGGACAGAGCAAGACAAGGGAAGGGAAGACAAGGGAAGCACTCATGAAAACAATAGCACAATATCAATTTAAAAGGCATGGCAGAAATCACGAAGGCTTTTCTTATCAACTAAACTTAAGATTTGAATTACTATCGTCAATTCCCCCTTATTACCTCCTTTATCCGAACTGCCCCCTAGGGCAAATTTATCATAGAGCAGGGTCCCTTCTACCATTCGCAGGTGAGAATCTAATACAGCTCTCTCCGCCCTTACATTACGGCAATCGATGTCATTTTATCAACCATCGAATAAATATTTATTTTATACGCAGATGTAGATCTTATTAGGAAGATGCATTTCGTATCATTTATAGGCCTAAATAACCTATCACGGAATCATGGAGGTAGGGTTTTAGATAAATCTTTGGTCCTAAATCTTAATGCTTCTCACACACTTCCTCTAATTTTCATATAATTCACTTATAAGGTACTTATGTGAAAGTTTTTAAAATAGTTCAAAGATCAGATAAGCAAAACCCCCATCCCTACTCAAAAAACTTATGAACGAAATTTTATTCCAAAACTTGAGTGAACTGATCCCTGGCCTTCTCCGCATGGCCACCCCCTCCCCTCAAAAAATACAAACTTGTTAACGTTTTTTATTCCAAAAATTAAGGCAATCCACCACTGGCCTTCCATGGCCACACCCCCTCCCTCATAAAAAATATTAGCAATATTATATTCCAAGAGCTATGGGAACTGACCTGGCTGCCATGGTTAACAAATGCTGACCTAGTTGGCGGGTCCGGCTGCCCCTTCCCCCGCTGCGTCTCCCTCCGCAGCCTCTTCCACCATTGCATCACTTTCCGGCGCGTCTGCGTCAGGCACATCTGCGTCAGTCATTGGGGCGAGGCCCGATTGCGGGCCTGTCACCGTCAGGGAGCCATCGTCTTCCAGCGTCACCGTCGCTTCAAGCGCCGGCATGCGGGCGGCATTGGCTTCCATGAAGCTGCGCACATCGGCCGCGCTCACCTCGGCCACTTCCTCCATCCTACCTTCTTTTTTCTGAAACTAACGGAGAAATGTGGAATTACTTTCATACCAGACTTGCGCAAGAACGTCTTGCTATAATATATCACTATGTTTTATGTAATCAATCTAGTTTCACTAGCCTGATTTGAAGTTTTATAAGTGCTTGTTTCCTATTAAATTTGCTGAAAATCGATTGGTGAAGCTTTCAGTGACCAGCTAATTAAATATATACCTTCAAGAAAGCGGCTTAAAAAATTACCAAAATGTGTTTTAAAGATTTTATTTAAACATGTTTTTCTTATTAATTGTCCGAACAAAGCCAGGCATGCATGCCTTTGCTATCCTCAGCAAAGCTGTTTAATCTCAGATAAACAGATTTTGTTTCTGAAATATTGATGTCAAATCCCTTTTCTTCTGAGGACCATGTAACTGTAGTCATTTTAGTGAAATATTCATCCACAAATGTCAAGCCTAGTTTTGATCCATCATCACACACAAATTTTTGTCAACTAATCTCGGCTCAATTGCTTTAGAAGAATAATTGGGAATATCCAACCTCTATTGTATTTCCGAACTTATATCAGATTTAAGCCTCTGATTTTCCTTTTAAGTCAATTTATTGATTCTTAGAATTTTGTTAGAGCTCATGTCATATGTGCTCTTGGCTCTTAGCTCTTGTTGAATATAGTGGTTATGAAGTTAGATAAATTTCAGAAGATTATGAATACGATTTTTGAAAATTATGGAAGATAAAGCTTGACTAAACCCCTCTATAAGAAAGTTGATAAGAGTGAGTGTGGTAAATATAGAAGCATTGGCCTCTTTGTGCTCTATAATAGTAACTATAATGGTAATTATGTTCTGTACTGGATTTTACGCCCTTAATAATTTATTTATTTCTCCGTTAGGTGCCTTGCCTATGAGTGGGGAAAGTACGGGATTCGCTTCAACACAATTGCATCAGGGCCAATAAAAACAGAGGTATGTCCTCCTGTTTAAAGAAAGTTTTCGTACTTTGTGCATAAGACGCGTCGTTGTACAGTTGTGATCACTGAGTCTTCATTAGTTTCTCGACGTACTCCGATCTGGTGTCCGACTTATTTTTTGTCAAATTTATGGATGGCTCGTTTTATTAGTACAAAACCTACAATTGTCTGTGAGGGGGAGGGGTATATTTCATAGATGGTGAGCCAGGTTTACCGGCATTACATGAAAACCGAACAGAAATTATTCCATATATGAAGGGTTGTCCTCTCCTCAATACCTTGCTCTTTACTCTAAAGTTTGACTGTTTACTAAAACTGAAAGACGGGGTAACCCGTGACAGTTTAATTAGAATAGGAAGCTTTTTTAAAAGAACTAACAGCTTTAGCGTAAAGAACAAGGTACTGAGGAGGGGGCAAGCCTTCATATACGGAATAAATCTGCCAAAATTAATCCCCCTAACTCCCCCAAAGAGAGTGGATCTAGTCCGGTTACGTCAATCACATATCTACGACATTTACTTATTCTATCCACCAAGTTTCATCCTGATCTCTCCACTCTAAGCGTTTTCCAAGATTTCTGGTTTCCCCTTCCAACTCCCCTTAATGTCACCAGATCTGGTCGAGATTTAAAGTAAGAGCTGTGAGGCATGAATCCATTCTAAATATCAAATTCAATTAAGATCTGGCCACCTGTTCTTAAGTTAAAAATACCATCGTTTTTTTAATTTTTCCGAACATCGCCTGTTGCTGGCGCACTTCGAGCGCTACGCGTGGGTCGGCCGACACCTCGACCTGATCCAAGCGATCAACCTGCTGCGCATCGCCCCCTACGTAAGCGACCGCCGCCACTCGACCGCCCGGTCCGACCGAGTGCATGATCTGCTGATCGGCGCCATCTCATCGCTCGGCTTCTGATTTCGCTCTCATGCAGATCATCGTCCCTGTCGCCGGCCGCTCGACCCGCTTTCCCGGCATGCGCCCCAAGTGGATGCTGACGCACCCGCGCGGCGACATGATGGTCGTTTTGACAATGAAAACACCCTGCTGGCCCGGGCCTTGGAGCGACCGTTGTTCGGCTGGGGCACCTGGGGCCGCAACCAGATCCTTGATCCGGTGTCCGGGATGATTACCACGGTCACCGATGGCCGCTGGGTGATCACCATCGGGCAATTTGGCTGGGTTGGCTTCCTGTCTGAAATGCTGCTGCTGTCGCTGCCGATCCTTATCCTATGGTCCAAAACCCGGGGTCATGAGGCAGAAATCTGGTCGCCCTTTGTCGGCGGCATCAGCCTGCTGTTGGCGATCGCAATGTATGGATGGAGACAAAAATTGCCAAGAAGATTATTACAGAAGAGAATGTTGGACAATTGGTGGTAAAAAAAAGCTTGCAAACGACTGGCCATGGCTGACGAGCCAGCAAAAATGAATTAAAACCCCTCCCAGAATTAACAATACAAAATGCTTATAAAATATCTACTCACCAGGCATTCCTGATATTGTACAGGCAAAGGCTAGAAGCATTATTTGAACTATTTAATGCAGAAATACAAAACTTAAACAAAGCAAAACACTTATATTTGAAGTATTTCAATTTTTTGCACCTGAGGAGTCACTGCATGAGCGAGTACACTCTATCTCTGTTGAGCGTGATGCGTTTGAGATTGAAGTTATAAAAGAGGCCGACAAGCGCGCCGTACCTATTCTAGGGGTATGTCGCGGTGCTCAGATTTTAAATGTTGCTCGCGGTGGCACGCTCTTTCAGGATCAACCAACACAATTACCAACGGATGTTGCTCATTTTCCAAATAAAGAAATTGATATCACAAAAGTTTCAAAAGATGATATAGAGCGCGTTGCGCACACGGTACACATGCCAAACATTAATTCCAATTTTATCAACATCATTTAAAAAATCTGGAAAATTATTGCCACAAAATTTGAAATTATTATCTATTATTAAAGCTACACCATCTCTTTTTCTCTCTGATGACCTATCCTTTCTCAGGATAGTATATCCTGGAGACTTTATTTGTTGTTTTTTGGTCAAATCCATTTCCTGAAGGCAAGCAATATCAATGGAATTATTATTCATAAAAGATATCAGTTCATTTAGCTTATTTTTTGAAAGTGATCTTACATTCCACTCAGATTGAGATCATGGCGCGCGTGCTCGCCGGGGACGGTAGCGAGGTTCGCCACGCTCGCCCCGTCGTCGCCGCCGAGTTCGCTCTCGCGCTCGTCAACTCGGTGTGCCGGGACCAGATCTTGTTTGCCGACACGACCGCACTGCACGCCCGCCGGCGCAGTGTCACCACCATCGAGCGCGAGCTCGTGCGCACCGTCCATCTCTATCTCGCCGGAGAACTGCCATGAACTTCCTCCCAGCCGCTCTGCTGTTGTGTGCCGCAGCGCCACAACCCGATCCCGTCGAGGCGGCCATCTGCGCGCCCGCCGCGCCCTCCCCCAGTTCGACGGAGCGACGCCCTTTCGCCCGTGGCTGCGTTCCGTCGCCAGGAACCACTGCATCGACCAGCTCCGGCGGCGCAGGGCGGAGCGTTCGTTGTTCGATTCCGGCGATCTCTCGATCGAGGATGCCGCCGACGCCGGGCCGGGCGCGCTCGCGCGGATCACGACTCGACAGGACCGGCAGGAAGTCCTCGATGCGCTCGACCGGCTGCCCGACAAATACCGCCTACCGCTCGTCCTGCGCTTCTACGAGGAGCTTGGGCAGCTGCGACAGTTTGATCCTGCGTCGCTTGGAATGCGCTTCGGTCCAGCAGTTGCCGAAGCGCGTCGGCGTGCAGACGGGTTCGATCCACGTGGGCCCAAGAGCCCGACTCCAACTCCTCTCGATCGGGCGCAGATCGATCTCGAAGATCCAATCGCCCAACTGCCTGCGCTGATCTTTGTGATCGCACCCGCACTTCAGCGGCTCACCGCACAGGTTCGGCAACGGGACGAAGGAATCACCGCCGTTCGACTCACGCTCCGGGTGGCGCCGCCTGCGGGACGGATCTGTTCGCCAACGAAGCGGTGCGTTTGATTTCCGAGCGCAGCAAAGACGCTCCCTTTTTCATTTATGTCCCCTTCAACGCGATCCACGGACCGCTGGAAGACATCCCACGTTACACCGACACGCTGGACAAACGCTCGGCGGCACTGAAATGTTTGGATGACGCAGTGGGCCGGATCGTCGGCGCGGTCGACCAATACGGTTTCTCCGAAAACACGATCGTCGTGTTCGCCAACGACAACGGGGGGCTGACCGAAGAAGTCAATCGTCCGTACCGAGGTTTTGATTTAGTTCAACACTCCCCTCGACATTTTCTGAAAGGCTCATCTGGATCTCATTCGTCTTTTTGGAAATTAAAGATCAAACATGCATACCATTCCAAATAACATATACTATACGTAAACAATGAACGAATTGCCTAACTTATATCCCTTGTCCTGAGGGCTGTGGGGTTTGACATCCTCAAGAGCATAACTACTGGATCTTTCAACAATGCTGAAGAAAATGGATGCCTCAAAATTTTGAATGTATATTTGTTTTGGAGATGGTAGGGGTGGCGGACTGGGTCGCATTCCTCAACTCGACACCGTCGTCAATGTCGGTGTTGACGATGATGTAATGCATGTTTCCCTCCCCAATCAGTCAAAGTCCATTATGTGCGCTCGAGAACCGTCGCGATCCCCTGTCCTACGCCGATGCACATGGTGCACAGGGCATACCGGGCATCGCGCTCCTGAAGTTCGTAGGCCGCCGTCGTCGCCAGACGGGCACCGCTGGCGCCCAGCGGATGACCCAACGCGATGGCGCCACCATTGGGATTGACGTGCTCGGCATCATCCGCAACTCCTGAGGGATAAAAATCTATGGAGTATGATTTTTAGTAACATTTTTCATATCTAGATTCATGTTGTTTAAAATTTTGAGGCCAAAATTTACTAGTTCTAAAACCAATACATTGCCCATTAGATAATTAAATTTGAGAGCTTATTTTTGATTAGATAATTTGTTTAGACTTGGTTCATTTTAATGCCGAAGCCTCTGTGCTATGTTAGTATCCAAAATACCACGTTTTATTGTACAGCTTTATATTTTTTTTATTTCATCAAAGACTCTCATTTTTAATATTCGTCGTGGCGAACCACTGTTGCTGCCTTATGCGCCCTCAGGCGTGGGAGGACCTAAGTCTAAGTAAGTAAGGTACCGGTTGCAAATTTTTAATTAGCTAATTAAACACAATTTGTACATTATTCGACAATGGTGCTGAGTCATGCAGCCTGAATGGTTGAAACCCACCAGTCATCATATCTTATTCCAGACTAGTCCTAGTGGAAATGGAAGGCACATTCTCTCTCTCTATCGGAACTTAATGAAATTTGATATTTAGAAGGAACTCGTATCTCAGAGCTCTTATTTTAAGTTCTTACCCTCGACACGCATTCGCCCAGCACCACGGATTTCCTTTTCGGTCTTCAATTCTTCCAGGTCATCGAGCGAATAAACTTCGACTCGAATAAAGCCCTTTTCGAAATCGGTGTGGATCACACCTGCTGCTTGTGGAGCGGTGGCGCCGACTGGAACGGTCCAGGCGCGAATCTCTTTTTCGCCTGCAGTAAAGTAACTTTGTAGTCCGAGGGTGCGATACGATTCACGGGCAAGTACTGCCAATGCTGGTTCTTCCAGGCCAACACCCTCAAGCATTACAACGAACGATGAATCTGGTGTGACCGAAGACAGCCGGGCCAGCTTGTTGTCCGCGCCTCGGACGCCGAACAGATAGGAGAGTGGCGTGTTGGTGTCAACGAATGCGCTTGCCGTGAAGGTGAACTCTGTGGAGAATGCGGCGCCGGAGGAAGGCGAGACGGCAACTGCGCCGTTCAGCGGTCCTGCGTTCACGGTCACGGACACTTCAGCAAAGCCCGTGGCACTGCTCGGCGACGTTGCGGTGCAGCGGAAGCGGTAGGTGAACCCGCCTCGCAGCTGGTTGGCTGCGATGTCACTGTTATAACAACGATTCCACAATGCGAAGCTGGCTTGTGTTCTTCCTTGCAGCCACCACTTCCGCCATTCCCACTCATCCAGACCAGGTATGCTAGACTCTGCATCATATCCCAACCGCTTGATGGTAGATTGTGCCTGAGTCGCAGCTGGCTGCGGTTGATGAACGCACCGCCGAAGTCGACGTGTATTTCATGAGGCATGGAGAGGGATGCCATAACATCGATGGCACGCCAGATGTTGCACGAGCTGATGCTCCCCTTACTGACATCATAGAGTTGAGGGATTGGGATGAAACTTGGTGGTAAAAATAAGCACAAGTCATAGATACGTGATTGATATAACCGGAACGGATCCGCTCTCTTTTGGGGGATTTGGGGGGGGGGGTTTAATTCTGAAAAATTAGAAAAAATGAGGTATTTTTTAACTTACAAAGGAGTGATCAGATCTTAATGAAATTTGACGTTTGGAAGAATATCATGTCTCAGAGCTCTTATTTTTAATCCTGGATGGATTCGGTGACATTGAGGAGGGTTCGGGGGGAGCCTAAAATCTTGACAGACAGACAGACCGACAGAATTTGCGATTGCTATATGTCACTTGGTTAATACCAAGTGCCATAAAAACAGAAAATATTCTGAATATTCTTCTTCATATATCTTTAAATGAAAATTAGACTTCAACTATAGTTGATGCATTCAAAATTTCGGCAGATCAAGCCAATTTCGTCTCATGTTGTTCCTGATTAGTTGTGTGTCGAACAATCTCTTAGGGATCATTCACTACGCATGGTTTCCACTGTTTCCGACGAGTAAAACCTGGAAGCGACACGCATACCCGGGATTAATTCCCTGTTTGGACTCTTTCTTGAGTCTAAATGAAGCGAATCCACAAAACCTCCACTAATGGATGCAAAAAAATGGATCCACATATAAAAAGCTTATTTTTGGCACAGCTAGGCTAGTATCGAGACTTCCCATTCTTGTTTTTGAGAAATTCAATAGATTTTTTGGGGGGAGGGGGATATAAAATCCGGCAAAGTACACTTACTATTAAACTGTCAAACTTATTGATGTGAAACTTTTTCGTCGATCTTTAATGGGTTGCTTTAAAAATAAGAAGCTGATTTATCACTGTTTCTAGTGATTTTTATGCTGCCTAGCGATTTTCGTCTAGCTAGTGATATTTTGTGATTTTTGTTCAAAAACTAGTGATTTTTCCTAAATCTAGTGATTTTTCACGATATAGCGCGTAGATTCATGATTCAATCAAATCATAAAAGATCATAAATCATAAAATAAATCATAAAAATAAAGAAGAAGCAAATTAATAAAAAACAAGAGCTAAGAGCTCATATGGCACTTGTGACGAGGTCGGAAGAGCCAAGAGCTTATATGGCATGAGGTCTGTGGAAGGATCACAAGCAAGGGTAAAATCAAGCAAATTTGAAACCCAATATGACATCTATTTTTTAGAGGAAGAATTACTTTTCCAGGCACGTTTTTTGCACATGGATTGTGACGTTCCAACGAAATACTTTTTTTTTTAAATCGCCCGTATTCCGGGATCCTTTTTTTGGAAACACGAGCTTGCGAGAATGTATTGAAACCAATGGCAGCTCTGACCTCTCTTGCACCGGGGCCAAATCTTGATCAGTCACTCCCGTCTCCCGAAAAGTTCCAAAATGACTATCTTCCAAATTTCTGAAAGTGGAACGTTACAGTAAGGAAGATGAAAAAGTGAGCAAAGATGGCCGACATTGGATCGTGTCCGAGACAAGTAAATGACAACAACGGATTTTTTTAAGGGGATTATATGAAGTTGAAAATTCATAAAAAACGAATTCGGAAATGAAAATATAGATGGATATAATTTGTGTTTAAACGTAACCCAGACATACTTGCTTTGTGCAAAGAAGCAAACTTCCACATGTACGCGTTATTGGATTTCGACGCCAACCTTCATGATGCCGTGAGAACCACAGAAAGGAGTACAATACTGACAAAAATATATATTAAAAGTCAGCATGTCTGAGAGCCTTAAGCGGGCTATCTACAAATTACCAAATTCCCTTATATTCTTGAGAATGATGGTCACGCACGCATGGATTAGACATGTAGTAAATGTGTCAAGGGGGTGAAAACGCCACTCATTTTGTGGAGCCTATAGTTTATTTAGGCAAATAGCATTTATTTTGGAAAACAAATAAACTAAATGGGCTCCTTTTTCTCAAGCATCGTTAATCAAAGGTTAATTTCAGACTCAATAAGAGAAGCTAGGTTCTTTTGTGAAACAAACTACGATGTAGATACATTTTAATTAGGCAAACCTAACCTAACCTAAAATTTCCTTCTCTTAAGAGCATAAAGTGATGTTGTGTCCATTGACGCACTGTTTTGCTGTGGGCAGCAGCCCCTTATCCTGGAAAAATATAATTGCCTCTTTTTCAGTCTTTGGCAAATCCCGAATCTTCATTTCAAAATACATGTTCAGACACTATCTTCTATTACTATGCGTAGCAAACTAAATTGAGTTTTGTCTTTGTCAATATCATATGTTCGCCAGCGTACCATAGTATAAAGGTGCAAAAGAGTATTTTAACTTTGGAACGACCAATGAGCCTTCCACTAACTCTACTTTTGGGTAGATTAATGGAAAAGAAAGATATTCGGGGAGATTCGGGAAACGCCTTTTTTTTCGAGGATTTTTTAGATTTTCGGGGAAATTTTCGAAATTTCGGGGAAAAGTGGGAGCACTGCGGTGTTGTGTGTTGAGTCTAGACAGCATTGTACTTTTAAGGCAATTGATAAAACAGCAAGACACAGAATGCTTTATTGTGAGCATGGTAGAGAAAGGAGCAAAAGAATTTGTTTTCATAAGTGACAAATGTAGAGGACAAAACAAGAATAAGAACCTTGTTTCCCTTTATTTACATTGTGCCAGTAAACTTAAGATAGTGATTACTCACATGTATCTTGAAACTGGGCACACTACCTCTACTCCTTCTCTCTCTAGATGGCCCTGAAATTTGTCTACATGACAGGTCTATACCTATTGAAATTTTTACAAAACAACATTTTACCTTAATTTTCAGTTACTAGTTGCCGTTTCTATGCAAATTTGTCTGGCCTATTCATGTTAAAGCTTTCAATGAAGCCACATTTATTTTTTCATCAAAGAATCTGCTCGTGTCTGTTGTTAATACGCATTTCACTGCTATAGGAAAATAGCATTTGACTTACAACCTGGGAGAATGATTTTAAAATCTCAGTGCAAAGCATCGCAATTTTACCAAAATATTGGCTTCACTTTGCAAAACAACAGATAGAATGGTCAACCAGTCGGTGAAATTAAGCGCAACTATGTAAGAGAATCAAAGTATTCTATTTGATTCTAGTACCTACCGATCCGCCCAGTTGCAGCCGGAGCAGATTGGGTAGTAAGCGAGAAAGCCTTTCTTGCTGTCTGAGCAAAGGTTCCAGCCAATTAACAACTTTGAGACCGAATACAGTCGGTGCGGCATTCTGATTTCTGGTGCGAGCGATGGTTAACGTATTACGGTGCTCATCGGCTAACGTTTTAAGCTTACCCGTGAGGATAGAGTTCTTATTCAACAGCAGATTGCATACAAGCTTTAAACGCAGTACTAATCCACTATCGATTACATCGTGACTGGTTACCCAAAAAAATTAATACGCTAATTTCGTTTTAATTATTCATTTGCAGAGACCCAAGATCGAACATGCATTAATTCAAAAACGTCCAGAAATCAAATAAAAAACACAACTTTTTTTTAACTGAAAGTAAGGAGCGACATTAAAACTTAAAACGAACAGAAATTATTCCGTGTATGAAAAGGGCTGTTCCCTCCTCAATGCCCCGCTCTTTACGCTAAAGTTATTTACTGTTTTATAAAGTAGAATAGAGAGAAAGAGCCAAACTTTAGCGTAAAGAGCGGTGCGTTCATACAGCTACAAACAACCTTCCTCCATCCCAATCTATTGAAAGCCTTCCTCTTCGCACCCTCCCGAGAAGTTCCCATTTCCTTTAAACCCCATCCCCATTCCTCCAACCCCAGACGAGGATGACCTGCTTTCCGTTCAGCCCTAGACGGTTGGTCGAAAAGGACAATCTGCCGTAACATGTCATCCTTCATCCGCAGAGCCTGCCCTAACCATCTCAACCTTTCTTTCATTTTAGCACTTGAAAGCAGGGTTGAACTACATTTTCTTACAGCCTACTGTTTGAGCCGCATACGTGGTTGGAAAAACAAGGCGCTTATTTTAAGGCGCCCTCCGGCGTGCCGCTAATTCAACACTCGCTCAACCTAATGCTGGAATTTTATCAGACCGGCCTTATTAGCCTGGAAAGAATCGTGGAAAAAATGTGTCACGCGCCGGCGGAATGTTTCCGTATTGATCGCAGGGGATATCTCGACGAGGGATATTGGGCGGACGTAGTCATACTTGATCCGGAAGAAGAATGGACGGTAAGAAAGGAGAATATTCTATTTAAATGCGGCTGGTCTCCTTGGGGACTTTCTGTCACGGACGGAGGTCCTCATTACCGTATGGCATATTTTGTTGGTGAAAATACTTTGTAGAAGTACTGTAGTACGAAACAACTCTTCGGCTGCCAATAATTTAAATAATTGAATTAAATAAAAAAAATTAATAATTTAGATAGATAATTTTTAAAAAAAAGTAATAATTTAAGTAAATGATAATTACTGAGTTAGAAAGAAGAGTTGGAGGCGTCTAAAGTTGGATTTTATATATCCATTTGAAACGTCATGCCAGGTTAGACTATATTTACTTCCGATCCCGTCGGAGGCGTCGAGAGTTCCGGCACCGAGATCATCGCTCCGCTCTTCCTGAGACGGGGCTGGATGAAATTCCTCGGCGTCATGCTCATCATCTCGGGCGTCCTGGGATGCCTCACGATCATCGGCATCATCTGGGGCTGGGCCCCCATCGTCGTCGGAGCCAGACTCCTGGGTGCAGCCCGGGCCCTCGAAGATGGCTATCCGGCCGGAGATGCCTCCACCCTCCTTCACGGGATGAAGGAGCTGGCGAGCGCCGTCAAGATCTACGGGATCTTCCGACAGGCTGGTGGCCGAGGTTCGCACCGAGGTGGAGCGTTACATTCGCGTCGGGGTGAATACCCTGGGCAGCTACGATCTGACTTGGAACCCCGATGTGCCCTTTTTCTGGCTGCGTCTGCCCGAGGGCTGGCGGGTCTCGGCCTTCTGCCAGGCGGCCGAGGCGCAGGGCCTCAAGATCCGCAGCGCCGAGGATTTCGCCATGCGCGACGCGAGGGTGCCCCACGCGGTACGCATCGCCGTCAACGCCGAGGTGACGCTGGCCTCTTTCGAGGATGCGATGGTCACTACCTTCAACCTTGATGAATACGTCGGTCTGCCGCCGGGCGACGCGCAAAGCTATCGTGCCTATATGCGGCGTGAGCTGTTTGATCACATCGATATCGATCTCGACAATACCTTTCTGCCTGAATGTGATGATGACACCGGTCCGCTGCAGGCCGGGCAGGCCTATGAAGCGTTAATACGTTCGCGCGGAGGCATCGACTTGCAGGTGCTTGGCATCGGACGCAACGGACATATCGGCTTCAATGAACCGACCTCCAGCCTGAATTCCAGGACGCGCATCTGTTCCTGCCCGAGGGGTGGTGGATCGGCGTCTTCTGGTTCTTCTTCAAGCTGATGTTCTTCCTGTTCGGTCTCGTGTGGGTCCGGGCCACGCTGCCCCGGTTCCGGTACGACCAGCTCATGGACTTCGGCTGGAAGCTGCTGATCCCGTTGTCGCTCGCCTGGTTCATCCTGCTCGCCGGTCTCCAGGTCGGCGACAGCGAGAACTGGAGCGGCGTGCAGCAGTTCGGCTTCGTCATCGGTCTGTTCGTCGCCTGCGTCCTGCTCGCCGGCATGTTGATGCTAAAGTATCCGATGTAGCTGTTGCATTAGCCGATTCACAGTTTGCCTTATTTGCACAAAATTTGCACAGAACAGGAGAATCTATAGTTTCAGAGGGATCTCGTCAGGTTTCTGCAAAGTGTGGCGCGAGAGCGCAATCTGGTCTTAAAGACTCTCCTGAGACTATGATTAATAGGTGTACAATCCTGTGTCACTGGAGTTTAATCCAATTGAACGACAGCTGAAAGAGTGTAGAATGCAAACACTTAATCTGAAGAATCGAACGAAAAAATGGAAGTCAAGCTTGATGTAATTTTAATGATGGACTCTTTTATTCTTTTGTTTTAGATCGAAATGCTAAGCTGGGGATATATACTACAAAGAGGGAAAATACTTGGCCTAGAACTAGATAAAAAATTTTCCAGACTATCGGAAGAGCCTAGCAAGAGACCCAACGTTGAAAATACTGCTATGCACAATGAAAGACAGGAACCCGAATGGGAAAGCTATTCTGGTAATTCCCTAGTAATTGTAATAGTAATCTGGTAATTGGCATAGAACTAGATAAAAAAATTTCCAGACTAATTAAAGGGGCCGTCGGCCGTGATCGTTACGGTGTCCCCAAACAGAACCGCCCCGGCATCCGTCGTTATGTTCGAATGAGTGTTGAAGTACTCGGCCAGTTCCGCGGTGTTGGACCGCATGGTGTCCCAGTCGTCGCCGCCGTAGGCATGGTACTGCGAATGAGCAATATGAGCTCGGTGGCCTTCGAGGTGCTGCAGTGTGTCCAGAGTTGTACTGATGTTGCCGGGAGCGCCCAGGTTGTTGCAGTGCAGGTGCAGCGGATGCGGCAGCCGGAGTTCATCACACATCCGCAGATTCATCAAAATTTCTGATCAAAAAGAAACTTTGTCTTCCATTCTTTCTTTTTCAAAGAGTTTAACCCAAAACTTGCTTTTTTTTTTAAACCAGTAAAGTTTTGCCATTTGATTGTGCTTTCGCATATTTATTAATGCAACCAAAAAATTACTGAGCCGAGTTGACAGTGTTTATTTCTAATAGATTAAATTTAACTTCAATTAAATAAACGAAATGTTTATGGGTAAAATAGTTTGAACTAAAAAGTGATCCCTGAAACTTTTCACTTAGTAACAAAAATCAATTTTTGGGTCAATTAAAAAGCGCACTAGAACTTTTCATTTCCGTTAGAATGAGCCCTATCGAAACAATCTAGGACCACTGGGTCGATACAATCACCCCTGGGAAAAAAAAATAAATAAACACGTATCCGTGATCTTCCTTCTGGGAAAAAATACAAAATTCCACATTTTTATAGATTGGAGCTTAAGACTTCTACAATAGGATTCTCTGATATGCTGAATCTGATGGTGTGATTTTTGTTAAGATTCTATGACTTTTACGGGGTGTTTCTCCCTATTTTCTGGCAAAAAATACAAAATTCCACATTTTTGTAGATTGAGACTTGAAAATTGTACAATAGGGTTTTCTGATACGCTGAATCTGATGACGTGATTTTTGTTAAGATTCTATTACTTTTTAAAGGTGTTTCCCCCTATTTTCTAAAATAAGGAAAATTTTCTCAGGCTCGTAACTTTTGATGGGTAAGACTAAACTTGGTGAAACTTATATATTTAAAATCAAAATTACAATACAATTCTTTTGATGTAACTATTGGTATCAAAATTTTAATTTTTAGAGTTTTGTTTGTATGTGGGACTTGATCCAATCCCTAAATGGCAAGAGGTGCGACAGATTGGTGGATTCCAAGAGATGTATGTCCAGTTGAGAGCATTAACAACCGCAGGAAGTAGCGACCAATGCTCTCTTTGCGACTTGGAAACCGCCGTTAAAGGCATGCATGCCATTGATGCTGTTATTTGCTCTGCCCATGCCGGTGGCACTGTGTTAATGCTGCCATAAAACATCATCTAAGCTGATTGCTAGACGTACCGCTAAGCGGCGATGTCGGCTAAAATAGGAGCATTGTCTTTGCTAATCTGCCGGCCTCCAAATCCTTTGTGACTGCGTTGACTCGTCAAGCCTCAGCGCCGGTTTGCCGTTGGAACCGGGGATCCCTCAATCGACACTACGCGGATACAGCATCCCCAATACATGGGATGCGGTATGGCTTCTTCTTCAATAGGTTTGGTTCACGGATTTCTGGCTGAAGTGGTCAGCACTGCTCAAATTTGACCTCGAACGGTGCCCGGACTGACATCTCCCATTGTCACGAGGCGCATCTGCGTCTCGGCCGGGTTGCTCAGCCAGACCGCCCCCGCTTTCCCGTCCCGAATGGCTATTGGTTTGGAGGAAGAAAGGCGCGGTTTCTTCTAATCATTTGTATCTAATAACAAGAGCTAAGAGCTCATATGACACTTGTGACGAGGCAAGAAGAACTACGAGCCAAGAGCTTATATGGTATGAGCTCTAACAAAATTCTAAGAATCAATAGATTGATTTAAAAGCAAAATCAGAGGCTTAATGCTGGTAAGGATGTAAAATAAGAGCTCTGAGGCACGATGTCCTTCTAAATATTAAAATTCATTAAGATCCGATCACCTTAAAAGTGATGTTGTAATTTTGTCAGATGTCGTTGAAAATTTCAAAAATGTATGTTTAAATAATTATAAAATAGATCCACTACACTTCTTCTCAGCACTAGGACTAACATGGAATTTTTTCTCAAACAGTCTAAAGCTGAAATTCGCTTACTTTCTGACGAAGATATGTGTCCATTTATAGAAAGGGGAATAAGAGGCGGTGTATCTCAATGTGTAAAAACATATGCTAAGGCTAATAATAAATATAGGAAAACCTTTGATAAAAAACCCTTTAAATTATTCCTGTCTTAAAATTTATTTGTCTAACAAAAATACATATTGTTTATGGGACAGCAGTGAAAAATGGCAGCAAATATGACTTCAGTTGTTTTTTTTTTAATATTTTCTTTTTGAAACAATTTTTGTTCTCTGGTCACATTTGTGTTCCTTCCCAAGTGGCTGACACTCTAGGCTTAGAATTCTTTATCCAAAGGGCACAGGTTTAATTCCTGGCATTACCAGTTTATTTGGTTTGGAACAAAGGTCAGTGATGTGACTCTGTAAGTTCAGCCAGAATTGGCTCAACGTGTTATTTAAAAGACGATCAGAAATTAAGTTACAAAAAACAAATTTTTTCAACTGAAAGTGAGGAGCAGCATTAAAACTTAAAACGAACAGAAATTATTACGTATATGAAGGGGGCTCTCCCCTTTTCAACAAGTCGATCTTTATGCTTTGTTTAATAACAAAATTTTAAATTTTGTCCTAAATCTTTAAAAACAACTCCTGAAACGCAAGGGTCTTTAAATTACAACAATAAATAACTTTTATTAAAGTGCCGGAAACCGTAGCGTCAAGAGCGAGGTATTGGCGACACGTGAGAAAAGGCAAATGGAATATTGACGAATTTTAACTTACTCCCAACAAAATCGTGTCCAGGCCCAAGTTGTTGATCTTCCATTTTCATTTGCCCCATCATTGGCCAGTCCCAGTCCCAGTCCAAAAGACAATTCTCAGTCCCAAGGTCACCACCACCGGATTTCACTAGAAACAAATAAAACATTACAATGACAAGGAAAAAAAACCCAAGGCGCAAGACGTCGATCACGTGTTTCTCGTACCCGGAGAAAGCTATTTGGCTGTGCTCGACGCACTCGCTCCTTGCTACAGTTCGTTACCACGAACTGTTTGAAGCGCAGACAGTGTTCGTTACCCACCAACACCTAGTTGGTGGGGGAGCTTCGCGCCCCCAAGCCCCCCCGGCGCGCGTAAGTCGTTACGCGCCATATTAGTTACGCGCCATTGTATTTGTGTCCCTGTGTCCCACCTGTGAATATAGATAGATATATATATGTTGTTAACTACGTAAAACTTATATATACAACATTATATACAGCGAATATACAACATTCTTCGCTGTCCCATTGTCTATGCATATTATTCCCTGTGTCCCGGTGTTTTTTTTAAGTTTTTAAGTTCTTTTTAGGTTTTTTCTTTTTTTAGCTTTTTTCACGCCATATTAGTTACGCGCCATTGTAGTTGTGTCCCTGTGCCCCACCTGTGACCTGACACATATTACTGGGCCAATATGAGGGTCAGTGTCAATATTGTATATTAGAAAAATAAATATTGGTTATTGGCCAATATATTTTTTTATGCACAACTTGTCCACCAAAGGGCACCAGATTCCCACAGGTAATTTTTGCTTTTCCAGTCCTTGGGCAAAATGCCGCTAGATCAATGGTAAGTGCACTTTACCTCCGTCTTTTCATCCAGACTACTATCAACTGAATTGAATTATCGTGAATTGCTGCGTAAGAATTTTTCTCAGCTGAATCCATATAAAACCTAGTCTGTTTTTCTCCATCTTCGATTTTGACTCAAATTAGGTACGTAAAATGTAGGATGGCCCCAGGTCCAGATGGTTTGTTACCAGAGCACCTTATGTATGGTACTACAAAATTACTAGAGCATCTTACGCTGCTATATCAAATAATAGTAACCCAGCAAACTACGAATATTGGGTCGCTCAAGCGCGCTCCAAACCAAACCTGCAAACCGCCGGCTCGAGCATGCGGTGGCTTCATCAGGGGTTGCTTGAGTGCGGACGTCTCTCGAAGATTGATCCTCCGGATGTCTCGTGCATCGCTTTCTGCGGAGAGCAGGATGGCGTCGTGGATATCAAGGTGATCCGAGATCGTATGAAAACGTGGCCCAATGGGCGCTTTGAGACGGTGCCGGGGGCAAGACATGCGCTGTTGTTGGAGGTTCCAGAGGTTCGAGAGAAGGTTGTGATCTGTGATGGTCTCGTCAATCGTCAATAAGTTGGTTTCTCGTTTCTCTTGTTGGCTTCCGCGCGCGATCGCGTTCGGTGCGAGAAGTGTCGTCGTCGTGTCTCGCCGTCGAGCCAGCTTTTCGCAGTTAACCCTATTCTTAACCTCGGACAGAACTTAAAACCCTATGGAGCACAAACACTCCATTTTTGTTCTTCTATCTATTCTCTTCGAATCTCTACTTCTTCATATACCACATCCAAAGAGAGGGTCAAATTGTTTATTCATTGAACTGACGGAGCTCGCAGCAGGTGGTCGATCGCCACGACCAGCGTGGCCGAGATGATCACTCGCCAGTCCCGGTAGAACGAGAGGAAGGCCAGCGAGCCGAAGATGTGGAAGTGGGTCTCGATGCGTCCCCCGCTCAGGTGGATGAGAATCGACGAGCTGAGGGCCTGCGCGATGGCGATGGTCTGTCTCGTGATGACCTCACCGGGGCGCTTCAGGATGAAGTAGACCGGGAGAGCGAGGAGCAGTCCTCCCCCCAGGGCGGCCAGGGTCACGTGCACGTGGAGCGAGCTGGTGACTCTTTACTTTCAATTGAAAAAACTTTTTCATGTTTATTTTTTCATTATTTTTTTTTATAATAATGCTAGAAAATCCTGCGCCCTTTTCATTGAATTTCTCTTACCCCATGACATATTCCTCCAAAGAAAGATCCTCCCACATAGCCCCTTCCACTCAACCCCGCCCCAAAGCCGAAAAAATCCCCTTGAAAACGTCTGTACATTTCCCAATAACCATTACTGTATGTAAATCAACGTATGTTTATCAATTCAGTCGTATCGTATATTGACCAGTTTTGAACTCTGCAACAGGCAGGGCAAGATCATTACCGCAGTAGGAACTCTGAATTTAGTCATGGATAACTTTGCTTAATAATGGATGGCGCTTTATGCGGCTTGTCTCGCTGCTTGTCAAACCGGTGTTAGTATTCGACGTTATTCGAAACGACATGCAAAGAATACCTTGAGCGACGAGATCAGGTTCCTGAAATGCACGCCACCGAATTGTTCGACAAGCGAGATTCGCGCGCTGATTGACGAGCGCTATGGTATCGACGGCAACTATCGTGCCGTTCGCAGCGAGCGCGGGGGGGGGGGGGGGTAGAAAAATAGAGTTTGGCATATTTTTCATTTTTCTAGAGTCTTTGTAATGGATTTTAAGTAATCCTTTGTCATTTGTAATCCTTTGTAAGTAATCCGAAGTAATCATTTGTCATTTGTAATCCTTTGTAAGTAATCCGAAGTAATCATTTGTGCTCCTAGTACTTTTCTTAAAAATGTGTCATAGATAAGGTGCATGTCTTTTTGCAGTCTGCAAATTCAAGTTATCTAGTCTGTGTTTCACGTAGTTACTTGATTTATAACTGTTTATGAGGCCGCATCGGGTCGGCAGGGAGTAAGATCATCGACTGGTTCATCTCAAGCGAAATCGTCGCACTTGACCCATTCGACGGCGGCTCGGCAGCATCGTAGCTCAGGACGTGCTTGACTTCGATGTTCTGCGGGTAACTCCGTGCCGAGGTGATAAACGTCCGCGACTTGTCGAGCCGACGCACCTTGAACCGGTCGCGCTGGAATTTTTGGAGCCCGATGGTGGGCACATCGTCGGTGAACAGCGAGGTCGTCTCGATCACGATGCCTGTGGTGTCTGCATTGTACATGAGCGCCACAAGCCCGGCATCATCGACTTGCGTCGCAGGAGCCTGGCTCGCCTCGAGCGGGTTTCCCTGCAAGAGTGCGCGTATGTACGAGTAGCGGTCGTTTCGGCATCGTCCTTCGTCACACGCCAAGCGCCGGTGTCTTCCGACGCCGGGAGACGTGGGCGCGATGCCGAAATGGCCTTTTCCCGCCCATCCCCGATGCCGCGGGTTTCCCCGAAAATGCCACGAATGTTGCCGTCCCGCGGAGCTGTGCTCTCAACTGCCGGTTGCGGATTTACGCAGGAGTATTCCCATGATTATCGATCTGAGTTGCTATCCGACGGATCTCGTCGATCTGGCCTGGCGCCACGATGGCGATCCCTTCACCGGAGAGCGGCTGCTGAAGATGATGGACGGCCCGTTCTACGTCAACGGCAAGCCGCGCCGCGTCGACAAGGCGTTTATCCAGCCGCCGCAGGGCAACACGATCTATACCCACGGCATCCACGAAAAGGAAGGCAAGGCCGCGATCCGCGAATACATGGCCTATACCGAGAAGATGGTCTGTGACCACCCGGACCGCTGGTTGCACATGAGCGTCTTTATGACTATAGCTTGCAAGATGGTTCTCCGGCAATCGACACAGGCTTTGAAGGGACCGCTTTTTTTGATGTAGATGGCTCTATTGTTGATATCGGTTATAACGGCGGTTTCACGCCTTTCGACCAGTACACCCGAAGCATACTTGATTTTAGAAATGATACCGTTGATACACGGCCTTATATTATCCCGCTATTACGAGCCAGCCAAGGGGTAGCCGGAGACAATACACTGCGTGTTAAGTTTTTGACATTTGCCCGCTCTCGCTGTTCGTTTTAAGTTTTAATGCTGCTCATTACTTCCAATTGAATTTTTTTCTCATTATTTTTTTTAAATAATGCTAGAAAATCTTGTGCACCACTTCATGGAAATCCTCTTCCCTCATGATAAATTCCTCCATGGAAAGATCCTCCCATGTAACCCCATCCACCCCCAACGTGAAAAGTCCGCCTGAAAAGTCTTTGCACTTCCCAATAACAATTACTATATGTAAACAATGGGCAAAGTTTGTAACTTGCTGCCCCTCCTCCGGGGACTCTGGGGGATTAAGTCGGTGCTGCGGAGAGCTGTTAGTAGTAGTTTAAAGTGGCAATTCTGGAAAATTTGCTACGGCGCCACTTCTTTTTGCTTATTCCCGCCATTAAAATTCTGAGAAAAGACCGGCTAAGCATGACAAAACGGGAAAACGTAGAATGGTGAAAAGTTACCTGTTTGCCATTGCTTTTGTCTTTAAGGCTATCCTTTTCTATTGGCCTGTGGACCAAAGAGTATGGGTATATTACAAGAGTGGAAACTGGCGTTATTGTCGACAGAAAATACTATGAGTGCCATCTAGGAACCAGAGCAGTAACGTTGTTTCTTTCTTGTGATAAATAAAAAAACAAGTTTTTTTTTAAATGAAAGTAAGGAGCAACATTAAAGCTTAAAACGAACAGAAATTACTCCGTATATGAAAGGGGCTATTCCTCCTCAACGCCTCGCTCTTTACGCTAAAGTTTGACTCTTCCTCTTAACTCTATTTTTAAAATAGTAAGAAACTTTAGCGTAAAGAGCGGGGCGTTGAGGAGGAAAAGCCCTTTCATATACGGAGTAATTTCTGTTTAATGTTGCTCCTTACTTTGAGGAATTTTTCATGGTGGAAGAGAATTTCTATATAGGGGGGGGGGCAGGATTTTCTTAGCATTTTTTAAAAGAGCAATGAAAAAATAAATCTAAAAAAGTTTTTTCAACTGAAAGTACGGAGCAGCATTAAAACCTGAAACGAACAGAAATTATTACGCACATGATGGGGTTCACCTCCTCCTAATACTTCGCTCTTTACGCTAAAGTAATTTTATTGATTTCAACTATTTATTCTACGACCCTTACGACCCTTGTGATTCAAGTGTCATTCTTAACGAATTGTGCAAAGCGAGTCGACGACGCGGATCGAGATCGTGCGCAGCTCCTGCAGCGTCAGGCCCGACTCGTCGAGCTGTCCTTGGCGCAGCTTCACGAAGAGGATCCGCTGCACCATCTCCTCGAACTTCTCACGCTCGGGGGGATCGATCGTGCGCGACGCGGCCTCGATGGAGTCCACGAGCATCAGGATCGCGGTCTCCTTGGTGCGCGGGCGCATGCCGGGGTAGCGGAAGAACGACTCCTCGCGCTCACGCGGGTTCCCGGCCTCGATCGTCTTGTGCCAGAAGTTTGCAATTATTCCTTGGATGACTGAGAATAAAACAGCTAGACTCCTATGTGATGTTTATTGGGGAGAAGATAGAGGCAGATTATCAAGAGACCCTAGAGGAATTTCTCAAAAAGCTGAAGAGTATATCAAAACTCAAGGTTATGATTTTAGTACATGGGGTCCAGAAGTTGAATTCTTTGTATTTGATAAAGTACATTGGGATGTTCTAACACCATACAAAGGACAATCATATTCAATTGAATCAAAAGAAGCGCCATGGAATCAATCAGGTGATGGATATCCAACATACTAAATTCCTTATACGTCATAGGGACAAGGTGAACACACCACTTAAGTCTCTTATTATGCACTTTCCATAAATAGCATACTAGGCCTAATCAATTCACTTGCAAGTGTGATATGCTCCATATCCTGGTAAATTCTAGTTTAATGACTTCTTGCCATCTCAGAAAGGTGTTAGGCCAGGAAAATGAAACTTTCAGGGATGGGTCTACATGCTAAAGTATGTCCTGAGAAGGTATTTTGAAGTACCTTCCTCTACTCCCTCTCCCTCTAGAGGCTCCTGACGACGTTCAGGGTGTAGTCGCCGGGCGTGGCCGGCGCGTACCAGCGGTTGTAGGGCTTGATGGTCCGGTCGTAGAGCATGCGCCCGCCGGTCGTCTTCCACGTGTAGACCACGGCGTCGTCCGCTTCGTTGGACACCTTGAGCCCGATGCCGATGCTGGCGCGCCAGGGGACGGGCTTGTAGCTGGGGGTCTCGAGGAACGCCGGGCGCCGGTTGGGGGCGATGGCCGTCGGGTTGTGGATGGCCCGCAGGGCGCCCGCCTTGAGGGGCACGGTCGTGCCGCTGCTAGTTTGCTCCCGGGCATCGCTTTTTTTGGAGATAACGTACATCACGAAGACCCGTCAAACGCTACCGTAGTATCTAGCTTCACAGACGACTTTTCTCGCGATCACTGATAGACCGATAGACCTTCAACTTGACCAGAGTGGGCTACCTCTCTACTACTGTAGCATCAAGACAGGCTGCTCTTTCCTGGGAATACTACAATGTAGTTGTTGCGAGCTATGGCTTCTCAACCTTTGCCAAGCCAGCTTGCAGCCTCTGCTCCCATGAGATAGGGCCCTTTATCTCCGGATTAAAAATGGAACTGTCTTGTTTGGAAGTTGAGCTAGATTCCATTGAAGTTATTGAAAAGCTCCAAACGATGGGGAGGATGATCGATTCAACAATTAATTCTGTCCGGCGTATAGCGACGGAATTACGTCCGCAAATTTTGGATACGTGTGGTCTTTTAGACGCCCTTGAATGGCAGGGAATGGATTATCAAGCCAGAACTGGAATAGAATGCGAACTGAAACTTCCGCAAAATTCCGTAAAGTTAGACTCCCAGTTATCCACAACTATATTTAGAATTGTCCACGAAGGCACCAAAGTCGGCAATGTTCTTGACCACGCCCGGACGACGTTGATTGACTTCCAATTCGGTCAACAGCTTCTCGCGAATCGCCTTGCGCTGTCGTTCGATCAACGAACGACGGCTGACAACGATGTTTCGTCGTGCTTCATCGATCTTGAGAACTTCGCATTCCACTTCGCGACCGATATAGTCGCCGATGTCGCTGGGGCGGCGAATGTCGACCTGACTGGCGGGCAGGAAGACAGGTACGCCGATATCAACCAGCAAACCACCTTTGATCTAGTCAAAAAAAAAAAAACTGAAAATATAACTAATCTGTTTCAAAAGTATACCTACCGAGCAACTCCACACGTAAACCAGATTTAAACTGGTTGAAATTACCATTATCCTGGATATCTTTACTAAGTTATGTCCAAGGCTTGGAAGCTCTATAAACAAGAAAAAAAGAAGACCTACTTAAAGAAAGTCGAGGAACCTCAATATTTCCTCGCGTCCAAGTATCATGCTGGTGAACATATGACCTCTCACAAAATATGCCTGCAAAACAATCTAGAAGGCCCTCATTCCCCCTGGCACCATCCTTGCCGTTCAGAATGGATACAAGTACCGATTCTTTGGAGACGACGCAGAGGTGCATGCTGGCTGTTTCCGAAACCTGGCCACTCACACAATCTGCGGCGCTTGTTCTGCTGGTTAGATTGCGAGCAAGGTACTCAGCATCTATTGCTACAAGGATCACAACTTTATGGGATGCACCGTCCCTATTCACCGACTCCATGTGCACGTGAAACGGTGTGTGTGTGTGTGTGTGTGTGTGTGTGCATCCACCTCGTCCGTCTTCCTCGACCTGACATTAATTCTGTTTGTTTTCGGTTTTTGATGCCGCTCTACTTTCTTTCAAAAAGCAATTCTAAAGAGCTAGTGCCTTACCGATTATCGGAGCCTTTTTGATAAGCAATAAGGTTACGTGAAAATTCTTGCTGACCACTTATGTTCAATTTAGTGTCGTAGAGGATGATACTTTGGTTTTTTACTATCTGTTAGAGATGTAACTGAATTGTGTTTCATTGGAATAAACGAAGTGGTACTGTAATTTTCAACTTTTGTTAATCTTGCAACTGGGACTTTCGATTTAACCAATTCGAACAATTGTGTTTCATTTTCACTGCCCTTCGTATTTTGAAATAAATATAATGTCTAAAAGAATGTGGCACAATATAGACCAAGCTATTTTTCACGGCTCGTTTCCTTAGTAGCTCATGTTTCCTGCGTAACCTCTTTAGATCATCTTGTGAATTTTTGGGCTATGGATAGTACAGGTTGAGAAATTGTGCGCTTCATGATTTACCTAATACAGGGTGCATGATTGATTTCGGGCCAAGCGTGCTTTAATATATTTAAGATAAGCAGTTGAATTGATTGCCTGAGCCACAGCCATCTCCGCCCAGAATCGGTCGAGATAGGGCAGGTTGACGATATTGACGATCGTGCCCGACAGGGCCGCCATGAGACAGAATGCAGAGAGGATGCGCCCGGAAGCCGCGCGCAGCTCGCGCCCCTCCGCGGGCGCTGGCCAGTAGATGTTTGTCAGGCGTCCAAGCATGGCAATCCATCGGCGCAATCGGTTCCGCGCATAAGTGGTAATTGATGAATGTTAAGCAATGCCGAACCGATTCCAGCTGGGAACGAAAATTCCATCTGCATCGATCGGATAGGCGTGGGCAGCCAGGGGCAGCAGGGCGAACAACAGGCAGAAGATTTTTTTCATCGGTGCTCTCCATCATCGGAGCGCCAGTGTAGGTCGAGATCGCCGGCGATGACAGCCGGTAACAGGACAGTGTCATGAAAGCTCCCCGTGTAACCCTGGACCAGTGGCGTACCTTGCAGGCAGTGGTCGACCAGGGCGGTTTCGCCCAGGCCGCCGAGGTGCTGCATCGCTCGCAATCGTCGGTGAGCTATACCGTGGCGCGCATGCAGGAGCAGCTTTGTATTTGTTCATGTATTGTTGATTTTGATTCTGGTTCTCACGAAGGCTTCGTTGTTGATTTTGATTATTATGTTTTCGTTCATCGTAATAATAATAATCTTGATAATCATGAAAGAATTGTGTGAATAGGATAGCATAAATATAAAACGTTAATAACAATAAAAATACAATAGCTATCATTTTGGGTAAGACACGTAACAATGCTTTCACTAATACATTGACATGACCACCCCCCAGTATACCACCGGAAGCTTTCCGTAAGGCACGTAATAAACGAAAGGCGGTGCTGTGTTCAGCGTGGCCGTACGTCTGCATCTGGTCCTTGTGAGACTTCTTTGCAACCAGGAGACCGGCTGTGATGCCCACCACCACTTCCTTGGCAGCAACGACAGCAGCATGCGAGAGTAGGACCTTGTGGCCTGTCCACCAGCCCAGCAGGCGCGGCCGGGGTGAGCCGGGGATCAAGACCGGATGCCACAGGACCCACCGCTGCCCGAAACAGACCTGAATGCAGATGGTCGAACGTCCCACCACAGCACACGACGTGATACGCATCTAACCGATCGGTACCAGTACTTGTGGTCACCGTCAGTCATGGCTGCCCCTTCTTCACGTGATGTCATCGATCCTACTGGCGTGCACGGCGGTCGCTAAGCTATCCCCCATGGCAAAAGCGATCGGCGTCGACATCGGCGGCACGGGAATCAAAGCGGGAATCGTCGACCTCGAGCACGGTGTCATGGCATCCGATCGGGTGCGGGTCCCCACTCCGGCGGGCGCATCGCCGCAGGACGTGCTCGTGGCCGTGCAGACGGTCCTGAAGACCCTCGACGTGCATGAATCCACGCTTTATTTTTTGTCAATTTTTTTCGAAAAACGAGGGCTTGGTCGTGAAAGGGTTAACTAAACAAAAAACTGGAGGGTAACTAGGCGTACACCCGCGGTCCTTTTTTTCTCGACATTGTCCGATCAAAACTATGAGATAGCCATTTAGCCAAAAAAATAAATTAATATGCAAATTTCATTTTAAATTATTCATTTGCGGAGAGCCAAGATCAAAACATACATTAATTCAAAAACGTTCAGAAATTAAATATAAAAAAAACAAAATTTTTTAACTGAAAGTAAGGAGCTCTGATTCAGACCATCACTATTCCCTGGCAGCAGACATGCAGCGCCTGACACAGATGCTGTGCCGTCAGTATATCCAGGAAGTGGTGGGATATCAGCAGTCAATGAGACCGCAGTTCCTTCATCTGGGACCAACAATGACCCAAGATGTGTAGCCACTTTTGATACCGTCGGGTAGTCGAATAGCAGACCAACCGACAGCGGTATGTCGCCGATCACCTGGGACAGCTGATTACGGAGCTCTACTGCTGCGAGTGAGTCCACTCCACTCTCCACCAGAGCATCATAAACAAAACAAACAAATAAACACGCACCCCTCATTTGTCTTCTGAGTAAAAAATACGAAATTCCACATTTTTGTAGACAGAAGCTTGAAAATTCTGCAATAGGGTTCTCTGATACGCTGAATCTGATGGTGTGATTTTCGTTAAGATTCTATGACTTTTATGGGTTGTTTCCCCCTATTTTTTAAAATAAGGCACATTTTCTCAGGCTCGTAGCTTTTGATGGGTAAGACTAAACTTGATTAAACTTATATATTTAAATTCAGCATTAAAATGCGATTCTTTTGACCAAAACTCTAAAAAATCGATTTTGATGCCAATAGTTACATCAAAAGAATCGCATTTTAATACTGATTTTAAATATATAAATTTTATCAACATCAGTTTTACCCGTCAAAAGTTACGAGCCTGAGAAAATTTGCCTCATTTTAGAAAATAGGGGGAAATACCCCCCAAAAGTCATACGATCTTAACGAAAATCACACCATCAGATTCAGCGTATCAGAGAACCTTATGGTAGAAGTTTCAAGCCCTTATCGACAAAAATGTTTAATTTCGCTTTTTTTGCCAGATGACATACTTGCATTGAAAAATAGGAGTTCTATCTTAATCCTCATTTTCTACTCTTCATTACCATCATAATTACTAAGCGATTCCATATAGTTAGGCGACATGCTAAATGATTTGACCTATACCAATAGGAAGGCGCAATGCATGACTCTAAAGATGGTTCAAGACCATTTTTTTTTTACAATACAAAGCTTGAGTCACTCGCTATAGTGGTCAGAAGTGTTGAGGCTAAAAATTATACAGAAAGTACTAAATATCATATTTTACTGTAGAGGGTGAACAGCTTATAGAAGAAAATAGACTGCTTCGTTGGCATCAGTGAACTGGTTCTTTTGAAATAACCAATTGATAAGTTGTTCAGTGTCGCTATTTTGAGTGTATTGCTATCTTAGTAGCACATTTAAACTTGCGAATGTCTAGTAACAATCACTCCTAATACCATAGTTGCCACAATTCAAGAAGTTGAGTTGGCTGAAAATTATCTGTCAAACAAATGTTACTTTTTACGTTTATTTCAAATGTGTAGCATTCTGGAAGTTTCGAAAAGGACAATTCACTCACGAAATTTGTTTAATTTAAGTCTCCACTCAGCCTTAAAGTTTAAAGCAGTTCAGTGTAAAAAAAAATAGCTTTTTCACACTAAGAGTACCAGACTTTGCTCCAAAATGTATCATTATCGTTACGATCCCTTAGTCCATTAGAATTACCCAGGAAATTTCGTCCCAATCTGAGATAAACAATGTTTGGCCCACTTTTGGGTTCACGAGTCGATACAACCCACTGTTTCTATTTTTTTTTCCATTTTAGGTTTGTTTTGCCCAATAGATATATCCAGTAATTTTCTATCTGATATTAGATTACGGTCATGATATGTCGACAGTTAGTGTTGATGATGACGATGATGATGATGGTGGTGGTGGTGGTGGTGATGATGATGATGATCGACGAATGAATTTAAATCAAATGGATTCATCAACAGATCGAACACTCAACGATTCAACCGATGATTATTGGTCACTTATTCAAAATCAAAATCTTCTTCCAATGAATGACAAACAATTATGTACATTAAAACAACGTCTATTAACTTATCTCTACAAACGTGCTAAACAAAATAACAAACAAATTCGTTTTATTAGCGTAGACAAAAGCCTTTACTAATCTTGGCGGAAACTCCCACTAGTTCGTCAGAATTCTCATAGTAGATGCTGGTACCTGAAATAAGAAGTCAATTGGGTATCCTGTGTTTTCTTACTTTCCCTTCTTAAGATGAGTTTTCGCAAAAATTAGTACATACGTTGCCATTACCTTTGTGTCAAAATCTAGTTGGAATGAAATTAATTCCAATAAGTAGGTTTACATCGGAACACCAAAATTGGCAAATTCGCAGGTGATGAGGTTTTCATTGGGACTCCAACATTCTGGCGGAGAATACCGTAGACGCGCTGAAGGACGCGCTGACCCGGTTGGAAGCCCAGCACGTTCGCGGGCTGATCCTGGATCTTAGAGACAATTCCGGTGGACTGTTATCGGCGGCCATCGAATCCGCGGACCTGTTCCTCGATTCGGGCCGCATTGTCACTCAAACAGCGCGTAATGGCGTCGAGAAGCATTTTGATGCTCACCCCGGAGCGATCACGAAGGCCCCGATGGTGGTGCTGATCAACGAAACCACCGCTTCGAGTGCGGAAGTCCTCGTCGCCTGGGCTCTGTGATATGGCAAATTTAATCATTTAGTTTTCATTAAAAATGCCTGACTTTTGGAGGTGTTTCCACTTTTTTGAATACTGCAACAAGTATTTAGCAAGTTTTGATAAATCATTTAGCACTAAAAACATGTTCAAAGTTTTCATTCAATAGGGATTTGGTACAAAATATAAATAATCTTTTATTTATATCTTATACCAATTTCTATTAAAACGGAAACAACCTTTTGCAGCAAGATATTCTATGTTCTGTAGATTATTGCAAAAAGGTTCTCATTTCTTTGGAAATTATGTCTTTGAGGGTGACAACCTCCCCCCTACAGCCCCAAGGGCAAGGTAAATTATGCCCTGGGGGCATATAGGGTAAATATACAAGGCACATATCTTTGATAACACCCATACCTCCTCAAGACCGGAACATAATTTGCACTTTACTGAAAAAAAATGGCTATGGATTGTCACTTTAGCATACATATACTGATATATATTCCATAAACCATTAATAATCTTTAATTTATTAAATTTAAAAGGTTAAAACATGTTAAACGTCTTTTGTTTGTTTAAATCTATGAGTTTTAATATTGATCCTTACTTTCAATTAAAAAACTTGTTTATTTAATTTAAATATTAATCTGAAACTACAACTTTGCACTGACACGTTAATTTGCACTGTTCATATTGCCATTTAAGATGGATTCTCTCTTGGGGGAGGGGGCTCAACTTCTCGAAGTCAATCTTAACTTTCACTTACCGTCCTATCTGGATGAAAAAATTTTGAAAATATTCGTGAACAAGCAGAACTTCCATTTCTTTAGTCGAAAGAAACTCATATCACGAGCTTCACAACCTTGGAGAAGATCGAGAAGGGCTTCACCGAGTTCGACATGACGATCGCGTCGCCGGACATGATGAAGTTCGTCGGTAAGCTGGGTCGCGTCCTCGGTCCCGCCGGCAAGATGCCCTCGCCGAAGGCCGGCACGGTCACCCCGAAGGTCGGGGACGCCGTGCGCGAGTTCAAGGCGGGCAAGATCGAGTTCCGCACGGACTCGGGCGCCAACGTGCACGCGTCGATCGGCCGCAAGAACTTCGAAGCGGGCGATCTCGTGGAGAACCTCACCGCGTTCGTGGACCACCTTGAAAACAAATGATATTACAAATCTTTTCTTCTGTACTTATTACAAATTGCAACAGAGAAAATATACATAAGAATTACAGTGAAATAAGACCTTGAGCTGATGAGCCTTTATTAATTAATATCATCATATATCAAATATTCGCAATAATTTTTATTAGTTCTTTCCAAGACCGTTCAAGACACGTCAGTTTTCAGTAAAGCATCAATGACGCAGTAGGCTTTAGAATTTTATACATAGAGAAGGGGGCAGGAGCCAAACTCTTGTTTGTTGTAATTTCTATTGTCTGTAAAGGCTTCAATATATATTTCTTTTCTCCCAGAGCCACTTCATATGGAAGGGTGGGTTGTAGAAACGTTGAAGTGGGCTAACTAAAATGAAAACTGATAGCTCTAGAACCAGTTTTTAAAATAAATAGTAATCAGAGAGCCTCCAGCCCCCTCCCGAGCTTTTCAAGCCTTTTTAGCCATTTCATATGGAAGGGTGGGTCATAGAAATGCTGGAGGGGGCTTATTAAATTGTAGACTGACAGTTCTAGAACCATTTTAAAAGCCAAAAGCAATCAAAGAGCATCTCACTGGCTTTCCTGGTTTCACCTTTGTTACTCAAGCCGTTGCTGGAACTCACCAGGACCTACCAATTAAGTTCGCTTGCGGACATTATGGCATTCCGCTATCGCTCACCCTGGGCAGGTACACTTTGCACGCTGGTCACGCTGGTCGGTGTTATCCCATTGGTGGCGTTACAGATTCGCGCCGTAGCAGATACAGCGAACATAATTTCTACCGACGAATCCAGAGGTGCTGTTGCAATCGGGTTTTGCATTCTGATTACGCTGTTCGCAATTTTGTTTGCTGCCAAGGTTTTATCTAAAAAAAAATGTGTCAAAGAAGGAAAACAAACTTGACAAGAATTAAATGTCGGCTCTACAATGTGCCGATGACAAACTTGAATAATATTAACGTCGCTAGAACATCCTGAAATATAGTATTTCTATTAACAACAGACAAAATAATATAATGAAAGATTTATGGTTCTCGAAAAACATTTTTTTAAGTATAAAAACCACACAGTACCACATTCAATGAATGTTAGGGAATTATAAAGACCGAGAATATATATTAAACTTTTCTGAAGGGTCAAGATTTATTCTCACCACTGATACGCAACAAGAGTCATAATAAATCTGGTATTTGATAATATTAAATTATACTCTATATAATATAATATATATAATATAAGATAAAAAATATATTATATTCTTGGAACAAAATATTAGTCAATTCCACAAAAATAAGAAACTGGATTCCTGTAAATATTGCGCAGATGTTAATAATGTCCGTTTGTGACTCATTGTGAAACTTTTACCAAATTGTTTCTTCTTCAAAAGGGCACGTCGACGGAGTTTCGACAAAAATGCCCGTGCGCCAGGGCGTCTCTCCCGCGAGCTCCGGGGTGAAGAGCAGGTAGAGGCGGTGATCCGGCACTCAGTCGGCCTGCCAAGCCGTGAAGCCACCGGAGAGGCTCGCGACGTCCGTGAACCCTTGGTCCATGAAGTAGGCGGCCGCGCCGAGGCTCGAGTTTCCGTGGTAGCAGTAGATCACCAGCGTGCGGTCCTTCTCGGTGTTCTCCACGAACTCCGTGACCGTCGCGTCGCCGATGTTGAGAGCGCCCGGAATGTGCGACGTCTCGTACGAGACGGGATCCTGGGCGGTCCACATTTGCGCCTAGAATATCGGCGAGGAACTGCAGTACCCAGTTATTCGCAACCATGCCGCCATCAACGCGCAAGGTTGTTGGCCGGACACCGTCACTTTCCATTGCTTTTTGCAGGTCTTTAGTTTGGTAGCAGACAGCCTGTAAGCCCGCTGTAACGATCTCTTTAATACCAGTATCACGAGTCAAGCCAAAGATGGCACCGCGGGCATTTGGATCCCAATAAGGCGCACCTAAGCCGGTGAAGGCTGGGACTAGATAAACGCCGTGATTGTCTAAACCTTCGGCAATTGTAAAATTGATTAAATGTTTTAATTCACTTTTCTTCGTTATCGTTTTCAAATCCGAAAGAAGAATTCGATTTTCAATGGGTGTCATATGTTGAGCGAGAATTTCTCGACGTTCTTTCAAAGATTTATCTAGAATAGTCTATCAACAAAATCCAATTCTTTTCATTTACACTTACGTAGAAGACTTTCACCATTATAATAAAGACAATCGAATATGAAAAATGCTTCATTTGCTTCGGTAAATTCTTTCTTCTTATGAACACCTAATATAGCGAGAATACGGAGTTCGTTTACCGACGCATTAAAAATTTCTGGCTGATCGGTAAAATGACTCAGACCATAAAGGCCGACGATAGAATCATACAGTCGTTTATCTTCCATTTTCGTAACCATAAAATCAACTGATCCCACCTGTTGTACTGTCGCACAATGATCTGGTTTCTATTTCCTTCACTAGGGTAAATCTAATTTTATAAATTTACTATTATTGTTAAGGTAAATAATAAATTATTGAAATTAAATGACTTATATCCCTATATTTCAAATATTTCTGTGCTTTTAAGGGTGCAAGAAGCCATAGCTTGGACCAATGCTTCAACTGTGCGGATTTTTGACGTTATACTTAGCTTCACCGTGCATACCAAGCCCAAGGTAATCTTATTAATGTCTAATTTATTGATTAAGAGTTAACAGATCAAACTTGACAAGCTAGTAAGCCTTTGTCAAGGGGGGTCAAGGATGTAATTATTTTCTCTGGGACAAATTTGATTGTCCTTCTCTTATCAATTTCCTTTTATTTGGACAGACCTTTATACCAACCCTATTAGAAGCATTACGGTCGAGGCATAAATCGGGCGACCTTCCTGATCCAGGATGGGAGCGATGCTCAGCGAAACATCGATCTTGGTCCCGTCCTTCCGTACGCGTACGGTCTCGAACTGGCTGATGCGTTTTCCTTGCTGAATCGTATTCAGGAAACCGTGGAACTCTTCGAGGCGATCAGAAGGGACGATGATCGACACCGACTTTCCCGTGACCTCCTCTGCGGTATAGCCATACATGCGCTCCGCAGCTTTATTCCAATATTCTATCGTGCCATCGAGGTTTTTTCCAATGACAGGGGGTGACGCCGATCACGGCTGCCTTCGATGCGGCCCGTGATCGCACGGTTGTCTTTACGGACTCGGGGACGTTCGAGTACTGGCCCACGGTTCCGGCGATCCCCCGGTCCTTCGGTACCGGATGCCCCAGCCGCGGCGGACTCCCCCTGCTCGGGGCGATCGCCGATAGCCGACCGTGGATCGGCCGCAGCTGGAATCTCGAGGTCACTCCCGTGCCGGCGCCGCCGAGCCGGGGCTGGCTCATGATCGGTGCCCGGCGCCACTCGCCACCGGTCGACTTGGGTTTGAAGGCGGCGATGGCAATGACACCGTGAATGGCGATTACGGCAATGATGAGCTGCACGGCGGCGCAGGCGATGATTTCCTGCGTGGCAGTTTTGGCAACGACACAATCCATTCCGGCGGCACAGGCGAAGGCGATGACTTTCTCTGGGGCGGCTATGGCGACGATACATTTGTCATTGCCGACGGCTTCGGCAATGACACAATCGCAGCCGAGAACCAGGACGAAGTCCTGGGCGACACGCTTGATCTTAGCGCGGTCACAACCGGGCTTAGGGTTGATCTCGGCGGCAGTGTTTTTTGTTACCGCCGCTGAAGATGATAGCGGATCTGCCTTTTGGCATCCGGAAAAACCGGCCAATAATCCGCTTATAAAAATTCCGATAATTAGTGTTCTGGCGATTCGTTTTATATTTTTCATCACAAACTCCCCGGGCTTTTGATATGGTTTATTTACAAGCCTAATTTGGCTATTTCCTGTTTGGTCTTTTTTACCTGGTGCATTGCATTTAATTGTGTAAACAGGTTAACTGCCTGCTCGTATTGTTTTTTAGCGGATTTATTGTTTTACTTTGATATTTATTAGTTTTGTGTAACTCATTTTTGTATCAGATTCGGTTAGTGTTCAGGTGTCTATTGCCTAGCAAACTAAATTTTTTATTGACATTTGAAAGTCGATTCTTGATATTTCAAGTCTACGCTGCACTAATAAAGTTAGTCTTAACTTTGTAGCGGCTGTCTGGAGCAAATTAAGCGATTTTGGACTTCCGTAGCTCGAATTTTCATTTGGTTTACCTCAATAGCTCGTTACCTTTTTAAGTCGAGTTTTATGTAGAATGACCTCTATATATTTCTGGCGACGCAAAACCAAAAGCAACTGTCAAGTGGCCGAACGATGTACTGGTTGAGAATAAGAAGATTGCCGGGATTCTTATTGAAGGTTGTATTGTGGATGGGACGTCATGGTTGAGGATTGGAATTGGTGTTAATGTTGCTTCTGCTCCCGATTTGTCTTCCACTACGATGCCTGGTAAACATGGACGGTTGGCCACCTGTATACAAGATTTCTGTTCTCCATCTATGCCACCATTACCCAACTTTGTGTCGAATATTTTAGGAATTGAGCTTGCCAATGCTCAACCTGAGATCAATGAAAGAGAAGTTACCAATTGAAGAAGTTAAGATTGAGTAAGTATCCTATGCCTTGCAACAGATTTTGTCTGTCCACAATTTCGGTTTTCATTAGATATGCGAACAGCCTGTCTTAAATTATACTGGACCAAAATATTGATAGTCTTTTAATATTAAGTTGTTATAAATTGGGCTTAAGGGAATATCTGCCGTCTCTCTTTTAATAGCCAAATTTCTTTTTATATATCTTTTTTTATCTCAATTGCCTTTTTAAAAGATTGCGCCAGGCTCTAAAATCCCCATGGCTCTCCCCTTTTTCCAACTTATTTCCAACATTAAAACTTAAAACGAACAGAAATTGTGACGTATAGGAAGGGGTGGCTCTCTCCTCAATACCTCGCTCTGTACGCTAAAGCTTGAATTCTTGTTTCAGTTATTTGAGAATGACTTCTGAATCACAAAGGCCGTTTAACTAGAATAATTAACTCTTTTAGAATCTCAAAAAATAACTCTAAAGTTATATTTCGGTGCCATATTTCAGATTCTGGACCATATGACGATATTTTTTCCTTCTTAAAATTTTGTTGCCCAAAATTTTACATATATTGGGCTGAAGGAATCTCAAAAGGCTAAATCTTAGCTTTTTGGTATCTTTTGTGGGTCATCCTCTAGGCTTATTTTATACTATTGAAAAATATTATTTGAACACAATATACAACACTTTCTATACAATGGATAAATTCATTTGAATACTATCATTTATTTTTTTTCTTCAAATACATTTGAATGTGAAGTCATTCACGAGGAAAATGTTCTCGGAAAAAGGCTCGTCAGTATAGTCAACCGAAGGGTCCACGTTTGCCCAAAAAAACAGGACTGAACCGCATTTTTCACACAGCTCACTGTAGGAAATACAGTTAGTCAAACGGGTACCATAAACCCGCCGACAGTTCATCTTGAAAACATCTATCAAATCCTACCATATCTTCCAAATCATCCCCATTTTAGAGCCATACTTTACCACTGTCATCACTGTAGCATCCAATTTTCTAATGTTGGTTCGCACACTTATTTCGTATTTTTCCAAACTTTTTTCAATTGTGAAAAAAAACAGTCTTGGCCCTAGCAATTCTACTTTTGACTTCCACTATTATAATGAGAATACTCTAGGACAATATCAAAAACATACAGGGTATTATCAAAATCATGCGAGTTATTGACAAAATCTTGCATGGCATTATCATTTAATCTTGTAAGTTATTAACATAATATTTTCAGCTACAGTCAAAACGTCTCCGCTATTACCAAAACCTAATATGTTGCTATCAAAATCAGGTTACCTATTACCGAAACTTAACTTAGTACAAACAAAATCTTGTTTACTATTTTCGAGATTATAAATATCTTGTCAAATATCAATCTATATCGCCGCAAGAAATACTGTGGCCAACGCCAGACCGGACAGCCTTCTGGGAGTCGTTCTTGCTATGCCAGCCGAGTGTTGCACCACTAGCCAATTTCCTCATCCAACCCTGCATTCTTCTCAGGGCAATATTTCTCTGTAATCAACAAATACGAATTGCGCCAGCATTCTTTGCATATAATGAAAATGCATAAGACCGCGCAGTAATGGTAACCGTTAAACCCTGTTTATATGTAACACGTGCCGTATGGGTTTAATCCGTCGCCCGCTGTCTGCACAAGGCGGTTCCGAGGTCGGCCTCGTGGGTGTTCTGATGGCAGCTCACGCACGCGCCGCCGCCCGACGGCGAGCGCGACACCCCCTGGTCGTGACAATCGCCGCAACGCGCCTCGAGGTGACCGCCCCCGAGCGACAACCCGGGGTGGTTGCGCCTCAAGGAGCCGAGCTCGTTCCAACCGGCCTCGGTGTGGCAGTCGCTGCAGCTCGTCCCGTAGCGCCCCCCGTGCGGATCCTCGTGACAGCTGCTGCACTCCGAGACGTCGAGCTCGCGGTAGCGCGGCGGCTCTCCGTGCGTCGCCGGGTTCATCGCCAAGGGCTACACCGTCGACGACGCGGGGCTGAAGGCGTTCATCTCCGCGCAGGAGGTGCTGTGCCGGAACTTCGGGCGCATGCGCAAGAGCGTGGCGATCGGCGTCTACGACTGCTCGGCCATGGCGTTCCCCGTGCGCTACGAATGCGTCGACGCGGCCTCGGACGCGCGCGCGTTCGTGCCGCTGCCGCCGAACCAGGAGACGCCGGACATCCCCGCCGAGCGCTGGGAGCCAGTGAGTTATTAGTAGTAGTAGTAGTAGTAGTGACGAGCCATTTAGCATGGGCATTAAGTCCCAATTGTATCGAATTATGTCAATATCACTCTCTTTCGCGTGACCCATGACTCGCACGTCGGATGTTTGAAAAACGCCACCTTCCCTACCCATCCAGCATTCTTGAACTTTGGTGCAATCATCTTGCGGACCAGAGAGCAATGTTGCCCCTGCAAGTTTCGTTGTTTTTGCTAGATAGGAAGCATGGCCAGCGCCCTGAGAGTGGCCTAGAATCCAAATACGATCCCAGTTTGGTTCCTGTTGTTTAATTCCCCTATAGGGCGGCAGGCGTTTTACTTTGTAGAATTCTTCGTTCATCGGCTTGTCACGGTTTGGTTGTTGTCGAGACGCCGGCGGCGCGGCATCGGCGACTATGTAACCCCCTCGCCGTCCGAAGTCGACCGCTTCTTGCATTTTCTGATGTTTTCCAAGTGGTAAGCGGCCGCTTCTCAACCTGGGTTCGCGCGACAGCGTCGCTCGATTGCGCTACAACGGACAGAGTGAATCATTTGCGGCTCGTGGCCTGTATGACTGACCCGAACACCTATCAGAGCGCAACTTACAAAGTGGGGCGACAAGTAGAGCGCCAAGTAGAGCACCCAGTTAAGTCGTTTCAAAGAACCTAGATGCTTAAAACTACAAGCACTGGTGGGCGTATGTGCGCCATCAGGTCGGCGGGATGGTGGTTGGTGGAGGCAAATCCACCGATTTCAGATCTGCTCGGGTAGCTGCAACCGCATAAAGACCCGCGGCCACTTGGCCAGGATCGTATTGGCTTCGGCGCTGCGCAAAGCACGTAGCTCAGGATTGAGCTGCGTCGGTGCTAACCGGCGAAAGCCCAAACGTTCACGGCTTGGGAGGCAACGACACTGAGGAAGGAGCCAAGAGACCAAACCACTTGTGATATGAAAATCGAAGATCAGATATTGTTTTCCATGTTGAACAGGGCCCCTAAATGGGCGAACCACCCATCCTGCCCACTAGGGGACCCTGGTGGGCAGGGGCATTATAAGGTGCCTCCCTGAAGTTGTAAAGTATTGTCATTGCAATGATTTTCCTTCCTTGACATTCATTTTTTCCTTCACCTAGTATCCACACACTTCTTGGTAAATCCCTGTCATCATGGTGGTTGTGTGAAGTATTTTGATTTTTTTTTTTTTTCATTCATTCTGGCGTTCAACTTCTGTTCAAGAGAGCACAGTTATTATTGTAATTTGATAGGTTATTTTAAGAGTGTTTGTAATTAAAAGCAATTAAGTTCGTTGAACGCGGGGGGAATATATGCCTCGGGTCCAATAGAGCTTATTGTAGTCAATTTTAACCTACCTCTCAATAACTGTATGTTGTATAACTGTAATAATAACTTTAACTAATAACTCGAAAATGATTGCAGGGCACCCCCTCCCTTTGCCGTGGCTGGGATGATTTCTCAGCCTGCGGGTTATGTGTCACGAGTGCGGGAACTATGCACGAAATATAATGTATTGATGATCGCCGACGAAGTAGCGACTGGATTTGGCCGAACAGGAAAAATGTTTGCTTGTGACCATGAAAAGATCACACCGGATCTCATGGCCATAGCCAAAGGGTTAACTGGCGGCTACCTTCCTCTCGCTGCGACACTAGCAACGGAAACAATCTACCAAGCCTTTCTTGGCCAGTACGAGGAATTTAAAACCTTTTTCCATGGTCACAGTGGTTCCTTTTTTTTTGTTAATTTATATGCTTACGCCCTGAATTAATTTATTGGGTTTTGCTGCACCCATTTTGTATTTTGGTTTATTTCTGCATCTTCCCCTTGCTGTTAATCATGTAACAAATGCACTTAGGTAAGCTTTGATCAATACAACAAACTAAATCAATTCTAAATATAATACTAAATATGACAAAATCAATAACTGTTATGACAACATTATGGTAGTATCAATTAGGCTTGCTTATACTGGCAATCAATAGCCGAGCATGGCAGAGGTTTAAAACGAGGGGAGTGTTAGGGATTTTATTTTATAAATCTGGTGCCATTTGTACTCATCCAAAGATATTAGCTCATTGCGTTGCTTAAATGGCACAAATTTGATTAACTTTGTCTAGTTTGCTACTGCCTTTTCTCTTTGCGTTTTTATTAGTTTATATTCCTTTGAAGTAATTCATTTGACACTTCTTTTTATTTTTTCAATTATAAACCCTGAAAACTGCTCTTAATAATACTGTTTAGGAATTTATATATAACCCATTAAGAAAAAAGATCTGTTTAAAAAGGGCATGGAAAGGATAGTTGATCTTTTTGTAGAGAGAAAGGGTACTAGAAACCTATAAAAGTGCATGTTTATAGGCCCATGTTTTCAAACTTTTGAATCAAAAAGAGGAAAAATTTATTTACTCCTAAGTCTCTTTTCATGTAGGAGAGAATATTTTTACTAGATCTGCAATAATGGATGCTGAGGGGGTTCCAGTTGTGCATTGATTTAGCAAGTATAAAAAAAATGAAAAAAAAACAACTTTTTATACACTTCATACAAAAAAAAGCAAAAGATGCAAGTTTTAGTGCGGGCTATACCGAACCGGTTCTGCACGCCGCACGGCTGGCATTGAAGCGGGCTGGCGGCTGACCTCGGTGGGCGCTGATCGCGGCGATCTTGACCCCACGCGGGCCGGGGGCTAACCCCTCTGGCGTGCCAGAAGGAGATCCCGCATGCCCGACAGCTATTCGCTTCTTATCCTGCCCGGCGACGGGATCGGCCCCGAGGTGATGGCCGAAGTCGTCAAGGTCATCGACTGGTTCCAGGACAACCGCGGCATGTCCTTCGATGTCTCGCATGATCTGGTGGGCGGGAAAGATATTGCGGGGAAAGTTGTTGCCGCTTTACGTTATGTAGGTGTTGTAGCGATACTACTGAGAGACTACCCTATCTGGAGGCTCCTCTTCTTGCTATGGATTGGATTGCATACTTTGATCTGTGGTAAAAGCATAAGAACCATAATCGGACCAATGGCTGTCGTGTTTATAGCTTCCATTGCAGGTACATTTGACTTGTGAACGAAATTCCGGGCGTCCTGTGCCAACTGATTGATTCGTGGGCTTTCTTGCCGCCTTCGCGTGATTGCTCTCTCCCTCGTAGTTTTTTTTTTTTATTTAGAAAAAAAGAATGTGAAACGTGAAAAATTTTCACAGGGCTCTTTGTTAGATGAATTCAATTTTATCTGATTCTTCTCGGGAGTTGTCCGGGTGCCACAATGGATAAGGATATTGAAGATGAAGGCCGATAAAGGAAGTATAAATCCTTTAAGAACGGGAAGAAGTGATTCCAAATTTATTTAAGAGCAAAAGTGGGAATTACATTGATTAGTCTGTGGGACGATATTTTTATCATCGATAGCCCACTTTAAATAAGAAGAAATTGCGCCAATCATTTTTCTGATGATCACCTGAAGAAGGAATCCCGTCAGGGCACTGCCGAAAACAACGGCTCATTAGTGGAAAGAAAACCGGCGAATACCAGCGAGCCAGCTACTTTGATGCAGTGGTCCGACTTTCACGAATCAGTTGAGAAACTTCACTCCGAATCCCGAGAAGTCTTTGAGTTGATTTGGTACGCTGAATTGACACATTCTCAGATCGCAAGAATATTGAACATTAGTGAGCGAACGGTGCTGCGTCGAATGAACCAGGCCAGAATCGAATTGCAACTAGGAGTTGCTGGTGCTAACTTGGGCTCATTTTCTAAATCATCCTCTTGAAGGGCGATAAACTCTTCTTGGGCCGGACCTTGAAACTCTTCCAGGTAATGCAACTGCTTTGATTGTGTATCACGGTTAAATAGGCTGCTGCCTTGCCGTTTTACATATCGTCCTATGGTTTTTGTGTCTTCCCACACAACTGTCGGCGTGCTTTGGCATCCAAAGCACAGCAGCGTTAGTAGCAAAAAATAACGCATGATCCAGTTCCTCACTTAAAAATGCACCGCATTCAAAGAAAGGAAGAATGTATATAGACCAAAAAAAACGAGTGCGCGTCTAAACGGCTTTTTTGCTGTTATCAGTACGAACAAATAGAAACGACACATACCTCTCTTCGCTTTTCTCTCTCTCTCTCTCTCTATGATGGGGATGCCTACTTTGCCGTTGCTTTTTATGAAGTCACAACGAAAAGCAAATATTGAAAAGCGAGCACAAGCAGTAAAGAGAAGAGTAAATAAAGCAAGAGATAACGACGAAGAGCTCAAACATATACACAAAGCAACACACCGGTTCTAACGGTACTAACCGTTTGATTAAAAACTGTTTGAGCTTGTTGCTTATCCCCCGACTCAATTACCTTCCTGACATGCTTAATAGCCGTGCGCAATTTCGACCGTAGACCGATGTTATGCTCGCGCCGCTTTATCGATTGCCTTGCTCTTTTTCTCGCTTGCAAACTATTCGCCATAAAAAATTCCCTTTTTCCTTTAATACCGCAGTAATCTTTCTTTGTTAGAAACAATTAATGCAATTCAATTTACCAAAATTAAAAACCTTAACTGATTGATTCTACTGTTTGGTTAGAATCTCAGGATGTATAGGTTTGGCAAGCTGAAAAGGCCGCCTTGCCGTCCCTGGGGCTATATGTGGAGGTCAAGGAGAACTGGGGCCAAGAAATTTATCTAAAAATGGGAAGATTTGAAATGGGTAATATATGTAATGGGGGATTTTAAGCCTCTTGGAGAACGAAGGAAATATTTAGGAAGGGCAAGATTGATGGATTATTCTTACAGTTGTTCTGTGTGGATAGATGGATAGGCATCGTGTTGATTTTCTTAAATAATCGGTTTCGTGTTTTTATGTATTTTTGTTCGTTTTACGTTTTAATTTTAGTCCTTACTTCCAGTCTATTGTTCTATTTAATCTTTGACGGCTTTGCCTGGGGCAAATTAATTAAAGCAAACACCCTGCGGACTCAAATATAAGCAAAAAAAGCCGAATGAAACGAAAAAATTATCAGCCCCCTTACATGGTGGGCCCCAACTGAAGTGCCCGGGGTAGTTAATTCGGTTTCTCCTTCTCCTGTCAACAGCTCTGATGACAAGCTATGCATGAATATTGATTAGGCTACCTGCCGTCTTCTGTTGGTACCCAGCCACCTTGACCTCTGTGATCCCAATCAACATAGGCGAGGGCGGAACTGCTTGTTGCAATCAATGCTGCACATGCGTTTATTATTACTTTTCTCATTATTATCCTAAATAGTTCTGATCAAATTTGTAACGAATGTGCCAACAAAGTTCCGCAATATCCATTCTATGATTGCTTCACGGAGTAAGTTTGCACAACTAATGAATCCTGACCTTTATTAAATGAAGAGATTACTTGAAGGCATATGAACCGGCTCTGCTTGAAGTTGCCGCATTATAGGATGGCCGTGCGGCGCACGAGCTTGGCCTGGCTCTCGAGCCGCGGCCAGGCCCGCACGACGGCCTGCTTCTCGTCCTTCGCCTGCTCGGGCGCGGCGGCGAGCATGGCGGTCCGCGTGGCGAAGGATGCCTCGAGCTTCTCGCGCTGCGCGGCGATGTAGGCGTCGGCCGCCTTGCCCGGCTCGAGCGTCGTGAGCAAGCCCGTCAGCGTGCGCGCGTGGAACTGGTCGTAGTCGTCGACGTTGCGGTTGCCGAACCAGTACCAGGGGCGGTTGTCGTTCTTCTCGTCGGCATCCTTCTTTTTATTTAGACCCAGCTGGTTTCAAAAAGCATAAACTTTGCAACCAATCATCCTGTACTCGTAAACGATGCTACAATCTGAAGCTTTTCTCCTTTAGAGTCCTAAGAACTGGGATCTAACCACATTTTCTGCGGAGATTATTTTAATATACGGTTATTCAAACGAATACCCAAAATCCCTTTCAACCTAGGTGCTAACTTTTCAGAGCTACACTTGACCACTATCATTACTGTAGCCTCAATACGCTAATTTTACTTCTATTGCTTTTGGGCAATATAATAATTTTTTTCTCCACATTATTCGGGGGCACTGCCCTCCTTCCCACCTCCAAATGATACCCCTAAAGGCTTCCTGGCGCGGAGTTAACAGATTTGGACCTTTCTTATTGTGAATTTTTTCCACTCTTTTATTAAAATATTATACCCATTTTTCTATATTTTTGTTTAATTACTGAATGGAATGGCAATGTATTCTAAAAAAATATCGTAAATATAGTTAGGACGGCGCCTATATCTAACCTTTAAAGACCAGAGCGTCAATTATCCTTTACTGACAGGATGCTGTGATGCAGCTTTTAATTTTTTCCTGTAAAAAGATAGTAATTTTAGAAATGACAACACACTTTAAGTAACAACAATATCAAAAGAATAATTAAGTTCCCTAGAAGTAATTTCCATCATTCATCTATAGGGACAGAAGGTTCAGCATTAGAGTGAGCCAAGTATAGGAAAAGAAGTGTTGCAATATGAACTAGCAGATGTAAACTACAGATAGAAGTCTCATTGTGAATTTTATTACATTCAGTCTTTTGGGACAAACATAGACTTTATTCCCTTCTTCATCCGTAGAACGTGGCCTAGCCATCTCAACCTTTCTTTCATTATAGCCCCAGCGTAGCGCATTCTGTCTTTCAAGGATCAGAAACCTGCTCGCAACTAACACTGATTGTAAAATTACGAAATACTAAATTTAGCTTCAGGTACCCGTTGTTTGACATCAGTATTGTAGTAAGACCAGTGTTTAGCTGGGAGTTTACAACACTTAACGATTATATAAATTAAGATTCTGTATGCGCTTTTAATCCAAATGAAAACCCTTAACTAATACGCAAGTAAAACCTACAGTTCATTTTAGTAAAGCGCCAAATACGCAGTAGGCCTTATACTTTTACCGCTGGGGAAATGGGCAGTAGCCAAACTCTTGTTTGTGCAGAAGAATATAGGTGACTGGAACACTTTTTCAAAGAGCTAATAAATGATTTCCCGTAATTTTTTGAATAGAATATCATTAATAAGTTCTTTTTAGGAAGGGGGGCATGGAGGGAGGGCCAGGGGTCAACTCCAATGATTCTTGGAATAAAATAACGTAAAATAAGTTCGTTTGTTTGTTTTTGTTGTTTTTTTGCCATTGTGGAGGGATATCCGGCAGTACATCCGTAAGGCAATTGCCGCGATAAACGAGAAAAAACTGCGACCTGCCTTGAGAAATTTTTATCGACGTAGCAGGTCGAGTACTTCCTCAAGTTCGGAGCGGAGCTGTCTGATGATTTGCTGGCTCTGATTAGAATCATCACGTGCTTCATCGCCTGACAAACGTTGCCTGGCTCCGCCAATCGTGAAACCCTGCTCATACAAAAGGCTTCTAATCTGTCGGATCAAAATCACATCGTGTCTCTGGTAATAACGCCTGTCTCTGGGTCCTCGGCGGCGTCGTCCAGCGCACGATGGGCCTGATCGAGCGCATCGCGGGGACGGGTTTCATCGACGACATGGCCGAGTTCCTGAGCGCCGTCTCGGGTCTGGCCGACGGCTTCCTCGAGCGGGCCGCGCGGGTCGAGTCGGTCCTGCTCGGCGATGCGACGCGTTTCGTGCTGATCGGCGGCCCCCGCTCCGGCCACGAGCCGGGCACGCTCGAGTTCCTCGACGAGCTGCGCGCTCTCGATGCGCGACTCGCGGCCGTCGTCTTGAACCGCGGGTTGCCATTCCAAAATTGAACCGCTTGCTTTTGGCCTGGAGAAATTCGATGGCTTGGGGGCATTCCAAAACAAAGATATTTATGGCAATGAACTACGGGAAGATGGCGTCATCTTAATTCCCGGTGCAACAAAACCGATCGCCTATCAAACGTCGGCTGAGTTGATGAACCTGTTGGCAGAAAATGATCGTGTTAAACTTTCGCTCACCTGGAAAGTGACACAATTCGCACTCGGACGTCCGCTCCATGCAGCTGACGCCAAATCAATGAATCAAATTCACGTGCTAAAAAAAGGGAAGGAAAAAAGTTTAATATTAAACAAAACTAACACCTTTTTCCCATGACAGACCATTGATCAAGCAATGGATGGCCATCGAAGCAAGAAGCGATATACGTACGAAAATGAATTACAGCCAAAGGAGATGCAACCGCCATCAATAGGCAGAGACAATTTAATAAGGAATCAGTAAAACAGGGTGGGGTTAGGGGTTGGGAATAACTGTTTTATTATGATTCTAGTTAAATATCTTGTTTTCAATTTCTGGTTCCACAGTTAAATGTTTAATGGGACGAACCCCCTCATATAAGTAATAATTTTTGTTTGTTTAAGTTTTAATGTGGCTCCTTACTTTCAGTTGAAAAGACTTGTTGTTTTTATTTCCCTGCAAAAATAGAGTTGAGACTGCATCTCAAATGTTATTTGATGGTACCAGCGCTGCCAATGGTTTGAAGTAAACTATACCAGTTTTCCGAACAAAATTGTACCTTGAGAGGATAATTTGTTCCATCACTACAGAAAGCTACAAATTTTCCAAAAGAAAAAAAAAATGGTAAACTATAGCTTTAAATGCTCACGGGTCTTCTTTAGAAACGAAATACAAGCCACTTTACGCTGTCACAAGAGAAGAGAGTAGCCTTCAAAACCCTGAAGACTGCACTCATTACGCTGTCTCAATAGGCACTTTACCCTATCCTGAGCAGTGCAGACTTTGCCAAAATGTTTGTGCCTCAAACGAATGCTTCGACCACAGGGATTAGAGCAGTCCTTGCTCAATGCATCAGAGAGGAGCATCCCGTCATGGGATGCTCCTCTCCGGGGGTTGAAGATTTCTTTACACTTAACGAACTCGTGGTTCCCATGCTGCTAGTCTTCGTCAGGCGATGTATCAACTTTGTGTGTGTTACAATTTATACTCGATGCTGATTGTCCGTGATTGGTTCATCTTCGATCCTCGTATTTTGGTGGAAAGCTGTTCGTGGATGTTCGACCCAACATTGGTCTACTGTTGTGTTTCTTATCGTTGGCATCCATGCCTTAGGAAAATCTGTGCCCTTGCCCCTATTGATGTTATTGGGGTGAAGTCTGATTTGGATAGCCTCCTCAGCTCTGCGGGTGTACAAGTTCACTCAAACGCGGGGGAACCGGAAGCCCGATTTTAGTTTCACAACAATCAAATATTCTATGTCTGACAACTCCTTTTGATCAGAGCTAATTGGGAAGTAGCTCAAGTCTAGCAGACCTTTTAACTTGGGCTGATTGAAAATATTCTAAGCTAGGTAAATACTTTTGGTCTTTGCTCATCAACAATATTCCAAGTCCTGTAATATTTTTATTTTTTATTTGGAATACCAAATCCTATGAGGAAACTGTGTTAACATAACGATCACAATCAAAGACAAAACAAAGGCTTACCTCAAGGATTTTCTTTTGAAAATGGCCGCTTTGCTGGCGCCTCTGGCTACGCTTGGAATCATTAGCCTGACGATACGGTTTTTTCCCGAATTTCAGGAGAGAGAAGGCGGAACGGCTTCTTTTCTGGGGATATTGCTTACCGGCTTGACCTTTTCTTTTACCTTATTTTTACTATTAACCGTTTTTTTTGAAGCGGAACTTTATGTTTTGCTTGGGAAAATTAAAGGTTTTAAAGTAGAAATATACCAGGAATATGGAAAATACGGCGTCCTTCTTTGTTTGTTATTAAGCCTTAGCCATCAAGCATTGAAAAATATCCAAGCTATGCTGAATAGGTAAATGTTGTCAATACTACTAATAATAATAATAAAAAAAAAGGCTAAAGTCATCATTTTCTGGCAGGGAGGGGCTATTTTTCGTAGCTAGTATATATTCCTGCTTTAATTTAGTGTTATCTTAAAGTGATCCCACCTAATCAAGTGCTTTCTAAGTAGATCCCACCAAATGGAAAACGTAAATTTTCACTTTTTTGTATCATAAAACAAAAAAACTTTGCCTAAAAAAGAGCAGAATTGGCTCCATTAAAGTTAGTGCGCTGTCAAGACTGTGGCTTAAGTTATGTAAGTCCTCGATATACAGAAAATAGAATTCTAAAGCTTTATGACGATAGTTATTTTACAAATCCAGGTTTTTTTTCTGGCGATAGTTCTAGAATATATGGGTATTCTGACTATGGGGAGAGCCGAGACAATGTCGAAACAATGTACCAGAAAATTGTTGGACAAATGGGGCGCTTTGTAAAACCGGGTAAGCTTCTTGAAGTGGGATCTGCTTATGGCTATTTTCTTAATCAAGCCAAACGCCGTTTTTCGAGCCGTCACCTATCTTGTGACATGCTTTGCACTTCTTGAAGACCTTCTCGCCAGCGGTAACATCCTGCGAAAAAGACGGGAGGGTGGATCCCGCCAACGCGGCGATGAGAGTGGCGGCCACCATGAGTGTCTGCTTCATTTGTCTGGGTCCCCTCCGGCTGACGGATTCACGCACTCCATTCTGCCTCAGCGCGGGGGCGGGGTCGCGTCACGTTGGATTACTTTCGCGTGAGCCGTGCTTCACTGGTGTTCACGTCGATCTCGTGGGGAATGCATAATGATACAATAGAAATACCATAAAATTTAAACAAAGGACTATGAACATGTTCCCGGTGGACTACAGTAACAACGTATCTATAAGTTTGTTTTGTCCGATTTTGTTTATCTGGGTCCAATCTTTTGCATCAAGATCACCTTCCCCTACTAAAAATACTAAAACAGTAAAGTCAAAACGTTTACTCTTTTACTTAAATTGCTCATTCGGGGTTTGAAAAACATTGATCCCCTCTAGAAATCTGAATCTAGAATTTTCCTCTCTCGGTTTTTAAAAAAGTTTGTATAGTACAATGTTTTGGGAAGATTATTATCAAAGCAATATAATATTATATTTTTATACCTCTTACATGGTTAATTTATAAAAAACTGTTGATATTGCTTTACAATATAAATATAAAAACTTACATATAACGCATATAGCATCTTTATATCATTACTATTTATCTTTGAAGTTAATAAATACTAAAGATATATCTTTATTTATTGCCTATTTTTTATTAATAGTGTTAGTAAAAATAAATTTAAATTATTATTTAATCTATTATATTTTTTTTTATACATATTTACATGGCCCTGCAGTCTTAAAAGATTCCTGATTTCAGTTCCCATCTTGGTGCATCCTAAAATGTCTGGAGTAATTATTCTAACTATGAAAGTCCAAAGGGCGCAAAGATCCCTTACATCCCAACTGATTTGAAATGAGATTCCCTATTAATTACATTTTATAATGTAGAAATGCAAAAAACCTCTCTCTAAACTCCTCAAAAAGTTTTATGTCCTAACTCACACCGAGAAAGTTCCTCCCACTCATAAGCCCAATTTTTTAGCACATTTCCAACAGAATATATGGACAGGGTGCAGATCTTGCCACCGGTTGTCTTGAGCTGGATCGACATATCCATGGCGATGCCGAGCTCCGGGTGCAGCGGGCCCTGCACCGCGTTGGCGGTCTCCAGCTCCTCGCCGGTCTGGTAGAGGAACAGGTCGACGGTGTGGGCGGCGTGGTGCCACAGCAGATGGTCGGTCCACGAGCGGGGCTCGCCCTTGGCGTTGATGTTCTTGCGGCGGAAGAAATAGGTCTGCACGTCCATCTGCTGGATGGCGAGTTCGCCGGCATCGATGCGGCGGCTGACCAGGATAGCAGCCCAGCTGTGACTTGCAAGCTAACAGAACGCCCTGTTCCTGACAATCTTGCTAGCTGAGTGGCCGAAAAAGGCAAAATGCTTGGCATCTTTGCGTTTCAGCATTACAAATCCTGGCTGATTCTCGGTAATATCGCAGTGATACTAATTTCCGGGCCGGTCGCCCTTCCACCGGAGCCATTTGGGAGGCGCCAATAAACTATGAAGCCAGCACGATCCTATTATTTCGTTAATGCAGCTACCGATTTTTTTCTCATAGGGGGCTCATCCTTTCTGTCTACGGCGGCCTAGGCTTCAACATCTTCAACCCGGCAATGGCCGGCTACGCGGCCGTGCTGGTCGCTTTCCCCATCCACATGAACCTGTGGACAGCACCGCGCATGGGCGATCTCGACTACCACTACATGACTTTGGTAGAGACTCTGCGCTACACGCTAACCGGAACCCTCCCGGAATACCTGACGTTTGACGCCATCAGCCGAGCGACACCGCTCGATATGGTAACGACCGGCCTGAACAGCATGCGTACGTTTGACGAGCTCCGTGCGTACTCGATGATTTCATGATTACCTGGACTTTCCAGCTTAACGACAAGATCCTCTATCCATGTATGGCTAATATCAACGGTAAGTTCTAGATTATTTAAGGAACCGTATCCGTTGATGTTTAATTCTCTGACGATTCCCTTTGGATGGTTGTCTGGTATCGTAATTTCTGGATTTTCTTTCCACTCTTCGCGTTTAGCCCCGGTAACTTCAACGGTTAGCGACCAGTCTTTCAAAACCCCAATATCATGTTGGGCGTGATCTGCTGCATTAAGCGTGAATGATCCCGCAGCATGCTTCTCGGATGTAGTCCTGAAGGTGGCGTGAGAATGCTTTGTCGGTCAGATCGCGTTCCGCAGCCAGCTCGGCATGGTCGGAACTGTTGATCGTGATCACGTAACTGTTCGGCACCAGCAGATGTCCACCGTCGAGTGGCTGCACGCGGTCGGCGGCCTCTTGTTGGAGGGCTGCTTCTACTTCTTGTGGAACCACTCCGCCGCCGAAGACCCGGGCGAAGACGTCACCGACTGCGCCCTGGAGCTTTCGCTCGAACCGCTGGACAATGCCCATGGTGGCCTCTCCGTACTCAATTACATGACTATGGCTACTTCTTCAATGAATTTAGGGGGAACTTATTTGATAGAATGATGGTTATATCAAAAACATGAAATTTTTTCTATGAAACCAAACCTGTTAAGAATTGTTCATTTAATCTTTATAAATAGCTTAACGCTCAGTCTAAACTTCTAATGTTTACTAAAATTCAGGATGTTATTCTGTAATTCAAATTTGAACTGAGGAGAAATAAAACCTATATTTCTGAATAGCTGCTGAAACATTGAGTTTAAAGCTTATAAACTGCGCTTACAAACACGAAGATTCAGACATACAAACAGACAAAGAAAGATGCTGGGACAAACAAACACCCACTCAGACACTCAGGTACAAAGAGTGAAAGACAAAACCACATAAAAACACACAGATTCAGACATACAAACAGACAAAGACAGACACTGGGATAAGCAAACACCTGCTCAGAGACACAGGCGGAGTGAGAGAGACAAGAAAACAGCCAATAGACTTCAATCAGCACACGGGTATATGCAGCATACGTTATTAAGGCCATTGAATGGCAGTTAATATACATGACTCTTGATTCTGAAAAAAAAAGCAAACAAATAATATATACTTCTCTTTAAGGACAAAAATATTTCAGTAAATGATTTCAATTAGTGTTCTTGTTATTCTAGTACTTATTCTACACATTCATATCTTTTCACATTCATTATGACGTATTATTCTTACATTTCCCAGTTCTTATCATTCTTCTTTAATTGTTCCGAGCTTTATAAGTGCTTTCTACTTATATTAAAATATCTCATTTCTTACCCATTTACTTTGATAATTCAGCTTCTAGAGATAGTTTTCAATTTGACCTGTGGCCGCTGTTCCTGGCGCTGGAGGGATTGCCCTGCGGTGTTATCCGCGGCGCGAACTCGGACATTCTGAGCGCGGAAACCTTCGCAGAGATGCAGCGCCGCCTCCCCGGCCTGCGCGCGGCAGAAATTGCCAACCGCGGCCATGTGCCGTTTCTGGACGAGCCGGAGGCGCTCGCCCTCATCCATTCTATTCTGGACCACGTCAAATGACCTCAATTGCTATGATCGACGCCGCGGCGGAGCGGCTGAAGGGCCATGCCCGCGTCACCCCGCTCCTGTTTCAACGCCGTCAAACGGGCTATTTGCTCGCCACCACGAGAAGGGCCTCGCTTCGCATGTCGCACGCCACCGGCTCGGATAGCGCTTGCTCTCCGGGTGACCAAGACGAGCCAGCCGCCGCTGCAGGGCCTACATCGATCGTTCTGGTGGGCCTGATGGGCGCAGGCAAGTCCTGCATCGGCCGGCGCTTGGCGCCACGCCTGGATCTACCGTTTGCCGATGCCGACAGTGAAATCGAGGCCGCCGCCGGCTGCTCGATCGAGGAGATCTTCAGCCGCCATGGCGGGCGTCGCTGTGCAGTTCGAGTCGTCGGTCCGATCAGGAGCAATCGTGGCTCCAGCCGACGCGAGAGTCAGTCTCCGCGCCCGCCACATCATGGATCGTTTGCAAAGCCACGCTGCGCACCTCGTCGATCGACAATGCTCGGCCTCGCCGAGCCGGGGACGCGAAGCGCCCCTCGGGGAGCGCATGCACGTCGCGTTCGGCAGTCGCGGTCGCGCAATGGCGCGCTCCGCACGGTCACCGCTGAACGGGGCGGCGACTCGGTGGTCGTCGGGCTCACCAGAGCGATGCAAGCGAGTATGTTGCCGCCTATCGCAAGGCCGAAGCGGACTATCGCGATTTGCAGCTCGAACTTGGCAACGTCGAAGAAAAGATCATCGCGGACAGCAAGGTATATAACCGCGACGGCGTTGCGCGTGTTCTTCAGGACGTGGCAAGCACAGCCGCCACCACGGGCCGCGCCGATCTGGCAGACAGCGCCGTAGGGCGGCATGTTCTGACAGCGTTCGTTGCCTTGGAGGGCAGGGGGGCCATGCAGGAGATTGCATCTGGCAACGTGGACTCGCTTTCGTCTATTCGCAAGTATTGGTACAGAGCCTCATATTGCGCAGCTCGCACAAGATTACATTGATTATGTAAAATACGGGCTCGTCGCATTTTTGGTGTTCTCAGTATACCGAAATGTAACCGAAGGTATGGGCAATACCAAAGTGGCGTTTTACATTGGCGTATTAGGTCTTTGTATTAATGTCGTTGCCAACTATATTTTTATCTATGGTAAGTTAGGAATGCCGGCACTCGGCGGCGCTGGCTGTGGTGTTGCGACTAGTATTGTTATTTGGACTATGGCAATCGCCGTGGCAGCTCGCGTTCTGGGTCTCCTACGAGCAGCTTCGGAAACTTGCAGGCTGGGAAGGATTTTAGGCTAGAGTCAGAGCAGTTTAAGCGAGGTCAATAGCCGCCTTGGTCTCCGAATCGCTGCTGAATGGCTGCGTTGTTGGCGTTGACCGGACCCAAAATGTCTGGCCGATTCGTCTCGAGGAACTCCCAGAGATGCTTCACCGTCAACTGCAGAGATTGTCGTTGTTCGTGAGGTCGAGCAATGGCAGGAACAAACGGAAATGCGAGCGAACCTCATCTCGTCTTAAGTTTTGATGCTGCTCCTTGCTTTCAGTAGAAAAAACTTTTCATATTTATTTTTCATTGTTTTATTCAAATAATGATAGAAAACACAGCGCCCCCTTCATTGAAATTCTCTTCCCCCATGAGACATTCCTGCATGGACATATCCTCCCACGCACCCCTCCCCTAAAATTACCCCCCTCAACCAAAAATACCCCTGAAAACGGTTGTACGCTTCCCAGTAACCATTACTATATGTAAACACAGGTCAAAGTTTACTGGAAGACTTTAACAGGTCCTGCAATTCCAGCTCAATATTTTTCATGTTAGGCCAAATTCAGATTCCAAAGTATTATTATCATGAGTACATTTAGATTCTAGGAGTTCATCCTTTCAATGTACACTTTAGCATTATTTTCAGTTAAGAAAGTAGAAATAAATGTAGTTCTTAAAAATTTTACTTGCAGCTGGGCGGTCTTGAATATACTGAATCAAGTAAATAAACAAGAAGAGAGGTGGAGGCTTTGTCTTCTCCCCTCAATTCCTAATATTTTTACCATTTTAACCGTTAAATTTTTCATATGCTTTCGTGATCGTGCTTAATTCCATAACATTTGGTAAACTGCCGTCATTCGCTTGGCGACGGCATCTAAGGAAAATTTATTTTGTACAAGATCTTTACCACGCTTGCCCATCTCGCGTCCCAGATTTGGGTTTCGCAAGATAGAGACGACCGCGCGCGCAAATTGATTCGGTTCGGTCGGTGTCACGAGACCACATCGCGCGTCGGATATGGCATCACAGATATTGACTCTATTAGGTTATTAGTTTCGCTTATTCTCTATTGTTTACAAAAATTGTCGACAGGCGGGTAAAGGTGGACGGATCACGAAGGCGGATGTGCTAAACTATCTTGAAGACAAAAAGCGACAAGAGGCAATTTACACATCAAAGCAGAAATTCGTTGAATTTTATAACTCGAATGCACCGGTTATTTCACCAGACGAAACAGTGACAATGTTTCGACGTCCAGATGAATCCGAAGTACCAACGGATTATACACTGCCATCCGAAGTATCGTTAAGTAATGAGGATACTAGTGGCGTCGAAGGATCCGATAAATTGGCACAGACCGGTTTGTCGATGCCCGATGAACAGGATCAGCGTGTTCTCGAGCAGACCCTCGCGCTTCAAGAACGCGACGATGCGGCCGACGTTCTGGTCGAGCAGATCGACCATCGCCGCGTAGACGGCCATGCGTTCTGACTCCCAACGGCGCTCGTCCTCACGGAGCGAATCCCACGCCGGAATGTGGTCTGGGCGCGGACTCAGCCGCCACTTCTCCGGGAGCAGGCCCGACTCCACTTGACGCCGGTGCCTCGCCATCCGCAGCCGATCCCAGCCGACGTCGTAGCGACCGCGGTATTTCGCGACCGCTTTATCATGAGTCCTCGTTCTGCCCGAGGTTTGTCTTGTCAGGCATACAGGGACAACGACTACTACACGTCTGAGTTCGGGAAGATAGAGCGTCTGGAGAGCTTTACAGGGCACGAGTTGTTGGGTCTCCCGCTAAAGGCGCCACTTGCGACTTACGAAAAGGTCTACACGCTACCTCTGCTTACGATCAGCATGAACAAGGGTACCGGTGTGGTCACATCGGTTCCCAGTGACGCACCAGATGATTATGTGTCTCTCAAGGCTTTGCAAGACAAAGCAGACTCCTGAAATTTTATTCATAATGCATAGTATCGCATAAATGTACACCAATTAAAAAGGGAAAGTGGATGGCACTTTCCCAAAACCTCCCTTTTTTGAAGTAACATATTTACACTAATCATAAAGAATAGGTTCTGGGACGGTATAAGATTCTGTCCAAACGATCTTTACTGTTCTAGTGCTCTTTTCAAGTAGTAAAACGATAATACCTTTTGAAACGGCTGTTATCGCAATTGTTTGTCTCACACCGATAATTCTGACTCACATTAGGCCCAGAAATTGTGTGATTAAAATTCTGGAAAAACTAGCTTTCTGCTTAAAATTAAGCATATTTGAGTTAATTAAAAAATTTAAAGTGTATACTAAAATTATCGATACCATTGGCGGTGAGACACTATTAATAGCCTCCTAAATATGTCTTTAGTTTTCTGAAGTGTAGTTAACGATTTATCTGCTCCTAAAATAACATCCGTTTTTTCCGTCAGTTTCACTTTTTCAGTAAAGTGCTATTTTTTGAGAATTTAGGAAATATCAAACAGTTCGTGGTAACGAACTGTAGTAAGGAGCGACCCGTTAAAAATAGACTTCCCTTAAAAGTGGTTATTTCACGCTAAAAAATTAAGCAACTATGTCAGAAATTGCGCTTCACGAGCTCGAGAGTTCTATAAGATATCAAAGATTTATGCACACTAAATTAGCCCTTTATTTTATTCCAAGCTGTTATTTGGCCATATGGGTCATAATTAACACCGGACAAATTTTGTCTGACCTCTTGTCGCTGATCCAAACGCCTAACGGGTTGATAAGCTTTATATCCAATAATCTGAATTCTGCAATCAGGTACACAAAAAGTTTTCGGGGCGACAGCTGGGAAAGTCACTCTGGAAACGCCGCTGGGCAGTTTCAGCCTTGCCGGGGAGGCGTCGGCCGGCGGCTCAGCCGCGCTCTCGTTGCGGCCCGAGCACCTTCACGCCGAGCCGGCCGAGGGCCGGGTAAAGCTAGGCGAGGCTGAGATTCTGGAGACTGGCTTCCTCGGCGCTCACCACCAGTGTCTGGCGCGGCTCTCGGCCGTGCGCGACCCCCTGAAATTGCGTCTGCCGCAGAAGGCGGCCCCCGTCCCTGGAGACCATCTTCCGCTGTTGATCAAGAAGGGTGACCCGCAGGCCGTTGAGAACATGCTCAAAGCTCTCTCGGAAGTTCGCGAACAGAATGAGCAACGGGCGAGCGGCTCGTATTCCGAGTGGCGGAGTCAGATCATGTCATACTTGCGGATGGCCGCGCAGTTGAACGACGCTCGGCTCCAGACGCCGCTATTGAAACTGGCCCAGCACAAAGATCGCTATGTCTCACTCGAAGCGCTAAAGGCGCTGCGGCCCTATCGCGACAAGCAAGTAGTCGCGCTTGGAGTGGCTCGTTTATCGCATGACCAGCCTTCCAAGACCCGCCTTATTGTAATAAGTTGTGAACAATCATTGTCGTCTCTTGCCTTATCGCCTTGCAATTAAACAAAAACACCTGTGGATGAGGTTTGGCCATAATCAGGCTATCTAGCCTGATTTACTAGACAACACTATCCAAGAAAGCTAATAAAAAGTCAATTTATTTTTGACTGTAGGTTTTTCAGCGGCTGACCAATGATCTGTGTAGCGCAGGTGCCGATATCCTAATTCTCTGCCTAAGACCAGGAGTACAATGCGTGGTTGGGGGCGGTAACCCATTTCTTTACTTACTTGTTATTTCTATCCAATTATAATTAATTGACTAAAGTTGTATATAAAAGCATGTCCTGGAATTGATAGTTGTTCTCTTTTAACTTCTACCCCTTTAAACAGCCTATGAGGGGAGAAATATTTGTTCCAAATATTTTATATTGATTTTATTTGGAGAAATATTTAGGAATGAAGAATCAAAAGCAAAATAGCTTCAATATTAGACCAGTAGTATTTTAAGAGAGATAGGGTGACTTATTATCCCAGTGTCAACCGTTGTGCGTAAGAAAAATTCGTTTTTAGGCTTTTGTTTACTATTAGCATATGGTTACAATTTGATTACATATTGATGAAATATTATATTACGTATGATTACATTTTAATTACATATTAATTTCGTTTATTGTAAATTTTTTAAATGAACAATTACTATTGAAGAAAGCAAGCTCCATTAATCACCTTTTATAGCAAGGAAAATAAATGAAAGATCCTTTCTAAGAGATGTGTATTATAACTGTTAGGTTATTTATTTGAAATTTCGCGCCGGTAAAGTTTTTGCGTCTAGTGTCATCGATAGCGATATTCGTGTTGAGCGTGATCTTATTGACTGGATATAATTTACCCTGCAAACGATTATGGCTGAAGACTAGGTAGGTCTTACACGACTTCTCAGCGACTTAGCCTTGAAACAGAATGCATTCAACACGCTACTTAGCTGAAAATTTTGAAGGCACTTCGCCTATTTTTTGTCACCTTGGACTCCCAGACTTTTTTTATAACTGTGACTTACTGTCCTGACTGGCCTGAATTTAAAGAAGAAGTAATTTGGTGATGACTTTACAATAAAACAGGGCGAGGGCGGTCATCGCATCCAGCACTTCAACTACTGCGAGGAGCAGGATCCCGTCGGTCATCACCTCGATCTGGCGGCGAGCGCGCCGGCCTACGATCGACTCTTCGATCGGGTGGAGGACCGCGTCTACGTGCGCTTCGCCGTCCCGGGTCTCGCGCACCTCGCCTACTGGCGCGATCAGGACTTGTTCCGCTGGATCATCGGCCGCGCGGTCGACGGGCGCTCGCCGGAGGAGCTCAAGCCGCTCATCCCGGACGAATCGGCGCCCGAGGGCACGCGCCGTGGATGACTCCTCGTCTCTCTTCTGGTCTTTATGTTTTTAACCAATTGCTTGGATAAAAATATGTATTAAAGTAGCTATGCAAATTTAGCTCCAGTGAATAAATAGCTTCAATCTGCTAAAATGTTTTTCTTAGTATTTGTTTTCAATTTTTTTATTCTCAAAATATTTATTTATTTATGTATTTATTTTTAACCTGTCAAGCAACACAAAAGTACACAGAGACGGAGTACATAGATAAAACGACAAAAAAAGGAATATGAGAAAGAAAAAGAAAGAGACAACTGGCCCGAGCTGCGCGTCTTCGACCATTGGTCCATCAAGGTGAAGTTCTCGAACACGTCCGGCGAGGTGGCGAAGCTGCGCGCGGATTTTCGGGGCCCGGAGGGCGAGCTCCTCGGCAGCCGCCTCCTCGAGCTGCCTCCCTGCAAGCCTCCGGTCGACTGGTACGAGATGCGCCAGCTGGGTCCCTTCGTCACCGCCGACGTCCGCACGGCCGATCTGGGCGCGGACGGAGGGCACCCCGATCCCGAGCAGGAGTCCACGTTCCTGGCCAACGGGTCGGGGCTGTAATTAATTTCGTTTTAAATTCTCTGAAAAGACTCTCCATTTATGGGGTGTTGATTTCATTAGATAGATATTCTAAACCATAATTTTTTTGTTACCATTCCATTAGTATATAACTCTAGACAAGCCGCCTTAGCGCAACTTGTTAAAGCGCTTGACCCGGAACCTGAAGGTTACGTGTTCAAGCGCCGTAGCCACCAATTTTTTTACGATTTTATGCATCAAATGAAACAGAAAAACATTGTGTAAAATAACATTGGCTCTCTTCCTATGAATATTTCACTTGGTTATATCATGGACTTCAGCATATTCGAGAGCAATGAAGTTTCAAACCCATATATACGAAAATACGATTTCTTATTTTTCCTGAAAAGTATTTCTTGAGAGGATCAACTATTTCTATTATGCTGCTCCTGATTATCATTGGCTGTCGGAACAGCTAATCACGTAAATCCAACTCACGAAATCTATTTCGTTTCATATTCATTAATGTAACCTCACTGAAATTGGGAGTTTGGCTATCAGAAGTCTGAACTTTCGATCACATTCAGATTCTACCACTTGATAACAGTTGATATTGTTTTAATTTTTGTTCAAATTCAATACGACCTAATTGATCAATGGTCATATCTAAACTTTTGTTCACAGTTTGATGGAATACATGATCCCAATAGACAATGTTTTGCCATGTATCTGTATGAAAGAATTCATACATACCCGGTGAAATAAAATGGGGTACAATATAATAACATGTTCCATGATATCCACCCCCATCAAAACCACCATTACTTTTTGCACTTAAATACAAGACATCTGCTAACGGTACATGTAACAACATACTTAATGCTACAGCCGCTGTAGTTTCATCTTATAATGACGTCATACACAAAGCCTTACATACTTATAATAACGTCATATGCAAACCCACAAACAGACAAACATGCATACATACAACTTATTTTTATAGATATAGATATAGTTTCTTTTTTAGTTTTTCTCTTTTTTTGTTTTGCAGCATTTTAGTTTTTTTAGCTTTTTTTTAGTTGTTTACATTTGTTATTTTTTCCTTTTTTTAAGTTTTTTTTCTTTTTAGGTTTTTTTTCTTTTTTTAGCTTTTTTCGCGCCATATTGCCGAACCTGACGCTGCTGACATTCGACGCGGTGGTCGACTGCCTCGACCAGATCGAGGCACGCAAGGACAAGGAAGACGCAGCCTGATGGGTGCTACATCCGCCGGCCGCAATTGGGCCGGCCCCTGGCCGAAAACGCCGGGACGGCTGCTGGGTACCGGGCTGGTGCGGTTCTATCAACTCACGCTCTCCGGGTTCATTGGCAATTCGTGCCGCCATCTGCCGACCTGTTCCGAGTATGCCTACGAGGCCATCGCCCGGCACGGGCTGTGGAATGGTGGATGGATGGCGCTGTGTGGCTCTTCTGATCTTCAGAGGCCTGACACATGCGGCGAGACCAAGTACTAACATCAGGTTCGCCAAGTTGCTTCCTAGAACGTTTTCGATGGCAAGCCCAGGCAACTCTCTGAAGCCCGCCATCAGGGTAACTGCGAGTTCGGGTATTGAGGTTCCCAAAGCAACCACGAGCAGACCGACAATAGCTGGGGATAGAGAAAGCCGGGCGGCCGTGGCTTCAGCGCCTGACACCAACCAGTTGGACCCTTTAATGAGCGTTGCCAAGCCGCCAATTGTGAGTGTCCGGCTCCACGGGATCGCCCAAGGCCGTGCGCATCACGCACGAGAACTTCTACGTCAATGCCTACGCGATGATCGACCGGATCAAGTTCGACGTCGACTCCGACGTCATGGTCAGCTGGTTGCCCCTCTTTCACGACATGGGCATGGTCGGGTTCCTGACCGTGCCCATGCAGGTCGGCGCGGAGGTCGTCAGCATCACCCCGCTCGACTTCCTGCGGTCACCGCTGCTGTGGGCCAAACTGATCGACAAGTATCGCGGGACTGTCACGGCCGCACCCAATTTGTCCTTTAATTTCTTATACTTTTAACGCGGTAACCTTTTTTCCAAGCCTGTGCGCATATCCCTGAGTTTCCAGTCCCTCCTCCCCCAAAAATATAGAGCTCCCTGGATGTTGGATTAGGATTTTGTTCAACCCTAATACAGATTCTTTTTTTTTGCTTTTAGCTTTATGTTCTTAACGTGAAAAAGTCATTTTAACTAATTAACTGTTATCGGAAATTCATTTTCACTTTTACTTGGATCTTTGCATCCGGGCCATAAATGTTTTGAAGGTCGGCTTATCAAGTTGTTTAGATATTTTCATATCACCAATTTTTATCGTTCGTGTTTTCCATGACATACCCATATCCGCCTCTTCTTGTTCATTATTTATAGAATTTTCTTCTTCTTCAAATAGATTTTCAATTTCTGAACCTCGTGCTTTTAATATACTAATTAAACTTGCACTTTCGTGCAATAAAGTTTGATTGCGTTTTGATGAATCATCATCATTATTCTCATCATTATATTCTAAAACTAAATCTTTACCATCATTTTGATATTTTATTATTAATTCCATTAATGGATGAGGTGCTGGAACCTGGTGACAAAGCCCCTGGGCCTCCTATGCTATATATATTTTATATATATAAAAGATTTTTTTTTTTTACAACCACTCTTCAAGACCCTCTTAAGGCTATTCGAGCTGACTGGAATTAGAGACCCCTGAAAAGAATTACTTGAAAGTTTCTTCGGTCAAATTAATCCCATTTAATTGGATATTCAATCAAAAGTTTGGCTAATTATGGATTCTGTCATTTAACACACTCCTGGAATTAGAGAACTTCTTTTTCAAGAGATTCTCTGAATTTAGCCACTTATTTATTAATATTCGCCTTTTATTATTTCTTCTGTAAACGCTCTATCTTACATGTTAGATTGAACTTCTGTTTGAACTTAGCTTTAGACTTCTTTGGCTCTTATTTGTTTACTTTTGACTTTTATATTTGCTTCTGTAAAAATTTTAGCTTACATGTTAAATTTGACACCTGTCTGAGCTTTAATGTTTCAGTCTGACGACATAGCTGGTGGGTAAATCGTATATTTTGTTTCTGATTTCTAGTAAAATTATGGAAGTATTAGTTTTCCAAAAGATTTTCAACATTGGATTACTTTCAACGCCAGAGAACAGGAGTTCAAAATTGTCTTTGGTATTTCAGTGGAATCACTTCGGAAGCTGATCAAGATAGATCAAAATACACCAAACACAGCAGCAAAAATAGCACGTGCTCACATCGTTAACGCTTTTTCGATGTGTGATGCCGAAGGTACACCGGCTCGTCCTGTCGATCTACACGGTTTTCATGGCTTTTTTACACCTGAATTTTATCCACGTCGATTTGCTCTGAAAGATTCCATTTATTCTCAACGTCTGGACATTCTGAATAAAAGTTAAAGAATCATTTGAGAAACAGTAAGCGTCATGGGTATCAATCCATGGAAAGGGTTAGCGGTGACGAGGCCATCTTTCGTTTCAGAAAAATCCACTCCTACAGAGTGACAAGGTGGATTTAGACTGCGACTGTAAGCTCACTGATTCGTGTGTCCATCAAATTTGATTCGTGTTAATGAACATGAAGCCATTGCAGTCTCTTAAGTCAATGCGCAAAGAGACTCGAGTAATGCTATACAATTGGTAGAGGTTTCTAAGGCATTCGGTGTGGAAGTTCAACCCGATTGGCGCCCACGATAGTGCAGAGATCGGTGAATTGCCAATAGGCGTTCCGCAGAACCTAGTTCCGTTTATTACGCAAACGGCTAGTGGTATCCGTGAGGAACTGTCGGTGTTCGGAGATGATTACCCTACGAAAGATGGCAGTTGTATCAGGGATTATATTCACGTGGTCGATTTGGCCAAAGCTCATGTCGTAGCCATGCAACGCTTATTGAATAATGAAAATGCATTGGCGTTCGAGGTCTTTAATATAGGAACAGGCACAGGCAATAGCGTGCTCCTGCAACATTCGAAACCGTCTATACAGAGAAGGATTAAAGTCACAATAAGCAATCCCCAGCTAAGTTGTCACTCCTTGGTGCTTCTGGGATCTCGGGAAAAATATATGTATAAAGAGCTACCCGTAAATAGTATTGCAAGCATATACATTAGTATTAGTATATACTACTACTACTACTAACAACTCACCGCAGCAATAAGCCACCTGAGGCCAACACAACTACGCACGCTCCCCCTCCATTCCAGTCTATTCAAAGCCCCCCTCTTTACACTCTCCCAGGCCCATCTCTTCTTTTCTAGTTGTGTCTATAATTATAGTTTTATAAGATGTTCCCTTCTTCTTCTTTTTTAAACAAGAAAAAATGTGATCTGGTAATGGGCTATTGACGAGCTACGATTTTCTTACCTGCAGCCTGGCCAAATTCCTTGCATATTGATAAGCTCAATTTAAGACCATTTATAACAAGTTAACTTCAACCGCTGCTTGTTACGTAGCTAGTATAGTTCTTAATTTTCTTGTATCTCATTTTTTTGTATTTTGTCTTGACTTTTGGATTCAACTTTTGGGAGATCAGTCAACGATTACCTGTGACATCGCTCCAAATAATATTGATGTTCCAACTAGTCCTGGCACTGCTGATCCTGACTCGTCTAGATCAGGAAAAAATGGAGCTGTTGAGGTTTGGATATTCCCAGATGGGTGTAACTAATTTCATAGAAATGTTTTATAATATAAGAAACTACAAATCATTATGGGGGTAAGGTATGAATAATTTTTTCAGATTAGTGGCAGTGTCTTTCATATTTACTTTAGTTCTTGGAATTGGTTCAAGTTATGCCTCAAAAAATGGATAAGCGTACGTAGCTTTGTTAGTAGTAGTAATATATCTTAAATACTACTAACTACAAATGAAATACCAACTACTTACTTATGTTGTGAAGGTCAACAGAATACTGAATTTTACTACTATCTCTAATTTTTCTTGTTTTTAAGATAATTAGAAAAAACTTTTAATTGTTTCATATTTAAATAAGGATCTTTAAAAGATCCAAAACCACAACTTTTTTAAAAATCAAACCAAACAATCAGTTTGCAACAAAACAATCAGTTTGCAACAAATGCACTTGCAGCGTGATCAGATTTTAAATAAATTTCATATTTAAAAGGACCTTGTCCAAAATGGATCCAGCGTCATTGGGTGGAGTTGGGGAGGGCGGAAATCTTGGAAAACGCATAGAGTGGAGAGATCAGAATGAAACTTGGTGGGAAGAATAAGCAAAAGTTCAAGATACGTGACTGACATGACTGGACCGGATCAGTTCTCTTTGGGGGAGTTTTAGGGGGTGGTTGTAATTCGGAAAAATTATAAAAAATCAGGTATTTGCAACTTACGAACGGGTGATCAGATCTTAATGAGGGCGCTTCGAAAGGCAGAGGTAAATTTGTTGAACTTTTTCCAGAGGAATTGTCAAGGGATAGTTTTGGGTACCTGTTTGACCAATCGTATGTGAAACAAAACGCTGTGCGAAAAGTATGGTTCGATCCCACTTTCTAGGGCTATTATGAAAGACTACTTGAAGTTGCTAAGAAATGTTTTCGGATGATAAATCACAGATTGCCAAAGATTGTGCTTTTCAACCATTCGTCTGGAGCGAAATGAAAAGCAAGTCGTCTCCAAACAGGGTGGGAAGATGCTATATGCTTCCCGGAGCGCTCGCGATCGGTCGAGTTTTTCGTCGATCCACTTACGATAGAACGTCTGCATGAGTTGCGAGGTCGCACGGTCGTCGACCTTCCAGAGACTCACCAAAAGAGCTGGTGCTCCGGAGTGAAGGAAGGCGGTTGCGAGGCCCGCAGGGTCGTCTCCACCGGCGACGTCGGCCACACCGGTCTCACAGCCCGAAAGCGCGACGAGACGGAGTCCACGCAGGTCGAGTCCGTAGACTTCCCGAGCGCGAAAGTAGCCATCGCCCGCGCTGGGGTGATGAACTTTTTCTTTTATTTGTCATTTTTTCATTAGTACCCGCTGATGGCAGTTCATATTTGTTTTAATTTTGTGCAAATGGTGGATATCGGCGAATAACTTCTTTTATTGTTGTTAAATATTCGATTTAAATTCTTATAACCTTTGGTCTTTTATTGAAATTTATTTATCTTTAATTTTTTCATTTGTTTTTAATTGGTTTTGTTGTACTTTCCGCTTTTGTTTTTTGTTTTTTTTTTTTCCTTGATTATATTACTTTGTTCGCGCTGAAGAAGAGAGGCGGTATGATGAAACCAGCACCGATGCACCCGATTCGAGTCTCTCGATTTTCAGGAAGTTCAGGTTGAAATCGGAATTCCATAGATGACCTTGGTTGGATGCGATAAGTGGTAGATGATTCAAACCAACATTCTACGCCAGATCGCGGCGTCAGATAACTGATCCTTCCTCTTGCTACTGAAATGAGCTTTCTCTGTGCCCGTGTAACTTTGGTTGATTTGAAGTCGCGCGTTTCACGAATCAATTTTTCGCAGTCTATGTTGTCGATTCAAAAACGTGTCCACCGGGTGGTAAGATTTCCTTATATTGGAGAATTAGACAAAAGCAGGGCTTTACTGAAATCACAAAACGCACACATAAGAAACAAGAATGACTTTTTTTCTTGCCTTGAAACAAATCCTAAAGTGATTTTGTTTTTACTCTACAAAAAAACACTTCATTGTTCCGCGTTTTTAGTAAATTACCGGTTTTGCATAATTGTTCAAACATAAGGATTTATCAGCGGTCGTTTTTTTTTTGCACTAGTTTTATTGCTCAGATACACTTTTCTTGGCATTAGTGAAGCATAATAGGAAACCGGTAAATACAGTACTTTCAGGTAAATAGAGATACATTATAATAAGTTACGAGCAAAGCTTAAAATACAGTTTAGCGCAAAGAATGAAGGATTCAAAGGGTAAAAGAGCCCCTCATTACTAGTATAATTTCTGTTTTAGGGTTTCAAGTCGCTCATTACTTTCACAAGACTTTGTTTTCATGCTTAACCTGTCCGTTTCAAATTTGTTTATTAAAAATAAACTAAAGACTGTGGCCACCTATCATTGCAAACCAATTTTTTTTTCCATTATACATTTAAGGACACAGTAGTTTACCGGGGACCGAAAGCGAGTCTATTCCTCGCCAGTTTCCTGGGACATTGACATCACCCATTATTAACAGGCGCATTAGTATGCTGCGCTTCCAATCAACTTTGTACCTTTTCCTTTTCCCATATTGTAGCAAATAAGGCGGTCCAGAATGTTATTAGTGCTGCAAGTGAGATCTTTATCATCTCTACTGATATACGGTCTTCTCCTGGGGATTTGAACACATATAAAGTGTTCATCATCAGCAGTAAAACAGCAGTAAAACTTTACTGCTGCGTATTGGATCTTCACCAACTTCCCTGGTGTCTAAATTTATTACTTCTTAAAAGAAATACTTTACATGTTTAATATCTGGTTTTGCTTGGTATAGAATAGGCAAGGATGTATATTTTTTTTAATAGATGTCGTAAATACTACTCATCCACACTAATCTTATTCTCTGAATAGCTTGGAGTTTCAAGTAAAACGGGTAGATATATATGGTTTGGTGAGAAACCTCATAAAAGGGATTTCCCTTCTTGTTAAAAAGTACGTTTGCCAGTACAAACTATGTATTTTCAGATGGGACATCAAAGGGTTCCCATAGATCAGTAATAGTGTGGTAAAGTGGCTTGAAGCTGGGAGGTTTTAAATGAATTTTCCGACTGAGGATAAGTGAAATCTAACGGTCATTCAAAGAAAGGATGTATTTTCATTGGAAGCTCACAAAAATATCTTAGTTGGCCGAATTTTTTCTCTAACGAGATAATATGAAATTTGAAAAGAAAATAATAATCAAATGTGTCCTTGACAATGGGGAAAGTTTTGGCTGAAAGAAACGAGGGATTTTTATTGAAAGACTTCCCAGAAAGTGGTACTTGGAACATTTGACAACACAGGAAGGGGGGGGGGTTAATTTTTTCAGAGGTTCAGAAACCCTGATCTAATAAACGAACAGTGATACTACCTTATATAATCATTCGACAATCGACTCAAACTCTGTCATTTTCAATGCTAAAATTTTAATTTGCATAAACTGAGTAACATAAGTCCCCCCCCCCCCCCCCCCCTTTCCTTAAAAACCCTCTCATACAGAACCTATTTTTGGTCTCCCTCGTACTGTCTAAAACAATTCATCTACAATTATTCTAACTTCCCCAGTTCTTAAGTTAAAAATACCCAATTTTTCTAATTTTTCCGAATTAACACCTCCTCCAACTCCCCCAAAGAGAGCGGATTCAGTCCGGTTATGTCAATCACGTATCTTGGACTTGTGCTTTTTCTTCCCACCAAGTTTCATCCTGATAATTCCACTCTAAGCGTTTTCCAAGATTTCCGGCCCCCCTCCCAAATCCCCCAAATGAACCTAAATCCGGTCGGGATTTAAAATAAGATTTCTGAGTTACGAGATCCTTCTAAATATGAACTTTTAGCCGCTCGGCTCTGCCCGACCCCTTCGAATGGTGACACCGTCCCGGAGCACTTGCCACGCCTCGCGGAACGCCCGCTCGGCAGCCAGCTCGTCGGCCATTCCGCGCTTCTTGGCGAGCTTCTCCGCGGCGTTGGTGTACAGCTGACCCAATTCGGCGCGCCGGGACGCCAAGGACGCGCCGAGCGCGACGGTCCGTCGGTGTCGGTCTGCGCTCGGCGGGTTGCTGCGTGTTGCTTTGCCGGCGACGGCGGAGTCCTTCTTGACGTAGCTCTCGAGCTTCTTGTTAAGAGCGTCGTGTTGTCGGCGCCGCCGGGGCGCAGGTGGACGCGCGCGATGCCGTCGACGAACACCTGGATGCGCCGGCCGTTGTAGGCCAGGGCGACGCGATACCAGCGCTCGGGCTTGAGGGTGCCGGGGCGGGTGCGGCGGATGGTCGTGAAGTCGGGGTCCTCGGGGCCGGTGAGGGCGACCTCGATCTCGTAGGCGGCGGTCACGCCGAGGGCGTAGGCGCGGCCCTTGCGCACGGCGTAGAAGATCGGCGGGTCGTTGCGCTGGAAATTCCGCAGCCCGGAAACCTGGGATTCAAGAAATTTTTGAGATGTAATTTTACAGTAAAAGGGGGGGGGGAAGGGATTTTTTTTTACTAATAGCACATTAAGCGAGTGTTATGACATTCTTTAATAAATATGTATATGTGACAGAGCTTGTCACACTCATCACGTCCAATCAATTTGCAAATCACCTAGTTTTTCCTACTAGCTTCCAAAATGATTTACTTACGAAAAATTTATATTTTTCTCGAATATTATCAAACATTCGTGGTAATGAACTGTAAGCAAGGAGCGACCTTGCTCAAAACACGCGGAAAACGCCTTTTAATAATTACCTGGAGCATCTCAACATGAAAAATTTGGCAAAGAGAATGTAAGACAATTAAAGAGAATTTCGTGTAGTAATTCTGTCAAATCCTCCCAGTGTAACATTTCCTCTGGATTATTCACCCCCAGAAATTTCCCTCCCCAAGGAAGATTCTCCCTATAGAAATCTACCCCAAGCTCAACCCCCTCCTCCAAAAAATGCCTGTATACTTCCCATTAAAAAATACTATACATAAGCAATGGGCAAATTTCATAACGTCGATGACATTATGCAGCATCGATGCGCCGTAAACTTTGATCAGCCCAATCTCGACGCGAGCTTCATCGCCTTGATCAATTTTTTGCGCAGCGTGGAGGGTCAGTAACCGGCTGGCCTGTATTTCCGCAGCTGAATCAAACACAAACTTCTGAATTTGCTGATGTTCACCCAGCGTCTTGCCGAACGCGACGCGATTGTTCGCACGTTCGCACATGAGATCAAAGGCACGTTGCGCCTGTCCTAACCAACGCATGCAGTGGAATATGCGCCCTGGACCAAGCCGGTTTCAACTAAACTATTATAGGCATTGGTGTTATATAAAACTGGGTTATCCCAATTTGGATTAAATTCAAAACGCACAATTTTAATTAAGGTGTCAATTGTTGCATCAGGATTCGCAACTCTTGCTCTTAATGATTCATTCAGATTTAATTGTTTTTTTACCTCAGGTAAATTTTCATTTATCAGTAAAGTGTCTTGTGCTAAATCATTTTTCAAAGCAACAAGTAGAGATTTAACTTTATTTGATTCTTTGTTTTCTTCATTCCAGTTGTTTATCGAAAGGGCTGGGTCGCGGCTGGAGCGCGAGGTTACACCGGACATCGAATTCCGCAAGCCTTATTTCATTATCGTCGTCATGACACAGGGGTGTTCCAAGAGGCGCTTGCTAATCTTCAAGAACGAGCCGCGCAAATTGTTCTGAATAATCAAGAAGCGTACACACCATCAGATATTGAAACGGCAAAGGCCTTCTTATCTTCTCGTCCACAGGAACAGAATGCACAAGATACTTCCCCCTTAGTTTCAGTCATCATCCCAACGTATAATCGGCCGGATCGGCTCGTTGAGGCAATTCTAAAACGCTAACTTAGGTATATAATTCCTAAAAGCGCTTTACTTAATTTAGCTTATATACCTAATGATAGCCCAAAATATAAATGAGCCCAAATTGTACATTTTCTGAAACCCAATATGAAAATAGTGCCGTTGGATTCCTGATTTTCTGCTAAGTTAATTACCATTGTTATATACTTAAAAAAAATCATTTGAAATTTTATTTCTATTTACAAATATATTGCTAACACTGAAAGAAAAACAACTAAATTTTATGCGATTTGAACCCTCAAAGACCTATGATAGACAAACAATTCAAGCTGGAAATACAAATTTTTGTTGGAATCGTCTTCAAACTATCAAGATGGATGAAGCAGAAGATCCAGGAATAAGCTATCAAGAAGGCTATTGAAATCTGAAATGTTGTTGTCGAATTAAAAAAATTCAGAAAATTTGACTTGCTATAATTTTACGACTTTAGCCCTTTCATTTCATGTACTCCATTTCACCGCTTGGCTTCCGTTTTACTAGCCTTTGGTGAAATTGCTTGACCGTAATGCTGTGCAATTGAATGAGGGTCCTCTTCATTTCCATCAAGTCCCAATTTTAAGGTACCAACTTGAAATACACCATGCAATACTAAGTTTTGACTTTGCTTATAATCATTCATATTCAACTTCATCTAACGAAAGATTAAAATTTTTACATTTATTTAAGATTTTTGCATTTAAAAAATGTGCTTAAAATTTAATGTATAGACCCAAAAACGCAGAGCTTCAGTCAAAACAGCAATCCAAGTAAATACTTTTTTAGGCAGTTTAAAGTCATGTCCACTTCAGAAATCGTTGCTAGAAAAAAACCTTCAATTTATATGAGCTCTTAGCACTTGCTTTATTTGTTTGGCTTGTTTGTTCTTTGGTTTGTTTTGACTCGTAAGGGAGACAATACTCTAGAGCTCTATTGTGTTTTTTTGGGATTCATATGGGTTTATTTTGGTTTGTTTGTTCTTTGCTTTGTTTCGACTCATAAGTGAGACGACACTCTAGAGTTCTATCGTATTTTTGGGGGTTTATAATGTTTTATTTTGTTTTTTTTTTTTTTTTTTTCCTTGTTTTTTTTCAAAAGGTTTTTTTTTTTTGTTTGGTTTGTTTGTCCCCCAGAAAAAAAATCAAAGATATGAAACTCATAAGTTTATGGGAGCTGACCACTGGCCCTCCAGGACCCAATTCCCCCCTCAAAACATTATTGACGATATGTTATTCCAAAACATATATGATCTGACACCTGGCACTCTCTTGTCCAAACTCTTCTTCCCTCTCCTCCCCCAGCCAAAATCAATGATAATTTATTCCGGAGGCAATGGTAGGTGACACCTGGCCCTCTATGGTCCGACTTCTTCCTCTGCATCCCAATGAAAAACTAATCTTTACTCTGGAAAAAGGGTGCCACGGGGTATTCACAGAGTGGAACAGACTGGGAATTACTAGAAAATAATATAAACAAAAAATGAACAAAATACGGAATTAAGTCACATGTTTTGTGTTCTTTTGAATTTACCTCCAATTACTCACCACACCCTCTCGAAGGATCTAGATTGATCGATCAAAACTGTTGTGTTCAATTGGTATTATATTTTTTGATGTTGTGTACATACCTATGGGAAATTTTTCAGCATTTATGTTGACAATCATTGGTTAAATGAGCTCATAGTTGAAAATACCTGGATTCGTTACAGATCTAGACACAAAATCATCACCCATCGAACGGTATGACTTGTGGCACTATCTTTCAACAGGTGAGTTCAGTCCACAAGATCCCAACGACTTTGTTCCCGACAACATGTCAAGTCGTTATCCATCAACACGATGGGAGCGTGCGGTCCATGGGATGGCAGCAAGTGTAAACAAACGTCGTGGGAAAACCATGTGTTCAGCCTTGTGTATACTGATCAATGAAGACCGGGAGGAACTGAAACTTCGCCCATTAACGGAAATACAAATTTCATTTGAGTTAGGTTATCATCTATGGTGTCTTCGTGGTTATGTTGTGGTTGTACCATGTGGCTGGATTTTAGAGTCTTCACTAGTCTACGGTGTTCAGTCAGAAAGATGAATATGATTGTAGTAAGTAGTTGGTTCTATTTGGGATGTCACTTGGGTGATAGTTTTCCGGTTGAATCAGATGTGTTTTTCGGGCATTCTTCGTCGATTGATAAATTATGATAGGTGCTTTCCATTCTTTGAGCATGACGTTCGTCGGCCAATGTCAAGAGTATGCCAAATTCTGTAAAATACAAGTGTTGGTTCTTGGCTTTAACAAGAATGTCAGAAAGGAGCTGCTGCAGATGACAGTGTATAGCATAAACAAGCTTCCGGGTGTACAAAGATAAATGTTGTTTGGGTTTGGCTTTTTTCAGCCAGATTTACAACTAATGCTGCAGTATATACCCCACGTTTTATGTGCACACAAAATTCCTAAATTGTGAGAAAAATATAAATTTTTTTTAATTCAATTCTCAGCAGACATTTTATACAGCATGCTGATGCAGAGATAAATTTCTCACAAGTAGTGCTTCTCCTTCTAAGAAACTATAAGCCTCTCCCGTCGCTCATCCAGAGCACCCAAAAGTACAGCGAGCCCTTCAGTCCTCACGAAATTATTTCCCCAATTGCGTATATCGATTATTAACAACGCAAATATAAAATAATTGTTACGGAAATATTACGAGATTATTACAAAACGAAAGTCATTCACGGTGCAGGACAACCGGAAGGATATTAAACGTACATCTTCTTAAATATTATGGGTGGTCAATGAAGGTCAATCAATTACATTCAAAAGTTTCAGCTAATTTGCAAGCCTATAGTTACTAATATACTGAAAAAAGTAAAAATGTAAACGAGTGAGTTACGAGTGAGTAAAAATGTAAACGAGTTGAGTAAAGTGTTCGAACGTCTCATACTTTCAGAAATAGTATCCAAGCACTCGCTAGATTACCGTCAGTTTGATTTTCCATCGGAATTTGGGTTGTGCTTTTGCTCACAGGGTTCTTAAAAGAGTTATGGTTAATGCGGAAAGTTTGGGTTTGTCCCTATTTATATGCAGCGTAAACATATCATCGGCCTTTGATTCAGTAATTCACAACAGAAAATCTGGAAAATATCAGCGGGGAAAATTGTGCAGGAAAATCTGGAAAATATCTGCCACTGAAATCTTACCCGCGGGCGAAGGCTCCGTCACCTTGCCTTAAAATGTAACTAGAATTGGAGACTATTGAATTATTTTAGGAAACCAAAGATTATATCTTGTAAGACAGTCAAATCTTACAGTCCGTTATGTTCCCATATGCGTGGCCGTCTCGGCATTAAATTATAGGGAACAGAAAATATTAATTTTCTTATTGAGATTCTTTTGTCTTTTCTCTGGGACCTCGAACAAGTGATCAATGTGTTCCATGCCTGGATTCAAGGCCGCAAATTGGAAGACCAACTCGTTGATGTCGCTGACTATCGTCATGTGCCTTCCGGTCCCGGTGTGATTTTGGTGGGGCATCATTGCCAGTATTCGGTCGACCACGCCGAAGGAGATTGGGGCGTGCTGTACAATCGCAAGACGGCGGTGACCGAAACGGGTGGCGACCAATTCGCCAAGGCCCTGGAGGCGGCACTGGATATTTTCCGGCGCTTGGCGGCGGAAGAAGCCGTGGCTGTGCACTTAGGGACCCTTTACTAAAAATTTTAAGTAGTAATAGAGCTATCGGATAGTTATTGGTAAGAAAAAGCTTCCTTTGTTTTCGTTTTTCTAAAATAAGGGAATCTTGTCGGTGAAAATTGATTCGGGTTAAGCGAATATATTTAATTTGATGAAATATACAAGTTTTCAGTCACAGAACAAACAAAAAGTTAATTTTCAGGAGGACTGCTACGTCTATTGATGTAATTATAATCACAAATATCTGGAACAGTTAAACCCGGCTTAAAACCTTCAGCAAGTGCCATGGCGTTGCGTCTTTTTCATAATTCAAAAAAGTTTGGGAAAATAGGAAGGTAAGTCTTTTAACTATGATTAGAATATTAAAAGCCAAGGTCAAGGATGGTTGTGGAATTTGCATGCTTCGAGAGGCTGAAGAAGATTTAAATTACTTTCCCGTGAATTGTCTAGGGATGTTGAGGCACTCATATGATTACTGTATTTAAAGCAAAAAAATCACAAGAAATGTCATTCAACTCTCTACGGTTATAGAAAGAAAGATTAAGATAGCTAGGTGACCTTTAATGGACACTGCAAAAACTCTCTCACGATATTCAAATTGTATAATGGCTAGTGTTTATGATCACAAATTACTTGAATCTTTATCTGAACATGCAAGCATTCCTGTAATTAACGGTCTATCAGATACTTTTCATCCATGCCAAATCTTAGCAGACTTTATGACAATCAAAGAGAAAAAGAAGAAACTCAAAGGATTAAAAATTGCATGGATTGGCGATGGAAATAATGTTTGTAATTCCATGATTTATGGTGCTGCATTATCTGGATTGAAAATGTCTATTGCAACTCCTATGATAATGTCTGCCAGCATTCTCGTGATGATGATGACAATTCGACGCAAGCTGTGGCAACTACAAGAATAATAACAATCGTAGGAGAATCTGGTGTTGGAAAGTCTGCCCTCGTTGATGAATTTGAACGTTCGTTGCTGTTGAAGAAGAGGAACGGGTGCTTTTTCTGTAGAGGAAAGTTTGATGATGAAAATCAGCATGCTGTTGGCCGTGGACGACCAAGTCAACGACCGCTTAGTACATTGGCTGATTGTTTAACTGATCTTATTGATCAAATCATTGTAGAATTTGTGGCAAGTTCGGTAGACCATAATCCATTTCAGCATGCCATGTGTATTAAATCTCATTGTTCCATAACAATCCTGTCTATTCGTCCCTCTTTTCCTTGCTATCACTGTAGGCATAGCCAAATTTACAATTAACATTTTTCTGCAACAAATAAAAATAAATATTTAAGAAGAATGAATTCTCTTCTCACTATCTGGTGTTATAGTGTAATATATTTTATTCAAAATATTTGCAATTAACGATAACGACGAAAAAATCACGAATGACGGGGATGAAATGTAGACATCAGTCCTCCGTGTTCCGAATACCCGGTAAAATATAAGGATTATGCCTGAAATTCTATAACTCAGTCTCAGAAACAATGAAGCTGTTAGCACTTTTTTCTGTCGTGACAATAATCCTACCAGTTGTTTGGTAAGCAGTTTATTTATAGTGGAAGCGGGATAAATTTATACATCTTGGGATTTTGAAATTTTTAAAATAATTTTAGCCATTCTCGCACTGATAGTCAGAAAGATCTTTTTAGGATCAGTTTGAAATTTATTTCATAGGTTAGTGAGCAAAGGTGAAATCTCAGCCAAGGCTGACAGAAAACAAGACAGGCCATTTCTCTAGGCATGGGCCGAGATTTGTAGGAACTTGTGAAAATAGTATCATACCTTGTATAAGTAAATAAAAGAATCGGATGGGAAACAAGAGATTGCATTTTTACAAGTTTTTTGGCGTAAAGTCGGGTTTGATATTACTAACAGAAAAATCTGACAAAAAAAAAGACAATAAAAAAGGGGAGAGATAAAAAAAAATCCTAAGAATTCCCAAGAACAGAAATGCTAATCTTTGTTATATGTTGCTTTCTCTTAGTTTTGATCAGACGATTTTGAGAAATAAAGGGTGGGGAAGGAGCCCTGTTGCGCTCCAATTTTTCGGTTACTTAAAAAGGCAACTAAAACTTTTAATTTTTAACCAACATTTTAATTAGTAAAAATATGCGTAACTTAAGAATTAACATACGTAACAAACTTTTATATTCTTATATTTTTATTATGTATATGAGGGGGTTTGTCCCCTCGTTAATACCTCACTCCTTACACTAAATATTAAGTTTTGTCCCAATTCTTAAAGAATAACCCCGGGACGGACCCAAAAATAGGGCTCAATATGGGAGTTGAGAACACTTTTTTTTGTTTTTCAGCCAAAACTTTCATCTTCAAGTCTTTGGGTCAAGATGACCCCAATGTAAATAAAAATAGAATCCATTTCGGTCACCCAAAAACAGGGTCTAAAAAATGGTCAAGAAGGTTAATCTCTTGCATATACCATAAAAAACTCCTCCGCAAGTTCTTGGAGTAAGAGAACCAAAACGAACATTTTGCCTACATCTTCAACTGCGGTTTAAAACTTTAGTTCATAAATTTCAATTCTGCTTTCTTTTCTATTCTGTTTACCCCAGTGACGAATTATGTCTTTCACCAAAACCAATTGACTGAACCAAGTCCGACCATGTGATACCCTTAAATACTGAGTCCTGATGAGAATATCTTACACATAGAGAAGGGACCGGGAATTACTTGAATGGCGAAGGGACCAGAACATTCTTGAAATTCTAAATAACAATTACTTTTTTTAACATTTATTACTAGTAGCAGGTTTTTTTTTTTTTTTTTTTTTTTTTTTTTTTCATCTGACAAGTTTGCCTTCCGTAACGAACTTAATTATATGTGTATTTTTATTATGTATATGAGGTGTTTTGCCCTCGTGTCAATACCTCGCAATATACACTAAACCTTTAATTTTATCCCAAATCCTTAAGAATGACCCATGAATCACAAAGAGCGTAGAATAAATAGTTGAAATTACTAAAAATACTTTAGCGTAAAGAGTAAGGTATTGTAGATGAGACAAACCCCTCATATATACGTAATATTTTGTGTTCGTTTTAAGTTTTAATGCTGCTGATTAGTTCAAGTTGAAAAAAATACTTATGTTACTACTTATTGTACGAACTGGAAAATGGGGTATTTAGGTGCTCCAAAGGTTACTATTTAGCGTTCCAGCTAGAAAATGGATGTTCAGGTGTTCCACAAATTACTATTCGTCGTATGAGCAGGAAAATGGGTGTTCAAGTGTTGACAAGTTACTTCTTTTCGCACGAGGTAGAAAATAGGTGCTGAGGCATTTCACAGGCTGTTACATATCTAGTATCTCTGACTAAAGTAGATACTGAGACACAATAGCAGTGTTTATTCAACATTAATTATTAAGATAAACCGGCATTATTTTTCTAATTAAAAACACTACAGGCCCGAAGGGTAAAATTTACCACCCTTGTTATGGGGGCTCTGGGTGGGGGGGGGGGTGGGTTTTGTATCCAGACCTTCCAGACCTTTCAACCGCATGGAACGAAATGGGTATATCAAAATTTTGATTGGAAATGTTTGGGGAAATGATGGGCGTGGGGGATTCACTCTCTGATCACTTTCGATCAATAAAAAGGGCATTATCCCTCTCAATTTTCAATCGAATGAACCCTTTTTGAAGTTTCTACGACAACAAAGTTAAGTTTCTCAGGCAAAAAGCCTGAGAAAATTTGCCTTGTTTTGGAAAAAAAAAAACCAAAAAGTCATACGATGAAAAGTCATAGGAACTTCGTATTTTTTGCCAGAAGACCGATCACGGGTGCGTGTTTATTTGTTTGTTTGCTAGTTTGTTTTGTTCTTTTTTTCAGGGGCGATCGTATCGACCACGTGGTCCTACAATATCGCGTGAGGGCTCACTCTAACGGAAATTAAAAGTTCTAGTGCCCTTTTAAAGTGATCAAAAAATTGGACGGCAGCTAGTAGCAAAACCGGGACCGACAGACCAACATAATTTGCGATTGTTATATGTCACTTGGTTAATACCGAGTGCCATAAAAAGGGAGTAAGATGGCTGAGCAGCGGTAATATTGTATAAGTAACAACGGAGCTGAGGTAAATAGTAAAGTTGACAATTCGTTCTTTTGTTATAGGGGCTTAACAGAACTCTCCCCAATTGCGGGCATTGTTGTTGATTCTTGAAAGTAATACCCAAAAATTGCAATTCTAATTAACTATTGACCTCAAAATTTAGCAATTTGGAGCTCGCAATAAACTTTTATTTTTAAGACGAACCGAAATACTAGTTACCATTCCTGAGTCAGTGTCAGATGGCAATTTTTTTTACTAGGCAGTTTTTTTTTTTCAAAAGGCGGTTTTACTTTTGGTTATTATGGGCTGTGGTTCTCTCTTTACTAGGTTGCAGCTCCCGCTACAGCCGTGATTACAAAACTGACTATGTACGTAAAGCTGCTTGAGCGTACCATCTTCACTTGCAAGTTCATAGAAGTCGGATTCTTCTATTACAAAAACTGTTAATAGTAGAAGAATAGTTTTCTTAAGCTTTCTCTCATTATAGTCTCAGATATCGGGATTGACCCACATTATTTGTACTGCTTACTGTTTGAGCAAGGTCAGTCAGTCAGGGGCTCAAAACAATCCCTAGTAAATTTCTCTGGAAAATATCCAGCAAATTCTCTGCTGTTTTTCTGAACACCAACGTATCAGAACCATACTTGACAACTTTTATCACCGTAACTTCCACCGCTCAGAACATTAGATCGGTGAATTCTGCGTATTTTTTTCGGGGGCTACTCTTCGAAATCAATCTTTCATAAGAATTGCTCCGAGTTTATAAACTTTAACACATAAATAAAAGCCTTCTTACTTTCCGCACCATATTTTCCAAAGTTTTAAAAATACAAAGCGTCTTTTCCTAGAATGCTAAAGCTTTGCACACCATATAACCAAATAACGCGTAACTACTCAATTTTTTCTTACGTGTGTTTGGATTTACACACATTTATTTAATTGCTTACAAATTTAAATTACTTACCAATAAATGGAGAAGCGCTTAAGCGAAATTAAAATGGAATATAAATATAATCGAACTATTAGCTTAAAAAGTTTTCTTAATTTCAGGTTAGCGAAATAAAACGATTTTCCACCATAATAAAAGCCAAGATATTAGTGGTAGAGTTCCAATATATAAGCTTAGTCTATATACTGGTTTATAACTCCGCTTTATGTTTTGATTTTATGTTTTATCACCCATGGCTGAGGAGTTTCAGCGAAAAGAAGACAAAACAGGATCATGTGACAACAAAAGAGGATAATAAAAATCAAATTGCCTTCATTGCTTGAATACGAAGGCGGTTTAATTCCTCCTAAGCTTCAATGGCCTGCAAACTCACCATTATGGAGTTATTATATACTTGCACATTAGGGGGGGGGAGTAAATCATAGCATATATTAAATACAACAATGGTTAGTTTATGTATTTAATATAAGCTATGCTTTACCCCCACCCCCCTCATGCGTAAAAACATAGCCCAAATTTGTTTCAAAACTATTACAGATTCATGACTTCAAATATCTGATCAATGAAAACAGAAATGATTGCAATTCTATATGTATAAATACAAGAATATTTGGGCTGGAATAACTCCATAACAGTGAGTTTGCAGGTGGTATGCCTGAATAAGGCTTATCTGCTTCTCAGGGACGCCATCCTTTTGCATCGCAGCCCATATGCCACCTCTAACGATCTAGTCAAAGCTGTTGTAAAATCTATGAAGACGGCTATAGTAATCTGAAAGTGTTTCGTGCGGTGCTCGAGAATTTGCCGGAGTGTAAAGAGCTGATCAATGCAGCCCATTCCTGTCTATATATGTGAGATAAACTGTGAGGCAATAATTTTTGCTCTTTTTAAGTTTTTTTTTGTTCTTTCAAGTTTGAACTTTGCTCTTTTGTCAGGTAAATTCCTTTTCACTGTACGTGAGTTGGTACTGCTTTCAGCGAAATGCCAGATCAAGCCTAAAATTGACTTGTCTACGGGTACTGGTGGATTCACAGAAATGTCAGGTAAATTCCTTTTCACTGTATGACCGCATCGCCGTGCTCTTCGAGGGCAAGGTCGTGCAGTACGGAACGCCCGAGGAAATCCAAAACTCGAAGGTCCCCTACGTCCAGCAGTTCGTTCAGGGACTGTCGACGCAGGAGGCCCTCAAGGACTCCAAGTCCAAGCGGCTCTCATCAAGTCCAGAAAGAAAAAGTGGAGGAAGAAAAAAAAAGAAAGAGAAAAAAAAAGAGAGAGAGAGAGAGAGAGGGAGGGAAAGGTGAAAAACAGAAAAATGACCACTATAAACAGCCAATTGCCAGAATACTAGATTTACGACCTTCTCTTCCAAATAATTGATTTTCCAAAATGCAATATCGGTTTAATTATCAAACAGTTCGCGGTATCGCACTTATAGTAAGGAGCGAACCGGGTCAATAGTAACCGAAATTCTAAAAAAAAGGAATTTTGATACCAATAAAATAGTTCTCAAAAGTATCTATATTTGCTTGAAATCTACCTGCAATATAAAGCCCCCCTTGCCCTCTGGAATTGGTGTGTAGGATTACCGCTGTATATTTTATCTCTTATAAGCAAATTTTTCAAGTTTAGTTTTTTCCAAAATTTGAATTTAAATTTTTTTTCTATATTTTACAGACCAGCCATATATTTCAATGGTGGCCATTTCAATGGTTAACATTTTCTAGAGCTTAAAGTTAGGCTGGGTGGTGTTAAAAGAATTTTTTTCGCTGAGGGGGAGTGAAGAAGTCATTAAAGCTTTGCTCATTTAAGCAAGGTTGCCATAGTTATATCTTTGTAAATGTGCCTTGTTCCTTACCGGTACAGAATGTCAGTGCCCTGTGTCTATACCCCGAGTACTTTTAGGGGAAATTCACTTTATAATCTCTGTGAGTGCCTTCTTTTGCCACTGGATCTCGATAAGACTTAAAAAGCATCAGACATTTCTTGGCTTTATTTTTCTATGATGTTTTAACTTCTCATGACTGACTTTGGTAGAAAGGACCCCTCGTATTACCTGATATCATAATTCATTATTATTTTTAGACTCGACGGAGACTTTGACATCTTGCAGGCGGGGTTCATATTTGGTGATGGCGTTTTTGATGGCTTTGGACAGGGTCAGATGGTCGTCCAGAGCCAGGGGGTTCATGCCAGTGAAGTCGGTCACACCATAGTCGATGACCGATCGGTCACGTTCTTTTAATTTGTCTTTTGGGACGATGCAACGGGTGTTGAAGATCCGATTGAGCTCGCGGATGATGGATTCTACGAATTCCTGTTTGGTGTAGGTCCGCTGGGGGCGGGGTTCCTCCTAGGCCCCCTCCTACGGTCATCTTTTTCCCAATGTCACCGGATCAAAATTCCGAGATAGCCATTTTATTCAACATAGTCAAAAAAACTAATAACTATTTCTTTGGGGACGACTTATTCCCCCACAGTCCCCGTGGGAGGGGCTGAAACTTACAAATTTGACCAGTGTTTACACATAGTAATGGGTATTGGGAAGTGTACATACGCTTTCAGGGGGATTTTTTTGGTTGAGGGGAGGGGCTTTCCATGGAAGAACTTGTCATGGGGAAAAAAATTTCCATGAAGTCGTTGTCGCGGCCGTCAGGCCCGCCCGCCGGGTCGCGCGGCGCATCGAACGCCAGCGTCGCCGTATCCAGAATGCCGCCGACCACCGACACGCCGTCGCCGTCCGCGTCGATGTGGGTGCGCTCGAAACTGATCAGCGCGTCGCCGGCAATGGTCTTGAACCGCACGCCGTCGCCGCCGACCGGATCGGCATCGCTGCCGAAGTCGTTGTCGCCGAACGCAATGTCGGTGCCGTCGATGGTGGTGTCGAACAGCGCGCCGTGACCGGCCGCGTTGATCTCGTTTCTTTCCATGAGCTTAAAATAATGCCCAGCCAGACCGTGGGGGGTATTTATCTCTCTAGAAATAAGGAATAATGTGAAAGCGTGGTTCTTAATTGAGACGCAGAGTTCAGTAATATCCATTTTTCTCAATATCTTGAAACCTTGTCATTGAATATTCGTCTACTAAGTTCAATAAGACAAACACGTCAACTGGTCTACCAAGGTAGGCAAGTTAGGTAATAATGTTAATTTGTTGCGATATATTTAAATACTTCACATGGCTAAGTGACAACAAGATTTCACCAAAATTTTAAATGCCTATTTGTTTCAGTATATATGGAAAGTCCCATAATTATCTGTAAGCTACGCAATTTGCCCATTGTTCACATAACTATAGTATTCGCTATTGGAAAATACACGGATGTTTTTCGGAAGGGAGGGGATTTTACTTGGGGAGGAAAGTCTTCAGGAGAAATTTTTCATGGGACGGAGGGAAGGAGATTTCCTGGCAGGATTTGAAAAACGCTGAGAAAAAAAAAATAAAAATGCAAGTTCTTTCATCAACATTAAAAATTAAAGTAGTAGAAACAATATGTTTATGCAATTAAAACTGACTGACTGCCATCATTCTTTTTAGACGTGTGGTGGTTGTTTACCCGAACGGGTATACCAGGGACATGTCTATTCTTTTTGCACGTGGCAAACCTGAACTCGAAAGCTCAACGCAGAGTTGAGCTTTCGAGACACTGTCAGAGACTTTATTTAGATCCAGAGTTGTCAGTTTCGTCAAATTGTTCTTTTTCCAATAATGCCTCTTAGAATAAACATCCTATCAATGGGGTAGTATTCGTTCTGAAATCCTCCCAATCTTTCTGAAGTTTCTTGTTGATGCGGTAAACCGTTCCAAAAATATTGCCGATTCGATCATATAAGCAATCCACCCATTCAATAAAAACATGACATACCCTCAGGGCACAACTCACAACCCATGCTCCAGGGCTCTGGTGGGCTGAGTCAACCCTAGAATATTTCTTATATGATCCTTAGAATATTTTCAGCAAAATGGCTCTATCACAATCTCGATCAGATATGTTTGGGGAAAAGAGGACGTGGGGGCGGGGCTTAGTTACCCTGCATTACTTTTGACTTTTAAAAGCACGGTTCTGCGTTATATTTAATCGCAGATTCTTGAGAGGTTTTACAATCCCAATCTAAGTTTGAATGATCGCCAGGTCCTTCGGTGCCAGTTCCATGTTTTGCCGAAAAACCACAAAGAATATAAAGCGCAATAGAAAATAGCTCTAGCGAAACAAAAGCGGCTATCATAGTGCCTGATTTGGCTAAAAACATCATTCCCACAACCGCTAATAAAACTAATGCAAAATATTCTGGCTTATTTTTATGATCCGATTTAGGAAAACGAAAAGTAGCAAAAATTGCGTCCAAAAAATAAATGATTCATAGATTCGCATGAAAATTAAAACATCTATATCCTGCATATTACAAAAAGTATTGATTCACATATTCCTGTACTTCATGTGAATTTCGTATTTCACGTAAATCACGTATATGCATCGATTGTTGGAGCTTAAACCGTACAGCCTAAATATTCCAAGTTGAATTGTCAAAATACACATCAAAGATACTAAGCTAAATGGTCAAATATGAATCGGTAAAATAAGTAATAATGTAAATATTATAGACCATGTAAAAGTTCATGCATTGGTTTGGCATTTTTATACCGAGGATAATGAGGGCAAATTTAGCGATGGCGATACCGTCGGCTGGGCTCGTGGCGAATGGGTCAAAGCGCTAGCGATTCATTATCAAGAAAAACCGTTCTTGTTGCTGTGCCCGGATGCGAAGAACCGCCGCGGGACTGGCACTGGGCGCACCGAGCGAAAAATGCCCATCGATGCCCGAAGTGGTGTGGTTGAGTATGGTGGGGCTCATACGGCCTATGATTTTCCCGTCTTCAATGGCGACCAGCGTTTGCGTACCCGCGCGCAATAATTTAAAAGTTTCAAAAAATTTGTAGAAATTTCATTTGCATGGCAAATAAAATTCTGTAAAACGGTTGTAGACAAGTAGTTTTCTGCGGGCGCCCTGGATTCTTGAGTTTTTATTTTATAATTTTGGGTAGGGAGCGTTTTTCTTTTCTTTTTTAATACTAAAGGTGATCATACGTCTTCACAGAGAAACTCAAGGGAGATACTCTCCATAAGCTGTGTTTTAACAGCAAAAAAAAAGAAAATAAAAAAACCGAAAAATGAAAATGCTTGCAACGGATATGTAAAAAAAAAATTCCCTGAGCCTTAGCTATTCTACTTTTAAAATCTTCACTGCTCACACCGTTTTAACTAATAATGTTACCAAGGTAATTGAAGCTGTCCACCTGATCAATGTTTTCGTTACCCAGCGTTACCTTTTCATCTTTACTTATTCCTAGCCTTAGTGACTTAGTCTTCTTAAAATGAATTTTAGATCTATTTTAGCACCCTAAACTCGTAAAACCTTTAGAAGTTCATTTATTTGGCTCACACTTTAACCTAGGATACTTAAATCCTCAGCATAGTTGGCTAGACAGCCAAGGAGATGGATCCTTTAAACAAAGCATGTTTACATTTAAAGGTAAAGAGTAGCCTAAATTCAACTTAATTTTATTAGACTAGAATTTTTCCATTTCTTATAGTTGCTACTCTGTTTACAGAGCTTCAGCAACCTAAAAAACCAATAATTTCTATTATTTCAACTGTATCGCCATCTATGGATCGTATTGTACCAATGCAATAGCGTGCCTTATGCTTCATATTTTTTTCAATTCGTTTATTAACAAAAAAAAACAAATCACACACTATAATTTCTTATATAAGTATTGAAGCAGTGAATACAAAAGACACAATAACAATTGACTTCTGAGACATTTCCACTCTAGTAACTCTAAGTATGTTAAGGATGTTTTTTGATTACTTGATTTGCACACCATTTGATCAGTTAGGAAAAGCTCTATACATTACTATAATTGGTTTATTTTAACTGCTTCTAGAAGAATTGAGTCATCACTGTTTTTTTCTGTTTTTTTTTTCTTTTTTTCAAAATATTTTATGTCTCATTTTCTCATTTACAGACGTGCTTAGGAAATCCTCAGAAAGGAAATGCAACAATACAGGAGCCGTTTTTCTCTTTCCTCATTTCCAGACTTGTTCTAGTATCAAAGAGAAAAGTTTCAACCCACAAAAGAGTTAAATATGATATTGCTTCAATAATAGTGCAATAAATAAGTTGTGTTTTTTCTTTTACACTATTAAATAAAAAATAAGTTTTTTTCAAACGAGAGGAACAACATTAAAACTTAAACGAACATAAATTATTCTGTATATTAAAGGTTTCCCCCTCCTCAATACATTGCTCTTGACGCTTAAGTTTTTAAAGTATATAAGAAAAATTTGTAATAAATATTTAAATAATTAATATAAGAATTTAAATTCTTGAATATCAGTTAGTAAGCAAAAATAGTATAAATACTATTTAATTTTTTTCTTTTTAAATATTTATAATTTAATTTTAAATATAATTTTTTAATAAAAGAATATTATAATTATAAATTTATAATTTAAATAATATATATGTCAATTTTAATTATTATCTTATTCTTATTTATCTTTATTATCTTCTATTGTTTATTTAAATAATTCCATCTCTATCATTGCATCGAGGCTGTTATTCCATAGCCGTTTAGTGTACAAAATTTTGCTCAAAACAACAAAGGCTTCTAGCTACACAAAGGAAATAGCTAATAAATGCTAATTTATCAGTCTGTGTAAGTAAATATTCAGTATTTCTTCTGCTGAAGAGGTTAAATTGCCTGCAAACATTACTTAGTATGCTTTCACAGATAAAGGTCAAATCATATTATCTGTATTTTTACGGAAACACTTATCTCGAGGGTCTGATATTGCACAAACTCTTTGTAATCTTAAATTATACTTTCACAACCCCGTCTTCGGTTCCAGCGTTGTTGTCGCCGTCGTTGTTCGTATCGTCGGCTTTCTTTTTCGACTTCCTTGCCTTCCGGGCCGGCTTGTCGACGACTTCCTCGGCCCATTCTTCGCGGACAGCCACCTCGGCGAGATCTCCGGTAATGATTTCGTCGACCTCGATCGTCCGGGTGATGCTTTCACCGTCCGGCACGCCGGGGAATGACTTTGTGACTTTGGCTTTCATGTCAGCCTCTCCAGTTCGTGGTGAGATTGCCGGCGGGACCGAAACCCGCCGGCGTGTGAAACATATAATTGTCTATGGGAAAAATAATCTGTATTCAGATCTATACCTCATTATTCTCACCACACAGAATTACAACCCCTTAGACTGGAAAGATCAATATATAGTCCTCTGATAACTCTCATTTCCCCCTTTTTTGAAAATCAAGCAAATTTTATTAGGCTCGTAACTCTTGATTGACAACACTAAATTAAATGAATATGATATATTTGGAATCAGCATAGCAAGCCAATTCTTTTGGTATATCTATTGATATCAAAATTCTCTTTTTTAGAGTTTTATTAATAAAAACAAATCTGAACCTCTAGCAAAAAGAATAGCTTGATATATCGTTTAATTTTATAAGTTATTTATTCTATAGCCAGTGGCGTATTTGGAGGTGGGGCTCAAGGGGGACCATACAGCCTAAAAAAAAATTGTTCTTTTTCAAAAGCTTAATGACTTGCTCTCAGCAATTCTCTTGATATTTTGTTGAATGCTTTAAAAAGACTCACATAAGATGCTTGGATTCTTGGTTTCTGAGCCATATATTGACCTTATACTGACCTTCTCTAACTGACTTCAAGCGGTTGTGTTTCTTTTTTGGAAACCTTGGTATGTATCAGTGAAAATAATTTTGCTGTTTTCGTAAATGAGATAATGTAATTGAATATTTTGTCAAGGGAAAAATATTAGTTTAATTTTAAAAATGACGTAATAATATCCAAAAATTAAGCGTATTCCCAGGATTAGTTCCTTGTCATTACACTACCTGAATCTATGATTGCTGATTGAAATGACGGTCAGATTTCAAGGTCAATAAGTTCAAAATAAAGGTGAAAGATCCTTGGGAATTTTAGGGTAGCATTTAAAATTCGCCTTACAAGAAGAAGAAGGAAAAGGTGTAGTTAAAACCGCATATATAATTGGATATTTCTCATGTGTTGAAGAGAATAATATAGCTGAGGATTTATTTATCTGCAAACTCATTTCTCGAAAAGCCACATCCAGTGAAGTTTTTAATATAATTGACAACTTTTTCAACAATTTAATATTGTTGTTATTATTATGATAACATTATATAATAATGTTATTATTATAATAATAATTATCATATTAAATACAATTTAATATAATAATCGACAGTTGAGAAATTATGAAAATTTTGGATCTTTTTGAGTTTGAGCAATCGTAGGTTTCTATTCCTTTTAATTTTAGGTTTACTATGGCCTATGCTTTCCTTTAGAAAACTTCTTTTTCCAAAGTTTTTATTTAAAGAATTTAAGACAAAAGCGAGATTTCCCCTTCCTCCACGTATGTAGGCATATCCCAAACAATATCTTACCATTATTTAAGGATTTTGGCACAACTTGTCAGAGACCATATGAAATTTAAGTTATACCTCTAAATAATTTTCTCTCTTATTAAAAAATTTTTGATGCGTGAATATTAAGCCCATTATGATTAATCCAAAAACTGTTTTTAAGATTGGACGCTTATAGGAAAGTTTATAAAAAAGCGATTCTATGCCGATTGCGGTTATGAAAAAAATAAAAGGAAGAAGGAAAATATAAATTCGACTAAAGAGTCCGGTCCCCATTAGAAATAAAATAGCTGTCGGTACGATTAGTAAACTTAAAATGGCAAACAGTTTTTTGCGGTTTGGAAAGAAAAAAATACCTGCTAAAAAGAAGGGATAAATCCAAAAGCCGAAGGGTTCTACTACCCCCCCCCCCCCAAATAAAAAATTATACACCATGACGTAAAAACCCTATTTTGTGTCTCAGGCCTCTTCCCAATCTCCTAAAAATACTGTTTTTGCGTTTGTCGAGTTAAAATCCTATCTACAACATCTAAAAAGGGTTTTGAGGAGCTATCAAGAATTTTTTTTTGAAAAAAAGTGCTAAGGTATATGGAAGCTAAACATTAACCCTGAAAACAAACTTCTTTTTAAAGTACCACAAAGGTTGAATCGAGTGAAATTGAATGTAGAATTGAATTGATAAAATCTATTCGTTTCAAGTTTTAATATCGCTCCTTACTTGCAGTTAAAAAAAAAAAAAATTTATTTAATATTTCAAAAAATCACTGCAAACTGAGTTGTAAGTACTGGTAGTTGAAAAGTGTTTTATTATTGAATTTGTATTTCTAACTTAGTCAAAAATTTTTCCAGTATCGCTGCAGCTTTACAAGTGCAATTAAACGAATAATACAGAATAAGAAATAAGTTATTTTTATCAGGGATCCCTAATCTTCACCTTTATCATATGATATATTTTCTGTGCCTCCAACGACTTTGTCCTTATCGCTCGAAGTATGGATTTTTCCTGGAAGAAAATTCTAATTAGCAATTAAACTAATGTATATGACATCATGGTTGCCAGTTCGATGCTATTGCTCTCAAATTTATAATGCATTTTTATCCATTTTAACTTCATGAGATTGATTTTCCATATATTTGGTGCTTCAGATATTTCAGATGAAAGAGTTAAATCCAAATTTAGGAACTGTGCCACACCTGTTCGGTCACTCCCCAGCAACAGCACGCAAATACAAGTTTTGGCACTATTGAGCATAATTTAAAAGTATTTGAAAAATTTGATAAAGATTATTAACATGCCTGTTGGGATTGTTGGATAATTAATCTTCAGAAAATCCTAATAGTGTGATCGGAAGCAACCGTCAACTATTTGTGTTCAGTGGTTTGTAATTTCAGTCACCTTGAAAAGTACTCCAAGGATTAAGTAGGTATTTCGAGGGGGGTGGTGATTTTGGACCTAAGACATTCGGAAGAGTGTACTCCTTCTCGATAACTTCTTAAGGTTTCTTGCCGAAAGACACACATATATTCGTTTTTATTAGTTACTATCACGTAATGGCTTAGACATAGACGCTTTCATATTTGGGATTCTACCAGAAATGACTTGGATCCGTCCTTGTATTAAATTCTAAGTAGTCTCGATCAAGTCACACTTTCGTTGAGATAAGTCAGATGTTTTATTAAATACTGAAAAATCGTAAAAATTTTGGAAATAATACAACTTTCTATAATATTCCTTTTCATTATTGGACTTCCGTCAGGAATGAATTGGACACATGACGAAATGGAATCCGACCCATTATAGCCTATTACGTGAGACTTGACCCGGACGCTACTAAAGTGAAGGGTATTTTTTGTAAGGGGGGGGGGGGGCAATTTTTATAATTGTCTTGAAAAAGAATCTTATTGGAAGTGGGCGTTTATCAGGTAGCTTTCGCTATGATTGTTAGCCCTACGTTAAAGTCCGTTCCATTTTTAAGCCCAGTCATCGCATAATAAGCCATTTTCCTTTTAAAGACACAATTTCCCGGCTGATGAGGTCGAATGTTGTATACAAAGTTCAATGGAAGAGTTGCAGAATTGTAACAAGTGAAATGCCAGGCGGAAAAGAATCAACACTGATAAAACAAAAAGCATGGCAGTAACGGATTCACCTTTACACCTGAGATGCAATAACCAGGACATTGAGCAGGTTCTGGAATTTGAATACATTGGGAGCACAATCATAAAAACGGGATCAACTGGAAAAGATATATCATGTCGCATTCAGCAGGCCTCTGGTACATTCAAAAGACTAAAACCGATATAGAAGTCGAAGAATTTCTTCCTCAAACTGAAACTTTGTCTATTCAATAGGAACGTCATCCCCGTTCTGTTATGTGCTTCTAAAACAGGAGTTAAGTGACAGTACTAAAAGGCTTGAAAAATGATGAGGACTCAAGTGCTGATAGCCTAGTTAATGAGTACTTGAAATCCAGTCATTATGGAGTCAGAAATAAATTACTGAAGACTACAGATATGATTTATAAATTGGGGAAAAATCTGGTTAATTTAGGAAAGCTCTCATTGAACCCCTTTACAAGAAAGGTGACAAGAGTGTGAGAATTATAGAAATAAATTAGTTTGGTTTCTGTCGGAAGCAAGTTGCTTAGCATGATGGGACTTGTTAGATTGAGGAGGACCGCCAAATGAATTTTACCCTTTTCAAACAAGGTTCGAAAAGAGTGCTTCTGAATAAATTCGATTCTGTCGTTTGAGCATTCTTAGTGAAACGGAGTGCGTGTACTGTTGAGTAGAGGGGTTGGAGATGGGTCGTAGGCAGTATACACACTCTGAAATGATACGGTTAGGCAGGTATGCAGGTGTTTGTTGGGGTGGGGGATGGTGATAATAAAGTATTTTTATGTGGGGCACAATACTTAATAATGAGAACCGAACCAAAGAAATCGGTGACAGAATGGAGCGCGATTCCATACGATTGGTTAATCGTGCCGAGCTGGCAGATGTGATGTCTGAACAAGACATGATGTTTAATTTTTAAGGAGTATTGGTATGTCAATTTTACATATTATTAACAAATCTCCTTATGAGAAAAACAGCATGGACATGGCTGCAGAGTATGCCAAAGAAGGTGATGCTTTATTGTTAATCGAGGACGCGGTTTATGCGGCTGTGAAAGCGGGTAATGCCTCCGCAAAACTCAGTGGTCTGGACGTTAGTGTATTGGGTTCTGATCTTTCTGCGTAGTTTGTTGCAACCTATTTAAACAGAGTCTAGAGAACAAGTAGCGTGCAGACATCAAACTACCGGTTAATAAATACATATAAAAAATTATATTGTATAAATAATTACAAGAAGAATTGCTAATGATAATCTGCACCTAATCGTAATTTTAAGTTAGAATCCCCTGAAGTTCAACCTTCTTATGTTTGTTTAGTTGAAGCGACGAAGAAAACTGATACCTTTGTGTTTGACCAAGTTGCCGCCTAAGAAAAAGAATTGACTAGGGAGTTAAATGTTTGGACTTTGCTATATACAAAAGTTCGCTGATTTTATTTGTTTTTTTTTTCTATTTGTTTATTTGGCAAGTTGAAACAACAGATGATGAGAAATAACCGCAAAAAGTATTCGCAAACCCACAGAACCTCTAAACTTTGTACATAGCCTAGGGCTATACCTAGCCCCATTGTAAGGAGGGGCTTAGACAGTGTTGCCGTGGAAGTGATTATTATATTTTGAAAGAGTCCTGAGTGGGGAATGCAATGGTAATTGTTTTGTATCCGATTTCTGTCCTATCAGTAACCTTAATCGTCTTAAAATATGCACCAAAACAACTCGGAGTAAATATGTATGTAAAAGAAACACAGACCCGAGCTGTATTGTTGCCACACATTCCTCGCAATGAGATGTTGAAAGTCGTCTGTGTTTAAATAGAATCTTATTCAGAACAGGGGCGCCAGCCACGCAGCCAGTAAAATTTTGATGGGGGGGGGGGCAAATTCAAAACAATCTCTCCCCTTCCCTCCTTCCTTCCAAGCCAGCCCACCATGGCTTTATTGGGTGGGAAAATTTTGAAGTTTTACAGTCCCTAGAAGGGTCCACATTGTGGGAAGGCATTCTCGCTTAAGAAGACTTTGAACAAACATATCAAATATCATTTAAACCTTCCCTCTGAACCAATGGCAGTGTGTGAAATATGTGGAGTTAAAATTCGGAAATCCTGTATGAACGACCATACAAGACGACATACCGATAAACAATATGTTAATCAGTGCCAAAAATGTGGTCTAGTATGTTCTAGTCTCAAGAAGTTGCGAAAACACAGGAATACACATAGATTTGTTGTGATGTTCAAGAAAAACGAAAATGGGAACACTTAATATTATCCATAGGTATTTTATTCTCCTCATATAAATGTTTTACTGCTTCGAATATAGTTGAGGCCCGCGTATCTGTAGGGAGAGAAATTGAGAACAGCACTTCTTCCTTGCTTTCCCCTTCGTAAACAAAGAGCACATATCCCAATGAAAGGGCTTCATTGTCTCTTAAAGTTGATCCATCCACTTGAAGAGACTGTTTCGTGCCTGACAAAATGTCTGTCAGCTGCTTTTTTACGTCAATAGCCATTTCATTAATGCGCCTTTGCACTGTATCGTTGCTTAAGCCTCAAACAACTTGTGTAATTTATATCTGGATGTTGGTATGAACACAGTATTGTCATCATAAAGAATACAAGTGCGTTAATTCTCTCCAAGGGCAAGTTCGATGAAGGCGGCCAGATAACACAGACTCATGTGATTACTTGATGAGAAGAAATCAAGAGAAAAAACTCATCCCTACATCTTTTGGTACTGTTGTCCAATACCGTAATTTACTTTCAATGCCAACTGCAGTAATTTACAATCTAGATCTAACTCTTGCCAGCTTGTCAATCAGAGGCTCTTGCTTATTTAAATAGCATCATGTCAGATTTCATGATATCAGGCACGTTTTGATATTACCAGAAAAATTTTTGGTTAATATCATGTGGATTTTTCACAATAGAGTTCATGATTTTGTTAATAACTTGCAAGATTTTGATAATACTATGTAAAGTTTCGATAATATCACATAGAATTCGCATTATACCATATGTCATTTGGATTATATAGCTCAAGATATTTTATAATTTAAGGCCTGATTTTGGTAATATCACACAAAATTAAGGTAATACTTGATAATATTTTGGTACTATGAACGTCTAAAAGGTGAAGCGTATTTATCCATGGTCGATGAGTTTGTCAAAGCCGTTCAGAGTCGTTTTCCACGGGCGTTGATTCAATTTGAGGATTTTCTGACACCCAATGCGTTCAGATTTCTTGAGCGGTATGGTAATGAAGTATGTTGTTTTAACGATGATATTCAGGGTACTGCTGCGGTGACATTGGCGGGTGTTTATACATCGTGTCGCATCACACACAAAAAATTTTCTGATTTGAACATCATGTTTCTTGGAACAGGTTCTGCGGCGACCGGTATAACGGGTTACAGCGAAGAATAGATAGTCTCTGGCAGAAAAGATAGAAGACAAAGGCAAGGAGTTGGCTTTTTTCTAGCGAAAACAGCAAGAAATTCTCTAGTATCAGTTGTGTCCATCTCGATCGATGATGACACAAATCAAAAGCAAGTTCAGCAATCTCTCTGTCGTGCTTCTTTACCCTTCTAACTTGTCAAGGTTGGATGAGGAGTCCGAAGATTTTTACTTTGAGCTTCAGAGTCTTGTTAACACCATTCCAAAGAAAGACTTCGCTAAAGTCCTTTATTTTGCATTAAGTGTAAAATTGGCAAAAAAACAACAACTGTAAAGCATTTATTGATCTTTGGTTTCATATATTCTTAGTTGATTCTAGCGCGCTCCAGCTAATATAGAACATTTTACAGAGATGGGCAGATATAGGAACCTATTATGGGAAAATGAGGATATTCAACAGAAGTCGCCAAAGCCGAAAAGATGTGGTCATAATTTTAAGCCTGTTGACTGGGGATGGTATCCTGAGCGTGATGGAAACCGCACTCAGATGGTAATTAAACAGAAAACAAGTTTTCGGTTATTTATTGTAATTTCTGATGGGTGGGTTTCCTTTATTTATTGATGCTGATTTGTGGTGATTTTACGCTTGGATAATTATTTGACTTTGTTTCTGCTAACGTTTTGTTTATAGAGCTTTTTACTTTTCTTTAGAAAACTTGTTTTGTAGTAAAAGTTTATAAAATTAACTTCTGTCAGTGTTTTATTGACATACTGTTTAATTATATTGTTAACATATTGTTTAAATAAAAGTATTGTCGAATTCAGTTTAAACCTCCTCAAGTTGACCTGAAAAATAAAATGAATGCAGCCTGTTTGTCTATTTTTTGCTTTTAATACATTTTGATTCTTGTTGTTGCTCGGTCGGCGCCGTTCCTGTTTTTGGCTGAAACAGAAACAGTAAAAAATGGTAGTTAGAAACGGAACACAAAGAGAAACGGACAAAACAACGGAACTCAGAAGAGCAAAAAAAACACGTGATTGGAAGACATTTGACACCGAACATGTGAGCGAGTCAATGAAAATCAACCTGGACAGCAATAATCAAAATGTGTCAAAATTAAAAATGACAGCTATAATGTTTGGTTGAAAAACTTGTTTTTTTATTTGATTTAAAATAGAAGCGTTGTGGTAAAAACCGTGGAAAGAAGAGTAGTGGTAGTAGCAGAATGGTTTTAGACTCCTATACTGCAATACTAGCTTTATATTTTAAAATCAGCAACAACAGGAAACTTTTAAAACAAACTTTAATGAAAATTAAAGAAATTTATCTCACAACTCGTGAGATACTTATTTAATGTGCTTCAATATTCAACTTTTATATTGTAATATTAGTCTGATTCAATAAATGATCCTGGCCGTATTCAGGTCACCTGCTTCAGAATTTTAATCTTTGCTCTCTCCCATAAGGTTCCTAAGTCCTTTAATCCGTTTCTTATGAACTTTCCTATCCCAAGTTTGCAGACATCCTCCTTTTCATTCGGCTCCAGCAGAATTACCATAAAGCGCATTCTTGGTAACCTATAATCCTTGAAATGTGACCTAGTTATCGCGGCCTATCTTTTTTTTTAACCGAAGACACTAGAACGAAACCACATTTTCGCGCAGCTCATTGTTTTTGATATACAATCGTTCAAACGGATACTTAAACAGGTCTCTTTTCATGCTAAATCTGTGTACTCTTCCGTATTCCAGTGCAGCTGCGGAAAGTCAATTTTCAGTTCTATAAAATATAAAACGAAACTCAGGAACAGTCTACTTCTCGACACGATAGACTCACTGATGCATGCAAAGCAGCTGGTCTCTCGTACCTCAGGAACCGTGCACGACTGGGAAATTCCTTCCGATATGCGGAAGAATTTATGGCCTGGTACAAGGAGAAAGAAGAAGAGACCAATGAGCCGTAGATATAGCCTGGTTCAAGGGAGAGGGTCTGTATAAGGTACAAATATAAAGGATGATCGTATAAACTTTAGAGGGGGCTCATTGGATTGGTAATCAGGAGTTCTAGTGCCCTTTTTAAGATTCAGAGTAATCGGAGGGTAGATACCCTCCTTCACACATCGGGTTTTCCGGAAATGCATGTGATGGAAATTTTGAGATGGGCAGTTGTCTTAGAAACTTTGAAAAGAGCTCATTCGATTGGACTTTGAAAGGGTTACTGCCCTTTTTAATAGTCGAAAGTGGTTAGAGGGTAAATAGCCCCTCCCACGCCCACCATGATAGGAAAAAAATACTGGCTTTAATTATTAGATTTTTCAAAGTCCACAGAAAATGTTTACTCTTATTACCTGAATATGCCATTTAAAGGGCTAATTTCTTAAATATGCCATTTAATTCTTCCGAATATACCCAGGAATTGCACATATCAATCACGGGGGTGATTTATGGAGTCTTTTAATGTGCGAAGTTCAGATATGGGGGGCAGCAGCTTATACCTGTACGAGAAAAAATTAGAAGGTATGACTTTTTTTTTACAGTAAAGCAAGTAAGTTAACATCAAACCCGGCAGCGTGCGCGTCAGCCGGCACAGCCTCCGTCATCTCGATCGCAACCTCAGCCGTAGGAGTTGACTCGTCGCTCATTGTTGGAGGGGAGTTTGGGGTCGTGGGTTGTGTGCACGAGCACGAACAAGCGCCGAGCTGGTCACGTCGGCGACACGTCGGCGATTTCACACGTTTTGAGCGAAGTTGTCGATTGTTTTGCTGCTCGTGCTTCAACATGTCACGGCCGCCTGGCATCAAAGTGTGAACAGCGCTGGAACGCTGAACTATGCTGACCACCTCCACTTTAAAGAACACTAGAGATATAAAAAATATGTCACTACCGGGGATCAAACCCGCGACCCACGCTTTTGCTTATTTCTCTAGTGTGTTTTTCAAAAAGATGATAAGTGTGCGTGTGATGACGAGTGTCTAATCACCCACGAAACGTCACATCTTGGTACACTATTTTGTCTTTTACATCTCACTGAGTAAAATAGATCATTCTGTTGTTGTTGTCCATTGTAAATAAGGAAAATATTTCACGAATACAGTCATCGACACTCGCATTTAAAATGCTTTCCTACGAGAGGATCCTCGTCTTTTTCTCTAATGTAAAATGGTTTGAGCTTCATTGGCCAGTCAGTTAGGAAGAAAAATCCAGGGTGATTATCTCCAATAATTCTGAGATGAGAATCAAGCAAATCATCTCCAAACTCTATTTTCTCACCAGCACTTTTGAGTTCATCTACACATTGTGAATAACTAACTCTATCAAATGGTGATTTTGGAACTTCTATGGTATGACCAATTACTTCTTGCTCTGCTTTGCAGTTCTCTGAAGTATCCTTGTAGACATTCAATACTAAAGATTTACTTAGGGCGACTATCCCTCCACTTCCCTTACGAGAGGTTGAAAATTAGCCGCGAAATTTGTCTTTTATTTTTATTTGGCTTAGAGAATACCTGAATCTGATCAGATTCAAATAATTAGCCCGCAGACTTACTTATTATTATCCAGACTTACCCCTGACGAACTTATTTATGCGATGTTCCAAAAATTACATATGCCGTTTTAATTATATCAAATATTGCACATAAACGAAAACTCAAAGATTGTAAATATGTAGAAAGATACGACATAAAAATTATCAACTCACAGAATTTTATCACTCAGCTTATAATTGTTAGCAATGAAGAGTATTTGGTACCTAATCGAAAACCTTGACCTTTCAGAGCTCACAAAAGGAATTCGGTACATCCCAGACCTCCAACAATCCGAACGAGGAAGTAAAATTAACAGAGATTTGTCATAGAAATAATTTTTAGAATTTTGAATTTGAAAATGCCGTATAGAAGTATTTAATACTCGTATATCATTTAAATCCAACAAATATAAGAAGAGGAATAATGTTTTAGTTTCCGAAACATTTTCAAGTTTTCGATGAAGTTTGGCAGGCGTATCAGGGACCATACCAGATTAAATTAGAAATAGTCGTTTTCTCAATTTGACCATCTGGGGGAGAGTGGGGGGATGGTTAGTTCGGAAAAATTAGAAAAAATGATGTATTTTTAATTTACGAACGGGTGATAGGATATTAATGAATTTGAATTTGATATCTAGAAAGATATCGTATTTCAGAGCTCTTATTTTAGAACCTTACCGGATCCGGAGAGTTAGAGGGGAAACCTGAAATCTTGGAAAACGCTTAGAGTGGAGAGATCGCGGATACCATTCTGCCGAATTCCGCCGGGCTGTATGCCAAGACGGAAGGCACGGTGCGCCGGATCGGCCCGTTAATGAGCCCGGGGACGATCCAGGGTTATGCTGTCGACCGCCGGACCGCGGAAGAGCACAATATTCGCTATATCGAGGACCTGGGCGACCCGAAAATCGCCGCATTGTTCGACCAGAACGGGGACGGCAAGGCGGATATGATCGGCCCGAACCCGGACTGGACCGGATCTTCGGCCGTGGTCAATCATCACGTTTCGAAGTTGGGTCTGGAGCCGTGAAGATGTTGAAATCAGAATAGCTAGATCACAGGGTGTTTTTTCACAGTTGAAAAAAAGTTTGACATGAAAAAGTTTGTCTAAAGTGTCGCTTTAGACACATTCCTTTCAAATATACGAACTAATATAAGAACATTGGAAGCTTCAGTGATGACAGTGGTCAAATACCGTCTGAAACATTGGCACTTCAAAAAGAAGAGGATGATTTGCTAGTTGTTTTTCACAGAAATTGCCAATATGTTGTTTTGGGTACCCGACTGACTGTCCGTGTTTCAAAAAGTCGCCTCCTAGTTGAAAGTTGCTCCTGCAAAAATTCCCTCTGGAGAATGTATCCCGTGGAGAATTTCACCCGTGAGAAAACCCCCCCCCTCTACTAAATGATACTCTTGACAATTCCAACCCGGTAAAAATTTCCCCTTTGGACAATTCCTCTTGATATTTCCATATCTAAAATCGGGTTGGCAAATAAGACAAAAAAAAAAAAAAAGAATTCCGCATATGAAATCTGGCAAATTCACCCAGTGTAAAATTTCCCTTGGAAAACTCACCCTCGAAAACTTCCCTCGATCGGTCTCCCGCTGTGGGTCGTGATCGTGGCTCGAGCGTTCGGGACGCTGCCCCTGGTTCGCTATGTCTTTGTGTCTGGCGTGGTCGAGTCAGGGCTGTTCGGCAGCTACCTGATCGATCAGTCGCAGATCGCCGATCTGAAGCTGCAGCACAATTACTCGCGGCGGCGCACCTACCTCAACACGGTGCTTCACGTGATGGTGAATGGGCAATCGAAGTCGGCGCTGGAGATCGTGACCAACGATCCCGTGAAGACCGTCGTGGCGAAGAAAGCGCAGCTCGGATATATACTATAGTAATAATAATTGTTATAAGCTTGTTGCTTGAGACAGGTTCTCTTTTATTTTTATTTTTTTTTTCAATGTATATGTTTTGTATTGTTTTATGGACCTATGTAAATTGTATTCATCTTCCTGTACTAAAAGAGTCGTACTAGGCTTATTAGAAGTTTCAGAAACTCATATCCCATGGGTAGGAAGTATGAAATTGGGTTATATAGAATTTGTTTACTCAGGCAGAAAGGATGGGGTACATAGACAGGTAGTAGGGCTCATGATGAATAAGGAAATGAAATTTGATGTTTGGAAGGATATCGTGTCTCAGAGCTCTTATTTTAAATATCGACCGGATCTGGTGATATTGGGAGGGAGTTGGGAGGGGGAAACCTAAAACTTGGAAAACACTTAGAGTTGAGGGATCGATCGGGATGAAACTTGGTGGGAAAAATAATCACAAGTCCTAGATACATGATTGACATCACCGGAACGGATCCGCTCTCTTTGGGTTAGTTGGGGGGTGGTTAATTCTGAAAAATTAAAAAAATGCGGTATTCTTAACTTACGAACAGGTGAAACAAAGGGCTTTTGAACACCATACCTTAGTTGTGCTGTCAATATTACAGAAAGGCTGGAGTTCAGATACATTGGATCAATCCCCCTGTCCTCCTTCTTTTGATCTGATTTTAAAGCATAATGGGTCAGTTGCATAATTGTGGAGGATTGACATACCCAATATCAATAGAGACATAGTTTCTGGACTACCCTACTATTCTGAACAAAATAGTTGTCTCAAAATTTTGACCGAATGTGTTTGACAAATGAATCTGACTCTGGAGAAGGGCTACTTTGCCCCCATGGGGTAAACATTTTGTTTTTTCATCTTTTTTCCCCAAGAAAAATACAAAAAAAACTGTCAATGGAAATGCAAACAAAAAAAGGGTATTTTCCAATAGTGTAGGGGGCCTATTCCCCCTCTCAATCAAAGCCGCTGGCCATAGTTGGTTTGGCTACAAATTCTAGGCTTTTTTTCTTATTAATTACAAACATATCAAAGCGCATTGTACAAATCAGGCACGTACACATAATTTTCTGGGGGGGGGGGGAGCAATAATAGAAAAAATTAAAAACGGGTGAGCCAATTATAATACCAATAAGGAGTAACAAACGATCTCAAGTTTTAAGAAATACACTTTAGTATTTTTTTAAAAATGCTTTACTTGTAAACTGTAAAAAATGGCCTTAATTGGCTTACTTTTACTATACCAAACTCCTAATGTTTTGTGTTTTCAGTAAAGTGATAGTATTCTGTAATCAAACAAACACAGGGAAATATGATTATTTTGTTTATTTGTACTAGCTTTTTCGATATTGTTAGATAGACTGTGAAGCAATATTTTTTGTTTGTTTTAAGTTTCAACTTCGCTCCAACTGCCCCCCAATTACACTTGATCCGGTGGAGATTTAAAATAAGAAATCCGAGTTACGAGTTCCATCTAAGTATGAGAGTTTCATGAAGATCCGATCACTCCTTCGTAAGTTACAAATACGTCATTTTTTCTTATTTTTCAGAATTACCCCCCCCCCAAAAAAAAAGATCGGATCCGATCAAATTATGTAAATCACGTATGTAAGACTTCTGCTTATTCTCCCCACCAAGTTTCATCCCGATCCCTCCAATCTAAGCGTTTTCCATGATTTTAGGTTCCCCGCGGACCAAGGACCAACCCTTGTGGCACACCACAAGACATTTCATAAGAGGAAGAAAACCACCATCATTCATCACTTTAATAGATCTTCCACGTAAATAACTTTCAAACCATTTCAGACATATTCTTTAACACCCAAAAATTCTAATCTCTCCAATAAAATTCTAAAATCTAGGGTGCCAAATGCTAAATCGAAGAACAAAGAATTGTGCTGTTAGAAGAAAGGTGATAATGAAAATCAGAACGAGTCAAGAATCAAAGTGAAAAAGACAGGAATATCATGCTAATGGAGCCGTTTAAAAAAAATACACATGAATAAAAACACAGTTGCTAGTTTAAATTAGTACTGAGCCCTGGCACGTGGCAGGTTTCTATGTATGGATTCTCATTGTCGCTTGTCTTCTTACCACAGAGGTGAGCCTCTTCTTACTACCATGACGTTATCACAGGCTCATTACACCCACCCTTGGAAAAATGCAAATTCTTCCTTAAAGTGCTAACCTATTTAGATCGTTTTTGTGGCCACTCATACTCGCTTTCTTGCTGTCGGCTGTAAATTGTGCTGCCGCTGCCATTTTTTATTTAATAAAAGTAAAATGATAAATTTAAAAATGAAACGAATAGAAACTATTCTGTATATGAGCGTGGGGGATGCCCCCTCCTTAGCCCCAGGCTCTTTACAATAAAGTCTTATTCAGTTATACTAAAAAGAATTATGAGTATAACATATAGTTAACCAATTGCTTTTGAACACTTTGAACAGTAAATAATAGATTTAAATTATAGAGCAAATGCTCTAATTGCAAAATAGAGCAACAAATTAAAACAATAGAGCAAATTTGCATAATTAAACTTGGCGCGGCACGTCCCTAAAATGTTGCAGTAAGGGGGGGGGGGGGTCCTAGAATGAAAACACTGCTAAAGGAGTCTTACTCAGTAAAAAGAATTATGTGATACGCCTCTATGTACCCGAGGCACGAATGCAGACGTTGGTCTTGACTTAGGAGACGTTGGATCCCAACAATGGCATATTATTCATGGCATCCAATTGTGTTATTGAGGCAAGTTCAGGCGTACAGTTGATAGAACTGCGAATAAGGATATGTGTTTTTTTGTTTTTCACGTCTTTTGTTCTCCTTGCAATTTTGTGCCTTCTCCCTTTCTTGCCTTCAATGCAAACTGTTGTTAAACAACAATAGCTTACTTCATAATCCTCTCTCCGTGTCTGTCGATATCATAAATGTATGACCTCGTACTCTATTTGGTTGCTGGCCCATCTCCCGTTGGGGACATTGTAAAATTGGGGACATTGCCCGGAATGACCAGGAACACCTACCCATTGGTTCCAACATCATGTCAACAAAGTTTGGTTGAATTTGGTCAAGCAGTGTAGCATAAGGAGAGCGAAATAATACAAACAAAAAGTCACCTGAGTATAACACAGTTACGTAGGCTCTTCGTATATCCTAATCTATTCAAATCCTCCCTCTTTACACCCTCCTGTGAAATTCTCATTTTCTTTAAATCTTCCTTTACGACATCGCCCCAAGCCAACAGAGGACAACCTGCTTTCAATTTAGCCCTAAACGTTTGGCCGAAAAGGACTATTTTCGGCAATCTGTCATCCTTCATATGCAGAACGTGACCTAGCCATCTCAACCTTTCTCTCATTGTAGCCTTAGAAAGCGGGATTGCATCTCACTTTTGGAGAGGGAGTAGAGGTACTTCAAAATACCTTCCTGGGACAAACTTTAGTCTGTAGATCCTAAAAGTTTCATTTTCATAATCTAAGCCCTTTCTAAGATAGCAAAAACTAGCGTTTCTAGAATTACCATTGTTATTTGATGCTTTTCCTGCTATTTAATTATTTAGGTTTTTGTTACCCGTTTCTTACTTGTCCATTTTGAGAATAACCCAGTATACCCTTTACCCGCTTGTTTACCCGTTTATTTATATGTTATGTATCTATTTATATGTATTCTGTTCCTCCAGGGCGGGGGACTTGAAATAGAGGATCTAAAAAGGGGGAGGGGAGGGGGGGAGTGGGGGGGGAGGTTAATTCTGAAAAATAAGAAAAAATGACGTACTTTTAACTTACGAAGGAGTGATCGGATCTATATGAAACTTCATATTTAGAAGGACCTCGTAACTCAGATCTCTTATTTTAAATATCGACCGGATCAAGCGTAATTGGGGGGGGCGGAAATCTTAGAAAATACGTAAAGCGGTGAGATCAGGATGAAACTGGATGGGAAGAGTAAAAACCTGTCTAAGCGATTTCATATACGGAGTAATTTTTGTTCGTTTTAAGTTTTAATGTCGCTCCTTACTTTCAGTTAAAAAAAATAGTTTTTTTTATTTAATTGTGTAAAGGAGCTTGAGACTTCTACAGTAGGGTTTCGGATACGCTGAATCTGAAGGTGTGATTATGATTAAAATTTCTCGAATTTAGGGGGCATTTCCCCCTATTTTAAAAATCAGGTAAATTTTCTCAGGCTTGTAACTTTTGATCAGTAACATTAAACTTGATTAATCTTATATATTTGGAATCAGCATAACTATTTCTATGCAACATTTCTTATACTGCACACTATTAATTGGTAAACTAAAGGTTAAATAAAATTATGTGTTTAGACCAGCAGAAAAAATACACATTCTTTATATATTTATATTGTAATTCAAACTCCATTTTTAAATTTTTAAGTTTCTATTGAAAGGGTTCCCTCTTTAATTGATACTGTGAGCGGTTTGATTTTGTAAAAAAAATGTACTTCTCCATTGCTTCATTGTTGGTAAAAGCTTGCTTTACATGCCTTAGTTGTTTTTTTTTTTTTACTCTAGCCAAAAAGGCCTACAGCCAACTCAACGCCATGGTCGCGTTCTCTGGCGAAGTCCGTTTCAGTCCCACCGATCCCCATGCCGAAGGCCTGCTCGGAGAGAAGTTCACCGAGCCCAGCATGAATCCAGACCTCAAGGGGCAGGACATGCGCACGGCCTTCGATACGGGCAACTATCACGTCATGATCGTCGCCAACAAGTTTCAGACGGGGTTTGACCAGCCCAAGCTCTGCGCCATGTATGTGGACAAGAAGCTGGGGGGCTTGGACTGCGTGCAAACCCTCTCGCAGTGGGGACTTCCGGCAGTATTCCTGGTTTGGGAAAGTCCACAGCATAAGCTTGTGCTTCAGCTAATTTCATCGCAATGGGATCACAAGCCCCTTTGTCTAGTTGATCACAAAGAGCAAGATGGAGATTTGCAATTTGACCTAGCATATCACTAGATAGGCACTTAATAAAAAAATTGCAAAGGTTGTCCAGACTCCAAGGCATTGTGCAAGAGGGCATCTTGCTCTTCAATTTAGCATAATTGAAGGGAGGTACAAGCGTGGATTTCGGCGGCACAAGTCTTGAGCCATTTTGTTCAACATAGTTAAAGGTCTGGAAATTGTATCATTGACGATGACAACCCCCCCCCCCAGAGTTCTCAGAGCAAGGGTTGTAAGTTCTGCGTTGGTGGCATATACGGTATATATAGAAAGGGTGATCTTATAAACTTTGGAGGAGGCATATTGGATTGCTAATCATAAGTTTTGGTACTTTTTTTAAGGTTCAGTGTGTTCGGAGGATGGATATCTTTCTTTACCTTGTATTTTCCCGAAATGCATCTCATAAAATTTTTGAGATAGCAATTTCGCCAATTGGTGTTTTAGCCCCTCCATGGACTCCATGTCTGAGATTAGTGCAATTACTGACCTTCAGGGAGGCACACGTCTGAAAAACAGTCTCCTTAATACATCTCTATCAGGGCGTAATTTGCTATGGGGCAGGGAGGAAACTTGTCAAAATTAAGATAAGCCTACATAATTCAAAAATCCCGAGAAACAGGTCAGTTTTATTTAGTATATATTTGCCATTGTGATAACATATGACTCGTTTTTCAGTTTTCACTGTCATTTTGACTTGATTTGGGAAAATTAGAACGAGGAGGTAAAGCCCTCATATGTGTAATAATTTCTGTTCGTTTTAATTTTTAATGCAGCTCCTTACTTTCACTTGAAAAAATTTTCATGTTTATGTTTTCATTGTTTTTTTTTTTTAAATAATTCTAGAAAAACCTTCGACTCCTTCATTGAAATTCTCTTGCCCACGACAAATTTCACCACAGAAAGATCTTAACAAGTAACTCTCATCCCCCTATTAGCTTCCCCCCCCCATACCAGAAAAATCCCCCTGAAAACGTCTGTACACTTCATTACTAAATGATCTCTGGAAATTTATAAGTAGATGTATCAACAGAGTCTATTCCGAAGAGGTAAGATTTTATAAGTGTTATTGATATGACTCCGCATTCGTACATAGGTAAACATTGATATATATTGAAGTCTAAAAAACTACTCCTACTGCCTCAAAACGGCATTTTTGTTAAGTTCAGACGATGCCGGAAATCGAGTAGATGTTAATGATTTTCTACTGCACGTGTCTCTAAAAATTCCTTCAATCCAGTTGACATTAAAATTTGCATCTTTCCTTAGAAAATCGTTACAGATAAAAGGGCACTAGAACTTTAATTTTTATTCGAATGAGCCCTCTTCCTATATTGTAGGACCAATAGTTCGACGCTATCATCCCTGGTGCAAAGATAAAACAAAACGAACAAGCAAATAAACATGCATCCGTGATCTGTCTTTCGGCAAAAAAAAAGCAAAATTCTGCATTTTTAAAGATGGAGACTTAAGACCTCTACATTAAGGTGCACTGAGATGCTACATCTGATGGTATGATTTCTGTAATGATTCATTGACTTTTAGAGGGTATTCCCGCTTTACGCTTGTGATAGCTTGCTATTACTAAGGCGTAGATTAAGAAAAAATATGTAGATGTTCAGAACCCTTGCTTCTCACCCTAAAAAAAGTGGATTAGTTGCCCACAATTTTTTAATGAGATTGAGAAATTGAGAGATTGACCTTCTGATTAGTCCTTGGGAGATATGTTTAAGGAAGGTCTACCAGTTTAAAGAAGCGACGGTCTCGCCCCCTTTCCCTATATCTGTGAAGGTATGATTTTGTAAAATGCTAAATCTTTTGTCATTTTAGGGTATTGTTTGAAAAGTTTCCATTTGTTTAAATTTTTCTATTGGAGAAAAAGCTGAAAAAGTATCTAAAACGAGTGAAAATTTGGCTTTTTCTTAAGCAGGATTACATTTAAGAAAAATTCTGAGTAGTTTCATAATTCCGGCTCAGTGAATGAATATATTTGAAACTAATGAACGTAATAATATATCAATAGCATCTAACTAGCGCAAGTTTTACATTTGTTGCAAAACTGTCAAGTTGACATGGAGGACAACTTAAGAAATATTCAGTTTTTCTAGTAATTTTGGAACGGTTTTTAGCAAGATGTTCGCCTCCTCCTCAATACCCCGCTCTTTACGCTAAAGTTTTTTTAGTAATTTCAAAAGAGGCATTTATTCTAATTAAACGGCCTTTGTGATTCAGTGGTCATTCTTAATGAATTGGAACAAAATTTGGACTTAAAGCCAGATATTGACGAAAGGACAAACCCCCGAATTTGCGTAATAGAACTTTATGAAAATAAAAGTTACGTAAATTAATTTGTATTTTGCATTTAATTATTACTAATAAAACGTTTGTAAATAAAATTAAAAGTTCTAGCGGCCTTTTCACAGATCTACAGATCTTAATTTGCTCTGAAGTGCAAATTAAGGTAATTAATTAAGGTAGACAAATAAAACCAAAATAACTAGAAAATAACCATGAAAGCAAGGGTAATTTTCAGCCAGTGGACAAAGAAGCAAAAAGACAAATCAGTATTTGGTAAGGACCTCTGCAAGGCCATCCTCAGGGCTAAAAAAAACAAAAAAACTACAAAATAACCTCTAATAGAACACTATATACAGCTCAGTGGGGGTCCTTGCTTAAATTTCTGCTTTTGTCTTTTCTCTTTTCCGTGTTTCGACTATTTCGATTGTTTAGAGTTAGAGTCCTAGGAAGTGGGAATTTATCAAGATTCAAATAATTGCATACTAGTTAGGTGCACTTAGGTTCACTTAGTGTAGCGGGGCACGCTTTTGTGACAAGTATTTTGTATTTTGCTTCATGAATCTCTGATTTTCAGGATGTATTTTTGTTTTGTAAGAACTATTTTTTGTTTCGTAAGAAGTATTTCGTATGATGCAAGAAGAATTTATGATTTGCTAGGATGAATTTTTATTTTGTAAGAATTATGTTCTTAAAAAGGAAACGTCTGTTCAAGATTCTGGAACACCAACAACGCAATCAAAAGAGCAGGATTCAATATTGTCAAGTGTTGAAGATCTACTACCACACTCATACGCTTGAACAAAGTAAAAGCCTCTTAATATATCTCATGAAAAGCGAACACAATCAATTTGATAGGAACAAAAAACGAATTATAATTCAAGGGAAAAGTTATAATATGCTTGATTTAATGTATGATATGGTTACAAATCGTAAAGGACTTTTATCATTGGAAAATCATCTATACAACCTTTTAGAGTAAAAGACTCAAAAAGCGGAAACTCTTTTGAGCTATTACAATCTTTTACCTTTCAACTTGAATCCAAAACATTGGTATGTCTGAGTCAATTAAAGTTCAAAGTTCTGGGCACAAACACGGTCTCTTCCACTGTTAAAGACATGTTTTGGTCATTATCACTAAGTGATTTTAGCAAACGAGCCAGAAGTATATCCCCTTTCCACATCACAGCATAACAGTTTAGTTGGAGCTTTTTTTTTAGGAAATATCTGGTCTCGTTTCTGAATATCAAAGATCGTTATAGCCTCTTATTGTTCTAATTAAAAGAACTTTGTATTTCAAGAGCCGGTCTTAAAGAATTGGGACAAAATTTAGCGGAATTAACAAAATTCAGCAAACCTACATTCGAAGATAGACAAAAGCTCCTAATTTTGAATTTACCGGCATTGAATTCATTTCATTAGCTGGACCTTGCCAAGCACGAATTCCTGGTGATTTCAAAAGCTGCCCCCCCCCCACCCACCAGGGGCGGACCTAGGAATTTTCTTAGCGTGGGCGGCCAATTGGGCTGCTCCAATAAACTTCCACAAGCTTCCTGGATTTTTTTTCCCTGTCCCCAGGTTAAAAAAAAAAATCCCTTTTTTGATATTTCTACAAGAAAAAATTAAAATTATGTTATATTGTAAAATATAAAGATCGAAATCTTGGAGGTGTTTTTTTTTCAATGAAAATACCAAAAACAGCATTTATTAATGAAAAAAGGGGTAGGAACATAAATTCGAAAGACGATATTCGACAAAAAGATCCCAACTAATTAAAAAAAAAAAAAAAAACAGCACATAGGAATATTTAAAAGAATTTTATGCGTAGAAAAAGTCCGGAATATTGCCAAATCAGGAAAATGATAACAAATGTTGAGAAAAATTTCGGCTTTTTCTCTATTTAGGTAAGCCGACTACTTTAAATAGACATTTATGAGTTTTTGATCGTGAAATTTCTGTAATACTATTTTTCTTTATTTCCTTCATATAGGCCTAATTTATTAACTAGCTTTATTACCTTTATTTCTATTTTTATCATCATTTTGACTGATTACGTTTTATCGATTCTTTAATAAATTAAAGAAGAAGTAGGGGTTTTCACAAACATTACTGCTATCCCTCAAAAATACAAGTTCATTTGTCATTTGAGGTCAAATATCCTATTTCAAATTTCATATTTGTATCTGTTTAAGATTTGAACAAATTAATTCGGTGATAGGGCCAGAGAATCATTGAAGGTATTAAGTAACTTTTAAATTTTATTCCTTATTCGATTTGAATCGCTGCTGCCCGCTCAATACCAAAAACATGATTCGAAGAAGCGGAAGCCTCCTGTAACAACTCCAGGCAGTTTACCTCACGGTTGCTATATTACTGTATTTACTTCAGTTTTCACAAAAACCTTACTTGATTCTTATATGGAAAAAAAAAGAGAGGAATGAGGAAAAAGAAAGTAAAAAGAGGAAAAAGAGAGAGTTTTTAATTTTGCAGAAGGGAGCGGGAACGGTACAGAAGAGCCGTAGTACCGGCTTTTTTTTTACTGAAATTGGTGGAGACAGGTATACCGGGTGCCGTACTTCCCATTTTGGATATGGCCAGCGAAAAGCTTGTTTTTATAAACAAGTTAGGGAATGCTGTTTTGAACTATCAAACTCGCGCCTGTAAACTTTTCCGCTCTGATCTCTTCAAATGAGCCTCCTTCCGATTCTTTAACACTATAAAGTAAAAATACAAGTTTTTTTTAACTGAAAGTAAAGAGCGACATTAAAACTTAAAACGAACAGAAATTATTCCGTATATAAAAGGGGCTATCCCCTCCTCAATGTGCAACTCTTTACGATTATTTTCGCAACTTTTATACATTTTTATTACATATATGAGGGGTTGCCCCCTCGCCCACCACTCGCTCTTTATACTAAAGCTCGAATTTTGTTCCAGTTCTTTAAGAATGACCCCTGAATCACAAGTGGGGTCCGGTTAATTCGGAAAAATAGAAAAAATGAAGTATTTTTAACTTATGAACTGGTGATGGGATCCTAATGAAATTTGGTGTTTGGAAGGATATCGTGTCTCAGAACTCTTATTTTAAATCCCGACCAGATCCGGTGACACTTGGGGGAGTTGGAGGGGGGAACCTAAAATCTTGGAAAACGCTTAGAGTGGAGGAATCGGGATGAAATGTGGTGGGAAAAATAAGCAGAAGTCCTAGACATGTGATTGACATAACCGGAACGGATCTGCCCTGTTTGTTACTCATCCTTGGCCATTTATTTTGTGGCAATTGGTTTTTGTTTTTTGTAGTTATATATCCCTTTGTTCTTTATTTTTCTTGTGTTTGTGTATTCTTTTGTAGTGAGTTTTTTCCTTTTTTATCTTATACTCCATCTGTTTCTTTTGATGGGAATTAAATATACATACATACATACATACAGAGTGACTTTATGGACAGCCAACTCTACTTAACTCAGTTTCTAGCTGTTCGAGCAATTTTGAATGACCTAATTCCAGCTACAAAATACACCTAAAGACAGGGATAAAGTAAGAATTCCATCATCTTTTGGTTAGGTTTTTTATAGCCAATGGGTGCGAGACCATTAGAGGGGGGCTGGGAGTGAATCGTCACACACATGAAAAGACAATAAAAAAGCAGATAAGATCGACACTATCATAGACCTTCGCCAAACTTCAAACGAGAGAGCTGTCACTGTGTTCAAACTGGTTCCGGTCAGAAAATTTAATTTGGTTCCAAACAGAAAATTGAAACTGGTTTAAAAAAATAGAAACCAATTCAAACAGGCAGGAAATGTATCTAAATTTACGGAAGACCAGTCATCGACCATCGCAGTTTTTTGTGTTTGATTGGTGGTATTGCAGGCGGAAAGGAGAAGGGCTGTGGTAATCGTCAGTGACGGCAGCAAGATCGGTTTCGCAGCGCGCATTTTGATTTCCTGTTCGTGGTGGCTGTCCCAAGTCATCTTTGTTGGTCGAATGTGATCGACCGATCCCTGCTTTGTTGTGCAGTGCGGAGCAAGTTGCTCGTTAATTGGAAAGTCTGACGCATATTTGCGGCAAGATTTTAGCACAGCTTCACATTTTCAAAGTGGAAACAAATAATAGGAACACCAACTAGCAAAAGTTGCAAACCCCTCATTGCCGAAGATGATGAGCTAACAGCCGACTGTTGCTTAAAACTCCCCTATATGTCCCACAATTGGTATCGGCCTATTTTCGGTTTCAGTGTGTACCTTACTGCTGAAGTTGTCAACCCCTTTAAACTTTCAAACTTACGTATGTCTCACGAAGGAATTTTTCTACCAAAAAATGGATGACATATAGCTTGATCAGCTCATCAAGAGCGATCGACTGCCGTCGAAAAAGTATATCTGGTGGGTGGAACGACTGATTTTCATTTGCCCCCCAATGTGTAGTAAAAAGCGAAAAAAATTCAAAAATATATTATTCTTTATTCTCAAAGCATGACATAGACACCTTCACCATTGCTTCACTAAAATTATAAGTCCTACAAATCTATACTGATCCGGCTCCAATATTTATGTCTACTAACTACTATGAATAACTCATTGTAATACCATGTCACCTGAGGCCAAGACAGCTGTGGGTGGTCTTCAACCCCTCCCACGGAGTTCCGGATACTTTAAATTATTTCTTCTAAGGCTAGGAATATGTGAAGATGAAAAGGTGACGTTGGGTAACGAAAAGATTGATCAGGTGAGAAGGTGGAGCAGTGAAGATGTAAAAAGTAGAATAGCTAAGACTCTATGTGTTTCGCAATTAAAAAAAGTTTGGAAGAATAGGAAGATAAGTCTGCAAACTAAGATTTTTGATAGTTAAGTTGTTATTGTATCTTTGTCTAGGCCTAGTTTTCGAGCTTGTCTCCCCATGGGCCTATGTCATATATATACTTGTATGTGTGATTTTAAATAAATGAACTTAATATATATCAATAATTCTAGTAAAAATAAACCAACTAATTATGTTTCCCTGTGCTTTTAGGATTATAAAAAACTAGCACTTTACTGAAAACACAAAAGTCAAGTATAAAAAACAGGAATATTGATTTGGGAGTCAAAAGTTAGTATGTAGCCTGACAACAATAAATGAATCTATAAAGCTTTTGATAATCTTACGCCAGTTGTGACATCAGTAACTTTCAATATACAATTAAAATCATCTTAAAAACATAAGCGTAAAATTAAAAAAAAAATTAACAATCGCGCGTGTTGCTGAATAAATCAAAAGATGCTATACACGTCCGCCATTTCCCACGAATTGCTTGGGAGATTCAGTTGAAACTGCAAAGGACTGCTTGATGTATATTGGACTTCAAATTTCGAATTATGTAAGGGAGCAGAAGTAGACTGAAAGGCTATGTCTTACCAGTTATCGAAATAAGAAAAGCAGAACATCTCTTATTTATAAACTTGACAAGCGAAAACTTCAAAAACAAGAATAAAAAAAGAACTTTAAAAACAAAATCGGAGAGGATAACTTAAAAAAAACAGATGAAATAAAAATCAAGTTTTCCAAGTGAAAGTAAAGAGCAACATTGAAAGTTAAAACGAACAGAACTTATTAGGTGTATGAAGGGATTCGCCACCTACTCAATACCTCGTTCTTTACTCCTGAAAAGCTTAATAATAACCAAAACTCCAGAATTGGAAATCATATATAAATAGAAATATCAAAATACATAGGCAGGGAGTAGGGCTCATGGTGAATAAGAAAGCGGGTAAGTCTTTTCTTGGCTGGGAAGGTATTAATAATGGAATACTAGTTTTTCATATTCGGACGCTGCCATGCGGCGGAGGCGTAGTAGCAGAGGCCATGCTGCTCGGACAACACTTCCATTCTGGTATTGGCACTCCAAATACGCGTTTTGGTTCCACATGGCACTTTATGATGGTGTTATCAAGTCTAATTTATAAAAAGCGATTAGATATAAATATTATTTTTTAAATTTGCCCTTAAATAACTCTCTATGTTGTTCCAGCGCCGGAATGTTTTCCTGGTTTTTATGGCACTTGGTATCTACCAAGTGACAAATAGCGATCGCAAATTCTGTCGGTCTTAAACAAAATTGTAGAAGGGAAGGGTGATGTTCCACTTTTTCCTTTTAGCACTACCGCTCCATCCTAAATTAATGTTCTGGATCCGTATTTGCCATTGGCAATAGAACATTTTTTAAGGCTCAAAAATAATATACTTTTATTTATTTGTTTGTGCTTATTTATTCTGTTTAATTGCATGTGGCTTTGTGTGTATTTTAAAACAGGTGAAGCATATATAAAACTGAACTCTAATTTCAATATAATAAAATTTCAATAAAATAAAAGAGAACTGTTATTTTTGAGCTCTAATTCTATTGTAAATTTTAAGTCACCTCCCCAAAATTTACGATGTTGATGAAGATGACTTGATAAATTCATTTTTATTTCTGTTGGTTTTAGGATTCGATTGTTCATGCATAGAATCACCAATTATACTTATGTTCGACATGATTTTTTCATTTTAGTCTCTCTTCACTATATGTTTCATTTATTCATTGAATCTCTGTCCGTTTTAATTTTAAAATATCATACGAAATTCCTTAAGCCCAACTGGCCAACCCTGACAAAAAACAATAGAGGTAAAACTGAATTCTGCGGAGAAGTAAGGAGTAATGTCAGTGAATCTTTCTAAGCGGAATTCGAGCAACTTAGTAGGTTCAATGAGAAATTAGACCGCTTATGGAAGAACAAACTATCGAGCACTTGAGCTTTCCGAAACTGTGTATGGAGCATTTTTTTCATTTAGCTTCAAAATTACCCAAGGTAGTAATTTCAGCAAGAGAGGAGCTAGATTTGAACATGTCGGCGGATAAATATTCAAGTATCGTAGACAGTAACAAAAGGAAAAGATGTTTTAAATATATTTCTGTCGAGTTTAAGAGTACCTGTACTTTACCAGGAGAATGATAAGAATAGTTTTTTTTTTAATTACAAGTGAAATAACAGAAAGTAACTGATGGAATTGAAAGTTTTTGAAGCATCAAGAGTACAAAGAAAATGTAGAGTACTTAATAACATGTCAGAACAGGGCAAGTAGCTCTTTATATCTGCATTGGTATAATCCACAATACAGAATTCAACTTAGTGAGCCACCTGACTAATATATTTTTAGGTCAATACTCATTTTGTGTATTTTTACTAATAAATCTGTGCTTAAGGATGGATTTTTGATCCTGATTTTACCAGTAAAAGTTGAAAGCGTATGGAAACTAAATAACACATACTTATTTCGGTATGTCAGTTAGCTGGATATCGATGACATTCTTCCCGAATCTCAAGCTGGTATTGCCAAGCGTTTCTTGTTCGATGAGGAGAAAAAGCTGGAAAACTTCTTAGACATTGTCGACCATCTTCAGGCATTACTAGTGACTTACTCAGAAGTAATTAAAGTACTTCATATTGCTGCCACACTTCCTGTGACAACAGCGAGCAATGAGCGTTTGGCTTATGCGCAGTTGTCACCGTTGTCTTATACGAGTTTTCGGCTGATTGTGTGTTCTTCTCTTGTGTTTTTTATCTTTTCTGTCGTTACCCAACCTTTTATACTTTTTTTTTTGTTTTTGCGAGTTTCAAATAGACAAGCAAAAAAAAAATTAATAAATAACCACTGATTTTGTATGGACTGCTTGCATGTATAGGAATGAATGCACCATCATGTGGCCCAATGACTTCTGAAGCTCTAAAGTACAGTGTATAGTATTTCGATAGTTCTAAGTTCATCCGCTTTTTGGATAAGATGATAAAAACAATCGCTCAATATCAGATATTTGACTGTGACCCCATATCGGCCCGATAATATTGGTCGGGCCCGAATACGAAGGGCCTTGGTGAGAAAAAATAGCAAATTTATATATTGTGTCCTCTTCGCTCTTTACTTCAGCAGCGCTATTGCGCTGCCTATGATAGTGTGGAAAAACACGCTTTTGGTGCTGAATTGCACCTGTGTGTGAGATTGTTGCAGTGTAAAACATCATTTGCTGTATTTTCATAAGGAGATCTTTATTTTTCGCTATATATCTGTACTACATACTATATATCTGTAGTGGTGAAACCACTCCTGTTTCTTGTCTTTTCTCGGACAAACGACCTGTTTTCGTTTCCGCAATTACATTTGCTTAGATTTGCCTATTCTATAATTCTCAAAGATAAGTTAGAGTCTCGTTGCTAGGCTATAGCGGTTTTGCAACAAGTAAGCTTTTTTTAGCTGATCTGGGCCATTTACAGATAATGTTATTCCCAAGAAGCCAGGGATTTGAACATATATGTAGCGGATTGGCCAGGGCCAATCTAAGGTATAAACGGGGCTGCCTCGTTCTCAGTACCCGTTTCTTCACGCTATAGTTTTTCAAGAACTTCAAAAAAAGCATCATATTCTTATTACACGCCCCTTTAAGTTTCCGGACTGGGTCTTTAAATAAAAAATTGAGACAAAAGGTCAAACTTTAGCGTAAAGACCTGGTTTTGAGGAGAGGGCAGCCCCATTAACACACATAGTAACTTCTGTTTGTTTTAAGTTTGAACGTTGCTCCTTAATTTCAGTAGAAAAAGATTTGCTTTTTTTTCATTTAATTTTCTTGGGACCTATGTCGCAGGTGCATCGAAGTGGAGCCACATGCTTGACGCTTTGTGGGCTAAAAAGGCATCGTTGTTAGCCGGGAGCGTTTCCTGCCGGGGCAGGCGGATGAAGAGACTGTCCGGATGTCCTGCTCGGCATGGATCATGCCTGTGGCCGCTGTCGAGGTCACCGATCTGCGCTTTTCTCCCTCAACAGTGCAGCGCGGTGATCGACCGTTACCTGTGCCGAGCACACTCGTGGGCAGACCCGGTCGCCACTTGCGTAGTACTCCTTGCGGTCGCCCGAGTTTTACACAGCGTAAACTTGAGTAAATGGCGCATAATACACAAGTACTAAAAAAATTTTCCCCTACGGATATCAAAAAACAGAACTCGAATAAAATTTTCAAATTTGGAAAGTCTAATTTTCCACGGGGTGGGGGGGGTATTTTTCGGGGTACATTTAAACGGGATATTTTTCGGAGGGGAGGTTTTTCCGATGGTGGTGTATTTTCTCCGGGGAAGGGTATTATCCGCGGGGGTATCTTCAGGGGGTAATCTTGGGAGGTGAACTCCAAGGACCGTCAACTATAAGATCATGTGGCAAAACCTGACGCTAGGTCTTCCTAGGAGACGAAAAGGCGTATTAGAGAGAGAGTGTGTGTAAAGGCAATATTCCAAATGGACGGCATTAAATTCCTTTTTACATTAAAGCAGATCTGTTCAAAAATTGAGCGTTTAATGTTAAAACTAAATCCAAAAAACTACTTGAAATATGCCCATAGTTAGACTTAGTGATGTAACTTATCGATGTTTACATGCAACTCATTTTCTTTTCATTGCGTTAGAGCGCAATTATATATCTTGATGAGGTTAACATCACTAGCACTGTTTACTTCATCCATAGACCAGTAGGCGGAATTATTTATCAGAAGTATTCTTCTGGTAATCCAGTTGACACGTGTAATAGCCTCCCGATCTAGCCAGTGATTAAACAAAAAAAAAACAAGTTTTTTTTTTAACTGAAAGTAAGGAGCGACAATAAAACTTAAAAGCAACAGAAGTTACTTTGTATATGAAAGCGGCTGCTCCATCCTCAACTCCCTGCTCTTTTCGCTAAAGTTTGACACTTTCTCTCAACTCTGCTTTTTAAAACAGTAAATATCTGATAACTCAAAACTATTTGAAACTGACTTTATCTAGGAAGCAAAGAAACTTTCCTTGTATCCTGCAATACCTCCAGATACGCTATATTTACTCATATATTATTCGGTAAACTAATAACTTTTTTTTCGATGTACTATCATTTTGACTAATCTTTTTATTTTTAATGAAAACATCCATTGAATTCGTCTAAAATTTTTACCTATGAAGCTTAATAACTGTTGTTCCCAAATGCCTCAGGAGGATTCTCAGTAGCACCCATGAAGTCGTCTCACCTTTAATACTCATGTCTTTGGGCTGCAATTTTTTAGACTTTAGATGAGTTATAATGCTTATCAATTCGGCCATGGAAAATACGAAAGGTGGAACGTAACACATCGGTAAAAAATGAGTTATATTTCGATTCTACCAAAATCAACGCCTGATCGATTGGTTTAATCAGAATGTGCGTATCCTTTTTTTGTTCTTGACGTATTTTCAATTTATAATCCACTCAAAATGCGGGATAACCATATTTTGACAGGTTTTGCAGACCGAAAATGTTAAGTGGACGTCTCATCCATAAGTTTTAATGTCGCTCCTTACTTTCAGTTAAAAAAAACTTGTTTTTTTTTAATTTAATCTCTACGACTTTAGACATGACTTTTTGATACTTTTACTATCCCCATCACAATAAACTCATGTGAAACATGGACGTCAAAAGTAGATGACCAGTCTCAACTCACAGTGTTTGAAACTAAATGTTTCTGCTGCATTGCTGGCATTACCTACATTGATCAAATCTCAAACGCAGAACTCCTTGATTGCCTTAAAATACAATCAACAATCCTCACAAAGGTCCAACCCTTCATCATCATTATTATCGTCATCATCATTATCATTATAATCATCATCGTCATCGACATCGTCATCGTTATCATCGTTATCATCATCATCATTAACATCATCAACAACACCATGGTCATTATCTTCATCATTATTATCATCATCATTATTATCGTCATCATCATTATCATTAAAATCATATTTATCTTCATCATCATCGTCATCGTCATCATCATCATCATCATCATAATTATCCTCCTCCTCATCCTCATGCTCATCCTCATCATTATCATTATCATCATCACCGCTGGCATTTCTAATTTACAATCTATTAATAATGAAATTATTCAAAACATGATATGCCAAACTGTTCTGTTTGTGGAGAAATGTGTGATAATGACATTAGATTGATGAATCACATGATGGAAAAACATGGTTGGAGAAATCCAAATATCGGAAAACCTGATAGAAACAGTAGAGGCTACTAATCTACAACTTTTGTAAATAATCTAAAATTAATCTAACTCCAAAACCTGTTGCACCTTTTGGATTGTATGATTTTTCTTTTGTAGCTACTTCTGTCCATGCTAAATAAATGAAACCCAAAACGAACAAAAATTAAAAAAGCGATCATGGCGAACAAACAGACAACAAGTACCATATAACTGAACAAATAAATCTTAAAATGAGTAAAACTTAAATTGAATATGCATATCAAGCTTGAAACAAACAAAAAATCTTTTAATATTAAAGGATAAATAAAACACAAAACGAACAGAAACTAAATGAAACAATCGTAGCAAACAAATGTATAGTAGGTAATAAAATAAATGAATGCATACATCTTAAAACGAGTAAAACTTAAACTAAGTATCTCAGAATTTTTATCCAGTGACTTTGGGGAAATAATTGGCGTGGGAGGGGGCCTAGATACCCTCCAATTTTTTGGTCACTTAAAAAGAGCACTAGAACTTTTGATTTCCGTTAGAACGAGCCCTCTCGCAAGATTCTAGAACCACTGGGTCGATACAATCACTCCTGGGGAAAAAACAAATGGTGAATAAAATGGCTATCTCAGAATTTTGATCTGGTGACTTTTGGGAAAAGATGAGCGTGGGAGGCGGGGCCTCGGTGCCCTCCAATTATTTTGGTCACTTACGGTGGAGGAACTAGCATTGGAATTTTTTCAGTCATTCCTTCCTGCCGCATTCACGACCATCCATCGGTAAAAATTCTTCATTGCGCACGGGTGAAGGAGGAGCCAAAGAGAAATGCGCGACACTTTATGTGCCTGGAAACTTCAATGGAGAGACAGTACCGCGCGTTACTATGTGTATACCTTTGCTATGATCCATTATGTTTTAATGGATTGGTTTAACCGGATTTTCAGCCGCGAAAGTATAGCTTTAGGAGAAAAAACTGCTTGTGTATTCTTTTTTTTATATACGTTAAAATCGCCGCCGGCCCAGTAGGTTAGAGAATACTTAAGAGATATTTTCATTTTTTTGCAAAAAATGATATAATATGTTGGGCAATAACGGGAAATTCATTGGAGAAACTTTTATAACAACAAATGCAGAAGAATTATGAGGATATCACATATTAAGTGAATTTTGCACAAACAGTGAATTACGAGTTAAATTTTGCATATTTTGTGGTTATTTTTAGTTATAATGCTCAAACAAAGAACAGTACTAAACAGCCACTAAATTATCATTGACAAACCGTTAGCAGTAGTAGTTCATAAACTTAGTTCCATACCCGGGTTTTGAAGTTAATCATCAAACACGTTTTGGATATATTGCGCGTTCTATTGTTTTCAGCTTTAAGGTTTATGCTCCCTCTGTTATATATGCATTTTTGCGGCAGAATTTTGTTATTCCTTTGACTCTCTTCGTCGAGAATGATAAGTTACTTAGAAAACAGAAGAGGCAGTCTGCTTCTTTAAATGTTATTGGGTAGATGAACAGAATTAAATCCTAGTTATCGAAAGATTTTGAAGTTTTCGTCCCAACAAGAGCCGAGTGATGAAACTAATTCGCGACCGCGTCGCAGAACTAGATCCCGATCATGTCATCGAGGCGTCGCCATGAAACAAACTCCGCTGAAGTGCGATCCGGAACTGCTGCGCCAGGTGATCGAGGACCGTGCCGATACCGAGCTGGAAAAAGCGGTGCATCTTCATCTTGATGTTTGCGAAACGTGTCGACGTTTGATGGAAAAAATCGCTCGGCAGGATCTGGATTGGGACGAGACATCGACGTTTTTGATCGACGATGATCTTGATCTGGAATGTCACACAAAACAGCAGAACCCTTTCGAGATGCTGCTGAGCACTCCTTTCAGGACAATCAATTAGACGATCTTTGCAATTAATTAGCGTCTAATTAATTAGTTTCTCAGATATGCACTACAAAAGTTCACATTACAAGTAAAAGAAGGGACTAATGTAGCCAAAACCACATATTTAATTGGATATCTTCGATGTGCTGAAGAGAATAAGAGAACTGAAGATATATTTTTTTTTGCAAACTCATTCCTGGCAAAGCCGCATCCAGTAAAATCCACACCACGCCCAGTACGTATCTTGCAGCAGCTTTGAAAATTTTTGAAAATGATGACCCCAGCATCAATTTTTCCGGTATGTTTTTTTTTTAGTTCGCAATAATTCATATTTATTGCTTAATTCAGTTTATACTTATTGTTATTTTTTAGGTGTATTTTTTACGCTAGTTAATAAGGCGTATAATTCGTAAAATTAGGTGCCCTGTCCACGAAAACCACAGATAAAATTTGTACACGCTTCTCTCAGCGAGTTAAAAATTAACTGAAAGGAGTCCTATTGTCTATGCTAATTTTTGTCTTCATCGCGTTTAGCCTACTAGTGCATCTAGTTGTTGTCTTTCCTAACCCCAAGTGCATTTTCCAGTCGTTACTCTTGGTGGTCAATCATAAAAATTATGTTTCAATTCTAAATTACGCAGGGGATAAAACATTGTCATCGTTGTCATGAGAGATTATGTTTCATTGACAGGTGTAACTCAAGCAATATCTGGGAATCCATGGAAGTGGCAATTTATTTAAACGTTTCATGATGACAACATTTTGTTTTGATTAAAAAAAAATTATCAGTATTTTCCACTAACCGTAAATAATGGGCAAATCTCCATGTGGCAAAATTCCAAGTTGCATTGGGCAAATTCCAACAGGCAAAATTTATCGGTTAAGAAATCTTTTTTTTTTATTAGAAACTATTATAGATTTTTTTTATTCTTTTTTAGTTTTACAAGTCTAACATGGCTGCAATTTTCCTCAGTGTTTTTTTTTTTTTTTATTTTTTTTTCAAGCCAAGCAATGAAATCCCTCCTTTCTGAAAAATCGAGATTTAAGAACTGAATATTATTTTTTTTCATTTCAGCTCCCTACCATCTATTAGAACCCAGCAAAGAAGCGGCTGAAGAGTTGGTCCGAAGTGTGTGAATTTTTTTAAACGAATTGCTCCATCTTCAAATGTGAAAGATTGTTGAACGATGCAAGGTTGTCCTTGCAACAAAGTTTTCGCACCATTTTCATTCAGCCTGTCTTGTGTGTAGCACAAATTTTGTTTCATTTTTGGACATTATGAACATTCGGTGATTCAACGAAAACTTTTAAGGAGTGTTTTCCCTATGAACTTCAGCTTTGTAGAATGTAGAATGAACCTATGACGAAACTACCGAAATAACATTTAAGAAAGCTTCAACATTAGTCTGCACAGAAGCATAAAATTATCTGCAAGTCATAAATTGCAAGAATAATAAATCTGAACTATGATAAGGTGCTGTGTTAACCAAAATAGCAAACGCTTGTACACTTACCGAAACAATTGTCAAATTAGTCCTATAATACGAACAAATCTATAATATAAAATTATAAAAAATTACCGAAATAACATTTAAGAAAGCTTCAACATTAGTCTGCACAGAAGCATAAAATTATCTGCAAGTCATAAATTGCAATGAAAATATGAGATAATGAATGAAAATAGACACTGTTCGCTTCTTTTTAACAAAAACCGTGCCCCTTTTGAATGGAACTGCTGTGTCCAATCCTAGTTTTGCGTGTTGGGAATTGAAAGAAAAGCGAACCAAATACAATTACGCCAAGACTACCTTCTTCATCAAATGGCTTGAAATCTGGCTCGCTCATCAACATTCTAAAGACCCTAAATGTTTTTGTTGTGTATCAGCATTGAAACCAAAACGAGCCAAATATTCGCCCTCGTGAAGACTTTTTTTTATCACCTGTGCAAACTAACAACAATTCCTTGAAAAAGAAAACAATTCCTTGAAAAAAAACGTTCTTAAAAAAAATAAAGATCCGGTTGTTCACTATTCATCTTGAGTTATCTTCAAACGAACTTGTAAAATATGGGTGTTTGCATCGATCCAATCTTAGTTGTGCACAGTAGGGGGTTGAAGGATAGTATCCAGGAATATAGGCTTGTTTCATACTATGACAAAACATATTGGATTTCTTGTTTTGTTGTGGAATATTATTTCTCTTTTTTGACTTTCAAAATAGGATGTAAATAGGTATTTCTCTATATCAGTATTTTATCCATCACAGCTTATTTTGAAACTATCAGTGTGATTGCTTCTAGTAACAAGTCTATGATATAACATACTTTTTAGTTTGTATACACTTATTACGATCTGGTATATCCCATTGGTAACCACTGCGCAAAGAACGTAACTGGATTCTGTCTGTTTGTCTATTTTTCCATCTGCACGTGAGTCTTTTTATCTGTATGTCTGTGTTCGTGTGTTTCTGTGTGTCTGTGCACTGGTATGTCTGTTTCAGTGTGTCTGTCCATTTTTCTTTGATAAACAGCATTAAAATATTTAATTCTATTTTTTAAAATAAACAGCATTAAAATATTTAATTCCATTTTTTTTTAATAAAAAGCATTAAAATATTTAATTCCATTTTTTAAATAAACAGCATTGAAATATTTAATTCCAATTTTTTAAATAAACAGCGTTAAAATATTTAGTTCCATTTTTTTTAAATAAACAGCATTAAAATATTTAATTCCATTTTTTTCAAATAAACAGCATTAAAATATTTAATTCCATTTTTTTTAAATAAACAGGGTAGATTTTTTTCATTCTTTGTTCTACTTTGTAACATGGATTCTTTTTTATGGGCTTTATGATTTCCATGCTATGGATGATCTTTTTTCATATTCCATTTCAAATCCTAGTAATCTTCAAAATGGCAAGCCGACCCTTTTTGCTCTGTGGCACTTGGTGTCTTTTTTTCGTAGAAGTGGACACAGAACTTGTGTTTATGAATGTGGGCAATAACGAAACCTGGGCTCCCTTAATGGTATTTTGTGTCCTTTCGTCCTCGTAAGTAGTGTAACTTCTGACCTTCACACCTCATCGCTGTCTATATTGCTGTGGTTATAAGGTGCAGGGATGCTTTTTGGATGGTAGTCGTACAAACGCGGCACGAAACTGCACACCACGAAGGCATCTGTCTCGAATGTTTGGTGTACAGGTGGCGGTTGGTGAATGCGTCCCGTAATGGGCTCAAAATCATGTATAGAAAACGCGTAGGGGTAATTGAAGCCATCGTACCCCACCACATCAAACGGATGGCTGGCATAGACCATATCGAACATCTGGTCGCCTTTTGTAATTATCATCTATAACACTGGGAGCCTAAATCTTCACGTTACACGAAAAAAAACTCATACAAATAGGGATTTTGGTTTGGTTTCTAGTACTCTCTTTAAATTTTTCTAGTGCTGTTTCGTGCCATTTTGTGCTGCCGAGCACCAATTTTGTCAAATAAGACAATACACTATTTGTGATTACAAGAGAATTGATTACGGTAACATTCCAAGACTACAAAATTTTAATTTTAGGCTTGGATTTATAAAATCAGTTTACTAAATTGACAAAATCTGTCACGTTTTACTAGAAGTAATCTTTATATTGTTGGGGGCTAGGGTTTGAGAAGAGGGGGTTATGTGGAGGGAACTTTCCACGGTGGAATTTGTTACGGGGGAAGAAAATTTCCATGAAGGGGGCGCAAAAATTTCTAACATTATTTAAAAAACAATGAAAAAATAAATATGAAAATGTTTTTTTCAACTGAAAGTAAGGAGCAGCATTAAAACTTAGAACGAACAGAATTATTACCTATATGAAGGGTTCACCTCCTCCTAACACATCGCTCTTTTTCGCTAAAGTATTTTTAGTAATTTCAATTATATATTTTGGAAAAGAGAGGTATAAAGTATTTTAGGGTAGGCTAAAAAGGGAACAGCATTGCCAGATGCTGTCTCCATATAACCCTTGTTCTTACCCTGTAAATCATCAATGAAAATTATGTATGAAATATTAAATATTCTTCCACTGGATCTTTTCCTTTCTTTCCGTTCTATTCTTCATATGACAGAACATGTTCAACGTATTTTGCCTGATTGTTTTTATCAAGATAATACGTTTATTCTGGATGATAATAAGAATTTAGATGCTTACTTGACCCAAGGCAATTTGGAGTCAGGCTCGTAACTTTTGATGGGTAAGTCTAGACTTGATGAAACTTATATATTTAAAATCAGCAGTAAAAAGCAATTCTTTTGATGTAACTATTTGTATTAAAATTCCGTTTTTTAGTGTTTTGATTACTATTGAGCCGGGTCGCTCCTTACTATACAGTTCATTACCACGAACTGTTTGAAAAGCGATTGTCCTCGTTTTTCAAGATAAGATGACCAAAGACTATTGGCTAATGTGGGATTTTTCTTCATCTGGTATTTTACCCTTTTGGGGCAAAAATTGTTTTTAATGTTGCACTGTTTTGCGACAACTGTTGCAATGTAATACGACAATTGATATTGTACTGACATTGTACTGATATTGTACTGACATTGTACTGATATTGTACTGTACTGTAATTGTACTGACAGGGGATACTATGTCTGATTTGATCTTTTAGGTTCTCAAGAAAAGGAAAATGATTTAGAGAGTCAAATATATGAAGATATAGATACATCTACAATTTGTACAACGTTGTCACGTGAGAATGACAGTATGACCGAAGAATTTCCTTGCAGAAGGCTGGATGGTGCTGTTCTTCTCTTAAGATCTAGGCTACAGTATCGCTCAGTCAAAAAAGTATCATATTACTAAGTAATTTGCTACCTACAGAGACCGGACTAATGCCTCGACATTTACCACACTCAATCTTATCACCTTTTTTATAGAGTGGATTGATTAGGGTTTTTATAAAATCACTGGGTAGTTTCCCTTTTTCAAAATCATATTCATAATCTTCAGTAGCGTATTTCTAACCTCAGAGCCTCCATATTTAAGAAACTCATTTACCACACTATCAGCACCTGACATTTGAATAAAAAAATTATACATACATGTATACATACACAGTTGCTCATTTAAAGAGAGTAGATATTATATAAGTATATATAAGAAGGATCCTCAGCTGTAGATCCTTCTTATTTCATGAAAAAGGATCCACTTATGCTGTTGAGAGGAGGGGCAGCAGCTGAAATTATCTGTAATCACTGAAAAACCTATCTACGCCTCTGAATACACTTTCATCTTTATGATCACTTACGATCACTAACTTTTTACTTTTAATTGATCACTTACATCTTTACATATTCAGGGATAATTGAAAATTATTTCAGCATTTAATTTTAACTATTTAGTTTTTTTAATTTTTCAATTTATTTTATTTTACTAGTTAACTAATAATTTATTTATTATTTTCACTTATTAAATGTGCCCTCTATTTTTATTTTAATGAAAATAAAACTTCAAAAACTATAAAATGATTTTATACTTAGCATTATTTATTTGGAATTTTGCGCCCCTAAAATTTCTGCGCCCGGGGTAAGTCCTCCGTCTGCCCCCCTAAAACTACCTCTGTTCTACTATTACCACTACTAATAGCACTATTGAAATGGCAATGAGCATTCCATACTCCAATCTAGATCCCACCAGGCTTTTAAAGAGGTAAGTCACTATTGCTGGGGATCTACTAGTGATTGTGTGCTTGATGATACCAAGAGTCTGGTTAGCCCCTGCCACTGCAGCATGGGTGTGGCTGTTGAATTTGAGGTCTCCATCCACAACAACTCCCATATCTCTATCTTAGGTAATCATGAAAATTGGTTGCCTCTCACTGGAATTTGGTAATATTAGATATTGCTATTGCAGGTTATTTCTTCCAAAATGGAGGAAGGCAATCAAGAGATTTCGTGATCCGAGCATGTGAGAATGAATCGCAGATTATGGAATAGGCGGCAAGCTAAGTAATTTTCGAAGAATCGGCACGAATGATCAGATGCCTACCTGCTGATCTGAGGCACGCAGCGTTAGCCGGCTGGCTCCAGCGGTCTATTATGTCAATGCTTGTCTACTGGGGGACATGTGTTCGAGTCGAGAATCTGGTTGTCTGAACCGCATCGGCGTTCGACCAGTTTCAGCGTCCAAGATTCAAGCCTCTCAGTAGGCATCAAAACGTCCGAAAGTTGGCCTCAGAATCTTTCTCTATTTAGCTCGAATTTGCAGGAAATGAGGATTGAACGGCTTGGGTGAAGGACTCCTTCTTTGTTTAAACTTAGCGTTATTACAGTTAAAGGATTGATCAGAAGGCCTGAAGAGTCTATTAGTTCAGTTAGTATTTCCTTCACTTTTACACTAGTATCTACACCATACAGTACATACTTGTGTAACTTTTCCACGTCTTTTTTGGAGCTAAAATTCTTAAACTATCAAGAATTGTTTCTTTGGATTTTGACAGGACGGCGCGGCCCGAGGGCCCGAGGCGACGGGAATCGACGGCATCTCGCTCGGCGGCCGCCTCGCGCTCGAGGTCGGGCTGACACACCCGGAGGCGTTCGGCGCGGTCGGAGGCATGCAGCCCGCGATCCGAGAGCTGCAGGGCGCGCTCGCCGACCGGGCTCAGGCCGCGCTCGCCACACGTGCGCAGCGGATCCGGCTGCTCACCAGCGACGACGACCCGTTCCTGTGGGCCACCCGTCGCTTGTCGACGGAGCTGCGCGAGCGCCGCATCCCTCACACCCTGACCAGTAACCTTGGACGCAATATCACGCAGCTGTTCAAGACAAGAGTTCACCTTGGCACTGAGGGTACTGAAGGCATTAACAGGGATCATTGGCACTTCGCTAGTATATTTAATAACAAAGACCGGAAGCTTCATGTTCTGGGAATCGCACTTTAGAAGCGAAGAAAGAATATCCGATGCACAGTTCAATGCAGCATTGGCTCCTACGCGCTTCGATGGGACTTAATTCGGAATAAGCTTTAAAAAAGGAGTTTACGGCGCTCACAAAGAGAATAAGACACGAATAGAGGGCGCAAAAGAATTTAAACTTTACGTAAGATATTTATCAAATTTATTTAAGTTTAAATGCAAAAATGAAAAGTCAGCAAGTTCAGGAAAACGAGCTAAAATGATCAAGTTATTCAAATCTAAGTCCCTTCTACGCCCTCATTTTCACTTATGTCTATAGAATTAAAACAATATTTTTCACTTTATGTCTATTTTGAAAAATATTTAATTGTTTTATTTATTTGTTTGCTATTTTCGAGTGTTCGTTTTTCCTAAAGACCGAAGTCTTTAGTCACCTAAAAGGATTGCACGCTATTACAAGGGGCCTCATCCATTAGTCTGTATCCTACCTATTGTGTAGAAATAAAACCAAAACAAGGTTTTAAAAGTACCCCAAATCACAAAAGATGTCCATTTTGTCTAAACCAGTTCCTCAAGGTATGTTCTTTTTTGTTTTTTGCTCACTTTTGTGTATTAAAGTAGTGGGGCGCAAAGTATCAATACTTTTTTATCTCAAAATCATAAGGGGAGAGTGGAGCGTCTGACTGAGGATGGACAAGGAGAGTAAATTCTGCTAGGGCGGTTTTCTGGGAACATATAAGGTAAATATAGAATGGGTGGTCGTATAAATTTTGGAGGGAGCTCATTGGATCGGTAATCAGAAGTTCTAGTGCTCTTTTAAGATTCAGAGTGATCGGAGGGTAGATACCCCCCACACCTCGTATTTACCCGAAATACATTTGATAGAAAATTTTGAGATGACCAATTGTTGTCTTAGAAACTTCGAAAAGAGCTCATTTGATTAGATATTGAAAGGGATAGTGCCCTTTTTAATAGTTAAAAGTGATTAGAGGGCAACTAATCCCCCTCCCTCTTAATTTTCCATGAATTTAGCACAGCCTCGCAAGCTTCGCTGATGTTGTGTTATTGATTATGAAATGTTTACTTCTAATAAAATTGTTCTACTACTACTACTACTGCTACTACTTGCTCTCTAAAGAGTTTCATAAACAAATCTGAAACTTGAACTCATGTTCTACTTTAGCTTCATTTAACGTAAGCGGTGACCGAATCATCAATAGTCGTAATGTTTTCAGCTTCGATGTAGCTGGACAAAATTATCACAAAACCAATTTGGCGGAACACGCAGCACAACAATAGAATGTTAAGACCTTTGCTAAAGCTCTTCTATCAACAGAATCGAACTCTTGCTAATAATCTACAAAACTGGGGACCAAAGGTGTTTGACAACTAAGGCAACTCTCAATTATTAATCTTCAGTAGCTTATTTCTAACCCCCGAGCCACCATATTTAAGAAACTCATTTACCACACTATCAGCATCTAGAGCCTTGCTATTTTTTAATCATTTTAGTCCTGTAGCCAATTCTTCCTCACAAACAAATCTACCTTCACATCCAAGGTATCATAAACTTTATATTATCAAGAAGACGTTTTGTTCTCTTGTCTATAATGTATGGACTTATGTTCTTTGTTGGCATTAAAAAATGACGCATTTCATGGTTAAAAAGATAAGGAAGTGTCAGATAAAAGTGATTTGTCGTGGTGGTCTTGTTTCAAAGTTGTTTCGCAACAGATAAATATGCCAAACATTTAGCTGTTAATTTGTGCAAACAGCATTCAGCAACCTACGATAAGGTAAGAAATTTTTGCAATGCAAAACTTTTAAAATATCGTCACCTACTTTGATTAAAACACAAAAACAATCTCTTACTTATTGGATACTATCGAAATATATTAAATATAATTGGAGCATTGCATCTCCGCTAAAACGTGCATTAAAATATTTCAACAATAATAAGAATACTGTAATTCTAACACCGTTATTAAAAATACTCTACACATCTTATTAAACGAGCAATTATGTGAATATCTTTATTCTTTGAATTTTTTCTTGAAAACTGCTCTAAATTTTTTTTTCATGAAACATTACAAGTTCGTGCGTTGTGTTGTTTTTACGAAAAATTTTCCAACCTATAACTAAGTAAGGGAGGGTCTGGTTTTGTAACTCTTAAATTTAAGTTTATTTCTGGCTGGAGAATAAGTACTATTTAGGTCACAGATCTAGAAAGTGGTTAACCCCTTTCCTTCCCCTGAAATTCCCGTCCAACTCACCAATCGAAATAAAAAAGCTACTCAACAAAATTTTTTATGAGTTTTTAAAGTTTTCTTTTACCCCACCTCCCAAACAAAATCCTGGATATGGTCCTACTTAATAGTATAACAACACAATTCACCAGAGACAGTAATTTCTATTGCAATAAGTTCAAGATTTCAAGAGTCTATTGTAAGACTCTATTGTATTAACTCTATTGTAAAGCTATTAAGTCTTCGCATTAAGTCTATTAAGTCTACTGCAGTCCATTGCAAGCTTTTGCAAGTCTTTCCTTAAGTTATTTCTTCTAGTCTTTGTCTAGCGCGTCGAATGTAATTCAAGAACATTTCTGGTCTTCTATTTCCTGCCATACACAAAACCTAATTTGCTATCATAATGGCTTTTGAAAAAAGGGAAAGAGCGAAGATTATAGACTGATTGTAACTTGATATTCAGAAAAGTCACAAGCAGTCTCAGTCGTAATTAATCATAGTCGCAGTTGGTGTAGAAGCAGTTACAGTCCTGAAAGTTTCAAGCTAATACCTTTAGCATTTCCTTATATATGGCAGATACGCCATTTTGATAGCCTGGTTAGATATAATTTCTTTTGAGCTAGTTCAACATCCTTGTCATTCTTGAAGCCATAGCTATTGGACTTTTTGACTTATTTGAAGGGGCTATCTCGATATTTTGATTGGATGTCTTTGAAAAAAGGGCAGGGCAGTGAAAATGGCGTTAAAGGGGGCCTTCAAGGCTGCACGACGCGCGGCCTTGGACTTCACCATCCGGGCCCGGCGGGCATTCTTTTCGGTAGCGCTTTTCTTCGCCATCTCTCAATCCCTCCGATCAGGCCTGGAACGGCATGTTGAACTTCTTGAGGAGCGCCTTGGCCTCCTCGTTCGAGTTCGCCGTTGTGCAGATCACGATGTCCATGCCACGGATTTCATCGACCTTGTCGTAGTCGACTTCCGGAAAGACAATCTGTTCCTTCAAGCCCATCGCGTAGTTGCCGTTGCCATCAAAACTCTTAACGTTTTAACAATTACAAACAGTACCTTTCGGGTAATTTTGGAGAAAACAATTTTCTTTCGTGGCATTTTGGGTAGACCAACCACAAATTCGTAGGTGAAAAAAGCGCTGCTTTCGGACCTTTTTTTTAGTGACCCCTGATCCTCTGAACAACTACAAATTAAATGTCTTCCAGAATTTGAGCCTACGTTTTACCCAGATGATATGACCCTACAGTCAGGAGCGTCATGTATGGGGATACTTCTTCTAGATGTGTTCAATTGGTCGCTAGAGAGTTTAGGTCTGGTTCAAGACATTTCTCGAGTATTTTTGGACTGAAATGTTATAGATATATTACTGATATGATCCACCTAGATTTTGGTAATAAAAAATCTATTGCTTAAACTTTTATGGGTTTTATACTTTTAGTCGCTTTTGTAAATTAACTGGTTATTAATTTGAGAAAATTACAGCTTTTGCAATAAAATGTTATATACATCCTTCAGGTTTTGATTTGTTCATGTTTTATTTTTAGTCAAGATATTGTGCCAATGGTAATTTTCACCTATGGTAAGCTTTTTTTTTTGTGGGGTCAATGCGCCGCCGGTCAGTTATCAGGTGGGGGATACCCAGTTCGTTGCGGTCGCCGCCGGCGGCAGCCGGTTTTTCGGTTTTCCGCCGGGCGATTACCTCACCGCCTACGCGCTGCCGAAATAGCCGACGATCCGCCGTTGTGCGATTCGGTCTGACCCCGTGGAATTTCGCCGACCTGTCGGCCGCCACGCTGACGGAACAGGCGGCCTTCGGCGAGGCGCACGGTTACGGTTCGTTCTGGCTGCCGGAAAATCATTTCAACGATCGCGCGATCCCCGGAAGATCAGGCAGCCTCACAGCCTGACAAGAAGCATGATGTTGGCACCATCACCTCGACAACTGAAGAATCGATCTCTCCGGCAAATTCTATCCCTGAGGACACATCTGAGAGCAACACCAGTGATCAAGCTGTAGATACTCAGGCTGTGAGCAAGACCTTATTCAGAGCAAAAAAGAAGTTTGAACAGCTGGACAAAGATGGATCTGGGAAACTTGAAGGAGATGAGCTTTTCCTGTTGGCTGATTGGGTATGGAGTAGTTTTCACCCCGAGGGCCAAGTGCTCTTAGGGTTTTAAGCCGAAAATTTCAAGGTATCTAGAGGTGATGTTGAAGAGAGATTTTAGGGTGCTCCCCTCCCTTCCTCCTCTTCTTAGGTGGTCTCTCTGCTCAAGGCTTATCAAAATCTTAGAATTGACCTTTCCTTCAAACTAATCAAAAGACCTATTAGCTATACCTCCAGGAATGCCATTACCTCGTAGTCCAGGGGCAAGGAATATAAATTATGCAATTCGCCTATTGTTTACATGCTGGATTTTTCACCAGGAAAAGAGGACACATTTGATTCTGAAACATCTGAGTGAGGTAGTCCCAAGCCAACGCATTCATAATTATCATCATTTGGGTAATTCTGAGGTCGTTTCCAATTCCACTCAGAACAAAGAACCTAAAAAGAATAAAAAGAACATTAATTTTTTAATAAAGGAGCTATCTTTGGACAAGGGAGTTTTCCTATATTTTTATGTTTTCAGTGACTTAAATAAAATTATTTTTTAAGGTAGTTTAGCAAGTTTTTAAATCCTTTTTTAGCTGGCTTTGCTCGTTTTATTTTTGATATATTTAACTCAAGTGCTAGGTCTTCCAAGTGTTCCCTGTATTTAATGAGTTCCTGTTCCGCATTTGCTTTTTCAATAATGACAGAAAGGAGATGGGTTACAGAACCTATTAGTTTGAGTTCGTATTCAGAAGGAAGGCAAGGTTCTGAAAAATAGATACCAAAAACGCCTATTGGAGAATTGTTATTGGAAATAAAAATGGGTTCGGACCAGCAGGCTCTAATCTGATGTTGAAGGGCTACTGCACTAAATTTTTCACAATGAGGATCCCTGCTTACATCTCCAGTGACAATTCGTTTTCGCTCCAGCAGGGGTTGATCAGAATAACGCCGTTTGTAGTGCCCTTCCCTCGCGCAAGGCAACAACTCATGGTCATTGGCACATCTCGATCTCGGTGCGCATGGTGGCCCAGGAAGCGCCACCATCAAGGCTGTAGATCAGATAACTCTCCTCATCGTCAGGCCATTGCGGATGCACGCTGTAGAGCTCGAGGTATATCTGCTCATCATCGCCCAGGCAGGCCTGACCAATCTCTTCTGGCGCCGGTGACGCCTCGGTGCTCATTTTGCTGCCACCGAGGCCCACCTTTCGTTTTTCCACAAGCGTCAATCAAGGATACAAGTAGTGCGGGTGGGGTGGAGTTGGTCATTCCCCCTTAGATTTTAAAAAATAACTTTATTGGGTATTTTCATCTAAAATGTCTCGTTTGTTATTTTAATGTGAAAGAAATAAAAAATAAGATAGTTACAGATTTGAACTTTGATTTAAAAAAATAAAATTCCCTTCCCCTTAATAGACTCTACTAGGTTTCCCAAGAGTTAAACCATGCTTGAAATTATAAAAGAGCAGGCAGTAATTTTGACTTGATGCGATTGTACTTTTTGGCCAACCGTCTAGGGCTAAAAGAAAAGCAGGTCGTCCTCGTCTGGGGTGGGAGGATGTCATAAATAAAGATTTAAAGGAAATGGGAGCTTCCTGGGAGCCTGTAAAGAGGGAGGCCTAGAATAGATCGGGTTGGAGGAGGAGCGTTGCGCAGCTGTGTTGGCCTCAGGCGGCTTGGCGCTGCTGTGAGTTATTAATTGTAGTAGTAGGTATTAATACCTGCTGTATGTTTGTTTGTCACCTTAATATCCTTAAGCTTTTCGGACACATCTACTGATATATGTACACATTGTCTTTGGATCGGAGCCAGTATCTCTTTTAAAAGCCGCCAACTTTATGCCCAGTTACAACTTTATGCCCATCCTACCATATTGCTGATACCCTCGGTTGAAAATATAGATGCACATAGTGCGTCTTTTTCAGTTAAAAGTGCGTCTTTTTCTCGCTCCTCAATGTTCCCTGAAAGTTTCAACTTAATAACCTTAGTTGGTTCCAAGATAAACCATTGGCCAGTCTTTGGTATTGGAGATATGTCCATTCGACAAACTGGATAATGGGAGCAACATTAAAACTTAAAACGAACAGAAATTATTCCGTATGAGAGGGGGATGTTGGACAAAAAGCAAAACTTTAGCATAAAGAGTGAGACATTGAGGAGGAAGCATCCCCCTCATATGCGGAATAATTCTCATTTGTATTAAGTTTTGATATTGCACCTTAATTTTAGTTGAAAAAAAACTGGTTTTTCTAAACTTAATTTCTGACCATATTTCCAATAATGCCGAGAAATCCACCACCTCCCACGGTGGAAAATTCCACCTGCGGAAACTCCTCCATTGAGAAACTAACGAGGTAACCGGTTTTTCCTTGAGTTTTACACATGATAAACATGAATGAGGGGCGTATAATACACAAGCACCATTATCACGTGTGTGAGGTAGGTTACCCCCTCCTCAGCTCCCACTCTTCATGTTAAAGTCTTATAGTGCTTCAAAATCATTCCTAATTCTAACTCAATGGCCTTTATGTTTCCTTAGTCTCACGCTAAGCTGAAAGAAACTAACGAGGTACCCGGTTTGTTCTCGGGTTTTACACAGGATATACATGAATGAGTGGCGTATAATTTAAGTTTCAACGTTGCTCCTTACTTTCAGTTGGATTTTTTTCTAATCGTTTTTCATATAGTGCCGGAAAATATGGCTCCCCTCCTTGGAAAATTCCTCTATGGAAAGTTCCTCCCACTTAAAATGCCCCTCCCCTTGTAGATTCACCCGAGAAATTGCATCATCGCTGAAAATTCACCGGGAAAAGTTCATGCGGACAATTCCGTCTGAAAAGTTCTCCTTACTATACATTCATTTGAAAAACATGTTTTCGGGTATTTTTCTAATTATGCTGTAAGCCCTCCCGGCTTTATGCACGGCGTAAATCGTGGGCGCTCAATGCCTATCATGGCGAGCCGGGGCTGCCCGTATCAGTGCACATTTTGCTCCAGCCCATCGATGTGGACGACCCTTTGGCGCGTACGCACACCCGAAAGCGTCATCGACGAGATGCGGGATTATATTGAGCGATACAATGTAACAAACTTCGATTTCTATGACCTCACGGCCATCGTCAAAAGATCGTGGATTATCGAATTTGCCAAACTCGTGGCGAAGCAACTTCCAGGGATTACCTGGCAGCTGCCTTATCGACCATCTGGAGGGAGTGGGGGGACGGTTAATTCGGAAAAATTAGAAAAATCGAGGTATTTTTAACTCACGAACGGGTAATCGGATCTTAATGAAATATGATATTTAGAAAGATATCGTGTCTCAGAGCTCTTATTTTAGATCCCAGGGGAAACCTGAAATCTTGGAAAACGCTTAGAAAGGAGAAATCGGGATGAAACTTGGTGGGAAAAAATAAGCACAAGTCCTAGATACGTAATTGACATAGCCGGAGTGGATCCGCTCTCTTTGGGGGAGTTAGGGCTACCTCAATTTTTCTAATTCTTCCAAATTAACACCCCCCAGCTCCTCCAAAGAGAAAGAATTATGTCAATCACGTATCTAGAACTTGTGCTTATTCTTCCCATCAAGTTTCATCCCGATCTCTCCACTATAAGCGTTTTCCAAGATTTCTCTTTCCCTCCTATAACCCTCTATGTCCCCGGATCCAATTCGAGTCGAAAATGGAGCATCTGAGACATAAGATCCTTCTATATATCAAGTTATATTAAGATCCAATCACCTATTCGTAAGATCAAAATACCCCAAGGAAAATCACTTGGTAAAATTCTAGTTGGTTGACTTCTTGCTATCTCAGAAGGGGGTTATGTTAGGAAAAAGAAATTTCAGGGATGCATCTACAGGCTAAAGTATGTCCTGGGAAGGTATTTTGAAGTACCTACATCCACTCCTTCTCCCTCTAGAGGGCCCTGACTTCTGATGACCTTCAAAATGTGTTATAAAAGTGAAATCTTGCAAAATAGATCTTCTGCTTGAATGAAGTACAACAAAATTGTTTTCAGCTTCAAAAATTTGATAAATCCAAATTTATCGGCTGTGGTAGCAACTGAGACTATTGCTATGACATATTGATCACCTTCCCAATCAGCACGCTACGATGTGTGTCTTTTTTGGAAAAACCGTTCGTGCATAAAACTCTTGGAAAAACTCTTTCTCTGTTTGTACTCTGTCCCACAGCCTATATAGACACCAGTTGCGCGGAGTCATATTAACACACATCTTTAGACCAGGCATTAACCTCCAGAGGCTCCCACAGCCAATCAGCGCGGAAAGATCTTGGCTCTATTGACTCTATCAGCGCGGAAAGATCCAAACATGATGATTGTGATGATGATGATGATGATGATGATGATGATGATGACGATAGTAATAGTGATTATGATAATGGCAATGATGATGAAGATGACGATAGTAATGTGACTGTGATAATGTCGATGATGATAATGATGATGATGATGATGATGATGATGACGATAGTAATAGTGATTATGATAATGATGATGATGATGAAGATGGCAATAGTAATGTGATTTTGATGATGTCGATGATGATAATGATGATGATGATGATGATGATGATGATGATGATGATTGTTTTACGGTGTATACAGCGAAAATGAGGCCTTAAGAAAGCAAGCAATTCAAATCCTGAGAAGTATCGTCAACAATGAAAGATATGACTCTACTGAAGATCTGCGAAAGGAAATATTTAAGATTTGTAATGTTTATATGCCCAGAATGGTAGCAACCCATGACCCAAAATACTTAGAAACATTCGAGTTGACATTAGAATTGCTTGGTAAAAGACTAAATATTGACATTCCTATTTTAAATGGTATGCTGAAACTAGAGCAGGATGCCCTGCTTTCTAGAGATGGGGCTTTGAACTTTTGATTTCCGATCAAGTGAGCCCTCTCCCGATCTTCTAGAATCACTGGTTTGATACGAACTCCCCTGGGAAAAGAATAATAACAAGTAAATACGCATCCGTGATCTTGCTGCAGGCAAAAAATCGATCCTTACTTATAGTTCCTTACTACGAATTGTTTGGTAGATGCATGTGTTACGTCTAGCGGAACACAGCTCTCATTTCATGCTGAAAGTCCGTAATTACTTTCACCCAAATCGCTACATTAAACATTAAAACTATTTAACCTTAGGTGGTATTTCCAGTATCTAGCCTTTTTCCAGTACTGGAGATTCTGTTCCAGTCAAAATAGAAACTAGATCTGCGTTGCACGGGCAATGTGACAACCTTTATTTGGCTTCGCCGAGCAAAGTGTTACGAGAACAACACTTTGGTTTTGTTTCCTCGCTTCGATTAAACGCTGAAGTTGTTAATCTGTAAGGATCTTAAATAAAAATTAAACTCGTTGTAAAATAAAAACCTATTTAGATAAAAATCACACCTGCCTTCACGCAGTTTATTTCTAAATGAAAGGATTCAGCAGGCAAGGCAGATCACAGATGCGTGTTTATTTGTGGTTTCTTTTCCCAGGGTTGGTCGTATCGACCCAGTTGTTCTAGAATGTTGCAAGAGGGCTCATTCTAACGGAAATAAAAAGTTCTAGTACCCTTTTTAAGTGACCAAAAAAATGGAGGGCACCTAGGCCCCCTCCCACGCTAATTACTTTCCCAAAGTCAACGGATCAAAATTCTGAGTATTCAACGTACTCATCAAAAGTTACGAGCCTGGGAAAATTTGCGTTATTTTAGAAAATAGGGAGAAACTTCCCGCCTCTTACATTACCAAAAACCCTCTTTCTTGTTATTTATTCCATTTACCTCATCAACCTCCTTTTTGTTCACTAGTTTAATTTCTTTTTAAATTCTGTGAGTTTTTTTCTATGTTTTCAATGTTTGCAACATGTCAACTTATCAATCTGTCTTTTTCTTGATCAATATACCATATTTCTCTTTTTTACTGTCTTTGTTTTGTTTCGGAATTGTGAATTGGCTTATTTTGACTTAGGATAAGTCATTTTCTAAGATATAAATCTTATCTAAGTCAACACATACTAGGCTCTTATCTTTTGATGGGTAAGATAAATTGGATAAAACTTGTATATTTAAAATCAACATAAAAATATAATTCTTTTGATATAACTATTAGTATAAAATGCCGTTTTTTAGACTTTAGTTTACTATTGAGCCGGGTCGCTCCTTACTACAGTTCGTTACCACGAACTGTTCGCAAACATGCGTTGAACACTGATAGAACATAATTCATAAGTGTTTAATTGAAATACTTTCAATTTTATAATAATTTGAAAACTTTTTGTTTGTTTAGAAATCGCTACTTTAGGTACCAATTGAAGGGATATGGAGGGTTTAAGAAAGCGCCGGTACCAGGGATCGGAAAAGTATGTGTGCTGTCGGAATGCATATAGGGACGCTACTCGTACTTGTCGGTTATTGAAAACACATTCAAGAATTACTCTTAGGTCACGTCTCAGAAAACCGGTTTCATAGCTACAAAAACAAGTGACGGATAATACAATGCATTGGACTTAGACAGAATGCATTAAACCTTTATAATTTGGACTGTATATTTGCACATTAAGGGTAAGGGTTGCTTACGTTAGGCTATTGAGCCGGGTTGCTCCTTACTACAGTTCGTTACCACGAACTGTTTGATAAGGCGATAAAAAGAAAGAGGGTCAGTATGGCAGCTGGATAGTTAAGTTTAAATTTTGTTGTTCTTTCGCTATTCTTTTTTTTTAATGTCTGATATTTAAAGGATTTAAGTTTGAGGGGGAGAATCGTCCTGTTGTTAAAGAAGTACATTTTACATGGCCGTTATAAAATCAAAACGTGGTATCTATGCGGGCATGATGATTTTTGAGTATTTATACTTCTTCTGTGAGCTATTCGATAGTATTCATTTTGATAATTTCATCTATTAAATTCCAAACTTTCCGTTAAAATTATAAAATCACATTAGAAATCATACTTCTTGTATAAAATCGTTTAATGCATTTTAATAATAAAAATTTCTAAGTAATAAAAATAAGCTTAACACATTTTCAGCAATTGTTCATGAAATTTAAAATTATCGTGAAACAATTTTCTAAATAAGCAATTCAAATTTTTATTTCATATCAAGAATTATAAAACCATTCTATTATAAATCATCCGCTAATAAATATCGATTTTCGTCATTTCTATTTTTATAATTTAAAGATTATTCTTTTGTTCGCTTACTCTATTGCTCAACCGGTGACAAGTTAAACCAATATAAAATTGTTTGCATGAATACAAGAATCTATATATGTTACTTTCAGTAATAAGATCATTTCTATCGTTCTCAGGGTTAGAATTTTTTTTTATGAATAAACTCATTTTTGAAGAAAACAACCACCTAAATAATTATCCGTTTGATCATATTTCTTTGAAACTTTTCCAAGTTTATCGCTGAGTCTGGGGATGTGTGATAATACCCTACGTACGGAGACTTTGGCAGAACTTGTCACCCTCAAAGCGAAGGATCTTTTTTTAATCCTGCGCGAAGTGTTCAGGATATTGCATGCCGAACCAAGATCTAACGCCAACTCATTTATCGCCACCATGAAGAGATGGAAACTTTCTTCTTCTTGCTTGCTTAAATCGTCCGCGCTCCAACGGAAATGATCTTTCATGACAATGAATGTGAATGCTTTCCGCGAACCTCGCTGGTTTCGGCGAGACGCGATGCTGCTTCTGTACGAATCGGGGCACCGACCAAGGCTATTGGAACATCGTATGTTCAGTTGACTTTAGGCCGCTTCCAACTGGCTTCCGTAGGGTCAAAAGTCAAAGACCATCTTTACGCGTAAGTGCAGAGGCATTCGATGTAGATGTCCAAAACATCGTAAGGTACGCTCAGCTGCTTGGATAGAAAACCGAGACTGCTTGGTTAGCTGCAGTAGCTTTTCATTACTCATGAAATCAAATCACCTTTGACCCTTGATCTTTCTCAAGATCTTCTGCTGGAATACATTGACGGCCTTTAGTGTTGCGGTTGAAGCAGCTCGCGGAACAGGACGTCGTACTCGGCGTCGGAGATCTCCGGCTCGGCGAGCACGTGATAGAGGTGGTCGTGGCGCGACAACTCGGCGCGCAGCTCGGCGGCGCGGAGCTCGGGCTTCTTCTTGCGGGCGGGCGTCATGCGTCCCGCGTGCTGTCGTCCGCGTCGGCGTCCGCGCCGAGGTCCTCGGGACCGAAGGCCTGGGGCAAGAGCTCCGCCAAGGACGTCCGCACGCGCGGCCCCTTCGCGCCCTGGACGATGATCTCGAGGTCGTCGGCGAACTCGCTGGATGAGCTTTCAACTTTTTTTTCAGCTTTCAAATTTTTGTATCTTAATTTTACGTTTCCTTTCAGGCCTCATGGCGATCAAAAACTGATAATATAAGTGGATACTTTTTGGCATCTAGAAATATGCATTGGATTTTGGTAAAGTATTCTTACGTTATATTTGTCATACAGGCACAGACAAACGAATATACAGACAGGCGGTCGTTTATCTTGGGCAATAAAAGTGATTTCCCCTTCTACTCAAGATAGGGGACTCTAATTCTCCTAAATAGGTTTTTGTCCAGGGCTGCAAGTTACAAATTTGACCAGTGTTTGCATATAGTAAAGGTTTTTGGGGAGTGAACAGACGTTTTCAGGGAGATTTTTCGGTGTGGAGGGGGTCGAGAAGAGGGGGTTATGTGTTGGGTACTTTCCATGGAGGAATTTGTCATGGGGGAAGAAGATTTCCATAAAGGGGGCGCAGTATTTTCTAGCATTATTTCAAAAAAACAATGAAAAAATAAATATGCCAAAGTTTTTTCAACTGAGAGTAAGGAGTAGCATTAAAAACTAAAACGAACAGAAAATTCATTCGCAGCCCGACCGGATCAAGGCTCAGGGGGGGGGGGCGGAAATCTTGGAAAACGCTTAAAGTGGAGAAATCAGGATGAAACTTGGTGGGAAGAATAACCACAAGTCCAAGTTACGTGACTGACATAACCGGACCGGGTCTGCTCTCTTTGGTGGAGTTGTGGGGGGGGAGTCATTCGGAAAAATTAGAAAAATGAGGTATTTGTAACTTACGAATGGGTGATCAGATCTTATTGAAATTTTATATTAATAAGGATCTTGTTCTTTAAGACTTTCCTTTTTGCATACAATTTTTTTTTTTTTTAAATTAAACTTTAACCTCTGGAACGTTTTTCGAATTGGTCTTAACTGAGTTTTTGACAGTAAAAAAACTCCTGTGGGACCTGAGGCCTGTAGATCCACCGTGTGGTACCCAACCTACTCTTCTATGGGTTATTCTCATCATGTTATCACGCAGGTTCTACAGTGGACGCTTGCTAGGCTTGATTGCTTGCAGGTTTAATGGCGATCTCTGACAATGGATCACGCAATATCCTGCACATAGTGTGTATTCGTAGTTTGACCAAAACTCCGTAATAAAATAGCAATAATATTGACAAGCAGGTATGGATGATGATGAATATACTGAACAAAACCGTGATAATGCATACATTTAATCAATCATACTTAATTTTCAAGAAAAGCAGAAAAGAATTGGAGCATAGAAATGATTTCTTTCTATGTGAACGATTTGCAATAATGTTTTCATTTGTGAATTTTCCAGTTTTCCCAGGAAAGGTTCAACCGAAGAGTTACTTTAAAACCATTATTATGTGGATTGTGGAAAACGCCGTTTTCAGTAACAGTTTTCATTAAGCCTCTGATTTTCCTTTTAAAGCAATCTTTTGATTGTTAGAATTTTGCTAGAGCTCATACCATATGAGCTCTTGGCTCTTGACTCTTCCGACCTTGTCACAAGTGCCATATGAACTCTTAGCTCTTGCTGAATTAATGCATGTTTTGATTTTGGCTCTCCGCACATAAATAATTAAAAAGGAATTTGCATATTAATTTTTTTTGGCTAAATAGCTTTCTCATAGTTTTAATCGGAATATTTGGAGAAAAAAGAAGTGGGAGAGGAGGCCCAGTTGCCCCACCCAGCAGGATGTACGAGATCTCGCCACGACGGAATCCCAGGACCCGTAGGCTGGCGAGGTCCCGCGCGCGTTCGGAAAGCGAGATGCGCGCTGTGTTGTACACCACTCCGAAGGCGATCACTCCGGCGAAGAACAGGTTGAAGGCGAGCGCCGTGCCCATGTTCTCCGTGAGGTACTTGTTGAAGTTGTCGATGGTGGCCTGACGCAGGGACACCCCGGCCACCGCCGGCGTCTTCTTCAGCTTGTCGTAGAGCGTGCGCACGCCGATGCCCAGCTTCGCAGATGAATCTTAAAAGTGTGACATTAAATAAGACTTAATCTAGATTAAGTATTAAACAAGAACCTGTTGAGTTAAAGTAAATACTAAAATATAATTTTGCTTGCGAGCTATGGCCTTGAACAAATCATTATTGTCATCACTAATCACTACAAATCATTAAATCCATTATTTATTTTTAAAACCATAAGATTATCAGGTAAAAGTTATGGTGATCAAAAGAATTGGAATCTATTTGAAAAACATATATCTCTGTTATGCTACATTGTGACATTGGTTAGATGGTCTAGGCAAGATGATCGCCACCCTGGACCAGCTTTCGGGCGGCCGCGTCGATCTTGGCGTGGGCGTCGCCATCACCGAGGACGAGTTCGACAACCTGGGCGTGGATTTTGCCAGCCGCGGCCGGCGGGCGGACGAGATCCTGGCCGCGATCAGAATTCCCGACGTCATGTTCTATGCGGGCCACATCATTTCACCTCCAGGCGTCGCCGGACGGTTCCCGGCCGAAGCGGAGGACGAGGTCAAGAAGCGGATCGAGCGCTGGCTGGATACCCATGAAGTCAGCTCTGATTCCACTGAAATTTCAGAGCTGGAGCTTGTCGGAGAGAGAATGAAGGGAAAGCAAAACTTAAGGGATGAAAAGTCTATATTATTATAGATGACGCGGACACCCACAAATCACCTTGAAATCATTTACATATAATACAGTGCATCCAATAAAAGCTTTGAAATAATTCAAGGCCAAGTCACTTACACTAGGAATAATAGAAGGCGAGGTAATTGTAACGAGAAGGTCCATAAAGTGGATAGCCCTTACCTGTGTATATCCCTCCCTTTAGCAACAATAGGTAAAAATGAACAGAAATTATCCGAAGTTTAAGGGGGCTTCCACAGTTTTTGCTAGAAATGAAATGAGACAGAGGTACAACTTTTCTAAACAGTGTTTTTCGAAAAGATGCTAATCTGATGATTTCGACTCGCAATCATCTTGCAAAACTGCTCAAATGCTTCTTATTTGGCAACACTGTGACCTGAGGATCAAAATTACACATTATGCAAACTAACTATGAAAATTTACAAGATAAACATATTCATATCTGTCATATTCTTGTCCAAAATGTAAATTGACTGTTTGGAAATTAAATTCAATAAAAGAGCAGAAATTAAAAGAATTAAAATCAAACACCTAACTAACAATAAAGTGAGTTATTCACCAATATCCGCGATTTGCACAAAATCCAAACAAAATTGAACTGCCAACGACGGATACTAACGAACAACTGAACCAACTGTTGTTTGTTAGTATCCGTTTTTTGCAGTTCAAATTTGTTTGGATTTTGTGCAAATTGTGGATATTGGCGAATAACTCACTTTATTGTTTGTTAGGTATGTGATTTCGATTTTTTCCATTTTTAGTCTTTCATGGAAACGTATTGTTAAGTTAAGCTTTCCCATGTAGACTAGAGCGACTCGTACCCCTGCTGGATTCCTTTTTTTTCTGGCCCGAGGATCCTCAATAATCATGGTATGTGCGATGTACAACAATAATAATATAAACAATAAAAATATTATTCATTATTAGTTACAAATGCGGCAACTGTCCTGCTGACTGTTGTTGGTATTCCGTTGTTGTCTCGTTCTCCTGTTGCTGTTTCTCGTGATTCTTCTCCTCTTGGTCGGCCTCTTGTTGTTGTTGCTGCTGTTGTACCCCTGAATTACAAACGCCGTAGAATAAATAGTTGAAATTAGTAGAAATACTTTAGCGGAAATAGTGAGGTATTGTGGAGGAGAGGAACCTCCTTATATATGTGCAATAATTTCTGTTCGTTTTAGGTTATATTGCTGCTCCTTACTTCCACCAGAAAAACCTTCTTTTTTTTTCTCTCATTGTTCTTTTAAATAACACTAGAAAATCCTGCTAGTCGTCCCTAGGCCCCTTCATGGAAATTTTCTTCCCTCGTGATAAATTCATCCACGGAACGATCCTCCATGCTAGTTTCTAGTATAAAGTACCGATGACAGGGAGAATGGAATCTGATTGTTAGACTTGGCTAAGTGCACTGCCATATTTCAAAAAGTAGGGAAAACTGGATAATCAATCTTTAATCAAACAGGACTGCGGATGAATTTATGCAGGGTTTAGTAATAGCTATGCCAAATAATAATAATACTTAAAAAAAAATTATGGGTGAAACATCATAAAAAAAAATCAGCTTAAAGCATTCGGCACCAAATTAATTAAGAAAACATTTAGCTTCCTTATGAAGGTGCAGGGGGGACTTGTTGACTTCCGTCACTACTGACTCTTAAAAGGGAGCTAGAACTTCCAATTTCAACCAAATGAATCATCTCTAAAGTTCATACAACCATCCCTTTCATAAGAACCTTAAACGCCCAAGGGCATAATTTACAACCATCACCTTCAGGCTCTGGTTGTTTGTATCAACCCCAAAAGCCTTGTTATACGGTCTTTGGATTATTCTAAATAAATAGACCGTCTTAAAATTTGAAAACGCTAGGGGGGAGAGGGTTGTCTTCTTCACATACATAATTTCCAGGACAATTGGAAAAAAATAGGTATTTATAACTTATGAGTGGGTCATCGGATCTTAATGAATTTGATATTTAGAAGTACATCGTGACTCAGAGCTCTTATTTTAAATCCTGACCGGCATTAAGCCTCTGGTTTTCCTTTTAAATCAATCTATTTATTCTTAGAATTTTGCTGGAGCTCATACCATATGAGCTCTTGGCTCTTAGCTCTTCTTACCTTGTCACAAGTGCCATATGAGCTAGTAGCTCTTGTTATGAGTAAAAACTTATCAAATTGCACCTACAGTTACCGTCTTGCCCGCTTCGATCGTGAAGGACACATCCTTCACCGCATGCAGGACGCTCGATCGGAACCCCGAACGCAGATGGAAGTCCTTCACCAGGTTCCGCGCCTCCAACGTCGCCGTCCCCCCGGCGCCGGTCGCGGCCTCTGTGGTGGTGTTCGCGTTCATCGCACGCCCTCCTGGCTGACGCCGGTGCGGACGAAGTCGCCCCGCTCGCCCTTGAGCGACGGGAAGCTCGACAGCAACCGCCGCGTGTATTCGTGCTGCGGGGTGCGGTAGATCTCTTCCGTATTTACACAAAAGATAATAGAAGAGATTGGCACGAAACCTTACCCTATTTAGCAAATGTGATAAATACAGCTTACTCCCCAATTATACGTGAAAACCCATTTTTTATATTATTCGGACGAGATTTTCGAATCCCGTATGATGAAATTATAGAGTCATGACCATACTATAATGATTCTGAAGATTATAAACAAAAATTTATCAATAGAATGAGAAAAACTTATAAACTTGTAAAACAAGAAATTGAAAAATCAAAAATAAATCAAGAACTGGGCAGAAAACCTGCGGAACTTGATTTAGTTTCGCAGCTCTGCAGGAGTGCATATTGGGTCCTTTCAACAGAGGCTAAAATGTTAACAGCACTCCGGGGTTGTTGACTTACGGCTTCCAAGGAAAATTAAAAACTTATTTGTAGGTACACTGAGGAAAAAATAGTAAAAAAGAAAAAGAATTAATAAATAAAAAAATATGATAAGAATAAAAAGCTATAAATTGTAGGAAAAATTGCTTGCTTAGGCTACTGCTTACCATCACATCAATAAAATCTTAGTGCATACAGACTAAAATGGGAAATATAACACATTTATTACCAGTCAGTTGTGTATTTTCGCTGGTTTGGACTTTTTTTGCGACTTATGTGAACTTCTTATTATTATTACCATTATTATTATGATAATTATTATTTTTGCTCATATGTGAAAACTGTTCTTCCATGCTTCTATTTTTTTTAATTTAAAAAAAAAAATATGCCATTAATCTTTTACATCGTAGTTGATAATAGCTCAACTCTCTGTATTAAGTATAGAGTACTTGGTAGTACTATGGTTCTGAATCGCTTCGAAAGGCCGAGGACAGTTCGTGGTACCGAACTGTTGTAAGGAGCGACCCTGCTCAATAGTTACTGAAACTCTAAAAAACGGGATTTTGATACCAATATTTACATCAAAAGAATCGCATTTTAATGCTGATTTTAAACATAGAAGTTTCACCAAGTTTAGTCTTACCCATCAAAAGTTACGAACCTCAGAGAATTCAACTTATTTTAGAAAATAGGGGGAAACACCCCCTAAATTAATACAATCTTAACAAAAATCACACCATCAGATTCAGCGTATCAGAAAATCTTTTTGTAGAAGGAGGTGTCCATAGCCACATGTGACTGAAATGATGACGTATGTGGTTTTGCTATTCGCACCTCCCAAATCGGAGGCGGCTATAGCAGCTAAATCGGCTATTGTGATAAAATTCAGGCAGGATAAAAATCATCGTCAAATACATAAACACAATAATTTTGAAGATGAATTACAATAACCGTTTATAAGATTTTAGACAGTAGACTTTAGATGATAGATTGCCTTCCACATTTTCAAATTTTGAATCCCCTGTATCTTTCTATAGGAATTTTACAAAGATAGTCTTTCCAAAACTCTAAAAAACAGAATTTTGATATCAATATATACATCAAATGAATCAAGTTTTTTTTATGATTCTAAATACAGAAGTTTTATCAAATTTAGTCTAACCCATCAATAGTTACAAGCCAGTAAAAATTTGGCTTATTTTCAAAAATGGGGGAAATACCCCCTAAAAGTCATACTATCTTAATGAAAAATTCTTCCATCAGATTCAGCATATCAGAGAGCCTTACTGATGAAGTTTCAAGTTCCTATCTGAAAAAATGTGGAATTTTGTATTTTTTGCCAGAAAATTAATACATTAATTGCTTCAAGAAAACGGTAAAACCAACATAATAAGAAAAAAATAGTATATGAAACAAAATATTGAGATTATAAATGAAATTTTGGCAGCATATAACACTCAGTTAAAGAGTGATCAAGGGTTAAAAAAATAAATAAAAGTAGGTGTGAAATTTTCGCTTTCCTTTTAAGCGAAATGATAACAAATTATTTGAAAGGATGAATAAGGGTAAATGCTATTGAAATGTTTATAATATAAATGAAATCACAGAAAAATGTTGATAAAATAATAAAAATATAAATAATAATGGATTTATTAAATAGTTACTAATTATTAAATCCAACCAAAACTAAACACATACACGTAATGTACTCAATTAAAGCAAACTTAGTGTAAAATTAAAGTTTGGAATAATTGCAGTCTTTCAAACTTTAATCGAAGTAAAATACAAAATTTTAATCAGAAGTTATGTCAAATTAAATAAAAGTAGAAATTGAAAAAAAAATTATTTCGTAGATTTTTTTTACTTAATTTGTTTTGGTTCAGGTGGAGCTTTATGTGTCCGAACTTGTTTCGAATGCCACCTGCCTGGCGTTTTCTTCCAGGCCCCTGTGCCCGGCCACCGATCCCAGCGAATAGAGGGCCCGGCCCAGGTGATGGCGTTGCAAGGCCACATGGTCCGGGTTGTCCTCGGCCTTCAATGTCGCGATCCAGCCCTGGAACCAGTCGGACCAGAGGAGCAGCACCAGCATCGAGGTGCGGGGCCCTGGTCGGGTCCGGTTATCGGTCCGCTTGTCGGGAGCGGTGACCAGTAGCCCCTCGCCCAGGGTTTGTGCCAGGAGGGCGGACTGGGTCATGCATCTTGAGAAACGTATGTATTTGAAATAAATATAAAATTAAATTTATGACCTGTGGTAAAACTAAAAGTGATAAAACTAAAACCAACAATGAAAAAGTCCCAGCACCATGATTTGAAGTAATTTCTGCAAGGAATGATCACTGGTACCTTGTTTATTTTCCTTGTGTTTCAGTCAGAATTACCTTGTTTATCAATCCTTGCTGAACTTGCCTTAAGTCATGGTGTTGGGACTGTTTTATTGTTGGTTCTACTTTTAGTTTTTTTTGTTTATTGTAAGTTTAATGGGAGGCGCGTGCAAGGAATATGCAATAATTTATTACACACTGTACTATTTAGGTCGTTTGCTATTAGCTTATAAATATTAGATCTCAGGCAAAATGTTGTTCTCAACAGTCTGTCGCCGTCTTTTTATTGACGCCTCCTACCCCTCTCTAACTAAATAAAACCTTGCGCTTTTTAAAATATATTGAATATCCTTAGGTTACGCTCAGTAGCCTTATAAAGCACTATAGAAGAGTCGCTTGGCGTCTTCCTTACGCTAAGCAAGGTACTTCTATGCCCTGCTCTCTAAAAAATCCACAAAGTCTCTGGAAGTCCCTAAATCTGGCTTTGGTCGTTTTTGGTCCCTATTGGTCCCTAAATCAGTGCTCAGATCCCCTAAGATTTTTTCTGATCATCATTCTTCGAAATTAGCTGAATATATTATCTTTAAATAATGGAAGGCCCTTCCTACTAGCTACTCGATCGGAGATATATGACAGCCACTTAATATACACATATGAATTGTCATAGTAGTATCGCAGTGTAGGAATAAGTGAATTATTGAATCCGGGAAAAGGAATGGAATATTGAATTGGAGATAGTTTGTAGTTCATGCTTCAGCGTATACAGCCTAAAGGCTGAGCTACAAACCAAAACCGGAGGCTTAATATATGCTGCACATAAAGGTTTTGGGAGTTTTGGTATTTATCTGTTTGAGCCGACTGGCTTTAGGGCAGACGTTTCAATTTCTAATTACAATTGAGGATGGTATTATATCATCCGAAATACTAACAATAGGAATGAAGCCCGATGCAGAAGATGGAGAAGATGAGTGCGATGAAGTAGCACCTCCGCCAGGACCATCAGGCGCTTTGAAAAACGTAAACTAAATCACAAATAGCCCCCACTCCGAAAAAAAAACTTCAAAGCACTTGCAGTGCTGTGACCACCAAACCCCTAGCTATTAAACAAAATGAGTAAAAAATAAAACTAAAGAGAGAAAAACACCGAAAATATGACTAATTTCCCTTTCAGCCATTCTATAATAAAAACAAGAACAAAAATTATGAGCCCCAACCAAACAAACGCCTCTTTAATTTACTTTTAAACAGCCCCGGGTGATCAGCCACCCTAATACTTTCTGGGATAAGGTTCCATTGTTTGTATTGTTACGGAGATGCTTTCGCCTAACCTCTTCCTAGAATCAAATGCTTGGCCCTCCAATAGATTGCCGCAGCTGATATTAAGATTAAGTCCTTTATTTCCAATTACTGATAATCCGATCTCACCACTAAAGGAGCAAATCTTTATTAGAGTCAAACAGTTCTTGGTAACAAACTGTAAGTAAAGAACGACTAAGCCCAATAATAACCGAAGTTATAGAAAAACAGATTTGGATAATAATCAATGCATCAAAATGATTAAATTTTTTGTTCATTCTAAGCGATTCGCAATCGTGGATAAGCCAATTCCGCGCGGAGGTTGAAACATGATCGAAGAGCTTAGATATCAGGGCGGAAGGTCCCGCGAGACTGAGGGGCACACAAAGGACTCCCATCTGACTCACCATGACTCCAACCAAACGTTCCCAACACATCGCGAATCACACTCGTGCAGCAATCGCCGCTCGCCTCGCGCAAGGCCCCAAGGCATCTTACCTGAAAGACGTCATCTACGGGGGCATTGACGGAGCGGTGACCACGTTCGCCGTGGTATCGAGCGTGGTTGACGAGGTCGAGGAAGATCATGCGGAAGAAGTTTCGGCTCGTGGTCTGCAGCATCGCCTCGCGCTCGGGCTGCGCCATCGCCGTGTGCGCCACCTCGTGGAAGCCCCCCACCGCGTCCATGTTGCCGTGGAAGTCGTCGACGAAGCGCATGCTCGCGACGCGGCTCGAGTCGCACATGAACGCGGCGACGAGCACGTCGTTGTAGAGCCCGAAGAGCTGGCCGTACATCTCGACGTCGTTGGCGTATGGACCATACACGGCGTAACGCGAGTCCCACTCCATGGACAGCGCCTGATTATCCAGGTTTAATACTGCGTTAATTGGGAGGCGATGGGTTTTCGCTATACGCGAGGTATTGGCAATATCGATAAGGACGTTCTCTTGTATAGAGCTATGCCCAAAAGCGGCCAAAACAGTATCTAAGGCTTCGATAGACCATCCCAATTTTTTTTGGAGCCGGAGAAAGCGGTGAATTTTTTCTGTGACGTCCTCAAGTAGATTGCCCAAATGATCCTGGAGGCCAATAATTTGGAAAGTACTAAGATCGCAAGGATCATTCCCAGGATGGTCACAGCAGTAGGCTAGTATTATCATAATGCCTTTTGGTCATGTATGCATCCCTCTCTTATCGAGTCCTATAAATTTCACCCTAGCATAATTAGTCATTGCTAAAATATTGCCAATATGCTTTGAATATTCATATAATTCTTGAAATTTTCCATCTTAATGCTTTTAGCCTTAAGTAGTTGCAACAGAAGTAGTAGTGGTAGTAGTAGTATTATAGCAGTAGTAGTATTATATAGTACTACCGTGTTAGTAGTAGCCTGCATATACCTTTTGGCCAGTTGATCAGCCTGAAAAAAAATTGCCTGACCTTCAAAAATGGGGAGAAATCACCTAAAAAATTCAAGTGATACTAACGAAAATTTCACCAACAGATTTAGCGTATAAGAGAACCCTATTATAGAGGTTTGAAGCTCCTATCTAAACAAATATTGAATTTTATATTTTTTGCCGGTAGAAAGATCAGATGTGTGTTTATTTAATTTTTTCCCATGGGTGATTATATCAAACCAATGGCCGTAGAAGGCCCAGAGAGGGCTCAGTTTAACAGAAATTAAAAGTTCTAGTTGCTTCTATTAGGCTCGCAACTGTTGATGGGTAAGACCAACCTTGGTGAAGCTTTTATATTTAAAATCAGCATAAAGATATAATTCTTTTGATGATTTTATTGGTATCAAAATTCTTTTTTTAGAGCTTCGGTTACTATTGAGCCGGTTCGAGCCTCACTTACAGTTCATTACCACGAATTTTTTGGTTTCTTGTTAAAAACCAGATTCATAAGTTGTTTCTTGACACACAATTCACTATATAATAAAATTTAAAATATGTGACATCGGAAGTATTTACGCTTTCAGTCTCGAGGATAGATCACGGTTACTTGTTTATTTGCTTGTTATGATAGGAGGGCTCATTCGAACTGAAATTAAAACTTCCAGCCCTATTTTTATTTAGCAAATGGAATATGTCACAGAAAAGTAGCTTTTTCTGCCATTCAATGGCACAAAGTAAAAGTCATAAAAAAGTAAAAGTAAAAAAGTAAAAGTCATAAAGCAAAGTAAAAGTCAAAAGCAAAAAGTCAAAACAAAAGTAAAAGTCATAGCCCAAAGAGTGCCTAATAGCTATTAAGCGAAAATATTGAGGTAATTCATGTTCACAAGTGATTATAGATTAGAGTTTTAATAATTGATTATAGTTGTAATAACGTAACATTCTGGTTCATTTCCATAGAGTTCACACCAAACATAAAGTTGAATCTTTATAATAACAGCACGTAAATATATAAAATGTTGATGCTAGTTTTATAGATGGATTCAAAATGAGAATATGCCAAGCATCGATTTCAAATAGTTCGTGGTAACGAACTGTAGTAAGGAGCGACACGGCTCAAAAGTAACCAAAACTCTAAAAACGGAATTTTGATACCACCGGTGGTTGTGCTTTCTCACAACCCGGATTCCAAATCGTTTCTCAAAAACTATTATTGGGATTTGCTGCTTTGCGGTCACACGCATGGCGGGCAATGTAATTTGCCGTATATCGGGCCGCTATTAACACCGGTTATCGATAAACGCTACTTGGAAGGATTGCATCAATGGCAGGGGCGCTGGATTCATATTACCCGCGGAGTCGGCAATGTTCACGGCATACGGATTAATTGCCGCCCGCAGGTTAGTATTATTGAAATATCTTAGGGTGTGTCAGGGTTTTTATTAAAAAGGCAACTAGAACTTTTAGTTTTTTTTAAGACCGTTTTTATTGGTAATATGTATACGTAACTTACGAATTAACTTACGTAACGAACTTCTAAATTCGTATATTTTTATTTTGTATAAGAGGGGGTTCGCACCGTCGTTAATACCTCGCTCTTCACATTAAAGCTTACATTTTGTCCCAACGCCTTAAGAATGACCCAGGAAATACAAAGGCCCTAAAATAAATAGTTGAAATTACTAAAAATACACTAGCGTAAAGAGCGAGGTATTAAGGAGAAGAACCAAAACTCTAAAAATTGGGATTTTGATACCAATAGCTACATCAAAAGAATCGGATTTTAATGTTGATTTTAAATATATAAGTTTCATTAAGTTTAGTCTTACACAACAAAAGTTACGAGCCTGAGAAAATTTGCCTTATTTTAGAAAATAAGGAGAAACAACCCCTAAAATTCATAGAGTCTAAACGAAAATCATACCATCAGATTCAACGTATCAGAGAACCCTTTTGTAGAAGTTTCAAGTTCCTATCTACAAAAATGTGGAATTTTGTATTTTTTGCCATTTAGGAAAAATTTAGGCTTTCGGGTCTCGGGCCTCGATTTTTCCTGTGCAAGTCTCTACTACTCTACTTTTTAAAACAGTAGAAAACTTTAGCATAATGAGCGGGGCGTTGAGGAGGAAAAGCCCCTTTCATGTACGGAGTAATTTCTGCTCGTTTGAATTTTTAATGTCACTCCTTACTTTCAGTAAAAAAAACTTGTTTTTTTTTTAATTTCTGAACGTTTATGAATTAATGCATGTTTTGATTTTGGCTCTCCGTGCATAAATGATTAAAACCAATTTTCGAAAAATTGGAGGAAAACTAGGCCTCCTTCCCCACCCCTTATTTCTCAAAATCGTCTGGTCAAAACCAAGAGAAAGCCATTTAGCAAAAACAAAAAATTAATGTGCAAATTTCATTTTAATGATTTATGTGCGGAGAGCCAAAGTCAAACATGTATCAATTCAAAAACAAATAAAAAAAAACTAGTTTTTTTTAAATGAAAGTAAGGACCGACATCAAAACTAAAGACGAACAGAAATTGCTCCGTGTATGAAAGGGGATGTTCCCTTCTCAACACCCTGCTCGCCATCTTTTTCCAACAGTGTCTGGGTGGTGTTGCGGTTGGGATTGCTTTTGCTGTTGGACTGTTGGTGGCATTGCATGAAATGGACCGCCGACTTGAGCCAGACTACAACATATTGCAAGTGAGTCTGGCATTATCTGCAGCCTACTTGTCATACTACCTGGCTCAGCAAGTGTGGGGAATGTCAGGGGTGATTGCCTCCGTTACTACAGGTGTCGCCTGTGCGGCACTTGGCCCAGGTACCATCCAAGATGAACACATGATGGATGCATATTTGAAACTGATTTGAATTCAAGACCATGAATGTTGGCCAGACCGGTCGCGAGTTTCGATTCGTCGCAGCTGACTGTCAAAACTTCGGGCGAGCCGCAATCTACATTTTTCTTTTTGACTATGTCGCCGTGAACGGTAACATCCTGCCTGTAAAAATAGTTGCCGCAGCCAGATAACATACTCAGCAGTGTGATTACGGCCACAACCAGCAGCCCACCGCTTGCCGTTCTTGATCGCGCTATGTGTCCTTTTGTGATAGCGAAACCCCTATTCTTCTTGCTCATGATCGAGAGGGCTCCCTAATTTGTTACCGCTTCCTTACCGTAAGTTACAGGCTTTTAGCCGTAATTATACATTTTGGAGAAATTCATATTAGGTTTCTCATCCTAATTGTGTTGACAGACGGAATTTTAAGATTGATGTAAGGTTTTTGGCTATATGTAACCTTTTTACAACAAATGGTTTCACTATTATGAGCTTAAAGATTTAACCTAAACACATGTATTGTTTATATGTATTTTTTCATTTTATTTGTCTTAATTTATTTCACATATGTTGTTTACATTAGTTAGTTTTAACCCAGCCTCTTCTCCCGAAATTCCTATAACCAAAGACCTTCCACAAAGTGCTGTCTTGAGCTGCCTCCGATTCTCTAAATTCCTTTGGGATCTTAACCTCCCCCATACTAACATACAGTATGGTAATGATCTAGTATTATGGGCAACTGACAACACCTTTGAGATTGTACCATTCAAAGGGGCAAAATTCACTCTCCAGTTTGATATATTTTCCCAAAAACTAAGTTTGCAATAACTCATGTCCACTCTGAGTGTCAAGTAGCTCATGCAGAATTAACAATAATTGCAGGATATCATTACTATGCTGAAAAGCGGTTATACGCATGTGGAGGTGCAGAGCGTGCCGCCGCCCAATGAGATCGATCGCCTGCCTCTAAAAATTACGCCTCCCGGCGAGAAGGACGACGACGATATCGTCATTGGCAAAAACCCCTCTTTGTTATTGGTAGGTCGGGACGGTCGCCCCCAATTTGTTTTGGTTAACGGCTTTCTTTTCGATCTGGAAGAGGATAAAGATCGAATTTTGTCGATGATCAAGTTTTTGTAAAACGTAGAGAAGTTTCTTGAATTTGTTCGAGCTGAGTCTCGAACCGGGGCAGACCAAGCGCATCTACCTGCGCCTGGAGAGCCAGGGCTCGATCCAGGCGCCGCTGACCCTGTGGTCGCCCAATGCCTATCTGGAAGAGCAGCCCGGGCGCATCTACGTGCTCGGCATCATCTACGGCGTGCTGCTGGTGATGCTGGTGTACAACCTGTTCATCTTCCTCAGCGTGCGCGACACCAGCTACCTCTACTACATCCTCTACATCGCCTCGTTCGGCCTGTACCAGATCTCGGTCAATGGTGCCGGCATCGATCCGGCTCAATAGTAACCAAAACTCTAAAAAATTGAATTTTAGAGTTTTGATATCAATAGCTACATCAAAAGAATCGTATTTTAATGCTGATTTTAAATATATAAGTTAAATCAAGTTTAGTCTTACCCATCAAAAGTTACGAGCCTGAGAAAATTTGCCTGATTTAGGAAAATAGGGGGAAACACCCCCTAAAAGTCATAGAATCTTAAGGAAAATTACATCATAAGATTCAGCGTACTAGAGAACCCTACTGTAGAAGTTTCAAGCTCCTATCTACAAAATTTATTAGAAATTGTTGAACTTTAAAATGCTTGGTGCTCAAAGAAAATTTGTACAAGTGTCCATTAATGTCAAAAAGTAATTATCCTAGAATGTTACCAAAAATTGAACACCAGGACGAAACACTGGAGCAACACAAAACCAGGCTTGTGGTTCAAAGAGAAAGGGATTAGGAATCCCAACCAGATTAGGAATGAGGAATTTACGTCAACGAACGCGTGTCGAGGAACCACGAGAGCTACGTGAAACCAAACTTGCAGTTGACACAGAAAGTAAAAAAAGAAGGTTTTCAAGGATTTAACTGGAGCCATTCATTTAATTTCAGCTTGTGATCGCTCTTGAAAGGACCAAGAACATCAACATCAAACAGTTCGTGGTAACGAACTGTAGTAAGGAGCGATTCGGCTCAATATTAACCGAAACTCTATAAAATGGATGGAAGTTCAATCAAGATTGGTTTAACATTCAAAAGTTACCAGCCTGAGGAAATTTGCCTCAATTTAGAAAATAGGGGGAAACACCCCCTAAAAGTCATACAATCTTAACGAAAATCACACCATAAAATTTAACCCCAGGGGTAAGAAACATAAAAGTAGGTGGTATGGAATTTAGTTACTCAGACAGGAAGGACGGAATACACAGACAGGGAGTGGGTTCATGATGACTAAAGAAGCTGCTAACTCCTGTTTAGTTGGGAAGACATCAATAATAGAATGCTAAGCGTACATTTTATGAATAAAAAATGCAGAGCATCAGTCATAATATATATGCCCATGTAGAACTGACTGACGGAGTTAGTAGAGACTCAGAAGAACATTACTTGCAGTTACAAGGACAAAGAAACATGGTCCCTGCCGAGGACTAGGTTAGCATCCGTCGTGGTCGGGTTTTCACCGCCCTGGCTGTAGCAGGCAGGGCCAGGTTCTGATCCGGCCGACTGCGGCCCCATCTGCATCAGGCCCATCGAGTCGATCCAGCCGATCGAACCACCACCAGCACCCAGGGTTTCGACCTGGATCATTGGAATGCCGATACGGTAACGGAGGAAGTCGATGTTCTTGTTCACATTCGCCTGCCCGTCGCGGGTCAGCGTAATGTCGAAACTGGTGCCGCCCATGTCGCAGGTGATGATGTTCTTGTATGGGTAATTTCCCTAACACACCATTTGAATTAAAGGACGTAACACGAAGCAATAAATTCATTTACAAATTTTCTTTAAAATTGGACACCTTAAGCTGTAAACTGGATGGCTATTCTAGCCTTAACTGGAGCATTCAACTGGCGCTTGACATGGGGAGTCTTTAGTCGAAATGTGATTACTGCAACATCGGGCACATTTGAAACATTCAGATCTACATTGATTTTGGCCATGGTTAAAACTTTGACATTTAATACAACGCCTAGGCTGAATACGATCACGTTGGTAAGCGGTTGGTGAGACGCGGTAGCGTTCTTGGATCTTTTGCCGGAAGGGTTGCAGGATCTCGTTGCGGGCTTTGGCGATGAAGGTTTGCAAGGGGACGCCATCGTGAATCTTGATATCGAGTGTGATGGAACGTTCCTTGTTGAGGTGCTCCACTTTCACCGGGCCGAGACGCTTTCGCACCGTCGCCACCTCGCTCAAATGAACGGGGTATCCTCCGGGCGTAGCGATCAACAAATCTCGAATGCCATCTGCGTGTAGGATCTGACCTTCGCGGGCCTTGGGGGTTCAGAATTTGTTTGAACCCCCTTGAAAATTCCAGATTATAAGCCGAAAATCATTTTTTAAATGTGTGTCCCATCGTGTCCCCAAAAATAAACTTTTAGGGCTAATTATCATTGCTAGGCATAAATCGTGCTTTACCACTAATATTTAGGAAAACTCCTGTTTATAATATCAACAATATGAATAAAAGATTTTTTTCAAATGAGAATAAAGAGCAATAATAAAACTTAAATGAACTAAATTTATCCAATGCGTGAGGGGGGCACTACCACCTAATCTCCTTGTTGTGAGTGTCTTGTTGATCTGGTTGCTTTTGTAAACTGGCGAGCCTATATTCCGTCGCCTGATTTGCACTTGGATTCCTGGTGGCAGTTGAAATCCCATTTCGCCGCAAAATGGATTTTGCATACGGCAATTCGGAAGCAGTAGGTCCGAAAATTAGGCGAGTGATCGCTGAGAACCCCAGCCCCTTCACTTTGTATGGTACGGGTACCTATATCCTGGGTACCGGCCAGGTCGCGGTGATTGATCCGGGCCCGGCTGATCCAATCCATATAAACGCCATTTGGTACCAAGGATCATGAGACACATCAAGTTGAAAGATGAAGATCCTAGCTCAAATAAAACAGGGGGGAGAAGGCTTTACCTGCTAAAAACTGTTTTTTGTTTAATTCAGAGTAAATTGCGACTGGAGTGATAGATCTGAATGAAAATTGAACCAAAGAGGCCTAAGACCATGTTATATATCAAGTTTTGAGATAAAGACCCTAGCTCAAATTTAACAAGGAAGAATGGGTTTTAATTCTTGAAAAATTTAAGTGTTCTGTTTAATTTAGTATAACTTGCAAATTGCCAAGCGCATAGGCGCCCACGAGGTGGCAGCGCTCCGGCTGGGCGGCGACAGAGGCCAACAGCTTGGCGGTCTCCGCCATCGGGTCGGGGTGGTCGAAGACCGGCAGGCCGAAGGTCGCTTCGGTCACGAAGATATCGCAGGGCGCGGGCTCATAGGGCGCGCAGGAGGGGTTGGCGTCGCGGGTATAATCGCCGGAGACGGTGATCCGCGTTGCCCCATCGCTCACCGTGATCTGGCAGGAGCCGAGCACATGGCCCGCGGGCGTGAAGGCGGCGGTGATGGTCGACGATGGTCAAGGTAATACGGTTACCGCTCAGAGTTTTGCGATCACCGTCAATCCCGTCGATGATACACCTCCCGCAGTCGTTAACAATTCTGGGCTGACGCTAGTTGAAGGCGCAGTGAGCGGAATTGCCAATACTGCTCTGCGATTTGACGATACGGAGCAACCAGCCGCGAGCGTGACCTACACAGTGACCGGCGGGCTGGCCAACGGTCAGCTGGAAATGTCTTTGCTACCACCAGAAACGAAGAAAATATTTTAAAATTTGTTTGGTGCGATTGCGGAAGATGGTTGGAAATATTTTTAGAAAAACAATTTGTGAAGTTGCTGATGGCGTCTTAGGGAAGAAAGTTAAGACCGCAACTAGGAATATTAGTGAAAAAGCTTTATATTTAATAGAGACGAGACGGGGTTTGTTCAAGAATCATCTTAGTGATAGATCATATGAAAACAAAAGGAATGTAAAGAAAGTGGAGAAAGCATTAAAAGTTGTATAAAATTTGTCATGGATAAAATTGCCGAGGATCTGGAAGATGCAGATAGGCGGCATAATAGTAAAATATTGTTTTTCCATTCGAGGAAATGCGTTTTTCATTGGACGAATCCTCTATCGCTGGATATGTAGCAGCGACAGACTCAGAATTAAATATACCTGACGCCTATCAGCTTTCAGAAACTGTACCGTATAAGTTCAATCAGTCGTTCGACCGACGAACTGGCTATCGAACTAAATCGATTTTCGCTATTCCATTGGCAAATAAGCAGAAAGAAGTTATTGGAGTTCTGCAGTTTATTAATCGGAAAAAAGCACGCTCATTAAAGATTAGCGATGAGAAGTCTGCTCTCGCTTGTATCGGGCGGCGCCGCGCTCAATCCGGATATCGGGAACTTCTTCCTGGCGCTCGGGGTCGGCATTCTTCAGGGCTACGGCCAGACCGAGGCCTCGCCGGTTATCAGTTGTAATCGCCCCTCGAAGACGCGGATCGAAACCGTCGGCCCGAAACTGGCCGGCGTCGAGATCAAGATCGCGGATGACGGAGAGATCCTGGTGCGCGGCGAGCTGCTGATGAAAGGTTATTGGCACGACCAGGAAACCACCGACGCGACGATCATCGATGGTTGGCTTCATACCGGTGACGCTGCCGGGTTGCACGCGGCCCGGCCAGCGCACCATCGTCGGCACGCGGATTCCGCCCTCGTAGAGGTAGCCCTTCGCCGCACGCAGGGGACGGTTGTCGGCAACGCTGGCGAGTGCGCCGTTGTCCGATGAGAACACGACGATTGTGTCCTCGGCGAGTCCCGTCTCCGCGAGTGCGTCCAGCACGCCGCCGAACACGCGGTCCAGGGCTTCGGTCATGGCGGCGTAGCGCGGATCCTGGATCCCGCGTTGTACGCCCTTGGCCTCGTACTTCGCGAGCACATTAGTTTGAAAATTACATCAGTTTCTTCTTCTTTTTTTACATCAGTTGGAAGATGTATACATTTATTTTTTGTTATGAGGAATTAATCTACTTACCCGCAACCCCCACCTCCCGCCATTCAACAGGTTACTAAGTTTATTAAAGGACAATAAAAGTCAATTAAGAAATGATCCATAAATTTTTTTACAATGAAATTAAATGCTCTCTTTAACATCTAAAAAGTGCTTGTATTTCATTTTACCACCCCACAACCTTCATTTGATAGATGACTCTTCGATTTTGCAAACAGCAATGACGAAGTCTCAGAAATCTCATTTAAAATAGCCGGTGATTCTCGTATCCCCTGTAGTAAGTCAGGTCTTCTAATACGACGTCGTTGATGGTTCCTATCTACCATATATAGTATCGCTTTAAAGTGTAGTTGACGACATTGAAGGAAATTAGATAACAAAATCAATTAATTGATTTGGATATTGGGACATTAGGGATACTTAGATTAATTGATTTGGATATCGGGATACATAGGGGTATCGGGTCCCATGTCAAAAGTTGCATGTGTTATATCGAAGCGTTGAATGATTTACCCCCAAAAACACATTGCACTCCCAGCCGAAGGCAGAGAATCAGCAAGTCGATACCTGCTTACCCCTCCTGGATAAGTACCCCTAACTTGTATTGTATAGCACCATGATTTCAAAAAATTTTTCTGGGATTTTCATTCTTCAGAGATAATTCTCTAATAGCCTACCATTTGATATAAACTATGCTTAAATAGCAGATAAGCCGGTCAATTCAAGTAATAAGGATTAAAATGTGAAGAAATTTACATCTTTCTGCTTAGTCATTTTTCCTGGCTCACCAGCTTCCAATACGCGGCGCAATGCACTGCAATGATCTGAAACGTATAACCAGTCACGGATCTGTCTACCGTCACCATATACCGGCAGCGGTTTCCCGGAAAGGGCGTTGACAATCATGAGCGGAATCAATTTCTCTGGAAACTGATAAGGGCCGTAGTTATTAGAGCAATTAGTAATGAGCGTCGGCAAACCGTACGTTTGATGATAGGCGTTGACCAGATGGTCACTACCTGCTTTACTGGCAGAATACGGGCTGCTTGGCTGGTACCGATGAATATCGTTACGGCATTTTTTTTTCCCCAAAGAACATATATTAAAAAAAAATTGTCCAATGGAAGAGCTTGCTTCTATTTATGTTTTTTTAAGTCTAATTGGATGAGGATTCATTAAAAGAAAGCTAATCAAATAGTTATCGATTTAATACTCATCAGAACTTTCCAAAGGGCCGATGCCAAAAAGAAAGAGAGCAATAACAAAAATGAATTAAATGTTCTTTATTTAAAAAGCAGGAATACCACTCCTGGGAAAAATAACATTGTCTAAGACCGCTGAACCTTTATATAACCTCATGGTGTAACTTAAAACCCTATTACGAGGGCAACGGGAGTTGTGTTAATCCTAGAGGCATTATTATATGCTCTTTGGACTATTTTGAACAAAATCGATGTCTCATAATTTCCATCAGATGCGTTTGATGAACAGAGGCGCTGTCAGGGGTGGGGCTCAATGTCCTCCATTTCTTTCAACGCTTAAAAGAGAACTAAAAGTTCCAATTTTCAACCAAATGAGCCTCTTCAAAAATTAAGAAACCTTTCCTTCCATATAAACCTTAAATACCCGCGTATCTCAGACATATATTTTTGTATAAAAGAATGATCGTCCAAGAAATTTTCATTAGATGAAGAGAGCTTAATCTAACAGGATATATAAACGGAATGTTAACAAGGACTCTAATATACAAGAAGTTTGTGCTCTGTGTATTTTTTATTGCATGTTTTGCAGATGGGGACTGTTTTTAATACAGTTTTGGTTTATCAAACGAACGTTTACAGTCCCTTTAGTTACCGAATTGTATGTATACCATCTATGGTTTTACAAGTCTGTACTAGCTATTTTGAGCTCTTGAGGGAACGTTGTCTCCTTATGTGCCAACTGACATGGCAGGAACTAAGTCTAAGTTTAGCCTCGTGAGGCTAAAAGTTGATTTTATTGCACTGTTTTTTAAAGTCGTGGATGATGCTGTTACGAAAATAATTAATTCAACATTCTTATTTTCAGATACATTGCTGTTTGTTATCCCTTAAGATCTAGGTACTGGTGGTCACCAGAAAAGGCAAAGCTGTGTGTTTTCATTGTTACCGTCTTTGCAATCATATATAATATTCCACGTCCAATGGAAGTCATACATTAACAGGACATATAAGTAAAAAAGGAAATTTGTTTAAATATCAAGCAAGTTATAAAAATAAAAAAAAAGCTACAAAGAAAACGCGCAAATTCAAAAAGGAAAAAACCCAGTGAAAACTCAAGTTTGAAATTTAGTCTCGTGACTAAAAAATACGAAGTACAATTTGTTTCAGAAAAGAGAGAGAGCTAGACTGTAAAAATAAAGCTCAAAATTTGTGAAACAAATATGAAACAAGTGGAAGGTGTACTAACGCCCAGGATGAAAGCTATATTGTATCTTTCCTTTGCCTCAACGTCCACCGACTTTGCCATCTCGTCCTTACAGACTGTTTGCACTTCCGGAATTACGTTCGCGAGCTCAGCTTGCTCAAATTGCGCTCGCGTAATATTCGAGAGAACGACACCGTAACCATATGGCATCACGAGATTGCCTTTGTGGTCGCCTGTTTGCTGAACGAGCTGCTGGTCTTTTGCCAGCTGGTTGACCAGCAAGTAACAACACTGCCTCGCTTGCAAATGTGGATTCGCGACAGTCTTCACACCAGAATTTGTTATTAGCTCAAAGGAGTTTTTCCATCTAACAATTCGATGCGAAGAGCGAGTTTTTTTGCTGCCGTTAAATTCCCAGCACTTTCCCCTTCACTATGAATAATGTTCATGCATTTAATTATTACTTCTGCATTTGGTACCACATCGCCACGAATGTATTTGGATATTTGAGACTGTGTTTTATTAAGCAATTCACCAAAATCAGTTTGATTTTTACCTGATAATTTCTTGGCTTTTCTAACAATTTCTTCAGGCGAGTCATCAGACATTATTTTGCAAAAATAGTATTAAAAGACTTAAAAATATCTGACAATCGTTGGGAGTAGTATCTTTGCCTTTTAATCGTCGAACAAAACGTAGCTAATGTAACTAATGCATCATTGACACCATCGCAGATATCGCTCTTGTCTAGAGGTCTTAAGTTTGTAGTTACTCCTTAAGAAATAGATAAGCCTAGCATCAAGGAAGACCTCGATGGCTTTGGATGGCGACGAAGATGAAAGTGGCAATTTTGAAATACAAAAGTGGTCACTCAAAAAAAACAAGTCCAATTTCAATTCTAAACGTAATGATGTTGTTATTGAACGTTCTTTTTTGAATTGATGCATGTTTTGATTTTGGCTTTTCGCACAAGAATAATTAAAACAAAATTTGTATATTAATTTTGTTTTGGCTAAATGGTTTTCTCATAGTTTTGATAGGACAATTTTGATAAAAAAAGTGGTGGGGAAGGAGGCCTAGTTGCCCTCCAATTTTTTGGTTACTTAAAAAGGTAGCTAGAACTTTTAATTTTTTTACGAACGTTTTTGTTAGCAACAAATATACGTAAATTACGAATTAACTTACATGACGAGCTTCTATATTCGTATATTTAGGCCCCCTCCCACACTCATGTTTTTCCCAAAGTCAACGTATCAAAATTTTGAGATAGCCATTTTGTTCAACATAGTCGAAAAACATAATAACTATGTATTTGAGGCTGACCTACTCCCCACAGTCCCCAGGGGAGGGGCTGCAAGTTACAAACTTTGACCAGCGTTTACATACAGTAATGGTTATTTGGAAGTGTACAGACCTTTCCAGGGGATTTTTTGGTTGGGGGGGTTGAGTGGAGGGGTCTACGCATGAGGATCTTCCCTTGGAGTAGTTTGTCATGGTAAATTTTGAGCAAGAATCCAAAAAAAGTGAAAGAATAAAACTTGAAAGCATTAAAAATAACTGCGGAAAACCAAGATTTCCATGTTATTCCTTTTTTTGAAGTTCGAAATTTGTTTTTAGTCTTTTAATTTTTAAAAGATTAATCTTTTAATCTTTTAAATTTGTTTCAATCATCCAAAGCTCCAATATAAAATTTCTCCGAGTTATAGCATTTCTGCCGATTGTTAGAAATGAATCTTTGATAGTTAACAAATATGTTTCCGCGCACAAACAGAAAATTTTTGAGCACGAGCGACGTCGTGGACAGGCTGATAGGGCACAGCCCACAGCCTCCGCTGCCGCCGGGTCGAACGGTCTGGGTCTCCGTTCCTTCATTGCGGAACTCGAGTTGCACGACGCGATCGGAACCGACCGGCACCGCGCCGAAGTCGATCCGTCGCGGCTCCGCCCGGACCCGCTCGCCGAGGCCGACGGGTAGTCCGTGACTCAGGACGTCCAGCGTCGGCTCGAGGCCGTGGAACGGTTCGCGGCGCGAGTACTCGTCGGGTCCGAAGTGCACGTGGACGTTGCAAGTATCCCAGGCAACATGGCTCTGATGCAAAAAGCACTTCTGTTGCTACCTACAATCAAATGTTGTTTTCATTTTGACGATGTCTACAATTTGCTATGGATGAATATATTTGTTGAAACTCCTGCAGAAATTAAAATAAAAAGCTCTAATAGAAGAAAAAACCTGAACTACAAACCCAAGATGTAGTTGAATTTATTAAAAAGGACGTGAAAACCGTGAAGTTAGTACGTTCTTGAGCGGTTTCTCTCTTTGTTAGCCCTATACGCCTTCCCAAGAAAGTGCGGCGTTGTTCACGATCTGATCGAACGCGACGAGCGAGAAGTTCCAGGTCATGAACTCGACGATCGGGCGCAGGCCCGCCATCGCCGCGCCGACCGCCACGCCGGCGAAGCCCGCCTCCGCGATCGGGGTGTCGATCACACGGCGCTCGCCGAACTCGTCGAGCAGGCCCTGCGTGACCTTGTAGGCGCCCTGGTAGTGGCCGACCTCCTCGCCGAGCAGGAACACGTTGGGGTCGCGGCGCATCTCCTCGGCCATCGCCTCGCGCAGCGCCTCTCGGCATCGCGGTTCCGCCGCGTTCCCATCGTCAAGATTGTTCATCACGATGGGCTTCACGTCCGACCGAACTGAACCGTCAAAAGACCGGTTTATCGGCGGGGTGCGGTTTAGGGTCTCGTCCCGCTCATGTCAACGCCGAACGCAGCCCTAATGCCCCAACAATGAGGATTAACACAACGGTGTGTCACCGGCTTGCCCCATTGCCGCTTTCCGCCTAGTAGGGGGCCATGCGACAAGGTCGGCCAGCACGGGGTGCAAAACACAAGCGCCCACGGAAATCCGCGACGCCGCCGTTGATCTTATTCATTGTGAAAGACAGAAAATATAGAAATGCTTTGCAGAAGGGATCGTTCATGAAACGATAAATCGGCTTTGCCTTCTCCCGACTAGTCCTATCAGCGTCAGTGCTGTTAGATTGATCACCTAGGAACAGAACCAAGTCACTCCACTGTTCTAAAATACTGTAAGCCGCTGCTCCAAGAAAGGGTCATCGTGTTGCACTGATGGAGAGCTACCTGTTTTTGGCAATATTTGTAAGCTCTTGAAACTGTTCATACTCCTTGACAGGCTTTGGAGGATCAATACGAGCTACTAGGGTTTATAGGAGTGCTGTCATTGATGTTAAAAGTAAAGATCATCATCTAGTAGTGTCTAGGGTTAATTTAAAACTGAAATTTCTGAAGGGTAACTACGTCACGCGAAGTTATGATGCTGGTAGACTCCAGGATGGGAAAATGAGAGAAACTTTCTAGGAACAGTTGAATACTAAACTTGAGAGGTTAAAATTTGACAATGTGGAAGATGGTTGGAACAATTTTAGAAAAACAATTTTTGAAGTTGCTGATGGTGTCTTGTAAGCATAGTATATCACGTTGAGGGTGGCTTCCAAAAACACTAACCAACGGATTTAAGGTATGATGTTAATAAGTAAATTTCGTAGGAAATATAATATGTATTATAGGTATGTTGCGGGGCAGCAACATATTTTCATGGTGGCGTGAATTGACATCGTGTATCACGTTGAGGCTGGCTTACAAAAACACGAACCAGTGGGGTTAAAGCATATTTGTAACAAGAAAATGTATGAAAAATGGCCTAGGAATGATCAGGGCTGCCAGAGGGTTTCGTTTGCCATCCGCAGTCTATGACTGTGGGTTGCCAGTTTATTATACATATACTGATATTTATTTCTTAAAATTTTAAAAATTCTTTATTTATTAAAGTAAAAAAAGGGAAAATGTTTAATATGTATTTTGTTTTCAGTAAAGTACAAACTATGTTTTGGTCTTGAGAGGCATGGGGGTTACCAGCCATACTCAAGTCAATTTTTGCTTGTTTAGAGTTTGACTTAGTTATTTATTGTATTTTTTGTTCGTTTTGGGTTTCATTCGTCTATTTAAGCTCTACTTTTCTTTGACAAACTTGTGTAGCAGTAATAATAATAATAGTAGCAGTAGTAGTTGTAGGAGCAGAAGCAGTAGTGTTACGATGCAAATATTTTCTTTTGGTTATTTCAAAATTCTCCACAACAAGCGTTGTAAGGTTTAATTTTACACGCGATACTCTTCTTAAAATATTAGTGATTTTTGACTGCTACATACAGCCCATTTGACTGCCCACATATGGATGGTAGGTTGTCATCCGTGCATCAGAACTTTTGAGGAAATCTCCTCTGAAAATTTCACCTTCATATCCTTAGGTATAGCTGTACTACCAAAGGAAGACGCAGAGTGGCTGCTCGACCTAATTCACAAATCTTCACCCCGTGGCGCTGATGGAGGACATTCCTCTCCCACATTAAAAGATACTCGAGCATCCTATCCCCAAGACGGGCCAAAAGGATTTGATTCCATGCTGCATTCCCCAGCGTTTGAAAAAGCTAGAGCCATCGGGCTGTTATTGGTGTAAAATCCCCCGAATCCTCAGTGGAAAACTTAAATGAGTCAGGGCTCACAATCCCATGACATACGAAACCCCGGAATCAAAAATCGATTTACACTAGATGCGTACATTCCATGGTGCACAAACCGTTCAGAAAAGGCTGATAAAGCATATTTGATATAGTTTGTATACACTACATGCGTATATTCCATGGTGCACAAAGCGTTCAAAATAGGCTAATAAGGCGTATTTGACATAGTTTGCATACAGTATATGCGTCCATTCCATGGTGCAAAAAGCGTTCAAAATAGGCCAACAAGGCATATTTGACATAGTTTGCATACACTAGATGCGTACATTCCCTGGTGCACAAATCGTTCAAAATAGGCAAACAAGGTGTTGATCACCTTCCAACTAAAGCCAGCCTGAAATATGCAACGTGCCATCTCCTCCAGCCACGCTGTATCGCTCATGGGATCGACCTGCGGTGGCGGAGACGCCAGACGATCTTCCACCCCACTTAACCCGTGCCGCTCAATCGCAATGTCGTAAATTTCTGCAAATGTTCGCATCAGATTATCCATTTACATCCACAACAACACGACCTTGCACTTTTCCTTCAAGGATATCCTTACCGAGCTGAGGCAAATCACGAAGCGTTGCGGGCACAATCATCTGGTTTTGGCATCTAAGACACCGTCTGGGCAATTCTTTGTATTCCGATATTTTAAAAGACTCGTATCCCAAGCGCAGACTTGTAGCGATGGCAGATTTTAGTGCAGTGGAAGCAAGGAACTCTAAACGGAATGCATGAGAAGAGCCGATCTGGCTGGCCTCAACAAAACCAGGAATAACGGAGAGGAAAATACTGCTAGAAACACTATCGGGAAGTCCCCTAATTACTCCAAGAGGTTTGCAATCAATCACTTTAGCAAAAATATTTGGATAGCTCGCAACAGCAGATGCTAAACGAGCAAAAAAGTGATTTTCCTTGTTGTTCAAGCCAGGGGACCTTTAAAGTCTATATTTTCTTCTGTAACGGTATTCGGCCATGGCAATTCCGATGATGAAGATTTTGTTTCGATCTGACGTCATTTTTAAGGATAATATTTTACTGTTAAGGCTAATCAAGATAATAGTTACCATTCCCGAATTAGCTACAACTGCAATTTGTTCCCACTTGCCAGTTTTTTTTTCTTTTTTTTCTCACTTGCCAGGACCTGATGACTCTTCACTTGCTAGCCTATTGGACTAACCGCTTTGATGCACTAGATTGTGATTCCTTAAGCCTTGAGGATAAATGGGGATCATTCAAAACAATTATGTCGGCTACAGCTGAAAAGTTTCTAGGGAACAAAGAAGCGAAACGACAACACTGGATCTCTGACAAAGCTCTTTCCTTAGTTGGGCAAAGGAGAAATCTGATCGGCCCTGTACAAGCAATCAAAGACCTTCGTAAGCAAATAAAACGCTCGTCGCGACTTGATCGTCAAGAGATGTGGGAAGAAGCAGCCACCTCACTGGAAAAAGCAGTATTACAGATGTTTTATTTTATATCTATAACATTGAAAAAAAACTTACAGTTACAGCAAGTCTGTTACAGTTACAGAATTTTAACTTAACAGAATTACAGTTACAGAATTGATCTTTAAGCAGTTAATAACATTATATATCAAATGTTTAGTTTTAATTTTATTAGTCCTTTCCACGGATGTTTCAAGACATACATAGTTTTGCAAGCTATATTCGGCAAATTATATTTCTGCAAAAATTCTGAGATATCCGATCACTTTAGAGCAATCTAAAAGCAATTTATACTCCTGGCATATCTGATGCCGAAAGGGTAGGTATGGTGCGTTTCGTTCAGGATGTGGTCGATGACACAGTTAAACAGTTTAGGTGCAGCAGCGCATCCTTGTCGCAGTCCGTTTTGGATGGGGAAGGAAGAAGAAAGCTTCCCGTTAACCAGGACAGTGCTTTCTGTGTTGCTGTAGAGTTCTTTGAAGAGGCTGACTATCTTTGTGGGTAGGCCTGCAGCTTTCAGGATTAGTTAAAGGGACGGTGTGCAGTGTCAAAGGCAGAACGAAAGTCAATGAAAGCTGCAAAAAAAATAGCTTCCAATCTTCGTTCATGTGGGCCACTGTCCTCCCATTCTGGGATAATACTCGTCTCAAGGGCTAATCTTTCACGTTTGTGCGTCATACGGGGCATGTCCTTTGTACTTCCTCGATAGCGGGTGCTTTGCCATTGGAGGACTTTTTCAAGTCTATGATCTGGAACACGAAGGATACGTCCCAGGAACCATTATCTTTATTGTTCCACGACAGATAAGATGTCTGGCTGTGTCCTATGCGGATAAAAATCCACTCGTTGCTAGAATGGTTTGTCATGGATACGATAGATTACGACACAAATATTTATACACATCTAAATGACAAAACTACATATACAACTATAACCCAAGATCATACTGATCAGTTTGCTGATAAAATTATAAATGAATTTAAAAAAATCTAAAACAAAATGGTAAAATTACTCCACAATTATATAATAATTTTTTCCCCGGGGCAGCTTCTGTCCAAAATTTTATGGTATACCAAAATTAAATAAGCAAAGCATTCCTCATCGTAGCTTGTACGAAAGTCCCTGCCTCCAATATTGGAAAATGGACTTCACAAATTGTTTTTCTGAAATTATTCCATCCATCTTCCACATTGTCAAATTTTAAACTCTCAAGTTTAGGATTCAACTGTTCCTGGAAGTTTTTTCTCAAATTTTCATCCTGGAGTCTACCAACATCACAACTTTCCGGGAGGGAGTTACCCTTCCGAAATTTCAGCTTTAAATTAACCTTAGACACAACTAGATGGTGATCTTTTAAGCACTCCTATACACCCTAGTATCTTGTATTCATCCTGCTAGTCTTCTGTTTACAATAACATAATAAGATTTGCTTGCCCCATACTGGCCCAGACGTCTGTTACCAGCAAGTTTGAATCTCTGGACGCGGCTGCCGGATCACGAATAATTTCGGCATGGTTTCCCGCTGCTTCGAGTATTTTGGTGTCGGGGTCATAACCTGCCGGGCAGGCGATATTCAGCTTGAAATCAAGCAGCTGGGCGGCATGAATCCATGAATGGCACATATTGTTTCCATCGCCAATCCAGGTGACTGTCGCACCTTTAATCGAATCATGATGCTCGAACCATGTCTGCAAATCGGCAAGCAGCTGGCATTGTTGTTGTCGTTATTACGTGATGAATACATCTTGTTCTTCTCCTTGTAGCTGTTGGATGATCATGATGGAGGCAAAAGCTGCGGCTGTGACGACGACAAGAACAAGAACGACGCCCCACGTCGATGTCCATGATGATGGTATCAGCAATTATATCATCCATTATCATCCTCTTTAAAAATCAATCAATCAAATACAGTAACTACACCGTGAACAACAACAATGGCGGCTAGCAGGCAGGAAGGCGGCTCTTTTGAATCCATCCATCACGATATCTCTTTTTTTATTGAAAAGTAGTACTAAGTATTGGGGTATGATTAAAGTCGAAATTAATAAATTCCTCTACATTTTAAGGAATGATATGAAAGTCCTATGTGGGAAATTGTACAATGAAGCCTTTTTAAAAGTATTGCTTAGTATTTGGGGTGTTCATTAAGTTAAAAATAATGAAGTCATATATATTTTAAGCGATGACATGAAACCGCTATGAGGGAAATGATACAATAAAGCCTTTTTGTAAAAGTATTGTTTAGTATTGGGGCATGCGTAAAGTAGAAATAAATAAAGTCTATGACAGCTGGAAATGTATTCCCTTTAACAATTTATTTTGCTGTCATTGTTTGATTATCTGGAGCCACCAGCCCAAAATCAACATTTATTTTCATTACCTTCTACGACAATAACCTTCCATTGATGCAATCTAAAATTAATGTATGGTTGAGGACAGGATACTATCTGTAACTATGTCACCGAATCAACTACAACTACAGATGCTTAATTTTGGGTGAATTTCAACTGTAGGCGCGACCATATTTGGTACATACTTGATCCAGAGATTTTTTTTTTTTTTGGGGTGCGAAATCTGATAGCGCAATTCATCAAAGAAGGCCTGCGCATCAGATTCGGCGTCAAAGTAACCGCCTTTCCAACCCCAATAAGTCCAGGTGCCCGCAAGACGGTCAAAAACTTGGGTGGAGCTGGTTTCGCTGGTGTAACGCTTTTCGGCAGGCATTTTGGTCAGTTTCGCGGTATCCGCGGTCTGACGCCACAGCCAGGACGGAACGTCCTTTTCCTTGACCGGTTTGAGCGCAACCGGAACGCCGGCCTTACGGAAGTATTTCTGAGCCAGAACGTCACATTGTACTATTGAGCCGGGTCGCTCCTTACTACAATTCGTTACCACGAACTGTTTGATTATAAAGTAACTACGGCTAAAATTCCTGGGGCACACACTAGATTTCATCTGCGACAAAGTTCCGAGATGTCCTCAACTCCGACCCACTTCCAATCTGGAAAAAAATGAGTGACTAGAGAAAGAATATCCGGCAGACACTCAAGAATGACATGGTTCATAGAAGTGGTTTCCCCCGAAGCGGCTGTCGTTGAGATAAAAATTGGCTGAAACTCTCCGATGGGGCAATGACTAATTATAGAGACATTATCCTGGTCTCTGTGTGTAGCAAATTACTTAGTAATATGATACTTCTTTATTGAGAGATGCTGTAGACAAAGTTTTAAGAGAAGAACAGTGCGGTTTTAGGAAGGGCAGAGGATGTGTCGACCAAAATTTCACTCTTTGGTTGATAATCGAGAAATGCCTGAGTTATCAAACGCATTTAGTTCTCAGTTTTATAGATTATGAGCAAGCGTTCGATTCTTTTGATAGGGAAGCTTTATCGAAGGTTTTATCCTTGTATGGTATACCATAATCCGGCGTGCCAATCCTTCCGTAGTAGCTAGAAAACAACTGAAGCAGCTCTTCGCGATAGGGGTTGTCGAGTGAACAGACGACTTCGTAGTGCTCGGCGTCTGCCATCGGCAGGTTCAACAATTGTTGGAAATCGACCACACAGTCTGGTAGGAAAAAGGTCCCTGGCAGGAATCGAAAGCGAGCACCAAGCCTGTTCTTTACGAGGCGCTTGACTGAGCCTTTGGCATCCTTTTCTGCCTTGGCCGCTTGTTGGATCTGCTCGCGTTCGGCCGCAGCCTTGGCGCGCGCGGTTCCGTCCAGCACGTCGCCGAGCGCAATCATCGGCAGGACGAAAGCGCCCAGAACGAGTGGAATAAAATAGTAGCTTTCAAGGCGGTCGCCGAGAAGAACCAGAAACGTCACGCCGATGGCGGCGAGCAGGCTGGCCGACAATAGGGCGACGATCCTGGCCGTCAGCGTGATTCCGCGAATTTGGGCGATTTCGCCATGCGTCCGGTATTGCGGCAGGAAGCGGATCACCGCCGTATGAAATCCAAGGCATGAAAGATTGCCGAGTATGATGGGGGAATTTTACACAGGGGGGACTTTTCAAGAATTCCTATACAAAGTTATTTTTATTTGTCTTGCTTTCTCTTTGTCGACTCAATTTTACATGTGGGGATTATGGTGAGTTTTACGGGGGGAGGGTAATTTTTACCAGATTGGAGTCATCTAGAATATTTTTCCGTAGGAGGGGGAGTTTTTCACGGGATAAATTCTCCAGAGTGCAGGAGGATATTTTACGTAGAAATAATTTTCAATGGAGGGACTGTCTATGGGGAGAAAAAATTTCCCATGGAGGGAGAGTGGAGGACAGAAGAGCTGTTTATTGCTGAAACGATGAGGTCGGTAATGAGAGGGTTAGACTCGTTGGATAGTTCAAGACCTATGTTTCAGCCTGTCAATGATAACAATATGATGAGGTATTTTGATGATATCGCCTATGAAAAGAGTAAGTTATATTTTTGATTGTTAAAAATAATGATCAAACGAAGTAATGATAGGGAGGCTACTTTTTTCTTTTTGTAGCAATCAGTAACATCTGTTGCTTATCAATGATAAGTTTGGTTAAGTTAGAGTGTCACAATTCCTCCTTACTTTTCAGCCGCCATGCCACGTAACACGTAAGAACTGTCGGAGCAAATCTTACTGTATTATTTTTTAATTTAAAAATGAGACTTGTTGATAAAAATATCCGAAGCTTTCCTAATTTTGTTGGAAACTGAAAGCGCATTAAATCTGACCTTAAAATGCAGTACTTACCGTTTGTACTTTTTTGTCTATTTCCATATGCTTTAATAGGGGCCCGGCTTATTACCCCCTCGTGGAAAATCCACATCCTCTTTGGACTTCACCATGTGAAAAATTTCCCTACTTTTAACAAAGGCAATAATGGCTAGTTTATTTTAGAAGGACCCCTATGATTTCTACTTTCCTTAAGAACACTATGCGAAAAAAAAATTACGAATAAGAATATTTTTAAGCCAAAAAAAAATCTGACGATTTTACACAAGCCCTAGGCATTGATATACCTTCTTCTTTTCTTTTAGAAGAACCTAGTACAAAGAATTGTCCTTTTTTCCAGAATGTCCATCAGCAAAAACTAGGATTGAGACTTTTGAGTAAAAATGCATGACATTTTTTCAAGGGTCCTTAAGGGATGTTGCTTCTTACTTTCAGCTGAAAAAACTTGTTTTTTTCAGTTAATAAAAGATGACAATAAAGACAGCAGAAAAATGCTCTGTCTTTCTGCATGAATTTTTTTTTAACTTCTGTTTATTTTCGGTTTTTAGCTGTTTTCATTGATTTGTTATTTCCCTTGATAAAATTCAAATTCTTATTCCAAGTCATGCTTACAGTGGAAGGATAAGTATTAATAAAATTGTATGTAAGTTTGAAATCTTCAATAGTAAGAGACTAGATGTGCCTTTACAGTAGGCTATTGATCTGTTGATTTTGGGAAAAAATGAGCGCGGGAGGAGGCTTAGGTGCCTTCCAATTTTTTGGTTACTTAAAAAGGGCAAAAGTACTTTTGATTTTACGTTAGAATGAGCCCTCTTGTGACATTCTAGGACCACTTGGTCGATATGATGACCCCTGAGAAAAAATTAAAAGACAAACAAATAAACACGCACCCGTAATTGGTCTTCCCGCAAAAAAAAAAAAAATACAAAGTTCCACATTTTAGTAGATAGGAGCTTGAAACTTCTACATTAGGGTTTTCTGAATTGGATTTAACGAATCCGATCGAGTGGTGGTCGCACGATTTGCCGAACCGCTTCCGGATAGTCGATATCGGGTCGAAGTATTTGGAGCCGATGTTCCTTCGGAAGGTGCGTCCGCGCTACGCACGCTGACCGGCGAGTCGTTTGTTCCATTTGAAGCCGGAACCGACCGCGACATCATCGATTTTGAATTGGAACTTGGCGCCAAAGTGATTGCTGTCGTTCCACAGCCCGTGGTACGTAACGGAGCTGGCCAGTTGGAGCAGCAGCGTGAAGTCGTGCACGTTATACCTGAAAACCCGAGTTTACTACGAATTTTCTTTTAGTTGCAATAAGCACTATTGAGTTCGAACTTTTGCGAATATTTTAATGAACAATGTTGCCATCAAAAAAAAAAAAAAAAAAAAAAAAAAAAAAAAAAAAAAAAAAAAAAAAAAAAAGAATCTACCTAGTGAATAAATATGAGCTCATCAAGTTCTGAAAGAGACTATTCTAATTTGTCAGAAAATGCAGTTGATGATGACCAAGTGCTAGATGATATTGAAGTTACAGTTTCAGGATTTATGTTCCTAAAGGAAGTTCGAACTTGGTCGGTAAACGCAGCAGTTTTACCGACTTCTACCGTGAGTTTACAGGTGGTGCCACAACTTTCCTTTTGGTTAAATAAAGAGCATTAAAAAGGTGACATGATGTGTACCGAAATCTGAATCTCGGTCGGTAAATGCAGCGGTTTTACAGACTCGTGCAGTACTTTTATGCATTGTATCCGAAACGGACATTATGCTAATCATTGACAAAAAACAGTTGGGGAAAAGGAAAATCCCTTGCTCCCCCCCCCCTAATATTTAGGCTATTAACTGAAAAAAAAATGCAATATATCAATGATACCGCTGCTGCTAGCACTATGCTATTACTTTTAAAACAACTACTAGTGACACTAACACTAATACTACTACTGTGACTTCTCTTAAAACTGTGCCTTAGGGTAATAAGGTGAAATTCACAGGGAATTTTGAGGAGGAAAGAAAAACTTAATCACAACCCGCTGTTTGTAGGAAGGTTGTCGAAAGGGCATACCAGCAACATTTTAGGAACAGTGTAGTATGTCAAATTGAAATTAATAGGGTTTGTTGTGGGTGACACGCCGGTCAACTCCTTAGGTGTCTATTTTGTCAAGGAGCTTCTCAAGGTTCACTCGGTTGAAAGCCGCCTTTGCATCAATGAAGCATGCAAGCACCGGACTAAAAAAGCCAAAAGTACTGCACTACAGATTTAAGGATAAACATGCAGAACTCCGTCGAAGATCCTTCTTTGAATCTAAATTGAAAATGCGATGAATCTATCTGGGGTGATATCAAAGAGTATAAAAAGTTTTCACAAAGCTTTGAGATGGCAGCCGCTAGAGCAACAGGTCTGTAATTGTAAAGCTTTTTCACTAATATCCCTAGCTGCAGTCTTAATTTTCTTTCCTAAGAAAGTTTTTGTGAAACTTTCTTAGGGAGATTTGTGAAGTTCCTTTGTGAAAATTTTCACAAAGTTTTATGAAAATTTGTGAAGCAACTTCACAAATTGTTCTTCTAAAACTACTCCAACCATCTTCCACATTGTCCAATTTTAAACTGTCAAGTTTAGTATTCGACTGTTCCTTAAAATTTCTCTCAAATTCTCATCCTGGAGTCTATCAGCATCATAAGCTCCTGAGAGGTCTAGTTCTTAAACATGTTCTAATTCTACTTTAACTTCACCGCATCCACAATCTTTTCTAATAATACTATCCGTGTAAGTGAAGCTATCCAATTGATTGATCTCATCGTTACCCAACATCACCTCTTTAACTTCATTTATTCCTAGTCTAAATTCTCTGTTATTGCATCATATTATATGAGGCAATTTTCAAAATTATTTCATACCTTGAAACAAAGGCTTGTGCTAACTTGATATAGTGAAGATTTGTCAAGCATTGTGTAATAATCTATGATTTTTTTTTTATCATGGAAGTTTAGACTATTGGAATATTTAAATGTGCTCGTTTAGGCACCTGGCATCCTTCCTGTCTACACAATAACCCACCGCCCCTCATTCATGATAGCTGATGTACAATTTGACGCTTTTCTTCGCTCTTTTTGTTTGTTTCCTTTCGCTCTGTTCCTTTTCGCTCTTTTTTCCCTTTCGCTCTTTTGTTCCCTTTCGCTTTTTATCTTTGTTCCCTTTCGGCTGGTCAAATTTACAAGGGTGCACTGTCGGGGGGATTTTCTGTGATAAAGGTTTTTGGGGTCAGCACACGCGGAACGGAACCTGCGAGCCACCGTCGCCGGAAAGCACGGGCGGTCGCCGCGGGGTCTTCCGCCGTGCACAGCGCCGAGACCACGGCGATGCCGGCTGCACCGGCATCCCGCAATGCCTCGGCATCGTCGAGCCCCACGCCGCCGATCGCGACGCACGGGAGTGGACTGCGTGCGACGAAGTCACGGAATCCGTCGACTCCGAGCGGCGCCGGGTGATCCGGTTTCGTCGCGGTGGGACGGATCACACCGACACCCAGGTAGTCGACCGTCCCCCTTTTATTATTTTGTAGAAATTTTTGCTCCCATATAGAATGGTCCATGTGCCCCATACACTCCTTGAATAGACAAGTTTGATGTATTTATAAGATTAAATTTTATCAAATATATAAATACAATATTTTAAAGTAAAGAATACTTTTTAATTGGATTTAATTAAGATAAAGCGGTGCTCGAATTTTTAGTCTTCTTTTCTCCACATGAGTTTTCGAGCAGCAGAACGATTTCATTCTAAGACCGCCATAAAATAACTTTAAAATTGAATTGGGATCAGGAAGTTTCAAAGGATTCATACCCTCGCCTATTAGTGTTAATACTAACCTCATTCTTTTTCCAGAGTAATCCAGGCACTTTTGAAAAGACAGAGGAAACTACTTATATGCTGGCATTAATATCATCATTGCACCCACCATTAATGTCTAAGATTGAGCTTGTGTATTCAAATTTGTCAACTAGCTCAGTCTGGCAGCAAATCAATATTAGAGGTGATCAAGATTCATCGTTAGTCATCGCTTGTGTCTTCTCAATACTGATCTTCAATAAAATGGGATCAGCTACTACAGATTTCTATAAGCTCGTCGATGTGTTCAGCATAGCCTGGTAAATCGACACGCACCTGGGTGGCTAATGCGGAAACCCCTGCTAGACCTTCGCCCCAATTGGTCATGGGGTAATCTGCGACAAAATTCTCAGCGTAAAAATCTGCTACACGACTGATATCGCCATCACTCCAGATGACTTGGCACGCTTCTCTGACTACCTCTGCTGCTGTTCCCACTGTGTTCAGCCGCCGTTGTTGTGTCTGGTCATAGTACAACGGAAGTGCTGTGCATTACATTGACTGCAAGCTCCAGGGAAAATTTCAGCAGAGATCAAATTTTCTGGAAAGATTTTCCTTGGAATAAATGTGATTTGTGTCCACAATGATGCTGCAAGGTGACAACTCCCTTCTTGTTGTACAAAATATTTCTGGTGTTTATTTTAATTCATCACTGCCACTGCCTGCCCCCCCCCCCTCTGCCTAAGAACCAATAATAAAGATGTAGACTGAATTTATACATGGGAACTAAGAAGAATTAAACATCAAGTCACAAAAACTCATTTAGTTTTCATCTGAAGGCTCAGTGAGGCTTCTATGCGATTGGGGTATATAAACCATATACGAGTGGGGTATGTCCCATCGTTTACCCAGCATTCTAGCAATGTACGTTAGATAGGGTAACCCGAGAAAAACAAGAAGAAAAACACATATCCGTAATCATCCTTCTCAGAAAAATGAAAAATTTCCCATTACTGTAGATAAAAGCTTCAAGTTTCTTCTATAGGATCTTAGATATACTGAATATAACGATGTAGTTTTCATCGGTTACTTGTCCATTTGGGGATGTTTTCTCTCTCTTCCGAAAACCAGCAAATTGTAACTGCGCCAATTCATCCGGCAACTAGCGAATTATATACTTAACAGTAAGCTCAAAAACGTAGAAGGTTCTAACTCAACTACGCGTCAGAAAAAACAATTCGCTATCATTTTGCAAGACAAGTCATTCGCACCAGCTACGATAGATTACCACATACAGAGTAGGCCTACTCCCAGAGCCAAGACCTTGGTGAGCAATTGATAGAACGAAAGCATGCGACCGTACTACGTTGGATATTCTTCACGCAATCAGGTTTTTTGGTTGCTAAGTGTTAATTTTTGGTCTGCGTTGGAGGGCCGTCCGGGAATATTAAACAAACAAATGACAAACAAACAAAACTAAACAAAAAAAATGTAAGCAATTCTTTCATATATTCAACCAGATACTTAAATATTTTTGTTTCTTTTTCTTCAGAACGAGATAAGTGAAATCGATTCATGTATATATTTTGGGCAATATACGAGTATTCCACAAATGAAAAAAAATGAATCACTTCAATGATTCACAAACGAATTCAACAAATAAATCACTTCAGATGATTATCGCATCAAACCGGACACAAAAACTGATTTTGCTTTACGTAGGAGTGTACTTCTTTTCAGGAGAAGCGGGCTCAAGTGAGGGGTCTTAACATACTTAGAATAACTTGAAATACTAGACTATTTAAATTATTATTTTCGAAACTTGGGGCGTGAGGGGAGTAAGAGCAAGCTCATGGAGGTATGGCAGCAAGTTTTAGTTTCTTCCATGACATTATTCAAGAGCCCAAGACATACTTCGATTCATAATAAAAGCTCAAATAGGTATAAAATTCTGTAATAGTCAGTGATAAATTTAAAAAAATACTAGATATTACGTATATTAATTACTAATGAAAACGTTCGTAACAAATTAAAAGCTCTAGTTGCCTTTTTAAGTAATCAAAAAATTGGAGGGTAACTAGGTCTCCTCCCCCGCTTCTTTTTTCTTAAAATCTTCCGATTAAAACTATGAGAAAGCCATTTAGCCAAAAAATTAATATGCAAATTTCTTTTTCATTATTTATGATTTTATATCGCTCCTTCCTGTCGCATTAAGTTTTAATGTCACTCCTTAATTTCAGTTAAAAAACTTATTTTTGTTATTTAATTAAAACTCAGATGAATGCACCATCAATCCTATGTAAGCGAATTCAATAATAATAATAAATAGAAATACCTTACCTTTGTGAGAAAATAATTGCTAAGACTCTATCCATAATTCATACATATTTTTGTTGCTGTTTTCATCTTATTGATGAATTTTGAAAGTCATTTTCTTATTCGTTTCTTTGTTTTACATTGCACTTTACTGAAAACGGCTATTAGTCATATTGCTGAAATACACGCTTGGTTCATATATTATATTTTATTCACTGTCTTTGGGTAATTCCCCTTTATACGGTAATGCGCAGGATGACCCGGCGATCCGGCGCGCGCTTGGCAAACTCCAGCAAGCGCCCGACAACGTCCGCATCGAGTAGCGAGCGAACAGCCAGATTGACCCCGACACCAACCTTGTCGAGGTCCTCGGATTCCATGATGTATTGGCACTGCGCGACATCGACTTCGGTGCGCAGATCCGGTTCTTTTTCCGTCAGTTTCAAGATCTCGTCGGCGCCAAGGCCGTCGGTTTCGAAGTCGGCCCGAAACTCCGCCAACAGGTGGTCCGCGCTCCAGTTTGATGTCAAACTTTAGCGTAAAGAGCGGGGCGTTGAGAAGGGAACAGCCCCTTTCATATACGGAGTTATTTCTGTTCGTGTTAAGTTTTAATGTCGCTCCTTACTTTCAGTTAAAAAAACGTGTTTTTTTTATTCAATTCAATAAAGATATGAACAAAGTGCGTGCTTCTACAGGAAAGCTAAAATACAGTAATTGAAAATTCATAATAATTTTCACACCACACGCACTTTGATAAGTTTTTGAAAACTAGATTCGATTTTTGATTATAAATTATTATGAAATCCTAGGTACAAAAATAATAACTTTTCAAATACTGTAACAGCACATCACTCTCATCATCTTTCACTGAATTTAAGAAAACATTGTATAAGCATGCATTCCAATGGAATATTGCAAATAAATAATGAAGCAAACTTAGAGACCGAAACACATTTGGGTAATTTGTATGTCTTTCAGTTCTATCACTAAAGGCCCAAAATCGGTAAATCTTTACTAGTCGAAAGCAACGAAGCATTGAGTTATACCCAACTGATAAATATAAAAAGTCCAAAGGCAGTAAACACAGGCAATCGGACTTATTATATTATTAAATTTAATTTATTTTGCATTTATTTTATATATTTTGGGAGTGACTTGGGGATTGCTGAAAATGATAAAAGTGAATGAAAATTAAACCAAACCAGTAAACAGATCATTCTTTAATAGAAATTATTAAAAAACTGAAAACATTACCTCTTCTAATTCAGAAGCGTGACTAGTCTAATTGTTTTTCCTCGAGTAAAGAAATTTTGGCAAAGAAATCTAACGGCTGGTTAGCCATTTTTACCAACTGAGATTGCCATTTTCGAGTCAGATCTCGAAATTTTACGGATTTATCTTCCTAGTATCTTATATCATCAAGATGTTTGCCTGTTTGTGCGTTATTTTGGTTTACCACACCCTAAAGTAAGTTGCTAAGTGCCTACTGGGACCATACCCTTCTGAAGTTTGGCTTTGCTTTTACGATAAAGGGTGAAGTAAAGCAGAATCGTCTTCTGCGTGTAGAATAACCGAGAATGGAATTCATGACGTATGAAAACAAGAAGGGAAATAATAAATGAAGAGAGAAAAATCATATAGGTGAAAAAACGAGGATTTTGGGCAGATTAGATGCTGTCAATATTGTTGAACCTGATATCTCTGTTATCACCACTATCGATTTAGATCATCAAGATTGGCTCGGTGATACCCGTGATAAAGTCGCATTTGAAAAAGCTGGTATTTTACGAGCAGGGAAAACTGCTGTTGTTGGGGAATTGGACCCACCTGAAACACTAAAACAACAGATACAAGAGAAAAGCGCTATTGCCTACTGGCAAGGTAGTGAATTCAACTTCCAGGAGAAGGATGGACTTTGGGAGTATAACTTCAAATCACTTCGATTTTTTGGTTACTATTGAGCCGGGTCGCTCCTTACTACAGTTCGTTACCACGAACTGTTTGAAAAATCCGGAAAAAAAACAAACATCTGGACATTAAAATAGCTCGAGATTCCTAGATCATGCAACTTTTTTTCTTCTTTTTAATATGAAATTCGCGAATTGATACAATAATGTCTTTTAATGTTTCAAACAAAAGTATAAGGAACAGTTAAAATTTGCTTAATATTGACAGACAGATTCCTTTCATTGTTTTTATTTTTTGTATGTATTACTTTCGTTGATTTTATAAGTCAAACCAAGCACAACTGTTGGACGGATTTTAATTGTCATTAAATTCCCTACAAGTACTTTTTGGGTACTTTTGCTTTTACCCTGTTAGTACCCCCAATTCTTTAAAATTTAGAGAGAGAAAAAGAACAAGAGAAAGGGTGCAAACCTCCCCGAAAAAGGGTGCTAACCTCCATTCTGTAACCTCCCTGGTTAAGGTGAAACTGGTCCCCATAAAACTGGTTAAGGTGCAATGAGACTCTTATGCCAGATCATTTCTGCTCCATAGAAAGTCGATTTTGTGGCTTTGGGTTTTTACAGTTAAGGAAGGAGGCAGTATCCAAACTCTTATTTGTAGTGAAACTATATTTGTCTTAAATACTCTTGGAAAAACTAATAAAATTAGCGATGTATAATGATATTAGTGATATTAGTTTAATTTTAAGGTTTATTTTCAATATTAAGTACAAAAGAAAGTATTTAGAAAATAATTCGAAATAATCCTTCAAGCGTAAAACTACCACAAACCAATATGAATAAATACCTGAAACTCAAAACGAATATAAGTTACAGTCAAACTCAAAACGGCCGAGTCAGCGGGGCAGAGATTGGTTGGGGATCGGACTGTCGATTATCTCGCTGGCAGGGGTTCCGGAGGGCATGGATTCGAGTTGCCGGGATTAGCGGCGGAACACCGCCTGGTTTCGCAATGGCTTTGGCCTCGGCGAGTGGCGCGCACATTTACCTGGACGCCGGTGCAGCGGTTGGCTAAGGCGCTGAGGCGTCCTGATGTCGCAGCGTTGATGCACAACGTCTTATTACCTAGTTTTCTGGGATCAAATTCTTTGGCTGTGCTACACACTTATGACTCGTCTGAACTGTTCAACTTTTTCTAATGATGCTTTAAGCCATTCTCTTTTTCTTACTGCTCTATGATCATTGTCATCAAACTTGGTATCTGCATTTACTTTTCCTGTTAAAATTCCTGATGCTTCTGGAACTCTGACTAGAATTCCAACATTCTTTTCTTCAGCTTTTTTCATCAATTCATTTCCTGGTGTTTGTTCTAGTATGTTGTATACTGTTTGAACAGCACTGAGATTTGGTTTATCCATTGCTTCCATGCCTTCTTGTGTCCATCCAATTGCAGGACCCGGAATATTTAAATCTATTAAGTTCTCAGATCTGAACCTTTTATGCAATCTTTTTGGTGCTTTGTTTTCTTTTACCTGCTTACCTGCAACTTTTGACAGTTATTTGGCACATGGTTGCTGATGAGTCATATTGTATCTTGTTGGTTTGCTTATTTTAAACATATTTATTTCCATGCTTATTTCATTAAGTTTAGACTTACCCATAAAAAGTTACGAGCCTGCGAAAATTTGCCTCATTTTAGAAAATAGGGGAAAACACCCCCTAAAAGTCATAGAATCTTAACGGGGGGGTATTTCCGAGGAGGGGTATTTTCCAGGTTTTTTCACACGGGGGGAGGGATTTCCAGTGGGACAAACGCCAGCCACTGTATTTAATAGATTTAAAAGAGTATTCATTAAAAATGGGTTAGTTGGTTTAACTTATAGGGAGGAAGAAGAGACCTACTTTGAAAGTTCAATTGGAAAGAGTGTTACAATAGAGGGTAGTAGAGAGGAAGGGTGGCAGGAAGGAAAGTTGATGGGCTGGCAGTGAGAAGGGGTGGTGAGATGACAGGGAGGTATGGTGTTTGTGTGTCTCAATATAATTGATGGAGTTCGCACCCGGTACTCAAGTGCTATCAATGGCACTACTTAGTGAAGGATACTCGAAAGGAAGCGCAACCAAGGACAACAACAGCCGGGGATTGATATCCCGTTGATTGGCAAGCATCGACGCCACCGGAGGCCATAAAACAAACAAGCAAACCCATGACGGAAATCATTCAAGTACGAGGCTGGAGACAAAGGCTGGAGACAGAGTTTTCGTCATCAAAGGAGGATTGGATCCAAAACTTGAGTTGCATGAAGGGCTGTTCGAGCGCGACTAGTTCTGGATGAAGGGGATCGGGAGGGTGCGCGCGAAGATCTCGTGCTCCCGCTCGACGTCGCTCCACAGGAACGAGGTCGGGTCCAGGTCGGTCCAGGCGTAGGCCGAGACGACCACGGTCATCCCACCCGGCAGGAACGCCGTCGCGCCGAAGTCGGAGATCTGGGGCAGGTGGGCGTCGACGGTCGTGTCCCCCGTGGGGTCCGGCCGCCAGATGGTCCAGGAGCGGCCGGGGGCGGCGTCCTCCTTCACCTCGAAGCGGTACAGGCCCTGATGGCGTGGCTCATGGTTTGTCGGCAGGCAAGGTCGTTATCGATATGAGTTCAATTAGTCCCATTGCTACCCAAAGTATTGGTGAGCGCGTGGAAGCCCTGGGCTGCGATTATGTGGATGCACCGGTATCCGGTGGCGATATTGGTGCCCGCGCTGGCACCTTGACCATTATGGTCGGCGCCAAACCCACGACCTATGAGCGAGTGCTACCCGTCCTTGAATTGATGGGTAAGACCATTACCCGAATAGGGGGTATTGGAGCGGGACAAACCTGCAAGGTGTGTTGAAGGAAACATTTATGCGGTAAATTTTAAAGAACAAGGCACCATTGGTAAGGTCACTCCCAACGGAACAGCCTCTCTATTTTTAAGACTATCTGAAGGCAGTATAGGTAATGGCATTAGATTTGGTAACAAGCACCAAATGTTTATTGCAGATTATACAAACCACAATATTTTGGAAGTTGATATACTAAACAAAAACATTTCAGTATTTGCACATAACGCTGCGGCGAATCAACCTAACGACATTGCTATTTCACCAAACAAAACGCTATATGCCAGCGACGCTAAAGATAAGGCCAAAATATTAGCTGAAGCATTGCCCTATATTCAGCGTTTTCATGGCAAAACGATTGTGATCAAATATGGTGGAAATGCCATGGTTGAGGACAATCTTAAGCAGGGTTTTGCACGCGATGTCGTATTGTTGAAACTGGTTGGTATGAATCCGGTGATTATACATGGCGGGGGGCCACAGATCGATCAAATGCTGAGGCGTGTGGGTAAAGAAGGAGAATTTATCCAAGGTATGCGGGTTACCGATGCAGAAACCATGGATGTTGTGGAAATGGCGGTCAAATTGTATTCGACGACGTCGCCATCTCCGTCGTGCCTGAGCCTACCACCTACGCACTCGTAAGTGGCCTCGGTCTTCTTGGTGTGGCTGCCTACCGCCGCCGCAGCCTCCGTAACAAGGCTTAAGCCAACATCGAGCCAAGCGCTCGCACTTTTCAGAGAAAGCTGAACCGAACGGTTCAGCTTTTTTTTTTGCTCCATCGACTCCGCCGGTTTTGCGTGGCCGACCACAGTTCACCATTGCAAATCGACAGCAAGGCTGATATGGTTACTGGTTCGGCAAATTTTCAATATGGAATTTTTTTCCCAAAACACTATAAATTATATAAATAATAGTCAATTTTCAAAGACGTAAATAGTGACGAAGACCCCACTACCTTTTCATCATAACCAACAAGTAGATCAATATGGAAATGTTTTATATAAGACAGTGGAATGCGACTTTAAATGAATAGTTCGACCCTATATCAAAGGGTCGTCCTCAGAAAAACAAATGAAAAAGAAAAACAAAGAATATAAAGAACTTATATTCAAACACGATCTTTACAAATATTTAAATATTTAAATCGTGCTCTTACTGAGCTTCAGACAGCTTTGAGAGCTCAGGATACTTCAGGTAAATATGTTTGGGGTGGAAAAGACGCAACTACTGATCCACTTTCTAGATTAGATGCAGTTGGAAATAGGGTAGCAGTCAGCTTAGTAAATGAATCTAATGTAGTAGACGGAGTCGATACATCAGGAGTAATTACAAATGGTTACAGTACTTCTTCATCAAATTCAACAATAGTTACGGTTTCTTCCCAGCACGAAGTTAGAGAGAGTTTTCTTCATCCTGGGCATGATGAAATAATATTTAAGGTAAATATTAAAATATTTATTTTGTATTTAAGGGTCTTCGATACCTTAAAGAATCATCCTATCTCGTCCACTACAAGTTTTTTAGTTTGTGTGGCCAAATTGTTCAGAACTGATTGAACGGTTTTGCCATAAATTGTATAGCTTTGACAAGAGATCCGAATCAACGATAGAAAATTAAAAGCCGACACCTTATTTCCCAGAAAACTTAGAAAAACTTTTTAACTTCTAGTCCTGTGCACTGGAGATAGAGATATTCAGTTTTAATGAATCGTATATCTTCTGACTTCAGGTTTCATTGTGCTTCATTTTCGTTTTTACAGCTCTTCATTTGACGGACCCCTTGTTTTTTTTCTCATAGTGCTCTTTCATTCACACATTGAGCACATTAGTTCAAAACGAAAAAAAAAGGAAAATTTTTTTTCTATATATTTCGTTTTAATTGATTGACGCTCTATAAGCTTACTTCAGAACAATCGAATTTAGAAATTCATTTGCACTTTCTCCTAAGTTATCCTGATACAAGCAGATTGATTTTTAATGGGAATTCCCAATGTCGACGGCGGCAACACGCTCGCCTGCACCCGCGCCATCGGCGACATCAAGGGCGATGTGAAGATCTATCCGCTGCCGCATATGCCGGTGGTCAAGGATCTTGTGCCCGATCTGACCCATTTCTACGCCCAGCACGCCAGCGTCAAGCCGTGGCTTGAGACCGCGTCGCCGACCCCCGAAAAGGAATGGCGGCAATCCTATGATGACCGTCAGAAGCTCGACGGGCTTTATGAATGCATCCTGTGCGCCTCCTGTTCGACCTCCTGCCCCAGCTACTGGTGGAACTACACATTATATATCAAGTTATCCTTTTAGGAAGCGTTTCTTCTTTTCCTCAATATATTCCTTGATCATTGGACCTAACAAACTCTATTTTATCTGTATTTATTAATTAAGGGTGAAAATGACGTATGCTAACAAACTTGGTTTTCAAGTTAACAGCATTTTAATGGAGTTTCCACGTTTTGGTAGCAATTCTTAGTCAGTTCTAAATAATGTATGTCTTCTCTCTTTTAAAGCTAGTCATCTGCCCTCTTAAGCCTGAAAAGTGTATTTCAGGAAACTAGTTTCCGTTTCTATTTATATTATTGGTAGGAAGCGGCGATTTGAATTTTTTGGAAATTTATGCCAAAAATTTTCTTCCAGGTGGGGGTTGGTTTTTAGAGTTCTAGGTGGGGGTTGTCTTTGTAGGTGGGGGTTGATTTTTCTAGGTGGGGTCCAGATCCCCTTGCAAGCCATGGCTCCCTCTTACTTAACATTGCACACGTTGTTTTTATTGTAAGAAACCAGTCTATGAGAAACCTTAGGTTCAGATTTGGGGAACTTTAAGAAACTCATAAGAAACGTAGGCAGGAGTAGTTGCAGTCAATTGATCATTTCCCTTTTGATTTCCTGACAGTTCCAAATTAATATACTTAGCCATTCCTGAGTTACTCCTTTTGAAAACCCGTGATCATATGTTTGATAATGTGTCTTGATTTGACTCAAAATTCCCCCCTCAATACTCTATGACAGGTTTAACACCTGAATGTACTTTGTTTCTGGATGATAAAGGTCAAACTTGTCCAACTTTCTAAATAGAAAATACTTTATGTAAACAATAGACGAATTTCTGAACTTATAGACCTTGCCCCAAGGGACACCGAAACCGGTGGGGGCGATGAAGAATGTGTGCATGAAAAAGCCTCAGTCGAGCAGGGCAAGGGTGTCGAGGGCGATCTGCCGCTCTTCATTGGTGGGCACCACCAGCACGCGCGGGTGGCCTGGCGCATGAATCGCGCCGGCGATGCCGCGTATGCAGCGGGCGTTGGCCTGCTCGTCGAGCTTCAGCCCGAGCAGGCCGAGATGGTCGAGGGTCTTGCGCCGGATCAGCGCCGAGTTCTCGCCGATGCCGCCGGTGAAGACCACGCCGTCGAGACGCTAGCAGCGAGGGCGGTCCCACGGCGGATCCCCAGGAGGTCGCGGACGTGATCTACGCCTGCGCGACCGACCCGGATATGCCCGTCCACAACCCTGTCGGCAACGATGCCCAGATGCTGATGGGTCTGATGGGCGGCCCGCCCCGCCAGGACTTCATCGAGCAGATGGAGCAGATGCTGCTTCCGCCGGCGCGGTCGTAGAAGGAGGGAGATCCATGCGTTCGATCACCGATCGCTTCATCCGTCTCGCCGGCGTGGCGTTCGCCGCGATCGGCCTGAGCGGGTGCGGAATAAATTACTTTTTAGATAGTATTTACACGCAGAGCTAATCATGTCTGTGTCTCTGCCTTCCAGTAATATCATGAAAACAACAATCGTTTGAAGCCGTCGATATCTTTCAATATAAAGCTTTCTGGCTTTTACCTCGCATTCTCTTAAACGAAGAATATTTAAATAAATGGTGGTCAGTTACAAGGCTTTGGGGAAAAAAATGCTAGTTAAAATTGTCGGTGTCGTCTATGGGACTTCTGTTAAGTAGGACTGGTCTTACACAACATGTTTTGAATGACCTCGATATGTTATTTAATTTTGAAGTTGTCTACCTTACTAATGCCAACAAGTAAGGATAAGGCCTCTATTCTTTTTTCTATATCTATGGTTGTACTCAATATGTAGCTATTATGCACCCAACACGTTATTTGATTTTAAAGTTGTCTACCTTAATAATGCCAACAATTAAGGATATAGCCTTTATTCTTTTTTCTATAACTTTGAGTGTACCCAAAACGTACTTATTATGTACCCGATAAGAGATTAAATTTTGATGTTGTCTGCCTTACTAATACCAACAAGTAATTACGAACGAGGGATTGAATCTTAATGAAATTTAATATTTACGATAACCTTGTAACTCAGACTTCTCATTTTAAATCCCGTCAAGAACCAGTATCAAAGGGGGGACCTGGACAAGTAAATCAGATAACTTGGAAAACTCTTAGAGTGGAGAGACCGTGATGATAATTTGGTGGGAAGAATAAGCATAAGTCCTAGATATGTCATTGAAATACCTTGATCGGATCTGCTCTCTTTCATAACTTAAAACAAACATAAAAGACTGATTTTTTTTTCTAAATTCAAAGGGGCTGCAAGTTACAGACTTTGATCTGTGTTTACATATAGTAATGGTTACTGGGAAGTGTACAGACGTTTTAAGTTTTTTTTTGGTTTGGGGGGAGAATTTAGGTGGGGGTTACGTGGGAGGATCTTTCCACGGAGGAACTTCTCATGGGGGAAGCGACTTTCAATGGAGGCGGCGCAGAATTTTCTAGCATTATTTAAAAAAAAACAATGAAAAAATAAATATGAAAAGATTTTTCTACTGAAAGTTAGGAGCAGCATTAAAACTTAAAACGAACAGAAATTACATGAGGGGAGAACAGCATATACGCACCAAGCAATATGCCTAGCATATGAAAATTTGGGTAGTTTCACGAAGGGGGGGGGGATTGAACAGCCACACAAGGGGGATAAGCACAGATGAAAAGTATGAAAACTCTCGGGCCCAATCTAAAACAAACAAAAAATCGCGGCTCTTCGGGAAAGGGTGGCCACGAATGAGATCTTAAGTAGTCGTAGAATATCACATGAGGGTCCATTCAAATGGAATTTTAAATTTCACATTCTATTTAAACTTTAAAAAATTATATGGCCAGCGCTCGTCATCGTCGCTGTTCTCGCCGACGAGCCCGGAATCCTTCAGCTGCTTGGCGACGAGCGGGAAGTCCTTCGGCGGGATCGACAGGTAGAACGCGTGGTTCCCCATGGTGCCGCGTTCGAGGTCGAGCTTCTCGACGGTCTCACGAAGCTTGTGGAACGAGTCCGGGTTGTCGAACTCACCCGAGACGAAGCGGATGCCCTGCAGCAGCTGAGTCCACGTCTCTTCGCGGAACGGCGTCCGGGCGTGCTCCTTCACCGCGTCGTAGACGACCTGCGGCGGCAAGCACAAGGGCAAAAAAGGCCACCGCTCAATGAAGCAGAAAGGCCAAAAAGGCGAGCCGCGCAAGGCCGGCGCCCAGGACACGAAGTCGGGCTCCGCACGCAAGATCGACATTTAGACCGGTCGCTGCTTTCTGGCCGACAGCAAAGCGGGAACCCGTCTCTCCTTCCCGCCGGGCGCCGTTTTATACGGCGCCCTTTTTCGTTCGATGGCGCCTGGTCAATCCGGATCTTTCACCAGAACGTTTTGGTCGACCATGTAGCGGTCGAAAATAGGCAGCTCCCTCTCATTTTTTCCCTTTTCATTTTTTTTTATTTTTTGTTATGTATTTACTGTTTATGCGTTAATGTTTAAAAGTATGTATTGCAATTGGAAAGGTAAATCAAGATTCAATAGCCTAGTAGCAGCTAGTTTTGGGGTAATGGTAAGCGGTAGCCAGTGGGAGTGTAAAGAGGCAATGGTAGTCAGGGATGAACCTCCAGAATTCTATTGGGGGGAAGAGTGATCTATAACTGGATAGTCAGGGTGCATAGGATATATAATGATTTTTTCTCCACATTATTGAAAAAAACAAAAACAAAAAAACAACACATACATGATGAAGGATTATTAATAACTCTACGGTTTTATTGAACATAAAGAAATCAGTGGTATTACTGCATAGCAGTTCATGGCAATGAACTGAGCGTAAGAACTGACGTGGCTCAATAGTGACAGACAATCTAAAAACGGTATTTTGGCACCAATAGGTAGACCAAAATTGACTTTTTATGCTGTTTCCAAATACAAAAAAAAATAAGTATGTTTAATGCTACACATCAAAAACTAAGAATCTAAGAAAATTGGCGCGAGTGCATGTCATGACGCGTCCGAATCCCAAGTATTCCAAACAGGCCATGGGAGCAGACGCTTTCGACGCCATGTTCAAATCCAAAGCCCGATTCTTTGTCCTACGTTACATGTTGCATTCTCGACTCAACGATGCGGGGACCGCGTTCGAAGAAGAGACCAATCTGGTGGGAGATACGATTGGGTTTGAAGGCGTCGGCGACGTCGTGGCGGATCCGGACAATCAACGTGTGTATGCTTTCTGGCCCGGTCAAACCGAACCCGGGCCCGAGATGGGGCGCGCGGTATTGTGGTACTATTATTTAAGGAAAGGCGCAGAAAACCCATTATGTATCTGTAGTCCCAGGGAGAGGATATAGAAACCTCTAAAAAATTCCACCTGTCATTCGTTTTCACTTGAATTTGGGTGTCTATTGAGGGTTATAAGTTTTAGGGGTGGTAATTCAGTTTTTTAAAATTTACACGCACACAGCTATAAATTTCAATAATTTTCTTGTGGTCATGATTAAATGAGTAGCTTAGCTAGAAACCCTATCGTATCCAATCCAGTTCGACATTGGTTTACTGAGAAAGGGAAGTACGATGGAAGGTTTCTGAGAAAGTTTCTGAGAAAGGTTTCTGAGAGGGTTAAGTTGAATGAAACACGAGCTAGGGGAGGATGGGATCGTAAATACTTCCGGTGCTGCCTTAAAAAAGGTTGGGCTTTAGACTTACTCTTCACCCATGATGATACATGAGCAAAATTACACGGCTTATCAATACAAGATAAAACACAACAGTGGTCAACATGGTCAAAAAAACACTTATCAGACGCACAATTCCCGAAATATAATGGTGACAAATATGTAAAAGCAAGCTTCCCCTCTGCGATTGCTGGCTAGAGGGATGTTGGCCAGCCACATATTGTCACGTTGGCGTTTATATGCATAGTCTTGGTTCAAAGAAACCTGGCATTTTCACTAAGACCTTTCAGAGATAATTCGTAATATGGTTTAAATTTATCCCTAAAAACAAATGCCACCTCTCTGGAATTCTATGCTAGGAACGTGGGCCACATATTGGCCGCGGGAAATATGCATATTCTTGGCTCAAAGAAACTTGGCATTTTCATTAAAACCTCTCAGATATAGCCGAAATAATAAAAAATATTGCAAACCAATGTGTGCAATATTATTGTACTCCGTTATGCACTGAACGAGCTAAATATTTAGAGAATATTCTCGTCTCTCTTACAGCTGTATTTATTTCTGGTTTAGCAAGGACTGGACATCTTTTTACTTCCCCAGAAATAATCAAATTTTTTGCCATTATTATCTAAGCCTTTTTAGAAAAAGATAATATCTATGCTTTAATAAAAATTGTATAAAGTAAGTAAACCTTATGTATTCGAGACTCAGCTTAAAAAAGAAAAAAATATTGTGGCTCTGGTGCAACAACGCCGGATCGAAAAATTTCAGCTCAAGAATTTGAGAAAGGTGGTCTCCTGAAACCCTTTGTGACAACTATTGATGGTAGCCCAACATTTATAACTTTTGGACATCCGCCAGACTATATGTCTACATCAGCAAGGCACCATCGAAAGTCAAGAACTGAACTGAAACAACTTGACGAAAGGGAATTGATATTTGAGCTAGTGAAAGACATTTGTAATGACCTTGATATCCGAAGTTTGTGTCATAAAATCCTGCAGGTAAGATGCTTCAAATCGCTTTTATACATAGATTTTCAAGAACTGAAGTAAGGGTTTTTGTTCCTGAAACATAATATTAATATCAAACAGTTCGTGATAACGAACTGTAGTAAGGAGCGAACCAGCTCAATAGGAAACGAAACTCTACAAAACGGAATTTTTATGCTAAAAGATACATCAAAAGAATCAAATTTTTATGCTGATTTTAAATATATAAGTTTCGTCATATTTAGTCTTTGTTATCAAACGTTGCGAGCCTGAGAAAATTTGCCTTATTTTGGAAAATAGGGGAAAACGAAGACCATCATCGACCAGAATCCCACCATGCTGACATCCTTGAAGGCCACGGCCCAGGGGAACAGCATCGCAATTTCCAGATCGAAAATAATGAACAGGATACAGACCAGATAGAACCGGACATCGAATTTCATCCGGGCATCGTCGAAGGCATTAAAGCCACATTCGTAGGCACTTACCTTTTCCGGATCGGGATTGCGGACGGCCAGGACAACGGCGGCGAGGATCAGAACAATTCCAAGACCGATGGCAATGGCCAGGAACACGAGAATGGGAAGGTATTTGATAGTTCTTCTGCTGAACCAACCCCAAGGAGCACTCCGTCTAGCAGCCCTCATCTGCATCGTTTTGTACCGTTCAGTAGAAAAAGATTGAGTGAAACGTATGTCCAGCATCACAAGAAATTCGTTCCAGTGAAAGGTATCGTTAATTTTACTCTACACAGTATCCTTACTTTTACAGTTCAGGAAGCTTGTTATTATATCGATTTGATGTAAGCAGAATCGATAAATGGGTTGAAATTGAAGATAGAAAAGGCTTCTTCCTCCTCCACATATTGATTATTGTATTAAACATGGCAAAATTTTCTGATAATCTAGATATTTAGGGTTGTTGGGGCACTGGCGCAAAGTTCCCATCCTATTTACTTGCATACTTTTGTCTTACGGTACTTATGCACTTTCAGTCTCACTTTGAGAGAGGGAGGGGGAGATGCTTCATAGCAATTTCATGGCATGAGCTCTATCAAAATTCTAACAATTAATAGATTAATTTAAAAGGGAAATCAGAGGCTTGATGCCGGCCGGGATTTAAAATAAGAGCTCCGAGACACAATATCCTTCTGAATATCAATAGACCTTATCACAATCTTCCTGGTATTCACAAACAAAAGAAGACAAGAAAAAGCCAGGATTACCCTTCTCCCAATATCAAGGTCGTAAATAAACTAGAAATACAAATAGCAGATAATATTGCGAAGGAATATAAAGACAAACCGATGAATAAAAAAGCATCGCCTTGGATTTTTTTGAACTTACAATCTCTTTATATCTCTTAAACTGACAACACTTCGGACAATTACTAAAGAAAATGTTAATAATGAGTTAGTAAAAATCGTGAATTAATATTTGTTTCAACAACGACGACCAGCTCGTCAGCGTCGAGGGCCCGCAGGGCGACGTGGTCACCTACGGCTACGCCCCCAACGGCACCCGCCTGTGGCGCAAGGACAAGGACGGCAAGACCCACTACCTGCACGACCTGGCCGACGTGGTCGGCGAGTTCGACGCCTCCGGCAAGCTGCAGACGTCCTTCGTGCACGGCCCCGACGTCGACGACGTCCTGTCGGCGACCCACGGCGGCGAGCAGTTCTTCTACCACTACGACCTGGTCCGCAGCGTCACCAAGGTCACCGGCAACGAGCCTTGCCTTTTTTGAAAATTATTCGCAGGGCTCTTGGATGGATTTGATTTTATATGATTCTTCCCCGGAGATACCAGAGTGCCAAACTGGAGAAGCATATCAAGATGAGGGTGGACAAAGGTAGTAAAAATCCTTAAAAAGTTGGAAAGGGGACACCAGATTTATTTAGAAGCTTCTCCAGGAGGGAGATAGACCCATTAGCTCTATGGATAGCATTTTGAAAATGCATATCCGACTTTAAATTAAAAGAAACTGTGACGCCGAGCAACTTAAAGGAGGACTGTTTTATTTTAAACAATCTGCACTCTTTTAAAATAAAAACTGCTAGACCAAAGAACGCAACCATAAGAAATATAAGGCGCAACAATAGTGTAATAGAAGATCTGATAATGGTAAAAAGTGCTTTAATCGGTGCAAAATTCCCAGACCTCTAGCAATTTTAGCTGCAACAAGATCACTATGGGGCCTCCAAGATAAATTATAATCACGCTGGAAGCACTTCATGCACCTGCGACAAAGCCCTACCATTAAAAAATGTCTTTCCATCAATACTTAGCTGCTTACCCATTTTGTCCAACGCAGTTGAAAGGTCCAGAAATTATGTGTTTGAATATACCCCTCCTCCCCGCATTCCTCATGGCAAGGGTTGCAAGTTATGCCCTGGGGTCATTTAAGGTTTATATAGAAAGGGTGGTCGTATAAACTTCGGAAGGGGGCTCCTTGGATTAGTAATTTGAAGGTCTAATGTCCTGTTTAAACTTCAAAGTGATCAGAGGGCGGATGCCCCCCCCCCCCCCATCACACCTCGTATTTTCTCAAAATGCATAAACATTTCTAGATGGCCATTTTTATATATTGGTTTCACTAAGTTTAGTGTAACCCATCGAAGGCTACAATCCTGAGAAAATTTGCATTATTTTTGAAAATGGGTAAAAACACGCCATAAAAATCAAAGAATCTTAATGAAAATCACACCATCAACTTAAGTATATGAGAGAACCTTGTTGTAAAGGTTTCAACCTCGTAAATCCAAAAATGTGGAATCTTCTATTTTTTACCAGATTAAAGATCACGGATGCGTATTTATTTGTTTGTTTTTTTTTCACAGGGGTGATCATATCGACCCATTCGATATAAGGAATTATTTTTGTAAGACAGTGGAATTCTATATTTGAATGAATATTTTGACCCTATGTCCAAGGGCCATCCTCAGCAAAACATAAATGAATAAAAGAAAAGAGACTCACAAGAACATACAACCATTAAAACTAATTTTGTTTTTTTGTTTTTTTCAAACAGTTCCAGCATCCTTTCTTCAGCAAAGTTCAACAAATCCTAGTTGAACTTGGCTGAAGAAAGGATGCTTAGACCATTAAAAAAAAATTATTACTCTAAGTTGTGTGTCTTTTATATACTTTCACTATGATTTTACTATGACAATACAGACTTTTTAATCCTTCTAAAAGCCGATTCTCGCTGTCCCTTTTTGTTTTTTCCGCTGCTAATCTAGTAGAAGTGTTATATCTAAATTCTATCTAGGACGTAATACGAGGCTGCTAGGCTCCATACGGTATTTAGAAATATTAAGTTTAGACATTTTAAAAAGTCAATCCTTAAAGCGAACCCGTGAAAATGTGAGGCTTCCTTGAAGCGAATCCGTGAAAATGTGAGACCTAAGCTTAGTGACTTTGTTAAGACCCCCTGGCAAAAAACACAAAATTTCACATTTTTGCAGATAAGAGGTTGGAACCTCTACATTAGGGTTCTGTGATATGCTGGATCTGATGGTATGATTTTCATGAAAATTCTTTGACTTTTATGGGGTGTTTCCCCCTTTTTCAAAAATATGGCAAATTTTCTCAGGCTCGTAGCCTTTTCTTGGTAACTTTAAGCTTAATGAATATTATATATTTGGAATCAGCATAATATGCCGATTCTTTTGATATGGATATTAAAATCTCGCTTTTTAGGGTTTCGATTACTGTCCTTTCCTTCATTTTGCAAAGTTGTCATCAAGCTTCTCAAAATCGAGCTCCATCACTGCAGCTTTCTCAGCAAATATAAGCAGCAAATGTGAAAGTTGCTTGTTTTCCATTGTTGTCTGGAGTTAGTCCTTCACAAATGTCAACACACAGAAAAAACGTTCGTTTGAGCATGTTGGGAGCAGGAGTGTGAGGACTACCCTGACAACCTTAAGAAGCTCAGAATAAGCTTCTTTCAATCCTCAGAGGCTTTCAAAGACATTTAAAGCGTTTCCTGGTTTCTGTGGTGTTTGTTTGATGCCCCACCCACCTTTATTATTTAGCATAATTTGCAGTTTTTCTAATTATTTAGAATAGTTTCAATGCTAAGGCTACTGCTCATCAGAACCTCTAAATTGAGCGACTATCTATGATAAAAATGAACACTTTCCTGAGCAAAAGCGTATATACTGTGTTCGAATACCGTTGGTGAGAAATTTCATTTGCTCAAGTGTTTATGGGCAAAATAAAAAAGAGGAGACGTTATGGTTGTCGAACGAAGATGGCACTTAACGTATCACGGCATGAGCAATACGTAACACTGCCCTAATGGGGGGTAATGTAGCACTACCCTATATGCTTCAATATTATGAAGCTACCCAAAGACAATTTAAAAAAAGCTTGGTTTGATGCTTGAATAGACCTAAAATGGATCTAGAGGCCAAAAGAGTGTTTTCATTTGAAGTCCTTGGTAATTAAAATATTCTTTCTGCTAGTGGTCTAACTGCTTTCAATTAGTCTTAAAGCGTGAATTAAAAATATGTCGCCAAATAAAAATAATTAAGCATAACACTAGAATATACAAGAAAGCACAATTATCAATCCTCATCTTTCCAACGCAATCTTCCAGAAATTTGTTGATGAAATCATCATCTTCGCTGGCGGAGGGTAAAACATATGCATCTAGGAATATGTTAATGTCATTCTCTGTAAATGACCTAGCTGCTGCTGCTGCTGCAACCTAGAAAAAGAATAAGCAAATTTATTTCTTTGAAATAGTTACTTTGTAAATCTGAATATGTTGTCTTTTTTCTGGTCGGTTATACGTATTAAGATTCCCTGGGGGCGACCTTTTGTACCAACGTAGGTATGGGAGTGACAAAATGTATGATTATAGAAAAAGAAGCAAAGCAACCTAAAAAGGGGGTTATCTCGACGGAGATAACCCCCATTATGATAACCAAACATTATGTATGTTTTTTAGCGTTTCATTACTACTTTTTTTTACCGTGAGTGTCTGTATTGACCTAGCTAATTAAATTAAACTAATAATCAATATTACTCAGTAATTTTCAATACTTGCAGAATCGTGGCGTCATGGCCACGTCACTACCTGAAATAAAAAGCCCCCCTCGATAGTAATAGACGGTGAACAAGTGGAAATCTTCTGATTCATGCTGAGAAAGAACTTTTTTTCTATGAAGCGACACAATTTTATTTTCGGGGTAGGTCCTTGAAAGAAACAGCTTTTATTGGTAGTAAAGTTTTCGGTTTTTCAAAAGTTGAGTTGCAAATGTTATATCACCGCCGAGGTACCAGACGCTAATGGATTTATCCTTGTAAATGTTTATCTCCTTATAAGGACATAAGAACCTTTATAAGAACAAAGGTTCTTGTACGAAACTATCGCGACTTCTGAACAAACTTGAGGATTGGTGTATAGTCGTAGAGATAGCCATTCTGTTCAGCTTAGTCAAAAACCTGATAAATATGTCTTTGGGGACAACTTAATCACCCAAAGTCCCCTGGGGAGGGCTGCAATTTAAAAACTTTGACCATTGCTTGCATAGAGTAATTTTTTACTTTGACCATTGCTTCCCATGGAGGAATTTAGCTTGAGGGAAACAAATTTCCATGAAGGTGGTCAAAATTTTCTAGCATTCTTTGAGAAAATCAACACATTTTTTTTAAACTGGAAGTAATGAGTAGCATTAAAACTTAAAACAAGCATATGTGTTGTTGTTGTTTTTTATATAAGACTAGCTGTCTGTAATTTATCTTTGAGTGTCCCGGTCGTCATTTATATTCCCTGTGTCCCGGTCTGTAAATACATTCGTTTTTGAATTGGTAAATGATGCAATAAATTTTTTATTTTTTTCCTTTTTTTCATTTTCAGTTTTTTTTTGGTTTTCACCTTTTTTCTAGCTTTTTAGTTTTTTTTTCTTTTTTCTTTTTTGTTTTTTGTTGTTTTTTTCTTTTTTTGTTTTTTTTTTTTTTTTTTTTTTTTTTTTTTTTTCTTTTTTCATTACAGTTGGCTTAGCGAAGGTCTTTGGAAACATCTGCTTTGTTTCTTCTTTTTTATCGAACGTTATGTATAACTAGTGTGGTATTAGAATGACATGGCTAGTGTGGTCATTTGTGATGGCCTAAGAATTAGTTTATGAATGAATATGTGCACTTTCGAAGTCCCTTACTGTACATACTAAGATGCACTATCTTCGCCTTACTACTGCTCCATCTTCACCTTAGTTCATCTAACACTCGCTTAGTGTATGCAGTGAGTTAAAAAAAAAAATTGCCCCCCTCCCGCGCTCATTTGTTCTTCAAAGTTACAGGATTGAAATTCTGAGATAGTCAAACATTAATTAAAATTATTGTCAATATATATCAATATATATCCGAGCCTTCTTCCCCCATCTTATCAGTCTCTTAAGATGGTTTTTATAGGATTTGAATGTAGTTTTATTATTTGATGTGGGAGAATTTATGTATTCAGCGTAAAGTCAATATTTTTCCTCAATACTCTTGAGCAACCCTTTTGTTATCCATGGCTTTACGGGCACCTGGTACTTTTTACACCTTTTGATAGTTTTTAGGCTAAAACAGAGTTCAATAAAACATCAATCTTCTATAAAATCCCGTCCTTCAGCAAGCTTGGCTATACCTGCTGCAAATTTCATTTGACCAGGGCAGCCTCAGGACTTACAGAGAATTTTTTTTTTTAATTCCAAAGCAATTTTACAATTTTTTTTTTAATTCCAGTTAATGCTCAAGCTATTCAGCTCCTTCTGGTCGCATACTACATTCCTCATCACATAGTTATTAACAATAACCATAAAAATGAATTTATATTCCCCTTTCCGACTTAAGAAGGCAGATCACGGATGCGTGTTTATTTGTTTGTTTGTTTTTTTGTTGTTTTTTCCCCGTGGGTGATCGTATTGACCAAGTGGTCCTAGAATCTTGCGAGAGGGCTCATTCTAAAGGAAATGAAAAGTTCTAGTACCCTTTTTAAGTGACAAAAAAATGGAGGGCATCTAGGCCCCTTCCCACGCTAATTATTTTCCCAAAGTCACCGGATCAAAATTCTGGAATAGCCATTTTATTTAGCGTAAAACCTTATAACTATGTCTTTGGTGACGACTTACTCCCATTGAATATGCAAATCAAGCTTGAAAGGAAAACAATCACTACAAAAAAGAGTTTGGGTTTTGCCTCCTTCTCTCACTGTAAAAGCCTAATACCTACTGCGTCATTGGCGCTTTATTGAAAACGAATTATACTACAAATATTTTCTTTTGTATTTATTACAATATTAATAATTAACATAAAAATTAGATTAAAATTAAATTTTGAAGTGATGAGCTTATTTATTATAATTATTGATTATTATTATTCTTTAATAGTAAGTTCTTGTAATTTATTCATTTATATTACCCCTGAAAACGTCTGTACACTTCCCAATAACCATTACTGTATGTAAACACTGGTCGAAGTTTGTAACTTTCAGCCCATCACCAGGAACTTTGGAGGAGTAGGTCATCCCCAAAGACATAGTCATTATGGTTTTCGACTATGCAGAACAAAATGGCCATCTCAAAATTTTGATCCGTTGACTATGGGAAAAACATGAGCGTGGGAGGGGGCCTAGGTGCCCTCCAATTTTTTTAATTACTTAAAAAGGGCACTAGAACATTTTATTTCCGTTAGAATGAGCTCTAGAGAGCATAATCTCAGAATCTGAAGTTAATTAAAGTTCTATTTAAGCAACATATCACTTAATGTGATGAAGTGTGGCGAACAGGAGAATCAATCATGAAGGAATTTTCCATTTATCAAATTCTCAAAGCGTTACCAGTTCAAGCGACTCCGTTAGATTGACAAACGAATCAATCATTGTCCCTTTAAGATTTCTATTTGTGCTATTATGCTGAAAAAGACACTCTTCATATGTTCAAATAATTCTTCCTTGCTTTTTATGTGAGATTGTAAAAACTTTGCTGGAAAGCTCATTAAAAGTGCTTGGTGAATTCCCCAAGGAAAACACTCCCCGTAGAAACCACTGGAAATTCCCCATCCCGTGTGGACGATTACAACCCTGAAAATTACCCATTAAAATTCTAACATCTCTCTAAATCTCATTCCTCTCAGAAGGGCTTTTCCGTAGAAAATTTCTTTGTGAAAAATTACCCCCGTAAGTGAATATCCTCCCAAAATTTCCCCTCAAAAACATTGTCCCCATTTTCGAAAGTTGGAGCGAAAGACAAAGTATGAAAATTAAAAAATTAACGAAAATACGAGTTTGTTAAAATGAGAAGACATGACCGTTCAAATTGGCTAGTATGGGGTACTCGATGACCCAAGTTCCGAATAGTAAGTAACTAAATCATACCCTAGTGCCGTTAGGTGCCTCAAATCCAAGATGGCGGTCGAAAACATGAATTTGTCAAAATGAAAAGATATGACTGCTGAAATAGGCCAGTATGGGGTAATCGATGGCAGAAGTTCCAAATATGAACTTAAGACCAACCTGGGTTGTACCAGAGTATTTCTAGGCACTTCAGATTCAAGACCCCATTCATATACGAAGCAATTTCTGTTCGTTTTATGTTTTAATGTCGCTCCTTCCTTTCAGTTAAAAAAAACTTGTTTTTTTATTTGATTTCTGAACGTTTTTGAATCAATGCATGTTTTGATTTTGGCTCTGTGCAGAGGAATAATTAAAATGAAATTTGCATATTTATTTTTTTGGCTAAATGGCTTTCTCATAGTTTTAATAGGAGGAAGCCTAGTTGCCGATTTTTTGGTTACTTAAATAGGCAACTAGAAATTTTGTATCCTCGTGTTTTTGTTACAGTCTGTATTAGTCGGGGATAGTGTCTATATCAGTCGGGGGTAATGTATATATTAGTCGGGGTTAATGTTTATATTAGTCGGGGGTAATGTCTACATTACATTGAAACTACATTAAAAACGACCGATAACGTCCTGACTTTCAGTGATTACCTAGGTCTCCGGATGTTTACATTTTTTTTTTTATTTACTGATTGTAGACCTTATTCTACAAAAAGAAAAGATTCAAATTTCGAAAAAGAACCAAAGCATCCTCCCCCCCCCGCCACCCACGATCAATTTGCATTCCAAATGCATCACGAAGCTCCTAAGCGAGTCACAAGATCACCAATCAATTTCTCTATTACCAGGGCACCCTGGGTGTTGGTGATATCTATGACATCACCATCAGTGAGTGGTTCTTCCTCAACACCGTGAACCAACCCGACATAACGCGCACCCAATATGCCCTCAGTGAGTATCTGGGCGCCGACGTCACTACTGATCTCGCCCGCACCACTTAGCAACTCCATCGTTACAATGGCTTCACCGAATTCTGTGTCGACCTCAATTTTAGAGACTCTGCCTACGGTTTTTTTAAATTTCGGAAAATTACTTAAATGAAAGTACCAAACCCTTATTATTGAAAACTTTTCCCACTCAGGAACCTTGACATACATCATTTTTGATACGGATTTTTACGTTAGTATAGCGTGACAGGACTTATTTAAGTGGGAAAGGTTACACTCAACTTGACATAATTTAACCACATAGCATAGAATATTACGTATGTGGTGTGAAAGCCGCTTAAAAGTAAGTTATTCAAGAGCCTTAGGCTGTTGTATTCTTTAGCCATTAGATGAGCTATTGAATCTGATTTTTATTGCGTATATGAAGAGGGTTTGTCCCTTTGTCAATACCTCGCTCAATACCTCTAAGAGCGAGGTATTGAGGAGGTGACCAATCCCCTCATATGTGTAATAATTTCTGTTCGTTTCAAGTTTTAATGCTGTTCCCTACTTTTAGTTGAAAAACTCGTTTTTTTATTTAATTTCTCACTTTTTAAAAATAATGCTGAAAAATCCAGCGCCGCCCCCTTCATGGAAATCCTTTTCTCTCATGATAAATTCCTCTATGGAAAGACGCTCCCACGTAACCCCTTTTGACCTGCTTGGATATGCTTATTAATCGTATAAATGAGAAAAGCGACCGGCCTGGGAGAAACAGCAAAACACGTCAAAAATACTGTCAATCTGGCCAACCCGGCCGGCTGGGAGTTAAGCATTTTTTTTATTGAGTCATCAAGCTTAATAAATTAATCAAACACGACTATTGTATTACTGTTTTTTTCGGTAATAAGAGCATTTCCTTCTATCCAAAACAACTGATTGTTCATATTGAGCTTTAACATACCATCATATAAACAGCCATGCTAGAATACTAGTCGTATCTTATTTTGTTCTGAGCATCAGAAGTTTCTTTTTTTTCAAAATGCATTATGCGTCTTTCTTATGGGTGCGACCAGGATCTTATGGCCGCGACAATCACCTTATGGGTGCGACCAGGAATTTACAGAAGTTGAAACAGGATCTGGAATTAGCCAAAGAGACTTTCTCTCGAGTACTCTGCTTGATTAGCTCAACTTCTTTTTTCGTATCTTATTTTGTTCTGAGCATCAGAAGTTTCTTTTTTTTCAAAATGCATTATGCGTCTTTCTTATGGGTGCGACATTGCACGTTTATCGGCTGGTAGATTTTTGAGCGCCTCGTTTACCTGGCTCATCGATTGATCGACAGTCGCCTGCATCTTTTTGCCCATTTCCGCGATTACTTCTTTGTTGATAACCATGTACGATTTTTCTTTGTGGTCCACAACAACCATTTCACGTTTATCGCCGCGAAAAATCATTTCATCGTTGGCATCTTTTTTGGCTTTCATTTTGAGCTTTTTGCCATCAGCCAACACCGTGGTTTCATCCGTTTCCGGCGTCGAAGTGCTATAGTCTTTTACATGATCAACGCGCGCAGGGGTTCGTCGCGTTCGAGCGTGCGACGGACGAACATGGAGAAGCGCTCGGGCAGGGTGCGCGCGACCTCCACACCGGTGCGTGGCGCCCACTCGTCCTGGAAGTAGGCCATCAGCTTGTCCCAGCGCCGAAGGATCTCGCCGACAAGGAGATCATCCTCCGGTGCCGCAAGGGCGACCAGGACGCGTATCAGGTGCTCGTGCAGCGCTACGAGCGCCGGGCCTACTGGGTCGCCTACAAGCTGGTGGGCCACCCCGACGACAGTCGAGAGTGATATTTTTTGACACTATAAGCCAAATGTTCGTGAGAAATAAGTAGCCAAAAATAATTCTATCGAACAATTAATAGTATAGATATCAAGAGCTATAATACTAAAGGAATATGGAGCATCAGAGGGGGGCATAATTGCAACGGTTAAAACCAACCCCAGTTTAAAACCATGCCATAAATGTGTATTCGCTCAAAGGCAGTCAAACCTTTAAATGCATCTATGGGTGAGACATTTGTTTTTGGGAAAAAGTTTTTTTTCTGTTTGCTATAAGCTGCCTTTGCTGCAAAAGGTCAAACATACCGTCCTTTCCCATTGAGAAATTTCATATAAAAACATTGGATGAATTGTAAAACCTAAGACTCTTGTCCCAAGGACAGTGGGAAAGTAACCTCTCGAGGTACAGAGTGGTTGGACCTTTCAACAAATGGCTATCTCGAAATTTCCATTGTATGTGTTTCAGAATTTAAGGGGTTTGAGAGAGGGGGAGTTTCCCTCGAATCACTTTTGACTCTTTAAAAGGACACTAGAACTTTCAATTTCCAATGAGTGAGCTCCTTCCAAAGTTTCAGTTTGTTACCAAAACCTATTTAGTTATTATCTAATCAGGTTTAGAATCCACTCTCAGAAAGGATATTGGTGGCAGGCATGGATAACAATTTTTTGGCAACTTCGTATAGGTCTTAGACCCATATTACAAGACTTCCACGACTTGAGTAGATCAGTTTTTCTTGGAACTAAAGACTCCCTACTGAAAATCTAGAGAGCCGTGACAGATACAGCTGCTGACGAAGCTTAGCTGGCATTGACTACTGAAACTTCGTTTTGTGATCCCCACAAACCGGCTTGATTCTCATCAAAGGTTAAAAATTGAGCGAAAACTTTACCACAAAACCCAATCTTTGCATATTGCTCTTCAAAAGATTTCATGAATTGGAACGAAAAAATTAGACTTTGTCTTTTTAACAATTTGACAATGGAAGGACTTCTCGACAATAGTTATGCCTTCCTAACCATGGTCGATCAATTTTTTCTTACGAAGCCCATTGAAGCATATCGTCAAACATTTCTTTGTATATCTTAGTCTGGATTATCTTCATCTTTTAGCACTTGGATGAATTCTATTTGGTTTTTCTCGGCTGCTAGGCATATTAGTGAACATGCTTTATGTTTAGTAGAGAGAAGGCGGGGCATGTACAAGAGTGATTTGAGTGACAGATCGTATGAAAATACGAAAAATGTAAAGAAAGTGGAGAAAGCATTAAAATATGAAGTGGGGGCCATGGATGAAGTTGCCGATGATCTGAAAGATGCAGCCAGACGGCATAATCGTAAAATATTGTTAGCCTCAGGCGGCTCGGTGTTGCAGTGAGTTAGTAGTAGTAGTAGTTACAAATTCGACAGGCAAATATAAATTCAAATGCTCGGGTTCGGGCAGGGAGAGCCCCCACATCTTTTCCAGATTGTAGAAGGCGCGCACCTCGGGGCGGAACAGATGAATGATGACGTCGCCGGCATCGATCAGGACCCAATCGCAGCGCTGCTGGCCCTCGACCGAGATCCGTTGTACCCCGGCGGCCTTGAGCTTCTCGCGCAGATGCTCCGCCATTGCGCCCACCTGGCGCTGCGAGCGCCCGCTGGCGATCACCATGAAGTCCGCGATGGAGGATTTACCCGAGAGATCGATGACAACCGGCTCTTCGGCCGCAAGTTTTTGAAAATTTCAAAATAGAAAGTTTTTCAAAATTTCAGCAAAAATCTGAAAAATTTCGTCAAATTTTAAAACCTTAAATAAAGTTTGGTGGATTTGTCTTCACTAAAAACAGTATACCTCGATCCTTTGATATCAAATGTTTCTAATGTAGTTTTTATTAATATCAGCTAAGTTTTTGTATTATCGAAAATCTTATGACAAAGCTGTTTTGAGGTAACATACTTCAATAAAAAATTACATAAATGGCAATTAATTCAAGTTTTTGAAAATGAAGATCGTCCCGCAAGAACATGGATATCTTCGGCTTCGGCTTTCTCGCGCTGATGCCGGCCGTTGGTGGCGGTACGGTCCGGGATCTCGTCATCGGTCGTTCGCCGGTGTTCTGGGTTGTGGACAACAGCTACGTGGCAGTCGCGATTGTCGCCGCCGTGGTCGTATTTTTCACGCCGTACAAGACCGGCTCACGGCGCCGCATCCTGATCTGGATGGACGCGATGGGGCTCGCCCTGTTTGCGGCGCTGGGCACGCAGATCAGCCTTGCACACGACACCGGCCCACTGGGGGATATGTCTTTAAGTTATAACATTTGCCCATTGTTTACGTATAGTTTTTGTTACTGGGAAGTGTACAGACATTTTTTGGAGGGGGGATTTTTGGCTTGATTCCCATGGAGATAAATTTCTGTAGGGAGGGAAATTTTCGGAAGTCAGCTTTCTAGGGCATACTTTACACATGAGGGATTTGACGGAATTCCTATGCAAAACTGCCGACTGAATTTTAATGTGGAGATGCTCCGGGGCAGTTGTTTTCCGGGGCAGTTGTTCCGGGGCAGAAATTTTCAGTGTTTTTAAATATTTGGTAAATGAGGACTTATACTTACTTATGGCACGACTGCCTGTCCATGGATTAGTCTTTATGGTTGATTGTGTATGGCTTTGAACCTTTAATTATTTCTTTTATTTCAATCAAGGAGATTTCAGTAACACCTGATGCGCTATTAATTAAAAAATCTGTAAGTTCGGCTCCGATTTCGCCATGGTAATTACTATCAGTCGAATGATCATCCTTTAAAAACCACTTATTTAGTAGTATCTCCCCGGCGTCCGTCACGGAGTTAGTCTTACTGCCATATAGTTTTCTCGAGAAGAAAATCTTAAAGGAAAGGAAATCTCGAAGAAAAAAAAACACCTCGAAGAAAATAAAATTGCCTTGAAAGAAAAAGGAAATCCCGAAGAAAAAGAATTATGTAACATCCCACATGTGCACCGTCATTGCGTAACATCCACGCGTGGGGCGCCATTACGAAGCACCCACGTGTGCGTTGCCATTGCGTAACACCCACGTGTGTCGTCAGTACGTAACACCCACGTGATTCTCTCCTCACTTACAAGTGCGGATTCTCCAAGGGCCTGAGGACTTGTGCTTATTTTTCCCACCAAGTTTCACCCCGATCCCTCCACTCTAAGAGTTTTCCAAGATTTTAGGTTCTGCCCCTCCCCCCTAAATTCCGCTTCATATCCAGTCGGGATTTAAAATAAGAGCGCTGAGACACGATATTCTTCGAAACATCATCAATTCTAAACACATCATTTTATTTAATTATTGTGAATTAACCCTCCTCCCCCAACTCCACCAAAGAGAGCGAATCCGTTCCGGTTATTTCAATCACGTATCTAGGACTTATCATTATTTTTACAGTTTCGGTTACTATTGAACCGGTTCACTCTTTACTGTAGTTCATATCCACAAACTGTTTGATCGTAGAAACTTCAAAAAAGAATTTAACGAAATAATAGCTATTTTGAGTGTTTTATGGAATTGGCTTGGAAAGAAGTAAACAAAAAAAAAATTAAAAAAATAATCATGGACTGGCAAATAACAGAGATTTTGGTACTCTAAATATTGATTATGTTTAAGATATTGTCGAAAAAAAAACAACCGCTTAATATCAAAAGTTATAATTCGGTCCAGCAGAATCACAGAGAATTTCGAAATATTCCATACTTCCAAAGATGTTTACTAATACCAAGGATTTCATCAGCATATTTAGCTGGCGAAGCATCGATACCTTTAAACATACATGTGGTCAGAACGTCCTGTTATGGCACAATGACAGTATTATTAAACAGGGGTGGAGAAGTAACAGCGCCCTGTCTAATACCCTTTTTTACTGGAATTGAAGGAGTAAGTTCCACTGTGCCAGGTGAGATGGTGACCTTAAGTCTGGAATTTAGCTTTTTATACATATCACGTATCAATTTGATTCCTTGTTTTCCGTGTTATTAGCAGAGTTTAGCAGGGGGGAAGGTGTCAAAAATCCGTTCACTCCGGACTTTCAGTAAACCAATCCCAAAGCGAGAATATTAGTCAATATGCCGATTAAAGGTATTTCAATACGGTCTTGACTTTGGTTTAAAGAATATATGCTATTTTTGGTCAAATACATCTTGCAAATTATTCAAGTATATTTTTTTTTTTGCTTTAGTTCGTCAATAACTATTTCCATATTGATAGACTTATTGCTGTATAACTTATCCTGTCTAAGAATAAACGTTCAGAAATTAAATAAAAAACTAGTTTTTTTTTAACTGAAAGTAAGGAGCGACGTTAAAACTTAAAAGGAACAGGAATTACTCCGTGTATGAAAGGGGCTGTTCCCTTCTCAACGCCCCGCTCTCTACGCTAAAGTTTCTTACTGTTTAATAAAGTAGAATTGAGAGAAAGACTCAAACTTTAGCGTAAAGAGCGGGGCGTTGAGAAGGGAACAGCCCATTTCTTACATGGAGTAATTCCCGTTCGTTTTAAGTTTTAATGTCGCTTCTGACTCAAACTGTATGACTGTGGACGAGTTGATCCCTTTCAGTGGAGGGCTTAGGACGGAATTTTATAACATTTTTTTGAAAAAGGGTTTTAAATTTTTAATTACGTGGCTCGTTTTTTACTAGGCTGCAGCTATCACTGAAGTACCTTTGTCGGTTTTCCCGACTGAAGTACCTTTAAGGGGACTTTCTTTAAATTTAGTTTAAAAACAAGGAGGCAAACTATAATTCAGACCAAACAAATTTAAAATTGACAGAGCTTCTTGTTCAAATAAGTAAGCAACAGTTTGAGCAAAGGACAGCACTTATGGTGGACAATCATCATGATGCCTTGGAACTGGAACAAGAAGGGGAAGAGCAGCACCAGAAAGGCAGCAGCAAGGGCACCACGGCCGCTACTTCCATCACCCAAGAAGATGAGAAGGCCGAAATGAAAAGGACTCAACTACGTCGCATGCTCCCAGCTGTTCGAAAGATCACGCTCATGGCTACGGTTTGTACCCTAGGTCTATTGACGTTTCTTTTACTTGTTCTCCCCAACCGTTTCTTGAACAAATCATATGTAGATTTCCTTGCCTGGAACCAAGTTCTGCAAGATCTTTTTGTTTTCTCTGTATAGCAAATGAAGATTTGCGAATGAAAATATTGTTCAAGTCTGATGAAAAAGATGCAAAAAACATGTTTGCTCATAACTAAATATGCAATTTTTTAAAATAGCAAAATATTGATATTTTGAAATATATTCTTTGTAGGACTGTAGCATTAACAGTTTCTTTTTAGTTGAAATGCTGGATTGGACAGAATGCCAAAAGTATCCTTTTCAGACACAAAATTGTCACCCAAGGTGAAAAATTGTGGATTGGACTTCCTCTCTTTTCCCAGATGGGTTGCTTTACCACCAGATATGAAAAAAAAACTTTGTCCCCTTCATTACTGATAAAATAAACAGCTAGTTTTCCTTTTTATTATTCGGTAGTGGTAATAGCTAAGTTTTACGTTCATTTGATTTTTTTGTTCTCTCCCCTTTTTTGTATTCTTTTTAAACTTATTTCAGTTTTAAACTTATTTCGTTCTTTTTAAACTTATTTCAATGTATACTTCACTTCGTTCTTTTTTAAGCATTACCATTTTTCACTTTTTAACTTGCTGAGGGTTTTTTATTGCATTTCTTTTGCAAAACAGAGGCACAAGTAAATCCCCTGCACCCAAGGGTTAAGCTGGGAGCAGAGAGTATGGCACCTTGCCTTCTTTGAAAATTATTTGCAAGATTCTTTTTTGGATTTATTCAGTTTTTTTTCTAATTCTATGCAAGAGATACCAGGGTGCCTGCCAAACTGGATTAGTATATTCAAGAAGCAGGCAGACAAAAGACATGTAAATCTGTAAGGAGTGGGAAGGGGGATGCTAAATTTATTTACAAGCTTAAGGAGGGTCGAAGGCGGTTCCGCTCGGTGCCATGATCCCGATGGCGAGCCCGACGGCGCCAAGCTGTCGCGTGAATTTCATGATGCTTCCTCCCTGTTGATTGGTGATTCGAGTTCTTCGTTGCGTGCGATACTAGTGCCTGCGGCTTTCTGAGCAAGGACCCGTACCCGATCGACCATCACCTTGCCCATGGCGTTACGGGGCAGCGCATCCACGTAGACCAGGTCCTTGGGGTGCTTGTAGCGCGCGAGCTGCCCCCTCAGGCACGACAGCACGGCGCCCGGATCGGGCGAGGAGTTTCAACAAAAAGAAAAAGAAAAACAAAAAGGGCGCTAACAAAAATTACACACAAATACTGACAACTTTAGCTTTGAAGCACTCATTCAACGTAGGTCAAATACTATGAGACTTACAACTTACAAGTCTAGGCACTTCATAGAAGACACATCTTTGGAAAATAGCCAATTTTATTGCAACAGTAAGGAAATCTACGAGACAATTCATCTATTTCATCGGATGCAATTGGGGAGAAAGGGCTTGGGGAGGCTGATTCCCCTTCGATTAATTTTGACTCTTAAGGTGGGCCTTCTCTAACCGAGTAGTTAAGGAATGGAACAACCTCCCCCAAGAAGTGGTTATGGCTGACTAGCAATTCTTTCAATAATAATATTGAAAAGTTTTTTTAGTGAAAGTAAATTTTTACAGAAACGAAAGTCTTTTTATCGCAGTATATTATCGCTTTATTCAATAACTGTATCAAAAGCTTTTCAAAAATGAAACAAAATTGCGGCAAGGCTCTGGTGAAATCGCTAATCTGAAAACCGTAACGTGATGCTGCAGAACGGGTAGCAGTTTCATCATCAATATTCTCTCAAATTTTCACCTTCATACACTTAGCCTTAATAGTACTAATATCATAGTTCTAGTGGTGGTAGCAGAAGTAGTAGTTGCAGCAGTAGTATTGTATTAGCAGTACTAGCAACAGTAGAGGCAGTAATATTAATAGCAGTAGTAATATGAATATCTTACCTTTTGGTAAGTTGAACATACCCCTCAAGATACTCTTAAAGTTTAATTTTGGTACGGTAAGCCGTTCCAAAAATGTTTCTGATGCGCCCTTATACGCTCTTTTCGCCTTAATACTCCTGCACCCCCCCAGATGGTCAAATCGGAAAAACGACTTTTATCAAGTCAATTTGTGCAGTTCCCTGGCACGCCTACCAATTTTCATCGTCCTAGCACGCCCAGCAGCACCGAACTCACCAAAGCACTGTAAATCTCCTCCCAACTCCCTCAAAGAGAGCAGATCTGTTCCAATTATGTCAATCACGTATCTAGAACTTGTGCTTATTTTTCTAATCAAGTTTCCTCTCCACTCAAAGCATTTTCCAAGTTTTCCGGTTTCCAAAATTTCTGTTTCTCCCCTCCCTAAGTAGTATTAAATAGATTTTCGTAACAATTAAATATTAAATAAACAATAAACAAATATTATTGAAAAACAACTTTTACGCTAGATTTTTGTTTCCTGAGTTTGTAATCAGCCTCCGGGTTGCCGTTAAATAGTTAATTTTGCCTTAGGTCTAAAAATTTTGGAGATACCAGGCCTAGGCCACAAGGCATTTTGATTTAAATTTCTTCAAACAGTTAGATTAATTTTGATTGAAGGCTAAGCTAAATTTGGCTTAAAGCCTAACGAATGGTTGAGAATGAAGAGCGAGAATCTTCCTTGGGGAGAGAAATTTCTGGTGGTGAATTTTTAAGGGGAAATTTTACAGAGGGGGATTTGATAGAATTCCTACACGAAATTCTTTTTAATTACTTTACATCCTCTTTGCTACGTAAGTTTTGCATGTTAAGATTTTTCGGGGGAAATGGATATTGGAAAAATTGGATATTGGATATCAGATATGGGGGAATAATTTCGTTAAGTGAAAATTTTTTATCGCTTAACAACGGAAGAAAATAGTTAGGGAGGGTGTGGGTTAAAGATCGTTACCTATAGGAATTAGAAAGTTAGGCAAGTGAGGAACTGGGGTGTTGGAATCAAAGTCGGCTTATAACTTTTTACACTTTGGAGTGAGAAGTGGTAAATGCACTCCAATTTGAACTTATTGCGAAAGCTTTATAGATTAATATTTCTAAAAATTCAAATGAAAATTAGAAAGTTTGGCAAGTGAGGAATTGGGGTGTTGGAATCAAAGTCGGCTTATAACTTTTTACACTTTGGAGTGAGAAGTGGTAAATGTACTCCAATTTGAACTTATTGCAAAAGCACTATAGCCACCATCATTTGTTTTTCCAAGCGTCAAAGCTCCAGAGAGTATTCATTGAGATGAATTGCCAGAATTTATTGGCTTTGACCATTGCAGCAGGTGGATTACCTCGGAAAATTTTCTTTGTTCAATGGAACACTTTCTAAAAGAGGTCCAACTCAGCAAAAAAGACCCTGTCTTACTATTGTTTGACAATTATGAAAGGCAAACTTCAGAAGAAGTAGTTTCCTTGTGCAAAGATAACAACATCCACCACCTAACCTTTCCTCTCCATCGGTCCTACCATCTCCAGAAACTTCTGTTGATTACCAAAGGCTCTAATGTTCACCTTCAACCGACGGCAAGTTTTTCTAGCATTTTCCTTATATTTATAAGCATGGCAATTTATGAAAGCCTGTATGCAGCAATTTTTTAAGAGACTGGTGGAAAGTGAAAATAAAGTTGCTTATGTAATTTTTTCCCTTTTATATCTAAGTTTCTTTTATTGTCATGATTTTTACGGATTTCGCAAACCCTGGCAAGGACATATTCTGGCAGAGGAGGGCTGACAGATGATAAATACTTAGTTTATGGCTACAAACATTTTTTCATTAATAGCGAAATAAATTTATCTTTACTAAGTTCAGACACAATCCAACAAAATCCATTTTTCTCTGCTTCATTTATAGTTAATAAAATTCTTTTCCAATCAACGCAAAATTGATAATTCTAATATTGTAAGATTCAATGGCATTCATCGCAGCATTCTAGTCTCACTCCATATCAAAGAAAGCGAGACTTATTTTATTGCTACTCCAATCAAGCGAGTCACTAAGAAAGAGAATGCTGAAATTATGTTAACCTTCCATTTAAAAATAAGTCAGTTTTATAGATTATGATTAAGTGAATGATTCAACCAATACAAGAGCTTTAGCTATGGTTCTATCCCTGTACGGTATATCAGATAAGTACAGAAAGCTGATCGGTGCAATGACGATAATATTGGTATGGTTAAGGTTTGCAAGAGCTCTGCAAGAGCTCCCAGTCACCACCTTTACACAGGCAGACATGTTTTAGCTCTTACTACTCATAGCTGGTCAAGGATTATTTAGCAAAAGGTCTTAATTGATTTTTATTGACAATTAAAAATATTTAAGGTTAACGGTTCGGACTCTAACTACACCGCCCTTAGGTTTCAGGAATCATTCTTAAAGAATTGAGACAACAGGCAGAACTTTAGCATAAAGAGCGGGGCATGTCCCTTCAAATGGAAAGTTTCTCTTGCCGAAAATTTTCACATGGGAAATTTTCCTGGTGATGAATCTCTCCTTTGGGAAATCTCCCCCACGTACAAATCTCCCAGAAAGCTCCAACTCCACTGAAAATTTCCCCCAATAGTTCCTTTAGCGATCTCAACATGCGAAATGAGAGGTCGCCAATGAGAAAATTGCTGGCCGCGCTGATCGCCTGGCCCAACGCCAGGCCCTTCGAGCTGGAAGCCCCGAGCTACTGGGCACTGGCGCTGATGGGACTGCTGCAGATGCCGCTCGCCACGCTGCTGATCAACAACGCGACGCGCTATCTACCTTCCGCCGAGGTGGCGCTGTTCTATCTGCTGGAAAGCGTGCTGGGCACGCTGTGGGTCTGGTACTTCCTGCAGGAAACGCCAGCCAGCGCGACGCTCTACGGCGGCGCGCTGGTGCTCGTCACGCTGCTGCTGCATGCCGGCCTGGGCAAATTTTCTCAGGCTTGCAACTTATGATGGGTAAGTTTAAACTTGATGAAACTTATATATTTAAAATCAGCATTAAAATGCAATTCTTTTGAGACAACTATTGGTATAAACATTTCGTTTTTTATAGTTTTGGTTTCTATTGAGCCGGGTCACTCCTTACTACAGTTCGTTACCACAAACTGTTTGACCAAAAATAGAGGGCAACTCTGCCTCCTCCCCTGCCCTCTTTTTTTCTCAGAACTGTCCGATCAAAACTATGAGAAAGCTATTTAGCCAAAAAAAATAAATATTTGGAGGAGTGCATTTTTTCAAGGATGCTTATCACTCTCGAAGCATTGATATTTGAACATAAAACTTGAATATTACTAACAGGAATTGGAGGATGCAGCAATAGCTCCTTCACATTCAAAGTTTTGGATCAAACAATGCGTAGTAAATATACTGTAAATGAATAAAGAAGAAATTTGGGTTAATAGAAACCCAAATTCTGTGGTTTTAAGTTTGACTTGAAATAAATGCTAAAAGACAATATTATTCTTGCCTGTTCTAAATGCAAAAAAGACATGGAAAAGGAAGATAAACGTGGCAATAAACCACTACGACAGAATCGTCAGTTTTGGAAATCAGATTATTTTCGAATTACGAATAAAATAGCCAAAAAGAAACAGCTTTGGGTGGCAAACCCACACGAGTCTAGCCAAACTCTGAGTTTTATGGTATAGAATTTATTACACAAATTGAAACCAATCCCAGTAAAGGCCAGAGGCGGTTTTAGGTGAGGGACAAATAGTGTACTTGCCCCGGGTGCAGAAATTTCAGGGGTACGAAATTTCAAATAAATGATCTCATAATTATAGAAAAACCGAAAAGGGGGGGGGGGAATCTCTAGTACTTTAATGCACCAAGTCTTATAAACTTTAATGAAAAATATACCAGGACCATTTCAGTGATTTGACTTTACCATGGTAATTGCCACTCTACAACCAAAAACTTGCCATTCTACAACCACTCTACACTCCACTTGCCACTCTACAACCAAAAGCCATGTTTTTTCTTGGTTGCCAATTTGAAACTCAAATTTTTAAGTACTAAAGGTTCACAATAAAAATAGAATTAATTAAAAAAATTTTAAGTGCATACAAACTATGTCAAATATGCGTCATTAGCCTATTTTTAACGCTTTGTGCACCATGGAATGTACGCATCTAGTTTATGCAGACTATGTTAAAATTCGTCATGAGCCCATTTTAAACGCAATGTGCACCATGGAATGTACGCATCTAGCTTACGCAAACTATGTTAAAAATGCGTCATGAGCTTATTTTAAACGCAATGTGCACCATGGAATGTACGCATTTTGTGTATGCAAACTATGTTAAATATGCATCATGAGCCCATTTTGGAACGCTTTGTGCACGAGAGGATTTATTCTCAAAGAATCTGTCTAACTTACAATTAGGAAAGAAGGGGCGCACGATCTTGAAAACTCTTGCTGGAATTTCAGTCAGACTACATATTCTTACACGGGCATTGCATTCACCTAGCGAAACATTTTCACGATTATGTGAGGTCACTATTCTGGAGGTTTGAAGGGTTGGTGGCCACTTGAGGGTATGAGGACCATGAAGATGCAGTCACAGTCCATAGTGTGGTCTGCAGATGTATTAGTGATAATTTTGTAAGTGTGGCTTCGTAATTTCTAAAAAAAAATCTTTTTTGGTAAGGATTGACGAATATCTTTCATGTTTAGCAAAAATTACAAAGTTTTGTTTAAAGAATATTTAGGATACCTAGTTAAATATGACTTTTCTATGAATATCTTTAATGTTGTCAAAAATTTGGCATTACGGAAATTCTTCACATTTGCATTAAAAAAACAAACAAGAGTGAAATTTAAATCCAGTTTCGATTCGACTTGAGACCATAGTTGATGAAAAAAAATCCATGCGGATTGTAATATTAAGCCTCTGTTCTCGGAGTACCTTGCTACTCGGTAAACCTCAAGCAAGTTTAGTTTTTCATTTAAGCATTATTTTTTGAATTCTACAGATATGACTACACAAAAAAAGAGATGTAAGTCATCCCATCATGCTCAATAAACCATAGTAGCAGGTATCTTGTAAGCTACGTCAAGGATATAAGGGGTAGTTAAATTTAAATTCTTTGTCATATCGACTTTTTGAGGTTCGGGATTTTTGTATGGGTAATTTGAAAAAAACTAAGTTTTCCTTGCGGAAGCAAAGAGCAAAGTTGAAACTTAAAAGAGACACGCAACAGCGTCAGCTTCGGGGGTTTCTTGGGAAGACGACTCAGCAATGCCGCGCAGACGCGAGAAAAGTGTCATGGGGACCTCTTATAACTCTTTCAAACAACACATAGGTCCGATGCGTGACACAGGACCTCGGCGCCAAGGTATACACTCCACGCACTGGCGCAAGAAGCTTTTGATCTATATCATAGATATCAGCCTTCCTATCTGTCAGAAGGCTTGCAAAAAAAGGGAAGACTATATGACAACCTTTGACGAACGCGAAACCGCATTTGAAGCAAAATTGCGGCGAAAGCAAGCGGAGCCTGAAGAATTCTGCCGAGTTCATTCAGACGCGCGCGGCCTATCCTTTGGACCGCGAAGACACGGTCTTTGTTTTCATGCCGACCAATTTCTTTCGCGCGATGCTCTCGTCGAAATATCAGATTGAAAATGCCCGCCGACAGCAAGCATTAGTCGATATGGAACTACTCCGACTTGCTACCGCAGCTGCCAAGAGTGAAGGATATGGAGAGCTACTTCCCAAACAACTGATGGCTGCAGGATTCTTGCCGCCAGATTTTTCGGACCTCTTATTTCGGTCTACCTATTCGCGAGATTCGCCATTTCTTCGCTTGTTTTAGGGTTCTTTTCCTCTCAAATATATTATCAATTTTCTGTGGATATTTTACAAAAAGAGTTCCCTTACTGTTTTTCTATCACTCCCGTCATCTTTTCTTTTATATCTTCTGGGTCTTTTAAGATTTTATAATTATTTAGCTCCAACCATTCTAAATAAATATCTTTCAATTTATACCCGTACTCTTTGTAAGTTTTGTTGTCAAGCTTTCTTTCGCTTTTAAACTTTCTTTGATAGTCCCTTTCATATACGGAATAATCTTTGTTCGTTTTTAGTGTCGCTCCTTACTTGCAATTAAAAAACTTTGTTTTTTATTTAATTTCTGAACGTTTTTTAATTAATGAATGTTTTGATTTTGGCTCACTGCACATGAATAATTAAAACGAAATTTGCATATTAATTTTTTTTGTTATCGTTTTCGTTTTTTTTTTTTTTGTTATCTCATAGTTCTGATCAAACGATTTTGATACAAAAAGGTGTGGGAGAGGAGGCCTAGTTGCACTACAATTTTTGGTTACTATTTAGAATTTAGAATATATATGAATGTAGTCAGATGTTTGGTTGTCATTCAGTTCTTTTTGACCATCTATTTAGAATGTAGAATCTACAAGAATGTAGTCAGTTGTTGGGTCTCATTCAGTGCTTTTTGTGCCGTCTATTTAGAATGTAGAATCTATAAGAAAGTAGTCAGTTGTGTGGCTGTCATTCAGTTCTTTTTGGCCATCTATTTAGAATTTAGAATATATATGAATGTAGTCAGATGTTTGGTTGTCATTCAGTTCTTTTTGACCATCTATTTAGACAAACTTTTAAAACATATTGGTAAACAATTTTGAAAATATTGATACGTAATCAGGCTTCGATAAAAAGTAATAAGTCCTGCTAAAGGTAAGATTTTGTAATCTATATTCCTCTTTTGTACCGATTCTTTAAAACCAGCTCCGCATAACACTCGAAGCGCTTTAACCTGCAAAACCCGAATATGATGGAGATGAGAAGGAAATGTCCTACCCCAAACAGCACAACAATATAGCAGATAAGGATGAATTAAGGAATAATACAGTGTTCTTAAAATATCTCTGGGAAATTTCAAGGTCCTATCTACAAAAATGAGGAATTTTGTATTTTTGCCAGAAGACAGATCACGGATAGGCATTTGTTTGCTTATTTTTTTTTTATTTCCAGGGGTGATAGTATCGACTCAGTCGTCCTAGAATGCCGTGGGAGGGCTCATTCTAATGGAAATTAAAAGTTCTAGTGCCCTTTTTAAGTGACCAAAAAATTGGAGGGCACCTAGACTCCCTCCCACGCTCATATTTTTCCAAAAGTCACCAGATCAAAATTCTGAGATAGCCATTTTATTCACCATAGCGACTGAATGTCTATACCACGGAGGCAGATGAAGCAGATATTTGACAAAACTAAAGAATATGGATTGTAGTTTATTCTTGTCAGTTTTAGTTAGGAGTTTCCAGACGGGTGCAGTGTAGAGGAAATGAGAAAGGGCAACATCATTATATAGCCTTGCTAGGAAAGGTCGGTTGAATCGAAGTTTACAAGATACAATGGAAGAGTAAAGTTGCTGAGATTATCCGTATGATTTGTTCAAGAAGAAGTTTTAGAAGAAGTTCAAGAAAGTTTTAGACAATTTATCAACACCAAGTTGGGATTTGACACCCAGTGTAGGTGTAGGAAGAATGTACAGTACCAAAACCTATCAACTCGTTCTTTGGCTAATTCTTACCATCAAACATTGTTTGTCCCTTTTTGTAGGTTAGTTTCTAATAAATAAATAGCATATCGTATTATTGAAGGAAAACAAATGCTACACGACAGTGTCCAGTTCGACTCGGAGGGTAAGGTATCCCCTTCAAAAACATTGAAGGGTTTTCAACAATCTGGGGACAAAATAATAATTAAAACGCGGATTTCTTGTCAAAGCAGGCGAATTAATTTCGAAAAATTTCAAAATTTCATTTTTTACTTTAATTATGATCCTCGGAAAGAAGGAATCTCAAGTTCCTGACAGGTAGCAAAATTACAAAAAGGAGCTTGAAACTAAATTAATTATAAAGTTATGATGAAACTAATTATGCAACATCAATTATTGATAATAAACTTTTATATTTGGTTATCAATCTACCAAGATCAATCTCTTGCAAGGAGAAGTCTGATTTTAAGTTCTTTTTTTGCTATCCTATCCGTTCTTTACGATAAGCATTGTTGAAGGTTAGCAGGTGAAGGACAATTCTTATCTATGTTCCATAAGTAATCTTTCCGCTATGAGGATTTTCGAAGACCACTTGTCATCCATGAGTTTAGCGGTCAGTATTTTTTTTTGGTGGCACTCTATGCGGATTTCTAGAACAAGTATCAATAAAAGCTTGTTTAACAATATCATAAAATTTATATCTAATTCTTTACTTTCATTAATAAAGTCCCAGGGCTTCTAAAAGAGTTTAGCTGGTCTGAAATATCATTAATCAAAACAGTGCTTTCATGTGCACAGAATTGTTTTCAGTTTCTTAACTTTGCTTGATTTCATTTTATAAGGTTTTAAAGATATGCAAATACATTTCCTAAATTTTGAAAAAAAAAAAACATTGATATGGTGGTAAAATTCTAGTTAATTGACTTCTTGCTATCTTGGAAAGGGGTTAGGTTAGGAAAATGAAACTTTCAGGAATGAATCTACAGACTAGAATATCTCTCAGGAAGGTATCTTGAAGCAACTACCCCCACTCCTTCTCCCTATAGAAGGCCCTGACCTTTGATAACCTTTAAAATATAGCTGGGTCTGATGTATTTCAATCACAGGAATTTCACTCACTGCACTGTTGGCTGGTATATTATGGGGTGCCGGGTGAGTTTTACAAGTTGATCTAAAATAATCATTTATGATGTCTGCGCTCACTGGGTCGCCATTACTATCCAGTAAGAGAAATTTAGAAGAGACCTTTCCCATGAAATCTTGTATACATTTGTTGAAATTCTTAATGTTAGAATACAGTAACTTATTGAGCACGTGAGCACCATGCTCTTTTCTTACTTTACGGATTTCACTAATAACAATCCAGAAAGAAATAACAAAATGCTGTTTATGCAATTTGGCTACATTCCCCCTGTGACCTAAATTCTTTGAATCTTAATCATGGGTCTTAAAGTTGTTACTAAAAGCTGGTGTTCTTTTCAAATAATAATAAAGTTAAGAATTTGAAAAAAATTGTGTAGTAAGTTGAATGTTTAAACAACCCGTGGGCAACGTGGCTCCCAGTGTAGAAAATAAATTCTATTAGATTTTTTTTTGTGAATGCTTGTTCAAAGCTTTTGTTAGCCAAGAGCTGAAGAAAATAGATCGATGACATACACAGGCTCATTTACCGGGTAAAACTCAATGTACATTTACACGTTACACAAATGCCTTCCAGTCTGCCCTCCCGAAATCTTAATCTCTTACGGAAAAATACACTTAGGATCAAAGAGCAAACTTTCAAATTAAAGCTAGGTTTGAAAGGAGAATCTTGTGTTTTTTTTACTCCGTTTTCAGTTTACAAAAGGAAGAATCTGTTGCGAACATACAAGTAGCATATGAAATAAACAACGGTGCCAAACGTGGTAATAACTCAATAGGACAAAAAAAGCAGAGTTCAGTGATTGGTGCTAGGTTTTTTTTTTTATAAAGATATAGTTTAAATGAAAGGAGAAATAAGGACTGTTGTTGGGACAGTAGAGATGTGTCAAATTGTAAAAAAAGAGTTTGATTGAAATACAATATTGCCCTTTTGAAGAATTTATGATTTCTTTTTTTCTTTTGTATATTGTTAACACCTAATCAACAAATTCTTCTTGCTCCAACGAAGTAACTCGGGAGCTTACAACCGTGAACAGACTTCCGTGAAAGGTGATAGTTTTCCGCCCTTTTTTAGACTCTTAAAAAGGATACTTAAAAAAGGAAGTAGAATCGATTTCCAATCGAATGACCCCTTCCAAAGTTTATAAGTCTAAACCTTCCACAAAACCCTCTTATATGCTGACAATCAGTAGCTTGCTAAACCTTCTACCAAACCCTCTTATATGCTGACAATGGGCACCTTGCATAAATTACAGCCCTGGTCCCACTACTTGGGGGAATTTGTCAACCCTTTAGTTATAGTTATTCTACTTTCAGACTTACTTGAAGAAAAAATGAAGAAAAGTGGCTCGTTGCCCAGCATTGGTCTTTCTACAGAATAAATAAAAAAAAGTTTTTTAAAAAGTTTTTGAAAATAAGGAGTGACTTTAAAACTTGAAACAAACAGAAATTATTCCATATATGAGAGGGGTTGTCTCCTCCTCAACTCCCCGTTGTGACTCTTTGTCACTACTCTACTTTTTAAAACAATTAAAAAAAACTTTAGCGTAAAGACCGAGGCGTTGTGGAGGGGACAACCCCATTCATATCCGGAATAATTTCTGTTCGTTTTAAGTTTTAATGTCGCTCCTTATTTTCAGTTCCCCTTACTTTCAGTTAAAAAACTTGTTTTGTTTATTTAATCACTAATTAATCTCCCAATGCAACTCATTTTTTTGGAAACATCTTGTTTTGTATGAGGAGGACCCAGAGGTAAATATCCCCAAGAACATCCAACGGTGGTTCAGACAAACTCTTACTTTACCCTATATATTCATGGCGGGGGGTATTTATGTACTCAAATATAGTAAAAGCCTCACTCATTTAATGATGAGAACTATTAATATGCAAATTGACGACTAAATAAAAAAATAAAATAAAAAAAGGAGGGCATAACTTACAACCCTTGCCCTGTGGGCTATAGGGGGGCTGTCATCATCAAAAACAGGATTTGCAGATCTTTCAACTACGTTGAAAAAATGGCTATCTTAAAATTTTGATTTGATGTATTTGAGGGAATCGTAAGGTTAAAAGGGGGATGGGTTGCCCTCAAATCTCTTTCTACTATTAAAAAGAGTCCTAGCCCTTTCAATTTCCAGTCGAACAAGCTCTTTTCAAAGTTTTAACGAAATCGAATGGCTATCTCAAAATTTCTATCCGATGTCTGTTGGAGTAACTGTTCGTTGCCATTCTCTCACTCGTCCCTCGCGGCAGCTCACTCACAAGGAGTGTTTGACGAGGTGAGTTGGACTGCACTGTGACATGTCATGTTATGTGATGTGATGTTGTGTTATGTGATGTGATGTTGTGTGATGTGATGTGATGTTGTGTTATGTGATGTGATGTTGTGTGATGTGATGTGATGTTGTGTGATGTGATGTGATGTTGTGTTATGTTATGTTATGTCATGTTATGTGATGTCGTGTCATGTCATGTTATGTTATGTCATGTTATGCGATGATGAACGAATGGCCATAGGTTTCGCGGCCGTACTCGTGGGTGCCGCCCTGAGCGGCCGCCACAACCCAGGCGCCGTTCTCGATCGCCCGCGCCCGCAGCAGCGCATGCCAATGGGCTTCGCCGGTCTGACGGGTGAATGCGGCCGGCACGGTCAGCATCTCCGCCCCGGCAACGGCCTGGCGGTTGAACAGGTGCGGAAACCGCAGATCGTAGCAGATCGACAGGCCGATATTGGCATGCCCGATGTCGGCGACCACCGTTTCCTTCCCGGCCGCGTAGATAGGGTTGCAGGAAAAAATATAGAGAAATGGAAAGTTTTTGATACCTTAGATGTGAAGGAAGATTTTTTTTTTGTGAGGAAGAATTAGTGACAGTACTAAAATGATTTAAAAATAACGAAGCTCTAGGTGCTGATAGTGTGGTAAACGAGTTTCTTAAAATGGTGTGTTTGTGGTTAGGGTTAAGTTACTGAAGATTATGAATATAATTTTTGGGAAAGGGAAGTACCTAGCGATTTTAGAAAAACTTAATTAAACCGCTGTATGAGAAAGGTGATATGAGTAAGGATGATAGATTGCCCAAGACCGTCCTTGTCTAGCCACCGTCTAGGCCATACCAAAAGCAGGTCGCCCTCGAAAGGGGTGGGATGATGTCGTAAGGAAATATTTAAGGGAAATGGGAACTTCTTGGGAGTGTGTAAACGGAGGCTTTGAATATATTGGGATGGAAGAGCTTGTGTAGCTGTGTCAGCCTCAGACGGCTTGGTGCTTCAGTCAGTTTCATAAAAGTATAAGTTCGACTTAGAACAATTTTAAAACCTTTTACCAGCCAGAGTAAAAAAAAAATAAAAAAATGTCTTTTTTCTTAACCTTTTCTTTTTCTTGGGGTATTTTCTTTATCTTATTGCCAAAATTTTTCGATGTTGCCTTTTTTACTATTTGTTACGTTATTTATTGTTTTTAATATTTTAAAGCAATTTCTGTCCCTCTTATCGAGGTATCTCTTTTTTCTTAATCTGTTTAAATTGTATTATTAAAGAATGTATTTTTTCTTTACCTTTTATTGCTTATTTGGCTATTTTCCTTTTCTTATTCCCAAAAATGTTTTATTGTAAAATTTTTACTATTCCCCTTTTAATTGGTTGTATTATATTTTAAAATGACTAGTCTCCGTGATGGTGCAATGGCAGCATACGCAAGTATCTTTTTAGCCAACTTTACCAAAAATTCAGCCAAATTTGCCACTACGGTTACATGTGCTATGATATTAGGATAGTAATTTAATACGCAGAAAGGTGGAAGCAACGAAGTAGGTATATTTCTATCATGTATTGCTATCTCGATATGCAGCATTTATATACAACTTCCTTTTACAAACAAACACAAAGTAGACACAATAGGGAAAATCTTTTCAAGTAATAATATTTAGGTATAATTATTTATAGTTTTACTACAATATATATAATAAGTATATATTTTATTTTATTTATCTGCTTCTGAATAACTTATTTCATAGCTTATTAATTTAATTTATAATTTTTTTATAATATAATAATAAAGTTTATTTTGGCCTCAGGTCTATTCCGGCCTAGATATAATATATATTTTTTAGGCCTAAACTGGTTGGCCTCAGATTCCGGCTGGCCTAGCCCCATTTTTGGCCGAAATTAAGAACTATGATAATAAATTTAGTATTTAATATCCGGCGCGGGCGAGTCGGAACAACAACCGCCCCGTACCGCAGGCGGGTTCGAACACCTTTTCCACAGGCCGCGTCGCAAATTGCTCGAAGCACGCTTGCAGGAACTCGAACTCCGCATGCCAGTCCGAGCCGAACACGAGGTCGTAGGTGTTCGGGTTGCCCATTCGGAAGGTCTGTTCCTCGATCCCGAACATCGGCAGGCCATGCCAGGCGAGCCCCAGATAAAGCGCCGCCGAGACGCCAAGGAACATGGCGATCAAATCATAAAAAGGAATATTGCCGCTCCCCCGACCATAAAACGTCTTATACGTAAAATTTTAGATTTCACGCGTTTTATACTTTAAACGTCATTTTGTGCAGGAGAAACAGTTTTTTGAGGAGGGGGAGGGGATTAATCCCCTAATCCTGATTCCTGGATTCGGTCTTGCTATCATAGATAGCCTATATTTTCTTTTATGTGCATCCCAAAATAACCAGTAAATTCAAGAAAACTTTTCAAGAGAATTCGAGAGATCCAATGAAATAAAATCGAATAGTTGTGGGCATGAAGCCATAGCTAATTGTAATTAATACCTGATTAAAGTTTTATTTTAATTAAATTTTTATTTTAATAGTAGCAGTAGCATCACATAAGGCCTTTTGGTTAGTTCAAGCTGCTATACGCCCTTTTGACAATCTGCATGTACATAGTATGTTTTAATTGAGTTAAACCTCCCTCTAAACATTCCCTGAAAGTTTCACCCTAAAACCCTTAGCCCCAGCAGTAGTAGTAGTCGTTGTAGTAGTAATAGTTTCAGCAGGGATATAGACCATTTTCCAAAAGCTTTCAACTTAGCACTCCAAGGGTTTTCCACCGGTGTCGACGCTGACGAGTCCGATAACTCCGGCTCGGAGGTTGGCGCGGCTTATCTGTTCGAGCGTGATGACGCAGGATTCTGGTCCCAGGCCGCCTACCTCAAGGCGGACAACGCCGAGTCGGGTGATGGCTTCGGTTTCGCCGTGGCCGCCGCCGGGGACCGGGTCCTGGTCGGCGCCGATCTCGAGGACGGTGGCGACAGTGGACTCGACGGCGACGGCAGCGACAACGGCCGCGGCGAATCCGGCGCCGCTTATCTGTTCGAACGAACCGTCGACCTCTCGTTGTCCTGTATGTTGTCTTGCATAATAATCTCTTGTTGCATTGTGCGTAGTTTTTGAATATACTGTCGAACTTTCTGTTTTGCGACTGCTATCAACTGTTATTGCTAGTGCCGGCCTAGAAAGATAAATAGAAAATCAAACTTGCTGGTGGAGTCTAAATTATTAATCATGAACATAGCCCGTATGAATTCATGTCCCCTGTTAAACTGAATTAACTTAACAAATTAAAAACTGTAATATGAAAACTGACTGCTCATTGACTTGTCTTTATATCATAAAGACGATCGGCGAGCTGCTGCTGCGATTGCTGGAGGTGGAGAGAGATCCACTCCCCTTCGTCCGCGTCTCATCTGAAGCTGCCAACAGGTGTGTTCTCACCTTCACCTTCCCCCCCCCCCTCACCACCACCCTTCCTTCGCTGCACAGCTTCATGGATCTGTTCTCGGCCGACGAACGGCACGACGTGTTTGCATCGCTGAACGGCTGCGACCGCCTCGACGTCTTCCTCGCTGCTCTGAAGAAGACGGTAAGGGGAGTTATCACCAGCACACGCCAATCACACGCTAATTCTTCCTGACAAAATAAATCTTCCTTCATATCCAAGGTATCAAAAAACTTTTAATTTTCCTCTATCGTTTTCTTTAGGATCTCCAATCCAAGCTCTACAAGTTAGGTTAACCTAACCTCTACAGGTTATGGCAAGACCGCCCAATCAATTCTAAAGAATTTGGGTACAAAGTTTGGATGAAATAAGTTGATCCTTGAAGATATCAAATCACCTTGATCACTTTTAAGGTTAATATCTATAAATCCATTGCAATGTTAATTTTCTTAAGCTATGAAAAGCTATAATGACCATTAATTTTGCAGAGACTGTTGTTTTAAATTGTACCAGTCTACCAGTACCATCTTCGAAGCTGAGAGACCCTGAAAATAGATTTTTTATATCTCTAAACCGATTGGCTATCTCAGATTCTTCTCTTAATCATTATTTGGCCTTCTTCTGTGCTAAAACTATTTGTTTTATTCACGCCACAAAAGGGCGGAAATCGCCACGTAGCTACAATGCAATTTTGATGCTTAAGGGCGCTAAAGTTTTTAGTTTGCTTTTGAAATAGGCTTAAACCTACGGTCTTTCCCCTTGTCAATACCTTGCTCTTTACACTAAAGCTCAAATTTTGTTCCAATTCTTTAAAAAGAACCCCTGAATCACATAAGCCGTTTAATTGGAATAAATAGCTCTTTGAAATTACTAAAAATACTTTAGCGTAAATAGAGAGATGTCGAGGAGGGTACAAATCCCCTTATATACATGATAATTCCTGTTCATTTTAATTTTTAATATTGCTTTTACTTTCAGTTGAAAAATGTGTTTTTCCATTTAATTTTTCGGTGTTTTTTTTTAAATAACGCCCATAAACATAACTAGTAATTTTTTTTTTTTTTACTATCAAGTTAGCTAAGCATTATTTTACCGTTTTAACTCAGAGTAACTGTGAAGTAGCTCTTCTGAACTTCCATGTGAGTTTCAACCAACTCTGTGAAGAGCTGGTCAATCTCATTATTCCGAGGGTGTCAAATAAACTACCAAATTAATTCTCAATTTTTGGAACGGAAAACAACAAAGTGACGGCTACTCCGAATTAAAAAAAAAAAGAGAGAACACAAACATACGTTTTATAATTAGTTTTTTCAGTTTTCAACTTTACTTTCCAAGAAGACGGAGGGTATTCAAGTGAGCCTTTCAGGGAGTGTTGATCTCAATCAGAACACGCTATACGTGTTGCGTGTATACATGCTATGTGAATACGGATTCTCAAAATGGTCCAATTATAATTACAGTTTGTTTTAAATTCCACATAAAATTAGAAACCCATGCTATGGATTCTTATAGAAATTAAATAACAAAAAACTAGTTTTTTTTTAATTGAAAGTAAGGACCGACATTAAAACTTAAAACGAACAGAAATTAATCCGTATATTAAATCTTTATTACCTCCATGGAGCCTAAAAGTTTAAGCTTAATACATTTAGCAGCATTAATTATAGCAGCTGTAGTGGTAGCATTAAAAATATACATGTAGGGCCTTCTGGCGAGTTTAAGATCCCCCACAACTTACGCTTAAAGGTCTAACTTAATAATAAAAGCTGTTCTTCAGATATTGCTTTGTGAACTTTTTGAAAGTCCACATGCTCATAGTTTTTTTTTTTTTATTTAGTTCAATATCAGCCTAAATATTCCTTAAAAGTTTCACCTTAATACCCTTAGTAGTGCTGAATACTAACTCACAGCCACAATCCATAAATAATCCTCAAGCCGTAATCATATCAGCACCGCCGGTACGGGCTGTAAAGTCTAATGACGTAATCATATAGAAGTTTATAAATTTATCTAACAAGTTTCTCATGCTAAGTTGAAAAAACTGCGATAGAAACCGGTTTACAGTGCATCAATGCGTGAACAACTTGAGCGGCAGGGGGTATATCATACAAATACCAACATAGCTAGTGTAAACGTGAGAGACATCCAAGTTTCTTTACTATATTGCAATGAGAAATCCATTAAGCAAAAAAAAAAAAAAAAACAAATTTTGTTTTAATTATTCTTGTGCGGAGAACCAAAATCAAAACATGCATTGATTCAAAAACGTTCAGATATTAAATAAAAAAAAAAGTTTTTTAAATGAAAGTAGGGATCGACTTTAAAAGTTAAAACGAACAGAAATTACTCCTTATGTGAAAGGGGCTGTTCCCTCCTCAACGCCCCGCTCTTTACACTCAAGTTTTTTACTGTTTTAAAAATTAGATTTGAGAGTAAGTCAAACTTTAGCGTACGCCGGATCAAGCGACTGCGGCTGCGCAACATGCCGGCGCCGCGCGAGGCTGACGAGCGGTAGGGCCATGGATTGGCTGGTGGGGCTTCCGTCGCGGATCGCGGCGCTGTCGGGTTGGCGCGCCTGGGCCTTGATGTTCAGTGCCGGCGCCGCCACCACATTGGCGCTGCCGCCCTTCGGTGCCTTGCCGGCGATCTATCTCGCTTTCCACCTTTTGATATGGGCTCTTGAGGGAACGGCCGGACGTGACCGAAAAGACCTGCGCGCCGTATTTGCACAGGGCTTTCTCATCTGTTTGTCCTGTTGATTTTGTTGTACTTAAGCGTTGTTTTCTTTTCTGATGTTTATTTTGTTTTCTCTCTTTTTACTCCACTATCCTCACATTTTTGTGCAGTGGGTTATAAATAAATAATAAGTATTATTATTATTATATGGTTTTATCATGTCCTACACCTAAATAAAAAAAGAACTACTAATGTTTCTTGTTTACTTTTTCCTGAATTTTCCTCCTTTTTCTTTGGATTTAATTAAATCAAATTTCTTTAACTTTCCAACATAATCCTTCAACAGAAGGTTCAGGTTAATACCCAAAGGCGCTGCTGGGACATTGCTAGTATACCTCTTTTATAACCCCACATGTACATAGTGTGCTTTGATTCAGTTCAACACCACCTTCATCATTCCCTGACAGTTTTACTATTATCCAAGAAATTAGCAATACTAGGAGCATTGGGAGCGGTATTAGTGACAGAAGTAGTAGTATTAATCGTGGTAGCAGTAATAGAATTCACATCGTGCTTTTTTGGTCTAGTTTAATATCCCCTTCTCATGCCCTGATATTTTTAACTTAATTTAACGAACACAAGTCAACTGCACTTCAATCCAAACAGTTTCGCCTGTTATGATAAGGCAATATCCAAAAGTTAGTCCAAGAAACACCACATAAAGAAGTCCTGCAAAAAGATTCTGCAGAATATTGACAGATACTCCATAAAAAAACAATACTGAAGAGCAGGATATGCTTCAAAAAGCTAAGAAAGCAAAAGAGGCTCTCACAAAACCTTGTTTAACATCTAAATTCAAATGAAATTACTCTTTATTGAAAGTGACAGTAGTCCAGAAGAGGTTACAGTCTTTTTTTTAAGGTCAATAAAACTTTAGCCTAGAGACTAAAGAACTAAAGAGGGGCAGCCCCTCCTCATATTTGTTGTAATGTCCGTTTGTGTCAAGTTTTACTGTAGTTTCTTACTCCCAGTTGAAAAAAAACTTCTTTTTTTTTTATTAAACCATAGAATGGATCCAAAGTCAAAATTATATCCTTTGAAGGTATTTTCAAAGTATCTATCATTACACATTCCCCCTCCTAAGGGCACTGATTTTTGCCTTTGCTGAAATTGGGTAAAGTTTGTTTGCCTAAAATGGAGATGAAAGAATCCGATTTGGGAGAGTACACTTACAAAAAAAGCCACTCCTCCACCATGAGATAGAGGAATACCACCTTTGCCCAATCTGACTTAAAATGATTAAGCCCCAGTCTGTGGGAAATGGTAGACAAAATTTTGTAGAAGATCTGATCTGCTACTGAAGGAAAAAAGGGAGCGAGGGCAATTAAGCCGTGTCGGCAGCGACATACATTGTATCTGTGGTCTGCTGGCACAAATATTTTAAGCCCTGTCTTCGTTATGGCGTTTTTCGGCCGAGACGAATCGACCTAAAAGAAGTCTTTCATTATCAAGATCTGCATTACCTACAAATTTATTGCGGCGAGGTTCAATTTCTTCTGCAATTTCTACAATCTCTGCTGGTTCTACATTAGAGAGATCAATTGAAGCAGATTTATCATCAAATAGAAGAGGAAGAGCAAGATACGGAGTGTATTTCGAATGTGTAATTTTATGTGTCATAAGGAGCAGTTACTAAAAGTGGCAATCTATTTGCATGGCCACAGAAAGGGACAGTTAGGAATATTTTATATTCCCAGGTCCTCTCACCGAGGCCCAGGCCAGCGCGCCCATCGTTACGGCAACGCCCACAAGGCGCGTAACCGTCTTGATTTTCGGATCCATCGCCATCAGCTTCCCGCCTCTTCGGTTGGCATCGCGAAGTCTTCGTTCGAAACCTTGACGACGGTCAGACCAAAGACCAGCGCCACGAACCCGGCCATCACGAGCGGCATGACCATGTTGGTCACGCCCCCACCGAGGTTGCCCCACCCGGCGCTGGTCGCGTTCGCCGTGCCCACGCAGTTGGGCGCGAACATGACCGAGGTGTGTCAAGCCATCTAGTTTTACTGATAGCTGTTACATCTATATTGTATTGCATCACTTCTTTCAGTATCTGTTCAGTTTTGAGATCTGGCTCATCGTCCTCACATTCCAAAAATCCGATCTTCAGTCGTTGCTTCGTAGTTAAAAATCGGATCTGGGGGCATGCTGAGATTGTTAGGGGAGTAGTAGTCATATCTGAGGCTAGTGTCGACGATTCAGTTGCTGGTTTCTTTTTACAGGGACAGGTAGCAAGCCTATCGCCCAACCCTCCTTCTTTCGGAACCGGGCTAAATAAACTATAACAAATGCATTGAACTTCAAGAAAGTGATTCGTAAAAATTATGCTTCGAATAACAAGAACTTCTAAAAATTTTCTGCCTTTCAATGGCGGTGGCAACAGGATCAGCTGGCCCATGCTTCACTATTACCCCATAATATATGGCTCAGTTTGACAGATTAAAAGATACCAATAATACTTATAATGATAAGAACAGGGGGGGGGGGTTATTTTATCTCCATAAAGGAGATAAAAGAAAAAATTTTTGGGATTACCTAATACTGTACGGGCACTTACCAGATATTGAACAATGTCTTATCTTTAGTATCTTCCTTAAAAAATGGAAAAATTCCCTGCCTCCCACCTAGATCTTTGTGAATTGGTGCTCAAAATTGAGTAAAATTTTTGATGATTAATAAAATGCTTTGAAAAGTGATTGTCGGTTTCTAGTTCTTATGTGTTTATTTGTTTCTTTTAGAAACAAGTTCCAGGTCCTTGCCAAGACCTACTCAAGTTTATGTTCAAGAAAAAAAGCTGATGCCATATTATTTTACCTAGCTAAACAATTCTTTTTTCATTCTTCCCGCAAAGTTTAAACGACCACCCCTTCTACAAAAACCTTATATGTGTCCGATGCATCATTTATAACACTTGCCACAGGCTCTTGGGGTCGTGTCGTCCCCACAGTTATTGTTATCTAAATGTGTCTGTTCATATAAGTGTGAAAACTAAAGAGAAATAAGCAAACACAAGAGCCTTCAGGGTAATGGTTGGGGTTAGATGGGACTGCTTCTTGTCCCCATTACTGTTACTAATTAAAAATAAAACTTTCTCCACAAAAGAAGTTTTTCAAAGAAAATTAGAAGTGGGAAATTCAAACAGCAATAGTGACTAATTTCCTCCTTTTCAACAGTTGAATTGTTACGAAAAAGTACTTTTGTAGTAGGGGCCCCTACCCTTTTTCAGGTTTTTACCCTTTTGAATCTTATAACACGATCTAGTATTCGTTTTTTGAACAGAGCACGACATTTTTAATGAAATATGATTTTTTTGTTTTGTCTCTATATTCAATAGTTGCATAGAAACTCTAGAGACAACCATAAGATACTCTTTGTCAAACCTACAGGGGTCCTTGCACCCCTCCCCTTAGAGCCGTATAAAACAGTTCGTGGTAACGAACTGTAAGTAAGGAACGACTCGACTCATAAGTAACCGAAACTCTAAAAATTAGAAGAATTGGCTTATTATGTTTATTCCAAATATACAAGATTCATTAAGCTTAGTGCTATCCATTAAGAGCTACAAACCTCAGAATTTTTCCCTGATTTTTGAAAAAGGGGAAACACCTCTCCTAAAAAAGTCATAGAAACTTATTGAAAATCACACCATCAGATTCATCCTATCAGAGAACCCTACTGTAGAGGTTTCAAGCGAAAAACAGGCAGTGGATAAAACAAAACGAAAAACAGGAGAAAAATTGACCCTATACCGTATTATGCAATTCCATAAAACAACGTAATGCTTTACATTACAAAAATGCATCATATACTAAGCCAATAGTAACTACTTCAAAACAAAGCTAAGCGCTAAGTTGACGGATATTTTCGCTCTTTTTCTTTCTTTTTTTTTATTTATTTTATTCATTTACTGTGGTATTTCGTATCTATTGCTGAAATAAAAAATTGGTTTCCTCTGAAATTTATTCTTGCATTTACCTAGATACCAAATCAAACTAGTCCAGTTTCGATACCTTGCCTACAAAGTACTAGACGAATTCATAGCTTTTTACTTTCACAACGATAACACCAGAATTAATACCAAAACTGGAAAAAAAAATAATGGATTTCAATGTGAAAAATTGTCCTTGTAACTTACTTGACTGTAAAAAAAAAGTCCCTGTAATTTTTCCAAGCATATGATTGGTATTTTCCGACAATGACCAGACGATACATTTTTTAATTTAAATTTTTAAGTTGTTTGTTCTCACAATTACTGATTTGGATGATAAACTTCGTTAAAAGTTTTGGCCTGACCAAGCAAAAGAATCTTAGCAGGTTTTTACCATTGTAGCCGCCACCTAATTAAAAATATTAATAAGGTTCGTATTAACTAAGCTGCCTCTGTAAAAACCATAGTTGTCTTTGCTTATTGGTCTATTTTTCCCGAGATTTTTTTTATTTTTAATTTTTTACAAAGATAAGATTGATAATGCTCTTCATGAATTACATGTCACTAAGAATGGGATAATAGGCCTGTAATTTCCAAAATTGTCTTTGTCTCCTGTCATTTCTTGGTCAACCGAATCCAAGGTCTTTTCTAGGTCAACGAAAAGAAGACACTGCTTTTTATTCCATTCCTTTGAGTCTTCGACTAGCATTTTCAGTGTAAAAATTAGGTCTGCATATCATCTTCCAGGTCAGAAGCCATGTTGTTCATCACGAAGATGTTGGTCCAGTTTCTGCTGTAGGTGTTGTAGTATAATAATTGACATAAGTTTACTAGGTATTGAAATTATGTTAATGCACCTCCAGTTGCCACAAGCAAGCGTGTCGCCTTTTTCAAAGAGCTGATCCCAAAAGTCATTTAGCGTCTTTTGATTTACGTCGCCTCTTAGCTGTGCACAGATTGTAAGTTCCATTGAAACTTGTAGAACAAAGACGTTTTGGTGGATCAGAGATTAAAACTGTTTAAAATATTCACCCCCACCCATCACGAAATCTGAAGTCTCTTTGTCTCACCTTTCCCCTTCCTCTCCTCAATAGGGCCTGAAAATTTCGACTTCCTTCCCTCAGCTATTCTAGAAACATTGTTGATGTGCTATTGTGATGACCTGGATACACATAAGGTCATTCACAAAATTAATTACACCCCTTTATGAGAAAGGTGATAAGAACAAGTGTAGAAATTACAAAGGCATTAGCTTGCTTTCTGCGGGAGATAAGATATTTATTTCAAAAAATCTCTATAACAAGCCCACAAAGGGCCGAATTCAGACTTCGGAGCCGATGAATCATAGGTGGTACTAAAACTGGCAAAAATGCAAAAAACAACAACAACAAAGAAAAATTATTAAGATATATCATTTATGAGTCAATAAATGATTACATGGGGAAGCAGATTACCTCACATGATAGTGCATATCGAACCATCCAAATCAAAATTCAGAATAGGCTTCTGTCCGCTTCTTACCAACAGAAATCAAATTACCCGTCATTTAATAATAAGTCTTTCACTTTGCTCTTAAAAACTAAAAAATGTCCAGCTGTCCTAGTAACAATTGCTCATCGGTAACAAATTCTCAGCAGAAGTTCCAAGAAATCCTTCAACAACAAGAAACATTATTTTTTAAATGGGATGCACTGAAGTATTTCCTTTTTTTTCTTTTTTCCTAGGAGTGATCATATCAAATCATTTGTCCTGTCTCCAATTTAGTATTCAACTGTTCCAAGAAACTTTCTCTCACATTCTCAATCTTAAGTCTACCGGCATCATAACTTCCAGGGAGGTAGTTAAATTTCTGAAATTTCACCTTTAAATATCACCTTAAATAGACACTAGGCCTATTAGATGGTGATCTTTACTTTTAACATCAATAACATCACTCCTATACACTTTAGTATCTTGCATCGACTCTGCCAGTCTTCAGTTTACAATAACATATAAGGTTTGCAGGTCTTAACATCAGGTGAATACCATGTTAAATTCCCTAACACTCTAGGACCACTGGGTCTATACTCTCACCCCTGGGAAAAAAAACAAACAAACACGCAATCGTGATTGGTCTTGTTGCAAAAAATACAAAATTCCACATTTTTTTAGATATGAGCTTGAAACTTCTACTGCAGTTCTACGTCGAATCTGATGGGGTGATTTTCGTTACGATTCTGTGACTTTTAAGGGGTGTTTCCTCGTATTTTCTAAAATAAGGCAAATTTTCTCAGGCTCGTAACTTTTAATTGGTAAGTCTAAACTTGATGAAACTTACATGCAAGTTTTTTTTTAACTGAAAGTAAGGAGTGACATTGAAACTTAAAAGGAACAGAAATTACTCGGTGTATGAAAGGGGCTGTTCCCTCCTCAACATCCCGCTCTTTACGCTAACGTTATTTACTGTTTTATAAAGTAGAATTGAGAGAAAGAGTCAAACTTTAGCGTAAAGAGCGTGGCTTTAAGAAGGGAACAGCCCCTTTCATACACGGAGTAATTTCTTTTCGTTTTAAATTTTAATGTCGCTCCTTAAAAAAAAGTAAAGAATACGGCATTAGACTTTACCTCAGAGATCATCAGGGCTCTGAATGTAATCCTGAGAGTTTTATTGACCTAGCTCAAATAGTTCCCGCACACTAAAATTTTACCCCCACTAGTGCGACAAGCTATTCAGTTTTGTATTTATAGTATAGCAAACTTTAAACATGGATATCCAATAAGAAAGTATAGTCCGGTTCTCAAATATGAATTCTTAATAAAATGCGACATACAAATAGCTCTTTTTCAAATCCAACATAATTCTTTATTCGACACCCTGCTTTGCCCGTCAGGAAGGGTGAAAGTTAAACCGGCTTTTCAGGACGACCTAAGGTCCAACGCTATGTCATTTTTGGATCGAATTGAGGACTTAAATTGGACATTCCTAATCTGGCCCTTTCTCTTTGAGCCGCAAGCCTGGTTTTTTGTTGTTCTGGTGTTTCCTCCTGGTGTTTCCTTTTTGGTGAAATTTTATGATTATTATACAAGCATTTCTTTTGTAATACTGTGACAAGCCTTCTTTTTTACTATCTCTTTCAGCCGCAAGCCTAGTTTCGCGTTGCGAAAAAAAAACATAGGCAGGATAAATGCTTACTATGTATGTATGTATGTATGTATGTATGTATGTATGTATGGATGTAATGTATGTATGTATGTATGTATGTATGTATGTATGTATGTATGTATGGATGGATGGATGAATGGATGGATGTAATGTATGTATATATGTATGTATGTATGTATGTATGTATGTATGTATGTATGTATGTATGTATGTATGTAATGCATGTATTTATGTATTTATGTATGTATGTATGTATGTATGTATGTATGTATGTATGGATGTAATGTATGTATGTATGTATGTATGTATGTATGGCACATGAATAATTAAAACTGAATTTGCACATTAATTTATTTTTTGGCTAAATGGCTTTCTCGTAGTTTTGATCGGACGATTTTGATAAAAAAGGAGCGGGGGAATAGGCCTAGTTACCCTTCAAATTTTTGGTTACTTAAAAAGGCAACTATAACTTTAATTTTACGAACGTATTTATTATTAAAAATATATGTAATTTACGATATAACTTACGTAACGAACTTCTAAATTCGTATGTTTTGTCGATAATCAACATCGTCAAGCAGATCCCCGATAGAATAAGTGTGTGTACCTTTAGGGACTTTACCAATGACAGATTCAGGGAGGGCGGGTGTAATATCCAAAGAGTCAAAATGGAAGGAAATAAAAGAGCCCAAACCTAACTAGAGGCTCTAAATGGCACTGAAAGCAGTATAGTTTATTTAAAGAATTTGTGTTTGATGTTGTATTAGCTCTTTTCTCTCCGGCTTGGGAAATGATTTGCAACCTTTTTAACAAATGAAGCTTTTTTACCTTTTACTATCTGGCAAGTATACAGGAGGTGTGCATAGGGCCCGTACACCTTTCTATTATGGTGTAATATTCCACAACATCCTTTCAGTTTACCTGTGCAATTAGGAGCTTTGTCGAGCTTTAATTTAAAGAGCGAGGTATTGACGAGGGGGTGAGCCCCCTCATATATGTAATAAAAACATACGAATATAGAAGTTCGGCGACATTGAAATTTCAAACGAACAGAAATTACTTCATTTATGAAAGGGGCTTTTCTCCTCAACGTCCCGCTCTTTACGCTAAAGTTTTTTACTGTTTAAGAAAGTAGAGTTAAGAGAAAGAGTCAAACTTTAGCGTAAGCCAGCACGCCCGCGGGCGCCCCGCCCGATCCGATATACATGTCGATGCCGGTCGCGTCCGGCTCGGCGCAATGGATCACGCCCGCCACATCGCCATCGGTGATCAGCCGCACGGCGGCGCCGGTGGCGCGCACCTCGGCCAGCAAGTCCTCATGGCGGGGGCGCTCCAGGATACAGACGGTGATATCCTCGGGGCGCACGCCCTTGGCCTCGGCCAGGCGGCCGATATTCTCGGTCGGCGAGAAATCGAGATCGACCAGCCCGGGCTCGAATCCCGGCCCGATTTGAGAAAGTCTCAATGTAATTTATTCATCGAATAATCAGCTCTTGTCTCTTAATATGCATTTTACTGCTATAAATTTTTTTATTGGCCTTCAAAGAGGTTTGCTTGTCATTTTGCATCAGCACCAGCCAGATTCACACAAACGAGCTGGTCTGACAAATGTGTTATCTACTTACCCCTCCCCTATCATTACGCTCTTATCATATTGACGCCCTTGGTCCAGTGACCCTTCCCCAAGATTTTCTCTAGATTCGCCCTGGATAACAAAATATTGTCAAACACAACTCATAAAGCGCTATAATCATATCTACTATTTTCTCAAGAATTCCATAGTATTTCAAAACTCTCCACAAGCAATCCCTGTCAACTGAGTCAAATGCCTTTTCAAAGTCAATGAATAGGAGGTAGAGCTTCTTGTTCCATTATTTTGATTCTTCGACAAGCATTCTCAGTACAAATATTAGATCAGAACAGGATCTCCCAGTTCTGAAACCATGCTGTTCTTGTCGTAGAGTTGCCTCTAGTGCTTTCCGCAGACGATGCAAAATGACGGAGGCTAATAGTTTGGAATTTCAGGTCATATTTAAGATCGGCTATCGACCCCTACCCATACATAAGATGGATTCACGTTTTACGTCACAAAAAAAAAGAAAAAAAAATCTCGAACAGCGAACAGCTTGAATGTATAAATTACACATTAGTCCAGTAAAATTTAAAAGAACATATTATATAATCGAAGAAAGTTAAAAATTGATGAAGAAAGGGAAGGGGAAGAAAAGTGCCCCTCCTCCCGAAAAATAAATGAAAGAATAGAGAAACAGAGAAACAGTTATTTTCTATTTAGAAGCTTTACCCTTATTTCTGAAAACTAAAACCCAAGTTTATTAAATACTCAAATATTATTAATAAAATCAGATGTATTTTCATCGTGGATGTTCTTATTGCTGAAAGATAAAACCCAAGTTTCTTAAATCCTCAAATATTATTAATAAAATCAGATGTATCTTACTTGTGTTTTTTTCTTATTTCTGAAAACTAAAACCCAAGTTTATTAAATACTCAAATACTATTAATAAAATCAGATCCGTTTTAAACATGGATGTTCTTACTTCTGAAAACTAAAACTCAAGTTTAATACTGTTGACCGTCTGATGAAACAGATCGGCATCCGTGGCGCTGTGCGCGGAAAAGTAATCAAAACAACGGACCCTGACACGTCAGCACCCTGTCCGCGCGACAAGGTGAACCGAGTGTTCCGGGCGCCTGCCCCGAACCTGCTCTGGGTCAGCGACTTCACTTACGTATCCACGTGGCAGGGCTTTGTTTATGTGGCCTTCGTCATCGACACCTTTGCTGATCGCATCGTGGGCTGGCGGGTCTCGCGGTCTGCCACGACAGAGTTTGTTCTCGATGCCCTCGAGAATTTCCTTATTAATTTATTTTTTGGCTAAATGACTTTCTCATAGTTTTGATCGGACGATTTTGAGAAAAAAAAGAGGGGAGGGAGCGTAGGTACCCTCCAATTTTTTGATCACTTAAAAAGGGCACTATAACTTTTAATTTTCGTTAGAATGGACCCTCTTGCAATATTCTAGGACCACTGGGTCGATACGATCACCCTGGGAAAAAAAATAAAATAAACGCGCATGCGTTTATTTTGCCGAGTTTTTTCCCCTATTTTCTAAAATAAGGCAAATTTTCTCAGATGTAAAAAACTGGTGATTGCACAAATATTTCTATATATTTTGACAATGGATTAAAGCAATTCGAAAACCTTCAAACAGAAAACAAAACCAATTTACGTCATCAATTCGATCCAGAAATGACATAGCGTTGCCGGGACCCTGAATACAAGGGACAAAGAGAATCCATATATAGAAGCCTACCGCGTGCCATGCTGGGGCCCGGTGGCAAAGCCGCCGGGACCCAGCACTGTCTGTGGTTAGAACACAAGGGACAATGATAATCCATATATAGAAGCCTGCCGCGAGAATTTTTGAAAGAACGAATAAAATACAAATCATCAGTATTGATAATTACTTGTTCAATGAGATAACACTTAGCTAGCTAAGGATTATAAATTGAAATCTAGTTTGAAATTTCAATTTGACCTAGTTTTCGATATGTGTTATTCTAGCGCTTCTACTCCCACAACTCCCCCCCAAAGTCACCAGGTCCGGTCGGGATTTAAAATAAGAGCTTTGAGACAAGATATCCTTCCAAACATCAAATTTCATTAAGATCCGAACACTCCTTCGTAAGTTAAAAATAAAATCAAATTAGTTTCTCCAATAGTATTTTGGATTTCTGTAGATCAGTGATTCCCAACCAATGTGGTATTAGAAATACAAAGGCATTTCCAAATCCTGATACCCCCGCGTGATATTTAAATTTTGTTGTTCAAAAAACGGGGACTGCCACCTCTTCAAATTTTTATACTGGTATTTCTAGTGCTTTAAAAAAGGTTCTGATTTCACTTCAATGACCCTTGGGTTCCAGCAATTGTTCTTAGAGAATTAGGAGGAAAGGTTTTGTTGTCAAAAAGCCGAATTCTTGCTCTTAGGGCTGGGTCATTCAATAGAATAAATCTGATTTCACTTCACCAAAAATGCTATAACTGTTATATGGGATTTCCACCGTCTTTCAAGTGCCTTTTGTTATTTAAGGATATGCATAGTCTAGTCATAACCTGTTTTAGATATCTGTTGCACCATTCTGGTAATTTCAATTTTCTGTAATATTCAGAATTTAGTTCCGTTATTAGAAATTTTTTCTTTTCGTAGGCAGGGCAAAAGCAGAAAAGATATCGCATTCTATAGTTCTTGTACCATACCGGCACGAGCTTTTTTTATTGTTTATTAGGTATTTGGTTTTAATTCTTTTAACTTTGTGTCTTTTATTTAATTTTATTTAATTTTTGGCTTTTTTTTCATTGGCTTTGTTGTACTTTCCGCGCTTGTTTTTGTTTTTTCCTTGATCATATTATTTTTTTTCGCGCTGAAGAAGAGAGGCGGTTGTTCTCTCGAAATATTCGCTTTCTGTGGGCCATTAATAGCCTCATTTTTAATCGTTTTCTTTCCTTTTGTTATCGCAGGCCAATGCGGTTTAAGAAATTAAAAGGTTATTTAAAAATATGCAACTTTATAAAAGCCACAAAACTGTCAAATTCTTGGTGAACAAAACCGTTGAACTGTGTTCTATCTTAAACTGCTGGCTTGAACTGTCTTTTCCCACTCAACTTACTGAAAAAAAACAAGTTTTTTTTTCAACTGAAAGTATGGACCAACACTAAAACTACAAACGAACAGAAATTATTCCTTATATGAGGAGTTACTTAACTCCTCAATACCTTCCTCTTCGCGTTAAAGCTGTTTAGCACTTTTAAAAAAGCTTCTTATCAAACAGTTCGCTCAGTGCGGAAGAAAAATTGAAAAAAATATGGCTTCCCAAAAAAAGGTTGAAAACCATTCTTAGATGGGGCATCAGCCCCCTAAACATGGGACCAGAAAATGGTCAAAATGAATTTTTTCCTGACAGGGTTGAAACTTTCGAGAATCGTTGCCTGTATTAAGGGGCTGAATATTTTTTGGTAAGAAGAAGGGTGTTGGGGGAGGGGGTGGAAATTGAAATATGTTGTCTCTCATCTCTGACCGTGAGTTTGGGGAGCTTAAGGTAAAACAAATTCTCATTAAGCACTTAAAAAGGGCACTAAAATTTTTAATTTCCATGGGAATGAACCCTCTTGCGACATTCTAGGACCCCTGGGTCGATAGGATCACCCCTGGAAAAAAAACAAACAAATAAACACGAATCCGTGATCTGTCTTGTGGCAAAAATACATAATTCCACAGTTTTGTAGATAGGAGCTTGAAACTTCTATTTCAGGTTCTCTGATATGCTGAATCTGATGGTGTCATTTTCATTAACATTCTATGACTTTTAAGGGTTGTTTTCCCCTATTTTCAAAATAAGGCAAACATTGTCGAAAACCCCTGACTGGATGTTTACAGTAGCCTATTTTGAAAATTAAGGAATGCCAATTTCTACATGGGTAGCAGTGATGTGCCTACGTTTTTTTCAGCACGGTTAACGTACAAGAACGTTAGAGAGGTAACGTTAACCTCTCTAACGTTAACGTACGTTAGAGAGTTGTTAACGTACAAGAGTTGTTAGAGAGTTGTTAACGTACGTTAGAGTTGTTAACGTACAAGGTCGTTGAGAGGCGAATAAAAGCAATTTTCAAGTACTTTTTGCAAATCTGGATTTTGACGAAAGTTTATGACCTCCAATTTCTGAAAATTCATGCAGATTTAGGGAGTATTAAAGGGAATGAAAGAGTATAAAGGGGGATTTTATCTCTTTTACCTATAGTACTCCTTCAAAACGCTCATACTACCTTGATAAAAGGTTTGGGAAAAGCTCCATGCTTTCCCCAAACTATTGTAATATAGTTTATGAAACTTAAAGTTCCTATTTTTATTCTCTGTCAATTAGTAGCCGGGATTCTGAGCGATCAATCCCCCCGTAGCGTCAATTTCTTCCTGCGCAAAACATGGACGTGCCATGAGTGAATCGGCTACGCATGCAAAGGAAATGTTATAACAACGTTCCACTTCTTTCTCTTGTAAAAGAAGAATTATAATTACTAACGCAGTATAAAATGAAATCCATTTTTCTCTTTTTCCTTACGTTTTTTATTTTTTGAAACCAATTTTTTGTGATGTTTTAGCACTAAAAATGCACCGATATTCAGTATTTTAAAATGTACGGTTACAAAATATATTAGGGGAATCCAAACCCCCTCACCCTCGCTGCGAGCAGAATTAAATTTACTTTCCGCTATTTAGATTTTAATGTGAATTCTAAAAACCCTAAAAGAAGGAATTTTGATATCAATAAATATATAAAATAATCAACTTGTTCTGCTGATTTCAAATGTGTAAATTCAAATTTAATTAAATTTAAATATGCCTGTTAAAACAATTTTTTTTAGATAATATATCTATTTAAAAAAATATCTTTCACAAGCCTCGAAGGGTAAAATTTTCATTCGAAGTCATAAAACCCAAAAAACATAAATCATTAAAATTTCCACAACAGGAGTTTTAATAGGTCTTCTCAAATACCAGAAATTACATTTTAAAAACTAAAACCATTGTTTTGTCATATTCCTATAGGTAATAGACCTGAAAAGTTGGCGAATTTCTAAGGCTTAAAAATCAGAAGAGGGTTGACATAGTAGCTTGGCAATACCTTCTTGAAGTGTGTTTTTGATCATGGGTTCGTTGCTGAAAGTTTCATTTTTCTAACATGATGCTTTTCCAATATAGCCAAAATTGGCTTGTCTAGAATCTTACCAAAATTCTTCAGTGACTATGAAGTATTGTACTTTAAACCGTTGTCCTCAAATTTTTTTGGTCACTTAGAAAGGAGCACTAAAAATTTTGATTTTTGCTAGAATGAGCCCTCTGCCCATACTCTAGGCCCACTGGATCGATATGAACACAACTGGGGAAAATCACACATCCGTGACCTTTTTCTGACAAAAAAAAATTCGCATTTTTGCAGATAGAGGCAAATTTTCTCAGACTCGTAGCCTTTGATGGGTGATATTAAACTTGCTAAAACTTAATTATTTGGAATCAGCATAATAAGCCCATTCTTTTGATATATCTATTAGCTCATTTATATTCCCTGTGTCCCGGTCGTCATTTCTGTCCCGGTGTTTTTTTCTTTTTAGTTTTTTACCTTTTTATTTTTTTCCTTTTTTTAAGTTTTTTTCTTTTTAGGTCCTGTTGTCAGCTAGTATAGCTAGTAACAGCTTAATTAATAGTATTTTGTTTCCGAAATTTTAACGAGCGTATAAACTTGCCATAAAAGTGGTTTTAATGCTTAACTTCGAGAAAAAAAAAACACCTTTGATTGCAGTATAAAGGGTTTATTTAAAGAAGCTTGAAATTTACAGGTTGTCTAGACCGTGATTTCTGTCCAGGTACATGTCTAGACATGGAATTATAGCTAGACACGCATGTGAATGCTGCTTAAGACACCTAAGTATTGGTGATTCCGAATTATGCGAATTTTGGCAGTTTTTGCCATTTACCTTTTTTTCCGTTCATTCGCACTATCTGTGTGGAGACTCTGCGACCCTCTGCTGCTCAGCAACTAAAATTTATTTTTATCCTATTCGACACGTCTGCGCGTTTCTCGGGAGCGGATAAATTCGCCTCCTGCCGCAATATGCTTAACGTTGGTCAACGGATGAGCCTGTGCATCGGTCTTGAAGTAGACCGGCATTTCCTCGACGTAGACCACCGCGCCCTGTTCGGTGAGTTGACGCACGCCTTCGGCGTCGGCGAGAGCGGAGAAGCCGTAGATGCTTCGATACCGGTTGAGCACCGAGAAGTGCCCTTGCGATCCTTGGCCGAGGCCGTTCAGAACCGCGTTCTGTCTGTCCTGGATGTTGCGCATCAAGCGCTGGTTGCGCGCATCGCTCCCGAAGGCGGCGCGCAGTTGCCGCGGGTTCTCGACCGAAGTTTAAATCTTTATTTGTCGCATCTCTAAGTATATTACTAGTGTAAGTGTCCGTTTTATATTCGTTTCCAAAAGCCATACCTCTCAAAAACTTAATGGACATTGGAGTCATCAATATGAATTGTATATAACTTGCATAATTTTAAAGATTATTGCTTGAGCTCACCAACGCTCTATTTATGCAGACATTTATTAGCCTAAACAAATTATTTAGTACACAATTTTCATAGAATAAGCCCTTGGCTACACTTGGTTATTCACAATTAGATTTTTTGACAATGGCACAATACATTTTATCATTCATAAAAGTATGAGATAGCCATTTAAAGATCATAATTTAATTATTTTCTAATAGATATTTTTAGTAATTTACCTTTTTTAGACCTTGGAGAGATAAAATTGTTTTAAGTGCTTCTGGTAAGTTTTAGTAGAAATCTTGTGTCTGGAGCAGTGCTGCAACAAGTACTCCAAATTCTTACTTAAGTATCAAGTATTAAGTACTCATTATTTTTTTTACTTAAGTATCAAGTAATGTCCCTGTGTCCCGGTCGTCATTTGTATCCCGGTTATAAAAATTATGGGGAACGTCTTTAAAACCTTACGATTTCAACTCTACTTTAGGGGACTGAAGGCGTCGACAACTCGACTGAAGGCGTTCACTTGAACCGTTCCGTACGTGTTTATTATGATAATCGGTTCAATAAAAATTAAACAGAGTAAAACTTGCCTGAATCATTAAAAAAAGAACTTACCACACTGATTAAGTCTTTGAACATCCACTTGAACTTTTTGCTCATTTATTCCGACGAAATCTCGTGTTTCTGTCTGCAAAAATAAAACACAAACATATTTTTTTGGATGTTCGTAAGACTTTTGATTCCTTGACTCATCGGATTCTTCTTTCGAAACTATTACATATTGGTATAAGATCAAACGCTTTTTCTTAGTTTGATTCTTATTTTTCTGGTAAGCTTATTTCAATTGATCCGCTTTTCCGGAGCCCTTCTGAAGTATATTATGGCGTCTTTCAGGGTCTGTTCTTGGTCCCATTTTATTTCTGATTTATGTTAATGATCTGAATTCGGTGGTAAAAAAAACACCTGGCCTCTGGCATCCTGCAAGCTGTGTCATTCTGTTTATAAATTAAAGTTAAGAAGACTTAGTCACTAAGACTAGAAATAAGTGAAGATGAAAAGGTGACGTTGGGTAACGAAAAGATTGGTAAGGTGGAGAGCTTCACTTACCTTGGTAGTATAATTAGTAAAAACAGTGGGAGCTGTGAAGATGTTACAAATAGAATAGCCAAGGCTCGGTATATTTTTTTACAGTTATAAAAAAGTTTGTTAGAATAGGAAGATAAGTCTGCGAACCAAGATTAGAATTTTGGAAGCTACAGAGAGGACAATGATCAAATATGACCTACTAATTTTAAGCTAATGCTCCTCTTTACTTGCATATGAAAATCTTTTAATTTCTTACTTAATCCGCATACCAGGATGTCATTGAGACCGTCGTCAGCTGTTCTCTTTCACTTCTATTACTTTCATAAATAAAAAATCATTCAAACTTTAAGGGAATGAATATTGTATGTGTCAATTAAACTGACAACCAACCGTTATTTGTTTTTTTTGTCCTTTTTTATGCTTATAATGTATAAGTTATAGATGATTCTCAGTAAAGCTTTAAAGAAACTCAAGACTTTAACATCTTAAAAAACTTCGAAATCTTAAAAAACTTCGACATCTTAAGACAAAATTAACCTAACCATTCGGCATCTAACCTAACCATTCGACATCGACATCTTAGAAAACATCGACATCTTAAAAAACTTCGACATCTTAAGACAAAATTATTTGACTTAGTTTAATACTTTTAAAAAATGCGCATAGCAAGAAAATTCATCTGGCTTTAGATGTGCAATGGACAACAGAAAATCTTGAAGAGTAAACATTTTGGATCTATTCGTACTCTACCTTTGTATCTACTAGGAAAGATATTAAAGAGGGAAGCTTTGAATAGATGGGGGAGGGAAGCTTTGAATATAGCAGAAAGTGTGTGCGAAAGCAAAGGATGGCTGCCCCCCCCCCCCATTGCGCTTCCTAGCTAAAGGGCCATGAAACGAAGAGCAGCGCCGCTGGTTTGGGTTTTAAGGTCTAGTTTCGCATCCTTTACCTTCTTTTATGGAGGAGGAGAGTGTAGGAGCGTAGAAGACCGTGCTGGCCTCAGGCGGCTTGATGCTGCAGTGAGTTGTTAGTAGTAGTATTAGTTATTAATTGAAAGTAAGGAACGACATTAAAACTAAAAACGAATATAAATTATTCCGTATATCAAAGGGGCTATCCCCTCCTTAACACCCCGCTCTTTACACTGAAGTTTGACTCTTTCTAACAACTCTACTTTTTAAAACAATAAAAGCTTTAGCATAAAGAGCGGACATTGAAAGAGAGAGAGAGGGCATTAAGGCACAAAATTTGCATATTAATTTTACTTTTTTTTGGCTTAATGGCTTTCTCAAAGTTTGGATCGGATGATTTTGAGAAAAAAGGGGCGGGGAGGGATGTCTCTGTGTGTGGAGGACTTCAGGATGTCAGCTGTAAACTTCATCAGCATTTCATGCCTCCATTCATCCAGGGCTAGGAGCTTGAGTTCACTCAAGCTTTATTGAAAGTTTTTGTAATTTGTCCCAAGAATTATTTTGTAGGCTCTCTTCTGAATTGTTCCCAGTTGGTTTCTGTGTTTCTCTGTAAGCAATAGGTGCCAGACAGGACAGCTGTACATTATTACAGGCATGACATAAGTCCTATAGCACTAAAAAAGGAGTTTCTCTGTCGCTCCAAACTGCAGATCAAGTAAATCCTGCCCAGTTGACTGTGAGCTTGAATAACACCGATGTGGGTGCGCAATTGGTGAGGATTGGTGGGTCAACTCAGCAAATGCTGCTCACTGATTTGCCAGAAGGCGATAGTGAGCTGGTTGTTCGGGCTGGTAATGCAGTGCAATCTTTAACCCTGACTAACTACCCTATCAGTGGACCGATTATTTCAGGACCCCACGAGTTGCCGTTTTTCTGCCAAACGGAAGAGTTTGAGCTGGTGACTGGTGAGTTATTTGGTACAGCAGAAAGCGCATCGGTCACGAGATCAAAATCCACGGTCTGCGACAGGGCAATGCGAACGGTCGCGAGTTCACCCCTGTTGAACGATTCGGCCTGCGATTTGGCGGCCACGGCATTTTGGTAACAGTCCGACAGAAACGGCAGCATTGCACGTCCGAGATTCGTCAGGTGACTGCTTCCTCGCTCGCGGCGAATAAGCTCACCGCCCAGCTCGGCCTCGAGGTTCTTGATCCAATAGTATCTCATGATAAGATTGACCGAGTACATTTCTTTTTTCCTATTCATAAGGCTGTATTCCCTTCCATATATCCTCATCATGTCCCGTGATGTCATGAATTCTTCGAATGATGATGCCTGAGCACCTCAGATATGTCTGCTTATCACGTAGCCGTAAAGCCAACAAAATTGAAAGTAAATTACCTACATTTCGTCCCACGAGGTAAGAAAGTGTAGCTGCTTTCACATTTTAGACTACAGCATTGATATGTGTATATTCACACCTGTGAAAGTTATCTGTCTACTTTCATGGTTGTCTATGAAAACACAAAGCAGATCTGTCTAGCATCTCCCTCTTTCTAACCATATTATTGTAAACATCAGTAATTTTTTGTTTTTCACATTTTTTCGATTATTTCTTGGACCCGATGCATGGATTGAAAGCAAGACCGTATCCAGGGGGAGTAAGGGGTTTGATCCCCCCACCCCTAAATGTTTGCCCAACTCGCAAAAAAGTAATAAAAATGCATTTAAACAAATTTTTATGTGTTTATTAATGTGCAACTTTTTTGTGCAAGTTTCGGTGATAGTGTACTACCCTGTTTACACCTTTTACACTAAAAAAAACTCTGGATATACCGCTTTTAACAAATCAAAAATTATTACGATTATAAAGAATAAATGTCAGTATTTGCCTATTAAACTGTCAATTTACATAGTAGTAGGACCAGTAGTAACAGTAGTAGCAGTAGTAATAGTGGCAATAGAGTTAAGACTAGAGCTAAGGGTCTAAAAAAGTAATACCAAGAAGCAGTAGTAATAGTAGCAACAGCAGTAGTAGTAACATAAGCAGAAGTAGTAGTAGTAGTAGTAGTAGTACCAGTAGTAGTAGTATAAGTAAAAGAAGTAAAATAAAGATGCATAATTGTCTACGCCAGGTGCAAACATTTGGAAAGCCCCAAAAGTCCCTCCGAGTCTTAAGGTTGTTTTCATTATGTTTGCCATAAGTCGCCGTTTTTTTTTTATTTGGTGCCCTTTCTCCTCCTGTTTACATGCTTCCCGCGCTTTCCGGAACTTCTTATTCAAATTATCGAGTAAAATTTGTTTTTTATTTTTGATCTCCTCTCCCCGCTGTGGCGATTCTGGCCTCTTTTGCACCTGGGGCATAATCTTGATTAGCCCCCCCCCCCACACTGTTTCCCACAAAATTTTTCAAACATTAGAAAAGAATTCTATTATTCCTGTCGAGGCTTTAAGTAATTACCTTCACTCTAATCATATGTTAATCAATTTTATGGTATTATGTCCAAAAGAAGAACTTAGACGAAAAGCTTTTGAAGTTTATAATTCTTTAATGAGTAAAGTTGCTACTGAACCAAAGTTTCAAATCATACAAACCCTTCTCAAAGATTGTCCATATCCATATATAAAATCACTTCTTATAAAAACGGTCAAGGATGAAGCTTGTAGTTCTTTAAATGCTTTAAAAAAACATCAATTTTAAAATATTAGAAATGTCCATTTATGACTGGCTGGATTTTACTGTTCTAGGGAAGAGATAACGAATTCATCACAGCAGCAAAATCAAGGCAAAATTAATGAAATCTAAAAGGAGAGGAGGGATTTATGTGAAAAAAGGAAAGAAGGATTTATAAGTCCCCGTATACATGCCTGGATTAATATGCTACAAAGGAGGGATTTATACAAAAAGGAGGATTTATACTATAGAAGGGATTTATATAAAAAAAGGGAAGAAAGATTTATAAATCACCGAATACATTAGAGCAAATGCCCCCCCCCCCCCTCATTGATGTTACTGTAACTGTTTTCTAAGATGTTCTCAGAGGAAGGATAAGCCGGGGAAGGTATTTTTAAGCACATTCCAATCCTCCTGATCTATATTCCTTTTTGATTCTCCATTTGAAAACAGCTTGGCTAACGGCTTTCCCAATTATATCATAAGTGTGAAGATGTCTCATGCGACCGCTAGGTATGAGAGTCCTGTTGCTAAAAAAGTTATTGTTTGGGATTGGGGTTTCCATTTTTTTTTTTCGGACAGGTTCAATTCGCGGTTATTAATCATGGACCTTGCTGATGACAACCTTGGCTGCTTTCGCTTTTCTGGTGATATTATTTTTTTGCTTTTTTTTAATTGTTGATGGACAACCTTATAAAAGTACACACAAAGAGTATGGATAGCTTAAAAGAGTGGAAACTGGCGATAGTATCGGCAAAAAATCCTCAATGCCATCTAGCGTTCGGCAACACTTGACATTTTTCGACCCTTATGAACGTTTTTCTGTCAGGAACTGAGATCAAACAATTAAAACTACGCTAATTTTACCAACATATGCCCACAGGGCAAAAATTACCACACCTGTCCCCAACCATTGGGGTAGGTTTCAACCCCAGAGTTTTGTTATATGATCTTTGAACTATTTATAAATCGAATACATTTGAGGAAAAAAAGGTCGTAGGGGCTATTCTCCCTCTGATCAGCTTTGTCTCTTTAAAAGGACACTAGAACTCCAGATTTCAAATCGAATGGGTTCCCTTTGAAGTTTATACGACGACCCATTCCATATGAAATGCCTCTGGGAAAAATATAAATAATGAAACATTGGAGCCGTATTGTTTTTTCGTCTGTGCCGTTTCTTCTTATTAATAGCCAACTTAGAAATCAGGAAAAAAAATTATCGCGCGAGATTATTTTTCTTTTAATAACTTCCCCAGCTACTGGAAAATATTACGTGGATAATTGTGCATATATTGTGGGTTTATCATAGCTTTTTAGAGGCGTAGGCTATTAGTTATTTATGAAACGGGTTTACGAAGCTAAAAACACGTTACTACGGTCCTATTGAATATTTACGAATCAAAATACTTACAAATCAATTTCAACGTAAATACGTTAAGACACCTACCAATTTTCATTGTCGTAGCATGTCTAGAAGCACCAAACTTGCCAAAGCACTGGAAATCCTCCTCAAATCCCAAAAAGAGAGCATATCTGGTCCAGTTATGTCAATAATATATCTAGAGCTTGTGCTTATTCTTCCCATTAAGTTTCATCCCAATCTCCACTATAAGCATTTTTCAAGATTTCCCATTTCATAGATTTCTATTTCCCCTCCACTCCCTATGTTCGCAGATCCAATTCAAATTGAAAATGGAGCACCTCAGACATGAGATATTTCTATGTCAATTATAAATTATGCTGACGATTTCCTGAGCCTAAGTCGGACCATATCTGGCATAGAGGAAAATTTTGAGATTTTATGTTCCGAATATAGGAAAATAGGGCTGAAATTTAATGCTGAAAAGAGTAAAGTTGCTTCAATTGATATATTACTCAATCGGTCCATCCCCAATATCGTTTGTCTTGATGGTCATCCTGTTAAGCTGTCACCAGGTATAAATTACCTTGGATTACCCATTGGAAGTGACCTAAAGCATACAGGATCACTTTTATTAGAGCTTCTAGCATTTCTGTCTCATAACCTTGTACTTTCTTTTCCATTAGATTCATTTCTACCTTAATGGATATCAGCTCACCAACTTATGGCTCTACACCCATATCATATTTAGTCTGTTTATTTTCTGAACTATTAACTCAATCGATTGTCAAACTTAACGTCCCGTTCATTGTGTTGATGATTTCTTTCATTCCAGTAACATCAGATTTAATTGTCTTTAAGGTTTCAAAAGTTTGATTCTTTTCAAAATAAATTTTATCCATTCTGCTGGATATACAGAAATAATTTTTTGATTCACACACCACATTACCATAATTGGACAGGGAGCCTTGTGTTCCACTACCTAGACTATTTCACAACGGTTGTATCGACATTTTTCAGACGTATGATCTCATGAGGGGTGCCAATAAAGAGACAGTGTATTCACCATTAGTTGATAGATTCTAGTTTCTCTGCGCGTACCTGGCTGGGTTGAAGAATTTCTACCTCAAGACATGCCCATGCAATAACACAAAGGGGATTGATAATTACACCACAGGTCTACTTACGACTTCATTCACAATTCTTTTAAGGCCGTCATGATATTTTATTAACTGATCGTGACGATAATGACTTTTTTAACAGCCGAGTTTCTAGTTCTAAAGTTTACGTTCTCTGTGTAATTTTTAGTTTGTTACGTTTCTGCTCTCCTGTGGTTCCATTATATACATACGAAAGACTGCAATTTTGATATTATTTCATAGCTGAGATGTTAGTTGAGAACATCTGCCAAATTATGTTTTTTAAACTTGATATATATATACTTTTTTAGATTGAAAAGAGGATAATTTTCCAAGTTTTAAGCAAGTTTAGATCCTTCCGCTAAAAATTATCTTCTAATTTTTTTAATAGTCCTCTCTAAGATTATCTATAAAAAATACCTTAAGAACTTTATTTTAAAGCCAATCACATTATATCTTAAGCGTGGTTCAGAAAGAGAAGTCATGTAATCTAAGTTTTTACACTTTGTTGCATTTACCATTTTTTTAATGTCAAATTTCATTTGTCACGTTAAACCTGACGTTCATTTCATATGGAATTTTGAGTTAGTGAAACGAAAAGCCACTGTTCCTGTTTTTTATGTTTCCCCGAAATTAATTGGAACGAAAATGTGCCTACATATACACATATACAATATGTAACCTGCCACTAATAAAAAGATTTTTCTCACACTTCTAAAAGACCAGTAGAGCGATTCAGAAAAGCTTGGCTATTTGCTGATGTAGCAAATGAATGCTCATGTTTATCCTCCATTTAATGATACATCCACTGTCACTGAATGCAGTGGCGTCAGTTGGGGGAAAGGAGAGCATGTGCTCCCTAGATCCCTCCAGATTAAACAAAAAACCTTTTTTGGCGCATTTTCATTGAAGAGCCTTTTATTATCTTAGGGCGGCTGCGATCGGCGCTATGGTGACATAGGCCAGCATCTTGATGGTAAACACCATCCCCAGGACCAGCCCCGCCTGATCCCCCGCCAGATCAAACGCCAGAAGCCCCAAGGCCACCGAGGCCAGACCGGTGCCCAGAAGCGCCACAACCTGCGCCGCAAAAAGATGGCGGAAGCGGCGTTCGGACAGGACGGACAACATCGTGGGGCCTCACAAATACCGGGTGATCATTTTGATCTCAGCCCGCTGTTCCTCCAGCGTGCCTTCATCAAGACAATGATCCATGATCAGGATTACTTACAACGCTTGAAATATGAAGAACACCTTTGGATGGAAAAGGAAATTAAATCCGTGGCCAATGTCACCAGGAAAGACGTCAGTGAGTTTCTGTCCCTGGCCGCCAGGATTCCAATCAAACCGGAATATCAGGAATACCCATTGGAACAGGCCAATGAAGCCCTATTGGAACTGAAGCGGGGACATGTGCGAGGCGCCAAAGTGCTCCGCATTCAAACCTAATTCGCTAAATGAAAAAAGCGATGCCAAGCAAAGTTGGCATCGCATACATTATCTAAAATTAGTCCCCTTAATTTCTGGGCCCAAATGAAAAAAAAACACACACACACATTTTGGAAGGAACCAAATTTTCTCTTCCGTTTTTTTTCTATGTCCAAAGACTTATGGTTTTGAGCTTCAAGCCATTCAAAAACTTGTTTATGGCCCTTTTTTGTTTCCTGTTTTCTAGAAATAAGCATAATATAGTGTCAATCTCATAAAATTATTAAACTTGTGTACATTGCCAACAGATATTTCCGGCACCATCAGGAGGAGGGCATATGAAGTTATGGTGAGAGTCACCGAACCGATAGTGAAGAACTTCCGCGCGCAAGCTCATGGTGTCCGTCACCATACCCTCGATACCACCACCAAACACGAGGCCTGTATCAGTTTCGGTCTCTGAACCTAAGTCGATACCTAATGCGCTGAGTTCCGCTTCCGCTTTTGTGAAGCCAATACCAACGGTACCGTAGAGCAACGCAGCACCAATATCATAGCCTAGACGACCTCGGATGGAGGCCAAATACTTGGCGGCAACATCAACCGTGTAGTCTACACCCGAAATTGTCTGAGTTTAGTTTCGGTTACTATTGAGCCGGGTGGCTCCTTAATACAGTTCGTTACCACGAACTGTTTGAAAGTTTTTAGGGCAGCTAGCTTATCTCCCTCTCCTGCGTCTCTTTTTTACTCATAAATATCTGATCAAAACTTTGGAATAGCCATTTTGTACAACATAGTCAAAATATGTATTAACCATGTCTGTTAGCATGATTTGACCATCAGTTAGGACTTTAAGGCACCATCAGTTAGGACTTTAAGGGTCTATTACTGTAGCACTTACTCTAGTTACTGTATAAATAGTAGCAGTCCAAGATTCTTTTGTAGAAGGGCATGATCTTCACAGGACAAGGCTGGTCTAAGAAGCTTCAGGTTGTCTGCATAGAAAGTTGATTTACTGCTGATAATGGAAGGAGCATCATTGATGAAGATATTAATAGTATAGGAACCAAAATGCTTCCTTGAGGATCTTCGCTCAAAAGATACGGAGAGGAAGAAAGAATACAATTACCATAGACATCAAATAATTGAACACATTGAGATCGCAAATAAAGAAAATCAAGGATCCACAGTACAACAAATATGGCTGGTGATGAACATGTTTACTTATCTGCCATATTAGAGAATCTTAAAAAGAAAGTAAGAAGACGATTCTGCTTTGCCATGCATCCTTTTGCCTTGTGAAGATCTCTTTTGCTGTGCGTTGCACACCAACTGGTGTGCACATGATTTTAAATACAGACCATCACTGGGCATAATCTGAACCATATTGCCTTTTACAGCATACTAATTTTTGAGACGAACCGCCTGAATGAATGGAAAATTTAGTCAGGTGATTATGTATATGTTGTTTTGACAACCTGCTTGCACATAAATCAAAATTTTTACTGGACATTTTTTTTTACTTAATGCTATATCTGAGTCGAATTTCCCATTTTTATATTTGTGCTTAACAGACCTATTGAGATTTAAATGTTTGAATTGAATATCAGAAAATCTCAAGATTAAAAAATAATAATTAGAAATCTACCACAGCTTGAAACCCTGAGAATTTAAATCACCAATCTAGACCTATCAAATACAAAAATAACAAACACTTAATAATTTGTTTTTAAGGAGTATTTCGACTCTTATACTTAGTTTGAAGCAAATACCTCATATTTTCCCAAAGTCACCGGATAAAAAATTTTGAGATAGTTATTTTGTTCAGCATAATCGAAATATCAAAAAACTATGCTTTTGAGGACGACTTTATCCCATACAGTCCCCGGGGGAAGGGCTGAAAGCTATGAACTTCGCCCATTGATTACATATAGCCTAGTATTGGTTATTGGGAATTTTACAGACGTTTTCAGGGGGGATTTCGTCTGGTGGGGGATCGGGGGAGAGGGTTATGTGGGAGAATCTTTCCATGGAGAAATTTTTCATGGGGAAGAGAAGCCCTTGATCTACCCAAAATCTTGAAGTTTTCACACAAAAAATCTTATTTTCCATTCAATTCGTCCATTTGACTCTTTATTCGAATGTAACCCTCCCGTCCACACCCCCCTCCCCCGAAAAAAGGAAGAAACTCTTGGAAAGATGCCTCGGCCATCCTGATTCCAAGAAGGTATAATGGGCATTAATGAAGCAAGGAGGCCTATAGAAGGAAGTGGTACAGCGCCAGAGCCTCTCCGTCAATTACACCAATCAATCTTTTAGCTTCGGTTGAATGAACTCATGCATAATATCAAACAACCTCTAGAACACAATTATAATTTTCTAAAAACTCTAGACAGCCCAGTTTTCACTAAAACGCTCATTTTTAGACTTCTATACATATTGGAAAATACTACGCGACAGTTTTTTTGACCTCGTTTTGTAGATAGAACTTGCGTAATCTGCAAGGAAATAATTTTTATTCATTTTAAGTTCCAACTTCGCTCTTTAGTTAAAAAAAAGAACGTAAATGAACCACATGAAATATTAGTTACTTGTATTCTCGGTTCGTATGCAAGGGCTGATTTCGCAATTTCTATTGTTTTTTTGTGAGCGCCTTTCCCATGATATGCAGCTTTCTGAAATAATATTTATCATTCCTGAATCACCAACAAGTGGCAACTTGGCTCACTACTTAGTTTTTCCCTTTCAAAATATGCTTTTGCAATTTCATTTGCTATGAGCCAAGGTCTCTTTAATAGATTGTATATTTTTACTCCAACTATGATTAGGGGGCTAGGAGGGGGAGTATATAGGAGAGAGCTTTGCAAACCTTAGTTTCAGGATTTTCGACCACTGAGATTATCTCTGCCTGGAAGTGCCAAAACTAGTAAATCCCCCCCAACTCCCCCAAAGAGAGCGGATCCGGTTCGGTTATGTCAATAACGTATCTAGGACATGTGCTTATTCTTCCCACCAAGTTTCATTCCGATCCCTCCATTCTAAACGTTTTCTAAGATTTCCGGTTTCCCCCTCCAGCTCCCCCCAATGTCACCGAATCCAGTCGGAATTTAAAATAAGAGCTCTGAGACACGAGGCCCTTCTAAATATCAAATTTCATTAAGATCTGATCACCAGATCGTAAGTTAAAAATATGGTACCTGAGGAACGACCGGATCCCGGCAAGGCCGCGGGCGAGCGATCGACTCTGGGCACCATCACGGCGGCGGCTTGCCAGAAAGCCTCGAAAGTCGGCCGGGCGGTGACGAGCAGCGATTCGGATTTGGAGGATGCGGCACACATGGTGCCAATGTGATGCCGGATCCCCAACGGTTCCGTTAACATCGCGCTACATGGCGGCTATTTTTCGTCAAACCGGCCGACAGGTGGTCCCACTCCCACCAGGAGGTGAACAGGACCGACTTGTCCCCCAACACCAGTGTGAATCTCTAGAGACTTTGTAGTCAGACCAAAGAACTCGCACTGAAGACCTTTCTGTTAATTTGGTGTATTTGTCAGCCCGTTGTCTTTAGGTCGAGGCGATTAAGCAGATACAGCCAAGATTCGTATTTGACGACGAAATGTTCGTATATGTTGATCTGTTAGACCCTGTGATGGCCACCGACTCGACAGTTCCAATAAAGCTATCAAAATTTCTTCGCAAATACCAACTTCTGAACTGGAATGCTAAAAGCATTCATGACGAGTGACGGAAAATACTGATACATTCATTTATTTTTGCTTTAGAGGAGGGGAGGAGTATTTAATTGTTAAAGTGTCAAATTCTGAAATCTTGGACCTGACTGAAAAGGAAGAAGACGAAAAACCAATAATGAGGGTTATACATTGTTGATTGCAGCACTTATGTTGCTGTAGTGCTGATTGTAGCGCTCAACAAGCTTTCTTTTATTAAGACTAGGTCAATTATTAAACTGTTAAGGTATATGTTCTCTCTAAAAGAAGCGATTTTACAGCATGCCTTCATCTGCAAATTGCACTAAAAGAACACTTTGAGGTCGGCATACACTCGCCTTCGCACCCTTTTGCTCATTCGCGTCTTCGCCGTCTCCAGCATCAACAGCGTTGCATTGAATCACGTGGCTGGCCTCGCAGCAGCCGGATCGGACTCGAAACGACTCTACTTCCATCCCCGCGTCAAACTGACATAGCACAGCGCAGGTGCACGTGTTTCTGTCTGCAATGCAATAAATTCACGCCAATGTCATGTCGGTCAACATCGGAGCCGCTACCGCCTGGAACCTGTCGGTGCTGGTGCGTCGCTCTCGCTGTCCTCATTAAGATCTGGTCACCCTTTCGTAAGTTACAAAAACCTCAATTTTCAAGACTTTTGCTAATTTTTCTCACCAAGTTTCATCCCGATCCCTCCAATCTAAGCGGTGTTTTCAATGATTTTAGGTTCCCCCACCCCAAACTCCCCCCAATGTCACCAGATCCGGTCAGGATTTAAATTAAAAGCTTTGAGACACGATATCCTTCTAAATGTCAAATTTCATTGAGATCCGATCACCCGTTCGTAAGTTAAAAGTACCTCATTTTTCTAATTTTACAATATTACTTGGCTACTGTTGTGTTTTCTTCTGAAGAGTTCTAAGTTAGCTATGGTACTACCGTAGCTTACATCACACAGAACCACCGAACTAATTATTCTATTTAAGAATTAACGAAACTTCTTGACTAATAAGGTCCCTGCGTCGGCCCTGCAGTGTATTCCTGCAGCATGATTCGATCTCTTGGTCCCATAACCACCAAACTAAAGTTAAAATGTCTCACCATTTTGAATAACATCGCCAAAGTAAACCAAGTTGCCAAAACTTTTCGGATTAAAGTGTCAAATTCAGCGGTGGACAATGCGTTTAGAATAGCACCAAAAGCTGTAACAATTCTTTAAGAAAAAATACTGATTAATAATCAATTGCAGAGAAATTTCAACTTTAATCCTACTGTAGAATAAATTAATTAGGCTAAATCAAATACTCAATTTTCTTTGGAATAGCTTTTTCTACCATTCTCTGCATTTTAAATTATCTGAAAGAACTAAAATGAGCAGTTTTGTGTCAAGCTTGTGAGTGTGGTAATTATAGAGGTATTAGCTTGGTTTCTGTAGGAAGTAAATTTTTAAGTGGATCCATTTTCAAGATATAGCCTAGTGATAGAGATTTTACCATGATTTGACTGTGGAAGTGATGATTAGCAGTCCTATTACTGGGTATCTTAGGCTATGTAAGTGTCATTATGAATCAGGATTTAACAAAGATAGGGCCTCACAACAATTTTTTGTCCATAAATTTAGCAGTAGATCTAGCCTATGCTATTTCTCAAGCTTTACTTCAATAACTCAATGAGTACAAGAGGCGAGTGCTTTCTCCACAATGTTAATTCACAAAAGGGCACGTACTTTTCTTTAAATGTTCCGACGTTTAATCTGCTGGTTGCCTTTGATATCCATCATTACTTAAGGGAAGTTTAATCATATTCATTTTAATTTTTTACTGGCTGACTTGCCCGGTATCGCATGTCTTCTAACCGCGTGTCTCTTTGCTTTTCATTTTCAATTTTGACGTGCTCTCACTGTCGTTTTCGCACGTTTTCTAACTGGCCGCGTCTTTGCTCGTCATTTTAATTTTTGAAACATTTTGGATTCTGATTACTCCAGACAGTTTAGCAATGGCCTTTGCTTTAGCTGCTGGATTGAACTAGAACAAATCAGTGTATAAAATAAAAATAAAACTTCTCCGTCATCTGAAATTTGTTTTTATACTATGAAACGACTGCCAGACCTTTGTCAACATTAATAAGCATAGATCCTGGGATGGTCGCACGTGAAGGGCTTCAGGGCTCAACCCCCAAAATCCTAAATATTCCTAAGTGTCTTGCCACTTCTGATTCAAGTTATCCAATGGAGTTTGTTTTTCAATATCGGGCTCCCCCCCAAAAAAAAAACGCATGTGTGCCTGGTGGTTTCTATTTAGTTTTATAGTGCGCGTACCTAGCACTCCCAATGGTTTATCCCATCTCCTATGTATTTTATTCTTCGCGTTCGCGCGTTCCCCGCGGAAACTCTCATTTTCTTCGTTTCTGTTTCTTCCTTGGATTTCATTTTTTGTTTTCCCTCTCTTCATACTATCGCCGTGCATATCTTGAGAAGAAGAACCACACAGCACACCGGTCTTCCATGCATTTTTTTGCTTTCCCCCCTCTCTTCAGCAGTGATCATCCCCCCAAAAACCAAAAGGGTGAATCTGTCAGTCAGTAAATGTAAAATTAGGTGTATCATAACGACGATGGCGAATTTCGGTCTCCTAAGTCACCAGCACTCCTCTTTCTCTCACACACTGTAAGCTCTAACTCAAGTACAAGCAAAATTATCCTTTTTGGACCCACGCAAGAACTTTCCAGAATGTAATTTAATATTTAACGATCCAGGCTGAATTTAACTGTTTACATAAGAACCACAGAGCTTTAGCCCTTACCACATTCTCACAGAAGACCAGGAACGGCGACAAAGATAAAAAAAAAAACTTCAGAAAAAGAAGTTTTCAAAGATGTCAAAATCTAAAACTGAAGAGTCTTTACGCGATGGGGGAGGGGCCTAGTCCCCCAAAATTTAGTAATTTGTAGGAATTTATCCTTACCTTTTGTCAAATGCTTTCTTTTTTTAGTGAGTCCCCCTGGCAAAAGTTCCTGCGTAATTGCTGGGTTTATTAAACTAAACTTGGATCATTCCTTTACGGAAAAGATTTAGTCATATATAGCATATAATTCGAGCAAATATGGGAACGAATTGGTTTGAAATATGCACTGTAACAATTTTCTTAAAAAACTGAATACCCCAAAACGCTTATATTAGCAGTTATTATATTAGTAGTTAATAAAGATAGTTCTAGTTCTAATAAAGATAGTTCTAGTTCTATTAAATAATTTCTAATCTAAATAAAGTATATTTAACTAAAACGTACCTACATTGTAGTGTATACACACTATCTCACGCTATTCTGGTTATTACCAAGTACAAATACAGAAAGAAACTGGTTCTGTCAGACCAAGAACTTGAGAGTGGTGAGTATATCAGTGTGGTGGGTGATATGATATTAGTACCGGTAAAATAGTGTGTTAACCCCCTACGCACGCCCCCACTTTCACCAGAGAGGGTCGTGATGAAACTTGATGAAACTTATATATCTGAAATCAGCATAAAAATTCAATTGTTTTGATGTATCTATTGGTATCAAAATTCCATTTTTTGGAGTTTTGGTTACCATTGAGCCGGGTTGCTCCTATAGTAAGCAGCCCGTTACCATGATCTGCTTGATTGCAGCTACCGCTACAACCATGATGACAGAGAACATCATTTCAAAGCCAGAAAACTTCATTTTGATGACAAAGTAATGGCTAATGAAAAAAAAGCCAAGCTGAAATCGAATGAACGATAATCAAATTTGAAGTCCATCGCTGTACTAACAGAATATATTAAATTAATATAATTTAATATATTGGTGTTTGTAGGACTTCAATTGTGTAGCTTTTTAAGGGGACCTGGAGGAGAAACGTGCGGTAGGTGTTCTTGCAAACGTCCAGTTAAGGTTTTTGGGCCATAATTATTACAATGATACCGTTTTATACTTCCAATATTTTTCACTTAGGAAGTGGCATCAAAAGTGTTGTTTTCAGTGCTATATCCGAATATATAAGAATATTAACTTTTTTTGTCCCAAGACTAAGTTTGGGTTTCAGTCCGAACGACTATAAGTTTCATCAAATTTAATCTTCGTCATCAAAAGTTACGAGCCTGAGAAAATTTGCCTTATTTTGGAAAATAGGGGGAAAAACCCCTAAAAGTTATAGAATCTTAACGAAAATCACACCATCGCATTCAGCGTATCAGAGAACCCTGCGGAAAAAATTTCAAGGTCCAGTCTACAAAAATGTGGGATTTCGTATTTTTTGCCAGAAGACAAATCACGAGTCTCGAGCTCATCGCCCAGCTCGAGCTTCGCACGCGCCTCGTCGGACAGCCCGGCCAGCCGCTCGCCCATCGTCTCGAGCCGCGCCTGCAGCTCGTGGCGCGCGACCCGCTTCCGTTTGCGGGAGAGGCCGACCTCGATCTCGTGTTCCGGCACGGACGTGTCGACCATGCGCTTGCGTCTGCCCATCAGCTCGGCTCCCGAGCACCGTTTTGGCGACGGCTGCGCTTCTGCGCAAGCTCGCGCAGGTCTTCGCTTCGTCCGGCTATCCCACTGCGGGACCCTCGCTTACACTGTCAACGGTGTATCAGCCAGCGTTGTTCACAGTCATATAGAAAATAGGACCCAATTCTCATGCATCATTTCTTACAGCGAATGTTAGTCCCATAAAGTTCAAGGAGCTTTTTAACAAGATCTACCCCACACATCGATTTGTTGTTGTCACGGACGCTTCGGGGGCGATCAACTTCGATATATTTCCTTGTTGTACCATCACATCTCCAACACTTGTCAATGGGGTTTCCCTTGACTGTAATCAGTTTAATAAGGCCTTAGAAGTCACTACATGAACCCCGAAAGTTTCATTCTCCTAACCTAACCCCTTTCCGAGATAGCAAGAAGTCAATTGACTAGAACTAGATAGTTCTAGTCAATTAAATATAATTTTTACCAAAAATTTAATGGAAATGGGAGCTTCCTGGGAAGGTGTAAAGAGTGTGGCTGCTTTGAACAGATTCTGATGGAGAAGGAGCGTGCGCAGCTGTGTTGACCTCAGGCGGCTCGGTACTGCAGTGAGTTGTTAGTAGCAGTATGTGATAAAAATAAAAAGAAGAGGTAATATTTGCCAGCTGGTTACCCTACTGATGTTAATTTTTGCTCTTTTTGAATTTGACTCTGCTATTTATTGCAATTTCTGTCCGTTTTGAGTTTCATTTGTTTATTGATTGTGATTTGCGTCAGTTTTAGCCTTGGAAAATTCCTTTACGTTATTTCTGTTCATTTTTGGCTTATTGGAGCTCTTCGCTTTTCTTTGTAAAGCTTGCTTTTTAGAAAATGTGTTTAAAATTAATTTCTGTTCGTTTTTATTGACATAGTCTTTTTCATAGAAAAAATATTTTATATCTTTTCAGATTTTTTTAACAACTCACCGAAGCACCAAGCTGCCTGCGGCCAACAAAGCTACGCACACTCCTCCTCCATCCCAATCTATTCAAAGCCTCCCTCTTAACACCCTCCCAGGGAGTTCCCGTTTCCTTTAAATCTTTCTTTTTGACTTCCTCCCAGCAAAGACAAGGACGACCAGCTTTGGGTCTAGCCCTAAACGGTGGGCCGAAAAGGACAATTTCCGTCAATCTGTCATCCGTCACCCGCAGAACGTGCCCTAGCCATCTCAACCTTTCTTTCATTATAAGCCTAAAAAGCTCTCAATAGAAATTGGAAGATACGTTCCCCCTAACCCCTATATTCTCATGAACTGAAGCCACTGTGTAAGACATTTCATATTTTATCTTTATGGCTAAGTATAACGTTTGTACTGCACACTTTGTAGCTTTTTAACTTCACTGCTACCTACCTCACAACTTTGTCTTTTGCATGTTGTTCAGAGTCCTGCACCTCCAATGTCACCAAATCCACCAATGAGTGAAGACGGAAATGCAAAGTGAAGCCAGTTTTGTTCTTTGAGCTGCACAGCCATGTGACTATTCGCCAGTGCTCAGATGGGTTTATTTCTAGGTTAAGTGGCTGAATTTTCATAAGTAAACTTAAGAAAACCTTAGCTTTTCTTTTTCTGTGCATATCTTTGCACAAGTAAACTTTGCGCATAAGTGTTGGCTAAATCTCGCTAATTTGTGTTTAAAATGCGGCAATACTACAGTTATGCATTGCTGAAAATAATTTCGCTAGAATAAAAGTGATAGTTTTGAGACTTAGTGCTCTATTATGCCAGGAAACACTTGAAAGATACTTCAGAGATATTTTTAAAACTGACTCGCTTGATAATTTGACTCCCCCATTTCCTGTAATCAATTGCGGAGGGAACGCCTTTTTCGTAAATGATAAAGTTTCAAAAGTATGCATGTGCCCAGAGAGCAGGAGAGAGATCTTCGTAGGCACCGTATTTTTTGAAGCCTTTTGTAGGGTTTGATTTATGGCTTTTACTTTTGGAGGATTTTTCCGTGGCTCATACTCGTTAATTCCCCATAGGGGCCGGTGCGTCATGAACCACGTTGTCGCGCTATTGGTGATCAGGGTGGGAATCTGGTTGAATTGGTTCACCTTATAAGTTCTTTGTTTGTGATCCAATATGCCTTCGCTTTTGAAACAAAATTGTACTTCAAGGTCTTTCAAGAACTTACAAAATAAAAAGCAAATGGTAGTTGTTTTTTTTTTATGTAAACAAATGTGATAAACACAAAATTTTTCTTTGATTCTTTTGAGAGAATATTTATTATGTTCATCTGACAGATGTCGTAATAGTAGGATTATATCTACTATAGACCTGTAGCTACAAAATAGCTGTGACGATTTCCTTACGCAGATTTAGCCCCTCTCTTTGCGTAGTGATTTCTCATGTTTTACGTTTTATCTTTACTTCCAGCTTGGTCACTACATTACTCCTGTATTTTTTCTTTTTTTTAAGCCGCCTTTCACTCTTTCTCGTGCCGTCGTTTCAGGTCAAGTTTTGTAGCTTAGGTCTATTAAAACAATCTCAAATCTGACGCACATAGTTTGTCCATTATATACATTATATTGGAGAGTGTCTATTCTTCACAAACTCTATATATAAAAGGAAGTCCTTAATTTTTCACCTTTGCTCACTTTTCACTTTTTTCTTTCATGTTGTTGTGTTTTACTAATCAGATATTTTTGAAAAATTTAATTCAGTTAATAAACAGCTCCAAGAAAACAATTCTGATCTGATATCTAGTAAAAGTGCTATTGCTGCTTTTCCAAGGAAACTACAGCTGTATAAGAATAATATCAGGCGTCGTGCATTAGAACAGTTTCCTTATTTGGCCTGTGTTAACAGCGATTTGCAAGATGAAGATCTTGCATTATATGGTGAATATTTGGAAAATATACACGAAGATATACAAACTCGGGTTGACGACCTGCTCGGGATGGCGTAACTTTTGACGGTCAAGACTAAACTTGATTGTCCTAAGTTAATGTATTTTAAATACGCATAAAAATACAATTGTTTTGATGTAAAATTTTGTATCAAAATTTTGTTTCTTAGAGTTTCGGTTACTATTGAGCCGGATCAGCTCCTCTATTGAGCTCCTTACTACAGTTTGTTACCACGAACTGTTTGATAATTTGTAGGGCAACTAGCTTTTCCCCCTCTCCTACATCCCTTTTCGACTCAAAATTATCTTATAAAAATTTTGGAATAGCAACATCTACTGAAAAAAAAATCCCAGGCGAAGTTTGGATATAAGGCTCCACTAATTCCTCAGCCTTTACAGAACATTCATTCTTTCTTCAAACACTGCCAGGGGTTACTTAGCTATTTCAAATGCCAACTCGCTATGAAATAAGACCTATTTGAGTTTGCTGGAGTGAACAAATATATCTTATCCTAAGGATTTTTTTTTGAGTTGTATGAGTTTTGCCCTAGAGGTGAAAAGCTTTCATTATGAGCCTTAAATTCTTAAGACATACACTGCTTTCCTTGTATACTCCAAATTCGGACCAAGCTCAATAGTAACCGAAACTCTTAAAAAAAAGAATTTCGATATAATTACATCAAAGAATCGCATTTTATTGTTGATTTTAAACATATAAATTTTATCAAGTTTAGTTTTACCGATCAAAAGCCACGAGCCTGAGAAAATCTGTCTTATTTTAGAAAATAGGAGGAAACACCCCCTAAGAGTCATAGAATCTTAACAAAATCACACCACCAGATTCAGCGTATTAGAGAACGCTGCTGTAGAAGTTTAAAGCTCTTATAAACTGTAGAATTTTCTTTTTCTCATTATAGCCCATGCAAGTGGGATTAAACTGCGTTTTTCATAGAGCTTATCGCTTGATGAATTTTTAGTCAAACAATTACCAAAACTTGTTCGATCCTCTCAAAAACTTTTGGCATTTCTTGCTTACCTTTAATGAAAACTAATATTACATAGCTATATTTGACCAAAGTCACCAAATCTTCCAATATTTTCGTTTGAGTTCACAGATTTATCTTTCCGTTCTTCTAACCTTTTCCAACCGTAGAAATTCTGCTTATTGCGGCGAAATTGTTCTTTTTGCATTCCATCATTCTAGTGAAATATAATTATGAAGTCGCTGGTTTAAATTGGGTATTTACACAGTTCGGGTAGTTTTCATAAACATGAAAACAGTATTTTTGCTATCGCAATTTAAGCGAACAGCTTATGTTAGTGACTTAGAGTTTTTCAAATTAGCAACAGACAAATTATTTTTTTTCTATAAGAAAAGGTAAAGATTAAATTACGGAGCTGGATTTTTAGTCCCCAATTAAATTTCTGTATAAAACATTCAGTGGATACTCTCCCAAATCTGTATTTAAAGAAATTCCTTTTTTCTTTTTCTGCGTCAGGAATTTCTAGGTTTAAGTCTTCTTCAACTCTGTTTTCTCCTAGAGCTGTGTCCTTTTTTGGAGAATTGAACTTTATGCCGTGACGGCTGTAATAAAACAGCCCCAGAAGCTTTGAAGCCTTCTTTGACTTTATTCAAAAGAACTTCAATAGAATCTAGAATGGCGTAGCCTTTCTTCCTTTCAAAGTAATAAAGGGCTGAGAATTAACATATAATTGTCCATGGGAAAACAATCCAAGTGTTCAATTCTATACCGCATTTCTGTTGTCTCTAAAATGTAATGTCACTTTAACTCGCATCTTTTCTGTGTTTGCATTCCTTTTGTGGTTTTCTGTATTTTATTTTCCTTTTCTTTCTTTTTTCTCTTTGTCTTTCTGCTTCAAAATGGCATCTTTAACAGGGATTGCAGTCAACATCTTTGGTTGACCAAGCTTTCTTCCTCCCTTTTTCTTCTGAATGCCAACTTGATGTTCAGGAAGAGGAATTATCTAAATTGGGAGAACACAAATAGAATTATCAGCCTTCCAAGTCCCAGGCACTGGCTGCTTCAATCAAAACTGAAAGCCAAAAATTAGCAGAATAGCAAGCATTTCACAAATTATAATTAGTTGACCAGTTGGGCTCCTCAGTTTCAACTTTTACCTCCCTAATAGGTACTGCTGATTTTTCTGCAAGAGCTAGGGCATGAGTAAGTTCACTACAATAAATGTTCAGCCTAACTCGAGAGTCACACATATTCTTTCTTGAACTCTGTAATAGATCAAACGGTATACAATTTTTCACAAGCACATCATTGCACACATTCTGGATAAGCTCTAGAGATGCCCTGAGTAATGGTTATTATGAAGTGTACATACGTTTTCAGCGGGACGTTTTTCGCGTTTGGGTGGGGATGGGTCTGGTGAAGGGGGTTACATAGAAGGATCTTTCCATGGAGGAATTTATCATGAAGGAAGAGAATTTCCATGAAGGGGGCGCTGGATTTTCTAGCATTATTAAAAAAACAATGAGAAAATAAATATTTTTTTTTCAACTGGAAGTAATGAGCAGCATTAAAACTTAAAAACGAGCAGAAAATATTACGCGTATAAGGGGGTTCGTCTCTCCCACAATATCGCCTGATTGTAAACATTATTGAATGAGTTTGTATTGCGCCCTTATATAATTTCTGGAACGATTTCAACCTTTTTCTTAAGGCGCGTCAACAGCGCCGAGTGAGTCATTTGGGAGCAAGCAGAAGAGGGGAGAGAACCTGCCGGAAGTGCCGTATAGGTACCTGCCGGTTTTAATTAGCCTTAAATTGCAGGGGACAGGTGAGCGGGTCTCGAAGTTTCCTTTTTTTCTATTTTTTCCGAATTAACCGGCCCCCACCCCCCCCCCCCATGGTCCAATCGGGAAATTTTGAGATAGCCATTTTTTCAGCATACTTGAAAAATCTAATAGCTATGTCCTTGAGAATGACTTGTCCCCCTACAGCACCAGGGAGAAGAATTCAAGCTGTAAGCTTTGCCTATTGTTTACATATAATTAAATAAAAAAAACAAGTTTTTTCAACTGAAAGTAAGAAGCGATATTAAAAGTTAAAACGAACATATATAAATCTGTATATGAAAGGGGCTGTTCCCTCCTCAACGCCCCGCTCTTTACGCTAAAGTTTTTTTTTATTGTTTTAAAAGTAGAGAATTAGCCAGGGTCTGATGCCCAAAACTACTTCATTTTTAATTCATAAGCCTTATGCCTTAAGCCTTAAAAGCGTATATAAGCCCCTTATAAGTCCTCACCGCTTTTTTCACAAAATCGTCCGATCAAAACTTTGAGAGAGCCATTTAGCCAAAAAAGCAAAAATTAATATGCAAATTTCGTTTTAATTATTCATGTACGATGAGCCAAAATCAAAACCAGCATTAATTCAAAAACATTTAGAAATTAAATAAAAAAAAACAGTTTTTTAAACTGAAAGTAAGGCAGTGTGACAGAGATGTCACTGGGGATTGTCATCGTCATCATTATCATCATCATCATCATCATCATAACCGTCATCATCATCATTATTATTATCATCATTATCGTCATCATCATCATCATTATCATCATTATCGCCATCATCATCATCATCATCATTATCACCATCATCATCATCATCATCATCACCATCCTCATCATGATCAAATTGATCATCATCATCATCATCATCATCATCATCATCATCACCATTATCACCATCCTCATCATCATCATTATGATCACCACACCTTTTTCTTTTATAAGGGCTTGGAACTTGTATAGTACGGTTCTCTGATATGTTGAATCTGTGGGTGTGATATTCGTTAAAATTTTATGACTTTTAGGGGGTGTTTCCCTCTATTTTCTAAAATAGAGTAAATTTTCCCAGGCTCGTAACTTCTGATGGGTAGGACTAAACTCGATGAAACTTATATATTTGAAATCAGCATTAAAATGCGATTCTTTTGATGTAACTATTGGTATCAAATTCCGTTTTTCAGAGTTTTGGTTACTATTGAGCCGGGTCGCTCTTCGGAACACAAATATGTAAAGTATTTGAAGGGACTACAACCAGCAAGTATATATTATAGAAATAAGTTTCTGATTGTTGAATAGAATGTTTTTGCTCTATTTTGATACCTTACAACAACAGCATCAAGCGTAGTAATCTAGAATGCAAACCCGAAAAAAGTTTAATAATTATTTTGGGATTATAAAAAAAATAAATGTCGGTTTTAAGATTTGATTTTACCAAAATATTCTCCAGATTTCTTTATTTCTATTGAAATAAAAACCGCCGAAATCACTAATTCTTTATGAAGATTTGTTAAATATTTATGGAGCTGTTTACCAAGCTTGTGTTTATTCTTCAATGGGATTTCTCTTTTACTCAACATTGGGGGGAATTGTGACAGAGATTATGCATCTGGGCATTCATTACAAAACATGCAATTTTCGTAGATACAATCAAGGGTGTAAAATACTTGTGCATGAACAATTAGGGATTAGATAGAATTATTCTGATGACAATGTTTTATGTTTTCCACTAGTACAGTAAATAGTCAATTTTTGTGTTTGTTGAATTTGATTGCTGTGTATACGGGGAGTGATACTGATTTAATAGTCTCAAGTCGACATTCTTCATCATGTCTGTATTTGTTTTTCTGTGGAGTGATGCTGACTTTATAGTTTTAAGTCGATAAGTCTCATTGGTTTCATACTTGCTTTTGGATTATGTAGTTTGTATCTTTGTTTTCTTAGCATTGAAGATGTCGTTGAAGATGGCGATATGTCCGTGTCGCTTTGGTTTTGCCTTTCCCTTCTACTGGCCGTAGTCCCGTTTGTTTTCTTCATCGCGAGGTTTCTCTCTCTTTTTGTTTTTATATAAACTTATTTCAATTGTGAAAAAACAAGCTGAGCCTTAAATATTCTTCTTTTAAAATCTCCTTGTAGCCTATCGTCTTCACTAAAACTACTACCAAGATAAGTGACACTGTCAAATTGATTGATATATTCAGTAGCATACTTTTTCATCTTTTGTTCCGAACCTTAATTTAGTTTTCATGAGTGCCTACCACAGTAGAGATATTTAGACAGTACCATCATTTCCTATCTCACCATTAGACAACGCTGGACTGTGATGCAGCTCCTCCAGAGAACATATAATGTTATAATAATTATACTTCCAAGGAAAATAAGTAGTTTTCTGGTGTATGACAGCTTGATAATAATGATAAAATTAATGTTTTTATTTTATTTTTTACAACTTGATTTTCCCTTTCGTTCCAGAGGACTGAGAATGGTATTAATCATCATAGACGTGTGTTTGAGACGTGTGAATCACTGATGTGTGACATAATCAATATTGATGTACCAGTGATCGCACAAGTAAAAGGTCTGGCAGCAGCAGCTGGGTGTCAACTTGTTGCCACATGTGATATTGTTATTGCTTAGTCGTAGGCTATCATTATAGCTAACCTGTAGCCTGTAGTCTAAAGTCCCGAGAAAAATCTTGGAATTTTGATTCTTACCAATAGTTAATACCACGTCTAGATAAGTCCCTGGAACACACCCTATAGCGTCCCTCTCTGCTGTAGTATTCTATTTCTTTTATTTTCGATTGCTGTACAATTAAATCAGTGTTGCCGTCCTGGCATAAAAGAATTTACTAAATCTTTGAGAAAAAATTTACTAAATCAAATCTGTTTTTACTAAATGCTCCCAAAACTTTTTTAGTGCACTTTTTAAGTAACCAAAAAATTGGAGGGCAACCTAGGCCCCCTCCCACGCACATTTTTACCCCGAAGTCACCGGATCAAAATTTCGAGATAGCCATTCTGTTCAGCTTAGTCGAAAACATAATAACTATGTCTTTGGGGACGACTTAATCCCCCACAGTCCCCGGGGGAGGGGTTGTAAGTTACAAATTTTGACCAATGTTTACATATAGTAATAGTTATTATGAAGTGTACAGACGTTTTCAGGGGGACTTTTTCGTGTTGGGATGGGGGTGGGTCGAGGCAATAACTTTTTCAAAATGACTTCCCTTGGCTAAAATATTGAGTCTTCTCAGTCCACCCACTTCCACTTTCTTAGACTTGCCATATACATGACACTCACTCTGACACTGTTCTTGTTTTTCTCTTTGACAGACCCAGGAAATACTCTCTTTCATAAACAACTTTAACAAAATCTCCTGTAGAAACACTGTCAAAGATCTCTTCCTTTTTCTCACTTTCATCTTCTGATTCACCTAGTTTCATCAAGTCATCACTATCATCATCATCAAGAATCATTTTTTCAATATAGAAAATAAGTGGGTATTATTATAAGTGTAAAAACATAAATATAATAATACTTAAATAAACATGATAAATATATAATAATACAGGATATGATGAAGATCCTAGAGAACCATTGCTGGTGCACAGTTTTTTAAATCGACGTTTTAGTTGCTGGGTGTGTTTTGAGGGACAAGTAGCAAGCCGGTCACCCAACTTTGCTGCAGGAGGGATTGATCCCTGGGACCCATATTGCCAAGCAGAGCATCAACCTTCAATGCCACTACAGAGGTATAGTAATAAAACTATGGTCTGGTAATTACTTGTATGTATTGGCCTTGATTTTTAGATTTCTTTGGATTGGTCTTGGAATTTTCAGGTTGGCTTTGATTTCTAGAGTTTGGTCTTGGTTTTTACGGTTGGGTCTGTATTTCTACATGTTGATCTCGTGATTTTTGTGAGATCATCTATAATTCTAAGCATTGGTTATGATTTCTATGGGGTTGCTCTACAGTTCTACATATTGACGTCTTGGTTTCATTGGATTTGTCTAAATATTTAGAGGTTCGCCTTTTGATCTCTTGATTTCAACCTAAACCCTTTACGAGATAGCAAGAAGTCAATTAACTAGAATTTTACCAAGATTTCATCTCAAAATTTTAATCTAACATATTTGGCGAAAAAAGATCGTGAGGGGGGGGGTCTGGTTGTCATTGTCCATATGCTTTGTTTGCACCAAGTACTATGTTTGCAATTTTTGATCTTGATTTTTACATTACTGCATTTAGATTTCTTGTTTGTTCAGCAGAGGATAATTCAGACTAATTTTATTCAGTAGGGAATCCTCTCTCCACCTTCTAGCTCTTTGCAGGTCATTCATTTGTAGCTAAAAATGAAATATTAGGGACTCTTTTATTTGTATCATTGCTTCTTCCAGCTCCACTATCAACTTCCAATAGTGTAAACAAACTTCTCGTCTTTTGCTAGTAGGTCTCGTAAAATAAAAACTTGATGAAAAATATATATTCAAACTGTTCTCTGTCTCTGAATTCTACTTTATGAAGACCATAATATTTAAAATCCAGCATTATATTGCATCTGGTTGCTACGACTGGTCGCTGGACCCTCATGGCTATATTTAAGTTATGTTTTCATGGAAAAAAATTTCTTGCGATTGCGCGTTTCTTCTCAGTTTAAGCATTACTTTTTAACCCCCCCCCCACGAAGTTTTTCTTCAAAACAAATCTTGTGTACGTGCTTGGAAAGGAGTTACATATTTGTTCATATTTACCAACAGCAATTGTTCATCTTATGTGTGGGAGATTTGACTTCGTTGGCACGAAATTTTAAAGGCAAGGAATCAAAATAATAGGTAACTTAGAAGATGGCATTTTAATTGCATAATAATTTCTTTTTGTGGTTATGCAGTATACTTAGAGCAGCAGACCGGGTTTAGATAACACCAGGTCAGATTTGACGATATCAGGCACGTTTTGATATTACCAGAAAAATATTTTTGTTTATATCAGGTAGAATTTTCTCAATGCCATGTGTGATTTTGCTAATAACTCGCAAGATTTTGATAATACTATGTAAAGTTTTAATAGTGTCAGAGGATTCTCGTTATACCATATGCCATTATATCATAATATTTTAATAGTATCAGACACGATTTTGCTACTGTCATTCTAGATTTTCATAACAACTTGCAAGATTTAGATAATATATAAAAAATCTTGTATTTGAGGTGATTAAAATTTTTTTTAATTGCAAAATATAGAATCAGTGTAACAACTGTCAACAGCTCCAAACCAGGTGCAGCATTTTAAGAGGGTATCAACAGTGCCAAAGAAAAAAAAAAGAAAAAAGAGAAAAACTTTTATCTGTAATTTTATCAGTAATGAAGGGGACAAAGGTTTTTTCATGCTTGGAGGCTAAGCAACGGGTGGGGGACAATATAGGAAAGGGGTCAGAAACAGTACTTGGCAGGCAGGGTCTAGATGGGTTGTCAGCTGCCGCAGCACGATTACCTCAAGGTAAACCACTTTCATAATTATTTTTAATACCAAGCACAATGTTCGTACAGTTGTTTATATGTTGGCTCATTAAATACAAAGGAGGATAAATGTTTAAAGAAATTATTGTTGAATTGAATAATGTTTTTAAAACTTCTGTAATTAGTAGGAAGGCGTTTAATATGTTTGTCAATATAGAATGGGTTATCGCTATTGTATAGTCCAATAAATTGCTCTGCCTTTCCTCCGCGCCAGCGATATATGGCTTGTTTAGCATCCATCACTAGCATCATCTACGGGCATCGGATAGGTAGTGCCGGTAGTCGCTGTGGTGGAGAGGTGCCTTGATGGAGAGGTAGCTGAACTAGTGCTCTCTGTGACAGGGGCGAGATCTTCCTGCTGGAGGTATTCAACAAATTCCTCCGGGGTGGGCGAATGCAAATGTTTCCGAAACATTTGTGGGGGTTGTTTGTTACGTGTTGCATAGCATGGAGGGTTCAATGCTATTGCATCCAAGTAGTTATCTTCGCTGAGTTTACCAAGGTGCAACATGTTATATAGGGTTACATCAAAAGAATCAAATTTTAATGCCGATTTTGAATATATAAGTTTCATTAAGTTTAGTCTTACCTATCAAAAGTTATGAGCCTGAGAAAATTTGCCCTATTTTAAAAAATAGGGGGAAATAACCCTAAAAGTCATAGAATCTTAACGAAAATCACTCCATCAGGTTTAGCGTATCAGGGAACCCTGAAATGGAAGTTTCAAGCTCCTATCTACAAAAATGTGGAATTTTGTATTTTATGCCAGAAGTCATTATACGGAATAATTTCTGTTCGCCAAGTTATTATTTGATTATATTTTTGCTCATTTTTGGTTAAATGGAATTCTTTACTTTTCCTTACAAAAACTTATTTTGTGAAAAATTTTTTAATCAATTACTTAAAAAGGTCATCATTTGCTGACAATTTATTAAAAACCTTGGCGCTGCTTGCAACATTCATGTCATCATCGGCTAGTAATCTATGAATAAACTTGTAGTTTACTTTAGCATTCATCTCTGATTTTGTAGACGTTTTTCAAGTTTGGGGGGGGGACACTTTCTATATAGTAAATTATTACAAATCAATATTGTTTGAAAAAATATAACTTTTCAATAAAAATCATATTAGCCTAAAGCAAAGTTAAGGTTAAAGGCAAAAATGAACTTTAGTTTTTGTTTTTCGTTAAATTGGACTGTTTAAAAGGAAAAAAACAAGTAAAAGTGATAACCATGTAAAGAAAAAAAATATCCCAAATTGTTGCAGAAACAATTTGGCTGTGACAGCAAAAATGGCAACTTGGTCAGGTCATACTCATAGCAACTAAAAAAAAACAACAAATCAAGAAAAGTCACCAAAATTTTTATTTTTGAAATGGACTTTTCATTTCGATTCAATTTCTTCGCACTACCAAGATCACAAATCTTCAATATTCCACTATCATAATCGACAATCATATTCGCTGGTTTTACATCTCGATGTGCCTAAATCGAGAAAAAAACAGCACTTTCAAATCCAATCTCATCCGATCAATACCTACTTACAACGCCTTGGACATGAAGATATCCTAGACCTCGTAACATTTGATAGCAAAATAATTTGATATAGAACAACGGAAGAATTTTATGATTTCGTCGATAATCGGATATTAATCGATTATCTTGTTTGTGTATTTGTCATAGTACTTCGCCTGTAGCCATGCATTGGGCATGATTGCTAATAGCTGGGTAGTGATTGAAATTAATAGTTTTTGGCCTTTATTTATGTTTACTACCCTCAGAGGCTTCAGGAGAGGGTTGTCACCACTATCCCCAATTGACGCTCTACAAAATAAAATTTAGATTGTAACAATTTTTCTTCAAGCCTTCATTTCACGGTGATTCCAAATATACGAGGTTCATTTAATTTAAAAAATTTAGTAAACACCTAAAAAGCTGGGAAATTTTCAGAATTAACCCTAGCCCCCCTTCCAACTCTCCCAAAGAGATCGGATTCGTTCCAGTTGTGTTAATCAAGTATCTAGGAATTGTGCATATTTTTTCTACCAAGTTTCATCCCTGATCTGGTCGGGATTTAAAATAAGAGCTCTGAGGCACGATATACTTCCAAACTTCAAATTTCATTAGGATCCGATCACTCCTTCGTAAGTTAAATATACCTCATTTTTCTAATTTTTTAGAATTAAATCCCCCCCCTCCAGCATCCTAAACAGAGAAAATTGATTCAATTTGTCGCGGAAGGAAGTTTTAATTGTGGCAATACAAAAAAGTAGAGACAAAGATTTCTATTCTGGGAAACGAGCTGATTTTTTGTTTTTCATGTCCAGAGAGAAAATCTTGTATACCAGATTTGTCTCTAACTCATACAAATAATGTATTTATTATTGTCTTAAATTACTAAGCACGCCTGCACAGTTTGTGGGACTTTTCCACAAGTCGTCTACTGCCTGATGGTCTTCAACCCTTGTGAATACACAGTGAAAACATATGAATGTCGTTAAAATTTAAATGTTCAGTGATTCTTTTTCATGTAGAAACATCCTTCAAATATTTTTTTCCTATCGATTTCATAATTCAGTACTTAAAGGGCTAGAAACCTTTGTTCTGATGCAACTTGGGTGGGGTGTAACCATTAAAGTTAATGCTAAAATTGGAAGAACATCCCCTAAAAGTGAAATATTATCATTCGGGGTATTGTAGGAAGGTTTGTCGTAAGGCTCAAACTCACCACCCTGGACCGAGAGACTACTAAACCGGTTTTGACGTGTGAGGGGAAGAGGTTCAATTTTAAAAGTGAATTTCTGAAGAATCGCCAAAAAGTGTCGAAGACTGCCAGCTGAAGTAAATCGTGGATTGTCCTAGAGCAATTAGTGTTACGCCTGTTGGAACTGTGGGTAATGATTGTGTTTCTCTGTACGCTAGGCTTGATTTCCAGCCGTGATTGTCAAGATCAAATTTCTCATGGTCTAACCCAAGGGCTGCCACACCGTCATTTGCATAAACGACCGTGTCCCTGTAAAACCAAATCGGCCCTGCATGATCAAGGTATTCTTTTGGGTCATCAGGTAGTATTGAGCTGAATACAGAAGTTTGTTACGTAAGCCAATTTGTAAGTTGCGTATATCTTTTACTAATAAAAACATCCATAAAAAATTAAAAGTTCTAGTTGCATTTTTAAGCAACCAAAAAATTGGAGGGTAACTAGGCCTCCTCCCCCGCTCTTTTTTTCTCAAAATCATTCGATTAAAACTATGAGAAAGCCATTTGGCCAAAAAATATAAATATACAAATTCCGTTCAATTGTTCATCTGCGGATAGCCAAAATCAAAACTTGCATTGATTCGAAAACGTTCAGAAATTAAAACGATCCGTAGCTTCGAAGAAATCTGTGACGGCAAGTGGGACCACCTGCCCGAACAAGCCTTCATGTATGTGGGTGCGATCGAACAGGCCGAAGCGGCTGCCAAGAAAATGGAAGAGGAGGCGAAATAACCATGTCGCTTCGATGTGTTGTCGTCACTCCTGAAAGAACCGAATTGGACCGCGAAGCCGAGTCGGTTGCGCTGCCAATGTTTGACGGCGAATTGGGAGTCTTGAAAGGCCGCGCGCCGATGATCGGCCGACTCGGCTATGGGACGCTGCGTTTTGAATCGGCTAATGGTTGGCTTGGCGTTCGATCGAGCCTCGGAAAGCACACGTTCTTTTTCTTCATCCGATCCAGCCCAGTGCACATCTTTGCCAATATCGATACGATATAGCGGCGGTTGAGCAATAAAGACGTGGCCATGTTTGATCAACTCTGACATATGCCGGAAGAAAAACGTGAGCAGTAAAGTGCTGATGTGATAGCCGTCGATATCCGCATCCATGAGTAACACAATTTTGTGATAACGCAGCTTCTTGAGATCAAAGTCTTTCCCAATCCCACACCGCGACGTTAACTACCGTTACGACCAGGAGAAAGACGGCTGGGTGCTGTACGCCACAGACGTCTTCGGCAAATGGCATGTTGTCGAATCCGTAGGCGACGAAATCACCATCCCCGAGGTCGAGCTGGTCGAACGCGCCAGCTACAATGAAGGCCGCCGGCGCGCTCACGTCGCTGACGTGGTCGAGGCGATCAAAGGCCTGCCTAACCCTTGGTAGGACTCCAAAAGAAAAAGCCCGCCCTGAGCGATCAGGGCGGGCTTTCTTTGTCTTCGCAAGAGGACAGGTTGGCTGCTCTGCCGTCTTGATTAAGCATTAGATGGATTGTTTAATTCATCGAGTAATTTTGCCGATCGAGCGATTTATTGAGTGATCAATTGATCGAGTGATTTATTGAGTGATCAATTGATAAATTGATTGATTGAGTGTTTGATTGGTTGATTATTTCCTTGATTGATTAATTAATTTATTGACTCATTGCTTCATTGATTGATTACTTCGTTGATTGATTGTTTGATTGATTGATCAATTGACTGATTGATTGATTAATTGATTGATTGATTGATTGATTTACCAGGAAGAGGACGACGTTCGTCCGCTCAGCCCCCCGAAGAGATGCGGGAACGGCAAGTCCAACCAAGATAGCGGCAAGGACGAAAGGGTGGCGACTCATTTGATTTGCCCAGAATTCTCAGTACCCATGAACGACCGGATCGGCGCACCCGGAACGCTTCGCTGCGGAAATCGCAAGTCTAGGCGTCAGGCCCCCTACTTGGACAGCCTTTGCGCGCGAGCAAACGTGGTTTGTGCAGGAAAGTCTTACCCTCGCGCTAAGCATCGTGGGTTGGTGGCAGGCTACGGAATATTTTGGGTACCCGACTGACTGACTGTATTTCAAACAGTAGGTTGTACGAAAATTTCGATTCAATCCCGCTTTCTAGGGCTATAGTGAGAGAAAAGATAAGATGGCCAGGGCACGTTCTGCAATGAACGATGACAGATTACCAAAGATTGTCCTTTTCGGCCAACTATCTAGGGCTAAACGCTAAGCAGATAGTCCTTGGGTAGGTGTAAGAGGATGTCGTAAAGAGAGATTTAAGGAAATGATAACTTCCTGGGAGTGTGTAAAGAGGAAGGTTGATACCGGGTAGAAGCGGATCTGGTCGAAGAAGCGCAGCAGCCAGGGCTTGCCGTCGAAGGCCGCGACCTCGCGGTAGCGATTCCACATCTGCAGGGTACGGCCGACGAACTGGTAGCCGCCGGGGCCTTCCATGCCGTACACGCACATGTAGGCGCCGCCGATGCCCACCGAATTCTCCGCCGTCCAGGTGCGTGCCGGGTTGTACTTGGTGGTGACCAGGCGATGACGTGGATCGAGCGGCGTGGCCACCGGTGCCCCCAGGTAGACGTCGCCCAGGCCCATTCTTTCCTTAGAGCAAAGGGAATATGCGAAAAGGAAAAACGAAAAGGGAATATGCGAAAAGGAAAAACAAAAAGGGAACAGGAAATATTTCTGAAACATAGTTGGGTGTTCTAAGCTACCCAACATTGGTATTTTCACAAGGTAATTTCACGAGGCAATTCACAAGACCAGCAATTCACAGGTAGCATTATTTTTGGTAAAGGTCTGAAGCAGGGGCTATCGACAGGGAAACATATTAAGAAAACAGTTCTTACTTCACAATACGCAGAATAGCTCTACCTAACGTACCCATGGCCTGTTTGGCTAACCCCGTGCACCAAGGCTCGTCCTGAGTCTGAGTGCCGCCATCCGACGGCGGCTCGAACCGGGTCCACTCGCGCCTGAGCGGGGCGATGACACAACTACCCGTTACCCGGTTCGGCAGCGGAATCTGCTGCCAGTCTGCCCGAGCCGTAAAATATGTCAAACAAAAGTGAGCAAAATCATTCACCCTGGCAGTTGTCCACCGGCCGCGAAGTGCCCTGAAGGCAGTAAGAAGTGCCTGGTAGTTATTTAAGTAGGTAGTGAGCTAATGAGCCATGCAAACACTCTTCACTGTAAAACAGTGCAAGAAGCAAATTTTATCAATGTTAAATGGTGCTATTGAAGCTGGCTTTATATTAATGGTTGATCAAATAAAAGCAGTCAGTAGAAATTTCCAGAAATTTAGTAAAATCTATTGTCACCCACCCTTCAAAATTTTGGCTATTGACGCCCCCACATAGAGCTAGTAGCAATTCATCAACATAGAGCCTAATGGCGTGATGGTTTTCATAAGTTTGACAATCCCCAGACTAACGACAATCCTCTTCGCCTTGTTAGGAAAGCTTTTTTAAATATATAATTTATAATATTATATTGTAATTGATAATATAATTTGTAATATTATATTATACAATATTTAAAGAATATAAAAAAAAGGTTGTTCTTAAGGAATATTAAAGATTATTTAATCTTTAATTCGTCCTGGTATCCAACTTGTATTTATAAAATCGGCCTTGTAAGCTCTTTTCCTTCATTTTTTTTGTCCTCTTTTCTTTGATTATTTGATTTAATCCATTCTTCTAAATACTCCATTACCTTGGTGTTTCTTTTATGGAAAGATTTTCTGGGGATGGATCTCCTACGGGAAAATTTCCCATTGGGATGGCAGTTTCCGGTGGCAAACTATCCAGGGGAAGGGAAATTTTACACGGTGGAAATTGATAGAGTTTGTATATGAGATTTGTTTTATTTGCCTTATCTTCTCGTTAGAGACCCATCTTATATGTGGAGATGCTTTGGGGGAATTGTCTAGGGTAAATTTTCAACGGAGTTGGAATTCTCTGGGAAATGTCTACGTGAAAAGGGGAGGGGGATTTCAAACGAGAGAAACTTTCCTATTGGTTATTACTGCGTTCGATTAGGGCTTGTTCAATGCTCATAGGAGGCTCTTTTAGTTAACAAGGTAAGAAAAACAGCGCGCATTATAGCAAAAGCAGGTCCAAAGCGGAATATCCCTAATTATTGTAGGGGTATGCTTTTTGTGTATTTATTGATTATGGCATCTAAGCGGCCAGAATTTTTAAGTTCTTTGATTGCTGTATTTATTTTTGGTAACAATGATTGATGCTCACTGCGCAGGCGAATTTTTAGATTACCTAGCGAATGTAATGCACCAAAGCTAAGTTTATCTGTATCTCAGAAAAGATACAATTATGATCACTCCTTCCAATTTCAGGGTAATTGGAAGTAGAAATGATTTGTTCAGGGTCAATTGTTACACTAAGTCTAGTAAGGAGGGTTTTTGCTGGTGCCTGAATTGTGTTGGTTGGCCAATAATCTGTGTCAATAGGTTGTCAGTGAGGGATTTAGTAGTGACACAGGAAGGGCTAATTTCAGGGGGGAATCCTATACCTTCAATCCACTTAACACCAGGGACATTGAAATCTCCAAACAAAAAGATTGTTCTCCGGCCCCGCGCAAGCCTTCCTCCAAGACGGTGCCGGTCATCCTGGTTTCGGTCCCCGCCAGCAAACCCGTCGGGTGAAACTGAACCATCTCCATGTCGCGAAGCGCCAGGCCGAGCCGCAGCGCCATGGCCATGCCGTCGCAGGACTTATCGCCGGAGGGTGTATGGTAGAGGTACATGGTCGGCCCGCCGCCGGTCGCCAACAGTACCGCCTTGGCCTTGATGAAGTGATAGCCGCCGCCGCGCATATCGATCAGCAATACACCGGAAATCCCCGACCCGCTTCGGGGCAATCCCGCCGGACGCGAAACGCGACCGAGTGCCGCAACAAGCCGTAATCTGCCGCCCCGGTCGCGCATCGGGGCGCCATTCTGCCGATGATCTTTCGGTCACTTTCCCTATCCCACCGAACTGCATAGATGCCTTTCGCAGCATCGCAGTGCGACCACCTGCTCGATAGGTTTGCGGTGCTTTTACGTATGGGGAAAGCCACATGGCACAGACTGTCAAAATCACACCAGAAACCCGGGCAGCGGCGACGCAGAAAGCCGAACTGCCGATGACCGTCAAGTGGAACTTCGAACGCATTCAAAATCCCAAAACCTCACACTCCTTCACGCGCTCCGCACTCGGCAATTTAAAAGAAACGGTTGCTGTCGATAAATATACGGTGCGCTGTCACCTGCACCAACCCAGCGCGACTTTTCTTTCCAACGTGGTGTACTATCCGTGCAATTTAATTGCCCCCGATAGCGCCGAGCAAGCCAATGAAAAACCGGTCGGCTGCGGCCCCTTCAAATTCGTCAAGTGGTCACGCTATGAAATCACGGAATTGGAGCGGTTTGAGCACGGGGGACGGTCACCCGTGAGTGCGCCTATCTCCGAGTGCCAACCGTGGTCATCTACACGCTCTCGCGTCTCACCTACGAAATCGGGAAACGCATCGTAAAAGTCCGGTTCATCGCCATGCCCAATCTATTGGCAGATGAAATGGTCTTCCCGGAACTCATCCAAGACGCGGCCAACCCGATCGCCATCGCTCAAGAAGCCTTGCAACTCCTCTTGCTTGAGGATCGAAAACGGGTTATCGAAACACTCGACCGCGTCATGCCCTCGCTCGGCCCGCCGGGGGCGGCTTCGTGCCTCTTGTCGCCGGACTGCCGGGTGCCGCGGCGAAGGATGAAGGCGATCGGAAATCCACCCGTGATGAAGCGGAAGCTAAGGCGGCTCCCCCGGGATCGGAGCGCTCGTCACTGGCGTGAGTTCTTATGTTCGGTTTCGTCGTGGCCGATGGGTCTGTTTTCGAGATTAAGGAGCGCAAGCGCGCGACAATGACTCCTGCCGTGATCGTCAGGCTTCTGTGCCTCTGGTTTGCGGCCTCGGCCCTTCTGGCTGGCTGCGGCGGCACGCCGTTCTTGGGCTTAATAGTATCTGAAACTCTAAAAATGGAATTTTGATACCAATTAATTCATCAAAAGAATTGCATTTTTATGCAGATTTCAAATATATACGTTTCATCAAGTTTAATCTTACCCATTGAAAGTTACAGATCTGAGAAAATTTCGCTTGTTTTAAAAAAAAGGGGAAACAGCCCCTAAAAGTCATAGAATCTTAATGAAAATCACACCATCAGATTCAGCTTATCAGAGAACCCTCCTATTTTTTGCCAGTAGAAAGATCATGGCTACGCATTTATTTGTTGGATTAACATAACTTTACTTCTTAGGTTTGTTCCGAATAATAAACAAGTATCTCTTTGTTTCTAAAGAAGCAATAAGACTGATGCTTATCGAGATTTGTGAAAAGTGGGACGCATTTTTTCAATGGAAATATGAAAAGGCCATTTTCAAAATTGTCACTGGAGTCCCAGCAACATTAGCTCAACTAGACTAAAAAGAAAATAGTTTCTATATTTTGTACGGGGGAAAAACTAGAGTTTTGGGCAAGAGACGTTTGTGGAATCAAACAAATTGCTTAGTAAGAAAGCCGGCCACGTTTTGACTGTTCATTGGAAAATGGGTTTGCCCCCTGCAGAATTTCTTTGAATTTACTCCAATGCCTAGTGTCTGTGTAACTGTTGCTTTTAGAAGAGTGAGTTTTTCAAAAATTTCAACTGCTTCACAAATAGAGATATGATTATAATACTCCTTAAATGAAAGGATATAAACTGTGTGGATTTATGTAACTTAGCGACATCTCCATATTGAAATTAAAAGTTTATAGATGGTGTTTATATTGTTTGGTTTCGACCAACCATGAAAGGCCAAACGTTCTCCCAAAATATAACTGTTAAACAAGGTAGAAGTAGCGCTGCCCTGTATGGCTCTAAAAGAATAAGAGTCTGTATTGTATGTACAACAGGAGGACCATTATTAGAATGAGGAGTCTTCATACGTATCTGACTTTAGCGGTTGAGGCCACAGTGTTAGTATATTAAGCTCCAAATGCGTACTTTTAAGGAGGCGGGGGGAGGGTCATGATATTTCCATGGCAGGAGGTGGGTACGAATGGAATTCTTTTAAAGGCTACTTTTTTTAAGTTCTTCAGTGAGCGTCTATAAATTATAACTTCATTAAACATTGTATGTCAACATTTTTTAGCGGATTTTTTGTCTTTCGTCAAATAAACTCGTATAATATAGTCGAAAATTGTCAGGTAATATCACTAACTATGGGGATACCAAACCTGTCTGATAATATCCTTGAGTGTGTCAATACCAAACAGAATATGAAACATGTTCTTGGAGTGGTTGGATGTCGTTGAGTGAAAAAAAAAGAACAAATTGTTTTTGGGTAGATGGTTGGATTTTTTTTTCCAATTTTAATGGAAAACAGGCATCCCCATGATTCTTCCAATAAAAAGCTGACTTGCATATAAAAAACGAACACTAACACTCCAAATAGCAACAGAGAAAGCTATACCTTATCCATTTGCAGCTCTGGAAGCAAATGCAGCCCAATCACACCAAAGTAAACCGTTTATGAAACCACCCAATGCTTTCACGTATAGAACACCCAACCTACCCAAAGCAACAAGCACCCCCGACAAACCTTCTTCCTCAAAACATCCCAGCTCACATTCCTACCGAAGAGAATCGCCAAGGCTGAGCCAACTAGCCCCACGTGTTCCTTTCTTTCAGTAGAAAAAGCTTTTCATATTTATTTTTTTCATTGTTTTTTCAAATAATGCTAGAAAATTCTGTGCCCCCTTCATTGAATTTCTCTTCCCCCATGAGGTTTCTCCATGGAAATATCCTCCCACATAACCCCTTCCCCTCAACTCTCCCCCTATACCAAAAATTCCCCTGAAAATGTCCGTGCACTTCCCAGTAACCATTACTATTTGTAAACACAGGTCAAAGTTTGTAACTTGCAGCCCCATCCACGGGGACTGCGGGGGAGTAAGTCCGGTTTCCTGTCTTCAGCCGCTAGGGTCGCTACCGTGCACTGTGTCCCAAAAATAAATCGAGTCTTCATAACTATATCTAAGCTGTGCGAATTACGTATGTGTGATTTTTGAGAATAAAGCAAAGGTTTGATGGCTGTACATAGCCATTTTCCAATATTGGAGGCGGAGACTTTCGTACAAGCTACGATGGGCCTTAAGGGAGTGCCTTGTTTATGTAATTTTGGTAGACCATAAAATTTCGGACAAAAGCTACCCCGGGGGGAAAATTTATTATGTAAGTGTAGTAACATTGCCAATGGCAATACGAAGGTTAGTTAATTTTCCATTTTTAGTAAATGCACTAATTTTCGTCCTAGATTCGGACGTTTCTATTTCATTGGTACGCCCGTACTGCATCAAGTTAAAGGTCTTAGATTATGCAGAAAAAAATTCTGATTCTGGGTCAAAGATAAAGTGATATGCGTAATTTTTGAAGTGCATTTCTTATTTGGCGACTTTCAGTTGAATTCAGGTCGTTACGAGCTTTGTTTCGAAAATAATGATAATTAGCTTTATATGAGAAAAGTTCGATGAACAACGTCTCGTTAATCTCCATTAGCTCATAGTGCAGGTTTCGGGCTTTCTCTGCATCCCCGTGATTCGAAGCTTCGCACAACTGGGCAACCTTATCCGGGAGCACGTTCGCCGTCACCGAAATCACGCCCTTCCCACCAATCGCCAGAATGGGCCATAGTAACGGATCGTCGCCGGAGATAACAGAAAAATCTTTTCCACAGCGGCTGATGATATCGCTGATCTGCGTCAGAGAACCGGAAGCTTCTTTGATGCCAACGATATTGTCAATGGTCGAGCCTTGAAAGCGAGGCGGATATCCTGGCGGCCCGAGCTTTCGATATCGGGCATATCGCGGTCGGAACAGCGCTCGGCTATCTTGATTTTCGCTTCGAGGACGACGCATGGCGCGATGGCCATCCGCGGCTGACCGCCTGGCACGAGAGCTTCAACAACCAACCCTCGGTACGCGCCTGCCCGGTTTCCGATGATTCCTAGAACCCGTCCCTCCCTAATTCGAAAGCAAAGCCATGGCACCGAACCTGACACCGACCTCGCACCAAATTCTCGGCCCCTTCTATCTGAGTAGACCTAAATAATGAGACACTTTTTGCCAGATATTTCTTTTATTTCAAAATTTTTTAGCACAGACTTCGCAATTCTATTCAGCATTTTCTGGTTGGAGAATAATCATATAATAAATTGTTATAATTAATAAATTAATAATAATAATATAATTAACAATAATAAATGATATGATATAAATAAACGTAAATAAGTAACAAAATATGTAATGTAAATTTAATAAGTATAATAAATGAAAATTTTCTCTTTACTACACTTTTTTGACTAAGAGTTAAGGTCTTAGAAATCAAATTACGTAAAGAACTTTCATATTTGTATTTTTTATTGCGTATATTAAGAGGTTTGCCCCCTCTTCAATACCTCGCTTTTTACATTAAATTTTGAAATGTATTTCAGTTCTTTAAGAATGAATCCTGAATCACAAAGACCGCTGAATTGGAATAAATGGCTCTTTTGAAAATACTAAGAATACTTGAACGTAAAGAGAGGTATTGAAAAGCGGATGAACCGCCTCATATGCGTAGTAAACTTTGTTCATTTTAAGTTTTAATGTTTCTTCTTAATTGCAATAGAGCGGTAGGTATGGCGGAAGCGGTCCATATCGGAGGTGCGCATGGCGCTGACAACGTGCTGGGTAAAGGTTTCTGCGTGGGCAAAGAAGGAGCCTGGGTAGGTGCTAGCAAAGGCAGCGAGCAGGTGTGTTTTCCCAGAGCCTGGAGGGCCATAGATGTAGATGGGATTGTATTCGCCGCAATTGAACTCATTGAGTAGGGTTTTAGCAATGCACTCGCCAGAGTAGTTCTCAAAGGTCATATGGGGCGGCGCTATATCTGGAAGATAATCGACTTGGGAGAGACTAGTTCAGATGGAAAAGGTCGTATCAAATGGATGATGCGTCAACCTGTGGATATCTTTGTTCTGGAGTTGGGAGCCAATGATGGATTGCGTGGAATCAATCCCGGTGCGACTCATGACAATCTGCAATTCATTCTGGAGACCGTAAAGGAGAGTTATCCGGATGCAAAACTGCTGGTAACCGGCATGGAAGCTCCGCCTAATATGGGAGAAGCATATACCCAGGATTTTCGTTCCATTTATCCCAAACTGGCCGAAGATAATGGGGCAGTGTTGATGCTATTCATTGTAATTTATGTTCGTTTTGAATTTTATTTATTTATTGACGGTGATTTGTGGTAGTTTTACGCTTGTAAAATTATTTGACTTTATTTCTGCTGATTGTTGGCTTATAGTTTGTAAAATTAATTTATAATAAATGGCCGAATGAAATTCCCCGTAGTAGTAATAGGTATCCAGGGGAGTTCTAAACTATATAAAAACATTTAATGTATATGAAGGTTGTCAAAATCAGGAAACTCAGGAAAGACTTAGGGTATTAAGTTGGAACTTTAAGCGAGTGGTGTTTGGCTGCTTTATTTCCAAAAAGATCGTAGAGGAGTGTTTTCATGCCTGCATAACGCAAGACATAGTAGAACCAGGCAACCATCGCTATGATCGCTAGAGCCAGGGTTCCGTTGAGATCCGCATTGGCTGGGCGCATGTAATAGACAAAATGCCCATCTACCATGTGGCCAAATGTAGCAACGCCAGGAAGCAGGCCAGACCAGTTTTGAATTAAGATAAAGGTGAAGAAGGCAATGAGCAGAGGGAAGGTCGGTCGAAGAAGTCGTTTGCCAACAATCGTTTGCCATACATCTCCCACGTCACGTCATCAACTCCCGGAGCTGCGTTCTTTTTCAACGACAGATAGCTTTCTAGAAGGCTGTTTTCTGTTACGTGGTGCAATAGCGCGGTAAATTTGAGATTCTTGTCCCTCTTTGCGCATTCACGCACACCGGTCAAACCCCTCGATACGCTCTTCCGGCTCTGTGTCCGGTACGTAGTGGGCTTTCCGCTGTTCCTCTTGGTTAAAGGCCTTTCCTCCACACTTTCCTCCTTGTTAAAGTTGTTCAAGGCTTCACAGGTACCGAACTGAAAGTAAGGAGAGACTCGGCTCAATAGCAACCAAAACTCCAAACGAAATTTTTATATCAATAGATTACACCAAAAGAATCTGCTTACTATGTTTTACTCCAAATATACAAGTCTCATCAAATTTAGTGCTACCCAACAAGAGTGACGAGCGTGAGAAAATTTGCTTGATTTTTGAACTAGGGGAGAACCCCCCTATTTACGCTAAAGTAAAAAAAAACTTTAGCGTAGAGAGCGAAAGGTTGAGGAGGGGAAAACCTGCTGTTAACAAACTTTTTTTTTTGAGTTTAAACCTATTTGTTACCAGAATTTTCGTTAATAATAAAATTTATTCACTAGATATACACATACATTGGAGACATTATAACCCAAATTAATGCTCCCTGTTTAATCTTGAAAGAGCACATGCCCAATAACGACAAATCATGATTTAAAACCATTAATACGCGGAATGTGTTTGTGTACAGTGTTGAGAGTATGTATCACAACTCATTGATGTCCTTCTTGATTTCCCCCAAGCCTAAATTCAAACACTTTGAGACGAGCCCTTTCAACAATAAACACGAAGAATCAGCCCGAGCGTGAGCGCGCCGGAGACCAGCCGCAGCAGAGTGAAGCTCGCCGGATCCACGAGATCGCCGGCCAGGGCCGCGCGGCAGAGCAGCGAGTTGCCGGCGAAGCAGCACAGCGCGAGCGCTGCCAGGACCGCGACGAGAAAGCGTGACATACCCCGATCTTGCCGCATCTCAGACGCATCGCCGCGCGGACCGCGCTTCGTCGTGTCCGGTGGGTCGCCGCGCTTCCGTCGACCCGGCGGTGTTCCGCGGACTCAGACGTCGCTGGACTCGCAATTTTAAAAACGTTTTTAAAAGTGGCTAGGAAAACAATGGCTTCACTAACTTTTTTTCCTTCTTCCACTCGCTCGGATCTCAAAAACACATTTTTTTTTTCAGAGTTATCTTTTACTTTTAAACCTTGTTATTTGTAGAATATTTTTCGGCTCGAGAGGTTTGCCAACCCCTTACTCGATTTTTAGCCTCCTCACTATCTCCTTAACTATTCAAAAAAAAAAATCTTCTTAAAGCTATCAAACAGTTTGTGGTAAAAAAAAAAAATTGTAAGAAAGAAAACGGATCTGTATTCTTTGACACCCGACATTCTTGTGACATCGTCCAAGAAGCGCCCTCAGCAAAAAGTGTTTTTTTTATTAGATTTGTTTTCGCCAAGTATTTGGAATCTACTACCCTTCTACATCCAGAATTCGAATAATCTTACTCGTTCAAGCGAATTACTCTTATTCGTTCAAGTGAGCAGCAAAAGGTCATTACAAGAAAATCCTTTAGTGTTTTCTTCATTTAGACTCCTCCCCCTTTGTTTGTTTTCTTTATTTCTAGTTACCTGTTTCTATAATGTCCTGTTGAACGCCGTTCGGCGTAATTCTTTCTTTATATACAATGTAGGTATTCGCCGAATTTTCATGCCGTTGGTCGTAGGTCAACTCATGTCGGGCAAATAGTACGATAACGATAGCGGCCGCTATGCCAAGGGCAAGGCCCGAAATATTAATAATGGAATTAAACTTTCTTTTCAATAAGCTGCGGAAAGCAGTAGTCAGATAAGTTTTAAGCATGATAACCCGAGTTTTACTAAATGATTTTTTAGTAAAGACTCCGCAATAAATTGAAGGTTGGAATAAAAGGGGCACCACCACTAAGACCTCCAGTTATCTGAATTACACTCCCTCACAATTGGTGAGATTACGAAGCTCTTTACTGAGCCAATGAGTAGTTGTGTTTTGAATTCAGGTAACAAAATTAATGAAAAAGAATATTGCAGGAGTCTTAGGACTATTCCTTCTGACGGGCTGTGTAGCCGGTACAGTTGGTAGACCTCTGGAGGTCGCATCATCGCGCACTCCATCTAACCCAAACCAGGAAATTCGCTATCAGCCTGCCGGAAATATTATTGGCGGATACAATCATCGGGTAGATTTCAATATCGTCAGTACCATATCGGTCAACCCAGAAACTAGAGTTTCTGTTGCTATTATTATTTAACTTGGATACAATAATAGGATAAGCAGGTTTGATTGCTCCATCCTCAGATACATTACTTTCGTCCTTGGAGAATCAAATATTCAGTCAAACGATTTTTGACCTTTTCCCAAAGAACTTCGCATGGCTATAAAAAAATTCGTTGAAATTTAGAAAGTTTGGAGGAAAAATTTCCTCCAAACAATTTGAGGGCTACTTGTCCTCCAATCTTTTTCCTCAAAGACATATTTATTATATGTTTACACTATGCTAAACAAAATGGCTATCTCAAAATTTTGATCTGTTGACTTTTTGAAAAAAGAGCGTGTGAGGTTGTCCTCCAATTATTTTGGTCACAAGAAGGGCACTAGAGCTTTTAATTTGCGTTTGAGTGAGCCCTTTGTGACATTCTAGGACCATTGGGTCGATACGATCACCCTTGGAGAAAAAACAAAAAATACCCACGCATCCGTAATCTTTCTTCTTACAAAAAAATACGAAATTCCACATTATTTAGATGCTCTTCCCGGCTCTCCTGATGCGGCCAGCGGATAGCCGTCCAGGGTCGTCATCATCGAAGCGGGAGTGCCCGGCATACGCAACAGCGTGGCCGAGATGAGCCCGCCGCTGATGGAGCCCACATACATCGAGACCAACAGCACCATCGCATCGGCCGGGTCGCTCATCGAGAAGGTGAGCGGCAAAGTTAGCGTGATGAGCATCGCGCCAGTGAGACCCCCCAATTTTATAGCACTTACTGCTCTCGGCTAGGCACGTATCTCTAGAACGAGGTTCCCTGCAACCTTTGAAGTCTACCCGGCTCACTGAAACGGGAGACGATCAAGAAGTCATTGGTCCTTTGAGAAAACCTCCAGCAGACATGTTTCAAAAGAGGGGTCCCGCGAAAATTGGCAAAGGCTTTATCACTGCCAAACCGGCTGGATTGCCCTCCGGCTAATACAGCAATCGATAATTCAGGGTAAATCAGTTCAGCCTTCCAGGATTTTTTTCAGTCGCTTGATTTCTTTAGCAAGTTCACCCAATTTGGCGGACTCGCTGCCACTTTTAGAGCCCTTTTTCAAAGCCTGGTCCGGCGGGGGAACCGTGTCCTGCGCCTACCTCCACGGTCGGTGCGGCTGGGACCTGCGCGCGGCGGTGGTCGGGAGCCTCGCCATCTCGTTCGCGGCGTCGACCACGGGGGCCATCGTCCTGCTCGTCCGTGACGGACCCGCGACGGACGTCGCCCACACTGCCCGGTTCATCGCGCTGACCCTGCTCGGCGTGCTCGTCGGCAGCAAGGTGTCGCCGTCGATCGAGGACCGTCCCCGAAGGCTCCTGATGGCGGGGGCCGGACTGGTGACGCTGCTGTGCCACTCATGATACCATACAAACAAACAAAAATTCATTTGTTGAAAGCTTGAGTACTTTGTTAATTCATTTCTTGAATTAGTTTAATGATTTCAATTTTACAAAATATGTGCAGATACAGAATCTTTTTACTGAGGAAGAAGATGACAAATTTGAATTACCAAGTAACAAGAAAGAAAACTTGATTGACTTATCTTGTGATACTTCTTTAAAACAAAATTTTCAGAATCCATCTCTAATTCAATTTTGGCTAGATATTAAGAATGAATATGATATTTTGATGAATATCTCGCGATATCAATGGCATGCACACCGTTGTTGCCAAGTTCTCCATTGCCCCAGTGCCAATGCCAATGCCATTTGTAATGAACCAAGTTGTCCTTGTAGGGTTTGTCAGTGCACGGACCTTGCCACAATTTGAAGTCCAGCCATTTCGGGACCGGAACCTGTTTGCCTTTCCCGATGGTGCCTCTTCGATTGGCATACCAGCATCGCGCGTACAAGACATTACCAATCACTCCTTTGTGGAGTTTGTCAATCACTTTGATGTACGCGGGGACACTGCGCCGTTGAGGGATTTCAGAAACTTGAAAATGCGGAAGACGTCATCGGTTTTTACCGGGAGAAGGGCTATGTGTTTTGCTGCATCAAGGTCAAAAGTGAATCATTGAAGTCGGAAAAAAAGATTGAATCACATCCGCTGCGGTTTACCTTCAAGACAGGTGGCCAGGATGGAATCTACTCTCCGATGAAGATGACTGGTTTGCAAGAAGAAACGTTTGACTTGAATTTGTATGTTTTCTATCGCTATTGGTTAAACGATAAATTGAATCAGTTTGGATATCTCAATCGAGGCTGTTCGAGGTTTGGCAACCCCATCCCCCCAAAACAAGGGCTGAAAGTTATGCAAGTGGCTCAGTGTTAACATATAAGGTTTTTATGGAAGAGGGGTGTATAAACTTCAGAAGGGGGTTATTCTGTTGAAAATCAGAAGTTCTGGTGCCCTTTATAAGACCCAAAAGTGATTGGAGGGCAACTAGGTTTTTATTTAAGTGACTGGAATGCACAAGATAGATCTATGGTGGAAGCTTTCAAAGGCCAATGGAAATGAATGGATATTCCAAGTTTTGTAGGCAAATAAAGCCATTTAGACAAATTATTGTCTAATAAGACAACACTTTGTATGACAATACTTATTGTCAATAAAGTATTGACAAAATAAGTATAAATGTGCGGTGAGCCAAAATCAAAACATGCATTAATTTAAAAACGTTCAGAAATTAAATAAAAAAAGTTTTTTAACTGAAAGTAAGGAACGACATTAGAACTTGAAACGAACAGAAATTATTCCGTATATGAAAGGGGTTGGCCCCTCCTAAACACCTTGCTCCTTACGCTAAACTTTTTTATTGTTTTAAAAAGTGTCACCATAGGTGTTCCAGAGCCCCGCGTTCGTCACCTGGACGTCAAGCTTGAGCGCTTGCGCTCTCTCGTCCTTCCCCTCCACGAGTCGGCTCAGCCCTTGCACTTCAAGCGCTGGGCCAGCTGCCCAAGAGGCGTGCATCAACATGGGAATGTTTTCTTTGGCCAGCGCGGGAACTTCCGAGGCCCTTTCCCAGAATGCATCCCCAATCTCTGGCGACACCGCGAAGATCCCGAGCGACTGAAACATCCAATCCGCCGCATCGCCATCGACGGGGTAGAGCTCCTATACTTTCGTGAATTGGCAACCCTAAATTCTTTGTCTTTTGATCCCAGAATTTTTTTTTCCGCAACATCTTAAACAATATAAATGATCATATTCTTGATCTAACACGGTCCCACGAGACGACACGGCATTTAGCATACAAAATTTCCTACTTCAAAAATCTTACATTCAAAATAATCATACGTGACTCGACTTGCTATGATTTATTCACCAAGGGTGGTTTTATCTTGAAAATTAATTTATCCCAACTCAAAGCAAACTAAATGATAATAAGGATTTTGATGCCCGCGTGCTCGTTGTCGTACGCCTTGGCCGGATACTCGTCCTTCCAGAGCAGCTCGCCGGTGTTCGCGTCGAGGCACGACACGCGATCGATGCCGACCTTGGGGTCCTCCTCGCTCGCGAAGTACCCGGTCAGGTACACGCGTCCGCGCGCGATGACCGGCGTCGAGTAGCCCGTTCCGACCTGCGCGGTCCACGCGGGCTTGCCGGTGTCGCTCCAGGCCGTCTCCTTCGAGACGTTGTCCCCGTCGGGTCCGCGCCAGGTGGGCCAATCGGTGGGGGCGGGATACATACACAGGAGAAAAAAAAATATTTAGACCCATTCCTCTGCCCCCTATCCCAAGTCAAAAACCAAAAACTAAGCAAGGTTCCATCCCCAAGCTATTCCTGAGATATTGCTGGAAATCTGTTTGATAACCTGGATGCACATTTCATCTTTTGATTTATCTCTGCCCCTTCCCCCAAGTGAGCATTTGAGTTCTGCTTCATCCCCTAACACTACCTGAACATTTCATCTTGATCCCCTTTGCTTATCGCTGAGGTCTTTCAGATTACGTATTTTGTAAACTTAATAATAATAATAATAATAAACTTAAATAATAATAAACTTAATAGATCAATGAAAGCTGATATTTTTTGGTAATAAATGTACTCTCTGAGGTATCTCCCTCTCTCCCTACCTATAAAAAAAATCAAAGAACTAACAGAAAGATGGAACCTTCTGGGGTATTTTCCTTTGGAGAAAAAAAATTTTCACTGGGAGGGGATAAGACTTACACATAAATTCCTCTTTTCCACTTTCCTTAGCACTTCTCATATAAACAAAAAAAAATTCAAATAATATCCTCTAATTCTGCTGCAAAGTTGTACAGCAAAGTTCAACACGCTCTAATTACAGCTCAGTATAATTTCAGTGAAGGCAATGAATTTTTGAAATTATCCACTTTTCATCGCTATTTGCCTTCGAAGAAAAAAGTTAGATAAGGAAAGATAAATCGTCAAATAAATATGGATAAAAAACACAACTTTTTGTGGCAAGGAACCCACGAACTTGTGAATAAGCGCTTTTGTACAGTCTCATACAGTGGTTTTAAACAATAGTTTGAAAAATCTTCATTGAGACATTGTGGCCTTCCTTTTGTTTTGAGTCGTGAAGCCAAAATCATTTTACCCGTTGGCTGTAAATACGACTTCTGCAGTTATACAGGAGATCCACATCTCACTCCATTTTCTCAACCATATGTATACTGGTGTCAGAAGCCTGGTTGGGAATTACTCCTGAGCAATCAGTATGTGACCATCTACGTGCTTGTCGATGCAGCTAGTTTCTATGCTATCATCGATGTGAGTAATCGAATTTTAAATGAAATATGTTCAATTGTTTTTCTCGACTTGATTCTAGTACGTATTAGTCTTTCCCGCTGGACACCCTTCGCCGCCGAAATCCTGGAGGAGACCGGCGTTTTTACCGGCCACGAGCAGAACGGCGGCCTGGCGCTCTGCCTCTCCGACGAAGACGCCGAGCAGGCGCAGGCGCTGATCGACGAAATGCAGGCCCAGGCCGGCAACCTCCCCTACGAGGCCAAGATGATCTCGCGCGCCGACGTGGAGGCGATGGTCCCGGGCGTCGCCTTCGGCCCTGAGATGGTCGGCGCCTCCTTCTGCCGCCATGACGGCCACGCCAACCCGCTGAAGCTGTTGCGCGTGCTATTTAACAGAGAAAGAAAAGTATCTTTTGCATTATATAAAATGGTTTCTTACCTAACCTAACTTAACCAAAATACCAACTAAAATATTTAAGTAAAATGCATCAACATTTTAGTTTTTTTCCCTCATGCTAAGCTGATTATCACCGAGTAGATACTGAAATACAGCAAGAAACTTTTTTTTCTGATATAACAGTGTATATCTTGAGTGCGTTCCGTTTGATACAGCTACCGATATGTTTTGTTTTTGTGGATGTAACTTTCAGCGAGACCGTGTTTTTTTCAGGCGGAATCAGGTAATTCGCTGGTACTTGATCCGGGTATTTCCCCAAGGGTCATCTTGGCCAGATTCAAAAGCCAACGTGCGTCAAGATCGTGTGGATTGTCTTTCAATATAAGTAGGTATGTTTCAATCGCCGCCTCAGAACCCTCTTTTTTGTGATGGAAGCCCGCCTCGCGGATGGGCAGAATGCAGGCCGCACTATTGTGGTTGTCCAGGCAGTTTTCCTGTTCCCCGATCCGTAAATGGGTGACGGCAACATAGGACTGCAGCCGTTTCAGGAAATTGGCAACGCGTCTTCGGGCGGCCACTGGTTGGGTCCGTGGAAGCGGCGCGCGGATTTGATTGCCGGATGATCGGGCGCGCGTTCGCGCACAATCAGGTGGCATTCGTTCAGATCTGGCTGAGTGTTCTCGTTTACCGTCGAGGTGACATAGACCGTCGATTTCGCGGCGATATAGCCGACCGAGTTCGCATTTATCCGCAACCCATCCTTGGTTTCCTGCGGCAGCGCGTAGAAGCGGCGCAGCTCTTCATGTGCCTGGTCGATGAGGGCACGGGGAACACCGTGACCAGGTTTTCCGTATTTCTTTTTCAATGGGGTTATGAAACCCTGTTTTCAAATTTACGGATATTGGCCAGACTCAGAAACCTCATAGAAAAGAGCAGACAAGGACTCTGAAAGGACTGATAAGAGGAAACGGGATATCTAAGGGACAGACACTTGTTTTTCGTAGTTTCCAACTTCTTCTTTTGATCTCAGCCGGAGATATGGAGAGGAATGCAAGTGGGAGAACATCAGTAGGTAATTGATAGGATAATGCCGGAAGGCTCTGGACGATACAAGCACGGAGCATGACAAAGAAGAAGAAAAAAATAAATAAAAGGACGAACAAGAGTATTGAGAAACAGCGCAACGAGAGAAAAAGCAGGTAAAAGGGACTGTTAAATATGTTTGTTAAAAATGTATTTTTAAACGCCAGCTAGCCTAAAATTCAATGAGGGGTGAACGTGAGAATTAGTTGATACACATAGAATGTATTTTACGTTGAAAAAAAAAACTGTTTGGCAAACATTGGACCATTTTTGTGAAAGAAAGCCGAATCACGACAACAACCATTATGGATTCATCAGAATATTTGCAATAGAAGAAGAAGGGATACATCAATTTTGGGACAGCAACTGACACGTATATCGCATATGCATCAGTGCATCCAAACTATGTATTCAGTTGATAAACAACCATTGTTCAGATACGAACTCTTGGGAGAGTAGACCGGGGTAGTAATTAAATGAAGACTATTAAAGATATAAGAAAACTATTATACAGAAAGAGACAAGAATTATTAAATATTAAACTATTAACCATTAAAGAAAGATACAAGATATAAATTAAGAAATAGTAAAAATACAACTTTAGCAGTGTTTCCTTAATAGCGGTTGTACTTTTTCATATAGCAATGACAAATTGCTTTTTTTTAATACTAGGGAAGATAATAAAAGAGCGGAGTAGAAGAAGTCAACTTGCTTCCAAGGTCAAAACGTCCTTTTTAATTTGTTCAAACGGACTTGGGTCGAATAACTACTTTTTTCCTAATATGTTGAAAGCATTCATTTTCGGCTAGGGTGAAAAAAACAAACTATATCTGTTTGAAAGTTGATCCTTCTTTACACGTATTAAATTAATACCCACATTAAAGAATCTCAGTAAAATGCTATAAATTTGTGAATTTGTTGCAATGTAAGTTATATAGAAATTTTGAAGACCTTTTCTTGATAAAAATGAAACATCATTTAAAATTCACCCCAAAATCAGTCTGTTATCAATGGATCTCATAAAGGTTTCTTAAATCATTTTAATTTGAATAATATATTTTCTTTCTTTTAGGTCAGATTTGTTTTCTTACCCTTTTTTCCTACCAAAGCGAGAGACGATCAAAATAAAGGCTCTCCATCATTATGAAATACTGAGAATTTTCAAAGTCAAAAATCATTTCACTGACCGTATATTAAACAATAAGATGTACGAATAATTTGGTTCGATCCCTCTTTCCAAGGCTATGATGAAAGAAAAGTTAAAATGGCTTGGTCACGTAAGGCGGATGATAGATTGCTAGAGGGTTTCTGAAATAACCTAGAGATATTGATTAAGATTGGGCTCTTTGGCCTACTGTCTAGGAGTAAACAAAAATCAGGTCGTGCCCAGATAGTATGGAAAGAGACCATAGTTAAGTGTAATTCATTTCCATGATATGCGAGCCCACTAAAAAATCTGTCTCAATAGAGAATATACCTTATATTCTAAAATTTATATTTATTCTTTTGAATATGTAGCCTACTAGCCTACCATCCCTCAGCCAGTTTTTCCATCTCCTCCAAAAATTTATTGCTGGGTTTGTCCTTTGGTGTATAGGCTATAGCCTATATACAAATATTTAAATGTAAATAATGACAAAGACCACACTGCCTTTCCATGATACAACAACAAAAGATAGAATAATGAGGACTTTTTCCCAAGACAGTGAACCACCAAAACCTATTTGAATATTTTGACCCTATGTAGGGCTGGATATTCCCTGCACTGCAAGAAATTATTAGTTTTTAAAATTGATATTGAATTGTTTTTGAGAAGTGTTTCTTTCTTTTTTCTAAAACTATTTTACTAAAAAAGCAGAAAAGTAAAGAGCTAAGTTAAAATCTAAAACAATCAGAAATAAAGTCAAATGTGAAACTTAAAACAAACACACGCAAAAACAAATAATAGTGGGGATACCTTCTCGTTAAACCCTCAAACCTTAAAATATCATAGTAATTTGTAGTTTGAGCAGTGGTAATAATTTGCTGTTTTTGGCCCTGGATACATTACTGAAAGTTTAATTTTTTCTAACATAACCCCTTTCAATGCTTGTGAAAAGTAGCTAAAGTAGAATTCTACCCAAATTTCTTCTAATTGGTTAACAATTTAGCAAAAAAACAAAATATTCCATGCATATCTAGGCAACCCTTTGCAATTTTTGCATATCTAGGCATTCCCTTTGCAATTGTAATAAATGTTATATGTGGATTCAGGGTCAAATTTCAATTATGTCTATAGAGTTAGGCAAGCTATGTCTATTTTTTACCCATGTCAATAGTAACCGAAACCCTAAAAAACAGAATTTTGATACAAAGAGTTACATCAAAAGAATTGCATTTTTATACTGATTTTAAATATAGAAGTTTCGTCAAGTTTAGTCCTACCCATCAAAAGCTACAACCCTGATAGAATTAGCCTTATTTTAGAAAACAGGGGGAAACACCCCCTAAAAGTCATAGAATCTTAACGATTCAGATTCAGCGCATCAGAGAACCCTAGTGTAGAAGTTTCAAGCTACTATCTACAAAAATGTGGAATTTAGAATTTTTTGCCAGCCCTTTTTTACTTCACTTTTATCTTTTAGTTTTAGTGTTTATTTTGCAATTGCGAACTTTGTAATTCTTGCTAGCTAGACTTTTTTTTTAAACTTGTTTTTCCTGTTTTAATTTTACGAGTGTTCACCGTTTGACTTTTCATTGATTGTAATTTTATGATTTTGTAATGACACTAAATTTCGAATTCGGCCCTTTTGGGCTTGTGATAGCCACTTTGTTAAAATAAATCTGATCTTTTATCCTGTATAGGGAGGTATTCTTTTGGATTTAATGGAATAATTTAACAGGGACACAACTACAATGGCGCGTAACTAATATGGCCCGTAACGACCTATGCGCGCGGGGGGGCTTGGGGGGGGGGGCGAAGCGCCCCCACCAGCTACGTGTTGGGTTGGCGCTTCACGCCACCCCAACAGCTAGTTAATTATAAATCATACTAGTTCTACGTTGCATGGGCAACGTGGGGTGCTGTGGCAACCTTTGTTCGGCTTCGCCGAGTAAAGTGTTGCGATAGCAACACTTTGGTTTTGTTTCTTCAAACAAGGTTTTGTTTGATGTGAAACCTGATGGTTCGGTTGGCTGTCGCGGCTGCATGGGCTCGCGGTCGACAACCTGATCGAGGTCGAGATCGTCTTGGCCGATGGCCGCGTCGAGACCGCGAACGAGACCGACCATGCCGACCTGTTCTGGGGCGTGCGCGGCGGTGGCGGCAATTTCGGCGTGGCGACGGCCTTCACTTTCCGGCTGCACCCGGTGGGACCGCACGTGCTGTTCGGCCCGACGGTCTACCGGCTGGAGGACGCGGCACACGTGCTGCGCCACTATCGCGCGTTCACCGCGACCGCGCCGCGTGGTCCTGTCGAAATTATCGTTAGAAAAAATCAGTCACCTGACATCCATAGCTTAGGTAAGCTTATTACCATCTATCATTATTAAGTGCTCAAACATTGCTAATCTACATTAACAACCGAAAGAAAGAAAGATTTTCTGCACTAATTTTAACAAAAATGAGTGTAACATTTTCAATAAGTATGGTTTAAAAAGAAACCCTCCAATAGATGATGGCGAAACTGATAGAAGTTTTGTCAGGGTTCCAAGATGAACTGATTTTATTGTTTGGAGTTCCGTATTATGTCAAAGAGAGTTTGCTTTCCACAGCAAAATGGAATTATCCTTGATATTAGGGCATTTATCCCCCCTTTTCAGGATAAAGTACAGCTTTTAATGGGTCAATTTTCGGAAACTATCATTTTTCATTAAAATCAATTTTTTCACAATAGAAGAACTACCCCCACAGCACCCATATTGCACTGTTAATTTCCCTTTCAGGAGGATATAATAGATTTATCACTGGTTATGTGTTGCTATGAACATAACCTGAGCCTAAAACCTACTCTTGAGGCTTCAGTCTTCTTTCCCCATAAGGTACACACTGAAACGAAAAATAGGCCGAAACAATTGTGAGACATATAGTGGAGTTTTAAGCAACAGTCGGCTGTTAGCTCATAATCATCTTCGACAATGATGGGCATGCAACTTTTGCTAGTTTGTGTACTTATTATTTGATACTGGTGCATTTGATTGTAAGACCAATTTGGTTCCAGTGGTAAGACATGTAGGGGACTAGTAAGTAATAATCGGCTGTTAGGCTATGATCATCTGCTGTGATGAGGGGTCTTGAACTTCCACTAGTTGCAATGAGGGTAGAAAATACTTAAAACGGTGAGATCAGGATGAAACTGGATGGGAAGAATAGAAACCTGTCTAAGATATGTGACTGACATAACCGGATCGGATCTGCTCTCTTTGGTGGAATTGGGGGGGGGGGTAATTTTGAAAATTGAGGTATTTGTAACTTACGAAAGGGTGACCAGATCTTAATGAAATTTGACGTTTAGAAGGATTTTGTGTTTTAAAGTTGTAATTTCAAATTCCGACTAGATCCTCTGACGTTCGGGGGAGTTGGAGGGGGAAACCAGAATTCATGGCATTAAAAACAAAAAGATTTCATTCCGTATATGAGGGACACTGCCCCATCCTTAACCCTTGCTCTTTACGCGGAAGTTTTACTTTTTTTCACATTCTTAAGAAAGACTGCTCAAGCACACGTTGGATTTGTATGAGAAATGGTTTTAAAGCAATTTTAAGACTTTGGTGTAAAGAGCGAGGGTTGAGAAATAGACAGCCCCCTAATAATTTCTGGTCGTTTTATGTTTTAATGTTGCCTCCTTACTTTCGGTTGGAAAAATGTTTCTTTTTATTAAATTTAAGTATATTTAAAGCAAATGGGAATTTCCTTGGAGGGTGTAAAGAGGGAGGCTCTGAATAGATTGGGATGGAGGAGGGGCGTGCGTAGCTGTGTTGACCTCAGGCGGGTTGGTGCTGCAGTGAGTTGTTCGTAGTAGTAGTAGTAATTTCTAAAAAATAAAATTTATTTGAAAATTATTTATATCACTTTAAATGAAATATTGCCGGCAAGAAATAAACATTTTTCAAACCTGGTCTAAAACACATATTAACAAAATATTTGTCAACAAATAGTTTTATCTCATCACTCCAGGTGCAACTACTTGCGACTGTGACTGTTACAACTTCAGCCTCTACTACTTGGAACAGGGATGGGAACTACCCGTGACTTCAACTATAGCTTCTTACAACTCTTGCTATTTCCAACTCCGTGCCTCTGCGACTACTTACTTCAGCGATTGTATCCACTTCTAATTGTGACTGCAACTACAACTACTTGCAACTACGAGAGCTATTACTACTAATCGGATTGCCACTGCGACTGTGAAAGCAACTATTACTACAACTGCTATCACTTCTACTACTACTGCAACGGATACCCAGTGGCATTTGGCTGGCACTTTCCGCTCACAGTCGCGGGGGCGGCTGCAGATTAAGGCCCCTGTTTGGGTCACCCTTCTACATTCCCATTTCATCCCCAGCGCTTGGCGCATGCGGGGAACCGAAGTATCGCAACATTGGTCAATAAAACTAAAAATGGTCAAGCCATTTTCGACAACACCGCGATAAATTGCGACAAATAACACAGGAATTTCAGAACAATCTGGCGCTACTACACTGATATTTCTTTTAATTTTCTGCCCAACAGGATATTTCTGATTGGGTGGGCCTTCTTTCGCTTCTTTCTACGTTTTGAGACAGGCCGCTTGTTGCACTTGATGCCCTTGATCTTGGCGTATGTCAGAAGGACGTTAGCCACATATGTGCCAACATCCGCTCCCGCCTCCAGGTCTGAGTAGCCTCCCATCCACCTGCGCAGCAGCATGTCCGTGACCATTCGCCCAGCGTCAATGGCCTTGAACACTGGGAATTTCTGTGCCAGGTCGTAGAAGAATTCAAACGCTTGCTCCAGGCTCTGAGACCCCTCGACCTTGAACCCTCGTAACGGCTTTCAATAAAGATAAAATTTCAAATGCCATTTATCAGGCATTGGCAGCCACCTCTAAAGCCGATCGTGGCGTTGCCGACAAACTAGCAGAAGATGTAGTTAACAAATTAGTTGAACAAGGATTTACTAGTTCTAGATCACCTACAGTTGAAGATATTCAAGATATTGTAGAATCAACTTTAATCGATAGCGGCAATAGTGATATTGCTAAAGCCTACATTGTATACCGACACGAGAGAAGAAAATTAAGAGATGAAAAAATGAAGGTCTTGAATCTAATGGTCACTGTACAGCTGTATATCTATAAAAAAGAAGCTATTTTCCTAGTTTAATCATTCCAATAACTCTATCGGAATGTTCTCAAATTTTGAGAACAAAATGACCACTTTACAGTTGTATATCTGTAAAAAAAGAAGCTGTTTTCCTACTTTCATAGTTTTATACATTCCCATAACTCTGTCGGATTGTTCTCAAATTCTGAGAAAAAAATGACCACTTTACAGTTGTATATCTGTAAAAAAGAAGCTATTTTCCTAGTTTCATAGTTTTATACATTCCGATAAAGCAAGATACGATTCTACGATAAAAATAATTGTTAATTGTTCATTCTTCAAGAGAAGAAAATCGGATATTAGTAGAACTAAAAGATCTAAAAAACTCATCAAAAACATTTTAATGCGTTTATATTGTTTTTACAAGTCCGACAAACATTTCGGGGGAGGGGTTCAAACCCCCTAGCCCTCCACTGTATACACCCTTGGAATTGAGGTAATCATTCCCCCTAGATTTCGGAAAATACCGTCTTTGTGGTATTTTCATTGACGAATACCTGTTTGTGACATTTTGTAGCTGTCGAATAGCTCCGATAAATGTCGGTAATCGTGTGACCAGCTAAACCACCCACATTCTCTGTACCTGTAATGTGCCCCGTCGTATAGCTGTTGGCAATCTGCTCATCACTCCAGCCAATAAGAATTCCCACGTTTTCTTGACCTACAACCTGGGCGTTCAGGATGCCTATATCTTCGATTCTGAGCAGCTGGCCAGTGGTTCGACGGGCGAATCCAAATAAACCTACATAGTTCGTCGTGGGGCGATTGATGAACAAGTTGCTAATGGTTTTTCGATTTGGTGGTGGTGGTGATGGTCGGGTTTGGATATATGTTCAAAACTTTGAACAAGTCCTGTTGAAGAATCTCGTTTTAAACAACGATAATTTAAATCATCACTACGACATTTTACAAATGTTTCTTTTCGCGTTTGATTTTCATTAATTTGTTCGAGATATCGACGTTGTAAATAATCTTTGACTTTACCTTTGAATGCCTAAACAGACAAATAACAACAACGTCTGACAAGACAAAATCATCATCTTCATCTTACTTGTGAATTCGCACTAGTTGATGATGGATCCCAGTTTCCACAAAAAAAAAACATAAACACCATAAAAGCGATTTGACACAAATCACATTACGGTTAGATAACAGCTTCTTGTTCCAAGGATTCAATTCAAAAGTTTACAGTTGGGTAAAATTAAATATCAAGATTGTTATAAGGGAAACCGTCCCACGTTTAGCCAAAGCAAATAATCCCAATATAAAAACCTATGGGGACTTCTAGTGGATTACAATAGCTGTGCCAGATGGCAGTTTATATTTTTATAATGTCTGGCCTTGATTAATACTTTTACCAAAAATGAAAATGCAGGCTAAAGAAAAGATGGCCTCCAGGAACAAGTCGCAGAACAAGAAAAAAAATCCGTAGACTCGAAAAAAGGGATTTAGAGCAAGCAAAACAACTGCTAACACAAAGGGAAAATATGAGCTCAAGAACGGATGTGCTCAAGGAACGAATCGAAGAACAAGAAAAAAAATACTTAGACTAGAAAAGATGGCTTTAGAGCAAGTAGAGCAGCTGGCAACACAAGGAAAAAATATGGGCTCAAGCAAAGCGTCACAGAAAAAGAAAAAATCCATTGACTCGGACCTTTCTACATCATCGCACATCGCCAACCGCCGAGACGAAGCAAATCCGCACACTCCTCAGCCACCACGTGAGGCTGCCGCTTTCCAGGCGGCAGAGTAAGCCGCTCCATCATTGTGCGGCGCGCATAGCCTGAAGACTGGAGCCATGGTGCCGTTGAAAACTCCGGGTCAATGCGGTGGCGCCGGAAAAACCGCACCGCAAGGCGATGCCGGTAGGGTCTGGACTCATAACCAGTAGATGACAAGAGCGGCGAGAGCTATGGCTGAGAGGAAGACCTTTGACCACCCTTTCTATAAAAACCTTACATGCCCCCCTAGGGCATAACTTACAATCCTTGCCCTGAGAGCTGTGGGGGGTTGTCATCCTCAAAGACATAATTTCACATATAAATCACTGAACAATATGGCTATCTGAAAATTTTTGATTGGATGTGTTTGGGGAAATGGTGGTCATGGAAGGAGGGCTAGTTACCCTTCAATCACTTCATGGAAGGGAGGCTAGTTGCCCTTCAATCATTTTTAACTATTAAAAGGGGCAGTAGCCCCTTCAATTTCCAATCGAATATGTATATGGAGGGGGTAAGGAGCAATATTAAAACTTAAAACGAACAGAAATTGTTAAGCATATGGAGGGGTTTCCTCCTCCTAAACACCTTGCTCTTGCAGTATTTTTTTTATTGCTTTTAAAAAAGCTTCTTATTGTTTTAATTAAATGACCCTTGTGTTTCAGGAATTGTTCTTAAAGAATTGGGACAAAATCCAAACTTTAGCGTAAAGAGCGATGTGTTGAGGAGGAGGCAACCTCCTTCATATACGTAATAATTTCTGTTCGTTTTAAATTTTAATGTTTCAGCTTTTAGCCAATTTGCTACAAATTTTTCGTACATTTTGCTGAACAAGGGGGGTCAAAGTGATTGGTCTCACGCCGTCGAAATTAACCTCAGTATCGTTTTTAGGGATTGGAGTAACATACCCCGTTTTCCATCACTGTGGGTAAATATATATATTACATCATTGATATTGCCGGTCATAAGAACGATCTAAATAGGTCAGGACTTTAAGGAAGAATACATATTTTTCCCAGGGTAGTTGTAACAAACCTGTGATGACGTCATGAAATAAAAGAGAGGCTGACCCCAGTCGTCCAACTCCTCGGACGCAATTTCCGCGACAGCCTTAACCTGTTTGATCGCCATTCTTACGTGCCCCCCAAAAGCTCGTCATTCTATCGACGTGAAATCGCAGGAGCGCCGGTGCGTATAGGCCCGGTAGTCCGGCTGCTATGCTGTTACTGAGAATCGGTCGAAACCGAAGGGGGCTAATCGATGCTCGACAAGACGCGAACCGACTGGAAGGCACTGGCCGACGGCCTCAACATCGAAGGCCGCGCATTCATCAATGGTGAGTACAGCGCAGGTAGCTATTGGTATAAAAATTCAATTTTTTAAGTTTTGGTTACTATTAAGCCGGGTCGCTCCTTACTACAGTTCGTTACCACGAACTGTTTGATACAAATTCTCGAGTGTGTACTAGCTAACAAGGAAGTACAAAAAAAGACAATGAACAACAAAGGCGAAATTGAAACACACATAACTCGATAGATGAGATCAATTTTGCCAATATTCACCCTCCCCCCTATTGATAAAATATCATTTGCGCTTTATTGGAAACTAAATGAATTTTTTTTCAAACTGGGAGGCGATGGAAATAACTAATTATTAACAAACTGCCGATTGACGGGAAAATGTTTTGAAATGACCGATGTCATGATCCTTATATGCTTATTTCATTTTCTCGCTTCCATTTTATAGGGTAAATATTAAATATCAGAATGAAGTGCCAAACATTAACTATTATTATAGTAAGATTATGGACAGAGCCATTTTTTAGGAAGAAAGCGGATAATTTTATAATTCTTTTTTAAAGAGATGGGCACTGGGAATATAAAAAAATGGTTTTGTCTCTATTCTGCGCTTTATTTTCTTTATGTCCCAGGTACCTTTCGGATCACCTGCTGTCTCTTCAAACTTTGTCCTGTAGAATGCTTTTACTTTCTTTTTTTTTTTAAATGAATTAGTTTTATTTCTCTGGTCAATAAAATGCTTCCGCCTCTCGTCACCCAAAAATGTCAGATAATCTGAGAACATTTCATTTCTTAAATTTATCATTGTAAAGAGTTGTTGACCCATCCATGTTTTTTTTTGGATTCATTCATTTACATCGTAGTTACTTCATAGGACGTATAGAATTATAAATATCTGCCACTATCTCTAACAAATTTTTGTCATCTTAAGGTGCCTTTCTTATTATGTCGATATTACCAATTTGAAGAACTTCTTTTCAAAAATAAAAGGAATAAACAATCTGATTAAGGCAATATTATTTATAGCAAATTCTTGGCAAACATTTAGACTCAGAGAATTAATTGGAATTAATAAACTGAAAATACCACTACTACCGGTACTAAGACTCATTGCAGCATCAAACCACCTGAGACCAGTAGAGCTGCGCACACTCCTTCTTCTTCCTACCCCATTTAAAGCCTTCCTCTTTCTTTCTATGTATCTTAATCTATTGTCTAGCTCAATAACATAATTCAATAACAAATTTTGAAAAAAAAAAACATGGGCGTTCACACCAAATCCAAGTAGTGTGAATGATACATTTCATCTATTGTTTTACGTTCAGTCCTATACTATGTCTTTATTAAGGGATCTGTACTCATTTATTAATTAACAACATGCTTAGCACATGGGTATTAATTTCATGCTTAGGGGCTTCATTCGTAACCTGCCTTGTGAATCCGACTTAGCTTCCATCTTAGAATTGCAGCTAGGTATGTTTTTATTTTGGCTCTCTGCAAATGAATAATTAAAACGAAATTTGTGTATTAATTTTTTTTGCTAAATGGCTTTCTCTTAGTTTTGATCAGATTTTATTAGATTGATTAGTTTTGATTTTGATTAGTTGCCCTCCAATTTTTCGGTAACTTAAAAAGGCAAGTAGAATTTTTTAATTTTAACGAACGTTTTTATTAGCAAAAAATATGCATAACTTACAAATTAACTTACATAACGAACTTCTATATTCGTATATTTTTATTATGTATATGAGGGGGTTCAGGGGAATATACTACTATGACTGATACCCTGCAATTTTAGTCATAAATAAGCAACTAGTATTCTATTCCTAACACTATCAAACAGTTCGTGGTAACGAACTGTAGTAAGGAGCGACCCGGCTCAATAGTAACCAAAACTCTGATAAAAGTTGAATTTTGATATCAATAGCTACATCAAAAGAATTGCATTTTAATGCTGATTTTAAATATATATGTTTCATCAGGTTTAATCTTACCCATCAAAAGTTACGAGCCTGAGAAAATTTGCGTTATTTAAGAAAACTCTCGTGCACAGATTGGGATGACGGCCAACGTCCACCTGCGCAAAGCGGAGTTTCGGACCCGAGTACTCCAACGACAACGCCGCAATAAGCGGGAAAATCTGTTTCGACTCGGCCGACCACGTCGCATGAGCATACACCAGCCACCAGCACGGCTTCTTCTCTAACACTTCATGCATATTCGACGCCGTGAGTGTCAGCATGGAATGAGGCGCCTTGCTTTCCGGCTCCTCCACAGAGAGGAAGACCACAAAGACGAAGAGAACGTAGTACACCAGCATTCGCGGGCAATACCAAGATAAAAATTCAAAAGAGGTGAAGCAACTTCCACCAAACGAATTCCTTCATAAAGCAGATAGAAGGTATAGTTTTGTAGGTTATTCTGCTTGTTTACTGATCACTTAAATGTCACTTAAAAATCAGCTTTATAACTTAGAAGACAACACTGCCTTTCCATGACAAAATATAACAGTTCAAAATAGGGATGAAACCTTTTAATTGACAGTGAAACAAATATAACATTTTTTAACTGGATATTTCGGACACATATACAGTGTCTATCATCAGCAGGTCAATTTTGGGCTGATTTGCGTGATTTTCGACCCCATGCGTGATTCTGTCGGCACCATGGATGTGTGGGACGTGTGGTGGGATTGTCAGGTTGTTGGAGTGCATTTCTTTGAGCGCAGAGCAGGAGAAATGACGAATCTGGTGTACTAAAGACGCCATCTGCATTTGAATTTCAACTGTGATGTGCGTGGATGAAAGGATGATGTGTTTTGATGGTTGTGGATAATTTGAAATGTGAACCTGCCATTTGAAGCTTGGGCTGTGTTGGAGTGCCAGGGAGCATGCGTACAACATATCGTACAATCGTACGATATTTCAATCGTACAATCGTACGACGTGCAACAGACATATCGTCCCACTAGTAGTGCTGGCGTTGCAGGAAATGCGACTAACTTCTATCATAATTCTTAGAAAATATATGCCTTTTGGAGCTGGCTAAAAGAAATGTTTAGAAAAGCGAAAATAGCAAAAAGTCAGCACAGTATTAGACGTAGACACAGTTCTACATTTATGGGTTACTATGTGAATCCAAAACCTAGTGAATAGGACGTTATCAGCGCTTATTGGGGACTCATTTGATTGGACATTTAAAGTTCTAGTTCACTTTCTAGGAATGAAAAGAGATGATTAGGCAACTAGCTTCTCCCGACAAAAATCCGATAAAAATTTTGAGATTAGCATTTTCTTAAAAATAGATCAAACATCCAGTGTTGTCAGAGCCCCCTAGAGCCTGGGACCAAGTGATGTAAGTTGTATCCAGGGGCATTTAAGATTTTTATGTAAAGGGTGGATGTATAAATTTTAGAGCTAAATCATTTGATTGGAAATTGAAAGTTCTGATTACCTTTTTATTGCCCGGCTGGACATCCCCTATGGCGAGGGCGCGCGGCAGCGCTTTGACCTGTTCCTGCCGGAGGGCACGCCCAAGGGGCTGTTCGTCTTCGTGCACGGCGGCTACTGGCTCGCCTTCGACAAGAGCTCCTGGTCGCATCTGGCGCGCGGTGCGCTGGCGCACGGCTGGGCGGTGGCGATGCCGTCTTATGACCTTTGTCCGGAGGTGAGGATTGCCGACATCACCCGGCAGATCACCGCGGCGGTGGCCCGGGCGGCCGAAGAGGTCGCGGGGCCGATCGCGCGTAATGTCTGATTATTACCTTTGTAAATATTTTTAAGAATTCGTGTTTATTTCCGAGGACACTTCTTTTTATTCAAGGGTATATCATATCAAGGGGAGGAGCTTTTGAGCTCAGTGAAGTCCCAAATGATCTACTAAAACATCTCTTCATTTTAACTTTTCTTCATTTTTTGCCTCCTGTCTAGCCATGTCATTTAGATTAAACCATTGGATTGCAAAGTTACGATGCATGGTTTTGTTGCTCCTCCCATAATTGACTTTACACGTGCATTTTTTGAAAGCAACCTTCTTTTGAAAAACACTTTCTAATATGGACTTTGATGTAGTTTTAAAGTGTGTCAAGATTTGACATAGCTCCAAAATTTCTACACTACAGTAGTTTCACAGACCGAAAGTTGCCAATGGTCTAAAACATCTTGGAGGAAGTTTTTTAGACTGATTTCTACAAAACCTCCGCCAGTATTCCATTGGATTTGGCTATCGTAGTACGGAAGGTGGATGGGTGGCTCAGAAGTGGCAAACGGATCTGAGAATTCGTTCCTCCCCAAGGGCCAAAAATGTTTTTCCATACCGACTACAAACCCTCATCGGTTTTCTCCTGTGCGAAAATGTTGTTTAAATTATTTATTTGTTTGTGAATGTGGATTAATAAACTTATAAACTTATGAACAAGTACCACAGTAAAACGAAATAAATTAATAGAATTGTAAGCTGAAGTTGTAATGAGTATATAAGATTATAGCAACAATGATAATTGAACTTATCTTGATGCGAAATCAATAAAAAAAAGACATTTCTTAAATGTCTTGATTTATTCCAAGCAAGTATAGTTTTATTGCATTTAACGTGGATCTTTGTGCAGTGTTTTATATATTATTTTAACCAATGATTTTATTGCTTAATGGCTTACTTTTATCTTATTTTGTTCATCCTGAAGTAGCACTGTTACTTGTGATTTTTTGTTTTGTGGCTATCTTTTTTTGCAACTCCTTGGATTGTTTAATTCTTCGTTTATTTAGTATTATCATGTCCTAGCTTGAGGATATTTTAATGAATAAACGTTTTCTATTATATAATCAAGTTCTTAACGTGGCTGAAAAGCGATATAATATATTAATAGAAGGGTGCCATAAAACTTGCCCTGGTTTCGCGATGATGGTAGCCTGCCTCATCTTTTCGCGTGGCGTAGCTCCGGTCAGCGCGTCTTGCCGCACTCTGCTGATTGGCACCGGCATCGTCTGGGGCAGCACCGCGCCCCTGTTCCTCGCTCCACCCACGGATGTCGACGGCATCTACGAACGCTGCCTCGCAGCCGTTTCTTGTGTACTGGTCCTCACCATTGCTCGCCTCTATTGCCCACCTGCCAAGCAGCTGAAAGCGACCTGATGTTCACGGATATTTCTGCTCTCGACGTTGTTCTCCTACTACTACTACTACTACTTGTAGTGGTGGTGGTGGCAGTGGTGGTGGTGGTGACATTGTCGCCACAAGCATCGTTCTGCTGTGAAGAAGTCGCAGCAGCAGCAATCTGTACTAGTAGACGACGGTTCCTCAGATGAGGAGGTGGGTGATGAACTACTGTGGTCGTCGTCGTTGTTGTTATAAATCCTAAACAACACTGTGCTACCAGTATGATGAGTAGACTCCAGATCTTTATCATCAGAAAGAATGACTTCGCTTGATAGCTGCTGTCTCCGCTACGACGGGATGCTGACCGTGTCGGTCAAACACTGGGTGCCTACGAACTCATCGAACTGATTGGATCAGGCGGCATGGGTTCGGTATTTCGCGCGCGCCGCACAGACGGTGCATTTGAGCGCGAAGCCGCGATCAAACTGATCAAAAAAGGCATGGACACCAATCGCGTCGTTGCTCGTTTCACCTACGAGCGACAGGTCCTGGCGCGCCTACAGCACCCAAACATCGCCCAGCTACTGGACGGCGGCGTAACAGACGACGGCCAACCCTACTTCGTCATGGAATATGTAGGTGCAGCTTGCCGGGAATCAGCTTGTCCAGGTGCTTGTGGTCCGGCTTGTCCTTGGACTTGCTGCGGGCCTCCTCGGCCGACGACTGCAGCGGATCGTCGATCATGTCCGACACGCCAATCACCGACAGCGCCACCGACTCCGGCACGTGCACCAGGAAGAACCGGTTGGCCAGCGCCGGGCTCAGCACCGACGTGCGCTTGTGGGCCGTGGCGCAGATCCGGGCGAAGGAGTCGACGTTCAGCAGCGGCTCGTCGATGCGCTCGGGCAGCGCCACGGTGTAGGGTGAATGTCGACATTAACCAGATTTTGGACATTCATAGTAACATATATTTTGAGGTGAGTGTTGAACTAAATCGAAACACGTAATAATAATAATAATAATGATAATAATAATTTATTTATGCCCTCTTTACATACAAAAGATGTACACAGAGGAGTGTGAAAAGAAAACTTAAAAATATAAAAATTACACTTCTAATGAAAATAAGTAGATCATAGTTTTTTTTTTGCAGATTACTCAAAAAACCACTCACAAAACATGACCTATAAATACTAATACAACTCATACTAAGCATTTTGTATCAATGTTCATATAAATTTCTTCCGTTCGCTTTATATTTGATGTAAGCTTTACGCTTTGAAATATTTACGAAGTTTTTTAGTCAATAGTTGATGCATTAAAAAACCTCTAATTTTTGAATCTTCAAGATAGACAAATTTTTTATTAAAAATGACACATTTTAGGATGCTCAGGGGTCACATTCATACACCAAAAATTCGGAAACCTTGGTGTGGGGTTCAGACTCTATAGCGTTTGTGAACCTTTTAATTTTTTTCAAATGTACCCCAGAGAATAGTCAGTCTGGGTTTGTCCCAGTGAAATATAGGAACGGGGCTACAATTAGTGATAAGGAAAGAGTTAAAGAGAAATGGGCTGAACATTTTGAGAATATTCTAAACCGTGACAAGTTATAGAAAAAGATATAAAAAAGAATGAAAAACCTTTATGACGCTGTGGATGTGAAGGAAGATTTATTTTGTGAGGAAGAATTAGTGACTATGCTTAAAGCATTAAAAAATAATAAGGCACAAGGCGCTGATAGTGTGGTAAATAAGTTTTTTTTTAAATATGGTCGTTGACTTTGGGAAAAAATGAGCGTGGGAAGGGGCCTAGGCGCCCTCCAATTTTTTTTGGTCTCTTCAAAAAGAGCACTAGAACTTTTATTTTCCGTTAGAATGAGCCCTCTCGCGACATTCTAGAACCACTTGGTCGATACAATCACCCCTGGAGAAAAAAACAAAAAACAAACAAACAACGCTGAGCCTGATGGTGTGATTTTCGTTAAGATTCTATGACTTTTAGGGGGTGTTACACTGAATCTGAAGGGGTGATTTTCGTTAAAATTCTATGACTTTTGTTAACTTTTATACGAATAACTCTCTATTATCATTTTTCTAATAAAATACTATTCTCCCTTTTATTCTGATATTTTCTACCAATAAACATAAAACCCTGTTGTAATAAAAAATACCGGGCAACACCGCTATCTGTATCTACCATTTTGTAACCACTCGTTAAATGATTTAAAATAATTTAACAACGATTTTTTTACTGAACCACTTTGAGAGAACATTTTCAACCCCGGATTCGTGTTGCTAAATTAATCCACTTATGAAAAATGACCTAAATAGTAATACTGTCTTCGTAACATACCAACTGGCTACTTTGATTATGAAGTTTGTACGACGTTCGAAAATCAAATTGACTACTCGTCAAAATCATCCTTTCAACAGTGTGTTATAACTAAATCTCCTTGGTCCGTTTCTATTGAAAATATTGTTTTACTTGTTGCAATTGGTTTTTTCTTTATGTTGATATCAATTTTAATTTTAATATTTGTTTACTTTTTATCTCGTAAAATATTTTTCCCTTTAAAACCTGCTCTGGTGCCAAACCGTAAATCACCGAGTCGAAGTATTCTTTACGTTTTAATGTCGTTCCTTACTTTCATTTCAAAAAACTTGTTTTTTTGGGCTGAGTCAAATAGAGGCTGAGTTACATGAAGATTGAGTCAATGGGGAGTTTAGACATATGGGGGGTATAGTTGTGCGGGAATTGGGTCAAATGGATATGAGTTGAATGACGGTTGAATTGCATGGGGATAAAATTGACCGAGGGTTGAGTTACATGGGAGGTGAGTCAAGTTAGGTTGACTTGAACAGGATTTTTGTTAAAGAGGGTTAAGTTGAGTAAAACAGGGGTTGATTTGCAAACCCAATCATCATCGCTATCATTTTCAGTTTTGATATGTTTTGACTCTCGCTGGCCAGGTTGATTTATGGAATCGTGAAGATGAACCTGGTGGTGTGCTCAGGAACAGATTCTACCCAGATTCTACCACCATGGGCTTCGATAATGCTTTTACAAATGGCTAATCCTAAGCCAGTCCCTCGAATGCTGCGGTCTCCTCGGGAACGAACGCGATAAAACCGTTCAAAAATTTTGGGGATCTCTGTTGAGGAGATGCCCTCTCCGGTATTGGATACGCGTGCCGGAGCGTGTGTAGCTTGCTGGCCTCAGGTGGCTTGGTGCTGCGGTGATTTTTTAGTAGTAGTAGCTTACAAGCTTTTCTTTCTTTGATGTATTGAGTCAAATATAACTAATTTTTAGGTGAGAAAAAACATGACGATAAAAAGTTTCATTAGCACTAGTTCTTATGATATATCTTAGGGGGAAATATTTAGTTTTCACACACATAAAGAAAATTTAGCGTGTTTTAGATCAGAAAAAAGTTATTGCTAGGAAACATTTGCTGTGCATGATGAATTCAATAAAGTCAAAAATAGTGGTTTATCTGATAATCAAGAAAAACTATGATTGAAAAAATAAAAATCCAAGCTGGATTCGAAAGCATGATGATCTAATTTGAAGTCCAGCGCTGTACTAAGAGAACTACACCTCTAATAATGTAATTTAATATATTTTGTGTTTGTAGGACTTTTATTGCGTAGCTTATTAAGGGGGCATAGAGGAGGAATATGCGGGAGGGATTCTTGCAAACCTCCAGTTAAGGTTTTGGACCATTTTTATTATGATGATACCTTTTTATGCTTCCAAGATTCCTGGAGGAATCTTGCCACTAAATACTGTGGAGTTATCTAGCATTTCAATTGTTAGACCAACTGTATTTGAAAAGTCAGTAGCGTGATTCTGGCCTGTAAGATCAAGGCCAGTAACGTTAAAACCATCTGGAAGAAGAATTTCTCCTTCAAGTTGAGCGTCATTTAACATTTGTACTGTCAGGCCCGTAGTATTTTTTAAGTTCATCTTTGCGAGGGTCATACCACTTGTGTTTAGCCCTGTTAGGTTGAATCCAGAAGGTAGAGTGATGTTGTATAATCTAGTGGCAGAATGGCGAAGGGGCCGGCCGGCAGAAAGTGCTCCTCGGCGCGTCCGTTGTGCGGCCGCTCATGGGCCACCGTGGTGACGATGCCCGACTGGCCATAATCCCATCGCATGACCTTGATGCCGGCCATTTCCCGCAGGCGCGAGCGCACGCCGTCGGCGGCAACCAGCAGCCGTGCCGCCAGGGTTGCGCCGTCGGCCAGGTGGACGGTGATGCCGGCCGTTTCGGTGTCGAAGCCGGAAACCGCCACGCCTTCGATGATGTCGATGCCGAGCGCGGTGGCCGAGGGCGTCGGCTGCGGGGGACGATCGTCGCTGGCCGCAGGTGACCCGCTCGGCCAGGCGGCGAGCGCGATCCCGACTGCGATCAGTGCGACGAGGGGAACGATGGCCAGCGAGCGCCAGGAGCCGGTCCCCGTGCGGAGCGGGGCTTCGCCCGCGAGGGCGTGATCCAGGTCGGCCGCCATCTGGTTCCCGTGTAAACTGTCAACTGAGTAATGAAAACACTTTCTAAAAGTCCAGTCTTTGCAGCAGCCCCCTGCCTCCATCCGGTTTTGGCACTCAAGGTTAATCCTTGATTGTTTCAGACTTTTTAAAAGGCGTGTGTCAATTTGTCGATCTTACTTAGTGCTAGAGCAACAGCTGTTTACGCTGTTAAGCCAGAAAGGACATTAGGTGCTTTTAGTTGCAAAAAGGATGTTATTTCCTCCAAATCAGACATATTAATGAGTTTCCTTTTGCTCTCATAGTAACTAAAGTTGAAAAACAAAAGTCCTTTCCAAATCCTTTTCCTTGGATAACCTTGAAACTAGAGATAAGTTCTTTGCTAAGTATGAGTGTTTTCATTTCTGTGTTGAATCAGAGTCCAAATTGCGACAATGGAATCTAAACTATCTAGCCACAACGGAATTTGAGAATGCTCGTAGTTGGTTGAGAGCAGGAAGAAACTACCATCGGGGCTATCAGCGTCGTAGTTGACCGTGCGCAGGGCGAAATAGCTCGTGCCAGGAGCTCGTTGAAAAGGAAGTCGTGACATAATTTCACAGATGTGTCGTTGAATGTGAAGGTTCCGTTTGTGTCGTTCCATGACTTCCACAAGAAACTGGATCCCTCGAGGATAGCTGTTGATGGAGCGTTGGTAAAATTCCATTCCTCACGGATATATCTTAGATATCAAGAGCAAAGCAATCCTCATATGGCACTTGTGACGAGGCAAGAGGAGCTAAGAGCCAAGAGCTCATATGGTATGAGCTCTAACAAAATTCCAAGAATCAATAGATTGATTTAAAAGGAAAGTCAGAGACTTAATGCCGGTCAAGATTTAAAATAAGAGCTCTGAGTCACGATGTCCTACTAAATATCAAAATTCATTAAGATCCAATCACCCACTCATAAGTTATAAATACCAAATTTTTTCTAATATTGAGCCGGGTCGCTCCTCGCTACGGATCGTTACCACGAGCTGTTTGATAATTTCTGTTCGTTTTTGGGGCTGGTTTTCTCGTTGATAGTGATTAAATAAAAAATGTTTTTTGTTAAAGTGCAAGTAAGTAGCAACAATAAAACTTAAAACGAACAGAAGTTATTACGTATTTGAAAAGGGTTGTACTATACCTTTCTCTTTACGCTAAAGTTTGACTCTTTCTAACAGCTCTACTTTTTAAAACAATAAATAAATTTAGCGTAAAGAGCGAGACGTTGAGGGAGGTCGCGCACGAAGCGGTGGTCCACGGCCGCGTCCCAACGGGCGCGATGGGTGTCGCGGAGTTCGTCGCTGAAGGTCGGTGCGGTCATGGCGCGGGCCGTGGTTGATCCGGGTTCCGTTCCGATAGCACCCGCGCGCCGCGCGCGCACCCGGCGAATCGCGAAGGCCGGGCTTGATTTCGCCGCGGCCAGTCGTTATCTCGTCTGCGCCGGATACCGGCCCCGGCGTCCCCATCGTCTAGAGGCCTAGGACACCACCCTTTCAAGGTGGAGACACGGGTTCGTTTGCCATCCTCCTCGTCCTTCTCACCCCACCTGCCCCTGTTCGTCCAGGTCTTGTTGCATTGTCGTCGAGCTCATCGAGCACCGTTCTTGCCGTTCCTGGACTTCAGAAGGGTCATGTTCACGTTGAACTGTACGACGAAAAGGTTCGCGGAACACCAACCAACCCAAAAGCCATCCAATCAGCTTTGCCCTGCTGACTCACACCCGATCACGAACGCCCAGACATCGACCATCATCCCTGCACATGAGTCGTCGTTAAGTCAGATTGCACTGAACACGGATGCTAGACGCAAGGGCAGAGGAGTCTGACATCCCCAAAATAAAATTTAAGGCCTCAATACACTGCTTATAACTACATTTTAGTCTGTCTTTCTTAAAATGTTCCATTTAATGGAGTCTCCAGATGTTACCTAATGTGGAATTCTTTAACTCTTATATACAATGTTTTTCTATTCTCTATTTGTGGTTGGTTTCAGGAGGTTTATCATAAATATTCCTGAGCATGAACGAAATGATCTTGTGCGTCTTTGTTTTCAAGTAGAACTAGCACACTGGTTTTTCATCGATGGTTTATAACGGCGCTGGTTACCGTTATTACGCCAGCTGCGAATAAGCCCTTTCGACTCATAAAAATGCAAGGTCGAAACTTTTACGCCACTGCGTTTTGCCACAAAGCCAACCGCTAGGTTTGCATCAATAAGTTTCTTATCTGACATAATTTTCTCCAAGGTGTTGACCTAAAGTTAGCTTGAGGTTTTACGCTGCGCACATCATAAAAAAGGAGTGATAGTCATGCAACAAAAACCAATAACAAATACGGTAATTATTTATTCAAGTGCGCGAAAAAAGGGCAGCTGGGTACGGTACGGCTCCACTGGATATATTTTTTGAAGGGGACGGCCAAAAGTGGTCAGGATATATGGCCATTATCATGGCTATCGCGCGTTATGCCCAAGAAAATAAAGCCGAATACCTTACGGTTGGCGTGGAACTAAACAATCTCAACAGCGCGATAGAGGGTGACACACGGTGGCCTGAGATCATTGCGAGAATCCGCTCTGTATATGAGGGAAATCTCATCTATGCGCATAATTACGACAATGATTCAGACCTCCGCAGTCTTCCTGCCAGCCATGGGGACTTAGAAAATTTTAACACTTGTGTTTTTCCTTTAATTTTCTATGGTTTAACTTGTTTTCTTTATAACTCCCTCTTCCGGATACGAATTCCTGTCTAATATACCTTTAGCTGCTATAAGATAAAATAATACCTGACTGATTTAGTTTGAAAACCTAAGGTATTGATGTATTGATTTATAGATCAGAAGCTTCCTGTGATGATAGTGGCTTGTGTTGCACTCTTCATAGTAGCTGCTCTTTTGCTGGGATTCCTCTTTGTTGTATGGAAAAGTTCGGATTCATTTCTAAAAGAAAAATAGCATCACAGCATTATTAACACCTACATTCTACTTCCATTTAATTACTTTTTTCCACGTTTAAATTCACAGAGAAAATGACTAAGGAATTACGTATATCGAAAATTAGGGAAACACAAATTAAGCCTATTCTATTTGTGGAATGTATAAAAATTATTATTTAAAATTAAATACATCTTGAACGTATTTATCTGTGTTTTTAAATGTATTTAAATTAAAATAGTTCATTTCAAATATTTCGTAGTACTCGACACGTGGCACTCTTACTTGAAGTTCATCTAATTTTGAACTTTCACTTGGAGTTTCTTTTCTTAATGCCTCTAATTGACTTTTTTGAGATTGAATATCTCCAGAAAGTCCTCCCAATTTTTGTCTTTGTGATGCACAATGTTCTGCAAAAACATTTGCTAATTGTGCAAAACCTTTAGATAATTGATCTTTTTTTTCACCTTCTTCAATAAGTGCAGCCAATTTGGCTTTTCTCTCACTTGATTTAGTTTGTAATGTTTCCATTCTTTGTTTTTGTTGTTCACAATGTGGGAGGGCATTTGGCTGGTGGTACCATTGTAGAGGTTCAATTCACTAAACCTGTAGAGGTTAGCCAAGTTCGTGATGTATTGAAAACATTCGACCTTGAAAATGCACAAATTCAATTGTCTGGTGATACTGCAGAAACAGCAGGCGAAGATGTTATGATTCGAACTCGTAACCTGGAGCCAAGTGAAAGTGCAGCTGTAGTAGAAAAATTGAATAGCGATATCGGTGAAAACACAGTAAAACGTATTGAAACCGTTGGTGCTGTTATCGGCTCTGAAGTAACGCAACATGCGTTATTGCAGACAACCAGGTTCCATTCCCCCGTCCAGTAGCACTTAGGAAAATCCTATGTCTCCATCCCCATCCCGGCCAATCTTAGAAATCTGAACTTATTTTGTTAAGATATTATTGGATTTAAAAAGAAGACAACGCTATTACTAAGAGACATTTCTTCATAAAGAACGAATTTAAAAAGTCCTGCAGATACAAAGTGGATGGCGGAAATGAAAGGCGCGGATGAAAAGTCCAGGGCTGTGCAGTAGATTGAGCTTCAGTCAGGGATACATTAGCCGCTTTAACTTTGGATGAAGTATGATGGATTATTGAAGATTGTCCTTTTCAGCCAAACAGCATTGGCTAAATAGAAAGCAGGTCCTCTGTTGTTGGTGTTGGAGGATGTTATAAAGAAAGATTTAAGGGAAGTGGGAACTTCCTGGGAGGGTATAAAGAGGGAGGCTTTGAATAGATCACAATGGAGGAGGGACGTGTGTAGCTGTGTTGGCTTCAGGCGGCTTGGTGCTGTGGTGAGTTGCTAATAGTGGTTGTAAATCAATTACTTTCCTGCTCCCAAAGCTTGGACAATTTTATCCTTTACTATAAAAAAAAACAATGAAAAAATAAACATGAAGAAGTTTTTTCAATTGAAAGTAAGGAGTAGTATTAAAACTTAAACGAACAGAGATTATTAAGCATATGAGGGGTTCTAAAAATGCTTTAGCATAAAGAGCGAGGTATTTAGGAGGAGATAAATACCTCGCTCTTTATGCGAAAGTATTTTTAGTAATTTTAACTACTTATTCTACAGCCTTTTTGATTCAGGGGTCATTCTTAAACAATTGGGACAAAACTTAAGATTTAGTATAAAGAGCGAGAATTTGTAGAGATCACAAAAACTGACTTAAAAGTATTAAAGAACATTCTACTCTTAATACTAAAAGGACAGGCACTAACGTTTTTAAAACAAATTTAAATCACAATAGGCACAAAAGCCACTTCAACAATTAACTCGATAGAGTTATTGCAACAGGCCTTCCACAAAAGCTTCATTGACACTAGTTCATTGAATAAACTGAAACATGGCCTAGTAACATTTGAACAGACTCTAAACATAAGGGATATCCAGCGGCCGCCGCACGCGCCTGGCGCGCGCCAGATCTTGGGGGAGGGGTTGACAAGAGTGAGATATGTTGGGGGAACTTTCTATCGAGGAATTTGTCATGGGAGAAGAAAATTTCCATGAAGGGAGCGCAGGATTTTCTATCATTATTAAAAAAAAAATGAAAAAATAAATATGAAAAGTTTTTTCAACTGGAAGTGAGGAGTAGCTTTAAAACTTAAAACGAACAGAAATTACTACGCATATGAGGGGCTCACCTCCTCCTAATGCCTCGCTCTTTACGCTAAAGTATTTTTAGTGTTTTCAACTATTTATTCTACGGCATAAATTACACATAACAACAATACTCAGTCCATTCCTGGACGCCGAGATCCTCAATCGTTACCTCATAAACATAATGCGCAGAGGGATCACTGCTCCTACTCTCAGAAATAATCTTACCTCTGATTTATACAACAAAACTACCAATTATCCTCCTGCCATTTGCCCCAGGGGAAACTACCTCATCATTATATCAAGAAAAAACACAAAAATTAAGTTTGTTTCTATTTATATTTAATACTTTATATAAAAATAATTTTATTACCCATTATTTAACTAGTCTTTTGCTATGTTTTCATATTCTAGGCACTTTAAGATTTTGATAAGCCTTTGATTAATATTTTATATAATAATAAATGCCCAATACAGGAAAGTGAAAACATCATTTCTTAGTGTCAGATCCAACCCAGGGAAGAACAAAATCTAGTTCATAGTAACCGCAAAATAAAAACGTTTCTTGAAAGAATAACTATCAAGTGACGAAGAATTGCCATTTAAAGCTGATTCAGAAATGGTAACTGTTATTTCCGTTAATATTAACATTAAATTTTATTCCGAAAACAAATTTATTCCTCTTATGTTAGTGGGTATTGAAAGTAATAATGGATGGATAATGTTTAAAATAATATGGAGTTTAGCTATTTTTAGCTGTTTTTTAAAGTTTAGTAAAAACAGCTTTCTTCAAAAAATAGCGTTCATGAATTATTTATTGATGGGATGGTTAGTAATTATTGTTTTTGATGAGTTAATTATTGGCATCCCTTTAATATCTCTATATTTACTGGTTGCAGGTGGCATACTGTATACTACTGGTGTAATATTCTATCTTTGGGATAATCTACCTTTTAATCACTTACTTAATGGTAACTCCTGTCACTCTTTTTAGATGGCTCTCTCCTCAACAATGGTAAAAAAAAACACACTTTGTTAAAAATAGTCCACAAGTAATGCTATGCCCACAACAGCCCTGGCTATTGTTTACATGACGGGTTTATCATTAGGAAAAAGGGGGATGTTTGATTCTGGTTGTGTCCAAGAAAAGCTAAGGGCATTAATGCAAAACTTTGGGGAATGTTGAGGGGCATTTACAACTAATCCAAAGGGACTGTGAGAATCCATTTTATCAAAAAGGTGTATACCATCAGTGATGAGGGGATGAATTGTCAAAACGCAACTTTAACCAAAAGAGAGAGCATAAAAATAACACTGTAAAGATGCCTCTCTTTTTTTTAGCATCTCCCTTTCTAGAGAGCCGTTGTTCTACAAATTCACCATTTTCTGCCTCAGCAAAAAGAAGAACTGGCAAAAAAATCTCGATCTTACTTAGCCACACTTTCATTGGTCTATGATTTTAAACACTGTAGTCCAGAAAAGCTGCCTAAATTGGCTATATTCCAATCCAGCGCCGAAATGCAAAGTAATATGTCTTTCATTTTTTATCTCTTCGGCCCACATAAATATGGGAAATATATAATATGGCCCTTACATTGAAAAGTTTGGAGACCCCTGTTCTACATCGTCAGCCTCTTTTTTACGTTTTTTTTCAATGCAGCTGGCGGGGCACTGGAAAATCATAGAGGTGTTTAATGGCTCACCTAACGGGAAATTGACGTATTTAAAAATATTTCATAATTAAAAAAATAATTTTAAAAACGAAATCATTTACTTATGGAAAACTTCATTTTTCTATGGCTCTCTATTAGTAAGATCTAATATATTATCCTTCGAAAATTCCTTTAAAACCATTAAGATCTTGTAAATTTAGCATATGAAGTCCCAGCTCCACGGGCTAGTGATACTCCTTTCATGGACCGTTGGGACATCTGTGTATTTGTCGACTTAAGGACTTGAAAAGGCTTGGGAATTGGATCTAATCCTGAAACGTGAATTTAAATGGCTGACTTGAGACTTTTCTTCCAAGAGCTTTATTAATTCGTATTGGTAGAAGGGTAAGTTAGGATATCGTTAAATTTAGAATGTCGAGTTCCAGTTCGAACCCATCCTTGTAGGCGGCACATCCCCCTCAACTATATATTGGAGTTACCTCCCTCCCGGGGCAGACACTACCTCTCTCGACCCTAACCAGGTTAAAAAAATAGTGAGGAATAAGATTCCACAGTTTTCTATATTTTTCGGAAGTCAGAACTAAACTCATCACATCAAGGCTCCATACGACGTAGCAAGCTGCGCACGCCACCCTTGCATCATCAAAATTAGTCTAAGCTAACTTTATTCGGCAAAAAGCTCACACTAGCCTGGTACAACTTTGCCTGGTTGCTTATGTAGCTCCGATTGTTTGTGCGAAAACGACCGAATTGTTGGTTACTGCATTGTCTAACTCTATTCAAAAGATATCTATCAGGATGAGGTGCAAAAAGATTACTATTAATGATAATAAGTGAAATTTTGTAGTTTTTGACGGTCTGGTAGATTTTGTCCATGGATATCTTCAGTTGAGGCTGGGGGCATAGCAGTAGGGAGGACTTCAAGTGTTCTTTACCTTGGTATTATTGTTGATGAATCACTCTCATTTAAAGATCATAATGTGAAAGTTTCAATCTTTTGGAGGCGTCCGTTCTGCGCTTCTCCGGGGCAGAAATCAATTAGGTATCTAAAACTCTCTTGTGTTCTAGAGTCGCATTGAGCCAGAAGGTTCATCAGTTTTTCGTCCGAGCGAATGTCATCGATGATTTTGATCCCCTCGTAAAGATGGGAGAGTTGTGTCCGAACAAAGTACATTGCTGCAGCATGTGCAATCCAGTCGTCAGCGTATCCATGGTCGCTTCGGCGGGTCCGTTCAAGACATTGATTAGACACTGAGGCATCGTTGCACGCCATCATCGACACAAATAACGACCGGGAGATATAAATGACAACCAGGACACTCAAAGATAAATTACAGACCGGGACACTGGGACACAAATGACGACAAGGACACATGGAATATAAATGACGACTGGGACGCTCAAAGATAAATTACAGACTGGGACACTGGGACACAAATGACGACCGGGATACTGCGAATATAAGAGACGACAGGGACACAGGGACACAACTACAAGGGGGATGCCGTGGGCACAGGGGATATATAAATGAAGACGGGGACACAGGGAATGTTCGATTAGCCCGGGTCCCCCTGTCGCTCGGGCTCGCGGCGGGTGGGATGCTCGCGGCGGTCGTCCCGTTCGGCCCCTTCGTCTACGACCGCTGGCTGGCCGACCTCGACCGCGAGCCGGCCGACGGGAGGTAGCCCCAATCCGGCAGAACGGTAACTGCGGACGCGCGGCGAGCCCCAATTCGGTCCCGCCGGTTCCTGGAGACGAGATCTCCATTGCCGGATTGGGGCTAGCCGCCCGGCCCTGGCGCCGCTTCGCTTCGCGATCGGGCCTCTCCCGGGTAGACTGGGGGGTAACAAGGGGGCAAGTTGCCATCCAATAATTTCGGAAAAACTGTAATTTATTAAGTAGCTTTAAAACTCTTGCTTGTTTTAAGTGTCAAATTTGCTCTTTACTTTGAGCAGATAATTTTTATAAACTAACACATGCTCGTTTTAGCATAAGTAAAACGAGAAAAATAGGGGTCTATTCCACTTCATAATATGTTCCACGTTAATATTTTTACAAACATACTGTCTTTGAAACCTTATCATCAAGTGAATAGGTGAGCTCAATTAATGGCGAAATTGAAAATGTTCTAGCTGCTCCATGAAAGTTGAAAAATTGTAGAATATAACTGAAACTACTACAAATTAAAAATAATTAATTAGGTTCGGATCAAAATATTATATCCTGTTCTGGTTGTACTATTCAACTACAAATCCATAGGATCATATAAACATATAAACATATTTATTTATTATTATTTAAGAATTAACGACGCTTCTTGACTACTAAGGTCCCTGCAATTATATAGCATATAAACATATAAACATATAAACATAGGATCATATAAACATATAAACATCATATATGCATAGCTGGGCTCATGATGAATAAGGAAGCTTCTAAATCTTGTTTAGGCTAGGAAGGTATTAATAGTGTAAATACTAATCACTCATTTTATGACTAAAAAGTTCAGGGTATCAGTTATAGTAGTTATAGTAGTATCAGTTATCAGTTGCAGTAGTATGCCCTTGTAGAGCCGACTGACGGAGATACTAGTGATTCAGATGAATTTTACTTACAGTAACAGGAGCAAATAGACAGGGTACCAGGTAGAAATACGCTTTTTTATTGGATATTCACGCCCAGATCGGCAGAAATGCTAGGGTCCTGGCACGTTAACACGGCATGTTGCCATGCATGCGCCGATTCCGATCGGTTTGCCAACTCATCCGCAAACTGGTTATCTAGGGCGTGTGACCGGGTCTTATTGGGGGAACCGGCGCTAACTTTGCGAACACTGTCCTAGTGAGAACCGGCTTCCCAAGCTGATTCTCAGGCTGTGGCGTTTCGTGTTTCGCAGACGATTTGTGCATGGATGCGCGAGCAAATCGGGGGGCAGTGGCGACTGCGCGCAGTCAGCGTGCGGTGCATTGAGACATATTCTTTTTTTTTAACAATTCTATCAATCGTAAGTGCGATATAGCACTGAAAACAACACTTTTGGTACCACTTCTTAAGTGGAAAAGCTCTGAAGTACAAAAAAGTACTATTGTAATAGTTATATTCCAAACGGGTGATCGGATATCAATGAAATTTGATATTTAGTCTCATCATATCGTATCGTGTCTCAGAGCTCTTATTTTAAATTCCGACCTGATCTGGTGACATTGGGGGGGTAGTTGGGAGGGGAAAACCTAAAACTTTGAAAACAGAGCGGAGGAATCGGAGAAACTGGGGCACCCTCACCTTGGGGCCGTAAATACAAGTGGAGGAGGAAGAAGACCCCTCAATTGTACATTCAGCACGGCTCATCGGCGTGTGGACACGTCCCGTGAGTTACAAACCTTCTCCAAGCAATTGGTTAAATTGCATGGTGCAAAACATAATCGTGAGCGGATTCTTTATAAAAGGACAGCTGCGGCAAGGCATAAGATCCAGATTCATGGGCAACGGCCTCTGCAAAGGGCTGCCTTGACCCTTTTGGGGCACCTGCAAGACTGGGGATCTTGTGTTGAAACTTAAGCTGTACCTATATTTTGGAAAGAAATGATTAATTAAATCTGTAGTTCTAAAGAGGATTGCCCATTTGCGCATTTCAAACTGCAATTCACACCCAGAAATAGAAGAATAACACACAAATTGTCGCTAGGTTTACATCAACTGCAAATTGTGAAAAATCAAACTGGGAATGTTAAAAAATATATCCTGAATCATGTTTATCCTGCGGTCCCTAGAGTTAAAGTTCATGATCCGAGCATTAAAGGTGCATGAGTTCAGTTTCCTAAATGTATACCCTGCCAGACCAGCTCGGGTTGCTCGCCGCCGACCGTGCCGGAACAGCTCTGAGCGCGGCGGCGGAATTGCGCAAGCGCCCGATCCTGCGTGGTGCCGAAGGCCATCTGTACCCCCCAGGGGTGCAGGGGCGGTTTCGCCTCGGGGTAGGCGGTCAGAGTGCGCTTCCGCGCCAGCTCGTGGCAGGCTTGCCGGAAGGGTTTGTCCCCCTGCAGGCGGAAGTCATGGGTCTCGGGCGGGGTATCGCGCCAGGTTTCGGCGGCGAGCCCGGTGATCAGAACCACGTATAAATTATGTATAGTTTCAATAGAAATGTTATTTGTTTTAATTACCAAATTGTGTATACTGTTTACCCATAATATTCACTAAAAGTATACCACCCCCCTTTGCCCCCAAAGTAAGCTCAGAGAAACTCCTCCGTAAAAATTTACCATTGTTGAAAGCCATTAGACAATATTTCTGATGTCTTGAACATCTTTCTTCAGTCCAATAATTGTCAGATTCTTATTTGCTTTATATTTTTCACCTGTTTATTTTTCCCTAGCCTACAGATCCCCTCCTTTTTTCCTATTCAAAATATTTGCATGATTTATTCATATATTTATATGCACTACAAGATTTTACTAATGGCTTGCAAGATCTTCATTGTATAATGTAGGTTTTTGATAATTCCAGAGAAGTTTCTTATCATTTCTGACAAGATTTGGTAACAGTAGACAGGATTTTATAATACCACACAAGATTTGACATTACTTGGTAAGAATTTGACAGTACCACTCTAAATTCTAATAATATAAAACAAGTTTAAATAGTAGCAGAAAATATTTTGGTTGTATGAAGTGACATTTTGCTAGTTCCATGCCGCTCAAGCTTCTATGCCGCCGATTTCCACCAACTGGGGTTCAGATTGCGGATAATGCCTCCGATGTACTCGTAGAGACGTTCGCGGAATGAGATGTGAGTTTGGTGTATGTACCCACAGCGTGAACGCGGCCGGCTGGCTTTCGCCGCTTCGCGGCTGATCGGGGGCTGTGCTTCATTTTCCATGGGCTGACGCCCACGGCTACATGCTTGGGCAGCTTCGCTGCCGTTTCCTACGATTTCGCGTCTGCTTGACGGTTGGCAATATTCCCGAACCCAACGATGAAAGGGTCTTCCTTCTTGGAAAGGGTCTTTCCTACTTTAGTCTCAGTGTTCGTTCTAAGGTTTGGTTTTTATATTATCCTTCAGATTTCATCTTTACTTTTTTATGTGTTTATGAATGACGCGGCTCAATAGTAACCGAAACTCCAAAAAACGGAATTTTGATACCAATGGGTATATCAAAAGAATTGACTTATTATGCTGATTCCAAATATATAAGATTCATTTAATTTAATTTTGCCCATCGAAGGTTGCGAGCCTGAGAATATTTAGTTGATTATCTGAACCCCATAGAATACTATATTTTAAATCGAAAAGAAGAAATAAGTAAAGAACAAGCAGTCCTATGTGGCGCAGTGGGTTTGACCTTAGCTTGGTAATACGGGACCCAGAGATCGAATCCTACTGCAGGAATGCACTGCAGGGCCGAGGCAGGGACCTAAGTAGTCAAGAAGCATCGTTAATCCGATACAATACAAAAAGAACAAGCATCAAGTGCCTCATGTGCCTCACTCGAGAGAAATCATACAGTCAATCGAGATATCTTCCCAGCAGAGCTATAGGGCTTGTTAACCACTACGTGCTGTTCGTGGTTCACCATGCCAGGCGGTTGATCGAGATCGCGGGTGTCACGACGAATCCCGATTCGGAGTTCATGGCCGAGGTCGCCCGCAACATCACTGCGGAGGGCGGCTTCCTCAACGGGAAGCGGTTCCTCATCGTGGATCGAGACAGCAAGTTCACGGAGCAGTTCGTCGAGATCCTGAAGGACGCCGGTGTGACGGCTGTGCGCACCGCCTACCAGGCGCCGAACATGAACGCGATCGCGGAGCGGTCGGTGTTGTCTCTCCGCACATACATAATTAAACGAAATTTGCATATTATTTTTTTTTGGCTAAATGGCTTTCTCATAGTTTTAACCGAAAGATTTTGAAAAAAAAGAGCGAGGAAGGAAGCCTAGTTGCCCTCCAATTTTTTGATTATTTAGAAAGGCAACTAGAACGTTTAATTTCATTAGTAAAAAATATACGTAATTTACGAATTAACTTGCGTAACGAACTTCTATATTCGTATGTTTTTATTGCGTATATGGGGGGGTTCACCCCTCGTCGATACCTCGCTCTTTACGCTGTTACCCCACCCCCTAGACTTACAAAAATTGATTTCGTGCCCCTGTATTCTTGCAAGTTCACACCATTTCCTCACCTTGAGGTAGTAAGGGCGGAATTAGATCTAAAGTGACTTTGAGAGAGCAATAAATAGGAATTTCGAGAATGTTAAGGAATTATAATTTTTAAGGCTCTAGTTATTTGGGAAAAACTAAAAATTAGTTTTTATCAAAGGAATTTTGATGATGTGCTTGAGGATATGGGCAGCTATGCATGAGCTACTGGATGCTCAACTGCGAAATACGTGGGGCTGGAAGCCCTTCATCCACTTTTGACACTTAAAATGGGCACATGAACTCTTCTGACTTCAATTGAGCCCGATCCGATCCAGAGTTTATACGACCACCCGTTCCATAAAAACCTTTTATGCCCCGGGTATAACTCAAAACTATTGGCCCTGAATTCTGAAGGCTGTGTCCACATTGAAGGTATTGTTATATGCTCTTTGGACTATAGTGAAAAGAATGGCCATCTCACAATTTCGATCGGATGCGGTTGGGGAAAAGAGGATTTCAGGAACGGGGCGGGCTGTAAAATTTTGCAACTTATTCTGTAGTGAATTGAATAAGATTTTCAAACAGTTCGTAGTAAAGAACTGTAGTAAGGAGCGAGCCGACTCAATAGTAACCGAAACTCTAAAAAACAGAATTTTGATACCAATATATACATCAAATGAATCAGATTTTTACGCTAATGTTAAATATGTATGTTTCATCAAATTTAGTCTTACTCATCAAAAGTTATGAGTCTGATAAAAATTTGTCTTATTTTCGAAAAAAGGGGAAAACAAGCCCTAAAAGTCATAAAATCTTAAGCCAGCCTGGTTTTCTTTACTGGCGATCTCCTGTATATTTTTGCAGAAAAATGCCCGAAAAATGCCATATGTGTGATAATATTCACCAGAGGGTGTCGTTTGTCAGCAATTGAGTTTCACAGGCTGAGACTTTCCAGAAAATAATATAAAAAAAATTAACAAAATGTAAAACACATTTCTTGGGCCCCCTTAATATTTTTCAAAGGTATCCGATCAAAACTCAAGATAACTATTTTGTTCAAAATAGTCTAAAGGCCAAATAATTCTGCTTCCAGGTTTGAATCAGTCGTGTTGAGTAAGATCATCTTCTGAGCGGTGACAGGTTCGCGCTGAAAACTCGTGCTCATGGGGCGCTGATGGGTTTCACCATCACCACCGAGTTGCGCTGCCAGTTATACAGGCTTTGTTTGCTTTGCGGCAGGTCTTCCACTGCGGCCTTGCTGAAACCCTGCTCGGCAAACCAGTCGGTGGTCTGCGTGGTCAGGGCAAAGAGCGTATGCAGACCAAGCCCCGCCGCACGGGCCTCTGCGGCCGTAAGCAGATGCTGGCCGATGCCGTCGCCCTTGCTGGATTACAAGGGGGATAAGAAAAAAAATTATTATACAAGCAGTAAATTCAAAATAGGCAATCACATATAGCATTTCAAAGGCAATACGTTTATGTATTAATACATAACTCGAAATAATTCAGAAAACTGACGGCCAAACTGTAACTATGTAGTCTCTAAGGTTGGTTTAATTGCCTTGACAAGAGTCCAACATAAGGTTTTCCAGTAAGACCTACGTGAGGACGTAGACAACTAAAATACAAGAATTTTAGAAATTTTTTAGTTGAGGGATAAGGGGGAAGCATTTCCATTTTGCAACACTGATTATTGCAGAAGAAAGGAACCCATAGTTTCATTATAAACATTTGCTTTGGTTTTTCATTTTATTTATTTTTTTTTCGTCGTAGTTTTTGTTAAAAAAAACTTTTTTTCTTCTTTTTTGTGGTTTGTAATTTTTTGCCGTTTGAGACACTCCCGGACGTGGGGCCAAAATATTCGGAATATTTTTATTTTTTTTAGTTAGTATATTTTTATATATATTTTTTTGTTCACTGCTTTGTCGAAGTTCTCTTTTTTCTTTTTGCTTAATCGGCTCGATCAATCCAACTTTAAAGAAATGTTTCCAATAGCGGTTAACCAATGCTTTCGCAAAAAACGGATTCTCTTTGGAGGCCATCCAATCCGCCAATTTCAAACGAGGGTCCTGGTCAGGTCGAATGGTGCCTACGTCATCCCCCAAAGCAGCCGGGCGTAAAGACAGTCCCGACTTGACATTCTTTGCGGTGGCCAATCCGCGTTTGTGGAATATCATATCTTCGCCGCGCGTTCCGGTCGGCTTTCTTCCGATTCGACTAAAGAATGCCGCGAAGCTGTCAGTGAGCGCGTGTGGTGGGGAGGATGCTGTGACGGAAGACGTCGGACGCGACACCGAAGGCGAAACAGAATATCGGGAAAGCGCTTTCGTAAGATTCCTGCGTGCCACCGAAGTGGACACGCGCATGCTGGGCATGATCGCCGCATTGGTGCTGATCTGGGTCGGATTTCACCTTTATGGCCATTTCGTCAACGGCTTCGGTGCATTTCTCACACCAAGAAACCTGTGGAACCTGTCCGTACAGACCTCATCGATAGCCGTCATGGCTACCGGAATGGTCCTGAACATTTCAAACCCTCTACTGAAGCAGCTTAGGTGCAATAAATATGAGTTCTAGCGCTTACCAATTAATGTAAGTGTAACCTCGATTAAAACGCTTTAAACAAAAACACAGTCGAAATAGGGTACTGCAAAAGGAGAGCCAGCTTTAAAAAAAAGCCAAAACTTTTTTTGGCCGGGAAAGTGATGAGAATTGTATTTTGGGATAATGATGGAGCTATTTTAATCAGTCATCTTCAAAAAGGAGAAACCAGTACAGGAGCAGAATACACATTATTAATTGACAAGCCCGAAGTCATAACTATTAGGTTTTTCGACTATGCTGAATAAAACTGCTATTTCAAAATTTTGATCCGGTGACTGTGGGAAAAAATGAGCGTGGGAGGGGACCTAGGTGCCCTCCAATTTTTTTTGGTCACTTAAAAAGGGCACTAGAACCTTTAATTCCGTTAGAATGAGCCCTCTCGCAGATTCTATGACTTTTAGGGGATTCTCCCTATTTTCTATAATAAGGCAAATTTCTCAGGTTCGTAACTTTTGATGGGTAAGACTAAACTTGAAGAAACCTGTATCGATGACTCAGCAGTGGCAGCTGTTTTGCATGTTAAATTTAAAGGCAAAAGGTAACGACAAAACAGATTGATAGAAAATTTAAAAGAGCAAGATTTTCAGCCTTCTCTCTTAAAAATTGGAGAAAATCACATTTTAAGCTGGGTAGCACCGTTGCGTCCTTTTTTCCCTGGTGCATGTGAGGCGATGGAATATCGTAGTGAGCTTTTTAAGGACTCATTTGAAAACTAAAGCTTATATCTACTTCCTTTTTATAAATTCGCCTTGTTAGCATTAAAGTAAAATGCAATTTTTTTTTTTCAAATGGAGCGGTAACTTCTAAGTTTTAAAATCTAATGATGTTAGGATATCTCACTAGATGGAAATATTTATCACGTAAGTGTAGCTAATTTTATTTATTCGGTGGCAAAACATTCTACCACGGAGCGACTGTAAATTATTTCAACAAAAATGAAATAGAAAAAAAACATTGAAAATCTATTATTCAGAATTTTTTTAAATAAATATATAACTCAACTGCCATTTCCGCTATATCATTAAAGTAAAAACCATTTCCATGCTTAATCGTTTGAAAGTTCTGCGCCCCCTTCATTGAAATTCTCTTCCCCATGACAAATTCCTTCATGGAAAGATCCTCCCACGTACGGAGTAAGTCGTTCCTAAAGACATAGTTATTAGGTTTTTCGACTAGGGTGAATAAAATGGCTATCTCAGAACTTGGATCTGGTGACTTTGGGGAAAAATGAGCATGGGAGGGGGCCTAGGTGCCCTCCAGTTTTTTGATCACTTAAAAAGGGCACTAGAACTTTTTATTTCCGTTAAAATGAGCCCTTTCGCGACATTGTAGGACCACTGGCGTCAATATTGCTCGATTTCCGGCCATCGACGACCATTTTCAATGTATCACCCATTTCAGTGAGCACACCGGTTTCCATCACCCCGTGAAAACCAATGGCGATAAAAGCAAGGTCAGCGCGGATCAGGAACTCGGTTCCCTCGATCGGTTTGCGCTGCTCGTCGACATGGCAACATTTCACACCGACAAGATGGCCTTCTTCGCCGATGAACTCCAATGTGGCAATCTGGAACTCCCGGTTCGCCCCCTCGGCCTGCGAGGATGAGGTTCGCATCTTCGTCGAGTCTAAACGCTTCACTTAAGATGTTGAAGACTAGTATAAAATAATGTCAAGTCATTCCTTAAAAAAGAGACATACTTGAGGGAGGATTACCCCTCCTGTATACTGAAGGGATCTTTGGAAAATTTTAGCCCAAGATTCTTTTTTCTCTTTGCCTGAGTCGGCTATAAGATGCCACTCATTTGGTGCCTTTAAATGAACTGTAATAATATTTTAGATCTCTGGATCACTTGAAATCTTGCATTGTCTTTTTTTCTTTCTCCATTCTTTTTTTTTATTTCTTTAGGTGGCGCAGGGGCACCCGCACCACGCACAGGACGACTCGGGGTAGTGGCGGCCGCTGCGAACGAGCACGCGCCCGTCGAAGCGTGGTCGGCTCTGCGTGGCCCTCATGCCGCCACCCTCCCGAACCGGGCAGCGTCGTCCTTCGACACGATCCGACTCTCTCTGGTCACAGCTCCTCCATGCGGGCCGTGTCGCCCTGACCCATGCGAGGCGTCGGGCCGGCCCGGCGCCAACGGGGGGAGCCAACGGCATGCCAACTCGGCAGGCCGCTCACGATCACCCGTGCCCAAATCAATGAGATACACTTTTTTGAGACTCTACATACGCATAGTGTATTTTAAAATAGTTCAAACTCCCCCTCAATACTATGTCACATTTAACCTTTATACGTGTAGCCTTAACTTTACTAGTATCATAGTAGAGGTAGTAGTAGTGAGAATAGTAGTAGCAGCAGTATTAATAACGGTAGTAACAGTTATATTTTGCCTTTTGGTCAACTGGACATCCCACTCATGATGCCCCTGAAGTTTCCTCTTGGCATGATAAGCCATTCCAAACATATTGCTGATGGATGCACTTGAGGAAAAGAGGGTGTTTGCATTGGGGGAGTGGCTAGATACCCCACGATCCGTTTTGTCTGATACAAAGATAACTAGAATTTTCAATTTCCAATCCAATGAGCCACATCTCAAGTTTATACGGCCACCCCTTACATAAGAATTTTATATGCCCCCGGGCATAACTGTTAGATTGGTTAGAATGGTGAAATTTTGGGAGAAAATACTTAGGCTACCTAAAGCTCGGCTTCTTACGTCAGCTTGTTGGAAGAATTTGAAGAACATTAGACTTGGTTTGCATCCGGGCCCTTGGGGGGTTGTGTCGACACCGGAGTTTTTATTATCTGACCTTTGAACTATTTTTAACAAAATGGCTATCTTAAAATTTCATCGAATACATTTGGAGAAAAGGGGGTGTGATGGGCTATGTGCCCTACAATCCCTTTTGACTTTCAAAAACTGAACTAGAACTTTCAATTTTCAATCAAACGAGCCCTCTCTGAAGTCTATACGAGCATCCTTTCCATAAGAACCATATATGCCCCCAGGACATAACTTGCAACGCCTGCCCCCGGGTTCTGGGGCCATTAGTTCTTCCAAGGACTGTCTTGGCTGTTTTCCTATAGGGATTCCTTCCATTTGGCGTCCTACATGACCAATATAATTTTCTCATTGATGAGAGGTTTGGCGTCTGCCGGGACATATCCACACGCCAGTGGGCCCTGTCCATCACCATCCTAGGGGCCTTCTTCCTCATGTGCACAAATTTGTATCTCCCGTGCATGGGTGCCTCAGTTTCATTTTATGGACCCCTGAAGGCTGGGTCCCCCCTGGTTCATGCCTCTTCCTTATATAATCAGAAGTGCTTCATACACCGCAAAACCGTACATTTTTAGCTTCAAAAAAATAGTAGTTTTAATGTCGATCTTCTAATAGATGCTTAGAATGTTGCCTTTAAGAGCTATTGCAAATAAAGGGACGACGTAAAGAAAAAATCAACAAATGATATAAATGCATAATAATGTAATGGATGACATAAAGTTTTACAATTAGCCAAAGGAATTATAAAATAAATTCAAAGCTTTTGATATAAATTAGGTGAGTAATTACGCCTCTAGTTGTCGATGAGATCCGTTGAAGCAGCTCTTGACCGAACCAAAAAGGACGACGCCGCGTGAGTTTAGCGCCACCGCAACTGCCCGACCGCCTTTCGCAGACAGAGGCGGAAGATCCTTGGCTGACATGGGCGCGAGAGGTCCAGGCAATCGGTCAAAGCGGCCTTCATTGGCAGAAGGACGACTTCGACAAAGAACGCTACGAGCAATTATTGGCGATCGCCGCCGACATGATGACGGCTTTGGCCGACGGCGCACCGCCGCCCTACAAACGGGTCTTCCTCGAACAAACCGGCCATGCGACCCCAAAAGTGGATTGTGAATCGGTTGCGATTCGATCCACACCACCAGGAACTCGCCCGGAGCGAAGTTGCATCGGCGCTGAATTGCTGCGATGAGCTTGTCGTCGTGCAGATGTCCGTCTCCGAAGTTGAACGCGACGATCGAATTGCACGAGAATTCGCCCTCGCGCAGGGTGTAGGTATCGATGTCGTCCCCGAGGTGATTCATCATCAGCGAGAACAGGGCACGTCCCTGGCTGTGCAGCGAACGCCAGCCGAGGAGCTGGTGCATCACCACATCGGCGACCTCGGGTGGATAGAGCCTCCCTCGGACGAACTATTCTGTGGAGGTAAATTAGTTGCTTGGAGTAAACCCAAAGTTAATTGCTTCCAACATTTAAAACAAATATACAGCCAAACCAAATTTTCAGATCTACTATTAATTCTCTCATGACGCATTTCTTTTGTTTTCGATCTATCACACGGATAATTCTTGTACAAGCCCCTTCTCCTCTCTATTAATCATAAAGCTTTTTCACTAATATTAGACACCATCAGCAACTTCACAAATTGTTTTCCTAAAATTATTTTATCCGTCTTCGACAACCGAAATGATTTAACAATAATTTTCAATGCCGTTCCTCCTGGTGATTTAAAGTATGTTAAAATTTTCATCATTCTATATAGTCATTGAAGAGGATCATGATGATTAATCTTTTACTATGCATAATATGATTTCATTATATGAAAATTCTTATGAATAGAAGAAAAGCGAGATGTAAAAAATTCATGGAAAATAATCGGAAGTTCGAATTCTTTTTGAAGCTTCTGAAAGAGAATTGGCGATGAAACTGATTATTATACCTCAAAAAGTACTGAAAGCTGAATTGGTTTGTTGTTGCAACAATCAATCCATTAACCCATAGTGGAACAAAGGAATTACCTCCACAACTATTAAGCAGATTCCCAGTTAGAATTAGATTAGAATATCCACCCGAGAAAATAGAATTAGAAATTGTAAAAAAACATGTGTCAGGAGAACATGATTCAGAGATAGTTCAAGCAATCAAACTAGCAAATACATTACGACAAGCAGCAGCAGTTGAAGAGTTGTTTTATTCTCCTAGTCTAAGAGAAACAATTGCCTTTGCAAAATTACTAGATGGAGGAATAGGAAAAATTAGAAAAATTGGGGTATTTTTAACTTACGAGTGGGTGATCGGATCTTAATGAATTTTGATATTTAGAAAGACCTTGTGACTCAGAGCTCTTATTTTAAATCCCAGACGGCCTTAAGCCTCTGATTTTCCTTTTAAAGCAATCTATTGATTCTTAGAATTTTGCTAGAGCTCATACCATATGAGCTTTTGGCTCTTCCGACATCATCATAAGTGCCACATGAGCTCTTAGCTCTTGTTGTTTAATGGATTTTTTTACTTTTCTTTGAAAAAATTATTTACAAACGTTTTCTTTGAAAATCTTGGTTAGTATTGGAACTAGTCGCTCTTTACTTACAGTTCGCTAAATCAAACCGCTTGATTAAATCCATTTATTAATCTAAGAAAGATGTAAAAGAAAACAAGGCCATTTGCCTTCTGAAAAAGGATGTATCTACTTTGTCTATATTTTATATACTTAGCAAACAGATGATGTTTAAGGGCCTAGAGACCTATTAGTTTAATCTTGAAAATACCAGACAACACAACCGAAATCGTAGGAAACATCCAACATATTTCAAACGTAGCCTTGGGATTTTATTGATGAAAGTAGAGAATGAGATATAAATTTTATGATATTGTTAAATAAGCTTTTATTAAAACCTTTTCTAGAAATCCAAATAAAGGGCCACTAAGAAAAAATACCAATCGCTAAGCCCATGGATGTCAAATGGTATTCTAAAATGCTTGCGGCAGAAAGATTACTTATTGAAGAAATATAAGAACTGTCCTTCACCAGCTAACCTGCAACAATTTAAAGAATATAAAAACGTTTATAAGTCACAGATTAGAAAATCAAAAACCATGTATTCGAAGTTACCTTTTCCCGTATCTCCAAAAAAAACATTTGAACTTGGGCAATTAAGCAGATTGTCTCGTCCGTGTCATATATCTCGATTTACTAAGGATTTATAGCCATAAGCACCAGGCTTTTGCCTTTTCCTTTTAACAAATATTGAAGAAAAGGAAACATATTTCAATACTAATTTTTAATGACATTTAGCTTTTTTTGCTTTTACAAATATGGCAAAGTAGCTCCCAGCAGACGAAATTTCAACTAAAATCGCGAGCAAAAAAATTACTAGACATGCCGAATAGTTTGACACTTCGGATACCACGCCGGAGGCAAGAAATGGGTATTGAAGAACTGGCAATGAATTCATCTTTGGCTTTGTCATAGACAGTGAGCTGCAGCAGGGCGACAGACCAATTCTCCACGGTGAACTCGAACTTTTCCTGACTCCATATAGGGAAGAAGCCATTGGCCTGAACAACACTCGTAGGATAAGCCGTGACTGTCTCCTTTTCTTCATTTTTGACATCAAAAACGGCAACTTTGACGTACGGGTCGATACAATCTCCCGTCCGCTGGCCTGTTTGCGGGCTCGAGCACCCAGGACAGTAGACGGGTTGTCCCGATCCCCGGTCCGACCGGTTCGCCATCACGTCTCATCGTCCTCGCGATCGCTGAAAGGCGTTGTGCTTTCGGGCGATCAACTCGTCATGCGGCACTCTCCCTCGCGGGTTGGGTCGCGCGATAGACCTCGCCCCGGGTCATGACGACCCAGGCGATGCGCGCGGCCTTGTTGGCCATGGCGACGGCGACCAGCTTGTTGGGCTTGCCGTTCGACAGCAGACCGGCGGCCCAGGGATACGCGTGCTTAAACTAGTGTGGAGCTTAAAAAAATTATTTTTTTTTTATTATTGACCTTCAAGCCTAATTAAGAGATTTAATACGAGCAATATGAAAAAAAACGACCAGGTTGGGAGAGGCTTAAATCTCAAGCTCTTAGAATTTGAATTTTAAATGATAAAAAACGAGGCGAATAATACTTTAAACATATTATAGAAAGAAAAATGCGCTAAAAAATGAAACAAACAATATGAAATAACTCGTATTGTTTTCATAGTTAATTGTGGTTGAAAACAATACTTCTTACTTTATTCTGGAAAATAGCTGCTTTTAATTGATTCGCTTTTATAGATGCAGCAGTTGTGCAACGTTTTTTCTAGAAACGATCTAGTGAGTAATTTCCTTCCAACACTATTTTTTAGAAGTCTACAAATATAGCGAAATGCCAATATTCAGTTTATTTGAAATAGTTTCGTAGATATGTATCGCATAAGCTGCCAAACAATAATTTTTATTCGTTTTAAGTTCCACATTCAGTCTTTAATTCAAGACCGTATCCGGGAAAGTGGCAGGGTAGGAAGTTTGACCCCCCCTGTCCAGCGTGGCACCGCCCGCCTCGAGGCGCACATTCTGGTACTCACAGTAGCGTAGCTCGTCGATCGTCAGCGCGTGGTCCGCGGTCTTCGGTGGCGCCACTTCGTTGGGATTCTGCGCGGCTGCAAAACCGCTTGAGAACACCAACGCGCCCACGCCAACAAAAAGCGCGGAGACGAACGCCGTCCAAGGGTACTTGGGACTGTTCGTATTCGAATGCCTTGCCACGACAACCATCCCCCGCCGGCGCAGAGCCAGCCGCTGTTTTGTCTGGTTGGTGCACCGAATTAGAAAATGAGATTTAAAAAAAATAAAAAAAATAAAAAAAACCTTTGACATAACTAGAATTGTATGAAGAAGAATTTTGTTGTTCTATTTGATACATAAGTGTATCTTTTTCATGTTTCAATCGGACAATTGTTTCATTACAAGCTTGTAAATCTTTTCTTAAAGAAAATAAAAGATTCGTTAAGTCCTGTTGAGCTGTCATTTTTCTTTCTTCTAGTTGAACTCCAAGAGCATTTATTTCCTTTTTTTGCCTCTCTTGTTGGGCTCTAGATATTTGAATGCAAATGGGGCCTTAATATCTGGAGGAGACAGCGATGATTCATCACACACTCAAAAGCATCGGGCTCTTTGCCCTACTCGCAATCGTAGGGCTGAGTCCCGTGCCTTCGCAGGCGGCCAGCGCGGAGGCCGACTCCGCCCGAATCGTGAACGGGCTCAACACGCACGGCTTCTTCACGACCGCGGCACTCATGTTCAACCAGGGCGGTGGCGCGATTAATGAGAACAATGCCGACAGTTGGTGCTCGGCCACTCTCATCGGCTGCAATACGGTTCTCACGGCCGCGTTTTAGTTTATTCTTAAGCACTAAAAAATCTTTAGGATGAAGAGGGGGCAGCCCTCCTTATATATAGAATAATTCTAGTGTGTTTGAAGTTTTAATCTTGCTCCTGACTGTAAAAAACTACTTTATTTTTTCCTCTCAGCTAAAACAGTCCAGGAAAGATTTCTTTGTTATTCACAGTGAAATTGTTGTCAACATTTGGCCATCTCAAAGTTAATCAGCCTTTTTAATACACTATAAAATGTTTAGTTTTGACTATCCTTTGTCTAGAAAGTCCAGAGTCCTGAAGGAAAACAAGGAAATTAGGGGTCCATTACAATTAATAATATGTTCCACATTAATATTTTTCCAAATGTATTGCCTTTGAAACCTTACACCTCTATATCTGTGAATAGAACAGACATGGAATCATTCAATAATAAGAAGGTAAATATACCGTGAATTTAATTTCCCCGATAAAAAAGAAATCGTTGAAAAAGAAAATAACGTAGTGCTTTTTATAATGATATAACTAGATAAGTCAAATATGTTGTAGTTTGGTCATGGAATTTTGTAAAAGGGTATCCGCTGGGATTACCTCGGCTGTGAGGCTATTCCGGGTGGCGACGGATTGCCAGGTGAATCTCATATTTAAGTACTCCCGATAGGGTATATCCTGCTCAAGGTAGTCATGACGGCTGTGTTTTGACGAGCTGCTCTTAAAGGCTTACCTCTTTTAGGAAGAGCTTCTATAAATCCTTTGATGAAGGGGAATGTATGTAAAAATGTATGTTTTCTCTGCTTTTGCTTAAAAATTCTTATAACTTAGTTTTAGCGGGTAGTTCTATGTTTCATCTCGAATTCAGAAACGATGAGCCCATTTCTGTTATTTATAACCAAATTTAACTTAAACTAACATAATCTAACCTAACTTTAACTTTTACCATCATAGCTTGTATAACCTTCTACAGGTAGGCCATTCCAATCCTATCAAAACTAGGCTATTTTTTATTTTATTTTTCGTAATCATTTTTCTTCTTTTCATTTTTTATGCTTTTAATTTACTTGACATAATTCTATCATTATTCATGAAAATTTTTGTTTCAGTACTTGGCTATCCATCAAAAACCGGACAGGAACATTGAAATATCCACTGCTTCTGAAGAAGATACACCTGTCATAAAATCTATAATGTGATTGTCTTCTGCTACCTTTATTGGTGCCGAACCACTAATGCCTCCATGCCAAACCATAAGACCAACATATCCAGCAGCTCCCACAAGCGGGTAGTTAAGTGGAATGTTATTCTGTTGCGCATATTCCCCAACCTTTCTCGCTAAAATAGCACCAAAAATGAGTCCTAATCCCCAGTTTAAAAACGATGCCAACATAGTTGTAACACTTACTAAAACCACTGCGCTCGACGTATTGGTAACATTTTTTTTATTTTAAATTCCAGTTTTTGTTTCACACCGAAATACGAATTTGGTTTATGACTGAGGTTCAGTCGGGTTATGACTGTTGTCTTTTGTACGAAATATCCTGTTTTACCTTCATGTCTACTCGTCTTTAATCTAAATGTTACATTTTCCTTATTTTTGAAAAAAAAATAAATAAATCTAATTTTCGTAAAATGTTCTTCCTGTAGTCAGTTCTTATGCACTCTTTGATAATCTAAAATCAGTTAAGACACTTACGTACTCCGGTGCCCGAATTAGGATCAGACCGATCAGGTCGAGTTGCTGAGTGGCGTTCATGTCGTGTCTCCTGTTTGGTGGTCAGGAGATTGGTCTTTGCCAGCAAAACGAAAAATCAACGGCGCCTTGGTCACAAACGACAGTGTCGGTTGGACGGACTGGCTCATTCGGCTGGCAAGTAGGGGTTTGGCAACGCTGGTATGTAACGAGGCAATACCGGTATGTAGCGAGACAATACCGCATACATACCAGCACTCGCAGTCGCGTAGGGGGGCTTCGGACGGTCCAAGATTTAAGGCCTGGGCCTGCCCCTATAGACAAGCTGCTGGTTAATTCCAATTTACCAAAAGATTACAATATTAGGGTTATCAACAACTCAAAAGATGTTAATGCTTTTGCCGCACCGGGTAAACAAATAATGTTATACAGTGGCATAATTAAAAATGCTATTTCTCCATCGGAAGTAGCCGGCGTATTGGCCCATGAAATTGGCCACGCGACATTGGGCCACCCCAAAGTATCGTTAGTGCGTGATCTAGGTTTGTATGTGATATTTTTAGCAATGTTTGGCCAAGAGCCAGTAATTAGCCACCAATTGCTTGGGTTTGCAACTGATCCGGAAATCCGGTTTCGTGCTGCATCCGGCGGCGTTTTGACTGCGCTCGGGAAATACCTGATTGACAGCCGCCAGGTCGATTTCATTTTGCATGTGAGAGCATCGAAAGATCGCCCAATGCGAACCGATACGGTTTTTTCACACAATGGCGAAGACGTTGTTCGTTCTGCCGGTTCACGTTACGGCCCGGCAACGCCTCTGGCTGCAATCAAGGCAGCATTGGATACTGGTGAAACCTTCGCCTATATTGGCAAACCCTGCGACGGTAAAGAGCGAGGTATTGAGGAAAGGCAACGAGGACACTTAATAATTTATGTTTTTTTTCAAGTTATAATGTTGCTTATTTACTTTCATTTGAAAAAACTTGTTTTTCATATTAAATACTTGAAATAGACGACAGTTTGAAATGCATTAGGTTTTCGGTAAAGTATGACTGACGCAATAGCACATAGGATGTTTAGCGAAGGCTAGTTGCCCTGCTACTGTTTTTGATAATTTTTCTTTCACTTATCAATTCTTTTTACTCTTTTCAATTATTTTAGGCTTCATTGTCGCACTGGTCCGTGCCCTTGCCGCAGAATGTGCATGGAACGGTGTCAGGCCGCCTGGTTTTTGGCCTTGATCAGGCCGCGCTCCACCAGCAGCTCTGCGATCTGGATGGCATTGAGTGCCGCGCCCTTTCGCAGATTGTCCGACACCACCCACAGATTGAGGCCGTTTTCGACCGTCGCATCCTCACGGATCCGCGAAATATAGGTGGCGTCCTCGCCGGCGCACTCATAGGGCGTGACATAGCCGCCGTCTTCGTTCTTGTCGACAACCAGGCATCCGGGGGATTTCACCACTATTTCTGCGGTGAAGAGGCCATGACGTCGGACCTGGAGACTGCGCGGCGCGAACTTGTCGACGGTCTCGTCTTTGTCGCGAGCCAGGACCTAAAATTCATTCATGGTGTTCAGGCAAACAATGTCCTACGCGACGAGCTGGGTATTGGACCGCGATTCTCACCCTACTGGGAAGGTGCGGTACATCACTTTCAGAAAATGGTTGTCGAGGCGACGGGAGCCGAGCTACGGGCACGATGACGGCGCAAAAGATGCGCCCCTCGATCAACGAGGGCGGTAGAAGCGGCGAACCAGGCCGGGGCCGTGAGCGCACCGCGGCTGCCACCGTAGGGCAGGGCGGAAATTGTTTCGATCATCGGGGCAAGCGCCCTTGCCGCAGGCGTGGCGCCGAGGTCTTCCAGCAGGCCGGGTTGGTCGAGGACCTGCGAAGCGCGGGTCAGGTGGGCAGATTCGCGTGCGATCAAGTCCATGAACCGCCGATGAACCTGTTGCGGAAATGCATCCGTGCCGAGGCCCGTGGCACCCATGGCGCGGGCCAATCCGGCGCTTTCCTTGGGCGGTCTCCGGCATGCTGGTCACCAATGCCAACATGGATGAAGAGCTGATCTATGAGATCACCAAAGCGATGTGGTCTGACACCGCCCGTAAGCTCTTGGACAACGGCCACCCCAAGGGCAAGGCGATCACGCTCGAGACCGCGCTGGATGGCGTCGAGGGCATCGGCGTGCCGCTGCACCCGGGTGCTGAGCGCTTCTACCGCGAAATCGGCATGCTGAAGTAACGTTTAACCGCGGCATTTCAGTACAAAAGGTATCGCCCGGCGGCACCGCCGGGCAGCGCGGAAGGTGGACGGTAAGCTCATCGAGGAACCGGCGGATTCCTCAGTCAACGAAGTGGTTCGGGGAGAGCAGCATGAATTGTTGGAGCATGCGTTGAGTCAACTGGAGCCCGAGTTGCGGACGATTTTCTTGCTCAAAGAAGTCGAGCAGTTGAGCTATACCGAACTGGCGGAAACACTCGAAATCCCCGAAGGCACCGTCGCCTCGCGGCTCAATCGCGCACGGACGCAGTTGAAGACCAGTCTCATCGAACTCGGATGGGAGCCTTAATATGAACTGCGAAATCTAGGTGCCCTCCAATATTTTAGTCAATTAAAAAGGACACTAGAAATTTTCATTTCCGTTCGAATTAGTCCTCTCGCAAAATTCTAGGACCACTTGGTCGATACGATCACCCCTGGGGAAAAAAACAACAAATAAACACGCATCCGTGATTTGTCTTCTGGCAAAAATACGAATTTCCACAATTTTGTAGATAGGAGCTTGGAACTTGTACAGTAGGGATTTCTGATACGCTGAATCTGATGGTGTCATTTTCATTAAGATTCTATGACTTTTAGGGGGTGTTTGTAGGAGCCATATTTAAAATACAGTGTAGTGTCCTTACAATTTATGTCGAGGCGACCGACCGCATGACAGTTGAAGTAGCGACGTGGTAGGACCACAAACTCCTCAACCGGGAGGCGATCATATCCAACTTTCATATATGCTTTCAGAAACGTATCAAGAACAGTTCGAGACAGAAACTATGCTTTAAATGTTCGGGTCTTGCCACACTGTACTGTTTTAGTTCATTCGGGGATTAAATGTTTCAGTGTCAGTTCGTCTAAATCTTCTGGCAATCGTTTAACCGTTCTGATTTTATAAGTTTAGCGTTAGCTGTAGTAAGATCTGCTATATGAAGACTATTGACGAGCTTTGAACAGCGGGCCCAAATTAATTATCTAAGTATGTGTTTTGGGAAAGAAAAGAAAGTTGAGTCTTTTTTCAATATGTGGGCATGCGTAAAAATCTTCCAAATTTTTTTTTTGTTTTTGGGATCCTTTTTTTTTCGGGAAATTGACTTTGGATTTTGCAATTCCAAAAAAAAAACTGGTAGAAGTGACTAAAAGAAATACTCTTAATCATGCGTTTTCAGTTTCAGCAATTCCCATTTACAAAATCTTTCGACAACCACGCCGTCAACCTTCTCCGCCCCCCCCCAGAGACTATATACTCTTATATCAAGATTGTGCCGTTGCAAGACGCGGATTTCTCGTTGAACAAATGTCTCGGATAGTTTGGGATACGTGGTGCAGAGATAGGCTATTCGCAGCGGCGTCATAGGTACAGAAATATCGTGAAATTGTAGTGTAAACGAGCTGTTTGCGAAACGATGTTCGAGTCGGATTTCGCGTTATAAATTTGTAGTTTCGCTGGTCGTTCGACAAGTTTTCCCAGCAGTTTGAATTGCCGGTCGACACGACCGACGAATCGATATTCGCCACCGCCGTCACGTCGCACGCGGTCGCCGGTCCGATACCAACGCGTGCCATCGAGCGTTACAAATTTCTGGGCGGTCAATTTCGGATCACCGATGTAGCCTGCGGCCAGCCCGGGTCCCGCGATCCACAATTCACCTTCACCGTCGGCAGCTACGTCTTCAACCCGGTCGCCGGTGATCCCACCGATTCGATACCGCATGCCTGCGATCGGCGTTCCGATGGGCATTGATGCCGCCCACCTGGAGCCGATCTTCGAGCCCAACACACGCGTCGTTGGCGCCGAGGACGTGCAGGGCGCTGGGCTTGGCCTCGCCATCTGCCGCACGCTGACGGCCGAGTTGGGCGGCAGCCTCCAGGTGAACTCCACGCTGGGCGTCGGGAGTCTGTTCACTCTCACCGCTCCCACGAACACGGCTTCACACACCCCACCCAAGGAGGTGGCGCTTCCGGTCGTCCCTCCAGCCGCGGGCCCGCTGGCAGAGCTGCGGCGGTGGGCCCACGAGGGGCGAAGGCTCGTTCGCGGTTTTCTTTGGCGTGGTTTGCTGGCAAGGAAATCAGGTCATTCGCAGTTGGTTGCACGCCGGCCTGTCCCAACAGTGTCCATGTGACCGAACCGGTAAGCCCCGGCGCGACCGGTCGGCAATTGACGCTGTAAGTGCCAGCGTCGGCGACGTATTGGAATTCATATCCAGCAAAAACAATGGTGCCCTGCTGATCGAACGATGCGCCCACCACCGCCGCATGCAGATTCCAAAATTCGCTTTCGGCAACCATCTTGCCGGGCAGCGTTGATAGGAATGAGAAGAGATTTAACAGACCTTGTGGAAATGGCAGAGAAAGAACACTTCGCTCAGGGTTGGCAAGAAAATGCAAAGAGTTGCTTGAAACGCTAGGTTTAACGTGTATACAAGCTCTCGGTGAAGCGGAAGCAGTTTGTGGGTGGCTTAGTGCTAAAAATGTAAGTATATGCGTGCTTGTTTGACTTATAACTATCCAAATTCAGGACTAGTGTATGTCAAGGAATGCCATATTCATTATTGTTCAATGTTCTTAATATATAAAAAAACTCTTCCCTGATGAATTGGTTTTGAAGAAGTCGACTAATTCTTCCTGTGTAACTACTTCTTCAGTAGGTGGTTGTAATACCAAATCTACTTTTTCTGTAATGTCCAAATCAAAACAAGTTTTGAATAGTAAACGTATAAAGTTATTCAAATTTTTTTTATACATAGAACGTTTGAATACTAGATATCAATAGATTGAATATGACACTTGAAGAAGGATTAGAATTAATTGCAAATTATAAGAAAGCACTTGAAAAATTTATTGAAACATTACCTGAACAATCGGTACAATTGCGACATTAAAACTTAAAATGAACAAAAATTACTCCGTATATGAAAGGGGTTGTCCCCTACACAACGCCTCGCTCTTTGCGCTAAAGTTTGACTCTGTCACAACTCTACTTTTTAAAACAATAAAAAATACGTTAGCATAAAGAGCGAGGCGTTGCGGAGGGGATAACCGCTTTCATATACGGAGTAATTTCTGTTCATTTTAAGTTTTGATGTCGCTCCTTACTTGTAGTTAAAAAACCTCTTTTTTTATTTAATTTCTGAACGTTTTTGAATCAATACATGTAATCATTGCTCAGGCGTTTCAGGAGACGACGGCACGAAAAGCGCAACTCGATTACCTAGAGGCCTATCGCAGTCTGGTGGACAACGGGCTCGAGTATTTCTCGCTGACGGTTTACTACCAGCGTTTGGCGAACGTGTATCAGGAAACGATGGATGATCTGGATCGCTTGTTGGAGGACGATCGCTTGCGACCGGAGGATCGATCTCGGGTTTCTTCAGAGAAAGGCACCTTGGAGACAACGCGCAATCTTTACCAAGCCCGCCTGGACCAGTACGAAGCGATCTGAGGCTGCTGACGCCCTCCTCAGAAAGGCAAGCCCGCGCCTGCATATGGCACTGGTGGACTCAAGCGATACGAACGGTGTTCACATTCATGTCACCGCACGTTTCGCAGATGGAGAAAGCGGAGATTGTTGCGAGGATGCCCATCAGCTACCATCGCCACGAGCTCTATCGTCTCATCTCCGACCACCTGAGGCTCAACGGCCTGTCACGCGCAGCGGCTGTGCTGGAAGGTGCGTTTGTTTCCGTTCACGTTCATCCGCAGTGCACCTCTCGACGTGCATGCTTTTTTTAACACTTTATGTGATTCTGGTCTTGCTCGTAACATTGCACAAAACTTTACCACGATGTATTTGAAATTATTTGATCCTATGGAAAAACTTCATTGTGATTCCTGTGGTAATGATATTTTTCTGGGCCCCTCTGAGGAAAGAAAATGCCCAAACCCTTCTTGTAAATCTTCTATCTAGATTTGTGTTTTATCGCAGCATCTTCTAATGCTTTAATCATTGGTAGTTTTTCCCCTGTAAGGTAGAGTACTAATGCTCCCCCTGCAGTACTAATATGATTAGCGCGAGATTCTGGCCATGCTGGCGCTGCGCGACGGGGATGCGGACACGGCGATCAGTGAGTTGACCGCGATCATCGAAGACGTCGATGCGCCGCGCAACATCAGGGTACGCGCCAACGAGCTGTTGCAGGCGCTCGCCCCGCCGGAAGAAACGGAAGAGCCGGCGGAAGACGAGGCTGACGCACCCGCCGAGGATGAGGCTGACGCACCCACCGAAGACGCCGCCGACGCGCCTGCTGAGGACGCGCCCGCCGAGGATTCCGCCGACGCGCCCTCCGAGGACGATCATCACTTAAAAAGATGAGATTGATAGTAGGTTGATTGTCGTTTACGTCACTGACTCTAATGGAAACAAAAGCAGTAGTTTCGAGGGGTTGAAGCCCGTTATCGCTGGCCACAACCACAAGCTCATGCACTTCCTTTGTTTCAAAATCCAATAACCTATTCACTGAAATCACTCCAGTTTGTGAGTCAATCACGAACATACTATCTCTATCACTTTGCCGGCGATTTATAGAGTAAGTTATTCGCCCATTATCTCCGCTGTCAGTGTCTGTGGCGAAAACCTGGGAAACATGATTTGGTTGGGAAGTTCATTCCAAAACGATTGTACATCCGCGATGTCGTGGTGATACTCTCCCTTTTGACATTTGAACGTCGCACACGTTTGCATATTGGGATCTACATTGGCGATGTCGTGATGGTGCTCTCCCTTTTGACATTGAATGTTGCTCACGTTTGTAATTTGGATTTGAAACATTATTTCGTTGCGATGTTCTTCAAGAACGAATGTACCTCCGCAGTGTTGGTTGACAGTTGGGTGGTGGAACGTTGCTCAAGTGTGCATATTGCCGCTACGTTCGACCGGATTTCTTCGAACCACGTCGGCATGGCGGGCAAACTGCTCAAGAAGCGCGAAGAAGCGGGGATACGCTTTGAGTAGGTGGGGGCCCCGTTTTGACGACCAGAGAACAGAGTCTCAAAAAAATGGACTCCGGCCAGCGGCTGAATACTCGGCGTGGGCGGTTCGTTCGAGACCGTCTTTCCCGAGTTCGACCGACGAAACTCGAACGGCGATCGTCGACTGGCCACTCCTGTGTTGAAGTCATCGACTTTTTGTCATTTGATCGCCGTTTTTTTACCAAAAACGCACTGCAGAAGATGACCACTTCAAACTATACCAAAAACAAGCAAATCAAAAAGAGCAGCTGCTCTTCGATCCAAACAGTATTGCCATTAACAATGAAAAAGTTGAAATAACCGATTTTAGAATTGCGCCCAATTCCAACTTACTGGTCTTTACTATTTCAACCAACGGTTCAGAAATTGGTACAGCAAAAATTCTTGACTTGCAGACAAACTCGCTTCTCAATGATGAAATTGGCCCTCTCTGGACCAGCTCTTCACCACATTGGCGATACACCGCATTGACGCGTTGCAGATGCTGCTGGCCGGACTCGCTTAATCGAGCCTGTACATCTTTGTCCTGCATGGCATGCCAGATAATCGCATCTTTACCCTTTTCAGTAAGTATCTGTAGATCGGCAAGTGACAAACCGATACAGGGAGAACGTAAAACCGATAGCCAGGCAATTCGATCAGCCAGGTGAGTCAGGGCCAGACTCAGCGCAAGCAAATCCTGTATCGCGGGTCGTTGACCCATCGCTTCAATATCAATAGCCTGAAAGGGCACGGCTTCGCGTTATGATAAATTTAACTAGTATTTTATTCATCAGGGCTAAAGTATATATCGAGCTGAAATGAACAAAAAATGCTACAAAGCGCAATTTTAAACAGAGAAGGGATACAGGCAAACATTCTTTTATATATCAATGATATCCTGAATGATGGCCTGACTGTTACATCCATCGTTCTCGACATAACTGGCATTTCTGTGGAAATTTTACTGGAATATCACGTCTTTCGAAATGTTTTGTTCCCAAACAGCCATAAAAATATCCTAGCATACTTTTGATCAAGGGAACCCTGGATGGATTCGGCGCCGACTGCCGTGGATAATTCTTCCTGTACACTACTACTGCTCACCCGACTAAGTGTCCTAGGCATTGTTGTGGCCGTAGTAGTTGAGACACTTGGAGGGTAGAGCCAGTCAGGCGGATGGCTGGCAATACTGCCGCTCCCAGTAACGGTAGAGGGTTGATGACTACCATAAGCCGGGAACTGTGTCAATAGCTGGTCGGCCAGTTCATCTTCGGTTTGACATGCTGCAAGCAATTCTTGTTCGGCCTGGTCACCCAAGAACGTACTGTTGGTAAGCCTCTGGCAGGCCGAAACGCGCGCGATCCCCATCCAGGAAGCATTCGCGCATACCGCGTTCAACATCACCTCGGTCGTGACGACAACGGGCTTCGCCACGGAAGACTATACACAATGGGGGGTCGGCGCCTCCGGCCTGTTCCTGGTCTTGATGTTCATAGGCGGATGCACGGGATCGACCTCGGGATCGATCAAGATTTACAGGTACCAGATCCTGCACATCATCGTGCGCGGCCATGTGAAACGACTGATCAGCCCGCATCGCGTGGTGCCACTGTCTGATATTCAAATCAAATCTTCTTATTTATTTCTAACTGTAATAACTTACTGTTCTTAATATTTTTTTTCCAAAATTATTGTCCCTGAACTCTTAAAACCTTCAAAAATTTATTCATTTTGCCACGTGCTTATCTATTCTTGCTTTTTTTTTCTTGGTTTTTATTATTTAAAGTTATATTTTATTCTTCGAGTTTGTTTTTAGTTTTACTTAGTGTTGCATTGGCCTACTTTTTGCAATAAACCTTATCTAGGAAATTCATCTGCACCATTTACCCATTCATTTAGCACCTAAATATTCTGAAGGCAACTAAAAGTTTCACACCCATGGTTAAGTGGTTTATTACAACAACACGCGCTTTATATTTCTGTCATTTTACAGACTAAGACTGAGACGCTTCTATCAAAGCAAGGAGAATGGATAGTTTTGAAGATGACAACGAAGACTGGTTTTATAATACAATTAGCAGGTAAATTTACTACAATTATTGAAAATAGCTGACCAGCAAGGATTCATATAAAATAAAGGTTTTCTACAAGTTATTGCATGAGTGGTATTGCTATATATGTTGGATCTGTGATTATCATGTGTTTCATTTCTGAGATATGCATTATAGAGTTATTACGAGTAAAAATTTTGTCAAATATTAAATCATCATTAAATGGGATCAATATTTCGTTTTGATTTAATGTTTCAAATAATTTTATAACATCTTGATAGTATTCATTATGAGTAATCATGATTTTTACATATCCTCTGTTCTATTTGTATCCAAAACCAGATAAATAAATTGATTATAGTATTATGTAAGAGTTTGAGGTGTAATGGATACAAAAATTGAAGATAAAGAAATTCATCCTTTGCCTGCTGGATGGCATCAACAATCGTACCTTCATGGTTTGACTGCATGCTTTCCAGGGTCATGCCGAGGGATTTTGCATGGCCGCGGCAAAGCGCCTCCACATCGGCAAGTGTTTGAGAACCATATGTTTCCGGCTCGCGAGTGCCAAGCAGATTAAGGTTTGGTCCGTTAATGAGAAGAATGTTCTTTGTCATGCGATGCGGATTAGCAGGAATCGCTTCCCTTGGGAAGAAAATCTATCCCCATTCAGAAAGGTTGCCTCAGACTTGGATGTTTAGGCGCTGACCACAGTCATCAAGAACGCGGGCCAGGCTAAGCGCCCCCGCATGCAGCTTGCGGCGCAGCTGCGGGTCACCAGGCGGCGGCCCGTCAAACAACCAGATACCAACCTCCTCGTAAAGCTCGCGGGCGGCCGTCAGGTAGAAGCGAGCCGCACCCGCCTCGCCAAAGCGCGCATCGCACTGGTCCGACTCAAGACCTACACAGACATCGGGAGCAATACTGTCACCCGGATCGACCGCGCCACCGGGAAACACAAAGGCGCCAGCTGAAAAGCGGGTCCATCCTGACCTCTCTCTTGAATACACGGAATACGTTCCGTGTATGACAAGGGCTACCCCCTCGTCGATACTCCTCTCTTCACGCAAAGTTTTTTTTAAGAACTTTTGAAAAGGTTCTGATTTTAATTACACAGCCCTTGTATATCGGGAATCGTTCTTAAAGAATTGAGAGAAAGCGTAAAGAGCGGGGTATTGAGGAGAGGGCAGCCTCCCTGACGCACAGATCGTTTTTCTGTTCTTCTTAAGTTTTCAATGTTGCTCCTTACTTTTAGTAGAAATAAAATAGCACGATTTTCGCTGGCAGGTGTGATGGCATTCTAAGGAGATGACCATACCATCGTATCTTGATGGAAAAAAAAACATACCATACCATACTCCGCAATTTGGATGGAAAACAGCGTCTGCTGCGTTGTCTGTACTAACTTCTCGTTACTGACGAAGTCGAACCATCTCAGGCCTTCTATCCTCCTAAGGCTTTTCGTCTGAAAACGTCTACGGTCTTGAGAGCTGTGATTGTGGCCGGCCAGGTTTCTGTTCCATAAAGAATTACAGACCCAACCAGGGCGTTACCAGCTCGCGCCCGGCGCGGTGATCACGGTCGAGGTACGTGACGACCAGCTCTTTGCCCAGCTCACCGGGCAGCAGTCGTTCCCGGTGTTTCCATTCGATGAGGACAAGTTCTTCTACAAGGTGGTGGACGCGAAACTGATTTTCGCCCGCGATGACGATGGCAAGGTCATCGCGCTGACACTGGACCAGGGCGGGCTGCGCCTGGCGCCGCGGATCGAGGAGTGACTCTCGTCATTTGAGGCCCGGGGCGACCGGCTGTGCAGCCGGCCGCCCGGTGGTTTTCGTCCACGACGGGTTGTCCGCTGTCGGAGAAGCTGATGCGGACCTGGCTGTGGGGCCCGCACACGATCTCCAGGTCCTGGCGAGGGAAATCCACTCCCCAGCGCTCGACGAAGTCGTTGTACGCGACGAGCACCTCGGTGGGAGACAGCTGGAGGTAGCACGGGATGCGGTCTTCGACCTCGTCGTCTTCGTCGTCCTCGCCGTCCTCGTCGGGGGCCGGCGCACAGAGGACCGCCGCGTGGATCCGGGCGCGCAGCACCGAGGCCTGCCCCTGGGCCAGGTCGCCTGCCTATGTAGATAAGTAAGAGCCCCTACAAAAGCTAAGCCTTTTGGCCCTCCTCCACGAAAAACAAGATTTTTGGGAGGTTGAAAAGAAGGTGAAGGAAATCGATGCCTTAATGCTTTATTTGCTTTCAAACTTTTGAGTAAAGCTTTACAAGATGCAGCAAGGCTTCCTCGCACCTCAGCAAGAAGGTCTAAAGGACGTTGATTGTTCTTGTCTATAGGATCTATTTTACAGCTTAAAGCTGCAAGAAGTTGAATGATATCAAAATGCAAGCCAGCGGCTTTCCCATTCCTCGAGACGGTGACTGTCCACATATCTGGATCACCCACTTGGCTAAAGTTGTCAACGAAGTACGTGTATGTTCCCGATGGTGACGTCTCGGGGAAGAAAATATTCTCAACAGCATCGGTTGGAGAGGGGACACCATTCTCACCAGGTATAACATCTACATCTAACCGACCACCAGAAATGGGATCAAATGGGTTAAGGTAATTTATGGTTGTACCGTCAGGAGTAATCACGTACAAATCCAGATCGTCGTCTCCGAACCATGTCAACGTGAATTGGAACGCGCTGCTGCGCTGCCCGCGACGCCGTCGAGCGAGACTCTCATGCCGCCGACGAGCCTCAGGGGCTCACCAGCTCGCAGCGATGCACTGTGTCCCCCTCCACACAGACATCACTTCCAGCCGAGGCACCCCCACCGCCCTCGAGGATGTCGTGGCCCGGTCCTCCGTTGAGCAGGTCCGGCAGATAGCCACCCACGAGGCGGTCGTCGCCCCCCTCTCCGTAGAACTCGACTGAGCCCTCCGACATCGCCGACATGACGTCGTCGCCGGGCCCTCCCCAGGTTGTGACTGGTATACTTCTTGGATATTTTGTAGGAGCCTTTGTAACATGGTGGTGGCTATCAATTATTTCCGGATTCATCCCCTTGATGTTTATGATAGCAATGATGTTTGTACCTGAAAGTCCTGTCTATTTAATTTCAAAGAATGACGAAAATGGCGCCAAAAAGGCTCTTCAGTGGCTACGTGGCCCGCATTATGGCATTGGCACTGAATTAGAAGAAATAAAACACTCGATAGCAGAACAAAACGCGCGGTCTGTTACATTCCGTGATCTATTTGAATCGGCTCGCCGTCCCGGAGAATGCGCACCTCGAGCTCGGATCCGGGCTTCCGCGTGAGGCGTACCCAGGCGTGGAAGTGCTGCTGGGAGTCGAAGTCGGTCTTCCCGCCCACCGAGACGACCACATCGCCTTTGCGCAGGCCGGCGCGTGCCGCTGCGCGCCCGGTGTGGGCCTTGGGCCCCCATGTCACGAGATAGTTGACGCGGAACGCGAACGTGCCCTCCGGGATGCCGAGCTTCGCCTTTTGTCGGCTCGACAGTGCAGACCCTCCGAATCCGGGCGCCGGATACCGGCACTTAACAGTTGCAGCCAGCGTCGGTGTTCGGTCAGGTAGATGCCTTCGTCCTGCAACTGCGAACCACTGTATTGTGGCTTCAACCCGAGTTTGTCCGCTTGTTCGTCAGCGCCTTCGATGAGGTTGATTGCGCCTCTCGACACATCACTCCATTCGGCGGAGTTCGCGGTGAAACCAACCTGACTGGCATTAAAGGCGGCAAGGTCATCCGGGGTTGCCATGCCGCTGGCGTTGAAGAAATCTTCGTACTGCCGGATCCGCCGCGAGCGCGCGCTGTCGTCTTGCTGCGCTTGGCCTGAATGACCTTCTCGCAGCCATCCATCCACTCGAGGGCGCTCTCGAGGCCCGGGCCTTCGCTGACGGTTGGCCGAGGCGTCTTCGCCTTCTTCGCAGACTTGGCGTCCTTCTTCTTCGACCGCGCGGCCTTGGCGGACTTCGACTTCTTGGATTTCTTCTTGGAGCTGCCGGGCCGCTTTCCGCTGATCACCCGCTCGCAGTCATCCATCCAGTCGAAGGCTTCGTCGAGCTCCACACCGGGCTCGGAGCCATTGCGCTCCAGCTGTTCCTTTGAATAGTTGAATGTGAAGGCACTATTTTTGGGATCAGATATTTTTTTTTGATAGCACGACATAAATCAGTCATATTACCAAATTCCTCGTATTATAAGGTGATACGCTAGTGTATCTATCAGATTTAATTGATTTTATCCATTCCTCTTCCTCACCATACACTGGCCAATCGTTTGGTCTTACTTTTATATCATACGTACGATCCTTTCCAAGGATATGATAACTTTTTTAAGACTACAATCAACAACAGTAACTTCATACTAGCCATTGAATTCTGGGCCTATGGCGTCCATGCCGCCGTGGTCGAAGTCGACACCACCACGTGCAGCACCAACATTCGCAAATACGTCTGCATCCATGACTGCGGAAACATGATCAACCCGATGATCGTCGACGGTCAGGTGATGGGCGGCATGGCGCAGGGAATCGGTGGTGCACTGTTCGAGCGCATCGAATACGAGCCTGACGGCAACATGGCGAACGCCAATTTCGTGGATTTTCTCGTCCCCTATGCGACGGAAATCCCGGACATCCAGGTGGAACACATCGAGACGCCGTCGGCGTTTGGCCGTCCATTGCTGCCAATGCACTCAATACCTCTGGCCCTTGGAAGTCCAGTGCGGCACAAAAGCAGGGCTGCTGCCCAGGGCACTAGCGGTTCCTGATGCAAGTGTTTAGGAACAGAAACCAATCAGGCCGCCAGGAAAGGCTGAGCAACCAACGGATACGAGGGCCGGAATGACACTGTGGAACCAGTTGCTTTGGGGCTCGATCTATCTGAGCGTCTGCCTGATCCTGGAGATTTTGGTTCTGGTCTGGTGCGCGTCGGTGCTGAACAAGCTTTTGACCCTGCGCAGCTTGTCAGCGCAATAAAACTCAACATTATCAAATTTACGGTTAAGAGTTTGTTCATCGTTTTCATTTACCACCTTTAAATTTTTGGTGTTAAACTAATTTTATTACAATGCAAACCAGGTGATGAACAGCAAAATTTAGGTATTAAATCCAGATCAGTCAAGCCTTTATTCCTTGTAAAAAACTTTTCCGGCTCTTCGGCTTCGATCAAAAAACAAGATAACCCCGCCGATGACCATTATTAGACTAATGATCTGGTTCCAATCCAAACTATTTCAACATTCACAAATAAATAAATAAAATAAAACACTTTCGCGCTGGGGAAAACCTATTAGGGTTTGTGTTCGCGCGAAAGTCCACATATCTACTTACCTACAATAACAAATCCAATCTCTCTTATTCACTAAGGGACTTTAATAAAAGGACAGATCGAATTCGCAACAACCAAATGTAAACATTAGTATATATATGGTATGGTAAGGGTGATGATAGACGCAGTTTCTGATGTTGCCAGTTCATGATGTTGCCAGTGCCACATGTTGAAGTGAATTAAATGTGACGGGCACGCAGATGATCGACAGCACCCGCCGGTTGCGCACGCTGGAGAGGGCGAGCAGGTCCTGGTCCTCATCGCTGGTCGTGACCAGCCCGCGGCCGCGGCGGTGCACGCGGCTGACGACGCTCTTGGAGACGCCCGAGCTCGTGCGCAGCGCCTCGCGGTCGAAGCCGCGGGCGAACTCGGCGTCGTAGCGTGGCCCTTCGCCCTCGGGGTTCACACGCACGAAGAACCCGCGCTCGGCCCACACGGCCTCGATGGCGATGTCCAGGAGGAGGGGCAGAATGAAGGCGCTATTTCATTTGGTCAAGAGGATTTCAGCAAGTTGTCTCTTGTGTCTTGGCGGAAGAATTGTGGAGTGGTGTTACAAGATGGACATATCTTTTCTGGGTCCATTCAATACAATATCACATTGTGCGAAACGGACGATGTGGATCCGGAGAGACTATTCAATGCAGTGCGAATAGCTTGCTTGGATCAGTTTATTGACTCACTTCCCCAAGGGATGGAAACTAAAATTGGAAATATTGGAATACCTCTTAGTGGTGGCCAGAATCAGCGAGTTTTGTCGGTCACCGACCGGCTGACCGCGCTGCTGGCGGGACTGACGGCGGCCGACATCACCGAGCTGTTCCGCTGGGAGATGAGCCGGTCGGCGCCGATCGTGATCATGGTCGGGTCGGATGCGTCCGACCTGCCGACGGTGGCGGAGCTCGACGCCGCCATCGAAGCGGCAGGAGGGGTGGCCGCCGGGACCGGCGACGCCGACGACGCGGTCGCCATCGACTCGCTGATGGAGACGCCTGCCGCCATCGAGCCGATCTCCGAGCGCAAGCTCGACGAACCCGAGGCAAATGCCTCATTTAATTCAATCAGTTCTAAATCCTCTTGTTTTAGGCCTGCTAATTTCAATGCCTTTGGAATGGCCTTTACTGGACCGATACCCATTATTCTAGGTTCAACACCAGCCGCAGCATAATTTACAAGTCGTGCTATGGGTTCAATACCCAATTCTTTTACCATATCCTCACTCATCACCATAACAAAAGCTGCACCATCACTCATTTGAGAAGAGTTTCCTGCTGTAACGCTACCACCTTGGGCAAATACAGCTCTTAATTTTGCTAAAGCTTCTGTTTCGGTGACGATGGACACGATCAACCAGGTGCAAAGCCATCTGCTTGCACATCAGTACGAAGGCCTGATTGAGAAATCCCAGCTGCGTGGTAAACGGAAGCCGGGAACCGCGAAGCCGCGCCGCGCACCGTCGCGTCGCTGAGACTGACTGAAGAACAGCCAGCCGAGGGGGACAGGCTTTCATGACGATCAATATCATTCTTCTGGGGCCTCCGGGTGCCGGCAAAGGAACGCAGGCCAAAAAACTGGTCGAAGATCGGGGCGTGGTGCAGTTGTCGACGGGGTACTTTTGCCTGTCCGCCCCCTCGTTTTTGGCTGACGCGCCCCCGTACATGATCAACGGCAACCCGGTGCATAATCGTTGCGGCTAAGGCCATAAATTGTCGTCGTTGATGTATCTCAGAAAGGTCAGCGCCAGCCAAACGTTCCCAGGCTTCGTGGAGCAGGGCCGTTGTTGCAAGCGTGGCGCCAGGTTGTACCTGACCACTGATACGCCGGGCGATTTGTCTGAGATCCTGGTAGATCAGCGCCTCGCGTTGCGCACGAGATCCCGTGCGTTCGAGGGCGGGAACAGGATGAGCAGGGACAGGCCGCCCGGCATCAGCAGCAGCCCGGCGCGTAAGGGCGTGTAGCCTTGAATCTGCTGCACGAAGACGGGGATGAGGAAAGTCGACGTAAGGAACACACCGCCGGCGAAGAACGAAATGATCGATGCCGAAGAAAACCGGACATTGAGGAACAGCCGCACATTGAGCAGCGGGTCGCGGATATGGGTCTCCCAGGCGATGAAACCGAGCGCCGCCGCCGTGCCGCAGACGAACAAGGCGACCACCTTGTCCGAGCCCCAGCCTCAACCTCGAGCCAACCCTTCAGATGGTCTCATCACACACGTGTCCTTGAACCTGAATGAATCTTGTGTGTGAAGCAGGTCTGGCTTGAAATTGACTGAACCTCAGGAAAGATGAGCTTCGGCGCATACGTGTCTCTGGTTCTACCGATTGTGCTTCGCGTGAGGAGCGAGAGCTTCCAGGAGCGTGTAGACTTTGAGTTCAGGGTGCTCTCTCTGCGCATCTTACACTGACTATGATGCATCCAGGTGAAGAGGATCCGAGACGACTTCGCCGAGTTGTCCTCTGGGTGTTTTTCGCGACATCACCATCGAAGTGCAGGAATCCAACCTGCGCGAAATAGAGACCGCCCGGCGCCGCCTGTCGGACGCCATCGAAAGCATCTCCGAGGCCTTTTCGCTCTACGACCGCGACGATCGGCTGGTGGTCGCCAACCACAAATATGGCACCCTGGTTCATCCGGAGATCGCCGACGAAATCGAGCCCGGCATGACCTTCGAGCAGATCGTGCGGCGCGCCCTCGACGCCGGTTTCATCGAAGAGGCCCGCGGCCGCGAAACCGATTGGCTGGAGCGTTATTACCCAACTTCGGTTTTAGTAACGGGATTCGACATTCTATTTTTTTGGGTCGCGAGAATGATTATGATGGGACTCAAATTTATGGGCGATGTTCCTTTTAAACACGTTTATATTCACGCTCTTGTCCGCGACGCAGATGGACATAAAATGAGCAAAACAAAAGGAAATGTCATAGATCCTCTTTTGATGATGGATAAGTTTGGAACAGACGCTCTGCGTTTTACTTTAGCTGCATTTGCGGCTCAAGGGCGGGACGTTAAACTGGATGAGGACCGGAGGCTCCACCTCCTGCTCGTCCTCAAGACGGCCGGTGTAACGCACATACTTGACCGTGCCTGACGACAGGTTGAGCTCGGTGGACACCACCCCGCTCGGCTCGCACTGTTCAAGAACCGGATGCACAGGCTGGATCTCGGCCTGCACAGGCGCAACGCCCTCCTCTGCCTCCTCCTCCTCCTCTGCTCCTGGCCGCAGAGCGTCACGTGGGCTCTTCAACGATCGCGGGTCCTGTGAGGACATGGCTTTTTTGGAAATGGACGATTCGACGATCGGTGCGAAGTGCCATTGTTCTTCGTGTACGGTGATGAGTTGCGGGTCGTGCATGACAATCCAAGCCAAGATGTAACTTCGATGATAATCAATGAATAATACACCACCGACTCGTCTTACGGACTGCTAAACATAATCAAACCATTCAAACAACCAATGGCGGCATGGGACAATCAATCAAATCCGCAATTGCTCGAAACAATTCAGCCTCGGCAACCGACACTTGTTGATCTGCAACAATCACTCTAGCGAATGCTTTGAGCAACGACGGCTTTGTTAATGGAGCCAGTTGCGGTATGCCCAAATCGGCAGAATTTTTAAAAATTCTAATGGTTGTTGCGATTTTTGCTTACAAGTATAATTGTGATGACTCGAAGCTAATCTTCAGTGGTATTTAAACTATTCGCCACTCATTGATAGCTTATAAAGAGGTCTTAATTGTCAGGAGCTCTTAGATTTTTCAAACTAAATTTTCATATGCTGTTTCGAAGGGCATAGGCTATATGTTATCAGAAAGGTCGAACACTCCACTTCCAATCATAGAATGTGCCACATCTTGCCATCCATCTAGGGCCAAGGCCCCGATCAGAGTCTTTTCGCGAGGTCGAAATCGGCCGTTGCGCTCGAAGATTCGATCCGGGACGCCTGCTGGCGATGGTTTGAGAAGCAGCTTGCAAAAGACGGCGTTCCCAGAAAGGAAGGCCACGTTGAGTCCTTTTCTGATTGCCGACTGAACGTTGTCAAACATCGGCTGGGTCCAGTACTCGTCGTGACCGACGGAGAGCAAACCAGCTGCCCGCAGCAGACCGTCCGCGTCGTAGTGGGTATCCCAGTTGCTGACGTAGCTTACGTCATATCCCTGTGATTTTATCTATTTCTTGTTTGACTATCACTACTTCTATTCTGCGTTCGTCTTTTGTAATCCATGATACTGTAATTAGTCCAAGTATCTCTAAATCTAGTAGAATTTTGTTAAATCTGTCTTCTGCAATTACATGACCATCTTTTACAAGGCTTTTGAAAAGCTCAACATCAGTTAGTCTCTTTGCATCTTTAATCTTGTCAAATACTGTATTTCTTATTGGTATTGCCATTTTTATCCGTAAAATGATTTATCTCCTGTCTTTGGTACTACATTAGATATACGCACAATGCCTCGCGCTTTTGACTCTGCTTTGGCTTTTTGCACAGCAGATTCATTGACCGTATAGGCAAACAATTTGCAACGCGGCCCAAATAAACTCGCGCCCAAAGTATTAATCAAGCGTGCTTTAGAAAACAAATAATCCATATCTGCTTGGCCTGATGCTGCCGCCGCATGATAACTGTCAAGACGTTGAGGGTTTAGGATAACTATCTCGGCATTCGAGCACAACATGTTCAAGATAGCATAATAGGTCGCACCATCACCGATAATATGGCTTAAGCTTGTGGCAGCTCAACTCCCAATAGTTGGCATCATAGGATTTATTTTTGGCAGGAGACTGAGGGACCTATAGCATAAAAAAGTATAAAACTATTATATCTGTAACCTGTATATTTTGAGGAAATGTAGGCTAGTTTATTGTTGTGTAGCCAAGAATCTCATGGTAGGATTAGCCCTGCATTCAACAGAGCTAGGCTTATTTGGAATAGCTTGCTTAATAAGTGTAATTTTTAAACTTGCTTAGCTAAACTCATTCTAAAGGATACATGCTAAGAAAAGTAGTACAATATCTTTTAAGGTCAAACTGGAGTCTTTTCTCCACTCCCTGAAACGATCTCCCAAGAATTTTGAAACCCCTATTTTTTTTCCCATTTCATTACTCTTATTAGTTAAAAATAATATTAATAAAATAAACCTGTAAATTATGTTATCAACTACAAATTTTCACACTATGGAAATTATACCATTTGAATAAAAAGTTTTCTCTACGTTTTTCAATACTTTACAAATTTTTTTACAGCCCTCCCCTTTTAATGTAATTAATTATAATAAAAACAAAAATTAAAAGCGCTCTCCAGAAAGTAGCCTCTGTTTTTTATTAAAAATAAATAACTAACGTGAGTGACACATTATGATAAATAACAGTTAAAAACAAAATATTGATCAACTTAGTTTTTATTCAAATTCAGTTTTTTGCCCTGGCTTTTAATTTTTGAAAAAACTATTTCTTGCCGAAATAAAGAGCGAGGTTGAAACTTAAAAAGAACGAAATTATTGCTCCAAAGATTATGCGAGGAGCATCTGCCAAACCAGCTCAAATAAATTGGCCTGCGATATTTTCTAATATCTGTGGAATGTTGGCCGAGGAAGTTCTTAAGTGCGGCGTGCTCGTTCAGAAAGTACAGGTACTCGTCGAGCTCGATCTGTGTCGACGAGCGTTTCCCGTTCTCCACTGGATCGATTTCGGAGAAGACTTCTGAGAAGACCGGGTCGGCTCGTCCGAATTCGCCGCGTCGAACGTAGAGCGAAGCCAGGCGAAGCTGGAGGCGCAGTTTGGCTTGAGGGCGAGAGCGCGGAGCTCGCGACAACTCGCCACGAACGAGCTCGAGCCCGCGCGTCGTCTCGCCGAGTCTTGCGCAGAGGGAAGCATTATGTGCGTCTTTTTTCTTAAGTTTTTTTTTGGAATTAAACATTTCTGAGCATCTAGCGCTACCTACGATTTGCTTTGATGAAACAATGGCTAGATACGAAGTGCCAATATGACGTACAATTTCTGTGGTTTGACATTAGGAGTGTAGCTAAGATTATGAGTTTGGAAGAGGAGTACAAAGAATGGGCCAACACTTGTCGACGCGTAAGCTAAATTAAGGTAAAAACATAAGCTAAGTTCCAAGGTCCCTCAAAATCTTCCCCTCTTTCTCTCTGGCGGGGGATTGGGCTTTTGGTATCTACATGATCCCGATGCTTCGCCAACTCATCGCTTTAATGGCCGTGCCCCCGATCTGGAAGGCAATTTTTATCGCCACATCGGTCATCCGCTCCAATGGGTGGGACGCTGGTCACCAGCGGAGATGGCCACACAACTTGCTGCGGGACGACCACTGCTTGCCCAGACCGATATCTACCATCTCCCTTACTACGATCCGCAAGTCCACTTTCCGGGGCATGGCATTGTGGTCACTGGGATCGATTTGGCGGATCAGACCATCTAGAAGTAATGCAATAAAAACCGTTATATATGATTCTGAAATATGGATATTTTCAAAATATTGAGGATCATATTGTAGATGTATTCCAGAAGAAATTCCTAAAGATTTTTTTAGTATCTCGTTAAAATGATCGTATCTCATACAATTAATTATACATAAACGTGATTTCATACCACTACAGTATTTATTGGAGTGGCTTAACTGTAAATCCTTGAACAGATTGAGACGGAGGAGAAGCATATATTAGTGTATGGGCCTCGGGTGGATTGGTGCTGGATGAGTTGCTGCCAGTAAGCGGCGCGCGCGTATCCCAGGTCGCGCGCCAAACTTTATCCCTGAGCGGCCCCGCGCCCCGATTTTCTAATGCATCCAGGAGATCGCGATCATGTACCCTGCGTAGCGACATATGTCATACGTACGTCATATCGGATAGTCGTTGGATCGCGATTAGTACTTCTTCCGTTCGCCCCTCGTGTATGAGATCCATCGCGCTCAAAACCTTGAGTAACGCATTTCGAGAATATAACCACTGCCGAACCTCGTCTGGCCTGTAATACTCTGACAGCTGTTTGGTCTTAGATGGTTGGCAAAAAAGAACAATCTTTGGCATTCTGTCGTCTCACATCCACAGAACAATCGTTCTAGAAAATTTTCAGGTTCCTTTAAACGGTCCGGTAGTCTTGAGTATTACCTGTGCTTTCTTTTGAACTGTATACTTGGTTCTCAAGGTATATAAAAACTTTTGGGGTTTTGCTGTCATCTTTGTATTTATTACTCATCAAAATTTGGTTCAAAAGACCAAATAAACCCTATTAAAAAGCAAAGAACAAAATCAGTCAACTTTTGTCCATGGCTTCAGATATATGCTCATCGGTACTCGTGCAATACAAGCAAAAGCTGACGGCGTATTTACATCGAGCTTAAGCCCTTTTTAGGTTGTTTTCCTTCTTTTTCTATAATTTATGCGAACTTACTTATGTACTAATAACTTGTGATGTTTCTTTCAAACTCGAAACAAATACATATTTTGAATCACCAGAAAAGGCTGGTTCTTTGATTTAATATTATCAGTTTTTAGGCTCTTACGCTTTTGTTGTTGATAATGATCGCTATTTATTTACCATTCATTACTATGGAATATAAAAAGAAGCTTTTACTACCAACGCCGACAGCAACGCACTTACTGGTGCAGGAGCGTTGGCATGGGCAGATGGCAACCAAAAATGCAGTGGAAATAACGCTGTTTTCAGTGCAAGACCTGTACCCATCAGACCCCATGCAGTCCAGACCAATGGAGTGGATTCTATCCGTACTCCAAGTGTAACGATGTCCACAGTGGCATAGCTATGATAGAGCAATGCAACACCAAGCAGGTAAACCAAAGATCCTAGAAGTGTTGCTAACAGATAGCGCATAGCTGTGGCTGCAATTCTCTTTCTCGCCGGTACGGCAAACGTGATCGGAGCCGCATGGGGTTATGGGCTCTTCCTGATCGCGACATTGCTATTGTTATCTGGCGTCGCCTTCTTCGCGATATTCGTGCTCACGCGCATGTTCGAAAGCGACGGCTTGAGGCGCGTGTTCGGCGCGGCGCTATGGCTTGGAGCCTGGACCTATGTCCTGGCCGTAGCAGCGCTTGGCGGTCACTTTCTGCATGAAACACTGCAGGGCCGCATGGAACTCAAATGGATCATATTCGGGCCCCAACACGGCGTAGTTCGCCTTTGGTATCCACGAGCTGAGCGTAGTTCCCCAGCTCAGGCAACCCAGAGCGGTCGGGAACAAGGAACGACTGCCGGGCTAGGTCGCTGCGTGTGGGAAGCGTGCCAGACATGCTGTCGCCAAGCTGGAGCTCATGCTTCAGAGCTGTGAGACCGATCTCGTACTCGCCACCAATAATCGAATCCGCTCCTAACGCCCTCAGGAACTCATCATTCAGTGGTGCATACAGTCCGTAGAAACAGAGGTGTGCCGTTGAATTAAGTGTCGTGTTGATCCAATGTGGGTCGGATGAGTAGTGGGCGTTGGAATTTTTTTCTTTTGTCGTGTTATCCGGTTCCCGCTGGCTGAATGCCGTTTAGTAGAATGTCTGTATATGCCTGGGCGAGCGTTTCAATTTTTTCCCGGCCGGGCTTGTACCACTCGATCGTCCAGTTCATGGAGCCGAAAACAAGCGCCTGCAAGGCCGTTAGATTGATTTCATTCCGGATTTTGCCGGCTTTCTGCGCATGGTGATATAAATCGGCCCAGTAATCTTCATAGGCCCGGCGGAGTGGCAGCAATGCGACCATCATGTCGCACTACGCGTTGTACTGGATTCGCCTCTTTTTGGATGATGCCCTGATCGTTGATTACCCAGCTCAGCGGACGGCGCTGACGACCAATAGATTCTTGAAGTAGGATCAAGCCCTGCAACAGCGCTTCTGGGCGTGGCGGACAGCCAGACACATACACATCAACTGGCAGAAACTTATCTACACCCTGCACCACAGAGTAAATGTCATACATCCCGCCAGAATTCGCGCAGGATCCCATTGAAATCACCCATTTCGGCTAGTTCACAACATTGCCAGGTACCTTGATACTCGCGTCCCGACCTCCAGTTGCCAGCACTGTCCGATTCAGCGGATGCCACTGGGCCGCAAGCACCGGCCCGCTGTGTGCCAGGAACTTGTACACTGACCCGGACGCCTTACGAATGTCCCACACCTGCACGTGGCCGTTGTCACAGGCAACGGCAAACGTATTCCGTTGATACTCGTTGAACATGACGTCTCGCGCTTCGGACTTGGTTTTGAAGGTTAGTTGGCACATCCCAGTGTCAAGGTCCTGCATCGGTTAGGAAGATTCTTGAAAATAATTTTTATAAACATAGCAGAGAGATATATCAGTTGGAAAAGAATTCCAATAAGGATAAACACTAGGAAAAGAGAAAACAGGGAAAATATACAAAGGAAAAAGAGAAATTAATAAACTGGAAAGACCCGAGGAAAAACTTGCAGAAAGAAATCTCAAGCAGACCTCTGGGCTGCTTGAGATGATTGTTTGATTAAATTTGCGGGAAGAACTACGCGGTGGAAATATACCTAGAAAAGCAGAATACGCTAAATAAAGATTACTTTTGTAGAGCAATTAGAAAGTGCAGAGGTGGCTAAAAAGTTACAAAAGAATACTTCTTCTTGGGAATTTTACCTTCGAGTGTACGCAAGTGGGGCGCTAGCTATTACAGCAATGCTTCTTCCTGGTATTTCTGGGAGCTATTTGCTGCACCTTTTAGGACTTTACAGCTTGCTTGTATCTTCTCTAGCCTTAACTTTAGAAGGTTTGAGGCATTTTACTTTGGCTTGGACATCCTTAGCTTTTTTAGGAGCCCTTTCTTTAGGGATCTTGACGGGGCTTGTGTTTTTGTACAAAAAATGTTATTCTATCTCACTTTCTGGCATTATAATGAAAGAAGGATTAAGATGGCTAGGACGCGTTTTACGATGGAGGATGGCGGGCTGCCGGGGATTTTTTCTTTTTGTTCATGAATCAGGGGCCAAACGAAAAACGCGTCTTCCCTGAATGGGTTGGGCAGAAGTCACAAATATGGATTTAAAGGAAATTGGAACTTCTTGGGAGGTGTAAAGAGTGAAACTTTGAATAGAGTGGGGTGAAAGAGAAGTGTGAGCAGTGTGGTGGACAGCAGGTGAAATCGTTTTCCTTCTTTGATTTGCGGCAAGCTCTAACCGCTTCGCGGCGTCCTGTTTTCTCTTTTTCATAAACTCATAAGAAAGTTCTTCAACAAGTTGAAAAGAAATTTCTTCCATTTCAAAAACGTATCTATCAATTTTTCCTCGAAAGTAATGATAAAGAGCCAAAGCCGGGATACCAACCACCATACCAGCAGCAGTTGTGACCAGAGCTTCAGATATACCGCTAGCCACCAATCCTGGATTTCCAGTTCCGCTTTGGGAAATAACATTAAAAGCTTTTCGTATTCGCCATTTTTATCGGCGTATTAATGACGAAGATTCTAATCAATAAGTCAAATGAGTTATTGAGAGAGAACTTACAGCATTTTAATGACACGGTAACTAGAGCCCTGGGGCAATATGTAAAGTATCGCAATGAAGCTGAAGAAGTGCGCGCTCACGCGGAAAAAGCAAATGAGAAGTTGGCGCAACAAATACAAGAGGCTAATAAGAGAGTCAATTTTTTAGACACTTTGGCCGATTGGATGCTAGTTCTGGGATTAATAATCATGATCTGCGTTTTATTGCAAATCATCCGCCATGTCACCTTGCCGGCGGTCCAACCCTATACCCTGGTGGTCACGATCATCGCCACCATCGCCGCCTTGCGCACCTTTGGCGAGGTATACGTCATGACCAGCGGTGGCCCCTTCCACCACACCAACCTGCTGTCCTATTACATCTATACTTTGGGGTTCAAATACCTCGAAATAGGCTACGCCTCCGCCGTGTCGCTTATCCTACTGGTGATCATCTTCATCTTTTCGCTGATCAACTTTCGTCTGGCCGGCGGCGATACGACGGGAAAGGTGCCTTTGAAAAACAACTCAAAAACTAGTTGTTTCACATTCCAACTACAGCCATTATTAACACCTTCTGGTCTGAAATACATACTAAAGATTACGATGAAAAGTTAAGTAACGAAATCCATCATCTTCAAGACATGTATGGAACTAGGTCCCAGTCCTTTAATGCAAATTCATTTGAACGGTAGTGCTGTGATGATATGATTCCCATTGTGAGCCCTCACAATAAACAATGACGTTCGCGAGCGTTTACCATCGTACGAGACAAAATCTTAAAATAGAAGCGTATGCCAAAAAAAGGATATACTTGTCCAACAATTGTAGTTTGATCAAATCTCTCTTTGTTGAAGGTATCTAGTGCTTCAGAATTTGTATTCTCCTTGCAAAAATAAATTGCGCATACACCTCACTTTTTAGGATTGTTTTCAGGAAAATCATATCCATCAGAAATGCTGTTCCAAAAGTAATTATCGTTGTTTCTGTGTACTGTATTCCCCTCTGGTCAAGGTGACTTCGAATTTGGTTTTGAAGGTGGGTACAAAACAATTTTTCCCTGATCCTGAAAAGAGTTTTTAGAGACAATTTAAAGAAAAGCCAAGTATCAGTGAACGTTAAGAGCATCATTCGTAGCTTACCAGTAGATACCTTCATTGAACAGAATAATAGCAATAAGCGAAAAGTTTGATAAACTCGTAGGTGTAACCAGGTTAAAAGCCGTGTATGGCCCCGAATTGAAAAAAGTTTATGTCTGGATAAAAAATGACGAATTATTTTTGGAGTGGATTCAAAACATTCAAATTTTTTACGATATTAAATTTTTTACGACATGATATTAATAACATGTTGTATTGTAAGAGTTTTGATATCAATTTAGAATGACATTTGTAGGAGTACACTTGTTTTAATTGATAAATTCTAGACGATTTATTGTTTTGGTTTAAGAAACTGCCCGGTCAAGTAGTAATGACAAGGCAGATACAACCAGTCATTATAACTTAATTACAAGTTTCGCCAAATTTTTGATGGGTAGAATGGGATTGTATCTGATGGAAAGACGTAGAACATTTGTTCTGAATTATGGTATTTAATGTATTTTGTTTGGGGAATCACCATGGTAACGTCACTAATTCGGTATATTTGTACGGATCACTTTATCCCAATCATCACCTTGCATCGCAGGAAACGCCATATCATTCGTGATACCTGCATTACAGATCACCCCATAATACGCACCGTGCTCGGCAATATCAGCTTCAATTTGTTGTTTAGCAAGTTCTCTATCGCAAACATCAAATTGCACTAAGCTTGCATGACGACCAAGCGCACTAATTTCTTCACAGGTTTGCTCTGCTTCAGCCACGCCACTGCGACAATGAACAGCAATATCAAAGCCATCGTTAGCTAGTCTCAGTGCGATTGCTTTTAGAACCTGTGGCCAACTAATTCTCCGTAGCAAGTGAGACGCAAAATTTTGTGATCGAAAGTCATAGTCCTCTCAATACACTGAGTGAGGAGTCCACTCGACCATTCCCACCATTTCCAAGGGTCATTGTGATTGATTGTACATATCGCGTATCATTCATGGGACCGTACTGTAATAAGTGAGCGTATGTCAATGGTCATAATTAACACATACATTTCTTGTGACCTGTACAGTGTACAGTACAGTGCCGTAAGGACTGCCTTTCTTGTCTTTTTATAGAAACCGAAGAAGGACCAAGCTGAGACAAAGGAATATTGAATGAAACAAACCATATCTGACATGAAAAAGGTGGAAAAGAAGCTTTGAAGCCACAACTATGTTACAGCGTGGCCTTTCTGTTATTCTGAACGAAATTTCTTGAAAATGACTTTTAGATAGGCTCGATTTCCAAAGTGACAGGGAAGAAATTGTTGTAACTCCCACTAGAGAAGGGTTTTCTAATTTAAAGAAAATCCCACCTGCTCTCCTCTCAGTGACAACAAATTTGCTTTCAAAATACATCAAATTTGAGCATCGTCTGACCTTCGCCAATCGTGACGATCTGCTCCGGCGGTGCGAATGGAAGTAACTCCCGAAATCGCCACACGCCACTGCGGTCCAACGGGTTCTGGATGTTCGCCCGTCGTGCGCTGAACTCGTTCAACGACTTCGGCAGCGGTACACGATCCCAGTCGTAGGCGACGTCCAACAGTTCGCCGTCCTCCGGGCTGGCATGGTGGACCTCATCGACGCCGTACTGCTGGGTCGCCGTCGGAGAAATCGAACGTTGAAAGGCCGTTTCTTCACTCAGTGTTTACTGGGTTTTTGTAATATGGCCCTGGTATCACCTTTGGCAAGTGGAGCTTGAATTGCAGTGGTTTCTTTTAGCTCTACCCAACCATGCTTGTTAAGATGGATACGATCTGCTGATAGGTCCATCTTATCTATGGAATCCAGTTCTATGGCAAATTGGTCGAACTCTTGCACGAGTACAGGAACGGGGAGCCCAAAACATGAGTACTTGTGAAACCATGTGACCATTGCTTCGTCTTGAAAATCGATAACAGGCATTTTGCGCGATTGTTTGTGTTGCCAACCTTTTAGACTGCTTATGCTAAACATTTCATAATAAATTTTATGCATCTTTACAAAAGCACATATCCTATTTTTTATGATTTAGGTAATGTTTTTGAATGAGCTTGAAGAGATTCTGGATGTAATTGAGCCAGCCGAATTCCAAAAAGTTATGTGCCCTCTCTTCCGACAACTTTCCAAATGTGTTTCGAGTCCACATTTTCAGGTAATTTTACATTTTTCTCTATTTAAAGGTTAATAAATATTTGCTGTCTTGTAAGCATCAACAACTTATCCGGTTGGTGGGTAATATTCTTATTAAAATCTTTAAGTATTTTTTAAATTTGTCTTGTTGTCTTTAACTATTGTTGTCTTTAAATATTTTTGACGTTTTTTCCCTTTTTTATTTCATTCTGAAACACGAATTTAAGCCCTCTAGGCTTAATTTTGAAATAAATATCTTAATTTATCCTCAAACAATTATTTCTATAAATAAATGATGTGTCTCAACTCTATGCTGTACTAAGATTTCGAACTTGCTTCCTCTTAGAGTTTGCATGATCAGTTTCTCGTTCAACATTTGCATTTTGTTTATAAAGCAAGTTAAAAGCACAGGCAAGGTCCTGTGTTAGGAGCACCTAAACCATTTTAAAGAGGGAGAGTATCAACACAAAGATTATTTTTAGCTCTTAAATAAACATACACAAAAAAACAAAACTAAAAAAAGATAAACTTATTTGACCGCTCATCCAGAGTTCACTCGAACAGAAATCTAAAGTTCTACTTCCCTGTTTAAGAGTCAAAAGAGATTCGAAGGGCTAGCTCCGCACCTACGCCCATTAATTCCCCAAACATATCCAATCAAAACTTGAGATCAATTCCATATTTTAAAATACTCAAATTTTACAACTCATTCTTTGTGTAGTTATGTTTAGTTGGGCCTTTTCCCATCTTTTTCCAGTAATTTATTATTTTTCTTCCCTTAAGTTTAAATCTCTGCATTCGTGTACCAGGTTTTTGTTTTATTTTCTGTTTTAAGAAAACGGGAATTTCATTAGAGTAGATGAAGACTAATTCTACCAGAACAGGCTAATTATACAAAGTGATCACGAGTTAGTCTAGAAAAAGTATCACAACCTATAATATAATGAGGCGGCTTGCGAGAGCTTCACATTTTGGCCTACAAACAGTTCCTCGATTCGTACCAATCTGTGACGCTGCAAGCCATGGCGGATTCGTTTGGGGTATCTACTGACTTTATCGACTACCATGCTAGTCGATTCATCGCCTCTGGACGGTTGTCGGCCAAGATTGACAAGTTTGGTGGAGTTGTGGTGACGAATCGGCCAGATTTGAAAAATGCCCAGTATCGTGAAATGATTCAAAAGGGTGATGTGCTCCTGAACCGCATTCAAAAGCTGGCGCGAGTAGTAGATTTGTAATTTGTCTTTGGCTTCAAAGTGCATATGTATTTCGTTTTGAGTAGAAAGTAAAATGCTGTCGTATAAGAATGGTATTCCCATGACCTCTGTGGCAGAGGCCATCTGTTTTTGAATACGTTTTTGGAAGCTGTTATCAAGTTCGGCTAAAGTCTGACTTAGCGACTCTCTCTTCATTGCGATAAAAGACGCGACGTCTTCACGGACGTCTGCCTTTAGGCACTTAATATAAGCATTGGCCTTTTCGTTAAACTCAGTCAGCTTAGTTTCGTAAAGATTCCTTTCATACGGCTGCCGGTATTGGGCCGCGGCGACAGTGTGCCCCCGCCCCCGCTTGCGTGATGTGAGATTCCCAACACGCGGACGGTTTTAACGGCCGGTTCCGTTTACCCGAACGACGACGTACGCAACGATTCCACGACCTCCTCGAAATCATCCTCGAGTCGTTGGCGCAATGCCGGCGAGACCGGGGTATCCGGTTCGTGCCGGGCGCTCCATTGCATCATGTCGGCGAGCAAGGGCGCGAGATCGGCGCCGCGTTCGGTTAGTTCGTAACGGTACTGTTTCCCGGGCAATAGTCTGACCATATAGACTATCTACCTGACACAGGCTCTGTGAAGGTGGCTCATAAATCTGATTTCACCAAGAAAAGACCAAATGGTAGGCCTCCAAAAAGATGGACAGATAAGATTGGAAGAGACACCAATATTTCACTGTTCACAGCATAGAAAAATGGTATCAACTTGAATGTTGCAAGGCTCTCTGGAGTATGCCGTTAAGTCAAGGGTAAGTCAAAAAAGTCAAGTGCACTATGGTCAATGCTGAAATGAAACCAATGGTGAAGAAGAAGAAGTGGATGTTGCAGAACCCGGCCACAGCACCGATGGGCAGGCCATCCGACTTGCGCGTCAGCGGCGGCAAAGCGTGGTAAGCACGAAAGATAAAGGCCGATCCGTCGATCAGATGCAGATGGCAGCCCTTGCCAAACTTCGCTTCGCCACTTGTTGTCATTTCGCGCTCCCAGAATTGCTAGGCTACTTTTGCCACGCCGGATTACACACGGCCAGAGCCGAATTCACATCTACTGACCGCAATTGACACCTAAGCCGCTACCTGGGTGGCGCAGATTTCGTTTGAATTGGTCAGAGGTTAGGTCCATAATCTGATGATACGCATTCAATTCTCTGAGCCATCTTTCATAGAAGTTTTAAAGAAAATGGACCTAAAACGCTTTTTCGGGCTTAAGTAGACCCCTCGCCGAAAGAAAACCCATTGGCGAACACCCTAATAGATAATGAGCAACTGCGCGAAACCCTAAACCTGTCAGTTTGATTTGATGACCTATCATAAGAGTCCTTTTCTACGGACTGGCTCTATCTTCGAAAATAAGTGGTACACTTTACGTCAGTATGATCTCTGAGGCTAGAGCCTTTAATCACATTCTTTATGGATTCTAATCTAACCTGTGTAAAGTCGGCTTAAAAGACATTCGTGCACATCACCGACTAGTGCACCTTAACAAAGAGGACCTACAATTTGCCAGGTCCACGATAAAAAAAAGCCTCCAATAACTTCAGTCCCAATTTACAAAACTTATTTCGGTAATTGAAAGTTAATTCGTAACAATACATTTGAAGTTACACATTTGGAAATATTTTAGTCAGCTTGGATGTTCATAGTAGCCATTTGCAGAAATTCACGTTCTAGTGCCATCAAGTCGGTCACCAAGCGCCCCGCCGGACAAGGAGTCATCGCCGTCGCCGCCCAATAGCGTATCCGCGCCGCCGCCGCCGGCGAGAACGTCAAATCCACCTTGACCGAAGAGTTCGTCGTTACCCACGCCTCCATCGAGGGTATCTCCTCCGAGGCCGCCAAAAACGAGATCGTCACCGGCGTCACCGGAAACCGTGTCATCCCCCTGGCCACCATAGAGCGAATCCCCGCCGTCGCCGCCGAGCACCGTGTCATCGCCAAGATTGCCATAGAGGACATGTTATCTCGTAATGTTAGATTGCCAAACCAATTGGAGTAGTCGTGAAACGCAATTCGTTCTTCCTTGCATTCGATTTTGCACCTTACAAAAGTCGTGTGAAGATCCTGTCGTTGAGCCATTTTTATATTGCTGTGGGATTTTGTATGGTGTTGTAGAGTTTATTTTTCTTCTTGTGAAAAGTTTTAATGCATTTCTATTGTTTTCGGTTTTGTGTTTTCAAAGATCCAGTTTTTTTGCAGGCTTGGGGAGGGCCGCGACTTTGTAAAATTTACGCAAGTGAACTTGATTTTATCAAACTCTGTTTGCCATTTTTTATACATTCTGTTATATGAAGTTCAATTGTATAGTTGCTACTAAATAGAAAAAATCTCTTTTTTATCGAATATACTACCTTTTCTTAAGTTTGAAAATTATTTCATGTTAGTTATACTGAATAGGCTTCTCATTATGTACTTGAAAGGTTTTTTCGAAGCATTTTGACAAAAAAGCAACTTTTTGTTTCTCTTCTGAGTTTCTTTGAACCTTTGTGCTTTATAGTTAAATAACTGGATAAATTAAAAGTTTTTGGATGTTGTTTGTCTTCTACTGTACTCTATTTACGGTCGTATGCAAGGATTTCGCGTAGCTTGATTTTACTGTAGGGTACACACACCAGTTCTGAGCCCCCTTCTGTCTTGGAAAGAATCAGTCTGTGGTCATTGAGTTCCATTAAAAAGGATCGAAGTTGTGTATCTCGATTGACGGCACAGCGTGCCTTGCATTCGGCACGAAAGTCGATGTAGTTTACCCAGGTGGTCCTGCTATTGTTGTTGATTTTCTTTGGCCCTGTCCTCTCATCCGGAATCTTGTTTGAAGTGGGGCGCATGGTGGATGCCCTGGAGGCGATGGGAGAGCTCGACAACACGCTGTTCTTTTACATTTGGGGGGACAACGGCTGTAGCGCCGAGGGTGGCCTGGCCGGTACCTTCAACGAAATGATCGTGCTCAACGGCCTTCCCGATAGTGTTCCTGATCAACTGAAGCGGCTCGATGACTTTGGCGGCAAAGACGCCTACAACCACTTCCACGCGGGCTGGGCCTGTGCGGGCAATACGCCGTTCCAGTGGACCAAACAGGTCGCCTCGCACTACGGCGGATAAGCCATTGATAAATTGTATAATTTATAATTCTTACCCTAGAGTCTGTTGGGGGCAAGGCACCACAGATCTATGAGTCTGAGCTGTCAGAAATGTAGCCCCCTTCTTCTCAATTACTTTCCAACATCCCCTTCAACAAGCCCTGAAAGTCTCAAGTTAATACCCTTGGCTGTTCTAAGGCCATTGCTGATATAAGTTTTTAACAATCTGCATGCAAATATTATACTCTGATGTGGATCAATAACCCCTTCAAAATTACGTGAAAGCAGTCGCAATTAGAAGTCTAAGCGGTAATCAATCTCACGCTGTTGTTCAGCCAAATTCGCTCGATAAAGCGTCGTCAAGGAGACGGTCTGCATTAATAGCAGAAGTCCGACAAACCATACAAAGACCTGATTTCTTAAACTACCCATGGGGTCTATTCCGATCCTTATAACGAAACGCGAAGTTTAGTAGTTATCAATATAGTCAAAATCTTCCTCGCTCATCTGCTCAGGGATTGGCAACATCGGCTTCGCCAATGTAATGGTAATTTGACCGTTGCCTTTTACCTGATAGGAAACAGATGCAACCGACGAGAAGAACGAGCAAGCAAAGCGCGCGCATGGCTGCACGGTAGCAAAAACAGAAAAGGCGGCCGAACCGAATGGTTCGACCGCCTCTCTGGAAAGGTCGCTTTCGCCTGCTGGTCTCGTTACCGCTTCGTTTCCGAAGCTCCCGTCCTGGGACCCAGTCTCCTGAGCCGCAGTGGAAGAGTGAGCCCTCCAAGGAAGGACCCATCAGCCCGCCTCACTCCAGTCCCTCGTTGATCAAACTCGGCCGTTGTGGGCGGCGTCGCCTCGACCCCCGCTTTTGGTCGCGTTTATCCGAATAATTTTGAAGCGACTATTAACACAGCGAGTTTTAGTCCTCGTGCGAACCAAAGCAGTATGTGTGTTGCCACATCGCCTTTTACTTACCTTGGTGAACAATTTGAGTTGAATATTGATATTCAAGCGAAAAATGGACTAGGAAATGACACAGTAAATTATGTCGATGATTTTGCGAAGTTAACAACCTTCAATGAATTAGATATCAGAGCCATTATAGATGAGACTGGTGGCGTGGCTGATATTGACCTGGGTACTGGAACGAAGACATCTTACGATTATTTGCCATTGGCTTGCATAAGGCTCGAAATTCCCTCCAACTAGATCTATATTGCACCTATATTTCACGCTGCCATTATCGGTTTTTTTTAATCCTTGCATGGCATGGCTGCAAGGTTTTACTTCCTCTACTCTACAGAAGACGTAAATACCACTTTGATATTCCAACGTTAGTTTTAACTGAGTTTATCTCTTACTCTTGGATACCTCATTGCCGCCCCCTCCCCCAGCTTATTGATTTTCGAAATTTCAATACCCTGCGCTTGTATTGTATGCAGAATATGAATAGAAAATGGAGTGTTCTAGAAGCATTAAAAAAGAAAGGAAAAAGTAAATAAAAGTCAAGACGGGACCTTACTAGTTTTTGTGGACGGCGGGAGGTTGAACTTAATATGGGCCCTTTTAAATAGAGTGACGAAGGATCAGGGATGTACCCGGGGGAGGGGGCTTAGGCCACTTCATAAAAATGTCATTTTCCAAATTTCTGGAGATCTCGTGCTCAAATTATACAACAAAACTTATTTATTTTCTATTTGGCCGTAACTAAAACTTTCGTATGTCCTGTTTTTTGGTTCTAATGTTTTATCATATCGTTCTAAGTTACAGAAACAAGTAGCCACTAGCACATGCGAAGCTGAACTGTTAGCAGCCATGTTAGCATGCAAAGAAACAGTTTTCGTTCGAAATTTGCTATCTGAACTGCACATGCTTAACCCTTCATCCCCCACCTCGCTGCTAGTCGATAACCAACCGGCAATCGACTTATCTAAGCAGCATTGCAACCACCAGCGCACTAAACATTTTCAGATACGTGCGCATTGGATTAGAGAGCGTGTTGCAGTCGTTTGGCAACAACCAACAACATCATAGCTGTTAGGAATGTACACATAATGGCCAACAAGAAAATGTCCGAACCAGACCATTGATCTGTGCGGAAGAAATCAAGAGCACGGCATTCCTCGTCACACCAAACACCATATTTGTAGATGCGCTGACACATGTTCCAGTCTCCGACATCATAATAGTTGTCATACAGAGAACGCGTTCGCTGCATCTCGTCATATTCGTACCAGAACTGATCCTTGTACGCCTGGAATCGTAGAAAAGGACGAGGGTGAGCTTTGACCATCTCAAAAGTCCAACGGTCTTTGCCAATCGATCCAGACCGAATCTACATGACAGGCCAGTCAATGGGCGGACATCTCAGCTACCGGACGGCATTGAGTTTGCCGGATCGTTTTGCGTCTGTTTCTCCCCACAGTGGCGGATATGATTTCGTGGCCAAAAACTCAATCGGCAACTTGCTTAACATTCCGGGCTATGCCGTTTGGGGAGTCCGTGAACCCTATGGAATCAACAAGGACAATCGCACAAACCGTGACTGGGCAATCAAGCACAAACTGAATTGACCGAGGGTCCGAAAAGTCGACGGGAGTCGCGCGCTCTCCCGCCGAGAACTGATCGGGAGCGTCGAGTTCTTGGAAGCGCACCCGAAACGGCAGCGTCGGCCCCCGAGGCTCGATCTCTTCGCTCGCGCAAGCGCCGCAGAGGCTGAACAGTGCGAGAACTACGTATCGCAATCGAAGGGAGATCTCGGCGATCACTACTCCGCCCCCTTGATGCGACGGAGGAACTCACGCGCGGCGTGCTCCGACGGATGGATGAGCAGTCGATAACCTGTGTTGACGTCTTTTCAGAAACTTCATGGTGATGTTCCCACAGTCCTTCAAACTACTCCTTCTTCCATCACTGATGGGTCTACACATCATCTTCGAAATTCAAGGATTTTATTAACTTCATCGGTGAGATCGGACTTTAATCCATTAATTGCTTTTCATATCTTTTGGAGTAGCCTACTTGAGTCAGCTCAATGTCACTCATTTGGTACTTTCAAAAGAATTTTAGGAAGTTTTTTAATGTCTTGATGTTTATGTTTATATTTTTTTGGATGGAGGGGGACAGGTGACGCTGGCTGTTGATCAACTTCTATCCGGGTCGCAGCGGTGATGGCATGTGCATCGACTCGCGCGGCAATCTGTACGTCGCCGCCGGACTTCACAAGACGCGAAAGACGAGCGAAACACTGGATACTCGACCCGGCATCCACGTCGTTTCACCTCAAGGCAAGCTGCTCGCGTTTCGCGAAACTCCCGTCGACACCGTCACGAACTGCACGTTCGGTGGAACGGATCGCAAGACACTGTTCGTGACGTGCGGCAAGTATCTTGTCAGTATGCGGACGACGATCGCAGGCCTCTATCATAACAGCGATCTAGTCAGTTAGCTCGCTGCTGGGCCCAGGCAGCGTACCTGAAATAAATCCTTCAACTTTTTTTGCCAATTGTGCCGTTCAGGTCTTGACACCTGAAGCGAACCCGTAAAAATCACCCCTGTTCAGTATCGTTCCATTACGTGACCTGATAGGGGAGTGTATTGAGCACAAGCGACAAACCCAAAACTTCACGAAGCCGCGCTACCGGCGCCAAATCGGGCAAGTCCAAATCTACCGCCAAAGGCGGCAAGCAAAAGCCTGCAATGCAAACTAGATTCACATATTTCTCCGTTTTCTGTAGATTTACATATTTCTCTCCAACTCCTAGAATTGAGCGTTTGATACTTTTTACTTCCTCAGGAATATAATTCATGTGTGTGGGCAAGCTAAAAAAAAAATTCATCCTACAGGTTGTGCCATGGTTGACTCTTGCTCCAATATTCTCTCTGGAGAACAGTTTTACGCCTTTTTGAACCACAATTTCGACCGTCACTACCAACAGAATCGTGCCCCTCTTGGTCTTTATTTCCATGCTGCCTGGTTGAAGAACAACCCCATCTGGCGTATGTGTCAGGTTAAAGATGCACCAATCAAAGATTGGGTAAAACTTGCAGTAAATCGTTCACGTGCTTCTAACACACCAGCAGTGTTCTGGCTAAACGAAGAGCGAGCACACGATGCAGAGCTAATCAAAAAAGTAAATGCATACCTTCCTGAGCACGATACTGACGGTTTAGACATTCGTATTCTGGCTCCTGTTGAAGCGACACAGTTCTCATTAGCTCGTATGAAAGACAGCCAAGATACTATTTCAGTAACAGGTAACGTACTGCGTGACTCTAGCCTTTTTCTGGGGTAGCCTTTTTCGAATAACGGCTTTACATAATACGTAACCATGACGCGTAGGTACTTGCATGACAACACATAATCTCACATACAGATTTTTAAATACCCGCACAGCTGAACAGTTGAGACTTCGCTGCTGCGCACAATACAGCAAATGGGAACGCAAACTAGAATCGAAAACACGAGAAACATCATGAGCCGCAAGGATGAGAAATTCACCACTATTCTCTATATCCATCAGAACGTTGGCAAGTATATAATGCACGTGTTCCCGACTGAGATTAAGTAGCTAGGAAAACCTAAATAAGTAAAAGAAAGAATGTGACGAAAAATAAGACATCGATTGAAGCATAATAGTATTAGTAGTTATTTCCATTTTGATTATGCAGTTGTTTTGTTCTGTGTTTTTATGAACATTATATTGGTATTAAGAAGTCTTTAATTGCCTTATTATTTACTTCTCTGCCTACGCCTTTTTCCATTTTGATGCTGGTTACGAAAACCGAATTACTGCTGATAATTTTACAGTGAACTATTTTGATGGGTAAAGCATACTTCACGGAAAAAGCCAAGACAGATAGTCCGATTGAATGAGATGCAAATCTGGCATAAGCTCTTATTAGGATTATATAAAAATGATGTCAGTTCATTTGTTGATAGATAAGTCTATCTATCATCCGTCCATGCGCCATTCCTAAATACAAATTTTACTCGCAATTTTACTTGTTTAAATTTGTGCTTCAATCTCAATTTACAATGTCTATAGTAATACCCGACTGCTTAGAAAAAATCGATCAATCTTCTTAAGTTTCGCTAGAGGGGGGAGGTTGGTTATGAAGTTACAGCAACGAATATGGTCAACAAATTAACCGCTTCGTCCCCACACCATCACCCAAAAGCACGACCGAGAAGAAGCGATTCACACAACTACAATTTGAATCGCTCACGCAAATCAGTGACGAATTGACCATTGGAAAAGTCTGGGTTCAGACTTCTTTGAATTCTGACTATCGAACCGATCGCTACACCATTCAATTTCGTCCACAGAGTTCATCGATCAATTGGCAATTGCCAGACAACACAAAGCTTGCCAATTGCAAACTGAATGGCCGTGACATCTCGAACGCATGAACCGCGTGATACCAATAAGCCCTATGTCACTGACGCAATTACCTATGACATTCAGGGCCGCGATGTGGTTCTGACCTCGTTTGTTTATCCGGTCCAGAATGCCAGCGGCCAGTTCCTTGGCGTTCTGGGTGTGGATCTTGAGCTGAACGCCCTTTCTGAACGCTTTGCCGAACTGACCCCATTTGGCACGGGTACGGTCAATCTTGTCTCTGCCCAGGGAACTTGGGTTGCTCATGAAGACCCGGATGTGCGCGGCACCAAACTTGATGGTGGCGATGCGGTTTGATGTATCAGTTCCCAAGTGACGAGTATTTGGGTAGCAGCGGACCCACCACTGATGATCAAGAGCAAGAACTACAATCTTTGACAGCACAAGAGGTGGACAGCAGTAGGAATCGATTAGCTCCTTCAGAAATGTTAACACCACGAGAAGAAGAAGACGAAGACGAAGAAGAAGAAGAAGAAGAGCAACAACGACGACTTGATTTTGGTCATATCCATCCATGTCGCGGACGGCGGAAGGAATTAACTCTGTTACATGAGTTATTGAAACAAGCCACAGCAACGAGGTTGAGTCTCTTGGTTAGGGTTTTAAACAATGGCCAAATTGACTGGCTCTTTTAAAGGCCGTTGTTTTGATCCTCCTTTGGCAAAAATTCAAGTTTTATGGCACAAAATGACAGAAAAGTCACTTTGATATGGTTTATGAAGGTGTGAGGGAGCTTGAATACTTCTTTTCGGGAATAAGATGGCAAAAATGGATTTGCTATCTTACAATTCCTATTCTCTTGCTATTTGACATTCTTTGGGCAAAAAGTGATGTTTTATGGCGCAAACTAGGAGAAAATGCTTGTCGCAAATTGAGGAGAAAAGATGGATTGAAGAAAATCTAAAAATGGAAAAGAAAATAGGCAGCGAAGTAGTTCATTAAGCGTGAGGGAAAAGGATATTATTTAACGCTTCCTTGTAAATTGATTAACATCATATTACTATTTATATTGACTATTAACTAATTGCATAAATTTCAAATAAGCTGAAATGTGGATCAGACAATAGCATATTACTTATCATTACTTTGCAATTATTATACAATGAGCTGTTATGTTCAGCTGTGTAAGGAATGTGTCTGATCCTCAGACAATCGAAGTACGCTTGGACACCAAGGGAGCCGGCGGAAATGTTCACGCCGACGCCGTGCAAGTAACCAAAGTCAAATAGCGCGTGTTCGCGTTATTGAGCAAACGCAATAAATTTATCTATGAAACCTGTTGTTATCTGTGGCCGTTGCCTAGCCACAGTTAACAACCTTTGAAGCACAGATAACGAAAGCCACTTAAGTACCAAAAATCAGGTTTTCGTGACTGGTTTGATTTTTTGGCAATCTTTCTCGCCAGACTATTCTGGATAAAGAGCGGTTGTGGTTCAGAGAAGCGTTGAAAGACAGGGGGATACGGCCCTGCATCCCGGGTCGAAAGCAGCGCAAGAAGACCGTCAAATATGACAAGCGCCGCTACAAACGCCGCAACCGGATCGAGATCATGTTCGGCAGGTTGAAGGATTGGCGACGCGTGGCAACCAGATACGACCGATGCCCGAAGGTCTTCCTGTCAGCCATCGCCCTCGCCGCTCTCGTCATTTACTGGTTATGAGTCCTGACCCTAGGTGACAAGGCGAATCTTCCTCTTCAGTTATGACTAGTTTTGAACCACAGAATCCAGAGGTGGTCAAACTGCACCAGGCGGCACAGCAGCAGAAAGACTTGACCGATGGCGCTCCTCGCCAATGGCGGGTCGACGTGCCGGACTTCAACAGTGCTCCCCCTGCGGCCGGTGCCACAAACCCGCTCGATCAGCTGCAAATCCGCAAGGAGAACAGCTAAAAAAAATGGGCAGGCGGATCCCGGCAATCCGCCTGCCCTCTTCACGGGGGTGAGAAAGCCATCTTTAGGGAGGCCTTTGGCCTCCAGCTAAAACCTACCTGACATATGATCATAAGCAGACAGATTCCTCGAAATGGTTTGATGCTCTGGGATAGCAATAAAAGTTTGAGGTGGGGGCGCTGGGATGTGAAGGAAAAAGCCAATCGGCGACGTAACTCCGATGGCGCGAAGCTCTTGGGCCATCGGAATGAGGTGGTAATCGTGCACCCAAATAATATCGTCAGGTTCCAACATTCTCGCCAATAGCCGGGAGAATCGACGGTTTACTGCCCCATATCCCGGATGGAAGCTCTGGCTAAATCGCGCTAAATCAAGGCGATTGTGGAACGTGTCATCCGAAGGTCGCGGAATGGAACCTTTGCGCTCGCGGTCACTCGTTTCTCTCCACATGGTACCGCTGGGTGTGATTGGCGGCCACGATGTGCGAATCGCAGGTGACGTGGAACGGATTCGCACACCGAACGAATAGAGGCAGTAGTCTAAATACTTCGTTAACCTTAATTTTAATTCGGCACCGCACATAAAATTGCGCCTCGACCATACGCAACCTTTGTTGCGCCTGTTTTTCGGAACTCGGTGAGAAAAATGTCCTTCCTGACAATCGATTGAGTGCGGGAAGGTTATCAGGGGATTTGCATGGAACGAGAAACGAGAAACGAAGGCCTGGCACTGGGGTTGCCACGTAAGATGTATGGGGGATGCCCATACCAGTTCAATCGTATAGAGAAAGGAATGGGATTAGCGCATGATCATTTCTCCTTGGGATAGTGGCACCAGACTCTATGAAGGAGCTTTAGATGTCCGAAGTTCAGTTCACGAGACGATTGCCGCGAATTTAGCCAACGAAGAAACTCCCGGGTATAAGGCGAGTCATTTACCGTTTAAGGAGACCTTGGCTTATAAGCTGAAATTGGGGTGCTAGGAAAAAAAGACGACAAAACCAAAGTGTTGCTCTCGCAACACAATTCACGTGCAAGAGGATAATTTTATACTTCTATATTTCATTAGTAGCCTCATAGTATTATTATGCTCATAGTCAATTAGTCGAAGGTGTTACAAAATATCTTATATGCAAAGGTGGGGAAGGGATTTGAAAAGGGAAAGAGGATCAACATGAACCCTATATAGGACCCTTCAATCATAAAAACTGGAAGTCCTTTCGTGGCTTTAATTTCAAGAAATTTATGATGGAGAACAAATTTACTAATGAAGATATAGCAGATTCCTAAAAAGGCAATCGATGCGAGGAAAAATCCCGAAAATAAAAGGAAGGTCAAAAGAGAAGAAGAAAACCCAAAAATCCCATTGAACCCAATCTTAAACGATCCGGTAAAGCGGTTATAATTTCCATCTCCCATAAAACGGGCATCTCTTTCGTATTGAATCGTTGTTTGTTTAAAGCCAACAAGGGAGACAAGTCCCCTTAAAAAGCAGTGGCTTTCTGGCATTTTTCTAAGCTCTTCAATCTTCAAATTCCTAAACTCATTAATTTTTTTCTTTAAGCAGCAAATTTATCATCAACCTTAGGTTTACTTACAACGTCTGTTTTCTATTTTTCTTTATTTATAGTAACTAATTCCACTTTTTCACTTTTTTCATTTTCTTCCTCTTCTTTTTTACTTTCTTCCATTTTTTCCTTTACATTTAACCTAATCAAAGCATCTTCCTAAGTAATAGACATTCTCTTTTTTTAACTTTATTTTACAGGCGATGAAGTTTTTTCTTCTACTTACTCATTACCTTTTTTTACTGATTCCGGAGAGCGTCATGTGGACTCCAACAGGCTTGGGACCGACTGGGTCCCGGTCAGAATGCGGCTGGCTCGGAGTCTCCAGCTACGCACACGGCTCCGAACAGTTGCGACGCCACTCTCAGCCCGATCGACGGGGCCATCGAGTCCACCGGGGCTCAGACCGTCCGCGGAGGCGCCACCCGGTACCGGCACAGTCCATCAAGGAGGTCGGTAAGTCCGCCCGACGTGCTGGTAGTCCGTGCCGCCCGCCCTCGGGCTCGACCTGCGGGAACGATCGGCGAGGCTAACCTACTAAGGAAATATATAAAAAAAAGCATATTTGGAAAGCTTCCACTCAGTATTACCATAATAAAGTAAGTGAACTCTTTAAAGTATGATTTGAGCAGTGGTATAATACAGTCAAGAAAATCAGCAATTACAAGTCTAAAATATTGACTTTAATCTTGATGTTCCCCCTGAAACTACAACTAATTCATTAAATAAACACCTTACCACTATTGTACAAACCCTCCTTGCTCCTTGGTAATGAAATTAAATAAAAAAAACAAGTTTTTTCAACTGAAAGTATGTATATCTGAATAAAGATATAACGATTGCCTGATAGGAGACTTACCTTTCAAATTCTTTCCTAGTAGATTCACTCTCTTGGATTTATAATTAATCCGGTTTACTGTAGGACTTTATCCGATGAATTGGAAAATAGAGGGACTTAAGAAGTTTGACAGCATATTCGGGAAGCTTGCGTGCGCGGCGGCTAAGCTAATTGCAACTCCGAGAAGGTATAAAGATACCGATAGCCCGAGGATTCTTGTGATCAGGCCCGGTGGGATTGGGGACGCAGTCCTTTTGTACAAACCCCACGCAAAAATAAAGTCCGGAACTACGTCAAGGGGCATTACAAAATATAACAGGGCTGCAACAATACTCACTAGCGTGGAATTGCTAACCTGACGATACTCTCCAGTGACCCAAGCTTTCAGCAGGGCTACAGCTAACTCTACTTGGTGACGCAGTTGGCTTAACTTATCGCCAGAAGCAGATGCAAGCTTGCGCACCGACTGGCCAACTAGGCGTTGAATTTTTGTATTCGAGCCCGCCGAACTAAGCAGGGTTTCCGCCTTGCGCAGATAACTTTTGAAGGACCGCGACCGCGACCAGCCGTTCTACTACTCCTTCCATCCCACGAACCCCCACCGCAAGTGGGTACGCGGCTCGGGCAAGACCCTCTGGGGCCTCGACCCGGACGATCTCGAGAACAAGATGCCGCCGTTCCTGCCCGACGTGCCGACCGTGCGCGAGGACCTCGCCGACTACCTCGGTGAAGGGATGGCGTTCGATCGGTGCTGCGCCGTGCTGCTCGACGAGCTCGAGAAGACGGGAGAGTACGACGACACGCTGATCGTCATTTCGGGCGACCAAGGAAGATTATCTTCTTTAAGTTTAGTATTTTCAACAGTCATTCTAATTTAACCTATTAAAATTCAGAATTAGCAATATTTTTTCTTTTACTTAACTGACACTTCAAAACTCAATAAACTAAAACGAGCCACTATTGTAATCTAGAAATGTTAATAATTAGTTACGATGCAATGGCATTATTAAATTTCTTGCTAGGAATAAAGCTAACCATACATTTTTTAGAAAGCCTAGCAAGTGATAGCTTGTTTTGATGATTAATACCTTTGGGAAATAAAAGGAGATTGGGATAGGAAACACGAAATTAGGTGACATTCAATTTATTTACTCAGTGAGGAAGGATAGGATCCTTAGGCAGGGAGTAGGGCTCATGATAAATAAGGAAGCTGCCAAGTCTTGTTTACGTCGGGAAGGTATTAATACTAAAATGGTAGATGTTCATTTTAGCAGAGGCAACGTTTTATTTTTTTCTTTCCCATGTTTCACTTCATATGGAAGGGCTCGCCGTATAAAGGGGCTCATTCAATTGAAAATCGGTATTGCATCTACCAATTGCATCCACTAAAAATTCGGATCAAGATGCATGCGGTTCACTCTCAAGCCGATGGGACGGTGCTCGATGCCTTTGCGCAAACCGATCTTGCCGGAAACGCGAGCCTTCCCGTGGTCGACGGGGAGTGGAAGGTCCATCTCAGCCTGAGAGATCTTCGCGAAGTCGGAAAACAAGAGATCCCGATCCTGGACCTCGTGGTAGCGGGCGAGCGAACGGAGCTGTCCGTGACGGCGGTCTCCTTTAGCGAGGAGCCGCCCCTTCTTTCGGCTCCGGTCTTTGGCGATAACGGCTTCCTTCAGATCGGTACGTGCTCGTCCACCTCTCATCTGCATGCGTGTCTCCCACTCCCTCACTCCTCACACAATGCAGGATACCGTTGGCGAGGATTCAAGGGTCGCTGGTGACCGTGGACATCTCACCAAGTCTCTCCACCGTCAAGGTTTCCCCCTTCCCTTCCACTCGTCCTCCACATTACCTTCTCCTCCTCCTCTCACACTGTTGTGCAATGCAAATCCTGGACAGGCGGAAGTGGGTGTTGGCTTGATGGCCCTCGAGATCAACGCCAACATGCTCGCCCATCTCCTGGAAAAAAAAAAAAAAATTCAACTAGACACCAATGTTTAAACAAAAGCTAGACAGGAATCAGCTGAATTATTTTAACCCTAACACAACTTATACCGACACTGAAACTGCTTCTTGTTCCATCTATAGAAACATTTAATTTGTAGATAATTCATTTTCAAGGTTTGAAGATACTCGGGTTTCCATCCCATAGTAATTCTATTATTTCCTTCTAAGCCTCGTAAACTATATCCCCTAGACTTTGCGACTAACATACAGACGTAATATGCACCAAAAAGGGAAAAATTGGCAGGTGAAGCTTAAGACTGTGACCTCTTGAATTGTTAGTCAGGGAGGGGGTGAAGATGTGGTTCAGGTAGTAACCAGTTTTTGTTTATTATCTGTTTAATGAATAAATCTTTTTCTCTCCCAAGCAGGTATAATTTAGGGTAGTAATTACAGCTAAATTATTTTTCATGCAGCTCTGCTGCTCTTTATCCCTCTCCCCACCCTAATGTGAAACCATATAGCCAAAATTAGATATTTCTCAGGCATTTTCCCAGTGTGTCTCACTTGTTTCACCCATAAACTCTATTTTGGTATATCTCATTAGGATTGACCTTACTTCACTTCTCGAGTGTGCTCCATTATGTACACAAGTACCAAACAAATATAGCACCATTACAATATCCAATGCCAACAAATTGTGGCTTAAAACCCAGTAAAAACCTAGAAAGACCCCGTAAACTACGCGGGTATTATTTACAAGTCCTTTGGAGCCTTCAACTCTGAAGCTATTCGCTTTGGAGTTTTCCATTATCCCATGGGGAAAGTAGCCAATAAAGATTATTTACTTGTGGGCTTGTGCCTGCTTGGTCATTGATTCTGGTAGCCGCAGGCCGACTGGAATTTTTGCCCTGGTCCGCCATGAACCTGGAAGGCGGGCGTTTGATTCAGAACCTGTCGTTGTCCTACCAGACCTCACTTGCACAGTATGTTCAGTCCGAGAACGGAAAAAATCTGTACAACGCGCGCATGCTGGCCGTGGAAATTTCTGCGGACAGCTTCACAGGCGTGAAAGATCGTTTTGCTTCAGCTGAAAACCTGACCGGGCAGCAGGGAACCGTTGTGGGGTTTTCTGATCGCGCTCTCTACTTTGGGTGGAAATAATGGTATTTGTATCATGCCCATAGGACATTTTAAGTCTAGATTGTCTTTGATTTACCCTGATACTAAATTTTAGAGATGATGAATAACTGCTCGGATTTACCAACTGCTAAAACCAGAGGCACGGTAACCAATGTTCTTCTCAAGTAGGACTCTAATAATTATTTTTTTATAAAAGTAGCATTTATTGTACGTCACCATCAAGGATTTGATAATATGCCGCATATCTTGGTAGAGCAAGTGCTTAGACCCGTAACTAACAAAGAATGGCTAGGGTTGTAAAAAAAAGCTTCAGTGTCATAATAAATGTTGTTTCTAGTTCACCGGTAACTTGTGACAAAAGAAAGTTTTGAGGTTCCATAACCATCCTAAAAATTCATCTTGGGACGGGGAGCACACCCAAGCTAGAGGAGGCTTAAAACAGATTAAAAGGATTGATTCAAATTCACTTTGAGCAGACGTGAATGGAGTTCAATTCCGAACAATGATTATTAGTGCCCTCCAAAAAATGAAAACTTCTTGCACGAAATCTACGAATAAACTTTGATTTTCAATTAAATTAGACTTATACTTCGACTTAGGTGTATTTAGACATACACTCTAGTACAAGGCGGATGTACGTAGTATTTAAAAAACACAAAAATGGAATCACATTAAATAGCTACAATTTATTATACACTTTCACAAAATAAAGGGCATGTGAGGTTCGATACCGATTTGTCTTGGATCTCGAGGGGGCTAATTTCAGCTTCGGTTTTTGGGTTATTCTCTGCAGAATCTAGTCGTAAAATGTGGCGGAGCTGAGGTAAGCAACATTTTTCCAAACGGCATTATTAAGTGTCCACTTCGAGAATTTAAGAAATTTGGGGTTTAGTTTTCAGAAATAAGAACACGTATGGTTAAAATAATTCTGATTTAATTAAGAATATTTCATCAAATAAGAAACTAAGGTTTTAGTTTGCATAAAAAGGAATGCACACGGTCAAAAACACATCTTATTTTATGAAAAATATTTGAACGTTTAAGAAACTTATATTTTATTTTTTAGAAATAAGAATACGCATGGATAATGTACATGATTTTCATTATTAATATTTGATTTTTAATGGAATGCTTCATCTTCACTTAATTTTACGCCGGAGGTTGTGGCTCGTGTCATGCCAAAAAGGGTGCGAAGGGAGACGAAAAGCTAATATTGGGTGGAAGACACCCCCTGAATACCCCCTTCGGCACTTTCTATGCTCCTAATATTTCACCGGACAAGGATACCGGGATTGGTAACTGGACAGGTGCCCAGTTTGCCAATGCAATGCTACGGGGAATTTCTCCGGATGGTTCCCATTATTACCCGGCATTTCCGTTTACATCCTATGCCCGCATGAGTGTCGAAGATGTTGCGGATTTATGGGCCTAGAAGAAATTTTGTACAAGGAACAAAAATAAGGAGTTTTTATAATCATAAGAAGATAATCAAAAGATCCATAACGTAATACAGCCGTGATAGAAAACACAAAAGACATAAATAATAAGAATCATATCCCAGCCATAATATCAGAAAAATAGAGAAGACCAATCGTGATTGAGTTTACTGGTGGAAGACTTAAAATCTTTTATCAATAATTGTAGATGGAAAGATGATTTCAAGTTTTTGAGACAACCAAGAGTTACTGGTCCAAGGGGTAAATGCGAAAGAAATTTATGTGTTACCGATTAAGGAGAACGACTATTTTTATATAACGAATGATTTTACACATTGAAATGACAAAAAATTCTTACAGTCAGCAGCGAGTGATGTATGTTTGTTGAGAAGCTGATGGTAGTAAAACAGGAACAGAACAAGAGGAAAGACCGGCTCTCCAATTGAAAGTTAATGTTACTAATTAAGGAATCGAAACAGGAATAACACGTAGTCAAATTGCAAGTAGCCAGGGAACGAGAGAACGAGAGAACGAATGTCGAGGTCACTAATGTTAGGTTACATTTACTTTATTTTAGGGCTTAAAAGATTTCATAGATGACAAGACTAGACTTATGTAAATTTTAACAAAAAAGGCTTTACCCTAATTCTGGGTTCCCAGTGACTTTTTCTTTAGTTCTCTTTTTCCAAAATGCAATTCCTGTTACTTTAGAAGAATTTTAAACCCTTAAAAATTTTTACTTAATTGAAAAAGTAGACTTTCAAATGCTTCAAACCTTGGTTAAACCTTGGCTCAAAACATTTTCTTGATGAATCATTTAAGCAATACGTTAAACAGTAAAAGACCTGTTTTGTTTTAGTTGCTGTTTTTTCTCAAGAGGGATCAGTGATCATAGAAGGTTGGTAAAAGGCTCTTTTGATAAAAAAAAAAAAATCAAAGTCTCATGGTCCTTTTTTAGTGGCCATAAAGATTGGAGTACAACTAGCCCCCCTACCATGCCAATTTTCCCCAAAGACACCCGATCAAAATCTTCAGATAGTCATTTTGTTCAACATAGGTGAATTGTCAAATAACTTTGCCACTGGAAATGACAAGACCCCCATTGTCCCTGGGAAGGGGCTGTAAATTACGGTTCGCGGAGAAGAAGCCCGTCAACCGCATGGTCGTCAACAGCCCGTCGGCCCAGGGCGCGGTCGGCTTCACGACGAACCTCGTGCCGAGCATGACGCTGGGCTGCGGCTCGTTCGGCGGCAACATCACGTCGGACAACATCTCGCCGCTCCACCTCATCAACGTGAAGCGACTCGCCTGGGTGAAGCCCGACTACGACACACCGCGCTGGTCGGGGACCTTCGCGGACGCCGGGCCCGCGGCCGGCGGAGGCGCCGGGGGCAGCCCGTCGCCGTGGATGAGCCGCATTCATCTTCAGCGGTGAAAGTAACCGTCCTTGCGCCCGTACGACCGCAGCGGTCGCTCAAACCGTCGAAATCATGGCTGTAGAATATCCGGCCGTGAGCGGAGTAGGCTTCTCCGCCGCCAAAGGTTTCCAGCCAGGCTTCTACTTCGTCGTAGGGATCGCCGTTGATATCGTCGTCATATCCCCGGCAATCTACCGTTAAATCTTGTGGGTCGATGGTCCAAACCGGCGGAGGAAGTACTGTAAATACTACTTCGACTCGTTCGCCGGCACAGATGCAGTGAATTTTTGAATGATTTGACATTATAGATTGCACACGGCACGCTCTAGCACCTCCTCGTCATTCCTAAGAAAATTTCAGATATTTCTTTTTAAAATTCATCCATCAAGTCCATTGGTGCATTTTTTTCGCATGCCAAAGCTCCATCAACGCCAAGTCAATTCACACCAACGTGTCATACTATAACTGGCCCTCTACTAGCCTTTAGAGTCCCCTCATCATTCCTAAGACATTTTTTAGCTAATTTTTGTTAAAAATCACGCATTAAATCAAATGTTTCATGTTTTTCCGATTGTTGAAATTGCCAGTTGGCTTTATTTACCGTTAACATACACTCTCCTCCTTTATTGATCTTGTTATTGTGTGATTGAACTTTAAGTTAAGCCGCAAGGCTGTATGTTGAATTTTCACTATTCGGCCATTTACTATGCGCTTCGTTATGCACCTTCAACTGGCAATTATTTGTTCGCACGGCAAATGCGCCGGTATAATTTTCAGCAGGCGTTAAAGATCGAATCGTCCATTGCGAAGCTTCCCTGGCGTCTCCTTCTAATCTCAATAATTGTGCCGGCCCATCATAAACGCTAGAGATTCCGATTCTCCAAACGCTTCGGAAATTTCAGCGGTCAAAAATGAAGTTAAATCAAAATCAGCATCTTCGAGCATATCTTCGGTAAAACCAGGGGCTGCATAAATATCGAATGTTTCAATTTTGCGTTCGCCAAAAGTAGGGGTATTGGTTTTAGCCTGAGCGTCCCTTTCAGCCTTAAATAATGCTTGGACACCCGACAACCTTTCGATAAATTTTAAATAAGATTTACCTATTACTTGCACGCGGGCAAAGTCCCGCAACTGAGGGACAGTCGGCGCCCTCGACACCGCCAGTACCCGGCTTGGAGTTGCTGAGCCCCGGTCTCCGCGAGTCGATCATGGAAACCTCCCGCCAACGCCACAAGGACCGCCAAGAGATCGATGGGATCATTGCCAGCAATCAGACGGTGATCTCGAGCCTGCCCGACCCCTTGATCATGCTCGACGGTCAACGCCGCGTGGTTCGGGCGAATCGCGCCGCCGAGGAGCTGTTTCAGATCGCGATGACCAATCGCGATTTGACCGCAGTCCTGCGGGCGCCTGCTTTCATCTCATGGTCATAGGCGATGTTCTTGATCAGGCGCTTGAGCAGCAGCGCGTAGTCGCACGCCTTGATGGCGTCTTCGACGTGGTGCAGGTTGACCTCGAACTGCGCGGGCGCGCTCTCCTTGACGATGGCGTCGGCCGGGATGTCCTGTTCCTTGGCGGCTTCGAGCATGTCCTGCAGGCAGTCGACGTATTCGTCGAGGTCGTCGATCAGGTAGACCTGGGTGGAGTGCGGGCGCTTGCCGGAGATCGGTGAGCGCGGTGGCTGCGGGCGGCCGTTCACGTTTTAAATTTGAAGAAGATTGGAGGGCAACTAGGGCTCCTCCCCCACCCTTTTTTTCTCAAAATCTTCCGATCAAAACTAAGAGAAAGTCATTTAGTAAAAAAAAATTAATATGCAAATTTCGTTTTAATTATTCATGTGCGGACAGCCAAAATCAAAAAATATATTAATTCAAAAACGTTCAGAAATTAAATGAAAAAAAACAAACAGTTTTTTAACTGAAAGTAAGAGGGACATTAAAACTTAAAGCAAACAGAAATTACTCCGTATATTAAAGGGGCTTTTCGTTGGAAATGATTGTCAGAAAAGACAATGATTTGTCTTTTCAAAAGAAAGTGCGGTAAGAAAAGTTTTCACCCAGAAGCGTCTGCAAGGAATTTCCAGGGAGAATTTTCAGCTAGATTGGAATTGCCTGGGGCGTTTCCTGATGGGGAGGTGCATTATACGTGGAAAAAGCTTTCCATGAAGGGATTTTCCGTGAGGGAGAGAATTTCCCTTGGACGTATAGCCGTATTCCCAGAACCATTTGAAAACGATTAGAAATTAAATAAGATCAGGTTTTTTCAACTCGTTCAATTTCCCGTTGCGGCTCCCGCTGGTCGGGGTAAGGTACAATACTTTTTAGGTCGGTGTAGACCAACACGCGTCGATCGCTGTCCTCTAGGCCTCTTCCGGGTTCCCCACTACGATTCCGCGAATACTCTGCCACCGCTTGGTTGCCGGTCCCGTGATCGTCGGAGCCATGTCTGATTGGCTTGGCGCCTGGAATCGTTGAATGGTTTGAATCATCTATTGCCATGTCTGACATATTATTCATGGCGTGCATGTGTTGGGATTTCTGTTTTTCTGGCATTGGATCGGGCGTCCGTCAACCGGCCCTTGCGGCGGTCAAACGCGGTGCGTCCATCGACGACCTGTTGAGCGGCGCGCTGACCGACCGGCCGTCACGGGTCCTGTCCGGTCCGGTTCTCACCGGACGCCGGGCCGGTCACCTGGGATTTTATCACAATCAGGTCTCGGTGCTGGCGCAGCACAGGCCGCCACGCCGTTCCCCCCTGCAGGGACTGTTGCAGCGGCTGGCCGGACGGCCGGGCGGCGCGATCATTCCGGACGAGGCCTTCGAGCGGGTCTTGCCGCTTCGGTTCCCCGTGATCGTGAACGTCAGCGAGCTCGTCTGCGCGACCGGGATCGCCGGGTGGGTTGCTGCGCCGAGCGCGAAAGGGTCGATCTCGAGTGCGACGCAGGGGCTGCCAGGTTCGAGCACGGCGTATGAGCCGTCTTTCTGTGCGGCGACCTGGATACCGCTCCGCGTCACGCCGAGCGAGCCGCCTAGCTGGAAGTCGACGTCGTCCTCGTCTCCGGAGACCAGGGACGCCGATTGGTAGACCTGGCTGCTCAGGTGAACGAGGGAGCCCCCTAAGGCCTAGTTTTTAGCTTTTTTGTTCTGTTTTTCTTAAGTTTCCTGCAGTGAGGGTGTAAGTGACGAAGACTTATTATTCCTGGCTTTGTTTAGTGATATTTCATACAAATTAAATACTAGATCTATTTATTTGAGCCTGATTCACCTTGCTATGTGGTAACGCCATCTATATACAACATCCGTACATTAACCTAGATGGCGCTCGCGCCGTAGACCATCTGGCCAGTTTAGTTCTATTTTATGTGTGAGATCAAATTAAACACCCTAAGAAATTCATATACTGCTGTTTTTACTCCATTTACTTGGATCAACGGACCAAAAGCGAATTAGTATATAGCATTACGCAGCAGCAATTATCAAGTAAGCTATAACCTGTAAATCTCCTCCCTCTCCCCTTTGGTGACTGGGCTGATAATTATTAAGAGATGTTGTGTGAAAACATGGTAAGAAACACAGGGAATACGATTGATATTATAGTCTTGCACACGTTTTATGTTTGCATTCCAGCTAAAATAAGCACTACAGGAAAAAGGGAAGTATTCTCTTCATCAAAACGACAATAGTGCAGGCGGAGGTGAAATTCGTGTTTCCCTACAAAGGGGTACAATAACAAAATTGATGTCTAGAATAGGGTATTATAGATCACGGTGATTATAAAAACCACCCTTATTTGAACGTGAAATTAAAAATTAGATTTTTCAGGTTGAGGTTGATTTTGAGGTGAAATTCGTGTTTCCATATAAAAGCTTACGTACAACAACAACATTGATCCCTGGAATACAGTAATAAATAACGTTGATTTTGAAAATCACCTTTATTTGAACACAAAATTAAAACTTTTATTTAAATATTCCTGTGCCTCGGCTGCGAGGGCACGGTCGCGCTCGCGGCGGAGTTCGCGGGACTGCAGCAGGGTGACGATCGCGAAAGCTGCGAGCAGGAGTACGAAGGCGGTCGCCGCGGCGACGCCGAGGCGATGCCGGCCGAGGAAGCGGCGCGCGCGGTAGACAATCGTGTCGTCCTGCGCGAGCACCGGTTCTCCGTTGAGGTAACGCCGCAGGTCTCCGGCGAACTGCTCGGCCGACGCGTAGCGCCGCTCCGGCTCCTTGCGCATCGCCATCTGCAGGATGCGGGCGAGATATTCGCTAAGGGCGAGGGTGGAAAACTGACCGGGGCCGGGAACGCCCCAGAGCCCTGCGGTGGCAAGTCCCTCCACATCGGACAGTTTCAGTCCCGCCTCATCCAGCGCGGCTTTCGCCGCCCGCGCCTGAATTTCTAGATCGTTGGCACCGCCAGGAATGACGCCTTTTTCCAAAGGGGCATCTGCGACGCCGACGATAACAACTTGCTGTTTTCCCATTTCAAATCCTTTTTTAGGCCGCTTCAAGCCGCCGTCGTGTCGTGCCGGCAATGACTTTGCGTGAAATTTTTCTTCAACTTCGTTCGTCGATTTCAGATTACATGTTCGAACGTCAATCTGTCGTCGAAACCAATGTTGATGATCTCGTCGAAATTCTCCTTCCTAATCAATATTCTTTACCATTAATTTTTAGTCAATTATTACATCTATGTGCGTCGACTCAACGTTATTACCTTCATTCGACAGATAATGATGATTTAATTCTCGAGAAAATTATTTAGAAAAGAACATGATTGTTTCTTAGTTAGTCTTGAATTTTTTTTATTGTTTGTACAAAGAAGAGATTCTGTAAGTCTTGAAAATCGTAGGTCAGCCATGCATGTACACAGGAGTTTGGTTCGAGAGGACGCCATCAATGTGAGGGATGGAGGGGGAAGTCCAAGAAAAACGGGTTTTGCAGGGTGGGGAATTAAAGACCCCTCCCAAGCCATATGTTCGTGGCTTAGGTCATCATTTATGAAATGAAAGTATTAGATAGCTTGTTTAATGATTTATTAGAAATGTCACTAATAAATGACAATTATGATGGAGGATTACCATGTAAATAGCGCCAGCGTGACTATACCTTCTTCCAGCCTATGAAAAAGCCCATGGCCTCTCACTGACAAAGATCGTTGGGAAGCATGTGTCAGATTTGTTGGGTGAAAAGATATTTCAACAACAGGTGAAACCCAAATTAGACCGATGTTTAGCCGGTGAGACGGTCACCTATGAAGATTGGTTTGAGTTTGCCTCCATTGGAGCCCGGTATATGATGGTGACGTATACTCCATCATTCTTGGATGACGGAGGTGTAGATGGAATCGTTGTTGTTTCGAGGGATTCGACGGCCTTAAAACTGGCGGAGTTGCGAGGTCACCGACCGCCTCGCCGACTGCGGCGTCACGGTCACCCGCCTCGCCCACGGCGTGCCGGTGGGCGGTGAGCTCGACTATCTCGACGACGGCACCCTTTCCACCGCCCTCAAGGCCCGCCGACCGGCGTAGGGCGGTCGCGGCAACTGCCCGTCTTGTTCACGCGTCTCGCAAAACGAGCGGGCGGTAGGGTTGATGCACGTTGGTTTGATCGGATCGTGATTTGGCGCCGTCCGCGCGTCACTCCCCGTCGCCGAAATCGGGTTCTTGGTACTCCACCAGATTATGGCTTACGGGAAACAGCCTTTTAAAATTGCAGATGTGGTGTGAGACGGATAAAGCTTTGAACCTTAGACCAAAAACTACGCTCATCGATAAAGAGAAAAGGGGGTCTCTGGTTTTGACATCAGCTCACACCCTCTGTTCCCCTTTTGGTTAAGAAGGAAGGATTTTTTTTCCAACAAAACGAAAAAGCAAGGGTTTTTCCTGCTGCTTGCGCTACGGCTTTAAGAGAAGGGAATTAACAATTATCGTGCCATCGGTAATGCCAACATTCTTTGTTGTAATTTCCATTGAATGCATGGAGGTCAGGTGGGACCCGGCAACTCGTCCTTCCAGACCCAGACGCGTGGTTTGTTCGCACAGCGCCTCGATATGTCTGGACCAGGGGTCATCGCTTTCATCACAATGCATATCTACCAGCAACCCACGATCAGCGGCAATCTCGCATAATTCCCGCACCGATTGTGTCCCGTCGGCCATGGTGCGCTCGAAATGGGGAATTCCCCCCACCACATCAACTCCCATATCAAGCGCCCGCACCAGGTTTTCCTTCGCACCCGGTGAGCGCAGTCGGGCTTTGGCTCCGTTCCTCGGCTGAATTTTTTTCGAAAAGAGCTTGGCATCAACTCCAGGTCGACTTCCGCCCTGCCCCGCTGACGAAACAATGTCAAACCATACTGCGACATCGCGATATGCCCGACCTGCCAGGCGATATGAGTGATCCCTTGCGGCATTTCGAACCAGTCATCATCGGCAAGCCCATCCAACAGACTTAGCGTGTACTTTCGCGCAAACTCCAAATGCTTGATAACGATCTCAACTGGATCGTGTTGGGTGGCTGAATCAGTAAACGCGGAACCTATCTGGATCAAGTGGTGGATGTGTTTTATGTGACGGACGTTAATGGCAAGAAAGTCCGCGATCTGAAACGAATCAACGCGATCAAATCGGCCTTGATTTCCAGAATTGAAGAAAGCTGATTGGCGATGCGGCGGGTCGGAATGAACATTGTGGCTGCACACCTCGACTCAAACTGGCGTCCGTGCGATCATTGAAGCGTTGGATTCACCGCTCAACCAGCCAAGCAATTCCGTTTCGCGATAACTTTGAGTGATGAAAGGGCAAAATTGACATCCTCTGGCTCATGAGCTTGAACTTCTCCGTACAATTTATCATTATGAACGATATTCATGTCTCGTATGACAAGTTCCTCAGTTCACTTGACTGTAATTATAGCATCAAACAGTTCGTGGCAACAAACTTTAGCAAGGAGCGACCCGGCTCAATAGTAACCGAAACTATAAAAATGGAATTTTCGCTCCTATCTACAAAAATGTGGAATTTTGTATTTTTTGTCAGAACACACATCACGGATGTGTGTTTATTCGTTTTTTTTCCAAGGGCGATTGTATCGACCCAGTGGTGTTATCGAATATGCCGTTGCCACAGATTATCGCCATCGAAGATGAATTCGGTGGAATTGAGCTGAGAGATTTAGGTATAGTGCAATCAGTTATTGAATACATGGATAGCGAATTTTCCATTGCTGACAATGTGTTCTTTAAAGACCTCGATCCCTTACATCAAGGTCGAATTGAAGATTTTGAATTTAATATCGTTGTGGTGCAACCACCTACTCCTAACGAGAAGATGGACGCATTAATCGCACGGTATTACAAGTTATTAACTTTATTAACACAATAAGGCCGTTATCTTTAAAGAGTAGTATTCTTTGTTTAATATTTGATTTAGAAAAACGTGGGATGTATATTCCTGATCATTTATATAGTATTATATATCATCGGTTAACTAATGTTTTTGATATAGATTTAGAATTTATTTATTCAGGGTTTATTAGTAACATGTTATTAGATTTATCAGATATGGAACATGCTTTTAAAAGTTATCGTTATAATTTATTGAATACAGTTAAAGTTAACTCTTGTGGAGAAGGTTTAATTTTTGCTAATCGAACAAACAATAATAAGGTGCCAGAATGCAGGGTGTTCCGTAATTGGTCGACTGAGCGCGACGAATGGATCAGTGCTTTGGACGGCACGCAGCCAACATTCAGGCAATCACCACCCAACATTTTGCTTTCAATCAGAGCCGTTTTGGCTCCGAGCCCAGCAGCGATCGCAGAAGTCACCAAGCCAGCTGTTCCGCCCCCAATCACGACCAGATTGTACCGCCCCGAGGGCTTGGGGTTCGTCCAGGCATCCGGACGCACATGATCCTTCAGGGTTTGATTCTGTTCGTCGAATGGCTCAAGCTTCCTGGGTTTCTCAGAAAAACCAATAATGCCGGTGGGTTAGAAGGTGGAATCACGAATGGACAACCCATAGTCATTCGTGTTGCCATGAAACCCATTGCCACATTGTACAAACCAAAACACAGTGTAGATATTCAATCAAAAGAACCCTTTGAAGCCACGGTTGAACGTTCAGACATATGTACCGTTCCGGCTGCTGGGGTCGTCGGAGAGGCCGTCATTGCATATGAAATGGCCAATGCGATGATGGAAAAGTTTGGTGGCGACACTATTGATGAAATGAAGCGCCGAGCGCGACCGGTCCGAGCGCGGCGAGGGCGCGCCCCGCGAGGATCGCGGTCGCGACGTACAGATCGATGTGACCGAACCGGTCGTCGCCTCCGGCGGCGAGGAACGAGAGGCCAAGCTCGAGCTCGAGGAACTCGAGGTCGGCGCGCGGATCCCAGCTCAACCCGATCGCGCCGCCGGCGAACGTGTGCGGATCGGCGAGCACGACGTCGAGCTGACCGGCCGCCCACACGCGGGTGCGCACCTCGCCGAGCGCGATCACCAGCGAGCCGTCTGACAGCGGCCGTGAGACGTGCCGCGCCGTGGACATCAACATGGACACGGTGATCGATCGGTACGTCTATTTCGACGGCTCGGGAGCCAAGCGTCGGATCGAGAGCGGGTTCGATCGTGACACGCGGCCGGACGAGATCTCGTACTTCGAGGGGGGTCAGCTGGTGCGCAAAGAGCGCGAGACGAACAACGACCAGCGCATCGACACGTGGAGCTACTTCCAGGGAGGGCGACTGGTGCGCGAAGAGCGGGACTCGACCGGCGACGGCTACATCGATCAGTGGTGGGAGTTCTGTTTTTCTATGGGCAGCCGACACCAAGACCGCGACAACATCAACTCGGGAAACAAGAATTTCAGGGTGCCCAAAGCACCTTTTTCCGCCAAGGTTCGGGAACCAGAAGCTTCTGGTTGGCCGACAATACCTCTTCCGCCAGATGGAGCGATTGCCAGGCACTGGCCCATTCTTTTGGAATTTCATAGGGCGGCAGGACATCATTTTCCTGAGTGAAGCCAAAGCGGCCATAATAAGCAGGATCGCCAAGAACCAGCACAAGCGCCATTTGTGACGCTTCCATTATAGTGAAGATGAGCCAAAATCTCTCCCTTATGCAATCAAACCATCTGGACCCATAGGTGCTGACGGGGAACAAATCCAGGTTCCCGGGTAGTTTGGCTATTCGGTACTACTCCAGTGAATAGCTTAACCGGTCGATCGACAACAGAACTCGTTTGCCGGGGTCGTAGGCAGAATAGAGCATCATCGAGACAACCCATTTTCCGCCCGCGGAGTTCGGTTTGACAGCGGCTTGCCAGTTGTTAAGTGCGTTGGCGATGATGCCGGCAGTCTGGCTGTTAAGTGTGCGAGATGAAGGATTCGACCGCTGCCTCGACGACTGCCGAGCGGGTCACGCGTTTCCGGTCGGCGATGTCGTTGATCCGTCCGATCAACTCGGCTGGCAGAGAAAGGTTGAGGCGGTCGCGCATGGGTCAGCCCTCAGAGATCGATGCCATCGTTTCGGTCCATCGAGGCCTGTCGGGCCACCTGCCCCATCTGTTTACGGAGGGCCTGCCGTTGCCGTGCAGCATCCTCCGGTGCATCATCGAGCATCATCTCGAATTCACGCGCCGGTTCAGCCGTCTTTTCGTGGTGGGGGGGAGGGCTGTGTGAGAAGGAGGGACGTTGGGCAGGAGGGTGCGGATGGGGATGGGGGTGGAAGGGAGCCCAAGACGGTTGGTTCCGTTGTGCACCTCATCAGCTCGCATGGCGATTGCTTGAACAAACAGCTCGTAGAGATCTGCTTGATGGCTTACAAAAGCCCAGTCCAACCGCCGGTTAAACTCGCGGAAGCCTGTGGCATTGAGTCGGTGTGGGATGAAGGGGGGATACCCTGCACGGAGCAGGTTCGCCGACAAGAGTGGCACCCTACCCAGGAAACCGGTCGCATCCGTTTTCGTACCACCATTGACTGGAACAACCCGACCGGTGGCGCAGATAAAGCCAGTGTCACCGTGCAGCAGACTTATCAGCCAAAGAACAACATTTTCATCTCCATGGACTACGAGCGATACCTTGGTCGTGGTTACAAGGCGGGCGTATTTTTAAACCGCAACAACTTTGACGTTGGTGGCGCGCTGGCACGTTCAAACATTACTGGTGAAACCGAACAGATGGGCGCCTGGGTCGACAAGACCTGGTTACGCAGTCGCACCATCGGCCAGTGGCTGCCAGTTCAGCGGGCCGTCGACGTGATAGACCTCCACATGCGAGAGCACCGACAGCATCCGGTCGCGGACTTCCTTCTGGAAGCCGTTCATCACCGACATGACGATGATGAGTGCCGCCACGCCCAGCGCAATGCCGGCCACCGACAGCGCCGAGATGAAGGAAATGAAGCCGTTCTTCTTGCCTGCGCGCTTGCCACTGCGGGTGTAGCGCAGGCCGACGAACCATTCAAAGGGTGAAAGCAACGGGGAAACTCCGGAATGAAACGGGGGTATCTGTAACATATTTCCATTTTATCTCTTTTCATGATTACAACAGTAGCTACATCAAACAGTTCGTGCTACATCAAGTTTAGTCTTACGAGCCTGAAAAAATTATCCTATTTTCGAAAAAAGGGGAAAACATCCCCTAAAAGTCATAGAATCTTAAAAAAATTACACCATCAGATTCAGCATATCAGAAAACTTTACTTTAGAAGTTTCAAGCTCCTATCTGCAAAAATGTGGAATTTTATATTTTTTGTCAAAAGAAAGACCGCGGATGAGTGTTTATTTGTTTAAGGCACTGGTAACGGAATTCATCCGTCTTTGTATCTGCATTGAATTGGAACTTTAACATTTCCGAATACAGGTACTGAGGATTCTGTGGTTGGTAGGTTGCATTTAACATGGGTACCCCGGCGCACCATGCTATTGTTTTCATTACCAAATCAGACCTGAATACAAGATCTTCATATCGAATCATTAATCGCGGTGTATCTAGATCCAAATATTGTTTGTGCCACATCCTCCACATATCGGGTAAACTATCCCACGTATCTACGATACCCGTGTTCCCGTACGCTAAGAAACTCTTTTTAAACCATTGTTTGCTTTAAATTCTCATAGCAATCCATTATATTTAACAAAAAAAGAATATTAGTTTCATCTGTTTTAAACTAACCTGTAAGCGTTCATTTCAAATGCCCAGTTTTCTGAGTAGGAAAAATTAACTAAAAACATTTAAATAAAGGAATAAATGGATAAACTATCTGAAATGTCATTTCCTTACTATTCAAATTTTATTCATCATATTTTCAATCAGTTCGACAGGACACACCCCTGGACCAAATGGGCCACGCTTGATCGTGACATTGAAGGATCAGTTTCAGAATGTGGAGGCAACATACGAGGGAAACGTGGGTACATTTGAGATCCGGACCGACAGTGGACTAGAAACCAACGTGGTTTTGGATGACGATGAAAGTGGTGTACTGACGTGTACAGTAAAGGTTGAATTCGATGATTCGACAGGAGCCAATGCGAAAATCACCGTGGAATGCAAAGACGAAAAGTTAGCATCGAACGTCCAAGAGTGCTTACGCAACATTGCAACGGCAGCCATGCCCATTGCGTTGTAGTAGCTTCTTTCCGAAGTTTCGCAATACCATTAACCTTTTCGGCCAAGCTTGGGATGAAACAACAGTAGCCCCGAAAGTTTCAACTTAATACCCTTAGCCATTCCTAAGATATTGCAGATATGCTCTTTTGATAACCTGGATGCACATTGTATCTTGAGATTTTGTTTAATATTCCTTGAAGTTTCCCCTAAACACAATTAGCCTTTTTGAACAAGCTTTGGATGAAACATTCACCCTTTCCCAATAATAAAACTTTATGTAAACAATGGGCAAATTGTATAATTTACATCTCCTATTTCCTTCTGGGGTTATTTAAATAATATGACCTTGTTTACCACGCAAATGGAATTGAACTAATGCACAAATAAAGCTTTTTCGAAACTTCGGAGTCTCTACATCTCACAGCGACAGCACGATACTTCAAGCATAGCACATCTTGCATAGCACTATACTTCAAGCGACAGCACATCATACTTCAAGCATAGCACAGCGTGATTATGGTAGATTCAGACAATATTGCCAAAAGAGCATCGAAATGCAAGCATAGATGTGTAATCTTCTTCAAAATTTGGTTTTTTGCCAATTTGTTCAGAATAGTTGAAAGATTGAACAAATAAGTGTACTTCTCAAAGGATGATATAATCTCCACAACCCCTTTTTCAAGTATGGTAAGTTACGCATTATTTACACATTAATGTTATAGTGAGAAAGGGGAAGAAGTTTGATTGTTGGTGTCAGATTGGATTGAAGCCTTAAAAACCGTTCTTTGGGTAAAGAAAATCATGTATATTGTCGGGAGTGGGATAATATTGGCCGTTGGTGTCAAAATTGGCCAAAAAACTCTTTGTTCCTAATTTATTGTTTCTAGTTTCTGTGCCATATAGTAGGACTGAGCTGACAGATGCATTAAATAATCGCATCCTTTTAGGACGGCGGACAAGAGAGTTGCGTCAAATGTTATTGAGCATCCCAAGAACGGAAATTGCATTGGCGATTCTTGCGTTGATTTCACCTTCGTCTGATCTATCACTTGACAGAATGGAGCCGGGGTACGTGAAATCCTTCGCGACGGAGGGGGGTTGTTGATACAGCTATGGATCGATGAACATAATTTTCGTTGTGCTTCAGCAAATGTTGAGGCCAACCCGTTGATTTTAGGAGCACATGAACAAGAAAAACCCAAATAACCTGAAACTGAAGCTCATTTCTGACTAATGACAGCAAATTTTTTGATGTAAAATGACCAAATTATGTTGTTATGTGGAATATGGCTTGAGTGTCTGATTGAAAGTAATATTCCCTAATATCTTCCTATCAGATTTTACCTGTCTAAAATAGCTATTTTATATTTGATGCATAAGTAAAAGAGAGAATACGAAGCAAGGGCTTTACCAGGATTTTGTTTGGGGAGTTATTTTTTTCGGATGTGTCATCGACGATCTACCCAGCGAGCCTGGCGATTTAGAGGCACAGAGACAGTTTGCCGAAGCACTGATGTCGGTGTATCAGAGTTTGTTGAGCAAGGGAGCCTGTCTGGTCGTGGCCCACACCAAACCTGCTACCAGCGTTGAATTTGGCCTGCATGATCTGGATTCCAGAATGCGCAGCTTGATGCATTTTCAACTGTTACCGCTGCGGGACGAGGACAAAGCAGAATTACTACGCAGCCGGGCAGACCGCCGCGGCTATGCCCTGAACCAAAAAGTGATCGACTGAACCGCCGCCCGCAAGGACGGCACCAGACAAGGAAAGTGAAACATGGGTTATAAAGTTGCGGTGGTCGGCGCCACCGGAAATGTCGGGCGTGAAGTCATGAACATCATGGCGGAACGCGACTTCCCGGCCGATGATGTCGTCGCGCTTGCCTCCTCCCGGTCGATCGGGACGGAAATCTCCTATGGCGAGGACGAAGTGGTGAAGGCCCAGGATCTGGCGACCTTCGACTGCTCCGGCACCGGCACCGTGCTGTCTCCGCCAGGCGCCAAGGTCAGCGCCATTCACAACAAAATTGGCAATCACCTTTGAGACTTGTTAAGATACTGTTTAATCAGAGAGTTTCACAATATCATTATATTTCTTTTCAATAATATTCTTCCTATCTTTCCCAAACAGATGAATTTCCAGGAATCTCAAACTCAAATAAATACTATTATAAGGGTTAAATCAACAAATTTTGGCTCGCTAGAACCCCGCGAGACTATTCCCTAGAAACATTCCCAAATTTCTATAAGTATTTTCCAAGATCGTTTTGGCTCTATACTCCCTAGGATGATTGTTAAATTGTAAAGCGGTTTGCCTTCGGCCTCCTGCTTGCGGTTGAGTTCGAGAAAATCGGCATGGCTTAGATAGACCTCGCCACGCACCTCGAGCACCGCGGGCGGATTGCCGGACAGTATCTCCGGTATCTCGGTAATGGTCCGCGCATTGGCCGTAACGTTTTCGCCGACCTGCCCATCGCCGCGCGTGGCGGCAACTGCGAGCCGCCCGCCTTCATAACGCAGCGAAAGCGACAGGCCGTCGATCTTGGGTTCGGCGGTGATCGGCAACACCGCGTCGGCGGCAAGCCGACGGTATTCGCGCCGGGATGGCGCAGGCTCGCCTGGACCTCGGGGAAGATCATGCGGGTGTGCTTGTCGTAGCAGTCGTACTCGGTCCGCGTGTCGTCGCTGAAGGCGAGGGTCCAGGTATGGGTCGCGGCGAGATGGTAGGCCTCGTTGAAGGCGTCGACGCTCGTCTTCCAGTTGCACTCGATCTCGATCGTGCAGTCGTAGCCGATCTTCCAATCCTCGAAGTGGTAGGCGTCGAGATGCTCCGGGATCATCCCGAGATAGTCGCGGAGCGGCTCGGCGTTATGCATTGTGCCAGCTTCATTCCGTCCAGTCCAGTCATTCGTTCCACCGCTGTTCTGATCTCTCCAATCCGGGCGGTGCAGGTCGTTCCGGCCATGTCGCTGGCAGTGACCAAGGCCGGCTACCTCAACGCCAAGGTGGACTTTGGAAACAACTTTAAAGGTTAGCCTCACACCCGTTGTCCACCTCCACCATCATCGTCTGCTCGCCGCTCGACACAGGTGACTTGAAATCACGTTTTCTGACGGTTACTCTCTCTTTCTCTCTCTCTCTCATGTTCTGATTGGTGATAAGGGACTCAGCATGCATTTTTGCATAGAGAAGAGAGATTATGTATGAGTGTTATATTTTTACGCGAGTGAACTGAAATGCTTATGATCCTATGAAGAAGGATTTGGGTATCTCACCTTACTATCTGATGCATATACCTTGTAGGTACAGGCTACTAATAAGCCATTATTTTTTCGGGAAAAGGAAGATAAGAACAGACAAAATGGATAGGTTATTTGTACTGAAGAGCGTAACCACCAGAAGCGTAACCCGGCACATAAAAGGTTTTTTTTAAAGAGTTTGAAAATTTTGCATCAATAAAAAATTATGATACCTCTCTGACAAATGAAAAGCCTTGTTTTAAACCTTTTTCCACCTCCCTATTCCCAGAATTTGTTTTCTTATCTATTTTAACTTACCTACAGTCGATTTAAAAAAAAAAAACTTTGTGAAGAACATAAATAGGATTTTTTTCTATCATCAGACCATCTCCGCTCTCCCTAATGGATTTCAACTACGTTTAACATTTTACATTTCTTTTTTGTTTTTATCTATATTTTTAAAAAGTATTTTGTCGTTATTTGTCATCCCAATGTAGAGGATTGTTATCGAACGACGCCATCGCGAACTCTTTGATCATCTCGCGCGTGACGTCGATTTTCGGACCTTCAAAACTATGGCCCACGGGGATCTCGTCGTAGGTAAACGTCTTGCTCATCGGCCTGCTCCTTAGTGCGGACGCATCGTCCAACCACGACCAGAACAGACGACCTGATCATGCTGATTGCGGAAAACGTTATCGTGAATCGCGAAAGTGTTGCCCTTGCGAATTAGCTTATCGAGGCAGCGTGATGCCAAGGAAATCGTTGCCTCCCGGATTATGAGCCCTAAAACAGCTACTGAGCCATTGTAACAAAGATTCCCCTTATTTTTAACCTGCTCACTAATAATATAGCAGAAAGAAGAAAAAACAACATGCATAGCTATTAAAAAACCGTTTTGTCCCTATTGTATTCTAAGCTCTACTTCTCGATCTGGTGTCTACCGACTATTGTCTGGTGTCTATGTTGTCAATGAAGATCACCAAGTCTGTCAAAAAGCTGAAAATAAAGCTATACATAAATAAGTTTAAAAAATCATAGCTTATCATAGGCGTGGGGGCCGCAAGGCGAACACGTCGTGAGCGCCGACGACTCGGGCGCGGTGCAGGTGTGGAGTCGTGAGTCCGACCGGCCGGTGAACGTCCTCCTCGGTCACGGGGCCCGCGTCGTGGCGGTCGCCGTCAGTCCGGACGGGCACCAGGTCGCTGTGGTGGCGAAGGGAAGGGTCAGGGTCTGGCGCCTCGGGAACGTCGGAGGCACGGTCGTCGGTGCGGGGCACGGGAGCTACGTCTATCGCGCCGGATTCAGCCCGGACGGCAGCCTCGTGGCCAGCGTATCAAAATTCCATTTTTAGAATTTTGGTTGCTATTGAGCCGAGCCGCTCCTTACTATAGTTCGTTACCATGAACTGTTTGATAAGTATGCTACTTTATAAACTTTAGCGCGCAGAGTGAGGCGTCGAGGAGGGATCCCCATCTACTCCCCTCTCCCTGCCCCCAAATACGTAGTAATTTCTGTTTGTTTTAAGTTTTAATGTTGCTCCTTACTTTCTGTTGAAAAAACTTGTTTTTTATTTAATATGCAACAATGGATTATTTGTGTTTATCATAAAATGTTCGTTGGGATATTGTTTGAAGATCAAATTGCCAGCCTGTTTAATGGTAATGTACTATTAGTAGGTGTTATGCTTTTGGTAACAGGTTTTCTTTTGTTTTTTGCTAATAATGCCAGACCAGGAAAAAAAGAGGTTACACGTAAGGATGCCTTATTAATTGGTATTGCCCAGGCAATAGCGATTCTACCTGGAATTAGTCGAAGTGGGGCTACAATATCCACCTCGGTACTTCTTAAAGTGGACCGAGAAAGAGCAGCGCGTTTTTCATTCTTGATGGTAGTTCCGCTTGGCGGGATTGGCCGCGTTGCTTGGTGTTGGTGGTAGGAAAGCGCTGCGATACCGGCCGCGTGATTGCAAAAACTGCGGCGCTGCTTGCATTCGGTTGAGTGAAGTGCAGGATGACTCTTATTTGAAACACAGCGAACAAGTTGAAGAGTCAATCGGTAGCGTGGATTACGATGTTTGGGCTTGTCCGAGATGTCGCGAGACCCAAAAGTTTCGCTACGGAGCGTTGTTTACGCGATACTCGAGATGCCCGCAATGTTCCGCCAAGACCAAGTCTGAAACCACCTTCTCTTTTTTCAAAATCATGTTCATAATTTTCAGTAACTTGTCTATAACTTCATAATCAATGTATTTAAAAAACACTATCAGCACCTGTGGTCTTATAATTTCTCTTCCTTTTGATACTGCCATTAATCTTTCCTCACAAAATAAATATTCCTTCACATCCAAAGTGTCACAAGCTTTATCATCCTTTACTATATCTTTTCCCATAACTCTATCATGATTTGGCACATTTTCAAAATGTTTCTGCCCATCTCTCTTTAATGCTTTCCTTATCACTAATTGTGGTTTCCGTAAGATTGGGTTTTTGTACGTGAAGGGTTTTCCTCATTGGCATAGGATTGCCCCGACCGACCGAAGAGATTCTATTTTCGTGGACAGATTCCATGGGATTTTTTTCCAACGACTCCAACTTCATACCCTGCACATCACCGTTCGCAATAGGTCATCAAACTTTTTTCCGATATTCTCCCAAGCATATTCTTGGGACGGACTATTCGGCGTCAAAGCACCTTTCATTAATCCCATGAGAAATTCTTCCATTCCTTCAATGTCCAGCCCGTCAAAGCGCTCGGAAGAATCGCGTTCTGAATGCGTTCCGCACATTGAATACTGGAGACCATTTGCCGGGTTTTGTTCTGCAATTGCTTGGTTCGTTCCTGGACTTTCTGTTCCAAGCTGGCATACAAACTGGCATTGACAATCGAAATTGCTGCCTGGGCCGACAAGAGGCGCAGGAGTTCCAGGTGTTGGGACGTGAAGGCACCGGCGTTGCGATTGTTTTCCAAGTACAAAATGCCGATCAATTCGCCGCGATTGAGGATGGGCATGCATAATAGCGATTTGGGTTTGTGCTGTTTTGGCAGAGATCTAGTGTTGCCATTTCACTTTTGTGTTCCCTAGAAACTTCCCAGCTGTCACCGACATAATTGTCTTGAATGATCTCTATTTATCCTCAACGCTTAAAAAATCACAATCTAGTGCATCAAAACGGCTAGTCAGTTCTAAGCTGAGGGCATGTTTGACAGCTTCAACCTTGAATTTACTGCTATCAATGCAAGGTTTTGTTTTATTTTTTTCTGCGTGCTGCGAGAAGAAGGAAAATTTTTGTGGTTATCAGTTTATGATCTGACCCAGATTTGACCTGTTGGATAAAACTGGTGAGCATTCATTCTAGAAAATGGATCCTATAAAGTTGAATAAATTGTTACCGATTATAGTGAAAAGCAGAAAACACATAGAAATATAGATCCACATCGTGCCTTAGAGCATGCTTATGGGCCATTTTATAACCAAACACCGTATTGGTTTCAACTAGATTGTCCTACCTACACAATTACAAAAGTCTGTAGCCATTACTGTTTTCTTTTCCCACACAAAATTTACCTAGGCTAAGATACCACCTATGCCTATTTTTATCGACCCCCAGTTAAGGATTTCGAGAAGTCCTATTTTGGTGCTTTATTTCACCTTAATATGGCGTTGTCGAGAAAAATACATACCAAGTCTATAAATGGCTAAGCATTATCTTTCAAATGAGCCGTTAGATAGCTTTCTACGATGTTTCGGTATCTCGCTGGCGCAAGAGAAATAAAAAGAATAAAATAAGACAAATCAGCGTTTCAAACTCTTTCAAAATTTCCGAAAAAGTCGTCGTAATTAATTTTCACTGTTAAGATAAATATAGACACGGTCGGATTCAGGTTTTTTGTTACATCTATCCCTAATATCTTTCCATCCTTTGTGGCTGCGTACACTGTATCACCATGCGGATCAAAGGCTGCACAGGTAATAAAATGTTGTTGTTTCTGTTGTTGTTTTTTCTTTGTGGGTTTCGTTTTTAGTTTTGATGGATCATCATCATCATTTGCAGGACTGGAGTCCTTATCGACATCACTGTCAGTCTTCTTGTTGGTGTTATTATCATCATTAGTGGTATCCTTTTGTTCTTCAGCTTCTTTCTGTTCTTGTTCTTCAGGTTGGAGTGTGGGTCGGGCAAACCGGTTATAGAGCGGCGATGACGACCAAGACCCTCCGCGCCGGCGAACTGATCGACGCGCAGATCCTGCGCGCCGAACTCAGCGCCCTGACCGAGGACCGGCGCGGCGACGGCTCCGGCCATGACGTGCGCGCCAGGGTGCTGGCGATCTTCAAGGACCGTCACAAGGAGGGCAGCGCGGCGGCGGAGGCGATGCTGGCCGAGGACGGCAGCGGCACGCTGTGCGCGCGGCGCATCTCGCACGTGATGGACGAACTGGTCCGCTCGCTCTACGACTTGGTAGCCATTTCTGTCAGTACATTGTCCCTGAAACCGAAAATTGTATCTAGCGAAGGAAATGGTCTGCTTAAACTACTCGACGAATATTAAGTTCATCCATGGCTGCTCCAATAATGAAATGAATACTTCAGTCTAGGGTCACATTCCCTCATTCAAAGAAATATATTTATATCTTGGTAGCTCTAACTTAAGGCATCAAACCAACATTAAAGAGGCTCGAGCCCCGATTGCTTGACCTTTTTCATTCAACAACCAACCAATTAACGCTTTTAGCAATGCTGAGTCCATCAGTATTTGAAGCTTTATTACCAAATTATTGTGATCCCGCTTGGCACAAACAATCGTACTATCATCAGCAAATGCAAATAAATCAACATTTTGTTTATTATATATTGAATTAGGATATCACAACTCATCTGGGTGACATATATTGCCATAAATGGACCTTGGAGCATCTCTTTTAGCCAAATATAAGTTATTGCCATATACAATATAAAGCAAAGGACCAAGGATAGACCCTTGCGGAATTCCAAAGTCTACTTCGGCCTTAATATCAGACCTGGGATGTTCTATTACGTCCGCATATCTTTTTGGCAGCCATTTTTTTTCGTGCTCTATCAAGGCAATGTTTCTGTCAATTTCTGTAAACTTGTCTCTAAGATCGCCGTAATGCTTTTCTAACCTTTTTTCTATTGGGACAAATTGCTTGTTCTCTCGAAGAAATGCCAAGAGTTCTTCTGCTTTTTTGTCCATCCATCTCATAATTTCTTGAGCATCCATTTCTTTTGGAGTAAAATAGAACTCTTCTAATTTTGATAATGGAATTTCTGTGTTTTCTGTGGTTTTTGATGGGTAGGTGAAAATTCATCAAAAACATCTTTTTTTTATATAGAAAATCATCCTCTTCATCATCTTTTATCTAAGAACTATGCAGCCATTCCATAACAAAATTAATACATACATAAAAATGAGCGCCCATTAACCATCGACAATCCTCAAATATTTTGGAAATAAAAAACTTAAGGTGCTTGGGGATTATATCATGTGAGACATGAAGCCGCCTTAACACAAAAGACTCTTTTAAATAAAAGTTGAAAATGAATATAATACCTTTGTGTTTAGTTGAATTTTTTTCGAGGATGCGCCGCTGGAGTGGGATGACCCCTACACCAAGGTGGAGATTGTCACGGGTTCCACCTATGCAGGTGGCCCCAATCGCGACGATTGCCGCGTGGGTGACGGTAACCCCGAAATCTGTATCTATGAATAGGAACTGCAGAACTTCGCCAACTACATGCAGTACTACCGCACCCGGGAGTACGCCACCAAGGCGGCGCTGGGTCACGTGCTGGAGGATGTGGAAGATCTGCACGTCGGTTTCGACAGCATCAGTGGCCGCACCCAGGAAGACGTTGCGGATGTGCGCGAAATTTTTTTTATTTTTTTTGCCGATCGTTTTAAAACTTCTAGGGTATGCTCTGGCTTTCAAATGTTTTACATGAGTGGTAGATCTACTTTTATTCACGCTGCTGGAATGCACTGTAGGGCCAACGCAGGGACCTTAGTAGTCAAGAAGCGTCTTTAATTCTTAAATGAAATAAATCTACTTTTATTTGTGATAATTTCTATTCATTTGGAATACTGCATGGTTGTTTATTTTTATTTCAGTGCATTTTTGGTTTCAGTTATCCTTCCATTGAGTTGGACCATAAACTCGATATCCACGATACCGCCGCTGCCGCGCTTGAGCCCGGCCTCGTCGCCATGGTGGCCGGCCATACGGCGGCGCATGCCGAGGACTTCGTCGCGCACCACCTGGCGCTCCCGGTCACGGCACAGAATGTCGCGGCGCAGCGCCTCGAACCGCTGCCGGAGGTCCGTGTCACCGGCCACGGCGCGGGCCCGCACCAGGGCCTGCTGCTCCCACACCCAGGCCTGGCCCAGCTGATAGTCGCGGAACGAATCCAGGCTCGACACCATGGTGCCCCTTTTATCTCATTATTTTGTTTTAGTTCTTAAATAATTTCTTAATCTTTTTTTGAACTATCAGATATTAGTATTTTAATTGGTTCATATGTAAGTTTTTTAGGTGGTTTATAGTCTTTTGGTCTTTCAACTATAATAATTAAGTAAATTAACATAATAAAAAATATAAAATTATATAAATTTAATTAAAAGAATTTTACTTAAAGTTAATTTTTGGTTATTTTCAATTTGTATAAGTTTCTTTTAGTAGTTTTCTTCTTTAATAAAAAAATTAACACCATTTTCTGGAATGATTGGGATGAGGTCTTTGGCTCGTACGCGTGTTTGGTGGCAAAATATCGATGATGACATTGAAAAAACAGTTAGAAGTTGTAGTTCATTTCAGCTAGAACTGATTAGCCCTGCTACATTTATCTCAACTTGGCCAAAAGCAACTCGAGTGTGGGAGCGAGTACACATTGATTTTGCTGGTCTCTTTTACGGGAAAATTTTCAAGATTGTCACGGACACATTTTCAAAATGAATCAAGGTAGTACTTATGAATTCAAGGTCTAGCACCGTGAATATTGTCATCACCACCCGTCTGCTTAGTCCATTGTTCAGCTACTTGTAACTGCAAATCACCTTCCCCGACTCCAAGCCGGGAAGACCTAAATAATTTCCCTGCGACAATGATTCTCCCATATGTTTACCTTGGCAATGGCAGAGATGCTGCAGACATACAAAGTTTGTCTATGCTTGGAATTACACGCGTTATTAACGTTACGACAGACATTCCTGATCATCATAAAGTTACTGGCGTTAAGTACCTGACCTTGCCCGCCGCTGATTCTGGACATCAAAATTTGAGGCGTCTAAAAAAAAAAAATATAAGAAGCATAACTGAAAGTGTTAAGTACGATTATTAAAAATCAAATACACATTATACATCGACGGATTTTGGTTTGGTGGATCTTTCGCTGTCATCGACCCAGTCGACGACATATTACAACTTTTCAAATAGTTCATGGTAACGAACTGTAAGTAAGGAGCGACCCGGCTCAATAGTAACCAAAACTTTAAAAATGGATACCAATAGATACATCAAAAGACTTTTTTGTTTATTTCAAACATACAAGTTTCACCAAGTTTAGCCTCGGCTCGTCGTGGGCCTTCACCGGTCCGTCGGTGCGCCACGGCTCGGCGAAGAACGACAAGTACGTCGGCGTCGTCAACGGCACGACGACGCTGCGCATCTACAAGGTCGTCGGCTCGTCCTACACGCAGCTCGCCAGCAAGACCATCTCGGCACTGTCGGCGGGCGACAAGCTGAAGCTAGAGGTCGTCGGCTCGGACCTGGAGCTGTTCGTCGACACCGGCTCCGGCTGGGTCTCGGAGCTGACCGTCACCAACTCCGACGTCACCGGCGGCGGCGCGGGCTGTTTTAAATAAAAATATATATAAATAAATAAATACATAAACAATTGCTAAGTTAAAGAAAATAGATTAAGGATAAAAACAGGATTAAAAAACGAAATGAAAATTGAATAAACAAATTGAACTCCTCTGTAAAACTACTGTCTTGAGCCACTGGAGGCACTTCTTTAAGTTTTTTTTTAGGTCGCCTCTAGGATAGGTTTACTTCAATAGTCTTTATGTTTAACGGTTCTATGGAGTCTTCCTTTAAACTCCAAAATTTTGCATTCATTATTACCATTCTTTATTCTTTGTTATTCGTCGATGGGGCGGATGCTCAGTTCGCCTGTGGATCGCAGCCGAAGTCGATACTTCTTGCCTGGCTCCACACGGATGGAGGCGGCAATGCCGTGGGCGGCTCGGATGCCGAGCTCTTGCGCCTTCTCGGGATCATTCGCAATCGTCCAGAAGTCGCTCCAAATCTTTCGCTCAAATTCCGACATAGGCTTGCCCCGCCCGTAGGCCGAGGGCCGATCCCCAGCTCGGTCCAATTCGAAGCCCTCACTTGGCTCTTGATTCTCCCCAAAGATCCGGAAGAACATGCACACGGAGGTGTGGGTGTTTCAATCCGACTACAAAGACACTCAGTTGCGGAAGTACCTCCTCCTTCCCCTCGGGGAACACCCTTCGCCTCAGCCTCGGCACAGCGGCACCGACTTGGAGGGCAAAGACATCAAGCAGCTGTTCAACCGGTTCTGCACAAGAATTCTCGCCGTGTTGCGGCGACCGTTTTCGCGGGAAAGCCGGATACCGGCGAACAATACGGCAGTCCCAGCGTCGAATTAACAGCAAGTAGCAGCGGGAGGCAGATTCGTCGGTTTTGATAGCGAGGAAGAAATTCAACTGATTCAGGTATATCCTAATCCTGTCCTGGATGAAATACGCCTTCAGATGCTTACGCAGCGTCGAGGAAGTTTGCAGGCAGAACTTTATGACATGAAAGGAGCTCGTATCCTTAGATGGAAGAGAGATTTGGAAGCCGGGGAACAAGAGCTTCGCTTTGATGTCAGCAATACAGCTTCCGGGGTTTATATCCTCATGCTCCAAAGCAATGGAAACTGGAATGAAAGAATAAAGCTTATCAAGGAATAAAGAATTGTGGGCCGAAGCCCATGAAACCTTGGCCATCGCCATGAATCGCATCGGCGGGAAGAGCAACACCGGTGAAGGCGGCGAGGATTACAAGCGATTTGAAACCATGCCCAATGGCGATTCCAAGCGTTCCGCCATCAAACAAATTGCTTCCGGGCGATTTGGGGTCACCAGTTTCTACTTGACCAACGCTGATGAATTGCAAATCAAAATCGCGCAAGGTGCCAAGCCGGGTGAAGGTGGTGAATTACCGGGTCACAAAGTCGACAAAGTGATTGCAGCCACACGCCATTCCCTGCTTAATTCTAGGTTCATTGCAAAGCCATTTACTAACCTCATTTCCTAATTCAGCCATAGCAATGTTGTTCTTGTATATAACACTGCTTATTTTATTTATGTATCTGATATGCTGTACAAGAATAGAAACTTTGCTTAAGATATTCTTTCAGCCGAGTCAAATGCTTGCTCATAGTACATAAACTTGGCTCCTTACTTCTTGATAATTAATCTAAGAGTGAAGATTTGGTCAATAGACCCTCCCCCCTTCCCAAAATCACATTATTCTTCTTTTAAAACTGGGTTTTACTTATACAATTATAGTAGTTTTAGTTTGTCTTAAATTTGATTGATTATATGACCTTAATTCTGCTCTTCTCAGGTTTTACGTCTCTTTACTTTTTGTCGAAAATATCTTTTTCGGAAACTGTTTATAAAAATCAATCTAATATATATGCACTTTTCGCAATCCAAAGTCCAGTATTTGGACAAGTCCCTTTACGCCAAATGAATTGCCAAGCCTTCTAGTCTGTTTGCTAGCTTTGGAGATGCATAGATACAGAAGCAATTTTCAGCAACATTTATCCTTGACGATCAAAGAACTATTCCCTGAAGATGCTGGAATGATCACATGTGTTGCCAAGAATTCAGCTGGATTTGCTTCTTGTTCGGCTGAGCTTGTTGTTGAGCCGCCTTTGTCTGATCATGGATCCGATACTACTGTCATGTCTCGCAGGTCATTATCCAGGTATTTTAGGCCTATCGTAGGCTTAATAATATAGGCATGGTCGAATACTAGAATGATTTAAAAATGCCTCTTCTTTCACTTTCTAAGATACTTGACCGACATACGTCCTTCACATATTACTCTCGTTTGCTTAGATAACTGAGAGATAATAGAAAATATTGTAGCACAAACTTCACGTTCATATTGTTTTAATATTTTTCCCATCACTGAGGTCGTTTTCCTGAATATTTGGGTAGATGTTGAATGGGGTATTTATAAAAGAAGTGTCTGATTAAGCGCCATTAATTTGGATACTTGCAGCAGCAGATAGCTCACTTTGGCCAGTTTCAGATGAATCAAACAGTCCTTTCTTCAGCCCAGGTTGAATTCAGACCTAATTTTTCAAAAATATTATCCGAGTCGTTGTATTTTATTGGGAGAGAGGGTAAATGCCGGCCACCAGAAAAACAAGAGATCGGTACTTGCCCTACGTAGACCATCGTTCAGCATGTAACAAATTAGTATTTCATTCTGCTTTATATTTTTGAAGGTGTTCTAACGATTTTCGAATAAAGTACTATGTTCTATGAGTTCAGAGAGCATATCTACATGAACCGGATGCGATTCCAAAAAGAAAAGCGGGATCTCATTGACCAAGTTTTGTCAAAATTGATTCAGAAAATGACCATAAACTATCAAATAATCACCACGTAATGGCGCGTAATATACCTATTGCCTGTCCACGGTGGTAAGTGCAGCAAAAACTTTGTGTGCTTGTAGTACACTGTGTGTAATTTTAGTTTATCTATTACCGTAAAAATGCGCCAAAATGGGCTAAGGTACAGAGATGAGGCAAAATCATAGCATTGTACACCCGGGCCAACAGACAACAATCAAACTTCCGCTTATCTGCCACTATACAGCTGTACGTAAGTGAAGAGAGCTTCTGAAAATGAGAGAGCAGTAACCCTCCTGTCTCTAGTATTGACCCAATGAACATAGAAATATATTGAAAGCCCAAAGACACAGTGTGGTATGGCGAGGTTCAGGGGGCGTGGTCTAAAAATCTCAGTTTCAAGGGGGGTTAAATCTCAGTTTGACAAATATTTTACATAAAAGCTTTAAATCGTTGTAGCAAAAATGATTATCATGTGTCGTTTTGAGACGAAAATGCAGATTTATTACTTTAAGGATAGAGCTCTTAAAGTTTGTGTCACTCTCCCGATTCCCCTACCACCCATTTTTTATCATCATTATTAATGTCTTATTTAGGTCAAGTTTCCGGCCGGCGCCGCGTCAGGGACAGCACCAGCCCCATGGCGAAGGCCATCGAAAGCAGCGACGACCCGCCATAGGAGATGAACGGCAACGTCATGCCCTTGGCCGGCAGCAGGGCCACGTTGACCCCCATGTTGATCATCGCCTGCAGTCCGACCAGCGCCGCAAGGCCGATGGTCGCCATCTTGATGAAAGGATCGCGTTGCGAGATGGAGTGCCGCATGGTTCTCACGACCATGAAGGCGAACAGTCCCAAGAGCAGAAGGCAGGCCAGCAGGCCCAGTGTTGAAGAGTGATGGTCGTTACACTCAAAGATTACGAGCCCTACTCTCTGTTGGGGGTATATTATTTTGTCACAATATTGTATGCAAGAGCTGACTGAATAAATTCAATCATTTATTCGTTCAACACGCTTTTATTTCTACCCTTCAGGAATTTTCTTTCCTGTATCTTAGGAAAGATAAATTGTTCTTTACTTCTAGTCCATTTGAATATGAAACGTTTTTTTAATTTTTTTTTATTCATTTTATTATTTTCTACTGCAAATTGCCCTATGAACCATATAAGGTGCGTTCACGAACAATCACTGGAGCGCGAGTGGTTATCCATGGTTGCAGTGGACGCGCGAGCCGCCGCCGGGGCGTCAGGCGCAACAGACGCTGCACTGTCATCTGTTCACCGAGCGGCCGGTGTACAAGCCCGATGAACCGGTGCATCTGAAGGGCTGGACGCGCATTCGTGAGCGTGGCGAGTATGTCAGCGCCACGGGCAAGGCGGTGATCAACATTGTTGGCCCCGGCGACCGGCGCTGGCGGATCCCCGTCGACTTCAACAACACGGGTGCCATTTACCGCCGCGGCTTTCAAAATTCAGCAGCCACAAGCCGTCTCCACATTGCTCCTGTATCTCAGCAATGCCGCGGCTCCGTGTGCTCTGTTTGCCATGGGAGTGAGTATCGCATTGCGGCCAGCTGGACGCGTGCCCGTCGAGTTGCCCTTGATTTTGGCGGTCAAACTGGTGCTTCACCCCATCTTGATCTTCCTTTTGCTCAGCTGGCTTGGAGGTTTTGATCCGAGCTGGGTCGCAACGGCAATTCTGATGGCCTGCCTACCGCCCGCCACCAATGTGTTTGTCATTATTTAAGCCTTAGGACTCTTTACAATAGGCAATGCTATAGCCCTGCCTCTGCTAATATCTCGGAAAGTGAAGTTGTGCACTGGATCGCTCCTCTCACTACCCAACATCACATCGTTACTTTTGCTTATTCCTAGTCCAAACGACTTAATTTTCTCAACATTATTTCCCAAGCCTATTCTTACACCTTAAACTGTCAAATCCACCAACAATTCATTCCTTTTGCTAGAATTTTCATCTAGGACCCTAAAATCATCAGCATAATAATAATAATAATAATTTATTCCATTTTGGAATTTCCGTTTTTCTTTGTGGCAGGGTTCACGAAGTCTTTAATTCGGTCGGGTATCGCCAAAGAGACATCTCTGCCTACGTCGAGATGTTTCGATTGTCCAATTCAATGGATGATCGCGACGGACTATTGGCTGAGATACGCGAAGAACTGGCATCGGGAAAAGCCAACGCAGTGACTTGTGTTGGAAAGTTGCAAACCTTGATCGGCTTTGCGCAGATGCGGCGTGCCGGTTTGTTCTTCCTGCCCTATCTTTTGCTCCAGTTTCTGTTTTTAGTGAAAACGAACGGTGGTTTGCAAGGCTGAATTGCAGTGGACAATTTGGATATCTGCTATGCCCACTTAGGTTCTCATTAACGAATGTAGGCAGAACCTGAGTGGTATCGCGGCAGTGCTTCCACTTTTCAATTTCCATTTTCTCTATTTTATATCAGTTTTCCCTAAAACTTCCTGTCTTTAGGTTTGATTTCTCTCTGTTTTTCTCCTTAGAAAAAGAGATTATTTGTCTTGCATTTCCATACAATCTACACGAAAAAAAAACATTGCACAGCATCGAATTGTTTGAACATTATTCACCAGTGTTTTTTAACAGCAATAGTAAATTGGACTTCGCTTCTAGCTGAGTATATAATTTTAGTCAGTTTTCTACGTAGGTATGAAAATGATGAATTTAAAGGTAAGAATTTTTACTCTATTTACACTGAAGATTTTTAGTTTCCTTTGCTATAGATTCTTATTGATACTTCGCAATTTTGTGCCTTGATTACTCATAGGAAGTAAATATTGTGCTGACAATTGAGCATATGCATATCAAGTTCAATGAACTTTCTAAGCATAATGGGTAGACGAAGTTCGCTCGCCCTTCGATCACTTCCTCAACATCACAGGCATGGAAGAGGGCTTGATCGCCATCCTCGACGACCCGGAGAAGTGCCTCAGCATCCTCGACGTCTGCACGAAGTGGTCAGTCGCACTCGCCGTAGCGCAAGTTCGTCGCGGCGCCGACGCCATCAAAGTGAGTAGCCCCTTCGCCGGTAGCGCGTTCTTGAGTCCGGACATGTACGAGGAGTTCATTCTCCCCTTCGAGACTCGCCTGGCCGCCGCCGTGATCGCGGAGGGAGCGCCCATATGTCCCGCCTTGATGCGCCAGGCCAGAGCGGCGCGGGAAGCCGAACAATCGCTTCCAAACGCGATCATGATCTCGCTGGTGCATAAGGCCATACAGCAGCTGACGACAACAGAGCCGGAAGCGGCCGGGCTCGACGAGACCAAAATCGGGACGCCCGAAGGTCTGACCCTGGCGCGGAAGGCGCTGGCGAACTATGCCCAGTCCTCTGGCATCACGGCCGCCGATATTTTCAGCCGGTTGGAAGATTGGGGTCGCCTGGCCTCGCCACTCGGCGGTATTGGCGGGCAAGCCACATACCCCCACTCCTGGATACGGCCTTGCTTGTGTGTTCACCTCGTATGTAGAAAAGATCAACTTTGAAGGAAAAGGAAAAGGCTAATTTTGGAACCTTTCTGTTGGTGTTAAAAATAAATAAGTGCCTGGAAAAAAATAACGTCTTTGTAAAGATTTATTTTAAAGCAAGTAGAAAAATAACGACTTGTGAGGAATTTCATGTTGCACGAATAAGCATATTTTAGATTGAAACGAGAAAATATGTTATTTTAATAACCTAATTATTTAATTAACTTGACCGTCCTCAGTGAAGAACGATACCGATAAAAATATAAAAAAACTAAGCCTAAAAAAATACAAAACTGAAATAAAATGACCCTTTCAGAGTAACAGAGATACTCTGGACGGGTCATCTTATTTTAGTTTTGTGTTTGTCTTGTATTTTAGTTTTGTCTTCTTCACGATTTTGGTTTTGGCATTTTTGGCGATGTGGGGCTGGTCAGCACAGAAAGGCCGGGCTTTTTTTCAGGCCAGATAATCCCAGGATGCCAATTTTTCCCCAAAAAATATGGAGCCGTCTCCCTAATGTGTAAATATATAGCCTAAACTTGTTTCTACAGTATTATATTTTTATCATAGACTACTTAGGCCTATTTCATTAGGATTGAGCGTCAGAGAAACAGGTTCTACTTGGATGAAGAATATTAGGTCGGGGGTATATCATACAAGTACCCAGACATTTATACACGTTCAAATTTTTAGCTACGGTGCTCTATCGGGTTCCAATTTCTTGCCACTTCACAATCAAGTCTCATATTTGTGACAAAAACGGTACAAAAGTCGGTGAAATAAGGAAAAGGAATGATTAAATTTGTGATGTGGTTATTAATTTAAGATTTATCCTTGGAGCAATGCTTTTTTCTTCTTTTTTCTTTACGGGAAATAAAGAAGATCCTTACAATACCTTAAAATAAAGTAGATCCTTAGATTATATAAAAAAAACGCGAGTAGAAAAAGATTAATCTTAGTTTGTACCAGTTGACGTGTGACAACATTTTGGGGCAAAATAATTCCACAATTTGCCAACTGCAAGGTAGTTTGAATTGAGAAATGAAGCACATTTTTTTTTTTTAAGATCAATCTTTTCTGGAATTTCTTAACTTTACGGTGAATTTTTAGGTAGTTATTTAGGATCAACTTCAGTTCTCTAGACTCCTTCCTAAAAGACATATTTCGGAACGAGGGAAGCTTAGGAATTTCTTAACCTTACGGTGAGCTATTTTACGTTGTTATTTAGAACCAGCTGCAGTTCTCTAGACTCCTTCCTAAAACACATATTTCGTTGCGAGAAAAACTTAGGAAACTTTCTAAAATACAAATTTACAGATAAATTCATTTTGAGTCTATCTTGAATTAAATGAAAAAAAGTTTTTGTCTATGGTGATGAATTTGTGTACAACTTGATTTCATGTTTCCTAACCCTGGGAGGTGGGCTTCTGAAACTTCTAAAATACCAATTCAAACCGTTCCGAATCCGTCAATCAAAATGTCAGTACGGCGGTTATTTTTGACGTTGTAAAGTTCCTAGTGGTAATTTTCACATTATTTGGTCTTTATAAATAATTCGACCCAGATAAGTGAAGCTATCCACTTGATTGATCTTCTTGTTTACCAACATCACCTCTTCTTCATTTATGCCTAGTCTATGCGACTTAGTTCCGTTGCAGGTCGTGCACGGAAAGTACCCGCGGTAGCGTGAGAGAAGCACGCGGACGTGCATCTTGTACTTCTTCTCTTCGAGGCGATTGAAGAAGCCGCGCACACCATCCCAGCGGTGGTTCCCTCCCTCGAGAACGAAGTGTCGTTCGTCCTCGCTCAACTCCTCCCAAGGCGTCGTCATCGAAATGCCGGCCCGCTCGCAAGCCTGCTTGAGCAGCCGCTTCCGGCCGCTCCTCCGACCCGATTGCCAAGGTCGAATGGCCCCTTGCGCGAGAGAGAGCTCCCGCTGCTAACCTACAGGAGCGTCGTGCCTTGGCCGGATCTACTCTTTTGACCTTGCTTGATGATATTGCAACGCTGCTCGACGACGTTGCCGTGTTAAGCAAGGTCGCCGCAAAGAAAACGGCCGGTGTACTCGGTGACGATCTCGCGCTCAACGCCGAACAGGTATCCGGCATCCGGGCGGAGCGGGAACTCCCGGTTGTCTGGGCCGTTTTCAAGGGGTCGGCGGTCAACAAGGCGATTATGGTGCCTATCGCGTTGCTGCTCAGTGCCTTTCTCCCCTTGCGGCTATTTCCTGATTCTCCCGTTTGCCGTTAATTTCGGAGTGATCTTTAAAATTTCAGACATCATTATTCCGCTCTATGATTTAAGTGATTATACAACATTGTTTTTACAGGTGGTTTTGGGAATGGGAGTCATTTTCCTTTTTCCGGTTCTTATTTATTTCCTTACAAATATTGGGATATTAACCCCTATGTTTATGAAAACCTATCGTCGCCACGCTATTGTTCTTATCATGGTGGTCGCGGCGATCATTACTCCGGCAGACGTTCTGAGTATGCTGATCAATTTCAGAAACTAGGCAAATCAAATTAATTACTCCTATTTAAGACTAAAACTTGCTTTATTAAATTAAACAAATAAAAACAAGTTTTTTAAACAGAAAGTAAGGAGTGATACTAAAACTTAAAACGAATAAAAATTACTCTGTATATGAAAGGGGCTGTTCCCTCGTCAACGCCGCGCTCTTTATGCTAAAGTTTGATTCTTTCTCTCAACTCTACTTTTTAAAACAGTAAAAAAAAACTTTAGCATAAAGAGCGGGGCGTTGAAGAGGGAACAGCCCCTTTTTCCTTCCAAATTTCTTGGGTTTTTTAAACCCCCCCCCGTTTTGTCCTTTTTATTTTTTCCCCCCCCCCCCCCGAGAATGAATTTCTGGGTATGTCTCTTGCCGAAGGTATGGACTCTATGCTTTCTGTTTCTTTTTCTTCTTTTTTGTCTTTATAATTATGCCTTTAACCTTAGAAAATGCGTATTTTATGCTTACATCAAAACTCTTTTATACATACAATTGTTTTTCTATAGTTTAGGTACTTTTAAACCACTGGAAAAGATTTTCCGTAGTTGCTGGTCTCGTAGCTTGAAAGGGGTGATGACGCTTAGGAGTACAGAAAAATGAAAAATTTATTTCACTTTTTTGACAATTAATCTGCCATCAATTTGTCTGAAAATAGTAGCCCTTTTTTAATATGCAATTTTTGAATATCCAAGACACAGGCAAAATAATTTTGATATCAAAATATTCATGTCTTACAATTTCCGGGTGTGTTGCCGCGTAACTGCAAAAATTAACGATGTTTGAAAAAATGTATATCCGACTAGAAGACATTGGATCTCACAACACCAAGAAGTTAAACTGAGGAGACAGACTGGATCTCGTTCACAACGTGTTCGAGAGTCCGGCCCAGATCCTTGCAGGCCTTCCGACGGATGCCGATCCCGTCTCCCAACCGCACCCTGGCGTGACCCAAAATGTTCTCCACCAGCCCTGACATGCGGTGCAGCGAAACTTGGATGTGATCAACAAGGCTAACCGCTTGCGCATCGAGGGGGCGCTTGGACAGCATGCGTAGACCTGCCCCCATGGCGGCAATCGGGTTGCGCAAGTCATGCCCAAGGATCGCCACGAACTCTTCCTGAAGCTTTCAACTTAAATTATTAAAGGAAGAAAGTAGTAGTGGCTAGGGACGTAATAAAAACAATAGGGCGGTCACTACTCACGCAACGACAAATGTTTAGCGAATCACGACGAGCAACTATTACTCAGACTGTTTGGGAACTTCCCGAACACGGCACTATGAATTTGTGTCATATTTGGAGAAACTTTACGCTACTGTTCTGTGGTAGGCACAACACTTTACTGGGTAGAGAATCTAAAGTGCCGAAACCCTATAGGCAAGTGTATTCTCCAGATGAGCCCTTGTGTCTGACGATTGCACGATGTTTTCACTCATTGAGGATTGGCAATAAGGAGCGTAGACAGCTCTGTACAAAGACCGAATTCAAGCCATAACATAATGCAAATTGATAACTTTTCCTTTCTAATAATTAACTTTTACTTTTCTCTGCCCGTAAAAGTCAAGTTTGCCGTATTCAAATGTAAATGCTGATTTATGCAATTTGGCAAGGTAAATCCTATTTGTAGTTCGAATATTTTACACAGTGATAATTCTATATCCAGCAGTTGGCTGCCCATAGGTTGCAAACTTTCATTATGCCTAACGTGGTCGGTTTTCCCTGATGCACCCATTCGGCAACCATCCAACTTAATCCACCTGCAGCGGCGGCTACATGCGTCGCCACAAACGCCGCAGTTGCACCATCATTAGCTCCTAAGGCACTTCCAGCATTAAAACCAAACCATCCAAACCATAAAAGTCCAGTCCCCAACACGGTCATTGGTAAGTTATGAGGTGGCATCGGCTCAGTACCTAGTCCTCTTCGAGGCCCTAAGACAAGGGCACAGACGAGGGCACCAAACCCGGAACTCATATGTTCTTGGAATCAAATTGCCTTCTAGGTGATTACCAATAAGGATTCTAAAGGAATCGCTCAGCAGTAGACTGCCTAGTTGCACAGCATCAGGATTTGATTGAAATCCTAGAAACAAGGTACTAAAGTAGATTAATGTCATTCCACATCGTCAAGGTTTTAACAGAGTATGGCACTCTGACTAGCTAAAGAAAGTTCATGATTACAGTGTTTTGGATGTCTGCTATTCAGAGCTTTTCTTTTAGATCGTTCACTACGGGTTGTTCTAGACGGGTTTATTTCCCACATTTTCAAAACTGAAAATCATATTTTTAGATTTTATCTAATAATCTCATATGTTTTATCTCTTGAATCAAGATTATATTGATTGGTTTTCTAGAAACTAAAGTTGGCTGATTTCAAACTTTTAGCAAGAGATTCTAACTTACGTAAGGCAATTCTTAAAGCATTATCTGACGAATATTCCAGAACTATAATGAATAAAACAATTGAAAAACCAAAATCCGTAGTAGACCTTGTCAAAGAATGTGATATACCTATGACTACAGCCTATAGAAGAGTTCATGAACTGCGATCCCGTCGCTGGCCGCGAACCTGCTGACCATCGTTGCCTATCGTTTCGCCCGTGCTGGAGCCATGGCGCCGCTGGTCTATCTTCAGATCGTTAGTGCAACCATAATCGGCTATCTGGTGTTCGACGATCTGCCGGACCGGCTTGCAGCGATCGGACTATCGCTGATCCTTGGGGCCGGCATTCTGCTTCTGTGGCGGACGAGACGGCCGGTATAGTGGAACAGGGTCGCCCTATGGAAGGAAACATGTCCGACAAGAACGAGCCCCGGCAGTATGGTGTGATGTTACAAAAAATACGAATTTAACGTCCAATTTTCGATTTACTCTACATAAATATTCACGAGTAACCTGGAGAGAGGCACACCATTAGGTAAGTCATTTGTTTGTTGGTAGAAAGAATTACAGAATTGGAAATACATTTTTCTTATTAGAACAAATTCTAATTTTTTCTGCACTGTCTTGAGAAATTCTCTTTTGTTCTTCTTGTTTTTGGTCTTTGTGATGGAAAGGCAGTGTCATCTTCGTCGTCATTTAAATCAAAGTATACTATCTGCGTCCAATTTATCTGCCGGTCAGGACGGCAATACCGCACAACAAAAGCAGCGTCGTGCGTGTCGACTTTGGAAGCACGGTGGTTGCGATGTGTTCGAGACTCTCGAAATCGCTGGAGCCGGCAATCACAACCAGTGAGACAAGCGGGAACGCGATCAGCAGTGCAACGATCAGCGCTGTCGCAATGAGACCAACCGGCTGACGAACGCGCAACTGCGAGAGAGGCCTCCAGGGCCTCCCTTGCAATCCGTGACCTGTCGTTGTGGGTGTGCTGATCAGGTTGCTTGTTCCGTCAGTATGTAGAGGCGAATAAGCCGGGGCATGGTGATCTCCGAAAGCAGTTGATGCGCCCATCTTAGCACAAACCACCCGCCAATCGACGCGACGCAAGGCCACGCGGTGACAAACCCAAGACCTGCGGTAAAATAATGGCCGCCGCACCTGGATCAGGCAATCATTACCTTTCCCTCCCTGCCCCCATTCGCTAAACCTCGCAGGAATACGATTTGACCGCACGCAGGATGACGCAGATGGCGATGGAAAAGACATTCGACGCAGCTGAGGCCGAAAGCCGCCTCTTTTATGTAAAATCAAACACGTGTTCTGATTTCAACTTCGAACAACTACATTTCAAAATAGATGACGCTGTATATATGCTTTCAGCACAATTATCAAAAAGAAAGTTTTTAAAAGGAATTTCATGGTTCTTGCTCTTTTGAAAAACATTGTTAGAGAGTCCATTTTTCCTTTGCTACGACCAGTTGCCTATAGACTAGTAAGTTGCAGGCTATGGGTATGCCTAACAGTAATTCTTTAGCATTTCCTCCTATAGGCCTACACACTTGTGTTTGGGAGAAAAAGAGGTGACTTCGTATTGAAATAATGTGAGTTATCATTTTAAAAAGTATGTTGTAAATTGTTAACATTTTTTTCTGAATTTTTATAAGAAAAAGAGGTTTGTTTTACTAAGATATAAAGTGCACTTAGATATAGCTAATTTGTGTAAGGGACTAGCCCCTGATGAACCAAGGACAATTTTTCAGAGACGAGCAATTAAGCTGAAATGATTTAAGGAGGTAGAAGGGGATAGGATATGAATATTTGAAAAAAAATTATATAATATTTTTTTTAATTAAGGAATAACATAATGTAAGTTCTAGAATGCTGAATGTAACAGAGTTTGCAACGCATAACCGACGCGATTGACAGACGGCGCAATAGTTTCAGTGGATCCTCTATAGGATCTCTAACCTCAGGTGCGGGGAACTGACCTTGTTGTCACTGGTTGATAAGAGACGAATCACTATTAAACTATTTAAGAAGGCCGCTCTGTATACTTAAAAATTGAATAAAACAAAGTTTTTTTCAACTGAAAGTAAGGAGCAACATTAAAACCGAAAACAAAAAAAAGTTATGACATATATGAGGGGGTTTCGTTCCTTTAACAGTTTTTGTAGAATTCCGTAAGGCTTTTGATACTGTTGATTTTAATACTCTTTTCAGTAGACTAAGTTGGCTTGGGTTATGTAGTACTTGTGTAAAGTGGTTTTCATCTAATCTGCTTGGTCGACTATCAAAGTTGCTTTATCAGATATATTAAGCAGAGAGTTAGGTGTTAAGTGTTTAGTGCCTTGGGACCTTGATGTCCCAAGTTAAGTGTTTAGTGCCTTGGGACCCTGATGTCCCAAGCCCAAGAGGTCGTGCTGGGACCTCTACTTGGGTGATCCATTCCGGCTTGCGGAAAATGTCGGTGGGCTGAAGAAAGACGACGATGTCAAACGGCCCGTCTATCGCCTCCGCCTTCTCCAGAGCGTCGGTCAGCACTGGCTCCGTGGGTGTCAGATCCTCGGCAAGACCGGTATCACGTATGAACGGACACCAGGCGCCCGCGGCCTCGGCGGCGGCCTTGATTTCCGGACTGTCGGTGGTGACCAGCACTCGATCGCAGACCCCGGATTGGATCGCGTGTTCGACCGAATGCGCGATCAACGGCTTGCCGCCAGGCGCCCCACTTCCTCCACCATCGCCGGATCACGGCTCTCCGCGGCCACGCCCAGCAGTTCCAGGATCAGCTGGATGCAGCTCAGGTAGCGCTCGGGGCCACTGCGCTCGAACGCCAGTTCCGCCACCACCTGGTTCCAGCCACTGCCGGGCTTGCCCACCAGGCGGTTGTCGGGGACGAAGACGTCGTCGAAGACGCACTGGTTGAAATGGTGGTTGCCGGCCAGGTTGATGATCGGGCTGACGGTCAGGCCGGGCGACTTCATGTCGACGATGAACTGGCTACGTTGCTATTTTATTCTCTTGACAGCCCTCTTGCATAAAGTGTGTTTTGATTTTATTTTGACAACCTCCTCAAAATTTTTTAAAGGTTTTATCAAAATACCCTTAGCCTTTTTGGAGACTCAGGATAAAGTTGTAGCCTTATATATAAACAAAGGGCAACTTATTTAACATGTAGCGCTTGCCCTTTGGGCTTTGAGACTTTTTCACCCCTGGAGGCATGGTTATTTGACTTTCAGACTATTTTGAACAAGAGGGCTATTGCAAAATTAGGATCAAATGTCTTCTTTGATTTCTATGATTTTATGGCTTACAAATATTATTTGAGAATTTTGACACAATTTCTTACTCTCCTGTGACTCTACAATTTTTATATTACATATAAAGCAAATATTAAGCATAAACCAAATTTATATGCAAAGCAAATTTGAATTCAATAAAGCTTTAAATAAGTACTAAACATAACGCCTAAATAAACAAAGTAAAATGAAGCCTTGTATGCCTAATATCGATTTTTATATATTCACAAATTTGAATATAAAGCAATTTCTTTGATTTTTATGATTTTATGTGCTCCAAGTAGAAAACAATCTAATGGTACTTTGACACTATGCCGTGGAATCTTTCATCATAGTATAGCTTACGACTACGTTAAACCAGGTAATCCTATGGAGCAAGTTTCGTCCATAACATAGGCAGTGCCAAGTAAACTTGAGATCTATATATAATTTTCCGTAATTTTAGCTTATGTTACGCTTTGGACAAATCAACATTGTAACAAGAAAATAAAAGTTTGAAAATGAATTTTTGTTTGACAAAGTTTAATCCAAATCAATCCAAAATAATTGATGTCGGACCGTCATGGGCAAAGGCTCGAAGGAGCGCATGGTGCCTGTCCTGCCGGCGGTTCGCGAGGCGATTGCAATCTATATAGCGACCTGCCCGCTGCATTTGGCGCCGGCTGCGCCGCTATTCCGTGGCGTGCGCGGCGGGCCGCTTAATCCTGCGGTTGCGCAGCGCCAGATGCGCGTCGTGCGCGGTTGGCTTGGCCTGCCGGATACGGCAACGCCGCATGCGTTGCGGCACTCGTTTGCGACCCATCTCTTGGCCGGCGGTGGCGATCTGCGGTCGATCCAGGGTGCTGTGTCCAATCCACGTATGCGGATCCGCCAACCAATGCTAGCTGGCCTGAGCGAATCGGCATGCATATAATTAATAGGCTACAACGAGCTCAAGTAGGCCAGCATACAACAGGGCTGGCGTTGAGGGCGGTGTGTGTCGACCTCCAGCTGAGAGGGGGAGGGCGTGGCGCTACAAACAGGAGATTACGACAAAAACTAGATTACACTATCGCCAGACAACAACAAGATCTCAAAGTGCAATGTTCTTCCAGTCGCATCCGTCGCAAGTAATGATTGTTGTTTTCATCTTTCGTGCCGGTCCCGATGCCGCGACCCTCTGCGTTCGACGTGGTTCGGTTTCGGACCGAACAGCCGAAGGTGGCAGGTTTGCCCAAAGAGGAGCGCCTCTGTCGACAGCGGCTTGAGCAACTGGGGGTCAGTTTCAAACCCGCCAAGAGGATCGTCGGCAAGGGAGCCTGCGGGGTTCGCTATCCAATTGAAGTCCGCGGACTTCCGGGCGGAATTAAATTGTCCGGAAAAGCGATGATCAATTGCCGGACGGCAGAGCAGCTGGCTTTGTGGACCTTAAAGGTCCATGGAAAAGTCCACCATCAATTTGAAAAATGGAGAGAGCTACTCTTTATTTTGATCGAATTAGAGTGTTTCGGTCGGTATGGTGAAAAATGTTTGTTTGACCCTTGATTTGGAGTTGTGTGTCTTCTTCGTAGCTGAAACTTTGGTTATCGTGGACCGTAACCTTCAACTGGTAACGGACGGTTTTAAATTCTCTATCTACAAATTTATTCGAACAAATACCATAAGTTTGAGAACCTACTTCAGCGAAAAGGTCGAATTGCTTTGCATTCGGTATTTATCACTTTAACCAGTACATCCCACTTTTGTTTTTAATTCACTCTCATCCAGATATTAAGTTTCGTTCTTTAAGAATTTATATTCATATTGCACTTTATTAATTTTTTATTTTACTGAATAAATATGCCTCTATCTTTCTTTTCTTCGAAAGAGAGAATTTATTTAAAAAAAAAAAAAACAATGCAAAAAAAGAAAAAAAATTCCCAAAAAAACTTTTGTTTTTTTTGAATGGCCGCTTGTGCGGCCATTCTGGAGACTACAAAACAAATCACTCATCAACTTTAGATCTGGGTTGACTCTGGCTAAGTTTACAGAATCACACCACTGACCCCATCCCAAACTAAACATATAATTCTTGTTTATTTTAAGTTTTAATGTTGCTCCATACTTTGAACTGAAAAACCTGTTTTTTATTATTATTTAATTTTACTAGTGTTAGACTGACATGTTTGACTTATTTAGTCCAAGGATGCATAAATTTTAATTTGGCAGAAGTCATAATACTTCTGGGTGGGTTCTGATGTTTTCAAAAATTTGGTATTTGCTATTAAAATATTTTTAATGGTCGCCGTATTTTTAGAATGATATTCCGACATAGATCCAGCAAGACCATTGAAAACAGTTTGCCAGGGACTGACATCAGGGCCTTTTCTCTTCCATAAAGGGATGATGACACCCTTCCGCCAATCCTCGGGAATTATCTCCAGATCTAACCAGATCGTCTTGAGAGAGGGAGAACCAAAACAAAAACAGTAATAACAACGTCTCCAAGAAGTAAAAAACTTGTCCAAGGGGTGGCAAAAACTGATTAGAAAATAATACAGGACAAAGAAAGAAAAATTTTATTTGTACCGGAACGCCCATTGGTGGACTCGGACATCCTAGCGACATTCTGCGGTACACGATCACTTTTCAGATTTCGGACTTCTATACGTTCGGTGATCTGGTCTTGACCGATCTGTTCAGTGATGGTCAGCGTTATTATGACGCCGCCGGATTCGAACCGATCTTCAGCGTGTCCGATTTCAACGCAACGCATTCTAATGTTCAATTTGACGTTCATGTGGGAGCAGAAACGGCACCGCCTGGTGCTCCCGCTTCGGCGAACTTCATAGTTGACCAGATCCAAATCGAAGAATACTTATTGATAAAAACATTATGACTTACTTGAATTAAGACCCATCCATCCTCGAAGGTTATTTTGGGGCCTCTTCATTCGCTACGTTATTGATGTGGCGTCTGAATGAGTATCTATCTTCAGTCAGGCGTAGAATTTGCGGTAGATTGCGTGAAGAGACGTCGTCTTTCCATCTCTTCTGGGACCGAAATCTGGGACAAGAGCCATATACGTGATCACGGAAGACTATTTTTGGAACAAGAGAATTTTCCATACGCTGGAAGTAGCCTAGCCACCTACTCTCGACAGTCTGGCCGCCGCCGGCACCCGGTATGAAACCGCAATCTCGCCGGCGCCGATCTGTGTGCCGGCGCGCGCCTCGATGCTGACCGGCCAGCCGGCGCATGAGACCGGCATCCTGCATAATCTCTGCTGGCTGCGCCCCGACCGCCGCGCCATGGGCATTGCCACCTGGCCCGAGTTGCTGGCCGGGGCCGGCTATCACACCGCCGCCATCGGCAAGATGCATTTCTATCCCTGGGACCGCGCCGAAGGGTTTCAGCACCGGGTGATTTCCGAGGACGTGGCAATGTGCTGGTGAACCGTTTTTGGATGGAGGCAAAACTCGCCTATCCGATTGCGAATCATCAAAAAGGATCTTATTGGCTGACCTACTTTGAAATGGAAGGCGCCAATCTGACCAAGATCGAGCGGGCGTTTAAATTGGCCGAGCCGATCATTCGCCAGTTGACGCTCAAACTCGAACCTCAATTGGTCGATTTGATCGTTGCCAACGCGCGAGGCGAAACGATCAAAGTCAGCACGCCGACCGACTCGGATAGCGAATCCGATGGGCAGACATCCGACTGGGATGAGAGCCACGGCGCGAATTTGATCATTGAGGCGATGATTGACGAGAAAACGCCATGATTTTCAAACAGCGCCGCGGTGCAGTCTGGTCTTTGAAAGGATGCCTGCTAATTCTCGCGGTGCTTTTCACCTACCAAGGCGGCTACATGCTGGGGCATCAACAGGGCGATGCGGATCATCCGAGCACTCCCCAAGATTTGATTGTCGTCAACGCGCCAACGCAAACGGTGGAAGACAAAAACGATCTGGCGCCGAACCGTTCAACGCAAGATGTGATCGATTGGGATAAAACATCCCGCGGAACTTAGTTAATATAATGTGTGTCTAGCTATATTATTGAAATCAAAAAATCCCTCGAAGTCAAATGTTCCGTATCAAAAGGAAAGACGCGTTACCACTGTTCTGGGAAACAGGAGAAATTTTAGTCACAAGTAGAACATTGTTAGTTTTGCTTTAGCCTCTAAAGCGCTAGAGGGAATAAAGATAATATCAACCTTAGGAAAAGAAAATATTTTGAGACATCTATACAGTGCAGCCTTATAGAGTTCAATCAAGTAAAATTGCTAAATGCAGTGCAATGAAACATTATGCCTATAGATTAATGATTCGTCATTTATTACCTTTATATATATTCCTTCTTGGGATTAGATACAACAGCTTTTACATCCTGGACAATTGCCAGTTCATAGACATGACATTATGGCCCATGTCTTCTGGCAAAAGTTGCTCTCCTTCATCTCCTACTGAGTTATGCGAGAAATACAAATCACAAATGGCCGAGAATATACTCCAACGAATACGGCTAGAAAGATCAGATATGACCTTGGACTTTACAATAGAAATTTATAAAAACAGATGCGGAAACCTGAGATCATAACAGATCGTCATGCCCAGCGAATACCCGGCGACCTCGGTCAGAACGCTTTCTTCGCCAGGGCGGTAACCGACTGATTCCCGGTAGGTTTCGGTTTCGGACACCTGCACGTCGAACATATGAATCTTGTCATAACGCGCGACGATTTTGCCCGCATCATCAAGAAGGAATGAGCGGTTCGCCAGGCCGCCTTCACGCAATTGAACGGCCAATGACCCCACCAGCAACCAGGCGTTTGTTTCTTTCGCCAGGGCGCGAATTTGTATAACCCAACGTTTTGATTTTTTTTTTTTTTTAAATACATATTCGGTTAGCTCTATACGGGAAAAGCCGACAATTTATCCAAAACTATTGTTTTTTCCATGTAATTATCCGAATTGGTGGAAAATTTATCCAGATAATAAAATTCTGTGACACTAATGCTTCTCAAACCACCCACTGCTACTGCACAAGGTTCACTGTTCGACTCTTAGGGGGTAGAAGGGTGTCAGAGGATTTTCTTCCGGTTTTGAGTCACCCCCCCCCCCCAACCTCATTCTTCAAATCGCGATAGGGCGAGCAATATGTGCAAGGTTCGACTTTTCCGGAAAAGTGAGTGCGGGGTCCGTTTCCGGACCCCGCTGTAGTACTAACTGGATCGGGCGTTGAGGTAACCCTGAACCGAAATTTTGGTCCACGCCGCTGCCCGCTCCTGGAAGGCGCTCCAGTGGTCGTAAACCTTTTTCGTCAACGGATCGGCGTTGCCGGCGGTCGACACAACGTCCTTGGCCGCCTCGCGCATCAGCGCAATGACGTCGTCCGGCATGCGTTTCAGCTGAACATTGTGTCGGGCTGACCGCAGCAGGTTTGTTGGCTCGGTACGTCGACTGTACAGCCTGCTTGCTCTAGCAGCTTGACTGTAGCGAAGCCAACTTGTGGTCGAAACGTATCGACCAAGCAGGTCACAAACAGACCGACCTGGATAGGGTTGCTCTTGTCTGGCATGGGGTATCACCGGAATTCTGTATTTTTGTTCTAGCCTGCTTCATCAGTGTGGCAGGCTTTAATTAGCGATCTTGTTAAGAAAGATAGGTGAGGCGGAGGGCTAAATAAATGTTACCCTGTTAACTGGAGACGGTGGCCAAAAAGTTCGGGCCGGGGCTGATCACGGTGATCAGCCAAACACCCATGATGGTCGCAAAGCTCGCCCAAAGCGCTGAGTTCATGGCACCTCCATGCCGTCGCTTGAATAGAGGCTGCGGTCGGCGATGTCGACCGTTGGAACCTTACGCGCGCATCATGTCGGCCATGACGCGTTGGTTGAAATAGTGGTGCAGGTCATCCCAGAATGGCGCGTAGAAATGCTGGCGCCAGACCGGTGAGCGGCGCGCCTCCTGAACCGCTTCAATCGCGAGTTCCAGAAGATCGGAGTAACTACCTGTCTTCGCGGGATGTCCTGTTCATGACCTCACAGGCACACCATGCCGCATCCATCAGCCGGATTCGGCTTTCTCCTCCCTGATCCGGACTTCGAGGACATGCCGCTGGACCTTTCCGCTGGTCGATCGCGGAAAGTCTTCGTACGCGATGAAGCGAATATCGCGCGGACGTTTGTAGCCTGCCAGCTTCTCGCGGCACAGATTCATCAGCGCATCGGCATCCGGCCCGTCATCGCCGCAGGCCACAAATGCCACCGGGCTACTCGTCCACTTCGAATTGGTGAAGTAAATGTTGATGACGTTCAGGTTATAATTAAATAAGAAGCGAATCCTGTTCCTATTAGAGACATAATATATTAATATTTTGGCTTTTCCCAGATTAATGATTAAAAGAAATTTGCATATTTACTTTTTTGGCTAAATGGCTTTCTCATCGTTTTGATCGAATGATTTTGGGAAAAAGAGAGCGGTGGAGGGGGCCTAGTTGCCCCCCCCCCCCGTTTTTTGGTTACTTAAAAAGGCAACTAGAGCATTTAATTTTTTACGATAAAATTTGTTTTTATGAAATATGCCTCTATTCCTAGCCCAGCAGCAAATTTGTAGCCCCTGATGTGGCAACTCTTTTTTAAACTCGTCCGAGGTCTGATAACTCCTCTCAGAATATGATCCCATATTCATTAAATGAAAGCTTATCCTTGTGGTGTAATCTTAATGGTATTTGGCTTAGCTGAACAGTTCGTAGATTACTCTGGTCAAAAATTTAATTACTCCGTTATGGTTGGTCTGCCCCATGTCGTATCCCTATAGCTGTATAAAAGTCTTCAGAGTTGGCGTCAGATCAAAATGAAAAATGTACCATTAGAATCAGCTTCATGGAAAATTAACTGTGGTAAATGGTAAATGGAAATTACAGCCCCCACCTAGAGCAACAAGGAAAATCACTTTTCTGTATGGGTAGCATTGATCTGTCTCTTATTATTATCATCAGGACTAGGGGGTGACCGGAGCATCACAGAAAGATGTGCAATAGCTCATTCGAACGAAAACTGAAGTTTCTAGTGCGCTTTTTAAATGACCAAATATATTGCAGGGCAACTAGCCCTCTTCCCAAAGTGCATTTCCGGCTCCGGCAATGGCAACAAATCTCTTCCTAAAAATTGGACTCCTCCTGAATCAAATCTGGCGGGAGGGGTTGGCAATAATTTTAAAACACTTAATGCCGTTACTGATTTTCCACAGCCAGATTCACCCACCAAAGCGACGGTTTCTCCTTGATTGATATGGAAATCAACACCGCGAACAGGATGGATTGTACCGGCATCATTTTGGAAGGAAACATTCAGGTTTGAAATCTTTAATAGCGGTTTCACGTAATTTATTTAATCAAATATAGTTTTGCCAGGTCGCTCCGTACGAGCTCGACTCCGTCTGGAACGGCGGCACCGGGCACGGGCAACAGAACCGTCTGATTCTGGTCCACGCGAGCCCATCCACCGCTTTCCAGCGGAAGGACCTTCGCGGCGACCGCGGCTTCATAGGTCGCGGGCGCACCGCGACGAAGATCGGTGAGAATCCGGAGTGCTGTGAGGGAGCCTCGGGGATCCTGCTCGTCTGCGAGTTCCGCGAGCCAGCCTGCTGCACCGGACTCCTGAGGGCTCCGTTCGCCTCCCGCTCCACCGAGTGGCAACTGGAAGATGAACCTCAACGGCCAACAGGCCGTGGACCTGGCGACGGCGCTGGCGGACGGATTCAGCGCCGGCGACGTGGTCGAGGCCGTCGTCTGCCCACCGTTTCCCTACCTCGACAAGGTCACGTCTGTGCTCTCGGCCAAGAGCAGCGCGATCAAGGTCGGGGCACAGGACTTCTACACCCAGCCCAACGGTGCGTTCACCGGTGAGGTGAGCCTGGAGATGCTCAAGGACGTGGGCGCCAGCGTGGTGCTGGTAGGCCACTCTGAGCGTCGGCTTCTTTTTTGGATCAGCGGCAAATTCATCCAGATTGATTCCGGAGCCACTCAGTAGACCCACTTTTTCTTCTTGAATTGGCACTTTACTTAGAAAAAGGTCTTTGTCGTCAGGGTTTTGAAAAAATACGTATGAAGCTTTTTTAACAGATAAATTATATAGAAGCACGGCGATCCTGGAGACAAGATCTCTCCAAATGAACGTGGTGCCTAGGCCGCTTATGTTACAAATGATGGGAATGCGCAGCCATCGTGCAACGAATGATCCATAGATATTTGGTTTGATAATTTTTATCCTTGTTATCGATTGCCATCATTCATATTCAACTGTTGCATTTGCAGAAAATAATTGTGCCATTCTCATTAAGCAATTTTCTGGTCATAAGGGAAACATCCAAAAAGAGTATTATAGGTTTGGGCCAACCTTCATTAGAGAATTGCAGTACGATTAACAGAAATTTTCTTACTCACAAAACTTTCATTAAAAAAAGAAGCTTAAGAATTGAGTTCTGACATATACGACGATGCCAGACGTCAAAAGAGATTGGCTAAACTAGCCTTATAACCTCCGGCGCTCTCGAGATCATCAGCCAGCGGCTCGATGATCGCATCCAGCTCCTCGATTTCCGATCGCAGCGTTGCGATGGAACTCAGGAGATCGTTGAGTGCCTCGCCCTCCTCCATGGAGTCGGCCACACCTTCCAGCAAGGTGAGCTGCTCTTGCCGCTCGGCAAGGGTCTCGCTCACCGGAGTGTGCGCCATGCTCGCGGCATCGAAGGCCGCCTGTGCTGCCTCCAGCTCCGCGTGCGCTGTCGTGAGCACGTGCTCCGCGATGACTTGCTCGCGTGCGAGCGAATCTGATGGCTTCGGCCATGTTGCTACGGTCGGTCAACCCGCAAATGCCGATGTTCCCGACGGTATTTATTGGCGACCTGAAGCTGGTTGAATCGGGCGCAATCATCGAAGTGATTTTAGGCCGCTACGCACCAGGGCAACTCCAACCTAGCGTCGACTCGGCGGATTACCCAGTCCACAAACTGTGGATGCACTACGCCGAAGGATCGCTGGCGGCGCGTCTGTTTTCCGATTATCGCCAGTGGCGCCAGACGCCGCCAACGACGCGCTCGATCCTGGTCGACAGAGATATTCTCTTGTTAGTGAATGAAGGCCATCAAACGGGACTTGTGTCCTCCAGAAAGATTTGTTCTTTGTTAAATACGAGTATGTGATGGTCTCTGTATCCATGCTATCACAATAGACTGCTATTACAACAGTAATACTTTTAAAATAGACATGCTATCACAATAGACACGTATTATTGAGATTAGACACGTAAGTAGATTAGTAAACAATAGACACGTATTATTGTAGATTACTAGATTAGCATTTGCACTTAATTCTGCATTCTCAGAATGTGCAGACAGTCCAAGCCGACAAATTATGATACACTTTAGGTACTGTTAGGGTCGAAACTACTACTATAACAAATCATTTCAGCACTAAGCCGTCTGAGGGCAAAACAGCTGCGCACTCTCCTCCTCCACCTAAATCTATTTAAAGCTTCACTCCTCCTTTTGATTAGTATGGCACCAATTTTATTAGAAAATTTTATTAGAAAAAGATATACGTAACTTATAAGTTAGCTTACGTAAAGAACTTTTGTATTATCATGTTTTTATTAATATATGAGGGGGTTCAACCCCTCGGAATATTGGGAGCAACCCGTTTTTCCGTACCAAGCGAAGTGCCTGGCATGGATCAATGCTGAGTATCAACAACTGGACCCGGACGCACGCTCTCGCGTGGATGCAGTCTTGTCTGGCACCGGTTGCGAGCCGCTTGTTGTTTACGGTTAAAACAGAAAATAGGAAACCAATCTCATGAGCAAACGCCTCATTATCGGACTTGCGTTTGTCGGCTTGGTCGGCGCGGCCATACTCGGCATCTATAACACACAGGCCGGTCAGGACGCGCTGTTTAAGCGCGCAGCCGTTTGCTTGGTTGCGGCCGCATGGTTGGTTGCGGAGTGGATGCAAACCTGGCTGCTGACGGGTTTTCCTTGGCTATTTGCTGGCTACGCCTATCTCGACACCCCCTTCGCCGCCTTCGCACCTATCGGTGGGGTACACCTGGTGGGCTTTGTGATTGCGCTGATCGCCGGGTGTCTAACCCTGATTTGGGTGGCCAGCGAACGTATCAAATCGGGTGCAACCCTTGTGGTATTGGCGTGGATGACGGTGCTAGCGTCCCAGGTCTCCTCTGTCGAGCGCGAGCGGTTTTTAATCCTAATGATAAAAGATATTCTGCTACTTCTTCTTTTTTATTTCCAACAAAATTCCAAACTTTTGCTGATGCTTCATGAGGTTCTATCATAATTAAACCATGATTATCTAAAAGTTTCTGTATAATAGCAACTGAATGTCTTGTTACAACACAAGCAAACATATCTACTCTATCATCTCTAAATGATAAACTAAAAGATGGATTCTTATCTAAGAAGCAAGCAAGACAATCATCATCAAGTTTACTAATAATATTTGTTGCAAATTTATATTTTGAGTCTTTGAAATTTATTGCTTACTTATTAATAATGTGGCTAGAAACATATTATTTATTATTTTTTTTAATTAATATTTTTGAAACCTTTATGTATATATTTCTCTTAATCTTGGTTATTTTATTGAACTAATACTTTACATTTAGATGAGAATTATTATTCATCTAGATTTTATATTCGTTTTAATTAAACATAGCTTTGTCTTCATTTTCTGGCTTTAATACCATTCTGGAGATTTATTTACTCTGTAGAGTTCAGCCGTTTTGGCTCCTCCTCCTTATGAAACCCGTTGCTACGATGCCGTCACCGTTGAACCCCGGGGTCCCCGTACCGGCGACTGTAGTGATAGTGCCCGTTGCCGAATCGACCCTGCGAACGCGATGGTCATTGAACTGGGCAATGTACAGGTTGCCCAGTTCATCGAGGGCCAGCGCAATCGGACCATCGAGCTCCGCTGTTGTCGCGACGATACCATCCCCGTTGAAGCCGGGCGTTCCTGTTCCGGCGACTGTGGTGATCGTGTCTGGAGACGCCGTCGTGGCGCCCGCCGTATTGCTCGGGGAAGAGACCTGGCTTAAGTTTACCTCTAATGAGATTATGCGAAATACAAAAAAAAATGGACACAGACATATGTAACTTTCCACATCTTTGGAAATATTCTGACAGAGGCTGGTTCATTACTGATGTGATTGGCTAGGACGGGTGAGCACTCACTCAGTAATTTAATGGGGACTTCTCCTGGATATGAGGCCTAATTATTATGGAACCGTCTGATTGCATAGAAAACTCTCATTTTTGATGTCTCTACAGTCCGTCCATACTACAATTTTCAATGATGTCATTCAATGATTTGCGGCACCAAAGCAGAAATCTATCGAATGATGGGTCAGCTGGCCGCGCAAGGCAAGACGATTGTGTTTGTCAGTTCTTACTTGCCCGAACTGCTAGCCGTTTGCGATCGCGTCGGCGTGATGGCCCGAGGGCAACTCCGCGAGACTCGAGACGCCGCGGACTGGACCGAGGAAGACGTGATGGCATCGGCGATCGCGTTGGATGAGAAAACCGAGACCGCCCCATAAGAAATCGATTCGCAACACCAAGATGCCCAACTCATTTTCCACTTTGTTGAAACGATTGCTAAGACACAAGGTCCTTTTAAATATCAAATTTCATTAAGATTTGATCACCCACTCGAAAGTTAAAAAAAAACTTCATTTTTCTAATTTTTCCTCTCCCTATAGCCCCCCCCCAGATGGTTGAATCGGGGAAATCAACTTTATCAAGTCAATTTGTGCAGGTCCCTGACACGCCTACCAAATTTCATTGTCCTAGCACGTCCAGAAGTAGCAAACTCGCCAAAGCACCTGACCCCCCTAACTACCCCAAAGAGAGTGGATCCGGTCCGGTATCGTCAATCATGTTAGGCAATTTGTTCATTGTTTACACACAGCATATGCTATTGAGAAAAGGTATGCATATTTGACTTTTATTTCCCCAAACTACGAAAGTTTTTGAGAAACGTTTCTGTTTCTCAAAACATCAGCAGCCAAAGAGAAGAAAATCTCAAACTAATAAAGATTAAAAAGATTAAATGAAGGGAAAAAAATATATATTAGAATAATTAAACCGACTCTTGTGGCTTTCCATTCAAATCTGTAATTTGATAAAGACACTTTTCCTTTTTTTTCGTTAAAATTCTTCTTTTCAGCGTCGGCGCACTGGATGAGACCGTCCAGGGCCGCCGCGGCGCCCTCGTCGTCCACCTCGCCGAGGCAGTCACTCAGACAGTCGAAGTCGTTCTCGTCGCAGCTCTCGGAGCACTCGAAGAAGCCGAGGCAGGTCAGGTCAGGGACTTCCTCGCCACAAGCGGCCGCGAACGCGATCGCCTCGCCCTGGCAGTCCTCCTGCCAGCACTCGTCGTCGTCGAGGTCGCAACCGGCATCGTCGGCGCATTGCACGAGCGCCGTGAACGCTTCGGGAACGCCGTCGGGTAGAATATATGCATAGTATTTCTGCTGATGATAAGTGATTAATATGTTGATATTCTTGGAATGATCATGAATATCAGAGGTTTCCTGGACAAGCTCTGTATAGAAAAGAATATCTGCTTTATGTTTTAAAGTATTAATTTGAATTTTGTTGCACACCAAAAAGTTTTGCCTTCGCTCACGAAGAGAGGGCATTCTTAGCAGCTTGATAGCAGAACTGTGCGTCATTAGCCTATTTTGAACGCTTTGTGCACCATGGAATGTACGCATCTAGTGTATCCAAACAAAAAAAAAAAAAAAAAAAAAAAAAAAACAACTGACAGTATCATAGGATTAGAAATCCTACGAAGTGCTAAAAATTTTCTTCTTCATCTTTTTCAAACATAATCTATCATTTCGACTGATACACAGGCGACGATCAATTTTTTTATTCAGTAATTACTTGCCATAATATACATTAGCAAATTAGCTCGAATACTGTTGCCTTAAATTTTCTTAAAATTATGTCACACTTGGCAATCATACTGAACGTTTACAATAGTTTTTTATGGAAATTTATAAGGAAGTCCACCGTCGTAGGTTTCTCGATACAACGCATTTCGATCTCTAATGATATCGGCTTCTAATGGCACGCGGGTAAGCAACTCAACTGCGAGCAGTCCCACCATGATAAACAACACCACCACATAACCGACAAGTTTGGAGCGAATGACGTGGGTGACTTTCCCTTTCAGTCTGTTTTCACTGGTATAACTGATCAGGTTTTTGGCGTAGCCCATCTTTTCCATTGTACCATTGCAGGCATCTATGCAAGCACCACAGTTTATGCATTCGTATTGAAGACCATTGCGAACGGTGGTGGTCCGGGCGGGGGCACGGACTGGGCGGTGTGCAAGCTGGCGCAGCCCGTCACCGACGTCGCCATCGCGCCACCGTTGATGGGCTGCGAGACCGAGATCCTGCAGCAGGGACAGAAGGTGTGGCTGGTGGGCTTCGGCAACACCGACGACGGAAACTTCGGGGTCAAGTACGAGGCCGAGGCGGGCTTCAACTACATCCAGAACAACGAGGCATTCATCGAACGAGTTTGCATCGTCAAGGTGCCGTATTGCCTCCGTGTGCAGGAAGAGATCAGCACACAGCTATTTGAAAATGGTGTAACCAATACAATGTTTGCAAAAAAATCATGGTATGAGCTCATACCATACTCAAGCTCAATGCTCATGCTCATACTCAAGCTCATGGTATTGCAAAAAACTCATGGTTTCATGGTATTGGACTTGTCTGGCACTCAATATGTGAGTATTTTGCGAACGGGGAGTTTACGTTTAGAGAGTACTTTTGCCGAGTCATTACCTTAGAGTATTACATTATTCTCATTAGATCAATTTGAAATTTACTGGGAAATTACTCTCGAAGGTGCATGAGCTGCGCATCGCGCCCGGCCTTGTCGTAGTCCGCAACCCAGGCGGTGCGTGCTTCCGCATGCTGCTTACCGGCTTCGCGCCAGGCGTTCAGGATCTCATCTGGGATTTCGAATGGTGCGTGTGGCCAATCGAGGGCCATCACTTTTAAATTATTGTTTTTAAAATAGTGTTCATCAATAGAGGAATTATTTTCTCGGAGATGCTTCGATAGGTTTTGAAAGCGATACAATGTTTTCCTTTTAAAATTCTGATCAAAAATAGATAATTTGTTTTCAAATCCCGGGAAGGCGAAGCTGCGCCTGAACTCCACCATTCAAGCAACATTTCCTGAATGTTATGTCCTTTTGACAACCAGGATGCATATAGTGACTGTAATTTCAGGATCTTCCTGACCACTCTCTGAAAGGCTCAACCTACTATTCCCAAATATTCTTGAGATATTGCAGATTGGCCATTGACATCAATCTTAGCATTCTCTGAAAATTTTAGATTAATACCTGTAGCTGTTCCTGAGATTAATATAGAAACACCCTGATATGTGTTTTTGAAAACCTGAATGCACGTGTTTTGTCTCTCTCACCATGCCTTTGCGTATTAGCGGCTGTTTGCTTGTCTCTCTCACTTTGCCTGTGTGTCTGAGTGGGTGTTTGTAAATTTTTGTGTCTGTGTTTTTATCGCTGACTCCATGTGATTGTAGGTGTTTTAGTCTGTCTATCTCTAAATATGCTAGTGTGTCATAGGGGCTGTTTGCTTGTCTCCCTCACTATACCTATGTGTCTGATCGGGTGCGGACATGTTTCCGTGTCAGTCTTTGTGTGTTTATAGGTGTTTTTTTTCCTTGTCTCTGTGTTGATGAGGGCGGGGGGGGGTTATTATTCGTCAAAACATACCTTTTGATTTCCGGGTATTTTTGGATATTTTACCTAAATATCCGATAACATCCTTCAGTCCCCTTCCACATTCAGTCATCAGTATTCGTCTCTTATCCATTATATGTTCTTGTCCAGAATTTATATTTTTATCCATTTTCTACTTTTTAATCTGTCATTGTGAATAGACAAACAGCTATAACTTACCGAACGTCTAGAAAAAATGATTCATCTTCAACATGAGTTTCCACGTTCGTAAAACAGTTTTTGAAAATGAATTTTTGAGTTTCTAAGAGCCCCTGTGCACTGGGAACATTTACAATAGCTCTAAATAAATCAACCACTATCAAACTTAACTTTGTGTTCCAAATATAAGGATGAAGACCTCTTATTCAGCTAAAATCTGCATTTTTTAAATTATTTTTTTGAATAAATTTTCAAGTAACATATTTTTACGGGAGTTATCACGGAAAATACTACACAAGATGAAATATCTATTATATCAATTAGATTAACTAAATACTACACATATCTATTAACAAATGCAACTTACTTTATAATATGTAAGATCTTTTACTGATTTTATTATAGTGTTTAATAATAAATCATAAATAATAATAATAAATTATAAATAAATGAATCATAATAACAATAAAATTATAAATAATAAAAACATAATAATAATAGAAAAAATAATAGTCTAATAAATGGAGAAATTATTAACTCAGTTACTCAAGAGATATAAATTTTAGACTGAGAAGAAAAATAGTTTAGAATAAGAGCTGTAATGCATGATTGAACTGATGTCATCAAGAAATAAATTTTTGGGAGGTCAGGCCGCGGCGGCGCGTTGCGGACGCAATACCCGCTTAACCAGCCGCAATGCGGGTACCAGTAGTCGCCAGCGGGTTTTATAGGCATAGGCGCGTAAACACGGGTATGGATCGCTGCCGAAATGTCTGAACTGCGGACAGAACACTTTCCGTCTGCGGTTCAGATATTGCTTTTTGTGCAACAACAGCAATGCCCAGGGAGTTTGCGGCGTGTCCTCAAGCTCCGCCTGCGGTCGCCGGATAAAAGACTGCAGAAAATAGAATACGTCATGAAACGGATAAATTTTGATTCGATAATTTTGAAAAAAAAGGCGTGGGAGAGGGCCTAGTTGCCCTCCAGTTTTTCCGTCACTTAAAAAGGACAAAAAAAAAAAAAACAAAAAACAAATGAACACACATTCGTGATCTTTCTTCTGGCAAAATATACAAAATTCCACATTTTTGCAGATAGGACCTTGAAACCTATTCAGTAGGGTTCTCTGATATCAGTAGGGTTCAGTAGGATTCGCTGATCAGAGTTTTCTGATCAGATTTAGATTAGTTGACTTTTAGGAGATATTTTCCTTAAAAGAAAATTCTGTCGTCCATTGATTTTAAAAATCAGAGTTGACAAAACATACATTAGTGAAACCTAAAAGAACATACTTATATGGTAAAGAAAGAAAAAGAATAATATCCACCAAACCGAAAACTAAAGTGTCAACACACATCCAGGAGAACACAGGTGAGAATTTAGTGCTGTCCTATCATTAAATACACAATAGTTAACGGGCATATCGCATTGCTGAGCACAACAAGGTAAAAAAAAAAAAAAAAAAAAAAATTAAAGATACTTTTTAAATTTACCATCCGATTGAGTGAGAGACATTAACTCAGTTATTACGATTGTATAAAAATGACGTTAGTTCATTTGATGGATACCAGTTTTCCAGTCAGATTCATGGATACCAGTTTTACAAATTTATGCATTTTCCCAGGGGAGAGGGTCTTACATACAAACAAACTAATTCTTGGTCGCATTTTTTCATTTTTTCTGAGAATATTAGAACCATTTAGAGTTTAATTTTAGACCAATCTATAAGCAACTCGTGCTTTGCTAATGGGTGATTTTGTCTTTTGTCTTGTTTATTCACAACCGATAGAGTGATCGCCGCGAAATGCCCAGGGCCTGTGCGGTTCTCGACTTGTTCTTCTCGCACTTGACATAAGTTTTCTCAACGTGAGAACGATTGATTTCGTCCAGATCCGTGGAGTTGGTGATTTCAACAATAGGTTGTTGATTGGAGCCATCAGCGATATCGGGAGGGAAATTCTGGCAATCGATCGTCGTCCCATCATCGGAGAGGATCTTGGCTCGCTCAATCGCGTTTGCGAGCTGGCGCACATTGCCAGGCCAACTGTATCGCCGGATCAAGTGATGCGATCCTGCTCGGTACCGGTATCCGCCGCCGCCGGTGCAACCGTGACGACCATCGAAGGGCTGTCCTCTGACGGATCTCACCCGGTCCAGGTCGCATGGCGAGAACTCAATGTTGCGCAGTGCGGCTATTGCCAGTCCGGACAGATCATGAGCGCCGCCGCCTTGCTCGAGCGGACGCCGAATCCTTCAGACGCGGATATCGACTCGGCCATGAGCGGCAATATCTGCCGCTGTGGGACCTACACGAGAATTCGAAAAGCGATCCACCGTGCAGCGGAGGTATATTAGTTTTTTGATCGCACAGATTGGACGGTAGTATAGGTTGCCAAATTTATTTTTCACATCTTAACTTCTATTCCTAAAGTCTGAGTAATTTCAATAAAAGCTTGAGACTCACACCAATGACATTCAAACTTTCAAAACTCGTCTGCTCCCTGCAATGACCAAGGGCCAACAATTAACAAAATACACAGGGAAACAAGATTAATTTTTTTCATTTTCTTAATAAACTTACAAAAAATTTTCTTCTCAAATTTTAGAGGTACTCTAAACTGCCCCTCCCCCCTTGACCTTGCCAAAAATAAATAAAAGTAAGAGATTTTTTTTGGCCAAGCTCCAGATACAAAAAAGGTAAATGATGCGGCACTGGACTTTACAGTCTCTACTGGTGATATTAATCTCTGTTTCTAACAGTAAACTGGTGGTACCAACAGTAAGATCTACGAAAAATCGGTTCCATTCTTCTCTTTGCAGCTATAATGAGAGAAAGGTGGAGAAGGCTAAGACACGTTCTGTGGATATAGGACATGAGATTGCTGAATAATCATCATTTTTGGCCAAACATCTAGCGAGGCCTTCCTTGACGGCGCTCTGGCTGCAGTTGCAGGTCTGCGCCAGGCGGAGGAAGGACACCGACTCGCGGGTGGTGAGCAAGACCGCGAACAGCACGCGGGACAGCTCGCCGGGGTCGCTCAGCGGCGTGGGCTCTTCCTCGTCGCCGTCGGCGTCCGCGGGCTCGGCCGACTCGACGCCTACGGGCTGGGTGACCTCGTCACCGTCGGTGGCAGCGTCCTTGCCGTCGCCGGCCTTGCGGGAATTACTTTCATTACATGCTCTATATTTATACTATAACGGGCTAAATTGTGGCTAAGAATTTGGATAGCTTGCGGCCACTTATTTAAGGGGTAATTTTTTGTTATTAAACGAAGGACAAAGCTTGATTTTAAACGCTATCTTTGAAGAACTAGGTATAATGGTGCCAAATTTCCTAAGACTCCTAGCCAGTGAAAAAAGAGATTAATGTCGTGAATTTCGATAGATAACCTACGGCTGACCGAATCCCTAATGCATTATGGATCAGTAATTATAGTATCATTTTAGATACAGTGATATATGCGGTTCATTCTCGTTTTGCCACTATTACATAAACTATAGTAACGTATATTGTGTATGTATAATATATATATATATATATATTATATCTAACTTTCTTTTTCTCATTTTCAGGGACAACGCTGAGATTTACCAAAGAGCCATTGTCCCTAACAAACACCTGGAACAGTTAGGCAGCCTCTTTATACTACAAATTAATATCTAGAATTCTGACTCGATCAACATTTTCTATGCAGACATTTATTCTCAAGAAAATTATACGAACAAAAGTTTCTCAGTGATGGTAAGTCATCACATTTGATAATATTAATTGACTTCTTGCTATCTTGGAAAGGGTTTAGGTTAGGAAAATGAAACCTTCAGTGATTGGTCTACAAGCTAAAGTATGTCCAGGGAAGGTGTATTGAAGTACCTACCTCCACTCCTTCTCCCTCTAGAGGGCCCTGACCTTTGATGACCTCTAAAAATATGTGTGTTATAAAAATGAAACCTTACAAAATAGATCTTCTGCTTAATTGAAGTACAATAAAATTGTTTTGAGGTTCATAACTTTGCTCAATCCCATTTTATAAGGTTTTAAAGATATACAAATCATTTAGAGAAAGAGTGACTCTAAAAAGCTACATGGGGCTTGAAAAGGAGACAGACTTGTACTAGTTTCAGTGAGACTTGCATCAGACTCAACCTATGAAGTACGACCAGCTCATGATAGAATTTAGTCTTGCAGATGTTTAGACTCAAGTGACATTTATATTTGTGCTTATTAGATTTGTTGTGTGTCAGTTCTTTCAGTGCCAATTTACAGACCTTTGTATATTTAAATTATTGTGACCCTATCCACATCTAAGTATGCTCCTGTCTACCTTGTGTAAGTAGCCCATCAAAAGTCATGAAAAAAAAATAGAGAAAATAGCCTAATTTTCACTCTAGGGCTTTCCTGTCACTTTGTTCTTTGAATAATAAAACTAGCATTATCAAAATTAAAGTATTTCAGCAAAAAGTTCAAAGTAATTTTGTTTGATTTGGAATTGTTATCGTTTCAAGGTTTCTGAAATCGAGACAAAAGATTTATAGCGACAACCCTGTAAGTGCAGTGGTAATTGAACTGGAGTGATAGAGTTAATTTTTGATCCAATAGTAAAATAAAAGAATTTTATTGGCAGAAAGGCCGTAGAACAAATAGATGAAATTACTAAAAATACTATAGCATAAAGAACGAGGTATTTATCTCCTCCTAAATACCTAGCTCTTTATGCTAAAGTATTTTTAGAACTCTTTATATGCGTAATAATCTCTGTTCGTTTTAAGTATCAATGCTACTCCTTACTTTCAATTGAAAAAACTTTTCCATATTTATTTTTTCATTGTTTTTTTATAGCAATTTTAGAAAATCCTGCACCCTTTTCATTGAATTTCTGTTCCCCCATGACATATTTCTCCAAGGGTTTGCAGACTTATCTTCCTATTCTTCCAAACTTTTTTTTAACTGTAAAAAATCACCCTTAGCCTTTGCTATTCTACTTTTAACATCTTCACTGCTCCAACCGGCTTTACTAATAACACTACCAAGGTAAGTGAAGCTACCCACCTGATCAATCTTTTCATTACCCAACGTCACCTTTAAATCTTCACTTATTCCTAGCCTTATTGAATTAGTCTTCTTAACTCTTCTCTTCTTAACTCAAATACTAACCTTAGAGTCAAATATTTGGTCGATACATCCTCTACGACTGTGGGGGAGTAAGTAGTCCCCAAAGACATACTTATAAGGTTTTTCGACTACGCTGAATAAAATGGATATCTCAGAATTTTGATCTGTTGACTTTGGGAAAATAATGAGCGTGGGAGGGGGCCTCGGTGCCCTTCAATTTTTTTGATCACATAAAAAGGGTACTAGAACTTTTCATTTGCGTTAGAATGATCCCTCTCGCAACATTCTAGGACAACTGGGTCGATACGATCACCCCTGGAAAAAAAAAAACAAACAAAAAAACAAACAAACAAATGAACACTTCTGGCAAAAAATACAAAATTCCATATTTTTGGAGATAGGAGCTTGAAACTTATACAGTGGGGTTATCTGATACGCTGAATGCAATGATATGATTTTCGGTAATATTCTGGTGTTTCTCCCTATTTTCCAAAAAAGGTAATTTTTCTCAGGCTCGTAACTTTTGATGGTAAAGACTAAATTCGATGAAACTTATACAATTAAAATAAGCATAAAATCTATTTCTTTTGATGTATCTATTAGCATCAAAATTCCGTTTTTAGAGTTTCGTTCACTATTGAGCCGACGTGGGAGGATATTTCCATGTAGAAAATTCTCACAGGGGGAAGAGAATTTCAATGAAGGGGGCGCAGGATTTTCTAGCCTTATTTGAAAAGCAATGAAAAAGATAAATATGAAAATTTTTTTCTACTGAAAGTAAGGAGCAGCATTAAAACTTAAAAAGAACAAAAATTATTACGCATATGAGGGGTTTACCTCCTCGCTACCTTCTCGTTATACCTAACTCTTTACGCTAACGTATTTTTAGTAATTTCAACTATTTATTCTACGGCCTTTGTGATTCAGAGCTCGACGTCGGGATGGACGACTACTTGTCGAAGCCGGTGCGGGGCAAGGAGCTGCTCAAGAAGATCGTCGAAGTGATCGAGCGCGGGCCGCCGGAGCCGGCCTCCTGAGTCAGCGCACGACCGGCTCGCTCTGCAGTGTTTGCGTGGCGAGGTAGGCGAGCGCGGCAGCCGGGCTGAGCAGCGGGTGTTGGCGTGGCCGCAGGAGGTCGAACGACAACAAGCTCTGCGCCAGCTCGTCGAGCGTGCGGCGCGCTTCGTCGTGGTGCCCCGTCGCCTCGAGCACGAACACATTTTTAAAGTAGTTTAACTGGCCCCACCATTTAAAAGTGAGGGGGGGGGCTTAGATGGTTCGACCATACTTTGTTTAACCTGTAAAATGCAGACCTAAAATATCCTCCTCCTTTTCACACATGGCGCTACGTTTAATTATTTTACTTCTTACTTTCAACACTGGAATATGTGAACTATACGTTAAAGTTGAATATCATTTTATGTGTATGCGTAAGCCCATTCACAACGTAATGGGATTTGTACATTACTCACAACGTAAGCCTATTCATAACTATATAAGGGGAAGTACCTAACGATTTTAGGAAAACCTTAATTCAACCGCTGCATGAAAAAGGTGATAAGAGTGAGTGTCGTAAATATTGAGGCATTAGTCTGGTCTCTATAGCTTGCAAATTAGTTAGTAATATGACATTATTTAGACTAAGAGATGCTGTAGACAAATTTTTCAGAGAAGAACAGTTCGGCTCTAGAAAAGGTAGAGGATGTGTCGGCCAAATTTTCACTCCTGGGTTAATAATTGAGAAGCGCCATAGATATTAAACACCTTTGGTCCTCAGTTTTCATCCACGGACCCGCCGATGCCGAGCGCGTGGCGACGAGAATGTTATCGGCGATGCAGCAGCCGGTGGACCTGCTGGGGCAGACCCTCACACCCGCCGCCTCGATCGGAATCGCGGTGTTTCCGGGCGACGGCGAGAGCACGGACGACCTGCGCAAGCGCGCCGACGCTGCGCTCTACGCGGCCAAGGGCAACGGCGGCGGCTTCCGCTTCTTCACGCAGTCGATGGAGGACGGCGCCATCCGCCGCCTCTCCCTCGAGAACGAGCTCCGCACCGCCCTCGACCTTGCCGCATATGTATGTTAATAGCATAACAGAACAGGTGAAATTAATTTGTTCCATACTCTTATGGAAAAAGTCATACAGCAAACTGTATAATTTTGTTAAACCCAAAAGCATTTACATTGCCTTTACATTTCATCAAACTGTATTTGGTTGAGGCCCCTTGAACTTAAATGAAACATATAAATATATTTTAAAACCATGTGTGAAAGGAAGAAAGGAATGGTGTAAAATATTCCTCTACATAAGTTTAATTAGCATAAATATTTTAAAATAATTCATTTTGTAGGTCACTACTGTATCTTGTTCATTCAATAATACAGAGGTTGTTGTTGCTGTTCCCATGGTTGTGTATGTTTGTCTTGTTGTCGGTGTGTCACCCATTGTATACATTGTTGTTGCTGTCATGCCATCTGTGTCCATGGTACGGTACGTTTGTTTCGTTGTCGGTGTATCTTCATTTGTATGCGAATAATTCATGGTTGTTGTTATTGTCGTCGTCCCATCTTCCTCATCGTCATCATCTTGATCCATTATCATGAGACTGTTTTCCGTTGGATCTTCTTCATAATGCCTTGCCAACCGGAACCAGTTACAGGACCGCCTGCAACTCGCTCTCGCGCGCGCAAGAAGACGGGGCGATTATATGGCCGTGCTCTGTCTCGATCTCGACCGCTTCAAGGATGTGAACGATACCCACGGGCATCCTGCAGGCGATGCGCTCCTGGCGGAAGTTGCGGCCCGGATCAAAAGTGTGGTGCGTTCAATCGATGTGGTCGCGCGTCTAGGCGGTGACGAGTTTGCCATCGTAGCGGAAGAGTTCGCGGCCCCCGACCACGCGGCGGCCCTTGCCGAGAAGGGTATATGACTGCCTAACTAGGCCATTCATCTCATTGACTCTACAAAAATGTCGTCAGATAAAAGTAAAATATCCTCCAATCAGCTACCAATGGATTCTCCTTATGAAATTACTTAATTGTAATGATGTGTTATAAGAAATGTGGGGACTTGAGCTGCCTGTCCCTAGCAGTTTAAGGCCTATTTGCCAGCCGGTACCTATACAGCCCTTCCCACTCACTTGTGCTCTCTTATGTACATTTAATAAATATTACTGAATCAATCTTTTTTCCATGCTCTAGTAAAAGATTTAACCCTACCTAGTAGGGATATCACGAAAGTCCTTAGGTGGCTTGGAAATGTCCTCAGAACAGGCAAAGATTACATTCATAAAATGGTTACATTAAATAGTCAACAATCGGCTAATACAAAAACGCCAGAAATTTCAGAATGGACTGGGATAAGAAAAAAGCAGAAAATACAAATTTCTAATGATTTATTGAAAAGAGTCAAAATCAGAAGATTCAAATGGGATTCAAGAGTATTCGCTAGTGTGATCAGTTCAATTTGTTTGGTGGTAAATTTGTAAAGGGTCACCTGAATGCCCTTCATCTTTTTAGAAATTAAAGACCAAACATGGCCGTCTTTCTCAATAACACATATATAAACAATTAACGGATTGCCGAACTTATAGACCTTCCCCCGAGGGATAAGCGGGGCGGGTGTTGATACCTCCTAAGACATAACTAAGAGGCGGGGGTTGATACCCCCCAAATGCATAACTACTGGGCCTTTCAATAATGCTGAATAAAAGCTATCACAAGATTTTAATTGAATGTGTTTTGAAAAATGATGGATGTGGGGAGGGGACATAATAATACATAGTGCCAACAGCGTTCTTTACTTAGGCAGCGCTATTGTGCTGCCTATGATTGATGAAGGTTATTTGGATTGATCCCAAAATCCAGCTAAAACTGACTATCACTTTTTTTGGTGATACATGATGTTGATGCCAAAATCTAACTGAAATAGATTATCGCTTTTCTATGGTCGAATAATTAATTTTTTGGTTTATAGAAATTAGTTTATTAGTAATATGAATCAAATCTGTAGATACACAGGGAAATGTTTGTAACAGTCTTAGAAACCTTTTTTGGTCGCGGGAGGATTCGACATGGCCGCGCATCTGCTGTTCGGCGGCGTCCGGATCATGCGCGACAATGGCGTCCAGGACGGCGGTGTGCTGGCGCAGCACCATCTTGCCCTGTTGCGGGTCCTTCAGCGAGACAAACCAGTTGCGCAGCGAACGCTCATGCAGCACGCGCAGCATTTCCTCCAGCACGGAGTTGCGGGCCGCCTTGAAAATGGCGCAGTGGAAATCCCGGTCCAGGAACATCTGCTGCTCGACGTCGCGTTCCTTGAGCGCGCGCCGGGCCTGGTATTGTTACCACTCGTAATAATTCAAAACATGTGTTAGAAAAGTATTTTCTTCATAAATTTAATGCTAGTTGGTACAAATAGTATTATATTAACCTTTTTCATTAGTTTCACTCTGAATAAAAGATCGAGTAGGTCACTTATTCATTTCTTCATCTTTTCACTTCGTCATATATATTTCCTGAAGTTTTCTAACCAAGCAAGCTATATAATTTCGAATCTTAACATTTGTATTCATATAAATATCAGTTCCTTGCTTAGGTTGTACAACATCAAAGTTATATTTAAATCCCAAATCTTCATTTCAAAATCCATAGTCAGGCACTATCTTCTATCACTATGCCTAGCAAACTAACTTGAGTTTTGTCTTTGTGACTATGATTTTAACATAAAATGTACCTGCATTGTTGTTTGTTTCACGAAAGAACCTAACTTCACTTATCGAGTGTGTTCTGAATAATACACAAGTACCAATAGGTTTTTAGATATACACAAAACAAAATATTTGATTGATCTAAACGAAAATATCAGAAACTTTGTTTTTTTCAAAGTTTCAAAACGACGGTAACTGTCAATGGCATTGTCTGGAAGAAAGCGTTCGGTCATATATCTATTAGTAAGTTTAAAACAGACTTCAATGGCTTCATCTGTATATTCTACATTATGGTGCTCTTCGTACTTACCTTTGATGTTGTTTAGGATTTCAATAGTTTCAACAACAGTTGTTGGTTCTACAATTACCTTTTGGAAACGACGTTCTAATGCGCCATCTTTTTCAATGTACTGTCTGTACTCATCAAGGGTTGTGGCTCCAACACATTGAATTTCTCCTCTCGCTAGAGCGGGTTTAAACATTGGAATTGTTTATGAAAACAAATTTTGTAGTCCACTTCAAAAATTGATCACTAAAATATTATTAAATTGAAATCAAACTGGAAAATATTTTCTGAATCATCTTTATTCTGAAGAAATCTAACAGGGTCATGCTGTCAAGTTTGGAAGAAAAGCTGTGATACGAATTTTATTTCATTTAGTCTACTTTAGTCTACTTTGTATGTTTTTTTCAATAACTTAAAGAACACATAGTCTAACTAAAAAAAAAAAAAAAAAAAAAAAAATATTGGGGGTTATAACAAAAAGTCAACTGGCCCAGAGGCTGCAGAAAGGGAGGCACCATGGCTGGGGATGGCCTAGGTTGATTACATTTTTCATGTTGGCTCAGTTTTTATGGCACGCAAATTCTGTCTGTCTGTCTGTCCTGGTTTTGCTACTTCAGGCACTTCCAGGGAAGCTAGGACGATGAAACTTGGCAGGCGTATCAGGGACCGGAACAGATTAAATTAGAAATAGTCGTTTTCCCGATTTGACCATCTGGGAGGATGTGGGGGGGGCGGTTAATTCTGAAAAATAGAAAAAATGAAGTCATTACCTTAGTTAATTCGTAAGGTATGTATGTTATTACTAACAAAAACGTTCGTACAAAAAATAAGAAAATCTAGTTGCATTTTTAAGTAACCAAAAATTGGAGGGCAACTAGACCTCCTCTCCCACCTTTTTTTTCAGAATCGTCCGATCAAAGCTATGAGAAAGCCATTTAGCAAAAAAAAAAAATGCAAATTTCGGTTTATTTATTCATGTGTGGTGAGCCAAAATCAAAACATGCATTAACCCAAAAACGTTCAGAAATTAAATATATAGAAAACGAGAGTTCCCGCGCGTCGGCTTGATGCCCTTCCGTGACCTGGACCTCGAGCTCGTGCTGGCCCGTGCGCTTGGGCTCCTTCCAGCGCAGGAGCACCGAGGCCATCGGGTGGCCCGCGGCCAGGGGCTCGGTGCGCGGCGCGAGGTCGATCTCGTACAGGGCGACCACCTGGTGCCCGGCGCCGATCTCACCCGCGTCGACCTTGTCGTTGCGGAAGTCCGCGTCCGCGATGGCCCGGTTCTCGTAGCCGAGCAGGCGATAGCGCGCGACGACGCTGGGGTCGAAGACGTCGACGGCCAGTGGGCCACCACCGTCGAGGCCAGCGGCGAGGGGCCGCTGACGATCAACGTGCGCGCGCTCAACAACTCCGAGCAGCGCGCTGTGATGGTCGACTCGATCCCGCCCGAGATCGAGATCGATCAGCCGACCGCGCCCGGCTTCGTCGAGGGCGACACGTTCCGCGTGGTCGGCCGGGTGATCGACGACTCCGACGTTCAGATCTTCTCCGACGGCGAGCCGGTAGGCCTGGGCCCGGACGGGAGCTTCGAGATCACGCGGGTACTGCGGGTCGACACTTATCAAACAAAAATTTCATTGAAGTTTGTATTCTCAGCTCAGATTTTTTGTCTGGTTTAAAGGTTTAATGTTTCAACGTGCGATACAAATTTTTGAAATTTGTTTGCATCTTTTTTTCAAATGCAAGCTTATTTTTCAATAAAGTACCGGTTTTTAAGAAAACTACAATAGTAGGGAAATATTACGGGTCAGTTTATTTTAACTAGTTTTATGTTGTATAAACTGCGGAACAGTATTTTTTTTTTTTTTCGGTGTAGGTTTCAATTTCATTCCAGTTAATTGATAATTTTAGTCTCAACAACGAAAAATGTGTTCTAAAATTCACGGTAGGGTCAAAAACGATACCTTAATATTTTGCTGTGTATACTCTTTTGATTTCATGATTATTATCAATGGTAATTTTATTCAGAGAAAGATTTTTCAACTTTCGATTTGATCTTCCATAAATAATAAATTCTGTTTTATCAAAATTAGGGACAAGTTTGTTAATTTGGAACCAATTTGTGATGGATTTTGTAACTTCAATCAGTTTTTCATTCAGTGCATCTAATGTTGGTGCTTTTAGCCTTGGGCAAATTGCACTACACCCTTGAGCAACTATCTGGGTTTAGGCCTCGCACCTACAAAGCCGGTCTTGGCGAATATAGTCGTCGCGACCTCATTGCCCTCAAGGACCATATTAATGCTGATGCGCCGTTTGTGGTGAAGGTGCATCGTGCGGCGGATATCCGCCAGCTCTTAAAACTCGCTGACACCCATGACCTCAATCTTGTTATCAAGGGTGGTGCGGAAGCTTGGCAAGTGGCAGATGAGTTGGCAAAACGACAAGTGCCTGTGATTATCGATCCTAATATTTAAGATTATTTTTTTATAAATTGCCCTAAGCCTGTTGCAGTATTAACTGCAATTGGTGTTGCTGAAACTTCATAAATAACTAAACGAAAATCCTGTCTGTAGCTTTGCTGATCTAGCCTATAAGAAAGAGTACGGGTATGTAACTTATGTAGCCTATGGGTAGCTTAAGAGTATGGTATGTGAGTTACTCATCATGATATGTCTCTTCAGGATATAAGCCATGTGAAATTATAGAACAATAACTTGGTTCACTTAACTAAGGAATATTCTACTTAACGGCCCCGACGCGCTGACCGTCTATTCCCTCTTCGAGACCCAGCACCCAGGCGCCGGCGGGATTCGCTACAACGCGGATGGCGACCCCGCCCCAAGCTCGGGGAGCTGGCAGATCGGCGCCTCCGGATCGAGGTAGGCATGAGCGACGACGGGTCGCACGAACAGTTCCTGCGCCTCTACACGCGCCACCAACACGCGGTGCTCAGCTTCTTGCTGGGCGCCGTGGGCAACCTCACCGACGCCGAAGACCTGCTCCAGGAGATCGCCGTGGTGCTGTGGCGCAAGAGCTTAAAATAGACAAAATTAAGTGTAAATTAAGAGAAGCACCGTCGGGTGAAAACAGTAATTTGGTTTCAAATTCAAAAATATCACACAATAATCATTCGGAGCAATATTTTTTAAATAATGCACCATCGGGTGAATACAGTAGTTTCCTTTTAAATTCAAAATATCTCACAATAATCATTCCGCTATTTTTTAAATGATATACCATCGGGTGAATAAAGTATTTTCTTTTCAAATTCAAAAATATCACACAATAATCATTCGGAGCAATATTTTTTAAATAAGCTGACATTGAAGGTGCAGTCGCGACGGCAGGTAGCGTACTGGACAACTTAAACCAGCTGGCAGGGTTTGTGGCGACCACACTGTAAAACGGGTATCTGCTAGTCATGAGAGAGGCGCCGCTATGGCGCCTCCTTACATTTTGACAGGTTAGAGTTCCACCAGCGTTTTGCCAAAATTTGCTCCGGCAAAGAGCTCACAGAACGCCTTGCCAACATTCTCGATGCCTTGCAGCCGGTGTTCATGTACAACCAGTTTGCCATCTGCAATCCATCCCGCCATGGCCAGTTGTCTTTATGCAATTTCCTACGTCTTAATAGCTTACAGAAGAAGTAGAGATACTCCAAAATCATCCTGCTTCCATAGATACCACCTTTTGATTTTGCAACGGCCTTGTCAAATGTATCTCTTTGATAACAGGACTATTGTCCCCCCTTATATATTCAGACATTAAAAAAAAATAGCAAGAAAAAAAATTAAATCCATTCATCTATCCATCTGTCAAACTGACCCTATTTCTTTTTATTTTCCTATTCAACTAAATAAAATCAGCAGGTTATAAAAATTTTGAGAATCAGCGAAGGATGACATATTTCCTCACTTATAAAGAAACAAAGAGACGAAAATGAGAAAGCTAAAACAGACATAAAGATAAAATTACCTATAAAATAAATTGATACTGATTAGTAGTAAGGACTTAAATCTAGATTGTAAAGTTCAACATTTTATATTAAATAGTAGCTGGGTATTGCAATCAGATCTTGACAAAAAAAAAATGTTTTTTTTCAAAAACTTTCCATTTCATTTCGCATTCCACAGGTGCGATCCATATTTTAACATCAGCTCAGATCGAGAAGTAAAGCTGCGCACCTGATCAATCTTTTCGTTACCCAACGTCACCTTGTCATATTCACTAATTGCGAGCCTCAGTGACTTGACAAAAGAAGCTTGAAAAAAGAGGAACAAGGATAATAGCATTCTTTTCCATTTTAGTTTCAATGTTTGTTTTAAGGTTTGTTTTTTATTATATCTTTTGGTTTTTATCAAGCCGTCCTGGCCGAGTGGATTGGTGCGCTGGATTCAGGATCCTTTGTCTGAGAGGACACGGGTTCGAATCCCAGTGTACTCAATTTTTTAGAATTGGGTTTGAATTCTGACATGAATAAGGTAGTCAATGCTTACCTTGCCTTTGTTGAAAAATTAAGTTTCGACAATAGGCATTTCATAATGAGAAAAGACAAGCCGGGGTAAAAGTCGACGTTAAACATTTTATAAAGGTTCCAAGTAATGAAATAGCTAAAAAATAATGAAATTAGAATTTATAACAACGTTAGCCAAGAAACCTAATACTGCATCAGCCTCTGTTAAAAACACAAAGATTCGGCGCTATGTTTTTTTATAATGACGAAAGACAAGCTAAGAAGATAACAATGGATTTGGAGGTGACTCACATTGTACAAAAGTATGGGGTGCAACAAGGTATTGCATGGCTGGCGAGGAACTTTGTGGGTAGATTGTTGTGGAAAAAGAATTTTTTGGTTGAATAATGACAGGAAGATATGGCTTCGATGTAGTATGGACACTAAGAAAGGTGGAAGTAGAGGATTCAGGACCTGGTGGAAGTAAATGATTTTTCTTATGATGCAAGCTAGTGGTGGGAGTCACCTCCAAATACCGTGAAAATTTTTAAAGTAGCTGGATTATTTTTACAGCATCTCTGTTTGCATATGTAAGCTACCCTGGGGTGAAGCTTTCCGGTTAAAAAACTGAATTAGCTATGGGGTATTTATTTTAATGAGCTATTCGCTCTTTTTTTTCACGTTCAGAATCAAAACGTCTTATCAATAAAACGTTTCTCAATATTTTTTCGTTTTGTAATTATATCCACATAAGATTTTTGGCGACTCCCTTTGAAGAATTGTCATGCCTTGCTTAAAAATGATATAAAATTAATAGCAAATAATTCTATCTCAGCTGGGTTTATGGTTAGTAAGCCTCTGATTTTCCTTTAAATCAATCTATTGAGTCACAATGATCTATCAAACAGTTCGTGGTAATGAACTGTAGTAAGGAGCAACCCGGCTCAATAGTAACCAAAACTCTAAAAAATGGCAATAGTTTTTTTTATGCCAATAGTTACATCAAAAGAATCGCATTTAAACGCTGATTTCAAATATATAAGTTTCATCAAGATTAGTCTTACGCGTCAAAAGTTACGAGCCTGAGAAGATTTGCCTCATTTTAGAAAATAGAGGGAAATTCCCCCTAAAAGTCCAGTTTGATTTTATTTTAACTTTCTAAGATTGTTCAAGACACATGTAGTTGTAAGTGAATCGCCAATGTTGCAGTAGGTTTTAGACATTTACCGTGAGAGAAGGAGACGAAACCTTAGCTCTTGTTTGTAGCAATTTTTGTTCGTTTTAAGCTTGATTTGCAAGTTCAATTTCAGTTTCACTCGTTTCAAGATTTATTTATTCATTTATATTAGTATTTGTTGCATATTTGTTTGCTATCATTGGTTCTTTAATTTCAGTAGAAATGGTTATTGCAGTTCGTCAACTTGCACCAATCAGTATAGATATAAACGATCATATCCTTTTGCTTTATGGCGTTCAAACTATCTAATTGCCCAAATTCAAATGTTTGTAGTTGTGCATAGCTGTTGTTCACTGAAAAGAAAACAACTGTACACGTTATAAAAAATGAAATAAAATACTTTTTCATTATCGATCAAATGTATATCGAAGTCCAAGAAACCCTCTAATACCCTGATTCGGTCCGTAAACATATGCCGGATCAAAAACCAATGAATTTGGAGGTGTATTTTGCTCAAATGGATCAGAGTCAACACAGAAACATGACGTCACCTGATCCACAGACAGACAACTTATTTTTATATATATAGATATTTGCTGCCAAATGACAATTATCAATATCTTCAAAAAAAAAAATGTAAAGCAGTTATAGCTTGCTCTATTGATCTATCATTCAAAATATCATACTGACAAAGAGAAAAAAAAACGTGGTTCTTCGCTAAAAATGAATTAGGTGTGTTTTTTTCTGTCTTGACACAAAAAACTTAAAAAAATACTGAAAAATTTATTTATACGCGTTTTTGTTACTTTGTCTTCGCCCTGCTCGATCAGCTTCTGCGTGGCCACCTCGGGGTCGCGGCCCTTGTACATGTTCCGGATGACGAGCTTGGCGCCGTCGTGGATCGCGACCATGCGGTCGAGCTCCATGGCGCTCTCGCTGACCGCGCCCGCGTCGGCGAGCATCTCGCCGACGTCGACGCCGGCCTTGGCGATGGTCTTCAGGAGCTTGCGGTCGGCCTGGCGGTCGAGCTCGGGCAGGAACGTCAGCCCGCCGCCGAGGTCCTCGGCCCGGTAGGCCAGGATCTCCTTGAGCTTCACCGCCGATGCCGCTCAGTTCCCCCTGACAGTGGTGGAGGAGGGCGTTGACAATGGTACCGTCGGGATGTCCGGCGGATGGGTGAACGCAAATTCCGGGTGCCTTGTTCAAGACCAGCAGGTCCGCGTCTTCAAAGAGGATATCGAGCGGGATGGCTTGCGGCTTCAGATCACTGTCGCGTGCGGGCGGGATGGTCAGGGATACCAGTTCACCCAGTTTGGGCGTGTATCTGGGTTTGACGCGACGTCCGTCGACGGTGACCTGGCCTTCGTCGATCAGTCTTAATTTCTGGTTGCCTGATCTTTTTTGTTGCTTAAAAAGGACACTAGATCTTTAAATGTTCATTCGAATGAAGACTTTTTAATAATCTATGCCTATGGCCAATGGATAGTCACTTATGTGAAAATCGTTTTAGAGAAAAAAGGTCGCTTTTTTAGATAGGGGCCTTAAGGGTTTTCATGCATATTAATTTCCTTGCATAATTTTCATCAAGCTCACACCTATTCTTCAGAAGTTCTATTCCTATTTCTAATATTTTACTAATTTTCATCCGCTACTAGCAAAGATTACTACCTCCATTTACTGGATTACAAAAATCACGATATTAATATTTTAACTTGTTTTTAAAGAGTTTTTTCGTTGTTTCGTACTTTTTGACTAAACTAAGAACAGGGGTTTCTCAATCTACTTTTAGACACTTTTCATATAAACTTCCATAAGATCCTTGACCCCACCCAACTCAAATTCACTCCTCACGTTGAGAAATTTTAAGAAGCTTTTAATTTATTATAACCATCATATAATTGTCTCCTAAAACGTGGACTTTCTCCAACGGGGGAGGGACATTACCTATGTTCCAAGGACTGATCTTTAAAATAAATGAAGCTTTTGAAACTTGTGTGACTACATACTCAAACTTTTTTTTAAGTCAAGAATTGTACACCCCCCCCCTTTCCCCAATGTTGGGAATTTGGTGAATAAAAATGAATTGGTAGAATCATTGTGCAAAGTACCATAATTTTTTTTACTCTACCAAAAAAATATGTCTGGTTAAAAATAGACCAACAAATACTACAGAAATTTTGAACCTTGTAAGTAAATACAGCAGTTTTACTGACACCTGTCATAATTTTACGCAGGCCATTTCGCCTTTCAGGTAAATTCCCGGTTCGATGGAGAAGCAAATCCCCGGCATTAGCTGGCGCTCGTCTTTGGTTTCCAGGTTGTCGATGTGAACGCCATTGCCGTGAACATTGGTGCCAATAGAGTGGCCGGTGCGATGGATAAAATAATCGCCGTAACCGGCGGCGGTAATCACATTGCGGCAAGCGTCATCTACTTCCCAACCGTAGCAAGTGCGGCCGGCGGCAAAGGCGTCTACAACAAACTGCTTGGCCGCTTTCCGGGCGTCGCGCACGGTGTGCTTACCAAAGTAAACCCTATACCAGCAGAAAGCAAAGTTTACAATTCTTTCTACTTGAAATAGATACTTTTATATTAATTAATAAACAATAATCTTTAAATGTTAAATATTCTTTAAAATATATTTTGATTATATTAAAACAAAAGATAAATTACTTTTTTAAGATTTTCTCACCTGAATTACTAGCTCATTGATCAAACTTCATAGAAAAGTTAATTTAGTATATTGAACCCTTATGTTATGAAAAAAAGAATGAAAATTAGATGAAAAGAGGTATATCCTCTAAAAAATGGACGATAGTTACATCAAAAGAATTACATTTTAATGCTGATTTTAAATATATAAGTTTTCGTCAAGATTAGTCTTACCCATCAGAAGTTACAAACCTAAGAAAATTTGCCTCATTTTAGAAAATAGGGGGAAACTCACCCCCTAAAAGTCATAGAATCTTAACAAAAATTACACCATCAGATTCAGCATATCAGAGAACCCAATTTTAGAAGTTTCAAGCTCCTATCTACAAAAATGTGGAATTTTGCATTTTTTGCAAGAAGAAAGATCATGTTCAATACGAGCTGAACATTTCCGCTTATTGCCCTCAGCCATTGCTGAGGCAGCCTTTTGACAATTAGCGAGCAAATAGTTGCAAGCAGTTACAGTTGCAAGTCATTGCAGTGAGGAGTAGTTACAATCACAGTCGAAACCAGTAATTTTTTTTATTTACCTCAACATACCCCTAAAGATTCCCCAAAATTTCACCTCAATGCCCTTAATTCTTTCGGACCCATCCAGGATAAAAAATTCTTCCTCTCCCAAAGATAAATCTTACATGTAAATGCGTAACCTAACAAAAAAGTGCATGAGCTATTTCCTAGGAAAATCTTAGAGCATTAAGTGAAAACTTTCTTGGCATGCTGAGACACATTTTGAACTAACCCAAAGGCACTTAGAGCACACTGCCAATGCTATTACTGTTGCTGCTTCTGCTACTATTATTACTTCTAGCTCTAGTACTACTACTACTGCTACTACTGCTACTTCCACTGCTTCTAATACTATTACTACCTCAACTATTACTACTACCAAGGTTATAGCTAACTATTAATTCCAACTACTAAAATTGAAACACACTTCCTCCCGATCTTCAATGACGAGCGGTATTGTCATGGGCTGATTTCCGTTTTCAAGATGGGGCAATTTCTGTTGACCGCGCGTGATCGGGAGTCGAGTTCGCGCCGCGTCCTGGCCAGCATCCAGGCCCTCGTTCGGAATCTCCAGGCCCGCATCGTTTTTGGGATCTATACCGAACGAGAAGAGGATTCGCTCCTGATGGTGGCGGCGATGGACCGAGATACCTTTGAGGAGCGACTCCGAGCCTACCCGCCAGAGAAACTGATTGTTGTGGTCGGGAACCGGAAATGAAGCTTCTGATTTGAGTGAGTAATACTTAATTTATCATTGTAATACTTAGACCGTTTCAACAAAGGAGTAGTTCAGGGGGGAGGGACGGGTTCTGGGCCGTTCCAAAAATCCTACGAACAAATAATTAATTAACAACGATTATATTCACATCGAATAAACAGCCAAAACTATTAAACTCGAAGTGCAAATATTTTATCTTGTCTTGAAACCATGAAATAGAAAACAGAAAAATTAAAACATTATCATGTTAACTGAAAAACTAAATTAATCTAAACTTGAAGCAGGAGAAATCTATGTGACTTAACTAATAATACTTTCAGGCGAATACAATATTAATAACTTAATGAACAATCTAGTACTTACATATAATGAACGGAGAGACAGAGGGTAGTTTACAAAAAAAGAGAAAGAACGAGAAAAAGGGAGATCGAGAAAAAGAGAGGAAGAATGACAAAGAGAGATATAATGAGAGAAAGAGAGAAAGAATGAGAAAACAGAGAAAAAATTAGAAAAAGAGAGAAAGAATGAGAAAAAGAGATAAAGGAGATAGAGGGAGAAAGAGCGGAGCGCGCCCCGTCGCCGCGCGCCCAGGCCGCCATGGACCGGGTCGTCGAGCCGGGCGAAGAGAAGGTCAGCGGCTTCGTCTTCAAGATCCAGGCGAACATGGATCCTAAACACCGCGACCGGATCGCCTTCGTGCGGCTCTGTTCGGGCAAATTCAAACGTGGCATGAAGATGCGCCATGTCCGTTCCGGCAAGCAACTCAACCTGCACAACCCGGTCCTGTTCCTGGCCCGTGACAGGGAGCTGGCGGAGGAGGCGTGGGCCGGCGACATCATCGGCGTGATATTTACTCGCAGAGTCGTTTTGTTTTTGGGAATTTTTAAATGTTGGATTATTAATAAAAGGAGATTTTGGTGTTATAAAGGACCTTTTCTCTTTGTTTTTAGCCGTTATCTTCTTATTAAAGGAAGAAGAACGGTGAAAATTATACTTTATTGTTTGTATTGGCAAAGGGGAAACTTATTTAACCCTGTAAAACGCAACCTTAAGCAACAACCTTAAAAAATTACTAGACTTAGGGATTCAGTTTGAATGAAATAGACTTACGTATCCAGGTATGTGGTTTTGTGATGGGTGAGAAAGTTCGCGACAACCTCCCCAACATGGGAGTCACCGCTCACCGTTACATCTTGCAACTCGTCGGCAACGAGCAAAAGTTGCGCGTGTCAGCCTGGGATGCGGTTCCTCGGGTCGCCCAAGAGATTGACTTTGCGTGGCAACCGAACACTTGGTACCGCCTGAAATTGAAGGTGGATGTTCAAGCGGGGCACGCCCATGTGATGGGCAAAGTGTGGCAGAAGGGCGAGGCAGAGCCGGCTGACTGGGCCCTGAAATTGAACGACAACAATCCTCATTAGATGTGATTGCTGTATACAATGGTAAACAATGTAAGCGGCGGATGTTGAAATAATATCCGCTAAAACAGCGGGTTAGTGGGCAAGTTAACAAGTTGTTCAAAAATCATGATGATGATATGATTTGGCAGGTTCCATGCCTTTTCCTGTTGCAAGTAGCTCTGAAGTAATGCCTCTAATTGCGCAGCAAATTCGTTGTCACTGGACGCTGAAAGGTGAATCATGTAACGCTCTGACGTGAAAATAGCGTCAAAAAGCAGTTTTACCGTCAGAGCGAAAGTGTTACACCATTGAATATGGATCATCTGTTTTATTGAAAAAATCTAATCATGTTTTATTATTTTTTAACTGCTTATTTGTTTAAGTAGAGTAATGTTTGCCTCGTTTATTAAAAATATGTCTTAAATATTGTTTTAAAAAGAAGAAAAACAGGTCTTCACGAGTCAATACAAAAAAAAATATTTTCTGATACAAGGTCCCTTGGTTCTGCAGCTTACACTGAAGGTGTCTTCATGGTCAGAAATACAAATAGATTATCCTAAAAAATAAATGTTTTGCACTAAGAGCATTCAACATAATTCAGCTAGGATGAAAGTGAATATATCGCTTGATGGCCTTTTTTATGTTCTTTAATAATTCAATAGGCCTCATTGCTTCTGAAGGAAATTACATTTTGAAGCCTTAAAGGACTCGATACGTCCCATAAAAACCAACAGTGGCAAGTTTGCTGTTTACAACATAATTCAGTTGGAATGGAAGTGAATAGCCTAAATCACTTGATGCCTTTTCAGAATCTAGGTTACAGTGAAACAAAATTGTCAATTGCAGCTGATTCAGCAATGGCAATTACAAACAGACAGTATATTTTTATATAAATAAGAAGATATATAAATATATAGTACTGGGAGCTTGGCGGTTTTGCCACCAGGTCCCAGCACTTGGCACATGGCAGGCATCTAAATATGGATTATTTTTGTTGCTTGTCTTGAGACTGCAGAGCTGAGTCTCTTCTTTATGTCATGATAGCAACACAGGTTCGTTACAGCCATCCTGGGAAAATACGAATTTTTCTTTAAAGTCCTGACTTATTTAGATTGTTCTTGTGACCAGAAATGCCAATGATGTAATATATGAACCGGAGCTGCAAAATTACACTTTTTGGTGTAAATCCATAGTCAAAGGGTTTTCTTTAAGAAAGGAGTCGTTTTTTTTACATAGATAGCTGTGATGTCTCCTTGTTTTTGGTATATGCTAGCAGGTGACTAGAAAATAATACAGAGATAGTTAACCGCTAACTTGAAAGCTAGTGCTTGAGCATATTTTTCAAATACAATTTGTTCATTATACAATTTCTTATTTTTGGTGTCAATCCATAGTTTAAAAGACTAAAAAATATGAATTCACCATTGAAATAACGGACCAAAAACCTTTCAGTTACAACTATGCATGAAATATATATAAACCATTGTTTGTTTGTTGTTTATTCTATTCCTCGTGTCAATCTCCATAAGTTTCTTCTCATGCTTATGACTGTAGTGGTTGGTTGAGCATATAACATAATACTTGCTTTTGTCATTATCTCAGCTATAAGAGCTAATTAAACTATCTACGGGGAGGACAAATCCACCTTTCCTACTACTGCACACGATAACTCCGTTTTGCGTTCAAAGCACAAGCCACATACTCCACACCTCTGCAATGATGCGCCGGAAGGTGAGACAGCCGTGCGCAATGACACCGGCGTCTATGAGGGCGGCGAGATCTCGATGTATTACGATCCGATGATCGCCAAGCTTTGCACCTGGGGGCCGGATCGTGCTTCGGCGATTGAAGCCATGCGCAATGCGCTGGACGGCTTTGAAGTCGAAGGCATTGGCCACAACCTGCCGTTTGTCTCTGCCGTGATGGACCATGAGAAATTCATCTCGGGCAATATGACCACCGCCTTCATCGAGGAAGAATACCCGGATGGGTTTGAAGGTGTCATCGATCTAGGGTACGGTTTCTGGGAGTCATTGATAGGGGTATGATAAGGATGGGTCACAGGAGGATAAGGATGAGGAGACACATTATAAAAACGGTTTGGGAAATGTGTCGGACATTTGAATTTGCCTAGTAGGATTTGGGAGAGCTAATTCACATGCCCTATCTTATCCAGCTGTCTGACTGTAGTAAGAAGCAGGGATGAATACTATCTTCCTAGGATGAAGTCCTAGTGGAATTTCGTCTATGCTATCCGAAAATAACTTGGAAGTTGGAAACTACCCACAAATGATAAAGTTATCGTTATATAAAATACTGACAAAGACAACCTATAATGGAGATATTATTAAAAAAGGTATGCGTGCGTTGTCATGACAGTGAGAGATTAAATTCCTTTGGAGCATCGAAAAAGTTTAGCTTTTATTATGGTAGATATGCGAGACTAGTATTTCCAGAGACGTTAGTGCTCAAAGAGAATGCAAACCTGAGACTAATGATTAACGATAAGGGTTAAATTCTCGCTAATAATCCTGGTAACATGCTACCAGTCGATTGATCCTATCGCAATCCACAAAGGCCGTAGAATAAATAGTTGAAATTAATAAAATTATCTTAGCGTAAAGAGCGAGGCATTAGGAGGAGGTGAGCCCCTCAAATGCGTAATTCGTTTTAAGTTTTAATGCTGCTCCTTACTTTCAGTTGAAAAAACCTTTTCATATATATTTTTTCACTGTTTTTTTTTTTAAATGATAAAAAATCCTATGCCCCCTTCATGGAAATTTTCTTCCCCATTACAAACTCCTCAATGGAAAGTTCCCCCCACATAACCCCTCCCCTCAATTTTCCCCGCAACCCGAGAGTAGGTTCTTGTTCCCAACACAGGAAATATTTCTTAGACAAGTTACTAATTGAAAATTTGGCACAACCAAAATTTGAGACACAACCCATGACAAATATATAAATGTAAAAAGTATGTCACATTACGACACGACCCTTTCTCTGCTTTGATGAGTTCATAGAATATGGATTTATAGATTAAAGAAATATAAATCAAATGTAAATTTAATATTCTGATTGAAAAATATATCTAGCTGCAACTTCTGCTAGTCCACATAGTAAAAATACAAATCGAACGATCTGGTCCTGCTCGGCCCCTCGGGCTGCGGAAAGACGACGACGATGCGGATGATCGCGGGGCTCGAGGACCCGACCGAGGGCGAGATCTGGATCGGCGACCGGATGGTCAACGACGATCTGCCGAAAGACCGCGACATCGCCATGGTGTTTCAGAACTACGGCCTCTATCCGCACATGTCCGTATTCGACAACATCGCCTATCCGCTGAAGGTCCGCGGAACCGCCAAATCCGAGATCGGGCCGCGTGTGCAGCGCGCTGCAGAGCAGGTGGAACTGAAGGAGTTATTTCCTCTAGTCCAGTGCTATTGTAGTACTTATATATTCTCTGAGGCAGATTTCTCACAGATTTCAACAAAGTCCTCACAGATTTCAAGAAAGACACCAACATAATTACCAAAGCTGATAAAGGCAATACGATAGTGGGTCTTAATGAGACTGAGTATGTCAGCAAATCGTTGAACCCCCTGAGTGATAATAAAGTGTATGAAAAAGTTGATATTAATGCTGTAAAGGTTGCTTATGATAATGTCAAAAAAGCTCTGCATAAGTTCAGTCTTACCAATAGTCATCCCAAACACTTTCCGGATGCCTGGCAACAGGTTCGAACACAGACAGACGGACAATTTGTCACAGGCGACGGCCTGTTCACCTTTCGTCATGTTTCGTTCCTGAATGCCCCTGCCCCGAACAGCAGTGGAACCAGGCAGGCCGGCAATGCTGCTGCTCCGCTGATTCTGGTTGCTTTTCTGCCATCGGATCGCCAGTACGCGGCATCCACCAGACTCCTGACACAGCTGCTGTGGATCTATGCCGGCGCGATGCTGCTGCTGGTCACGCTTGAGTTGCTGCGTCCGAGTGGCACGGTTTAAACGACCAAAAACCATAAAATTAGTTTTCGTAAAATTCGATACTAGATTATTGGAAACGAACCATCGATTAACTTATATGGAATACATGTCATTATTACAATGTTGAACTAGATTGTTATTATTTTTTTTCTTTATTAACTGTTGTCTTATGTCCAAAAAATCTTTTATATATATTATTAGTTGTTTCCCCTACATGTTGTAGGCAGCATTTATTACATTCTAATAGGTAAATTACATTAGTTCTTTTATAATTAACATTACCACTTACAAAGCAGAACGGACCACCAGGAATAACAGGATCCGATGTATTTGCACAGCCTGATGATCGGAACATGTGCTCGACAGCAGCATTGTTATTCAACCGGTTTCCCCATGCACAAAGGTTGTAATTGTAGATACGAGCAGAATTGAACATGTCTGACATGACTTCTACACTAGATACATCCCAGGATGACAGGTCAATGTTGAATACAAAAGATGCCCGAAACTGTTCAGAAACAAAGAGAACAAACAAAAGACGAAGTTAAGATGGTGATAACTATGATCATGAGAAGAGAAAACCAGTTATTTTTCCACAAAGATTGTTATTTTATTGTTAGCCCTTACCTAAGGAAACAAGACATATTTATCTATACAAAACTGAATATTTCAGATCAAACAGTGAAAAGCTGCGTGAACAGTGAACATTATCAGAGTATAACTGAGTCTAATACAAAATAATGTTCAACTGACTTCGAAAATACTGCCATGTTTTCCTAACTATACTATAAATTCATGTTCTCGCGAAAAGTATGGTTGATCCACAACTGTGGACAAACAAATTTCGTTTTTCATGGACTATCAGGCTGCGCAACTTCACAGCGCCGTCAACCCGGGTAACAAAAAGGGGGCAACGCCCCCTTCCTGTGCACGCTTTAAATAGTCGATCAGAAGCGCATCCTCAGATCCAGGTAGTAGGTACGGCCATAATCCCGATGGGCGTCCGAAGAATAACCAAACGAACTGTCGTAAAGCGGCGCACGCTCATCCGTGAAATTGCGCATGCCAAAGCGAACCCGCGTATCCGCATCGGCGACATCGAACGAATAGTCGAGCGTCATGTTGTAGGTCGTCATCGACTCCCTTTTATTTATTTACTTTGCATGCATTTTTTTTGTCTAGTTTATATTGACTAGTTTTATCTTTTCATCTTTTTAACTGACATTTCCCAGTTGAAATATTGACTAACAAATGATTTTCCATTCTGATTTTTTTCGTGTTCTTTTTGGCATTCTTTACCAGTTTTTCTACGATATTTTGACTCCAAAGTTCGAATTCGATCCTTCAGGGCTTGTGACAATATTAAAGAAAAATATCTTATCTACTTGCCTAAAGACACAAAAATCACAGAAATACGTAAATCCATCAGTTTTGCGCTTTTCGTGCGCTTTCGAGCGTGCAAATACACGCTTGGACAGACAAGCTCGAGGTGCTTCTTGTAGTGTCGAACTTCTAGTACTCCAAACTATGTTTTTGCCAGTTTTCATATTCCATGGAATAGGCACTCCCATTTCGTGTTATACGCGCTTGATTTAGCGCTACATTGCACGCTTCAGAGCAATCTTTTGCTTTTTATTTAGTCACCATTGGAATATCCATATTTTAAAAAGTATTGTTGGAAGTTTTGATGCTTTTGTAGAGAGAATGGCCTCTCCCCACACCCCAGTTTGCCCCCCCAGCTGAAATTTAGTTTCTTCCAAAATCTTGTAAAAACTAAGATAAACCTGCATAATTCAAGTATTTGCAGAAACCGTTTTTTAGTACATAGGTACCTTTATAGTACTATAAAGTACCTTTATAGTACTTTTATAGTACTAAATAGTGACTTTATGGTACCAAATGGCTTATTTTGCAGTTTTTATTGTCATTTTTACTTGCCAAAAGACTGCAAGTGGGTTACGAAACCTGGAGCCCTTAGTTTGCCTGTCAGTCTCAAGTGGTTTAAAGCTGCAGTTAGTCGCTAGTAGTAGTAGTAGTAGCACTAGTTTGTATCAATTTACAAGAATGGAAAAACATAAATTCTTTAGGTTAATAGGATTATAATCCCCAGTTTAGTACGAAGACCCCCTCCTTTCTTTTCTTTTTCTTTTAATACATGTAAAAAAATATGGAGGAGAAGCGTGCATAGCTGTGTTTGCCTCAAGTGGTTTAAAGCTGCAGTTAGTCGCTAGTAGTAGTAGTAGTAGCACTAGTTTGTATCAATTTACAAGAATGGAATTTTTTGATACACCACAACAACAGTGTCAAGTGTAGCAATCTAGAATTCAAACCCGAAACAGGTTTTTATAATTATTTTGGAATTATAAAAAAAAAATGTCGGCTTTAAGATTTGATTAGACCAAAATATTCACCAGATTTTTTTCCATCTGTTAAAATAAAAACCGCCAAAATCACTAATTCAGCAACGCGAAACAAACTCCAAATGCTTAACATGGGAGGTATAGGAAGATTCCTTGAGAGCCCGTCCTGCCTTAAATGTTTTGTAATGACCTCTTTCCACAGTTTATTTTACAGTTTTATAGCCATTTTTTATAGTACACCAGACAAAACTCTGGTGTCGACGCACCCCCCCAGGGCCAACCCATCCCTCCAGAGTCAAAAGAGATCCGATTGCAACTAGCCCCCTTGCCCTTTTGTCCCAAACCCATCCGATACAAATTTTTAGATGGCAATTTTTTTTAAACAGTTCAAACATCAGATAACAAAAACTCCTGAGTCAACGCAATCCTCCAGTGTCCAGGGGCAGGCGTGGTAAGTTATGCTCTGGGGGTATATATGATTCTTGGTTTATGGACATGCAGGTAAGCTTATCCGTTGAGTTGGAAAGACTACCCAGGGAGGAATTAAGTCCTTCACTCCTTAATAGAATATATTAAAAGGCGTGTCAAAGGTATATGTATTCACAAAGTAATGGTACTGACATTAGCAACTTTCATTGATGACACTACTGTCTTATTTATACGATTTATTCAAGCCAACTACAGTTCGTACGGGTATCTATGACCCCAATAACGCATTAGAAGGGATCTTTTTTGACGTGTTATTGGATAAGTGAACTTTTAGCTTTTATAAATTATTAAAATAAAATTGGCATATTAATTCTTGTTTTTTGGCTAAATGGCTTTCTCTTAGTTTTGATCAGACGATTTTGAGAAATAAGAGACTGGGAAGTAGGCCTAGTTGCCCTCCAATTTTTCGGTTACTTACAAAGGCAACTAGAACTTTTAATTTTTAACGAACGTTTTTATTATTAAAAAAATATACATATCTTAAGAATTAACTTACGTAAGAAACTTCTATATTCTTATATTTTTATTATGCATGTGAGGGCGTTTGTCCCCTCGTTAATACCGGGATCATAAACACCCACGAAAATGACTCGAGTATCCTAGACAAGGGGACGTGTTTAGTGGAAATACAAGTAGTATCGGAAACGGATATAAATAATATCCGAGGGAAAAGTCGGAGAAACGCTTAGTAAATAATATAAATATCCAAATTGACAAGGAATACCCCCTATCCAAGAATCAATTTCAGGAAAAGTCTTATCTAAGTCCTGTCACTGACATCCTATTAAAACAAAATTATGCAAACTTTTTCAGTGAATTGTAATCCCTGCGAAGCTAGTTAGATTTTGTTTAATCTTATAGGGCCCCATTAAAAACTCAAAATGTAGTTTCTCTCACAAACAATTACTGGATTACATAAGGAGATAAAAAGACATCAAGTGACAAATTCACTTTTATCCTAGCTAAATTACATTAGGCTAGGCTATTGAATGCATATTAGCAAAATTATATAGCAATACATATGACTATTGGGTAAGGGGGAGGTGCACTTTTGAGTGAATTAATTAGTATATTTGTAAAAATTTACAAAAAAAGAATCAAGTAGCCTAGTAGGCTCACCTTGCCTCATGTTAAAAAATCCAAGCAAATTCGAATGCGATAAAAATTCATCATGGTGAAAGTGCATAAATGAATTCGACTGCAAGAAAAATAAAATTAATTGTGTTAGAAATGCACATAATCAGCCAATACCAGATTTTGAAGCAGTACTTTCAGCCAACTATTTGGATTGTTGGATGTTACATTGCAACCATGTTAAACAGAAGAAAGGAATTATGTCATCAGTTCAGGTGAAAATGGCACCAGTGGTGTCATTTGGGCAGAGGTATAGAGGAGCCTGTGCCCTCTAAATTCCCCCTTGCTACAGTTCGTTACCACGAGCTGTTTGATAGTATCACAGTAGTTATTGTGGTAGTAGAAGTAGTTGCTGTGTCACTGTTGTATTAGTAGTGGTAGCAATAGTAGTATAAGCAGCATTAATAGCTGTAGTAGCATAAACTTCTTGCCTTTTAATCAGTTGAATATCTCTTTTACGATGCCCCGGCAGTTTCACCTTGGCACAGTAAACTGTTCCAAAAATATTGCTGATTTGTGCTTTTTACGCCCTTTAAATAATAAATAAAAGAAAAACAACTTTACCAGCTGTCGAAAGCTGCCGAACTTGTGTTTGGACAGCTTCTATTTGAGCAAAAAGTATTTTTATGTGTAAAAATGGTATTTTCTGGCAAAATCTGCAAACACATTATAAACTGCCAATTAGCGTTGCTTCTCTGCTACCCCACTTATGGGCGCACGATGGGCTCCAACTTTGCCCCCCACCCAAGAATTTGCCGCCACTGCCTGTATGCACCGTAAAAAACTGTTCTGGTGAACCCTCTGGTATCATGGTTGCCCTAATAGTCTCAACCTAGTAAAGAACAAACTGTCATAGTGGGAACTAAATCATACACAGATTCAACATCAAGAAGACAGTCCTCATATTGTTCAAGAAAGAATAAAGATGCTGACCGATTACTTATGGCTACAGCTCTATCTTCACCAACAGAAGTATCTGCACTTTTTGTATAGCAGCCAAGACTTTCCCTGTATCTTTTTTCTTTAAAATACTGATTTCCCATGTTCTTCCATTCTACTGCTGATTTTTCAGGTTCACAGTCGTTCAACCAGCCAAATTTTATCTCTTTAGTTTCAACATTAGATATTTCCTTATAAAGATGACATAGAAATCATCCGCCCTTCTTGTTTCTACAATTTAAACGTTCTCCAAATTCTTCTTCCCAAAACAATTTAAATCCACAACGATACCAGTCTTATAGAAACGAACTGAAATCACTTTTAGGGTTTTTTCCAATCCTGCCAGGGTAAGTATTTTCCTATTGATTGCACTTATCATAGTGACAAACCTCTTCAAGACAGGAATTACCATTCTTAATTTGTATAGTACTTCCTCTATCCAATTTATATGGATGGTATAATCGACACCTTTCGTTATTGATGTCTTGTGCTTCTAGATGTGGCTCCAAAAATAAAATATAAGCATAAGAACACTCAGGCGTACAAACAGCCAAGGTTGGATAATGTTCTCAAGATTTCTGTAAAATGTCGCAGGCATTTAAACGAGGATTCTGAGTCTTGCTTTAAATTCACTTTTCAACCATCCATCAACAGAAACCAGGTTTTATCAATGTTTAATGATCGGATAGGATTTTTTTCCAACATCCAACAACAAAAAATGCCTGATCGATCATTCACCTTTAATTTTATAAAAACAAGACCATTTTAAGTTGGCCATTTTTTGTCGTAAAATCTTCGAAAAGACCTCATTCCATTGGAAATTGAAAGGGCTAGAGCCCTTTTTAATAGGCGAGAGTAATTGGATGACAACTAACCCTCTCTCCCGCCCACAATTTCCTCGAACAATCCAATCAAAATTTTCAGATAGCCGTTTTTTTCAACGTAGTTGAGAGTTCAAGAAAATTATGTCTTTGAGGATAACAAATCCCCTACAGCCCTCAGGGCAAGGGTTGTAAGATATGCCCTTGGGGCATATAAGTTAAATAGTTTTTGGACTGAAAGTAAGGAGCAACATTAAAACTTAAAACGAACATAACTTACTCCGTGTCTGAAAGGGGCTGTTCCTCCCTCAACGTCCCGCTCTTTACGCTAAAGTTTTACTCTTTCTATCAATCTATTAAACTACTTTATTAAACAGTGAACAACTTTAGCATAAAGAGCGGGACGTCGCGGGAGGAACAGCCCCATTCATACACGGAGTAATTTCTGTTCGTTTTAAGTTTTAATGTCATTCCTTCCTTTCAGTTAAAAAAAAAACTTTTTTTTTTATGGGGGCGGGGGAGGACGTCAACAAATTTAGGGGGGTTGAAAACTGTTTGCTCTTCGTAAATCACAAAAATTTATTTTTAGTTGTATATTCAAATTTCCAAACATTTTGAGGGTAGTTAGGGGAACAAAATACAGATTTTGACGTCCTGCTCGTTAATTTCTCGAGCTGAAAAACCTGAATCTGGAATTGAAAATATGATTTTATTTTACGTTTAATTGAACATCTAAGTCCCTTGAAAATAGTTTGATGAAAGGAAAATGTATTATTTCAAAATAGAGGGAGGGCTGGCATCCGTTCGTCGCTCTCAAATCTCACTCAACAGGAAAGTGGCTATGAAAGTTCCAAAACTGACCCTGTTTACTCCAGGTCAGAGCGTTATTCAAGAAACTTGTGTGTTTTGTTAACTTTTAGGCTCGTCGGCCAATATTTCTCATATTGACCATATTTTAATCATTATAGTATTTCTTATTTTGACTGAAAGATGCCAAAAAAGTTAGCGGGGCGGTGCACTCCCTTTTCAGGACAGCCCAGGTTAGGGATATTAAGCTGAAACTTCAGAGAATGTTGGAGAGTATTCAATAAGGACTTGACCAGGCTTTGTAACAAATCAAAACATAACTAGCGAAATTGAGTTAGGTTTGGTTATAAAAAAAATTTTCTATTAGGAAATTCCGAATCGAAAATCATAGGATAATTTCAGGATATGAAAAATACATCCGTTTTGGTTGGTTATTTTGCCTTGTTTCAACTTTAATATGTTCGGGTTTGTGAGCTTTAATTCGTATATTTGGTTGTCCTTTGCGAAATCATCTTGAATATACATCAACTATTCTTCCTGGCACTTCGGGTGGTAATAGTAACTGAAACTCTAAAAAGCGGAATTTTACCAATAGATATATAAAAAAAATCGGCTAATTATGCTGATTCGAAATAAACAAGTTTCATTAAGTTTAGTCATACCCATTAAAAGCTACGAGCTTAAGAAAATTTGTCTGATTTATAAAAAAGGGGAAAACCACCCTAGAAGTCAAAAAATGTTAACGAAAATCATACCACCAGATTCAGGGTATCAAAGAACCCTACTGTAGAGGTTTCAAGCTCCTATCTGCGAAATGTGGAAGTTTAAATTTTTTACCATTGGGCAGAGTCGTTCCTTACTTACAGTCTGTTACTACGAACTGTTTAATAAACCATCTATAATAACGGTACATCTTTACAGACTGCATATCAAAGAGTGTGTAACGAGCTATAAATAAAGAACAACATGTGCTTGCAGTAACCGACACTCTAAAACACAGGATTCTGACAGAAAAACAAAAAGTATAAAAAGAGGCTTTTTTCGGTAATTCCAAATACATAACGTTTATTAATTTAAAATTAATACACGAGTTACGAGCCAGAGAATATTTGCGTCATTTCAGTCATAACAAACATGACAACAACTAACTTCCTGACGACATGACATGTTGGCATGACGTCAGTCGACAGACACACAGACAAACAACTTATTTTTATATACATAGATCGATTTTATTTTTTTTGTTTTATTTTTCTCTTTTATTTTTCAGTGTTTTTCCTTTTTTATTTTTTTTATTTTTCAGTTTTTAGTTTTTTTAGTTTTTTTATTAGTTTTTAGTTTTTTTTTCTTTTTAGTTTTTTTTTTGTAGTTTATGATGAAATAATTCAGACGTCAAATGCGGACAGGGCAACATTAAAACTTAAAACGAACAGAAATTATTACGTACATGAGGGGTTCGTCCCCTCCTCAATAACTCGCTCTTTACGCTAAAGTATTTTTAGCAATTTTAAAAGAGCAATTTATTCTAATTAAACGGCCTTTGTGATTAAGAGGTCATTCTTAAAGAATTGGAACAAAATTCAAACTTTAGTGTAAACAGCGATGTATTGAGGAGGGGGCAAACCCCTTGATATACGTAATAAAATACACGGATATAGAAGTTCGTTACGTAAGTTAATTTGTAAGTTACCAGAATCGTGAAAGTATCACAATTTGGAAATTTCTTTTTCGTACCAGTGCTATTTTTTAGCTTTTGAATTATTAAGCATTTAATTAAACAATGTTTCAGAGCACTCTACACTTCTATTTGTAACCAAAATAATCAAAACATTCCTGATAACGATTAGAATTTTCACTAAGACAGAATGACCGCTTTTGTATATTTTCATATCATTTCAATTGGAACTTAAAAAAGAAGTATACAGAATTGGATCTTAAGAGAAACACGAGGGCTCTGAGACAAATCCTACGGCACATAATTTAGTACCTTGTTGCATGACTTTACTTTGAGATACGTTCTCAGCGGTTACTTTGGAATTTCGAAGCTTTCAAGCCGTACTCAAAAGTTCTTTCCGACGCTTTGGAAGTGCAGATGATAGGTCATTGCTGATGCTCTTTCCTGTGGCTTTTAGGCTACCAGCACAAGCCATGACACTATCTTTATGGCTAAGATTCAGAAAGGGTACTTGGTTTTGTTTCTAGTTCTGTACATTGCCGTGAAATTTATATCCTTCGAGTTTTGTACTGGCATTCCTAATGCCCCCTCCGTGTATTGGCACCGTATTCGTAAAATGACACAACTGATGCCACCACCATACCATAGTCGTATCTGTTGAAAGAAGTCTGGTTTATGAATATTTTCTTTTTTTTTGTCATTTGAATTTCAAAATTGGGCTATAAATATGGGGAATTGGAAATAGATTAGTTGGTTGGAAAAGCTTATCACAAACAACTTTTTCGTATCTAGTATTCACTAGCGTTATGTTTTTGTATCTTTTACCAGATATATCACACAGGTAAGAAAGCTGAATTTATAAGTTTCCAGATCTGATCGGGATTTGAGATAAGAGCTCTGAGAAATGAGTTCCTTCTAAGTATCAAATTTCATTAAGATCCGGTCAACCGTTCTTAAGTTAAAAATACCTCAATTTTTCTATTTTTTCGGAATTAACAAACCCCAGCTCCCCCAAAGAGAACGGATCCGTTTCTATTATGTCAATCATGTATCTATAGCTTGTGCTTATTATTCCCATCAAGTTTCTTCCCGATCTCTCCACTCTAAGCGTTTTCCAGGATTTCCGGTTTCCAAGATTTCTGTTTCCCCCTGAAAGAGCCCTCTTGCAACATTCTAGGACCACTGGGTCGATACTATCACCCTGGGGAAAAAACAACCCAAACAAAGAAACACGCATCCGTGATCTGCCTTCTGGCAAAAAATACAAAATTCCACATTTTTTTTAGATAGGAGCTTGAAACTCCTACAATAGGATTCTTCGATACGCTGAATCTGATGGTGTGCTTTTCGTGAAGATTCTATGACTTTTGGGGGGTGTTTCCCCCTATTTTCAAAAATAAGGTAATTTTTCTCGGCCTCGTAACTTTTGATGGGTTCTGCCCATGCTGCAATAGCACCGGAAATGGGACGCTCTTCGCTAGATGCGGTTGAAAGCATGAACTATATGGTAAATATGATGCGTGAGCACATGCCCGATGACGCCCGAATTCATTACGTGATCATCGATGGAGGAAAAGCACCAAATGTAGTTCCTGATTATGCCGAAGTGTACTACTATGCACGACACGCAAATAGAAATGTAGTCATCGATATTTTTGATCGCATTGTTAATGCTGCCAAAGGTGCCGCCTTGGGAACCGATACAACCATGGAATATGAGGGGGGCAAGGAGACCAGGGAGAATATTTTCGGAAATAATTTAGTGGGCCATAATCATGTCACCAAGTTTCCTCCAGTATGTGAGGGTAGGATGCTTCAAGTGACGTAAACGCTTTCCGTACGGCATTTATTTGAGGCCTGCGACCATTTTGGTTGCTCTTCATTTTACTCTTTCTAGCACTTCTTTATCCTTCTCGAAACAGGATGACGCCATGGACATTTCGACCTCTAAGTGCGGGCGAACTAGTGCATTGTAGAGCTTCATAAACAAACTTGGGCGTCTAGTTTTCCGAGTTTTATTCAGCTCGTATAGCTGCGACCATCCGTCGCGCTCTGAAGTTAGAAAAATGGTTTGTCCGTCGGAAAGACGATGCGCGCTATAATTGTAAAAATTGATATTCGTCGGACTGGATTCCGAATACAAGGTATCCACCCGCCCGCGATGAGGATCTACCTCGATCAGGTGAATTTTTTTATATCCCCGCTCGATAAACTGGCCATATAACATGGAGCCGTCTTCATTCCAATTAAGATTTATTCCGCTGAAGTGCGGCGCCGGTTTTAGATCGTTTGGTATATTCCCTTCCAGTCCCCAAGGCAAGGGCCGTAAACTATGCAAGTTAACCATTTTTTAAAATCTTTTTTAAGGTTTTCATTGGAAGGGTGAATGTGCACACTTTGGAGGGAGCTCAATCAATTGCAAATCAATAGTTCCTAGTCAATAGCACTAAAATAAATATGAAGTATGTATTGCTTACAGTACCCTTGACCATGACATATACCCTTTCCCTACTTGGCTTACAGGGGAATTTCAGTGACCCTTGGCTCCGTCAAAGGATAGTCTACTCTGAGCTTTTGGAAACAAAACTAGGGACACCCACATAAGTATTATGAATAACAGTTAGGCAGTAGTAATATTTTATGGGGATAGAAGAAAGAGAAACAGTTAAATTCTAGTCAAGGGCTTCTTAAACCCAGAAAACTTGTTGAATTAGGTGAATCTAACTTTCAGAATTGAATACAAAGCCAAAATGTACCATAGGAGGCAGGTCCATTGGAAAGGGGCAGCTTCCTGGGTGCTATGGTTGGGGGGGGGGGAATACCACGGCTTGGAAGTTACTCACCTAGATCAAATTCACAAAAAGAATCACATTTTAATACTAATTTTAAATATATAAGTTTTATCAAGTTTAGTCTTACCCATCAAAAGTTACATGAGAAAATCTGCCATATTTTAGAAAATATTTTTTTACTGTTTTAACAAAATTTTTGCTATTGAAGTATAAATGAAACTTATCAGATAAAATAATATATAATATATAATATAATATAATATATAATAATATAAAATATGAAACAAAAATCAGATAAATAAATTTATCTGAAGCCTCATGAAGAATACGCAGTTTGTCCATTAAATTAAAAAGAGAATTATTCACAAGAAAACATGGATGTAAAACAACAAGTATGAGAAGAAAAAGCAATATTAACTGAATTTATAGTTGATTTATTGTTGTGATAGAATTTATCTCATGGTTTATGATCCCTTTATAAACTAGAAGGAAAATACACATAGTTTGCAAAACTTGGATAAATCAACTATAATAACAGAAGCGAAAGAAGGCTGTAAAAAGAGAATTATTCACAAGAAAACATGGATGTAAAACAACAAGTATGAGAAGAAAAAGCAATATTAACTGAATTCTTCCGTTACTATCAATGTTGGCCCAGAAACTATTTGTTCATCGTCCTCTCTGAATTATTTAAGTCTCCCGTTTGGATCAAAGGTTAAAAATACAAAACACTCGTTATCTCGGCGTTGAAAGAAAAGCTTAGAAAATCGTATGGGCTGCTTGCTCGAGTTAAAGGCCGGTTTAACAAAATAACCCTGGGCAGACTTTACAACCGCATGTCTTCTTCTTGGTCCCTTTGTGGAGTTTTTTTCACAATATCTGAGCGGAAGAAAATTAGATCTTTATTCTTCCATTCATGAGGGCTGCCATCCTCAAAGACATAATTTCCAGAACTTCCAATTATGTTGAACAAAATGGCTATCTCAACATTTTTATTAGATATGTTTGGGGAAATGGTGGGCATGGGAGGGAGGTTAGTTGCCTTCCAACCACTTATGAAAATAGGGCACTGGCTCTTTCAATTCCCAATCAAATAAGCTGTTTTTAAAGTTTCTTTGACAACAAATGACCATCTCAAAATTTGTATCAAATACATTTTGGGAAAATATGAGGTGTGAGGAGGGGGGTAATCACCCTTTATAGCCTTTTGAATTATGAATCAATAGTCAATAAGTGAATTAAGATTTTATATAATCATCAGGGAACGAGATTACCTACAAGACCAACAAGAATTGCTTAAAAAATATGTAACAAGAGGATTTTATCGCAACAGAATATTTAACTTCATTTCAATTTTTACACTTTTTCGCTTAGTCATTTTGGTGTTCTGATCAAAGTAGCTCTGTTCCCTACGTGGATTGGTTGCGACAATTGTATTTTATTAATAATTGTGGTATTTTTATTTATTTTTAGTTTTTTCTCAAGGGAATTATAAAAATAACTTTTAATAAACAATAAATTTTTTTAAGGAAATATAAATTTAAATGGGATTAGTCTGAATGATGAGGACATCATTCTACAACGGGAAAGGGGATATAAGACATATAGGCCTGCAATTCCCCCTATAAAATTCAAACAAAATTCCTTATTTTATTCCCTAAATAAAATTCAAAATAAAATGTCTTATTTTATTTCCCTTTAAAATTCAAAATAAATTTCTTATTCTATTTCACTATAAATTCAAGCTTCCAAATTTGTTTCAATTTATTTCTCCGTTGTCAACTTCATTTTGTATTAGAAAAATAAAACACAAAACACACTGAATCACCACTAACTCTGTAAAATATGCGTCATTATTGAAGCCATCTGATGAGACCCTTTAGCAAGGTCGAAATCCGGACCATGGTTTGCTACACTCACACCCTCACCCCTCATCTGTCGTAGCTTTATCGTCATCTGTTGATGTTCTACCCTGATATGTCGTAGTTGTGCTATCAACTGTTGCTGTTCTATCGTGATCTGTCGTAGTTGTACTATCATCTGTCGTAGCTAATTTCCGTTAGAATGAGTCCTCTCGTGACATTCTAGGACCATTGGGTCGATACGATCACCCCTGGGAAAAAAACAAACAAAAAAACTCGTATCTGTGATCTTTCATTTGGGAAAACATACAAATACATAAATAAATTTGCTGACAGGAACATGAAATCTCTATAGTTGGTCTCTCTGATACACTGAATATGATGGTGTGATTTTCATTAAGATTCTATGACAATTAGGGGTGTTTCCCCCTTTTTATCGAAAATAAGGCAAATTTTTCAGTTTCGTAACTTTTAGCCTCATAACCTTGCTAAATCTTGCTTTATAAGGTATTGAAAGAATTTGAAAAATGTGCCTAAGATTTGAAAAAACGACAACTGTAATTTTTGTTATAATCCCACTGAGATCATCTGAGATGAATTTTAAATCTGGGAGTCGAAGAGAAGTAGACTCAAACCAATATTTGTATTTTCTGGGCAATTATTTAAGCCTCAGAGACAGGAAAGATGTAGAGATAAGAAATGAAAGTATATTCATGATTGGTGTTGAATTCTTGTCCTTTTGTAACAAAAGGCCCAGCTACTTTCCTCAGCGTCACCAGGTCCAGGATCAGGACTGGGACGTTCTGCGTCGGCGCTGGGGGCTCGATCCGGACGACTTCGAGTTGAACCAGGAAGCACGGCGGATCGCCGAGTTCTGTGCGTCCCAGGGGATCGCTTTCGTGGATCTCGGTCCGGCGTTCCGGAAGGCCGTCGGGGAAGCCAACCTGTACCTGCCCTACGACGGACATCCCAACGAGTTGGGCCACGGGGTCGCGGCGACCGAGGTCAGCCGTCGGATCCTCGGCGAGGGACTGTTGCGCCGAATTTTTGTCTTCTTAATTTTTATTTGTATCACTTTCTATTTGCACTGTCATTTTGAGTTTGGCTTTGCTTCCATTGTTTACAAAACCTTGTGACATAAGATTCTATTTTATATTCTTATTCATTAGGGATCATCTTATTCATTTTCTTCTTTCATCATATTTCAATTAATGTCAGATATGCATAGTGGAGCTTTTAAAAATAAGTTTCTAAGAAACCTAAAGTACTTACAGTTTTATAGCATGTTTAAATTATCAAGCATTTTTTTTTTTATCTCAACGTGCAACATTCTTCTAAAGGAAATGAAAAAAGTATGTCAACTAAAGTAAAGGTATATAAAAAATGAAAAAACGTAATAATAATTAGAAAAATGCACAACACAATAGCCCACTTACAAAACTAAGATATAAACTCCCAGCATTCAGTTCTGTTGAGCAATGCCGAAGCGTGGAACGGATATTTCTTAACAATATCGACAGTTTTGAATTTGGTTATCAAAAACCAAAATATTTAATGCCTTTAGATTCAGTGTTTATAAAAAATAACGTATTATCTAAGTAGTTTCTTCGGAAAATAACACGAACAAATTATTGCTTATATTTGCAATCACTTTAAAAAATTTGAACTTTAGCGTAAAGGGCGAGGTATTGACGAGGGGGCAAACTTCCTCATATATGTAATATGAGGGGGTTCATCCCCTCGTCAATAACTCACTATTTACGCTAAAGTTCAAATTCTGTTCCAATTCTTAACTCCTGTTTAATTAGAATAAATAGCTCTTTTGAAATTATTAAACATATTTAGATGTAAACAGCAAGGTATTGACGAGGGGACGAACCTCCTCATATACCTCATGTGGCTACTTTCGAAGATTATGCAAACTCAAAACTGATCGAACGTCAGATACTACCCTTAAACTATACAAAATTGGTAGAATTGCCAAAAGCTCCTCGTCCTAAAAGAAAATGAAGACAAAAAGAAGGAAATCAGTCTCGTCAAACGCTGTTCTTTCTCTCCAAGCGATGAAAATAAAAATCGCACTAATATAAAGGAAAATAAAAATCGCACTAATATATAGCTCTGGCCAATATCTTAAAAATTTAAAATAGTCGCATATCAAAATCAAATTTTTCCTTGGGACCTTTATGTCCTAAAACATTTAAAGGCCTTCTAATCCACACATTTCGTAAGACCAATACTATGTCAACTCTTATCATTTTATACGAGTATTGTCATGGTTTAGAACAATTCCAGAAGTCCAGATCACTCATTTTTTTTTTTGAATAGCTCTGCGAAGGCCAGGCAACTTTTACAATAAGACTGTGCAACTATTGTTATTCTTAAACCACACAATCTTTCCATTCACAAATTAAATAGAGATATAAAGATATTTAAAAAGGTAATAAAAGTATTAAAAAGAAGGTATTGCGGAGGGGAAAAACCCCTTCATATACGTAATAATTTCTGTTCGTATTAAATTTTAATGTCGCTCCTTATTTTCAATAAAAAAAAACTTGTTTTTTTTAAATTTCTTATTGTTAATTTCTTAATTGTTATTTATTTTCTTATTGTTTTTTAAATAACGCTGGATAATCCATCGCTCCCTTCATGGGAATTTTCTTCTCCTATTATAAATTCCTCCATGGAAAGATCCTCTCACGTAACACCCTCCCCCGACCCCCTACTACCAGAAAAAATCCCCCTAAAAAATTTTCGAATTTTTTTTCTAAAAACAAGAGAATAGAAGAATGTCATATTTGAATTCCAATAAAAGCAAAGCGCCTTTAGTCAGTTCTATATAGAAATGATAGAATTTAGTCCATATAGTCAAGTTCATAATAATTATTTTTAATTTTTCTTTTGTATGGCAGGAAAATGTTGATGGAGAGCATGAATATAACCTTGAAGATGTTACGGCGGATGGACATGAACGAGCAGAGTCATCTCACTTTGAGTTGCTCAGAGTTTTAGGACAGGGATCTTTTGGGAAAATAGTCGCGAATCGACCGAGGAGGTGATCGACCAGCTCAAGGGCCGGGCCGCCAAGATCTGGGGCATCGATCCGGGCCAGGTGGTCTGGGAGAACGGCGAGGCCCGCCCGATCGGCGAGCACAGCGGCAACTTCCCGACCATGACCCTGGCTGAGATCGCCGCCAAGGCGAACGCCACCGGCGGCCCGATCGGCGCCGGCAGCCAGAGCAATACCGTCGGCGCCGAAGGCGGATTCGCCACCCATGTCTGCGACGTGGAGGTGGATGTCGATCTCGGGATCATGACGCGATTAAGTTATGGTGTTTCCAACAAAATTGGCCCGCCCGTTCTTTTTATGAAAAGAACGGGTTCGTTATGACCAAAGAGACCGATGGCGACAATGAAGAAGGGTTGCCTGATCGACTTTATCGCTGGGAGCGTCTCGCTTAAGGTTGATAGGGTAGGGACGAATGGTGCTGCACAATTCTAAGTGTGCCTGAGGCGTCCTTTTTATATCCAAAGCTCTTGTCGACCTTGGTTATTTGGCCGTCCTTATCGGTCATGGTGACCCAACCCATCCATATGGTTTATTTTGAAGGTAGATTTTGACGTAATCTTAAGTTTTATTTGACGTATAAGCTGTGACAATTATATTTATTCTAGTTCTTGTAAAAAATAAGAAGGAAATAATTTAGGATTTTTCGGGCTATTGGAAGATTAAGGAGAAGCTTAAAATTTACTTTTATCACTGGAAAGCAATAGTTCTATTTCCGGCTGATTTTCCACGCAGAAACCTCTTTGGTTGTAAAATTGCTGACTATATAAGTGATATCCCAGCCAGCCCCAAAATACCTAAAATTGCAGTAATATGAGAGACCAAAATATTTAGAGCCTTCACTTCTCTCAGCTCTCCCTAAACATGGTTTTCTTTATTTCCTTGGCATTGGGGTCCTTTTAGACCAAAGAATTAGGAATCAGAAAAAAAATTGGCCCTTGTTGGGCCCAACTCTTTTTTGGTGTGGGAGGGCAGGTCGTCGAAAAATTCTTTTGTACATTACGTTACTTTGTACTCAAATATTGCCAAAAAATTGAGGGTGTAAACTTCAACCTGATTTGGAACAAAAAGTTATTCGGCCCATTTGCAAGGGTGATTACTACTATGACTGATACCCTGAACTCTTTATTCATAAAATACGAGATTAGTATTCACGTTATTAATACATTCACAGCCTAAACAAGACTTAGCAGCTTCCTTATTCATCACGAGCCCTACTCCCTGTTTTATGCACCCCATCCTTTTTGCCTGAGTAAACAAATTCTATATCACTTAATGTCATGCTTCCTATCCCTAGGATATGAGTTTCTGAAACTCCTAATAAGTCCAGTTTGATTCGTCTCAATTCGTCAGTCAAAATGTCGATACGATAGTTATTTTTTCAGAGATAGTTGTGACTTGGATTAATTTTACTTACAGCTAAAGGAACAAATAGGTTTCTGATGCTCAGGTAGAAATATGGTATTTTTTAGAAGATTTTAATGTCTGAGTTGGCAGAAATAGGGATAAAGGTATCCTAGTCCAGGTTAATTAGGTGTAGAAAAATAAAACAGTAATGGTTTCAGATTGCTGCAAATTATGTGGGTATAATAATCTAGATCAGTAGAGTATTTGGTCATAAAATGGCCCATAAGTTAACATCGCATGCACATAATGGTAAGACAGCGTCATTAATGTAGTTACTATATTTATGGGGCGGTGAAATAATAGAATTAACTCCTTATAGGATTATTTATTATATAATATAATATAAAATTAGAACGATAGTATTGTATAATAACATGGAATTATATTACATAATATATAAATTATAGAATTTTAATAATTATAGAATTATATAACATTGCATTATAACTTATAGAATTATAACGATATAATCATAACTCCTGAAGTTATATGACCCAATGGAAAATTCGCAATTGGTTTATCCGACAAAACTAGTGAATGTCGTTTTAGGTTTTCACTTAAAATATTGTTGATAAACGTTGGCTACAGCCTTAAGTGCTACTAATTTTTTTTTTATTAAAAGTATAGATTTAATACGAAAGTTTTGTCGCATGGAAAAGGTAAAAAAATATTGGTTATATGAAAAGACTTGTATAAAAACCATGAAACGAACAATAATAGTGACATATTGCATTACACAGTTCTTTTTAACTTTAATAATTATAATTCAGTGGTTATCTTCTCCATCAGTCAACTCTAAAATTTTGGGCACTATTTTTAAACTTTCTGTAAGAAATAAATTATTATTATTATTATTATTATTATTATTATTATTATTATTATTTCTGTATATTGAAGATCAGCTGAGGAATAACCTTAGTACAGCGTTTGCGGTAGCCGTCACAGCCCAAGTCAGGGTCGTGGCTCTGACTGGAAATTTTATGATGATCTGGGAGCCAGTATCATCACGAATCGTTGCATTAAGACTCAAGGGCCGTATAAGACAAATTACCATCTTCGCCGTTAACGCTCCGACAAGAGACAGCAATAATACACTGAAAGAACCTTCTACTAGAAGAGGTCAAATGATAGCTATCAACTCTACTTTAAACCTTTCATCAACTCTTGGGAATTTTTATAGAATACAGAATGGAACTTTGCCCTTTCAGCATGTGACAATGAGTTCAAGTTTTATTGACCCAGTTGGAAAAGGTATTGTGGTTTCGGGAATTTTTTTCTTAGGAAATGTAGGTGCTAGAAAAGAGTACTAGAGTGTTACATAATTTGGCCTCGTGTTGTCCACACTAAGTCAAACTTAGTAGTAAACTAAGCCAAACCTCCCTCATCCTTTAGTAGAGATTTCCTATTCCCAAACGGAACAAGAATTGAGGACATGGAAGTCTGTGGACCGGAAGAGATCAAGCTGTTTTGCAAAGATTACGTTGAAAATGGGGAAATCATGTTTATTCTGGCCACTTCTGCTTGCGGCTTAGTTGTCTTCAGTCTGGTAGGTTGATTATATAGCAGGACTATCAGTTTTGAGTTTCAAGTGATTTTTAAGTGACAACCACACGCATTTAGAGTCTTTTGGCTAGCTCTTGATTAGCAAATGTCTGGTAAAGCTTTTGTTTTGTAGACAACATATGGCTATGTGAGTTTTCCTTTAACTAGTCTAAATAATTACACTTCATTTTCATTGTACATAGTACTTTAAGCTTCCATGGGTCATCTGCAATATATTTATAATATCTTTTCAACAGCTAAGCGACATTATTTAATAAAATAATCATTAAAATAATTAGAAATAGATAAACAATTTTTAGCAGAACGCTGAGTAACAGAATACTGTTACAATTCCATAGCCATATAGCTTTATATACTCTATCTATCTATTTATATATTTTATTTATACTGCACATATACTCTTCGTCCATCGAGTTATCCAGAACCTCCGCCACCATATGGTGCAGCGCGCGCTCATCGGTGCCGCCGATATACATGCCCGGACGCTTGCGCACGGCCTCCATGCCGTCCAGCGCCTCGATCGAGGAGGCGTCATAGGTGGTTTCACTTTCGGTTGCCGCGAGGAGGTCGGTCATGCGCTGCTCATTTGATTATGGTTGCTGGCATTATCTCACCGTCGTGAAACTTGGGCAAGAGCACAGCGTAAATGTGGCGGAAACCACGCGGCTCGGCATAAGGGTTACCGAATAGCTTATTTTACTCTCTTCATTGGTGGTGCAATCTTTCATGATAAACTTTATCCTTTCTATTTCTTAGATTTAGTAAAGCGATTTATAATTGGAAATAAAAGAACTTATCAAATATTCCCGCATATATAAGTTCTTTTGGCAGTAATAACGAAAAGCTGCTTCTCGAGGAGTATTTTTCCAGTCTTCACATGTAAACAAAGCATGCAGGAATGCATCTACAACCAGAATTAGTTCTTCAGAACTAGTTGTCAAATTTCTATGTATAGTCATTCTCTTATTAAACGGCGAAACGATGAAAGAACCGCCCCACCCGATCATCACGGCGGATAAGGCGCGGCATATGGGAGACAGCGTAGCGGTTGTAATTGCCGAAAGCAGAGAACTAGCGCGCGACGCCGCCGATTTAGTAGAAATAGAATACGAAGAGCTACCCGCCGTCGTCAATGCAAAAGAAGCGACCAAAGACGGAGCGCCTCTTGTACATGAAGACGCGCCCAACAATCTGTGTTTTGACTGGGAACTGGGCAACCCTAAAGAAGAAGTAGACGCCGCAATGGCCGACGCAAGAAATTAGGGCAGGCGACCAACTGAAGAAAGATTATAGAGAAGGGGATATTAGGACCTTTTGGCCTGTAGTTAAGAATTCTATAGGAGGAATTGAGGCTTATGATGTTATATCAGCAGTAGATTTTTGGCCTAAATATTTAGAGGAGAGAGAAAATGAAGTGATTGTGGGTCCAAGGGGAAACTAGTTTGAGTGTAGATCTAGTATCCGCAGTATGTAATATGGTAAATAGGCTTATGAAAGAATGTGATCATGATTTGGTTGTTCCCATCCAGGTAAGTGGTATGGTCTTTGAGAGGACCAAATGAATTTATGGATTTCCCTGGATGAGTTTCAAATAAAACTTAATTTAAAGTATGAAGATCATCAAACTAAAACATCCCCCCCCCTCCGAACTCACCTTAGGTCTATTTATAGCTGAAAACTGCGGCTTTTAGAATTGTATTTTAGTTGTTTTAAAACTATGAAGTTCTTAGAGCAGTATCACATGTTTGTCAGTGTTGCCACATTGAATCATGAAAAGACATACTCAAAACTAATTAATTTAGTTTGTCAACGCTTTATTTACCAGTCTGATCTGTGCAGAATCCATGCTCCTCTTCAAACCGATTGGGAAGACATATACGCAGCTGCCCAATTCAGAAAAGATTGACGAAGTCTCGTGGATGCCCTGGGTCACTTTAAAAAATGTGGCTTCAGGGATGAAATGAATTCAGAGTCGCTGGGGCAAGGATAAAGAATTATGTGAATTGACCATTGTTTAAATATATAGGTTTAATAGTAAAAAAAGGGGTTATGATGGATTTTGGGCATTTAACTGTCTTGAAACTCACAGAGGTCACACCCTTGGGAGGGGACATTTCTATAGGGAGGGGAGTTTTCTGTGGAGGTGGAGCCAGGTATCCTAGCGTCATTTAAAAAGCTTGATTGTATGAAGAAGTGACACCTAAGTCACAACCCTCTCTGTTCATCTACTGCGGCAAGAAAAAGGTCACTTAAAATTACTTGCGATCATCGTTTGAACTTTTTGACTCACTATTAATTCGTACAAGGGGCGAAAGGTCGTACGTTACTACTTATTTACTATCGGTTACTAAAGTAAGAAATTATTTTTCCCCATTCCCAATAGCAAACTTCTTCGCCTACCTGCGCCCCAACCCCATGAGCGCGGCGTTCATGTAGATGTTCTCGCGGCCGCTGAAGTCCTTGTTGAAGCCGACTCCCAGCTCCAACAAGCTCGCGACGCGTCCGCGGACCGTGTAGCTGCCCGCGGTCGGAAAGGTCGTGCCAGTCAGAATCTTGAGCAGGGTCGACTTGCCCGCACCGTTGGCGCCGATCAGCCCGACGCAGGATCCCTTCGGCACCTCGAAGTTGATATCGCGCAGCGCGCGGACCTCGGTGTAGTGCCGTTCGCGGCCAGAAAAAACAAAAAATAATTCACAATCTTGTCCATGATAATTAAATCAGATTCTTCAGTTTGATGATCTATGTATGTATACGAATAAATGATGTATGTTTGTTTGAACAGTCGAAATGAATGTTTTACGGCGCGAGGAAGAAGAAAATGAAATGTTCTCGATCGAAATATTTATCCCTGGATGTGTTTGTTTCGAGTGAATAGTGATATATTTCATCATCCTGTATTTCTTTCATTGTTTTCTTTCATTAAAAAAAACAAAGTCATAGAAGATTCTTAATCTCGGAACTATTTTTGTAAGACATAGTAACAAAAAGGCCAAACAGATCGAAACTATTTTTATGAAACTGAGAGTTGCAAGTTCAGCATTTCTGAAATGACTGAGATGAATGAAAGAAAAGATCTTCAAAAGATATGCATAACAAGTTATGTTTGTTTTAAGTTTTAATGTTATTCCTTACTTGCAGTTGAAAAACTTGTTTTTTTTTTATTTAATAAAAACCACAAGCCGAACACATGCCATAACTTTGGGTTATTATCCCATAAAAATCATAGTTATGAAGCTGCTTCCATGTCCATGTTGACATGTCGGGTTGACAGCTAAATTCTTGGATTTCTTTCAAAAACACATTAAAAAAACTTAGATAAATACAATTCTAAAAACAGTACCAATGTTAAGGGTTTTATCAATATACAGGATATCTCTATTCCTGCAATTTTTGCAATTCACCATGCACTCTTTTTTAACAAATTCTGAAGAATGTAAAACAAAAAGACCTAGCAAGGATTAAAATAACCTGAAAAGTTTAAACTCTTTGGATTAAGGCCGAGATTAAGTGAACTGATGGAACTCGAATATGGTTCCATCCTAACTCATCATGTTATTTTAACAATGTTTTCTTGATTTATTTTGCTATAATATTACGTGCGTTAAAACAAATGCATGCCAAGATCATTTAAAAACAAAAAAACTTATTGTTTTGTTGTATGAAAAGCAAAAGAAATCGAACATCAACAATCAATACAACCAGATTAGTTGTATTTTTTTGTATTCATTGAGTTTCCTCTGGTTACTTGACCTGTAATTGCCAGGGAACCACGAAAAAGAATTTGATTTTTTTGCGCTACGAATTGACACACCTTCGGGACAAAATGGAGGGTGTTTCGTGGCTGATGGGTGGCTTATCTTAGATCGTTTGCAACCTCGATTTTTGCTTTTCAGCATTTGTTGATAGTCGAACGAATTCCTATTTTCTTCGTGGATAGAACCACCTCAATTTTTCTTTTTTCCCTATCTTCTTTTTCTTCCTTCATTTTCCCTTCTGTATAACCAGTTCTGTTGGAGTGTGTGAATGAAAATGTGAATGAAAACGTGTAGTGAATGAAAATTCACTTAGCGTTAATCCTGGTAATATCCGAATGAAAGCTACTTCTTCATTGTTACAGCCAGTGATAAAGTGAACAAGCAAAATTAAATTGTAATCCAAATTCCCCGTAAGCCAATAGTAGGTAGTTGATGCAGATACTGCTTACGAATTTTGTCTAAGTTCCACCAAATTTTAAATTGTATCTGGCCGATCTCCCAATTACTGTTTCTTCATTGTTTCAATCCATATTATACCAACCAACTCTATCCCGAATATACAATACTCGCACATTTTTTAAACCAATTTGGAGAAATCCTAATACGTTGTATTTCTCTGCTAGAGATCGTAATGAAACTTGCTGGGAAGAAGCTCTTGGCTCTTCCGATCTCGTCACAAGTGCCATATGAGCTCTTGGCTCTTGTTCTTTTTTTGCATTTGTTTTTTTTTTTTTTGGTCTAGCCTGTCCAACTGGCTTCAAACTTCCGAGAAGTTTTCGACGGGAATTATATTTTTATGCTTAATTTTCATACTTCAGATCTTAAAGATTTTTAGTAAGAAACTTTCAAAATCGTACTTTAATGGTTAGCAGGATGACAATCTGGGGGATAGGGGGAGGCAATTACCGATCTCTGCCGAGCCGTCGTTCAAGTAGAGCCGATTGATCAAGCCGTTGCCGAAGGCCGCGTCGAGATCGCCGTCGCCATCGACGTCACCCAGTGCCACACCTCTCGTTTCATCGAATCGCGTCGGCATGCGACCCCGAGCCACGCTGAAGCGCCCGCGACCGTTGTTCAAGAGAAGCTCGTTCTGCCCACCCGTCCCCGGACTCCAGCGGAGGAAGCGACTGCCCAACACAACGTCGAGGTCGCCGTCGCCATCGACGTCGCCCAGTGCCACGGCGGATGCCAGCGACTCTAGAAGAGGAAGCTTCTCACAAACCCCGCCGTTTATGTTCCAGGGTTCAATTGGAATGCTCCCATTACTGTCCATTTCTTGCAGAGTCAGCTACACTGTTATGGGTTAACTCGTGCAATAATTTCTTGTTTTGATGGCGGTGAAGTGAATATTAGTTATGCCTATTCGACTTGCAAGAAACACAGCTAAGGTCGCTTTCGCACGGAGAATCGCGCGAGCTCATATGCCCCGGCTGAGAACAGTGAGAACAAATCATTGCGTTCTTACAGTCTTTGTGGTCGATTTCGATTTATGGACTTTCAATAGCAAAGTGTTTCCTGCCATCGACCCGCTCGTGGCGCGTACCGGTGAACGGGTCCGAGTGCGCATGGCGAACCTGTCGATGTGGAATCACCCCATCCATATGCACGGCGTGCAGTATTGGGTGACGGGATCTGATGGCGGACGATGGCCGCAGACCCAATGGCGTTCGGAGACCACCGAGATAATCGGCGTTGGCCAAATCCGCGACATCGAGTTTATCGCCGTACCGGGCGACTGGGCGTTTCATTGCCATATGCTTTTAGTACTACTATTAATTCTACTACACTACTAGTGGTAGTAATATTTCCACCTCTACTACTATGACTACTATAATTAAGGCTAAGGGTATGAAAATGAACGTATCAGGGAATATTTAGGGGAAGTTGAAATAAATCAGAATACACCTAGTGTATGTAGGCTGTCGAGAGGGCGTATCAGCTATATCTTGGAACGACTTAGAGTAGGAAGTTGAAGCTTGCAGGGCTTGCTGTGGGGGATGTTGGACTGACCGAAGGGCAAAATTTGCATGCTGCTGCTACTCTACTACTAACAACTCTCCGCAGATAGAGTTCAACACGGCCGCCTGAGGTCAACACAGTTATACACACTCCTCCTCCATCCCAATCTATTCAAAGCCTCACTCTTTACACCCTCCCAGGTTGTTCCCATTTCCTTTAAATCTTTCTTTATGACATCCTCTCATCCTAACTGCAGACAAGCTGCTTTCCGGTTAGCCCTAGACGGTTGGGCGAAAAGGACAATCTTCGGCAATCTGTTATCCTTCATCCACAAAACATACCCAAGCCATCGCAACCTTTCTCTTACAGCGCCCGGTTCCCTTCTGCCCGGCCCGGTCGAGAATGACGTCGAGCACCGGCCGGCCCGTGGCCGGGTCCGTCGCGCCCAGCGCCTTGCCCGTGATCTCGATCAGATAGGAATGCAGCGGTCCGGCGTTCCAGCGATCGAACACCGCGCCGCATTCGGCGGCGGGCATCCGCAGACCGTCGCGCAGCACCCCGTAGATCTCGGAGATCATCTGCATATCGGCATATTCGACGCCGTTATGCACCGTCTTGACGAAATGCCCGGCGCCGCCCTCGCCCATCCAATAAAAAAAAATATCTATATTTAAAAAAGTAGCTTCAAGAAATGAGTTTTGAAAAAGTTCAGTTTTTGCTTTGAACAGTTGCAAAATAACACAAAAGGAGATGTTTAACCGTTTTTAAACGCTTTTTTTTCTAAATCCTCGACCCCCTACTTCTCAACCCCTAACTCTGGGTTCTATGGTATTGTAGCATGCCTCGTTCTTGTAGGGAAGTTTACTATGTCCATGCCCTCTCGAAAATGTTTCTTATCCAGGTCCTTAGGAGGGGTTTTGTTCCTTACATCGATTGGACCCAATTTTGCCAGTCCCTGGCCAGCGGTTACATCTTCAAATTTCCAGTTTTCCTGACCGCGATAAAGTACTGGGTAGTTCCGAATGTTGCCGCTGCCAACGGCGTATACAGTCGTGAAATACAAATCGAGATGGCCGTCGTTGTCGAAGTCGCCAAAAGTCGGTGAGGCGTAAGATTCTTGCCACGCCAGACCGGAATCCTTTGATTTGTCAATGAATACAAAGTCATTGGCTTTGCCACTGTTCTGGAGAAACTGTGGGTGATCTTGTCCGGGTCTCGGTAGGCACTCGACTAGTGACAGTGTTGTATACATGAGATTCTTGGTGTCGCTTGCCTTCTAACCATAGATTAATTTGAACTACTTTTTCAGCCTTTTCACTTGTAATTATTTTTGCCTTAATTATGCTGTTACATAATTTAGTAAAATACCAGACTTGTTCTATTACACCAATCTTCTGAAATATCAAATTACGCATTACCATAATTGTGTTATTCTTTAGTTCTTGTTACAATCACTCTGGGGGAAAAGAAACAGATAAATTTTTCTTAAAGTTGAGACCTATGGTGACTACAAAAGACTTTAAAAAACGAAGAAACGTATTCAAATTTATATATATTCATTTTTGTTACGTTTTCACGAGTCGGACAAACATTTCAGGGGAGGGGGTTCAAACCCCCTAATCCTCCTTGGATATAGCCTTGGTTAATAGTTATTATTTCGTTGATATTTTTTAAAAGTATACGAATTTGAGAATTATACTTGTAGTTCATGATAAGATATCAACAATTCCGAAAGTGTATTTTTTCAATTTGGCTGCTAAAGGGCTGATGCGGAAAAAAATAGTTTGCCTGTCGGGATTTAAAATAAGAGCTCAGAGTCACAAGTTCCTTCTAAGTATCAAAATTCATTAAGATTCGATCTCTCACTCTTAAGTTAAGAATGTCTCATTTTTTTTAACTTTTCCTCTCCCTTCGGCTCCCCATATTGTCGAATCGGGGAAAACGACTTTATTAAGTCAATTTGTGCAGCTCCCTGACACGCCAACCAAATTTCATCGTCCTAGCACTTAGAGAAGCACCAAACTCGCAACCGCACTGAACCCCAACCCGAACTCACCCAAAGAGAGCGGAATTATAATTTTTTAACTTTAAAAATTAAAAAATTTACTTTTTTATGTTTTTTATTATGTATATATAACATACAAATGACTTTTATCAGCTGTAAAACCTACTAAATTATAATTTTTAATCCATGAACCCTATATTAATATAATTGTAATTTAAGTATTTTTTTTTTATAATATTATAATAATTAATTTACAGATATCAGTAAATTTAAGTTAATTTTGTAATCTATCATATAAAATTTATTTTTACTAGATCCTATTTATATTTAATCCAGCCCAAAGGAATATCATTGGCGGTCTGAAACAAAAAAATTATTATTCCCTTGAAATATTTATGATAATATCCTGAAATGAAATATGTTATTACCATGAAAAAAGAATATATATTAGACAGAAAAATATATATTATTAATCTTAGGATTAGGGTCCTCAAATCCCCTTCTTATAGTTAGGAGGGTGTTTTAAGTCCCCTTCTATAATATATATTATAGTTAGATATCAATTTGTTCTTTATTTTTCTTGTGTTTGTTTATTGTCTTGTAGTGTGTTCTTTGCTTTTTTTTTCTTTTACCCATTAAGTTGATTTTCTAACCTCCCCCCCCCCACCGAGTAAAATCTATACGGGTTGTTTTTTCTTGAAAAAATCTGACATGACTAACTCTATTTGAGTTAATGCAAAAAATATTTGCCACTAGAATAATATAAAAATGAAAGCATTTACCAAGAGAATCCGGCAGCATCATCCAGCAGGCAAAAGCTTTCAAACCAAGGAGCAGAGGTTCTCCCCGATTGGAAGAAAAATAAAACCTCAGATATGATCGAAGTCTTACACAAGAAAATATATCATAAACCTCAATACGTATTTAATATAATGTTGTCTGGGTGGCCCCCGTTCAGTAATTCTTTGTTGTAGTTTTCATAATTTCGTTGATAAAGTATTATATTTTCATCATATTTTGTTTTATTTCATTAGCATTAACCAAACTTCACTTCTTGACAGAACTTGAGTGAGGTGGCTATAAGACACAAGTACTGATTAAATTTCATGAATTTTATATATTTAGAATTAGCATAAAAATCCGATTCGTTTAATATATCTATTATTATTAAGACTCTTGTTTCTTACAGTTCCGGTATCTATCCTAATACTTCAAGACAAAGATATGGGTAATCTTAAAGATTGGTATTGCATTCCATTACTACACAGCACACACTTAGAGAAGTAATGCATTATCCCACTTTGTGAGTGAGCTATCACACTGCTGCTTTTTAATACTTGTTCAAAGTAAAAGCTTGTTGATTTTCAATGTTGCTTTGTGAAAATTTACTTTGAAGTTGTTATCATTTGTCCTTGTAGACAAGTTTATACTTATTCTGCTCCTCTACAACTGAAAGTGAATATATTTGCCCAAATAACAAACTTCGCAAAAGGAGGCCCAGTTGTCCTCAAATCTTTTGGTCAAACAGTTCGTGGTAACGAACTGTAGTAAAGAGCGACCCGGCTCAATAGTAACCAAAACTGTAAAAAATGGAATTTTAATATTAATAGCGACATCAGAAGAGTTGCATTTTAATGCTAATTTTAAATATATAAGTTTAATCAAGTTTAGTCTTACCCATCAAAAGTTAAGAGCCTGAGGAAATTTGCCTTATTTTAGAAAATAGAAAGAAACAACCCGTGAAAGTCATAGAATCTTAACAAAAATCACTGAGAAGAAATGGGCCAAGTTTGTAGATAAACCCAAACGACGTTCGTGAAGAGACGATAGTCGTATGACAGATAATGCCGATTCATAACTTATATACGTCTGAAAGAATCACTTTAAGGGTTTTTTTTGTAGCTACTCAATTTGATTGCTTAGGTAACTTGTGTTGTTGACTTCAGGGCCTTATACAGGGAACATACTCGAGAACTGGTCGGATGTATGCAAGATAAGCTGTCTTAAGTTGGGACATAGAAAAACCAAAATGAAGTTGTAAGATAAGAGAATGTACTATCTGAAATTTACTAGATACCGTAGGGATTACAGGATACCCTGGGCAAAAAATGCACAGAAGTGGGATTTATTGCACTCAGGTCTCGTTTGGTGATTTAAAAGGCAGTAGAATTTTAATTTATTATAGAGTGAGCCTCTATCCTAGTTTTAGCGATAATATACTGTACAAATTTGCTAAAAAAAAAAAAAAAAAAATAGAAATCCATCAAAAATTACTAAGTCAAGGTTGCTTTGCTAACTCTCTCAAAAATACAAAAATAATCATGCCGAGGTAAAGTAAGCTAAAAAAAAATTTTATTTAATTTCTGAACGTTTTTGAATTATTGCATGTTTTGATTTTGGCTTACCACATATGAATAATTAAAACGAAAATTGCATATTAATTTTGTTTTTGGCTAAATGGCTTTCTTATAGTTTTGCTCGGACAATTTTGATAAATAGGGGTGGGGGTAAAATGATAAAGAATCTAATGGTGTGGTTTTCGTTAAGATTCTATGGCTTTAAGGGGTTTTTCCCCCTATTTTCTGAATGAGGCCAATTTTCTCAGGCTCGTAACTTTTAATTTCCAAACAGCTAACAAATTTAGCACTATTAGTCCCAGTAGAACATTGAATCTATTCACATGTTCTATGGAGAAAAAGATGAAAATATCGATCTGTATTCACATGTTCTATGGAGATAAAGGTGAAACTATCGTTCTGTTGGGGACAGGAGACAAGCAGTTTCACATTTTGTGTTTAGAGGGAAAGTTTGTTGATGAAATTAGCCATTCCAAACAGCTAACAAATGTAGCACTATTATTCCCAGTAGAACATTGAATCTATTCTCATGTTCTATGGAGATAAAGACACAGGATTTATCATAATCAAAAACTATAACCGTCGATTTTTAGGGGGAGGGGTTGGGGGGGTCTCCCGTTCTCTCCCTGTGGAAAGGTATGTTTTATATGTACAATCCAAGGTCAATGCCATTTTTGCTACGTTTTTTACGAGTCAGACAAATTTTTGAGTCTTTAATACCCTTTTTGAGGCTTCAAGCATCCTTCATACAATGATCCCCTGACCTACCCTTTAAAATATAATTATTTTTTTCCTCCTTCTCTACCTGTGGGCAGGAAACGCACATCAAATCATTGTCGACGCAACCACCCCTCATTCATCAGGAAATAATTTCTCAATTCCTCAGGGATTCCTCAGGATAGAATTTTGTAAGAGGCGTATTTCACTGGAGATTGGGGGTTCTAGTTCTCTTTTTAATGAGTCAACAGTGATTAGAGAGAAATTAGCCGCCCCCACGCTCAATTTCCCTCAAATATATCGGATTGAAATTCTGAGATAGCCACTCTGTTCAAAATTAAAATTAGATAGCCTCCAGGGTTGACGCAATCCGGGAGCAAGGCGACCCCCAGGAGGACCTCAAATTGACAGCCAGGACCTTCATCAAGACCACTGGGGCAGTCACGATTACCATCACATACCTTTTCAATTGGTATACACCTTCCATCTGCTAATGGACACTGCCACTCATTGGTGCCACATCTGCAATGTTGAACAAAAGTGGCGTTAGTATACAGTTGGAATTAACTAGATCCTGATTCAAAACCCTATGTTGAGCAGAAATTTACAATTTGTTTATTTCGTCACGTCCAAATTCAAAAGCCACAGCACGTCTAATATAGAAAAATATCGTCCAAGTCAAATTGACTGAGGAGTGATTGTTGATGAGCATCTGAAATTAGCACTCATGCAAAGAAGGCAGCAGCACCAGCTAGCTCATTACTAGGGCTCACAAAAAGAACAATTTCCTCCCATTCTCCTAAAATTCTGAGCCTTTTGTACAAAGGACTTGTTTGGCCCTGGCTGGAGACAAGTATGGTCCTTACATCCCCCTTTTTCAAAAAAGATGTTAAAATTCTTAAAGATATCCCCGAACATGTTTTTTAAGCAGGGCATCCCATCCGGAGAAGTCAAAAGCCATGGCATTACATCTTCACTGCTCCCATCGTCTTTATTAATAATACTACTAAGGTAAATGAAGCTGTCCACATGATCGATCTATTTGCCCACCCAACGGCACCTTCTTCCCTTATTCCTAGCCTTCGCGACTTAGTCTTCTTAACTTTTTTTTCAAACCTATTCTAGCACTCTGAACTTGCAAAACCTCTAAAAGATCATTCATAAGGTATGCAAAAATTAGGTAGCTTTCTATTTCTTATCTGATGTTCCTGAAAATAGCTATTGCTGAATAATTCAACTTAGCTAGTCTTTATGGGTATACAAAAAAGAATTAAACTCAATCCAAAGTCTTAATATTCTGAGAGGGCAAGATCGTCAAAACCACAAGAACACATGTTTTAAAGAAGCTATGCACAAATAAAAAATATTTAGGATAGGAGGGTTGGCATGGACTGGATACGTACGATCTTGATCCGAATGTCTCTCATTATTTTTGTTATTATTTCGTCGTCATATAAAATAATGAAAGCTCAACTAAAACGGAAGGAAATATAACAATAATATTCTTACCAGAATACAACGCATGATCTATTTTTTGCAACTGGAAAACGAAAATGGCCGGCCCCGGAACCCATTTGTCAACGCAGGCGCCATTGTCACCACGGACGAAGTCCTGGCAGGTCGTGCGCCCAAACAGGCGCTTGCAGAGATCGTTGGCTTTGTGCGAGCGGCGGCGGAAGATGGGGACATTCATATCAACGAGGCCGTCGCGCGGTCTGGGCAATCCCACGGGCATCGCAATTTTGCGTTGGCCCATTTTCTGGCTGACCATGGCAACCTGCGCAATGCGCCAGAATTGGCGCTGGGCACTTATTTCCACGAAAATGATATTTATAAATATCAATTGTTGGTGGGAGTCCTTTCTGCCTCAACATATTTAGCAGAACTTCTTGCGTTTTTGAAGAATTTCCTGCAGAAAACCTGTTCATGTTCACTTTTGGCAGCCTTAAACAGGATAAGCATGGTATTCTCTCTGTTATTGCTAATGCTGTCTTTTCAGAAGCTAAATCTAGGAATAACATAGCAGTATCATGGATGTCTTTCTTCTTTTCGCTTGGTTCAGTGGTCTCGACTTTTCTAAACCAGAAAATAACGAGGTCAAATAGCTTGAAAAAGCAATCGCCTTTATCCTCCGTAATAATATTAGTGAGACTGAAATTCGTTTCGCTCATCCGCAAGCCGATGCCGGATATGGTGATATCACCAATAATCCCGAACGGCAGGTTTTCTCACGCGATGGTGGTGCGGCTAGTTATCGTGAAATTCCGCGCAATATTCAAACAACTCTTGGCGGCGCTATGATTTTCACCGGCGCCAATCGCGTTCATGATGTTGGCACCACAGATGCGGGTGTTGGTAATGATAATAAAGCAGAACTCATAGCCATACTGCACTTTTTGTAATTAAACTCCAAACATTAGCAATCTGTTGTGTCTCAAATTCAACTGCATCCTTCAAAAGAAAGGCTTTCTTAACCTATTTGGCATCGCATATAATTAGCTTATTTTGCTGATTATTCACAGTCTTCAAGCAGGTAGTTTCCATTAGAAGTTCAAGTAGTGGTTTTCTCTAATCTCACAGAATGTATAGGATCCTATAAGTTTCAAGGCAACCAACTCAAACAATCGGATTTCATTTTCATGATTCTTGGTGCTTTAAGCACTTATTTCAGACATGTACGATAAAGCGACGGAGCCTGAATTATGAAAAGATTAGGTGTAAACTTATAAAGAGATCTTCGACCGGCACATTTAAGCAAGTTCCGCGAACAAATAACCGTACTGTCGTGGGAGAAAGTGCATAAAGAATCGGACCTTTCGCGTGCCTTCGACAATTTTCTTGAAATAATTACCCCGATATTTGAGTCTGCTTGCCCCTTGAAGCCTACAAGAAAGAAGAGCGAGATATCCCCTTCGAGCTATCAAAATTTCTAAGTACCGCCCCCTCCCCCCGGGGGTTTTTGAAAGTAAGGAGCGACATTAGAATTTAAAACGAACAGAAATTATTCTATATGTGAAAGGGGCTGTTCCCTCCTCAACGCCTCGCTCTTTACTCGAAAGTTTGACTCTTTCTCACGACTCTACTTTTTAAAACAATAATTAGATTAGCGTTAACAACAAGGCGTTGAGGAGGGAACAAACCTTTTCGTATACAGAATAATTTCTGTTCGTCTTAAGTTTTAATGTCGCTCCTTACTTTCAGTTGAAAAAAATTGTCATTTCAATTTTTTTACCAATAGCAAAACTCAAAACGAACAGAAATTACTCCGTATATGGAAGGGGATTTTCCTCCTCAACGCCCGCTCTTTACGCTAAAGTTTTTTTTTACTATTTTAAAAAGTAGAGTTAAGAGAAAGAGTTAAACTTTAGAATAAAGAGCAGGGCGTTGAGGAGGAAAATTCCCTTCCATATACGGAGTAATTTCTGTTCGTTTTAAGTTTTAATGTCGCTACTTACTTTCAGTTAAAAATACTTGTTTTTTTTTTATTTAATCTTAAGAAAACGCTAGCATCAGAGCACTTTCAGCAAGCTTTATTTTTCCATTTTATGTCTGTAAATGGAGGTTTCCTTCACTCTGTCACGGTCTACAGCTCTAGAAGTTTCCCTCCTTCCCCGAGAAAATACCCCTCCACCAATTAAAATACCCAACCAAAAATAACCCCCCCTTGTCTTACTGGTCTTCAATCACCTTTGACGTATAAAAAAGACTAAAACTCTCAATTTCTAATCGAAAGAGCATCCTCAAATACTAACCAAAATATTTTAAAGGTCTATACAACTTTCATGGCCTTAGGTAAATTCCCTGTTGGAAAAAGTGATTGTCTCCCAATGATAATGATAATGTAGAGATAATGCTAGTAAGGCAACTTAAGACAGTTTATGGTAACGAACTCTAAGAAGGGATATGTGCCAACCGGAATTCTAAAAACTTAATCTGGAAAACATAGACATATCAAAAGATTTCTCCGTTATGGTGACCCAAATAAGCGAAATTCATTAGTTTACAAGTACCCATAAGAAGTTTCGAGCCTTAGAAACTGGGCAATTTAAGAAAAATAGAAAAAGTGATTGTCTTCCAATCCCTTTCGATCCAGATTTGCTAGATGTTTTCTAGAGAAATTGCCGACGGATTGTTCTGAGTACCCGACTAACTGACCGTAATTCATAAAGTAGGCTCTACGGAAAATGTGGTTCAATCCTGCTTTCTAGGGCTATAATGAATGAATGGTTGAGATGGCTAGAGCATGTTCTGCGGATGAAACATGAAAGATTGCCGAAGATTGTCCTTTTCGGCCAGCCGTCTAGGGCTAAATGGAAAGCAGGTCGTCCTCATCTGGGGTAGGAAGATGTCATACCGAAAGATTTTTAGGAAATGTGTAATGCCCTGAAAACTTCATAATTTTGAAACAACCATTAGAAATATAGTGGTTTTTAGGTATGAATAGACCCAAGACGGGTCCAGGAGGTTGTTTTATTTTGACGTCCTTGAACAATCTTCTTTATTTTTAAGCAAGCACGCAAAGAGAAACAGAAAAGAACAAGTTAAGTAAGAGAAAATTTGAGGGAATTTGGGGGAAATCTAAAATAATCTCACCAGTTTAGGCTCAGAGATCCCTTCCCCTGACCACATGCCTACTTATAGACTATAGGTAACTATAAAGTCATTTGCATAACTTTTATAGTTGGTTATATGATGTTTTTTATCTTATGATTCTTTGATATTATCAATAGTCTATTTTTCTAAGTCAAAATTAGGCGCTAAAACAATTAAATGTAAAGAAGAACTGCAAGTTGTTCAGTAACTATTTAAAATCAAATAAAAACAATAAAACAAGTATTTAATCTTTCATACATAAATATTTTTTCCATTATCTAATTAGTTTAAACATTATAATTTAAATATTTATTTTACCAAAGTATTAAGCTTGATTCTATCATTTACATGTGAGGAAAATAGTGATCTTCAAAATATCAAACTAAATGATTGTCCGCAATACAAATTTTGAAGATACGGCATATTTTGTCCCTGAAAATTCAATTAGTATTTAAACTTTTTTTAAATTCTTACCATAAAAACGCGGTTAAGAATATACATTGTTTTTAGTAAAGTATCAATGGCACCTAAACTGGTTTTGGACCTAAATTTTTTGACTAGTCCACACACCAAATTTTTTGCAGATAATAAACCATTTGTCGCTGCTGGAGACAACAAAACGCATTTTGAACCTGTTGGCTCCCAATCATCCTGTTGGAAGGGGGTTTATCATAACTAGGCCATGTTTTGCTGACGAAGGATGACAGATTGAGAAAATTGGTCATTCATCTGTGGCCCAACAAAAAGTAGGTTGACCCCCCTCCCCCTGAATGGGACAGGAATATTTCATAAGCAAATATTCCTTTAAAGGGAAACTGGAACAGCGTGGGAAGAAATAAAGAGTAGAGCTTTGAATAGATTAGTGTGGAAGAGGACCGATGGCAACTGTGTTGGCCTCAGGCGGCTCATTACTGCAGCAATAAAAACAAGTCTAAGATACGTGACTGACAGAACCGGACCGGATCCGCTCTCTTTGGTGGATTGGGGGGGGGGTACTCGGAAAAATGAGGTATTTGTAACTTACGAACGGGTGACCAGATCTTAATGAAATTTGATATTTAGAAGGATCTTGTGCTTTAAACCTCTTATTTTAAATTCCAACCAGATCCTGTGACATTGGACGAATAGGTGATCGGATCTTAATGAAACTTGATACATAGAAGGATCTTATGTCTCCGATTATCCATTTTCGACTCGAATTGGTTGAAGGGTATGTCCCTAACTTTCCAGTACGTTGTAGCGCAATTGCTTTTTGATCAAAAATTCTGGTTAGGTTCATATGGCGGTACAACAGAATAACTTCTTCCGGATCTTCTGCAAATTCAGGCAGATCATCTACTAGTTCGCCATTGGAGTTTAAAATTTGTTTATAGTCGATGCTAAAATCAACTACTTTGGTTTGAGTCACAACTATCCCCTGTACAACCTTTCCTCTGCCATAGTATTCGCTATAAACGCAGTTGGTTGTTTTTCTTGAATTGCGCGGGATAGTGCGAAGTTGATAACATCAGATAGTACATGAAACGATTTTGTTAATATTAGGTAAGATTTTGATAATAACGAGCATGATTTGATAATCTCTTGCAACACTTAGGTTACCTGAGAGGCTATTCATAATATCTGACAAGATTTTGAAAATACCACGCAAGAATGTGGTACTACTTGGCAAAAGTTTGATAAAACAACATACTATTTTTATAGCACCAGACTTGATTCTGTTAATATCGGAAAAGTTTTCGTAGTTTCAGAAAATATTTTGTTAATATCAGGCTAAACAATATATTGCACCGGTTTCCATGGAGTTTTCGTCCTCTGCTCTACAAGCATGGGGCTATGGGCAGAAACTCAAAGAAAGTATTACACAAAATCTCAAGAGAGGCTTGCGATCTCTCGGTGAGCGATTGAAATCAGTTGGGCTATGGGAAGGATTTTAAAGAAAGTATTACACAAAATTTCAGGTGTGGCGCGTGATCGCTCGGCAAGCGATTAAAATCACAACAAAGCGAAAACGGTTTAAAAAGGGAGAGAAACACCTCATCAGTCTTTACTCAGGCTCCTTTTTCAGTCTGAACACTTTAACTGTTTAGAAAACAATACTCAAATTTTAGCCATTGCCCTGAATACTTGCGCTCATTAAAAGATTTATAAATCTCATGATTAATTTCAAGATATTAGGCTATCCATCTAAAGACAGACCTGTGCATAGGAAGAATATTTTCACTATTAACTTGGAGTTGTTTCTTAGTTTCTTGCATGGGTTGTCTCCGGTTTAAATAGATAAAAAGATAAGTTGAATTCAGAGTTTTTGTCAAGTGCTGTTGGGCTGGAGCGGATTGCGGCATATAGGAATTTAAGTTTTTTCTATTTTTTTTCTTTTTATTCTTTTTGTGGTTTTATAAATAAAGTTATTGCGCATTTTGGCAACAGAGGCCAGTTTTCATTATGTATGTTTCATTATGTTAGTATGAAATTCATTACAGTTTCTATATGTTACAACTTAAATCCCTTGAGAGGGTAGCAATATTTCGATAGTATGGAAATGATCGAGCAATGAGCTCATTCGATCTAAGCTTCCTTATAAACTTCCTTCCTCCTTATTAAGCTTCCTTCCTCCTAATGATCAATGCAACCTTTGGGTTTGGGTGAAAAAATTAAGGTTTTAACAGGAAAAACTACTATTTCTTTAGATAAAACAATGTTCTTTTTTTTCTTTTTTTTTTCTTTTTTTAGTTTATCGAATTCCTGGTGATCATGCATTGGAGGAATCATCGTCACATTTAACCGATCCTTGTGAAAAGTCCAGAACGATTTCTCACCACCTTTTAAAGAGTACAAGTGAAGAAAAAAGAGAAAATAAAAAGGCCAAAATTCAAACCATTGGGAGAGCTGTGGTAAGTTCTTACTATTGAAAAAGTTGAAGAAAAGGAATAATTTACCCCCACCCCCTCAATTTTAAAAACTAAATCTTCTTTTACAGTTGAAATTCGAGGTAATTTTGACAATCAAGTCTTACAAGTGGGGCTGGATCCAGGAGGAGAGGGCTTGTTCCGTTTGACCCCCACCCCCAAAATATTTGTCTGTCTCGCAAAAAAGTAACAAAAAACATGTGAAAGAGCTTTTGCTGCGTGTTTTCCAAAGCTTTTTTTTGATAAGTCTGGCGACTTAAAGAAAAGACCCTTACCACCCACCCACTGACGGTTGTCAGTTTCCAACTTGTCAGAGATCAAACATTTAGGTCTAACCCAGAAGATGATCTCTGAAAGTTACTAACGACTGGACAACAGCCCCTTTTCCGCTACAAATCTATTTTAAGCAATTGGGAATCTGTTTAACATCAGGCCCTTTCCCATGGAGCTATGTAATCCCTGGAGATATATTTGTCGTACCTTTCAACTATTCTCAACGAAATTACTATCCCAAAATTTTGACCAGGTATCCTGAAGGGCTATTTAGAAACCGGTAGCAAAACTGGCCGAAACTATTTCAATAAGATTTTTAAACAAAGGGGGAAAAGAATAGAGACTCATTTTGAAATCAATTTCATACCTTTTCTGTAATATCTGTTTTTCCATTGTTAAGGATTATGAATTTCCACTCATCTCTTAATACTGGAGTAAGTGGTACTGATTAACTTTTAAGGAGGAGAACCTTGAAAAGAACTACTTCTGTTAATCGACAGATGGCGACCAAATAATAAACTTTGATTTTATTTCTAAGGATAAGTCGGCTAGGTAATTCAAAAGGTGGTATGTTACACAGTTCTTCAGTCATGCATTCCATCTTACTGCTTGCAGTGACATCGGGTCACCTCGCTCCATTCTACGTGTCTTTGCCGAATTGCGGATAAGAAAGTTTTTACTCAACCCGTAAAACGGGGATTGCCGACACAACTGCTACGACCCGTACACTGGCCGGCCGTTGTGCGCTTGGTGCGGGACCAAGCAGGCAACGCCTGGTCGAGGAAGAGAATGTCGCAAGGGGATCGCATGATGGATGCATCGCATCGCTTCGCCGTACACACGCTGAGGGGACAGAGTTTCCGGTACTGGTTTTTCAAATAGTTCGTGGGAACGAACTGTAAGTAAGCAGCGACTCGGCTCAGTAGTAACAGAAACTGGATTTTTATGCTGATCTTAAATATATAAGTTTCATCACGTTTAGTCTTAACCATCAAAAGTTACGAGCCTGAGAAAATTTGACATATTTTCGAAAATAAGGGGAAAACAACCCCTAAAGGTCATAGAATTTTAATGAAAATCACATGATCAGATTCAACATATTATAAAATCCGACTGTAGAGTTTTCAAGCTCCTATCTGCAAAAATGACAGGATTAATCAATAAAACTAAAATGAATTTTTTTTCAAAACAGTCCCAGCATCCTTACCTCAGCAAAGTTCAACCAGGATTGAAAATAAATTGTGTTGAAACAAGGCAGTTCATTAAAATCAAAGAGAATGATTTAAAAACAGGTTTTTAATGCTAACCTTGCTTTTTTAGCTGCTGATCTCATAGGTCTATTTGTGACAGGTTCTGTGTTAATATCTTTTGGTTTTTTATAATATTTTGTAAGGTCATTTTTAATTAAATTTGTGTATAGAGCATTTTGTCCCCATCGACTTCCGCGCCTACACGCTCGTCAACATCTACGACCACGACAACGCCTACTACGCCGATGGCCCGTTCCGCCGCATCGCCCGGCCCGTCCACCGCAACTACCTGGGCGAGGTTGATGCGACCATCGAAGACTACAACCACATGGAGCTTGCGTTAGCGACCAAAGGGCGCTCGGGCGATCAGTTTGATGTGTGGCAAGCCGTCTACTCACCGATGGGCGACGATGGTTATCCCAAACCCATCTGGGATAAACGGACAGGCGAGATCGATGCGGCGGTAATAGGAGACCGATAGACGGCTCCCCATCTTAAATTTTTTTTTTATTCCATAGACCTTAACTAACATGATCATGTCAGTATTGAAAAAAAGATAAGAAAAAAATTAAATAAACTCATGCAGGGGGCTAAAACAAACAGCAATGGTGAAAATTCTAAGAAGCAAGTGTTAGGGGTGTCAGTGGAGAAAAACAGGGGGACTGGGGCACGGATTTGTCTTTGTTAAATGAAGATGTAATAAGCATTATAGCTAAATTGGGAACTGGTTGTGGTAATTTCGTTTTTTTTTCTAAAAATATCTAATTTCCTTCTATAGCCTCAATGAAATGAACCCACTTGACTTGGTTTATTACTCAAAAGAGAGATCATTTCTATGATACTGAATAGGTATTATAATTGTTTGCTGGTCAAGAATATGACAATGAGTAAGAGATTCCATTTCTGTCAGCTACCTTTAGGAGGCTACATAAAAAACTGCTTTTTGTTGGCATGATTTGCTTTGATTCCGATCCAGCCAAATAAGGACACAAAGAGGACAAATGGGATTTGATTATTTTTTTATTTTTCAAAATTTTTTTTTTTTTACTAAGGTACTTCGTATAGAAAAGAGTTGTCATCGAAACTTCGAAAGGAGCCCATTATATTGACAGTTGTAAGTTCTTTTGCCTTTATTAAGAATCAAACGTGATTGGACAGCAACCTGCCCCCGCCCACCAATCATTTTTCGAAACACATCAAATACAAATTTTGAAATTGCCATTTTGTTCAACATAGTTGAAAGGTCAAACAATTATAATTTTGTGGGTGAGACACCCCCCCCCCCCCAAGCTTTCGGGCGCAGGGCTGTAATTTATAAAGCCATTAATTTTCGTTCCAGAAATATCATAAGTATAGTGTTTTGATGACCTGGATGCGCGTAGTGTATTTTGATGTAGTTCAACATCCCCCTTACAATTGGAGGTAGTTTCTCAATAATATACTTAGCCACTCCTGAGGTATTCATCTATTCCATTTTGACAACCTGAGAGTAGATAGTGTCTTTTAATTTATCTCGCTACTTTACAATGCATAAATTGCGAGTCTCATAGGAACTTTTAGTAGAAAAGCTTTAATTTTTTTTAATTGGGGACACAAATCATTGCCAAATTTCATCGACCTAGCTTACCTTGAAGTGCCTAAAGTAGCAAAACCGGGACCGCCAGACAGACCGACAGAATTTGCGATTGCTACATGTCACTTGGTTAATACCAAGTGCCATAATAATGGTCAAAGTTTGTAACTTGAAGCCCCTCCCCCTCCCCCCGGGGACTGTGGGGGATTAAGTCGTCCCTAAAGACATAGTTATTAGGTTTATCGACTATGCTGAACAAAATGGATATCTCAAAATTTTGATCCGGTGACTTTGGGAAAACATGAGCGTGGGCAACAAATGCTAAAAATGGACTTGGTTGAATTGACTTGTGGAAAATTTGTTTTGAAGTTACTATGCTGCACGCAAAAGTCTAATAGATATTATCTTTCAATAGTGGTGTAAAATTACCGTAAAATAAAAACTCAGGTAAATAAAATAGGTAAATAAGGTAAAACTGATAAAATAGGATAAAATATGGTTCTCTATAGGAAATATAGGGTAAAGTCATTTGTGTCCCGGTGTCCCGGTCTGTAATTTCTCTTTGAGTGTCCCGGTTGTCATTTATATTCCCTGTGGAAGAAAAATTTAAAGGAAATGGAAACTTCCTGGGAGGGTGTAAGAGGGAGGCTTTGAATAGATTGGGATAGAGGAGAAGCGTGAGTGGCTGTGTTGGCCTCAAGCGGCTTGGTGCTGCCTTGAGTTGCTAGCAGTAGTAGTTTCACAGACTCATTTATAGGACATACCCGCCTCAAACAAATCTTTTGTTTCAACCGAAAACAAAATTTCGAAAGAAAAATAAAGGGGAAAAACACTGATACAACACTACATATGAGAAAAGTTAGAAGCCCAACAATTATCAGCTAGATTGTCTTTTTTGGCCAACCGTCTAAGGCTAAACGGAAAGTAGGTCGTCTGCGACTGGGTGGGAGGATGTCATAAAGAAAGATTTAAAAAAATGGAAACTTTCTGCGAGGGTGTAAAGGGAGAGGCTTTGAATAGATTGGGATGGAGGAGGAGCGTGCGTAGCTGTTTTGGCCTCAGGCGGTTTGGTGCTGCGGTGAGCTGTTTGTGGTAGTAGTAGTAGTAGTAAAAAATGGCCTCAAGTGTCTTAGCATCAAGCGTCATAAAAACAAGACTCAAGTTCGAAATATAAGTTTTGTCAATACCTCGCTCTTTACACTAAAGCTTGAATTTTGTCCCAAATCTTTAAGACTGACCCCCTGAATCACAAGGGCCGTAGAATAAATAACTGAAATTACTAAAAATACTTTAGCGTAAAGAGCAGGGTACTGTGGGGGAGATGAATCCCCTTATATACGTAATATTTTATGTTCGTTTTCAGTTTTAATACTGCTCATTACTTCCAGTTGAAAACATGTATTTATTTTCTCATTGTTTTTTTTAAATAATCCTAAAAAATCCTGCACCCTACATAAAGGAGGAAACAAGCAAGATCCATCCCATTATCGATCTATTTCCATTTTGTCCGCTTTTAGCAAAGTTATTGAAAAGTGTATATATAACAGGTTGTACAGTTTTTTGAAGAAAACGATTTCTTTCAGCCCAATTCAATTTGGATTCAGGTCTTCATACTCTACAGAACATGCAATATTAAAGCTAACCCAGTTTTTAATGATGCCATGGATAATGGTCTGCTACCTGCAACAATATTTGTTGACATAAAAAAAGGTTTTGACACTATTTATCATAAACCGAAGTGACCGGTTCCGTACCGGAATCACATCTGTTTTTTCGAGGCGATCATGAGCAGCCGAAGGACGCCGTCTCACCGGGCGGGCTGACCGTGTTGTCAGATCTGGACGGGCTGCTGGAAATTCCCGGCAATGATGAGCAGCTTCCGACTACCGGCCGTCGTCTGGCACTTGCGCGTCGCCTGACCAGTCCCGATTACCCGCTGACCGCTCGCGTGATTGTCAAACGCATCTGGCTGCACCATTTTGGTCGCGGACTGGTGATCACACCCGCCGACTTTGGAAGGCCTAGTTGGCCTCCAATTTTTGGCTGCTTACAAATGCAGCTAGAATTTTATATTTTTTTACGAACGTTTTATTAGCAATAAATATACGTAAATTACGAATTAACTTACGTAACAAACTTCTTTATTTGTGTATTTTTGTTACGTATATGAGGGGGCTCAACCCCTCGTCAATACCTTGCTCTTTACAATAAAACTTGAATTTTGTCCTAATTTTTAAGAATGACCCCTGAATTACATAGGCCGTAGAATAAATAGTTGAAATTACTAATAGGACTTTAGCAAGGGTTTCGAAACAGTTTCCCCGTCGAAATCTCAATATTTGCTTGCCCTGTATTTTTGCAAATTTTTCATATAATTTGATTTTTATAGAATTTGGCACCCTCCCTGTATGATTTTTTCTAGTCCCCCCCAAAGTAATTCCCATGTACCTACCTGCTCTCGATCTATCACATAGACTTGATCTGTAAAAAAGAAGAAGAAAAAGCTCTGGATTTCTTCAGGTGTACTTTAATAAAAGTGAGTAGGGCCTACTGAATATCGATGAATCAGTGTCATGATGAGTGTGTTATAACCGATTCCCCACGCATATTCCCCCCGCATTTTTCGGTCTAGAATCCAGGCACAGAGAAAAAAACACTATGAAAAGAAAGTGAAGAACTGCCAATTACCACTCGTTATCCGCTGAAAACCTAGTCAGAGCTAAGCGGTAAATATAAGTAAATATAAAAGCATATGTTTGCGGAGCACCCGGGTTTGATCCCAGCTGCAGCAAGGCCATACGTCATGTATCTACATGTGGAGGTCGTATTAATCGTTACTTGTATTACCTGTTTTAAACTGTTCCTTGCGGGGCCTAAGTGCCCTCCAATTTTTTGGTCACTTAAAAAGAGCACTAGAACTTTTTATTTCCGTTAAAGTGAGCCCTCTTGCAACATTCTAGGACCACTTGGTCGATACGATGACCCCTGGAAAAAAAAATAAACACGCACCCGTGATTTGTTAGGGGGTGTTTCCCCCTATTTTCCAAAATAAGGCAAATTTTCTCAGGCTCGTAACTTTTGCTGACAAAGACTAAATTTGATGAGATTCCATCAAAATTTCGTTTTTTAGAGTTTCGTTTACTATTGAGCCGATGGTTTTTATTTTGCCATTTTATGATCTTCAGTCACAATGGGGAGGACACTACAGGTAACAAATTTCAACAACAAATTGTTCCAATTTGCTGCCACAAAAGTACTCACGTTTCTAATACGTGCTTGGTTGTTCACACAAGTTCATCAAATTCTCAGCAAGGAATATATCTGTTTCAACTGAAAACTGGTTTAGCTCTTCACTCTTTGAACTCTGACAGTGAAATACGTAGAGTAAGGGTTTCTCATATGGAGACATGCTGCAATAGCAAAAAAATGTATTTTTTAGTGAAAAAGCTTTATGTTTAATAAAGAAGAGAAGAGGTTTGTACAAGAATTATCTGAGTGATAGATCACAAGAAAACAAAAAGAAAATGCAAAGAAAGTGGAGAAAACATTAAAATATCAACAAAGAAGGTGTGAAGTGGAGGTCAAGGATAACATTGCCGAGGATCTGGAAGATGTAGCTAGACGGCATAATAGTAAAACATTGTACTGGCATGTTAATAAATTTAGAGGGAGTAATCAATCTGGAACTGTCCCAGTTAAAGATAGGAATGGGGCCACAATAAGCAAAACACACCACAATTTGATACTTATAATGAAATCATTGATCGAGTTTTGTCTATGTTTAAGACTGTGACATGATGGGGTCAGTATAGCCTTAGCACCTCAGAAGGCCAAAAATTATGCAGATTTTCAATCCGTTTAACTGAATAATATCTTCCCTGACTAACCATTTAAGGCTATACAGTATAATCGTAAATTTTTATTTTATTTTCTGCAAAATAGATTTAGTAAGCCAAAATCTTCATTCTTATGTCGGAACCCCCCCCCCCCCAAAAAAAAAAGCTTGCTCTGGAATATTCAATGTCTTTGTCATGAGGTATATGATACTTTATGCGCGATTTCTTTTGCTTTTAAAAATTTCCCTCTCTAGAATTTGGCTGATTAATTTTCGAAATGTGTGACCGAATCAAGGGCCATCTATGTCTAGAGTGTTTAATAAAAAACTCATTTCTTTCGCCATTAGCGTTCTCATTGGACTGCTCATTTGGAATGCTTCTCCTCCAGAAGGAGTGACGACCCAAGCCATGCATATGTTTGCCATCTTCATCTTTACGGTGATTGGCATCATTTGGTTTTGTTCAACATCCCCCTAAACATTCGCTAAAAGTAGTCACGGGTAGGTGTAGCAGTAGTTGCAGGTGGTCAGAGTCACAGTCATAAGTTGTCGCAGTCGAAAGTTTCACAGAACAGTTGCAATCACTTGCCTTTTCAGCTGCAGTAGTAGTAGTAAAAGTTGTAGTGGTCGCAAAAGTTTCAAGTTAATACTACTACCCATTCCTAAGATATTGCGGGTATGTCCTTTTGATAGCTTGGATGCACATACAGTCTTTTGACTTAGTTTAACATGCCCCTACGAACTTCTATATTCGTATATTTTTATTATTTATATGAGGGGTTTTTCCCCCTCGTTAATACCTCGCTCTTTACACTAAAGCTTTAATGTTGTCCCAATTCTTTAAGATTGACCCCTGAATCACAAAGGCTGTAGAATAAATAGTTGAATTACTAAAAATACTTTAGCGTAAAGAGCGAAGTATTTAGGAAGAGATAAGCCCCTCATATACATAATAATTTCTGTTCGTTTTAATTTCTAATGCTGGTTCTTACTTTCAGTGGAAAAAACTGAAAGTGAGGAGACGATTTTTTAAGGATAGTCTTAGTTTTCTAGCGTTGAAATTTTTAAAAAAAAAGGCAATCTTAGTTTTCTAGCGTCTTGATTTTTAAAGATAGCTAATACAATCCTTAAAGATCTTTGAATGTTTAAATCCTTTAAAGCCACACAAAAAAGAATCCTTAGCTAATAGAGCACAACATTTCTCTTTCAGATCTTAATTTTTCGAATCAAAAACCATCTTTAAAACAGACTTATACTGGAGATTTTTTTGAGGATATTCTTGTTACATGAATACAACAACTCAATCAAAAAAGGGTTATTAAATATTATTTATGATTCATATAAATTTTAATGTAACAATTTTTGTTAGTTTTAATAAACAAATTGCTATAAATCTTGTTCCATTTCTATGAATTATAAAGATTTATCTGAAATAAATTTTTAACTTTTTTAATTTTATTGTAGCACCAAAAGTTCATATTACTCTTTCTAATTAATAATATCTTTTTAATTACTACTTATATTATTGATAGTCATTTAATTATTATTTGTAATTGTATTACATATAGTATTATTATTAGTACTTAAACCTTCCGAGCACCACACGCCCCTTCTTTTTCGGCGTGTTCGGCGTGTTCGGTGGCTACTTCTTCCGAGCCCACCACCCCCCCCTTCTTTTCGGCGTGTTCGGCGGCTACTTCTTTCGAGCCCACCACACGCCCCTTCTTTTCGGCGTGTTCGGCGTGTTCGGTGGCTACTTCTTTCGAGCCCACCACACGCCCCTTCTTTTCGGCGGCTTCGGTGGCTACTTCTTCCGAGCCCACCACACGCCCCTGCTTTTCGACGTGTTCGGCGGCTTGGTGGCTATTGGAAGTGTTTCTCGGTGATGGCACCGGCGCGATGAAGCGCACCGTCGATGACTTCATGCCGCGGTTGGTCTTTGGCGCGGAGCTCAAGCTTCGCGACCTGAACGGCGACGGTCGCGCCGAGCTGATCGCGGTGACCGCCGCCGGCCCGCGCGTCTGGCGCTACGACGAAGAGAAGGGCCAGGTCAGCTGGTCCGATGGTTTGCCGCCGCAATCGGAGATCGGTGGCGCCGACCTCGGTATCGATTCGATGGACCTCGATGGCGATGGCCATCACGAGATCCTCACCTCGGATAGGTTTGTAAACACAAGATAAATTGATCCTCATACCTGACGACGTTTCCCGGACTGCAGTAATTGAGTCTTTGATCCCTGGGCGTAATTTTTTTTGGCGGAGACCAGTTTTTGAGATCGACGCTCGTACTCATGGCCGTATAGGAAAAAATACTGTCGCCGGGTTCAATTTCTACCAGCGTAAAAAATAGATAGAAGGTTTTGTCGTGATAGTAAACGGCCGGATCTCGATAGGCCGTTTTGTCGTCGCCCTTAAAAAGAATGGGAGAGGAAAGAGATTGGAGGGTTTACATGTATCTTGAATTTGAGGATCCAATTTTATCGAGATTACTTCAAATTGCAGATTCTTTTCCCCTTTACTGAAATTGTGCGAAATTGGATCCTTTTTGTAAAAAGGATCCTTTCTGCAAAAGGACCAGCAAAATCCTTTTTGCAGATCCTTTACTCATCTACTGAGATTGTGCAAAATCCTTTAAATATCTTAGATGGGTAGCCCCTAACTTAAAGAATTGTACATATTTGGAATCTGCATCCTTTTGATCTATGTCTATATAGATATATGCTAATCTGTGTCTATGTCTATTTCTAAGGCTATGTCTGTTCTTATGTCCGTGTCTATGTCTATATCTATTCTGACCTACCTGAATTACAAGGTGGCGGAAAACATATGGTGGCAGAAAACCGCGGTGGCGTTGAAACACTGTTACAAATAGGTCATGTATCACTCGCTGCCAGAAGCAAGTACCAATTCAGGTTTTACATCCTGTTTAATTTTCTGATTAAGATGTGTCTTCACCGTAAATGGACTTCATAAAATTGTGCCTTCGTAGCCTCATAAAATTGTGCAGGGTGCCCCCCGGCGTCCCCGTTGTAGTTTTGTCCCTGTGTCCCGGTCGTCATTTATATTCCCCTTGTCCCGGTCGTTATTTGTGTCCCGGTGTTCCAGTCTGTAATTTCTCTTTGAGTGTCCCGATCGTCATTGATATTCCCTACTAGCTGTTGGGGTGGCATTTCGCGCCACCCCAATACCTAGTTGGTGGGGGCGCTTCGCGCCCCCCCAAGCCCCCCCGCGCACGTAAGTCGTTACGCGCCATTGTAGTTGTGTCCCTGTGTCCCACCTGTGAATATAGATATAAGAAAGGGATCTTGCAGAAAATTATTTTTATTCAAATGAGCCCTTAAAAAGCTGTTTATCGTGTTCTACTGTCCCACTAGTGGCCGAGATAAAAGAAGAGAAAACGAAGAGACTCATCGGTACTTCCCATGCAAAAAGTGTTTTTTTTCGTTTGAGGGAGGGGGGAGACTGTAATTCTCTTGTTCATGATTGTCGACCGCCATAATTCCAGCGGTGCACCTTTTATTCCAACCTCACGCCATTTTTGAGAATTTTAGTCTTTCTTTCTAAATTCCTGTAAATTCCCTCCCCTCAACCCCACCCCCAAACCAAAAAAAAATCCCCCTGAAAACGTGTGTACACTTTCCAATAACCATTACTATATGTAATTTTAAAACAGTAAAAAACTTTAGCGTAAAGTGCGGGGCGTTGAGGAGGAAAAGCCCCTTTCAAATACGGAGTAATTTCTGTTCATCTTAAGTTTTAATGTCGCACCTTACTTTCATTTAAATTTCATTTTTTTAATTTTCATTCATTTTTTTTTTTTTTCTGGACGCTTTTGAATTAATGCATAGTTTGATCTTGGCTGAGCTGCTACTGCAAATAATTCTAGGCCTTTTCAAATTGGCCTATTTAATTTCCAAATTTGATTTTTGTTCTCATTCTGAAAAAAATGACTTGTGTCCCGGTTCTCCTTTGTGACTGAGACTCCCTTCCTAACTAGCCGAAATTTTTTTAAGGTCTGAACGAATTTCAATGACAAATTTCACCGAATATCTGGAATTGTAATTCCAGGTATGTGCATATAAAGGCTTTGAATCTCTACAATGGAGTTCTATGATTGTTTTGTTGTTAGGGAGGGGGGAGATGCCGGTGCTACGTTTAAACCGGCCTCCAAATTAGCATTTTCGCCGAATGGCACGCTCTACGGAATACATGCAATGGACTCCAGAAAACTGTATACCATTGATTTGACAACCGGCGACTGGAATTTGCATAGAACCTATAGTTTTTTAAAGTTTTTAGGCAGCTTCCGTGATATTGCTTTTGACAAAGACGGCACCTTATACAATATCAATGATCTCAATTTTTTGCAGATTATCGATCCGAATTCGGATACCATAACAACATTAGGTTCCCTTGGCTGGGAATTTTTCGTAGAGATGTAGAGATATTAGATATAGAGTTGTAATCAAGCATTAAGAGTTCAGCCCTAAAGTGATCCAAGTTCAATTTTGTGCGCATTTAAGATATAGATATTCATTCAGATGCAGATGTTTAATACAATTCAGATGTCTAAAACACAACATTTTCATTGCTTACCACGAGCTAACTTATCATACGTATAGAGCTTTGATAGACGCGTAGAGATGTAGAGATATTAGATATAGAGTTGTAATCAAGCATTAAGAGTTCAGCCCTAAAGTGATCCAAGTTCAACTCGGCGACGATGAAGGCGATCGGGTCGCCGGCGAAACGGACGGTAGCCCGCGCCAGGCCCGGCCGGTCTGGTGCCTGAAAAGGGGTGCCGTCAGAGCTGTCCTGTGCCGTCGGGCAGGGCATGGAATGGAGGCCGAGCCGGTCGAGGTCTTGGCCGGTCAGGATCGCAAGTACGCCCGGCATGGCCTTGGCGTCGCGCGTATCCACTGAAAGCAAGGTGCCGTGGGCAACCGGTGACCGTACGACCGACGCATGACACATTCCGGTTTGGACGATGTCTTCGACTAGAATGCTCTAGGGCACTGAAAATATTTTCGACGGCAAAGTCAGTTTCCACTCCTATAAGTGACTTGTACTCTTTGAATGGTACCATAATAGACGTATTCAATCATTTATGAAAAATATAAAGGCATGTGCAAACAATGCCCCAACATTTAAATAATAAAATGTAAACAATGCTGCGGTCTTTTGTTAAAACTATAAAATAATTTATTCCCTTGACTATAATAATCGTAAATTTACCCTAATGTAGGCTGGGATCCGGAGGTATCTTTGAGCTTGGACGCAGCACGACTGCCTGTCTATGGATTATTCTTTATGGTTGATTGTGTATGGCTATGCTGTTTGACCTAGGGGGATTGTATGGATGAGTAGGGTTAATGCCTCATTCAAGTACTGATCTATATTAATTACTAATGTAAGAAAACAGTCTTCCTTTTCCCCTTCTTTTTTTTCTTTTTTTTTTATGTGTTTGTGCTGTTGCATTGGTAATTTTTTTTTTCATAATGAATAAAAACATTACTTCTGGAAACCTTAGCTCCGGTCGCTTTATAATCTTCTATTTCTGCGTCTGCAGTTGGCGACACTTAACCTTTTCTTCAGTGCAACAATAAGAATAATTAATTTAATATGTGAAGTTGGTATAATTAGGGTTGTAACATGTGTCTGATCTCAGTTCCTAACAGAGCTTCAAAAATACGAAGCGTCACAAAACACTAGATGGCGTTGATATTCTTTGCCGATCATTAGAACCAGTTTCGACTCTTATAAGTTACTAATACTCTTTGACTATAGAAGGAAAACACTTGAAATTAAACATAGTTCAACTATAGCCAACTACAGTCAATGTACAAACTGGGAGACTGCCTGGGACCGCATAGGGGGTTGATGTAGGAGTGGGGAGGGGGGTAATTTTGAAAATTGAGGTATTTGTAACTTACGAAAGCGTGACCAGATCTGAATGAAATTTGATGTTTAAAAGGATCTTGTGCTTTAAAGCTCTAATTTTAAATTCTGACCAGATCCTGTGAGATTGGGAGGAGTTGGAGGGGGAAACCGGAATTCTTGGAAAACTTTAAAATTTGGGTATTTTTATCTTACGAATAGGTGATGAAATTTGATATTTAGATGGAATTCATGTCTGATGTTAGGCTATTCATACATTTTGAATTTTATTTTGTATGTTTGACGGTTGTTTGCTAAATATTTCCTCTCTGATCATTCAAGTCGAAGCCCTCGTATCAGTTAGACAAAATGCATTTTTAAGACACTATACTAAAACAACGAACATGGGTAAATCTGTAGAATTATTGAAATTGCAACATTGAAGACTGTTTAAGGGTCTAATGTAACTCGCTGCCTTTTCGACCCTCAAAGGCCTTCGCTTTTCGTTTAAGTTCACCCCATGATCGTAGTTGTTTCAATATCAAAAGAGTGTAAGTGTATCCAGGTTGTCAAAGAGCATAGAAGGATTTTTTTTTGGGAATGAAATTAAGTTTCTTCTCCAGGTCGACTTGAGGAGGCATGAAACTAAATTGAAAAGTACTACCACTGTCAAGATTTGAGATTTTCAGAAGAGCATATTCCATTAAAGATTGTTGATAAAGTTTTTCCAAAATACAAATAGCATACCAAAGTATGTATTCTTATAAAAAAAAAAACAAGTTTTTTTAGCTGAAAGTAAAGAGCGACATTAAAACTTAAAACGAAAATACAAAGTTTCATTAAGATCCGATCACTCCTTCGTGAGTTAAAAATACTTAATTTTTTCTAATTTTTCAGAATTAACCATCCCCTCCCCAACTCACCGAAGAGAGCTGATCCATTCTGGTTATGTCAATCACGTATCTAGGACTTGTGCTTATTTTTCCCCACCAAGTTTCATCCCGATCCCTCCCCTCTAAACGTTTTCCAAGAGTTAGGTCCCCCCCCCAGCTCCTCCCAATGTCACCAGATCCGATCGAGATTTAAAATAAGAGCTCTGAGACACGGTAAGTTTCTAAAAGGCTATCTATTAGAAAGCTGCTATCCCAACTTTAATTGTCTTCGCCTACTGTCATTAGGAGCCTGCTAACTCGATTTTAAATCACTAAAATATATCACAGGCCCTATTTAATGAGCACCAATGAAAACGCCTAACATAGAAGTTTCAAGTGAAAAAGAGGGTTGAAAGTTCAACTCGTTCAGGGCTGTAACTTTTTCCGAATAGAAGAGGTAAATATCCCGATCAATCATCCGATACGTTACATACAAACAAATGTGATTTGTTCTCTTTTTAGTACAATTTCGAACTTCCTGGCGGTTTTGTTTATATGAAGGATGTAGATATGAGCAATATCTTCTAAATAAGCTATTAAAAGACTGTCTAAGATTTTTCTGGTGGCCTGCTAGCCCCTCCCCTTGAGGAATTGAACAACGTGCCGTTTTAGTGCCATATGGCACTTGCAAATGGTAAAATTTATAAAAAGCACGTAGATAGGAAAAATGGCTTTTGTGTGAACCATTAAGCATCTCTCTATGATGTTCTGGTAAACCACTAGCCATGAAAAAAAAAAAACCGGATTTGAGAGCAATTAGAACCCCTCCCCCGCCTCTTTTTCTCAAAATCGTTGAATCAAAACTTCGAGAAAGGCATTTAGCCAAATATAGTATAATTAAAATGTCAATTTTGTTATATTATTCACGTACAGTGACCCAAAATCAAAACCTACATTAATTTGAAAACTTTCAGAAATTGAATAAAAAAACAAGTTTTTTTAACTGAAAGTAAGAGTGACATCAAAACTCAAAACAAACAGAAATTATTCAAGTTATGAAAGAAGCTCTCCCCACCTCAACGCCCCGCATCTTCTAATAAGTGGACTAACACATAAAGAAAAAAATAAGACACAAACTTGACAGGGGGACATAACTGAAAGAAACTTAATAAGGCGACGATGCGGAGAAACACGGACGCAAGTTGGGCTTGACAATTGTGTGTGCTGTAATTCTAGTTTTACTCTAATATCAACAGTAAGAAATCTTCTAATAAGAACTTCCTTTTTTTTATTTAAGGCGGAAGGAAGAACAAAAATTTACAAAATCTAAAATCACAAATCCAGGTTCGTTTTAATTCCTTTTTCTTAAGAACTTCTCTTTGTGGTAGTTTCTTCTTGTTTTGAATTTGAATTAGATGTTAAAGTTTCTGTTCGTTTTGGATTTCATTTATTTATTGATGGTGATTTATGGTAGTTTTCCGTTTGAAAAATTATTTGACTTTATTTCTGCTCATTTTTGGTTTAATATAGCAATTTATTTGTCTTGAAAACCATCTTATGTGGAAAAAGCTTTTTCAAATTAAAACTATAAAATGGTCAGAGTGAATTCTGCTTTAAATTGACTTAAACGAGTTATTCAGACTAACAGAATTCTGGTGTTCTGCAACCGACGGCATCGAAATTGCCAGGGTTGCTGCGTTGGCCGGTAGTTTGGTCTGTTCGATGCTGCTGACCGGAATTATCGCAACTTCCGTATCGTTGATGTTTTTCAGGCGCGGTAGCTTCCTTGAACAAATCTGGAACCAGTCTGTAGGATGAGCCATCGCTGGAGATGCAGGACCATGCAAACCACCGCACCGAAGGACAGCCACCCGACCGCGCAGGTGCAGACGCCACTGCATCGGATCGAGAAGCGGTTGCCGTTGCGGGTGTTGAGTGAGCGACCAACGGCGTGGATGTGAAGAGTGGCGACGTGCTGATCGCGGCCATCACCTCGTGCACGAACACCTCGAACCCGAGCGTGTTGCTGGCTGCCGGCCTGCTGGCCAAGAAGGCCGTGGAAGCTGGCTTGGAAGTCGCCCCGCACATCAAGACCTCGCTCGCCCCGGGCAGCCGCGTGGTGACGAAGTACCTGGAAGCCGCCGGCCTGCTGCCGTACCTGGAAAAACTGGGCTTTGGCGTGACGGCCTATGGCTGCACGACGTGTATCGGCAACGCGGGTGACGTCCACACACCACATAGGGGTTAGTATTACATTTCCAAAATTCTCAGGCTGGAAGGCAAAAAAAGTGAAAGAGAGAACAAAACCCCTAACCTCCAGTCTTCCTTCAGAGGGGCCCACATGGAGGGGTGGTCTTGTACTTGAATATGATTTCCAAGATCCAGCCTAAAGGTTCTAAAAAAATGAGAGAGAACAAAACCTCCCCTCTTTGTCACTCCACCCCTGGGAGAGGGTGAAAACTGGAGGGCACTTGAATACCAAAAAATGTACCATCTCGTGACAAGGACGATTTGCATATTCAATTTAAGTTTTACTAGTTTTTAAGATTTATTTACTCATTTATATTTGAAATTATTATTTTATTTCTACGATTGTTTATTTAATTTCTGCTCGTTTGTGGATTTCAGTTATACCTCAATGGGAAAATATTTTTGTTCATTTTAAGCTTAATTTGCATATTTAAACTTAAGCTTTACTAGTTTTTGAGATTTATTTATTCATTTATATTAGTATTTGTTGTATATTTTTTTGCTATGAGTGTTTATTTAATTTCTGTTCGTTTTGGATTTCAGCTATTCGATTTTAATTCAAAAATCAACATTCGGAATTGATACAAAGGTTGAAAAAAAAATATCTTTAAGCTCTTTTAAAATCAGCCTTTAGTAAGTTTAATTTTTTTTTCGTTGATAATAGCTTCCAGGCGTGAAGCTGAGATATTTGCAATTTTATTATTATCTGTGAAAAAATACTTATAATTATTTTCACTGTCACATTTGAAACATTACACCCGTTTTTGTATATTTTCATTTCTTCATTTTGAAAATTTGATTTTGCTTTAAACACATTTTTTCAACTGATTCGAGTGATATTTATATTATTGTTGAGCTAGGATGTTTTGTATTGTTATGGATTTATATACCGACTAATTACCATTCCCATACTTCTGATACGAAGTTTGCATCAGCTTGTGCGTCATTATCAACGATTCTCCATAAAATTCAAGCTACCAACAGGTGGCTTGTCAACTGTCCTGATTTCAACACGAATTGAATTACCCTTTACTGTCACTTAAAGAAATGTTTCTGTCGTCACTTCCGCTTGGAAAACCTGTCCCACCTAAATCTAAACCTTTCTCTTATTCCCATCGGCACCGGCCCGTTCAAGTTCGTCTCGTTGAAACAGAACGAGAAGGTCGTCTTCACCAAGAACGAGAATTATTGGAAGGAAGGTCGCCCCTATCTCGATGGTCATGAGTGGACGATCATCAAAAGCCGCTCAACCCGGGTTCTCGCCTTCGTCGCCGGTAAGTTCGACATGACTTACAATAGCGACGTGACTGTCCCGCTCTACAAGGACGTCAAGGAACAGGCGCCGCACGTGCAGTGCTATAAGGGTCCGAACAACGTTTCGACCAACCTGATCGGGAGGGGGGCAAATTGCTGGTAAATTGCTGTAAATTGAGAATAGATCAGTCCCTGCAGCAATCTCAATGCCCCCCCCCCCCCCAGGGAAACCGCTTTCCCTTTTGGAAAGAAAAGGTCGCTTGGGATAGGCCCCACTGCTTATCAGGGGGCTGCACTGAGAGATTGCAAACGTTGATAAGTTTTATATATGGGGTAGGAACAGCCTCTGCCCCCCCCCCCCCTTCTCTCCGTGGCGGCTCTCAAGGCGTTAAAAAGACGTTCAAAGTAGCTAAATTGGTATAATCTAGACTCGAAAAAAAAAAAACCATTCAGTGTTAAGTGGTATTTTTTTTTTACTACTGCCTCTACTAAGAACTCACTGCAGCATAGAGCCCCCTGAGGCCAACGTAGCTACGCATGCTCCCCTTCCACTTCAATTTTTCAAGAAGCTACCATCTTTACTCCCACCGCCCCTACCAAATGAAGTCCTCATTTTCTTTAGATATTTCCGTGTGATCTTTTCCATCCCATTCAGGGACGACCTGCTTTCTTTTTAGCCCCAGGATGGCTAAAAAGGACAATTTTTGGTAAGAATGACGAGGAGGTGTAAAAGGGCACTAGAGAGGCAGTAATGGCGTGGCAATGCGTGAGAATTGACATGGTGTATCATGGAGGGTTTGATTTCAAAAACATTAACATTTGGATTTAATGTATGATTTTTAAGGACAAAATACCCAGAAAATGTATTAGGGATGATAAGGAGGGTACCAGAGGGTGCAAGATGGTCAATCGTAATGGGACGAGGTGGCGGAATTGAGATGGTGTATCACGGAGGGTTGGCTTGCAAAAACATGAACATTTGGATTCAAATCTGTCTTCCCAACCATATTTGGTTCTGAATTCTTCTGGCCTCCAGAGGAGTGGTGGACAACCGACCACGGTTGTTCGTTCCCTTGAAGATGAGGGAAGAGTTCTAAAAACATCCATAAGCGAGCTCTGTTGGCTAAGGATCGTCGGACGTTAAGGTCATCTGTTGCTGCCCTATACGCCACTAGGCGTTCTTAAAAGATAAAAAAAAAAATACAGAACTGTACTCAACGGTCCCTACTGGGGATGCTAATCACCCGCACATGGCTTTTCAGCCAGGAATTGCAATTTACGTAAGTTAATTGGGAAGTTACATATATTTTTTACCAATGAAAACGTTCATAAAAAATTAAAAATTCTAGGTGCCTTTTTAAGTAATCAAAAAATTGGAGGACAAGTAGGCCTCCTCCCTCGCTCCTTTTTTCAAAATCTTCCGATTAATTGTAGTTAATTAATATCCAAATTTTATTTTAATTATCTATGTGCGGAGAACCAAGATCAAAACCTGCATCAATTCAAAAATTTCCAGAAATTAAATAAAAAAAACAAGTTTTTTTAATAATGAAAGTAAGGATTTGAAAAAACGGCTCTGAGACATGAGTTCCTTCTAAATATCAAATTTCATTAAGATCCGGTAACCCATTCTTAAGTTAAAAATACCTGAATTTTTCTAATTTTTCCAAATTAACACTCCCAAGCTCCCCCAAAGAGAACAGATCCGTTCCAATAATATCAATAACGTATCTATAACTTTTGCTTATTCTTCCCATAAAGTTTTATCCCGATCTCTCCACTCTAAGCGTTTTCCAAGATTTCCGGTTTCCAATATCTCTGTTTCCCCCCTACCACCACCTATGGGTGTTATGACCTGTATTTGGTAAACTTAAGAAAACATATGGCCTGCTAGTCAAGGTGAAAGGTCATTTTGATAAACAAACACTTGATATAATTTATAATTCAATGTTTGCACCTCATGTATTTTTCATTGTTCCATTTTTGAAGTTTTTGAGCAAAAATGATAAAAAGGTATCCGCGTTCACTTTTCCAGTTTTGTAGCTATCTTCTTAGAATTCCACAATGGATCAAAAATAGGTATATTATACGACAATTCGGAATATTTGATATTACTGTTAAAATGGATTGAAGCAAGAACACTGACTATAGATTTTACCAATCTCTATTTTTCTCCGGGTCATAACCAACACCAGATAGGCTCTCCTGGCAACTTTTGACAGTTGCTCTAAACTGGCAAAACGCAGATCTAGATCACTTGTCAGCTAATCAGCATTATCGTATGGAGAAGACATTTCCTTCTAGGTGGTATGTCTGTGATTTGTCTCATGGACATTTTAGACGGATGAATTCGGGGTGAGTGATTTGTTAAAATCTAAAATTTCTCAAATAAAACAAAATCTTTGATTTTAGGGAAAGACTATGGATCCGAACGATCCTGATCTATTCGCTCACTACAAAGCCTCTCTAGTTATTCCTATTCTAGATCGCTTCATGCCACAACTGAAAGAACGTTCTGAACTTCTCCAGAAAGTGTTGTCACATTTTAGTATTCTTATACCTTCTAAAATTGTTTTGGTTGATCATTAGACCATAAAATTCGAGTATTTGCTTGAGTTATATGGTAATTTCCTGCCAATCGCAGACTGCTTGAAACAAAAGGTTGAGCTTTGGTACAGCAAATTCAACTTTCCGATGTTATAGATTAATTTGTTGTTGTCAGGCTACGAGCTCACTTTTGAGTCCTAAATCTATATTTTTGTTTTTTATATCTGTCTTTTGTGTTTTCAGTTAAGCTTTAGTTTTTATAATGACACAAACGAAGGAAAATCTCATCAATTGACTTATTTGCACTAGTTTCATCGATATATGTTAGATTGGCTATGAATCAATAATTTTTGCTCATTTTGAGTTTCAACTTCGCTTTTTACTTATCTCAGAAAAACTTTGAATTTTAAAATTAATCTTTACCTGTTTTTAAAGGTGGTTCTAATATTGTACTTCTTGTTTTGATCTTACTTTACTTTTTTTTAGGAGTTATGGGTAATTATATTTCTTAATATTGGACGTGGTCATCTCTTACTAGGCTAGTAGCTACCGCTGGAACCCAGATCAATTGTCAAAAGATGATCTTACTATGGTAACTTTTAGTTAATATATTTCGTAGCTTTTCCTTTGCTAGGCTTCAGTTATATCCGATGGAACTTCCTTAGTTCCCATTCATATTGAACTATATCAATCCTTTATGTAACCTTAAGTTATGAGAAAAGGTTTACATAAAGGGCCATCCCCAACAGACCTTGGCTTCGCTCAGCACAAACGACAGTTTTGCATGTAACATGCTTCACCCAGTATTTGGTACGAATACCTGACTTTTAATTTCCAAAAGTCACGAGTCAGCCATAAGGAAGCCAATGGCTCCTAGGAAACTAATATGTGTGTGAAACCCACCTAGGACAACAATAGTGGAATTGGAACAAAATTTTAGCTTTAGTGTAAAGAGCAAGGCATCGACGAGGGGCGAGCCCCCTCATATGCGCAATAAAAACTATTTTTTTTGCCAGAAGACAGGTCACGGATGCGTGTTTATTTTTATGTTGTTTTTTTTCAGGGGTGATCGTATCGGCCCAGTGGTCCTAGAATTTTGCGAGAGGGCTCATTCGAACGGAAACGAAAAGCTCTTGTGTCCTTTTTAAGTGAGCAAAAAAATTGGAGGGCACCTAGGCCCCCTCCCACGCTCATTTTTCCCAAAGTCATCGGATCAAAATTCTGAGATAGCCATTTTATTCAGCATAGTCTAAAAACCTTATAACTATGTCTTTGGGGACGACTTATATAGATTTACTTATGATCAGGTATAAATATTTTTTTCATGACGCTTCTTTGTTATTTAGAGTTCGTTAGAAGGTTTTATCATTGCATTTTTAGGCGTATTTTTCTCTTGCGGGAACAATTAAAGAGTATTTTGACTCACTAAAAGAATCTTTTAATTAATTATAGGTGTGGGAAAAGGAAAATGGGCAATTTTGTTATATTTCTGAATCGTTAATCCCATAATCTTTCGTGACTCTTAAGATTGGTCCTTCATTTGTTGATAGGTCATTTTCCGATTTTAAACAATCTACCGACCCTGGTTGCACCATTTGTGGTATTGTTTGTTATACCCTTACTTCTTGGTGTCTTATCGGATATGCACAGTTCCAGTAGCTCATTTGTGAGTGGGACAACCATATAAAGTTTCAACATTTGATTAGATAATAATGGGCAAAAAACTAAATAATAACCAAGAAGGTAAAATGTTAAACCAGGTACCCAAAATATGATTAAAAACAAATTAATTGATCCTAAAAAGTATTGGTACTTGGTTATAGCAATGTCAGTCCTCAAAGCCAATCCATGAGCGGAGTAATTTCTGTTCGTTTTAAGTTTTAAGTAAAAATATACATAATTTACAAATTGAGGAGGGAACAGCCCCTTTCATATACGGAGTAATTTCTGTTCGTTTTAAGTAAAAATATATATAATTTACGAACTAACTTAGCCTACGTAACGAACTTCAATATTCTTTATTTCGTATGTTTTTATTACGTATATGAGGGGGTTTGCCCCCTCATAAATTGTGTCCCAATTCCTTAAGAATGAACCCTGAATCACAAAGGCCATAGAATAAATAGTTGAAATTAATTGTGACAAGTTGCCTGATTTTCAAAAGAATGAAAAAACATCCTCTAAAAGTCAATGCACCTTAATGAAAATCACATCATCAGAATCAGCGTAACAAAGAACCCTGCTGTGGAGCTTTCAAGATCCCATCTTAAAAAATATGAATTTTTGCATTTTTTATTTTTTGCCCAAAAAAACATGATGGATGCCAGTTTATTAGTTTTTTTCCCCAGGGTTGATCGTATCGAACCAGTGGTCCTAAAATATTGGAACATGGCTCATTTAAACAGAAATTAGAAGTTCTAGCTGGGAGAAAGTGCTGAACTATACTCTCGTCTCTGGAGAGATGTTCCGAGACAGTTCCACATTAATCGGAAGGTACTTGCACCTCAATGACAACAGTAAGTGCAAGCCAAAACAGATCCTGGACATGATCATTTGTTCAAAGTGAGGCCCGTAGTGTACATGCTGCAAGAAAATTTGATGATAACTGAGCCTGAAGAAAGACACAGTATTGATGAACAGATTATCCCATTCAAGGGAAGATCTGTTATGTGGCTGTATCTCCAAAACAAGCCGCACAAGTGGGGATGGGTTTTCCCCTTCGCAATCCCTCGCTCTTTACGCTAAAGTTTGACTCTTTGCCGCACTTCTAATTTTTAAAACAATTAAAAACTTTAGTGTAAAGAGCGAGGCGTTGAGGAGGGGAAAACCCATTTCATATACGGAGTAATATTTGTTCGTTTTAAGTTTTAATGTCGCTTCTTACTTTCAGTAAAAAAAACTAGTTTTTTTTTTTTATTTAATTAGCTTAAAAGGTAATCCTCTGCTGGAAATTTGCAGGTATTTATTTTGATTGCTGGGATCTTTAACTTCCTGCCCAATAGAAAATTACACCCCTGTCCAGGAGGCAAAAATGTTCTTATTTTGAGTACCTTAGTACCTTAAAAGTTCAAATGATGCTTTACACGAATTTGGAAATTAGTTTAGAGGTGTATTTAATCTATGCAATCTTTCAAAAACTAAAATTTGATAGATAGCCTCCTTTCAATAATAAACAGGAAATGAATTAAACCATATTCTGATTCTATCAAGTCTAGCTTTATACGGGTTCATATTTTTAATTTGTGAACATAATTCATTATAATGTATGTTATCCGTCGAGACTGGGTGTTTCTGCATTGAACATGTGTGTCTCCGTTACGTTAGGTAGCGACAAAGTAGCCGGTGAGGTGATAGCCGATGAGCATGAAGCCCAGCGACATCATCACAACGTTTGCCGGGTAGGCTTGACGGAAGAATGCTTTGGTTTTTCGCCAGTAGCCCATGATGATGAGGATGAACGCGAGCGCGAGTATTTGTCCTATCTCAACGCCGACATTGAATGCCAGAAGGTTCGCAAGTAGCCCGTCCGGGGAGATCTCGTAGTCGAGTATCTTTGTAAATATTTTATAATGAAGAAACAAAAGAAGTATTTTCAAAATCCTGGGGGTAATTTTGTTTCTTTTGATTTTTCTTCCAATGGACATACCACAAAAATATGTTTCAAAATCTAACAAGGATTACTCTCTGCCCCTCCCCCCTTAGTTATCACCTCCTGATTATGTGGTGCATTTCTTCGAGCATTAAAATACTAAAATGTTCTTATCATATGAAAAATATTCATCAAGCGAATTGAAATTTTTTATTGCTCCCATGCTTCAGAATCTAAAACTAAAGGTAAATAATCATGTCTCTGGGGTTGACAAATACTCCCCGCACACCCCTCAGGGCAAGGGCTATAAGTTATACTAGTTGCCCATTATTAACATATAAGGTTTTTATGGAAGGCGTGGACCTATAAACTTCAGAGGGGGTTCATTTGATTGGAAATCAGAGTCAAGAGTGATCGGAAGGCAACTATTCCCCCACGTCCTCTTTTCCCCAAATGCATCCAATAGAAATCTTGAGATAGCCATTTATTCAAAATAGTCCAAATATCATTTACATTTTTAATGTTTTCGCTTTTCTTAACTACTGGGGGGCAGCATCCAATTCCATTGGGGTCCCCTAGCATTCAATTTCATAGGCCCCTAACCTAATCATCGGGGCTCTAGCATTCAATTCAACCTGGGGCCCTAGCAACCAACTCCAACGAAGGCCCTAGCATCCAATTAATTTTGGAGTCCCCTGGTAACCAATTTCACCGACCAGGTGTTTTTCAAGACAATTCAAAATTTCCTTGGTTGTTATGTAATAGGGGAATGTTTACTTATGTTAAAGATGACGCATTAACGCGTGAGTTGTTTCTTCAGAAATGGGCCTTTATAAGAAAAAAAATATTGGGGAGTGAAAAACAAATTTTTTTATGAATGCAGCAACAACTTACATTGAGAATGTCCCAAACGCGGACATGCCCAGCAAGACACCCAGACACCAAGAGTGTATTTACTACCGGATGGAATTTAACAGTCCATGGTGTCCTCGGATGACCTCTAAGTGTTTGAGTTAATCGACGACTTCTCACATCAAATATTCGAATGCTGTGATCTCCACGATTTGTGGCAACAGTCAATCTGAAAAACAACTTCATTATTGTATATTCGTCGTTATTCAGTTGAAAGAAAACGTTAAAACAAAATAAAGTAAAGTTTATGTAGTTGATTTAATCTTCGTCGTTATTTAGTTGAAAGAAAACGTTGAAACAAAGTAAAAGCAAAATTTAGTTAGTTGATTTAATATTCGTCGTTATTCAGTTGAAAGAAAACGTTAAAACAAAATAAAGTTTATGTAGTTGATTTAATCTTCCTCGTTATTTAGTTGAAAGAAAACATTAAAACAAAATAAAGTAAAGTTTACTTAGTTGATTTAATCTTTGTCGTTAGTAAATTCCGATGTAAGTACAAGAAGGGTATTTTGTTACACCCTTACAAGTTGGGGACTTTTAATACCACTTGCAGTTTTCTAAGTTGGTGTACAACACTGATATCTAAAAAAGACTGGATCGAGCTTCCTTTGTTTACAACTTGCAGGCAGTTGAAAAGTTGGCGGCCATATTGGATGTACCCACAGCTCTCGTAGATCGGCTGATGTAAGGCTAACCGAACGTGGTTGTTGAAGGTATGTCATACTAGCAGCAACTATCTAGGCCTTTTGTAGAGATCAGTGAGGATCAACAGTTGTGCACCTACCATGCTTTGGATGTAGTTCAATCTCATGGTGATTTAAATCCACTGACTCCTGAATTGAACCCCTTCCAGAGAAAATTGACTACTTTCAGTGTAGGACCGGAGTTGATCTCTCAACACGCAGTCCACCCATTGCCTAAAACACTGTTGTTGTCCCAAAATTTTGGTGGACCTGGTGACTTTGGGATCACACTGTGAGTGCGAGCCTCACATTTATGTACAAGGAGTTCTGGACTCACTGCACAAAGGCCTGAATTGTTTAGGTGCCAACTGACCAGGGGTGGTCCATATTGAGCCAGCCTATGGTCCATAATTGGCTACTGAAGGACACCTACAAGTATAATTTGTTTAATTGGTAATAACGTTGAAAAATTTCAAGTACAAAACAAAATGTATAAACTGAGCTCTTGCATCGTCACCAATCTTCAAAAGTGAAGAAAGAGGACGCTCTCGATGCTGTTCCTTTTGCTGGGGCTGGGTTTGAAATATTCTTCAAATATCCTCATAGGGATGGATTATGGAATCTTCCTTTCCAGGCTGCTTCCACAGTACTCAACCATCTATTCAACCAAAGACACAACCAATCAAAGTCTCAATAGATGATGATCCTATGAAAGGAGACCCAAATGCTCCAATTACCATCATAGAATTTTCGGATTATGAATGTCCATTTTGTGGAAAATTTTACACAGATACACTTCCTTTAATTGAAGAAAATTACATCAACACAGGAAAAGTAAATTTTGTTTACAGAGATTTTCCAATTCAAAGTATACATCCTAATGCTGTCCATACAGCAATGGCTGCAGAATGTGCAGATGACCAAGAAATAAGAAAGAGGATATTTGGAAGCGCGATTCAATAGACTGGGCCAGTTTTGAGAACTTTCTCCTACAGCCAACCACCGAGCGCGTCGGTCTTAAGTGACGTTATGGGTAGACGAGCCAAAAGGCAATTTCCAAGATATATTAAAATTTGCTGCGGACTCCTCCTTTGCAACTATGAAGCTCTGCTTCAAAACCTTTTGATATATTTATTCTATTTATTATTCTAAACATATATATTTATTATTCTTTACATTATTTTTTGACATTATTCTTTATTATTTTTTTTACTGGTCGGCGGGTGCCAGCGAACCGGTCTGGCCGATGATCGCACAGCCAGCGTCCTTGACCGTTTGCCGAAACTGCTCATTTGACGGAACCACCGTGTAGCCGGGGATCGATTCCATCTTGTCCAGCGTTCCGCCGGTGTGGCCGAGGCCGCGCCCGGAGATCATCGGCACTGCGGCACCGCAGGCGGCGACGATAGGCGCCAGCATCAGCGAGACGTTGTCGCCGACCCCGCCGGTGGAGTGCTTGTCGGCAATCAGCAGATCGACATCGGACCATTCCAGCACCTTTAAGTGTTTTCCAAGATTTCCTGCCCCCCCCCCAATGACGCTGCATCCAGTCGGGATTTAAAATGAGAGATCTGAGTTACGAGGCCCTTCTAAATATGAATTTTCATTAAGATACGATCACTCCTTCTTAAGTTAAAAATACCTTATTTTTTCTAATTTTCAGAATTAACCTCCCCCCTCAACTCCCCCAAATAGAGCGGACCCGTTCCAGTTATGTCAATCACGTTTCTAGGACTTATGATTATTTTCCCCATCAAGTTTCCTCCCGATCCCTCCACTCTATTCCTGATACATTCGCACGGGCTGTAAATACATTCATGAGAGTATTCTTCATCTATCTTAATAACCTCAAAGATAGCAAAGAAGTATGTAAATTAGGATTTACTTAGTCTCTGAATTCCTAAAAGCAGGGGCTTCAGTTGGATGGTCTTTGACTTCCTGTTGTAGTAGTTTTTGTGTGCATCTACGAACTCCTTTCTATTCTGACCAGAGAAATGAAGGGCTGTATGAACATACCATCAAATGTAATGTTGAGGTTGAGAAAATAAAAAATTACATTTCAGTTAACCATTTATGCTCAATAAGCTTCAAGTCCAAAATACATCAATCTTTTCAGAATAATTGGTGAGGTCTCCAGTTAAAAAAATATATATATATGGTATTACTATTAGCAAAAGCTAATTCTAATCTTTATGGGGCTCTGGACAAAAAGGACACAATGAATATTTAAATGGCATCATTTATTAGTTTCTGCTATTGATGTCATAATATTGCCTGTAGTAATAATTTTTCTTAAAATTCAGTTTCAATTTTGAATGAAGATTTCCCCTCCAACCCCACTCCAACACGCAGACTTGGTTTGTTTATTCTGACCGAGAATTTCCAAATCTTTCTTCCGCCCATGATGTTTATTTTCCTGCTGATTTATTAAACTTTTTATCTTCCAAGATTCATTCATTGCTGATTTGATTTCATTTTTCTTTTAGGAAAGAAGAATAGCAATAATGGGATTTGTGTTCAAGATTGTTACCTTATTACTATTTATTTTGATGGCTGTTAAAATCATATACAATTTATACATATTTGCCATATTTACAGATGAGTCTCATTTAATGGTAGAAGACGAGTTGGTGTTGAAAACAATGATGGTTTCTATTCCAATAATGAGAACGTTCAAAGTTCCTGTCTGCAAAAATGTGGAATTTTTTATTTTTGCCTAGAAGACAGATCAGAGATGCGTGTTATTATTTGTTTTTTTTTTTTTTATTTGTTCTTTTGTTGTTCAAGTGTAGTCGTAGAAGATCGGGGAAAGGGTTCCTTCGAACGGAATTCGAAAGTTCTAGTACGCTTTTTAAGCGATCAAAAAGATTAGAGGGAAGCAGGCCCCCCTTCCACGCTCTATTTCCCCCAAAGACATACCATAAACTTCTTAAAATTCTTGAAATCCACTCCAGTTTTCTTAGACCCTATCCCACCAAAAATGCTACATGTTAAACTCCTCGACATCTCAAATTTCTAATAATCTTAAGTAAGACATGCATATTTCAAGGATTCTGGACTTTCCAGACAAAGGATAGTGAAAACTGGAATTTTAAAAGTGGATTAAAATGGAAGATTAACTTTAAAATAGCCAAATATTAACAACATTTTCACTGTGAACAACAAAGAAAGCTTTGCTGGACCATTCAAGCTGAGAGGAAGAACACGCATCCGTGATCTGCCTTCTCGCAAAAAAAAATTCAAAACTCCACATTTTTGTAGATAGGAGCTTGAAACTTCTACAATAGGGTTTTCTGATACGTTGAATCTGATGATGCGATTTCTGTTAAGATACTATCGATTTTAGGGGGTGTTTCCCCTTATTTTCTAAAATAGGGCACATTTTCTCAGGCTCGTAACTATTGATAGGAAAGACTAAATTTGACAAAACTTATATATTTAAAATCAGCCTTAAAATGCAGTTCTTTTGATGTGGCTATTGGTATGCGCGGTCAGCGACTCGATTAGCACCGCCGTTTGGATCGTCATGTGCAGCGAGCCCATGATGCGTTTGCCTGCGAGCGGTTGCTCATCCCGGTATTTTTCACGGACGGCCATCAGGCCGGGCATTTCTTTTTCGGCCATGTCCAGTTCCTTGCGGCCCCAGTCCGCAAGGCTGATGTCCGCGACTTTGTAGTTGAGCATTTCTTGGGTCGCTGTCATCCATCACTCCTTCGAAAGCGCGCTTGGCGCACGTTTGTATACTCGTAATCGGCCTTCAATTATAGCAGGTTTTAATTTCGACAAAGTAGTGAACAAAAAAAAAGACTACACTTTAACTAGAAAGAAAATAAATTGTCTGAATATTTCAGTTAAAGTTTAAGTTAACCTTTTTTTAGTTGAGGTGTAGTTTTGTTTTTATTTTTTGTTCACTGCTTTGTCGAAATTAAAACCTGTTTTCTATTGCTTAATTTTGTTTAAATGGAAAAAGCAGTGTGGTCAAAGAAATTTTTTTCTCGCTGTTATTAAATGAAACACGCAAACGAAAGAACACTAGACCTTTTTTTTACTTTCATCGGCTGCTGCAACTACCTGCTGAATTATGATTGGATCATTTGCCGAGACTTGAAGGTCATCAACTTCTGTTCGATAAATAGTCCAGTTTAGTCGCAAGCTGTTATCGAAGAAAAGATGTTTGCCCCCTAATTCATAATTGGTCGATTCTTCTTCGCCAAAAATAAAGTTGGCTGGATTACCGGCACCCCTGAGATCAAAACCACCTGATTTAAAACCGGTAGCATGGGTAAAGTAAAAATTATGATCATCGTTAGAGGCATACTGTAGCGAGACATTGTAGGAGGAATTCCAGGGTTTGTATCTCCTTTACACAGAATCCCGGCACTCCCGCCAGCTTCCCATGGCCAATTCTCGTTGCCGAGACGGATACGAGGATCCGAACGTTGCCCCAACCAGGTTGCCGAATAAAACGGGATTCCCTTTCGAACTTGCCACGAGCCGCACGCTTTGCAATCAACACATCGTGTCTCTTCCTTTCAACGCTCTTCTTGTGCTACCATTTTAGGTTTTGCTTAGCACCAACTGAACCATGTCCAAAAACTGTTCACGTGGAACCCTTCCCCACAATTTATTTCAGAAAAGAAAAAGTTTGATAAGATTGGTAATAAGGATAACAGATTATATTTACCTATTAATTTTACTTGTAAGCATATTGAAGATATTAATTCACCAGAAATTTTAAATCAGCAGCATGTGAAACAGGCCCTTCCTAGTAATTTGAATTATAATGATAGTCCAGTTTTAATTTATAAATTTTCAAAAACTATTGGGCAAATTGTTTTTAATTATAATTTAATACTAAAAAGACTAGATAGTGATATAAATTGGAAACCGGTTTGTAATTGTAAGTTCTAAACCTACTATTTATTTTCATATAATAAAAGTAACTTAACAGTAAATTATACACTCCAAAGGCTAAAAATAAAAATAGTTGGTGTTTAATTTCTGGCTTTCTGCTTGAAGCTAAACCATTAAGAGAATGCAGTACCTTCAAAATCCTTTTGCGAATGTCAGTGTCGACTGACTGTTACAAAGACAAAGGAACAATTAGCGAATTCTCCCAGGGGACTAGAAATCTTCAAAGGCTATTGAAAATATATGGATTGAAAATTGACAAGACAATACAAGTTCATTCGTCATTCTGTTTCAGATCTTTCACTTGCTAAAAACTAAAGTTTTACAATTAATCTAAATTTATTGTGCTTCAGTTAACTATTGAACTCGAAATATTTAGAGAAATAATTAGTAATGTAATAACTACAAGTTACAAAAAAAAGGAACAACTAACCTGTTTTTTTATCGCTGGCGCAACATTGAGTTTCCTGTCTTGGTACACGAAGTCGGTAGTCTGTAATATCAAGAAAATTATTGCGTATAAAAAACAAGTGTAATTTTTAAGAGGGATGAAGTATAAATAAGCTGCCTTGAATCATTTCTTTGACGCCGGTGATGTTTCCCTGAACGGCAAGGTCGGCTCCTTGCATTCCCAAGCGCATTGCCTGGAGGTGGATGTCATTGAAGTCCTCTACCGAAACGTTGAAGCTGGTGAGAGCCTGGGGCACATGCGAGATCGATAATCCCGGTGGAAGTTGAATATCATGGATGCGTAAGTCAGATGCAATCGTGACCAGGGGGTGATCGCCTGGGGTAAACGAAACGCCGAGTGTTCCGTTCGCACCTTGTATCTGGTGTTCGGCCAAGATACGTAGATTTTACAAATTTCATAGCTTAAAGGCGTCTGAAAGGCCCTAAATATAATACGTATTCAAGATACAAATTGTATATTCTTCCCTAAGAAGATGCTTAGGGATATGCAACCGTTTTTTACGTGTTTCTTTAAGTGATCATAATGGTAAAACATATTTGTCTTAGAATGTTAAGATGGAGTTCATTCCATCAGAATCTTAAGATTTAGTCATTTTTAAACAGAGGCGCCATTTGGGGGGTCAGGGGTGGGTAAATGCCCACCCCAGATTTTCCAGGGGATATACAAAAATGAATAAAATTTTGAAAAACACATTCCTACTATTTTTAGATAATTAGACCGCATAGTCTGCCGTTTTTAGGGTATCTATAAATTCGCCTCGTCTTCGACTGTTTTACTCAAGGAAAATTGTATATACATACGTTAAAAAAAGAAGTAGAAAACAATGACGATTAACTAAAGAGATCAAGGGAAAAAGAAGAGAAATGATTTTTAGTATGCTACGGAACAAGCAACTGACGCACTTACCATAATAAATACAAAACAAAGAACACGTGCGAAAACTGTTTTCCTTAGATGCGTGCAATAGAAATATTGAAACAGTCCTTTTACACAAAATATTCCAAAGATCATATAACAAGGGTTTTGGGGTCAATACAAACCATTAGATCCTGAGGGAGAGGGTTGTAAGATATGCCCCTTAGGCATTTAAGGTTCTTATGAAAAAAATGGTTGAGTAAACTTTAGACCGGGCTCATTAGATTGAAATTGGAAGTTCTAGTTCCCCTTTAAAAGTCAATAAGTAAAAAAAAACTTTTTTCAGCTGAAAGTAAGGAATAAACATTAATCTGAGCCGTCGCCTCTCTCTTGGTCAAGTGTGATTTACACACAACAATTTTGACATGTTTAAATGTACCAGTGTTATTTGAATCTGTTTTTTCTTTGCTGATTGTTTTTGTGTTATTGATTTATTTGTTTTCTTTTTTTGTAAGCGGCCCTAGTTGGTATAAATAAATAAATAAATTTTACCTCTCCCAACCATGTGAAAAACTATCTGAAGCCCCGTTCCTCATGTCTGTTCAACGTGAATGTATATCTTGTCTATTGCCATATGACACCATAAATAAACACAAAGGTTCGTTAGGTATCAGAAAAGCTTTTGTTTCTAATGGTCTGAGATAAGAAAGGATCTATTCTTATGTAATTAAGCCAAAAATAAATATACGGCACTAATCCCTAAAGCAGAAAACGTGGTCTGTAAAGGAGAGGGAAGGCGCGTGTGAATTAGAGACAAACTCAGAGAAGGATTAAAAGCATTATTCTGATCACTAAGCAAAACCACACAGATGCCACTAAATCCTAGACAAAAAAAAGCAATTCGAAAGAAGTTATAAAAGTTTTAAGTTTTAAAAACTGGCGTTTGACCCCCCCCCCTCAAACCCTTGAAATGTTTGTCCGACTCGTGAAATATAACGAAAATGCATACACACATCTTTTCGATGCATGTTAAAAGTTTTTGTTTAAAAACCCCCTTTTAAATAAAGTGCCCCCCCCCTAATGAAAATCCAGGAAATAGTCCTGCCCTGCTATAATTTTTCAAACTCAATAGAAAAACCTATACCAGTATAAAGCCAAATATATGACTCGTAGTTGGTCAAGAGAGACAACCTAATAATTAAAATCTTCGCGTGATTCGAATGTCGCTCCTTACTTTCAGCTAAAAAAATTAGTTTTTTTTTATTTAATTACTTATAAACCTTACCTACAGTTAGTTACCACGGCCTGTTTGACCACTACGGTCAATTTCCTGTTTCGATTAAAATATTGAAATAAATAGGAAGTAAACAGATATATGACAACGTCGCTATAAAACTAAAAGTAACATCATAAAGTTTTCTTTTGATTACTAAATTAAACAAGCCAAAATGTTCAAGTTATTTCAAAATAACGTGACTAAGTTTTTTCATTCAATTGTATCTATATGGAATAAGGAAGCTGCTTAGTCTTGTTTAGGCTGGGAAGGTATTAATAATATAATACTAATTGCTCATTTTATGACTAAATAGTGCGGGGCATCAGTTATAGTATTATATGCCCCTGTTTAAACCGACTGACGGAGACACTAGTGACTCAGATGAATTTTACTTACAGTTACAGGAGCAAATAGACAGGGTCCCAGGTACAAATATGGTGTTTGATTAGGAGATTTTAACGCCCAGGTCGGTAGAAATTAGGATTGATGGTATTCTAGTCAAAATTTGGTATTTTCCAACCCACCTTGTATTGACAGATAGAACGGGTTCTTCGATATCACAGTAATTTTAGTTATGGATTTTAAGATTGAGGAAAACTCAAGCAACTTTTCTCACGCACGTGTCTACATGTATTTAAACATGAAAAGTTTGTTTATATTCTCAATTTTTTTCAAGTATTATCCACGTCAAACACTTAATAAAGAAGGAGGGTGTCTAGATTATTGGCAGAGATACATGAGTGAAGACAAATGTTCGTTACTAATAACACAAAAATTAAATGATTTGTTGACGATTTGGATCATTATTTCCATTTCATGATATTTCACTAGGATCAAGCGGCAAAGAAACATGTTCTAATTAAATGAACAAGTTGAGTGAGAGGCGTATAAAACACAAGTACCAAAAAAAGGAATCGTTTGACAATGCCAGTTGTGTTTTTCTCGACGGTGAATATTCCGTTTGCAATGCTGCTAACCAGGTGTATGCACGACGAAACCATTTCTAGAAGGGGGGGAGGATTATGGGAAACTCATTCGGTTTGTTCAAAGAAATTGTTAAAAACTCTTTTGCTTCTTAGAAGTTGTATTACTGCTAAAGCCAAGGTTCGAACCTGGAACCTCTCGGATCTAGAACCTTGAACATAACGCTTTACCAACTCAGCTACTTCGGCTTGAATACATTTACCTTTTATAGTTTTTTTTATTTTTATTCTTTTTAGTTTTCATTTTCTCCTTTATTTTTCAGTTTTTTTTTCCTTTTTTAGTTTTTTTTTTAGTTTTTAGTTTTTTACCTTTTTTAAGTTTTTTTTTAGTTTTTTAGTTTTTTTTTCTTTGTATTTTTTTTTATATTTTTTACCTTTTTTGTTAAGCCTGTAAGCTTCCTTCCTGGTTTAGACTTTTCTAGTGGAATATGAAGGCCAGAAATTGATACAAAACGAATGATTATTATGTACATTCTATCGAGCTGAGACTGTTTTCCTGCAGGAGATATCGAGCTGAGACTGTTGTCCTGCAGGAGATATCGAGCTGAGACTGTTGTCCTGCAGGAGATTTTTGACCGAGGCTTTATTGATTACAGTAGCAAATCCGTGGTTTTAAAAGATCATGCTGACTTAAGTTTTAGGTGACATTTAGAAAGCAATAGCCAAACACAGTTCGTTACCACGAACTGTTTGATAAAAATTGTAAATTTCAAAGAAATTGACATTGAAAAATAAAAAAAAAACTGTCAAGTAAAATCTTGGATCTTGAATTGCTGATATTTAAAGGAATTGACATTATTATAAATTAAACATTAGGTTTATTGTTATTAGTTCTTTCCAGTCACCTCGATTATAATAGTGATTTTGATATGTTTTTTTGTTTTTTTTCGTCGATGTTTTAGTTGTTAAAGCTATAGTCAATATAGTTATAGCCACTGTTCAAGGTAGTTATTGGTGCTGTTTTTCCTGGCAGTAAAACGGCTCCAATCACTAAATCTGCATTTTTTATTTCTTCGATAATATGAGCAGGTGTCGAGTAAACAGTTCTAAGTGCTGGTGCATATAACTGATCTAATTCTCTTAGTCTTTTTAAACTACGATCGAAAATCACCACTTCAGCACCCAAACCCAAGGCCATTCTCATAGCCTCCGTTCCTACAATCCCTCCTCCTAAAACAACCACTTTTCCGGGTCTTACCCCAGGAATCCCTCCAAGTAAAACACCTTTACCTCCGTCAACGCCCTTTTCCCCCAAACCCATCTAATAGAATTTTGAGATAGCAATTTTATTAAAAAACAGTTCAAAAATCAAATTGTAAAAACTTTGGGGATCGACAAAGCCCCAAGAATCTGGGGCAAACGTTTTAAATTATCCCCCGAGGCACTATGGGGTTAACATACTCCCCCCCCTTGACCCCAGGGCAAGTTTTGCAAATTATGCCATAGGAGTATATAAGGTTTTTATGGAAGGAATGATCGTATAATTTCCTCGGAGTCAAAAGGGGCCGGAGGATTGCTAGTGCGGAGGAGTAAGTCGCATTAGTCACTTAAAAAGAGCACTGAAATTGTCTGTAAACTTCCCAGTACCCATTACTATCACAATCACAACTTTTAGTTTTCGCTAGAATGAGCCATCTTGTGACATTCTAGAATCACTCAGTCGATACGATCACCCCTGGGGAAAAACAACAACAAAAAAACAAATAAACACGCATCCGTGATCTGTCTTCTGACAAAAATGCGAAATTCCACATTTTTGTAGATAGGAGCTTGAAACTTCTACAATAAGGCTCTCTGATAAGCTACCAGGCTCGCTGCGGGACGTCGCCAGGCCCGAAGGACGAAGCGCGGAAGATCAGACCGAGGTTGGCGGGATCCAAGTCCGATGTGCCGGCAAGCCCGATGCACCAGCATCATCAAGATCGCGGAAGATCAGACCGAGGTTAGTCCGGAAGATCAGAGCGAGGTTGGCGTAAGTCCGGACGGGATCGCGGAAGATCAGACCGAGGTTGGCGGGATCCAAGTCCGATGTGCCGGCAAGCCCGATGCACCAGCATCATCGGACCAGAGCTAAGTCCGGGCGAGCGCCGGGCGCCACGCCGAGGCGTTCCATGTCGACTGGCGCCATGGTGGCGATGGCTTCGGGTTCCAGCGAGTCCAGATAGGTCGCGCGCCGTGTCATGGCCCCGGTGTGCCAGTGCTCCAGGATGCGGCCGGTGGTCAGCACGATCGGGTAGTCGTCGTCCGGCGTCTCGTCGGGCGGCAGCACGTCGGCCGGCACGAACTTGCCGCGTCCGCTGGCGGTGGGGAAACCGTCGCCGAAGATCACCTCGTGGCCGGGTTCGTCCTCGCTGTCGACCGGATAGACCACCCTTTGTCGAAATTTTCTTAATAATTATTTCATGAGTTTGAATATTTCAGCCATATACAATATATTAAAATATGAAGACCCTCTCAAAGTAACGGTGATAGGGTAACTGAAAGGCAACCTTCATTTCAAGTTGTTATGAGCATTTTAAGTTCAGTAGAAATTCTTTTGTGTGAAGGGAGGGCCTCCAGAAAGCCTGAAGAGAAGGCTGTAATCTCAGGTGCTGTCAGTAGATCAGTTACCTTAATCGGTTGTGTGAATATGGTTACCGGGTTTTTTCAGGAGAGTCATCTCATATTTTCTCGAAATGCATCGAATTGGATTGGTAATCAGAACTTCTAGTGCCCTTTTTAAGACTCAGAGTGATCGGAAGGCGGTTACCCCCTCCCAAAAACTCGTATTTTCCCGAAATTCATCTGATAGAAATTTTGAAATTAGAACCTTCGAAAACAGCTCGTTCGATTGGGAATTGAAAGGGCCAGTGCCCTTTTTAATAGTCGAAAGTGGAGGGCAACAAACTGCCTTCCCAGGCCCACCATTTCCCTAAACACATTTATTTCCCCAAAATTTTTGCGTGTTTTGATTTTGGCTCTCCGCACATGAATACTTAGAACGAAATTTGCATTATTTTTTTGGGGGGGGGGGCTAAATGGCTTTTTCTTAGTTTTGATCGGACGATTTTGAGAAAAAAAGAGTGGGGGAGGAGGCTTGGTTGCCCTTCAATCTTTTGGTTACTTAAAAAGGCAAATAGAACTTTTAATTCCTTACGAACATTTTTATTAATAAAAAATATACGTAACATCCGAATTAACTTTCATAACGAACTTTTATATTCGAATATTTTATCACGTATATGCCGATCACTCCTTTGTAAGTTAAAAATACCTAATTTTTTTATTTTTCAGAATTAACCCTTTTCCCCCAACTAACCCAAAGAGAGTGGATCCTTTTTGGTTATTTCAATCACGTATCTAGGACTAATGATTATTATTACCACCAAGTTTCATCCCGATCCCTCCACTCTAAGCGTTTTCCAAGATTTTATGTCCCCAACTCCCCCCAATGTCACCGGATCCAGTCGGGATTTATAATAAGAGCTCTGAGACACGATATCCTTCCAAAATCAAATTTCATTAAGATGAATAAATGTGGGTATAATGTCGATAATAATCTTTTTATTTGGAAATCCAATCTAAAGCCCTGAAATGGACCCAAAAGTGACACCAAATTCCTTGTTTTTTATACTCTCCAGAAAGAAACACTACAATTTCTGGAAACGACCTTAAAACATTAATTTTATCATTTATAAACGGAGACCATTTAACTTTGTCCTTCTTCCCTCTGACGTGCAAATATATAGGTGAATTCTCAATAGATTGCCTCTTTTTTTGCTTCCCCGTTAAATTAATAAGAAGAGAAAAGTCTCGCTCCTTACTACAGTTCGTTACCACGAACTGTTTGATAAAGGATTGGTTATATATGAAATTGCGCTAATCGATGGGGTAGCAGTCTTTTTTATTGGATGTTTTCTTAATTATAGGAATCCATTCGGAAAACGACGAGCGTTAGTTATTACTTGACATTCTAGTTGTTACGAACTTTTCTAGTAAAATCTTATCGAGTTAAGTAGGATAAGGTTAGACTGGAATTGATGAATTTTCATCTGCAAAAAAATCACACGAATTTAGCACCGATTAAAAAAAAAAAACGCCCCCTTCATGGAAATTGTCTTCCCTCATGATAAATTCCTCTATGAAAAGATCCTCCCACGCAAACCTCTCCCCCGACCCCTCTCCCCTCCAATACGAAAAATTCCCCCTGAAAACGTCTGTACATTTCCCAATAACAATTACTATATGTAAACAATGGTCGAAGTTCGTAACTTACAGCCCCTCCCCCTGGACTGTGGGGGATTAAGTCGATCCGAAAGACATAACTATTAGGGTTTTGACTATGTTGAACAAAATGGCTCTCCCAAATTTTGATTCGGTGGTCGAGACGACACGCTGAAGCGGTTTCTCTCCGACCTATCGAGTTCGGGTCGACTCAAGACCTCTTCGGAAGCACCTCGCTCTCTCGTCGAAGACTTCGGAGTCGAGGCACGACTCGTGCGGCAGTTCCGCGAGATCGACGACTACAACCAGAGTGTTCTCCGAGAGAGCCCAAAGACCCGCGCGAAGTTTCTGTCGCGACTCAACTACAAGTCGCACAAGGCGTACGAAGCGTCCGCGGATTCGTACCGCGAGTATTTCCGCCACGAGGTGATCGGGCATTTTGCTCTTCGGCAGTCTTAAGGAGCGAAAAGGTCTTCTTCACGTAGTTGGTCACCGTATCAATGCCGTCGATGTACTCTTTGAGTTCCGGTGTCCATTGGGCCTCAACCAGGCGTGAACTCATGGCCGGGTCGGCGCCTTCAAAACGCAGATAAAACCACGGCTCGCCGCGCCGCAGAATCAGCGGTTTGCTCATGTCGTGCCACTCAAAAGCCCACATCAGACGTCGCGGCCACACGTTGAGCTGAAAGCGGCCGCTGATGATCAGGCCTGGCCAGCGTTCACCCATTCGAACCCCTGTTGCCGCCGTGAAAGGGCGGAGTCCTAGGCCTCTAGACGATGGGGACGGCATGTTTACGACCCACGTTCCGGTTTCTTAGAGCCGGATTTGCCTCGTCGCAAACGAGCGCGCATTGTACCCGAAAACCTTGGCCCGTCAACGAGTTTGCTCAGGAAATTTCGTGCCGTGCTGAACAGTTAGCGAGAAAAAATTTCGCATCTGGCGGGTACCATCAGCCGTCCAATTCAGTACACTAGCCACCCTTTTCCATCACCCCCGGGAGTCGAGGTCCAAAATTTGTGTGATGTTAAAAAAAGGAGGAAACGCTCCCTAGAAGACAAGAGATCTTCATGAAGTTTACGACATAAAATTCAGCATATCCGAGAACCCCTCTGAAGAAGTTTCAAGCTCCCATGTGCGAAAGTGTGGAAATTTGTAGTTTTTTTTGCCAGAAGCGAAATCACAGATACGTGTTAATCTGTTTTTTCCTAGGGATGATCGTATCGAATCAGTGACCCTATAATATCGGGAGAGGGTTAATTTGAAAGGAAATTAAAAATTCAAGTGCCCTTTTACAAGACAGATAAAATTTCAAAAATTGGCTTCTACAGAATCCCCAGAGAATATCACACACATTTCTCTTTATCTTCTTTCACAATTATTCGAAGATGGTAATGACGCATTTGAAGATGTGGATGAATATCTAAAAGAAATTTAACAGATAGCGATTTTGTGCCTAAAATCCCTATTTTGAGGTGTTTAAATCCCAAAAACTGTGTTTGTATTTATGTTTAAACTGTGATGCCAATCAAAAAACTTATGACAAATAACGCACCAGTAATTCTACTAAACATCAATGAGTACAATCATCTTATATTCTCCAAAAAATTCTGAACTTCCTTGCGAGTCCGGGCAACTTTACACCTTCGATCCGACCTTTGCAATAAATAGGAAAGAAACCACATTTCTCATTGCCCGATGATGGGAGACGGATCTCTCCCGAAACGTTGCCCTACTAAATATCAAAGGCTTGTCATGATAAGTTATGACTATCATGTCTAATACAGTGTCAGAAACAGCCTTGATAAGTCCGAATATATTTACTCATATGACGGTTTTGATAAAACTTACTCTTTGTTTGGAATAGTCACTTATGCGTCTCTATTTTCAGTCAGCAGATGATTGATGAAAAACATTAAAGGGGATGGGAGGGAAGTAATACAAGACGGGCAAATTTTTATTGCAGTGTCATCAGACGTGCAAATACTGATCAAACTTGGAAGAAATTGAACATTCGGAAATAGTGGAAAAATGCACTAAAATCTTATAAAAATTCATCTGACAACAGTACGAACAAAATGTTGGTGAGTAGAGTAAAACGAAAATACCACGATGCAACTAAGACTCACCTATCTAAGAAAATTAATAGATTTCTGTGCCAGGGCTCTCTATTGAGCCATAGTATTGTTGTGATTGAGGTTAGTTAGCACGCGGCAGCGGTGTACCTTATTTCGCAAGCTTAGCTGTTTCGTGGTGTTCATGGAGGGGAGCTGGTTTGATTTTTTTTCGTGTGAAGCTGTGGAAATTGGAAATGGGTGGGTAACCCACACAACCTTTGTTTCTGAGGAGTGGTCGAACAATTCTGTGCTCCCCACAGAACCTGAACGAAATCTGAACGATTGGGGATGTGCTGAAACAAATTGTCTTTTGCAACTCGAGGGGTGTCGGACGCCGGAGGGAGTGACGGAAGCGCTGGCGGATGTTGAGGCGGAGCTCTTTGCGCATCGCGACATGATTCGCCACGCCTTGCAGGAGCTCGAGGACTTGGGTCTCGAGGTGTATCGGCTCAACCCGTTGGTTGTGCACTTCCCGGGTGTGCGGGCCGCCGGCGATGAGGCCGAAGGCGCCGACAACGACAACCCCATGGTGTTCTGCTGGCGCGAAGACGAGCCTTCGGTGGCTCACGCGCACCCCCAGGACGGGGACTACGGCTACGTTAATTTTGATGAAATATATCAAAATATAATGAAATTTGTTATTTACATGTTATAGCGACCACACCAAAGAAATGAAGTTAGGTTAACCCTAATGAAACATACAAAAGTATGGTGAAAATAGTACTTTTGTAACAAAAGTATGGAAATTACAACAGAGAATTATGGAAAGCAGACGGCCAAGAACGCATTCTATTAAATATTTAATTAAAATACATTTGACGAGTATTTTATCTCACTAAGGCTAAGCTAATTATCTCCGAATGCAGACAGAAAAACCTCTTTATTTAATAGGGATAATCTGCGTAATAAGAGGTTTGCTGGGAGTTCAACTATGGATTAGGCAACCCGACTCTGTAAGCACTTATGCTTTCATTGCCAGTGTCATTTGGTTTATTTCAGGGCTGATGTATCTGACTGGCTATCGCAATGTGAAAAAACACGGTCTTGTATGAAGGAATAGACGATTGTGTAGGCATTGCTCACCAAGTTAAGAATGCGAGAATGTGCAATAGTACAACCGATGAGGTGAGGATGGTTCTAATTTTCAAATAGTCTTTCTCCCGCTTATAAGATTACGGAAATTTACCAACTTATAACCACAATTTATCTAAACAAAGATAGCCTTGATATCATAATTATTTTCTTGTTTATAAGGACTAGCATAAGAAGTGATCTTAAAAAGGGGCGTTGATTTGCAGGGAGGGGGATTCATAAGGTGTCCCCCCCCCCCTTCATTTTGAAAATACATTTTTGGGGTATTTCCATTGGAAAATGGCCTTTTTTCTATTCTCACTGAAAAAAATATAGAAAAGTAGTAAAGTCACCCACCCCTAGATTTTAATAAATACATGGTTTTCGTGCACATTACTTTTGTGTCGGGAGGGTAAAACGTAATTTTGACTGGCATTGATAGCATGGCTTCTTCACGAAGCTGGCCCTCTATGAGAGGTGGGTCGGTTGGAATTTCCAAAATATCAGAAGGAGCTTTGGGAAGGTCATAAGCTATATCATTCTCTGGAAATAATCCTAAAAGTCGTAACCATTCAATTATATATTATATTTGGTTACATCGTTACAAAAATATTAGACTTGGCTAAATTCAACTGAAAGTGGCATTGTATAGTCTAAATTCTACCCCAAAATCATTAAAATTAAATGTCCTGAAAGATTCAAGACATTTATCCAAAATATGAAAAACCAATAAGTCGGTTTTTAAATTTTTCTCTTTATGTTTATATATCCGCATTATAAATTTTGTTTTAGTCATTTCATTTTATATTATATTACGTTGTATATAATAGTAACATTTTTGTAGAACAAAAATGTCTACAATTGTAAAAATCTGTAATTAGTAGGAGCATGTTATTATAAATATAATTACGTTGAGCAATTATACTATTTGCATTTTCAAACCACATAAATTACTTTCACCTGAGAACCCTATCAACTTTCACTTCTACTCCGCATTAATTTCAGATAAGCTGGTTTAAATTACCTATTATTTGATAAAATGATAACCTTTACCGTATATGCTATTGATCTAACCAGTAATTTAGCCTTAATGAAAATAATACGCGGTCATCCTTTAACGTCAAACTCTGGAACTTCTCACTTAAACTTAAATTATCTACTGAAATATCATAAAGACACCTTCTATTTCATCTTCCTTATCACATCATTGCTTCATGTTGAATTTATTTGACTAAGGTGAAATGTTTCTTCTAGAGTAGCTATTGCTCACTTTTGAGAAGTCTGTAGACGAGTAATGCTACCCCCAGAAGATTTTCAGAAACTTTTTTCTCCATTAGCGATTGATAAAAAATGTAGTTTACCTTTCTCATAGCACCAAATCTTCAACCTAAAAAAAAATCAAAAAGTGACATTTACCGATCATCTAGCACTATTCAGTCAAAATAATTAGTCAAATAAATTCGTAATTAGTAAATAATTCAGTAAAAGTACTTGCTGCTCTGATATAACCTATTGGTAAAGCAGGAAGGTCAAATTCAAGATCCATCAGATATTAAGGATGAAGGACCTTCAGAAACTACACCACAAAATACACCACCTCCAGCCTCCTTCAGCGAACAAGCCAGCACTCAATCTCCACATCTTTTAGACGCCAGTAGTTCAAACCAAGTAGTAAGTCTTCTTTTTGGCTTTTTTTTAAATTTATATTACAATCACTTTTTTTTTAATATTTAAATGTTCCCATAAAACCTTACAGAATTCAAATAAGAATTCTTGTTCATGCCCTTGTTATATCTCGTCGGGGGCGTATAAGGTTTTTATGAAAAGGATGATCACATGAACATTGGAGGCTGCCTATTGGACTTAAAATTGAAAGTTCTAGGACTTTTTTAATGGTCAAAGCTGATTGATGGGTAACCTGCCCCCCACCCATCATTTACCCATACACGCTTCCCTTCTCACGGCCAACATTTTCCAAAACAAATATTAAATCAAAATTTTGAGACGTCTGCTTTCTTCAGCATTGTTAAAAGATCCTGTAATTATGCCCTTGTAAACGTCAACCCCTCTCACAGCCCTCAGAACCGGTCAATGACAGGGACGGCAGCCCCGCTGCCACGGCCATGAAAGCGCGTCGATTGAGCATATCGAACCTCCTGAAATCCGCCCCTGTAAGACACCATTGCCGGGGTGGCGAACAAGCAACATTGTCGTGAGGTTCTCGGACCTAACCGGTCGCAACGGCCTCCGCGGCAGTCATGTCCGGCTGGATTCCTCCCACCTCGGCTTCCGCCGCGGCGAAGTTGAGTTCTATCCGCAAGCCGTTCGGCGCATCCACGAAGAGCTGGAACAGGTCGCCGACATTGGCGTTTATCCTTACTTATTTTTCAAATTTCATTCAATTTCAAATTTGTCTTCGAATCGATCACGAGCAAAGCATTTGAGTCGTTTGTGTTGACCATTTTCATTTTGCAATCATCAGATACATGGTTATGTCAGCAAAAAGGAAACAATTTGTCCATGTACTAATGCAAGATCAACTCCTTCAAAGATTTTATAATCAAATTTTATTAAAATGATCAAAAATCTCAATGATAATGTGTTTTGTGAGCCCCATCAAAATTCATTGTTGACCCGAATAAGCATTGTTTCCCAGGGCATTCCCAAGGATGTGGTCAATCACTGATTCTCCATTCTGGACCATGTATGTTGGCCCCTGGTGCCCCCAGCACTGCCCTGGGATTTCCATCAATCCCCACCCCAGCCATGGCCTGATAGTGCCCCTCGCCTTTGCCATCCTTTCATCCACCTCTACCAGTAGTGGCAGTTCCCGCACTGCATTAATCCCCCATCACATACACCAGTTCCCCATTAACCTCTCAAGCCCCCTGTTGTACCTCTTCTGCCAGCTCCCTCCTCCCCTTTTGGTCAGCCTACACTTGGACTATGTTCCCAACTATGGTCAAACTGGGTCACAGAGAAGTTATATTTGAAAATAGAATGCAAATAATGAAAGAAAAAGAGAAATCTTCAGAAAAATTTTATGAGACATTTTGCATATATTTGATATATATATTTGTCAGCCATTCTTAGCCATTGTATGTTAGTTAAAACGTATATAATTCCCTGGAAGGGAAAAAACTGAAAAATAAAGGAGAAAAACAAAACTAAAAAAATAAAAATAAAAAAAAATAAAAAGGTAAAAACTCAAAAAAAACTATACTTCATGAACCAGCTAAGGTTATTAATATGTTTTTTTGAAGAAATATTGTTTTAGACGTTGAGCTAATACAATAGACAATATGTGCAACCGGGTGATCAAAATAGCGTATATGCAATATATCAGGAACAGTTAAGGATATGTAGTTGAATCTTTCAGAGAATGTTGAGGTGGATGTTTTAAATCAAAAGAAATTATGTGTGTTCCTGTTGTCAAAAGGGTGTATCTGCAGTATCTCAGGAACGGCTAAGGCTATTAAGTTGAAACTTTCAGAGAATGCCGGTGAACTTTATATATTTGGAGTCAATGCCAAAGTTTAATTTTTTATGTTTCTCTTTTTTGTCAATATTATGTTTTTGGAGTTCTTGTTACTATTGAGCTGAGTTGCTCCCTTCTTGCTGTTCGTTGCCATGAGCTTTTTGAAAGAATGCATATTATCTGGGTAAGTATATTGTCTCATTCCGTATTTATAACGTTTTGACGTCGGTGGCATTCTGATTTTGTTCCAACTTTGGGATGGGTCTCTTAACTTGCAAGCTATTAGCCCGAGTTTACATTAAAAATAACCTTCCAAGTGTGAAATTGCCCCACATCACTAATAAATTAATGAAACCCCAAACGAACGGAAATTACAAAAGATAACCGACTCACAACCATAAATGAGCAAAAATTAAAAGGAGTAGGGCCGACAACCCCCATGTCTTCTCAAGACCAGAACATAATTTGCACTTTACTACAAAAAAAAGAAAGGGTGGATTGTCAGTTTAAAATACATATTCTGATTTTTATCTTAATGCTTCTTTATCTATCAAAGTCAGAAAAAGGAAAACATTTAAAATGTATTTTTTTTCGTAACCGAAACTCTAAAAAACGGAATTTTGATATCAATAGATATATCAGAAGAATTGGCTTATTATGCTGATTCCAAATATATAATTTTCATTAAGTTTAGTCTTACTCACCAGAAGCTACAATCCTGAGAATATTTGTCTGATTTTTGAAAAAAAGAGGGAAAGACCCCCTCGAGGCCATAGAATTCTAGTGAAAATCACACCCTCTGATTCAGCGTATCAAATAACCCTAATGTAGAGGCTTTAAGCTCATATCTGCAAAAAGGTGGAATTTTGTAATTTTTTTAATACCTTAAAAAAGCATTGTTCAGGATCTAGTGGAGTTGGACGAATTCGCACTCTCTCATTAGGTATCACTGCTCACTTCAGAATCAGGACACGATGTTTGCTAAAAACCAATCCTATAAAAAACCTTACATTATAAGGAAATACGTTTAGCCCAAAAGAACTTTAGTTTCATTCCTATGAAATCTGATGATGGAGAAATTGATGACTGTACCAACCGTCTTTTCTATACTTGAACCACTGCTTTAACGTCTGTGCTACGTGACTGTTGAAATATTACTCCGCGGCGTCGCGGAGGTCATCCTCGTCGCCGAGGACGAGCCCCTGGTGCGCAACGTCGTCGTGCGCACCCTGGAGACCGGGGGCTACCAGGTGTTGGTCGCCGCCAACGGGCTGGAGGCGCTGAAGCTCTCCCGGGAGCACGACGACATCGCCCTGGCCCTGCTGGACGTCGTCATGCCCGAGCTCAACGGCCCCGAGACGGCGGCCAAGCCCCGGGAGCTGCGCCCGGACCTGCCGGTCCTGCTCGGCAGCGGCTACAGCGACCAGACCCGCGTCCCCACCCTCCTTCTTATTTCACTGGGCTTCAACTTCTGCTGTTTTAATATGTAGGGAAGTTTTCACACAAGCATATCTCTCTGTTGATTCTCAGTATATACATTTGCTTGTATGATTTTTCGTCATTAATAATGTTTGTCTATTTTACTTTTCTTACTTTTTGAACTAATAATATAATTTAACTATATAAGTAAATATAGTTTTTTAGTTTCCGTTGTTTGGTATTCTGTGGTATTATTGTATTTTGAACTAAAATTTCTATTTTAGTCTATTTATATTCTATTTTGAATCGCTATTGTGGGCCATGCGTGTGAGCTGTAGGTTGTTGACGAGTTTTTCTTTAATACCGTGATTTTCCAGCTAAATAACCGCATTTGCTACCTCTAAATTACAAAGGTTGAGTAGACAATAGTCTGCTGTACTTAAAGTGCCTTGGCATTCCTTGGCTTACACTGTGATGAAGAAAAGGCCAAATTTCCCTAGTCACCTTCGGAGCAACAGTTTTATTGATATTCATAGGCCTAGGGTGGTGCTCAAATAATCCTTTATTTGAATTATGAAATCCTTTAGCCTCCCTGTGAAGTGGGAAGTGAAATATATAGCATGAGTAAAAATTTCAGAAAATGCTTTCAATAAGAACAGCCGAGGAGTAACAGCCAAATCATGGAACATTGGAATACTGAGTGAGGGGAATATATTAGAACTGGAGCTGACAATTATGTTACAAAGATTATGCAATGTCGAACCATGTTTCTCAAACAGTTTTATTTCATTTTGATTTGATAAAGCCTCTTTCATTAGAAGTAACTGATACAGGCATAGATAATTACATCTTCAAGGTGACTTCCACGTTCATATAGGAAGGTACTGGGGCTTCTGCCCGCGGCGTCACTCTATGCCGCAAACATTTTCGGCCAGACCGACCGCGGCACCAGCACAAGCCTTCAAAGTGTGCTCAAGGGACTTCAGTGGCTGCTGCGCCAGGATGTGAAAGTCATCAATTTTGCGATTGCGGGCCGGCACAGCAAAGGCTTGGCCCTGTTAATGAAACGGGTCGCGGCCCGCGGTGTCGTCATCGTCGCGCCGGCGGGCAACTTCGGTCATGACGCCGCCCCGGCCTGGCCGGCGGCCCATAAAGATGTCATTTTTTTTGGAAGAATAGGAAAATAAGTCTGAGAACCAAGATTAGAATTTTGGACGCTACAGTGATGACAGTGGTCAAAAATGGTCCTGAAACGTGGACGCTCCGAAAGACAGAGGATGATTTGTTATGTGTTTACCAGAGGAATTTTGAGAATTCTTTTGAGGACCCATATGACCGACCATGTTTCAGACAGTAAGCTGTATGAAAAATGTGGTTCCATTTCACTTCCTAGGCATATATTACGAGAAAGTTTGACATAGCTTGGATACGTTCTGGGGATGATGGTCTTTCAACCCTATCAGGGACCGGACAACATTAAATTAGAAATAGTCGTTTTCCCGATTTAGCCATCCGGGGGGAGAGTGGGGGACCGGTTAATTCGGAAAAAATAGAAAAATGAAGTATTTTAAACTTATGAGAGGGTGATGGGATCTTAATGAAATTTGTCGTTTGGAATGATATTGTGCCTCAGAGCTCTTATTTCAAATCTCGACCGGATCTGATGATATTGGGGGGAGTTGCAGGAGGGAAACCAAAAATCTTGGAAAACACTTAGAGTGGAGGGATCGAGTAAAAATTTGGAGTACTTGTTGCAGCACTGGTACCGTGTAAGTTCCAGCAAAGGGGAAAATTTCAAAGTCGTTTTCCTCGGAATTTTGAAAATCTTAGTTACGACAAAACCGCTCTCAGGGGACGATATGCCCTCAGGGCGTAACTTAAAACGCCTGCCCCCAGGCCCTAAGGGGTTGAATCAACAGCGGAGTTTTTCTTATCTGACCTTACAGCTATCTTTAACAAATAACTATCTCAGAATTTTTATCCGATGGGTTTGAGGAAAAAACGGCGTGGAGGGGCAGGTTGTTTCGATTGGCCTCGAGCGCGGCCTTGGTCAGCAGGCCCGCCTCGACACCGACGGCCGCGGCCTGGCCGAGCAGCCCGCCGCTGTCGAGGTCAGGCATCGGCTCCGGCGCGCATTCGCTGCGCCGGACCAATTCGCAGCCCGCCAGGCGCGCCAGCTCGCGCGTGATCACCGGATCTCCGCAGGCATCCTCCAACTCGGCGATCACGTCCGCCGGAATGAATCGTTCCGCGTTGGCCTCGGTCTGGTCGGCATACTGCCAAAGGGTCTGTGAGGCGCAAAATGGGATTAATATTACTATTTTAAGTGATTGTATGGATGAGTAGGGTTAAGGCCTCATTCAAGTGCTGACTTATATTAATCACTAATTTAGGAAAACAGTCTTCCTTTTCACCTTCTCTCTTTTTTTTTCAATGTGTTTGTGCTGTTGCATTGGTGATTTCTCTTTTCGTAATATCGCGAAAAATGATTTTACTTGATCTTCTAGATTGCTAAGAAACCATTTCCGTACAAACATTATACTAAAATAAGATAAGATCTATTTATAATTAATTCATAACACGGCAAAAAAAAATGCGAAATTCCACATTTTTGTAGATAGGAGCTTCAAACCTCTACAACAAGGTTCTCTCATACGCTGAATCTGGTGGTGTGATTTTCGTTAAGATTGTATGACTTTTAGGGGGTGGTTCCCCCTATTTTCTAAAATGATGCAAATTTTCTTAGGCTCGTAGCTTTTGATGGGTATAACTGATCTTGATGAAATTTATACATTTAAAATCAGTATTAAAAGGCGATTCTTTTGATGTAACTATTGATATCAAAATTCCATTTCTTAGAGTTTTGGGCACGATTCAAATAAACGACCAGAAAATAAGTTAAAAAAAAAGTTTTTCTCGACTGAAAGTAATAAGCAACTTTAAACCTTAAAATAAGTAGATATTATTCCTGATATAATTCCCCTAAATTATTTGCTCTTTAATCTAAAGTTTGACTTTTTGTCCAATTTTTTTAAGAACATTTGCTGAAACACATTATTTGTCCTTTTATTATTTTATCCCCTGAATTGTTTGCTCTTTAATCTAAAGTTTGACTTTTTGTCCAATTTTTTTTTTAAGAACATTTGCTGAGTAAAGATAATACCCCAGTTCCTCTTCAAAGAGGGGTCTATCAAATACCATGCGACTGTGGCAAATATAATGTGGGTGGAACTCACCAGAATTTAGAGAAATGCAAACAACAGCATAAAGATGATATCACCAAAGCTCTAAATTCTAACATTGCTGCTTTTTCTTTTGATTCTGCTTTAAGCAGCCATGTATTTGAAAATCCTAGCCACAAAACTTTTTCTAAGAATCCGCACTTATTAACAATGACCTAGGCATAAAGCAGGTAATTTGAGAAGCTATTGGTAGAACTAGTTATGTTTGTTGTATTCAAAAGTTTTTTCATTAAATTTTTGTACTCAGCTTGCAACTGAAACATTCGGAATGTATCAGCTAGCTGAGCTTGAAAATTGAAAAGTTTTTTCTTTTTTTTTTTTTTTTGGTACTCAGGCAGCTATAAAGATACTCGAAATTTATCAAATAGATGAGTTCGCTGTACTCCAATGTGCTTTCATCAAATGTTTGAACCTCATTCTGCAACTAAAACACTCAGATTTCACCAGCTAACTGAGTTTGTCCTACTCAAAAGTACCAAAATGAGATTGCCCACTATAGCGAGCTAATAAGGCAACAAAAGCCTTTAGAAAAACTTTTTTGGGCTTAACATTTAACTTTTTTAAAAAATGAAGATCAAGCTCTATAGTGCTCTTTGCAACTGGAAAGTCTGCTGAAAAAAAGCTTTCGGTGATGCAAAGACTATGACTTTCGTTTTTTTCGTTCATGTTTTGACTTTTTGATTTTTTTAAAAAATGGAGTCTCTTCTATAGCTGAAACTTCTTCTTCTATTTGTGTCTTATCAATCTGAATTTTTAGATCAGCCAAAAAAAATAAGCAAATTTCGTTTTAATTCTTCCTCTGCGGAGAGCCAAAATCAAAACAAGCATTGATTCAAAAACGCTCAGAAATTAAATAAAAAAACAAGTTTTTTTTTTAACTGAAAGTAAGTAGCGACATTAAAACTTAAAACGAACAGAAATTACTTCGTATATGAGAGGGGTTACTTCCTGATCAACACCGTGCTCTTTACGCTAAAAAAAGATGAGATGAGAGAAAGAGTCAAACTTTAGCTTAAAGAGCGGGGCGTTGAGGAGAAAGCAGCCCTCATTCGAACGGAAATTAAAAGTTCTAGTTCCTTTTCTAAGTGACAAAAAAAATTGGAGGGCAACTAGGCCCGCTCCCACGCTCATTTTTACCCAAAGTCACCTGATCAAAATTTTGAGATAGCCATTTTGTTCAGCATAGTCAAGGAGATGTTTACGTGGGAAGATCTTTCCATGGGGAAACAAAATTTTCCATGAAGGGTACGCTGGATTTTCCAGCATTATTTAAAAACAATGAGAAATTAAAAAAAAAATTAACTGAAAGTAAGGAGCAACATTGAGACGTATATTTGGCAGCACTAACAATGGCTCAAGCCCTCGGTCGTCGATCGCAGTTTTTTCGATCTGCAGCAGTTGCAGCGATGGAAAATCGACAAGATGTTTCAATCCCTCGTTCGTGATCATCGTTCCTTTCAAATAAAGATTTTGCAGCTTTGGCAGATTGGGCAACCTGGAAAGCCCAAAGTCATTTATGTTTGTATCCCAGAGTCTCAAGTCTTCGAGATTTTCGAGGTTTTCCAGGTGGCGTAGTTCTGTGCCAGTGATGCGTCTGTTGTTTCCGAGTTCTTTGTAACTGTTAATTTTAAAGTAGACGGTGTTTAATGAACAGACATGTTGATTTCTTATAACAAAAACAGCGACACAACAACAAAATAATACCACAGGATAAATCAAGGTCTACAAATAAGAGCTCCTGCAAATAAAAGTGGGGCTTTCCAACTCCTTCCCTCTCAAGCCTTCCCTCTAAAAAGTTTAAGTGTCATTTGTATTTTATATATAAAAAATGCAATAAAAAAAGTGAATCATGGTAATAAAGAAGATTATAGAAATAAAAATCAAATAGGCAAAATCGGGAACAGCCCCTTTAATAGACGGGGTAATTGCTGTTCGATTTAAGTTTTAATGTTACTCATTACTTTCATTTAAAAAAAATTGTTTTTTATGTAATTTCTGAGCGTTTTTTGTTAATCCATGTTTTGATTTCGGCTCTCCGCAGATGAATATTTAAAACGAAATTTGCATATTTCTTTTTTTTGGCTAAATGACTTTCTCATAATTTTGATCGAACGATTTTGAAAAAAAATGAGTGTGGGATGAAGGTGGCCAAACTTTGAAAACTTTGTTTTAGGGCAGATATGAACCAGCCAGATACGCGTGGCGGACAGCGGGACGTGAATGGAAAGTGTTTGGCGAACGACAAATCGACACCACATTTGGCGACACGATTTACCTGACGGAGATTAAGGCCGCCAATAACGACTACGCTTCGTCCACTGAAGCTTTCCAGGAATTCTGTGGAGATGTCTATACAAAACTTTCCGACAAGCGCAAAGAAATGCTTTCCGAAGCGCAGCTGAATGCTCTTGAAAAGGATTATGCAGATAGGAATTTCGACGACATATTGACTGCTCAAGCGGCTAACTAAAGGAAGCGTGGGACATCATCCAGGACAAGGAGTGAGTCATGGCTGACATCGCGATTGCGGACGTGCAATCGATTTGCGGGCGCATTACCGCCACAAATCAGAAAATAGAGGAACTGGCGGTCGCCGGTGAATGGGAGGCCGTTTCGGATCTTCTCGCCAAACGCAACGCGATGTTGCGAGAACTTGCGGATGAGGAAAAAGAAACCCTCCCGCCAATGCCGACTCCTCCCCCCGCCCCCCCCCCCCCGCTCCCCGACAACCCCCCGGCCCCCCCCCCCAAAATACTTCACTTTTTCAGATTTTTCCTCTCCCTTAAGCCCCCTAGATGGTCGAATCGGGGAAAACAACTTTATCAGGTCAATTTGTGCAGGTCCCTGACACGCCTACCAACTTTCATCGTCCTAGCACATCCAGAAGCACCAAACTCGCAAAAGCACTGGACCCCCTAACTCCCCCAAAGAGAGTGGATCCAGTCGAGTTACGTTAATCACGTATCTACGACATTTGCTTATTCTACCCACCCAGTTTCATCCCGATCTCTCCACTCTATGTGTTTCTAAAGCGGAATCAATTAGGGAAGCAAAACTCTCCTATACTCAGATTACACTGATGATTTGAGCCTCCTAGATGAAAATATTAACAAAATGAGTGAATTTTTATTGTGCAAGAATAGCTTTAAAAATTAATTGTAAGAAGACTAAGTCGTCTAAGACGATTGGGAGTTAGTGAAGATGAAGAAGTGATGTTGGATAATGAGAAGATTAGTCAATTGGACAGTTACTCTTTACTTAACCAGGCATAATTATTAGTAAAGAATTTGGGTGCCGTTAAAATATTAAAAGCAGAGAGATTGCCGTTGCCTGTGTCGATCAGAACGCCGGAGAGAAGTGCCTGCAATGGCTCGTCGCCTGGGGCGAGGAACACTCGATCTACCGCAACCGGGTGCTGCAGCTCAGCTTCGAGGCCGGCACAAAGGACGAGTATGGAGACGTGGAGAGCCCGGAACGGCTGCGTGTCATATTCCGGTCCGACGAACCGGTCGGCGACGACGACATCGTCATGGACGAGGATGTGCTCAAAATCCTGTGGCGCAACGTCATCGATTTGCACGAGAGGCGCGACCTCCTGAACCGTACGGAACCAAAATTGAATTGATCCTTTGAAATGACTTTCATCAGCCAGGTCAGATTTGAGGTTTTTTCCTTTGACCAAAAACTCGGAAATGTCACGGTGAAACTGAGTGCTTAGCGCCGCGTTATGGTCTCCGTCCAGGTGCTTGTTATTTTCTCCCCAATATTCTCCCTCCAGCTCATCAAATCCATTGTGCCCTCCAGTGCCGACTCCGCTCTTGGGGATCATTCCTAGGAACCAGCATAGTGTTCCCACAGGCCAGTCGGCGCCGGCGCAATCATTTCAGAAAGCCTATTCAACAAGTTCCTATAGTGTAATACTTAGGATTTTTTATTGATTCAAACCTTTCGTGGAAGCATAACTGTGACGTTATTTCTTCAAAAATTGCCCGAGGAGTTGGAATGCTTCGTAGATTGAAGCATTTTTTGCCAAAGCGGGTTCTTCTAACGGTTTATCACTCTAATGACTTTACCCATATATTTCAAATGGCTATCTGATTTGAAGCAACAATTTTTACAATAATTTCAAATGAGTCCAGATTCTTCAGAACAATGCCGTGAGTATCATTGAAAAAGTCACAATAGAACGCAAAAAACATATATAGTCGTTCTGGGAGAAAAATACAATATTAGACATTTCTTATCATAATGGTTTCCTATATCGGCTTAATGGTACTCAGGCATGCTCAATTTGACGGTGTATTTTCATCGGGATTACCCCCTTTTTAGGTTGTTTTCCTTCATTTTATATAATTACACAAACTTTAGTATGCACTTATAACTTACGATTAAGCTTAAAACTGGAAACAAATACATATTCGGAATACAAATTCGGTTCTTTGATTTAATGCTCCTGTTGGATCTGGTTGCTAGCCCCACTCCTCCCCCGCGTGAATTAACTGCTAGGACTCTCCGATGGAAAAGATCTCTAGGCTAGGTTAGGGACCCCATGGTTAGGTTAGGTAAGGGCTCTTACGAAGGAAAAGGGCATCCTTGTGAAATTGAATGCTAGGGATTCCCTTTTGTTAGATTAGGGGCCCGGTGAAGTTGGATGCTAAGGGCCCCTGTTGGAATTAATTTTAGAGCTCCCGTTGGAATTGGATGCTAGCCCCCCTCCCGCTTGAACTGACTACTAGTTATCTTGTTTTGGGTAGAGACAATACACTTTGGAAGGTTTTTTGGAGATAAGGGGGAGGGGGTATTTGCCAAACTCCTGTCTGTAGTAATGTCTGTTTTGTTTTAAGTTTAGCTTGAGTATCCAATAAAGTGGGCCAAAAGATTTTTTAGATTGACATATGCTTACAGGGCATGTAGACAGAGGCAAGCGGACCTTAGTAAATACAAAAGCCTTAGAAATAATTTGTTTCATTGATCTGTAACATCCAGATAAGCCCCAAATTACTTTCACCTTTAGGCAACGCGTAGTGGGAGTGAGGGGCAAAAGGGGGGGGGGAAGGGGGAGGAGGGGGGAGGGAGAGGGGGGGGGGGGGTGGAAAATGACCAAAAAGGTCGAAGCAGTGTTTAGAATCAACTGCAACTCCTTAAACGTAGGGTACTCTTGGGTGCCTAATAGAAGAGGGGTTGGAATAAACGGGAGGGTTAGAAAATTCCCCAAAACTTGATAAACGGGGGGGGGGGGGTGGAATAGACGGGAGGGGTCGAGAGGACCAAAATGGTAATAGTTGCGGGTGCTTCATGATACGTTTTAAAAAAAGACAATAGTTATTTTTAAATACAAGATAATACCACAAGGCATTAGTTGAATCCTTTCTGGTGATAAAAGGTGCATAAAGAGAGACCATTGTCATTCCTAGCTCAGATTCAAACATTACACAATCACCAAAAGAGTCTAAGCAGACAAGGAAGGAAGGCCATGGGTTGAATACATTCCTACGAGACTTCTATTGACCCTCTTTAACGCACAAGTGGTCTAGGAGTAACCTATTTATTGTTATTTATTTATTATTTAAAAAGGATCTGGTGTATGCATTCTGGCACATATTCATGTGACCATATTTTGGCACATATTCATGTGCAAAACTATGTGTGATTCAGAATAAAGCTGAATTATGTGGCTTGATTTTGGCATTATATTCTGGCACATATTCACGTGGCCATATTCATTGGCACATATTTTTGTGCAAAACGATGTGTGATTCAGAATAAAGTTGAATTATGTGGCTTGATTTTGGCATTATATTCTGGCACATATTCATGTGACCATATTTTGGCACATATTCATGTGCAAAACTATGTGTGATTCAGAATAAAGGAGCTCCTGAATGCGCTCGGAGAGCGCTTCGCGCTCGGCGCCCTCGTCCTCGCCGAGATCGGCGATCTGGCGCTGAAGGTCTTTGCCCGGACTGCCGCCGATTGCCTGCGGCAACCGATCGACCTGCTGGGGCGGATCGGCGGGGAGGAATTTGCCGTGATCCTGCCGGAGACCGACCTGCCAGGCGCGAAAGTGGTGGCGGAGCGGATCCGCAAGGCGGTCGCGGAAATCGAGGTGGCGCATGCCGGGCGGAAGTTCGGCCTGACCGTCAGCCTGGGTGTCAGATTTTCACCCCTCTCGATTGTTCAAGACAATGTCAGGTATTTTGGCTCATTTTAGCTATTGATATTCAGTCTTTTAGGGGGTTTTACAAGTAATAATTCTGATTAGATCTATGATATTTCATCGCCAGACTGGTCGTAATTTTGAAATTAAAAATTTAAACAAGTGTGAAGCTTATTATTTTTTTGATAATTAGAATTTAAATGGGAAACTGGTTCTTTCGAGATTGTGGCTTTTAAAACCCACTATTAGCTAGAATATCAAACAGTTCGTGGTAACGAACTGTGGGGGTTTAATGATGCAGTCAGCTATTAGCAGTGGTATTATTTCATGTCAACTATATAATTTTTGGGGAATAAAAGGAGCCATCACTCGGCGTAATTCTAAAATTTTATAAATAATCCTAGGCTCTTAGCTTTTGAGAGGTTAAAATAAATGTGATATGTTGTTCTTACTTAGAATTCATTTTTTAATTTTCAGTTTTTTTAATTTCTTAGAGCATTTGTGGATGTTTGCTTTTCCTTAAGTGTCTCGAAGAATTACTAAGTAAGCCTAAAAACAAAATAGCTGATTAGGAAGGTTTTTTTTTAATGTGTCTTTTAACTTTTGATTACAAGGGCTGTCTCTCGCTTCTTTACTAAGTTACAGCTACTGCTGCAAGCTTTATGTCAGCAAAATGAACCAATTTTAGAGGCTTTATAAGTTCAGGGTGCAAGAATAGGTTTGAAAATTAACGTTAAGAAGATCATGTCTCTAAGACTAGGAATTAGTGAAGTTTAGGAGGTTATGATGGGTGACGAGAAGATAGATCAACTAGATAGCTGTACTTACCGAGGAAGTATTATTAGTAAAGAAGTCGAATCAATCATATGCTTTTGCGATTGGCTAATAAATCGGCAAATCTCTATAAGCACCTCCTTTTCGGTAGAAAGAACCTTTCAATTATACATGATTTACGAATTTTTAATTTTCCTAATTTCAATTTTCTCCGGAAAATTTTGCTTCAAACCAGTCCCTAGAAAACAAAGATACATTATCGTACAAGATAAAATTGTCCGGAACATCTTCAGGTTTGGAATTTTGCTTTAAAGCTGACGAAATACAATGTTGAGGCTGTAGCAATCTCATTTCCAAATTCGCTTACTTATCCATGGTCAAGTAATCACTTGACTTCTCCCATTGCCTCCCTGTATTTTATAATTTCCTTGAAGGTTTCAAGTATCTAGTCTTGGAATTAAGCAAGGAGCTACCACTGCTCCGATCTGCTCACTAAGTGCTCAATCCGGAGCTGCGACTTCGTGTATTGTAAAGGGTACTGATGTATCCATTTTGTGTTAAGCAGATAACCTGCTGAATTTAAATCGGTCGATTACTAGTCTTGAAAATAGTTTTCCTGGCATAGATTATAATTATGAGCCTATTAAACACACTGTTCCCATATTTTTTTTTACGGAGAGAAAGATTTACAGACGTCTTCAGGAGGATCTTTCAATGGAGGAATTTGTCATGGGGGAAGAGAGTTTCAATGAAGGGGTACAGGACTTTCTACCATTATTTAAAAAAACAATGACAAAATAAGTATGAATAGTTTTTTCCAACTGAAAGTAAGGAGCAGCATTAAAACTTAAAACGAACAGAAATTATTACGCACATGAGGTGTTTACCTCCTCGAAATGCCACGCTCCTTACGCTAAAGTATTTTTAGTTTTGACATTTTCTAATGTACCAATGTTTAATTGTTATTTCAATGAACTGTCTTGTTTTCTTTTTTTTTTCTTTTTGCTGATTTTCTTTTGTATGTTATTGTTTTATCTGTTTTTGTTCTATGTAAGTGGCCCTAGTTGGTCTTAAGTTTAATAAATAAATAAATCAAATATATAATTCAAAGGTCCAGTATCTATGGTTTTGGTGACGATATGATTCTCTATAGTCCTTGGGGAAAGGGCGGTACGCTGTATCAGTATCTGACTAATCGATATCACGTGTATTTTGCTCCTTTTTTTCAGTTGAAAAATTGTTTTTCAACTGTTTTTATTTAGTTTCTGATCGTTTTTGAGTAATGATGGGAAATTCGGCTCCCCCTCACGAGAAATTCGTCCGTGGAATGATCCTCCTATGAAATCCAACCCCTCCAACAGAAAAATCCCCCTTGAAAAACGTCTGTATACTTCCCAATAGCCAATACTAAATGTTAATAATGGGGAAAATTCATTTTCCCCCGGGGACTTTGGAGGGTTAAGTTATTCTCAAAGAAATTATTATTGTATTTTTTGAGACCGTGGACCCATATCGTGGCACTTACGCGCCAAGGAGAGTATACTTGTCGCACCCATAGTGGTTGTAGCTGTGGCAGGTCCACAGCACGAACGCTATCTAGGGCAGAATTTCTAAAACCCCACTTTCTGTTACGGTCGTGTTGATTTATACTAATTTTATCAGTGCTGATACCGGTGGCCTGGTGCCATGTACACTGGCAGCACTAGGGAACTTAAAATGCCCATAGTTTCTTTCAGTTTTTTCGACATCACCCTCAACGTACTCGGAAAGTTTTAACCTAAGATTTAAATTTTAGTCCAATGAAGGGTTGACTCAAAATTTGGAAAAAAATAACAACAACGCTCACCAGAAGATGCGCCAGCTTCCTGAAGGAGTTTTATAGGATTTTATCAGAAAAACCTAACAATAGAAGACTATTAGTAACGTAATAATTTATTTTCTCAAGTATAATGTCAGTTGCAACGACTTGTCTGCAAGCCTAAACTCAAGTTAAAACAGAAGACAATACAATCAGTCAAAAGAAAACTACCAAGCAACGTCGATAGGTTGGTTCTGCTTGGTATGTTGATATTTAAAAAAATAAAAAATGTTGAAAATTTAAAAATGTCAGTCGTTTTTTTTGTCATTAGAAAAATAATATTTGCAGTGACATTTTTTTGGACGGAATCTTTTGAGACGTAGAATTCTTGGGAATTTGGAACAATTTTTTTGGAACATATAATTTTTGGACTTTTGGTGGTTTCTTGGGAGGCTTATAATTTTTTTCACGCAAAGGAACGCAGTTACATGCATCGCTCACAAGCGTCATAACCTCCAGTTAAACAGAAGATATCACTGGAATGGTTTCCACAGGGTCCGTCCTCAAGAGTTCGAACTTTAGCATAAATAACGAGGTATTGACGAGGGAGCAAGCTCTTTATATTCATAATAATTTCTTTTTGTTTTAAGTTTTGAGGTAGCTCCTTACTTTCATTTGACAAAACTTATTTTTTTTATTTAATAGATTTCAAGAGCGTGTCCTTTATATTTACTACGACCAACCATGTAATGCTATAGCGAGGATAAAATTCTATTGTCCCCAGTTTTAATTACCATCGCCACTATTTACACCTATTTCATAATTTATTCATAACAAATATAATAAACGATGACTGTCAGATGAATCTAACTGTAATATAGAACACAAACATGTATCCCTGTTCGTTTGATATAGTTTTTTTTTTTTTGCAAGATTCTACACGCGTCCACTTACTGAAAAATTCTTCCTTGTCAAAAGTCAAGGCCAAATACTTGACATTGTAAAAAGGACACGCGTGTCTTACGTGGAGAATTACCTTGGTTATAGATAAGCCTTTTTGTTCAGGTGTGTCTTGCTTGATTTCTACGTTTGCTTTGACGGGTTGAGTGGTTAGATCATCTTCAAAGACAATTAACTACAAGGTACCGAACAAAATGAGAATATAAAAACATGTAAGTGATAGGTCGAACCGTCAATACCGGCAATGAATTATTTACCGATCAATTATGTATTTATATGACAGTAGTTTGATCACCAGCCCTTTAGTTACTTCCACCTCCCTGGTACTTAATACCTATCTGATATCTTCTCTACAAATTCACTCATATCTTCTCTACAAAAAAATGAAGATAATAATTAGCTTAAACAAACAATATATATTATTTTTATAACAGACGGAGGGTATTCAGATCTTAAAGCCTTCCCATAAAATATTGAAAACTGTTATAAGATTTTTTCAAAACGTTTCCACAATTTTCGCATTATTCGCCTATTTTTGGGTTTTGATTAGCTAAGACCTCGACAAAATGTGTCCCATCAAAGAACGTCCTCTGAAACCTTCCGAATTAATACTTAATTTGCCTGTTTTTGGGTTTGGATTAGCTTAGAACTCCGCAAAATGTGTCCCACCAATGGGGGTCCTCAGAGACCTTTCGAATTAATACTTAATTTACCTGTTTTTGGGTTTTAACATTGAAACAACTAGGTCAACTTTTATTTTTCTTACTAAGTTTTGAAAGCATAAGGAACAGAACCATATTTAGTTTTGCATTATATATTTCTCAATCTGATAAATGTGCTCAGGTAATTAAGTCGTTCTCAAAGTTAGGCAGTTATTAAAAATAATCTGTTGATACAAAAATAATTCTTATAAACCACTAGTTTTTCGGACGAAGAATTGGGACAAAATTTAAACTTTAGCGTAAACAGCGAGGTGCTGGAGAGGTTTTAATATTTAACCTTAGAGTTTAACGAACAGTGATTATGATGAAGAAAAAGGGGGCTGATTGGAATGAATCCACATAGTGGCAATCAATCAATCAATCAATTTATTAATACTAAAAGAATCTTTAATTGTTTAAAAAGAATTTTAATAGATTATAAAATAAGCAATGTCTTAAAAAAAGTTTATTTAAGAATTATAAGAGCCTCCTACATTGTCACCTATATTCCAACCATTGTCATATTGCTAATGCCCATTCATAATGTTGTTTTAATAATATCGAGAACTAGCATGCTCAAATTTGAGCCAAACATAACTTCCGAACGGTTGATCAGATCTTAATAAAATTTGATGTATGGAAGAATATCGTGTCTCAGAGCTGTTATTTTAAATCCCAACCGGATCTGGTGACATTGGGGGAGGAGTTGGGAGGGGGAAACCTAAAATCTTAGAAAACACTTAGAGTGGAGGGATCGGAATGAAACTTGGCCGGAAAAATAAGCACAAATCCTAGATACATGATTGACATAACCGGAACGGATCCGCTCTCTTTGGGGTAGTTGGGGGAGGTTTAATTGTGAAAAATTAGAAAAAATGCGAGGTATCTTACGAATGGGTGATCGGATCTTAATGAGGCTTGATATATAGAAGAATTGTATGTCTCCGATAATCCATTTTCAATTCGAATCAGATCCAAAGAAAAAGAGGGTTGGAAGGGGGAAACAGAAATCTTGGAAACCGGAAATCTTGGAAAACGCTTAGAGTGGAAAGATCGGGATGAAACTTGATGGGAAGAATAAGCACAAGTTATAGATATGTGATTAACATAATTGGAAGGGATCCGTTCTCTTTAGGGGAGCTGGGGGATGTTAATTTGGAAACCCCCGTCCAGCCCTCTATATCCCTGGATCCAATTAGAATTGAAATGGAGCATCTGCGACATAAGATTCTTCTATATATCAAGTTTCATTAAGATCCGATCACTTATTCGTAAGATACGTCAATTTTCACGTTTTCCAAGAATTCTGGTTTCCCCCTCCAACTCCCTTCAATGTCACCGGATCTGGTTGGGATTTAAAATGAGAGTTCTAAAGCACAAGATCTTTCTAAATATCAAATTTCATTAAGATCTGATAACCCATTCGTAAGCTAAAACTACCTCACTGTTTTCGAATTAATGCATGCATTGATCTTGGCTTCCGCACATAAATAATTAAAACAAAATTTGCATATTAACTAATTGCAATTAATCGAAAGATTTTGAGAAAAAGTGAGCGAGGGAGGAAGCCTAGTTGCCCTCCAATTTTTTGATTACTTAAAAAAGCACCTAGAACTTTTAATTTCTTACAAACGTTTTCATCGGTAAAAAAAATATACGTATTAACTTACGCAATACCTTACGTTAATAACTTACGTAACGAACTTCGATATTCGTATGTTTTTATATCGGTTTAAGTTTCATTGTTGCTCCTTACTTTCAGTTGAAAAGGCTTTTTTTTTTATTTAATTTCTGATCTTTTTTAAATAATGCTGCGTCCGGCTCCCCCTTCATAGAAATGTCCTTTCCCTCATAAAACATCCTCCCACGTAATTCCCCCCTCGCCCCCCTCCCTACAAGAAAAAATCCCTTCTGAAAACGTCTGTATTCTTCCCAATGCTAATACTATATATAAACAATGGGCAAAGTTCGTAACTTGCAGCCCTTCCCCCGGTGACTGTGGGAAATACGTCATTAGCAAAATTAAAACTTAAAACAAGCAGACATTATTCCGTATATGAAAGGGGCTGTCCCTTCCTCAGCGCCTCGCTCTTTACGCTAAAGTTTGACTTTTTCTCACAACTTTACGTTTTAAAACAATAAAAATCTTTAGCGTAAAGAGCGAGGCGTTTAGGAGGGGACAGCTTCTTTCATATACGGAATAATTTCTGTTCGTTTTAAGTTTTAATCTCGCTCCATACTAACACTTGATTTTTTTTATTTAATCCTTCCAAAAAACGACCTGAAAGTTTTAACTGGCAGATCATCTTCAAAACTTGCTTCAGCATCCGACGAAGGTTCAGATACCGCCCCAGTGATAGAGGAGGGTTCTTCGAGCTCTTCAATGACTTCGTTCAGATCCTCTTCCGGAGAAGACTGACCAATTTCGTCCTCTAGCGCGGATATCAAGTCATCCTGGAAGGAAGTTTCATCATCCGTATCTATCGGTTGTGCGGGCTCCTTAACCACTTCTGGCTCCACTATTCCAGCAGTGGAAACTTCAGCTTGAGATGTATCGGGTTCTTCTTCTATTGGAGCGTCTTGAAATCGCGGATGCTTTCGCTCGCGGAAGTCCAAGTGTTCTCGAATGGCGAAAACATCGCGACAAATGGATCGGCAACGCAGTCTTCGGTGGATTACGACGGCCCGGCGAAACTTGCAATCGATGGCAACACCAACGGTCACTACTTCGATGCGAAATCGACGACACATACGAAAACTGAGCACGATCCCTGGTGGGAAGTTGATTTGAATGGACGTGTTCCGGTTGACCGTGTCGTGGTGTGGAACCGGACAGATGGCAACGTCGGTTCTCGGCTGAGTGACTACCTTGGTGATATCAGCATAGAGCTGGAACTGCCCGAAGAAGCCGCGATAGTCCATGGCGACAAATCACAAATAGCGCAAATTTTCCTGAATCTAATAAGAAACAGTATCGATGCCGTGGGGGACAGCGGCGAGATCAAGGTGTCGCTGAAAGAGATTACTATTGGGCAGGACCGCCATCAGGAATTGCAATTATTGGGCAATATTAAAACTGGAAACTATTTTGTTGCGTCTGTTAAAGATAATGGGCCTGGTATTCCTGAAGCCATTCGGCCCAGAATTTTTTTCATCCTAGCGGTAAATCTTCGTACAACCGGGATGAAACCGGCGGAGACTTTTGGGGGGGTGGATGAATTCAAAGAGTAAGCACCATCAGGGCGACTGCATCCTTAAATTATTAATATTCGGGAATACGGTTTCGAAGAATATCAATAAATAGACGTTGATACTATTGGAATCGCGCGCTTTAATGCAGCGAATTTTGTGGAAAGAATATGTGGCCGTAGCGAATCGCTTCTACCGACGCCACCACAGTAGCGACAAGCCTGACACTTGGCAAATAATATTGGATAAGGTACAGTTTCTTTGCTCCAACTGACGAAGCAATTAACAGATCTCTATCTGAAGATATTTTGGATGAGTTGAAAGCAAATGAAGTCCTTAGAAAACAATTCCTAATGGATCATACAGTGTCTAGTCGTCTGTATAGCACAGATTTTGTAGATGGTGCTGAAATCGAGATGATCAGTGGGAAAAAAGCTCTGATTCACAAAAAAAATGGTAAGTATTTCTGAAATTTATCGAGTGACGCACAGAGCTGTGCTGAAAACTTTCTTTTTAGGGAGGAGGCTCACAGAATTTAATTAAAAGAACCTTTTCCACAAAATAAGTTTTCCATTAAAAGAAAAATGAACAAAAATAGAATCATAAAATCTACCAAGCGTAAAACTACAATGAAATTAGCATTAATAAGTACATGAAACCCAAAACGGTTCATTAAATGAACCAAAAAAAATTCAACATAGGGAAATAGGAAGTTCGATTTGAAAACCCTTTTTAATGTTACTGTACCATACTTTAATAGCGTCGTATATTAATTATGGCTGTTTAATCTGGGCAAGTAACTTTCAGTCTAATATGAATGGATAGGTTACAAAAAATCAAATGCAAAGCACAAAGCCTTGACATACGCACGATTTTTTTGTAGTCCAAGTAGTTCCTATGTCTCTAGATTTTGTTTCTTGACAATTAAAAAAATTTCCTTCTAACACTTGTGAAGCCCCACTTGGTAATGTATGTTCAAGGTTGGATCCTATCCTGTAAGTTCAATCAGTCATCACATAACTTTTTCGTGGAGATTCTGTGGAAGGGGCCATACCATATACCTAACATAGCAGTAGAAATAGTAGCCTACCTAGGCTGGCCTTCTTTTATCGGCGCGGCACCGGGGTGTACCTGTAGTATGGCCTTGCGAGATTGGTGATGAGTTATGGACATTCATCAATTACGCAAAGCACTATTATCCACGCAAATCCAAAATATATATACCTACAAAATGTGTCATTACAAGATTGTACAGTCCTAATACTAGAATTAGCCACTAATTGCAGCACGAAGCTGCATGATGTCACTACAACAAGCAGGGTTGTATCCATGATTTGTGTTCGGGAGGGGGAGGGGGTTACAAGAGAATTTTTGTTCGAGGGTATTATTCAACTGAATTATATTCATTTATAGTAGCAGTTATTGCGAAAGGGAAGCAGTTTTTATCCTTGGTTTCTTAAACCACTAAGAGCATTAAGATAAAGCTTTCAGGGAATGTGGAAGGGATTGTTGAACTAACTCAAACACACTATGCGCATGCAGGTTTTCAAAAAAAAGGCATTTCATTAATATTTTATGAACAACTTGGAGCAGTGGCTCCCAACAGATTTTGGGCTATGCCCCGCGTACTATTACTACTATCAACTCACTGCAGCACCAAGCCTCCCGAGAAGAGTCCGGTCGAACTTTTGGAGAAAGAAGAGAACAGGTCGTTTATGAGAGAGAATAGGGTAGACCTTTTTATTGAGTTGACCGAGGAAAATGCAGTAACAAGAACACTAAACGATTTTTAATCTTATACCTTATGTATAAGATTTATTATTACACTACCGGTCCGTTTTGACATCGTTCACAAACACAAACCCCGTGAACTCCGTGAGGACAATACCCACTTGCACAGTTTTGGGCCATACAACTCGCAATACACAGAGCTCTACCGTATTTACATGCATCACGGTGAACGACGAACACGACAAGCCCCGCAAGTCCGCCAGCGTAAGTAGGTCTGGATCTGTCCCGAAACGGATCGAAATCCCAGACGAAGTACGCCTGCTTGCAGAAGGACGGCACCTCTACGCCGAGGGGGCGGTTTGTGAGTTGCAGACGATTTGGGAAGATCTGAAGAGGCTGCGCACGAGCAAGGCTCCCCACCTTGTCGTCGAGACCATCCGGCGCAGTCTGGACCAGTTTCTGGATCTCCTCGGTCGGGCATGCGATTCAGGGACAGGTGCTGTTCTCGAAGAAAAGGGACTCATCGATCTGAATGTTCCTGTTTCTTCCTACCTGGAAAGATGGCAACTACCCAAGAGCGATTTTACCAAAGAGGTGGATGTAACGCTGGGACATCTGCTCAGCCATACGGCGGGTACCAATCAGCATGGTATGGAGGAATATTATGAAGGTGATACCATCCCCACGTTGGTTCAACCCCTGCAGGGGGAAACCGCCAGATATGATCGTGCAATTGAAGTCCTGTTTACACCTGGAAGCAATTGGAGGTACAGTGGAGGCGGCTATTTAAAAAACAGGTATAAAATAGGATTTTCGATATTTTTAGTTTGCAGCAAGTTGTGACTACGCTTATTTATTTGGTGTAAATCATGATGTGGCTAAATCTCTTAACATTTTATATTCTAAAAGAAGCCACCGGAAAACAAGAGGATTATTTTCCTTAAGTAACTTTGAGCGTCCTGTAACTATAATATTTGTGTACTTGTCATCATGTTCCTAAACACGAGGCCGCAGACATAATTTATTAACCATCCCTTTTGCGTTTATCAACGCTTTTTATCCGCATCCCCGCCTGAAGAAAGATCACGGATGCTTCTTTTTTTCCTCCTGGGAATATTGCATCGAAAAAAAAGTTTTAAAGGGCTCACTCAAATGAAACCAAAAGTTCTAGTGCCCTTTTTAAGTTACCAAAAATATCGAAGACCAGCCCCCTTCCAAGTGACTTTTTCCCAAAGACATCTGTTCAAAATTTCGAGAAAGCCATACTAATCAGCATAGTTGACTGGTCCAATAACTATACCTCTGGGGGTGACATGAGCCCCCACTGTCCCTGAGGAAAGGGCTCTAAGTTTTGATTTGGTTGGTAAAATAAGCGTCAATATTTGAAGAAGAAAAAAATAGTCACTCTAACAAGCTTTATTTCCCGTAAACAGGATTCTCAGTTATGCAGATTAAGCTAACAATATCCTGAGGTTAGTTTGAAAAGGTTGTAAGGAGTCCCTTTTTTTCTAATTTTTAGCAAGAAACTTAATTTGACATTCAAACTACGTTCGACAGAACACGATTATTAGATTTTTTTTAATAAGTTACTGCAATTAAATGTTATAAGCTCTGTTGAGCTCAGAGTATAAAGAAATTGTCAGTACTCCCCCAAGTCGTTATTCAAAGAAATATTATTATTTATTTTGAAACTAATTCTGATTGATTCCCAAACCACCTGTTTTATCCCCAAATCATTACTAATGAGTGAAGATTTTTCAAAAAGTATTGTTTGGGAGGGGTTATTAAATATATGCAAACCTAAAACAGAATCAAAGGAGTTATTAGAACTATTTGAAATTAATGCATTGTCTGTCTTTTTTATGCTGGTGTAGCCATTTTTTTTCTAGATTCTGAAGGGTCCTGCCAACATAGTAATTCCCGTTGATCCTAACTTGATGGATCCTCAATCCATCGCGAGAGACAAGATGGAGCTCGAGAAGACCCTGCGAAATAGTCAATCCTCAGCACCGTCTACTACGACTAACGATCCCATCATTGCAGGAACAGACGATGACTTGTTCTCCGCTGCTTCTGCAGAAGTTTCAAGAATTGTTGCACGGACCGGTTCCGGGACTGCGTTCGATGGTGAAACACTTGGAATTGGGGGTCTGGATGATGTTCTGTCGCAGGTGAAACGTCGGGTATGGATCCCATTGGCGGCACCCCCTAGGAGTGAAATGCTTTTAAAATGTTCGGGAATTTGTTTATTAATAAAACTTGTATATAAAAAAGCGCCTTCATTCTTTAGATGTTTGATGACATTGTCTAATTGAAAGCGAAAATTAGACTCTAAAAAAGTGAGTAAAATAGTAATAAAGACATGTTTACTAGACTATTTAGTTGCTGAACAAAGCTAGATAAAGAATGTACACGCTATACCTTATTTCCGATAATTTCCGAAGGCACGGCATTTTCTGGGCGGGGCAACGTCACCGAAATGGCAACCTTCGCGCCTGCCTGGAACTGCTGGCCGCTGCCGACCGGCCGACCGCGCTGTTGTGCGGCAATGACGTGATCGCACAGGGGGCGTTGTATGCTGCGCTGAAGCTGGGGCTGAAGGTGCCTGGGGATCTGTCGATCATCGGCATCGGCGATTTCGTCGGCTCGGCCGAGTTGGAGCCACCGTTGACCACGATCCGCATCCCGGCGCGCCGGATCGGGGCGGCGTCAGCGGATCATCTGGTGGCCGCGGTGGACAGCGAATCCGAAGACGCGATGATCCGCACCTGTTTTTCTGTTTGTTTAAGTTTTAATGTTGCTCCTTACTTTCAGTTGAAAAAAACTTTTTTCAATTAAATTTCTTATTTTTTAAAATAATGCTGGAAATTCCAGTGCCTCCTTCATGGAAATTCTCTTCCCCCATGATAAGTTCTTCCATTGACAGATCCTCCCACGTAAAAACCTCCTCCGACCCTCCCACAACAGAAAAAAACTCCCTGAAAATGTCTGTTTACTTCCCAATAACCAATACTGTATTGAAACAATGGGCAACATTCATAATTTGCAGCCTCTCCCCGTTTTCCTTGTTGTATTTATTATTACTATCTGCTTTGAGAAATCCCAAGATATTCTACCAAATTTTCCCCGTCGCAGGTAGTTGTATTCTAGATTTTTCTTTTGAGGATTTTATTCATGTCTTTCAAGTTTTTCCTTTGTTCTCCTTTTTGGTGTTAAAACAGGTTACCTGGTTATCTTGCAGTTCCCTTACTTTCTTCGTTTCTCTCTCTCCCTCGCTCTGACCGAGAGTTTAATTTATCACACATTTGATTGGCTTTCTAGTTTTTTTAAATTGGAGCCCATGGTAAAGGGGAACCCGATCTGCATGTTGCCCATCATGCCGGGGAGCCAAAAAACCTGCATGTGATGGGAGCCGGTCAGCATCTCCATTTGGAGGCGGACCGAAGCAGTGGCTTGGGTGGGGGGTGCGGTGGGATCCGGGGTGGTGCCAATGGAGACCCAGTAGGTGTCGTTGGTTCGACTCAGGTGAAAGCGTTCGCCGTGGAGGTCGAGGTCGACGTCTTCTAAGTCAGCTTGGACCGTGGTGGGGTGCAAGGCCTGGGTCATGGTCCGGTGATAGGAGCGGTTATCTTCTTCATTACAGACCTTGATAATCTTTTCACTGAAGTGAGAGCCTAGCCCATTGCCTATTACAACTTTCCGTCCAGGCAGAGCTCTAAGGTGCAGAAACAACTGATACATGAACAAATCTTTGAACAAATAGCCTTCAAACCAACTGGACTTGTTAGTGTTATCTCAAGTACCATGATGTACACCTCCTTTTGGACTGAATTTTGAGGAGGGTGTTGCGTCTTGTAAAACCCCACTTCTCCAACTGGAGTTCAAAACTTTTGCTTCATAACAAACGTAAGAAAGAATTCCCCATTGTTTCTAAGTTTTTTGTTTTTTTTAGACTTGAAACCATAGGACAGGCACATACAGGGCCGTTTCCAGAATTTTGTCGGGAGGGGGGGGGGTATAAAAAATTTAAAAATGCATAAGAAATTTGTTTATATTCATTTTTCTTACGTTTTTTACAAGTCGGACAAAAATCTCGGGTGGGGTGTTATTCAAACCCCTTTCCCCCTTAGATACGTCCTTGGGCATATACACGAGTTTTTAGTTCGGGGGTTGGGCTGTTGGATTTAGAAAACTTTTAAATAACCGTAAACATATTATAACAAACTGAACTTTTTCTTGGAGTGTTTATGATTGAGTGAATCTGTTATTCAAAATGGTTTGTAAAATTAACTTTTGCGAAATTTCAATTTTTATGTTAGCATCTATGTGCTTAAAACTCGTGACTGTAAGATTTTCTATAGAAAGAAACATCATACAAAATATAATTTTTGTTGCTTGTAAGTTTGAAATGCTGTACAATAAATAGGTTTGCTGTTTGAAATTTCAGGATTCTTGCCTTGCCCATTTCAACGCACTGTGATTGGCAGTTCGTATGATTTTGTGCGTGAGCGGTTTGATGTCGGGTAAGTTACTTTTAAGTATCTGGTTTTTAACCATCAAAAGTTGTGCCGGATACATAGAAAATTGCGTGAGTCCAATGCCTAGTAACAAACGAGTAAACTCAATGTCGCCAGCCATCTCACCGCAGATTGAAACCGGTTTATTTGCCCGATTGGCCGTCTGGATGACACGTGAGACCAACCATAATATAGCTGGATGAAACGGATCGTAAAGATGGGCCACGTTATCATCGACACGGTCGGCCATCGGCCGCCAGAGCAAGGTCCTGGACATGCGCAACGGCAGCTTCGCGCGCGAGCTATGCGACAGCCGGACCTTCTGCCGCCGCGCCGATGTGGAGGCGATGCAGGCGAACGGGCTGGCGCTTGGCGGTGTGCCGGGCGAGAACGCCGTGGTGTTCGACGGCGACCGTGTCGAAAGCGGCGCCGGTCTGCGCCATGCCGACGAGCCGGTGCGCCACAAGATGCTGGATGCGCTGGGGGACCTTGCGCTGGCCGGTGGCCCGATCCTGGGCCGCTACGTGGGGCAAATAAATAATTAAAACGAAATTTGCATATCATTTTTTTGGGTAAATGGCTTTCTCATAGTTTTAGTCAGAAGATTTTGAGGAAAAACAGAGCGAGGGAGGACGCCTAGTTGCCCTCCAATTTTTTGATTACTTAAAAAGGCAACTAGAACTACTAATTTTTATACGAACGTTTTCATTAGTAAAAAACATACGTAACTTACGAATTAACTTAGGTAACGAACTTCTATTTTCGTATGTTTCCACGTCTTCATGCTTTAAAATACGTGAAAACCACTATTGTTGATGTTTTTGTTTATGCTATGGTATTTTTACAATTTTGTATAGTGGGTACAGAACTTACAATTATTATAGTTGTTTTTTTGTTTTTTTTTACCACATACCACATATTGGGAAAAGCTGGATTAGATTACAAAGCAGCATTACCCTTTCAATTCCTGCCAACACTTCATTGAATTGTTCACTTTCAGAAGATTCATGACTTACTGCAGTTAGATCTTGATCCATGGATTCTCCTTCTGGTTCTATTCCATTTCCATCTTTATCGGATTTCTCTTCTCCTCCATCTTGGGTAGTATATATTGCCTTCTGGCCAGTAGAACATCCCTATCATCAAGTCTAGGAAGTTTGGACTTATTGAAATTAGTTATTACTACGAAATTTTTTATATGTCCTTTCGATAACCTTCATGCTAATGCACTTCTCCAAATTTTCATTTGCCCTCGGGTAATTTTATTTGCCTTATATGCCCTCGGGGCATAAATTACAACCCTTGCCCTGATGGCTGTAGGAGGGTATCCTCAAAGACATAAATTTCCCGACCTTTCAACTGCGCCAAATAAAATGGCCATGTTGCTTGATCTCCGCCTCTGTCAATTCTTTGGCCAGGCCGGGCAAAGGCAAGAATGTAAGACAAAGTACCGGCAAGATACGTTTAGGACGGATCATTGGTTTCTTCCTTCTTGCTGGGATTCTACTTCTGTTCTTTCTGCTTGGTACCGCTGCTCGCGCTCGGGCCAAGCTGATTTTATGAAATTCAGGATACCGCGAATTTGCGCATCACTCAGCTGGCTGCCAAAGCCTGGCATGCCGCTGTCCAAGGCAACTCCGCTGTTTGCCAGCGCAGTCTGCCCCCAGAGAGGCCAGAACCGTCGCTGAAGCTCCTTTATACGTATCAGCAAAACAAAACTTTCACGTAAAATTACGTAACTCATCATAGATTTAGCCAATTATTTGCATACTACTTTGTATTATTTATCAGCTTAAAACCAATAAACAATGTCACTTCAAATTTAGATGATGTGGTCGAAAATATGACAAACTACTCTCTGATAAAGAGGTGTAAACATACGACAAACATTACAAAACAGAAAATTCTCGAAATACGATTCTGGATATGTTTAAGATACTTACAGTATTTTTGATCTTATTCAACATCCCCCTTAGCCTTCCATGGAAGTTTCATCTCAATACTCATGATTGTTCCTGCGTTCAATATAGATACACCCCAATACACACTTTTAACAACTTGAAAGCACCTAGTGTCTTTCGAATTCAGGCAACATCCCCTTTAGCCCATTCATGGGTTAATGCAAATAAGTCATTTTGGTAACCTAGATGCACTATTCAATTCGAACATACTGGATGCAGTTAATTTCATTTGATTTAATTCAACAGTTGTAGCTGGAAGTAAAAAAATGGCGGTTTTTGTAGAACTAGGGTAAAGGGGAATTGCCTTCCTTCAGTAGAATTACTGTTATCTGGCACTTCATTTTCTACAATTGAATAAGTGGTACCCCTCAGTGTCAAATCCTTCATAGAAATGCCAAACTTTCCTATATGTATTATAAGAATCTATCATCATTCCGGTACTCTGTCAAAAGGCGAATTAGAAACCCCTCCAAGAAGATAACAATGGGGCAAGGTGGATAATAGAAAGCTTTTAGAAATCCTAAGAATAGCTTCCATTAGGATTCATGGTTTTTAGTCAAAGTTTGTAACTTTCAGCTCCTCCCCAGAGGACTGTGGGGGATTCAGTCGTCCCCAAAGACATAGTTATTAGTTTTAGGAACAGAATGGCTACTCAAAATTTTGATCCGGTGACTTTAGGGAAAATGTGCGCGTGGGAGGGGGTCTAGGTGCCCTCCAGTTTTTTTGGTCACTTAAAAAAAGCACTAGAACTTTAAATTTCCGTTAGAATGAGCCCTCTCACGACATTCTAGGACCACTGAGTCGACACGATCACCCTTGAAAAAAAAAACACGCACCGTGGGCATAGTACTGCCACTTATATGCAACATCATTTAAGAATTTATCAGTATCTATGGCTATTGAACTCTCACTAACAACGTTCCAGAGAGCAGTACATTTGACAAAAGCGGCATAGTACTGCCACTTATCTGTAACATCATTCAAGGCTTTATTAGCATCTGTGGCTAATGAACTCTCACTAACAACGTTCCAGAGAGCAGTACATTTGACAAAAGCGGCATAGTACTGCCACTTATTTGCAACATCATTCAAAGCCTTATCAGTATCTGTGGATGCAAGCAAATTAACTCTCTGTACCATAAGGCCGTTAGGCTTTATTATTCCAAAAGATTCTCGGATTGTGAGAAGGTTATTCGAAAAACTTTGCAAGTGATCAATTCCATCTTCAAACATTTTTCTCCGGCTCCTTCTATCCCTTGATGCCTTGTAGTTGGTGATGTGGTTGTTGAGGGTGTTCCATCTGTTCAAGAAGCATTTACGTCTTATTTTGCCAATATTGGGAACTACCGCTTCTTCAGTCAGGTCTTCGCAGTCTCAACAAGATTTTTAGTCTTATTTTTGGCCATCTGTCTGAATCACTCATATATTCATCTTTCTGACAGGTTTCACTGTCCTGCTGTAGCACGGTTGATGAGCTCTTGCGGTAGGAGTTTCGGACCGGTGTTCAGGGCTAGTATAGAGAGTACTGGTTGTGAAAATCCGGTTTGTCACTACCTTATGACATGGTGACGTTTGTATCTGAGTACCTGGTTCAGATGGATGAAGGGCATGGCATGTTGGCGTTAAGGCAAGAGACGAAGCACTTGATTTGGAGGCAGAGGTGACACTATGCTGGGCAATTCCTACCTCCTTAGGGCCCGCTCAAAGCGCCGCTGCGGCGCTACCTGCGCCAGCAGGTGCGCGCCGGGCACGCGCGCGTCGACGACGAGGAGACCGCGATGCGCCAACTGCTCGGCATGATCGAGGGCGGCATCCTTTGGCGCCGGCTGCTCACCACCCACTCCGTGCCGGAAGCGGAGCAGCGGTTCGTATGCGACGAAGCGGTCCGCACCTGGCTCGCGCGCTTCGCTGCGTAAGCGCTATTCGCAGCGAACGAGCGGCTCGAGGTCGGTGCGCCCGTAGCCGCTCATCAGGCTGACACTCATCAAAGCGCGCGGAAACGGGAAGTCCGTCTGCGTCATGAGTAATAGATCTCCCACAATCCCATTGTAATACGCTAAAAATTTATCATTGTACGTGCGCAAAAGCCCGATTCATGAAGAGAGGTATGGATTGATGTGCGTCAAAAATCTTTAATGGAAAGCATAGGACTTTTCGCTACCATTAATATATTTATACTGTGATCATTGCGCTTAGTAGTTTCCTTCCTACAGAAACAAAACTAAGGTCTCTATAAATACCACACCTCGGTTATCACCGTGAAAAAACCCCTAAAAGTCATAGAATCTGAAGGAAAATAACACTATCATTTTCAGCGTATCAGAGAACCCTACTGTAGAGGTTTCCAGCTCATATCTGCAAAGATGTGGAATTTTGTATTTTTTTGCCAGAGAAGATCACTGATGCGTATTTATTTGTTTTTGTTTTCCCAGGGGTGATCGTATCGACCCAGTGGTCCTAGAATATCACAAGAGGGCTCATTCTAACGGAAATTAAAAGTTTTTGCTCGAGGATCCTGTAACGCATTGCTGCAAGAAAAGAGTTGCCGACATAGATGCCATGATGCGCTCGGCACAGCATGTTGCGTTGCTCGCGATTGCCCTCGGGTCGGGCGAACCGGCGCTATAGGCAGTGTGTCAGCCTGCGCAATTTGCAGACTGATTGTTCCGGCAACAGGTGCGTAATCCACCTGAATTACAACTGGTGATCCGGTTTCCGGAAAGGGAACCAAATTGGAGAAAGTCATGCGTAAGTCCATTCTCATACTAGTCGTTTCGATTTCGATTCTCGCCGGCTGTTCGCAGGAACCGCCGACACAGACGACCGAGGAGAAAAACCTGTTCGAGCGGAAGCTTAGCGGTTTCGAGCACAGGCAAGTCATCGGTAACCGTAACGCGAAAAGCAGGCGGCAGAGGCAAGAGGTCCACAACATCGTCCACCAAGGCACGCGTGTGCACGGTTTCTATGGTATCGGGCGTGCGGCCTGCACGGGCATAGGTTAGCAAACCATCCAGCAAATGCCGCATCCGGTCGGCGCGCTCCTGCAGCAACTGCAAGTCCGCTTGCGAACTTTCAGGCAACACCTCCTTGTTGTCTTCATCAATCCACTGTGCCCGGCGCTATGAGGCCCAACTGGCGTCGGCCCGCGGAAACCACAGCCGAGCTGCCCGGCTTCAGGCGAAGCTGGTTGAGGACCTCTACGCCACCGGCTACTTCACACCCGACGACAAGCCCTTCGCCCTCGCCCACGCCTATCTGCGTCTGGCCCGATATCAGCGCCTTGCCGGTAAACACGACCATGCCGTTGTAACGGCGCAACAGGCGTTTGAAATTGCCGCGGACCGGATCGGCAAGGATAATCCCGCTTCCGCCGCCTTCCTCGTCGAGACGGCACTTGAGCGGCCCTTGCGCGAGTAGGGGTTGAGGCTGTCGAAGGTGCCAGAGGCCCCCAGCACGATCTCGCCACCCTTCGGCGCGTCGGGATTGGCGAAGTCGAAATGGTCGAAATCTGCAGGGTAATCGAGCTCGCCGAAGTAGGAATAGCCGTGCGAGGTGATGATCTGCTGATCCTGCGCCTCTTCGGTGGCGGCGGCCTCGGTGGTGGCCGGGGCGCTGTCCTGGGCCCATCCAGCCTGGGCGGCGAGGGCGATCCCCAGCGCTGTCAGTGCGCCGAAAAGAGGTGCAAGCAGCCCCGCCGGCCCAGTTTCCCCGTCCTTGCAGGTACGGCGATGACCGGCGGCCCGAAGAAGGTCTTCATCGTAGGGATGCCGCGCAGCGGCACGACGTGGGTCATGTGGCTGCTCGCCCAACACCCGGCGGTCGTCGCGCTCAAGCAGTCGGGCATGTTCCTCCCGCTCAAGCGGCTGGAGGAGTGGTGGGTCGAGGACCATCCCTACGCGGGGACCTCCAACGGTGAGGCGGACTCGAACGGTGCCGCCTACAGGATGCAGGGCTCCAGCTCCGTGGCCGTCATAACAGGAGCTCTCTGCATGAGCGCATCAATGCGTGCGCGCTCTTTCTGAAATTCCGCCAATTCTTCGCCCTTGAGCTGACGTGCCCGGGGGACCCGGATGGACATGGGATTAACGAAACGCTTGTTGACCAACACCTCAAAATGCAAGTGCGGTCCAGAAGATAAGCCTGTCGATCCGATATAGCCGATGACTTGACCTTGACGGACCTTAACGCCCTTGCGTACGCCTTTCGCGAAGCGTGACATGTGCCCGTAAGCTGTTTCGTAACCATTGGTAATGATGTATATTCACTCTCTATACACTGTTTCTTCAGTCAGATAAATCAGGGTTTTGACATAAAAATTCTTCTGCCAATCTTGGTCCCATTTTATCTATTTTCGTGGTTTGTTTATGCTTATAATTGTTTATACTTGTTTTGTTTCTATTTTATAATGTTTCAATAGGATTTCGGTACTTTGTTCAAGAACTTTTGTACTTTTATTGGTCTAATATTTTCGTAATAAAAAAGTAATCTGGTTTTACAAAGGGGGAGCTATTTTTCTTTAGAAATTGTATTTTGATCGCTACCGGCTCGAAGAGCTGCTCGGTACCGGCGCGATGGGCAAGGTGTTCCGCGCCGTCGACACACACAGCGACATGTCGGTCGCGCTCAAGGTCCTGCACCCCGACAAGGCCAAGAAGACGCAGGTGCTCGCGCGCTTCCGCCAGGAGGCGCGGGTGCTGCGCGAGCTCGGCCACCCCGGCATCGTGCGCATCCACGACAGCGGGCAGGCCGACGGCATCGACTACCTCACGATGGAGCTGCTCGAAGGCAGCAACCTCAAAGAGCACATCCGCGAGCGAAAAATTAAGAAGATTCCTGAAAACAATTTTAGAAAGAACAAGAGAGGGAAATATCAGTTAGGAAAGAATTCCAAAAAGGAGAAATAATAGGAAAAGAGAAAACAGAAAAACAAGGTTGTTTTGTACAAATCTATTCAATATTCAAAGTGGTCGAAAAATTAACTTTAAATAGAATCGAGTCATAATTACGTATGAGCTTTCTTGAACAAAGATGTCGTTTAAACCCGAAGAAAATGAAACACTATTTGCTGACAATTTTCGGAGGTAACAATTGATAGTAGAAGATTTCTTTGCCTCGCAAATCGCAACGGTTATCCAAATCACATGATGTCACGTTTTGCGATCAAGTGATTCGTGTCTTGCAAAATCACTGCATCGAATGTCATCGTGAGGGAGAAATCGGACCTTTCACACTTGATGACTATGACGAAGTGGTCGGATGGGCTGACATGTCGCTGGAAGTGATCGATTCGGGTCGCATGCCACCGTGGCACGCCGATCCCAAATTCGGGTCCTTTGCCAACCAGCGGCACATGCCAGAATCGGCCAAAGACATTTTGCGCCGCTTGGACGCCAAACTCTTTGAACTCGATGGCCGTGGTTCCCAGACCTGCCGGAACGATGACCGGAGTTTCACCACCATTCAGCAGCGTCGCCGGTTGTCCGTTCAGCGTCGTGATCATGGGCGTCGCATGAATCTTCAGCAGACCTTCGACTTTTAGTGCCTGGACAAACCCCTGGAAGATCTTGTTGTTGTTAATGAAACCGAAACTCAGTGTTGAGTCGGCAAAACCGGTCAGCGTGGAGACAGGTCCGGCGGCGTTGACCGTCAGCGACTGAATGGGTGTGATAACTAAAACGATGTGTCTACTTTTAAACTTACTTTGGGTTAAAAGTTCTTAGATAATGAACCAACTTTAAACTCAATTAAATTATAATTGATATGAAGTGCATTATCAGTGAGTTAAAGGTTTGATTGATCAATGTTGACTCCATCTGAATTTCCGGCAGGAAAACATGAGCCCGGAAAACTAATAACCCTGACACAGAAGCCACCAAGTCCCTTCGTCTCCATTTGAGTGATTAGCGTCCGCGTTATGATTACGAGTGACATGTTTTTGAAACATAAATTCGTGACGCTTCGACAGGAATTTGAATGGTAGGACTTGAATGTAATGAATATGAGTATAACAAGAATCGATTGAAGCGGGAATCTATGTCGCATAAGTTAGGCCGTGACCGGAGTTAGATTTCGCTTTGATAGCGGTATCTCTTATTTCCTGATATAATGAATGTCATCTCATGATCATTTGTGTCAATATTTGATTCGTTTCTTACAATGTGCAAACGTGATCCACAAACCTCACTTGTATAATACCCGGGTAACCGGGTTTCTCTATTTTGGTCAATTGCACTTTCTCAATAGTTGAAGTGAAATGCTAGAGGATTTTTTTTTTTTCACCACTACCATAGCTTCCAAGAATATCATGGCTTCCAAGAAAAACCGTTGTATCAACCAATTTCCTTTTTTTGCCAAGAACAGTTTCAAGCTTTTCATGAAAACAACTTTTCTTCAAGGATTCAAGATAGAAAAAATATGCGGTAATGATTAATACAAAATTAATACAAAATATGCGGTAATGAACTATGAGAAAGCCATTTAGCAAAAAAAAATATACAAATTTCGCTTGAATTATTCATGTCTCACTGCAGCACCAAGCCGCCTGAGACGAACACAGCTACCCCGCTCCTCCATCCCCATCTATCGAACACCTCCCTCATTACCCTCTTCAAAGAAGTTCTCAGTTGGATAGGTTAAGATTAAATGGACAGGGGGATCCTCCACGGAAAATTTCCTGGGGAATTCCCAACGAGAAGAAGGATCAACCTAGAATCTATTTTGCTTTCCACTTCTAGAATCTATTTGTGATAAACCTCCAGGTTACTACAATTTTGTTTTAATAAATAAATAACGGTTATAAAATATGAAGCCCAGTGGGAAAATTTTTTAATTTTCAGAATATATAGAAGTATAACGACCTCATGTCTGAAGAATTAATTTTGTGTTTTACGATTTGGTTGGGTAAAAAGCCAACCAGAAAAATGTAGAAATTACCTGAGTTGCACAAAATCTAATATCTGATTCAAATGACTTGAATAAGGATAATGGACAGAACTTTGCAGGATTAAGATTCTTGCAAGGGAGTGATGCTTAATGGATCAGTTTTGCGGGTGGGACGGTTAGGGCGGTAAGACGCCTCTTTTCAGAAGGCCATCGACGGAATACATGCGCCAGTCGTAGAGCTTCTTTTCCGCCAGTCGGTTGGCGATCCGCAACGGCTCGATCGCCGCGGTGACCGGCATCATGGAAAACTCCGGCACCAACAAGAATGCAAAGCATTGCGGCAGATCCCTCGCTGGATCTCCGAACATTCGCTCCTCCACGGATCGTCTGCGCCCAGACGGCAAACGGACCATCGTGACCGCTTCGTCTCAAGATGACGCCTTACAGAGGCGAACGCAAACGAATTTGGCCGCGGAACGGCGGAGGGGTTTCGTTTTAATAACCGCTCGTAGAAAGTTTGTTCCATAAGTCATAAGATACCCATTATTTAATTTTAATTGGGTAATACCTAAAAGCGGTCGCGATTTTTTCGACAGAAAAGTTTGAGCGGCTAATTTTACGATATTGTCATCTTTACTAAATCTAGGCATCGGCCCCATTAATATTTTATGACTAAATGGTTGATGACGGTAATCTACGTTAGATTTAGGAGGGAACAGAATGGGTTCATAAGGGGAGAATGTTCGCGTGCCAAATTCAAAATCTTCCACTAATTAACGAACTATGCTTCCCCTTATTCGTTTTTTTTTCCAAGTTCTATTTGTAATGGAATTTACTTAACACCAAGAACTAACGAACAACTTTAACAAAAGAACAAGATTCAATGAACAAGAGGCTTACCAAATAATGATTTTACTCTACTCGAATCCTGTTCACAATGGGATTTACCTATCGCCAAGATTAAACGATCAATTCTAGAGAAAAAGTAAGGTTTATCGGTTTAACTAACAACAATTCAACGAACAATCCTTCTAGCTATCTTAAGGTGAGGTCGATTTCGGCCAAGCGACACAGCATGGAGCACTTGCGTGAACACGCCCATCTGCGCCCTCGCAGTAACGTCATGGGTGCTTGTGCCCGGGTTCGCAATAGCATTGCCCAAGCCATTCACCAATTTTTTCATCAACAAGATTTCTTGTGGATCAACACCCCACTGATCACCGCCAGTGATTGTGAAGGTGCAGGAGAATTATTCCGGGTCAGCACCTTGGACTTAATGAACTTGCCACGTGATAGCCAAGGCGCTGTTGATTTTAGCCAAGACTTTTTTGGGCGTGAAGCTGAAAATGAAACTTTTAGGGATGGGTCTACAGGCTAGAGTATATCCCAGGAAGGTATTTTAAAGTAGCCTATCGACCTCAACTCCTTCTCCCTCTAGAGGGCCCTGAAATTTGCCTACATGACAGTTCTATACTTGTGACAGAGTCGCTAAACTAGAATTTTACTGTTACCAATACTCTTTGCTCCTATGGTTGCATAAGAAGTGAGGATCAACTTACCATAAAAGATCCCCTAGGCTGAACAGCAAGAGGGAAGTCAATGTTGCTGTTGATAGTTTTTTTCAAGTGATATACGCCGAGCAGATGGATACTTGATCGCAAGTGATTATATGGTACCATGTTCTCTTGATGTCGGCACCAGACTCTGTCCACACGAAGTAATTACTGACGCTCCTAGCCTGAACTTGGCAACCTTTTACAATTTCCATTAATTTTATATTTTCAATTTATTTTCTTTATTGTTTATCTTACCCTGGTATGAAAACTTAACACCCGCCCCCTCCCCAGACATAAAAAAGATAAATAAAAGAGGCATAAAGGTAAAAATTAATAATATAGAATGTGCTTCACTTACTTGCAGTTAAAAAAACTTTTTTTTATTTAGTTTTAAAAAGTAGCGTTGTGAGAAAGAGTCAAACTTTAGCGCAAAGTGTGACGCGTTGAGGAGGGCCAGCCCCTTTCACGTACGGAATAAATTCCGTTCGTTTTAAGTTTTAATGTCCCTCCTTACTTTCAGTGAAAAAAACTTGTTTTTTTTTTTAAATTTATTCTTTAAACGAAATAAAACTAAAAGAAGAATATTGAAATACAACTGTTTCTTATAATTTGGAAATTTTCTTTGATTTGGTCTTGATCTATGGCTCTGACGCATACACTTCTGCTGACGGTCCGTCAATTTACCTAATTACTACTAATACTACTACTACTAATAACTCACTGCAGCATCAAGCCGGCTGAGGCCAACACAGCTACGCACGCTCCTCCTCCAACCCAATCTATTTAAAGCCTCCCTCTTTACACTCTCCCAGGAAGTTCCTATTTCCTTTAAATCTTTATTTATGAAATCCTCCCAACCCAGACAAGGACGACCTGCTTTCTGTGTAGCCTCAGACGGTTGGCCAAAAAGGACAATCTTCGGGGATCCCCCTAACTCCTCCAAAGAGAGTGGATCCAGTCCGGTTACGTCAATCACTTATCTAGGACTTGTGCTTATTTTCCCACCAATTTTCGTCCCGATCCCTCTACTTTAATCGTTTTCTAAGATTTTAGGTTTCCCCTCCAACTCCCCCCAGTGTCACCGGATCCGGTCAAGATTTAAAATGAAAGCTCTGAGACACGATATCCTTCTAAATATCAAATTTCATTAAGGTCAGATCGCCCGTTCGTACGTTAAAAAAACCTCATATTTTCTAATTTTTTTAGCTGGGGGGCTGAAAGGACAGGAAAAATTAGAAAAAATGAGGTATTTTTAACTATCGAGTGAGTGATCGGATCTTAATGAATTTTGATGTTTAGAAGGACCTCGTGCGTCAGAGCTCTTGTTTTGAATTCCAACCAGCATTAAGCCTCTGATTTTCCTTTTAAATCAATTTATAGATTCTTAGAATTTTGCTAGATACCATATGAGCTCTTGGCTCTTCCGGCCTCGTCACAAGTGCCATATGAGCTCTTGTTATTTTTTCCTTTATTCTTAGCAAAAATAACTGGAGTTTCTAGATGCTGAAACACAGGCAAGAATTGTCACAGTATGTCCTCTATCTACAGAAGCTGCTGTTCCAACTTGACCTATTCTTATCTCAGCAACAATCTTGCATTACCATCATATGGTGGTCAAGGCACTCTCATCCATATTTCATATACTCTGAGGAGAGAAAGCATACCTGCTTGTAACACCATGTAGCTTGGAGAAGAAGATGATAACATCGTAGTGGTTGAAACAGGTTCCCCTGAAGAGGCTAGTTGCTTCAGGGTTTCTGATTGAAAGCCCTTGGATCGATCAGGAACTCCTGCCGACCCTTGGCGTACACGCCCTGCCAGCGTTCGATCACCCGCGGCGCCGGCGCATCGAACAGCGCTTCCGCCTCGGTGAGGAACGCGGTGAAGGCGGCCTCGGGCTGGAACGGCGAAGGAGCCGCGGCGGTCGCGTGCGAGTCCCCGATGATGAGCGTGCCGTCGGGGAGCTGTGTGTACATCTGGTTCAGGTCGAGCGCGGCGAGATCAGGCCGTTCGGCGTGGAGACGTTCGCGCAGCACGGCGGCCTCCGGTCCGTCGGAGGTAGTAGTGTCGATAGCATGCAAATATTGCCTATTTGATAATCTTCCTTATTATTTACTGAACTTTCCAAATTAATATACTCAGTTATTCCTGAATTGCACCCTTTTGACAATCCGTATGCACATAACGTATTTTGATTTAGTTTAGGAACCAGTACTCTTCTTGCAGCCATCGCTGCAAACATGGTACATTTATCTTTTTTAGGTAATTCTATCAAAGTAAAAAGAACCTTTTCTTTACCAGGTCTTATGAGGATCTTGTTCTTGATCTACGTCTTATACTTCGGGACAGAAAGAAAGTGAGAAATTTTATATAATGTTTGACAACTTAAACAGTAAATGAATAATCCAAAAAGAGGAAGAAATACTGTGTTTATTGATACAAAAGCGAGCACGTTTTTGAATGGAAGCGTACCCTTAAGTGGATAACCAATAAGAAAAAACCAAAAATCCACACAATTTATTTAGAACAAAATAAAAGCCATATAATGCAGCCCCTTGCGCAAGAGAAAACACTATTTAAATCCACAGTTGGGTTATAAACATAGTGTTAAATGCAAAATAAAACTATCCTTACTTATAAAAAGTAAGGCCAAAAAGAAACAGCAAAACTTGAAAAGACTTAATAGAATAATTATCACTGCGCAATCAACAAAATTTGGGGAAGGGGAAGATGCATAAGGTTTACGGTCTAGCCTGGAACCATTTCTCTGGTCTGAGACCTTTTGGCCAATTCTTAATACCAAATGGTGTGCCTGAAGAAAACAGTCGATGGCATAGCCTTTTAAAATGTTTTTAATGCCGCATTATTCACTTTTAAACACCAGTCTTTGTCTTATTATTTCTAGCATATGGATTTACTACTCAACCAAAATTTCCTTTGAATATGCTTAATCTTTTAGGACCGCTAGATTTCAAATAAATAATTCTAATGGCTATAATTATTTCGGAAATTTTATTTTTATTTAAATATAAGAGAGGGCGAAGTTAATAAAGGAAAAAATAATGAATTACTACTTAATTAATAAAACATAAATAAACATTACAAATAACTAAAAAGTAATAATTAATTAATGATAATTAAATATTTGAAATAATAAACAAAAAAAACATACTTAAAACATAAACTATTAATCTGCGCCAATCGGCGCTAATATGAGGGCCAGCTCCATCGGCGTATCCGCATACTTCACGAACAAGGCTGCCACATACGCACCTCCGCCGAAAAAAGCTGCATGTCCGAATGAGACCAGCCCACCCAGTCCCAGAATGAAGTGGAGACTGGCGGCAAAAAGGCAGAAAATGATGATGTCGGTGATCAGCACGACGTGAAAATTGGAACCCATAACCGGAACCAGAGCAAGGGCCAGGATCAGAGCCGCCACGGCAAGCCGCGTTCTCGGACCGGCCGGCTTGATGGGTCCCGTGGCTTTGATTTTTCGAATAATTTTGGGTCCCCATTCTTTGGGTACATGACAATCCGAACATGTGGCGCGTACCCCTGCGGCATTGCTGTAGTGAATAGATTGCTGGTACTCCGGAACAATAAAATCCGTCATTTCATGACAGGCGTTGCCGCAAAAGTAGAGCGAATTCGATAACTCGACGGCGGTGTTAAACCCACCCCAAAAAATGATTCCTGCTACTCCTCCTACTAAGAAGATCGCACCCCAGCTATATGTGGCGGAAGGACTCCAAATCCATTTATCTAATTGAAGAAAAGGGTGCCAGTATTAATCGGAGTGACAGGTGGGGTGGTTCACCCTTAGATGATGCGGTACGTGTAGATTACGAAGACAGTATAGTAGTGTTTGCGTAGCGTTTTCTCAGTGAGAAGCGGCTTGGATGCTGACACATTTTCTGGCCAACACACATCTTGTTTTTTCTTCTATCAGCACCGGCATCGACACAAGGCTGTGATTAAATACTTACGACAAAAGGGTGCAACGACGGGGAGTGGTAATCGTGTAACGAATCTAATTACGGCAGATGTTCCGCATATGGTTTTGAAATGAAAAAAAAGAGATTAATATTGAATAAATATTTAGCAAGGAGAGACCATCCTTTACAAGCTATTAATCTAAAAAAAACTGATTTTAAAGCATACGAACATGGAGACATCAATATAGAAGAGCATGATCTAGCTGGGAATTGTTTATTAGATGGTGGTAATGCAGACGTAATGTGATTAAACACTTAATAGGTACTGAAGATATGTGGCTAATCTTATTCACATATTTGTTTAACTGCTTTTATAATTTTTGATTAACCTTGTCAATCCCGGGTTGGAAGCCGTAACTGCAGCAATCGCCGGATCACCAACATTAGTCAACTGGCCAGCGTCTGCAAAGATAGCACCGCGCAATCCAAGGGATTTTGGCACAAATGGTAGCGGGAACTGAACCTCGGCAGTCGCATTCCAGAATGTACGTCCACCCAGCGGGTCATTTGTAATCGGGTCACGCGGGCCATATCCGAATGAATCAAAACCACGAATTGTGTTTGATCTTGCCTGATAGTTGTCAATCGTACGGAAACCACCAGCGATCGTTCCGTTGAACTATCAGTTCAACGATAAATATGAACTAATCAGTTTGCTAATAATGTTATGAATGAATTAAAGCAGCTAAAACAGAATGGTAGAATCACCCCACAATTATACAATAGATTTTTCCCCTGTGGTAACTTCTGCCCAAAATTTCACGGTTTACCAAAACTACATAAACAAGGTATTGCCTTGAGACCTATCGTGGCATTTGTCAAAGCCCTCGCTTCCAATATTGGAAAATGGCTTTGCACAGCTTTCAAACCTTTACTGTATTCCAAAATTCCGATATTAGAGTCTGTCTGTCCTGGTTTTGCTAGCTTAGGCACTTCCAGGTAAGCTAGAACGATGTAATTTGGCAGGCATATCAGGAACCAGACCAGGTTGAATCAGAAATTGTCGTTCTCCCGATTTGGTCATCTGGGGGGAGTGGGGGACGGTTAAATCGGAAAAATTAGAAAAAATGAGGTATTTTTAACTTACGAAGGGATGATCGGATCTTAATAAATTTAACTTTTGGAAGGATTTCGTGTCTCAGAGCTCTTATTTTAAATCCCGACCGGATCCGGTGACATTGGGGGCTGTTGGGTAGAACCATATCCGCTGACTTCATCAGCATGATCCGAACCTGCATGTGATAAGTCTCTATTTTCTAACTCGTCGGTTTCATCTTCGAGCAAACGTCTTAATTCGTCACTAGGGGTAGACAAAATAATCTCCAGGATCAAATATTTATGTGTAGCATCACTAACCAAATGGCACTTCTTGTGCGCATTATACTTAGACCTAACATACATGTATACAGTTCCCAGTATTTTACAGTGTATTTCTACAGTGTTATTTAACCATTTGTGGTCATATGCTGCCAAAATATTCTAAGAACAAACGGAATCTTTTTGTTAACAAGACATGTTGGAAACGTAGCAAAAACTCCAATTCTTTCGAATGAGTGAAGTTGAATTTGTGCATCTTCATTAAAAATGTTTTCCACCCCTAAACCAATTGAAAATTCTTCTTCCACAATCTGCAAAACAAGAATATTAGTTAACGACAAAGTTCACTAGTGAATGTTAATCTGATCCTTCGGAAATTTGTTTTAGTTATTAATTTTTTAATCTACTCATTTATTGAATTTCAAAAAGTTAACTGGCCTTCCTTGGTGGAATCGAGAAGCATGCAGTCACCAGGGGCGATCCGGGAGCGATGGCCGTTGTGATCGATGCGCGTTTCGCCTTCGATGTTGACGATCAGGAAGATGTGTTCGGCCTCGTCGCGTCGGATCCCCGCCCGATCCCGCTTGATCTGCGCAACATCTCCCGACACGTCGGCAACGTCGAGCGTGTCGAAGGCATGCACCGCTATGCACCCGCGAACGTCACGCTGCCCCTTGCGCGGCACCCCGTCATAGGTCCCGCAAATGCCATGCAGGTCGCCGGCGATCACTTCGCGAAGAATCGCGCCGCAACCCATCAGCTGTACCTTGTGGCCCTTTGCCTCCTTGGCTTTCCGCAACAGGTACATGCCTTTGATGATGCCGTCTTCGCAGCCTTCCGGCATCTTTGGATGGTGATAGTTTTCGTTCAGGAGCGTCAGGTAATAGAACACGTCTTCCTGATCGCTCAGCATCCGCTTCAAACCATTCTGAATGATAACGGCAAGCTCATAGGAATAGGTGGGGTCGTAGCTCACGCAATTTGGAATGGTCGCAGAGAGGATGCTTCACCAGGTCAGATAGGCGATACCCGGTTAATTCATAATCAAGAGAGGCATAGCCTTGGGTTCGTGATTTTAAGCGATCATAAAAATCCAATACCATCTCGTTGAGAGGCAACTCATAGGTCAACATCACACGCGTCGGATCTAAATACTGCAGCCCCTGTTGCACGCCACGACGCTCCTGACAGAGTTGTAGAATATTCCCAACATATCGTTCAGGAGTGATAATAGTTGCCTTGATAAACGGCTCTTCCATACGCTCGATCATAGATGGATCCGGAAGTATGGAAGAAGAGGAAGTCGACGCTTATGGACGGCCGACCGGTCTCATCATACAAAGAGAAGAAAAACATTACGAAGGAAAACCTGAAGACTTGGTTCCGGCCATCATCGTCGGCGAATCCTATCGTCTTTACTATGAGGTTGAAGACGTTTGCGGCAACTCCGTTCGTTCACAGGCCGTTAAAATAGAAGCAACGGATAAAGTCGCCCCCGTGGCCGCCTGCGTTGGCGATTTGACGGTTTCGATCGGCGGAGAAGGTCTGGCTCGCCTGGACGTCGAAGACGTGCAGGTCTGGCCGGACGGAACGGAGACCGAAGAATCCTTCTATAACCACATCCCTGCATCGCAGGCCAAAGCCATCATCCCGCAGGAGATCTGGGACAACTACACCAAGGTCACCATCTGGCGGGACCCCTATGATGCCATCATCTCCCGCTATTACTGGGAAAGGGCAGATCAATCCAGCAAGTCGTTCGGAGATTTCGTGCGCGAATCCAAGGACATGCTGACCGCGAACTGCCAAATCGCCCCGCTGGAGGGGCCGGATGCGATGGATGTATACTTGCGCTTCTGGTGCGCTGCAGCGACCTCTCGGAAGACAGCCGTCTGCCGGACGAGATGGCATTCGGACAGAAATCCTACCGGGAGTATCGATCTCATGACTGAAGTACTGATAGGTCCGGACATTGCGGTCGAACTGGCATTGCTGGCAGAAGATGAGCTGGCAGCGCATCCGGTTGTTCAGCGAGCAGAACGTTTATGGACTTACGTGGCGGCGAACGACCATATTCATCGCAAGCTGACAGACCGCCTCGGCGGATCGGATGCAGCGCTGGCGGCGCTGCAGACACTGTGTTCGAAGACCCCATGGGACAACAGATGCTCGCCGTTGCCGTGGTGATGCAGATACTCGGGGCCATCGTCATTAAGAAGATTATTAACATCAAGGTCTAACGGTGTTCGCCATGACGCTTTTTTCAAGTTTCAGCATAATGTCGCTGCTGCCCTTCGCCGCATTCGGCCTGTTCGCCGCAGCCGCCTGGTTGCTGCTCGACTGGTTCTCTGCACGCAAGAACATGGCAGAGCAGCGATTGGACGATTACAGCGATCCGCGCCGAGCGCGGAAGCGAGGCGACGTCCGGCGCCGATGCAGGACGTGGTGCGCAAGACCTATTTCCAGAACCTGGACCTCGCCCCCGGCGGGCTGATTCTCTCCGAGTTCGAGACCGAAACCCCGCACGCGATCCGCAAGGGTATCCAGCCGCCGTTCTACCTGAGGCTGAAAGCGGCGATTGACCAGGTGCAGGACCGCTACGACGTGGTCTTCATCGACTGCCCGCCTCAACTCGGCTTCCTCACCATGTCGGCGCTGGTCGCGGCGACCGGGCTGATGATCACCGTGATCCCCAACATGATCGACGTAACTACAGGCTGTAAGAAGAGTAGAATAACGATTAAGCCAAAAATTGGTTAATCTGTGACGGGATAATCAAAAGTTGATTGCATAAAAGAATCATCATTATGTTGGGCTGTATAATGATTACAAAAATTGCTTAAATATTTTTTACGTTTTTATTTGGATTAATAAAAGGAGTCTGTTTCAATCTATTTGGAATTTTTTAATTAAAAGCTATTGTCGTTGTCGAGATTCCACAAGCATTTTTCAAGGGGCATCAGTTTCAATTACTCGCAAATTATATTTCATGCGGCGTGTCGGTGCGCGGGCGCAGATATTTCGGCACCTGGATCTGCCGTGGCCGGTCGACCATCTGGTAGAGGAACGGCAGGCCGGCGACGAAGCCGACCATCGAGACGAACCACGGTGCGCCGGAATGGGCGGTGATGAAATCATCGACGGTGCAGTAGCCGTTGATGCGGGCCGCATATTCGATATCGGTGGCCTCGGGGTCCTGGTGGCGTTCGCGAAACCGCATCAGCGTCTCGTTGGTCCAGGGGTCCTGATAATAGACCGGTATTTCGACGATGCGCGGCTGCTCACAACATACGAGGGAAAACGATACACAGTGCACTTCATCTTACAACTGCCATACGAATGCCGTACCAACCACTCTCGGAAAGTATGTTGAATACACTGCGTTCACAACTTCGAAACTGCCAAATCGTTATCATCGACGAAATACCGATGGTTACACAACCTATGCTAGAGTATATTCACGGAAGACTAGTCCAAGTTCAAGGTACTAAACCTACTAAGCCATTTGGAGGATTGACAGTCATACTAGTTGGAGACCTGTACCAACTACCTCCTGTATGCCGTGTCGAACAAGGTGGTTCAGGTCGGCGAGCACCAATCATTGCTGGAAGCACTGGAGGCAGCCGGAATCGACGCCCCCTACCTCTGCCGCGGCGGCGCTTGCGGTCAGTGCGAGACCAGTGTCATCGGCTATGACGGCAAATTCCTGCACTACGACCACTGGCTGACCGACGAGCAAAAGGCCGGCGGCAAGCACATCATGCCCTGCGTGTCGCGCTTTGAAGGCAAGACCCTGGTTCTGGATCGCTGAGGAAAGAAAAATGACTATCCAATTCAACGACGCGATCAACTGTTCGACGGCTTGGATCTGTTCGCGGATATGCTCGGTGGCGCGGGGGCGTACGTCGGGCTCGCGGAGGTTGAGGGTGTGCCAGTCGTCGAGGAGCGCCCCGGCATAGTAGCGGGCGAGGTCCCAGACATTCGCAAACCGCTCCCCTTCCTTCGATCGCAATGCTTTCGCCATTCGGTCTTCGCCGGAAGGATCCATAAAATCATCTTCCGTCAGGTGGCCGACGTCAGTGATGTTGGTGACGTAGGTCGTGGTCCAGCCGATAGCCTGGGCAGTGATCATTGTTTTCTTCCTCACATGTAGACTCCTTCCAAAAGAAGAGAAAATAAATTGGCTAAATCAAAATTTTGATTTAAGCTGTATAATAATTTTTTATTAGAGAATAAATAAAACTTGAGCCCTTGGGGGGTGGCAAGATGGTCGATTTGATCAATTTTGTTTTTTAAGTTTGTTTTCATTGTTCTTAGGATTTCTGTCCGTTCTAGGTTTCATTTCTTCATTTTTGTAATTTCTAGTTGTTTTATATCAAATTTATTCATAGATCTTCATGGAGGAATTTATGTTTAGGCTAGGGAAATGAAACTTTCAGGGATGGGTTTACAGACTGTCCCAGGACAGTATTTTGAAGTACATTCCTCTATTCCTTCCCCCTTTAAAGGGCTGTAACCTTTGATGACCTTTTGAAATCTTTGTGTTATGAAAGTGATATCTTACAAAACAGATCTTATGCTTAAACTAAGTAGCCTACAACAAAACTGTTTTCAACTTCACGACTTTGTTCATTTCCAATTTATGAAGTTGCAAAGATCTGAAAATAAACCTACATTTCCTAAGTTTGAAAAAAGGAAGCCACGTTAAATTGGTAATGTTTGTAGCTAACTTCAATGCTCAAGAAAATCAATATAGCAATACAGATAGCATGGTAGTATAATTTTTGGGTATAATGATGCGATCAGCACTTGTAAAAGCCGGTAAGATCTCAAATAGGGGTAGTAGATTGCTAATTTTAGTGCCTAAGAAAATTAAACCTATCTTAAATCGGGAATGCTGGTTGCTAATTTCGATGCCCAGGAAAGTCAGTAAATTAACGTAATAATATGATATTACGTTCGATGGATATAACGATACGAATTTTTTTTTTTTATAACTATGACTTGGAATCCTGTTGTGCCAGAGATAAAAGAAGCAGAACGTATTATGTCTGACGATAATGAATATATAGAGCAGTCCACTGAAGATCACCGCAACCTCGTTGCTCAAATTGCAAAACTAAAACTTCATGAAATAATCAGTGAACCTGATAAATTAGAGATATTTGGGAAAGTCGCATATGTGAACACAATTGAATCTAAAAAATCTGGACCATCGCATTTTTGTTTGCTTTTGATCACGTTTTCTTGCAATCGAATCCTTGCCTTGGTTCAGAGGCAAACCGGAGTTTCTCGTTTGGAGGAAAGCTGGCTGCTATTTACTCCTTAATCTGGGGCCAGATTTCTTTAACATCATCAAGTGCTACGTGAGGTAGCAGTGAGAGTCAAACTGTTGGATGGCAGCCTATGATCAATCAGTCACTTTACCAAATCGGCTCCGCTGGCCTGTAAGAAGAGTTTCTGCAGTTTTATTCTGTTTCATTTGACATAAGAAGTCCCTGAAAATGTTTCAGGCATCGGAAATTGAGTCTGACACCTTTCTCTTCTGATCCTCAGGCTTCACCCAGGTGTCGAAGTCGGCGTCCGGCATGTCTTCCCGGTTGCGAGGCGTGTCGATCAGGCTCGGCAGGACCGCATTTACGTTCAGACCCTTGGCGCGCACTTCCTCGCTGAGCGCCTCGGTAAGGCGCATGACCGTAGATTTAGCGGCTGTGTAGGCACCCATATTGCCTGTGCCTTTAAGCGCGGCATAGGCGCCGATGTTAACAATGGCCGCATGCTCCTGCTTCAGCATTTCCGGCACCGCCACGCGCAGCATGCCTCGCAGCGTCTTTGAAACGGTTCGTTCTTTTAGAGTACAAGGGGCAGAGTATACGATCCTTGGCATTCGTTCGACTGGTAGAAGCGTGCTCGCAACAATTTCTGTCTGAGTTTCGCACGGTTCATGAACTTCACTGAAGCGATCCTCGTAAGTCAAACCAGCATCAACCCATCGTTCATGATCCGCTTTCATCTGGACCAGCCGATCAACGGTATACTTGTTAACCTGCCGGTCGATAATCGTGTGGTGCTTCGTGCAAAGCAAAACCAGATTCTCGTAGCCATCGATTTGTCCGCTTTCGTGTGTATAAGGATTCTTTTTTTCCTTTTTTTCAAGCTGGTTTTTTATTTGTTGAGTACTTCGGATGATTACTTTTTCTTTTTATATTTCTTTTAGTGCTGAAGACTGTCTGGCGAAAATCCTGGTCGAAATATTTCCTTTGTTCCGTCTTTCTCATTACTGACTGACAATTATCATTCTTTCTATGTCCTTTTATTTCTTCACTTTTTTTCGTTAGACACAAATACAACATTTAAAAATATAATTACCTTCATCAGAGCCATCTAAACAGTCAGGATGCTCTCAAGCTGACCGTTGTCTAGACTGCGGAAACCCTTACTGCGAATGGAAATGTCCAGTCCACAATTATATTCCTCAGTGGCTCAAGTTGATCCGCACCGGACGGATAATAGAGGCTGCGGAGTTGTCACACAGAACAAACAGTTTGCCAGAGGTGTGCGGTAGAGTTTGCCCGCAAGATAGATTATGTGAAGGGGCGTGTACACTAAATGATGAATTTGGTGCTGTAACAATTGGCAATATAGAAAAGTACATTACCGATACAGCATTTGCACAGGGCTGGATAGTCTTTACCATCAGCATGCATAATACAGGGCAGTTCTTGAGCATTGATCCTATTGCGTAGTGTTGGTGAAGCCTCCAGTGCCTGCAGAAGCTTATCATTTTTCCCTTCCTCTCGTGTCAGTGCCAGCATTAAAAGATCATCATGGTTGCTCATAATGTCAGAAGTTGAAGCAGTCGCTAGTGGTCTTTGGGTATGATAACCAATTTTAACTATCGAAAATGCCTTTGCCCGCCTCGTGCTCAGCATGATGAGGATAGAAGCCGCAGCAAATACGTGCGTCTTGCATCAAACAGATTTCCATTGATGCCAATCAGGCCTTCGAAAAGGCGCTGGCCTGGCAGGACCTGGGTGGCGGCGCGCCAGCGCAGCATTGCGCGGCGGCGGCGTTGATCGCGTTGGGCCATCACCGCGAGGCGGCCACCCGTCTGGAAGCCCTGGCCAAGGGCATGCCGGATGATACACCGGAAGTCGTCGTCGCCGGCGTCCTGGCCCACGCGGGAATTGCCTGGTTGGACGCCGGCGATTCGGAACGCGCCTACGCGGTTCAGACCACGGCCCTGGACCTGTTGACTAAACTATTGAGCAATTTTATGTGTCGAATGATGTTTTGTTTTTTTTAGATATTGTTGGCAATAACACTGACGGTTTTTTTGGTGAATTCAAAATAAATTTTGGGTACTATTTTTCCGTTTTGCCGCCTTGTAATAAATCTTATTCTTAATAAAACTCAAAATGATATAGGTCTGATTGAGTTCATTGACAGCTATTTGTTTGCTGAGAACTTAATCTGAGGGAGATATAAGAGTTAATATAAAAGATAATGGGACCTTGGATTGGCTTTTTGAAGTGGCTATAAACACCTTCATGAAAAGTTTCAGTCTGAAACTGAAATACCGACAAAACATTTATGTAGTCTGATTTATAAAGGCCGGATATGTGGCTTAGGTATATCAGTTCATATTTTATTATTATTGTAAAATGAAGAAAATCTTCACTAGCTTTGTTAAGATTTTGTAGACTGAAAAGATGAAAAGCTTTGGTATGTTTTTTTTTTTTTTTAATACCTCATAATTTTCTTTTATCATCGCACAACATGAACCGATATCGATATAAACTTAACAATGCTACTGCTTGGGGTGATAACCCCGTGCTCCTCAAGACTAGAACATAATTAGCGTTTTATTGGAAAAAAAAGTAAATTTTAAATGTTTTGACTTTTCTGCTCCCATAAATAAAAAATTATGAAAACTCTAATGAATAAATATCAGCACATGACAATCAAACGTACAATCCATGGTTCTTTTTTTTTTAGTAAAGCACATTTTAAGTTCTGATCTTGAAAAGGAATGGGGGTTATCATTCCAGTTAATGTTAATTTCTGCTCGTTTTGGGTTTGACTTGGTTATTTATTGTAATTGCATACTTCTGAATAACAAATACTGAGCGTAAACAAAAGACAAATTTTATAATTTAAATGCCTTTCCTCGTGAGCTCAGGGGGGTTTTGTTATCTCCAAAGGCAAAGTTATTGCGCCCTTTTAGTATTACTAAAAAAATAGCTATCTCAAATTTTTGATAAGATGATTTTGGAAAAAATGGGCTTGGAAGTGAGCAAAATTTTAGATGGTAAATTGTTATTGCGAAATTTAATTCGATTGGCAAATACTCTTTTTTTTTCTAGCTCATAAGCATAAATTTTTAGGGCTGTTTATATACTGATTCCAAATATATAAGATTAGATTAGTTTAGTGTTACCAGTCAAAAGCTACGAGCCTGGCAAAAGATTGCCTGATTTCGGGGAAAACTCCCATAAAAAGTTTAAGAGTCTTAATGGATACTGCGCCAATACAATTCAGCTGATCAGAGAATCCTACTATAAAGGTTTCAGGCTCCCATCAACAAAATGTGGAATTTTGCCTTTTTCGCCAGAAGAAAGATCACAGATGCGTGTTTATTTGTGCTTTTCTTTTTCACATGAGTGATCGTTTTCATCTGGCTTTTTGTTGATAAGGGGATTAATTCCTGGTAATCCTTCTGATTTGTTTCTACTTGGGAGGGGAGGCCAGACTAGTCTTCTATCATTAGTTGCAGAGGCCGGTTTGCTCGTCCTTGGTGATTCTTTCTGATAGGTATGTGAACTAAGGTGTTTAGAGGAAGGAAGTCTTATGGTGGGTGCTTGATGTTTTTGGTAGATTGGGTGATCTGTGGGAGAAAGTGTTGGGTGGTTTCATAGAGTGTTTGGTGTGGTGTGATTGAGTTGCATTTACTTCTGTTCTGTTTTTTTTCTAACTGTTTTTTTCTGTTTCTGTTTTTCTCAAAAACAGAAACAGTGCCGATGCTTAGTTAGAATACAGATCCTTAACTTTAGTATTGTAATACTCAGAAGCTGCCTTTCTCAATTTTCTCTTCAGGAATTTTCTTAGATTATTAGCCTGTGGGATATGTTTTTGCTTGAACAAATCGATTTTTTCCTTATTAGTTTTTTAAAAGTTGCAGTGATGTAAGGTTTATTGATAGAGCATATTTAAATTTTTTCCACCAGAAAATGAATTTCTACTGAATTGACTAAAAACGTGCCTTATGAATGGACAGAGAAACATCTTTCTGATTTTAATGTATTGAAAGAAAAGCTGATTTCACCACCCATTTTAGGATTGCCTAGGATAAGAAAAGGTGACTATGTTTTAGCTTGAGACGCTTCAGATTCTGCCATTGTGGCTAAGTTTTCTCAAGTTCTAGACAGACAAGAGGTTCTCACACATTACGGTTCGCACAGATTAAATAAGGCGGAACAAAATTATTCTGTTACGGATACGGAATGTCTTTCTGTAGTTTATTGTCCACTTTTCAAATTGTCCTTACATATTTTATTAGAATGGCCTTGCATTGCCCAATGTCATTTTGAAGACTAATCATTACTGTATGTATATCTGCATAAGGGGGATCTCACCTAAGTAGCCTTCAAGAAGAACTCCCTCACCTGCTGAAAACCTTGTAAAAGACACGCTAAATGTGCAAAAATTCGGAAGGTGATAGGGGTGCCTAAGGGTACAGGGGATTTTCACTTCCCATGTAAAAATAACTTTCAGTTCCCATTAATCTGTATCTGTATGTAATTTAGCTATGTGTTGCATAGCCTGCGAAGCACTAAATTATGTTCGTTTTTCGATCTTTATTTCCGTTAGAAAGCTCTTTTTTTTATTAATCTTTTAAAGGGTAGAATAAAATTTCCTAAAGTGCAAGGTATTTCCCTTTTGTTAAAATCATATCAGTAATCCAGTGGTCACAGAATATCGGTAGAGAAAGCATTCGAAAACGGTCGAAGTTAAACTGAAAAAACAGGAGAGTTCGCGACGGAGAAAAGCATCACTTAATGCAATTTGTTTCCGCAAAGCTACAATGTTGGACTATACATATAATAAATAGTTGGTAATCAACAAAATTCTAATGTTAAATTTTTTGCAGCCGTTAATCATTTTAAGTTTAGCTAATTAGTTTTGTATTGTCACGCTTCATTGTAACAATACTTGAAAAATATGCTACTGTCCCAAAAACTACACTATTTTGTATCAGTCAAAAGAAAAATCTTAGAAAGTCGCAATTTTTAAGCATAAGCAAACCTAAGACGAGTCTAGGTTAAGGGTGGGGGTATATTTTTCAGCACCAGCATTCTTAATCTATTTACGCATTCCATAATTCTGTTTCAGAAAGAAACAGAATGATACATGCATCTTCTTCAGCTGCATGTATCTACCTTACAAATTTGAATTGAATCCAGTCGCTTTTGCCTGGCGTGATTGAAGTGGCGTATGCGACCAAGGTTTCATACGACCTTGAAGCCTGACATCAACAAAATATTAAAGTATGTGATTTTATCTAAGCTGTTGTGAATGCTGTTAATGAAACAGCTGCAGAAAGGGATATCTATTGTTTAATTAAATAAAAAAACAAAACAAGTTTTTTGAAACGAAAGTTGCTGTCCGAGGAACTGTCGGAGATCCCGCTGGCGCGCGGCGCGGATTACGCGATCGATTACCGTGAAGGGCTGATCCAGCTCCGGGTGCCGCCGGGCGCGACCGACGCGGCCTTCAACCCGGTCGTCCTGGTGGTCGATTACGAGCTTGCGACGCCGGACAGAAGCGCGATCACCGCGGGCTGGCGCGGGGCGGTGCGGCTGTTCGACGGGGCGCTGGAGCTGGGCGCGACCGCCATTCGCGAGGCCGGGGCCGAAACCGGCGCGCATGGCGAACTGGGCGCGGAAGTTGTTGCACTGCCATGACACATGAACTTACAGCAAAAACAAATGACATCTGAAAAAAAAAATGGGCTGTGTGAAGTTGCAGCTGAGTGAATCTGGGCTGCATATTGCCAGCCCACAGCGTAAAGAGCGGGGTGTTGAGGAGGAAAAGCCCTTTTCATATATGGAGTAATTTTTGTTCATTTCAAGTTTTAATGTTGCTCCTTACTTTCATTTATAAAAAACTTGATTTCAAATTTAAAAAAATTTAAAAATAATGTGATTCATAAGAAGCATTCAGAGCTTACACCAACTGAGACAGCGGCAAGCCGGCAGCCTCGAGCTGCAAGCAAAGAAAACGGGCGCCCCAGGGCGCCCGTTTTCATTTCCACCTCGCAGCTCGCCGGTGGCGTGCAGCTGCTTCACTTCACCACTTTCAGGCTCGGCCGACCACTCGGGCGCGGCGGTTCGCCACCGGACGGACCATCATCATCCGGGCCCGGCTCGTCGGCAGCACCGGCAAGCGGCGGCTCCATGTCGAACACCATGCCCTGCCCGTTCTCCCGCGCATAGAGCGCCAGGATGGCCGTGGAGAGAGTGTTCATCTGTCAAAGCATAAAGTTGGGAGAGAGGGTACAAGTTAAAATATCTAATCGTATAATGGGCCGAGGTATTGCTATTTTGTCACACGTTACGTACCCGAGCATCAATCAGAAAGACGAAGCCATGGCGCTCTGCTAGCTCGTTCTCCTGAGCAACAGTGAACAGGTAGAACAAGAGGCAGATCTAGTCATAGTTTTGAAGAAATAATGATGGATGAGAACGAAAATCGATAACGCAACAGAAACCCGGTGTGGACGATCGCACTTACTTGGGAGCTCGCCGAGCGCGTGCACGGGCGGGATGCTCGGGTGCGCGAGCTGCGCGGTGATCTGTGCTTCGTCGAGGAACGACTTCCGCAGCGACGGCACCGCCTTGTACTGACCGTGCAGGATCTTCATCGCGAGGTCGCGATGCATCGTTCGATCGCGTACGCGGTGCACCTCGCCCATCCCGCCGGTGGCGATCTGCTCGACGAGCTCGAGCTCCTTGCTCGCGGGCATCGGGGGGTCGGGGCGATCGGTCGGCGCGTCGGCGATCTTGCCCGGCAGGCGGCCTATCGAGATGAACTCATTTTTCTATTATATGCTTTTCCGTTATTCTTTTATTGTTCTTCTTCATTCCTTCGCTGTTTCGCAATGAATAAATAAAAAAAAAACGTGAGAAATTTTCAGCTAGTTAATTAATCATGAAAAAAAGACAGTTCCTCTAAGATTTCGCCCAATTTAAGATAATCTATTGGAAACGCCCGTAGAAGAATATAAAATACGTTTTGCATATGTATGTGTATGTTATATGTGGTGTAATGTACGGTATACGTGAAATAATAACGCATATACATAGTTAGTCCTCTTAAATCTTATTAGTTTTTCAGCGTTGTTAAATTGTTTCGTTAGCATTTTAGCTCAGTATATGTAAATATATTTCTTTGAAACTTACTTTAATAGCGCTCAAAAAAGAAAGCAACTGTCCTCACAAAATATTCGAAGAGTGTTTTTGCTGGCCTTATAAAACTCCATTCTCAGTCTTCATTTTTTTTTCTCTCTTACGGCAACAACTAGCAGATCCTATGTAATGCGGAGAGAAATATGTCTCATAGTTAGATTAAATAAAAAAAAACTAGTTCCAACGGTTCACCATCTTGCAGCGATGTGGCGAGATCAGTGTCTAATTGCGGATGGCCATACTTCGTATCGCCAACAATCGGATGGCCCATCGCGCGCGTGTGCACGCGAATCTGATGCGTACGCCCCGTATGCAGCACAGCTTCAAGGCGGGAAGCATGCGGCCCGCTTGAGAGGACCTGGAAGTCCGTTCTGGCCGCCATCCCTTCGCTGCTCACTCTCACGCGCCGCTCACCCCAGTCTGTTTCATATCTTTCCAGAGGCTTGCGAACTGTCCGTAGGTTGTTTTAAAGTACCCACCTCAGCTCCTTCTCCCTCTAGAGGGCTCTTTTGTAAAAAAAATGACTGAAAACACATACTTTAATTGAAATTTTGGCAACAAGAAAGAAAACGCCATAACATTGGCAAAATTTAGTTATCCAATTTAATCATGGAAAATCAATGCTTATGGATAATAGAACATTAAAAAATGGATTTATAATGAAACAGTAAGTTTGAGACCAATGTTGTACCCCATGTTTAGGTCATTTTTAAGAGCTCAAAAAGTGCTTAAATCTGAATTTGAGGTATCTGGTGAAAGTTCGGTGAAAGACAAAAACCGGTTTATACACAGATTAAATAATGATAAAAAAAATTTTAACTGCAAGTAAGGAGTGACATTAAAACTTAAAACGAAGAGAATTGTTCCGTATATGAAAGGGGTTGTACCCTCCTCCCACCTCGCTCTTTACGCTAAAGTTTAATTCTGTCACAACTCTACTTTTTGAAACAATAAAAAACTTTAGCGTAAAGAGCGAAGCGTACGCTATACATAATATACGTAACAATTTTTGATCGCTTTAAGTTTTAATGTCTATTGTAACAAAAGAGAGGTGTTAACGGGTTCATTTAAAAACTTGTTTTTATACCCAATTGCTTTTATAAATTTGACTTGATAGCATATTCCCATTAAGTACACTTTTGGTTGTTTCCCAATTCTTTTCAAATGAAAAAAGTAACTTTTTGGATCTTTTTCAAAACCTAGGCCAGAGCAAAAACCAAGGGGCAAGGACGTCCCTCCTCCTCAATTACCGCCGTTAGAACTAGCACACAGGCCTCAACGCAGAGTGAAGTCTTAAAGTTCAATCCAAAACTGTTAGAAGCTTTTTATTTCACTCATTATTTAACTTTTTCGTTGCCAATTACAAATGTATTTGCTGAATAAGGTCTAATAACTATGCTTTTGGTGATGACATTACTATCCATAGTCTTTGGGAAAAGGACTATAAGTTGCGCAAGTTTATCCTACAAGTTTTTTCAACTGAAATTAAGGAGCAACATTAAAACTTAAAACGAACAGAAATTATTACGTTAATGAAGGGGATTGCCCCTCCTCAACACCTCGCTCTTTACGCTAAAGTTTTTTAGTACTTTAAAAAAAAATAAATCTTACCTTTTTTATAACGCCATAGCCATTCAAATATGTATCTTCCGAGGCAGAGTGTGGTAAGGATAGAGGAGCCACTGCTGATATTCTCATTACTTCTTTTAGAAAAGCTTCAAAAACTGGGAGTCTGTGGAGAAGCAAAGAAACTAAATGAGTATTGCCGTGATATACATTACAGTAATTGTGACCATTAGCTAAACTGCAATACCAGATTATGGACTAAAAACAAAAGTACAGAAAAAGATGGAGGCAATTTAACAGGAATAAAAGGAAAGATTTTTTTCGGCAGGTAGGACCTCGTCTATGATCCCCGACCAGGTAGGAAATGTCAATTTCGTAGTTCGTAGTGACCGCATTTATGCGGTTGAGCAGGGGATTACCCCATAAATACGGTCACTACGAACAAGCTGGTTTTGAAACGCAGAGAACGCTGAGTTCGCAGGGGTAAGGAGGAAACGGGCTATTTCTCGGGAAAAACTACGAACTTGCTCAACCGCATTAATGCGGTCACTACGAACAAAACAAAACTGTGTTTTCTCCTACAATGTTTGCCTTATGTGATTTCGGCTTCGGATCAGACTCCGCCCTGGCAATCAATTCCTTTTCATCTTCTTCTGTGGCTTTGATATAAAGTATCAAACTATGTTCTGCCAAAGTCTCTATCACATGATCATCATCGAGTTCACATAAGCTACCACCGGCATCGTTAATGAAATGATCATAACCGTATATCTCATGGGCCTTCTCAATAAATTGTGGCACATCAAGCATAGTGGCGAGTTCTGCTTCATGGTGTAACAACTGTCTGCGTTTAAATTCGATTTCACCTAATCCACCCAGTTCAGGGTGGTAATCACCAGTTCATTAACATGGCCACGGAAATAGCGATGAAACATCAGGGTCGGAATGGCAACGGACAAACCAGCGGCCGTTGTGACCAGGGCCTCGGAGATACCTTCGGCCAAGATACTGGGATCGCCAACACCATGGGAGGTAATCACAGCAAAGACCTTGATCATACCGATGACTGTACCAAGCAAACCCAACAGCGGTGTGATCGAGGCAATGGTGCCCAGGGTATTGAGGAAACGATCCAGGTCATGGGCCACATGTCGACCAACCTCCTCGATATTGCCGCCTTCGCTTGGCCTCAAGGTCCACCGCTCCCACTGGGTTGCTTGCGGCGCGGCGGTGGAAGCATTCCAGAACAACCGCAATATGAAACTGCGACTGACGAATGGTGATGTTGTCCCGGTCAGCCGCAGCCACCGCAAGGCAGCCGTCGAAATGCTTCAGTCAAGGCCGTCCGGCTGAACCGCGGCGGTCGGGATCGGTGAACGCGCCTACAGAACCAGTTCGAATTCCGCCCGGCCGAATGTGAGGCCGTTGATTTGCACTTCAACGCTGTGCAGGCCATGGCAGGGGCGGTTCTCCTCCTCACCGTCGGCATACTCGAAGCCCTGCAGGGAATCTCTGCTATCGCCAAAGACGATCTCATTGTCGTCGGCGACGAATACATCTACCAACTCGACGTCACGACGTGGGGATGGATACATCTCGTGCTCGGCGTGATCGTGGCTGCAGTCGGTGCGGCGTTGTTCACCGGAGCAACCTGGGCGCGCGTCGGTGCGGCAATGGTGTGCGCCCTGTCGATCATCGTGAACTTCATGTGGTTGCCTTTTTACCCGTTGTGGTCGATCGGACGCGCAGGTAGGCGTTGTCGCGCTTGACGACGCGCAAGATCTCGTTCTGCGCCACGATGCGGCCGGCGCTGGGGCCACCGTCGGAGAGGAGGAACACGCTCTCCACGTCCTCCATCTGCATCGCCAGCTCGAGGGAGTCGAAGATGTTCGTCCCCCCGCCGGCCCTCAGCTTTTGCACCCACTTGGCGGCCTTGTCGACCTCGGTCTTGGCGGCGCGGCGCAACGTCGACGAGTAGGGCTGTGGATCGCCGCTGAAGGCGATGATGCCAAAGCGATCCTTTAATGCAGACAATTGTACATAGGTCCATGCTTTCTTGTGGGGCGGCTTTTTTAAATATGTTTATATGGGTATTTAAAAAAATGAAAAGGTTACTTTGTGGCTATTTTAGCTATTTTGAGAAAAGCATATGAAAAGGCTGTTCTAGTATAAAAAGAGAATGATTTTACATAAGCCTTCAAATTTCGTGGACAATGGTCCCCCCCCCACACACACATAGCCTCGTGATCACAAATGTTTTTGGAAAAGATAGAAGTAAGACAGCAATACATTTTTGAATTTTGAATTCCATTCTTTACCATAAAAAAATTACTGGTTGTACATTCCGTTAAACAGCCTTCATTGTTCAGCATAAGGGCGTCTTTAGCTCCCCCTTTGAGCGCCTCCATTTGGGCTAAAACATTATTTAAATAGTTTCCCGTTTTAATCCCAGGATTAAGAGCGTCTTTAGAGTTCCTCTTAATAGATACTAAAGAAATTTCCACTCCATCTCGATAATATTCCTCTGGAAAAGATTTCAAGGGAGTAACGTACAATAATATGTTGGGTTTATGACAAGAGGATGGATCTATTCGCCATCACGGTCCTATTTAACCATGGGTAGTGGAATATCAGGAGAGGATTCATTCGAAAAGAAATTTAAAGTTCTAGTACACTTTTCAAACAAAAAAAAGAAACGGAAAGAGGAATCATAGACTATCAGAACTAGGACCAAGATAAAATTGGATGAAAATTCTAAGATGAACAATCAAATTAGGGCTATCGGAACACTATTTATGTAGTCTTCCGCTTGTGAACCTGTACTGCCACATGGTGGCATATTTCTTAAAATATATATTACAGTCCATGTAAAAGTTGTGGAAGAGGGCGTTAACCAAATCTGAGATAATCGTTTCTTGATCACAAGGACCTTCTTTCAAGGACTAAAGGATTTGTTCTCACTGAAGTAAATAATTCTTAAGAACATTAATAAGAAATCCAGTCTACGGCTTTTTCTCACCGGGAGATTATTTACAAATATAGCATGATATTACTATGCCTGGTGAGATCCACCCTCACACCAGACAGAAAGAATTACATTAGAAGACTTTCAAAAATTTTTGAAAAACTTGAACCTTATAAAATATTTCCTAGCTTGGCTGATTCATGATACATCTGCTAAATTTCATCGTCGTAGCTTACTTGGAAGGGCCTTAAGTAGCAACATCGGGACAGACAGACCGACAGAATTTGCGATCGCTATATGTCACTTAGTAGATACCATTATGACAAACTACAATATAGGATAACTTATTAGTCTTACCGGCCGTAGTAGCAATTACTTTTAATATGTAATTTTACTTTAGTGTCTGCTTTAGCATTATTTACTTTACAATCTTTTACAATCTGCTTTAGATTACCATCATTATTTACAATCTACTTTAGTGGAATTTTGTATTTTTTCCCAGGCAGATCACGGATGCGTCTTTATTTGTTTCTTTGTTTTTTTGTTGTTGTTTTTTCCCAGGGGTGATCGTATCGATCCAGTGATCCTGGAATCTTGCGAGAGGGCTCATTCTAACGGAAATGAAAAGTTCTAGTGCCCTTTTTAAGTGACCAAAAAATTGGGGGGCGCCTAGGCCCCCTCCCACGCTAAATATTTTCCTAAAGTCAACAGATCAAAATTCTAAGATAACCATTTTATTCAGCGTAGTCGAAAAACCTTATGTCGACGCCGTTGCTTTTGAAGGTGCAGTCACCAAAGCCGACATGGACCGGCTGCCAACCAGCGCGACCGGCAAAGTTCGTCCGGCACGGGCGTACCTGATGATCACCGGCATCGTGGTCTCGTGCAGTTTCATATTGGCCGGCGCCATTCAAATGAGCGGCATGCGGGGAATGCTGTTGTTGGGATTGGTCTATGCTGGATTCGTTTTTCTGTGGCTAGCACTGAAGCGTTTTCGATCTCCCAAAACGGATTCGCAAACGATCTATTATTTGACCGCCCACGCCGGTGATTTTGTTGAGTACTCATGGATCAGAATAATTTACAAATTAATAGCTAGGGTTTATTCAATCTCAAAGATTAAAGCGTTTACTTAATTATAATTTGGATCTTTCGGAATAGGTAGTTTCTCGATATAATCAAACAATGTTGAAATATGTAGAGCGACGCCGCAAATAGGCTAAAAGTTCGCTATATGCGAGCAGTTGCTTAAATATACATTTCCGGTTTTTGGTATTTAAACAGGACTTTTAGAAATGTTTGACCTTCTTTGACAAATAACTATATTTGTACCTCTGATAGTCTCCAGCGATAAATGTTTTAGTGGGGATTGTCTCCCGCTTGGCTGGTCAATATTTAGATCATTTTTTTGCAATTTCATCTGCCTGATGGTTACCAGTTATACCTGAGTGGCTTGAAACGAAGGTATGTTCTTATGCCTCTTGAAGCAAGAGTGTCAATAATGCTAAAACTGTAAAATGTGTCCATATCCATCTTATACTGAGAAGCTGAATACAGCAGCTGTAGACTTGACGAAGAGTCAGAATAAACTATAATATTTTGTAAATTAGGAAGTAACCAAAACTCAAAAAAATGGAATTTTGATACCAATAGCTACATCAAAAGAATCAAATTTTAATGCTGATTTTAAATATACAAGTTCAATCAAGTTTAGTCTTACACATCAAAAGTTACGAGCCTGAGAAAATTTGCGCTATTTTAGAAAATAGGGGTAAACATCCCCTGAAAGTCATAGAATCTTAACGAAAATTACACCATCAGATTCAGCGAATCAGAGAACCCTTCTGTACAAGTTTCAAGCTCCTATCTACAAAAATGTGGAAATTTTTTTTTCCAGCAAAAATAAAGTGGAAGGACTGAGAGTACCGGAATTCTGGTCAACAAAGTAATAACCAAAAGGGACTACAGGGCGGCACCTGCACTTAGTCAAAGTTGTGCTTTTCAGAGCCCAAGATTGATTCGACCTCTACAGGAAAGAGGAGAAGGAGGTAGTGTATTCTTTTTTTTCGTAAGCAAATCTATTGGAAAAGGAGGATGAATCGGATCCAAACTTTGCGGGAAGTAACAGCTAGGTAATTCGTTTTTCTCTTTAATAGTCACCACATCTGGTTCAACCTCAGTGTAAAAAGCTTTAAAGTAGCTTAAATATAAGACACTCCTGGGGGAAATATACTGAAATATTAGATAAACAAACAGGGCCAATTATCGCCTTTTTCTGTCCAGCAGGCTATGTAAATCGACTTCTCTTTTGGTTCTGAGGTTTATTCAGTGGCACAAATTTTAAAAATACATGGAGAAGGAAGTATTTTTCCTTTTTTTTTTAAATTGAATTGAATGGAATTTTACTGGAAAAAAAACAAATAAAGGTGTCTTTTCAAATTATTTTAACCCTATACTTTTCTTTTCGCTTCATGACCAAGATAAAAATTCCAAGTACCCGGGCGACACCGCGATCGTTCAAGCCGATCAAGAGCGCAGAAGACTTTCAAGCCGTCTTTGATGTTTCACGTGAAACATTGGAGCGGTTGCAACTCTATGCCGATCTACTCCGCAAATGGCAGTCAAAGATAAATCTCGTTGCATCTCGCACGTTGGATGAAATCTGGCAGCGCCATTTTGCCGACTCGGCGCAGTTGATCGACGTTGCACCAACGTTTTCCGGACGATGGGTTGATATTGGCTCCGGCGGCTATTGCTTTTCAAAGACACCTACGCCTTCAATATAAAGACCAAATAAAAAAAAAGTTTTTAAAAACTGAAAGTAAGGAGCGAACAGAAACTTAGACATCAAAACTTAGAACGAACAGAAATTATTCCATATATGAAAGGGGCTGTCCCCTCCTCAACGCCTGGCTCTTTACGCTAAAGTTTTTTACTGTTTTAAAAACTAGAACTGTGACAAAGAGTCAAACTTCAGTGTAAAGAGCGGGGCATGGAGGAGGGAAAGTCCCCTTTTTAAACAGGTCAAAGATTCCCCAGGTCAAGTTCGCTATTTTGACTAAACTAGCTCGTGTTGGCTCATTAGTTAAGTTTGATAAGTTTAAACATATCCGGATAGATAATTTATTGCCCTATCGAAAACGTTCTACCGGTATCTGAAAGCCGGTGTCGTAAATTCTCTTTCTTTTAGTGTTACCTAATCCTCGCCATGTTAAAGAATCCTTTTTTTCTCTTTTGTTTGTCCCCAGGTAGAATAGTCCCTGTTTAGGGTTGTACGTTCGAATTCAAACCCTTGATTTTTTTTTAAGTCTCGATGGTACATCAAAAGTGTAGGTTTCCTCTTCGAAAAAAGAACTATGATATATAAAAACCATGATTCTAAAAACTAATGATATAGAGGAATATCTAAAGCAGAAAAAGGCACCAAGTGTCAAATTGCTTACAACTGATATGATTTTATTACTATGGTTTTCCTTTTCTAAAAAAAACTCAATTATTGACAACTACTTCTATTGAACCCTAAGTAAGTGGAACGTTTGTAATGAATATAGTGAAGATCTATTTGGTAGTGAGGGTTATTGTGAGGGTTGGGAGACTTTTAGAACTCCCACAACCACACCAAATACTACCGCTGTCAGAACAATAGACAGCGTGATCATTGCCTGGCTCCAAAGCCCCATCAGTGCAATCATCAGCAATGCAGCAATAGTAAACAAAGCAGTTTTCAGGCCGGCCAACCGCCATCCAATAATTGCCAATATCGCGATGAACAACCAGAATGGAATGGCGGACAGGAGATAACCTACAAAATCCAGCAATTCGGCAATTGGCCATCTCATTGCCTGAAATGCCGGTCGCCATTCATTCACCAGCCAATCAACAAATGCGGCGCACCCGGGCCATTCGGGCGCTCATTGATAGTGCTCGGCGTGCCGACATGGCGATGCCCGTCATGGTTGCGGTCAAGCCCTAGGTCGATGAAATCCGCCCGGCGCAGGAGATTAGTTGGTTTGCATTCACGGCAATCGAAGTGTCGTTGGCTGCGAGCGACTACAATAGCATTCTGCCCTGGTTGGCGCTGACACAGGCTTCTGATCGCGTCTATCCGGAGCCATTGACCCATTGGCAGGTGTTGGCTGACATCAGCAATCCCAAGCGGTCGACCGGCGGCAAAAATTAGAAAAAATGAAATATTTATAACTTTCGAGTGGGTGATCGGATCTGAATGAATTTTGATATTTAGAAGGAGATCGTCACTCAGAGCTCTTATTTTAAACCCCGACCGGCATTATTCCTCTGATTTTCCTTTTAAATCAATCTATTGATTCTTAGAATTTTGGTAGAGCTCGTACCATATGAGCTCTTGGCTCTTCCGGCCTCGTCAAAAGTGTCATATGAGCTCTTAGCTCTTGTTTTCAATGCAACAGCGGAAGCAAATCTCCTTGACCTTTTCTGACGTAAATAAGGCTTGTTCAAGTCCGGACAATCAGTTGGATTTAAATAAAGCTAGTTTCTCGTCCTTTCAGCTCATGATGTCTCTCGTGCTTTCAAGTCTAGTGTGTATTCCCATTTACTGTGTCATAAGTCGCAGCGAGGTCTCAATCGTTCAGTTGTGCAGTTATTTAATAGTCGCTTCTCAATTACGCTTATTATAATATAATTATTATTGATCATGGGCCGAACATAGGGCCGAAATAGTCACAGAACTGATTTCCACTGTTTTGAAAAGATTTTCCCAATAAGACAAAGCAAAAAAAAGAAGAAAAATTGACTCAGTGTCCTCAGTAGCTTAAATTCCTTAAAAATACGTGCATCTCAGATAAAACTATACGTTCATTAAACAGAAAACAAAAAGAACAGATATTCTACTAGTACTACCATTACTTCTACTACCGACAACTGATCAAATAATTCGTGGGAACGAACTGTAAGTAAGGAGCAACGAAGGCCAATAGTAACTGAAACTCTGAAATGAATGTTCATAACTATTACTACATCAGAAGAATTCGATATTTAAGCTGATCATTTTTTTTTTAATTTAACTGCTTAACTGCATATAGTTAAAAACTTAACATGCACAATCTTCTGGTAAAAAGTTAGCAGTAGGATTTGAGTTAAGTGGAAGAGGGTGTTGTTGGCCAACTTTGGTTCTTTAATTATACAATCTGAAAGTCCTTACTTGATTCAGGATCGAATAAAGTAATGTACTAAACTTTCATCATTACAAATTATGTTGCAAAAATTTTCTTTTGTACTTATTGTCACATTAAGAATAAAAATAAAAATTACAGTAAAATAAAATCTTAGGAATCACTTCCGCCGTTGATAAGGTGCTTGAAAGATTTGTTAATAAAACTCTAATTGAACATCTTGAGGTCAATAGCATCCTCTCCGCATCACAACATGGGTTCAGGTCTGGTAGATTTGTGGACACTAACTTCATCCAAACATAAGAATTAGTGTATACACTGCTTGATAAGAGTCTTCCTGTCGACATGATTCTTCTTGATCTGTCCAAATCATTCGACACGATTTGTCATGAATTCCTCATAATCAAACTGAAAGCTGCAGGTGTCAATGAAGGTGTTGCGTTATCTAGTTCTCCAAGGGGGGAATGTCCCCCTTCCGTCTAGCACCCTTCCCTGCTGGTACCCGTGTTGCTGCTTGATAGTGTACCTGCTACTTATTAATTGTCGACTTATGGCAATATCTTATTGTTTTTTTGTTTTTTTTTTATCATCAGCCATGGATGAATTATTATTAGTCGTTGGCTTGTTTTTGGGTCGAGGAAGGTTTTTTGTCGGGGATTCGGGCATATATATATTTTTTTTCAGTTTTTAGTCTTTTTTGATTGTTGGTTCAATGAGAACATTAATGAAAATGAACACTCCTATCAATATTGCTGTTAATGCAACTTAAATCAAACAATATCTATTGCTCCACTTATTAATCCATTTTGTAACTGTAGCTTATGGCTCTTTGATTTCGATCATCTGTTGGCTTTCTTGGCAAAGTTTTCGCAGTTATTAGAGCAAGTACATCTCAAAAGAGGAGTCAGGTAGGGTAGAGGCAATTCACAAATCTTATTAAGACATAATAATAACTTATAGTGGCCTAAATATTCTGGTTTTCTGGCATGTTGAAGACCTTGACCTTTGTAGGCCCAATATTTTGTAAGCCAAATATTGTAGGCACAATATTTTGTAAGCCCAGTATTGTAGGTACAATATTTTGCGAGCCCAATATTTTAAGCACAATATTTCGTAAGCCCAATGTAAGGTTAAGACATCAAAGGGATGTCAATTCGAGAAAATGTATGGTATAGGATAAAAAATATTTTTCCAAGTCTAAAAGGGGAAAGAATACTTTTTGTTTTATCGATAAAAAAAATAAAATAGAAATACACAACAGAGGAAGGAATTTTTTCAATGGTAGTAATTTATGGATTATCGCTATATCCTTGAATAGAATAGCATAATATAATTATTGCCAAATAAAAAAAAATTAAGTAAGAATTATAAGAAACGATCTTTGTGAATTAGCAGGCGTCTTAGCCTTTTTTTATTTGGACCAAAGCAATTTCCAGTGCCTGTGATAATTATCCAATCAGTGAAAGATTTGTACTTTAGGGGATTTGCCAAGTAATTACTAGGAACAAGAACGAAAAGCCAGGTCAAAGAGAAGGCGGAAATGAGGTTGAGAGAAAATGAAAGCCAGAAAAGTGTGGCTCAAGATTTGGATCGGCAAAGCATCTGTGCACTCCATCCTTATCGATGGGGAGAAGAGGTCTCTTTCAATATCGACAAAAACCGCACAGAGATTGAAAATTTCTCTGCAAAAATGCCACAGGGAATACGTCAGGAATGGTATGCTAATATGATAACTACCAACTTGGCTCAGCTTATTATCGAAGACGCTCAACAGCAACTGGACAAAGAGCAAGCTCAAGGTTCGAACAAATATGACTATCAAATCAACTGCTCGGCGGCCTTAGGCCTTATCAAAGATGTGGCAGTACTTACCGTACTGACGCTGGTAGCTGACCAGCACACCTCCGCCCCAATACCAGGGATGGTCGCCATTGTCATACAGGGAGTATTGCGAGGGCCAGCGATTGTACGCCTGCCAGGTGTTGTCGCTGCACTGGAAGATGTAGTCGGCTTTGCGGTGATCGCGGACGATGAAGATGATGTAGCTCTGCGTGCCGTCTCGCTCGGCGGTCAGTTGCCCAACGTACACGCCACTCACCCAGCTCTGCGGGATCCGAAGGTGGACGCAGGGTGGCCAATCGCAGTTTATTATGATATCATACAGGCTAATTTCTGTCAGGGGATGGTTAAATTGTTTATCAATGGAAACATTCATTGGAGGTAGCTTTTAAAAAGATTTGACCGCTGTTTTTAACTTCTACCAGCAACCTTAGGACGAAGGGAAAATAGCACCCATTTGTAACGGAAATTTTTTGCTCCCTTTTCTTACATACAATGCCCATTCACTTTACCACACCAAAGGCACCATAAAGTTTTTGTTTTTTCTTTACTGGAGTTGTCAAAATACAGTTTGGTTGCTCCTTGAACAGTTTTAATACTGCTCCTTACTCCCAGTTGAAAAAACTTTTTTAATTTATTTTCTTAATATTTTTTTTTAATAATACTAGAAAATCCTGTGCCCTCTTCATGGAAATTCTCTTCCCTCGTGATAAATTCCACCCCCGCCCAACGCGAAAAAATCCTCCTGAAAAAGTCTGTACATTTCCCAATAACCATTACTATATGTAAACAGAGGTCAAAGTATGTAGCTTCGTTGGAGATTAAGTCGTCCACGAAGACATAGTTATTAGGTTTTTCGACTATGCTGAACATTCGATTTTTCTTGGGGAATCATTCTTTATTTGAGATTGTGATATGAAAAGAGAAAGTACTCGTCAAAGTAGGATTGAATTGTTTATTGATCGGCGAATGAAATTGGCCTTGATCAATGATAGGCACATCAAAAGAAGAAACTCGTCTGCTATCGATCAAAGAACGGAGTCTATTCATATTGATTTCAAGGAGAGATTCGTAATAAAACATCTCTTAATCGACAGCTGATGCCGAAGTTTTTCCTCTTTTTCCCTTCTCAATCCTCTCAAGTACGAATAGCTATGGTGGGTAGTCGCACAGGCGGCTGTACATTGGCCGAACTCAGATGATTCCCGCGATACCTATCGCTCTCAACATCAAATGTCGGTTCGATATGCACAGCAATGAAGGCGGCGGAATTGAGATCCGCGAAAGTCTGTCAACAAACATGGAAGCCCTCGAGACTCTGTATCCCGCAGCGTTTCCCGACGAGGACCTGCTTCCGCTTTTGCGCGAGTTGCTCAGCGAAGAAGACGCCGTTCTGTCACTTGTTGCGATCCGTGACGGCGAAGTGGCGGGCCATATCGCGACGCAGTAAATATTAAATTTTGACAACGTTCCTTGTTGTTCTAAATTTCCTAAGTGTTAAGCTTTAACAATAGCTTAAGGTGATGGGTACTAATGAGTCACCCATTGCTTATTAAAGTACGTTTAAAGCCCCGTCTCCACTGACCAAGATTAATATCTATCCAATCCAGCCTTGCATTCCCACTGAAACGTTGAAAAACGGATATTTTTGAAAAAGGTGGATAGAGCGTATTTTTGTGAAAACGGATAATATAAAAACGCATCGTCCTAATGGAAACACCCTGAAGCTTTGAATGGGAGCTCATTTGATTGGTAATCAGAAGTTCTAGTGCCCCTTTTTAAGATCCAGAGCGATAGGAGGGAAAATAACTCCTCTCCCACCCCGTATTTTCCCGAAATGCATCTGATAGAAATTTTGAAATTGTCATTTGTTATTGTAGTAATTCGAAAAAGGCTCAATTCGATTGGAAACTGAAAGGGCTAGTGCCCTTTCTAATAGTCAAGAGTGATTGGAGAGCAACAAGCCTCTCCCAGGCCCAACGATCCCCAAAACACATCTAATCAAAATGGCTTTCCTTTAGGCGGAGAGAATGAGCCCGGCGGCTGGACGCCGTGGATCACCGGACCCAATAAGGGAACGATGGGTTTAAATTTTCCCAGCTTGCAATTCGGGTTTGGAACGGAGGTGTTTAAGTATCTGGTTTTTCAAGATCCCGATTGGGATTATTCTACTTATGATTTCTCTAATTTTGCTAAAGATACTCGCTACGCAGCCGCCTATCTGGACGCAACTTCTACCAACTACGACGCTTTTAAAAACCGAGGAGGTAAAATGATTATCTACCATGGCTGTTGTTTTTGCTTGTCTAAGAAAGACAAAACTTGTTGTTGCATAGGCTGTAGCGTTACTGTCTGGACAGAGCAGACAGGCTAGTAACGAAAAGGAGTGACCCTCTTTGCCTCTGGAGTCAATAGGCTAGGAGGCGGTAGGCTTTGGTTTGCTTTGTTAATCACTTTGAAAACTGTTTTCTGGGTGTCATTTGTCACACACAGAGTAAAAAAAAAAGAACGAGAATGTTTCCAAGCACAAAATTCGAAGGAGGCGGTGTCAAAATGAGGTTTCTTGCGCGATTTTGGCAAAAGTAAAGAAAACCTAACGGGATCAGTCGCCGTTATCGACAATACGCAACTTAAGAACAGACCGACTGCAAGATTAACTTCTTTATTATCAGGCTTGGCGCCGGGGCTGACAGTTACCCGAACTAATCCGGGGCGTATTGGCGGCGGCGGCGTTGGTATCCGTATTGGCGGTTTGGTTTCCAGAAATAATCCGGATATACTCGTGGTCATAGACGGCGTCCCTCAACCAAGTGGAACAACCGCTTTGAATACGATTAATCCAAATGACATTGAGCATATGGGAGCGTGCGTAGCAGTGTTGGGCTCAGGCGGCTTGGTACTGCGATGAATTGTTAGCAGAGTTCCTTACTGCTGTGTCCTTTACCTTATACAGTTTATATGAACATAATGCTCTTTTATCTGCAGACTTTATGTATCACTTCCTTTGCGGATGATACTCCCTTCACAGTATTTTCAAAATCTGTTGATGGCTTAACAGCAAAAGCTAACATATGCTTCAAAGACTGGAGGTGTTTGCAAGTTTTAAGTACATAATTTGCCTGTGAGTGAATTTTAAGAAGAAGCCTTTTGGGAGTCGAGACCATCCATCATATTGGGATAGAATATCAAGAATTTCATGATGAACGCCATGAACAGTCTAAGAGCAAGGCCCGTGATGCTGTCGTTGAGCTTGCCAACAAGTTGGTCCATGATCTGCAATCGCACTAGAACTTGAGAAATAGAGAAATATCTTTAAGAGGATTTATAGTTGACTACTACATAAATACCGGGTGCGAAATCCATTGTCAAATGCGCAAGTGCCAGCCGATCCTCCTTCAGTCGTCGGCGCTCTCTCGCCTATGTTCGGGGTGATTCTTAGCGGCACGGATTTTCAGGGGAATTCGGTCAACCAGACTCAAAGTGCTAGCGCGGATGGTTCGTTCCGTTTCCCCGGTCTTTTCCAAAGCGATTCGCAAGGCTACACGCTGACGTTCGAAACAAGTGCATTTTTGCTCCATCCCTTCAATACGCGAACCACGTTGGATGTTTCCAATTCCACCGGAGAAGTACGGACGGACATGCCCATTTCGTTGTCGGGATTCAAGCCCGAGTTGATTCCGACGTTTGACCTTTTCACGCAGCCTCTCTCGCCCTTTACGCTAAAATTTGACTCTTTTTCACAGGTCTACTTTTTAAAACAATAGAAAAAATTAGCGTGAAGAGCGAGGCGCTGAGGAGGGGACAACCCCTTTCATATACGGTATAGTTTCTGTTCATTTTAAGTTGTAATGTCGCTCCTTACTTGCAGTTAAAAAAACTTGTTTTTCCTATTTAATTTCTGAACGTTTTTGAATAAATGCATGTTTCGATTTTGGCTCTCCGCAAATGAGTCAACAAAACAAAATTTACATATTATTTTTTTTTTTTGCAAAATGGTACCAAATAGCTGTTTCATCAAATGATTGCATCACATAGATCACCATAAAACAAAATAGGATCCATTTTTTTTATGCTAGTAGTATTTTTGCTCATTTATCCCATAGGAGCTTTTAATACGCATCCCCAATGAGTAGACATCTGTGTGGCATTTGATCAATTAGTTATAAAGCAACTCCACCCAAGCGATCTTTTCATGCTGTTATTTGCTATTACTAAAGAGATTTATTCGAAAGAAAAAAACTTTAGTTCGCAAATAAAGATAATAAATTGTTTATGAAGCTCTTGGAGGAATTTTTCATGGAGGAAGAGACACTCCATGAAGGGGACACAGGATTTTCTAGTATTATTAAAAAAATAAATAAATATGAAAAATTTTTTAACTGAAAGTAAGGAGCAGCATTAAAACTTAAAGCGAACAGAAATTATTACGCATATGAGGGGTTCATCTTACTATTTTAAAAAGTAGAGTTGAGATAAAAAGTCAAACTTTAGCGTAAAGAGCGGGGCGTTGAGGATGGAACAGCCCCTTTAATACAGGGAGTAATTTCTGCTCCTTTTAAGTTTTTAAGTGAGCAATAGTTGTATATTTATGTAATTTTTTTCTCAAATATGGCTCCATATTTTTTCGGAGAAATTTGTATATTGGAATATTTCGACCTGAAGAAACGATCCGGATCGGTCAGAAGTTCGAAGAAATTCGTTAAGAGCCTTAATTTTGAAGAAAATATTTTTGTGAGTGGTATTGTGTTTGCCCAGTGTCCTATATTTAGGACAATGCATGTCTTAGACACAGCAAGCCCGAAAAGCGTGTAGGAAGAACAGCTTGTCCAAAAGACGTAATGAATTTCCTGAAATTTTAAGCTGGTATAAAGAAAAAAAGCTTAAATTTCAACTGATTGCTTCAACTGTGTTAAATTTTAAGCCAGTAAAAACAATTAAAAATTAAATTTCAACTGATTGTTTCAACTTTGTTAAATTTTAAGCCACTATAAAGAAAGATAAGTTAGACTTCATCTATATGAAAACAATGAGGGGGTTATCCCCTCCTCAAAACCTCGCGCAAGACGCTAAAGTTTGAATTTTATCCCAATTCTTCAAGAGTAACTCCTGAAACACAAAGGTTGCGCAAGCAGAATGGAGTTTTTTTTTCCTTTTCTTTGAAAAACTTATCTTTCAGAAGTTTTTTTAAATTTATTTCAGTTCGTTATTTATTGACATAGTCTTTTTCATGAAAAATAAAAAAATAAATATTGTATATCTGTCCCCTTTTTTCTATAAGAATCCTTAGTATGCTATAAGTTGCTATTTGTATGTAGGAGAAACTTTTCCAATAATTTTTAATCCTGACAAAACATTATTTTTTAATTTAATTTTATAGCTTCTGGAGTGGACATGAAAAATAAAACTTAATATCATTAGATTTATTAGATAAATTTAAAGGTTGTAGCTTATTTGTGATATATGGAATATGGTATCTTAGTAGAAATCCTGCTCTTTCAGATATTCTTTAAGGGAGGCTACTATATGCAGTAGACTGGAGTAGGTAAACTGAAAAGATTAGAATCAGAAAAATAACTTGCCAAAGACTAGATATCAAACATTGAAACAAAGAATTGACATTTTTTTTTGGAAGATTTCTAAAAGTCAATCTTTTAATTGTTTCAGGTTTAGCATGTTCAAAGATAAAGATGGAGTTTTGTTGTGGTGCCAGCCCAGCATGTAAGGTGCGGACATCATCCCGATGACGGTCTCGCGATAGAGCGAGGCGACTTCCGCGATGTCTTTGGCGTTTGTTCGGAACCCCTTCACACCCCATTGTTTTTGCTGGGGGAGGGTGACGCCAAAACAGCCGTCACCGTTGAAAAGCGGTTTGCCAATCTGTTTATACAGTTTGGCCGACAACTTTCCATCCACGGCCCAACGCCCGTAGGATTGCAGCGCAACCACATCCACGTGTGCCTTGAGTGCCGGTATCACCCATTCGTCCCGAAATGCATCCGATACAAATTTGAGATGGTCATTGGTTGTCGTTGAATCTTCGAAAAAAGCTCATTTAACTAAAATTGAAAGTTCTAGTTCACTTTTTAATAGCCGAAAACGACGGGAAGGCAACTAGCCCCCCTCCCACATCCAGTATTTCCTCAGACGCATCCAATCCAAATTTTGAGATAGCCATTTTGTTCCAAGTAGTTGACAGGTCCGGAAATTATGTCTTTGAGGATGACAACTCCCCTACGACCCTCAGGGCAACGCTTGTAAGATATACCCTTATAATCACCCCTTGGTTGAATTTCTCTAAAGTAACCCTTAGCAAACTCAGTGGTACTGTCCTTGATATCTTGAACTGACGTAGATACAGCATCGCTTGGCATCCCTGTTTTAAACCTGGAATGATCAACAAACATCCAGTACTGTTGAAAACGAGTGAATACTGAAACTTGAGGAGGAGATGTTGATCCAAGACAAACTTGAAATACAGCACCGATGAGCAGCTCCAAGACGTGATGGCTGTATGCAAGGGACAAAAGCTCCTTACCAATCTTCTGTTCCAACAGGAAGCTGCTCAAAGAGCTAGTGCCAAAAGGCTTGCGGCTAATAGAGAAAGTAAGAAAAGAAAGTGTGCCGAGGAATCACATGAACAGCGTGAAAACACGCTTGCGTCTCAAAGAGAAATTACCAAAATAAACCGTGCCGAGGAATCACAAGAACAATGTGAAAACGGGCTCGCGGCTCAAAGCGAAATTACCAAAAGAAAGTGTGCCAAAGAATCACAAGAACTACGTGAAAACAGGCTTGAGGCTCAAAGGAAAAGTTAAACTTCCTCAACTGGCTGCACCGTTTACTTTATTGGTAAGGCAGTTATATGAACTGTCATAAATTTACCACACCATCTATCATTCTTGTTTTTCTTGTTCTTGTTTTGTTACTATTGATTGAATATATTGGTACAAGGGATAAAACAAGAGAAACATTGGCAAAATGTATTGGATATATAATTTGGGCTATATATTTGTATTTTAGGAGGGGGGTTAAAGGATAGTTGAGCTATAGTCAAAATGTTTCAGCTGAAGTTATTCTGCATATTATGAAGTAAGATTTTTTTTAATGGTTGCTTCTCAATAATGTGGTAACTTCGCAGTAAGGAGCTACCCGGCTCAATAGCAACCAAAACTCTAAAAAATGGGGTTTTGATTTCAATAGCTACATCAAAAGAATCGCATTTTAACGCTGATTTTAAATTTATAAGTTTAATCAAGTTTAGTCTTACCCATCAAAAGTTACAAGCCTGAGAAAATTTGCCTTATTTTAAAACATAGGGGGTAACAACCCCTAAAAGTCATAGAATGTCTTAACGAGAATCACACCATCAGATTCAGCGTATCAGAGAACCCTATTGTAGAAGTTCGTTTAAAAAAATACAAAAGGAGTAGATGATGAAGAAAAAAAAAGAAGGAGAAGAAGAACAAAGGTTGCCGCCAAAATTTGAGGATCCCTGATTAGCTTCAGCTGAAGATACTTCTTTTTTGCTTGTTTTGTTTTGATTTTTTTTTCTGAATAAAAAAGAATAAAAAAAGAAGATGAAGAAGAACAAAAAATAAGGAGAAGAAGGAGAAAGGTTGGCACCTATTTGAGGATCATTGATTAGCTTCATCTGATGATATTTCTTTTTGCTGGTTTTGTTTTGAGTTTGCTATCAGTCCTTAAATAATTCTCACTTTCTGTAGTTTCATTCTCTGTTTCTTCCAGAATAACTGTTCGCCATAACTGTCTAGGGGTTTGTTTTTCATAAAGTAAATCATCTAAAATTTCCTCCCCGAATTCATCCTTTTCTTCTAATAAATCCTCCTCAAATGAGCCAGAGATACTGGTTGTTCGGCTTTTCTCAAGAGAATCAGGTTCATCTGAATATTGTTCAACATAATCTTCTTGCGACATTTCTTTTGCAGGAGTGGGGAAAAGGCTATGATATGGTCCCGATTGAAATTCTTGTCGATTTCGTCGGATCTCTGCAGCATGCAAGTAATGATGAACATTCTGCTCAAAGAAATTTTTTTTAATTTCACTTGTTTATTTCAACCAGTTATCAATAAATAATCAGTCTTGAAAGTAGTATCATTTCGATAACATAGTTTTCTTTTGTTGAATTATCATAATAATGTTCGCTAGAGCACAGTAAAACTTTACTTCTAAGGAATATAATTATTTTTGAATATTCAAAATAGATTTTGTTAGCAAATCTAAACCTCTTTTTCACTGTTAAAAGTTTCAATGATAATTTTAGCTATTATAAAATGGCTCTGCCTATGATATTGCTTATATGTCCTTTTGAAAACCTGCATGCATATAGTTTTTTGCACTTAATTGAAGCTCTCCCTAAATGTTCCCTAAAATTTTAACCTTAATAACCTCTCATCATTAGTTACAGTAATTGTGGTGGTAGTATGAATAGTATACACACAGTGCCAACTGCCTAGTTCAAAATCCACCACAACTTATTCTTAAAGTCTAGCTTAATAATGTAAGATGTTCTTGCGATATTGCGGCGGAAAATCACACCGGGGCGGTCGAGGCGATCCTCAAGGCAGGCCAAGAAATCGGCCATCACGGCTACGCACATAAATGGATCGACCCGCAGGACCCCGAAGGTGAAGTCGAGGAGATGGACCGGGGTCTCGAAGCGCTGAAAAAGACCGTAGGGGTCACTCCGAAAGGGTACAGGGCGCCGGCCGCGACCTCCAGCGGGCAGACGCTGCAGCTGGTCAAGGATCGCGGCTTTCTCTACAACAGCGGGTTTCTCGACGATGTGTTTCCCTACCGGCACGTGTGTAAGGTACAACGATGTCCATAGCGGCTTGCATAATACCTAGCGGGCCACCTGACAACACCAAACGCTCATAGTCTAAACCGCTCATCAAGACTTTTACGCCGCCACCTTCAACGCCAAGGACGTTTTCTTCTGGTACTTCACAGTCTTCAAATACCAATTCGCAAGTATTAGAAGAGCGCATGCCAAGCTTGTCCAATTTCTGAGCTTGACTAAAGCCTTTGAAGCCTTTTTCTACGATGAAAGCGGTAATGCCACGAGACCCACCGTTGACGTCAGTCTTTAAACTTGAGTACCTGGAAATTGTTTTGGAAAATGTGTTGACCGATTCAATAACTCATGTATAATCCCATCTCTTTGCTGCTGACGCAAAACAGGCGGCAACAAGGCGATAAACAGCTTGTTAATTAATATGCTGACATCGTCTTATCGCTCTTTAAAAAGATAACAATCGATAGGTGTGAGTACTTTGCACTTGAAATAAATTTATGGTCTTTTCGGCTATTATGTTGATGGCTGGAACAGATCAAGCAAGTATAGTATTAGTACTCGCAAGACACAGTAAGTTCAGAGCGCTCGTCCTGACCCATTGGCATTCGCCTCCGGGGCTCGCCGATGCGGCAAGAGCGTGTTCACCATTCTTTGCTTGGCGGTCGTCGGATTTGTCCGAACGGCGCGCACATACACCATAGAGCCCGGCCTGTCATCCCTTCTCGGGCGTTTTTTTGCCTTTCAGCAGGTCTGGCCTGCGCTCTGCGGTCAGCTTTTCGGCCCGTTCCTGGCGCCAGGCTTCGATCGCGGCATGATTGCCGGATACGAGCACCGGCGGGATGGCCTCCCCTTCCCACTCCTATCTCAGGCCAAACAGAAAACTAAACTGCTAGAGCAGGAAGCAAAAAGATTAATGACTGCTGTCAATAGTAAGAAAGAAATACCTCAGTCTGATTCCAAAATGGATAAATCGAAAAAGGGGAAGAAAGCCATGAATACCTCTGATTTAATTCAACGCAGTCGTGAAATTATTCGCTTAGAAGCGCAAATAGCAAAAGACTATGAAGCGTACCAGAAACGTCCAAAGCGTAAATTTATTGGGGCCCGTACCAAAGAATACCGATTTGCACGCTATGTAGAAGACTGGAACTCCAGCAGATCAGTCTGCATTTCGTACCTCCTTCATCACGTGGCGATGCGCTTCCTAGGTCAGCGCGAGAATTCCGATGATGACGCCGACAGCGAAGCCCCGCACGAAATCATCGGTGTTGTTCAGAGCGTCCATCGCCTCGAGTTCAGTGAATTCGAGCCTCTGCACTTCGGTGTTCATACCTCTCTCCTTCCTCGTCTCGATCTCCGTCCGGCGACGGGATCACGTCGCAGCGGCAGCGCCGATCCCGATGAGGATCAGCGCACTGATGGCGCCCTGGGCGGTGACAATTTGCGAATTTCCTCCCATTTGCACGTCAAATTTGTTAAATGTGATTTTCAAATTATCGACTGATTGCGATTGCTTTTTGCCTAATTTGATTTCTTTTTGATTGGCAAATTGCGCCGGTGTAAAAGAGATTGGAGAAATATAAATATCTTTCGCAAACTGCACCTTTACATCCGGAGAAATCATGTACGCTTTGGAATAATCACTATAGTAAAATTGAGGGAAGGCTTCGTACTCGCTGCCGTGCTGGGTTTTTACAATCAATTTTACACGATCAGGAAACGCTCATTGGCATGGTGACAGGCTTGCTGTTATGTGTGCCGCAAGACTAGGGGGATTAACGCATGGAGCGACCGAACCTTCCGATCGGCCTGCCCGACGGGTTGGACGAAAAGAAAGCCGAGGCGCGTGCATGGTTCGAGACACTGCGCGACGCAATCTGCACGTCGTTTGAGCAGATCGAGGACGAACTGACCGGTGCCTTGTCAGAGGATCCTCCCGGTCGCTTCGAGCCAAAGGAATGGGCGCGAGACGAAGGGCGCGGTGGCGGCGGAACCATTTTCACCAGCAAAAGTTCTTCCAAAAAAGTATCGTCTCCTGGCCTCATCAATTAACTCGATCAAAGCGCCTTTACCATACATTTTTTCTAAAACAACAGCCTCGGTATATTTAGCAAAACCTTCTACAAATAGAGCACCACCAGCTACTGGTTTAGCAGATAATGTATGTCCCCACCACTGATGAGCGACCTCATGAATTGTTCTTTTTGCAACAACATTAAAAGTATCATCGCTTCTTACATCCGCCAGATACAATCTATCTTCAACCATACTGATTACTCCTGTTTCATAGGAACGTTAAACCATCCTTCCCACCCAAATATATCATTTATTTAACTCCTGACCTGAAGTACCTTATTTAAGAGTCTCTTACTGAACAATTAAAAGGAGGAAGTAGATACAATAAATTCTAAGAGCCTAAAATCCATTATTTTCCCTCAAAATAAAATAGAAAAGAAATGGATCATTCACTTTCAAAAATCATACACACCAGGTAACGCTGGTCACAAAATATTGGAGTGGCCAGCCCACAAATATACTACACGTGGCGCAAAATAGACACAATATTGTAAATAGGAGCTTGAAACTTCTACAGTAGGGAGGTCGGATACGTTGAATCTGATGGTTTGATTTTCGTTAAGATTTTATGACTTTTAAGGGGTTTTTCCCCCTATTTTCTAAAACAAGGCAAATTTTCTCAGGCTCGTAATTTTTGATGGGCAAGACTAAGCTTGATAAAATTATATATTTAAAATCAGCATTAAAATTCAATTCTTTTGATGCAACTATTGGTATCAAAATTCTGTTTTTTAGAGTTTCGGTTACTATTGACCTGGGTCCCTCCTTACTACGACCCTGGTGGGCTAAAATTACCCTTCGGTTCCACGGGGGGCGGTCGGCTATCGCCTTTCCCCAACATCGTCACAAGCTGGGCGATAGAGGCCTTTAGGTCGGCAAACTGCCTTTCCGTCCGATCAAGCCGTCCCTCAAGGCCATGGCGATCGGCATTTTCACGCGCCGGCGCCGGCCGGATGCCTTGTTCGGATTTCAGCGATGTTTCTTCGTAGACATCCTCCAAAACGCGGTGCAAAGACGATAACTGTTGAATGATCGGCGCGACGGCCGGAGAATTGCTTACTCGAAAACCGAGTATAGATCAAAATCGATAGTAAAGAAAATCACGACACCAGCCACCCTATGGAAATTGAAGTAGTGCTGTCGACAGAACCGGGAATTGAAGGTCCACCAGGACCTCGGGGGCTACCTGGTCCACCAGGGCCCCAAGGCATGCCAGGCGTCACACCAGCCCTCATCATGGTTGGTCAACAATGTCCGACCGGGGAGTTTCTCACAGGTTTCGATGCCATTGGGAATATTCTATGTGGAGCACCACCGCCATCAACGGAACCGTCACCTCCTCCATCGGTGTTACCTACGAATAAAAAAGAGATATTGAGTCCTTCTGCTCGTGTCGTGCCGCATGCCAAGAGGAAAATGAGTATGAAAGAAAAGTCCAACAGTTTGATTTTTGGGGTTCGCATATTAAATTCCAGATTTTTGAAAACGTTGCAATATGTAACAGTTTTTTTCGCTTAAAAACATCCAAGCATTTTAAATACTTATGACCGGCATGTTTAGCCCTAAGTTTTATGAAAAATTCCCTGATTTTCTTTGTTTTCTAATTAAAAAATCGTTAATGTTATAGCATGATTGGTGGGATGCTGGGGACTTCGTCGACCGGGAGTTATATTGAGAGCTGTGCGGGTGTACGAGCGGGTGGACGCACCGGTTTAACTTCGGTGGTGGTTGGGGTGTTATTTTTGTTTGCCTTGTTTTTAGCGCCTTTGGCAGAGACTGTACCAAATTTCGCGACAGCGCCGGCCTTACTCTATGTCGCTTGTGCAATGATGGGAGGCTTAGGCAAATTACAATGGGATGATATTACCGAGAGCGTGCCCAGTGTGATCACCGCCATTGTGATCCCATTCCGGAACGGCTGTTCAGATCGACGCAAAAAATTCGGCCGCCGAAGTTCTGGAGATATGCGTGACGAAAGCTAACGTCCGAGTGTTGGAGCCTGACCTGACAACGCGCCGAGCGGCCGACCAGTGCGAACGCATTGGCCATCTCGAAGTGCACCGGAGCGTCGGTTCCTGTCTCGGTCACCGAGAGCTGAACCGGCTCACTTGAGAACGTCGATTGCTTCAGTAGTTGGGAACGGGGGTCGTTCATCTACGGTCGTGCAATTCGTATGAGTCTCATCAATTTGTGATGCTGGTGATTCCGATTTGACTTTTTTTCGTTATTTTGTAACCATTAATTTCAACACTCGAATAGTGCTTTGGAAGCCTTGCAAAGTCGTAACTGAGAGCCAATTATGAACTCTAGTTTTTTAAGAAAAGCTTATTGCAACTTTTTAAGCCACAATCTTGTATCATGGACCACCATGAAGGTCCTCACACCCCTTAACGGGTTTTCCATAGAACAGCTCTATTTCCCATTCGGGTACTCCATGGACTAGTAGGTCATCTTTTTCTTTATGTTGTCAATAATATTCAATGCAATTCTTATCCACATGCTTGAGATCCCTTTGTCTCTGGCCACATATCCTGCAAGCCAAAGCTAATTTTGAAAAACAAATTTGGCTGAAAAAAGGTATTTCGACCCCCTATCTCATTGTAAAAAAAGGTTTTGGGCCTAATTTTGGTCAAAAAGTTTCTATCGAGTTTCTTTCTGTGAATAACTGTGCCCTTGATATGTTAAGTTGTGTATCTAATCTCGAGTTTCAAAAAAAATTATTGGTCCTTTCTCAAGGAATCAATAATTGGAGAGAAAGAGCTTTTTAACGAGAATTGTGACATTGAACAAAGTCATATAAAAAGTAATCACAGAAATATGCACACATTAATCATAGAGAATACACCTAGATCAGGTTTACAATTTGAAAATGGAATTCATTATCGAATGACAAGATTACCAAATTATGTGGCAGGCTCTTCTAAAGAACTGCCTGTATTTGTAAAAAATAAAAAAACCTTGCTTTAATATAAAAAACAATCATAAAAAATGCTTTCTTTGGTCAATACTCGCTTATCTTCATCCATCTAAAAATCATGTAGACAGGGTTCAATATTTGGTTATTCTGTTTCACATCACTAGTCATAGGTTAACTCTTTCTGTGATTTAGATATGTTGCTCTAACCTTAAGATCCTCTGTCCAAGATTAAACAGCATTGTCCATAATTTGGCTCAAGCTTCTTTAAAGTTAGGCTACATTGTCATCTATCAATGCATTTAAAATTGTGATTGCTGGATATGGTTAGAATATTCAAGCTAATCACATACTTGTAAAAGAAGACTTTGAGAAATCTAATGGTAAAACAGTTTACTATCTGCTATATTACTATTGCCGATTCGGCGTACTTCGGGCACCCCGCCATCTCGGCAGCGATCCGTGGCGGCGCGGACGTCTCGATCACCACCGGACTGAACTCGGTGATCCGCACCGCGATCAGTGCAATCCCGGCCGACGCGTGGACCCCGATCCGCTACACCAACGCGATCTTCGACGACGCCACCGAGTCGTGGATCTCGACGGCGGAAGTTGCCGAAATACCGTTCACCGCGTTCACGGCACAGAAGAAAGCCCACCACATCCCCGGCCGGTTGATCGTGCGCCGCATCCCGGACCGATGTTGAGTAAAATCAGCTAAAAACGCTTAGCACCAAATAGCTTAAGAATGTGTAGCTTTCCCTTGAAGGTTAAGTTATCTTTGGGAACTAACAGCTTGTTAATATTTGAATTTTTACGGACGGAATGCCGCCTGTCAAATTGATCTAATTAGCATTGTTCAATTTCAGGATTCAATGTGGAAATACTGATGAAAAGTTGTACTGCCCTGAAAACTTTGCGATTTTGAAACAAATAAACAAACAATTCTAGAAAATCGCGGTTTTTCACCTATGAAAACACTTGACAAACAGTGAGACAGAAGGAGAGAAAGAAAGATAGACCAGACCGATAGGAAGAACGGACTGACAGAGAGACAAGATAGAAAGACCTGACAGACAAGACAGTTTAGATAACCAGAGAGACCAGGTAGACCAGACTGACAAACAGACTTGACTTACCAGATGAACAAGACAAACAAACAGAAAGACAAGACAGACAAGACAAACAGACATACCAGACACAACGACAGATCAGACAGAATGGAAGAGACAAAACACCTTGTGAATTCACATACTGCTGTCTATAATGGTCATTTGTGCTGTTCCCATTAGTTGATACCGGCAATTTCATCCTGGTAGTGATTGGTGTATCTGGCGGCCTAGGCGCGCTGGGAATGATGTATGGTCCTCAGGCAGCGTTCTATACTGAATTGTTTAGTACAGAAGTAAGATACTCAGGCGCATCACTCGGTTATCAGATTGGTGCAATCGTGGGTGGCGCGTTTGCCCCAACCATTGCAACTATTCTATGGACAGAGTACGCGATTATCTGGGTATCTGTTTATATGGCGCTGGCGTCGTTAGCGACTTTGTGCTTTGGCGAGTTCGAGAATAAGCACAAGTTTTAGATGTGTGATTGACATAACCAGACCAGATCCGATCTCTCATCACAAGTGTCATATGAGCTCTTAGCTCTTGTTATTCTGGGCTGCCAATCCTTGGCTTTTCACTCCAAAATCACACCATCAGGACATTTCACCTCGAGTTATTATTTATTTACAAAAACAACATTGCACTACACTCGGGATTTAATGCAAATGTTTAAAGCTAATTAGGCGCCATGTATAATGCAAAATTTTTCCTCACTCAAGCAAGTCATGTCCTTGTCACCACCGGAACGCTCACCTCGGCGGCTTTGATGGCCGAGCGTCTACCCGAGCGCGCCTTGCACCAATTCGTGCCGGTGGACCGACCGAGCTGGGTGGATAGATTCCTCGATCATTGGCAACCGGATATGCTGGTGATCATGGAATCCGAGTTCTGGCCGGGACAAATATCACGCACCAGGGCGCGAGGGATCCCCATCGCTCTGGTGAATGCCCGCATGTCCGCGCGATCATTCTCGCGCTGGGAAAAAGCCAAAAGCGCGGCGACATCCCGTTTTTTATTTGGCGCTGGAAGACTAAAAAGACCGTTGGTAGGTCGCTAAAGAGGAGGGAGGGGGGAAGCTGGCAAGGACTATGATTGCGGAAGTTCAGGACAAGTTCGAAACTATCGATGAATTTTCATCAAAAATATAGGACAGGTCGTCATGGTAAACCACTGTTGCTGCCCTATATGTCCTCAGGTGTAGGAGGGACCTAAAGCTAAGTAAGTCATAGTCGTAGAAAAACTGAATTGCTTTCTGAAAACAATGTGTGACGTTTGATGGAGGGGTAGTTCTTTTTTTTTTTTTTTAGAAAATCATATGGAGAACGCCTTAAAATGTATAATAAAGAAAACTTAACTTTTGGCTGGTTAAATGCTATTATTCTAATGGATGATTGATTATTAAAATTTAGTTTGAATGAGCTTTCCATTTTTTATTTTATCTGGTTTTCACTTAGCGCAAAATCAGTATCAAAATAATGTATAATTTCAAATAAATTATAATTATTTGAAATAGCAGATCATATGAAAAAGATCTTGGAATTTCTAATAAAGGAAACCTAGTTTAATTTCTGGCAGGAAGAAGACAAATATCAAGACCTAATTCAAACCATAAATTGTTTAGAAGGAAAAAGTGGACAGAATATATTGTTTCCAAGTAGTGATGAAGGCGATATTGTAGAATTAGGTGAGTTAGATCATAATTATACGAATTTATTTATCTTTGACAATTTTGTAATAGTCAAGCATCAGAAAAACATTAAAGATTTATTCGTGAGAGGTAGAAAACGAAATGTGTTCATTTTATATATTTCTCAAAGCTATTTTGACGCCCCTAAAATCATACAATTAAATTGTAATTAAATTCTGCTTGTGGGTTTCACAGATTGTAGTGAGATTTCTGTATTTTGGCCTTTTCCCATATTTTGTTTATTTATTCTTTATTTATCAATATTATTTTTTCTTCTCTGTCCATAGATTTTACCACTTTCTGTTATGTATTGATATATAGCTTTATTGTATATTAGCTTTTTTTTCACATTTGAAATTGTTGCTGTATTGATTGGGTCCCCTACAAGCTCAGCTTTGGGGCTACAATGTCTGATGTATTAGTTTTCTTTCTCTTTTGATCTGTCAGCTTTTGTTTTACAACCATTTACACGGTAGCATTTGTTATTCGAAGATCTGCTAGTACTGTTGGCCATCAAACAAGCAAGAAACTATCCGTCCGAGGTGGTGGAAGATTCCTCCATACGACGTTTTTGTCTGCAACGAAACAACAACGAAGAACGATGATAACTGAAACGACCACTACGACACTCACATACACGGGTGACGTCCAAGATGATGATCTTGTTGATACATTGGTTTGTATCGGTAAGAAGGAAGCTCTAAAATCCTTACTACAAACAACAGCAGCAGCTGAAGAACAAAAAAATACAAAATTCCACATTTTTCAGATAAGAGCTTGATAGGAGCCTCTAAAGTAGGATTCTCTGATACGCTAAATCTGATGGTGTGAATTTCATTAAGATTTTATGACTTTTAGAGGGTGTTTTCCCCTTTTTCAAAAATAAGCAAATTTCTCAGGCTCGCAACTTTCAATGGGTAAGACTAAACTTGATAAAGCCTATATATTCAAAATCAGCATAAAAATCAGATTCTTTTGATGTATATATTTTTATCAAAATTCCGTTTTTTAGAGTTTCGGTTACGGCTCGCGCTGACGTGTACCGGCTCGCCCCCCGACGCGGCGCCCAGCCGCGACAGCTCGCTCGCCTCGTTCCAGTCGCTCGCGACGGCGTCGATCTCGAGCATACGCTCGAACGCACTGCTCGCCGCTTCGCGCGCGTCCTCGGCCGATGGCGCCCACAACACGATGCGCGCCTCGGTGCCCATCACCGTGCGGCGGTACTCGTGCCGCTCGAGCTCGCCTTCGGAGTGCGGCGTGGCCAGGGAAACGAGTGCGAGGGCGGCGAGCGTGGCGGAGTAAGACATGGATTTTGCATGGCTATGCTCTTCCAAATCCTGAATACACATACGCTCTTTTGTTTTAGTTAGATTTTAAGAGCAGAATTAGTAATAGTAATAATTGTAATAGTAGCCCTGACAGTTTCAACTTAATACCCTTTAAGGCAGCCAGGCAGCCAGCATACACACAATGTCTTTTGATTTAGTTTTAAAGAAACATTTAGTTTCAAAGCATAATGGAAAATGGCATAACTGTGGAGGGTTGACATGTCCAACATTCCTAGAGATACAGGTACTGGATCGCTCAACTATCACTAACGCATTTCACGGCAGGGCATGAAATCGCGGCAAGGCTATTCGGAGGAACTCACATGCGAACAGTGCCGTTCATTAACGGGCTCGCAGGAGTGGAGTACTCGAAGGGTAGGTTCTTAGAAGCGAGAAACGCGTATGCGGAATTGGTAGAAATTGTCTCGCACGCCTACGACGAAAACCACCCCGAGGTTTCTCCATACCTCTTTAATGTAGGGTTAACAGAGAGAAAGCTCGGAAACTACTCGCGTGCACAAGCGAGCATTCAGCGTGCGATAAAAATTTACTCAGTCCTTCTCCCATTCCCTATTTCAGTTGCCCTCTCTCCAAATTTATCTCACCTATATTTTAGAAAACCATCTTGTTCAGAATAGTTGATGAAGTTAGACAATTATACCTTCAAGGACGACTTAGCCACCAGATCCCCATGGCTTTGGGGGTGAAGTGTTTTAGGATTGGAAGTTACATAAATCACCAGTTGCTTAAATAGATGGTGGATATGGGGTTTCTCCCCTAACTAAACACTCCGATCAGGACAGCAGCAACCTCATGCGGTGGGTGAAGCCCAATCAGTATAGGCTTTTTATTTAATTTTATTTAATTTATTACCAGTATAGGCTTTTTATTTAATTTCTTAATAATTTGCTGGTCACTACAGGTAAATGCAATGATAATCCTATTACTGACCTTTTTAATTTTCTTCTAGATATCTGGCGGATTCAGCTTCAACGGATTCTATCAGTAGTCGATTAAGAGATGTTTGTCCGTCACTTTATAGATCAGATGACGCCATCTGCTCAAAGGTTCACTTTTTTCATTAATCTGTGTTACAGTACTATAGAATTTTGCCTTGCACCTGAATCTTGCCCTGACGCTTGGGCAAGGTGGAGTATCACCGGACGTACATAAGAAAACTTTCTTGGGGGATCTTCGCGCGGAGTTCTATGGAAAGATTGTTGAGTCCCACGGGGCGAGCTGGGCGACTGGGTACGCTACTCGCGGCCCGGCCTGGCCACTATGGCTTCCTTCGGCTAATCGCTTGCTGGTGGCTTCCAGTCTCGCCAGTGAAGCGGGTTCATGTGAAAGAGGGAGCGATTCTGCTGACCGTTTGATTGTCGAGGGGTTTCTCACCTCTCCGTCCGGGCGCGGGCGCGCGATACGGTGCACCCTCTTTTCGAAGAACACCTCTGGGTAATCGAACGCCTCGGCCTGGATGTCTTGGCACAGGCCGATGAAGGCTGGCCCGCAGTCACCGGGGTCCAGCATGGTCGACAGCGCCTGCGGCAGCGACTGGATGATCTGCTCAGGCCGGGTGATGCGGTCCCAGTAACGGGTCACCGGCTTGAAGGCGTCGTTCACCGTCAGGCTCGGGTCGTAGAAGTTCTCCACCTGCTGCAGCACCGGGTCGGGCAGGCGGCTGGGGTTTGCAACCCACCTGCCCGGGCGCTCCGGCCCCTACCACTCCAGCACGACCTTGCCGGAGTTGCCAGAGCGCATGGCGGCAAACCCCTCCTGGAACTCTGCCGCCTTGAAGCGATGGGTGATCACCCCGCGCACGTCGAGCCCGTTCTCCAGCATGGCGATCATTTTGTACCAGGTTTCAAAGATCTCGCGGCCATAGACCCCCTTGATGGTGATCGCCTTGAAGACGATGCGGCTCCAGTCGACCGGCGATTTGCCCGGCGGAATGCCCAAGAGCGCGATTCTAAAGGGTTGTAAGGATGCATAAGGCTTTTACTTAGAATGTTTCATGTATTCAGTCCTCGTCGCAGGACAAAAATCTGAGCAAAGGGATGTTATTAAGAAACCTTTGGATAATTTGGCAGTTATTGCGGGCTGGAAGGGGGCAGGGCTTTCTAAAGTAGATTTTAACTATTTAAAGGGACAGTATCCCGTAACGCTTAAGGGGATATGTATTTTTGAGAAGGCCAACGAGCATTTAAAGATTGGGGGTTTAGTGTTTCAGTATTGCATAGAATATGAAGAGTTGAACTTGAAATGAACTTTTATCTCTGCGCCGAATAAAAGATAGAAAACAGGCTAAATATTGTTAGCTCGCAAGGAAGGTCTGAAAAGTTCCTAGTCTTTGCTCTTCAAAAACTAAGAAAAGGCAAGGAAATCTTTATTGTTCAAAAGAGAGTGTTATTTTTTTTTCAGGAAAAATTTGCATCGCCTTTCTTTATTATCGTGGATACCCAACGGAGCGAAACGTCAAATTTCCTTTGCCTTTTTCTTTTCTCATCTTGTAATTACAAAATTTTTATCAGACACCGCCCCTTTGCGAATATCCAAGTAATCTTTTAACTTGAACGAAACGTTGACCTAAATTCTACATATATAATTTTACGAGGATCTAGAAAAAACACCAGTTCAGGATATTCAGGTCCTGTTCAGGACCTGATTCAGGATATTCAAGTGTGACTTCAATACTTTCATGCGAGCCTTCAAGAAGGATAATCGATCAAAGCTTTCAGTTTTTAAAATATATGGGTCAGCTTTAATTTACATTTTAATTATTACCCTCTCCTAATTTTATATTGTCCAAAATATAATTTTTCCGGTGACTGTGGTGGTACAACAGTCACTGTGGTAACCAGGTCAGGCAGGGTAAAGTCTTTTACTTCAGCATCCAGGTAGCTAACCCCGAAGAGAAAATCCCAGCCACCACCAGGTGACACGGTCAACTCCACTTCACCACCATACATCTCTGCGTCCTTGTTAGTAATACTCTGTGCCAGTCCAAGTAGCTGGAATGCCTGGTAAACATTGTAGTCGTAGTAAAACCCAGCGGCATTGAGACGTGCCTTACCATCCCAAAGTGTGCTTTTGAAACCAATTTCATAATCTGGAATAGATGTAACCACGATAGTCTTTGAGGATAAGCGGGTTCATTTTCTGTACTATTCCAGAACTCGAGTCGGAGTCGTGCATTGCATTTTACAACTCTCCCAGTTCGATTAAACACCCACTCGGCACCTAAATGCGCATTCACATGAGATTTTAATGATACAGAAATTTAGCTAGCGCTAATTCCGAGAAATAGTTGAAACTAAACCCGTTCACAACTGTAATTTTGCTAGCGACCAGAACTGCATCGAGCCAAGACTTAAGCTTAGTCGATGTTGTAACAAGATTCTACAAAGTAATAACTATAGCAGAGATATCATTCTAGATAATCGGATAAAAATGGATTCGGTTGCACTTCAAAAAAATTCTTGAGTCGCCAAAAAACAAAAACGCAACGAACCTGCCCCTTTCTACCCTAATATGAAATTCAAATGCTATTTTTAACGAAAATTGCATGATGACGTAATATACCTTGCTTTTGACTAGTAATTTAACACACGTATCTTTTGAAAAGTTGCTTCTCTAGGGTATAATGTCACGTTTTAGTAACTCCACGGCCTGGTGTGAAAATTGGCACCTGAGATGTTCCTTTTGCCTCTCACCAGGTCAGTAATTGAAGGTTGATTGTCTGTTTCAGTTGCTAATCAAACTTTATTTCTTATTCAGAGGATTCAAGTTCTGGTTCAGAGGTCAGTAAGTGTACATTCAAAAATAATGCTTTACAGAGGCCAAAAAAGGTGAATGGTTACGCTCAAAAATGTTACGATGGTAAATTATTGAATTATCTGCTGATTGTTTGCTTCTCAGAGAAAGAAGAAAATATACTGAAAACGTTAGAGGAAAAGCATGGTTCAGCTGCTAAAGGGTACAGTTGCACAAAAATTCAGTTACATCGTTTCGGTTATATGGTGCTCATTTACATGAGGGTTCATTTACGATGGAACCGCTTTCATTTTATTCACACTAACAAAAAACCCATGTTTTTCGTCTACTCTTTTCTCAAAAAGCCCATTTGGGTGATTGTCGCCCTCACCCATTTTCTTTACTCCCTAAAATTTGTGATTTGGTATTTCAGTCCTTGTAAAATGTCATTCAAGGTAATGATTTCTGGCTTTTTTTTCCTCATTATTTGGCGGAATTAGTTCATTCGATTAAGGTTGCTGCTTCAATCTCTCTTGCTTTAACCTAAGTTCGGATTGGGACACGTAAAAAATGGTGGAGTGAAGACGATAAACTTCAGAGTGCTAAACATCATTATAAGTTCTGGTTCCGTATTTAGGCCAACTGCGGTTATCCAATGTCAGGTTGTCAATTTCAAATCGTCAAATATACGAAGCGTGTATATAGAAATACTCTGCGGCCATGAAAACAGCGTCAAATCTGCAATCTTTCGCGGGATATCAAAAATAACCCTCTTTGTTTACTCTGTTAGTTTATCTATGTCAACAACATCTTTAGTGAGTCGCCACTGCCGATCTACCAATGGAGCTAACAAAAAGAAAAAGTAATGAAAAGCAACTGCAAAGAAAAAACAGAAAAAAAATAATATACGCAGCTAAAAGGCTAGCAAAAAGTAAAAAGCTACAGTCTGCAAGTGTCCTCTGTAGGGAGGGCAGGTCCGGGTTTGGCTTTATACTGCAATTTTACCAGTGAACACAGTGCCAGTTTCTAGTTGGTGTAAAATTTTGTTGGCTGCAGCAGTGGTGATCCTGCTGGCGGGCTTTATCGTTGCAAGCTGGGTCAAGCGGCGGATCGTCACGCTGGGCGATACGCATGCCAATCTGGACGTTACCCTCTTTCATTTCCTCGGCAATTTGGCCCGCTATGTTGTGCTCGCCTTTGCGGTTCTGTTTGTTCTGAACACTTTTGGCGTCAAGACCACTTCGATCATCGCGGCCATCGGTGCTGCGGGGCTGGCGATCGGCCTGGCGATGCAGGGGGCGCTGTCCAATGTTGCTGCGGGTGTGATGATCATCCTGTTGCATACCTTCGCGGAAGGTAGCTACGCTTCGGAAATTTCAGCTGTATTTTAACTCTAGACTGGATAGTGATCTTTGCTTTAAACATCAATAATGGGACTCTTATATAACCAATTATCTTGTATTGTATCTAAATTTTGACTGGTTTGATACCTGAAGTCCTACCTGATGTCTAAAAATTTTCAGAAATGATGCTTGAAATGGTATTTAATTTTAGCTGCAATTGGATCAGATAGTGTTTTTCGGTGGTTAGTACTTTTGTATTACTACGTTAATTCTTTTCATTCGTCTTTTAGATTTTGACCTTGAGAATAAGTTGTTTATTACTTGTACAAAGGTCATATCTTGTAGCATTAATTTTTGCTGACCTACACTAATTATCTAACAATCTTCCACCAATAGCTAAATTTAAGCAAAGGACTCAATTCCCTGCTAAGACTTAACTATCCATTTTTACCATGCTTATTGACTTATGTCTGCTTCTGGATGCTGGCTGGCATTGAGAATAATGTCTGCCTCCCCCATCCACTTCAGTCCATGGCCAGTGTTAGTGTTTTGCTCTGTCTGATGGGTTCAAATTGGCAAGCTGGTATTTGATCGTGAAGCAATGCGCGTTTCGGTTGCAGGGACGTCCGTGGATTTTACTGTGAAGGAACTCGCCATTCTTGAGTTGTTGATGTCCAATCCCGGAAAATTATTTAGTCGTGAAAGAATCCTGAGCAATGTCTGGGGCTTGGGGATCGACCCACTGACCAATGTCGTGGATGTCTATATTGGCAAATTGCGCAAAAAACTCAATTCGGATCAATCGGGAACCATCATTGAAACCGTTCGCGGGTTGGGGGATCGGCTTGGCCGAGGGCCTCGCGGCTCTCTGATTCTTGTCCCGAAAACTCAGAAGCGCCGGAAGGGCCGGCGGGCTGGGCATTGGATTGATCCATAACGTCTTCCTCGCATCCCTTTTGATGTGTCTTCAGCGACACAAACCGGCGCTCACCGCGTACGGGCGAACGGCATGACAAAGCCCGGGTCCCTAAGGGATCGCCCGAGGGTCGCTGAATCCTTCAGCGCCGCGCATAGCATTCTTCCGAACTGGGCCCAAAATCAATCCATTGATTTTCACGCATTGGTTAGATTGACACACAGGACAATTCTTTAAACTTCGTGGTGCCTCAAGAATTAAAGCCGTTTTTCATTCGCATGAGCCAATAGAGCTTTCCGTTCCAATTTTTTTAAAGACAATCGGTAAATAAAACACACTACATTGCCTAGGGAAGGTTTTTTCTGCAGCACAGAGCACTTTCAACACAGCACTATTCAGCTTGGGAAACCCTCCCCCTTACATTAAGAAAACCCTTGTTTCTTCTAAGTTTTAATTTAGGCATTTAATTTCATTTGGGAAACTAGTTGTAATTGCTTATTTGATGTGGGCAATGATGGCCCTGGCAATGATGCTGCCGTCAGCGATGCCCATGCTGCGAGCATATCATCAAAATAGACTGTCGGTAAAAGGTGCCGATACCTCTGTTGCCGGTGAAACATCACTGATCATCCTGGGGTATCTCGCTGTTTGGCTGGGGTATGCAGTGGTCGCGACGGCATCACAATGGCTTTTGTCACGAACCGGTGCGCTGACCGACATGATGGCACCAGCCAGTCTCGCCCTGACCACCTCGGTATTGATCGCGGCTGGCCTTTATCAGTTTGGCGGCAGGCCGTGCCAGAGGCGGTGGTTCTTGTCCTGCAGGTACTGCGCGGCGATCCGTGAGTTGAGCTTGCCGCTGCCGTAGTCGCCCCAGCCCCAGTCCTTGTCGTCCCAGACGACGATCTCGCGTGCGGTCAGCGAGTTGTCACTGCGCGTGCTGGTCTCGGTGTAGGCGCTGGCCTCGTTGCTGTCTTTGCAGATGCGGAGGATGTTGCCGACGGTGTGGTCCTTGCCCACATAGCCGAAGTTCTGGTCCATCCACTTCCACATCATCATCGCCTGCTTCCTGTGTCCCGGTCGTCATTTGTGTCCCGGTGTCCCAGTCTGTAGTTTCTCTTTGAGTGCCCCGGTCGTCATTTAATTGTCCCGTGTCCCGGTCGTCATTTGTGTCCCGGTATGTAATTTCGTCAGTCGACAAACATGACGTCAGTCGACAAACAACTTCATGACGGCATAATACTCAATCCTTATAATGACGTCAGTCGACAAACATTACGTCAGTCGGCTCGACAAACATGACGTCAGTTGACAGTCGACAAACATGACGTCAGTACAGAAACAACTTATTTGTCAAAGCCCGGAACCCCGGCGGCGAACTCCTCGGCCAATTGGCCGAGGGTCGCCGCGTTGAACAGATGATCGCGGAGCGAGAAGGCCTCGCTCATAGCGTGGCGTTGACCCCGCCACCGTCGAGCAGCAGGTTCTGGCCAACGATAAAGCCGGCATGGGTCGAGCAGAGGAAGGCGCAGGCGGCGCCGAATTCCTCGGCGGTGCCGTAGCGGCCGGCCGGAATGGTCTTGCAGCGCTGCGCCTTGGCCTCGTCGGTCGAGATGCCCTGTTGCTTGGAAACGCCCTCTAATGAGAATTTAAAAGCTCCATCAAAAGGTAAACTATTTAAATTTTATTATAATCCCTTACAGATTCTATCGTCTTTTGTTGCACTATGTTCACAGGGTTTTATTAGTCAATAATAATACTAAAATGCATAGATATATTATTGGTATGTAGATTAAAAACAAACCATAATTAAATTGTAAAAAAGACAAAGACTTTTAAAGACATACTGAAGCAGGGGCAGATCCAGGATTTTCTTTAGGGGGGGGGGGGTGCATAATAGGTTGCTTGGATAAACATGCGTAGAATAATGAGCACTTTTTGATAAGATAGGTCAATTTTTCGCTTGGAGTCTTTCAGACTTCCTGAAAAGTACTTTTTTTAAGGATGTTTTATTACGGAGTGGTTCCTTGGCGAGGAACAAAAAAAATTGAATCAACTTCCTTTGAATCATAACCCGACCTTATTAAATACATCGAATTAACCTAAATAACATGGGTTGAAGCAATGAAGAAATAGTAATTGGGAAATCGCACTGATAAGGCATATGAACTCTAATGAAGTTCGTAAGCAGTATCCGTACCAACCCAGCTCAGGATGCCCATCACGATCCTCCCGCGGACCGGGCGAGCGACCGACGCGCCGCGCGCTGCGAGGTCCACCCGGGAGAATGCCCCGGCGCACGAACGTGTCACCCCGGCGACGCGGTCCCTCAGCTCGGATCGGGCGCCGGCGTGTCGGGACCGTTCGGCGGCAGGTCGGGCTTCGCGATGAACGCCTGATCGATCTCACCGGTCAGCGCGCCGAGGAAGGCGACGAGGTCCGCGACCTGCGCGTCGTCGAGGGTGACGGCCAGCTGGTGGTAGCCCATGGGTTGTTTTTCCATGGAGGGCGGGGGGTACAAAAAACTTTAAAAAACACATCAAAAATGTGAAATTGATATTTAATCCCTATTGGTATTGAAATTGATATTGATTTCCAGAGACATTTCTATTCTACGCTGTTATTATAAAGTAAAGAGTAACATTTAAAAAGTAACAAAAACATTAAACTCCCCCCTGAGTATTATTTGGCCTATAAGTGGTAATATGACCAAAGAATAGTTTGTGGTGTCAACAGAGGCCGTTTTCGAAAAAAAACTAAACACAAGTTTTTGACGGTCAACACCCCCATATGCGTTGCTGAAAACGCGAGTGTCGTGCGCGTGGTGTCGATTCGGTAGATTTGCGCGAGGGCTGTAGGCGTGCAACAAAGGCACCATGCTAGGATTGCCACCCCCAGCATGATGCCCTGGTAAAACACCGAATACAACGCGACGCGACTCATTCAGCTTGGATGGCGAGCACGTTCAACTCAATCGCTACATCTTGCCCGATCATGAACGCGCCGTTGTTCAGCTTGCGATCCATGAAGACGTTAAAGTCGGAGCGGTTGATGGTATAGAGCAAAATGAAAAATTTCCTTTTTTTTGAAAATGAAAAACACTTTTTTTTATACCAAACTGCGGTAGACCGACACATCTTTTCTTTGGTAAATATTACTTCCACTATAACCTCATAATCCACATCCTCAAAATTGAAGCAGTAGTTTGCATAATATGGGCAAAATTAGCGGCAATCATCGTTATTGGTATAAATAGGTAAAAAAAACTGAGGTGCTATTTTCTGTACACTTTAGAAAAATTTTATGGACAAGGTGAATCTGGGCAACTTTTGCTTAAGACCGAAAGTGATAGGAGGGCAACTAACCTCCCTCTTCCGCCCCCCCAAACATATCCAATCAAAATTTTGAGATAGCCATTTTGCTCAACATAGTTGAAAGATCTGAAAATTATGTCTTTCAGCATGACAACCCCTCACAGCCCTAAGGAAAAAGTTGTAAGTTATGCCCTGAGGGCATATAATTTTTTTTTATAGAAAGCTTTGTTGTAGAATCTTCAAAATGGACTCACTAGATTGGAAATTGAGAGGGCTAGTGCTCTCTTTAACAGTCGAAAGTGATCGGAGGCATCTGCTGCCTAGTATTTACAATTTTGGGATGCTATTATTTTAAAAAGATTTTTCTATAAAATAACTTTTCCAAAGAAAAGTATTGAGCTGCAAACCAAGAACAAGCAGAAATAATGTCAAATAACACGTCCAGCTGAAAACGAACGTAAACTAGATCTACGTTGCATGGACAATCTGAGGTGTTGCGGCAATGTTTGTTCGGCTTCCCCGAGCAAAGTATTGCGAGAGCAACACTTTAGTTTTGTTTCCTCGCTTCGATTAAACGCTGTTGTTGTTAATCTGGACGCTTTCTCCAATACGCAAACGCTGCAAATTAGACTGTTCGATGATGGTAACCGATAAACCTGTGTGATTGAGCAAGTTTAAAGCGGAGCTGGCCCCTCCGGGGCCTGCTCCCACAACAAGCACATCACATTCATGTGCTTCAATCATTTTAATTACCGCCTAGTTCTGGTGCCACTTCGTGGTATTTGTTTGTGCGCTGGCTTTGCAGAAATAGGCTTCGCCATTCTTTCTTCAAGCCCTTTCAATAGCGCTTTAGCTTTGGAGCAACCCGACAACAAATGTGTGCATAGAAAAATATTCAACGCCTATTTCGATTTTCGATAGATATTTATTCATTCAAAATGACATAACAAAAAATGTTCTCATTGGACAAATAAACCACAGAGAAAGAAAAGAAAATAATTATTTCATCTTTATATGAAACTGAACAAATTTTATTTTCATGAAAAAATCTATTCTCATCAGAAAAAAACTGATCACGAATTTCAGATTGGTTTGGTTAGATTATATAGTACGTGTGATTCGTTGGCAGATGAGCCATAATCGATAAAACTTTCTTATTGTTGGCTATTGTATTTTCGGGAGACAGCGCGGCGTTGTACCTCGGCTCACAGGGTGACATCTGGGACGCGCAGTGGGATATCGCGCTGGCAATTATGGGCTTTTCAATAACATGCGGTAACCAGGTACTGGCGCCGAACGTTACCCGCCTGTTCCACCCGCATCGCGCGTACCAAAAGAAACGGGTAAGCCGCACTGCTGACTCCAAGTCGCAGGTCTCAAAATGACGGAGATTGAAGCCAAGTTTCTCTGCGACGCCGGCTGTAGCGTAAAAAAATTGCAACGCAGTTGGAGACGGGGAAAGGTTACCTCAATTGTGGAACAAGTCTATCGGAACACCTCCACGAGATCGGCAACGCCGACGCCTTCCTTGATTTCCTTCAATCTCGCGAAAATCAACGCAACGGCGATACCGAACAGACCGTACCCAATAGCATCGCTGAGGGCTTCCGCGGCCAGCGCAATATAAAAACTGGAACCGGAGAATGGCGGTGGTGTTTCGCTGAAACCGATCACCACCGCAATCATTATGAAGTACGAAAACTCCAAAGCCAGTACCGCAACAATCGGCCGCATATGAGGGGGGTAAAAAAAAGTATACGATACTAGACCCTTAAATTCCAAACCAGCGGTACTGATCTCCGAGACCCATTTAGAGCTGGGGTAATTGTGGCTGAGCTTACAGGGTTACGCCACTGATCTCGGTCCCAAAGCAAATAACCGACCACACCAGGAATTGAACCCCCGCCCTCCGGGCAAAGATCTGTTGTGCAAACCACTCGACTAAGGTGGTGCATATAAAAGGGCCTTCCCCCTCCTCAATACCCCTCTCTTTACGCTAAAGAATTGAAAAACTTGCAAAATCTGGGACTGAATTTGCTTGGACTCACAGGCGAACAAGTGAAACTATTACTAATCAATGCCCTCAAATTATGCTCGCTAATGATTCATGAATGACCAGGCTTCATGAACGATCAGTAGTCATTTCCACAGAAATAAAATTAGGTCCGAGGCTTTTCGTTGTCTTTATTATTTATTTATATATTAGTTATTTTTAATTATATTAAAAATATATTTTAATTATAATTGTAATTATTTTTAGTCGACAATTATATTTCCACGTATTCAAAATAAATCGCTGGTGTACCGCGCGACCCAGCCCGGCACTGGCCGCGAGATCGCCCTGAAGCGCTTGGTCGCGGGTTCGCTGGCAACCGACGAGATGTCGCGCCGGTTCGAGCGCGAGATCGAAGCCGTGTCGAGCCTGCACCACCCCGGCATCGTGGCGGTGTACGGCATCGACACCAGCGAAGGGACGCCGTCGCTCGCGATGGAGTGGGTGGACGGCGAGCGGGTGGACGCGTGGGCGCAGGGCGCTGCGGCGCCGTCGCGTGACGCAATCCTGCGCATGTTCATCAAGATCTGCGCTCAGCTCCTTAGTCACGCTGATGCGACGGATGATCGCTTGGATGCCATGGTTGCCAACACCGTGGGATCTCTCGGTCGAGGTGGAATGGTCACAAAAATAGCGGCAGCTCGCCTTGCAGCCCGCGCCGGCGCTCAAACGGTCATCGCCTCGGGGCGAGAACGTAATGCATTGACGGCAATACTGAGCGGCGAGGGGGTAGGCACGCTACTGGGGACCGACTTGGAGCCCATGATCGCTCGTAAGCGCTGGATTGCAGCCTTGCCTACTCCACCCGGGCGCTAAAACCGCTATGCAAACAAAGTTTCTCAAAACTCAAGCCCTCTCTGGATCTCCAGCGCGCGTACGATCGACGGTCGCGCCAACACGTTTTCGGCCCAGCGCCGCATCGACGGATGCGGTTCGGGCAATTTGTCGAAAAACTGCGTCTCAACGGTCTGAAAGAGCGTCGAGTAAGCAAGGTCCGCCAGGGAAAAACGCGTTCCGAGAAAAAACGGTCCCTGCCATCGATCGCTGAGGACGCTCCGCCCGAACCACGCTGCAGCGTCGTCATATTGCTGCATGGCGTTTTTCGTCCCAATTCACTATTCACTCCTGACATTGTCTTGCAAATAGCCACACAGTCAGCCTGTTCACTCAAAGCTTCTTTCGTTCTTAGAAAATATGGTACATTGACAAAATTTTTCAATCGAAAGAGGTACGACAATGTTAATCGATAGCCACGTGCATTTAGACGATGCGCGATACAACCCTGATCGTGCTGAAATATTTACTCGAGCACAAGATGCCGGGGTCGAAGCCTTTATTACCATCGGCTGCGACTTAGCCACCAGCCGCGCCGCTGTCGAGTGGGGGTCTTTGCCCTTTTTTTCAAAATCAGAAAATTTCTCTCAGGCTCGTAACTTTTGATGCGTAAGAATAAACTTGATGAAACTTACATATTTGGAATCAGCATAATAAGCAAATTCCTATGAAGCTTCAAAATTCCGTGTTTTAGAGTTTCAGTTACTATTGAGTCGGGTCACTCCTTACTAACAGTTCGTTACCACGAACTGTTAGATTACCCATCAAATTGCAAACAGAGATCATTGAAATATTGACCGTTTTTTTCTGCGCTACCAAAAGTACTGTATTGCCCCAATAGCTCACTAGGAAACAATAGAATCGTATTGATTTACCCCTTTACCAAAGCACTCTGGATTCTATGCTGCATAAGATTATGGTACAATTTCACCTCCTCTTATCGACTGAAAAACATAACAGTTCAGACTTAGACCCTCCACTAGAGTAAGAAACTGTACTCAAAAGAAAGTTTGGACTGAAGATGTCGGTATCCAGCCTGCCAAGCTATAAAATAAGAAGTGGTTTAGATTTAGGAGGATTTTAATCGTCGTTTTGCAGATGTTCTATTTCGCATCTTACTTGGGGAAAAAAATGTCGTAATAGACAGTAAAATCGAGGGCAAAATAAAAAGAGCATGGACAGATAATATTACCAAGGAAATTAAAGACAGTTCATTGCAAAGCAAAGCAACAGAGAGCGTTAATAGTATTATTGGTAGTTTACCTACAGATATCATCATTGGACAGAATAATAGCAATGATGAAAAAGTGAGGATGAAATTTTTCAAGATATTTTATGCATATGATAGTGTTATCTTAGCATTGGATGCTGACAAAGGCAAATATCTGAATTATGAAACTTCATCTACAAAGGCTTGCTAAAATTGGAAAAAGGCGAGGGAAGTTTATAAAATTATTAGCCATATTTTGACACTTGACATAATTTCATTGTTTCGTTATGTTTTCTGACAATAACTTGGGAACAAGACATTAAAGAAATAACGTATTCTGAACAATCTCCGAAAGCTAGCCTTTACATCACAATTTTTTAATCATTTACATATAAGTTAATGAAGCATTGAACAGTTAGAATTGATAGATTTTCCCCGCAACAAAAAAAAAATATACGTGACCTCTTAAAATTTCCAAAGTTTGGTAATAATGTTTCAATGGATTAATTTTCACAAATTTGTAATTACTATTTGCTTCAAAATTTGTCAATAATCAAAGAAAAACGAACTTAAACAACAGAAACAAGAGCTGTACTGCTCAATGTTTCAATAGGTTTACAGAAGTACCGTTTTTTGGTTTTTTGATCAATTTTTGGTTTTAAATAAATTTTTTATTTAAAACCTTCAACAAAGTGGTACGCATGTCGCAATACCTTTCCCACACTTGCACGGGGAATGTTGAAAACTCTCTCCCATTGAGTCTTTGACGCTGATAAACGCCCTGCCACCAGCCGGTAGCACTTCGCCACCGCCCAGCGATGCTTTGGCAAACGCACCGCCAAAACTCTCGCCTACGCCCATCACTTCACCCGTCGACTTCATTTCAGGTCCCAGGATCGGGTCAACACCGGGGAATTTAACAAACGGAAAGACGGACTCTTTAACGTGGAAATACTTGGGAATTACTTCCTGAGTAAATTCCTGCGCCTGCAACGTAGTCCCCGCCATACACCGTGCCGCAACTTTTGCGAGCGAAGTGCGTTGGAATCATACACGTGGTACGACGGTCCAATCCGAAACGCTTTTGATTGATGATTGTGTTCGCGAATTGAGGAGCTTGAATTCGAATGCAGCTTCACTGGCTTCCATTCCTGTCGGACCGACGCAAAACGATGGCAATTGCGGACGATTTGCGTTCCCTCTATTAAACTGAACCGCGAGCCCAGAGAAAACCGGAGGCTTGAAAACCGGATGCTTGAAAACCGGATGCTCAGTAGGAACAGGGTAAGAAACAGAGAAACGTATTGAATCCGAAATGTTACGTTCACCCAGCGGATAACAAGCGAAACAATCCACCGCACCCACCGACACGGGCTTCGACTGTGGCGCGTCAATGGTGATCGACTTGACTTCAAAATCGATCAAACCACGTCCAACAATTCCGACATAGCCTTCGGTCGCCTTGGCCAGCATTCGTTGTTTGATCGTCGATGTGCTGGAACCGTGTGTCAGCGTCAAGGTCACATCAGCATTTTCGCCCGCGCGAACGACATTCAGTTCGAACGTGACCAAATCACCATCAACAAGAGACGGTGCGTCGACCGGAACGGGTCAGCCTTGATGGCGGCCTGAAAGGCGCTGACTGCGGCGTTGAATTCGCCGCGTTCTAGGCTCTCCAGCCCATAGCGATAATCGTCATCGGCGGCGCCGGCATACGCCGGCACCACTAACAATGCGGTCACAAGCAGTCTATTCATAATAAAAAGACCGTTACCCCCGCCAATTCGTCGCGATCAATCGAAGCGGTAAATGCCCGAAAGTACGATGTTGTCGGCGATATCTGATGATTCGAAGGCCAGGTCGAGCTGCAGGTTACGCAGGACCGCGCCGATGCGGCAATTTATATTTTTCCCCAGGACGAAAATTCAGATCGTCACCGTGTTGTCAAAACTTTTACGGTAAGTCCTATACTACGCTCTCCTATTATTCTGGACCTCAATATCTTTTGGAAAAATATAACAACAAAATTATTTTGCATGATTTCATGAAAAAGTCAAATAGAATTTTTATGATAATTAATTAAAAAATAACTTCCTGAAACTTTTTCAAAGAAAAGTAAAGAACCGTATTAAACTTGAGACAAGCCGAAATAAATTCCTATTATGATTCAAACTCAAGGGTAAATACATTCTGAAAGAACAAATCTTTGAAAGAAATTAATGTGTTGTTTATTGATGTTTAATCGACTTTATGTAAGTTTTTTCAGTTAAGTTGCAGATATTTTAGTATGAAAATGCTGTTTCAATGCTTAGAAACTGGGAATTTATTCTGTATCATTTTATATTGTTGTAGATTAATCTTTACCAAGTATAGTGTAATATAGGGCTTTGCATAATGAAAGATGACTTGATCAGGTAGTGTCTCTCTATTGTCATTCATTGACTGTATTTAATCCACAGCCTCCTTAGTTTACTAGTTTGTACACAAAAAATTACTGTGTTGATAAATTTGCCATTTGTGATTTGCCAATTTGTAATTCCCAATTGGTAACTTTTCGGTTTGTCATTATTTGCCAATAATTAGATTTATTTTCACACTCAGATTCTTTCACACTCCCACTGAAACTTCGTCAATCTTGCTCGAAAAATATTTCTTACGTAACAAATATATTTTTTTTTTTTTACAAAACAATCTTTTTTTATTATCTTGATAAACTTGCCATCTTCCCAAGAAAAAAAAACCTTTCGGACCGCCAGACCTAGAACCACGCATGTCCGTCAGTTCCTTCTTTGCTGTTTATGGTCGCTGCCCGACCGGTTTTGCGCAGCATGACATACAACAATTTGCCGTCAAAGCGGGCTTTACCGCGGATTCGGCGTGATAATGTATTGAGCTGTAACGTTGCCGCTAGATTGGCCAAAACGCTAACCTGCAAACCTGCGACGGGCTTTCTGTTCAAGTTGATTTCACAGCTTCAATTCAGACTTACTGTGCCAGTGATGGTATCCAGGCTTATGCGCGGCGGCTTGGATATATTTTTCAAAGTAACGGAAGATGAAATTCTCATATAAAGGAAACATTAAACCGGGAAGAGCAGCAATGTTTACAATTTTCCGGAATAACATAATGGGAATAAAAAATTTGTCGTTGCATAAAAGGGTCTTTTTATCGAGAATAATGCCCATTCTACATTACAGAGCAGAGATTTGGGGGCATGACAGAGCGGCTCAGTTAGAGAGTATTCAATTACGGTACTTTAAGAGATTGCTTGGGCTGCATAGAACAACTCATTCCCAGTTTTTAAATGGCGATCTAAATACTCCTGAAAGCTTATTTGCCAAAATATATTAAATAAAAAGTACCCTATAGCATCTTCATATTGCAGTACAATAAGGAAGGTGTGCCTAAGACTTAGCCCCCTTTTGCGGCTAATGGCTCTGGAATAGGGTTAATCATTATAAATATGGCTAGCTCCCAGGAATTTATCACGGAAATGGTGAGCCTCATGAAAAAAGCGTCAGCTATTTTTGAGGAGACGGTCAGTAATTCCAAACAAGTTAGGTATGGTGGCTCCGGTCTTCGACGTGCTCTAAATTTGAATAAACAAAGGTCATAGATACGTGATTGACGTAAAAGCACTGGATCTGCTCTCTTTGGGACAGTTAGGGGGTGGGGTTCAGTCCTTTGGCAAGGGCGGTGCTTCTGGACGTGCTATGACGATGAAAATTGGTAGGCATGTCAGGGACCTGCACTAACTGAGTTGATTAAAGTCGGTTTCCCCGATTCGAAAATCTAGGGGGGGCTGAAGGGAGAGGAATATTTAGAAAAAATGAAGTATTTTCAACTTACATCGGATCTTAATGAATTTTGATATTTAGAAGGTGCCCTTCCCTGCCGCTTGCTCTTTACGCTGAAGTCTTGAAGTTCTTTAGACATACTTTTGCTTCAAATTCAAAAGCCCTTGTGTTTCAAGAGTAGTTTTTAAAGGATTGGGATAAAAAGTTACTTTAATGTAAAGAGTGAGGACTTACGAGGGGGCAGCCCCGTTCACATTTGGAATAAAATTCATTCGTTAAAAGCTATAATGTTTCTCCTTACTTTGAGTGCAAAAATCAGTGGATATAATTTCTGACGATGTTTTCAAATCTTGCCAGGAAATCCCCTCCATTCTGACACGTTTGAAAAATTTAAACTTTTTGCTTTTGCTTATTCGTCCTCGACATAAATATCTGAGCATTTTCCGGGAGTAACATGAATCATCAATCAACGTTGATTAATTCCTGAATGTGAAGATAAATCTTATAAGGAAGAGTGCAATTTTGGAAACATGTCTGACAAAATTCAAAATGAAGAGCAGAAATCTCAAAATCTGGCTGGACACCCACCTGCAAGTATGTTCTACTATTGAATAGAGGCTAGGCTGTAGGCCTAAAATTTGGGTTGGCTAGGATCGGGTTTCCCGGCACCAGGGATGCTGTACTTTTCCGGCAACTTGCACGTCAAAGAAAAGTCCTTTGGGAGACCAAGCACAACGGAAGTCCGCAAATGAGCGGCCCTTGTCCAATTCGTGGAAATTCGGCAGCTGACATTCAGCAGGCAATTCGATTCCGCTGGCCTTCCACTTGAGATCCGTTTCCAAAAGTGGAACCGAGAACCGGAATACAAATGTGGGCGCGAGTATTTGTTCGGCCATCAGGCAAATCTCAACATTGAAAGATCGTTTCGGAGTTGTTATTTATAGCTCAACAATGAAAAAATCTCCAAATTTATCGCAAAATCCCCTCTCCCCTCTCTGGATAGGTACCATGCTTTCCCTTTGTCATTTTAGAAAGATTTTTTGGACCTTGTATGATATACCCATTACCTAAATAGCGATAAAGACCCTATTTTTCTTCTTGTTTTTTGTGTTTATACCCATTACTACTCAAGAAGTGAAGTTAGGTTAATCCTAATAAAATAAACCAAAGTATGATAAAAAATATAATACTTTAGAAACAAATTTGGGCTACATATTTGCCCTTCACTCTTAAGTCAATCCTAGTGCGTTAATTCTGATTTCTGCTCATTTTTACAGATTAATTTAACAGAGCTTTTCAAAAAAGTGAAGACCCATTATTAAACTTATGATCAGCAGAAATGGACTGCTATAATAATTCAAAGTCAAACTGAAAAGAATACTTCTACCGAAGAAGATAAATAAAACCAAAACGAACAGATTTCATAGGCAGCGCAATAGCGCTGCCTAAGTAAAGAGTAATGTGGGCACAATGTATTATTTATTTACTTTTGTTTTTTATTTTTATCATGGAATTTGATGGGTTCAATTGGGAGTATCTGGTTCTAGAAATACAAACCCTTTTAAACGATGACAATCTCAAAACGTAAGCCCTTAAAAGCACATCTAAGAAAAATCCATACATTTTATAAATGCCTTCTAGATTTATTCTTTCTCACAAGGTTTTCCCTTCGGGGGTTCATTTGATCAGTGAATAGTGTAATTTTGTAATGAAAAACACGTTTCTTCAGTTGAATAACAATAATCACTTGTAAGTTCTTTTCAACCTGAATAGTTCCTATCCACTGATCGTCCTTTTCCCCTAAACACACCCGGTAAAAATTTTGAGATAGCCATTTTGCTGAAAATATTTCTAACATCAGATAGTCAAGGTTTTGGGGTCCAAACAACCCCTCAGGGTTCCGGAATAGGCTTCGCAAGTTATGCGCTGGGGGCATATATGGTTCTTATAGAAGCAATGCTCGTGTAAACATTAGAAAGGGCTCATTTGATTGGAAATTGAAAGTTCTAGTTCACTTTTAAAGAGTCAAAAGAGACCAAAGGGCAGCTAGCCCCCCAACATGTCCTTTTTCTTATTTTCCAAAAAAAAAGAAAGAACGGAGGAAACGTACCTGAAACGCTGAAATTTCACACCTCCTACTTGTTGATCAATATCTAAACCCCTTACCGGTTTTGTACACCAGCTCTCGGACTTCCTTCAATTTTTGAAGATACTAACCAGCCTCTCGAGATTCTAAGCATATTTCGGGTCCCACTTGTCAAACTGTTTACCAGATGAATCAGAATCATGTTGACTAGACAAATTAGGAGGTAACATCACAATTCAAAGCCTTCGAATATGAAAGTTTAAATATGTATACATAAAAGCCCTAAGACAAGTATTGGTAGGCCAAGAAGATAACCCTAGGGGTAAACTCATTGGCGGCAGCATATTTGACGCTCAGTCCGTTACGGCTGGCGAAATAGGTAGCCCTTCTGGTGCAACCATGTCAGTTTACTTAGCCACTTCCGGTATTGAAATTACCAACAAAACCGACCAATGTATTCGTGAACTGGGTGAAACCGACGAACAAATAGATAATCTACAAAAAGCCGTTGAAAAGGCCGATCAATTAAGAGACGCCGAAAAGAAAAAGATGTTGTTGAAGAAGCGGACCCTGGGCTGTGTGGAGCGACGCTCGTAGGCTTCGACACGCAGGGACCGCAGCGCCTTCCCGGCGAAGCTCCGCTCGTAGCTGAGACCCCATTGTTCACTTCGTTCCGGCTCGTCGGCACGGGTGCGGCCGTCTTCCAGGGCCAGGTCGTCCGGGCGGGGAAACTGGCGGTAGATGCCGGCGAAGGCGCGCAGGATGGAGGCTTCGTCGAGCCGTCGAGCGAGGGACAGACGTGGGCTCCAGCGTGAATCCCGATTGCGGGTGTCGTCGAATAGCTGCAGAACTATTGAACATAAAGTAGATGCCTCAAATACAGCCTAGGAGCAGAGATCTCGGCCAATACCAATATATTCGGATATGCATCAAGAGTCCTGAACAAAACAGAGCAAAATTACTCCCATTTGGAGAAAGAGCTTTACGCGATAGTTTACAAATGTAAGCACTTCCACCACTTCATATATTCTTATGTTAGACTGAAGATACTGTCACGTGTTTTTGGAAATATCCCTGTCAGGTCAGGCGTTCGCTAACCTGGAGTTTTATCCCCATTTTTTTAATAAACTCAGTCAATGCCTACTTTATGGCTAAAAAGAGGTTCGATTATTCCTACTCTGTGTATTTGGGAGCTGGAGAAGGAGTAAATTTCATTGTTGGCATCCAGAACTGAAAAAGAAAAAACAAGTTACCCAAATTTCTATACAACTAATTATTCATTATGATAGAAAAACCAAAAACTGTAAAGGAGGCCATAACCAGTCAATCCTTTTCATTGAAAGCTTATGTCAACTGATTGACTCAAGCACTATTGACTGTCTAGAAACCTGATGGACGCTTGAGTCTTGTTTTAACTTTTTGAAAATCGAATCTTTCTGATCTTTGTCCACATAGATCATTAACTCATTTAAATGTTCCATGCCATGATAATAGTCGAGTGTTTCTATGATTTTGTCTTCACAGACTCCTAGACGCATCAACATGGGTTTTGCTCTATTCCATATCCAAGGTGCTCCGTCTGCAATAAATTGAACGTTTTCAGCCTCCTCTATCTTTAGTCTTTTTAGATATTGCTCTAATATTTCAAAAGTTTCGTCATCTCCAAAGCTGCTATCATAAATGGGCAAATAGCCCTAACCTTAAAATGGCGCTACAACTAAGTGAATAATAAGACAATCATAATTTCCCGACGTTTCGGTGCGTAAGAAATTATATTCACTAGGTGGCACTTGTCAAGTGTAGCAGAACTGTGCCAAGTGTTTTGAGGGACGTCCCAAGCGCTCTAAGGTCTGTGCCAAACATGTCAGAATTCCACCATACACGTGACGTTCTTAGATGTTCGCTAGATGTTGAAAAGTAGGCAACCCCTAGCATCAGGCTGCCTAATGCCAACGTAACTTTGCACACTTTTTCAAAGGACCAGAATTAAAAAAAAAACAGTTTTAAACAGGGGCTGGTTGATCTCAACTTCTTTCGACTTACAAAAAAGATTATAATACTCATTGTCCGATAAGATGAACATCCTCCAAACTTTCTTTGACCACTGCAGGAGGTTAGAGGTGAGGGAGGCACAGTCCCCCTCCTATACTGAATAAATTCTGTTGATTTTTGGGTTTGCAGCACTCTTCACTTTCATAATAGCGTAGATCAGAAATATTCAGAGAAACACCCGGCTCTAAACGCCAAAATTTGACCCTATAAAATTGGGCCTAAGAGGGTTCCCTGGCGCACACAATTATAAATTGGGAGGGGATCAGAATATTCATTGAGGTATTTGACGACTTGAGTTCTATTAAAAAGGAAGGACGAAATTATTCTTATGGAATAGTGGTCAACTAGACAGTCATTGGTTAGTTTTTTTTTTTACTAATGTATTATAGTTGATTAAACCAAAAGCTTTTTGTAAGTCAACTGCGATAACATGGAGCCGGGTATTGGGTTTTTCAAGTTTGTTACATATAGTGTCAAAAAGGTAAACGAGGGAACGGATCCGCTCTCTTTGGGGTGGTTGGGGGGGGGGTAATTCTGAAAAATTAAAAAAATGAGGTATTTCTAACTTACGAACGGGTGGTCGGATCTCAATAAAATTTGATATTTAGAAGGATATGGTGTCTTAGAGCCCTTATTTTAAATCCCGACCAGATCTAGTGACATTGGGAGGGGGGAATTGGGAGGGGGAAACCTAAAACTTTGAAAACACAGAGTGGAGAGATCGGGATGAAACTTGGTGGGAAAAATAAGCACAAGTCCTAGATACATGATTGATCGAGTTGGGCACCAAATTAAAAATTTTGTTTTAAAAAGATCAAAAAAAAGAAGAAGAAAAACGAACAGAATAAGGGAGCCAGAAACATCTTGGGAGAAGGGTTGCCCCTCGACCCCATGGATCTGTTCCTGGCCTAAATTGCTTTTAACTCTTTCATTCATCTAATTTTAACCAAATTAGCTATATAGTTAAAACAAATAGATTGACAGATTTATCACACGAAAGCCCTGTTGGTCCATTCGCTATTTAATTAGTCACAAAACTAAAATTAAGAGTTTTTTTGATTCAATCCAAAAGAAATATTCAGTCTTCCTTTGGTATGATATATTTTCTCCAACTGAAAAATTTGGGAGTAAATTTTTAAACCGTAATTTTTCGACATTTCAAAGAGGAGTATTAGAAACAATTTTGAGAAGGAAAATTACACCCTCTCTGCATATAAAATACTTTTAGCAAAAACAAATTCATGAAACAAATACAGAGTATGGTTTCCTGAAGGCCAAAAAAATTAGGAGGCCGTACAAAGCGAATATTTCGAGAGGACGACCGCCTTCTTTATTCAGCGCTTTTCCCAAAGTTATCGGATCAAAATTCTGAGATTGCCATTTTATTCAGTATAGTTGAAAAAGCTTATAACTATGTCTTTGAGGACGACTTACTCCCCCACAGTCCCCGTGGGAGGGGCTACAAGTTACGAACTTTGACCTGTGCTTACATATAGTAATGGTTATTGGGAAGTGTACAGACGTTTTCAGAGGGTTTTTTTGGTTGGGGGGGAGTTGTTGATAAGGGAGGGGATATTTTGGGGGAACTTTCCATGGACTAATTTGTCATGGGGGAAGAAAATTTCCATCATTAAATGACAAACAAGTATCTGCTTGGCCTACATCATCAAAAAGGTCGAAAAATTGTTTTCCAATGTAGCAAAAATCAACCAGAGATAGATGATTGGCTATCTCTTCAACTTTAAAGAAATTATGTCTGTTTAAAACAACAAGCTTATTACGGTTCCATTGCAACTGAACCACTGTGTAACAGAGCCCCAAGCAACACAGTCCCTGTAACTGAACCAATATACAACTGAACCTCTTGCAACTAAAACCCCCCTAGAACTAAACCACATTGAAACTGAATCAGGAAAGAAATTCTACCCTTTTTTCAACACAATACAGAAGTCACAGATTCAAAGATTTTCTTCACCAGCAGATGTTCTCTCCTTAAGCTCTATAACAAGTGCTTTATATTTGTTTTGGTCCTATTTTGGTAAATCATAGCAAAACTGAACTGCTCCTTTCCTTAAGTTGGATTCAAGGAGTTTTTTTTTTGTTTTTTTTTAATCTGGAACTGCTTGAACTTATGTTTCCACAATTTGCATTGTTTCATCCATGCTCCATTTTTAGGATTGGCCTATTTCTACACACAGTTTTGCGCGGTTTCATTTTGCCGAACTGAGAGGCCAGTTGGATGGCAACGATGTCTGGACGGCCGAAGCCAAACCACGCATGATCAACAACTATCGAGGCAGCCGGAATTTTCGCGACGGCTTGTACAACGTTTTTCGAACCTATTGAATCACGCCGCGGGCCACAGACTGGCAAAGATGACTCCGGCGATCAACGAATAAGCGATCGATTCGATGATATGACCAACGATTCGGTTGCGAAACCAAATGGCATGTTGCAACATCGAAGCCAAAAACGTCATCAGAATTTGGATTGGATGTAGTCAGGGAAATAACGGGTGTGGGGGCGCTTGTTGTCCTCCAATAAATTCGACTTTTAAAAAAGGCACTAGAACGTGTTCTTTTCAATTGAATGAGTCCCTTTCAAAGTTTCTGCTGTGACTCCTTCGATACGAAGTGCCCTGGTCTAAAACAAACCAAAAAATAAATAGTACGTTGTGACAACATCGTTCCTTAATTAAACAGCGCTATTGCATTGCCTATGACTGGGACAAGTCCAGGTTGACCGCTCCCTACTATTTTATGGAAATGTCAGGACTAACTACAGGTAGTAATTAATTTCATATCAATAATTTGAAAAAAGCTAAAAAAAAAGCTAAATGTAACGGAAAACCATCAGGCTACAGAACTTCAGACGGAGGTTCTATCGGGTGATGAATCGCGAAATGTCAGGACTAATGTTTTTAGGTCTAATAATGGGAACTTTACACCAAGGTCTTCTCGTTCACAATTTGTTAGTATATATAGGCCGCAGGCACAATTTTCAAGGGGGTCCTCTGCATCATCTTCAGATCGCAGGTCTCCTTCAACAAAAGATATTTTTTAGGGAGGAATTTTTTGGGGATATCTTCCATAATTCACATCTGGAATTCTTATTATTTGTCTTACTTTGTCTTTGGCTGCTCAATTTTACATTTGGAGTGAATATTCTGGGGGATAGTCTGGGAAGATTTTTAGAGAGGAAGGAATTGTCTTTATTAGATTCTTACTGGAGGGACTTTTCTCAGTGGGAGATTTTCCATAGAGGAAGGGGGTCAGCATGACTTGATAAATGATCAGAAATTAAATAAAAAACAAGTATTACTAAAAACTTAAAATCAATGGTTCACTAAATATGTAATAAAACAATTAACTTTATTTTATAATTCGAATTGAAAAACTTCGTGACCAATAATCTGTCTTTTTTTTTACTATATCCGCTTTATCTTGATTCTTACTTTACACTGTTAATCAGTTCGGAAAAGAAACAATTCTTTCATTGCATAGTTTTCAACAGAGATAACAAATCCTAGTTGATATTATGTTTTTTTTTGTTTTTTTTTACTACTTCCTGCTCTTATCGTTTTCACTTTTAAGGTGATTTATTTGAAAGGTTTTATTTCAGCAACGCGGCGGGCGGTCTCCGGATCGGTGGACGAGCAATCGATCAGGAGCGCACCGGATTTCATCGACGGGATCAGACGCTGAACCGTTTCTTCCACGACCGCGGCGGACGGCAGGCATAACAACAGGGCGTCGACATCCGTCGCCAGGGCCTCCAGCCCCTGCGCCTCGACCGCGCCCTTCGCAACCAAGGCGTCAACGTTTTGGCGCGAGCGATTGGCGATGACATGCAGGCCGAAACCCTGCCGCAGCAGACATTGCCCCATGCCCCTGCCCATCAGAGACACAATAGCAAATATTAACCAGGGACAACCTGAATTTTTGAATCGGGAGGGTTATGACAGCCAAAAATGAGAAATTCATTCTTAGCAGAAGCGAGCAACAGCCGGATGTCATGTGTGGCTCGATAAGAAAATGCGGTATACTGTGAGTTGCACAGAGGATGGCATTGTTATATATTTCAGTACCTAACGCTGAGCCCTGTTTTGCTTCACAAAACTCAGAAATTAGGTTGCTATAAAAATTTTCGACGCGGGTAGGTATAGAAGAGTTTTGATACCATCAAGAAACCGATTAGAGATTAAAATCTTATTCAAATTAAGGAATGTTAAAGAGAATTTTTCAGGCTGAATCGTTGTCAAGCAATTTTATAGCGAGGGAGATTCTTAGCGAGAATGGAGCTGTCTGGAGGGAATTTGACGGGGAGGGGGGTGCACTTTACGTTGAATGAAATTTACACGAGTAGTTTTTCGTGAGCGGCAGGGGTATATTTCATTGACGGCGAGCTTTAAAGTTTACTTACTCTAAAGTTTGGCTGTTAACACGTGGGCGTTTAATTAAATAAGGGGTGGTCTGTTACCGGTAACAGTGCTGAAAATTCATCGGTTTGTTGCAAAATGGAAACCGTGAAACAGAGAAGAAACATTATTCTGTGATTTACTCATAGATGGAAGGAGTGTGTATTTTTATTTTCCAGAACCATGCCATCTGCAGATCTACTAGAAGGTATTGTCAGATGTCAATTAAACATAATAGAAATAAATATTTATTTTCTAACTAAGAGATTTTACTGCCTGAGTTATGCCCTTTGAGTTTCCGAACAGAGTCTAACTTTGGGGAGAGGGGAGTTGTTTTTACTCTTCTAAATGATCTAAACTGTGAGAAGTAGTTTTGTAGTCACATAATCTTTTTATTGTAGTTATGCTTTTATTCAAAATTTATTTGGTAGAGAATTCAGTGACATCAATTCATGAAAATTAGCTAAGGGGGGGGGGGATTTTTCAAATCAATGGGTGATAATTTTGTTGTTCTTTCTGTTTTGTCAATGGAAATACCAAAAAAGTTAATTTTTTTTTAAGAAATTGCCAAAAAATTACTACAATTTTCCAAGAAATCTATAAAATCCACGAAATCTGCAACCGACCCGAAGAAGACACACGATAATTTTAAGGATTATTACCAAATAATATCTTTTTCACCTTTTGCTTCGGCAAGATCATCAATTATTTTACGAAAGCCAACGTCAAACAAAGCTCTAATATCCTTCCATGCTGCTCGTCCTCCCGGGGTTTTTAGGAATTGATGAACAGGAGTTTCTCTGTCCCTAAAGTCCATAACATGAATGCCAGACTCCTCAAGTAAATACCAATCTTCAAAGGCATTCAATACAAGTAAAAAGTGGCTTTGATACTGTAGTCGCCCTCCGATTACTTTTGACTCTTGGGAAGGGCACTAAGAATTCTTATTTATAATCGGAAAAGCCCCTCCGAAGTTTATACGACCACCCCTTCCTATATACCCTAGGGCACATTTTACAACACCTGCCCCCGGATTATGGGGAGGACTGTTTTATCCCTGGAGTTTCTGTTATATTACTTCTGGTCTATATTAAACAAAATGGCTATATAGAAATTCGATTGGACGCATTTGGGGAAAAGAAAGTTGGTTGGGAGGGAGGGGGATTAGTCGCCATCGGATGACTTCTTGTGTTTCAGGAGTCGTTCTAAAAGAATTCGGACGAAATTCAAATTATACCGTAATAAGCAAGATGTTGAGGATGAGGCAACACCCTTCATATACATAGTAGTTTCTGTTCGCTTTAAGTTTTAATGTTGCTCCTTATTTTCAGTTAAAAAAACTATTTTTTTATTCAATTTCTGATAGTTTTTTAAATAATCCCAGGAAAGCTGGCCCTACCTTAATGGAGAAATATCCTCCCCACAGAAATATGTTCTGGACACTTCAACCCCGGTGAAAGATTACCCAGGGAAAAAAGTAGAATTGAAGAATATTTTTATTTTTTACGTTTATAAAAAAGTATTTATATATATAAAAGAAAGATTTGTTAGGTATCCAAGATGGGACAAAACAGTTTTTACATTAAGAGAGCCAATCTCCAACAGTTTCCTTCAGGGAGTTCGAGGACAAAACAGATGTCAGAAAAAAGAGAAACTTGTAAATATTATGCCAACCAAATAAAATAGGATAAAACACTTTAAACAGTGGCTTATTCTTATTTGCTCTCCCCCCCCCCCCCGCCAACAAGTCAGGGAAGCTATGAATAAGTCAAGGATCTATTTATTGTTATTTATTTCAAATAAGCATCATTATTTTTCTTAGTTTTACAGTATTTTTTTTTTTTGCAGCCTTGTATTTTTTTTCGAATTTTGGATTTTCACGAAATAGTTTGTTTATTTTTTGGTCAGTATTGGCGCTTTCTTTATTAGTGTTGCGGCCTTTGCTCGAAATTTTTAAATAAAAGGTGCATGACAATCGCAAAAACTAGCGCTAGCTGTAGCCTATTATTTTTTATAATTATTATTATATTATTAAAACAGGAAGATCTGCTGCTTGGTCAAGGAGATCTGTTCACCCTTCTTGGAATTGGCCAACACGATGCCGTCGAATCCGACCTTCACCTCGATCGGGGTGACGCCGTTTTTCGTGCATGCCTCGAACTCGGAGGCCTTGATCCGACGCGAGGCGTTGGTGATGTCCGGGTGTTCGATGCCGACGCCGGCGCAGAACAGCTTCATGCCGCCGCCCGAGCCGGTGCTCTCGACCACAGGGGTCTTGAAATCGGTCGTCTTGCCGTAGGTCTCGGCGACAGCCGTCGCGATCTCATCCTTTAAGTCACTAATTATAAACTTATTTTTGGCTAGTTTTTGAACACTGTAGCAACCCTGGAGAAAGATTTTACTGAATACACAATTCTGACATAAAGCAAAAGAGAAATAATTTCAGCAGCAGCCTTATGTAAGAATAACATAAGAGATCATACAGCTAGTACACCCAATGAGCAGCTTATTTACAAATAGTTCGTCGTATTCAAGAACACTAAAACAAAACGAATATTTTAGCAGCCAAATAAAATAGTCATAAAAGTAAGAATGCTTAAAAAATAAAGGGTCTTATTCCATTAGAAATTGAAAGTTCTAATGCCCTTTTTAGAAGTCAAAATTGATTGAAAGGAAACTAGCCCCCCCCCCCCCACGCCTATCATTTCCCCAAACACATCCAATATAAATTTGAGATGGCTGTTTTGGGAAGCATAGTTGAAAGGTTCAGTAATTATGTCTGTGAAGATTCCTACGCCTCAATGCGCCTCAGGACAAGGGCTAAAAGTTATAATAGTTGTCCATTATCAGCATATAATATCAAGGAGGCACACTCGTGCCTCTATAAAGGGGTGGTTTGAATATCCTCTCTTGCAACCGTGTTTACAGGGATGGTTTTCAAGTGTCACGGGTGCGATAAAGCTAGTATATTTATCATACCAGTGATAAACCTGTCAAAAAATAAATTGCTGAAACATCTGTTAGGTCTTTTGTTTCCGTCAGCCGCCTGTATTAGTACTTATTTCATACTTAGCTCTTGCAATTGGCATGGTTTAGTGACTATAGGTGAAAATCGTATATTTTTTTTTTCCAAATGTTAACCTCTTCAGCTGTGATGGGGCCGGCCGGTGTCCATTACAGATTCCGCTACATCAATGGGAACGTTTATTAATGTTTAGACAAGTTATATAACTAAAACACGAACGTCCCACTCGATCGCAATATAAGTATGTACTGTGTACGTGCATATACTTTCAGTTTCTTCCCAAGAAAATACCAAAAAAAAAGGTATTTTTAACTAAATACAAAAAAAATATTTCTGGAGTAGGATGGGGGAAGTACAACCCCCCCCCTTAATTTGTGTCATTTATAATTCTAAATGAAGACAATCACAGAAAAAAAAAGTCTATATATCGCCTATTAAGAGGTATTTCTGAGAGGTCTTAATGAAGATGCATCGTTTCTATTGCCCTATTAGATGTAAGTAAAAAAAAAAGAGAAACATTATTTATTCGGGTATTTCTGAGAGGTTTTAACAAAATTGCTACGTTTCTTTGAGCCAAGACTGCATATTTAACGCCAGAGTGACAATATGTGGCTAGTCCACCCTAGCAAGCCATTTCCGAGGGGGAGATTTGTTATGAGAGGTGAAGTTTTATTTACGCTTTAGTTCACTTTTTAAAAAGCTTCTGTAGTTGCAAGCTAGGCAGTAAAGAAAACAAGCGGTTTTTTGGCATCATTTGGATCCTCTTTGGGGGAAACCATTATTTTTTATTAAAATTATCGTTTAAATTGAGATCCCCATTGACGAAGCATTTAACGTATCTAGTTTCATACTTGTCGAAAAAAAGACTTTTTGGCATTTCTGTGAAATCTAATTTTGTGAGTCTTCCCCCTCCCCCAACCCACTAAAAGTTCGTTCCCTTTGTGCAGAGAATTATGGGGTGATATTCGAAACGATCAAAGACTTTGTTTTGGCACATTTTTGCATTATTTGTTATTGTGATTTACTGGTGTCTTGCTCTGCCTCTAATACGCCTCTTTCTCTGTCTCTAAATCTAGCATCTGGCTTCATGTTCGTGCCTCCAGTGCTGCCTCAATTCCTCAGGTGCGCACGCAAGACCAAGTATATAACCCCTTAATTTTAGCTGTGTACATATTTTTTTTCGAAGGATCTCATAAAAATCTTTTCTCTTTGCAAAATTGTTGTCCTTTTCCAGATGAAGCCCGTGCTCAATTTCGTGACTACGTAAATATACTGGCATCAGTGCCCGAAATAGCCCAACTCGTAACAACGTAACAAATCTTTGATATGTTTTCTAAGTTTTTTAACCCCCGCCCCTGAAAAGAAATCCTGGATGCGCTCTTGCTTGTGACTTAAATTTTTAAAAAAGGCATTTTTTATTTGAGACAGAAAATTTGAAAAAAAATTCTAGCGACCAACCCTCAGATTGTGGGAAAAACAACCAGTGGTATTAAAGTGCCAAACTCAACAAAATAAAAACACTTTAATCCCTGGACTTATCTTAAGTCAATTCATACCTGAAAACCAGGTTTTACCCAGATCCATAGCTGCTTGATGGACAATATATAATGCAATGAAAATGCCAAACATGGCATTAACGAAAGTTGTCTTCTTTCAATGGTTCCACAGTGAAAATAGCTTGTCAACGAGTTTGACATAGTAGCTAACTCGTTAAAAACTTAAAAATGATACTTAACTGGTCAACGAGATACTTTTTTATATTTTTTTTCCCCAAAATTCATTTCTCCTCCACTCTCCGCTATTCTGGTACCGGGTCCCCCTCCCCCGGAAAATTTTCTTCCGGCGCCCTTGAGTCATCAAAAGTTGCGAGCCTGAAAATTTGCCTTATTTTAGAAAATAGGGGAAAACACCCCCTAAAAGTCACAGAGTTTTTCACACCATCGCATTCGGCGTATCAGAGAACCCTGTAGCAAACTTTTCAAGCTCCTAACTACAAAAATGTGGAATTTCGTATTTTTTGCCAGAAGAAAAAATCACGGGTGCGTGTTTATTTGTTTTTTTTTCTTTTCCCCAGGGGTCATCGTATCGACCAGGTGGTCCTAAAATGTCGCTAGAGGGCTCATTCAAACGGAAATGCAGCCATGTCACCCCCCAGGTGATTTTGATTTTTTCGGTCGCGCGGGCCGCGGGGTCTAAACCCCGTGGCCCGGCTACCGCTTATCCTAGCGATTTACGCCAGCCTGCTCCTCAACCGCCGCGGCGTTCGAGGCGTCAACGAATCCAGGTCCGGAAGGAATGTTCGATCCGGGCAGCATGCCTGCATTGGCATTGTACAGGTGCAGCACGACAACCGGCATATAGCCTTGAAGCCGCTGCTGCTGATCGATGCTGTAGGCTACTTTGCCGTCCTTGATTAGGTTGTACTGGGTAGGGTAGATGAATGTCCCATTTAAAGATACAGGCGGGTCCACTTGAAGGGCGACCGCCAGTAATTTTTGCTGGACTCAGGAACGCAGTATGATGCTGACTTCAACGGACGAAATTCAAGCTTGAATCAGTGAAAAGATGCTCTTGGAGACACACCAAATCGTAGGAACCGTACAACTCATCAATAATAAATCCTTATCTTTGGTGCTGTTTATTTTAAACGAAATAACTGAGGCTGATGCACTCATAGTTGAAGGGTGGAGTTCTGCTTTACCCGATGCAAGTCCGAATTGAAACGAACGAAATCTCTACAAAGAAGAGTTTGGGTTTTGCCTCCTTCTTTCACTGTAAAGGTCTAAAGCCCATTACGACATTGTTGCTACACTCAAAACTATATGTGTCTTGAACAGTCTTAAAAGGTACCAATAAAATCAAACTGAATGTTTGATATATAATACTATTAATTGTTGAAAGATCATCAGTTCAAGATTTTATTTCACTGTAATTTTATTTTAATTTCCAAAGCTACGATAACTGAAAAAAAAAGATTTGTAATATAATGGTGTTGGGGTGGCGCGAAGCGCCCCCACCAACTAGGTGTTGGGGTGGCGCGAAGCGCCACCCCAACAGCTAGTTCAAAATAAAACTACACAGTAAGAAGTTTGTACTTGAAACCAACATAGAATCCATAAAAAAAATATAATAAAATTGGCATTGAATTCATCCCTACACAATGAGTTCATCATATCAGGATGAATAGAAATGTCATGATCCATGAATTTCTGAGGCTCCGCCAACAAGCAGAAAAATCTTGGTAGCAGTGTACGTTCAATATAACGCTCCTTGGAAACCAGAATTCTTGAAAAACGTGAAAATCGAGGTGTCTTACGAATGGGTGATCAGATCTTAATGAAACTCCATATATAGAAACATCTAATGTATCAGCTGTTCCATTTTCAATTCGAATCGGATCTGGGGACATAGAAGATTTGAGGGGGAAAACAGAAATCTTGGAAACCGGAAATCTTAGAAAACCCTTAGAGTGGAGAGATTAGAGGATGAAACTTGATGGGAAGAATAAGCAAAAGTTATAGATATGAGATTGACATAATTGGTACGGATCAGTTCTAGAACAAAAGTAGTGAGGTAGTAAGAACAAAAAGCAAAACTAATTTCATGGTCATGTGGTTACTTTTGGTTCACTCAGACGTGGTGCCGACATAATTAACGCGTTTCAGTTTTCAAAAGTAATGTTTCCTGGTCAAATCTGAGTTCACAAGGACGACGAAGCCATATGCGTTGAAGACTTCCTCATACCTGGCCCCATATAGGACATACAATTTTTAATCCCTACGAACATTCATTGTGACCAATATTACAGGATTTTTGTATTCAAGACTGTCAATAGATTCCTAAAAGGAGTTAAGGAAGTACATGGAATTCTTGGCCTCTATGATCTAATTGTTCAAATCGAATTAGACTCCGAAGATGCAATTAAAGATACTGTCACAAACACAATACGAAAGATTCCAAATATTCATTCAACCATGACTCTTACAAGGTCTGAATCAGAAGGATTGTTCCAAGATTCAGACGCAGGAGATTCAGACAATCCGTCTAAGGCGTATCTTGTGATTCATTGTAACAAGGGAGATGAATTTTCCACCTTAAAGGATCTGTGCAACATACCTGAGGTCCCAGCTCTCCCAACGTCACCGGATCCAGCCAGGATTTAAAATAAGAGCTCTGAGACACGAGGTCCTTCTAAATATCAATTTTCATTTGGATCCAATCACCCGTTCGTAAGTTAAAAATACCTTTCATTGGTTCGCACTTTTGGACCTTCGCTGTATATGTAACTTGCCCCTGAGACTACAAAATCACGTTGCCCTTGTAGGTACGCTTTTGGACCTTCGCTGTCTCAGTAACTTGCCCCTGAGACTACAAAATCATGTTGCCCTTGTAGTCACGCTTTGGACCTCTAATCATTTACGCTAATCTTGTGGGTAATTGCTCTTACCTTTTTTATTTCAGTTTTAGTTTGGCGGCACAGGTTTTCTCTGCCGAAACTTGGTATCTGTATAAAAATTCGGCATTGCATTAAGGATGGTTCAGTCAGTTCAGTTCAGTTCACTCGGGCTTATTAAAAAAAAATTTACAGTCATAACATATATAATCTCTCGTTTCTATGCTAAAATGCATGCTGAGTCTCTTATCACCTCACAACTAATTACGCACTATGGCTCTCCCGCCACTTCTCGCTACATTTGTGTCCCGGTGTCCCAGTCTGTAATTTCTCTTTGAGTGTCCCGGTCGTCATCTATATTCCCTGTGTCACCGTCTGTATATACATTCGTTTTTGAATTGGTATATGATGAAATAAATTTTTAGTTTTTTCCTTTTTTTTTCTTTTAGTTTTTTTTGGGTTTTTACCCTTTTTTAGCTTTTTTAGTTTTTTTTCTTTTTTACTTTTAGTTTTAATTTTGTAGTTTTTACCTTTTTTAGTTTTTTTTTAGTTTTCTTTTTCTCCTTTATTTTTCAGTTTTTTCAAGTAAAATAAATTTTGTGACTTTACTAGTTGCCCTATTACTTAAATTTATTAATTAATTATCATATTACCTCATGTAAATCCTCTATTATGTTTTTTATTTTTTTATTTTACTTTACTTATTTACTTACTTATTTCATATTCTTTTTGCGTGCTTATTGCTTGCTTATTATTTCTTACTCAAGGATTAACGTGACTGGCTTACAGAAATACGTCGTTCTTGCAAACCTATGCAATAAAAGGAAATTGAGCACAACATTACGTTGATAATATTATGGAATTATATATTAATGAATTTTCAATATTTTGAGGAAACTATAAACATGTCCACTTCGACTTTTTTTTACAGCAGCTGTCGGATTTCAAGTCGTCCAACGAAAAATGTCTTCGCACCGACGAAGATCTGGTTCGTTCCTGTTTCGGAGTTAAAAAGCTCTTTTTTTGGCCAGTTATACTTTGTTTGAGTAAAACATAATGTTGGTATTTTATTTTTAACAGATATTCATTGATTTTTTTTTATTTAAGAAACTTTCTGGGAAGATGTTAGTGAACTTTCTTCCAGCTTGACATCCAAGATTTCTGATTTCCCCCTCCAACTCTCCCCCAACTTCACCAGAACTGGTCTGGTTTAAAATAAGAGCTCTGAGACATGAGTTCTTTCTAAATATCAAGTTCAAAAATACCTCACGAACGGTCACCCGCTCTTAAGTTAAAAATACCTCAATTTTTGTAATTTTTCCAAATTAACACCCCTTCCAACTCCCCCAAGGAGAGCAAATCCATTTCGATTATGTCAATCACGTATCTAGGACTTGTGCTTATCCTTCTCATCAGACCTGATCTCTCCACTTTTGAAGCCTTCCTGCTTCTCTCCGTTATAGTCACAGGTCGTCTCGAAACCTGCCTGACGGCCAGCTTCGACGAAGGCGGCATAAAGTGGGTTGGCGCGGGTTCCGCGCGAAACGTGAAGCGGCCCGTCAGATCCCCGCCAGACAGGATCGCCGCCATGACCACCATCGTGCCAGTTCTCCAGACGCTGAAAATAAGGCAGCACGTCGGCATAGGCCCAACCAGTCGCACCCACCTCGGCCCAATGATCGTAGTCCCGAACATGACCGCGCACATAGCCCATGCGGTGGCAGCGGAAAATATCTAATCAATCCCTCCGCGACGAGACCGGCCAGCCTCTTGTGACAGATGTTGTAAGAGTTCGTAGATGGAGAAAGCTTGGCCACATACAATGTATAGACAATCTCCGACAGTCCAATGCAGCGCTCCGCTTGTAGCCAACAGTTCACACGAAGAAGCAGCCCAGAAACATTCTGCGACGAATTCACATACCTATCTACGTAATCTGCAGACGCCAATTTAAAATTTGTTGGAGGATACTCTGGCAGCAGTAAATCATCGGGAAGATTGTTAGCAGAATTTTTTTATTTATTTCCTCATTTTTTTAATAATGCTAGAAAATATTGCACCCCCTTCATGGAAATTCTCGTCCCTCACGACAAATTCCTCCATGAAAAGATCCTCTTACATAACCGCCTCCCCCGACCCACCTCCCCCTCAACACGAAAGTATGTGCACTTCCCATAAACCTTTACTATATGTAAACAACAGTCAAAGTTTGTAACTTGCAGCCCCTCCCCCGGGGATTGTGGGGGATTAAGTCGTCCTGAAAGATATAATTATTATGTTTTTTGACCAGCGTGAGCCACGCCGAGGGCGATCAGGGACTTCTCGCGGGCGCTGAGCGCGCCGTCCTCGAACACCGCGCCGTACCAGTCGAAGAACTTCTTCGAGAGCTCGGGCGCGTGCTCGCCGATGTCGTGGAAGTGCGCGAGGTCGGCGGGGTCGTAGTGGACGAGGCGACTGATGTGGGCGCTGGGGATCTTCCCCTGGTCGGTGAGCGTCCAAGGGAACCGGCGGCAGATGTGACGGACCGTCGCAGCAGCCCACGTGGTGGGGAGGGGCCTCATCGCGCACCTCCAGCTGCATGTAATTGGAGATCCTGAAGCAGAATTTATTCTGTCTTAGGGATGTGACTAAAGTCCTGTTTCTCTCAAAATGAATCTTTCTTCACATCTAAGGTGTCACTAAATTTTACCTTTTCCTCTATATTTCTTTCTGTAACTCTATCCTGGTTTAGCACAGTCTCAAAACATTCGGCTCATCTCTCTTTCCTCACCTCTTCTTTAATTCTTTCCTTATCACTTATTATGGGCCGGCTCCTATTTCTCACGGGGACATGTCCATATTGACTGCTCCCTCTCTTCCTATCCTTTGCCATTCTTGATATATTGCAGATATACCCTTCTGATCGACTTAGTGCATTTAGTGGCTAGTTATTTCATCGAAGTGTCCATAAATTGTAACTTAATACCCTCAGCTATTTCTGAGATAATATTAGTATGACACTTGACAACTTGTATGTAAATCGTGTGTTTTGATTTAATTCAACAACCCTTTCTAGAATCTCTGAAAGTTTCCTTTCAATAACCTTGGCCTTTTTGTAAGACACAGATCATATATACCCTCCTTTATATCTAATATTGCCAGTAAACTGATACCCAAAACCATCCGTAGATGATTTCTTTAGCAAACATATAACAAATCCCCCTCCCCCATCTTTCGAAGCTATCGTTGTACCTTCTAATATTTTATTCTTACCCTGCAGACTTATCTCCCTATTCTTCCCTACTTTTATTTTAACTATAATAAAAGCAGCCTAGGCCTTGGCTATTCTACTTTTCAAGTCTTCACTGCGTCCACCAACAGTATTAATGAATAGTGCCTGTGTCTTATGATGGATCTTGGCAAACAAGAGGCCACTCATCAAGTAATTAACTACCCTATAACAAGCATATTGACTATTAAACACTCAATTGGTATAAATATAATCTTTGAATCGAGAGCAGGGTTATAAGCTATGAAAAATTAATAAAAATTTTCACCAATAAAAACAATCAACAGAAAAAGAAACAAAGTTACAAGGCGACAGAAGGCCAGTCTTCCAGACGGCTCGGGTCAAAAGAAAACTTCCGCCTGACAAAAATTCCGTCAAGCCAATGTTCCGGCCGGCAAAGCGAAGGTAGGTAACAGAGCCTGTGAATCGTACTTATTGCAAAAAATAGAATTTTGATACCAAGAGTTACATCAAAAGAATCGCATTTTAATGCTGATTTTAAATATATGAGTTTCATCAAGATCAGTTATACCCATCAAAAGTTACAAGCCTGAGAAAATTTGCCTCATTTTAGAAAACAGGGGCAAACACCCCCTAAAAGTCAAACAAGTGCCCTTTTTAAGTTACCTAAAAAATTTGAGGGCACCTAGGCCCCCTCCCACGCTCATTTTTTCCCAAAAGCTACCGGATCAAAATTCTGAGATATCACCATAGTCGAAAAACTTTTATTTTTAGGCAAATGATGTATCCTTTTTCTTAATTTAGAATCTTTGATTTAGACTGTCAAAATTCGTGTGGTTCTGCAACATGACACGTTTCTGTCGCCCATCATCTTTTAGCAGGGAACCTTAAGGGACGGAGATTTATCGTTGATGTCTGATTATGATGAGAATAATTTTTTTTTTTTTTTAAGAAACAAATCCAGGATATCTTAAAACAAAAATAAATGAATCTGTTCCATTTTATCTCGTCGTTTCACTTTACATTTATAAACATAAATGTAATTAGTATGGGAGCAAGGGTTGTAAGTTATGTTCCAAGGACATTTAAGGTTTTTATGGAAGAAATGTTTGTTTAAACCTTAGAGGAGATTCATCTGGTTGGAAATTGGAAGGTCTAGTTTCATTTTAAGACTCAAAAGTGGTAGAGGGAAACTAGCCCCCCCCCCTGATTACCCCTCTTTTAACAAAACACACCAGATTGAAATTGTGAGGCAGCCATTTTGTCCAAAATAGTCTAATTAACATACAACAATGCCTTCAAGGTTGCCAAAGCCCCCCAGAACCCTTGAAGTGCAATTAAGCTTGCACCAATACCTACACCAGCAATTGTGATTGGATCTGGATAATTTAGATAAAGTCCAGTGATTGCCAATAGTGCCATTGCAGGAACTGCAAGACCTACTGTGGCTCCACCTCTAAAGGCCATTGCAAAGGTTTGTCCTAAACCAGTACCACTCAAGTTTGCAGCTCTTACTGCTGCTTTTACTGTAATTTTTAATGAAATAATTCCTGCAACTGCAGAAAGTGCTGCACCTACTGCAAATGCAATTCCGTTTGACGGAGTTAAGAAAATGCCGGGTTCCGGCTTGAAGCGCCGGCCGGTGAGGTCGGCGCGGGCGATCCGGTCGGTCCGGAAGGCCCTAAAATCGGTGCGCAGCTCGCACCAGGCGACCAGTGTCCACACCTTGCCCCAGAACCACAATCCCAGCGGGCGGATGTCGCGTTGCGTCGGCACCTCGTTGACGTCCCGGTAGTCGATTGACAGGACATCGCGGTTTTCCGCGGCGCGCTCGCAGAGATCGATGGTGAGGCGCTCCTCGTCGCCGATGGCGAAGCCCGGCGCATGGATCTGGGTGTGTGTTGCAAGAGCAACACTTTGGTTTTGTCCGGGTTTGTTTTGGTTTTTTGTTTTGTTTTTTTTTCCTATGCCACCGACGTCGGCTTATTCCTGGAAACTGGTAAAAGTCTAACCTGTGCGGTTTTTACGGAAAGTGTGGGCCTCAGGCCGGATTGATGAATATAGCATTACATTTTGGAAAGCTCCACAGAACTCTTGCCTGGGGCTAAAAAGGATGGTTTTTGCTTGTCCACGAGCCAGAGGCTATTGTGTGCGAAGTGAAGTGGAGTTATGTAGCCTATGTGTAGTTTCTGAGCTCGATAGTTCAGGTGATATCCGAATGACCTTCGTTTTATCGTTGTAATTCAACTGACACTGTAAGGTTCTTTGGGTATTGTATAACAAGATCTTTATTTTCCTGTATGCAGGTGGAGAAGTATGTTTAAACTTGAAGCATTTAAAGAAATTTCCCTAATGCCCCAATTACATTGAGATTTTATTAGAACTTGAAATTTACAGCTAATTTAAGCTAATCATAATTTTTCAGCCAATATGAAAACTAGGAAAAATCTAATTAGTTCAACTTAGGGAAGCTACGCTCGCCTGAGCAAGCAGTACAAGGACAAGGGCGACGTCCCCGCCGAGCGCCGCTTCGCGGGCTTCGACGCGTTCCAGAAGGCCATCGATTCGGACGTCGATCTCGTCGTCCTCGCGACGCCGCCGGGATTCCGTCCTCCGCACCTGAAGTACGCCACCGAGAAGAAGAAGCACGTCTTCATGGAGAAGCCGGTCGCGGTCGACGGTACCGGCGTCCGCTCCGTGCTCGAGTCGACGGCTCGCGCCAAGAAGAACGGCACGATGCTCGCGGTCGGATGGCTCAGACAAAATTTCAATAGGTATAGACCTGTCATGTAGGCAATTTTCAGGGCTCTCTAGAGGGAGAAGGAGTGGAGGTGGGTACTTTAAAATACCTACCTGGGATATACTTTAGCCTGTAGAACCACCCCTGAAAGTTTCATTTTCCAAAACTAACTCCTTTCTGAGATAGCAAGAAGTCACTCAACTAGAATTTTACAATATATTTATAAACCTTGAACACAGAATCATAACAAATGGAAAAGAACAGCAGAAAAATAAAAAAGGACCTAAATCAAAATATGTCTCACAATTGGTATCGGCCTATTTTTGGTTTCAGTGTGTACCTTACTACTGAAGTTGTCAACCCCTTTCAACTTTCAAAATGTTATAACTCCCGAAGGAATTTTTCTACCAAAAAATGAATGATATATGCTTTGATCAGCTCATCAAGAGTTGTCGACTGCCGTCGAAAAAAAAATCTATCCGTCTTAGTTCAAAGTTGATTTTTCCCCGTAGGCCAAGTTTCTAACGTCATCACTTTGAAAGGAGCGAAGGATAAACTCTAATTTATTTAGCAATGAGGATACTCCCACCCAAGAAAAAGTCCCCCGCGCACAAAATTGAGCAACCACCGAGAAGGTACATAACAGGTACCTCAAAATATCATTCAGATGTCATCAGGGGAAACAAAAGGACCAGATATCAAAAACAGTGTAAGGGCAGGTGCTGGCTGGTCTTCAATCACATTCGACTCTAAATTTCAGATCGAATGAGCATCCTCCAAAGTTTCTACGACTATGAGGGACAGGCTGGGGATAAAGAAGGGCCACCACCCCCCCCCCCCCATATGGGATATATTTTTCTCAAGACGCGCACCGCGGGAGAGCTGACGACGCGAAGCCGCGTCGAGGTCGGACGCGAACATCGCGAACGCCTCGAGGGAGCGGTACTGCGCGAGCTCCAGCTTCAACGTTCCCGAAACCTTCTTGATCGACTTGACCTGCGCGTCACCACCGACTCGCGAGACCGAGATACCCACGTCGACCGCCGGACGCTGGTTGGCGTTGAAGAGGTCGGACTGGAGGAAGATCTGGCCGTCCGTGATGGAGATCACGTTGGTGGGGATGTACGCGGAGACGTCGTTCGCCTTTAGAAAATAAACTATTACACAAATTTCATTTTAATTATTCGTGTGCGGTGAGCCAAAATCAAAATATGCATTAATTCAAAAACGTTCAGAAATTAAATAAAAAATCAATTTTTTTTAACTGCAAAGAAGGAGCGACATTAAAACTTAAAACGAACAGAAATTATTCCGTTTATGAAAGGGGTGGTTCCCTCCAAAATGCCCCCCCTCTTTAAGCTAAAGTTTTCTTATGGTTTTAAAAAGTAGAAAGGGTCAAACATTAACGCAAAAAGAAGGACAGGATGTTCCGCCGTTGGAAGCGCCTATTAGAACAACCTATTTTTCGACTTCCAACGTCCTTGAAATGTATGAACGCTATTACCGGGGTGATGTTGGATCGAAGTTGAACAAAGGCTTGATCCATTGCAAGTGTTATTTTTATATCAACTGAGGGGGGTCTATATTAAGCCTAAAATCTGCATACAGAAGTAGTTGGAAGCAATTGCGTCCCTCTCTACAAAAGATCAGTTAGGATAATTTAAATAGTCTGTTGAGAATTTACAATGTTTGTGTTGATGTGCTGGATCATGCTACTCAGAAAAAGGGCATAAATGTCAGAAAGTTAGTGAAAAAGTGCTTAGAAGCTAAGAAATGCTGTTGACTCATTTTTATCTCACATAACCTGATATGAGGGGTGTCACAGGATGTATTGTATTGTTTCACTGACGAAATTAATGATTACGCAATACCAGATAACGTATCATTCATTAAATTATCGGAAATATGCCAAGAAATGTTTGGAAACCAGGATGTAAATTCTTCTATTCATGCCAAAAAAGGTGTTAGTAACTCCAATAGTACATTGGGCTATGGGTTAATGGCCTAGGTGAAGCAGTAGTCTGAGCCAAAAAGGAAGTCGACCCGTGCCCCCCAATCGGTGCCGCAACTCTCCGTATCGACGTCTTTGCCGAACGTCAGGTAGAGCTGATTGCCCTGGAAGTTGGAACGGTCGTTGAACGTGACCGGGCCGTTCAGTCGCGATCCCGTTCTGGCCGCATTCGTCGTCGCACCCGCGGCGACCCAGCCGGTCAGGTTCCAGCCATAGCCGAATTCAGGGAACAGCCGCCAGGGCTCTTCGTCGGCGCACGACTCGCAACCACATAACATCTGATCCATTAAGGTCATAAAAGAGTAAACATTTAAAACACAGATTGTTTTTGTTAAAGTGCAAATCATGTTCGGTCATTAGAAGGCGCTGGAGGTGTCAGTCCTACTCTATTCCTCTTAGCTTCTGCTCTTTATGAGTTTCATTCTGTTATTTATTGCAATTGTGTTGCGAGAGCAACACTTTGGTTTGGTCCCGTTTTTTTTCCTATGCCGCCGATATAGGCTTATTCCTAGAAGCTGGTGAGGGTCTAACCTGTGCAGTTTTTACGGAAAGTGCAGCTCTAAGAAAATTCGATTCATTGCACAGGAACTATGATATAAACACAATTCACCTATTTCACACTCTAGTATACCACATGTAAGCTGATAGTGGCGTCTGTGTTTGCCTGAATCTTGATAAATTCCCATTTTTTATGTCTCTAACTGAAGAAAAAAAAATTATTCATCTGTTTCAGACTTTGATATAAAGCAAATTCCTCTATCTCAGACTCTAAAATATCAACTGTGAGCTGACAGTACTGTCTCTGTTTAACTAAATCTTGGTATATTAACACTTCATGCGTAAGTATATCGGCGATATTGAAAAATGAAAGTATAACACTGCAAGAAAACCACCGCTTTTGGCTGATAAATCTTTTTACTCGTTTCCGATTTTGAATTTTAGATTTTCCGCTTCGCTCACGAAAGTTTTTAATGTAAGGCACGTAGAACGTATACGATAGGCCAAGAGGGACAAAAAATTCAATAGTCTTTGCTGTTTGAAAGATGCGTAGTCTATCCCCGACCTTTCCAGTTGATGGGCTACTGTTAACAATGATAAGGATATTGTTAACACTTTTTATATGATTGACAAGCGTGATATCCTGGCATAATAGATTTCATTTTAAAACATTTAAAACAACACAGACTTCCAACACTTAACGCACTTCGTAAAATCAATTTAAGTCGCTTGAGAAACTGAAGCATAAAACGAAGAGAAGAGTTGACAGTAAAATGCTCATTGGTTTGCTTAACATCAAATTAGCCCCGCCTTATTTTGGTTGCAATACCCAATGAATTTGTTGAAATTCTAAAATTATGGTATATTTTATGCATCATTTTCCCCTTGGAAGGGAAGCCGCTCGTCGGTCTAATGGGTCGCGTACGACAGCATATTTTGACTAATGCGCCGCGTCGGATGCGTGCTCCAGATAGCGTCCCGGGCCGCGGTCGGTGCCGTGGTATTCGAACACCAGCGGCACGCCGGTGGGGATTTCCACCGTCGGGATTGCCTCGGTGTCGTACTCGCCCAGCACCACCAGCATGGCGCGCACCGTGTTGCCGTGGGCGGCGATCAGCACGTTCTGGCGGGCCTCGACCAGCGGCTTGATGTGCGCCTCCCAATAAGGGCCGACGCGGGCCACCACATCCTCCGGCCCAGCTCTGGCTCGCCGAGCTGTCGCCGAGCGGCGCGACGTATCGTCGGCTCGGCAGCGACCGGCCGGAGTTTCAGAACGTCTCCGAGATGGACCCCATGTGGGCGCCCGACGGCAAGGGCTACTACTTCGTCAGCGACCCGGACGGGACCTTCGACGTGTACCATCGCACGCTCGACGGCAAGACGACGGAGCGGATCACCGACGTCGGGGGACGCGATCGAAGCGATGACGGGGTCGCTCTCGCGCGGCTCGCGGCCGACGGCGGCGCGATCGTCTTTCCGGGGTGGTCACAAAAATTTTCCCCCCAGTGCCTAGGTGGTCGTACTCTTGGGCGAGAGGCATTGATTTTACCTCTCTTAGGGCTAAAGTCTTACGTACAAATCTTGTGGTGATTTCGGAAATCAATATTTATATTGAAACAAGATTAGAACGAGATCAAGCTACTTCACAAGAGATCAATTTAATAAGAAAGCATTACCCCCAAACTGATTACCCCCAACGTATTACCGTAACTTCAGTGATAGTTCAAGAGCGTGAAGCTTTCTTAAGTAAACAAGGAGCAAAGAAATAACCCTCCTCCCCCAGCTCCCCCAAAGAGAACGGATCTGTTCCGGTCATTTCAATCACGTATCTAGGACTTATGATTAGTTCTACCACCAAGTTTCATCCCGATCCTTCCATTCTAAGCGTTTTCTAAGATTTTAGGTCCCAGTGGTTATTCAGTACTTGTCGTTATTTGGGAATTCGTCACTCCGTCTGTCCTGTGGATTGGAATGATTCTACTTAGGCAATCGTTTTCGAATCCAAATAATTGTTTCTGCATTCTTTGAAAGGTGCCATGACTCACATATTTTCAGTTATTAGATTTACTAAATTAGATTTTCTTAGGATCTTTAAGGATGTACTATTGTTTATTGGTGACATTTCTTTTGGTAGCTTCCTCAGTTCAGTTGTAACTCTCGCCCAGTATCTGTTCTTGTTTCTACAAGCAACTCTGTGAGCTTTCTTCCAAAATTACGTTTTTATGGCAGCTTTTTCAGTTTGCTTGAAACTCTAGCCCAGTATCTGCTCTTGTCCAGTGTTGCCAACGCTTCGGAAGAAAAAGTACCGCAAAACGCTCCAAAATTGTACTTGTTCTATTTTTTTAGAATTAGCTCCCCCCCAACTCCCCCAAAGAGAGCAGATCCGTTCTGGTTATGTCAATCATGTATCTAGGACTTGTGATTATTGTTCCCACCAAGTTTCATCCCAATCCCTCCACCCTAAGTGTTTTCCAAGATTTTAAGTTTCCCTCTCCCTCCCCCAATGTCACCAGATCCGGTCGGGATTTAAAATAAGAGCTCTGAGAGACGATATCCTTCTAAATGTCAAATTTCATTGAGATTTGATCACCCGTTCGTGAGTTAAAAATACCTAACATGTAAATCAAGCTTAAAACGGACAAAAATATTTTGCTATTGAGACATGAATGAAACCCAAAACGAACAGAAATTCAATAAACAATCATAGCAAACAAACAAACTACTTACTAATATAAATGATTAAATAAATCTTAAAACGAGTGAAAATTAAATTGAATATGCAAATCCAGCTTGAAACGAACAAAAATCTCTACAAAATGAGTTTGAGTTTTTCCTCCTTCTATCACTGTAAAATCTAAAACCTACTTCGTCGTTGGTGCTTTACTGAAAACTATTTGCTTCCTATCCAGTTTCATCCTGATCTCTCCGCTTTAAGTATTTTCTAAGATATGCGGTCCCCCCAACTGCCCCCCAATGACGCTGGATCCGGTCGAGATTTAAAATAAGAGATCTGAGTTACGAGGTCCTTCTAATCATGAAGTTTCATGAAGAGCCGATCACTCCTTCGTAAGTTAAAATAAGTCATTTTTTCTAATTTTTCAGAATTAACCCCCCCCCCCCAATAGAGCGGATCCCTTCCAATTATGTAAATCACCTATCCAACCCTTCCTCTTACTTTTTTGGGGCGGTGGGGGTGGCAAATTTTCTGCTGAAAGTAGTTTTGACGGGGAGGGAAGTTACCAGGGATGAACTTCAAACGAACAAACGAACTCAAAACGAACAGAAATTATTCCGTATATAAAGGGGTTGCCTCCCTCCTCCTTACCTTGCTCTTCAAGCTAAAGTCCTAATGACTTTTAAAAAAACTTCCTATTCGAGCTAAACGATCCTTATGTTTCAGGAGTTGTTCTTAAAAAATTGGGACAAATAGTCAAACTTTAGCATAAACAGCAAGGCATTTAGGAGACAAACAAATACAAAGTTGAAACAATAGGGAAAATCTTTTCAAGATAGTGGAAATCAATTCTGTGAATATTTCGGCCCCATGTCCAAGGGTTGTCTTCAGCACAATACGAGAAAGAGAGAGAGAAAAAAATGTATATATAAATAAACTTACATTAAAATGCGAAAATTAAAACTAATAATGTTTTTGTATAAACTTTTTCAAAACAACCCTAGCATCCTTACTTCAACAAAGTTCAACCAGTCCTGGTTGAACTTTGTTGAAGTAAGGATGCTAGAACTGTTAACCAACGAGGGGCCCTATCATCCAATTTTACCGAGCTCCCTAGCAAGTAATACCAACGGTGGTCCTAGCAACCAATTAAAACAATGGTCCTAGCTGTCAATTCCACAGGACCTTAGCATCCAATTGCAGCGGGAGGGGATGCTCCCCTTAGCATCCAATTGCAGGGGGCGCTAGTCTAGTGGGGAATCCTAATTTACAACGCTATCTCCATTGATGAAGGTAAACCTCAACGTCACTTCTTATCCACAAAGAGATTTATTTCTTGCTAGAAAACGCCGATTGTCTCCCAAATTTTCGTGGATTGGTGCTCCTGGGAGTATAAGCATGATTTTGTCTCAAGAAAGGCCTAAATAACTTGAAAGAAGGCAGGGGGATGTTGACACCCCTTTCCACAATTTTAAACTTGGGAGAGGGGTTTGAACCGCCATAAGCCATTCCCTACCCAGAGCACTGTCTTAAACAGGCAAGGGATCACCCATTCCCAGCACTTGGTGTAAATATTGGAAGCGACATTTATTCCACCACACATGGTTTAGTTCCATCACGCCACAAATAGCAAACTTCCTCCCAGTGTGCCTATTTGCATATCTCTGCTCTTTTCCGATATTTCGTCTGTTTTTTGTAATTTATACATGTTGTTACTTTCATGAATGGTTCGTAGATAAGACGACCACAGTTCTTGGATTAGGTATGTTAATTCAATATTGTGATAGCTTTCGAAGGAAATTTGACCAAATCTTAGATAAAGGAAGCAATTTTGAGACAAAAGCACTGGCACTGATTCACAAAGTTGGGGGGGGGGTATCCCTTTCATGATCTAAAAATGGCATTTTTGTTTCTTCTTTCACCTTTTAAACAATTTGTGAAGTTGCTGATGGTGTCTTAGGGAAGACTGTTAAGACTACAACTAGGAATATTAATGAAAAAGCTTTATGTTTAATAGATAGTAGAAAGGGTTTGTACAAGAATTATCTGAATGATAAATCATATGAAAACAAAAGGTATGTAAAGAAAGTGGTGAAAAGATTAAAATATGAACAAAAGAAATGTGAAGTGGAGGCCATGGATAAAATTGCTGAGGATCTGGAAGATGCAGCTAGACTGCATAATAGGCTCTGTCTAAACAAGAATGGAAGTTTGTTTACCTATTTAAATAATTATTAAGAATATGAATGTGACAAATAAGCGTCCATTAACATGGATAATCTTATCGTCAAAACAAGGAAGACAACAAATGAAACTTTTGTGCAATATGCAAGTGGAGCACTCATCCACCTACGGATATGAGTCCCCCCGCCCCTGCGACAGTCTTTAACAAACAAGTGAAAAGAACTAAAGAAGAAGGTTTGGTGTGCGTTTCTGAACCCTTTGTAGATTCTAGCAGTAGTAGCAGTCAAGAGCTTACCTCAGATATATACGACAAACCCGTATGCTTTTGGTTTGACATCTGAATCTTACACTGATACGAATAAGTCAAGGGCTAAGATGAGTATTATGCTACCATCTTATCGCCGGTGTAGTTTTCTCATGATGTAAGATTCTCAAAGGAAAGGAGAGAGATGTTAAACAAGTTCTGATTGATGTTTGAAATTTCTGTCAGTCACAATAATTATGTTTCTTGAAATCATTCCCCCTACTGCATGCATATTTGGAAACGTCTCAACTGTAACGCTTTCCAACGCTCCGAGTGCTCATGTGCCTCTTTAAAAAAAACTTGTGTTACGTCATCTTGCATATGAAAATGCAGTTTTCTTGTGAAATTTTTTTTTTCCTTTTTAACATTATTTTGAATAATTACAAAAGCACATATAAGCAGTTATTTCACTCAAGATGAGCCATAAGAAAGTCTCTATTAAGTCCCAGTGCCCAGTTAGAAGTGGAGAAACATAAAAGGATAAATAAAACATGAGTACTAACAATACAAAAAAGGGGATTTTCCTTCTTATTAAAACCAAGGAAAAAATTTGCACTGACTCACCAAAGAACACCGTAAAGGTTCTTAACAAATTAAAACTCTATGAGAACTATTAAATAGCGATGAAGACCACACTAGAGGATTTCATCCTCTAGTAAGTTGTTTTTCCGTATTTGTATTGCTGAGGACGGCCCTTGGACATAAGGCCGAAATATTCATTCTAATTTGTTTCCCACTCTCTTGAGAAATTCTCTATTGTTCTTCTTGTTTTTTTTTGTGTTTTTGAGAAATATTGCTGAAATTTTTGGAAATCTACTCATTTAGGAAGAAAAACTGCATATGACAACTCTGTCCGAATTCGGGAATGGGGTGGAAGGAATAGCATTAAAGCATCCATTGCACAAAAATTGTTTTATTGTTTCCCGGGGAAACCGGGTTTCCCAGGTTTATTTAAAAGCGATCAGTAATTAAATTTAAAAAAAAACATTCTTTAACTGAAAGCGAGGAGCAACAACAAAACTTAAATGGACATAAATTATTGTATATATGAAAAAAAGTTACCTCCTCCTCAACACCCTGCTCTTTACGCTGAAGTTTTGACTTTTTGTCCTAATTTCTTAAGAACGACTCCTGAAACAAAATCATTAATTTTGACCTTATTGCATACTTTTGGTCTATTAAGGGAGAGGGGAAGCCTCCCTCCGGTGAGAACGCTTAGGTAGGAGCTATATCAAATGCTGGTTTCAGAAATTTCAATGTGTAAAAAATTGTAATCATTTCTTGAAACTTTAAGGTACGCCGAAAATATTAACAAAATAAAAACAAATAATTTTCAAATATAATATATATATATATAAATAAGTTGTCTGTGTGTCTGTCGAGTGACGTCATGATTGTCGACTGACGAAATTAAAGACCGGGACATCCGAAACTCTAAAAAACGGAATTTTGATGCTAAAAGATACATCAAAAGAATCGAATTTTTATGTTGATTCTAGATATATAAGTTATATCAAATTTAATCTTTGTCATCAAAAGTTACGAGCCTGAGAAAATATGCCTTATTTTGGAAAATAGGGGGAAACACCCCCTAAAAGTCATAGAATCTTAACAAAAATCACACGATCGTGTTCAGCGTATAAGAGAACCCTATAGCAAAAATTTAAAGCTCCTATCTACAAAAATGTGGAATTTCGTATTTTTTTGCCAGGAGAACAGCGAGTTCCACATCATCGAGCTGCACTCGCAAGCGGGTCGAAGCACGGGTGTCGAGCAGCAAGCCCCGACCTGGCAGGCGGTGTGCCCATCCAGCAGGATCCGCTCAGCGGGCCGTTCGGCGCCGACTCGACTGCCCTGCACGCCAGGCTTGTTCGTGGGGTCCGGCCAGAGCCGCGCGTTCTACATCCGCTCGGTTGGTAACCGCAACTACATCGGTGGCGATCACACGACGTTCACCCCCGGACAGGTCGCAGCCGAGAACGCCGATCTGCGCATCACGATCGATCGTCTTCGCGCTTGTTGAGAGCCATTCGATCACGTGCGAGGTCGCGGCAGGACAAGACGGTCCCTCCCAGAACTTCGTTGGCGAGTAGTCTGGATGATTCTTTGGTAGAGCTGGCACAGGGTACGGCAACCAAAACTCATCGGGGTTGAAGAGATGCCGTGTGAAGGAGCTGAGGTGGTTGCTGCTCGCAGCGCCGGCGAACCACGGATAGAACGTCGTGATCGCGAGGTAGTGCGTCGAGAGCTTTCCGGAGTTCGGGTGCCGATCGAACCACTTAGAATTAGCCCTAAAATCAGAGAAGATTGGCTATGATTTAGAAAAATGGGGAAAATACCTACTCCAAGAAGGAGAGTGACCTTAAAAAAATTTTACCATCGAATTCAGCATACCAGAGGACTTCTTTACTATGTTTTCAAGTCCTTATATCCAAAAACGTGAATTTTTTCTAGCAAGGTGCTTTGGACATACTTTTATTTGTTTATTTTTCTCTAGGGGTGATTTTATCAAATCAGCAGTCCTAGGGTATTGAAATAGGGTTCGTTCTGAAGGTAACTATAAGTGCAGTGTTCCAAATTACTCAATCAAACATTCAAGTGACAGTAGATGTAGATCCTAACGCTAATAACGGCAAAGAGACACGTACTTCTCAAGTTGGAGAACAGGTTCACACCGGTGTTGAACTATCAGCAAATGGCTACCTAACTAATGCGTTGTCTCTAAGTGCATCTACTATGTTCCTAGACGCTGAATACAAAAACGATCCTGCATTAGAAGGTAAGACTCCGGCAGACGTGCCAGAGTTCACAGCAAGCATCTGGTCTACTTATGCATTCAACAACGGTATGTCATATTCATCAATCCGGCCTGAGGTCCACACTCTCCGTAAAAACCGCACAGGTTAAACCCTTACCAGTTTCTAGGAATAAGCCGATATCGGCGGCATAGGAAAAAAAAACGGGACAAAACCAAAGTGTTGCTCTCGCAACACAATTACAATAATTGACCGAGTAAAACTCAAAACGAGCAGAAATTAACATGAGTAGGGTTCAAAACCCCTATGCTTTCTAAAAGCCAGAATATAATTTGCACTTTACTGAAAAAATTCAAATGAATGTGCATTGTCAGTACAAGGCCATAAGGCTTTTTTTTCTTCAGGGGCACTTTATATGCGAGGGTTGATGTTATAGACTTCAGAGGTGGCTCATTCAACTGGAAATAGTAATTTCTAGTGTCTTTTTTAAGAGTCAAATGTGATTTGATGGAATAAAGCCCCCCTCTTTCCACGCCCTCTTTTCCCCAAACGCATCAAATCAAAATTTTGAGATGGCCATTATGTCCGAAAAATTCCAGAGAGGAAGTAATTAAAATAATCATTCCTTGAGGGGCGAAAAAACCTCCAGGTGCCCCTATTGCGTAAAGAGCGGGACGTGGAGGAGGGGACAGTCCCTTTCATATAGGGAGTAATTTCTGTTCGTTTTAGGTTTTAATATCGCTCCTTACTTTCAGTTGAAAAAAATTGTTTTTTTTTTAAATTTAATTTCTGAACGTTTTTGAATTAATGTATGTTTAGATTTGGGCTCACCGCACATGAATAACTAAAACGAAATTTGTATAATAATAATTTTTTTTTTTTTTTGCTAAATGGCTTTCTCATAGTTTTGATCGGACTATTTTGATAAAAAAAAAGGGAAGAGATTTAACCTAGCCTAACCCAACCTTGCATCGAACCTTGCATAAGACTGACAAAGCTGGTTGAAACCAAGCAGAGAAAAAGGAATTTTGGACATTCAACCGGTGAATGTTGACATTCTCCAATTTTGGTTTTTCACCGCAACGTATATATTATATATCCGCCTCTCAGATGCCAAATCTATTAATTGTCCTTTTTAAAGTTTTAATTGTCAACATTTAAAGAAAGAATAGACCCAGTCTCTTTTTATCCCCTTTTTTAACGTTAATACTGATATTTCTGTAGAATATGTGAAGGGCAAAATTTTTTCCTTTTTGAAAGAACAAAAAACTACGACATTTCCCACCGAAAAGACAAAAGTACTCTAAGCTCCCAATATAAAATTTTGTTTATACAGGAAGGATGGCCATAGAAACGCGAGAGTAGGATAAATCAATAACAAGAATTTAAAAGTTTTAGGACATTTCTAATTGTCGAAAGGACGTTTCCAGTATGAAAGTTAATTGCCAATTTAAATTATTAATCCTAATTTAAAGTAGCTTATGTTATGTAGTATCTTGTGCTAAAATTAACAGCATCAATGTCATCAAAGGCTGAAAAATAGACAACCTTATTTGGGGGCACGATTCGGCCCTGAACGGATTCTTTGATCGATGCTAGCACGACAGATTTGCCCGAACTTCGATCGGTGAGGAGCAGATTCCTTACCCCTCCCTGAATTCGGGAACCGATCGAAGACTCAAGATCAAACGTATTCGGAACATTCATCTCAGAGCTGAAAAGCGCTCGATGCGGTCCTCTCTGTGCGACTGCCCCTGTGGGAAAGTCCCCAATAACCTCCTGGCGTGGTTTCCAGAGGGTTTCGTTTACTATTGAGCCGGGTCGCTTCTTACTTACAGTCCGTTACGACGAACTGTTTGATTACCCATCAAAATCCAAACAGAGATCAATTGATCGGTTTTCCTGCGTCAACAAAAGTATTGCATTCATAAAACTTTACCGTTTCATAAAGTATAATTACACAAATAGAAAAGGTATTTCAACTAAATTAAGGAGCAAGCTTAAAATTTAAACTGCCATCTGCCCTCCTCTCAACACTTTACTCATTAAACATAAGTTTGTTCGGGAAAATCACTTTTTACCTTCTACAACTTTGGACCACCCCCTGCTGAACTAACCACTCAGGATTATATCGCTGCCAGTCTCATGGTCTTGGCAGGGATTTTACAGCATGGATCAGAAATCCAACGGTGGTTCTTTAAACAGGATCCCAACAACAAGGGAAAGTTATACACCAATGGTTTGTTTGGAGTGGCACGGGGGATTAATCATACGGGACATATTCTGCATGATTTTGCATCATGTTTGTTTTGTATCAACCCCTTCTTCCCTTTGTACGTATTGGGTGCATACGATTTAGCCTTTCTAAGTTCTAAAAATTTTATTGGAAAAGAAATTGTAGTTATAAAAATAAACAATGATTTTCTTTTGAATTTTTGTTACTATAACTACCAGATCTAAATTATATTTGAGGCATTTAGAGGACCGTTATTTTTTGTAATGTTTTTGATTCGACCAATATTCTAGAGGCTTATTAATTGATTTTGGAGTAAGTTTATGCTTGTGGGTTCGAGATGAGGAAATTGATATGGCAATCGAATACAGAAACGACTGTATTTTTCTATACTTACTTTTTTCAAAATATTTGCTAAGATAAATGTCTTTGTTAGTGTTTTTTTCTGTAGGATTACCTGCAACTTTAAAATGAATTATTGCCTCTGAAACTCAGGGCTCAATATGCGTATAGTTTTCGATAATTTTAAATCAATTAATTGTCTCAGAATTTTCACGTAATAGCTTTCATGCAGTAGCTTTCTGGCCGTCTTTTTGCTAGAATTGTAGTTTTACATCACCAAATGGTTGAGAACACCGCAATGCTTAGGAAAGTCTTTTTGGCTAAAAAATGTCTATATTAGCCGTTTATTTTGTAGGCTTACAACGCTGTTCTTCTAAGGACTATGTGTGGAGTATCTCTTTTGTAGGTAATTCGACCATACCATGATATGGTCTCGTAAACGTCAATCATCCACCACACTTTTCTTTTACAGGAAATGCTGAAGAAATCAAGAGGAGCTGATTCTGGCATTAAATTGGAAGTCAGTGAAAAGGTATTAGATTCATGCACATCATTGATGCAAAGTGTTCGTCAGCTTATTAGAAAGTCACGTGGTTTGCAGGAAGAAATCGTCCTAAAAGGAAAGGTGAGTGATTAAAAGGATATTTAGAAGGACCTAGTGACTCTGAGCTCTTATTTTAAATCCCGACCGGCATTAAGCCTCTGATTTTCCTTTTAAAGCAATCCATTAATTCTAAGAAATTTGCTAGAGCTCATACCATATGAGATCTTGGCTCTTGGCTCTTCTGACCTCGTCACAAGTGCCATATGAGCTCTTAGCTCTTGTTTTTCTTCAAAAAACATACGAAAGCAAAACTTTTGAAGTGTTTCCTTTTTATTATGGAATAAGATTGCACTGACATGTTAAAAAGTTGAAATACCTAGAATGAACACACCACTAGATGTCATTTTTTATGCTCCTTCTGAATGTAATAATCGCTTCTCTCGCAAATTCAATTTTAAGCCCCTTTAGGACCCATGAAAATAATAGATTAAATCTATATTTTTTTATTTACATAAAAATGGGTTATAACATTTGTTTCGAACTTACTATTTCATTATAAATCCATTTTGTAAAAGTTGTGTAATTCACAAACATTGATCTCTCAAGATTAAGTTGAATAAAAAATAATAAAATGATCCGCCATGTTTTCTTCTTATTCTGTTAGTCTTTATTAACTCTATTTATATGTAAATTTAGGATGCACGCAACGACCTCGTACTTCACACGTGAGCATAAATGATCTCATGCTTCAAGCTTGCTTGAGAAGCGTCGAAGAACCTCAGACTCCAAACATAAGCATAGGGGATCTCGAATTTCAAATTTTCAAAGCATGACTATAGGGGGGGATCTCATTTAGGTTATTATAAAAGAATGCAACTGCACTTCACCAACTAGACTTGTTTTAGAAATTGTTGATCCAAGCTACTCGAAGTAGGTCCTATCGAGATTCCTGATGGTGGCGTTGACGGCGACGCTGATTTCAATTGGGGCGGCTGGGATTCCGTCTGCGGGTTTGCTATTGGCCGCCACCGTTCTGGGAGTGGTCGGCGTCGACGCGGAGCAAGCGGTCCTGGTGATCGCGTTCGTGTTCCCTTTTGATCGACTCCTGGACATGATGCGGACCGCCACGAATATTTCGGGAGACTTGGCCGTCGCCTGTGCGGTCGCTAAATGGGAAGGGTCTTTGGACGAAGATACATTCCGCGAAGACGCCACCGTTTGACACAATCTACATTAGTTTTTCAAATTTATTAAATATTTTATCCGGAAGGTGAACCAGATAGTGGGTGATGGATTTTGAAAGTAAGTTTCCGAATTGCCTAATGTCAAATTTGGAATTATTTTAACTTTCAACTATCAAGCAGTTCTTGGTAGCGAACTATAAGTATGGAGCGGCCCGGCTCAATAGTAACCGAACTTTAAAACACGGAATTTTGATACCAAAAGATATATCAAACGAATCGAATTTTCATGCTTTACTTTTAATTTTAAATACTTAAGTTGGGTAGAAAGTGTGGCCTTTAGGTTAATGTACGAATTATATGTCACAACACTAGTGTTACTTCTGAAACGGGGAGATTAAATTAACACCTTTTCAATAGATGTCTTAATTTTTGCTTGATTATATTTGGGTACTGATCCAGCCAAAAGTACTGCTTTATGGGCCAAATGTTGGAATGTGGCCGAATGTTTCCCAGTTATGTAATCTCTGTTATTACTTAAAAAGGGTACATGATAATTACATTTTTTTACTCAACCCTCTTTCAAAAGCCTGCACTATGGAGTATGGATAGTCATATGGGAAAAGTTCATACCTTGTAGCTCTTCCCCCGGGGACTGTGCCTCCTCCCACTCTCATTTTTCCCAAAGTCACTGGATCCAAATTTTGAGATAGCCATTTTGTTCAGCATATTCGAACAAAATGACTTCCCCAAGTCCCCGGGGGATGACAAAAATTTCCCTTAAGTCCCAGGGGGAAGGGCTGCAAGCTATGAACTTTGCCAATTGTTTACATATAGCCTCGTATTAGTTATTGGGAAGTATACAGATGTTTCCAGGAGAAAAAATCTGGTTGGTGGGGGGGGGCCGAAATAAACATACACCATAAAAAAAGACAGAGGGAGAAAGGAAGACTGTTTTTCTACTTTGGTAATTAATATAGTTCAGAACTTGAATTATGCCTTAACCCTACTCATCCATTCAATTACATAGGTCAAACAGCACCGACATACACAGTCAACCGTAAAGAATAATCCATGGATAGACGTGTCGTAATCATTTTATCTCAAAGGGCATAGTTAATGACCTTTCAGCTATTCTGAACAAACAAAATTTTATCAAACAATTTTGAAGAAAAGGGTTGTGGGAGCATGAGTCGAAGGATCGGTCACCATCAGGGCCGCAAGTTTATCGGCATGTTCACCGGCCAGGGTCCTCAGATGGTCGACGTCCACATTGCCTTCGTCGTCGCACTTTACGACCACGACCTTGAGCCCCGCCATCACAGCGCTGGCGGGATTGGTGCCGTGGGCGGATGAAGGGATCAGGCAAATGTCGCGATGCGCCTCGCCGCGGCTTGCGTGGTACTTGCGGATCGCCAGCAGCCCGGCATATTCGCCCTGGCTTCCGGCGTTGGGCTGCAGCGAAATCGCGTCTTTTGGGAATGATATTGAGTTTTATTTTTCAGGTCAACTTCAGAAGCTATAAAATTAAATTACAAAATACTGTTTGTATCAGGATTTAAACATGCTGAAAATGTTTCTCCAACGTACAAATAGCAACCCATACTATGGATTCTTATAGAAGAAAACTAAAAAGATATGCATTTTTTTTCCACGAAAAAGATTATGTCAATAAAAAACGAACAGAAATGAAGTTAAAAAAAAAAATTTTCCACAAGAAAAGTTTCAAAGAAAAGTAAAGAGCTCCATTAAGCCGAAGTTGTAGTGCCGTTTTTAAGAGTCAAAAGTGATCAGGAGGCATTTCATATGGGACAGATGATTGTATTAACTTCGGAGGGGGCTCATTAGATTTAAGATCGAAGTTCTAGTGCCCTTTTTAAGAGTCAAAAGTGATGAGAGGGAAACTAGCTGTCTCATACCTTTTTACCCCAATGGCATACAATACAAATTTTGAGATAGCCATTTTGTTAAAAATATTTCAAAGATCAGATAACAAAAACTCCGGAGTTTATACAATCCCCCAGAGCCCGGGGACAGGCGCGCTTCCCTGGTCGTCATTTATATTCCCTGTGTCCCGGTCTGTTTATACATTCGTTTTTGAATTGGTCTTTTTTTTAGTTTTTAGTTTTTTATCTTTTTTTCAGTTTTTTTTTAGAAACCAATTTTGAAGTTTTTAGTTATACCTCATGATTCTAATGATTGCCCTTGAGCTTTGTTGATGGTGATTGCTAATCGAACATTCCTTTTTTTGGTTTTTCCAAAAAAAAGTTTTGGTTTTTTGCAGTTTATTTTCTTTTTTCTTTTTAATTTTTTTTGCAGTTTTAAAATAAATTCAAATAATCTTCGAAGCGTAAAACTACCACAAATCACCATCAATGAATAAATAAAACTCAAAACGAACAGAAATTACGATACATAGCCGAGAAAAATTGACATTTAGGGCTGATAAACCCCATTCTTTCTCAAGACCAGAGCACAATTTCGCTGTACTGAAAAAAAAAGAAACGTGAATTTTCTGTTTAATTGACATATACTGATATTTGTTCTTTAAAGTTTTGATAGTTTTATTTATTTATTAAAGATAGAAAGTCTGTGGTGGCGGTGCACAAGGTTATGCAAAAGCATAGGATGCCTTGCCCCTTACCCCCATTGCACTTCCTTGCTAAAGGGTCACAAAATAAAGATCAGCAGTACTGGTTTCAACTGTTAAGTCTTGTGCTGTGTCATTTTCCTCATAAGCACACTTTTTATCATATTGTATTTTTTGGGATTGAAATTTCTCAACTAGTACTCACTAAACCACTGACATATTTGTATAATCTGTGTCTGGCATCTGGTACTTGCCCTTTGGCATGGAAAAAAGCAATAATCAAACCCCTGTATAAAAGTGGCACGGGCGACATGCTGAAACCCGGAGCGGTGCTCATCGACATTGGCATCAACCAGATCGACACGCCGGACGGCCCGAAAGTTGTCGGTGACGCGGATTTAGAAAGCTGCGCCGAGACCGCGGGCTGGATCACCCCGGTACCCGGCGGCGTCGGTCCTGTGACCGTCGCAACTCTGCTGCGCAACGCCGTCACAGCGGCTCAGCTTCAGCGTGATCACTACACTTCGGAATTCGGCACGGCAGACAGCGTCTACAATCTCCTGCCGCGCTGAGTGCCATTCCGCAAGAGCTAGACAAGCGCAGCATTCCTGGAACTTAAAACAAAGGGATCACCCACTCTATGCCACCTGGTGTATATCTCGGAGTGCCAAGTGTGTCGCAAACCTCTGCCACGCGTGACAAAGTCCTTACGACGGTTGGAACTGTTCTAACAGTTTGACATTCTTTTTTCACTCGTGGTATGCACCACCTAGTGTAAGTGATTTCTGAATGATGGCGCTCCTTCGCGTAGATGGCGTACATCTCTGAGCGACACGTTTACCGTAAAGGTCTGCTATTCGCGACAATGTTTCTATTATGTTTCCCACTGTGTTAAAAAAAATCCCCATTGTTCTTCTTGTTTTTGGTGTTTGTGATCATTCCTTAAGGGTTAACAACCCCGCCAACAGCCCTCAGGCAAGGGCGTTATGCAAGTTGTCCGTTGTTAGCACATAAGGTTTTTATGGAAGAGCTTTTTCGTATAAATTTCGGATTGCACTTCTTCAATTGGTAATCAAAAGTTCCAGTGTGTTTCTTATGAGTCAAAAGTGATCGTAGGGAAACTACTCCCCTACGCGCTTTTTTCCCAAATGTAATGAAATATGATCCACGACGTACAAGATACGCTCGATCAGCGGAGGATCGCTTTAAAGACCTGTAAAAATTCCAAATACAGTGGTGCAAGACGTATAGGTGATGCTGCTATCAATGGCTGCGAAATCACCGCATGAAATCGAAATGACACCACCTTCAGCTCCAGAGATACTAAACGCGATCAAACGGCTAAAGAACAATAAGTCACTTGGCAAAGATGGTCTTCCTGCTGAGGTTTAAGAGGCCTCATCACACGTTCTACCGGAAGAACTATAACTCCTCTTCCCGATTGCGGCTGTCGCGGCCCCAGAACAACTTGGATCGAAGGATACCGTAGAAATCATAACCAGGCGGATGCACCAGCGTAACCCGCTTGTTTGCGGCGGAAATGCGCAATTTGTCGTCGGGTTTGAAGCCGCCCATGGAGAAACCGTCCACGGTTATCTCTGCCTTGGTATCGTCGCGCTCCAGCAGGCTTACATCAACCGGGCGATCCGCTGCGATGACGATGGGTCGGTCAGTCAGCGTGTGTGGACAGACGGGAACCACGACAATTGCGTCCAGGTGCGGGTAAAATCGTTATTGCCAAAAGAAATTTGTAGGAATTTCAAAAGAGAGCCCAAAACATCTCGAAAATGCTTTTACCTTAAGGGCTTTTTATTGTCTCTTGTCCGAAGCAATTATAAACTTATTTAGGGTAAGGGTTTGAATTGATTTGATAGCAAAAAGAGAATTGAGTTTTTAAATCTTTTCACCTTGCAAATAAAGGGAATAAAATATCAAAAAAATGAAAGGACATCATTTTTGTACAGTTCTGAAAAAGGCTTTTGTCCCCCGCTCAGACTATATGTCTTGATGAATTGCTGTTAGCCAACCTGCAGTTGGCTAATGGTGCCAGTAATGTTTAGTTTTGAAATTCTCCCGCAAAGGGCATTGTTTGCCCACTTAACTGCTGAAATCGGTGCCCGAAAAAGCTATGCGAGTTGGGTCTTTTACTCATAGTAAAACTGTATATAAATATAACGAGATTGAGTAAATCTCTAAAAATTTTATTCCTCACTTTGTTGACAACTAGATTGTGTGATGAGACAAAATTAAAAGCAATCAATATGGGTGGTCGTTCTGTAAATACAGGCAGATTTTTGTGTATCTCGTGGATTTTTTTATTGAGTAACCGTGACTTTTTGGAAAAAAATTTTTATTCGGGTTAAGCTCACTTTTTAATTCAGAAAATAACATGAAATGATCAGAAGAGTCCACCAACACTATCCTTATAGATTTGTCTCGAAATTCGTCATAATATTGTCAATCAGTGATGCCAACGCTGCAGTTACCCGCCGCAATTTATGCCGCAGTGTTTATTAGAGGTGAGAAAGAGCTGTAATACAGTGTGCCACAAAGCTTAAAGAAAAAAAAAAAACCATTTTATCCTCTTGTAATTTGTTTTATCTTATATATTTTTGTATTGCTGAGGACGGCCCTTGGTTATAGGGCCGAAATATTCATTCTAATTCGTTTCCTACTGTCTTGAGAAATTCTCTATTGTTCTTCTTGTTTTTGGTGTTTTTTATGGAAAGGCAGTGTTGTCTTCTTCGTTATTTACCAATAACATGGTTTCATATTGGTCAGTATGGCTTTGAAGCATTAATATTTTGAAAGGCAGAGGACAATTTCTTAGTGTTTTCCAGAAAAATTGTCCAAAAAACAATACTTATTTGTTAGCTTTTAGAAAGGCACGCCCGCTGAGAGTCTCAGGTAGGTTGACCAAAAATTTTAAATTGACATAGATTAGATTGCTTGAAATGAGAGCTAAACAAGGCACGCCTACCTATGGTCTAAGGCAGGTTGACCAAGAATACAAGTGCAGGTAGTCCTACAAAATAAATGACTAACATGGACATTTATTTTTACAAGAGAAGACTGTCCCATAGCACACACGCATTCATTATCTTTCTTCTAGCAAAATGTGCCAAATTCTTAATTTTTGCTATCCCTAGATTTGTTGTAGTTTTTTTTTTTGTGAAAAGACAAAGCCAATCAAACAGATAAATGTCATTTTGTATCCACTAGTACCCCATGTACAGTGAGATTTTACTGATATCAAGACTTAATTAGTACTAATTTGAGGCAATCAGAACTTTTCGTCGAATTTTTCAGCCAATCATAAAACCCTTGGAAAATCTGATCGGCTCAAATAAGCGGTAGGTAAATTTTGGTACAAGTTAAATCTTATCGTGAATAGGCTTTAACTTAAAACGCGTGTTACAGGCCCCTAAAATGATCTTGAACCATCTTTTGGGGTCATGCACTCTTTGTGATCAAACAGTTCGTGGTAACAAACTGTAGTAAGGAGCGACCTGGCTCAGTAGTAACCGAAACTCTAAAAAACGGAGTTTTGATACCAATAGTTACATCAAAAGAATCGCCCTTTAATAATGATTTTAAATTTGTAAGTTTCATCAAGTTTAGTCAAACCCATCAAAAGTTACGAGATTGAGAACATTTGTCTTATTTTAGAAAATAGGGGAAACAGCCCCTAAAGTTCATAGAGTATTAAATTCATAGTATAAATAGCTAGGGAGTTGAAAAGTAGCCAGACAAGTTCCCTAATATAGTATGGAAACCTAAGGTACGTGTTGGAGAAGGTAAGTTGTCCCCCCTTTTTCTGATGCTTGATCCCCCCAAGATAATCCTCGGCTGCTTCAATGGCGTCCAGAATCAAACAAAGGGAATTGCGTTTCAAAATTATGAACGAATCGATATAAAAGCTTCTCAAATAGATATACATCACGGGGGACCATTTTGAGATTAATCCGTCGAATATGATCCCAGTCTGATCTTCAAGGGAGAGCTACTGCCTCTGAAACTGGGGAGCTAAGCACATAGCATTTTAATAATTTTAAACCAGTTGCCCATCCTAGAATTTATGCTCTATTGTTTTTGTTCTTTGGGGCGAAACTTTTTTTTGGCGACAAAATGGCAGAATATGCCACTTTTTGGTGACAGAATCTATTTTGCTACAAAAAATAATACCATAATTTCCATTAAAAGTTGGAATAAGCTATTTCCTGACATTCTAACACCGTTGGTTCGATTATCATTCCCGAGAAAAAAAAAAAAAAACCATTAAATTTAATTCGAAAATAGGATTTACCGTACCAAAACTTAAGACAAAAATTAGCGAAAGGTTAATGCCGTGACTATAAAGAGAATAAAGAGCCTGACTATGTACAATACTATCGAAAGCCTTAGAAAGATCAAGGGCACAAATGTGAAGACCATACCCTTTAGCAGAAGCATCTTTAAAAAGGCAAGCCAGAGCACGGTGAGCGTGCTGGCAACCGATGCCAGACCGAAAACCGAGCTGGTTCTCCTCAAAATTAGCATTCAAATTAATGAAGGGAAGTAGGTCAGTTGAAGTCTGGAATTCTTAGGGTAAATTTCTGTCAAAGTTGCAATATCTATGTGACTTAGTTCGAGCACTGTTGCCAGTTCTGGCATCTTGTTGGTGATAACATCGACATTTTCTGTCATAATGTTCACAGGTTTTCGGATGTGTCTGGGCGACATTCGGTTATGCACACTATTGTTCTCACTTACAGTTGAAGTGGTTGAATTACAGCTGAAGTGCACGGGGCTGCTATTGAGGGACAATGTAGAGGGTCATGGGGACGAAACTGTTAATTCACTATTGAAATAAGATACGAATTAAACTCATAAACTTTCTGACATTCGGCTTGGTGTTTGTACAAGTGAAAATCTGAATTATCTGAACAAGAGAAAGATTGGAAACTCTTGCAGAGCTACATCTGACGAAACTGTACATCTCTACATAAAGTTAGCCACAGAGGGAAACACTCCTGTTATATTGATGCCAACCAACGAAAAGTGCATGATCGTTAATAAGCTACTTCTTCAGAAAATCAGCTCAGAATACGTCAAACTTGTTGATATTGACGATCAACTGTCATCAGTAGCTCCGTAACGGTGAGTTTGCGGTAGTTTTGCAAGAGAGAAAAGATGTTCAAAAAGTCAAAATGCATCATGACCCCAAACAATTGTTCCGGTAACACCAACATTGACCGTAAGTTTTTTCCCAAAGACATGGTTATTAGGTTTTTTGACTATGCTGAACAAAATGATTATCTCAAAATTTTGATCCGTTGACTTTAGAAAAAAATGAGCGTGGGAGGGGGCCTAGGTGCCCTTCAATTTTTTGGTCACTCAAAAAGGGCACTAGAACTTTTAATTTTCGTTAGAAAATTTTAACTATAATTTGTTGGAGCTTGGAAATAATATGACTTCGGAATTTTTAACAACTATGTTATTTAGTTTTTAACCATCAATTAGCGTCCCCACTCCAATTTCAGAGTGCATGGCTACGCTTATTGATAACACATTAATTAGTGAAGATATTTGTGATCGGCTGAAATCATCAAATATACTAATCGCGCCAGGTTCAGATCTTCTCCATGCATTTGTAATGGTGTAGTTTAGCGATTAATCGTCACATCCAAATGACCAGCAAAAAACTGAAGAGAAAATCTATGATATCCTAAGCTCATAACAATAATGATGATGATGATGATGATAATAATGCTAATGATGATATAATGAGAATGATGATAATATAATGATGATGATGATGATGATGATGATTATGATGATGATGATGATGATGAGTTTCTTTGAGTTTCTTCCTTGATGAGTTGCCTCCAGGTACTGTGTGGTTGACCAATTTTTCTCTTTACTTCAGGTAACAACATAAGCAATTTGCCAGCTGGTTTACTGCTTCGCATCACATGACCAGCCAACTATTTCTTATCAATCTGGATGTGAGATGTGACAGAGGTAACTCGAACTCAAATCCTACATTTTTTTTACTATCTGGATCTTTCGGGAGCAACCATAATATATTCGTATGATTTCATGTTTAGTTTTCAGATTTTTAGCCTCCTATTCTTGTTTTTGTTCCTTTTGTAACTTTTGTGTTTTAACTTTGTCGTTGTTTCTTTATTTTTGGTTTTTCATACATCTTCTGATTGTCTATTCACGCCGAAAATGCCTTGGCTAATGTGCGAAAAATACTCGTGTTACTTTTCTCGTTTCATACCCGGGATAATTCCCCTGGAACATCCCCACATGCAAAATTGAGTTGACAAAGAGAAAGTAAGACAAATGAAAAAAATTTGATATAAGAATTCTGTCAAATCTCCCAGAGTGAAATTTCCCGTGGAAAGTTTACCCCGAAGATGTTTCTCCCCACTGAAAATTATCCCCATGAAAACACACCACGAGCACAAATCCTCCCCTAGAAAATGCCAATATGCTTCCCAATAACAAATACTATGCGTAAACAATGGGGAAATTTTACAACTTAAAGATCTGTCCCCAGCTCTAACTACAAAAAAAAACTATTGCCTCAAAATTTACCTTAAATTATTTAAAAGAGAATTTCTGAGTGTCTGAATAATATTTGTCTTAAAAATGCCAACGCCATCTGAAGTTACCAGACATAACACTGATGTTGTTAAGCTTTTTTAATTTCCTTTTTGAAAATACTTCCTTTAAGACCCAGGATATTTCCTTAATTACAGGCTTCCTAATATTGTTATTGACTCTAACTTCAAGCGCAGAAAATGTCTTAGAAATCTTAATTGTAACTATAAAGCAGAAAAGTTAAAAGAACATTTGTCAGCCATGAGCTAAATCTAATTAAAAAAAAAAAGTTGTATACCACCATGGTATGCCCAGAGCCTTCCCTACAATTCAATGGATATAAGCAACTCTTTGAAAATCTGCAGTGATACGTCACCAAAATACTATATAACCTAAGACCCTCCCCCTTACCATGAAAGGCTTGCAGCATTATACATTCTTTTCCTTACGTACTGTAGAAAAAAGAGGTTATTCCATCACAACATTCAAGCATATGCAAAGTAATCCTACTTCAAGCCTCCTCCCCCAAAGTTGTCCAAGACCCCCTAAGAAATGGAGCGAGCCACAGCCCATAGTAACCAAAAGTTAAAGATGGCGCTTAGAAAAAAAATGCCATCTGACACTGATTTAGGAATGGTAACTATTATTTCCGTTCGTCTCAAAAGTAAAAGTTTATTGTGAAAACAATTTATGGTGATTTCGAAAAAAAGTATGAAACCCCTCAAAATGGTGTTAGATCAAAATGAACAGTCTATCATTGGAACCAGCACGGTTGAAAACCGAGCTAAGGGGAAATTACAACCCCCCTCCCCTACCTACCTACCTAAAAACAAAGGCATAGAGCCTTTGTTAGAAACTAAATAAAACCAAAAGTTTTTTTTTAACTGAACTTAAGGAGGGACATTAAAACTTCAAACCAACAGAAATTACTCCGTGTATGAAAGGGGCTGTTCTCTCCTCAACGTCCCGCTCTTTATGCTAAAGTTTGACTCTTTCTCTGAATTCTACTTTATAAAAGTAAACAACGTATCAGAGTCAAAAAATACTGTGACTCTCAGTTACAAGCAAATCTGAAGATCTTCATTATAACAGATGTGGCAGGATTTTTTCTTGGAGGAATATGTCATGGGGGAAGAAAAATTCAATGAAAAGGGCGCAGGATTTTCTTGCATTACTATAAAAAAAAATGAAAAAATAAACATGAAAACGTTTTTTCAATTGAAAGTAAGGAGTAGCATTGAAACTTAAAACGAACAGAGATTATTACGCATATGAGAGGTTCTAAAAATACTTTAGCATAAGGAGTGAGGTATTTAGGAGGAGATAAATACCTCGCTCTTTATGCTAAAGTATTTTTAGTAATTTCAACTATTTATTCCTTGTTTTGTTCTTTTTGTGGTGGCTTTTTTTTTAATTTTTTTCTCTCTGCCAGTGTTTCATTTGTGTAACTTCGAAATTTGTGTTTCCTTCGGGATTTTTTTTTTAATAAAGGAATTCGGATATAACTTTTCTTTCTTTTTATCTTTTATTTTCCTCTTTCTATTTTTTTTTCCTTTCTTTGTTTGTTTTCTTCTGTTTTTAGTGAACCGTGGAATTGAATTTAGATCTTATAATTGTTTTTATTAAAAATAATGCTTTATATAATTTAACTAAAAGTGAGAGACAGTCTAGAGGGGCAAAACGTTCAAAATTGTTATTTTTGCAAGAGATGTGTGATATTTTCCCTAATAGTGTGCAACCTTCCGCTTTTTAAACATTCTTGGTCTTCTAAGTTGGAGTAGGGGGCTGAAGTCATCTGTACAGTCTTTATATAGACATGCAAGTCTCATATTTTGAGACATGCAGGGTCATGCCACAAGAAGGATTCGATTACAAACTGTTGTTACAAAAACTATTTGTAATAGCAGTCACCTAACCCTTCAAAACAATTCTAACTTATGTGTGTTACAAAGGCGTTTACCAATCAAGTGGTTGTGCTTTGCTTGATTGCGACTTGGTTTGCACAGAAGCGACAGCAAATGGTGACGCGGAGAAAGCTACTTGTTGAGGCTCTGCATCGACTGCCAATCAATGCCGGCATGGCATTGTCACGCATTCGTACGCAATGCTTAGCAGTTGCGCGTGCTCTGAAGGACCACTCCCACATGTTTGTTCTCGGCAAAGGCTTGTCCCACTCCATTGCGTTGGAGGGTGCATTGAAGATCAAGGAAATCACCTATCTTCACGCCGAATGTGTCCATCAGAAGTGAGCAGCTTGTCTTATGTCAAAAAGCCGCAAAAAAATAAGAAAACAAATGGTACAATTTTTTTTTAAGGTTATCTTTGTTTTGTATGAAAACAAATATATGTTAATTCCGAAGAAGAGCATGACATCTCTTGAAAATGGAGTCAGGACAAAATGAAAAGTACACTATTGGAATCTCCGTGATCAAATATTATAATGAGGATAATTACAGCCCCCTCCCACCTCTGTTGAACAACAAGGCAAATCATTTTTTTTTATGGGAAACAGTGAGAAAGAGTGGATCAGCAGCCAGACGTTCGAAGTGATCAGGCAGAGACGGCGAGCGAGACTACAAGGAGATACAACACTCTACAGACAGCTCAACAAACAGCGCAACTCTATGCTTCACAAGGACAAGAAAGACTTCATTGAAGGCAAAGGCGCTGAGCTTGAGTAAGCTGCCCAAAGGAAAGACATAGGCATAAGATTCAAGATGTTGCGTGGGCTGACTGGCCAACACACCATGGCGTCCACAAGCCTTAAAGCAGCGAATGGAGAAACCATATACAATAAGGTTATAAATACCAAAAATGCGTTAAAAACATAATCTAACCCAACTTAGACTAATCTGTCACCATCAAACCTTGCATAAGACTGAAAAAGTTGACCTGTAACACTGACTATATCAAAGAAGAAAAATGGTATTTCAGATAATCACCAATGAATGTCGATATTCCCAAATTATGGGCATTTACGGCGACCACTCTACTATAGGTGTACTATAAACGAACTTGGCATAAATATTGAACAGTTTTCTGTCACCTTGAGACTCATACTGAAAAAAAAGTGATGGAAATTCAAACTATATAACCAAAGTGGAGCGTGGACTCGTCTGAAATCCTCGTCACTCCCACTCACTACTTAGTTTTCAGAATATAGTCGGGCTCCTTCTAATTTAAATAAAAAATGTTCTATGCTTTTCATTGTGTTTGATTCGAGGCGCAAAGTGGGTCTAGGGCATCCACCTCCCCTCGTCTACCCACCAATTTCTACAGACTGTAGGTATGTTGCGCCCTCTTTTGACCGGTGTGACACGGAAATTATCTATATCTAGGACTGCAGGTGCAAAGTGGATCTGTGAGAGTAAAGTATTAAAAGCATTAAATGGAACAATGATAAGAAAAGATAGAGCTTAATAAAATAAAAACCAATGATGTATTCGAATAATAATAATAAGCCATTGCCAAATCCTGTCAAAACTTGCCTTATATTCCATTTTGGAGGCTTTCCTTAGAAAGATAATCTCATATTTTGATATAATGTCCTTAGTTTTCTAATGTCACTTTAAAGTGTGCTTTTCTTATAATCGCGACCCGAAATTATAACAACGATCAGTAGTTAAAGAATTCTTAAAATCTAAAACCTTGATAAATGTGTTTAAATCCATTTCAACGAATCATGTTTACAACACTCAATGTAACTTGAGATGTTACGAACGAGGAAGAAGTTGATGGTTCTTCCCTATTGAATATTGAGATAAGTAACTGGTGCTCAGATACCGCTAAATGTTATCAAACAAATAAATATGCTCCTAATTTTCCTTACCTAAAATCCGGGCCATGTCAGCAACCACAAGATATGTCCTTGCATATGCCAACCAGACACCGCCTCCGTTGTGAGGCAAAGAGAATTGCAATACCTTCGATCTTCCGATTGTAGACAGAAACTCCAAAGAAGTATTCGTATTACGCTCCAATACGGGAACGATTCGCTGACGTCGTTTGGCGCGAAAAATAAGGTAGAGCAAAGCCCCGGCGAGCAAGAGATACCAGGCCCAGGCCAAGGGCGGTTGAGAAAGTACATACTGTAAGGGACTTTCCGACGGCAGTCGCCGGTCGCCGCCATTCTTGGATTCATTACGACGGCGTCCGGCCTTTTCACTTATCCGGCTGTAGCGATCCCAATAAACGTCGTCCTCCGGTAAATGAGAGAAATTATATCCATCCATACTTCGGTCCAGATATGAACGTTTCTTCGAAACACATTGCATGCCAAAGAATATTGTCAATATAACGCGAGAGCCCTATATTGTAAATATCCTATCTGAGTTTCCTGGAAACATTACTTGCCAAGTTTATCGTCGATGAGACAATACTATGAATACTAGCAGGGCCCATTGCGTAAGGCATCTCAGACTCCGGTGGTAGATACATTTGAATGCCGAAGTACTTGTTATAAAAGAATGTGAATTGGCCCAAGCTAATAGTACATTTTAGACGCCAGTCTATGTCGAACAGCATATCACGACCCTGAGCCATGGAAATCTCAACCGGCTCTCGCGGTGTGCCATAATGGTTGCCATGCACCTCGGCCCACTCGAGCAGCGCATCGGTATCTCGCAAGCGCTGGAATTCCACGTCGGAGAGAAAGTGATAGTGCACGCCGTCAATTTCGCTGCCGCGGCGGGTGCGGGTCGTGACGCTGACGGACAGGCTGAATTCGTCGTCATTTTCAAGCAGATTGCGGGCAATCGTCGACTTGCCTGCGCCTGATGGTGACGACCATGCAAAAATGTGGAATTTTGCATTTTTTGCCAGAAGTAAGATCATGGATGCCTGTTTATTTGTTTTTTGTTTTTTTGTTGTTGTTCTTTTTTCAAATGCTTATTGTATCAAAACAATGATCTTAGAAGATTACAAGAGGGCTCATTTTATCAGAACTCCAAAGTTTTAGCGCCATTTTTAAGTAAACAAACATTTTGGAGAGCAGCTACTCCACTCCCAAGCCCTTTACCTATAACACTTGTCCGATCAAAACTTCGAGATAATCACTCTGTTCAAGTAAATGACGGTCACTTGTTCACGTGCCATTTGTGCCACGTAGTAGGTGGGCACGGCCGAGCTGTCCGCGAATGGTTCGTCGAAGTGCCAGGCGAGTACCGGCAAGAGGCCGACTGACACGGGCTCTCCTTGGCGGTGGTGGTGGTCTGTCTGTAGGTGAGTTGCAGCCTGACGTGCGAAAGCCGATTCGTCGTAGCTTGCGCACGGGAAACCGATCGTGTAGGTCTGGGCCGCACGATCCAAATGTCTCTGCATCAGCCCGACAACGGTCGTCGAGTCGATTCCACCGGCGTACGATCCTGGGCCGCAGGTAAGCGCATCGCTCCTTCTCGACTAGCCGTGGTCCGTAGTCGGCCGTGGCGTCGTGCACGCCCTCTTCGGCAAGGTCTTCTTCGATCATCGCCCAAGTGCCCGTACCCATGACCGGATTGGTGAAGGCGGCCAGGCCTGCGTCCGGATCGGTTACCGGCTTCACGTCGACAGGCCCCAAACGCTCCGCCAGGGCCTGGGCAATCTCTTCGGTGTGACGGGAGGCCCAGATACCGCTGCAATTAATACAGCTGCGGCCACCATTCATTTGGGCTTCCTTTCATTTTGCATTATTATTATTGAACCCGATCCATTGTTACTCTGATGATGTAGAGCCGTTCTATGCTTTGTGTGTGTATATATAGCTCTCTTATAGTCTACAGTAGTCTTCTGATGGACAGGTGTCGACGACCTTCGGATGCTGTGCTCTATCACAGTCGACCAGAATTCAAAGTACAGCGACGAAGCGAGTATGACCAACGCTCGGTCGTTTCCTGTTACTTTCTCTCTAAACAGTGTCACCGTGCCTGTTTTACTCACCACTCTCTGAATGGTAACTTTATCATTGAGTAGTAGGGAGACAGTGATATGTTAACTCAAACTAACCGTTTAATACCGAGCACCGTTTTTAGAGCAATTCTGGGGCTTTGTTTGTTACTGATTTCTCCATTTGCTTCGGCAGAAACTGGAAGCATTATTTCACCCTTAAACAATTCCACAGTATCCGGCAATCTACTAATTGTTGTCGATGTAGCTGGAACCGATAACACCAGTAACATATCACTGCGCATTGCTGGTGGTGGTTCAATGTCAATATGCAATTCAACATGCCGAAGTCAAAAGAAAATATTTGCATCCTAATGCTACTGCTTCTACTCATACTACTGCTACTGTTACTATTATTACTGCTTCTATTACTACTACTGCCTCTAAAGCTTAGGCTACTACAATTAATACTACTACTACTACTATTGCTACTGCTATTAGAATTAAGGATATTAAGGTGAAAAAATTGGGATATATAGAAACTGTATGGAGCTAAATCGAAACACAATATGCCCAAACAGGTTGTCAAGCGAACGCACCAGAAATGGTTCAGGAGTAATTTATGGTATTTAATCTTTTAGTGGTTATATAGCACCAAACATTTTAATGTAATAGACTGGTACATCATACAAGGATAGGACCTTTGTTTAAACCTTTTGAGTGCCTGAATCAAACGCTTGCCCATATTCCATTAGGCTGGGGACTAAAGGGTTTTGGTGAATAAGGCACTTCTCACTTATGCTAGAATTAAATCCACGAATATGAAATTTGGTAGATACATCCTCTCCCCCTCCCCTAAGGAGATTCATTTACTGCACTATCAGCACAAGGGGCCATTATTTTTAACCTTTTTGGAGCCCGTGCGGTGACAACCGCGAAAAGCCCAAGCCCGGGCTGATGATCTGACCCAACAGATCGAACGCGACGGTCGCAAAGAAACCTGCGACGAACATTAACCCTAAAGTTCGGGCGTTGAATGCGGGTAGTGAACCTGTTGTGCGAGAATCAGTATCAACTGTATTCATGGCGATTCTTTCTTTGTATTGCGGGCGATCAAATAGACAGGGCTAATGTAATGACCAATTGTTGACCCAGCGACGTTCTCGGCAACTCCCGATCACTTTCCATCTTGATGAGATGTTTAGTTTTGTCTTTATATTTTATCTTTTGTTCACTTCTTTGTCGAATTAAATCCTGTTTTCTCTTTGCTTAATTTTTCGTAAATGGAAAAGCAGACTGCTTTTCCAGTGGGGTCTAAGAAATTATTTAGACTTCTAATCATCTTGAGAACCAGTAAATAAAATCAAACCCCGAAAAAAACAGAGCCAATCGATTAACTAGGTAGAGTTTTGGGAGATGGGTTCTTGGCATCAGCCAAAAATTAAAAATCACAAATAATTCCTCCAAAGAACTTTTATGCTGCCCATTATCTTGTGACAATAAAAACAGGGATTACAATTTTGAAAGTTTTGCCGCATAAGCTCTCTTGATTGGCTAGAAATGACGGCTGTAATCCATTTGAAACTAAATTTGTAGTTTTAGCTAAGTACTGAATTCTTCTTGGGAACAGTAGTTGTCTAAATACTGATTTCTGGCCAACACGTGCTTAGATATGAAATTCTAGCTGTACACGCATGTGAACGCAACTTTTGGTTATTTCAAAACTAATAAGTTTTTAGGGAATTGCCATACTTTTGTCAATGTTGCCTTTAGAGGTTTGAACCTCCTATCTACAAAAGTGTTGATTTTTTTTCCAGAAGAAAGATTGCGGATGCGTATTGATCTCTTTGTCTGTTTTTTTTTTCTTTTTTTCCCAGAGGGGATAGTATGAAACCAATGGCCCCAAACAATTGCGAGAGGGCTCTTCCAAAAGTAAATTAAAAGTTCTAGTGCCATTTGTAATTGACCTAAAATATTGGAAGGCAACTAACCCCCATCCTCTTTTTCTCCCAAAGTCGTCGGATCAAAATTTTGAGATAACAATTCTATTTGTATTGTTTGATTTAGGGTATTATTTATGTTTCTTTTAGTGCTCTATTATTGTGTTGTATGGCCCATAACAAGCAAAGCTTCTTGGGCCGAATAACTAAACGTAACTTTTTTACTTTTGTAATAGTGTTTTAGCATTAATAAAATGATTTGATTGAGATCCCATCCTTACGCAGTATACCAGATATCTACATTAACGTGATTAGTGCTGCGTATGAGAACAATATTGCTGCGGTCAAGGTAGGAAGTGGGGTTAGTAGCTGGTCTGGTTCTGGGTCAGGAGTTACTTTAAAAACAAAAGAAAAACTAACAATAACTTTCTTTGAGTTGACAAAGACCATTCTTGAGTTATTAAACAGTCCGTAGTAACGAAATTAAGGAGCGACCCGGCTCAATAGTAACCGAAACTCTAAAAAACCGAATTTTAATACCAATAGTTACATAAAGAGAATTGCATTTTAATGCTGATTTTGCATATATAAGTTTCATCAAGTTTAGTCTTACCCATCAAAAGTTATGAGCCTGAAAAAATTTGCCTCATTTTAGAAAATAGAGGGAAACATACCTTAACCTCTCAACTTCCGCAAAGAGAGTGAATCTGGTCCGATTATGTCAATCACGTATCAAGAACTTGTGCTTATTCTTCTCCTCAAGTTTTATCTCGATCTCTCCACTCTGAGTTTTCCAAGATTTTCGATTTCCAAGATTTTCGTTTCCCCCCAATCCCCAAGTCCCAAATTGAAAATTTGTATTCTATTTTTAGTTTTTTCTTCTTTTTTTGTTTTCTTTTTCTTTTTTACCTTTTTCTCCTATTTTAATTTTTCTTTTTTTAGTTTTTTCTTTTTTATGTTTTTTAAATAATATCAAACATGAGCATAATCTTATAAAACTTACTTAATCCAGAAAACGGTAGTATTTGGACGCGAGAGTAGATTGATCTTACAGAAGTTCGGCTTTCCACCGCATATATCACTCTCATCGCTTGGTTTTGTAATGACCGCAACTGCTTAAGATGGGTTGAAAATGCATTAGACCATATTGAACAATAATAGAATAAATATGGATGGATTAGTGAAAAATGAAGCAGCCCTAACACTTTTTGAGGAAACCGGTATTTCAGTTTTCTTAAATAACCTACCAAGCAGCCAATTAGGTTCAGATATTCAACGTGCATTTTGACTTGAAATTTCCACCTATGGCTGTTTTCTTTTCGTGGTTTAAATTTTAAGGTGATGGCATCTGTCCTGTATTCCACACTGTTTGTGTATTACTGCCACCTTAGGTAGTGCTTTTCCCCTCCGTTAATTTGTGGCTTTTCTGGAGGTTGAATACTGAAATTTTACTTTTCTTTGATTACCATTTACAAAACAAGACTTGAATGACATTGTGTCATTTTTTTTGAAAAATGTGTCATTTTCGTCGAGTCTTTGCTTTTATTTGGAAAACTTCTTTTGTAAAAAAAGATTTTTTATTATTGATTATATATGAGGTGAAAAATTGCTCTGAAAGAACAAGGTAAATCTTATGATGCCTTCTGCTGAACTGCTATTTGATCAAATATTTGTTAGCTTTATGTTTATATAATATAAATATTAGTAACTATTCCAATTCGGAGTTTGCGATGTTTTTTTTTTTTTTTTTTAATTTGACGAGCTATTTAAAACCTTGTTTTCGAGTCTTCACTTGCGAAGGGGGCCGAAAGGGACGGAAAGGGAATTATTTTGAAAAAAACATTATAAGCAGGTGTATTATATAAGAAATGTGTTATAGAAAGAGTCGTAAGAATATTCACTTTTAAGAGGGATAGAGAGGTTCTCCTCCTGCCCGTCTGAGTAGTGAGGCCATAAGCACTTTAGAGACATCCCTATACCTTCGAATCTCGATCCCGATACTTTTTTTTTAACTTCTAAGAGACGCAGGTGCATGTTACGTAATTGGAGTTGAGAGTCACGTAAAATTTGAGTGACTTTGCTTCACCATTGAAAAAGATACAGTGACTAAGGAGCAATTCCTATGAACAATAATTGAAACTCTACATAGAAGACGTTTAAAGACAGTTATAAATATGTATCAAAAGAACGCTTTTTATACTGATTCTGAATGTATAAATAATTTCGAGTTTTAGAAAAAGGGAAAATCGTCCTCCAGAATGTGTACGATTATGATGAAGTTAAACCAAGGATTCAACAATGAATTAGGACCCTAGAGCTTCTCCAGGTCTCTATTAGAATCTGTTTGTCAAAATTCAAAGTTTTGTAGTTTATCTGGTAAGAAAAACATTTGGCAACACCTAGATGATAACAAGCCAAGAATCCTGCACCAGAGAAACCGATCGATGATATATTATTATTATTACTGCTGATAATACGTTGAAGGAGTACGGACGTTGGTTTCATCGGGCTCGCCATGGTGATATTGTTTTGGCGGTTCTTGTTCTTCATCTTTTTTGTCACATCCCCCTCCTGTTACTATTATGTACTGGTAGCCTCTGTATTACTGTACACAGTAATGGGGATGGCCCGCGCTCCTCCCACCCGTCTAGAAACGGTCAAATAACGCCTTTAATCCTCGATTTTATAAATTATTAACAAGCAGTTGGTTCAGCCGACAGAAGAGCTTTTGCAAAGGTCTTACTCTTGTATGGCATGCTAGATAAATATAAATAAAAATAACTAGTTATTTTAACTGAAAGTAAACGTTTAATAAAGTAGAATTAAGAGAAAGAATCAAACTTTAGTGTAAAGAGCAGGGCATTGAGAACGGAACAGCCCCTCTCATACACGGAGTAATTTCTGTTCGTTTTAAGTTTTAATGTCGCTCCTTACTTTCAGTTAAAAAAAACAGCGTGAAAGATAGTTATAAAAAGGGGAGGTGGCCATCCCCGGAAAAAAGTTAACAAAGGAGAAGACAAGAAGGCAGTCGAAGCTTGTAGCTACGTAAGGGTAAAAGATAGCTGTGAAATGGGGAGGTGGCCCTCCCCGGGAAAAGGTAAAGAAGACAAAAAGGGAGTCGAGCTTGTAGCTACGTAAGGGTAAAAGATAGTTATGAAATGGGGAGGTGGCCCTCCCCGAAAAGAAGTGAAGAAAGGGGAAGACAAGAAATGGAGGCGAAGCTTGTAGCTACGCATCGGGATTGATCGCGTTGCGCTTTTCGGGCCGGTTGAGCGCGACGGTCAGGATGCCGTCCTCGGGCGCGACGATGAAATGCGAGAGGACGAGATGATCGAAGGTCATGGCGGTCTTTCGGGTCGGGGCCGGGCGGGTCGGGACCGGGCGGCGCGGGGTCACATGGCTTTCGCCTGTTCTCGCAGTCTGAATTTCTGGATCTTGCCGGTCGAGGTCTTGGGCAGTTCGGCGAAGATCACGGTCTTGGGGGTCTTGAACCCGGCCAGCAGCCCGCGGCAATGGGCGCACAAATATGATAGAAAATGTACGCAAAACGTCCACTGTTTCTTCAGCAGACAATTGTACAATTTAATCAAAACCAGTCATTATCCTTTTATGTTATTCTTTTCTATCAAGTCAACCAATTTTGATGGTTTCTTCAGGGATTTTCTTGGCTTAAATTTGTTGAATTGGGGAGCTTATGCCTTCTATAGTCTCCTGATTTTGTGTGACTGATCCGAATAATTTCTGAGTGCTTTCATGAAAAACACCTATTTTTTGTGAACTTGTGCCTCATTCTCCGAAATGAACCAGTTCATTTATCACTTTATACGTTTTATTAGGGACACAGTGAAATTTCGTTAACTGAAGAGGAATAGGAAAACTTTTCATGTTTCTTAAGGAATAATTCCTTCCCTCTCAAACCAGGTCAAGGAATAATAAGAACTTGCTACAATAGCTTGTTTTTACCATTCCTTAACTTGGTTGGTTAGAGAAGTTGCTATTCAATAGAGCAAGAAAAGTTTGCTTATTCTTTTTACGTTTACTGAAGTCAACATCATTCCTTAATAAAATTTAAGTAGTGATATATAAAGGGGACTTTTATTTGTTTGGGATGTGCATTGCTGAAATGAATCAGTGAAACAAGGAGCGTCTATAATATAGTATAATATTAATATATAATGTCTATAATATAATATAAGTGATAATCCAAATTCCCGATTAGCGTGCATAGCTGAAAGAATTTTGTTAATCGATGAAGTTGCTATTTTTTTTGCCTTACTTTGATTTTTGTTATGATGATAGTTCTTTGATGAAGATAGATATAGTTAGTTCTTTGTGTTTTTATTTCATTTTTGTGATAGTGTGTCTATTTGTCGGCCTTATCCTTTGTTCCATAGTAACGTTTCTTAGACATCGGAAATATTCGATTACCAAACTGGAAGTTAAATAAAGTCAATCCAAAGTTCATATAGGATAAAGGATAAAGGTTATAAAGGAAGATGGTGGGTCATTGTAAAGGCAGGGGGTATGCCAGATACTTAACAGAACGCATTTCAATGCCCGAATATTTTGATGGGCAAGACTAAACTTGACGAAACTTGTATATTTGAAGTCAGCATAGATACGAACTGTTTGATAGTGAGTAATCGATACACAAGACAAGCCAAAAGGATACTGGGCATTTGCAATATGGCCAAAAAGAAGAAAATATCTCCATGTTGCTACCCACCCGAAGAAGAACAATTTTTGTTAAATGATGAATATATTGACACGCATATGTCTGAATGATTCTATGTTGCTAATTTACTTTGACTGTTACATTCTAGGTAAGTTGTAAGTCCTGAGGCATTTCTTTTCTATACATTATTGATCATTCCCATTTTCAGAAGATTTTTCTGCGAAACACTCGGGAAAGAAAGTTCAGGAAAGTTCTGAAATACTCACGGCCGCCCATGCGCTCGATTTCGATGATTGGGAACTGCCCGGAAACAGCCATCCCAGCGCTGTCATTCTGCCCGCCCTGTTGGCAGCGGCCTACGGGCGGACCCTGCCGCCAATGGCCTTTGTTACGGCCTATCTGGTCGGTTTCGAGGTGATCGCGCGGATTGGGGAGGCGGTAAACTTCGAACATTATGCGCGGGGCTGGCATTCGACCGCGACGCTAGGGCCCATCGGGGCCGCCGCGGCTGTTTCCCGGCTCCTGGGATTGAACCAAACCCAAGCCGTTTAATTCTGCTGCTACTAGCGTTATTACTATTACTAATACTGCTACTACTGCACATGAATACTTTATATTTCTAAACTACCCCAACTACTACTTCAATTGCAACAAATTGTAAAGCGTAGAGCACTAAGATGAAAAGGGTGCCAAAAGGGCACATCAACAATGTTTTTGGAACGGCTTACCGCATCAAGGGGAAACTTCCGGGGCATCTCATTACTGGTAATCCTGCTATTAATACTACTAGTACTAATACTAATACTGTGACTGCTATTACAACTATACCTTATTTTTTCTGCATTTGAGCTCCTATGACCCAGGAACTCACGTGCATAAGTTGCAAGTCAATCTGAGAAAAAACTTCTTTAGTCCCATTTTCGAGCACACGAATTGATAAAAACCAATCTTTTGCGAGTTCTTTTACAGCATTAAGCTTGCTGTTGCCCAGGGTCTTGTAGATGTAAGTTTCTATTCGACGAAAAAAAAAATTATGTTTATTATATCTGGCTACTACTTCAACAAAGAAACTACTACCTTCTATCTTCTCTCGATCTACAGGATCGAGGGTGTACCGCCAAAATCAAAACATGCATTAATTCAAAAACGGTCAGAAATTAAATAAAAAAAACTAGTTTTTTTTTTTTAACTGAAAGTAAGGAGCGACTTCAAAACATAAAACGAACAGAATTTACTTCGTATATGAAAGGGGCTTTTCCTCCTCGACGCCCCGCTCTTAACGCTAAGGTTTAACTTTCTCTCAACTCTACTTTTTAAAACAGTAAAACACTTTGGCGTTGGGAGCGGGGCGTTGACAATGGAACAGCCCCACCGCAGACTTTAAAGTGATGTGAACGATGCTGAGTTTTTTTCCTTAGAACATCCTAAAGTTGTGAGAAACAAAACATTTACATACTCTAATTCTGTTTCGTTTTCTATCATTAAGTGTATATCCAAACAAGTTGTTCCTTGTGTCTGAAACTCTTCGTCGTCTCTTAACCGGCAGCTCTGCAGCACATACCATAGGGAAAGCCCTTCTTCTAGTAATATCTTTCCCCCAAAATTCAGTATTCGTTTTCTTCCGCCAATCTTTTGAAAATTTTAAGCTACATTTACACCGGCATTTTCCATTGCAAGGTATGCGATTACACTTGAAGCTTTTTCATTAATATTCCTAGCTGCAGTCTTAACTTTCTTCGCTAAGACACTATTAGCAACTTCACAAATTGTTTTTCTAAAATTATTCCAACCATTTTTCAAATTGTCAAATTTTAAACTCTCGAGTTTAGTATTCAACTGTTCCTGGAAAATTTCTCTCAAATTCTCATCCCGGAGTCCACCAAAACCATAACTTTCAGTAAGGTAGTTACCATTCTTAAGTTTCAGCTTTAAATTAACCCTAGACACTACTAGATGGTGGTCTTTGCTAGCTTCATCGGGGCCTAAAAAGTATATTTGGTATTTTTATTTAACACGAAAAACTGCAAATAACAGCATACGGTTTTTAAGAACGAAGGTGGTTCAAAGTCGCCCTTATTGGTTTGTGCTGGGTGTGCAGCTCAATTGATTATGTGATAGATTTGTCCAGCTACTTTAAAGCTAAAAACATTAAGACTATTGATGGTTCCGTCATAGCTTATGTCAATTTAAGCTAACCCTAAAAATATGTTCAAGTTTCGGATTCGAATCTGGAACTCTTTAGACTGTAAGTACTCCAATCTTTTTGATCACTTAAAAAGGGCATTAGAACTTTAATTTCCGTCCAAATGCAGCCTCTCCCGATCCTCTAGGAACATTATTTCAATATGATGGCCCCTGGGGAAAAAGAATAAACAAGCACCCCCGATCTTTCTTCTGGCAAAATAGAAAATTCCACATTTATACATATAGGAGCTTAAATCTTCTAAAATAAAGTTCTCTGCCACACTAAATCTGATAGCGGGATTTTCTATAAAAATTCCTTGAATTTTAGTGTTTCCCTTCTATTTAAGAAATCGCAAATGTGAATTGAAGAGTTTTACCCTGTATAGTCGGCACAAAATTTACTTAATGATTATTATTATTATTAATTTTAATGATTATTAATTTTAATTTTATTAATGATTTTATCAAAACATCCAAAAAGAAGCAAGGTAAATACTATATTTGACACATCTGGCATTTTTCAGAGCATCAAATTCCTTAATAAGACCAATCTAAAGAGCATCTGTGACTCCTCAAACGAGGGTCCAACTAGACCCGTGGCACCGCTTATTTTGGAATAACATCGTTAAATCCACCAACTTGGGACAAAAATTTCAATCCAAGTGAAATTTTTGATTATTTTTTTGGCTATCTTGGAGAGTGGGGTTAAATTATTGCTTCTCAGACAACTTTTTCAAATATCTAATCAACCTTATCTTGGCTAAACAATTGCTTAAAGACTGTTTTTTATATCTTGAAGATCAGTATTTTTGCAGATATAATAAAGATATATTTTACAGGTAAATGGGGGTATATCCATCCCAATGGAGGTAGCCCTTTTGAGAAGAGTTTCCCATGTCTCTGGCTGTATGAAGCTCTTGATTGTTTTTTTACCCAGTTTATAAGCTGCACATTTTTGGAGAAGGGTGGGTATTGAAACTTTGTCGAATGCCTTCGAGAAGTCAATATAAATGCAATCAAAGGGTATAGCTAAATCAACAAAACGTGGAAAATCCAAAATAACCTCAAGAAGCTAGAGTATTACGTTTTTCGAAAACCATGCTGAGCAGGATTCCAAAGAGGATTTTCATGAAAATACCTTTGAACGCGTGATACAATCAACTTTTCCATCACTCGGCAAAAAATAGAGGTAATTGAAATCGGCTAAAACTTAAAACAAACAGAGATTATTATGCATATGAGGGGGTTCGTCCCCTCGTCAACACCTCACTCTTTATGCTAAAGTTTATTTAGTACTTTTAAGAGCTTCTTATTGTTTTAGTTGAACTTCCCTTGTGTTTCAAGAGTCGTTCTCAAAGAATTGGGACAAAATTAGAGCTTTAGCGTAAAGGTAATCCCCTTCACATATGCCATAATTTGTGTTCGCTTTAAGTTTTAATATCGCTCCTTACTTTCAGCTGAAAAAACTTGTTTTTTCTCTAATGCTATAACGAACTCACTCTTTTGCTAGAATGACTGTAGTACACATTTTTTTTTAAATGCCACCAATCAACAAAAAAACATACCACAGTTTGTGCCTAGTCATCCCAGATTGTGCCCACTCACCCCAGATTGTGCCCAGCCAATTCAGATTGTGCCCACCGATCTCAGATCGTGCCCACCCAGCCCAGATTGTGCCCAGTCATCCCAGATTGTGCCCACTCTCACCAGATTGTGCCCAGTAATCCCAGATCATGCCCACCAATCTCAGATTGTGCCCACTAATCCCAGATAATGCAGTAAAATGAAAGATAAAATATTATTCTTAATTTTTGAAAGTGTTATTTTTGTCCTGTACTAAAGCAAGATTTTGCTTGAACCTGCAAAGCGATAGAAAATTGAGGTACAATTTATGACGAAGAATCGCAAATGCAAAACTGTATTGACACACCGCATATGGCAGGAATGTCAATTGACAGGGGGAGTCGAGATTTTAAACGTAGGAATCCCCAGAAAAGCTATGACGGACATTTGTCAGTCGTGGCTTTTATCATTTTGACATTTTTTAAGTCGTTCTCATATTTTTAAATAAAACAGGGTTATGCATCTCTACCTCTTTTATTATATATTAGAAATAAAACAAGGCTATACTGCTATTTTTTATGGTATGTCTTGCAAATGAAACAGGGTTGTTCAGTGCTCTTTTTATATGGTACTTATACAAATAAATCAGGCTCTGCAATAAAACAAGGCTATACATTGCTTCTTTATTTAATAAAAAAAATATTAGAAATAAACAGAGCTATTCATTCTTAATTAGTTTTAGACTAAAAAAACAAAAACAAATAAAAGTAACACATGCTGTCAATTGGGAGTCCAACGTTTGTTCTGTCGGCTGTTTCCGGGTAGTGGTCGGGTTGTGCCCGGGCTGTGCCCAGCATACTATCTCAGCCCAGCCAGGTGAAATCTCCAACAAGTGCTGCCCGCCAGGTGAAAGTGCAGTGCACGCATTCAATACAAGGTGCGCCCTTCACGTCAGGAGCTCTTGGGGGAGCGAGATGTCGAATGAAGAAGGTGTTTTGGGGAGATGGGGCCTGGAACAGGTGTCACCCGTTGGACACGGGTGTGCTTCTGGTTCACTGTGTGTTGTCGCGCGTCCGGCTCGCGCTGGCTTCCGACGAGTACCGCAGGCTTTCGATCGGCGATGTCGCCGCTTTTCACGGGTTCTGGAGCTGGAGCCAGTTTTCCCAAGCGTACAAGAGGCAGTTCGGGGAGTTGCCGTCGGACACCAGGGCGCGCATGAACTGATCTTGTCCGGCGCGGTTCTCTTTGCTGGACCTTTGCTTCACAGAAGTGCAAAACTGGTGGTTTACAGAACGAGCTCCGGAGCTCGCCAAATTCAATTCATCCACAAGAAGACGGGAGCAAGAAATAGTCCCTAATAGAATAAGAAAGATATCAAATCCTTTTTGGACAAAATTTAATGAAGATACCAATTTCAAATGTAAATATGCAGGAAGAACAAGTGCAAGAGCAGCACATGCTCCTGCTCCAACAATCGCAATAAAATCTCCAAAATTAGGAATGGTTGCAGCAGCAAAAAGTAACCCTCGATGCGATTGCCGGCAATGAACCCGGCGCCACATTGAACGCGAGCGACACACTACAGCGAATGCAGGCCTTTGGTTATACCACTGAAACCATGCAGTTCATAAATGGAAGTAAGAGAGAGAACTTGATCTGGATAACAAATTCTCTTAGAACAATTCAACATGTAGGGACCTATGTACCTATTGCACCTATCAAAACAGATAGGTGCAAATACGAAAATTGGTATTTAAGCTGTGTATGCCACAAAACAAAATTGCGTTCCCACCTATGGTTTTGTAGTATGATCTACGTGTCGCAGTGCGGGCTTGGAGGAGGCGCCGAGTTCAGAACTCTGTACCAAAAGCTTCTCATAGGCAAGATAGGAGTTTTATACTGTATTGGTATCAAGTTCCTTCAGGCCGTCCTTGAAGGCTTGAGCGAGACGCTTTGCCCAACCTGCACAGAAGAAGGTGTTGCGCGCAGCCTGCGGGGCGTCGAGCGTCACGCATTTCCATTTCTGCCACCGCTGTGATGCGCGGCCGGCGACAAACTCATAGCCCCCTGGCTTCTCTTCGAACGATTTCAAGGCCGCGATGGTCTGTTCCACGCTGTGCAACACTGAGGGAGCAAAGAGTTGCTCTTTCTGTGTCGACAGCGACAGTTTGGCACACTGCTCCAGCATATCCATCACTTCTTTTTTTTTGTTTTTTTTTTTCTTTTTCAGTAATTAGTTTTTTTTTAGTTTTTTATTAGTTTTTAGTTTTTTTTTTCTTTTTAGTTTTTTTTGTAGTTTTTACCTTTTTTTGCGTTTCTTTTTACTTTTTTAGTTTTTAGTTTTTACCCTCTTTTTAGTTTTTTTAGTTTTTTAGTTTTTTTCTAGTATTTTCTTTTTAGCAGTTTTTATCTTTTTTAGATTTTTTTCTTCTTTTGTATTAATGCTAAAGCCAAGGTTCGAACCTGGAACCTCTCGGACCTACCCAATTAGAGCCCGGTGAATCATAATCGGTTGATGAGTTTTCCCATCTTCGCCTACATACGTCAAGCCAAATCGCTCAGGATTATTAAAATCAATTTGAACCGTTGAGCATTGCCAGGCACGTCCCAGAGCGTCACGAATTTTCAAATCGATCTTAGGCCCATAAAACACACCCTCACCCGGATCAATTTGATAGGGGAATCCTCCACCTTTCAGGGCTGATTCCAAAGCATTCGTGGCCTGCTCCCATTTATCTAAGTCACCTACAGCCTTTTCTGGCCGTTATAGCATTTACGATATATCGGCGACACTTAATGTTAGGTTTATGGTATAATGTGCCTTATTATATTTCTTTTGTTTCACAGATGTTATACTTTTTCATTGTTACTACTATATACCATGTTTGCTATGAGTGTTAGTATCATAAGCTATTATTTTGTGTTATTTGTTTTTTGCCATTGCCCGAAGTGACTTTTGTTGCAATAAATACCTATCCATCTATGCATGCTAATACTAATAGTCCTATGATTGCTAGTCTTGCAACTTCCACTATTTCTCAGGCTAAGGTCGATGACTACATATATCAGATATATTCTACTTTTTCGAGCCCTATCTCCTCTCTCTAATACATCTTTACGTTTGATAACCAATATCCTTAGGCAATACATAAAACCATCAGGCATTGAATTTGGACCTAGCCTTGACCTTTTGTGTTGTCAACACCTAGGCTACAAGTTTCCTGGTAGTCTTTGGTATAGATTAATTGTTGGTAAAATTCTAGTTAATTGACTTCTAGCTGTCTCAGAAAGGGTTTAGGTTAGGAAAATGAAACTTTCAGGGATGAATCTACACAGAATTTTGATCCGTTGACTTTGGGAAAATAATTAGCGTGGGAGGGGGCCTAGGTGCCGTCCAGTTTTTTTGGTTACTGAAAAAGGGCACTAGAACTTTTCATTTCCGTTAGAATGAGTCCTCTTGCAACATTCTCGGACCACTGGGTCGATACGATCCCCCCTGGGGAAAAACAAACAAACAAACAAATAAACACGCATCCGTGACCTGCCTTCTGGCAAAAAAATACAAAATTCTACTCTGCAACAGTGTTCTCTGATACGCTGAATCTGAAGGTGTAATTTAAACCACTGAATAATGTGACCCTCATAGTCAAAACGGACCAAATCACAATCTGGCAGCTGAACTACGGTATTTCATAATACCTTTGCCAATTAGCATGTTTTTGCCAATTAGAGATATTTTGCCAATTAGCATGTTTTTTCCGCTTTTTTACTTAGCAATAAAATTCCTGTTTTAATCATTCTCGACACATCAGCCTTTTTTCTGAGAGGAAAATTTATTCTATGATCGGAATTATGTTATCGTTACTTTTTTTTCATTATCATATACGGTCTAAGAAAAAACCGTCAAAATATTATTTACCTTAGTTTTTTAAAATCTTTACCATTTGAACTATATTTCATCGTCAAAAGATTATTTACCTCAGTTTTTTAAAATCTGTACCATTTGAACTATATTTCATCGTCAAAAGATTATTTACCTTAGTTTTTTTTTAAATATGTACCATTTGAACTATATTTCATCGTCAAAAGATTATTTACTTTAGTTTTTTTTTAAATATGTACCATTTGAACTATATTTCATCGTCAAAAGATTATTTACCTTAGTTTTTTTAAAAATCTATACCATAGGCTTTTTGACGGAGGGAAGGCGAGACGGCCAGGTGCGACTGCTGAGGGAAAGGACCGTGGCGTACTTGAGGAAGGGGCTGGAGAGGCCGCTGGGGCCGAGCTACACCTCGCTTTCTGCGAGTCGGCCGTGGCTCGTCTACTGGATGCTCCATGCGCTGGAGCTGCTCGACGCCTTTCCAGACGATCTTGTGCCGGGGGTCAGGGCTACCTTGCTCAAGTGCATGGATGCCAATGGGTGTACGTATGGCTTACTTGGTGTTGCTGGTGTTGTAGTTGGAAGTATGTAATCCCTCTTTGCGTCACAATACGCTAAGCAAATTTAGAGCAAAGTACTTCTTCACTTCCTCTTGAAGGGACACCATCTATTCAAGTGTTGAGCAATAAAATCGCACTTGATTCCATTTAGCAGGCCAAATTTTTGGCTACCTTCCATTATGCACCCAAAAATTTTAGACCTTTCTACATAATGCAACCCCGTCTAATTTTGGGTGTCCCACAAACGTATCCAAGGTTATTCAATGTTCTAAACAATACAGCACATTATTAAAAAGCATAAACGTTTTGGTTAGTACTTTTCGGAATGGATTTTCATTTATTCTTAGAATTTAAAGCACTGACGACCCTCATTCTAAGAGCTTGGAGGCAAAAAGAGCATATATAAACCATTCATCCGATAAAAAAAGAAAAAAAAGAGGGGAGCACTGGGGAAAGATTGGGGATTACTGACAGCATGAAAATGAGGAAAGAAACAAATATTGAGGCGAAGGAGGAACATAGGAGCAGCTAGAGGAACAGCAAAAAATGTAGCTTTTTGATGAATCAATTTCGGGATGGATTGTCGAAGCGAGCCAAGGACCTCTGAATAATGGAAGTGTTTTCAAACCAAATGAAGCGGTGAGGGTTATTGTGCATGTTTTGGACCAAGGCAGAATCAAAATTCTTGGGCCTTTGGTGCAAACTATGACTTTGTTGATTGAATATTTGTGTTTCAACAACCCCTTTTCCAATTGTTGATGTTTTACCAATATGGAAGATTTAGAGATGTTACATGCCTTAAAATTTGAAAACTGGCATTTTTCACATTTTTAAATCTCTTTCATTGGGTGGTATCCAGGAAATTTTCAGTGGGGAAGCTATTAAAGCGTATCTAATGAGAAATCTTGTAAATGTATACATTCTCTTTCAAAAGCCCTTAACAGGTCTACTATGTTCCAGTCCACCGCTAGTCCCAGGGGTAAAAAGGATATGTCAGTACTTCCAAAGCTAGAATGTCGTTTTCTTCAGTTCTAACATGAAGGGCTGAAAACCTTCTGTGAAGGGGTTCTCGACCGGTGTTATTTTTTTGCAATTTTTATTTTGAACCACCACCTTATTCGAGGGTTCTGAAGTTTCTTGTTTTTTGTTTTTAATTCTCAAAAATTTATTGGGAGTAAAATTTCTACTACAAGCCTAATACTAATAGCTCATTGCAGCCCTAAGTCACCTGAAGTCAATACAAATGCACACGGTCCTCCTAACCCCAGATTATTCAAAGCTTCTCCCTTCCATGAAGCTCCAATTACCTTTAAATCCTTTCTTATAATTTTTACCCCCAAATCGGAGAGTGACATTCTTTTTGTTTGGCCCAAAACAGACAGTCAAAAAGACCATAGTACAATTAATATATAAAATTAAACAAAAGCAATTTTTTTCAACTGAAAGTAGAACCATTGATTCGATATGAGCATATCTAAGAAAAACAGAAAAATGGAACGAAAAATAAACAAACAAATGAACACGTATCCGTGGCCGTGATTTTATAAAACATAAATAAATAAAAAATGAAAAATACAAAGCTCCCCATTTTTGTAAACAGGAGCTTCAAACCTCTACAGTTGGCCTCTCTGTTATGTTGAATTTAATGGTAATATTTTCATTAAGAATGCTTGACTTTTTAGGGGTATTTTCTCACTCTTTCGAAAATCAACCAAATTTTCCAGGCTCATCTGAAAACCGCCACGTTAGGTCTTCCGACAATGGCAAATCCAACACTTTAGTTGTTTTAAGGCAGGTCATTTTTTAGGTTTAACAAAATATAAAAATTTTGTTTCTATTCTAAAGATTCCAACATTCAAGGTGCAAGGGAACCTTCAAACATTCGGTTTGAATAGAAGACTTTTTTTTTCCTAAAAAATATTTTTTCTCTCAGACCTATATGCCGAAAGTTTTTATGACACATAAAAAATCAGGCATTCTCGGAGTTTGGCTTAGATTGTACTAATGAGTAAGATTCAAGGTCTCATCTGCAGGAATATGAATTTTTATTTTTTCCAGAAGAAAGATCACCGACGAATGTTTATTTGCATTGTTGTTCTTCCCAGGGTGATGGTACAAAAGCAACAGTCTTAGAAGATTGACTGAGGGCCCATTCAAAGGAAAATTAAAAGTTCTAGCACTCTTTTTAAGTGACCAAAAATATTGGAGGACAGCTTGCTCCCCTCCCACGCCTTTTTTTCTCCAAGGTCGGTCGGTCAAAATTTTGAGAGAGCTATTTTGTTTAGTATGGTTGAAAGAGGTTAAATTAAAAGGTACAAAAGAGGAAATTTCACCTACTACACACTGAAAAACTTTAGTCACCTAGCACTTAATATTCTTACCTCCATACGGTTAAATAATTTCGGATTAATCTCTAATAGTAATTTTGATTCTTGCTCTTTACCACTAAACCAGTGTTTCACACCTTCCATCAAAAGTGAAAATAGGGAATAGGCATCATACTCAACACGATCTGGTTCAACAATCAAAGAATACAGTCGACTAAAATGAAAAAAATTAACTAAAAAAAGTAATTAGTTGGCTCGTGCGAGATAAGAAATTGATGAAAGGGCCCAGAATGATGGTTAGGGAAAATGCTATATAAGGTCCAGTTAATAGATTAACTGCACCTTGACTTTTCGAAGTTATTGTTGTTACAAGGTACCACTGTACCACTGTACGCCCCCCAAGCCCTCCCCGCGCGATTAAGTCGTTACGCGCCATTGTAGTTGTGTCCCTGTGTCCCACCTGTGAATATAGATCGATATATATATATTTTTTTAACTACGTAAAACTTGCGAATATACAACATTCTTCGATGTCCCATAAAACAGCCGCTACAGAGAGGAATGTTTTGGCCTTTTCTGAGGATTGATCCTAAAAACATAAAACGAATCAGGGTGTATACAAAGCTTTGGCTGCCTGCTATACTGAATACACCTCTAATCTGAAGCCACCATTGTATACTTGTTAAAATCAGGAAAAAATTAGTTTGTTATCCATACAGAACAAAGGTGAGAAATAAAATAAAATATTTCATTTTGTTGAATATTTATTATATTGCATTATCTCATTTGAATCATATTCAGTGATATAAATAGAATCCATTTTTTGAATTATCCATTTATTTTTTACGTTTATTATTACAAAAATCTTACGTGGCTAACGATTGTGCTTAGCCGGCCCAAGGGCAGTTTTCTGTTTTGTAGTCGACTCAAGGGCATCTTTTCGCCCTTGGGTCGGCTGCAGCACATTGTTATACCGCCTCTCTGCTAATTATATTAAATTCTTTTTTGAAGCAACCATAAAGCCCCTTCGAGAAAGTCTTTCATAAATTCACATTCTTCAGCCTGACGATGAATATAAGAATCAATATCATCCTCCAATTCAGGATGTTCATTCACGCGATCCAAAATCATTGTGGTAAAAGCAGACGAATATTTATGATTTATAATTGAAAAACTTGCTGAACACTACAAAAAATCAAAAAACATAGGAAAACTCGCAAAACTATACGTTTTATCGCTATATTAACTCTATAACTATCTACCCTAGCAATGAGTTCTACTACCCTAGCAATGATGCATGGACGGATATTAGATTAGACATATCTATTAACAAATGAACTAACCTCCTTTTTATACAATCCTAATAAGGGGGGAATTAATGCCATATTCACGTGTGAAAGCACCGTAAAAATTATGGACATCTAGATATTATTACGCTTGTACTAGGTTCAAACACATTCGATTTTTGTCTTAAAGTTCCCTTAAAGTTTTAAAAATCCCTTAAAGTTTTTATTGCCATTTTCAAATTCAACCTTTCAAAAAATCGTACGTCTTTTAGAGCGAAAGGCTTAAAATTTCAACGTTTTCCTAGCAATTTCCACGGTATTTTTTTGCTCAAAATCCTTTGCGTCTGACCTAGCATTAGATGAGGGTGCTTTGAGATAAACGTGTTTTCCTAATTTCGAATCTGGAATCGAAGGTGAGGTGATAATTAAGTATGCCGTCGATTTTTTTGACAGATCAGTCATTCCTTCTGCTGAGTTGGAATTTTGGAACACAGTTAACAATGATATCTAGCCTGCAAAGCATATTGGTGCTAAGGCAGCGTCAAAATAATGTTTAAAATATTCTCGATCTGCTACGTAAGTGTGATTATGATGATTTGGATATTCTTTGCTATGTTATTCGTGTACTTACTGAAGTCCCCTGTGTACCAGCGGTAGCATGTTCTAGACTTGCGGGATTTGATCTCCTTTTTTACAAATCGGTTGGGTTTTCTGAGGCTCGTAACATATGATTGGTAACATTAAAATTAACAAATTTTATATATTTTGAATCAGTGTATAAATCCAGTTCTCCTGATATGTTCATTGTTATCAAAATTACTTTCTTTAGAGTTTTGATTTCTAGTGGTCCGAGTCACTCTTTACTTAGAGTTCGTCGCCACGAACTATTTGATAACGTATTAAGGGACTAAATTGTCACGAGGAGCAGAAAAAATTACTATTGAAAAATAAGCCTCTGGGCGGCTTGGTGCTGCAGTGAGTTATTAGTAGTAGTAGTAGTAGTTGGTAAAATTAGTATTGTATTGTATCAGATTAACGACGCTTCTTGACTACTAAGGTCCCTGCGTCGGCCCTGCAGTGCATTTGGTAAAATTAGTGTAGTAATAAGTATCTGATTTCAATTCTTGACAGAGAAAACGTTTGCAAATCATAAAAAATGCCAAGTATCGCCTGAGACTAGATAGCGTTGGTGATTTTTTTGTCGATACTAGCACCAGTTCCCACTCTGGCAAGTTACCAATCCAGTTTGGTATTGCAAAAAATACCTTTGATGTTATTGATGCTATCTTAAATAAAAAAGAAATCTCTATTCCTGCTTCTATTGTTCTTGATGGTGAATATGATGAACATGATGTTGCAATGGGCGTACCTGTAATAATTAATCAAAATGGAGTATCTGAAATACAAAAAATCAAACTTGATGATACAGAATCTTCTTCTCTCAAAAAATCTGCTGAAAAAATTCGTAGTGATATTGAATCAGTTCACGAATGATTGATTATTTCTTCAAAATTCTTTTCATGTTCCGGTCTTTGCCTGCAGGTCTTGGACATTAGTCCCGTCACTAATTTACATAGATGGAATTGAAATTCCTTTAGATGGTGATATGAGCTATTTGATAACTGTCCACCAGCTCTTAGCAGAAGCATTTTGGAGTTTGGAAGCAAATTTCTCTTTGTATTGAATACGTGATTGCCAAAGCACGCGAACTGTTTCTTTACGAGCTTATATGAAATAAAGTATATCTTTTTCGCTCTTTGAGAGTAGCCATCGCCTGTGTGACTTTTAATTTTTCGAACAGTATTTATGCTGGCGCAGGATGAACTGGTTGGATGCTGCGGCCTGCACCCGTACGATGTACCGGAGAAGGTCTATGAACTGGGTTTTCATATCTGCTCGGCATACTGGCGGCGTGGCTTTGCCTCAGAGGCTGCCCATCGCGTAATCGCCTACGCCTTCAAGGAGTTAGCAGCCCAGGGTCTTTTTGCGGGGCACAACCCGAACAACAGGGCTTCGCGACATCTCTTGGAGAAACTGGGATTCCAATACACCCATGATGAATTCTATGCACCTACTGGTCTGAAACACCCCTCTCTGAACGTTTTTGAATTAATACATGTTTTGATTTTGGCTCAGCGCACATGAATAGTTCAAACGAAATTAACATATTAATTTTTTTTTTTTTTGCTAAATGACTTTCTCTTAGATCGGATGATTTCGAAGAAAAAGGGTGGGAGAGGAGGCCTAGTTAGCCTCCACTTTTTGGCTACTTAAAAATGCAACTAGATTTTTTTATTTTTTGTACCAAAATTTTTGTTAGTAATAAACATACTTACCTTACGAATTAACTTACGTAACGAACTTCTATAGTCGTATACGGGGATAATTTTTAAAAACATCAAATAAAATGTTTTGGAGAAAAGAAAATATTCTGTCGATCGTACGTTGTGCCGATCATTCTCTCAGCATGTTTAGAGTATAGAAACAAAGTAAAACAAAAAAAACAATCATAGCAATAAAGGAACTTCATTATAGAAGCGGAATTTTGGCTAAACCCTTTTGGCCTTGGCTGCCATTAAAAGGAAGGTTGGAATTGTACTCCCCCTCCCTCCCGTATGACATTTTAGATGACGAATAAGAAACAAAAATGCCAAATTTTGTTATCGCAAAGAAGGCGAAACCATTCATCGGTCCAGTCACGCGCAAATCGCCGATGCGACCGACATGGTCGACGAGGAGAGTGACGCCCACACCGCACATGAATTGTTTGAGAAGCTCGAAGGCAAGGACTGTGTTGTGATGGCCCATATCGGCGGACGCTACGCCGACATCACATTTGCCCACGACGAAGGCATGGAAAGCGCTGTCGAAGTGCACTCCGCCTGGGGCACGTTCGATTGGGTTGTGCAAGATGCATTCGATATGGGCTACCGCGTCGGCATTGTGTTGACGCGCTCGACACCGACCATCTCCTTGAGGAAGGAGCCGTCGCCGTCGTAGTCCAGCTGGATGCCGTGGTCGCCGGAGGAGCGCACCTCCTTGAGCGTGCCGTCGATGATCTTGTCGCCCCGATGCATGAGCAGAATCGAGTCGCAGAGCTGCTCAGCCTGCTGCATGATGTGGGTGGAGAAGATCACCGTCTTGCCTTCACGCCGCATCTGCAGGATGAGGTCCCGCATGACGTCGGCGTTGACCGGATCGAGGCCCGAGAAGGGCTCGTCCAGGATGAAATTATGTTGCTTGATTTTTAGTTTTATTGTTTCCATATGTATTTTTTCAAGAAAAAAAATATTGCTGAGAAAAAAATACACTTAAAAAATATATTTATATTACACTATTAATTATCCTATTAAGTGGAATAATTCTTACACTGTCAGCTATTGCTGTGGCTATAATTACAGGATTTTTAGTATTCAATCTACCGAAAATAAAATCAACTTACAAATTTATCATACTCATTTTAATTGGAATCATTTGATTTTTAATATTATGGATAATTGCACCAGAAAAGTTGTAGCTATCTACTCTACACCTCAACCTGGGCTGCACTTGTCCCCACAGATTAAACAAAATGCTTAGTTGACTCTAAAATCTCTTCCAGTGAAGTACTGTACATGTCTGTCTTGGATATGGGTATGTCGCACTCTATCATATGTTCCCTTACTCCAAAACTGTCTGCAGAGATGGATACATGCATGAAGATCAACAAAATCACACCTACCCTCCAAATTGATAGTGCTAGGCTGACTATAAGTGTTGTGACGCGATAGCGTGAGTCCAGTCGAATCAGTCCAGTTCAAAAGAATATTTGTACAAAATTAAAATTTGGCACTGCAACAACTGTTAAATCACTCTCTTCTCTGTTTTCTTTTCAAACCAGTGCACTGGCTTCCTCAACTCTCATAATATCAATCACAAATCACATTCAAATTCAAATCACATTCTTGCAACAAATCACAAATTCAAATCACATTCATACGCTTTTTCTTTCTCTCCATTCCTATTCACAAAGGCTACGGATTTGAACTTTAGTATCTTGCAAATGAAAATACAAAACTAAATCATTTTGTTTCTTTTTTAGGACGCCACAGAACAATGAGAAACATAGTGGAGGAGGACCAAACCATGAAATCTTTTCCCTCGTCACAGTCTACCAACTTCCGTGCGTCCTTGCAACCCCTCCCAAAAACCCACAACTTTCAACTGCTCATTTCAATAAAAAGTTTCTTTGACTTTCTTTTAAACAAAATTAAGTTACCGGGTGACCTTTCCACACTGAAAGAACATTGTTTCTAATAGCAAAACCCGACCACGTTGAATTCTTTATTTTTCTTTAAAGTTAACCGATCATGTTTGATTTTTTAGGGAGTTGTACATATTAATGCTTACATCCCTTCTATCTCTTACGTGTGTGCCTTATCATTTATTACACCTTAAATATGTTACAGTTTCTGAGTTCAATTATTATCATAAAGAAGTAGCATCTTGTTTAAGAGAGGCTGAATGCAGGGCTGTTCCGGTAGAATGTATCTGTATTGGTGCTCATAAATGATTCTGGTCAACAGATCCCTATTTAAAGACTGTGAAAAAAAAGCTAAATTCTGGCTTCGAGTTTAGAACAATTGTGGCCACCCATGGTCAAGGTGTGTATAGGCAGCTAGAAGATATGCGAAAACGACAATTAGAGCGTGTCAAAAATGAAATGAAGAGTAAACAAAAACGCGGTTAGAAGACATGCGACACCGAGCAAGTGAGCGAGTCAAAAGTGAAAATGAAGAGCAAAGACATGCACGGTTAGAAGACATTTGACACCGAGCATGTGAAAGAGTCAAAAATGAAAATGGAGAGCTAATACACACGCAGTTAGAAGAACAGCGGCGGCGTGTCAAAAATGCGGTTAGAAGACATGTGACACCGAGCATGTGAGCAAGTCGTGCCGCCGCGCTGCTCGGCATCCTAGTCGTCATCCCTGTGGGCGGCGCCGACATGCCGGTGGTCATCGCCCTGCTCAATTCGTACTCCGGCCTCGCCGCCTCGGCGGCGGGCTTCGTGCTCGGCAACAGCCTGTTGATCATCGCCGGCGCCCTGGTCGGCGCCAGCGGCCTGATCCTCACCCAGATCATGTGCAAGGCGATGAACCGCTCCCTCGTCAACGTCCTGGTCGGTGGTGGCACGGCCACCGGGGCGGTCGCCGGCGACGCCGACGAGGTCTACGCCGGAGCCGACAGATCTAGCGGGGGGTGTTGCGGCCGTGGATCTTGCGGCGTCCCGATCCGGCTGGTCCGTGCGTCGGATCGGGCTCTGGGCGGCCGCCTTCATTTTGCTGGGAACGCTAGCCGGTATCTTGGTGCGTGAGTTTCGCGTAGCGACGACGCCGTCGGTTGCGGAGCGTCGCCCGGGAGAAGGGGCGCCTCCCGCTCGCTCCCTATCTTTGGTGAGTGATCCGGCCTACCAGCCCGAGGCGGTGTATCGGGAGTTGTTGGGGGCCCGAGATGAAGGTGCCTCCTGTTCAACCCGCGCCACTGGCTATGGTAGTTCGAATGGTTTAATGTGACTTTCTTCGGGTGATTTATTACAGTAATTAAGTGAGGCCTTCTCAATCATATCCTAGAAAATGCATGCTAAATAAGAATTAAATCAAAACACTTCATAATTGCCGTTTTATCTCAGCTTTTAACTTTTTGCCATTTTTACTTTTTGCCATTTGCCATTTCAATGTCTTAGCGGTAACTTTTTGCCATTTTTACTTTTTGCCATTTGCCATTTCAATGTCTTACCGTTAACTTGAGATCTCTAAAAGATATAGTTTCAAATAACAAGGGATATTTCAACAAACATCTTGATGAACAGAGGAAAGGCTTATTGGATGTAATGATTTTAAGGAAGGGGCTTAAACTACATCCCCGGTGGTGCTCCTGTTGACACCCTCAGTAACAGTCAAAGATCCGCCTCCAGTGTTTGAAAATCTTTCAAAGTTTATTTAATAATTTTTTCAGTATGTAAATGGCAGTGAATCAAGTTGTAGCTCCTTATTGGGAAATATTTAAAGAGCCCATTATTGAATGTTCTATATTTCTGGCATTATTTAAAAAAAAGATAAGAATTCAAATAAAGAACTTTTTTTTCTTCTGAAAGTGAAAAGCAACATTAAAACTAAAAACGAACTGAAGTTATTACGTATATGAAGGTGGTTGCCTCCTCCTCAATACCTCGCTCTTTAAGGTGAAGATATTTTTTCCCCAATTCGTTACAAGCAATTCCTGAAAAAAATGAACCGTTTAATTAACAAAATAAAAATATTTTTTTTAGTATTAAAAAACGCTAGCGTAAATAGCAGGTTATTGAGGAAGGGCGATTTCGGAGGGGAGCATTCCTTCTTGTCCAGCTTCGGTTTCTCCATAGAGCATTTTTTCATAAGAAGAGATTACCTCGTCTTTTTCCATTAATAATTCTTCTAAATTATTAGAGGTTTCGAGAGCCCGGTCTTTCATCTTTTTTATTTCTTCGTTTAAGCTGTCTATTTGTTCTTTTAAGTTATTTACTGTTTCTGGATCTTTCCTCAAACGGCGCATTTCCTTGAGAAGTATATTTTTTTCCCGTTTAAATTTCTCTTTTTCTACCGTTTCGGCTTTGTTTTGATCGGATCTTCGCCACCGACCCGGAGAGTCTCGTCGACCTGCACAACAACACGGGACACAACCCTGCGTACGGCGTCGCGTTCTCGCTCGGTCATGCCGAGCGAAGCCTCGTCTCGCTCTTCGCGGACCGCGTCGTCCACACGCCGCTCGAGCTCGGCACGATCGTCGAGGCGACCGTTCCCCGGTTCCCGAGCGTGACCATCGAATGCGGACGCGCCGGCGCTCCCGCGGCGGACGAGGTCGCCGCGTCCGGTCTCGAGCGCTACCTCGATTGGGAAGTGATATAATGACGTTGTGGATGGGTTCAACGAAACTTCATAAACAATGCATTTTCTTGCGAATTATTTAGAATAGTTAAAAATTTTACACATGATGACATCATGTATAAACAATCTGAGAATGACGCACACGGAAACTCAAAATGACCCACCTCAGTTCCAATGTGTTATTCACGTTCCCGATGCACGTTCACGGTAGTATTCTTACGTAGGTGTACGGGATGGTTGAAGAAGAACCCAAAAATATAAACTTTGAAACTAACGACACTAGATAAAGTCAGATTTCAAAACTTATGTCAAACAAAAAGGACTAAATAAAGAGGGATGCTGGCTATGGAGATAAAGTAACATAAAAAGAAACAAGTTATTTTAAACACCGAAGGTTTACGAACCGGAGAAAATTTGCCGTATTTTGGAAAATAGGGGGAAAGATCCCCTAAAACTCATACAATCTTAACGAAAATCATACCATCGCATTCAGCGTATCAGAGAACCCTAATGCAAAAGCTCCTATCTACAAAAATATGGAACTTAGTATTTTTTGCCAGAAGACCGATTACGGGTGCGTGTTTTGCAAAAATTTGGAATTTTGTATATTTTTTTTGTCAGAAGAAAGATTTTTTTTGCTCCAGGGTTGATCGTATCGATCCTAGAACATTGAAAAAGAGCTCATTTGAACGGAAATCTATGTTCCTTTTTTAAGAGACAAAAAAAATTGGAAGGCAGCTGGCCCCTTCCCACGCCCCATTTTTCTCAAAATTGTCCGACCAAAATTTTGAGATAGCCATTTTCTTCAGCATAGCTGAAAGGCCGAATAACTTTGCCTTTGGTGATATTATTACCTTTCACAACCCTAGGTGACGTATTAATTTAAGTTGTTCTTCATTAGTTGCGCTTGCAGTTTTTTTTTTGTTTTTTTTTTTGCTCCAGTCTTTACTGTCTTTTTAATGTATGGATTTGAAGATAAAATCAAGCAGTTCAATGAAGTAATATGATGTAGACACCATTAATGTAGCAAAACTGCTTAGTGGTTCAATTTTATATTTCAACCATTTTACTAAAAAAGATTTACATGAATTTCGTTGAATGTGGGTAATTTAAATATGACAATGAGTTTTAATACTTCAAAACAACGTTGGAGAGACCAAGGAAAAATGATAATTAATGTTCCTGAATCAGCTACAAATGATAATTTTTCTCACTAGACAGTTTTTTTTTGTCTAGAAATGTGCTTTTGAACTTTTGGTTACTATGGACTTTTATCTTTGGGGCCTTATTATGGGCTCAAATTTTAATTCCTCTCATAAGCAATTATTAAATTATAAAAGAGGACAAAAAAAGGCATCAAATGATACATTCACTTTCATCCTAGCTAAATTATGTTGTCTACAAATTTACTGGGGAAGGGATAGAGTTCATTTTCAAGTAAAGTTAAGGGGGCAGTCATAACGAAGCTACACTTTTATATACTTCTTACGAAAAAATGCCACGAACTCTTATTTGTATGTATGTTCATGTTCAATAGGGGTTGAGTTAAAAGAAGACTTAATTAAATGGTTTATGTTAGACAAAGTTAAGTTAAACGGGGGCTGTTTACGTGGAAACTACTCACAAAAACAAACATAACTTGGTGTAAAGTTAAGGGGGCAGTCATAACGAAGCTACACTTTTATATACTTCTTACGAAAAAATGCCACGAACTCTTATTTGTTTCCGAGAAAATAAGATTTATTTAAACTTAGGCATATAAAGAAAGCATTGAGTCCCCACTCCTGATACTGGTCTGGTCGCCTGGCCCCAAGGAAAGTGAAATAATAGGAGCCTATGATTTTGTCGATTCTATCCCTCCCTCCTCCTCCTCTTATTTAAAATCCTCAGGCCCAATGCAAAATGCACCTACCGTGCCCGTGAAAACCTATTCAAAACGAAATTTGCGTTTTTTTTTTTTTTTTTTTTTTTTTTTTTTATTTGTTTTTTTTTGTTTTTTGCGGCAACAGTTATCTGTGAAAATTGATTAGCCTATTATCACCAATGGATGTAACACACCAATAAGATTGTTCTGATTAGATTCGAGTCCTTAGAAGTTATTAAATTAATTTTATTTTTCATTACGTAAAGCAAACCGGACTGAAGCCTTTATCATTTTATTTTTTCATCTGTTTTTTTCTTTACATGTTTTGTTTCAAATTTAAAAAAATTACTATGCTTTTTGGATGCGTTTCGATCTTACCAAGAAACAAAAAAATCTTTCAGTGTAGTACAATTGCTGGTTACCACTTGGCATGCGCTTTCGCAACAGAAAGAGGAAACGGATGTGCCGGCGCGGAAAGAGATTTTTTCGCGCCTTTTCTCTTCTGCCTTCGGGACTCGTTCATGATGGAAGGGATCCCGCAACAACACATAATACAGTACATAATACATTCTGCACCATCGTACAAAACAGAAACTGCATCTGCGCATAGAGACGAAATTCCTATAGGGGTGCTGAGGCGCGAAAGATTCGAATCCGTCGGAATCTTTTTTCACTCTATGTTGATGGTTGTTCCTTTCTCTCTCTCTCCAAATTAACTATCTTACCTTAAATTACCTTAATTTGCAGTTGCCAGCGATAAGGACAAGTCCTGTGAATGCTGGTCACTGATGATGATAATTCAACTCGTTAGGCTCATCCCCTATTGTAAGCCAGGAATTCTTTCACCACTCTTTGTCAACTGCAAACTTAAAGGCTTCAACCCTGGGTGACATAATAGCATTCTGGCTAAGGGAGTTCCATAGGCTGATTACGCGGTTAGAATAGAATTTGTTTTGCAACCTGGTGTTAGCGCGTTTTCAATAAAGCTTCAATATCATACTGTTGATTTAGAATGGTTGTAAGATAGGATTTCACATCTAGTAATGTTGGATTGATTGGTTTGTTCGGTACTTATATGGCAGATCAATGAGTGTAGTGGTTGTGGATATTATTAGTTCACCTCGTACTATTTTATTATTCCCCTCGTACTATAGTACTATTTTATAATATGTGTATTAATGCCTTTTTGAACTTATCTGGGAAAATGCCTTCCAGTAGGCACTGGTTATATACCATAGCCAATGGTGTAGCCAAAAGGTTCACTTTTATTTTTAATTGACGCCCTTGTACGCGTACAATACGTTGAATGGTGTGACGGGGTTGTCTCTCTATGTGAAGCACGAGAACCATCAGCCGGTTGGCGCTTTCAAAGTGAGAGGGGGGCTGAACCTTGCCGCTGATCTTTCCGAGGTGGAACGTCGAGCCGGACTGTTTACCGCGTCAACTGGCAACCACGGTCAGAGTATCGCCTTCGCGGCGCGGGCCTACGGCATGAACGCCACCATCGCCGTGCCAGAGGGGGCGAATCCGGCCAAAGTTGCCGGGATGAGAGGGCTATGTGCTTGAAACGTTAAGTATTGTTTTTTGTCATGTCTAGCTTTTGTTCAGAGAGATGGTTGGGATTTTAGCTATGTTGGAAAGTAGTTGATTTAATGAATGCATTCCTGTAGAAGGTCTGCAACCATGGCCCTAAATTATGCTTGGCTGTGTCTTCCAGCCTCTAGGCCTACCTGGCCTACTTCAAACACAAAATAGCCTATTCCTGTTTTTTTTTGTTTTTTTTTTTTTTGTGGTAAATATTGAGCAGTTCATATTAGCCTATTGACCTCAAATAAAGTGAATATATTAAGTTGTCCAATGATGATATAATTTCTTAAACATATTACGCTCAAAGGCTGGTTCTGCGACATGAGTTCTTTGATGATCAGATAGCTGGGATTTTTGGTAGAATGTTTTCAGTCATATATGACATTTGAAAGATTTTTCTACAATATGAATACTTTGATGATGAACTTAATTATTATTTGAAGTAAAATGTTTCTTAAATACATATCCAGGCATCAGCCGCGATAAGTCTCCCGCAAAAATTCACTTCACTTATTTTTTAATTAAAACATTCACAAAGCGACTTGAGCCGGGTCGCTCCTTACTACAGTTCGTTACCACGAACTGTTTGACTAGACAGCTATATTGTAAGAACGATTAAGATGGTTGGACTGTTAAGAGTTAAGGTTAAGATGGACTGGGGGAGAGGAAGGAGCATCGAGAGCTAGCTGGACCTCAGGTCGTTTGGTGCTCACATAAGTCTTGAGCAGTAATAGTGTACTAAATAACCTAGCCGTCCAAAGTTTTAGGTACTCCCAGTGAAGGAGCATATTGTGAGCAATTACAGCGTGGAGTAAATGGCACCCTGATATAGCAATCGCAAATTCTGTCGGTCTGTCTGTCGGTCCCGGATTTGCTACTTAGGCACTTCCAGGTAAGCTAGGACGATGAAATTTGGCAGCCGTATCAGGGACTGGGCCAAATTGAATTAGAAAAATCGTTTCCCGATTTGACAGTTTAGGGGGGAGAGTGTGGTGGCCCGTTAATTTGAAAAAAAAAATATAGAAAAATGAAGTACTTTTAACTTACGAACAGTTGATCAGACCTTAATGAAATTTGATTTTTAGAAGGATATCGTGTCTCAGTGCTCTTGAAATCGGGGTTGGGCGAATGGTTCCAAAGCGCACGTTGTGCTTCTTGGGGACGAAACGCATCAAGAATGCGCAATTTCACCCCCTGACGCTTTGCCATGGCAACTGCCTTTTTAAGGCAGGCAGCCGCATCCGCGTGAAGATAGCAGGCAGGTCGTGTATAAATTGGTGCCCCGGTGAAATTCCGATCCGTGGCATAGACGATATCAATTTCGACATCATATTCAGAAGGCGTAATTTCGACCAGCGCCATCGCCGGAGGCTCCCTGTTCTTGTCGTTCACCGACTCTTTTTATTCTTTTTTTTTTCTTTTTTTACGCAATTCCAGCATGAATATATAAAGCTAAGAGTGAATAAAGTAGATTAGCAATAACTGTCTAAAACTTTTTTGAAAACGATGTTCATTGATTTGTCTTGGAATAGCTGAAATAGGAAATTATCAATGAGGTGATACATGGATATAGTGGCCTATTGCGCAAAGCCCTTTTGCAAAAGCATATATTCAAGACGTCCATCGTTTTACCAGTGACTAGACCTCTTAGGCTCTTTGACAGCATTATCAAGGAGGCATCCGATCAACTTGGCTTACTCTTATTTATGCTTGCCAAAATTTGGTTTCTAAATCTCATAAGAAAATAACCAAGTACATCAATAAGATTAAAAAATTCATAATAAATAAATAAAGTATAGGGGTATAAGTCACAAGGCTTTTTTATATTTCACTCAAGTCTTCTACTATCTACCAGGTCTTCTACATTCAAGTCTTCTACTGACTTTATGACCAGGGCGCGTTCTGATAATACAGGAACACAGATTGCCGAAGACTGTCCTTCTCAGCCAACTGTCAAGGACTAGTAACACCTATTCTGAAACCAGGGAAGCATCCCATGCAATGTTCCTCATACGGCCTTATTACTGTGTCAACTACACTATGTAAACTATTTGAGCTTGTTTTCCGTAATTAAGTAAGAAGTAAGTGTACGGTCCCCCGACACTAGTTTGGGTTCCAAACGTCTCTGGGTGGTGATGATGCGCTCTATTCATTAGTTTCTATATTGGTTGAAGCAGAAAGCAATAATGACTCTCTTGTCTTAGCAGGACCCGATCTCGCTTGTGCTTTTGATTCATCCATTAATGTTCCTGAAGTTTAAAGAAAAAAAAAACAAGCATAGCTTTTGGACTGAAAATTCAGCATTAATGCTGCATCCAAAGTGTAGCATTCTCCATGAGATAAGCTTTTGGACATGTTCCAAGTTGCAACATTAGCAAGAGGTTTCTCAGAAGAAGTCTCAGAAAATACTGGCAATCCTTTGACAATCCATTTAAGGTTTTTATTTACAAAAACAAAGCATTTTTATATCATACAAATAAGGTTGTGCAAAATTTAATACACAAATTGAGAATTTTCTGACCCAAGGAACCATTGTTCAACCTGGGCGAGCAACTTCCCTCCAATACCTTGGCCTTCAAACTCAGGTAGCATCGCCATCACCGTCAATTCCGCTTTTTCGCAATCTCCCATCGCAAAGCCGCCTGCCTGCCCGTCCGCCTCAAAAAGCCAGCCTTTGTGTGTTCCCTCTATGGCCGCTTTAATCGATTCTGGGGTTATGCCAATGCTCGCCAGTTCCTCCACCGACATGGCGTTTTCACGCGTTTTGGGGCGCACAACAAACAGTGCAGGTATGTCCGCTTCAACTATTTCTCTTCGTGGCCTCCTTCTGCGAACAATGGCTGCAGATGGAGAAGATGACTCACACCCGAGTGAGTCCGCACAAGTTCCCGCGCTTCAATCGTTTCGTTCGAGACGACATGCTTCGAGAGACTCGCCTGTTCTTCACCGAGGTCCTGCGCGAGAACATGAGCCTCATGACGCTGGTGGAGGCGGACTTCACCCTGCTCAATCAAAACCTAGCGCAGTTCTACGGCATCGATTCCGTGAGAGGCGGTGAGTTCCGTAGGGTGAATCTCGCCGGGACCGCGAAGCGTGGCTACAATGTGAAAGTATTCATAAGAAAATGGAGCTACGGAAGGTGAATTTGGAAAAAAAAATGTTTGGCATGTTTGCACTTTTAGATTTATGCGCCTAAAATACGATAGAGTAGTAGAGTAAGTACTGCTACATGTTTAGAATTCTAGACTAATGTGTCCAAAATACCATAGAAGCGAACAAAATCCATTTGTTAAAAAATTCGATGCTGTTTTTTCATTTCTCGAACTATTTCAATGATATTAATTCTACAAAATATGTGTGGATACAGAATCCATTTATCGACTTGTTACCACGAACTGTTTGATTGGTTAGTCTGATAAAAGGTAAGGTAAGTTAGATCTTTTATTTCATGGTACAATAGCAAAACAAATTTAAGCTGTTTAAAAATTTGCGTTAGGTTATTGTTTCCCAAATGTACAGAGAATTATCAGTGCGAGATCACAGTTGGTTTATATTCAGAGGAGTCGCACCTCTGACGTTATGTTAAGGGGAGTGAGTTTGGCCCCCTTTCGGGGAGTTTTTCATCCGTAAAAATAGCTAAGGGCAGTTCTTCAGCCAGGAGAAAACTGGCCGGCAGCGTGGCGGCCCTGGTACTGGCGAACCTGCTCGAGTATTTCCCCGGCCTCGACCTCGGGATCGACGAGCTGCTGTTCGACGATCCCCGCAGCACCACGATTCCTGGCCGCATGTCGCTGATTACCGCAGCCTGCCTGCTGCTGTTCGCGTTCTCGGTGGTCGTTCCCGACCGCCCCGGCGGTCCGCTGCCGATGCTGTTTCAGGTTGCCTGCACGACCGGCCTGGTGATTTCGTACCTGGCCGTGGCCGGTTACCTGCTGGGCATGCGGCTGTTGATGGTTGTCTCAAAATTTGATTGGATGTGTTTGGGGATATGATGGGTACTCCCCAAACACTTTCGACTATTGAAAAGGGTTACTAGCCCATTCGATTTCTAATATAATAATACATTGTACTCATATCGTTCTTTACTTGTGCAGCGCTATTGCGCTGCCTATAATATACTAGATTCGACTATAAGTTTAGCCATTTCTCTGTTATGAAGGACCAACATTAAACAGGTATATCTACATATAAGGCGAATAAACATACTGTTCTTACTTTTTTCTTCAATTACTATATAGCTACAAAATTCTCTTATTTCTAATTCAAATGCCTAATAAAAGCTGATAACTTCCAATTCCTAATGTTTTGGATTCACATAGTAACCCATAAAAGTAGAACTGCTACTATGTATAACCCCATTCTGATTTCTTGCTATTTTTGCTTTTCTAAATATTCTTTTAAACAACTCCAAAAAGACATAAGTATGCTAAGAATTATGAATAAATTAAGTTGCATTTCACACAATGTCAGGGCTACTTGTAGGACATTTGTCTCTGCATTAGAATGCTTAACAAAATGGTCGAAAACCACAATAACTATGTCTTTGGGGATGAATTAACCCCCACAGTCCCTGGGTGAGGGGTGCAATTTATAAACTTTGACCAGTGTTTACACACAGTAATAGTTATTGGGAAGTGTACAGACGTTTTCAGGGGGATTTTTTGGTTTTGGGGTGGGGTTGAGGGAAGGGGGATATGTGGAAAAACCTTTCCTTGGAGGAATATGTCATGGGGGACGAGAAATTCAATGAAAAGGGCGCGGGATTTTCTAGCATTACTAAAAAAAAACAATGAAAGAATAAAGAAAATAAGAACCTTAAAGGCAGGATGAATAGTCATTATAAAGAAGATAATGGCATGAGCTTTAAGCTTAGCGTGGCGTGACAGTCGGGACTACAGAAGGATATGTTTATCAGATTGAAAATGGACACAGAGGCATCGGGGCGTTTTTTATTATTATGGATTCCATTTTGAAACCCTGGGTAGAACCCGTAGAAATATTTGTGATAAGAACGAACAAAGAATAATAATGCTTGAATAATATGTGGAGTTTTCTTTTTGTTTTAACTCTAGATCCAGTTCAAAATTTTGTCATAAAAAGTGAAAATCATCCTCCCTTTGGTTCGTTAAAGCATAATAATAACTGCCAATTTTTCAAACGAAAGACATGGCAACCGGGCACCATGGATGTAGTCCATTACAAGTCAATACTTCTATGCTATAAGTTGAGGTCTCATAGCTGAGAACGAAATTTGAACTTTTTACAGTTTTTATGACAAAATTTTGTCATAAAAAGTGAAAATCATCCTCCCTTTGGTTCGTTAAAGCATAATAGTAACTGCCAATTTTTCAAACGAAAGACATGGCAACCATCTCATTTGAATTCATTTTACAAGAAGTGCTCATAGATTTGCGAAAATTTAGGATTATGGGATGGGGCTAGGCCCAGAGTCCCCCAATACATCCCAAACTTAATTCTACCAATCTATACATCCACTACTCTGACCGTAGAGAGAAAAATAAACGGTTAATGAAATATATGAGACATACATTTATTAAAAAAGAAAAAAATCACTATTCACCCGCCAAGAAAGGCATTAAGCTTGGAGGGGCAAGCAAGGTTATCACCCTCAGCTAAATAAAACCACAATCATACTGGGCCATGATGATTCCCCGCCGCTTACCGTCGGCACGGGCCGCTTTGGCAATGCGCCGGTCCGCGTGTTCCGTCTCAGCTTCTCGGGCGAGTTGGCCTATGAGCTGGCCGTCCCTGCACGACGAGCCGAGGCGCTCTGGGAAGCCGTCATGGAAGCCGGCGTCAATCACGGCATCATGCCCTACGGCACGGAGGCCATGACCGTGCTCCGCACCGAGAAGGGCCACATTGCCGGCCCCGAGATCGATGGGCGCACGACCGCCGAAGACCTCGGCCTCTCCCGGCATTGTAGTCTGCACATTACAGAGTTTCCTCTCCCTTCCAAAAATTTCATCCCTAGAATCCATAGAAATTGCACTAACCAATACCAATTCTAGCCAAACTAACCAATTCTAGGGCAGAATCCTTGGATCTTCCTTATAAGAATTTCATTCCTCGAAGTCAGGGAGGCCAGTTCATGAAAATATAGGTAGGGAGTGGCAAGGATTACATGTTTTTTTATGAAGGTACAAAAAAGGAATTTCGAAAATAAAGGGGGGCATTTTTTGTATTTCATTTTTTAATAGATACGAAGGGCATTAAGACGATTCTTTTAGTGAATGTTGACGGGAGTGTTGAACTAAATCAAATCATGTTATGTGTATATGGGTTGTCAAAAGGATGTAACTCAGGAATGACTGAGTATGTTAATTTTGGATTTCCAGGAAAGGATAAGGGAGATGATCAATTGACCAAAAAGGCAGTAATTGCACGCTACTTCTACAGTAACCACTGCTGCTTCTACTGCTACCACTAGTAATATTATTACTACCACTACTATCACTACAACTGTTACTTCTGTAGCAAGTACTAACGTAACATGAAACGTAAATTAATATAACACGGAACAATATCTATGTTTTTTGGAGAATGTCACATTTTCAAACTTCTGATGAAAGTGTTTCTTTTTGTCATGAAATGATTCTTTGAAGAAAGTTTCTAGAGTACAAGCCGTTCCTCATATATCCACACTTTTTAGAGTGATTTTCTGAAATTTTCAGTATCATCTTCCCACCCCATCTTTACAGGTGCAGTTTCTTATACAGTATATAAAATGAAAACAATAAATAAAACTAAGTGGCTTATAATATTACAGTGTCATTGAGCAGGAGGACCAGGGGAACATTTTTAAAATCTTGGAAGCCATGTGGGAGACTGCCATGACTTCGAATAACTGGCTATTGTTTGTGTTGTATTATCTTACGTTTAGGGAGTTGCAGTTGATTTTAAACATTGCTTCTTGAGTTCCTTTTTGGTCATTTTCCACCACCTCGCGTCTACCCCCCCCCCCCCCCCCCCCCCCCCCCCCCCCCCCACCCCCCCCCCCCCCCCCGCCCCTCCCCTGTCCTTTTTGCTTTTTTTTGTTTTTTTTTTTGTGTGAGCTGGGCGCTGAAAAAGCAGCTAGAGAAAAGAATCCAAAGTTTTGAAAATAATTGTCTTTGACGAATTGTCGGAATCGGCTGGACGGACAAAATTGCCCATTCAGTCATTAGAGAGAAGACTAAACAGCCGCTTGTTATTGACAAAACCATAAGCAGTCGGCAGTGATATTGGGGACACAATGGTTGGAATGGCCATCAATGGCCTGCCTAATGAAATTTTGACTTGGACTCCTCCCGGAGTTCGACGGCACGGATGACAGAAAACTACACTTGGACGATGTCAGAGGACATACTCTGTTATTTATTCAGTCAACTCTGCTGTGTTGGCTATTTGATTTTAAAAAAACCAGTCTTTGGCAAAAAAAAATTAAAAACATGAAGATGCTTACGTCAAAGATTCTGGCAATTAATATTAAAATATGATCAATCGAATTACGCGTAATTGTATAGCTTCATCACCAGCTTTAAAAACTGGAAACTATGCTGCAATACAGCATAACTTACATGCTATAGCACTTAGAAATACTAATTCTAGGAGCACATCGATTTCTGGTTGACCCTCCTCCCGGCAAGCAGTTCACCTGCCCCCCTAGTAAAGAGTAATGTATCTCCCATGCATTATTCTTTACCCTTGCTATTTCTTAAGCAAGGGATGGTCGTAGAATCTTGGAATATGGCTCATTTAAATGGTAGTCAGAGGTTCGAGTGCCCTTTTTAGGGACCCAGATGATGAAGGGCAATCAGTCTCATTTTCTAGCTTCTCTTCTCCATATAAGGATCTCAACAATGTAAGGATCCTTGCCTCACAGAGGTCGGGGGAGCATGACGGTCCCAAGTCCGCAAATGAGGGTGCTGAATGAAACTATTGTATGGGATGCCTTTCTTTTTCTGGCATTCTAAAAAATCCTTACATTATTCAGGCTAGCTAAGAGGAAAAATACCTCAAAATGACAACAAAGTCAGATGGCTCCTCGTCAAATTCCTCGAGCCCTTTCTTTTCATGGATGCCACGCGTTCCAGTGTTTCCAAGCTCTTTTAAAGACTTTTTCTTCTTCAATCAGGGGTCGGCTGCAACAAGATGCGCAAGAAAAGTGACTTTAGTACCCTTTCCATTCAGAAAAAGTGACTGTTCAGTAAAATAAAAATATATAGAAAGAAATAATGTCATCTCTGTAACTAGTTTTAAATTGATGTATTTAATATGGGAAGGAAAAATCAAGAGTTAAAAAACAGAAATGAAGCACAATGAAATCTGCAGTTTAAAGTAAATATCAGCACCATTTCCGTTTTTTAGAAAAACAGAAATGGAAAAAAAAAAAACAGATGAAAAAAAAAGAACAGGAACAAAAACAGGTTATCTATTTCTTCTTTCTGTTCTTTTTTGTGGAAAAACAGATTACAGCTGTTTTTATAGAAAGGGGGAGTTGTCAGCCCCACGTTCAGTGTTTAACCTATATCTTCCAAATTATTTGACAAACAAAAGAATGTGTTTTTAAAACTGTAAAATTATTTAAGTTCTAAAAACAAACTATCCTTGACTACTACAAACATATCACTCCTAAAGTTTTGTGGCAATCCTAATGAAACCTACTGTATAATAAGACAATCAAAGTTTCGCTGGGTACAATAGCTTCAGACAACCAGGAAGTACGACACCATGCATACTTCATAAACATACCTACTGAGGAATGATGTAGGATTAGAATGATACTCCTTGCTCACCGGCCAAGTGAGTTCACCATGACTATCAACAACCGATCTATAATCATAGCCCATCGCTTGACCTCTCAATTTCCAATAGGTCTTAGAAGTCACCAACATAAATTGTATGTAACTTGCTTAGTTTGATAATTTTTTCTTGGTTTCTATTTCTTCGTTGACAAGATTGGTGTCTTTTTTCTGACCTGACTAGAGACTGATGAGTGATGAGGTGTTTCTCGAACTTTTTAAACCTTTTCCCTTTTGTCGTGATTTCAATCGCTCACCCGACTAGAATCTTAGGCCTAATCAATTTTTTCTAACTTATTTAAGATGAATTTTTCCAGATTTTTACAAACCTTTTAATCCGGATTTAGCAAAGTATAAGGCCCAAAACATTTTCCTTTGGCCTCATTTATACTGCAGATCTAATTCCAAAAGTTCCACTTTTATAACATAAAGTTTGTACATGTTTGTCAAAGTTCAGTGGCCTATGGAAGGAGAAGGGGAAGATATTTCGTGAGATTTTTCTGGGGTATAATTTACGTTCTCGAACCATTCCTTAAAGTTCCGGGTGCAGATTCCCATCGCCGGCGTGAAAGACATTGGCAACGCGCAGGCCGAATTCACTCGAAAGCTCGGACATTCGCGTCAGGACTTTGGGCAGCTGGCTGCGCGGAATGGTGCCATCCATGCAGTAATAGTCTGGGGAAATGCGGCCAATCGCGGGAAACGCCGCCTTGCGGCCGGCCCAGAAGCGCGCCCGTTCTTCCTCGCTGTTCGAGACGCGGATCGAAACTGCGCCATTTTCCTTGGCGATACCTTCGACCCGTTCGATCAGATAATCGACTTCAACGTTTTTCTTTATCTACATTTCAAAATGGAATTAGAACAATACTGATATTAATTCCATACATAACAACTATTTCTGGATCGGCATGATGGAAATATAAATTTTAAAAAATGGAATTTTTTATTTGCTTGAGACCAAATAAAAGGTGAAAAAGGGTAAAGAATATGGCATTAGAATTTACAGTCCCTACCGGTAGTGTTGATCTCCTTTTCTTTGTCCTTAAGCCAGGAAGTGCAGTAGGGGCTGGGGGCCTACCATCCTGTGCTTTCGCATACCATTCCTGTTTACTTTCATGAAAATTATAAGCAAAAAATGAATATGCGAACCAATGCTACCGCGTCCGGGGAAACAGACGATGCTACCGCGTCCGGGGAAACAGACGATGCTACCGCGTCCGGGGAAACCGACGATGCTACCGCGTCCGAGGCAGCCGATGACACGACGACCACAAAACACGCAAATACCTAACCTTTGACAACTCTACCCTTGGAGGCCATTTTATCACCTAAATCGACTTTATCAATTGGTACGCTCAACATCAGGACACTTGCAAAACAAGGAAAAAAGTAACATCAGCTCCGTATACCTCGCATAGCATCATTCCGTTGCATTTTGTGGTTTTGGTCCGTATTAACTCCGGGTGTTTTTTATTAGCCCCACCCTGCGCGTGACTTCCCGCATAGGGGTCCATCTTAGGTGAGGTGGGGGCGGGTTCTTTTAAATCCTCCGTTTTTTCTGGGTTTTGGGGATTATACTAGCTGACAAATTCATGGCCCCCATCAGAATGACCCCTTGGGGTGCTGTTTGAGACAGACCCAAAATTCGCCACCCCAACAAAAGTGAAACAAATCGATTTGAGTGGTATAGTCATGAACAGGGGCGTAGCCCCAGCATTTTTATTGGGAGGTGGGGCAAGAGCTGGTCCACATCCGGATAGTGAATGGTCATGGGCTATCATTTAGGGGGAGACAGAGGCAGTTCTGGCCTCTTCAATTTGCTTGTACTTACTGTGAGTATTAAGTATTATTATATAAGTATTACATTAAGCAACTTACTGCTATCAACAACCTCTACTTTATTTTAATAAAGAAAGAATATTTAAAACTACAAAATGATTATAAATGTTAGATTATTATTTCAATGCTGTCAAGCAAAATAAGCAAAATGTGAAATTTGCCAACAAGTTTTCTAAATGGAGGCAAATTAATATTAAACTCTAATACCAGGCATGGATTTACCAATAGGCTCACTAAGCCAGGGCCTAGGGTCACATAATGCCAGGGGGGGGGTAGTAAATTGTCATTGGGTGATTTTTTTTTTTTTTCTTAACAGAAACTGGACTGAGGTAATTTATCATCTAAGTGTCATGTGCACCCCACCGCCGCGCTGCCTATTCACAGAAAAGTGATCTTAAAACAACACAGTTTAAAGTTGTAAATCCTAGTTATATTTGTATTTTACTTGACTAAAATTTTTAAGATAATTTTTAGTCACTTATGAGCCTCCTTAAATAAGTTCCTGACTTCCCAATGTATTTTTAGTTATAGTTATAGTTATAGTTATTATACTGAGAACTTAGGAAACGTTTGTCCGATTTATGAAAAGGGGAGAAAACACCACCAGTGGCCAAAGGTATTCATGGAAGTCATACCATTAGATTCTCTATATCAAAGGACCCTACTGTAGACGTTTCAAACTCCTATCTACCAGTTATATATTCTCTTAACGATACACAGCGCCGAAATTATTGCCTTGTCCTAAATGTTTTAAAACACCCATCAAATTAAGGTGAGCCGATATCAATACCAAAAGTATCGGCCATCTTTCACGCATCTGTACGCGTTTTGTTGAGCGTTTTGTTGAGGCCTGCACTATTGCTGTCATTTACTTATCAACCATTTACAAGGTTCTTATAAAAGTTCCTCAACTCCTCTATAAAACATCTATACTGCGATATTTAGAGTTTCCGTTCGAAAAGACTGTTCAACATCCCCCCTTCAAATGCCCTTTAACACCACTTCATCATTTTTAAGACATTTATCCAGATATTTTCTTGTTAAAAATGATTTCTATCCATTCGTTCACGTTTTTGCAAGCCAACCCTCCGTGATATAACGTCTCAATTCACACCACTGTGCCACAGTAGGCTATCAATAACTGTTCTGGCACCATCTAGCACCCCTCATCATTCCTAAGACATTTTCTAGATGTTTTCTTGATAAAATCTCGTATTAATTTCAATGGCTCATGTTTTAGCAGCCCACCCACAAACACGTCTTGAACATCTGATCTTGACCACGTTGTGTGGTCAATCTTGATATACTTTGTATTGTTGAATTTTCCAAATTTCAAATTTCAGACCACCTTCTAATTGTTTCTAGAAAAAATTCTCAGGTTCAAGTGTAACAGGCTCATATTATTCCCTGCCACAAGTGGTTTGCTTGTTGTTATTGGAAAAAATCGACATATCCCAGTACATTGAAACTTCTGATAGCATCCTTAACAAGATCAAGGTTTGTTGCATCTTCTGCTAATATTTTTCATAAAAGACATTAATGTAGGCGCAAAGTAGGTTCTTGCACAATAGCATAATCATCAGGCCTGTCGGTAGAAAGGTCTGGGAAATATATTGGTTCGATGTCCAAAAGTGTTTTGACTTCGACCCGATCTGAGTCTGCGTCACGTTTTTCCGCTGAAGGAAGTTCTTCAAAAACTGTGATAGTGTCTTCACAGTCCTCCTTATATGTAGGCCATCTCAATCTGATATCTACATTTGAGCCTTCGGGTAAATCATATGGTTCTACATTACAGGCATCATTGAACAATACTATATTGTGCCCCTTTGTCATTGACAGCCAATGAAAACGCTTCTCTTTCAGGATGCTGTTTGCGCGTATCTTTTCGTGCGTGACAAAGTTAATAATTGCTTCATTCAGGTAGGACTTCATTTTCGAATTTTTATATCTAAATGACCCAATTTCGATTTCTTTCCCTGTATTAGGTCATATTATAATTAATTTTCTTTAATATGTTAATAAGGAGAGGAGGGAGGGTCGTTTAATTGGCCTCAGGTCCAAGATTCGATACAGTTTTTACTCTGGTAGGATTTAAATTTTGATAGAATGTAGGCTAGTGGAGGGTCAATCATTGACATAATACGCACAACTTCATACTTGAAAAGCTCATAATATGACGTGCGTATTACACAAAAATGACGGGGAGTGAAGTGCTACCCCGCCAATCTTAGGAAGAAAAAAATTCGCTTAGAAGCCTAAAGGATACTGCCTTAGTACACCGTGAATGTCGTCTAATGTTTCCTTCGAAAGTGAAATATCAAACGCGTCTATATTTTCTTTAAGTTGAGGCACAGTGGTAGCGCCAATAATTGTTGAGGTAACACCAGGCACTTGCAATCTTACGGTATATATTTGAAGTCAGTATAATAAGCCTATTCTTTTGTTTTATCTACTGATATCAAAATTCTATTTTTAGAGTTTCGGTTAATATTGTGCCGCGTCGTTCCATGCCTACAGTCTGTTACCAGAAACTGTTTGAAAAAAATTTAATTTATTATATATAGCATTTGCTACAAACTTGCCTTTCTGCTAGCTTTATTAGGCATTTCTGTCTGTTCAGTTTGCATGTGTTGAATAAATAAGATATTCAGTTTTAAATGTTTTTTTTTCTTTTTTCTTCCTGCTCCCCCCCCTCGTATTTTCCTGAAATGAATCTGATAGAAACTTTGAGACGGTCATTTGTTGTCCTAAACACTTCGAAAAGATCTCATTTGATTGGACAAGGAAAGGCCTAATATCCTTTTTAACTGTCAAAAGTGATTGGAGGGCAACTCTCCCCCCTTCCACACACACCATTTTCTCAAACACATCTAATCTAAACTTTAGGATGGCTATTTTTTTCAACGTAATTGAAAGGTGCAAAAGTTAAGTATTTAAGGATGACAACCCCCCTAGTGCCCCCACCTACAACTTCCGAGGGAAGAGCTGCCAGTATTGAACTTAGCCCATCGTTTACATATAGTATTGGTTATTGGGAGGCATACAAATATTTTTCAGAGGGTATTTTCTGTGGGGAGGGGTATTTTCTACAGGGAGAATTTTCCGTTGGGAAGAAAATTTCCGAGGGTGAATTTTCCAGTGGAGATTTTATAGGGGAATTAGCCAGAATTCATGCACATAAATCGTTTTAGTTGTCTTAATTTCTCGTTGGTGACTCCATTTTATCCGTGGAGATATTTTTGGGGAAAAATTACGTTGGTATGGAAACGTTTCACTACGAAAACCAGATCAAAAAGGCCATAGGGATTTTTTTGGGCGCGGTCGCTCTACGCGTAGTTTATTCAACATAAAAAGTACTGTCAACCAAACACAAAGTTCGCGTGCCTTCCACAAATTCAAGCTCTGTAGTTTGCCAATTTTCATGCCAGTGCGAGGCTGGCTATTTTGGCCTCACGACTTTGAGGTTGGTTGATCGAATTAAGCATCATGTACCATCTTATCATTGCCAATCATCAACTTCTAAAAGGAAACATAATCTTATATTCTAGTATGAGCTACTTCAACCTACTCCTACTTCTACCGACTTGGGATTCCCTCTGAACATCATTGACTAAGGTGGCATCAATGTGGCCACTTGGAATGTTCTGACAAAGAACAATCCGGTTCAAAGGTTCCATTAGCTAAAGAATTAAAGAAATAAAAAGTTCAAATTGCTGGAATCACCGAAACACATCTATCTGGTGATGGTGAGGAGTAAGCTACATTAGCGAAGGGCGCAAACTGCTCTGGTCTGGTGGTATCAAGCGAATTAGAACAAAGGAAAATCAGAGGCTTAATGCCGTTCGGGATTTAAAATCAGAGCTCTGAGTCACGAGGTCCTTTTAAATATCAAAATTCATTAAGATCCAATCACCCACTCGTAAGTTATAAATACCTCATTTTTTCTAATTTTTCCTCTTCCTTCAGCCCCCCAGATGGTCGAATCAGGAAAAACGACTTTATCAAGTCATTTTGTGTAGCTCCCTGACACGCCTACCGGTTTTCATCGTCCTAGCACGTTTAGAAGCACCAAACTTGCCAAAGCACTGAACCCCACCCCTGCAATTTTTGCCAGAAAACAGATCACGGATGTGTGTTTATTTGTTGTTGTTTTTGTTTTTTTCCAGGGGTGATTGTATTGAAAAATGGTACCAGAAGATCGGGAAATGGTGTATTCAAACGGAAATTAAAAGTTCTATTGCTCTTTTTAAGTGACCAAAAAGATTGGAGGGTAATTGGCCCTCCCCCTGCGCCTTTTATTCCCCGAAGTTATCTGATCAAAATTTTGAGACAGACATTTTGTTCAGTGTAGTTGAAAGATCAAATAATTATGTCCTTATGTATGGCCCTGTCCGGGTTGCTGCGGCTGTAGGCATCGGCGGCGTCGTAGCCACCGGCGATATTGGCCACCGCCAGGGCGTCGCTGACGGTCAGGGCGAACACTGAAATGCAGTCGAGCGTGCGGCAGGCCGGCACCAGCCCGGTGTTGGGCAGCCAGCCCTTGGTCGGCTTGAGCCCGACGATGTTGTTGAAGCCTGCCGGCACGCGGCCGGAACCGGCGGTATCGGTGCCCAGGGAGAAGGGCACCAGGCCCCGCGCCACCACGCTGGCCGAGCCGGAACTGGAGCTAGGCGTTGCGGAAATAGACCCGCTCGATCCGCGACAGCGAGTCGAGGTGAATCTCGCTCATCTCGTCGCGGACCTGCTGGTAAAGCATCTGCGCACTTTGCAGCCGACGCACGCGCTCGGCCTGCATCTCAAGCCGGTCGCCCTCGTTGGGGACCTTCGCGGACGCTTCGCCAAGCCCCTGGGCGCTCAAACGCAGGCAGTCCGCGAGCATGTACCGCAATCGGGTACCCAGCGCCACATCATCGTCATCGTCGTCATCATCAAGCCTGGGGGCGCGCGGCCCCATCGGCGGCTATGCCATCGGCATGTGGCTGATGTATGCCCGCACCGAGGGCATCGTGCTCGAAAGCCTGCAAGCCGGCGCCCTGCCGCCGACGCCCCAGGAGGTTTCCGACGCTATCGCCGGCCAGATCTTCGGCGTGGTCGGCGCCTCGGAACTGCCGGGCCTGTGGAGTTTCGCGCATTCCCTGCCGCTGCAACTCATCGCCGTCATCCTCGTCCCCGGCCTCCTGGCGCTGGTCTTCGGCTGGCTCGCCTTCCGCAGCCGCGTCACCGGCGTCTACCTGTCAACATCATACAGATTCTTCTTGAAGAGAGTATCAAGTTTGGTTTGAAGATCCTTCTGTCTTAATTCCAGGATTCGATCATCAACGGTATACACATAAAGACTTCCAAAAACTGGAAATATATTTACCACAGCTGAAGTTGTTGTAGAGAAAGCGATAGAGCGAGCTGCAAGATCAATAACATGGACTGTGTTTTTCTCAGTTCCTTCAATTGAAAAAGAAATCGAAAAGGAATCAATTAATGTATATAAAATACCGTTTACATAATTATTAGAAAGCGTTAAGGTAGAGTCAAACCGGTTACCCCCCTGGATATAGCCCTAGTCCATAAAACTAGTGAATAAACTAATTCATAAAGCTTTATAAAGGAAATGAAGGAATACAAAACAAATGTATGGACGCAATATAAAATACTGATATCTGGATGCTTGTTGTACTTACACACTAACTAAAGTGAGGTCAGCAGGGATGCCTGTATCCAGGAGGGGTTAGAGGGTTTGACCCCCACCCCCAACCCACCCCTGAAATGAATATAAACAAATTGATGTCTGAATCAGTTCGAAAGTGCCAGTGTTTTTGCCTTCACTGAGGTGAAACCAAAATATACTGTATTTACTCTTACTATACACAAATTCAAGTACCTGGGTTTGAGCTACTCACCAATCTGTCAAAGCCAAATGGTAGAGGGATAGCAGTGTACGTCAGATCTCCACTACAGGTAAGAGCTCTTGCAGTAAATTTAGATTACAAACCTTTGGTGTAAGGAAATATGAGTAACGATTCACCAGTGAAGTCTCCCTGTGGCCATAGGCTGTTTTTATATGAGTCCAAACTCCCCTTGTCAGATAACTTGTTTTACACATTCCGAAAACTTTTCGAAATATTTTCAAGTTTTTAGAACAAAATGGTCACTGTAGATTTGCATATTAATAAAAAAGAAGCTATTTTTCTAGTTTCATAATCATATACATTCTGATAACTCTATCGGTATATTCTCAAATTTTGAGAACAAAATGCTCACTGTACGGTTGTATATCTATAAAAAAGAAAATATTTTCCTAGTTTCATAGTTTTATACATTCCGATAGCTGTATCAAAATGTTTTCAAGTTTGTAGAACAAAATGGTCACTGTACAGGGTGGATTTCGAACAGGCGGTAACTTTCGCCAAGCACACCACGCAGCGCGGGGCAGGGCATTCGGCGGCCTTCCATGGCGAGGACAGCGACCGGCTGGTCGCCTTTTCGCAAGACATGCCGGTCTACCGTGTGGTGGTCAATGCGCCCTGTTCGCAAGGGGCCGCCGGGTTTTCACCCCATCTGCCGCCCTCATTCACAATCGGCACCGGGTTCGCGGGCCGGTCTTCGGTGGGCGAAAATGTCGGGCCGCAGCACCTGGTCCACTGGACACGCATTGCCTATGCTTATCGTGCAGCCTAATGCTTTAGATACGGTTAGTCAATCGGGTACCGAAAACAATCCATAAGCAATTTAACATCTAACAAATCTCATCCACTTTTACTTATTCTTAGCCTAAGTGACTTAGTCTTCTTAACATTAATTTTCAAATCTATTCTTGCACACTAAACTAACAAAATCAATAACACTTCATTCATTTTCAAATCACTTTCATCTAGGATGCTTAAATCATCAGCATAATCTTAGTCGAGGGAAGTTTTACTTCCCCATTTGATTCTCCTAGTTTGCGTTTCCTTTCTCTTCGTGGGTCGATGCCTGCGCAAAACACGCCGCGTACGGCTCGTTGGATGCTGCGTTGAAGGACACGGCATGGGGATGAACACGTCGGCGGCTCCTGTATCCGTAGCCATCCCCCAGCCGGCGCCGGTGTGTCTGCTCGTGGCCGAGTTGGAGCCGCATCCGCTGTCGGACGAGATTTTTGGGCAGTTGCCGCACCACCTGTTTATGGACTTGGTGCACGACATCGCCCAGCGCGGCTTGCAGCATAATCTCGTCGCCGATGCCCTCGGCCGCTCCTGTTTAAAATCAAATAAACTATAGTTTTATATTCTTATTTTCCAAATAAATTTGTACCTTTCAATTCTGTAAATGTTTGTTAAAATAGAAACAAAATACTATCTAGGATGAATAGAAAAGCCTTAAGTCCGGTTTCATAATTTTGAAAAGAATTTTGTATTTATTCAAGCATGATTCTGACCAATTCTTTCATTATCTTTAGCATAGCATGAGTTCTTTATCTCTATAGACAGTGGCAAGGGCCATGTTCCTTTTGTACATGCTTTTGGTGATTATTTCGAACTATTTTCTTATCTGCAAATAAACAACAAAACTTGTAGCATTTTTATGACCGAATGAACTATTGGAACGAATGAACTTTGGAATAAACAGATTTATCTTTTCGATTTTTTTTTCGGTAATCCATGAAATATTATCATCAAGCCGAATTCAAAAAATTAAGAATTAAGACTCTCAAGCATTTCCAAGAGTTTATTAGTTGAAATGCTCCATTATTTGTCTAATCTATTTTATTTAACAATTTACATCTGTGTAATTAATCCAGCAGTGCTGCATCCAAGATTTACACTCCGCACGACCGCTGCCATCGGATCGGGCACCACCAACGCGATCACTTCGTCGGCGCTTTTGCGGATGATCTTGCGAACCGCCTTGAGCACTCGGGCCTTGGCGTCCCGGATCGTTTCACCCTCGGGCGGGCACAATTCGTCAGGCGATTCTTGGCCTTGGCGATAAACCTTGGGGTGGTTCCGTTTGACTTCGTCAATCAGTTTTCCATGCCACAAACCCTATGATCAATAAACAGTTTATAACTAAAAAGTAATAAAAAACGTCGAAAATTTGATTGAGAGATATCTTTCTTTTATATTTATGATCTCTTTTAATATTTTATGTTGTTGGAGCCTTTTTTCTAAATTGTGTTATTTCTATGTCTATTTTCTATGATTATTTTATGTTGTTGGAGCCTATTTTCTTATATTTTGTTATGCCTATTTTCTATGGGTCGTTTTATATTGTTGGAGCATGTTTCCTAAATTTTGTTGTTTCTGTCTATTTTCTGTGATTATTTTATGTCGTTGGAGCCTATTTTCTAAATTTTGTTTTTTCTATGTTTCTATGCGTATTTTCTATGTCCCGATCCCTCCGCTCTGAGCGTTTTCCAAGATTTCTAGTCCCCCCCCCAATGCTCAATGTCCCCAAATCCGATTTGAATTTGAAAACGGAGCATCTGAGACATAAGATTCTTCTATATATCAGGTTTCATTAAGATCCGATCACCCATTCGTAAGATACCTCGATTTTAACGTTTTCCAAGAATTCCGGTATCCCCCTCCAGCTCCCCCACTGTCACCGGATCTGGTCGGAATTTAAAATAAGAGTTCTAAAGCACAAGATCCTTCTAAATATCAAATTTCAAATCGCAGCAATCAGTTTGTCAAAATGTAATACCCCAAGACCTTTTAGATCATTATTTATGGATGGTGGACCCGTCTCATTCAGAGTCTGGAGATACGGAGATGGCACGCTATTGTGCATTCACACTACCCGCTGTTGCATTGACTTTAGGCAAAGATCATTGGGATTATTTGAAGGAATTATTTAAGATTTTGGAAGGGGATATGCAGGTATTTTTCAATCATTTATACTTTTATAATTATCGTTAAGTGAGTTTCGTGGTTTGATCACAAAAACTATATATACTAAAATTAATGCTTGATGTCAATATTAGGATGATAAAGCATCCCTATTTGACTTAATAGCCTACTTATTATTGACACAGTTGGTTGTACCTAATCTCAGGCACTATTTATCAGAAATGAATTACTGGCATTATTACAAAAATAAAACCAAAGAAGAGGAAACGCTGGAAATTAAAAAAAAAGACAAGCCCAAAACTTACAAAATTTGGGAGAAAATGCAGCTGAAGCTAACAGCTACCCATGAGGACTTACTATATTATTAAAGGGAGTTGCTACTCGCCTTCATTTTAATTTTAAGATGGCCGATTGTTGTCATAGAAACTTCGAAAATAGCTCATTAGATTGAAATTTGAAAGAGTCAGTGCTCTTTCTAATAGTTGAAAGTGATTGGAGGGAAACTAACCCCCTCCCTCGCCCACCGTTCCACTAAAAACATCCAATCGAAATTTTGAGATAGCCGTTTTGTGTAACATAATTGACATGACCAGAAATTATGTCTTTAAGGATGAAAACCTCCCCCCCCCCACCTCACAGCCGTCAGGACAGGGTAAGTTATGCCCTGGGTCATTACTAGCTGCACACTTTAAGCAAATTCTTAAAATCGTAAAAGAAAATGGTAATAAATTAGACAATATCTACAATCAATTAGGAACTCTTACTACAAGGGTCAATAATCTGGATAAAGAACATTCGCTTCTTAAAAATAAGATGGTTAATAATGAATTAAAAATTGGAAAAAATGAAAATGATATATCCTGCCTCAAATTGCAATTTAAAACTTGTACCAATGAATTAATAAAGTTAAGAAGAAAAAATGAAGATTCAATGTGTCGGATTGTGAAATTGGAAGCCCATTAAGGCATCAATCCAAGTCATAACAGAAAGACTATGTAGTCTTTTAACGGCGATTTTTTTCTGAAATTTAGATTTTTTTAACTTCAAAAGAACTTTAATAGTCTAGAAGGGCTGAGAACTGCATCTCTTGCATGCTAGCTCACTCGTAACGTCAATAATATTTACATTTCAGTTCTATCAAATACCCACATGTTTTCAAACTGTAGGAAAACTCAGAGATTTTCATGGTGGATTAAGGGCCAGTTGAGAGTTCTTTGTCGATGACTTGGTCATTGTGGCAGCTTTTAAATTAGTACGTCTCTTGCGTTTCCATTATTAGTAGCTTAGGTTCGTAGCATTCAGAGCTATTTATGCACTAGGAATCTTACAAATCTCAATATTTACGGCGATCTCTGGGTAAATGCCACAAAATCAGAACAAATATATTTCTCGGGATAAATCAATACGAGTTTTAATGAATCTAAGGCTTTCTTGTTCCATGATATGGATTTCAGTTATAATGAAATTTTCCAGGATTCGAATTCCCGCCTTTGGGTTGTTTGATCGCTTTTATGGTGTCCGAGAAGGAACTAAAATCTTGGAAAACGTTTAGAGCGGACGGATCGGGATGAAACTTGGTAGGAAAAATAAGCACAATTCCTAGATGCGTGATTGACATAAGCGGAACGGATCTGCTCTATTTTGGGGAGTTGGGGAGAGGGCTAATTCTGAAAAATTAGAAAAAACGAGGCATTTTTAACTTACGAAAGAGTGATCGCATCTTAATGAAATTTCATATTTAGAAGGACCTCGTAACTCAGATTTCTTACTTCAAATCCCGACCGGATCCAGTGTCATTAAGGGGGGGAGTGGACGACTTCTTTGAGCGACATGAAATCGAAATCGATCCGCTATCACTTTTCTTTGCCAAAGCTTCACATGCAATTATGCAGCCTGGTGGCGCTAAAGTATTCGTGGCCAAATACTTCAAACTATTCTCTCAAACCGTCCTGGTACTGATGCCGATCTTCGGTTTGATCATTTATGGGCTGTATCGAAAAAAATCAGAAGGTGCCGTCCAGTGCATTCTGTTTTCGGCTCATGTACATTCGTTTGCCTATGTGGCGATGGTCGTTGTATCGTTGATCACCGTTCCCCCATGACAAGCTCCTCCATGGAAAGATCCTTCCATGTAGTTCCCTCCCCTCAACCCTCCCCCAAAACAAAAAAAATCCCCTGAAAACATCAGCACACTTCCCAATTGTAAACACTGGTCAAGGTTTGTAACTTGCAGCCCCTCCCCCGGAGACTATGGGGGAGTAAGTCATCCTTAAAGACATAGTTATCTTGTTTTTCGACTATGCTGAACAAAATGGCCGTCTCAAAATTTTGATCCGTTGACTTTGCGAACAAAGAGCGTGGGAGGGGGCCTAGGTGCCGTGAGGAGAAAGAAAAATAAATGTACAAGTTTCACGAAGAAAAATATCCGATTGCAACAAGTTATATGAACAAAAATCAGCATTCAATAAATTCCACGAACAAAAATCAGCAAGCAAGAAGTTCCATGGACAAAACCAGATCACAAGAAGGAAGATTAATGTACAAGATTCACCAAGAGAACAAGAGCTAAGAGCGCATATGGCACTTGTGACGAGGCCGAAAGAGCCAAGAGCTCATATGGTATGAGCCCTAGCAAAATTCTAAGAATAAATAGATTTAATTCTTCAATTATTCATCAAATTCAAATTTGATGAATAATTTCTTAACTGAAACCGATTTTATATACCAAATAAAATAACCTATATAAACCAAATAAACCTATATAAATAAATAAATAAATAAATAAACCTATATAAACCAAAGCTGGTTTATATAGGATTATAAACCAGCTTTTTCCACTTTTTATTTCTTAAATAAAGATTTAAGCTAATGTAAAATATTATTGCAAATCGGTCTTGATTAGCATAATAAAACCCTCTTCTTAGACAGCACAAACTACAGCCTCTAAGGTGCGCTTGCGAATAACATAAGGCTGGAAAAAATTACCAAGACCTAAAAAGTTAATAATCCAGACACCGATTATACTTCCAAGGACACTGTTTATTATATATGCTTCCCCCCTGACTCCAAGTTTAAGGGGGATACCCCAAATCTCGAGAAAAATCCAAAGCAGATAAATCTGGACAAGAAAAATTCTTTTTGTCAGGAAGGAAAAACTTTCCAAAACTGTGGGATTAAATAAAAAAACAAGTTTTTTTAACGGAAAGTAAGGAGAAACATTAAAACTTAAGACACCAAGCCACGGTCGGAGATTGAGGTGAGCGACGGAGTCCACTCACCGCTAAAATCCTCGGCTACAGCAACGCTCACTAGACCCTGTCTCCCCTCCCCCCCCAACACCAGACCCAAGTCATCGAGTCCATCCCCCTCGCAAACGCCGTGCGCGATTCTCTCAACGAGCAACTCTTCCAAACGCTCGCTCTGGTGTACACCATGCATCGATCCGAAGGATCACACCAAGCAGCAGCATTATCATCATCCTCCTCCTCTGCAGGCGCGTCATCAGCCTCGGCAGATTTCTTTTGTTTAAGTATCTTTAAGTTTTCATTTTGTTTTCAATTTTTGTGATGTACCATAGAATCTGTAAGGCGTGGTTGCAGTGTGGCTGATTTTCCCTTAGTTTCTGTATAAGATAGACTAAGCCTTTGTTTTCACGCCATACAGCCACAAGGTCCTTTTATTTTTGTTTTCATTTTTTGTTTGTTTGTAATTGTCATTATACATCGCTTATATGTAACTTTTGTAATTGTATATTTAGATGTAATTTAGTTTAATGTTCTATGTTAGAACATTAAACTCGTTATTACAGATCGAAAAAATAATCTTTTGGTTGACCCGAAGTAGGTTTTTTTTTTTTTTCGAAAATTTTTCAAAATATTTCCGAAGTTTTTTGTCAGTATTTTCAAATATTGAGCCGAACCGCCGAACCTATCATCGAATATTCAGCCACCGGAGGATATGAATTTGGAGGGGTTTTTACCAGTAGGTTTTGGTGTTCCGCTTTATTTAAGGCCGACGAATTGTACTGAGGTGGATAACATTATTCGTAGCATGAAGTCAAGCTCAGCAGGAGGTAATTTTGGCACGTGATATCTACCAAGTTATATATAGCGATCGCAATTTCTGTCGGTCGGTCTGTTGGTCTGTCTGTCTGTCCTGGTTTTGCTACTTTAGGCACTCTCAGGTAAGCTAGGACGATGAATTTTGGCAGATGTATCAGGAACCAGACCAGATTAAATGAGAAATTGTCGTTTCCCCGATTCGACCATATGGTGGGGGGAAATGGGGGGACGATTAAATCAGAAAAATGGTTAATAGAAAAAATGAGGTATTTTTAACTTACGAACGGGTGATCGGATCTTAATGGTAAAAAACAAAAATTAATAACTATCTCTTTGAAGACGACTTAATCCTGCAAAGTCTCTGGAGGAAGGGCAGCAGGGTATACAACGACCCACTGGGAATAAGTCTCAGTTATCCTGGATCCTGTATCTGGGATCCGCACCTGAATAAATATTTTTTCTCTGAAAATCCAATTGAAAATAACAAATTTCTTAATTTTATCACAACATATTTAACCTTTTAAAAATTAATATATCTTGAGACAAAGAGCTGACACATTGGATTAGGATCAGCTAATCTTATGAAATCTCTGAAATAGAGAATTTTTAAGAACTAGAACCTTTAGCAGTCCTAAACGAACAAAAACTAATTTAAAAAAAAAATTACTTCAATAGTTAATTTCAAAGAGCAATCATTATGACAAGGAGGGAGTCAAATCAATTTATTGTCCCTGCATGGTTAGGGGAAAATCCTATCAGGACACGTACAACCATAATAAAAAAATATTGGGCAAGCACGGTTGCATTTATCTGCCATGGAAACAAGGAATACTCTAAAAAATAAGCTTTCTCTAAAGCTTTGATATAAAGCATTACGGCGGCTATAACTTCTACTTCAAAGACCTGCTCGACAAACTGGGTGTTAACGTCCACGTGTTCAGGGCGGGGGTTTACAAGTCCGCCGTTGAGCCGCTTATGCGCAACGGCATGTCCGAAGAATCGCGCCAGGCCAGCGAAGCGCTCTACAGAGACCTGTGGCAGGTGATGCTGGCTGACATCGGGGCAAATCGTGAACTAGAACTCCACGCATTGGAATCTTATGCAAACGATATTGGGGAACATGTCAAAACAGCTCAAGGTGACCTGGCCCGTACCGAGGGATATCTAAACTGAATACTTTCCCTGATCCGCCTAAAAGTATTTGGACTATAAGCCACGTTGGGAATTCTTTTCCACAATTGAGATGCAAGGTAATCTCACTGGAACGGCTTGAGGGTCGAGTCGACAATTTGAGCGAGTGTTGAAGGAAAAATTTCCTTTATTATATGGAGGCTTTCTTAATAAACAGTTTAAATGTGTTAAAAACTCTAATTAAAATTATTGAAAATATGGTATACAATTATTATATCGCAAGAACCGAATGCAATTCTTGTCTTTTTCGAAAACAACTAAGAGATGTCAACTTAGAAATGAATGTGCAATCCCTATAAGTTATTGTTGGCTTAGAGAAGGGGGTGTCAAGCTCTATTCTCCAAAGAACAAATTTCTCTTGTCAAATGCATCAGTGACCAAGAAATTTATTCAACTTTTTCTTTCTATTAGTAGTTTGAACTACCCATTTAAATCGAACATTGATTGTCAGCGTCGTTATATTGCTATCGATAAAACTATATCTTACACGAAACAGTGAAGAATACCCCGAGAGGCCCAAAGGCTAATGCTTTACGTTCTTAGTATTTGTAAGGATCAGATCGAGGGTACTGCCAGACGAGTGAGTGGGAATGTTCACAATCTGATTAAGAGAAAGACTGGAAGCCAGCCAAGCTTCTCTTTGTCTGGTTAAAATCACCAGCAATTATAAAAGAAGGATTGCTATATCGGTTTTTAAGTGTATCAACCCTTGTCTGGAGGTAGAAAACTAGGAAAACATTGTCCACATTCTAATAAGCTATAATTCGAAAGTAAACGACGTAACCGTAAAGAAAGTGAATGAAGTAACTTAGACACCTTGAGTGTCCCGTTTGTCATTTATATTCCCTGTTTCCCGGTCGTCATTTGTGTCCCGGTCTGCAATTTCGTCAGTCGACAAACATGACGTCAGTCGACAAACCACTTCATGATGGAATAATGCTCAATCCTCATAAAATGGCGTCAGTCGACAAACATGACATCAGTCGACACACAAACATGACGTCAGTCAACAGACATGCAACTTCTATATATATAAAAATAAGTTGTCTGTGTGTCGAGTGACGGCACTGTCCGCATATGACGTCTGAATTATTTCATCACCCAGGGCTTTCATTTAGTGACCCTTATATATCAGTAAATCATTATTTGAAAAAAATGACGTTTTGTGACGTTTAGACAAGTTTTTATGATCTGAGGATAAAAGTGAGAGGACCAGTGGGCTTAGTAGTACTTTTTACCCATTTTAAGACTTTCTTGGGCTATTAAAACCCTATTTTGAATCTTTACAACGTTTTGTGACGTTTTTATCCATTTCAAGACTTTCTGGGGATATTGAAACCTCAATTGACTATTCGCGACCTTATACGACTTTTTGACAGTGCTGTGCTTATCTAGAAGTGCCAAAACTAGCAAATCCGGAACAGACAGACAGACCGACAGAAATGGCGATCGCTATATGTCACTTTGTAGATACCAAGTGTCATAAAAATAATGGGCGTCAATCCACCCCGATTTCTATGAAATTAGTTGAAAAACTTTGATTCATTTTATTGCTATCCCAAAAGCTTGTACCATATACAGGGTGGCCATTAATACAACTTCTCATGAATAAAAACACTTATAGTGATCCTAAAATGATATATCATTTCAGATTCGCCATACCTGAGAGAAGATGATTCCCAACTATGCACGAAAATGACTTGGAGTTGACGTTTCGCATGCGTCATTGATGCAATTTTTCCAAGTGTTGGTCATTCAGAGCTTGGAATGCACTACGATAAGTGTCATGTACACTCCTGTTTACAGCTCTTAAATGCTCAAAGGACGTCGGGCCACGTAAATTAACCAAAAGCAGGCGTAGAAAAAAGCATTCATGTTGATTGGGGTGAATGGTGTAGATTCTTCCTATCGTGTTTCTTTGAAGATGTTAGGCTGGCCGTCGATTAATTCACCGGGCCTCCTCTCCCTTCCTTTTTTCTCATAATCATTCGCTCAAAACTGGGGGACTCAATATCATCAATAGCAAGTTCACGCGTAACCTTCAGCGATGGAACCGATTCGGACTCCAAGGTAAGTAATAGCTTGAACTGGTTTGACCTCAGTACCTTCCAGAATGACAGATATATCATCGGTTGGCACAGTATAGTTAAAAAATCGCAGTTCCATTTTCGTTGGGTTAAACGAATGGCCGATACGAGAATATTCATCCGTTAAAGCACTGAAACAACTTTTTATTCAAATGAAAAGTTCTAGTGCCCTTTTTAAGTGACCAAAAAATGGAGGGCACCTAGACCCCCTCCCACGCTAATTTTTTCCCAAAGTCAACAGATCCAAATTTTGAGACAGCCATTTTGTTCCGCATAGTCGAAAACCATATTAACTATGTCTTTGAAATGACTCTCTCCCCCACAGTCCCTGGGGGAGGGGTTGCAAGTTACAAACTTTGTCAAGTGTTTACATATAGTAATGGTTATTGGGAAGTGTACAGACGTTTTCAGGGGGATTTTTTTGGTTTGGGGTGATGAGTTAACTATCAAAACAGTCAAAGGAAGCACCTACTTTTTATCACTGCTTTGTATCAACAATAAGGTGTATTTTGATCTACTGATGTGGGCCTAGTGTCAGCAAGATGTTGGTGTATTTTATCGATATTCTGGTGTGGGCCTAGTCTAGTCTTATCGTTTTGAAATGTTGCTGTTGGCCTATCTATAACACCATTATTCAACCGATGAGTTAACTATCAAAACAGTCAAAGGAAGCACCTACTTTTTATCACTGCTTTGTATCAACAATAAGGTGTATTTTCCCAATATCACCAGATACAGTTGGGATTTAAAACAAGAGCTCTGAGACACGAGGTCCTACTAAATATTAAATTTCATCAAGATCCGATCACCCATTCGTAAGTTAAAAATATCTCATTTATTTCAATTTTTCCTCTCCCTCCAGCCCCCCAGACGGTCGAATCAGGGAAACGACTTTTATCAAGTCAATTTGTGCAGGTTCCTGACCCGCCTACCAATTTTCATCGTCCTAGCCCGTCCAGAAACACCGAACTCGCCAAAGCACTGGCCCCCCCCCCCCCAAAGCTCGATTTTCGCGACATCGGCGCCGGTTCTGATTTCACCGCCCCGCTCCTTGATCAGGCCTTCGAAGGCCGCAAGGAAATTGGCCGCACCGCCCTTGACGACGGGCGCACCGGCGGCTTCCAGATCACGAGCCAGTTTCAGGGGTGTTTGCCCGCCATACTGGACTATCACGCCAGATGGTTTTTCTACGGCGATAATTTCCAGCACATCTTCAAGAGTGAGCGGCTCAAAATAGAGTCGATCAGAGGTGTCATAATCGGTAGATACGGTTTCCGGGTTACAATAGTAAACTTACAACTTACAATTATTGTAATTTATTGTATTGTAATTAATTAATAATTATTGTAATTACAATGTATTGTAAGTAAACTTACAATACATCAGTATAAGAGAGATAAAATGCTGTTAAAACTAATATGACTTGGTTTTCCGTCATTGCAGAGACATAGCTAGGGTTTTAAGGCTCCCGGGGCAAGTTTAGCTTTTATGCCCCCCCCCCCCCCCCTCCCACCAAAATAAAAGAAGATTCAACAAGGGCCCCCGTCCAAGCGCGGCAACTGGGGCCGGCTATTAGTATTACAATTACAATTACTTATATTGCGCAGATTTCAACATTTCTGTTTTCAACTGCGCATTACAATCATACTATAAGTTCTAAAATACTAAACCTAGATTAAATCATATGTATGAATATGTACAATAAAAACATGACTAACGATCTAAAAGTGATGGCAATACACTTATTTATAAAAGTTTGTTTTCAATGCTCTCTTAAAAGTATTAAAATTATGCAAATTGCGTATGTCTAACGGAAGACTATTCCATACCTTTGGGGCCGCGATATAAAACGATAACGCTTTCCATTTAAACGTTAGCCGATATGCCATCGGAGTATATTTTACAATCTTTTCCCTGAGGGCTGTGGGGGGAGGGGTGTCATCCTCAAAGACATAAATTATAGACCTTTCAACTACGTTGAACAAAATGACCATCTCAAAATTTCTATCGGATACATTTCGGGAAAATATGAGGTGTGGGGGGTATCCACCCTAAAATGACGCTGAATCTTAAAAAGAGCACCATAACTTCTATGAGCCCCTCCAAAATTTATACGATAACCCTTTCTATATGAACCTACCCGCAACCACACTAAAAAATTCCGCATGACCACCAGCAAGCTCACATCGTCTGAACTCGAACGCTACGCCCGCCACATCGTGCTGCCGGAAATCGGCGGTTCCGGTCAGCAGAAACTCAAGCGCGCACGGGTTCTGGTGATCGGAGCGGGCGGGCTCGGCGCGCCAGTTCTGCAATACCTGGCCGCCGCTGGTGTCGGCACTCTGGGTATCGTCGATGACGACATCGTGTCGCTGTCCAACCTGCAGCGTCAGGTCATTCACCCGACCGAGGCCGTCGGCACAACCGGGTCGCTCCTTACTACAGTTCGTTACCACGAACTGTTTGACCAGGCCTATGAACTATAGTTTAGGCTAGGTTATGGTAAGCCTATTTTATGATTCAATAAAAAAACTTTTTTTTTAACTGAAAGTAAGGAGCGACATTAAAACTTAAAACAAACGGAAATTACTCCGTATACGAAATGGGCTGTCCCCTCCTCAACGCCTCGCTCTTTACGCTAAAGTTTTTAATTGTTTTAATAAGTAGAATTGGGGCAAAGAGTCAAACTTTGGCGTAAAGAGCGAGAGAGATAGTTGACTCCACTTTTTATAAACAAAATCTGTTTTTTTTTTTAGTGAGAGTTTTTAAACCTTTAAACATAGTGAAAGATTGTTTTGACCGTTCGGCGATCATCGGCGATCTTCGTAATAGTTTCTTATGATCTCATTTAAATAACCAACTATTCGTGTCTTTGCGAATGTCTCCTTTTCTCCCTTTCATAAAATTGTTCCCTCTCTGAAACACAGTCCGGTTTACGCATCTTCAAAGAGCGCTTGCATCCATGTTGGAAGGGGTATAAGAGCCTGCAGGATGATGCCGCACCTGGCCGAATCGCTGTGGGAAATGCTGGGCCACGAGACCCTGGCCGTGGACACGGATTGGCCCCAGGCCGACCCGGCCATGCTGGTGGCCGACACGGTCCGCGTGGCCGTGCAGGTCAACGGCAAGCTGAAGGGCACGCTGGACGTGGCGCGCGACGCCGACAAGGGCGAGGTGGAAAAGGCGGCGCTGGCGATCGACAATGTCATCCGCGCGATCGGCGAGAAGGCGGTGCGCAAGGTGATCGTGGTGCCGAACCGGATTGTCAACGTGGGGGGAAATTTCTTTGAATAATTTTGCATGTAACAGAATTCCAATATAGAATTAATTTATTATTTTGCTTTCTCTTTAGCGACTCAATTTCAAACAGTTCGTGGTAACGAACTGTAGTAAGGAACGACCCGGCTCAATAGTAACCGAAACTCTAAAACGCGGAATTTCCAAACCAATAGTTACATCAAAAGAATCGCATTTTAATGCTGATTTTGAATATATAAGTTTCATCAAGTTTAATTATACCCATCAAAAGTTACAAAATGTCTTCGAAAATTTGTCTTAAGATCAATAGAAAAACTTAAATTTCTTCGATTTTCCTTGATACTGAGTCTAAATCAATCAAATGTGTAGAATAAAAAATCTTTCATAGATGTGCAACCACCACTTAAAGGGAATGCTCAGTTGTTAAAATAAAGGTCTTGGAAATGAACCCATGGACCCAAAATATGAAGCTATTTATTTGTATATATTTCATATGAGTAATGGTAATTAATGATCACATCTTTTATAGTTAAGAACTTTATTGATAAATAAATTACTATGGGCCTTTGATTAGATATTTGGTTTATCTTCATTTTTTCAATATACGTAGCTATTACCCTCTAAAACTAAAACTTTTGAAATATGAAAAGGAACGCTTTGACTTTACCGAGACCTTCATGATCTCGGCCGAAAAGGGCCACGGGGTTGATGCTCTGCGGGGATGGTTGGCGAGCGAATTGCCGGAAGGCCCCTGGCTTTACCCGGAAGATCAGATCGCCGATCTGCCGATGCGGATGATTGCGGCCGAAATGACGCGCGAGAAACTGACGCTCAGACTGCACCAGGAATTGCCCTACCAGCTGACGGTTGTTTATAAAAATACGGTACGAGCTGGGCGAAATTCTGCCTCCTTATTCTAACATATTTAGGTTTTCTTGAACTGGTATTAATAAAGGGCAGGTAACTCCGGTTGTATTCTTATGAGAAGAATAATTTAAGCCCTTGATGTTTCGTTGAGTACCTAAAGTTTCCTTTGTCCAATATATGCGTAAATTATAAATATCTTTACTTCTACAACTGCTAACAACTCACTGCAGCAACAAGCCACCTGAGGCCAACAGAACTAACCAAGCTCCTCCTCCATCCTAATCTCATTTAAATATGTTTTCATAAAAGAGCAGATTTATTCTCACGTGAGATTTTTCCTGCATTCAGTTGCCAACCATTTGGCAACTGCATTCAGTTGCCAAATAACGTAAGAAACCTATGCTACAAATTTTTTTTATTTTTTTGACGTCAATCAGATGTTTTTTGTTGATTTTTTTTAAATTATTTAGTTTTGTCTCTTTTTGAAGAAAAACAAACTTAAAGAAAGTTGAATGTCCTGGTTCTTGTACCCTATCACTGAAATAGAGAGCCTTGGGGCCAGGAGAGAAGATTCTGTTGATAGAAGATCACGGAATCAAATAGGGAGGAAAAACTCTCCTTGACTTAGATTATGCTGATGATTTAAGCATCCTAAATGAAAGTGTGAGAAAAATGAATGAACTTTTAGAGGTTTTGCGAGTTTAGGGTGCTAGAATTGGTCTGAAGATTAATGTTAAGAAGACTAAGTCACTAAGGATAGGAATAAGTGAAGATGAAAAGGTGACGCTGGATAAAGAAAAGATTGATCAGGTTGGGAGCTTCACTTACCTTGGTAGTATTATTAGTAAAGACGGGGTCATACCGGCGAAGGGAGCGAGACGGCATTGCAGTTTTTCTCTCGGACTTAGCCGTTCATTCTTCTCCGAGTCTTTTCCCGATTGCAACCTTAAGGGATTAAATGAAGTCTTCAAATCTGCCAGTGCTGAAAGATCTGAACAACGCCAAGCAACGCAGCGACTATACGGGTCAGTTTACTGATGAGGTGGACAACACGGAAGAAATCCAAGCAATTGAAAAAGACCCAACACTCTTTCCAAATATAATAATTGCTACCACTTATTTGCGTTCAAATCGTATATTCAGAAAAATTAAAAACTATTTTTTATTACAAGAAATTTGAAGATATGCTTGAGGGCATGAGTACCTATGCATGAACTACTGGAAGCTCATGTGAAGAATGTTTTCTTTTACTATATTATAGTGAAAATAAAAACACAAGTTTACGATCAATTATATTCACTTTTTCAAATTTTTCTGCCTTACTAAGGTTAAGAAAGTTTGAATTCCTCCTAGAAGAAAGAAGTTTACCCATCATTTGCCATCCATAGCACTGTATCATTACGGCATTTTCTCTTATCGTCAACGTAATTGAAAGGTCCAGAAATTCTATCTTTGAGGATGAAAACCCCACACAGCCCTCTCGGTAAGGGTTGTAAGTTATGCCCTGTGGTATATAAAGCATATATAGAAAGGGTGATCGTATAAACTTCGAAGGGGGCTCATTGGATTGTTAATCAGAAGTTCTTGTGTCGTTTTAAGATTGATAGTGACCCAAACCTCGCATTTTCCCGAAATTCATCTGATAAAATTTTTAGATGGCCATTTGTTGTTGTAGATACTTCGAAAAATGCTCATTCGTTTGGGAGCTATCTTAAAATTTCGATTTGACACCAAATAGAATCTTTGGGGCTTCCAAGGCATTAAAGTGCACCATGGTTTATTTGTACACCCCTACTCCAGATTCACTTAAAAGAGATATTAAGCATCAGGATTTACGATCAAATGAGTGGCTTCTTACGACCATCCAATCCAAAAAAATCGGAACAGGGACGAAAATAATGGAGAATAATCACTCTTATGTAAGCTTACAACACCAAGTAAATTAGGCGATGGCATGAGAATCATTGTTTTTTATGTGCTCTTTTAGTAGGGTCAGGAGCAAAGAATTTCCACGGCCTTCCTTACAAACCACTAAAAAAACCACACCTGCGCAGATTCTAGCTTAGTGTTATTTCTGATTTCATCATCAACATGCGGAAGCATTTTCCACTCGGTGTTGAGCAAATCTTCTTCAATATTGAAAGTTGCAGAAAATCTACTGTGCATCAACGCAATAGAGGGAATCGTAGCAGAAATGATAATCATCGGACTAAAACATTTGAGCTGACTCAGAAGCGGATCACAGACATTTATTCGTAATTTGATTTGCACTTGTTGGGTTAATCAGGGATTGAGTTTCTGGGGTTTGAGATAAATGGAATTGAGTTAAATGTGGGCTGAGTCGCACGTGCGTTGATTTGTATATGGTTTCATTTGAACAGGGTTGAGTTAAACGAGGGCTCAGTTCCATGGTAATTCTTCTCGAGTTGTCGATTGATCGCAAAACGGTCCGAGTTAAAACACGGTTCCCATGCAACTAAACCCTTGTTTAACTCATCCATGTTCAACTCACAACGAAGTTGCAGCAGTAGCTGTAACTTCGACTCCCCATTCAATGGCATCTTATAATCTTTATTTAAATAATCCCTATGTTTTTTTACTAGGTGTTTATTTCATTTTATCCAAATTTTCTTTCTAATTTAATAATAAAAATATAATTTATTATAATAAATATTAAAATAATACTTTTTCTTTAATAGCAGCATATACTTCAGGATCTCCTACTAGAGAATGACGAACAATTTATCCTCTTTATATAATTTTTTTTATATTAAAATATTTAATATATTTATATACAATATTTTAAATTTACTTTTTATCTTAAACAGGACCTAAATTCATCGGTGACCACCGACGCTGACTCGCTGGCGAAGGTCAAGGTCACGGCTGAGGTCATCGGCAACCTCCGCGGCCCGAAGATCATCATCCAGAAGTACAAGAACAAGACCGGCTACAAGAAGCGTCAGGGCCACCGCCAGGAGCTCACGCGCGTCAAGATCACCGGCATCAAGTAAGCCCGAGGGGACTAGGACATGGCACATAAAAAGGGCGCAAGCTCAACCCGTAACGGTCGTGACTCCAACGCTCAGCGCCTCGGCGTGAAGCGCTTCGGCGGTCAGCAGGTTCCCTAATTTAACTCCTCTTTCCATATAAACGGGATGCAGATTGTGATTTTTGATTTAGGTCAAAATACCCCTCAAATTTCATTGCAGTTTCACATTTAGACCTTTAACTCTTTTGGGGCACAACCAGGTTGGAACATTTTTCCCTTTCCTAATGATAAATTCTGTGTGTAAACAATCACAAATTGATTAACCTATAAATTGTAAAATAATTTACCCATAATAAGCGTGTTCATTCTCGTTGATGTTTTAATATGTTCAATTATCCTCACGTCTTTTCTTTAATTGGTCGCTGGCGCATCCCGAATGGGAAGTGCGTTTCGACATGGACAAGGAAGGCGCCGCGGCCACCCGCAAGACGGTGTTCGGCATGCTGGCCGCCGACAAGATACCGTTCGTGGGCTATCACATGCCGTTCCCGGCGGTCGGCTACGTGGAGACCAACGACAGCGGTTTCCGCTATGTCCCAGCGTCATACCAGCTGCAGCTCTGATCCTGCCATCGCAAGTGCGGAAAGGCCGGCGGCAACGCCGGCTTTTTTGTTTTTGCCGGACAGTTACGAGTTTCCGTCGTAAGTTTATATTTCGCCTAGTAGCGAATTATCGCTACTAGGCAAGAGTGATTGGAAGAAGATTACTTGTGCCTCCGGTCAAATCAGGCTTCGGAGCTATTCACGACCATCGCCTGATGACAGCAAATCTTTCCCCATTCTACTAATTCTTGAGCGAAAGGCTCAACCCTTGCTAGCCACTATCTGCCCTAGCAACTATCGTATTTTTGGAATCTACCAGTCCAGTCTAGACTGTCCAGATGTAATTGCTGAGAGCTATGCTGCTTCGAGCCGCCTATTAAACTAACAGTGAGATTTAGATAGGCATAGACTTGGGGAAAACGCTTCTAAAGTACTATTTTTCCTACAAAGAACGTCACACTGATATGCGTTTCTTACGATTCTGTTTCTTTACTTTTATTTATTAGCCCGATTAGCGCAATGGAAAGCGCGTCGGATTCTAAAACTATTTTTCGTTGTTTCATTGTAATAACTTGAAAAATATTTGCTTCAGATATTTTGAGGTTAATAGGAGTTTTATTTTTATTTATTGATGAAAACTGCATTTTTTTTATATAAAAAAACGCATTGGCTTACCCCTGAAAAATGGGTTTTGAGAAAAAGGGCAAACAAATTATTTGTTGATTGGCTTGAAATTTATGACCTCAAGTCCTTTGGCTATGAGAATCCCAATACAGAAGGCAAAATAGAAAAAAAATGGTTTCCTAAAAACATCAAGGTCTGACAAAGGGACAAATATTTTTTTTACCTGTCCAATTTTTATGGAAGAGTGGTTGTAAAAACCTATTAAGGCCCTTTCAATGGCTGAAAGTGATTTGACCTGTCAACCACCCCCCCCCCCGCCAATCGCCTATTCGAACTTTAGCGTAAGGAGCAAGGTATTGACAAGGGGGCAAACCTCCTCATATATGTAGTAATTTCTGTTCGTTTTAAGTTTTAATGTTGCTCCTTACTTGCACTTGCAAAAACTGTTTTTTTTTTTTACTTTAATAATATACAGATCAAATAAAATTCTATGACGCACTATTTAAGCACCGTTAATAGCTATTGTTGAATTATATTTTTTAGAAAGAATGAGCTTCAACCTGCAGCTCAACTAATCAAGATTAGAGCTATCTTCGAAATAAATTTGTCAGGTAAAAAAAATATCAGTATAAAGTAAATGTTATATTTTATTTATGCATTTTTTCGAGTGTTAAATGTCCTTTTCAATGACTGTTTTTTTTCAAGTAATAAGTACTAGTATTAGGTTAATGCAGTGTTTTATTTAAGTTTCTTATGATGATCACTGATCAAACTATTTGTGTCTTTTGTTTATGTTATTGTACTGTGTTCATGGCTGTATATTTGGCTTAAAAATACATATAATTATCTATCTATCTATCTAGCAACCAAAAGCAAAAGCAAACTTTCGCATGCAGGGTATACACCAAGAAACTAAAAAAATTGCTAAAGTTGTTTTTCAATATATAATTGAACTTTTTGCTCAAGGATTCCTTAGAAGTCCTTAACAAATCATCAGGTTCGAATATCGGGGCCACTAGCATCCACTAAAGTTTGGTGGTATGTACTATTTGTGATAACGGGGACTAAAATTGCTGGAGTGAATTGTTGGGAACAAAAACATATTAAGACCTTGGCACCATAATTTAAGTTTATTTATTAAGTGTTTAGTAGTATATTTCAGTACCCGCACCTATATACCCATGCAACTGTAAAAGGGCTGTTTTTTTACGGTATTTTATTACTTTTTCTATCTTGCACTGAGGACGGCTGAGTGGTGGTACGGACTGAAATATTTGCACACAATTTTTGCTTTTTAAGTAGCTAGAAATATCCTCATTTTTCTTCTGTTTAAAATTTTTCCCAACTTTTTGAGCATGGTTTATTACTAAATGTCACAGAATAAATCAAACTACTTCTTAAATTGAAAGCTTACACCTTCACGGGAATTTTTAAAATTACAAATGGAATGTGGCATATCTGAACCTACAAGATTTAAGTTAAAAAAACAAAGGTTCGGCGATATGTACTTCATAGTGACGCTGAAAAATAAAAAAGAAAAAGAAAATTGAAAAAGGAAAAAAGGTAAAAATCTAAAAAAAACTAAAAAGAAAAAACACTCAAAGAGAAATTACAGACCGGGACACAAATGACGACCGAGACAGAGAGAATATAAATGGCGACCGGGAACCTCAAAGAGAAATTACAGACTGGGATACCCGGACACAAATCACGACCGGGACAGAGGGAATATAAATGACGACCGGGAGAAACGCGTATGAAGATGAAATTTTGACAAAATATTGAGGTGAAATTTGAAATAAATCAAAAAACACAATTTATATGCAGATTGTCAAAAGGGCACATCTTAAGAAGGACTATGGATATTAACTTGGAACTTTCAGGGGTTACTTAAAGGGAAAGATCAATTGACAAAAAGGAGATATATGCATGCCAGTGCTAACACTACTATCATTGCTATTTTGCTCATGCTACTACTGCGACTAAAGTAATCCAACTACTGCTTTAGTTCCAACAATTTTCAAAGCTTTACATCAATAAATGGAGACATACCAAGAGAGAGAGAGAGAGAAAAAAAAATCAATTTTCAGATGTCTTATTTATAAATTGGGTCTTGTTACAACCAGTTATTGGTAAACAGCTTCCCCTGCAGTGAAGCTTGGTAGTTTCCGTTGCGTATCAAGGGTAACTTTGTGGAAATTGCACTTTTAGGACTGGCATATAGGTACTACATCTTTGAAAGGGTAGGAATTCTTAATGATATGAGTCACTAAAAGGATTTGCATCTTGATGCTCAAGCTGCCCTATCAGTTAGCTATTAATTTGGAAAATTCATAAAATGATAAGGGAGATGATCAAAAAGGCAATATTTGTCTGCTACCAATACTACGTCAACTACCTCCTATTGCTATTACCACACTACTCCATTTATAGAATTGAGCAAGAATTTGAACTAAATCAATAGACGCTATGTGCATGCACATTGTCAGAATAGCATATCTCAAGAATTGATTTGGGTATGAAGTCGGACCTTTCAGAAAATGTTTAAAGGGGAAGATTATCTCACCAAAAATTGAGTCAAATAATTTTCCAAGCGTGTGTCAGGAACGATTTTCTAATATGAAGAATCGCTTTCTGTATTAGCCAAATAAAAATCAGTAGGTTTATAATCATAGTAGCCGGTATCTGCACAGTAATGACGTAAGAACCAGGCTCTCTTATTTTTCCAGCTATTGTAGCGTAGACCAGGTTCTTCTTCCCTACACAATTTTAAAGAACGACGACAGTGTCGTCGTTCACGTGTCGTCACGACACCAGTCTCTTAAAAACAAACTGAAATGAGGTTTAGGGTTTTTGCAATCATGCCAGGGTAAGTATTTTCCCACAGGAGAGCATCGCCATGTGCTGAGAACCATGTTGTGACCAAGATGGGCCCTGGATTGCACAAAGCCTCCATTTATACTGGAGGTCCCAGGGACTTCTTGCTGTCCGGTTCTAGGCCAGCTTAAGCGCTTCGATGTAGATTTGAGAAGATATGTCATCTCCTTCCTGCACTGGTATCCAGGATCATTTCTTTTCCTGAGGCCAAAATAATTTCGAAGATTTAAAGAACATGAAAGCTGGAGCTTGGCATGTTACGACGTTAACAAATGACTATCGTATCGACCAATGAGTTTCTTAAACGTGGTAGCTCTGAGGTTAGAAATAATTTACTGAAGATTATTAATACGATTTTTGAAAAAGGGAAGTACCTAATGATTTTAGGAAAACCTTAATCAAACCACTGTATAAGAAAGGTGAGGTGATAAGAGTGAGTGTCGTAATTATCGAGGCATTAGTCTGGTCTCTGTTGGTAGCAAATTACTTAGTAGTATAATACTTTTAAAGTATTATAAAAATTTAAGTATTTTAAGTATTAGTAAGAGCTTCTACTGTTGAAACCCTGTCAGAGATTTAAAATCAGCTTAAAAATGCATTTTTTTGATGTAACTATTGGTGTCAAAATTCAATTTTTCGAGGAGATTCGGTTACTATTGAGCTGGGTCGCTCCCTACTACAGTTCATTACCACGAACTGTTTGATATCAAACCTGTTTGACGTTTTGGGGTTTAGATCACTTAATTGATTAATTTATTCCTTTATTCTGATCATTTCAAAAAATGTACAAATCAAATCAATAAACATGGCCACCATATAAGGTCACTTAACTTGTTTGTAGTGGCTCAAAAATTTATATTTGGCAAAATAATGGGCCTATTATGTTTTCTCTGCACTGTTTTCTTGGTCATTTTCAACAAAATAATACTAGGCCTACATTTTTTCAGCAGGCTACCAAAATTATTTATAGTTAGGATAGGTTAGACTGGGTCAAAAAGTGCTAAAATTTGAATTTGCAACAGAAGCAATTAGGCCTGCTACATTTGCAAAGAAAACAAAAAAGGCATTGAGTGGCAAGTTCAGTTTATTGGTAGGCTAAGTCAATTAGGCTATATGAACTGTAAATATTTACCTATTTCCCATTGATACGCTGAATCCGATGGTGTGATTTTTATTAATATCACTTGAGTCTTTGGGGACGTTTCCCCCTTGTTTTGAAAATCAGGAGAATATTATTAGGCTCCTACCCTTTGGTGGGTGAGACTAAACTTCACAAAATTAGTATATTTGAAATCAGCATATAAAGCCAATTCTTTTAATATGTCTATTGGTATTAAAATACTTTTTTTTTAATTTTTTTTAAGTTTCGGTTGCTATTAAGCTGGGTCGTTCTATATTTACAATTGGTTATCACGATTAGTTTGAAAACGAGGGGGCAAACTCCCTCATATGCACGATAAAAATATACGACTATAGAAGGTCGTTACGTAAGTTAATTTGTAAGTTACGTATATTTTTTACTAATAAAAACGTTCGTTAAAAATTAATAAATTCTAGTTGCATTTTTAAGTAACCGAAAAATTGGAGGGCTACTAGGCCAACTTTCCCACGCTTTTCCTCAAAATCGTCTGATCAAAAACTAAGAAAAAGCCATTTAGCAACAAAAAAAAGTCGGCTTCATGTTTTTACAGCTCTAAGCTCCCTTGCAGTAGATTGTCTTTCTCGATGACGAATTCTTCCATAGAAATTTCCCCACATAGCCCCCTCCCTTCAACCCCTCCCTGTTGAATAAGATGGATATCTCAGAATTTTGATCCGGTGACTTTGGAAAAAATGAGCGTGGGAGGGGGCCTAGGTTTCCTCCAGTTTTTTTGGTCCCTTAAAAAAGAACTAGAACTTTTAATTTCCGATACAATGAGCCCTCTCGCGACATTTAAGGACCACTGGGTCAATACGATCACACATGAAAAAAAAACAAAAAAAAACAAACAAACTCTGGTTGCGATTTAAAATAAGAGCTCCGAGACATGAGTTCCTTCTAAATATCAAATTTCATTAAGATCTGGTCACCAGTTCTTAAGTTAAAAATGCCTCAATTTTTCTAATTTTTTCTGAACTGCCCCCTTCCCCCAATTCTGCCAAAGAGAGCCAATCTGGTCTGGTAATGTCAATCACGTATCTAGGAATTGTGCTTATTCTTCCCACCAAATATCATCACGATCTCTCCACTCTAAGTGTTTTTCAAGATTTTCGGTTTCCTCCTCCAACTCCCCCCATTAATAGTGGATATCTTATTAAAACGAATATCTCAATAAAAAGAATATCTTGTTAAAAATAATTCACTGGTAGCTTTGATTCTAATACTACTACTAACAACTCATCGCAGAACCAAGTCGGAAGAGTTGCAAGAAGAGTATATCCATCTAATAGCTTTTTGACCAGATGCACTGCTTGAGAAACGAAAAATGCAAATGTACAAGTGTGCTATAAAAATATCTAAAAAGAGCAATCTTTTCTTAGTCGGCTCCTTTCAGATTTATAAAGCTGTTGGTGACCCCCATTTCTAAATTGATTGCTTTGGACTCAAAGAATTGGTGAAATCATGATAACTGCCTTTACAGATGCTACGATTGCAGTAAAAATATATTTATATTTCAAAATTTTCATTCATTAGAGCTTTGTTTGAAACTACTAGTGCGACTACTTCTGGTGATAGGTCTGAAAAACACAAACAGTTCAAGTTTAAAAATGTTTCTTTTTTAAAGTCCATTATTACACATCCACAAAAGGGGAGGGTCCTAATATATATCATACTTTTTTCTGTGTCGGATTCTCATATCATGATCGGGTTCTCTGATACGCTGAATCTGATGGTGTGATTTTCGTTAAGATTGTATGAATTTTAAGGGTTATTTCCCCCTATTTTCTAAAATAAGGCAAATTTTATCATGCTCGTAACTTCGGATGGGTAAGACTAATCTTGATGAAACTTATATATTTAAAATCAGCATTAAAATTCGGTTCTTTTGATTAACTATTGGTATCAAAATTCCATCTTTTAGAGTTTTGGTTACTATTGAGCCAGGTCGCTCCTTACTACAGTTCGTTACCACGAACTGTTTGATAGCATTGCTGAGTGCTTAGTGGTCTCGATACGTTCAGAACTCACCATGGAGAGATCCAGATTTCGGGCACACCAGGCCGCTCGCCTCGGTGAGGCGTCGCGGGTCAGAGCTCATGTGGGGGGCGGGTTAGTCGGTACCGCGCACGAATAAGGTCAGCGGTCGTCGGTCGGGCTCGGGCGAGGTCGCCTCGAGGAAGCCGACCGCCTCGAACGATCCGCTCGCGATCGGCCGGGCCACCACCGTCAGCTCGACGGATGTGCCAGGCGCGACGCTGGTCGTCTCGAGCACCTTCATGCGCTGGTAACGAATCAGGGTGTCCATGAGCGTCTGATTAAAGGCGTGGCCCATGTGCAGCGTACCGGTCACATTGGGTGGCGGGATGAGGATGCAGTAACCTTCGCCGTTGCCTGTAGGTGCAAAGTGTGGCGATGCTTCCCAATCACTGTAGAGCGATTGTTCGATGTCGGTGGGGTTAAAACTTGAATCCATGTGACTTTCTACTTCGTAAATTTGTCGGTTAAGACGCCTGTTCCCAATCGCTCAGTTCGTGATGATGCAGCGGATAGCCGCGGCAGGGTTTTCTGATACGTTAAATCTGACCTTGGGATTTTCATTAAGATCCTATGACTTTTATGGGGTATTTCAACCGTTTGATAACTTTTTGAAAACAATTGCAACTCTCAAAGAAAAGGCTGGTTTTTGAATTCTACGGATATTGAAAGGTATTACAAGTCAGTCTATTTAAGCTTGTGTAATTTGAAAAGCAACAATTTCGTTTATTATAAGCTTCCCTTTCGCTTTTTTCCCAACAGGAAGAATAGTTTGTTTAGATGAATTTCTGCTTATTTTGTTTCTTTGTAAGAGTAAATATGTACCATGTCAGCAGCAGGTTAAAAATCTTCCATAAAAAGAGGTAAATTTTCGATTAATTAAAACATGAACAGATATCCGACTCAGAAAGGAGCGAGTAAGACCAAAATATGCCAGAAAATTTTTTTGTACCAAAAAATATCCAAATATACCGAATTGTATCAGGACCTATCGCGGTACAATCGTACCGTGTTGGCAACGCTGGTTAGCATACTGATTGTTCGCGAGTCTCAGTATTTTTTGATTTTTCAAATGTAATTATCAGTTTTCTTGGCAAAAAATACAAAATTCCATATTTTTGTAGATAGGAGCTTGGAACTTCTACAGTACGATTCTCTGAAATGTTGAATCTTATGGCGTGATTTTCGTTAAGATTTTATAACTTTAGGGGTTGTTTCCCCCTATTTTTTAAAATAAGGCAAATTTTTCTCAGGCTTGTAACTTTTGATGGGTAAGATTACAATTGATGAAACTTATATATTTAAAATCAGCATTAAAAGGCAATTGTTTTGATGTAGCTATTGGTATCAAAATTCTATTTTTAGAGTTTTGGTTAAAGTAAGAGCAACAAAAGTAAGAGCAAAGAGTAAAGAGCAAAAAGTAAATTAATTCATCCCGACAAATTTTCAGGAGAGCTATTTTCAAATATTTTACCCACCTATATATACAAAACATATATTCTACTTTTCTTTGGTTCCATCTGTTTTTCGTTGGTTTGATTCATTCAGTTTAAGTTGTTTTTTTTTTTTTTTTTTGCTTCCCAAAATCTTTTCATTTTTTAATTTTTACTAAATGGAGAATACTGTTTGCAATTTTTCACGAGTCTTTTTTTGCATGCCATCTGTTGTTTCGAAGGTTTTGCCCCCCCCCCCCGAAAAAAATTCTTGCGTACGTGTCTGGATTGATTCTTGACTCTGTTCATAATAAATTTTGGAATTGATATCTCAAATTTAAATCATCATTGAAGAAATTTTTGTTTTCAAGAAAGAAAAACGACTCAGACGTGTACGCAAGGCAGAGGGAAGATACCGAATGTGAATAGGAAGGCAATTACCCCCTACATTTAAAAAATACTCCTTTTCTTGCATTTTCATTAAAACAAAATGAAAATATTGCCACCCCCGTGGGAGAGCATGAAATTAAATGGAGAAGTAAAATTTTACTAGACATGGATTATGCTGATAGTTTGAGTGTCCTAGATGAAAATGTTGACAAAATAACTTAATTTTGAATGTTTTGAGACTTGAGGGTGTAAGAATAGGATAGAAAATTAAGGGTGTTCTCAGACAGTTGGAAACAGTTTGGAATGATAGGAATATAAGTCTAGAAAACAAAACTAGAATATTGAAAGGTCAATTATGGTTCAAAAGCATGGGCGCTCCAAAAGACGGAGGAGGATTTGCTAGAACTAGTGAAACATGAACCATATGGTCGGTAATGTCTGTACTGCAGGCAAATTCAAGTACTGTCAAAGATTTAATGTTATTTTAGTGATATCATTAGTGACTTCTAAACAAGGCACTAAAAAGTTTTAATTGTCAATTCAATGATCGCTTTCTCCAATATCATTTCTTCTTCAAAAACTGAACTGAACCGATAAAATGCGTGTTCTTTATCCCTCCTCCCAACCTTGCATTACATATCTATATATATAAAAATAAGTTGTCTGTGTGTGGATCTGTGGATGGATCGTGTTGAGGGGGGGGGAGCAACCCCCTCATTTACGGAATAATTTCTGTTCATTTTAAGCTTTAATGTTGTTCATTTCTTTCAGTGGGAAAAAAGTACTTTTGTATTTAACTGTTATAAAGACTGAATTACGGGCAAGGCCGTATCCAGGGCGAAGGTAGGGATTTGACCCTTTGAAATGTTTGTCCGACTCGTAAAAATGTAACAAAATATTGATATAGACACATTTTGATGTGTTTTTTTGCGTCTTTTCTAATGACTTTTGTATTCTAAAGAAGCCAATTACATTTTATGCTTCTCATTCTTGGAATCTATGAGACTCGATCTCGTCTTTTCTAACACCAAGGGATTTAGGAGATAAATAGTAATTTCTTTTATAGCAATTACTTTGATCGATGACCGAAAATCCTTTGGTATCAGAAAAGACAAAATTGAGTCTCAATGCCCACTAATGAGAAAAGGCGAGGACTGATCAAAATCGGAAAACAATGATAGAGAAGAAAGAATCCTAAGTGATATTAGAAAACCGTGAGAATCAAACACATAACCCATTTTGAAATAACAGGGTGAATCCAATTTTTGGTCACTTGAAAAGGGGCACTAGAACTTTTAATTCCCGTTAGAATGAGCCCTCTTGCAACATTCTAGAAGCACTGGGTCGATACGATCACCCCTGGAAAAAACAACAACAAACAAACAAATAAACACGCACCCGTGATCGGTCTTCTGGCAAAAAATACTAATATCCACATTTTATAGATAGGGAGCTTGAATCTTCTAAAGAGTAGTTCTCTGATATGCTGAATGCGATGGTATGATTTTCGTTAAGATTCTATTACTTTTAGGGGGTGTTTATTGACAAATTACGTCACATAATGACTATCCCCAGTCTCCAAGCATCGAGCAGCATACTCTAAGCAGTTTGCAAGCTAAACGCATCATCATGATTATTATCATTTCAGAGTCCAGAAAAAGTCACGGCTCCACGGCTGTGAGCCGGAGGAAGGTTTTGCTTGTTAATGTCATTTTGAGGAAGGTTTACTAATTCTATAAGAAATCTAGCTTGATGAAAATTTTCAGTCGATGTGACATTTGATCTAGGAAGTTTTAGTCAGCATTGAAAAGCTGAGGAAAATTTTCTCGTTTCCACAGGCTCGACGGATATGCTGGATCTGTTTTACGTAAGATGGTTAAAAGTTTGAAACATCGGGTAAAATGAATCTCGTTTTCTCGCTTGCAGAAAAATTTGAAAGGCAGAGCTTTTGATATACATTTTCACTGATTCTTGAAAGCTTGAAAGACCTTCCATATATATACAACTCGTTACTGGTATTAATAGTCTAGGAAAAGCCTGAAACTTATTTCGGTTATGTAATAGACACTAAAATTTTGACACAAGAAACTGGTCAAGTAACTTCCTTAAAGCCGTTCTTAAGATTCTGCTGTTGCGTCCTATTGACAATCGGTATTGACATGTGTGCTAAGACTTAGTTCAACTTTCTCATCAGTATTTCCTGAATTTTCACTCTAATATCCTCAGCCTTAGAAATAGTGGCAATAGAAATAGTAGTTGTAGTAGCATTAGTAGTAGTAGTGGTAATAGTAGTTGTAGTAGCCTCATCATTTCGTGAAAGATCCAAATTAGTATTTTAAGTCATTCCTGACATTAGCCCTTTTGACGACCCACATGCGCATAGTGTGTTTTAAGAAACATTATAACGAACAAGATGTATATAACATGTTTTGAATTATTTTAGCATTTAATGGAATTTTTAGCTTCGCCCATCTTGATATTATGCATTTATTTCTTTTTAACAACCAGGATGCACATAGTTGTATTTTGCTATAATTGGACATTCTCCACAACATTCTCTTTAACCTTTAGCCTAATAATCTTAATTATTCTTAAGATATTGTAAACCTACCGTTTGGAAAACCAGAATACATTTGGTGTCTATGATCAAGCTCCGCATCCCAATCGATATTTCCACCCCTATAAGATGAGTTTCCTATAGTTGAGGGCGAGCCTTAAAGCGCGTCTCCATTTGCCAGATTCTGCAAGTCTGCCAGAAGGCCGAATCCGTAATCATTGTGATCTCCATTTACGGTCATTTGGCAAAATATTTAAATAACAGATTCGTGCGTGTATAAAAATAATGGATGTGCTGCAAATTTAGAAATAATGATTGTGTTGCACTAGCTTCGCTAGCAAATTCAATTTACAATAATTTATCAAGGTCTAGAAGGAGGTAGCTTTATTGAAAAAAGGATTTGGTTAAGAACATAAAATAAATTGAGAAAAAGCACACAAAATACACAGTGAAAAAGCACACAGAGTTTGCCTCTTATTTATACAGAAATTATACTAAACACGTTTTTATATAGCTTAAAAGTGACTGCGGGGACAAAATTATGCACATAACTCATTTTGTGCTAAAAAATATGAAGTAGCTAACACCTGCTTATGCCAAAAAACTAAATAATTTCTTAGACCACACCGCTTTTCCATTTACGAAAATTTAAGTAAGAAAAGACGAATTTAATTTAGATAGAGCAGTCCAACTCCCCCAATTTCACCGGATTCAGTCGGGATTTAAAATAAGAGCTCTAAGACAAGATTTCCTTCCGAACATCAAATTTCATTAAGATCTGATTACCCCTTCGTAAGTTAAAAATACCTCATTTTTTCTAATTTTTTGGAATTAACCCTCCCCCATTTCCCCCAAAGAGAGCAGATCCGTTCCTACTATGTCAATCCCGTATTTAGTACTAGTACTTATTTTTCCCACCAACTTTCATCCCGATCCCTCCACTCTAAGCATTTCCCAAGATTTTAGTCCCCAAGGAGTTAAAAAAAAAACATAACAGCAAAATTGTTTTCTCCAATGCCACTCGCCTAACACTTCACACTCAACTCCTTCCTTAACACACCTAAAAAAAACATATTAAATGATTTAATACCAATTTAATCTATTAGCTATATATCCTATTACGTAAATCATTACAGTCATATTTTGAAAACAATTCATTCTTCAAAAGCCTTTTAAATTCACATAAATTACTATTTTCAATATTCCCATTTAACAAATTCCATAGCTTAGCCCCTCTGAAAGCAAAAGAAAGCTCTAATATGGCACACACTATAATACACATTGCTATAACACACATAGTAATAAAAATAGCCTTAATCTACTCGCAATTTATTAACGATTTCTATGTGCCACACGGAAAAAAATTGCCCAACGGAAATGTCCACACGGAAAAATTTACCCAACTTACCCAACCATCTAAATTTCTACTTCCAAATTTTTTTCAAGCCAGTCAATCCCTCTAAAATGCGTCGAAAACACTTCCCTCCTCAAATCACCTAACTCTTTACATGTACTCATACAGTAGCTAAAATCTTCCTCCACCAGCCTCAATGTAGAATCCTAATCTCATAGCTCATCCATGCTTTCTAAAATTATACCCATTTCTCCTTAGAGTACGATCTTCCGGAATTACATATCGATCTGACATCCAGGAATCTGACCCGTTGGAGGGAATTCAGTTTAGAGACTTAGTGATTGCATCTAGGGAGCCTTGGGGAACTTTAAGCTTGAGACCTTATCTGACCACTGTCTGAACCTCTGCAGTAACTTTAGATTAGTTCTTCTTAACCATATTGTTCACTGAGATATTCTTCCTCAAAACTCTAAGCTTGCTTTATATATTCAGCTTAAGTTTTACTCGTTTTAAGATTTATTTATTCATTTATATTAGTACCTGTTGTTTGTTTGTTTGCTATGTATATTTAATTTGTTCGTGTTGGATTCATTTATTCTTTAATAGTAATTTCTGATCGTTTTGAGTTTGAATTATTATAGAAATTTATTTCTGCTTATCTTAAGTTTAATTTGGGTTTATTCTTCTTTGAAAAGCGTATTTTCTATTTTTTCAAAATTAATTTTTTTACAAAGGTAAAAAATTAATCGTATGGTCAATTTGTTCTATTTTGAGATATTTGAGTTTAAATAAGATTAATTAAAATGCTTTGAACTATCTGGATTAAATCGTTAGGACTAAAATAACTTAACTGTTCATTCTCTGAACTCTTCAGAATTTAAAGCGATCAACTTTGTTGTATTTTATTTATTTTTTTGTAATTCGACTGTAAAAGCAATTAGTTCAAGTGCATTAATCTAACTGGTTCAAACTGTTGGGAACTAAAATAACTGGACTGTTCATTCTCTGAACTGTTTAAAAGTTAAAGCGATCAATTCCTCTATTTGACACTTTATATTCTGTTGATGGCCTATTCCGTATATAACAAACATTATATTCCGTATATGAAAGGGGCTGAAATCTCCTCAACACCTCACTTCTTACGCAAAAGTTTTATTGGTTCATAGAGTAGAGTTGCGATGAAGAGTCATAATTTGGCATAAAGAGCGAGGCGTTGAGGAGGGGACAGCACTTTTCATATACAGAATAATTTCTGTTTATTTTCAGTTTTAATGTCACTCCTTACTTTAAGTTGAAAAGACTTGTTTTGTATTTAATTGTTGCCCGTGTTTCGCCGCGCGGCGCGCACGCCAATGCGCCTGGAGTATCGCGCCGATGCCAGTGCGGATGCGTTGTCCGATTCGGTCCGCAGCTCGATCTCGGTGCCGCGGCTGTCGCCCAAGGACGTCAACGGCGACGGCCGCCTCGATCTCGTGGTCGAGGACCGAGGGCGCCGTGCCTACCGCATGCAGCGCGAGGACGGGTCGTTCCCCACTGCGGCGGACGTCGAGATCAAGCTCGAGATCTTTCGCGATACGACACCGCGCGCCGGCATGAGTCCGGGGCGTTTGCTCAAAATAGTCCAAAGATCATGTAACAAGGCTTTTGGTGCTGATACAGCCACCAGAGCCTTGGGTCTATGATTGTAAGCTATTCCCCTGGGGCATTTAAAGTTCTTATAGAGGGAATGGTTAGATGTGGCTAATTTGGTTGAAAATTGGAATTTCTAGTTCCCTTTATGGAGTCAAAAGTGATGGAGGACTAGTCCCCGCTCCAACTAACCATCTTCACCAAACACATCTGATTGAAATTGTGAAATAGCAATTTTATTCAAAATAGTCCAAAAAACAATCGTATGACTTTTAGGGAGTGTTTCCCCCTATTTCCAAAACAAAGCAATTTTTCTCGGGCTCGTAACTTTTGATGAGTAAGACTAAATTTGATGAAACTTGTATATTTAAAATCAACATAAAAATCCGATTCATTTGATTTTTCTATTAGTATCAAAATTTCCAATTTTAGAGTTTTGTTTACTATTGAGCCGGGTCGCTCCTTACTACATTGCTTTACCACGGACCTTGATAAGACACTTAAAAGCAGGCTAGCAGCTTCAATAAAGTTCAGATTTTCTCCCCAATTCATGTGAAAACTATTATTTCATACGTCAATTCAGTTTTAAATTTCTTACTGTTGCCAAAAATTTTATTTTCGACTTTTTTTGTCAATTTTTATCAAAAAACAATAATTTTATAAGAAAAATTAAAGCCCGTGGCATGATCAACAAAAGGGCAGATAATACAAATATATATATTATCCTTATTATTTTTAATAATTATTATTTTTTTTTAATTTATTTTTATTCTTAGAATGATAGAGCCCGATCCACTTTCATCTCTCTCACTTAAATTTTTAATAGTTGAATTTTTTTTAAGCAGTCAAAAGTTCTAACTATTATGCCTGAAGCTTAAAGACTAACATTTTTCTAAAGGCAATGGAAAAAGTATGTCAATTAAAGTAAAAGTATATAAAAATGAAAAAGTAAGTAATTACAAGAAATACGAAAAACAATAGTTTGTTTTTAAAAAACGCAAAAAATTACAAAAAAACGAAAAACTCATCAAAATTTTGAAGAATTTTTTTAAGCAGTCAAAAGTTCTAACTATTATGCCTGAAGCTTAAAGACTAACATTTTTCTAAAGGGATTCCAAAATATTACGCGCTGTAATGTAGCAACTATAATTTAACAACCACACTTAAATATGAAAACGTAAATTTGCTAAGATTAAACCAGCATAATCTATAAACATATTTAAAATAAATAAAAGCTACACACCTCCCTTATCCCACACCCCATACATATCCTAAGTTAGTGTCATATATAAAACAGACCCCCACCTCCTCTCTCTCCCGTGCTCCTTTATTCTAAGTTGTACTTGTGATTTTCTGAAAACAATTCAGACATGGACAAAAATGGGGGCATGGCTATGTAAAATATGTTAAAATAAAAATTTTAGGTACTTGGGCACTTCGCGTAGACAAAGGTCAAGCTCAGTAATATTTGAGGCGGTATCAGACACAAAAGCTATATTCTTTGGTTAAAGCAAGTGATTGTGGGGAGGAGGGAATACCTCAGCAGTTTTCACGCACATGTCTAGCAACATGCTTAGAATTGCATCTGGCCACACAGCCGTGTCGAGGCGTAGAAGTCTAGTTAAACAAGCTTGTGGAACCTATTTTGTAAAAAAACAAAGAAAACATATTAATACAGACTACTTTCAGTTAAAAAAAACTAGTTTTTTTTTATTTAATCTTTGTTTAAGAATTACGTCAGTTTTTAGAAAGGCTTATAAAAAATGAACTGGAACAAGAATGAATAAAACACCTAGATTGCTACTTCATCAGAACTTTTGATCATAAAAAAGGATACCAGAAGCAAGGATTTAATACGAGTGTGATATTCCATCATCCCTTATGTCTATTAAATAATAACGACAATAAAATAGATCACATTAATAAAACTAGGATAACTTCAGTAGTTTACTTCTCAATAACACGAGGATTTACGCTAGTGTCATCAGCGTATCAAGTGACTTTAAATTCTTGGTTGAACACTGTTACCCGGGGAATACTACTGTCTTTTCTTACTGAATTTGAGAAGACCTTGGCAACTAGGATGTATAGCAGGGGAGATAAAGGTCAGCCCTGCCGTACACCCCGTTCTAAATAAAAAGGATCATATAAAATACCATTAACTTTAGCTAAGCTACAAATATTAGAATAAAGAAGTTGCACCCAAGATAAAAAATCGGGTCCGAAATTAAAGCGCGTTAGTGTTTTGCAAAAAAAGAAACGGAGAACCAGACCTTGATTACAATGCACGCTAGGAGCGGGTTGTGACTAAAAAGTTGGGGCTGAGTCAATGACTTCAACGGCTTCTGTAATTAAAAAGGCTCAAATAATATTGGATACGTACTTGAATTTGACTTGATTGACTTTAAGCTCTTGCGCAGCAGTTTGACCAGGGTCGTTGATTTTGTCCGGAGTGGTATGTTCTGTGCAGGGGTTGGGGCTTCATTGTGTTCAATGCTTGGAGTAGCGAGTTGACCCCGAATGAAGTCTGTCTTAACTCGTTTTAGCTTTTTGATATTATAAAGAACCAAAAAGGATAACACTTTTTGGGAATGTTCAATATCACTATAGGTATCAATTTTAACACAAGAGTTGTTCTTGAGCAGCTCATGGGTCCCAATATGACTGGACTTAAACTACAAGTTAAGTGTATTTACCTTTTTTAGAATAGATGGTAGGAAATAAAAGTATGCCATATATATATAGTACCAGAAGCCTGATGGCTTCACCGCCCGACCTCGGAACTCGGAACGTGGTAAGCTTCTTAACATGGATTCGGCATCCGGAAAACTCGCGCTCACCACCCCCGAGGGCAGCGTCTCAGGTCACCTCCCCGCCCCGGGCAAGCCTCGTCGCGGATCTGCACCGGCGGGGGTTGCACTGGGCTCCTGGAACTTCACCAACGCGCGGGTCGATGCGCACTTGGAGAAGAACGGCGACGTCGTCCTCGATCGGATCGGCGCGAGCTCGGAGGGGGTTGAATTTGATCTTTCTCCGGCACGCCTGAGCGCTCAGGGGTCGGGCCGGGTCTCGCTTGCCGGCTCCATGCGAGCTATCCGGCCCTTGAATTTGGCCAATATCTTCTCAGAAGTGATAAACACCACCTCAGGTGGTGTTTCGGGTGTATCGATCTCAGATCGATACTACCACCAGTTTTAGTGAAACATCGAAGTGCTAGGTCGAAGAACATTGACAGATTAGCCGCTCCTCCTTCACACACAAACCGTTTTTCCAACTCCTTCATCCCTTTCTTTGCATCAAAGTATAAGAATTGTTGATTTAATCCTATTTGTCTTCTGTTTTTTTTTTGTCGATTGATTTAATCCTTTTTTTTGTAAGCACAAGTGAGCAAGCGCTCGATTCTGTTGATAGACGAGCTTTAGCAAAGTTCTTATCCTTATATGGTATACCCGACAAACACATTTAAGTGCTTAGTGCTATGTACAAGAATAATACTGCTGTGGTTAAGGTAGGAAATGAGGTTAGCAGCAGGTTTTGTATTGAATCAGGAATTCAACAGGGTTGTTTTCTATCCCCCTTTATATGAATCAGTTTGATGGACTTTGTCTTAAGGCGCACAGGCAAGGCAATGGGAGACCACAAAATCAAATGGGAGGAAAATTTTCTTGGTTTTATGGTTTGGAGGGGGGGGAGCAGTTGCCAATATCCCGTGTCTAGTAATTTATGTTCATGTTAAGTTTGACTTAAGTGTTTATTTTAGTTTTTTACTTGTTTTAGGATTAAACTATTTATCTATATCAGTAGCTGCTGCTTTAATTTCTGATCGTTTTGATTTCAACCATTCATTGACAATATTTTAAGTTTGTTTTAAGTTTGAATAATTATTTGGGTTTGTTTGTTTCTGTCTTAAGTTTTAAATGACTCTTTCCTTTTCTTTGAAAAGCTTGTTTCTAATGTAATTTTCAAATATTTTCTGCTGACTGAAATTAGAGACCCTGCCACCAGAAACAACTGTTAAGCATAAGAGTGATAGTTGGACAAGGGTGAGTGAAAACAATAAAATGATAAACAATATAACACAATAAAACATATAACGAACAACAATAAATATAATATAACAAAAATGCATACTTTGTCGATAATTGAAACAGGATTGATGAATACATAACGAGCATTCGACTTAAGACTTTCCGAATTAACTTTCCCTAGCTTTCCTCAACATGTAAATACTCTGGTCTTCGAACGTCTGGTTGCTATTTCACTCTTTCTGTTTTCGTTGCTTCGAGCCCACAACTTCTGAAGCTGCAGTGAGAACATTAAGTGCTTAGAGACCTCAGCCATGTACCGCTCAAGAACTGAGGGATCTTGCATCAGTCGAGAGGTGTCTATCTTCTTGGAGGAAGAAGAGTTACTGTTTTTGGCCCTCAACCGGTGTTTAATCCTTGCAAAAAGAATATGATGGTCGGTATTGCCGAGCTTGGTACCTCTGTGTGAGCGGCAGCTAGGGACAGACGAAAGCCAGCTCCCAGGGTGTTTTTCACAGTTTAAAAAATGTTTAGAAGAATAGAAAGGTAAGTCTGTGAATCAAGATTAGAATATTCGAAGCTACAGTGATGACAATGGCCAAGTATTGTTCTAAAGCGTGGGAACCCCAAAAGACGGAGAAGTATTTGCAATAGTGTTTTCGAGTGAAATTGACTACGGATTGAGTACCCGATTATCTGACCGAATCTCAAAGAGTAGCCTGTGCAAAAAATTTAGTTCAATCAACTTTGTAGGGCTAATAATAAGGAAAGGGTGAGATCACGTGTCAAACAGATTTCAATCTCAGTACTTTTAATGTGCAGGCTATTTCAACTTTGAAATGTTCCAAAGTGAACCGGTAATCAACTAGTATAAAATTAAAACAGCATAAAAACTAATTTTTCTTTAAAAATTCTTTTTTATATATTGGCTAGAACTTTTATCACTCTAGAATTGTTGATATGTCCTTTTTATAATCTGCATATTTTTTTTACTTCTTTAAATTATCATATTTATGCTGTTAGCCTGACAAGTAGTTATAATAAAAGTAACAGCTGAGTTAGTATTCAAAGTTCTCGATTCCAGGTAAAGTTTAATGTCTTTTAACGATGGATTAATTAAGTTAATTCTCTTATCTATCCATTCCAAGTATTAGAATCGTTTTTTTTTCTATTTGTGCCCATCATGTTGACACTTTCAAAATTGTATATCCTCGCACAGATACCAGATTCTTTACCTTGGAGGAATCCTTTGATTGAAACAACTGGGAGCTGTCCTTTGATAAGTTAAAAAATAAACATAAGATCATACATGTTGTAATTTTGAAGAGTGAAAGTAGGCTTTCTATCAAATTTTTTCAGCTGAAAGTAAGGAGCAGCATTGAAACTTAAAACAAACAGGGATTATTACGCATATGAAGGTTCACGTCCTCCTAATACCTCGCTCTTTACGCTAAAGTAAATGTATTAATTTCAACTATTTATTCGGCGGCCTTTGTGATTCATGGGTCATTCTTAAGGAAGTTGGGACAAAATTTAAGCTTTAGCGTAAAGAGCAAGGTATTGTTGAGGGGGTGAAACCCCTCATATGCGTAATAAAAACATACGAATACAAATGTTCGTTAATTCGTAAGAGAGGCACTACCGGTGAGTGGCGAGTTTGCGTACGACGGCACAATAAATTTGCCAATGACCATTGCAGGTATGTCACCTGGTGTTACAAATCTACATGTGACCAGCGATCTGGTTGGATTGACGGTTGATCTACCCAGTGAATTCGGCAAACAAGCAGCGGCAGCAACACCCACTGAATTAGCACGGCTTGAGATCAGGCGTTGAATATTTCGACTAATTAGCTGCACCCATCGTTTCATCTCCGATTCACTCTGTAATGATATGACATGCACACGTTTGTCACGTAAATTTTAAGCGGAAACTTGTAATAAAATTAAATAAAAATGAATAGATAATAATAAAAATAAATAAACATAAAATTATTTTCGACTTTTCAAATATTATTGATTCTTACATAAACACACACCTCTGTCATTATTATTATTTTGAAAATTTCGTTTTTTGAGAGTAAAAACCCAAACCATCCTTTTTACATGCTTTTGATACTTAGATAAGTACGAACTTCGTGGAGAGAGGGGTAGATTCGAAGTCATAACCTCACAAGAGGTGCTTTTTGAGGGATTTGTCATCGGTATACACGCGCATAAGGTAGTCATTCATGCTACCGAGAGCACTGTCCACGCTATCAACCGATCCTTTTCCATTTTCACAGAGATTGACCTGATACATGACGTTATTCAGATCATTTTCAAGATCCGATGAAGCGTTCATGTCATATCCCGTCCAGGCCTGCTCCCCGTCAGTGTGCTGGACATAAAAATAAACCATCACCGTGAACATGAAGACATTGTTGCAGTTTTAAACAAGATTGACATGGACCAAGAGAGGTTTCGACTGTTTGACAACGTTTCGCGCCGGTTTCGCGTACCTCGGCGATCATGTCCTGGTGGCGGGGGCGTTCCAGAATGCAGACCGTGATGTCAGAAGACTTGCAGCCTTGCGCCTTGGCCAGCGCCTCGACCCGCTCGCGCGGGGACATATCAAGCGAGACGACATCCTTGGGGTATCCCGGCCCGATGGCCAGCTTGGACATATACACGTCGGGCGCGTGCAGCATGGCGCCCCGGCCCGACATGGCGATGACGGCGAGCGCGTTGGGCATGTCCTTGGCGGTCAGCGTCGTGCCCTCAAGCGGCGATGGGAGAATCTCCTTATTTAAATAGTAAAATATATGAATATAGAAGTCCATTACGAGAGTTAATTTGTAAGTTACGTATATTTGTTACTAATAAAAATGTTAGTAAATAAAATTAAAAGTTCTAGTGGTTTAAGTAACCAAAAAACTGGAGTGTAACTAGGCCCCCTCCCCACCTCATTTTTTCTCAAAATCGTCCAATCAATATTTTGAGAAAGCCATTTAGCCTAGAAAATTAAATCAATATGCAAATTCCATTGTAATCATTCATGTACGGTGAGCCATAGTCGAAACACAGACAATTTGGCTAAATAGATATGTGGTCTAAATACATAAATATATATTTTTTTAAATGTGGTCAGTATAGATATTTTGATCAGTTTGACTAAAATATATTAAAGCAAGTTTCATGTCCATAAACATAAGAAGTTAATTTTTAATACAGAAGAAAATATTGGATTAATGTTAGATACACAGAGGGTAATCCAAGTCAGGATAGGTCATAAGATTAAAGTAGAGCATCTTCTTGGTTAAGGGGTTAGAAATTTTAGGAAATTCGAATTCTAAGGCGTTTTGCTTACAATATGATCGAGCTGGGCTTTCTAGTATAGTTTCACATTTAAGTGAAAAGCTTTCAAACTGGACTCATTGTAGGCTTTCCATTATTTGTTTCTTTCGTTATATTTTTGATAAACTAATACGCTTTCACTACTTTAACAGCGCATTTTTGCAGCACTTTTAAATCTCTCATGATTGAGTTTTTGTTGCCATCACAACCACGTGCTCAGTTGTCTTCAATTGCAATTGTTCAAATGCAGAAGTACAATTATTGTATAATGTATAAAAACAAACAAATTGTCGAGGGCTCGTCACGCGAAAGCCATGATGGCCCCAAATTTCGCAGTTTTCGAGATGAACCAGCAGCGCAACCCCACCCCGATCGCCCGCCACTTGCGAGGTGTTTTACGGCCATCGGATGTCGGCATCTGGATTGTTGCAATGATCTTGGCTGGCTGGCTTGCCGGCCCGCTTGCCGCCGGGAATAACGGAGAAGAACTGAATGTGTGGAATTGTCGGCGCGGTCGCCGAACGCAACATTGTCCCCGTATTGATTGAAGGGCTGAGGCGGCTTGAATACCCATATTTTTCAAACAGCCTAGTGTTTGAGATACACAAAACTATGCAGTAAGATTTGGTTGTTAATTTGAAGTCTGGCTAAATTTTAGAAAGGAATTTTTATGATGGAAGAAGCCAGTAATAGCTCTCTTGTCCTTCATCTACAGAACGTTTCCAACCCACCTAAACCATTTTTTTTTTCATCAAAGCCCTAGAAAGCAGGATTGACCCATATTTTTCAAACAGCCTAGTGTTTGAGATACACAAAACTATGCAGTAAGATTTGGTTGTTAATTTGAAGTCTTCACTTTTTTTTTTATTCTTGTGTATATTCCAACTGTTTTTGAATTGCCAGGTGGTTGGTTATTTTCAGGATGTTTATACATTAAGCAGTATCAAAGTAAAATGATGGGAAAGAGAAAATCCCAGTTAATTGGTACTTCAAATCAATTATAATTTGCATTCTGCTAAAATAATCATGTTTTTTCTTAGTCCTGGCAGCCTTTTTTCTAACCCCCTTCTTCCTACCCCTTAAATGTATCCAAATCCTGCAAATATTCAAAGCCTTAACTACTTCTGCTGCAGTTCCGAACATCTCCATTGCGCCAAAGGACAAATTACTTAGGCTATCCCATTGCTATCAATTCGTTATCTACATTGTGTAAATCTACACTTGTTTTTGCATTTTTCCATTTTAACATTTTTACTTCGGCTTTCTTATTGCTATCATTTCATTACTACTTTATCTAAACCTACACTTTTTTTTTTTACATTTTTCCATTTCAACATTTTTACTTCGGCTATCCCATTGATCTGCAATGCTTTATCTAAATCTTTTATATCTAAATCTACGCTAATTTTTTATTTTTACATGGGCGGTAAAAGCCCGGTCAAGATCGACGTCCGCATTCTGGCGACCTCAAACCGTAATCTTGAGGCAGAGGTCAATGCCGGCAACTTCCGCGAAGACCTTTATTTCCGCCTGAATGTCGTCAATCTTGATATTCCGTCCCTGCGCGAACGTCCTGATGATATCCCGGTTCTGGCTGAGTTCTTTGTTAAGAAATATTCCGAAGCCAACGACGTTCCGATCCGCCCGATCAGCCCGCTTGCGATCCAGCGTTTACTGTCCCACCACTGGCGCGGCAATGTGCGTGAAGAAAAACACGAAAAAGTGTACAAAAAAAATAAAAACTTACGTTAAAAAAAAAACAATATGGTAAAATATCGAATTCCAAAGAATAAAACGTTAAGGCAAGATGTCTGCTAAACACATATTGTTTAACGTCTGAATCCTTTTCTATTCTGGGATTCCAGCAAACTGAAACAGAAAAGGCAAAGATGTAATTCCGAAAAAAACATACAAGGAGGTGGAAAATATATTGTAGACTATAGACAAACATTTTGGTATGAACTGGTGGCGTTCATGTCAACTAGGAATATAAACTCATAATCCCGCATATTTTGTGTTCGCACCATACGATATACGTACAGCACCATACCATTGTACCATTCGTTTTCTCGTATGCATAGGTTGTTCGCAGTATATGCTATGGATTAAATTAATATTTTTGCCATTATTTTTAAATAATCTATTCGTGCACTAGGAAACTAGTACATCTGTTTGATGGTCATTATGGTGAATGATAATTTTTTTTATTCGTCATTATGTTTGATTCGTCTTGAATGTCATTTGGACACATTGTAATCTGAACAACAAATATAAAAAAATATGATGTTTGAAAACAATATTGTCCTGTTTATTGAATGATGAATTCGTGTTTATTAAACAATATTTACCGATCTTTTTTTTGCCGAATTAAAATGTTTCGAAGTACTGTTGGCTAGCATTCCTCCTTTAACAAGTAAACAAAAAATTGTGAGCAAATACTGATAGTCAAAAATCCGAAAGCTCAAAAAAGCCTTGAATATCTTCTGAGACATACTTATCGCATAAATGCTTAGCATAAACATTTGTGTTTTTTTTGTAAATATCTCGGATTTTATAAACTTTGGGCGAAGTATGTTACAAGGCAAAGCTGTCTCTAGTGCTGTGCGAGGCTATGGTCTGTTGGAGGTAGCCTTTTATGCTAGCCTTTCATCATCAAAACTGAATAACAGAGTGTTTGGTGGCAATGAATGTAATCAAAACCCTTTGTAAAGGCAAAACAGGCCTGCGAGTTGCTCGTTGAAGGAGATACCATCGACGAAGCGCAGGTGTTGGAAGCAGCAGAGCTTATTCATGAAATAGTTCATAGTGTAAAAGAACCATTATATGTGTCCAGAACTGCCAGCTACTACATAGTAAGTATCATACAAAATTTCTATCAGATGTATTTCGGGAAAATACGATGTATGGGGGGAGGGTTCCCGCCCTCCGATTACTCTGGGTCTTAAAAAAGCCACTAGAACATCTGATTGCACATCCAATGAGTCCCTTCGAAGTTTATACGATCGTCATTTCTGTATATTTCTTACATACCCCCAGGGAATAGCTTACAGCCCTTCCCTTTAGGGCTGTGGGAGGATTTTCTTCCTCAAAGACACAATTTCCAGAATTTTCAATTACGTTGAACGTTGGCCTCGGTCGCTTCTGCCTTTACCTCATGGGATTACGGGCGGGAACATGGGCAGCAGCATGAGCGGGCAGGAGTTCTTTCAGGCAGGTGAACGGGTTGGGGTGCTGACCACGCAACCCCTTGACCGGCTTCTGGATTACCGCGCGCCGGAGGGCGGCTGCTACCTGGGCGCCTACGTCGAGGTGCCTTTGGGGCCGCGCAAGGTGCTGGGCGTGGTCTGGGGGCCGGGCGCCGGGGATTTCGATTCGGCCAAGCCGCGCTCCGTGATCCGGGTGCTGGACAATGTTCTGACCACTCTTACGCTATTTTCAAATAATTCCGTCAATAAACATACTACCTTTACATTTTTCAAAGGTATTTAAAATAAAGCTAGGAGGCCTCCATGCTTAAATCAACCTATAAATAATAAGTTAGATAATGATTCCTTTAATGATAAGTTAAGATGATTCCTTTTTTTAGCTTAAAAAATATTGCTCCGCTTTAAATTTGCAGGTTTTTAATCTGGAAGATGCGGCTAGACGGCATAATAGTAAAATATTATACTGGCATGTTAATAAATTGAAAGAACAACGCACTGTCCAGGGACTCGATCGACATGTGATCCTGACCAGACATGCTTCCCACATCTTCTGGTCCATGGACCGACCTTGACACCATCATCGATGCATGCATCACCCATTACTCTGGCGACACACTCGAGTGCACCATGATTGCGTCTGAAGGCGCTCTCTGGAGTGTCACTCGGAGTGTGGGCTTGTTGTCGTGTTGTGAGCCGTCCAAGAAGAGCATGGCTGCCATCTGCATGTCACTCACCCGAATCCATTTGTTTGTCCCAGGAACAGTGGCACGGAATTAAAACCAACGCCCCCTTGTTAATTCGTAGTTTCTTTACTTTACTGTAGAGTTTTCAAGCTCCTATCTGCAAAAATGTGGAATTTTTCGCCAGAAGAAAGATCACACATGTGTGTTCATTTTTTTTTTTGTTCTTTGGTTGTTTTTTCTCCCAGCGTAGATTGTATCGATCCAGTGGTCCTAGAATATTGCAGGAGGGTTCATTTGAACGAAAATTAAATGTTCTAGTGTCCTTTTTAAGGGACCAAAAAATTGGAGGGTAACTAGGCCTTCTCCAAAACTCATAAAGTCTTCAATGGCTCGGGTAGTTCAGCCAGATGAGGAAGTTTAACTTTTCCTGATGCGCAACACATTCCCATTGTTTCACCATTAAATTTTGAGGTCTTGCGAAAGGGACAAATTTTAGACATAGTCCCGATTTGAACACATCTACTCAAGCTATAATCATCGACTAAGCTGTACCAGAAGCTGTGCCAGAATGCCAGGCAATAATTTTTACGTTGTTCTTGTGATTCCTCGGCACGCTTTCTTTTTGCATTATCTCTTTGAGCCGCGAGCCTGTTTTGGAGAGCCAAAATCATACATGTATTAATTCAAAAACGTTCAGAAATTAAACACAAAAAACTAGTTTTTTTTTAAACTGAAAGTAAGGAGCGACATTAAAACTTAAAACGAACAGAAATCACTCCGTGTATGAAAGGGGCTGTTCCCTTCTCAACGCCCCGCTCTTTATGCTAAAGTTTTTCCTGCTTAATAAAGTAGAATTGAGAGAAAGAGTCAAACTTTAGCGTAAAGAGTGGGGTGTTCGCTACGCCCCGTACAGCTTCAAACATCCCGTACAACTTCAATATCTCTCTTTTTCAGTTTGGCATGATCTATCACTAAATATATCACAAATACGTCACAAAAACAAACCAATGGAATTAAAGCGCACTTTATAACACTGGGGTATATTACAGTAACTTTTCTTTTTGGTATGATACGTCATAAAATAAGTCATAAGAAATAGTCAATTTTATTAAAGCACACAATTTAACAGGGAAGTGTAAGACAGTAATCTCTCTTTTTCAGTTTGGCATGATCTATCACTAAATATATCACAAATACGTCACAAAAACAAACCAATGGAATTAAACGATATTTGAGTGTTTTTTTTTTACCAGTTTTGGCTTGATTATGACATCTACCGGCGAACGTCCAGCCAAAAAACCTAACAAAGAAGACTGTTTCGCAAACGGGCGTGAAGAATAAGAACAAAGTATTCAATGTGATGACTCAAATTTACTGATACATAGCATATTTGATTGCCTCTGGAAATCAAAAGATTGCTAATGTTTGCGATTTTCATGGATATAATTTCTTGATACGCAAATCGCAAATTCTTAAGTTCTCTTAAACACTGGTGTAATTTCTTCAGAGTAGAATCTGACAGCAGTGTTGTAACTAGCCAAGATGGCCAGCCACCATCATTATTGGAACTTGTAATAATAAGCAATCATGAAGCACAATTAAATATAGCCCCACTACCACACTTTGGTGCAAACAATCACACTCCTATACAAAGCTCCCTTGGACTGTACCCTGATAAATCGGTTTTTACAAACATGTTTATAGAGATTACTATCTAATGAGTTAAAAGTTGACAGGATGTGATTGGTCCTTTATCACTGAGAATGACGTTCATAAATCATGGAACATGACGAAGTTAATTTTTAAGTGAAGAAGCTTAAGTATACATGGTGGGTGATAAGACCCTATAGATCTTTGCATTTAATCCTTCTGTCCTACGGTAAGTAACTAGACACAAGAAAATAAGTTTTGGTTGGGGCGACGGTGAGAGAAGAATAATCACTCATAGTACAAATACATGGATAAATGACCATTGATCCTTAGATGAATAAAGACCAAGTTACCTTAAAGATAACAGTGTAAATCATTTCGAGAGTTCAAATCGACAAAAGAGTTTGCGACCTCGATATTGGTTCCGCTTATCTTTGAGCAAAAGCCTAAAGTGAGTGAGCTCAAGTAGAGTTGTCTATTCTGTGTTAAAGGTTATAAACTGTACCACCAATTTTCATTTTTTCGAGCCATGTTTCTGCTTTTGAGCAGAAAGCCTTACTTCTACTTTTACAAGTCTATTTCTGTTTGTGATTACGACTGAGTTTGCCAGTTTAAATTCTGTGTTCGGGACTAAAACAGAGGGGGGGGCACCACACGCTCCTCGTAAATCTTAATAGTTGTCTCGTTGCTAAGGAAATAGGGACTTACCCCGGTTTCCCCCTCCAATTTCCCCCAATCTCAACACATCTAATCGGTATTTGAAATAAAAGCTCTGAGACATGAGTTCCTTCTAAATATTAAATTTCATTAAGATCAGGTCACCCGTTCTTAAGTTAAAGATACCTCAATTTTTCATTTTTTTTCAAATCAATAACCCGCAGCTCCCTCATAGAGAACGGATCCGTTCCAGTGATGCCAATCACATATATATAGCTTGTGCTTATTCTCCCCATCAAGTTTCATCCCGATCCCACTACTCTAAGTGTTTTCCAAATGGCTGAATTTGGTGTGCTATCTTCGGGAAAGCGATGCTTGGGCCTTGCAAAGTTTTCTCCCATGTTATGTTTCCATTTCATTGGCAGAATGTTTTTTTTTTTTGGAGAGATTCAGGAACAAAAGCATGAGAAAGCAAAAGCATAAGAAGCAAAAACAACATATTTTTTGTTTTGTTTTTTCACTAAATTGCAAAGTCTTGACAAGAAATTGGGGTAAGTGCAAATTATGTCTATTGTTAAAAAAGCATGCGGGTTGATTGCCAGTACCTTGTTAGTTTTAGCGTAGCGTGACGATGGAAACCGAAACGGCGGCCTGAACAAGCATGGGTGCGCCCAGCGGAGCAATCCACACGGTCAGCACGATGACCGCGAAGGGAGCCACCAGATAGAGCCCGACGGTTCCCGGTATGCTCTTGAAATCCTTGTCCGAAACAGCTCGGTAGATTTCAATCGCGGCGGCAATGACCGCAAGCAGGCCGAGCAACCAGATGATCTGCGGCACCAGCCCGATCTGAAGACTGGCGAATGTCAGCGCCGAAAAGGTAACAAACTCGCCCTGGGCCACGGATGGTGTGATTTTCATTAAGATTCTATGACTTTTAAGGGGTTTTCCCCCTTTTTTCTAAAATAAGGCAAATTTTCTCAGGCTCATAGCTTTTGATGGGTAAGTCTAAATTTAATGAAACGTATATATTTAAAATTAGCATTAAAATGCGATTCTTTTGATGTCACTATTGTTATAAAAAATTCCGTTTTTTGAGTTTCGGTTACTATTGAACCGGGTCACTCCTTTCGACAGTTCCTTACCACGAACTGTTTGATTATGATTAAAGAAATGTTGTGGTAGTCTCTCTGGGGAATTGTCCACACTAAAGACATAGTTATATGATTTTTGGACTATTGGTAACAAATGCTAATCTCACAATTTCAACTTAATGTGTTTTGGGAAAAGAGGATGTTAGGGAGGGGGTCCGGTTATTCTCCATCATGTTTGACTCTTAAAAAGGAACTAGAACTGTACATTTCAAATCAAATGAGTCTTTTCTAAAGTTCACACGACCACCCCTTCCATAAAAACCTTATATGCCCTCGAGGCATAACTTATAACCCTTGCGCTGAGGGTTGTGGGAGGGGTTTTCTTTTGGTTGTTATTACGTATATGAGGGAGTTGCCCCCTCCTCAGTACCTTGCTCTTTACGCTAAAATATTATTATGCTATAGTAAAAATAGTAAATATTAGTATGCTACATAAATAATAATATATAGTAAATATATAGTATGTTATAGTAAAGCGAAGACTGGCAGGATCAATATAAGATACTAGGGTCTATAGGAGTGCTCTTGTCGATGTTAAAAGTGAAGATCACCATCTAGTAGTGTCTAGGGTTAATTTAAAGCTGAAGTTTCAGAAGGGTAACTTTGTACAGCACACTGATGATGAGATAAATGTCATACAAGTAGCACCAGCATTGCCTGAAATGCAACTAATAACAGCAATAATCCTCCACATATTTATGTCAATTATTTTTTGGAGCTGTTTAAAAGAAATATTTAGAAAAGCAAAAACAGCAAGATGGCAGCACAGTATTATACATGGAAGCAGCTCTGCATTTGTGGGTTAGTATGTAAATACAAAATGCAAGGAACAGATTGTGGTAAAATTCTAGTTAATTGACTTCTTGCTATCTTGGAAAGGGTTCAGAGTGATGGTGTTATAACATTTATACTATTTGTTTAAAATTGAAAAACAATACAATCTGAACCAGGGGCTTGTAAAAGATGCATGCTATTAATCACTTCTTTAATTCTTCTTCTGTGATGTTAATTTCATCATTGTCTTCCATTGTCAAGACGTCTGTAACTACGCTTCTTAATTTTGTGTGATATTGGGTATCACTACTTACATCATCTTTTCCAAACCACCTCTAGAAAATTACTTCACCTACCTCTTTAGTTGACGTTGTTATTGAACCATCATCTTTCGTGGAAGCAAGATTATCAATAATGCTAGGACAATGAAATGTGTCTATGTCCATCTTATACTGAAAAGCTGAATACAGCAACTCTAAGCTTGACAACATGTAAGAATAAACTATATATTTTGTAAATTACCAATCCAAAGGTTGATTATTTATGAGGTGATCTAATGTCATGATTATGGCATTTAACTCTGCAGACACTACAGACACATTATCATATATTCTCTCACCCATTGCAATATTAAGGGGTGGGAGAAAAGCTCCACTTGCCACCTTCTCATTCAATTTGAATGAAGTCCAGCGGACATTGCCTGTCATGAGTCAGCCCAAAAATCTCGGTCATCCTTATTGTAATTCCAATGAGTTTTCACAACAGAAAAAGCTCACATAATCGAAATAATCTCATTTTTCTAATTGCCTACAAGTTCTGTGAACATGGTCAGTCAAAAATCTCTGAAAAGTTTTTATTTGGAATCTCCAATTACCTTAAAATGGCTCAAAGAACTGATAGGCTTTGGAGGTATAGTTATTAGACCATCTGATTATTTTAAACAAATGTTTTTTTCAAAATTTTGCCCTGCGCAAGATGCGCAACGAGAGCCCCAGCCCGCTCAGCGTCTCGGCGGCGGACCCGCTCAATTTCCAGGGCATCCTGACCCCCGACGAGAAGGTCGCGCGCTCGGCGAAGACGCTGGTCGTCGTCAGCTAGCGGGCCTGCACGCCGAGCAGCACCGAGCGCGTGACGCTGGCGATCGCGCCGTCGACCTGGTCGGCCGGCAGCCTCCCGTTGGCGATCAGGTCGGCGAGGCCGTGCACCGCTGACCACGCGAAGACCGCGAGGGCGTTCGGGGGCAGGTCCGGACAAGCACGCCAAAGTGAAGGTTGCAGACTTCGGCATCGCAACCAAAGTGACGCGCACCATGAAGGACAAGCCCGTTGCAAGCGGATCTCCTTTCTGGAGTAAGTCATGTCCATCCAACCGGCCATCCAACTCACACGCTGTGCAGTGGCACCGGAGACCATCCGCCTGACCGGACCAACCCCGAAAGCCGATGTTTGGTACGTTGTCTCTGCTGTCTGTCTCCAGTCTCTCTCCCCCCCTTCTCTCTCTCTTTGATACGTGCGTGCGCGCTCATTGCAGGGGGATTACCAAAGGGATTTATTTCATAAGTAAGCACTAAGGGTTCCAATTGGAATAGAAACGGCTTCTGTGTTTTGTTAGATTGTCGGTGTTTGTTTGTACATCGTTGCTTGTTGGCTGCAGGAGAGATGTGCTTGATCACACCTCTTGTGGTATAGTTGTGTAAATCGTCTTGTGAATCGTCTCGTATTATGTTGTAATCATTTTCGTATTCGTATTATGTTGTAATCGTATTGTTAATTCAATTTGTGCTCTATCTATTAGAAGTTTCTTTTGAATTATGGAAGGTGGGGGAGGGGGCCTAGTTGCCCTCTAATTATTTTGGTTACTTAAAAGGTCACTAGAACTTTTTATTCTATTTATGAACGTTTTTATTAGTAATAAATATACCTAAGTTACAAATTAACTCACATAACGAACTTCTATACTCGTATATTTTTATTACGCATTTGAAGGGGTTCGCCCCCTCGTCCATACCTCGCTCTTTACACTAAATTTCAAATTTTGGTCCAAACTCTTTAAGAATGACCGCTGTTCATTTTAAGTTTTATTGTAGCTCCTTACTTTTAGTATCTTTTTTGGTGAGAAGCTTGGATCTTTTCTTGTTGGTGTACCCATTAACGGTTCTTAATATGCATTTTAGGCTAAGAAAAATGATTTGTCTATGTTTGCTTTGTTTCCAGTATATTTAAGGGCAAGGAAATTTTTCTCCGTGCGGTTGCATAGCGATTATAAATAAGAAATACATTGCAATGACGTAGTTTCAAATTCATCAAACGGTTCTTGGTAACGAACTGTAAGTAAGGAGCGATGCGGCTCAGTAGCAATCGAAACTTAAAAAAAAGAGTCTTGATTTGTAGTAAAGTATACAGTAAACTATACTGTATAGTATAGTAGTATGACAATATTTGATCCTTAGTGTAAAAAGGATCTAAAATAGAGTGAGGTATGAAAAGTCATGTGTACAAACTTATTCATCTTTGCTTTATAATAGTGTGAAGTAGGCCAATAAAAAGTTATCTCTATGACTTCCTTTATTTATGTTTTCTCTATAAAAGAATGAGGTATAAAAAGTTGTATGTATGACTTTTTATCATTCTAGACAATGAGAGAAATCTTTGTATTGCAGTAAAATTCTGACGCCGACGGCTACTTCCTGATGGTCGAGGGCGGCCGGATCGACCACGGTCATCATCAGGGCAACGCCCACCGCGCCCTGACCGACACGATCGCCTTCTCCGACGCCATGTACTCGAACAGCTTGAGCGGCGAGGCATAGGGGTTGATCGCCGGCACGAGGGCCACGTCGAACGCCGGCAGGAGTGCTGGAATGCGGTCATGCGGACGGGGACCCGCGAAGCGTACACGGTCCGCCACGCCGGCCTGCTCCGCGGCGCGGACCAGGCCCTCGTGGGCCGGCCCCTCTGCGTTTATACTTCACCCCCTCTCTTGTTCGAAAAAGAGGTCCAGCAAGTTCAAGAACAGACTCATCAATAACTGCCCCATAATGAGCATCATTTGTTACACATTGGATTTGTTCAGCTGTGCCCTCGAATACCAATTTCCCTACTGCCTGGGGCACCTCCCAGCAGCATCTGTACTCTCTGGCCCCTACCAGCTCTTCTACATGACATTTTCCACATTTGCACCTGTTGCATTTTTCAAAAAAAATATTCTCAGAAATAGTACAAAATTTTTTTAATATAAATCTGTGTCTGGCACCTTCTGATTCCCAGCTTCTTGATTGCCTCTTCGATCTTTAGTGGGAGGCGTTTAAGCGGAAGGAATTTTGTGATTGGGGTTAAAAGGCTTTTGGAAGTGGCACTGCGATTTTGCAATTATGTCATCTTTTCTTGACAAAAGCGTTCCATCCTTGCCATCTTTGCTTTGAGATCTTTTTACTTTTCCTAGTTGCTTCTTTTCGCATTGCTTCTTATATTGTATATATATTCAATTGCCTACGGATTGTTCTGGGTACCCGGCAGAGTGACTTAGATCAGTGTTGTTGTTTGGTGGCGAGAAACCTTAAAACACTATCATACTATATTTGAACACTATGTCATTCTAGGATACTAAAGGGCTATTGTAATTCCACTTTAAGCCAGTTCGATGTTTCTATTCTTTGTTGGTAAATAGCTTATTTCAGCTTTTGTCTGTCGAAGACTCACCAATAGAGCCATTTCTTATCATTCGTTCCATTAGAAATACAAATCACTGTTAGTTTCTCAATTGAATTTAATGATTTTTGGAGCCAGTAAATATTTTCAAGGCGAGCTAAAATTCTGCTCTATCTGCCAAAAATTTGAGAATGGAAAGGGGACTAAATATGGCTTGAACTTAGTTTGTTTTTACACCGAGTATAGACTTGTCTTTACAGTCATTATCTGATCTTCGTTCTCATAAGTAGCAATGCAAATAGCAATAAGCAGCAATGAAGTTGTCACCCCTAAAATTTTCAAAAAAGTTCTCAATACGAAAGAAAACGACGTTTCCCACCTAACGACAAAGTCGGCCTCATATGGTACGCCGAAAGTCAGAAATTTAGTTTGCTTCCAGTCCATTCCCTCTCTCGTGTGTAACATTTTCCTTCGTAAATATCACCTGAAATTTTCTTTCTTCTTGAAATTCTCTCCGTAGAAAATCTCCCCCTCCCTCCCCGCAGAAAATTACCCTGAAAAATTTTCGTATATTCTCCCAATAACAAACACTGTACGTGAACAATATGGGTAAATTGCGTTAATTACAGCACTTTCCCCAGGGACTACGGTGGGTCATCTCATCACCAAAAGCATAGTTACCGGACCTTTCTACTATGCTGAATTAAATGGTTATCTTGAAAATTGCTGTCGGGACATCAATTTCCTTTTAGATTTTAAGGAAAGTGGTAGAGCCAAGCGAATGAAGCTTTTGGGTTCACTTGAAGATTGGTTCTCAAAAATGTGTGAGTTTCATTCATCTAGCTCAATTAATTTCTTTAAATGTTAAAGACAGTTTTTTTTTTTGGAAAAGCGATTTTCCACCATACTTACCTCGTCCAAACCTGTACACTGACTAAGGAAAAGAAAAAAATACAACAGGCAACAGGCTCAATTTAAGAAAAAAAGGCGAACAGAAAACAAATTATTAAAGATAGCAAAAAAAAGATTACCTAGAATTTTACCACATTGGCTGCAACCTTTACCCCAAGGGATTTTAACAGATTTCTGCCACTGAATGTAGTTCATACCAAGAGTTTTTTTTAGTTTTATCAAGATTTCCCAGGATCATACTGCAAACAATTTTACATTTATTTATGTCCACAATCTAAGTCTTGAAAATTGTTTATAAGCAAACACCTAGGTGCCATGTAACTAATCTAGCCTAATCTTACTTAAACTGAATTGTCAGTATGTGTCTTTTAAAATGTTTTATTTTAAATTATATTATGTTCTCTTTTGTTAATTTTAACAGCGGTGAACCGACTTAATGTACAGTTTCAGAGTAAGCAGCTTGAAGGAAATAATGTCAAATTTCATCAAAACAGATGTTTTGGCTCACACTAGCCCATTCTTTATAGACGTTCAAAGCCTGATAATGTGAAAAACTTAAAAGACATGCATTTTGGAGCAAAATTTAAAGAGCATATGAGTAAGATGGGAGAGAATGTTGAACACAAAACATTGAACAACGTACTGTTCAAATTAGTCACTTTCTAACCCCCAAACCCTACGGGGCTGATAGTAATATAAGTTTTTACAAGCTGTATAATAACAGTTGTAACAGAATCTTTAAATAGCAACTATGTCCTGCAGAAAAACCGTATTGGTGTGACGTTGTTTCTATGTTGAAGTTGTTAACGATGGTCCGACAAAGATAGTGTAAATATGAAGGTAGCTTAACTCATATATGATAGCTATATCATGATAAGTACACCCTATGTACTTTTTAAGATTTTAAGCAGTTTTCAAGATATATTGGTATATACAATTATTTATTCGTGGGGAGGGATAGATGCCCTCCGATCACTTTTGACTCATAAAAAGGTAACTAGAACTTTCAATTTCTAATGAAATGAGCCACCTCTGAAGTTTATACAACCATTCCTTACATAAAAACCTTATATGCCCCCGGGGCATAATTTGAGAGACTTTTCCCAGGGCTCTGGGGTTGCGTCGACCCTGGAGTTTCCGTTATCTGATGTTTGAAATATTTTGAACAAAATGGCTGTCTCAAAATTTTTATCGGATGGGTTTGGAAAAAAAAGGGCGTGGGGGGGCTGCCCTCAAAAATTGGAGGGCAACAAGGCCCCCTCCCACGCCATTTTTTCGCAAAATTGTCTGATCGAAATTTTGAGACAGCCATTTTGTTCAGTATTGTTAAAGGGTCGAATAACTATACCTTGGGGACATCATGATCCTCCCACAACTCCTGGGGAAAGCTATTTAAGTTACAAAATTTGCCTATTGTTTACGTATAGTAATTGTTATTGTATACATATTTAGGGAGGGGGGATTTTTCGTTGGTGCGATTTTTGACTTCAATAATTTTCTATGACGAGGGAAGTTACCCTGTGTTTCGTTTTTCTCTTTCAGAGCTCAAAAAAATTCCTACGGGTGTGTGTATTTCTGATGGCTTTTGCTTCACTCCACGATATAGCCTTCCTCTCCTGGAAATTATTAAGTAAGCACTGAGTTCTTATTGTTCATCCCAAGGGCTAGTTACCTCTTCATTACCGCAAAATTATATCGTATTAAAACAATTAGAGAATTCTTTCTTCGATTTGGAGAAAAATTTTTATGAAAAAATAAGTAATGATTATGAATTGCCGTTATTCAGTGAAAGTAAATTTCCCGCACTTTTGTGTTTCAGCTGGGGCAACTTCTTTAAAAAATGTGGAAAGTAAGTGACTTGTGTGGAAAATCTGATAGACTCTGAGGAGACCTCTCACAAATGTCAAATTTTGACAGAAACATGGTCCTAAAACCCACTTCCCTTGTTTACCCACCTGACTTATGGGCTAAATTCTTCTATGGTCTTTAAATTATTTAATTTATGTTAAAAGGTGATTTCCTGGAAGAAGAGACCCTCCTCCCTTCATCCTTGAAGAATATCCGTTATAGTTTGGGATATCATAGCTCAAACTATCAGTAAATTAGAAAATTGGAATTAAGCCAAATAATTCTTAAAAAATAAGGCAGGTGCTTGGCTCACTAAAAAAAATGATTTATTAATCAAAATTTTCAACTATAAGTAAGAAACAGGATTTGAAAAACTTAATATTTAATACATAGAGGTGGTATTTTAATTGGGTAGGAAGGATAAAGATAGCCTGCTTTTGTAAAATTCTACTCCAGAAGGCTTAATTTAAAGACTTTTGGTTTGAAAAGAGTTTCAGTATGTAGAAAAACATCTACAAATAAGAGCACGCAGGCTGCGGAGCACTTGTTGGCGGCCGATGAGATGGTGTTTGAAGCGGAGCTTGAGCAGCGATTTGGCCATAAACTCGGCAAAATTGAAGTTGCCAGCAAGGTGCAGGCCTTTCCGCTGGGGTTGCGCTTGGCAAGGGAATTCGTAAATGAGCGATTTGTACTCGCCGGAGATGCAGCGCACGGCATACACCCGATCGCCGGGCAGGGTTTGAACCTTGGGTTTAAGGATGCGGCCGCGCTGGCGGAAACGATTGTTGATGCAGATCGCCTTGGTATTGCACATGGTAAAGAAAGTGCTTAAAGGCTCTTTATCTGTCCAAACTGAAATTACACAAGTATTTTCAATCAATAAAATTAGAGGACCAAAGGGGTCCAGAAACACTACCCTTCTCCTTCAAAATTTTTAGCAGAAATTTTGCCATATTACACCTTTTTTGAATCGAATTGGTACAAAAATTTTCTTTTGTTACATAATGATTAATACTAATGTTCAGTTCAGTTTATTTAATTACCAAATTATGTAACACGTACCATCAATTCAAGTGGCCGCCCAAAGTAGTTTCTTGTCTAGGGGTATGATTCCCGATTAAGATGCGACAGGTCTCTGGTTAAAATCCCGGACAACCTCAATTTTTACGTGAAGACATTACGAAACTAAATACGTGATCAATGTAGCGATCGCTGAAAGTTGGCAGGCATATCAGGGACAGGACCAGATTAAATTAGAAATAGTCGCTTCCTCGATTCGATCATCTGGGTGGGGGGGGAGTGGAAGGATGGTTAATTTGAAAAAATTTGAAAAAATGAAGTATTTTTAATTTACGAACGGGTTATTGGATCTTGGACGTGACAGGACGATGAAAATTGGTAGGCGTGTCAGGGAGCTGTACAAAATGCCTTGACAAAGTTTTTTTCCCGATTCAAACATCTGGGGGGCTGAAGGGAGAGGAAAAATTAGAAAAATTGAGGTATTTTTAACTTGCGAGTGAGTGATCGGATCTTAATGAATTTTCATATTTAGAAGGACCTAGTGACTCAGAGCTCTTATTTTAAATCCTGACCCGCATTAAGCCTCTGATTTTCCTTTTAAAGCAATGTATTGATTCTTAGAATTTTTAGAGCTCACTACAAAATAGTGGATAACTCGAAAACGAAATAAGACATGGGCAAATTTTTAGCAGAAGTTTTTATCATCCAACAGTGCACTTAACACTTTCTTACTTTTTGCAAACAAACTGCCGTCAGCAGCCAATCATACAAAATAGTGGATAACTCGAAAACGAAATAAGATATGAGCAAATTTTTAGCAGAAGTTTTTATCATCCAACAGTGCATTTAACACTTTCTTTACTTTTTGCTAACAAATTGACGACAGCAGCCAATCATACAAACAAGTGGATAACTCGAAAAAACAAAACCATTATTCAGCTACTGCACGTAACAAAAGATGACGGCAGTAAGACTAACTCCGTGACGGAAGCCGGGGAGGTATTGCTAAATAAGTGGTTTCTAAAGGATGTTCATTCAATTGATATTAATTACCATGGCTAAGTTAAAGCAGAACTTACAGACTTTTTAACTAATAGCACATCAGGTGTTACCGAAGTCTCATTGAATGAAATAAAATAAATAAATAAAGGATCAGAGCCCTCGAAGGCCCCAGGCCCAGATGGAATTTTAAATTTAGTACTAGTACGCTACTTTACTGTACAGTACACATATCGTCCCACCAATCTCTCTTACTGACGACTCTGTTTCTTCATAATTAGTCCCATCACATCAGCGTCAAGCTGAGCGGGGACAGTTGATGTTGCGTCGGTCGTGGGCTTCTTTTCTGTGAGTCCCTTCTTGTATCGGTCTACGTGCTCAGCAAGGACGCTTTTCCCACTTTCCTTATTCTTCTTCTTCTTCTTGGCAAGCTCTTTTGTAGTGGCTGCAACTTTCTTCTCATCAACACACGTCGCATCACGGATCAACTAGAGGTTTTATGACTTTCTTAAGCCGTCTAATTTTTTCACAAATTCCCAGTTTGGTTTCCGGTCTGGACACAATACTGAACACGCCATCGATGCTCTCATCCAATATATTCAATAATATATTTAGATTAAAAAAACAGAAGAACATTCGATACAATATCCCATTGTATTCTTTTTGTAAATTCGATAATTCTGATGTGCACGGACCGACCTTGGATCTAGTTAAATCTCATCTTGATATGAGAAAGCAACGATTAGATGGCAGCAATTTCCTCTCTTCGCCTCTGAAAAAACAAAAACATAGTGATTTTGTTTTGTTTTTTACTGCACTAGCGTAGTCCTAGTGAAGACTAACAGCTTCATAAAAGTAGTTTGCTTTTTACTAGGTTCCAGCTTAGAAAAGTTGAAGGTTCTTAACTTTGTGTCATCAATATATCTCATCAATAATGTCTGGGATTAGCCGGTAAGTGTCTCGGATTAGCCGAGACACTTACCAACAACATCAAAGCTCTATAATGTTCATTTCATTGAAGGTCACAGTCGTTTTAAGGTATAACGACTGTGATATATACACGAATTAGTTATTAGAAGGCTCGTTCGCTCAAATCCTAACGAAAGGGTGTTTACTCTGTCTCAGTCTCCAACTGTCATTTGTTTAACACCTTCAATTTCTTTTTTCATTCCAAGTGATTTTTCTTCTTCGTTTTCTTTTAATTTCTTACGGTTCTTTTTATTTATCTTTGTTGTGTCTTCTGGGGTGGATGTCACTGGTTCATTATTTTTATAATATATGTACCCTGAACATAGATTTTCAACATACTTTTCTACAATACTACAATACTCTTGTATACTTTCTCACAAATTACACCATCTGCTCTCTTTCACTTGTTCTGGACTTCACAGCTCCTTCAAGCAAAGAAACAGCTAGGGCAATGTCTATGGAACTCTTGGACTCGGCAGCCTTCTTCATTCTGTCGGTCGCTTCCTGAAGTATAGTATCTGCTACTGTTCTCTTTTCTTAATCTGATGTTTGAGTTTTTTTTTTTTTGCTTTCCAGGTCTTCTATTTCTTTCTTTTTTCATTGACCTCCTGCAACTTCCACAGGTTATCCTTTTTGAAAGCTGCTTTGCCCTTCTCGCCAATGGCCTATGTTTGTTTCGAAGGAGTGCCCACCTTCTGTCACTTGGTGTAGATTTCAAAATGCCACGTGTGCTGCCAAATTCCACCAAGCTTGCTATAGTTTCTGCCACGCTTGATACTGTTCCCGCCATGCTTGGCACACTTTCACCAGGCTTGGCACGCTCCACCTGGTTTACGCGATTTCTGGAAATGGACTCCCCTTGTTCTGTTTAAACCGTTTATAGTTACGGACGGTAGTTAAAGAGCGATCTCTATCAGTAGAAGAAAAAAAAAGCAGAAGCTCTCCAATAAGCACCGTTTTGAAGCTCGATGACTATTAATTCGATGGAATTATTCTCGGAAAAAAAAGGCTATGTTCAGGGGCGTAATTTGCTATGGGGCAGGGGGACAAATACCTCTCCCATACCTCGCCCCCCCTCAGAACCCTGTTTTATTCTTGAAAACACCCTTTTTTAGTATTTTCATTGAAAAACGCCATTTTGGTATTTCCATTACTTAAATTGACGAATTCCAACCCCCCCCTCCTACATTTGGAAAGATACTTTTTTCTTGTCGCTTTTTTATCTTAAAATACTGGTCCTTGTTTGCACCTACATTTACCAGAACCACTTCATTCGTCATATACTTTGTCCTTCAATTCAATTTTTCCTTGTTTTAAGATTTATTTATTCGTTTATACTAGTACCTGTTACCTGTATATTTTCTATGACCTTTTTTTTATTTCTGTTCGTTTTGGATTTCATTTGTTCCTTAAAAGTAATTTCTAGTCGATCTGAGCTTGAATGATTATAGGAATATATTAATACTTTCAATGAATCTCGTCATTATAGAATCAAACTACATCAAAAGTTCCATTACTTCATTCGCAAGTTAAACTGAGTCAAACAAAAAACTCAACCTTTTTAGCACTTAAAGCCCCCTCACCCTAATTAAGCTTGGGTCTCCATCCCAAAGCTCAATGCATATCATACTCTTAGGCATCTTTATTCAATTTTCATCGAAATTCATCTCTCCATTTGCAAGTTACAGTGAATTAAATGAAAAACACGATTTTTTTTATACTTAAAGCCCCATCGCCCTAATTAAGCTAAATTTTAATCCAAAAAGCTCAATTTTAATACGAATCTGACTGGCGTACAGGCGTTTTCAGGAAGATGTTTTGGTTGGGGGAGGGGTTGAAAAGAGACGGATAATCTTCTTAATGAATTGGGATAAAATTTAAGCTTGAGTGTACAGAGCGAGGTACTGAAAGGGGGTGAACCCCCTCATATATGTAATAAAAACATGAGAATACAAAAGTCCTTTACGTGAGCTAATTTATAAGTTACGTATATCTTTTACTAATAAAAAGCTTCGTAAAAAATTAAAAGTTCTAGTTGCCTTTTTAATTAAACGAAAATCGGAGGGCAACTAAGCTTAAAACACCTTGAAAGAAAATTAAAATACTGAAGAAAAAATCTCATAAAGTATCACAATACATTTTGTGTGCCCTCCTCAGGCGGGGGTTCTCCACGGAGCCTAAAGAAACAAGTCACGTGACAATGCGTCAACCTTAACATAGGTGAACATTCCCTATTATGTAAAAACCAAAGAAATCTTGGTGAAAAACGTTTTGAAGACGGCAATGTCTCAAGACGTCTTGAAACGTCTTGAAAAACGTCTTGAAGAACAATGTCTTAAAAAACGTCTTGGAGAATGTCTTGGTTCATGCCGCTCGATGCGCGTCGTTCCACGTGCTTGAAAATTACCACCGCGCCGCCCACGCCGCCGCCATTGAAATCCGCAGGTGAGTTGCGCCACAATCGAATGCGCCACGTCGGGGCTTTGTACCGATCCGGGATTTGATCTCCAGCTTGTACCCCGGGCACTTCGCCAAAGTACTAAAGAGGAAACTGCACATGAACTCATCGTCTTGCGATCCTTACGCGCCATTCGAACCGCACCTGTGGCTGAAGGTTGAGCGTGCCATACCCAGGCCCATCTTCGCAGCTAAAACATCTAGTAAAAGGCTTAAGAAGATGTTACTTTCTTATGAAAATGTTGTTGCCTTTGGGAATCAAAAGATTGTCAAACCACAAAAATCTGATTGTTTGAATTTTTTAAGCGGAAATTTACACAAACATTTGTATTTTAAACATCAGACAAAACTGGGAATTCAATTTTCAATGAAAAGAGCTCGGTATATCGAGGTCTTTACATCTTGTAGTCAATATATGGAGATCTTATATATATATGGTTATACATTTTTGGTAGTTACGAGTGTCAAGTCTAACATGCTCTGATGATTAATTGATAAAATTCTGGAGATTAAAAAATTTCCCGGGAACACGCTGAAAAATTTCCCTAACTATTGCCCCAGAATATCTCTACTCGCAAAATTGAGTAGACTAAGTACCTTGGTGAAAAAAAACATTATGCAAACTTCGCGCTTTACTTAGGCAGCGGTATTGCGCTACCTATGATATATATTTTAATCGGGGGTGTTAATAAGATTTAATTGAAAAATTCTTACGATTTTTTTTTAAAGAAATGTAAAGGGCCATGTTAAAACTTGCTATCAAAATTACCAATGACCAGTCGTATGGTTTCTTTAAAAGTGAATCTTCTGAGCCTGATCCATCATCATCAAGTCAATATGAAAGGAAGTTTGATGGTTGCTTAGGCCATTGAATTAATTAAATCAGTTTTATTGTTACTCGATCTGCGGCTACCGAGAGCATTTCTAAGCTACCAAAAAAAACTTCTCTTGGTGTTGATGGCTTCTATGCAAAGCATCTAAGATGTGGGTCCTCTTTCCTGATTGAGCATCTGACCTTACTCTTTCAGATGATATTCTGTAGTCACCCAGAAAAGCGTTTTGCAAAATACCTGGGAGTCCTGCTTGATGAGAACCTGTCATTCCTGCATCACATTCGAGCAGTAGGGCTTAAGAAATCCCAGAATCTTGGAATAATAAAGAAACCAAAGAACACTTTGTCACAGGAAACACTGGTCCTGCTATGCAACGCTGTCATCAAACCTCGTTTAGAATGCTGTGCAATGATCTGGTAATCAACTTTTAAATCTCACCTGCAGAAGCTCAATTCGATTCATAAACGATCTTTGAAATTAATAGGGAAAATAGAGTTGCCACCCGGTGAAGAAAAAATCACTAGATTTTAGCGATTTTTTTTTGTTGATTTAGGGATTTTTTTTACTTAGCAGTTTACAAAATCGCTAGAAATAGTGATAAATCACTTGGGGGGGCAACTCTGTCGAGGCAACCCAAGAGTAATGAGAGCCTTTTAAATCAGTTCTTTTATTTTCCGCAGTTTACTCGTGGAATTTCTGCTCCTAAGGGAACTTCTTTTTTCTTAGGTTAGTTTTGTGTTTTCAGTAAAGCGCAAAAAATAATAATCTAAAACTTCAAAAATATGATGAAATATAATATTTTAGTAACACAATTACGGAAAATACAACAGATAATTATGGAAAGCAGGCCGCCCAGAACGCATTCTATTAAATACCTTGCTAACCACTTCTGTATATTAAATATTTAATTAAAATATACCCTCATAGTTATCATTTATCTCGTTCAGTCTATGCTGATTATCTCCGTTTTGGTGTTGATTCCACGAATCGAAGAAAAGAAAAACGAAATTGGCAACAGATGGCGATTTCCTTGAAAAGGATGGAGCTGATTTTGATCAGACACGTTTTGATTCTCGCTGTCAAGGTTGATTTTCATTGACTCGCTCACATGTTCGGTGTCGCATGTCTTCTAACCGTGTGTGTATTTGCTCTTCATTTTCATTTTTGACTTGCTCTCATGCTCGGTGTCGCAAGTCTTCTAACTGCGTGTGTATTTGCTTATTTGCTCATCATTTTCTTTTTTGTCACATCACCGCTGTTCTTCTAACCGCGTGTGTATTTACTCTTCATTTTCATTTTTGACTCGCTTACATGCTCGGTGTCGCATTTCTTCTAACCAAATGAGTATTGATGGGGCACTACTCTAAGCCATCAATATGTTCAGCGAAGTTCCTTTTCTGAGTCAATTACTTGATTCTTACAGAAACAATAGCCTGCTTTAGATCTATTGGCAAAAAAATTAGTATGTCACTTGAGGGAGGGCAATAAAGGTCCGTTCTATCCGGTGGTGTATTTCAATCTTTCTATCCTATTCATTAATCTTCCAATATTTTATTCATTAAATTAATTAAAAAAAAAACTTTTTCCACAAAAAAAGTTTTCTCGAAGAAAAGTAAAGAGCTCCATTTTTGATGAAATACCTAGCCCATTTAATCTTCATTCAGTCGTTGTCCTGGCAGAATTGTATATTCTCTGGCACCAGCAAATAGGTCAACAATTTCACTTCTTCTCCCTTACGGTTGTGAGAACGGAATCTTAAATTTCCTGTACGTTCTCTCTGATGTTTCTTGTAGAGAATGAAGAACCCTGCAACAAAACCAGGAAAGACAAGATCTACACTGATCTTCTTGAAACTCTGAGATTGGACAACTGAAATATCTCTGATTGGTTCAGGGGTTTATTGCAGACATCTGTTTTGGGCCCCGCCACCGTCAGCCTTCCCTTATCAGCACGGCGCCAGGGTCTAGTTACAACCATACACAGAAGAAAAAAACATACCAAAAACTTCCACAAGGAATAAAGCGATTAAGTTAACCTTAACTTACAGGTGCAGTAAAGGTCAAGCTACAATCAAATTCATGTGATAACATATACTTTAGTTATATCTTGATCCCTTTATCCAAATCTCTACGGGCGTCGGAGTTGAACCCAAGGATATCTCTCTGCTTGGTGAAAGGATAAGGAGAGAAAGAGAGGCAAAAATTACAAAATTCCACATTTTTGCAGATATGAGCTTGAAACCTCTACTGCAGGGTTCTTTGATACGCCGAATCCGATGGTGTGATTTTCATTAAAATTCTATGACTTAGAGAGGCTCCTCTCCCATTTTTTCAAAAATTAGACACATTTTCTCAGGCTCATAGCTTTTGATGGATAAGATTAAAATTAACAAAACTTATATATTTGGAATCAGAATAATAAGCCAATTCTTTAAATATATCTATTGGTATTAAAATTTTGTTTTTTAAAATTTTCAGTCAAAGAAAAAGGAGAAGAAAAACTATCCTGAAAACGCACGAACAAGAAATCTGAAAACCTGCAGTACCAAGGGCGTCAAAATAAACGCATTAGATTTGTGATTGTGTAAGTCTCTTCTTAACGAGTTCAAACAATAATATTTCTTTTCCACTGGCCTTCGTACTTTAAAGACCCATGTTCTTACGATGATATAAATGCGATGATAACATAAATGACAATAATGACATAAATGATGGATGTCATAAATGGTTTTTCTGCACGCCTAGCCTGATAATAAACATTTTGGTTCCATATAGTTTGTATTTATCTCAAATTTTTCGTCCTAACATCCTTAGTTTTAATAGCAGTAGTAGTGGTAATAGGATCAATAGTAGTAGCCTTGGCTTTAGTGATATCCTTATTGCAGCGGCAGCTAGTGACGATCACGTCCGATAGAAAAAATAACAAACCCTTTAACTTCTTAATATAGATTCAGATCAAAATATAAAGTACACTATTAGAGCCGCCTTGTTTAAAACTTCTATAAATAAAACTTACAGTCTCTTGGCTTGAACAACAAAGAAAATATGCTTGTGGTATATTTAATTTTCTCTCTACAGTCTTCTTTGCATACATTTTATACACCTGTGTCCAACCCAGACAAAGTTAGGGCTAGTCTTATTGATACCCTTTACAAGAATCAAAAAAAAGGATCAATTCTTCTGCCAATATAAAACCAGATAATCTGTATGACTTAAGAATTCTATCTAATCTCCGCAAAGACCCGTCCATTATTATAACTAAAGCAGATAAAAGCAATTCTTTGGTTGTCATGGATACAACAGATTATAGAAAAAAATATTCACATCCAACTGACATGTGCACCATGGGCACCTGCGACCCGCTGCCGACCTGCACCGACATGGTCATGAACGGCACCGAGACCGACGTCGACTGCGGCGGCATGGGCTGCATGCCGTGTGACGACGGCGACGCGTGCGTGGCCGACACCGACTGCACCAGCCAGTTCTGCAGCGGCAACGTGTGCACCGCGACGGTGTGCGGCGACATGATGGTCCAGGGCGCCGAGGACTGCGACGAGGGCATGGGCGGCACCCCGGTCGAGACCGCCACCTGCGACATCGACTGCACCAACGTTTTTAATGTTATTCTGTTTTTGTTTTAATTCCAAAATACGAATTCAGTCCCGCCAGGGTTCCGTAAAAAACCATGTTTTTAAAACCAGAACATAAGAGGCTTTGAATATAAAAAAAAAAATACTGAGAAATCCTTTCTATTGAGTAGCCTTACGTACTGAATTGGGGGTTAGATGAGCAGCTAGTGTCAGCCTCAAGTTACATACAGTTAAAGACCATGCAACTACGGTAGATGAACATTATGCAAAAAAAGTTTTAACCGAGGATCAACAACCTTAGAGAACCCAGGCCTTGAACTTTCTTGCATATTTCGGCCTCGGTCTTGGGATCGAGTGCGCTTGTCACCTCATCCAGAATCAGAAGCTTGGGCTTGGAAACAAGTGCGCGTGCGAGGGCAACACGCTGACGCTGGCCGCCGGAGAACTTCATTCCCCGCTCGCCTACCACTGTCATCAGGCCTTCCGGCAGCGAGGAAACAAAGTCCCAGGCATCAGCCTTGATCAATGCCTCGCGCGCGTCATCTTCGGTCAGATGTTCATCGCCAAGGGTGACGTTGAGAAGCACCGTGTGTTTGATTGCCTTGGGTCAATGTTTCGTAGGCACTTTTGGTTCCTTGGGCGGTCAATGGATCGTTATCGTTTTGGCCAAACAATGAATCGCCAAAGCCGTTGACTCGGTAGCCTGATACAAAGTCAAGTTGAGGACGGGTGAGGCTTTTAGCAGCTTTGTACTGTAGTTCTAAACTTTTGATTTCCCATTTTTTCTTACTCAACTCGAGGCGGTTGGTGAGTGCTTCGGCCAATGACTCGCACCAATCGGGCATGAATTCTGCAATTGTTGGCTCGTCAGCTGGGTCAACATCTTGTGAGTTCTATTTCTTATATATATATATTTTGTTTGTTTAAAATGGTTCTTATACTTATTTTAAAATAAGGAAAACAATAATAATCATCCTGGAGTCTTACAACATCATAAATACCTGGTAAATGGTTACTCTTCCACCTTTAAGTTAATTTTTAATATGAATTAAATATTAAACAAATTAACTATTTCAGCTTTAAACAAACCCTGGACCCAACTATATGCTGACATCTCCTTTTAATATGAGTAACAGCAGTTCTGTGTAACCTAGTGTATTCGCCAATTCTTTCTCTTTTTGATCCTTGTTAATATTGCCATTTTGAATTTCTTCTTCTTTTTCGATCTGATTATTTTCACTTTCATCCTTCTCTTTATTTTGATCTCCATATTCAGACAATGATTGTTCGGACATAAACGGATTGTTTAGTAATGTTGATTTCGAAACTCCAAGAGCACTAACAAATGATTTATTCTCTGCTAGAAAGTTAAGATCCTCAATAATCGAAAGCAAATAGTTTTTCCCTTGATATACAAAAGGACGATCTGAATTTCCATCAATACTCGGTCTCCTGGGCCGTCTACGAGGAGACGCGCAGGCCGTGGTGGCGCCAGCGGGGCTCCAACCACACCGAGTTCAACCCCGATCCCCCCTTCGAAGACCCTCTGGCCTGGCTCTACGAGCGCCTCGTCGACGAGGACAACTCGGACGACAGCTACTGGGACGGCGACGAGTGGGCATGGGACGACGAGCAGGTCGCCGAGGGCGAAGGCCAAACCGGACCCGACGGGCGACTGCAGCTGCGCTTCCCAATCGGGCAGGGTGGCGAGCGGCGCTATCGGATCGCCGAGAACGAACTGACCGACGTCGTCGCAACCGCGCTGCAGATTGATCTGGGTGAAAAGCCGACGCTGGAAAAGTTCCTGCCGGCGAAGTTCCGCACCAAGGCGGCGAAGGCCGCCGAGCCGGATGAGCCCCAGGACGAAGCCGACGACCAGGCTGACCATGACGACGAGCCAGCCGACGTCGAGGAGGACGCGTGAGCCGGCCGCCCGCTCACACCTGCTCGGAGTGCGGCCGCCAGGTCAAAGGCATGCACGCGCACCCAGGCTTGGGCACGCTCTGTCGTGGTTTAACAATTAGTAAGTAATTATTTTTTCATTCATCTTGTTGTTGGTTAATGGTTAGAAGCTTACAAGGTTCTTAGTGTTCTCATTTCTCATTGACAAAGATAGCCCAAATTAATGCGTGTAAGTTGAATTCTAAAGCGGTGCGCTCGTAACTTAGCTTGTAGTGTTTTTGTTCATCCATACTTTCAGTGTTCCTTTTTTTAGTTTAGTTTGGTGCTTTAAGATATCAAATTAAGGTTTAACCATTATTAAAGTGTCTATTTATAGTGACATTGCAAGGCTGGTAGGGGCCGAGCTACACCACTTATTAACCGTGAGATTCTAGGCTTCAGACAGCATCCGCTCTCGGGGAAGGCCGACTTGTCCGCCACTCTCCAGGTATCCTGTCTTGTGGTTGCTCGTGTTGGTGAGTGTGATTGTACGATGGGTTCAGGCCGGACAAGCCTTGTGGCGGCGGTATTAGCCGTGCTGGCGACAGTGGGCAGCGATTGGGCTGCGGCGCAGACGGCAACACCCTCGCCGTTGCCGGACGAAGATCATCAGCCGCTTGGATTGCGAGCCGGCGGGCGGAAAACTATCCAAGGGGTTTCGGCAGCGCGTCGGCATGGCCCAAGCCCTGTTGCACCAGCCCGAGGTACTCATCATGGACGAACCCACCGCCGGCCTTGACCCCAACCAGACCGACATGGTCCGCGATACGATGCTTCGTCTCGGGCGCGATAAGACCATCCTCCTCTCCACGCACATTCTGCAGGAGGTGGATGCCATGGCCACGCGGGTGATCGTGGTTAACGAGGGCATGAAAGTCGCGGATGATCCCATCGACGTCTTCCGTAAAGATGGCAAGTCCCTCCCCAAACTAGTTTTTCAAAGAAAGTAAAGAGGTCCACTAAGCCAAAATGAACAGAAATTAAGTCAAATAACTTTCCAAGCGTAAATCTTTACGCTATATCAATAAATAAACCAAACTCAAAACAAACAGAAGTTAAAATAGATAACCGAGTCAAACTCAAAACGAAAAAAAATTAACCTGAGAAGGGCTGACAGCCCCCATGCCTTCTCAAGACCAGAACATAATTTGCACTTTAATGACAAAAAAAAACACCAACAAATGACCGTGGATTGTCAGTTTAATGGTGGATATTGAGCGATCCGGGAAAATCCATCACATGGTGGACATAGCCATAGCTCACCGGCGGCAATACCAGGCTCAGTTCGGGGCGCAGTCGCGCAGCTTCAGTCGCCACCGCGTTGGCACAGAGGTGATCAACCTTGAGCGGCAAATGGTGACCATGTTGCTCGACCGAACCGGTCGGGATAATGGGGATCTTGCCCATTGCGACCGCTTCGTTCACTTCGGGCCAGGTGAGTTCGTCAAATTTGTAGATATCACGGACTGTAGACATGGGAATGTTCTCCTTGAGTTAAAAGCATTTACTAGCTCAAGGCTGCTTATCAAAACTAATGATTTTAAAACGAGTTCACCAATACAGTCAGAGGTTAGTTTAATTTGCGAGGGAATGATTGATCCCACTTTTATTGGTAGAACGAGTACAAAAGGAAAGCTGCACTTATCACGTGATACTTGGTCAGAGCTTGTTAACAGTAATCGTGATAACTGTTGGTTGTGGGCACAAAGTATTAATCAAAAGGCGATGTTAAAACTTGATATAAATGACCAAACAAAAGTTCAAGGAAAAGTCGATTTTGCATCGTCCATGTCCAATATCAGCTTCTTCTTCCCTAAGCGCATGCAGGGTTATTCGTTGGGCATGAACGCCGGTTTGGGTAATTTTGGTGTGACCACCATGCAGATCCTGGTGCCACTGGTCATGACGATGGGTGTCTTCGGCGGCGAGGCACTGATCCTTGAGAACACCTCCGGTACTCTGATCGGCAAAATACCCGCGGGCACCGAAACCTATATACAGAACGCCGGTTTCGTTTTGCTGGTATTCCTGATCCCGTTGGCCTTTGCCGGCTGGTTCCCTCCGAGGAGAAGAAGCTGGTCGAGAAGATCGAGAGGTTGGAAGGCATCGTGCGACTCGGCGAGATGGAGCGCGTTCGCACCGAGGTCTTCGAGATCGCCGAGGAGGCCAACGAGATCTTCGAGTCGGTCCCCGATCGGGTCGGTGAGAAGATCCTGAACCTCGAGCACCTGGTCGACCCGAGTCGGGCGGTGAACCAGGACCTCCAGTTCGAGGCCCTCCAGGGTGGCCGGCTGTCCGAGGAGTACCGACGAATCCTCGTCCCTGGCTATGGGGTCGAGGTGGTGGCAACATTATCCTGCCACATCTATCGCCACTACCACCTCATCGGTAACTCGACAGCACTCACAGGAGACACCATTCGGGTTGGTTTGTGGTACGGGATCTTTTGGAGTTGATGATCGCCCGGGCCACCCGGGTCAGGGCGACGTGCCGATCGTGTCAGTTGACCGACCGCACGTGCCTTTTGGGGACAACAGCGCTGCGCTGGCCAGCAGGCATCCTGCTGCTGCTGCTTGGTCTATCGTCGATCCCAGAGCATGGGATCGATAGGCGATAGTTTCTAGTGACCTTCGATCTCGGTGATCTCGTAAGACTCCTCAACTTCCGACGGGCTCCAAGCCTTCTTAAACCATTCGCGGTCTTGAGCGCCATCGGCACTCGGATCGGTCATTCCTACTGTAGCCATCTTTCAATCTCCTCGGCCCGGTCTAGACCTTGGTTTCCGGTAAACAGGACTCCCATCATTTGTGGGAGCAATTCTTCGACGGTTGCGCCTTTCTCCAACTTGTTCGAGAGATGCAAAGACACAACTCCATGGACCCCGGCCCAGAACACGTGCGCGACGACATTAAGAAAAATTTATCAACTTCTTTAATGAAGCAACAAATAATCATGGATTTTACTAACTGATATGAAAACAAATGATGCATCTTTCAAGTACAGAAAGAACATGGATATTCACTTAATAAAATTTGGTATACTGAATGAGCAAGTTTGGAAGCCTAGGAAGCAATTATCAGAAGTATACAAGCAACGAAAGTAGATTCTTTGATGCTAATGGTAATCTTGATTTACAATTAAAAACAATTAACCAATTCAGGTGATCCAAAATCAGAGAATTACACAAAGAATTTCCACAGCGACCACGGCCGTTCCAATGACGAAAGAAACACGAATCGGGAGTTTTCTTTGTACCGTGGAGGGAATGAAGGTACTTTCCAAACGCTCCCACTGATTACCCATCAGCCACCACAACCCGATCACTCCGTACGCGGCGGCCAAGATAGCGACCCAGCGATCTTGCGAAATGGTTGTCGAAAAGAGAACCGTCGAAGCACTGAGCAAGGCGGACGTGCCCGACATGCGGGGCAACTGCGAAAAGGCCGCCAGGACGATGGAAAAGAGCAACAGACTGTTGGGAACAAGATCCTGATCGCGGTCGTGTGCGCGTTGGGCGTGCTGTACGCGACTCCGAATTTCTTCGACGAGGATTTGTTCGAGAGCGTGCCGTCCTGGCTGCCGGGCAAGCAAATCAATCTCGGTCTCGACCTGCAGGGCGGTGCGCATCTGCTGCTTAGCGTCGAAATCGATTCGGTCGTGCAGGAGCGGCTGGAATCGATGCAAAGCGCGGTTCGGCAAGACTTGCGGCCGTTGCGCAAGTCCGGGATCTTTTATTCAAGCCTGAAAATCGATGGCTCCAGCATCGGTTGTCCTTTTCCTTTTGCATCTAATTCTTTTTACAGGGTTCGATTAAAAATAAGCCATAAATAAGCATTCCTTTTTCTTTATATTGACTTTGGATGCAAATGGCTTACAACAAAGCGACATCTTGCTTAACACAAGAAAGATATAGCTAAAACAAAGGACCAAAGGATGAGGTGTCAAAATGTTGAATAACAAAGTACTAGAATGAACCTCCTCAAAATTGGCATTCTACATCGAAAGGTTTGGCTGTTGCGAATAGTATATATGTATGTCTTTTCACTCCGGCCTTATTGTTCATCAGATACAACAGATCGATAGCATCGAGCCCTAGATCCTCAACTGTGATTTGATGGGTGGCGCCGTTGTCAGGATCCTCCAGAGGAAATACATTAACTAAGCATGCAATATCTGCAGCTTGGGGTAGGATGGTGCGTAACCAATTATCAACGGCCGGTTCCACAATTCTTCTTGGATTAGCGGTTAAGGGTTCAGCGCTGCCAAGTCCGGCCTCCAGATGAATGGCAAATCGATGCGTAATGGCCTTTCCACTGCGCGGTGTTTTGATTAGCATCCCTTTTTTTGTTATGCTAAGTTCAATTGATAAAGTAGCGACACAGCGTAACAAGCTATCATCGCAAGAAGCAGGTCTTCTTGTTTCGACCAAGAGCACAGCTGGGTCGTTGATTCGACGCATCGCCTCTCTAGCGATTTCGGACTGAACTTACCTAATGGTGAAAGCCTCCTTAGCCCATTCCAACTGCTCGAGACTCAACATAAGAAGAGCTCAGCACCAAGATTTCTCATTAAAGAGGTCTTCGCAAGATTGAAGAAATATGCTTTAAAACTTTCTCTTGGTGCAAATATCAAACGCTTGCGACGCTCGAGGGGCTGGAACCTCTCGAAGCTTGCCAAGGAGTCCAATCTGCCCCAGTCCACTTTGTCGAAAGTCGAAGCCGGGCAGATGTCACTCAACTACCCCAAACTACTTCGCCTCGCCGATGCGCTGCAGATGGACGTCAGAAGCCTGTTTGCGACGCCGGCGGAGATTGCGCTGGCGGACGGTAACATGGCGCGCCGCGCCGTCGATCGGGCGTCCGCGGACTACCTTCCGTTCGATCATTACCAGTTTCGACCCACCTCAAACGGTACCATGTCGCGCTTGACCTTCACTTCTACCGGCGCAATCTGCGATTTGAAATGCCCGGCCTCGATTGCAGCCGCCGCTCGGGTCTGGCTGGTGACGGCAAATTCATCCATCTGCGCGCGCGTAATACCATGCTCATCGGCGACGTTCTCGGCTGTAACCCCCATGTGACCTGTCCCGAACGGGCAGTTCAACGCCCCCAGCATCATATCGAGCGACTTCACATCGCCCATCTTCGCACCCCAGCGGCTTTGCTGGAGGATGTAGGGGCTGTTCTTCAAGGTCTCGCCTCGCCGGAATTCTCGGCAGAATCGATTCATCTCAACCCGGTGGACAACTCATCCCGCGCCGAGAGTTTCGCCGCTCAGCGCCTTCTCAATCAAAATGCGGGTTTCTTCGACCCCGTAGAGTTGCACGAATCCACCGAAACGTGGCCCTTGGGATTGACCGAGCAACACCTCGTAAAGCGCCTTGAACCAATCGCGCAGATTCTCAAATTCGTGTGCCTTGCCGACCTCATAGACGACGGTCTGGATATCCTCGCCGCTGGTCCCGCTTATAAAAATGCGGATTGACTCCCTTATATTGCACGTATAGTATTATGTGGTACGTGCCTGTTATAGCTTTTTTGTTGGAGACAAGATTGTTAGTTTTGGCTTGTATTTTCAAAAGAGTTATAGTACGGAGAACTCATCATGCTTTTACTTACCCTTTCAAATGTAAACCCATAAAGAAGTCTCAATATAAAAACTAATAATTTCCTTAGTATCAGGATTGGCACTCTTTAACCTGTTGTGGTTAAAACCTAGAGTATAAACAAAGGCCGGGTCTGTCTTCCAAGGACATAGTTATAAGGTTTTTGACTACGCTGAATAGAATGTCTATCTCAGAATTTTGATCTGGTGACTTTGGGAAAATAATTAGCGTGGGAGGGGGCCTAGATGCCCTCCAATTTTTTTGGTTACTTAAAAAGGGCACTAGAACTTTTAATTTCCGTTAGAATGAGCCCTCTCGCAAGATTCTAGGACCATTGGGTCGATACGATCACCCCTGGAAAAAAAAACAAACAAATAAACACACATGAAACTTCTACATTAGGGTTCTCTGATACGCTGAATCTGATGTGTTATGGGCTGTGGCTCGCTCTTTGCTAGGTTGCAACTACTGGTTCAACAATGAGAAAGAGTGCATTGCAAGTTCTCCCAAGAAATTAGTTAACGTTAAAATCTGTAAAATCTAATAATGGGTAGAATATATGAAATCCTAGTAAATTACTTTTAATTGAGTCATGAAACATATATCTACGATGGTGTGGTAGCCTGCTTATGTTGCGGTGGTTTACTGGTGAGCAGACGACTTTATGAAACTTATTAAGGGATCTTAGAGAGGGAGTGTACGGGAGAAGTTCTGGCACGTTCAGGCTATTCTGCATGTGTTGAGACAGGAATTCCGTTGGTTTGCGTACGTCAATCACTTTCCCCGCCGTACCAGAGATCATGCGTACGGCGAGTTCGTCGGGCGTAATCGACTCGATACTATCGAGATCCTTGCCGGCGGCTTTCCAGGCTTTGATCCCACCTTTGAGATAGCCGAAAGTATTGTCGTAACCTACGCGAGCCAAGCGCGTAACCACCTCTTCTTCCCGGCCGTCGTCGGCAATAATTACGATAGCTTGTTGCAGATCTGTGATTAGGTCGCCTTACCCACGCAAACGTTAGATATGGGCATCGAGCAACAAAGTAGCAACCCGCGGTCCTGGGGGCGAATCAGCATCCGGTTTGCACTGCTGACAATTGCGTTTGCCGCGGCAACCTTTGGCAGTTACCGACTGGGCGTCGAAAAGGGGCGTGCACTCGGCCCAATCGTCCCGACAGATGTTTCTGCAACTCGTATCTATTCGCGCGACTACGACATTTCGGATCTCGCAAAATCCGAACAAGACGAGGAGCTGATCGTCGACTCCATTCGTGAGTCGGTATAATATCAAGTACTACAATGACTAACATCGCCATAAAAACTATTAAAAACTAAATTTAAAGTTTATTTAGTAACTTATAGGACCTATTTATGAACCTGGAATACACACCCTGTTCTATTGCACGAATAATTGTTTTTACTCAGTATTATGTTTCTACAATGTAAATGCTATTTAGTTCTTTGTGTAGGCGGTACCTAAGACAGAAATGATATAAGTCACCCTAGTCCAGCTTATATTTAGCGAAATTCAGTATCAGTTGGATTGTCCAACCAATTATTTTTTTTACTTTTTTTGCTTATCTTTTGGGATTTTGTAGTGTTATTTGTTTATTGTGTTCTTTCTTTCTCTCTACTATAAGAAATGATTATGACATGACCGCTGTTATAAACTTTGGCAAATATTAAATACGCATGTCCTCATGGGATTTCCTTTCCCTTCCTTCGTGTTTAAGCTAGGAAATCTACGTGTGTCAGCGTGTTTCTGTCTGCGTGGATATGTGTTTGTTTGCAGTCATGTGTGTTTTTTACGCGCTTGTGTAAATGTGTTTATACGTCTGAGAATAGGTTTGTTCGCCCAAGTCGCCGCTGCTGCGCCGCCGGGGCCGCGCGCTCGGCGACTACGGTACGGTGTAGCGCCGCGAACGGTGCGCACGTGTGCTTACACACGCTCCGCGGCCGCCGACAGCAACATGTCCTATTCGCGCCATCCTCTCGCGGCTGCGCGGTACGTCGGCAGCACATGAGTGCGCGACGCGTGGCGTTGGTTCACGAACACACCGCGCCGCCGACCGCGGCGCGCGCAACAGACGACGAGCGCTCGTACGCAGCGGCGATGCCGACGGCGGCGACGACCCGCCCTCGCACCGATCTCCTGGGGGACCACCTATCTCGTGACGACAGAACTCCTCCCGCCCGGGCACCCTCTGTTCGCCGCGCTCCTGCGCTCCCTCCCCGCCGGGCTTCTCGCCGTCGTCCTGAGCCGACGGCTTCCGCACGGTTCGTGGTGGTGGAAGTCGATGGCACTCGGCGCACTCAACATCGGCGCGTTCTTCCCTCTCCTGTTCCTCGCTGCCGAACGCCTCCCCGGCGGGGTGGCGGCAGCGGTTGCCGGTGCTCAACCGGTCATCGTGCTGGCTCCGTTTTCTTCAATTTCATATGCCAATGCTTCACAGTATTCATGTACTCTCTGGGCTATACCTAAGGTTACTTCATTTACATGAGTCGATAGCTCAATAAGAGAATTTCCTGTAATTAATATTTGAAGTTGTTTAAAACCCTTTTGAATAATCTCCATTACTTGAGAAAGATTTAGGCTGTCGACTTTTTGAATTTCGTGAATTCTGTTGGCGACGGATTCAACATTTTTGGTTTGACTAAAATAATGAAGTACACCATTGGGAATCCCAACAATCAGAATATTGCTTTTCCAGTTGGTTTTTATTTATATATCCCAATCGAAAAGCTATTTCTTCCAAGCAGGCGACTTTCAATCCTTGTCTGCTTTGAATGGCTTGTACGTATTGAGACGCCTGTTGCAAGGAGTCGTGAGTCCCGGTGTCAAACCATGCGTAACCCCTGCCAAGAAGTTCTACTCGAAGTTCTTGGCGACGTAAATACTCTAAATTCACGTCGGTAATTTCCAACTCGCCGCGTTTGGAAAACTCCAGATTTTCCGCTATCGAGACTACCTGATTATCGTAGAAGCTTTCTTACTATCGGCTGGCTTACCAGTGGTCGTATCGATGGCAACCACATGAAGGAGTTCTGTATAGTCGCTAGTTGCCTGAAGAATGGCGTTGACACGGACATCATCTTCAACGTATGGGAGAATGGCCTTAACTTTAGCAAAGTTGGCCAAAATGGTGACGGGAACGCAACCGTCATTAAGGTCACGCAACGTTTGTAAGTACGTGTCCTTTGATAAATTTTGGTGCGAGAAGTAGTATTCAAGTTGCCGAGCCAGCTGGGTGAGAACGAGCTTTTGCTGTTTAATAGTGCCATCAAAGCTGAGTTTTAATAAACTCAATTTTAATCAAGGTTATTTGTCGATAAAATATCCTCTGTTGCTGTGTTCATGGATTGTTAAATGGAACATGAATGTAACAGAGTAAAGCCCTAAGAACTGGACGCAATAAATCTAGTATGCTACTAGAAATATCTTTAATTTTGTTATTAAAACGACACCCCTGTTAGGTTTTCTCTCAGAAGGTATAGAGAATAAAATGAGGGGGCGATCAAGGTCGTGAAGGAGGCAGCAGGAAGGGGTTACAAGGATCAAGTTTTTCAAGCTCTGTTGACATTTCACTTAATTTCTTTAAAATCTGTAGCTGGAAATCTGTAGTTTCCGTCATCTTGATGGTAATTACTAGCTACTGAAAATAGAAAGGCGTACCTGTTTAAGAATCAAATATTTATTCACGCTGACTCAAAGCGTGCAGTTAGCTAAGCCGTCGTTAATAATGCCACGACTAACAGCAATTCCAAGTGAACTTCTCAGCAAAATCCAGAAATAATTAACTTCTCGACAAATTCTGAAGGATTTATATTTCACAAGTCAGTTTTTCTAAAAATTCCGATTATGTTTCAACTTTTCTTTTTTACTATAAAAGCCAGTATATGTGGCAATTTCCTTTAAAATAGGCTCTCTACAATTTTCTTATGCCAATTTAGCAGCAGCAAAAAGAAATAAAGAACAAAAGAAGATGATATTTATGCAGAATGTCGTGTTTTTTGCCACTTTTCTTGATTTTCAAGCCAAGGAACGGCAATTTTCCTATAGGATAACAGGCAAGGTGGTTATAGTGTACTTTGTTTTTTGATCTGATTCTATTTTTAGGATTGCAGAGTACTAGGAAAAAGAAACAAAAAACTTCAACATACACAAATATAATGCACAACCATTAACAGCCAAACAACCGAATTAGAGGTGGACACAATCAAGAGAAAAAACAGCATTATCATCTAAAACAGACCTTAAACACATTATCAGCTTAAACATACGTATACTTGCAAAGCAGTGTTCAAGAAGGTGTAAATTGGGATATGAAATGCAATTATGTACACTAGAATACGCACACAATCTATTATTGGCAACTATATTATAGTTGCCATTGGATCACCTTTTTTCTGGTAAATGTCTAAATAATTTCTTGTTTTCTTTTAGATTTTTAAGAGCTGTTGCCTACAGGTGGTTTGTTAGATGGATGTTTGGCTTCCTAGGGTATGATACCACTCGACCTCTGCCAGCCTGTGTATACCACTACATACGCAACAAATTTACGAGTGGAACAAAAAAGGGATATAAAACTACTCAACAGCGAGAGCATATGGCTCATTGAAATTTCTAAACAGAAAGCATTACGAAATAAAAAATAAATTTGCTAGTCAGCTGCCCCAGCTTGGTTGCTGATAGGGTTCACACGGTGGTTCAGTTGCACAGGGAATCAGTTATAGGGGAGTTAAGTTAAATGAAGTTGAATTGGACGAGGATTCAGTTAAAATGGGTTCAGTTGTACGAGGGTCGAGTTACACGAGGCTTACAGTTGCAAGGGGGTTCAGTTGCACGGTGGGTTCAGTTGCAAGGTGGTTCAGTCGCACGGTGGTTCAGTTGCAATGGAACCTTTTACATTCGAGATATAGCTTTTTTATTTCTCAAATAAAATAAGACATAAAAAAAAAACTTGGATCCATCTGTCGTGCGGGATTCCTGCGGCGCGCGTGGGAACTCGTGAAAGGGTCATCAGATCCGATTCTTCTTATGTGCTACCTTAGCAGCTGCCGGAAGTTTGCGGGCCACCCAATGGCAGCCCAAGAAATCATTGTGTGTCACGCTACATAGTGGAACCAGGCCTGGGACTCGTTTTTGTTCCAAGCAACAACGAGATTCCGTGCCTCCGTCAGCACGTTGCTAAAGTGGGCTTCAGCACCCTGTCGACACGTTAACCCTAAGTCATGGCGATAATCGCGCCCGAGTGGGTTTCAAACACTACGAACTATGCGCATTGATCTATTCAGGAACAGTTCAAACATAAATTCAAGATATTTATTGGAAAAGAACCCATTATTTTTGATCCACCTTTGATTATTATTTCTCCCAATGAATACTCTCCGACCTGTCCGATCAATAACAATGGTATTTTAGCTGCTCTACTACCAGATCCACTGCTGAATCTTTATAATGGAATAATTAATTTCACTCTGCGTGACGACACTTTTCCCAATTTGATCGAAACGATCGAACGCAGTATCCGAAATCCAAATAGGGATGCTAAGTTAAATCAGAAGAAACTGTGCATTTGGGTGGTCAAAAGGATATTCCTGTAATGTATCGTGAATGGCTAAGGTGATATGATTAACACTTTTAGATATCTTCTATATCTCAGGCATAAATTCATGGGCTAAAGTGACCGACTCAGTGAGTGGATGTTGGACCAAAAGATCAGCTAGATGTTAAATTTAACACCCTAAGATACCCCTGAGAAATTTTGTATGTGCCCTTTTGATATTCTGCCCACACATAGTGTGTTTCGATTTAGTTCAACATTTCATCGCCGTCTGGGAGTCGAACGACACGGGCGACGACCACGCCTACGTGGGCGGCTTCCGCGCCCCGACCGTCGAGGCCGCGGGCTTCGTCAGCGGCGGGGTCGCCGGCTTCAACCTGACCGGCTTCTCGGGCACCCGCAGCCTGGGCCTGGTGCTGGTGGACGACTCCGCCTTCACCCCGTTCTGCAACGGCGACGTCATCAACATGCTGCTGACCGGCCCGTTCCAGCTGGGCACCAACGTCGGCGACCTGTTCATCCTGGCCGCGCCGCTGGACGGCAACATCAGTTCTTGCCCAGCGATCCAGAGCGGCTCGGAGGCTATATCCACATATAAGATAGCCGTTCCGTTGGTCGTGTCTGCCGAAAAGTCATCCGCTGCAATCGGTGTCCACGTGCGGCCGTCTTGGCTGAGCTTGGGGATGTAACGATGCTCTCCGCCTTCATACACCAAGTTGATTTGGATGCGCTGAGGCGTATCAGCGGCAACCTGGAAGGCATACCATGCGCTGTTGTTGATGGGCTCATTCTCAGGCAAGATGCGCACTGTGTAGGCTCCGTCATTGCTCGGCATCGGTCGTACCAGCGATAACAAGGTCCAGTTTGCTGTTCACCATTTCGTCCAGCAACGGGTTTAAAACAAACTCGCCATCAATGACACCAACACGAGCAGCTCCGATCGGTCCAAGAAACGGCAAACCCGAAAGCGTCAAGGCCGCAGAGGCGCCAATCATGGCTACGATATCGGGATCGTTCTCCATATCGTGGCTAAGCACTGTCAACACGACCTGGGTTTCGTTCTTAAAGCCTTCCACAAACAATGGACGGATCGGGCGGTCGATAAGGCGCGATTTTTTGTTTTCTAGGAACTTTTGACGTTTTCTTTCATTCTCATCAATGGTGGCACTGTTTGTTAAGCAAAATATTTCATTTACGAGATAATAATTATTCTAAAAACAATCTATATTTACATTTTTTTGTTTTGGTTTTTTTTTTTTTTTTTTTTTTTTCCAATCTCTAATTAGGTGCTGTTGTTCTTTCAATGTACACAGTTTATTGCAGATGGTCAAAGGTTGGAGATATGTTAATCATAAAGTACTCTTCTTCTTGAATGAACAAACTTGGTTGCAGTACAGATATTGTTGGAGGAGTTACGGACAGCAAGGTCCCTTGGCTCCACGGGAGTTACCCCGCTTCCCCGCTACTACGGACCTCACCGCCACCCTCTCGTCTTCAGCCGACTTCCCGGCGGTTACCGGTTATACGACCTACCTTGCTCCGCCGATTTCGCGACGGGACGAGGAGGGCTTCTCCAGTTTCGTAACGCGTCCTTGTCACCGTGCTGTCACTATTACCCCGCCGGAGTGACGGATCGTCTCAGCCAGGTTTCGTTCCGTCATGCTGCCTTCGCCTCTGGGTTTTGGTTTCCTCGCCCAGACGCTGTTCGGTGCGCGGTACGGCACCACCACGTTCCTGCCACTGATCGGCGCCGCCGCGGTAGTGGCCCTGTTCCTGCGCGACATCGAGCGCTCGAAGCGGGCGTGGCCGGGCACCGCGCTCATCGCGTTCCTGTTCGTCGCGCTCATCGCCCGCGACTTCCGCGGCTATCCGAGCGGCCCGGTCGAGGGGCTCGCGATCGAGGGGCTCGAGGCCCCCGAGGAGACGATCGTCAAGATCCTCTGGGCCGGGTTCCTGGGCGTGTTCGTTTTCACTCAAAGTTCAGAAAATTGAATAAAAAGAAATATTCAATCTTGTATTCAGATTTACAACGTGTCAAAGTTACTTTTTTTACAATTTTTAAACAGGTTATTTTAATAAATCTGAAAGGATGTATATTTCTACTTTAAAAATTATACATACTTATCTTAAACACTTTACCATAAAATTAACACTGGAATAATGTAATACTTAATACTACAGTATACCAGAACTTACAATAAAAGACCAGGAAAAAGAAGACAAGACCAGGAATTACAATAGAAAACTAGGTTAATTACTTCATCGACTCTTGCTTGTTTTTCTCTCTTCTATATTGTAGTAAGATTTGAGACGGATTTAGCGATTCTTTAAATGCACGCCGATTCCCCCAAGATAACCGCTATTTAAATACTCTTGGAAAACCGGTGTATACTTTTATTTCTGTGCTTTGTTCTAATTAGTTGGTTTGTCTTCTACTAAAGAAAAGAGATTGGTCTTCTACTAAGAGAGGAAATTCTCGTTTTTGTTCAGGAAAAAGAACAACCAACGCCAGGTAGTGTTGCTCATATATTACGTGCAAAACAAATTTTTTCGCAACATTCAATTTTCATACCTACGTTTAGAGTTTTTTAAATCTCTTTTTTATTTTTCTAATAATGATGAGTCAAATGGAATGACAGTTCCATTATCATCATCGTATTTTTTATTATATCCAATCAATAATTCAACCTTCATAAATACGATTAAAGGTGAAAACGATCTTAGTTGTATCCATCAGAGCCACATAAATTAAAAATGAATCCTTCATTATTCCTATCATCATTTGCTTAATAAGGTTTGTTATGAACTCATATGATTCCACAGCGTGGATCCGGATCTGTAACCATCCATATATTTCCCCTGCAAAACAACCAGGGTCTCTATTTATGGGTATCAGCTTGTGGTTTAAGATGTTTGCGAATTGAATTCCAATGATTAGATAAAAATAATCGTGCTAATCTAATCAAGTAATCTTCTGGCTTAGCCAGAGTGAATTCAAGCCTCCCAATCCAGTAGCATAATGGAAACATTCCAACAAAAATAATTATCTTAGAGTTTTAAGTCAGCCTCAATCAGGGGCTTGCAGCATAGTGCACATGAGTGGAACAACAGAATTGTTCGTAAGCTCAAATGCATCGGACGCCAATAATAGGTCACACCCACTAGCAAAAGATGCAGATCCCTCATCGTTGAAGATGTGCATGGTATAATAAGCGGTTTTAAAAACGTATTTCGCCATATCTCGTTTCTCGTGCATAAAATCTGTATCGGTATAAAAAACGTATTATTCATTTTCGCCAGTTGAGTCTTATCCTTATTAATCGTTGGCATCATTCCAGATTAAAGCTTAAAATATCGTCTCATAGAGCCTAATTAGTACTATTCTACTGATGCGGGCTTCGATGACGTCCACACCGGCCTTGTCGAGCCGCTCTTGAATGTCGAGCTTGAGCTCTTCACCAATGTCAGTGGTGTTGCCGCGCAAGCTGATCTCGTGATCCTCGCTGTCGTAGGGATGACGGCTGGCCATATTGCGTAGCGCAGCCTCGCTCTGGACTTCGAGAAAGTGTTCGAAGTCGTCGACCTCGAACAGCGCTTCTGCCGTGTTGACCACTCGCCAGACCACCACCGCTGAGATCTCTATCGGGTTGCCGTCGCGATCGTTCACTTGTCCGGTTTAATCAATCACATATCTACGACATTTGCTTGTTCTATCCACCAAGTTTCATCCTGATCTCTCCACTCTAAGTGTTGTCCATTATTTCCAGTTTCCCCTTTCAACTCCCCCAATGTCAACAGATCTGGTCGGGATCTAAAATAAGAGCTCTGAGACCCTGAGACAAGAGTTCCTTTTAAATATCAAATGTCATTAAGATCTGGTCACCCATTCTTAAGTTAAAAAAACCTCAATTTTTCCGAATTAACAGCCCCCCCCCACCAACTCCCCCAAAGAGTGACATTTCTGAGGTGGCAATTTGCTGCTGTGAAGAGGCATCGGCGATATCTCTGATATCGCAGTTTATCTGTGAGGATTGCTGACTAATTTGCAGCAACAGTGATTCAATGTTACTGGCTTCTGAGACTGTGCTGTCGATGTTCTTAACCACCTCCAACATGTCTGAATTTAATACTGAAGATTGCTTTTTAACCTGTTCCAGATGTTGGTTAATCTGACTGACAGATTCATTGGTTTTATTGGCAAGGTTTCTGACTTCATCTGCAACTACGGAAAAACCTCTAGCATGTTTTGAATCTTTTGAACACCCCCCAGTATACTCTGAAACTATTTACAAGTACATTCGCTGAACTCAATTGCAAGTAAAAAAAAGTTTTAGTAATAAACATATTTTGTCATTCAAATGTAGCTTTTTGTCTATTAAAAATGCCACACCCATGACCAGATTGGCGAAGGTACATTTAGGCTAAGATTCCACATACTTACATGTTAACAAACAGGTAGAGGAGTGCGGCATCCTCTATCGCTTAAACAATATCATTTTCAAAATGTCTCTTCGTAAGGATTTTTTCCAACTCGTAAAAAACGTAACAAGATGCATATAAACCAATTTTTAGGCATTTTTTTATTTTGTAAAACCCCCGCTGATAGAAAAACAACCCTTCGCCAGAACAGAAATCCTGGATACAACCTTCTTTATATAATCCACTGCAATTCCAAGTCTTTTAATCGGTTTAGAGAGGGACGCATATACTTTTGATATCTCTCCTCGTAATTTTTGAATACATACTCAATTAGAAGAATATACCATACTATCAGAATGAGATTCATTACCTTGCTGGCAGTTTCCCGAAAAGCGGATGAAGATTTGCTAGATGTTTTCCAAAGAAATTGCTCATGGATTGTTCTGGGTACCCAGCTGACTGACCGTATTTTAAATAGTAGGCTGTATGAAAAATATATACGAAAATAGCGAATTAGTTATATTCGACAGCCCCTTATTGGTAAAAATCCAAAAATTAGTGATCTGCTGATTCCTGAAGACAACTATACCTTTACAGGAAAGATACATCTCCTTAAGCTATCTTATACCATTTTTTTTAGCTTTTCACCCCCTTTTGCTTTCTTAAATTTGGAAAAGCGTCAGACCGAAGCCGCGGGCGGGAACCTCCCCGACGTCATGCAGTTCGACTACTCCTATCTGCGGCAGTACTCCGAGAACAACCTGCTGCTCGACCTCGATCCGTACCTGGGTACGGTCATCGACACGGCTCCGCTGAGCGAAAATATCCTCAGTATTGGTGTCGTCGGTGGCGTGACAACGGGAATCCCCACGTCCACCAACGCATGGAGCATGTTCACCAACCCCGTCATTCTCGAGTCGGCGGGCGTCGACGAGTTCGCTGGTGGCTCCTGGGTGTAGTCCGCGTGGAGACGAGCTTCGACGAATCGGTCCTGCAGGATTCCGGCGACCGCCGGTTGATGGAAAACGCCCTTCTCCATCTTGCGGCAGTTCACTCACGTGAAGCCGGTGAAGTTCACGAGGACGAGCTTGGATTCCTCCTGGGCCGCTTGCAGCGCGCCCTCCCAATCGTCCTTGACGACCACGTGCAGGTCCGGGTCGACCTCCCACCACGACTCGTAGGGCGGCAGGAGCGGGGTCATGATGAACCCGTCCAGACGGTTGCCCGGCACGCCGTAGTGGATTCGGAAATAACGTTGTACATTCTACCAACGCTTTCCTTGCAGTTAGAACACGGTTCGACTTCAAAAAACATATACCCTCTTGAAGTAAGATTGATGTTTTATTATAAGCCAACCTAAGCTGCGAAGAAAACAGATTTAATTTTAAAAAGGAAAATTCAGAACCTTATCAATTTGAATTAAGTATTCTCAGGACCTTGCGGTAATGGCCTTTATGAAAGCTTCTAAGAATTTAGGATCAAATTGTCCATTCATCTCTTTTTTCATCATCGAAAGAGCCTGCTATAGATCCCAAGAATTCAGAGATTCTCTAGACTCCCCAACTTAGGAAACAGCAGCAAATTGGATGTTTAGTCTTAAAGAAGAAAAGAAACAAGCTTAGAACAATTGCAGCTTGGAATTTTTATAATTGAAAATAATAATTGCAAATTCATAATAATATAATGCAATCAAACCGACATAGCTACGTGCACTCCTTATCCATTCCACTCTATTAAAAGCTTACCTTTTTACACCCTTCCAGGAAGTAGGAAGTAGGAAAGTAGAAGAACGAAGAAAATAAATATCTAAAATGGCTGGCGTATCGGGTGATAATGGCAACTCCTTTCCCATTTTGCGAATCATGGTATCTACCGTGTTTACACTTGATGCCGCGATCTTTACTAAAACATGACCGGCTTTTACTTTGGGTTTTTCAACTTCTGCAGTCTCAAATACTGCGTGTTCGCCATAGGTGTTAATCAGCATAGCTTTCATAGTGTTTTTCCTTGCTCCGTTAGTGAGTTGTTAAGTACCGATGGTTTTTCCCAGTTTGAGCTTAGCGTGAACGATACAAAGAATCGCTGTGTGGGGCGAGGAAAGAGTGCGACAGGATCGGCAGAAATGATAGTCGCCCTTCGCTCCCCGAAGGGACCGGCACAGTCTCGGATCAATCTGTGGACATCCGTTTGTACGGTGGCGAAATTCTTCCATTTAACAGCCACTGTTGAACACCGATTCAACAGATAATCGTGGGGCGAGCGATGAGTTACCTAATCGGAAACTCCTTCTCTAATGAACTCAGGACGATCGGTTGTGATCGAAAGAGCGCCCCATTTGTACAACCGGTTCGCGATTTTGACATCGTTGATTGTCCAAAAATGTGGAATTTTCAATTTTTGCCAAGAGTAGAGTCAGATCACGGATGTTGGGACGGATGTTATTTTTATTTTTTTTTCAGGGGTAATCGTATCGACCCAGTGGTCCTAGAATGTCGCGAGAGGACTCATTCTAATGGAAATTAAAACTTCTAGTGCCCTTTTTAAGTGACCAAAGAATTGGAGGGTGCCTAGGCCCCCTCCAACGCACACCTTTCCCCCAAAGTTACCGGATCAACATTTTGAGATAGCCATTCTGTTCAGATTAGTCGAAAACCTAATGAATGAAGAAATTCGCCGTAATACGCTGATTGAAACTGACATCATGGATATTGATTCCGCCAAAGAAAAAGGCGCAATGGCGCTGTTTGGTGAGAAGTACGATGATGAAGTACGTGTTTTAACGATGGGCGGAGACTTCTCTGTTGAGCTGTGTGGTGGTACTCATGCGCAGCGTACAGGTGATATTGCTTTGCTGAAGATTGTTTCAGAAGGTGGTATTGCTGCAGGTGTTCGCCGGGTAGAAGCGGTTACCGGAAAAGCTGCTCTGGACTTTATGGCCGGGGATTTACTGTTCTATTACTGTTTAATCTAATTCCTATAAAGATACAAAAAAAAACAAGATGAATTTTGACATTGAAGCTGAAAAACTAAAGTAATATCAAAAGCACTAAATTTTATGCTCCTAAATCTTATTTTTTACTTATTAATATTTGGTTTCAAGAGCGTTAGAAATTGGGTTGTCAATCTAATTCAATTTTCTTCCCTTCGCCTGGTTTCAGAGTCAAAAGAGTAACGGTTGCTAAGTGAGGAACAATGTGCCTGTCATGGATTATTTTATTTTCCTGGTCTCCGGGACACGCTGGATGCTACACGACGAGAGTTTGATTCTAGCGCCAATGCTGGAGCGTTCGACCAGCAAAATGCCAAAGCACTTTCGCTATTGTCAGCTCCTTCCACGGCCAATGCATTTGACTTGAACCAAGAGTCGAGCAAAACCAGAAAACGGTACGGAGAAACGGTCAACGGCATGAGTATGCTGATGGCTCGCCGCCTGGTTGAAGCTGGTGTCCCTTTCGTTACCGTGTTCTGGAAATATAACGAAAAATTCAAAGCCAAATGTAAAAGCGCCGGGAGAATGTACTAACTAGTGTGTGACGTGTGTTCGATAACTAGTTGTCTAACTAATTAGTGTTTAAAAAGGTAAGTTTCAAATTCAACAACTCTTTAATATCCAGCTCGCAATTCAAATACATATTGTTTATAGTATTGTATGTTTATATATGTAAATTATATCTATATATGTAAATTATATATGTATGTATGTTTATAAATACATATGTTTATAGTATAAATACAAATATTATTGTTTTATGGTATGCCCGAAAACAATAATAATAGGAATAAAAAGAGACACGTGGAGGAGCACATGATACCATTGGTTTACCGTGAAGTGACTGACAGGGTAGTTGATGCCTTCGTTCCATCCTCGGCCAATGTGGGCGCGTAAGTTTCCATTGTAGAACTCTAACCCAAAGCTACGTTTGGAATTACTCGCATTCCAGTTGCCTTTGGCAATTAAGGTATCCCCGAAGTTCGCCGTGGTGTTTAGGGAATCAGCCTTAAACCAGAGGGCAATCGCGGCCGCGCCTTGGGGGTTCAGTGCGGTGGCATGCGGGACGGCGATATAGTCGTTGGTGCCGTAGATATGGTAGCAGAGGTGGTGGTTGTTGTTGTAGTGGAAGGTTTAGTAGCCGGTCTAGTCGGGGTAGAAGCTGTAGAAGCAGTGTTGGATACAACATTAAGTGTGGTAGTTGGTGTAGCTAAGGTAGTAGGTGTAGTCGATGTGGTAGTAAGGACAGTCATAGCCGTTTTAATAGACGTGGTGGCAGGTTTGGTGGTAGTGAGTGTGGTGGTTGCTGTGGTAGTAGTGACCGTGGTAGCAGCAGTTGTAGTAGTCGGTGCAATTGTAGAAGTATTTGCCGGTATAAACGTTCGTTAAAAATTAAACTTCCAACAAAGTCTGTAATTAAGAATTCTGTGCTTTTTGATTCGCGAGACTTTTTGTTAAAAATCTGAGGCTAATAAGGCTAATATTGCAATAAAGAATCCAAAATATAAAATACATATTTTACAAGAGGCGTTGAAAATCACACCATCGTATTCAGCGTATCAGAAAACCCTATTGTAGAAGTTTACAAAAGGCGTTGAATATGGCTGAACAAAATATGACAGGCCTATCACTTTACTTAGATTTGAATCATTTCCCCAGTCCCTGGAAAAAAGTCTGTAAATTATGCAAGTTGCCCATTGTTTCCTTATAGTATCTGTAATTGGGAAAAGGAGTCCTATTGTATAACTAATTTCAAAAGATTAAAGGTAATCAGGTGAAGTTTTTAGAGAATGCTGACGGGAATGTCAAACTATATCGAAATGCACTATGTGCATGCAGGTTTACGAGATGGCACATCTCAGGAACAGCTTAAGGTATTAATTTGGTGGACTCTATAACGAAGGGGATGCTAAATTGAACAAAACCCAGCATTTGTGCGCTATTCTCATCGTGAAAAATCCCACTCGTCGAGTAAACGAAAAAAATCGTTCAGTGAATTTGTTTAATGATCAATGTTCTTCAATTGTAGATTTCATTCTTCAATCGAGAGATTTCATCCGATGCTATTTCATTAGGTTTCGTTGAAATTGGCATGGTTCTCGAAACGATTGAAAGTGCTGTTCAACTTTCCACAATCTATTCTTCATCATCGAAAGTTGATCCTTCTTCAAGCACATCATCAACCGACGTTGATTTACAACATTGTTCAAAACAACTCATTCGCTCGAGCTCGTCGGCGATCGCGACCGCCCGTGGGCCGGAGGCGCGAAGGATCATGCGGAGCGCGCGGTCCTCCGCTGCGCGTTTGGCTCCGGCGGGCAGCAACGCAGCGCCGGGCCTGGGGATGTCGCCGAGGGCCAACTCGCCGACGTCATGGAGCAGGGCGAGCTCCAGTACGCGTAGGTCGTCCAGGGGCTGGACGTGGGGGAGCAGTGTCCAGGCGAGCGTCGCGACGTGCCAGGAGTGCTCGGCCACGCTCTCCGCAGGCTCGACCCCACGTTGCAGATATGCCCTATCTGGGCGAAGAACCGCTTTCCTGGTCATCGCCAACTGACTGACGCAACAGCCCGGCGGCCGGCAGGTCTGGCCGGGGCCTTGACAGGCGGCGTGCGGATAACGGTATCTAGGTACGGGCCCTAAGGGTCTTTCGCCTGTCGGAAGACCGACCGGTCGTGCTGTCCGCTGTCCTTCTGCAGCGCTCGCCACCGCCGGAATCGGGACCAGGTTTCCTGCTGCTCATCCGCTCTCGGAAAGAATATTCTTGAAATGACAAAACACGCAAAATCCGGGAAGGTATGCACATAGGACCTTTGGTCTTTTTTAACATCTCCTTCAACACACGATAAACTTAATACCAACAATCGTTCCTGAAGCATTTCTGATACGTCCTCTTGACAACCTATATGGACATAGTGTGTTTTGATTTAGTTCAATACAGTTTCAAAATTGCCCAAGATTATTTTTGCCTTAATACATTAGTATCCTTTGCTCTAGTAGCAGTAGTAGTAGAACCACTAGTTATAGTAATAGCAGTAGAATTATTAGTAGTAGTCTTAGCTTTAGTAGTCGTAATTATGTCCGGTTTGCGCGCACGCCGGGTTATTCTTCGGCCGGCCGAGGGCCGCGCACCACAAGCGAATCCCCTTCAATAACGTCCGGCTCTTCCGGTTGCGGCAAGCCAGTCAAGACGGCTATTTCCAGCGTCTCGCCTGCAAGGTCTCGCGCCTGGTCTAGTATTACTATCCCTCCCTGTATGACCACGTAAAGCGGGTTGCCGAGAAACTCGGGCCGGCCAATCTCAATAAACTGCGTAAAGGGTACCCAGGACTCTTCCAGGGCCCCCAGCAGCGGCCGGATGACGGCCCCGAACATAAATCCTGGATACGACCTAGTCCATGTAGTCTTCATTTGCACCCATGCACTGTTTATTGCCTAGATTTTACGTGCTGAGTTTGACGCTGCTATTTCTAATAACCCTATTAAATAGCCATCTATATAATTTCTGTTAGCTTTTTTCTAAAACTAATTTTAAATACTTTCTTAGACCACACTGATTTTCCACTTACGAACAAATAAGAGAGAAAAAATGGTTTGATTTAAATAAAGCCGTTTTTCCAGTGCTTTATTTATATTACCCGTTTTTCTTTTGTCGGTCCGGACAACCTGCCCCGCCTTGCCCGGCTGTTGCGTCCCGGTGCCGAATTGCGCTGTGCCACCGATCATCCTGACTATCTCGACTGGATGCTGTATCATGTCGGCCGCAGCACCGCGTTCGAATGGCTGGCGGAAGGTCCGAAGGATTGGCGCGACCGCTGGGACGATCATATCCCGACGCGCTATGAGACGAAGGCTTTGGCCGGCCGACCCTCCTATCTGCGTTTCCGGCGGGTCTGACGGACCGGGTCTTGAATTGCCGGGCCGTTTGGCGTCAGTCCCTCGGGGGGACCACCAGGTCGACGAGCACGGGATCGTGGTCCATCGGGAACCGCCGCCAGCCGCGGAGCACGACCTCCCGCCGGAGCGCGACGCCGGCGCTCGCCCGGACGTGGTCGAGGCGCAGCCCGATCACCGTGGTCGATCCGGGGCCGGTCCCGACGGGGAGCGCCTCGCACAGGCGAGCGAACGCGGCCCGGTCGGCGGGCGGATCCCAGCCGAGAATCCGCGCCCAGCCGCCGACGTCGGGATCGAGGTTGAGGTCGCCGGCGAGCACGATTCGATGGGAAAACCGTCCCAGGCCGGCGTGTAGGCGATCTTCCAGCCCTTCACCGAGCGGCCGAGCGCGCCCATGTAGTCCATCGGCTGGTCCAGGCTGAACGGGTCGCGCGGGTTGTAGTCGTGCAGCGCCGTCATCAGCAGGGCGGCGTCCTCGACGGTGCGCGCGATCGGGCCTTCGAACAGGAATGGGGTGACGCCGGAGAACGCATTCGGCCGGGCAACGCGCGGGATGCGGCCCGGCGAGGGCTTGAAGCCATAAACCCCGCAGAAGGCCGACGGAATTGGTAACACTCACCATTAATGTTCTTCTTACGCTTTTGTCAGGTACTGCGAATGCCCAGGACCTTCAAATATGGAAGGTTTTGAACCTTCTGAACTTTTCAACACTTCGGTCGCATGCTATGCAAGAAAATGCACCAGCCAAGTGTATGCTGCGCCGCTGGACAAAAATGGAATGCCCGTCCCACGTGGCGAGTCCGGGCACGCTGCAATGTGCTACCTACCGGCTGAAAAGGCCCTTGCCAAGTACCCAAACAATGTCACTGTTTTAGCCAAAGACTTTTGCCAGCGAGGAAGCGGAAGCCGATGACGATACGTCGAGGGGGTGCCGGTGAAGAGACGGGAGAGGACGCAATGGACGTAGAGGATATTCTAGGGAGAGCGATGCTGCTGCTGCAGGAGATTGAGCTGGAGCGCGCTGCTCTCAAGTCCCTCTCGCACTCCCGCAATGAGCGCTGGACGTGTACGTTGCCGGAGGTGATACGCGGCTGGAGGGATGCACGAAGGAGTAGATAGGGCAGTGAGCAGAGTGAGTGGATTGAGTAGGGTGGAGAGAGTGTGTAGAGTGAGTGAGGCACAGCGAGACAATCCCTAGATGGGTTCTTGTAGATGGATCTTTTTTACGTTTGTGACCATATGTTTTAACTGACCATAGTTCTTACCATATAAGATTTTGTCTCTGGCTTGTTTCTTTCGTTTCATTAGTTTTTTTTTTTGTTCGTTGATGTGTTTGACTAAGGCGATTTGGTGGTGTGTTGAGTTGTTAGTTCGGAAGGGGATTGGGTATTTTCTGTCCTTTCTGAACTCTTTCCTTTTCATTTGAGAGCAGGGGCGTAGCTCCAAAATTTTTGGTAGGTCTTGGATGGCTACGTTGTGACCGCAGCGGCAGCGGTCCTTCACGCGATTGAGCCCGATGCTTTGGCGCACTGTGTGGCGGGTCATTGCTCGGTGGAAGGTGCGCATAGCGAGGTCTTGGAACGGCTTGGCCTTAAACCTATTTTGTCGCTTGAGTTGCGCCTTGGTGAGGGCACGGGGGCTGCGCTGGCGATGGGCGTCGTCAAGGCTGCGGCTGCTTGTCAATCGGGGATGGCGACGTTTTCCAGTGCTGAGGTTTCTGACCGGTAGCGCCACGATGGTGCGCTACTATTGTTACTGCTACTATTATTTCTACTGCTATTGCTAATACCAATGCTAGAGTTATGGAAGTGAAAATGTCAGGGAATGCTGAGACAGTGTTAAACTAAATCAAGACACACTATTTGTATACAGGCAGTCAAAAGGACGCATTAGCAATGTCCCAGAAACTGTTTGCAGAAATAATTTGAATCTTTCTGTGTGTGTAGAGGGGGTTGTTGAAAAACAACCTGGTACTGTGTGCATTATGCAACTAATATTGATACTGCCACTATAACTATTGCTGAATTGGCATCGACATCACCAAAGAGTCCTACCTTCTCAAAATCACGAGTCAGGTCCGCGAACCCGTTCCAAGCAGTGTCAACATCTACACCTTCGTCATAGAACAATTGATGTAGAGGCAGCCATGAGCAACTTCTTTTTCTTTACCGAAGCCAATTTGTTGCACCAACAGCAGCCAAGTGAAGCTTACGGTCCCTTAACCACTAGCCAAACCCAAGATGAATTTCGCGTCACGAGTTTGCACACCGCGAGCAAAGATCCCCAAGCTTACGCCGTTTGCGATGCCGTCTGACAATGCAGATTCATTTATATTTTTTCCAGTAAAGTACAAATTATTTTAGCCCTACAAAGCGGGATTGAACCACACTTTTCGTACAGCTTACTGTTTGAAATATGGCCAGGTACCTAAGACAATTCGTAGGCAATTTCTCTGAAACACATCTAGCAAACCTTCCTCAGTTTTTTGGAGCGCTCATGCTTCAGACCTACTGTCATCACTGTAGTTTCCAATAATTTAATCTTGGTTCGCACACATTTTATCTAGTGCTCTTTGTAAGTAACAAAATATATCGCGAGGGCGGACGCAAGCGGCTCTTCCGGCTTAGGCTCGCCCCGGACGGCTCCATGGAGGCCGGCAGCCTGACCGAGCGCAGCCTGAGAGATATCATTGCCAAAGATCCCGTGCTGCGCCTCTTCGCAGCGATTCCGAGCAAGGAAAACGGCATCGACATCGAAGGCCTCGCCGTGCGCGAGGATTGGCTCTATGCGGGATTTCGAGGGCCTGTCCTGCGGGGCGGTTATGTGCCTGTCTTGCGCTTCACGTTCGACAACCCGGCGGAGGAGCCCAAGCTCATCTTTCCATTTGACCCCTCTAATATACTCTGATAGAGACTTTTAAGAGCGGCTGCTTCTTCTTTATTCTCACTTAGAGCTCCGTTAATGAGTTGGTCAAGTGCTTGGGAAATTTTGGGATTCTCCGTTGCAATATCTTGTGGGTTATAGCTACGCTCTCTGGCCATCTCGAGATTCTTCTCAGCAGATGCTCCAAATGAGAAGGGCCACCACTCTTTTCCAATACTTTCTTTCATCTCAATATTAGCACCATCCTCTGTTCCCACAGTAAGAGCGCCATTGATAGATTATTATTACCGTTGTTGTTGTTACTGTTACCTTTCACTGATTGAGTGACAGCAACTAACGAGAAAACGACATTTTTTTTCGAGAATTCAATTGAAATTCATCTCTTACCGACAATAATGATAATCAAAACAATCTACACATCGAATAGAACAAAAAGTACAATGAAATTCTCTTGAAAAAATACCTCAAATACTTACAATCACTAAGATTAAAATCGCCCACATCTAAAATGAATTGAATGATTCATCGGGTTTTTTTCTCACTGTTTAATTTACTTTAATATTGGCCGCGGTTCCGATCGACGCGGCTCGACTGGTCGCCGCGGAAGAGCTTGTGATCGGGGAGCGCGACTGAAGATCGAGGCAGATCTAAGAAGGCAGATCTAAGACACCCACCTTCTCGAGGCGAGGCAGATCTAAGAGGCAGATCTAAGACACCCACCTTCTCACGCAGATCCACGCAGATCTAACGCAGATCTAAGACACCCACCTTCTCACCCATGAGCTTCGACAACCCAGAGTTGTATCTCCGTGCGAGAAGGTATCTCCGTGCGAGACGGTGGGTGTCTCTTGGCCCGACTTTCGTTCTCAAAAAAACTAACCTGCATCACCGCGTCAACAGCCTGCTCAATCGTTGAGTTATCAAACTGTAAAACTTTGTGTCCAATCAAATGCTGGTATCGTTCAATTGCGGCAATGACATAAACGCCATCATCGAATAATTGAAACTGCAATGGGGATTGCACAAATTTCAATGCATCTACTTTCGGCGGGGGAGTGCCGGAATGCCCAAGCTCAGCTTCTAGCGCTAGCTCAGGATAAAGCCTGGGGATATGCACCCGGCTATGTCCATGGGTCTGAACAAATCAGTCCAGATTGTGCCGCTTAATGCCAAGGATTCCGATATCGTCAATATGGCAGCGATTGCAGCCTATAACGCCGCCGTGTGAGGCCTTCATCGGCTTCAAAGCCCGGTTTTTCATTCCTAGGGTTTCGCGACCGCAAGAGGATCGCAATTGCAAAATACCTGGAGTTGGTACTTCGCAGCGAGATCCTCTTGTAGACCGGCGCCCCCAGATGACGGACTTGGCGCCAATTGCAAACACTCGGACAAACTCCCGGGGTTTCGAGGTAAGCTTAATTTTTTTGGGTAGAACTTTAGTCATAGCAATTAAATGGAGTTTTCTGGGTTAAGCAAATGCAAAAACTCATCAAATTTTGATGATAAAAATCTGCATTTGTATATATAACAAAAAGCTAGTCCCTCTGACACCTCAGATCTGTTTTGGGGACAATAAATTAATTATTGGAAAAGTATACATAAATGACTTATAAATAAAGTGAACATACCAATCAATGGCTTTCTTTATGCTCTTTCCAAATGTTCATGGTGCAAATTCAATTTTAAGCCCTTTACGGACTGTTGGCGCCGTATTTACCCTGCACCTGGATGTAGTACGCGGGAAAGCCGGTGCGATACATGAAACCACTGCGCGGATAGAGCTCCGTCGAAATATCCGCGACTTCACGCAGGTGTACCGGCTGGTTGTCGCGCCGCGCGACAATCAAATCGCCCAGCTGATTGAGATTAAAGCCGCCAAGAAAACGCACTGTGTATTGCCGCCGACCGACGCTTGCCAGTCCGCCAGTTGCATTCACCGCGCGCGTCACGGTACTGGCAATATCCGTCACCTGGACTCCCAGCCTTCTGCTCTGCTTCCACGGGAACGCTGCGGGCAGGCCTTCCGTCCCGCAGGGCCTCGGCGATCGGCTGCAGGATCTCGACCCGAGCCTTGGCCTCCTTGTCGGGACCGCGGGCGCGCTTGACGGCGGTCTCGAGTTGCCGCTCCACCGATTCCAGATCGGCCAGAAGTAGCTCGGTCTCCACCGTGTCGGCATCGCGCAGCGGGTCGACGGAGCCGTCGACGTGGGTCGCCTCGCCCTCGAAGCAGCGCAGGACATGCACGATGGCGTCGACCTCGCGGATGTAAATAAGTATATGAATCGAAATACTCCTTCAAAAGTCGGAGTAATCATTTAAGAAGAATAGATTTTCGAAAAATTGTTTCTAAAAGAAGGCAAATACTTGTGTTTATTTTTTTTTTATCTAGCTGGTATAGACCTATCTTCGAATTTTCAGTTTGAATCAGTGGAATGGCATCGATTTTTTTTCAAACATTCACTTACAAAATTTTGATAAAAGGTGAAAATTCACACAATTTATAGTTATGTGCAAAATACAGTTATGTTTTGTATAGGGGTTGTATATGTTTAGGAACTGCATTGTTTCTTAACTGAGCGCCATCTTTCTCTTGGATATCCCAGTAGTCTTCAAATACATTATCAACAGCAGTAACTTGCCAATTTTCATGCTCGAAGTTCTTAAATACTCTTAAAATAATTTTATCACCAATTTTCAACTTGATACCCATGGGCAAAAGTGAATGTTTCACATTTATTGAGCCATCAACAACTGAATAGTCAGTTGATACAGAAGTCACTTTTCCTGTTATTTGAGATGTCTTTGAAGGAGGACATTCCCTAATTAAAACACTCTTCCAAGAATTTCTTGGATGCGTTTGAGTCCGATTTCTTCTTTGTTCATAGAGTTGTATTTTATGGAGTTTCTTGAAAAAGATCACCTGCGATCATGAAGGCTTCAACAATAGAAGGGAAGCCTACGCAGGGAGTGAGGAATAAAAGGAGCTCGATGATGTCCTTTTGTGTGTGGCCAACATTGAGCATCGCGCGCATGTGCGCCTTGAGGAGGACCCCCGTGTTGCCTTGGCTGATTAAAGACGTCACGGCCGCAACTTCGCGCATTGTATCCCCGATGCCTTTTTGAAGCCGCGGGTGCGGATGTGATTTACATTCCGCTTCTAAAAGACATTGATCAGGTAGCCGAGGTCTGTCGGGAGATTAAAGTGCCGGTGAATATTCTTTGTGCAGGTCGATTGACCGGCCACACAATTTCTGACTTCGCCGATGCAGGGGTAGCGCGCATTAGCCTCGGCTCAATGCTTTCCCGTGTTACCCATCAGGCAATTTTCAAGGCGTCACAGGAGATGTTTGATGACGGGAATTTTGCCAGCCTGCAATCTGCTGCAAGCGGTGCAGATATTGATTTCACCGGAGGCCCCACGCGGGCCTTCCACTTCTCCCAGGCCTCACGAGCGGCGGGCGTGAGGAGTTCGGTCTCCTCGAAGCCCTGCTTCCGCGCGAACTCGAGGGCCCCCTCGCCCACGAGCTGGACGTGGGGCGTCTTCTCGAGGACACGTCGGGCCACGGAGATCGGCCGGTCGATGCCACGCAGGGACTGGACGCTCCCGCAGCGAAGGCCGGAACCCCCGTCCATGATCGCGGCGTCGAGCTCGACGACTCCCTCGGCGTTCGGGTAGCCGCCCACGCCACCATCACCAGCACTCCGATGATGAACTGGACCTTCATTCGCCTCACCAGGGCGGTTTCTGGTGGTCACACATGGGCTGGTTCACCTGTGACGCCGGGTTTGCAACAGACGAACGCCGCGTTCGCGACTGGCTCAAGTTTCCAGAGCTCAAACTGATCAACCGGTTTGATGCGCTGGTTCCCGCCCTGGCAGCCGTCGGCATCTATGCCCTGGGCGAAGCTCTGGCAGCCTGGGCTCCGGGCCTGGGTACCAATGGGCTGCAGCTGCTGGTGTGGGGTTTCTTTCTGCACGTGCCCTACTCTGGATTGCACGGGCAGTTTGCCGGGCAACCGTTTCGGCTCGGTTTTGCAGAAACACTCTCAACACAGCAACCAGCGCGATGCCGGCGGCAGCCTGGAAGGCCAAGCCTGTCAGATCGCCTTCGATGACCTGGCCGTCATCTGCAGCGGAAAACATCATGGGGAGCGATCCGAGCGCCCAGGAAATCAATCCGGCCTGTGCGATCCACAGCAGATCGGATACGGCCAGCAGCCGACCAGCCCGTTTCAAGCTGCGGCTTTCTCCTTTGGCCTGTCATTACAAAACCTTGCATAAAACTGAAAAAGTTGACTGGCAATGCTGACTAAATCCAAGGAGAAGAAAAAAAGTATTTCGAACATTGACCAATTTCGATGGTAACATATATATTTATTCCCTGTCCTAATTAAAGCTTAACCCTTTGTTGCATATTTTCATTTCATTCTAATTATAATACTTCTAAGTAAGCATTTAACAAAACTCTACGTTCGGGAGTGGTTTTAACAGTGATTCAAAAAAGGTTTCTTTAACTAGCGGAAGTAAAGAGCTAAGTTGTTGTTCTTCTCCATTGACATCCTGTAACGGAGGGTGCGATTTTGGTCTGTAGCACATCCCGTAGCTCATTCGCAATCGATGACTGGGGGACGGACTCAAACACAATGAGTTGAAGCCTAAGAGAGAACTGGTCACGATTGGGAATGTCACTGCTCATGATCCCTGCCGCAATAGTTTCACAATCGCTACGGGTTGAGGGGGTACTGCCGCCGGGGGTGGAGCCTCCTGGGGTGTTGCCACCACTACCACCACCACCACCACCTGTGCCTCCTCCTGATGAGCTGGCCAAATCGCTGATCGCCGCAGGATCGACCTGGTTTTGACTTGTCCCGAAGATCGCGAAAGCCGGATTTACAGCAACGGCGGAGCCGTGCCCGGCTGGCTACTGCCTCTCGACCTGCCACAGGAACTGCGGCAATGGCGCCTCTATAGGGTGCCGTCATGACCTTGCGCCGGTTGTTGCTGTTGGCGTTGATGCCGGCGGTTCTGATCGTCGGGGCTCACATTTTATTGCAGATTTTGGCCGATTGGTTCGTGTTGGAAGGCCGTTTGATCGGCCCCGATGCGTTAGGCTCGGAAATGTGATGATTTTCACTTTTTTGTGAAAGATCCTAGATTTGGGTTTATTCTGAGAATAATTTATGCGTGGTTTGCCTACGGATTAATCAAGGGGTTGCCAACTTTCAATAATTATGTAACCCAGGGGCCGTGTGCCACATCTGGCAAAGGTTTGCCTTGATTGGTGCAAAGAGGCACTGCATGGTGGAAATGCCACAGGAGGCGCTATGTCCTCGGTGTTAAGAGACTCAGTGTTATTTAGACTAGATATTTAGTCATTTGAAATTTTTCTTTGTTTCTATGGGACGTGACCGTTTAATTACTAGGCTGCTAGCTACTGCTGCAACCCGGATGGTTTAGACGAGTATATTTGTAGTTGCTTCCTTACCATATTCCTAAGTCTAACCTTTTCTTGAAGTATTTGTGAATATCCTTAGCAGTGGAGTTTATTATTTAGCTGGCTAGTAGTGAGTTGAACCACTCAGAGGGCAGTTGGACCAAGGGTGTTAAACAAACAAAGAATAAAATTAAAAAAAAAATCCTTGTTCATTCTTATTTTAATATATTAGATATCTGTCGATCGACGATGGTATAGTGATCCACCAGCGGCTGATCGGTTGTGGTCTTGTGTACGAACTGCACGTGATACGGTTCAATGAAGTTCTCCATGATGAACTTCCAGTTCGTCGCGACCTCGCCGAAATCAAGCGTCGCTACCGGTTTAAGCTTGCCGAAATCGATCCCTTCCAGCCGATCGATCAACGGTTTCGCATAGTCGAGAAACGGCGGCGCCTCGCCATCGAGATTAACGAAAATCCAGTCGTGCCAGACCGCCAGCCGGACAGGCACAAGCCTTTCCTTCAAAAGTGTCAAGAAACTTATGTAAACTAAGGTCTTCTTGGATGTATTTTAAAGCTTCTCTGCAGTTTTCTCATACCGCCGTACATAAATTACTGTTCTATTGTTTGGATGAGTACTTTTCCTTTCCCATTAAAACCATTTTGTCTTTTTCATGAAAAGGCCCGTCAGTTAGTTTCGGATACGAATAGTACGTCAACAAATTCTCTCCTTAGGTTCCGTCCACAGTATTTCCTATCTTGTGCTAGTTTTATGGCACTTGGTATTTACCAAGTGACATATAGCGATGGTGCATGTGGAGACCTTTCGGGCATTGGCGCCGGGGGCGGATCTGGACCAGCAGGTGCGCGCCGACTGGCTGGCACGGGCGCAGGGCGGAATCGATGCCGAACTGCGGGCCGAGATTGCCGCGGCCGTTGCGGCGGCTGATGGGCCGGTGCTGTGCACTTGCACCACCTTGGGTCCGGCGGCGGAGGAGGCTGGTGCCACCCGCATCGACTGGCCGATGATGCAAGAGGCCGCGCGCATTGGCGGGCCGGTGCTGATTGCCTATTGCCTGGAAAGCACCGCGGGCAATTGAACAATTAGTTCAAGCAGGTAGTAATGTATTACTCCGTACAAAACATGGTGAAACATGTTTATCGTATGGTCTTATGCAAAATGATAATTATCTTTTGAAAATTCTCTCGAATTCCTTGACGAATCAAAATCTCGATGTTTCTCAATTGATTCTTCTCTGTTGTTTACATGGCAAAGATAATTCTCTTGAATATCTTCTTGAAAATTTCTCGAATATTAATTTCGAACAAAGTACAAACGATGGTATGACAGCATTGATGTTAGCATGTTACTATGGTGTTCCTTAGATATCGGACTTGACGGCGATTCAGGATCTAACCCTTCCATCGCCTCTAGCAAGGCCAGAGATGCCGCGTGCAAGGAACAGTCCGCAGCTTGGCTGATTTCATATTCGATATCGCGCCGGAGCGCCTCGATATCGAACCATTCATCGTAGCGGGCGCATGCGGCCTGGAAAAACTCGTCATAGGCCCACTCTGCCTCAAGCCCCCACGTGTCCCAGACCTTCTGGGCAGCTCTGTCCAACTGGCGAATAGCATCCACGGTTGGGCGACCCAGCCCTGACCGATCGCCATCAGCACATCGTCGCAGTCGAAGTCGACGGTCTCGCCCGTCTCCACCAGCGATCGGCGACCGGTCGCGTCATACTCCGCCTCGACCAGGGCGAAGCGAACGCCGGTCAGGTGACCGTCTTCGTGCAGGAAGGCCACCGGTTTGTGATTGTCGAAGATCGGCACGCCTTCGCGCTCGGCATCTTCGATTTCCCAATCCGAGGCTTTCATATCCTGGCGCGGACTGCGCACGGTCACCCGCACATCCCGCCCGCCGAGGCGCAGGGCCGTCCGTATTAAAGTCTCCATATATACTATTCCTCTAACGTTAATAGTTGTGAATAGGATCGGAGTTTAATGGGGATCGGAGATCGACCAGAATAAAATATTTATATGATGTTCACTTGATGTTGTGGTCTTTAACATTAATGAAGTAAGTAAGATTAAACACATTAAATGTCTCTTATATATATGTAGATTGCTTTGAAAATTGGTTTGAAAATTGGTTTGAAAATTTCTCACCTTATTTATTGGACTTGATGGTCCAATGGTTAAGGTGTTAGTTTTAAGTTAATGGGGCCTCTTCATGTAAATAGTTTTGTTTCTCCATTGCTTCGTTTTTTTCGTCGTTTTGATAAACCGTCAGTTGATATTTCTTGTGAAGCTTCATCCAATCCTTCTCCAAACATTTCTCATGTCCATCTAAGTGTTTTTTTTTTTTCTGCTGCTGATAATTCAAATGTTCTATCTAATCATTTGTTCATGTTATGTCAGAGCTCAGCAGATTCAAGTTTTATAAGTGCCATATCTGAAGTTACCTCTGAGTCTCAACAGCCAAATTTCCCGAGTCAGAAGCCCCTTCAGCCAAGGTGGAGCGAATCCTTCGTATACGATGTCCAGTTTAACGGCGGCATCATCCATCCTTACCGCACTGCATCAACGCGATTTCACGGCACATGGTGAGGGTGTGCACATAGATATCAGCATGCAGGAAGCGACGGCCCTTGCGGTTATGCAGACTCAGTCGCCGGGACAGTGGCAATGGCATAAGTACTTGCCAAGACGTCCAGGTTTGTCGGCCGCGATGCCATGTAAAGACGGCAAATTTGTCGGGCATCTGGTCCGGCCTGACCGCTTCGATGCATTCCCATTTGGCTTGCTGGCTTTTTGATGTCAGACCTATCCTGGCTTGCTTGCCCTGTTCAACGATGACGGTAGGAGTAAGTGTTTCGCCGCCCACACTGATATTGGTATTGACGAGATAGCTATCGGTGCCAGCTTTGATGGCCTCCTGTTTTTGCGCGGCTGGAGTAAGCACCACATTAGCTGGAGTAACGGCCCAGGCACTATAGGCACTGGCAGCGCACAGACCGCTCAGCATGAGATAGGCAACACTACGCTTAAACAGACCAGGTTTTGACTGTTGCAATCACAGGGTTTTCCTTGGCAATTATGGGTTTGAGATAGGGCCAGATGTGAATCTGGTGTGTTCGCAAAACCCCTGTAGTTGTAAAGTTCATAAGCACTTGACAATATATCGGCTCCTGGAAGTCTTGCGGGGCATGAAAGAACAGACTAGAGACATTCACAAGCGAGTCTCCATTTGAGAGCACAAAGCTGCTGTTGGAGAGCGCTGAGCTCGCAAGGGTTCCCACTATGGGGATGTCACTAACACTCACGAGAGAATACCCAAGGACTGGTGGAATCTGGACATCTAGTGCCCTTTTTAAGTGACCCAAAAAATTACGCTCATTTTTCCCCAAAGTCAGCGGATCAAAATTCTGAGATAGCCATTTTATTCACCATAGTCAAATGACCTAATAACTATGTCTTTGGGGACGAGTTACTCCCCTGCAGTCCCCGTGAGAGTGCAGAAACCTGTGCTAAACCTGTGTTTGCACATAGTAATGGTTACTGGGAAGTGCACAGACGTTTTCAAGGGGATTTTTGGTTTAGGGAGGGGGAGAGCTGAGTGGGGGGTTACGCGGGAGGATATGTCTCCTTATTTTTTTTAAATTTGGGTAAGTTTCAACTCAAGCAGGTATTTTGTTACAGGTGGGTAGGGTGAAATAATTTCTTAGAAGGTTTTGCATGAAAGTGAATGGGGATCTTTTGACGGATGTTTTTATGTAAATTAGGGGGGTAATTTAGCCAGGCTGGTATATTTTTTCAGATTTGTGTATATATTATTTCGAATCCGTCCTCGGTGATTGTTGGCGAAGGAAGCTTTTCCAGAAATTGGTGGGTATATGTATAATTTTGGTTATTTTTACTGTTTTGTGCAACCGAATGGGAAATCGCGTACGTCTCCGCCAAGGCAGCAGCCACCGAGTCCGTCCGAATCATCCCACTCGAAACGACTCTCCCAAAACCACAGTTCAAGTAATCAACAACCGCAGCATGCTGCCGAACGCCTTCCTTGGTATATTCCCGGTCGCTCCGACTTTGAAAACGCTTCTCGACATTCCAATCCGTTTCGGGATGCCGAATCAGCCAAACATGGGTTGTATCGCTAAGGAAAGAGGAGCCATCCCGCGCTGGCCCAGCGCCCTTTTCCAACTTGGATACTGGCATTTAAAGACGGAATTTGTATTAAGTCGATGAGGTCTCTCTGTATACCAAAATTGAGTCGATCTTGGAACTGATCAAGAAGTATCTCCAAACTCGTCCACCCCAATCTTCGGCAAAACGATGTAACCATTCCTAAAAGAAAACAAGTTTATGAACATATAAGTAATAAAACGAATATTAAAAGCACTTTATAAAATATTAGGCAATATAAACGATTTTATAAAGAAGTAAATAAACATAAAAATTAATCACGCATTCTATTTTTTTTTTATTTCATGTTCCCGTGGCGCGAACGACTTCCTCGATGTGGGAGATTTGAAAGTCGCCGTGCTCTCCGCGCGCGCGGCTCGTGTTCAGGAGACGCCCGATGTGCGCTCCGGGCTTGAGCAGGCGGCGCTCGTCGGGTGAGAGGGACTCCACCTCCTCGTCGAATCGCTCGCTCGCGCTTTGCGAACCGAGCTGCTGAAGCTCGTTTCCGTCCGCCTTGGTAATCGTGCTCGCTTTTCCGAAGGGTCTGCAGCCTTGGGACACCACGGCGCAGACGTAGACTTCGGCGAGGTTGACAATCTCGTTTAAACGATCGATAGCGGTGTTCATGCTATCCAACTGGGTTTCTTCCAGATCCAAACGATTTTGTGCAACCTTGATATTCGCTTGATACTTTTCAATTGCAGCTAATTCACGGTCTAACCGTATGCTTTGTGCTGCCACTGAAGGATCATCAGACGGTTGTGAGACCCGCTTGCCCGTTGAAATTTGCTCCTGCAACTTGGCTAAAGTTGTTTGGGAGTTTTGCATACGATCAATCGTATTTAGATACTGCTGCTGAGTTGAAACACGCATGAATGGCTAGTTTCCCTCCAAAATTTTGTCCTTTAATAGCGCACTAGAACTTTTAATTTCTGTTTTAATGAACCCTCTTCCAATCTTCTAGGACTATAGGTTTGATTCGATCACACCCGGGAAAAAAACAACCAACAAATAAACACGCATCAGTGATCTTTCTTTATGTAAAAAGACAGAATATTCCACATTTTTGTAGATAGGAACTTCAAACTTCTATAATAGGATTTTCCGATATTCTGAATTTGATACTATGATTTTTATTAAGATGCTTTGAGGGGCTGTTTTTATCGATGGTGTGGACGGCAACGGCAATCTGACATCCGATGTCGAAGGTCTCGCGATCTACTATGGACCCGACGGCGGCGGCTACCTGGTCGCATCCAACCAGGGAGACGACAGCTATGCGCTGTATGAACGCGCCGGCGATAATGCCTTTATCGGAATCTTCCACGTCGTCGCGAATGAACGAAATGGCGTTGACGGAATCTCCGAGACGGATGGTCTCGATGTCACCAGTGCAGCGCTCGGTCCGAACTTTCCGGATGGCGTGTTTGTTGCGCAGGACGGACCTCAAAGTTTTTGTTATCTGATCTTTGAACTATTTCTAACAAAATGGCTATCTCAAATATTTTTATCAGATGCATTTTGGGAAAAAGGGTGTGTGTGGGGGGGGGTTAGTTACCCTGTGATCACTTTTGACCCTTTACAAGGGACTAGAACTTCTAATTTACAATCGAATGAGGTCCCTCCGAAGTTTATACGATCATCACTTCCATGTGAAGTGCCGCTGTGGAAAATAATAAATAAATAACAAACTTTGGAGCCTTACGGCCTTTACTATAGGAAACGCTATGGCCGATAGCGCTTGTAGGTCCGTCGTTGAACCGGGAGAATGACGCGTGAATACATACTCATCTGGAGAGGTAATCTTACCGTCCGCTCCATTTTCCCCTAAATCCAACACGAGCAGCCCATCATCAGCGCCGACCCACCCGGTTCTCTCCAATTTCCCATCGTTATCTATGTCTACAAGCGTGCCACTTTCGATTACCGAAACGAGTTCGACCCCATCACCGTCGAGATCAATTACAATCGGCCCCGAAGAGGACAGCCAACTCCCAAGACTGCTGAGACCGGATGGAAAAGTTTACATTAAATTGCTTAAAGAGCAAAAAACTGGTATTGGAAAAATATTTGTACATATTATGACAAGGGATTGAGACAAGTCATAAACCTTAAAAACGAAAACTGAAAGTTTGAAGCTTAGTACCAATCGTTGTTAGAAATTGAACTGTCTTCAATAATCACACATCTTTGAAAAGAAACTGTACAAAAAGATATTAAATTGCGTAAAGGGCAACAGATTGCAAATTTTGGTGGGTAATTGTAAAAAATATTTGTATACATTTTAACAAAAAGATCGACCCCGATGAGGAAACCGGCAACCCCTTCGACGTGTCCGCGGAACGCCGCACCGAACTCCTCACCCTCTACAACCAGGAACGTCAAGCCCTCCGTCTCTGGATATGTCGCCTCCGCATCCCACGATTCCTCGCCCGTCCTCGTGTCATCCTCCCCCTTGCCACCTTCATGGTGCTCACCATTTGCAGCTTCCTCTCCGTCCTGGTCGGGGGCCTCCTCACCACCCTCAACTACAACTCACGTGTCCTTGAGGCGTGGAAAAAGGCGTACCTCCGCCCCCAGGGAATTCAATGTCCGGCTGGAAGCCGAGTCCGCATAGCGATCCGCACTTCACGCCCGCTCCGCAGGTCTGCCAAAAAAGGCGTGCGTTCCGTGACATGATCAGAACAGCTCGCTGTATTAGCGAGATGGCGAGAGATGCATGCGTACCGTGTTGTACAGCCAGTAGTGAAGCTTGTCAATCAGCTCCTCTGCGATGTAGGTGAGAGAGGGGAGAGCGTGAGAGAGGTGTGGAAAACAATATCGCGAGTGACACATACGTCCTTTCGGGATGACCGGAGTGGATTCATCCCCCCCCCCACAGCCCTCGGGGTAAGTATTGTAAGTTATGCCCTGGGGAATATAAGGTTTTTATAGAAAGGGTGGTCGTAGGAACTTCGAAAAGGGCTTATTAGATTGGTATTCAGAAGCTCTAGTGCCCTTTTCAAGGTTCAAAGTGATTGGGGGGGGGGGAATGAATCTCCCCTTCCCCCATCTTGTATTTTCCCACAATACATCTGAGAGGAATTATGCGATGACCATTTTGTCGTATTAACTTCAAATAGGGCTAATTCAATTGGGAATTAAAAGGGTCTCCGCCGCCTCTGCGTCCGCTAAGACACCTGCGATGATGCCGCGGCCCGGATCGATTGGGTCGATGAAGCTGGTGAAGTTGTTCGGAGGATTGTCGCCGCCCACCCGGGGATCGCTTTCGGGTCGAAAGACGATCTGGACGTAGTCGGGATCGATTCCGAAGGGGCCGAGCGTGCTCCGGTTCCCGTTCGAGTAGAGCGTTTCGAATTCGCGGTAGTGAGCGAAGAGCTCGAGCACTGCCGGGTCGAAATCGGCCCTGCCAAAGCCTTCGTCGTACTCGCCCGCTGATCGAACGCAGGGGTTTCGAGGCGAGTTTGCTCCCAATACAATTGACTTTGTGCTGGTGTCTAAGAAGGTTGGTGTGGGATGGACTGGAGTGGTAGGGGCAGAAGACTGGGGTGGAGGGGCTAGGGCTTCAGATCATTTTGCTCTGATTGCTGATTTGATTCTCGGTCATCTGGAGGAGAGTGAGACCATAGAGGATCACTCGAGGGGTGAGCTCTAACGGAGAATGTGATTGTATAGTCAGCATATATTTTATGGTAGTTAACCGGCAGGGCCCGATTGACTATGCTAGACATAATAGTTATCAATTTTCATCACTGTGAATAGATCGTCTAAAAACTCATTCGCACTAGGAAAAGGACAAAAACTATTTTAAATAAATCCATTGCCACTAAAAAATGATATAAAGGCATAAATAATATTATTATCTAACTCTTGGCTCACAAGACTGCGTCTTTACGTTTTCCGTCTGATTCCATCCATTTTACTGTTGCATGTTAATGCATCGTGATGGTTTAATGACTTTGTTTAAACATTTCAACTGAGCTGTTAAAAACGGACTGGTTGCTGCAAGCCGCGATTGAGGCGTACTGGGGAGATACGGCGAATCCATCGCCGGTACTTATTAAAGACCGCAACATCTCAGGTTTAGGCAGTAAGAAACACAGAAATCCGCAGAAAGCCTTCAGATTTTTGAAGGCTGCGACCCCGCCGACACACCCGATTCCTCTACGCCAAAACCGCTTAAAAACTCCAAGCGCATAAATAATAACCGCTTCGCGCTTCGCCTTCCCCCGGCCAGCAACATGGCCTAAGCTTTGCTATCCTATACAGGACCACGCCGATTCTCTTGGGGAAATTTTAAAGTAAAACGTTCAAAAGCCAAGTTACTTCAGTGTGTTTTACAATTAGGTGAATTAGGTTTTCAAGGTTGTGATATTGAAAAAGGTATTAGAAAATGTGGATTTAAATTTGATGATGTATTAGATTGGTTAACATTAAATGTTGAAGAAGAAAATTTACCAACAAATTATATCACTTTGAAACAAGAAAATGATACAGATAAGAAAGGTTTGAATATCTTACAAGGGAAAACGAAGAAAGAAAAAAGTTCTAAACCAATTTCAACATTTCCTTTTCGACTCACATCTAAAACGCTGTCTGACATCACAAGTGAATCAAATTCATCTCTGCAACACGGTGCTATATATTTGTGTGCAATTTTGTAAAAATTTAGTTCTTCCTCGTATGGCACATCGCACTGGTCGGATGAGAAATGCAGCATTCCTTTCCGGTAAAAATTCAGGATATGGCGAAAGAAACCCGGATCACGATCGAAGAAGAATTCTCTGCTCTTAGGATCAAAATATTTGTCTTTTTCATTACATCCGAGAAGTGTGTCCGGATATTTTCGTAATGGAAGCGCTCGTCGAGGTAGCGGCAGATCGCCATCGACTCGGACAGGGCCCAACCCTCGGTCGATTCCAGGACGGGGATCTGGGCGAGGGGATTCAGCGCGCTGATGCGTTCGTCACTCACGGCCTCGACCTTCGGCTCGACGGTGCGTTCGCGCAGGGCGAGGCCTTTCTCGGCGGCGAACATGCGGACGCGGCGGACGTTGGGCGCGACGGGGTCCGTGTGGAGGAGCAGGTCCTCCGGCGTGACGAGGTCCGTTTCGAGCGGCACGTCCTCGTGCGCGCGCTTTCTTTCTCTTTACAACCCTTCCAAAAAAACTGGTTCCTTAAGATGGAACCTCGCGAAAAGAATTCAATTCCTGAAAAGAAGAAACTTGAATCGTCTTCTGTTGGAAATATTTCTTTTATGAAGCAACAACAAGATTGGATTCGTTTAAATGTTGGAGGTACAGACGATACAAAATCATAAAACTTTCTTTAAACTCTGACTTCAATTTCTAATTTTTGTCAAAAATAGGGAAGATTTTTCAAACTACTAGATCAACTCTTACAAAATATCCCAAAAGTGTATGACTGTTCGATGCTCAGGTTAAGCGTCATGGCATGCTCCGATTTTCTGTGCCGATTTCTATTGTGTTATTCTGGCTCTGCCGCTCGGGTTGGGTGGCCGGCTGGCGAGCGACAAGCCAGTCGGTCGTATGGATGCGAACGGTTCGGGCGCGGATCACGAGAAGCTCTCCTTCACCCAGTGGCCGACCCGGCCGAGCAGCCCGGCGGGCTTCGGCTTGGTCACGACCTGTAGCGATGGCTCGCGGCTGGCGCGCACGGCGTAGAGCACCAGGCCGGCGCACTGCGGTAAGAAACAAGCTGCTTCAAATGATACTCCAGAACAACATGAAACGTTATAACAAGTTCTAATGATCATGTAGTTCAGGTGGGCTGCTGCTATCCCCGCAATTCCCTTTTTTAACCAGTAGTTTTACTGAAGCTTCAATAAAAGCGTTTTAGATTGCAAAAATCTTGGTCAGTAGAAAATTATTAATGTTTTCTTTAGCAAGTGTTTTCTGTACATTTGAACTGGATATTTTGTCGTTTAAATCAGATGCAAATAATTAATACTTTGCGATTTCAAGGCTTGTTGTTCGACGACGACCTGCCGGAACCCGAAGTGCTCGCCGAGCTGATCGGCAAGGGGCGCGGCGCGCTGCGCCGCACCGAGAACGGCATCACGCTGAGCTGTCGCAGCGCGCTCGGCGGCCCGCAGACGATCGCGTTCCTGTCGACGTTCTTCACCCACATGGCCGGCGCGATGTTCGAGTCGGAGTGGACGACGGACGCGCTCGCCAATCGCGTCGGCGCCGAACGGCTGCGAGCGATGCACGCGGCCGTCGAGACCTATCGGAAGCGCGAGGGTGAGTTGCCGCCGCTGGTCCGGCGAGGTCGCGGCCCAGCCTTCCTTGGCCGACGCGAACAGGGTCGGGAAATCGAGCTGCTCCTCGCTGGCGTCCAGCGCCGCGAACAGATCGAACACCTCGTCGTGGACCGCGTGGGCACGCTGGTCGGGCTTGTCGACCTTGTTGATCACGACGATGGGCTTCAGGCCCAGCTTCAGAGCCTTGCCGACCACGAACTTGGTCTGCGGCATCGGCCCCTCGGCGGCGTCGACCAGCAGCAGCACACCGTCGACCATGCTGAGGATGCGCTCCATGTCCGAGCAAACATGAGCCAGCGCTTGACTTTCATGCCCCCCCTCATCATCATAACTTTGCCGAGTTTGGTGATGCCGAAGGATTCGAACAACGATTTCATCCGGCCCCTTCCACTCGGGAAGATTCTCAAAAAAATCAATGAAGACGTTCGCTGACATGTGCCCTGGTGAACAGAATTCCTTTCTCTAACGGTTGCCTTACACTCCATGGTTGATACACCGCAAGATTATTACGCCGTGTTGGGCGTTCCCAAGACGGCCACGCAAGAGGACATCAAAAAAGTGATGCGGATGTTTTTATCGACGGCAGATAGATACTGTGAAGAATCGCTCAGGTATTGGTACGGCAGGTGCAGAATGTAGCCGTAATGACTTTGGCCTTCTCGTTGTACGCCAAAAAAGTGCGTCTTGGAATGACGGGGCAGGTTAAGTCTTTCTGAACGACCATTTCTATTATATTGCAGCGGTTGCTGCCCTTTACGGCCGCGGCGAGGTTCTCCTAGCAAGGGCATAGCGACATAGGGGCGTAAATCGAAGTCGTGCTCGTTCTCCAAGCCGTAATCTTGCTTGGATGCGAAGCAACCATTCCAGCCCAATAGCAAACACCCCAAAACAAAAAATCGACAAGACAAACCCGCCCCAAAATAAGCGAAAGTTGGATCTGGGCAAAACACGTAGGACAAGCATGGTCAGGCCCAGGATTGAAAGGCCCTCACCTAAAACAAGCAAAACAACATTGAAATAGACGACCAGCAACTGGCCGAAAAATAGCGAAGCGAGCCACGCCATCACTGAAAGGGAAAGCGCCAGGGAAGCACACCGGCACAAGCCCTTCGAAGCCTCCAACTTAATGCCTTGATCCACCACATGGCGTAAGTCGCCAGCCGGAAACCGCGCTCCGGCTCGAATTTCTTGACGGCCTGCATCAGCCCGACATTACCTTCGGAAATGACCTCGCCGATCGGCAGGCCATATCCGCGGTAGCCCATCGCTATTTTAGCGACAAGGCGCAGATGGCTGGTGACAAGCTTGTGGGCGGCGTCCGTGTCCTCGTGCTCATGATACCGCTTGGCGAGCATATACTCTTCCTGCGGCTGCAGCATAGGAAACCGGCGGATCTCCTCGAGATACCGGGGTTGACGAAAAATGGTAAGGTGGGTTATACAAATAAACGAGGAAAAGTTGTTATTGCTCCAAAATTTGACTCGGGGGAACCGTTTAATCATGGATTGGCACTTGTGGTTCTGAAGGAGGAGGAGATGTACATAAACAAACGAGGAAAAATTATTTGGCGTATGGGACCAAAAAAGTAAAGCCAAGAGCCAAAAGCCAGGGATTTCTTTTTCGGGTTTATATAAATAAGAGGTGAGTCAGATCAAAGATAATAGTATGTTTGTTGCAGGAAATATGTTTTGCCACGCCGGCCGTTTGTTATCATCCCTGCGGAAATGGCCGGGTTAACCGCTTCGATAAATTCAGCGCTTGGAATATAAGCTTCTAAAATTTTTCCATCGATTTTCTTCGCCGTTTCTAGCTGATTGCCATTGTATAAATAGGCTTGGTTCATATTAGTCTTGTTCGTAAATAAGAATCGACTATATGAAATTTAGATTTTTGTCTCAGGCGAAGCTTATTTTAAACTTCATATCTGGAAGGTCTAAAATGAACTATTTTCATCTCCAAAAGCCAAATTTAAACATGCTCTACTCGTACTTCGGGTTCTCGAGCATCTACGTGATCTTCAGGGACGACGTCGACTTCGACTGGTCGAGAACGCGAATCCTCGAGAAGCTCGCCAGCTTGCCACGCGACACACTTCCCGCCGGCGTTCAACCTCGGCTCGGGCCCGACGCGACTCCGCTCGGTCAGATCTACCAGTACACACTCGAAGGTCGCGACGAGAACGGGAACCCTGCAGGGTCCTGGGATCTCGAGGAACTGAGAACGCTGCAGGACTGGCACGTTCGCTATTCGCTAATGTCCGTCGCCGGGCCAATACCTCCTCGGAAAGCGCTGGCGGAAACAGGAACATCGACTTGGTGCCATGGCAATCGACCAACGGCACCCATTGAACAATCTCGAAAGGGGAGTCGCCGTTCAGCACGTCCGCATGGACCGGCAGCAAGGCGCTGTCGTCGCCTGGATATTGGATCGAGAGATTGACCCGGCGCTGCATGGCCAGTTCGCTGCCGACCAGGGTCTCGATGGCCGGGCGCGCCGCCGCGAACAGGTGCCGGCGCAAGTCCGGCACGGCGTTCATGGCCTCGAATGTTCCATTCATACTCCCATGGGCCCTTCAGTTGTATCCGGTGGACGGCCATGCTTGTCACGCTTTCAAGAATACAAATCAAGCCGTTAACGGCTGAGCCGCCGTCGGGAAACCGGCAATTCCTGCCGAACGAATTCCAAATTGCGGAAATTTGTTGGATCGATACGGAGGTCGAATCCGGGATGCCGATACAATCCTCTGCATGTCGACCTCGGGAAACCACGTTTGCCGACGGACAGAATGCCGAATTCCAACTCGATCAAGGATGATCGTCAATGAACTGCCGGTTTAAACGTGCTCTTCAAAACTGGAAACATGTAACAAGTTAACAAAAATTTACTGGGAGTAAATAAGCGCCACCATTAAAGTTTAAAGCTGGAAAGAAGCCTTGTGAAAGCCTTTCTTTTAAAATGGCTGTTTCATCAAAGCTTAAACAATAAGTATATAATAATCAATACAACTTCAACAAACATTACATAATCAGGTTTTCCGCTGTGAAGCCTTTGAGACAAAGGGAATATGCATGCTTTAGTTTTGAACCATATAACTTAGGATATTATAGAAGCTTCCGAACGCGCCGCCCTCTTCGGCGGGCACCACGCTGCGCGCCATGTGGAAGAGCACGGTGTCGCGCAGCTTCTCGGTGATCGGATGCGGCGCGAAGCTGCCCGAGAACGGCGAGGTCGCCTGCCCGAAGAGCGCGAGCCGCGCGTCGAAGACGACATCCTCGCCGACCTCGACGCCCCACTCGCGCAGATCGCCCGCGAGGTCCGTGTTCGCGCGCGGGTCGAGCATCACCATCACCGCGCCGCCGGCGGCGACATAGCGATCGAGGGCCTCGTGCTCGACGTCCGTGATGGCATTCGTGAAGAGACACAACAACCAAGTCCCGTTCCGCAGTGGTACCGACGACGAAGAGGCCCCGAATGAGTTGAGGTCAGGCGTCGAGGACCTGTACGAATTGTACGAAGGTCACAAGAGTGCCACGGCCTTGCAGAAGGCCCATTCGAGGGAGACAGAACAGCAAGATCGCCTCGAAGCGGAGGCAATTCGTCTCGCCAGCATAGACCCGAAATCAGGAAATGCAAAGCTGTGCGAGGCGCTAGCGAAGACCAAGACTCGACCTCGAGGGGGCAGCTTTCAAAACCGCGTGATCAACATCCATCCGTCGTTGCTGCCAAGTTTTGGTGGAAGCGGAATGTATGGCGGCCGAGTGCATCGGGCAGCGATTGAACGTGGTGTGAAAGTCAGCGGGTGCACCGTGCACTATGTTGACAACGAATACGACCACGGCCCCATTTTGCTTCAGCGAACGTGCGAAGTCACCCAGGATGACACGCCGGAATCTCTGGCCGCGCGAGTTTTCCAACAAGAATGCCAGGCGTTGCCGGACGCCATTCGATTGATTGCCCAGGCCAGCTTACCCGCAATTTTACCAATTTATTTTTGCAAATAGATTCTAAAGTGGCGTTATACGTATGTACTAATGGTTCGGTTTTTGTAAATTGCCTTCGAGTCTGTTTATACATGCCAAAAATTGAACCTAACCCACCAAAACCTCCAACATTGCTAAATATATTTCCAAAAACAGTTGATAATATATCATCTGACACTTCGCCTGAACCTTGTAAACCATTCTTACCGTATGTATCGTAAATTTTTCTCTTTTCATGATCTGATAGTACTTCATAAGCTGCATTTATTTTACTGCTGTGTCTCTTCTCAGAGGCTAATAGTGAGGCTCTTCAGGAGCAAATTACCCGTGTTCTTTTAGAGCGATTGATCGTTAACCGACCTCATCCGTGGGGTTTGTTGATTACTTTTATTGAATTGATTAAAAACCCAATTTTCAATTTTTGGAAGCATGAATTTGTTCACTGTGCTCCAGAAATTGAGAAACTCTTCGAATCAGTTGCCCGCTCGTGTATGGTTCAAAAACAAGGTCAAGCAAGGGAGGTGGAGGAAGACCCGCGTAGTAATGAGTGATGTTGCAGAAAGTCCATTTATTTGACACAGGTGGTCAACCAATCTACTCTGATGAGGCTGTAGTAATGAGTGGGGCACCACAGGGAACAGTACTAGGCCTAGCCCTTTTTCTGGTGTATATCAACAACATTTCTAATCATGTGGATAGCAATATACATTCATTTTCTGATGATGCTAAACTTTTTCACTTAGCAAACCCACAGAAAATATAACACAATCTAGACAGGCTGCAGGATTCAACTCTAGACTGGCTTCTCTAATTTAATACAAGCAAATGATGTATTTTGTAGGTTGAGCTGTGAACCGTTGAGAGAAGTGTCTTATTGGGAATTCGCCTGATCAGGGTGCTACAAGTACCAGATTGTTGCGGTGGATAAGTTCTTCGTTACCCACTTTGTTCAGGACTTCAAAGACTTGCTCAGATTTTTTACCTTTGATTTGTTGGGCTGCGACGGATCCGTAGTTAGTGATGCCACGAGCGATCTCTGTGCTGCCTTCATTCAAAACGGAAACCAAATCGCCAGGTTCAAATTGACCAGCGATAGACTTTACGCCAATGGGAAGAAGGCTCTGGTCGGTGCCATGTCATCGGCCGACAGAGCCGCCGCTGAGGCAGTCCTGGGCTGTGATCTCGAACGAGAGGCCGACAAGCGGCGTGAGTCGCCGTCCTTTTTGCCTCAGACCGACCATGACCGCGCCGTCGACCGTGTCTTGGCCCAGGCTGGGGTCGCGACGGCGATCGAGCGCCATGCCGGCAAGGTGGTCGTCCGCCATCGGCCGTGGGGCGACCGCTATCAGGTGACGGGCAAGGATCTTCGCCAGACGCGGATGCTGGTCGCGACCGGCGGTGCGTTTCGATACGTACGGGTGCGTATACTACTCATCATCGAATCCTTTTCTGAATGGCCTTCAGGGGGATTTGAGTTTCGCCGAAGGGCAGCCGTCAACTGCCCTTCGGTTTTTTTGTGTCCAGCGCGGCGCAAATTGTCATTTTTGCGCCGCGATAAAAAACACTGGTGCTAAACGGTCCTTAAGCTATATTAGTGACATGCTATGACTGCCAAAGACTGGCCGTGAAACTATAAGATGCAATTGAATGTGTTTAATGGCTGATTGTAATGATAAAGATTTCTTGATCATGCACTCGACGGTATCGCTCGGCCGGTTGATCGCCGAACAGGGTCGCAAGTCACCGGTAGGGCAGTGCTTCCTCTTCGACGATCGGGTGCACACCAACCAGGCCGTCAATGTTCGCATCGACAACGTGGTCAAGGGTCTGATCTCGTGTGGCGTGCGACCGTCGGCGCGCATCGGTGTGCTGATGGAGACCCGACCCAGTGCCCTGGCAGCCATCGCCGCATTGTCTCGTATCGGCGCGGTGGCCGTTCTGCTGCCACCGGGCGGAGATCTCAGCAGCGCCGTTCGCCTCTTTGTCGGCTCCGATTTTTTTTTTAGATTTCAAATTCCTCTGATAGCAAATAAACTTCAATTAAACCGTAAATTTAAAAGTTTAGATAATAGATCTCTTCTAAAGAAAAATATCTTGAATACATATTATTTAGGTTTTTTGATGAGAATAGCTGATTTTTTCGATGATATTTTAAAAAAATTCATTTTCAAGTTTAATTTTCTTTCGTTCAATATTTAGTTCTTGAAAACGCGGTATCTTCAAGCTCTCCTCTCTGCCGGGTTTGTGATATTTACTTGTTTATTCATGTACGATGAGTCAAAATCAAAACCTACGAAAATTCAAAAACGTTCAGAAACTAAATAAGAAAAAACAAGTTTTTCTTAGTGACATTAAAACATAAAACTAACAAAAGCTATTCTGTATATGAAAGGGCTGTCCCTCGTCAACGCCCCGCTCTTTATGCTTAAGTTTGACTAACTGCTTTAAGCATTACCAACTGATGTCTCTAAATATTTTATTTGCTATTGATTTTACATACTTTTGGATGAAATCAGTTTGAAAGGAAGTAAATTAAAAAAACAGTAATTGGAGGGCATCATGCCCCCTTTCCACGCCCTCTTTTTCCCAAACGCATCCAATTAAAAATTTTGAGATGGCCATAATGTCTGAAATAGTCAAGAGGTAGTAACTAAAATAATCATTCCTCAGGAATTGACAAAACCTCCCGCTGTCCCCAGGACAGGGGTTACAAAGTACGCAAGCTATCCATTGATCAAATATAAGGTTTTTTTGAAGGGGTAATCGAATAGACTTCGGAAAAGCCTCATTTGATTTAAAGTGAAAGTTCTATCTCTATTTTTAAAAGCCATTGGCCATTAATTTTTTCAAATTTACTTTTTTCATGCAGGCAGTTGGTTTTGCCTTGGTGGTTAAAATAGGCTTTAAATTCGACACAGCCAAATTTATCAGTTGCGGTTAATTTTGAGGCCGATATAATCTCTAACTTTTCCCATGTATAATCAGGGAACCATTCATCGACGGTAGCGTCTTTATCAAAATTTTGTAATGCTTTACCAGCCATGGTGGCTTCAATATACTCTAAGTTTTTTAAAGTAAAAGCCGTATAGCGGGAGCGCATTAATTTTTCTGGGGCCTATAGTATCAGGAGAAAATGTAGCGGTAACTGTATGGACTTGAGTCATTGTTACGTCACAGGTATCGGTTCCGCTACAGCCTTCGCCGCTCCAACCGGTTAATTCAAAACCTGTATCAGCTTGTGCGGTAAGAGAAACCGTTGTGTCCTTGGGGAAACTGTCTATGCATAGCCCAGGACAATCGATCCCAGTTGGAATACTGGTGACAGTGCCGCTACCTTGGATCATGACTTCCAGTGTTGGGTCGAGCATGCCCAGAATTTCGTCAGAAGGAATGCCGGCGCAATTTGTGCACATTTCGCCTATCAGCCATGCATTTTTCGCGGATCTGACCTGCGCTTCCACCGCTTGCTGCACTGCAAAAAACCCATAAGGTGCGGCTCGGTTGCGATTCCGGATCGCGGCATCTGTCTTTTTTGGTTTTTGAGATGAGCACCTTGCAGGCCCTCCATATCAGCGCGCCATCGGCAGCGCCCCTCGCCACCGTGTTTCGCGGTGCCGGAAACCCGTTCACGCGTTCCGGCCGGGCGAAGCCCATGGGCAGCGAACATGTTTACCGGGCGACCAGGGGCCACTATATTGTTCCAAAAATTCTGGCGGACATGGTGACTTTAAACTGATATTGTGAGAGATAGACAAAGAGTTGTGCGGCCCAATGGGTACCATTAGAAAGCTGCTGCCACCAGCTTTCTGATGGTACCCATTGGGCCCCATAACTCTTTGTCGTTTTTGTTTTTTTTTGTGCAGTGTTGAGTGTGGACTGGTCCAACTGCAGTCATGATTCGTACACAAGAATCTAAACAATTCAGGCTTTTGCACAGCGAGTCCAGAACTCCCTGTACATATTTAGCGATTATCCAATGTTTACTCGGCAATCAATTCCTCGCTGGGGCAGGCGAGTGCCTTTGGGTTCCTTGAGACCGTACCAATCGGGTACTGATTGCGTTTTTCGTGGGAATCTTGGCATAGGCACTCGGATTCCGGCAACTAAACTCGAAAGTAGGTGAATGCGTTCGGGTTTTTGCCAAACTCGTTTGGCGTTGTATTGCTGCTCGGTTTTGCTGCTGGGGATTTCTACTGAAGTTGCAGGCCGGGAAGATTTCGAACGAGTGATCAGATCGGTCACGATGTGATTGAGGCACATCGAGGTGAGGTAATTGCACTACTGTGCGCTGCTGTGCGCTGCTGTGCGCTGTTGTGTGTTGCTGCAAATTAATGAGATGCACGCAACTGAGACGCGGCGAATCAGCTCCAGGAATTTGATCGGTGCGCATTGTGATTGTTCACTGGTGTGGAAGTTGCTAGTGGTGGTAGTGATCCAGTGCTGAATCATTGAAAGTGCATTGGCGTGGATGCTACTACTGTTGCATGTCGTCGTTGTTGAGCGGGATTACTCCTCGGCGGCTAATACGCTCACTACGGCAATAAGTACTTTGTACAAGCGAGCCTGCGTCGGGATGGTTCTTCTCGTTTCGGACAAGATAACAAATACGGTACTTTTTACTCCGTTTCTCTGGGATGGGGGCTCCACCATGAATCGTTTTTCGACGTGGACTTCATCAGTGAATTTAAACCGCGATTCAGCTACGGAACCTTGGGCAACCAAAACATCGGCGATCACCTGTTCCTGGCGCGTATTGCTTCAGGCGGCGCAAGATTAAACTACCCGTTGGGCGCAGATTCCCGGCAAGAAGTTATTTGCCTATTAGTTGAAAGCTGAGTTTAAATAGAAGTGAGTGATATAATGATCTGCTGCCGAATTTGAGTTTTGTTTGAACACTGAATTCAAAACAAACAAAAGAAAATTCTCATGTGAAATCTCGTGTTTTTCAAGTTTCAATGTTCTCATGTTTTGGGCTATGGTAAAATGTTTTTGACAATTTTGAAGTGGAAGCCCTGCTTCCATCATGCATTTGTCCAGTCAAGATCAATGGGTAAATATTGAAGGGTTACCTACATATGATAATATAGAAAAAAAATTCTCGTCATCGATTTTGATCTTGCCGAGGTTCAGCAGCTGTCGGTATCGGAGCGCTTCGGAATTGACGAAGGTGACATGAAAGCCGTATTCCCCGCACGGTTTCCACTCGGAAAGTCGAAATTCAGCGTGCATACGTTTGCGGACGAAATAGAACTGGTGCAAGGGCTGAATCGGTCAACAGGGAGGCACGTTGGCATCTATCCGGAGATGAAAGCCCCGTCATTTCATCGCCGCGAGGGCAAAGACATTGCCAGAGCGACGTTGACCGTCCTGAAGAACTACGGTTGTAGTGGTGCCGGATTCCCCCGTCTCCGTTCCCTCATCGTCCTCCTCATCAAAAATATCGCCACCCCCTTCATCTGCAACTGGTTCACCTTCCTCAGGTGCATCATCCGGTGCAACATTCCATTTCGCCGCTTCTTCTTCCATACGTATACGTCGTTGGCGTTCCATTTCAGCAATTTCTTCTGGTGTTTTGGGTTTCACATTATGTTCCTTATAATGTTCGGCTCTTCTACGTTCACGTTCTGCCTTCCGACCTTCCCGTGATCCATCGTTGGCCTGGAAGGCGTAGTTATTTTATTTTGTTTTAAGCTTGATTAAATAAAAGGTTGCCCTCTCCTTAATACCTTGCTCTTTATACTAAAGTTTTGTTTAAAACTAAAAAAGCTTATTATTCTTATTAAATGGCCCTTGTGTTTCAGGAATTGTTCTTAAAGGATTAGGACAAAAAGTCAAACTTTAGCATAAGGTATTGAGGAGGGGGCAACCCCTCATCTCCATAAGAATTTCTCTTTGTTTTAGGTTTTGGTGCTGCTCCTTACTTTCAGTTGAAAAAAACTTGTTTTTTATTTTGATTTTGAAAAAGGGGAAGTACATGGCGATTCTAGAAAAAAAAAAACTTAATCAAACCACTGTGTAAGAAAGATGACAAGAGTGAGTGTGGTAATTGTCGAGGCATTAGTCTGGCCTCTTTGTAATAGAGCACTTTTCAGACTGAGAGATGCTGTAGACAAAGTTTTAAGAGAAGAACAGTGCTGTGTTAGAAAAAGTAGAGGATGCGTCGACCATATTTCACTCTTAGGTGAATAATTCAGAAGTGCCTGAGTTATCAAACACCTTTGGTCCTCAGTTTTATGATACTGCAACAAGCGAATGTGGAATTCATAAAACGATCAGTCTCGTGAGCCATCAGACAAAGCTTTTACCAAGCATATCAATGGAACGACTGAGAAGCAAAATGGAAACTGAGATCGGCCATTTGAAATTCAGGTTCGTACATGACGGATACCAAATATGCAACTTGAACACTAACAACATTGCTAGGTCGTTATCTTGAAATGCAAAATATGTTTTTATAAGCTCTATTGACTAGCTTTTGACAAGATTATTGATATTCAAAACCAGCTGCTACATAAGGTTCGGCGGCGTCGCCCCTCGAAGTACTAGTTGACTTAATCGGCACCTGAACTGCGTCACTAACCACATACTCGCTCGACTGGAGTTGCATCAATTCATGAAAGGGAGGAAAGGAAAGGGTGACATTGCACTGACCCAAGACATTGTTATTCACTGTGGTAGACGTTCTGTCAATTTTTGACTGGATGGAAGGTTGCTGAGAAAACAACTTTGTAGCTGTACAGCGACGAACCGGTTTGGATGGACGTATCAACAAGTTCCGATGATGATAATGATGCAGCCTTCCTCCCAGATCTAAACAAGAAATGCTTGTCAAGACTACGACCTGACAAAACATGTGTTAATCAAAAATGAACAACAAAACCCAAAAAAGTGTGTGCCGAGCGAGGTGAAAGTGTGTCATACAAGGCGGAGCTGTTTTATATATTGCGGAAGTGTGCCACACGTGGCGGCATGGATGGTGCACCAAGATGCACATGACGCAGTACATACCACGAGTAGTGGAGATGTGCCATGTGGGGGATAAGTGTCTCGCGTGTGGAGGAAATTTGTCATGAGTCAGTAAAATGTGGTATAAACTCCAGAAGAGGCTCATTTAATTGGAAATCAGATGCTGTTGTTCCCTTTTTAAGAGTCAAAGGGATTGGGGGCAAGATCCTCCCCCCGCCCTAAGTTTTATTTTCCAAAAAAAGTATCGATAAAAATTTGAAGTAGCCGTATGTTAAAAAAAAGGCTCAAAGATCATACAATAAGGTCTTTGGGTTGGACAGAATGCCCCAGAGTCTGGAATTCTTGTAAGTTATGCCCCAAGGGCATATAAGGTTTTTATGGAAGGAGTGGTCGTTTAAACTTTAGATATCACCGAATATGGTATTAATAACGGATGGAAATTAAGTTTTAAAAATGCATTCCAAATGAAATTAAAGATAGACACTAAGACTTCAAATGAATACAAACTATCCTATAGATTAGAGAAGGGGTGCCTTCCCCTAAGCTCAATTCTCCTTAGGCTAAATATTCAAGATATTGAAGACATTATTCATAATTTCCATAAAGCACAAGATTAACTGAATTATACAGAGCAGTTGGATTAGAAATATCAAGCATAAAAAGTTGGCTTGAATGTTTAAAATAATGTTCGTTTCCCCGGCACCCCAGTTGATCATCACGGTGTGGGTATCAAGTGAGCCGACGTCGGTGAACGACCCGGTGACGGTGACCGAGCCGTTTTCGTTGATCGTCGCGGTGTTCAGCGTGAGGTTCGAGGCGACGGGGTTGACGTTGTTGACGGTCACGGTCGCCGCGGCACTGGTATGGCTGCCGCCATCGTCGTCGGTGACCGTCGCGGTGATGGAATACATATCCGACGCGGTCGCGGTGGGGTTGTCGTCGAGATACTGATGGGTTGCGGAAAAGGTGTTGTCTTTCCCGATTATAAGCCAAAGTGGGAATGTTTTCAGCCGGGTAAATTGCTAGTAATGCTGAAGTAGGTTTGGAATTGTGATGATGCTGAATGAAGTAGGAGTGGAACTATGACGCTGTGATGATGGTGAAAGGTTGGCTCAGGATCCCGCAGGGATCCTGATAAGAGTGCTTTACATGTCAATACTAAAGCATACTGAAAAAGGGAGGTCTTGAGGAAGGAGCTTTGTTACATCTTCAGTTGGTGCGCTCCCTTTTATTAACTCAATCTTTCCATGGTCAAATGCTGACAGCAACGGCACGATCAGCGAGATCTTGGCTTAGCTCGTGACAGCCGTGGTGGGACGCTCAAACAGGTAGATTCCGTACCCCAAGGTATCCCTTCCCCACCGCAGGTACGCGTCCATCCACGCTCGGCGACGGGCCAGCCGAGCTTGAACGGCGGCATCCTCGGGCATCTGTTTCGCGTGTCGCTCGATCACCCGCTGGTAGGACCACTCGAACGCATCCCACTCCTCGACACTGCTAGTCCACGCGCCACGGGCAATCAGGCCTTGCGCTTGGCCCGTGGGTGTCTTAGGTGTTTCAAATTTAAGAAACATCGTTGCCATGCTTAAACTGCCACACTACCACACGTGTCTTGAATTTCCATACTTTTAAGGTAATTGTCAAAACCGTTTCCTATACTTTTCTCAAAGAGAGGATCAGTTGGGTAATTTAAATCAGGAGGGTTGAAGTTTGATCAACAATATGTCTTTCTATCTGTAGCATAATTTTTGGAAATGTATTACAGCCATCTATATGCTCTCTACCATCGGAATTACATTAATGCTAGTAAATTTTAGTGAAAAATGGCGTCCAGCTCGGCTACTATACCATCGCCGTGCTCTCTGGAGTCAGCACCCGCGAATCTATCAGCCGTTTCGCCTATCAACCCAACGAGATCTTCGAATCAATCGCAGACATCGATGCCACCGCGCTCGCAGAACGCCTACAACTGCGAAAACAATCGAATGAGGTGTTTGATAGCGAGATCCTGGAGCCAAGAGCTCGCTCGCCGATCAACGAGCCGCTGGAGCCTGTCATCGCCTAGTGAGTTCACGAGGCATCGAACTCGCCCCCTCCCTCAGAGAAATTAGGTAAACCACTCTATACCTATTCCCTGGATCAAACTTCCTGGTCGCAACTGGGTAGCGATGAGCCAGGCTGGAGCAGCGTCTTTACGCAACGAGCTCCTGCCTATCCTGAAAGTTTCAAGATACAAGCAACTTTATCGGGTAACGTATTAGCTGCACCGAATGGCAAAACAATTTATCGCTACAACTGTGGCGAAGATTCACAAGACCAATTGTCTTGTGATCACCCTGAAGATACTCAGGTATATCGAATAGCGATGTGTGGAGGCGGCGATCCGCAACGTTAGATCTTCCTCCACTAAATTCGGCTTCTGGAAAACAACATACATGTCTTTACCCAAGTCTCGCAATAGTGCCGTGGAATGTATTAGCACGTCTGGATCTTGCGTATCTGGGAAAGCAAGCAATAATTTAAACAGGAGGTCCGTCTCTGACAACAGTTGTTCTGCCCGCTCCTCCCACATCGATATCGTCGTATATAGTCCCACCTTCTCCCTCCGGCCGGGAACGGGTAAATCTAACAAGTGGTCCATTTTGTGTACTACCCTCTGGCGCACAACTCCGAACACCTTAGCTTCAGTAGTAGTAGCAGTAGTCGTCGTAGTAGTAGTTATAGTAGTATGAGTAGTAGCTCTAGTAGCAGCTGTAGCGGTAGTTCTAGTTGCATTAGTAGCAGTAGCAATAGTGGTAGTAGTATAACTCATATTAATAGTAGTAGTATCGCGTTTTGAACTTTGTCTAGTTCAACACCCCCTTTAATATGCTCTGAAAGTTTCAAGGTAATGCTCTAGACCATTCCTGAGATGTTGCTGATACACTATTTTGACAGCCTGCATGCACAGTGTGTGTGTTGCAAAACTTAGCAAAAAGAAAAGAAAGACGAAGAAAAAAACAAACTTACATGTGTTGTTTGACTAGAAAGATTAACCGGCATTGTCGGTATAATTCTTAAGGTATTGTCAACTCGTACTAGTGTCACTGGAGGAGGGTACTCTGCATAACCACCGTAATTCCTCTAGAAAAATTAGAAAATTTACTACGGCAGACAGTACACTCAAAATTCAACCCATACAATAATTTAGAATGTGTGGAAACTTTAAATGACAATAATAGACACTGGTTTCTTTTTACCAATATGCCTCAGCTTGACGAGAAGCAGCTGAAGCGGCGCGCGGAGAACAAGATCGAGGACCCCGCAGCACCAAGTACGTCTGTCTGCTCACCCACGCCGCCCTTCGCTGTTGCTCACTGCTCCTCACTCTTGCCCGCCCGAAATGGTCCGTAGAGCTACACCTTGTCAGCAGCGAGGACACTGACGACGCAGAGGAGGATGACGACTTCGGTGTCGGCTCGTCGAGTGCCGGATCGGCACAGAACGGACAAGTGGGACAACTCCCCACGCCAAGCGCCTTAACAGCATCAGCTCTCCTGCAAAGCTTATGTTGTGTAAATTTAACACCGTTTAAATATCCAGTGCTTATTTGTTGATTTTTATAAGCTTCATATATTAAGTTGGAAGATGTTAATATTTAGCGTTTGAATATTAATTAGTTATGAATAAAGAAAGGAACGGTGACCATTTTTATCATTATCGATAGAAGGGGAGCAAACTCAAACTGTAAACATACTTCATTTAAATTTACTTTACATGACTGTTATATTATTGGAACAATTGTGCGTGCCATCTATTCGTATTTTATAAGTTCTTTAAATTTAGTTGGGATTATTTATCCCAATCATCATCCTGTAATCATCAGCAATTACAGGATTTCTAGAGTAAAATATTATACTTTATGGCAGATAATTTCCGACCATCTGATCTTTCATCCATTAATGTTTCTTATTTTAAATTTTGTTAATTTTTACTTGGTTTCCCCCTTTCGTTTAGTAACACTGAGATTGTTTCAAAGCTTAAAGTGAAGGATCCTGTAGTCTTTATAAAGAAAAAATATAAAACGTTTGAAGACAAGGCGAAAATTGTCCTTAGCCATCCGTCGTCTGGACCGTGACCTCGATGTTGTTGTCTCGCAGCGTATCGACCAGTTCCTCGAATTCGCCGGCGGTTTGCCAGTTCTCGATGAACAGAATGCGACCCCGTCCTCGCACCGCCGTGAAGGAGGTGGCACGGTTGTTTTGGGTCATCAGGTCGTCTTGCGGGTCGAGCGGAGTGAAGTCGGCCTGGTAGGTATAGACCGCAGGCTGCTCGATGGTTTCATTGAAAGTCAGCACTTTCTTACCCGCCGGCAACTCGACTTCCTGTTCACCGAGGAGCTTTTTTGAGTGGACGCACAAAGATAACTGCATAAAAAATAAGAATGTTTTCGTACAAGCTACAATTGCCCTTCAACTGTGGCTAATTTTAGGAAGAGAGAACCCACTAAAATTTTGAGAAACGCCTACAGCAACATAAAGTCGATATCACCAAAGTTCTGAGTTCTAATATCATTTCTATTTCTTTTGATTCTGCTTAAGCACCCATGTTTTCGTACATTCTAGCCACAAACAATTTTTGAAGAATCTGCCATTATTAGGAATGATCTAGGTATAAAGCACATAGTCCTTAAGACAAATTGGACTCTTGTTTTTCAAATCCTGAGATGATTTTTAGGAATTCGTGGAATCCGTCAACCGGAGTTTCGGCCTTTGATTCTCACAACAGCAATCCATAAAAAAATAGTCTAAAACGATGAAAAGACTGCTGTCTAGAATATGCTTGCAATCGAGAAAACGCTTGCCTGTCAAAACGTTCTTTTCTCGCAGACTGACCTGACGTCATTGGCCTATTCTAGTGGCTAGTGGATTGGAGCGTTTGCCGATCGGGACCGCAAATGGAATGAGGTCGGCTTCTCACGTTTCCTGGGGATGTGGAGGAGTAGCAGAAAATTATTATGTACCGAGTGATATTGACGATCTTATCGGCTTTATATCGCAGTTGGCAGAAGGGGAAAAGATTTACTGGCTAGGGCTTGGGAGTAATCTGCTGGTTAGAGATGGTGGCGTAAAGGGAACTGTTATCGCCAGCTCTGGGCTTATGAATGAAATGATACTTGAAGAAGATGGGATGACAGTCGGAGCCGGTCTTGCCTGTGTAAAAGCGGCGCGTTTCGCAGCCAGGCACGGTCTTGAACCAATCCGATATATTTTAGAACTAATATTGTTAAAAATTGTTGCAAAACCTCTTCCAATATGTAAACTGTAAGCGAAAATGTAGATCTTTATAGAGATTAAATAAAAAAACAAGTTTTTTTTTTAAAATGAAAGTAAGGAGCGACATTAAAACTTATAACGGACAGAAATTACTCCGTATATAAAAGGGGCTTTTCCTCCTCAACACCCTGCTCTTTACGCTAAGGTTTGACTCTTTCTCTTAACTCTACTTCTTAAAACAGTAAAAAACCTTAGCGTAAACCTTTGTAATGTTTGTACAAGTTTCAGAAGGTATAGAATCCATAGAGAGAGGGAAAAAATATTATGATAGATACCTAGTATAGTTTAACGGTCACACCAAGAAGTAAAAAAAAGTCCAAAGGGGTGGCAAAAATACACTAAAAAAAGTTTGTAAAACACTTCCTAACCAACGCCAAAAACACAATAATAAAAAATGTTCATCAAATCTAAACTATTCTATTCATACCCTGAGAGGCAATAATTGCTAATTTAATCAATCCTTAAATAAAAAAGCATGTCCTTAATTCAAATCCAACTTTACACTGATTAAATAAACACAAATTTTTTTTTTAGCTGAAAGTAAGGAGCACTAGAAAAACTTAAAACGAACAAAAATAATTACATATATGAGGGGGTTTTCCCCCTCCTCAACACCTCACTCTTCACGCTTAAGTTTTTCTTTAGTACTTTTAAAAAAGCGTCTTATTGTTCTAATTAAACGGCTCTTTCGTTTCAGGAGTCATTCTTAAAGAATTGGGACAAAATTCAAGCTTTAGAGTAAAGAACGAGGTGTTGAGGAGGGGGCAGCCAAGGAAAAGCACAAGGGTATTCGGAGATTTAATGTTATTTTTTTTTAAGGGTTAACACAGGTATTATCATCATACATGTAAAGGGTTTTCCAACACACTTTTGTTCTTAAACGTTCAGGGCTAAATAGGATATGTGTTATCTAAAGCCGGTCTGAAAGAGGAAGTATATAAACTCAAGTTTGTGACAGAGCTAGAGTGGCAGACCTTTCAGATGCGGAATCAGCGCATGTTTTTTAAACGGGTAGTGAAAGAATTGTTTATATAGCAATTTATTTGAGGCTAACGGATCGCCGGCGCGGCTGACCCGCGGCACCCAGATCACCGCATCGTCGAACCCGGCGCGCACGAAAACGCAGCCGCGGCTGTCGACGTATTGCGATGCGGAATAGCTGGCCGGCGGAAGCTCCGCCGGATCGCTGATCGTATCGATCCGCTGTGCCGCAACCGGAGCGGCGGCAAGCGCCGTCCCGAGTGCCAGAATGGCGTGACTTGCCAGAACCTTGAAACCCATGTCGCCCCCAGGAAGCTACGCGGCAAGCATTGCATGAGGGCCGCGTAGCTGTAAAGCATTTTGCTTTAATTATTCATGTACATTGAACCAAAATAAAAACCTGCATTTATTCACAAACGTCCAAAAATTAGATAAAAAAAAAGTATCTTCAACTGAAAATAAGGAGTGACATTAAAACTTAAAACTAACAGAAATTATTCGGCATATGAAAGAGGGCAATCCCCTCCTCAACGCCCCCCTCTTTACGCTAAAGTTTGACTCTTTCTCACAACTTTACTTTTTAAAACAATAAAAAACCTTAGCGTTAAGAGCGGGGTGTTGAGAAGGAGACAGTCACCTTTACCGAAACTCTAAAAAATGGAATTTTGATACCAATAATTACGTCAAAAGAATCGCATTTTAATGCTGATTTTAAATATATAAGTTTCATCAAGATTAGTCTTACTTATCAGAAGTTACGAGCCTGAGAAAATTTGCCTCATTTTAGAAAATAGGAGGAAACACCCCCTAAAAGTCATCCGATCTGAACGAAAATCACCACCATCAGATTCAGCGTATCAGAGTACCCTATCATAAAAGTTTCAAGCCCCTATCTACAAAAATGTGGAATTTCGCATTTTTTGCCAGTGCAATTTCTAGTGCAAAACTAATAATGTAATTTTACAATTTTTTGCAACTTCTGGAGATAGTATTTAATTCCAATTGCAATTGCACTAATGTGTCAAGCAAAAAAACCCACGATTCTGTTAAGCATAAAAAAACTTTTAACAGGCTTAGACACCTGATTTTTAACCCCCACTTCGTCCTCCCTCTCGGTGGCCCTGAATGTAGACTTGTAGGAGGCGCTAGACAGTCAACCATTTTGATCAAAACTTTCCGTCAATCGATTGACTTAGGCTTCAATCAACCGAATTGGAGAGGGAAACCGGAAATCTTGGTAAATGCTTATAAATTTCGTAGATACGTGATTCACGCAACCGTTCATCCATCCATGAAAATACCGATCCATGAAAATCGGTAGGCTTGTCAGGAAGCTGCACAAACTGACTTGATAAAGTCGTTTTTCCCGATTCGACCATCTACGGGGCTGAAGGGAGAGGAAAAATTAGGTATTTTTAACTTACGAGTGGGTGATCAGATCTTAATGAATTTTGATACTTAGAAGGACCTCGTGATTCAGAGCTCTTATTTTACATAGGCTGCTTAATAGCGCTGCCTAAGTAAAGAGCGATGTTGGCAAAATGTATTATTAATTACTTTATCATTTTTTTTTAGACCAGGGCATTCCGTATAGAAAAAAGTTGTCGTAGAAACTTCGAAAAGGGTTCATTTGATTGTAAATTGAAAAGGCTAGTGCCTTTTTTAAAGTCAAAAGTGATTGGAGGGCAATCAGTCCCCCACACCTATCATTCCCTAAACATATGTAATCAAAATTTTACAGCCATTTTGTTCAAAGTACTTGAAAGCTCCGGAAATTATGATGACAAAATCTCCAAATGTACATTTTTAGCAAAAATTTCAAAATCATTGCCACATTATAACGTGATTTCATCAAGTTTCATGAAATGGAGTCTATCCAACGAGCAAATATCAGTCGCTAGCTGTTTACTAAGAAAAAGGGCTATACAATAAAACCTCACGGTCATAAATATTTCGACGAAAATTTTTTTCTTTTGGAAAAGATTGATGGAGACCCCAGTTAAACCTTAGGTCTGATAGCCATTTTTGGAAATTTCTAATTTAATCCTAGCAAAAAAATCTTCAAATAGTGGTTGTTCTATCTTTCCAACAACTCTATCAGTTGCATTGCTTGCAAGTAACACCATTCCAGCACAAATACCTAGAACTGGCATTCCAGATTCTACCTTTTGTTTGATTACTTTTTGAGAACCATTAACCAAAGATAATTGTCCAATGGTAGTACTCTCACCACCAGGAATGACTAATCCATCCATTGCAGAAATTTCTTCAGGAGTTTTCACAACATGAACTGTTGCATCCTGATTCAAGTCAGCAATTGATGCTACTAATGATGATACATTTTCCACATCTGGTCGGTATTTAAAATAAGAGCTCTAAGACAAGAGTTCCTTTTAAAGATCAAATTTCATCATGATCTGGTCACCTGTTTTCAAGTTAAAAATAGCTCAATTTTTCGAATTTTTCCAAATTAACAACCCCCCAGCTCCCCCAAAGAGAGCGGATCCGTTCCAATTATGTCAATCAAGTACCTAGAACTTGTGCTTATATTTCCCATCAAGCTTCATCCCGATCTCTCCACTCTAAGTGTTTTACCAGATTTCCGGTTTCCAAGATTTCTGTTTCCCCCATATGGCGCGTAGCGACTTAAGCACGCGGGGGGGCTTGGGGGGCGCGAAGAGCCCCCACCAACCAGGTGTTGGGGTGGCACGAAGCGCCACCCCAACAGCTATCTATCTATAAAAATAAGTTGTTTGTGTGTTATGTCTGTCTGTCTGTCTGTCCGCTAATGACGTCTGAATTAATTCATCATATACCAATTCAAAAACGAATGTATTCAAGCCAAAAAAAAAATCTAAAAAAACTAAAAAAAAGTAAAAACTACAAAAAAACTAAAAAGAAAAAAAAACTAAAGACGTCATTATAAGTATATAAGGCTTTGTATATAGAGTCATTATAAGATGGTGTTACAGACCGGGATACCGGGACAAAAATGACGACCGGGAAGCACAAAGAGAAATTACAGACCGGGACACCGGGACACAAATGACGACCGGAACACCGGGACACAGGGAATATAAATGACGACCGGGACAGACAAAGAGAAATTACAGACTGGGACACAAGGATACAAGTGAAAACCGGGACACAGGGAATATAAATGACGACCGGGACACAGGGACAACCAAAACGGGGACCTGAAATCTTCCGGTAATGGGGCCTCAAATAGCATATTTTCGCCTGTTATCGGATGTTCAAATCCGAGCGTAGCAGCATGTAAAGCCTGTCTTCGAAAATTTTTGACTGAGCCACGGCTTGCCCCTTCCAGTGTATTTTCCTTGGTCTGGAAATGTTTTCCATAATCCTGATCGCCGATTAACGGATGATTGATGTGGCTCATGTGGACCCGGATCTGATGGGTTCTACCGGTTTCAAGACGGCATTCAATCAGGGAAACGAGCGGTAGGCCGTCGGCATCGCTATGAATGCTTTAAAAAGTAGAGTTAAGAGAAAGAGTCAAACTTTAACGTAAAGAGGGGGGCGTTGATGAGGAAGCAGCCCCTTTCACATACAAAGTAATTTCTTTTCGTTTTAAGCTTTATTGTCGCTCCTTATTTTCTGTTAAAAAAAAACTGTTTTTTTTTATTTAATATTTCAGAGGATCATATTTTAGATAGTTTAGATAGCCCAATCACAATAGCTGGGGCCAAAAGGCAGAAAAGATTTAACAGAGAGACTAGAAAAAATGGAAGACAGTCTAGCAATGCCCTCCCACCCGCTTGCGCCTAATTTGACGCCAAGGGAGCTGCTGATATGTCCGAGATCCGCCTGTCATTCAAAGAGATGTGCGCCAAGTTTGACGTGACCCCACGGACCTTGCGCTACTATGAATATATCGAGCTTCTGCAGCCCGACCGCCAGGGCCGTTCCCGGTTTTACGGTGCGCGCGAAATTGCCCGCATGACCCTGATTCTAAGGGGCCGCAAGTTTGGCTTCCCGCTGGAAGAAATCCGCCAGTGGCTGCTGATCCGCGACGATGAAGGCAATGTACTGCCGTTCTGCTCGAAGTCGATCCAGGCCCCCCAGTTCTCGACGTACTGGGTGTTGCGGAAACCGGGACGGAGCTCCAGCCGGTCACCTTGCCCCGTCAGCTGGAAGGGAGGCTGACCCGTGGCGTTCAGGTAACCGCCATCGCTGCCGGACGTCTGGCTCGCGCCGTTGACGCTGACTCCGGCGATCCATTCACTGCCACTGTTACCCCGGCTGTCGCAGTACGTGGCTGCCATCAGCGGGCTCATCGCCAGGCAGGTGCCCAGCGCCATGAGTGTCTTGTGTCCTATTTCAATCACTCCTATGTTCTCTAAACTATATGAATGATTCCTTGGTGATGATTCCCGCTTCTACTTCCCATTATGCTGCTATGTTATTTATGTTGTTATGTTTTTTGTCTTGTTTTTTCTTTTTTTGTGTGTTTACTCCACAGTTTAATGTACTTTGTGGGTTATAAATAAATTATTATTATTATTATTATTATTACTTTGTTTTTCTTATTGACTCAATTGGAAAAATTCTCGAAAAACCGAGAAATTTGTAAGATTTCAATATTGATCCTTTCCTCGTTGTTGACGAGGATGTCTGCGCGTCCGTAGGTGTCGATCGCGGTCTGCACGATCGAGGCAGCCCCATCCATGGTTGCCACCGAGGCGTAATTGGCGACCGCTTCGCCGCCGGCCTCGCGGATCTCGGCCACGACCTTGTCGGCCATCGCCTCGCCGGCGCCGGTGCCGTCTCGGGTCCCGCCCAGGTCGTTGACCACGACCTTGGCGCCCTCCTGGGCGAAGAGCAGCGCGTGACAGCGACCGATGCCGCCGCCTGCGCCCGTGATGATCGCGACTTTGCCGCTTCGAGAATAACTGTCGTCGCCGAATCCCTAGAATCAGTTGGAGAGACCGTGTCAGCAACGACGAGATCCGTACCCGCACAGGCCAGCCAGATATCGTAACCGTCGTACGACAACGTAGAAGGCGATACCTTGGACACATCCTCCGCATGCCAGATCACAGACTTCCAAAAATACTCCTCCATTGGCAACCGGAAGGCACCCGTCGCCAAGGAAGACCAAAGAACACGCTCCGTAGGACGCATGAACGTGACAAAAAAGCCCTCCAGACGAATTTCATTCCAGACTGGGACACCGGGACACAAATCACGACCGGGACGCAGGGAATATAAATGAGACCGGGACACAGGGACACAACTGCAACGGGGACGCGGGGGGTACAGGGGGGATATAAATGACGACCGGGACACAGGGATTGTTCGAAGAGAAATTACAAACCGGGACACAAATAACGACCGGGACACAGGGAATATAAACGACGACCGGGACACTCAAAGAGAAATTACAAACTGGGACACCGGGAAACAAATGACAACCTGGCAACAGGGAATATAAATGACGACCGTGACCGAAATTTCGAAAATTCAATCAAAATCAAAAATTTCATAAAAAGAATCGAAGTTTGAAATTTCCAGATCGATGGATCCAAAATTATCTTATAGAAATCTAAAAGAACTGGCCAAATCTCGGTCGCAGGTTCTTGAAGATATAGTTCTAGGTTTTACGTAAGAACGCCGACTGTAATGGGTTACACCAGGGCTTCTTAAAATTTTGTAATTCCCGACCCCATTTATGATTGCGAGTTTCTTAACGACCCCAACAAATATAATAATAAATTAATAAGAAATACGATAGCTTGAAACTGTTACGGTTTTGAGACAAAAATTCGTCATGTAATAGTTCGCCATTTAAAAGAATCGTCATTTAATAAGTTATAGATATGTCAGGACTGCATATAAATATACCTATTTAAGTTTGCCAATACAAATTAAAAGCTAGAAGTTTTGAATAAATCGATGCAAGGGCCGCAAATGTATTTGTTGATTCGAAAAGAGAAAGTGAAAGCATTTATAAGATAATAGAGATATGGAAGACAAATTTGGAAAATATTTCCACTTTTGAATTTATGTGCCCAAGCCAAACTTCAAATTTCATTAAGATCGGATCACTCCTTCGTAAGTTGAAAATATCTCATTTTTTCTAATTGTTCAGACTTAACCGCCCCCCACCTCCCCCAAACAGAGCAGATCGGTTCCGGTTATGTCAATAATGTATCTAGGACTTCTGCTTATTTTTCCCACCAAGTTTCATCGCGATCCCTCCACTCTATGCGTTTTCCAAGATTTTAGGTTCCCCCCTCCAACTCCCCCCGATGTCACCGGATCTGGTCGGGATTTAAAGTAAAAGCTCTGAGACACGATAGGATCGCCAGCTCGGTCACGTCGCGATCCGACCCGTCGTCGTAGCTCGCGGTCACGACCAGACGCTGCCGGTGCCCAGCCCCGGTCAGCACGACCTTCTCGGGCTTCATCGTGATGCCGGTGAGCGCGGGTGCCTTGGCGAGGTCGTTGTTCACGCCTTTCTCGATCCACTCGCGCAGGATGCGGTAGCTCTCGCTGTCCTTCTCCAGGCGCTTGCCACCCTTGTGCGGCACGGCGCCGATCGGCTTGAGCAACATCAAGCTGTTGTCCGGGTCGGCGGCGTTTAAATGTTTTCGTCATCTTTATCTGTTCCATCGTATTTATCTTCTTCATTCTTTATCTTTTTCTTCTTCTATCATTTTTCCTCTACTCTTTGCTTCGAAACATAAATGAATTGATGTTGACCTTCTGTATATTTCATCTTATCGGCTTTTATGTCATGGAACAGAAGAAATTCTGATTATAAAATATAATTAGACTGACAAAATGCATTTAAAGCTTACCCAAAGAATATTTGCTAGTGATAATACTATGAATGCCGTTGTATGATTTAGAAACCTTTAATTCTAAGAACACTGAAAAAAGAAAAAAGGTAAAAAACTAAAAAGAAAAAACACTCAAAGAGCAATTACAGACCGGGACACAAATGACAACCGGAACAGAGGGAATATAAATGACGACCGGGACACTCAAAGAGAAATTACAGACTGGGATACCGGGACACAAATGACGACCGGGACAAAGGGAATATGACGACCAGGACACAGGTATTTAAGAATATCGTTCAAAGACAAATTTCTAATTGTAAGAAGATCGTTGAAAGAGAAATTTCTAATTGTAAAATGACTGAAGAAGCCTCTTATTTTCCTTTTAAAATCAATCTATTGATTCATTGAATTTTGTTAGAGCTCATAGAGATCATATGATCTCTTGACTCTTAGCTCTTCTCGCCTCGTCACAAGTGCCATATGAGCTCTCAGCTCTTGCTATTTAATCTAGATATTGCAACTTTACGATTATTGAACTCTTTAATCAACCTGTTCGTTGTTTGTTGGTTCGTGAGTGTGACCCCCCAATATTGGAAGGGCACGTAGTTGATCCCCGTTGAATTATTATTATCCTTTATATTTTTCTTTGTTCGCTGGCTTCTTTGCTTCAAAATACAGATTAGGTGATAATTGGTAATTCTAATGAGGAAATGAATTCAGTAGTCAGCCAATCTTTTATTGAAGAAAATCGCAATAAAATGTGCAACTTATTATTCTGAGGCTTAAATGAAGTACCTAACGAGAATGCCGAGTCTCTGATTTCGGATATGTTAATGCACGGATTGTCATTGGATAGCGGCAATTTTCCGTCTTTTTGTGTTGTTAAGTCTTCTAAAAAGTTTTTGAAAATTAAAGTGGATGATAATACACAGTATCTCACCAAAAGGCAATATGTGCACTCTACTGCTAATACTGCTGTTATTACCACATTTACTACTACTACTACTACTAGTTCTATTACGACTATTTGTAAGGCTAAGACCATTGAGATGAAAATACCAAGAAGTACATAAACATGCAGGATATCAAAAGGACATATCAGCCATGACATAGCAATGGCTAATTTATTAAGTTGAAACTTCTAGGACTTGATGAGAGGGATGTTCTACTGACCAAAAGGCAATGTACTGCTGATAGTAGTACTACTGCTAGCTACAATATGACAAATCAAGGCCTCGAAGAATAAACGATGTCTTAACTTTCTTCTGGGCCTCTAGTACACTGTTACTATAAAATCGAGGTGATGATACCATGTCCTGCCTAATGCCTTTCCAAACGCAAATTTTAGCTTTTGAAACAACAATATCTTTTTGAGTAGGCAATTTGACAAAAACATGAAGTTTACTAAACACATGGTTGAAAAAACGTAGGATTGAGCTATCAAGACCATGGTGCCTGGCACTAAGCGGTAACTGAGGATATATCCCCGAATCAAACGCCGTAAGTTTCACAACTTGGTCTTACAAGAACACAGAGATCGAACTCAATTGTAAGCCGCCGTAGTTTAGTTAATAGTGCGTTAGACTTGATTTAGAACGGCAAGGGTTCAGTTCCTTAATCAGGCATTTTCATTTCAATCATGCTAATTTTTTGTGAATCGTGCAATATTCCATACACCATTTTTGGAACGAATTGCGCCCCGGGCATCAGCCTTTTGCCTCTTAGGGGTTGGAGAAGTGTAGGCATGTGGTTCTGGAACCATTCAAAGTTGTATATTCAAAAAACGACATAGACAGAAACATTGTTGTTAGGTGGTTGTAAATTACTTCTAAATTAAGGAAACTTGATGCACTGTGTATTAAAACGTACTTAATATATTTTTATCATTCGAATCTAAAGGAAATACACAAAATCTTTTACCTTTGCACACTGTAATCAGAACCAGGAGAATATAATGCATCGGTTTGCAAATACAAGTGGTCTCGACCGAGATCCGTTGATTTTTGAATTTAAAAAAAGGGAATAGTTGTGGGAAAAGTCAAAGTCATGGCCAATTGTATAAAAAATCCGCTCTGTAACATTTTAATACAATTACCAATGTCCGCACCTAAAGTGGGCTTTCCTAAAACAAGCACATTCCAAAATAAATGTGGCACTGCATTCCAAATTTCAGAATCGAGAGAAAAACTGCCATCTAACATGAAACAACCTACTCATGCCATGAAAACAAGAGCTAAGAGCTCATATGACACTTGTGACGAGGTCAGAAGAGCCAAGAGCTCATAAGGAATGAGCTCTAGCGAAATTCTAAGGATCAATAGATTGCTGTAAAAGGAAAGTCAGAGGCTTAATATCACTGGGGTTAATATTTTACTCTAGGAATTGAGACTACATATTAAGTGGTGACGTTAGAAAGTTGGCCTACGGCAAAAAAAAAATCAACTCTTGAACTAAGACAGATATAATTTTTTTTTTCGACGGCAATCAATAGCTCTTGATGATCTGATCAAAGTATATGTTATCCATTTTTTGATACAAGAATTCCTTCATGAGATATACTAGTTTGAAAGTTTCAAGGGGTTGACAACAGTATCAATGGGAATTTTATTCAGAGAAATATTTTTCAACTTTTGGTTTTTTCAGTGAAATATTTTTTTCGATTCAAAAAAAATGACACAATTGATTGAACAGTCTCAATTCTGCTCGTAAAACGTCGTCCCGACACGGCAAGAACCGGCCAATCTCCCGATTGGCGTCCGCCGTTTCACAAAACCTTAATCCCTTTATCCTCGCTTCATCCGGCGCCAATCCCAAGATTGGCAGATTTTTGACGTATCGGGACGCAGTCCCTCACGAACGATCCGGTGGTCTAATGTCGTCAACTTAATTCGACTTTGTCACTTTAAAATTAAGGTTTATGGACGTCGTCGCGGTTGCCGCCCGCGGGCAGCTTTTTCGGATAGAAGCCACCCTTGGAGCCGACCGGCACGATCACCGCGTTCTTCACCTGCTGGGCCTTCACGAGTCCCAGTACCTCGGTGCGGTAATCCTGAGCCCGGTCGGACCAGCGCAGGCCACCGCGGGCGATCGGCCCGAACCGCAGATGAACGCCTTCCACTTCGGAGCCATAGACGAAGATTTCGCGAAACGGACGCGGTTCCGGTATGCCATCCAGCGCCTGCGGATCGAGCTTGAAGGCCAGTGATGTGGCTTTAAAATGGTTTCGTTTGTATCTTATTAATAGAGCTCAAGTTGTACAAAATGCAAATGCAACATCAGAGTGCCAATCTTTTACCGAGTGGAGTGCCACAAGGTTCAAAAATGGGACCACTGCTTTTTCTCATTTAAATTGGCTATTTAAAATATTATTTACCTGAAGCTAATATCATAATACTTGCATATGACGCACTTCTTTTTGTTGCATGTGAAAATCTACCTTCTTTATTTAAAACAATGGAAATTGCTCTGACTGAATTTATATTGTGGGCGAGAGACAGCACTAAGGTATTGAGCTTCATTTTTGGTTTCCTCATGTAAGTTTATAAATACTATCCGGCTATTTTACGAAAATATATCCTATATTTTGGTAATCTTCTCTTAAAAATGCTAAGATGTCAGTCTTAAATACGCATTGTTTCGTGATTTCGGTTCTAAGATTTAAATTTTCAATATACAAAACTACAAGGCTCAGATTTTTCGTAAAGTAATATAATGACTTATCCATCCCAGAGGAGGAGGGTATGAATAGTATCTTTAAAGAAAACTACCTAATGTGGGGAAAGTGCCACAAAAGTTAAAAAACTTTGTTTATGATTTTTTTTGGAATAATGAAACCTTTGTATGCATGTTTTTGAATTGGGATGGCCAAGTAGTTTCTTAGACATGAATATGAAAAAAAAAACTCATCATTATTTTGCTTTGTTGAATTAAAACTTCCAAATTATTTTCCAGTAAGTGAATGCATCAAGATAAAGCTGGGTCAACTCAATATGTTATACTGTGTCTGCAGTTTTCTATTTGTCAGGAATTGCATCACTTACTCAACCACATCCTCCTTGCAAGAAAAGATATTTTCCAAAATCGGTTGGTGCAGGGGGGCAAATGCCCAACAAAGCACAAAATCATAAATTTCCCAAAGGAATATCGAAGAAAGAAAGAAAAGTAACCACATGAAACCCTGTCCCTTAAAGACAAAAATCATGTTTTTAAAAAAAAGTGGTTTTTCCTCCATCCATGAAAATTGGTCTATCAGAAGTAAAAGGGCGCAGGTAAAATTTAGAACTATAGACTAATCAGAAATTCATATCATGACCTGAAATTCTCTATTCTACAGACAGAGCGGGGCACTGGATATCCCAGCATTATTTAAATTACGATCAGAAATAAGATTAAAAAACAAGTTTTTTCAACTGAAAGTAAGGAGTAACATTAAAACTTAAAACGAACAGAAATTATTAAGTATAGGAGGGGGTTCGTCCCCTCGTCAAAACCTCACTGTTTATGCTAAAGTATCTTTATTAATTATAAAGCAGTTATTTATCCTGATTAAACGGTCTTTGTGATTCAGAGGTCATTCTTAAAGAATTAGAACAAAATTCACACTTTAGTGTAAACAGCGAGATTTGTAGTTAATCTTGAATAAAATTTGTTTAATTTCGATTGTTTTCCTGAAAATTTGCTTTAAACCTTGGTCCCTAGAAATAAAAGAAACATTTTCAAACAAAATAAAATGATTTAGATAATCAAAAATATGTTTCGAAAGAGCCGACGTGAAATCTTCAGGTTTGGCATTTTGCTTTAAAGACGATGAAATAGAATTATGATGTTGTAACAATCTCCTTTTTAAATTTTGGTTAGAATTAAAAAAACTAGCCAAAGTATTACTACCTCTTAAAGCTACTTTTTAGTAGTTTCTGTTTGGTTGCTAACAGTTTTGTAAGTTTTCAAACCTTTTCTTATTCTCATGCATGGTGTGGATCTAGTTCTAAACTGTGACTTTTGTTATATTTTGGAAGGTAGGCTTGGTCTAGTTTTGTTGCTGATTCAAATGTGCCTAGAGACTAATTAGGCCTATCCTCTCGGAAAGGATCTTGAAGAACCGGTACTAGTCTAGTGACTTTTGGTTAAATTCTAGTTAATTGACTTCTTGCTATCTTGGAAAGGGTTTAAGTTAGGAAAATGAAACTTTCAGGTTCAATTGATTCAATTCAATTCAGAACACACTCAAGAATTTTGCCGAGAAAATCATGCTTAGTAGAGTACATGTGGGTAAAGGCAGAATGAAGACCTCCTTTTAAAGCGATTCTTAACGACATTTTTGCGTTCTGGGTACATGATTCTTTGTAATTTTACAATTTTCTAATAAAGCATTATATTTTCATCATATTTTGTTTTATTTGATTAGCTTTATCAAAAGCTTGGGCTATATATTTGCACAATTGGATTTGGGTGGGGTTCATTATATCAACTATCTAACCAAAATTATTTGCCTTCTTTTATAAACAATTTTTTGAAAATCTATTCTTCGTAAATGAATACTTTGACCTTTGAAGGAGTATTTCGACTCATATAATTAGTTTACAGTATATGCTTATTTTAACCTTTATTAAAGTTCTAAAGAGTCTCGCCTTTATTTTGATGTTCTAGGATGAACAGAACAGGTGATATGTAATATAATGCAGAGTTTTAATAGATGAAAATAGGCAGTAAAGTGGCACCCGTTTGCTCGCCAAAGTGCAAAATTAAAATTAATAGTGTTTGAGTTTGGGATATATAGAAACTGTATGGAAATAAATCGAAACACACTATGCCCACACAATCTGTCAAGCGGACGCATCAGAGCTGCTTCAGGAATGGTTGATGGTATATATTAAGCAGAAACTTTTAGCTTGTGTAGAAGGGGATGTTGAAGAAACCAAAGGTGCTATGTGCATACTCCTACTAATGCTGTTACAACTACTGCTACTGTACAAACTAAGGGTACTAAGGTGAAGCTTTTAGGGAATATTTAGGCGGATGCTGAACTAAATAAAAAAAAATATGAGACCGACAGAATTTGCGATTGCTATATGTCACTTGGTTAATACCAAGTGCCATAAAAACTGAGATGCAATCCTACTAGAAAATCATGTCCAGCAATTAAATCAGCAGCCGGAAAAAATATGTCATAAAATCATGGAAAATATATACTTTTCAAGAATACTTTTCAAATATAATTATTTATTAAATAATTAAAATATACTTTTCAAAAATAAGTTTTACAGCCACAGATATACCAACCGACAAATTAACCGGCTATTACAAGGTTTTTGGACAGTTTCACATTTTCCATTGCTGACGAATCCACCGATAGATAGACAAGGCAACTCATGGTAGTTAAGTGTCGTTATTTCTACAAATCGGAAAAGGGTTACGTAATCCGAGAAGATCCTGTTGCCGTAGTCAACGCCTTTCAAACCTTACCGGGGCTCCCTGAAGATGAAAAGGCCGACGCCAGCCGAAATTTTAAAGAAAAGCTAGACGGCAATAGCCTCGGTGGGCTGTTTTTAAGTGAAGTCACCAAATCCGGCTTAGGCATGGCAAAGTGCGTCGGCCAAGATAAAACGAGGTTATACCAAGAAAACAGCATGAGAAAGCGTAGTAATATTTTGTTGGGAAAAAACTGATAGCTCATACTTTAATTGAAAATCCGTCATTTTTAAGAGCTCAAAAAGTGCTTAAATATGAATTTTGCGATAAGGAGTGATAAACAAACTTAATAATTCGTCCTACTTTTCACCTCTTTCTTAGGTGACAGCTCGTATTAAATAAGAGGAAGCCATATGTGAAGAGATAGTGTAGCAATAAAAACAAACAAGAGCTAAGAGCTCATATGGCACTTGTGACGAGGCGAGAAGTTGATTGTACGCATATCGGTTCCAACGAAGTAAGTTTGACCATAACAGATGGATCGGGCAATGAACATAGTTGTACAGCGCTAGTACAAGTCGAAGACGCGATCGTTCCCGAAGCCCGTTGCCAAGACCTTATCGTACAACTAAACGCCGCCGGCCAGGGGGAAACTAGCGCAGAAGCGATCGATAACGGCTCCTCCGACGCCTGCGGAATCGCTTCCAGCCGCCTGAGTCAAACCGATTTTGACTGTTCTCATATCGGCGCCAATTCGGTCGTCCTTACTGTATGTCAGGCCGATCCCGCGTCACCATCGTGCCCCAGCCCATGGCGCCGCAGTCGCGACAGTGCACCACCGGCAGGTGCTCCTTCTGTTGGGACTCGGTGAGATCGTCGGAGAACCTCAGCTCGGGGTTTGTGCCGATGCTCGCAACCATGCGCCTCAGCTCCCGTTGCCAGAGCTGAAGCCGCACTTCGAGAAAGGGTCGTGTCCTTCGCGGCTTACCGGCAGCCTCGCGCTTGTCGCGCGCTTCCGGGCGCTCGGGCATCCACGTTCGAGCCTCGGAGATGAGCAATGCTATATATATATACATTTTATAACCAGCCTGTGAGCTGTATGCTAACCTATCCCTAATTACAAATACTGAAGAGAGAATAATGAGGACTTTTTACCCAAGACAGTGAACGAACAACACCTATTTGAATATTTTGGCCGTCTGAATATCTAAGGGCCGTCTTCAGCAAAGAAAATAATAAACAATAATACACTTACAATAAAAGTTCTCGGTTAAAAATCCATTTTTATGGCACTTGGTATTAACCAAGTGACATTTAGCGATTGCAAAATTCTGTCGGCCCGAGCAGTTTCAAACGCTTGGTCAGTTTTTTCAGCTTGGTTTCTGACTTGGTCTCAGGAATCAATGCGCGTAAATCTTCTACCTCGGTGTTAATGTCAATATTTTTCAGTAACTCAAATATCGCTTCCGCACCCATCTTGGCTTCGAATTCATCACCATATTGTTCAATAGCTTCAAGGTAGTTCTCTTCGGTAAGCAACTGACCACGCTCAAGCTCGGTCATCCCGGGTTCGATTATTACGTAGGCTTCAAAGTAAAGAACCCGCTCAATTTCGCGCAAGGTCATAGTTTAAGGACATACCATCAGCGATTTCTTTTTCCAAACATTACACACATTTGATACCGTGCGTATGGACCCTGAGCCACAGCTTAGATACCAATACAGTTATGAAAAATCGATTTATTTTTGGGACACAGTGCGCGGTAGCGATGCTAACGGCTGGAGACAGGAAACTGGAAGCACAGCTTATCTTATACCAATATTGGCATCTAAGCTGTGTGCAACAAAATAAAATTGCGTTCCCGCCTACTTTGTTGCAGTACGATCTACGCGTCGGAGCGCGGGCTTGGAAGAATAAGCAAAAGTTATAGACACGTGATTGACATAATTGGAACGGATCTGTTCACTTTGGAGGAGCTGGGGGGTGTTGATTTGGAAAAATTTTTAAAATGAGGAATTTTTAACTTAAGAACAGGTAACCAGATCTTAATGAAATTTGTTATTTAGAAGGAACTCATGTCTCAGAGCTCTTTTTTCAAATCCCGACCAGATCTGTTGACATTGGGGGGGAGTTGGAGGGGAAACCAGAAATCTTTGAAAACGCTTAGAGTAGAGAAATTGGGATGAAACTCAAGGAGTCAAAGTGTAAAAGGACTTCATGATAGTCTATACACAAGTAATAAAAAAAAACATTAATTAGCTAAATTTGACATTGCGATTTTGTGGTACCTCCAGTAATTGATGATGCTTCAGTAAGGCAATCTTTAAAAAGTTTGCCAACAAAATGCTGCCTTTTCTATGAAAAACCAGCTTGTCATTTTATCACTGGAAGTAAATGCTGCATTTAAGCAGCATTAGATTTAGAATATACCTTTAATATAAAACAAAATATGTTACAAATGGTTTTGATACAAAATCGGCAAGCGTGAGAACGCGGCATCGAAAGCCCTCTGGACGATCGCCGTCAGTCCGGGTGCATCCAGGGACGAGGTGTCTGAATCATCTCGATCCAGCACGAGGGAAAAATCTCGAGCCACCGAGCGAACGAATGGATCATTGAGGATCACCATGGCCTGGGGGGCCACGGTCGTGCGCTGTCTGCGATCACAACTGACCATGAGGTCCGGGCGGTCGAATGCCTGGAACATCGGATAGGGAATGAGCCGCTTGTGGAACATGTAGACACTGCGCCTCCGGGTGTGACACTGACTCCAATATCGGCCTTATATATCGGCGGGGCATTATATCGGTTGGGCTCTAAACCATTTAGTAGCACCTACTTTCTTCTCAGGTATCTGCTTAGCCCACATTGACTCCCAGACATCTATCTAGCATTCTTCTAACCTCCAGATAACTGGACTTAAAAACGCCGAACCCTTGTTAACCTGATTGTATTCTCCCAAAGTTCCATTATTCTAACCAATCTAGCACTCTTGAAAAGAAACTGCTACACAAAATCCACTTGCATTACCCCTGAGCCAAATGGACGAACTCAGTTATTGAACTCTCTCTGACAAATCTAGTGGAATGAATTGGAAGTAATTATTTTATTCCGTACAAATAAGTTAGTTTTGATTTTAATACTTTAGTATATCCGCAGATGACGATCGCTGTATGTGTTTGAAATATCCAGACTTTTGGATGTATTTTCACTGTCCAATAAATGGACTTATCCCCATTTAAACACTTATTTGTTCGTCATAGAAAGCAGTGTGCGTCATAGCGTCATAGCAATTGGTCTTGGAAAAAAAAATACTTAATTTAAGGTGAAATTTTGACAACACCACTTCGTTAAAACAGTCTAAATCTGATAACTATGCCTCTGGGTGTGCCATGCGACTACTGTCAGAAAATGTTGAGGCTGATGTTAAACAAAACCAAAACACACCATGTGCATGCTGGATCTCACCAAGTGTGAAATTAATCATTCAACGATTTTTTTTTAATATCTGATACTGAACTGCGAGCATTAGTTATAAGGTTCATTTTTAGTTTTCCGCGGTAGGTTCTTCCTTAAATTAAATGAAAAAACAAGTTTTTTTTAACGGAAAGAAAGTATTCATTTCTTTTGTCAATGTGTCAGCAATGTATGGGCTCTCAAATATTTTTAGTGATTTGAAAAGCTGATGAAACAGAAAAGACTTCAATCCCGTTTTTTCATCCTTTGGAGCCGTTTGATACGTCTTTCTTAAGCAACTTTCAAGTTGATCTTGGAATTTAGCCAATTTTAGATTTTTACAGACTGCTTCAATTTCAAAGCCAATCAGTCTACAAGTCGTAAGCCTTTTCAAAAGACTAGGATTTTCAATTGCACGCAAGACTTCAGCAATACCTTTAAAATTCGACACATGGGCTAAGTCGTATTTCTTTTCCCAGGGGTGATCGTATCAACCCAGTTGTCCTAAAATATCGCGAGAGGGCTCATTCTAAAAAAATTAAAAGTTCTAGTGCACTTTTTAAGCGACCCAAAAATTGGAGGGCCCCTAGGCCCCCTCTCACGCTCATCTTTTTCACAAATTCACCGGGTCAAAATTTTGAGATACCCATTTTGTTTAACGTAGTCGATAAACCTAATAACAATGTCTTTGGGGACGACTTAATTTTCCACAGTCCCTAGGGGCACTACTGTGTTCCTACTTTCAATGTGTTTTTAGATTTAGTGTTTATCTTTGTTTTTCCACACTAAATATAATAGACTGTCAATAGGACTGTCCGAAACTTCCTTTTCCCAGCAGCGAATTAAATTAGCAGCGTCATTTTTCTTTAAATAGTATTAATTTAATGTAGTTAATTTGTTGTTATGTAATTTTCCTATGGCCCACGGGCTTTTTCTGGAATAAATTATTATTATTATTATTTCTGTAGAGCAGTATTGCAAAATATAAAGTATTTGCTAATTAGTTGCAAATGTCCAATTTTGATATTTGAGAATTTTTGCTATAGAAGCTCAGTTAACCAAGGGTATTTTGTCCTTTTGTTGAAACTATTTTTCTATTGCATTAAAAATTTATTTTTTAATTTTTGTTTTGATTCATTATATTTTCTTTCCAGTTAAAATATAATTTTAAGATTTGAGAATGAAATGCTTTGACTACATTTGTTTTTGTTTCTACACTGTATCATGTAGAACTTGGTCTTTTTTCCTCTTTTTATGTAAAAACTCCATAAAACACATTTGAATTTCCTGGGATTATTACGCATATGAAGGGTTCTTCTCCTCCTAAATACCTCGCTCTTTATGCAAAATTTATTTTAGTAATTTCAACTATTTATTCTACGGCCTATCTGATTCAGGGGTTATTCTTAAAGAATTGTGACCAAATTTAAGCTTAGTGTAAAGAGCGAGGTATTAACGAGGGGACAAACCTCCTCATATACATAATAAAAATATACAAATACAGAAGTTCGTCACGTAAGTTAATTCTTAAGTTACGTATATTTTTTACTAATAAAAACGTTCATTATAAGTTCACGTGACCTTCTGGCAAAAAATACAAAATTCCACATTTTGTAAATAGGAGCTTGAAACTTCTACAGTAGGGTTCTCTGATACGCTTAATCTGATTGTTTGATATTCGTTACGACTCTATGACTTTTGGGGGGCGTTTCCCCCTATTTTCTAAATTAAGGCAAATTTTCTCAGGCTCGTAACGTTTGATGGGAAAGACTAACCTTGATAAAACTTATATATTTTAAATCAGCATTAAAATACGATTCTTTTGATGTTACAATTGGTATTAAAATTCCGTTTTTTAGTATGTGGGAGAATAACATGAGGTCCAGATACGTGTGAAGTATTGACAGATGTTTAAAAGTTTTGAGTTGACTGGAGTGGTAAAAGGTCTATATGACCGACCATCCTAGGGAAAATTACTTCCATATGACATTCTAGATGCCGACGAAAATCAGACAATTCCTAGCGAAAATCATTTCCTTGATCCAAATAACCAGCATGGACGACCAGTTGTGTCAATGCCTTTCCTGATAGAGAACAGGTCGTATAAAATTCATATCCCTCTGCAAAACCAGCATTATCCGTACTCACCTTCATTTTCGCTGTCATATTCACTATCAGCTCCAAGTTATGGTAGTCTAATGGCAATTTATCTTTTAGCCAGAGTTTGGACTAGTATTCCTTTGCCTTCTTGCTTGTGGTAGTTCAAAGTGCAAATTTTTAGTAGTTGCCAGAGCGGGATTTTAGAAGCGATTGATATTATCCTACTCCATTTGATATACTAGTTTCGGGTTTGAAAGAAAAGTACTATGTAGGACATCGAGTTGTATTGAATATGTCATCTGCCCCGCTTGGTCTTGGTAGAGTTGTTAATTCAAGCGAATCTCCCTGCTGCTTCTATCAGCCACAAAAAGCCTACCATGTTAAATATATATCTGTGTCACAATACTGGCTTGGCTGACTATCCACGGTGTTTTGTTGCCTAAGCTTTTTGCTCATTTAAGCGTAAAACAATTTATGGCTCCGTTGCAATGTACCTGCTGCGTAACTCCGGTAGCCAGACCCGAGATATTTAGATTTTGTCCTACCCTGAGGTATCTTGCATACTTTTAATGGCGTTATCTATAATGGGTACAGTGGGTAGAGGCTTACTTATTCAATAAAGTAAAATATAAAAATGGGATGAACACGAAGTTTTGAGGCTATATACAGTTTTTACTCTATGATAAAAAGAGAAATTAGCTTTTTAGATTAACTCACGAAATATCAACTTCAGCAAATGAACCTAATAGTAAAACTAAAATTTATCAGACTAATAAAATTCAATTACTAAACTTATTAATTAGTCTTAACTTCAAAAATTACTCCTATCATATATAAAGGGTATCTCAAAAAGAACACAACGTTTGTATCTATTACAAATCGGGTTTATATATTCATAAGCTATCTTACCTTAAGTAATTGGTAAGTCCATAACACCTTGTCAGTCTCTGATCTGAAAATAATTATATGATGCTGCACAGCAGTTAGTTAAAACGAGCATTTCTTTGGATTAATTTTATAATTCGAGTCATTTGTCTTTCGATCCTCACTAGAGAGTATAGGTTTCTTCTTATAACTGAAGCCCGTAGGCAAGCGAGTATTTCTCATTATGTAGATTCATTGTTGTCAGGAAGTTTCATTAAAATATGACACATTTTATGCGTAGTTTGGCAAGTATATAATGGTTGGTGAAAATAGCAACAAAGACCACACTGGCCTTTCATAACAAACAAATGCAAAGTTGAAACAATAGGGAAAATCTTTTCAAGATAGTGGAAATCAATTCTGTGAATAATTCTGTTCTATGTCCAAGGGCTGTCTTCAGCACAATTCAAAAATTCAGCATCCAAAAAGGAAGCTAGGGCTGTTTTAAAAAAGTTAAAAAAAAAACATTATTAGTTTTAATTCTCACATTTTAATGTAAGTTTATTTATATATAATTTTTTTTCTCTCTTTCTCAAATTCTGTTTGCAGGTAGCAGAATAAACTCCTGATAGAACAAGAAATTGGTTTGAACGCGTGAATTGCGTTGCCTTCTGGTGAAACTGTTGCATTCTACAGGCTGAATTAACGAAACTTAATTTAGCGACGGGGAATGATTTCCGGATGTCATCGCGTTCAGAGCTGATCGAAGCGATCAAGCTGCATCAGCTTTACCTGAATCAAAAGCCGGGTGGTCAGCGTATGCAGTTGCGAAACGGCAATCTTTCGCGCATCAAAATGAATAAAATCAGTCTGCAGGATGCTGTATCAGTCCAGTCATTTGCATCCACTCACCAGAAATTCCCACAGCAACGCGAGGATATGGTGTTAGTCGAATAATTGAGTGATTTTTTGATGTATCAGAGTGATGGAAAAACCAGTAGAGTAAGAAGATTGCTACTGAGAGAATGAGTAGGTTTCTGCGATGAATTCGACGAGTAAGAGAACACCATCTTCTGCGACATTTGAGCATCATTTTTGTTAATCTAAGTAATGTATAGGATGCTCTTCAAATATGTTCGTGTTCGTACTAGTAAAAAATAGTTCATCATCTTGGGGGGCAGGGTCCCGGTAAATCTGCCAGTGACAGCAGGCAGGGGCTATATTAGAAGAAGGTTAAAAGAACTATCCCTTCAAATGTAGGACTGGTTTTCTAGTTTGTTACCAAGTTGAACACTACTACTGTATGGAATTTATTGATTTGTTGTTGAAATATTAATTGTAAAATTCCAGTTTACATTTTTTTCTTATTCAGGTAGCTGATTCTGACAGAGTCCCTATAATTCTTGGTATCTAGGTAGCTTGAAAAAAAAGAATATTGATGCTTTCAGAAGCTGGAGGTCCGACCCGTCGAGACGGATGACCTGTTGGCCCGTTACGAGATCACCGTTCGGCATTCGAGCCATGCTCTGGTGATGGCGCTGAGCACGGAATCGCCCGGGGTACGGCGACACGCCGCAGTCGCCAGCTTGGCCAACGAAGTCGACCGTATTCTGCGCCTGCCGCTCTTCAAGGGTTAGAACCTGTCCCGAAGGCACGCGCCGGGCATTGCAACCGTCTGTTGGGGAAAGCCGTCGGTCAGTCCGCCTGTACAACCGTATCGCGCCCGGCCGCCTTGCAGGAAATTATGTTCCCGTCGGATTCATTGGAATGCCGTTGATTTATGGTCTACTAGTAAAGATTTTTGGCTCATTAGCGTTAGATATATTCCCAGCATTGATCGCCATTGGAGGAGTATTTGCGTTTTATGGAATTCTTAGAAGAATCTTTGATGAAGAGACAGCCTTTCTTTCAACGCTTCTTCTCTTCTTTTTTCCTCCATGGTTTTACTTTGCCAGTAGAGGTTTATTGCCAAATGTGACACTTGTTTCATTTTTACTGTTAAGTGGGTACTTCTTTTTGTGTATTCGGTGGACAATTCATGGTCTGAGTCAACGATTAATTACATCAATGCACCGACAATTGCTGGTACCGCTCTTGATAGCAAGGGGCCGACAGTAGAAGGGACTTGGGTGGAATTCGATGTTTCGGCCGGGGTGTCTGGGAACGGATTGGTTAGTTTCGGTATCCGCACGAATTCCAGCAACAGCGCAATTTACTCCAGTCGCGAGGGGGCCAATTCGCCCGAATTGGTTATCGAGGCTTTCTAAAACGCATTTTTCAATATTTCGATGCCGCCGATCCACGCCTTGGGCATTAACGGATGCACGACCCTGAATAGGTCCGCCTGTCTTTGCCGCACTTCCAGCAATATCAGCGAGGCTCAATGGTGTCACATCTGCATTTACACCTGGAGCAGGTACAACTTGGCCATCTTGCCACTCCACTTGGTCGTCATCGACACCCCAAGTTTTGGCAGCACGCTTCTTACATTCGGCAATGACATCTTCGCAGGCTTGGGTGACCGCCATACCTGTGGCAAAAGTAGTACGTGATCCACCCGTGACGTTACAAAATCCCGTGCTCTCGGATTCGTAAATAAAATTGTAAATTGTAGTACCTTAAATCTCAATAGAATTTATAATAAATTATGAATTATAGTAGCAAATATAAATTACTAATTAATTAACATAGTATAAATTGTTATTAAAACTATACTGAAAACACCTCTTTTATATTTGATAGAGCTAGACTCGATTCGTTTAAAATATAATAATTTCTGATTTAGTAGTTCTGAAACAGAGAAAATAATGAGGTAATATAAATAAAGCACAGACATAGAAATACTACCAAATTAAGCTTTTAAGGTTTGATGTGTAGTCGATCCCTGTGGAGTATCACTAGTGCCACACGCTCTCAGACCACTCGAGACTGGAACTGTTGACTCTCCAGGAGAATTCTGGATCGATTGTGCCGGATCAGGTTGTGTAGACTTCGAGGAGTCTGGATGCTCAGAGGTGGACTCAGGTGGCACAGAGGTTGAGTCTGCTGGTGCAGAAGTGTTTGTATTGGCGGAGGTGGGCGCTGGTTCACCCGCTGTCGATCCAGGCGCGTTGTTGGTGTCTTTCTTGGTAGCTTTCTTGTAGAATGCTGCCGAGTTGCTGCATTATAGCCTAGATGAATCAAGCTAGTATCTAAATCCTTGATCTTATCGTAGTTGTTCCAAGTCAAAACTAAAACGTTGTCAGGCTGTTGAAACTTTCCTGCTGGAGTTTTTAGGAGATCAGCAAGTATCTCTGCATATTGACCGTCTGTAGTGCCACCATTGCCATGAAAAATAAGGGGATTACTCATATCACAAATTTAACACAAGAGTAACAATTAGGGAGCGATGGACAAATCTTTGCTAAAATATAGCTATGCTTGTTGAATTTGTAACTTTCAACAAACGACTACTGCTGATTGCTGAAGCTTTGTTTTCCTTCTCTCGCTCTCGCGCTCTCTCTCTGTTTGTACTTACTGTCTGAAAGAACTTCATAAGCTTCAGCAATTAATTTGAATTTCTCTTCGGCTTGAGTTTTATTCGTGGGGTTTTTATCTGGATGCCACTAGGAAGAAGAAAAAAAAAACCCGTCGAAAATCAATTGAAAGAGTAGGAGGAAATATTTACCTTGAGTGCTAATCGACGATAGCTAGAGGAAAAAACAAAAATTGAAAATGTCTTATGTGATGCCGTCGTCACTCGTTCGCGGGCTGTCGGAACTGGCCGCCGTTCCGGGCACGATGGATCCGCGACAAGCTTTCCGACTGTGTCAGGAGAACCCATCAGCAACGTCAGATGTAATCCAATCGATGCTGTTGAAAATTGGAAGGCCCCATTCCGAAGTGGAGGTCGCCGTAGCGGAAGCAAGCAAACGCGAGGCCGCGCGGATGTATTCCAACGTGCGTTGGCTGAATCTTGCCGCAGCTGTGACGCCGTTGATTGGTTTGCTAGGGACGGTCTGGGGATTTGATCTCGACGCGTTCGAGCTTCTGTTCCTGGGCCTGGGCAGTCAGGGTGATGGCGCACAGCAGCGCGGCATGGGCGAGCGGGTGCCGGGTGAAGGAGCGGGTCATGAAGGCCTCGGTGTTGTTGAGTGGAAGGCGGTTGGGATCGGATGCCATTCAGGTTAGGGAGGGGTGCGTTGACTTGCCTATGGGGTTTCGGCGCCCCGGTCGCTTCTGGGCAAGTGCGCGTCGCTTCGCCGCAAGCCTGCGGCGACCCCCTTGCGCCGATGCGACATGCAATTGCGTTTCAGTCCGGCCAGCGCCGGCCAGGCGTCCCGCTGGCTGACGTCGTAGAGTGCCTCCTCCATCTCGGTCTGGACGAAATGAAACGACCAGATCGACCACAGGCCGGCGGCGATCAGCGCCAGATCGCCAAGCGCATGCAGCCTGTCGGAACGCGGATGGGTGGCGACGGCAGTTTCACGACGTTTTCTGGCGGCTGCCACCGCGACGATCAACGCAAAGCCGAATCCCGCGGCCCGGTGCAGTTTCGGATCGAGCAATCCGATACCGGAACTGTAGAGGGCGATGGATACTTTTTACCAAAAAGTATCCGTAAAAGAGACAAATCTTTGAGAACTATGAGCCAATTGTAGCCCAGAGATAAAACAAGGCTTTCTCCTTTCATTATAAAAGTTAAACGCAAACAATTGCCGATTTGAATTATTTACGGCTAATACCCTTGGAGAATGCGGGGTACTGTCACCCCTGAAGGCATATTTATTGAATCCTTAGACTGTTTTTCCAACAGGATTGCCTTACAATTTCGACCAGATGTCTTTCAAGGCTATAGAGGGAGGGAAAGGGAGGGAGCTGAACATCATACATGGACTTTTTTGGTGGCTAATTGGATGCCTTTCTTTCCTGATACTAACTCAGCTGAATAATCATTATGGCTCAGATTCTCGAATCGTAGGTCAACTCAGTTGTTTAATCCCTGGAATTAGTAGATACTTCAGTATATGTTCTGAAAGATCATCAAGACATCCTCAGCATAATGAATTAAGTACCATTCCTGAAGGCCTTTATCTGTTTCAGAATGATGCCAATGATGTTACCTTGTACTTTAGCCCTTTCAAGATCTTTCCAGAATTCAAAGGGTTGTGGCGCTTTTACAAAGGCTTTCTGCGGATTCAAGCCCAATTGTTTAAACATGGCCATATCCTCGTTTACATCTGGATTTGGAGTCGTCAATAATTTATCGCCAGCAAAAATGGAATTGGCGCCAGCAAAAAAGCACATGGCTTGGCCCTCTCTACTCATTTCTGTCCTTCCTGCGGATAAGCGAACTTGGGTTTTTGGCATCACAATTCGAGTAGTGGCCACCATGCGAATCATTTCCCAGATTTCCACAGGTTTTTGTTCTTCCATAGGTGTGCCCTCGTCCCGGTCAGCCGACCCCGGTGATCATCGAAACGATTTCGTTCTTGTCGGTCGCGGCCGTTTCGCGCACGCCGATCTGCACACCGCGGCGCAGCACGCAAATGCGGTCGGACAGACGGAAAACCTGATCGAGGCTGTGGCTGACGATGAGAATGGCAATATCCCTTTCCTTCAGCGCCGTGACGATCTTCTCGACCTTGGCCGTTTCGGCGACACCGAGCGCCGCCGTCGGCTCGTCGAGCAGGATGAGCTTCCTGGCCCAGTGCGTCGCCCGGGCGATTGCCGCGTGCGTATTGACGGTATTTCCGCATCGTCGACAGGGAACAAATGGCATCGGCAATTCTCCGTCTCTGATCAACAGCAAGCCGACGCACTGTACCTCAAACCGAGAGTCGAAGTCAAAAATCGAGCGCCGGAGGACGGCGCCACGGATTTAGATCGCCATGAACTTGAAGCCCTGAGAGCCTTGACGGTGACTCTTCGGCGAAGAGGAGGCGAACGTAGAATTACCGCAGCAGTACGGCGGCGTCGACTGGGCCGCCCCGGTCGACGCGACGAGCAGAATCAGTGATATCTATTTTTCAATTATTCCACCAATTGGGAAATATTTGAAGAAAATGTTTGAAAATGAGGAGTGTGCAAGGAAGCACGCTTTGGGATTGTGCACGTGATTCTTGTTATTGGTTAAAGGACAGCAAGACCATTGTTCTAGTGTCCATTAGCTTCAAGGTGCGGTGCAGATAGCGTTCACTGGCTTTTTGGTCTTCTCGCGGAAGGACGTAGGCCACACGACAAAGGAGAATCTCAAAGGTGAAAGGACGGAAATTATCTGAACATGGATAGTTACAAACTGTCAGAATATAACGAAGGCTTCAAAAGATGGTGTTCTAACTCACGGCTAAGCAGAGTTATCGACAGTAGTTCCGAAATAGCACTGTCGAATCATTGGTGCCTTTCTCTTTTAATATCTTCATGCCTATAGTTTTTTGTTTAATTGAAATATAGCATGCTCCATGCTCCAATCGTTAAAAGGGCCCTAGAACTTTTAATTTTCAATCAAATCAGCTCCTTTAAGATACCAATGCTATTACTAGTTATAACAGAGCAGTGTTGCCTATGATATTGTTTACATACCCGTTGTTTTGTCAAAATTTCAATGGGTCAAAACTGTCAAGTAGGCAAACTTCTAAGACTTAGAAATCAGAAGAGGGTTAGCACAGAAGCTTAGCAATAGCTTCCCAGAGTATATTTTTGGCCCTGCATTAATTACTGAAAGTTTCATTTCCCTAACTTAACCCCTTTCCAAGATAGCAAAAAGAAGATAAACTAGAATTTTTCCGTAAAATCAATCATCCCATGCTTCTATCAATATAGTCTCAACCCTTACAATATAGTAACTGTTCTGGAAATACACCCCCCTCTAGTCACATATTTCTAAATACACAACTTCAAAAAGCAAAGAGAATGATTACTCTGGGTAAGTGATCATAAGCCAAGTGTGCTACTTAACTGCTTAGTTTAGCATTGTACGCCTAGTACCAAACCATTTTATATTTACCTTGTTTTTGAGGAAGTTTCCAAGAAAAAAATGAAATAAAGCATTGTCTAAACTTAATTTTGACACGGGGATGTGGAAAATGTGCTGGAGATGTAAGCAACTTTATGTCTCCAGCTGTCTACCCTCCAATACTTATTCACAACTTGCTAAGACCTTTGACACGTTAAAAAGTTCAGTGAATCACAATATTTCTTTTTTTAAATATTACTTGCTCGACTGAATTGAATTGTATCCCCACCATTAAATTTCTCCTTCACAAATTTTTCATTGAAATATTGCTTAAGGAAAATGTCGAGTTTATCGTTATGGTGATGAACTTGAAGAGGACTACGACTTGACAACAAGCGATGAGGGCTTTGATTATAAATCAGCATGATTTTATCCAAATCTTGAATAAAAGCAGCTGTGTTTCTTAGTGTACAATATCTTGCATGGCTGATAAGGATCAACTGAAAACAGTTTTACCAGGGAGGGATAGAAGAAGTGGGAAGAAAGCAACCCTTTCCCAAAATATAATTGTGTTTTATTTATTTTTTATTTTTCAGAAAATTTACTCGTTTTTAAGAATATAATTCTCCTTTAATCATTCCTTTTACATTTCCTGTTCCTCGGTTAAATGTTCGGAGTACCTTCTTACACACCTTCTGTTAAAAATAAGTACTATTTTTTCTTTTTGATTTTTCTTTTATTTTACTGTGGTTGTTTTTTCTTCATGGCAGTGGCTGCCCTCGCGATGCTACTGACTAAAATTAGTCTATTTTGGAAGAGATTAGCAAAAGGTTTTTGCGTTTTACTATAACTTTTTTTCTTTGTGAATTGTCCAGCAAGATATTTAAGGTGTATTTTCTATTACTTCTCTTCTGTATTACTCCACTTGTGTTGTTGTATAGGGGGTCAGAAATAATAAGTTAAATAAAGCAAGGCTCTAAAAAAAGGAACTTTAAAATCTTCTGCTTTTCCATTGTTTTTTTTTTCATCCCTACTCTATGTTTTTCCATGGCTTCGCCGGCAAAGGGACCTTCGCCTTCAAACCAGGCCGCGGGGCCTCCAGATTCGATCACGACGGGTTTGCCCAACGCGAAGATGGGATCGAGCGCGTCGTCGTCGAGTTGCAAGAGCGTGCGATCGTCGCGACGAATGCCAAGTCCCAAGGTGCGCGGAAGAAAGATGCCCTTGGCTTCACCGCAGCCGTCCAACGCTTCGCGGAGTCGATCGGAAAACTCGTCGCGACCGACGCCTGCCAGGGGAACGTTGCACAGTCCGTGGCGAACACCGGTGCCGTGATAAGACTTTTGCTAACGCTCTTCTATCAACAGAATCGAAAGCTTGCTCATAATCGAGCAAACAGTTCGTGGTAACGAACTGTAGTAAGGAGCGACCAAGCTCAATAGTAACCGAAACTCCAAAAAATGGAATTTTGATACCAATAGTTAGATCAAAAGAATCGCGTTTTAATGCTGATTTTAAATATATAGGTTTCATCAAGATTATTCTTACCCATCAATAGTTACGAGCCTGAGAAAAATTTAGAAACTAGGGTAATAACCCCTAAAAGTCATACGATCTATCGACTTGTACATTCGATAACATATTCTGTTGTTGTCGGTGTCATTACGGGGATGACAGTGTTGGGATACGCAGGCAGTAAAATTGGTAGACGCGCAGGAAGTTTAACAACTGCAGCACTTATGTCAACTGGTGCAATCGGATTATCCATTGTGTCACTTGTAGCCACCTTAACCACGAATCGTATCAACGATTATGAAGACCAATCATCTTGGTTCGGTGTGGCTTCTGTAACGACACTCTTCCAATGGATGGCAGTTTGTTTATTTGTGTTTGGTGTGGGTTTTCTTCCGCCGCCAGCTCTGCTTCTCACTTCGGTGCAACCCAACCTGACCTATCGACAAGTTATGCGACGTGCTGACGCTACCACGAACGTTCTGAGGTTGTGTCTAGTGGCGGTGATATGGATGCTAGCGGCACCAAGAACCCTGCCTAAGTTCTTCCTGCGGTAGTCGCATGAACAGCGCACACCATGAAACGTCAAACAATAGATAATCGGCGAGCATACAACTAACTACTGATAGATGCACGCGAAGAAAACTAGAAAAGGCTAGGAACAGTCCTCTATCTATTTTACTTTTAACATTTTATTGTACCCACTGTCTTTGGTAGTATTACTACCTACTTAAGAGAGGTTGTCCATTTGATCGATCGTCTCGTTTTGAATATTACATCTTCAATTTCAATCATTCCTTGTCTTAGTTACTTGATCTTCTTAGAATTAATTTTCCAACTTGTTCTTGCACCATGGATTCAATAATTTTGTTAATTTTCATATAAGATATTTACGTCAGCATAATCTTAGCATTTGAGAGTGATGCTTCCTTAATAGATTTTGTGTTCTCCCATTGGACACTGGACAGGAGTATTCTATGCTGGAGCATTCGTATCCAAAAGGATACAGCGCTGTATCTGATTCGATACAGTTCCCCTCACCCTTAGGACTCGAAACTAGGGAACAGGTAAACAGAAACTACAGTTCTAGGATTCGTAATTTCTCAGGCTTGGGGCAAACCTAACCCGCAACCTCGAAACGACTCATTAGATGAGCCCTGTCTATGCAAAGCGAGCAGCGCATGGTCATTGACCCCTTACTGGGTCTTTGGTAATTTCTGGTCAAATCAATAAGATCTTTTCTTCTGTACGGACTTGTGAAGTAAAAAAAGAAGTTTATTTTCAACTGAAAGTAAGGAGTGACATCAAAACTTAAAACGAACAGAAATTATTCCGTGTATGAAAGAGGTTGTCCTCTCCTCAACGCCCTGCTCTTTACGCTAAATCTTTTTATTGTTTTAAACAGTAGAGTTCTGAGAAAGGGTCAAACTTTACCGTAAGGAGCGGGTCGTTGAGTATTGGACAGCTCCTTTCATATACAGAATAATTTCTGTTCGTTTTAAGTTTTGATGTCACTCCTTAGTTTTCATGGTCAGACACTAAGGCAGGACAGCTAGGAGCTGGATGGTGACTGAAATTAACAACGGCAGGCTCCTAATTGTGTCTATCCCTCTCAGGAGTACCACCAAAAAGTCGTCAGCGCTACCTATCTATCCGTATTTCCTTAGGTCAACATACCCTTAATGCATAAGAAAAAAAAATATCGATTCCCCTCCAAAAAGGCTAGAATAGGGTAACATTTTTTTCCCTTCGGCTTGTACATGCACCAAGAATACCCTAATGTACTAAAAGCAAATTTAGATTGGGGTATTGTCTTATTGTAGAGTACGCCAGCAGATTGAAGGATCCTCCACAGTGACTGTCTGTCGACTGTGTCGAAAGCATATCGAAAATCAACGAAGGCAAATTTAGGATTGACCCATAATAAGCACGTTGAGGCACAACTAGACAGTTCATTTTATCTGAACAGCCAAATTGAATTAATTTCGACTAGAGATGTTGAAGTTTTTAGATGGATTTGAAAAATTAGTTTTGCTGCTTATAATTATGATTAGCTCTATTAGTAAATAGATCAGGTCAACTGTTCCTTTATCTGATGTTGGAATACCGATCTGAGAAGCAATTGGACAAGGGAATGTACCTTGGCAATAACTTCTATGTGAGGGAAATGGTGAATAAGGACGATGGCGGTACCATCATTATTGCCGAGCACTTTACTGTTGTGTATGGCGAGGCTCGCATGGGCCTACAACCCGTTAACTACTACTACGGCGACCTCATTGTAGTAAACGTAAACAAGGAAGGTGAAATTGAATGGTCAAAGGCCATTTTTAAAACACAGTTGTACACGCAAACCAGACTGAATCTAGGTGCCTTTGACAGCCTGTGCCCGTCGTTCACCTAACACTAGGTTATACTCAGACGTCCCTCGTTCGTCACAATGCCCTTCAATCAAAACACTAGAATCTTGGTATTTGGCATTGAGTATTTGCGCATTGGCTTGAAGAGTAGAAACTCCATCTGGCCGAACGACATATTGATCAAAATCAAAATACACATGTCCTAAATCAACGCCAGCAGATCCCTTATTTCCTTCTTCTTGAGAGCCACCTAAGTCGCCCTGGTCGAGTGGCTCCATGGACCCGCTTCCACTATGATCAGGGCGATGGCGGCCTTTCGTGACCAAGACATCACGCCGCCCGTTGTGATCTCCTTGGCAAAACGCGAGGAAGAAATCTATCGGCCCGGTGAATCAGAACCACTCAAGCTGAGCCGCAGTTCGTACGCGCTGAGGCTGCTGCAATACGTCCGCGATGAATCGCACCGGTTCGCCCAGCATTATCACCACATCTTGCGGAACAAATCGACATTTGATCGATAACGTAGTGGATCTTGTTAAAGATCCCTTAGGACGCAAGTTGGAGGAAAGGGATCTTTGACAAGATCCGCTGGACGGTGGTGTTCGACGTCGCCGAAATCGATGAGAACGACGGCGACGATGACGGTGATGATGACGATGATGATGTTGTTGTAGAGATAGTGCTGGATGAGGAAGCGGTTGTGGTGGCTGTGGTGTCGAGGTCGTGAGGAGGGGAGGGCCGGGAAGGTGACGGGGAGGGAGACGGAGACGGTTGGCTCCACTGGCTCCGTGTCACCACTCCTTCGGATTGCGTCATATCGGCGTGCATGGCAGACGACGATGATGTCCCTCTCCCTCCTGATGCATCGTTGGGTGTTGTAGGTGACGATGCTCACCATGTCGCCGTCGCGCATCCGACGGATCATGCCGCGGGCCGCTTCCACCGCGTGCTCGAGCCGGCCGTTGTTCATCGAGCCGGACTTGTCGATCACGATGGCGAGGTTGACGGGCGCGGGCGAGATGGCCTTGGCGCCGGCGGGGGCGGAGACGTCGACGAACAGGAACGTCTCGTTGTCGCGCTGGGCGGCGAGCGTCTGGTGACCGAGGCGGCCCTCGACGCGGAGCGTCTCGCCGGCCTCGAAGGTCCAGCTGTCGGCCCGTTTTACGTTTTTATAGATTTATTAAAATATGAAATACATCGTTTTGTTTCGGGTATGACGATACATTCCTTTAAACTTGTTTCTATTTTGTCGTTTACTAGGCTAGCAATTAACAAGAGTCTCTGCTTTGTTGAGACTGACATGACCATCATGACAGAAACAAGACAGCACAGAAAATCCGTGGAGGAGGGGGGTCTCTTCTGTATGCAAGTATGTATACCACTCTAAACAATAAAATTTGATAAGTAATATATTACTCACTTTCTGAGATTTGGGGGGAGGATCTGGCTGAGAGCATCCAGAAGGGCCAGATCGACTTTGATCGCTGCATCGCGACGCCGGACATGATGGCGGTCGTCGGCCGGCTGGGCAAAATCCTGGGGCCGCGCGGTCTGATGCCGAACCCGAAGCTGGGCACCGTGACGCCGGACGTGGCGGGCGCTGTCGGCTCGGCCAAGGCCGGCCAGGTTGAGTATCGCGTCGAGAAGGCCGGGATCATTCATGCCGGCGTCGGCAAGGCGAGCTTTTCCGAGGACAACATCCTGGAAAATGCCAAGGCGCTGTGTCACAAGAGTAATGTATATTCTGGCTAATCGCAACGGATATATCTTTATTTTCTTTTTTCATTATGTATGCTTGTGTGAACATTTCCAAGGATTATTACTCCAGCATTTCTAAAGCAAATCATATTTTTTAAGGCAAAGCCAGATGAATTATGGAAGAACTCTGCTCCAAACGAATACCGTTGTATGATTCAAACATGTAAACTATTAATTTTTTAACACAATTCTTCAAGTAATATTGCCGATATGTGGAAGGTAGCTGATTATATTAACGCTTGTTTATGTCACATAACATTTATACAACTAATAATCATACTAAAGTTACATAAATTTAATTTTGGTAAAAATGTCATTTATAACAAACGTCATTTATATAAATGTAACTACTACTACTTTTACTAATATTAACAACTCAGGCTAACACAGCTACGCACGCTCCTCCTCCATCCCAATCCATTCAAAGCCTCCTTCTTTACATCCTCCCAGTCCCATTTCCTTCAAATCTTTCTTTATGACATCCTTCGCCCCAATCGTGGGGGACCTGCCTTCCATTTAGCCCAAGTGGAAGGCGTGTGAGTTTGTTCTTGCCGCAGTCGGGGCATTTTTTGAGGGGTTTTGCGGTGATGGACTGGAACTCTTCGAGTTCGTGGCCGCAGGCGTCGCATCGGTATTCGTAGGTGGGCATGGCTTGGGTTAGGGTACGGGGTTCAGGGGTCGGGGATCAGGTTTTTTATTCCCTGTTTTTCTGCTTTTCCTATTCCGCGATGCTTACTTTGGCGGGGCGGATGGTTTTGTCTTCGATGACGTAGCCGGGCTGGAGCTGGGCGGTGACGTGGTTGGATTCGATTTAGGGGTGATTCGTCATACTTTCTTCAGCATGTATTTCTTTTCTTTCCAGTAACTTTTCGAACAATTCTACACCCAATTCCTATTTTTGTGGTCTGTAGAAAACGAAGCATATATTATTCTACAGCCAATTCCTGTTTTTTGTGGTCTGTAGAAAACGAAGCATATATTATTAAATCAAAACAGCATTTGAAAATTACCAGTGTCGGTAGTTCCGGGTGATTCGTCATCAATTTCTTCAGCAAGTATTTCTTTTCTTTCCAATAACTTTTCGAACAATTCTACAGCCCTAGAATTTCGCGAGAGGAATCATTTTAATGGAAATAAGAAGTTCTAGTGCCCTTTTTAAGTGACCAAAAAATTGTAGGGCACCTAGGCCCCCTCCCGCGCTCATTTTTTCCCAAAAGTCACCGGATCAAAATTCTGAAATAGCCATTTTATTCACCATAGACGAAAAACCTAATAACTATGTCTTTAGGGACGACTCCCCCGCAGTCCCCGTGGGAGGGGCTGCAAGTTACAAACTTTGACCTGTGTTTACGTATAGTAATGGTTACTGTGAAGTGTACAGACAGCATAAATTTCTCTTCTTTAAAGTCAGATTGGCAAATCTAAAGCCCTCTCCTGAAGGCTTTGCTGATTCTAGGTGGGAGCAAAGGTGGAAGCTAAGCTTGTAAATTGCCACGACGGTGGTGGCATTTCAACCAAGGATGACCCGTAAGACTAGGGCCCCGGCGGTTAATCATACCCAAGAAACATCCAAAATTATGTCGAATATGTCTAATATGAGAGCAAATTTGGCTACAGCATTCCTGGCTTTAAGCGATGCGTCAAGGCTGGCGACTTCGTCGAAAAGTCCTTGTGGTAACAAAGTAAGGAGCAACCCGGCTCAATAGTAACCGAAACTCTAAGAAACGGAATTTTGATACCAATAGTTAAATCAAAAGAAGTGAATTTTATGCTGATTTCAAATATATAAATTTCATCAAGTTCAGTCTTTCCCTTCAAAAAATTACGAGCCTGAGAAAATTTGCCTTATTTAGAAGTAAGGGGGAAATACCTCCTAAAAGTCATAGAATCTTAACGAAAATCACACCATTAAATTCAGCATATCAGAGAACTCTTCTATAGAAGTTTCATCAACTTGATATATAGAAGAATCTTGTGTCTCAGATGCTCTATTTTCAATTCTAATCGGATCCGGGGACATAGAGGGTTGGGGGGGATGAACCAGAAATCTTGGTAACCGGAAATCTTGGAAAACGCTTAGAGTGGAGAGATCAGGATGAAACTTGATGGGAAGATAAGCACAAGTTATAGATACAAAATTGACATGATTGAAACGGATCCGTTCTCTTTGGAGGATCTGGGGTTATTAATTACTCCGTATATTAAATGGGTTGTCCCTTCCGCAATTCTTCGCTCGACCAGGTCGTTTCCAAGATTTTTTCTGAGGGTAGTGGGAGTAGTGGGGGCATACGAGAAAAACTTTAAGAACTGCATTAAAATTTGTTATTTGGGAAACGGCATACAATATATAAAGAATGACAAAACTCGTCATAAACATATAAACCAACCTCTAAATATAAATCTATGAGGAAAAGAAATCAACTCACCGGCAGTTCCCACGAAACAGCGACCCTCACATCACCTGACTATAAAATACAAATTAAAATTCTCTGCGTCATATAGGATACAACACCATCAAAAATTCTTAAACCGTGAGTTCAGTGAATTTAGTATTTTCATGACACTTTTAATATATTCTAAAACAGTCACTTTATCCAAAGCACGTATTTCTTCTTACTCTTCTTTTTTTATAGAGTGGTAATTTAAAAAGAGGGACCACCAACCCCATATTGTTCCGGTGTTGTGAGAGGGTTTGGGGCCTTCACTTTGCCATAAGCTCTTTCTTCCATCTCTATCTCAGAGAGGGAAATCCGGCTTGCCTAGCGTCATAGTGGCGTAAAGATGAACCTTTCACGAGTTAATCCATTAAACTCCAAAATTAACAGAACTTATTCCCTAAAGGAGGGGAGCTGCCCGTTCCTCATCCCCAGTCTTCTCGTAGTGATCGTAAAAACTTCACAGGAGGCTCATTCGGTCGGAAATTGAGAGTTTTAGTCCTTCTTTGTAAGTCAAAAGTGATCTTAGACCAACCAACCCCTGTCCTAAAACTGTTCGGGATATCTGATCCTTTTGTTACCCCTTAGGACATCTGATCGACATTTTGAGGTACCTATTTTGTACTTTTTCTGTGGCTGCTCAATTTTGCATCATACAGTAATGGTTATTGGGAAGTGTGCAGACGTTTTCAGGGGGATATTTTTGGTATGGCGGTAGGGTTGAGGGGATGGGGCTATGTGGGAGGATCTTTCCTTGGAGGAATATGTCATGGGGGAAAAAAAATTCAATGAAAAGGGCGCAGGATTTTCTAGCATTACTATAAAAAACAATGAAAAAATAAACATGAACAGTTTTTTCAATTGAAAGTAAGGAGTAGCATTGAAACTTAAACGAACAGAGATTATTACGCATATGAGGGGTTCTAAAAATAATTTGATGCCGTATTCGGCTTCATATTTGTCGAGCAGCTTGACCTCTTTTGCTCCGGCAAAGAGGTGCACTTCTGATTCGACAGTACCGCCCGCGGGAAGGGCCCGGGCAGAGCCGAGATAATCCGTCTGATAGCGATCGTCCTGCTGCCGGATCATGTGCATGAAGCGGTATTTGACGGCTTCATCCTGTGCAGGCACCAGAGCCGCCAGCCAGTATTTATCGGTGATCCCGATCCAGCCACCGGTTGCCGCGACCTCGACATCCCCGTCTTCCTGCAGGTCATCGTCGAGAACTTTTAATTTTTAACGAACGTTTTTATTAGTAAAAAACATACGTAATTTAAGAATTAACTTACGTAACAAACTTCTATATTCTCATATTTTTATTATGTGTATGAGGGGGTTTGTCCCTCGTTAATACCTCGCTCTTTACACTAAAGCTTAAGTTTTGTCTCAATTCTTTAAGAATGACTCCTGAATCAGAAAGGCGGTAGAATAAATAGTTGAAATTACTAAAAATACTTTAGCATAAACAGCGAGGTACTTAGGAGGAGAAGAATCCCTCATATGCCCGGTCCGATTATGTCAATTACGTTTCTAGGACTTATGATTATTTTCCCCATCAAGTTTCATCCCGATCCCTCCACTCTATGCGTTTTCCAGGATTTCCGGTCCCCCCCCCCCCAACTCCTCCCAATGACATTGGATCCGGTTGGGATTTAAAATAAAAGGTCTGAGTTACGAGGTCCTTCTAAATATTATACTTCATTAAGATCCGATTACTCGTTCGTAAGTTAAAAATATCCCCCTCCCAACTCCCCCAAAGAGAGCAGACCCGTTACGGTTATGTCAGTTTAGGAGTCGATTCAACGGATTCATTTGACATTGACGGTCGTCAATTACCAATTGCCGATCCAGCTTCTGAGCCCATCGATGAAATCTTAACTTGAGCCCAAACCTCTCAAATAGCAACATGGACCCCAAGCAAGCACACGTCGTCTCGCAGTGGAAGCACGATACACCGTTGAACTGCTGCCGTTTTGATCCTCAAGGCCGCTACGTCTTTACCGGATCCGAAGACAACCTGGTGGAACGCTTTTCTCTCAAGGATGGAAAACGTGTCCTGTTTGCCGGTGGCCTACAACATAAAAAAATTAATTGTTGACAAAAAAGAGAGAAAATAAAAAGAGAAGAAAAGAGAGAAGGGTGTAAATACAGAAAGTGTAGAAAGTACCTTATGCTGGTTTTTCAAGAATATAATAGTAGCAAAAAAAAGAGATAAAAAAATTAATTATTATAACATTTAGCCCACATAGAACTACAATCATAAAATATAAAACATTAAAAATAAAAATAAATAATAAAAAATTAAACAGAAAAAAAAAACAGAGAAGAAGGAGAGCTGAGAAAAAAAGACTGAAATGTCTATGCGCGGTTGCAGAAAGGCGAAGACGACATCCCGACCGCCTATCAGGCGGAAGCGCTGGATGAGTGGGCCGGGTGCTGCTCAGATTGGGCTGCGGGTTCCGTACCCGATAGGTTGCCTCTGGCGAATTCGGCACACAAGCCCGCGACCGAACCACGCGATGTGTTCGTCTATTTCATTCACGAGGGAAAGGTACGCGCGCCTCAGGCGGCGATGGCGCTGCAGGAGCGCGTTGTCTGATCCGCGTCGGAAAGCAAGCCAATCACCGCTAACCTTTGCTCTTATTATGCATATGAGGGGTTTCCCTCCTCGTTATACCTCAATCTTTAAGCTAAAGTATTTTTGGTAATTTCAACTATTTATTCTACGGCCTTTGGGATTCAGAGGTCATTCTTAAGGAATTGGGACAAAATTTAAGCTTTAGTGTAAAGAGCGAGGTACTGACGAGGGCAGAACCCCTCATATACGCAATAAAAACATATGAATATAAAAATTCGTTCCATAAGTTAATTCGTAAGTTACGTATATTTTTTACCAATGAAAATGTTTGTAAAAAATTAAAAGTTAGCATCGGTGACTCGGAATAACATTTTCTGACTAGGACTTCCAAATAACATTAACACTATCATTAATTTTTTTTAACTTTGTCAACTCTGTACAGTGTTTCTAACATTGGTTTCTAAATAAGAACAAACAGAATTGTAAATAATAAATAATGTAAACGGTAAAATCCGAGTATTACGAACAAACCAAAGTAGAATATTGTACAATAATTAATAATTAATAACAATAAATATGAAATAATTTTAAAGAAAGACTAGCCAAATCATTTCATAAGGTAAAGAATCTGTGCCGATCTTCGTGGGGCTCGGCGATGGTCACCGACTTGCCGCCGTCAGCGAGGATCACGGCGCCGCGGGGCTCACCGTCGCCGCCCCACTCGGCCTTCACGCTCCAGCCGAGTCGGTCCCGGAAGAACGCCAGGGACGCTACGAAGTCCTTGGGGGCGATGAAGACGTGGTCGAACGCATCCATGATCGGACCTCCCGCGCGGCGAATCCTAGCATCGCCAGCAGGGCCAGCAGCCCGAGGGCCAGGCCGGGGGCGAGGCCCGGCGGGCGGTAGGTGAAGCGCATAGATCCCTTCTCTATTTCAAGCATAAATGAGCATGAATGGGTTTTGTTCAACCTACAGCCTGAATTTTCTCTTTTTTTTTGTTCAAACGTAGAATCACAACTGTGTTAAAAAAAACAATGGTTCTTTTGTAAAAATTAACTTATCTGAAATTTTGTGAAAAAAGTGAACAAGCGAGGCCCTGAGAACAACACAACTCGAAGTACCAAAAAAGTGAGCAACACAGCTGGGACCTACCACTTGTTCCACTTCATGTGTTACACTTCCACCATACCTTATCTTTCGGGGCGATGATGGGCACGCCGCAGTACATGCCGCCCGAACAAGCGCGCGGTGAAGTCGAGCGCGTCGGTACTTGGTCGGACGTGTTTGCGCTGGGTGCGATCCTGTGCGAGATCCTCACGGGCGAGCCGCCGTACCGCGGCGGTGAAGCGCGCGCCGTTGCCGAGGTTGCGAAGCGCGGTGACCTGGCCGCGGCGCTGGCGCGGCTCGATGAGTCGCAGGCGGATCCGGAGTTGGTGGCGTTGTGCCGGGCGTGCTTGGACACGGATCCGGCCGCCCGACCGGTGAAAAATAAGGAAAAGATACACGCGAAAAAATCCGTTCCGATCAGCATTATATTCCTTGACGTCAGCCTCATTTTTTGTGTCACACCCGAGCCAAACAAACCTAATCCACCGTCTGCGACTGTGAACGTGAGAGTAGGCGCGATCGCCAGATACCGCCGAAACCAAAAAAGATATATTTGCCACAATCATTTACCTTCCACGTCTTTCTCGTCGATTTTTTGATCAGGAAGTCCGCGCTCTTTTGTAACCGTCGTGTAATATACAGTACGGAGTATACGAGGTGTCAATGTTACGTGAAAAGGAAAAAAAAACTTTAACGACAGAAAAGCAGTAACGTTAGCTATACATGCAGTAACTTTTATTATAGATGGTTTACGGGTATCTTTAGTGAACTAAACATGTGGTATTATCATCATCGGTGTCATCAAACAGTTCATGGTAACGAACTGTAAGTAAGGAGCGGCCAGGCTCAATAGTAACGGAAAACTAAATAAAACAAAATTTTGATACCAATAGCTGCATCAAATAAATCACATTTTTATGTTGATTTCAAATATACAAGTTTCCAAGATTTTCATTCAGATACTTCAATGTTATTTTATTTACTTACCGTACTTGCCGTTTCGTACTTGCCCGTGGCATTTAAAGGTAAAAACTAAATTTAAAACCAGCAGAAAATGATCCTATATATCATTTAAAATAGCAAAATTTGCCTGAACTGGCAAAGACATAAATATATTATCAATGAGTGAACCAGAACTAGGTAATGTTTCAGGAACTGACTCCCCCCCCCCATGGATACACTCCTAAATGTATAGAAAGTCCATGAATAAATTTATTTACGAGAGTTTGTCTTTGTTGTTATAATAGTTGTTATCCAATAACAACTATAATAGTTGTTATTATATGAAGCCCTCTCACGACATTCTAGGACAACTGGGTCGATACGATTACTCCTGGGGAAAAAACAAAAACAAACAAAAAACAAATAAACACTCACCCGTGATCTGTCTTGTGGCAAAAAATCCAAAATTCCACATTTTTGTAGATAGGAGCTTGAAACTTCTACAGTAGGGTTCTCTGATACGCTAAATCTGATGTTATGATTTTTGTTAAGATTCTATGACTTTTAAGCGTTGAATACGATGGTGTGATTTTTGTTAAGACTTTATGACTTTTAGGGGGTGTTTTCCCCCTATTCTCTAAAATGAGGCAAATTTTCTCAAGCTCGTAACTTTTGATACGTAAGACGTAATTTGATGAAACTTATATATTTTAAATCAGTATAAAAATCCGATTCTTCTGATGTATCAATTAGTATCAAAATCTGATTGTTTAATGTTTCGTTTACTATTGAGCCGGATTGCTCCTTGCTACAGTTCGTTACCACGAACTGTTTGATTACTATTGAGCCGGATAAGGAGCAACATTCAAACTTAAAACGAACAGAAAGTTTTCCGTATATGAAAGGGTTCGTCCCTTCCTAAACGCCTCACGCTTTAAGCTAAAGTTTTTTTTATTGTTTTAAACAGTAGAGTTGTGAGAAAGAGTCAAACATTAGCGTAAAGAGCGGGGCGTTGAGGAGGGGACAACCTCTTCCATATGCCAAATAATTTCTGTTCGTTTTAAGTTTTAATGTAGCTCCTTACTTCCAGTTAGAAACGCTTGATTTTATCTAATTATGTATTCCTTTGTTTTTCTTATAAACAATTAACCTGTTTCTATTTTGTCAACTCGTCAACTTACGAAAACAAAGAAGAAGAAAAAAGAACAGCCAATAAATACATAGTATCAACTGAAAACAAATTTTCAAACCGAAGAGGTCTGTTTGAATCACAAACCTCTTTGAAAGGCATAGACACAAAAAGGAAAATGTCATTCAAATCGTCAATCATAAACAATTAACCTGTTTCTATTTCGTCAACTCGTCAACTTACGAAAACAAAGAAGAAAAAAAGAAGAAAAAAAGGAAGAAAAAAGAATATCGCTGTAGACAACAGCTATGTACAGACTGTCTTTATGCAATTGAGCTGGAGTATGGTCTTTTATGAAGATGATAAGGCAAATTGGATCTGAGTAGAATTATCCTGTGTGTATGGGTGACAAATAAAGCTAGACAAATGCATCAGATATACAAAGTACCACTGCGAAATCCCCTGGATTGTTTCAACCTTCAACATGTCCAAGCAGCCATCCAGGATGTTGTTGTAAAAACTCAAGGACCCTGTTAAGAGGTTCTTTAGCAAGTTGTGTGAAATGGTAGAAGGCATATAGTGGTTCTGCATGCAAAATGTAACCTAACCTAACCAAAATACCAACTAAATATTTAATTATAGCTACAATGTAGTTCTTCATTGAGCTGACACTAATTCTCTCCGAGTACAGACAGCAATAAATCGGTTATTTTCTGATATTGCGGATTCGAATTCTTTGTGTTTTCTGTTATGTACAAGTACAGAAAAAAAATCTAAAGAAAAAAAAATTAAAGAGAAAACTGAATGTTTTGACAACAGTTGCAATTTAAACTCTCATGGCAATCAATTATTATTCTTTTCTCAAATTTTAAATATATGGATTAAAAAAAAAACTTTCCAAAAAAGAAGTTTTTCAAGGAAAAGCAAATCCCATATTAAACTTAAGACCAGCAAATGCAAATATCTGTTACAATTCAAACTCAAAACGACCAGAAATTACTATTAAAGAACAAATGAAACCCAAAACGAACATAAATTAAATAAACAGTCGTAGCAATGAACATACAACAAGTACTAATATAAATGACTAAATAAACATTGAAAAGATTAATCCTTAGATTGAATATGCAAATAAAGCTTAAAAAGCAGGGTTTTATTCTATCCCCCTTTATATGGATCATTTTGATGGACTTCGTCTTAGGGAGCACAGGAAAGGCAATTGGGGACCATGGAATCAAATGGGGAGGAAGAACTCTCCCCTGATTTAGATTATGCTAATGATTTAGGCATATTAGACGAAAGTGTGAGCTCAATAAATGAATGTTTAGAGGTTTTGCGAGTTCAGGGTGCTAGAATAGGTTTGAAAATTAATGTTAAAAAGACTAAGTCACTAAGGCTAGGAATAAGTGAAGACGAAAAGGTGACGTTCACGCCACTGAACCCCATTCCAAACCAAACAACAAGCAACACCAAGACTGGAGCCACTGTCCTCACAGACAATGGATTTCAAGTCTAGTGTTCTAGTCACTCGGCTAGCACGATAATAATAATAATAAATTATAATAATAACAATGAGTAAGAAGATAAATATTGATCCTTGGAAAATAGCGGTAACTCTATTAAATTTAATTCTATTAAAATTAATTAAATTTTCTATTCTATTAAAATTAAACTTACTCTCTCGGCCAAAAACTAGATGCTAATACCCTGTGCTTAGAGGTCAGATCAGGTACGAACACCCATGAGGTACAACTGAGACATGCAATCTTGTTTTTCATCAAGATAGGCTGAAATTGGAAAACCTCTTCAATTATATGCTGCATTGACAACAGTTTCATCCCATCTGGTACGTTTTCTGATGACGAGATAGGAATTCTCCACCTCCCCTGTTAAAAGATGGATTGTGTCAGGACACCCAAAAGAGACTGCTAGCTATCACTTTTCATCAGGTATGATTGGAATATTACAACCCTTCTTGCTAATGTGCAAATGTCATAGCCCAACCTTGCACCTCTAACATTTTTTCCACTTTGCATATTTTCTCATTCTCTTTTTAAAGTTGCTCTGTCAAAAATATTTCCAAATTAAATAATAAATGTTTCATTCGCAAAACCCTGCATTTGACAAAAAAGAAATAAGAGATTATCACTGCTCTTAGCCTTGTGTTTTTCATTAAGATCAAAAGCATACCCTTTTCTACTCGCTTTAATGTTAAGAAATTAATTTTTTGCACTACTTAGTTACAATCAATCATACCTTCTTCAAATTGGTTAGTAATTAGATAAATAGTCTCTGGATTGAATGCAAATTACTTAAATAGATCCAAATTGCCTGACCTGTTCCTACAGCCTGCTAAGTTAACAGCAGGGCATCTATCTGGAGGCCTTGCAACATATATGAGGAAAGAATTATCATGCGCCGGATGCCCAGGGTCTCGCGCAGGCGCGCGACCTCGATGCCGCCGTCCTCGAGCGCGTCGAGCGTGCGTCCGTAGGTCGCCGCCTGCCACGGTGCCGTGAGGTAGCCCGACGCGCGGGTCACGTAGACGTGCGCCGCGTCCGTGTACTGGCTTTTGATCGTACCCAAAGATACAGATAATTCCCGGGCAATTTCCCTGCATTTATAGCCCTCGCGCCACATTTGAAATGGAATGCGTTGATGGTCGGGCAAGCTTAAAACCAGTGTTCGTAATTCCTGATATTGCAGGTTTTTTAACCCGTCGTTGGCCGCTACCCCTTTTTGTTTGATAAAGGTCTCCGGTAACCCGCCTACTGCTTGAAGGATTTTTTTATGTCGGCGTTTTTTCCGATACGTCTTGATAAAGCCATTTTTCATAATTACCAGCGACACCCCTCATTGTCGAAGATTATTATGAACTAACAGCCGTTTCTCGCCCAAAGTGAACCAATTCTTACTTATAAGTCCCTCTCCCGTAATAGGCATCAAGTTCACCGGAAACAAATACATGGGTACACCAACTAGCATAGTTGCAAACCCCTCATCACTAAAGATGACCTAACAGCAGATTATTACTTACAAATCCCCTACATGTCTTACCACTTGAACCAAATTGGCTTTACCATCAAATACACTGGAAACAAATAACAGATACACCAACCAGCAAAAGTTGCTGGCCAAAAATACGAAATTCCTCATTTTTGTAGATGGGACCTTGAAATTTTTTCCATAGGGCTCTCTGATACGCTGAATGCGATGGTGTGATTTTCGTTAAGATCTTATGACTTTTAGGGGATGTTTTCCCCTATTTTCCCAAATAAGGCAAATTTTCTCAGGCTCGTAACTTTTGATGACAAAGACTGAATTTGACGAAACTTATATATTTAAAATCAGCATAAAAATGCGATTCTTTAGATATATCTTTTAGCATCGAAGTTCCGTTTTTTAGAGTTTTGTTTGTTTCGGTTTGATGTCACGGGGCTGTCGGTTCGGGGTCTGGTGAAGGTTGACCCCACATGGCAGACCATCCCAAAGTTTTTCACTTTGGTGAGCTCCTGTCGCTTGGTGTTCCGGAGAATGACATGGAATGCCAAAGTGGATGCAGCGCTACGTACTCTGCGAAAGGCATGTCTTTGTTACCCACAGCGTGCAACAGATACGTCATGGCTGGACTCATTGTTGGCCGATGAGACTATGGAATGGCCCTTGTCTGATGCTGATAAGTCCACAATTGAGACACTGCTGAAATTTGATGTTTGGAATGATATTGTATCTCAGAGCTCTTATTTTAATTCCCAACCGGATCTGGTGACATTGGGGGGGAGTTGGGAGGGGAAACCTAAAACTTGGAAAACACTTAGAGTGGAGGGATTGGGATAAAACTTGGTAAGAAAAATAAGCACAAGTCCTAGATACATGATTTGACATAACCGGAATGGATCCGCTCTCTTTGAGGTAGTTGGGGGAGGGGTTAATTCTGAAAAATCAGAAAAAATGAGGTATTTTTAACTTAAGAACAGGTGATTGTAGGCACATTTCACAATCAATTTGGTAGGGATATCACCTGGGTATACTGACTTATTTGTAACAAGATTTTCGAATTTAAGCTGGGTCTGATGTATTTCAATCACAGGAATGTCACTCACTGCACTGTTGGCCGGCATATTTTGGAGTGGCGGGTGAGTTTTACAAATTGAAGTAAAATAATCATTCATGATGTCTGCACTCACTGGGTTGCTATTACTATCCAGTAAGAGAAACTTAGAAGAGACCTTTCCCATGAGATCTTGGATACATTTGTGGAAATTCTTCGATTTAGTCTCATTCTTGTAGTACACCAAAATATAAAATGGCCCATAGTGACACCTGGATAGGCCCAATGAGAAATTGGAAGTAACGGCTACTGTAACTCTTAAAGTAGAAATTGGATTCTTAAGGAAATCTTGCACCACGACCATCATTCTCGTTAAAGAATTTTAAAACCGGTGCAACATAGACAGTTTCTAGTGGCCAGATATCGGAAGAACCGTGGAATCGACTTAAAGAACGTCATTCACTGGATAGGACGTGTAGCAATTGTACGTCTCCTAAGCGGGGGAACATAAATGACGACCGGGACACTCAAAGAGAAATTACAGACTGGGACACAAATGGCGACCGGGACACAGGGAATATAAAGGACGACCGGTACACAGGGACACAACTACAACAGGGACACCGGGGGATATATAAATGACGACGGGGACACAGGGAATGTTCGATTAACAATCACCATCAACAAAGCCCAAGGGTAATCATTAGAATCATGAGGTATAGATCTGAATACGGATTGTTTTGCCCATGGACAATTATATGTTCCATGTTCAAGAGTCGGTAAACTGAAAATACTCTTTTTTGCTTGGATAATATAAATTTTAGTGCCCTAAGAGTGAAATGCTTTAAAAATACTTGTGAATTTGTTTATTAATAAAGCATGCAAGTAAAAAAAAACTCTGTATTATTTAGTTTTTTTCTTCCATGTATAGGTAACCATCATTAATGACAAGCAGCGGCTGTTCGTCAGAATTAAACTTCTATAAATCTTGCCATGCATAGTGAGGATCACATTTTCTACAATATAATGTAACTTCATTTTTAATACATATCTTCTTAAATTCAATTATGAAAAAGCTTAGAGTGGAGGGATCGGGATGAAACTTGGTGGGAGAAATAAGCAGAAGTCTTAGATACGTGATTGAAATAATTGGAATGGATCCGCTCTATTTGGGGGAATTGGGCGGGTTAATTCTGAAAAATTAGAAAAAATGACGTATTTTTAACTTACGAAAGAGTGATCGGATCTGCTTGAAACTTAATATTTAGAAGGACCTCGTAACCCATATCTCTTATTTCAGATCTCAACCAGATCCACCGTCATTGAGGGGGGCAGTTGGGGGAGGGGACTGCATCATTCTTATTTTATGTTGAGGCTTATAAATTGGCACCCATGTTTTTAGTAATTGCAAAACTTAAAGGAAAAGCCAAATTAAAACATTCCACTTTTTTTTATAATACCTTTCAAACTTTACTTGAGTTCAATCCAGAAATATTTCAGAGGAAAAATAACTAGGAAACTTCAAAGGTAAGAGGATTAATTACTCAAAATCTAGCAAACTTAAAGGGGCTTAGCAACAAAATCCAATATATGTTGAATTTCCAGAAATTTCCAGTTAACAAAATTACCTTTGGTACTTGCTCCCCGGCGTGTAGGCCAAGCGAATCTCATAGTCGCCCTCAGCGGGCAACTTCACGCGAAAGGTCATTTCGCGAGGCTGATCCCGCTGCTGGTCGTCATGCTGGTAGCCCGCTCCGACGAATCCCGCCACCGACGTCGAACGGACCCAGCGACCGACCCGTTCGGCCTGCTCATCGTCGACCACGATGCCCGCCAACGTTGTGGGGTCCACGGCGCGAGAGCTAGGTGAGCGGCCCTGTTTTTTCAGCTGCGAGGTAATCTGCTTGAGCGCCTTACGCTTGGTTGGTCCCCAATCCCCCATTGCACTTCCTGGCTGAAGGGCCAAGAAATGGAGATCAGCTTCGCCGGTAGGGACTGTAAAGTCTAATGCCGTACTCTTTACCTTTTTTTATATCACCCAGTTAATACATATACCTTTGCTAGCTTACGATTAATCCTGCGCTACTTTAAGCGATGGCATTTTCATACTATAGCACATTCATTCTTTTTTGTGTATGCCTTTCGATTGGCATCGTTGATTTCTTGCAAGCGCCTGGGATTACCGCGTTCAAATAAAATGACATTCAGGCCACCTATGAAAGCCAGATGTCGACCTGGGCCGCGTTGATGGGACACGCGAATTTCCTGATGCATGGCGCCGGTTGGCTGGAGGGCGGATTGTGCGCCTCGTTCGAAAAAATGATCATTGACGCTGAGATGCTGCAGGGCATGTCGGAATTCCTGCGTCCGCTGCTTGTCGACGAGGCGTCCCTGGGCTTCGATGCCGTAAAGGATGTCGGCCCGGGTGGCCATTTTTTCGGTACCACGCATACGCTGCAGCGATACGAGACGGCGTTTTATGCACCGATGACAGCGGGTAGTAGATTTCCATCATGTTTGAATCTTGAAAGGAAACTAGAATTATGCATTTTCAATCAAATCAGCCTCTTTCAAAGTTCACACGACAACTCCTTCCATAAAAACCTTATATGCCCATGGGGGCATAAATTACAACCCTTCTTTCCCAAAATTTGGGGATTCTTCCAATACCAAAGGCCTTATTAGTAGTGATTTCATAATATATTTCACGAGAGCCCTACCCCTGGATCCTATGAGAGCTCTGTCCTGCCATTATATGAGAGCTCTATTTCGTTACCAAGATGATAGCTTGTGCAGCAACCAACCATATACTGGCACATTACAGACACATGGAACAGCATGGCGATGTTCAGCAATGGGACAACTTAGGTCTACACAACTGTAATAACAATCAAGTGGAAGCAGTACACAGTGAAGAGCGATATGGTTCTGAGCTCCGTACCAATGATTCTAGCATCGATCTGGCTCAACATTGCGACAAATTGTCGAAAGTGCAGCAGATTTCCGATAGAAAGTCGATTGCTAGACACTATCAACTCTCTGTAGGTGCTCCCAAGCCTAGTCTACAAAGACAAAAATCCAACAGAATACGTTAGAGATGAAAAAAAAAATCCATGTTTTAAATAAAACGCCACTTCTTTCGGACACAAGGATAAAAACTATCAGTCGAAAATCAAAACAAATTAAGTGCAAATGTTTTGAGTAATTTCTGATTGAAGCTGCTAATTTACAAGGACGACGTCCCTAACCCACACAATAGGATTAATACAAATACACGTCGAAGCCTAAGCCTAAAGAGAGAGAGAGATTTTTTTTTAATAGTTATGCCACTTATACTTGATGGCGTCGACCTCGACTATGAGGTGGTCGGTCAATCCATGCTGATGGTCTCGGCCAGCGGCACGGCCGTGAAGCTGGGCTAAGGGCCGGGAGTTGGAGATGGCCAAGGACGAGCAGCTGATCGAGCGCCCGGCTCTCACCCTTCCGCCGGAAGAGACGGAGTGGGTGTGCGGCCACTACCAGGAGGCAAATGTCATTCTGGAATATGGCAGCGGCGGTTCGACCGTGCTGGCGTCTGAGCTGAGCGGGAAGAAGGTCTTTTCCGTTGAATCCGACAAGATGTGGTGGTTAGGTTTTGGGACTGTACCAAGCTTGGTGGGACCTAGACTCAACTTACCATATGTAGGTTAAGTGTAGGCGCTCCACCAAGCTTGGTACAGTCCCTAAACCTAATCTAGACTACTAAAACGTAGGAAACAGGCTGAATCCTTAAAAACTCAAGGATTTTGCAAGAAATAAGCCATAAGACGCAAATTGTTCTTCTTACTCTTAAAACTGGTCAGCAGAAGCTACTCGAGGCGGGGGTTGCGACACGTTAGTTGTGGGTATTAGTTGGTCTGTATTTCTACGATGATGAGCATGGAAGGGGGGGGCTGGTTGCTCTCAAATCACTTTGACTCTTAAAAAGGGCACTATAACTTCCAACTTCAAATCAAATAAGCCCCATCTGAAGTTAACCATCCATTCCATAAAAATTTTATATGTCCACATGACATAACTTACAACCCTATTCCCAGGGCACTGGGGGTCGTATCAACCCTTGAGACATTATTATACGTTCTTTGAAATATTTTTAACAAGATCTCCATCTCGTAATTTCAATCAGATGCTTTTGATGAAAAGAGGGGTTGTCCGCCCTGAAATTTGCCTACATGACAGGTCTATACCTATTGAAATTTTGACAAAACAACAATTTACCTTATTTTCAGTTACCAATTGCTTTTTCTCTGCCTTTAGTTCTGAAAATGCAATTCCTGTTATTTGTGTAGAATTCTGAGCCATATCAATGTTGTTTTTTTTTCAAAATTTAGGAAATGTATTTGCATATCTTTAAAACCTTATAAATTGTTTTTGAGAAAAGTTGTGAAGCTGAAAACAATTTTATTGTACTTCATTCAAGCAGAAGATCTATTTTGCATTATTTTCTCTTCCTAGGATTTTAATCACTATTATTCTCAGTTAACTCCAATGAAAAATCATATTACACAACAATGCACTCAACATTTAGATACGATTTTCCTTTTTACTTCTTTTTTAATAAGTAAACTTATTTTAAATTAATATATTAAAATAAATTAAATAAATAAATAACTTTGTTTAAACAAATGAACAAAAGACTTTTTTTAGTGTGCGGGAGGATCATAGAACGAAACAAGAGCTAAGAGCTCATATGGCACTTGTGACGAGGCAAGAAGAGCTAAGAGAGAGAGTTTAAGTACTGAAAAAAGTCAAGCTTTTGGTCTAATTTAGTTTAACTTGCGAATGGAGCAACGGATCCAGATGAAAGCTAGACGAAAGATGACTAGGATCAGGGCTCATATCAAGCTGTGATATCACAAGCCATATCTAAAATAGGGCGAGGGGGAGGGGGTTTCAAGTTTTAAGAAAGTCGAGTTTTCCTTCAGTTTAAGTCATCCTTGCCCAGAGTTTTCCTTGCCCAAAGCCTGAAAATAACCCTTTTCCAAAATAAGTCATACTAAAGCCAATTGCCAATTGGCACTATACCGAAATCTATTGATAATAGTGATTTAACTTTATGTATTAGACAATTACAATCAGAGTCTAGCCAAAAAATACTAAGATTAAAAGCAACGCATGCTTTGTTAATTGCACAAACGGGTTGGGGGAAGGGAGCTGGGTTTATTATCCCAACTCTGCTTGATTATAAAGGCCCAGTATTTGTTTTAGATTGTAAGTCTGGTGAAAATTATGAGGTGACTAGTAGGCGTAGACGAGAGCTTGGGCGGCAGGTGCATTTGTTTGATCCATACACATCATTAATCTTTGCCTATTGGCTGTTCTAGTACTGGTCAGGGAGGTCAGCTGCCCCCCGATTTTATGACATTAAATTCTGTTTATTTTATATTTTTAAACTCAAAAGGTGCTTAATTGACAAAAAATTGTTACAATTATAATTTTTGCATACCTTGCTTCTCCCTTACCGTTTATGAGGCTTAAATCCGTTACTATCCTAGCCTGTGACAAATAAGCCTATACAAAACGATTGTAGATTCAGTAAAGTTACTTGATTATTAGGGATTTACGTATTTGTTTGATTGTAGTAAAGTAAATTCTGGTCGCTTACAAACAGATTCGCTGTTTTCAGTTTAACTATGTGGAATACAAGGCCTCGAATAGCTTCTTTGCCCACATATTCACCTCCCTTAGTGTAATTACAAGCAATGTGAAGTGCTGTTCTACCGACATCATCTACTGAGTTAATATCAGCACCAAATTCCAAAAGGAATCTAATAATGTCAGAAAAACCCTGTTCAGCACCTATATGCAATGGTGTGATGTTATTCTTAGTTTTGGAATCCACTTTTGCACCGTATTCTAAAAAGTGTCCTTAATTGGTTTGCTTTTACTGTACAAAAACTTCTGAAGTGCCTTAGGTGTTAAACACCTTTGGTCCTCAGTTTTATAGATTATGAGCCAGCGTTCGATTCTGTTGACAGAAGAGCTTTAGCAAAGGTCTTATCCTTGTATGGTATACCAGACGAATAAACTAAAGTGATTAGTACTATGTACGAGAATAACACTGCTGCGGTTAAGGTAGGAAATGAGGTTAGCAGCTGGTTTTGTATTAAATCAGGATTTAAGCAGGCTTCGGTTCTACCCCAATCTTCAATTATTTTTGGAATATCATCACTAGTTTCAACATAACACATTCCATTATCATTACTCAAAATTGCTACTTCTTCAATAATGTCTTCTCGAATTAAATTCCAAAATGGGAAAACAATTGTAGACAACACTAGTCCTGCAACTACAAAAGCACCTCCAAAAACTAATCCTGCCTTTTGGCTTGAATTAAGTTCCATTCTACCAGGTACCGCCATCGCCTGCATTAGGATCTAATTTCTTTGCAGGGACATTACCATGTGCTTTTTTCATGTGTCTTTTATAAATGTAATGATCCCCCCAATATTTTCTTAGTACCGTCAAATAAACGATGGAAACCAAGAAAAAAATTGAAAAAGCTTATCATATTTTTTTTAGTAGCTAATCAAGCAATTACCTATTTTGCAATAATCCAATTGATTTTCCCGAAAATTTCAAAGTAGGCACCATCGCCGTGAAATTTCGGCTTAGGGGTGGCAACAATGTATTATTTGCTAAATAGAATGTTGCATATGAGTACCAACTCCTTGCTTGGTAAAAATTAGTTCGTGGTTTTTGTTTAGTTCGTCTTTTCTGGTTCCGGCAATTTACTTATTATACTAAACACTTCTTCATATAGCACCTGAACTTCTTGGCTATCATAAGGGTTTTGTTGCGAGAAACGCACAGTTTGATCTGATCGTATATAATACCCCAGGGCCAACTCAACGGTTTCATTGATCAGCTCATCAAATAATGCCATTAAAGGATCTACTGATTCCCTCACCGCCCCTTTTTCATTGAGTATTGAATCTGAGCTTTCTTTTTCCATTGCTTTCGCTGCTTGATATCGCGCCGCATTTTCAGAATCTATAATCCCTATTGCGAAATTTTGAGTTTCTTCACATAAAACTTACTGAATTAATAATGTCTGTGCAATATCCAATTTAGATGTTGACACTTTGAACTCTGAACTGATACTGATGATAATAAGTACAGATGATCAATTCTTGGTGAAATGTCATGAATCAAGATGATAATACAAATGATGAATATGATTTAATTTAGTCATTGGCTGGTGCTATGACTGGTGCCAGGTGAACTTTGAACTGGCTGATGAATATCAGCTTTGTAAAGTTCAGCCATCTGCAGTAACAAATTGTAGGAAGAAGAAAACTTAAGACTAGAAATATTCAACTTCGTTAAAAACTATTCTTGCAGAAAAATAATATCATGAGATAAGAGATTGTCAAGCAGAAGTTATTTATCCTTAATTATTATTATTATTATTTATTGGAAAACCCGTCATACAAAAAAAAGCAAAAGACGGAGCAATAAACGAAAGAAAAAATACACACTGAGCGCGCAATAAACGAAAAAAAAAAAATATACACTGAGCGCGAAGACAAACACTTAAAAAAAGCACCACAAAAACATCTAAAGAAAAATTTAAGAAAAATTTCAAAAAGAGTGGCATAGGAATTGGAAAGACCTACACGACATAGGAATGGAAAGAATCACAATAGTCGACATTCTTTATCATAGATTTTCAGCTCCTCATGAATGATTAAGTAGCAATCTCACTGAGCTATTGGCTCAATTAATCGACAAAGAACCGTTCACAACTACAAACCCAAAGAATAGCTACCCATCTAGCAATTAACAGAAACTAGCACCATCTATCTCAAGAGATGCTGTGAGATATGAACTTCCTCCAATGTCTGAGGTAATAGGCTTAGGACTGTCCGTGCAGGATTTCGATTCTTGTTGACAGAAGAGCACCGACAAGTGCTGAAAACCATGCTGTGACCAATATGGGCTCAGGATTGCACAAAACCTTCGTTCATAATAGAGGTCCAAGGGACTTCTTGCTGCATGTTCTAAGTCGGCTTAAGCGCTTTGATGTAGACTTGAGAAGATATGTTGATCCCTGTCCTGCACTGGTATCCGGGATCATTACATTTTTCTGGGCAAAAACAATTTCAATGATTTAAAGAACATGAAAATATTTTGATGAAGCAACATTTTACCTTAATTTTCAGTTACTAGTTGCTTTTTCTCTGCCTTTACTTCTGAAAATATAATTCCTGTTATTTGAGTAGAATTTTCAGCCATATCAATGTTTTTTTTTTTCAAAATTTAGAAAATATATTTGCATATCTTTAAAACCTTATAAAATGGGATTGAGCAAAGTTTTGAAACTGAAAACAATTTTGTTGTACTTCAATTAAGCAGAAGATCTTTTTTGGCAAGGTTTCACTTTTATAATGCACATATTTTAAAAGGTCATCTGCATATAGGAGCTTTAAACCCCTACAGTAGGGTTCTCTGATACGCTGAATCTGATGGTGTGATTTTTATTAAGATTATATAACTTTTAGGGGGTGTTCCCTCCTTTTTTCGAAACTCTGATGTTTCAGCATAAAATTAGCATAAAAATCTGATTCTTTTGATGTATCTATTAATGTCCAAATTCCGTTTTTTTCGAGTTTCGGTTACTATTGAACCGGGTCGCTCCTTACTTACAGTCGTCTATTAGACACTTATTTTTATCCTCAATTTTAAAATATGGGCGATGAACTTTTCACACTCAAACTGCAAATCTCCGATTAGAATCTTTACCGATTGGAACAAGGCGTTGAAATAGTTGAGAGCATACTTAAGAAAAAGCAAATACACTTTCGTGAAGGGGTTTTTCATTTCTAACAAGATTTTGTCTGCAGCAACTTGGCGGTCTTCTGCTAAAGCTAGCGTGAAAAACTTTTCAAGAGCACAGCACAGATCGAGAAGTCTCGCAATGTTCTGGTGAGCAGCAAGCCATCTCGTGTCTGCGAGTTTAAGCAGCTGTTCAAGGTTGTTCCCGGCTCAATAGTAAACGAAACTCTAAAAAACGGAATTTTGATACTAAAAGATACATAAAAAGAATTGGATTTTTAGGCTGATTTTAAATATATAAGTTCATCAAATTTAGTCTTTGTCATCAAAAGTTACGAGCCTGAGAAAATTTGCCTTGTTTTGGAAAATAGGGGAAAACACCCCCTAAAAGTAATAGAATCTTAACGAAAATCACACCATCGCATTCAGCGTATCAGAGAACCCTACTGTATTAGTTTCAAGCTCCTATCTAAAAAAAATGTGGAACTGATCGCTATTTTCAACTTGTGGATCGTCTGCAACTTCTTTAGGGTTATTTACTTCTTCAGCATTATCAGTGTCTATACGACCCTCAGCCTCTTGAATAGCTTTAAGACCGTCGCCTAAGGTATTTTCTTCGCCTTGCGGATTTACTTCCTCCTGTGAGAGCGCTTGGGTGAGCGGACACAGCAGTAAAATCGCTAACAATAAGAAAGCAGTATATATATTCGTCATCCTTTTCATCTCTTTCATGGCCCTGGGTCTCATTATTTCTATTTCACCTATTAACCCGATAATCAAACCTAAAATTTTTAAAGTGGATTAAAATGGTAGATTACCTTTGAATTAGCCAAATATTGACAACACTTTCACAGTGAACAACATAGAAATCTCTGCTGAACCATGAAAGCTGAGAGGAAGTGGGCCATTCCAGATAGCATTTATAGAGACCTATATTACACTAGTATATCACACATTATATTATAGAGACCTAGTTCTCACAATTACACTCCATATGGTTATTCAGCTTTATCACTGTACCTAAGAAAATTTTTTCATTTTCTTGCTTCCACAATTGAAAATTTTGAAAGAGAAAAAAAAAATTAAGGACACAACTTTATACAATTAGTCGGATGAAAACAATTCGTTCTTTTTCGAAAATTAAATTAAAAAAAAAAACAAGTTTTTTAACTGAAAGTAAGGAGCAACATTAAAACTTAAAACGAACAGAAATTACTTTGTATATGATAGGGGCTGCTTCCTCATCAACGCCCTGCTCTTTACGCTAACGTTTGACTCTTTCTCTCAACTCTTCTTTTTAAAACAGTAAAAAACTTTAGCGTGAAGTTTTAGAGTTTGTGCTCTGTCGTCCAACCCGTTTTCCGTCACCGCTCACCGCTCACCGCTCACCGCTCGCTCCCACGCAGCACGGCCGGGCGACCATCGCGATCAAGATGACGACTACTATCACTTCCGTCGTGATCTCGACGACCGACGCCGAGACCGGCGCGATCGCCGCGAGTATCGACGAGATGCATTCCCGCGTGATGACGATCGATACAGACCGGGCGGCGGTGGTGGCGGAGGAGTCGGTGGCCGGATGGGACGAGCACGACGTCCTCGCTCCCCAACACGCTGGGGACATGACTCAGCAATGAGGATCTCGAAGAGTGGCAAGAACAACTCTTAGCAAATGACATTAAAGGCCTTGAGGATTTAGACGGAAACGACCTATTTACTGCTATTCAACAACAAACAGACGAGAGCTTCCACAGGCCTGCGAGCCCAGATGCAAATGCTCGTGAAGTGCAGCGAATCAATCGGTTAGCCATGGTAACCATTACGCGTGCAGCTTTTGTTGAACTCATGGGGTTTGTTAATGATGGTAATGCAAACGGGGATGACGTTCAGCTCTACATTCAATTGATTATCGACCTTAAACTCTTTTTTATTCTCTTTCTGAAACTTGATCGCCATAAGTTAATTTTATCTAACGATGGAAAAATCTTCGGCCCCAGCCATCCGGGCGTAATCTAATACAGTCGCAAATTGTTTGTATTTCGCTTTTTTATCCGGTTCTATTTTGACTAATTTGTCGTTTCTTGAAACCAGTTTGACTTTTAGTTTTTCGATTAAATTTTCCAGAGTCACCGGGGAATTGTCTAAAAGCAGATCGCCAACTGCAGAAATGCGAATGGTAATATCTTTTTGTTATTTTGTTTTTCTGTGTATCTGAATATTCTGTTAATATAAAGATATAGCAAGGTAGTTAGACTACTTTAAAATAGCCTACCTATTGGGGACACACTTTAGTCTGTAGATCCATACCTGAGTTTTGTTTCCTAACCTAACTACTTTCCAAGATAGCAAGAAGTAACTTGTCGAGAATTTGCCGTGTCTAGGCTATTAACTAGGAATTAACAAATTCAAATCCTGACTGTATCCTAACCTATTAGGCCTGCTGCTTAGCCTGACAAAATAATTCAGCTGGTAGTCTAAGGTATATATGCTATCTATGATTTAGGTGGTGGTACATTTGATTTTTCTCTTTTACGTTTGCAAAAAGGGGTTTTTCAAGTTTTAGGTACAGGTGGTCATACAACCTTAGGAGGGGACGATGCTGATTTTGCCATTGTGCAAACCCTGGTTTCAGACTATCAAAAATTATCTCCAAGTGCCTTGAAACAATTATGTCGTCATGCGCGCACCATGCGAGAACATCTTTCAACAGCTGAAACAGGTGAATGGACATTTACTGTTGATAGTCAAACATATTCTTTTCAATCTAACACTTATCCGTCAAATTTCAAGAAATATGCCCTCTGATCACTCCCACAACCCACACTAACACACATATAGCATACAAAAATCTTTAACAGTCACTACGACGAAATTCAACCATCACACCGCAAAATAGAAACTTGACAATAGGAAAAACAAACTTAGAAAAAATGGAGACTCCTCATTTGTCACTTTTCGCTCACACCTCCATTCCATGAAACATAGATATCGGAAAATTTGAATATTTTCCGATATTGTGCCTATTCGACATATTAATTTCGGGTGTCGTACGTGAACGCTGAGATCTCGTTCATCAAACGAGTCTGTGACCTGAGTGATGAACAATTGAAGATGGTGGTTGAATCGGCGGGGCAGGCGTTCGAGGAGATGAACGACTTGGTTGCGCCGCAAAACCAAGTCATTCGTGCGGCACAGGTGCACTATCGAGGCGTGAATGGTGTGTCGTTCAAAGGGGATCCCGTCAAACGTGTCCGTCAAGACGCGGCGGAGTTCCTCCCGCTGATTTTGACAGAGGCTCAGCACCAAAAGTACACGCGTGAGTCATCGCTGATGCAGTGTAGCTGCCCCTATTGGCATTCCATCCCAATGAGAGCTCCGCCTGTGAACACTGTCAAGACATGCACAGCACGCAACCATGTGCAACGGTTCTCGCAATGGCAAGCAGTACACAGTACAGCGACTTCGCCAAAGGTGTACAGCTGTACTGTAAACGATCGATGCTCAAGAGGTGTCAATTTTCATGAATCGGATGGTGATCAATGCGAGATCAATGCGTCAATGTACATGTAGACCTATCGGACGGCTTGCTTTCTTCATTCACCAAAGCTAGTTTGGGATAACAAGATCCCACATAAACCTCAAGGAAATGACTGTAGTAAAGGGCTGTAATTAGTTTACTTAACTAATAAAACGAATTTGACATTGAGCATGCAAAAAAAGTCATTAAAAGAAAACCTCAGGACACGGCAGTTAAGCTAGTTCTATTTCAGAGATTATGTTGCCATCTTGCATTGCTATAAATAAAAGAAGGATAAAGTGACTTCTGTACACATGACCCCCTTAAATATTTTTCCTCTGTGAAGATTGCATCTAGAATGGTCCTAGAGCATTGAGAGGCCCTTGCGCGCGTCCGTCCCGCGCGCCACTCTGTCGCCCAATTCGAGGACGGATAAAGGGGAATGCAAAACCATGGTCGATCAGCCGAAATCGCCGCTGACAATTTTTCGAGACCATTGCGAGAAAGGCGAACTCGCCTATCAGGTCGATTCCGACAGCGGCAAGGCGGTGTTCTATCCGCGCACCGTGGCGCCGGACACGGCAAAACCGAACCTGGAGTGGCGCGTCAGCAAGGGGCTCGGCACGGTCTATGCGACGACGACCCTGCACCGCCGCGGCGAGGCATAGCAGGTCCCAATGATCACCGTTGGCTCCTAGGCAAGAAGACATGATCCCGGGGGTATCTGATGCACTAATAACAGCAGCTCCTGCTCCATCTCCAAATAAAATGCAGGTTGTTCGATCCTCATAATTCATTATTTTTGATAAGACTTCAGATCCTACAACCAGAATGTTTTTGTTGGTTCCACCTTGAATCATTCCTTTTGCGACATGTAGTGAATATAGAAATCCTGAACACCCCGCTGAGACATCAAAAGCATATGCATTTTTAGCACCAAGTTGACTTAATGCTAGACATAGAGTTGCTGATAATGCAATACGGGGCTGTTTGGTATGCCATGCAGGGGATAACATCGATCCCGCACCCAAAACAACTGCCCCTAAGATAAAGACGATAAACAACGGCATCGTGTGATTGCTCCTCAGTATTCCAATTTATTTAGCCTAGCTAAGTATAATTTGAGATGCGCTCTTTTTCCAGATGATTACCAGATACACTGCAACCTAGCCAACCAAATGATCAATTGCTGAGTATATCTGCCTACGATAACGATGAAGTCCTGAATATTGATTTTTTGACCGGACGCGAAATCTATTTTACCAGCACAGGATTTTACTTGTGCGGGGCCTCGGGCCGGCCCTTTTCTGACCCTTGCGTGCAGGGGGGGGGAGGGGCGGACAAGTAGAATCCGGAATCGACCAAGTAGATTTCGGGTCCGGTAAAATTGGGAATAGGAAAGTAGGTCTGCTCGGTTTGGAAGGCGATGCGGTCTTATTATTTACTCTACACCCAATTTGTGGGTGAAGCCGGCTCGCCTTCTACACTACTCGACAGTTGGAAAATATCTCCCGTGATCAGGTCATCCATCGGGCGATAGACGGCCGAGAGACGGCCGGTGGTATGGCCGCCAAATTCGGAATGTACGTCATGGCGCAGCGCGGCCGAGAGGTTCCACATATCGTTCGGTGCCCAGGTCAGTTCGGCAAAGGTGCCGTTGACGGTGGTGTCCTGGCTCTGTCCGTCGACAAAGAGGCCGAAAATCGTGTGGTCCAGCGCCACGGCGGTGTCGAATTCCTCGATCGTGTGATCGGCGCCAAATGCCAGCCGCGCGGTGGCGCCAAGATCGACGCCGCCCTTCTTACAGTTAGACAGGAGCTCTTGGGGCAGTGGTCTGTCATCTGGTGTTCTTCTGAGCAAACTTAATGCTACCAGTTTTGCCAAAAAAAGATGGCGCCCCAGTTAACTCAGGTGAAAATAGTCCAATTAAGGCGCCTTTATTGTATTTCAATGGCATGGCACACACATTAGATAAACAATGGAGTGTCAATAATAAACAGCATCATTTCGTTTGATTGCGTGGAACAGGGACAATTAACATAAACTTAGATGGTATCTGCGACTGCTGCAAAGCGTCAACCAGATGTATGTGCAATATCTTAGCTTACTTGGAACTACACAGGAAAGGATTTGTTTTTATACATTTCCTTTTTCGAAATAAATATAACCGTTCTTCACAAGGGTTATTTTAAATCAAATAATCGAAATCAAACAACTTGTGTAGAAGTCGGGAACCAGTCTACTTAAAGCGTGATAATGAAATTAGGCTAAACACTCCATTGCCCTCTTAATGAACAAGGAGAAAGGAAACTTTCCAGAGAAGGAAATATCTAGCAGCGAAGAAAATCTGACTTTTTTCTTTCCGGTCTGCTATTTTTACTTATGATAAAAACTATTTATCATAAGTAAGAATTTGTGTTTGGTGTTTTTCACGACTCAATGTGGCACAAAGTAGCCGATTATTTGTTTCTGATTGTGCAGATGCGTGCATCCCCGTCTTGTACCATTGAAACGCATGATTTAATTAATTTTTTTAGCGTAATTGTGTTTCAACTATTTTGTCCGTTTTCTTATCCCTGTTATATGTAACAGCAAGCAGCTTAAAGGCAAGTTTGTTCCTAATCCAGCGGATGTGTGTATCTCATTATCCTGCTATGGGACTACGCAAAAGGCCTGAAACTTTTGATTCCACCATGTCTATGACAAAGTATACCCTTTCATTTTATTTGACCAAAACCTCCATTATTGCTCGTTAAAGGTCTCATTCAAGTTTTCAAGGAGGCAGTTGATTACCATTTTACCATTCACGGATGGTAGCTCTTAAAAGGTACACTGGAGAAACCTATTTAAGCCCCATTTATAATGAACTAGTTTATTCTGATCATTTTTGAATAAATCAACAAAACATATTTTTCAATTTAACAGAATATGTGATCACAGGTTATCGTTTTGCCGGTCGGTACATTCACCAATGGGGTGGCGGTGCATCCACTGCTATTTCAGCTATGTGGGAAAACCTAGAATATGACTGGGAAGATTGTGCTGTGGCACCTGCTGCTTTCCTTCCTGCAGGTGTAGGCGCAGTTGGCGCAACTAATCTTGAGCTAGATAAAGATACTTGGTTAGTTTCATTCACCCATGCGTTTGGAAACGGCTGGGATCTTCGTGGTACCTATATGGAAGCGGATGAGTTTGATTGCAGTGTATCCGACGGTTGTGCTAGATAAAACTTTAATTGATTATAGTTGTTTGGTACCAACCAACCTCTGGTGTTAAATAGTATAAGCTGAGACACCGGGGTGGGGGAGAAGGGGTAGGCCTGTTACTGGTATACAAAGCTGTGTATTTATTTGCTTAAGGGGTAAAATTGTTTTTGTAATATTTTAATATCTGAGATTCATTAAAGTATTTGGTCCTCGCTACAAAGGTATTGATGATGTATTGTCCAGGTTTTGTGTTAAGAATAGTTTGTAATGTATAATTTTCTTTTCATGGAGCTGTGGGCGCGAGTTTTTGACGGCCATGGCTGTGGCTCCGAAGTCAAAATTTGCGGGCAAGACTGTTGCGCAGATTGGACTGAACAAACTACCAGAGATCTTTCTGGTGAGTATAGAGCGTCCAAAGCGGGAAGTCGAGGAGGTCAGGCAGCCGGCAGTCTTGAATGTCGCTTCGATCCTACCAGATCACGGTTCAAATGGAGGCGATAACAGTGAACGCGAGTCGGTGCGCACTGAGAGTCAGGCTTTCGCTGCTGTAGAACCAGAAGAGCCGCTCCAAGAGGGTGATGGTATACTGATTCTAAAATTACCACTATCGTCAAATTTATAATTATTTATCGAACCTGATTGACCTGAAAACATTTTTAAAGCTTAATAATAGAAGGAGAGCTCTCCCAAGAGGGGTATTGAGCTTGATCAATGCTAAACTATCATATTTTATTTATCAGAGACTTCTATTGGCTTTTCACATAAATCTTTTTTTATTCTTTAGGAGGACAATGCTCACATGTATGTGCTCATTTACTTTCAATTCATCTTAGAGAGGATGACACAGAATCAGCAATTTTAGAATGGAATGACAAGTGGCATCAACCTCCTGGCAACACACTCTCATGAAAAACTTGGATTAATAACCAGTAGGTGGCTGATGGGACAAAGAGTCCTACTAGCATTTCCATGGCTTGTTGCTCTATTCTTTGTCAAGTCTGGACCTGAAGGATACAGTTGTGGGTGCAGTCACCATTTTATCTTGATGGCTGTTTCAGTCATTAATGACATTTTCAGCAAAGTAGTTGTGTTGTATTTGTGGGTTTGGTGGTTTCCTACAGGTTGCGCCACTGTTATGGGGGGAGGGGGGGTCTCAACACGCCAATTGGCGGCGGTACAGTTGGTCTGCGCGTGAATGATGGTTCCCTGATACTGGGTACGTTTGCTGGTGATCGACTTGTGCGCGTGTTGCCAGAGTAGGCTAAAACAGAGCAAATTGTTTATCACAAATATGGATCACCGCATGTTTTTGAATTGACTGAGGTTGCAAAACCAACGCCTAGCGATGATGAAATTTTGGTCAATATACAGTTTGAAAACAAGCTGGCTCAGGAGTAAAGCCAACCAGTTTCCCATCCTCTTTGTTTGCTCATTCATTCCGTCCTCCGGATAGTACCGACGGTCGAAGGCGAGATGACCTCCTGCTGCGTGGCCGATCTCGTGCAGGGCGACGAACGTCAGGCCGGCGAGCAAAACGATGTTGAGCGACACATCGTCGCCGCCGGTCAGAGCGCGGAGACTGTGGAGGTGCTGTCGCCCAAGTGATCCCGCCGAACGGTCGATGGACTGAACCAGGCGAAACAGGCCATCAGGCACGCCGTCGTTGATATCGATGGTAAAGCGGTCCCGTGTGGCCGAATAGACGAGCGCGTTGTAGTGGTGGCTGTCGTAATACTATCAAGCGCATTGCCGCCTTTGAACAGGCCTTTGGTTTCCATTTCTTGGGCAAGGTCTCGTGTGCCTTGTATCATTTTATCCCGCTCAGCTGTCTTTGGTTTTGGCAAGACGGATTCGTCGGCATAAATGAGAAATAAATATTCCATGTTCGATCCTCCTTCGTGATGGGGTCTGGCCACCTGTTTGGTGGCATTTACCCTTAAGACGAATGACGTTGGCCTCAATCGACATATTAATAGCAAAAAAATATTTATTTAGGGTTACGGTGATCAATCCGTATCGCAGTCGCAAATTTGCCGATGCGCTGGGGCAATTGGCCAAGACGGATACGATCGATGCGGAAGTCCTAGCCCGGTTTGCCGCCCTGATGCAGCCCTCTTCGACCTTGCCACTTTCGCCCCAGCACAAGGCCCTGCGCGATCTCAATGTGTCTCGACGCCAGGTAGTCGATGAAATCGGCATCCTGGGGCGACAGTTACGGACCACTGATCATCCCCTGGCCGCTCGCCAAATCCGGGCCCGCATCAAAATGTGTGACCGACATCAGCGCATGCTCGGGTGCCGCGTGGGCGCGAAGAACACCCTCGACCAGAACTACCTCTACCTCGCCGAGCAGCTGGGCCTCGAGCTGAAGGCCAACACCTGCGTGAGCTGGGTGCGGCCCCTCCCCGGCGGCGGCTACCTGGTCGAGGCGAAGGAGAAGCGCCGGCGGCGCATATTCCGCGCGCGCAACGTGATCTTCTCGGGCGGCGTGATGGGCAGCGTCAAGCTGCTGCTCAAGCTCAAGGACAGCGACGACGGGCTGCCCAACCTCTCGGAGAAGCTCGGCTGCCATCGCTTCGCCCAGGCCGTAGATACGGGCGATCCCGTCACCGACCTCGACCACGGTCCCGATCTGTGAGACCTCCAACTCGGCCGAGTAACGCTCGACCTCCTGCTTAATGACCGCGGTGATTTCATCGGTTTTGATCTTCATCGCTGACTCCGGTGCGGCTTTGGCCGCTGACATCCAATGGGTTTGTATTGATCCGTGTGTTCGTTTGCCGGACGGCCGCCCGCCCGTCAGTTTCGTTTACCTGTTTATTCGTTTACCAACTGCCCGCCCTGCCGTGCCTTGGGCAGACCGACGCTCTCCCGCAGGACCCAGAGAAGGGGCGTATCGGGCTCGACATCCAGTTCCACGGTCTGGCCATTCACTTTCAGGGTCAGCATGGGCTTGTCTCCGGTCAGATGCTCAGGCCGTGGCGGGACAGCGGCAGGGTGCGGATGCGGCGGCCGGTGGCGGCGAAGATGGCGTTGGTCAGTGCGGCGGCGACCGGCGGTGCGCCGGGTTCGCCGAGACCGGTGGGCGGTTCGGCGCTGGGGACGAAATGCACCTCCACCTCGGGTGCCTCGTGCAGCAAAAGTTCAGATGGCACGAACAGTTCAGATGGCACAAACAGCCAGAAGTTGAACTAAAAACCAGGAAACTCAGAAATGTAAATGCTCCAGCTCATAAATGGTACATTCTATCATACTGATGGATAGTTTCGAAAAAAATCAAGTCCTTTTTGGTGTCTAATAAAATTGATGTATTGAAAAAAAAAACTAGAAATATGTTTGGGAAAATTAGATTTTCCCGCAATGCGTACTATCTCCTTTTCCCGTTCACTTTCTTTGTTCAATAAATCTTTGGACGTAAATTGCTGATACCAGAAACCGATCAGCAGATAGGATGCGAGACCGACGCCCTCCCAACCGAAGAACAGTTGGATCAGGTTGTCCGCGGTAATCAGCATCAGCATGAAGAAGGTGAACAGACTGAGATACGCCATGAACCGCGGCACATGGGCGTCATGATGCATGTAGCCGATCGAATAAATGTGCACCATGGTCGAGACAACGGTGACGACAATCATCATCACGGCGGTCAGGGTATCGACCTTGAGCGCCCACGAAACCTCGAGCGTGCCGGAGTCGATCCACGTCTGTTGTTCTCATTGTCATTTTTATTAACAGTTAACATCATTACAATCATCGCCATCATCACTATCACCATCTATCGTCCTCATTATCATCCTCGCCATTATTATCATCATCATCATCATCACCATTTTAATTTATCGCCATCATAAACGATTATCATTACTATGATCAATGTCATCATCAATTTCATCATCATCAAATGTCATCATCACTATTATCATCATCAATATCATCATCACCAATGTCATCATTATTAATGTCATCGTTATCATGGTCATAATCATCAGCTTGAGAGGGATATCGCCATTTCGGGCAATGATTGCCATCGACAAAAACAAATTCAGGTTCAATGGGTAAACCCGACACTGCACGACTCATCGCCAGCAAACTGGCTTGCAAAATATTTAGCTCATCAATCTCCTCGACATTAGCTCGCGCAACCGCGAATGCGCGCGCTTTGCGTAAAATTTCTTCGAAACAAGCCTGTCTTTGCAGCGGTGTTAGTTTTTTGGAATCGTTGAGCCCTTTTATTGGCTGCCCTGGATCGAGGATGACAGCCGCTGCCACCACGTTTTATAATTCAAGTTATGGACTAGTATTTTTCTCCTTCTTCTTCTTAAAAGCTATAAGTCAGTCCTCGCAATATTTATCGTTTCCTATAATTGACCATCTTTTTCTATTCCAGATTGTTATGCCATCATCTTCAAATGGACACAAGTCTCTGCCCCCTCACGAATACCCCACCGGTAGTGAATGTACCGTGTGTTTTGAAAGGAACATAGATGCTGTTTTGTATTCTTGTGGACATATGTGTATGTGCTACGTTTGTGCTGTGCATTTGTGGCGTAATAGGCCAAATTGTAGTTTTGGTTTTATTTTTGTTCATTGCTTTGTTGAAATTAAAACCTGTTTATTTTCCCTTAATTATTCGTAAATGGAAAGGTAATGTGGTCTAAGAAATTATTTACAATGAACAAACAGTCATAATATAGCACAATATCAACATAACTTCTCAAAGTAGTGCAAACTTTGAATAAAACAAATTTATAACATCTATGCAAAAGAATACTCCATCAGAAAAGAAAAAAATTAATCCATCAGGCCTTGACAAACGATGTAAACAGCCTATATCTCCTTTAATGAGTTTCTTAAATATGGTAGCTCCGATGTTAGAAATAAGTTACTGAAGATTATGAATATGATTTTTGAAAAAGGGGAAGTACCTAACGATTTTAGGAAAACCTTAATTAAACCACTGTAGAAGAAAGGTGATAAGAGTAAGTGTCGTAATTATCGAGGCATTAGTCTGGTCTCTGTAGGTTGCAAATTACTTAGTAATATGATACTTTTTAGACTGATAGATGCTGTAGACAAAGTTTTAAGAGAAGAACAGTGCTGTTTTAGAAAAGGTAGAGGATATGTTGAAAAAGAAAACTAAAAAAATATAAAAAAAAACTAAAAAAAGGTAAAAACTACAAAAAAAAACTAAAAAGGTAAAAACCAAAAAAAAACTAAAAAGAAAAAAAAAACTAAAAATTTATTTCATCATATACCAATTCAAAAACGAATGTATATACAGACTGGGACACCGGGACACAAATGACGACCGGGACACATGGAATATAAATTGACGACCGGGACACTCAAAGAGAAACTACAGACTGGGTGGGACACAGGGAATATAAATAAAGATCGGGACACAACTACCCGTTCTTTCAATTTACGAAAAACTGTGAAATATGCAATTTGGTATAACGCCGACATCGTTGCAGCCGGTTTTAAACCATAAACGATTCGCTGCCGGATATATTTCTGGCCAACTACTTGCGCCAGGTTAAATAGGGTGCGCTTAAGCCAGCTTGCGTCATCCATCTTGATTTTGATAGATGAATAATACTTCTCCCAAATCCGCGGCACAGCGTAACCGACTGTAGGAGAAACTTCTCTCAAGTTTTGAGTTACAGTATCGAGATTCTCAATAAAGTTGACGGAATAAGTACGATTTTGGATTTAAGATACTTACAATATTGTACCAGTAACAGCTTAAGGTGTAAATAATACGTCAAAAGGGGTCATAGAATCGCTAGTAAACAAGTTACTTCCACTCGTATAGTAATATACTACAATGAAAGGGAATCGGTACCATACACAAACAAGTTAACATACGTAGAATGATGCCTCGACTCGATATACATAGCACACTGGACGGTAATAACAAACGGTAGTGTGACGTGAATAGGGTAGATATACAATACATGGAATTATAGAGTAGCTACTAGAAAAGAAGAAAACAAAAATCATTCCTACTTGTACAAACAAGAGCTAAGAGCTCATATGACACTTGTGACGAGGTCGGAAGAGCCAAGAGCTCATATGGTATGAGCTCTGACAAAATTCTAAGAATCAAGAGATTGCTTTAAAAGGAAAATAAGAAGCTTAATGCCGGTCGGGATTTAAAATTAAGTGCTCTGAGGCACGAGGTCCTTCTAAATTTCAAAATTCATTAAGATCTGATAACCCACTCGTTAGTTAAAACGCCTCTTTTTTCTAATTTTTCCTGGCTTAACTTTTAACCCTTGCCCTGGGGGCTATGGGGGCAGTGTTTCTTCCCTAAGGTCATAGTTTCCAGACCCTCTAGCCACGATGAACAAAAAGTGATATCTCCAGATTTTGATTGGATGTTTTTGGGAAATTATGGACGTGGGGGAAGGGCTGGTTGCCCTCAAATCACTTTTAACTCTTAGAAAGGGCACTATAACTTCTACTTTCAAATTAAATGACCCACATCTGACGTTAATCTCAATCCAAAAAAATACATGCCCACAGGGAATGACTTATATCCCTGATTTTTTTTTTTTTTATGGTCAAGACTGTAAGAAATTCTGCTTTCTAGAATTCCGCTTCCGCTTCTAGAATAATAAAATTGCGCTTCTACAATTCTGCTTCTAGAATAATAAAATTCTACTTTCTAGAATTCCACTTCCGCTTCTAGAATAATAAAATTGGGATTCTAAAACTGCGATCTTTAATTATTCATCTGCGGAGAGCCAAAAACTAAACATGCATTGATTCAAAAACGTTCAGAAATTAAATAAAAAAAACAAGTTTTTTTTAACGGAAAGTAAGGTGGTAAATTCGCCGACTATTTCTTCTAAAATATCCTCTAAAGTTACAATACCTTGGACATCACCATATTCATCAACTACCACTCCAAAGCGGGCTTGGTTGCGTTGAAAATTTAATAGTTGCGTATTAAGCGCAGTTCCCTCGGGTACAAAGTACGGCTTGGTAAGTAAACTTTTTAATTTGCTAATATTAAAACTATTGTCATTGAATAATTTCACCACATTCCGCATATGGACAATGCCAATAATATCATTAATATCGTTATGATAAACTGGCAGCAGGGTAAAAAAGATAAGTAAACAAGAAAAAGAAAAGAACTGTTTTCCTACTTTAGAAATTGAGATAAATAAGCATTTGAAAAAGGTCTTGACCTTGATCACCTATCCTATCACATAGGACAAAGCAGCATAACCCAATCATCAAGTAAATAAAAGTGTCCGAATTCATGCAAAATTACCATTAATAAATTTAAGCCGTCATAAAATTAAAAGCAAAAACATCCCAAATATAATATAACATTCCCAAGTGATCACCTCCCATCAGGGCTCCTAAGGGAATACACACTTGCCTATTAAGAAAACTGTGACCAAGAGAGAAGACTAGCCAATCAAGAAACATAACGCTACTCGTTTGGGAAAACATTATACTGTACCTTCTGTATTCAACTCACCCAAAATCCAGAGAATAAAATGAGTCATACTTGACTACCGAAGCACAGAATTTTTAATGAATTTAGCTAAGAATTTCTATTTAATTAGCAGAATTGAGGGGGCTGAGATCCAGGTATTTTTAGTGGTAATGCTTTGGTTTTTCCTTTACAGCTTCTATTTTTGGTTTCTGATTCAGCAATTCTAACTATAGTAAGGAGTGACCCGGCTCAATAGTAACCAAAACTCTAAAAAATGGAATTTTGATACCGATAGTTACATAAAAAAATCGCATTTTAATGCTGACTTTAAATATATATCTTTCATCAAGATTAGTCTTACCTATCAAAAGTTACGAGCCTGAAAAAATTTGCCTCGTTTTAGAAAATAGGGAAAACACCCCCTAAAAGTCATACAATCTTAAAAAAGAATCACATCATCAGATTCAGCGTATCAGAAAACCTTATTGTAGAAGTTTCAAGCTCCTATCTTCCCCAGGGGTCATCGTATTGATCAAGTGGTCCTAGAATGTCGCAAGAGGGCTCATTCTAACGGAAATGAAAAGTTCTAGTGACCGTTTTAAGTGACCAAAAAATTGGAGGGAACCTAGGCCTCCTCCCACGCTCATTTTTGCCCAAAGTCAACGGATCAAAATTTTGAGATAGTCATTTTGTTCCGCATAGTCGAAAACCGTAATTACTATGTCTTTGGGAATGACTTTACCCCCACAATCCCCAAGGGAGGGGCTGCAAGTTACAAACTTTGACCAGTGTTGGCCCGATAAACGCGGCGGAGATAATCGACCAGAAAAGGACGTGAAAGAAGCGGTTCATGGGGAGTTCACTCTAAAATGTTGAGAAATCGAAAAAAGTAGGCAGTAGCTCCGGCTATCGGATTAGCTGTTAAGCTGAGCAAGTTATGGAGAAAAATGCGACAAATTCCCCGCCTTAAAAAGGAGGGGACAGATTTTCGCAGCGTTCAGCAAGAAAATCAGGGGTGGTTGAAAGCGCTTCACTTGTAGCAACCACCCCTGCATCGCTCGCTAGACGCCTCACGATGTAACCCTCCTTCAACTATCCCCCCCGAAACCAAAATAATCCCCCTGAAAACGTCTATACACTTCCCAGTAACCATTACTATATGTAAATACAGGTCAAAGTTTGTAACTTGCAACCCCTCCCACGGGGACTGCGGGGGGAGGGTTAAGTCGTCCCCAAAGACATAGTTATTAGGTTTTTCGAATATGATGAATAAAATGGTTATCTCAGAATTTTGATCCGGTGACTTCGGGGGAAAAATGAGCGTGGGAGGGGGCCTAGGTGCCCTCCAGTTTTTTGGTCACAGTTAGTGGTAACTAACTGTAAGTAAGTAACCGAAACTCTAAAACAGAATTTTGATACCAATAGGTGTATTAAAAGAATTAGTGTTTTATGCTGATTTCAAAATATGTACGATAAGCCAATTTCGAACCTGCGTTAGTTGAAAAACGCTCAGAAACTCTACTCTTTGTCAAAACAATAAAAACTTTAGTGCAAAGAGCGAGGCGCTGAGGAGGGGTCAGCCCCTTTCATTACAAAAAAAAAATTCTGATCGTTTTAACATTTAATGTCGCTCCTTAGTTTAGTTGTTGGGAAACATTGTTGTGTTTGTATTTACACATGATTTGCAAGAAATTGGTAAATGCCCTATATATACAGAAGCCTATGTTTTGTAAAACCAAATAAACCATAAAAAATTTTTTTTGTTACTTTACAGAATAATTTCAAAATCTAAAGCGTAGAAATATGGTTTATATCATAGTCATAAAGTTTAAAAATCATCTTGAAACCGGTAATACTATAGTTAGTAATCAATACGTATCCTGAATTCGTTGATTTTAGTCGTTTGGGTGTAAACTTTGTATTTTTGAGATGGTGTTGGAACCTTCCCGAACCAGAGCGCTTTGACCTACTATTCGCACAGAGCACAGATCTGCGAAAAACCGCTGCGGATTGCGTTTTGCGGAAGAGCGCATGCGTCTCTTGCCGCTCATCCCTGCGGTTTTTAGCAAGACGCATGTGTTGAAAAATATCCAACGCATGCGGTTAAAATGCTTGCTAATTGTGGAAGAAAAGAAGATTGATGCGATTAAGAGCTTTTAAATTTTAAGATTTTAAGATTTTGGCTTTTAAATTTCATCAAATATTAAGTATGTTAAGAAAATTCATCAAAACGGCATCCTAACGTAAGTCTAACAATCCATACCATATACCATACATTGGCGATAAAACTTTGTGCAAGGACCACACCTACCTTTCCTTCAAACAACCAATAGCCATAGCTATTTAGGCCTACATCCGACAAATACCATTCCTGTAAACAAAAAAATAAATTAAAAAAACAAGTTTTTTTAACTGAAAGTAAGGAGCGACATTAAAACTTAAAACGAACAGAAATTTTTACTTCGTATATGAAAGGGGCTGCTTCCTCATCAACACCCCAAATTGCCTTTTGAAATAATCTAGAAGTATGAATAAAGTTACACAGATAACTCTTTGTTTTTCTCCTTTAACTTACATGATCCACTAAAATGTCATACAGAAGAAATTATATTACCCCAGAAATACATATAGAAACCAACAAAAAGTCATAAATAAGGCTTTTATAGCCTATGCCTACATGATTTCATGCATAGAGCAATTTAAATAAAGTGATACAGATGACTTTTTACCTTGTATTACAACAGAGTAGCCTAAATATAGTCATGCAAATGACTTTTTCAGGTAACCAAAACTCTAAAAAAAGGAATTTTTGTAACACTAGTTACATTAAAAAAATCGCACTTTGATGCGATTAAATAAATAAGTTTCGTTAAGTTTAGACTTACCCATCAAAAGTTACGAGCCTGAGAAAATGTCCCTTATTTTAGAAAATAGGGAGAAACACCCTTAAAAGTCATTGCATCTTAACGAAAATCACACCATCAGATTCAGCGTATCAGAGAACCCTACAGTAGAAGTTTCAATCATCTATCTACAAAAATATGAAATTTTGCATTTTTTGCCACTTATCAATGGAGAGGTCTAAAAATTTAGAAGGGTTAAATGTAGGTGTCTTTTAGCCAAACAAGTTTGATGTTCTAACCCAAAGTGAGGGAAGAAATTGGTAAGAGCGCCTCTCTATGAAAATGAAATACAACCAGCGCCATCTTTATATTATCGGGCAAAATCTGAAAATGAAAATAAGTACTAGCCATTATACGAAAATAACTGTCTGTATTCTTCTAGGTCCTGTTATTTTATATTTCTCTTTAAATTGGACCGAAGGCACCAATTTCCAAAGGAGCACTATCGATTTTCACGTTTTCCAAGAATTCCGGTTTCCCCCTCCAACTCCCCACAATGTCACTGGATCTGGTTGGGATTTAAAATTAGAATTCTAAAGCACAAGATGCTTCTAAATATCAAATTTTATTAAGATCTGATCCCCCGTTCGTAAATTACAAATACCTCATTATTTCTAATTTTTCCGAATTACCCCCCACCCCCAACTCCACCAAAGAGAACGGATCCAGTCCGGTTATTTCAGTCAAGTATCTTGGACTTGTGTTTATTCTTCCACCAAGTTTCATCCTGGGAAATTTTAAAAAAAAGTTGAAGAGTTGCATTAAACCTAAGACATGGAGAAATAAATTCAAATAGTAATTCAAGTGTAAAACGACTATAGATCATAATCAAAGAATAAATGAAATCCAACACGAACAAAAACTATACAAACACAAGCAAGGCTGGTGGTCATTAGTGCATAACTGAAAACCTTTTTTTAAGCTGTGTGTTTTCATTGGTCATAACATCAAAAAAACAATAATGACAAAGAACGACAGTTTAACATAAATTTATATTCATTCCTGAAAGTGAACCGCAGGCACTTGCCGAGCAGCTGCACGTAGCGTTCGGCGCCGGCGGCGTCGGTGTGCGACTCGAGTTGCAGAATCGCGAGCTGCCGGATCGCCACGTCTTGGGCCGGGTCTTCGATCAGGTCGGCGAGCACGCTAAAGCCCTCGGGCACGTGCTTCTGGTCGCGGTCGCGCACGCGCAGATCGAGCAACGCCAACGCCTCGCGGCGCACGTCCAGCGACAGCTTGGGGTCGCCCAGGCTGCGGCGCACGATGTCGAGCCAGGCTGCGCGTCCCGCGTCGGCGGCCCAACTACCCCAAAGAGAGCGGATCCGTTTCGGTTACGTCAATCATGTATCTAGGACTTGTGCTTATTTTTCCCACTAAGTTTCATACCCCTCCACTCTAAGTGTTTTCCGTGATTTTAGGTTTCCCCCTCCCCACTCCCCCCAATGTCACTAGGTCCGGTCGGGATTTAAAAAAAGATCTCTGAGACACGATATCCTTCTAAATATCAGATTTCATTGAGATCCGATCACCTGTTCGTAAGTTAAATATACCTCATTTTTTCTATTTTTTTAGAATTAACCATTATCAAAATCTTGATCAGGTTTGAGGAGAGAATCTGGTAAATGTTTAGTTTAGAGCACTTAGAAATGCTAATTCTAGAAGCATATCCATTTCTGGTTGACCCTCCTCCTCCTTGGGGCAAACTAAAAACATGTAAAATGGGCTTGCTTACAGGTAACATCACCTATAGAGCAAAGCACATTAGTCCATGAGCCCTGTGGGCAGCAGGGTGAGGTCTGTATTCTATATTTATTTAATAAACCTTGTTTGGGGGTTTTTTTTTATCACTCTTTGTTGAGTAACTATGAATGTCCTTTAGGGAGGACTACACATTGCTCACGACCAGACAAAAAACTAGCTACCATACGTAAAACAAAATCTCTGACACCCAAAGCCCTTGCATTGTCAATAACTGTCTGATGATCCAAGTTGTCAAAGGCTTTGCTAATATCAGCAAAAACAGCCTCAACGTAGGAACTACTCAACTCAAGATGTTTGAAAACAGTGTCAAGTATATAGCATATACAATGGGTGGTGCATCTCATCCACGACTAGTCTGCTGAATCCCACCCCTCTTTCCCGTAAAGACTTTGTAAATCTGCTTATGAACTGTTTGCCAAACAAATTTTTCCAAATGAGCAGGGCTTTCCCAAACAGTCATATTCACAATAAGAAGCGGGTTCCCATCTTCAAAAACAACATCAAGTGCATTATTGTCGTCATCTTGCAATCGCCAAATAAACCCATCTGAGCGATCGGCAACAGAATTAACAATATCAATATTGTTTACAAACCCAGCAATGCGAGGATCATCAATAGGATATTTTAAGCGAGCTACATTAACTTGTGCCAAATGGCGCATTTGCAAAAGTCCGTGGCTCGCGCTATTCCTGCTCATCGCCGTCTTCGCGGTCTGGGTGGGACTGTCGAGCGGATACCAGGCCATCGACTGGGCCTCGCTGTCGACCGACGAGACCGCGCGAACGATCTTCTTCCGGCTACGAGTCCCTCGGGTCGCCCTCGGACTGATCGTGGGCGGCTCGCTCGCCGGCGTCGGCGCCGCGCTCCAGGCGCTGTTTCGAAACCCGCTCGCCGAGCCTTTCACCCTCGGGGTGTCGGGCGGCGGCGCGCTCGGCGCGAGCGTCGCGATCGCGCTCGGTCATATGGCTTCTCTGAATTGTTGCGTCCTGCGGTCCGACATATGTTGCATGTGGGGCTAATCTGTCGACCGGATTGCGAAAGTGTGCCGTATATAGAGCCTTATTTCCAAGCGCTTTTTATGAACTGCCATAAAGAATTATTAATTGCCAATTTACGCAGATTTATGCTGCATGTGCGAAGGTTGTGTGTGCCTGTCTTCGTTTGGAGAAGGCGCCGCGTCACGCCATACCGGCGCTGGGCGAGTGTTAGCGTTTGCGGAATGCGACGCTTGCGATCCAACCGCCGCCGCCGTTGTTGCGGACGTCGATCAAGAGCGCGTCCTTCTTGTAGGCCGCCGCGTAGAGGTCGCGCTCGAACTCGACCAGCGAGGTCGCGTTCATGCCGCGAATGTGCAGGTAGCCGATCCGTCCCTTCGACCACTTCGCGACCTTGGCCGCGTTCTCGCGCTGCCACACGTCGTAGCGCAGGTTCGCCTCGGCCCGATAGCTGATCGGCTTGACGAGCAGCAGCAGCTCGGCGGGCTGGGCGCGGCCTGGGAGCTTGCGCACCACGGTCAGGAGCGTCTATAGCGATCGAACAGGGCACTTCCAGATAAGCTAGGACGATGAAATTTGGCAGGCGTATCAGGGACCGGACCAGATTAAATAGAAATAATCTTTTCCCGACTCAACCATCTGGGGGGGGGGAGTGGAGGGACGGTTACTTAAAAAAATAACGAAGATAAGGTATTTTTATGGCACTTCTTGGTATTTACCAAGTAACATATAGCGATCGCAAATTCTGTCGGTGTGTCTGTCGGTCTGACTATCCCGGTTTTGCTACTTTAGGTACTTCCAGGTAAGCTAGGATCTGAGAAAATTTGCCTTATTTAGGAAAATAGGGAAAATCAACCCCTAAAAGTCGTAGGATCTTAACGAAAATGACACCATCAGATCCAGCGTCTCAGAGAACCCTACCGTAGAAGTTTCAAGCTCCTATCTTCAAAAATGTGGAATTTTGTATTTTTGCCAGAAGACAAATCACGGGTGCGTGTTTATTTGTTTTTTGTTTTTTTTCCCAGGGGTCATCATATCGACAAAGTGGTCCTGAAATGTCGCAAGAGGGCTGATTCTAACGGAAATGAAAAGTTCTAGGCTATTGGAATTTTCCTTTAAGTTTAAATGATCGATTCTAGCATAAACGAATTTTTTGCAGGAAAATGTCTGAAAATGCTTTAGGTGTGATAATGTGTGCCAGAGAGTGTTGTGTGCCATCTATAGTTTGCCACGGTAGCATGAGCTGCCATGGGGCCGTCATATTGCGGGTGGACTGTGAGAACACGACCTATTGTATTTAAAGCATATTTTTATCATGCAAATATAAGAAAAATGCCTTTGGAATGATGAGGGTGCCTGAGGGTGCTGTTTTCCATCCATAGTGGATTCGAATATTAGTTCATTTTATACGATGATTTCTCTCGAGAAATTCATTCATTTATACAATGGTATTCGTTTAACTGTTTGGTTAACACAAAATCACAGTTTGAATTATGCTGTCAATCATGTTCTGTGTGGAACATTGATTGAAAGTAATGAAATTATCGAAAATGGAAATGGATTACTTCCATTGAGATTAGTTTTTGATATCTATGGAAATACGATTAAAGTTCAAATCATTCGAGATGGTAGAAGTGACATTTTTTTCCACGACAATCTTTTGATGAGGGAATGGGCTCTAAGTTATGCCCTGGGGGAAAATAAGGTTTTTATGGCACTTGGTATTAACCAAGTGACATATAGCAATCATAAATTCTGTCGGTCTGTCGGTCCCGGTTTTGCTACTTTAGGCACTTCCAGGTAAGCTAGGACGATGAAATTTTGCAGGCTTATCACGGACCGGACCAGATTAAATTAGAAATAGTCGTTTTCCCTATTTGACCATCTGGGGGGGGGCCCGTTAATTCGGGAAAAATAGAAAAATTGAAGTATTTTAAACTTACGAACGGTGTTGGGTTTTTCCCCCAGGGGTTATCATGTTAACAAAGTGGTCCTAGAATGTCGCAAGAGGACTCATTCTAACGGAAATTAAAAGTTCTAGTGTCCTTTTTAAGTAACCAAAAAAATTGGAGGGCACCTAGGCCCCCTCCCACGTTCATTTTTTCCCATAAGTCAACGGATTAAAATTTTGAGATAGCCATTTTATTCAACATAGTCGAAAAATATAATTGCTATGGCTTTTGGGATTAATTACTCCCCCATAGTCCCCGTGGGAAGGGCTGCAAGTTACAAACACTAATTCTACGGCCTTTCTGATTCAGGGGTCATTCTGAAAGAATTGGGACAAAACTTAAGATTTAGCATAAGGAGCGAGGTATTAACGAGGGGACAAACCCCCCTCATATATATAATAAAAACATAAGAATATAAAAGTTTGTTACGTAAGTTAAGTCTTACGTTACGTGTATTTTTTACTGATAAAAACGTTCGTTAAAAATTAGAAGTTCTAGTTGCCTTTTTAAGTAAACGAAAAATTGGAGGGCAACTACGCCTCCTTCCCCGCCCCTTATTTCTCAAAAAAGGCATCAATAAATGAAATTAAAAGTTGTGGGGTTGGGTATCGTGCAAAATTTATAAAAGAAGCTGCAAAAATTATACTTTCTGAAAAAATTACATTTAAGGATTTGAAAACAAGTGATTATTTTGATGCAAAAAAGAAAATTTGCACTATTCCAGGTGTTGGAAACAAAGTAGCAGATTGCATTTTGTTATTTTCTCTTGATAAATTAGAATCATTTCCACTAGATAGATGGATGATTAGAATTTTAGAAGAATATTACTCAGAAAAATTTCAATTAACTACACAGACAAAAAACAAGTTTGTGAAAAAACAAAATCCGGTGACTTTGGGAAAAACATGAGCGTGGGAGGAGGCCTAGATGCCCTCCAATTTTTTGGTCACTTAAAAAGGGCACTAGACTTTTTAATTTCCGTTACAATGGGCCCTCACACGACATTCTTGGACACTGGATCGATACGATCACCCCTGGGGAAAAAAACAAATAAACACGCATCCGTGACCAAAAAATTTATGGCAAAAACTGCAAAATTGCACATTTTTGTAAATAGGAGCTTGAAACTCCTATTCGAGGAACCAGCGCGCCAGGGCCAGGGCTTCGGGAACGGCGGATTCACGTGTGACGGGCAGGCCGGTTTCTGCACCGTCTGCGCGCAGGATCAGGCCATCTTTTGTGCGCTCGACGCGGATATCGGCGGCAATGTCTTGCAGCACGGGTTCCGCGCCGCAGTCGACGGCAAAGCCGAATTTGCCCGGCAGGGACAGGTCTGTTGCGGCAGTCAGTGCAGCGCTGAGGCCGGTGGCGATGGCGTGGGTATCGTCGCCCTCGGCCCAGAACGGGGCGAGCAGGACCCAGCTCGGCGATCCGCTCCTCGACGCGGGCCAGGTCGCTGACCCGCGGGCAGACATAGAAGGTCTGGCCGCCGCGATAGTGCTCGCGCAACAGCGCCTCGCGGATCACCACCGGATCGAACGGCAGCACGAAGGTGCGCACCGCCAGCCGGTCGACCGGCGGGGTCGCGATCATGCTCATGTCGCGCACGCCCGACAGCGCCAGTTGCAAGGTGCGCGGGATCGGCGTCGCGGTCAGCGTCAGCACGTGGACGTTGGACTTGAGCTGCTTCAGCCGCTCCTTCGTTATTGGGAAGTGTACAGGCGTTTTCAGGAGGATTTTTCTGTTGGGGGGAGGGGCTGAGAAGAGGGGGATATGCCGGGGGAACTTTCCATGGAGGAATTTGTCATGGGGGAAGAAAATTTCCATGAAGGGAGCGCAGCATTTACTAGCATTACTTAAAAAAAATGAAAAATAAATATGAAAAAGTTTTTTTTAGCTGGAAGTAAGGAGCAGCATTAAAACTTAAAATGAAAAGAAATTATTACCCATATGAGGGGCTCAGCTCCTCCTATTACTTCCCTCTTTTTAAAAAATCTTATTTTTTATGCTTAATTTCTGAACGTTTTTGAATTAATGCATGTTTAGATTTTGGCTCACCACACATGAATAATTAAAACGATTTTGCACATCAATTTGTTTTTGCTAAATAGCTTTCTCATAGTTTTATTGGATGATTTTGATAAAAAAGGGGGGAGGAGGCCTAGTTGCCCTCCAATTTTGGTTACTTAAAAATGCAACAAGATTTTTTTATTTTTTGTACGAACGTTTCTGTTAGTAATAAACATACGTACCTTATGAATTAACTTAGGTAATTCTAATGTGGTTGAAGCATTATCAGAAGAAGATTCAGTATTAAAGGAAGTAGCTACATTGGCTTGAACTCGAGAGGATCCTTATTACGAATTTAGGGTTTGCAATTATCAGAATGATCAAGGGCCAGGCTTGAATTGTGTAAAGCATGAAACTGATGGCACAGAGAGAATTTGATAAAAGCACTGCAACTTTAAGGTTTCGTTTACTTTTGGCTTGGATATGGAAACCATATGAGAAGTAGTTATATTCTAAATGAACGGCATAAAGTGTTGAAAGGTGCGGGAACATCAGCGACCAGCCGGAAAGGCTCAGCGACAGGCCGCCCAGGATTGTCACCCAGAAGATAATCTTCTGGCCGCCGTTGAACTTTTTGGCCGGCGGATGGGATCCTTTGACCAGCAAACCGCCGCCCTGGGCGAACCACTTGAGGTCCAGCATCGTCGGGATGTTATGGCGCACCCACATCAGGAAGATCAGCACCAGCCCGGCCATGAAGATAAAGGCCGCGCCGTGATGCAGATACTTGCCGGCGACCGTGATCGCGGCAAACGCACTCTTACCAAAAGTCGTAATTTATATTCCCTGTGTCCCGGTGTCCCAGTTGCCATTTGTGTCCCGATGTCCCGGTCTGTAATTTCATCAGTTTACAAACATGACGTCAGTGGACAAACAACTTCATGACGACATACAGCTCAATCCTTATAATGACATCAGTCGACAAACATGGCATCAGTCGACACACAGACATGACGTCACTCGACAGACAGACAGACAGACAGACAGACAGACAACTTATTTTTATATATATAGATTTTTATTAGGTGTACTAGGGGGTTTGTACCCTCGTTAAATTTTGTTATTCAAAATTTTACGTGTATTCACCTGAAGGAAGCTTAAAAGGCCATTAACTTGTTGCTTCTTTTAGTTGGCCACAAGGCATATTTTATACTATAGTAATGAAAATTATTGCCTTAATACAATACCTTTTATACAGTAAATAATGTCATTGCTATCCTATCATTTATCTTGTTTGCTCTTTAACTGCATTTGAATGTGACGTCATTCATATGAAGTTTTTTTCCAAGAAACTATAGCTTTAAAGTATAGTCAGCCGAAGGGTATACGTCCAACCATAATGATCAGTCTTCCTACCTTGTCTGAGCAAATGTACTCCCTTAATTACGACTAGTTGGTAAAGCTCATCCCAGTACCTTTAGGACAATTAAATAAAAAAACTAGTTTTTTTAACTGAAAGTAAGGAGCGACATTAAAACTTAACACGAACAGAAATTACTCCGTATATGAAATGGGTTGTCCTCTCCGCAATCCCTCGCTCTTTATGATAAAGTTTTTAATTGTTTTAAAATGTAGAATTGTGGCAAAGAGTCAAACTTTAGCGTAAAGAGCGAGGGATTGGGCATAAAATTTAAATCACAGTTTTAACTGTGTATAAGAACCAAGAGAAACAAAGCTAACATTTAATTTTCAAATTTCACGTAGGATCTATCCTCTGAAGTTGTGTTTCAATGCGTTGGGGTTTAATGGGCAGTCATTTCCTTTACAGTGTCTTTCTTGTTAACAATACCCCCTCCGCCTAGAGACCCATATTGTAAATCCCAATAAGAGACCCTGTCTTTCTAAGCTGATAGGGACACTTGTTAGCATATTAGACACAGTCTCAAAATTGATTCGTTCGGAGTCCTATATTACATTTTTGGTAAATGTTTAGTTTTGTTGCAAGCTGTCTAAACTGGAAACTAGGTAAAATTATAGCAGTTCATATAACTGGCTTATCAATACAGTGAATATACCACTTGATGCCTTTTTTTATGTTCCTTACAAATATAATAATTGCTTCTACCTTAAATTCGAATTTAAGCACTTTTTAACATAACCCAACTTAACCTTAATATAAATAATTTTAGCACCAAAAAAATATAGCATTATAAGAGCATTAAAAAAAGGCATAAAGTGGTATGTTTACCGTTTAAAATGCGTCACTGCGTCGTTAAAAATGGGGACAAAGAAAGAATACGGGGCACAATTAGAGTGTTGTAAAGTTTGGAAAGGTGAAACCAACTAAGATTTGTGATATTAGACGCAAGCGAAGCATATGCGATTCGAATCGTTTTAGCGAGATTTTAAATTTCAAGCTTAGTGGTTTCTTTAATACCTCTTCCAATGGGCATACCAAGATAAACAAGGTTATCATAAAGTGGAATAGATGTTTCAGAAAGTTCATGTCGTTTGTGAGAATTACCCTTAAGAGCTCAGCCGTCATCTCGGCTGCGAGGATGCTCCTGGGCGCTTCCACGCTGCTCAGCGGGCTCGGGTCTGGCGCCACATCGGGCCCGAAGTTGCCGCTTGGCGCGTCTGTGGCGGCATTTTGAACTGGTGAGGGCTCGGGCGCGGCAGGAACGGATGGCACTTGGGCGATGACGCCTCTGTCGAGTCCGTCGATTTCGACCGCGAACTCATTCAAGTTTCCGGCTTCGGAATCGCTGCCGTCCGGGGAGGGCTTGGCCGTGGTGCTCTGCTCACTCACCGTCTGCGTGAAGGGTTATACACGAGCTACTTTTAGTCTTTCTGGGAAAGTCCCCGCTTCAAGTGACAAATTTACTAAATTAACTGAAATAGGATTATCATGATTATTTCATTTATTTCATTTTCATCACAATTCATAAACAAAATTCAAAATTTATATTTCGAGTTGGGTATATAAGAACAAGGGACTTATTGATCTTTTAGCTGCCTCATGACATAATTCTCCGCCATCCTCAGAAAAATATTTGTGCAGGTTTTCTGCAGTTTCTTTTAGATCATTCACAATACCGTCTTATTAGAAAGTATCATGTGGGTTGTAAGATGGTCATGGATCGCATCATTCACGATTCTCTCAAGAAGCTTAGCGACGACGGACGTTAGGCTGATTGGTCTGTAATTCCCCGCTTTCAATTTATCCCCTTTCTTGAAAATGGATTTATCATGGGGAACATTCCTGTTCCCCATGATAAATCCTGTGTATAAACAATAAACAAATTGCATAATTTACTACTCTGGGGGTTGGGGATGGGGTGGCATCCCTGGAGACATAGTTATTTAGTTATTATTAGTATAGTTATGAGAAAGCCATTTAACCAAAAAAATAAATTAATATGCAAGTTTTGTTTTAATTATTCATGTGCGGAGAGCCAAAATCATAACATGCATTAATTCAAAAACGTTCAGAAATTAAATAAAAAAAACAAGCTTCTTGACTGAAAGTAAGGAGTGACATTAAAACTTAAAAAGAACAGAGATTACTCCGTATATGAAAAGGGCTGTTCCCTCCTCAACGCCCCGCTCTTTATGCTAAAGTTTTTTACAGTTTTAAAAAGTAGAGTTGAGAGAAAGAGTCAAACTTTAAACCAACCAAAATAAAAACGAGTAATCAGTTGAAACTCAAAGCAAACAGAAATTATAAAAAGCAAGAGAAGGGCTGACGCCCCTTAGTTTTGTAAAGTCAAGAGCATAATTCTATGTTTAACAGGCTGTATCAACAACAGAACAAAATAAGATTAAATCTTAATATGAATAAGTTACTCAGATGAATGGAATTTACCCATATATGTGATTAATTAAAAAAAAAAAATCAGTTTTTTTAACTGAAAGTAAGGAGCGACATTAAAACTTAAAACAAAAAGAAATTAAATTAAAGTGACGAAAGAACAGAAGAAGGTACAAAATTGTATCCTGTGGTGACCCAGTGGATTTGACCTTAGCTTGGTAATACAGGACCCAGAGATCGAATCACGCTGCAGGAATGCACTGCAGGGTTGACGCAGGGACCTTAGTAGTCAAGAAGCGTCGTTAATTCTTAAATAAATAAGGTACAAAAGTGCTACCTATACACACATCAGAATTTTCTTGTTTTTCAAGATGGGAAACTACAATTCTTTAGTTAAGTTGTTTAAACAACAGGGATTTCACTGGAAGAAATGTCCCAAAATATTGTGATATTTCATATGAGATGCCAATTTCTTCAGAATGGCCAAAGATTATTCTCCTAGAAAACTTTGAGGCTCTAGGAAATATCCAAAAATATTGCAAGATTTCATAAGAGAGGCCAATTTCTTCAGAATGGCCAAAGATTATCCTCTTAGAAAACTTTGAGGCTCTAAGAAATATCCAGAAATATTACGAGATTCGATAAGAGAGGCCAACTTCTTCAGAATGGCCAAAGATTACCCTCCTAGAAAACTGTGACCCTCTAAGAACCAACTCAACGATAAGATTTTATTTTCAGTATCTTAGATATTTTATATCTGACACTGGTTGATTTTGTTAAGTATGACTCTTTCTCTTAACTCTACTTTTTAAAACAGTAAAAAACTTTAGCGTAAAGAGCAGGGCATTGATGAGGAAGCAGCCCCTTTCATATACGAAGTATTTTTTGTTCGTTTTAAGTTTTAATGTCGCTCCTTACTTTCCAACTTTTTAAATTTGTTTTATTTTTTTTATTTAATTTCTGAACGTTTTTGAATCAATGCATGTTTTGATTCCTAACTCCCCCAAAGAGAGCGAATCCAGTCCGGTTACGACAATCACGTATCTATGATATTTGCTTATTCTACCCACCAATTCCATCCCGATCTCTTCACTCTAATCATTTTCCAAGATTTTCGGTTTCCCCCTCCACCTCCGCCTACTCTCACCGGATCTGGTCAGGATTTGTAGTAAGAGTGCTGAAGCACAAGATCTTTCTAAATATCAAGGTTCATTAAGATCTGATCACCCGTCCATAAATTGCAAATACCTCATTTTTCTAATTTTTCAGAATTCCCCGGAGAGATCAGGATGAAACTTGATGGGAAGAATAAGAACAAGTTCTAGATACGTGATTGACATTACTGAAAAGGATCCGCTCTCTTTGGGGGGGCTGAGATGGGATTTCCCCTGTTTTGGCGAGTTCGGTGCTTCTGGACGTGCTAGGACGGTGAAAATTGGTAGGCGTGGCATGGACCTGCACAAATTGACTTGATAACAGTTGTTTCCCCGATTCGACCATCTAAGTAGCTGGAGGGAGAGGAACAATTGAAAAAAATTAGATATATTGAACTTACGAATGGCGATTTAGTATTACTTAGATTTTACGTGCATTATAATTAAAGGAAATAGACCAAAGAGCGCATCCATACTTTAAATATGAAGAAGAGAGAGGATAATATAAAGTTGTAAGCGCTTCATGAGGAATAAATTGTTTTGGTTTATTTAGGATACCTGTCCCCAGGGAAATTTTGATGGAAAGTGCCATCACATGATCTTTCCATATAATCATTTCATAAGTAATCGTTCCCAGATAACTGAAATTGGTTAGCCTTTCAATTACTATATTTCCAAATGAAAGTATCTTGGAGATCCATCCCAGCTATGTCAATAACTCCCCCCCCAATGTTATCAGATCCGGTTGGGCTTTAAAATAAGAGCTCTGAGATCTGATATCCTTCTAAATATCAAATTTCATTAAGATCTGATCACCCATTTGTAAGTTAAAATACCTCATTTTTCTAATTTTTTCAATTTAACTGTCCCCCCACTCCCCCATAGATGGTCGAATCAGGGAAAAGACTATTTCTAATTTAATCTGGTCTTGGTACCTGATATGTCTGCCAAATTTCACTGTCCTAGCTTATCTGTGCGCATCTAGGATTTTTGTTGTTTTTTTGTAGGGGAGGGGTGCATTATTTTCTCGAAGAGGGGGTGGTTACAAAAAAAGAACGCGTCAAAATATTTGTTTATGTGTGTATTTGTTACGTTTTCACCAGTTGGACAAAAATTTCAGGAGGTTCAAGCCCTGCAACCCCTCCCTCCTGGAAACGGCTTTGCTAGATACGCCTAAGCGTATCAGTCCTATCTCTGAAGATTGTTGTTGTTAATTGTTGAGGAATTGGGCTAACCAAATACAGATAGAAATATATATGGACCAGTTGATCTTCTCTATACCCATAAATGATTGTTCTGCTTCAATGAAAAAAGCAAAGAGTCTCTGCCGGATGCTAAGGATAACACTGCGAAACATAATGATGCAATCCGTAGGTAAATTCACGCCAAGTAAAAAATTATGTAATCTCAAACATCAGCCCAATCATCAAAGAGTTTGGAAATACTCTAACTACTAAGACAGAGGAAAGCTTATTACCTTCTTCAAGTACTTCGCCTGGCCCTGTTCTATGACATGATGGGTTCGGATTGTATTTCTGAGGTCAACGCTTTAACGCTGGTTTCAATGATTGCATATAACATTTTGATGGACTTTTTTACATGGATAAAGGATTTATTTCAGCTATGTTTTTGACCTAGACTGTTTTTGAGATGAGATTAGCAAAAATAATAATGTTTGCGCATTCAGCTATTCTTAATTTTATCCAATAAACATGCGATTGGATATTGATGATGAAGTTACTATTAGTCATGCAGTAGAGTTTTTTCCTGAAAATATTCTCAAATATGCTAAAGTTGATTTATGGGCAGAAATATGTAGCAGTAGCATGTTCTAAGTGGTTAATTAATAGGTCACGAGATCTCATAATTTTGAAACGCTTCAAAGATTGTGGTGCAAACTGACAATGCCACAACGCAATGGCTTTTCCATTTCGAGCTTAAATACCCTACTACTGTTTAAGCTATAAACATGATGGGGTCATTTTATGAACAGACAGTATGGTCATCTTATTGGTCTAACCTGATTCAAAGGACAGTTTTTAGTGATTTGGACCCATTAAATTTGGATTTTTTTTCTTGGCGAATTTTGCTTTATGCAATTATCAAGTGCCCAAACCGGGGTAATCAGTCATTTATGAACGAGCTTATAAATCATCAACTGTATGAGATGATGGGGAAAACCACAATATTCTAAGATACGGCAATATTAGGAATAAAATCTGATCCCGTGGAACTAAAATGGACGAATATCCTACAACTTTAGATTAAAAAAAAAAATAATATTCGTATATTTTATAGGCCTACAATCGGCGTTTCTTTACTTTTACCATTCGTAGCTATTACCCTCGAAAACTAAAACTTTTGCCATAGGAAAAGAGCCTTTAATCACATTCTTCCCGTCGCTCGTCCGCGACCTCTCCCTGATCGCCGTCGGTCTGCTGATCGTCAGCATCATCCCGTTGGCCGCCGAGTTGGACAACCTCGCGATGCTGCGGTTCACGCTGGCTCTCGGCGGCGCGGTGGCCGTGCCCTACGTCATCTCGCGTTTCGTGTACCGCGATCGTGCGATCAGTTTCCCGTGGCGGACCCATCGTCGATGGGGGAGGCTCCAATGGGGATGGCTGGTGGCGGTGCTCGTCCTCGGCTGGCTGATCCTCCCCTTCTACTTCATCACGAGCGGAAGGGAGATTTACTTTCACGTTGGTATGATTCCCAGAATGTTTTGTGTATTTCACTGATCTTTAATGTGTATGTTGATAAGAGAGGAACTCCGGTATTACCTCCTCCCCCTAATTGTTTGTTAATATGTATATATTGTTGTTATTTTCCAGGATTACAAGCAGCTTGAACTTGGTTGTGAGAGTCAAGATGATGTTGATTCATGGAAAGCCTCCTTTTTAAGAGCCGGTGTCTACCCTGAGAAGCAGGCCAGTCAGAACGGGGAAGAGGTTTGTAATTCCTAGCTTAACTGAAAGTAAGGAGCAACATTAAAACTTAAAACGAACAAAAATTGTTCCATATAGGAAAGAGACTCATCCCTCCTCAACACATTACTCTTTACGCTAAAGTTTGATTCTTTGCTACAACTCAAAAACAATAAAAACTTTACTGTAAAGAGCAAGGCGTTGTGGAGGGGACAGCCCCTTTCACATACAGAGTAATTTCTGTTCATTTTAAGTTTTAATGTCGTTCCTTACTTTCAATTAAAGAAAACTTGTGTTTTTTATTTAATCTTAGAATGTTTTTCAATGGAAGGGAAGGTAGAATCAGGAGCATCACTTGACAGATGTTTGTGTAATCATGCAGAAGCAAACGCAATCATGCATTGTGCGATATTAGGAATTGAAGCAGGCATCAAGGGAGCGATTCTGTACACGACATTTGTTCCATGCCTAGAATGTACAAAAATGGCAATAACAATAGGGATAAGAAAATTTGTTTGTCTTGATGCATATCCTGAAACTGACTATGATTTACTAAAAGAAGCAGGAGTAGAAGTAATACATTTGGATAAAGAGAAGATCAAATCTTCATACGAATATAGAAGTTCGCTACGTAAGTTAATTCGTAAGTTACGTATATTTTGTACTTATGAAAACGTTTGTAAAAAAATAAAAGTTATAGTTACCTTTTTAAGTAATCAAAAAATTGGAGGGCAACTAGGCCTCCTCTCTCGCTCCTTTTTTCAAAATTTTCGGATTAAAACTATGAAAACGCCATTTAGCCCCAAAAAAAAAATTAATATGCAAAATTCGTTTTAATTATTTATGCGTGGAGAGCCAAGATAAAAAAAATGCAATAATAAAAAAATGTCCCCCCTCTGATAAATTCTCCATGGAAATTTCATCCCACGCAACCCAATCCCCTATACTACCCTCCCACCAACCATAAACCTCCTGAAAACGTCTCTACACTTCGCAATAACCATTACTATATGTAAATTAAATAAAAAAACTAGTTTTTTTTTAACTGAAAGTAATGAGCGACATTAAAACTTAAAACGAACAGAAATTACTCCGCTTATGAAAGGGGCTGTTTCCTTTTCAACTCCCCACTCTTTGCGCTAAAGTTGGACTCTTTCTCTCAATTCTACTTTATTAACCAAAATTCTAAAAAATGAAATTTTGATACCAATAGCTGCATCAAAAGAATCGCATTTTAATACTGATTTTAAATATATCGTTTTTATCAGGTTTAGTCTCACCCATCAAAAGTTAAAAGCCTGAGAAAATTTGCCTTATTTTAGAAAATAGGAGAAAACACCCCCTAAAAGTCATAGAATCTTAACAAAAATCATTATCATCAGATTCAGCGTATCAGAAAACCATGTTGTAGAACTTTCAAGCTCCTATCTACAAAAATGTGGAATTTCGTATGTTTTGCGCGTGCGTGTCGATAACGCGGAACGGAGCTTCTTTCTTTTTGAGATGTTCAATGACCAGGCACAGAACCGCGTGTTTCAAAACGTCCGCGAAGTTGCCTGCGTGGTAGGCGTGACGGTAATTCATTCCCCCACGTCGCACGGACGCGGGGGAATGATCAATCTGTCATTTCCATCATGCCGGCCGACTTGGCCGAGCCCTGAACCGCCTTCTGAACCTTCTCAAAGGCGCGCACTTCAATCTGGCGGATGCGTTCGCGCGACACCCCGAACTCCGTAGAGAGTTCCTTCAACACACATAAAGTTCAAACAAACATACCTTTCCCAATTACAGAAACTATATGAAAACAAAATAGTGCTCTTAAAAATTTTGATTGGATGTGTTTCGGGAAATGATAAGCTTTTAGGAGAAGGGCTGGCTGCCATCCATTCACTTTTGATTCTTAAAAAAGGCGCTAGATCTTCCAAATTTCAACGGGAGTGGGGGGGGGGCTTGTCACCCTCCACTCATTTTTGACAACTGAATATGACCCCAGCCCTTTCAACTTTCAATCAAATCAGCCCTTTTTGGGATTCCCTTACTTTTGGAAAGAGTCGCTTCTTACTAACAGTTCGTTACCACGAATTAGTTGAATAACCTTTAGGTTAGGAAAACGGCACAATATTTAACAGGTGAACACTATTTCATGGGCGTGGACATAGACATAGCATTTTGTATTTTAAAGAAAATTGGAAAATAATCACGTAAGTAATTGTTTTTGAACAACTGGGCTTTCCAGTTACTCCCCCACCCAACATTCAGTTGTTTGTCCGGATAAAAATGGATTCCTGTGAATAATATATGGTTAAGCCTTGTGTTACCTTGAATGTGAAGGAAGATTTGTTTAGTGAGGAAGAGTTAGTGACAGTAAGTATTAAAAAATAATTAGGCTCCAGGTCCTGATATTGCGGTAAATGAATTTTTTAATATGGTGGCTCTGAAGTTATAAACATGTTTCTGACGATTATAAATATAACTTTTGAAATATGAGAAGTACTTACCGATTTTAGAAAAACCTTAATCAAACCACTGTATAAGAAATGTGATAAGAGTGAGTGTGGTTATTATCGAGGCATTAGTCCAGTCTCTACAGGTAGCGTATCCGTCGTCCCGTCGAGGAAGCGGGGCAACCTGATCTCGAAGCCGATTCCCGAGCCGTCGATGCCGTCGGTGATCGCGAAGCTGCCGCCGTGGCCCTCGACGATCGCCTTCGCCAGCGTCAGCCCCAGTCCCGAGCCGAACGATTTGGTCGTGAACAGCGGGTCGAACACCCGCCGGCGCACCTCGTTGGGGATGCCGGGGCCGTCGTCGCGGATGGCGATGGTCGTGGAGCTGCGGTCGGAGTTCCATTCGATGCGGACGCGCGCCTCGCCGTCGGAGGCTTCGAGGTAGCCGATGGCTGCCTCGAGTTGGGCGTCCTCGCCCAGGAAGCTGGCGCGCGGCGGATTGACCACCTCGATGTCGGGCGACAGTCCACGGCCTTCCAGAAGCCAGCGGCCGTCGAGGCCGTACTGCGGGAACTCGGCCACGCGCGCCATCCCGCGGTCCGCCAGCCGGGTGCGGCTCGAGAGCCAGATGCCCGCCCCCGCCGTTTGGGTTCCGATCAAGGGCGCCAGGCCAAGCGCCTTGATGCCGGCCGAAAAGGTCTCGCCGTCGGAATAGGTCCATCGCCGGCGCGGCGGTCGTCGTGCTGGCGGCGTACATGCCGGACGATGCGTCCCTGGTGAGCGCGGCCGAGCGCCGCGTGGCGTTTCGCTCCGTCATCCTGCTCTATACCGCCATCACCGCGACCGCCGGCGTACTCACGTGGATCGTCCTGCCGAAGTCGGTCGGTCCGGCGCCGGCGAAGGACCGCCGAACGTTCGAGGGACTCGGCGACGTGCTCCGCAAGCCCGTGGTGTGGGCACAGGCCGCGGTGATCATCTGCGCCTACTGTGGGTACAAGGGGCTCTATCTTCATGATTTTAAAAATGCTGAAGGGTCTCCAAAGAAGACTCGGTTGATATTAAATGAATGCCTCGGGAAAAAAGAAAATGAAAAACCCAAGAAAAGAGGTATCATCACCTAAAGACAAATTGTTAAAGGAAAACCAAATTTTGTTGCTGTCCTAAATGACCACTTCACAAATATTGGTCACGTAATATCGTTCAAGGTATTAACTCCAAGTTTACCTAATTCAGCATATCCTACTTCCATTCCGCCTCCATCAGATTGCTCTTGTTTCTAACACCGCGCGGCGACTTTGAGCGATGCCGTACATGAGCGCACGGGAATTCGCTGGTACATCCGCGACCACTTTGAAGGGGCTGCGCGTATCGTGCTGTGCACTGTCGACAAACTCCCCGAGGGGGTGGTTTTACCAAAAGGACTAATCGTCCCCGACGCGGCGGAGGGGTTTGCCATCGGCGTTGATGGCAAGACGGTGCTGATTGTCGGTCGCGATGCGCGGGGCGTCCTTTTCGGCGTCGGCCGGTTGCTGCGTGAAATGACCATGCGCAAGGGAGAGGTCTCGCTCCCTGGAATATAGCATGGAAAACCCTAAAAGTAATAGAATCTTAACCAAAATCACACCATCGCATTCAGTGTATCAGAGAACTCTACTATAAAAGTTTCAAGGTCCTATCTACAAAAATGTGGAGCTTCATATTTTTTGCCAGAAGACCGATCACGGGTGCGTGTTCATATATTTTTTCCCCAGGGGTCATCGGAACGACCAAGTGGTCCTAGAATTTTGCAAGAGGGCTCATTCTAACGGAAATGAGAAGTTCTAGTGCCATAAAAAGTGACCAAAACAATTGGAGCATATAACTATTTGTTTTTTAAGGATACTTTGACTCATATGCTTAGTTTGAAGCACACACCAACATGCATCCTTCTTAGAGTTATATTTTCCTGAGATTTTTTTTCTTTATTCGAGTGTTTTAGGATGAATAAAAGAGAAAATACTAACGAAGAGCTCCAAACTACAGGAATAGACATTATAAACGTTCACCGAACTACTGAGGTAGACATAGAATGTGTAATAAATATATATGGCAGCAGTGGAAATAAAGAAATAGACTTTTACTTTTAAAATAGTAATTTCTCTCGTTATATAACGGAAGCACTGTAAACTAATTTTGTTTTTCTTTATTCAACCTGGCATCAATATACTTCTGAAAATCCGGTTTATCGGTGCAGCGTAATGTTCCGCCCAGCAGGCCGGATAACATACCGACGGCTTTTCCCCCTGTGCCGCTACAATCGATATTTTTTGTGGGTCTTTCGTTGGGATCTTCCTCTACCAGGTTGTAGCCCTGGGTTTGTTGTTGATAAAAATCTCTGGCCCGGTTGCGCACGGCATCATTGCTCATGGCTTGCATTTCCTGGTTGTTAGGCATGAAATCTTTTTACGCCATTTTAAAACGAAAAAAATATATTAATAGATTATTTAACGCTATTGTTGGAGGAATAGCATTTTTCCTGTTTTTCCAACCAAAACCTGCTCAAGCTATTGATATTTCTTTTACCGGGCTAGGAGCCGCTTTTGCCAACCAATTAAGAGCTGTTAGCTTAGATATTCTTATCAAAGTTCTTAATGAGCTTGGCGGCATTATAAAAACAGGCGTTATAACAGCGTTTAATATACTTGGATCAATTGTTAATCTTAGTATTCCCCCGACCAGATGCGATCCGTCATTCTTGAAACCGGCTTCACGCCCTATGCCGAAGGCTCGTGTCTCGCGAAATTCGGCGATACGCACGTGCTGTGCAACGCGACGGTCGAGGAACGAGTGCCGCCGTGGATGCGGAATTCCGGTCGCGGCTGGGTGACGGCGGAATACGGCATGCTGCCGCGCTCGACGCACGACCGCACCGACCGGGAGGCCGCGCGCGGCAAGCAATCGGGCCGCACCCAGGAAATCCAGCGCCTGATCGGCCGCTCCCTGCGCGCCGTGGGGGCCTTTTGGGGGAAAATAGAGGAATAAGAAAGAAAAACAGGATGAAATAATCTATATAGGCCTCTATCAAGCTATTTAAAGAAAGGCTCATAAGCGAGTGCCACATAATTTCAACTTGAATTATAGCTCACGATCGACTCGTTCTAATTAGGCTCCCAATTGTCAAGGGTAAAGAAAATAGAATTTGATCCAGTCTAAGCTCTGACTAAATCTTGGCCACCCTAGAAGCCTCGCTCCTTCTACCAAACGAACAACCAAATCAAAATTGTGAGAAAAAAAATGGATCATCACCGTGTTCTTCGGCCATCTCGTCGGTCTGTTCACACCCGTCTGGGTGCTCGATGCGCTCGAAATTCCCTACGGTCTCAAGCAATGGATGGCCGTGTTGATCGGCGGGCCGGCGGGCCTAGCCGCGCTGATCGGCTCGACCATGCTCTTGCACCGCCGCCTGGCCGATCCGCGCATCAGGGTGACCTCCAGTGTCCCCGACATCACCATCATGGGGCTGATCTGGCTTCAACTCGCTATCGGCCTGCTGACCATCACCCAGACGCTGCAACACATGTACCTGGATGTTGAAATTAAAGTCTCTGTGTCCTAGGAAAAATCATGAATAAACGTTTACCGAAGGGGATACGAAAAATGTAATTAAAAGTTTTAGCTCAATGAAAGGCTTAGATAGCATAAATTCATAATTTAAATTAATTGTCTGATCAGCTGTTTTCCAGAGTCCATTATTGCTAATGTTGTCTAAGAATTGTTTCTCTTAGACCCTCATATGCTGAATGCCATCCATGAAATCTTATGCTTATGCAGAAATTTATTTGAGATGACACAGGCCAGGCTTGTTGAGTAGCTCGTTATAAATGTGCTTCTAACTAGCTGAGAGTAAAAACTTTGCTTGTCCTTCCAAGCTTATTGCCTTTCTTGGCACATAAAATGCAAAAAGTCTTTGTCTTCTTTTTTTAATAAATGTAAATGTGTGTAATGTATGGATTCAAGACAACTACTATTACCACGACAATTATGCCTCCTACTACTACTAAGGCTATAGGTATGAAGGTGAAAATTCAGGAAATACTGAGGGGAAAGTTGAACTAAATCAAAAGACACTATGTGTATGCAGGTTAATATGACACCTGAAAGACTTCGCATAGACACAAAACGAGCTTTTCCATACTAGACATACTAGCATTTGCATTTACGCGACTCATTAAAAGTATTTGCTATTATTCAGTAATTCCCAGGATCGAATTACAGTAATTTCGAAACAAATCCCTATAAACTGACCACGATGTATGGACCTAACCCACTCCATTTTTCAACATCTTATTAGTTCTAAAAAAAATTAAGAGGATGTTGTCTGTTTTCCAAAGCAAGCAAACATTACAAGGTCTTCTCATGACAAACTGTTTCTATCTGGGGATGCTCCTTGTTTCTATTTTCCGTGACAGCACAGCTGCTCAAGGGTTTGGTGCTCTTGTTGTAAATGGGTCGACCTTCTTTGCTGGTGTTTTTGTCACCCCTAATGACATTCCTGCCTTCTGGATCTGGCTTTACTGGCTGTTGCCAGGACACTACATCTACGAGGGTATCTTCATTAGTCAGTTCCATGATGACAATACCATGATTCAGGCTTCTGCTGGATCGGACTTTTTCCAATCTCTGAACTGTACCAGTACCCCTTGCTATGGTCCCGTTGTATCACCAAAGTCGCCACATTGTCTTATGCTCTTCAGCAAACACAAGCGAGTCTCGATGAGGTCGTCACATGTCCTTACCACTGCTTAAAGCGGATCAATGGGAGCATGAAAGAAGCTCACCACTATCGAGATCCTGCATACTGGCTAGAACCCGACGGAACCCATTTCTGGATCAAGCGAGGTGAAAAACTCTCGATGCGAGACCTCCTCTATGGAATGATGCTCGTTTCAGGCAACGATGCCTCAAATTTTGTGTCCCACCATATCGGAGGAACCATTCCTCCACCTTTATTGCACTTTGTTGTTTAAATGAGGCGGTTAGTGAGAGAGATATTGCTTTCCTTTTGCGCCAAGCGAGCCCGACGGCCACGCCCAATATTCGCCTTGTGTCTTTGGCGGATGATCTTTTGGGGCGACAGGGGCGGATGGTTGAAGCTATTGATTTGATTGGCCAGGGGGAAATGACTTTTGAGGGCAACGTTTTTTTTCTTTCAGCTAAGGTCTAACGAAGGTTTGTTACCATTATGGGATCGACTTTTGAAAAGGGACGGGTTGCTATTGGGTTGCATGTTGAATCGCAGGTTGGTTTTCCAAATCGAGGAGCACCTGATTGAGGTGATACCACGCAAAATCGCGGTCGTCACGCTCTCCTGTTTTAGGAATGTGTCGTTCCAACAGTCTTCGAATGCTCCCGAAATCATTGGCAGACAATGCCGTGAATGCCGCATCGATATCGGAACGATAGAGTTGGAGTCTTTGTTCGGCGACCAGCGACATTTGCCGCCGGGCGGACAGAGTGCCCGCGACTGCTAGAAACACCAATACGGCAGCAAGCGTGACGCTAAGGCCTGTCAATAGTAATTTCGCCAGAATTTATAATATTTATCAGTCTTGCTCCCCCTCCCACCTACCCGTCTCTTGTCTGCACATTTTTATTCTTTGCTTTTCTTAAACTGGGCATAGAGTATGTTGGACGACAAGAATTAAAAACTATAGCAAATACTCCTGTGAGGACTAGGGGAAAATACTTTTCCCCCTTCACCCAAACACAAAATTCAACGTCCTCTTACCTGATTGCAGAGCCGAATCATGATGATTCTGCTAAATGAAGATTACAATTACTGTTGTTTTTTTGCTCAGATTGTCAAGCTCCTTTCTGGATGTGCATTTCTATCACAGGCCAATTGTCATTCTGTGTCAGTGTGATGAAGAATGTTGGTTGGCCCAATTTGTTGCACATGGTAGGAAGATCCATAAGTTTCCTGCCTACTCTCGTTTGCGAGGTTTCTTTTAAAAAAATAAGGGAAGCTGAGGAAAAGAAACCTCTGCCTAAAAGCCCTCCCAAGATGACGTCTTTCCGGGGGTTCTGCTAGGTCAATCATGACGTCATGTTCGCACGTAAGTTTATTCAAAATGGCTCCGAAAAATTAGAAAAATGAGGTATTTTTAACTTACGAAGAGATGATCGGATCTTAATGAAATTTGATGTTTGGAAGGAAATCATGCCTCAGAGCTCTTATTTTGAATCCCAACCAGATCCGGTGAAGGGGAAGTTGGGGACGGAACTTAAAATCCTGGAAAACACTTAGTGTGGAGGGATCGGGATGAAACTTAGTGGGAAAAATTAGAAAAAGTCCTAGATACAGGATTGACATTACCAGAACAGATCTGCTCTCTTTGAAAAAATGAGGTATATGTAACTCACAGTCATCCGTGAGTCCGAACAGATGGCAGCGTGAAGGGGACGGGAACGTATCAAAACGGGGCTTTTACAACAATAGTTGGGCTGCTAGCTTCTGAAGGTGGTCCCCGGCGTGTGGGGAGTGTTGTTTGCCACGCTGACTCTGGCAGGATCGGAACGATCATGGGCGGACACTATCAAAAGTTGGGAATTGAATTCCTTTACCCCGAAAACTGGATCGTCACGGACGAGGAAACACAAACCTGGCCGAGGTCTGTGTCGGTGCAGAATGCCGAAGGTTCGTTTGCGATGAACAGCGTCGCTGAGTGAGCAGTGACACGAACTTGCGAACGGGCATATCATAGCCCGTTCGGTTTCCGCACCACACTTACAATGACCCAAGGCGTAGCTCTAATAAGCCACCTACCGACACGCCGATTAAAAAATCCATCAACAACAGGTCTTCTTCTATCAATACCAACCATGCGATTGAGCTTAAAAGACTTATGACCGGTCGGGCGACTCAATTGAGACGTCAGCCGACAACCGCTTCACCCATTTTGCACCGTAGGATCGCATCAGGTCATTATATCAAAATTTCCTTCGTGAAAAAAAGTAGACAGAAACCTTATGAGAAAAAGTGAAGACGAAGATCGGGAGGCAGAAAAATAGCCGGCCTAGTATTGATGGCAGCTCGTACAGATGGCAGTGAAGTGTTATTTTCATTCTTTTATTGGCATTTTATATAGCCAAAGTCCTGTTTTTCAGGCACTATACCCTTACACATATTTTTAAGAAAAGACATCTTTTTCCAAATCTAAGAGTTTACTATAGTTTTCAAATCAATACTAGATTCATCCAGTCGAGCCCTGTTTATGTGTCAAGATATGAATTACAGTTTATAGTTACTCTTGTGGACACTCAGGCACGCTACTGTGTGGAATCCTGGTGTCTTGAGATAAAGCCCCCAATACGCTCTCTAAAGAGATCCAATTTTCGATATAGTTATCTCCAAACTCTGTAATTGGACCAACTAACACGTGAAGATGAAGATAGCCGACAGAAGGCGTGGTATGGAAACCAAATTGAATATTCTCCTCTTGCAACCACCATGACAGATCTTTGCCCTTCAAGTCTGTTTCTTTTGACATGCTGTTGAACAAGAGAAATCCAAAACAAATGAAAAAAAATAAATTCTGATCACACCTCAAAGTAAGCATGTTTCAGTGCATTGGCAGCAGCTAGTCGATATCCAGCGTTGACTTGAAGCAAATGATGTGACATGAGATCAACCGCTAGAAAAAAAGGATTCCACAAACTCATGCAAAAATAAAATAACAAAGCATTTTTTTCTTCATGCAATTTCAAAAAGGAGGGAGAAAAGTCAAATCAATTATTGGTTTTTTCCACCTGTAGCCATGGTTGAAGAAAGACTTTATTGACTTTACGAAATATATAAATAATTTTACTTACATTGTGTGCAGAAAAGCCCTCAACTGTGTTCAAAAGCGCAAGCTTCTTTGTCTTCCTCGTGCACATGTGGCACAGCTCTCGAAGGCCCCGCAATATTATTGCCATGGGAGCTGGGTGCCGAAGGTGTAGGATTCGCCTTGTAATGGAGTTGTTTCTTGTGCATTAGGCACGCTTTTGGCAGCCCTGTCCTCGCTCTCTTGCGGAGGGACAGCTTTGAATATTCCTGAAATAGATTTTAAATTTTAGTTTTTTTGTTGAAAAGTATTTCAATGGCCGGGAATGAGGGGAGCATTGTTAAAAAGGAGAAAGGGAGATGGCGAGCCCAATACCTTTAACTTGGCCTACAGATATACATTTTTTTTTAAATATGAAGAAGAATATGTCAGGTCCCTGCCCCTCTTTTTTCCATTGACATCACCACATTAGCTTTAGATGAGATTGAAAAGCTCAGACTGAAGAGTACCGAAAAGGGATTTGCTTGCGCCTATGGATCTTCCTGGTAGCAACCATTTCGAGGAACAAGGAACAACGCTACTTGGAATATTAAACTACACAAAAAAATGTCAAAAAACATAGGAAAAGAAAGCTAAAAGAGACAACAATTTCCATAAAACTATGTTAAAGTAAATTACTTGAGGTTGTCCAGAGGAGACAACAAAAATCTTAATAAATCAAACTTTAATAGTGCATTTACACATTGCAGAGATCCGTCCGGATTTAGCAATCTGTGCAGAGATTCCGCCCGTTTTCGTGCTTGAAAAACTCTCTAGCTGTCCGCAATAATTTGGTCCAATCAGGACGGATTCTTGACAAGGTTATTGTCCAAAAAAGGAACCAAAAGTACCAAAAACTTTTTCCATTTGCTTTGAATAAAAGGAGCTATTTTAGAAACTTGGGAGGGGAATCGTTTGATTGAAATTTCATGTGTCCTCCTTAAAGGCCAAAAGCTGCCAGATGGCCATCAGCCTTCCTCTTGGTTCCTTTTCTGATTTCTGGTCCTCCTCTAACCACTAAGATGTCAAATCAAATTTTGAGATATCTGTTCTATTCAAAAACTTTGAAATGTCTAATATGTTTGCCTTTTGGGTTGACATCACCCCCACCCTGTTCTTGCCCCCTTATGTCTAAAAACCTAAAAAAATTCATTTAGCTAACATTTTCATCAAGCATAATATTTCATCTAGCTGTAATCATCAGCATGATCAATGTCTAGGATAGATTCACTTTCCCATTTGATTTTGAGCTCTCCCATAGCCTTTGCTGTGCTCATTCACAGAGTCCATCCCAAAAGAGGATAGAATGCAACCCTCCTTAACTCCTGATTCAATAGGAAACGTGCTTCTAACCTCATTTCCTACTCTAACTGCAGCAGGGATATTCTCGTATATCGTTGCCGGCATCAATAGAAGCAACGCGATGAGTGCAAGCGGCCACAGCCGTATCAGACCGCCAAACACCCTGAATATGTTCGATAGAGCTTCAAAGAAAACAGCGAGTTTCATTTGCTGCCTCCCTTGCCGAATTGGAGCCAGCTAACGACGCCGCGCATTAAGACACTTAATGATCTGCCGCACTTGAGATGTAATTTGACCGGAAGCAGGAACGGCTTGCCGTGAAACGGGTTGATGTCGATCTGTTTGCGAAAAGGGGCGATCTCGGCAATCTTGATTGGGGCAATCCATTGCCGTAGAATCGGACCGGCGGCACGGTCGCAAGGTATTCGGCCGCCAGGTGCATCAACGGCCCGATAGCCGCGAATACGAATATCTGGTGGGCGTTGGTCCGAAACCGCTCGCGCTCGACCGGCAGAAACAACGCCAGCCGCGCGCCCGCATGTAGATTGCAGACGAAGTTGTTCATCATCCGTCCTCCCCGACATGGCGAGGCTAGTCCGCAATCGTGAAAATTCGAATAAGTGCGACGAAAGACGACCGCCGCGTGTTCGCCGTTCCGCGGGAACGGCTAAGGCTATTAAGTCAAAACTTTCAGGAAGTATTAAGCTAAATCAAAAGATATTATGTGCATCCAGGTTTCAAAAGAGCGTAGGCGCAATATCTCTGGAACGGTTATGGGTATCAAGTCGTAATCATCAGGGAATTTTGAGGGGAATGTTGAGCGAAATTGAAAGACATTTTCTATATCTGGAAAGTCAAATGGGCGTATCTACAATAAATTAGGAGTGGTTAAAGGTATTTAGGTGGAATTTTTCGGGGATGTTAAACTAAAACAAAAGATACTGTGCGACTATTGTGGCAGAGCGAAAATCGATTCGCCAAGTTTGTCATGTGGGTTTCCTTGGTTGGGCTACTACTGGGTGTCATGATGCTAACCATTGTCGTGACGGTGATGAACGGTTTCGACCGGGAACTCAAGCAACGTTTATTGGACAGTATTCCACATCTAACCCTGCAGAATATCGAACCCACAGGCGTTGAGCAGTTGCTTGCACAGACGCAGGTTGAGCCGGTTAGCGTCAGTCGCTATTTCTCTGGCTACGGTGCGCTCTCTCATGCGCAAAGAGTTTGAATACATTTTTTTTTATTAGAACATTCTTTATACTAAGTATTACTCTTTCTTCTATACAGGGGCGTAATTGGCTACAGGGCAGAGGGGTAACTTCCTCTCCCAGACCTTGGTTTTTCCCAGCCCTCACCAGACCCCAGTTTGCCCCCCCTCCAGTTGAAGCTTAGTTTTTTTCAAAAATCTTGTCAAAACGATGATAAGCCTGCATAGTTCAAGCATCAACATAAACGGCTCAGTTTATACTTATCTTTATAGTACTACAAAGCACATTTAAAGTATTCTTATGGTCCGGTTACGCGATAGCGCACCGCGCCGCACAGACAACCACCTGTTGCTGTATGCATGGTCAGTTTCCTTCACCTTGAAAGTCGCGTGTCTGGCCCGATGTCTGCAACATCTTGAGTTTGCATCTTACGTCAATGGATCAGGACCGCTATCTGCAACATCGGCTGCGCAATGGCCTGCACTCGGCATTGCTGATGCTGGCGCTCGGCACTTTGCTGTGCGCGCTGGGCTTTGCGCTCGCGGGACCGGTAGGCGTGGTCTTTGCGCTGGCGGCCGGACTCGGCTTGTTCATTTAAGCATAGTACTGTTCATTTAAGCATAGTACTAGTATTTTTTGCAACTGCTTAACAAAGCAGTTGACAAATTGTAAGAAATTCGAAGTTTGATATGAGACCACTTTAGGAGGAACAGATGTATTTTCGTCTCTGATACATTCATTCAATGGTAATATCTATAGTGCTCAACTTGTTTCTCTATTTGGTTATACATTTTTGGAAGGCTATCCCCGTTTACAAGCATGGCAGAAGTTCTATGTTGTATTCTCAGAGCACTCTAAAAAGCTTTTCCTGGACGACACACCGAGGGGAGAAGTGGTTGTGTCCATGGGCGGCGGCGCCATCGGGCCCAAATTGCTCCAGGATGCCCTTGCCGCCCGTCCGGCTACGAGACTCGCGGGCAAACCCTGGCGTCTGCTGACGGGTCCGCATCTTCCGGAGCCCGAATTCACGTCCATTCAGTCCGCAGCCCCGAAAGGTGTCACTGTGGAACGTTTCAGAGAGGATTTTCGCAGGCTGCTTTCCGCTGCTAGCCTTTCCATCTCCTATGCCGGATACAACACATCTGCGGACCTTCGCTATGCCTATGAATACAACGAACTGTTCGATCCGCCCGAATGGAGCCCGCAAAATGGTCCGCACCTCGAAGGAGCGGCGCAAATCGGCAGAATCTCCATCGCCAATTCAGATGCAGAGGCGTTCGCCTATGTAAACGGCGCGTTCGATGCAGCGCACCGAGCGGTTAACGAACAGCTTGGCCAGTCCTGATTACGTGGAGGTTTCCGGCGCAATAATTCTTGTTCCAACGCTGGTCGTATTCGTTCTCGCGATTCTGACGCACCGGCCGATCGAGTCGTTGATTTCTTTAGCTCTGAAGGGTTTGAGGTGTTCAAAGCCTTGAGCTTTAACCAAGTCGAAGGTGACTTGATGTTCAAAGCTGCACAGTGACGAAAGGACGTTTTGGAAATAGCAATGTGAGATAAATCTCACATTGCTGTGAGTTTTATCAGTTTAATGCCGTTAAATTTGTACCTAAAACTGTTTATTTCAATGATTTTAAAGGATTTATTGTTTTTGTCATTTTTGTGACTTAGAAAAAATTACTTTTTATGCCTACCAAGATTTCTCCGTTTCTCTAAACTTAACTTTCAAACGTTTCTAACGCATATCTCATTTCATTCCTTTTTAGTCTTTACCTTTTTAGCTTTCTAACATTTTACCACTTAATATTTTTGACTAATGAATGGTTTTGCCATTCTGATATTGTTGTTTTTGGCAGTGTTTTGCAAATTTTTTTAATTATTTGATTCATTTACGATTTTTTTTTGACTCCGGAATGCAAATGCGGCCCTTTGGGGCTTATGATAGAAATTTTTTGAAATAAATATCTTACATTATCTTATTATTATTGCATTTATAACCAGATAATGGAAGGTTTGCACAGGCAGGCAATGGCGATGGCTTTTTTCCATGATCTCTCACATAGCGAGGTAGCAGATCACATGAAATTGCCGATAGGGACGGTCAAGACCTGGATCAGGCGCGGACTCGACAAGTTGCGCACCTGCCTTACACGTCTGGAGGCATGATGAACTTACACCAGATCAAAAGCAATCCGGCTTTGCAGGAAAAACTGGCTGCTGAATATGTACTGGGCACTTTGCGTGGTGGCGCACGCGGTCGTTTTGACGCCTGGCTGAAACAGGACGCAGCTTTTATTTCCAGATTTATACTTCTTTACCCAAGCAAGGACTTTTCATCAGCCAGGAAGAACTCTCTAGTTTGACTTCTTCCCACTTTATATTTCCTCTACCTTATTTTTACATACTTTTTCTAAAATAAAATTCCTTGTCTTGAGAGATTGTGAGTTCTAATAGGCCTTAGGAAACAGATAGAATGCTACCATAGTAGATAGGGAAGTGAACCTATACGCACACTCGGTGCTGGGGACACGCTGCTATATTTAAAGAAGTAGTAGTCGCTTACCAACCCCATAGTTATCTTCCTCCCCAAGATTATATTCAAAAGTTAGCCTTAGATAATCATTACACTACCAAAAATCAGGTTTATGAAGCTTTTGCTAAACAATCTGGCTTAACGATTATTTATATAAGAAGCCCTAATCCTGTCCTGCCAAAAGGAACGCCAACTATTGCTGAAATAACGCTTCACAAATGGTGTAAAGATTTACTGCAAAAAGTGGTCGTCAAAAAAGTAGGATTTAATGTCCTTAAACCTAAAGGTGCCAAGGATGCAGATGGTAATCCTTATCAAACACCTGGGGTATTCGATGGATCTTCGATGCCGAGCAAGGTGGAAACAAACTCATTCCTGCCACATGTGCAAGTAAGTAAGCTGTATTTGTTACGTTTGGAAGTCCTTTCAGAATGACAATACAGAATTTTAGTAATAACGGTGGGGGGAGGGGACGAAGAAGAGGTGCACCTCCCTTAAGTACGGGATAAATTCTTTTTGTTTAAAGGTTTAATGCCTCTCTTTACTCTCCATTAAAAAAAGCTTTAAACTAAGTAGTAATACTTATAAAGCTAGCTATAGCGCACAATGTTGTTTTTCTTCTGTTCGGGACTAATCGTCTGTTGTCCAATGCTTGGGTGTCGTTTTGGGTTTACCGGCTTGCCATCTCTAGCTGCTGCCTCAGCCTCTTCTGTGAGTAGCTGGCAAATTAGTGCCTCGGAATCAAGCAGCATGACGTGAATATTAGAGTCGTTTTGATTAGCTCGTAGTGAACAGACCCTAATTGGCGGAAATTGCACTGTTGACGTTGCTTGGCGAAGATAGTCTGGGGAGAGAAAAAAATGAATTCAAGTTCACGGAAAAGGACTGGGACTCTATTTAATGTCTTTTCATCTTTTCAAAGATATTTGATTATTACCGCAAGTCTGATTTCTAACAACGATTTCTACTAGGCTTCAAACTTCTGTTTTCTTTTTTAAGGTTTTTAAATCGTTACATTCCCTTATCAAAACATATGGACATATTTTAGCAATTACCAGTTTTTGCTATTTAAGGAATTTATTAAAAACTTCTTCATGCATAAAATCTTCAATATATCCACATTTTTGTGACAACATCATTGTCATTGTGATTTATATGAAAATGACGTGACTCACATGTCCTTCACGCTCGGCGGCACCGGCGGCGGCATCGCCTACAACCGCTCCGAATTCTTCGAGATCGTTGAGCGCGGGCTCGATGCCTCCCCCACCACCGAGGTGCTGATCGAGGAATCGGTGCTCGGCTGGAAGGAATACGAGATGGAGGTCGTCCGCGACCATGCGGACAACTGCATCATCATCTGCTCGATCGAAAACGTCGATCCGATGGGCGTGCACACGGGCGATTCGATCACCGTCGCGCCGGCGCTCACCCTGACCGACAAAGAATACCAGATCATGCAGAAAATTTCCCCTTGAAGCTTATCAAGTTTTTCGTAATTTTCCAACATATATTTATTTATTCTTGCGTACTAAATAGCATAAGCAAGAAGTCAAGAGAAATTAGAGTAGCCGTAGAAGCAAACTTCTTATGGATCATGGAATAACGGAGTTGCATAGAACATAAGATTGTCTCTTCTAGCCATTACACCTTTTAACCTTTTATATTCCTAAGATATGATAAAAGCCAATGTGGAAATTCCAAGCGTACTTATTTACTTTTTAAAATCTCTGAACTTTCGCATTCATCGACAAGCTGAGCATCGGGCAGGACGTGATCCTGCGCTTTTCGGCGCTGGATCAGCGCACGACGCCGGAACTGAACGGCAAGGTGGTTCAGATCTCGGCTGACGCGTTCGAGGATGAGCGCGCACAGGTGTCGTTCTACCGAGCGGAAATTGCCCTGAGCGAGGGCGAGCAGGCCCGGTTGCCCGAGGATGCCGTGCTGATCCCCGGCATGCCGGTCGAGGCATTTATCCGCACCGAGGACCGCACACCGCTGGCCTACCTGACCAAACCGCTGACCGATTAGCAGGCGTCCTTGGTGGCTGAGGGAGCTATCACGCTGGCGGGGCGATTGGAGATTGCTTTGGGAGCTGCTGAGCGGGTGGAATCCAAGACCGTGATTCCCTTGTTGCGGGGCGCGCGCCTCAGCGGGCGTTTTTCCGGATGGACTGTGAAAGGGACGGCTGGGGCTGAGTCTCGGTTTCGACTCGTCTATCGTGACCAAGGGGTTGATCTCGTTGTTCGGTAGGGGGACATGCGGGTGTAGTCGCGCGCCGTTCTTGTCGGTAGTTTTTTTCGTGGGAGCGTTTATGCACTGGGATTTATTTTAATCATTAAATTCAAAAGACCACAACATCAGCTCTTTTCTTTACTACTTTCAAGCCTTCATTTAAAGCCTCATTGATGCTGCAATTAGTTCTTGACACATATTTTAACTTTCCAATCTCTACATCCATTAAAAATTTTAATGTCTTTTTCAATACTTCCAATATTTTTTTTAAATTTACAAAAAACTCGTTCAATATAATCTCACTAGTAGTTTCAGGTACCTCAAAAATATTTGATAAGATCAGGCTTACTTTAAAATAAATCTTGGAACCATGGAGGACCCGACACCCCTATAGTTCTCGGGTTTACAGTTGGCCCATCGCAACTGCAAGTCCGATAGGGGCCCCTCTCATACAGCCTTGCAAGCTGTTGATGAGTTGGGGTAACGTCACAATGGTATCAGAGCCTAAATTTTCTGGAGCCACACCCAGATAATTGGCACTAGAACCTTAAACCTTAGACTCGGGTCATCATAAGTTAGCAGTATGTCAGTCTAGGCAGTCTAAGGGAGTCGGGAGTTCAAGTTTCAGTTGGTAGAAAAAAGTTTTCATAACGATCTCTCCACTCTAAGCTTTTTCCAAGATCTCTTATTTCCCCTTCCAACTCCCCCAATGTCACCTGATCCAGCCGGGATAAGCTTCATTTTTTTTTCAATGATGCACGTGGGTTGTGGTGTGGTTATTCTGGACATGGTGGTTATATTTTATATTGGGTAGAGGTAATGATGGGGATTCGCGTTTTGTTTCATTCAGTTTCCCAAAATATTGTAGCTAGTGATAATGAAGATAATAACAGCACATTAGATATACCTATAAATCAATATATATTTTTGGCCGGATTCTATCTGACAGCGACCGAGTCTCCGTGGTCGACGCACTTCAAGATGGACCAGTATGTGCTCGACGAGCTTCCTCAGTTGGTCTCGGGCGTACTCGGGTCGGCAGACCGACCCTGGGGAATCACGGGCCACTCGATGGGCGGACATGGCGCACTCGTACTGGCCCTACGAAATCCGGGGCGGTTCGCCTCTGTCAGTGCGCTCTCTCCGATTCTCCAACCGTCCGATGTGCCGTGGGGCCACAAAGCCTTCACCGCCTACCTCGGTACGGACCGCAGCGAACGGCCCGGTGAATTCCTCGAGCTGGGCAAAGTTCCACGACCGGTTCCTGGCCCGGGTCAGGTTCTGATTAAGATGCGGCGCGCGGCAATTAATCCGTCAGACATAGCTTTTGTACAGGGGTTTTACGGTCAGAAACGCGTGCGGGGCCGGCCAGCGGGCTTTGAAGGCGTCGGCACTGTGGTGGAGGCTGGTTCGGGGCTCATGGGGCGCCTTTTGAAGGGGCGCGATGTCGGGTTTTATGTAACACCTGATGGTTCCGGCACGTGGGCGGAATATGCTGCTGTAACCTGGTGGGGAAATTCTGTTTTAGTGAACTGTGACGCATTATGTGTATTTTATTATGCAGTATTAAAAATTTGTCTAGAAAGTAAATGTTCAATAGTGGAAACATCTGGAACAGTAGTCTTCAACCTTTTGAATGTCATTAAAGGATATAAGATCGATGCAGAGATAGCTTATCACAGGTCTGACCTTTAGTGGGAGAAACAATTCCACGTTTTTTATTGCTGTAGTTATTTTACCCCAAGATTTAGAGCAAAGGCTGGTGCGATATCTCGGCTAATGGTGTTCGAACAAACCAACCAACACTCAAGCAATACGCGCCTGCTCCACAAGAAGAACGTTATATATATATTTATTACTGTTCGATTTCGAACGGATGGAATCTGTAAGAGGCGGTGTAGGATGGATTTTGTCGTTTTCAATTACAACAAACACAAAATACACAGCAACTACCAGCAACCACCAACATACGCACGATTCTATACATCATGAGGCATCAGGCGCTTGGATTGGATGACGCCGTAGTCGATCGTGGAGGATGGCAGTTGTACACAACCGTTGGCGACGCAACATGGCCAGGCCTGATGTCTTAGCTTGCCTTAAGTGCGTGCGCGCTGCTGGGCTTCAAACTGCTAGCGCCTGCCCGCGCCATCGCCCGCATGCCCTCAACCATAGTCAAAACATGGCCTTTGTTGAGAACGCGGCGCTCACACCGGGGCGCCTTTTCTTCCACGCCATGATAAAGAGCACGGCGCCGCGCTTCGGGCACGTAGAGATCATTGCGGCCAAACATGAAGACGCTTCGCGGATCAATGTTCTCAAGGTTTTCAACTGGCGACATGCCCGCCATCCGTGTTCTGTGTTCTAGACACTGGGCGCTGAACGGGATGTGAGAGAGCAAAGAGGTACACGACGTGTGATGATCTTTTCTGTTTTTCATCGACTTGCGCGACAAAAAGACATCATCGACGTCATCTCACGCCAGCCGATGCACCGACTCTCACAACATCATCATGATCCCAGGAAAACCGATCGATTCGTTGTTTCGTATCCCCTACTCATGAACCATGTCCGCATAGATATCTATGAGCACATTGCCCTACAGAAGATTTTTGTCCAGCACTATTCTTTCTTGTTGCAGCTGTAGTTTTTACGAAAGAGTCTGGCCAATTGAATTTCGAGACTGAAAGAGACAGATTTAGTGCAATCATCTTTATGGTATTTTATTGGTAGCATATCTTCTGTATTCAGTTTGATTACAATTATCTAGCTTCCACTTTTACTCATTAAGCCAAGTTCTGTCAGAAGACGGTGAATCATATCAAGCAAAAATATCAGAGACCGTCACGGTGTCTATCTAGGGCAATGTTCCAGGTTTAAAACCGTAGTAGCCTTACTTTAACTATAGAAGTTACTTGAATTGGTCTGTCCCTATATGCAACAAAATGTGTTAGGTACGACTAAACGGGATAATTTAGCTATTGATTTGTAATGGCACTGAATTTAAGCCTTCTGATAAGGTGGAATATTTTGGTCTACCAGTTGGTAAGAATCTTTAGAAAACTAAATTCCTATTGTTAGAAAATATGGAGGACACAATCCGTCGTTCATATGGCACGATAATAAGTCCAAAATTTCATTTAAATAGAGCTCTTCTTGCAAAGGCTTATGATAGTGTAGTCATGCCAAATCTTCTGTAATTCTTATTGATGGTGGGTTTTTTTAGACGAATGAAAAAGAATCCGGCCGAATCGACATCGGACGTCCATGTCGGCAGGTAGGTCAGTTCAACGTTGCCGTTCTTTGACCGCCATTGGCCGGCCTTCAATTGCACATCGAATGTGAGTTCCTGGTTGCCGTTAACGAGCAGCGCGAAGCCGTCGGTCTTGGGTTCGCTATTCCAACCCACTCCACCGCTAAACCAAAGCACGACCTCCTCGGCCTTATCGGTCTTCGGTGACTTCCAGGACAAGGCGGCGTCTTTCGCTTTGAATAATCTCGACTAGATTTGTAATTTTGGCAGAGTCAAAAACTACAGTGACTGATGGAAGATTAAATTTAGTGACGCAACCCAGTTTATCTCGGATGTAAACAATTACATGAACCGAAGATCCACCATCCGTTCCAGCAGGTAAACGAAGTTGAATAGTTGATTTGGCTGAAAAAGCGAGCATCATTCGATCAGTCACATCACTTGTCCAACCTTCAATGCATAGCGTACGAAAATGATATTAAATTAAGAAAGAACCTACTGTAGAATGAGTAATCTTCAGTCAAGTTACTGAAGGGTCACTGGCACCGAATTGTGTCATCAGTGTGGGCACACTGCTTACAACGGGTAGGCCAGGTGTTGCTCAATGCAAAGATCTCGCAACACATAACCAAGTTCATCACGGGTGTGAACACAATGACACAGGGGAAGATGAACATAACAGAGTAATCAGTGGCAACAAGCAACTGGCATTCTGAGCACATGGATGTCAACGCGTTGGAGTGGGATTTACGATTTCGCCCAAACCATCATTGATAGGTGGGATGATGTCGTGGCTTAGATGGGATATGTAAGAGAAAACCCGATACCTGCGAAACAGGTCGGGCGATCCTCAAGACCATGGGTATCCGCGCTCGTGAGGGCGCTCGAATTGCGTATGAAGCGCTCGACCGGCATTTGGCTGACGATGAAATTCACACCGGAAGCCTCTCGAAGCCGACTGACTAGCCATTGTTTGGCTCACTGCGGCACCACAAAAAACCAGCATGACCGGCAACAGAATCCCGGTCGTCGCCTTCAAGTGGTGACGAAACCTCCGCTCTTCGCTATATGCAGCGAAAGATCGGGTATCCCTACCTGAGTCATTTTTCAGCTAATAATTCTAAGATACTGCTGGGTCTATATGAAAAGTTTAGCGAGGAAAAGCAGACGGGGCTATTTTCTCATGAACTGAGAATGCACAATTCCAGTCTTGCTTTACGCTTATTAAAGGATTCCTCAGGTAGCCTGGCCGCGCTAAAAAAGATCGTTAGCACAGGAGCCTATGAAAATTAAGTCCCGTTCAAAAAGCGCAGTGCTTAGAATTTAAAACGCTACTAGCAGGCTATTTACTTTCTTCGCAGGGAGACCGGCCATCAACGGTTGCTGAATTGTTATAAGGACCTAGATTCGCACCCGGCTCGACGCGCACCGTCATCGCAAGCGTCGCCGTTGAACCCACGGTGAGTGTATCTGTACCCACTAACATCAGATCGTTAGGCGCTGATCCCGTGTACGTGCCGTTGACCGATAACGTCGGGCTCGTAACGCTCAATACGGAATAGCCAACGGCGGCAGCAAATGTGCCATCTAAGTTTTCCCTCACTTGTAGCGATTCAATATCAACATCGCCGAAGTTTTCAATCACAAAGTCGTAGAACTCGTCGGGCACCACGTGCACGTTGCCGGCCAGCCAATCCGCGCGCCGTGTATTGACCAATTGCGGGATGAACTTGTCCGGCAGGTTGACCTTGTGCGCAAGGGCAAGCCGGGGCGCAGCCAATGCGGCGACGGTCGAGATCATGAAAACGCGGCGGTTGGAAAGCTTCACTGGGTCAACTCCTTTTGTTCCAAGGAATATCGGTCGGTCGGGACGCTGAACCAAAAACCTCGTGATGACGGGATCCACGAAGACGGTGTTGCAGCTTGGTCACGATTTTTGGGACCGATCGGAGCAGATGCGGCAGTGCGCATGGAAACCGACGCGCTATTGCAATGGATGGCGGACGATCACTTCACTTTCCTGGGATTTCGCGAATACAAACTCCGGAAACGTGCCGACCGCCTCTTCCTGACACCGGTCAAAGGATCGGGCCTTGGCGTACTTTCAAGTGACGAACGCGGCGGACGATCCGTCGAGCTCAGCAAGGAATTGCAGCGACATATTCGTGCCAGAGACTGGCTAATTATTACCAAAGCCAATTCGCGCGCAACCGTACACCGGGGGGGAACCAGTCAACGCGGTCGCTGGTGACCAGCCGTTCTGCGTCGCCGCCGGCGACGGGCACGCGCGCGATTTGTGCGTGACCCTGATCGATCGAGAACGACTCCGTGTTGTAGTACAGGTACTGCCCATCGGGGGAGTACTCCGACCCGTCGGTGTGGCGAGGCCCCGTGTCGACGAGCGAAGCGGTGCCCCCAGCGGTGGGAACAGTCATGATCTCGCCATTGACCGAGAAACGCCCCGGAGTGAGCTGGATGTAGGCCAGAGTCGTGCCGTCCGGGCTGGACAAGGCGTATTCATCATGACCAGCGAAGGCGGCAAAATCGACCTTCAAGTCAACGGCTACGCCGGGGTCGATTTCAATCAGGACGATCTGTCTGCCGAGGACCTGCGCCTCGCGTGCGAGGACCTGAAGCGTGACGGGGTGTCGGCGGCGCTGGCGACGATTATTACCGACGAGACGGCGGTGATGGAGCGTCGGCTCAAGCGTATCGCGCAGCTGCGCGGGCAGGACGAGCTGGCGCGTTCGCTGATCGTCGGCGTGCATATCGAGGGGCCCTTCCTGAATCCTTGCAACCACTTCGGACCATTCGATGAAACAGGCGCAAACCCGACTTGAGATCCAGACCAAAGGCCAGAGCCTCTACGAAATTACGCGTCATATTACTTCATTCGTTGCCGAAGCTGGAATTAATACCGGTCAGGTCACGGTGTTCTGCCGCCACACGTCCGCGTCGCTGACGATCCAGGAAAACGCCGATCCGGACGTCAAGACCGATCTTGAAGAGTTTTTTCGCCGTTTGGTTCCTGAAAACATGGATTGGCTGTCCCACACGCTGGAAGGTCCCGATGCCTGGAGCTTAAATTATTTGTTAAATCAATTACAACGTATAATCTTGCAATAATCCCATTAAAACAGATTACCAACAAAATTAGCAACTATACAGAACTAGATTTGTCCATTTAATAAGCTTACTTTCTAATAATCAAATTAATAGGAACAAATAAGAAAAATTTGGTAAAGTTGGTAAATTTGCAACAAATAAATTTGCAAGCTTAAATAAAATCTCTTAAATTTTAATTAGCTACTTTGCCTACTTTACCTAATAAAAGCTTGAAGTAGCAGTTGGTAAAATAGTGGTACGAAGTGGTTTTGGTGTTTTGGAAGGTTTAAGCACTGATTTGGTCGGTTTCATTAAATCGTTAGATCTACACGACTCGTGTATCTTATAAAAATGACTATTAGGGGGTCGTGTTTGAGGTGCCACAGGCCTGCTTCTGTTTATAGCCAGAACCTAGTGAAGAATGAACTGTGTTGTGAATAATGGCTGTACTTTTATGAAAATGCACTTTTTGTCAAATACTGTACCGTATTTTAGTAGTATCACTTTTACTCAAGCCATTCATTAAAGCCACGTTTGGCTTCGGCAAGAAGCTGGCGCTGAAGGACGCGGCCGAGATCGGCATCCTCAAGACCGAGGTGTTCCTCGGGATCTTCATCGGCGCGGTGACCTTCACCGGTTCGGTGGTGGCCTTCGGCAAGCTCGCCGGAAAGGTCGACGGCAAGCCGAAGAAACTGCCGGGCGGGCACATGCTCAACGCCGCGGCGCTGGCGCTGTGCCTGGCGCTGGGGCTTCTCTACCTCACCGGCGCCGGCATCTGGACCATGGTGCTGGTGACGATCATCGCGGGCTTCATCGGCTGGGTTGTAAGTTTGGCAGTTCGTTCATTGTTAGCATATACAGAATGTACAGAATTAAGTAGGGAAAATCGGAACGATTTTGTGTTGTTCCCTATGAGAGAAAAGGATTATGATTTGGTAAGAGAAATTTTGTCAGAAGGAGTAGGAGAGTTGTCAGGTATATAAAAGGGGAAGGTCTGGACCAGGAGCATACGGAATACCAGCAATCTTGATAAAGAAGTCATTTAGTATGATATTGTCTGTGTCAGTTTACATATTTAAAAGAATTATGAGTAATAGAGCATGGGGCGGCAAAGGAAAAAAAAAAAAAAAAACAAAAAAACGGGACAAAACTGAAGTATTGCTCTCGCAACACAATTAACCAAAAGCCAATACGTACATTCTACTACCAGCATCACCACCATGCTATTACTACCTTTGCGGTTACTACTCCTACAACAATGACTGCTACTACTGTCATTACAACTACTATTTTAAGCTGATTGCTACTTAGACTAAAGGTATTAAGGTTGAAATCTCAGGAATTTTAGGGGAAAGATCTACTAAATCAAAACATTTTATGTCCATACTTTTCATCGCCGCAAGTCTCGGAAAGACACGCTTGATCGACAATGTGGCCGTGCCGCCGCGTAAGAAGCAATCCAAGCCGACAAAATGGATGTTGTACTGATCGTGCCGACCTCAATCCAAATGGATCGAGGACGGAGCGACCGTTCGTTTTGTCGTTCAATCAGTAAGCGTTGACGCCTTTATCGGCGACTTTACGAATTTCAGCGATTTTCTGGGCGTCGTAGCCAAGATCTGACAATGCGGAATCGTTCAGATTGGCGAGATGAGCGTAAGCGACGCGGAACGTTATTGCTTGCAACCCAGGCGAAAAGGCTTCGATCGACGAGCTTGCAATAACCTGTAGACCGATAACAAAAAAAAATATCATCCTTAGCCTTAGCTGCTTATTATTTGTATCATTGTTTTTGACAGAGTCCGTCCGTCTCTGTTCAACCATTGTCGACAGAACTGGAATTGTTTTCATGGTCTTCCCCACCGCAACACATCAAGATCAGCCATGGTGTTCTCGCTGTTGATGCGCGTGTCTGTTGTGTAGGTTGATGGTTGATGGGTCCTACACTACTAGTGGCGGCGGGTGCCGCGATCATACCGTTGCCAAAGCCGGCGAAACCGCGGGCGAGACCGGCGAATGCAACAGCGACGGCCAGCACGGCGAGTCTCGTTTCGAATTCCGGTATCACGAACTGCGGCTTCCGATGCGCCATGCAAACCTGGCGCTCGTGTCGATCACAAACTCAACCGCTCCGACAATGCCTTGAGATCTGTGCATAAACGTTTCCGGTTTGTTCACAATTGGCTGGCATCGGTCGACAGGACACTTATGGTGGGCGGTATGCAAGGCACGATTCGCATGTAAGTCGTAAAACGTCAACTATGAAACATTTATTGATCTTGTCCTTTTTCTTTGTTGGATTGATCTTACCAGGTAAGATAATCTGTTCTCAAATGTGTATTTGGTTATCACTTTCTTATGCTTAGTATTTATTGACAAATATCTGTAGAGTTTAATAAACATTGATTAAATTTGTCTCAGCAGTATTTAAAAGAATTTTTTACTATGAACAACCCAGTCTTTTAGTTGCCAAATCAAGCAAATCTTCTTCTTATATGAAAGTAAAAGCTGGACAATTTGTTTCCTTGTTAAGCACGATGACATCGCAAAACTCTATCTGCTCGACCAGCAGGTCAACCACCGTGCGCTCATCCTCTTCACCCATGGAAGTACCGCGCTGGTTCAGGCTGTCACCCGAGGCATAGTCGCGCAAGAAGTTATACGCATCCACCACTGTGACCATGGTATCGAGCCGCGCAATATCAGACAGGCTGCGGCCTTCTTCATCACGGAAAGTAAAGGTCTCGGCCACCGGCATGGGTTCGGATATGCCGGTCGATTCTATGAGCAGATAATCAAAACGCTGCTGGTAAACATGGTGTACGGCAAACAAGGTTTTGATGGAGACGATCCGCCCATATTTATTGCCCATGGAACTGAAGACCAGATCGTTCTATATAGCGAAGGGGAGGCGCTTCGGGATATCTGCCTAACCACCGGAATAGACTACGTGATGTATCCATTGGAAGGAGAAGGGCATAGTCCGTGGAATGCCACCGTAGAAGGTAAGCGTCTGGAAGAGCTGGCGCTGGACTTTATGTTGGAGCAACAGGATTTAAAGGTGGCTGAATAAGAGAAGGCTCGTTTGTCTTTTTTGCCTTACTACGAAGCCGAAATTGCACCACGTGTTGCAGATGGCGGCACAATTTTGGTCGCGGCGCACGGCAACTCGCTCCGCGCTTTGGTGATGAAGCTTGAAGGGCTAACCCCGGAGCAAATCTTGAAACGCGAAATCGCCACCGGTAAGCCGATTATCTATGATTTTGACGCAGACGGAAACGTCACCAACGTCGAAAACATCGAATAGAACAATAGGCGGTCTTCGGACCGCCTTTTTTATGTCTGCGCCACCAACCCAGCTTCCCAGCCTAAAATGAACAGATCTTCTGATATTAAAAATTTTTTATTCATAAAATTTACATCCCATTTTATCAATATAATATCCGTTTTTTATGTTGAAAGTCGTTAACCCATATATCAAACGATATTATTACACAACGAAACAAAAATCGATTTAAATAAAATATCAAGATATCAAAAAGTGACTTTCCTATCAGTTATAATTCTTTTTTTTTATCTCCGGTAATCGCGTTTAACGTCATAAAACAAACTAAAATGCCTATCCTAAAAGAATACTTTTCAAGATTTAGAAACATTTTTGAATCTCACGAAATGGCCTTAAATGAGGTCTCCGAGGCTGATTTGTGGTGGAACCTGCACAGTAAGCAACGCCTGATCGATCTAGATGGGTCTTGAGGTCAACTTTGGCCTTCCTGAGGCAGAAACTGTTAAAATGGTCAAAGATGAGGTTTGCGCCATCCGCACGCAGAAACAATGGTCGACGATGAGGTTTGCGGTCAATCGTGCAATCAAGTTTTGGAGATGTCTCAAATAGGATATGCGCAGAAATTCGCTCGCTATTTGTCGCAAATGGAGGGTATGCGTTTCCCTCGCTTCTGCAAACTTATTCACAGACTGTTAAAAAGTTTTACTCTGGATAACTTTTTAATTGGCCCCTGTTGGATTTTTACTTTTCTATGTCAATAACTCCTGTGGATATCCACCAAATTGGGGTTTTTAGCGCTTGCTCTTAACGATCGATAGAAAAATTCTTAGTAAGTGTTAACAAGCAACTTCTATATCCACCAATTTATCCACAATAGACGTTAAAAACGGGGCGACGCAAAAGCTTGATTTTGACAATATTACGGAATTCTTATTTCCGTATTCAGTTTTAAATGATAAAAAAAAAACAGGTTTTGTATTATGGCAAGTGGAAGAGCTGTCTCATAGAGGAACCATTACAAGTTCTTTTTTCGCTCATACTTTTTCATATTGAACTTTGTAACTCAGCTGAATTACAAAAAAGGACGAAAATATTGCTAAACCAAGGAGTTCGCCTTAAGTATGATCCATTCTTGCAGCTGAAAGACAATAACTTGTGGAGATGTTTTTTGTAACTTAAATAGCCCTGAAAGGGACAAATAAGGTATTCTAGCAAAATTTACTTGGTTGGTATTAATTTTAGTGCACTTGGTACGTAAAAAATATGTTGCAATGGAATAAGGCGCTACAACCATGTACAAACCGAAAGAGGGCTTTTTCTGATGCTCGCAAATTTTTAGAACGTGGATTAAAAGGGTATAGCTACTACTCGAGAAGCTGTTTTCACGGGTTCCAATATTAATGTTTTAAAACTTAGATTAAGTTACATGAAACGAAATCGTACTTCTACCATCAAAACATAAAAATTTGATATGGTCTTCAATTCAAATTCAATTCACATAAGTTGATTGTAGGTAAAAGCTATGCCTTTATCTTCTATAATTTCCATGCAATTGCTTATAGCATGCCCGGTTAGTTTTAAACGGCTTAAAGATGATGAATTGTGAATTTTATCGTTTAGTTCTCCAGGTTGTACACCTAGGTCAACCAAAGCAGCTCCTACTTTTAGGGTATTTGCTGTAGTACCTCTGAATCTATATGATCCAGTATCTGTGGTAATTCCCGTATACAAGCAGTTTGCTATATGTGTATCTACATGCGGAAGATACTCCATAGCCTCAAAGAAGTTGTACATGGAGATTCCACTGCTCACGGTGGCACTATTACCCTTGGCGCTCCTACCGTAATGATAGGCGGCTAAGGCCGGAGCAATTAATACATTTAACTTAAATACGAGGATCATGGAAGAAAAATCTTTCTTAGGAAGAGGTTGGGCCTTCCCGCCCACTTTTTCAAAAAATCAGAAAGGTATTGAACTGGTAGAGGCGGTGGAAGACATCAACCAAAGTCTGCATATTTTGCTTTCTACCAGCCTCGGTGAGCGCATTATGCAACCGGACTACGGTTGTAACCTGAAAGTCTTTAAAACTAAGGAGGATAACTCTTCCCTTTCAGTTCGTTTATCATGATTTTTTTTTTTAATTTTTAACCAGAAGGTTAATCATAGAAACGAATTCATCATTTCTTACCCCGCGACAACTCAGATCTATGCTGGTATTCTCTTCGAGTATTGTGCTTGAGTCACTTTCCTCTTCACTATTTGATTTCGTTTTTGCTCTTGGAAGCAATCTTCTTTGTCTTGGGACAGGAGTACCGTCTGGAGTGATCTGAGATACTTGAATCCTTGAACTCTGTCTCGACTTCTAAGATTAACTGCGTTGCTAAGTACTACGATTAAATTCAGATTACTTTTTGTAAAATTTATGCATGGCAAAATCCCCTTTTCGACGTCTTGCAGCGAGACAACGTCAATCACATTTACCCTTCCTGAGCTTTTTTGCCCTTGTCAAGGACAAAAGCCAAGCTTGTCTTATTATATTAAAAGAAAAACGTTGCAGTTCTAGTAGATTCATTTCCTTATCAACGTAATGCTGATCAGTTCTTATTTTCCTAGATATCCTTCTTGACAGACACTCTAAGTTTATTGTTAAATCATTTTAAGATCAAAAAAATATTAACGAAAATTAATTTTTAAATATAAATAAATTTAAGAAAACAAAAATAAAATAAAAAAAAAAATATAAAAACATAATTTAAATGATTTATTTTTTAATTATTTTATTCATATTATTGGTATATTGTTAATCTTAAAATTACGATATATCCATAGTTTAAACAAGTCCTTATATAAAATTTAATTACAATGGGTAATTAGAGATATATTTATTTTTTACTTTTTTAAAATTCTAAAAAAAATTTATACTTATATTTGGTGAAAAAGTGATGCTTGGCAACCAGAAAATGGATGAAGTGGATAGCTTTTTTATGTGGGTAATATTTATTAGTAAATATTGTTGATGCGGCAGAGATGTTAAAAGTGGAATATCCCCTGGCGCAAGGTGTTTGTTTTTATAGTTGAAAAAAGTATGGAAAAATAGGATAGTTTATGGACTGAGATAAGAATATAGGAAGCCTAGGTAATGTTATTGATCAAGTATAGTTCTGAAACATGGGAGCTTTAAAACGCTGAGGAAGATTTGTTGAATATTTTCCAGGGTAGAACTTGTTCAGTCGCCTCTATGATTGCATTTTGAAACAAGGAAACTGTCTTTCGGACTCTTCATTTATAAATCTAAATCATTTCTAAATCTAAAGGTAAGGAATCGCAAAACTCATTACGATTTGTACACGGTGGTAAAAATGTATAATTCTCTCATTTTTTACGCGTGGAGGGAGAAAAGTTGAGATGGCTAAGGCCAGTTCTGCGGATGAAGGATGTCAGATCGCCGAATATTGACCTTTTCGGCCAACCGTCTTAGGGCTAAACGGAAAGCAGGTCCGCTCTGCTGACCTACCAGCCACGAAACTAGTGAAACTACACAAACAAGTACGCGTGCACATAAATAATTTGGGAGGTAAAGCCAATAATTTAAACTTTATAGATCAGTTGACTAGTTCACATTTTCAGTAGAGCAATGATTGTAGAACAGGAGGAATTAGAAACTCTCGACTAAAAAAAACTTTTGGAAATAGTCGACCGACTGTCGAGTATTTTTAACTTTACAAATCCTTCAGACTTATCCCTTTTCCTTGACAGTTTATTATTAAGTATATAAATTACCTGTGAAGAGTACAAACGAAGTCACATTGGCAAATCGCCAACGTTCACTCCTGCAAATGCACATCATAGATTGTCGAGAAATTAGACTCGTTGGCAATTAGACAGAGGGAGACGGCACTTGGAGAGTTGAGCTGGAATTATCGAAACGGCGATGCATTGGCACGCCGTTTTCTTATTCATCTCAAAGTGTGTTTGCTCACCCTACGCCGCGCTTAAGCGTTCACCTTATCGCAAAACGATACTGGCGATTCAAGTTTTCGAGAGGTAACGACAAAAATTGAACTCCGCCCTCCTCCGGCATCCGGGCAATGTCGGACAGGCGCCGGCCCACGATGTCGGCCGCGTCGCAATCCACCGCCAGGCACAGGGCGTTGGTGGCTTCGGTCACCACGCCGTCCGCGTCCAGGCGCGCGCTCATCACATGCTCGTCGAGGCTTGCCACCGCGCCCTGGACATGGCGGACCCGGCGTACCATCCGGCACAGCAACAGCGCCGCGCCGACCAGCAACAACGCACCGCAGCCGATGCCGACCCACAGCCACGGCGAAACGAACACGCTCTCCTCGAAGGGTCGATGCGAGCTCCTTTTCGCCTCGTAACGAACATGTAAGGCGGTACTGCCACTTTGGTCTTGGTGTGACGAACACTCAGATTGTGAAACATGTGGTGCCGAGACTTTCTCATGTTTAAGAGATGATGCATCGCCAATCCTTTTCCAAAATAAAATTGAAGAACTGGAGGTCAACTTGCACTCCGAATGTATGGAGGGCGTCCAATTAGTTTTCCCCGTTGAAAATCGATGTAGTACACTACATCAAGGTAGCTAGTCACGCTCGAATAATGAGATCGCGTTCCTTGATTGTCATGGTAAAAGTCCTCTATGAGTGAATAGACATCGTCATAGAAGGAAACGTAATTGAAAGCACCAGGGGATCAGGTTAATCATCGTCAAGGAGAAGAGGTCCACGGTAGCACTGAAATTGCGAGGCCTGGTTATAGGAAAACCTTTGAGACTGTGAGCACTGAAAACCCCGCAGAGCCGACCGCCCATCGGCGGCAGGTGTGGGGATGAAAGTGCCTTTGGACTTGGTTACAGGGTTGTGGGCCTGTGTGCATAGCCCCGACTTGCATTTCTTGTTTCACGGGGATTGACCGACAGAGATTTCTTCAAATACTCGGAAATCCCATCGGAGAATTGCTTGGCAATCAGAGACGCGTGCCCGGCGCCTGTCTCTATGGATTGCAGCCTCGCCCAAAGCGCATCCGCCGTCAGCCCTTCATCTTTCGAATTCCGCGCATAACGAGAATAGCTGTCGGAACCTACTTTGCCTGCGCCGCTGGCAGAAATGACTTGAACTGCGGACCGTTGCGCAAGGGGAAAATCGCCACCGGTATCATTCTCGAGAAGATGCTTAAGAACAGCTGTATCCTGTTCACTTATCCAAACTCTAGCTATGCCAGAATGAAAGTTGAATTTCCTACGAACTACACCGTGACACCAGCCTGACAGTTTTCAAGTAACAAGACATGCTGGCAAAACTTGAAAAATTCCTCGGATATCAAACAAAGCTTGTTTATCTCTATGCATTATGCGAAGAGAGTAATAATGTGAGCTCTATGTGAGCTCAAAGCAAATACTCAGTGTAAAGAGTATCAATAAAAGAATGGCCACATCATGGTCTTTGTAAAGTGGAATTTGCTCATATCCGTCAGTACTATTTGAAAGACTGCCTCGGTTTATCTAGACAAGCTAACTGCCTATTGAGACCACATATTGCTTTACAGCGTATAATGTAAGTCAGTTATTTAACAATTTTTGAAGAAGATTAGACAAGGTTTAAAATGTCAAAATAAATCCAAATACAACCACTATTCAAAAAAAGAAAAAGGGGAAATAAGTTAAATCTCGGTTTCATAGACACTTTAGCTAAAATAAGAACCACCTCCCCCCAAAAAAAGAAGAAGAAAAAAACACCACCACAAACAAAATGTTGTCAGCTAGCCATGCTGCTAGCTCTTCTGGACATTCAAATACTGGTGAAATTGGAGTACCTTCGGAAGTAGTTTCATACATTTGTAAGTGAGTTCGTTCTTCGTGGGGGAAGTCTGGCATATAATTTTTTTTATTGGGCTTCTCATTTTCTTCATCTTGTGGCGTATACTGTCTTGGATTGGAGTTTCTCCATTCAGCTACCATTTTAACCCATCGTTCAAAATCACTATTGTAATTATCAAATAAGGGAATATATTTTCCTCTGTGGTCTTTTGGATGTTGATTTTTTAAAAGGGCCATGGAAAGAGGTGTTCTCCTAAGGCCACTAGGTAAAACCATTTATACTGTCCCGCCATATAGTTCAACAGCGGAGGATATTCATTTCGTTTACAACGTTATTGAGGAGTTAATTCATGAATTCAAATGCTAATTACGAGTTTTTAAATGATATTGTTAAAGATAATTATACTCATGCTAAGTTTTTAAACACGCTAAGCTTCTTAGAGTATACAGGAGCGAGAAAGATCGTTAAGAGCCAGGACGAACAAAATATCGACTACGATATGCAGTGAGTGTCTGGTCGCCTGAGGCCGGGGCCAGATCGTCGAAGAAGCGCGCTGAGATGGCCAGGCTGCGTCGAGACACGAGGCGATTGCCATTGAGGATGACGTACGAGACACCGACACCATCGCGGATCTCGAAGCTATCACTCACGTAGAACGCATGAACGCCATTCTCTTCCTTGATCACGCGTCGACGACCAGTGCTATACCACTGTCTCGCAATGATCTGCTCCCCTTCTTTCACCTGCGCCAATCGACCCAACCCGTCCCATGTGATGACGCGCTTAGCATCGTCAAGGCATTGCAGGCGATCGAGCGTGCTGAAGTGGTCATCGCGGTGCTGGATGCGCAGGAAGGCGTCACAGAACAGGATGTCAGCTTGCTGGGGCTGGTGATGGAGCGCGGTCGCGCACTGGTGGTGGTGACCAACAAGTGGGATGGACTGCCGGCAGATCAGCGCAAGAAAGTCCGTGATGGCCTGGATCGACGCTTGCCGTTCCTGGACTTTGCCGAGCGCATTACAATTTCAGCATTGCATGGCACGGCAGTGGGCGACTTGTTGCCTGCCGTCTTGTCGAATGAATAGTTTTCTTTGCAAGGTCATGCAGATCTAGAACAAAGCTATATTTGTTTCTTTGTTCGTTAGTGAAAGAATCGACAATCGATGGAAAGTTTTCTCGCCTGAGGGAATTTCCAATTTGTAATGAAAGATCTGTTTAGATTGGAAGAATTTTCTATGACAGTGACATGAAAGGTTTGAAACGATCTCACATCTAATGAGTTACCTTATTAATATGATAATCGAGACAGAAATCGTGATTCTCCTGTGACAACAATTCACAGATGTATTCAGGGTCTTGACTTCTGCTGCCATCTGCTTCTTCTTGTTGTTGTTGTTGCAGTAGTACAATGTGCTGAATACCTCGTAGAAAGGTAGAATGGCGAACCGATTGACCCGATCGTCCCACATAGAACAATTCACCAATCTGTTCAATTTGTGACGGTGAAAATGTTTGCGGATAATTACTCAAAATAGCTTTCAGCCCTTCAAAGTCAACCGTCTTTTTGTTCCCCTTGTCGGCTTGAACCAAATCGTTTTGAATTCGTTTCATTATTGAAAAGGGAAGGAGTGCCGGTGCCCACAGCCGCCCTTCTGCTCCTGATCCCGCTACTCAGATCAGGGGCCATTGTACCTGACCGGCTGGTGATAGACGCGAAATCCGGCGTGTCCGGTGCCGGTCGTGGCTTGAAACAGGGTACCATGTTCTGCGAGGCCGGTGAGGGCCTGTCTCCCTATGGAATTGCCAGCCACCGCCATACCCCCGAGATCGAACAGGAACTCTCGGTCGCCGCCGGAGGCGACGTGGCGGTCACCTTCACGCCGCATCTGATCCCCATGAGCCGTGGCGAGCTGCTGACCGTCCCGCGACCTCCCGTTCACGTCTGACTCCTCCGGAACGACTTCGGACCGAAGTGGATGCTCAGATTGCGCTTGAACGACGTCAGGCCCTGCGAGCCCTGCTCATGCATCCGCTGCTCCCTGCCGGCGGGCCCCACGCAGAAACCTATCGACTGGTGCGGCGTCATCAGGAATACCTGCAGTCCTGGTTCGCCCACTGGCCCGGGTGGACTCTTCGAGTTCAGCCCGGTCTCGTCCGTCTGGAAAAAACGGCCTCCAGCGACGACGACACCACCCGCGGCGCGGTCCAAGTCACTCTAAAGAGTGTCCCAAGAATTCTGCCACAGTTTTTTTTAGAAACAAATGTCAAAATCTGAGAATTGTTTAATATTGTTTAAAAAAGGCCAGTAAGTTCTTTGGCCTTTTTTAATTCACAGGAAAGATAAAACGTGCCTCTTCAGTGCCAAGAATTACTGCTGTACCAGCTAAGTACGTGTCCTTGTCGATTGTACTTTCCCTCCACGTCCTAAATCTATTTTCGCATCTTTCTAGTTTCGTAAATTGCATGTACAATTTGCCTTCTTAGTCTTTTTTAGTCATAAGAGGTATGTGGAATAAACAAATTTTTGCCGACAAACTTTTTAGTACCGTTTACATAGCTGAAGTATTTGCGACACTCGCACGACAGGTATTCTATATCTACCGGCGTAAACGGCCGCCGCGCTTCCGGCCAGTGTTCCGCCTGCAATTCTATCATTTTTAGCATTGTTGTATGATGATCGGGCATATCGAGATGCTTTTGTAGACGAATCATATACGGCTCCGCTCCAATGCCGGTTGGCACGGAGCTATTAGGGTCGATGACTTTGGGCCTAATGGCATCCGAAAAAAGGCCCGACATTTTCGTTTCTGGTCGGCTCGAAACATATATCCTGAAGTCATCAGTCTACAGAAGAAGAAATACAAGAACTGTTGGTTTCCCCAAATCAGACCCAACAAAGGGCCGGAAATAGACCAAAAATGTTCCCTGCCATTTCTCCCGAAATGATGGTCAAATAAACATGGAAAGGGGCTCACTTAAGATTTCGATCTTGTTCAAAATAGTCGAAAAGCTGAATAAATACTCCCACGTAGATGGCAATACACCACAGTCCCTGATGGACCTTGAGCCCGGCCGGCGGCGAGGTGGGTCCCGTCTTCTTGCCTCCCTTCTCCCAGGCGAGCTTCTCCCAACCCCGGTCGGCGTGCCACGACCACACGTACCAGCGCTCACCGGGAACACCCTGCCAGTTGCCGCTGAAGTAGAGCGTGTCGCCGATCCAGGCCAGGCCGCTGATGTCGGGGGTGCCGGTGCCGATGTCCATGCCGGTCTTCGCGGTGTGGGCAACCTCGTTGGGCCGCTTCCGCCGCGGCGGCGCCGGGAAGGCGCGCGACCAGTGCTCGCGGCAGAAATACCAAGCAAATAGGGATCAGCAAGTGCATTGCGCAAAAGCGCCTGTAGCACGGCACCAGACAGCGCGAGTGCCGCCCCACAGGACGCGGCAACGACAGCGCGACTAAGCCGGTAATTCCAGACAATCCCGGCATCAATCGGGTCAACCGCATGCCCCGCCCCCCACACATGATTGGCGATGGTATTAAATACCGTTCTTACCGGGATGGATGTTTCACCAACAGATGCGGCAAAGGCCAATGAAAGGCCGAGCAGCACCAGCGCGGCAAAAGCTGAATAACATTAATTGTGTACATAGACACAGATGGAGTTTTGAAGTCGAACATGCAGACGTTTTATTGCATCACACATACACACATCTAATTCTTCATTTTATAGCTCATTATAAATGTGTTTTTTTCGACATACAAAACGCTTATTTACTTAATGCTGGTAATAATATCTTCGTTTTCTTTGGCTTGATCGAGAGTAATGGTCGTAACAAACAGTTTTATTTCTTTCTTTTCTTTCTTTCTATAGAACAATCGAACGGATCAGGAAGAGAAAAAAAATAATTAGTTTTCGCCAGCACAATCGCCAAAACAGGAAGAAAAAGATTTATCTAAAGCCCTGTTTTAGACCAATCGTACCGTGAGGCAAAGTAAGAGACTCTTGACCTATCTCACTGAAAACGCGGATGTAAAAATTGATTACAAAAAGAGTGAGGTTATAATCCATGGCGAGAGCTACAATCTTGTTGATTTACTATCAGATTTAATTGCAAAACGTAAAAGACTTGAACTATTTGATAGTCATTTCAAGAAGTTTAGAGTAATCAAACTTTCCAAAAACTTTTATTGGGATTATTATTGCCGACGCATTCTAGTATTTTTTTTTAAAAAATTGAGGTAGTTACCGTTTCACCTGTGTATTGTGAAATTAGCATGAAGACTCATATTTATATGAAAGCTACATTTGACATTAAGCTTCTTCTTGTATAAGTCGCTATTGTTATGCATACAAAAATATCAGTCATGCTATAGTAACTGCTGGTTGGGAAAGGAGAGTTCAGAGGAGGGGCCTTTGAGCAAAAGACTAGAAAGTTCATTTCACATCAAAGTTTTGAATTCTTTTTTTTTTAGTTTCTGCCCGACCGCGTCGAACTGTCCCGTCTGCCCCGTGATGAGCAGCTTGCCGCCTTCCTCCGCATAGTCTCGAAGAATGCGGGTCTCTCGTGGGGTGAGAATGGCAGTATTGGGAAGGCAAACGACTGGGAACTTCTTCAAGCTTTCACTGGAAACGTTTTCATCGAGGATGATGCCAAACGGAAGATGCTCCATCACGCTCGCTTGATGTGCTCCTTGAAAACTCTGAAAGTAGCGGGCGGGTTCTTCGCGGGCGATCCAGTCGCGCGTTCGGCTGCTGAAATAGGAAGGACTTTCTCTCTAGTCAATTTTGTCTCCCAATATGCTTTTGAGGATCCTGAACTTTAAAAATTGAATGCACAAATTTTCTTTTCAATACTCTTTTAATGAATATAGACATTGATTCCATGTTGAAAAAAAATAATGCGTTCAACATTCTTAAGAAATACTTACAATTAAAGCATTTTTTCAAGGAGGCTTAGACTTGGTTCCCTGGTTAGTTGGATGCATTTCCTGGAATCCAACGATCGATAATTTCTCCAGAGCAAACTTAGCCGACAGTTTCGAGATCAACCACACTACTTGACCCCAAATGAGTTTATTAGCCTATTTTAAACAACCTCTTCTGATATTAGCCAACTTCCGACTAAATTTGATTGAATTAAAAGAATCTTCATTCATTGGGGTTAACAAAACATTTTTGGGGATTCTCGTTTAGAACATTTTAAATCAGGTTCTCTTTGCTAAACCTAGGCCTGTCTTGGAAAGAAAAAGCTTGGTAACGGTTGGCTATTTGGTAAGCCTAAAATGGTAAATTTCGAGTTTTTTTTTTTATTACTTAGGTTGGTGTAAGTCTGGCCGCCAAGGCAGACATCGGCTACCGCGATCTGCGGCAGTTCCGCCAGATTATCTCGCACAGTCAGTCCAATGCCGCCTCCACACCAAAGGGTGACAGGAAGAGCGCGTCAATGTGGTGCGCCGAAAGCCCGGCCCTGATCGTTGACCTTTTGCTGGCCGGTCTCGGTTGGGCGGAACTGCCCTACTCTGTCGTGGCCGAGCAGATCGCCGCGGGAGATCTCGTTCAGTTGAACTACGCATTTCAACAGAGTGACACTCTGGAAGGTATTGATGTGGTCTGAGCATGATATATAAGTATCATAACTTCAGTATGTGTGTCAGCTGTTACAAGTGAGGTATGTGATTCCTGGTTGAGTCTTAAATTTTGTCATTAAACTTATTTTTAAACATAGTACAATTTGCTTTATTCTTGATATATTTAGGGTTATGTGGCAGAATTTTAGCTGGTTCATTTTAACGAGGAAACTATGGTGAAATCGTCAGAGCAAAGGTTATCAATTTTCTTTATATACATTTTGTTCAAAATATTTATTGACACAATTAGTAGGTCAATTGTTGAGAATTGGCTAGAAGAACTTTTTTTAGATTAAAATAAAACCATTGAATGCTGACAAAAAGAAGTCTTCTTTGTAATATGTAATGAGTGCCCATTCCAAGTCCTAAGAAATTTCAGTTTTGCCTGATAGTATGAAAAATAAACCACTTTTTATATTTTTCTATTGTTGGAGAAAAAACAATCTTTTTCGATGTTTTTTATTATATATTTTTACTTTGCTATTTGCGGCTTTGGTAAATCTATTACGGTACAAGAATAGACTGTTCTATTTTCTTCCTAAATATTTTTCCTGATTCGATTGTCTATTGAATTGTTTTACATCGTGCTCCTTGAATTAACATTTGTCGTCCTTGAACGGACGATGGTTCATATTTGAGTATATGTGCAGCATCAATTAATAATGTTGATGCTTGATTAACGCGTTCTAATGCTTGAGGCATATCAACACGTAATAAATCATCGGAATTGCTTGAACATGTTTCATGACCGACTTGAACGAGATTATCAACAGCAGATTTAACAACTTGAACAGATTTGGAAAGATCTGGAAGAAGATTTCCGTCTTCAGTTGATTCTTCTGAAACAAGAAGGATGCATGCGTAAGCGAGAGCCGCCCGACCTTTCCCCTTCCCTTTCCCAGAACCCGACAGCTCACCACGTTGGGGATCGCAAGTGGATTGTCTTCGTGGACACCATGCTGAGTGGGTCGTGGATCATATCCGTCCTGCGAGCGGACCGATCGGAGCGCTGCAGGCATCGTGTGTGTGCGTGAGTGTGTGATGATCAAAAGAATGAGCGCATCGACCGCCATCCTTCGGCTACACCAGCGGCTTCTGAGATTGTCTGAGCAGGTACCTGGCTGGTAGTAGGAGTAGTAGTAGTAGTTGTAGTAGTAGTAGTAGTAGTGGTAGTAGTAGTAGTAGTAGTAGCAGTAGTAGTAGTAGTAGTAGTAGTTGTAGTAGTAGACTAGTAGTAGTAGTAGTAGTAGCAGTAGTAGTAGTAGTTGTAGTAGTAGTAGTAGTAGTAGTAGTTGTTGTTGTTGTTGTTGTAGTAGCAGTTGTAGTAGTATGGTGGTATAGTAGTAGTTATAGTAGTAATAGTAGAAACAGCAATAGTGGTAGTCGTTGTAGTCGTAGCAATAATAGTTCCGACTTCCGCGTCCTTGCCAGTTATGGCCATGTGCGGGATTTGCCGCCAAAGGACGGGTCTGTGCGACCTGACGAAGACTTTTCCCTGATCTGGCAAACCGACCCGAAATCGAAAAAGCATCTCGACGAAATCGCTGCCGCGCTCAAGGGCTCCGGCAACCTCTATCTCGCGACCGATCCGGACCGCGAAGGTGAAGCGATCTCCTGGCATGTGCAGCAATTGCTGGCCGATCGGGACTTGCTCGAGGGTGTCGACGTCAAACGCGTTGTATTCCATGAGCAATTTTACTGAATTCTTTTTCTTACAAAGTGGCCAAATACATTGGAGAGGAGGCACCCCCCCCATGCATGACAGCCATGACTGGGGATCTCAACCAACTGTTTATCCAATTCCAGAAGAGTACAGGCTCAAAAATGATTTAGCTTTTCCCTTTTTCATATAATTTAACTAGGAAGACAGCTAATACATATCTTGATAGTTTGTGTTATACTCTTTCCAAATATAATAATTGCTTCCCAGAGAAATACCATTTTGAACCATTAAATGTACTCAAAACAGTGTATGGATGTTCATCTAGTCCTGCCTCCGGGCGGCCTTGAGCGTCTCATTGGTGGGGACCCAGGCGGTCCAGTTGCCGTCGCGGCGGCGGCGTAGGTGGAGCGGGTCGGCGACCACGCGGTAGACGATCGCGAACGGGCCGAGCAAGCCGAAGTAGAGCACGAAGAGCAGCACGCGGGAGAGCATGCTCCCGAAGCGCTCGGTGAACTGGATCAGGAGGTTCATGCGGAGATGGGGAGCTGCACTCCCGGTGGGGTGCCGCGGGCCCGGTGGGACCGGTGGTCGCGGGCGTGTGATGCAACTGCGCGCCCTCAGCAAGCAGGTTCACTGCCTGCTCTTGCAGTGCGGCCCACCCCCGCGCCGCCACTGCAGGGTAGTGCTCCTGCACATGCGCCACAGCCACTGCACAGTCCGCCGCAGGAAAGCCAAACGCCTGCAGCTCCTTCAGGGTGGCCGTATACTCTGCTGATGGGGGCGCCTGAAACACTGCCATGTCTCCCGACGCCAGCGGCAGCAGCGGCAGCCCCACCAGGGGAGCGAAGTCGGCGCCAGCATCGGCCTCACCGCGAGCGGGGGGCGTTTCGAGAGGCGCACAGCGCCGATCGGATCAAAAGGGCCAGATTCTCGGGATCGCCGTCAGGGCGACGGCCATGCAGATCAGGTCGAGGGGGATCCCGATCCGCAGGAAGTCGCCGAAGCGATAGGCGCCGGCACCCCAGACGATGAGGTGGGTCTGGTAGCTGATCGGGAACGCAAAGGCGCAGGCCGATCCGATCGCCACGGTCATGACGAACGGCGCCGAATCGACGCCGAGCTGCTGAGACGCCGCGAGCGCGATCGGGAACATGATCGCGACGCCAAGTGCTGGAAACGTCTCCAGCAGCCAGAACGAGAATGTCTGCATGCCGCCGGTGAGAAACAGGATGCCGGCCAGGACCAACAACCCGCCCATTGCCTTTTCGACTTTGCCGAGATGCACACGGAAGCGGCTCAGGAAACGCATGAACGCGCCGGAAAACAGCGCCGCCAAAAGAAACGGCACGCCCAGTCCTGCGGAATAGATCGCCAGCAGCATGGCCCCCTCGCCCACGGTTTCGCGCCCGCCGGCGAGCGTCAGGATCGGCCCGAGGATCGGGCCGATGCGTAGCTGTCGCGCACCGACGTGTATTTCCCGGTGATGCCGATGGTCACGTCTCGATCGGCGGCGCGATAGCGGGCGATGTAGTCGTTCCATGCGGCGTGTTGCGATTCTTCGTGCGTGTCGTCGACGCGATCTTCAAGCTTCAGCAACTCGATTACGGCGGTGTCGATTCCTGCACCGCGCAGCATTTCCGGAATCTGATAGACGCTCTCGCAATCGTGCATCGAGAACACACGATCCATCGGGACGTTGGAGTACATCGCAATCTTCTCGCGCACCTTTCGCTCACTACCCTGGGCCAAGCTTCAGGATTCCCCCCTTCTTCCAGTTTGGCTCGTGGATCGGCGGCGACCGCGACGGCAATCCCAACGTCACCAAAGAGGTCACGCCCGAGGCGATCTACCGCAACCGATTGGCCTGCCTGGAGCGTTACCGCCGACAATTGGCCGCACTGATCGAGACCATGAGCATGGCCGCTCACAGCCTTACCGTTCCCAAGAGCTTTCACCGCAGGCTCGCCGAGGCGCTCGATGCCAGCGGATCCGGGCGCGAGATCTCGGCGCGCAATATCCAACACCCATAAACGCGGTCACTAAATTAAGACTCATTGAAAGATATTGTCCTTCAGTAACTCCAAAATTTCCAACTTGTGCACGTAAAATATGAATTTGATTTTCTTCCCATTGACAAAGAAAAAAAGGAATTTGAACAGTTGCTAAACAAACTAAAGTTCCTACACCAGCTCCAAAACCCATCAAACTACATAATCCAATAACAATATAAGTTGATCCAAGTGCATCACAACCATGATCAAATAGTTGACCTAAAGGGGATGAACTACCAGTTCTTCTTCAGTATCATAGCCGCCGCCTTTTCTAGGCCTGCTCCGGGAAAAAGCCATAAAAAAGAGCCGGGGCGCGTAACCACAAACAAAAAGTACTGTTGGGGTATTTAATGCTCGATTCCACAATCCTACCGCCGGTGCTCGGCGCGGTCGGTCTCGTCTTCGCGTTCATCATCTACTTACTGGTGAATCGCTACGACGAGGGCGAAGCTAAGATCAAGAAGATCGCCGACGCTATTCACTTAGGTGCCATGGTGTTCATGCGCAGGGAATACTCGATGCTGCTGATCTTCTTACCAATTGGATAATGTACCCACTTCCTGAGACAATCGTCTAGAGATGTTTCTCTGATTAGTCACTGGCTCACTAAACATTTCTTGCGAGCCCCCTATTTTTATTTTCTTTAAAATTATTTTATTTTTTCTTTGTCTTTAGTTACATTTAGCAATAAATGTCATACTTTTTTGTGCATTTTTTTGACCTGAGCGTTCAATTTCTGTCCTAACTAGTATGCATTTATTCACAATTATAATTTATTTACACTATTCTCCTGTGCCAAACATGCCGGTAATCTTTCGGCCAGCGCATGACGCTCGCGCTCGCGTGGAATCTGATCGGCGAGGTGCGTCGGTGCGCGTGGGACAACGACGGCGCGCGCCACGCCTACGGCAACGCGTGGCGCTTGCTCGACGAGCTCGACTCGCCGGCGCGGGACCTGCCTGCGTACAACCTGCTCTTGCTGCGGGTGTGCGAGGGCGAGGTCGAGCCGGCCCGCCAGGAGCTGCTCGCGATCCGCGCCCGGCACATGGGCACGCCGGCCGGGGCGAAGGTGAGCCGCTCGGTGAGCCACGGGCTCCTGGGGTATTTTTCAAAATCTACTGGGGCAAAAATCTAAGAGGAGCACGTACCCTCCCCCCTCCAGATTGACCGCAGAACCATAGTAGGCAGTGTTTAAGCTTCAGTATTCCACCCTGTTTTAGTTCTACTACTGGTCTCCTATGCATTGTGTAAAACAAATACGTTTTTTTTTTTTCAAAAACACCCAAATGATAAAGACTCCCATCTTAATTGGCGTAGTAAGAGGCATATAGATTCTACGCCTTAAGAAGCTTATGCATAAATTGCGAAGAATGAAGTTAAACTTATAACAAGTTAACTACTGGAAAATGTCTTATTTTTTGGCAGACAACAGCGCATAATTATGACATTTTGTGAAAAAATAAACTCGATGTCGAGACATTTTTGAGGGACCTCCAGAAATAACGAGGCGGACCAGCAATACACTCTTATTATCTAATTAAATTCGATGCAGTTAAATGCGCATGCAGAAGTAAATTTCTTAGAGGTAAGGAGTCCCGATGTACAAAATCTTAATATTCTTTATATGGCAAAAATCGCAAATAATTAAAAATAATGTGATCACTCGCTGCCTGAGGTTTCGGCACGTGTCGCGCGGTTGGCGCGCGCCAGATAGCGATTGATCGTGTTGTTCAGCTGCGTGGCGTCTTGGGTATCGCCGCCAGTTGGCACAAAGCCGCCGTTCTGGAAGTTAAAAGCTTGCGCCAATTCCAGTAAGGCACCGCCACGCCTGTTCGCCAGGCTTGTCGGGTCAGACAGGTTGCTGCTGAGGACATTGGCGATCTCGGCCTTTGTTACGGAGGCGGGATCAATGCCATAGGCCGAAAGCGCGATCTTGTAGACCGCGTTGTGTTGTTTGGCAATTGAGTGGTTCAAAAATCATTGCATCAGCACATATTCGTTGTCATAATTTACATCAATATATGGCCATTGCTGAACAAGTGAAAGATTTCTTTCATCAAGAAGGTATTCATTCAACGACAATTCAACCCGAATTTATCGATGTATGTTTTCGATAGACTGTTGAATTTGTCATTGATTCCTTTTTGCATTTGTTTTTAGCAAGAAATTATCTCTGGAATAGTCGGTGATAAAGATTGTATTCTCGAATGTTTGAAAGATTGTAGTATGAATACGTATGGCGGTGTGAACGTGACGGCGGGCGTCGCGATCAGCAGCAAGCCTGGCGCAGGCCAGACCGACCGCAGCAAGTCCTACGGCGTGCTGGTCGGTGTGGGAGGCTTTGGAGGGACGGGCGGCAACGCGGGCACGGTCGATGTGGACGTGGCCGAAGGCAGCACGATCACCGCGCACGGCACCGGACGCTCGGGCATTCTGGCGCAGTCGGTCGGCGGCGGCGGCGGCAATGGCGGTCTGAACGTCTCGGGCGGAATCGTGTCCGACACGTCGCTGATCGTCGGTAGAAAGCATTTTTTACTACATGATATGCAGAATAATTGTGCCTAACACATTAAGCATGCAGACCCGTAATACTTTATCCCCACGCCTACCCCTAATGTGCAAATATATAGCCAAAATTTGTTTCTAAAATATTATATTTTTTATCTTACTTTGGTATATTTGATTAATATTGAGCGTCAGAGAAACATATTAGAAGAATAGTAGGTAGGGGGGGTCTATCATACAAGTACCGCTGGTTTGTATAATTAGTAATAAAATATTATGTGTTTAATATCTTTTGCATTACAATCAAACGAAAGAGTGCACACGAGAGAAAGGACGTAATATTCTTTCTCCGATTGCATCGTGTGAAGGTTGATGATGAACAATCAGTCAGTAGAAATCGAAGTAGTTCAACAATAATACAAAAGAAAGTGCGATCGAAAGAGAGAGAGTGAGTGTGAGTAAAAGAAAACTCCGTCGTTGCATTAGAATGGTGTTGATGATGATGACGATGTGATCTCTTCTTTCATCAGTTCACATCATAAGAGCTTATGTATATATATGTGTCTCAAGTAACAACATTTTTCTTCCTTTTTCCCTCCTTCCCTCGGCTACTCACGTAAGGCAAATGTTCTGAAGGCCCCGCTCCCTTACCACATGACGGACGTATCTCATCTGCGTAATACTTGACAAATCTTTTTCTTGATTCAGCGGACAGTTTACTATTAGTGAGCACATCACTTCTACTTCTCAGAATAATTGCGCTGTAGACATTAAATAGCTCTGGTGATAAAACACATCCTTGACGTACTCCTCTTCTTATTAGTTGTGCCTGCGTTACAATATGTCAATACTTCACTACTGCAATTTGCTGATTCATGGCAGCCGGAAACGCGTTGGCCACAACAATCGTCAAAATCGTCACGAACAGAATGTTGTACTGCGTTTGGCCGATGGCATCTCCGATCATGCCAGCAACCGTGCAAATGCCGAAGCTCAGTGCGAGCGCACCTGTCAGGTGTCTCAGGTAGACCTTCGAACGTGAAGAATCCTTCAGGGCCTGCTTCTCGACATCGTCTATCGTGTCTGAAAAACTGGTCGGCACCAAGCGCGTGATAAAGCGAATAGTCGGAATCGCGATCAGCATCATCAATCCGGACTCGGGGTTCTGCTCGTGATGGGCCTGCTGGTCTCCTGTGGGCCCGCCGAGAAGGAGGTCGTCATCAACGGACCTCGACCCTTCAAGATCGGGGACACGGAGATCACGCTGTCGATCGCCGCGTCCAAGCACTCGCGAGCCCAGGGCTACATGCACAAGGCCAAGATCGAGGAGGACGAAGGGCTGCTCTTCATCTTTCCCGCGCGACAGAAGCTCGAGTTTTGGATGAAGAATTGCCTGGTACCGATCGATATTGCGTACATCGACGACTCGCACGTGGCTGTAGCAGCAATCAGTACTCCTGATTTTTATACATATATATGTTTCATATTTCTACTATGAAACTAAGCATGGCTGTAATAGCTATTGAAGACCTGCCTTAACTGTGTATATGGTACTATATGCATATATATATATATCGGTCACTTCACGAGAATATTCCCCACTATGCTTTTTTTGGATACAACTTGCTATTTTTTTAAACAGTCTTCCAGCTTGTTGAAACAAGTTTATAAAGTCTTCTACTGCGCTCAACAAATGAAACATGAGCTATATCCGCAATGGACTCTTGAACATGCAATATATAATTGTCCATGGGAAAACAATCCGTATTCAAATTTAAACCGCATTTTTCTAATGATTGCCCTCGGGCTTTGTTGAGGGTAATTGCTAATTGAATATTCTTTGTGTCCCCCTCGTCATTTATATATCCCCTATGTGCCCTTCCGGCGGCCCCGTTGTAGTTATGTCCCTGTGTCCCGGTCGTCATGTATATTCCATGTGTCCCGGTCGTCATGTATATTCCATGTGTCCCGGTCGTCATTTATGTCCCGGTGTCTCGGTCTGTCTCTGTAACTCCTTACAATGTGAGATGTCTATTCTTAGAACACAACATGCCTTACTAATTGTTACTAATGTTTGGAACCTATAGATGTATTATTTTCACGCCCCAGCGTCTCATTGGATCTTCAAATATTTAACCATATTTTACATAAATTCTCTTTTACTATCTTTTATTAGTAGATCTTCAGAATCCTTCCCTTGTTATTGGCTTTCCTCATATTTTCGCCTGACATTATCCCTAAGCAATCCTAATGCATATTGTCCGTTACTTTCGTTAGTATGTGAGCTGGTTCCCACTGATGCGATTCCACGCAAAAACGGCTGTTTTTGCCTGATCCGTCAAATTTCCTCCGTTTTTTGCTGCAAGTTTCTGCGTCAAAACGGTACAGTGGCTGCGTTGAAATATCTCTACTGAGCCGTCGAAAATCGCATTCTTTATTTTAAATCGAAAGCATAGTAGAGCCATAAATTGCAAGTAACTGAGAAACTAAACATGTTTGTCGAAAGTACTCCGTTAATATTTGACAAACAACATGAAGATTCTTTGTTTTCAATACAAAATTTTAACAGGCGACGGCTCGATCCGCCGCGAGGGTGCGAAGAAGATCAGCGAGAAGAAGAACTGGGGACCGTCGACCAAGGGCACGGCCGACCAGGCGATCGAGATCGACCGCTTCTCGCCGGGCGGCGTGCTCGACGGCTACCGAATCGCGTCCTTCTTGCGGCGAGACGGCGCGCTCCACGACTACGGCGTCGACTCGGCGGTCTCGAGCTACAGCTACATGTACGAGCGGCTGCTCGACTGGCTGGTCGAGAAGCTGAACGACCAGGTCGACGAGGGACCCCTCGAGAACATCTGAGTCTCGACAGCGCGATGGATCTGCTCGACCATGAGCATGGTGGCATCTACCAGTTCGCTACCGAGAACGGCTGGAAGGCTTCGCATTATTCAAAAACCATTGCCGCCCAGGCAGGGTCGCTGCGCCTGTACGCACTCGGCTACGCCCAGTTCCACGATCATCGTTACCTGCAAACCAGCCGACACATCTGCAATTTTCTTCGTGATAAATTGCTGACAAAATCCGGCGCCTTTCAGTCCGTAGCAAGGGATAACGTCGTTACCCTCACGGACTATCATTGGGAGGTGGTTATTAATTTGCTCCCATAGATTATCGACAATTCCCGATATATTTATGGTGTGATTCCCAATAAAACCATATCCTCTTCGGTTTTCCCTTTTTTAAGTACATTTTTCTAATGACTATAACTTTAATGGGTAAATCTAAAACTAATGAATTTTATGTATCTGGAATCACCCTAAAGTTCATTCCTCAACTTGATAAGAGCTGACAGATCGACTAAGCCAACTAGCATAACCTCTTTTGTGTACGTACTAAAACTTTCTTATCTATAAAAATGACCTTGATGCATAAAATTACTTTTGAAAGAAAGTTTTAAAAAGAATTGAGGCATTATAATTAGGTCAATAAGTTCATACAAATCCTATTCAGCGAATTCAGCATTCAGTGAGTATTTTCTTCTAATGAAGCATCGATTCTGCGCTAAGTTAAAATGGTAGACTTGTAATGGTGGTAGAATGGCCAAGGAAGACTGGGGCTACGGTACTACCTAGACGAATTTTGTAATCTGTTTAAAAATGCCAAAAACTCAGAGTTACAGCTGTAAAAAACATGTTGCCTTCTTCCTTCTGCCGAAACCGCCATTGTCAGTGCAGCCGGTATGGACGGCAAAGACGGGGGATGGCCAACATTGTATGGTGCATCACCCTTCACCCCCACAAAACTAGATCTTGTTATCCAAGAAGATCAAATTAAGGACTCGGAGCGTTCACACACCACCGAACAAGTCGCATTCCTTGTACTAGAAGAAGCTGGACAAACCTTAGATACCACCCCTCCAACAGTCAGCCTCACAGATCCTTCGAATGGAGAAGATGTAGCTGGCATTGTAACTATTAACGCTACCGCCGGGGTAGATAATCTTATTAAACAAAATCTGAATCAACAAGGCTAAATGCAAAATTTCACATTTTTGTAGATATAATATTAATACCTCTATAGTAGGGTTTTCTGATATGCTGAATTTAATGGTGTGATTTTTATTAAAATTGCTTGACTTTTTTGGGGGTTTTTCCCCTTTTTCAAAAATCTGGCTAATACTAAAATAAGATTTTTTGGCGATTGGAAGCAATATTACAGACTATAATGAACAGAAATTATCCTGCATAGGAGAGGGCCGTCTCTCCTCAATCCCCCTTTGTCAAATCAGCAGAAAATAATTTATTCGCAATCCTTTAAAGCCTCAAATATTATAGGCATATTCTTTAATATAGTACCCCTTTGAATTGAAAGGAAGAACAGACAAGAAGTATATGAATATTTAACAAAATCGATAGAATTTTACGTTCGAAAACGAGCATGCACTTTAACTTAGTCTTCCTCGTAAGGCTCTGTGGCCAGAAAAAAGCAGGGGAGAAACAAAACAAAAAGTCAAACCAATACATCCATCAAAAATTTTTTAAATTATACACTCGCAACACTGATTTTGCCCGCCTACACACACCTGCAACGGGCACAACCGGTCCTCGCTGCCCATTACTGGCTCGCCTATTGCGAGAAGTTTGAGCGGGATCGCCAACGTTTGGCCGACGCGCGTCGCCGGGTCAACGTGAGTCCTCTGGGGGCCGCGGCGCTCGCGGGGACAACATTGCCGATCGACCATCACTACACGGCGGAGTTGTTGGGGTTTGAAGACGTCGCCGCGAACAGCATCGATATCTCCAGCGACCGCGACTTTTTGGTTGAGTTCGCCTTCGTGCTGACGTGGGGTCCTGGAGCTTGCTTAGTACAGAAGACTTGACGGGAGGTTTGTAGTCCATCATAGTTATATGGAAGGAAACAGAGGATGGTATCGCAAGAGTGATCAGCAAGATAATCTTCCAAAAATAGCACCATGAACTATTCACGATGCTCTGCGAAGAGTCCGAAACGGTCTTAGGTAGTGTTCGGCGCACCATTTCGATTCTTCTTCCTATAAAATAGAGCAAGTACCCCGTTACTTTGTACCCCAACGACCCTTTAGATTCAGGTTCCTACTAGCAGGATCTCGAGAGATATATTTTGGTGCCCGTGTCGGCGCCAAAGCGTTCCTCGCGGTTGGTCTCGACGGAACGCTGCTGCAAATAAGCACGGCTGCAGCAGGGAAGGGTCGCTCCGGGCAGTTCACCGTAAACGCAATCGAGGCCGGGACTAACGAACATCTTTTTGCCATTGCGAGCGCAGGACACGGTCGCGCACTTGCTACGGGACGTTCAACCGTTGCATTGATCGACGGCGACACGGTCACCGGGTTCGTGCCTGATGAGACGATTCAGCTACCGTTTACATGGTTCCTGTAGGATTTTCTTTTCTATTTTTTCCCAAATCTATGATCCCCTATGTTGGGATAGAAGCTGACTCCGCACTTGCTTTTAACGATATACGAGCTGTTTATGGAGGTCTGGAAATTGCTATCGCTTGTGAGTAATTACTTAATTCTTAAATCTGTAGCCATTGATATGTATGATTCACTAGTTATTTTAGGGGCGATAGGTTTTGCATTTCATGAATCCAAGAGTTTACTTTTAAAAAAAAGTGGCTTATTTATAATAACCTTTGCGGCCGTTGCATTACTTTTAATCAATGGCATTGGAAAGGATTATGTCTCGACAGTTGAAATGCATCCCGATGATCAATTTATTCAAAAAAATTGGGGAATTATTCCCGAAGAAATGAAATCACGTTCGGTGGAATTTATCTACGATCCTCTTGAAGAATTTCTCTATGTCAATATTCCATATACATCGAAATCGAAAGAATTTAAATTAGGTTCAACGAATGTTAAAGATATTGAAACATGGTTTCACGGGTAATAGAAGAAAAGAAAAAAAAACAACGAGAGAAATTCGATAAGAATGATTTGTACGTCTTACCATTACCTGTCTGTAGGCTATTCTCATCGCTGTTGTTTATTCTTTCTGCTGTTCCTAAACTGGATAGCAAATCCATCTTTGCTTTCCATGTGCAACCAAAAATAGAAGAAAGATATTACACTCATATTTGCGAACAGTCTTGGCTAGTGGGAAGCGTTTCTGGCTAGTGGTTTTGATTGTGGGATCAAAATTATTAGTTTTATTACAACAACCGATAAATATAACTTGTTCATGAAATGGATAGTAGATTTATAAGCCTTCAAGAACCATACCGTGAACCGATTGAACTTTCCGCATTGAGTTCAAACATCGCAGTTCGAAGTTCTGTTGCGTACATTCTTTGAACGGGCGTCAACCGGCGTTAAAACGTCGCGATCGGATTTAACGGCGATCCGGTAGCGCCAGGAACGGCCAACGGCGATGCGGTCAGAAGAAATTCCCATTGTTTCAGCCGTGCGGCAGTCGCGCTCAGATCTTGAAGGTCACAATTGTCGAAGATGTGCGTGCCCATCGCGTGGAGCGTCAGTAAATGAACGGGAAATTCGATGCCTTCGATTGTTTCATGGACTTCAGCCGCGCGTCAAAATTGTCCACGTCAATTTCCTGAAAACTGCGATCTGCGACGGCAGGCAGCTCCCCGGCGGATGCGCCGGACAGATCGGAAAAAACGCCGAACACCATCGGCAGGCTCACTTTGGTCTCAGCCCCACCGATGTCGACTTCGTATTCAATCTGCACACGCGGCGCACGATTTCTTTTAATGAATTTCTGAGATGACGCTTTGGCCATGTTTCCTCCTTAGTCAAGCGGCTACTTTATTCAGTGGCTACGTATGCTTGTGGGCATGTCGCGATGCCGGATTTGAACCACAAATGGGTCAGATCGCCCCGCAGCTTGGGTCGGTGATTAACTTTGTCGCAGCCGAGCTCGGCTTTTCGCTGGTCCCCAAACCCATGACCCAGCTTCAGGCAAATGGCGTTGTCTACCGCGAGATTGATGGCGATGTGCCCATCGCACAGCTATCTCTTGCCTATCGCAGCAATGACATTTCCATCGCCCTTCGGAACTTCGTTTCGCGCACACTTGCGGCCCATCGAACCCAGGATTGAAACGCGCCATTTCGCTTAATGATCTTTCCAATGGTGCTGTTTCAGCATTGAATTTCAATAGTGATGGTAAACGTTTGTTAGTCGGATATGCTTGTGGACGTATTCAAATGTATGATTGTACCAATGGGAAACTTCTTCGTAATATAAGTAATGATATTCATGCAGCTGATACAGCAATATTGAATATCAAATTCACACATGATCCAACAATGGCCGTGTTTAGTGATAGTGGTGGAAGTGTTTATGTTTTACAATTTACACGACATTTAAAACGAGATTATCAATCGAAATGTTTATTTTGCGGTCGAGAGCCAGTCGGCCCAGCAGATCGCGCGGCGGATCGCGAGCCTCCCCGAGGGGACCAAGCTGCTCGTGCTCGCCCCGCGGATCGTTAACCGCAAGGGCGAGTTCAAGGAGGAGCTCGAGCTGCTCCGCCGCCAGGGTCTGGTGCGGGTGCGGGTCAACGGCGAAGTCCTCGGCCTCGACGGGCTCAAGCAGCTCAACAAGCGCAAGAAGACCCACATGGAGGCGGTCGTCGATCGCTTGGTGATCAAGCCGGGCCTCGAGAGCCGAATCACCGACTCGTTCTTGGGCCGAGCACTGACCCAATTTTTCAAGCAGCACAGTGCGAGTTGGCACCCAGCATCCTGCAGCAGTCGCACGAACTCCGCGGCGGTGTAAAGTGCTGTAGAGGGCTTCCCGCACGGTGCCCTCTGTCGGGAAATTGGGTAATGCCACACCAAGGAGTCGACGAGGGGTGAGTCTGGAGCTGCAGGGGGCTTGTTCCATGAACAAGCCTCGAACAGCTTGGATCTGGCGCGTTGACAAGAGGTGCTGCGTGCGAAGATGTACGACATTTTGAACCGTCGGGATGGAGGAGCGCATCTACCAGATCGGCCTGGCGCCGCAGCGTTCGTGGCTGCCCGGCGCGACCGCGACCCACCGGGTGCGCAACCCGTTCGAGGCGGTGCCCCAGGCGTTCGAGATGACGGCTTCGATGACCGTTCGCTATCTCGACGGCCTGTCGCGGGTGTTCACGGGCGACGTCGGCGCGGACAAGCTCTCGGGCCCGATCGGGATCGCGCGGATCGCCCGGGAGTCCCTCGATCGGGGCTTCGAGGAGTACCTGTGGATGATGATGCTGATCAGCATGTCCTACAGACGTTTTCGCTATAACAGAAATTAAGGAGCTGGGATTAAGGACAGAAACTCTCTATGGTTCAACGATTTCCCACTTGAGAGAAAAATCAAATGTGTAATGAGTAGATTTCGCTTTGTCGTTCGTCGATTTCTCAACCTAATGACTCTTTTTTTATTTCTTGTATTATAAATAGATCATCTACGTAGTATTGGTGACTGTTCTCTGTATAGAAAAAGGTATATAAATCCGCATCTGTCAAGCTTCTACTCAGTTTTCTTTATTTCTTTGTATTGGCATGCATCATCTAACAAAGCTATTGCATCATCAACTTTCTGATCTTCAACCAAAAGCCATGATTGTAATATCGGTTTTGCTAAAGCATAAATATCACGTGGCTCTAATTTATCTAGAACAAGACCAGCTGTTTTAAAATCTTTACGATTAATAAGATTAGCAAATAAAACAAGGTTAACTTGAGGATTATCAAAAAGTTGTTTTTGCTCAAAACGTTTCTTCAGGGTAGCTTTATCTGTAATACCCAATAAATTTAAGACTTCTTCCTTATTATCAACAATAACTGGAGCGGCGGGAGCGCACCGACGACGAGGGCTTCGCCGCCATGGGATCCAAGCTCGATCTCGGGATCGGGCAGATCCTGAAGATGGCGAAGCGCGCGCGCACCCGCATCACCCTCAGCCGATCCGATCGCGACGAGCTCCGCGACCGCTTCGAGGAGTCGGCGGAGCGTTTCATGGGTCCGCGCTTCGATGCGCATACCGAGCCGCTCGCCCAAGAGCCGTTGGTGGAGCACGTCGTGCAGTTCATCTTCGACCTCGCGGCGGTGGTGCTCCCGGTCCTCGAAGCCAATCCGCGATTTCGCTGAACCCTCAACTCGTGGAAGCCTACTATAACCTCGGAGTTTTTTATGAGTTTTATCGGAAAGATACAGGGCGAGCATTGGCACAATACAAAAAATACGCTGAGCTTGGTGGAAAAGACGAGCGGGTGGGCAACCTACTGAAAAAAACCGGTCAATGAGTTTTGCCTTTGCCGCCACGGCCCCCATGAAATCGCTCTCTTCCGAACCACCATTTTTGCCCTTTTGGGCATGGTCGGGACTGCTCCATCTTGTAATCCTCACCCTCTTGCTACACCGTAGCTGGAGGCTGGAAAAGAAGGTTCAACAAAACTTCATGACGTTTGACTTTCTCTAGTAAGCAGAGATGATGGGTGATTTGTAGGTGGTTGTATTGAAGGAATCACATCCACGTAAAAAATAGAAGATTTTTTTTTACAGAGCTCGTTGGGGGGAGAATAGGTAGGGATCAAAAACAAACATGTATACTTATGTAGACTTGTTTTATATATATGATTATTTTAATGTGTAGAATATACAGTCCCCCACTCCAATCGTCGTCCGTTTACTATATTAGTTTTTTTTATTTAATTACTATATAGAACCAAATACATGCTATAACAAAATGAAACTTAGACGAATAATCGAGTCAAACTTAAACGAAATACATAAAAAAAGATTTTTAACGAACTTGTGTTTGTCAAAACTTAAAAAGAACAAAAAATATTACGTATATAAGGGGGCTGCTCCTTCTTCAATACCTATCTCTTTAGAGCATTTTAAAGCTTCTTATTCTAATTAAACGGCCCTTATGTTTCAGGAGTCCTTCTAAAAGACTTGGGGCAAAAACTCAAACTTTCCAACTTCCTCATCATTATGGTATTTGTTCAAAAATATCATTTTTGATAAAGAAAAGGCATGGTTTTCAAGCAAATGCAACTAATTCATCAACGTTTGTGTAAATGCTTTAAAAATTATGCAAATTAAAAATTTGAGGAATCGATAATTATGATAATCTCAATTTTAGGGAAGGCCTAAGCATAGTTTAGCTGAAATCAAGGGGGTGTTAAAAGCGATACCTAATAATATTCAACTGCTGGACACCAATGCAGAGGGGTGAAACATGACAATTATCAGGTTTTTCATAGGGCGTTGAAATGGCGTTTGAGCTGTTAGATCTTCTTTATAGAAACAAGTAGCAAGCTTGTTGCCTAGCCTTGCTGCAGTGAAGATCAAACCCCGGCCCCCTTATTGTCAAGTAGAGCCTGAATCCACTATGCTACGACAATAATCCGAAATACAAAATGGATATTATCGACTTGCTACCGCACAAAAATATTGAAAGGAACTGCAATTAGATGTTGATAACCTTCTAAGACAAAACTTTAAATTCCTTTATTAATAATTTATGTAAGAAAGCGTGGTATGTTTTCGTCGACGGCCACTTGACCCGAGATGTATATTTGAGCGCCCCCTGTCGCCTTTGTGACCTGAGAGAAACCAAACCCTCTAACGTCCACAAGTCCATCGGGTTGAATGTGTTCGATTTTTACCATATGTGATTCCTGGAAGGTTTTTGAAAGACGCCTGATACTATGTTAACCGTTGGATTCGGCAGCACGCTTAGCATCACTTTTTTTACCCCTGTGTGAGGGGGATGTAGTCGTACTCGCCGATACCCTGTAAAACGAGAAATGTTGCAGAAGAAGAGCTAGAATCAACTTCCACAGGATGTTATCCAAACAAAACCAGCTGATATTTCCTTCAAGCTAAGGTTTAACAGAAGAATAAAACACATAAATTAAACTGCCACTAAAATGGGCACTCATGATTGGTCTGCCACCACTTACGTATAAAATAAAGTAAGCTAACCTTAGGATCAAAAAGCTATGTTTTTCTGACAGAAAATAGATTCCACTTAATAGATACAACACAAACGCCTAACTACTCATACCAAAATGGTGCTAGCATATAATCAAACATACGCTCCAAAATGCACAGTATTTGGTAAGGACGGATGCCAAATTAAAAAAGACAAATGTGGATGTAAATTAAGAAAAAGTAAGCTAAAAAAGTGTGACACTAAACAGCTTGAGGAGGTGCTGGTTTTATTTGAAGGTGTAGATGTTTCTGGGAATCGACAAACTCTTAATGTTAGAATATTTGGAGACGGAAAGTGTTGTCAAATTTAACTGATGTGTTTTTGCTTCTCTGTTTTTGCGGTTCAACGTGGGAACACTGACGAAAATGTGACGCTGCTGTAAAAACTGCACAATTTTCTCGGTACGGATGTAAAAGTGTCCGTGGGAAACCGCCAGCGACGCCTGGCAGCGTTCGCCGAGATCGTTCACGGCGGCCTCTTGGTAGGTCGCGCCGGGCCGAAGCACCAAGGTCACGCCATCCTCCGAGGTGAAATACATATGGCCATCGGCAAGAATCGGCGACGCTGAAAACGTGCCCTTCAGCCGCCGCTGCCAAACAATCTCGCCCGTGGACGCTTGCAGACAGTGCATGATGTTGTCCCGGGTCACGGTATAGAGATGCGGCTTGTGGTGGAGAAACGTCTCGGGGCTTCACGTTGACCACGACGCCGGATCTCGCTCGCCGAGATGTCCTGGAAGGGATCGGTTTCAATCCTCGCGGGAACGAGACGCAGATCTACAGTGTGGAGGAGACGGATCTATGCCTGGTCGCCACGGCGGAGATCACGCTAGGCGGATCGCTGGCCGGTGTGGTGCTCGAGGACACACAGTTGCCGCTCAAACTTTGCGGAATCAGCCATTGCTTCCGCACCGAAGCGGGGGCCGCCGGTCGGGCGTCCCGGGGGCTGTATCGGGTGCACCAGTTGCGAATTTAGATTTGTGGGGGGCAAAACGATCTAATCCCCCATGGTAATTACCGATCCAAAGAACACCGGAGCGATCTTCGCAGATTGCCACCGGCGTATTGCTGCTTAAGCTATTGGGGTCGGCAGGGTTATGGCGATAAGTGCGAAAATAGCTTTTATTCTGCGGCGAAATGCTTAACAAGGAAAGGCCGTTGTTCGTCCCAATCCACATCGCTCCCTGGCGGTCTTGATGGATAAATTTAACAAAATTGCTGGCAAGGCTATTGGCGTTTTTCGGGTCATGCGTGCACGGCGTGAAGCCGATTTGAGCGTGTGCAAGAATCCGGCGCGCCCCGTGTTGCTGGAGGTCCCTGGGCTTGCTCGACATCGCGCGACTCGATCACATCCCGCTCTATCCGAAGCCGCTCACCCAGCGGATCCTCGGCACGATCGGCCTGGGCCCGAACTACAAGCTCGCCGGCGTGAAGATCGAGGTGCGCGACTTCGACCGCGTGCCGCAGGGGTCGGTGATCTACGCGATGAACCACACCGACCGCTACAACTACTGGCCGTTCCAATACCAGATCTCTTTGAAAAGATCCAAAAAACGCCATCATCATGCAGAGCCAGCAGTGCAACACCATCAGCCATCGACCTACTCTTCACCATGGTGGAGATTCTTCTTCGGATACTTGTAGTAGTAGGCTCGAAAATATGGGTCTCGGTAGTGCTAGTGTTAGTCCTATTGGTGCCTATCCAAGGATTGGTGCAAGCAGGGACAAACGATGAGGTACTACAGACTACTCAACGACAACAAGAAAGAAATCAAAATCACCACGATCATGACGGTCGACGACTACCACATGTTCTTTGCAAAACTGGGCGATCCGCGCCCGTTGCTCCTCAGGAAGCGTTTCGCCAATCGCGACAGCATCCGTCGGACTGGACAGTATTTGTCCCAGAATTTCATTTTCCGAGACCGGCTCTTCAAGCTCAATTTCTACTTTTTTATTCGCAAGCATCACAAATTCTCTCAATAGAATCAGCCTATGACTCTAAATATTGGGATATTTAACCTTAACGAACCGTTAATCTGTGCACCCGGGTAAATCCCGGGTCATAATCCACGTATCAGGATTGGCCACCTTCCACATAGGTGCGCGGTGTCTGGCAGCGCCACGACCTGTTGACCAAGCATGACCGGTTGCTGCGTCTGGAGAAGCAGACAGCCGAGCGCAAGATCGAACTCAGCGAGGAGCAGATCCGACTGTTGGAACGGTTCTCTCCAGAGTTCCGCGAACGTCACATCGAAGCCCCGCATACGGGGTCTCTGGTGGCCGTCGACACCTTCTTCGTCGGCACGCTGAAGGGGATCGGCAAGATCTACCTGCAGACCGTCATCGACTGCCACTCGCGTTATGCCTGGGCCAGGCTCTATCCTATGCCACCAAATTTGATGCAAAGTATACTCATTGACTCAACTAAATTATTCTGCTACGCCAGGGGTACACATACCACAATGAGAAACATGGACGTAAACGTTAGCGTGATTTGAAATTGGCGGTTGAAGAAACTTCAGCCCTAAGCATCTCCCCATCCTTGCGTACGTTTATTGCCTTAGCCAATCCTCCAAGTAAATTGTCAGCCCTTGCCCCCTGTCTCTAAGCAATAACTGAACTTTTATGTTGAGTAGGGGTGACGGGGTGGGGCAGTCTGCTACCTTCGGGCTTATGGCAGATTTGCCTCTCACTCACTCGGACTATTTGTCTTGGCTTTTTCTAGAATTAGCCATGACTTGATGCCCACAACTACTTGATTTTAATTCAAAATCAACAGACCTTTAAAAATCTCTGTGTTATTAAAGTGAACCCTTGTTGAACTCAAATATCTTCAAATACATCTCCTAAATTTTGAAAAAAAAATATTATTATGGCTTAAAATTCAACTTAACTAATAAGGATTGCATTTTCAAGACTAAGACCAGAGAAAAAGAAACCAGAAACCGGAGGCAATAATAGGTGCTGCTCCGGTTCCGGTTCCTCCACCCATTCCTGCAGTGATAAACACCATTTTGGTATTGGTGTCTAACATTTGACGAATGTCTTCTAAGCTCTCAAGGGCTGCCTGTTCTCCAATTTCAGGATTTGCTCCTGCCCCTAGTCCTTCGGTTAAGCTTACACCTAACTGAATTTTATTTGGGACACCGCTGTTGTGTAAAGCTTGTGCATCAGTATTACAGATAACAAAATCTACACCTTTAATTCCTTGTTGGAACATGTGATTGATGGCATTGTGTCGGTCTTTGATTCCTGTTGTTGCTTCACTCGCTCCAAGATGTTCTCGGCGGCAGAAATCTCTTCTTCTTTAACACGTTCCAATACACCTTCGGCGAACTTTTTGCCCAGTTCCAGGCGTATCTGCTCACTTTCATCATCGTCGTCCTCTTCTTCGGCATCATTGTCTTCCACAGACCGTTCCTTCGACACAACAACCGGTTCATATTCTTCTAGGGCAGGGGCAGCTGGAGTAGGATCGTCTTCCACTGCTGACGACCCCTCCTCTTTGCTGCTGGAGGCTCCAAAAAGTGATGCCTCGCTCGACAGACTTGATGTAATAGGGTGTCCCCGTTACCGGCGACAATTGTCTCCCAATATCGCTCCGTTTCTCCAGCATTGTGGTTGCTGTTGTTATCGGATGTGGTCCCTGACGTTGTGGAACGCAATGTCATCACAAAAGGTAACAACAACTTGGAAGTATTCTTCTCTCCCAAGAAATGAGCACAAGCAATAATGGCTTCTATTAACAGTAGCATATGCTGAAGATCCTTTGTTTTGAAGGGTTCCGACCAATAAACACCATAGTACCTCCGAATCTTTCTCCCAACCGTAGACCATCATGGCAATCTGAAGCGCATCCGTACCATTGGCACAAGGAATGACGTGTTGTGCTCCCAGGTATTGAGAAAGATCAGTTGCGAACTCCTTGACCATCGGCCCATTAATGAAGGCGGTCTGATCAATTACATTCTGCATCTCAGCATCAACCTCGTCCTTGATCTTCAAGTATTGACCCTTCAGGTCAACCATTTGAATCTTCATAGAAAATTATTGATTGGGATGTGAAACTTTAAAGGGATGCTGGACGGGCAAGTCTAGAGCATTTCGGTGTGGTTCGAGGTTCGCTCGACGGCGGGGCTCCCGAGCTTCTTTTTTCCGGGCACTCGGGTTGGATCAACGATTTGGAATGGGCATTAGGGGGCTCTCTTCTCACGGCGGGGACGTCTGTTGGAGAAGTGTTGGATATTGCCGCCGGCTCCCAGTTGCCGGTGCGGCTGCTCTCGCGGCTTGATGGGCTGGTGAGCGATGTCTCGGTTATTGGTGAGACGGATAGCGTCGCGGTGGGTGTACGTCGACGTGGATTGAGTGGTGGGCTTCGATTCTGGGAGAGATTTGCGGGTCGACGACTTTCGAATATTCTTCGAGGGCTCTTAGCGCCTGATTCACGCGAGCCAAGTTGGCTCCGACGAGATCTTCGAGGTTTTCTCGAGAATATTCATCAGGAGCAGAGATCTCAGCGCCGACGTCCTCGCCGGAATTGCGTTGTTCTGCCCATTGTTCCATTGAATCGTGACAGATTTCGCTTAATTGGTGCCTCAGAAATTTGATTTCACTGCTAACTTTCTTATTGGCCGCCACAAATCGGCCGAATTCTTGGTTTCACGATGGTGCTCAACTCATTTTCTGTCACGAGTGAAGCGATTTTTTTTTGTTCGTAGCGCGGCGGGACGTTTTCGGTTTCGGGAAGTATCCAAATTTGAAATAGCTTCACATCTTCGGTACTACTTGCGTTTTGTTCGCTATGTTCAACACCACTTCCAGCGCTCATTATTTGTATGTCTCCACTCTCGATGACCCCTTCATTTCCCATGGAGTCCTTATGCCTTAGGGCTCCTTGCTGTGGTATGGTTACAATTTCCATATTTTTGTGAGGGTGTTTGCAAGCTTGATAAAAAGAGGGTGGTGGAGCTTCAGAGGCAACTGAAAAACATTGCGGAGGAGATCAAGAACTTTACCGCAAAAGAATCAAGCCAACCAAAGAGGCAGGTTCAATGGAAAACGATCAAGTTTTCAAAAGCAGTAAGCTTGAAAGGCGCGACATTGAAACTTCAGGCCGAGGGTGATTATCTGGCTACTGGTCCAAATCCATCCCAGGACATCTACGAATTGTCGGTCACAATAACGGAACCAATCAAAACGATTCGTCTGGAAACTTTGACCCATGGGGCAGCCGTTAGCCAGGAGGAGCTTCAAGATGAAACGTCCGGTTCGGGAGATGCGATCGTTGCTGTCCGTCGCGCTCACATTGGCTATCGTTCAGATCGCATGCGGGCAAGCTGGGCTGCGCGACGCGCTAGAGAAGCTTGATCGTAACCAGAATGGCCAAATTGATCCTGACGAGGTCACGCCCCTCGCGCGGCCCTACCTGGAGCGAATCTTTCGCGAACGACGCATGTCGCTGGAGCGTTCGAACAGCATCGAGCGCATTCAGGAATCGGCACGCATTTAATAAAAATATACAAATATAGAAGTTCTCTACGTAAGTTAATTCGTAAGTTGTGTTTATTTATTACTAATAAAACGTTCGTAAAAAAATTAAAAGTTCTAGTTGCCTCTTTAAGTAACCAAAATTGGAGGGCCTCCGCCCCCGCCCCTTTTTTTTATTAAAATCGTCCGATCAAAACTATGAGAACGCCATTTAGTCAAAAAAAGAACATTAATATGCAAATTTCGTTTTAATTATTCATGTGCGTTGAGCCAAAATCAAAAGATGTATTAATTCAAAAACGTTTGAACTAAGGTCAAACTGAGAATGCCGCCCTTGGCTGCCGAGTAGTTAGATTGGCCTACCGAGCCAAGCAGGCCTGCCCCGGAGCTGGTATTGATGATGCGACCGGATACCGGTAACTCTTCTTTAGCACGTTGCCGCCAGTACTTCGCCAAATGATTGGCAATGCAAAAGTGGCCTTTCATGTGCACCGAGATCACTTGATCCCAATCATCCGGGCTTAACGAGGAAAACATCCGATCACGGCAAATACCGGCGTTGTTGACCACAATGTGACAGTCACCGTACGCCTTTCCATGCTTTATGGGCTAATCCCCCGTTTTGTGCCATGGTCTGGGCCCTACGCATTCTCATGCGCCACCCGGACACTTATCGGTATGTCCTGGTGCCCGAATGGAAGAATGCCACCTGGTGGCCGTGGGTCAGCTCACGCAAGGTTTTCTGGCGTGTTCCTAACAGGCCTACCGAGCGTGCCTTTCTACCACCGTCGGTCAAGGATCGTTACACTCTCCAGCCGAACTGGCGATCCCGCATTGTTGTGTTCGTGCCTGGTGACGTATTGTAACTACTTCAGCGATTGCCATCAAGAACAGCAAAATTCTCAATTTTTTTTCTGGGAAAACTTTTTGGTCTAGTCTTCTATCATAATGTGAAAGATTGTCTCAAGATCATAGACTAAGATCAACCTTCTCGAGTCTTCAATTTCTCAATTCAGAAAAGCTAGGTCCTTTCAACCCTAACAGCTTCGTCGTCTATGGTAGGATATCAGAAGAGATCGCTTAGCATTTACCTTCAACTAGTATACTGCCACAACAACAAAAAAAACAGACTCTTGCCCGCTACTGATGTGCATGTGAGTACTATGAAGGAACCGTATTCTTTATGCAGCACCTGAATAGCCACAAAATTATACGATGGAACAAAATGAAACAATCAGACGAATGCAATCTATTCCTCATTTACTTCACGCAACTCTAATTACTATCCGATGGCAAATAAGCAAGAAAACTTGTGTTAAGCTACTTATCTAAAAAGCTGCACATTCGAGGATGAAATTCACATTCAAGCAACCAGAGACCCCCACGGAATTACAAAAAAAAAAAATACTACAAAAAAATTGTTCTGAAGTTCCCCTTAAGTAGAAGATAATAGATTTGAAAAAACTTATAAAATAATAAAAGATTTAAAAGAAAAAAGAAATAAATAGTCTTTAGATTAAAAAAATTTGTCAAGTAAACAATAAAATGATGAAAATAATAAAAGATAAATAATTTTTCAATTTGCTGATATAGTAAGTGATGCTATGAAAATTAATAGAAAATAATAGGAAATTAATAAATTAGAATAATCTTTAAATTAAGAAAATGTTGATCCTTAAATATTATTTTATTTAAGAGAAGTTTAAGCCAGATATTAAATGTTAATGGGATAGAAATATGCGTTGAAATGGCGCAGCGTGGCGGCAGCGGTCTGGTTGTCTACAACCGGAAGGAAGGCCGTGCCCTTGGTGAGGTGACCAAGTTCCTTGTCTACAATGCGCGCAAGCGTCAGACCGGAGGGGACACCGCGGCAAATTACTTCCTCCGCACCGAGTGCGTGGCCGGGGTTCAGGATGCCAGATTCCAGGAATTGATGCCCGACATACTGCATTGGCTGGGCGTGACACGCATCGACCGTTTCGCGTCGATGAGCAACATGAAATACGATGAGGTACTCAAAACATATCAAGCCCCTGAATCACTTCAGGGGCTTGATTTTATTTTTCGTAGCAAGTAAACTGTCTACAGAACGTAAGTGGTTATCATATAGACGGTTATGCTCGACGCAACACCTCCAAGGAACGCCGCAGCCGAGCCGACAGCGATTTGTTGTACTAGTCGTCGTTTCCGTTTCATGGTATACCTGCCTTTCCGCCCATTAGGGCGTTTTGTGAAGGATGGCCATCCAGGTACCAAGCTGTTGGCCGTCCGAAGCGGGCCACCTTTCCAATTGGTAAGCCATGGTCTCCACGCCCCCGGGGCTCTGCTCAATGTCCCAGAGGCTGCTGCGAAAGCTCCAACCCCGGCACTGCTCTGAGACCCGATGAAAGCTCACCGCGGCGTCCGCCGTCCACTCCCAGACATTGCCCAATATATCCACCAGACCAAAGGCATTCCAATGACCGCTACGCTCATGCTCCAAGACAGACTCCCGAGTCGCCCCAGAGTTCTCCGCGTGCCAAACATAAGCCCCGTCAAAGCGCTCCCCCCAAAAGTAATAGGCGCTGCTCCCACCCGTCCGCATCCAGTCCCGCCAGCTGCTTCAGGAACTTGTCATCAAACTTGAACTTCTTGCCGCGAGCCAACTTGCGGCGAAGCATGTCGTCTGCGTTGTTGAGCTGTCGCATGAGGGCGATCTGACGAGCAGCCTCCGCCTGCAATCAATCATGACGCGAGATGATGGGATCAACACGAAACACACACAAAAAACATAAAAAGCAAAGAAACAATAAAACGCAGACTCAACAAATAACAGCAATGGACCAAAAACATCACACAGAAGCAGTACATAACAGTCACTTGAGGGTGGTGAACTCGTCGATGCGGGTCGAATAGGTCGCCTGCGCGGTTTCGAGGCGTGCGTTCTCGGTCGCGAGGCGAGCGAGATCGCCTTCGAGTTGCGCGATCCGCGTGTCGCGACCCGCGACGGTTGCCTCGAGCGAGTTGAGTTCGCTCTTCAGCTGGCTGGTTTCGCGCTCCGCCTCGAGGATCCGCGACTCGGCTTCGTTCTGAGCCGCGGTCGCTGCCGCATTCGCGCGAGTGATCTGAGAGGCGATCTCGTTCGCGTTGAAGGTGTACGCGATCCTATGGCGGCAAGAGGCAGCAGGGAGTATACTTTTATGTCTTCCTCTGTGACGGTAGCTTCGGTTAACGAAAGAATTCTGACCTTGGACTCTGGAAATATTCCTGCATAGCACAATCTCGAGCTAACTCCATTGTGTCCTTGACATGGATAAGGGACGGCTTAAGTGCTATATTAATTTAGTGCTAGTTCATTTCTTCCCGATTTCTGTGGATGTCGAGTTGCATAACGATGTAAATGTTTTCAAAGTTTGATTTTTTGTCTCATTTCTTTACGAACGGCTGCTTGAGTGATGTCATTGCTGAAGCTTCCTTGTTGTTACCTGATTTATAAATATAGACGACAAAGATTAAAAAGGCAGCAATAAAATAAGCGTAAAAAACAACGTGTTTATTAATATATATTAAATATGGATATATTAATAAGCATCTGGCCTAAAGACCAGATGCTTTACCTGTAAACTGCTTTAGCCGTTTGATACTTTGAACTAAGAAAGGAGTATCCAGCTTTTGGTCTAAATGAAATCCCTCTTTGGCTGAGATTTGCTTATGACTACCATCGTGATTGACCGGCAAATTTTCTCAGGCTCGTAACTTTTAATTGGTATGAGTAAACTTGACGAAACTTATATATTTAAAATCAGCATTAAAATTCGATTCTTTTGATACCACTATTGGTATCAAAATTCTTTTTATGCGAGTTTTGGTTACTATTGAGCCGTGTTGCTCCTTACTACAGTTCGTTACGACGAACTTTTTGATTTCTTGGTATTTTTTCATTTATATCAGTACTTGTTGTATGTTTTTGCTATGATTGTTTATTTAATTTCTGTTTGTTTTGGGTTTTATTTATTCGACAGCATCGAGAGAAATGGTCATATCGTTGATATCGCTGGAAAAGACCGCTCAGATCGTCCCTACCTTAACAAAGTGCCGACAGTGGATTTTCTGCTATCAGAATCTTACATTAGTAGTTATACACGTAAGCCCAGTATTACTGCCGTACAGATAGTTCGTGTTGATGATAAGCCTGTTGGTTTTGTCGCGGCATTATTCGATCTTAGGGATCTTCCACTCACCGCATCTCTATATGAAGAGCCTACTTGCTGGAGGCAATTGAAGGGCGACCCTTCAATCAGCATTAAAAAAAAATTTACTTTGTTATTTGCAGAATAGAGAATCAAGACCCATCAGAGAAATCTATTAATATTTAATTTGAGAAAATCTCATAGTCTTATGTTATAAAAAAAAAAAAAAATCACACGGTTTCCCACAATAAATGTAACCGATTTTAAGTCATATTGCTTGTTAGCTTATCAAAAAAGGTATATTAAATACATCTTTTGCTCCTCCAATTTGTTTATGCAATTGTGGATGTTTTGTTTTGACATCGCCATTACCTCACACAGAGGTAGATATATTTTTTATTAGGGGGCTCTTGTTTTAGAGCATCCCAGGGGTGTGGCTTCATTTCGGATAATATTGTCTCATTCCCTTGGACTTTATCTTTATGATTAAAAATATTTATTAACCAAAGTAACATTTATCGAGAAAAATCCGTCTATATGACTGGTTTTTAAATATTTATCGCTGGCTCATGTTGGGCCCCTGTTTTACTGTATTTCAAAGTTCAGAAAAACAAGAGCTAAGAGCTCATATGGTACTTGTGACGAGGTCGGATGAGCCAAGAGCTCATATGGCATGAGCCGTTCGACACATCAGGGGCGGAAAGGTTTCTGGAAGTCAAAACGACAAATGGCCATAGCAAAACGCCTTTCTATATATCGGCAAACGAAATGAGTTTCGCCGATGAAACGAAGGATCGGTTTCGGCTGTTTCGCCTTTACGATTTCGCCAATGATCCGAAAGCATTCAAGATACAGCCTCCGCTGGGAACCCATGTGATCCTCGAAACAGCGACCTATAAGGCCCGGTTTTGATACGAATCAAAGGCGGGGCGTTCGGCTTGTGCCGGGCCGTCTGCTCCCCATTCCGCACCCAGTTCCTGGCGATCGATCAGTCGTACAGCGACGCCGCACGGGCGCAGGCCGAGCAGAAACTGGCGCAGCTGGAGCAACAAATCGAGGAGGTCACGCCGGCGCAGTTCGAGCTGCGGCTCGCCCAGATCGTGGCGCTCGCAGACAATGGGCACACCGCTTCGTTTGCCGGCCCGCGCTCGCGGCGCTACGACCGCGTCCCGATCCGTTTCGTCCCGTTCGGCGATCACTTCCACGTGCTCCGGGCGACCGCCGCGCATCGCGAGCTCCTCGGGGCCGAGCGCAAACTGCCCGATGGTGCTCCCTATTGCGCTGCCGATTACAATGCCGGACAGATCTTCGCCGGCCAGACTGCGAACCGAGGCGTCAAAGGCGACGAAGAGCTCCGGCAGATCCGTGCCAACCGCCAACACCAGCATGCCGAACATTGCGTCGGAAAGCCGATACCGATCGGCAAGCGACATCGCGCCGCGTATCAACGTCTCCGACCCCAACCAGAGGCCGGCCAGGCCGACTAGCAGTAGTAGAAAATCTGTCATTTCATCAAGGCACTGTTTGCCTGCACATCTGCTTGACCTGCCAATCCTGCCGATTGGCGAAAGTTCCGTGCCCGGCGCGAAACGGATCATTCCCTTGGCCAATAACGAAGCGACACAGCCGCCCTCCGTCGCGGCGCAGGACGCGGCTCGGAAAGCGATGGTGGGAGCGAATTTTTACCCCAGCGTAACTCATGCTGAATTGAAACACGCGATCGGCGCGGCCTATGGGGTCGATCCGGCCAAAATCGTTTGCGGCAACGGATCCAGCGAGATCATAGCGCTTCTGGCGCAGGCCTATGCCGGCCTTGAACCCAATTGCGCAATATGCAAGCCATCATTGTCTTTGGTTTTTGCTTTTCGGTCGTTGCTTTTGGTTTCATCGTGCCCGTACTCGAACTCTTATCCACCGCGATGGTGCGCTTTATGCGCGGCGCAGTAGATGGCGACATATTGGAAGCACTTTGGACGACCATTTGGTTGGCGCTCACTGGCGCGGTGATCTGTGTCGCCGTGGGTTATTTTACCGCCCGCCGCATGGTCAATGCGGATGGCAGTCGCAATCTTTCTTACCTCGCCACCTTCGGATATGCGGAAGACGGCCGCGGGGTAGGTAGATGGTGGTGGTGATGATGGTGGTCGTGGTGGTGGTGGTGGTGGTGGTGGTGGTCGTGGTGGTGGTGGTGGTGATGATGGTGGTGGACGTCGGTGCATCCCTCCTCTAACCTCTCTCTCTCTCGCTCGCTCCGTCGCTCTCACAGTCTTGCGAAGATTGTTCGAAACAACAACGTGCAGGTGACCATCGAGCTCATCGCCGTCCCCAACTACAACTCCGTGGAGCCGGAGGCGGTGACCGTAACCATCCCGCCCGACGCTCTCCACATTTGCGCCAACATATGACATTCAAAACCCACAACAAGAGACAGAACATGGTCTTCTAAAATCGAACCTTTCACTTTACCTGGGAGAACATAGCTTCAATGTTCAATATGCGTTTCAAAGAAACATAAGGCGCGAATTTGATGTAAGAAGGGGGGAATTGAACGATCGTCCGGTGATCAATCTGGAATTAATCTCCAATTCGTTGGAAGCGGAGTGGATACAGCCGGGCATTGGGAAATGGATTGGAAGTTCCGGGTTTCAGTTTTTCAGCCAAAATAGTAGGCGCCTCGCCGGTTTCGACCCACTGATCGAGAACGGTAATGGGGTCGAAACGATCCGGGACGCCTGCGGGCATTTCCCAGCAGTGACCGTGTCCCGGCATCAGGAACAACCTGTAGAACGATTGAATGGCCTCAAAGCCGCCCATCTCCCCGGCCACGCTTTCGTAGTAGTCGAGACTCTGGTCCGGTAACACCAGTGAATCGGCCCAACCCTGCCACATCAGGTACTTGCCTCCCGCATCGCGGAAAGCCGTCAGGTCCGGGTCCAGTGCGTCCAGTACGTGTCCCTTCCCTTATTGGTGGGAGATTCTTATTGGGATTTCTTCTTTTTATTTGCCCAGGAATTTGTTATAGATGGTCTATCCCTGTTCTAGGAGCTTTACTGAAAATAATAATCTGTAAATTAAATATTTTTATTGTATTTCATTTTTTTTGGAGGGGGAGGAGCTCGCTCTGTCAGTGATATGTGGCAGATTTATTCGTATCTAAAAACAGTGATTTTCAAAAAAAAATCTTTCAAAATTATTTCAAAAGTAAGAAGATTTAGGGTATTATCACACTTTGGTCGCTGATCGTGCTCATACAGGTTATAATATGCGTAAGGGGAGAACTCGTGGAGCCTGTGGGACGGTTCAAACATGATACTATACCCTAGCAAAGGCAAGCTGTGGCACTGATGATGCATAAAGATCAAATCAGTTTTAAGGTAAATTGAGATTAGAGTCATGGAATCTCTCCGTATTAGACAAAATATAACAGAGTAGGAACGGATAAGAGAAAGTAAAAACTGGATTATTTTTTCGAGCGGATTTAGTTGACTTGGAGGTAATCTTCCGTGAAGAAGGTTATATTAATTACTGGTGATGGTATTGGTCCTGAATTATCAGAATCTGCAGTTTCTGTTCTCAATACAATTCATGATAAACTTGATTTGAAATTTGATATTACAAAACTATCTGCTGGTGATAAGGCATTATCTGAAACTGGAAAAGCTCTTCCAGATGAAACTGTTACTGCAATAAAACAGTCTGATGCATGTATGAAAGCACCTGTTGGTGAAAGTGCTGCTGATGTAATTGTTGTCTTGAGACGCATGCTTGATTTGTATGCTAACATTAGACCTGCAAAATCTTATGGACCTTTTTTTTTCTGTTGAGTTTGTTTTTTGATTTTTTCTTTGATCATATTATTTTGTTTGCGCTGAAGAAGAGAGGCGGTCGTTCCTTCGAAATATTCCCTTTCTTGTGTTTTCTTCAGTATATTCACTTGGCCTTTAAGAACCCCATTTTTGTTTGTTTTTTCTTTTTTTGTAACCTAGTAAAGAGTGAACCGTGTCCCATAGTATCCCAAAGCCAAAAGCGTGAATTAAAAAAAAAAAAAAAAAAAAAAAAAAAAAAAAAAAAAACACTTGTAACATTTCTTCATTTTCAATCCTGGAAGCATTTTTAAACCCGCTGTGATCCCTTCGAATGTATGGAAATCCATTGAGAGAGAAATAGAAAAAATTGATCGCTTCCCAAAAGGGGTTGTGGACTACGTATTAGATTTTTTCGACTCCAAAAAATGGGAGCTCCATGAAGATGTACAAATGAAAAGTGATATTCGCCAGCAACTAGAGCGAAGAGTCCCTGTTAGTTATACAAAGATCAAAGCAGGAACCAAAATTATTGATCAGGGGGAAAAAGTCACAAGCCGACACCTCGTTGAATCACTGTCCTTGGGAGGGTCCAAAATAATTTTATCCAGGCAACTGGAAAGGCCGGCTATAAGCATCAGGCCAAAAAAGACATAAATATGGATAGATCTGATTTTCATAATTTATCGTCAGGCTGTTAAAAAATAAAGTCAACATTGATGATACGTTCTACCATCATTTTTATAAAACCTCAAAATTGAAGGTCAAAGAGGGAAAAATACTTCCCAAAATAGATAACTGATTGGCTTCCGTCAATTGGAAAGCGCCTTGCGTGAAAAATACGGAGTAAGCTCAATCTATGAATTAATGGGTATTGATATTCGTGATCCATCGAGAATCGATTCAAAAGTTCAAAAAATCTTTGCCAATGCTCAATGTGATCAATTAGGATATTTAAACAAAGAACAATTCACTCTTGCTTGTGAACATGATCGATATATTCGTAAACTTCTCATTGTTAATTCAAGATTACAAGAATAAGAAATGTGTTAGGAATTTGTCTTTGTTTAATTTGAAAAGAGAGAAAAAAAAATGAAATGAAAGAAAAATTTGTAAGTTTATTTATGAAGTTGATGGTGAGTTCTCCACACGTTTGTTCTCGAGGTCGAGGGTCGAGCAGTCATTCAGCAAACAGGATTCCCATTTTCGAGAGCTTTTTCAATGACGCATTGAGTTGTTTCGGATTGGAGCACCTTTTCCTATATCTTTTGCACCGATTCATCGGCATCGTTCACAAAGGGTGTCATGTCACATCACATCCTGGCCATCAAAGAGATGATGTATCAAAAAGGGTTGATACGATGTTGATGGATTGTTGATGCCATCATCTCTCTATCCGTTCACGGTGCTTGAGTGACATCTAGATTTTTTAAAGAATAGATGAATTTTCTACATTCCTTTTCCGAGAATTATAAAAAATCGATTTGTAGATTAATGCTACCGCTAAAAAGACTATAAAAAGACAAAAACTTTGGGAGTTTGTTGGTATATTTGGACCCTGAGTGTCAACAAGACACTTTGAGGTCTAAAAAGACCAGGTTTAAAAAAATAGACACTTTTGTCTTTTATCTTTTATCAAGAATATTGGTTGTCTTTTATGTACAGATTTTGTGATGTTTCCTTCTTTTCTTATTTGGAAACTTTTATTATAATGTTGTAGAGTTAAAGAATCTAAAACCACCTCTTGCAAATGCTAAATTTCCTGACTCTCTAATAAAAATTGTGCCTGGCTTTCTAAACATGTTGGTATATCACTGGAGCAAAGAATATTAGTCCATAAGTAAGGCATTCCTATCTAGTAATGATTGTAATGATAGTAATTATTTAGTTTGGGATGGCCACGAGAAACCATTTTTCAGCATCTGATCATATGCCGCTCTTACTAGTCTATTTTCATTACTCTTAGTTAACTTAAACAAGAATCTAAGCTCAAGAATTTTTGGCAGAGTTTTTTTTTACATTTAATACATTAGTAATTTATATTTATTTATAAAAAGAGAAATGACATTTATCGATTATTAAGAAGTATTCGGTGCTTAGACAAGGAATAAATGAGGATGAATTGGAATGTTAGGTAACGAGAAAATCTCCAAGTGGATAGGCCACTTACCTGGGTGGTAATACTAGCAAAGATGGTGAATGCAGTGAATGCATAATAAGTATAATAGCCAAGGTGCTGGGTGTTTTTTTGCAGTTGAAACAGGTTTTGAGTGGGGCCGAGTATGATATCAGCAGGGCTTGCTGAAAGGGGGAACTTTGCCCTTTCTGGAGTCTGATGTGTGTCTGATGTCGACTTCACACAAGCACGTACACCGGGCACGACAAGGCCAACCTGACTCAACCACAAAGCACCCTCACGGTAAGCCAAATAACAAGACCCACCATGGGGACCAGCTTGAGGCCAGGAGTTACCTTGAGAGCCTTGGGGAACTGCGCAACTTTCCTCGCCGCTCTGTGATAATTAAACTGACCCAGCTAATACGCCAGTCCACCTTCGCAAGTGTTGGTGGCTGTCAGCCCGTCGGTCATTGTGCGCCGATAATGCAGGCTTGGCAACTTACTTTCTTTTTGGCCGGTCGATGATTAACTATGTTGACGTTTTGACCAAGTCCTCGGCACAATGATCGGCAATCGAATTTCCCGCGAGGTGGGGTTGGGGCTGCATGAAATCGAATAGCGATGCAAAGTGGACGTCTTCTCCGATACGGTTATGTTCATTGACCGACGGCGTCTACGCGATTGTATTGACGTTGCTCGTGCTGGACCTCAAACCGCCGCAGTAATGTTACAAGTCTGAGTATCTTGCAATATGCAGATGTCTCTTTCTCTTTTCTCAAAATGATATTTCAAATATTGAGAACTTTTTGCACATAGATGCCTTAAAACAAATCATAGTTACCGGGAACTAAGTTCCGAACTTGGTTCCTATTCCGGAAGTAGTTCCCCAGGGTCCAGAGTTCCCGCGTTCCCACTTTAGTTCTCAGTAGAAAAGGGAATATTCCTCGAATATCCCTCGAATATACCGGAATATTTGTCAAATATACTCGAATATTCCGTTCCGATCTGGACATCGGGATTCAAGTCGCCGACGCCCTGAGCTACAGCCACGAGCTCGACGTTCTGCACCGGGACATCAAGCCAGAGAACATCATGGTCGCCGAGCGGGACGGGCGGCTGCACGTCCGCATCACCGACTTCGGACTCGCGCTTCAATCGTTCGAGACGCGACTGACGAGCGACAACGCGATCGCCGGGACGTGTGCGTACCTGAGCCCGGAACAGGTGGGTGATCGCACTCTCGAACCGCGTTCCGATGTTTACGCGCTGGCCACCGTTCTGCACGAGTGCGGCTTACCGTCCATTGCTGCCCGCATTGAGGGCATCAAGGATGTGATTACGGAAGGCATAAACGGACACTTTATCGAAAGTGGCGATGCAGACGGGTTCGCAGAGCGTGTGGCGTACTATGCTCAGAATCGGGCTGAGCTTAGTGCCTTTTCCAAGCAGGCCGCTCATCACGTCACCAACACGTTTAGTTGGCAGGCCGTTGCGCAACACTATGTGGATACGTTAGAGGGTTTGCTGGCGTCTGGTTGATTTGCTAGTCTCTCAGCGCTGATGTGCGCAGTGTTCTTACTACAAAACTTAGAATTAACTTCTCACTTCAACACATCAAAACACAATCAAGACAAAGTGAAGCTGACATTAAATTGCAGAAAAAACGCCTTTGTACTGTTTTCGTTTCTTAAAGCCAATCTGACTGCATAGAATGAGGAATAGGTTCCATGGCGTCTGTATAGCTTTTCATAATAGCTAAATGGACTTATAGTTCATTGAATAGTTCATTTATTTGCTTCTGCAAGTTTTTACACTTTTCTGCACTTGCTTCTTGTATTTTCAGCAAGAAAGAAAAGAGTTTTAAATATTTTTGTCTCGTAGCTAAAAGTGTAATTTCTAAGGTTTTGTCTAGGGCGTGTTGTGAGAGGTTGGGGGCTACCTCTGTTGTCTTTGATATTCACTCCTCACAAATACATTCTCCAGATAGCTCGTTTAAACATTTAATTTAAAACTTCGTTTTAATATTAAACTCTCCAGATAGCTTGTTTGCTACGATCGTTACCTCAATCTAGGTTCCCTCAAGGTTAGTGAGAGTAAGTTAGCTTACTTTTTTCGTAATGCATCGTGATTTTTTAGGGCCTTCTTGACTAGAACTTTCGTTGGATGAAAAAGAAGTTTTTATATCACACCTGAAAAATTAAAAGAAACAAAGGTTTGGCAATATGTCTTTCATAATGACAAACGACAAGCTATGGCAAAAGTTAAAGGTCCAACAAAAAATTTCATTTTACCGAGACAATTCTTTTATCTTAAGGTCCAGACGTTCAAGATATCAAGAGAAGGCTCAAATTGACTGATTTTAGACTACAAGCGACAATAAGAATTCATATACAGAAACTTGCCGCTTGTCGATGGCCGGGGCCTGGCATTGTTTGCAAGGTAGGTAAACCGCAAAATAAACAATCTGATATTTTTTTTTCATTTATTACAATCTTCTTGACTCCATCAGCAACAATGATGTTCCACTAGTCCCTGTAATTTCCTCATTTGATTTGCGACTTTGCTGTTTTTATTACACCTTCGCTTAAATGCTTCAAGCGAGGGACCTTCTAGGAGGCTATTCCAGATAGTATCCTGCTCAAGGTAGTCTTACAGGGCTGTGTTTTGGCAAGTTGCCCTTTAAAGCTTTGCCTATTCAGAAACGAGTTTTTAGGTTAGATAATGATTTTTGTTCTTTTTTTAACTGAAAAGGTAATACTCTGCTTGAAATTTGCTGGTGTTTATTTTGATTGCTTGAATCTTTAACTTGACTATAGTTGACATCATCAAATTTTTAGATAAAGTTTTGTCTTCATGTTATCCGAATGTTTGGAAGGAATATAAGAGATCCAAATAACTAGTCGTGAAATATAACTGACATCATTGTAGTCAAGTCAAGTGCCCTAGCAGCGAAAAAAAAAATGATGAAAACATTCTTTGTCACGCAAAAGAATTGGTTGACGATTCGAGGTCCATCCATGCAAGTCCGATCTTGCAAAGGGGAGGAGGAAGATGTGAGATGAGTCGGTATTGTCAAGATCTGCTTCGCAAAACCTCGTGTGCTCTGTTTTCGCAGATGGCCATCACCACAGACGATTTCTTCGCTTCGCATGATCGTGTGGTTGGCGTTGGGGAGAGCATGGAGCTCATGATGGACTGAAGAACTTGGGAAAGGGTCGAGAACGGATGGCATTGGTTCAGTGTTCCCAAGAACTTGTCACTAGATCAGTTTTATGCGTTGATTTGCTGCGTCGGATTCGCGCCGAGAGTACCATCCGACTGCACGTAGAGAATCTTGTGAGGAGCATCGCCGGCTCCAATTTTCATTCCTGCGAAAAGTTGCCCGGTTTTGGCGAGAGAGTTGATTTCGTCCCAACGATGAATGCGGGTGATGTCGATGGGTTGAATCGCATTAGCTTGCCAAAGCACGTTGATGCTGTTCGACCACTGCTCGTAAACATCGAAGCTTTCCGGCCGTGTCGAAGCCTTTTGTTGAACGCTCGCGCTGCCGCGTGGTTCAAACCCACGCGCCCTCCAAGGACAAGCGCCGTGTATCAACCCCATTGATATCGCTGTCGACCCGTCCAAGATCGCTGGTTCGTCGGACGTTCAGCACCGAAGCGGTCAATTGACCTTGCCCGCCGAACAGCGCATCAGGCTCCGTAAGAAGATCAGCGGTTGCCATGGGCAATACAACGGGCTGCCGCTGACCCTCTACTCGCAAGTCGCGGAAGGAAAACCCTTCGACGGCAAGATAGCTAGGCCCATAAAACCCTTCTACAAAACCGGTGCTGCGCAGCACATCTTTTATTATTTTTAACAGTCCAGAAAAGTTTGATTGAATTCCTCCTGGATAACTTGTTTATGTTTTTTATTACAGAAGTCATACCCTTAGATTCAGGTAGCTGGCATAGATCTGTAGAAAACTTACGTAAATCCAATTCATTTTTCTATTATTTTTCCTTTGCCCTCTCGATTGTTTTTTACGTTTAGTAGGACCAGTAAAAGAACGATGGTTCATAAAACCATCAATACATTTAACAACGACATGAGACATGTCTCCATATTTTGCTACACGATCATTTAGCCCAGATCAGGCGCAGATCAACAACGATGCCTACGCACCGTGTCATCTGGTGTCGGAATGCGATCCGATCAGGTATGCGCGGGAGTTCGGCGTGCGGGTGTCGTCGCCGGCGGCGTACAAACTGCTGTCGAAAGACCAGCGCGGGAAACTCGATCGTCTCCGGATCGAGGTATCCCGCAATCCAGAAGATCTCACGCGACGCGCCGCGCTCAATTATGCCGACGGCCTGTCGGCATGGGATGATTTTCGTTACCGGGTGAAGGAAGACGGAGAGAATATCCACGATTTATGGTGAAGTACGTACTTTGAGCCAGCTTATCCAGCACAGCATTCACCATTTCAGCAAAGGCGGTGAAGATTATTTGCTAGTGCCAAGTAATGATACCCATGCCGTCGCCACCTATCTTCAAGGTCGTGGCAATATCGTAGAAACACACTTAAGAGGTGTTGCTCTCGTGGCGCCTGAATATGAGGTAGCGCAACTGAGCCAGCAAGCTGCTGTCGTGCTAGAGCAGCAAGATGTCGTTATACGCTTTACGCACAGCGACAATAATTATGCTCTTTTCTTAACTAGGGGAGGGAACCAAAAGTACCGTCCTCATCGTCTCGACTATTGCTAATGATCCGTAAAACGGAAAGACTTCCAAAGGAATCAACCGTTGTGTGAAGGACTCGTGCCGTGAAGCCTGATTCGACACCGGGTTCCATCGAACAGCTTTTCTTGTTCCCATCCGTTTCGCAGGCCGCCCGGAGTGCGTCTTTACGGATATCAACAGGACTAGGAAGTACAGCCACGATAGCATCCATAAGATCAGAAACACCCATATCGTTCTGAGCGGATGTGTAGGCAAGGGGTGAGACTGGCCCGAGCTGGATGGCGTGCTGTGTGGAGATGCCGTTGGCTTCTTCCGCAAGGTGTTCACGTCTTCAATCTTTCTTGGCACCGACCCGAGCAGGTTGAATGTTGCTAACAGGAATTCATAAACAGGTAGGAACATAGTTTTGGAAAACCGGATGCAACACTATGCAGCCCCATGCAGCCGAAAATCCCCAAATTTTCCGGTATCGTGTTTATTTTTAATAATTGTTGTAGTCCTGCCGGGGTCGCCATAAAATCAATGGGTTACGGGGTGTTCGGTTCGGTACCAGTAGAGGAGCACCGTTCCGCGCTCTCGGTACTTCGCGTCGAAGACCACCGTTTCCCCTCGGTCGTTCGTGAGGGAAAAATCGAGCGGCGCCTGATCCGTTCCGTCGCTGAGTTTCATATCTCTCGGTCACTCGTCTCGATCACGGTTTTCGCAGCGGTCGAATCTCGAGGCGACTGATGCAGTTGCGGGGGGACGTTCGAAGGAGGTCTCGACAGGCATCGCCGACTTCCTCCGGGGTCACCTTCCACGAGTGATCCTCTTCGGGGTCGTGTCGGTGAAAGTAAGGAGCAGCATTAAAACTAAAACGTACAGAAATTACTTTGTATATGAAAGGGGCTGCTTCTACGTCAACGCTCCGCTCTTTACGCTAAAGTTTGCCTCTTTCTCTTAACTCTACTTTTTTAAAACAGTAAAACAACTTTAGCGTAAAGAGCAAGGCGTTGATGATGAAGCAGCCCCTTTCATATACGAAGTAATTTCTGTTCGTTTTAATTTTTAATGCCACTCCCTACTTTCCGTTAAAAAAACTTGTTTTTTTTTATTTAATTTCTGAACGTTTTCAAAGAAGAAGAAGCGAAAACATCATGACAAAGAAAAGAAGAAGGAAGATAAAAATGGGAAACAAGACAAAGATAAAAACAAAGGAGAGTTAGTTAAAGTAGATGATGAAAAAGGGAAACCATTAGACGAAAGTCTTGACAAGCAAGAGATATCAGTCAAAGAATTAAAAGGTATTCCCTTCTTTAGCCCCTTTTCACTTACAGTCAGGGGAAAGTCTAAAGGGTTACGCAGATACATAAATAGTATGCAAAAAGAGAAAGTCAAATAATGCAATTGGCAGTTTGGCAGGGTCTGCTCACGCCACTCGTGCACCCACCAATCGACCGCGAGGTGCGCGAGCGGCGGTATGAGGCCAGCGAGGCGCTTGAACCGAAACAGGAGCATCGGGACGAAGTGCTTGATCATCAGCCACGGCGAGAGCTTCATCGACTCGAGGCTGTAGAAGTACCAACCGTTCAAGAACAGGTGGCTCGGCTCGGGCAGCGGCCAGTCGTAGCACCACGCGCTGAGCTGGGCGTGCATGCGATCGGTGAGTCCGCTCAAGAGCCAAGTCGCGCCGAGCGGGCTTTCAACTGAAAGTAAGGAGCGGTATTAAATTTTAAAACGAACAGAAATCATTAAGCATCTAGGGTTCACCTCCTCCTAATACCTTACTCTTTACGCTAAAGTATTTTCGTAATTTCAACTATTTAATCTACGGCCTTAGTGATTCAGGGGTCACTCTTAACGAATTGGGACAAAATTTAAGCTTTAGCGTAAAGAGCAAAGTATTGACGAGGGACAAACCCCCGCATATACGTAATAAAAACATATGAATATAGAAGTTCTTTGCGTAAGTTAATTCGTAATTTCGAGCGTTAGTTAATTACCGAAAATTGTCACTTTTAACAGTTTCTATCATCTGAAAAATTAGATGGTTTTCAGTTAAATCTTAACGTGAAATGCTCCAAAAATTGTAACGTATTTACGCATTAAATGAGGACGCGAATAACATTCTTTCCTAAATAAAATAGGTAAACAAGGAATACTTTGACTGTAATAATGAATTATTCTGTGAACCCCTACCCCCTTAATAAGGTCAGATGTATCCATAGACTATAGACTAAACGTTGGCTGATTGTGTGGCATTGCCTCTTAAGAGTTTTCCACTGAAGTGTCTGTTATTTGGCCTATCGAGCCGATCTGGCTCTTTAAAAAGGAAAGAATGTCTAGTGTAACATTACCCTGTTTTGATTCTTATTTGTTGTCAAGAAATAAATTTTAGTTCAAGAATAAAAGTCCATGTCACTCATATCATTCACAGACAACAACAAAAAGGTATAAACTTGATGTATCGATAAAAAACGATGTTACTCAATTTGTAACTACAGCTTATATGGATTAGGAACACGAACGTGAATGGGGCACGGAAAGCGACAGTTGTTTCGGTTCTCTTCCCTTTGTGACTGCTTCGTAAATCAATGCACTTGAAGAGATCGCTGTACGAGTCGAGGATACAATCAGGCGAATACTTTCTGTTTTTTTCGCGCCCTTCGCGGTATTTTTCCGTCTTCACAAGAACGCCGCGCAACCCTTCGGCCTGTCCTCCACCAATATCAGTTTCAATGTCATCTCCGATCATGGCCACCTCCGAAGCCCGCAATTGCAAGGACTCCAGAGCCATTTTTAAAAACTCTGGCTCGGTTTCCCGATAACGTGCGCCTGTAGAACTGCAACTAGTAGTAGTGGTATGCACATAATGCATTTTTACTACTTCAACACACCCCTCAGCATACTATAGTTTCAACATACTATTCTAAGTAGTTCTAGATAAACTGCTCTTACCACCATTTGATAACCTGCAGACGCAGATCATGTTTCAATTTAATTTGACATACCCCCCCCCCCTCCAAAATTTTCTAAAAATGTCTCCTTAATACCCTTAGCCTTAATAGTACTATTAGTGGTAGGAGTAGAATTACCAGGGGCATAATACACAAAGTACCTTAGGAGCGGGGGAGGGAGGAGGACCTCGTTGGTGCCGAACAGGCCTTTGGAAGTAGCCGAGGTCACGCGGAAGTCGCACGACAAGGCAAACACCGCTCCGCCAGCGATTGCGTGGCCGTTCATCGCAGCGATCTACGTTGGGCGTGTCATGTGTTTGGCAAGAGTTTCCTGAACAACGCCATTGGGACTCGGATCGGAAACACGTACGGTCGGGTAAGGGTATTTCATGAGGTCGATGGTCAATCGCTCCAACTTGCTCAGAATTCGAAGCACCGTTTCCTTCCTGAGATTGCCGTTCCGCTACCCACCGCCCCAACGCTATCCTGGCGTGTCCGCGCTTTGCAAAACGAGTTCCGTGGCCCTTGGAGCGACACGCTTCAGTTCTCGGTGACAACATCCGTCCACACCACATCCTCGTCCGTGCCCAGCGTTATACACTTGGCTCCCAACACGCCGAATCCGTTCAACCATCGCACGACGATAGCCTATACGTTGCCCCAAGCAATGGACATCACACTAACAGTGTACGATATGCTAGGCCGCCACATCCGAACATTAGACCAAGGCTGGGTGGCATTGCAGCATCCCGGACTAAGGCCAACCAGGTGTTGAACACTTCTGAATAAGTAACGATTTAACAGATTGGTGTGAAATTCTTATTGTAGTTCTAATAAATAAAATAATGAAAAAACAGATTGATGTGGGCTTAATTCGAAGTGATCGAATCCGTCTCTTGTTGGCTGAGGTGTTGTCGCTGCAGCCACGCGAGCGAGGACCAGATTGCTGCGCCTGAATTAGTTTTCGAGTTAGATTCAAAGTTATTGTTCTATCCGTCACTCGATTACCAATTTTTGGGAAGTGGTGGTGAAAGTCCGCGACAACGGTGCAGGGATCCCGAAAGATATCCAGGCCCGGATCTTCGAGCCGTTCTTCACCACCAAGGATGTCGGTCACGGCACCGGTGTGGGCCTCGCGTTCTGTCATCGGATCATAAGTGCACACGACGGACGGCTGATTTTGCATTCCGGGCCCGGCAAGGGCGCCACGTTCATCGTTCGCATGAAAGCGGCAGAGACCGGTGCGCACGAGGCTGATGCGGCGGAGATCGAACCGGGTGAGGCGGAAACGCGCCGTGTTGTTTTCCATAAGCAAATCCGAAAAAAATTTCAGATAGCCATTTTGTTGAAAATACTTCAAAGATCATATAATAAAAACTTCGGTGTCGACACAACCCCCAAGGCCTGGGGGAGGCGTTGGAAGTTATGTCATGGGGGCAAATATGGTTCTTATGGAAGAGATGCTCGTATAAATTTCAGAGAGGGCTCATTTGATTGGAAATTGAAAGTTGTAGTTAACTTTTTAAGACTCAAAAGTGATCGGAGGGCAATTAATCTCCTCCCCATGCCCTTTTTTCCAAAAATCAGGGCGACCGCAAAGACGGCGGCAAAGGCCGCGATCATCGACAATTCGCAGCTATCGGCAATAAATTCACCAACAACCGGGATTTCCTTGACGATCGGCTCTAACTGCGGGGCAAAGATAAAGGCCACGATACCGGCGGCAATCCAGCCCGCGATGGCCAACGATTCCCGCACGAAACCGCGCGAATAGGCCAGCAGCGCCGACAAGACGATAACCAGCGCAACAACGCCGTCAATGATGGTGAAGCCGTCCATAACCTGCTCTTCCTTACCTCGTGGCGCTTTTATTTTCAAGTGTTGCATCTGCCGAAAAGTATTGATTTCCTAAAGACCAAAAAATGGTTTGACTGTCACTAGACCAATGAATATTAATTCCGGCATCTTTAGATAGTTGTGTTACTGGTACGAATTTAGATTTGTCCGTTAGGTCAATAGTTTTTCCAGCTTTCGGCATAGGCGCTTTATAAACTTTATGAAGATGTTGAAAAGCCACCCAATTATTGTCCGGACTTAATACTAACCTGTTACCATGTTTTGATTTTATTAATGTTCGAGAGTTATTTCCATTCTGGTAGACCAATAACTCTGAAAGTCGAAGGTACTCCTCCATGAAAAATACTTACTACACCCCTACAGACGTACGACATGACGGGTACAACCAATTTCCTGAATTCGGAAAAGATTAAAAACGCTGCCGGATTTGTCAGAGGAAGACAAAAATCCTATATAGCAAGTGCCTTGGAATTGTACTGTGCCCTGTTTCCGAAAGAAATTGCTCTCTACTATGACAGGAGCAGAAATCTTTTTTATTTTTGTGGTAGTTACTAGTTTTGTCTGATACAAAACTACATGTAATGATACCCATTTGAATTGATTTTTTTCAGTTCCACAAAAAATTTTTAAATCTTCTAATGATTCAATTTTATTTTCAGTAACATAACGAACAATAGATCCTCTAGCTTGTTTTGCAAAAATAGCCCCCATTCGGGAATTGTTCGAACCTCTAAAAATACAATTTACGACCTTCAAATTATATTTATTTCGAAGTTTTTCAAAATCAACAACTTTTGAATATTCTTGAGAAGCACAATTCAGAATTATAGTTTTTTTTTGTTCTTTTGCAATTTCTGCAAGTTGGGAAGTTGAAAAGTCGTTAGAAGGTTACCAGCCCCCTCCCATGCTTCCTTTGACTGCCCTGCCTTGAAAAACATTCAATAAAAGTTTTAAAATAGCCATCTTGTTTAAAATTGTCTAAAGGTCGAATAGCTTTGCCTAAGGGGTTCATGTAATCCCTCACAGCTTTTGAGAGGGATGCCTGAGGGGGATGTTGAAGAGTGATCGAAGATAAACCACCTCCCTTGTCCTTTATGGATCACTCCTCCCCTCACCGCTGATCAAAATTTAAAAATAAGATTTTTTCATGCCCCCTAGGAATCTTAGTCCCATCTCAACTAGGTTCAAAAGTGTTCTGCTAGATGGCTACCAGGCTTGGTGCTTAAACGTCTTGTTGTTCTCCTTTAGTTCATTCATGTCTGCTTATCAGTTCCTTGCATTAAAAAACAGCTATTATTATCATCTTGGGAGCTTTGTGGCAGAGGGATTAAGTGTCATGGCTGAAGTCAACTTCCCCTTTCTCTGGCTTGTCCTCACACTGAACTTATGGTCTGACATCCCTTGGAAATAATTACCTACTCTGATTGAGTTTAAGGCAATTGAAAGCAAGGGTAGCCGGTGAAGAATTTCTCTTTCAGAATTAGCTTCTCGTGTAAGAAATCCGCCGAGATATTTGAACTGTTTTAGTTGTTTGATTTACGGTTGGCCAAGAGCCCTTGAGCTGAATGGGGAAGAACCGTATTTAACATTGATTTTGCCTTATTAGTGTTCGTCAAGATTCTGACAGCATTTGTCACATGTCCGAGTTCACTTATACTGTGCTCCATATCTTCTGGGTAGTGAGCGGGAAAAGAAATATCATCAGTGAAGTCCCCGTCCTCATCCGCTTCGTTTGTCGCTGGGGTCATAGATCATTTCTTTGCATGTTGCTCAAGGTGGCAAAAGGGTGGCTTACAGGCGTCACTGTGCGAGGTGCTGATGCATTTCTGGAACGCGAAGACGAGGTGGAACAGTCTGCACATGTTCGGGAACGCTTCCGTCCAGAGTGTTTTTTGATGTTGGATGCAGAATTGTTAACGCGTTGGACTTCCCGATCGGATGCACTTGCGGTCTCGGCACTTGTCTCCTTGGGTCGCGAAGGTCGTCCCGATGGACGGCCGTGAAGCTAAGCGAAACGCCTTGCGAACTGCGGCGACCGGCACCGGAACTGGGCGCGGATACGGAAGCGGTGTTGCGGGAGCTTGGCTACGACGCGGACAAGATTGCTGCGCTGCGTGAAGAGGGCGTACTTTAGTGCCCAGTTAAACTGCCTCAATCTGCATATTCTTCGGGTCGGCCCCGCGCTACCTGCCAGTTTCTCAAGAAAACAGCGCCACAAACCCAGACGCCAATGCACAGAAATCCGTAAACCAGCAAGCCGGTCGATAAATCCGTGAAATCCGTCTTGGAGTGCCCGGCGGACGATTTCGAATTTCGCCGGATCGTAAGCCTTCGGTTTGGGCATTGGCACGCGATTGGCAGGATCTTCGGTAAGACACAACCGGAAACTGTAAGTCATGATGTTGTCGTCGCCCGCCAGTTCGTCACCCGGAGTGCCGGTCGTGACCAATGGCAACAGTTGGCCTTCAGCATCGAATCCGTTAATGTTCATCTTCGATTTCGGGTACTGCTTCCCAGCCAGCGATTCGCCGTATTCTTTGCGACCCTCACGACCGATCGTCCAATCGTCATGTTTGCAGTACACGGTTTGAACCTTATTTCGTATATATTCGCGGATAACTTTATTGCCCATCGTTGTATCCTGGACGTTGACAGGTAATCCCGATTTTTCACCAAAAATCAGCGTTAACGGCTTATTATCCGTGTACAAAATAAATTTTCTTCCAAAAAAATAATAATGAACTTCTTCTAAACCGAAAACTATTCCAAGAGCCTCACGCTCAATTTGCGAATAATGGGTTTCAGCTTTACCTAGAGATCGGACCGCGTAGGCAATTGGTCTTTTGTTCCTGGCTACTTTTGGCTATCTTGGAAAGCATTTAGGTTAGGAAAATGAAACTTTCAGAGATGTGGTCTACAGGCTAAAGTAGCCTTTATCAAGGGAAGGTATTTCAAAGTACCAACTTTGACTCCTTCTTCCTCTAAAGTTTCCTTACCTTTCAAAATTGGTGTGTTATAAATGTGAAACTTAGCAAAATAGATCTTCTTCTTAAATGAAGTAGGCCTATTACAAAATTGTTTTCAGCTTTACAACTTTGTTCAATCCCAATTTACAAGGTTTTAAAGATATGCATTCTTCCCCCACAATGTACCCCATTCCCTTTCCCATGATGGACACATATATAGCCCTAGTAATATATTTTTGCTGTTCTTTACATTGATTGATCCGATGTAAAACAGGTACTCTGTATAGACTCAAGATATCTGGTTTAACCTGAGTGATTGTTCTGAATATGTATTGGATAATAACAGCTATTTAAGTGAGTTAAAAATGTGAATAATGATATAAGGATCAGTGATAATCTGGTCAACATAAAAATACTGCATATTATTAAGTAAAAATTTCATTACTTTATTTGGGGTGTCGATCCCGGCGAGCCCCGGGATCCCCGCCGCTCGGAGCTTCGCGTCCAACGTGCCTTCGGACCGATAGTTGCTCGGCTCGTCGTAGAGCTCCTTGACGACGAAGCCGGACAGGAAGGGCTTGCGGGACTCGTCGTCCGCTGCGTTCACGCCGACGTTCCCGATCTGCGTGTAGGTCATCGCGACGATCTGCCCCGCGTAGGACGGGTCGGTCGTGATCTCCTGATAGCCGGTCAGGCTCGTGTTGAAGACGACCTCCCCCGACTGGACCGTCCGGGCGTGGATTCGTAGCCCGGCAGAAAAATCCTACGAAGAAAACTCGGCCTCGCGATTACAGCGTGCTCATGACCTGGCATGACAGGCGAGGCCAACCGGATCATCGAAAGTTCACAAGGGTGAATTCAAAGTAGATCTTAAGGCGATGATCCATTTGCCGGATTGGCGGTAAAGACCTGCATTTCGTTTTCAGAAAAACGGCAAGCACTTTCAAAGAGGAAGGTGCATCAAGTCGGATTAATTTCCAATTGCAAAAGCGCTACAATTAATCGAATTGCTTTGATGCGTTCTTCGGCCGCCCGTGCTCCCAGGTTGCCGTAGCGATGGTAGTCGTAGCTGATCGACTGCTCCTCGACGTACCAACAGAGTTCGACGCGACCGACAGGTAAGACCGTGTCGTCGGCGATGTGCACACTCCGCCCGATCACGGCTCGACGAAGCTCGGCGGGTACTCGGTCGGCCGCCGCGAAGCGGACACGACGAAAGCCGTCCGCCTCCACCGTATCGATCAGCTCTTCATCGCTCTGGGCGAGGAACTCGATGTCTGCCGCCCAACTCTCCGTCACGTCGTGCATTTCTTTTTTTAAATTGTAATTTATTTCATAACTTTCTAACACGTATTGAAAGCGGTTGTTGTGAACTGTTTTACGAATCTGACAATCGATAACGATTGATTCATTTGGCGAATCAGTTAAATTATTCTGGTCAAAAAGATTGTAATTTCATTTACGAACAACAAGTTCGCCACTTGAATCAATCAAAGTCAAATCTAAATATTGGTTTTGGGTTTTGGTTGATTTGATTTGAAAGTGCGATATCAAAGCGGTAAGTTCGAATTTTTGATTTTCTTCTATTTGGGTGACTACTAAGCAAATACACTTAGGGCATATACAAGATTTGTTTTGGCACTGGGGGGGGGGATTCACAATAAAAAAATGTGTCAAAGATTGCTTATATGTTTTTATTACAGTCTTACAACTCGAACAATTTTTTATAGGGGAGGGGAGATCAACCCACCTCTAGATACGATTTCAGCAAATAAAACAGTCAAACAGCTCGGTTGTAACTCAACCCTACAGAACTAAACGCAGTTCAGTTGAAACCTGGTGTCTCTCAACCACTGTTCAAGTCAAACCTTTTCGGAACCGTTTCATCGGCATCATTCAGCCCTGTCACAAACTGCAGATCACTGAGTGTCTTTTCCGTTTCTGAAATACTGCCGGCGACAGAATCAACCTGCGACGACAACATTGCCGGGTCCCCGCGGCTGATGCCCATCTCAGCCAGTGAACGGATCTTGTTCTCCAGCCGCTGCTGCTCGGCTTTGACGAGCTCATAGCTGTCCCGGGCCTGCTCGAAATTCGAGCGACGTTCCTGACAGGTCGCCAGGTTGTCTCGCAGTGTGGCAGCGATGCGCTGCCGCTTGGCAACGCAGGGATCTGACCCGGCTGTTGCCCGCGTGGATTACCACGTCGGCACACAGTCTTGCTTCAGTCGCACATGCGGCCCGCTGGGGAGCTGACGCGGTCTTGCTTTCACCCATCCTGACGACAAAAAGCCACGACGGGGGCAGGGCGCTCGGGTGGTGGCGGGCGGCATCGATCCAGCGCCACACATCTGTCCCCGTACTGGCGCTGGGCGGCATCGAGACCAGCGACGTGCGACGTACTGCTGATCTTGGTTTTGAGGGCATCGCAGGCATTGGCATCCTTAAAAAAGGCACGTTAATGCATCATTCAAGCTGTGGAGTGTGCGTTGGGGCAAATGAATTTAAGTCAGAAGAAGGGCTAACGACAAAATACAGTTCCGAGTAGGGCTTCCCCGTGCTTCTGTACAGTTTTTGCCTAGTTTTTTTTTTCAAGTAAAAACTAACCAAAAAACGTATTTTTAGATAATCAATTTTTTTAGTTTTGCTATGTTTCTTCTTTATTGCTTAAACATATGATTTACGAAGAAGAAAAGATGGACTATTACATACGAATTTCTTAATTTGTCTAGACCTTGTCTGGCAAATGTCTGGCAAGAGTATCTGCACATTTTTTTGAAATTCTAATTTGCCACAAACCATCTTCCGATAAATCTAATCACTCGAAAACCTACTGGAAACGACGGCTGTGATGTTTGCAGCGAATGAAAGATTGGTGGTTGGTTAAAATACTGCACCTAGCGACTTATGGAGAGGTTAACAATGTCATTTTGCTTAAACGTTTGCTACTAATCAGTTAAGAAGTTTATTTGGATGACCTGCACAAGACTGGAACATTTTGAAAAGGAAGGATAAATTAGAATTAAACTCCCTCTTGAACAGAATTCACCCCATCTATAAGTGCATTTGTGAAAATCTGTATATAGTACTAGTCTGCAGATGTCGATGAATAAGATTGCTTAAGCAACGTTGTCATGCGAGTTTAGTTGCAATTCAAGTTTTAGCTACAACTTAACCTTGAGTGTCACCCAATCAGTAATTGCGGAATAAAGAGAAACCGCTGAATTTAGATTCCGTTTTTATTCCTATTTGACTGAAAATTTGGCACGAGTTGTAGCTCTTACAGTCTGTGTTGTAGCTTGTACTCCAATTCGGGAACAATTGTCTAATATGTAATCTGCTTAAGACAACTGATAGTCAAATTTTATTTTTAGTTTTATGTAGTGCCAGGGCAAGAATTGTTGGTTTAAGCTACAGTAATGTTAAATATTTCATCTGTAGCTGAACGTGAAGTTGGACATATGCGAATGTCGTGTTTGTATAATTTTCCTTTGAAGGAAAGCGATGCTCAAATTTAAGAGCCTCAGATTCAGAGAGTAATTTATCTCGTTTATAGGGGGAGACATGAAACCTCTATTATCGCGCAGTCCGGCAAAGATGTCGCCGCCGCCCAGGCGCTGCGCCATCTCGCCTTTCATGGCCGTCCCGGTATCGACGCCGATGAATACGACGACTTCTGCACCCATCTGCTGGTCGAGGATCTGCGCGACGGCCGGCTGGTCTGCTGTTTCCGCATCCTGCCCCTGACCGGCGGCAGCGAGATTGCAAAATCCTATTCCGCGCAACACTACGAGCTTTCGGCCCTGCAGGCCTATGAGGGCCGCATGGTGGAAATGGGCCGGTTCTGCATGCACCCGGAGGTGTCTGGTGGACAGCATCTGTCCTGAACCACCCGGTGGCGCCCACGATGACCACGAACAGATGTGTCGTAATCTGGGCAAACACCTAGAAGAACAATTGAAAAATCAATCGAAGCTTTCCGTTGAGGAACGTTTGGATTCCCGTTACCGAAAGTTCAGGGAGATGGGCCGTTACATCCAGGCAGGTTAATATGGGTAGGCAATGGCAGGTCATGGAACAGGACCAGGACGAAGTCGACAAGCTGGCTCAGTCCTATGACCTGAACCCAATCTTGGCCAAATGCATAGGGGCAGGTGAATCAGGTATTGCCAGTATGAACTATCGGAAATCTCACGCGTCCGCTGGCTTGGTTTCTGAAAGTAGTTTGCGAACGCTCCCAACAAACCAAACACCGTACACCAGGTGAAGATCGAATAGGCCAAGATCGCCGGCAGCTCCAAAGCTGTTTGGTAAGGCCGATTCGACGGATTTGGCCCCATCGCCTGCATGAGGAGAGCGAATGGCAAAACCACTGTGGCGACACGAAAATGCCAAGTCGCATCCCGCCGGATTTGACGCAGCCGCAGCTTGGGGTATTTTCCGAGTGATCAGAAGAACGATTAAAATTTATGTCTTTTTAAATGAAAGTATGTTAAGGAGAATTTGTCAGGCTGAATCACCTTACGGGGTGTGGGGGAATATTCAGCGAGGATGGAATTGCCCGGAGGGAATTCTACCGGGAGGGGGTGTATTTTTTGTGGGAGGAACTTTCAACGGAGAAGTTTCCCGTGAAGAGAGGAAATCTTTACGGAGGGGGAGCTAGATTTACTAGTATTATTTGAAAAACGATCAGAAATTAAAAAAAAACTTTTTTTAGGAGCGACAACACCATCCTTATTGGCAATCTTTGATTAGGTAAAATATCTTCTTTCACAGTAGATTCATGTCGATTTAGAAGTGAAGTTAAATGTAAGCAAATTTCTGCTGATTTGAATATCAAACGCTTCCATTGCAATACTTCATCTGAAATCCTAACTTTACTTTTAAAATATGGCATGAACTTTCACAAACATTTTCTTCCACGAAATTCGTTCTATATATGTATAGAGATAGCTATTAACAATGCTAATTTGCACATCTTACTGAAAATCTCATTTTAATAGTGCTGTAAAATCCATTTACCCCTCCGAGGAAACATTCATTCCCCCACAGGAAATTTCTCCATGGAAAGATTATCCTACGCATTCGCAATATTGGTAGAACTAATTTTGTAAGGCATAATAACAGAACGACCAAAGAGGTAGAAACTTTTTATACGAACACTTAAGTGTGCAATTTTCAAATGACTCAAATGAATAAATGAACCAAAGAAAAGACCTTTGCCCTCAGACAATTCAAATGCCCCGCTCTTTACGCTAAAGTTTACTTTTAAGTTAAAGTTTGTTGGACTACGATGTCGACGCGACCTCGCAGAAAATCTACGACGCACCCGACCTGGACGACATGCTCGGCGATCGATTGAAGACGGGACGCTGAGCCGGCAGTCACAAAAAGTCGTCCTCCACACTTGCCCAGCGGAACCCGGACACCAAGAATTCGTAAAAGATCCCCCAGGGAGTGTCCCCAACCGTGAAGCGAGCGATTGTCAGTGATGTGCACGGCAACCTAGAGGCACTGACAGCTGTCTTGGCCGATATCGCTGATCAGGCGGTGGACGCGATCTATTGACTCGAAGTAATGATGTCTTTCTCTTCGACAGATAGACTCGGAGGAGAAAGAATAACATCTTCCTCTTTGATGACTGAATTTGGAGTAGAAGGAATAATATATTTCAATGCAAGAGTGCTTTCATCTTCGACTGATGGATTCTCTTCTAAATCAATTGGTTGTTTGATTTCGAAGGATGATTTCGAGATAGCGGGAAATTGTTCTTCGATAAATGACCGTCGCGAGTTCATACTTGGAGTTGAATCTGCTAATTCCGATTCGATTAATGAAAGAGGCTCATTGAGGTGGTTTTCTGTGGTTAAGAAGGAAACTACGATCATCGAAACAGCAACAATAAAACAAAAACCCCGCACACGCCCCTTTTTCTTCACATCAAATCAGAATAATCTGTAACAGTCCGATTTCGCCATGAGGAAAACAACTAGTAGTAGTCATTGCAAACAACAATAATCATTAACCACCAAGAAGAAGAAGAACTCAGGAAGAAAGGAGGTTGCTTCGATAAGAGACTCTTGGTGGTGTTTCAGAAAAAGAGTCAGCAACTCTCTCTATTTTGCTCTCACTGTGAAATCACCATATTTTTCAGCCCTGTGGCGCCAGATGTGACAAAATCCCCTGATAACTGGGGGTTTCGCAACGCTAGGATTAGCCCCCCTTGGGATCACTCTCCCAATAGGCGCAAAAGATACCGGCCGTATTCATTTTTTCCAAACAGTGTTGCCCGCGCCCGCAGCGCCGCATCGGTAATCCAGCCCTGGGTCCAGGCAATTTCATCCGGGCTGCCGATCTGCAGCCCCTGGCGTTCAGAGAGGGTGCGCACAAAATTGCCCGCATCCAGCAGGCTGGCATGCACGGTCTACGTTTTCGAAGGTGATTTTTCGAAGGAACTAAATGAAAAACCCAAAAAGAAGTATGTGATCACAGCAGAAGAGCTGAAGTCGCTCGCCAGCAAAACACCCTTGGGGCAATCTTACAATATTTGGATCCCCTGGGATGAAGTCGGTGGACCTGCCGAAAAGTTAAACTTGATCACGAGATTTGATGGCGTAGAAGGTGGCACAGTCATTTCCAAATCCGCGTCCAAACTGTTACCTGGAGTAGCAAAGGAACCAGAACCAAATGAGCCCGAGCTGTTCGCTGTGGATTTGCCCGCGCCATTGGGACCGAGAAGCCCAATGATCTCCCCTTGCTGCAGCCCAAGAGACACGTTCTTTACCACCGCTCGTCCGCGGTAAACCTTTTTTAGAGATTTGGTCTGAATCGTGGCGACTGACAAGAACATCCCCTGACAAGAGCGGAAGGAAACAGAGCCTGGCGGGCGAGAACGTAGGTTCACAGACAGCTAGCGGATGCTAGCCGTTCGCCAACAACGGATCTACAAAACGTCGGTGCAGATCAAACAAATCGACAGCTACGAGCGCCTTTACCTTCAGGCCCAGCAACTCCCCTTCAGCCAGAGCATGATTTTCATATTCGGCGGCCTCTCGATGTGGTTCTCGATCATTGCTTTGCAGGATGGAATGGGCAGGCGTTGATTGATTGGCCGGGGAGTGGAGTCCAAGCCTTCATCCAAGCCGATGCGAGCATGAAACATGTGATTCTTTATTCACCACCGTACAAAAGGTTTTTTGCCCTGGAACCAGTGACCAATGCCAATGATGGATTTAACTTGTACGCGCAAGGGGATCTGAATTGTGGGGTGCACAGACTGGTTGCGTTTGCCAACACTCTTGGCAAAAAATGCGTCCAGATCAGCCATGATAAATTGGGGGACTTACAGCGTCAAGCATTCCGTTCAGGTCAATATCAACGCAAGGCACGACGAGACAATAACTTACAACCGATTTGAGATAAGTTCGGCGGTAAAAATCCGCGGAATCAGAATCGGTTATCCGGACTACAATGCTGGTCCATCGCCTGGTAATAACCGCAGAAGCCCCGTTGATCAGAACGAGGAGCCACCAATCTCCTTGTTAAGTTTCATTGTACAGTAGCGCCGCAATGATGAGCGGAGAAGAAGAAGAAGAAAAAATGAAAGAAATGAAACCGCACGCCAAGAACCAATAGAGGGGGGGGGAGAGAGAAACAAAAAACAAAAAATCTTGAGACTGCGCGTATTGGCGGTACGCACCTGGAAACGAGGATCGCACCCAAATCGCATTGTATTTCGCTGTCTTCAGTCTCGCCCCTCCGCCGAAAGGTTTCGCTCGAGATACGCGATATGACTGATAACCTATTTTAGTTGGATGTAACACCGCCAAAACTGAATTCGGTCTCGAGATCGAAGCCGACGGCGTTCTCGCCGTCGCGACGCCACCAGCGGTCCGGCAGGACGATCTTGCGGAACCGCAGATTGGCCCGGCGCAGGACATCCTGCAGCACGACTTCCGGATCCGGGTCGTCGAGCACCTCGGCCGGCGGCGAAAACTCGATCCGCTGGGCCTCGCAGACCAGCCGCAGTGCGCTGACGATGGACGGCACGGAGCCGCGCACCCCGACCGTCGGCGCACGCGTCGCACCGTCGTTGACGATTGCCGGCAAACGGCCGAGGGCGTTGCAGGACTGTATCAAAATGATGCCATTTTCACTTGTTGATACATATTCTAACATCCATCCCTTCTAGGGCAGAACTAAGGCAATAGTCAGAACTAACGAACGAACGAGATTTTTGGATTCATTCATGACGGACAATCTCCACTGGACTTGTAAGCAAAACGGGGAGACTGAATTTGCTTAGACTCACAGGTGAACAAGTGAACTAAGCCTGATAGGCTTGCCCGCTTAGAGTCTCAGGCGGACTACCGTGTTCTAGGATTGACACATGATCGATAAGTCCCAGCTGAAGGTGTAGGATGTGGAAATGAAATTGAAGATTCGATTAAAAATGGATTTGTAAAAATTCCTTCTTGGCCATTATATTATTCATTATTAGCTGATGATGTGAAAAAAGGATTTGAAGTTACTTTGGAAAAAAGTAATTTATACTTACAAGATGCAAGACTTACTCTTGAATTGTTGCCAGAGAATTTTTCTCACAAAGAATTTTTAGAATTCTTGTTTTTGACTGTAGAACATTACAATCAGTTTTGGTACAATAAATTACAAAAAGCCAACAAGTGGTCGGTTTTTGTCATGATCATCGCTGCTTTTGTGACTATTATTGAATTGCTTATGAACGCCTATACATTTGGGCTTTATCAGTCTTTGGGAATTTTCATCCCGCTAATCGTTACAAACTGTGCCATTATCGGGCGAGCAGAGGCATACGCTTCAAAAAACTCCCCAATGTTGTCGGCGTGGGATGGTGTCATGATGGGCTTTGGCTTTGCCGCCGTACTGGTCATTTTAGGGGCAATGCGTGAGTTAATCGGTCAAGGGACTCTCTTCGATGGTGCAGAGTTACTATAAGAACCCGTAGCGTCGAGGCATGCCTCGACGCGGTTGTGGCCTAGTACCCCCTCATTCCATCACCGGGGCGGGCGACGGTGTACGCTCGGGGGGAGCCGTTGACGTCTGGAGCAAGGCCTGATTTCGGAGTTGCTTGCGACCACGCTTGCGCTCTCTCTCGACAGACTGTTTGTAAGGGAAAAAATCAACTTGCATCGTGTGGCGCTTTGACGAAGCGTAGCGCTCGCTGAGCTTCTGGTAGCTTTTCTCGATAGTTGCCCACATGGCTTTTTTAGCGGGCAGGCAGATCGTGGTGTCAAATTAATGCAATTTCCTCGTCGCGGTAAAATTTTTGCGTTAAGGGATACGGTTGCAAAAGCAAAAGGCGATATCCTGGTATTTTCCGATGCCAATACGATGTATGATAAATTTTCCCTGCGAAAATTAGCAGCAAATTTTGCTGATCCGCAAGTGGGCGGAGTTTGTGGAAATCAAAAGCATATCAAAGCAAAAACCAAAGATAACGCAGGCGAAGGCGAAAGCCTTTACTGGAGCTACGACAAATGGTTAAAAGAAAGCGAAACGCTGCATACATTCAGTTGACTTCAACAATCCAGAAAGACCCCGAACGATGAAGGAATCAGCCAAGCTTTACCAGAAAATCGTCAACGATAACGGCTTCGTAGAAGAAGAGACTTGTGTGACTGGTGGAAGTAAAACAGTTGTTATTCCATTTCTTCTATTACCGTTAATGGTTTTTCTTTGTATCACAATGAAACACTAAAATTAATGTTCAGTACGAGATGTATGTTGAGTAAAATTAAACTTTACACTAATAAAGTCTTACTTTTTTATTACTTTTACGGTTAGGGCCTCCTGATACCGGGATTCCATGCCACTCATGTGAATACAAAGCCCCGATTTGCGGGCAGCACCTGGCCGGTCAGGGTCAGCGCCGCCTCGGAAAGCAGAAACGCAACCGTTCCGACAACCTCCTCGGGTGCCTGCGGCCCCGGTGCGGCGCTGTGGCCGGCATAGTGGTCATGGCGCTCGCGCGGCACATATTCGGTCGACTCGGTCGTCAGGATCCCCGGCGCCACGGCTGTAACGCCGATACCATCGGGACCGAGTTCCCTGGCCAGCGATCGGGTCATCGGCATCGGCCTCCTTGCGGGCGCGCTCGGCCCGCAGGCCGTAGCGGTCGGCGCGCTGCTGCATCAGCGTGACCTTCTCGCGGGCCTTCGACTCGAGCAGGAACTCGCGCTCGCCGACCTCGCGGCGCAGCTCGTCGATGATCGCTTGCACAGCGAACGCCTCGCGCTCGGTCAGCAGCTCCTTGGCGCGCTCGAAGCGCTCCTCCCGCTCCGCGAGCCGGCGCGCGCGGTCGCCCTTGTAGGCGTCGTGGCGCTTCTTCGCCAGCCGCCGGCGCTCGGCGCTGCAGTAAACTCTAATCAGTTGCTTCTGTGTTCACACTGAAATTCCTTGCAATTTTCCATAAGAATACTCTGTGGTGCTCAATTACAGTAGCATTAATTGTATATATAGATATTGCTTTGTTTTTATTTCTTTTAGTTTTAGATTTTATTTATTTTTAAGTTTTATAGATTATCTTAGATTTTATTGTTCTACATTTAGTGTTTAAGAAACCTTGTTTTATGCAGGTAAAATGTCCATGTTGTTTTAGCTTGTCTTTTCATTCTACTGACCATAGTCCTGTTTGTTTCATGGAAGCACTGAATATAAATGAGAAAAGCGAAATACTACCATTAGAATCAATAATGATAGCGCTTGCCAAACTCTCCCCCTCCCCCTAAGAATTTCATGGCATGGCTCATGGTGGTCCGCCTTGCTTTTTCACTTGTGTTCCGGTAGGCATGTGAATGTCTACCGGAACATTGTATTCTATATAAAGAAATAATGCAATGAGAGGGGCATTGTTACCCCTCCCCCAGCATCAATGATAAAGACTTAAACCAAAAATATTCCGGGAATCAAGAGGGATCAGATGGTCTATTTTCATTTAAAATATTTATTTTTTGTATTTTCATTGAAAAAATTTGTACTTATGTCTTACAACCACCACACTCAAGAAGTGAAGTTATTTTAATCCTAATTAAACAATTCTTACTTCATAATGTGCAGAATAATTGTAGCTAACAAATTTTGCATGTTGAACCACTATACTTCACCACCAACCCTCCTTCCCTCTCTAATGTGCAAATATATAGCCCAAAGTATATATTTTCTAGCTATTCTCGCAATGCGTCTCCTGTTTCGCTCCATGTACCTGTGGTCCGGGAGGGTCGGTTTTGCGGATATAAATATCAGAAATGAGTCCTTTAAAAATCAAAACCCAATCTTCCAGTTTCTGTAATTCGTTATTCTTCCTACTGGAAATTATCACATCAGTTTTGGGATAAAGAGGCAAAACATTGTCCCAACCCTGCATTCCTTCTTCAAAAACAAGAAAATGTATAAAAGTTTTATTTGGATAAACCGTCCAAAACCTGCCGTCAATAGATACCTTTGACTTAGGACGTTTCCAAATAAAATACTCACCCCAATCAAACGGGGTGGCTGCATCCTGTATCAGGAGCAGGTCATGCGGATCGCCAACGTGATCGCGGGCCTGTCGATGAGCGACGCAGACAACCTGCGCAAGGCGATGGGCAAGAAGAAGCTCGACCTGATGAACAAGTACAAGCCGATGTTCATCGAGGGCTTCGTCGCCAAGGGGGTCAAGGCCGAGGTCGCCGAGGAGGTGTGGAGCCAGATCGCGTTCTTCGCAGAGTATGGCTTCAACAAGTCACACAGCGCCGCCTACGGCATGGTCACCTACCGGACGGCCTACCTGAAGGCCAAACCGACTCCGAAGGACTCGCCATGGCACTCACCGGTGAAGATCGACTTTACGTCCACAAACACACTCGCCGCGAGTTCCGGGAGCGGATGCAGTCCGGCGAACTGAAAGCGTGCATCATTCCCGTCGCCGCCACTGAGCAGCATCTGGAGCACCTGGCGATGGAGCACGACTGGCGGAGCGTCAATCACATGGCCGTGAAGATCGCCAGCCGTCTGAACAATCAGGTCATCATCGCTCCGTCGATGAACATCGGCATCAGTGAGCACCACATGCGGCACATCGCTCATGCCCGTCGGTAAATCGCTCGGTCCGAGACAGCGTCAGCGGCGAGGTCTCGTCGAACCTACCTTCGATATCATAAACCCGAAGCACATATTCATAGTCCGTGTGTCCATCCGCCGGCATGTTCCACAGAGCCACGCCATTGATGTCCACCGGAACAATCGCTGCCGGCCGGCCTTTGTATTTCTCTTCCTTGGCCGTGATCCATATTTCAGCCCGGTTGATGAAGGCGGGATAATTTGATGTCGCCAGAAAGCTCACCTGCTCACCGGCACCGTAGCTTATGGAAGCCATAAGTAATTACGAAATTCAAGTCTTGATACACTGGCTAGAAAGTAGTGGCGGCTCGGGCCTTTCTTGTACCTGGGGTAAAATCTTGATTAGCGTCCCTCCCTTGTCTCCCACAAAATTTTCAGGCCAAATTTTACATGTTTTCATTGGTACTTGTCGGTTATTGGAAACACACCCAAAAAGTGAAGCTAGGTTTGTCCAAATGAAAAGTGAGAAAACACGATGATAAAATAATAGTTTGAAAACGAAACCATGAAAGCCTTCCTAACTCCACCCGAACGGCCGGAGCCTTGGTGGTGGTGGGAGCGGTGACCGTCGCGGGAATCGACGCCGCCAACAGCGCCAGCGGCTCCGATGCCCGCGCCAAGCTCACGCTGATCGCACCGGCCGCTGCGGGCGGCGGCTGGGATCTTGTCGCACGTGAATCGCAGCAGGCACTGCGCAGCGACGGCATCGTCAACAACGCCCAGGTCGTCAACGTCCCCGGTGCAGGCGGCACCATCGGCCTGAGCCAGCTCGACAACCTCAGTGGGCAGCCCACCACCGTCATGATCACCGGTAGTTCTTTCTCGTAGTTTTCACAATTTAACTAATAAAGTATTATAGTTTCATCATATTTTGTTTCGTTTCATTAGCATTAACAAACTTCACTTCTGGAGTGTTTCTCGTATAATACTTAAGTACCTTTAACTCACCTCGAGTTACAAATTGAAAGGAAGGATATATACCAAAAATTCCTTTTTTAAATTTTAATTAAAAATTTTTCCCCTAGACTTCAAAAATACCTTGTTTGAATCTTTTTTTTTCAATTGAAAAAAGATATCGCACCCTTTCCCACAGTTTAGTTTCCAGCGGATTGCCAGCCAGGTCTGTAACGCCATCGGTGACAGTGACCGTATACGTGGTGTCGTAGGCCAACGGTTGCGCCGGGGTGAGCACAGCGACCGAATCGTTGTGCTGAATCGTCGCTGCGACATCACCGGTCGAATCCTGGAGCGAAAAGGTCGTGCTGTTGACGGTCACAGCATCCACGGACTCAGAAAACTCAACAGAAACTGCCGTATTGATGGCAACATCGGTGGCGCCAGGCAGAGGGGTTGTACTGCTGACCTGGGGCGCTGTTAAGTCTGCCGACATTGACCTCGCCGGTCGGCGTGCCGATCTTCGGCAGGTTGTCGAGCAAGGCGTTGAGCTTGGCCCTGAGACCATCGACGGCAACGCCGCCCTGGGCGAGCAGCGGCAGGGTAGAACCACCCTCCTGCTCGATCAGCGCCTGCAGCAGATGGGCAGGATCGATCTGGTTATGGTCGCGGCCGACGGCAAGGCTCTGCGCATCGGCGAGCGCCTGCTGAAAGCGGCTGGTGAATTTTTCCATTCGCATGGTGCGAACCTCGTGTGAGTCTTGCTGGTGGTACCCATTGATGAAAAAAAAGTTTACCTTTTAACACTTGGGTAATATAACTTTTTGAGCAGAGCTTCTTTTTTTTGACAACGAGGGGAGGTGGGGGGAAGACCTAGTTTCTGGAGCAAACACATGCTTCAGATGCTCTGATTAAACATCCGAACAAGAAGACTTCCTGAAGTGCTTTGTGAAGCAGTAAATGAATTGCTTGAGCTGCAGGATTGCTGCAATTGCATTGGTTCGTTTAGGAAATTCCCACCTCTAATCAACATTTTTTTTTTATCGGATCGGAGTCCAAAAGACAAAAAAAAAAACCTTGAAAGAATAAAAACGCTTTGGAAAGAAAATAAAATCTCTTAAAGTATTACATAACACCCCACGTGTGTGCCCTCCACAGTTACAATTGGGATTCCCCAGGGGGGCTGAAGGAACAAACCAAAAGATGTTATGTGCAACCCGCTACTACTACTGCAGCTACTTTCTATGCGACTACCTGTGACTGCAACTACTACTATTACTACTGCTACCGCGATTGTGACTATGACTGCTGCTGCTATTGCCACGACTAGTATAATTAATGGCAATGCTTGTGTAAAGAATAGAGACAACGGTGTATGCACTCGTTATGAGATATGTAAATCGTGGACGATGACCGATTGGCGGTGACGTGGAAGCTCAGCGACGGCATCCTGACCAGCATCGACGTCGAGGAGCTGGAGAAACTCGCAAACTTCTCCGTCGGGCGTCGCCTTCGGGTCGGTGCCAAGGAGTACACCACGCTCGACGAGCTCATGGCGAGGTGCTGTGTTGTGCTGTGTTGTGCTATGCTGTGTTTGAACGGTCAATCCAGCAGACGCTCATCGTTGAGAACAGTTCAGAAGGAGAAGTATATTTGATTCTAGTACTACCTTCGTAGTTTGGATGCACTTGTCCCCATCTTTGCTGCTGTTGGACGAGAGTATTCGGCAATGGCTCCTTGAGCCGTAGAGCAACGAATGGCACTCCATTTGTTGGTATTCCTTTTCTTACTGATTTCATCACTGGAAAGGCATCTATAGCAAGAAAGCTGAGCAATAATGCCGACGATAGAATTTCGACCCTCATCATGGGAGTGGACAATATTTAATACATGTGTAGGATTAGTTTGTTCGGTGGCGGTGCTGCGGTTGAGGCGACGCGGTTTGTGTCTGGCGATGCTGTCGATGCGGACAGCGCGGCCGGCCAGCACTTTATGTACGACACGGACAGCGGCCGTCTGTTCTATGACGCGGACGGCGTTGCGGGGGGTGGCGTTCATGTTGTGACGCTGTCGGGCGCGCCCGCTCTGGCATCGTCCGACCTTGTGATTGAGGGCGCGAACCCGAATGCGGGATTGAAGGTCACGGGAACGGACGGAGACGATGTGCTGGTCGGGTCGGACCGGTCGGATGTCTGGTTGGCCGAGCTGCGCGAGCAGCGACCCCAGCGCATTGAGTGCCCGTGGTTCCTCCGGGTCCTCCGACAGCCGTTCCTCCACCCGTTGAATGCAAGCGCGGCAATTGCGCTGACCCCTTCTCACATCAAACACAGCGGCAGCGCGGGCGGCCAGGAAGAATGCACGATTGTCGTCGGGGTCGAGACCCGCTGCCCGCTCGGCAAATGCCGTGGCGCCGCGATAGTCGCTGGCGGCAAAGAGGGTCCGGGCTGCAAGGTAATGCACATCGGGATCTCGATGAGAGTGTATTCGTAACGTTGCTGTTTAGAGAAGCCGCCCTTTTATATGGCTTGTTACAACCCTTTTTGATTTCATGGTTCTAAGTCATTTTATATGAAAGAGGAAAGACTCTACTACGACTTGAAATCAGACATTTAACTCTGAGCTTTTCTACCTCATCGGTATATACATTCTTTGTCAATGTTACTTAAAACCTAAAGAAATAGAACCTTATAATATTAAATATTATGGAAGGTTTAGTGATGATCGGGAGGGGCCCCTCGTTGATGTGCTGCAAGACGTCGTAAAAGAAAGGTTAGCATAAAGAAATTAGAGTTTTTCTACCGCCAAAATAAGGAGTGAGGGAATCTTGAAGACATTTGAACATTAAAACCCGAAGGAGCAAAAATAGTCATATGATAAGTAAATATCGAAGCGACCAGAAATTACAATGAATGGATTGATGAAACGAAATTTAAATGAATGGAATTTGAATCAAAATAAATCAATGAATAAACGTAAATTAAATTTAATGGTAAAGTCAAACTTAAAATAAATAGAAACCATCACGAATGTTTTTTTTTTACCATTGCGATCAACTTTTTCTCCGCTTCTTCCTTCGACATTTTCCCTGCTTTGACAACTGCTTCGAGTTCTCGCTGGATGTCCTGATACTGTTTTACCTTCTTTTCCTCGATCTCACGTGTTTTCTCTTTTCGATATCGATCTTGCTTTTGTTCAGCTTCGGCGAAAAGCTCTTTGCGAATGGCCATCAGCTTTTTCTCGGCGTCTTGTTTTGACATCTTGCCCGCTTTGACGGCTGCTCCAATCTCTTTGACGTATCCCTCGAAACGGCGTTTTTTCTGTTCCATACTGGACCAGTCATAGTCTTCCATGGATTTCGACGTTTGCCACACACGAACCATCGAAGGTACGACGCCCAACATATTGACTTGGGCATCCTGAACAAATCTTCCAAACCCATCGCCAAAAGGAGCGTCGTCATAGATGGCGAGAGTTCCCTTGTTGATCAAAGTCGCAAAGATCAGCCACGGTCCCATCATCCAACCAAGATTCGTGGGCCATGCCACAACATCACCCGGGTGGAGATCTTGATGTAAATGTCCGTCGACCGCGCATTTAATAGGAGTCGCTTCTTCAACGGAATTGAGCGCTAGACGGGGGGGGGGGCTATAAAAGCCTTTCCAATATTATAATTCGAGAGATAATGAACTTTCTAAATTATAACCAAATGTACGCACGGAGAAATACCCCCTACATTCTAAAACGATTACATGATTCGCAAGTTTCCAACCCTTTCCACATGAGTGCGCACAAGTGTCCTAATACTGTTAATTGTTGCTCTATTAGTTGCACCTGCATGTTACAGTGTTATTAGTTTTTTAAAGTGAGTAAGACAGGTTGAGCTAGCTATTGAATTAGGTGGTCACTTGTGGGAAGAAAGGGTGGTTCTTTTGTCCAAATCGATACAGCTTCTCGCTGAAGCTGGCTACAAAAATGAACCCTTTGACGCCAAGCGCATTTGTGAATGCAGAAATAGCGGTGGCCGTTCCTACCATTGCTTTTAATAATAGACACAAAGCAGATAGTTTATCGAAGTCATTTTTGAGATCGACATCAGTAAAATGGATAAATCGCTCACCTAGGTGTGTTTTTGCATATTCCAACTCTTGTTCTGTGATGTCATATTGCAAATTGATAGCTTCCTCCCCTCGTATAATTTTCATCGCATGTAAAATAACAATCTTATTTTAAAATTTAGAAGCATGCGAAAGATTAAGTTATGATTATTAACTTATCCGTTTGGGGTTGTTGGATAATAATTAATATTCATGGAAGTATTTTTTAACTTACCCGTCGGGAATTTTTGGATAGTTAATATCCAAAAAACTATAATAATGTTAACATAAGAAACTGTCCATTATTTATGTAAAGGGGGTTTCTAATTTCAGTCAGCATGAAAAAGTATTAAGAGGTCCATTGGTAGGGCAAGATCGACCTGACGATGGTGCTGAACGGGGCGCTGGCCGGTCTGGTCTCGATCACCGCCGAACCCCTGACGCCCTCGATCTTCGCGGCCTTGCTGATCGGCGGCGTGGGCGGCGCGATCGCGGTGTTCGTGGTTCCGATGCTGGACAAGTTCAAGATCGACGATGTCGTCGGTGCGATCCCGGTCCACCTTGTGGCGGGCGTCTGGGGCACCATCATCGTTCCTGCCACCAACCCGGACACCAGCTTCGTCACGCAGATCATCGGCGTGGTCGCAATCGGCTCTTCTATGCCCGGGACGGTCGGCTCGTCGCGTCCGCCGTCCAGGAGGGGCTGATGCGCCGGACGGGCTGACGCCCGAGGCCTCAGCCCACCTCCTCGATCAACCGGTACTCCGAGAGGTCGGGTCGGCTCATCTCGCGTCGGAAGCGCTTCGGCGAGAAGGGATAGAGGTTCGGCAGCCCCGTCTTGTCGAGGTACCAGCTGTCGCAGCCGCCGCGCACCCAGATCGTCTTCTGCAGCCCTTCGCGGATCTCCGCGTTGTAGGCCTCGAAGGCTTCCTGCTTGCATGTCACAAAATATGTGCTTAAAATGTCCCTTCATTTTGTTTTTATGTGGAGGTATAAGGACCATTTATATGGTTTTTTCTTTGTCTGTTTACCTGATCCTTCCACAACCATTGCACTGGCACTTTTCACCTCTTGGCAATTTTCGTGTATCCACTTAGAACATTCTCAAGATGTGGACACCTGGGAACATATTATCCCATTTTGATTCTCACTGTGCTGTGTTCTCTCCAAGGAGTGATAGATTGAGCTAGGTTTGCTAAGGTTAGCAGGCGTAATCTAGGCAAGATGTGCTACAAACTATAATGACTAGTTTCAACAATAGAAAGAGCCGCAAGACTTTTTACATTATAAAAAATAACAAGATAGAAGAGAAAAATTAAAAACATATAAATAAAAATACCTGAGTGACAGCATCACCAAGTTTCATCAGCTTTGATGGTTTACCCTCCATCTGCGCACAAGCTGAATATAATAATATCTCCAAGTCTTTGACACTGTTGAACTTTGGATGAGATTTATCGTTGGGATCACAGAAATGTTCAATTTCAGCCATTGTAAACTCCCTGCATGTGCATCTAGCTCCTCTCCTTCAATCTTAGATTCTGATTCTGATGACTATGCCAGTTCCAAAGCCGCCCATGAAAGGAAAATCTTAAAGATGGTCCTAAGCATTATATATCAATTTCTATCTCCGCCCTACCATCATATCTTTCTTGGAGCTAATTCTGTATTGAATTCCTTCAATTGGAGATTCTACAGTTAAATCATGAATTCGTATTGAAATTCTTGATAAACATTTCGCTTTTTAGAATTCTATGAACATTCCGTTTATTGAGTCTCCAATGTTTTCTTCTATCGCGTTGCTAAAAGAGTAGAGTCAGGTGCACCATCCGGCTTTGCTAATCTGGTGGAAATGATCGTTGAGTTCGTCAATAAGAATGTCAGCGATATTATGAGTGTTCATAATCCTTTGATCGGGCCACTGGCCTTGACTATCTTTATCTGGGTTACACTCATGAACACAATGGATATTGTGCCGGTGGATTTATTACCGGTCATAGCCCAATGGATAGCGGGGGATTCTCATCTTTATTTCAAAGTTGTACCGACGACCGATCCTAATATCACCTTCGTACCAGGAGAATGATCTAAAAAATGTATTCCCTTCTCATGAAGCTCAAAGGTAAACCTAGTGAATGCTCTTAAAATAGGTTCATGATCTGGATCTTCCAAGTTTGTCGTAAGCTCTCTATACGTAAGATCACAATCCAATTGCTCGCTTATGTAATAACTATTCTTAAACAAAAATGATGTTGTAAACTCATAATAACCAATAGGCTTTGGTGTTCCAATTCCAAACTCAACCAATTTATTTGCATATTCGTATGAGCGCTGTGCCTTGCTTTTTCTAAAGAACATTTATCTTTCATTGATTATTCTTTCTTTTCATGTTTTTCAATATTTAACTGACGTGAGGACGGCACGGCAATATTTGGCAAAGTTTATGTAACCGTTATTTTATTCTTATGATTAATACTCATTCATTTAAGTACAAGTTGAAACCAAGTTCCCACAATAAAATTGATTGAGCTCAATAAAAGAGAAGAACTACGCAATTGTTAATTATTTTTAATTATATAACATATAACCTAATTTGTTTTAATATATTGCTTCTTTCAATTAGAAGAGTTTTGAACGTGTGATGAATATGGGGCTACCCGTGCTTGTTTCCGATCGCGTCGGCTCCGGCCACGATCTTGTCGACGACGAAACGGGTTGGGTGTTTCCTGCCGGAGACATAGACGAGCTAGACACCGCTCTGACGGCCGCACTCAGCTCAAGGCAGGCTCTAAGACAGCGCGGTGAGGCCGCACAACGACGAATCGCTAGTTGGGGGATCGAGGAGACTTGTCAGGCGCTAGTCCACGCGGCCCGCAAAGCTATTCGCTAGAGGCACGGCTTCACGGTCTGAACTAGCTGCCAATTCCAATACTGATTCTTAATGGTATCGGCGATGACAGAGGCTCGATGGAATCCCCTGTAAACAACGTGTGCTTCCCATCAGTCGTCAGCAAGGGCTATCCCCCGGAGGGCTGTGGAGTATGCAGTGTCACGGTGCTTAAGGATGCTATGGAGGCGTATCGAGGTAGAGAAAACGAACTCGACAAAGTCGTTCGACAACAACTGGCGACATGGTTTCCCGACCACAAGGACGAGATTCTTGAGGGGTGGGAGTTGAGGAGGATATACGACATCCCAAATGCTCAGCGCATCCGCACGACCCCTATGTGGCCCGCCGACGGTATTGGGACCTCTACGAGGATTGTCCGTATCTTGACCCCAGCGTCCCGCCAATCGCATTTGAAGATCAGGACCCACACTCAAAACGCCTATACCAGGCCAATGACTATGGCAGCTTCGATATCGGGCCCGACCACGTGAGGCGCGCCAGACAGGGCTATTTCGCCAATATCTCATATCTCGACGACAAGGTCGGCGAACTCATCGATGTGCTGACGCGAACCCGGATGCTGGACAATACGATCATTGCCTGACTCGCCTCGCGAGCGGATCTCGCGTCGGCCTCCGGGCTTCGGCCCCATGGAGGTCGGGGACTCGGGCCCGCCGTGCTACCGCGACGAGGAGTCGGACGAGATGCAGCTCCTGGCATCCTTCCGCGTTCGGACGGTCTTCCCCGACGACGTGCTCGCCGAGGTGCGCGCCCTGCCGAAGGACCCGACCGAGGCCGACTTCGAGGGCCGTCTCGACTTGCGGGACCGGAAGGTCTTCACGATCGACGGCGACGATGCGAAGGACTTCGACGACGCGATCAGCGTTAACTTTATCTACTTTAAACTCTTCATTTATATCTTTATCTAAAACGAGACCTTTAATTGGATAAATTAGAATATATTTACTCATAATTAAAAAAGTAATCGATCATTAATTAACTATCATAACATATCAGGTGAAAGCATAATTATTGATGATATATAAAAAATAGTCATAATATATATTAGAAAATTATTGGGAATTATAATAGTTTAATGCATGAACTCTTAAAAAAGATATCTAGTTATAATATATTTAATAACTTACTTCCAGGTGTCTTATTTGTTTTGATAAATTTATCTTGGAAGAGCTCCAAGGTTGAATTTAACTTGAAACAAAATACAGAAAATTGGACAATAATACTAACGGGGAGAATACTGTGCATAACGTCCATAACTGTACATAACGTACAGGATTGTACATAAAGATTCTGACGTTGATCTATTTGGCGAAAAGGAAGGAGGCTGTAGAAATGAATTAAAGGATACGATCAACCTCAATCTGTATCTTTGAAAGCGGAATATGATTAGACTGAAAAGTATTAAGGTGAACCTATCCTGCATAATCAAATAGTAATGCTCCCGCATCTCAAACAAGCCTTTGGTCCCCTTGATTTCCTTCCAGTCACCAAAATTCCCAAATGAGACCCGGCGAATACGAGCCAATAATTTGGCCTGCCCGGTCTTATCCTTGAGGCGTAACAGCCAATCGGCAAAGGGGACTTTGCCGTGTTCAGTTACATATTCCTCAATCTCGTATTTTTCCATCTTCCTCTAGTGTCGTTTAAAAACGACATACTGTCAAGGAAATTCTTTCATTGTGGACAACAAAAACTTAAAGCTTCAGCTTTGCCCTCTGCAGTTAATAATACATTATTAATTAATCAATAAAACAAAAATAAACTAAAAAATTAAAAACATTTCAGTAATAATAATTAAATTAAAATAATTAATAAATATTAAACAATTAAATAATTTAAATAAAAAATTTAATTCGAATAATCAATTAATCAATAAGCTGAAAATTATTATTTAATAAAATAATTAGTTAATATTTTCTATTTTCTATTTTTTAGAAAATAATTAGTTAATAAATGAAAATTGTGCTAATATCTGGTCTAAATATATTTTTGAGAAATAGGGAATATACAAATCAAGCTTAAAACAAACAAAATATTTTGCTATTGGGATATAAATGAAACCCGAAACAAACATAAATTAAATAAACAATCATAGTAAACAAACATACAACAAGTACTGTATAAATGAATAATCTTAAAACGAGTAAAACTTGTATTGAAGTAAAACTTCAATACAATATGCAAATCAAGTTTAAAACGAACAAAAATTAAAACCAAAAAGAGTATTTCTACTGCCTCTTTCCCTAATTGTAAAAGTCTAAAGCCTGCTGTGTCATCGGCCCTTTTGACGGCATGCATGGGATCGCAGTACGCCGGCTGGCCCGTTCAGCCGCCCGACTATTTCGCTATGGGCTCCGGCCCGATGCGGGCAGCTCGCGGCAAGGAAGAGATCCTGAATGAATTGGGAATCTCCGAATCGCCGAGCCATGTCGTCGGTGTGCTGGAGGCCGGCCAGCTGCCAGGCGAGGAGGCTTGTGCCCATATCGCGGAGGCCTGCGGTGTGGCCGCGGACCAGCTAACGCTGCTTGTCGCACCGACGGCCAGCATCGCCGGCGCGATCCAGGTCGTGTAGAATCCGTCCCCATCGCTGGCCGTCAATGTAACGTTGGCGCCGCGCTCACGCAGCCAATCGACAGCACTCTTCATATAGAGGCCATCCGCCGTCCTTGCTCCTGCAATCACATGGACCGAGCGGTTCGGCTGACCGATACTGGCTGCGACCGCAATCGACCAGATCGGCGCAAAGCCTGTCCCTGTGGAGACCAACACCAACGGTTCGGCTTGTCGCCTCAGATAGCAGTTTCCATAGGGGCCTTTTACAACGACCCTGTGTCCGACTGCGATGTCGGTGCCGGGGGTATTAGAGAGGCTCTTCGTAGTTCCGCTAGAACTTGCTGCTTTAGTGACACCAGATTCCCAAACGAAGTTAAGGTAACAAAAAGAACATCTAAGATGGACCCAGAGTTTGGGAATTCCATCTTAATACGACTGTATCGGGAGACGGGGCTCACTGACTCCCACGAAAGCGAAACGGCACTAGATTGTTATGACCTCTATCCTAATCAACGTTCTATCAAAATTGAAGATCACACTGCTCTCCGCAATAGAGGTTATGAACGAATTAGTGATAGTCTGTGTTTTTACTTTTAAAAGAGGTTATTATTCGAATTAAACAGCCTTTGTGATTCAGGAGTCATTCTTATATAACCGGAACAAAATCAAACTTAGGTTATTATAAGGTTATTATTAGTTAAAAAAAAGTTAAATATATACGCAAATTCCGTTTTAATTCTTCATATATGGTGAGCAAAAACTGAAACCTGCATTAATTCAAAAACGTTCAGAAATCAAATAAAAAAACAAGTTTTTTTTTTAACTGCAAGTAAGGAACAACATTAAAACTTAAAACGAAAAGGAATCAGACGAGAAGCAGTGTCGAAATTAACTAATTAGTTTGCACTAACTGATTTTAACCGTTCAACTTGGAATACCGACAAAAGTGAGCTACTGCCCTAAGAATCTCTTAATTTTGAAATAACCAATATAGTAATCCTTGAAAACCATTGCTTTCAGGTATGGCATTCTTTCAGCAATCTAAAATAATAAATAATAAATGCATTCTTGCAGCCCAATGAGTACTTATAAGCACTTTAAGGAAGAAATAGAAGAAAATCAAGTATTTACAGGTCCGTTACTTACGGTTTGTTGATTTCCTTTCAAAATTTTGAGCAGTTTTAGAGAGGGAGCATCTAAATAGGGAAAGTGGGGGAGGGGCTGATTGTCCTAAGTTTGTTTCCATTTCATCAATTTCATCAATCTCCTTTCCTTCTAAATTCGAGGTAAGACTCTGACTCATATCTTAAGGTTCCATATGGGACCATCAGCAAGGTACGGAACAAAATAAGATATTTAATGGTTACTACTTTATTACATTAAGACGTTTAATTAAGAATATAGAGCAAGTCAAGAAGTTCAAGTACTTATGAAGTATCGCCACTGCTTGTTTTAATAAAAGTGTTGGTCTGATTGAGTACCAAGTCCGAAGGAGCTCCAAAACCTCAGGTCTGTAAAGGGTTTCATTGGTCAACTGCTTTTTATGTATAGATAGATATACGCTATACGTAGTATGTATGGTACTATAGAAAGTAGATGTTGCTTGGTATTTTGATTTACTGATTTATCCTTTCCTCTCTATCTTTTCTTGCACTACACACTTTAAGCATACTGAATTTTTTAGTTAGTTAGCAGCTTTTCTATGTAAGCATCCAACTATTAAATCGTTTTGAAATTGATGGTAGATGTAGGCGGAAATCAGGACGGATTTGCCGCTCCCCGGTGCGCCGGTAACATACAAAAACGGCGCTTCTACCAATGCTGACTCGATCTTTCGTAATCCCCGTACAGGAATAACGTATTTTTCTTGATTCCAGGTCGTTATTTGGCCGGAGAACTGTTTCCCCGGAACAGCCGGTATAATAATTTTTTCTTCGTAAGGGTTTGTTTTTTCTTGAGATTCATGGAGTTTTCCATTTGTTTTTTCATCTACTTCTTCAACTTCTTCCTGATGCTGGTGGAGCAGACGAGCCCACTGAGCCCGAACCGTCCAAGTGAGAATGAATGTTTTGTCTTCCAGTCAAGGCGCTGATGATGACTTCATCGTGTGTGTGTGTGTGTGTGTGTGTGTGTGTGTGTGTGTGTGTGTGTGTGTCGGCCTTGCTCGTTGGGATTCTTCTGAACAGGAACGATTCAGACGTGTCCTTGTCTCTTTCTTCAGAGGTGCGCCTGCTCAGCGTTTCTGCGCCGTTTTTGTGATAATGTCGTATTCTAATCAGTTCGTCTTTCATCTCACACAACCAGCTGACAGAGCTGCCGAGTTGGATCGCCGAGCTCGGTGCGCTGCAACTCTGTCCTTCTTTCACCCTCACCCCCGACTCACCCTGCCCTCCGCTGCCCTCCAACCAGCCGTACTGGAGAGTCTGAACGCGAACAGCAACAGGATTTCCGCCATTCCACCCTCCGTGGGCAAACTGGAGCGCCTGACGCTGCTGAACCTCAACAACAACGAGATTCGTCGTGTTCCGCCAGAAATTGCCAATCTCCACCTCCGACTGCGCAACCTGATGCTCTCGACGTGTCGGGCGTGCAGGTGCTTGAGCACGACCCGGAAAGCCCGACGCACAAGCAGGTCTGGATCAAGCACCCGGAGGGGGTGTGGCGGTATCACTACAACGGGAAGAACTACACGGTCAACCACCTGACGAACCAGTCGATGGTCGCGCCGATGATCGAGATCGGCCAGTACATCAGCTTCGTGACGATGATGGCGATCGCGGTGGTGGTGTCGTTCCAGTTGCCGGTGGTGATGTTGATCGTCGGGTGGACGGGGCTGGTGGACCCGTCGTGGCTGAGATATCGGGTCAGCTGTGCCTCAACTGCATTCAGCGCCCCCGCATCGGTATAGTCGGGCATCTGAACCCGGGGCTTTTTGCGCCAATCGGATTTTTGCCACTCGCTCATCTCTTCTCTCCGGTGTTTGCGATATCGGCCGGGGCCATGTACGGGCCCGCTTATAGAGAACTGCATCCGAAGTGGCCATACGCGAAATCCACGGGACTTGACCTCGTCCGGGGCTTTGGTCCAACTGGCCCGAGACGCCCGTTTGCGACATGGGCCGAGTCGAAAAGAGACCTCCTCGCGGTGCATAACTCCGGGGATGATGACCAATTACCCGACGGCAGCTAGTCGCGCTGGCAGCGTTCTTCAGAACCTCAACCCATTGTAAGACAACCGTGCGAAATCAGTCGTTATCCAGTATCCGGCACTGGTGGTTACCGGCCTTGTTGCTGTGCGGCAGCCTGGCGGCGGGGTGCCGAAGTACGCCCACGGTGGCGGCCATTGATTTGCCAGCGACCTACCGCGCGCCGGACGTGGCCCAACGTCCCCCCATCGACCTATCCGTGTTGGCTCAGGAAACCGTGTTTTGGAATGGGTGGCACATTTCAAGCCTGGGGAGCACAAATGGAGCCCCCTTATAATGGCTACCATTGGTGGAAAATTATGGAGTATTTCTTCGGCTTAATGTTGGGGCTGGGTTATGGGCTGGTAGCGTTCATTCATCGCAAGGAACTGGGCGAACCAGCAACTTACACCCGGCCTAAAGTTTCGTCATCGAAATCGGGAATATTGAAAACGGTGGGCTTCACTGCGTTTATTATTTTCTTCATCTTCTTACTCTTTAGTACGCCCATTGTTGCCGGCTTCGCGGATTATTCTAATCCATGTTCTGAACAAACTGTACAAGCCCTTGTTGGAGATTTAGTTTCCTCCATTCTTGTCAAAGATTCACAAAATAAACTTGAACAAATTTATAGAAGTGTAAACAAAGGAGAAGGATCGCAATATTATTTTGGAAATGGATTTTACGGGATTATTCTTGATAAAGATATGAATGTCTTAGCTCATGGAGGTGGACAAAGGGTTCAAGATTCTGTTGGAGTTTCTTTTCTTGGTTACTTACGTAATACTGTGGGGGTTACCTCACTAGGCCTCATCAAAAAATTGGCTTCGTCACTGAAAATAACAGATGAACTAATCTCATAACTCAATCATCATGGAGGGTCATTAAGTCAGAAATAATAAAGGTTCATTAGCAGACCCTCAAGAAACCGAGTTAATATCAAGAAAGCAATGATTTGGAAGATACCGATTAATCTTAGATGCAATTTTATGACTGTACAGATACGATTTGCCAAGTTCTAGTCCCTTATCGCAGATACTGTAATTATCGGTTTTAACAAACAAAGTTGAGCGTTTTAGTTCATGAACAGCTGCCTGTTGCGCGGCTTACCCGGCCGGGGGCAGGATCCGGCGGTCGATCAGATCCTGTAACCAGTAACAAAAACTCTCTTCGGTATTCCAGGCTTTCGTATAGCCGGCCTCGCGGATTTTCACGGTACTGACGAACACCGGTGACGGCACCTCGTCCGCGCTGTAAGCGAGGCACATATCGGCGTAGTAGTGAGATTCGCCGAGCAGCGAGGCGAGTGGAATGCGGCGCAGATCGTGGCGTTCGACCACCCGCTCCCACACGTCCGCGTGCGCGGGGATGTATTCGTCCTGGGATTGGGCGAGCATTCAAGCGGCCTGTGATGCGACCTACGGCAGCGGCATCTGCTACCCGTCCAAGGTGAACGCCGCGGGGGTGAGCCTCTACACGTCCAACAACGACCTCGTACCGGTTCCGAGCGGGGGGGTGACCTTCCCGTTTGCGATGAACCTTCGCCAGCCCGCGGCCATCGATCAGCCAGGGCTCATGACGGGACGAATCGAGTCCTCGGTCGCACTCCAGTATGCCGGTAACCCGTCGATCATGGTGGACTTCGGCACCGACAGCGACCGTGGCTTGACCTTTTCATTTCACCGATGGTCCCGGATTTGTCTTAGGGGTGGGCAGGACGGTTGTGGTCAACCTGCGGAGGAAACGTGCGAGATTCAACGACGGCTATGGGTTGGGTTGCCTTTGGTCTGTCAGTCCTGGTTGGGCTGTCCAGCATGGGTTGCGGAGGCCACAGCAGCCGTAGCGGCAGCGCCTTTCCTGCGGCGACCTTCGGCCCCACCAGCCTGAGCGAGGCCCGCGCCGAGCACACCGCCACCCCCCTCGCCGCCGGTGACATTCTGATCGGTGCTCCCATGACGAGGACCAGTGCCTCGATCTCCAGTTGAGAGAAGCTCTGCGGCGGCAGGGCCGGGTCCTCGGCCAGCCGGTAGCCCAACCCGGCCTCGCCATCGATCAGCGCGCCGCCGGCGCGCAGCGTAGCGATGTCGCGGTAGAGCTGTCGTCGCGAGACGTCTGTCTCCGTCGCCAACCGCGCCGCTGTTTCATCTCCACACTCCATCTCGGCTTCAAGATTGAAGTGTTGCGTCGATCCGTTGAGCCCACCGCCAAATGCGTATCAAATCAACTCCTTGCCCACCTTCAGATTCCGGATGAAGATGTTGCGAATGAACCCGCCGCGGTCCAGATTCGACTTGCAATAGAGGACGTCACCATCGTCATACTCCATGTCGTAAATGAACACATTCTCGACACCACCCGACATCTCGCTACCGATTGCGACGCCCTCGAAGTTTGACGGCATGTTGCGAATGACAATGTTGCTGCAGGGCTTACCAATCTGCCACGCGTCCTGATCACGCCCCGCCTTGATCGCAATCGCGTCGTCGCTCTGATCCAGCCAACAGTCTTCGATGTTACAACGAAGCTGCTGCGACAGAAGCATGGCGTCGTACAATCGATTGGTTCAATCAATACGTAAGAAGTTAAACGGATTGCTAACAATGTCTAAAGATCAAAGAGAAGACCAACAAACAAACCAAAACGGTACAAGTCGTCGCCGTGTTTTGGCAGGTTTTGGCACCTTGGCTGCCGCAGGCATGATGTCGGGCAAGCTGTCTGCCCAGAGTAGTGGTAGTGAAACCGATGTGTTGATTATCGGTGGCGGAATAGCGGGTTCATCAACTGCGTTTCATCTGGGTGACGGCCGCTGCCGCTGCCATGGCAAATGCCAGTTTTCCATTCTTACCGTTGTCTACAAAACCAACCTCTGGCCGATCATCTCCGTAAGGATTCCCACCCCTCCCGGCATAACGATAAAAGTGCCGCAACGAGCGACCCAGTGCTTCATCAGGGACCTTCGCGCCACACTCTTTCGCCAACAAGAGAAATGTGACCACACAAGTTCTTGATGCATTGAGATGGCCGTTCCCATAAGTTGTTAAAGCTGCACCCCGCCCGGACCAAGCGTCGTTATGTTGTGCTTAAAATTCTTAAGTAGACTAGCTATAGAATGACTCAATAAAATAATGTCATCAAAATGGAGTAAAATACATCCCAACCTCCTAGAGGTGAAGGTTGTAGATAAAGAAAAACTCAACTAAATATGCATAAAAAATGTAAGGGAGGAAACTTCACTTTGTCCCACTCCACAACTAACAAAAATAGGATTGAAAAAGAAATGGAATTAGGTGCAGAACTTTTTTTTAAGCCTCGAATACCAGCACCTAAGAACTCTAATCACAACAAGGGGAATCCCACCACTAATTCTCGACATTGCTTTTCCTCGAGAAAAGAGAAAAAGAAAAAGAGAAGAAAATCTGTCGAAGAACATTTCTCGTATCTTGTCAATATCAATGATTAGCAAAAGAAGATTGTCGATATCAGTATTCTTTCGAAGTTTTTGTTGGATTTTGTTTCTTCCATGGATTGATACAACAAATGATCGAATTATTAAAAATCTCAAACAAATTGTTGATGCAGCTATGGTACAAGATTTCACCGATGACAATTACAATCAAGTATTAATTGCTCAATTAAGTCGAATTATTGCTCGCGGGCCGGATTGTTCGCCGTGGACAACAACGCCGTCGCTCGGTTCAACGACGGTCTGTTCCATCACACGTTCCTGGTCGGCCTCGACTACAAGAACTTCCAGCTGAACGACAATCAGGGGACCGGCTTCCCGATCGCCAACTTCAACACCCTGGCGCCGAACTACGGTTCGCCGACGGCGGCGGTGACGCCCTACCTGATCAACCGCGACGTTTTCCAGCAGCTCGGTGTCTACGCGCAGGACCAGATCAAGCTCACCCCCGAACTGACCCTGGTGCTCTGTAAGACAAGCAAAGGAAGGCGACGATGATAAAGTGAATGAGCGTCGACAAGTCGTATGTAGTTGGGTGTAAATGATTTGATTGCAAAGAGAGACGAGATCGTTGGGTCATCGGCTCAGCCGGCCAGGATGTCAGCGACCTCCCACAGAGGCACTCTAGTGGCTTGTATGGTGGTATAGGCCAAACTAGAGACCCACAGTGCATAGCTCTGGTTGCGGACAACCCTGCTCAGCTTCACGGGCGCCGCGGTCGTTGACTCGTTGTACAAGGTAAGTGTCCCTTCGGCCGCGACCATCATCGTCGCTTAAACCCAGGTTGAATCCCATGGTGTAGCCTTCCACCAGCTCCACACCTTCCCCGGGCGCTTCAAGCACCGACTTGCGGACCCGCACCTCGAGCGACCATCCACCCTCAACCTGTTGGCCGACAGAATGTAAATCGCCCGCTTCTCCCAGTGCTACCTCGCGCGAGAACGTGGCGGCCGCTTTTCCGGCGGCTGATACGGACGCATGGCCTCCCAGCCCCGCTTCCGCGGTGCCAGCGTCGTGGTCATACCGGTTGTTTTCGGTAGTCAATATGATTAACCTTGTAGTTTCAAAAGAGTCTTCTGACAGAAAAAGAGAGGGCAAACACAACACGGTTACTGTGTTTTTTTTTCCGTCCATAAAGCTAAACGAGAGCCAAGAGCTCATATTGCACTTGTGACGAGGTCAGAAGAGCCAAGAGCTTCTTCCCACCAAGTTTCATTACGATCTCTCCGCTCTTAGCGTGTTCCAAGATTTCCGGCTTCCCCCTTCAACTCCCCCAAATATCATCAGATCCGGTCGGGATTTAAAACAAGAGCTCTGAGACGTCGGAAAAATGTCGGTCGAGTTCATACGGTCATGGATACTGCTGCATATAAGTACAAGGGTCAATATTTCGTTGATTTCCGATTTTTTGGTGAAGCTAATGCGCCTGCCAATTGCTTTTTTTGATACCAAAATGACAGGTGATATATTGCAGCGAATATATGACCATCATCGAATCGAAAACTTCCTGACCAATTCGAGCTTCAATACCTTATTTGGAGTCGTCAACTTGTTTGTTTTTAGCTTGGTATTAGGCTTTTATAGCTCCACCATTTTATTGGTATTCTCTCTCTCTCTCTCTCTCTCTCTCTCTTTCTCTCTCTTTACAGTTTGATAGCTTTTCTTGTCGTGCTTTGACTTTGGTAACTAATTAGATTTAATTTTTCAGGTCATTTTTGGCTGAAGCATCACGGCAAAATCTTGAAACGATTGTAGAGGCCATTCGCCATCTAGAAGGGGATCACCTCTTTGAAACGGATAAAAACAAAGAATCTCTAATAGACAGAGGCATGTATAAACTTGACACCGCCAGTGAGCTTGAAGATTCTCCGAGTAAGTCTGAATCTCTTTCTACTTGTTTAACGATTTCGAGCTCGATACGGTTGTCTACGAACTCAGACGCAACGGACTGGCTTGCGAGATCGAACCGCAGGTTTTCGATTTGCTGAAGTATTTGGTCGAGAACCGCGATCGTGTCGTGACGAAGAGCGAACTGCTCGACGCCGTATGGCAAGGGCGCATTGTGTCAGAGTCTACTCTGACCAGCCGCGTAAAGGCTGCGCGTCGCGCTGTTGATGACAGCGGTGAACGCCAGGAAATCATCTCAACAATGCGCGGCAGGGGATTTCGCTTCACCACCGTATCCCGCTCAAATACTTGCGAGTCGAATGTCGGGTCGGTCAACTTGGGCGGGAAGTGTCCTTAGAGTGATGGAAACTCAAATACTGAAACAACGCGAGAACTTGCGATTTGGCGACTCCAATAGGAGCGTGACGATATACTCGTTAAAGAATCAAGCTAGAGCCGACGACAAGATCATTTACTGCGCGGACGGCCAAGATACTGGGTTGTTCGCTCAGCACTTCTATCGCTCTGGTGGAGATGAGTCGTTCTGGTTTGTTGGAGTAGACTGCTCTTCCCCTTTTCCTCTATTGCCGGTTTTATTCTTTTTTTATTTACTGCAATGTTTTTAATTTAATTGTTAAATTTACTAATTCGCCCTTTATATTTGATGATTTCGCTTTTTTAATTCCTTTTAATTTTATCTGTTTGACTTAATGTACTATTTGATTTTTTTTTAGCTTTTAGTGACATATAAAGCGAATTCGGGTCTATAGAGCTTATGAAAGTCTTTTGCAAATAAATCTTATCTTATCTTACCTGTTGATTTCCCTTACAAGTAGATCCTTCTTTTCTTCCTTTGGTCTGTTTCAAGGTGGTGAACAAAGAATTCTTCCATGCTATCACCGCTAACATACTCCATGACCATGTAGTATTGGCCGTCTACCTCGCCGAGGTGGTAGGTCTGGACGATGTTCGTATGGATAAGGTCAGCAACGAGGCGAGCTTCTCCATTGAAGTTTTCTCGAAACTCTTTGATGGATGAAAATTCTTCGCGAATGATTTTTATGGCAACCTGTTTTTGGAATTCATCCACACCTTTTTGAAGCCCTTCGTAAACGATGCCCATGCCTCCTTCGGCAATGATGCAATGGGATCAGGTCAATCAAAAGTTTCGATTCCACGAAATTGATTTGACCCAACGACGAGTATCAATCGACGATCACAAGTGTGCCAAATGTCATTCGGGGAGACCCAATTGGGATGCCTATGATAGTTGGGGGGGGATGTTGCCGTTTAACCGGGACCGTATTTATCAAGGCTCTGTAGAAGCTGCTGCCATGAGACAATTGCATGTGCCGTGGGGAAAAAATCGGAGTGTTCGTCAGATTTTGGAGCAACTCAAACTTCCGGCAGGGATCACGCGTCGAATATAAAATGTTCTGGTTTTGAGGTGACATGAGGGTCGTCAGCCCTATTCATGTTAATTTTTGCTAGTTTTAAGTTTGACTCGATTATTTATTGTAATTTCTGTTCGTTTTGGGTTTCATTTATTTAATCGAATTTGCGATAATCTTATGCTTGAAAGATTATTTGACTTTATCTCGGATCTATTTTGATTCAATGGAGCTCTTTACTTTTTTTGAAAAACTGTTTTTGTAGAATTTCTGTTCGTTTTTTGCTGACATTATCATGGAAAAAAAGAAATCCTTTGGGGTGGCGCGAAGCGCCACCCCAACAGCTAGTATATATGTAAAATACCGGGAGCCCGGTGGCCTCGCCGTCGGGCTCCGGCACTCGGCACGCGGCAGGTTTCTATATATGGATTCTCATTGTGTATTGTGTACTAACGGCAGACAATTTGAGACAATTTGCTGTCTTTTCATATTGCAGTCTTTTCTAAATATTTGATTATTCAAGCAAGTCCAATTTCTAACAACGATATCTACTAAGCTTCAAACTTTTAGTTTTCTTTTTTAAGGTTTTTCAATTATTGTAGTTCCCAACAAAGCCAATACCCCAAAGGGAATCCAAAAAGTACAGGCCCAAAAACTAAAGCAACAAGGGATGACTAAAAAAGGATATGTTAGGTGGGGACAGTACTGGCTTTGTAAGGAACAAGCTGATTTCCTTGCAAAAAAATACCGGGAAGGCTCCGTTCTACATAATATTTCCTTCACTCCTATTGGTACTGATTTGCGCTATGTGAGAAAAGAAGCTAAACCGACTTTTGTTATTACAGGGAAAATAAATGTTCCCAAACTTCCCGAAGGTCTTAACTGAGATCCCACTGTTTGGTCGTGCAGCTCGTGAGCAGCGTTTAGAGAAACTGCGTGAAGAGCGCGATGTGGTTGTTGAGAATCACGCGAAAGCTGCGTTTGACTCTCAAAAGCTGAACCGTTTATACCAAGCATTCAACAGCTTTGTCGCGAAACACCTGCACGTTGCGTTTAATGCAGATCCAGAGCAAGCACTTGCAGTCGTTCGTGAGAAACGTAACCAAGTAGTACGCTCATTGGCTGAACTGGATTCGAAAGAGCAACAACAACGTAGTCAGCTTCAACGCCGACTATGGTGCGCGCGGCTTAGGGGGCTCCCCAGTTGTCGGATCAAGCATGTCGGCGCAAGCTGAGGACTTAAGAACATGTCTTCGCAAAACGGCGATAACAAGGATCGGGCGGTTGGTTCCCCGGAAGCAGGTCTGTCGGAACGGCGGGCTCAATTGAACCGGAAGCTTGATGACATAAGGGTGGTTGAAGAAAAGACCGCTCGGAAGTCTCAAAGCAGCTCATCCGGATACGCGCAGGCAATGAAACTCTCTTCGGAGTTTATCGCTGGCGTGCTGGTGTGAAGCAGGCGCGGCAGACAGGCTTTGATGCGGGCAATGCCGTAGGCAACCTGCGTCGCATAGCCTGAAAATTCCTGCCCGATTGTCAGCGGCGTTGCGTCTTGCAGGTGTGTTCGGCCGATTTTGACAATGTCTGCAAAGGCGTTGGCCTTGGATTCGATGGCCGAATGCAAATGTTCGAGGCTCGGAATTAGTTCGTGTTCTATCTGCTCGACCGCGGCGATGTGCATCACCGTCGGAAAGGTATCGTTCGACGACTGTCCCATGTTGCAATGATCGTTGGGACATTCACATTACAATTACTTTACTGCAGCCACTGGGCCAAGTAGCCAAAATAAGGCCTTAATGATTAATTATCAGAAAGAGCTCTGTCTTATAATCTTCCTACCAAAAAAGAAGCATGGGAAGAAAAATTTTATTTTTAATATTTTGTAAAAAAAAGACACAAAACATATTTACAATGGTTAAGGTTTAGGCTGCCATAGAGCCAAGGATAATAAAACAGACAGAAAGGATGTGTTACGGGTTTATCAAGTAAAAATAATTTATATCAAAATTACTGGTTTTTTAAAAGAAAAAAAAAAACAAAAAAAGAAATAAACACGTATTCGTGATTTGTCTTCTGGCAAAAATTACAATTTGGCAAAATTGCAATTGGTGTAAAATATTTTTGTTGATGGAAGCTTAAGACTTCTATATTAGGATTCTCTAATAGGCTGGAGCTGATGGTGTGCTCTCGTTAAGATTCCATGACTGTCAGGGGGGAGGGTTCTTCCCTATTTTTAAAACAAGACAAATTTTTTCAGGCTCGTAATTTTTGATGAGTAAGACTAAACTTGATTAGACTTATATTTACTGGTACGAAATACGTGACAACTGGCGTTTTATTATTTGGAGATACCGTTTTAGCAGTGTCTGCCCAATCCCCTCCCCAAGAAAATTAATCCCAGGAATAACAACCCCTGGACACTTCGTCAAAAAATTCCCTCGTGAGCATATTAACCCCCAGAAGGCCCTCCTCGCAGAAATTACCCTGGATAATTCTCCCCTGTGAAAGAAATTTCAGAGTTTTATAAAAATCAGTGTTCAATTTTTACATCCTACTTAACGAGTTTTCACTTTCTAAGGCAACTTTCATTCTTTACTAATACCAAGTCATCTTAACTTTTGTCAGAGTCTCGTAAGAAGAACTGCTGTTCTAAGTTTCAGTATTTTCTATTTTAAAAATTTTGCCTTAAATCTCCACTCCGATTGGTCACTTAAGAATTTTATGCTTGAAAGTTGAACAACATTCAACTCGAGAAATTACGAACAGCGTACATAATTGACGATGTAGTCGAGCGTAATTTTGATTTTATTGACAAGTGTGACTATAACGTGGCCCAGACATTAGTTAGTGCTTATTTAAAATAAGTTTAGTCCTCGAGCTCAAACTCGACGAGGCCCCGCTGCGCGAACAGGCCGCCGAGTACGAGCGGCGAACCAACGAACTCGTCACCAGCGACCCCGAGCTCGCCGAGTACGTGCGAGAGTTGAAGCGACGCGAATTCGCGCAGTGACGTCGAGGGGGCGCGGGGGGCGATGTCTTCTGCGCGGAAATAAAGCGCAGCCCGCCCGGGTGTCCCTCGAACCGAGCCGCCCCAACGCGAGCCATTCCGCGCAGAAGACATCGCCCCCCGCGCCTGCGACGTCGGTTGTCTAGGGTTGGACTTTTCGATATTGTAGGTGCGTAAACATACTTGGCTGATTCTTCTTGAATATCTCCATGAAGTGAAAAAGAAAGAGGATCAGTTCGTCGTTGCGGTTGTCGAACGGCGTCGTAGTAAGATGCATCTGATGAAAAGTCGGCTCGAACTGAAAGTGTGGCCCATTCCGTAGACATCTCTTTAATCTCGCTTTAACTGGAAATTTACGTGAACTTTAAAATAGACAATTGAAATTTGCAACAAAAAAATCGAAAAACTTCAGATAGGCCTAGAAAGGGTGCTGTTAATCGTGGCCTTGGGTCGACTTCACCTCATTCATATAAAGAATAGATTCCTCAACCACATGATATAAGTATGTTTTTAGCCCCAGTTAGTTTTGATGCCAAAAGATTTAATTAATTCAAATAGAAGTGATTCACTAAGTTTGGATTAACTTGTCAACTAATCTTTTGAAAAACCTTTTGAAAAATCTTTTGAAAAACATCTATAATTCATATACCTCTTGTTTATATTTAAAAGCTGTGTTTTTCTTCTGGTGCATTCTCTATTAAATGGAAAAATGCCAGGAATCTTGGCTTCGACAATCAGTTCATCGCCGAGAGGAACAATCTCGAGGATCGGGTCACCCGGCTTGACGACCCCGCCGATGGTATTGATCAGCATCTTGTTAACGCTGCCACGGACCGGAGAGCGCACTTCCGAGCGCTGCTCGCGATCCAACATGGCGCGGATCTCTTCCTGGATACCGGCGCCTTGGGCGCGTACTTCGTTCAGCTCCTGCTGCGCCTCGGCCACAAAGCTCGCCGACTTCTCATCGATGCGCCGGTTGGCCTCTGTCACCGCCGAACGGAGCAATTTTTTCCTTTTTTGGCCTCGAAGTCAAATTAAATGGTGATCAAAAACTTTCGATATAACAAGTGTTGTCTTTTTTTTTCGATTTTCTCTAATTGGAATTTTGCCTCAATATATGCGGGATTTATTTATGACCATCGTGCATTATTGTACGCAAAGGAAATAACTTTTTGACTTAACTTCTTATTTATTTTAGTTTTTCATATTTTTACTTCACTTCTTATCTATTGTTGTTTTTAATATTTTTTTTCATCTTAATGTAATGTCAGTTTGTCATTATTTATGAAACGGCTTGGTGATATAGTCTTCTGCTCCACAACTGATCGCTTCCACGGCCGATCCAATAGAGGGATGGCCGGTAATCATGAGAAAGATTACATCTTCGTCCACTTCGCGGATTCGTTTTAGCAACCCCATCCCGTCAAGATTCGGCATCATGAGATCAGCCATAATAATCTCAAAGTCACCCTTTTGATATTTATTAAGGGCATCTTCGCCATCCTCAGCTGTGACCACTTCAAAGTCCAGCGTGAGCAAAAACTGCTTCAACGCATCACGAACTCCTTTTCAGTGTGGCCGTCGGCGTCACCTGCTGTTCGAGTGGACACAGCGGGCGCCGTAGTACGAGCTGCGCAAAGTCGCGTGGCAGCGTCGTCGCGTCGCGCACATGCAGTGCCTCGAGGTTCGAGTACGAGCTGAGCAAATGGCGCATGCGGGGCTCGGGCAGCGCCGTGTGCACGGCGAGCGCGCGCACGAACATGTGCCGGTTGATGGCGAGCAGCGCCATGCACAGGTGGGCGGCGCGGTTGCGCACCGCCGACCCGTGGTGCAGCTGTGCCGCCATGAGCATGGCCAACTCCCGTGCAGTTACAGTTGCTTTCGACTCTAGCAAACGACTGAAGCGCAAGACACGATTCCTCGTCAAAGAGCCCCGCATCCCCAAGTCTCTGTGCATCTTCACAAGTTGCTCCGTCTGGGGAGAACACCCCATCTGGATTTTGCATGGTGTTGTTGTCGCCACATATGATGCACATTGAGTTGAGCCCGCCTCCATCCAGGGTACAATTACAGGCCTCCTCGAACGCTACCCCAAGTTGGATTGAGTAGCAAGCTTCCGGGTCCAAGAATCCGAGGTATTCTTCGAAATTCATTCATTTGTATTCAAATCAATGGACGGAATTATTGTGTATTATTCTTCTTCCTCAATCATCCTCATCGGAATTCTTCGATAGTATTCAAACTGATATTGATCTACAAACGAATCTCTCGCATTTTAGTTTACCAATTTATTTCTACACAGGATTTCTCGAAGTGAGACAACATCGTTATCTTTCATGAAAATTCGTTTTTTTTCTAGTTGGATTTACTTAATGATGAAACTAATGGTGGAATTCAACAGAATCCATATGAACCATTGGTTAAAAATGCCCAATATTTTGCGGATATGGAACTTCGTCCCACATATTAATGCGCCAGAAGGTGAGACAGAGCGTTATCGTTTATTTTGTACAGGGAGATGGCAAGCCTTCAAAAAATATCAACAAACAGTGGATTATGGTTCCCCCGCAGCATGTGCACTAGGGTCCTTTGATGACACACTCAAGATTGCTTTCTTGGCCTCTACTCGAAAGCCACAATCTATTGAAAATCCTCGACAAGTAAGTGCATATTTTTACCCGGAACAATATGGAAAAATCCCGCCTGATGATGATGTTTCTTTGTCTTAGAGCGAGATTGGCGTTCTTCTTTGGCGGCAGAAGGTGGTTGTTCTTCGCCAACCGTTGTAGCACCTTGTGATGGTTCACCACTTACACTATCTGCTGCTTGCGATGGCGGTTCTTGTTCGTTGCTCGTCGCTGATGCTGGTGCTGTAGCTGCGGCTGCTACACTTTCTTCTTCTTTCGGACGATTGGCTGATTTCGGTGATGCACTTCGACTTCGATCGTCTTTTTCTTTATCCGAATACAAACTCTGATCTGCAGCTCCGGGGGGGCGCGAAGCGCCCCTACCAACTAGGTGTTTGGGTGGCGCGAAGCGCCACCCCAACAGCTAGTATAACATAAATGAGGCTTGAGCGCGAATCTGAAGATATCTTGGGAGATGGGGGCCGCTTGGGGCCAATGGGGGTGCTGCGCAAGCCCCTGCCTCTGATTAATAATTTAAAGTACTTTCTGTTATTTGATCCTCCCCTTTCTACCCTAAAGAATGCTATTTACCATCCCCATAGACCTACATTGTCCTGTTACTTGCAATAAAGGGGGAAATGCTTTATAATAGACATAAAAAAGTTTAGCTATTCTTACTGGACACACAGTGTAAGCGTCCTTTCGACTCGTGCTTTTTTGTCGTCTTCCGTTTTTTCAAACCCTCATAAGTCACGATGTGCCTACTCCAAAAAATAAAATAATTGATGAGCGGGGTGACCGTCTGTGCTGTGTACGCTAAAGAGTTGATTCTCAGTTTTTGGGATCCACCCTCCTCTGTTGCGCGCGCCCGCGCCGCCCGTCCTCCGTCCTTTTGGTGTGTGGTTGTGATCGTACTAGTGCGTTCTTCTTAATGGCCACGAGTTTCCATTTTTCAGAAGGAGCTGGAATCCAGAATTTATAGTTTCTTTCAATAGAAATATTTGAAAGATTTACAGTTTTAGTTTATCTATCCCCTCCCAACTTCTTTTATTTAAACTAAGCTTACGCTTCGAAGATTAGGCCTAAGTATTTGTTCACAGCATAAACATTTTTTTACAATATAACCACAAACGTGGCCAGAGATGAAGGGCAATAATCATCCCCTGGAAACTCATTTGCCCTATAAGCCCCAAACCCCTATATTAACGGCCACTGTCCAATTTTGAATGTCAATTTCTCATCGGTATTCACTAATCCGACAAGATTGAAATTATCGAAATTATTCAGCTCATTTTGGTTAGTTGAGGTTTTAGCTGAAATAATTGCCTCGCTATCACAGGCATTCTCACAGGAAGCATTGTAGGGATCTTCTAGAGGTTCCAGACCATCTGAGGCAGTTGTTTCCACGCAGTGCTCATTCGCGGAAATATCCGATACTGCAATAGAATCACTCGCGGACGCCAGACAGTTTTGACAAACGACACTAAGCCATCCCCCGTCGTTTGGTACGCAAAGGGTTGAGTTTTTCGAAGGATGAGTCGAATCACGAGGGGGCGTTGAAGTACTTTATCTGGCATTACAACCAACAGCAGGCAGCCTTACTTCTTTAGCACTACCTACTCCCAGCGCCGAGATAAAACTTAACAGCCTTGTCCTTCAAAGGGGAAATGACCTTTTTCTGTCGGATGTACATTCGGCTACACCCTCTCCTTCTCTCTGCTTATGAACATCCCTTTTGAGGTCTATCGCAACAAAGTCCTAGGGTGCTGGCTCGGCAAAGCGATTCTTTTATTTTATTATTAATATTATTATTATTTCGTTTAAATTTTCACTTTTACAGCTACGCATGATAGGAGATGTTCAGAGAGGGGAAGGGGGGAAGTATCCGGTGTTAGAATAAAACCATGAAACAGTAAAAATTTGTGGTAAATTTATATTAAGAAACAAAAAATAGTTTATTTGAAATGTTATATAAACTTAAAAGAATACTGAAAAGGAAGTAGAACATTAAAAAATAAAATATTAAAAATAGACTATGTGAGACTCCTGTTGAAGCTGATCAATTGGTTGACCGCGTGTGAAGGACACGTGACCGCGCTATACACACTGAATCCCGCCTGTCGTCGTTTCACTGCGGGACACAATCTGAAGACTCTGACACAAGGAGCACACTCATGAAACGAAGACAGAATGTGACCAGGAATGCCGCCATTCGTCGCGGATTCTCACTCATCGAACTCCTGATCGTGCTGGCGATCCTGGTTCTGCTCGCCTCTTTGGTCGCGCCGCGCCTGCTGGGCAGCCGGGAAAAGGCCAATATCGACGCAGCCAAGACACAGATCAGCCTGTTGGATGTGGCCCCTCTAAGTCTTGGTAAGTTCTCCAAAATTACATTCGTGTTGTAGTTTTCTTCGACTTTGACTCGCAGTCTCATTGCTTTTTACCAAAATTTGTGCAACGTCAATGTCATACTATCGTAGGCATCGAAACTGCTGGTGGTGTCATGACTACTTTGATCAAACGAGGGACCACGATCCCCGTGAAGAAGTCTCAGACGTTTTCTACCTATGCAGATAACCAACCAGGCGTAAACATTCAGGTTTTTGAAGGTGAACGTGGAATGACCAAGTCCATAAAAATCATGTTTTTCGCGCTGGAACAATTTCAACTGTTGCGGAACGGAGTGCTTTTAATTTATACAAAAATTATTTAGAAACCGAATATGATAATCAAGAATCACGACTTTCGAAAGGAACTAAAGAACGAATTATTTATTATTGTACTGGCGTTAAAAGAACAACTGGACAACATCCTGGTGGTTTAATGATTATTCCGCAAGGGCGTGAAATTTATGATTACTGTCCGTTCAACTTTCCTTCTAATAATCAAAATGTTCCGTTTAAAACAACCCATTTTGCACTGGGGGATTATCCTTATGGGTGGCCGGGAGGGGGCTGAGGGCATGAAGTGCACGAAGGCCGGTGCGATTCCGCGTAAGCGGATCACGCTATAGCCGGTAATCACCACATCCGGTCGCGGTAGCTGATCTCAACGCCTTCCTCCGCATCCTCGACGCTGATCGCGCCGTCGATCTGGTCGGACACCATCCTGCCCAGCGTCGGCAGTTCGCTGCGATCGATGCGGTAGTCGTCCTCCCACAGTTTCGAGCGTTTCAGCGCCTTGGCGCAGTGCAGATAGGCTCTTCGAGAGTTCTTTTTCGTAAAAACCACCAATAATGAGTTCACTAGTTTTATCTCAAAGTTTATCCGTTAGTTAATAAGGGCTGTATATTTCACTGCTGCTATTAAAACACTTCAGTTGTGTAATTTGGTAGGTAGCCTTTATGAAAACCAGCCTTACTTTTATTAATTCTAACCACATCATCAGCATTGAATTTATTTATGAATGGTTTTTCAACTTTTATATCGGGAAATAAATTAGTGAACACCTTTTTTCACTTCCATTTTTAATCGCTCATATTAGTTGTGGATGCCGAGGCGTGTCTGCTAGCGAAAGTTCGGCATGGAATCTGCGTCGCTTGGCATTCACTCGATCATTCGAGCGTCTGGTTTTCGCGAAATGACGAAGGCCAAGCGGGACTCGTTTACACCTCAGGTGAACCAGAGAAAAAACATGGACACTCATCCCAACGCCCTCGTCACGGGAGCCTCCTCCGGAATCGGCCGCGAAATTGCGAAACAGTTTGCCAGCGAAGGCTACGACCTGATCCTGGTGGCTCGTCGTGAAGAAAAACTGCGTGAATTGGCTTGGAGTATTATGATTGGTAAATTTTTCTGAGTATGGTGTAATATTTTACTTAATTACCTGATTGATTCTCTAAAATTTCATACTAGAGAATGAACTATAGCCTATAGTAATTGAACTACAAAGCACAACATTAGACTAATATGAAGGATGGGTCTAGTTAATTATAGATGGGAATTTTGTAAGTATAATCGGTATCAGGGCTGTAGAAGTGGCTGAAACCTGGTAAAGAATAAAGCATGGCACATTTTAGATTTAGTTGGCTGCCCATTTTTTTCAAGTTCGTCTTCAGATTTAGAGTTTGAAAAAGCAGCTGAAATAAGAGATGAAATTAAAACTCTTCAAAAAGAAAATTTAGGAATATAATTGTCCAATTTAAAAATAAATCTATAGTTATAGATATATGTAAAAGTTAAAAGAATAGGATATTTATGGCTCTACTAGGAAGTATTATATCATTTATTATTATTGTTTTTGCCTCTGGTTGGATTACAGGCTTTATCTTTAAGAAAAAAGGCTTTGGTTTAGCAGGTAATTTTATTGTTGGTGGAGCTGGAGCATTACTCGGGAGTGGGCAGATCGACGGAGCGCTGAGAGGCCTCACATTTGAGGGGGCCAGTCAAATAGCGCGAACAATGTGCGCGTTTGCGTCTCGCCTGTTCGTCGGTAGCCGCGAACGACGCCGGCAGCGGATAGCTTTACTGCATTGTTGATGATTGAGTTAGGAACCCGCGCATGGGCGATCGGGAGATTTGGGTGAATCCGTTTGGAGTGAGCACCAAGTTCCAAAGGGGTGATTAATATGAAATTTAATATGGTATATATTATTAAATTTAATGTGAAATTTAATAATGTGGAAATAAGAAGATGCACGTTTAAAATACATCTGATTTTATTAATAATATTTGAGTATTAAATAAACCTTCGTTTTAGTTTTCAGAAATAAGAGCATCCACTTTTAAACTACGCGTTATTTTATTAATAATATATAAGTAATTAATAAATTTGAGTTATAGTTCTCATAAATTGGAATATCCATGTTTAAAACACATGTGATTTTATTAATAATATTTGTGTATTTAATGAACTCGGATTTAGTTTTTAAGAAAAAAGAAAATCCATATTTAAAATACATCTAATCGGGGTCTTTACCAAACGACCGGGAGCGCTCACCAACGACTTCTTTGTCAACTTACTCGATTTGGGTACGACTTGGAAGGCGGCTTCAGCAACCAAAGACGTCTTTGAGGGCCGAGATCGCGCTACGGGCGAACTCAAGTGGACCGGTACCAGAGTAGATCTCATTTTCGGCTCCAACTCGGAGTTACGGGCGCTCGCCGAAGTCTATGCCTGCGAGGACGCTCAAGGGCAATTTGTAGAAGACTTTGCCGCCGCTTGGAGTAAGGTGATGAACCTCGATCGTTGGCGGATTCTATTGAACTCCGGTCAAAACGAACCGAGAGCGGTTTTGCGATCTCGGACAGGCTGGACAGAAAACCTTTAATATTCATACGTTTCAGAGCCTTTTGCTTTTTCCGGCAAGTATTGTGTACTTGACAGATTTTGGAACCTAACTGTAACTTTTTCGATCGTTTTGAAGTGCCGACCACTAGTACATAAAGAAAACCGTCGTCACGTTAAACTAGGGGGGAAAAAATGTCTCAAGACATATCCGAGTCCCGTAAACAGCACTGGGCGAAGACGAAGCCGCCGCCCGTTTCGCCGCGGGTCTCCGGCACTCCGGCATACACGGATGCCGCCAGGACCCACAACAGGCCGGCACCAATGAGCAACATGCCAAGAACATTCACCTCGGTCGAGTCTGCGGTCGCCAACATGAGTGTCATGCCGACTGCGACACTCAGCAGTCCGGCGCCACTCGCGGACCAGCCATTCAGCTGGCCGCGCTTGTTTTTCGGTATGGTTTTGCCAAGGACATCTTTGGCGGCGACCGAACAAAACCCGCGCGCAAGGCTGAACAGGCTGATCAGTGGTGGCTTCCAGGCAGGTGCGGACCTCAGCGGCGTGACCTTTCTTCCCGCGAATTCCATCGTCGATGATGACATCAACGAAACGACCTATCGTGGCGCGCGCGTCAGCGCTTTGTGGGACCTGAACGAAGACTGGACTTTAAACGTCTCCTACATGGACCAGGATCTGGAGTCGGACGGTGTCTTCTTTGGCGACCCTGATCTGGGTGACTACGAGATTCAACGGTTCTCGGAAGACGACATTGAAGATGGCTTCCAGAATCTGAATTGGACCGTGAGCGGTCGGTGCTATCATAGACGAATTTTTATTTCTATAAGAAGAACCGTATGATATGGATAGCATTTAGTTTTAACAAAATCGGACCACTTACCACACAACCAACGTAACCATCTACCATTTGCGCACTATTTTTTAATCGAATAATGATGTCTCATATTTTTTATTAAACCCCGTCTAGTTTTTTCTTTTGTAGCCCATACAGGGTTACGCTAACCCTTAAGGATGCCATTCATGCAATCGGAATCCAAACAAGTGAACATTTACTGGAAAATGGGATTGATTGGATAGGCTCGATGTTTTCAAGTTCACTTAAACACGGCCTTAAGGAAATTTCAGAGACTCTTTATCCCGTACAATAAATTGGCCAGTATTTTCCAAAAAATGTTCTGGCCTCTAAACCCCGTCTCAAACACCTTACACGTCTCTACACTTTCCAAACCAACAAGCTCTATTCCTCCGCAACACTATCTTCTTTTACTATGAATCAAACGGTTCATGGTCACGAACTTTTAGCAAGGAGTGACCCGGCTCAATAGTAATCCAAACTCTAAAAAATGGAATCTTGATACCAATCTCGTCAGCTATAATAGCAATAGTGAGTAATATACCATCTTCAATTGTATAAAAATATGCTTTATGTTACTTGAAATGAAGATCAAATAAGGCATAATATGAGCTCTGGAAATCCGATGATCTGGGGATCTGGAAATGGATTTCTTTCTATACAACAGTGAGTTCAAGCTATGATAAAATTCTAGAGCTAGTCCATAGTCCTAATACTACCAAGATGGCTTTACTTGGGACTTGTCTACAAACTAATCATGACATGTCCTTTTCAGAACCAAAACGAGAGCCATGTAGTCTTAGTGCCCAAATAAGGGTGTACTTTCCAGACTATCGTATAGTACGCTACTTATGTAAAGCAATGATAAAAGTGCAGTTGCACCATAATCAATCTTGATAAGGAGAAGCCACCAACGCTGAAAATTTTGTTCAAATAACACGTATATATGTATTTTTACTTTACTAGGTTTTGTTTGTATGTGGGTGTTTGTGCTATTATTGCCCCGCACTGTAAGAAAAAGATTGGTCATCGGGATTGTTGTACATCTATCCTCTGTCAAAAGCTAGCATCCACATGGCTGGAATTCAAGGGAAGTTTAAAATAGAATTAATTCGTGATGTAAAAGCATTTGCTTCAGATGTTAGCTCATTTAGAGCTGCATACGTTGCAGATGGTCCAATGGTTACTGGATTGAAACCTAAAGAGGCCGTTGAACGGTTAAGAAGATTTAAATCTGAATATGAAGTAAGAGCAAGAAAACAAGAAATCCTTGCTGCTGGGGAAGAATTATTTGCTTTAAGAACAACTGACTATCCCGAGCTTGTAAAAACAAGAAAAGAATTAAATCTATTGGATCAATTCAGTGGCGGAAACAGTTCATGCCGTCGGCCGCCGCCTGTCGGTAGTCGCGCTCCCAGTCCTCCGGAGGTGGATTGGACTTGCGGAAGTAGACGGCGCCGAAGGGCAGGTCCGGAAGGGGAGTCGCCCGTCCAGGTTTCTCGTCGGGAAGGGCGGCCAGTCGGTCGCCGCGCCCCGGAAGACCGGTCTGGAGGAGACCGGTCAGGAAGATGAGGACGGTCAGGAGACGAGGAGGGAAGGTCCGCCCGGTCGGGATGATCGATCGCATCGAGTGGATCTGGAGCTGCGCCATCGCGGCGATTCAGCTGATCCCGAGTCCAATCGATCGCCGCGCGGGCCTTCGGGTTGAAGTCCGAGGCGTAGTACATCGCCCCGTGTTCGTGATTGCCGAGCATCGAGAACTCGGCCAGCTCCATGACCCGCAGCAGCGTTTCCCGCGGCTCCGGTCCGTAGCCAATCACGTCGCCCAAACAGATGATCCGGTCGGGCGACAGCTTGTCGATTTCCGCCAAGCACGCGCCGAGCGCTTCTGTGTTGCTGTGGATGTCCGAGATGAAAGCGATCATCGTGGAGAAGGGGGTTCGGTGTTGTGGGCCTGCTGGGGTTCTTGCTGAGAGATAGCGGTGTGATGGTTGCTCTTTGCGAAATCAGCGACACTGTTGATACTAACGGAGTGATGCATGATATTTTCATTATCACTTGTCTCGATCACTGTCGTTTCCTCACCGTCATTGTTACTCCCATTATTGTTTGTGTTGGCCACGTCCATTGTTACAGTACAACTATTTTTTTTTCCCTAGACCTGTGGGTTTTTGTTGGCCTTTCTCAGTAAGTTTCCTGTCGGGTGATTGTTGTAACAGCATGCAGAACTGTTCGGCTTATGTTGTCTTCAATGAACTAAATGATGATCCCACATATACTAAAACAATGTGCTACATTAGTATTAACCCTTTAGACACTGACATGATGACCCAGCAATAGCTGGGATAATGGACATTTCTGATTGGTTCACCCTCTATGTGTAGAGTTCGGTATGTGTGTCGCCAACGGGTATATTCCAGAAAAGAACGATGGGTAAACGATGAAATAACCGTTATACGACTGGTAAGCGGGGGCAATCAGAAACATTGTATCCATGGTAGACAAAAAAAAGCAACTCCTCCACCAAGAGATAGAGGAATAGCATCTTTGTCCAATCTGGGCTTAAAATGGGAGTCATAATTAGGAATTGAACCAAAATATTCAGTGGCAGACTGCATTTCATTAAGGCAATCAATACCAATCTGGTTTTGTCAAGAATAATTTGTAGTTCATCCATTTTATTTACCGATGACCTTAGATTTGCAAGAAGAATTCTAGGAAATGAGTAGGAGGGGGAGTGATGTATCATAGCAGGGTTTTTGATTTGCTATTGGATATGTGTGTTCAAATTGCTCATTGGATAAACTCGGAACTTGTATATCAGAGAAACGATTGTTTGAATTCGTCATCTCGTTCATTTGCATTGATGTATCCATTGTGTTTTCATTTTTATTCAAATATACAGTTGCCATTAACAATTCTGAACTTACCTTTCGCACCTCTGTGCCGAAGAATTCTCCGATGAAATTTTTACCTCTCAATGTTCTCTCTCTCTATATATATACACGTATCTCTCTGTCAAATAAAACAAAGAAGTGACAAACTAAAGCCCTACGGGACACAACCGCATCGGTTCAACGATGGCGTCGAACTGACGTACACGTCGATCACGGACCCGGACGGACGTTTCACGTTCGAAGGCCTGCCCGCGGGCGAGGCGCGTGTGGAACTGCTAAAAGACTTTGGCAGCGTTTCCACCTTCTCTCATGGTGTGATTGCGTGGACCGAAAGCGGCAAGCGCTCGACCGTAAACATCGGCGGCGACGGGAAGACGGTGGTCGGAAAAGTCGTACTGCCGGAGGGTGTCAAAAAAGGCGCGGACTTTTCGGACATGCCGCAAATGATTTATGTTCTTGCAACGACCACACAGGCACAAGACGCTGGCTCAACGTTCCTTGTGGGCGCCGTTCCTCAAGTGGAAACGTTAGCGTCAGGGATGAAAATCGGTACCGTCATTCAGGGCGGATTTGACCAGTTTATCGGCACGACTGGAACGATCAATAGCGACGGCACAACGGCACGTATCCTGGTAGATCGTTTTTACGCGGACAAGATTCAAACCAACATGGCCGCGCAGGTGCGTATCGGCTCGCAGGCAACGTGTGAAGCCGTAGTGGGCGAGGTAGACCGTAGGTTTTCAAATAAACCACGTACCGTCTTCAAATTCCGACTAAAGTTGATAATTTTGGTATTATTTGATAGCTGAGACTTAGATTTATGAATTCAACGCATTACATTTTTGAAATGATCCAGTTTGTTTTTTTTTTGGACAGATTTTTTTTTTTTTGAGACAGAGAATTTTGCAATTAATCTGAAGCTACTATTACGATCAAATGGAAACTTCCAAGAAAATACTTATAAACTTGCAAGAAAATGCAAAATTGTTACATTGGCAATTTCCTTAGCATACTTTCTTTTGAATAAGAAAAAACTGCTTAAAAGGTCAAAAATGTTGTTGAGTCAGTAGTTATCTCAAAAGACCACATGCGAGGGCTGTCTCAGGATGTATTGTATTGGTTCACTGACAACATGAATGATTACTCAATACCAGATAACGCATTATTCTTTAAATTCAACGGAACATACCAAGAAATTCTTGAAAACCAGACTAGATGTAAGGGCTGTCAGAGGATTTATTTTATTACTTCACTGACAAAATGAATCAGAAACATAAATCTGAAACAAACAAAAAAAATCTCGGACTGCGAAGATCCCGGCGAGCCACCGAGCAGTTCCGGAGCCTATGACGGTCAAGTTGCAGGGATGACCGCATGATTCACTGTCCTCACTTGACCCAAGACAACGCCTGCGAAGTCGCCGGGCAATTGGCTGGCTGCAAGGTCCGAACGACTCCTTCAGCGTGCAACGCCTGCCAAGCCAACGAAAACCCGAGAGCGATCAATTTGGTCACGATCGGCATGGCGGTCGTCAACAAGAGACGCCGCAAACAGGACACGCGCGAACTCGAGTCACTGCTTCGCAATTCAGTGGCACAATTGATGGATGTAAAAAATCTTATGCAATGTGGGTTGATTTAGCAAGAAAAGTGATACAAGCAAATAATCCTACTGGTGGTACATTTGTTCATTTTTTGAATCCAGTAAGTTGAAATCAATCTGGTCACTAACGTTCTTTTCTTTTTGTTAACGTTAAAGCTGGTGGTAAACGATCATCACAAACTCAAGCGCAAATACAGACCAGAAAACCTGTAGTGTCATCAGCACCTCCACCAAGAACAGAATCATCTCTATTTGATACATTAGTATCATGCGCATATTCATACGCCTTCTAACATCATTGAAGTCAGACGATCAGAAGTACCACATCCCAAGCCGGGTGATCTTATTGAGATTGATAATATGCACTATAAAATTCAAGGTGAGCCTAAAGTTGATCAACATCAACTTGTGTGGACATTAAATGTGGTCAAACAATGACCCACCTTCCCTTGGATTTTAAATCCAAGGTACGGCGAGGCTTAAGTTTTAGTATTTGTAGGAGAAACCGTGTGAAACTGAAAGCAGCTTTAAGTGGTAAGCTTGATCAGTATCTCGGGGATCGGCTTCTTCTACGTCAAGGGTCATGGCATCTCGGACGAGCTGATGGCGGCGACGTTCGAGGCCTCGCGCCGGTTTTTCGCCCAGCCGCTGGAAGAACGGATGAAGATCCACAAGGATCGCTTTCACCGGGGCTATCTTCCCATCGGCACCACCCGGTATCCCGGCAAGGCGCCGGACCTGAAGGACAGTTTCGATATCGGCGTCGAACTCTCGCTGGATCACCCGAACGTGGTTGCCGGCCTGCCCTTGCACGGCCCCAACCAATGGCCGGACCTGGGGATATCAACCTGCCATTAGAAGATTAAGAACAAATGATCTACGAGAAAGGTGTCACTAAATTTAATTATGGAAAAAATAATTATGTTTATAGTGTATTTCAAGGCAAAAAATTGACATTATCGGATTTCTCCTCGGAAAAATTAAGATTAAAGTGTTAACTGACTAAGATGATCTAATTGTGGAGCCAGAAGTTAATCTAAACAGTTCTTGGGCAGGTCTCTGGTTAGGCTAGCAATTAGGGTCACGCAGATCTTAGTTCATCCAAAACCCCACGTTCTTACGCAAACAACTTTGTCAATGGGGATGATATCACCGCCTACAGCTTTGGAGAGGAATGCCTAAGACTCTGTGTGTGTGCTCGTTGTCAGAAGGACGCGTAATCAATATCTAATTAACGGCTGACGATGTAAATTTGAAAATATCAGGATATTGAAGAGCAACCGAAGGACAACCAGCTCCTTTTACCCTTTTTAGATGCTCCCTTCCCTCATCATTGACCAAAATTTTGAAAAAGTGATTCCCCATAGCCCCTAGGGCAATTATTGTAAGTTATGACATTTTCCCCTTAAAGGTTAATAAATGTTACCAAAGCAGTAATGTTCATAATTGTATATTTTTTTTTGTATAATTTGTATAATTGTATAATTGTATAATGTAATAATTGTATAATTGTATAATTATTGTATAATTGTTCATATGTAAGTCCAATTTTCAAGCTTAAAACTACCATGCTATTTTTTATCAGCATCATCAAAATACACAGAGCAATAGATACAACCTTACGTTATTTTCATGTCAGAAAGCCTTCTAGTTTATTACAACTACTCTGTTATTTTTTTTATCTGGTTTCCAGGAACAGCACGTCGATGCCCTGGGCAATCATGCTGTCCACATCGGCCACCTGCTTGGCGGCGGATCCGGCGGCATCGGTGGCGATCAGGTCCCAGTTGCAGGCCTCAGCCGTGTCATGGAACGACTTGGTTTCCGCGATGCGCCAGGGGTTGTTGCTCTCCATCTGCGCAAAGCCGACCTTGTAGCGCTCCTTCTGCGCCAGCGGCGGGGTCTCCGCGCCTGCGATGCCGGCGCTGAATGCCACCAGCGCCGAAAGTGCTGTGCCCAGAATGATACGTCGTTGCAAGAAGTAACCACATTATGACAATGAGAGCGTAGTTAAGTTTGACAAGCTTAATAATATAAGTTATATTAACTAATTATATTAATCGGCCCATTAAATTGACTTTTACTTATAGGTGGTGATATTCAGGGTTGTTTACTTAAGAATTTGGTTTAAACGAAAAAATCTCATCGTTCCCCTTTGTATTTTTTTCAAAGCTTGACAAAATAGTTTCACTGATTAATTTATATATTTTTTTTTTTTACTTACATAGCCTCCTCGACGGAAAGGTTAAATGACAGCGTATTTAGTTAGTTTATTATATTTTTTTTGTCGATGTTTTAACAAATAAAACCACATTTTTTCAAAATAAATATCATTCGATTAGATGCTAGGGAGGATGCTAGGAGAGGGAGGAAGGGTACCATCATTAATATTGACAAACCTTGATGAGCCTTATGATTTAATTTTTTCATTGTGTTTTGTTGATGTTGTGACTAATAACATAAACAAAACACATCATTGGAGCACAAATGACATAATATCTTTCAGACGGTTTCTTTTTGGCATGGGGGTCAGAAGCTCTACCTATGTGTTTACCCTTTATTATTTGCAGTCTTTCTTTAATGATCCAGCGCACGAAATTACTTTTGCCGACCATGCTTACGCTCAAGCTATCCAAAACTTACTCCAGGCAGACCCTCGGCGCCCAGGTCATAATATTCAAGAAACCTATCAAGCGCTTGATGTTGCTTTGAATGAGTTTGTTCGTCTTCGTTTGCAGTTTTGTAGAGATGAGGCAACGCACCCTTTACGCGACGCATTGAGCACTCTTATTCAGGCTCAGCTTAGGCTCGTTTTCACGCTGACCTGTCCGCAATCACTTTACTTCGGTAAATCAGCAACCGCCGGTGTTGTGTCAATTACCACCAACGATCCAGGTGATGAGTTTGAATTCCAGATCAGCGGTGGTGCTGAAACAGAATACGACGGTACATTTGGTGAAATGATCATATCCGGCCCTCTTACCGACACACTGGGCGCACGCTTCGCCCTTGGTTATTCGGAAAACGATGAGTTGTTTGAGAACTTTTCCGCCGAAAATGACACCAGGGCTGCTTTTACTGGCGCAGACAAGTTCTATGGCGATGAGTCTATCGATCATACGATGATGATTCAGCATTTGTTAACCATGAAATTATCCAAATTAAAAATGCAATCATTGGAAACAATCTCCAACAAAAAAATAATGCTTTTGACAAAAAATCTTTTTTTGAGGCTGGAGGAGTTAAAAATTTAACAAGACTAAAACTATCACCATCCTCGTCGTCGTCGTCAGTACTTTCACTGTTTTCAGATTCAGAATCTGAATTTGAACCTGATTCAGAATCTGAATTTGAACCTGATTCAGAATCTGAATTTGAACCAGATTCTGAATTTGAATGTTCCGGATGCCAGCATGCATCTAGTAAATTCCACCGCTGATGTTTTGGAGCTGATGAAAACTGGACAAAAGAACAGGCCAGTTCGTTCCACTGCTCTCAACGAGTGTAGCAGCCATTCAAACAGGTTTATATTTCCTTTCTTATGATGATCAGTTCTTAGAAATTCAAGAAAACATTACAACACTAATGTGTTCATTCATTATCTTTCCAGTATATTGACTATCCATGTTCATGGCAAGGATTTGGTATCGGAGAGTTCTCTTCAGGGTTGTCTTCATTTATATGGATGTTCGTTCTAATATCTTTGTTTCGATGTTCTACTTGTAAGTAATTTTAATAATTCTATAAAGCCACCCAGGAAAGCGTACATAACATAAAGATTGTTTAAATCTAGCAAAGAGCTAACCAATGTCCATAGTAACCAGGAGTTTACAAAAACTGTCAGAAATTTAAACTGTCTAGTGAGATAAAATCGCTAATTTATCCCGATTCAGAAACCCTTTTAGACAATTTTAACAGTAAAAAGTCATGTCACGAAAAAATTTATAGTAAATTTTAATCAGGTCGAGCCGAACAGGTCCACGCCGAAGAAGTCCTCGCTCTTCTCGTGGAACACGCGCCGAAGCACCGGGTGGGAGCGCGCCTCGTAGTTCAGGAGGAGGTCCTTGTCCGCGACCATGTCCAGCAGGATCAGGGTCTCGATGGGGAACTCCTTCCTGTTCTGGGCGATGCGGCGGCTGCCGTAGCAGTTGTCCGGCACGTTGTTGACCTTGGCGCTCCACTGGTGGATCGCCTCCTCGCCGTCGAAGAACACCAGCCAGATGGTGAACGGCGGCTTCTTCTTCTTGACGCAGTAGGTTTTAGACTTTTACAGCTAGGGAAGGAGGCAGTACCCATGCTCTTCTTTGAATTGATTTTCGTTTGTTTAAATTTTGATTCATATATTTAATTAAAGCTTTATTTGTTTTAAGTTTTATTTATTCATTTATATTAGTAAATGTTGTATGTTTGTTTGCTATGATTCTTTATTAAGTTTTTGTTCGTCTTGGGTTTCATTTATGCTACAATAGTAAAATATTTTTTTTTTTCGTCTTAAGCTTGATTTGCATGTTTTATCTTAGCTGAACTCATGTATCCACTAAAATTGAAGCGCCACAACCATGTAGAGCATTTATACCATGGTAGCCTCCAGTAAAATTTGTATTCGTATTAAAATCTGCTTCAGAGGCACCTTCTTCATTACATTGTGCTAAAATTTCAGTATGTAATTTCTCATGCAAAGTTAGTCTCTTTTGTTTTTCAAGTTTAGATGAAATAATAAATTAAAAAAAAATAGAAACAAAAACAAACCTGTTGTGGAGTAACACAACGAAGCATTGTTTTATAAACCTGTAATCGTTTGTGACCAAGAACTTGCATGCGCTCGCTCCGAATCCAAACCGAGACCATAGGCCGTCATGCGCTCTGTGGAGAGCAGAGGGCGAGTGAGAATGGACAGGAACGGCACCAACTTGACAAGAATACCGTTGAAGTCCACAGCGCCAATCACGGCAGGTAAGTCGCCACCGGCGGCAGAGTATGGCGTGAGTGTGCAAGCAACGAGAGGTACCTCGGCAGCGAAACCCTGTGCGAAAACGGAAATGTCGCTTGTTGAGTACGAGGAGGAGGAAGAGGAGGAGGAGAGGACAGACGGACCTTTGCTTAATTTGAATAAATGGCTCTTTTGAAAGTACTAGAAAAACTTTAGAATTTCTGTTCGTTTTAAGTTTTAATATTGCTTCTTACTCTTACTTAAAAAGAACTTGTATTTTTTTGTTTAATTTGTGTTCGTTTTTTAAACAATACTGGGAAATCTGGCATTCCCTTCGTGGAAAATGTCCTTCCCCCATGAAAAATACCTTCACTGAAAGATTCTTTCACGTAATTCTTTCCCTTGACTTTCATCTGGAAAAAAATACAAAATTCACAGTTTCAAACAGTTCGCATGCCGGCGGCGGCATAGGCGCCGACGATCCCGACCTTGGCGGAGTAGCGATAACCGTCGGCGCCGATGGACGCCGCGACGTCGGCCGCTTCCTCGAACAGGCCGATCCCGGCCAGCCCCTCGGCCAAATAGATCAGCTCGCCTTCGCGGCCCGGCGCATCCTCGATCCCGTAGATGTTGTTGGTCGCCGCGCCCAGGGTGGCATAGGCGTCGCCACGGTTGCCCATGGCCACCTCGGCACCTGCCAGGTCGATGGCGGCCAGCAGCCAGTTGTGCGGATGCTAATAGGTGCTCTTTCGAATTCTTAATCTCCAGGCTTTAATAAATATTTCCGTCTTGCCAGCATAGTCATATATTAGTCGAAATTTTTCAGCGCAAGAGTCTGACCGATTTTTTGTATCATGTGTGCTCGGTTTTGGACTATTAGGGCATAATATTAAACTTAACAGATTTTAGTTTAAATATCTCTCAAACTTGCCTGGTAAAAATGAAATTAGTGATTGATCAGTCAGAACTGAATATTCATCATGAATTATGAGGATATGCCATTTCCCTCTAATTTTGCTTTTTGGGGGGATGTTCGTTCTCTTTTTCGGAAGAAGGGAAACCTCCCCAGGCATAAGCTTTTGTAGCCTTAAATAGGTAAGAGTAAATTTAATGGAACTTATATATTTGAAATCACTGTAGTAATCCAATTATTTTGACACATCTATTTGGTATCAAAATTCTATTTATTAGAGTTCCGGTTATGAGAGTTACTCAGGCTTGTTGCTTTTAGTGGATCCGTTTTTTGGAGTTTCAGTTACTACTGAGCCGCGTCGCTCCTTAATACAGTTCGTCCCCACAAACTAGGCACGTCCTCTGCGTTTTCTGAAGCAACATGGTTTTCAAGGAACGGTCTATCCCGTCAATCCGAAGCGAAAACGGATTCAGGGCAAAGCGGCCTTCTCGAGTCTTGGCGCCTTGCCGGAGGTACCTGACCATGTGTTCGTGCTCGTCAATGCGGCAGCGACGCTCGACGCCGTCGCGGAAGCCGGTGCGCTGGGCGTGCCGGCCGCGACTTTGCTCGCCGACGGATTTGCGGACGCAGGTGCGGAAGGGCGTCGCCGGCAGGAACAACTTCTCGAGATATCCGTATAAAAAAGACAATATATAATATATAAAGGGAACATAAACTGAGGTTTATGTTCCCTGTAAAATACATAATCTTACAGCAAGTCCACAACTGTGACTTGCACCAAAAGGATAATATGTTTATATCATCTGACTCATTAGTTTTAGACTTATCAATTCACTAATCCCAAATTATGATATTACTTTGTCTTCTCCTTGGAAAATGATTTAAACTTGTTTAAATCATAAATCAAAATACAAAAATTTTCCTAGTTTTGTATGTTTCTGAAAAATTTTCATTTTATTGCATTGTAGGGGCATGCCATCATGCAATAACGGCAACCGATGCAGATATGCTTGTCGACCAGCACAATTCCGTCGGCCCGCTTGAAGGATGCGCCTGTGGGGCAAACGTCAGCACAAGGCGGGCTTTCGCAATGCTGGCACATGACCGGGAAACTGGCTTCAAACCCCGTATCCGGGTTTTTTATCTCCATTTTCCTGATCCATTGGGCATCTATTCGCGGATCGCCGTCGAGTTCCCAGCCGTTCTCCTCAGAACAAGCCGTGACGCAGGCATTACAGTCTTTGGATTTCGCCCAGATGCTTCAGGTCAAGCCGGGCTGCTACATCCTGATCGGCAACGGATTGGAGGGGCACTGCGGCGCCACGCTGCACAATCCGCATTACGATCTCAACGACGATATTCTTGGGACTGGATGCGACTACTGGGTCGCCCTTGTCCAAGCCGAGCTCCCGCCCGGCCACCCTGCCTGAGGGGCGGCCCTACAAGATCATGTCTTCCAGCGCTTTCGAGTGCCGGGTGATCTGGTCGTAGCCATCCTCGGTCAGGATGAAACTGTCACCCACCTGGCGACGGGGTTGATCATCGCGGTGAGCGGGACGCCGCCGGCGTCTTCGCCGTCTTCATCCGCGGCGCGCGCGCCCTCCACCATGTAGACGACGATCCGCCAGGGCATGTGCACCTGGGGGGCGGCCAAGCCCGTGCCGTCGGCGTCTTCCATGGTCTCGATCATCGCGTCCACGAGCCGCGCGACCTCGGGTGCCGTGGGATCCGGCACCTCGGCGGCGCGTTCGCGCAGGATGGGATGCCCCATCCGGGCTATCTTGAGTATCGCCATGGGCGGAATATGCGTTTGCCATATAGAATCGGCTGATTTGCCTTTCCGTCTTCCAAAAAGAAGCAACTAAAAAAGTTGAACCGAGTATGGTCCCCTGTATAGCAGGTATCCGTAAGTTGCCGAGCACGGGGACGAGCCGAGCATTCTCCCATTGTGCACGGTGACCTACGTCTTAGCTCGTAACATGCTACAGAGCGAGCGTTATAAGATACTCCGTATATTGTATGCATTGTTATTTTTATGGGCTTCCCCCCTTGGAATCATATTTTAGAACAAGCGACCGTTGCAACAGTCGACGAGGGTCGATCTTCTCGGGATGCTGTATTCGATCTGAAACAAAAGATGAAACTCGAATATAAGCGCCATCTTCGCGCCGTTCGTTTCTCCAGTGAAACTTCTGAAAAGTAATAATGAGTGGCGAAAAGTGATAAATTCTGCCAAGTTTCCGAACACAAGTTCTAGTGATATTATACCTCGTCCATCTTGGATCAAACATTATTCAAATTATTTTCAACAGTTAATTATGTAGTGCATAAGCGTTTCTCACGTTTGCTCGAAAAAAAATTTGCCGTCTTGTTTATGTCTCTTTTCCCCAAATTTATCCGATCAAAATTTTGAGATAGAAATTTTGTTTGAATTAGTCTAACGACCAGATTACAAAAATTTTGGGGTCAACATAATCCCCGAAATCTGGGGAAAGAGATTTAAATTAGGCCCCGGGGCATATAAGGTTTTGAAGGAAAAGATGGTGTATAGACTTCTGACGGGACTCATTCGACAGCAAATCGTAATTTCTAGTGCTCCTTTTAAGTCAAAAGGTATTAGAGGGCAACTAGCCTCCCCCTCCCGTCTAATGCCATTTTTACCCGATTTTGCGCTCCTACAAAATTGGAAAAAGGCGCAATCGAATGGAAATTAAAATTGTGGGTGCCCTATTGAAGTAGCAAATAAAACTTGTGCAACAACAAAATAGATTCAAAATGGTCATTGTATCTTTGTATTGCAATGAACTCTTTTGCTTTTGAACTCTCCAATAACCTTCAGTTAAATATTGATTGAGGCTTTAGGCAGGACAGAGGATAGAAATTAATTTTTATTCTTCCTTCATCCCTGGGAATATTTTGTGGACTGGGTCAGTGTTATTGATGCTATTTCTTTGATAAAATCAGGGTTTTCTTTGATTTGTTTTTTTAAAAAATATAAAATAGACGTTTTCAAACCACTAAAACTAAAGTTCAATTCGTCTACTTTTGGTTCTGTAAACTTAAAAACAGCCTTACCTTGTTTGGCTAATTTATCAATGATAGGACCTGCGGGATAATCCAATCCTAACATTTTGCCTGTCTTATCAAAAGCCTCACCAGCAGCATCATCTATTGTATGACCTAACAATTCCATTTCTAAATGGTCTTTGACCAAAACGATTTGTGTATGACGGGCCCAACGAAACCTCGCGCGTGTTGCAGGAAACCTATTTCTCCGGCGATGCCAAGAGTTTCGAAACATCTGGCTGTCCGACCTGTATCGTGAGTGTCGGTTACCGGGCAACCATCGACGATGCGTCGACTGCGCAGGTCCACCAAACGGATCGCTTCGCCACCGAATTCTATTTCTATCCCGGCGAATGGAATCTGCTCTTCGACGGCGTGGCCATCATCAACACCGGTGATAGCACCAGCCAGGTCCAGGCCCATCAAATCGACGATCAAGGACAGGTGCTCAATGATAATAGTTCGGAGTAGGACGCCAATTTACAATGGATATTGATTTTAATTAAATTATGCAGTTATTAATTAACTAAATATTGTTTTCTTCAGCTGATTATTACCCCCTTCACGTCATTTTCAGTTGATTTTTGAACTGATTTGTTCATGTTGAACGTAAGAGGTGAAGAGCTGTGCATTCCTCAGCCGGTGTTTTGGTTGATAGGCTGTATTGACCTTTGATTTTATCGACAATGGTTCTCCACGTGAACTACCAAATAATTGTGTGCACAATTATTTGGGCTGCGTTAAAAAGAATGTAATCACCCAATAGGCGAGAAGTGCTTTGCATAATCTCGCAGCCACAACAAGCCAATTGGTAACTCAGGAAGGCGGCCCAGACGAATGGCGACTTTGTTCGTGACTCACCATGATTGTATTGAACATGACACCGGCCCGGGACATCCGGAATGTGCCGATCGTCTGCGCGTGATCCAGCGCGTGCTTGAAGCCGAAGAATTCATGTTCCTTCATCGCGAAGAAGCGCCATTGGCCGATATCGACCTAATCAAGGCGGTCCATGATTATTACAAAAATGCTCGTCACCTGCAAAATAATGCTGCATCACATTTTATTGTTGTTGTTACAAATAGTAAAATAAATAGCCTAAAATCTGTGGGAATATTTTTTTCATGGATCTTACATTTAGATTTTGGGATAGTTTAATCCTCTCCGAGCCAGAATCTGATATACTATTTCATGATAATGTGGAGGGAGGGGGCAAAATGTATTTTTAAAGTTCGGGAGGGGTAATTGAGTTTTTTAGATTTTTTTTTCAATGAAAATTCTAAAAATGAAAAAGGTACTTATTGAACGTGGCCGGGGCCCTCTCGGTTGCCTTGGCTGGGTCGAGCAATCCGGGGTGCGGGCCCGTCTCGACCGGAGCCGCAGGGGCAGGCTTCGGTTCGGGGGGGGCCACGGGCTTGGGCTCAGGGGCCGGGGCCGGGCAGCCGACGAGAAGAACAATGGCCAGAAGGAAGGTCGCTCTTTTCACGCCTGCACGCTATCACGCAGGCTCTGGACGATGAACGACCTCGCGGCGCACTCCTACGGAGGGTGACGGCGTCGAGACTTCAATGAGAATCCTCGTCAGGTACCAACAAATTCACCAACACTTTATCCAACACCAATTCCAACAACAAAAACACCAACAAGTAGTCCAACAACAAAACAGCCAACTAATAGTCCAACAACAGCGATTCCATCAATAAGTCCAACAGAAAACCCAACTTATTCACCGACTCCATTTCCAGTTGTTACACCTCGTCCAACTTCTGAAGATATTAATGAGGATGAAGATGAAACTCCAACAAATTTTCCAACAAGATCACCCATTAATACACGTTTTATTACACTTCGTCCAACTGATAGTCCAAGGTTCCTTTTTGTATCATATTGAAGGGGGTTATCTTAAGCAAGAAGGGGGTTGCCACTATAATTAGACTTACTCCCATTGTGTCAAAGTTAAAGTTTTGAAACTTAAGACAATTCAAGATTATATATTGACCATACTCTATACAGAGCTCTAGATAAGTTTAATTTGGGCATAAAGAGAAGGCAGGTATGGGCAGTGATGGTTTACCTCATATTCTTATAGGAGTATTTATTATATTACGAATATTAGTGCGATAAGGCTTAGTATTATTTCGATTCCTCTTTGGTGGCACTTCACAAATGGACGAGATCACCGCAAAACTTTTGGCTGATGTAGACGTAGACCTATATCGGGCACGTGTCAAAGCCCCGAGCCTGCGCTGGAGCAGCTTGCTGGTCAAAGCACCCCGTGCAATTATCACGATGATTGGATTCGGCCTAAACATGTTATCGGCTATGTTCTGGCCCGATCGATTTCACCGCAAGTTCCGGAAGGTGATTGATCAGACCGTACAAGAAATACAAACCGCAAATTATGATCATCTAACAATACGTGAATTGATCGACAAACGCACGGGTCAATACCAAGGGATCGAAATCGTGTTGCCAGGCCGTTGAATTCTTCTGCCATCACCGACAGGTCATAGTTATCAGAATAACGAGCCATTGTGTGGCGAAGGAACCGTGCCAACTGGTCTACATCAAGACCGACCCTCAAATCATTGGAAGAGTGTCTTCTCGTTGCCCGTGTTGAGCTTGCTTTGCTAATAGCCATGGTCAGGGCTTTCCTCTCCTTTTGGATTTGGGAGACGATTTGTGCATCTATTTTCTCGGAATGAGATTGCTTTCCTGTCGGCCAAACAGCGTCAGGATCAGCAACCACAGCAGCATAGAGCCTTCGTGGTTGCCCCAGACACCGCTGATCTTATAAAGCATCGGCTTCAGCGTGTGGGAATTGGCATAGACCAGACGTACAGAAAAATCCGACGTCACAAAGGCATGGGTCAGGGCCAGAAAGGCCAGTGACGTCAGCAGGAACTGCGCCGAAGCCGCCGGCTCCGCCACGGCCATCCAGCCCGCCCAGCGTTTCTGTGCCCCAATTAGCGGGATAGTTGCCTGCACCACAGCGACCATCGCTGATCCTCGAGGAAGAGGTCGGCGCCGCCATCACCGAGTCGTCCCAGACCGAGGAGTTGCCCGAAGACAGCATCAAGAGCCTCAAGCGCGACACCAATCGGTTCAGCAGCGATCGCTACCCGACGTTGGCCGCCCCACCCAGCCCACCTCCGCCGCTCCCCTCTCTGCCAACACCCCGCCCCCTGCCCGGGGCCCCCACGGCCCGCCCGCTTCCGCCTCAGCCTCCGGTCGCCCTCAGCTCGGGCAAGTTCCCGGCGGCGCCATCCCAGCCTCCGCAGGCTCCGGTACAATTACTAAAGCAATACTTAGCATTACGGAAAAGCTCACTGATAGCATTATCCTAGCCGCACCGACAGGGCGCGCTGCCAAACGGATGGCGGAGATTACTCAGAAAAAAGCTTTTACAATTCACTCAATTCTCGAGTTTGACTTTGCCAAAGGCACCTTTAAGCGCAATAAAGATAATCCCCTTGTATGTGATCTGCTTATCATTGATGAAGCGTCTATGATCGATACATTTTTGATGTATCACCTTCTTAAGGCCGTGCAAAGCCAAACGCGCCTCATATTGGGGGTCGAAGATACCGCCTGTTACCAATACAACCGTTTAGTCTCCCTCAACGAAGTCGGCGGAGAACCGTCGGTGGTTGGGACTCCTCTCTCTGCCTTTCATGAACGCATGCGAGAGCGTCAATCCCATTGGCCAGCCAGTTTATCCGCCACATCCACTCACGACACGAAGCGCAGTGAGGACGTGCGGGCACGCATTCATGTACTCTCCGAAATACCCAAAGAATGGAAAGCCTGCGTCACTAGGTGGCATCGTATCAACAAGAAAAAGAAAATCCATATTGATTCAAATTGCTATTGAACTAATTACTTAATTTGAAAGGTCTGTGCATGTGCTAGCGTTATCTTTTTTCTGGTGATACTTTTACTAGTGCTACTACTACTACTGACAGATAATCGCAGCAGGAAGGCGACTGAGGCGAATACCGCGGTACTCTCCCTCTACTTCCACTTTATTTAAATCATTGTCCTTTGATCTCTCCTTGAAGTTCCGGTTTCCTATAAATATTTTTGTCTAACCAGTTATAACCCCATTCGAGGTCATCCTGCTTTTTGTCTGGAACCAGCTCAACGCTCTGGCGCGCCTGATGAGCCGCTCCGGCGAACCCGGGCGCTTCGACCGTGTCCTCGTCCGCTCCCGCGGGCTCGTGCCGCGCAGCATCCGCCGCTTCGCCCGCGAGCCGATCGGCATGGAGCTCTTCCCCTCCGACCACTGCGGCGTGCTCGCCGAGCTCTCGCTCGGAACCGACGCCCGGCCGACCTACCGCAGCGCGCTGGTCGTGCTCCCCCCCGAGTCTTCGTGGCCACCGGTTCAGGAGCTGCGCAGCGAACACGACAAGTCGTTCGCCCGCTATGACAAATATTGTCCATATCTCGAGCCTTGTTGTTACCGCGGACCCGGCGCGTCTTGAGGAAATTCGACCATCGATTGACGCGTTGAAGATTGCTGAAATTGCGCAGAGTAACTCGAGCGGGAAACTGATTGTTACGCTCGAAACTCCCCACGAACAGCAAATGGTTCAAGCGCTCACCGATATCCAACTGCTGCCGGGCGTTGTCAGCGCTGCTCTTGTCTACCATCAGGCTGTCACCGACACCGAGCTACAGGAACAATCCAACTGAGAGTCAGAGGAATTCGTCGTCGGAAGGAAAACGAGTCGTCGGCGAACGAGCAGGAGTTATTCGAGCAGATCGGCCGCCTGAAGATGGAGGTCGAGTGGTTGAAAAAAAAATCTGCCGAGTTCGGTTGAGGCGAAGCGTCGCTGGGTCGATCCGGGACACGCGCGCCTGAGCGTCGCCAGGCAATGTGAGTTGCTCGGCTTGCCGCGTTCGACGTGGTACTACGAGGCGGCCGGCGAGACGCCGGCGAACCTGTTGCTGATGCGTCGTCTCGACGAGTTGTTCCTGGAGTATCCGTTCTGCCGCCAGATGCTCGACCCGGATACCCTTGGCTTCGACCCCTTCCATGAGCGGTCGGCGTGCCTTGTCGGTGTCCTGGACGTCGGACAGGAGCTGGCTGAAAGCGAACAGGCCAATCAGCACCGGCAGGAAGTCGAATCCGCTCTCCAGCGTCTCGCTGCCGAAGGTGAAGCGGGCGACGCCGTTGATCTCATCCTCGCCGATCGCAGCGACGAACAGACCGAGCAGTCCGGCGATGATACCCTTAATCAGCGTCTCGCCGGACAGGCTGGCGGTAATCGTGAGTCCACCGTTGGGTTTGTTGTTATGACACCTTGTGACAAGTGAATGTCTCCAACACGCAATAGTAACCACCACCACGTGTGTGGAGGGTGAATACTCCACAGGGGTCTGCTCAACCGCAAGTTTACAGCATGGTCTTCAACAGCAATGTACACCCCAAGCGGTGTCCCGGGAGGCACCAGCAGTGGGGGTTTAAAACAAAAGCGACTGTGACGTCTTGACAAGCTGCCTCACCCAGCCCCCTTGTCCATCAGTGTATCCGTGACACCAAACTTCGACGTTTGCCTCAACCACTTTTTTTTATCCTTAATTTGTCTTATATGCAGGATCTGCAAGCTCAAAATGTCCACACCACGTTGCTGTAGTAGATTTTCAAGAAACAAGCATTCGTTCAATCATGGTTGCGTCGTCAAATGCAACATGTAAAGAACTCCAGCCCATAGTAACCGAACATTTAAAAAATCTGTTTGAAAAATTGCCAAATGAGGGGGAATCTCCATTTGAAACTTATTCAGGAATGGGACTAAGCTAAGCTAGAGAATCGAACACCATGATTGCTGCAAAAATAATTGGCCCCGAGAAGCTGACTGCAGAGATCGAAAGCGCGACCGAAGATCGCGTCGACCACAACGTTTCGAAGAAAGGGAAGCGCGAGAACCGTCGACTCGATGAAGCGACGAATGGCGTTACCGCGAGGGATGATTCCCGGACCTCTCCAAACGAGTACACCAAGAGCGGCGAGCACGAAGAACAAGAGGATCGAGGTCACAGCGCCGGGAGGCGCCTTCCCTACCACCGTCGTGATCGCGATCGGCGGGAGCAGCAAGGCGGTCGAGAGCACGGCGACCGGGTAGGTTGCCCTCTCTAAGATTCAGAGTGATCAGAGGGTGGTTACCCCCTCCCACTTCGTATTTTTCCGAAATACATCTGATTGAAATTTCCAAATGTCCATTTTTGTCATAAAAAAAACTTCGAAAAGTCTTCATCAAATTTGAAATTGAGACGCATTGTGCCCTTTTTAATTGTCAAAAGTGATTGGAGGGCAACTAACTCCTCCTCCCACACCCACCATTTCCCCAAAACATCCAATCAAAATTTTGAAAAAGATGATTTTTTTTCAAGCCAATAAATTCGGTGTCTGCCGTTTACCGAAACACTTGGAAATCTGTAGGTCTCCCCGTTCTCCTGGGAGTCTCATGTGTCAGTCCTAAGACACTGCATTTTGCCTGAGAATCCTAGCAGGCAGACCTATTAGGTATAGATCACTTGTTCACCTCTGAGTCCAAGCATAATGAACCCCCCTTTTGCCTACAAGTCCAGTCAACAATGTCCGTCATAAGGCAGCACAGGAGTCTCGATCATCTCTAGGGCTCTATGACTATCTACCTTACGTTTGCCCGAAGATAGGTGGATGGAAGTTAGACGGCCATCGATCAGTTCGACTTCTCTGACACGCGGCCCCTGGTTACGAGACCCGGGCCCCACGTCTGCCTTCAGCAGCACACCGGCGCGCAGACCGAACTTGTCGACGACAGAACTGGATACGAATGGATTGGAATCTTCCGCCGCATAGTTCTTCTGGGGATCCCGTAGAAATCCATACCCCTTCGGATGCAGCTCCAGTACACCTTCAAATGTTCCTTCAATGGCTTCACCAGTCGACTGAACCTGCCGACCTCGTCGCGGTCCGCCACCACCACGGCGACTGGTTGGTCCTGATAGGCCTTGGTCGGGTCGCCTCGGTCACCTGTAAAGAGGCGGTTGAGGTGCCAGCGGAGGTAGGCGTTGATGGCTTTATCGGCTATCGTCTTTCCTCCAGAAGCATTGCCATACCATCCGCGTACGAGCAACTCATCGTAGAGCAAGTCGACCGGGCACTCAACGAAGACCGGTCCTGGCACGCCCTCCTGGGCTTTTTGAAACGCCATCTGCATCGCGGGTACCAGGTCAGCCACGCGGCGCACCGCTTTGCTCCACTTGACGATAGAGGCTGCCAAACATTGGTGATAAACGACGGCAACAACAACAGTGCCATCGCGCTTGGCAGATCAAGCGCAACCGTCAGTAACGCAAGGCTGACCGTCGGCAACCCGAGGCCGATGACACCCTTGACGGTACCGGCAAGAACAAACGTGGCGAGGACGATACCCAGAACGGCAGGATCAAACATGTTCAAATGCTACGCCATCACAGGAACGGCGAAAAGTACGGTGTGCATGCCCAATTGAAAGCCGTCATCCAAAGGTGTAGGAAACCCCTGTGCGCCCGTAGCTCACAACAAACAGTGGCGAATACATAGTATTATGACCTCATTAACGAATTCAAGGCAAGGCCTTGACACAATGTGCGACAAGAAATCCGACACATTTAACTTTTGAGCTCATCTCGCTCACCGACAAATCACTGCGTCAAAAAACATTTCCAAGTTTGACGTTTGATTCGTTCTCGTGTTCAGTATAAAACAAGGTTGCACTGGTTATCACAAATTTCCCAGAATTCACTGGTATCTCTGCTAATGACTGAGGCTGCACCAAACAACAGTTGCGAGAGTCCGACTCTTACAGATATTAACGAAGGAATAATCAAATTCGATGACGTGACAAGTGATAGAGGTCGAATATGACGTCGAAAATCGTCATCATAGTTGTCATCATCATAATCATCTTCAACACCGATTAATTCACCCGATAATCGACATAGAAGACCATCATCGGGGTCAGAAAACAAAAGATTAACTTCATCTTGATCGATATGAATATCATCAAGATCATCGTCATCATCATCGTCGTCGTCGTCGATTTGCCCATTGAAATTATGAGGAATACCATTGGAAAATGTCAATGTCAGTGAGTTTTGATTTCCGGGAAAAAAATTCCGCAGAAGGGGGACTTCCGGAATGATTGAAAAGACGATTAGAAATTAGTCTTTTTACTGTCAAAGTATGCAAAGAATTGTTTTTTCAGGCTGAATCGTCCGCAAAAAATTTTACGGAGGGGAAACTGTTCATGGTGAATTTTATGGTGGGGGGAGTGCTTTGAGTTTTTGACGTAGGATGAACTTTCCACGGAGGAGTTTTCCGTGAGGGGAGGGAATTTTTCATGGAGGGTGAGCTAGATTTATCTGTATTAGCACGTTCATTGCGAATTGAGGCAGAGTGGAGGCCGACTGACAGCGTGAAGGTGGGCGTCAAAAGCAGCGGGCGTTCGCTGTCAGAGGAGCCGAACTCTCATCTTATCCATTCCCCCCGTTTGGCCATTTCTGCATTCCACGAGAACTCCACCGTGTGGCTCCACTTTTGTGGTGATGAGTCGAAACACTGGACGTGCTTTTGTGTGGTTGCGATAGCCAGCCATGTCGTCCAAAGCGTCGGCCTTGAACCGTGTTCTGGTTCCGCTTGCTTGGTTCGCCTCTGTGATTCCTGTTTTATATATCGATCGCTCATCGCTATACGAGCACCTGGGTAATTCCAGTGGCGAACGTTATCATACACAATCCAAAGGACTTGGCGATATCCGTGTATCCGGATATTTCAATGCCCTCTCCGGCAAACGTGGTCGCCTCATGGTAGGCCTTGGGGCCAAACTTCCTACCGGCAATTCCAATTACGCTGATTACTTTCACAAGAAAGCAGCCGATGGAACAACTACTGTTCTTCAGTTACTTTCGGTTGATCAGTCCATACAGCCTGGTGATGGGAGGCGAACCGCCTCGTTAACTGGGTACGCCTGCGGAAATCCGATGCGGAGATCACCGTCATGGCGGAGGCGGCGCGCATTACGGAGAACATCATGAAGACGTTCTTCGAGGTCGTGGAACCCGGCGTGCGCGAATGCGACGTCATCGCGCATGTCTATGGCGCCCAGGCCAGGGGCGCCGACGGGTACGGCGGCGAGTGCTGCTGCGTCGTCCCGATGATGCCGACCGGGCAGGGTACGTCCGCAGCCCACATGACCTGGTCGGACCGCCCTTTCGTCAAGGGTCTTGTCATGGCCTATTTTTTGTTTTTTTTCTTTGATTTTAAACGTTTTTCAATACCTAAAAGCCAAGAACTTGCATTGACAATATAGCGTGCTGTTCCTGCTGCATCCCAATTACAAAAAAGTTTAGTAAAACCACAATCCAAACATAACCGTCCTTCGTTTGATGATGCTGGTGGATCATGCACTGCAATACTAGTATTACCATCAGTGGCTGTTGCTATAGTAACAAATAAATTACGACTTGCTGGAGTCTGATATACTGGATGACAAATCGTCTCACCTTGCTTTCAGTGGCTGCAGCAAACGCAGCCAAACGCTCAGGCACACCTGCGGTCTTATAATCCTCATAGCGTTCAGACATGCGGTTATCCGGTACAGTGCTGCTGATCTTCTCAGCACTGGAAACCACTTCATCAATAGCTGCTTTATAGCTTTCCAGACAAGGCTCCAGTCGCAGTCCGTCACGGCGGTTACGCAGCAACCAGTGACTACCACGGGTCAGCAGCTGGATCATGTCACGCATCATGGTGACCTGTGTATCACAAGGTACCTGATAATCCAGAGACTCGAGCAGTTTGTCGGCCTGCTTGCGCAGCTGGTTGCCGATCTCGGCCTTGCCGGCGGCGACCAGGGCGTCCGCGAACTTGCTCGTGTCGAACTTGATGCGCGGCGAACTCAGCGGGCCGCTCAGGCCGAGGGGCAGGTCCAGCTTGTCGAGCCTGGTCGGCTGGATGCCGTTGAGGTGGAGGGTCGTGCCCTTGAAGGACAGGTTGAGCGGCAGGTCGAGCCACATCCCGCCCTCCTTGAAGTCGAGGTCGCCACCGAGCGAGATCGCCAGGGTGCCACCCTTGGTTAGAAAAATGTTATGAAATTCATTAATAAGAAACTTCAAATTTTGTACCTATATTAAGTTAGAGGCACAAAATGACTCTAACAGGAGCCAAATTGTAGTCATATTCAATTTCTGCAATTTACCATTCTCATTTTTAGAAGTCGACAGTTGAACAGGAAGAATACCACAAAAACAATTTTTAAAGCAATTAATTTTCTCGTACCTTGGTCTAACTTTATACGACAGAGCGTTTTCTATTGATACATAGTCCTTGATTTGCAAACGATGCCGTGTAAGGGAAGTTTATCAGTCTGGCGACCTTGAGGCCATCAAACAAGTCATTCAAAACGCCGAACAAACCTTGATCCGTTCTGCCCTTGGCTTTACACGAGGGAAAAAACATGAAGCCGCCAATTTACTGGGCTGGGGCAGAAATACCCTGACTCGCAAGATACAAGGGTACAATATCGAATAACAATAATCGGCCGGATCGCTTTTCATGCAATACAAAGACCTGCGCGACTTCATCACGGAACTGGAAAACCGCGGTGAACTGAAACGCATCACCCAGGAAATCAACCCCAATCGGATCATCACGGCATCGCCGCGCTCTTCATCGTCATCGTCGTCAACCTGGTGGCGACCGGGCTCAAGCTCGGCGACCGCACCCAGATCGGCGCCATCCTGCTCTCCACCAGCCTGGTCGCCGACCTGCAGCTGATCGCCGCCTCCTTCGTCTGGGCCTATGCCACCCATATCTCCGAGGCGGGGGTGCTGCCGAGCACCATGGCAACGGTGGTCTCCCTCGCGGCCGGGGCGCTGGTCGCCAACATCGTCTCGGTGACCATGGTGGTGGCCGAGACCCTCATGCTTCCGGTCACCGATGCCGGAGCAATGCCAAGTTTACCGGCGAGAGAGGTTGTAGTTACTTTTCCATCTGTGCTCTGAATGTCATAAATTACTTTTAAATAGTCTTCAATTGATTGTGATAGCATATTATTCTCCTCTCTTTAGAATAATAAAGTTAATGCCGAAGTAATAACCAGTGTGTCCTCTGTGTCCTCGGAAACAATATCTTTGGTTACCCCAATTATTATAGTTGCATAATCAGTAACATTAGCAGTGAATCCCCCCGTAACGTTTAGTACATGGGCATACATTAGTTGAAGCAACAGGAGATGCTAAAAAACAAAAAATTTATAATTTGTTTTCTACAAAATCAAATGGTATCCACACTCTACCAGCCATGCTTTTGTATTTTTTTGTATAATTTATTTAATTATAGTGATAAACACTAATTCAAACTAATATAGGGCAACTTCAAAGATTACATGAGTCAAATCATTTGCTACAATTTTTGAATCGGTATTTCAGGCTGTTTTGATTTCATCTGGAAGTGAATTCCAGATTTTTGGTCCTTCAAAACTTAAAGATCTGATGAAAACCTCCGGGTTTGAGAAGGGGGAGTATACCTGCGACTTCTTTTCCAGGCTCCTTGAAATGTTCAAAGGTTTCGGTCGATACAATGAGATCAAACCGATCGTCTAACTTGGTATCCGGGAAAAAAAAACGGTCGTAACCTTTTGCTGCATAACCCTCACGGGTCAGGAGGGAAACCAATACAGGCTCGTAGCCACAACCATAATCCAATACGGTCTTAACGTTGGGACAAGCAGATTGGATGATTTTGATTTTTTCCTGAAACATCTGGACGTAGCCCGGGCCGCTTACGGGGTGAAACGGTTTCACGACTGGGAATACACCAAACAACACGATTATTACGCTGAGGGCCAAGCCCGCGATGTCGCACGGGTAGAGGTTGAGGCCCGACTCAAGGAACTTGAACCACTGGCGACGGAAGCCAATACCACCTTTCAAAACGCGGAAGCAAACTTTGCGGCTGCAACTCATAAAGCGGTCGCCCCTTTACAAGCGAACTATGACAAATTAAAAGCCGAGTCACGACAAGCCCAAAGACAGCGCAAGGCCGCTCTCACCGCTGCCGGTTCTTCAAGCTCCAGTTCAGTTAGGTGGCATTCGCGTCGTAATTGCCTAAGCGTTGAAATAAAGCGCCCTTTTGTCCATAGATCGCCAAGCGGAAAAACGATATTTTCGAGTATTTCTTTTTTCAAGGTAGCGTTTTTATAAACAAGATTTGATTTCTTCTATTAGTTTAACCTGTCAATAATTACTCATTTAAATTGAGAGCGATTTTCATAATGGGTATTTAAATTGTCAGAGGTCTTTATCTCAACTTATGGCATCTCAATTTTTTGGAAAAAGGAAAACTTATCAATGGTGAAAATCTACCTGGGTCACCCTACGTTGCCAAGGTTTTCGATCCATCTTCGGTTGTCGTCTCTTCTTTGCAGCAAAAGGAAGGTACGTGCACTCGAGATTTAACTCTGTTTTTTCCTTGAAAACCAATTTTCTTAATCTCTAGCATCCCTTAGCTATGTTTCGTTTCCAACCCTAACCCCTCCTGTCCCTCTCTGCTTGGTTATTCTGTCAAAAAATGCTCAAGTTGTTAATAAACGTTGGTATTAGATTTTACATTTAAAAAAACTGGTCAATTGTCCTGCCAGCGAATACCCAGCTGCTTACGCGTGGGCGAAGAAGCGCCGTCGCACGCCAGCACATAGTCGGCGGACAACCATTGCTCTTGCCGAGCGTTGCTGATTCGAATGTGGTGTTCATCGCCAACTAAGGCTGCGTGGTAGCCAATCAGCGGTGTGACATTGGGGTGGTCCAGGGCGCTCGTGCGCAGGTAGGTCTCCAGCTCCGGTTGATCGAACATCGACATGGGTGGCCAACCGTTAGCGCCGAAATCGACGGTGTCGGCGCCGAACAGCCATTGTTGAGGGTTATACACCCTCCAGTCAATCTGAATCTTAAAAAAGACACTAGAACTTCTGATTGCTAATCCAATGAACCTCCTCTGAATTTCATGCGATCACCCTTTCCATATAAACCATATATGCGCCCAGGGCACAACTTATAACTCTTACCCCGAGGGCAGTGGAGAGGGAGGGGGTTGTCATCCTCAAAGACATAATTCCCAGACCTTTCAACTATGTTGAACAAAATGACTATCTCAAAATTTTGCTTTGATGTATTTAGGGAAATGGTGGTCGTGGGAGGGGCCGCAGGAATTCCTTTTCGGTCCCTTCTTCCATGCCGATGGCGTATTTCAGGCGGTTGAAGCTGCCGTGCATGTTGGCGACCAGCGGCACGTCCGAGCCCTTCACGTTCTCGAAGATCACGGCCTTGAAATGGCCGTCCTTTTCCAGCCGGTGCAGAATGCCGGAAACGCCGAATTTCGGATCGACCTCCTTCGTGATGCGGATGATTTCCTCCGGATGCTCCTTGTCGAGAAACTCGATGAAGCCGCGGAGATCCGGCGTATAGGGCTGGTTGGATAAGCCTTCTGCCATATGGATATCAACTTTTTCGAATCTTGCGAATTCTTTTCGCAGTCACTTCCATGGAAATGGAAACCAAAGACAGTCAAAATTTATTTTAACCCTAATCGAAGTTATTTACTATTAAAAATAGTAATTATTTACTAAACGATTTTTTTTTTCAAGCATTTATCTCTAAAACACAAACCTATTAGAAGAAGAAAAGAATATATTCTTTATTTGTACTAAGTTTTTAACCCTTTGTCTTCATCCATGGAGTTTATATCCTCTGACTCGTTATTAATATTCTTTTTCGAGAACTATAAATGGTGTTTTTTACCCAGTAAGACTAATTTCTAAAAACTTAAACAGAGGAATTAAATGTTGGCAGCATTTGCCGAAATTAAATTTTGGCAATATTTCTCTGGATAGTAACAAGCTTCTCGTCTTTGCATTTTTTTATTTTATTTTTTTTTTGCCATGCCAACTAGCAAAATACTTCTCAAGGAGGTTTAAGGGATATGATCTTTCAGATAGTTTGGGCTGCGGTATTTGTGATATATCACACAAAACCAGTTTTACAACACGGGAAATGTCAAAGTTTCAAAAATAAATTTTTATGTATCTTTTTGTGTCAGACTCGCAAAGAACATGAAAGTACCTGCAAGAACAGGCTGTCGAGTCTCGACCAAACAGTGTCAGAAGTAAGAGCTAGTCTCCTAGTTAGGCCTAATAGGGATCAGAAGCGGAGTTGACCAGCGTAGGAAAATGAGGTGAGAGTACTCCCGAAGTTCTTGTTCTCAGAACACCTGCATCAATTGGTAGCCGTATCTCAATTCAACCAAATCAGATAGGAGTTAACAGTAAGTGGTCTTGTTTGACCGGAAGCCCCACATCGTGTCCTCACAGACAGCATCAACATGCCCACACCAGAGCTGTCACACACCCCAAACCCAAGCCCGATAGGCAAGCTCTAGTAAAGAGAGAGGGCGAGTAGCTGCCAGCTGCCTCCGCTCCTAGTCCTTCCACCGATCACCACAGCCACCTCCGCCACTTGAGGCCACTCCGCTCCCTGTTGCACATTGTTGAACAAAGCTGCTAGTCCCCCCACCGCCCACTCCCCAAGGCCAACTTGGCAGCACAAGTCAGCTAGGATCACCCTCTTTGAAGCTGTATTCTGACCGTAGTTACTTTAATTTATTCTGGTAATAAATTAATGCATCTGAATGGTCATCAATCACTCTAGTAACTGGATTTCGCGTCATCCGGTGAAAATGTTTTTTATGTACGCGAATATATAGTTAGTTTCGATTCTAAGGTCAAGATAGATACAGCGTTTTCTTCCGGCAGTGTAAGAGCGTACAAGTGTGAATGATAAGCCGGCTTTATCACAGAAATAATTTACGTAGGCTATTCTTGACGGACTATTTTCAAACAGTTGGTGGTTCGACTGCCTAAATGCAAAAAGTGTGTTTTGATTTTAAACACACATACGCGCCCTAAACATTCCCTCACAATTCCTCCTAATATTCCAAACCTCAGTAAAAGTAGCAGTTATAGCGATCTTAATATTAGCAACGGTGGTAAAATACACATAGCGTCTTTTGGTTAGCTCATCATTCCCCTCAACATGCCCTTGGTCAATTGATCATCCCCCCATCATTCCCTTAAAGTTCCAACTTATAATCCTCAGTCATTCCTGAGTTTCCTCCTTTTGGTAACCTGTATGCGTATTTTGTCGGGCTTCATTTCCAGTACGCGGTTTCCTCGACCATGGTCGCTGGCGCCGGGCGCGATGCGCGCCGTGTCGCAGGCTGGATCGCCAAGTCACGCAAACGCCTGAAGCCTGCCGCCTGAAGGCTTCGGGGCGAGGGGCACCGGTCACACACCCGGGACCGGCAATTCGATCGGGCGAACAAACCGAAGATCAAATCCATGAGGAGAAAGATCATGAAAGCACTATTCGCAGCAGCAGCAATCGTGGCTGCCGGGCCGGTTATCGCGCCAGGGGCTCGATATAAAAAATTTAAGTTAAATATATTAGATATGAAAAATGTATCAATTGAAAGTCTTATAGAAGAACACGGGTCCCCTTTATTTGTTGTATCAGGAGACATACTTAAAAACAATGTTAAAAAATTTAAAAAAACTTTTACCAATATATACCCACATACAGAGATTGCCTATGCCTATAAAGCAAATTACCTTTTTGAAATATTAAAAATTATCCACAAAGAGGGTGCATGGGCTGAGGTAGCATCCGGTTTTGAATATGAAATTGCAAAAAAAGCCGGCGTTGTGATAATTTTATTAGTTTCCCCCTCCTAAAACAGCAATTTTCAGTTGATGAAATATATTATTAATTAGCTAGTAAGGGCGTGCACCCGTATGAGAACTACAGCTCCTCTGTGAGGCTAAGGCTCACTACGGCTAAGTGAGGAAAAATTGCCGTCAATCGAAGTGTTTGATGATTCACTCTATAATCGTCAATACACCACTGCCGACTATTAATTTGATAAATAAGTTTGGGCAAAGGGAGGGTGTAAAAATGGGGTTATATTGTAAAATTTACCTGGAAAATTTGGTGCATGAGCCAGCAGAGTCGAAATATCATTTATCAGGTGAGCAAGACCAGCATGTGACGATTCTCCCTCCCAACTCACAAGATTTTCTGTTTGAATACGACTAAACTCAAGTGGAAGTTTTACATCATCAATCATGACTGGGACTAAAACATTTCGTTTCGCGCCCTCGGCTGCTTCGGCCTGAACCCAATCGGAGTCTACTGAAGTTTTGGACCATACTACGATCACAGATTTTGCCTTATCTAAAGCTTCTTGAATAACGCGTGAAAATCTTTTGCCAGCTATTCAATCAAAAGAGGAAATTCCCCCTTTATAATGATGTAAGTTCCATTGAAACTAAGTATCTCTATCACCGGTACAAACCGGGGAAGTGAAATGTTTTTCAAAGATTCCGGGAAAGCAGTCGGTCTTTAGTTCTCTGTCGTTTATTCGGTAAATTCGGTAGGATTGAGCCCACCTTATGAAACTGAAAATAATTTCTTGTGCCTCATTTGAGTACATCTAGTTTTCAAGGTTACTTTTATAACATGAAAATTGCAAAAGGTCACCAAAGGTCTTTGGAGGGTTCGATTTCCTTCTTTTCGCCTTTCCAGTCCACGCCAAAGGGCGGATTGGCTAACAGGTAATCGAAGTGCATATCTGGAAACTGGTCGTTGGTAAGGGTGTTGCCGTATTCAATGCGGCTGTCCCTGTGCCCCTTGATCAGCAAGTCGGAGGCAGCAACGGCATAAGAGCGGGGGTTGTAGTCCTGGCCGTACACCTTGACCGTCGCGCGTTCATTATGGGCGCGGATCCAGTTCTGGCTTTCCGCTAGCATGCCGCCAGTGCCACAAGCCGGGTCACAGATAGGCCCCAACACCCCTACACACGGGCCCTGATCGATGTCGCTCCGGTGCCCGACCCGACCCGGAAACGCGGAAAACGCCCCGGGCTAAAAGGTGATTATCCGACAGGCCCCTTGTCCGAGATCGGCCCGGGCCATTGGGTTGCGGCATGACGATTGGCATAGCCGCTTCAGGACGTTGGGCTGGTGCCGGGATCCTGTCGGGCCTGCGCGCGGTAGAAGAGGTCGGGCGCGGCGCGATAGGCGGGTTCGTCAGCCTTGCCGTGTTGACCGAGGAGCAGAAGCTGCTTTGATATTGAAAGTGACATGCCTCTGTTTCTATCCATCCTTAACTGTGCACAGTCAATTAGTTAATTAAGTTAAGTGCACAGTTAATTAGTTAATTAAGTTAAGTGCATAGATAATTAGCTGTTAGTCCTCTTGAACTATCTACAAAGCTACATTTGTTGAAGCACTGTCAATATTATATGACAATTTCTCACCCCGTATTTTTACTATTAGCAAATCTATAAACAACACTTGCTACACTTATGACAATTTTAAAGTGAACATGAAGTGGGTCGGGTCAAGTAATCTTATTGTGTACTTCGTTCTATTTTATTCACGGAACGACGTGACCAAGCAACGGAAACTCGAGATCGGATCGCTTCTACAGTACAGTACGGTGTAGTTCTGCGAACTGATTTAGTTTTTTATTTTTCATGGTGTCGAAGCCGAAGTAGACAAAAGAAAACCATGACTGAGATGTAATATATATATATACAGTGACAGAGAATTTATAATATATAAATGTGACTCTTCTTGCATTCATCCGTTCACAACTTGGCGACGTATTTGTGCTCGCAGGTTTTCTTGTCCCGCGCAGGAAGTTATCAATATGGCGCCGAACATGTGTTTTGTCTTCATTGTTATTACCTTTTGCTGTGCGCAGGCTCCTTTGCGAGTAAATATTGGCCATCAGGTCCAATCCCGGCTACTACTCTAGGTGATTATTTATGCAACCCAATAGGTCCAAAAAAGACATACAAATGGTGCCAGTTGTTTTTTTTGGTCTTGAAAAACACTCGCCTGTGACGGCAGAGGGCCGCAGTTTTGAGGGGGAAGTGATGTGCAGTTAATTTTTGCTTAATTAGTCCTCAATTCGTTGACTATAATTCCTGACAGGGCCAATACTCCGACTACGGAGAGAAATTGCAGGTTGTAAGCGAAAATCGCGTGCCCGAATATAACCCCGATTAAACCGAATGGGATGGCGACCATGACAACAAAAGGGTCAAGCAGAGATTTAAACAGCGCGGTTAACATGAAAAAAATGATCACGACAGAAATGAGTAGGGACCTGAACATTCCGGAAAAAGCCTGATCTGCGTCCTTCTTCTCTCCCAAAAACAGCATTTCATAAGCAGCATCGTCCTCATCTTCTGCGTGTAGGCAGGGTCCAACACATCGATATCAAACGATACGTAAAGATACTCTGGTCCATCATTAGCTTCGGCGAGAATGCGTTCCATCACAGTAGGCCAGCCATCGCGCTCAATCTCTACCATGGTGTGATAGCGAAAATCGTTTTCACGCATCCATTCGAAGCCTTCTTCTCCTGGCCAATAGCCACGGAGACCTACTTGTATGTAATTTTTACCAAGCACGTGGCCTTCGGTGATTAATTGATAGATGGGTTGAGCATGGGAAATTAGATGACCTGAATAGCCCTCAGACTAGATCTTTGTAAAAGAGGAGTATGAAAAGTAGAAAATATGTCACAGCTCTTTATTTTGTTTGATTTGGATAGGGGCAACCCTTCCATTCTATGCCCCTGTTTTAGAAAAAAAGGCATACAATGGTATTCAGCAATCCTACAAGTTATCTCCTCTTGAGGACATACTAGCACTCCCTCCTGGAGCAGAACTAGAATGATCTCACATCTTATTTAGATTTCAGTGATAAAGTTGCTATGCAGAAAACCAGAAAATCCCTGTCTGTATACATGAAGACTTGGTTCATGGCGCTCCTCACAGCTCTCAAGGACCACAGACAGCACTGCGCTTTGCACAAGCGATACTGGCCGCAGGCCATGAGATTTATCGCGTATTCTTCTCTGGTGACGGCGTTCACAATGGTTCTATGCTAGCCACGCCACAGCAAGACGAATGTCATGTGATTGAAGGCTGGCAGCAGTTGGCTAAAGAGCACAATGTCGATCTGGTAGTCTGCATTGCAGCAGCCATTCGCCGCGGCATCATGGACGACAATGAAGCCAAACGCCACGGTAAGCCCGTTTACAAGCCTGGGAAAATTTGTCTTATTTACGAAAAAAGCGGAAACACCCCCCAAAAGTTATAGAATCTTAATGAAAATCACACTATCAGATTCAGCGTATCAGAGAAACCTACTGCTGAGGGTTCAAGCTCCTATCTCCAAAAATGTGGAATTTTGTATTTTTTTTTTCCAGAAGAAAGATCACAGATTCGTGTTTATTTATAGAATAGTTTTATTTTTTATACAAGCAATCGTAGTCTGGAGTAAAATTTCAACTAGGAGGTGCTAGTACTTACAACGAAAACGCAAAAATCATGGATGCAATTCATACTGACATCTTCTGATATGCACCCAGCAAGGTGACTTTCATTGCCATATAGCAATTATTTTTAAACTGTTTCATTGCAATTACATTGCTACATAATTTGTCGCTTTATTGCTAAAATTAACGCATTTAAATTAATGTTACTACACTTTATATTTCTTCAAAAATATAGAAACCAGCGATCAATTTTGGATTTTCCTTTTTTTGAAAAGTATATTATATACTTTTCTAAACATTTATTTGGGCTGTTTTTCTGCGTCCTTACCCATATGTGTTTAGCACTTGAGAGCCTGCCTTTGGGAATATCCCGAATATCATTGATACCCTCCTCCTTTAACTCTCTGACTACTTTTCCGCCATACGGTAAGGATTCAACAGGGTATTCGACCTCGGAAGGCGAGCAGTAATCCAAGAACGGGCACGAATAGGGTTTGTTACAGTGCTCTCCTACGTCAATGGTCGGCTCATCCCCTTCTATCACGCCCTTGAATTGCTTCACCCACTTAGGCACCTCCTTTTTAATTGCCTTAACTTCACATATTGTTCGTCTCGCTTTGTCAAAAATCAGGCAACTAAGTCGGTAACTAAAACAAAAAAAAAACTTATCAAGTAGCTGAGATTGTTATACTCAAAGTGCTTTTACCAAAGTTTTGGTACTCAGTCAGCTAGTAAAACACGCAATCATCAATTAGTTGAATCTGTTGTAAAAATACAAGGAAGTGAGTAAAACACACGGAATTTATCAACTAGTTGAGTTTGTTGTACTCAAAAGCACTTTCATTAAATTTTTTGTTACTCAATCAGCAACTAAAACACTCGGAATATACCAACTTCTGCGGCCAGTTGATCACTGTTCAATTGAGGCACCTGGCACCACAGCACAATGCCCCCCTGCGGCTGAGATACCGCCAGATCAACAAGGGTGTTGCTAAGCAAGTAATGCAGGTAGTCCCGCACCTGCTGGCTGAGTTGAGGTAGCAGTTTTTTAAGGTGTTCCCGATAATTTCCACTGGCAATAAAATCCGCCAAAATGGCCTGTAACGGCATATTCACCCCCATAGACTCTGCATGTCTTCGGGCTGCAAACTGCTGATAAAGACGGCCCGGTTCACACCAGCCATCGCTCACGTATCGTCTGCCGAACGGTCCTTAAGTGACGGCGAGCAATGACCGTCGGCACGGAATACGAGAGGTTGTCGGCAAAGACAGTTAATGAAAGATCCTCTAAAAAGGCTTTTTCATCGGCAATCCGCTCCGAGAAAATGGCTCCAAGCTCGATTCGCCCGACCGATTCGGATTTGTCGAATTGAAACTCTTCGCGGACATTCACAGTCATTTTCGGGTCGCGAAACCAATCTGACTCGTTCATTTCAACATCAGTCGTCCTGGGAAGAGGCGTTCAGAAATTATGTGCAGTAGGTGGCGCGTGCAAAGCGTGATGGAACTGTGCCAATCGTGGCCGAGGTGTGCCAAGCGTGGAAAGCTATACCAGACATGGTGAATATCGATAAGCCTGGTACAGGGACTTGCCGTTAACTATAACAGCAAATTATGGATGCATATTCAGTGTCGGGTAAAGGGCGATTGAGCCCGATTACCCCACCCCACATAAATTTGAAAGGGCCCAGCGTTGCCATCCAAATGAACAAAAAAGTAGATTTTCAAATTTGAAGCAAATTCTTAGGCGCCCAAACCGAATGCCCCGTGACGATGTGCTGCACCTGCGTTCCCCGCGAGGAGGTGACGGTGACCTTCGCCCCGATGGGAGAAACACCACCTTGCTTGGAAGTCAGGTGCACACCGACCCAATGATTGTCATCTTCCCATTGATTGCGTAACAGGTGGAGGTAGGCCTTGCCCTCCCGGTGACTGATGTGCTCATAGATCAGGTCCGTACGTCCGTCGCCGTCGAGATCACTGCTGGCCGCGGTGCGCGAATCGACCTCCGACCCGCAGTTCATCAGGTAACGAAACTTTCTCCAATTCGATGAGATCTGCCTACTTTTAGCATTCTTGGATTGCAGTTCAGTTCCAATGAAGAATTCTGGTGAAAAGGCAACTGGTGGCTTTCATTTTTGAAGGTCATTAAATTACTTACTTCGTGATCCTCAATCGCCTCGAAAGCAATGCTCCCGATTACGGGCAAGGTATTGGGCCTTCAAGGTTTAGGTAGATGAAATCAATGATGTTTACAAACCCGTCGCCACTTGGATCCCCTGCAAAGGGTTGCCGCCAATACTCTGCCAAATCCCCACGTGAGTTTCAAATATTTTGAAAATTGATTTCATGTGTAAAGTGGTTTTGATATAAAGTGAGTTTCATCTAAAAAGTATATTACATTTTGTTAATTCATTTCAAAATTATATTTCTATAAATACAGATTTAAGTGTAAGATGAGTTCAATTGTTAAAGTACAGTACTTAGACGGTGATAATGAAGTTGAGAAAGGTATTACTCGTGAAGGGAAAGTTCGAGTAGAATATAATAATGATGATATCTTTGAAGGGGAATATGGAGTAAATGATGCTGGAAAATTGTTGTAAGCTGAATCCGAATTAAGGAGTAGAACTTCTTACGCATATTTAGGATTTTTCAGGTCAACAAAAAAAAATTATTAAAACTAGTTTATAACAATATGTTATAACAATAAAAATATAATTTGTAACAATAAAAATAACAATGTGTAAAAAGTTCTAAGCTTTCTAGCTAAAGTTGCATACAAATGCCGTTCCAACTAAAGTCGTATTGAAGCGTAGTTTAATACGCTTAATAATATATATAGATTAATAATAATAATATAGATTTCTTTATCCAAGAATAGCTGATCGCGAAACGTGACTTGAAGCTCAGCCGAGTGCTCAAGCGATTGGCTCGCTACGACGCGGTCTTGATCGACGATATCGGCTACGTCCAGCAGAGTCGCGAGGAGATGGAAGTCTTGTTCACACTGCTTGCGGAACGTTACGAACGTGGCAGCGTCCTACTTACCAGTAATCTTCCGTTCTCAAAGTGGGATGCAATCTTCAAGGACTCGATGACGACGGCTGCGGCCATTGACAGACTCGTGCACCACAGCGTCATCCTCGAGCTGAACATAGACAGCTCTCTGCTGCATTTATGTTCGCATTCGAACCACCACCGTTTGATGTGATGATCGGCGCATCATTTACATCTGTTACCACTATGCGAATTATTTGTGTGTCGAAGCCACCATTGCCGTCGGATGCCTGAACGGCTACCTCGTATATACCATCTGAATTTGCATCATTCGGATTTTCAAAGTTTGGCGAAGTGTTGAAACTCAAAACTCCGGAAGTCGGATTAATTGAGAAAAGAGCTGCATCTACTCCACCAGTAATTACGAAGGAGGGGGTGTCGCCATCTTCATCGCTCAACAACGGCCGCATCGTCACTGAAAATATCCGCGTGCAGCCGCGCCAGCACGTCTTCCCCGGGCGCGAGACCAAGCGCGGTACTGAAACGGTGCCAGGCCGGTGGCAACAATTCGCTGGCACCGCCACCAAAAAACCACGCGACGTCGCGCGCGCGCGCCAGAAACGTCCCGCGCAGAATGATCCCGCGGACCTGTGCGGGGTGGGCGCGGGCATAAGCCAGTGCCAGCGTTGCGCCCCAGGAACCACCGAACAGAACCCATTGCTCGATCCCGCAGTGTAACAAGGACTACAAACTGATTAGAAGCGATAAAACCGATGAGTCTCTTAAATCTTATGAAGAGAAGGTGTTGTCGGGAATTTTTAAGGGCAAGGAAACCAAACTGGTCTCTGAGTTAAGAAGCAAGTTCTATACTGAGCTTCCTGGAATAAAAAATGCTCTTTACAAAGAACTAATTGATAAGAGATATTTTCCTACAAACCCTGAGAATGTCAGAAACATATATAAGTGGATCGGTATTGGAACAATGATATTAGGATTTTTCCTACTATCGATCCCACCTTCGACTAGTATAACTTGGAAGATGGGGTTTATTTTTCTTTTTCTTTGGGTTATCTCCCCATACAGTTCCTTGACCTGATTCCATTGCGTTACGTGCGGTTCTTAATGCACTTTCTGCTCGAAGCTGGCTTAAGCAAAGATCTTTTTTTAAATTTTCAATTTCAAATTCTTTCTTTTTCATACTATCTTCTTGTTGTTTTTCAATTTCCATGTAGAGAGTTCTTTCACTTGGTCTTTGTTTCAACCTCCCAAGTTCTTTTTTTAGCTTTACAATTTCTATTTCTTTGTAGCATTAAAACTTAAAACGAACAGATAATATTAAGCATATAAGGGGTTCACCTTCTCCTAATACCTCACTCTTTAAGCTAAAGTATTTTTAGTAATTTCAACTATTTATTGTATGGCCTTTATGATTCAGGGAATAAAATTTAAGATTTAGTGTAAAGAGCGAGGTATTGACGAGTGGGCGAACCCTCTCATATACGTAATAAAACATACAAATATAGAAGTTTGTTACGTAAGCTACTAATGAAAATGTTCGTAAGAAACTAAAAGTTCTAGTTACCTTTTGCAGTTAAAGATGTTACGGCCCATGGCCTTTGTTGTAGTCTCGTTCAGCCATAACAAGCCGTTCCCATCCTGCGACAAGATGTTCTTCCAGAGGGTGGTCTTTCCACTGTTCTCTGAACCCAGCAACAACAGTTTCAGGGGCGCTGCATCAGGTGACGGTGGCTCCTTAGCTTCTGAAATGGCTGACAGTGGCTTGGGTTTAGAGCTCTGACCACCCATGACGAAACTCTCTGGGTGTTTCTCCGATGCAGTGACTGCTCACAAGGTTATGTGATCAATCCGTTCTTAGGTTTTTAAAAAAATTAAGAAAAAAACTGTGATGTAATGTATCTTGACTTACAGATACTTAAGTCTAACAATGCCTATTCAGTGACAAGCACCTGCGTCTTTTTTGGGAATCGCCGTTAATCTTCTTAATGATATTAAATCATTAAAGAAAAAAAATTAGTTGCTATTGGCCATTTTAAAACTATCGAGGGGATACTACTTACAGATGCAATTTTACAGAGAAAGAGAGAGCTTACTTGTAAAAACTGCTGTGAGTTTGAAATTTTTTCCAAAATGAGGTGGAACCCACCGTTTCTCCCACCGTCCGAACAAGATTCGCCGCCAACGACGAATGAATGCCGGCAGCTACAAGGGCTTCATGATACATGGTCATATCTTTGGGAAGCGTTGCGAGCCGATGAGCCGATCGATCGGCTAATACCTCTCCCATCAGGGCGCGAAACGATTCGAGTTCCCGGCGAAGCGGCCCAATGACGGTATCTGGATCGGATCCCCCGCTTCGCAACTCTTTCATTTCTTCCCGAAGATCGGCGATCTGCTGATTCACGGGATCAAGCAAAGCGGTTGATGGAAAATTTCCAAAACTAGGCAGATGACTTGTTTTACATCATTTTAAACGCTCGCCTTCGGAGTTCTATGTCCTTCAGGACAGGTGACTGACTCCTGCAGTCAATGGTTATTTGCTTGGGACAGGGGTCAGCGTTGTGACTCTATGAGCCCCAAAAACTTCCCAGTCTTCTGCAACTAAACAAATTACACAAATTCCATGTTAGTCCAGTGGTTGACCAAAAAATTGTAAAAGAGAATATATTTTTATGATAACTGACACAAACAGAGATTAATATAGACTTTATATTCGTTTATTAATTTGTTTCATTTGTTGACCGTTTGATAATTAATGCTTAAGTAACTTCTGGAGCTACACTTCTGACCCGACATACCGAATTTTCTTTCTTTGTCAAATTTTATATATATATTTCAAGATAAACGTTTATCTTGAAATGTTTAGAGATAAAGTGCTGGAACTTATGCTCTTCACATATCACTCTCGTTTGTTTGTCCGCATCTTTCCTATTTCTCAAGTTGTCCAGAAGTTTCAAGCTTTAAAAAAAGTGCATCAAATCTTCCCCTACATATTCGTTGCCGGATGACGCTTATCAAACTTGAACCGCGAAGGGTCCTCCCCCATCACGGCTTCATACTGCTCCTGTGTCACCTCGTGAGCCCCAATCGCAAAACGCTCCGTCAAGCTCACCAAGGTTCGAGGATTCTCGTCATTATCCTGATCCGGATCATCCGGACTCGCCCCCATCAAGAACTGGCCAGGTTCCAACCATACCATTCGGGTCGCCGGTGGGTGCGGGATATCAAAGCGTACCCGCACGGCTCGAACCAAACTGTAGTCTCGAAAAAACGTGTCGAATAGCAGTCTGTTGGTGGTGTTTTTCTATTGTTGTTGTTGTTGTTGTTCAAGTCCTACGACTGTTGTCGCTTATTTGTATTGTTACGGTAGTCGTTGTTGTCATGAAGGGACAACAATAAGAACAGCAGCCTTCTTTCATCCCAAATTCAGTGGTACTAGAAGGAGAAGAAGAATATCCCGACAAGAAGAACGGCTGTCACTGTCATCATCATCATCATCTATAATAAAACAGTACCATCACAAGCCACCATCATCGTTCACGTCGTCGTCGTTGTCGCTTAAAAAGGATACTAAAACTTTCGACTTCCAATCAAATGAGCCCCATCTGATCCGAAGATTATATGATACCCGTTCCATAAGATTTTTTTATGCCCCAGGGCATAACTTACAGCCCTTGCTCATGAGCTCTGATGGATTGTGTCCATCCTAAAGACATTGTTATATGATTTTTGGGCTATTGATAACAAAATGGCTATCTCGCAATTTCATTAAATGCGTTTCGGAAAAAAAGAAGTCAGGAAGGGGGGGAGGTTAATTGCTCTCTATTATTTTGACTCTTAAGAAGACATCGGCTCGAAGGCCCGGGGAATGAGCCGCCGCAGGCAGGGCAACTCGCTTCGGATCCAACGTGAGAGACAGGATGCTCGGGAGCCCAGGACGTAACGACTTCGACCGATCCTCCTGCTCGGGGTCCCCCTTCTTGTGCAGATAGGTCGGCGCATCGGGATGCGCATCGAAAGCACGAGGAACACCGTCCTTCTCGAGGTCGATCTCACCGGGCCACGGGTCGAGCCGGATCTGGTGCGGCTCGAAGATCGCGCGGAATCGATAGTACTCCACGTGGGTGACTGAAGGATGATATTCTTAGTGTGGTAGATTTGCCATTTTTGGGAAACAAAGTTTTTTTGATCTAACAATTTTTGCTCTTGTTTCATTTCTTCTTCTTTGACAAGACCGCTGTTTGACGCTTCTGACCTAAGTTGAGACTAATGAGTAATAAGATTTTTCCGACCCTTTTTAAACCTCTTTTGCTTTGTCGCAAATTTTAATTAATCACCAAGGGATGGCGCACCAGACTTGATATTTTGTAAAACAGTTTCTTTAAAATCCTTTCCAGAGCCCCAATCATGACAGTGATTCTTTTTCTTTGATATTATTAGAAATAAAATCGAAGCTCCAAATAAAGATCGATTTTTGTAAAGTAAAAATTATGTTATGATCTTTAGAAGGCACAAGGGGCGTTTAACCTTCTCCTCTTTGGGGTAGTTTCTGCTTGTCTTGAGTTTGACATAGTTATTTACTGTAATTTTTATTCGTTTTAGGTTTCATTTATTTATTGATGTCGATCTATGGTGGTTTTTTGCTTTGAAAACTTTGGATTTTATTTCCGCTAATATTTGGTTTAATGTTGCTGCAGGAACAAATCCTGGAAAATCAAATGCGTTTGATTCACCACCTTCCTGTGCGAACGCTCGCAGGTTGTTACCATAGTCGAAAGTAATGCTACCCTTACGCTGCATTTCCAACATGAAGCCCACATGTCGGGCCATGCTCTTGATGGATTTCGCACGGTAATCTTTCGGATCACTTTTTCTGAGCTCCAGGGCCTGTTCCAATGAAAGCCCGTTGGGTACATATCCATAGATCGGATCATGTGCTGACGTCTGATCAGTTAATACATCCGGGTTGATACCGTCTTAATTGAGTTATTTTATTGGTATAAAATAGGGTTAAAAAATAACTTGTTGCTGGAAAATGAAACCATGAGTGATATTACTTTTAATAACATCGTTAATGCTGCTTCTCACAAAAAAGATTTTGAATGGGCTGAAAAATTTATTGATGAATACAATAAATATTTGAACGAGGATATCAGAGAAGATTCCTTGAATTTTGCCAGGGCTAACTTATTGGTCAATAGAAAAGATTTTGTGCAGGCAATCCATTTGTTGACCAACCATCATTACAGTATGAGCTTTCACACGTACGTGTGTGCTGTCATTACTTAAGACCAACAAGTACGTTGCCATTCTCACGTGTGCTCCACTATTACGTAATATATCTTGTTTAGGCTGCCATTACGTAACACCCGCATGCGCGCTGTCATTACGTAACATCCACGTTACACTGTCATTAAGTAACATACCACTGTGTCCCCGTTATTACGTAACACCCACGTGTATACTATGCTTAGTTACAAGTAGGGATTCCCACGGGACCTTGACATCTAACAAGTCGTGCGAGAATGCGTTATCTTCACCTGTCGTCTACCTTTTTTGACAGCTTATTTAAGGCTAAAGTGGTCTACTTAAAACCCAAAATGAAAACCTGACATAGAAACCTGATTTACCCCAATTGAAAATCTAACTACTGGTTCTTAAGAGCATTCTCATTCCACCGTGAAACATAAAATCAAACTTCAGTGCAGATATCAGCTTGAATAATTGCTTTCTACTGCAAGTTTGACAAAAAAATGAGGAGTGACATTTTAGACCTCTAAAGACCTCATTTTAGACTGACATTTAGACCTCAGTTTGAAGCATTATTACCCTCGCAAATCTCGCAATAATTGATCCAGAGCCTGTAGCAATTTTCTGTGTGCCATTCTGCACTCTTCCCAAATAATAAGTTTGCATTGCTGCAATACTTTACCCGTCCCACATGATTTGGAAATATTACACGTGGGAGTTTCTGTATAATGCAAATTCAGAGGCAATTTCAACGCGGAATGAGCAGTTTTTCCACCAGGCAGCAACGTTGCAGCTATTCTGGATGACGCATTTGCCAACGCTATGTCATTTTTTGATCGAATTGATACCAGAATCAATTTTATATGAACGGCCCGATGGCCGAGCCCTGGCTGATCACCACCAACCCTCCAAAGATCAACATGACCACCAAAATAGGGATCAACCAATAGGCCTTGCGATGGAGAATAAATTCCGCGAGTTCGGCCAGGAGACGCATCGAGGAAACTCCGAAAAGTCAAAACTGCTTGCGGAGCGACTCCACCGGTCGCTCCGTGGCGTCTGTTTCCTGCCAGTATGAAACGCCGCCATGCCACCGCAACCCCATTTGATCTCCGGCGATCAGACGCCGCAGCAGTCCGATGGGAGTGGGACCTATTTCTTTCGGCCAACTTTTGTTGGTCATATCGTAGGAGTAAACTGGCAGGAGCACAAAATAATTAAACATTTTCAGTACATTACATGTTTTTTTAAACATAGCTACGAAACAGCAAGGTCTAAGAATAATTTTTGCGATTTTAAACATAAATCCTTTCAGCAGGTTTTTTTATCGCAAAGACAGACTTGGTTACATTTAATGAACAAAAATTATATTTCACTCACCCTCTCCCCCCAAAAAAGTTCCTTTTTTTAATATATCATCAAAACTCTATTATATTTACTATTTGATCCCCTAGTCAATACTCTTTCAGACTAGAATAATCATTGCTGTCATAATTGCATCCAAGATCACCCTGAGGGAGCCAGACATAGCCATAATCCATATAAAAACTTTCAGTTTTGCAGGTTTGAATTAGTTTTTCCCTTATTTCTCATCAATAGCAGGTTTTTATACAAAATTAAATTTTAAAAAACTAGTTTTTTCTTTTGAAAGTAAGGAGCGACATTAAAACTTAAAAACCAACAGAAAACATTCCGTATATGAAAGGGGCTGTCCCCAACAAAAAAAAACGATAAATTTTGGTAGCAAATTCTGGTCTTTTTGCTTGAAACCTAATTTTTTGTGTCGGAACTCGGCTGAAAAGTAAAATGGACTTGATGAAACTTAGCGTAAGAAAAACAGAAAAACTTTTTTGTAGAAAAAAGTAGGCCTAGTCCTTTTTTTAAAAGTCAAAAGTGATCGGAGATCAATCAGCCATGGGATATTTCCCGGGCATAAATACCCCACCCCCGAACGGATAATAAAAATCATCGTTTAAACACTTTGAGAAACGCTAAGGCCTTATTGTACAGGAACTTGAAAATTCTGCTCCAAGCTTCTAAGATAGCTTGAATCTGGGGGGGGGGGGTATTTATCACCGTCCCCCACTTGTTTTCCGACTTTTGCATAGATTATGCGAAAAATCTTCTTATATATTTTTATGGGTAACTTTAACATTAATAAATTTCACTTATTTAAAATCATAAAAGAAAGATTCTAGAATTGTTTTAAATCCATATAGATCTTGATATATTCACACAGAAATTGTATTTAATAAAGTTTTAGATACTTATTTCATGTAGAATAAAAAGGAGCACTAGAACTTTTGATTCCCATAGAATGAGCCTTTTTGCAACATTTTAGGACCACTGGGTTGATACGATCGCCCCTAAAAAAAAAAAAAAAAAAAAAAAAAAAAAAAAAAAAAAAAAAAAAAAAAAAAAAAAAAAAAAAAACACGCACCCGTGATCGGTCTTCTGGCAAACAATACGAATATCCACATTTTTGCAGATAGGAGCTTGAAACTTATAAAGTGTGGTTCTCTGATACGCCGAATGCGATGGTGTGATTTTCGTTAGATTGTATCACTTACCTCGCGGACATCCGACGCGCGCAGGACCTCATCTACTCGATCGCCGGCGTGAAGACCCGGCTCTTCCGACCGCCGCGCGGCGAGATGAACCTGAAGAGCCTGAGCGCGCCGATCTGGGCCGGCCACCGCGTCGTCTTCTGGTCGCTCGACGGCGGCGAGTGGGCATCCCGGGCGCACGAACCCGGCCACGTCATCGCCGAGCACGTGACCGAGTCCGTCGAAGGCCGCGACATCGTCCTCCTCCACGACGACAACGAGAAGACGATCGAAGTGCTGGAGTCGACAAACTCAAAGTTGCAGCATTGTAAATTTTTTTACCATCTTTCTATGGGCGTATCCAGTATTTTTGTGGGGGGTGGGAACGTTGCAAAAATTTAAAACCACAAAAAAATATTATATGCACTTTTGTTACGTTTTTACGATTCGGACCAGAATTTTGGGGTGGGTTCAAAACCTGTACCTCGCTCCCTTGGATATGGCATCGTTTATTTCCTCTTTACCTTTTTCTTAGTCATTATTTGAGGGTATGCATCGAATTTTTTTTGATTTTTGAGGTTTTTATTTTCCGCCACGGGGGGCTCTGCTTCGTCGATTTCGCCGCCTCCGGTCCGTATGTCGATATCGATATGCACCCGGCAGACCCCGAAGCCCGGCTCGACGCGATCTACCTCCCGTTCCACACCGAGGACTTCCCGACCTTCCTCGAGCTGTGCGAAGACGAGAACTTCCGCGGCTTCTCGATCACCGCTCCGCACAAGGAGCGCGCCTTGCGGGCCGCGCACGCCGCGGACCACGACTCGCGCGCCGCCGGGGCCTGCAACACGCTGGTGCGGGACCCCAAGGGCTGGCGGTGATCGCTCCCTGCTGGGGCGCGAGCAGATCGGTATTGTGGGTAGCCGCAACGCCACCCGGGCCGGGCTGGAACATGCCCGTTCCTTTGCCGCGGCGCTCGGCCAAAAAGGCTTGCTGGTTACCAGCGGGTTGGCACTGGGGGTGGACGGCGCCGCCCATGCCGGCGCCCTGGATGCCGGCTTCCCGACCGTTGCCGTGATTGGCAATGGTGTTGATAAGCCCTACCCCTACCGCCACCGCACGCTCAGTGAGCGCATCGCCGGAGAGGGAGTGATTGTCTCGAAAAAGAGGCGCCGGTGCGCTTGACCACCGAGGACAAACGTGTAACTAGTTGGTTGCCTGATTCGGACGACGCGATGGATCACCTCTTCAAAGCCCTCGGCCACCCGGTTCGCCGCCGCATCCTCGACGAGGTCGGTCGGCGCCCCGGCTGCACCCTGTCGAGCCTCGCGGCCGGCTTCGCGCAGAGCCGCGTGGGCATCACCAAGCACGTGAGCACGCTCGAGCGAGCGGGTCTGCTGCACTCGCGGAGGCTCGGCCGTGAGCGCCGGCTCTACGCGGACGCTCACCCCCCCAGGAAGTTTCCCAGCATGTAAAGTGTAGTAGTCAAAGGAAAAATATGACAAACAAAAGAATGAAGAAAAGAAGGTATTTTAGAACATTCTACCTACATTCAAAAATTAAAGCAGAATATATGGTGGTGAAAAATTTATGCAATCATTTGCATATTTTATGTCTTTTAATTATTTTTTTTATAATTTTGATTGATGGAACCCAATGATAGGGCAATAAAAATGTCAAAGAAAACAATATGCAAATATAGAATTGGTGGGAACTCGGGAAGGGATTCTGCTAAAAGCAATTGAAAGTGGAGACACCGATCTTGTTTATTTTACAATCTTCCACTTGTGGCAGAAGGTATCTCCTCATCAGTTAATGAAATCTTCTGTTTACTCTGTACACCAGATCGATTGAAGCATTAATACAATCTATGTAATGCACTAAACTATTCATTATGTTTTGACACTGAACTGAGATCTGGTGGATGCATTTTTCTTATTGGAAATAGTATCAGCTTTTATGCCTTTGTCTTTATGACAGAAATATCTTATCTCCTGATCACTTTTCTCTTTGAATGGTTTCGTGATAAAGTCATCGGCGCCGAGTTCGAATCCAACCAGTTTGTCGATCTCTTCCGATTTGGCACTGATGAAAACAATTGGAAGTTCGGCGTCCATGTTTCGAATCGACTTGCAAACCTCGTACCCACTCGCCCCGGGCATCATGATATCGAGGCAAACGAAGTCAGGGCGAAACTGATTGAAAAGTTGAATGGCAGCGTCACCATCGGCAGCCATCGCGACTTCGTAACCCTCTTCTTTTAATACTTCGACCAGTCCGTCGCGAGTGAATTGATGTAGTCTCGTTTGAGGTTTTTTGCTGTTTAAAAATATTTGCAGAATTTTCGTCAAATTATCATCATCAATAATATTGTATTAATAATATGCTTAAATCATGGCTAGATATGGTCTTAATACGTCCATCCTAAGAATAAAAGAAGTATCCTAAGAAACCCTGGTTTTTGGTCACGGGCTTTAAAAAATTTCATATACAACTCGAGATACCATTCTTTTGGTAATTAACATTGTTTTGATATATGACTTGATACTTCTTTTAAGACACTTTTCATTTTATTCTGACAGCATTTTCTAAGTCCAGGAGAGTTTTTCCACCCCATTTGATTCCGTGGTCTCCCCTTATCTTTCCTCTGCTTCTTAAGACAAAATTCATCAAAACGATCAAACTGTTAGTGGTAACGAAATGTAGTAATGGGCGACCCGGTTCAATAGTAACCGAAACTCTAAAATATTGGATTTTGACAAAAAAAAATACATCAATAGAATCCGATTTTTATGCTGATTTCAAATGTATAAGTTTCATCAATTTAAATTTACCCATCAAAAGTTACGAACCTGAGAAAATGTAAAACTCCATCCCATCTACAAGGACTTTCTTCTGACTCCCTTTGTCCCCCTTGGATCACGACTCTCATGAGAAACGGCTGTAAAATTTCCAACACTAACAACAGTTTAATCCAGATCACCAACATTATTCACGAAACTTTGTACGAGCTTTCTTCTTGCTTTTAAAAAAATCCAAAGCTTGTGGGTTTTGACAATTGTGCTCGCCACCTGTGTGCTCGTTGGCAAATTTTTCTTGCTGTGAGCACATTCTACTTTTGTTATTTTATAGCTCACTAATAGATTAATTAAATATATTTCAATATTCTTTGAAATGGTGATGTTGCTCAGGTGTAGAGTGATTCTTGTAAACTTTCTAAAGATAAGTTTTTTGCTTAGCATACTTTACTAATCCAGGAGTCATCCATGGACACAATGGGGCTGAGCTCTTGGAATCGTTTTTCTTCTGATCATGTAGACATACCTCAATGAAAGTGTCCTTGATCACCCCATGAGATTTTTCAAACACATTGTTTATAGGCATATTAAAATCATCCACAAATTCTCATGATACTTCTGATAGTTTTGACCTGAAGACAACACTGCTTTTCCATGACGAAACTAAATCAGTTCAAAATAGGGATGAAACCTTTTAATTGACAGTGAACAGATGTAAAATTTAACTGGATATTCCGAACACATATACAGTGTTAATCATCAGCAGTAAAACTCAGTTTTACTCAGCATCATCAGCAGTAAAACTCAGTTTTACTCAGCATCATCAGCAGTAAAACTGCTGATGATGAACACTGTATATGTGTTCGAAATATCCAGTTAAATTTTATATTCTGTTCACTGTCAATAAAAAGGTTTCATGAGAGCAGAATTTGTGTATTGTTAATATTTTCTGTTTTGAGGGGAGGAGAACAAAACAAATCGGAAATGTACTGACTGATTCTCTTTGAATGACGTTTAATATTGACATTTGCTCCTCAAGACTAACCAACATTTTACTTTACACGGACTGGATTTTAAGTTTCACACCGTAACTAAGTGGAGTTTCCCATAGTTAGGGCAAAACTAACTATTGCTCATAGATTCATTTGAATATTAACACTCATCAACTTTTCTGTTTCTTTAGGCCTCTTGTTTATTTTTTTAAGTAGTTTAACGTGGAAGAGACTACCTCTAATTCTTACGTCAAACAGGAAAAAGAGGGATCGATGTAAGGCTATGGGCAAGAGTTTGATATTTGCTGTAATTTTTGATCTAACTCTAGTTTTCGGAGTTATTACTTTTTTTCTCTTATGGGGGGTTTCCCTTCTCTTTCTTATTAGGTTGCTAGCTGCCGCTGCAACTCAGATAAAAAACAAAAAAAACCTAAAAAAAACTAAAAAAACAAACAAAAAGCTAAAAAAACAAAAAAAAACTAAAAAACTAAAAGGCCTTGCGCGAGCAGAATGATGCCGATTCAGTCCATCCGTTCGTCCACCTCGGGGGTTCTCACCCGGGTCCGAGTGGCGGAACCACATGCGGTACCCCGGGTTAGGGGGCGGAATTCTATCAGTTGGATGGGTGCTGGCAATCGTCGGCCGGGGTGAAATCCCGCCCGTAAACCCCTACGTTCCCAACATCCAGAGGGGAACTGCGGACGCCACGATGAGCAGGAGGCCCACGAGCATGGGCGCGACGGGAAGTCGGCCGCGCTGCATTGGCCTGGCTCGGCGCTAGTATTATTCCGCAAAGAAAAAAAATAACGAAAAAACACATCCATTAGAAAAAGAACTTGGATTTCCTTTCCCTCGTTTTGGACGATCAAGTAAATTACCCTTTCATTATATTAACAACTACAGTCTTGGGAACTAATCTTAATAAAGTTCAAATAAGCTCCAACTTTTTCCTTCAAATAATCTAAAGAACTCTTGGGACAATATATGCTTTTACTTTCAAACGTCAAGTTTACTCTTAAAAAATGAAAAAGAAAACTTACTTCTCTCTTTACTCTCACAAAGTAACAATCCGATCAATCAGGTCTTTTTCTTCATACTTATGCGCTGATTGATTTGACGAATTTTCTTTTGTGATCAAATCAAACAATTAGATCTTTATTTTTCGTCTAGAAATGGACAGGTTCATTACTTCTGTCTGTTACCATTGTTGTTCTGTCCACAAGTTTCGTCATGGGAGTAAATATTGGTGGTCCAAATTTATACAATGGTGTACGTGTCTTTGCTATCGATTGAAATGATCATTTGTAGTATTTCTCAATATAGTTCATTACACCATGGTCTCGTGGCGATCCTGAAGAGCAGCTTCTCGCTGGTCGCAGACGAGGACTTTCAGACGACTTTCTCCGGCAAGCATGACAATTCCATCCTGGGCGTTGCCAACAAGGACTATGAAGCCGCGGCCATCGCGAATTCGGTCCTCAAGCGGATGATCACCCGCGGCGCGGTTGATCCGTCGGCAATCCGGACGGTCTATCGTTCGCAGACATTCCCGACGACGGGTTATGGTCATGCGCACAACCTGCATCCGGTTGTCGCGGCCAAAATCAAAGACGCCTTCTTTACCTTCCCCACAAGCCGATTCCAGTACAACCCACCTTTGATTGGAATTAAAAAATCAACTTGGGAAGCTCAGTCTATATACGCGGCCAAACCATCAGGAAATTGTCGTATCCCCACTCCGGATGTGCCCACAGCATCAGATCAGTCCACTTAGACTCCCAATCAAGTGTAGGAAGGAAATTGTTTCCCAGTTTTCTGTCGTGGCACACTTCCACCAACTCAGTCAAAGAAAACCAAAGAATCACAGTCATCAACACTGTTTTTGGTGTTACCCAATCACTACTATTGCTTGGTGTTAATCGTATCAAATGTTTTATTCAGGTCCATAAATAGTGCACTGGGGTTGAGCCTCCCCTCAAATGCTGATTTAATCCAGTCAACTAGCTTGATGTTCTCAAGCTCTACTGATAACCCGTCTTTAATTCAAAATTAAATATTAATGGGGATTTGGTTACTATCTATCTATACTTACTGAATATAGAACATGCAACTTTCTCTTCAACTTTCAACTTACAACTTTCTCAACTTTCAACTTTCAACTTTCTTTCTTTCAACTTTCTCGCTGTGTCTTTACATAAGTTCGCGGGATTGAGAGCCTGCGGGTGGTGGATGCTTCAGTGATGCCTAAGATCACCTCGGCCAACACCAACGCTGCGACTTTGATGATCGCGGAAAAGGCTGCCGGAATGATCAGCGGCCGCTGAGCCGAAGCCTTAGGCGCCCTGGCGTGCTTCTCGGAACGACACCATCCGGTTTCCGTGTTCGTCCCAAAGGGCGAGCCGAACGGTGGCCAGGCTGTCAGACAGGGTCATCCGATTGATGTCGCGCAGTTCAGGGTGGTTTCGCAGCACTTTTTGGAGCCAAATTGAAACTGTCGGAAAATACTTAAAGGGGAAGATCAATCGAGAAAAAGGTCTATTGCCAAAATCGACAAAAAGGTAATCGACAAAAATGACTTCTAACACTAATACCACTGCTACTTTTACTTATGCTACTACTGCTGCTAAACTACTCCAACTACTGCTTCAATTGCAACAACTTGTAAGACTGAGAGTATTAAGGTGAAAAGGGTATGAAAAGCGCACATCAACAATATTTTTGGAACGGCTTAATGTGTCAAGGTGAAACTTCCGGGCATCAGCGATGCCGCTTTCAGGGTGCTCGCGCGAAATAGCTTGTGCGAGGATTCCACCAGTTGAGGGTTGCTTACTTTGCCGCGCTTGGTGACGGTGAAACAAGCCACCGTGCGACCACCGAGGAGCTTGCGGACTGCCTCTTGCGGGTAATCGGGTGTGGAGACCATGATCGGAACGGGCGGCACGTCCACGGCCGGGCCGGTTGGGTCGAGGCCATCTTCTACGGTCACGGGCGACGCGCCTAACGCCAATGCCGCGATCAACTCAAGGCTTGTCACTGATCGACACCTTGGTCACCACCAATTTCACCTTTGGCCGTACCGGCGGCAACTACGTGTTGCGCGCCCAGTTCGACACCCAACCAGCGGGCTGTACGGCGACCAACGACTTTGTCGATTTAAGCCATACGGCCGCCGGCATTGAGCTGACCGACTCACTCATGGCCTACCGTCCGGGCGAAGATCTGGTGCGCACCTTCGTGCAGACCATCGACGCCCAGGACGAATTCACCGTGGCCCTGGCCCCGGCCAACCTGCAGGGCTTCACGCTGGATTCGGTGACCTTTGACTTTGCCGGTCGAATTGAATGATAACCCTTCCCCCATTCTCCCACTTAATTTGCACCCTGATTAGAAGAGTAATATGTTGCCCAAATAGCCAGGGGTTTCATTTGGAGGGGGCAGTTGCCCCCTAATAATGCGGAGAAAAAATTACTCTGTATTTCATGCCCTTTGACTATCCAGATATGAGCCCTTTTGTCCCCCTCCCCCCATTGCAAATGGTGAAGATTCGCTCCTGCAAATGGTAGCCATTGAAGGAAAACATTCCTGTTGGAGTATTTGTTCATGTTTCTAATTCTGTCTGTGGGATTTTGTGGCTATATCATTCCCTCAGTCACTGCAAACCTCGGGTAATTTGCTCCCAACTACGCATTGTACTCCGGCAGAAGGTGGAAAATCGGGAGATCGACCCTTATCGCGGCCTTTTAGTCAGTCTGGGAAACGATTTTTTCTAATCAGGGATACCGATTTGAGTGGGGGATCAGGCGTAGAAAGTTAAGGGCCCCTTTACACAAAAAATAAATCAAAAAGTGACTTGTAATGCTTTGAAGCATTACAGATAGCTTGAAACTTTGATAATTTTGAATAAAAGGAACTCGCTGACGAAGGTCGTGTCACTCAGCACTTGCGCGAACACGACTTGAGCGACGTTGGGCAAAGCATGCAAAAAGTTCTCCGTCTTCATGACCTCGCCACGCCGTTAAGTTCAGCAATTGCCCCGCTTGCTAGTGAGTCCAATCGACCGTGCCCATCTACGAGCAAACCATGCGCCAAGCGGTAAAGAGTCAGTATTCAACACTCGGTGGTCGAATTACCGCGAAGTTCGGGCAAACCCTGCCAGTGCAGATCCGCACAGTCGGTGGTTCGGGGCCCTGAAAGTTTCATTTTCCTAACCTAGACCCTTTTTGAAATAGCAAGAAGTCAATTAACTAGAATTTTACCAATTCCCCAGTGAATACAAAACAGTGTTGAAGGGTTCCAGTGAATTGTTAATAATACTTGCATCATTTATAGCATCTTTGTATGTTTTTACTAGGTTTGATCCCACAATTTGTTAGCATTGAAGAATGTAATGGTACTATTCTCCTAACATAACAGTTTTTTTTTGGTAAAGCTTTACTTTTGTCATAAGGTTTTGAGAATGCATATTACTTCATGAGAAGTTTTTCCATGGAAGATCATCCCCCATGGAAGATCAGCCCCACCCCCCACCTCAACTCTCCCTCCAAACCAACCCCCTGAAAACGTCCGTACACTTCCCAGTAACCATTAGTATATGTAAACACAGGTCAAAGTTTGTAAATTGCAACCCCTCCCACGGGGATTGCGGGGGTGTAAGTCGTCCCCAAAGACACCGTTATTAAGTTTTTCGACTATGGTGAATAAAATCGCTATTTCAGAATTTTGATCCGGTGACTTTACGGAAAAATGAGCGTGAGGTAGAGGTCTTCAATGAGTAACGGAAATATATTTTTTTTTATATACATTGAACACTGAAATGTCTTGATTTTCATATATATAAAGAAAAAAGTGCCAAATATAGGGAAACATGTGGAATTAATTTGAATCCATATCGATAGATATGTTTAAATTCAAATATTCAAAGTAAAACACCGAATCTATCAAAACAATGAACATATTTTACTGAATTTTTTGTAACTGATTTTAAACTAAGTGTTACTTTGCAGCCAACTTTGAAGTATTTTAGGTTAACATGATAAGCTCAAATTGAGAAAATAACTATTTCTAATTTAATCTTGTCTGGTCCCTGATACGCCTGCCAAATTTCACCGTCCTAGCTTACCTGGAAGTGCGTAAAGTAGCAAACCGGGGACCGACAGACAGACAGACAAACCGAGAGAATTTGCGATTGCTATATGTCGCTTGGTTAAAAATTCTACAGTTTTGCAGATGGAAGCATGGAAATTTTACATAAAGGTTTTCGGATGCGCTGAATCTGCTTGCATCATTTTCATTAAGATTCCTTAGATTTTAAGGGGTGTTTCCGGCGTTGAGAAAATTTGCTAATGTGCCATTTGTCTTTGAGACGGTCAGCCGGAATAAGACTTGCAAAATGATTCATATAAAAATAACCCATCATTGTTTACGTTATCTAGAACCGTACTTACATAACCTCAATGCTAGAACATTTAAGAAGTATGTTTTGTTTGGTAATTACGGTCATATATTTGGTAGTTATGGTAATATATTTGGTAATTAGGGGGATATATTTGGTAATTATTGCAGTAAAAAGAGACTAATTTACTATCATTTCAGGGTAGTAGACGTTTGAAGACGGAACGCTCGACGTGCCCGGCATGACGGGAAACGGATCGGTGGTTCCCCCGGCCAGCAACATCGATTCGGTCGATGCCGACGACGGCGAGATCGACGGGTCGGGTAACGGCGGCCACAGCTACTTCACTCTCGGTGGGTCGACCGGGCTGGAGTTCGTTTTCGATCCCGACCGCACCCACGGTCTGCCGACCAAGGTAGGCTTGGCGTGGACCGATGCCGGCCCGGGAGCGACGGTGACGTTCGAAGCCTTCGGTCCCACGGGCAATTCGTTCGGAGCGGAGAGCCAAGATAAAAAAATGCATTAATTTAAAACGTCTAGAAATTAAACAAAAAAAGTTTTTTTTAGATGAAAGTAAGGAGCGACTTTAAAACTTAGAACGAACAGAAATTACTCCGTATATGAAAGGGGCTTTTCGTCCTCAACACCTCGCTCTTTACGCTAAAGTTTTCAAATTTTTAAGAAGTCAAGTTCAGAGAAAGAGTCAAACCTTAGCGTAAAGGGCGAGGCGTTGAGAACGAAAAGCCCCTTTCATATACGGAGTAATTTCTGTTCGTTTTAAGGGAAATATTAGAAAAATTTAGGTATTTTAACTTAAGAATGGGTGACCGGATCTTAATGAAATTTGATGTTTCGAAAAGTCTCAGAGCTTTTATTTCAAATCCCGACTAGATCTGTTGACATTGGAGGGAGTTGGAGGGGGAAACCGGAAATCTTTGAAAATGCTTATAAATGTCGTAGATACGTGAATGATGTAATCGGACTGGATCCGTTCTCTTTGGGGGAGTTAGGGGGTGAGGTTCACCCCCTTTATCATGAGGTGTGCTTTGGCGAGTTTGGTACTTCTTGTTGTTTTTTTTCCCAAGAGTGATTGTATCGATTCAATGGTCCTAGAATGTCGTTAGAGGGCTCATTCTAACTGAAATTAAAAGTTTTAGTGCCCTTTTTAAGTGACCAAATAATTGGAGGGCACCTAGGCCCCCTCCCACGCTCATTTTATCCCCAAAGTCACCAGATCAAAATTCTGAGATAGCTTTTTATTCAACATAGTCAAAAAACCCAATAATTATGTCTTTGGGGCCGCCTAACTCCCCCACAGTCCCCGTTGGAGGGGCTGCAAGTTACAAACTTATTAGTTATAAATTGTAATCAATTGGTGACAATAGTCATAACTTTTTCCTGACTTTCATTATTATAGACTACAATCTTGGACGTCATTAGTAAGTTCATGGTTATCACTTTAGCAATAATAAATTCAAGAAATTTGTCACAAATAATTTAAAATGACCAAATATTAGCCAGAAATTATTTAGTTAATAGATAATTTATTCCAAATAAATCATTATGCAAACATATTTTATTCAAATTATTTATCACTTGTTCAAAAGCATTTATTCATTCATTCAAAATATTCATGGGAGAGTCCCTTTTATATACCGAATATTTTCTGTTCGTTTTAAGTTTTAATGTCGCCCCTTACTTTCAGTAAAAAAATAGTTTTTTTATTTGATTTTATATATAAGAGGACAATTATTTGATAGGATTAACCTATGCTGTCTAGAAAACTTACCGCTCAGCACGTGCACAAAAACTGAAGCTGGTTCAACCCCATCTGGTGAGCATGTGTAATTACCAGAATCGTTGGGGTTGGCATTCTTAATTATTAGTCTACTGACGTCGACTGTTCTTCGGTCAATATCTGGTGGTAGTATTTAAATTGCCTTCGAGGAGTCATTCACTTTCCACCACCTAGTGTAAATCTAAGAGAGCTGTGTGTGTTGCAAGGTTTCACCACACGTGGCATAGTTGTACCACGTATGACACTGGCCTCACAAAACTTGGCGCAATTACGCCACCACGCTTGGCATATCCTACGCTGTGAACGTGATTTCTGGAAGTTGGCGACTTTTCAATTGTCTCTGCGTAGGGGGCTTTTCCTGGATTTTATCTTTTTATCAACTTTTTACCTTTTTTCTGATTTTCCCAAATGATCGACAGCATAAAGAAGTTACTTGACCAGTTTCTTGTGTCGAAATTTTATTGTGTATATTATATAACCGATAAGTACGTATATTGCCCTAGTGTGTTAAAAATGTGCAAAGTCTTTCGGGTTTCAAGTTACGGGCAAAGAAGCTGCTTTTATCCTGTGAGTGAATTTGATGTGAAGCCTGCTACATGCTGTCATTCTATTCTAGTATTTCCCGATTTTCTTTGGTGTATTTTTTGTTTCTATCTTCTTCTTGTGTTTTTTCTCTCTCTTTCTTTTCAAATTCATCTAATGAAGGACGAGGATAGCGCTCAGTAGGACAATATTTTCAGAAGGTCTTATAGACCATGCGTCTGCGCAACTACGAAATTGGTTTGCACATCAGGACACATTTTGAATTACAAAAACTTCAATATATTACGGGTATCTTGTGTGGTAGCGTAACGTCTGGAAATAGAATTATGCTGAGTTTCATGTATTGTTGTTGGTCTTTGAGTATGGCCGTTAGTATAAGCTATGGACTAAGGCTATTTGTGATAAAATGCGTCAAGATGTCGTGCTTGTGTCACTGCATATCACATGCTGATTTGTGCTGGCAGGTGGCTTGCCCACGAGTGACATCAAGTCGGTTAGTAGATCGCCGTTTATCTCACTGCCAATAAGCTCGGTTTCGCAGTAGCGCTTACTTTCTTGTGCGCTTAGCTCCCGGTGCTTGCCAATGAGTTGTTGCTGGGTCGTTTTTGCCCGCTCGACATAGGTCGCACCATCAAATATAGGATCCCATAGTATTAGCTTGGCAACCGGCTGATCGATGCCAGGGAGCAGAGACGCGGCCATGCGTGCGGCTAACTGACCTTGGTCCCCAACACCCACCAATTCTTGTTCAGTCACCCGTGTTGGGTGTTTGGAAATTTCCCGATCTTCTTGGCTCTTTGGAGGAATTCCAAAAGGACGGCGGGTAGGTAGGGGCTCTGGAGTCAATGCCGAATCATCAACCACCGCGTTGCGGCGATGAAGGGCATCATACACAGCAAGACAGGTGGGTATAGTAGAGGTAATCTCCGCCTGGTCAAGATCGCGGCGCACCGAACCTCATTTTTCCCGATTAAAATTTTGAAATAGCCATTTTGTTCCCCATTCTTATGTGTCGAGACCTGTGCTGAAAGGATGTTTTAAGGTTTATTTTTGTTTTGCTATCATTATATGGAGGCTTAGTTGTTTTTTGTTTTTTTTTATGAGACTCCATTTGTTTAAATTTAAAAAATAGAAAACGTGTTACAAATTATTTAACTGATATAAAGAGAGTTGCATTGTTCTTTTTGGGCCTCCCCCAAAAACACGCTCATATGGGGCGAAGCTTGTTTTGAAAGGAAGCTTTAAGGTTTATTTGTGTTTTGTCATAATCATATGGATACTGGCTGCGTATGTCTCCCTGGCTTCAAATGTTTTGTATCTCAGTAGAATTAACTGTTTTCAGTTACATAATATCCTAACAGTTTCTCACTTACTTGCCCTTACTCCTGTTTGGTCTTTTCTCAATTGTGGTAATAGAAAGGAATTTCTTAACCTTTATTTTAAATTTGCAAAGTATTTAATGGAACTGCCAATATCGACAAGCAATTCTTAACTGCAAAGAAAGCATCAATGGGTAAACAGCTGCGGTTATTGAGAAATATTCGTGACTTATCTACTGAACGCCAGGTTACTATTGAGCCGGGTCGCTCCTTACTACAGTTCGTTACCACGAACTGTTTGACTAGCAATTTTCAACAAAAATAGACCAATGCCCAAAGCTGGAATCGTGAAAACAATTCGAACGGTTTTCCTTTGATTAAAATTTGATTAAAGTTCCTCTTATTAAATCGTTTCATTTCACCTGAGATTGTTCCAATGACCCTGATTCCGAAATATCCGATAGTTGGGGCTTCAAAGTTTCCCTTATAATTAAACCTTTGCGCAAAAAATTTCCCTGCTCCTCTTCCCCCAATAGCCACAAAATATATGCTTACATTCTGATGTCTGAAGAGGATCCTTCAGTTCATTTAAACAAATTGGACAAAAGAAACTTCTTTCCATATTCTTCAATATTTCTTACGAAAATTGGATTCATTGTGATTCGATCTGACATTACTATTAGCTATAGTTCGTTCTTTAATATAAAATTAATTTTTAGATTTTCAGTTTTCTAATTTTAATTCAAAAATTAAAATTATTACTCGAACACCATAAATATTTTTGCAATTTAAGTAATAAATTTGGTGATCCTATCACTATAAAACACAAGTATCCCGTACATCTGAGGGTACCCAAAAAGTACCCAAATATGGAAAAGATAGCGAAAATATAGATGGAAACCATGGAACAATGCAAATATAGATGAAGTCATCTTCTTTTGGACAAAATATGTCCTTCTCCAACAAAAAAACAACAACATCCGAGTTAATAAGTCCAGAAATTGGGCGGAAAATATTCTGAAATAGAAATTACTTAAAGAGAGCTTTAGTTCTCTTGGGAATTTCTCTTGGATATTTTTCATGTGAAAAGAGGAGATATACTTTATCTTTATTTTGCTTGTGCAATGTGAAGAGTTCTTTGACAAAAATATTAGAGGAGCAACATTTTTTTTTTAATTCATCAATTAATATTGATGCTGATTAATATTCATTAGCGACAAAGAGAATATTTTAGCTCTTTAACACGGGTTAAGGCCCAACATGGGTTATCAAACCATAGCTTTATTTTGCTTGGGCAATGTGAAGAGTTCTTTGACAAAAATATTAGAGGAGCAACATTTTTTTTTAATTCATCAATTAATATTAATGCTGATTGATATTTAAGAAAAAAAAATCTTATAAAACTTTACTATATTAAATTTTATAATACCTTTCTAAATAAATTGAACAAAATAAAAATAAAGCCTTATTTCGATAAAATTTGTTGAAATCCTAAATCCTATTTCGAAATGAAAACGTAACTTTCGATTAAATAAATTTTTGAACTAGACCTTTTTGAAAGGGAATTTATGACATAATTTCAAAATTAGTCTATCGAATTAATTTACTACTGTACACATTTATACTGTAGACCTCAATACTGTATACATCTATATCGTACACCTCTTGTACCGGACATGATGCCGATATAATAAGTCGATTCCAAAGATTAAAGTTATTTTATGTGAAATACGCGTAAATTAATCCCGTGAAGCGAGATACAAATTACGCATGATATCTAGTCTTGCAATCAGGGAAGTGGCCTGATTCTGGAAAGCAGGGAAATCTTTTTTGGCAATCGGTGGTGCTGTCGGCAAGATAACTTTTGCCGGATCCCGCTGTACACCATTGACACGTAATTCATAATGCAGATGCGGACCGGTTGCCATACCCGTCATACCAACGTAGCCAAATAGATGAAAAAAAAAGTTAAAGAGTTTCAGATTTGACAATGTAGAAAATGGATAGAATAATTTTAGGAAAATAGTTTTGTGAAGTTGCTGATAGTGTCTTAAGGAAGAAAGTTGGGAACGCGGCTAAAAATATTAGTGAAAATGCTTTATGTTTAATAAAGTGTAGAAGGGGCTACCTGAGTGATATATCATGTGAAAATAAGAGGCCACAAGGAGTGCCTCTCATGGCACTTGCAGAGTGACACAAGGTTCAATAATGGGACCACTGCCTTTTCTCATTAATAAACATAGGAATATATTACCATTCCTCTTGAGGGAAAAATACACACCTCAGCCGAATATAAATAGACACCGCCCATTGTATGCATAATAAAGCTCTGAAATTCATATGCATCTTATTGGACGTCATTGCTTAACAAGTGTTTGTTTTGAATCTATTTCACTTTTATAAGTATGAGCGCTATTTAGTTGAAATTTATTCTCGACTAAGCCAGATAGAATGAATAATATCATTCCGGTCATAACCTGAGAATTGTTTGTCTATCTGAGGGGACAGGAAAAAGGTTGAAGCAGTTGTGATGGGGTCATCAAAAAGGATCAAACGAGCGTGGGTGTTGTTAACGTGATGGATAGCGGAGTTAAATTCTTGTGCTTGTGACAAATCTTCATATGTGTCAATACAGCCTCTGCCGTATTTGCTGGTGGGGCGTTCCAATATAGAGGCAGTCTCAAAAACTAGTTATACAAAAAAAAGCAATAGCTAAACAAAGCTGATTCGTCTTTGTTGCTGTTAAAAAAAAGTTTCATTTTTAAAGCGATATTGTGGTTGTGTTTCCTAATATAATAGCCCATTAAAAAAGTTTTATATTTTTTATTTGTAGTATGTTTGTTATGCACTTTCTTTTACTTTATAGGTTTCAAATGGGTCTACAAAATTTTCGAGCATAAAAAAAATTTGCCTGATTTTAAAAAAAAGAGGAGAACGCCCCCTCAAAGTCAAGAAATTTTGATGAAAGTCAGACCATCAGGTTCAACGTATTCGATAATCCTACTGTAGAAGTTTCAAGCTCCCATCTGCAAATTGGGTGGAATTTGTATTTTTTGTTAGAACAAAGATCACGGATGCGTATTTAAGTTGGGGAGTAGACTGATCCGGGTTACCCATACCAAAATCAATAATGTCCTCACCGGCCTGGCGAGCCTGTGCCTTTAGGGTATTGACTATGTTGAATACATAAGGGGGCAGACGGTCGATGCGCGGAAAATTTTCGATCATTGGGTTTGGGCTGAAGTGGTTGGTATCACGTTAGTTCCGTTGGGCAACGTGAATTCCGAAAAGTGCTGGTCACAGGGGTTGCTGCCTATAATGAGGTCTACCCTCATGTGTGCACTTTGCGCAGGTCAGTCAGGATTAATTGAAGCGGTTTCCAAGATTTACGGTCCCCCCAAAATCCCCCCAATGACATTGGATCCGGTCAGGATTTAAAACATGAGATCTGAGTTACGAGGTCCTTCTAATATGGAATTTCATCTGATGATATTCAAGATCCGATCATTCCTTCGTAAGTTAAAAATACCTCATTTTTTCTAATTTTTCAGAGTTAACCCTCCCCCCAACTCCCAAAAAGAGAGTGAATTTGTTCTATCTATGTCAATCACGTATCTAGGACTTGTGCTTATTTTTCCTACTAAGTTTCATCCCATTTGTCTATTTAGATGTTTAAGTGGCCCATCACTTTAACTGAAAAAAAAGTTCTTTGCTTGCTGACCAATGGTCTGCGTTGTGCAGGTACCGGTCTCCTGATTCATTGCCTTCGGGCGGAACTGCAATGCATGGTTGGGGGCAAATCATCCGACGCTTCCCATGGTGGAGCTAGTTTATATCATGAAAAGAGCACAAACACACACACACACAAAAAAAAGAGACAGAAGGAGAAAAGGCTGTTTTCCTAAATTAGTGATTAATATAGACCAGCACTTGAATGATCCCAAGACCTGAGTTTGCCCCCCCCCCCCAGCTAAAATTTAATTTCTTCAGAAATTTTGTCCAAACTAATATAAGCCTGCAAAATTCATGCATTAACAAAAACTGATTAGTTTTCTTTAGTATATATTTACTTTATTTTACTATAAAGCATAATCATAGTAATATATAGTACTTTCATGGTAGCAAATTGCTAATTTTTCAGTTTTCACTGTCATTTTTACTTGATTTGGGAAAATTGGCTCAAAATTACCCCCTCCCGCAAGTATTTTGACGAAATTACATCAAAGCGATGCGCACGGAGATATCCCCCTGCATCACTATTCCTGATTGTCTGCCAGACGCACCGCAGCAATAAACGCGCGTACGCTGGCCTCATCCTTGATACCTTTTGCCGCTTCGACACCACTGCTGATGTCGACCGCAAACGGTCGAACCTGACTAACTGCGCCAGTCGCGTTCTGTACGCTCAAGCCACCACTTAAAACGACCCGAGGCGCGAGCTCTTTTGGAATGAGAGACCAATCAAAAACCTTTCCACTACCGCCATACCCATCAACATGGGTATCTGGAGCTTATTGGAAATCTAAAGTTTCAGCATGAGAGTCAGAAGTAACTAGAGGGCAACCAACCTTCCTACCATGCTCTTTTCAGCTGCCCCCCACCCCTAAGGACATCTGATCTAAATTTTGAGATAAGAATTTTCTCTAAAGTAGTTTTAAGGTGTTAGAAATATGCCTCCAGCAATGACAGAAGCCCAACAGCCCCTAGGGCAAGGGCTTTAAATTACACAAATTATCCATTACTCAGATATAGGTTTTATCATTTAAAATGGGGACAGGTTTGGTCCTGGGGGCATGATATTCTGTAGACATGGTATTGAACATCCTTGTACTGATCAATACAGCGTCAATAATTACAGATCTATCAATATTCCATTTTGTTCTAAATGTGCAACATACAAATTGATTTTTCAATCGAATGTGAAGCAGAAAATTCCACATATAAATCCTTAAACATTGGTGACTTTTGCTTTTCTATTTCATAAGAAGCTCAGCAACATTTACTCGTATAAAAGGTAGTATTAATTCAATTTATCATCCATTGACAATATCTAGTAGCAAAAATTTTGACCGATTAAGGAGCTACCCGGCTCAATAGTAACCGAAACTCTAAAAAACGGAGTTTTGATACAAATGGTTAGATCCAAAGAATTGCATTTTAATGCTGATTTTAAATATATAAGTTTCACCAAGTTTAGTCTAACCGGTCAAAAGTTACGAGCCTGAGAAGTGTGTCTTATTTTAGAAAATAGGGGGAAATACCCCTAAAAGTCATAGAATCTTAACGAAAATCACACCATAAGATTCAGCATATCAGAGAACCCTGCTGTAGAAGTTTCAAGCTCCTATCAGAAAAAAGACCATATCACTCCCACTCTAAGGACCCATCTAATTATAAGGTAACAAGTGTCACTTAAAGCAAAATGGTTTAAGTGGGACATACTTAGCCCCATTATCTATATTTTCTTCTAACTAATAAGACAGAAGAAACCTACAAAAGGTTAAAATTTTTAACCTTTGAAACCTACAAAAGGTTAAAAATTTTAAGCAAGCAGCTCTTCTAACCAATCCGAGTAAATATTGCTGAACTTTGAGGCAATTCATTTTTTTTTTTTCAATTCGTTTATTAACAAAAACAACAAAATTTGCAGTGGCTGGACCGAGAGGTGCAGCACCTGACATAATTGTATGCATCCTTTCAAACGCCTTTAAATTTAGTTTCTTCTCATTTCCAAGGTAGCTGATTAGGGGAGGGACAAGCTGTAGCATAGTAGGCTGAAACAGAACATTATAATCATTATAATCTAATTTCATACCCGATTGTATTAAGATCTTAGAATACAAAGATTTGAGGTCCAAGCAAAACACTCAAAAAGAATCTGAAGGTTCAGAAAACGTGTGCGCTCTGATTACCTCAAAAGTACCAACATCGTCTTCAAGTAAGGGCGCCAAAGGTGCCGCACCTGGCGTCAAACCAGCTTTTCTTTCTCTTAGTTCTGCTTGTTTATTCTCAGACCGAATAAGGTCTGTCGCATAGTTACGCATCCGTTTTGCATGTGCATTCGCTTCATTAGCACGATTTATCGCCGCATCTTCACTCTTCCGTGCCATCTTTGCTCGCGCTATCGCCGCCGCTTCAACTTTCTTAGCGTCTTTTTCCCGCGCTTGAGCTCGCTCGGCTAACGCTTCAGCTTGCTCCGCTCCCGCTATCCGAGAAATATGCCATTAGATTAATAGCATGCCACAAATGTTTTCAGTGACACAATAGTCAAGGTTTATACATCTAAAAAATATGCCAAAACAAGCATCTGTAAAACGATAATGGCTTTCCTAATCGTTTGTCACTTTATCTCTCTTTGTCTATTATTGCCTTTTATCTCTTTCGAAATAACTACTTTCTAAAGATGGAAGTAACTGTGTGAGTAATTGAAGTAAGAAATTCAAAGATATACTCGACTATCATACGAATAAGTAAGTATCCTCTATTACATAGACAGTAACTTTTTTATAAGTGCCTAAAAACTGTAGCATGAAGAGCAAGGTGTTGAGGAGAGGGGCAACCGCTTTCATATACGTAAGAATATCAGTTTGTAATAAGTTTTAATGTTTTTTTTTACTTTCAATTGAAAAAAATTATTTTTTTCATTTAAGGAAGCTTAGAGAGAAACATTTTCTAAAGACAATGGCAAAAGTATGTCAAATAAAGTAAAAGCATATAACAATAAAACAAGTAAGTAATTACAAAAAATACACAACACAACAGCCTAATTATGAAAACTATTTTTTCAACTATACTGGAGCTTCCAAAGGAAAGCTCCATCTCCTTCAGCTGTTTGGTGTCATTATTTCAACTTATTTTCTCAACTATACTGGAGCTTTCAAAGGGAAGCTCCATCTCCTTTAGCTGTTTCGTGTCATTGTTTCAACTTATTTTTTCAACTATATTGGAGCTTCTAAAGGAAAGCTCCATCTCCTTCAGCTGTTTGGTGTCATTGTTTCAACCCATTTTTTCAACTATACTGGATCTTCCAAAGGAAAGCTCCATCTCCTTCAGCTGTTTGGTGTAGATTTATCATGAATAAAAAAAACACCTTCACAATTTTTTTTGTTTTTACCGGCAGGCTCCTCCCATCCGCAAATATAATTTCTTTGATACATTCGCCAATCAAAGGAATCAAGGTAAAAGCGCTTTAACAGTGTGTGAGCGGTTTCATATAAAACAAATTCTTGCTGCAACAATTTAAAAACTGCATCACTCTGGGTATGCTGTCCTATAAGAAACTGTGCATAATCTATGGGTTTCATATAATTGAACGGTCAGTCTGCTTATCGCAGCTTTCTGATATCATCTCAGATGGAAAGGCATCAACAACGATTTTGAAAAGCAAAAATATCAAGATAAAAAGAAGAAAAAGGTTTTTAGATAAAACAAAATTCTTCTCATAAGATGACTTATCTCCCTCATAAAGAATCAGATCCATCAATTGCTTCATAGTTAAATCTATTCAATGCTGAAAGTGTTGGTTTCAGTGTCAAGCACGGTTACTAAGACCAATTTCATCCTCAACAGCCCCTGTCAGAAAATATACACTTTCAAATATTTTCCAATGAAGATTATTTCATTGATCTATTGAGGGGGGTAATTTGCAATATTTGCAACACCGATTCATTTTATTTGACAACACCTCCATTATTGCCTCCGTTAAAGGTCTCAAGAAAGTTTTCAGGGAGGCAGTTAAGATAAAAAAAAACACATTTACTGAATAGAGACACTGGAGAAGCCTATTTAAGCCCCATTTATAATGAACTAATGAATTCTGATCGTTTTGATATAAATCAACAAATCACATTTTACAACCTAACCGAATCTGTGATGGTGTCTTACCTGGGAGGTGATTGGCTTTTAAAAATGCTCAAAAAGTTTTTTCAACTGGAAGTAAGGAGCAGCATTAAAACTTAAAACAAACGGAAAATATTATGCATATTTGGGGTTCGTATCCTCCACAATACCTTGCTCTTTACGCTAAAGTATTTATAGCAATTTCAACTATTTATTCTACGACGGTGATTCAGGAATTGGGATTAAATTCAAGTTTTATTGTAAAAAGTCAGGTATTGACGAGGGGATGAACCCCCTAATATACGTAATAAAAATATACAAATATAGAAGTTCATTATGTTAGTTGATTCGTAAGTTACAAAAAAGAATTAATATGCAAATTTCATTTTAATGGTTTATGTTTGGAGAGCCAAAATCAAACATGTATTAATTCAAAAACGTTCAGAAATTAAATAAGAAAACACTAGTTTTTTAACTGAGAGTAAGGAGTGACATTAAAACTTAAAACGAACAGACATTACTCCGTATTTGAAATGGTTTGTCCCCTCCGCAATCATTCACTCTTTACGCTAAAGTTTCACTGTTTGCCACAATGCTACTTTTTAATTTAGTTAAAAAATTTGGCGTAAAGAGCGAGGGATTGAGGTTGCCAGATGCAAACCTCTTGTTTTTCAAAAGACAGTAATATTGGTGTTTTTCAAGGTCATCAAAAAATTTTTTTCTGGCTTGGAGGATCTTTTTTTTTGCGGTGTTATATAAATTTCCCATCAGCTTTTTAATATAGTTGTGGAAAGCTGGTGTAAACTTATAGAAACGGATTGGCTTGTTTAAAGTCACAATGATAGCCACATAAAAAAAAAATGATAAATAAGAATTATTTAGGCTGGAAAAAATAATAATTTAAAAAAAACAGTAATGAAACTAATGCCCATTGCTATAAAAATATTGCAAATAGTTTATTCTGAAAGAAACACAACTTCAAAGTTTTACAAACAGGTCCATCAGCAATAGTCTCTTTAAAAATGACGCCAAAATAAACACGTATGCTGATATACACATAAATTTTTTTTTCTTCATCAATAAAAAAGAAAATTATTCCGAAGAAATGGCTGGGCCGGAATAAGAATATAACACATACTTACAATAATTGAAAAATGGCGAATCTTCGGTAAAAACTGCGGGAACAATACATTGGGATGCTATAGTCAAACATAGTAAAAACAAAACTCCGGAATATTTAGTATTTGCTCAGGTACATTTTGTCCAGTCTCTATGTCTTGAACATCACTGTTATGAGAGAGAGAGAAGGATTTATTCATTAAACAGATAATAAACAAAAAATGGTTACTACCTCCCCTAAAAATCAAAGCTTGTCCGAGAGGGAGATAGAGAAAATAAAATACATAAAATAAAAGAACACTAGGCGACCGAAACCACTAAAACCTCCACACTCAACTATAAACATGACAACATTATTACAACATTATTACTTTACGTAATCGTGTATTCCATTCCGATGTCCAAATCGTCTTTCCTAATAGTTTGATTATATTTGCTTAACATTTTCATTTCGCTTTAAATTTTCTCGAATTATTAATAAATTATTTTATTAAACAAATTTCCAAATCGAAAATAATTTGTATAATAACATATAATTTACTATCAATGTTTTTCATGATTGTTTTTCTTTCTGAAAATATAACGCAGTAAATGTTATATGGATTAGCAGGTACTTGATTTAATAAATGCTTAATTTCGATATCAGTAGTTGACCCACTTGTTAATTTTCCTCTTCGTGAAACTTGTACATTGATTTATCTCCATATGAAATTGATTTGGTTCATTAACTTATTTTGTGTAGATTTTTACTCGTCAATCTTGTTGCGTAATAATTTTTGTTCGTGAAACATGTTGATTTTTATCTTCTGGAAGCTTGTATATTGATTTGTCTTCTTGTGAAACTATTTTGGTCATGAGTCATGTTGCGCGCTAATTTATGTTCGTATAACTTGTTGGGTTTTGATTTTTGTTCATGAAACTTGATGCATGTTGATTTTTCTCTTCCCAGCTAGGGGAAGACGACGGATCCTGATAGACAATGGTGAGAGAGATTTTCCTTCTTTTATTTTGAGTCCATGATCTGCTCGCTCTATTTGTGTTTATTGATACTAAAATAGTCTCTCTTTTTTCCTCCCTTCTTCTCTCCGATGCTAAGGGACGACGACGGATCCTGATGGACCATGGTGAGAAACATTTACCTTCTTCTATTTTGTGTCCATGATCTGCTCGCTCTACTTCTGTTTAAAGATACTAATATCGTCTCTCTGTTTTAACTCCCTAATATTCTTTGATCGATTGAATCTAGGAAAAAGACGGGGCATGGGAGGGGGGCTATTCCACCGATCTTTTCTGTCACCTTGCTGCACTTTAATTTTTCGGTCGTTTGTTATTACAGTTATTATTTAACAGTGGCGATTTTCATGCTGCCACTTGGCCCTTTGTGTTGCACTCAGGGTGCTTAAAGGATATAGAAGTTCGTCCTTTTTCAGTTTAATACAAAATCTAGAGTTGAATAGAAATCAGTCCTTTTTGTATTTACAACGCACCATTGACCCCAATTAACTCTCATGCAGTGTTTCTCAAGGACTTTAATACTTGGTGATTAAGATTATATTAATTATATCGATTACATTATATTATATTAATTATTACACGATTATGTGATTATTAAGGCTCATGCTCTGATTTTAGAAGACACGGGGGGTGTCAGCTCAGCTCTTCTGGTTTTCACTCGTTTTAAGTTTGATTTATTTATTTATTATAATTTCTGTTCGTTTTCGGTTTCGTTTATTTATTGATGGGGATTTATACCAGTTTTAGCTCTTTACTTTTCTATGAAAAACTTCTTTTGTGAATCGTCGAAGACGGACGCATCCATTTTCAAGCCGACTTCCTCGCCGAGCGCGAGAATCTCCCGCTCTCCGATCAGGGCCGAGCCCAGCATGGCAAGAAAATCGCCGTGCCACTGCTCCGGGACACGTATCCGGAGCTGGCACATGCGAATGATGTCATCGACCGTCTCGTAGTCCTTCAGTACCTGGACGGCCGGAAAGATCAGGGCACCTTCCTCATAAACATCCCGCGCGGTGCCGTGATAGGTCGTCGGAATCGAGTTCCCGATATCCGCCTGGTGGGCCTTCGCGGCGGCGGAAACCGGGATCACCCAATCAGCCGTGAGCCAGCGGATCGCCCAGTTGGAGCAGCGCCTTGGCACCGCTTTGTTTCACCGCCACCCCCGCGCCATCACCCTCAGTGTCGAAGGAGAGGCCTGGCTGCCCCATGTGCAGTCTGCTCTTCAAGGTATGCGCGACAGTTCCGAGGCAATTTTTGGATCCGGCCGCCGCCGGTTGGTTATCTCGGCCAGTCAAACGATTATTGACCTCTGGCTGATGCCCCGTCTCGGCCAGCTGGCCGAGGTCGCCCGGATGCAGAAGTGTCCGGGCTGCATCTCTCTGCGCAGGACGGCACGGGTGACGAGATGCAGCAGGACCGTGATGATGTCTCGCAACCCACCACCACGAACAATACAACCACTACAGCATCGACCACCACCACTTCTTCGTCTGCCGCTATTCACATGAAAGCAGACCGCTATGTTTACCCCAAGCGTCTCGTGGCTCATCTATTGTCGCTGCTGGTCGACGCTCCCAACTTCACGCCAATCACAGTACAGGTAACCCGCTCTCCAATTCCGTTCCACATTCCCAGTAAGAAAGCAATTATACCCTAAATTTTTAAAGGTACCATCATTTGTTTTTTTTTTTTTTTTAAATACCTCTGGATTCTAAAAAAAGATTTTGTAGCTTTGTACAAAAAACGGATAAAAATCCTTGCTCTACCCTTGTATTTCCCTGAATTGGCCCTTTTGGCTTATGCACATGCTCTTTGAATATTGGTCTAACATATATTCACTTTTTCTTTCAAGAATTGTTTCCTCGTCCATTTATATCCCAGTTTTTCCCAGAAATTTTGAAAGTATTTTCTTTTTACCGGGGTGACAATTTGTTTTTTTTTATTATTCAAGGAATTGGTTGATAGATAGTGTATCATCCATCCATCCATCCTGGGACATAACTAAGGTAGACGGTCATAAAATAAGGGTAATTCAAATAGTCGTATGTGTTTCTATGAGCAAATTGGAGACCCCAAGTAAAAGGTTTCCAAAGATTTGTGACTGACCATGTCCACAGGACTTTGAAGACAATTGGGTAAAAGTATTTTTTGAAATTTAGGGGGAGGGGAAAAATATAAGTGACAAATGACCTCCTACCTATTTTCATCTTCGAAGTGAAAAGTTGCCGCGACCGGCATTGGTTCGGAAATTCCGGTCGATTCTATAACAAGATAGTCAAACTTCCCTTCTTCCGCTAAACGTCTTACCTCAATCAAAAGATCTTCCCGCAGGGTGCAGCAAATACAACCATTTGACATTTCCACAAGCTTTTCTTGAGTATGGTTAATTGGGTTTTCTTTTTTTACTAAAGCAGCATCAATATTCACTTCGGACATATCGTTAACTATCACGGCCACTTTTTTACCTTCGCGATTACTTAAAATGTCACTGGAAATACAATCATGCGTACATACTTGACCAACGACCATGATTGAGATCGTTCAAATACTTAGGTATATATAGCAGTAAAACCAACATATTTTTATATACTATAACCAAAAATGAAGTCATTTTCCTAAGCATCAACCTGGTGTTTTTCTTGTTCGAATTCTCGGAAAATAAAGTTGATCATGTGATTAATTGAGTGTTTGCTCTACTGTAGATACATATCACAATTTAGCTCATCATCAATTCAACGAAGCATAATACTGTTTTTTTTTTTTCAATCTGAAGGTACGGGTGCATGCGGGTCCGGCAACAACACGCGTTAAGTCGAGGACTTTTACGCCGTCGAGGACACCGCGCTCGGGTTTGGGTCGGGATTCGGAAGAGCTGGGGGAATCAGAAGTTTGGTCAGTCATATTTTGGTCAGTCGTATTTTGGTCGGTCGTCTTTTGGTCGGTCGTCTTTTGGTCGGTCAGAGAACGTTCGGGTCGATACTGCGTTCGGCCATATTGTTTACGGGAGGGTTGTTAGCGTGCCACGGCATCCTTGCGGATGACAAGGACGCCGATAGGTACTATACATTCAAAAAGTCTCTAGGTCATCACTGTATAATATAAATGCCTTGATTGACATGTATTATTAAACCATCCTAAAACATTCTTATCATAGGTGAATTAGAGATCAAAACATTGGGGGAAGGGCAAAACAACAAATAGAGCACAAATCCATGGTTGGGCCACAATTTTTCTGAGAAGCAATGATCTCTGAATTAATCTCATAGAGGATATTTCCTATCTCTTAGTGGGCAAGGATTTTGTATTTCTTATATTCACTGGGTAAGAATGCTCCTGTTAATTGTTTCCCAGACATTCTCATCATGCTTTTGGTAGACAAGGTATGACCCCCTTTTTGAAAGAATAGAAAAACATAGGTACTACATTTAGCAACTTAAATGTGTTTGAATGAGCCTACTTCTACTTTTTTCTTTTTTTATAGTTCAAACCCTTAATACTATTCTGTTTGTAGTGCTAGCAGTCACTGATTCCTCTAAGATCCATATTAGAACACCATGTCCTTGGATCCTATTTCGTTAAATTTCCTACTCAACGTAAGAAATATTAGATTCAAAGCAATGTTAGTGATTGCACCTCCTTAACACCTCACTCTTCACGATAAAGTTTTCTGGCATTCAAAATAAAGTTACTTATTGTTTTAATTAAACGACCCTTGTGTTTCAGGAGTCGTTTTTAAAAACTGGGACAAAATTTAAACTTTAGTGTAAAGAGAGAGGTGTTGAGGAGGGGGCAGCCCTCCTCATATACGTAATAATTTCTGCTCGTTTAAATTTTTCTGTTGCTCCTTTCTTTCAGTTGAATTTTTTTTTTTTTTATTTTTGACCGTTTTTTAAGTAATGTCAAGATATATGTCACTTGGTTAATACCAAGTGCAGTAAAAAGTACTTAAACTATAATTTTATTGAACATGCAATTCCTGTTATTTGAGTAGAATATTAAGTTAGTTCAATGTTTTCTTTTGAAAATTTAGGATAGTATATGTATTTGAAGATCTCTGAAATCTAATAAATTGGGATTGAGCGAAGTTGAGAATCTTAAAACAGTTTTTGGAAAAATTCTACTTTAGCTACTTTTTGCTGTCTTGAAAAGGAGTTACCTTAGGAAAATGAAACTTTCAGGAATGGATCTACGCTTGACAACGTCACCCGCATAGAGCGAACCATACGTCCGTGCCGTTAGTCGTCTGGAGTAGCCTGCTTATCTTATGCATGGCCTACCTCTGTAGCCAGCCATTTGCAGTTGGATCAAAGTCGAAAATGATTCTGGCAAGTGTTTGAGCAGGCAAGTTAAGTGGATGACTGTGTCAACGCCACAAGCAAGAAGCCAGCTGCTCCGAAAGGGGTGGCAATTTAAAAGACAGGAGGATCTCCAGGACTGCACCCCACTAAACAATCTAATGCGTTCGATTTTCTGGTCGCCTTGTTGCTGTTTGTGCAATCGCCAAACTGTTCACAGAGACCATTGTCTCCCCTGTCACTTTCCCGGCATATGTATCTTAAAAGTCAAAACTCATGCGGTAGGAAGCTTTAGACAATTACTAGGTCTGTTAGAGCCCGTTCAGACACAAAGAAATTCCTGCACAGAATCCTGATCTGTAGCTATGGGAATTCTGTCCAGACGCTAGAGGCAAGAAACTTTTTGTCTTTTTCTTCGTTAGTTCTCCGGTCGTGAAAACAGTGACTCCCAGGACTCCAGACCGATCCATTATCTGCTGGGCTTTCCGACTGACACTTTGGTCGTCATCCAGAGTTTTCAATGCGCCAAGAGATTCTTTGACGGAACGGTCAAAAGGAACTCCCACAAAATCCATGGCGCTCGCCAGCCGATCGAGATGCGACAAAAGAGGTTGTCTGGCCACGGATCGGACTTGGGGGAACTCGGCTCGACCATCAAGTTGTTGGCCGTTTGCCGAGCGAAGTCCGCTTATTGAACTAAGGAATACGATGAAAAGAATTCTTCTTCTCATAAAAAACTCGCCGTGTAATATTTATCATAGAAAAAAGAATGGGACCTAGGAAAGTACCTTGGGGTACTCCAATGTGGACAGGGAGGGGCTGAAGTAGTGATTCTGATATTTGACGACCTATGATCTATTTGATAAAAAGGAGGCAACAAATTTAACCAGGAAAGAATTATATTCAAATCAGTTACAGGCTTCTCAACTAAATATTGTGGTTAAAAAGATCAAATGCTTTTTGAAGGTCAATGGAAATTAAATTTAGCCAGCAATTAGGTTTTTGATGTTCCCGAATTGTCTCAGGTCAGTATAAAACTCCTTCGTTGACAACTCTTTCATTAACTGCATTTTCAGCATTAAAGCATCCGCAAAGAATTTTGCAGCCCAATTCGGCATCTTGAGGATGGAATACCGCCCATAACACGGAAATGATCCTTTTATGCCCCCGTTCATGTCTTCTACCTTGTGATCCGTGTATTGTAAATATTTTATGTAATCAAGCATTTTGAACGCCGCGTTAGCATACCGTGGTTCCTTTGTGATACTATATAATTTGATCCACACAATCGAAATTTGTATATTGCCTGTCAAACGCAAAAAAACACTAAGTTCCACATTTTTGTAGATAAGAGCTTGAATCTTCTACAGTAGGGTTCTCTGATACGCCGAAAGCGATGGTGTGATTTTTGTTAAGATCGTATAACTTTAAGGGGGTGTTTTCCCCTATTTTTCAAAACAAGGCAAATTTTCTCAGGCTCGTAACTTTTGATGAGTAAGACTAACATTGATGAAACTTATATTATTAAAATCAGCATAAAAATCCAATTCTTTTTATATATCTATTGGTATTAAAATTCCATTTTTTAGAGTTTTGTTTTGATACGAAAACACATAGTTCGACTCATTGCTTTCATCTACAAAACTGTCGGAAGATAAACTCAGGGCGGCCAGCAAATAATGCAGCGGTCGGGGAGCGGCGCTCAATTCTCTGCCATGATCAAATATCCGGAAAGTATTATTAGAACGATTGCTTGCTTCAACGGCAAATAAACCTTTGCCAAGCGCATGTATCATCCCCGGTTTCACCTGTAAAATGGAACCAGGTTTAGGGCAAAGCTTATAGAAGTAATCAAAAAGCGGCGCCTTTGATCGGCTATAGGCTCCAAGATAGAAAAAAAAACTCCTCATTTAGAATTTAATCAAGATAAATGTTCTTAACACTCCTTGCTTGCTCAGTCGCACATGGATATAATTTGCTGTGGGGCAGGGGGAGACTGCCACCTTCAAACCTTTTTTTAGCCCCTCCTCAGACCTCAGGTTGCCCCCCCCCCCCATCTGAAATTTAGTTTCTACCAAAATGCTTGTCTAAACTAAGATAATCATGCATAATTCAAGCATCCAGAGAAACAAGTCAGATTTCCTCAGTATATTTCTGGCTTTATGGTGAGAAAATCTGCCTTATTTTAAAAAATAGGGGGAAACACCCCCTTAAAGTCATACAATCTTAACAAAAATCACACACTAGGATTTGTCTTATTTTAGAAAATAAGGAAAAGCATCCCCTAAACGTCATAGAATATTAACAAATATCACACCATCAGATTCAGCGTATCAGAGAACCCTATTGTAAAAGTTTGAAGCTTCTATCAACAAAATGTGAAATTTTGTATTTTTTGCCCGAAGACAAATCATGGATGCGTGTTTATTTGTTTTGTTTTGTTTTTTTCCCCTCCTCCCACAAAATAAATAAATTACGGCAAATTCGGCTGTTTGGGTAGTTAAATTACTAAAAGCACTTAAAAAATTTCTTTGAGAGCAAGCCCCCTCCCTCACCCCTGAAAAAATGTTTGCTGCATTAAACTCTCTTTCATGACAATCTGACACAAATTTCAACTTTGTTTTGTTCTGTCGAGAAAATACTCGGCATTTTTTAACCGCTCACACTTTTTTCGCAATACTTCTTAAAAAATCCTACGTTTTGGGCAAGGCCGTATCCAGGGGGACTAGGAGGTTTTTCGTTATGGATTGTCATTTCGGCTTTCACTCTTTTGTGTCGAATAGAGAAAATAAAAAAAACATTCCCGAGTGAATGTAATGATCGAAATTAAAAATAAAACGAATGGAAACTACTCCACATTTTATGGGGTCCTTCACCATCCATGTCCATTTGCCAAATTTGTTTTAGAGTTTTAACAATAGCTCTTATAAAATTTCAACCGCCGTTGTGTTTGTGCGGTCGTTCTCAAGGAATTGGGGCCAAAATAAAAAGCAGGGGGTTGAGGTAAAGGAGGTCCCTCGGCCTAATGCTAAATTTCTTATTTTCTGCTTCAAAGTTGACGCTAAAGCTGAGTCAAAATTAACGCTAAAGCTGTTAATTGTTTTAAAAAGCAGAATTGTGGCAAAGAGTCAAACTTTAGCATAAAGAGCAAGGGATTGCAGAGGGAACAACCCATATCATATACAGAGTAATTTCTGTTTGTTTTAAGTTTTGATGTCGCTCCTTACTTTCAGTTAAAAAAAACTAGTTTTTTTTATGTAATTTCTGAACATTTTTGAATTAATGTATATTTGATTTTTGCTCGTGGCGGGCTGGGCGGAGGTGGTCATGGGCTAACCAACGCGGAGCCTGTCAATACATGCTCGTCGCCCTCGCCCTTCTGGCAAGGGCCAATTCCTGTCGAGGCTCCGCCATCTCGTGGGAAGCCTCGACTTCGGGGCGCATGCGGGCTCATCGCTGGACCAACCACAATGCCCTGTTCGGCAAGAAGAGCAACCGCCGCATAGATGGGCCCTCGCCACAAGGGCGAGGGCGACAATGCTTCTTCTTTCTTCGACCCTACTCGTCGTAGTAACCGGCACGGCCAAGCCAGCCAAACTACAGCATAACCAATAATAATAGTCGAAAAACAAATAATTCGTCTACTTTCAGACAATTTCCAGAATTAGGCCGAATTATTTGTTTTCAGACTTTATCTTATTGATTACAAAACAGTTAGGCCTTGGTTAGCATGCAGAGCACACACTAGTTTAAGAATTACAAACACAAATATACTACTGTACCCTTGGCACAGTACGAATTCTAGCTCTTTGGTTAAATGTAAACCAAAAGAAAGGAAAAAGGATTAGATAATAATTACAGCCAATATTTTTTACCCCTAAAGGTACATTCTGGTAGAATCACAAATTTTCTGGTTCATTTTACAAAATGTGCTACAATGTGGCCATACCAAAGTAGATTTGGTATAGGTCGCCTTGTCCTATATCTTAAATTCCATCCTACTATATTTTGAAGCCGATTTAACCGAAACTCAAAATCGCTATTTTGATATAGGCTAGGCTATGAGTTTGGCAAATACCAGATATCTATATGACCCATAAAATAGTTTATTCAAATTTGTAATATAGAATCCTTGAACTGGCAACAGGTTAAGAAGGGAGGATTTAAAGAGATTGGAGGGGTCTCGCATTGGTCCCTAAAGCTCCTTAGGGTCCCTAAAGTCACAGTGGTCCCTGAAAAAGTCCCTGTTTTCTGAAAAAGACACTACAAGTCCATACTTTTACTGTTTCAGCTAGCCAATATATTATCTTCTTATTTGCGGTTTCTCTTTGCCATTTGATAGGTTTGTTACTCCCTGCCCTGCCATCTTTTTTTTCGTAGTGGGAAGCAATTTAGCTGCTTAGATGGTAGTTTCTCTTGATTCCGAAATTTGAAGTGTAGAAAAGATGGAATGGATAGAGATTTGGGATGGAGGGAGCAAATGCTACACTCGGATATAACAGGAAGATCATGAACTGACGAAAGTAGTTAGAAAAACTTAGTTGTAGCAAATAGTAAAGGAAACTCCCACGAGAAAAAAAACAACCACTAGTCAAAAGTAGCAACCAGTATAGCAGTAAAATCGCACGAGGACGCAACTACCGAAGTGGGGAACTCTGAAATATACAATCTCAATCACATGAAATATTATTACTGGGAAACGTGTTCAAAGTTACAAAGGGTGCTTAAAAGAGCTATTCATTCTAATTAAACGGCCTTTGTGATTCAGGAGTAATTCTTAAAGAATTGGAACAAAATTCGAACTTTAGTATACAAAGCGAGGTACTGGCGATGAGATGAACCCCCTCATATACGTAAAAAGAATATACGAAAATAAAAGTTCCTTACGTAAGTTAATTTGTAAGTTATGTATATTGGTTACTTGTAAAAAAGTTCCTCTATAAAATTAAGGGTTTAAGTGGCCTTTTTAAGTAATTACATAAAAAAACTAGTTTTTTTAACTGAAAGCCTGGTACCCAGGATAAAAAATGACTGCTCCCTGAAACCAATCTGGTATGAAAGAGTCCCATACAAGGACAATGTTTCCAATTCTTGAAAACTAATTAGAAATGGATAATTCGGTAACCGTTGATCAGAGGAACCTGCAGTTGCTCATGGTAGAGATCTACAAAACAAAATCTAATTTGAATCCCAGCTTCACGAAGCAAATTTGTGAGGAAAAAGAATTTGCCTTGGAATAGATATTATCAGATTATGGGGCATTTCATTTCATTTTTATTTATTTCAACAGGTTGCGCTGACGGCAACTCTGGTCGACGCGCGGGATCGCGCGTTCGTCGAAGCGCGCGTGCTGTTCGCGCTGCCCCGCAGCGGCAAGCCGCCGATCGAGTGGCTTCGCGCCACCGACACCGCGGGTCGTGTCTCACTCGACGAGATTCCAAAGGAAACGACTCTGCTCGCGTTCGTCGAGATCGCCGGTCAGTTCGTCGAGTTCTGGTCCGGACAGCTCACGGCCTCGCGGGACTTGGGTCGCGTCGCGGTCGACGCCACCCGCGCCGTGCACGGGCAGGTCCTGATTCAGACCGATGCCCAAGACCTTTTAAAGCCCTTCAGACCGATGCCTAAATGTGTGAAGATAGAGAGGATGTAGAAAAATTCATCCTCTTACAGAAAATAATTTGTATTTCAGAGAATCAAATATTCTACAACAACTTCGGTCACATTTTCCCCATAGCAATGGATAGGACCCTTCTCTAATCTAAATTGTGAATGGCCTTCCTTTTATAGGTTCAACACAGCCACGCAAGCTCCTCCTCCATCCCAATCTATTCAAAGCCTCCCTCTTTACACCATCCCAAGAAAATAGAAATTATCCCGTATATGAGGGGGATGCCGCTTCTCAACAATTCACTTCTTACGTCAAAGTTTGACTTTTTGTCCCAATTTTTTAAGAACGACTCCTGAAACACAAAAGTTGTTTCATTAGAATAAGTGGCTTTTTTAAGATACTAAAAACCTTTGTGTGAAGAACGAGGTATGGAGGAGGGGATAGTCCCCCATATATATCGAATAATTTTTGTCCGTTTTAAGTTTTATGCAGCTTCTTACTTCATTTGAATTAACTTTTTTTTCCATTTATTACTGTTAAGTAGCTAAAGTTAGTTACAAATTATAGTTAGAGTAGAAATGGGCTGGATCCAGGAGGTTAAGGCCCAAATTTTGATTATAAATTAACTTTTTAAAAGCTTAGATCCCCTAGAAAAAAACTTCCTGAGTTAGCAAGAAATCATTCCTCTTCCTTTCAACTATGGTTTCAATTAAAAAAGAAAAATACACTAAATCCAGCATAAAAAGTTACAGTCAAATTACTGACATAAAGTTTAAAGACTGGGCCTCATAAAAAAAAAAACAATAAAGAAATTTTGTCGACGGTATCTTAGGGAAGGAAGTTAAAACTATTTAGACTGTTAAGGACTAAGAGTTTCACTCTTAGGTTAAAAATTGAGAAGTGCCTCAGTTGTCAAACACCTTCGATCCTCAGTTTTATAGATTATGAGCAAGCGTTCGATTCAGTTGATAGAAGAGCTTTAGCAAAGATCTTATCTCTGTATGGTATACACGACAAATACATTAAATTCATTAGTGCTAAGTACGAGAATAACACAGCTGCAGTTAATGCAGGAAATGAGGATAGCCACTGTTTTTTTTTACCTGGGAAGTGTACGGACGTTTTCAGGGGGATTTTTTTGGTTTGGGAGGGAGAGTTGAGGTGGGGGGGGGTCCGTGGGAGGATCTTTCCATGGAAAAAATTCTCACGGGGGGAAGAGATATTCAATGAAGGAGGCGCAGGATTTTTTTAACATTCTTTAAAAAAACAATGAAAAAATAAATATGAAAAGTTTTTTTCAACTGAAAGTGAGGTGCAGCATTAAAACTTAAAACGAGCAGAAATTATTGCACCTATGAGGGGTTTACCTCCTCGTAATACTTCGCTCCCAATTTCCTTAAAATGACCCCTAAACAGTTCTATGAGGTTCCAGTGCCCTGCTAGCGCCAGAGCAAAAAAAAAGGGGGGACACATGAGTGCTACTCCAAGTGCTACCCTTTTCCAAAAAACAAGGGAAAAGGAGATTTCCCTTGTTTTGTTCAAGCCAGGGGGCTATAATTTCCTCTAAAAGGTTTTAGGCCATGGCGATTCCAATGGTGTGCTGTTTATTTCAATCCAAATAGGTTTACAAAATAATTACTTTTGGTTTACTATGGACCGATTTTCGTCCTTAAGTAAGAGCTGTGGGACGCGATATACGTTCAAATATCAAATTTCATTAAGATCGGGTCCCCCGTTCGTAAGTTAAAAATACCTCATTTTTCTAATTTTTCTGATTTAACCCCCCCCCCCCAGATGGTTGAATCGGGAAAACGATAATTTCTAATTTAATCCGATCTAGTTCCTGATACGCCTGCCAAATTTCACCGTCCTAGCTTACCAAAACCGGGACAGACAGACAGACCGACAGACCGACGGCTCGACAGAATTTGCGATCGCTATATGTCACTTGGTAGTATGGTAAAATTGCAATAGGCAGATAGAAATATAAGCATATTTCAAAAGCCCGGGCACCCTATACCCGAAAAATATATACAAAATAATTAAAATTAAAGCAAACAAATTACAAAGCATACAAAAACAGAGTACAAGAAAAACAAACAACCTAATCTATGCAAAATAACCTTAAAACATGCAGTTTTTCTTCTTCCTAAGCATACATCTATATATATGTTAACGTGAATGTCCGAAATTGGTGAATGTAGACATTCACCGCTGAATTCCTGATATACCTATTTTTTTTTTCATTGCTCATTTACACCCAAGACAGCAGATTTAACCTATATTATGGAAATTTGCTCTAAAACGAGCTAAAACTTTTGTTTCCATTGATATAGCTGCTACACTTGAAACAGATACGGCAATAATTATCTTGATAATCTCACCTAACCTCGAAAATTCCAAAACCCTACATGCTAATTCAGTTAAGATATTCTTAGTTAATAAATTAATAGACAACAAGGTCATTCCAGCAGAAGCTGGAAGATCTTATTCCAATTCTATTCTAATTATAATAAGGGATATATAACCAAAACGGATTCGCTCTCTTTGGGGGATTTTGGGGGAGGGTTACTTCTGAAAAATTAGAAAAAATGAGGTATTTTTAACTTACGAGTGGGTGATCGGATCTTAATGGATTTTAATATTTAGAAGGACCTCGTGACACAGAGCTCTTATTTGAAATCTCGACCGGCATTAAGCCTCTGATTTTCCTTTTAAATCAATCTATTGATTCATACAATTTTACTAGAGCTCATACCATATGAGCTCTTGGCTCCTGGCTCTTCCGGCCTCGTCACAAGTGCCATACCCGCCCCTTCGTCGATGCCAAAGGGATCCAGGCGAAAGAGCAACGTGCATATGGTATACGGGTAGACACGTGTGAGGGATTGATCATCCCTGGAAAACAATATTAACGATTGAAGTTGTGCTGTGTCTATTTTTTTTCTCTAGATTATTTTGCCCCCAGGTGACGATTGCCCACTTAGTCCCCTTCTAGGACTAACCCCCACTCTTACTTATGTCTTACCGGCGTAATTAGAAGAAATGACCTGGAAGAACTTTGGACCTTTTTACATTTCACCTTCCAGGGAATTACGCCGTATATGAAAGGGGCTTTCCCTCCTCAACGCCCCGCTCTTTACGCTAAATTTTTTTACTGTTTTAAAAAATAGAGATAAGAGAAAGAGTTAAACTTTAGCGTAAAGAGCGGGGCGTTGAGGAGGGGACAGCCCCTTTCATATACGGAGTAATTTTTGTTCGTTTTAAGTTTTAATGTCGCTCCTTACTTTCAGTTTAAAAAAACTTGTTTTTTTAATATAATTATATAAAAAGAATGAACAGGCACTCACTTTAGCAGCTTGCTCGAGCTCTTCACTCTGACGCGTCGCCTTCAGCGGCGGCCGAAACCGACCACCCCATGCCCAAGAGGGCCACCAAAGCGCTGCCCGCCAGCACGTTCCCGATCGTTGTCTTAAACACTGTTGTTCCTTCCAGCTAAGAGAGAATACTAGTCCTATGCCTCATTTGACCGCTGTCGATGCACGTCTTTCCCGTATTTCCAGGTAATTTTTCCTGTCGGCCTCGCCTACTGTGAGGGGGGCTGCAAGGTGCCCCAGTTTTTCTGCGCCCGCGCTATGTACCGCTTAGGCCATCGCTCGCTACCTCTACTATTCTAACCCTGACTTTGATGGAACATGGGCCATGACTAGTAGCCTACAGCAAACGAACGACTAAGGACGTATGTTGCTTATAAGTACAGTATACAGGAATGTTATATTTTTGTTATAACACATTCAATTAGAGATTAGGTAATTTATCTTTAATTTAATAAATTTAGGTTTTAGTAAGAAAAACCTTGTGATTTAAGGCAATCCTGATTGCCTACCAATAAAAAGAAAATAAACCTTGATAACAAAATGACAAAAAAAAAACACATGTAACGCCGGATGCTCCCCGTCATAGAGGCTGCCGACGATCAGCGGTCGGTCCGGGTCGCCGTTCTCGAACGCGACCACCACCTCGGTGCCGACACGCGGCACGAACAGCACGCCGAAGTCATCGCCCGCCCAGGCCTGCGCCACGCGGCACCAGCAGCTCGCGCCGCGCTGCGCGATGAAGCCGATCGGCGGCAGGATGTCGAGCGGCAGCTCGCCGCGCCGGTCCCAGTGAAAGCGCACACGCACGCGGACGCTCGTCGCGTCCTCGTGCTCGATCTCCTCGTCTTCGAAAGGACTTTTAAGGTTTTTTTTGGGTAAATATGTAAGATTTTGGATCATAAAATTAAATACCATGAGGTGGGAGGGGGGTCAGGATTTTAGAAATGCTTAGGTGGGCCATGATCCAAAATCTGTTGATAACCACTGGTTTAAACTGTTGGTATCATAGAAAAGTCTGTCGGGGTTTAGTGATTGGGAGAAATGGGGTTCAGTAATTGAAAGTAGTAATAAATCACCAGATATTACAACCTTGTTCAGTATTTGCTACATATTTTAATAACAGCCTTTTCTGGTTTCTGCAAATTTTCTTAAATTTGCAGGGGAGGTCTCCCCCCGTAATCTCAGGAGTGATTTTTCTTTACCTATCCTCCCCTTTTGCATGACCTACGGTTTTAACTCTGCCGTGAAGGATGGAGGATCAAAATATATTTTTAAACCTAGGGAGGGGGTCAATTTTGTTTTCTTACCTTTTCTCAATGAAAATGCCAAAAAAGGGTGATTTTCTGCAAATTTTCTTAAATTTGCAGGGGAGGTCTCCCCCCGTAATCTCAGGAGTGATTTTTCTTTACCTATCCTCCGGATAGCCTTTACAGCGTTAATTACTTTGGAAAGAACACCTTGTGGGTTTTTAGCTTAATTTATGCTTTAGCTATTTTTGTCGCCTTATTCGACGCTTTACGCTTGTTGCTCCCCGCCGGCAATCGCTTTGCCTTGAAGCCCGGCGGTTCAAACTGGCGGCGTCAATACCTGGCCGTCGCTTTTTTATTTATCGCTAGTTGCGGAATTATGATTGCGCAGCATTATATTTTGGGTTCTAATTATTTACAAAATCGGAAAGCTTTACTTTTGATCCCGTTTTCGGCCTCGTCCGAAATCCTGTGTTTTTTGAGCTTCTGATAAGTTTTTTTTCCAAATTATCAAATAAAATCTTTATTTTTATTATTGCCCCTCCGAATTCTTTTGAATATTCCAGGGTACCCCTAAAAATCTCATGATTAGGCTAAAAAAAATTTGAACCCATCAATCATCATGGTACTTTCTTAATCTTGCTCCTTACTTTCAGTTTAAAAAACCTTTTTTTTTTATTATATTTCTTATTGTTTGTCAAATTATGCCGGTAAATCAGGCATGAAAAATTATCTCTCCTTGAAAAAAAAAAATATTTCAGACAAAATACATGAAACTGGAAAGAAACCTGATTGCTCCGACGAAATGTCGCAGTTCAAGCTTACCTTAAGTAGGTTTGTGCTTTTATGTTTTTATATATATTATTTTCTATGTTCGGGTATTATTTTTCCATGATTAGTCTAGAGATGTTCCAATCTGTGTAGTGCTTTTATTTTTCTTTCGGGCAAGCTTGGCGTAGCCTGTTATTTTCCAAGACTTTCTGGTCTGGACGTAGAGAAATAACTTCGTTTGTTAAAAAATTACCGATTGGGTGCACGACACATCTTCGATTTGGACTGCACTTGGAAGATTGCGATGGAAGCCAATACCGAGGTGTATCACGTACGTAGCATTCACCCAAAAACCGTTGCACCGGCGTTGGACGATCGGCGAAACGTTAACGTTTTTTACCCCAACGGGCATGGCCGCATGATTGCGCCTCGACCGGCAGGGACACAATCTGCGATTGAGTTACCACCCGGCATCCCGCAAATCGAAACCGTTGGTGAAATTGCCCGCACCTGCACGCAATCCTACGGCGTGTTTCAACATAAATTTGCATATTAGGGGGGTGGGGGTGAAAGTATAGGGGAACTGTAGGCCTAGTCAAAATGTTCAACATACAAATATACAGTATATTCTAAAGTCAGACTTGAGTAAGACTGAACCACTTGAGGCCCTCTTTAGCTCTTTCTTCATCACTTATTGTGCACTTGTTCCTATCTTTAACTGAGTCCAGATTGACTATTCCCTCTCAGTTTTTTCTGTATGCCTACGAATAAAATATTAGGGTTGGTACAGAGCTAAGATACTCACTGGCCCAAAATAGAGATTGGACAGTGAAAAAAAAAAAAAACTGCAAAAGTATTTTGCCATGTCTGATAGCACTTCTCGTCATACAAACTCTGGACAATAGCAGTATGCTGACTCCCAAAGACATCTACTCCTACGAAGGAAAGTTACATATTTTTTAGCTGTTTGACGCCATATGATTTTAGCCTAATTTTTGCTGATTTTCACCATGTTCTTCTTTTTTATTTTGCACCCACTGCTATCAAAAACTACATAACCGTATTTGAATATATGGAGACGTTGGAGGAGTGTAAGTAGCTGTCAAAACAATTCCAAGGATAGGGTTGTTATTAAAGGTAAATTTAAGCCATATTAAGAGATATTTCTGAGAGACCTTATTTAAAATCCATCGTTTCTAATGCTTTATTAGACACATCCGCAAGAAAAAAAGACACATTTTTGTATTCTGTTATGGCTTAGAGGTTTTAATAAAAATACCAAGTTTCTTTGAGCCAAGACTATATATATTTACGCCAGCGTGACAATATGTGGCTTGGCCATCCTAGCAAGCAAATCCACGGAGTTGTTACTAGAGGTAACTTCAAGCATGAGCAGAAATTAACATGTGTAGGGCTCAGAGCCCTTATGTCTTCCCAAGGCCAGAAAATAGTTTCCATTTAACTGAAAAAAATGTTTTAAATGTTTTCACTTTTATAACTTCAATAAATCAAATATTATTAATATTTTAAAGAATAAATATTAGTATATGTATATCAAATTGACAATGCCCTTTCATTTGTATTTTTTTTTAAAGTAAAGTGCAAATTATATTCTGGCCTTGGGAAGGCATATGAGCGTTGAGCCCCACTCATCTTGAGTTTGACTCAGTTAGCTGCAAAGACGTCGCCTGGATCAAGGGCCCTGGGACCTTTCCAAGATTCTGAAGAAAGGAACCAAGTTTTTCCTGTTCCTGATCATTAGCAGCCATTTCGCCAATACGGTGCTGTGTTATTTCGCGGGCACGGATCGGGTATTGGCAATGACCTTTCACGCACCGGGTGAGAACTGGGGCTGGTTCACCTTCATGGCCTTCTTCAACTTCCTCTTCTTCCTTAATTTTGCCTGGTTCCGCGAGCAATTCTGCATCATTGCTTGTCCATACGGCCGGTTCCAATATCGTGCTCCATATCCCTCACCAATGTCCCCGACGTATTGCCATTATTGCTTCGTTTCAAAAACCGGCTCCCCAGTGGTCGTCGTCGACGTTGCTGTTCTTGCTGCCCTCGACCTCTTCCTCGCGACCGAGCTCGACCAGATATTACACAATCCGTAGCTGCCGACTCTGTGGTTGCGTAGGAAAACACGGATGCACTGTCATTATGATCACCATCGTGGCTGTCTCTTCCTGGACTTAGCTCAAGTGAGGGGTCTTCTATTATTGCAGTAGCACCCGCAACACTAAAACAAAAATATTTTATAATATAATTTTTGTATCTCTAAATTCACTGTAAACTCATTTTTGTGTCTTGCTACCAAGGAAGATTAAAACTAAAGACAAAAAATTAAACCATGACGTAAAAGTTGTCTTTGAGTAGTTATGAAATCTCATGAGGGGCCAAACTTTTTTGTTTTTAGTGAACTTGCTATTAATGATTTAACTAGGAATAAAGGTGTTAATTGGTAACGGATGTTAGTTATTAACCGTTTTCATCACAAGTTGAAATTTAGGAAAAGTTGAGAATGATTTTTTGATGTTAGAAAAGCCATTAAGAGCCTAAAAAAGCCCCATGGTATTGTCTAACAATTATGTTTTTAGACGCATAGCAAAAGTGCCCTGCTTTTTTTTATATCTTCACGAATATAGTAATTTCGACTTAGATTTCAATTCAAAACGTCAGAAATTGTTTCTGTTCAATTTCCACGGCGATCTTTCATCACATGTTATAACCCTTGGGACCTCTGTTCTTGAGACAGTTCACCGTATCTCACGCCTAGGCTTCCCCATCGGTACCTCTGTTCGCCGTACTGTGCAAACCAATAACGTAAACCGAGTAATGCAAGATAATATCAGTGGTGACAAATAACAGTTTTTTCAATCGCTTCAAACACATCACCGGTGAAGCAGCTAGGCTTCCAGTTTCAGGTTAGAAGACTATAGTTTTATCCCTCCTAAGGGAAAGGCTTTCGCCTGAAAGTTACTAGTCTAAAGGATTGAGTTTCCCCTATGCTCAGAGTCTTGTGATTCTGAGTCAGAGTGCGTAGAGTAGCTAGCTATAGACCTTACTTATAAGCACTACAATCAAACATTTCGCCCGAATATTTTGTTGAAAGCATAAGTTTATCGATTCATACTGTATAATTTAAGCCGAGTAGTGTATAAACGAAGAGTATATAATAAATTTCAATTAAGAGATTAAATTAAAAAAAAAACAAGTTTGTTCAACTGAAAGTAAGGAGGAACCTTGAAACATATCATGAACAGAAATTATTCCGTGTATGAGAGGGATTTCTTCAACCTTCGTTTTTTACGCTATTAAATGAAAAAAAAAGTTTTTTAACTGCAAGTAAGGAGTGACATTAAAACTTAAAACGAACAACTTGAACTTTGATTTTGAACTTACCAGTGATCTTTTCCCTTGTTAACATTTTTTGGCATACGCTCCAAGCCATGTTTTTCGATTTTAAGTACCTTTGAGGTTACACCGAAAAGGATGCCATGCGAAATTTTCTAAAACTTAGGAAAAACAAGACGTTTGACTACTCGCCGCGTTATTACAAGGGAGAAGGCAGTCCTTATAAAATTGAACATAAACTTGATAAATTCAGAAGTACGGCACATACACAAAGAGGAATAAAAAACAAGGTGACTTCCGCAATGGTCTTTAATTTCCTGAGATTACAATTAGTTTACATCGATACAAAAATATATTTTTGCGATAATATGAGATCCAACTTAAATAAAAAACAGCTAGGTACTCAAATAAAGACTGCACTCTCAGAAGCTTTCAGCAAATTTTTGAAGAAAATATTTATTTTTTTCGGAAACTTAAGTTTTCACATTATAAATTCGTTTTCTGAAAAGAGCTTCCTTCTATTTTGTAGAACTCTCTCTAAAACCGTGTTGAAACTAACAACTTTCTATCAAGGTAGAATCAAATTTTCCCACGCATGAACGAAAGGCCGGCGCGCCGGGTGAAACTTCGTGTCGACTGTTTTCGTGACAAGATTGTCGTGAGTTCTGATTTCGAGAGGCAACCAATCACGAAGTGGAGTACTTGTTTGGTCCCGCGGACTCCAGCTTTCGTTTCCTGTTAGTAAGGTGATGGGTGTGACCCTTTTAGGCCTATTAGCCTATAGGAGCCACAGATTTGAATTTCTTAGAATGAATTGCGGAGTACTCCGAGTAGTGGTTAGTGAAATTCAATATTAAAGTAGACCTCAGGTCTTGATATCTTCATTTTAATTTAACTAATATGATGGTTGAAGGAGAGATTTTCATCAAGCAAAATACCCAAGAACCGAATATAATGATCATAGGTCTACTCAGAGAACCCATTGAGTGATGAATTTCCCAAAATTGGGGAAAGCTTTCCGAAAGCTATATTTGCAATATATATCTTTTACACATCTACTTGTGTTTTCTTAACAATTTATAACAATTTTGGTGGCATTGTAGGAAAATTTCGCAATATTGTTTCAGTTGAGTGAGTTTAGTCATAACAGCAGAGGCTCAGGAGCGCCGCAACAAGGAGAAGCTCGAGGACCTCGAGGTGAAGCTGCTGCCCGTGAACTACGCGGGTCTGGCGTTGCTCGGACTGGCCGTCCTGCTGTTCTTCGCCGAGGTCAAGGTTCCGAGTTTCGGGCTGCTGACTGTCGGTGGACTCGTCAGCCTCGTGCTCGGCTCGCTGATGCTGTTCGACAGCCCGGACCCTGCGCTGCGGGTCAGCGTGCAGATGGTGATCGCCCTGGCTGGGCTCGCCGCTCTGGTCGTGGGTGCGCTGACCGTGATGGTCGTTATTCGTTTTAATGCTGCTCTTTACTTTCTGATGATAAAAACTTTTTCATATTGTTTTTTTTTTTTTTTTAACTAATGCTAGAAAATCCTGCGCTCCCTTCATAGAAATTTTCTTCCCCCATGACAAATTACTCCAAGGAAAGTTCCCCCAGCATATCCCCCTCTCTAGTTTGTAACAGCAGGTCAAAGTTTGTAACTTGTAGCCCCTCCCAAGAGGACTGTGGGGGAGTAAGACGTCCTCGAAGACATATTTATAAGGTTTTTCGACTATGCTGAATAAAATGTAGTCCGGTTACTAATTACTAAGTTACTTATTTCTGAGAATTAAATATACTGACCCAGCTACTTAATCTGTAAAACTAATAATGGTAATAAATATGCCGTGATCTTCGAATATCTAAAATAGCTGAAGTTCTGTTCACTTGAAAAAAAGCATAAAAGTAATGATTTATAATAATTGATATCTTTTTTATAATCTTATAATATTTTTCTTTCATTTCAATTTCTTAGTTAATTCTAAAAACATGTCTTCCAATGTATATCATTTATCTCTCTGATAAAAAGAAAGAAGAAATGTTACGAATGAGAAAATATTTAAACAGAGTGAAACTAGTTGGGGATACTTGAGGGTGTATCTATACAAAGCTGGGAAACGCTACCATTGCGCTGTGCACAGACTGGTTTGTCAAGAGTTTGTGGATAATCCCGACAACATGCCATTAGTGGACCATATTGATGGAAACAAACGGAACAATACAATACATAATTTACGGTGGGTAAACAAAAGTCGAAATGCCGCAAATAGTAAATCACACAAGGATGGTGGTTCGATGTTCTACGGTCTCTACTGGTAGTTACATATATTTATTACTAATAAAACGTTCGTAAATTGAGTTTAATAGTTTTAGTGGCCTTTTTAAGTAACCAAAAAAATTGAGGGCAATTAAGCCCCCTCTCCCACCCTATTTTTCCTCAAAATCTTAGGATCAAAACTTTGAGAAAGCCATTTAGCCAAAAGAATAAAGTTAATATACAAATTCCGTTTTAATTATTCATGTACTGTGATCTAAAATAAACACCTGAATTAATTCAAAAACGTTAAGCAATTAAATATTTAAAAAAAAAACAATTTTTTTTTCTGATATTTTTCTTCCGATTTACGATGTCAGCACAGATGTGCAGCTTAAAAAAAACCAGTAAGAAAAAGAGGTAGAAAGAAAAAATGAGACAACCCCAGTGCAAACTGGTCTTTAGCTTAGTTCCACCAAGATCTCGAACTAAAGACCAGTCAGTTTACATGCATAAACAGATGATTATGCTGCTAATAATAGCATTTGCAATGCCACTATCAGCAAAAGCAAGTATGAGCTGTCATGGTCGATTTGTCAATCCTATCAGTGATATTTGTTGGCGTTGTGTGAATTCATTTTGACAGTTGATTCGAGATGGCGTTATTGATAACTTTATTGATGAAAACGGCAAATTAATTTGGTCGAGAAATTTCTGATGTTTACAGCACTCTCGATCCACAGACCAAACTGAAAAGTTCATTTATATGAGGACGGCTATCCCTTACTTAAACTTCCACTGTTCACGCTGAAGTTTTGTTTCTCTTTTGTGAAAGCATTTTTTACTACCACAATTGTAGCCGATTGATTTTCGAAAATATTTTACCTTCTGAAACAGCAATTCAAAACATTTTTTGGCTGGCAATACCGGCTCCTTTATCGAACAACCAGACAGGTTCAACATCAATAAAAGTAAAAATCCGGAAAGAATCGTAACGCGTTTTTTAGTCATTCATAAATCCTTTTCTTTAAGGCAAAATAATTATGGGCAAAATGATTCATTCAAAATTCATATCTATTTTTTGACAAAATCACTTGTAAAATTACTACAAGTTGTTTCGGAATTTCCCTATCTTCTGTGGGATTTTTGAGATCATTTAGGCAAGATTTTATTATCGAACATAATCGGGTTATAATTAGATCGTTGTTTTTTTTTCGTATCTACAAACTAAAATTTTCCCCATATATGAAACCAAACTCACACTAGCAATTGTGCTAATTTGCTTCTTGGCAATGATTTGTATTTATTTTATAAAGAATGAATATGTTATTATAAAAATTTTAATAATTAGTAAATAGTCTATAATAAAATAATAATTCATCAAAGACGAAAAAACAAGGATAATTACATTCTTATCACTTTATTAATCTGTTTATTTTTCTTTTACTTAGAAGTTAAATTATCGCCGAATGATAATATCGACTGATGGTAATTATGGTGGTGGCATTAATGTGGATGTAACAATGGTTATATAGTAAGATGATGATAATGATGATGATAATGATGATGATGATGTTGATGAAGAAAGAGAAAGTCCCCCAAAAGAATAGCAGTAAGTCAATTTGATGACTTCAAGAAAAGTATATCAAGTAAGAATGACGAAAATTAACTAAGAAATAACCCTTTTCTGTTACACAATAATGGCATATTTAATTTTAATAATACTTTAGTAAAATCAATGAATATCTAGCCACATTATCCCCTATTGTTCATGAGCGACACCGTCCGCGCCGTCGCGGACGTCACCGACCTGGCCCGCTCGATCGACGGCCGGTTGGCCCTCCTGACCGAACCCATTGTCATTTATGAAGATACCCACGAGTCGTCCGACTCCGACCCCCTCGTGTTGACCAGCTAAACCTCGACGCTGCCACACTCGTCTGTACCTGGAAGAACCATGACCACCCGACCCCGAACCAACCCCCGCGAGGAAGGCGCCGCCCTGGTGCTGACCCTCCTGGTGTTGGCGATCCTGGTCGTGCTCGTGGTCCGCTGGCGCTCTGGATGCGCTGTTCGGTGAAGCCGGTGGCGGCCTGCACCTGGGCGATATCGCCCATCGCATCGGTGACCAGGTAGGTTGCGGTCTCGGCGACGGCCACCAGAGCGCCTTCGTTCAAAGCGCTCGAATAGAGATCGTCGACAATTGTGGCGGCCATGGCGAGTTTGCGTATGCCGTCGATATTGGCGCTGACGGACGTCTCCACGGTTTCGTTGAGCGCGATACGCGTCGATATCCCCTGATCGGTGGCGCTCGACCAGTTGGCCTCCCAGCCCGAGAGAGCGTCATACAGTAGTCGCAGATGCCGTACTAGGGAGACATCTGGCAGTTTAAAAATGGCCACGAAATCCCTGTTTAGTTTTAAAATCACTTTTCAGTGAATAGGCAGTGCGGAGGCGGTTGCACCTATCACTTTAACAATAAACCACAGCAGCCCAGCTTTGCTAAGAAAAAAAATCACTCGGTACTAATTTTTTGCACCCCTAGGCTCGGGTGTATTGGACCTACTGGTAAATCCTGGCCTGCCAATTTCAAAGTATCTCATGTTGCTCAGAGACCTTGGTATCAAAATTTGATACCAATAGTGTAAGGAGTGTAAGTGTAAAATAGTGTAAGGACTTACACCAATAGTGTAAGGAGCGGGTCGCTCCTTACTCGTTACCACGAACTGTTTGATGACAGTAAAAGTGAAATACTTGTGTTTGACCCCCGTTCTATACAGCTTTCTTACATACCTGTTCGGCTCGGTGATAAGTTTTCCGCCACTTCTAGCACTATCACTTATCTTCGCCTGCCAATTACGTCAAATCTTAAACTGAATTGTTTGGCTTTTATTTGGCATTTTTATGTTACGTAATAGGAGAAAACTTACCGATGTTGAGGATGACGTAATCGTGCGCGACTTGTTAGATCTTACGCTCTACATACCTAAACACTGGATAAGAGTTCATTGTGTCAACATCGTAGATGTTGTTCTTATCATATTTCTTTAGTAATGGATGCTTTCACTCTATTGTATATTGAAAGTGTTAACAATTTTAAAATAATCCTAGAGTACCTTGCGTGGCCGCAGAAATTGCAAGGGAATGTTGGGTAGCCCAAAACTGGGACGAGATGCTTGCCAAATATGTTCAGAATGATGCAAATTCTATATGCCGACCATGTGCCCCTGTGTATGGGGTGCCACTAGCCACACACCACGATAAGGATGGCTAAAATCTCTTTTGCGGGTGGAGCCCACCCCGGGAATCTCAGTATCTAGGTTCGACTAGCTCTAATCATCTCTAATCAGATTCAAGACCTAGTCTTAGTTTGACTATTTATCCTCCACAGTACAAAAACTGCTACGCAAAGTAACAATATAGCCTCAGATTCAGACTTCCTTTTAAGGTTTTGACCATTGTGCATCAAAGGGCGCCGCCGGTCGAGGAGGCGCTGGCCGACTATGCCGTTGCGGAGGCCCACTGGAGGGTCGAGAAGGAACCACGTCGCATCGCGCAGGTACGCTTCAACCGTGGCAACCTCTTCGCGAAGTTGCGGATGTCGACGCAAGCCCTGGCCGAGTACGACGCGGCACAGTCGATCTATCGAGATGTGGGCGACATCAAGCGGATCGGCGAGCTACACGTCAATCGTGGCTCGGTCTTCATCGCGACTGAACGCTATGACGACGCCTTGCAGGAATACGCCAGGGCGGGAATTGGGGCAAAATTCAAGCTTTAGTGTAAAAAGCGGGGAACGAACACCCTCATATACGTAATAAAAATATACAAATATAGAAGTTGTTTACGTAAGTTAATTCGTATGTTACGTATATTTACAACTAATAAAAACGTTCGTAAAAAAATAAAAAGTTATAGTTGCATTTTTAAGTAACCAAAAATTGGAGGGCAACTAGGCCTCCTCCTCCGCCCCTTTTTTACCAAAATCGTCCGATCAGGACTATGAGGAAGCCATTTAGCCAAAAAAAAAAAAATTAATTTATGAAAAAGAATTATGTCAAAATACAATTGTCTATTTATATCAAGGATATTATTTAATGAGGAAATTCCCACTTAGTTAGAATTAGGCTAAGGAGTAAAAATAGCTCGATTTTTTCTGTGTTAATTCAAATTTGTTACTTCTGTAATTTGCTTTAAACGGTACTCTGAATGAGAAGTAACAGTGGTAGGTAATAAAAGTGTCCACAAATCTCTCACTTCACCAATTAGAAACATGGTTTTTTTCTCGTGAGTACAAACAATAAAGTTTTAATAATTCTACTTTTGTTCTTTCTCCCATTCTGTATTGGAATGACAGGCTCCTGAAAGTCTCGCCTAATTGAGGAATATATTTAATATCAGACCAGGATTAATGCTAAGATAATATCAACCCAGTGTTTACCAAAAGAGAAGTGACTTTAACAAACCTGTTGCAAGAAATCGCAGAGTTACAGAGAGGCTTTCAGCTGGCTTCAGTGCCCTTCGCAAATGCGTGTCTTGTTTCACAATTAATGGTGCAACCAATGCTAGTATTTCATGAAAGCTTTCTCTGTCCATTCGATGAAATCTAAAAACTGCTAATTTTCATTTATCATATTTGTTTAATATTTGGTCTCAATTACGGCAGTTTTAATACAAAATGACTAAAGTAAAAGCTGCAAATTTTTATTTATCATATTTGTTGAATATTTGGTCTCTATTCTGGCAGTTTTAATACAATACGATTGACTATTGTTTCCAAGGGTTTAAAAGCCATAACCACTTAAACTCTTCGGTACCCCCCCCCCCCAGCACTACCTTAATAACAATTCAACATATTAACAATAATAAAATTGAAACACAATCTGAAACTATTTGGTAAAACCATAGAACTGCATTCACTGCATAATTAGTCTACATGATTCAGGAATCGACTGCATGATTCAGAAAAGGGTAAAATAAAACATCAGCAAGACAAGATTTTGTGAAACTATAGAACCCCATAGCGTAAGAACTTTTGAAGAAAGCAAAACATGTGGTGGTCTTACTGCAAGAGCTCTGGTAAGCATGATAAGAATGGCAGTAGGTCCCACCCCAAGTTCTATCTATTTTATTTTTTTTATGGCTTAACTGACGAACATGTGAAACTCACAGAACAACAAGCCCCATTATTTAACAATCAAGGAAATACTGATTGGTGGGGTCTCGTAGGATTTTTAAAACACCTAAAGAAACTATTAAGTAATTAACACATGTTTCGTTTAGAAAAAAAAATCCATATAACGTAACAGACACCTATATTTCCTAGAAAACAATCCCTATTATGTAAAATTAACCTGCGTCTTGCCTTTGGGGGTCACCGTTAAACTTCTTGGTCATCTTAAAGCATTAAAGGAAGAAAATAGTAGTGGCTATGGACCTTTTGGAAGTGCCTATCTCGTCCCTTTTTTCGAAAAATTAGGTAATTCTTCTTAGGCTCATAACCTTTGAGGTGTAATATTAAACTTCGTGAACTTTGTATATTTGAAAATAGAAGAAAATTTAGTTCTTTTGCTGTCACTATAGTGGTCAAAGATTCTTTTTTAGAGTTCTAGCAACAATTGGCCCGAGTCATTCCTTAACTACAGTTATTATCACCAACTGTTTAATAGACAGATTTTAGAATGCTTAGGGATATTAAAAGAATTTACCATGTGTAGTTAATCTAATTTAAGAGAATTTTGCTGCAAAAGAACAAGATGTTCAACAACATTCTGCTTCGTGTGAAGGTTGGCAATAAGCTTCTGTTTTGAAGCTGTCCCGCATATGCCTCCACCCATTACCAAAGAAAAATTTTACGGACTCAATGAATCTCTAAGCACCGGTCTGTTTATGCCCAGCAAATCAAAATCCTTTATCGATTTCTGCTATACCTTTGGTATTTCACAGTCAGTATTGAAAAACAATCCTTGTGGCCCATTCTCCTCTCTGTGTGAATGTCGGGGAAATTTGGAGCACCAATATTGTCCAAAAAATGGCTATTTAGAAATTTTGACTAGATTTATTTGGGAAAATGGAGAGCGTGAGAGGGGTGTTAGTTGCCGTCCAATCACTTTCGACTATCAAAAAGGGCATTAGTCCTTTCAATTTCCAATCGAAAGAGCCCTTTTCAAAGTTTCTATGACAAATCCTTAGATGTCTAAACTGTTTAGACTGCTCTGGTCTAAACAAACCCCCCCTCCAAAAAATAAAATAAAATAAATAATATATGTGCCAACATCATTCTTTACTTAGGTAGCACTATTGCGCTGCCTAGGAACCACGTGCCGATGTTGGAGAGTCCCTTGTAGTCCAGGTCGGCCGGATTTTGAGTCGCCAGGACCACACCCAAACCGAAAGCTCGCGCCTGCTTCAACAGTGTCAGCAGTGGTTTCTTCGTGGCCGGGTCGGCCACCGGTGGCATGTAGCCGAAAATCTCATCGATATACAGCAGCGCCCGCAAGGAGCTCGTTCCCGGCCGGGTCCGCATCCAGCCCAGCGTTTGATTGAGGAGCAACGAAACGAAGAACATACGTTCGGCGTCGGACAAATGGGCGATCTATCATTATGTTACTCTAATTTAATCTTGTTTCTTGGAGCTAACCAATTAATTACACAGAAATCCTTTCTTGGACATCGCCAGAATCTTGTTTATGGTCAGTAACTCGTGTAATTCTTGTGCTCATTAGTTTGGGTAATAGGATGATTCGAAGGAATATTCTCTCTCTTCACGTCGTTCGACTATCGTCACTTAAAGTCATTATACGGATCTTAATTTCCCACAAAGGGCGACCTCCAGGCAAATACTCAGTGGCTTTAGACCCATTGAAGCATTGAAATCTCTGCAGGTTAATATGAAATCCTACAATGATACTAGCAAACTCGTGTTTGATACTTTCAAAATATTATCAAGTATTGCAAAATCTTGTGTTATATTATCAAAATCATGCCTAGAATTATGGAATATCTTTTGCTACATTATCAAATTTCCACGTGATATCATAGCAATCCTCTATGATATTATCAAAACTTTACATAGTATTATCAAAATATTGCACGTTATCAGCAAGATCATGCATGATATTATGAAACATCTACCTAACAAAACAAAATATTTTTTTGGTAATCTTTAGAAAATTAGTTTGTACAAAAATATGCTTCTGCACTAAAAAAAAAAAAAAAAAAAAAAAAAAAAAAAAAAAAAAAAAAAAAAAAAAAAAAAAAAAAAAAAAACAAATAAAAAAAAAAAAAAAAAAAAACCAAAAAAAAAAAAAAAAAAAAAAAAAAAGATTAGCTTAGCCTCATGAAATATTTCAACTTTTAAATAATGGATAAAGCTTAACAATCAAAACACGATCCATAAAAATGATCAGAATTTATTCTTGAAGACAAGAGGGGGATTTAAAACTGGCGATAATGTTAGTGATGGTGATGATGATGGTGATGGTGATGATGGTGATGACGGTGATGATGATAATAATAATGATTATGATGATAGTGATGATTATGATGATTATGGTGATGGTGATGATGATGATTATGATGATAGTGATGATTATGATAATAGTGATGATTATGATGATTATGATGATTATGATGATTATGATGATGATAATGATGATGATAATGGTAATGTCGTTGATAATGAAGATAACGATGATGATGGTGATCACCATCATCATCATCATTATCATCGGGGGGAACATAAATCTTGGAAAACGTTTAGAGTGGAAACATCGGGATGAAACTTGATGGAAAGAATCAGCACAAGTTCTAGATACGTCATTGACATAATTGAAACAGATCTGCTCTCTTTGGGGGAGTTGGAGGGGGATTTCCAGTGCTTTGGCGAGTTTGGTGCTTCTGGACATGCTAGGACGATGAAAATTGGTAGGCGTGTCAGGAACCTGCACAAATTGACTTGATGACAGTCGTTTCCCAATTTGACCGTCTGAGGGGCTGGAGGGAGAGGAAAAATTAAAGGCTTGACCAAAATACCCTCCTACTCTATCCAGTTCACATGCCTGATTCAAAACACCGGTACTACCTATTCTCAAGAAATAGAAGTTAGTTACTTTCTAAACAAAGAATCTTGTCATCGTCTAACACAGACATATGCACAGGTTGATATTAGGTCCACGCATTCTAAAAAAAAACTAGTGACTTTTATTGTTTCCCCAATAATTTCCATAGAACTTGCCAAATTTTCTGGTTTTGAGCACCGTCCCCCCTCACTATGCTGTCTTGCAGACATTTCTGGGTTGTCCGGCGCACGTTCGTAGTGGTGCAGCACCGAGTTCTTTACGTGAAGGACGAAGTCCTGGCCGGTATCGCTGAAACGAAAGTTAATCTTCGTTTCGACGCCTTCGGCTTTCTCCGGGTCGATCCGCGCGCCCATTGCCACGAAGAACAGATCGAACGGGACCGAATTGATGATGTCGGATGCCGTTATGTCGATCTTCGGTTCGGCGATTCCGTGCCGCAGCTCGCGGGCTCCCGTTAGATAGATGTTGCGCCACGGTCCCGATTCGGCCTGATACCCGAGCTAAATGTTAATTTGTACCGAGGCAAACTGACAGAGGCAGCAATCACATAAAAATATTCTTTTTTCATGGAGAAGATTCCATGCTGTCAGAGGAGACTCCTTGGAGGAGACGTAAAATTTTGCTTTTAGGGTGGAATTTGGCACCTGTGGTCACTCAATAATTTAGAAACGGCAAAACTGCAATTGTGTCTCTTCCTCATAAAAAGTCAAAAAATCATTTTTACTTTTTGAATGGAGTGACACTTTTGAATAAAAATAAGAATTGTCATATATCAAGACCTAGAATTCCTTGGTACCAGTAGCCTGCGTGCAGGGTGCCAGAGCCTCCTCCACAGTATTCAGCATAAACCGCATCGGCCTTACACGGCTCTGCTACCTGTGCCCAACTATGTGTGAACTGTATATATTGTAAAAATTCAGCCATGATTCAACCAACAAACCACAAATCAGCGCTGACTAACTTGATCCTCGTTTCCATGCAGGTTATGAATCTCCAAGCCAACTGTCACCAGGGTGTATCATCCCTTCTCCAACGCACTGTCAACAAGAAAAGGAATGTCTTGGTACAATTTGGTTCTAGAACTGTATCAACTGACTTGTAAATTACTTCGTGGTCTCGAATCTTGATCAAAATAATATTGTTGATGTCGTGGACGTCTATATTCCTGGCTGCAAAAATCACTCGTTCACTGAGCCATTTATGATTTTTGTAATTGGTTAGAATATTCGGAAATACTTTTTCAACCAATTATTCTTGTCAAGATTGTTGCCTCTATTGCGTCCCATTGTTGTTGTTTTTTTACGGCAAGTCGCGTGCCCTTGCAAAGTTTTGTTGGGTTAATATTTCGTACCAGAATAGACTCGCTACATGGGGTAATTATATTTATTCCTATTTATAAGAGCTTGACAACAGGCTTTTGTTATTTAAAGGTTATCCCAGTCAACTTAGGTCCAAAAGTTAATTATCCAAAACTTAGTGAACAGGCTGGTTAAAGAGTTGAAAAATCGTAACTCAAATAAACAATATTCTGTTGCAATGTCTAGATTGAATAAAAACCAGTCCAATTAATTTATCCTTCCAGACTAAATGGTCTTCACACCACGAACACGAATGAAAGACTATCATTTCTTACTAATAGCTTCAGCGCAAGGTCGAGGTCCTTACCGCGCTTCGCGCGCAGCCACGCCGCAAGATTGAGACTCAGGGCGGAGCGATCGTCTTCTTCGACGCCTCGGTCCGCGATCTCGATCAGCTCCGCCAGGATACCACCCGCCCCGACCATCAGGCACAGTCCCGCCTGGGGGTCCCGGGTGATGCCCAGGATCAGTTCCGCAACCGCGCCTTCAGCCATGCGTTCGACCAAGAACAGGTCCGCGACCGATGCCATGCGCTCGGCCGCGGTGGCCACGGCGTCCGCCGTCGACAAAAAGGTAGGTTCACACAATAATTAAATTTTGATGTAGTAAGCTAATTTTGGGACCCCCTAGGCAAACATAACGATGTCACTGAAAATATAATCATGGAATTCAAGATAATACATAAAAAAAAGATATACCATATTTGGAAAAACCAGAAACTCCTACTCGAAAAAACGGAAATCCACTAGTACATCCAACTTGACATATCGAAAACATCGAACTCGGGGATCGTGAAGGTGAAGTTAAAGCTATAGTTATTAGTCTAAAAAGATGACACACGATGACTTAACCCTACGGTTGGGTTGCAGTCTGGCAAGATCCTTTTGGCAACCGCTGGGACCTGCTGGAGTTGAAAGCGCGGCCCGCCGCGGATTGACCGGCGGTCAGCGTGAAACTGTCACGTCGCGATGGTCGAGCGCCCGCTAGTGCCAGGCTACCGGGCGACAGGCAGGCGTAGAAATTCGCACGTCTGGTTCCCCATGACGCCATCCGGGTGACCCCTCGCACGCCTTCCGCCAAACCCACCGGACCATAATGACGAAGGGCCGGACATGACATCCGGCCCCATCGCCCCTGATCGCAATTTCTCGAGTTGACCACTGTCCACTTCCTTACGAAAAATTTATGACAGATCAATCAGAGTCAAGATTTATGCATAATTTTTTGAAATGAGAGAAATTCGAAGGATAAAATAGCAGTTTAACTGTCCGTAAGAGGAATCAGGTATAAGGCACAGAGACATATTGGCAGAGGGCAATAATTGGGAGTAAGTAGACAGGGCTGCCTCCCCTAGTGATTTGTCATTATTTCTAGTGTTTTTATATTGTCCGAAAAAGCATCACTGAATGAACACACTAATACCTTGCTCTTTATGGTATAGGTTGACGTTTTGTCCCAATTTTTAAAGAAAGACCCCTGAAAACAAGGGCAGTTTAATTAGAATAAGAAGCTTTTTTAAAAGTATCAAACAACTTTAGTGTGAGGAAATGGGTATTGAGGGGGAGGCAACCCCTCTCATACGCGATATTATTTCCCTTTGCTTTAAATTTGATTTCTTTCCTTACTTTCAGTTGAAAAAAACGTTTCTTTTTTATTTAATTCTTCCTACGGTAAATAAAATAAATGAAATCGACGTAGTCGGGGGGGGAGAGAGCTGGGGGGAAAAACAGAGGACAGTTATAGGGGGGGGGGATGGGTGTAGGGTCAGGGATCTCTTTGTTTGGGGGGTTTGGGGGGGGGGGGGGGGGTGTTAGGTTAATTCCAAAAATTAGAAAAAATGAGGTATTTTTAACTTGCGAAAGAGTGAACGTATCTTAATGAACTTTCATATTTAGAAGGACCTCGAAACTTAGATCTTTTATTTTTTATCCCAACCGGGTCCAGTGTCATTAGGGGGGGGGGGGAGGACCGAAAAACTAGAAAAGAAATGAGGTTAGCAACTGGTTTTGTATCAAATCAGGAGTTATCCAGGGTTGTGTTCTATCCCCCTTTATATGCATCATTTTGATGGACTTTGTCTTGAGGAGCACAGGAAAGGCAATGGGAGACAACGGATTCAAACAAGGAAGAAAAACTCTGATGGTCTTAAGTTATGCTGATGATTTAAGCATCCTAGATGAAAGCATGAGCAAAAAGTATAATTTTTTAGAGGTTTTGCGAATTCGGGGAGCTAGAATATGTTTGAAAATTAATGTTAAGAAGACTAAAAGTCATGGCAAACATGCCTACAAACAACTTATCTATATATATAGATATAGTTTCTGTTTCAGTTTTTCTTTTTTTTTAGTTTTGCAGCTTTTTTTATTTTTTAGCTTTTGTTTCTTTTTAGTCTTTTACCTTGGTTATTTTTTTTACTTTTTTTTAAAGTTTTTCTTTTTAGGTTTTTTATTTTTTTAGCTTTTTTCGTGCCATATTAGTTAAGCGCCATTGTAGTTTTGTCCCTGTGTACCACCTGTGAATATAGATAGATATATATATATATGTTTTTAACTGTTAACCTTTTTTGTCGAAGCTACTCGCCTAGAGCTGCTTTCTTAAGTGCTACTAAATTTAATGTCTTAAAACAAAGAGTTAAAGATCTATTTCTTCTTTAAAAAAAAATACAAAAAGGAACAACACTATCTTTTGATTTTTCTATCCACTCTAAACTTATTTTTTCCTTAAATTCTTGTACGGCTTCTTCGTTCGGCTCCTTTACTAAGGGTTGAGATGCCTTATCTCCCCTAAATTTGAGGTAATTAGAAATTACATCAAAGATTAGGTTTTCAACTGAAACAAGATGAACGTGCTGATCAACACGATCGGGGTGACGACCCAAGCGACGCCGATTCCGGGGATCCCCAGCGCCATCAAACGACTCATCAAGACTTCCGCGCCCAGCAAGACCAAACCGGTCTTGATGAAAACCTCGGTCATGATTGCCGGACGTAACCCGCTTGGCGTGCCGATCGTGTTGCTGATCACCAACCCCACCAACAACGCCCACAACGCGTATTCCAGGTTGTACGCCTTGATGACCGTTTGGCCGGCCAGGACGTAAGCGATGGTGGCCAACAGAAATATTCCCCCCAAACCAAAAAAATCCCCCTGAAAACGCCTGTACACTTCCCAGTAACCATTACTCTATGTAAACCCAGGTCAATGTTTGTAACTTGCAGCCCCTCCCATGGGGACTGCGGGGGAGTAAGTCGTCCCCAAAGACATAGTTATTGGGGTTTTCGACTATGGGAATAAAATAGATATCTTAGAATTTTGATCCGGTGACTTTGGGGGAAAATGAGCGTGGGAGGGGGCCTAGGTGCCCTCTAATTTTTTTGGTCACTTAAAAAGGGCACTAGAACTAGGGCGGCCGCGACCTGCGCGCACTCGGGCGCCCCGGGGCCGTGGCTTCGGTCTCCGCGCCAGCGACGAACGGTGTCGAGGCAGTCTCGGGTTGCGCCGGCGACGGTCCGCCGGTTTCCGCCGGTCGAGGGGCCGTCTAGGGCCGTGGGGCCGGATCCAACGCCGCTTGGCGCCGCTCCACGCCGCTCGTCTCCGCGCAGGAGACGCAAGTAGGCGACGTTGCTACCGCTCTCCTTTGCCCTTCCCAAGCCGAGGGTCGCGGGTTCGAGCCCCGTTTCCCGCTCCAACTAAACCGGTTTTGAACTGGGAGGGGAAGAAGTTTAACTTTAAAAGTTGCAGGGGGGGGGGTAAATTGAGAGGCGCGGGTAAAAGTTTCCTGGTGTTCCAACGATTCTGCAAGATCAGTTTCTTCTAATGGCGAAAACCTGTTACTAAATGGTACGGCCTGGCTTATGGTCGAAACGCGGGAGGCTGATATTTTAGGAAGGATAGATCTAGGGGTTGGGGAGAGTCGGTGGGGAAGCAGGAAGGGGAAAGCTCCAAGGGGAACCAGAGAAATATGCTGAGCCCCATCGTATAACTCTTCCGTCTATTCCAACCCCCCGTTTATTACGTTTTTGGGGATTTTTCCAACCCCCTTCTATTAGGCACCCAAGAGTACCTGTGTTCTCAACTAACATCCTGCTTTCCCTTGAACACTAGTTTCATACATATAAGCTATACCTTTGTGGACAGTTAGCTATAGGCTATTCACGTTATCCAACCATCCCCCTTCATCTCCGACATTTGGTACTTCATATGTAGCTTTCAGCTTAGCACACTAGGGTAATTTGATGCTATTTTCGAAAACACTGCCTTACTTTCAGTTGCAAAAGCTTGTTTTGTTTATTATTTAATTTATAAAGAGGTTACTTTAAAATTAGTTGAGAGCTATGGCAAGTGTTTGAACGAACTTAGCAACTATGGCGTTAAGTAGAGTAAAGTGTGTACTTTCTGAAAAGAAAACTTACTTTTTTGAAATTATTTTTCGTTGTGTACTTATCCTCAAGTAGACCCTGCATAAAAACACCCCTCGTTGTAGTATACCAGCTACTAGTGTTTAGGCTAGCAGACGCTTTTTAGCTGGAAGGAGCACCTACATCTCATGAAGCTTAGCTAGTTTTCCTTTTCATTTTGCTATACTATGTCCTTGCGCTTGTTCAAAATCCAAAGGTCATATATCCGAAAAGAATCTTGTCAAGCTTCAAAATTTCTAATAGTATTTATCCTATCTGCTCCTTTTTATTATATACTAGCTGTTGGCGTGGCGCGCCGTATTGGTTACGCGCCATTTTAGTTGTGTAATAGATTGTCAGGTTTACCGACTCTTGAACATGCAACATATAATTGTCCATTGGAAGAACAATCCGTATTCAAATCTATAACGAATAATGTAAGTGAACAATGGGCAAATTGCGTAGCTTCCAGCCCTTTAACTGGGAATATGGGGTGGTCACGTCATATCCAAAGGCTTAGTTATTACACCTTTCAACTATACTGAGTCAAATGTTTTATCTCAAAATTTTGATCGGATGTCTTTGGGGGAAAGGGCGCTAGAGAGGGGGGGTGGTGCTAGCTGCTCCTCCGATATTTTTGGTCACCAGCAAAGGACACTAAAACTGCTGGTTTCCGATTAAATGAGCTCTTTTCCGTTCTTCTAGGATCACATTTTAGCCGGGATGCGGATGGTCGCTGAAGGCGTCCGGAACACCAAAGCCGTCAAGCAACTGGCGGATCGCGAAGGCATTGAGCTGCCGATTGTAGAGACCACCTACGCGGTACTCTACGAAGATCTCGAGCCCGAAAAGGCCCTGGACCGCCGCTTCTCGCGCAGCCTCAAGCCGGAATTTCGGTAAAACCGGCTTCGCCGGGCCCCAAATTTCCACCCTACGTCGAGCTAAGTTCTCGATATATAATGAGAAACTTGTGGTTTTTGGCCGGTTTCGTCCAACTGTACAATTTGCACCAATGTTCATTGGGGTGAGGGGTGCAGCAAAGGATAGAAGTGTTATCTTTAGAGAAGTCATTTGTAGACACGCGCTGATTTTCACCAATTAGGTGTTGGCTGCGGCGTTGTTGCACGACTCGGACCCCTAGTGGCCTTGTTGTATAAATCGGCTGAGGGATTCACTGCATGAATCCAGTATGATAGCTAGTTGGTATGAGCAGTTGGGCCTCTACGAGGTACAAGACCACGAACTGGTCGACTTGCAATGAAGCGCTGAAGCGGCGCGGCCCGATATATTTAATATTTTTAATTTTTACCAAAAATATCATATCTTCTTCAAGCGCTTTCCATTGTAGAAAAAAAGTATGCTTCTTATTTCCTTTTATTCAGTTTTTTTTATTGTTACATTAACTATTTACAAGAATACTATACCAATGGCCTACATAAGGCCCCATAGCCCGCAATAAGGACGCTAAATAACACTATAAATTTAAAACAAATTGACAAAAGAATTCACTTCATTAAATTAACACAAAAATACAAAAAAATTCAAGAGAAAACACCAATCCTTATTACAGTAATTAAAGCGTAGACCAGGCTCTTCCTCCCAAAGCAATCTAAAACCATGGCGATTTCAGTTGCTTAAAAATCGGTCTCTATTCAATTTACATGGATTGCATAATCTACATTTTTCACTATAATCATCAACAAGAGTACAGTTTTTAAAGGATGAAAAGCTGCTCAATGTATAAAGTTACCGATAACTCTATCGAAATTTTCTCAAATTTTGAGAACAAAGTGACCACTGTACAGTTGTATATTTATAAAAAGAAGCTATTTTCCTAGTTTCATAGTAACAATGCTCTTTTATAGCCTTTGTAACTTGATACGTATATACGTATTTGAAATATGATGCGTTCACGTATTTTACGCATTTTTACGTATTTTACGTACAAATACGTATTATCATAATTAATATAAATTGACGCATTCACATCATTTCCCTCACTCGAGTCGTCATTATGGATGATGAAAGTACTGCTTTACACAATGACGCACGCACTTTGCTACTTAATTTGATTCAAAATATCAATGATGTTAGAAATCAAAGCCACCAGTCGCAGAGCTTGCCGGTGTCTCAACCACCCCTTTCATGAAAACCTTGAACGCCCCCGGGGTATAACCTATAGCTTTTTTCCAAGGCTCTTGGGGTTTATTTCAACCATAGGAGCCTTGTTATATGATAATTTGACTATTTTGAATGTAATGGTTGTCTCAAAATTTCTACTAAATGCATTTCTGGAATATACAATGTGTTGCGGGGGGGGGTGGCTGCACTCCGATCACTTTGACTCTTAAATTGCTACTGAAGCTTCTTATTACCAATCCATTGAGCTCCCCCAAATTTTATACGAACACGCTTACCATTGATCAGTGGCATCTCTGGCACTTATTATTAGTGTTATCATTATTATTTGTACTCTGAGCATTATACTGACATTCGGTCATTCATGCTCGGTATTAATGAAGAAGTTCAGGGTCTACTGTTTCTCAGAAATAACACAAACAATTTTACCACAACCTACCCACAACCCTGCAGACCCTAGTCTTTTATCAATATGAAAGCCCTGGAAATATAATGTACATCAAGCTATTTATGTTTGTTTAGTTTCATGATGGGACAGAATAATTACAAGAGGATTCATGACTGGCAATGATTTGTTAAAAACGAAGTGCCAACCATTTGTTTTCCTGCCTGCTCCATATAGTAATTCTAGTAATTCTTAGTAATCATCAGACAAGAGATGGACTAGTTGTGAAGGCTGCTGGTAAAAGACTGTTAAAGTGAAGAAAAACAGATAACACACAAAATAATATAAAGTGTCTTTGTAACGCGTAACAGCTCATTAATATCGCCATTAGTTTCAAGAATAAGGTCCCTTGCTTTGTCATATATGTTAGAAAGAGGTATAATCAGAAGGGAAAAAATTGGCGCATCTTTCGCCGTCTCATAGAACGACTTGGCGACCAGGTAGTCCTCGAGAGCTTCCGGATACTGAGACAACGACGCGTGAGCGATCGCTCGGTTCAAACGCATCCGTGCAACGGCTGCCTCGTTTCCCTCGGCCTCACGAGCGGCGATAAGAGGCGGGAAGCGGGCTATGGCCTCGCGATAACGCGATACCGACACCAAGGCCGTGATGCGGTTCTCTTGCACCAGAAGGAACCTGTCTGTGTCGCCCACCTTCTCGTAGTGGGACCCCGCGAGGTCATAGCCTTAGAGAAATTCTAAGTTGTTATTTTTCTATTTTGACACGCGTCTAGACTCTAAATTGACTGTTTTAGAGTAGGCATCAAGGAGAATGCATAGTTGTGTCTTCTTTACTTAATCTTCTTCATAAATTGGGATTTCAGTTGTAATTCTGGTTAGCAATTGGCCTGCTATGCTTTTTTTATCTTCTCAACTTACAAATACATAGAAAATCATATTTTTCTTTCTTGAAAGAAAATTAATGCCATGGAAGAAAGAAAAGTTCATTTCTTAGAAATGATCATGGGCTGAGAAAATTTTCCTCATTTTATAAAATAGGGGGAAATACCCCCTAAAAGTCATACGATCTTAACAAAAATCACACCATCAGATTTAGCGTATCAGAAAACCTTGCTGTAGAAGTTTTCAGCCCTTATCTACAAAAATGTGGAATTTCGCATTTTTTGCCAGAAGACAAATCACGGATGCGTGTTTATGTGGTTTTTTTTTTTTTTTCAGAGGTGATCGTATCGACCCTGTGGTCCTAGAATGTCGCGAAAGGGCTCATTCTAACGGGAATTAACAGTTCTAGGGGCCAGAGCGGCGCCGGCCCAATCGCCCGTTTCAGCCTGACATTCCGCCAGCAGGAGCAGCACGTCGGCGTAGCGGATCATTCGATAGCCGTTAGCGGTATAGCCGGAGGTCCAGTTACCTACTTCTGTCAGGTTACCTTCCTGCGCTTTCCGGTACACCTGTTTTTTCGGACTGAAGGGGCCTGCGTAAGATTGGTCGCGGATCCAGTCCTGGCCAGTGTGATCGCCCCAATCGAGGTAGGGAATGCCCCGGCGGCCCACCGTCCAATCCAAACGCGGATCGGGGGGGCCATAATATCTATACTGCAAATATTACAATTTTCGCTTAGAGTGAAAGTTGAACGTATTTCATGAGAAAATAATGGTACCCCGGTAAGTTCTTATTACGTGTTTATTGATTTAAAACACTTTTTCCACAAAACAAGTTTTTCAGAGCTCTTTTTTTTTCAAAAGTAAAGAGCTCTATTAAACCGAAAGTGAGCAAAAATAAAGTCAAATAATCTTCCAACCGTAAATCGACCACAAGTTACCATCAATAAATAAATGAAACCAAAATGGAACAGAAATGTGCCGGGGCGTCGGCCCCCAGCGCCTTGCGCCAGGGGGAGGCGAACGGGTCGAGGGTGATCGCCTCGACCGGCGCATCGGCCGCGGACTGGTAGACCGCGCGCTCGACCACATTCTTCAATTCACGCCCATTGCCGGGCCAGTCGTGGGCCTCCAGCGCCTTCAGCGCCGCTGGTGCGAAGCCGGGGAACCGGTCGCGGTCCAGCTCGGCAGCCATCGTTGCGGCGAAGTGCTGCGCCAGCAGGACGACGTCGCCGGGACGGGCGCGCAAAGGCGGCACGTTCGGACAATTTTTGGGGAAAACGGGCGGTGCAAGGAAATTAGTTGCCCTCTTCCTTTTTGTTACTTAAAAAGGGTACTAGAACTTTTAATCTTCACAAGAGAGTCCTTTTCAAATGTTCTAGGATCATTTGTTCGATATGATCACTCATGGGAAAAATAAAAATGAAATAAAAACGCATTCGTGATCTTTCTTCTGAGAAAAAATACGAAATTCCACATTTTGAAGATAGGAGTTTGAAACTTCTACAATAGGGATCTCAGATACACTGAATCTGATGGTGTGATTAAGATATAATGGTTTTATTAAAAGGATTTAGTCCGGTGGTAGTGGTTATAGTTAATATAAAATACATAGATTTTATAAATTTTTATTGTTCAATAGGGCTAATAAAGAAAAAAAATTCATATTCAGTCTACAGAATAATATAATAAATATAATATAAACGGCAGTGTATACATAGTGTCGACCTTAGTCGACCTTAGTCGAACATAGTCGACCTATTTTTATTTCAACCTTACTCGACCTAGGTCGACTTAGTTCGACTTAGTTCGACTAAAGTCTACTATGGTAAAACTTGATGATACAGAGTATATTCAAACTTTTGTCTCTAATAATTCTACTTTCTTACTAATATGAAATAAATTGAAAATCTAGCCTTGTATTGGATAAGGTTGCTATGGCTGGTTGCTAGGGCATCAGAGATACATACAAATGAGGTTCTCATGAAAGTACGTAATAGATATACACCCCCTGTTGTTTCATCTGTCATTAATTAGGACAAGACTCAGGCGTAGGACCTGTACTAAAAGCTAGCTGTAGGGCCCAAATACGGGTTTGGCTTCTGTAGTATAGGATGCCTCTGGGGTAAACATAGCCCCCCCCCTCAGATCCTGGTGGCTATGGTTATAAGTTATACACTGGGGGCATATAAGGTTTTTTTGGAAGGGGTGGCTGTATAGATTTTGAAGAAGTATCATTTCATTGAAAATTAAAAGTTCTAGTCCCCCCTTTGAAAGTCAGAGATGACCAGAAGACGACAACCCCAAGTCCTCTATAATAAACGGCTAAGGGTATTCAGTTGCTAAGAAGACGCTCAAGAGCTATCTGAAGGTAACCAGCCATTCTACCATTTTTAGGGGGGTTTCGCTTTCCAAATCGCCTGCCCAAATTAAACTGATTGAAATTGTAAATGCATTCGAGAATGAAGCATACTTATCAGAATGTATTTTAGGGCTGTCTAACTGCGGCTCTCAAATACCATGCCCATTACACGAACACTGGTTAGCTATCAGAAACTACATTAAATCGCTACTTACAAATACCTCGTTATACCAGTTGGCCAGCCAAATCAATAAAACCGGAATGCGGCTTACGGATATACCAGCCGCAATCACTACCTCTAAAAATCTGTCTTAAAATAAGATTTTCTAGCATTATTTAAAAAAACATAATGGAAAAATAAATATGAAAAAGTTTTTTCAACTGGAAGTAAGGAGCAGCATTAAAACTTAAAGCGAACAGAAATTATTACGCATATGAGGGGCCCACCTCCTCCTAATACCTCGTTCTTTACGCTAAAGTATTTTTAGTAATTTCAACTATTTATTCTTATTACTATTTATTACTATTTAATACTCTTTAATTAACGGCTTTTGTGATTCTGGGGTCATTCTTAATGAATTGGGGCAAAATTTAAGCTTTAGTGGTAAACCATAAACCCTTGTAAAAAAAAAGATCAAATCTTAAAATATTGTAACAATACTCAGTTAATCCCAAAATCCCACCCTTAACTCATTTCACCCTGACAAAAAAGTTTGTTGTAAATTGATAACATGGAAAGTTTTGAATAGACCTAGTTTATAAATAAAACCTTCTAAAAATGCCGAAATCTCTGTATATTTCATATAATCCACTGAAAATTATCAGAATAGAGTGATGTGTTTGAACTACTCCAGGAACTAGCTACCAAAAGAAAGTGGGGCTGCTAAGAAAGATATTCAAAAGAAAATATCGACCTCTTGGTCAAGCTTCCCTTTCCTTAGTCGACGTTTTCTATCACCAAGGGGGATTAAAAAAACATTTAGAAGGCGATCTTCGTGCATTTGCACCATATACTCCAATAACACCATTGATTGATTTTAATTTTATCAGTCACACGTTGCTGCTTCGTCTCTTTTTGGATGAAATTATATTAAAATAAAGCAATAGTTCTCGAAAAATAGTAAATTAGTAAAGCTAAAGTACTGCTACTATTAATACTGTCAGTTAATCGCCTAATTTCCCATCGTTTTTCGAATAATACCGGTAAATCTGGCTGAACCTCCATGAACAATATCCTCCCCTTTTGAAAATCCTCCCTGGAAAGTTTTTTAAACGTAGTATACCCTACTTCACCGTAAAACTTCCTCTGGACATTTTTTACCACTGAAAATTCTTTCCCCTGCCCTCTGTAAAATATATTGCAAAAGATATAGTCTGAAAAATTATCATTAGTATTCAATTGGAAAATAATTTTGGTTCTAATCGTTTTTCCTATCACTCCAGAAATCCCTTATTCCACTTGGTTGACAATCAATAGAATCATCCATTTCAAGATCGGATATTAATGATTGAAATGTCATTCTATTCGAAGTATCTCTTGGAAGAAATCGTTCATTATCGGATCGACTAGATTCCTCGGAATGACGATGTGGTGGATATGAATTTGTTCCATCGTAGGAAGCTGTTTCACCTTGAGAATCAATAGCTGATTCTTCTCTAGTACCGGAAATAATATTTCTTGAATACTAGAATTTGACAAAAAAAAATAACAAACACGTTTGAAATCAATTGTTCTTACTCCTCCCGCCTGGGACTGCTCAACCGCCGGGTCGTCCCCCTGCGCGCGCACGCGATCCTCACCGAGCCCCTCCAGCCCTGGCAGTACGACGCCCTGATCCCCGGCCGCGAGTCGGTCGTCGGCACGCGCCCGTTCTTCAACTACTACCGCCTGACCCCAGACCAGCGCCTCGTGTTCGGAGGCGGTCGGCCGTCCCTCGGCGCGGAGAGCCCCGCGGTGCACGCACAGCTCGAACGGGAGCTGCGCGCCCTGTTCCCCTCCCTGGCGCGCCTGCCCATCGCCGGCCCGCTTTTTACAGATGAAGGCCAAGACCGAAGAATCAGGTAAACTAATCAAGTAATAATCAATGCAGAATCGTTTTGAAATTATTCCATTATAATTTATAATACCTTTGTCAGGTTTATGGTCTTAAGCTATGGGTCGGTACTATTTATGTTTTGGGCCAAAACAGAAAGGGCAAAAATCGGCAGTTAAACCACGGAACAGAAACTGAAACGGTGAAATCCGTTTTTCAATTTTTTTTCTTTTTTTTTTACTGGAAAACATAAACTTTTTTTTACTGGAAAGCGTTAAACAATCTTGTTCCTTAGGCACATTGACACGTGTCTGATAGGCATGTCAAATATTGGAGATAGGTAAGTTTGAGGACTAACTTCGATATTTTTTGATTTAGGTATTTTTTAATACACTATTTCTTGCTTCAGCCAGTCTGTATTATTTATATTGTTTTTTCTTAACAGCGGTTGTCAATGTTGTCATAAAATTTGTCCTTTTAAGTCCATTAGTCATTGGACCTGTTTGGATATATACTGGAAACTAAATTATTCAAAGAGAAAATAGCTTTTTGTTTACAAATTCAATTGAATGTTTTTGAACAAAATCTTCTAAGTCGTAGATTTATCCATTGTTCTCATGAAAAAATTACTTTGATAGGGCCTTGATTCATCATTGAAATTTTAAGGTAGTACTCAAAAGCAAATCCACAATATCATTTTGTTTCAATTAATATGTCAATAAATTTAGTAAATGCGTTTAGACCACAACATAAAAGTTCCATACAATAGTCCAAAGGCGGAGAATAATTCTTATAATATCGTCAAGCATTCTTTGAGCAAATATTGCCCTTTGAAGAGATAACATTGGTAAGTAACTCAGGCGAAGGAGTACGCAGCACATCTTTTAATGCTTGCTGTTGTGAAGATGCAGGAATGTCAGGATTGATTCTCGCAATGGCACGTTCCAGTCGGGAGACCAAAACCACTTCATCATATCGCTCCCGCTCGGGCGATTCGCCGTCAGGTGCAATATCCGGCGCGTGAATATAGTCATATCCGAGTCCCTCGAATATTTCTATAGCGACTAACTCAATCTCGTTTTCGGTAATGCGGGACATTCCGGTTAAAGGGCTTACCCCTGACTCCGTATAAATGTATTGAAAAGCTTAATAAAATAAACCTTAAATCTGGGACTTGGGAATAAATTATATGCAAATTCTAAACAAATCATATAAATACTTTTATTGCAGGGTCTAACCTTACCGTGCTTTAGTGTTCTATTTCGTCGATGGACAACCAGAGAAGAAAGGTCGACCTTAATGAGCATAGGTTACTCCGGGTATAACATAGCATCTGTCATCACCTTTCCTATTAGTGGTCTTTTATGTGAACACGGGTTCGGAGGAGGCTGGCCTTCTATTTTTTATGTTGGTAGCCATTTTGTTCAGCATAATTCAAAGGTCCAATAACTATACTTTTTGTTGATGATATGGTCCTCCATTGTCCCTGGAGAAAGGGCTGTAAGTGCTATCGGGGGAAATTTATAGTGGGATTTTTCAGGGGAGGGTATTTTCCAAGGGAAGAGCTTTCCATGGGAAGGAAAGCTTGTGGGAAGGAGGAACACTAGAATTAAAAACGAACAGAAATGATGTCCTATATAAAAAGGGCTGCCCCTTCCTCAATACGCCCCTCTTTACGCTAAATTTTGACTCTTTTTGCCGAAGGTGCACAAGAGGTCTTTCTGATCCATCACGATTTTCCCAAGGAGGATCTCGTTCCGATCATAGAACGGGTTCGCGAAACCTTTCCGTCCCTGTGGCTGGGTGTGAACTTTCTCGGTGTCAGCGGTCTGGAGGCGTTTCCCATTCTGGGCGAACTTGGAGCCAGCGGCGTTCAGGTCGACGCCTATTGGGCGGACGATGCCCGGATCGATGAGCGGGCAAGCGAACAGAAGGAAGCTGCCGCGATCGATGCTGCGCGGGCAGCAAGCGGCTGGTCGCAGTGATTCGTCGATCGACGATGAGGACGCGGCAGACGATGAGGACATTCGACGGGCTGGCGCTGCTGACACGCCGCCGAGTGGTGGCAGGAAGCCTCGCGCAAAGACGCAGAGTGAGAAGATGGAGACCTACGAGCGCGAGCAGCTTGCAGAGTTCCGGAAGCAGCTGGATGCCGAGCACATTGAATGTATGTCGTTTCCACGAGAGCTCCGACGACGTCTCATCCCGCATGCCAAACCCAGCACTTGGAGTGGACGCAGGCTGGCCTCTCGGAGCAGGCGTGAGGGGATATTCTAACTTATGGTAATGGTATCATATTACCTGTTGATATATCCTATTGCCATGTTTCTGGCAATGGCATTCAATGGAGGGTAAAAAGAAGAAAAGAAGACTCCTCTACCAATGTCATAAGCCATATCGTGTCCAAGTGCCGGGATTGGTACCAGTGGAATAATAATATGGTAATAAACAAAGAAATCTCAGGAAAAGTAAAAAGGATATTGGATGATAATATCACCAGGGAATTAAAGACAATTCAATAAAACATCAGTGAACGTTAATGGTATCATATCAGTAATATCTTAGGAAACAGTTTCGTGTGTGAAACTAAAACTTATAGTGCTTGTTGTGGGGGGTGTTGGACTAACCAAAAGACAATATTGACATCATAATACTACTGCTTCTACTCGTACGACTGCTGCTACTATAACTGTTATTATTACTGCTACTAGTACTACTGCTACTAAAGCTGAGATTACTACTATTAACTGTACTGCTGTTGCTACTACTACTACTTCTGGTGCTACTACTACTACTAATAAACCTAAGGGTATTAAGGTGAAAATTTTTAGAGTTTTTGAATTAATGAATAATTGGATTTTGGCTCACCGCACATGAATAATTAAAACGAAATTTACATATTAATTTGTTTTGGCTAAATGGGTTTCTCATAGTTTTGATCGGACGATTTTGATAAAAAAAAAGAGGGAGGGAGGAGGCATAATCGCCATCCAATTTTTGGTTACTTAAAAATGCCACTTTTTGTTAAAAGAAAAAGTTCTTAAAAGAACTTTTCATTTTTTTACGAACCTTTTTATTAGTACTAAATATACGTAACTTAAGAATTGACTTACGTGTTGGCATAGATTAGCCGGGAAAAATCCTTGAAGGCTAAACATGTTAGTTGACTTTAAGTTTGTGGGTCTATTGGGGGAAAATTCTGTGTTATTTACTCTCTCCTGTATTTTAAAGTACCTTTAAGTAAGCAGAAGATTTTGGTCAAAAATGCTGCCAAACGCTAGATGTTGCTAAATGGTGCCAAACGCTTGATTTTCGACTCTAGCATCATCTTCCAATCTTTTTAGTTTCCCCTATTCCTTGGTCGACATTGTTTTCGTCGAGCTTTCTGTATTAAGAATATCCAACCCAAAGTAATTTGAAATTTTCAATTAAAGATTGTGAATCTAATCGAAGTCCAACTAATTTTAACAGCCATTCTAATTTTTGCATTTCACTTTCAACAACTTTTGAATATGGTTTAAAAACTGGATCATTTGTACTTGTTTGTTCTTGTGCTAATCCCATTGTTGGTACTTTTAATAATATTGTTTTAAGCGCTTGAATATCCATTAATAATTGTTGACTACCAACTTCTCCAACACGTTTACATCTAAATATGTTTTCCTTTAATCTTCTTAGAAATGAGAGGATGGTGGTGATGAGATGAAAGAAGAGGGTATGAAAGATGAAGGTACTGTTTCTTCTTTTTGCTATTCTGAATAAAAGAAGTCAGGACCTAGCTTAATTGTGACAGTTTGTGATTTAATGACTATTCGTCTCATGGAGCCGGTCTTGATGCATTTTATCCTTAAATTTGATGGTATATCAAAAAGGGGTAAAGCAAGTCTAGCTGAAAACCAATAAAATTAATTGAAAATTTTACGGTGCTACTTTCTTGTTTTGTTTTTTTTTTTTATTATTTCCAATCCTACTAGTAATTGATTGGGAAATATATACAGAATTTCTTTTAAATTGACTAATAAAATATTAACAATGCTCAAAACATTCAAAGGATTACTTTACAATTGAATTAAACGCCCATCAAGGGAGTAAACATCCCAAGAGCCCGAGTTAGAAAAATACATAAAACCTAAGGAGATGGTGTATTAAACCTACGCCACAACACCCACAAAAATAAAATGAATAAAAAATTAACTAAGAGGCTATAAACGAAAAAAAAAAACAACTAAAATCACAACAATCAAATCAGTAAGGGGATAATTTTTACCAAGACTATCAACCCTTTAAGGGGATTTTCTCTATTGCGTTTTCTTTATTATTCTAGAGATCCAATCAATATTGAAGAAGAAGTCCCTTTTTATATCCCTCCACAGCATACAAGTATGAATTTATGCGAAAACCTCCATACTACACTTCTCTTATAATTGTTGGTAAAATGTATGCATTTGCCCCGACAAAGTGTGACAAAGCTCAAAACCAGGGGCCCCAATTGGGGGCGGAGGGGCAAAAAACCTTTCCCCTCTTGAATTTTGCAAATTGTCGTATGTAGAAAATAATATTTATAAGTTAAAGTCCGAGCAAAAAAATTAAAGACATTTATGATAAGATAATGCATTGTGTAGATAACAACATTGGAGAAATATTCTTTTTGGATGCACCAGGAGGTACTGGTAAAAGTACCTCCTGAGACATCCTGAGGTCTTCGAAGCCTGGAACCATATGCAAAATGGCAAGATATGTGGAAAAGGTGGGAGAGGCTCAGTCGAGCCCGAGTGAAAGAAAATAAGTATTGTTTTATATCGAGTGTGTGTTCTATCCTAATTTGCGTATCCTACTTGTTGCATCAAACTGATGAAATACAGTAATAGATGACATATTTCGTTTAAATTAAGCTGAGTTTCATAATATACAAGTTATAGAGAACAGTAAAAAAACAAATATATGGTCCAACCTTCTGAACAGTTGGAAGACCTATAGAAATAAATATAGAGCTGCACAAAATGCAATTTGTTGCACTGAAACGAAGGGATGTGGTTACAACCGCAGAAAGTTCGAGATTGCTGTAGAGAAAATACTTGTTTATTCTAATCATAAATTGACTTGTGAGATTTTTCTCTAAATGTTGCGTCTGCGCATAACTCAGTCCTGAAGCTCCGAGATCGTTCAGGTTGAATTTGCCCAGTTCTTTGAGCAGGATATCCTTCACTCGGCGCTCGCGGCGTGTCAGGGCGGGGGCTTGCTCGATTTGACGGACGATAGCAGCTTGCTTTTTAGCAGCAGCAAGTGCAGTCTCAGTTGGTGGCCCATCCCGCAACCCTATACCTGTCTCCTGCGACGCGTTTTGCACACGGCGCTCAACAGTTCGGGTCATATGGCGCGCTTGGGTCAACTGATACCCTGAACTTTTTCGTCATAAAATGAGTGATTAGTATTCACATTATTAATACATTCCCAGCCTAAACAAGACTTAGCAGCTTCCTTATTCATCATGAGCCCTACTCCTTATCTTTGCTCCCTATCCTTCCTGCCTGCGTAAACAAATTCTATATTACCAAATGTCATGCTTCCTATCCCTGGGATATGAGCTTCTGAAACTCCATATAAACTCCATCAAACAGTTCGTGGTAACGAACTGTAGTAAGGAGCGACCCGGCTCAATAGTAACCAAAACGCAAAGCTTGCCTTCGAGAAAGGTTGCGAGTTCTACGAACGCAATGAGCACATTTGGCTGTCGAACGGCATTCAACCAGAATTTCTAGAATTCCCAGATACATCATCAGAGCCGACCACATCATCAGAGTCTGAGTGAACCTTTCCAGAATGGTGAAGAGATTGTCCGTCAGGCAGCCCTACCGATAGACCCGACGTCTGCAGAAGGGCATGTGGCGCATTCGCCAGCAAACGATCATAAACCGGCGTCGAGGCCAGAGCGATGCCGTTATCCGCACGCCCATCCTTACATTCCTGACACAAAATCCCTCCGGCCCCCATCCCCATTTGCCCCCATCCTCATTTGCCCCATCCCCATTTGCCCCCCATCCTCATTTGCCCCCATCCTCAATTGCCCGCATCCCTATTTGCCCCCATCCTCAATTGCCGCATCCCCATTTGCCTGCATCCTCATTTGCCCCATCCCCATTTGCCCCCATCCCCATTTGCCTGCATCCTCATTTGCCCCATCCCTATTTGCCCCCATCCCCATTTGCCCGCATCCTCATTTGCCCCCGTCCCCACTTGCCTCAATGCCATTTGCTTTGATAATTAGACATTTCTATTCCATATGTCCAAATCTGATTGATTAATGCTATATTACCGTCTCGCTATTTAACAACTCCAATCCAAATTTTTCAATTTGCTTAAGTATAGGCAAAATCTTCTTTCCTTTTTCAGTTAAGGAATATTCTACTCTTGGAGGAACTTCTGGATATGCTTTCCTATGTAAAATATTTGATTTAGTCATTTTCTTTAATTCTTGAATCAACATTTTCTCACTTATTTCAGGAATAAGCCTTTTCAACTCTCCGACCATTTTTTGCTTCGCGCATTGCAGACGTAGCACATGCCTTGTACCTAACAACATTGTGTGTTTGCATTAACAAACTAAACGCTTGCATGGTTTTTAGCATGCGTTCTTTATTAGTTTTTGAGATTTTTTCTTTTATAAATACATCTGCACCAAGACGAACAGGAACACGCACTAACGAACTTTTTTTAAAGCGTACTGGTTTACCTTTTTCTTCAATTATATTTGAAATTAAAAGTCGAACAGCGTTAGAACCAATGTCTATTGCAGCATATTTTTGAATGGTGCAAGCCACTCCCATTCCGTTTCATTCAGGTCTGCAATTTGAGCTACCGTTGCCATATACTTCCGCAGTTTTGTGGTCTTCATCGCTCAGGCCTTTCAAGGAAACAAGAATCGACTATCGACTTCAAGCATTTGCTTCCATTCAAGCTTCTCGTCGATCCTCTCGTTGGTACAGCAAAGACATATCCATTATCATCACAAATTCCAACATCGGACCGTGTCCTCACTAGGCAATCGGTTGCCTCCACTATATCCTCAAGCAGGATGATAGGAACTATTTTCCTATCAAGGCTGACAACGACGCACACGCGGTGGTTAGTCTGGCAGTGTGGAGTGATTCTCTGGATCTGGAAACCCTCACGGAAAAAGTCGATACCGACCTCGCACCGCTGTTTTTGAGCATTCCCGGCGTAGCGGATGTGCGATTAAATGGCGATCGCGAGCGCGTATTGCGCGTATCGGTTGACCCGCTGCGTCTAACCAGCTTCGGGTTGTCTATGACCGATGTAGCCAATGTCTTGCGTCTGGCGCCTTTCGATGTGCCAGCAGGCAGTATTCAGTCCAGCGAACTGCAAAAATTTGTGATGTTCACCTGGTAGAAAGGAGCCTGCTCTATGATAAATTTGCCCTTTCACTTTGAAAGTAGGCATAAAATGACCTTGATATTCAATTTGGGCACCAAACAAAGTCATTTGTTATATTTACAAAAAAGTCATTTGTTATATAACATGAGTTATATTTCCTGATGTTTGATAACAAAAAAAAAAAACGCTTCGATTCAGACGCATATCCAGTAAGCAAAGTTCGCAAAGGCTCTGGTGATGCAGCAATTTGAGGAAGTTTAACTTTTCGGAAGTAAGAAGCGACATTAAAACTTAAAACGAACAGAAACGCTAAAGTTTCTTTCTGTTTTAAAAAGTAGAGTTGAGAGAAAGAGTCAAACTTTAGCGTTAAAAGCGGGGCGTTGTCAATCCAGATCAAAGCTACAAATCGGCCCAACAAACCATATATTTTAACATCCATACAAACTGTGCCACACATTATTGATTTTCTTATAAATAATTTCTTAGACCACACTGCTTTTCCACTTACAGAACTTAAAAGAGAAGAAAAAGGTATAATTAATTTTTTTTTTAACATCTAATAAAAGTTTCGAAATAGCCATTTTGTTGAACGTAATTGAAAAGTCTGGAAATTATATCTTTAAGGAGGACAGTCCCCCAATAGCCCTTAGGGCAAGGGCTGTAAATTATGCCCTGAGGGCATATAAGGTTTATGTAGAAAGGGTGATCGTATAAACTTCGAAGGGGGCTCATTGGATTTCTAGTCCTTTTTTTCAAAATTTAGAGTGATCGGAGGGTGGATACCCCCCACGCCACGTATTTTCCCGAAATGCATCTGATACAAATTTTGAGATGCCGCGCGCTGGCCGTGCTCGAGCAGGAACAGGATGCTCGTCGCGGCGGCACGGTCGCCGGGGTAGCCCGCGGGCAGGGCGTCCCGCGGCAGCGTCACCTCCGAGCGGTGCGTCTCGCGGAACCAGCCGCCCTCGGGATGGGGGGCCAGCTCCAGCCGCTCGATGAGGGTGCGCGCGTCGTTCATGGGGCGGCATCCTAGACCCCACGCCACCAATCCGCATGTCCCGGCGGCCCGCGCCGTGTGCCGGGCTAGGCTGCGTGCGTGCGTCGGTTCGCCCTCCTCCTTGGTTGTCAATTCCCCCCCCCCTAAGAATTTTCTGGTAACCCGGTAATATTTTAGCTGTATAACCAATACCTATGCAGCTGCGGCTATAGAAAGGAACTGACGGTGTGGTAAAACAATCCCCTCTGCTCTCATTTTTAGTCCATATTTGCAGTTCGGTTATAAAATCGTAAAAGATATATCCAAATTTTGCGTGCATTTTTCAAGTTTTTGTAGGCCCCCCCCCCCACCGCGATCACAAACGTCTCCCCCCATAACTCAATCCCGGTACGCCCTTTTTCATCAAATTTTTATTAAACATTTGTCCACTTTCTTGTTTTTTTATTGTACTCTACTGCATAATTAAGGCAATTGTATAAGTCTCGTTTTTACTGCAGCAGAACAAGACTTTTTTAGACGTCAAAGACGTTAGACGTTTTACAAGACGTTAAAAGAGAATATACCCATGCATAAAATTCTATAAACAGCTGGAACATAGTCTACTCATAAGGAGAAAACATTCTGAACGCTCAAATTGCCCATGTGTCTACTCCCATAGGTTTAATGATCACTTCGTATGATACTTTCTTTAGATAAGCCCGTTTTCCTGCGTGTCTTGATCAGCCAAACACAACTCCTCTCGCACAAGACAGTATAGCGGACGCTTTTGCGAATCGCTCGCATCGAGATTCGTGGGTGCTCAGTTCAGTCGGACGGCGCCGGTTTCGCTTCGTGACGCGCCATGTTAAGAGCGCGCCGCCATGAGCAACGACACCGCCATCGACATCCAAGCGCTGAAAAAGACCTATGGCCGGGGTTCGGGCGCCAAGCAGGCCCTGAAGGGCGTCGACCTGGCCGTGCCGCGCGGCGCCTTCAAGAGGGTGTAACAAGGGAGGTTTTGAACAGATTGTGATGGAGGAGGGGCTTGCGTAATTGTGTTTGCCTATGGCTGCTATGCGCTGTAGTGAGTTGTTAGTAACAGTAGTGTTAGTATGCGACAAAAACCAAATGTATGCTAACCAAACAACGCTAGCCTAACTATTATTCAAATAAACCGCTAGTTCTCTTAGGACCTGCTTTTTATATTGTTCACAAAATTTTAAACTACAATTTCAGGATCAAATATGAACCTCCATCATTAAGACGGTTGACCGTCTACAAGCAGAAAAAACCAGTTAGAGATTCACTAGGACTGAAAGAGATTAGGTACGCGTAGCGTTAGGTAACATTGAACGACATTGATCAGGCAATATTATAGAATCTGATGGCAGATAAATTGATTATTGGAGATACGTTTTTGATGAATACATATAATGAAAAAAGAATATATATAAAGACAAAATGACGAATAAATAAATAAAGATATAATAAAGAAATGGAGAGCCCTTCACCCAAGAAACACAAAAACGCCCAAGAATCGGTTGTCAATTTATTATTTTCATATGAAGTGTAGAAATTTTCATAAAACGTTTTCTTCTCTCTTCACCAACAGCATATGCATATGTATCTAATCAGCTGTATGTGCACTCATTCATTCATTCGTCGAAGAGAGAGAGAGAAGAACAATGAATGAACGGCATTCGATTTGACGTGTGTACACTCCAAGCATACTTATCATTCTTTTTCTTCCATCACCAATGATGCATTGATTAAGTTACACGAACCCTTGAGAAGAAGTAAGTTCAGAAAATAAGAAGATTTATGTCTTATCGGTGAATTTCCTTCCTAGTGAACTGTTAAAAAATAATTGATTGGCTCTAAAATAATTTTATATGTCGCTACCATTTCTGCCAAAAATGGGAAGGAGTTTGGTGTGGGGATTGGGACCTTTTCCCACAAAAACTTGTGTACAATACATAATTTTCATATTTTAGACCCTCCTACCCCAGGAAAAATCTTCCGATCTGTTCTTTGAACACCCAAAAATCTGTAGACCCATGGAATCTGTCAATATTTTGTGTATTGGAAATTTTGTTTCGGCCGACCTTTTGTTGTGGATGTATTAGGAATGCCATAATTAGCATAAAAATATTTAACACATACGCATGATGTTTCCACATGTATGGACTTCACAGTTTTGGTTACTAATGACAAGCTTAAATGGTGGCTCACTGCTCAATCTTCATTAACACGAAGATGAGAGCGGCACATCGCAAGTATACAGTGAAATTTTGTTTTTGTGGAAGAGGAAGGCTAGGGCACGTTCATTGGATGAAGGATGACAGATTGCCAAGGATTGTTCTTTTTTGCTAACCGTGTAGGGCTAAACTAAAAGCCGATCCTCCTTGGTTGGATGTGATTGCATTAAAGCAAAGGGTAGTGCGACTTATTCGCGATAGTAAAGATAAAGGTGTGCTGGTTATTTGCGATAACCGCTTAGTAACACGCCATTACGGCCAAGTATTTTTAAAAAGTTTGCCACCCATGCGCCGCACACGCGATTTAGCAATGGCAAACGCGTTTTTAGAACAGATCAATTAGAGTAACTTAGATGATTAAACACAATATTCTTGCCTTAGATGCATCAACTGAAGCGTTATCGCTGGTGCTACATTATCAAGGGCAAACATTTCATCATTATTAAGAGTTATTTCCAAGGGGTTTTAATGAAAAAACCCTCAATTCTGTGACTGGATGTGTCCGCCCCCCCCCCTTCCACCACCGACAAATTTGTTTAACATATCTCAACTTTCCTTTAAGCTCTTTTACGGAAGCTTTTTATTTACGATATCTTATTGGGTGTTAGATTGTAGTTTCCCAATCCCCTGTAAAAATTCCACCTTAACTTTAAACTATTTGTTCTAAGTTATCTATTTACGATAGCTTATTGGGTGTTAGATTTCACCCCCCCCCCCCTCCGACTATTCGTCTAAGCGCAGGCCTATCTTAATGTATTATTGTAGTTGCTAATCCCTCTTATCTCCTCTATTCGTTTAAGCGCAGCCCTATTCGGATGTACTAATGGAGTTGCTAACCCCTTGTATCCCCTCTATTCGCTTAAGCGCAGCCCTATCTCGCAGTTTTATTGGAGCTGCTAACCCCTCGTATTCCCAAAATGACTTTAAGTGCAGTCCTATCCCAATGTGCTATTGGTGTTGTTAGCCCCTCGTATCCAGCTAAACTTTTAAGAGAGCCATAACATTTTCTGTGATTCGGGAGTAGACCTTGATCCGAGCAAAGCTTACCAAGCATTACTGACGACAGCATGAGGGCGAATGAGAACAAGAGTCCTATTGCAACGCCGCCAATGGCGCTGGAGTAGTCTTGCACACCGCGGGATTGCGATTCCGGCGGCGAAGCCACCGCACCGTCGTGATGTAACTCATCGCCCAAATGATCCTCGTGCCGAATCGCCACATCGCAGAGGACATGTTTCTCTACACAAACGTGATCTGATTGGTGTTGGCGTTCGAGGCGAGCGAACCTGCGGCCCATCACTGCCTCGCGGGCTAAGACTCATGGCACGTCCGAGGACGTGGACAAGATGTAAGGAAACCGCATGGCCGCCTCCGTACCCGCCGCCTCGGTAGAATGCATCTGCGGCGAGAGCAGGAGAATCACTTTGCCCTCACGGACAGCCTCCTTGAGCCGCGCTTCCGAATGCCCCCGCGGATCCGCCAGCACGGCAGCATGCGCTTGAATCTCCGCTCGGTCCCGCAAGTTGGCTTCACTCGAAATCGCCGAGAGAAAAAAATCTCGGCCCTCGGTGGTAATCAGTGAAAAAACTATATTCTAATTAGTGCTATTATTGTAAACTGAAAATGATTATTGTTACTTTAACAGAATCGAGAAAAAAGGTTTCAGAAGCTTTCTCGTTGTTCATTATTGACTGACAAGACTCATGGCACCGTCTTGCCTTTAAAAAAACAAAAAAAAAATAAAAATTTTTTTTTTTAAAAAAACTTTTTTTTTTTTTTTTTTTTTTTTTTTTTTTTTTTTTTTTTTTTTTTTTTTTGAGGATTTCTAAAAGTTAGTTGTACAACCTCAAATTGTACCAAACGAAATCAAACCCCAGATAATAATCCGGAATGTCTTCGCCGGGAAGCAGTCGCAATGCGACCTGAATATCGTGCAGGTTTGCCGCACTGACATTGCTATCAATCCAGTCGCGCGTGTTGTCCGCCAGGCTTTGTGGCCATAACGCGACCAGCCGTTCCGGCGTCAGCCTGTCCAATTGCCCCTCGACCGCCAGATCCCAGCCCTTGGGGTCAGCCCGCAACGCCCCCTTGGCCACAAAGGTGTTGCCCTGATCGACCAGGGTCAGCTGGCCCAGAGACAGCTCGGGCGGCCCAGATCGGTCCGGCCGGCATCGAAGACCGCCGCGATATTGCGATGATTCATGATCGCTAGCACTTGCCGCTCCGTCTCGAAGCGAGCGATCACTTGGCGCGTGTCCATTCCGGGCTTGATCACCTTCAGCGCGACTTCTCGGCGTACCGGTTCCAGCTGATCCGCTTTCCAGACGTCGCCGAAACCACCTTCGCCGATTCGCTCGATCAACCGATAACCTCCAACCGTTGTTCCCGCCGCCGTGTCGCCTTCGTCCGCTCCACTGTCCAACGCCACCCCCAGGAAAAATGTCAGTTTTGGCTTTCTTCCAACCATCACAACTACAATGTAGGTAAATCATAGTATTGAGGAAGAAAACTCAGCTTGGCACCCCTTCAGAGGCTGAACCTGGGGGCAAATTCCCTTTTTGCCCCCATAACTACGCCACTTCTGAAAAGTCGAAGAGCTTGTCCTAAGAAGTAGTAAAATCACCTAATGCGTAAGTAATTAAGTGCAGTCTGGTAACCATACCATTTTTAATATTCAGTTTGCTACCTGATAGGATGTCAAATAAGCTTTTTTCTACTGGTGCTACTATTATCACTGCTATTACTATTAATACTATTAATATTAATACAACTACAGTGACTACTATTACAACAATGACTTAGGATATGAAGGTAAATCCTCAGGGAATTTTGATGGGGAATGAGAACCGAATCATAACACGCTGTCTGTATGCAGGTTGTCAAAAAGGGTGCGTAAAATTGACTCGGGAAAATAAAACAGGAATATTGACTTGGGAGTCAAATGTGAGTGCAAAGTCAGACAACAATAAACCAATCTATAAAACTTTTCAAAGTTTTAGGTTATTAAGGCATGACCTATGTTCTATGCCAAATTTAAGAGGGAGCAAATCGTCCATAGTCAGCAAAACTCAGAATTATAAAAGTTTGAAATATGTATACAAGCCTTTCATGGTAATTAACTCTAAGTGGAGAGTAACCTTTGTCAATGGTAAAAAAAAATATAATAAAAATCTTGATAATAGTAGACGCACAAAAATTTTCATAATGGCTTATACACCAAAAAAAAAAAACTTTCTTTGTTGCCAAAATTTGCAAAGAGGTGTCTTTTGGGTGGGGGGGGCGTTTTTATTCTTTTTTAATGGACTTATTTTTATTGTTGGTTAACATTAGGATTTTTTGCAAATTTCTTTTCAGATCTCCAACCTAAGAATCAAAATAAAGTAGTTTTGTGTAATAAATTTTCGGTAAACTTCTAATGCTAGGATTTTGAGTGGATATAAAGGAATACTATTAATTTGAAGATCTGCATAATTTTCTTGATTTCCACAGATGTGAAGCAACTTTGGTTCCTGTTATGTACACACTCTTGAGTTTACATGTATATTATTCTACCACTTCATGAAAAAAAAATATTTACAATGTTTTCTATCAGGTAATTGAGACGACAAAAAGATATTTCACGGGAGACAGCAGTTATTTAAACGCCTAAAACTTGAATTGCATTAGGATTTTAAAAAAACGAAAAAAAATGCTTTCAATATAATGTTTATTTATTCATAAGAAACTCTATTTATTTACCATATTACGACAATGTACAATCACATCTGAGGCATAGCTTGGTTGAACAGCGCTTGGTAACCTTTTTTTTTTTTTTTTTAATAGATGAATTTTCTGCCTCAGTGGGCAGAGTCGAACAGGACTTTCCCGGCGCCCAGATCATCCGGCTTGAACAGAACTACCGCTCGACCTCGCGGGTGCTCGCCGCCGCGTCGGGCCTGATCAGCCACAATGAGGGACGCCTCGGCAAGACGCTCTGGACCGACGGCGATGACGGCGATCTCCTGATTTTGCGGGGTGTCTGGGACGGCGAGGAAGAAGCCCGGGTTGTCGGCGAGCAAGTGGAGGCGCGGCAAAGGGCCGGCACGCCGCTCAGCCAGATGGCGATCCTGGTCCGCGCGGGCTTTCAGACCCGCTGCCCGAGCGCGGCCATTGTCATCATTCCCTCTCCGCTCCGTCACATCGCTGCCACCGCGATTGGTTGCAATCGCAGCAAACCTCTGGAGGATGCTGCGATGCAGATAGGCGTGATTGGAGCAGGCTACGTGGGCTTGGTGACGGCGACCTGCTTTGCCGAGATGGGCAACCGGGTGATCTGCGTCGAGCGTGATCCGCAGCGGGTCGCGATGCTCTCCCGCGGTGAGGTGCCGATCTGCGAACCGGGGCTTGAGGCGATGCTCACGGCGCAGCTCGCCCCCGGCCAAGCAATAATCTTTAAAAGGCTTTATTGCATTATTTCCCGCATAGGGTTGTCGCATCATTGCTTGAAATATATACAATTTTATTAATTTCATCTTATGCATAATCCAGCATCAAGCAATACGCTTCAAGAGGGTTTATTGTATCATTTCCCTCAAAGGGATGTCGTACCATTACTTAAAATATATACGATTTTATTAATTTCATCTTTATGCATACCTCAAAAAAATTTTCGAGTTTCAAAAAATTCTGTAAAAAAAATGTTACTACAAACATTATTTTTCTCATGACATATTGCTCCAAAGAAAGATCCTCCCAAATAGCCCCCTCCCCTCAACCCCACCTCCAAACAAAAAAAAATCCCCCTGAAAACGTCTGTACATTTCCCAATAACCATTACTATGTAAACACTGGTCAAAGTTTGTAACTTGCAGCCCCTCCCCCAGGGACTGTGGGGGGTAAGTCATCCCCAAAGACATAGTTGTTATGGGTTTCGACTATGCGGAACAAAATGGCTATCTCAAAATTTTGATCTGTTGACTTTGGGGGGGGGGAATGATCATGGGAGTTTTGGCTTTTCTAGGAATCTTTTGTCCCGGCTATGCGTACTTTGATTGCTGGCGCTGCGTGTGTTCTGCCGAGTGGAACGCGATCTGTCGATGTGCTAATTGATACAGATTCGGGAACGATTCTCGATCTTGATCCTGCTCCGACCGCGAAATTCGATCAGCGTGTGGATGCAAATGGTCTGCACTTGTTGCCGGGAGTTGTTGACGATCAGGTTCACTTCCGCGATCCTGGTTTGACGCACAAAGAAGACCTGCACACCGGTAGTTTGGCGTGTGCGAAGGGTAATGGCAATAATTGTTTATTTTTTGTTGTTGTTTTTTTTGCTTCGGGATCATGATATTATGTTGTTTCATTGTTTATGAATTATTTATATACGTTTTTTTTCTTGGTACACGGTTTCACCCTTCTGCTTATTATAGATTAACTTTTTATTTCTCTCTTTTATTTTTTTTTTCTTTTCTATTTTTTGTTCTTTTTTGTTAGTAGCACACCTTCGTAAGTGACACTCTTGGTGTGCTAGCGATCGATTTGGTCTCTGTTATTTCTTGTGGATAATAAATTAATAATGCATAGGGGTTTGTTTTGGTTGTAAACCCCAAACATCAAATCTGGTCAATAGGTCTTGAACATATTGTTCAAGGCTTAAGTACAGTGTTTTTCCTACAATGTCAACTTTGACTCCTAAAATCCATTTTAATTCTCCTTCATCCTTAATGCTAAAGCGTTGATTTATATGCTTTTTGATTGAGTTGAGAATTTGTGCATTTTTTGCACAGATGATAATATCATCCACAAATAGAATTAATATCCCATCTATATTATTTTTGGTGTCATAATGATACCATAGGCATAGGGCGTCGAGTCGACGTGTCAGTTGCTGGTTGTTTTTTACAAGGACAAGTAGCAAGTTGTCTCCAACCTTGCTGCAGCGGGGATCAAACCCTAGTGCTCGGTATTGCCAAGCACATCAATCCATTGCGCTACAACAGGTTAAAAAGGATTATCGATTGCCTTATTTAAATACTTATCATCAAAAGTTACTATTTCTTGTGATACACCTATTACACGTAAGGTCAAGGTAGGCACATTTAGTATCAATAAAGCTTTTGTGAGGGGGCATTTCAGTTGCATGTACAATGCCGGACGGGATTTAAATAAGAGCTCTGAGTCATGAGGTCCTTCTAAATATCAAAATTCATTTAAATCCAATCACCCACTCGTAAATTATAAATACGTCATTTTTTCTTATTTTTCCTCTCCCTTCAGCCCCCCAGATGGTCTAATCGGGGAAAATGACTTTACCAAGTCAATTTGTGCAGCTCCCGGACACGCCTACCAATTTTCATCGTCCTAGCACGTCCAGAACCACCAAACTCGCCAAAGAACCACCCCTTAAATCCCCCAAAGAGTGAATCCATTGTTCGAATTGTCGGTATTCACTTTGTAGGCGAGTCGACGAAGCACGTGGTTCGCATCCTCAATCCGCGTAAAGGGCAGCAAGATCGCAAATTCAAACTGATCTACCCAGCAGACCACATCTGATTCACGCAATTTCTGTTTGATACTCCGTCCCAAATTGCCAATTTGGTGACCGACGTCTGACTTGACCACCTTGGGGTCATTGCGGAACCCAACTTCTACCAAGCCAAGACAAAGATCCATCCCGTACCGGGCGGACTCATAGATCCGGCGTGAAAGTTCGTCACATAAAGTATTACACTAGAAATTTTAGTTTCCGTTCAAAGGAGCCCTCTCCCGGTGTTCTAGGACCATTGGTTCGATACAATCATCCCTGGGGAAAAAACACACCCGTGATCTTTCTTCTGGCAAAAAAAAACAAAAACTTGACATTTTTTGCAGATAAGAGCTTGAAACCTCTTTAGAATGGGAAGTTTTCCGTGCTTATTAGACATTTCAATTACAAACAAGAGAATTTGGAGAATTATTGGAGTATCAAGTAGATATTCGAAGTAAAAACTAAAACCATCTCGGGGTTGCTGTCCCAGTTGTGGTTCACGTCGCGTCGGTTGCCTTCATGGGTGCGCATGACAGGCGTGAACGCGCCCAGCTCGATCCAGCGCCGGTAAAGCTCCTCGGTGCTCGGGCCGCCGGAGAAGCCGCCGATGTCGTGCGTGACGTACGGGACGCCGGCGAGGCCGAGGTTGATCATCGCCGGCACGACCGTGGGCAGCCCGTCGGTCTCGCTCCAGGTGGCCTCTTGGTCACCGACCCAGGGGATCATCGAGTAGCGCTGCACGCCGGTCCACCCGGCCTCAACTACTTTCAGCAGAATACTAACGAAAGTTCGACAAGAAAACGATTTTTTTATTTTTTACCTCAGACAAAGGGACGTCTTGACATAAAGTATAAATTTCATAATTTATTTTGGATATATACAATCATTACTGGACTTTACAAATGCAAATAAAGCAAATTTAGTAAGCATTAAAAATTCTTTTGGCAGAGTTTTGTTACTAAGGGGGTTAATTTTAGTTTGCCCCTGTGCCACGAATTTGCCAAATAGGAAGAAGAACTTCCTCATCATTAAATGGGGCGCCCTGGTTCCGGGCTGGGGGCAATGTTACAAAGGTCAAAAAGCGAAAGGCATTATTTTAGGCGGGGCATTTTGGGGAAGTTTGGCCGCTACAATAGCCGTCGCCATTCAGGAAGCAGATGCAAAACAAAACTATGTGGATGCAACGGAGCCGGGTGAAACCACCGCGGCATATTCAACCTATAATGACAAATTTAAAACACGCCGAATTTTAACTATCGCGACTGCGGCATTGTGGGCAATCGCGGTTGGTGATGCAGCGCTGAGTTCTTATCCGCAACCATCAGGTTCCTTGAGTAGAACGGGAATAATTATCCTGCATGAAGGCTACGGGTATTCCTGCTTCCCGATACTTCTTGTGATGATAGGTTTCTAAAAAAAACCCTCGCCCATCTCGATGCACATCAGGTTCAATCACGAGGACCCCTGGCAATGAGGTTGTAAGAATATTCATAATTTTCCCATCATGGATTGGCTCAACATGGCTATGAGATATTGCCCATAGGCATTGCCGCGCATGGGGAGTAGGTTATGATTGTTTTGCCTCAATTTTTTCAGACCTTTTGCCAGGTTTATCAGAGTTTAATTGATTATATTTTATATATTTTATCTCTCTGGCCTCAGGCGGTGGACCTGAGGGTCCTAGAGTTGGTTGGATCCGACCATTTGGTAGTGAGTATTAAGCTGAGAGCCTGTATTCGACTTTCTGAAAGGGTAAAGGTAAGGTCTACGTGTGAGGAAAGGATCCGTAAACCAGTTTGGATTGCGAAGGAGAAAGAGGAATTGGTTAAAATGGAACTAGAAAGTGAGAAATTTCAGAATGATGGCCATTCGATTTTGAATTTTTCAGAACTAAGATTTTGAACATATCAATTTACAAGAAGAAAGAAGTATGTTTTATTTGAAGAAAGGTTATGGAATGTTTGTTTATTGTCATAGGGCTTTGATGATTGATTTTAGCCCATATTCCTTATTTAAAAAAAAATAAAACAAAAAAAACACGCTTTTTCTTCTGAAAATAAGGACAAATTTTAAGACTAAAAGACTCCGTGAATGAGAGGGGCTGCCGCCTCCACAACCCTCTCTCTCTCTATGGTAAAGACTTTAAAGTTCTTTAAAAATAATTCTCGTTCAAATAGCATCGACAAGAATATAATCGAAGCGAGATCGCAGATTTCCAATCAAAGCTGCCAGTTGTGGGAGGCGGGAAAGAGACACGGCATGATCTTCCACCGCGCCTGCGGGAAGGACCCACATGGGAACATCGTCCATACGATGAATACAATTTTCCAGTCCCACATCGCCATGGAAGTAATCCGCAAGCCCAGGTGCTGCGTGCATTCCAACAGCTTCATGTAAGCGTGGGGCCTTAAAATCGCACCCGATCAACAACATTTGCTTTTCTAAATCACGCGCCAGGGAACTAAAAGAAATTACAATTTAAGCCAAAAAATTTTAGAATTTAGATGCTTCTTTCCAATCCAGGGCGTAGTTTTTTCAATCGGTCTTGTCCTGGTTTAGACAGGAGACACAATTGTGACGGAAAATGCCGGCCCCCTTAACCTCCCACTTAGTTTTTGACCAGTCCTCGTGTTGAAAAATTTTAGCATGCACTGTGTATACCCAGCTGATAACTGCGTTGTTTACTGAAGCATCGAAGCAATTTGATATATATAGGCCTTTACAAAATTATATTTTTTTTTATTCACCATCAATGGCCCGGCGGGTCTGACGTCCCAGGGCGATACGATCACCTATTCGCAGACCGGTAACGTGCTGCAGGCTTCGGCCGGCGGGCGTGACATCTTCACCGTCGAAGTGGCGGCGGACGGCAGCACCTATACGTTCACGCTGCAGGATTCCATCGACCACGATCCGGCCAATGGTGAGAACGTCGAACAGCTGAACTTCACGGTCGCCGCGACCGTCAGCGGCGGCGGCGAAGATTTCGATGGCGACCCGGCGGAAGTGGCGGGCGTCAGCGGCCATGTGGTCAAATAGGGGTCTGAAGCATGGGCTCTACGAAAAGCAGATAAAGAACTGTTAGATATTTTCCAGAGAAATTATTAACGGATTCTTCTGGGTACCCGGCTGACTGACCGTATTTCAAACACTAGACTGTACGAAAACTGTGGTTAAATCCCACTTTCTAGGGCTATAATGAGAGAAAGATTGAGATGGCTAGGGCACTTTCTGCGGATAAAGGATGGCAGATTGCCAAAGATCGTCCTGTTCGGCCAATCGTCTAGGGCTAAACGGAAAGCATGTCGTCCATAATTTTGATTCTGTTCTCATCTTACGAATGTGTGATCGGATCTTAATGGAACTTGATATATACAAAGATCTCATGTCTCAGATTCTCCATTTTCAATTTGAATCGTTTCGGGGACATAAAGAGTTGTGGTGGGAAACGGAAATATTAGAAATCGAAAATTTTGGAAAACTCTTAGAGTGGAGAGATCGGGATGAAACTTGTTGGGAAGAATAAACACAAACTCTAGATACATGATTGACGTAACTGGACCGGATTCGCTTTCTTTGGGGGAGTTGGGGGGGACCTGAAAACTAAATATGAATCTTCAAAGTCTGCGAGAATTCGCTCATATCATCGCTAAAAATGTATATTCATTGGCCCAAAGTGTGCATTATGCCTCACAGTATGACATAATATTTTATTGAGTCGCGGTGGCCACTGGTGTCGCGGAATTTAAATCAGTTTATGCTCCAGGACTCATGGCAAAATCTAGGGTAAAGTGGATTTCACGCTATGTACATAATTTTCTATACTAATTAGCTAATTTACGCTACGTTACGTATAACCTTTCACACTTAGATAAGTTCGTTTTATTTTCCATTGAATAGGTCGCTGATTTATATAATGATTTTTCAAATAAAAAGACGCTTTTCTTTCCAGTTTTATAAATTGACCAGTTATTTTTTCTCTGCTGAAATTTGCCTGTTTGGAGTTGCCTGTTTTTTTATATGTAAAGTTTTGGCATTAAGCTGGTAACACTATTTAGTGTATTTTGTTTGACTGTGCATCTTCTGCAGGGGATTCCAGTATTCTAAGAAAAAAAATCCAATATTTTAACCATTGATTACCCATCAGACGGAATCGTATTCTTCTTATATAGCTGCCTCACACTAACAATGTTCTTCAAAAGCTATCTTTTATCTTCTTCTATAGCTGCCTAACATGAAGAAATTAGTTGAGTCAAAAGAGTTCTTGATCCAGTAGGATGTTTTCTGTTTAAACTATTTCCACCCACCATAGTTTTTCGTTTCATAGTTTCAATTCAATCTTGTTGGTCCAAAGCTGTTCTGCTTTACCATTTTCAGTATAAAAAAATTGGCGAACACTGATTCTACTTAAGATAACCCACAACATAATGTTATCACACATGTTACCCTTTTAGCTTCAATAAAAAAAGAAGAAATGTGAGAAATGTCTTTTTGTTTTGGCTGCACCAATATGGTTTAGGTAACTCAAAGCTTTTTTGGCGAGAAGCGTGTTCTGATATCAGCTGGCCAAGCTACTAATCTTATCCATTATTTATTAATAATTTTGTTTATGTCTTTGAAGGCTAATTGACAAAATGATTGATTCGATAAAACTAAGACCGTCTGTTCACGTCGCTATCTCAAAGCTATTGTTCAGATTTAATTGACAGATGAAAGACTCCTGTCATGAATAGGTTTCAGCTACCGCTGTAACCACGATTATTCCTGTTCATTTTAGGTTGTAACGTTACTCTTTAATTCACTTGAAAGAACCTTTTGATTTTGTAATTTTAATTTATATTCGTTTTTGACTTCTAGTTCAGAGTTAGCCTTTGTATGACTAAATGAAAATCGAAACCCTGGATACAGACCGTCTTCACGCTTGAAACCACACTCCAGTTCCGAACAACTTGAATCCCTCACTTCGGATCCAAAATCCTGGGTATGTTCCCACAAGTGATAAACTTCACACATTTCAACACAGAACTAGCATATTTATCTTCAAAGGGCTTGTATAGCTTTGTTCAAGTAAAATTCGAAGTAAGACGATGCGTTCATCTCATTGTGAAAAAATTCGAATCTTCTACTGAAGCAACAAAAGAGGCCATATGGGATCCATGAAAAGTGGTATTTAATCCCCTTGAAACTTGTATATTTTCTTTTTGTAGAAGGGGGTGAAGAGCAGGGACTAAAGCTGATAATGACAGATGTACGATTGAAGTCCTGAAAAAAATGTCACTAAGTGCTTATAAGAGGTAGGGGCTTCCGGCTCTATCTCAATGCCCGTTTCGAAACAACCGACCAGATCCGACCTGGCGTATTGGTCAATGAGTTGACAACCGAATTGACTCGAGCAGTCGGCGCGATCACGGCGGCAATTGACTGCATTGCCTATTGCATGATTGGCGTTTGCTACTTGGCCGTCGTCGTCGTGCTATCGCCCACGCTCTCGCTCACTGCCATAATGATCTTGCTCTCGGTGGCTATGCTACTTGCCCGTATTACCCGCGACGTACGCCACATCGGCCAGGGTGTCACAGATTCCTTGGGGCGTGACAAATGTGGATACCTCTATTTTGAAGGTAGGATTCAGACCATTTTGGGGTTATCCTCTCACTCCAATGTGATCCAGCCATCCAAATAAAATTTTATTATTCATACTGTCAAATGCTCTCTTGATGTCAATCAAAATAGCAGCTGGCAGAAGACCTGAGTCAAGTGTCCTGTAGATGAATAAGCTAACGGTTGCTAGAGAGACTTTTGTTGAATGACCAGGTCTGAAGCCAAACTGACGACTATTAAAAAATTGCTTATTTCAAGAGACTGGTATTGCTGCTCCTTACTTCCTGCTGAAAAAACTTTTTCATATTTATTTTTTCATTGTTTATTTTAAATAATGCTAGAAAATCCTGCGCTCCCTTCATGAAAATTTTCTTCCCCCATGACATATTCCTCGATGGAAAGTTCCCCCTCTTCTCAACCCCTCGCCCAACCAAAAAATCCCCCTGAAAACGTCTGTACACTTCCCAATTACCATTACTGTCTGTAAGCCCTGGTCAAAGTTTGTAACTTGTAGCCCCTCCCATGGAGACTGTGGGGTACTAAGTCGTCCCGCAACAAGGGCGCCCAGGTCTATCCGGTGCCGGCGGGTCTGGATGTCGGCGACTATCTGGAGGTCTTCCTCTGGTGCAAGAAATTCTCCGTGCCGCTCGGCGTCGCCCGATTGACGCTGACCAAGTGAGCCGTCGAAAGCGATAGCCTAACGGTTATCCATCACCAGCTTGAGCAACGCGTTGGTGAAGGCGACCGGTTGCTCGATATTCGCTAGATGGGCCGCGTGAGGGATCAACTCCAGGGTCGCGCCGGGAATCGCGTCGGCGATTTCCTTGGCCTGTTCTAATAAAATAATAAAAAAATATTTTCTACAGTTAAAATTACTGTTTGAATTACGGTTAGTTAAATAGGTTCCCATAAAGAAGACGTAGGTAGTGTTACTTTTCTGAATTAAAACATTCACACTATATATTTTACAAGTGGGGTTTAATCCCCCCCCCCCTCATCTGACATTAAGGGATCTTGTGCTCGTTAATAAAGAACCTGATGCTGGTGTTGCTATATAGATTTTCTATGTAGAATCCTATGTTGAATTATATAGAAACACATATAGAGTTTTTTATTATCCTTAATCAGCTTCAGATTGGCAATTTTTCTCACTTGACAGTTTTTTAAAAAGAGTGTATTAAATTTTTTGTTACAATGTACCATGGTTCCTTCATTACCAGGTTCCAGTTATCATTTTGTTTATGCCTGTCGTCCGGCGGGTTCTTTGGCTAATTTTTAGTATTGAAACACTAAAGACTTTAAACTTACCACATTACAGTCTCCAGAAAACGAATCACATATAGAGAAATTAGACTGGTTTTACACTCGGTTGGACCAGACGACAAAAAATGCTTCTTCGTTTAGTTTAGTTTTAAGGTGAATGATGAACAAATCTCATAGCAGTTTAATTATAAAACATTATAGAACAACTGAATGTATTGTAAAATAAATTTACATATTTGACATATTTGATATTCAATATTTTTGAATTTCCAACAAATTTGGTTGTTACAACCTTGTTCAGTTTCCGTAGACATAGCTTATTCGCTTACTTATACGTAATTAAACATGTTAACAAATCATTTGCTACTCGCTGGGAATTCCTCGAAACAGAGTACGAAAATGTAAATTTTCATAGTCTGTACAATGAAACACGAAGATGAAGATATAGATGTATTAGTCGTGAATTTTCCTATTAGAAACACAATGTTTGTAGTAATATTTTTTACGTTTTTGCTTAAAATTTTTGAGATTTTTTGAATTTTTTTATGTCTTAAAATGACATAAAATATACTTTAAAAAATTACCTCTAATATTTTGAAAATACGAAATGAAAATGATAGAGATATTTTAGTCGTGATATTCCTAATAGAAAAATAACGTTTGTAGTAACATTTTTTTTTGTGCTTAGTTTATTTTGACAGAATTTGTATTGTGACAGTCTGACCCTATTTAGGACAAAGCTCACGAAACAGATGTTTATTGATGCCCAATCACTATTCTTACTTAAAAACGACTCTACTTGATTTAGTTCTCCTGCTGGGCTCTGCTCAGCATAGAGAATGACGTCTGCCTCCTTCGTCCTCTTCGATTCATTGTGAGTCTTTTTGCTTCGCTCAGTCTGATGTGTGTCAACGCCAGGAACTTGGACAGGTTTTCTTCGGTCGGCTACGAGGTCACTAGCAGCTAGCATTCATAGGGTGAAAGTCAAAGACTACACTTTTGCAGAAAGGAGCTTTAAACCTCTCCAATAAGGTTCTCTGACACGGTGAATCTGATGGTTTGATTTTCATTAAGATTCTATGACATTTAGGAGGTGTTTTCCCTGTTCTTGAAAAAAGTCAAATTTTCACGGGCTCGTAACTTTTGATGGGTTAGACTAAAATTGTTGAAACTTATATATTTGAAATCAGCATAAAAGTCCAACTCTTTTTATATATCTATTGGTATGAAATTTCCGTTTTTTACAGTGTCGGTTACTATTGAGCCGGGTCGCTCAACGGGCGCAGCACATGCACGCGCGCGCGCTCGACATTGAATCGTTCATGCTCGAAGACGGCCGCAGGTGCCCACAGCCGGTTCATATCCTCGTCGATGAAGCGGGCAGCGTTGGGATTTTCCGGATCGAAGGTGCTGTAGGCCTCGGTGTTGGCAAAGACAATGCTGAGCTTGCCGTGGGCCGGGCGCACATCGCCTTCGAGCAGGTGGCTCAGCGCGACAGCGCCGCAGATCTCGTTGCCGTGGATCAGGCCGCAGATCGCGGCATGTGGACCGGGTCGGCCGGTATTGGTGCCGATTAATTGAAAATCTTCCCCAGATTTTGAAAAATAACTTTTTCTTGCATCATTATAACAAACTAAGAAATTCATGCTTTTTATTTTCGTGGATTGTCACATCTGAATTTAGGCCCTTTTTTTTCTCTTCTAGAAAAATTTCTCCGCTGGCAAAAATTAATTCAATAAAATCACATTTGAAAATTAGACTGTTTGTAATGGTAGCAACAGCTTAGCTTTTTGATATTTTATCAAAAACCAGCGAAGGGGTATGTAAATGTATTTTCTCTTCTCTTGGGTTGCTTTTTCTTCTTCTTCTTCTTCTTGCCTTCATTGCCTTCTTCTTCTTGTTTGAATTAATATGAAAACGCTATCGAATAATCTCGTCACCGAATCAGATACCGATCCCTACCTTGGATTGCTTCTTCTTCTTCTTCTTGTCTTCATTATCTTCTTCTTTTTGTTTGGATTAATATAGAAACTTGTTCGAATAACGTAGTCACCGAATCAGATACCGAGCCCTGCCTTAGGTTGCTACAATTGAGTTTGAACGGGTCCAAACAGAGATAAATCCCACGGAACTGGAAGCCGAAATCATCAACTGTGCCGATCAAAATCATAGCGGCCTCTCTTTACGTTGCCAGATATTAGATGAGGACGGCAAAACCGTTTTTGAAAAATCACAGCCTATCGACCTTGAAGAAGGCGCCAAAGCAACCGTTTCAATAAGCGGACTCGTAAAAAAGCCGAAGAAATGGTCGGCCGAGACGCCCAATTTATATCAGCTCGCTCTGTCGTTGACAAAACCGGGCGGTCAGATACTGGAAGTAGTAGGCAGTAAAATAGGCTTTCGAAGCGTAGCAGAGGCACGGTGTCATTGCTTTCTGAACCGGGTGCCGGGTCCTTTCGCACCGAGTGGCGGACGGGTGGCGCCGCGACCCCAAACCACCACACTGGACTGGGCTGGCGGTGAAATCGTGACGTGTGTCTCTCTGTTGTTTCCCTTAAGTACACCCCCATACCTTTGGGGGTGTTGATTACCGACCCAGAGCGGTGTTTTAAGCATTTTTCGTTCCTCGGGGTTCGAGTTTTGAAAAATGTGGGTGGCACCAGCGGGTGCCCTGACCCAACAACACCCTATTATTGTAATACCATTTTCAATCATTCTTATTTTGTATTCTATAAGCAGCAAGTTCTTAGATGATTTGGATATGATATAAGAAATGAACCCATCTACCCATATGCCACCTACATCTTCACCCCTCTGCTTACTAATGCTGGTAATAAAAATTTCAATTCATAGCTGGAATTTTGTTTATAAACCGATAGAAAGTATTACTGTCTAAGATTTACACTACAAGATTTATGTGCAACTCCCGAAAGTTAGGATTACGTAAGCTATTATCCTCGAAAACTAAAACTTTTAAAAAGATGTCCTCTGGAAGGTTCCAAAAAGTGATAATAAGTTCAATCTGAAATTATAATGATCACCAAGGCCGTTTACGGGGGGGGGGGGGTGGGGGGTTTGCACTCCCTGTCCCCCTGACATGTTGTCTTACCCCTAAAAACGTAAAAAATGCATATAAACACATTTTGATATATTTTGTCAGTCTATTTTGTACCCCCCCCCCCCCCCCCCCCCCCCCCCCCCCCACCAGCCCCCCCCCCCCCCCGATCACGCTGCCCCCGAGAACTCCTCCAACTTCTCTCGTCATCATAACTTCCCGGAAGATAGTTAACCTTCCTCAGTTTCAGATTAAACCTAGACACTACTAGATGGTGATCTTTACTTTTAACATCAACAACAACACTCCTATATACTCAAGTATTTTGTATTGATCCTGCCAGTCTTCTGTTTACAATAGCATAATCAATAAGGTTGGTCGTCTTACCATTACGTGAGTACCATGTTCACTTTTGGCCATTTAATGACCAGATACTGTATTGGTTATAACTAGATTGTTATACCTACAAATTTGCAACAGTCTATAAAAGTTATAGTTATTAGGTTTTTCGACTATGGTGAATAAAATGGCCATCTCAGAATTTTGATCTGGTGACTTTGGGGAAAAAATTAGCGGGGGAGGGGGCCTAGGTGCCCTCAAATTTTTTTGGCCACTAAAAAAGGACACTAGAACTTTTAATTTCCGTTGGGATGAGCCCTCTCGCGACATTCTAGGACTCCTGGGTCGATACGATCACCCCTGGAAAAAAAAACACGCATCCGTGATTTGTCTTTTGGCAAAAAATGCGAAATTCCACAATTTTGTAGATAGGAGCTCTTCAAATAAAACAAAAACCAGATATGAGTAAAACTAGTTATAGCTCTGTCACAACATAAATATACAGTAAAACTAGAAGAATAGTCAGAATGCGGACCCATAACATTAATATTAGCACTGGATCTTCTTACATTAAAAAATAATAATAATAATCGAGAGTTAAAAGAATGTCTCTGTCGTACAAAGAACACGACACAATTTTGTTTAATCACCCTTTACAACACTTACGCCTTTTTCCACCCTCTAAAAAAATATAGTTTTTTTTTTGTCTATTTTTGTCTACAGATTCGTGATTTATGACTATGACATTCGATCTTCTGGAGATTGATACTCCATTTATTGGGTCTACCTGGTCGGCGTTTTCTGGGCTTCATAAGGGGATTAGAAGTTGGAATCATCTTGATGGTTCTTGATTCTTGATGAGAGTATTAAGGATAATAATAGAGTATTAATAATAATAAAATAAGAGAGAAATTAAAGAAATTCTTTTTAATAAGTATTAATTTAATTTTTTTTCGGGGGGAGGGAGTTAAATATTGAATTGAATAACTTACTATAGCTTCTTTGCGAGGCAATTCTGAAGTATCGCGCTTATCTTCTATTTCTCCTACAATATATTTCTTTTTGTAAATTGAATATGGAGATAAATTAATTCTCCACTAACCTGTAATAATTTTATGTCAATTATTTTGTTTGATTCCAAATCCATCAGTGAATATGAACCATATTCTGCTGAGTGGCCTGGCGAATCCATTCGTGCGTCACCACCTATCACCAATTCTTTTCCATGCAACAATTTAAAAATATCAGCTTGCATTTTGGACCATACTCTCGATACAGATGGCAACAAGTTGTCATCCGAGTCTCCTTTTTTAAATGGTAATAAAAGAAAAGTATAATTTCAAGTTTCTTCCTCCAGAAAAGCTATAAATTAACGGAAGGGAATAGCGCTACCTAGAGTAAAAGCCTAATACAAACAGTTCGTCACTTATATCAATCCATAGCAGCTAAAGCGGCCATTATTAAAAAATAATTATACAGTATGAGGGATGATGATTAAAATCTTCATTTATCCTTAATAATCTTTTTTTTTGTAAGTATAACATTTGTAATATAGTGTTTCAAAGAAACAGATAACTTGCAGCCCCTCCCTCAGGGATTGTGGGGGAGTAAGTCATTCCCAAAGACATAGTTATTTTGGTTTTCGACTATGCTGAACAAAATGGCTATCTTAAAATTTTAATCTCTTGACTTTTGGAAAAAAATGAGCATGGGAGAGGGCCTATTTAGCCTCCAATTTTTTTGGTCACTTAAAAAGGGCACTAGAACTTTTCATTTCCGTTAGAATGATTCCTCTCGCGACATTCTAGGACCATTTGGTCGATAAGATGACCCCTGAAAAAAAAACAAAAAAAAAACAGCGAATCATCAATAACGCTTGCACGATCGAGGGTATCGACGAGGGCATCATAAGCCCCGTGCGGATCACTGACCGCGACTATTCGGTCGACGTTGTTCCAGCGGTACTGTTCCGCCAGCGCACAGGCCGACATACCGAGCGGCAACAGCAGGCAAGCTGCAAATTGAAACACGCTACACCGTAGGCCCATGTCCTTAATCTCCTTGTCCCAGTGCTGACAGCACCCAGTTTAGACGACCTGTTCAGCGATGTTGTCATGCTAGTATTAAGTATCTCGTCCGTTCTGAGCGCGCGGCCACTGGAGCATTCAGACCAATCCCGGCATTCATAGCGCCCCTGGCGAATCGCGGGCCCGGGCTCGCCGCCACAGCCGTTCAGCCGGCGTAACGTCGCCAGCCCCTCGGGAATCGGCATGGAGTTGTAGATCCCGATCTCGTCGAACGCGACGACCCGGTCTTTCAAGCCGTGGATATGGCGAAGATTGACCGGCCCGCTCGGGCAGGCTCGCGGCGTGGAGTTCCAGAAACCACCGGCGATCGGCGCGAAGCCGGCGAACAGATCCCCGCCTTCTTTTTTAATCTGACACTGTATGTCTGTGCCTGTGGTTTTCCCTTTTTTTTTTATTTTGACAATTTTTTTTTTATTGTAATACTTGATGTAAAGCACTAATTTGGTGCCACGGAAAAAAAATAATATCAAGTGTAAAAAATTTATTCAGATACAAAGTTGATTTGTTAATGCTAGATGGATGTTATTCATCTTATCTCAACACTGTGATTAATTCAAAGCAGATTCTTTTCTTCCTTTTTCTTTTCATTTTTTGTCCTTCTTTTCTTTTCTAGCACTAGCAGCCGCTGCTGCAGCCAGAACGCCCATGTTGGTGAAGGCCAGGAAGGTCAGTCGTTCGGTCTTGATACCGGACAGTTTGGCAGCCTGAGGGTTGCCTCCGATGGCCAACACCCAGCGCCCCCAGGTCGAATATCGCCACACCCACCAGAATATAGTGGTCATGACGATCAACACCCAGACGACGTTCGGCACACCCAGGACGCTCTCTCCGCCGATCCATTCGAACAGATCCTGATCGGGGCCGAAATCGTAAATCATCTTGTTGTTGGACACGACCATGGCCAGCAAAACGAAATTTGTCAAAGAAGGATTTTTGACAGTCCATCATGGGACATCACAAAACATGTAACCCTCTTGATTTTTTTTACTATTGCCCTAAAATCATTGGGACCAAAGCAATTTTCCGAATCTTATCATTTGGTTTTTAGTCAATGCTGACTTTCGGAAATTTGATCTAACCAAACCAGGAAACTTGGGTCAACCGAAAGAACTAACTTACGTATTTATTAACTATAAAATTGTTCAATTATCTCTTATCATAAATCATAATCCTTTGAATCGTGAATTTAGCCCATTCCCACTTGGACATACATGAGACATATTCCTAGGGTGTTTACAAAATCTGCAAGCTTTGTATTCTTTGTTAAATTGACTTTATTTGACATCAGGAACCAACTATTGGTAAGAAACAAACACAGAAAATGATGGCACACCCACAGGTAATGAATAGACATTAAACAGACAATATGAAATAGGAAAGAGCTACTCATTAAAATTGGGAGATGCCTAATGCGTTTATAAAGTAGGCAAGGTGTCCTTTAGTAAAAATGAAAAAAATCGTGCTATAAAATAGGCAGTGATTTGTGACGTGGTTGCGCTGGGGCGACCGGGCAGGTTTACCGGTTCCCAGATTTCGTCGACAATCTCTGCCTGCACATCAAGCGGCAGTGAGATATGGCAGGGACGCGGGCGACTTGAAGAAAATATCGAGAACGCTCGTGCCATCAGTTCGGGAATGTCAGAGGCGCGGTAGGCGGTGGCAGAAAATGCGCAGAGCGGTTCAGTCACCTTCTTCTGTTCGGTGATTTCGTGTAACACGCCCCAACCTTTGCCGATCGTCTTTGCTTCCGGTTCGGCGCCGACAAGGGCGAGATGGTGCTAGGCGCCGGCGCGGATTCCTACAACGCCTATACCCAACGTGGCAGCTTGAATGTTCCCGAGGGGATGCTGGCGGCGGCGGTGGAGTTGTTCCCGGTGCTCTCGCGCCTTTCCATGCTGCGGTCTTGGGGCGGTATCGTGGATACTTGTCCGGATGCCTCGCCGGTGATTTCCAAGACGCCGGTCAAGAACCTTTACTTCAATTGCGGATGGGGCACCGGTGGTTTCAAGGCAACGCCGGGCTCGGGCCATGTTTTCGCCGACAACGAATCGCTGTGGCTCGCAATTGGCTTTGGCCGCTGCAGCTTCGCCGCGAGCCTTGGAACGCTTGCTGCTGATAGAGGCGACGTGACCACGCTCACTCTTTTTGGCCAAACGTCTGGGCTTGTCTTGATACCCAAGTTGAACAGCTTCGTAACCATCTTTTTCCAAGGTCTTGACCTGCAAAACATCGCATGGTCCAGCTTCAATGATTGTAACCGGAGTTAAATCACCGTTTTCGCTATATAACTGAGTCATACCGACCTTACGGCCAAGTATTCCCTTCGGCCCATTGTGCTTTAAAACTAAATGTTGCTTTAAAATAAATATAAAGGCATTGTGCTTATGATAGGCAATAAGACACCTCAGCAATATATCGAGAATGACTGGGGTATTAAGTTGAAACTTTTGGGGATACTACTATTACTATTTCTGCTCCTAAAATTTTAATGAATAAAAAGAGTGTAAATGTATCTATGTTGTCAAAGAGCATAGGTGAATCTATTAGGAATTATATAAAGTTTTATTTTTCAGGTCAACTTCTGAAGTTATAAATTATATTAAGAAATACTTTTCTATCCACTCAAAGATGTCTCCACCAAGGTTACACTGATAAAATCTACTTAAAGCAAATGTGATTTTGGGAACGTCCCCGCTATATATCAATACTAGATAAATTTTATTTAATGTCGTATTTGAATAGATGGCATTGAATGTGATGAAAATAGTGATGGGGCTTCTACTAATTTTTTAGTTTTCAGTAGGTTATATAAGGCTGATTAAGAAACGACAAGTTAAAAATTAAAAAAAATTCCCGTGACTTTATGCATGTGCACAATTTATGAACTCTTATTGGACGGTGGTCTTGCCGGCGCCGGTGGGGCCGACGATCGCGACGCGCTGGCCCGGCTCGGCGGTGAACGAGACGTCGCGGAGGACCGGCAGGTCGGGCCGGTAGGCAAAGTCGACGTGCTCGAAGCGCAGCTGCGCGGGGCCGCGGGACGCGGGCTTGGGGGCGGCGGGGGAGAGCGGTGCGCGCGGCTCGCCGAGGATCCCGAAGATCCGCTCGCTGCTCGACAGTGCGCTCTGCAGCACGTTGAACTTCTCGCCGAGCTCGCGGATCGGGTCGGTGAGCTTGCATTTAACAGTCCAATTTAGGAACGTGAACTTTCTATCCTTGTCATTAACTCTAATATAAAATTTTTTTTTTAAGTATTTCGTCAGTTTTTTCAATTTCATTTTCATCCTCTAAATTCACCATTTCGAAAACATTGGTCGTAAATAACTCTTTTGTTATGACATCACAATACAGCTTGTGACAAGTTATGGCAAAATTACTATTAGCCTTATCCACTGGTACAATTGCAAATTCATTCTGTAGATTAACAATTGCTTGTTTTATCCTACCCTTACAAAATAATGACAAGTAAGCACTATCTCGAAGGGTATGCGCTGACTGTCAAGCCTAAAAGTTTAGGACCTGCTTTGGGGAGGGGGGGCTAGGGTTTTAATTTTGCAAAGTTTGTGTTTCTGTGTATTACAACTGATTTAATACAAATAGAACTATCTTAATTAGCTAAATTTTAACTCAAGGACATACACGAGGATTTTCTCGGCAATAATATTTTTTCAATTTTTCTTGATTTCCAAATGACTTTTTCGATCCCTTAGAATTATTAAGATAAAGAAGTGCATGCTAAAATTCATTATTAAAAAATTATTTAAAACGTACGTTGGATCAAGATTGACTTAGTGGGCTTGCACTCATGGCCATTGAAAATGACGTGCTAAGTGAGTTCAATACGGACAGACTGTTTAATGAGTTTTCGAACATGAAGACTAGAAAAAATTGTTTTTCATCATAAATATCTTTATGTTATATAGTTTTATTAGTAGTATGTCATACCGATAAATTGTGAATCACTTTTTACTCCCAGTTTTTATCAAAAGCTAAGGAAGCAGCAAAGAAGTGTACTACAATATCTCGAGTAAGGGACAATAGAACAAAGCGTTGTTTATTTATATTCTCTAAAAAATTTCAGCAGATAAATACGATGTGAGCAGGAATTCTTTATTAGTACATCTCCTGATGAGTGGGCAACCACGAAACAGGCTTGTAGAGATGCAGAGTTTAGTCTCTTGACTCTTTTCTTCACAATATACATTACGCTCTGCATTTATGCATCGAGCACTGTATTAGGGAAAGCCGATATACCGACTTCGTACATACACACATACATATATACATATACATAAATATCTAGAAGACAGCTCCGATTCCATGTTATCCCATAGCCTTTTTTGTGTTACTTAGGACCTACCCCATAATAATAGTCCACGGGAACAGGGATAGAACTCAACCCTGCTTAACCCCTGATTCCAATTCAACCAACTTACTTTGTAAGCTTGCTGTCTCCATTATGGAAAGAGGAAAAGATTAAGCATTGTTAACTACACCCTACTTATTGAGACAGATGATGAATTTAATGTAAAGATAATAGCATAGGAAAAAATAGAACTATCGAGAAAAATTGAAATTTTTCCATATAAAATAATCGAAAGCAACAAGTTTTGTAATAGATGTTTTGAAGAGTTCTAAAACGCACGTAAGCAACTGATTTTTTATATGTATATATATTTTTCATAATATTTTTATTTTACAAACATATAATTCACCTTGTTATGTTGAGTCTTACCTCCCACCCGCGCTCGGTACACTCTAGTACAAAACTGGTCCGCTTTAACACTGAGCTTTCAGTTAACGACCAAAGTTTTTGTTATTAAATGTCTATAACTTGCTTCTCTCCCTTCCCGTTTTATCACATACCAGGAAAAGATGAATAGAATAATTTCTCACCCGGAGAATCCTCCTTTCTCTCAGATAAATATCCCAGACAATTCCAACTCCGCTGAAAGCTTCCCCCGAAACAATTTTCCAGGAACATTTTACATGCAAAATCAAGTCGCCAAAGAAAAGAATAGTTGTTTTTTTTTTTCGTTGTTTTTTTATTTCAGTTCTTATCGTTTTTTATCATGCCAGAAATTCCTTCTCCGTCAAAAATTTTCCCTGGAAGTCTCACCACCAGTGGAAAATTTGCCATGTAAAAAACTCCCCATAGAGAGTTTCTGAAATTTAAAGCCAGTAAAAAAAAAAAAAAAAAAAAAAAAAATCCCATTTCTTTGGATGCTTTCTAATTCCATTCTATTAATATTTTGAAATGTATTATGTTTTATTCTAAGAAACATGATTTCTCCCCTCCTCCTTCCCTCTTCAATGAAAATATTCCTACACTTTTATTAGACACAATTCACTACTGCTGCCCCAGGTACCCTTAATATGTACCCTATTCAAATCATTTTACTCCCTTAAACATCACTGGGACGAATGGATAAGCTTTGACCTCTTGTTATTAAGAACATTGAATGCTCGAGGCTCTAATGGTACCCTATAAATAAATTCTAATGCCACATTGAGTAATACCTTTCCTTAGAGGAATAAACCAGCTTTCTTATTCAGTCTATTTTAAAACGAAACGCAGCTGCCATTTTTAGTGCCGATGTGCAAAATAATATATAGCAATTAACATCAGCTATCTTTATGAGCTGCTATTCCCCTGACTGCGTCCATTTGTTTTAAAGATTCTCAAGATGGGAGACTGCAAACATCTGGTTAAGCTTTTTAAACCACGGTCATTTATTTATTTTATTAATTTGATTGGTTTCTTATTTATTTTATTAATTTGATTGATTTCTAATTAATTTTATTTATTTTATTAATTTCTTATTTATTTTATTAATTTGATTGATTTTAATTAACATTACATTGTTATAAATAAAAAGTGAGGAAAACGATAATAACAGTTTTTTTTTTTAGTTTATGTTCATTAACACTTTCTTATTAATTTATTTTTGATATAGCTAAAGATTAAAAAGATCGCATTCAGCGTATCAGAGAACCGTGTAGCGAAAATTTCAAGCTAGTGAAAGAAGAATTATTTATAGAAAACGTGCCAAAGGTATAGCAATTGGATGTGCCAAAAAAGTAATTGGTAACGAATCCTCTTAGAGCTATTATTTTTTTATTTTCACGGTTAATTTGGTTTATAATAAGAAATTCCAACCTATTTTTTTATGACTTTCAAGTGTTGGTCTCGCAGCAATAATTACATCCCTATTAGCTTGAATCGGGTAATTGGAGGTACCAATAATTGACGATTATTAATTGCTGTGTACGGTACATGCAGTTTTCAAATTATTATTCTTGATGTTATCACTTTGAAAACTAAATGAAGACTTTTTTTAAGTCAAACAATTTATTTGTTTCTTCTAAAGAGGAACAGAACAATACTAAAACGATAGAAATGGAACTAGAATTCCTGGGACTGGTGCGAAGAGTGAAGTAGCAGGCTTGGCCAGTATTGACATCAGCATCAGGACCAAGTAAAGAAGGGAGCATTGTCGCTACAGCTAACCTAGGTTGAAACACTGGAGTGTCAGGTAGGCAATAAGCAAGCAAACTTCTCAAAGCTAGATCCTGGATGCTTTTCGTGTCTGAACGGATGTTTGCTTGTGTCCGTGTCTGTCTTTGTTCGTTTTATGTCTGTGTCTGTGTTTGTCCTTATTCGTTTTATGTCTGACTAAATGTGTTTTTATCTTTCTCTCTCTCTCACAAACACACTCTCTCTCTTTTTCTACGTGTATGACGTGTATGTATGATTGAATGTTTGCCCCATTCTCTCTCTCTCTGTACCTATGTGTCTGAGCGGATGTTTGCTTGTCTCTATTATTTCTTTTTGTTTCTGACTCCGTGTGTTTTTATGTGTTTTGTCTCGCTCCATATTCGAAGTGATGACTGGAATATATTGAAAGTATTTTCTATTGTAGTGGTAGATGTGTTTATGAGTGGTTTTTCGCTCAAGAATGCGTAAAAGTGGGTCATTGGTATTATCCACTCTCAACACTTCTACAGAGGATGCGTAAAGACATTTATAATTGTCAGATGAGAAGTCCGGTGTATATTCTGCAGAGACAATATGAGCCTTTCTACTGAAATTTTTGCTTTAATAATACGATCTTTAAAAATGAGAACCTCGTGTAAATCCTCCTTAAGAAGAAGTTTAACCGAAACCAGTTATATAATGTCAGTACGAATGCCAAACAAAAAATAAAATTTGCAAGTATTACAAATGACGATTCTCTATTTTGTAAAGGGACTGGAACAATTCAAAAACCTTAAAAAAGAAAACCAAAAGTTTCAAGGTTAGCACATATCGGTGCTAGAAATCAGACTAGCTTCATTAATCAAATATTTTCGAAAAGACTCCAGTATGACATTACATTAACTTGTTTAAAGAGCAAAAACCGGTTATTTCAGAAATATTTGCATGTATTTTAACTAGCTAAAAGTATTTCCTCGCTGATCCCTTCAAGGAACTAATAGTTAGGTGGTTCACCCAACCTGATACCTTGAATCCTATCTACAACTGTAGATACGACAGATTCAAGCCTGAAGGGGGGTTATAGATGATTTATCAGGAGGGGGGAGGATTCAAGAATACAATTCGTTGTCCAACTTTTTCTTTTTTGATTATGTCGTTTGTATCGAAACCTCTCAAGGAAAGACAATAACAAATATTAGATGATAAATAATTTTTTATTCATTTTGTTTCTACTAGTTATGTTGTAAAAAGGAAGTTGCATTATATTTTAGAAAATATGACCCTGATGAATGTAATAAGATGAATATCGTGAACTTCAACTACCCTCAACAAATTTTTTCTTACACACACAACACATATCTTCTGTGTCAAATGCCAACTTGTCTTCTGGTGTTTTAGTCATTGGATAATTATTATTTTGCAGCTGTGCAGTTGATTTGTTAGCTTTTTAATAAGTGCAACCATAGCTGTGCCTATACAATGTTTCCCACACAATGTCTTATGTGCCTCTACCAATTGCATAATATTAGTAAGAATTTGTAAAAAAAAAACTGAATTTAGCTATGCTACGATAGTTTTTAAATATACCGATCTCTCTCTCTCTCTCTCTCTCTCCCTCCCTCCCTCTCTCTCTCTCTCTCTCTCTATCTACCTCTCTCTCTCTCTCATTTTTAATGGCCCCATTGTCTAAATTACGCCAGAGAAAAATGTTTTAGTTGTGAATTATTTCAAATTTGAAAAAAAAAACATAATTAAAAGATGAACTTCTTGAAGCATATAAACATTTTTAGGAAAAATGCATTAATCATATTGCGTCAACACGTAGTCACCGCTGTCGCCGTCGCGGATCGCGCGGGTTCGCAGCTGGCCGATGTCGGAGCCGGCTTCGGCTTCGGTGATGGCGTTCGCGCCGATCCAGTCGCCCGTGGCCAGCTTGGTCAGCACGCGGTCCTTGAGCCCGTCCGACGCCGCGGATGCGATGGGCACCGCGCATGCCAGCTGGTGAGCGGCAGCCGCGAACAGGAGGCCGGTGTCCTGGCACCCCTGCCCGGCGGCTTCGAGCAGCCGCGCGGTCTGCAGCTGCGACAACCCCATGCAGCACTGAACATGAACGTGATAAATATTATAAAACGGTTCGTGTTAACGAATTGTAAGTAAGGAGCGATCCTGCTCAATAGTAACCAAAACTCTAAAAAACGGAATTTTGATACCAATTAGATATATTTAAAGAATCGCACTTTTATGCCGATTTCAAATATGTACGTTGTGTCAAGTTTAGTCCTCCTATCAAAAGTATTCATCATATTGCCTGAGAAAATATGCCTTATTTTCAAAAAAAGGGGAAACGATCCCCTTAAAGTCCAAGAATCTTAATGTAAATACACCTTTATAAAAATAACTACCACTACTAACAACTCACTGCAGCACCAAACTACCTGAGGCCAACAAAGCTACGCACATTCCTCCTCTATTCTAATTTATTCAAAGCCCTCTTTACGTAGATAACTTCGAAGACCACACTGCCTTTCCATGATGAAAGTAAAAATATTCAAAATAGGGATGAAACCTTTTAATTGACAGTGAACAGATATGAAATTATTTAACTGGATATTTCGAATCCATAAAGTATTCATCATCAATAGTAAAACTAAAAGACTCATTTTTAATTCATTTGAAAGTTGTGGAGGTGGCGATGCAGGCAATTTGACCTAGCAGGCAACAACCCTGAAGTTATTCAGCTTTGTTAGCTACTTTTCCTGCGGTAAATCGCTGGATTCCACTGTGAAATACATATAACATGGAAGGGTCCCAATGTCTTGTAATTAATACTTGCGTAGTTTAGGCATCTTTGTAGGTTTTTACTGCTGTAGGTTTATTGCTCCTCAGTTTGTCGGTGTCGAAGATTGCGATGGCGTTATTCTTCTAACACAATATTTTATTCTTCTTAGTATATCTTTTTATACACTTAGAGTTAATTAAAATTGAATGGCTTTTAATGTGTCAGCTTTTTTTAATATTATCTGCAGAAAAGAAAAAATCATTTGACAAATTTATTTTCGCTTGCTCGACCTTTGTTTTGCTTGAATGGCAATTTTAGCTTGACAAAAACCCCTACTTTAAAGGATTTGAGTTTTGAAATCCCAGTGTTGGACTGCTAAGATAGGGTCTGAGGCCCGAACTGATAGGCTATGGAAGGAGCACTAGCCAACTTGAAATTTTGCAAAGCTTTCCTGTAACCGAAACTTTAAAAAACGGAATTGTAATATCAACAGATATATTAAAAGAATTGGCTTAATATGCTGGTTCCAAATTTTTAAATTTCATTAAGTTTAGTCTTACCCATCAAAAGCTATGAGGATGAATAAATTTGTCTGATCTTCTACAAAAGGGGGAAAGGCGCCATCGAAGTTATAGAATTTAATGAAAATCACACCATCAGATTCAGCGCATCAAAGAACCCTACTGTAGAGGTTTGAAGCTCATATCTGCAAAAATATGGAACTTTGTAATTTTACCGTAGCAAAATCGGGACCGACGGAATTTGCGATTGCTACATGTCACTTGGTTAATATCAAGTGCCATAAAAAACTGTTGCCTGCTGGTTGAGGTGATTATGCTGGTTGAGGTGCCTGCTGGTGATTATTTTGATTAAAGAACCTTTGAGATTCAGAAGCCATTCTTGAACAACTGGAACAAAAATCAAACTTAAATTATTACATGGTTATTATTATTTTAAAAAAAGTAAAGGTAATATGTAAATTTCGTATTAATTATTTAAGTTCGATGATCCAAATTCAAAAAAGTTCAGCCATATGGATGTACACAAAGTGGGAGATGGACAAAAACACTCAGATGAAGTGTATAACCATGATATCTGATGGCCACAAACGTCACCCAAACTCCAGGGGAAAGATTTTGTCGCCGCAATAGCCTTCAAAATGTCTACAGATGCTTCTTTGATTCGTTTTGTCCCACAGGTGACTCAGAAAGAACTAATTTCTAGGTAAGTTATAATTTTTTCTGGTACTTATCTTGGTATTTGATCTATGTCATCTTCTAGGCAGTTTAATGGAATGGCCTGAAGGTATAGGCCACCGGGGCCCGTACTGGGGTTTTTTGGGGGGGGGGGGGGGGGTAAAAAATCTTAAACACATCAAAATTTGTTATTTTTATTACATTTTTACCAGTTGTTGGGTGGGCGGTTAATCCAACCCACTAATCCCCCTAGATACAGACTTGTTTACACCATAGGATTTTTGCATTAAGATGCTTAGAAGATTAAATCAAGGCAGAAAAACAGACCTGTCTTCAGCTTAAGCCCTTATAAACAAAATACGTAAACTAAGTTTAATTTATTTTTTAATTAATAATTTTTATCCGGCAGAGCTATTGTTGATAGTCAGCTAGCGTCTTATTTCTCTGCTATCTACCTTAGTTCTGCCCTAAGATGAATGGATGGATGATCGTCCACCTATCAACAAGTGAAAATTACATAATTTTTATACATTCGTGAAAATGCCACAGCTTGTCTCAAGTCAATGGCGATGGAGCCCAAACTGAGTTCAAAATCTGTACCATTGTCTATGACCTACAAGGTACTTCCTCATCGGTCTCAGATGATGTTCTTACTAAGGTTATCAAGTTCATTTAGCCTTTGGGGAACTGAAGTTGTCAGAGGAAGAACATTAAGTGAAATTGGGACTGCTATTGGATATTCACAATTTGTTGCAGCAGGATTAGATGGGATAGAAAATTTTGGTTTAATATATGCTTTATGTTCTCCACATGATAAATTTAATACTTTAATGATTCCAATTGCTGCATTTTGTGCTTTTTTTAAATTTGGAATTGTTTTTAGTGGAATTGGATATGCCTTCTATTCAATGTTAATTGCCTACGAATTGGTTGAAGAAAAAAATAGAATTGGTCAGCCAATGGCAGAGCTCAGTTTGGTTGGAACTGAATAAATAGGAACTTAACCTGAGGGTTGTTTTAGATAGACAAAACATACTGCCATCCTCTACCAGGTACATATACAGGAACTTTTCTTAGGGTGGGAGAATGATAAGGAAGACAAATTCTATTCGATAAACCGGGCAAGAATTGTCAGAAAATTTATGTAAGTCTAGTATGGGGGGGGGGGCTCAGACCTTACTGAATACGTCCCTGCCCTATGCGAAGGAGACATGCGTCCACTGTTTTAATTTTATTTGGAAGTCACACCTGAGCATATGATAGTAGTACGTGTAGCTGAACACAAAGCGGCAACAGTAAAACCTCTTGAAGATGTAACTGCACAAATTAAGTCTCGTTTAGAGAATGACAAAGCAAGTGAACTGACTAAAGACAAAGCAACAGAGCTATTTGCGAAGCTTGAGCAGGGTACAGCGCTTGCAGATATTGCAGCTGAACAGTCATTAGAAGTGCAATCACAAGAAGCATTGGCACGTCAAAGCTATGCTGTGCAGCCTGCACTTGTAAGCCAAGCTTTCAAATTGCCTCATTTATTGAATGAGATAGACCGAAAGGGGTTTTTACCCATTTTCCCGGTGTCCGATGTAAACAATGATTTAACAAAACGATTCTTCTTTGCGAGATTTATCGTTTGAGGTATAGGTAAAAGCTGTATCTTCAATATTGAATGAGATAGACAGAAAGGCTTTTTTACCCACTTTCCCGGTGTCCCATTTGAAAAATGTTTTGACAAAACGATTCGTCTTTGTGGGGTCTATCGTTTGAGCCATTTGGAAAAAGCTGTTTCTTAATTCTCGAATGCGCTAGACTGAAAGGAAAAAGGGACAGTAGAAAAGAAGGTGCAAATTGCCCATGATAGGGCTCCTGCCATAAGAACAACATGTCACTCCTCCCACCCATCTGAACCATGCACTCCAAAAAAAAAACATCTTCATGTTATTATACAGTAACAAACCCACTTTCCACAACCAGCACTCTCCAGCCTAGCACCAAACACCCGTCTGAAACTCTTACCACACAAGCTCATCAAATGTGCGATTGCAGAACAGTGAGATCTATTAAAAAAATGAATTTATGAGTGATTTCGGCCAGACTTGCGGGTTGAAACGGGGAAACGGGCGGAATGATTCGCAATTATTCACGCGATTCCGATGTTGCCGATGACGCCGCGGTCCGCCGCCATGGTCGCCGGAATTCAAAGGATTTCGACAAATTTTGTGTTGTGTTTGGTCGGCCTCCGGGTGAGCATGAAACTTATGATTGCCATCCAGACTGACACTTTGCCACAGACCTGCCTGAGTTATCTTGCCTTTCGGATTTCGTTCCAAGAAACGTTGGAACGCATCTGTCTTGCACAGCAGGTAGGGAATTACACGGCCGACGGTATTTTTTGTATCAGTTAAGGTATAAAGGCTAAACATCACTGTCAAAGTTTTTAAATATTGAGTTGTCATATGTTTTTATATACCATATATCGCATATTATATTGACGTATAATGAGAAATATGAGTGAGAAATCATTAATGAAATGGCCATCTAAAAATTTCTATCACACGCATTTCTTGAAAATACGGGGTGTATCCACCCTTTGATCACCCTTGATCTTCAAAAAGACAATAGAACTGGTGATTACCAATCTAATGAGCCCCTTCCGAGTTTATACGATCTTCATAATATTATCGATTTTTAGCACCAACAATGAGAAATCAAAGAAAACTGCATAAAATATATTAGAGTGGCTCAGGGAAGTTTTCCTGTGCAATTTTGCATACTTCAAAACATTATCAATTTTTAGCGCCGACAACGAGAAATCATCAAAGAAAACTGCATAAAATATATTAGAGTGGCTCAGGGAAGTTTTCCTGTGCAGTTTTGCATATTTCAAAACGTAATCGATTTTTAGCGCTGACAATGAGAAATCACCAAAGAAAACTTCATAAAATATATTTGGACTGACGCCACGGTAAACCAGTTTCCTCTACGCTGGCGACCCTGCTGAGCAAGAGCGTTAAGTCAAAGTAAGTTTTGTATCCGACTTGACATTCTTTAAAGTAGGCCGATTATTTATCAGTAGCTTGTTCTTGGATTATAACTCATTTCATTCTATATCAAAGTAAAATTCGTTTGCCTTGGGGCTGTAGTGTATCGTGGACTTGAGCTATTCGAAAAAGACGACTACCCGTATTTTTTTTTTGTTTAACTGTTGTTTTTATACCATATTTTGAGACAGAATTACCTATTTTGAATTTGGACTTTTCCAAAATGTTTTGTAATTCTAACTTTCTAGTATTTTATGTCTACTTTCAGCCTTTTCCCACAGTCTTTTTCACGGGGTCTTTAGGGGGCTCTCCTTTCAATCCATTTAAGGAGGATTTAAATACGGGACTCCTTTTCGTGGTTGTTTTTTTTTTAGGTCGGTCTTTTCCATTTTTTTTTCTTATCCTAATTTTCTAATATTTTATTTTTTATTTTCAGCTTTTCTAATTCCTTATTTAATTATCATTTTCAAGAGCTTCATGGCCGAGCCACCTACACTACTTCTCCCTAAATATTTTGACAAACCGAACTTAAAGTTTTCCTCCCGAGGTTCCTAAGAAAGCTATATGCGCTTCTTTCACTTGAACTATAAACTAAAATTTTTCATTTTCTTTCTTTCTCTGGCTTTTGAAAGCATATTGAAATCATTTGAAAGCATATTTGGCTTTTGGAACCAACAAATTCTTATTGTTTAAGTTTTTACGGAGGAAAGCAGTGTCAGGTTCTACGAGTTAGTTTTTCTTTTCTTACAAGTGTAAAACTACCAGAATTAAAACAAAGGTCGACGTGTGAGAAAAATCTCGGTAGGTGAAGATTCAGGGACAGTAATGATGCGTCTGCGGCGACGATCGGTTCTCAAGGCAACGGGCGCCATGCTGGCCTGGCCGCTGATCGGCTGTCTGTCGTCGGGAGGCTTTGCACGGGCTCAAAGCAGCGATAAGTCATCGCCGCTACCCTTTGCGCTTAAGGTTGCCAATTACATTTACGGCGTGCGCTTTTCTTACCTTGACAAGGTGGTTGTTGACCGCGCCAAGGAGCAACTGATCTACAATTAAATTCAAATCATCAGGAAACTCACGCACGAATAAAACTTTGAAAGCATCAATTGGTTATAACAATCTACTTGTTCTTTTCCTTTCAATTAATATTTGTTTCACTGGTCCATTTGTTACAAGTTTGATTTCCTCATTCACAGAAATTTCTGCCTCTTTTCTTGGCCTTTTATTCCTTTTAATTTCTGCTCTTTTTGAGCTTTAATATCGTTATTTACTTCTTGCCAAAAATTTGGTGGATCCTTTCAAACTTCCCACAAATGAATAATTTCAGTTCCCTTCATTCTGTTTGGGGATTCTCTGGTCTTATGTTGGATTCCTAAAGGAACATAGCGACGACGACCACACTGCCTTTCCATAACAAACAAATAAAAAGTAGAAACAATAGGGAAAAACTTTTCAAGACAGTGGAAATTAGTTCTGTGAATATTTCGGCCCTATGTCCAAGGGTCTTCTTCAGCACAATACGAGAACAAGAAACAATATATATATATATAAACTTACATTAAATTGTGAGAATTAAAACTAGATAATGTTTTTTAAAAACTTTTTTAAAAACAGCTCTCTGAAGAAGCTGAAGGAGCATGATTTTTTTTATTACAATTGAGGTCAGTCTTGGTAGTAGAATCATTAGAATAGGCGTGATGGGGACTAAGGAGGAAATACAGTAAAGATAGATCTTTGGGGCCAAAAGATGATGGTACATCTCACTTTTTTTTTCTAATAACTTAGAATGTGGGAAAGATTTACTTCTAATATTTGCTTCGTATGAGATAGGACATGTCGACTGGAATATTTTGGGAGCAAACACTTTGCTAGGAAAATCTTAAAATCCTTATTTGCTCTATCGTCAAAGACATAGCTAATATATTTGTAGACTATGCTGAACAAAATGGCTATCTCAAAATTTCTATCGGGTGACTTTGGAAAAAATGAGCGTGGGAGGGGACCTAGTTGCCCTCCAATTTCTTGACCACTTAAAAGGGGCGCTAGAACTTATAATTTTCGGTCAAATGAGCCCTCTCACGATATTCTAGGAGCACTGGATCGATTCCATCACCCCTGGAAAAAAAAACTAAAAAAAAAACAAATAAACACGTAGGCTATCCGTGATCTTTCTTCTGGCAAAAAAATGTTTCTAAAAGGACGGCTTGAATGCGCTCTGTTTTCAGTTATTTATGATGTTTTATTCCACAATCCTGTACTTATCCCTCAGGCTAACTGGACCGGTTTCACTGAAACTCTTGTAACGCGTAATAAGATAATAAGCGTTAAAGAACCTCGGGTCTGTTGAGAAGCAGGCTGAAGTCTGCTTCACAACAATTTTCTTTTTATTTATTGAAGTTTTTAGTTTTTGCACTTGAATGTCCAAATATTCAATTTAACAAAAAACTGAGCTCATATTTGTGGTTCGGCCGTTAAGATATAAGGTTTTTATGGGAAGGGTGGTCAAATACTTTTCGGAGGGGGCTCCCTCAAGTGGAAATTGAAAGTTCTGGTGCCATTTTTAAGGTTTGGCCTGGTTTTCACCCAATTGCTACCGAATGAGTTTACCGACTACAGTGTCTTAAGAAAATTTGGACGGAAATGAATTACTACAGAAAATTCTTAAGAAAGTTTAAAAAGAAATTAAAACTTAAAATTAAAGAAAAATTTAAAATTTAAAGTCTTAAGAAAATTTGGAGGGAAATGAATTTCTACAATTGTATACTGAATCCAAATTAAACATGCATCTATATTAGAAATGAACTTTATCCCACCCCTATATATACCAATTCAGGATATATATTTGTACATTAGGGGGGGGGGGTGGTAAAGTTCAAACTTACCTCTACTGTCATAATTGACTTCCTGAATCCAAATTTGTGATTAATTTTCACCAGAAATGAATTTTACCCCCACCTCCCTAATGTGCAAATATATGCTCTGAATTGGTAGCTATATATTAGGTGGGGTCAAAGCTCATTTCTTACACAAATAAATGTTTAATTCATTTAATCGATTGGCCAGGGCCAATCGAAGATCCACCCCTACGCAAAGGTCATTGTATAGAAATAGTGATATAGTTTTTAGTCAGCATTGAAACTCTACTCAGGGAGTCCGTCTTCTGAGTTTATAGATGCGTTTAATTGGTCTTTGGGAGAAATACTCTAACAACCATGTTAGATTAATTTTCCAGGAACCCAAGCAGGGCAGGAAAAGAGTGTGAGCAATACTGTCATTAGTATATTGACAAGGGGGTCCGTTTACCCTCCAAAAAGATAGCTAGGTACTTCTAAATATCAAATTTCACTAAGATCTGATTACCCGTTCGTAAGTTAAAAATACCTCATTTATTTCAATTTTTCGTCTCCCTCCGGCCCCCAAGATGGTCAAATCGGGGAAACAACTGTTATCAAGTCGATTTGTGCATGTCATTGACACGCCTACCAATTTTCATCGTCCTAGCATGGCCAGAAGCTCTGAACTCGCCAAAGCACTGAAAATCCTCCCCAACTCCCCCAAAGAGAGCAAAACGTTCAAATTATGTCAGTCACGTATCAAGAACTTGTGCGGTATTGCACTCTACGGTACGAAATGTCATTGAGAGCACGCGAGCCGATTCGAAAACACTAAAGGGTAGCATTAATGCTACTAGAGATAGGGGTACTACTCACTCAATTCTTCTCGTCGTTTGCCATCCCGAAAAGCTGTGTTGTATCTCGGTGCGAGTGTTCCTGCATCTACATGATCGCCCTTCACGCCAAGCATAACCTGGTAAACGTAAACAACACTACCTGTTCCTTCTTGCATATGTTGACCTTATTGCAGTCGTACCGTCACTCTTCTCTATGGATATCATAAATTAAATTTAAAAAAGCAAGTCTTTTCAATTGAAAGGAAGGAGCTACATTAAAGCTTAAAACGAACAAGAATTATTACGTATATGAAGGGTCTCACCCCTCATTAATATCTCACTATTTATGCTAAAGTATTTATAGTAATTTCAAAAGAGCTATTTATTCTAATTAAACGGCTTTGGGGATTCAGGGGTCATTCTTAAAGAATTGTAACAAAATTCAAACTTTAGCGTAAAGGGCTAGATATTGACGAGGGGGACAACACCTTCACATTATGTAAAATTTTACCCCAATGCTTATAAACTTACGAATAATAATAAAAATTTTCGAAATAGTAAATTAACATTAACTGCATAAGTTATTCAGAGTTGTCATCCATCAGGAACGGTTGTGAAGTAACTAAGTGCTTTCAAGGCTTGTGAGGGCACAATCTTCTTAAGTTTCAACGAAATTTAGCTCTCTTTCACTCTAATGCTCTCCTTCACGTCCTAGCCAAGTGGATGGCACCCCGGATTTGGAATCCTTTGCCCAAAGGGCGCGGGTTCGATTCCTACTGTGGCCAGCTGGGGCATTCGGTTCTTGGGGGGTGGGACATGGATGATCATGGATTTGTCGCTTTTTGATTCATTAAAATTCGGTGCGTATTATAAAATGTATCCAATTTACTTTACCCAAGCATGAGTCAAGACCACTTTGATTCAATCCCAAATAAAAAATTTATTCATATAGTTAAATCGTCAAAATGCGTATTTTCTCTTTCTTTGTTCATGTCCAGACAGGTATATGAAAATGAGATGTCAGCTAGATTATGCTAATGATGTACCTCGTGGAGTATCGTCATCTGAGTAGGGTTGAGGTCATATTCACTGCCTCCTATCCGCACTGCTCCGACCTTCGGATTGTCTTGGTTTCGCCCTTGGGCACGAGAAGCGTGCTGGCAGATGTTCATGGCTTTGGTGCGTGCCCATTTCCCTAAACGCTCCGTTCTGATTTCGATGGTGACTTCTTTGTTGATTCTCTGTTTGGCGATGATTACTCTGACCTCTTTGTAGTAACAACCACCTTTGTGATGCAATACCCCGGCGAATCGAACGAGAAACGATACCACGCCTCGCCATCCTCGTTCGGAGGCGCGTTTGCACGTACTGGTCAGCCTGATAGCCGGTGTTCCAAGTCATTGTGACGAGAGTGCTTTCGCCTGGATCCAGCAAGTCGTTTTTCAGATTGCCGACCGTGCACTTGCAGCTGGTTTCCCGGATTTCAAGAGCCAGTGGGAACTCGCCATCGTTACGGACTGCGAAAGAATGGGTTGCCGTTGTATGCGGATCCAACATGCCAAAGTCGTGGGTATGTTGAGGAACCACGGCAACCGGATTGGCCGTTTTGTCGGCGTCGCGAAGCAGTTTTTCACGATGTTGTAATTTTATAAAATTTTTATTTAAAATTTTAGTTATATATTTGAACTGTTTCAAGGATGTAGAACACTTTCGTTTTGATAGGGACTTAGAGTGTTTCAAACATACTATTCTCGTAACTGAACAAACACCCCTTTTCAGTGATGCCAGTAAGACATTTTTAGATGCTTTGGCATTTAATGGGAGGGGGGTGAGAGGCAAGAGTTTCGTAGTGGATTTTAACTGTTTTGATGGGCAATATTTTACAACACTTAAGGGGATAGATCTTTTTAAGAAGGCTAAGGATTAAAATAGAGTTACACTTTTGACAGTGCCAGACACCTCACTTTTAAAAACTTACTTTTAAAACACTTTGAAGGTCACGCTAATAAAATCATGAAGCGTTTACTTCAACGGGTGTTGTTGGCAATTCTTCACAAATTCTAGGATTTTAATTAGAGAATAGAAGGGCAACCTTGAATAACCTTGAATAAGATTGGACGCATTTCAAACTCGGAGCCAATTATTCACAATGGTGTGTTAGAAAATGTAATAACATCTTTGCATTATAAATATCTATAGTAAAAGAATGCTACTGTGACCTCAACTGTGAATACTTCTCTCTTTGGCTAAAACTACTTGTAAAAGCGACTATTAATAACTAGCCCCACTTACCACTTTGACTACAACAAATTCCAACTGCAACAGATAATACTCATTGCTGCGAATACAACTACTTGCACCTGCAAGTAACCGCACTTATGGCTGCTTTCAGGAAACTTTGAAAGGGGCGTGGAACAAAACCAGAACATGCTATGTACGTGCTAGTAGTCAAAAGGGTGTATAAGTAGTTTTCCAGTAATTACTGAGGACATGTTCATCAAATAAGCACCCGATGTATCGCTCGGGAAATCCAACGAGAAGTTGCGGCCCGCAGCCAGTGGGATTTCGAACAGGTCGAGGTACTCGACGCCAATCCCCGAATTGTAGAGCTGCAAGCGATCCTCGTCACTCGCCCCTTCCCAATTCCGTATGCCGGTTTGGTTACTGATACGACTCGGCAGGTGCTGGGCAGGCGCTACTTGCAGGATGTTGCTATGGCGCAGCAGCTCTTCTTTCAAGATGTGCGCTTGTGCACGGGCCTCATTATCGCGCATCGTCACGCTCATGGTTTTGTCTTCTTTTTTCGTCTAGGGGGTTTGTCTACCTTGTCGGCCTAAGCTTCAGCATTTCTTACCTATACGGTGGTTTTCTATTTGGACTGTTCGTTACAAAACTAAAATACAGTTGAAGAATTATGTTTTTATGTTTTATGCTATTATGCGCTATCATTCCTTGTTAACAAATAGTTTCAAGCCCTGTCGTGAAAAAGAAGCACCTTCCATTTTTCTCCTATAAGTTTATATTCTCCGCGAGTCATCGCAAAAGACTCGTCATTTCCTAGGTAGTACTCTCTTCCCAAAAGGCGATTTGCTATTCTGACAGGTTCGATAACGCTGGCGAAAGCGTTCATGGAAAATCGCTCCATGAGCACGAATGCTATCTTCTGGCCTGATTCATCGTGCGCGCGTCCGGACATTTACTGTGCCTCTATGGAAGGTATTATTGCCATTTGTCTTTGGCTTTCAGCAAGTTTTGCAGTTTGTATTTATCTGTCAAATAAAAAACGCTTACAGACCTGATATTCTCGTAAATGTCACAAACGAATTGGCAACGTTGCCCAGCCCCATTCACAATGCCTTGAATTGAATTGTTATGTGGCAAAGGTTTCCAGGGGGTGACTACATAATTGGCAGTAAGCTAGACGGGGGTCTATCTCTGAATTTTATTATTTTACTACTTTTATACCGCCTCAATCATTTGCAAAACTGTTGAGATTTTTTGAAAATGCAGTTTTTCCACCTTGCACCCAGTTGTAAATTGGTACAACTATAGAAAAAAAAATACTTCATTGTGTCTTCACAAACTATTACAAATTCACTCTCAATGTTTCCTGGAAAGAACACAAAACCTGTGTTTATGCATTATTTATAGGTTCAGAATCAGTGATAGAGTACAGACGGGAGCCAGGGCAATATCTTGAGAATCATCTTGATAAATACAAAGTAGTAGCATTAGATTCCTTAGTTTATGCTATATTTTTCCTTGTCGTTCTTAATGTGTCATGTCGTTTAGCGGGTAGGTTCAGTCTAGACTCGGTGAAAGTCATTTTCACCCTAAAAAGTACAATCTAATATGGATAAAATATGACTTGAAATGATTTAATAAAGTGAATATACCACTCGATGCCTTTTTGCGAATTTATTTGATTGTTTTTTTTCCAGGGGTGATCATGTCGAAAATTTCAGTGCTGTTTATTTGTGTGCATGTGTGTCCGTATGTTTGTGTGTGCTTGTGTCTGTGCATGTGTGAGTGTGCATGTGCGTTTGTGTATTTGTGCTTGTATGTGTGCGTGTGTGTGTTTGCGTGTGTGTGCGTGTGTGTATTTGTGTGTGTGCGTGTGTATATGTGTATTTGTGCGTGTATATGTGTTTGTGTGTATGTTTATGTGTGTGTGTGTGTGTATGTGTGTGTGTATGGAACGATGACGACGCCCTGGGCGTCCTCCTCGAAGCCGAAGACCTTGGCCAGTCGCGGAGAGATCTGGCGGGCGGTGATGCCGACGCCGGGCGGGGCGGGGACCTCCGCTTCGGTCGGGGCCTCCTCTTCGGGCTTGCGCTCGATGGGGACGACGGTGACCTCATGCTCCTTGCCCCCCTGGCGAACGACCTTGAGCGAGAGGGGTTGTCCAACGGGGGCCACGGCGAGCATGTGCCGGAGGCGTGTCTCGCTGGCGATCGGCTCTCCGCCGATGGCCACGATCGAACTGTAAGCAATCGGTTCAATAGTAACCGGAATTCTGAAACATGGAATTTTGACTTTAACAGCCACATCAAGAGAATCACCTTATTATGCTTGTTCCAAATATATAAAATTTTTCGGGTTTGGTGTTATTTATCAAGATTTATTTTTTTTTTATTATTTATTATTTATTTTTACGAGCCTGAGAAAATTTGCCTGATTTTTGTAATAGGGGATAAACACCCACAAATATTCAAGGAATCTTAATGAAAATCACACCATCAGATTCAGCGTACCAGATAATCCGTGATTTTAGCTACAAATCGGCAAAAACAGTTCAGTTTCCGTCCGTCGAGGGAAAAGGTGCAATTGCAATATGGTAAATAAAGAGTGTAAAAACTACGAAATAGTGCAAGTTGGCACCCTGGCGAGAATCACTGGTTTGAGGTTATCTCTTAGGCATAAATTATTATCATGGCGTATTTTCCCCTTATCAGGAGCTTGTAACGATTTCGACAAAATTTCTTGTTGCTTCCAAGAAAAGAATGTTTCTCTCATTTTCTTAAAATCCTTTTTGTTTTGACAGTGTGGTTCGCGGCGCTGGCCTGTTTCAGGTGCGCGAAGTGGCTGCCCTGCACGCGCTTCTGGTGCATCCACAGATAGCGCACGTCGAAGGTACAGTTGAAGCCGGTGGTGCCGGCGCAGATCACCACCATGCCGCCTTTCTTGCAGACGAAGGTGCTGACTGGGAATGTCGCCTCGCCGGGGTGTTCGAAGACGATATCGACATTGTTTCCCTTGCCGGTGATGTCCCAGATCGCCTTGCCGAACTTGCGCACCTCGTTGAACCACTCCTTGTATTCGGGGGTGTTCATTTGTTTTAGTTTATTCCGCCTTTTTGAAGATGACTATTGGTCATGCAGCCGAAATATTCGCTTAGTTTTATTCTCAGCATCAATGTCTTCAAAATAAGCTCTCATTTCGCTTTCATTTCATATTATGTCAATAGTGTATATTTTTCTTTTCTTTGTTTTTTTCATGCTCCTTCTTTTCGTCTATTGCTATCTATTCTATCTATTGCTTTGTTTTAGTTTATTCCGCCTTTTTGAAGATGACTATTGGTCATGCAGCCGAAATATTCGCTTAGTTTTATTCTCAAATGTGCCTGCCTAATTCCTGATCACCGGCAATTTCCGAAAGAATATACTGCGCAGGGCCATCATCCGGTGAGTTTTCAATAGAAATATTTACCGGGAAATTGGCCGTTTGAAAATAAACCAGCGGCTCCATCGATTCCGTTACTCGCTTGTTTCCGCTAAAGCGGGCATCAAAAGTTCCGGCAGGCGGAGTTGGAGGAAGGGAAAAGTCAGTGGCAGTGGCAGTCAAGGGATTGCTAAAATAAAGAGTTTGGCGGTGACCGGCAGCATCGCTGATGATTAGTTGCCAATTATTGACATATAGTATTGGTTATTTGGAAAGTGGTATATTTAACCTTCGCTGTTCAAAAAGACCAAGTGCATTCAATTTAAGCTTTCAGAGAATGTCAATGGTAGTGTTGAACTAAGTATTCAACACTATTCGTAGTTTGTTTTCAGTAATCTTGGTTATGACGGTTTTTTTTTTCGATATTATGAGAAATAAAAGCATTCAGCTTGAGATAAGAGCTCTGAAAAAAATCTTGTTAAAAAATGTTTAGATTAATTCTTAAAATTACAAAATAGTATTCGTCGTTTCGTTTAACGCCTCAACTAGTATTCGGGAGTATTCATATAGGATTTGTCGGTCTGTATGATTACAGTTAGGCAAACGCGAAAGTGACGAGACTGTACAAAAAGTACAATTACATACCTTTACACAAGGGTTATCAAAAAACTGCTAAGACTAATACTACCACGTAAGCCTGAAAACCCCGAGCAAGCTATAGCCCTGGTCGAAACGGAGGTAACAATTGATAAGGCTATAAAAATAAAAATTTGATGAAATGTCCGTAAATAGCACAAAAAACAAATATATCAAAAGTCCCACAGGGAGCTGTAACTAATAAAATACATGTGATAGTCAAGGAAAATACCATACAGAAAAAAAAATATTGTGGAGGGTCTTGTGATCAAACAAGTCGATTACTTTAAAAAGGTCCAACTAATTGTAGAGGTAACAAACTACGCATGAATTTAGTACTATCATACTTGCAAGCAAGGTAGAAAATTATGGGTATAAATTTTAAGATAGGCTTCATACCTACAGGAGAGTCCTTGTCAACATAATTTTCCCACCAGCCGAATGAAATTAGAATTGTTCAAGTCGGAGAAAATCCGTCGTTACTAGTTTAGACCACAAGCCAGCCAACTTAGGCAAATTTGCATCCCGATATATCGATTTCTGCAACTAGTTGTCGTGAAGCTAGAGCAGGGGCGGATCCAGGGAGAGGGGGCAGGGGGGGACCTTAGGCCCCCCAAGATTTTTCTGGCGCCATCATTCACATTCTGTTCTTTTTTTACACCTTTTTTAAGTGTACTTGTCAATTCGATCAATTATTTATAGTCGATTTACCCAGTTAACAACAAAAAGCAAAGCTTTCTTGAACGAGCTGGAGAACACAACGTCCGAACCCGATTTGGTTTGGAGCGTCAGCTGACCACCATCGTCCGAACCGAAGCCGATCGACCAAGTACCGGCTGGAATCGTGACTTCTGCACGACCCTCGATTGCATAGTCTTCGCCACCACGAATGGGATCGAAGAACTCGTCGTCACCAAAACGACCCGATCCAGCTTGTCCGGTGTTGATAGCCGGAACGACGTCGATTTCTTCGTCAACGTCAACAAAGCCCAGATCGTCGAACGCGGTAGCGTCCGCTGGATTCGGGCGATCAGTTCATCAATAAAAGACTGGGGAATGCGGCCGGCCACCGCAACAGTTTACTGCAGGCGCGCTTTGACCTGGGCGCTGACTTGCTGCATGTCGGCGCGGCCCGCCAGTTCGCCTTTCAGGCGGCCCATGACCTTGTCCATATCGCGCATGGATTCGGCCCCGGTTTCGCTCACCACCTGATCGATCAGTGCGACCAGCTCGGCCTCGCTCAGGGGCTCGGGCAGGTATTCATTCAACACCTCAATCTCGGCCCGTTCCGTAGCCGCCAAATCTTCGCCGTAGGTCCATTTGGCTGAGTCACCTTCAAAAGGTGACCATATGAGAAAGCTGTGGTCCCTACTCACTTCCGCACGAGTCTCTAATAACCAAGGCACATTCCGGCCAGTGCACATGTGGGTAGCGGTAGGCTTCATAGCGGTTGGTGCTGGCATTTCCAAATCTCCCTAGTGCCTAGGTCGCAGCAAACTCGGCGAACCCATCGGTGACCGCGGGTTCACCATCGGAATTGCTTACGCGGTATGCAACCTGCGTTGAGTCAGAGCTGATCTTGCCGTGCTCTGGCCAGGCCAAAGTGAACAGCGCTGACTGCTCCTCGCGAATCGCGTGCGCGCGGTGGGCCTCCGCGATGAGCCGGTCGAGCTTGGCGCGCTTGCGCGTCGAGAGCGCTCCCCGAGCTCGCTCGACGATGGCGTCTCTCTCGGCGGTGATCCGCGCGCGCGCGCGCTCGGCGGGTGCCGCGAGCGCCTCGTCGTCGTGCTCGCGCTCGCCGTGCGTGGGGTGCATCCAGTCGAGGTCTTGCACCGCGTGCGGCGCCGGCGTGCGATGAGCGCTGGTCCCGCGCACATAATTTCTAGTCTATCGGACTGATCCACCATAAGACTAAAATGCCACACCGGACAAGCATGCTCAGCCTATGGACGGATAAAAGATATATAAAGATGGAGGTTATGTGCTTTTGGGCACGAAAATATAGCAAATAGCTTAAGGGAGACAGAGATGTATTAGCCTGTTTAACAATAGAGCAAATGTGGGCCTCCTGTTTCTAATCGCTAGTCAGTGTGACCCCTAAGAATTTAGTTTTTGTTATAATTATTTCATTAGGTATTGGGGATATAAGTGATGTCTTTGTAGGCTAGTGAAAGTTCCTTTTTTGTACAGAAACTGATCCTTTTTCTGATTCAACCAGCCCATCTGCTTTCAAATATTTCCAAAACTCTATTTAACGCTCATTCCTATCGCACAGAAATAATTCCAAATGTGAAGATACCAAATACATATTGAACCGATACTATTCAGTATCTTTTCTGTTGAATACTGACAGAGATACTGACTGTTGAATATCAGTTATCTTATGTTACCAAGGGTAAGTTTGTGGCATACAACTAGTTTTGCCAAACGGTGACAAAAAAATAGGGAGAAAGGTGGGGAGGGGGGAGCCAAAGTGATTCTCATTGTCGGCAGATTCTTTCTTTCTTTCCACAATCCGCGAGAGGTGGTCGTGCTAAGCGGTTGAGCTTCCCTCATGGCTTGCTTCTGGGCCCGGCATCTAAATTCACCCCTTGGACCCCCCGGCTGCCCTTTATTTATTAGTTAGCCTGTTTGGTGGTTTTTCTGTTTATTGAGGGTAGTTTCAATGTGGGGCCCACTGCTCATCAGGGGTCTTTGATTGAGAGATTGCCAAGGAGATTCTCATTGAGATTTTTAACTCCTTTCGGTTATTTATAGCCTAATTTAACCTAACTTTAACTTTTACTATGAAAGCTGGCTTAAGACTGAAAATGCTGATTTGCAAGATCAATTGAATTCAAGCAGAGAAAAAGGAATTTTGGACATTCACCGGTGAATGTCAATATTAACCAAATTTTGCATGCTCACAGCAACATATACCTTCAATTAATGCTTTTTTAATTGAAAAATATGTACAGTATTAATTTATAGATGTTTCATGGGGAGTAGATTTCAGGTGTATGACGTCTTATGTCTTCGTCGGTGCGGACGACGAGGGTGTCTGAGGCGGCGATATAGACCGCGACGGGCTCGCTCCGGATGTCGCAGGCGTTGACGACGGGGCTGATGGCATCGCCGGAGCCGGAGCCTGCGCCGGAGGGTCCGTCGTTGGCCCCCCAGAAGTTGTTGCAGGCGTCGACGTCGGAGGAAGTGGTGTTCTGGATGGCGAAGTCGGGGTTGTCCTGGAAGTTATTGCCGTTGATGGTGATGCCGCTGCTGGTGCCGTCGATCATCACCCCGGCACCGGCGTTATTGAGTTCGACCTGCCGCTGGTGCCGGACATGGACAAGTTCGCGATCCCCTCGGTGATGGCCTTCGGGCTGTGTGTCTTCGTGCTGCGCAAGCCGGTGCCGCTTTTGCCGCGCCACCCGGCGGCGCGGGTTCTGGTGCTGCTGTTCGTCTTTGGCGTGGTGCCGACCGTGCTCACCAATGGCGAGCCGATCCTGTTCCGGGTGATCGCCAATTCCGATCCGATCGTCTTCCTCACCGACCAGCTGCCGGGGCTGCGGTGGCGCGACCTTGGCTCGGTCATCATCAACCAAAGGCATGGCCAAAACTTTTAATTCTATTCTGGAAAAATCCGTTGTTGGAATCGCCTTGCATCATACAAAGCTGAACATAACTACTTGGATTTTGGTACAACGAAAGCCTTAATCTTCAAGGTTTTCATCGGGTTTAACGGATCGTTTGAATACACGTCTATTTTCTTAACTATCAATCCGTCGTAACTAGTGGCATCAAATTGCAAACTCAATGGAACACTTTCACCGTTCTCCACACTTCCCAAATTGAAGGTAGTAGTAGTACAGCCGCACTCAGGTTTTAATGCTATAATAATCATAAAATCAGAGCCTGAACCTCCATTTTCATTCCACGTGCTCAAGGCGACTGTTTTTCAAAAGGGCTTTTTTTTTTTTAAATGTAAAAATTACTTTTAATTTTGTATTTTATTTTAATGGTCCTATTTTAAAGTTTTTCTTTTATATTTTCACTTCTGCATTGCTGAGTACGGCCCCTGGACAAAGGGCCGATTTGAATTCCACTGTCTTACTAAAAGAAATTCTCTACTGTTCTATATGTTATTTTTTGTTTGTGATGGATAGGCAGTCCAAAGATTCCCTGAAAGTTTCAGCTTCCTACCCTTAGCTTCAGTAGTAGGAGTAGCAGCATTAATGGAAGTGAAAGCAGCAGTAATATTAACAGCAGTAGACATAGAGGGTCTTTTGGTTACTTGAGTGTCCCTCTCAACGCGCACTGAAAGTTTCAGCTTGATACTCTAAGCTATTCCTGAGGAATTGCTCATACATCTTTATGGGAACTTGAATGCATACAGTATATTTTGATTTACATCAACACCCCCTAAACGCTCCCTGGAAGATTCGCCGTAATATCCTTTAAAATACATAGTCGAAAATGTTTGCGACTTTTTAATTGGGCGAACTTATCATAAAAGTAAAAGAAAGTGCAAAGATGAAAGAGTTCCCCTCAGACCAGAATAGAAAGCAGGGTGAAAGCCCTGCTTTCTGAAGCTGTAGCGACCGGTGCTGATACAAAACATCCTTTGTCACTAAAAACCATGTGCATTGTGCATTCTTCCACATTGGTACATCGGCTGAGTCACACTTGTAAGAAACGTATTTTGGCGAGTCAATATGGGTGAAATCCTAAGTTTCATGAAAAACCCATGTTATTCATGTTTTTTTTTTTTTTATTAAGCGGTGTGACCAAAGCCCCATACAATATTTTTTTAGTGGGGGGGGGGGGGGGGTTAAACCAGGTAACCCCCCAATCATTTCTGGATACAGTCCTAGGAGTGACAATAGTGTGCCTCAGGCATACGAATTTCCATAATTTATTATCCTTCAACGGATCAAAAAACGATGTTGGGGCTTAAGTTTACTACTCTATGATCAACAAATATTCAAAGTCATTGCTACTAACATTCCTAAAAAGAACATCGCAACTGCCCCCCCCCCCTTTGACGCTGGATCCGGTTGAGATTTAAAATAAGGAAGTTAGGTTAAAATATTAACCCAAATTTCTGAGGACCGATTGGCTAAACAAGCTTATAATGATTTGCTTCGAATTAATAGGAAAACTACTTGGACTCAACAAATCAAGAAATCTCTCGACAAATTAGGCCTCTCTTATTTGTGGGTGGAAGGAAAGGACCCGGATACACACAATGCATTCCAGAAATTATGCAAAGATTGAAAGAAAAAGAGATACAAGAGTGGGGTTGTTTTTCGGGTTCAGGAACGGGCTTCGCGGCTATCTCGATGCATCATGGTCGGCACGACACTACCGCACACCTACCGTTGCCATCCACATACAGGGCAGCAATGGGACTATCGACGTGAGCGACGATGATGTTCGCCTGTTCGCCGTCGACGGTGCCGGTGGCTTCGACGCCGGCTGGCATACTTGGCGAAAACCGGATCTTTACAAAGGCACCGACTTCGACATCGGCGGCTCGAACTATACGGAACAGGCCAAAGAGTTTCTGGCAGCCGTCCGCGGCCAGGGTCCTTGGGTGGTGAAAGACTGTATCGTTAGAAAATTTTGTCTGAATACCCCAAGAAGGTGAGAAAATAGCTGTCCCGTGATAGAGTGGATTGACTTTTGTGAATGGAGCATGATGTTAGGTAGGTTCGGTTGTATGTTAGGCTGTCGATTTGACGTGTTGGTAGTAACAGTTATCTTAAAATTAAGCCAACCATTTAAATTTTCACTTCACGGCATTTAGCTATACTTATTTTCTAGGCTTTGAAAGAAGATTTTGCAAAAAAAAAAATCTTCACCACTTTGCATTCATTAAAAATTAAAAGTTCTAAGTGCTTTTTTAAGTAATAGAAAAATTACAGGGCAACTAGGCCTCCTTCCCCACCCCCTATTTCTCAAAATCATCTGATCAAAACTAAGAGGAAGCCATTTAGCCGAAAAAAGAATTAATATGCAAATTTCATTTTAATAATTTATGTGCAGAGAGCCAAAATCAAACATGCATTAATTCAAAACGTTCAGAAATTAAATACAAAACTAGTTTTTTTTAGCTGAAAGTAAGGAGCGACATTAAAACTTAAAACGAACAGAAATGCAGGTGCTTGTCACGGAAAACGGCGCCATCGTGCTGTCCGACGTGCCGACGGATTTCGAGGAGGTTGGGTGTTGAGACGGAAACTCGTCTCTTCCGGGCCCGGTCCCACGTGGGAAGGATTCGCGCGCCTCTTCCAGTGCTTCCCTGTTGGGCGCGTTAGCGGGGATGCGTCGCGGCGACCAGCGGTGTTTTGACCGGCTCGCCAACATGGTCGTTGCCCCTGCCTCCGATGAGGGCCTCCGGGCTGAATGAGAGGTATCGAGGATGCTTAGGCTTTCAACGCCTGCTCAATTATTTTGCCAGGTGGTAGGTGACAGTAGCCAATGTGATATTTCCCACTTAATGCTGCTTGTTCTTCCCTCCGTTTCACACATTAGGGTCTCTGAATGTAGGTTATCAGTCTTTCGAAAAATTAAGACTATGTCAGATGCCTAGCCTGCTGATATAAATTTATATCCTTTCTTTCAAAGAAGTCTTATATTCGTGATGTCTACCTCCTGGAAGCACAAGAAACCTAGACTACTTCTAGACTAGAAAAATTCAGTACATTTTACTTCGACCTGTACAGGAACGTTACTATGATTGAGAATAAGATTAAAAAAAAGGTCAGAAGGAGAAGTCGGAGCAAATTTCACTTGATTTGAGAGGATTCCATCATCGTCTTAGAAAGTTATTGTTTCATTCTATGGCTTGTACCTGATGAAGAATCAAACGAAATAAAAGATTATGCAAATTCATTTGAATTTGATCAAAATACAAAAGTGGTTTCGAATCGTGACAAGAATTCGAAAAGTTACTAAAATGAGCTTCCTATTCAACAACTGAAGGTCCATTCTTTTCCCTCGAAAACTAAGCAACCTAGGCTATATAACATTAAAAAATGGATTTATCTCTTTCGGATGAAAATTATCTTGGGGTTATTGTAGATCACCAATTAAAGTTTTAGTAGCCATGCTAAGTCTGTTTCATTTTCTGCAAATAAAACCCTTGGTATCATAAAAAGAACCATCTCCAGCTGACACCCTTAATTTTACTTAATTAATTTTACCAATGTTATGGTATTTTCTTCTATGCATTGAGAAAATTTAGTATTATTTTGTTGAAAACAGCACAGAGAAAACATAGTATTATTTTGGACGTATCTGTAATATCTTAGGAATAGATAATGGTATAAATTGAAAACTTTCAGAGAGTGTTGAGGGTCATGTTGAACCAACTTAAAAGGCACTATGTGCATCAACGTTTTCAAAAGAGTGTATCAGCAATATCTCAGGAACAGTTATCAGGAGCAGGAATATTTAAGGCGATGTGGTGCCTTAAAGCATCACCCTATCACATCCATTATAAAATTTGCTAGTTTGTGTGATAAAACTATCTAGAATTGACTGGGCGGTTTTGCCATAGCTTGAATAGCTTAGTGGGCATGGATTGGCCATTGAGCGTCGCGGCGAGGCCGCGGACTCCGATTTTGTTTGATAGGTCCGTATGATCAGAAAGCTCCAGAGAAAGCCAAAAGTAATTGGCTCCTTCCTGGAGGATTTGCCGTCCTGAAAGAGAGCAGTTTTTCTTCACCTTTTGAGCGGTTCCAAACATTGATTCATCAGAGAACTGCGGTGAATCACCGGTGTAGAAAAGCTTGATTTTCTGAATATCCTTCAGATTTGTCGTTCCCTGTAGGGATATTTGTATAACTTCCAGTTTCAGTAAGTCATCCCAAAAGACAAAATTATTAGGTTTTTTGATCATGCTGAATAAAATGGCTATTTCAAAATTTTGATCTGGTGACTCTGGGAAAAAATGAGCGTAGGAGGGGGCTTAGGTGCCCTCCAATTTTTTGGGTCACTTAAAAAGGGCACTAGAAATTTTAATTTCTGTTAGAATGAATCCTCTTGCAACATTCAAGGACTAATGGGTTGATACAATCACCCCTGGTAAAAAAGCAAACAACCAAACAAATAAACATGCATCCATGATCAGTCTTCAGGGGCTTGGCAACGGTTCAAACGATTGAAGAGCAGTCAATTGCTTTCTTTGAACTCGCTGAGCAAGCCATCGGCGATCATAACCGGATGGTTGAACTCAACCAGATTATGCCGGATAAAAAACTAGACCTAAAAGATGCTTTGACGTTTGCTATCGATGATTTGGATGCCATCACTAATTATCCAGACTCAGATGAGCAAGCGTTCGCCGCTGGTTTGGCGAAAACACAGATGGAGAGCTTGCTGTTATTGGTGGGTGACTATTTTGACTCAACGGGCTTGAAGTCTTGATTTCCTCATACTTCAGATACTTTTCACATCATATGGTATATTTTTTTGAATACTTTGTACAATTCTCTGAGGAATCATAACTAAGGGTACCTATGAGCTGTAGGTTGTATAGCATGTTGAAAATTCAGGCATATATGTTGGATGTACCTTCGTGCTCGTTCCCCCCAATAATTCGGAGACCTTCTCACAGCTTTCACCATCGGTTTTAGAGAAATTGTTCTTCGATCTCGTATATTTTTTTGCGTTTTCACAAATTTTTGTCTTTTACTGGAAGCGTTCCCTCAGCAAATAATAATATCATCTGCAATAATGATCAATATCAATGATGCAATTTCATCAAATGATGATGCAAATCTGCAATATCGTCTGCAAATAATGATATCATCTACAGTAATGACCAATATCAATGATGCAATATCATCAAATATTGATGCAAATCTGCAATATCGTCTGCAAATAACGATATCATCTGCAATAATGATCAATATCAATGATGCGATATCATCAAATAATGATGCAAATCTGCAATATCGTCTGCAAATAATGATATCATCTACAGTAATGACAGTCAATTAACGCAAATTACCGGAGGAGGGGGTCAAAACTATATTCTCAAAAATTTGGGGTGACAAAATTTCTTCATTGAGAAAATTTGTCATTTTCTCAATGAAAATACCAAAAACAGGCAATTTCAATGAAATCTAGGAGTAGAAACTAATGGAGAACACATGACCCTACCGTCCCCCTCAAATTGACGCCACCACCTTGGAAAATGTTCCAGAGTAGTAGAATTGCGATGCATACTGCAGGTAATATAATCACTGTGCTAATTAAAAAATGGAGATAATCGGTAGGGGTGGGGCCGAAAATCTTGGAAAACGCTTAAAGCGGAGAGATTAGGTTGAAATTTGGTGGAAAGAATAAGCACAAGTCCAAGATAGGTGACTCACATAACCGGACCGGATCCGCTCTCTTTGGTGGAGTTTGGGGAGGGAAGTAATTCGGAAAAATTAGAAAAAATGAGGTAGTTTTAACTTACAAACGGGTGACCAGATCTTAATGAAATTTGATTTCGAGGATGATTTTTTGCTTTAAAACTCTCATTTTAAATCCCAACCAGATCCGGTGACAGTGGCTGTTAATGTGCCAAGGCCTAATTTCAGCTTAATCCAGTTCCGACCTTTTTGATACCATGAGTGGGAAAGAGCAGCCCTTATAGGACTTTGTCCTATATACCACGCTTGAGAGCTCTTCATAGAGTTTTACTCGCCTTTGGGAGGACTCGAGGGGGGACTAACACACTCATTTATGGTAATTTTGGTGATTATGGTAATTCTGGTGTTTGTAATTTAAGACAGACAGCTAGGTTATATTCATTCTCCACAAGCAGGAAATTTTAAAGAACAAAGAGCATCAATATTTCGCAGAGCCGCTTGCAGATCGAAAGACCGAGGCCCGTGCCCCCAAACTTGCGCGAGGTGGAGGAATCCGCCTGGGCGAAGGCTTGGAAGAGCTTGCCGATCTGCTCCTCGGTGAGGCCGATACCGGTATCGGTCACTTCAAGGCGCACCCGCATCGGCTCGCCATCGGAGGCGGCGCCGATCCCCTCTCCAATCAAGTCTCGATCGAGCAAAACCTCGCCCTCGCGGCGGAGGTGCTCGGAACGCAGGGCGTCATGATGTACGCCGGTGGCGTCGGCGCCTGGGATAGGCAAAAGAAACTTTCAGGGATGAATCCAGGGTCAAAAATATAACGTAGGAAGGTTATCTTGTACTTTTTCTTATTATCTCTACCTTTTCTTTTTTTTTTCAGCATTATCTCTACCCTTTTCTTATTTCTAGAGCTTGAAAGATTATAGACCACACAGATCTATAGCCCTCTAAATTGTAACAAAAAGCTTTTGCTTAATTTTGATTTTTTACCTTTTTTTCATTGGCTTAAGTTTTTGAAAAAGCAAATCCTATTATTTCAGTGGAATTTTTAGGCTGTTTTCCAGGTAGAGCGGTGGATTTTTCCATTGAGGGAGTAGAGGGCAGCTCGGATTCTAGGGAGCTGAAAATCGTTTGGGTAGGTCTTTATTTGCTTAAGGACGGTGGCTATTTCTTCTTGGGCTTTTTGGAAGTTGTTTTCTTTGTAGGCAAGAAGGGCGGTGTTGATTCCTTGCATGATTTCGAGCTGGGTTTTTTGGTCTTGGGTTATGGCGACCCAGTGTTTTGCGGCGGGAAGTTCTTTTTGAGGGATGAGGGATTTAAGGATTTTTTCTCTTTGTTGACTTTCCAGGATACACACCTTGCGAACGAAGACAACGTGCCACTTCCACATCTTCACTACCACCATCTTTTCGACATTGTGATGGAGATTCATGATAAGCTTGATGAAAACGTCGTATAGATTCTCGACTGAGAACATACGATCCACCACCTGAATGATATCCTTTGTCTACATTCACCTAAAGTCAACAATAATAGCTTATGACTGCGAAATTCTAATATAAGATTCTTGCTCTTCGACGGACCTTGAAGTTGTATCCGTATGTGACAGGTGCCGATGCATTTGTCGACGCCTGCGAGCGTTCAGTCTGCAAGCGGCCCGTAGTTGCCCCAGCGCCTGCTGATCTCGAAGCCGAGCTCTCTGGCCAGCGCCACGATCTCATCGTGGGAGCTGCAGGCCTTGGCCCGCTCGAGGAGGGTCGGGTCGCTTTGGAGCGTCTCGACGAACGCGTTGAGTTGGCGCAGTGGTGGGCGGATCAACTTGAGACATTTAAGAAAAAAAGGCCGGAACATGACTGATTGTGAACAGATGCCAGCTCGTCCAACGGAGCGATTGATGCAGGCTTGGCCCTCCCCCCAATAGAGCAGATCCATTCCAATTATGTAAATCACGTATCTAAGACTCCTGCTTATTTTTCCCACCAAGTTTCATCTCGATCCCTCCAATCTAAGCGTTTTCTATGATTTTAGGTTCCCCCAACCCAAACTCCCCCCAATGTCACCATATCCAGTCGGGATTCAAAATAAGAGCTTTGAGACACGATATCCTTCGAAATATCAAATTTCATTGAGATCCGATCACCCGCTCGTAAGTTAAAAATATCGCATTTTTCTAAGTTTTAAGAAGTACCCCGTGACATAAAATTGTTCCTAAAAAGAAAGGTTTTAATAATATAGTCATCTATATATTAAATATTTTCTTTTAATTTGAGCTTCTACTAAAATAATTTACTTCCAAATTTTTATCACGTTTTTGTTCACTTACATAGTTGATTTTCTTTTTTCTTATTTTTTTTTTAATTTCAAGTAGTTAGAAAAAGCTGTGCAAAAACTATTGAATAAAGTGTTAAAAATATGGAAAAGAATAGCCTTGACTGATACCGTACTTGAATGTGTTCCTTTGTAAGATCATTGTGATTAAGGTGCTGAAAGCTTTGTTTTGCTGAAGACCTTGTGCACCGAAGAAAAATATAGAGCGCTGAAAGCTTTGTTATTGTGCAACAAACCGGGGGAAGTATAGAGGTACTTAAAGCTTTGTCATTGTGCAGCGTACTGGGAAAAATATGTAGGTGCTGAAATCTTTGTTATTGTGCACCGGGGAAAATATAGATGTGCTGAAATCTTTGTTATTGACGCGTCGAGGATTATATTTGATAAGAGCTGCACAAAGAACTAGCCAAGTCCTGATTCGATGGAAGAAAATTTTTTTACTTTTTAATTACAAAAACGTTGCCAAAAACTATTTAATTTCACTCAAAGCTTAAACATTGTAAAATTATTAAATGTCCCATGTGCCCTTGGGTTTAGGCCACTGCAATAAAAGCTGGAACTCTGCAACCCAAGTGAGAGGCTGATTAAAACTTATTTAAAGGTTAATGATAGACCTCCATGACCAAATAATTGGTTATGTTTATCATCAAAGTTATATGTATGGGGTTAAGTTGATTGGGTTAGAATTGAGCTAAGAGCAGAGAAAAAAGAGGTCTTGCTTGACAGATCCCAGTAAGAGTAAGTGTTGAAGATTTTAGAAGTGAGTGGATATTGCTGCAAGCCACTATGTGCCAACCATTGCTGGAACAAATCTTCTAAATGATGGATGCATTTTGTGGACAAAAGTATATGCTTTTTTTTGAAGCTTGTAAAAGCTGTGTTGACATTATTGCATGGCAGTGCTGACATAGGAAAGGGTTTTTTGCTCATAGGAAGACTTCTTCTATTGGACAAAGCCTTCATATCTGAAAGATTCCTAAATATGAAGCTGTGTTTGACGCGGCTATAGGCGCCGACGACGAAAACCTTGTCTCCTGGGCTTCCAGTGTAGAAAGCGGCTACCTCTATATATCGAGCATATCCGTTCTGGAGCTGGAAATCGGTGTCCAGAGAGTAGAACGCAGAGACAAACGTCAGGGAAAAGTGCTGCGCGCCTGGCTGTTAGAAAAAGTCAAGCCGGCCTTTGAAGGGCGCATTCTCCCATTCGACGACACGGCTGCGGAGATATGCGCCGGCTATCATGTTCCTGACCCCAAGCCGGACCGCGACAGCTTTATTGCCGGTACAGAAAACCTAGTATTTTTCTTAATTGTAATGCTCTTTCTTTTTCATTTTTTTTTAATTTCTGACCTAAATTGCAGTATAAATGAAGACTGTAAGAAAAATCCCCCTCCCTCAGTGAAGCTTACGATCTGAAAAACCCTTTTTATCCCACCGCCCTCGACCAAATTTATAGGTAACACTTCTAACATTATCCTCAGATTTAAGATTATCACCAAAAACGGGAGCAAAACTGACCCATCAGGTGGGTCAAAGACACATAAGCATTTAAGGAATGTATACATTAGAATTGGAACAAAATTTGAACTTCAGTATAAAGAGCAAGATAATGACAAGGGGGACAACCCCCTCATATACAGACTAACAATTGTCTGTTTTATGTTTTAATGTTGCTCCTTACTTTCAGCTGAGGGATGCACAATTCCTATTTTGTTAGAAAATTTAGCATTTGTGACTCAATTATTCTCGCAGAAGAGCTCGTTTCCTGAATATGCAATACCAATTATCTGTTGAAGCAGAACCATCCTTGGTCTTCGGTACTGAAAACAGAAATGTCCAATTATCTTGAGCCCTTAATAGATATAACATAATCCACTTACAACAAACTGGATGATAAGTCTTACTAGTAGATTATATCCCCGCAAATTTTACCAATATTTATTCGCCAAATAACTTGAATCGAAGGAAATGAGTTGAACGCAGATTTTCCCTACAATCGCAGATCAACAGAGGTTCCATGTGTTGAGGTATTTCTTTGATTTTATAACTAGCCCAGTGGAAAATCGCTGAATGTTTAAGCCCCTTCCTCCAAGGAGCTTCCACTGCACCGATAAGAAAAAATAAAAAACCAGACCCATCGGCGCGCGCTACCGGCCGGCCTTCGACCGCGCGGTCCGTCTCACGGTTCTCTGGGGCCTTGTCCTGGCCGTCATCACGACCCTTTCCTTCCTGGTATTGGGGCCCTTTGTCATCGATTTTCTGACGACCTCGCAGGAGGTACGCGACACGGCGCGCCTATACATGATTTGGGCCGCGTTGACGGCATTGCCCGGCGTTTTGGCCTTCCAGATGGACGGCGTCTATATCGGCGCCGCCTGGTCTCGCGACATGCGCAACATGATGCTGCTTTCGCTGGCGTATTTCAATGACGTTATGCATTGTATGAAAAAGTTGTTTTTAGACGATGTTTTTTATTAGTATCTTGTTACTATAAAATATGCCTAGAGGACGACAAAAAATAAATACTAATTTAATGCCTTTTCAAGCTTCCTTCAAGTGAACACACGTAAGATTTTGAACAAAAACTTCAAATATACCAAGGGGGGCATTAGGATTTTAAAAAAGCTTTGGTTGGCCAGGGCCCAAAATCGGTTGGGAGCCCCTGGGTTAGGTAAAACGTTTTTATATAAAGTTCACCATCCGCACAAGATTTATCAACCAAAAGCTTTTGTGTTCATACACTATTATAATTTAGTTTCCGAGTCACAGATATACTTGCAGTGGATTTCTTAGCATTTATGTAGTCAATTCTCGATTGAACGATTTTCTAGTTGAACATTCATTTTCCTACCTGTACAATATAGATTTCAGTCACCTAAAAGGGAAATGCTTTAAAAATTGTTTGTGACTTTGTTTATGAATAAAACCTTTATGTCAAAAGTCTGTGTCCTTTAGATTTCTTCTTCCTCACATAGGTAACCATCGGTGCTTGTGTTTTTTGTTTTTTTTTTAGGGGTGATCGTAACGGCTCATTGGTCCAAGAACATTGTCAGAGGGCTCATTTGAACGAAAATTACAAGTTCTAGTGCCCTTTTTAGATGATCAAACAGATTGGAGGGCAACTAGGCCCCCTCCCCTGCCCCTGCTTTCCCAAAATTGTCCGAAAAACTTTTGAGATAGTCATTTTGTTCATCATAGTTGAAAGGCCTAACAACTATGCCTTTGGATAATAAAATGATTTTATATCCAATTCTGGAGCTTGTTAAATTATGGTTGGTAAGGTGTTTTGGTTTGATAAAATTTAGATGAGCTATCTGTATCAGGAGTTTTTTGCGAATTTTGAGAATCATCACTATTACAAGCCGTCAATAAAATACTGAGACATAACACACTGCTTTTAAATAATATCTTCATAATTAATTTACTTATAGATAAAGAAATGTCATGTATCTTAGGCAGTGACAATGACAGTTCTATTAAATCGTTAAAATAAAAAATATTAAAGAAAAGTGCTTAATCACGTTCAATAAACGTCAATTGATCTAATGATTTTAGGGGTTTGCCATCCTATGCGGTTGCACACCCTTCCTGTTTACCTTCCCCATATTTCTTCCGGTACCCGTTTGAGGCACGCAAAAAAAATTAACACGCAACTTCGCGCTTTTTCCTGGCAAAAAATACAAAATACCCCATTCTTGCAAAAACGGACATTAAAAACTCTACAGTAGGATTCTCTGATGCGCTGAATCTGATGGTACAATTTTCATTAAGATTCCTTTACTTTTGAGGGATGTTTCCCCCTTTTTAAAAAATCTAGTAAATTTTTTCAGGCTCGTAGTGCGTAGTCCGCCAGCTGACCGACAAAGTAGGACTGCTCCGATGGTGGGCGCTTGGAACGCCCTATTTCTGCTGCAGGATCGGTGTCCTTAACTGAGGTTGTCATCTCCCATGCCGTCGTCGCGTAGCCCGCCAAGGCTGAAGTTAAGTTCTACTTCTTCATCCTCGGTAGAGACCTCTTGGCTGTCAAGCAGTTCGTGGGAGATGAGGCCTTCAGCAATTTCTCTAAGGGCGATAACGGTATGTTTGTCGTTTTCTTCCGGCACGAGGGGGTCGTTACCGTAGAATTGGTTCTATTTTGTACAAAAATAGAATTCAAAAAATTACTATTTTTTCTATCATAAGATGTTTAAATCCTATTTTTAGCTTTCAAGATTTTTTAAAATATTATTAGAAAAATTTTAAATACGAAGGAAATCAAAATGAAACTTTTTTTGCTACCTGGGCATATCTTAGTTCTAATCACAACTGAGATTGGCATAGGACAGTAGCACATTTTCGTCAGCAGTGCCACTTTGAGCCACAAGATTAAATAAGTTAAACTAATTAGCTAAATTAACGCTTTTTGTAGTCGACGAAGCAGGGTATGCGGATATCTTGAAACAAGTACGGGACTCCGAGTTTGAAAAACAGCTTCACGAAAGGCTCGAGCTTGCCGAAAAAGAGAAGCAGACCGCAATTAAGCTCGCAAAGAATGAAATCAGCAGTGAAATGCAAGAATCTGCCGCCGCTAAGGACGTGGAGACTCAAAAGCTGAAGGCAGATCTCGATGCAGGAGAAGTTGCGTTGAAACTGGCCGTAAAAGAGGCTGTAAGCGAGGTAGAAAAGGAGCGCGACGGGCTCGCAAATGAGCGAACCTCAACTTTCGTTCCATGAGGAAGGCATTCCGCCTAACCCCACCATCCTTTGTTGACATAACTTGACTACGCGTCCCCATAGCTTTGAATAGCTTTACCATGCCCTTCATGGCGGTGTACACATAGAACATTATGAAAAGCTGCATCAAAAAGAGCGTTGATGGAATCAAATTGACAAAGACTGGATATGTTACTCGCGATAGAAAAACCTTCATACCAATTGAGGCACACAAATCCAGAAACAGCAAAAGAATTCCCACAGCAAACATTCTACGTCTCCTGTTTGGTGCTTCTTGACCTACTAGAACGAGAAAATCAATAACTCTGGTACTGAGTATAATTTTAGGTTCCAACCTTGTCTCAAGTGCCAAATGAGCCTTTGTTTAGTTTCTTTTTTGTATTCTCACTGCTGTGGTTTTTTATTACCACTACGGTGGATATAATATTCTTGTTAACTGTAAATCTTGAAGGTCTGAATGCAGATTTTATATATTTTCTGTGTTTTCTGTAGTGTACACAATTTTTTGTAATATTGTATAAAATTTTTAGGGATTACATCCTGCAGTTCTGCCCCTCGGAGTCGAGGAAGACAACATTCTCGACCTCGCCCTGGAGGATCAGGTATCGGTCGTGCACGAGCGAGTGGCAGTTCTCGCAGAGCGTGATCAGGTTCTCGAGGGCCGTCGCCCCACCGTAGCGCCTCCAATGAATGTGGTGCGCGCTCAAGTTCCGCGTGGAACCGCAGCAGACGCATTTCTTGCCGTCGCGCTCGAGAACTCGGGTGCGGAGCGCCTTACCGGTCGGCGTGTCGCGCTCCTCGTGGGGCAGGGATTTCCCGTGGTTGAGGGACAAAGTCAAGAGAAGTAGCAGTAGAATCATAATTATTTTTATATTTTTTAATATTAGAATTAGAATTAATATTTTTCTTCTCAAGCTCATTGTCAAATTCAGAATCAGAGTCAGATGAATGACTAGAATTATGAGCACAAGACCAGAATTTAGATTGACAACATAAGCTTGAATTATTTCCTAGCTGAGGAGGATCAGAATTATTAAAAGCAGGCTGCATAGAGATCTTATCAACAGAGTTCGAATTTAAACAATTTAGCTCAGAATCATGCATAATGGAAAGGACGGGCTAGCCGAGGGACTGGCGGATGGGCTAGAAGTCGGACCGCCAGTTGGGCTAGCGGATGGACTGGCAGATGGGCTAGCAGACGGACTTGCGCTTGGACCTGCAGAAGGACTAGCGGACGGGCTCGCACTTGGACCAGCTGATGGGCTAGCCGAGGGGCTGGCGGATGGACTGGCAGAGGGGCTAGCGGAGGGACTGGCGGATGGACTGGCAGTGGGGCCACCGGTTGGACTGTCACTGGGGCTAGACGATGGGCTTGCAGAAGGACTAGAAGACGGGCTAATTCTGGGATAAGGACTGGGGGGGGACTAAACCAATTACAAAAATCATCCTTAGAATTAGCCCTGTCTAGCAAGATAGTATATTTTCCAAAATCATTTGTGACTTTGTTTGTTCTCCACCCAAAGCGTGAATTGGCCTACTATCAGTCGACATTCTACACTGCTACAGTCTACACCCATCAACTGTCAAATAGAACACAACTTATAAATATATTCGTTCCGGAAAGCTAAACAGAATGATAAAACCCAAAGAAAAATGATGTTTGATTAAAAAATTTCTTGACATTACCGCCGATGTTAAAACTAAGGAATGGAGTTTTTTCTGGAATTAAATAACCGCAAACAGGAATCGGAACTTCAAATCCTTTTTGATTTTTTTCACCATTATTAGTAATGAAAGCGACAATTCCTGAGTTTATTTTTAAAATTAAGATTTCGGCTACCATACTGAAATCCATTTCTGTCATCCAGTTTGAAATCTTATAATTGGGGCTTTTAATATTTTTTTCTGGGGAAATTGAAAAGATTACTATTCCTATAAAAAAAGAAATGTTAAAAGCTAACAGGTGTTTAACCTGATTATTCCTTTTAGTTTCTGCTTATTTTAGGATGTATTTATTCATCTATAGCAGTATCTGTGGTGTTTATGTTTCATTTGGCTATTTTGATTTATTTTCTGTTTGTTTTTGGTGTCATTTAATTATTAATAAACATTTCTGCCTGTTTCAGTTATTATAGGACTTTATTTCTTCTTGTCTTAGGGTTTAATATTGCTCCTTAATCTTTCCTGAAAAAAACTTCTCTTTTCAAAAACTGTATTGTTAGTTCATAAATGTATAACAGATAATTTGACTCTTTACAGTCATTAAATGAAAAAAAAAGTTTTTTTAAACTGAAAGTTAGGAGCGACGTTAAAACTTAAAACGTATAGAAATTATTCTGTATATGTAAGGGGCTGTTCCCTCCTCGACGCCTCACTCCTTACGCTAAAGTTTTGTTGTTGTTTTATAAAGGAGAGCTGAAAGAAACAGTCAAACTTTAGCGTAAAGAGGGGACAGCCCCTTTCATTTACGGAATATCTGTTTGTTTCAAGTTTGAATGTCACACGTTACTTTCAGTCAAAAAAAGTTGTTTTCCGGCCCGTTGGTCGACGGACTCTCATGCGAGTCGGGTTCTGGCAGGGGAGGCAAATTATCCAGCGTCCGCGAGACCAAATCAGCCGGCGGCGCCTCGACCGCTTCATACAGTTCTTCCAGCGGCTCCAAGGATCGTTCAATCCTGGCAAGTTCCTCGCGAGCCGCCGGTTCCTCGCGCAATAACTGCGCCACCCGTTGCATTTCGTGAGGCTCCAGAGCACCGAGCAGATAGCCTAGAAGATCTTCGTGCATGTATGGATGCAAACAAAGCGTATGAATCATCCGATCTGGAGGAACTATGGGGGCTGTAGCCCCCCCCCCCTTTGGTATCCAATTTACACTAGATAGAATGGGTAATTTGTTTTCTTTGATTGCCAAACAAGAGAATAATCCGCGTGTCTGATCAAGGTCATTGACTAATTCCATCTAACTTTTCACACAGTTGAAAAAGTGTTGGAAACTGCCAATGTCTACTATGAGAAAATGTCTGCTTCATCATTAGAGTAATCTGCAGAAATTGGAATTTGGTGGGAACATTGGAAATTGGTAATCCCCAAAAATCTTCCACCAAACATCCTTAAAAGATAGTTTTTCTAAAAAGAAAATTCTAAAATTACATTGAAGATTCACTTCGTATCTATACACCTTTCCTGACAAGTCAGGTTTCGTCAATATCTCATCAAAAATCTCGTCTTAATAGCTCCTCCCTGACCACTTCACTATTACTGATTAAACGATCATTTTAGGAGAACGGGGATCATTCAAGATCTAATCGAATGTTACCCCCCCCCCCCCCTCCCTGGTAGTCAAATGAAGAGTTTGGTAGTCCGATCCTGCAAAAAGTTCGAAGGTGACTACGGCTACAGCTACTGATCCACCTCTTCCCCACCCACCCGAGGCGCCGAGCCAATCCGTGGCTCGGCGCCTCACCCTTTGGGTAGGATCTGCAGACCCATGTCTTTGCGCGCGCTCCTCCTCGACGACGACGCTCGGCTCGCCGAGCTGCTCACGAGCTACCTGTCCGACCACGACGTGACGATCGAGGCCGGCCGTGACGGGCCCACCGGCCTCGACATGCTCAGCCGCGGCACCTACGACGTCGTGCTGCTCGACGTGATGATGCCCGGCATGGACGGCCTGTTCCCTATTATTCCCCAACTCAGATCAAAAAATAATAGAAAACTTTGATAAACGAATGGCTGAAATTGACTCTCTCGTCTTTTATTCTAAGTATCAATATTATTTTATAGATTTTTTTCAAAGGTTATTCGTACTGTTCGATCCTTTGATCATATGGGTTAATAGATGGCTAAGGCTGGAACTATCTTGCTGACAAGTTGGTTATTGGGTTTGATTAGAGATTGGTGAAATGCTTAGCGGTTAATCCACAAGTTCATATCATGAATTTATTAGTAACAGTGGTGGAAACAATTGCTTTTATATTTGTTTTAGGAATTCTGCTTTTAAGGTCACAAATTGTTTCAAACTAATGTCCCAACTATAGTTAGTACATTTTCCAATATCCAAGACTATTTCTTTTTAGTGTATTTCTCTTCGTGTTCTTATTACCTGCAGTGGAAGCTATTCTTTTCTGTTTGGCTATTGGTAACGATCCCACTTACCTCAAAGTTGCTGTTGTCAATGATGAATTCCCGACTGCAACGCAAGGGATGGACTGTCCTTTTTTTGATGATTGTACTTGTGCAACTACAACGATCTCCAAGGCACCTTTTCTACGGGAGGCCACACAGCAACCTTGGTTCCGGTTTATGCATATGGCCCGGGCGCTGCCACATTTACGGGTCTCTATCAAAACACAGCCATCTATCACAAAATTCTACAAGCAACTGGTTGGTAAAATCGCTATCAAAATGACCAAGTATTTTCTCGTCCTCGTTACAGTGATGGTCGGCGTATCATCGGTATTTGCGCAACCACATCCAAGAACAGAAGACGTATCTACATTGGATGGAATTATAAATGCATACTAATTTTACTCTGTGCTCTAATTAGTTTCTGATGATATATTTATTTCCAAAAGTAACACTTTCAAGTTAAGTCACGGAAATATCATTGATATGTCTTGTTTAGTCATTTCTGCTGAGGTCAAATGGTGCGATAAACTTAAAATTTACTTGACACCCTAAGGACGACCTGCTTTTCATTTTACAATATATGGATGAGATAAAGCACAGTTTCAGGCACCCTTATCACCCTTCGTACGTAAAACGTGACCTAGCCATATTAGTCCTGCTTCCATTATAGCCCTAGACATCATCCCCCCTCCTCGAAAAAATTCCTGCATATGTGCCTCAATTTCAACGCTTAACCAGTTGATTTTCACAGCAAATGGTAAAAGAAACAAGGAGATGAAAGTTCGATACTAGAAGTAGCTCAAAAGCCCCTTTATTAAAAAAAAAAACTTTCCGTGAATTATTTTGGTTTCTCGAAACTTAATTAATAAAAACTTAGGCTTCGCGTGTTGCTGTGATCTCAAAAGAAAGGAAATTCAAGAAAAATTTGCCCTACAAAATTCTTCCCCTGCGAAAAATTCCTGCGATCGCCTTTTCTCCGCCGCTGCCGCTGCCGTACGTTTTGCGCGTCAACAGCTTCCAGTCCTGATCTTTGGAGGCCCGGCGATCGATTCGCAGTCGATGCCAGCGCCGGTAATCCAGCGCTGTCGTCAGCTGCTCCAGTCGACTGCCGGGATCATCCTGTTCGCGGCTGATTGTAATCTGCTCATGCAGAAACTCGCCCAGTTCCCGGCGATCCGCATCCGACCATCCGGCGACCTCCGTGCCGAGGACTTCGCAGGCTGCCGGCAGTCCGGCCGGACCTTCCCTTCTCCGCCTCGGTGCGGATCGCCGTCGCCTCCTGTGCGGCCTGGTTCACCTTCTCCGCAGCATGTGCGGCTTCGCGTTCGATGCGGGCATCGTGCGCCGTGTACTCGGTGTCCATCTTCAAGCGCACCTGGTCTGCGTCGCGCTGCGCCTGGTCCTTGATGCGCTCAGCGTCGGCTTCGGCCTCGGCGCGCTGCGCGGTCACTTCCTCACGGGCAGAGGTCATCAGGCGGTCGGCCTGCACAGCCGCGTTCTGGATGAGGACTTTCGCCTCCTCCTCGGCACCCAGATCTGGTGACGTTGGGGGAGTTGGAAGGGGGAACCAGCAATCTTGGAAAACACTTAGAGTGGAGAGATCAAGATGAAAATTGGTCGGTAGAATAAGCAAATGTCGTTGATACGTGATTGCGTAACTGGACTGGATCATTCTCTTTAGGGGAGTTAGGAGGGGGAGCCAGAGCTTTGTCAAGTTTGGTGCTTCTAGACGTGCTAGGACGATGAAAATTGGTAAAGTCATTTCCTCGATTCGACCATCTGGAGGGCTGAAGGGAGAGGAAAACTTAGAAAAGGAACTGGCACGCTAGTACTTTGTGAAGTAGGCAGGGCATCAGTTTTTAATTGAATATCAGGCAACACTTTTGGTAAACCTTTGAGGAAAGAGGGTTTTGAATCTTGAATCTGTGGAAGAGGTTGCTCTTGCTGAGGGGAATGAGCAATACCATTTGACAGCTTGTGCCCGTCTGTCGTGGATGATTGACGAATGTAGTCGTCAGTTTCTGAGATTGAATTTTCATGGTTGTAGTGAAAGTTACTACCATCCCTGCTCCTCTCCGCGCCTTTCGGTGCCTCATAACAGTCGATGACTGATGTATATCGTAGAAGTAAGGCTTTCGCCGCTCTGAGTCTTTCTCTAGCTGAACCTGCGACTTTAGGCCTACTTGGCCAAGTGGCTATGGTGCAGGGTGAGTTGAAAAAAACGAAGTTGAGTCTAAGAAATGATATAGCCCTGAAAGTAGAAGAAATGGCTATTGGCGGTGGCTCTGTGGATATAATCAGCGAAGTGTACGACTATATTGCGGTTGAATATAATCGTAATTTGAAAAGCTTGAAAAATTCCTCACAACCCTAAAAACACTAAGATATCTTTGCTGATCCTTGCTGCGATGGCTGAAGCGGGGCATGTTTTGCATGCGTTGTGGAGGTTGTTGTGGCGTGTGATTATCTAGGGTTTTTGGCCAAGTTAATTAAGGGCGTGTGGTGGATGCCTTGGCACCGAGAGGCGATGAAGGACGTAGCTACCTGCGAAAAGCCACGGTTAGTTGGAAGCAAACTTACCCGTGGATCTCCGAATGGGGCAACCCCGTCTGGCAAACCCAGACGATCGTCGGCTGAATGCATAGGCCGGCGAAGCCAACCGAGGCACACAGTTCTGACGCCTTGCAACATCAGGTGTCTTAATTTACCTTGTATCTCCACATTTGTCAGCACACTGGACAATTTTGTGAACATTCTTCCCCCCCCCCTGCAGATTCAAAACCCTAGCCTCATCCCTGCAGGTTAATAATACAAAATAAAAATTGCTGTTTTCTTCTTTTTTTTACTTTTTTTTTGAAAACAGGACAGAAACAGGTAACCAATAAACATAAAAGAACAATGCCAATGCATATCCATGACTTCTTTAAAAATAATTCCTTTTTATAGCTCAGAAAGGAGGATTCCACCAGCTGAAAGTTGGCCTGATTATTTAGAGGAAACAGAGGCAAGGGAATAGTGGATTAGATGAAAATGTAGATCTTATGAACATGGTAGGATTAGAAAGCCAGCGGTCAGATAGACCTTTTACAGATAGAAATCAAGAGCTTTTTTAGTCTGTAACGAAAGATGAGGTATAGAAATCCCTACAAGAGCTTTGTAACCCAAGATGAGGTATAGAAATCCCTAAAAATTATGAAAGATGAAATACCCGATTATCGTGAACAGATGAAAATGTTACAAACTTTGACCTGTGTTTAGATATAGTAAAGGTTATTGGGAAGTGTATAGATGTTTTCAAATTGTTCTTTTTTTGGTGGGGGGGGGTTGAGGGGAGGTGGTTACTTGGGAGGTTTTTTTCATGGAGGAGTTTGTCATGGGGGAAGAGAATTTCCATGAAGGGGCGCGGGATTTTCTGGCATTATTTAAAAAAAAATGAAAAAATAGATTTGAAAAAGTTTTCTCAACTGAAAGTAAGGAGCGGCGTTAAGATTTAAAACGAACAGAAATTGTTACACATTAAAGTGATTTATCTATAAATTAGTTTATAAGTCCCATCCGTGTCTCCATGAGTCGATTTTTTTTTCGCTTCTTATCTCTCTCACTCTCTTTCTCTATGTACTCTGTGTGAGTTATTGAGGTGTAATTCCTTCTTCTTTTTTCTCTCTCTATTGTTAAAGGAGACAAAACGAGTAGTTTTATGTATATCGTTTCTAGTTCAATAAAATCAAGTCTAAGTCAAATCTTCTGACGTGATATTGTCAAAAAATTAAATAATCTTGCACACACTATTTTCTAAGCACTCTGTCTTTTGCCAGTACTTTTTTTGTCTTGAAGGTTTTTAAGCATCTAGATTCCGAACTCAGCCTCAATTAGCATGTACGAAGGGGTATCAGCCCTTCCCCCCTCAGAGATATCAGCATTTTTACAATTACCTGCTCTAATTTTAACAGTTATCATAAACTACCAATTTTTCAAAATGAGGCAATTTTTGGTGCTGTGCTTGAAATATTGCCCCAGAACTTGAAAAATAAATTAATGGAAACATGCATGGTCCAGTAAACGGTATTTAATGCAAGTTCAATTCCAGCGCATTACAGGACTTAGCTATGTCTGCAATCATTGGCAGCGAAATACCGCTGCCTAAGTAAAGAGTGATGTGATTACAATGTATTTTTTTTTAGTCTGGGACCCTTTGTATAGAAGGAGTTGTCGTGGAAACTTCAAAAGCGGCTCATCCAATTGAAAATTGAAAGTTCTAGTGCCCTTTTTAATAGTCGAAAGTAATTAGAGGGTATCCCGCCCTCCAGCCATAGATGAATAAAACCCAAAACGAACAGAAATTACAATAATTAACCGATTCAAACTGGAACCCTGCAATGGTGCTGGATGTGGTCGGGATTTAAAATGAGAGTTCTAAAGCACAAGAACCTTCTAGATATCAAATTTCATTAAGATCTGGTCAACCGTTCGTAAGTTACAAATACCTCATTTTTCTATTTTTTGCGAATTAGCCCCCCCCCCCAGCTCCTCCGAAGAGAGCGGATCCGGTACAGTTATGGCAGCCACGTATCTTGGGCTTGTGCTTATTCTTCCCACCAAGTTCCGTCCTGATCTCTCCACACTAAGCCTTTTCCAAGACTTCCGGCTTCCCCCAAGTAAAAATTTGGAGTACTTGTTGCAACACTGCCCTCAACACACGTTAAAAGTTTCAACCATACACTTAGCCATTCTTTAGGTGTTTCTAGTATTCCCTTTATCAACTATGCAGGGACAAAACGAGTTTTCACTGTATTTGGCATCCCTCTCAACATTTTTTTAAAAGTTCAACAGTAATACTCTAAGCTTTTTTTGAGAATGTCAATCCCCAGGGGCCTTTGGACTATTTCAAACAAACTGTGTATCTTAAAAACTTCATTTGAGAAAAGTGCTCTTTTCTTGGTCCGGTTATGTCAGTCACGTATCTTAAGCCTTGTGCCTATTCTTCCCACCAAGTTTCATTCTGATCTCTCCACTCTTAAGCCTTATCCAAGATTTCCGGTTCCCCCCAACTCCCCTCAATGACACTGGATCCGGCCGGGATTTAAAACAAGGTATCTGAGTTACGAACTCCTTCTAAATATGAAATTTCATTTAGATCCGATCACTCCTTTGTATGTTAAAAATACCTCATTTTTTCATATTTTTCAGAATTACCGATAATTTATATTTTACCAATCACCTGTGGGAAGTCTGACTGCATTTCGGGGGTGGCTGGAGACGAGTCTTCTGCTGGGGGTTTTGCATGGAGAGGGAAGTTTCCAGGGGGTGAACTTGTCAGGGGAAATTATACACTGGGAGAATTTGCCAGAATTCCTATACAAAATTATTTTTATATGTCTTGCTTTCTCTTTGCCGTGTCAATTTTACGAATGGAGTTGTTAAGGGTAATTGTCCAGGGTAAATTTTCACCGAGATAGCGTTGTCTATAGGTTTTTTCCATGGGGAGAGAGATTTCTCCGTGGAGTAGTTTTAATGCTGGTCCTTACTTTCAGTTAAAAAAAATTTTTTTTTCATTGTTTTTTTTAAATAATGTTAGAAAAACCTGCTCCCCATTTATGGAATTTCTCTTCTCCCATGGCAAATTCCTCCCTGGGAAGATCCTTCCACTTAGCTCCTCCCCACAACCACCCCCCCTTAACCAAACAATCTCCACGAAAAGATCTGTACACTTTCAAATAATCATTAGTGTATGTAAACGCTGGTCAAAGTTAGTAGCTTGCAGCCCCTTTGTATGTCTTTTGGCCCTTGAGCAGGGACGGATTCAGACTCTGCCCGTTGGGAATGATGAAGAAGCCGATATCCGACGGATCGACACCGAGGATATCCACCGTCAGGCCGATATCGTCCTTGGTATCGGAGAAGATGATCTCACCGGAGGTCGGCTCACCGTTCGCGTCCTTCACATAGTAGCCGTAGCTGTTATGGAAGGCGGCGGATTCCTGACCCATGTTGGTGACACGAATGCCCTGGTCGTCGCCGCCCGGGATTTCATTCGCCACCGCAACCGGCCCATCGTCCTTCCCGTCGACCGAGATGTCGGCGTCGGTGTTGACGATCACGTCGGCGCCGCGCTGGAGGCACTCCAGGATCCCGCGCTGGAAGGCGCGCGCCAGGCCCTGGTGGGTCACGAGCTCGACCACGTGGTCGACGCCGAGCTCCTTGGCGACGGCGACGGTCCGGTCGGTGCTGCCGTCGTCGATCACGGGCGTCTCGACCACGTCGATCCCGGGGAGCTCCTTGGGGAGCGCCGCGTAGGTGGCGGGGAGGCTCTCCTCCTCGTTCCAACACGGGATCTGAATGATCAGCTTCACGTGAGGCACAAACTGACTTGATAAAGTCGTTTTCCCCGTTTTGACCATCTGGGGGGGGGGGCTGAAAAGAGAGAAAAAATTAGAAAAATTGAGGTATTTTTTAACTTACGGGTGGGTGATTGGTTCTTAATGAATTTTGATATTTAGAAGGACCTCGTGACTCAGAGCTCTTATTTTAAATCCCGACCGGCATTAAGCCTCTCATTTTCCTTTTAAAGCAATATATTGTTTCTTAGAATTTTTCCAGAGCTCATACCATATGAGCTCTTGGCTCTCAGAGACATCCGGCTACAGAATATAGATGTGATTTTAATTAATAACAGCAGAATTAATTCATTAATACATGTAATTTTGATAACAATTGATTAATTGATTGATTAATAAATGTGATTTTGATAACAATTGAATTAATTGATTCAAGATAACTTAGAATTTATTTATGGATTGATTTTGATAACAGTTGATTGATTTTGGTAACAATTCTGATTAGTTCTTGCTTTAGCCAGCTATTATCAATTCAAAAGTAAACAAGAATACAAATTCTACAACAAACAAGAAGAATAAGTAAGTAACACAGCCGCCGCGTCAAGTTCACCTGGTCCTTGGGCATTACCTGAGGATTAATCACCTTCCGGCCCTCGTACAACGGCAAGTGCGGCCAACGCTTAAGCCGCTGCTCCATGGGCAGATGGCGAACATTAGGATGAAAGGGCCACATGTCATTGGAATAAGGAATCCCAAAGAACTCGTCGAACCCCTGGCTGGTGGGAAGAAACTTCGGCTGATGCCCCAGATGCCACTTTCCGAAGCAAGCAGTTGCGTAGCCCTTCTGCTTCAAGACCTTGGGAATGATCATCTCGACTACTTTTTGACTATTATATTTTTCTTTTTTTATTTTGGGTTGTTTTCATTTTGTTGGAATCTTGGCAATCATTTTTTAATAAAACCAGTTGCAGTCGGTCGCTGAAATCCCTTGGTGAGATACTAGAAAAGATCACTTCACACAGATTTTGCTTATGTACTTGCGTGCAACCTGAAGCTATTAAGGATTCAAACTGAGAACCAATAAGAATTTTCCAGCAATAAAATAAAATAAACCTTTAAATTTTACTAGAGCAAACATTTTATTATCCTTTTAGAGGCTATATTTCAACTTTATTTTCCTTTAAGCAGAAAATAATTTTTACTTGGTAAAAAAAAAGTGAAAGGTAAAGGATGCGGCACTAGACCCTTAAGGTCTGAACCGACAGTGCTGATCTCCGTCTCAAGGCCCTTCAGCCAGAAAGTGCAATGGGGGGATGAGGACCTGTCATCCTGTGCTTTTGCACACCCTTCCTGTTCACCTTCCCCAGATTTCTCCAGGTACCCATTTAGAGCTGGGTCGACTTGGTAATGAGGTTACTTGGTAATGAGAATATCGACCAAACGCTGTTCCTAAAATGCCTTAGATATACTGTTTGAATGATCTGGATACATGAAACATCTTGTGATTTATACTGGCTACATGTGATGTTTGATAAAATATTAATACACAAACTCAGAGGCTTATGAAAGTGGGCTACTTAAACAGGTCAAATGTAAATCATTCCATTACTGACAAAGGGAAAAGGTAAACACACTACAAAATGTGTTTTTCATACTCTTTTTAAATACAATAATCATTTCCCTCTCCCCTGATGATATTATATCATAAATTCTCAATATTATATGTGTCCCAGCAAATTTTAAAAAGTTTAATTTTGCTTATGAAAGGAAGACTGATGACGTGGATTTGTTGACATGGATCTGTACGGACATCGAGCAGAGGCTATACGTCCTCCGTGTTGATAGGTTTTGCTTCATAAATCATACTAGCCAAAGAGGCTGTCGGACGACTAGCATTAAAAAAAAATACTGTAGTAGGTATTCTTTTGCCTCCCCAAAAAATATTTTGTCTCCCCCCCCCCCCTAAAAAAAATCCCCTTCCAAAAAAAAAATTTCATCAAATTTACAACTAGCATCAGTGGAGGTGAGGATCTAGTGTCCTCTTAAGGTACGTGTTAGTTTTCTTATCACCTGCAAACTTATCCTCATTCCTAGTCATTCATAAGCAACTGTTGGCTCTTGTAATCCTGTTATTGCTCATTGTTACTTTACAACATCGATTCTGTGGCGGACATCGGTTTCTGTAGCGAGCACTTGGCAAAACATTGGCAGATCGTTTGTCTTGTAAAAAGATTGAATTTAGCATTCTGTTTTACTAATCAAAACATGAGTGAACTCACCTTTTTGCAATCCAGCAGGAGAGAAAATTAGAAAATTTTAAATACATTCTCTCTATTCCAAATTCTTATAAAATTTTAAGACACAATTTTTAATACAATATTTTTATTTCCAGCTATTTTATTTCCACTTCTTTTAATATTTTATAATATTTTATTGGATATGATTTTATGAGCCATTCGTGCTCTATTCCATCGTATTTCATCCTGTTATTATACCCAATAGCATGTCTTATACAGAAAGTGGAGTCCTTTCAAGAAGACAAGACAAGGGAGGAATTGAAATTTCTCAAATCGCTACAACAAATCCTTCGTTATAGTCGGTATGGCTACCCATTAAATCTACCCGGCCCGGCGCCCGCCCCCAAACTGTTGGTAGTTTGCCGAAATGTGAGAGGAAGGCGTTAGAAACAAATTCCTTACGTTCTTTAAATTCCATATTTGTTTTCGAGAATTAATTGAGCCGGTTTTACAAGATAGAAAAATGTTAATTTGATTCAATCCGATCCAAAAACGCCTGCATATACTTCCCCACTCTCCCGGGGCGCTTTTCCGGGTCAAGTTTTGCTAAACGCCGGTACTGATTATATGCATGATGCTTCTCGTCGTTCAAGTTTTGCCAGGGATGCCAATTAGGGGGTGGATTAACCTCTACAGTTTGAAAAATACCTTCCCCTTTGTATTTACTGTTTTAAAAATGAGGAAATTCTCTTGTCCCCTCCCCCGCTATATTTTAGTCAATTGGCACCATGGACACTCGGTGGGTTTTATTGATAGAGGCACATACTTCTCTATTTAAATTTACTAATTGAGCTGTTACAATTTGTTGACTAGGCAAAAAAGAAAAAACAAGAGCTCATATGGCACTTGTCGCTACATCAGAACAACAACAAAAGCAGCAGCAGCAGCAGAAGCAGTAAAGAGTCAGCACCACCAACTTTGGACGGCGACAACAACAGCAAACCTGATAAAAGGATCAAAAAGATGAAGGAGACTTCAACGAATGTCTCGTTAGATACAGTTTGGTATCCGATCCTTGTGGTCGTTATGCTGGCTGTTGTCGTGGTTATGATGTTGAATGTCCTTGGTCTCGTTGCCGTTGTTCGGCAACAACAACAACTTCATTTGTATGAACAAATGATGACAGAATACATATATGAGGGGGGTTCACCTCCTCGTCAATACCTCGCTTTATACACTAAAGTTCGAATTTTGCTCTAATTCTTTAAGAATTAGAAAGAATTAGAATTAGAAGAAATTAGAAAGAAGCCGTCCTGGCCGAGTTGATTGGTGCGCTGGATTCAGGATCCTTTGTCTGAGAGGACACGGGTTAGAATCCCAGTGTACACAATTCTTTAGTTTGGGACGAGGGTCAGTGGCTTGACTCTGTCAGCTTAGCCAGATTCGACCCAGCTCCAAATGGGTACCTGGAGAAATCTGTCTGCCAAGGATCGTTAATCGGTGATGGCTAATCAGCTCTCGTTTCCATCTCATATGTTGTTTGGGGATTGATCTTTTTCATTCTTTCTTTTTGTTGGTGTTCCCTTCTTTATGCAGACATGTCTTTTTTCTCTTCATTTCTTAGTTCTCTTCTCTCTTGCTTTCTCTTGTTGTTTCTTTTTTCTCTTATTTTCGTGTTTCTCTTTTCTCTTCGTTTCTTCTTTCGTGAAACATATTTCATGTTTTCTCTTTTTTATGCTGAAGTTTTTTTCTAATCTAAAGAAGTTATATGTTAATACTCTTATCCGTTCCTGAGATTATGCAGGTACACAATTTTGATATCCTGAATACACATGCTGTCGTCTGATTTGGTTCAGCATTCCTTTAGAATTCCCTGAAGTTTTCCTTCAATGGAAAACTTGTCCTTTTCGGACTCACCCAAGATCAAACACCCTCTTTTGATTTATCCTGTATGTAAACAATTTGCAAATTGCGTAATTTAAAGCCCTTGCCCCAAGGGCTGTAGGGGCATGACAACCCCAGAGGCATGGTTATTAGACCTTTGAGGGGGGGGCTAGTTGTTTTCTGATCACTTTTGCCTCTAATAAGGGCACTAAAAATCCAATATACAGTTGAATGAGCCCCCACCAAAGTCTGTACAACTGTCCCTTCCATAGAAACCGTATGTGCCCCTGGGGCATAATTTACAAGGCTTGCCCCCGGGTTCTGGTGTGCTTTGCTATCCCTGGAGTTTTGTTACATGATCTTTGGTCTATTTTGTACGACATGGTATTGAAAATATTCGATCGGATATATTTGGGTAAAATCAGGTTGGGGGGGGGGGGCTAGGTTTTATTGATTTCTTGACACTCAGTCACAAATTAAAAGACTCAGAATTTACCTACTAGCTGTATTTGTTCTATGCAAAAATGTTTTTCTGTTAATTTTTCGATACCCAGTCAACAATTAAAAGACTTGAAATTCACCAAGTACCTGAGTTTGCTGTAGTCACAAGTGCTTTTATTAATTTCATATAAAAGACACTATAGTTTGCCAGGTCTATTAAAACGATGTATGTACAGTAATGTTACTTTTTACCGTTCATAGTCCTTTTAAATGGTTTTTATTTGGCCTTTTCTTAGCATTCGCCTTCGTTTTAGATTTTTTTTTTTTTTTAGAATTCGTTTTTGTTTTATTTGTTTTATTTTTCACCCACACGATACATAAAGTAAATATAGTGGAGTAATAATATATATAAAAAATACAAAGAGAAAAACAAATGAATACAAAGAGAAAAAACACAAAGAGAAAAACCACGATGTAGGTATATTTTAATTAAATATTTGATTTTTAGAGGTTGTTGGGTTAAGTTAGGTATTTGACATAATGCGTTCTGCGCGGCCTGCTTTTCCTAGTTCTACGAAAATGTTGTTTTTTCTCACTTTTTAGGGATATAATGAGAGAAGGTTGAGATGGCTAGTTCTGTGGATGAAGGGTGACAGATTGCCGAAGATTGTCCTTTTTGGCCAACAATCTAGGGCTAAACAGAAAGTCGTCCGCGGTTTGGTAGGATGTCATAAATAAAGATTTAAAGGAAATGGAAACTTCCTGGAAGGGTGTAAACAGGGATGCTTTGAAAATATTGGGATGGAGGAGGAGTGTGTGTTTTTGTTTTGGCCTCAGACGGCTTGGTGCTGCGGTGACCTAGATTTTCAAAGGCCAAAAATGTAATCATTTTTGTGGCAGATGGCCTAGGTATGACAGGAGTAACAGCAGCAAGGATACTAAAAGGGCAAAAGAAAGGTCTAGAGGGTGAAGATGCTCAACTTACTTTTGAAAGATTTACGGATTTGGCGTTACTAAAGGTAACCAATTTAATTAAAATGCTCTGAATGCAGAATTTTATATAACATACTTCGAGGATTAAGTCTAACCATGCAACTAGATCTTTACGCTGTTATTTAAAACAGTTTTTTTCATCTTTTGGTTCTCTTTTCAACTGAAATATGAAAAACGTTAATAACCAGTCGAACAATAAAGAGCACTTCCAAAATATCTAGTTGAGCTGGTTTGTTTGACACTTCTAAGGGAAGACTCAATATGGCATTGAATGTCTTTTACAAATCCTTCTGGGAGCTTTTATCTCCTTTTGCCACCGTTTGTCAAGGTGACAAGACACATATTGGCATAAAGCTTGCTCTGATTACCCACAAAAAAAAAACTCTACAATTGAGTAACAACCTTGTTTTATGATGTGCATCTACTCGGAAGATTCCCCCTCCAGCTCCCCCAATCTCAACAGATCTGGTCATAATTTGAAATAAGAGCTCTGAGACATGAGTCCGGTCATCTGTTCTTAAGTTAAAAATACTTCAATTTTTATAATTTTTCCAAATTAACAACCCGCAGCTCCCCCAAAGAGAACGGATCCGTTCCAATTACGTCAATCACGTATCTATAACTTATTCTTCCCAACAAGTCTCATCCTGTTAAGTCCACTCTAAGCGTTTCCCATGATTTTCGGTTTCCAAGATTTCTGGTTTCCTCCTCCGACCCTGAATCACAAAGGCCTTTAATACAATTAATAAATAAGGTTAAAATTAATAAAATTACTTCAGCGTAGAGATCAAGGCATTATGAGGAGGTGAACCCCTCATATGCGTAGTAATTTCTGTTCGTTTTAATTTTTAATGCTGCTCCTTACTTTTAGTTGAAAAAAAACTTTTTCATATTCATTTTTCATTGTTTAAAAAAAAACTAAGAAATCCTGCGCCCCCTTCATGGAAAGTTTCTTCCACCGTGATAAATTCTTCCATGGAAAGTTTTCCCCGCATAAACAAGAATAAGAGGAAGGCAGTATGAGAGGAAGAAAGAGCAAGAGGAAGAAAGAATAAGAAGAATGCAGAGTAAGAGGTAGGCAGAATAAGAGGAAGGCAGAATAAGAGGAAGAAAGAGTAAGAGGAAGAAAGAAAAAGAGGAAGGCAGAATAAGAGGAAGGCAGAATAAGAGGAGGGCAGAATAAGAGGAACGCAGAATAAGACGAAGGCAGTATAAGACGAAGGCAGTATAAGAGGAAGGCAGTATAAGAGGAAGGCAAAATAAGAGGGATGCAGAATAAGAGGCTGGCAACCTGCTTGCTTTTTGGTCTGCTTTTGAAAGTAAGGGTTGGCACATACAATATTTTCAGGCTCAACCCCTATTTTTTTATACAAATAATGCCGATTACTGATCATCATATTTTCGAACTGTAAACCTAATATCGTATACCATTCGGGTAATGACCCAAGAGACTTAAACTCGAAAACATTATTTTTAATTTTTGTCAGGTTTTTTTGCATATATCGCACATAAAAACGTAAATAATTATCTTTTAAACGGTATTTACTTAATTTAGAATCTTCTCCGGTCTCTATACTTAGGCAGTGCTATTGTGCTGTCTATGATGTAGCTGTTTTGTTATTCTTGTTGATTTTTGCTTTAAGTTGTATTTTTGTTGCTTGGGCTTTACCTTGTTTAAGTTTTTGAAAGGTTGAGTTTTGCTAGACTGGATCTTTATTGGGTTGGGATCTATGTGGGTTGAGTTTTGACTGAACCCCAATTGCTTATGGCTCCTCATTTTGATCATAAGCTATATTTGACTGAACTTGGCGTCTTGGTCAGCATACGCACAGAATAGTCAGACTTTCTAATTCTCTACGCTGGACCACCAGCAGGAACAGTAAGTCAATTCAAGTAAAATCCAAATTGTAACTCCTTTCAGATCATAGCTTCAGAGTCGGGCAATTATTTACTGACTTTCCTGTCCCTACTAACGGTATAGCCTTACTGAAGAACATCTATGCTTCGCACCAATGAAGAAAGAAGCTATTTCCTCTTTTTGCAGAGTACCGGTACTTTATTTCTAATATATAATTAGATAAGCTAACATGTTTCAGGCTACACCCTATTAAAGGTGGAGCCTCATCAAACTAGGTCTCAAAAACGGACCAGGCCACTTTTTTTTTCCAAACCACTTGAAATCTACATCCGTAAGTCACAGGATTAATGGAACGCTGATATAAAAACAGTTTTTTTTAGGTTATAGGGACATGCCTCCTATCCCAACAATGAAGCCAAAACCAGGTAACATAACTTATTTTCAGTCAGTATGAAACTGATCAGTAATTTCTCGGGACAAGGAAAATCCAATGCACAAAAACTGAAAAAATATTGGTTCGCCAGAAAACTAGATCCCAAAAAGAGCCGATGAGTTTTGTCTCTGGAGCTTGCGCGCCACCAGCGCTTTGACGACGTGGCGGTTTCCTTCAACAGCCGGGCACAAAGTACCGTCTGGGTGGCAGGCGCCTTCGGTTGAAAAATCTACGGCGGCCTGAAGTGTCTGGCCCGCGTCCGGCCCCAAAGCACAGCGCACAACTGTTTCGCCAGGGAAAATTTCTTCCAGCCGCAAGTCGTTGGGGTCAAAAAACTGAACGGCAGTCGTTAAAGACAAGTCCGGTTGTGTCAGGCCGTCGGATACCTCAAGAGTAAACACCGCGTCCTGACTGCATCGTTTGCCTTGTTTGTATGGTTGCCAGTGTTGATCCTGAGTACAAGACAGCAGAAGAGAAGCAAGTGCGTTCTATACGACATTCGATGCACAGCGCTATCTCTGTGTCTCACTCGCTGGTCGTCGATGTGTGCAGGAAGAAGCTGAGAGGGAGGCGATGAGGACGCTGATGACTCGCATGACGACTGTGGTCAAGAGAAACAAGCAGATCAGAGCAGACGAGAAGGCAGGCTAACTGTGCTGTGCTGTTGTGTTGTGTTGTGTCGTGTTGGCTTCTTATTAAAACTCAAACGCCATCCTATCAGCAAAGAACAAGAAGAAGAGCAAGTCATGCTGATGCCCCTGAACCTTCATGCGGGTTTGCGAAAGGGGCTCAAACCACCTAGCGGCTGGCCGTACATCCGTTCAGTGATGGTAGATCAGGCCGATCGAATTTCGGTCGTGGGTTCATCAACGGAAAAGGATCAAACCCACGAAATCATTTTACTGAATCGCCAAGGAGAAAAAATTGGTCAAGCAACAGCTAAAGGTGTTCCTCTGGCCATGACAGCAGACGCTTTTTTCGTGTCAAGGCGCTGAAGGCCTCCGACGAGGATCTCTATGGCACCTATCTGGCCCGGGACATCGTCAATATGGAGACCGGCGAGATTTATCTCGAAGCCGGCGATGAACTTGACGAGAAGAACCTTCTGGTCCTGATCGAAGCCGGGTTTGCGGAACTGCCGATACTCGACATCGACCACATCAATGTCGGTGGCTACATCCGCAATACCCTGTCGGCCGACAAGAATGAAAACCGCCAGGACGCGCTGTTCGACATCTATCGCGTCATGCGTCCGGGTGAACCGCCGCCTGCTGTTCCAGGCTTTTCCGGGCAAGGCCGATGGCGTCTTCGACGCTTCGCTCCGTGCCCAGCGCGGCTTTTGCCTGTTGCAGGGCTTCGGCCAGTTGTTCGCCATGACGAAGCCATTCGCGTGTTTCGCTGAGGGTCTTTTCCTCGCCCTGTTGTGGGGCCAGGCTTGAAAGCTCTTCGGCGTATTGGCGCAGGGTTTCTTCCTGTGCGGCGGCGGTCTGGTTGCTCTTTTGCGCGTTGGCCAGGTCGTCTTCTGCCTGTTTCCAGGCCTGAAAGGCCATGATCTCTTGGCTTTTAGCTCTTCTTGCCTCGCCACAAGTGTCATATGAGCTCTTAGCTCTTGTTCCTTTGGCTTTTCTTGTTTTTTTTTTATATACAGATTTATTGTTGTTTTTCTTTATATGTTTTGTTTAGGCTAGTTTTTTGTTCCTTTTTTCCGTTCATAGCAGCTTCCAGATTTGAAGCCAAAAATATTCGATGTTTGTTATTATTTTAGAATTAAAACGTTTTTTTTTAATTTTTCATCGTCTTATTAAAAATGTTACCCGTTTAAAATATTTTCGCCCAGCATCCGCCACATCATATGTCGTATCAAAGCCACCGAAACCGGTGCGCAGTTGTCGCGGATGTCCCGGGCGATGGCGTAGGCCGCCTCCAGCAGTTCGTCTTTGTCATGCACGCTGCGCACGAGGCGGCCGTCCAAGGCTTCCTGTGCGGGAAACACGCGTCCGGAATAACACCACTCCAGGGCCTGAGAAATGCCCACCACGCGTGGCAGAAAATAGCTTGAACATGCCTCGGGCAAGATGCCGCGACGGGCAAAGACAAAGCCGAACTTGGCTGTGTCCGGGAACGGCGACTACACCGAAGGCGGCTTCGTGGTCCGCGCTCAGTAGGCCATTCGGCTGTACGGAGGCTCGGGGTAGCCGGTCATCGCGCAGGCGAGCTCGATCGGTGAGACGAAGTGCAGCGTGGGGCCCTGTGTGTAGTGGTTGTCGGACACCTCGATCGGCAACCACGACTGCACGCCCTCACGCTGCACGGCGGTGAGGCGTCCACCCTCGACCGAGACCCACGTGCCGTTCTGATGGATGATCAGGTTGGCCCAGTCGTGCTCACCGCCGGTGTGTTTCGCTTCCGACTGGTCGTGGGTGACGTAGACGGAGGTAATGCCGACGCGCTGCTGCAGATCGCGAATGAAGAAGCGCATGTCGTCTCGCAACGCCGCGTCCAGGTTGGCCAGCGGCTCGTCCAGGAGAAGGACCGAGGGCTCGATCACCAGCGCGCGCGCCAGCGCAACCCTCTGCTGTTGGCCGCCGGAGAGCTCCCGCGGGTAGCGGGCATCAAGTCCGGTCAGTTGGACCATCTCCAGCACGGTATCGATGCGTTGTTTGCTCTCGCCGCTGGGCGTCTTGCCCGGTCTGTACGTGATCAACGACTCCGGCGACCTGCAGATGGTGGACGTTTCAAACAATCCATTTTTTCGCTCCGACCTCGACCCGCTGGTGTCGGGATTGGAGTGGATTCGCAACCCGGACAACAACTACCCGATTCGCGGCACGCATCAATAGGGGTGAGCAAGGCCAGGCATGACCTGGCCTTAACAGGTCCTACGCCGAACCTGAGCCGGGTCAGATCGCGGCAGCAATGGCTTTGCCGAGCTGCTGCGTGGTTGCTTTGCCACCCATGTCGGGCGTGATTGATTTTATTTAGAGGCTCCAATAGCAGTCCATTGATCTTTTAAGTCTTGAGCAAAGCGGTGACTTAAAAGTAACAATAAACAGAAGTCTCCGACTTCCACCATCTCAACATTCTTAAATTAATATTTCATCTATCTCAATCATTCCTGTTTTATTTTTATACCAGCTTGCACTACTGTAAGGATATTCAACTGCTTTTTTACAAAACCCTTCTTTTACAGGATTATAATGAATGTATTCCATTTTTTGATGAAAGAACTCATTGCTTGTAATTTCCATAGGTGCCCCCCTCCCACGCTCATTTTTTTCCAAAGTCACCGAATCAAAAGTATGAGATAGTCATTTTAATCAGCAGAGTCGAAAAACCGAATAATTATGTCTTTATGAACGACTTACTCCCCCACACTCTCCGTGGGAGGGGCTGCAAGTTACAAATTTTGACCAGTTTTTACATTTAGTAATGGTTATTGGGAAGGGTACAGACGTTTTCAGGGGGATTTTTTGGTTGAAGGTTGACGGGTTGGAGGAGGGTTTGAGGGGAGGGGTTTATGTGGGGGGGACTTTCCAGTATTCGCGATGCTGAACTAATGCTTGGAACGGTAATCGGTATCGCCTCCGCCGAAGTCAGCGAAATTCTGGCTGCCTGCGGTTACGACTGGTTGTTCATCGACGCCGAACATGGTGGGATGGATCCTCACGGTGCGCTTGCTCTGCTGCAGGCTGCGGGTGATTGCCCATGCCTTATTCGAGTACCCGCAGATGATGAAGTGTGGTTAAAAAAAGCACTTGATACGGGCCCGGCCGGTATCATCGTGCCGCAGGTGAATAGCGCAGAGCAGGCAAAGAGAATTTCCAGCCCTCAAGGGTAAATAATTTCTTAGACTGAGCTGTTTTTGCATTTATGATTAAAATAAAAACAAAATACAAATTTTTGATATATGTTAAAATCACATTAAAATTAAAAATTTGTTAGAATCTTATATTATAAGAAAACTAGAAACATAAAATAATATAGCACAGTAGTTTCCCTGACTTGTATTCGATTCTAATACTGGATTTTTTATTTAACAATAAAAATTATAGTTCATCAGACAATCCTATATCAAAAGAAATCCAAAGACGTGCACAATATTATAGGAAGAATTCCAGTTCGGTGGCAAATTTCGCCTCGATACCCTTTTCGCGCAGTCGCTCGATCTGTTTTTTCAGAACGCTCCGGGGAGCATGCGCAATCTCCTCATGATTGTGGTGATCGACGACATCGCAAAGGATGCTGATCGCGACTTCTTCTTGACAGATGATCAGGCAAAAGAATATGGCGTGGTCGATGACATCACCAAAAGGCCAGAAGTCGAACAAGATGACGACGACGAATAGTCATCCAGCATCGCCTGAGCCGCCAGGTTGCCATTGCAATTGCCCACTCTTACTAAACTTTTAATCGGCAATTCCAGACGTAATATATCTGTAGGGAAATTAAAGGAATCCCACACTCATATTATTCTATAATTCATCATGCTTCCTTGCACATACCAGTACTCACCTCAGTCAACACAAAAAATCGATCCCTCTTTTAACACTCACAGGCATATACTGAATCCTAAATTAATAACTCAATCCATGTCTATAAAACTGGTTATAACAAAGACACCACAAAGAGCACGGAATTCCCCAAGGGTCTTCCTACCTTTTACTTTCTCCAGGTAGAATAAAGTCTAGTTAAAGCCTTTCGTGAAAATCTGTCTCGGTTCGGGACAATTTTTGCGTACCCAATTTTAAGTTTACTATTATTGAGCCCACAAGATCGAAAAGCTGATAAAGATGAACAAATACTAATACCAAGCCACCGAATCGAAGAAACGAGCTTAGCTGAAAAAGAACTACAAGCAAGATCACTACTTCGATGTTGAGCATTAAAAAGTGAATATTCATATATCAGTATTAAGTTTGAGGCCGATTTCCTCAAATGACTTAGAAACAAGCTGGCGCATAATCGGTATTCTTGTCGTGTTGATGTTTACAGGTATTACACCCATATGAGTCCAGAGTTATGGGCTGGATAGACGGAGCGTTTTTCAGGTTAACAGCCATAATTATCATTCAATATAGGCGTACTATATGCCAGCTTTTAAACAAAGATGTCAAAGATTTCTTTCTAGATTCGTGCTCATTTTCACCGTTATAAGCTGACTTTTAAATCCAAGAAAGCTTTCCAGTACATTAAAATATTTCCAATATAAAATTTCTTGAGTTGCTTAGTAGCTCACTCAAGATCCCCTTAAATATTCCCTGAAAGTTTCACCTCAATACCCCTAGTCTCAGTAGTAGTAGTAGTCATAGCAGTCATAGTGGTAGCAATAGCAGTAACATGCACATAGTGCATTTTGGTTAGTTCAACATCTCCCTCAATATGCCATGAAAGTTTTAGCTTAAAACTTTTAAGTAGTTCCAAAGATATTGCTTCTATTCCCTTTTGAAAACCTGCATGTATTTGGTTTGTTTTGATTTAATTAAAACTCCTAGACATTCCTTGAAAGTTTCATTTTAGTACCATTTAGGGCATTACTCTGTGGTTTTATGTCTTTGAAGACTTAGTTTCTGGAACAGGAGCACTGTAAAGATTTTGATGTCTGGTATTTTTCCACCAACCTTAGCGATTTTGTTTAAGATGTGTCAGTCACTACTCAGATTTCATTCTGGTTATTTTGATGATCTTCAAATACCTAAAGGTCTCCTGAGGCTTGTTGGAGGGCCATAAGTCGAAAATATGCTCCTTAATACACTATTGAAAAGATGGTGTCATGTAAGAAAGTAGTCGATTTCGCTATTTTAACCAAAAGAAAAAGGTAATCGGTATCGCCCTAAAAGCGCCCAAAGTCCCTTACTGTGCCCTCCTTGAACAGTTTGGCTCAGGTTCCCTTGCTAGCCGTCGACAAAAACTGTCACTTGCTTTTGATACAGGGGTGTTTAACACCACATTCGATCGATCCATACTGCCCCCTGATTTCAAACCACATCGAGAAAGACCAGTAAGAGCAATGACAGAAGCTGTACCCCGTATACAGCCAATCAATGTATCTCGAAACAGATATTTGAAAAGCTTTCTTCCCTCGTTTGTAAAGTCGAATCACCCTTTGGTAAGTTACAAATACCTATTTTTTTAATTTTTCCGAATTAACCATCGCACCACTCCCCCTCCCAGATAGTCAAATTGGGAAAAAGACTATTTCTAATTTAATCTGGTCTGGTCCCTGATACGCCTGCCAAATATCATCGTCTTAGCTTATCTGGAAGCGCCTAAACTAGCAAAACCGGGACAGACAGACCGACAAAATTTACGATCGCTATATGTCACTTGGTAAATACTAAGTGCCTTAAAAACCTGATAAGCTCCCGTGCATAGCTTGATTTGTATAGTTTCTATGTTTTAGGTGAGATATGTTAAACCTGGTAACCAGTAATAAGTCAAATTGAGCTGTTAAGTTGCAGCTTGTGAATTTCTTATAAAATAAACGAATATAGTTTACCTAATTTCATTTATTATTTATTTATCTATGAGTCAATAATTTTATTCTATGGCTTTTTTTTAAGTTTTTTTTATTTTATTTTGAATGTAATTAGATTTAAAATTAGAAGGAAGCTTTTCGGAGTTACTTCTAGTGTTAATTATTGATTAAGAGTATAATTCAACTTTAATGCTGTTCCTTACTTCAAGCTGAAATTTTTTTTATATTTATTTTCTCTTTATCTTGTTTAAATAATGCTAGGAAATCCTACGCCCCCTTCACGGAACTTCTCTTTTCTCATGATAAATTTCTCCATGGAAAGATCCTCTCAGGTAGCGATTGGTATCAAATTTGCGTTTTTTAACGTTTCGGCTATTATTAAGCCAGTTCGCTCCTTACTTCAATTCGTTACCACGAACTGTTTGACTAAAGGTCAAGCATGACCTCTTTACCCATTGCAAATAGTATAAAAAAAAAATTGTCTGCTAGAATCTTGATTATTCACCTTTGATGATGGAAAATTGAATTATTTGATTTCTTCTTTGTGAGTTTTGTTTTTGTGTCCATGTGTTTGGGAAGACCCCCTCCGCCCCTCCCGTCCGACATTTGTTTATTAACTTATCCTTGTTACTTCTCTTTTATGGGTTTTTTCTATTTTTTTTTTTTTTTTTCCGTTCTTAACTTTGGAAACAATATTTTATAGTGATTTTTATGTTTTTTTTGTTTTTTTTAACTTTCCCAAACTTACAATGTGTTTTGCCCCATTTCTGTTTGTCAAAAATAAGAAAAAGTAGAAAGTGAAATATAAACGTTCTAGGTTTAGAGTGTTGCCTGAAGATCAAAATTTCGCTAGAAATTATTTTTTTTAGATTTTACTTTCTTTTTTTTAACGAAATTTTCTACTTTGACACTAATTTAAAATCAGCATACCTTATGGAATTCGGTCAGACCGATCATAAGTATTTTAAATCGAAAATTTTCGTTGGGGAGAAATTTAAATCGAAAATATTCGTCGGGGAGTCATCTTTTTCAAAAATGTCATTAGTTACAATTGCACTTAGGAACACATTTCTTATTTCCAAAGTCAGGGCTGGGAACGGAATGCAGCTGACCAAGACAAGAAAAGGTAACCTTTACCAAAGGTTGCCTTTGGTAACCTTTACCAAAGGTTGCCTTTGGTAACCTTTTACTATAGCAGGCACATGTAAATTTTTTACATATTGTTTTCGAATTTATCGCTGCTTTAAGCCCTTAGTTTAGAATATTACTCCAATTTACCCTTTTTCTCCCATAAAAATGCAATATTGATTAAACTTCATACGCAGGCGGCAGCACGTCAACCTGGTCGATGCTGATGTGCTCAGGGCCAAGCAGCATGGCGCCTTGCATATGTCGCGGTAAGCTCACCCGGCGCTGACCGACGGTGTGAACAGGATCTTCAGCGCCTGCTGCGCGCGCGCGAGCGACACCGCGTCCTCGAAGCGGTCAAGCGGCATTTGATGCGAAAGGAGCGGTGTGGGGTCAAATTTGCCGTCGGCAATGTGGTTGAACACGTCGCGCTGCTCTTTGACGCTGCCGGAGTACGTGCCGAGCACGTGGCGTTCGCTGTTCTCAAGGCCGCGAAGGCCAAAGTCAGCCACATGATGAAGGTCGAAAACGAGGTCGACACCCTTGCTCAGCTCGAAGAGGTTCTGGCAACGGGTGGCGCGGAAGTGGTTCTGCTGGACAATATGGACACATCCACCCTCGCCAAGGCGGTCTCCATGGCAAAAGGCCAGCTGGTGACCGAAGCCTCCGGCAACATGCGCAAGGAACGCATTGCCGAAGTCTCAGCCACGGGAGTGGACTTTATCTCTTCGGGCGCGCTGACCCATTCGGCCCAGACCCTGTGTGAAAACATTTACAAGAATCTAACAGTAAAAATTTAGTAACTGAAAAATTTTAGCAGTCATGGATTCAATTTTGCGTGTCTAAAATGTTGACCTGATTTCAGAAGATCGCGGCAAAAAGCGCTCCGTAAATTTGTCACCAAAACGGGGCGGGGGTTTTGATTACACTTAATACGGAAAACGTCTTTTATGTCGCTAAGATGTATCGAGGCGTTCTAGATAAGTACAGATTATTGCTTCATTGACAATAAAATACATATCACAGAGCTAAAGGTAAAGCTATGTGTCTTGAAACGTCTTGAAGAAACGTCTTGAAGAAAAATGTCTTAAAAACTTCCCTGCTTGACTAGTGGACTCTGACAAACCTTATTATGTAACACCTCAAACCCTGTTACGTAACAACCAAATGAAACCCTCCCTATTGCATAACAGCCAATGTAAACCCCCCTATTACATAACAGCCAAAGTAAACCCTCTCTGTTACATAACAGCCAAAGTAAATCTATATGATTTAGTCCACAATATCCATTTGTCATCTGTAGGATATCCTGTTATTGTATTGTAGCATGAACCCACAAGATATTCCCAGAAAAATGATAAAATGATAAAATACCCCAGAAACTAAAGTGAAAGTGACGCTTGCATCTATTTAGAATCTACTTAACCCGGAATAAACCCTAGCGTACAACGTAAAGAATGATTATTTTGTTTTTGCAATATTTCTTGTATTTTAGCTTTTGAAACAGCTTAGTCATTTTCTTTTAATTTTCTATGTAAATCATCAATCCCTGAAAAATGAGCGTAATATAATTATAAAACCCTGTCTTCCAAATCACAATGGAGATATAAAGTGGGAATAAATCATCAATGGTGAAACCCTGAGCATGCGCTGTGCTTACTCTACCAATTCGATAAGAAAATTTATCTTTAAACAGTGCGTAGCAACATATATAGTTGTTCACACAATGTTCAGAGTTGCAGTGACTGTGCTCAAAACAAATGAAAAAAGTACCATTTTAGCCAAATAAACACCAATTTTAAGCAAAAAATCAAAACATTTGCGAATTTACCTATAAAATCAGCCAAGAGATTAAAAACCAACGTATCCGGCGATAAAATTATGACTATGTCTTACTGACCTGCAGCGCATGACCGCGGGTCCAACCCTTCGAAATCGGATTGGTCTTTCCTTCGGTAATGCCGCGCCCCAGGGATGTATTGGAGAAATCCGAGGTATCGACATGCGCCAGGTCGTGCCGGCCGAGATAGGAAACGGCCAATTCGCGGAACACGTAGTCGAGGATCGACGTGGCGTTCTTGACGGCATCGTTGCCCTGTACCATGCCGGCCGGCTCGAAGCGGGTGAAGGTGAAGGCCTCGACATACTCCTCGAGCGGCACGCCGTATTGCAGGCCGAGCGCCGGTCGCGGTCGGCTCGGCCCAGGGTACGCAGGCCGCGCAAGCGACCGTAGGCCCCCATCTCGACCACCTCGGCGACGGTCAGGGGGAACACCTCGTCGAGCGACTCCCGTTGCGGGACGTAGCCCATCGACCGCACCGACCGGACCACGCGTCCGGTCGCCGTGGGGACGAGGCCGAGCATCCCGCGGAAGAGCGTCGTCTTGCGGTCACGGTGGGGCACGGCGATTCCGACGAGGTCGTCGGCGCTGACTTCGAGGTCGACACCGGCGACGACGACTCTTGAGATATATGCAAATATCTTTGCAATTACCATTTTTTTGCTCTTTACGCAATTTAATGTATTTTCATACTGGACCTGTTCAAAGATATTTGATTTTTGAAGCTAGTCCGATTTCTAACAACGATATTTACTAACAGGGCGTAGAATTAGTCCCTAAAAGTCCCTAAATCCACTTTTTTGGCTCAAGTCCCTTCCAAGTCCCTTTTTATCTAAAAAGTCCATTGACTCCCAGAAATACCTAAAATTCCCTCTTTGGGAACATGGTATATTTAAAATCGAAGCATGACGATTTCAGCAAATCGATTTTCGATTCCGAAAAAAAAAATTATAAGAAACTTTCTTGGTACGCATCACTTTTAAAGTTTAGAGGGTTTGACAACTAAGTGTACAATTAATGGCTAAAGAACAAAGCAAGAAAGAGTATCTTTCAAAGCCTGTGTCTGAAATCTTACCAAATATGCTGCAACGCTTCACGCTTTTCACGCAACGTATTTGCAACTGAAATTAATATTACCATAACAGATTAGTAAAGGAGTGAGCTAGATAAAAATTATCTGTCCAGAACTCTCCAAAGTGCATAGTTTATTTTGGCGCACCCGGTATTATGAAAGGCAGATGCAAAGCTGAGTGGCTTTACCAAACAAAATGTTCACATCTAGGTTAGCCTTTGACAGACACCGGGTGTCCCAAAAAAAGTACTCCTGTTTCAAAAATCACCAAAAAATTGATTATCAAACCTTTGATAAAATTTTCTTTTTGAGTTATTTTATCAAGGACCCAAAAATATTTATAGATGATAAAATCTTTGCTTTTGATGCAACAAGGTAGAATAATTACACGTTGAAAAACCTTATAGCTTTAAAATTCCGTATAATTGCTTTAATATAGGCGCAGTTTGGTATTTTAGTGTCCAAACACTCCTACCTTTAACCAATGATCCAAAAGGGGAAACGGTGATACTATACCTGTGCAGGAGGGGCAGATGTCCCGCCCCAGTTTTTTTCTGGCATCTAATACTAATTTCCTTTTATTTTATATATTTACGCTCTTATGGTATACCTTGCCCTCTCTCCACCCTCAGACAATGAAGCCTAAAACTACAACTGGTCCCTGGGAAAATTGTACCCCCCCCCCTATGACCGCTCCGTGAATGGTCGTTTCACTGACGTCATGGCGGCGAAAATCGACCAAGGGTTCCCACTCTACATCTCGTCCGGTTGGAATGCCTGCTTCTTTCAGGCCCAACGGAGATTGGGGGAACATTTTACTACCGGGCCTACCTTTTGAGACCGCTGAAGGAATGGGTTTCATGACCGCACCTCGTCTACAAGCGCCGTCACTTTGAGTTCTACCGCGATGGGTGTGGGCAATGCGCGAATCGAAAGCGTGGTTCTGGCTGCTTGAATATTTTCGAAATACTGCAGCAAGAATTGAGGATAATAGTTGATGTAGATTTTAATTTTAACCTGTATAGTTAAACCTTTTTAACTTTTTGTACCAACAAAAAGGAGAGAACCTACTTTTTGTTTGAACAATGTGTTATTTTTCATTAGTAATTTTTTATGTAATCGTTTCATATTTTAGTCATTTAGTCATTGAGCATTAAGTCATTTTATAAAGCTTGATTCACTACTGATAAAAATTTACTTTTTCGGGCATTTGAGAAATCAGGGGTTTCTCTAACAGATAATTGGCGCATTAAAAAGTGCGCGGATTGAGCCGCCGCGATTGTTCGAAGTGATCGATGGCTCGCATCACCGAGTCTTGCGCGAAATAGGCGGTCCCAAGCTGAGCTTGCAAAAACGGATTCTCGACATCCTCAGCCAATAGTCGTTCGTAAATCGTACCGACATCTTTCCATCGATTCTCATCCGCCAACAGCCGCGCCAAGCTAATGCCCACGCTCTGGTTGGTCGAATCCATCTCCCACGCTTTGACATAGACGGCTTTTGCTTCCTCGGCACGTCCCAAAGCATCTAAACTACGTCCACATCACCACCACATCCATGCAGGGTTTGATCGGCTCGGAGACCAGCGCCTGCAGCGCCAGCGATTCAATTGGCAGGCGGAATCCGGCCATTTCGGCCAGCACACCGGAATGGCCCGCAACCACCATGCCCAGCTTGTCACAAGCGATGGCGCCCTGGTTGGTTTCAACGCCAACCACTTTGCCACCTTCCGAGCGCACCCCGGTCACTTCGCATTTCTGGATGATGTCCATGCCCATCTGCGAACAGGCACGGGCATAGCCCCAGGCCACCGCATCGTGACGGGAAAATAAAACAACACTAGGCCACCGACACAACTAATACCGCCAAACTCAACTATAAATATGAAAAAAACAACATCATCATTACTTTACTTTTCCTCTGGGAGTTGCATATCATCATAACCTTCAAAATAAACAAATGAATCAAAACTCATTATCTAAAAAAAGAAGTTCCTTAATGGTCTTCGAAATATAACCGAGTCTCAAATACTCTTTATATTACTCGTCAATCTATTTCATTTCCGTGTACCTCTGTATAAGACAGAAAAACATGAACGGGAAGAAATGCGGAAACCTAAAACTTGGAAAACACTTAGAGTGGAGGGATCAGGATGGAACTTGGTGGGAAAAATAACCACAAGTCCTATGTATATATGATTGGCATAACTGGAACTGATATGCCCTCTTTGGGGTAGTGCGGGGGGGTTAATTCTGAAAAATTAGAAAATATAAGGTATTTTTAACTTACAAACAGGTGATCCGATCTCAATGAAATTTTATATTTAGAATGACATTGTGTCTCAAAGCTCTTATTTTAAGTCGCGGCTGGATCTGGTGACATTGGGGGGAGTTGGGCGCGACTCTTCCGAATCTACGTCGCTGGAATCTTCGTCATTCGAATCAAGTACCTCTTCCTCGGTCCAGTCTTCAGGAATAACGATCGTCGATGCGAAACCGTCTTCGTCCTCGACAGCAATGGCGAACAGTTCCTGGTCAATCTGCATATTGACCGTATGTTCTTCCTCAGTCATCGGCGGAATGTAGTGATCGCCGCTGTCGTCAGTGTCCGTTTCCGCATCTGTGCCGTTCCCGTCAGAGCCCGGCACAACGTTTGGTTCTACGCCAGCCTTGCTGATATAAAGTCGTTTTCCCAGACTCGACCATCTGCGGGGCTAAAGGGAGAGGATAAATTAGAAAAATTAGGTATTTATAACTTACGAGTGGGTGATCAGATCTTAATAAATTTTTATATTTAGAAGGACATCAGAGCTCTTATTTTAAATTCCTACCGGCATTAAGCCTCTGATTTTCCTTTTAAATCAATCTTTTTATTCTTAGAATTTTGTTAGAGCTCATATCATATGAGCTCTTGGCTTTTAGCTCTTCTTGCCTCGTCACAAGTGCCATATGAGCTCTTAGGGCAAGGCAGTTTGGGACCATTCTACTACAGGATGATTTATAATTATAAAGGATTATAAAATAGGTGATTGCCGGGCACTGTGTTAGAGTATGAGAATTTGTTTCGAAATAAAACTACCAAATACATGCTTCTGTTTTGGGTACCTTTTTTAGTCTAATATTACGCATTGTTTTAATTATTTAGGTGTGCCTCCTTCTATGCAGAAGATAATGGTTAAGGGATTAGCAAAGGATGAATTGACATTAGCTCAAGCAGGTGTTACACAGGGATGTAAAATAATGGTACTAAAATGTTTTATAATGTGCTTAAAAGAATGTGATAAGAACATTTTCCCAACTCCACACTGATTTTTGAAGATCTGTGGCAACAATTCCTGTCACAACAGCTACATACAAGTGTTTTTTTTCTATTCTGAGAAGAGTGAAATCTTACACCACAAGGACCTTAGGTCAGGAACAGCTTAATTAATTGGCCTTCTTATCCAGAGACAGGAAACACCTTCCAGGGTCCTAATTTCAAGCATTTACCCTTTGCTGGAAGTTTTATCCATTAAGTGGCACAACTGGCCCAAGTAACGCATAAACCAAAGAAAAATAAGGATCAGGATTCTTGCAACTCATATAGACCAATAATTGTTTCTCTGACGATTGGAAAGATTCTTGAGAAACCCATCTTTAATGAAATTAGTACAAAGTATGATCACGGTGATGATCAATTTGGTTTTCATGAAAGAGCTCGCGTGCAAAATGCCCTTGCAATTTTTTAAGTGATTCTTGAAAGGCATAAAAAGTCAAAAAATTAACCTCTACGTTTGTGCTATGACCTTTCGAAGGCTTTTGATTTTTTTACTCACCCTGTGCCCCCTGGCGTCCCCGTTGTTGTTGTTTCCCTGTGTCCCGGTTGTCATTTGTGTCCCAGTGTCCCAGTCTGTAATTTCTCTTTGAGTGTTGCAGTCGTCATTTATATTCCCTGTGTCCTGGTCATCATTTGTATCCTGGTGCTTTGTTGATGGTGATTGCTAATCAAACATTCCTTGTGTCCCAGTTGCTTTCTCTTTGAGTGTCACAGTCATCATTTACATTTTCTATATCCCGGTGTCCTGGTTGTTATTTGTGTCCTGGTCTGTAATTTTGTCATGAAATAAGTTTTGAGCTTTTTGTTCTATGCTCTATCGTTGTTTTTTTCTTTTCCGGTTAAAAATGGGGCTATTCCCAGCCTGGGGGTGCGTGGTACGTGATGAATCCTAGTTTGGTGGTAGTTTGAATTTGCCTGAATCTAGCTCTGGAGACATCCTCTCATTGGGTGAGTAACTACTTCAACTTCCAAATAATCCAATTGATGTTCTTAGTTTAAAAAATAATTAAATGAGTGAGTATAATAGATTTACATCAAATCCCCATTTTTCAGCTGTTAGTAAGCAATCAAAATGCTATAGGTGAACAGTAATCCATGATGCGAATTGTAATGATCAAAGTGACACGCTTAGAAGAAACAGTATTAAGCTCCACTCGCCGATTTTACCATCAAATTAAATAAAAAAAGATTTTTTCCAACTGAAAGTCAGGAGCAGGATTAAAACTTAAAACTTACAGAATTTATCACGTTTTTTAGGGGGTTAACCCCCTCGTCAATACCTTGCTCTTTACGCTGAACTTCGATTTTTCTTCCCATTCTTTAAGAATGGCCCTTGAATCACAAAGGCCGAGACGATGAATTAAAAAAAAAATAAAAAAAATAAAAAAAATTGAAAAAAAATTGAAAAAAAATAAAATAAAAAATAAAAAAATCCGTAGAGAAAAAAAGATTAAAAAGATTAATGGGAAATTAATGGTGAAGATTAATTAATGGTTTCTAGGAAAAAACTTAAAAGTTCATGTCTTATTATATTAAATGGTTTAGTATCATCATAAACAGTATGAAATTTTCTCCATGCGCTTGTTACCATGTTCCTTGGTGAAGCAACAGCAAGAATCAGAACTTGCCAAAGAGCAGTATTTGCTAAACAGTAATCCAATTGTACTGTCCTCGTCTGGCATTTAACAGATCCCCTACTTTTCCTTCTTCTGGGCAAATTTATTTCCTTCATCTTTTAAATATTAGATATTAACATAAAACATTAAATACTAGACATTTAAATATTAACCTCTCATGCTATGGTATCGTGATGTTCAATATATATCTAATTATTCTTATTATCTTTTTACACGCAGTCCTACTTTTCCTTCTTCTGGGCAAATTTATTTCCTTCATCTTTTAAATATTAGATATTAACAGTTCCTTTCAAATCATCATGTAACATGAACAGACTAAGTCCAAACACAACAGATCCAAGTAGAAAAAGGGATAAACATGTATTTCCGACTAACAGTACAGGTATTGTTCGACATGTATTATCGAATATGATAATTAATAGAAAGATTAGACTAAAAATTATCGCAAATAAGAAACATACGATTATAAACACATCCAATGGGATAAGCCAGGATTCCATGCTTAGCAATGAATGGTGCGCAGATGAATGACATGGGAAATTCTTGTTGTATGATGTGTTTAGCCATCGCCTTTGCCGATAGTTCTCCATCTAACTCTTAACATGTTTCTGCCAAAACATGGTAGAGTAGGTATTTGTATAAACTCTCGTAAAAGCTGGGTAAAGTTACTCGAGAGTTACATTAAAATTTGGTCATCAGCTTTCTATTCTTAATTATTATCAATAAATTTTGGGGCCTACAACCAGTATCAAAAGATCCGAGTTCAATAGAATAGTTAAATAAAGTTATGCGAAAGATAACGCTTATTTTGGGGCTGGTTCAATTGCAAGCCTGTTGATTAAAATTGGTCATGTCCATTAAATACAATGAAATCCTGTTTTGAATAAAATATAGGAAATCTCCGATTTTCTTTATCAAAATAATAAAGACAGTAATAACGAAAACTCACTGTTTGAATTCGGTAAAAGGAGACTTACGCAATCATATATGTATTAGAAAATCAGATAAAAAGTTCAGTTTTCAAGGAGCAAGGCCTCTATATAGAGAAGACTGCGTTATTTGCAAGGAGATAAAAAAAAACATGTTCCTAGCGACTTGCGTTGTCAATAGGATGTCCCTGTTTTCATAAATAGTGAATGTGGTTGTAGGGCGAATGGTGAGCGCACAACGTGAGCAGATTGCAGTACTAAAGGCCTTTGGTTACAGCGATATGGAAGTTGGTCTGCATTACATGGCCTATGTGATGTTGATTGTGTTGATAGGCCTGTTGCTTGGGGTGACTGGTGGTATCTGGTTGGGACATGGTCTGAGTGAGTTATATATGGAATATTATCGCTTCCCTTGGCTGGAATATGAACTGCGCGGGCAGGTGCTCGCGATGTTAGCCATCGTCACAACAGCAGCTGCACTGGCAGGTCGTGCCCGGCGACTGGGCCGTTTGCGAAATGAACCACGTCCTGAATTATTACCGGCTCAGCGCCGACAAGCGCATGCTGTTTGGCGGGCGCTGCAACTACTCTGGTCGCGACCCGAAGAGCATTAAAGACTCCATGCTACCGCGCATGCTGGAAATCTACCCGCAACTGAAAGACCTGAACATCGATTACGAATGGGGTGGCAAGATTGGTATTGTCATTAACCGTGTACCGCATCTTGGCCGCATAGGCGGCAACGTATTTTTCGCACAGGGCTATTCCGGTCGCCGAGGCTCGGCAGGACGGATCGAATGTCGCCCGCTTTTTCGAACAGGCCGAAAAACCCAAACGGCCCTTCCAGCACGCCGGTCAGGCCCGGCAGGCCATGTTCCGCGAGATCACAAGCGGCAACCGCGTTGCGGGCATTGAGGCCGATCTGGAGCGCCAGGATCGGTGAGCCCTCGGTATGCGCCTGCATGGTCCCGCATAGCTGCGAGTAGCCCAGCGCGAAGGCCCGCAGCAGCGTATCCTTGTCATAACGGCGCACCGCGCCCATGGCCGCGACCGCCGCAGTTTTAGAAAATCGCCGGAGAGCAGGGCAACGATTTCGGGAACGGAGGCGCCTAATACTTTTCGGATGCCGATTTCTTTAAAACGCTGGCGGGTAGCGTAGGCGGCCAGGCCAAATAATCCCAGGCAGGCGATTAATAAGGAGATGGTTACGACGGCGAAAAATAGCTGCCGGAACACGCTTTCGGAGGAGTATTGGCGGTCGAGACGGTCATCCAAAAAGGAATAGCGATAGAGCGCTTGCGGAAAATGTTTTTTCCAGGTTTCTTCGACAAAGGCCAGGGAATAAAAAAAAGTTTTATCAAATGAAAGTAAGGAGCGATATTAAAACTTAAAACGAACAGAAATTACTAGGCATATGAAAGGGGCTGTTCCCTCTTAAACGTCCCGCTCTTTGCGCTAAAGTTTGACCCTTTCTCACAACTCTACTTTTTAAAACAATAAAAGACTTTAGCGTACAGAGGAGGGCGTTCAGGAGGGAACAGCCCCTTTCATATACGGAGTAATTTCTGTTCTTTATAAGTTTTAATATCTCTCCTTACTTTCAGTTGAAAAAACTCGTTTTTTTTATTTGTTTTATGTCAGAAAAAAAAGTGTAAAAATTAAGAAAAAAAATGCTTCTTCAAACCACACATTTCTTTTACGATTCGATTTGACCATCCATGTCATTTATCTTCTAACTGCAAATATTTTTTTTATTTCCATTATGGATTCATTGTGATTCTTTTTGTTGCATGGGTTCTAGCCATAGATCATGTTGTAGTTCATTTTCTTAAATCATTATAAAGCCTTTTTCCGTGCCTTTTGCTGTATCTGCTTGGAAAATTCAAAATCATCTGTAAATTCGCATGACTAAATATCATGTTTCATTAAGATCCAATCACCTATTCGTAAGATAAAAATACCCCAATTTTCATGTTTTCCAAGAATTCCAGTTTCCCTCTTAAACCATTCCCCCCAATGTCCAGGATCTGCTCGAAATTTAAAATAAAAGCTTTAAGGCACAAGATCCTTCTAAATATCAAATATCATTAAGATCTGATCACCCGTTCGTAAGTTACAAATACCTCATTTATCCGAGTTACCCCTCCCCCTCCCAACTCCATCAAAGAGAGCGGATCCGGTCCGGTTATGTCCAAAAAAAAACGCTCGGAAAAAAAAAAAGAAAAAAAGGTCAATAAAGCAAATTTTCTGTAAAAAAAAGGTCGGTAAAACAAACGCTGGGTAAAAAAAAAGGTCGGTAAAACAAACGCTTGGTAAAAAAAAAGTCGGTAAAACAAACAATCAGTAAAAAACGCTAAGTACCTTTCGGACCTTAGTCTTGTCTCCTTCGCTCGACTGCCGTGACAAGGCAACAGCGATGTGTTCTGTTATTTACGAAGCATATTGAATACGAACTTTTGTCTTTCGTTTGTCACTTTACCATTTAACAAAAATGGCACTGAATTTATCATGGTCATAAGAAATCCTCAATCATCTCCTAATTTTAAGCAGGAAAATCAAAAGAACTAAATAATAATTAAAGTGAAAAGTTACGACACTACCATGGCTATAGGACTGCCCTCATATGAAGGAACATTAAAGCTCAATTCGCTCTGTGGCAACAACTCATAATAATAAAGAAACTTCATAATTTAATGATGGAAAAATTCAAGATTTAATTAATTTTTGTAAGGAAATAAAAATATAAAAAGGATAAAAATTAAGAACTGATTCGGCGCAGCCAGGCAGAATTCGGCGGCGGGTTTCACGGATTCTGGATGCTGGGAGGAATGGCCGGCGGCGGAATGGGCTTTATCTTTGATCCGGCTGTGCGCGACTCTGCGCAGTCCTGGCTGGAGACGACGATGCTGCAGGTGAAACAGTCGATGCAGGACGCCGTTCCGTTTGCCATGGATCCGGTTGTTTATGACTTTGCCATCAATGATCGCGGGACAACTGCTGAGTTGTCGACAGGCGGAGAAATGCCGGAAGGCTACGCTGCTCTGAATAATCAACGGTAATTTGGTTTAGTAATAATAAATTAATTTTGGTGTGATCAATGCGTTTTAAACGAAAATTCAAATTATCAATTATTTTTGTGATCGCTTTTGAAAAATTGTCTTCTGAATTAAATGATTCGTTATTCATTGTTAATGACCGTAAATTTACCTTTCTGATCCAAAACATTACAAATTGCATTTGGTTGGGAAATATTGAAAACTAATAATTCAACTTCTTTATCTAAATTAAAACTAGCGGCCGTTAAATCAAAAACTTGTAATTTTTGCGCCATGTTAAGCGTACCCCAGAGGCGGTGGAACGCAGTGGAGCCGTTGATGTGGAGAAGCACAAATGACGTCACATCGGGGTTCCTTTGTTCTTGCCGGCTGTTGAATCTCACTAGATTCATTCTTTTGCAAACGACGTACGAATAAAGCACCCACCACTCCCTCCCTCGCGGAAGAATGGAAAAGGTGCCTAGTAAATGGCCCTTATAGCAGCATCCACTCCCCTAGGCCAATGTAGAGTGTCTTTTGCGTAACCACAGAGGTGGTGGAACGTAGTGGAGCCGCCCACGGGCTTGGAGGAGGCACCAAGTTCAGAGCTCTTTACCAAAAGCTTCTCATGGGCAAGATAGGAGGTTTCATAACTATATTGGTATCTAAGCTGTGCTTCACATATAGCCTACATATTCCCGCTCATAATTTATTTGACAAGAGTTTGGCAAACTGTTTTAAGCAATTATTTCAAAAGTGAGGAAATGCCAGATCTGTCCGTTAGACGTGAAACCGAAGTTATATTCAATGTCCTTTAAAAGAATATATTTATTATGCCAAGACTCTATGCTGTTTCTAGACGTCATACAAGAAGCTAATTAATAAAAAAAAAGCAAATAGTAATTCACAACAGTTCCTAATATGTTTCAGATTAGCATTTATGCAAATATACCGCCTTTGAAACTTCCGATTTTCCACAAACGTCCATATCCGATATAGACCACAGAGCGTTATCATCAAGATAATAGGCGAACTTAGTTAATCGCAGAATTACAATAATGTTCTATACTTGTCTATTTCACAGCATTTGCTCAGGTTGAATTTTTGTCTTCATATTTATGCGTTTTTTCTCTATAATCTGTCAGCCAATGTGTGTGGTGGAGGGAGCCGGCCGAGCATAGCGGCTACGGCAATGGAGCATAGGAACTGTCTAGGAACAATGGAGCATAGGAACAGTTTAGGAAGTGTTTTTGGTTGTTTTGTTTGTGGTTTTTTGTGCAATGCACAGTTCGCCGGTGGCGACTGTTGCAATAGTCCCCCCTTGTTGAGCCGCCCCAGTGGTTTCGCCCCCAATGGCTCCAAGTTTATGTACTGCTGCAATAGTTTCGCCTGCGAAAAACTGTCAGTCTCTCCCAATAAACTGCTTGCTCTGGACGGCTGGCCGAAAACAACAATCTTTGGCAATCTGTCATACATCCGCAAAGAAACATGCTGATTATAAATATGAAAATTCATCAAGTTTAAGTGCCCTCACTAAAAGCTACTGGGAGAATTAAATTTGATTAATTTACCAAAAGGGGAGAATAACCCAAAGAAAGAATCTGACCTAAAAAAAACTTTATTATTGAATTCAAGATGCTCAATAACCCCTTAATATGATTTTAAAGCCCCCGAAACTATGAAAAAGCTAAATTTTGAATTTTTTCTATCTTGGTTGAAGACTATTGAGAGCTTTATAAATTAGTCTTTTATCTTTTCCCTATATTAGTAAAATTCTCAAAAACTAGCACTTTACTGAAAACTAAGCTTGCAAGACTTTTTTAAAAATTGCAAATGTCTACTAAAATTTATTGATTTCATGGCTGTTTAAAGACTATTGAAATCTTTATCAATTAGTCTTTTATTTTTTCCCTATATTTGTAAGATTCTAAAAAACTAGCACTTTACTGAAAACTAAGCTCGCTAGAGTTTTTTTTTAAGAATTAAAATTGTCTACTGGCGCTTCGCACCACCCCAACAGCTAGTTAATTATAAATCATACTAGTTCTACGTTGCATGGGCACCGTGGGGTGCTGCGGCAACCTTTGTTCGGCTTCGTTGAGTAAAGTGTTGTGACAGTAACACTTTGGTTTTGTTTCTTCAAACAAGTTTTGTTTGATGTGAAACCTGATGAAACAATGTTTTGGTTTTGTTTCTTCAACAGCTAGTGTTGTATATTTGCAAGTTTTACGTAGTTCAAAACACATATATAAATCTATCTATATTCATAGGTGGTACACAGGTAGGTCGTGGACACCACCATAGATGTCTTCAGTTATCTTTGGGTTGGTAACGAAAAGGCTATAGATGCAGGTTTCAAAATTGTTCTGTGCAACCATGCCTCGCGTTGCAATCTGGTCAACCAAGGCTGCCGCTTGAAAAGCGGCAGCTAATGCGATGGTTTGTTCGTCGTGTCGGCGTGACATTAAAGCAGTTCCATTAGTTTTGATGTTTGCCCATATGTTCGATGACACCGCCACCTAAACATAGATCACCGTCGTAGAAAACAACAGATTGGCCCGGTGTCTCTGAGTCACGAGTTATAAATACCTAATTTTTTCTAATTTTTTATCTCCCTTTAGCCCTCCAGATGGTCGAATCTGGGAAAACAACTTTATCAAGTGAATTTGTGCAGCTCCCTGAAACTCCTACCAATTTTTATCGTCCTAGCACGCCCAGAAGCACCCAACTTGCCAAATCACTGAACCCCTCCCCCCAGCTCCCCCAAAGAGAGCGAATCCTGTACGGTTACGTCAATCACGTATCAAGGTCATTTGCTTATTCTATCCACCAAGTTTCATCCCGATTCCTTAGTAGTAGCAGTCGCAAGTAGTCAGAGTCGCATTATTACAATCAGTATTCGCATGTAGCAGATTTAGTAGGCTGACAGGATCGACACAAGATATTAGGGTATATAGGAGTGCTATTATTCATGCCAAAAGTAAAGATCACAATCTAGTAGGGTATAGTGTTAATTTAAAGCTGAAATTTACGAAGGGTAGCCACTGTCTGGGAGGCTATGATGTTGGTAGAATCCAGCAGGAGTATTTTAGAGATTCCAGAAATGTGGCAATGTAGAAAATCGATGGAATATCATCACCCTCCGAAAGCACAACTTCCTCCATTTTAAAAATCTAACTGCTTAGGGGAGCTGTTGCATGGACCCTTACCCTTCTTATTGAATTGAATTTTTTCAGATAGAAAGAGTTTTGTTAAGCGCAATCTCACGATAAATGACATGGGTCACGCACAGATCATGTAGTAAGCACACGGCGTTCAAATATTTTTGTCCGCAAACATATCCCAGCATGCAAAGCGCTATTTTGCGTGACGTCATTTGAGAAGAGTGCTATTGAAAATCTACTTGCATACTCATGCATTAGTAATCAATTTAAAATTCTGAGAAGCTAATTGATTTAAAAGTATCAATAACTGTTATTTTAGGCTTCCCAGTTGCAAAAGAAGCAATGCAACATGGTGGCAGTACTGGATTCAATCAAGTTGATTTGCTTTATTTGTAATGCAATTAGGTGATGTTTGGTGATCTTTATTGCATATCAGCTGTTGTCCTAATGTGGGGGGGGGTAGTCATTGTTTAGGTGGAGGTAGGGCAGATTCCTATAAAAAGTACACTTAAATGGACACAGTGCTTATTCTTCATGGGCGTTGCCACCGGCGGCACTCCGGACCCTGAGGCGGAACCAAAATCCGCTTTCGCGGCAATTTAATTGATCAGACGTGCTAACGAAAAGGAATAAGAATTACGAATTATGTAAGACGAACTTATTGACCAGGCCACCTGAAAGCACTGTTGCCTGAGGCATTGGTGGCCGCTATCCACATGGTTTTCCACCCTAATTCCTGATTCCAGCGTTGAACCCGCCAGCCCGGTGCGGTATTATTGGGCAGTATCTCGTATTGGCTAAGGTGTGTGACGGTGTCGGCAAACAGCCAAGGGATCACACCCGGCTACGACTCGCGAGGAGCTCAATCGGTCTCTTGAACGACGGAAAGGCGGTGCCAAGCGACTCGCGAAGATGTCCGTGCGACAGCGCGTCGAGATCTTCTCACAGTGCATTCCAGGAATCCGCTCGGTGGCTCGCGAGTGGACTGAACTTGCCTGCAACGCCAAGGGGATCCCGGCAGGCTCACCAAGCCGCGCCGAAGAAGTGCTCGGCGGCCCCGTCGCCACGGTTCGTAAACTCAAACGTTCGCACACCAGCGCGCGCGCTCAAATCACTATATTCTATCGTGAACTCACTTTTTATTACCTTCATGGGGACCTCCCCAGCCCATAAGTGTTGTGCCGTCTTTCACCTCTGATAAAAAAATAGTTATCATTTTCAATATAAAATATCATATTCAAAATTTCTCTTGTTCCTCGTGTAAGGTCAGATTTTAATCCTTTAATGGCGATATTGTATGGAATAAGTTGCCTTAATCAGCTCGAAAGTGTCATTCTTTCAGGTTGTTAAAAAATTGCTAAAATTGTCGGCTTCCTAGAAGTTATTTTAATAATGTCTGCTTATCTGAAGAGAAGATAAAGCAAAATCATGCTAGATCCTTCTAATTGTATTTTCTCGTCTACGTTTTGAAGAACCAATTTTTAGTAAGTATTTACAACATGGGCAACGATTTCCATCAATTTTCATGAACACTTCGCAATGAGAACAAAATTTTTGTCCCGCTTCATATCTAGAAACCCCTAACTCTGGTTTTTTAACCTTGTAATCCTGACAAATATTCATACATTGCATCTTTGTATACTTTTACATCCTAAGATAATTAATTTCAATGGTTCTTTTTTTTTTCATTTTTTAACATTTCTTCTTATTCTTCCTTCGGAAGTTCAATACTGAAGAGATGTGCTCGATGTGAGGACAATGTAGCAGCTAATTGTCTTTGTCCAACGTATTTGAAACGTGATATGTCTTTAATAGTCACACCACATTCTTCCTCTAGTTCGTGCATAGCAGTAAGCTCTGGATCCGTGTTCGCCTTATGTGAACTTTCACCAGGTAGTTCGTAGACAAAGCCATCCGAGTTATTGACAGGACTACGAAACTCTTTTACTACAGCAATAAGCTAGAACGATGAAATTTCGTAGACGTATCAGAGACCAGACCAGATTAAATTTTAAATCGTCTTTTCTCCGATTCGACCATCTGGGGGGAGTGGGGGGACGATTAATTTGGAAAAATTAAAAAAATGAGATATTTTTAACTTACGAACGGGTGATTAGATCTTAATGAAACTTGACATTTAGAAGATATTATATCTCAGAGCTCTTATTCTAAATCCCAACCAGATCAGGTGACATTGGGGGGAGTTGGAGCGGGAAACCTGAAATCTTAGAAAACGCTTAGACGATGATGCAACTGAAAGAAGATTCATGCCGAGACAGCACTTCAAAGCCGCCGATTGGATTGTCATATGGGACGCAGAGGCGGGCCGCCACGCCTACACGAAAGGGGCGGATCTTGTCATCGAGGATAGGGAAATCGTCTACGTCGGGCGTGACTACGTCTCCCGCGGTGATGAAGTGGTTACCGACGCCTCGGGCTACATGATCGCGCCCGGTTTCGTCGACATTCACAGCCACCTTTCCCACGAACCGATCAACAAGGGTTATACCGACGAAACCGGCTCGGTCCCGGAGAATAATAAAAAAAATCTACCCAAAGAGAACAGAAAAGGTACAACGGTTATTTCTTCACAGACTCAAGTTCGTAAATAGGGATTAAAAAGTACTGGTGCTACTAACAGTGAAGCGTCTGGCGAATTCACTAAAATAGTAAACAATTTAAAAGAAAAAATAAAATTAAATCACAAGATGTGTCTAAGAACCCAGGTTTGGAAGCTCCAGGGAGTCACCAGGTACGCCAAAGTTTAGCAGTTAACTCGAATATACAGGTCTAGTTTAATGAACATGACAGCAACTTAAAGCCAACAAAGAAGAAAAAGTGCTTGCGAGGGCTGTCAACCTTGGGAAGAAAAAACAAAACAAATAAACACGCATCCCTGATCTTTCTTTTGACAAAAAATACAAAATTCCACATTTTTGTAGAAAGAGCTTGAAACCTCTACAGCAGGGTTCTCTGATACGTTGAATCTGATGGTGTAATTTTTATTAGTGTTCAATGACTTTTAAGGGGTATTCCCTCTTTTTTATAAATGCGGAAAGTTTTCAAAAAGTAAGGAACAATATTAAAACTTAACCCCCCGCCAATGACGCTCGATGCGGTCGAGATTTAAAATGAGAGATCTGAGTTACGAGGTTCTCTAAATATGAAATTTCATTAAGATCCGATTACTTCTTCGTAAGTTAAAAATACTTCATTTTTTCTAATTTTTCAAATTTAAACTCCCCCCCATCACCCCCAAATAGAGCGTAGCCGTTCCAGTTATGTCAATCGCGTATTTAGGACTTCTGCTTATTTTTCCCACCAAGTTTCATCCCAATCCCTCCACTCTCAGCGTTTTCCAAGATTTTAGGCCCTCCGACCTACTTCATTTTTATCAACCTTATCATGGATGTAAGAGCGCTACATCTGGACTGTATATTTCATAAGATGTAGAAAAGCCTATTTTCCCTATATATAAGAAATTACATCGCTATTGATTTTTCTCCATTATCTGTTTAATGTCAGTGTCGGAAGATCTGTTAGTACAAAGCGTGCAACTTAGGTAAGTAAAACACTTAATTTTGACAGCTGAACAGGATTGGCTGTTATTGAGAATGGTCCTGTGTTTATCCTGGCCACAACGTCAAAAAGCATGTTTTGGCTAGCACGAAAAATGTTTGAGTACGATTGAAGAAAATCTCAATCTTATTTGAGACACAACGATCGAACTGAACTTACGGGACACAGGAGATAATAAGAACAAAAGGGGATTACTCGATGTAGCTGGCATATTGTGACCTTTCTTCTTGATCTTAATAACTACGTATTATTATATTTATTTGAAATAGTAATTATTTTTCTGAGTTTTTCTTTGAAATTTTGATGCATACCAACTGGAAAACTTCTTCTATATATTGATGATAACACTTGAGACACTGTGTATTGGATAGAATACGAGACTGATGCACCTAAGTACAAAAATACAGAGTTTGAAAAAAAAAATTCACGATAAAATATATTACTTAAGTGTGTTAGAGGTTTCAAAGATAGATAAGAAAATGGCTCGAGAATGCAATTTCTTTCCATATTTTTTTTTCTTAAACGTCAAAAGGCACCTTGTTGACGAGCGCAACATGTACTACAATCCATGGAAATAAAACATTTATTATGTTTTTATAACATTCATTATATCTGACTGAATAGCCAGACGATAAAATTAGTGTGCAGAGAGGAGATAATTTTCAGGTTGCTCTTGTGATTCCTCGGCACGCTTTATTTTCTTACTTTTTTTGTCAGCCGCAAGCCTGTTTTTTTGCCATAAGTCTGGTTTCGCGTTGCTCTTGTGATTCCTCAGCACGCTTTCTGTTCTTACTTTCTGTATCAGCTGCAAGCCTGTTTTCTTGCTGTTCTTGTGATATATATATATATATCTATATATATATAAATAAGTTGTCTGTGTGTGGATCTGTGGATCAGGTGATGTCATGTTTGTCCGCATATGACGTCTGAATTATGTCATCAGTCAATATCATGGAACATTGAAGCAAATGCTAAAAGTTAGCTTACATATCATCAGTGATAATCTGATTCTTCTACCAGATCCTCAAACGAATAAAATCTTAGAAACAATCTTTGGTTTGATCAAACAACAATTCGAAGAAATAGGTTAGTTTTTCCTACAGATAATTTGACCTTATGAAGAGAAATAATCTTCTTCTTCTAGTACCGAATCTTTCGCTTTTGCCATCGAAAAGGTTAGCTCATCTAACTTTAGCTAATGGCTTATCATCTTTATTCATCCCCTGTGATCGGGTGGGGTGCGCCAAGGCCCAGCACGTGGAGCGAGATCTACGTGGGCACTCAGGGGGCGATCTGGAACGCCATGTTCTGATTCGGCCTCGTGGGCCTCTTCCTGTTCCTCGGCATGATCGTCCTGGGTGCGGTTCGTACGTTCGACGCCCCCAATCTCTCCGCCGTCTGGATCCATGCGAGCGTCGTCGTCACCGTCTTCTTGTCGATCTTCTATGGACTCGACCGTCAGCTCGTCTTCGTCGGGATCGCGCTCGCGGTGCTTCTGCGAGCAAATGAAGCAATGATTCCTGCAATCATCGCATTGAGGATTCCTGTAACTTACACGACATATACTACCTTGCAAAAAAAAAAGGTAAGAAGCTACACATTTTCCCTTTTTTCTGTCTTCCAAGCTTCAAATAAAGCCTTTCTTATTAATGCTTCCACGAATGGAAGCATTCGAATCGGAAGTAATCCGTTAATGCAAATTTAGCAGGTCATCCGCAGAAGATGGAAGCGTATGTTTGAAAATTTAACCCAACGACACGACCTTCTGTGTCTCACTGATATTATGGTCTTTTTCTTCCCGCAGATCGTTCTGGTCCTGCCTGGTTTCGCCGGCTTTGGGCGGTGCGTGCCAGGCAACTGCCAGGTCTAAAGATGACCGGCAACGGATTTCGGCCGGTATGGAGCCTCCATCTCCATTACGTCCTCGTCGGACAGCTCTACCTCCAGCGCGGCAACAGCATCTTCGAACTGGGCCAGGCGGGTTATGCCGATGATGGGCGCCGTGATGCCCGGTCTGCTTGCAACCCAGGCATAGGCGATCTGCGCCATCGGCCGGCCGTGCCGCTCTGCCTGGAAAAATTTTCCACTGAGACAGGATTTCCGGCATGATTCGAAAAATGATTAGAGATTAAAAGAAAAACAACTTTTTGTTTAAACGAAAGTAGGCTAAAAAGATTTTCTGGACGGAATTGTCCGTAAAAAGTTTTCTAGGGGAGAATTTTCAGCAGGCATGAATTTTTCATGCGGAAAATTCCGCAATGAGGATCTTACACAGGAGGAATTATCTTGGATAAATTTTCCATGGAGAAAAGGGTGAAATTTTTGACATTATTTTAAAAAAAAATCAGAAATTATCTTTCAAGAATCGCACACATTTTCACAGTTTCTCTGCCTTTTATGGTTAAAACTAAGCTTAATAAATCTTATATGTTTGGAATCAACTTAAGAAGCTGATGATGCATTGATTGATATCAAAATTGTGTTTCTAGAGTTTGGGTTACTATTGAGCCTTGTAGCTCCATTTTCACAGATCGTTACCACAAACTGTTTGATATGTTTCCAAATAAATCCAAAAACTTGGAGAATAGGACGTTGTCTGCGCTTATTAGGCGTTTCAATTAAAAATAAGAGAATTTTGAAGTGGACTTTGGTTCGGATACATTGTTGGCAAAGTTTGTTAAAATCTTGGCTTACGCTGTTTCTTTTTATAGCCTTTTCCCCTTCTCTGTTCATTTTATGTTTTCTATTGATAATAATAGGAAACTGTCAAGAGGAAATCGCCTCTGATATATAAAAACAAAAAACTATCTCAACGCTACATAAAATTTAGATAATATATTATCTGTTTTTATCTTTTATTTTCTCTTAAAATTGGGCTGAAGGCACAAGAACGACTAGGTGAATAAAGGCAACAGGTTTGTGGAGGGCTCATTTAAACGGAAATAAAAATTCTAGTTCCCTTTTTAACGTACCGAAAAAATTGGACGGAAACTAGGCCCCATTCCACGTTCATTTTTCTCAGAATCACCTGATCCAAATTATGGGATAGCTACTTTTTCAGCATAGTCGAAAAATCCAATAAATATATCTTTGAAGATGACTTAATCCCCCACAGTCCCCGGGGGAATGGCTGCAAGTTGTGAACTTTGCCCAGTGTTTACAAATAGCATTGGTTATAAGGAAGTATACAGATGTTTTCAGGGGGGAATATTTAATTAAAATATAACTAGGCCTACTATGTATTTTCCCAGCGAGCCGGATCTAATTATATGGTACTTAACACCGTGAAAAGCGAGTAATGTCTCATGTTCGTGATCCAAATTCTCGAGTATTTCTCGTATAATACTTAAGTACCTTTCACACTTCTAGCTATGACAGTTTATCTGTTAATACAGTGTGTACACAGAAAGACAGAGGTACTTCGAAGTTTATGTAAATACTAGCAAAAGAGTCAGCTTTGACGGTTCATTAGCAAGCAAAAATCTAACTTGTGGTGATGTTTAACTTTCAAATTTTTCCATTGATAAGTAAGATTTACTTTGGCCGGTCTTTTAGAATAAGGTTTATGCTTGTCGACACGTCGAAGGGCATTTTGAAGAAAATTTAGTTTTTCATTTTCGGCCATTATTTCAATGTTAATAAATTTATCAATATTTTCTTCAAATTGCTCTTGGTGAAAGAGTGGTGAAAGCTCTCGGTGAAAGAGCAAGATCAATTGACGTCAATTTATAGGGTTTGGTCATTTTCCTAGAGAATAGTGTTAACAAGTCCCACGGTAAAGAATGACAATGACTTTGTCATGTCTGATACTTCCATAGCAAATTATGGAATAGTGTGTCACGTGCTTAATTTGTGTGAGACTTTTTGAAGATATCTTTCATATAAATTTGGATTATAGTGTCACCTTTTTCATATTATTATTGGAAAGAGTTCAATGAATGGTATCAGTTATTGTTATTCCTAAGTCCTTTTTTTAGCTGTGGATAAGTGCTTTTCAAATGGGATTTCATGGCATAATCGGGTTTGATGAAGTAGCATAAAAAGCATCCAAATCGAATACAGTACACGATCATTCTTATTTTTTCAGTAAAGGGCCAATGTGCTTTGATCTTGAGAAAGCATGGGGGTTATCAGCCCTACCCTTGTTAAATTTTGATCGTTTTGAGTTTGACACGGCCATTTATTGTAATTTCTGTTCGTTTTGAGTTTCACTTATTTATTGATAGCGATTTATGGTAGTTTTACGCTTGGAAGATTATTTGACTTTGTCTCTGCTCATTTTCGGCTTAATTGAACCCTTTACTTTTCTTTGAGAAACTCTTTCTGTGAAAAAAGTTTTTTGACTGTTTGATAAATAGCACTAAACCCTTCAATTTTCAATCGAATGAACCCCTTTTCGAAGTTTTTACGACAACTCTTTCGATACAAAGTGCCCTGGTCTAAAAAAAAATGAATAATACATTTTGCCACATCGCTCTATACTCAGGCAGCACTATTGCGCTCTCTATGGAAAAACTGAAAGATGATAAAAAAAATAAATAAAAAAAATATGATATGAAATGAAAGATGAAATATGAAAGATGATAAATAAAAAATAAATTCCATGCAAAAGGCTATCTCAATAAAGATTTGAACCAATGTTTTCATACAGCTTACTGTTGGAGATGCGGTCAGGCACCTAAAACAATCAGTAGACAATTTCTCTGGAAAACATCTAGCAAATCCTCATCTGTTTTTTGGAGCGCCCACGCTTCAGAGTCATACTTGACCACTGTCATGACTGTAGCTTCTAGATATGCTAATCTTGGTTCGCAGAATTATCTTCCTTTTCCTCCAAACTTGGTCCAACTGTGAAAAAAACACCTGGGCCCTAGCTATACCAATTTTAACATCTTCCTTGCACCCACCCTAACGCGGCATCCAGGCGATGCGCGATGCACTGGACGAGAAGGACCGGGAGGCCCGGCGCCGGGTCCAGCAGGCGGAGGTCGCGTCCCAGAGCGAGATCCGCACGCTGAAGAGCACGGCGCAGGCGCTTCGCGACGAGCTGGAGAACGAGCGCAACCGCAGTGCGCGCCTGGTGCAGGCGGAGAAGCAGGCGGCGCCGGCAGAGATCCAGCAGCTGAAGGACACGGCGCAGGCGCTGCGCGACACGCTGGAATCCCAGCGCGTCGAGACCCAGCGGCTGGTGCAGGAAATATAGGCTTATATAGGGTTGTGCCTTTTGGATCGTATATTTTCTAAGGCAGGCTTAATTTTATTAAAGAAAATTGTTCACGCTCTCACTTGCCTAGTATATATTTAAATATTTTAATACTCTTTATAAAAGTTTATCTCTATAAAAGTTTATTTTAATCTTCTTTTCCTTTCCTTGGAATCTAATTTCTTGATGGATTTTCCCAGAAGAAAAAAAATCAGTACTAGTGGTGAATTCTTTTTATTCCTGCGCCTTAAGCAATGAGAAAGTAAGACAAATGATGATTATGAACTAAATTGTCGGTGCATAATTCTCGGACAGAGAAAAAATTTAACTTTTTTTCTTTTAGGGTCTGAGTTATTTTTTTCTTCTTTTTCGTCTTTGCGCATTCGATTTTATGTTGAACTGTCATCTCTTTGTGTATATCTAAAAGATTTTATGACAATTTCATTATGTCGTCACTGACTAATTCGGCTTTCGATGCTCTTTATTTTTGCTTTAGATGCCATTTGTCAGAAGATATTCATTAAAATTGATTTTATCAAGGAGGCACACTCGTGCCTCTGGGGTGTTGAGGAGGGAACATCCTCTTTCATATGTAGAGTAATTTCGTTTAAGTTTTAATGTTGCTCCTTACTTTCAGTTAAAAAATTTGTTTTTTTATTTAATTTCTGAACGTTTTTAATTAATCCATGTTGTGATTTTAGCACTCGGCACTTGAATAATTAAAACTAAATTTGCATATTCGTTTTTTTTTTGGCCAAATGGCTTTCTCATAGTTTTGATCGGACGATTTCGAGAAAAAAAGGAGCGAGAAAGTAGGCTTAGTTACCCCCCAATTTTTTAGTTCTCTAACTACCAAATCGCACTTAAATAACTCCACACTAACTGCTTCAAAAGCCCGAAGAAGGCAAACTATTCCACGAATCAGCAACTGTTTTAGTTAATGAATGTCTTCCCTTAGTTTGTATCAAAATTTTGCAAATTAAATGACGGGTCGAAGGATCGTTCTGAAATGAAATAAATTGTAACCATAAATATTGTCAATTTGCATAGAGATCCCAAATATAGTTGTTAGATCTGTACGTCGTCAACGAAACTGAATAGCTTGAGTCTGAACGTCATTCTTTGACCTCAGGCAGGTTGACCAAGAATTTAACATTGGCACAGGACCGTTAATTTGCGTGGAATGGCAGGCAAAAAATGTCTAAAGTCAGGTAAAGCATCTAAACGAGAATTTAATAGACCTTATGGAATATCCCAACGGAACTGCGGAAATGCTGTTGCAAAAACTTAGGAACTCTCTGCAGATCTTGGGAAGAGAGTTCCACTGACCAATTGAATTGGTTTCTGCGGTAACACTGCAAGCGTTATGATGGGCCCATCGCTGTTTCTTCACTTGTAAAGGAAACCTACCCACTGGTGAGACTGCCAGTCCATCAGGCTTGTCGGTTGTGATTGAACAAAGGGATACATATATGACTGGACGTCCCTTACTCTTGAGCAACTGCAACAACGCAATGAGGACGCATGTACTCAACTGGACTTGCAAGGATTGAATGGAGACGCTTTGCGCATCAAAATTCGAGAGCAGTCAAATTCACTCACCTCCAAGCGCCTTCCAGAGACAGCAACAGCTGAAGAAAAGGTGAAGGCTCTGGTGAAAAATGGCGGGGTGTCCTATTCCAACATCTGGCAGACTAATTTGAATCCCCCAAAGTAAAGGGGTTTCAGATAAAAATGCATCATATGAGATTTAGGCTGAATCTCCAGGAATGATTTCGATCTCATTTGTCACATTATCAAATCATCCTTCAAACATGTTGGCCATGGAAAGATCATCAGGACCAGTAATGTTAGAAGGAACAGCAGAAGATGCAATAGTTAAAGAAATTCCAATTAAAAGTAATCCAACTACTGTGATTACAAAACCACGTTTTTTCATTTCAAAAAATATGAAACAAATACCACTTTTATGTTATAGACAAACTTTAAATGAATAGTTCGACCCTATATCCAAGTCATCAGCTTAATACAAATGAAAATATAAAAAAAGCTTACATTAAAATGCGACAATTAAAAATAAATAAAAAAGTTTTAGTTTCTTTATTTCAACGAAGTTCGACCATAGCTTTGAATTATTTTTAAAGTTTTAATGGTCGTATTCTAATGTAAGTTTCCTTTATATTTTCATTTGCGAGGATGGCCCTTGAACATAGGGTCAAAATATTCATTTAAAGTTAGGAATTCCACTGTCTTATGGAAAAATCAAAGCGACCGAAACCAGCCATTCTACGTTCGGAAAAGCCTTTGTCGAGATAATACATCGGGCCGCCCGAAACCGACCCGTCCGGGTTCTCGTTTCGGTATTTGACGCCGAGTGTACATTCCACGAACTTGGTCGACATGCCGAGGAAGCCGGCAAGGATCAGCCAAAAGGTTGCACCCGGACCGCCGACCGTCACTGCAACGGCGACGCCGCCAATATTACCGATGCCGACGGTGCCGGAAACGGCCGTTGCCAGAGCCTGGAAGTGCGAGACTTCACCGGCATTGTCCCCAAATCGATATACGCATATTTAGGGGCATTTTGTTGAAGGTATTCACGAACTAACGCAGCTTTATCACTCAGAAGTAATAATAAGAATAACCATGAGAATAACTAACTGACCTAATACAGCAATACTCTTTTATATATTTATTGCAATGTTCTAGAAGTGTCTAGAAAGTATCGTTCCAGAAAGTTCGAGACAGCGGAAGTAGTTATTTTGTAAAAAGAGAACGAAGCTAATGCTACGAAAATACTAGAACAATCTAAGTCTGGTAAGAGTGCATATCTGAAAAAAAAATACATTTTATATGTTTTCGCTTTTTCTACATTAACAAATAAAAAATTAGCAAGACTTTAAAGAATCTATTTTTTTGGCCTATATTAAACTGAAAATAGATGTTCATTTTTTTCAGTAGAGTGCAAACTATGTTCTGGTCTTGAGAAGGCATGGTTGTCAGTCCTACTCATGTTAATTTTTGATCGTTTTGAGTTTGACTCGGTTATTTATTGCAATTTATGTTTGTTTTGGGTTTCATTTATTTTTTCATGGTGATTTGTGGTAGTTTTACGTACTCGCTGTGAAAATAGTTTTCTGTAGACAGAGTGGGGTTTAGGAAAAAAAACTGAGTAAGGATAATGACCAAATCTCTCACTTTAAATATCCAAGAATAAAAATTACGGAAGAAAAGTACAGTATTTAGAGAAGTATTTTTCAAAGTCCAGAGGGGGGGGGGGGGAATTGGTTTTTTTTTAATTTTTTTAAAAAAAATGGATTTTTTTTTACTTTAACATAGCGAAAAGTTTTTCCTTTTTTTAAAAAACTGAAATGTCGGAAACCCCTTGTTGGCCCTAGAGTAAGATTCTCTTTGCTGTTCAAATATCCAGTAATTTTGCTCAGGTTTAGTTTTGTCGGGTTGAGTTTTGCCGGATGGGATTTTGCTTGACGTTGGGTTTCGCTGGGCTGAGTATAATAGGAGTTAAATGTGTCGTAAATTGAGGCATGAGGGTATTGAGTTTAGAAGAATTGAATTCTAGGTGGGCTGAATTTTCTTTAAGCTGGTTTTGTTAAGTTGGGTTTTGTGGTGGTAAAACTCCACCACGTTCTGTGTTAATATCTATTGTTTTTTTATAATATTTCCTAATTTTAAATATATAAGTTTTATCAAATTTAGTCTTTGTCATCAAAAGTTACGAGCCTTATATCGGAAAATAGGGGGAAACACCCCCTAAAGGTCATAGAATCTTAACGAAAATCACACCATCGCATTCAGCTTATCAGAGAACCTTATAGCACAAACTTCAAGCTACTATCTACAAAAATGTGGAATTTCATATTTGTGCCAGAAGACCGATCACGGGTTGTTTATTAATTTGTTTATTTTTTCCCCAGGGGTCATCGCATCGACCAAGTGGTCCTAGAATAATAAAAAATAAATATGAAAAAGTTTTTTCGACTGAAAGTAAGGAGTAGCATTAAAACTTAAAACGAACAGAAAATATTACGCATATAAGGGGTTCTCCGCCTCCTAATACCTCACTCTTTACGCTAAAGTGTTTTTAGTAATTTCAACTATTTATTCTACGGCCTTTGTGATTCAGGGGACAAAATTTAAGCTTTAATGTATAGAGTGAGGTATAGAAGTTTGTTACGTCAGCTAGTTCGTAATTTACGTATATCTTTTACTAATGAAAACGTTCGTAAACACGGTGGACAGTTTCATTTACCTAGGTAGTATTATTAGTAAATGTGGTGGGAGCAGTGAAGATGCTAAAAGTAGAATAGCCAAAGCTCAGGGTTTTTTTCACAGCTAAAAAAAAGTTTGGAAGAATAGGAAGGAATATCTGCAAAACAAAATTAGAATATTGGAAGCTACAGAGATGACAGTGGTCAAATATGGCTCTGAAGCATGGGTTCTTTGAAAAGCAGATGAAGATTTACTAGATACTTTCAGAGAAATTGACTACGGATTGTTCTGGGTACCCAGTTGACCGGCGAGATCTTCTCGGATTTCTTCATCTAAAGACATCTCTCTATCAAATTCGATATAACCTGTTCGAATCGCTGCTTCGATATTTCCTTGTCCTAAACAAACAAACGATTCGATTTCATTTGGAAAAATGAACGAGCATTTTGCACGTACTAAATTCAGGTAGACTAGCGATACGGTTATGTAAATGTTTGCATGAATACTGAGCAACTTTAGCTCCTAATAACACTCGAAAATTAGATTAGGAAATTTTCTCTGGCGTATTTCGAACCTCCATGCCCATCATCCAAGAGCATTATGCCTTTACACTATGTCCTGAGCTCCTTACAATTGTCCTAACGACGACAGACTAGGCGTAAAAGGTTGGAGCTATACTGTTGCTGAAATATTGTTTGGGATCTACGTTCTGTAATAAGCTCCTTCCTTGGTTCCCTTCCACAAAAGAGAAATCCCGCTTGTATGGCGTCATAGTGGCGTTAGAATTTCCACAGGTGTGCCTAACCAGAACCGTGACTGCAAACAGCGCTACAGAGTGACATTTAGGAATGGAACTAATTTCAGAAATTATAGCTAAAACTTTATCATTACCTGAGATGGAGAAAAAGTTATCATTTTACAAATTCCTGGTAACATGTTATAACCTTTAAAATCTTGAAGAACCCTAAACTGATGTAATTTGAGATTCCTTCAATGTAAAACCAAGAACTAAGGGAAAAAAATAGAACGGAATAGTTTTCATAAAATTTGTAGGTTTTTTTCATTTTAACTTTGTTTTGGAAACTTGTGAATTTATTTCTTTTTCTATTCTTGTTCTTTTTTATTCATCATCTCTTTTTCTTTTTCTTTAAAATCCCCTGCAATGTTCCTCATCAAGTTCTCCCGTGGAAAATTATCCCTGCTGAAACTTTCTCCTGAAACAAATCTAGTGTATTTTCTAGATACAAATATTGTGTGTGAACGATAATTAACTGCATAGCGTACAGCAGGACTAAGGGGCCGGTGTTATCCCCAAAGGCATGTTTATCGGATCTTTCAAGTATTCTTAATAAAATGTCTATCTCAAAATTTTTGTAGTATTGGATCAACGACGCTTCTTGACTACTATGGTCTCTGTGTCGGCCCTGCAGTGCGTTGCTACCATTATTATGTTATGATAAATAAGAAAAAACACTGCTCAAAATGCAGTTTGTTATTAGTAGAACGAGAGCTGGTCTTTAGAGGGGCCGTAGTCCTACTCTTATTTGCGGGAATTCCTCTTTGTATTGGTTTTTATCTTTCATTGGTTATAGCATTTTTTATCTTGATGTTTGATTTATTATTCGTTTTGATTTCTATTCGTCAAAGGTTTCTTTCTAATTCATCATAATTTCTGTTCGTTTGAAGTATCGGAATACTTTTTTTCTACTTGTTTCAGTTCTTGATTCCCCCGTGGGTGCGGTTCCTTCTTCCCATACCCTGTCCTACGCTGAAGTCTCTCCTTGTGAGCCATCTTGAGCTCCAGGATCTCCTCTAGGTGTAGGGCGTTGTTGGAGTGGGGTGCTATCTCGAAGGCATACCTGAGTAGTTGGGCCGCGTTTTCCTCCACCTCGCGGTGGAGCTCGCAGGCCTTCTCGGCCAGCAACGCCTCGCGCCAGCGCTCGGCTTTGGAGAGGTCCTTCGGACCTCTCGGTTGGTTGAGATGAAACGACCTCATCGCCACGACTGCTCATTGTGAATACATGAAACCTAAATATTGTGCCGCTATTGATTTATAGTACATGGACACTGACTTTCAAGATGTAGAACCTAATTTAAATGATAGATTCGATACTTCAGATCATTAGAATGATAATAGTAAAACAGTTCAAAATAGGGAGGAAACCTTTTAATTGACAGTGAACAGATATAAAATTATTTAACTGTATATGTGTTCGAAATATCCAGTTAAATAATTTTATATCTGTTCAGTGTCAATTAAAAGGTTTCATCCCTATTTTGAACTGTTTTACTTTTTAATTTTTGAGTGGTTGTCAACTAATTTAGGTTCAAATTTGGCTACACACACATGAAAAATTAAAGCAAAAGATTTATTCCGTATATGAAGGTTTGCCCTTTTCTAAATACCTTGCTCTTTATCATAAAGCTGTTAGAACTTTTAAACAAGAGCTAAGCAAGAGGTTTCGGTATTTACACACAAGCATAATTTTTTCTTTTTCATTTCCGTTCTACCCCTGGAATTACATTCTCCTGAGTGAAAACCCCTCAATTCTCAATCTTTTTCGCTTTGGCCCCTGTGCAAGCTTGAGTTTTCTTGTCGAGACGACTTATTGGCAGCCATTTCTTCGTCAGTGAAAGTCGAGTATGAGCGAATTCGCGACGGAAAGTTTCTCCCTCTTCCTCCTTGCTGCTACAACTGCCAAGTTTACGGACATATTGCCCAGGATTTTCTTCTGTCCTTCAATTTTTTAGCATGAGACTTGGGTTGCTTCACATTCTAAAATCAAATATGGTATCATGTTTTCTCTTCGAGACCCTACTATTTATTAATTTATTTTACTATTTAGTTTTAGATTTATTTTTAAGGAACAGTTGGAACAAAGTTGAAAAGGAGTTGCCTTTTGACTTTGAGATCACGGCTGAGTCTATTTCTGATTTTTTGTTTGGAATCATATAGAATGCCTCCTGTATTCTAGATGTTTCCAATCAGAAGATAAAAAATAGACAAAACCCTTGATATGGCCGGGTATACAAGATTCAGTGACAGACGTATGCATGTGAACGTCTAATTATGGTAAGTATATCTTTTTTCGTATTCCTGCTATAATTTTTATTTTGTCCAAAGCTTTTGCAAATTAAAAACTTGGACTCTTGGTCAATACGTGGGCGTGGTACGAGCGTACCATACCCTCGGCGCTCAAGATCTCCTGGAGGTACAAGTCCCCGGCCCGCGTGTGGTCTTCGGGCAACGGCCGACAGGCACCTGCGCGCCAAAAATAAAGGCGGCTGTCCCCGACGGGGGCGAAAAAGAGCCGCTCTTCCGCGATGGCCGCCAGCGTCAGGGTCGTGCCCATGCCCAGCAGATCCGGCCGCTGCCTGCCCACTTCGAGTATGCGCCTGTTGGCGGCCTCGATCAGCCCGAGCAGGCCCAAACATGTAAGGTCTGCGACAAAAGTCACCAAGTTTCTTATTTTCATTATATATTTCTGCCTAACGAACATTATTTTGGCTTCGTCAGCAGGACGGATGTTAGCAAACCAAACAGCAAACCTTGAGTATTGTAAATACCACCATCTAGCTCTTCTGAGGTTTTGCCATTTTTACTCAATACAAGTTTCATTGACTTTTCTTTATTACATGAAGGAATATTGCCTCTAGCTTATGTATCTTTAAATTTCCAATCCCAGAGATGTATAAACGATTTTTAAAGGGAGAAAAAAAATTAATATGCAAAGTTCATTTTAATAATTTATGTGCGGAGATCCAAAATCAAACATGCATCAATTCATCAACGTTCAGAAATTAAATTTAAAAACTAGTTTTTTAACTGAAAATAAGGAACGACATTAAAACTAAAAACGAACAGAAATTACTCCGTTTATGAAAGGGGCTGTTCCCTTCTCAATGCCCCACTCTTTACGCTAAATTTTTTTTTTACTGTTTAATTAAGTAGAATTGAGAGAAAGTCAAACTTTAGCGTAAAGAGCGGGGCGTTGAGGGTCGCAAGTTAGCTTAAACGTTAGGTGGCAGTCCTCAACATGGCGCCAATCGGAATTCTCGTCGGCACCGTACTAACCGTGAGAGTACTTTCTGTTTACCTACGAAGACTTGAGTCGACCCGAGCAAACGACGTAGGGATTGCAGCGATTATTGGCGGAACTGCGGCATCTGTTCCAGGTGTATTCTTGGGCGTCGTTGTCGGTGGAAACCTCGGCGGCGCCTTAGCTGCGCAGCTAAGCGAAGGATTGCTTCCTTTTGGTATTACCGCACGTATTGCCATCGTTACTAGCATCGGTGGCAACCAATTTATCCTTTTGAGGATCTGGCAAGGTGAGGACAGGTGCAGTCGTCAAAGCTTCTTTTAACTTGTCAAAGAAGGATTGTACTTTCTCTTTCCAATGGTTAGCCCAATCCTTGACCACTTGGTTCTTTGTAAGATCAGTCAATGGAGCTGCTATCTTAGCAAAATATTTGACAAATTTGCGGTAATAACCCGCCAAGCCCAAGAAGCTTCGAACCTCTGAAATGTTAGTAGGAGCAGGCCACTCCTTGACAGCCTCTATCTTCATTTTGGGATTAAACATAGGCAATTATATTTTAGGGGATATTATGTTGAAGTTTTTAGAAATCAAATTTTATTATGGTTGTTGTTCGTCGATTGAACTGTTGGATCTTTTTTCCTTTGTTTATATTATTTGAAGTTATGTTTTGTTGCTCGAGCTTTGTTTGTTTATTATGTATATTATTTATACATTGTATATTATATATAATATATATGTATATATTGTATATAATATATTGTATATTGTGTTGCTATGGCCCGTAGGCTTTTTGCCATAAAACTTGTCCAGTAACTTATCTTAAACATAAACCTTTATTCCAGTTATTAAAAAAAAAAAAAAAAAAAAAAAAAAACATTCAATCAGAATTCTCATCCCGAATCTATGGACAAACCTTAGGGTAGCTTCTGTTTCGAACTAGATTTTTACAATTTATTTTTTCCAAACGCCGAAGTTGTGTGACACATTGATAAAATACGTTAGCCACAAGCTATCTTAAATAGCTATTTCCCAGCAATATTATAAGAATATGTCAGAAAATTTTATTTCCACCCAGATGTTTTAGTTCGAATATGCTCATTATTTAATTTGGAATGGGGGTCACTAGCGTGACTGTATGCTCAGCCACAGTCGACCCAGCTCTAAATGGGTATCTGTAGAAGCCTGGGGAACGGCAACAGGAAGGGTATACAAAGGTATAGGATGGCTGCCCCCCTTCCCTTTGCACTTCCTGGCTGAAAGGCCATGAAACAGACATCAGCACATTTTTTATTTTTTTTATCATTGAAAGAACGAGTGAATTATTTTGATAGAACAGGTCGGAGCAACAAACTATAGACAAAGAATGGCACAGAACTAAAGGGTAGTAAGAGCAGATCTAAAACATGGGACCTAAAAGAGGAATTAAGAACGGGTATCTAAAGGGATAAAGGGATAAAAAGCGGACCTACAACATCGGATCTAAAAGAGGGATTAAGAGCAGGTATCTAAAGAGATAAAGGGATTAAGAGCAGACCAAAGAGGGATTAAGAGCATGCTTTAAGAACATGTATTTTCCTTTGTTAAAATTTCATAAAATAACCCCAAAATGAATCATATATAAGCTTTTTTTCTTTTTCAAAGAGTAGGCCACGGTAATAAGTGAAACTGTGGCGTAAAAAGGATGATTTGTGTTTACCCAGCTATTAAAAATAGCGACGATGACCACACTGCCTTTCCATAACAAACAAACACAAAGTAGAAACAATAGGGAAAATCTTTTCAAACAGTGGAAATCAATTCTGTGGATATTTCTGGTTGAACTTCGTTAAAGTAAGGATGCTAGGGCTGTTCTAACAAAGTTTTTTAAAAACATTATTAGTTTTAATTCTCACATCTTAAAGTGAGCTGAATATATATAGCTGAATATATAGCTGAGTTACTATACAGAATCGGAAATCATGTATCTCGAAGGTTATCTTGCCACTTCACCTACCGCGAAAGCCGCCATTCTGGAAATGAAGGAATTCGCAAAGCAAAACAACATCACCACTGCCATGACTTTTTCTGATCCATCTATGCTGGAATTTTTCCTCAACGATGTGAATGAGGTATTAGGCGAAGGGGTAGATTTACTGTTTTGTAATTTTAAGGAAGCACAACTGTGGTCAGGCAAAGATACGTTTGATGAAGCTTTCGAAGCACTCAAGTCAAAGGCCAAACGATTTGCCCGCATCGGCCGTGTGCTGGCCCGGCGCGAAGCGTAGTTCGCTTCGAGCCGATGAATCTCGTCTTTGCGGGAGATGTCTTTGCGGGAGATGTCAGTTGCGGCGGAACGCGCCGGTGAAGCGCTTTGTGAGTGCGTGTCAGTCACGATACTGCTGCGTCCTGAATTTTGATTTGTTCCTGAAACTGCAAGCCAATATAGTCGGGCGGGTGGACCCTGTCTGTGACGAAATTGTAGAAGAACCATGTTAGTTAAAAAATTTGCCCTTCCCATCCTGCTCGTTTGTGTGTTCGGGACGCCTTTTTAGCCACCTTTTTCTTCGACGCCGATTTGCTGGCGACCTTTTTCTTAGTCGCCGTCTTCTTCTTGGCTACTTTCTTGCGCTTGGTGGTCACTTTCTTCCGCTTTTTACTCGCGGCTTTCTTTGCGGGCATTATTTGGCTCCTGCCGGGGAAAGAAAAGGCGGGGATTATACATGGACTTGAGCGGCAGGGAAGGCCTATTTTTGCGCTGATTTTCTGCTTGTCGTGAGTCGTTGAATACCGCGCCATTCGTGGCTTTCAAGCCACTTTGTCATATTTTTTGAAAATCCAAACCATTATCTTCTATTTGACGAAATAATTCTGACTAGCAATGACTAATAATCCTGACAGCAATAATTTAGCAATAATTCTGAATAGCAAGTTCTAATTGCCTTTCTAAGTAACCAAGAAATTAGAGGGTTACTAGGCCTCCTCCCCCACTATTCCTTCTCAAAATAGTCAAATCAAAAATATGAGAAAGCTATTTAGCGAAAAAATAAATTAATACGCAAATTTCGTTTTAAATATTCATGTACGGAATGTCAAAAAAAAATTTTTTCAACAGGTTGGTCTAAGATACTCTTAACTCGGCCTAAACAGTTTTTGGACTGCCTCTTTTATAATTAAAATTTCTCCTCTGGCATTGCAGCCCACCCTGGTAATCAGAAGATTTCTGAAGGAATTTGTGGAAAATGTGTCTTACTTGTATAATCAAATGCATTGCGTAATAGTAATACCAGAACTTGTCGTCAAGGTATAGCATAATTGAACTGAAGTTTCATAGATTGCATAATCAAACTGAAATTTTCCATACCATAGCAATCTCCTACTGGAAAGTACCGTAGTTCTATCTCTACTTTTATTTTGTCTTTCTCTACCTCGATTCTCTCTGTTTCTGTCTCTATTTCGACTTGTACTTCTACTTCTTCTTCTATTTTGTTTTCTGTAGCTTCGTCTTCTTTCTCTACTTCTACTTCTACTTCTATTTCTACTTCTATTTCTACTTCTATTTCTGTCTCTATTTCGACTTCTACTTCTTCTTCTGCTTCGACTTCTACTTGGACTTCTACTTGGTTTTCTGTAACTTCGTCTTCTTTCTCTACTTCTACTTCTACTTCTACTTGGCCGGCATCGTCAACTTCAGTATGGATGAAGCCGACGTCCGTCATATCATGCAGCGTCCCTGGGTGGCGACGGCATCGGACGGTCGTGCTTACTTACCCGGAGCCGACAAACCGCACCCGCGCAGTTACGGCACGTTTGCTCGCAAACTCGGGTATTATTCGCTGCGTGAAAAGGTGTTGCCGTTGGAACTCGCGGTGCGAAGTGCGTCGGGACTGCCCGCTGACATTCTGGGGATGACCGATCGCGGCTACATTCGCAAGGGATTGGCTGCCGATATAGTGGCACAAATTTTTTCATTTTCCACTTTATTTTTCTTGTAACTCAATCTCGGTTTAGCCCATTCTTAAAATGTTTCCCCCACCCCTCTTTAACTCTTTTCTTATTACTAATTGTGGTCCCGTTCCTATCTTTAACTGGGACAAGTCCAGATTGTCTACTCACTCAATTTATTAACATGCCAATACAATATTTTACTATTATGCCGTCTAACTGCATCTTCCAGATCCTCGGCGATTTTATACATGCCCTTCACTTCACACCTCCTTAGTTCATATTTTGACGATTTCCAACTCCCCCCCTCTAATGTCACCAGATCCGGTCCGGATTTAAAATTAGAGCTCTGAGACACGATATCCATCTAAATATCAAACTTCATTGAGATCCGATCACCCGTTCGTAAGTTAGAAATACCTCATTTTTTTATTTTTCAGAGTTACCTCCCCCCCATCTATCCCAAAGACACCGGATCCGTTCGGGTTATGTAAATCATGTATCTAGGACTTGTTCTTGTTTTTCCCACCAATTTTCATCCCGATCCCCCCACTTTAAGTGTTTTCCAAGTTTTAGGTTCAATTACGGTCTCCACATGTGCAGCGCCATCGCTGCCGCTGCCGCTAGTCGCACTGCGTAAGAGGTAAACCCCAATCTAAAAAAAACTTGAAACTTCTGTGATAAAGATAGAAAATTATGGGTCAAATCGTAAAATTCTTGAATTTTTTTTTTTTAAGAAAATCAGACCTCCGCTCTCTGTATGTGCTTGGATCAACTCTTTGAAAGCTTGTCTTTCTCTAAAATTTATCATGGGTCCATTATGTTTCAAAACAGTCTGTCGTTCAGGAAAGCTCGACTGTTTACATGCTTGTACTTGTACAGATCACAGAGACACCACATTTCACTGAAGGAGCCGTAGCAAAGGTGCCTCAAGATGGTGCTCTGAGTCTTACGCAGATTATGAGTCAGATCCTTGCGGCTCTGAGCTTTATGCACGAGCATGATATTGTACATTGTGACTTGAAGGTGATTGCTGTTTGTGGGAGGTGATTGTGGTTGTGCAGCCTGAGAATATTCTCTGCACAGAGAGCATACACAGTCCTCGCCATGCGGAGTTTGACATCAAAATCACTGACTTTGGATTGAGCATCCTTCCAAACATCAAATTTCATTCAGATCTGATCACCCATTCGTAAGTTAAAAATACCTCATTTTTTCTAATTTTCCCGATTTAACCGTCCTCCCAGTCTCCCCCTCTAGACAGTCGAATCAGGGAAACGACAATTTCTGATTTAATCTGGTCTGGTTCATGTTACGCCTGCCAAATTTCATTGTTCTAGCTTACCTGGAAGTGCCTAAAGCAGCGAAACCGGGACAGACAGACAGACAGACAGACCGACCGACCGATCGACAGACTTTGCCAACGCTGTATCCATGAGCGGAATAAACCATGATGAGAATAACTGATACTGCCAGCTGCCCATACCAGCACCTTCACCATAAAGGGCAAGACCACTTATGATCATGAAGATCGAGCCCCATACAAACATCAGGTGCATCGCCAAAATCGCAAGCGGATTATGGCCGGTATATTTTTTAGGCTCGTTCACTAGGAAGCTATACCACTTAACTTCGTGCCATAATTCATCCCAAAAATCTTTTGAGAAAATTCGAGGCAAGAAGATCTCTTTGGAGTGCGAATTCCCAACGATTGCCCTCCCCCCCAAAATCACCGGATGAGGTCGGCAATTAAAATAAGAGATCTGGTAGATGAGGTCCTTCTAAAGATCCAAGAGCCAAAAGCTAATATGACATGAACTATAGCAAAATTCTAAGAATCAATAGATTGATTTAAAAGGAAAATCAGAAGCTAAATTCCGGTCGGGATTTAAAATAAGAGCTCTAAGACATGAGGTCCTTCTAAATATCAAAGTTCTTGAAGATCCGATCACCCACTCGTAAGTTAAAAATACCTGATTTTTTCTAATTTTTCCTCTCCCGTTTCAAAGTAGCACAATTGTATTGGCACCTGCCTATTAAAGCTCAACAATACATTGCGAAGAATTTTTAATTTTTAACAACTTTGTAATAACCATGTAACAAAAACAACAATATTGCATCACTGCTTTATTTTAAAGGCCTTTTTGCTTTTCTTTCATTCAACTTCTGTGATGGTATACAACACAATCAAACAATTTATTTCATCCTCAAATTTGAGTGGTTTTGTCCAATAAACTATATACTTATTCCTGAAACCAACTAAACAATTACTCTATGTATACAAGTAAGTTTTTATATTTTCGAACAATTTTTTTTTTTATAATTTTGCATTTCATCTTTTATTTGAAATTTTAATTTTGATTGCATACCACGGTAGCCGTGCGCGCACGTTGTATGTTAAAGGATGTCAACTTTTCTGGTCAAAAGAAAAACTTTCTATAGAACCTCATCCCCTAGCACATGACATCATTTTTATACAATTCTGAAAAAAATCTGTACAATTGTATAAAATGACATAAAATTTATACATTTTTTTAATTAAAATCAACTTGGTATACTTTGATGAAAGATGGGGCTACTGACTAAAATATGTCCTGAGAAGGTCTTTTGAAGTATATACCTCCACTCCTTCTCCCTTTATATCTGATGACCTTTATAATTCTTTGTGTTATAAAAGTGAAACCCTGAAAAATAGATTTAGCCTATCTGCTTAGATTAAATAGACTAGCCTAACCTACAACAAAACTGTTCTCAGCTTCACAACTTTACTCAATCCCAAATCATAAGTTTTTAAAGATCTTCAAATACATTTCCCAAATTTATGAAAAAAACCCTTGATATGGCTTAAAATTGCAAACTCCCAACCTGGTTGATAAATCCAGTGATTTGCAAGCCAGTACAGCAAAGGTAATGTTTGATTATGCACAGTTCTATTGAACGGAAATATCCCTTTCGAATGCTAATGTCTGATCATCAGCCCATAGCCTGCTCAATCACTTTGCCGGCTTTTGGTCATCATAGTATATCTTCTGATCGTTCGATACCTCTTCACCGTAATGACTAGTCAAAAGTCGATCTAGCACCATTTACCATGTCGGTAGATATAATTCTGGGTAAAACAAGCATCCCTTTTTATGTCTGGCGACCTACCTGAATTTCGTCGATCCGGAAGAATTGCTTCAGTACCGGGTCTATTTGGCGCCGACGCCCTCCCGCGAAATCGCCAATCTCACCTTGGAAGACCTCAGCGAGCGGCTGGTTGAGGCGGATTTGGACATCGAAATCTACCTGATTACCAGTGGTGAGCTGGAAAATGCTGTGGCATTAGGGGTTTACGACTCTGCGACTCGGGCCATCGAGGTCCAGGATCAGATTTCAGCGCTCGGATATGGGCCTGAAATCGAACAAATTGGAGAGATTGTAAAATATTTTCGCCAGTAATGCGATGTTGAACCGTGAAAATAAATAAGCAAAATTAATTAGTTAAATTTGATCGTCCGTAAGAATTCAAACACTGATAATATGCTCCCAAAGACCATTAGACTTTCATAGGAAAGCCACACCTTCTTAAGCTGTTAAATGCCACATGTTTTAGCTTATTTTATTTTGATTTTTACAAGTGTTTCTTATTTTTAAGTTTGGTACCCGCTAATCTCAAACATTGTATAAGAAGGCGTTTTCCATTAAAAATTAAATCCCCGATTGGTAATGGTATTAATCAGTTTGATAAGCATAAACATTTTAATGCGTTCTCCCAGTTAGATGATGCATTAACCCGATCGTTTCAAGGCACTGGTTTGGGATTGGTGATTTGCCAGCAATTAATGAACTTGATGCGAGGGGAAATATCCTTTACTAGTGAATACGGTGTTGGAAGTTGTTTCGAAATAACCTTGACCTGTCATCGATTGAGCCACTTAAACGATATCCGCCCAATTTCTGAATGGCAGGATAAAAAAGTGGTGCTATACGATCCTAATCCCAGCACCAGAAAAGGATGTCTGGAACCTAGGGTGCGGACCCATCAATGAAGCCCATTTGGCGTTATCAGCTTACGTTAAGTCAAGTGATTTGCCGCGGCAGTCCGCGCAAAGAAAAACCAATGAGCGCAGAACGCTTACCGTGGATTGCAAATCGCAGTCACGGCAAGCCCTACCTGCTTTTCCGGGCGTGTCGCCGGACTGGAAAAACGCCGGTATCCGCCTCATTCGGTCGGCCTTGGCGATTTTCCTGTGTGGGGGCCGCGCGAAAGGCTCGCGGCGGATCAGTTCAATTGACCTAGTTCAATACCTTGTTGCTCCAACAATTCTTTGAGTCTGGGCTGATTTTGTTCCAGTACTTCTCGGGCTGCTTGGGATTGCACCACCATACTGACGGAGGCCGAATCACCTTGCATACTGATCTTTATCTGCATCTGTCCCAGCTCTGGTGGATCAAGGCGAATATCAAAGTGTCGTCCACCGAGACCGGCATCATTTTCGGTAACATTGTGTACGATGTTGCGGGCGCTGCCTCGGGCGATCAAAACTGCATCGTGATGAACGATATCCACGTCGGAGCCTTGATCTGTTTCAGTAATTCTATATTGGCTTCATTGAAAAGCTTCTCCATTTGAGTGTGGGAAGCTGCTGAAAAAGGTAGACAGTAATAGAGAATGCATACCAAAGATTGAGTGAGGGACACTATATGAACAAAAGATCCATATCGTAGCGTTTCTATAGCTGGTGAAAATTTGGTTTTATTCGCTCACCCTTCCGTGCCGAAATGGAAAGAAGATTCTGCCAGCTCTTGATCTTCTCATTCACTTTCTTGAAGTCTTCTACATCGGTCCCTAGCTTCAAGGGTCAGCCAGCATTGTGTGTTTCTTGGCGAATTCTCAGAAACTGGGATGAGACACCTATTAGTACAGCAATTTTGTCTTAGTAGTACTCGTAGAAACGCCCAACGCTAAATGATGTGGGTGGTTTTCTGTCTCGTTCATGCTATAACTCACCACCCCAAGCCGAAATAAAAAAAAAAAAAATACCTGTAAAATTTCAACTCCCATTTAAAGAGCTACCTATTTTGTTTATATATTTCAACTTAGATGGCGTAAGTATTGATTCAGAGTTCAAGGTATGAGGATAGTCTTTCCATTCATTTCTAAAATTAATATAGTTTAAACAAAAACGCCTTTGAAAATATTATTAAGTCTAATTAAAACAAAACGCCTTTGACTTCCATAGCTGATTAGATAAAACGAATACGGAAGTCTTTCTCGCTTCGTAATACATGTTCTATAAAAGTATGATATTTGCCCTTTAGTTTTGAAACTACGGCTCTTGCAACCTAAAGGTGAACATTTCTTTGTTTTATTTTATTCTAAACTTTAAAATTTGATTAATTAAATTAAAGTTAAACCTTTATCATTTAGTTACTTTTTGTTGAACTTGGAACGCAGTCTTAGTTTTGACTATGTTGAATAGAGATAAAAACAATTTTGACAGTCAAAATGTCAAGGAAAAATAATAGTGTTTCTTGATTTTCTTTTTTTACATTGATTTTCCATGTGGTCTTATAATCTTGAGGTTGGGGGGGGGCTATAATCTTCGCTTGATTTGGCACCTGCTGAGATAGTTTTTGGTTTCAGTAATATTCCTTTCATTATTTTTTTAAGTCTTCTTTCGCTCGCGGAAACAGTGAAAAAAAAAACAGGATGTGAATGATCCACCGGAGAGAAAAACCTTTGTAGATAGTTTGTTTCCCAGTGCTGACAAAGTAATAAGCGAGCTCCGCCGAAGCAAAGGTGAATGGAAGACTTGTCGTTTCTAAAAACATATTGCCAGCCAAATTGTTGAAAAAGTGAAGTGTTCTGAACTATCATTTGAGGCATCAGTTGAAGAACTCGTCTTAGTTGCAGCTGTTAAGTAGGTTACTGACCATCTGGACGGCTCCAAATTGCATCGAAATAGTACACTGTCGAAAATAAAGAATGTTTAACCCGAGAATTAAATAAAAACATCAACTTCAAATGAAATTTAACATTGGTGATATATTTTATGATTGCAAACGAAAGTGTTTTGTGAGAACCACATAAATGACGGAAATACATATTTATGGTTAAACATAATGACCCTTTCTTTTGTTCGGTTGGCTTCCATACCACTGGAAATGGCTAAGAGCAGACTTTTTTAGCTCAAAGTGAAAAAGAGGGCCAAATCAAACAGCGACCCGGCTCAATAGAAACCAAAACTCTAAAAGATGGAATTTTTATACCAATAGAGGAAGTTGCGTCTGCGTAAAAACTGTGATTTTTTGGGAAGAACAGTTGTATGGGAACGGTGTCTCGTTTTTGCCACGTTTTTAGGGTGTAGGCTATATTGTACTACGCTTTGGAAGCATTTTGGAAAGGGAAACTGTAGTAATGCGTCAATAGCCCTTCGAAGCTGTCTGAAAGCATTGCTTTTCAAGAGCTCCTGCTACATTAAAAATAACAATAATAAAAAATTGAAATATATCATTCGGTGTGCGTGTATCTGAACCTCTGTGTAACTGAACCACCGTGAATTCATTTCATTGACGAAATGAAAAGGATCTTAATTACCGTTATTCGCTATTTAAAACAAGCCAATACAACAACTGAGGCATGGCTTAACGTTCATATCTCCATTCCTTCCTCCCGAAAAGTGACTTTGCACTAATACGAGAAATTTTTCCCTACTTGAATAAAATTGTTAAAGGTGGATAATGCCAACGTTTTTCCAAGTTACTACTCTTACTCCCTCCTCCTTTTTATAACACAACTTCTCATAAACTTGGATGATTATTACGCTAAAAATAGAAGTTTTAAGAGTTCTTCCTCGATTGCAGCGACAAATAAATAGAGCTTGCCGATAAATCCTGCCAGTGGAGGCACGCCTGCTAACGACAGCAAGAACAGAAACATCGCCGCAGCAAGAAATGGGGAACGTCGGTTGAGTCCATTATAATCTTCTATCTCATCACTCTGGATAGAGTTACTCACTGCAATCACGACAGCAAAGGCACCGATGTTAGCAAATAGGTAGGTGAGTAAATAGAACAACATGGCATCACTACCCATTTTGGTCCCGGCGGCTAAACCAACCATAACCAATCTTTAAGTTCCTATCTGTAAAAATGCGGAATCTAAAAAATGGGATATTAGCTCCACTTGTGGCGAAAAAAAGCATCATCAATCTACCCATTTATTCTTTTACTATTCTTGCCAAACAGTTCGTTGCTACAAGCTGCAGGTAAAGAGTAACTAGTGCTAATGATAAGGAACACTCTAAGAACATTATTTTTAATATAAAAAAACTTTTCCCACATATTTTATGAGCGATTTTTAGAGAAGAAAACATTTTTGGAACTGTGATTTATTTTTGGAATGGCAATGGGGGGTTGTGCTGCAAGAAGCCCAAAACAAATGCTCTGAACCTTTCCAATTGGCAATCTGGGATGAAACGGCAGAAATAAAACCAGGAGGGACCGGAGACGATGTCCAATTCTGGGCCAAGTCGGGCAGACCGCAAATATTGATCGCAAAAGATGGAAAAAGGGTCAGCAAATTTAAAAAAGCACCTATCTCAGAATTGGAAGATGTCCCTCAATCCAGCCGTCAAATCAGAGCAGTGCTGTTTGGGGACTTTGTTGGTTTCAGCAAAATCAGCGACTGGAACCATCGTTTTTACTAGCGATAATTTTAAAAACAGACTAAGAAGAGTAAAATTTTATTGCATATCAAATTTAAGGGGAAGTTAGAGAATTTATTTTGAACAGAGAACACGATTTTGAAAGACAGAAGATGCACCTTTACACCATTTTTTTTAATTTCTGTAAGTCCTTCAAGGGGATTCTGGGGGGACAGGGAATTAGCCCACTAGTCTCTCTTATTTTGCAGTCCCTTTACAGCTGGCGATAAGGGGTGGGAGCCTTCTTCTTTCTGCAGAAACATCTTGAAAGGAGAACATTGTTCAAGGGATGGACTGTGTGTGAACGATAGCAGGCAGTGAAGTAGAATTTTAACGCAGGAGTTCTTGCGACTCAGGACTTAACACTTTTTGCAGGCATTATACACAATAAAAGAATATGTTCTTCCGTTAACTTTGTTGATTCAAATAAATTCCTTTACTGTCATTTACATACACTGTAAATCTTGTCAATTGTTCTCACATTTAAGCAACTAAAGCGACGAAATTGAATTTCTTAAAGCTAGGCATACAATTTTCATCCTGTGAGGAAAGAGGTCAATAGCTTTATAAAAGATATTTTATCCATCTTTACGCTTTTTTCATCATAGCCTTTGAAAATGGGCTTGAATTTAGAACTGAAAACGTGAAAAAAAAACTAGAATTCCGGTTCCATCTCAAAAGAGCAAACATAAAAAGAAACATGTTACTGCTTGTTTTTTGCATTGCAGTGATTCGATGGCCCGTTTAGCTCGAGCTCAATCGTAAAAACTAAACAACTGTGTTTGGGTAGCCTATTATCTTTCATCTGTAAAATGCGATCTATATCTTATAACCTTTCTTTCTGTGCCTCATGTGAACTGTTTCAACGGAAATATTTCCATCCATCCCCTAAGCTGAAACCATCGTAAGAGGTCTGCATTTCAATGACGAGATCAGGTTTTGTAATAAGTCAGTTAGTGTGGTGTGACAATTCGAAAGTATTTCCTGACATTTGTTGCGAATTGAAATTTATGCGTCACCCCCTACCCCTTAAATTAAGCTCGCTGTATCGGCTGGGCTACTGTGTTTTCTAATATCTAATGCATATCAGGATGTCTAGAGGTTAATGATTGTTTTTGTTAGAGGAGCAGAGAAAAAAAATATGGTGCTTATTCTATTCATAAGCATTATTTCTGTTCAAGGGATAAATAAAAAACATATGAGTGAGGGTCAATATGCTTAGGACATCGTTTATCGTAACCTTAACTAGAGGTTCTAAGCCCCCTCCACCACCTTCTGCTTAAGTTTTTGCCCTTCTTAAACAATTCAAGTCAAGAGCACCAATTCAGGAAAATGTAGGGAATGGTGGGGGGGGGAAGACAATGATTTTCCGGATTCTTAAAAAACGATACAAAAAAGATGTTTTTTTCGGAAAAAACTTTTTCGGCATTTCCATTTAAAAAAGTCCCCACTCTAGGCTTTGGGAAAATATATTTCTTTTTGTGACTTCATTAAAGAATGGATTGAAAAAATGGTTACCCCTCCCTTTTTATATATTTTTCTTTTTTTGTGTTTCCATGAATGCTGCCTCTGAATGTTATATACATTTAAGAAATTTATCCCTTGAGTTTACTTTAAAAAATTACAAGTTCATTTATAATTGTACTGTAGATAAGAATTTAATACTAAATATTATATCAGTTCCGAATTTGATGAGGAATAAAATTATTTATGATTTATTTTATTTATGGCTCAGAATGAAAGCAGAAGAACGTTTTGTTAGATTATTTTTCAAACGGTAACTCCTGTTATAATCATAGACAGAAAAAAGTTAGAGCATTTCTGCTGTTTTTTTTTTTTTTTTTTTTTTTTACAAAGAACTTAATTGTGTAAAGTCCAAATAACATTAAAACAAAAACATCTATTGCCCCCTGGGCCCATTTTAGGCCTGTTGATACTTAAAAACTTCAATTTTCTAAGATCTTTCTTTTGTTTATGCCTCGCGCTCGGGTCGGGTGGCGTGCCGGGGCAGGGCGTGGACGTCGACGATGACCCCACGACGTGCGCTCCAGCGACGAACTGCTCGGACGGGATCAACAACTCGCTTGGGGTCATCGGGAGTCTCGTGAACGACTCGATTACCGGAGCGGTCGAGAGCGGCAGTCTGCAGCTGGTCCTGGAGCACCGAGACTTCAAGAGCGATGGAAGCGAATCCCAGCTGTCGCTCTACCAGGTTGATCTGGCGCCCAGCACTCCGGAGTGCGTCGACGCCGAGGCGATCTGTCTGAATCTTCCTCAGCTGGTGCGTCCGCGTCAGATTCGTCGCCGCCAAGCGTAATCTCCCGCTGCAGCAGGGCGCTGAGTGACTTGCTGATTTCATCCTGGAAATCGTCTTCCGGAATGGCCCGTCCACCCAGTTCCAGTCCGTCGATGATGTTGTTGATTGCCGACTCATGCAGCTGAATGGCGACGCCCCGCAGCGGCAGTGGCCCAAACTGCTGCGCTGATCCGGCCATTCGAGCGTCGCCCATGGTCCGTGAACTCACGGCCAGATGAGACTCACTGGGTGCGTCGCGGGCCAGGATGCCGTAGAGGCGCTTGTCGGCGCTGATCCACGGGTAGAAGCCGAAGGCTCCGGCGCTGCTGAAGGCACCGTCGCCCACCTGCGGGTCGTCCTCCACCCAATGACCCAGGCTGTAGTGCCAGGCCTCGGTTTCCGGCACGGGCGTCTTGACGGCCTCGTTCGGGCAGACCTGCGGGTTCGTGCAGACGGCGTGCTGCCCAAGCAGCGCACCGAGCTGCAGTTGGCCGGTCATCATCGCGCGCAGCAGCCGGCTGTAGTCGGCCGCGCTTCATGACGAATTCCTCCATGAAAAGTTCCCTCAACGTACCCTCCCTAGCTTCTCCCCCCCCCAAAAAAAAAAAAAAAATTCCCCTGAAACGTCTATACACTTCCCAATAGCAATTAGTATATGTAAAAAACGGTCAAAGCTTATAACTTGCAGCCCCTCCCACGGGGACTGTGGGGAAGTAAGTCGTCCCCAAAGACATAGTTATTAGGTTTTCGACTATAGAGAATAAAATAGCTATCTTAGAATTTTGATCCGGTGACTTTGGGAAAAAATGAGTGTGGGAGCCGTATTATAATACAAGCTAAAAACCACAACAACTACTATTAAAGAAAGGATGAAACCCATAAAGAACATAAATTTAAAAAATGTTCTCACCAAATTTTAAGATAAAGATAGTGACATAGATTAATTCGAAACTTTTACTTCAAAATAAAATCTCAAAGAAAAGTAAAGAGCTCCATTAAGCCAAAGATGAGCAGAAATAAAGTCAAATACTGTTTCAAGCATAAAACTACCATAAATGACCATCGATACATAAATGAAACCAAAAAAAAAAAAAAAAAAACACCAGCGCTTACGTCTGTTGATGGGGGGAGAACAGGACGAGCTGGAGGAAGAGGAGGCAAAGGTGTATGACGATCTGAAATTCGTGACAAGGGAGGACCTTGAGAAGTACGCGACGCCGCTCGCTCATGCTCATTCCCAGGCACTCATCGTCGCCCGTCCGGATGTCGATGATGTTAGACTTGGCATTGCTCACTTGATCGGAACCAACCTTCTTCGGGCGTACATGCACGGATTCTTCATCGACCTCCGTCTGTATCACAAGGTGCGTGTTGGCGACCAGGACGCTTCATAACTTTGCTCAATTCAATTTTATAAGGTTTTAAAGATATGCAAATACATTTTCTAAATTAAAAAAAAAAAAAACATTGATATGGCTCAAAATTCTGCTCAAATAACAGGAATTGTATTTTCAGAACTAAACACAGAGAAAAAGCAACTAGTAACTTAAAATTAAGGTAAAATGTTGTTTTGTCAAAATTTCAATAGGTAATAGACCTGTCATGTAGGCAAATTTCAAGGTGCTCTAGAGGGAGAAAGAATGAAGATGGGTACTTTAATATACCTTCTTGTTGCAGAGGATACACAATAGTCAATGTTCTGCAGCGTTCTGCTGATATGAATCTACCTGTGTCTGGCATCTTTTGGAACAATACGGAAGCCAGCAGGTAAAGGCTCTAAAATAAGTTCAGCGTGGCTTCACATATTGCATAAATCACAGTAGAAGTCGCCATTAGAACCCAATCGTATCCATGACTTTCAATATTTTTTATGAGACTGTGGATGGAGGAGCACATAGTAGCAAATTTCGTCAGAGAAGACAGTGAATTCTGATTATGAGGAAGGTAAATATTATTTGGACTAGCATGTTCTACATACCCGGATAGATATATTTTTGATTTTTTTTTGGTACTATTTTCTGACAACTCCTAGCCTCTGCCACACTAGGATTGGCCCTGTGGCACTTTTTACCACTACTTCATCATTCTTAAGACCCTTTCCAGATATTTTTCTGTTGAAAATCATGCATTAAATTCATTGGTTCATGTTTTCGCAACCCAACCCTCCGTGATACACAATGTCAATTCACACCACCGTGCCACACTATTACTGGCCATTTGGCACTCTCTACCACCCCGGGGGGCACGGGCGTCCATCAGGACAAAAGAGCATGGTAGGGGGTATGTTCGCCCTTCATTCACTCGCGTCTTTCTAAAGCGCACTAACATTTAAATTTTGGGTTCGATCAGTTTCCTCTTAGGTTTCAACCATAACCTCTATGTCAACCATAACCCTACTATATTATGGCTGGGTAAAAATAGCAATAGATGGGAGACACACCGCTTTTTACTTAGTCAGCACTACTTTGTTGAGTCTCCGAAAATTTTTTGTTGTTCATATTATTGACTTACGAATAAAGTGGTGCCCCCTCGGCCTCGTCCAGCAGGATGCCGTCCAGCTCCTGCCGGCCCAGACGCGTCCCGGCATAGCGCGCACGCACCTCGTCCAGAAAGCTTTCGGCCAGGAACGCCCGGTTGGCCTCGGTGGGCGCGCTGGTGACAACGGTCGTGTCAAGTGCCAACAGTTCTTTCAACACGCCCACGTTGCGCGGCGTGGTGGTGACGCAGACCCGCGGGTCCTGCCCCAGGCGCAGCGCGAATTGCAGCATGTCCCAGGTCTCCCGCCCTTTCTTCCACTTGGCCAGTCTCTTAGCTCTTCTCGCCTCGTCACAAGTGCCAAATGAGCTCTTAGCTCTTGTTTTTTTTAGTTTTTACCTTTTTTTATATAATTTTTTTTTAGTTTTTCTTCTTTTGTTTTATTCTTACTTTACTTTTTTCTGTTTTTTTTTTTTTTTTTTTTTTAGTAGTTTTTTTTTAGTTTCTTAGCATTTTTAGTTGTTTTTCAGCTTTTTTTATTTTTTGTTTTCTACCTTTTTTATTTTTTTAGTTCTTTTTCTTTTTAGGTTTTTTCTTTATTTAGTTCTTTCTTTGACCAATCGTTCTTCCCCCATGCTATTAGAATCACATTAAGAAAATATTACTTTGACCTATGAAAAATCTCAAAACGCATCTGTTTTCTATTTCGTTTTCAGAGGCCACTATTAGAGTGGCCTCTGAAAAATGTAAAAACCCCTCTGGTTTTTATCTCACCTCATAGCGTAAACAGCGAGGCATTTGATAGTAATTCTATTCCATGCCATTAGAATACCATTAAGAAAAATAAACACTGGCCGATGGGAAAATAAAAAAATCTTCAGGTCTTGATTTCGACTCTGGCAAAAAATACAAAATTCCACATTTTTGTAGATAGGAGCTTGAAACTTCTATAGTAGGGTTCTCTTATACACTGAATCTGATGGTGTAATTTTCGTTAAGATCCTACGACTTTTAGGGGGTGTCTCTCCCTATTTTCTTAAATAAGGCAAATTTTCTCAGGCTCGTAACTTTTGATGGGTAAAACTAAACTTGATGAACCTTATATATTTAAAATCAGCATTAAAAGGCGATTCTTTTGATGCAGCTATTGATATCAAAATTCATTTTTTTAGAGTTTTGGTTTGAATTATCCAAAAGGTCTTATTCGTTATTCCACACAAAACAGCATGCGCGGAAAACCACTGAGGATACTTCGTCCTCGAATCATTATTTATGCAACCATTCTGCTTTGTTTTAGTGGATTATTTGCCTGGTCAGTACTAACCAGAATACCGCTTGGGCTTGACGTGATTCGGGATCGAAATCAGCTGTACCGGGAAACCCGGGCCTTGATTGAAAATGTCTATACCTTGAAAGTACTGAACATGGATGATCGCAAACACCACTATACTGTTAAAGCTTCTGGCGAGCTTGACGATCGGCCAGCTTCGCAGAAACCAGATTGACAATAACACCGCGACCAGTGTGATGACTCGAAACCATCGTTGGCGTCTTTTTTTCATCACTCGTCTCCTATCAAGATCAATCGTAACGAGACTCTTACTGGCGGCTGCCGGACGTGACCGCCTTTTCAGCCGCATAGCTCGCCACGTCGATCATGTTCCGTAAGATCGACTGCCACTGCTCGTCGTAAAGGTTCGCGTTCTGTTCGTTCAGCGACTGCGTCGGCAGCCAAACTTGTGGCTTGAAGGATCGGAAAATCGTAGGACGTGCCAAAAGCGTGAGCGTGCTTGCGAAGGTTTACCTTCTCGACATCCGTCCACCCCTCTATAAAATCCAGGCCGAGACTTACGGCATTTGCGCCGGCGAGACCGACGAGATAATCCGCCTGGTCAAGCAGGTCCTGGATGTGCGGCCGACTGCCGTCACTTCGGAGGAAGGCCGGAAACGCGTTCAGGCCGATCACACCACCGCCTTTCGTCAAGGTAACGATCTGATCGTCGGTCTTGTTCCGGGAGTTTTCGCAAAGCGTGCCTTGTCAAAATTACACCGTCAAAATCGTCAACTGTCACTTGTCAAAGAAACTCACCGTCAAAATTAAATTTTCCAGATAGCCATTTTGTTCAACATAATTGAAAGCTCTATGAACTATATCTTTGAGGATGGCAACCCCCCCCCCCCCAAACCTTCAGGGCAAGGGTGGTAAGTTATGCCCTAGGTGCATATATGGTATAATATGCATAATATGCATAAACCCTTGCTCATGATATGTAAAATTAAGGTATAAAAGTGTTTGATGGCTCAGGGAATTCTCAATTACATTTTTACAAAAATGGAGAGCCATCTTCAACGACCTTTTTTGTGCAAAGTTGAATCTCGGCTTTGGTAAAATCAAGGATTACTATTGGCAAATTGATTACCAAACGAGTAATGCACCAAATGTGCATTGCATTCTCTGAGTAGAAGATACACCAGTCACTGGAAATTCATCACTGGATGAAGTTACACAGTACATTGATAGCATTATCACATGCCAATTTCTTTATAAACTATCGAGTCCAACCCTGCACAAACTTGTTGTTTATCACCAGATGTACCGCTGAAGAACTTGTTGGGAGATATTGTTGTTTTTTTTTCCAAAACACCAAAAGATACTGAAATATTTCGCTAATAAATTAGCCCATAGAATATTTATTTGAAGATTTTACTTAACAAAAACTTTAAAAAAGAAGGCAGGAGGCCTAGTAGCTTGTGTTACTCCAAAAAGAAAATTATTTCTTCCAAAGAAAATTCTGCAATCCGTACACCCATTTTGATGAATTCATGAGCCCAAGCATATTCACTTAGAAACAAGGTTCTAAGAGATTTCGAAGGCAAGCTTTATCTCCGCACATGAATAATTAAAACGAAATTTGAATATTAATATCATTTTTGGGCTAAATGGCGTTCTCATAGTTTGATTTCGTTATGTTTTTACGAATTAAACAAACATTTCGAGGGGATTCAGAACCCCTAAGCCCCCTTGACAGGGCCTTGGGTACCTGAATAAATCAAACGACACTATGAGCACTGAATTTTCAAATTATCTGAATTATATCTCGGGAAGGGCTTCGAGAGTCAATCTGGGAACTTAAAGTTAGAAATTATTTTTCTTTTTGGAGGGGGTCAAGTTGGTGACCGATCGAATGAACTTCCCTCAAAGTTTATACGACCTCATCTTCCATAGAAACTTTATATGTTAACGATGGGCTGCTACTGGAAATACTAGAAAGGGCAGCTAGTATAACTTTCAGCCCTTTTCCCTGGGGCTTGGAGGGTCCAAACCCGTAACAATATTTATTTGACACTTGAACGATTTTGAGCAAAATGGCTAACTCAAAATATTGATCGAAAGCATTTAGAAAAGGCTAGGGGGTTGCCTACAGTCTGATTACTCTTGACTTTTAAAATGGAGCAAAGGGTCAAAATCGTTAATGACGATTTTAATTAATGACGTTAATGAATAAATAGATTAAATGAATGAATAAATAGATTAAATGAATAGATTAAATAATGACGTTAATGAATAGATTAAAGTTAATGACGTTAATGACGATATCATCTCAGGATGATATTTCCAGCAGTAATTGAAATTTGGTAAGGTCATCAGCACAGAAATGTTTTCAATTTAACATAAATCAGAATTTGCAATGAAATAGATTGAACTTGCAAGTAAGGTCACTTTGCTCTTCATCTACTTGTATATGAAAGTTTTCAAACTTGTAGGTCTGTCATTTTCAAATTTGTTTTATAAGGCATCATGAACCAACTATTGATAAGAAATAAGCAAACAAATAATGTAGGCCTGACCCAAAAAAATCAGTAAAATTTTGTTTGTAGCTGGGGCTATATCTGACTTGTGTGAGGGGGTTAGGAATAGGATGCAAGAGCAGAGATCATTAGTCTGATATCTGAAATCAACTGAAATCTTTGACCATTTGTTTCCAGTGTATTATATTTTACTGGGGATGTCCTATACTACTAGTTGACCATAAGGTCCCCATTATTGCAGGTACCCTGAAAGGACCGAGGCTCCCTTTCCAGAGGTCATTGTTGCGCCCTGCCACTGCCCGTAAGAAAATATTGTAATTAAAATGGTAAGGCTAAAAGTGAAGAGAGGGATGGGATCGACTGAGCACTGGTAAGCTAGAATATCAGATTTTCTCAGAAGGAACAAAATGAGGAGCGGAGTGAAGATGCTATATATATATTTGAGGGTATTAAACCAATAGTAGATTTTTTCAATTTTGGTATTACTCCGTATTTGGCTATCCGTCGGTCGTGAGGTCGCGGACAAACCCGATGCCACCGAATTGTTCAATGTCGAGGGCCGTTTGACGTTTAACGGCGTATCGTTCGGTTACGATCACCGTCGGCCGATCCTGGATGATGTCTCCTTCACCGTGGAACCGGGGCAGACACTGGCCATTGTGGGACCGTCTGGCGCCGGAAAATCGACCATCAGCCGCCTGTTGTTCCGCTTTTACGATGTCCAAAATGTGGGCATCACGATCGACGACGCCGATTTGCGCGACGTCAGCCAGTCGAGTCGTCAACCAAATGCACAAACGGCCACCCGTCGAATTGTTGGTGGCGAAGAGGCAGGCTTTGGAAGCTTTCCATGGCAAGTAAGAGTATAATGATTTATTTAGAAGGAAATACCCCAGTTTCAATTTTCTCTTCTTTTGCCAGGAACATGGTAGCAAACATGGTTACTCGTGGGTAAATGATGTAGGGATATACCGGGAAAAATCATTAGAACAAGTTAAAAAAGTTTTTATGAATATTTATCTTTTAATAACCATACTAGAAAAATAAGTTCTAAACTAGTGTAGATCTTCTTTTATATCATCTTTGTTTTGTTGTAGTGATGACTTTTTCAATAGATTCTTTAAATGGCTTTGTTTTCCTTTCATACTTTTCCAGCGCTCGGGCACAATTTTGTTTATAAATGTTTTTTTTTGTTTCTTTTTTTTAATAATTTTTTTTAAATTAATTTTAAGTTCTTTGATCATCTTTTTTTGAAAAACTCTTTGAAAAACCAAATCTGACTAAACAGAACTAATTTCTGGAATTGTGTAACGAAAGTTTTTGCTTCATAGCTTTAAATGTATTTTTTATTTTGAAAAAAAAACTTCAAAAAAAAGAACAAACATCTCGAAGTTTAGAAAAAACTTCCAGAAGAAAAACACGTCTCGAAGGTAAACTAAACGTCACGAAGGAAAAAAACGTCTTGTAGTTGAAAAAGTCATGAAGAAAAAATAATATCTCGAAGCCAAAAAATGCCACAAAGAAAAAAAAATCTCGAAGTTTAAAAAAAAAATCTCGAAAAAAACATCACTAATAAAAACATCTCAAAGTTAGATAAAAAAAGGTCTTGAAGAAAAAAGAAAAAGAAAAAACGAAAGAAGCAATTTTTATTTATTTCGAGAGTTTTGCTACTTTTCAACATTTTACTTATTTTAAAACTTTATTTAACAAAAAAAGTAAAAAAAAGAAGGCAGGAAGCTCAGTAACCTGGCTTGTACAGCAACTCCCAAAGAAAATTCTGTAATACATACACACGTCAAAATAAATTCAACTCAAAGCATTTTGTAAAGAGTGAGGAAAGTTTACAGGGAATCAAGTTTCTTAGTTATCTAGGAACTGCAATTTGAATTGGTGCACTTCTGCATTTGAACCTAAAAGTATGGCCGGTTTCATCATGCGGCGGCGCAGGCAATGTGCCGTCCTTATTGGGTGTACGCCAGTTGGGTTGACCCTCAAGATTTGCCCCGTGACAGGATGCGCAATGCTCTTGATAGAGGCCTGCGCCAGCAACAATGTCCCGGTTTTCGAACTCGTGTGCTGCCTGCAGTGCTTGTGTTAATGCAAAGAAGAGGAAGGTCATGGCCAAGCAATATGCGGGGAGCATGCGCATAATCAATTCTGCCGCTTGATCCGGAAGTCCTGGTGGCAACTTGAACAGGTTTACTGTTAACGTGAAAATACCAAGTCATGTAAGAAATTTCAGATTTCCGTCTCAAGTATCAGACTGTGAAAACGGAAGCTTTTAGTCTAATTGTTTGTCTTGCCCCCTCTCCCCCTTTTGTTTTCTTCCATTTCGCATTATCTGCGGTTTTGGAAATCAATTAGGGGTACGAAATTATTCAATTTAGTAAATACAGACAAAGATAAGGAACCGGGTACATGGCAAATTATTATTATTATTATTATTTTTTTATGAAAGAATTTTTGTGTTGCGTGAAGTTAATGTCATTTTTAAAGAATTGGGACAAAATTTCAACTTTAGCGGAAAGAGTGAGGAGTTGAGGAGAGGACAGCCGTCCTCATATACGTAATAATTTCTGTTCGTTTTAAGTTTTAATGTTGCTCCTATGAGTTACTTTGAGTTGGAAAAACTAGTTCTTCCTTGAAATCCCCTAGTGGTGTTGATTTTTGTTCAGATTCTAATGATGAGACAGTTGCTAACCAGTTAAATGGTCATTTGGCCAGAATAATCCAGTCTTTGCTGCCTCTTGATATAAATAAAACGAACCATGGGGCCCATTTGATTTGAAAGTGGAAGGTATAGTTCCCTTTTTAATAATCAAAAGTGATTTGAGAGCAAACAGCCCCCCTCACACGCCCTTAGTATCCCAAACACGAATATCCAAACAAAGTCTTGAGACATCTGTGTTTTCAGCATTGTTGAAATATTCAGTAATTACGCGTTTGGGGACCTCAACCCTCCTTCCCCCGAGGCCTCAGGGCAAAAGACTCCTCTCGCAGAGTTCACTTAAGAAATTTAGATTTTGGTATTGCTTTTTTTTGTTTTTTCCTCGAGGTTATTATATTACTTCCATGGATACATTTTGGATACATGTTACTGTATCTAAACATGTTACTGATACAAGTTGTATGTACATGTATAAACATATATCCAATACATGTTACTGATACATGTTAGAATTACTACTTATATTATTTCCTTGGATACATTTATTACTTCCTTGGTCACATTTAAAATGGCACAGGAACTTTTTTTTTGCCTAAATTGCTATTTTTGATTCGCCAAAAGTTAAGGATATATATGCAAAAATGCAACACTGAATAGCATCTTCCTATGGTTGGGGGAGAAGGTTACATGGGAAAATCTTTCCATGGAGAAATTTATCATGGGGGAAGGGAATTTTCCATGAAGAGGGCACTGGATGTCCCAGTATTATTCAAAAAACGATCAAAAATTAATTTTTAAAAAAGTTTTTAAAACAATTAACATTAAAACTTAAAACAAACAGAAAATATTAAGTAAGGGGGGTTACCTCTCCTCAGTAGCTCGCTCTTTTTTAACTTTTAAAAGAGGTTATTATTCTAATTAAACAGCCTTTGTGATTCAGGAGTTATTCTTAAAATCAGTAATTGCTTAAACTGAAAAAATTGACCATCAAATAAGACAAGATCAAAAGAGTGACCTGAGAAATGTAAATTCACAATGGGTGATAACGATTTACATAGACCATCAAATATGGCAAGGCCAAACAAAGCAAACAAGGCAAAGGGCAAAAAAATATATTTTACAAAATAAAGTGAATAAACAAAAGTGAAAAACGAATAAATTTGCTGCTAAATACTTTCAAAAACAGCCATTACAACGAGTCAAAAACAAAAGGTATTAGAACACTTACGAAAGCGATGGTGTTTCGATGGCTGTGAATTGACCTAGTGGCGTTCGAGCTGCGACAGGCCTGCCCCGTAGGGTGCAGAGGCCTGGGTTGTTCGTCATCGGGCGAAGTGCACGGCGCTGGTTGAGAAGGGAGGGCGACCCTCGGGGGTGCGTGTGCTCTAAGTTCTTTCCCGCATGGTATGTGCGACCGATCGAGAAGATGTTGGGGGTGCCGGGGGTGGGCGACTAAAGTTCGCCATCGCCTTGGCCGGGACCGGAGCAAGATCTGCCGAGTCGTCCTAGGGAGTCGGCGGTGACCGTTTCACCATGAAGTCTAATTTATTAAATGAAAATATGGATAGAAATATGAGAGTTAAAGGCAGGGTAGAATAAAAAAAAAATATCGCAAAGATACTGTTTCAGTATGTTACAGTTCAAAATTTATGCCGCTGTTCTACGCTGTTCTAACAAATTAGCCGCTGTTCTATATTCAATTTTTTTTTTAAACACTTTCAGAGTAAGGAGTAATGCTGCGTCTTCATTGTGGCGTTTTTAGGCGGCGTTGCCCGTAACTTTTGCTTTTTCTGGTAGCCTAAATCCAGATAGGTGCTTGAAACCTCTGCAGTAGCAATCGCTGATACACTGAATCCGATGGTATGATTTTTATTAAGATTATATGACTTTTAGGGGGTGTTTCCCTCTTTTCTGAAAATAATGCAATTATTCTCTTAACTTTTGATGGGTAAGATTAAACTTGAGGAAATATGTATATTTGAAATCAGCATAAAAATCCGACTCTTTTGTTATATCTATTGGCATCGAAAATTTTGTTTTTTAGAGTTTTGGTTACTATTGAGCCGTGTCGCTCCTTGCTTACGGCTCGGCACTGGCAAGGGCCAAACAGGAAGCCGCCGACATGCAAAAGATGATCGATGCCGAAGGCCACGATTTTAAACTGGCATCGTGGGATTGGTGGTATTATGCTGAGAAAGTCAAAAAAGCCCACTACGATTTGGATGAAGAACAATTGCGCCCCTATTTCCAAATCGATAATGTGCGGGATGGCGCCTTCTACGTCGCCAACAAACTGTCCGGAATTGCCTTTACCGAACGAAATGATATTCCCAAACACCATCCCGATGTAAAAACATACGAAGTAAAAGAAGGGTGGGAATTACCAGATACATAAGATATGAGGTGGCCTTTGAGTCCATGTCCCTTCCAAAGGTCTTGAAAAGGTTTGTCGGCATAGTCTTGAAACGGTATAATTTTTCTATTTTTGAATCTTCCTATGTACATGGTCCAGTGTACCTATGTGCATGGTACACTTCTGTGAATGGACCTGGGTCCAACCACAGAAGTGTTGTTTAGTTGCAAAAAATGTCTTTCCACTTTATTACGTGAATACCGCCCAGCTTGTTTCGATCTGCTGCCAAATGGCAACAACTATGTTGTCTTCCAATGAGACGTGTCTCTTTTAGGGTCACAGCTATTACTGTCAATCTTTATGGATTCTTTCAATTTTTGTTTCATATACTGAGAAGCAGTAGAAAGAAGTCCTACTAGATAAAAAGGGTGAGATGAAAAGGAGAATCAAGCATATGTTATGCTAGAGCAAAATAATTGTAATCATTTAGTTTTCTTTTCTTTGAACAGACAGCTGAGATAAGGAGCTGATCAGAATCCCAGCAAGATAGTTATGCTCTAAGTTCAAAGGTACAAGCAGGTCCAGCCGGCGAGTTCGGGCGCACGCCATTCTCTCAAGGTTCCAATGGCCGCGACCACAATCCCTTCGGATTTAGTTTATGGATGGCAGGCGGCGGCATTCAGGGCGGCACGGTCCGCGGGGCCACCGACGAGTACGGCTACCACGTCATCGATAAACCGACCACTATCTACGACCTCTGGGCTACCGTGCTTCACCAACTGGGCCTCGACCACGAACTTTTGACCTACCGCTACGCCGGACGAGACGTCCGCCTCACGGACGTTCACGGTAACGTTCTGCACGATCTTCTCGTGGCTTCGATGCCGTGATCCCTCGGATCGGTGCTTCGATCACGTTCTACGGGACCGCCATCCTGCGGCAGTTCGAGATGACGGGGGTCTTCAGCGTCAACGAGTCGGTCGCGATCTCGCGCTCGCGGAACAAGCTGCGGTCTCTCCAGCTACTCGCGCGTGAGGGAGTCGGCCTCCCCACGACCGGCTTCGCGCATTCGACCAAGCAGACCACACAGCTGATCGACCTCGTGGGAGGAGCTCCCCTGATCGTCAAGCTGCTGGAAGGGAGCCAGGGTGTCGGTGCCGATTTCAATTTCAAAATCGAGTTGCTTGGTGAATTTTGGAATGGAGACGCCAGCATCATGCGCGCATACAGATGAACCCGCCTGCAGAAATCCGGTTGGATGTTCAAAATGAAAATCTTTCCAGTTGTGTGACTGCCACTCAGAATCTTCCCAGGTGGTCAGCTCATCAAGATGTGCATCAAAATTACAGGAGGTGTGCACAATTTTCCCAGGTTGGGGTACCGGAGCCAGCAGATCTATTTCATCAGCCTCATAGGCATAACGTTTACCATTAACCTCCCATGTTTTATATTGGAACATTTTCTCACATGATATCTCACATTCAAACAATTTTTGATGATTAACTTAAAATTATACAATTTGAGAATTAGGGATCCTTTGAGAATTAAAATCCGCTTTAACAATTGATTTATCCGATTAAGCAACTGATAAATGGAGATATTCTTACAATATTTACTTCAGAATGAAAAATTCTAGTTGAAATTTAGGCAGGTAAAGGAATTGAATCAGTCTCTAGATTCCCATGGTTATATCTCTGACTCTCACTAGCTAAAAAAAGGAAATTTTTGCAATCTGACCTGTTGTTGGTTTTTAAATTTTTACGGGCAAAAGCGTCATCGAATTCAACGCGGCAACATTGACTAAAATGAGGGACTGCCGGAAAAATTTTCATAATTTTAAAAAATCGAAAGAAATATCTTAAAGAATGCCTTGTATGAATAGACCTAATGATGGTTCAAGAGGCAAAAAAATGTTTTGCATTCTGATGTCCTTGGTACTTGATTGCCCCCAATTACTTGGATAAAAACCATACTAATCTTAAATTTCGAAAAATTCCTTTTTCTTGGGGAAGATTCTAGCAGTAAACCTTGCACAGCTCGTAACAATCGTATCTAAGTTGATGAAAGTAGCACAATGATCTATAAACTGAGAATCATCACAAGTAGAAGCAGAAGAGACAAGAAAGAGAGAGCAATGACAAGACTTAGAACAGCAAGGAAATGGACTGTTGGACTGCTGAAGGTGACAATGAAAGCACAAATGCTAGGAGTGGATTGATGCCACCAAACGCCAAGCTCAACCCGCTCAGGGCCATTGCTATATTTCTACTGTACTTTCGGTGGTTTTCAGGACATCTCTTTCAGTTGGTAATTAGCTCTGTAGTGAAGCACCCATTTCATAGTTTTTTAGCCTTCCCGGGCAGGTATGTTTATATACTGTATAACTATTTTGTAATTAGTAGTAAATAAAATAAGCCAAGTCAAGCAGAATTTAAGGCAGTCAAGACATACCGAATTTTTTTCATAATTTGGGATCTATTTTAAAAGTAAGTTATGCCTTTTTTCCAAAAGAATGTGAATTAAAAATGTAGAAGAGGAGATAAAGCACTTGGTGAGACTTTCCAAGAAATCTTTTGTGCTCGGAGGAGTTGAAGCAGCTGATAGCGGCCTTCTCCCCTGCCCCATCGCAGGCAGAAGCCGAGACGATTTCGGCCAGCGAAGCCCCTGCGGAAACTGATAAGACCTTTCCGGAAACCGCGGATTTGTCCGCCGCTGACGGTCAATCTGTCCGGCACCATCAGAGATCAATACAGAAAAATATTGACTTTGAAAGCGAAGAAGAAGCGGCGGAGGCAAGGACAGCGCCCGACCCGGAACCCGATCTCAAGCTGGAAACCGTCGTGCGGGCCTGTCCCGATGGCCTAACAAAAAAGTAGGCTAGGTCAGCCCAGACGAACAAGCCCTAAGCAAAAATGGGTATATAAAGCAAATAAAATGCATATTCAATCTGCAAAACATAAATATTTAGAATAACCTTTACTTTTATCATCTTTGTTGTGATACCTCGGCCAAGGCAGCCTCTAAAACTGGGGAAGCTGACGAATGATCTCCACTCATGTCTCCCGCCAAATCTCAAGCTGCGCGGCATGGGGCATGGGAACAAGTTGAACACCATGGAAACCCCAATTGACAGAGATCACTGGATATCGGAAGTTCTAGTGCCCTTTTTAAGAGTCAAAAGAGATCGGAGGGCAACTAGCCCCCCTTTACACCCTTTTTTGCTACAGCCCATCCAATAAGAACTTTGAGATAGCGTTTTTTAATGGTTCAAGGATCATATATAAAAAATCTGGGGTCGACACAGCCCCACAGGGCCCGAGGGTAGTAAGTTATGCCCTGGGGGCATATACGGTTCTTATGAAAGGAATGCTCGTAAAATCGAAGAGAGGGCTCATTTGATTGGAAATTGAAAGTTCTAGTTCAATTTTGTTTCGCGGAAAATATTGATTCAAGCATCACTTGGGCTCCACTTGCAGACGTCGTCTAACCAGGTCCACATGGTTTGGCGTAACTCATCCGATTCATTGGCTAGGTGGTGGCTCGCACTGGGTAATTTTAGCCACTGGCTATTTGGATAACGCTTGCTTAACAGACGCGTGCCGTATTTCCAGTCGATGGTTTTGTCACGTTCGCCTTGGATAACCTTGGGTGCAATATCACTGACCGGGTACTCTACAAATGTTTTGTACCATGTCACCATCGCGGTTACCCCATAGAAGAAATTTTAAGAATGGTAATTGCTATGTTGACAACTCAATCAAAATATACCTGTGTTCATAAAGTATGGTGTTTTCACATTATTAAGATTCTGTAACATACAATCAAGATTTTAATGTTCACAACTTACTCAAAATGTATTTGTGTTCATAAAGTATGGTATTTTCCAATTATTAAGGTTATGTAACATATAATTAAGATGTTGGTGTTGATAACTCACTCAAAATATACCTATAAGTATGGTGTTTTTTGATTGCCAAGTTAATCTCTTCATCCCTTGGTCGGCACGAACTTGTTGACCGCCGCAGCGACAACGGTCGTCACAATCGGCAAACCCGATATGAAGGTAATCTTCAGTGTTTCCTGCGCGTGGACCGCGCCGCCCGAGACGCTCAGGACAACAGCCGCAACTGCTGATTTAATGGCCAGGTGTGTTTTCTTCGGCATTTCGGTTTCCCCCTGTATGGGTTTCGGACCGGCGATCGAGACCCAGCATCCGGTCGATTTGAAGGACCAAGTTGATTTTTATAGCGAATACTAGGATATAACCGTGAACACCGACATCTAAAAAAAAATAAAAAAAAAATACAAAAATCTAATTTGGTAGATGGTAGATGGATAAATCTGGACCTTAAGTACTGAATGATGACAAAATTACTATCTTCCGTTGATGTATTCAAACCGTAGGTGAGCAGAAAAACGACATACTAAAAATTGCGGTAGAAACATAAGCTCGAGGCTTTTTATTTAACATTATCTTGTCTGATTCATGATTACTGTTGCCAGGACTGACTGCTTATCGCAGTAAAAACCTGCCAAAAGCAAATATACTTTCAGTCTTACTTTTGCCGTATTTCTTCGAAGGCTGTACGTGCAGCTACCCACTTCCGGTCGCGTTCTCTTTGGTCGCAATGCCGGAAACTTACGAACAATGGTCCTCTTGGGGAGAAAGTGAACCGGATGATCAATCAATCCGCCGCGTGGGTTTGAATTTCGGCGCCCCCGGTGATCGCATGACGCGCGGCGGAACGCTGTGGTTGGACATTCCCTCGATCGGTGGTCCGTCCACTGCAATCAACCTCGAAATGTCTCCGGCCAAAGCCAAGTTTCGATATCACCACAGCGTGTGGTTTTCATTTGAAGGGTCAGTGAAGCTAAGAAAATTAGGCAATTGAAACGCCCTCTTTTTGGTATCTTACTAAACGTTACCTTTGGTATATATCTATATCCCGGCATTATGAAGCAAATCACTTCAAAGGATTAAAATAAACGCTAGAAACATTTTGTTCAATAAGAAGGGAGATGTCACCTTGTAGTAAGCTTGTGGAAATTGCCTACATAAAACTAGAGGAAAATGTTGTTAGACATTCGATCCCCTTTGAAAAAAATACTTTCCAAAAATTTTCTCCCCCAGGTCTTGGGGTAACTGTTTCATCACCGCGTTTAGCTGACGCCAGGATGTAAACAGCACAAGTGCACTCTTTTGGCGTTGCACCAGCTCGGGTAGCAGCTGAGCAACCTCTTCACTGTGCGCCTCAAAATCCCGGGGATCGGATTGCATCTGCGGCACCCGAAAAGTGGCGATGTTGGGAAAATCGAAGGGACTGGGGATTTTCACCCGCAACACGTCTGCACCTAAGCCAGCACCTTCTATAAAACGATCAAACCGGCCCATGGCACTAAGGGTGGCGGACGTACGAAAAGTCAATTTCTGACGATTTGATTGTTAGACAGGGCATGGAACGAAACAGATATAAGCATTCCAGTTAAGACAGACATGAAAGTGGCTTCTTCACTCTGTCTGAATAAAGCTTGTTTGAGAAAGGACCTCCCTGTCAGACCCATGATTATGAAAACATAATTGACCGATAGCCAAGCCTTCGGATGGGGTAATTGCCTTGAACAATGGTTCTCAAGCTTACTTAGAGACTGTACCCCTTTTTATCCACGAAGAATTTTAGGTATCCTTTCTTAGTTACCGGTGCCGAGCATTCCGGTCTGACGCCGGCGGATCTGGCTCCGGGGCTTTACAAGCTGCCGCTGAAAGCCGGCGGAGCACAGGCGATGACGGTCCGCCGCGCCTCCTATCGGCACATCGGTACGGTGGCCCGCAGCCTGCCGACGATGCTGAACGTGCGGGCTTTTTCCGCCCGGTTGCCGGATGTCGATATCGGCTATATCGGCGGTGGCAGCGATCGCGTCGGTCACTGGCTGGATGCAATGGGGTTCGATGTTGCCGAGGTCGATGACACCATGCTGCAGGATGGGTGCAGTGAGACCTCAATTTCGCCTATCAGATACAGAAAAGTATCTAGCACCTGCTTTAATAGCACCACCTCTGGTCCCCTCCCTCCGCAATAAAAATACTGTGGCTACATCCCTGCCCCAAGACACATGAGTTCTACTGACAACTGTACAGAATATTTTAAGGAAAGGCCCTTTGACTAAAAATATAAAGGCCCTTTGACTGTGTATCATATTAAGGTATAGATTTTCCATAGTTTTAAATTAACTCGAATTAAAAGTGAAAATAATAAAAAAAGGAACTTCGGGCGGCATTAGAACCTTATGAAGAAACGACCCCTTCAAGAATTAACTCTATAGGGAGCAACACCATTAACATACCTCTACCTGTTTCTTGAATTCAAAAGAAAATCCTTAAACAACTCCTGTATACCCCGCCGATGTGTTTACTCAAGTATTATAGCTAGAGTTTGGTACGGGTTGGGTAAACACTATTGTCACGTTAAGATGTCTCCAAGTTTATGTTTGTCAGGAGTGATGAAGAGGATAATCCCTCGGGAGGCTTGTATAAATAGGGCGATGCTTTTGGTCAATCTTCTCCACCAGGGCCGACTCGATATTCATGTGCACGTCTTCCAATGACGTTTGCCAGTCAAACTCACCTGCATCGATGGCGCGCTCGATAGACTCCAAACCGGTGGTGATCTGGTCCACTTCTTCCGCCGCTAACACACCCACTTTACCCAGCATGGTGACATGAGCAATGGAGCCCATGATGTCATAATGGTAAAGACGCTGATCGTAGGAAACCGATTCCGTGAAGGACTCGACAAATTCATCGGTGGCAGCGGTAAAACGACAACCCCATAGCTTGGAAGTATTTAGAAGACAGGTGACCTTCCCTTGGGATGTGGCACCCGAAAACACAAAAGGGCTTGAAGAATAAAGAATTTCATGTCCTATCATAAGTACAGGTCCCGTATCCTATGAAGGGGACTGCAGAGATTCCTGAAATGGGTTTTACTATATTCCTTACAACTTACTTTTTTATTTTCGAAAAATCTGCACCTCCGACCAGGTGGAGGTTCACCGTATAGCTCTCTGTTAGTTGTATGGCTCTTCCATTTAAGGATGCAAATGATCAAATATGCACGTTGGTGTTAGCAAATCAAAGATTTCTCTACTTGAGTATCAATCATAAGGCTGTATCCAGGGGGGATTGAGCCCCCCCCCCGGGAATGTTTGTCCGACTCGCAAGAACCGTAACAAAAATGAAAATTGATGCGATTGAATGAAATTGATAAGAAAATTGATGCGTTTTTTAACTTTTTTGTAAATCCTCCCCTCTCCCGAAAAAAATCCTCGATACAGCCCTGATCGATAAGTTTATTACTCGAGTAAATAAATAAAACGGACAAAAAATAAAAAAAATACCCTCAAATTAAAACGTTTATAATAAAAGCCCCTGCCCGTTTTAGCCTTACTTAATGTAAGCCACGAATTAAAATGGTGTTGTTTGATATTGTAATTATAATGTTAATGTGCATAAAAATGTTGTATTTTCCCGAAATTTATGTAATTTAATTATATTAAAATGTTTACATACCAATGTTATACAGGACGCCCCGGGTCCTGGGTCTCACATGTCCTTGCTACGCCACTGGATAGGGTGATCCTTTTTACTGACGAATCAGACACATTGAACTAGACTTGTTAGGAGTTTCTGGTTTAACTTATCCAGACTGTTTTAAGTACCCATCCCCTTAGCCTCTGAATTTTTCCATGTTGCTCAAGATGGGGGACTGTAATTCTCCTATAGGAGTTTTGGCTATGATAATTCTAATGATAAGTTTTTAAGTTAATTCTAATGTTAAGTTTTCGATAATTCTAAATTTCATTTTGGCTCGACACCATTATCATGGGGCTTATCTTGGCCACTTGTCATAAATTTTGTTTCCGCAATAAATGTGAATCAACTTCAAATGGCGATTCTTTTTTACTTGACAGTTTCTAGTTATGCCACTTTAAAAAAAATTGTCAAGTTCCCATAATAAAATCAATATTTAGGAAAAATAATTATATAGAACAAATCGTTGTATAAGACAATATTTTCTCGTGGGAGAGGGGTGCTTAAAAGGAGGAGATTTTTTCGCATCTTGATGATCACCCTCTAATTTAATTTTGTTCTTAGGAAAATGTTGTCTGTTTTTCATTGATCCTAAACATAAGTAAAACACACCCTTTTGCAATTTCAACCCCCTGAATAAGTTAGCTTTGAGCTGGGGGTTCTTGGTTATAATAGTTTATTATTTCCTTTTTTTATTATTATTTTTCTTTTCATTATCTCTCACCACTTCACTCAGGGATGATCTGTTTTTATATTATACTTTCATCCAAATACTTCTTATATATTCTTCCCAATAGCTCTTTTGTTAAATCTCATATGACACCAAAAATGTTGTTTTTGTTTCATTTCTGGAGTTGAAAGGCTGGTTAGCACAAGAAGCATGCCAACAGTATTCTCGTAGTCGAAAACCCCTAACAATAGGTTTACAGTTCCCTTTTACACTTTTTTTGGATCACGCGGCTCGGGGTCGAAGAGTGCGACGACGGCAACCCGATCGACACCGACGCGTGCCTCAACAGCTGCCGCATCGCCGTCTGCGGCGACAATGTCGTGCGCACGGGCACCGAGCAGTGTGACGACGGCAACATGTCCAACACCGACGCGTGCATCGCGTGCCAGAACGCCTTCTGTGGCGACGGCTTCGTGCAAGCCGGCGTCGAGGCGTGCGACGACATGAACGCGGTCGACACCGACGGCTGCGTGATGTGCCAGGCCGCGACCTGTGGCGACGGGTTGACATATTGAGCAGTATGCCAAGTACTCCCCATCCTCCCTTTCAGTCAAGCAGTTTATGGATTTTGGTAAGTCACTTTAGTGCCACTAATTATGCCCTACGTGTAAAACGGTGGGGGGGGGGTCAAGAGTTGAAAGCATTTATGTAAATGAGTAGGCTAGCATTTTATTAAGCCTGGGCTTTGCCTTTTTTTATGTAGCCTAGGCATGTATTGAGGATGCTGGGTTTTGATGACCTTGGACAGAATAAGACACAAGCTATCTTACAGTATAGGCCAAAGATATGACGATGGAGATTTCGTTGTTTATAAAAACGAAAAATTTACCGTGACAAATAATGCAACTGATGGTACGTGAGGAATGTTTGTGTCCATTGAGAGAAGGAAAGAAAAACACGAAACCTTAAAAATGATCTGCAAGTAACAACGAACAAATCCATCTCAGAGACAATAGTCAGTCAATATTGTTCATTCACTCATCTTTGATCGCACGATTATTTTCTCTTCTTACTCAACTTTTTGATCTATTCGATCCGTTGAAGAAAATAACAAAGAAAACAAATGAAACTTTGGGTGTGCCGGGGGCGGAGGCGGAGGGGGGGCAGCCGGCGGAGGCGTGTGCTCGGAGCATGGCGTCGTGGAAATCGTGAACAGCACAGTGACGCAGAATTTCGTCACCGGAGGCAACGGGGCTTCCGGAAAAGCCTGGTGCTGCATAACGGATCCGAACAAAGGTGGCGGCGGCCGCAGTCTGCTCGGGACCAATTTCGCCGGAGGCGGGACAGCCAACAATGGCGGTCTTTTGGGCGGCGGCGGCGGCGGCGGCGTTATCGCAACCAGGACGGTTGGGTTGCCCTGCGCTGGAAACATCCTTAACCTGGCGCAGAATAAACCTGAAACTACCGCCTTTATGTCTGGCATATAAGCTTTCAAAGGCAGTAAAGTCGCCGTTGATATAATCCCTAATGAGCTGACTGTCATCTGGTTGCGTTAATTGTTCTGTGCGACTCACTCGCTAGCCCTTTTTTCCTTTAATCACGACCACTTTACTCTTATCTGATAAAAACTAAGATTCGACCACTTTCGGCTTTATAGCCTCACTTTCGTTGCTCAAATGACTTTGCTCAGGTTGCAACAATGGTCAAACCGCTCATTGAACTCCTCGCGGGGATCCCCAGCGTGGTGCTCGGATTCTTCGCCCTGATTGTCATGGCGACCACGCTCCAACAAGTATTTGGCTACACTTCGCGCCTGAATGCGCTCGTCGCTGGCATCGCGCTCGGATTGGCCGTGGTACCCATCGTGTTTTCCATTGCCGAAGATGCCCTGTCCAGCGTTCCTGTGACCTATCGCCACGGCGCGCTCGCCCTGGGGAGCAGCCCCTGGCAGGCCGCCTACCAGGTCGTTCTCCCCTCGGCCATGCTCCGCCGCGCGCCCCGCGACCGCCTCTGCATTGACGACAACGACGGGGGTCCCCTTTGCAACCTGGTCGCCGACCGCAACCAGCACCGACTCGACCGTTCCCGCCGCAGTCGAGGGCACATCCATGGCGGCCTTGTCCGTTTCAAGCGTAATCAGCGCATCGTCCAGGCCGATTTTGTCGCCCTCAGCAACGTGAACTTCTATGACGTCAACTTTGTCGAAATCGCCGAGATCCGGCACCTCGATTGTCGTTACGTCACCATCGTTCGATTGGGGTGTTGCGACGTTTTGTGTGGTACAGTAAAAGGACTAGTAACTCTGTATCTTCTCCTATTAAGCCAGTGGGTTGGCATCCTGCCAACTCAACTGCAGTCATCACAATCAGCAGGTCAGCATTGGCTGGCAACCGGTATATTTTACATACAACATCATTAAGGTAGCTGGACAGCATGCTGATGGTTGCCTGCTTGTTTCTGTGTTGCTAAGGAAATCAATATTTTCTTTACTAAGCAAGGCATCTGCAGTTGGGTGCTGATCATGGGACGGCCTTCAGACCTGATCCTCCTCCCCACGTATCTCGAGCGAAAGGGCAAAGTGCGGTGTTTCAAACATCGCAGAAAGCTGGCTTTCCGCCACCGCAAAAATTGCTTCGCCAGCGCGTTTCCTGTCTTCCGGCGAGCGCCCTTCACCAATGCGAAACGACATGTCGACAAATGCGTTGTCTGCATGACGGTCGGCGATTGCATAGGCTTGGCATGCGAGCGCGCGGACCCGAATAGCGCCAAGCTCGAACAGTCCGGTGGTCTGGACGGCTTTCAACAACGCTACGCAAAACTCGTCCATCGAAACCTTGCTACGATTTTATCGCAGTTCGAATCTTCATTTTTAATGCATTTCATTTTTGCAGGTATCTACTCACAAGACATATTAAAAGTCATTCAGACGAGAGACCTCACAAATGCTCTGTATGCGAGAGGGGCTTTAAAACTCAGGCATCCCTTCAGAATCATGTCAACACTCATACAGGTACAAAACCTCATCGATGCAAGTACTGTGAGGCTGCTTTCACCACTTCAGGTAAAGATTTCTTTTCTTTACTTAAAGCTTTCTTTAAATCTTTCTTTTGGTAAAGCTTCTTTAAGCTTGCCCACACAGAGTTAGACAAACAAGAATGGTAAACATCTCGGTCAAAGTCCTGTACCCGTAGTAAGGTCACTAAGGCGTCTTTGTTGCGCAGAACACTTTCCACCAAGGGGTCAATTACTTCTGCAACTTCTTGTGGATCCAGCTTGTTTAGCTTCTGTATGCGCTCCACCAGTGGAATAAACTCCTTGCGAGCGGATTCCAACAAAGCCTCTGCCTTGGCAAATTCGTCTTTTTCTTCAACGGTATCTTCGTAAACGACAGGTTTACGTGGGGTTGTTGATTTCGTTGCGGTTCGCACCGGTGCGATCCGGGCGAAGCCCGGTGAGGACGCTGGCTCGGCTGGGATTGCACAGCGGGTATTGGCAGTAGGCCTTTTCAAATCGAACGCCTTGGGCCGCGAGCCGATCGATGGCGGGGGATTGCACTAACGGGTCGCCATAGCAACCTAGATCGTTCCGCAGATCGTCTATTGCGATAAATAGGACATTGGGGCGTTTTGGAGCGGGTGTTTGCTGGTGGATTGTGATTCGTACGTCGTCATAGCGGGTGCCACGTTCATTCGTTCATCGTCACGAGGGCCTGGAGCGGCGTGTTGGTTCGTGCTCGCCGGACCGTGCACACTTCGCGGTTCGGCGCGTCGAACGTCGCCATCGACGGATAGGGATTCGAGCGACGCCACGTCGTGTAGAGCCCGCGGCGATAACGGTCCTCGCCCTGACTCGTTCGCCAATCGATCCCGCTTCCGAACGCGGCGCTCACTCCGAGCTTCGGCTGCAGCGGCTTCACCGGCGGGCCGTACTTCTTATGGCTGAGAAGTCCGCCGAGAAACAGTGCTTGGTCGCGTTCTGAGCGTACAGCGCATGATCCAGGCGTTTCTTCCTGCGATGCAGGCTCGCGGGTGGGGTCGCATCATCAACCTGGGCACAGTGGGTTCAACCCGACCCAACGCCCGCATGCCCGCCTACTACTCCGCAAAAGGGGCACTCGCAACCATGACCGTCAGCCTTGCCAAAGAGGTAGGGGATACCGGCGTGAGAGTAAACCTGGTCTCACCCGGCCTCATTCTCACCCCCGAAGTTCAAGAAGCGTACCTCGCCAAGGGTCGACGCGAAGGCTGGGGAGACTCCGCTGTACGAAAAAGGTGGTTCTGTCCTAAATTCTAGTGCTATAAAAAGAGAAATTTTGTGGCGGCTAGGACGCGTTCTGCCGATTAAGGATAACAAATTACAAACGACCATCCTTTTCGGCAGACCCTCTTGGGCCAAACGTAGCGCGGGTCGTCTGCGAATGGAGTGGGAGGAGGTCGCAAGGAAGGACTTGATGGACAATGAGACTTCTTTGGACAGTGTAAAGAGGGAGGCTATGGAGTGGGAACAAACGTAGCTGTGTTGGCCTCAGGCAGCTTGGGGCTGTCAAGAGTTCACTGATAAGGTTTATCAGCATGAGTTTCATGGGTTTGGACGTTTACGAAACGAAGCCATGGCCCATGCGACCTATGATTGGATCTTTAGTTTGGATACCGATGAACGTGCGACATCTGAAATTCGGGATGAAATTCGTCGGCGATTAGGCGAAGGTCCTGACGCACAAGCCTATTTTGTTCCACGTCTTAATAATTTTCTGGGTCGATGGATTACGCATTGTGGGTGGTATCCCGATTACCGACAGCCTCAATTTTACCACAAGAACCACATGGATTTATAGCCATGCAAACAGATGGTTAGAAAAACAGGTACGGAGAGATAAAAGCTAGGAAAAAACACACACAAACACACAGGGACAGACACAGAGACATCTAAACAGATGGTCAGACACACATGCGGAGAGAGAGACAGAAACACATTAGGAAAAACATACAAAGACGGACATAGGGATAGGCAAATAGACAGTCAGATATACAGTCACGGAAAGAGAGACGGAAATATACACACAGAGAGAGAGAAAAGCATACAAAAACACATAGAAAAACACATAGTCAGGAGCGGGTTTACAGGAAACGGCCGACAGTATCGCCAACCTAGGCGTGGACGTACAGTGTGATGCTGCTGATCTTAGTCAGTTGGATGAGACGGCAGAGCTGTTCGGTAGGGCACTCGCGTGGCGGGATGGGCTGGACATCGTCGTAAACAACGCCGGTATATACATAGGTAAATCATTTACCGAGTACAGTATGGCCGAATTTGATCAACTAATGCGCGTGAACGTGTACTCGGTGTTTCACCTAATGCAGTTGGCGTTAAGACATATGCAAGACCGTGGCTATTTGGAAATGAGATGGCTGGCAAGACAAAATTACTATATGTGGTTTAAAGCACACTTCCTGCAATATTTAGTCTCCTGCATGACATAGGAAAAAATCTCAATACTGAAATGAGAGCGAAATTACAGTCACTTCTGTTAGCAATGTTGTATCTAGATTTTGTTGCTGATCTGATATTCATGAAGAATATCTTGCACCAGACCAATGCCCTAATAAAAGCTCTACAGATGGTTGACTTGGATATTTTATCAACATGACAATACATGAAAGCAACTTGTCCTTCACTTGTTATTTTTGTTACTATTCAATTTGTCTGAATTTTTGAATAAGCATATTATTAGCTTAAAATATTTGGGCCATATTCATTGCTAATTATTTGAAAATCAATTACATCTAATAATGAATCCTAAACACTAATGCACATTTTTAACTTGAGACAAAGCTTGGAAAAAAGCACTGCCAGTAGAAACTCTAAAATTCAATTCTGTATTATTTACCTTTACCTTGCTGAACCTTGGAAAATAATGTTGTGCTATGAAGGAGAAGAATTGTAGTTACAAAGGCTAAACTTCTATCTCATTAGAAGTTGCAATATATGGCCCTAGTGGAGCAAAGGTGTCACAGCTTTTCCCTTTTACCCATTGGCCTTCTTTTTCCAGTTGAAACTCTCGTTCGCTGTAATCATTATGTAGCACATATCCTGCTACATGATCGAGTGCGTCCTCTTCGGAGACATAGCTTGCTTTTTTACCAATAACTACTGCTAACTCCACTTCCCAGTCGGTTTTTGAACTTCCTTTAGGAATAATTAGGTCGTCATTTGGCCCGCATATAGCACTGGTTGCCTTAAAAAATGGACAAAGAAGAAAACCAAGTTATACATCAACGGTGTTGCCTTTATACGGTTGCTTAAGAAAAAGCCTTTTCTACTTTAGCTTTTATTTTTAAGGTTCGTATTTTTATAGTCTCCCATGGACTTTACCTTTATTTTTGTTCTTCTTTCTTCACTCGGGACGGCTGAGAGGAGGCAGAAATATTTAAATTTTTCGCTTTCTTGTTTCACTGACTTTAATTCACCTTATTGTTATTCTTTGTCGTTTTCCACTTTCAAATGTTCTCTTTTTTATTAGCTGTGATTTTACTTACGCAAGACATCCTTTGGTTCAGGAAACCTTTGTAATCTTTCATCAAAAATTTTTGTCTGGTGTAGGAATAGAACTTAGAGCCAGGGGAATCTGAATGGAGTGACATCTTAGTCAACTGAGCTGGCAAGCAATTTTTATCATTATGGTCTTGGAAATAGATTCCAGGCAATGGGGTTCGTGATCTTATTGCCAATTTCTGTAATTTTCTTTCACCACAGTCTATGGATCGCTTTTTTCCCGGGGAGGTGATTCCCATGAAAGGGAGAAATCGATTACTGATATAAAAATAAGAAAACTACTACTAACAACTCACACCAGCAACAAGTTGCCTAAGGCCAACACAGCTACGCACGCTCCGGCTGTCTAGGTATACTGATAGAAATGTTCAGACGGTTAGGGCACGTTCGGTGGTTGAAGAATGAAAGAATAATAAGAATAATTAATTTACTTTGTGTAGTTGCAAAATTAATGGATTAATAAGTGTTCAATCTCAGTACCTGATAGAAAAACGAATGCAAAGTTTAAAAAAAAGCTTGAAGTTTCTCAAATTTTAGATGGCGTTTATGCAATGTGACGGTTCACCATCTTGCTAAAAAATCAGGATCGAATACCAGTTAATCAGTTGTGGTTGCGAAACTGATGCATTTGGTCAGAAAGGTGAATAGATATCTACAGCAATTTTTGCGTCGATGAAGAAAAACGGATCAATTATCTGATCGCACTTGACTCCCCGTTACACGTTCACTTTTGAACTATGAAGCTGGGGCTCCTTAGTCAAATAAGTTGTTCTGATCCCCATATTCTCACAGTATGTCCATTTAAATCACCAGAAGCCTGAAAAGTTGTGTAATACTTGGTCTACACAGCATGCAGCATGGGTCTGTACAGTATGAGGTCTGCACACTCAATAGAAATATTACCCTCTTCTGAATGTACAGCATCAAAAATTTGTCGGTTTTATTTTTTACCTGTTCGTGTATTGTATGAGTTCAACTGACGCAATGACTCTTTTGTTATTCTATTTGTTATTCTATTTTGTTATTCTATATTCTATTTTGTTATTCTATTTGTTATTCTATTTTGTTGTTCTCTATTGGATTTGTGGCTTCCTTTTTCTTTTTCCTTTAATTATTGCTCCTTACTTTCAGTTGAATTCTTTTTTAATTTAATATCTGATCGTTTTTAAATAATGTCAGGAAATCTGACTCCCCTCTCTATGGAAAATTCTTTCTTCCAAGGACAATCCCTCCATGAAAAGTTATTCCCACGTAGAATCCCAGCCCCTGCCCGAAAAATTTCCCCCTAAAAGTTCGATTCTAGTTGAAAATTCCCCCCAAAATTTCTTGTGGACGGTTCCTGGTGAAAATTTATTTTTATCACACTTTCATTCTGAGAAGAATTGAAAAGTTTTCTTATGGAATAGCATCAGCGTTTGCGAAATCGATATCAGTCAAAAGCTCGCGAGCAGTAGTTCCTGCACTTTGCCTAGACACAACAGGAATCCCATGAAACAGAAGATTTTGTCTTTTAGAGTCAAGGTAAGAATTCAGGCATGATTTTTTTTTATATATATATTGATTAACTCCGATTTCGAAACGTAATTTTCCTACCGAAGTTGCGAATTTTCCTGGCAGAGAGCGCTAATTTCTTGTTCCAGAACAATTGCCACCAACTGCTCAAGCTCTTGATGCTTCTGATCGTCGGTGGTGTGGTTTTGTATCTCACGCTGTCGATCAAGGAGATCAATCTAAACCGTCGGCAAGCCAACTTCATTGATAGTGTGACGCACGAGCTTAAGTCGCCCATCGCCTCGCTCAAACTCTACCTCCAGACGCTATCACGGCGACCAGTAAGCCCAGCCGAACAAGCTGACTTTTATCGCTTCATGCTCGAAGACGTCGAACGGCTCGACCAACTCATCAATCACATCCTGGCTGCCGCCCGTCTGGAAAAAGCCGGCGCCACGTCCACCGAACCGATCGCATATTGATGGCCGTGGTTATGGGCCCGCAGTACAGGCCCGTGGCAGCGGAGCTGTTGAGGCGGCCCGGAAGGGAGCCATCGCCATTGTTATTCGCTCCATTGGCACCGATAGCCACCGTCTGCCTCATACCGGGGCAATGCGTTACGATCCAGACGTCCCTCGCATCGCAGCGGCAGCGCTTTCAAATCCAGATGCTGACCTGTTAGAGCGCATCATGACCCGTGGTAAGCCTATTACCTTGCACCTCAATGTGCAGACGAAGGACCACGGTCACGTAGAAATTAAGAAGCAAAACAGGTCCAAAAACTCCACGAGTTAGTTCATGTTTCCTCCGGTACAAAGTACGGCAACAGAAAGAATAACCATAATCGACTTACCCCATCCCGTCAAGGACTGGTTCCACACTTCATTTTGACCATAACCAGCGAACACGTCGTTGAAGTCCGTCAGTTTACCCACACACCAAGTCCCAATCGGATACCCGTATTGGAGCGCTGGAATAGAGTTGGGGTCATTTGGATCGAACATGTATTGTTCAACCGCAACCCGGAGTTCAAAGTTCGACTGGCTCAGAAGCAGCAAGGTTTTAAAATTCAAATTCGAACTTTCTTCTGACGCATTTTGCGCGGCTACTTCAGAATTTGAGCTTTATCTAACACCATTGTTCTGATGAAGGTCATCCCTTTAAGGTAAGGAGGCCATTTTAAGACTATCCCCGTGCCTCCATTTTCTGTTATTATCGGTATCTCTCGCTGAATTTAGTAAGCCTTATGCAGGCTATCCATCTCAGTTGGGTAACAATTCTTTTGCTTCATTCAGAAATTTCTGCTATACTTCCACTTTTTTCTCTCTATTCCCCTAAAAAACTAAACCTTTGACCATGAAAAAAGCGACGGACGATGAAAAGATGGCGAAGAGGCCTTCTCTGTTTTGGCTACTCACCGAAGGCGGTCGGGCGATAACTGAACTGGGGTTTTCTCTCCCATACCGCAAATTCTTAAGCTCTAAGGATGTAGGAGACGGTCATCCCGTTTTGATATTGCCCGGTTTTATGGCTACCGACGCTTCCACGGCGCCTCTGCGGAAATTTATCCACAATTTGGGCTATACGGCTTATGCCTGGGGATTGGGGCGACTATTATGCTATGTGGTCAACTATTATGCTATGTCAGGGTCTTTAAGCCAAATCTTCAAGTTATAGCTTGAATTGCATATATTTAGTCCACTGATTTTTGTTCTCCAAATGTTACTTGGCTATATTCCAAATGCTTAAGGTCATTAGATCGTTAACATAAACATACCGACTTTAAATCAACTATTCCATCACTAGCTTCTTGTAATAAAGAGACAAACTTGGATGTTAATAGTCCCAGTGACTTTTCAAATCTTGTTTCATTAGGATTCAACAGATACAGCGTGATAAATTGAGCCCTTGACACCCTTCTGGCTGTATTAGGTGATGTTGAACGTGGTTATTTTTTACCGCGTCTCATTATCTTTAAACGTAGAAGATGCTAAATCTATGAGAGAAAAGATCCTGATGGAAATTGAAGTGAAAGAAACTGAGAAACATTTTTTCAGATGAAAAGATAAACTTCTAACTATGAAAGAGAATTCATCTGTGGTAATAGTGAGAGAAAAATTGTTGAACCAGCTCTAATCTTCCAACGTCTAGCCGCACTGGCTAGCACAGGTGATTCTGCGCTTCCCCTTAATTTTAGTAGATTGGTGCCACTGGTGGTAAGATATATTTAATCATATTTATTTATGAACTTGTTTAGATGCTTTATATACTCCATTCCAGAAAATGTTTATGAGTCAGAAATTAATGAAGAGAAGGATTAGGGGGCTGAGACTGTGAAAGCTGGCCAAAAACATAGGTAAACGCTGATTCTGTTGGAGGGGACTCCCTGGTGTTGGTTGAACCCGCAGACATCGGATTTTGATCCCAACTTCAAAGGCATATTCAGGATTTTTTTTTTTTTGTGTGCCGGTTCACCCTGTGCCGGTTTCCCCTGTGCCGGTGTACCCTGTTCCGCCTCGCTCGGCGGTGGTGTCGATCCCTCCTCGCTGCCCTTGCCGCCAGGTGCGCCGGCCCCTTTGCCCTCGGTCTTGCCGGGGTCGTTGCTCTCCACCGCCGACTCGTTCTCGCCGGTCGATTCGCCAGCGTTCTCGGGCTCCTCGTCCGCCGCCAAGAACGCATCGAGCTGCGCGAGGATGTCGGGAGCCGACTCCGAAACCGCGCTCTTCGGAAACCGCTTCACGAAGGATTCGTCGATTGGGGGCAAAAGGGCGATTCGTATTTACACGCTTTTGGCGCCATTGGCGTTGGCCTGGGCATGCTGGGTTTTCACCCCTACTGGCTCAAGAGTGGTCAACCACCCGACACTCTTTGGGATTACTCCATCAACGACCAGGCGGCACGCGCCAACCGCTTTGATCGAATGGACCGCGTTGGCGAAACACCGCTGGAGCCGCCACCGTATGCGTTTCACTTTGATGCGGCTCTGGTCGCGCGTTACCTCGCCAGCCTCGCCCAACGCCAGGGCGTGCACTTCATAAAACGCAACCAGGACAAAAAACTGCTTGAGATTTCCCGAATTTTTTGGAAGCAATCTACTCTCCAAATATTTGGGAGTAAAAGTTTGGATGAGTTGCCTTTGTTGTGTTTATCCTATTGAAATTATTCCTATTGTTTTATTTTCAGTTCAGACCAATTTAACTTTATCATGTTAATATGACGAAGTCAATTTCATCTCCTTGTGGCATTTGCCATAAGAATATACCTGATCATCATAAATCAGTTTTTTGTAATCATTGTAACTTTTGGATTCACATGGAAAGTTTTTCATGGAGGAAGGGAGATTTTTTTGGCGTGATTTAAAAAGCGATCAGAAATTAAATTTTAAAAAGTTTCCTTCAAAGAAATTAGGGAGGATTTTCCAGGAGGAATTTTCGGGGGAAAGTTTTCCAGGGGATTCTCAGCGAGAAGGGAATTGTCTGCAGGGGAATTTTCTGGGTAGAATTTTACGCGGGAGGAATTGTCGTTGAGGGAATTTTTCTATCAGCGAGGGATTAAGCAGAGGGTAACTCTCCTCATGTACGGAATAATTTCTGTTCGTCTAGGAGGCGCCAAGTTCAGAGCTCTTTACCAAAAGCTTCTCATGGGCAAGATAGGAGTTTTCATAACTGTATTGTATATCTAAGTTGTGGATCTGATGTAATCTGTAAATGCAACCTACGGGTCACTGTTGCCAAAATATTGCACAGATCCGTAGCAACGGAGGTGCTATGGATCAACTTTGGCTTGCCCAATGAAATTTATAATTCTAATTACATTGTTCAAGGCCTTGTTTTCATTTCGATTGAAAGGATTCCTTGATCGCTAAGGCTTCAAACCAATCTTGTCTGCACAACAAAAGCCATATAATGAATATTCCTCGATTGAAACTACCCATTCCCTTAACAAATTTATCCCCAAATTAAATAAAACTTCATTCACACAAACACTTTCTTACATGATGTGTCTACTTTATAGGCAACCTCATTCCAGTGTGTTTCCAAAGCCAAACGTATCGTGTTTCTGCATGTTTGGCGTATTGACTTGGCAAATAGCAGCAAAAGTAGATATAGGTCATCAGAGGGAGAGTGAGACATTATTTTGTAGCCTTTGGAATGGCGTCAGTAGGGTATTTTCTTTTCCTACACCAAATTTAGCTAAGCTAGGTTAGAATCTATCCCTGTTTCTACCAAACTGAACATTAAAATCTCCCAGTAAAATACTATTTTTTCACCTGGGTTCCTTTCTACTTGTTCCTGTAGCTGTCAGTAATATTCGCCCAAATCACTACTATCTCCGTGTGTCAGGTCTCATATGTTATGTCATATGTCATATGTTATATGTTATATACTATGACTGATACTCTGTTCTTTTTTTCGTAAAATGAATAACAAGTAGTCTATTATTAGCACGTGGATACTACTCCTTCTGTAGGGCTGATTGTACCGGAGCCCAACCCAGGGAGACATTGCCCAATGTGTCAGGAGTGATTGTTGTGGAAAGATTATTACCTCCTGTACCTGCTTGCACAGTAATTGACTTGCCAACAGAAAATATAAAAGACAGAGAATCGCTTTACCGTTTTATACCAGCAGTAGATGTGGCATATGTGAAAAGTTTTATTAGAAGTTGTGACAAAGTTGAGGTATCTAGTGATTCAGATAAAATCACAGCTTGTCCCGAAGCAGCCTCTGCCTCTATAGCCCAAATCATATATACTCCAAAGATTTTCCATGACATGTTGCCATTGTTGCTGCTTGTACACAATTGATTAATTTGAAGAAGAGTTGGCCTACAAAAAATTTATGGAGTCAATTATCTTCGCAAATTGGGGGAGGGAGTAAAGTTAAGTGGCGTACTTTTTGGAATGATATGTAAGTGTTCTATTTTATTTTTGTGTTTTCAGCATTTTATAGTCTTTCCTTCTATAGGGGCCAACATATTTGTAGGACTAAATAGTACAAACAAATATACTTAGACTTTGATGGTGGGAGGCAGCATCGTTGAGACCCGTAATCTGCCAGATAGAAGTGAAGTTGAAGTGGTGCAGAAGGAACTCGATTCTTACGGTCGTGTGAGCAGCGATGATTCATCGTTAGGGCGTTTCATTTTCCGAAAGCAGGGATATCTGGAGTCGGAAATTTATGAAAAGGACCGGCAAGTGGTCGGGGTGGGTAAAGTGGTTGGAACCCAGTCAGGGAAAATAGGGGACCGTGATTATTTATTTCCTGTCATCGAAGTTCAGGAATTGCAACTTCTGGAAATTCACTACGCTCGCGGGTCTGAGCAGAACTTGGTGCCAAACTGGAATGTCGACACGGCCAGCGGCTTCACGCTCACAGGAACGGCTGTCTTCGCTTCAACCGTCAGCCGCACAGCTGATGGGTCCGGGTCGATCAAGATCACGGGCACGAGCACCGGTAACGGAGTTCGCACGCCAAGCCTGCCGATCGCCGAATCGGGGTATTACCAGTACAGCTACTTTGTCCGTAGCTTGCAGGTGCCGCGGATCCATGGTGCTCAGCTCAACAAGGGATCGGGCGGCAACTTTCATTGTCGTGTTAACACCCAAGTCAGCCATAATCAGGGTCTCTTCAAATTCATCCCATAGATCAGCATCTATTTCTTTTTTCGATACTATTCCCCCCAGTCCGCCAAGAAGACCCGCTTGAGTCTTGGAAAGTCCCCGTCTAAGCCTTGCAAATAAGCCCTCTTTGGTTTCCTCAGCCTGTTCTTCCTGTACAATTTCCTCAAGCTCTTCCTCTATTTGATCTGTGATAGCATCTTCTTCTATATCCTCAGGAGGAATTTCCGAGATCCCTTCTTCTATAGTTATAATCTTGGGAAGACTCCTTTAAGTTAAAGGAGTCTTCGAGTTCTACATTCTACTCCCGGAAATTTCTCCTCTCATCCTAGCCCGCAAACCGATCTCCATTGCCACAAGAGAATATGGCTATCCAACCTCTTTTTGACTTTGAAGAAGTTCAATAAGAATGGAAAGATACAGAAAAATTTGGGGTGAGTGACGGGAATTGAAGACGTTTATGTATGTTTACCGAGGCAAGGCCAGTCAAAGATAGTCAATCAATATAGGTAGTTAGGGCATGGTTGCCTAGCTCTTGGGTTTGAGTTAATCCAAGTGACATGCGCCTCATTTTAAAGGCTTTTGCAAACTCTTTGATTTCTTCGAGATCAACACCATCTACTATATGAGCATTTGTCTGGTTTATCGTAGGCTGACCTGAAAAGGCGAGATCTCACGTCAAACATTTTTAATTTGCATTTTCATTTTGATACTTTTTTTTTGTATTTCATATTTTTTATTTTAACTATATATTTTCGTTGTGGACAATTTAGTAGAGAAGTAATTAATCTGCTTGCAGGATGACAATAGGGTAGGGGTTTTCGATTTTGCCCGCCACCGCAGGATTGAGCATTACGGTCTGATCACCAGCCAGACCGGTGTTGTCGAAGAGGCGGGATAACCTATGTATTTTGATTTTGCCGATTTATCGCCGCCCGAGCGATACAAGCTTGTCACCGCCACAGTCGTGCCCAGACCAATTGCGCTGGTATCCACCCGTAACGAAAATGGCACGACCAATCTCGCCCCTTTCAGCTTTTTTAACGTATTTTCTGAAGATCCGCCGCTGGTAGTATTGGGGCTGCAATCAAAGCCGGATCTTTTTCTCAATAATATTCTTCATGCTCAGATCACCAAATCATCATTTTTCTTGCTAGGAAAAATGCTCGAGCTGTTCAAAAATTGTTTTGAACAATTTTGAACAACTCGAGTCTTGCTCGAGTTATTCGAACATTTCGAAGTTATTCGAGTGATTCGAAAAAAGTGTCAAATCAAAATTTTTTCTTGCTAGGAGACGAGTTATTCAAAATTTTCGAATACCCACACATCCCCTGGGGCTGGGATAAGGAAATTGGGAAGCTTCTATTGTTTTCTAGGAAAGAAGTACTAAAGCTAAAATTTCTCATAACACAAAAAGACCATATCTGACTCTTGATTTAGCACTAAACAAAATCCTTAACTGGGCTCAGAATGATTCTTGCTCACTAGAAAAGGGAGTTGGCAACCTGTCAAAGGACTTTTAGGGATGAAAAGGGGATCAAAAGGAACCAGAGTGGGAAGAGATTTTGACCACCATTCATGGTCAAAACATTTCTTTGCTCGTGAATCAGATGTGGTGGTCAAATCTCCCCATAAATCATCAAATTCTTGAGCCAGGGAAGGAACTCATTCTTTCAATTGAAAATTTGTGAATTTTGAGCTCAAAAAGTGCTTAAATTTGAAATTGCAGTTGAAACAATACAAGATATTAGGGCCAATGCTACAAGTAGTTTTATGATAATATACACCCTACATGGATAAAGAATATTACCCCTTTATACAAACAGGAACTCCTAAATTGCTATAACCATGCATGGGCCACATCCACATTCCCCAATGTTTGGAAATGTTCATCTCTTTTACCAATTTTAAAGGAAAATAAAACTAAACATGACCCTGAGTCATACAGACCTATAGCAATGCCAGCGTGCAAAGTGCTTGAAATCTCATCAAAGAATGAATGGGTTTGCAGGAAGGGGAATCACTTTAATCTTGGTATCCGTTTGGATGATTTTGATGCCAGTTCCAAGCCGTTTCAACAACTTCGTCTACTGTTTGATACTTGGGAACCCATCCGAGAAAGTCCTTGGCTGCACTGGAATTGGCAACCAGTTGGGGAGGATCGCCAGCACGCCGTTCTCCCAGAACTTCTGGAATTTCTTTGCCTGTAACTTTGCGGCACGCATCAATAACTTCTCTCGAGAAGATTTAAGTGTGATTTCAGGCATGCCATTGAAGATTATTGTAACGCTTATCAATGATTTTTACAGTTAGGATATAAACATAAACATGTTGATAGTGGAGCAATTGTAAGTTACTGTGATTTTAAAACAGTATATCCTTTATTCTGTTTTGTTGTTTCAAATCATAAATGTAATATTCGTCGAAGCTGATCAACTGCTGATATATTAATCAAACCCATATTAGATCGTTATATTTTCAGAAAGAAAAGCAATCATGGAAGTCATCGATAGTAAATTATTCCGCATATCGCGGCACCCGTGGCGGTCTGACGCCATGGCCGGGTCGACACCAATCCTGGCCATGATCGCCGCCGTTGCCCGAAATGGGGTGATTGGCATGGCCGGCGACATGCCGTGGCATATCTCGGGCGATCTGAAGTACTTCAAGGCGGTGACGTTGGGGAAACCAGTGCTGATGGGGCGCCGGACGTGGGACTCCTTGCCCCGCCGACCGCTGCCTGGTCGCGAGAATGTGGTCGTGACCCGGCGCGCCGGTGTTGCGTTTCCCGGCGCCTCGGTGTTTTTATTTATTGCCTAGTTCAGTAGTTTTTAATGTTACCCCGCAGTTTGTTATAAGATCATAAAGTGTTTTTTGTGCTGGTGAAAGTGTACTTCTGTCGACTCCAGATTTGAATGTACTTTGTGGTTGAAGAGCTAATTCTTCTTCCTGTGGCTCTTCATCAAGTATTTGATTTACTACTTCTTCAGCAATATTCCTGACAGCTTGATTTAGAATTTCTCTATCGCTTGCTGGCATTTCTTGCTGCATTTCAGAAATTTCTGTTTGAGCTGCGCCAACAATTAATTCTGAGAAACCACAAACAAGCAAACAAGAATTATTCGGATCAATTACATTTCCTCATCTCAGTCGTCTTCAGATTGATACGGCTCATATTGATTATGCTGAGCAATTCCTCGTTGAAGAAAAGTGTCATTTACCTCGTTTGTTAGATCTTTCGATCACGTATGAATCACTGATGACAGTTACAAACAATTTTACCAGAGATTCAACACGTCTCATTTGTTCAAAACTTACGTTTCTTGAGTTAACAGAACCGTTTGTTCGTCCACAACACTTTAATCAATACTTTCCACCGCTGGTTATCGGGCCCGGCCAACGGGCCGACATCGCTCTCAAAATGCCGGAAAGCGAGGGACAGGAAGTTTCTATCATCGCTTATCGCCCGAATGGCAACAGGCTTATGGCGATATTGCGCGCGGTCGGACAAAACACCAACCGCTCAATCGCTGAGTTAAAGCCCTTGCCCCGAAATCCACTTTCCGTTCCTGATCTCGCAAATGCGGAGATGCACGAATTCGTCTTCGGATGGTCACCCGGCGGAACGGAGCCCCGAGACGGCTATTGCGGTTCACTTCCAAGTAACTTGGAGTTGTGACTGTCTTATCAAACAATGGCATATCACATCTCCTTACAGGTTATTATCAAGCATCATACCACTCAAATAAACACTGGCTGTCTCAGCGGATCGAATGCGTGTGGTGGGATCAAGTTCGTGCATATTGGCCGTACCTGTTTCGACCATAGATGACTTAAAGTCACTGTAAGCATCAAGGTTACCACCACGTACATTGGAAAGCTCTCGTACCACGTTGTGCAAACCTTTCGACAGTAGCGTTTGCATTTCCGTGATAGAAATTGTTTTGACTGAAGTTTCACCCAACGATCCTTCTCCATTCAAAAACAATGAAATCACACTAGATTCGTAAGCTTCCCATATAAATATATGAAACACGTAAGCAACTCGCAAATTCATAGTTTAAAATTGAATCAAGTTAATTCATTACCTGCATTTGTTGATTAATTTTCAATTTTTGGATTTGAATTGTTAATAATTTTCCACTCCATATCCATCAAAAATCAGTTTGAAAATACATTGTTTTATTTGTTGTGAATAAAAATATTAATGGAGGCGAAATTATTTGCCTCGTCGGTGAGCCGTTTCTCTCTCGCTCTCTCTCCGCTCTGTCCGTTTCTTGGTCGACTTTATTGCTCGTGTGCTTGAATGGTTGCTGTTGGTGTATTCTTCTCTCTCCCCCACCTCCCCACCTCTCTCAGCCGCTGCCATTGACGCTCGCATGTTCCACGAGTCGACTCAGTCCGATGAGGTTCGCTCGCTGCTTAGCACTCACAACCACCACCACCTTCTCCCTCCCTCTCCCTCTCTCTCTCTCGCAACGATCGATCCGCGACTCTATTCCACATACCTCTCCGGATGTTTCATGTTCAGAGCCAGACTCTGCTTGGAGGTGTTGAAATCGCCGTAGAACTGGGAGCGGTTCCAACCCTCCACCTTATCCTTGAAGGGACCGCCGGCACGCAACACGTCCGGGCGACCCTCGGATTCCACCCGCACGACTTCCGCACCATGATCGGCCAGGTATTTGCCGGAGATCGGCCCCACGCCCACCCAGGAAAAATCCGCCACCCGGATACCCGCAAACGGCAGAACACCTTCCTCGGTGCCGGCCGGCAGCGCCGCAAAGGCTTCATCACCAAAATTAATTTTTACGAATTTGCTCTTTTGCAATCATTCCTATCCACAGCCTTTTATTTTATGACACATACAATATTCAAAGGAGAGTCACAACTTCTAGTCCTAATATTTGCATTTTTAGCTTTAACACTATCTTCCAAGTTTTTTGCTGGGATGAGCCCTAAATTGAAAAGTAACATTTTTTCTAGTTTTATTTATGTGTCACCTTATAAAAAACGGCACTTGTGTACTATTCAGAACACACTCAATAAGTGAAGCTAGGTTCTTTCATGAAATAAATGGCTTTCGCTCTCCCCATAGGCGTCAGATTATCTATGGAACTCCAAAGGGCACAGCTAAACGCTCTGTCTTGCTTCTCAACAAGTTTGGCTGAGCTTTCCTTATCCCTTCTATTGGTTGTTGTGATGAACTCCATTTAGGACCCCTCTCCTTCAGAGGTTAGATCGTGTAAGAGTGAACAAAAGTCACAAATAAGGACACTTACTCTTACTTGACATTAAGATTCTTCGAGATGTCATAACAAGTTATTGTAAATTTGTGATGAAAAGAATTCAGGAGCCTTTCCACGCGAGGCGACAGGTCGTTGGCCGTCGCGTAGCTCACCGGGATGAGCCGCGTCTCGAGCGGAGCGAGCTCCACCTGCTGCTTCTGCCGCGCGATGGCCAGCTCCCGCTCCTTCTCGAGCGTCTCGAGCGGCGCCACGCGAATGAGGTTTCCGCGCCGGACCATGCCCAGGCCCTTGGCCTGCAGGATGACGTCGAGCGCCTGATCCCAAGGCACGTTGCGCATGCGGATGGTGACGGTGCCGCTCACCTCGTCGCTGGTGACGATGTTCACACCGCCGACCTGACCATAATCATGCTGCAGTTTAAATTAGACTTACAATTTTACTGACTGACCGCATTTAGAATTGTGTGTGATTCGATACCTTTTTGACGGCTTCGACTGATTTGAAGTTCCGCGCTCGAAAGCAGGGTTACCAGTGAGACTGTAGCGATATACCAAAATTAATTTGTGAAAAATCTCGAGAGTTGGAAAAATCTAAAATATTAAATGATATCGTAATACATGTTTCATATACGGTATTGTCTAATATCCATATTTTTCCCAAGATCCCAAGCTTAAGTCTGATCCAAAAATTGGAGTGCAACTAGGCCTCCTCCCCCACTCCTTTTTTGTCAAAATCGTCCGATCAAAACTATGAGAAAGCCATTTAGCCCAAAAAAAATATATTTAAATTTCGTTTTAATTATTCATGTGCGGTTAGCCAAAATCAAAACATACATTAATTAAAAACCTTCAGAAATTAAATTTTTTGAAACACGTTTTTTAACTGCAAGTAAGGAGCGATATTAAAATTTAAAACGAACAGGAATTATTCCGTATATGAAAGGGGTTGTCCTCTCCTCAACACTTACAAGTTGGAAGAGCTAAACACAAAGGATTGAGTGCTCCCACACCACCAAAAAATTCACAAACATAATTCTACCTGCACATTTCACCCTCATCACACCTGCTCAAAACACAATAGGGTCCAGACATCAGTTTAAAGAAACCATAAAATTAACCTTCGATGCGTCTTCTCGTTTTCTGATATTTCCTCCCCGGAAAAAAAAAACAATTTTTATTTCTAAAATGAAGGAATTCGATCTCTCAGAGAACTAAAAACTAGCATTAAAGAAAACAGATTTCATTCTGTTTAGACTCAGTGCGTTTGTGTATTGTGGGCGGTGAAGGCTGGCACCAAGGTGACTTCAAGTTGGCTCAGCAAAGCTTGCCACAAGCCCAGTTTGTTAATGCCTATGGCCCAACCGAAGCGGTAGTGACGCCGACACTGTGGATAGGTGATATCAATTCTGATGTTGATGGTCGTTACGTCCCGATCGGTAAGCCGGTCGGCAATCGAAATGTTTATGTGTTAGATAGCGACCTGAATTTGCTGCCATATGGTGCAGTGGATGAACTATATATCGGTGGTAGCTGTGGGCATATCTTACAACCCTTGCCCCCAGGCTCTGAGGGTTTGTTTCAACCATAAAAGCCTTTCTATATGCCATTTGAACTATTTTGAAACAGTATCTCAAAACTTCTATCAGATGCATTTTGGATAAATATGTGGTAAGAGGGCCATCTGCCCTCAAATCACTTTAAATCTTAAAAAGGGCACTAAAACCTCCGACTACTAATACAATGAGCCCCCTCCAAAGTTTATACATCCACCCTTTGCATAAAAATGGGAGGTGGTTTTGTTACCCTTCAATCACTTTTGAAATTTTTCAAAGGCAAAATATTCTTTATAATTTTCTTGTATTTTCTTAAGCGAAATATTCAAAATACAGCTTGAAAAAGTCCAGAAATCAAGCATTTATCAAGAAATATTTTACGGAGAATTTGTCACCATGATTTGGTTTTAGATTGTGTACTTGAGTACTTATGATTATGTTGTATGTATTTTGAAATGGACTTAGCTAAAGTCTCTTCTGATTTTTTTTTTTCAGGCTTTAATATACAAAAAAATTACAATTCTCTTTAGGAACTTTCCTTGTGACTGTTGTTCTGCTGCGGTCCCGAACCGTTCATGCAGGCGGTCCGCGAGATGCTGATCTCGCTTGGCTACGACATGGATCACTATCACCAGGAAAGCTTTGGCGCGGCGGTCGAGACCGAAGCCCAGGCGCCGGTTCTGGACGATGTCGTGCCCGACGAGGATGCCGGGGCAGAGCTTCTGTTCGCCTCCTCCGGCGTCAGCGCCCGCTGCGCGGAAACCGATACGGTGCTGGCGGTCGCCAAGCGGTCCGGGTTGAATATCCCGTCAGGCTGCACCTTCGGGCTGTGCTCAGAAAAACTGTAAAACATGAAATTAATAAAATGTAGTGTCAACTCCAATACAAAATGGATGAAGTTCTATATTTTTTCTAAGATTTATCGGAAAGTAGGTGTTCTACATTTAGTTGCTTTTGTCTTTGTTCGAATCTTTGATCAAAGTACTACAAGCTATGGAAAGACCGCCCAATCAATTCTAAATAGTTTGACCACACAAACAAAAAGAGTATAATGGAAGAGATAGGGGATGCTTCAAGTTATCAGATCGCCTTAACGATGACAAATGTAAAAAGGAATTCCCAAGTGAACTGAGTTTTTTGAAAACAAACGTATCAACAACGTTTCGAGGTTCGGGCGAACGTTCACCCTGCCACACCGATGTCACTTGCGGCATCGGAATATCCGCACGAAAAACCGTCACGTGGCCCTGATACCGAGCCATCACGGCGACATCGCCAACAAGTTCACCCAGCTTGACCAAACCGGTATTGGAAACGTCCGCCATTTCCGTATCGTTCGATTCGTACAGCGCCGCCCGCGTGACATCTTCGGTCGATCCGTCGGAATAAGTCGCCACCACTTAACGATATGAGCATATCAATATTTTAATCAGATGCATTTGGGAAAAAGAGGGTGTCAGGGAGGGGGTATAGTTATCCTCTGTCACTTTTGACTCTTAAAAGGGAACCAAAACTTAAGTTTTACATGAAATAAGCCTTCTATAAAGCTCACACAACCATGCCTTCCATAAAAGCCTTATATTCCCCCAGGTCATAGCCTGCAACCCTTGTCCCCAGACTCTGGGGCGTTGTAGCAACCTAAAGGTCTTGTTATGTGACCTTTGGAGTGTTTTTCAAACGACTATGATGGAGAAAAACCGGGATCAACCATTCGACTATTATGGTATACTAAGTAACTTCTAAACTAGTACCCCACTAAATCCACAACTCTACATTTTTTGTGCATAGACCAGGGGCAGATTTACAGCAAAATCTTGGGGAAGACTCAATGTGACAAGGGCATCTATGAGCAAATCTTGGGGGGAGGGCAATTTGACAAAGGAGCCAATAATTGACCGAATTGACAAATTTACTCTAAAAAAGAGTAAAAAAAAAGAAAAAACAGGGAAAGAGGGCTCTAGAAAACTCTTAGCCGCCAACGGTCACTAGAAGATCCGGAACGCGCCGGGGTACCGCCACGCCACGCCGTCGTTGGCCTTGATACCACCGATGATCGGGTACGCGACGCACAGGATGCTGACCAAGCCGCCGAGCAGAAAAGCCAGCGGGATGCCAATCACCGTGACGAACAGCCCGATCGTCAGCACCGTGTAGATCAAGACACTGATCGTCCAGTTGGCGATAATGCGGCCGTGCTCGTCGACGCCCGGGAGCGAGTCCTTCTTGAGCTGCCAGATCACGATCGGCGCAATCTGGAATGATTAGATAAAAGCTGCTCAATTTAATGTGTAAACATTATTCGTAATACCCAAGCCAAAAGGGCATATCTAAAATCTTTGAAATACTATTGGAGAGTGAGAGGTTGTTTGATAACTGTGGTGACGCAGGATATATAAAAATCCCACTGTGCAACAGAATAAACAAAATCTGAGTAGTACACTCATAGTTGAAGTAGAAATCAAATTTGATTTTAAGGCTTTTCAGTTGTTTTTTTTTATCGCCAGACTGAATTCGCTTTAATAGCGCAGTTGCACAACAAAACAACACATTCAAAGAAAACATTCAGTGTTAACATAACTAAAATGGATAATGTTAAGTTACATACATATTGAAATGAAAGAATCACATGAAATGATAATGAATCTAGACGCCAGGTTTGGCTCTCTTACTGTTTTAGTTCTGGTTACTGCGGACTATTTTTAGTTTATCTAAAGTTGCAAAGGTACATACAGTTCCAGTAAAATAAAACAACACATTCAAAGAAAACATTCAGTGTTAACATAACTAAAATGGATAATGTTAAGTTACATACATATTGAAAAAGCCTAAACAAAATGAAAGATTTTCATGGCGAGCTTTGCAAAGCCAATTTCAGTGTTTTGGCTCGTTAGGTGACACCTAGAGGCATGCGAAGGAGATATTTAAATTTTGAATATATGCCAGTGAAGTGATAAATGTTTACCTATTTGATTCAGTGTAGCTTGATCACCCAAATCCGCCATCCTTTCCAATTTTTGCCTTGTGCAAACTCCCTCCAACCGGCAGATTGATGACAATTAGCAAGCGCGCTTAAAGCAAACGTCAATTCCTCAAGCGCGCTATGTTGTAGGCAATCATGCCGGGGATGACCAGGTAGAGGGGCCCGAGGAGCTTGAAGGCTCCGGTCAGGAGCACGCCCTTCTGGCCCTCGGCCAGGCTGCTCGCCCCGAAGGTGCGCTGGATGATCTGCTGGTTGGTGGTCCAGTAGAAGAGGTTCAGCAGGATGATGCCGGTGAAGACCGTGCTGAAGGGCACGGATGACTCCGGCCCTCCCAGCGAGTTGAATCGCTCGCCCTGCTCCTCGACGAGTCGATCCATCCCGCCCCCGATGCCGGCGTCTCCCCCCAGCTTGAACCCAGGCAATATCTAGTCATTTTCACAGTCAGGGTCTTTTTATTAGGGCTAGGATGTGTTTTAGTCAGTGAGGATGAATATCAGCCAACTGAATGCGGGCTGACAGTTTTAAAGAAATGCTGGAGGATTCTAAAGTTATATGAAACATTTGATTAAAATATATGCAATCTTTGATTTAATTGTAGGTAATAAAAATTTATTAAATTAAGTTTACCAATTTAGACCAAAATTAAAATTGGTGTCTCCCAAACGGTATTGATAAAAAAAAGGTAATATGTCTTATCTTTCTTTATTTATTTATCTTCTCTAAATTCTTTAACTGTTATTACTATAGGCGATAAAGCAGGAATAAGACAAATTGTTCAGTGTATTAGCCACAAACCAATTCGCTTATCAATGTCCTTGGGTACTTTTGGTCAAGAATTAACGGTGGTTTGATTTTACAGATCTGAAGTCATCATAGTTGGAGTAACAATAAGCTTTACGTTTTAAGATGTCTTAATTCTTTGGATAGCTATCAAGCTCAACTTGCTTGAGAACAAAGGTTGATAAATACTACTGAACGAATTAGGGCTACCTACCGGGGTATTGGGCGTATTGGGCACGTTTGTCAGCATGCAAAATGCTCGAATGCTGCATTATTTGTTAGCCAAACATGGCATTCCCTTTATCGAACCGATCCAATTTGCGCAATTGCCATTGTATTTAGCGGAACGCCAGGCGGTCATCTTTTTCGGAATGCCGCCCTATACGTTTTGGCAGCAAAATCCCCGGGTTGGGCGAATCCCGCCGCACCGCACCGATACCGGAAGCTATTTAGTGAGTGAGGTATTTGCTGCAAAATCAATTTTTAAATAGATTGCTTATGACGATTATGCTAATTTTAGAGGTGATTATGATGGTTTTATTGGTTTTCACGCTTGCCTAGTACAAAAAACTTGTTTTAGTGTGAAAGGTTATGCTTAACGTAACTTGAGTATTTAGCATAGACAAACCCGTAAGTTTGAAAGCCTCAGAAAGCCCATCAAACAATTTGGAATTACTTATTCAACCCCAGCTACCCTTTCTACTTCTTCGATCAAACAAGAGTTTCTGAATTTTTATAGTCCTTGAAAAATAATTCATGATCCATAGTGTAGTTGAAACATCCAGTAATAATGTTTTCGAACATGAAAACCTCCCCCCCCCCATAGCCCTCGGGGAAAATACCGTAAGTTATGGCCCGGGGCACTTAAGGTTTATTTGGAGACCGTGGTCGTATAAATCAGGAGACAACTACATTTGAACCGGCGATCTCTCGATCTGTAGTACAATTCCATAACAAAATAGAATGTGTAAACAGTATGGGCCATTTTCGAGACTTATAGCCTTTTCCGATATATGAAGGGGGATGCCCTCTCCTTAAAACATCACTCTTCGAAGCTCCATGTGATCTTGAGGAACTTTCCCAACGACTTTCTTCCACCTTCTTGCCACAAGAGATCGTGTGCGAATGATATCTTCGGCGATCCGCAGGGGATCAACCAACTCCATCTTCCCATCTGCACTCTTAACAGAAGGAGGCGTTAACAGGAGCTCCTCCATAAAATCATCCGCTCGGCCGTACTTTTGGTTACCATCAAAATACTCTGCAACACGGTCTGCATAGAAATCTCGTAGCCATTCAAAGGACACCTCTCGCTTTACACCCGCTCGACGGTTTATTTTGGAATGCACGCCCCACTTTTGCATTGGCCTCCTTCGTTTGGAAGCTAATAACTTGCGTGCATTGCGCCGTTCGGACAGGGCGCGATGCACAGGCCACAGGGAATCTAAGGCGAGGGCTATGGTGGTGAACGTGGTGAAGATGACGAGCGACCGGCTGGGGCGGATCGTCGAGGATGCTGTCAGCGAAGTCTACATCTTCTCGGTGGACGACTTCCGGTTCTCGCTGGTCAATCGCGGAGCCCGTGAAAACCTTGGGTTCACTATGGAGGAGCTTCGGGTAGCCGTACTCGCCCGCGGCCTGTCGCTCCAACGCGGTCTGGACCCGCTGGAGATCGAGATGCCGTCGCCTTTCGGTTTCCTGGGCCATCGCCTGAACCTGCATCGCGTCCATTCGCGAGAGCCGTCCAACGCTGGTCTGATCCAATTCGACCGGCTTGACCTGATCGCGCGCGCCGTCGATCAGGCCGCGGAGTTCGGCCAGGCGGGCCTCAAGCAGCCCGCGAAAATGCTCAATGTCCAAGGTTTCGGTCATGGTCCGTCCATGACAGCCCGGCCGGCCCGTAGCTCACAGTGATGTATCCCCATCGTGGTTTTAGGTGTTTATTCCCGTAAGTAAGACGGCACTAGACCCTTGAGGTCCAAACCGGCGGTGCTGAACTCCGTTTCATGGTCATTCAGCCAGGAAGTGCAATGTGGGGCTGGGGGCCAACCATCATGTGCTTTCACACACCCTTCCTGCTTACCTTCCCCAGATTTCTCCATGTACCCATTTAGAGCTGGGTCGACTGTGGCTGAGCTTACAGAGTCACGCCACTGACCCCGTCTCAAACCAAATAACTGGTCACGCCCGAATACGACGAGCCGTCCTGCGAAACGAGACGCCGCCTTTGCCTGTCAAACCACCCATCCGTGTCTTCGACTTCTATCCGCTCGAAGATCGCATCCTGCTCAGCGCCGACGCCCCAGACACACTCGATGCCGGGGCGAACGCTGATGCAGCGTACCTTGATGCGCTGATCGAATTGATCGCCACCGAAGGTCAGCCGCAGGGAGACGGGCATGCCTTCGAGGGGTTGCCCACCGCAGCGCCGGAGAATGGATATTCCGATTCGTCGGTTCAAGACGAACTTGAACCGGGTGATGGTTGAACACGATTGTCCCGAATGTGGCGGAGCACGAATCAAAAAACCTCGGCGGCTGGTCACGATCAAAGGAAAAAACATTCATGACCTGGGTGAGTTGCCATTGGAAGAGACAAAGAAGTTTCTGCAATCGGTCAAACCGAACGCAAAGCAAAAGGGTGTGACCGAGGTCATTCTGCGCGAAGTGATCGGGCGACTCGACTTGCTGATTTCCATTGGCTTGGAGTATCTGAATTTGAATCGGCGATCGTCAACCCTGTCGGGCGGCGAGTAGTATTTTATTTCTTGTCATTTTGGTTTTGTAATGAAATGTGAGCCTTAATATGTTTCTGAATTAATTGAGTTGGTTGGTTTAATGCTATTACATTCTGATGTTATGGTACATAAGCAATTATGTGTTTTGTTTTATTGTTTACATTTTTTACTATTTATGATCTCAAAAAAAGTGATTGAAATAATGAAGAATACTATTATTCAGCTTTGATGTTTTTCTTTAAAATCATAATGATTATGAATGCTTGTACAGCTTTATATGCACCAAATTTATGTATGTACTTCGATGCTGAAGCTGTTCTCACGAAGGAGAGCACCCGATTTTCATGCGGGAATATGCAATCACCTAGTTCGCACGTCTATGACGGCGATGTCGGATTTGACAATCTGGACTTCACAGGCATTTATCATGATGAAGCATACCCAACCGACAACCAAAAGCGGCAACGTTGTGCGGAGGTCCTAGCAGAGAGTCCCTTGAACGTTCAGGAAACATTGAGCGCAATAGTTGTCCGCACGGATGCTGACACCAACACAATGAAGTACCTTCTTAACCGAGAAGGTCTGTCATCCAGCATATAAAATTAAATCCCACATGGTGATTTTTGAAATATGTAAAATTAATTAAAACATCCCTTTTGATCAAAAAACTATCCATTTTAATCAGTATTTTTTTCGTCCTCTTTCAAATGAAATAGTCCGAGACTGCTTTCAAATTAGCATATAAGACAACAACACATATTATCGAAAGTCATTAAGTAGGACAAATTAATACAAGACTACAGCCTATTGTTAGCATAAATGAGGTCACTAAAGATTGTCAAACACTTAAATCAATATAAACCAGTGTTGCGAGGCGATATCGTTTTGTTGCGAGTTCATGCGGGTTCCTCCCCCTGACTGAGTTTTCAATTTATCTGTCGGCCCGACGCGCAAAGCGCGTCAGTTGGCCGTTTGGTAGAGATCCTTATAGCGCGTGCGCAGCTCGGCCTTTTGCACCTTGCCCATGACGTTGCGGGGCAGTTCCTCGATACAAAGCACGCGCTTGGGCTGCTTGTAGCGTGCCAATACGCTGGAAAGCCCGTTTTGCAGGGCTGCCTCGTCGACCGCTTCGCCGGGGCGCGGGACAACGATCAAGTTACTGGCTTTCTCTATCGCGTTTGATTGCAGGTAGAGAACAATAAGTTTGTAAACCACTTCGCTCTCATATTCATATAGTTCCACCTGTTTTTCGCGAAAGGCAATTAGCTTTTCCATATTGCCGGTTCGAGTGTATAAATAGGCCAGGTTTGCTTGCACAGAGGTGTTAAACGGATCAATCTCGTTGAGCTTTTCGTAATAGACAATGGCATTATCGCTGTCATTAATATTGAAATAGGACTCCGCCAGATAGTACAGCGTTTCCCGATCTTTTTTTTATAGATGGGAAATATATAATTTGGGCTATATTTTTGCACATAGGGGGGGGGGATAAAGTACTTGGACAGTATTGGGAGGGGGGAAGTATTGGGGTCTAGAACCGGATAGGAGCTAACTTTTCATCATTCTGGGGTCTTTCGGATCTCTCAATTTGGAATTCATACCCCCTTCTTGTTGGTATAAGTATCTTATCTTTAATGACAAATTTTACTTTAAATAGTTTGATATTTCAGTATTAAATCACTTGAGTGACTTTTGGCTTTGTGCCTTCACAAGGAACTCTTTTGCTCGATTTGCTGGCCGCCGACCGTCCGTAGGCGGGTGCCGGCGAAGTGCTCTACGCGGAGGCGACTTTGCTCGCCGATTCTGCTTCGGCGACCTTTCTCGCGCCGGAGCCGCCAGGTCGCCCGCTGGAGAGCGTCTCGCGGCGGTCGGGCGAGGGATGGTGTGGGCGGCACCCTCGAGTCACCACGGACCAGTAGACCTTTGTCGCGTTGCAGCCTTCCGGCGCCCAGGCCAGAATAGAACGCATGCAATGCAGAATTCTTGTTTCGATGCTTGTCTTCGGAAAACGAAGGAGGCGGCGAGTTGAAAACCGCACTGATCGTCATCGACATGCAGAATTCCTTCCTGCACCCGGATGGTGAAAACTACTATTCGGACGCCGGCAACGTGGTCGAAAATTGTCTTGCGTTGATCAGACAGGCGCGAGATGCCGATTGCATACTGGTTCATGTCGCTGACCGGCATCGTGACGGTTTCGATGATTTCGAAGATAAACGCCTGCCGCGTCACTGTGTCAGCGGTGGATTTCATGCCGAATATTTTGATGGGTTCGGCCCTGGAGGAGGTACAATCATTCCTTGCATCTGGGCCCCTTTCATCTTGTCCTTTGCGCCGTTTTGAGAATGTATGCGCGGCGCCACTGCGATTCAAGGCAGTAGAACGTTTCAAGAATTTTGAATCCACTTGGCAATGTTGTTCGTAAGTTATGGCTCACACGAGTCGCTCGAATCAACCTGTTGAAACCGCACGCGGGTGAAACCGGACGTCGAAGTTCGACGTTTCCATGATCAACAATTCTCTAACCATATTTTTGCGGCTGGTTGCTGCGTTATTTCAAGGAATTCAACATCATACAGTTTTGTGTCAACCTTTTTTCCTGCTATTCAAGTTATCATTAAATCTTTCTAGACTTTCTCTGGATTGGAAAACTGCACATGTATTTTTTTAAATACTTTGCTAAATCTTAGTGACCTATCAGCAGTAGTTAGGGTTCTTGAAAGAATAATCAATTGTGCAGTCGTTAAACACCTTGAAGCAAATATTGTTTTACACATATGGGTTGCCTGCTGACATGATTCTGCTTGGCTTTTCTAAAGGTTTTGACAAAGTGTAGCACAACTGATTCTCAATTTGGCAGGATTATGTGGGTGGCCGCGACCGTTTCGTCGGTCTCTCCGAACATGTGGATCGGATTCTGTTGGCGAGTTTCCATGCTCTGGCAGAAGCGGGCCGGGCCGAGGCTATCACCATCCTTCTTCGATTGCGGCCGGAGCTCGATTACAGTCCGCTTGCCGCACATTTTGCCGCGACGGAAGCCGACGGCAAGGTCGTATCGCTGGCGCGGCACGGTGTCGCGACACGCTTCTCGACCCTGTTCGCCACGACCGATGCATTGACCGGACCGTTGCAGGCCTTTGGTCAGACAGACTTTTAGCTGAAAGTGAGATTTGGTGGTGTCTGAAGCACTTTAACAGTTTGCATTGCAGGATATACTGTACATAATATAGGCAATGGTCACTTTTTCATTTTTTAATTACAATACCTGCAAAAAGGGGAAGAGGGAACAGAGCCACTTTTGCAATTTCATCCACCTGATTTTTACCAGTTATACCTGAGTGGCTTGGAACATACTGAAGGTAGATTCTTATGCCTCTTGAAGCAAGATTATCAATAATGCTATGACAATGAAATGTTTCTATATGTTCCGCTCAGAATGCGGCAACCGGCAATGACGCCGAAACGCGACGTTTTGAACGTCTGCAGAACCAGTGCGCGGCCGGTCATCACATCGACGCGTTCGGGCAGCAACATACCTTCGAGCGCCTGCTTGATCGTCTCCGTGATCTCGTAAATGATCTGATAGCGGCGAATCTCCACCCCTTCCCGGTCGGCAAGCTGCTGTGCCCGGTCTTCAGCGATGACGCGAAACGCAATGATGATCGCGCCCGCAGCACTCGCGAGAGAAACATCGCTTTCGTTCACACCCATGAACATTGCCGAATGCAGATAAAGAACGGATTCCTGTGCAGCTATGGAACTGAAGCCGAAAACATATCGGGCGATAACAATCAGGAATTGGATGAGTACCATCGCAAGCGCGAACCATCGGACCGTGAGGCCGGTTACGCGGCTGGTGCCATCCAGAACTTCAACAAGGCGCTGCATGGAAACTCCAGAATGATTATCCCGGCACCGTAGTGGTACCGGGAAAGATTGTCATCAGTATCCGAGCACAGATGCTCGGGCATTCATCTGTCCGTTGTCCGCGTGGTCAGCCGTGTAGATCTGGGCAGGTGTAGCATGAGTTAAAGAAAGTAAGGGGAACCATTAAAGCTTAAAACGAATAGAAATTACTACGTATATGAAGGAGGTTGCCCCCTCCTAAACACCTCACTCCCTATGCTAAAGTTTTTAGTACTTTTGAAACAGCGTCTTATTGTTCTAATTAAATGACCCTTATGTTTTAGGAGTCATTCTCAAAGAATTGGCACAAAATTCAAATATACTTCAGACAATTCAATCCCGGTGGAAATCTACCACGGACGATTACACTTTACCCGTCTTCCACTTATGCTACACCTCTCATGCATGTCTTATGTCTTATCTGTTAGATAAGATTTGCTGTCCTCTTCAGATGCAGCAATGACGTCCAATGGTCGGAAACGCAATAGCTAAGTCTACCTGCACTTGGTAAGACCGTGGAAAGTGGGACACGCGAGGATAAATGACGCTCCTTTTTTTCATTGACTGTTCTCCATCCTACTGTTTACTTTTAAAGCACGCACAGTGAATTTTCTTATTCTTAGTTGTCTACCAACTTAGTTCCACTAACATTTCCCCAGATTTTGCTCTAGATCCGCCTTTGGCGCAATGGCGCTGCCTAAGTAAAGAGCGATGCGGGCATAATGTGTTATTTGTTTATTCTTTTTCTAACCAAGGCACGTCGTATGGAAGGAGTTGTAGTAGAAACTTTTAAAGGGGCTCACTCGACTATAAAATGAAAGTTTAAATGCAATTTTAAGAGTCAAAAGTGATTGGAGGGCAACCTACCTCCACACCCATCGTTTCCTAAAACACATCCAATCAAAATTATGAGACAGATAATTTGTTCAGCATTGTTGGTTTTGGTGCCAGTATTTAATTGAAACTCCGATTCTCTTATTTGTCATTAAAATGCTTAATGAACGCTGATACTGTCCTATTCCTTGCGTTTCGGATTCAAATGCTAGCCAATAAATGAAGAACTGCCTCTATTTTCGCTTTTATAAGTACTTAGACATCGCTATTGCGCTACCTATGATTTTTGTTTCCGGTTTATGCGGCCCGCTATATCAATGCTATTTATTACTATAGATCGGTGAACCCCCAATAAATTTAAAGTTAATCACAAATAATATTTCAATAGTCCTGTACATCCTTTCTATTCCGCAAATGGCAAGCAAATTTTATTTTTCGGTACCACATGGCACTTTATGATAGTTTTTTCAAGTCAGATTTATAACAGAGATTAGATATAAGAATTTATTTTAAATGAAGCTTCAAACAGCTCTCCAAGATGTTCCAGGGCCTCGTAGCTGGGGAGAAAAGAAAAAAAAAAGACGAGTAAAAAAAGAGAATACATCAGTACTACCCATGCTAAAAGCGATTTTCCTTGTTCTTCAAGGCAATGAGCTGTATGTGTACTGAATTGTTGAGGTGGGGGGGGGGCTGGAGGTAGGTGGACATTGAAACAATAACTTGGATAGAAAGTAGAGCTAAATCCTAAGACACAGCATGGGTCCAGGCCACCAGAGTATCATGGAATAATATTTTAAAATGGCTTGGGAATGGAATTGAAACTTTAAGGTCTATAGGAGAAGGAAAGGGGAGAGAGATTTCAAATTCTGCTTTTGGGAGGGGGGTGTTTTGTCTTCAATCCAACTAAACGCTTTAGCACTGTAAACATCTATGATAATTAGACTTCATTCACGTCTGAGTTAAAGGATAACTAGAGGGAGGTAAGTTCTTGCACTGTACTTACAGGTTTAGAAAAGACTCTATCATCCGCTACTAAACTATCTCTTACAACTTATTATTAATTTGTCAATTGTAATACTGGTCTTCTTGCTGGTACCTGAGGTTTAACTGAAAATTTTTGTATTACAGCTTCTAGAGTTTCCTCTATTACACTTTCACCTCGTGTACGAGCTTTTAACTGTACTCTTTCCAATGACTCAATAAATATCTCTGATATAGGACCTCTAAAATCATCAACATTTTGCGCACCAGCAGTCGATAACAACCGACACAGCGTCATACCAACGGAACCTAGTCCTTGCACCGCAACTCGGACACCTTGCAGCGTTTCAACACCTAAACGCTCAGCCACAGCGGCTTGAATCCCAAGAAATACGCCATACGCAGTTTTTGGACTTGGGTCCCCACCAACCCCCCGGTGCCCAAGACCGGATACAAAGTTAGAATAACGACGCAGAACCTGCATTTGCGGCACGCCCATACCCACATCCTCAGCGGTGATGTAGCGACCATTTAGTTCATTTATTCAATTTGTTGCTCGATCTCATCCGGTAGCTTGGTTCCTTCAGCGGAAAAGAATTTCACACCATTATCTTCAAACAGATTATGTGAAGCTGAAATCACAATACCCGCTTGCAACCTCAGCGCTCGAATCAAATAAGCGATCGCAGACGTAGGTAACGGACCGGATAACAACACATCAACGCCTGCTGCTGAAAATCCAGCTTCAAGCGCAGATTCCAGCATATATCCAGACACGCGCGTATCCTTTCCAATTAATACCGCGGGACGTTCTCCCGCCATAAGGTACTAGTTGCTTTTTCTCTGCCTTTAGTTCCGAAAATGCAATTCCTGTTGTTTGAGTGGAATTTTGAGCCATATAAATGTTTTTTTTTCAATATTTAGGAAATGTATTTGCATATCTTTAAAACCTTATAAAATGGAATTGAGCAAAGTTATTAAGCTGAATACAATTTTGTTGTACTTCAATTAAGCAGAAGATATATTTTGCAAGGTTTCACTTTTATAACACATATTTTTAAAGGTCATCAAATCGTCGTTAGAAGAAAAATCATGGATGTGTGTTTATTTTCTCCTTCCGTTCCGTCCGCACCGAGGCCCGCCGCTCTTGGAATCCCGATCTATCGACGAGTGCTTCGCCCGCGGTGACGCGCGCGGCCTGCACCGCGTCTTCGATGCCACCGCGCCGAGGCTGTTCGCGTACGCGCTGCGTCTCACGGCCGATCCCGCCGCGGCCGAGGACCTCGTGCAGGAGACGTTCGTCACGGCGCTCGAGAAGCGCGACCGATACGACCGGACGCGGCCGCTCACGCCGTGGTTGCTGGGCATTCTGACGAACCGGTTCCGCAAGCTCCGGTCTGTCTATAAAGAGATAGCGAATATTATTGTTTAAAAGGGAGTTTTCATTGGATGGGTCATGTCTAAATCTTTGGATAGATTCGGCGTCGGGATCAATGCGAAGCAGGCCGTCCGACCAGGCGCCGACCCAAATATAGCCAAGTCGGTCTTTTGCTAAGGCCCAAATTCGGTTAGGCATTTTGAGAGCGGAGTCTGCCTGATTTTGATTAAAATAGGTAAACGCTTGCCCTGTACTATCCATTTTTACCAGGCCATGAGTAAGGGACGCTATCCAAATCGATTGTAAACAACTTCTGGGATTCAAAATTCTAAAACCTTTTCAACTCAACCAGACAATCAATGGACAAACCTGTTGTGTTAAATTGAACTATTTTCATTCTAAACTGTTTATAGTCTTTGATACTAAGGGTTGTTTCCATTTGTCTTTAGTTGCTTTTTGTTGTGAAATAGGTGATAGTGCACCTGTATTTCTTTTGAGAAACTGATTTGTATACTTTTTTGCAGCACCAATTGTGATTTTCTCTTGTACTACCTTAATATAACCTTTCCAACATTCTTTGTTATGGCATGCGCGATAACGAACACATCAAATTCGTTGGCCTGACCGTTACCTGTGGCTCCAAAGGTCCGCAGACCGCAGAACTGGAGCTGTCGGTTGATGGCGAAGTTCGCACGGCCAAAACCACCGGCGATGGCCCAATTGACGCGACCTTTAACGCGATCAAGGAAATCTATCCGCATGACTGGCGCCTGAAGCTTTATCAGGTCCATGCCGTGACAGAGGGTACGGACGCGCAAGGCACCGTGACAGTCAAGCTCGACGGCGAAGATCGTACTGTTGTTGGCAATTAGGCCGGCTTCTCCGCGAACCACTGCCCGATGACGAGCACGTCCATCTGCGTGCGCTGGTAGCAGGCGATCGCCTCCTGCGGCGTGCGCACGATCGGCTCGTTCTCGTTGAAGGATGTGTTCAGGACGACGGGGATCCCCGTCTCGGCCTCGAAGGCCGAGATCAACCGGTGGTAGCGCGGGCTGTGCTCGGGGTCCACGGTCGTCAGGCGGCCCGTGTGGTCGACGTGATCGGCGGCCTGGATGTCCTCCCGCCCCTCGGGGCGGGTCGGGTAGACCTGCATTGACGGCTTGTTTTTTGTTCATTGACGATTTTGACGACTGATTTAGTCAACCGCTCAATCACTCCATTTACCAAACTGTCGGCAAGTTATTTCCATCTGAGATACCTGATGATTCCGAGTTTATTCCAGTTGATTTGGCTGTCGCACCTGTTGTTCCTCGCAAAACCACTAATCTCAAACTAGATTTCAGTTAGAATCTGGTTAGGTAATCAACGCCGTATCACATTCCCAATTTGTCATGGCAAAAATCAGCGTCAAAAGATTCGTCGAATTGCTGCAAAAGATTCCTCACTTGTTGCAATCCAAACTGCTTGTGATGCACTACAACTGGAAAGGTGTTCTCAAGCAGTTATTGTTGGAGTAAATTTAATGCTTGACATAAAAAATTTCCAAACATACAGTGTAACTGGAATGCTTTCTCCGAATGGTCGTTGTGCAACATTTTCGGATCAAGCTGATGGATATGGTCGTGGTGAAGGAGTAGGAGCTGTTATTTTAAAACCACTTTCTAAAGCACAAGAAGATGGAGATGAAATTCATGCTGTCATTCGTTCTGCAGCAGTTAATCCTCGTGCCTTGCGAATAGCATCGCCCAACCCGCTGCCCTGATCGACGGCAACGCCGTAGATGGGCGGTTCGGTGTGGGGCTTTTCGTTCGGCATTTACGGACTCAGGCGGCCGGAATCTGGGGAAAGCCGGGCGTGTCGGACGGCGCGGTCCACAGTCGCAGCATCTCGTCGGTCGGCGTCAGGAACGAGATGGAAAAGCCGCCCATCTCCTGCGTCGTGACATACTCGCCAATCATAGGGGAAACGATCGCAATGCCCTGCGCTTCCAGCAGACGATGGACCTCGCGCACCAGGAACTGATATTCTGCTGTGTTCATTTGCTACTAGCGGCAGTCCAAAGCACCAATCGTGCAAAATTTGAACCACATCGTCTGGTCCGTGCTGGGTCAGCTGTGAATGTGGCAGACTACTGGTTGTTTCAGGTGGCTGCCCCGTGCGGCGCGCCAGATTTAAGTTAGCCATGATGGCCTCCATTGTAATTAATTACAGATTGCCTCTCAGATCATCAGAGCTTTATCCACTAGGGCTTCTTTTGTCTGATACTGCGAGACGTCAACACCTTGCTCGCGTCGTGCTGCCGTCGCGCCGACGGGGCGTGCTCGTCGAGCAGCGCGCGGATCTCGGCGATCAGCTCGCGGGAGAACGGGGTTCCTTGGCTCCTGGCATTGTCGAACATCGCACCACCTCCATCCACCGAGTGTAGCGCCGGCTGCCGGCGCCGTCTGGGGGCCAGCATCAGGGCCGGCGCGCGAGCAGGAGCGTGTGGCCGCCATCGCCTTCGGGCACGACCCGGTCGCGCACGTGCTCGAGGCCGACCTCGTCGAGCCAGGCCCGGTACGTGGGCGCGTCCGGACCGGTCATCGGCCGAGACCTGCGCGCCGTCTCCGGCGGTTTCCGATTCACCGCCGGCCTCGGATGAACCACGCGAAAACAACCGGCGGCCGGCAGGCACCTTGGCCTTGCCGACAATTCGATCGTCATCAAAACCGGGATCGGTCTGACTCGCGGCTTTCTCGGCCGCAGGCGGCGCAGCATCGGCGGGCTCCGTCTTGGCGAGAGACGCCAGCGCATCCGCCGTGCTGATCTCGCCGGCTCCGATCGCGATGGCAAATCTCGGGCCGTTCTGTTTCAGGAGGTCTTGCAGTCTGCCACCAGTCGCTGTGCTAATTTGTTAACTGAAGGAAGAATCGCTTTTTTATCCTCCAGTTGCTTACGGTGCACTACTATCAAATAAAAGATATAACTAGCCAAAACTGACGCTAGCACAGCTTCAAATATCAACCCCAACTGATAAAAACCGGCAAAATATTCAGGGATCCTATTCAGCCAAAAAATCTTAAAGGCAATAACGACAAGAGACACTACAACGATTTTGTTAAGCAGTGGCGGTGCACTCAGAATAAAGCTGGCATACCCGCTTTTTCACCGCCTTCTTGCAAACCTTTTTGATACTCTTTCTTTGCCTTACCGATCGACCGCGCAAATTTTGGAATTTGGCCAGCACCAAATAGCAATACAATCACACCGCAGATAATCATTAATTCTGTTGGCCCAGGCATAGTATCCTCCGTAGTTTTTCCCTCAATTCTGGTAAATAGTTAGCCCCGTTCGAAAAGGTTTCACGACCTGCAAGGTATTAACGTGACCGATTCGAAACGATACCAGCCCATCATTCGGGCCAACGCGGCTCGCGATACCTTTTTTCCTTGACGGGCAACGATCACATTTGACCATAGAAGACTGAACATGCAGACCGTTAATGACATTCGAAAAGCGTTTCTTGAGTATTTCGCGACCCACGGTCATGAAATCGTCGATTCATCGCCGCTGGTACCGCGCAACGACCCGACATTGATGTTTACCAACGCCGGCATGGTTCAGTTCAAGAATGTATTTACGGGAAATGAATCACGGCCCTATAGCCGCGCGGTTACCTCGCAGAAATGTGTTCGGGCCGGTGGCAAGCACAATGACCTTGAGAATGTCGTCAAAATTTTGATCTGATAATTTTTGGGGGAAAATGGGTGTGGGATAGGGCCATGTTGCAATCCAGCCTTTTTCGTCACTTAAAAAGGACACTAGAACTTTTTTATTTCTTTTTGAATGCATCCACTCACGATCTTCTAGGACCATTATTTCAATACGATCACCCTTGGAAAAACAAAAACAAAAAACAACAACAAATAAACACGCATCCGTGTCTTCTGGCAAAAACAACAAAACTCCATATTTTTGCAGATAGGAGCTTGAAACCTTTTCAGTAGGGTTCTTCCTTTTGAAAATAAAAAAAGTATTTTTAAAAATCTAGAGGGGATTAGTCCCCGTGACCTTTCTTAGTGGCACTCCCGGTGGGTAATGCACTTGGCATTTAGCTACCGTGTTTCATGGAGCTGAATTAAAATCTAAGCAAAAAGAAATATTTTAGAAAATGTTTTTTGATAAGTACAGTGCTTTTTGTTGCTTGTTCACGAACATGAGTAAGATATAGGACAATCTAGAAAACATTCATATGAAGTCCATTTAATGGATTGTTTCAATTTACTGATGTACCAATGTTCTTAACTCATGAGTTTATGGAGAATGTAAAGAAAATTCTCACTGAAAATGGCGTAGTTGCCATGAACACTTTTGTTTCCAGTAAAAAATCTGATCTAGAATCTCGACTATTTAAAGATACATTTGGCGAATATTATAATCTTAAAAAAGCCAACTCAAGAGTTATGGTTGCCCAAGCAAATGGCAAACTACCGCAATATCAACAAATAGCTGTTGATTCCAATTTATGGCTATACAGAATGACAGAAGTTGGCATCAGTCAAACAGCTTTGCTATCACTTTAGGAAAGAAATAGTTGAACTGAAGAATACCGAATTAACCGATACATAAAGAACGGTTCCGGCCCATTTCAGAGATTGTGTGTAAGCTTTTCCAGCTCCTAAACGTAGTTACTTTCAAGTTGAGTATGTCATCTTGTCGTTGCTCAGTTAATTGAGATTGCTTTGGACCAGTACAAGATAAGTATTATCCATGGATAAATGCTTTTGTTCAGCCAAAGCATGTAGATCTGGTAGCTTTTTTCACCCTAAGTGCGGAAGAAACGACAATGACTTAAAACAGTTGATCACACCAAACATCTGAAGACATGTTAGTTACAAAACAGGGCTGTTGGTCCAAAATCAAAGTTAATGATTTTGTAATCGGCATAAAAATTATAGTCTTTTGATGTAGGTTAGACCTATTTTGGGCTGAAGATCCATTTCTGAAAGATATTCATCTTGCTTAGCAGATATCCGGTGTCCTGGTATCCACCCGGGTCTAGAAAAAAAGCTATTTTTTTCCTAAAAAAAATATATTTTTTCCCTTAAAAAGAATCTATGTGAAGTTTAAAAAATAATTGACATTTCTTTGGAGTATTAACAAACAAACTTGGAAAACTAATTGAGCATGAACGCCTGACCCCAAAAATGTGTGCAGTTCAATCTGTCATTTCTAGTCACTTGATCCTTACCACAATGGTGGGACAATATGACCCAAAATTATTTTAGTAAACACAGCTACCTTAAAAACCGGGAAATAGCTTATAAAATAGAAAAAACTTAAAATAGAGATTATAAATGCAAAAACTACCTTTTTGTTTCTCATGCATATTTCAATCGTTGATCAACAAAGAAACAAAATCAGAATAGCTTGCGATCTTTTGCAGGACTGGTCCGCTTGTCATGCCGTCTTGGGATAGCATCATGCAAAGGTGCTCGGATTCGAGCTCTCGAAACAGGTCCTCAATAAACTCGTCTGCGTCGACTTGAAGCGGAGGTGCCTGGGTTCTCGGTGGGGGAAGAAACTGGGACGAGTCGTCGTTCCATTGTCCTGGGCTGCGGCCCATCAAGCCACATTGGAGCCTATGCAGCGCTTCCCGGTAGTCAATTGAGTCGCGAAAGTCGACGCACTGGATCCCTTTCAAGAACGGAATGTCATTTGTGAATTGACACAGACATTGGTGCAATAAATTTTGCTGATATTGAGCTTAATAATTCGACGTTATCCTGTAAATAAATACAAATAACTATTTTGCAGTGTTTCTTTAAGTGGCATTTTTCATCAATGCTGATAGAAATAATATATACAATCGCAACACTAGATAGGTCTAACCATTGCAATTTTAAATTATATTTGCCATATTTGCAAAGAATTAAATATATACATATATAAATATAATATTCCACTGAATACAGAAGTACAAAAAAAATATTCCAATTATCGACAGTAAATGTGTCAAGATTTTCAAAATACCGTATCTGCAGTGTCTCAACAGCGAGTTTAAACTTTGTGACAGTGTTTTGGAAGGACTAGGGAACTTCAAACAGTAAGTTTAAGGAAAACACTAATGATTCAAAAAATTTGAGTGTCCAATATTAGAGACAGAAAAATTCGAAGAAAAGAACTTATTAGAACACAAAATCTGAGTTTCCATTATTAGAATTACAACCCATCGTTCGCACTTGCAGAGCAACGGATGTAACTATATACCATGTGTAATAAATTTTGTTGAAAAATTATTCCTGTTTGTCTATATTTTCATTTGGTTTATGTGGTAGATTTATCATGTTTTCTGCATGTAGCCTACCCATGAAACGGAAAATTTTCCTTAAACTTGCAATACATTGCTCACTCTTTCTAAAAGATGCGAAGTGACATCCCAGAAAACCATCTTTCCCAAGGCCACTAAAACGGGGCAAATCAAAAATGCTGAGTACAGTACTGTGTAAAGTCCTAGAAATTTAAATTCTAATATAAAACTGGAATATGTTTCTTTGGCATATAATACAAAGATTAAATGGTGATAATAAAATCCAAAATGATCATTAGCTATTGCAATAAAATATGAAGTAAATTTAAAATGCAGTAAAAATGAAGTAAATTTATTTTTGGGATTTATTGGGTAATCTTTTCTTCAAGTAGGCCTATATTAAATAAACAAAACTTTTCTAAAAAAAAAAAAAAAAATTCAATTGAAAGTAATGAGCAACATTAAAACTTAAATCGAATATAAATTATTCCTTATGTGAAGGGGGACTGCTTCTTTCTTGATTCTTGTTCTTTACGCTAAAGCTTCCACCAGCCTGTTTCGAAGCTGGCGCGACTGCGACGTTGCGCTGGTCGTTTATTGTCTGTTTGGGATTTATTCTCTGTTTGGGAGTTGAGTTCATGCACCACGCCTCTCGTCCTCGCTTGGTAATGGTTCTGTTGGCAACCGTGATCGGCGGTCCGCTGCTGGCACAACGTCCTGGTGCGAGGCAGGCTCAACGCATTCAACAACAAAGGAAAGAGGCGGCGGAGAATCAACCGGTGCTGCCGGCCGATCCTCAGTTGTTGACGCTCCACCGCGAATTCATTGGACTCGCCAAGACCGTGACTTCTGCTTGCCAAGTGAACTTCCACTTCAAACAAACCCAACTTCGTTGGCATTCCGGCGATTTGCGGTCGCTTGTTTGGCTGTTACCGCATGTTTGCTGGCAGGTAGTGCCTCGATGGCTCAGACGCCGGCCACACCGGAAATCACCACTCGTTTTCGAGTTCCCGAAGGTTTAAACGTCACGGTTTGGGCAAGCTCGCCGATGCTGTTCAATCCGACCAACATGGACGTCGACGCGCGCGGGCGAATCTGGGTTGCCGAAACGGGCTGAGCCACATCGATCTATAATTAAAAATACATTCTTTCATTTTTGCTAAATGTGAATTACACAATAATAGTATAGTTAAAAAACTAAGGACACTTAAAATAAAATAATTTTCACCCCTGACTGATCCTTCTTAACTCTACTCAAGCCTGAAAACCCTAATTTCACAAAACTTTTCTTTTGGTTGTTTGGCCACATGTATGACGTTATTACGGCAGTGCCACATGTTTTTGTCAGTGTTATCCAGGTCACCTAGCTCATACGCCGTAATAGCGTGGGGACGATCTGTCGCTAATACTTCCTCACAAAACAAATCTTGGTTCACATCCAAGGCATCACAGACTTTTATTTTCCTCTACATCTTTTCCCGCAACTCTATCTTGGTTTAGCGAATTCTCAAAACGTTGTGCCCATCTCTTTTTAACTCTCTTCTTATCGTTGTTCATGGCCCCATTCTTATCTTTAAATGGGACAAATATGGAGTGACTACATCCTCTCAGTTTATCAACCTGCCAGTACAATACTTTACTATTGTGCCGTCTAGCTGTGTGTTCCAGATCCTCGGCAATCATCTATCCGGGAAATCGACACCAAGGCTGTTTATCATGGTAAGAAATAAAATTGGGCCTAAGAGGGCTCCCTGAGGTACACTGTTATAAATTGGGAGGGGGTCAGGTGAACATTCAGGTATTTGACGACTTGCGTTCTATTAGAAAGGAAGGACGAAATTATTCTTACTAAATAGAGGTCAACTAGGAAGTCGTTGGCTAGTTTTTTTATGCTACTGTATTATGGTTAATTAAATCAAAAGCTTTTTGTTAGTCAACTGCGATAACATTAGGCCGGGTATTTGCTGTTCATAAAGCGATTCAACGTCCCTTGTGAGTGTCAAGTCACCCCCGAGAGCTCTACGCTCAATCCTTCTCCGCCAAGAGGCTGTTGTTGACGATCGATCTCGACTACTGCTACGGACAGTGCCGGCCTGTCCTAGCGAGCTGGTGGCGATACGATGCAACAAACCAATTGTATGCTCGTCAGCTCGGCCCAAAATGGATTGTGCAAGCCGAGTCGTCGAATCTTGCATATCCTTTGAAGTGGAACGGGGCATGACTGTTGTGGAGCCTTGGCTTTGTCGCGTAGAAACTTAAATTTTCTGCTAAAAATTTTGGGACTCTGAGAAAGTACTTTTGACAGAAAAAATTAATAAATGTTTAAAATCAAAATATGATACCATTTAAAAATGACTGGAATTATATTGTCATGGCCGCATTGTCGTTCTTATAAATGGTATTATATCAATCCTGTCGTATCTTTACAATATTTAAAAAATAATTAGATTGAGAAGCTTCTTGACTACTAGGGGCCCTGCGTCGGCCCTATAGTGTGTGTGACATAGGAGTTCGATCGCAGGCTCCTGTACGCTGCCTCCCTCCGGCTGGATGAAACAGCAAGGGGGACAAAAGAAAACGTGGCTTTTCTGCGTCAAAGCTGTTGTGGACCCAAAGGGGGATTTCGCCACTTGGCCGACGGTGGGACAAAAACTGGCACGAAATCACGCAGTAATTGACAGTGAAACAGTGAAATTGCAGTGAAACTATATTTGTCTTGAATAGTCTTCAAAAGAGCTCACAAAATTAAACTGAATATCAGATTTATAATGATATTAATTGCTGAAAGCTCATAAGTTCAAAATTTAATTTTACTGCAACGCCCCGCTCTTTGAGCTAAAGTTTGACTCTTTTTCTTAACTCTACATTTTAAAATAGTAAATAACTTTAGCGTAAAGAGCGGGGCGTTGAGGAGGAAAAGCCCCTTTCAAATACGGAGTAAATTCTGTTTATTTTAAGTTTTAATGTCGCTCTTTAATGTCGCGACATTTTTTGATTACTTAAAAAGGCAACTATAATTTATAAATTTTTACGAACGTTTTCATAAGTAAAAAACATACGTAACTTACGAATTAAATTACGAAGCGAACTTCTATATTTGAGCCGGTAACCGCGTTGGTGGACCTGCAGGGGGTGATCGCCCCGGACACGCCGGCCAGTGCGGACCTGATTGTCAGCGGCCTGCGGGCGGCATTCGAAAACGACACCACGCGCGGTGTAATCCTGCGCATCAACAGCCCCGGCGGCAGCCCGGTCCAATCAGGCTATATCAGCGACGAGATTTACCGCTTGAAGGCGAAGTATCCGGATATCCCGTTCTACGCCGTGATCCAGGATGTCTGTGCGTCGGGCGGCTACTACGTGGCCGCCGCCGCTGACGAGATTACCATTTAGTATGTTGCCTAACTTTGTGGCATCGCTTAGTATTTTAAGGGGTGTAACAAGAAAAACAGAACGAAGAGATAGAAATGCATAGAAGACATATAAAACAAGCGTTTTGATTATAGGCAATAAAGCATTAACTGGTCACTCTTTCTTTTCAAAAATAGCGCGTTTTAAAAAACAAATAGTGTCTTTTTTAAAATATACAGTGTCAATTTTGACAAAATCTCAAAAACTTACTAATAAAAATTCAATTTTCATAACAACGTAGCGTATCTTTCCGCTTTATATATTTGCCCTTCCCCCTCCAGATTTTATAGGCCCCTGGGCAAGCCCATATCCACGAGGGGGGGGGGGTTGAACCCTCCTCTGAAATTGTTTTCCAACTTGAAAAAAAATGCACATGCAAATTTTTTGTTGCATTTTTTGTTGCCACTAAAAGCTTAAGAACATTTAATGAACAAAAAGATAAACTATTCAAGATAGAAACTTTAAATTTTGTAAAAATAAAAATAGACTGTAGCCTATATCAACCTGTTTCTGGAAAAGGCAAAAGTATCTACTTCAAATTTTGTAGAGACTCAATTTTAAAGGCAAAAGAACTGTTTACTAAGGAGGACAAAACTGGCGATCGATTTACGAAGTGCGCGCAAGATGAGGATAATTTAGTGGATATTGCTAAGCTACTAGCACGATGCGCTAAAGAAAGGATAAAACTCCCCAAGTTCGTTATATTTGATCCCCAAGAATTACCGGCCAGTGAGCTGAAGTAGGCGCATGCTTTATATCGTCGGTGAATGAAATGCAACGGGAGTTCTTGGGTTTTCTTGAGCGTTAAAACCAAGTTCCCCTCCCTTTCTCAGGCTCGTAATTTTCGATGGGTAAGACTAAACTTAATGAAATTTATATATTTAAAATCAGAATTAAAATGCGATCCGTTTGATGTAGCTATTGGTATCAAAATTCCATTCTTTGGAGTTTTAATTACTGTTGAGCCGGGTCGCTCCTTACTACAGTTCGTTACCACGAACTGTTTGATTCCTTATACATTCATACATATATGAATGAATGACACCCAATTTTGTCGGAGTTCAATTCTTTTTTCTAAAATTCTGAATGTTTTCAGGTTGTAATGGCATGCCCTTCTCACATTCAGGATAGCCCTGGGTAGGCAATTAAAACGAACAAAAATTTTATTAAAAAATTTGTTTTCAAATGAAAGTGAAGAGCAACATTAAAACTTAAAACGAACAGAAATAATTGCATATTTGAGGGGCTACCCCTTCTACAGCCCATGTTCTTGCTAAGACTTGACTTATAGTCTCATTTCTTTGAGATAAATTGCTCAAATACAAGTGACATTGAAATGGAAAAAATTCCCCCGTCATATGTGGAATAATTTTTGTTCGTTTTAAATTTTAATGCCGGATCCCCGGCTGGCCGCGGAGCACGTTGGCGACCTGCGCCGCCTCCGCGACCGAGTCCACGACGCACAGGCCGTTGTCGGCGCTGAAGGCGAAGCGCTCCTCGATCTCCGCCTGCGTCGCTTGGGCCTTGGTGCCCTGGGTCGCGATCTTCTGGATGTCGTACTCCAGGGCGAGGAGCGGGAAGAGCGAGCCCATGGCCAGGGTGATGACCAGGGCCACGAGCAGGACCTTGCCGGGATGGCGAACGCACACCCCCGTCCAGCCCTCGAAGGAGGGCACGCTTTAACTTTTTTCTACCAAGTCTCTGTGAGTTCGGTTTCTTTAAATATTTCTTTGTACTCCAATTATAATGCAATTGCTATTACAATTCTTATACCAATCCCCTATAAGACAAAAGTGTTAAGATAAAGATTTTAAATCCCATCCAAAACCATATTGATAACGAAGTTCTCGTACTGTTTGCTATCCATGCATATCAGCAAAGCTGTGAGCCAACAGGACAACATGAAGATAAGAGCATTATCATTATGATTTAATAAATTAAAAACTAATTTTTTTCAACTGTGGACACGGGCTTCCGCGATACGGATCAGTTTTCAGCGATCGGAGGCTTCAGCGCGTCGGCCCCGGTCATGGACTTCGAGCAGTACCCGGCGTTCAAGGGACCGAATCCTGTCGCCAACTCACGGTTGCAGCATCTCTGGATCGCCATTGGTGAGGATGACTTTCTCATGGACCGCAATCAAACCTTGCTCGACAGACTCAAGTCCGAAGGCGTCAACCACACCTACCTGGAGACCGAAGGCGGCCACAAATGGCGGCTCTGGAGGGACTATCTGGCGAAGTTCGGTACCCGCCACCTGGTGGATACGATTTTGAAGCTGTTCACTCCTAGATGTTCTCGTTATGATTAAAAAACAACATACTTTATCATAATTTTCCCTATGATCTATTACTTCTTACTACAATAGTTCATTAATATGGAATTTTTTGTTCAAGCAAGATATACTAAATGGAGTTGAGTGGCCAAGCATGGCAGGCAATGGATATACTTTGAGGTGGCTCCCACTAATGAGTTTCCGCAGTAAAACGAAATACAGAATTTCACAGCTTCGGTCTGAATGCTGGCCTTTAGCGAAAAACACTAAAAATATTGTAAAGTCAGGCTTTATTATTGCAATGGGAAGTGATGGTAAGTATGGATAATACACGTTATAAGGCTCAGGGTTTTCATGAAAAACTGGCAAAAGGGAAGGCCTCTGGTGAGCTGAGTATTGAAGATGATTCGTTAATATTTCGTTATAGTGAAGGTGAAGAGCGTTTCCCACTTGATCAACTTGAATGCCGGTTAGGTGGGGCTAGTGATAGACTGGTTTTTTTTACCCATCCAGCAAAGCCCGCTTGGCGTTGTTATACAACAACTGACATGTTCATAATCAACAGCAGATCTTAGTTTCTAAATGATGCGCTCTACATGTCTGACAAAGAAAACTTCTTCAATGTTGTCATAGAATAAAAAAAACACTTTCATATCAAATTACTCGAATATTTGTGATTGCTCATTTTCCGCACTAATGACCGATAAGAAATAGTTCCGTTCGTTCTCCAACGTATCTATCGATGTTCGAAAGGTCGTCGATCTGTTCATAGAATACCGTTGACTTACTCGATATAACTTGTGCATTTATTGATTGATGTTTTATGTAAGAAACCTTTGCGTGCCGCCCGTCAGGTTCGATGTCCTTGCGAAGGGTCGTGATTTCAAAAGGCTGGTGACGAACGATCGCCGTCACGGTTCCATGCGCGATGCCGGTTGAAACCGTCTGAATGCCGGCCTGTTTCAACAGCGCAAGCACACCTTCCGGCGGTTCATTGGTTGCCAGATCAATGTCGCGAATGTCGCGCCGTAACAACCCATCGCGCACGCACCCCCCGACAAAGCGCACAACCGCCCCTTTCGCCGTTAACGCCGCCAGCACGTCCCCTTTTTTGTGTTTATTCTAATACTATCCTAAAAAAGAAGGATTTTGCTATGTTTATTGCCATGTTGCTATCTTTCTTATTTATGTCTTTTTTCATACTAATTTTGGACTTTTTTTGCGGTCGTTCAGTACACTATCCTAAAAGAGAAGGATTCTTTCTTTGTATTTTTCTATTTGTCCTATATCTTTTTTACTGCCAAGTTCGGATTTTCGCTATGTTTACTCGATGTAGTATCCAGGGAAAAATAATTTCGTTGGTTCATTCCTGTTTCTTATTTTTTATTTTTTCTGTCCTCCTCTTTTCTACCATTTATACTTCCTGACAGTGAGTTCTTTTTTTTCATTTTATTACCTGTTTTCTCTTCACAAATTATACTTTTGTAATTTTGGTTCGTAAATTATTATGCAATTTGATTGTAAATCCTGTACCCCCACCTCAATTTTATGGCATACAATTTGATTTTATGAACAAAAAATCGTACAGGTAGAATTGAGCTTCAAAGACCACCAACTTAAGCAAAATGATTATCAGCTTGCACAATTAGAAATCAAATTGCCCCTATCCTTTACGTGCTAACTAAAATATCACCCTCATCAATATGCGGCTGGATTGCACCCGTCGTTCCAATTCTTAAGAATGTTTTAATACCCAGTTGTGCAAGCTCTTCAACTGCGATAGATGTTGATGGTCCGCCAATGCCAGTTGAACAAATAACCACAGGGTGGCCTTTGATGTTAGCAAGGTAAATGTGGAACTCTCTGGTTTGTGCCAGGCAGACTGGTTCTTCTAATTGATGCGCAATGCGTTTGGACCGCTCAGGGTCACCTGGAACTATAGCAAGATTTGCGCCTTTTGTCATATATATTTAGCAAGTAACGGTTCAGAACCTTCTTGGACGTCGCTAGGGTTGCCATCTGGTGAAAAAAACAATAGATTTTAACAATTCTTTGGATGATTTAGTGGGCATTTTCAATAATCCGGTGATTTATGTGCTGATTTAGTGACGTTTTGATTTAGGCAATATAAAAATCACTAGAAATGATGATAAGTCACTAGAGGTGGTAATGCTAGACGTTGCTTTGCTACTCTTTCACGAATAACGAAAAACCGGCCAGATTTGTGAGTAAGGAATAAATGTTTTAGCTCTGCATCGAAACAAATGGCGATTTCGCGAGAAAGCTAATGCGGCAGCGCGTGCTAACAATTGAGTAACCATCCTTTCACAATTGAGGGTATCGGATCCCGAGTTTGCTGAATTTTAAGTTCATTTGTGTCAATTTGCGTCAGTGTTTGGTGGCGTAGGGTCTCCTCGAACACGTGGAGAAATTATGGCTGTAGCGCGAAACACCGACATTTCTGAATTCAACACACCAGAATTGGGTTCCAACATGCCGCCCGCAAAACAACCCAAACGGGAACTGTGGACGGAGAGAGTTCCCGCTTTATGTCAATTATAGCATTAGAAGGGATACATCGAGATACCTTAAATATTTCATCATTTAGTTTACCAACTAAATCATACTCCTAGCTCAACGCCCAAATGAGTTCACCATCAGTATTAACATCGATCTATAATCAAAGTCCATTGCCAGACCTCTCAATTAGGACTTTGGAGTTATAAACACAAATTGTATGTAGCTTGAATAGTTTGATATATTGTTGCCACTGCTCACCAATATTCCATGCATGTAGACACATATTTGCCTCGGCGATGTCATTGATTTAGGACTGCTGTATTTCACTCTTGCAGAAATCGATGTAAACCACTCGGGGCAACACACCGGACGTACAATCAAAGTGCCCAACAGCCTCGTCCTTACGCAAGCCGTTTTTAACTTGACGAAACCCTTCCGGGCGTCCTGGTTTGAGTTTTCGATCTCGCTGACGCCGGACAGCGATTGGCAGGCTGGCGAAGACACCTTGTTCGCCGTAGCCGCTGCTGTCATCCCCCCGCCGCCAGCCCTTTTGCAAACACCCCTGGCAGAGCCGGTGGCTAAGACACGTTTTACGAATAAATGGCGACAGATGACAGTACAAGTTTGTTCTTTTTGGTCATTCTTCTGAGCCCAAGCGAAAAGCAGGTTACCCAGAATGGGGTGAGAAGAAATCTTTTTTTTTCTTTTTTTTTAATGGAATGTTTTGACCAGAGGTAAAGAGCGAAGCTTTGAATTGATTGGGGTGAAGGAGCGTGGGCAACTGTATTGGCTTCGGGGGGCTTGTTGATGCAGCGAATTGTTACATAAATAATTCTTATTATATCTTTTTAAAATTATGGTATAATTTTTCTATGAGAATCAACAAATTGTTAATGTTTAAATTTCATGGACGAAAGCGTTGCAAATTTAAGAAATAATTTTTGCCTATTTATTGTTAGGAGTCAACGTGGTCACACTGACGAAAGTGTGATACTGCTCTAAATACCTTAGAATTTCGAAACAACCAAAAAATATCTTAGAAAATTTTGGTTTTTAGGTACGAATATGCCAGGGTTAAGTTCGTTCCCTCCGGAAAATTTTCCCAGCGGAAAATTCTCCCTGGGTAAATTCCCTGAAAAATTCGACCAAGCGTGCCTCGCCGTTGATTTCAATCAAATCGGAAATCAGCTCAACGTAATCCTCGGCGATCTCGACGCTATGATCCTCGCGAACACGCTGAAACAGTGCCGCCCGACGACCGGTATCGTGAAGATCAATGACCGGCGAGTTCGCGTCGGCGTCGATCGGATCAGACTTTGTTGGGTCTTTCGCCACCCGGTGGCCCCCGTCTCTTTCAGCCGCGCCAGCGAGCTCGCCGCGCGTCATCGTTGCTCCCACTTCGGCGAACATTGCCCCCCGGGGCCATTCGCATCGTGACTGGTTCTCTCTTTCGCTCTAGGAGGACCCTCCTCGCATGCCAAGAAGTGTAATATTGAGCGGAAGCTTCTTACTTCAAAGATGATGAATCAATGATGAGTTCAATGTGGTGGGTGTTCGACTGCAACACGCAATATGATGAGTTGGGATTCGGCTTCACAACGCGCAATGATGAGAATGAGCGAGGGGCCCGCCTCTATCTATTATTATTAATGTACCTTCGTCATCGTCGACGAGTTCACCAGACAACGACATGATTGCCCCCGCCGTACCGTTCCGGCGCAATTGACTTCAATCAATTGATGCCCGGGCAAGTTATTTGGAAAACCGACGACCCTCAATTGAATGATCGTTTGCGGCGTAGCTATCGTCAAAAACACCCAGTCCGTAAGACGGATCTTTCACTTCAAATCTCTGCCAAAGTGGATGAGCCTCTTGCGGTCCACGCCAAATTGCCCGGGATCGACGTTGTTCGTGTCTATTCGGATCAACCGATGGAGTTGGCTCAAAAGCATCCTGTATCGAAAGAGCTGTTGAATGAGCAGTTCAGCCGGCTCTGGCGAATACCAGCTTCAACAGCATTTTGAACCGTTAACCGGGTGGAAAAAATTTACTGCCACCGCCGGCATCGTCGGCCAGCATACCATTGGCGAAGCCCAACTGTTTAGCGGAAATCATAAAGCGACCAATTTTGCCGGTTATTTGCAGCTCGATAAAGTGTTCTTTGATCGCTTGACGGCTTCGGCTGGCGTGCGCTTCGAGCATTTTGAAATTGATGATGAAACGGAATCCAAAACTATTTTTCGTTCCGGTTTAAATTTCCGGTTGGGAAATTCGACTTTTTGAACATAATCTTAGTCGTACTAATAATTTCTTTCTCTTCCTCTACGGGGTTTTCTTCTTCCTTCCTTTTCTTGGAAATCTGTTCCTTATTTCTGTATGAAACGAGTGGCTTTCTGGGCACATTCCCAGAAAGGGGATAGCTACTTGCGCGCTAAATGCACGGCTCTGAGTACTTTAATTTGAAGTGTATTAGGGAAGAAGAATAAATACGAATGAGACAAGAATTTCGAGAAAAGAGTGCTTTAGATTTTATGAATCAGAAGTAACGCCTTAGCGCTACCTTACTTGTTTAAATATTTTTCTTGGTAAAAGAAACAAAAAATGTTTCCATTTATTATTCAAAGGAAAAAAATGCTTAAAAAGATGTTTTTTTCAGCCCCATGTCTGACTATTTCAGTCTTTTTCTAAAAAACATTGCAATAAAGTCAAAAAGGTGAAATCCTTGTGTTATTGGGGCAGATTTTATGGTTCGTACTTTCATGAAAAACTTTTTTGTCGCCATGGGAGCCCCACAAAAGACATGGCAGCCCTTGATACTGGGCAATCGCCTAACTAATTAGTTTTGTGAGCGTATTCGCAAGGCTCGTTTGGACCAAAAGCCGTATTGGCACATCGAACGCTGTCGAATCGACAACTCGCGAAATGTTCCTGTCGAAATCATTGTCAATGGCGAGGTCGTCGCGACACGAAAATTGCTTGCCGACGGCAACCTCAAATCGTTCAAGATTCCCGTTGCAATTGAACAGTCCTCGTGGGTTGCTGTTCGGATCTTACCATCGGTGCACACCAACCCGGTGTTTGTCCATGTCGACGACCAACCAATTCGCGCCAGTGCCCAAAGTGCCCAGTGCGCAAGCTGCGGCGGCCCGGGCGGCAGAGGTGAGGGTGGCGTCTTCTTCATTGAGCAGCATCAAGGCCATGGAGCGCTCGGGCTCGCTCCATCCTTCGACGATCCTCCGCAGAGAAGACATCCGTTCGCTCTTTTGGTGGTGGTAGAGCTGATCCTCTGGGGTGGGATCGGGCTCTCCTGTGTGCATGGAGGCGGCCTGTTCGAGCTGTTTGGGGGCGCTTTGTTGGCTGTCTGTGTCGTGGAATTCCAGGGATGAGGCCTGGTAGAGCGGGTTGCGGTTGCGTTCGTCGGTCTTCTCATGCTCGTTTCGCTGATCACGATCCTCCTACTGACCCCGGTCCTCACCAAATACGATCCGGTCAAACCGGACTACACCGCGTTCCTGCAAAAACCGAGCGCCGAGCATATTATGGGGACCGACCGATATGGCCGGGACATCTATTCGCGCGTTCTCTGGGGCGGTCGCAGGCTGGTGACGATCGCAATTTTGGCCGTCGTCTTCGGACTCGCCATCGGCATTCCGTATGGGGTTTTGTCCGGCTATTACGGCGGATGGGCCGACTCGATCGATCGCTGCGGTCTCGCGGATCAACCCGCTTTGATCAACCGAACGGCAGCATCGCGTTCGAAGAGGTAGAGCAGCTCACGCAGAACCTTACCCCGATCCGACGTGAGATCGGGGTCCCGGTCCAGAATCAGCTTCACATCGTCACGAGCAGCAGCAAGCAATTCCGTATGAGCAGGGAACGCGGCAAGACGGAATTCCGGTACGCCGCTCTGGCGTGTGCCAAGCACCTCGCCGGCACCCCGCAACCTTAGATCTTCCTCGGCAATGACGAACCCGTCCTCTGTCCCGGACAACGTGCGGTCGGTTCGTCTGTGCCTGCAAACTCTCCTCAAGATGCAGGAGGAGAGCGGAATCTTTTCCGGGGAATCACGCAGCATGTACGGCCACGGCTTCGCGACTCTCTTCTTGGCGCAAGTCTACGGCACGTCGGGAGAACTCGATCGCCAAGTAGGCCATGCGCTCCGTCGGGCGATCCGCGTCATCGAAGGTTCGCATCGAAAAGAGGGCGGCTGGGACTACTCACCGGATGCTGGGGCGATTCCCGGAGGTCAGAACGCGAGCGACACTTTTCAGTTGATAAACTTGTTTTTTTTTTCATTTAATTACTTGCTGATAGTACTTGCTCGTCGGAAACATACGGAACAAGTTTTTTGAAGAAATTTTGTTTTAATGCTTTACCCCAATGCTTTAACCCAAATTATATATTTTCCATATGTTTTGTCACTTGTCTTTGTCCGTCTCGCGCTAAGCTGAAAGAAACTAACGAAACACCCAGTTTGTTCTCGAGTTTTGCACAGCGTGGCTAGAACGAGGAGATAGAAAAACTATGGTCGGAGGAATAAGAGAGAGGCCCTAATGTGTCTGTTGCAATACTATCCTATACATCTCTAAGAGCCATTATTGAAATAAACAGTTTGTATAAAATGCCAAGTGTTACTCAAGGCCAAAAGGCCGTCTGACTTAACAAAGCATATCAGAATGTGAAAGTGTTTAAAGTAGAGACAGTTAAAAATTTTTAAATATTGGAATATTACCTGGAATAAAATTCTGTGTGCAGTTAAAGATGATCTACTTTCTACAGTCTTTAACCACACAAATAATTTTATTTCAGGTAATTCTGCAACATTTGGACACTTCGAGGAGCTGCGCGAGGCGACCAATTATCAGATCCCGATCATGCTGAAGATGGGCGCGACGCGGCCCCGCTATGATGTCGCCATCGCCGCCAAGTGCGGGGTGGACATCATCGTGGTCGACGGAGCCGAGGGCGGCACGGGGGCATCGCCCGAGCTTCTGCTCGACCACACCGGAATTCCGACGATTTCCGCAATCCGCGCGGCGCGCGAAGCGATCGACGATTGCGGCATGTCGGGCGAGGTTTCCCTGGTGGCGGCGGGCGGTATCCGCTCCGGCGTCGATGCGCCCGAGTTCTGGGAGCGAAAGCGCAAGGAGCTCATCGGGCGACACACTCGGAACAACGGCACGTGAAGAAGCTCATCATCCGCCCAGCAGCCGAGGCGGATGTTGATGCAGCCGCCGACTACTACGTCAGCGAAGAGAACCTCGAGCTCGGTCTCAGGTTCTACGATGCCGTTGACCAGACCTTCGGGATGTTGCTCGAGCAGCCGCATCTGGGTTCTGTTCAGGAGTGGCTCGTTGGTCGGCTCGCAGGGTGTCGTCGCTGGTCGGTTGCGAAGCCGTTCGGTCTGGCCTTTGTCTGGGCGATGTTCCTTGCCATTCCGCACGGTATCCGGCGCGGCGTGCATGTCGGCATCGACGCGCTGGTGGTCAAATTGCCCGAACGGCTGCAAGAGGCGCTGTTTCGCGTCGCGGCGGCGCTGGCGGCGGTGCTGATGGTGGTGATCTTCCGGTTCGCCTGGGAAGTCACGGCCTATACCTGGCCAGAAATGATGCCGACCCTGCCGGTCACGGCGGCGGTCTATTACATCGCCGTGCTGCTTGCGGCGGTACATTCGGTGCTGCACCTCTTTGAAATGCTTGATAGTCTCCATGAACGTGCTAACTGTCATCCACCATGTTGTGTGGGCTAGATCCAAGCTACCAGGAGGGCTCCAAAGAGGAAGTGTGGCTTGTAGGTTTTGCGCGGGAAGACTAACACGGGTGGGATCGTTCCACCCATGGCGTTAATAAAACAGCAGATAGTTGTAAGCTCGCTTCACTCAGCTAATGATGCCTGTCCGACTTGGTTGACAACGGTTCTAGCAATAACTTTTGGGTTCCCCATGACAGTCGTAATACTTGTCTCGTCTAGTAAATTTGTGTAGTGAGCATTTATAAAAAAAAAAATAAATATTACCCGAAGTAATATTAGAATTGATTAATGTTAGTAATTTAGAATAGCAATATTAGAATTTAGTGATTTGGATATATCATCTTAAATCAGAGAGAAATATTTGTTCACGCTAAAAGATTTGAACTAACGACGAATTAAGAAGTTAAAAATTTACAGCAAATCTATTATATTAAGCAAACGTAAGCAATTCATTAAGTAAACAATTACTTACCCTTTCACAGCAATGCGAGCCCTATCTTCTTGCAAAATCTACCGGTCGAAATCGGGTGGTCTGTGAGCAGGCTGCGTAGAAATTCCATATACAATCACCATGGTTTCCAGCCCGTTAGAGTGGTGCGTTAACCCAAAAACGTAACCTTAACGCGAAGCATTCCCCAGGTGTCCTTATCATTTGGTTGATTTTTCCGCGCATTTGAGTCAAATTCATTACTGGATAACGGGCGGAATGAAGATTTATCCAATAGCTTCGGCGTCTATCTATGAATTTGAATACCCTACGGAGATCTCAGGTCCGCCGCATCTCCTGAGAGATATTTGAGACACTGGGTAGGGAAGACTGTGTAAGCGTAGCTATGGTTGCACCTTTTAGAACAGCTGCTAAGTTAATTTCACGGCTGTGCACTACAAAATAATACAATGACTATATCACCAGAGGACGAGTTGGCCATTAAAAAAAAGATATGCGTTGGGTATGTAAAAAAAAAATGTTGAGGGTAACGGGGATATGAAAATCTGCGACCATGATCGCTTAAGTAATTGTATTTTATCGGGTGAGAATGGGTCATATATCAATCGTGTAATGTAAATGTTGTGTCAGGACACCTACCCGCCGATCAAGTACATGAACGACGTCTCTCATCTCGTGGTCCGCGCCGTTCATCGCTACAACAACTCCGCCGGTCGTCTTGCGGTACAGCATGCATGCATATCCATCGCCTCGGTCGCCTCCAACCGCCCTTCCGGTGACATGCACGGCGCAGGCTGCCTACACATTCGACGCAGGCCCCAACGCCGTCGTGTACGCGCTTGCAGAGGACATGGCGGCCATCATGAAGTATTTGCTGGTATGACCATGCATCGGTGCAGACCGATCGCTGGAATATTGGACAAATTAATTTTAAGCGAGATGTAATTGTTTGCACTTGGGGCAAAGCTGAATAGATAAGGCATATGGGCATTTCGCAACGAATGCCAATGGAAATTCTTAGTTACTCCCATTACCCTATACTGTCTTTCCCTGGCTGGATTGTCTTTTATCCTTATGATTGTTTCTTGTATAGCCTTTTCGGGCGAACCAAATCCAAAGGTGTGAACAGCTTCTTCATTGATAATTACAGCATCATTCCAACTTGACATACCTTCGGTAAAGGAACTTCCTGACGTGTTCGAACCAGCGAGCGCCGTCAAAAACCGACGTTCCCAGCCACATGGCGTGGGAGCGCGGTCCTATCAGCGGTACGTTGCCCTCGTGCCAATCCCCATCGACATAGGTCCAGGTGGCAGTTTCAGCATCTCTCAGCACCGTCATCACGCAATCCCCGTTCCGGCTAACAAACTAGTTCAGGCCCCTTCCTTGCACCGAAAGCCGCCATTTGCGCAAGGCCCGTGTTGGCGTGTCGCACCCCGATCGGCCTTGACGGAATGGTCGCCGATGAACATGCTTTCGTAAGCTGTCTGAACATTACCGAGCTAACATCAAATAGCGGAGCTACAGGGTTGACTTGTGCATTCATTGCATGGACTTTGCTTTGCAGTCAGCCGAAGGACTGTCGTTTAGGGATCTGCCGATGAAAGTTGTGAGAGAAACCCAGAAATGTACTCATCTTACTGTGTGTAGAGTTGAATCCGAACCCAAAATCCACGTCCTCGAATACCCAAATGCGAACTGAGTGTAAATATTGTTATGAAATGAGAGGCAAAAGCCGAAGAGTTCGTGTCCTCAAGATGCCATACAGGCCACGCTGTTGTCGCTGTCGAGTGACACCGCTTTGGTTGCGTGCTCATACGCCACTCGAAGGTCTTCTGTCGGGTTGTCGCTGAGAAGCAGCGAGACCTTCCTAAAACTGATCGCCGCGAGCGCGGCATGGGCATTGGAGAATTCCGGTGCATCATCAATAAGCTGCTCCAGTTCCCGCCGGCTTATGTCGGCATGTTCGGAGCTGAATTTGTAGAAATGCCAAACCGCACTCTGATACCGCTCCCACAGTCTGGCGTGGCTCTTGGGGCGTCGGCCTTAAATTGGGGTAGAATGTTGCCCTTGCATTACTTATGTCTCACTTGTGCACATCCTTGCATAAGCCACGCGCCAGTAGCTCAGTTGGATAGAGTACAGCCCTCCGAAGGCTGGGGTCGCACGTTCGATTCGTGTCTGGCGCGCCAAGTTCTTTCCCCTCCCCCGACTCTCCCTATCCTCCCAGACTTATTCTGCATTAGCATATTTATTTCCACTAGTTGCTTTCTTTATTGTGTTTGTACTAAGCTAGGCCGCTTTACATTTGAACCAGATCTGTGCTTACCTTTGCCTTATAGAGCTATCACATCATAACGTAAAATATATACAGCCCTTAATAATTTTGACTTTATGCATACCAAATGCTAAGCAATACTTTCAATAGGCTTTTTGTATCATTTTCCTCATAGGTCAGTCATATCATCGCTTAAAATTTATTTGAATTTAATAATTTCGACATTATGTGTACCCCAATACTAATCAATACAGTTCAAAAGGCTGTATCGTATCACTTTCCTCATGGGGTTGTCGTATCTCCACTTAAATATACACCTTTGAATAGGCTATTGTGGAAGTTTTAGTTTTCGAAAATCTATTTTGTAATTACAAAAATAGCACTAGTTTACTAATTTATCCATTCATTTTTTTTTTACGAAAGGACGATCTGAAGATTACCAAACTACCTAAATTACCAAAAGATAAAATCCAAATTACTAGAAAATGGATTTTTTACTTCACAATTCATTATCAAGAACTGTTTAAAGACTATTGCTTTGCATTTATTTAATTAAACTTTTAATTAATTTTATCATATTTAAATTTATCTAATTTTATAATAACCATTTACTTTTTGTTGTAGTTTGAGTGTAGTAACGCCCGAAAAACCGGCCATAAGTTGCCAAGTCATAAAGGCAATATATTTAGCGATATTTCGTGTTGTTTCCACTACATGTTATTTTAGGATAATTGATTGCTGAGAAGAAAAAGAGGAATTTGATTCAAAATGGTATATTTTCCATTCCTGCTCAGAATAACAACAGAATTGTATCCTCTTTTGGAGTGGGTCTGGAATTTGACAGTCATTGTATTCCTTGACGAGTGTGTCAAGCAATTCGTATATTTTACTGAATACGCATCCGCCTATGTCCACATCACAACTAACGAAACTATTGGTGGCATAGAGTTTCATTGGACACCTGAACTTGCCGCAGAATGTGAAGCACCTCTAGTTGCCGATATGTCGTCAAACATTCTTTCTCGTCCGTTAGATGTAACGCCTTATGGACTGATTTATGCCGGTGCACAAAAAAACCTCGGTCCAGCAGGTCTTGTACTCGTCATCATTCGAGAAGATCTTGCAGGTTCACCATTACCAGGCACACCATCACTGTTCGATTATCAAATTCATATCGACAACGGTCCTCCGACCGTCGAGGATTCGACGGTCACCTACAGACAACGACGAAAGATATCGTTGGTGGGAAAATTATGAATATACTCTTTACAACAAACAGCTAATTGTTTATTTATGTGCCAATCCTGTAAACCTTCATTCCCACAATTTTCGCGCGTAAAATTCGATCTTGACGTCACTCTCGTTATTGAACGAATATCGAATAGCCATAGCGGTCTCCTCATTCACCTATAACCAGAACACCACCCACAGATGGAATTGCACTAATCTTTGAGGCTCTACACTACATGGACTGCCGTGTCAGTTGGAAGCGGTTGAGCCGGGGGATGAAATTCCCCTGTCACGCGAATTGGTCGTCACCGTTGCGAAAACCGACCACCGCGTTCCCTCGGTGGGGTACGTGGTTTGGGAGTGCCGCAAGAAACTCAAGCCCGAATTTCAAGGGCTCACGGGCGAACAGATTCGCGACCTGAGACTTGGCGGGCAAGAGGTCTCCCAGTCCGTTCGTATCCCCAAACTCGCCTACCTCGGGGACAGCACACCGCGCGGACTGGATGACACTCCCGAAATGTTCTCGACTGGGCTGTACCTGCATGCCAGGCGATAATTTTCAGGTTGCTTCTGTGATTCCACGGCACGCTTTCTTTTCTTACTTTCTCTATCACTCGCAAGCCTGTTTTCTTGCTGTTCTTGTGATTCCTCGGGACGCCTTCTTTTTTCACTTTCTCTTTTAGCAGCAAGTCTGGTTTCAAGTTGCTCTTGTGATTCCTCGGCACGCTTTCTTTTCTTACTTTCTCTATCAGAAGCAAGCTTTTTGGCATAGACTCTTTGAGCAGCTTCCTAGGCTGTTGAAATTGTATAGAAAAATTTACCAGGACTAATAATGCATTTCCCTTGGACACTTTCCTTAATTGGTTCTGTGAAAGGTTGGACCAGCGCTATGCTTCTTCCAGATTGAGTTGCAGATATGTTTTTGCATGTTTGCTCTGCATAGCTTGCTAGGCTTAAGGACTTTGCTAGTTCCAAGTCTCTGAGGAATTGCTGTTCTTGTTCATCATAGTCTCCTTCATCACTCATGAACAAGCCTGAAATAAACTTCAATGTCAGTTGAAATAATATAAAGAGAATTGAAATCTTCTTATTGCCGGGTCGCGGGCCTTTATCGAAGAGGCCGATAGCTGGAAGCACCGCTTTGGCGGTGCCATGCGGCAGGCCGGCATCGTCGCCGCGGCGGGGTTGTATGCGCTTGACCATCATGTCGAGCGGCTGGCGGCCGATCACGCCAATGCCGGCCGGTTTGCGGCGCGGATCGAGCAGCTTCCGGGCATCGAACTCGAATCCTCGCCCGTGGAAACCAATCTGGTGTTCTTCGATGTCGGCGGTACCGGACGCAGCGCGGGGGAAATCGGTGCGGCCATGATGCAGCCGCGCTGATTACGACGAAAGGCTTTCGGGATCTTTTACTAATTGGGAGGCAGACTCGGGAACACTTGTATGACCTATTGCCCGGACAGTCTGTTCCATTGATTTTGCATGAAAAATGTTTTGAAGTAAATGAGCGTGTGAATTATCAGGGCCAAGTGGTTACCCCACTTGACCTGGCCGCAGTGGAAGCCATCATTCAAGCCTTGCGGGATCAACACATTGAATCCGTGGCGGTGAGTTTTTTATTCTCTTTCCTTTTTCCTGATCATGAGCATCTGGTTAGTGCTAACGAAATTTCGAACTTGGCAAAATTACACTATTCAGATTTGGTATTTTAGGATAGGAATGTGTCGCTAAAGAAATTTGGGTATCCAAAATTCATGGTATTAATTATATGAACTTCCAATAAAAGTCTTTCATAATCAGGGTGTACACCATGTTGAGATTGAGTCGTGATCCAAGTTATAGAAGATCAAAAGTTACATCAAAAGAGATAGTCCCATAGCAGAGTTTGATTTACATCATTTTACCCTGGGAATTGACATTTTAACTCAAAAAGGACTATATTGCATGCTCCTGTTCCTCATGCTCCAGCGCGAGTTCATCGAGGGACTCAGCAGCGGCGCGGTGAAAGGTTGAGCCGTAACGCCCTGTGAATCACAGTGATACGGTGTATCGGGTGTATTCATGCACTAGGCGGCGGCCGATAAATTATTGTAATAAAAGCATTAGCAATTACTTAGATAAAATAATTTGGCTGAATTATTATTCGATTTACACCCTCAAATACGGTTGACACAATACCGTATCGTGTGTATTTTAAGTATCTGTAGGCGGGCATTTGTTTAAGCTGTTACTTAAATAAATGGGAGAATTTGTTCTTATTGGGTCGCAAATTGCTATTCTGACTTTTGAAAAGAAAATATCTTTGATTTCTATTTATGATGGTTTGTATTTGGTCAGTAGGCTATTATGTGTAGCCTGGGAAACTAGACTAAGCCTAGGCTACATTGCAGTAAAATTCTAATTAAATTGCTTCTTGCTGTTTTGGAAAGAAATCTTAAATGAGTTAGATGAAGGAAACTTTGAGGAACAGCCTAAATATAAATCTTATCAAGCTATGCCTACTATCTCTGCGGTTGCCTGTTGTTCATGCCTCTCGCTTGCCACTGCAGCTATACCGTGTTTGGATTGGGCGACTCGAGCTATCTGAAGTTCAACTACGCGGGAAAGAAGCTGTTCAAGGTTTGGCTGCCGATATCTTTTCCTTCGTTCGGCTTGCGCAGCGACCACGGTCCGCATCTCACGACGCTGCTTGTCGGTGGAACCGTCTTCTGTGCCGTGCGCCGCTCAGCGTCTCAGCATGCTTGGCGCGACGCCGTTCTATCGACGAGGGGATGGTGATGACCAAGCGGATCTGGGCGGCGGCTTTGTCGGCCAAATGCGGCAGGCGCTGAAAAACATCGCGGCCATCGTCGAGGCGGCGGGCGGGCAGGTGTCCGATGTTGCGCGGCTGACCTGGTTCGTGACCGACAAATCGGTCTATCTTGCCCATCAGGCCGAGGTCGGCGCGGCTTATCGCGAGGTCTTCGGCAAGCATTTCCCGGCCATGTCGATGGTGGTCGTCGCCGATCTGATCGAGGATGAGGCGCTGGTGGAAATCGAAGCCACGGCACATATCGGATGATGGAGCGGGTCTATATCTGACCAATGAGACGCCAGATATTGACCGGCGCCAGTTGGTCATATTAACAGGCGGATCGGCAGAATTAGCAGATGAATTAAGAGATCGCCTGGAGCAAGAAGTGCTTTTGATGGAGTCCGCAGATGAGATAGATTTTTATCTAAAAATGCAAGAGCTCTTACAGGGGCTTCCTTCCAAACAAGAAAGGAATCTCACGATTGTCTATGAAAATGAGAACTATCGCTATTACCAGTTTATTAGCGGTTTCCTAAAAACGGTTCATTTAGAAAACCCCAAAATAAGCGTAGCTCACGACTCCACCGGAAAATGTGAGTTGCGCCCGCACGCCGTTCGCAACGATCGTGCAGTGATCGATGCGAGTCCTGCCGCGGCAGTCGATTCCTCCCACGGAGTTCCGAAGGACCGTCGTGTTCTGGATGATCGCTGGGCCGGTCGCGTTGATTCCGATCGACGGATGATCAGCAATCTGGCTGCCGTCGATGAGGATGTTGCCCTCCGAGGAAACGGCGACGCGGCCGAGGTTCTTCGCGATCTCGCAACTCTCAACGCTGGCGATGGATTCTCTATTCCCCGCTCTTTACGCTAAAGATTGACTGTTTCTCTCAACACTACTCTTTAAAACAGTTAAAAACTTTACCGTAAAGAGCGGGGCGTTGACGAGGGAGCAACCCCTTTCATATACGAAGCAATTTCTTTTCATTTTAAGTTTTAATGTCGCTCCTTACTTTCAGATAAAAAAAAACTCTTTTTTGTTTAATTTCCGAACGTTCGTGAATTAATGCATTTTTGATTTTGGCTCTCCGCAGATCAATAATTAAAACAAAATTTGCATATTTATTTTGTAGGCTAAATTCAACGCCAGCGCGCCATCGGAATAGAGGTAGGCAGGATCGAAATCGGCGTAGGCTTCGAGCTTCCTGCGATCCGCGATGCGGACCTTGCCGCGCTGGAAATCGGCGAGGCCGTTGCGCCGCAGGTCCGCCAGCGCGCGATTGGTGTGAATGGCAGTGGCGCCGCACATTTCCGCGATGTCGGTCTGCCGCAGCGGCGTTTCGAAGCCGTCGGGGTAACCCAAGCCGACCATGTCGAGCCTTCGCCAGATTTCGGCGAAAACATGCGCAATGCGCTAGGGCGCGAATGGGTTAATGCTGAGAAGGGATATAGGAATAAAATTTATAATGAAAAAAGAAATCACCAATGCAACAGCACAAACAAGTAAAAAAGAGAAGACGGAAAGAGAAAAGGAAGACTGTTTTAATTAACATAGATCAGTACTTGAACTGATTGGGCTAGAAGATTGCTGGAATAATTAAAGGGGATAGTAGGGATGGTAGGGACTGTATCTAGGGTAGTTGCTACTAGGCTAGAGTCTCAGGAAGTTCAGGCTTGGCAAGCTAAGAAGGACTCCTCACTATCCCTTGCTATTTTTGCACTATTTGATTATTTTTGCATTGTCATTTACTTCATTACACTTTCATTAGTTTCTTGGATATCAATGGTTTCTTGGACTCTTTATTATTAAGCATCTAAATTCATTAGTTAAGACCCCGATTGTTGGAGAACTTTGGAGTGGGCCGAAGGGCATCGGTCTACTCCGAAGTTGATAGGATATATACGCTGTTCATTTTTCTATTTTCATATTTTTGATTGTCTCAATATCATACAATGATCATTATAGATATTACTAAAACAGTAGTGAAGTTCGGGCCATGCTCCTCTCCTCATTATCCAACAACACTTTAAGCTCTTTGACGAGAAAGTGGGATCTGAACACGGTCTTTGTGAAATAGTGTTCCAAAACAGTTTTCCCATGTGATTATAACTAAAATGTGAATACTAATGCCTAGAACTGTTTACCAATTTCAATTATTCAGAGTGAAGGTCGGGACTTAAATACGCCTTTATTCTAATTGATTGAAATTTAGAAAAGTTTCTTGGGCTTACACATCAATGTTTCCAGAATCTAATGGAAACACTTCTTAAGTAATTGTGAGCACCTTCCGTCTGAAGCGCATGAGCGACAAGCTGAAGGTATGCATGCGCGTTTCGTCGCCACAAGTTACATGCTGCCCATCGCTGACTGGCTCTGCCCCATAGGCACAACTGGAGACGGTATTCGCGCAAGCAGAGGCCGAGGATCGAGCACTGCAGGAGCAGCAACGGATGATGGAGCAGGAAGAAGCAGAATTGGCTGCGGCTGCGATCGCTGGGTCGGGGAGACAAGTCACAGGCGATGAGAACAGGGCGCCGCAGACAAGCCCGAACTCGACCAGGATGGAATTGGCGCTCGATTTTGCCATCAATGCCTCCCCCGATCATCCCTATGTGAAGTCGCATCCCGAATGGTTCAAGCAACGGCCGGATGGTACAATTAAATATGCAGAAAATCCTCCAAAGAAATATGAAGACATTTATGCCCTCGATTTTTATTGCCAGGATTGGCGTGCCATTTGGGAAGAACTCAAACGAGTCATTCTGTTCTGGGTCAGCCATGGGGTCAAAATCTTTAGAGTGGACAATCCCCATACCAAACCCGTGCCGTTTTGGGAATGGCTCTTCTGTTTTTTTATTAAAGTTTTATCTTTTTTACAGAAAAAAGTATCAAGTTAGACTATTAAAAATAGATAGTTATAAAGAATAAAGAACTTAAATATTAGCCGTCCTTAAATACCCTCAAAAAAAATTCATTATCCCGAAATAAAAAGGAAGTTTAATTAAAAAATATAAATTTACGTAAAAAATCTCAAAAACAACCCAAAACCCCCATTTTATATGGCTTTTCACAGGCTCATCTTCTAAAGCATATTGATATTGATTTTAATTTGAATTCACTTTAAGTAATTCTGAATTATATCGCGCGCTGCGCACCAGAGTCCGGGTTGCTTCCCAATGGCAGCATGGATGTTTATGCAAAACTGGACGAGTTAGTGAGTTTTGTATTGGCCGAACTTGAGCAACCGCTTTGGAGCAAAGGCAAACATATGTTTGCTCTCCCTGAAGAGCAGCGCATACCGCAAATGTTTGAAACGGCGAGATGTGAGTTCGATAAAGCAGTAAGAACTCTAGATCACTTGCTGGATGATGGTGAGTACGCAATTGCCAATCAATTGACGAGTGTCGATATGCCGTTTCACCTAAGAGCTTCTGGGCACTTGCATTCTCATTTTACTTTCATTGGCTCCAGCAAAAGCTCTGGCCGTCAATTCTAGTTTCTAAAGAATAATTGAAATGAATTGAAATGGAAACAGATAGACTCGTAATTCAATATAAGACCTAGTGAAAAGGTATGCTTTGTAAGAAAATTATATTAATTTTTTAGGAAATTATAATTATGCGTAACTAAAGCGTTTGTAAAATGTTTTCTGTGTGATTTAAGTTTATTTTAGGCCTAAAGTTTGTTTTTTAAATGGCCAGCCTTCCGGCCAGCGGCCCGCGAGAATGCGACTGAGCGGATCGTCGGAAACCCTCGGCTGGCGAATGATACCGTAGTAGTCGAATCCGTAGACCTCGAGCACAGCCTCCAGCTCGTCGATAACGGTGACCTGGTCTTCAAGCGTATCGACATTTTCGAGAAAATCGATGACAGACGTAATCTTCACAAATGCACCCTAGCTCGCCGCCCGCTAGCCCTGGCTTACTCCTTCGGTCGAAACCGAATCCGACACGGCACAAGTATAATCAGTCCATATTGTCATAGTTCGGAAAGAACTATGGAAATATGGAGCTATGGAAAAGAACTTTCGGAATAGAACGATTCTTGTAATTTGAAAACAACGCATCAAAAACGGAAAAAAATACAAGTAACTAAACACTATATTTATCATTTGTCTCCCCCTTTTGTAATACCGTGCTCTTGCAAAGAACAAAGGATTTAAAGTTGACACATACCCTACAAGCCAAGATTAGTCTTTTGCAGCTAATTTACGGGCTTTATTTGCACGAAAACGAAAATTTCCCTGCTTTGGAAATCAGCATTGCCTCGCGGACGAAGCGCACCTGCAGCACGGCCTGGCCCCCGGGGCGACCGAACTCGTGCTGGTGGCCAACGGCGGGCAGCTCCATGACCAGGGAGCGCAGGCCCACCTGGCCGAAGGTCCCCAGCTGGGAGTGACGGACGGGCAGCCGCTTCACGGGCTTCTCCTTGCTGTCCTGGGAACCGAATCCCTGTGCGATATCGTTCTTGAGCTCGACATTGAGCCCGTTCAGCTGATCCCCGCCGCCGCTGGGACGTTCCCCGCTTGCGAGCTGCCGGGCGCGCTTACTTCCCACTTGAGAGTCTTACAAAGCCCAATTTTAGGTATAATTTTTAAAATATCCTTATTCGTTGAGTCTGCACTTAAAGCTTGAAGTTAACTAAAAACAAAATTCGATTATCTGGCTTAGATCATTGAATCGACATGAGTCGACATCTAGGTATAACTACTGCGATTTCTACAAGTTTCTGGCTGCCTCTTGTAAAAAAAAAAGAATCCCCTAATTGTAGTTTCCCCCTTGACAAACTGTAAACGATATAGGGTCCATGATATTATGTGCTTTTGCAATTTTGATGCGTTCCAGCCATTGGCGACTACTTAACACGTGCAAATCATCTGGATCTTTCAAACCAATTTGGTACGCATAACTCCAGGCCTTGACTAAATCACCTAACAACCAGCGTTTAACAAGTCGATGATAAGCATAGCAACGCACCAGCAGTGTAAATTTTTCCAGATTCAGGGCTGAAACAACCGTATCCCAAAGTGGATTCGGCGTACGCCAATCCCCATAGAAAGCTTTGAGAATAGTTTCCGGCTGTTTGGGATACCACACCGTTGCCTGGGATATATGCGGACAGCTGCATTCACAATTATTGTGAACAAGGTAAGTGAGCATTTATGATTGTTTTAAAAGTAATATACATAATTATTCAGTAAGGTATGTTATACAAAGGTATTCTAGAGGATTTGCAAGTGCAGACTGCAAGAATAGGTTTTAAAATTGTGTTAAGAAGATTAAGTTGATAAAAGGCTAGGAATAAGTGAAGATGGGAAGATGATGTTGGGTAACAAAAATATCAACCAAATGGACATCTGCACACACCTTGGTAGTATTATTAGTAAAGATGGTGGGGTGACATTTTTTTTTTTTAACAGTCCTAGCATCCTTACTTCAGTGAAGTTCAACCTGGACACTTTGAACTTTGCTGAAGTAAGGATGTTATGACTGTTTTAAATTTCTTTTTAGTTTTAATTGTCGTATTTTAAGGTAAGTTTCTTTTATATTTTCGTTTGTTGTTTTGTATAGGACGGCCCTTGAATATACGGTCGGAATATTCATTTAATGGTAGTTAAATTGTCTTACAAAAAAATTCCCTATTGTTCTTCTTGTTGTTTTTGTTTATGATGGAAAAGCAGTGTGTAGATACGGTATCTATGAGCAATAAATCAGATTTAATGGGGATTGCGAGAAACAATTTACGACGACAATAAAAGCATAATAAAAGACAAGTAGGAAGAATAAGTGCTCAGAATTGGATGAACAAAAAAGGTCCGGTAAAAAAAGGAACAACATAGAACAACGACAAAAGACAAACTGACACTAATAAAAGATTAATAAAAATAGAACGTAAATCCACAAAAGACAATTTTAACTAATAAGAAGACCATTGCCATATCTATCCCACAAAGAAGCAATGTTAATCGTAAAACCAGCAGAACCCCAACTCCAGCATGAAACCAATGGTGTTTCATTAAGGCCCTTTCTGTCAGAATAATTTCTACAACATTAAGATATTTGGATCTTCTTTCAACCAGCTTTATAGCTTTTTTTTTAAGTCTACTAGTCTAATTCTAATTTTCTTTTTAATTCTGCTAGTTTAATTCTACTTTTTAATTCTACAATTTTAAATGTTGCAGCTCCTTGAAGATGTTTCTCAATCTCTTTATGAAGAAAACAAGCATCGCACAGTACATTGCAATTCATGGGCACGTCAAATGTGACCTATTTCCAGTAGTCGATTTTCTCACCAATAGTCAATTATTCCAGACAAACCAGGCACGTGATCCATAGATTTTTCGAAATGTTTCCATTAAACAGTATTCCCATAATCAAAATATTAGGAAGGCTTTCTTGGCCCAGCTGTCTAGCGCTCAATCCATTGAGGGAAAATCTCTTTCTATTCCTAAAGCGGACAAAAATCTTTGCATTATAAAGATTCTCTGAGAAAAAAAAATCTTGAAGAAAATTAAATCTGGAAGAAAAAACGACTTCTGCGTCTTGTGTCTCTGGGGAGAAAGCCAACCTTATCCCATGGGACAAGGGTTGTTTGTTATGCAATTCGTTATACAATATTTGCTATCGGGCAAGGGTCGTGTTTTACTCATGATATTCAAAAAGGGGAAGAGTATTTAGTTGAAAGTTTTATGGCATGTTGAACTAAATCAAAACCACTAAGCCCATGTAAGGTGTCAAAAGGGTGTTTTTCAACAATGGCTTAGGGTATTATTGATATTTCCAGAGAAAGATCGGGTGGATGATTAATTGACCGAAAGGTCTCCAAACCTGCGGGGGATGCCAAACAGAACAAGAAAGCGGTAGAGAATATTACAGTACAAATCCCCCTCTTGTCGCTCGACAGCTGCTATGATTTCCCACAACTTGCCATAGGTCGTCCCTCTCCAGGCCTCTGTTAGCGCGGCCTTGAAGGTTTCAGGGCAATCAACACCCTCCAAAATCGCTTCATACGAGCTCCCAGCGAACAGATGCAACATGCAGAGGCCAAGACCAAAGCAGTCATGGCTAGGTCCCTGTTTGGCTTCTTCACCAAGGATGAAGTAGCATAGTGCCTCCTAGGTTCGATTGTTCAAATGACGCGAGCACGAAAGGATTGCGCTCGGCACGAGCGCCTGAAGGAAGGGCTTAGATGTTCAGGTAGAAGGTAGATTAGAATAGTAAGGATAACGGGTGAGCAAATGCATGATTATTTGCTTTGGTGATTTTTCATAACTTGCCAATCTCTCTTCCGCTCACGGGCCATCATGACATCATGTCTATTCGCTCATTCTTTACTCGAAGATCCCCTAGCTCTTCTAAAATTTCATTCCACTGATCCAAGTGAGCCTTATTTCAATGAAATATTGTTTCATCAGGGTGGACGCATTGGTTCTAGCTACGAAAGAGATAATCGCCAACAAAGCCGTGGAAGAGATGATAGAAGAGTTGGTGCAAATAGTAGCAATTTCAGGGGTGGATACTCGCAGATGGGTTCTGGAGGCCTACTTGGGGCTAGTCCAAATGAACCTATTTCTGGTCCTCCAGGTTATTTTCTTTACTCATTGATGTTTTGCATGTACGCAGCCAGTTGCTTTGTGGCAAACCTTGGCTACTTTTCTAAATTTCTTATTAGTGCTGATCGGCGTTCTCATCCTGCTCCCGCTGATCCTCACCTACACTGCCTATGTTTACTGGGTGTTCCGCGGCAAGGCGGACGGACCGGGCGGATACGGGCACACCACACAGGGGCAGTCGAACCATGGCCAAAGCGCCGCCTGAGGAGCGCCCACTGCGCCGCCGCCTGATGTGGTTCGTGGCGCTCTACGCGGCCGGCGCGGTGATCACAACAGGCGTGGTCTACGGACTGAAGACCGTTCTGTTCTGGTGGGCCGTGAGCTGTGCGCCCTACCCGATCGCGCAAAATTTTACCGCCAAATTTTCGAGTTATGCATGGTATTTTCTTCGCCAAGACACGTTTTACCAAAAGGATTGAAAATAATTCGAAATATCGAGGATTTTAAGTTATCGAGGCTCGAGTTATCGAGAGTCGATTATATGTCTTAAAAAATTAAGAGAAATCAGAAAATTCAGTTTTTAATTAAGAAAAAAATATCCGCATGCAGTTATGTAGCAGGCACCGAACAAATAATATAAAAAAACGTGGGCGTAAGTATCGGCAAAAGGTAAGGTAGAAACACATGTATTGCCGAAGACCGCGCCGCAGGTAGGCAGCCGTTCTGCGTCGTCGCCAATGCCGGAGCTACCAACACGGGCGCTGTCGATCCGCTTCCTGCCATTGCGGATGTGTGCGAAGCCGAGGGCTTGTGGCTGCATGTGGATGGGGCGTACGGCGCATCAGCTGTGTTTTCAGAGCGCGGACGAAGCGCACTGGCGGGCCTTGGCCGAGCCGACTCTCTCTCGCTCGATCCCCACAAATGGCTTTTTCAGCCGTACGAATGTGCCTGCGTCCTCCTGCGCAATCGTCTTTCTGCATGATGCTTTTTGTCAGAGAACACCTCCGCTTCCTCCATTGTCCGATATGCTTCCCAGGGAAGGCCCGAGGGGTCCTGCACCCAGGTTTTATCCGACCGCGCAAAGCAACACACCGTTTCCCCTTCATCGAAGACAGACATGCCTGCATGTTTAAGACGTTCCCGCATCTCCTCTAATTCCTGAGCATCGTCCACCTGAATTCCCAAGTGGTCAACGCCCTGGGTAGAGACACGAGTCGAAATAGCAAAATTCATGGAAGGATCGTCGAGCAGCCATGCCTCATTTTAGCAAATAGGGAGAAACACCCCCTAAATGTCATAGAATCTTAACGAAAATCACACCATCGCATTCAGCGTATCAGAGAACCTCATAGCAAATATTTCAAGCTCCTATCTACAAAAATGTGGAATTTCGTATTGTTTCGCCAGAAGGGCAGATCACGGGTGCGTGTTTATTTGTTTTTTTGTTTTGTTTTGTTTTTTTCCAGAGGTCATCGTATCGACCAAGTGGTTCTAGAATGTCGCAAGAGGGCTCATTCTAACGGAAATGAAAAGTTCTAGGTATTTGTCAATTTAACTGATAATCCATGGCCATTTGTTATTTTTTATTCGGCCTCTCCCACGCCCCGTTTTTCTCAAAATCGTCCGATCAAAATTTTGAGAAAGCTATTTTGTTCAGCATAATGGGAACGCCAAATATTTATGAGTTTGGAGATGAAACGACCCCCTACAGCTCCCGGGGAGAGCTTTTTAATTTATAGAATTTGCCCATTGTTTACGTTTAGCATTGTTATTAGGAAGCATACACTGCATACACTTTTCAGATGAGTGGGGGTGAATTTTAGAGTGTTTTAACAATTGTTTGGTTTAACCTAAAATTAATGTATAGGGACTTCAAAAAATTTACCCCAATTTTCTCGAATTTTCCAATATTTTAGTCGGATTTTGCAACATTTTACCGGAAAAGCTTCGGTAAGTTTCTCAAGAAAAGCTCAAGTAGATATCTTGAGCGTTATTCCATTAGATTCCCTAGCAAAATCATCTGTCAATTTTTGACTGGCATTAATTCACCATACTAGTTTTAATGATTCATCCTGCAGATCGTCTTGGTAGAGGAGGTAGTGAGGGTGTTTGAACTTGATTTATAGGAGTTGGTCTTGATTTTTATGTGTTAGTCTTGATTTGTAGACATTGGTCTTTATTTCTAGAGTTTGGTCTTGATTTCTATCTATTGGAATTGATTTTTAAGCATTGTACTGGATATTTGCATATTAATCTCTTGATTTTCTTAGTTTATCTGGATTTCTATGAGTCGGTAATGATTTCAGTGGGGTCAATTCAGATTCCTACAAATTGATCACTTGATTTCTTCAGTCTGTTTATAATTTTCAGAGGTAGAACATGAGATCTTCCTTCAAGAGTTTAACTTTGAAGATGAGACATACACAAGTTTATACGCCTCATTGGAACACCCTGTTCCTTTAGTACCAAATGTTAAATTGAAGTACACTGAACTTGAATTAACAGGTAATACAACTCTGACAGATACCTTCGAGTTCGGTGATAGTAACTTCACAGTTGGTACAACTGCAAATACAGTTGCGGATTTAAGCCATATTGACTACATCTTGTATTATGAGTTGTTCGACAATGATTTGGTTTCTTTTGACTTTGGTATCAATGCGAAACAGTTTGATATGCCCGTATCCGGATCGATGAGAAAGTTGCCACAAATGCCGTGAACCGCAGGAGGGCGGCCGGTAGCTATGGAAAGGTTGTTCGGATTGGTAAAGCTCGGCACCACGCTAGGGGCGAACCGAACAGTGCCTTTTTCTTTGATGCGTTTCAAGGTTGGCATCAGACCGGCGGCAATGGCTTCGTCCAGATAAGCTGGCTCGCAACCGTCGAGACAGATTGCAATTGCGCAGGTCTTTGGATTCGCATAGGTGCGATCATTGACTGTGACATCATTGGGAGAATTGGAAACAGGAACAAAGCTCTAGGAAAATGGAAAATTTTCAGGAAGTGGAAAATTTAAGATATTAAAAAATATAGACAATGCTTTCTGGAAATAGGAAATTTTAGGCAAATATAAGATTTATGATTTTTTTAAGAAAACTTTAGGAAATAGAAAATCTTAAAGAAGAAATACCTATTATGAAAACTAAGATAAGAACTAAATTAATTGAAACATATACTGAACAAGGAATTTAACATTAAAACAGATAGAAATTACTACAAACAAAATTGTTACTGCTACATCCTGGGATTCGTGCTTTGGTTTTTGATCTTGGGACGCTCACTGACGTTCGCTTTTGGGATTGGCTTTCCGTTCGACTGTATTTTTGACCGAACTTTGAGTTTGAGTACACGCCATGGAAGCAAGTTCTGGCACTATCAAGTGGAAGGTTTTTGGCATCGTCGTGCTATTCAGTGCTGGGCTGGTTGGCTCGGGCGTGTTGCGCTTCTTGCAGCTTCGCGCAGAAGATCCGGGCAGCTTGGCGGGATATGCGACAGCGCTGTACATCGGCCTAACCATCCTTGCGGTGGTTTATTAGGGCTTTTCTCATATCCGCTTTCCGCTCAAAAAAAAGAGGGCCTAAAAATAAAACTTAATAAAGACGCGATTATTTGCCAGGGAACCGAGATAGAATTGAAAGCCGAAGCGTTTAACGCCGTAGGCGACGCGCATTTTAAGTGGAAAGGACTTGAGGCAGATGAAAGAAACGTACAAAAAGTTAGTCCCCAAGAATCTACGCGTTATACGGTAGAAGTCAGCGATGAAAGCGGCGCAAAGGCCTCTGCCAGCGTATTTATCAAGGTGCTGGAGAAGCGCCAGCTTTTCCAACTCGATTTGCCCGCTGTCTTTTCGATAAACTTCCTTGCGGATAAACGACATGAACAGGGGAACCATCAGCATGCCGTCATACATATCGCGGATGCTATCCTCCGCATCCTTCCACTCGCCGATGGATTGTTCAACCAGCCGCTCCAGGCTTGCCTGCGCGCCCGGTTCATCAAAACCCTTTAAAGTATAGCCGAGAAGACACAGGAGTTGTTCGGGCCTGGCTTCCGCCCAACGGGCCGCAGGGGTAAGGGCGAGCGCTACTGCTTTATGTTGCTGGCATGAATGTCAGCGATTCAGGCGAGAGGGTTACTTCCGTGTCATGGTCGCGGCTGATAGTAAAGACGACAGGACCTATTGGCTCGGAAGCAAGCACGAGGGCGAAGGTATCGGTGGTTCCTGATTCATCAACGCGTGTGGCATCATCGGTTTCGGTGATAACAAAGCCAGCTTCGTCGTCATCGGTCGTCGTGACGGTTAGTACTTGGTCAGCCACGTCATCAAAGCCATCGTCGCTCTGGTCGCCATCGACGGTTACCGTAATCGTTGTCGTCTGTGTGGGCTTACAGTTTGGTTATGGACGGCATTTTATTGGGAACGGTTATCGTTCCATGTTGCTTTCTGATTTTGCCAACAATTATCTCTATTTGAAAATGAATTGGCAGGTAGGCCGGTTTCATTTGCAAAACCTCTTTACCGAACTTTCTGCCGAATCCAATACCAGGAGCGGCGAATTGTTGCCCCGCAAATACATGGCGGCCCATTTTTTCAATATAAAATTATGGCCTAATCTAAGCGTGGGCGTATTTGAGACGGTTGTTTTCAGCCGAAAGGATCACTTTAGTACATAGACAAGAAATGATTAAGGACAGTGAGTTTTATTTTCTTACTTGCATACAACTTTGGACAAAACACTTCCAATAATTAATAACATGAAAGGGTGCACATAAACACTGGAACGTGACTATCATAAGACTATTTTAACACTGAATTGCCAGCTGCCTGTGTTTCGCAAATATAAATCCAAGACTTGATTTCTAAACAAGAGCTTGGGGGACGACCAGTGCAGTTGACCTCTACTGCAGAAGTCGCAATACGACTGGTATTCCCAATCGTGAAGCAACTTTCCACTGAAAACAGTCTTCCTATAATTGATGCCACTTCTATCTTTGATTCAGTTGATTATTTCCACTTGAACTAGAAACTATCTCCCTTTTTATCAGCTTTTTTAGATTACGAAAAAAAACTTTTTAAATAGAATTTTTTTTTTTAAGAGCGATGTTAGAAAAATACCAGTAGAGATAAACTAATATAGCAGGTGAAGCCTAAAACAAAAAGAAGAAAGAAATTATTGTGAAAGATTAAATTCAACCTTTTTTAATAACGTCTTGGTGGATCCATACACTCTCGAATGCGGTTTGCCCGAACTGACCGAGCCGGCGCTCGATGCGCGCCATCGCGTGGATGTCCCAGTAGGAGAGCTCGGGTCCCTCGAGCCCCATGCGCGTGCCGATCATGAACGACAGGTCCTCGGTGCTGGCCAGCTCTTGCAGGACGGACGAGCGCCTGAAGAACGGCCGGAGCGTCAACCCGTGACCGAGCAGCTCCAGGTACGCGTGCAGCGCTTCGAGCTCGACCAAGCTCAACGCGATGCTTCGGTCGTGCTCGATCAGCCGGCGCAGCTTGCGGCGGATGAAGGCCTCGATGTTAGAGAGTCAATTTAATATCTTAGAGGAGCCGGACGATGCATGGAATGTAGATGTGGCGTTGCCCGTAGACACCCTTGTCGAAACAGTTCTTGACCAACTTGCATGCATTCCAACGAAAAACTGATCCAATGTTACCTCCAAGCCTTGCAGCAGCAAGACTTGCCAACGATGCAGATGTGCTACCACAAGAGCATCACGTCTGAGGATGATCTCTTTCGAGAGTTGAAGAAAGGCGATGTTCCGGCCATGTGGGAAATGCGCTTCTCTGATCATGTTAGTCCAAGCAATTCACGTCAACTAGTCAAAAAACGGATGGCGAACGGCAACTTCTACCACCCATCAACATGATGGTGGCAGTGCTGGATATACCGTGCTAGCTAAGCGGTTGGCGTGCTCGTGTGGGAATTCTTTGTCCAAGGGTCACGGGGTCAATAACAGTTTCAACCAATTACTTAGTTAGGGGCAGGGGTCAGTGGCGTGACTCCGTAAGCTCAGCCAAAGCCTGCCCAGCTCTAAATGGGTACCTGGAGAAATCTGAGGAAGGTAAGCAGAACCTAGGGAAAAACCCTACTTTGGAAGCTGGCGTAAAATAGGATGTTTTAACTTGAAAAGCTTTACGTCTGTCTAGCCCTTTAGTTGCTTTAAGACCAGGCTTAATCAGGGTTGTCAACTGGACACACTTTACGTTGAAAGGGCAAATTCCCATTTTTCGAGACACAATGACATAAAAGGGCAAAAATGGATATATTTTTTTAACTTATGACTTAAAACGAAATATTTCCCATCTGGATGTATACTCCGGCAGAAACAAAATTCACTTTCCACCAAAGTAGTGGCCTTGGGCGCGGCGCCGGTCTTGTTGGACACCGGCTCGCCGCCCTTGAAGATGAACAGGGCGGGAATGCCGCTAATGCCCAGCTTGGCAGCGGTGTCGGGGTTGCTGTCGACGTCGACCTTGGCGATCTTCACCTTGCCGTCGTACTGCGCCGAAAGCTCCTCGAGCGCCGGGCCGATCTGTTTACAGGGGCCGCACCATTCGGCCCAGAAATCCACCACGACGGGGATGTCGGAATTGCGGACTTCGGCGTCGAATGTCTCGTCGGTTACGGCAACGGTGGCGAGTACAAATGAAAAATCACGGTAAAAAATAAAGAACCGTGTTATTATCTCTTGATTATATGCTTGTTCGACGTAAATTAAATTGCAACTCAACACTGGCGGAATTATAATTGCAATATTTTTTTGTCTTTGTATTAGCTGTGATATTACTCAATAACAAATTACATGACAATCCACATTTAAAACCAGGTTTAAAACTTACCTGACGTGTAAGGAGCGAATTGGCCAAATAACAACCAAATTTTAGAAATCAGAATTTTGATAGCACATAGATCCATAAAAAGCAAACACTTGCAAAAACTTGGAATGTGGAGTTGAATTTTTCTTTCAGATCAAGATTTCTCAGATTTTTTAGTTTTCTTTAAATCATATCGTTTCATAAAATACAAAAAGCGTTGTTTTTCCAAATCTTATGTGTTTTTATGTATATAATTTTTATGGGTATAATTTTTGGAATGGAAGAAGAGCGTGCGCAGCTATGTTGGCCTCAGGTAGCTTGTTGCTGCAGTGAATTACTGGTATTAATAGTATTAGTTATGGGTTTTTTCATTAAATTTTAGGGAAGTCTGCTTAGACCTTAGTTCCGCTGTGCCGCCAGAGACACCCAGGAAATCCAGAAAGAGCCACCAAACACCCATCATATGTGCTGCCCAGACGTCTTCCCATTCGGGCTGGACTGTTGAATTGATAAACTTCAGGTCTCGCTAGTATGTATGACGGAATGTATTTTTTGGCTTTCTTTTTCTTCGAATTCCCTCTGGTCCCTAGTACCGCCATGGGGAGTCTATATTATCGTGACCCAAGTAGCGCCATCTTCGTTGGCGTATGACATCTGTTACCAGGGGCTGATGCTTTACACTTTGCTACCGAAATGCATTGGATTTCATTTTCCTGGGTACTTTAGAACAAGGTTCATTATTGTTCGCCAGGCTCCACAACATAAAAATTATGCAAATATTTGATCAAGTAGACGCCTATCCATCCTAGTGTCTCTGTCTTGCTGCTGACCCCCAAGGATTTCGAGTAAAGGATTTGAGATCACGCCTAGGCTGCAGTAGCACATTGTTACAAACCTCAAGTTTCACTAAATATTTACCTCTGGTAGAACAGTGGATTGATCTTTACTTAGCACTGGGGTACAATCGATTGATAATAATCCCAGCGAAGCTGTAAAAGGCTTTGAAGGAAACCTGGCGGACCTATCTTTGGCAGAAGTCATTCAATTGCTTAGTCTTAACCAGCGCAGCGGCGTATTATCAATTGAAACAGATGAAAAAGGTGAAATTGTTTTCATAAAAGGCCAGATGATTTTCGGTGAATACGGTTCTCTGAGCGGAGAAGATGCCATCTATAAAGTTGTACCGCAAACCCAGGTGCGATTTCGGTTTGAACCGGGAGAAAAAGACGCCCCCAGGAATATCGAGCCGGTTACTTCGATATCGCTCATTTGTTTGCTCCTTGGGTCTGTGGGGATACACCGGAGGAACCGGTCATTCCGCGTCGCGTCCTTCGTCCGGCCAGTTGCCGAACGTCTGTTCGTAGCTGTGGGAGAAGATCTCGATGACATTGCCGAACGGATCCTCGCAGTAGCAGAGCTTGCGGTCGGTGCCCGGGATGAACTCCCAGACATCCGTGCGCTGCTTGCCGCCCGCGGCCACGATCTGTTCCACGAGGCGCTCGATATCGGGATCGGTGAAGCAGATGTATGAGAGAAATTTCTATAGAAATTATGTTTAAAAAAGACTGCTTTTTAAAGAAATTGAAAACTTACATTAAAGTTTAAATCTACAGAAACTACAGCTCATATAATAAAGAAGAGGGATTGTCATTCGGTAAATGAAATATTTGCAATTACCAACTGTCTTTAGTTGTTGTAATTCAAAATGCTAACAGATCAGTCGAACTTTAACAGATCAGTCGAACTTTAACAAAAATCTCTATTGATGGAGGGGACAGGATAAATTGTTCACGCTTTTGAAATTAGATGTCATATCTATTTTGAAACGAACAGACATTAGCACAATCATGAGTAGGGCTCGCGCCCTCTAAAGATATATATTAATAAAAGACGGATGCCTGTTGGTAATTTTGATACTCAGGAAATAAATGTAGATAAAATGATAGTGCCTGTATGTGTACAAAGTATACTTGCTTTAGTTTTATGTTATAATATGTATAGTACCCGGAAACCAAGCTTTGCTCGTCCCTGGCACTCGACATGCGGGAGACTTGTATATATGTGATGCTCAAATTACGGATTATTATATTTATTCTTCGGACATGTTGTACTTGGCCGCGGTGTCGGGGATCTGCGCCTCGACCAGCGGGGTCTTCACGTAGCCGGGGCAGATCGCGTTGCAGGTGATCTGCTCCTTCGCCGTCTCAAGCGCCACGGTCTTGGTCATGCCGACGATGCCGTGCTTGGCGGCGACATAGGCCGACTTGAACGGCGAGGCGGTCAGCCCGTGCGCCGAGGCGACGTTGACCACCCGGCCCCAGCCCGCCTTGCGCATCATCGGCAGCGCCGCGGCGGTGGTGTGGAAGGCGGAATTGAGGTCATGTTTTTGTCATGGATGCTTCCATGTAAATATGGAAGATGCTGTTGGTGTGATGAATTTATATTAATATATTTCCATTTTTTATGACTGGATTATTCACACTCTCTTAGTAGTTTGAAAAACAGTACTGCTAGGAGATATCTGAAAGTAACTTTTCTAAAAATTCCCCCACACGCAAAATTGAACAGTCACAGAGAAAGTACAATGTTCCTCAAAATTCTGATCAGATGTTCTAAAGGGGTAACAAAAGGACCAGATATCAGAAGCAGTTTTTAGTACCGGTGGCTCTTCCAACCTCGTTACAAGTGCCATATAAGCTCTTAGCTCTTGTTTCTTTAGCTTTTTCTATCTTTCTTTTTCTTTTCTCTCTTGGAGTAGCTAGCTGAAAGTGAATAATAAATTGATAGAAGGATTTAATTCGAGAGCTGTCCTGAACTGCAGTGAAAAAGTACTATCTATCATCTTTTTTTCTGTAGGACTTCTTTTTCTTTTTCAGGAGTTTTTCAAGGGCAGCGATCACAAATACAGTTAATAAATAATGACGAAGACCACACTGCCTTTCCATAGTAAAAATGAAGAAGTAGCTTCCAAGGAGTCCTTTCAGGGGGTCTGTGGCAAATCAAGCCGAAACACGCTAAGCTTTGCCACAACCACCCGCAAGGGCGCCTGTTTTCTCTATTTTAGGTTGCGTGTATAGTATACTGCTTGTAATTTCGATTACAATTCTAGTTTCCAAACCTAAATCTTCTGTCTGGTATGCGTTAGCTTTGGCGATATTAATGAGCTTTCTAATTAACGTTTTATTATTGTTAAATTATTATTATACTAGGATATATAAACAAATCGACATAATCATCTAGGTTGTAAGAACTATGATTTTACTTTTATCTTTTTTCAACTTCTTCTTCTTTGCTCTCTCATCTTCAGTTTCACTGCTTGAGCTGCTATATTTAGTTTTTTCTTTCTTTTTCTTTTTCTTCTTGGAAACAGTGACATCTACTTTTTCTTTGTAATTTGTCTCTTCCTCACTCTCTTCCTGATATTTTTTCTTTTTTTGTTTCTTTGAGTGAGATACAGCATCATCATCTTTTTTACCTTCTCCAGATTTTCCTTCAAATCTGCTCTTCTTTTCCCTTGGCCTGATCGTGTTTCAGTGAGCCTGTCAGCTTTCTATTACCTGTAAAAGATTTAACAAATGTGCTTTTGCCTTTAGTGACTGTAACCACAAACTCTGCTTGAGCATTACTTTCATGTTTTGTATAAGTTTCAGAAACGAGTGCTAAAAACTGCTTGATTTGCACAGTAATTTGAACATTTGCGTTGCTTACGACATCTGCACCATTGGTTGTAAATGCATCATTGAGCAAGGCCAACAGTGTCACTGGCAAGTTGGCATCTGGTAAATAAACCGCAGGTTCAATGAAAAGTGTGCTATTGGAATCAGCATGGTCGAAAATCTTATACAGGAAAATTACAGTCCCCCTCCTTGAACAAGGAAAATCACTTTTGCATCGGTAGCACTGATCTGTCTCCTGTTTTTCTTTTTGTTTTTATGACACTTGGTATTAACCAAGTGACATATAGCGACCGCAAATTCTGTCGGTCTGTCGGTCGGTCTGTCTGCCTGTCCCGGTTTTGCTCGTTTAGGCACTTCCAGATAAGCTAGGACGATGAAATTTGGCAAGCGCATCAGGGACCAGACGCTATTACCCTTGAAAACTAAAACTTTTGACATAGGAAAAGAGCCTTTAATCACATTCGTTACCATTAACAGAGAAAATTAGATTCCGTAATTTCTGCAATCCCGTCTTCCTTAATTTTAATATATTCCTGTAATAAATCCTTTTTTCCCGAATTACGAAACTCCTCCAATTCCGTATTCCATCATTCTTACAATTACGCATTCCAAAATTTCTGCAACCCCATCTTCCATAATTCCTACAGTACCGTATTCCATAACTTCTGCAATCCCGTATTCCAAAATTCTGGTTGGAAACTCCAGATCAGACAAGATCCTTTGGGTGGCCAGGAAGAGATAGGCAAGACGCTGATGGCTTGGATCTTCCCGTCTGCGGCAGAGGAGGTGGCATCATCAAATCTGTCTCATCTGGCTCACAGAGGAGACCCGCCGACAGTGTACATACACGCTCGTTTCGCCATCGATTGACTTTTCCAACGATGACGCAGCCGCCGATAAGAAATGTACAAGCGACATCAAGCCGCGCTCCACGCCCTTGCAGTTGCCGACCAGATCAAGCAGCGCGTATTGAACTAACTCTTAACCTAAATAAAGTGCTTTTCTTGGCTTTTCTTCTTTTTCCTGGCTTTCTTTTAGCTGGTCCGAGTATTGGGGGCGTCGGTGTCAATGCTGGTGGAGGGGGCGGGGGAAGTAATACAGGAGGATCTTCGACGGCTGCCAAGGCTCAAGTTTCTCAGGTCAAAGCCGTGATTGTTAAACGACAAGTAGCTAAATCTTATCAGTCAAAGACCCCTTATATTTTAAAACTGAGGAAAAAAAGCTTTCACTGGATCAACTCCAACAAGGCACAAATAGTTTGTTAACATCAAGTGCGCATTTTAAAAACAGATTTTAATTTTCACCAAAGCTAGTTGGTACAACCGATTCTGAGTCCTTGCACAAACAGAACAAAGTTGAAGCAACATGGTCCATGCAGCTCAAGGTGAAAGGATTACGAATTTTACAAAAAGCCCATTTAAAAATGATTTATATACAGATTTGATTAAAAAGCTGAAAAATACTAAATTATAACAAAGGAACTTTTAAGTGCATTTATCCCCAAACTCATAGCTTGTAAAAATGAAAAAAAAAATTGGAGGTAACTCCGCCAACATCAAGTCAATTCCGCGCACCGTGCGGTGGAAATAAATCGAGCGAAACAAATCGGCTTTAGCGGAAAGAAATCGAACTAGAGCGTCGATTCCACGATCGGAGATGGTCAATCCTTTTTCGGTGAAAAATGAGTAATGCATCAGCCGATCCAAATCAAAAGACTGTGGGCTGAAGCCGGACATGTAGGCATCGCGGAGCACAAAGTCCATGTTATCAATCGTGTAGATTCCGCTCAGCAACGAGCGTAATAGACAGAGCCATTTTGGCTTTTAAACGAGTAAATGTGCAGGAATAACAAACATTTGGAAGATTTAAGAATTTCAAATTCCTAAAGGCTAATGTGCATGTCAATTTCCATCATTCGTATTGGATAAAGGAGGAAGGAGAGAGGGTCTCCTATTACGGAAATGGTTAGCCTAACCTCACATCGAAAAACTTTGTTTGAATGACCATGGAGAAACCTATGTATATTTTAGATATGATTTGTTTACTTAAGGATTCGTCGGGTAACATCTAGGTAAAACGAAGATACATTTTGTTTATTTACATATTTTGCGATGCAAAAAAACTTAAAATTCTTTGCTGGAAGGAGCAGAAAGGACTTAACAATTTTCTCCAATCCATCAAAACGTTTTGCACAATTAGGTGTTACGGAACTTATACACATCTACAGAAGGAGAAGCAGCGAGACACAGAAAGAGACACTATTCGATGCAAGTATATAACGTTAGGGGATCTGCAATATATCGGTCACAGCTGAAGGTATTAAGGTGACATTTTCAGGGAGTACAATTTTTTGCTTCTCGTAACTTTTTTTCTTACGCGTCTTCCTGTAATAGGGGTTTCTTCGTATTTAGGTTAACCCTGGGCACACAAAAGAAATGAACAGAAATTAAATAAAAAATGTTTCCTCAAATGAAAGTAAAGAGTCACTTTATAACTTAAAACACACGGATAATACTCCTTATATGATAGGGGCTGCTTCAAGCCCCTGCCCTTTAAAAATTGTTTGACTTTTTGTCCTAATTCATTAAGAGCAACTGTTCAAACAAAAGAATCGTTGAGATTGGAATAAAAAGTATTTTAAAGTACTATAAAACTGTAACGTAAAAAATTTGGGGTCCAAAACGTCAGCATCCAAGTACGAGGCAACGAGTCGCAATCTCCGGCGCGCTACATCGGAAGACGACCATTGTTGGAGCTTCGCTCCTTCTTTAGCCCCTTCATTCGCATTTGCCAATAATTGAATTCGCGACGACGACCTGAACTGTGTTACTGCGCAGCTGTTGGCCAAATCAAACGGAAGAATGCGAAGATTGCGTACAACTGCGATGACGCAAGGTCTGTCAACGTGCTCTCGGGCTAGCCATGAAAGTGATGGGAGGAACGAGTTTTCGTCAAGGCGGTGCTTTATAGTCTTTGGCTTGGCTGATAACTGATCTCTTTCCAAATTCACAAGATCCTGAAATAAAAAGTGTTTTGTTAATGTTGACAATGATGATTGTCGTTTATTGGCAATTAACTCGGAAGTGTAACACCCCCAAGCGGAAATACGAACTTTAAATATACACAAAGTTCTTTCATATCTATAATGCATTTCAAAGGTACCAGACGTAAAAAGCTCACAATTTACATTAAATTCTTCTCTCCTGAAGCTACGTTACAAGTATCACAGACTAGTTCAATTTGTTTGACCTAAAAGTATAATTTGTCCGAAATTGGGCACAATTAATAAAAGGAATAATATTCAGTAACATATACATATACACACATAGTATGCTATACTATGTGAGTATGCTGTACCCACTACGCGAAGATTAAGGAAGGCACGATGAAAGTTGCCGAAGCTGGAAGTAATCAGTGTAGTTATGTAAAATTAACTTAGAGGGGATGAAATTTTTTTTGTGACAATCTTCGGTGCATCTCATGGAGGGTGGATGGAGGATTGTTAAGTGGCTATTGGCATTTTGAATAAACTTACGAATTAACTTACGTAATGAACTTCTATATTTGTGTATTTTTGTAACGTATAAGAGGGGGTTCCCCCCTCGTCAATACCTCGCTCTTTATACTAGAGCTTGAATTTTGTCCCAATTCTTTAAGAATGATCCCTGAATCACAAAGGCCGTAGAATAAGTATTTAAAATTCCTACAAATACTTTAGCGTAAAGAGCAAGGTATTGTGGAGAAGACGGACTCCCTTTTATACGCAATGTTTTCTGTTAGTTTTAAGTTTTAATGCTGCTCATTGCTTCCAGTTAAAAAACTATTTATCTAACGAAAACAGTTGGTTAGAAAAATAAAGTCGCTATGAAGATATTAGAATGGTAGATAGGCTCCTGTCATCTTTTGCCGCAAGACAATGGATGGGGCAATTGAGCTTGCCGCCGTATTCAGGAAAAAGAGGATCAACAAGGCCTGATTCTGCTAATTCTTCCAATGAACAACCATCTATAACTTGTTGGCATGACTTCAAAAGAATCAGACCTTCCGCATTGAATTCAGCGGCCAGTAAAGCGGATATGCTATCGGAAGTGAAAGCCTTATCGTTATCATCTGTGGTAGACGATAAAAAACTAGTAAATTATTCCGGAGTGCAATTTTGTGAAATTACCACATGAAATCCTTTTTGTTAAATGGCTCTTTCCCAGGAGAGAAATTGTACTGAGGTGGGATTGTGCAAATTTTGAGTAGGCTAATCATAGCTAATAACTTCATAAGCAAAGATAACCGTATCAATGCAGGTCTTTGACCCTTCGGGGGCGGGAGCGTTGCGAGATTAAATAAAATATAGAGCTTGTTTTTTGTCGGGTTTTTTTTGGAATATATGGTGGTGCCGGGATTGTTGGCTCTCGTGTTTGGCTGGCTCGCATTTCGGTCACGGGTGACGGGCGTTTACCTGTCCATCATTACCCAAGCCTTAACGTACGCATTGATGCTCGCATTCTTCCGCAATGAGATGGGTTTTGGCGGCAACAATGGCCTAACCGATTTTAAAGATATTTTAGGGTTTAATTTACAAGCCGACCAGACTCGCATCGCGCTGTTTGTTGCCTCAACCGTAGCGTTAGCAGGCGGCTATTTGGCTTGTCGGTATATCGTGACGTCGAAGGTAGAGATGGTAATGCCCGGAGATAACATCAACATGGTGGTAGAGTTAATGAGCCCGGTGGCAATGGATGAGCAGTTAAGGTTTGCCATAAGGGAAGGCGGAAGAACAGTTGGTGCTGGTGTTGTTACCAGTATTATTGAATAAACGGATATAAAATGAGTACAGCGGCTAAAATAAGAATAAAATTAAAATCTGTTGATCACAGATTGTTAGACAGGTCGACAGTTGAAATTGTTGATACGGCTAAAAGAACGGGTGCAAGAATTGCAGGACCTGTGCCGCTGCCAACGCGGTTGCCAGGGTTTCTCCCGGTAACTGCTCGAAGCGACCGATCTGACCGACGCTGGCGTGCAATCGAGTCACAACCGTGACCGCCCGACCGTTAACTAGCCAAGGCACAAAACCCAGGCCCCAGTCGCAGCACTCAACGACGTCCGGTTGGTAGCCCTGGCAAAGTTCGTGGAGTGCCCAGGCGGCAGCGAGATGGCGCTGCAGGCTGCCGATGCCAGCAAAATGGGCAAATCGCGGCATCTGTTGTTGCACTGCGCTGGCTTCAACCCAGGTCACGTTTTTTGACGTCTGATTTTGTTTTCGCTTTTCTCTTTCAGCCATTGTGTGATCAAAGTGAAACTGCCTATTCCCCTTCAACTCTCTTGATCTAGCCACAATCTCCTTTTTAACCTTGTAACTGTCTATGAAAAACAGAGCAGGTCTTGGGCGGTCACCTGTTTTCGGAGAATAGTTTCCAAGTCGCCGTGGCTTAAGAACATTGAAAGCTAGCAGGTTACACGATTGGGAAAGATGGTCCTTAACAAACATTTGAATATCAGCAGCCTCTTCACAAGACTCTGTCGATACGATCACCCCTGGGAAAAAAAACAACATACAAACATTAACAAAAATTAACCGCTGTGTAAGAAAGGTGGAAATGAGTGTTGTAATTATCGAGGCATTAGTCTCGTCTCAGCAAGTAGCAATTTACTTTGTAATGTGATACTTTTTAGAATGAGATATGCCGTAGACAAGGTTTTACGAGAAGAAAAGTGCTGTTTTAGAAAAGGTAGAGGATGTGTCCATCATATGTTCACTCTTAATTTAATAATTGAGAAGTGCCCTAGTTTTCAAGCACCTTTAGTTTCCGTTGCGTGCCAAACAGGTTTGCCGGCGCCGCGATTCTCGGATTTTCCGGATTGTCGAGATAGGTTTCCACGACCGCAAACGGATCGCGTGCAACTTCCTGCGGTGAAACATCTTCGTCAACGATCTGGTTTACGAAAGAGCTGTTCGCCCCATTTTCCAACAGGCGTCGCACCAGATAAGCCAGCAGATCACGATGTGCACCGACAGGCGCATAAATCCGGCAGCGTGTCCCGTTCTTCTCCAACACTTTCGAATGAAGTGTCTCGCCCATACCGTGGAATATTACCTGCCCACTGGGAACCACCTATTCCGGTAATGCTACCAGCAAAGCCCGCAGGGAGAAGGCCGACGTTGCCGTATTGCGTTTTCCTTTGGGAGTACCCATGCCACTGGATGCGAAAAAGTTTTCGGGAACCGTCGCACTGACCCATTTCCTCACACCCACCGGTTCAAAATCCTATGATCCTCCGAGTATCGAACTTGACGGTGTCATCTTTGCCCAGGTGAAAGATGGACAGATTATCGGGTTTGACGGCAACTCCGATCAGGTAAATGCCATCGAAATTGGGTTAGCGATTAAAGTGGGATACGAGCAAATAGACGGTAGTAGTGAACAAGTTGCAAACCTGATTGACGCAAAGGTTGCCGTAGACGCGCATTTATTCGGTGCGCTTACGGGTATCGCAATCTTTTTACTTATGTTTATTACGGCGAAAAGAAAATAGAAACTGGAGCGATATAGCGTCACTCTTTTTGCGCATTTTAATTCGTTAAAACAGATAAAATGTGCTGAAGCAAAAAATGAAGATTAAAAAAAGGCCCGAATTCATTGAATTTGGGCCTTTTTCGGTGCCGTCCGGGTTCTCGACGACGCACCAACCTGCCATTGTTGAAGGAAGTGGGCAGGGTGCCCCAGGGGTTAAGGAGCCACGAGTTCCATCCGCATCGCATCGACTCAACATGCTATCACTTGTCCACAGAGGACCCCGCATCTCCAGGCACGCAGGCTCACTCGTCCAAACGTTAGTATACATACACGAACCTGCCACTTCATCTTGAAGTCTTCGGCGTAAGGTAGGTTCTTCGGACAAAAGCTTTGATGATGAAGGCTTAGGGTGCTGGACCAATCCATCACCATATTGGAGAAAGCCATAAAATGAGGCACTGACGGTCGGTGCCTGAACACGTTTTTGGTACCGGGCGAAAGCGTTGCATGGAGATCCAAAGCCTTTTCCACATGATCGGGTTCAAAATAAATCATGGTGTATTCCCAACCATGATCATCGACGGGATGACCGCTGTGGACTTCGCCTGGATGTAAGAAAATTAAATCGCCGGGCTTGGAAACCCTTTTAGTGGCCGGCGTCTGGGCCAAGCCCTGTGGACCCGAACACAACCCAACGGCACAGGCCATGTAAGCTGAACAAAAAAAACCGTCAATTTCAGAATACAGACTCCTGCAGTGGCTAAAATTGGAGCATAATTGTACAAAACAATTATAAAGTATTATTGATCCAATTTACTGTCTTAAGTATAACATTCTACCCATAAAAGCCATTAGATTGCAACAGCACATAAATGAAATTCCCATAAGCATGACTTTTGTTCCGAAAAAATCTTAGCACAACAAACAAAACAAAAGCCATTGTTATATACTTAACCGTTGCTTTAAAAATTAAGTAATTATTTTTAGATCCTTATTAAAAATATCGTACGTCATTCTGGGCGCAACTTACTGTTCACACTTTATAATGTTATTGTGAACAAGGTATGAAATAACCTGCTCGACGCATTCATTTATCGATTGCTCTGCGGTTTTCAGATGCACTTCGGGTAAAGAGGGCGCTTCATAGCTCGAGCTTATTCCTGTAAAGTTAGCAATTTCACCTGCGCGAGCCTTCTTATACAGTCCTTTTGGATCACGGCTTTCGCATACTTCAAGAGGCGTATCTACAAAAAAAAAACTAAAAAAAGGCAAAAACTATATTTTGCAATATTTTCTGCTTTTGGAGACTTTTCTTGCCTTCAAGAAGGTAGAGATTCTAGCTTACAAATCTAATTGGATTATTAATTTTGATTTATGTTCGTTTTGGGTTTCATTAATTTGTTTATGGCAATATCTGTTCTTTTTTAAGTTTGAACTATTATATTGCTCCATTTCTCTTCATTTAAGATTTTAATAGGCTCTTATACTAGGAACTTTTAGTCACTTTTTTTAGGGACGGTTTTTAATAGGCACTATATATAGTGATCCTAAATATGTATTTCTACCCCCCTTCAAAGTTTTCAAAAACATTCTAAATTTTTGAAAGAGTGCCCCGGCTGAACCCAAAGAAAAAAAAAACGGCTTACAATTTAACAGCATCTATTTAAAGAGGAACCATAATCATTTTTATCAAGTTCAGATGCAGCTTAAGCATTGTGACCTCGACCTAAAATTTTTGTTGTTTGCTTTTACAAAGGTGATATCCATCTGGAAAAAAATCAACCGCCAATAAAAATTTCTATTGTTCTAATATGCTTTGTTAAGTCAGACAGCCTTTTAGTCTTTAGGAAATTCGCTTTTGGAAAACCAATGTCTGCTACAGTTCTTAAAAGATCAATATATGCCTATCTGCGTTGGAATAAGATTCTACCATGTCCAGAATTAAGTTACTGCTAAGATTTCCATTAAATTTGGCGCTTCATGACAACTTTGGGAATTATTTCTGAGTGAACGATCGCTTACAAGACAGTTCATGACATCTTGTGTACTTTTGATATTACTATTCGATTAAAATACAACAGGCATGAAACCAAAAAATTCAGGAATAAACTCCAAAATTCGAATTTGGCGGGGCACAATTAATATAGAACTTGGATTTTTAAGGTAGGGACAACAAGACAAACCTGCTACAAGTGGATCGGAGATTCCATCAATACAAAATTCTTAGCCAATGCATTACAGTTCAGAAAGAATATTTAGCCGACGTAAAGATTTTAGTCGCAATTAATGGAATTTAGCCTACGCAAAGCTGAACCTAGGTGAAGCTAGAACCCTGTGTAGAGGAAATTCAGCCCACGATAAAAAAAAAAATTAACAAAAATTTAAGCCTGGCAGACCTGATACACACCCCACTCGGGCTCATCATTTTTTGATTTGTAGAGTTTGTGTTGTGAGTTGTTTTGTCTTTTTTTCTTTCATTTCTCTTTGTAGTATGCTTTTCACTTATAATATTAGTGGGTTACCCGTAAATTATTATGATTACTTATTGGCAACAAAGGTCATACCACAAGTAGTTTATTTGTCCTGAAAATCTGGTGCTTTTCTAAAAGTGAGGTTGACGCTCAACGGCCACAATATGTACAGTATTATTTGTGAAATCTAGTTTTGAACTACTAAATTTTATCCACAATTTTCTTACTGAATTGTGATCTTTGTGCCATGTTTGAACTCGTAAAATAGTTATTATAATTGACATTGTTCTGCGTGATTTCTAGTCATATTTTATAGCATTATCTGAATCGCCTATTAAGATGGTGTCAGCTCATGTAATTAGTTCCATGGGAGTTTTAACAATGTGAGTCTTTATAGTAATTATTTTTAGTGTCACTAAAAAAAAAGTTGGTAAGTTTAAGTAAAGTGCAATTCATCTCCTATACTTACATGTTAAAAAGTGTGCTTAAATTTCATTGGCTTATTTTTATGGGGTCTTTGAAATACCCCTTATTCCTTTAAAGGACATTAACTTTTATTGAACTTAGACAAACTTATAAAAGCGAAACTGTAAGAAATAGATCTAAGACATACTATACACTCAATGAATTCTTTAAGCCTCATAGCTATGCTAAATACCTATTTATAGGGCTTAAAAGAATTTCCAAGTATTTGGCTTATATTTTCTCTGAATTTTAAAGCATCTGCTACGTGTATATTATTCTGGCCCCTGATTAATTTTGACCAGTCTTCATCAGAAAACCTAGAAAAAACTGGTTGAAACACTCCCCCCTTTCTCAGTTATAAATCCTGTGTGTAAACAATCGAAGATTGTGTAATTTTTAAATTGCCAAACAATTAGCCGCAGAATAAGCTTACTCTTACGCACAAGGTGGTCTTCAATTTAGTTCGAAATACCGCTCACCATTCAAAGAAATTCCACATTTAGACCCATACTGTTTTGGGACACAACCAGGTTCGAACGTTTTCAATTTCCCAATGGAAAATACTGTGCAGATAATCAAAAAATTGCATATTCTGTATATTGTCAAATAATTTCTGGGCAGGCCGCTTGCTACACCGTTGATGAAAAAATAATTGGCGTGTTCAACGTCGACGGGAAGGTCCATGCGATCAATGATCTATGCCCTCATATGGGAGCTTCGCTATCGGCAGGCTATTTCCAACCGGATACAGTGTGTTGCCCCTGGCACGCTTGGCGGTTCCGTGTGACCGATGGCACCTGGTGTGACAACCCAAAGTTGAAGATTGACACCTACTCAGTCGAGGTTCGTGGTGACGAAATTTGGGTCGCGAAAAATCCCAATCCTAAAGATGGCGACCTTCAAACAAATATTTTTTTTCGCTGTGAACACTGGTAGAGGGGCCAGGAGAGCATGAATTTCTATAAATAGGAAAATGAAAGTTATCTCCGTTTAATTTTGTGTTTTAATTAGATTTCTATTTCTTTTTCTTAAACCGACATTTACTTGAGTATGGGTTGAATGTATTAACAAGGATTGTAACCAAAGTTCATTCACCAAAATTGACCATTTTTTGTAATCAAAACTCTAATTGGACCAACATGGTATTTGTACTTATTAAGTACATTCATTACCATAAATACACACGAATAATATTAAACTCGGCTATGTTCACAGGACCCATTGTCTCACGTTTTACACTCCGCATAGTATTGACTATGTCAACCGTGGCAGATTGCTTAACACCGTGAAATAGAAGCGAGTCTAGTTTCGTCTCCTGTTCTAAATCACCCAGATTATTTTTCATACTGCTAACTTTATCATCGAGTAAATCGATCTGGTGTTTGGTTCCTTTTAGGTATTTTTCCAGAAAAGCAAACTTGAGTTTATAATTCACAGTGTTTGCATCAAGGATCTTAGACACAATTTAGCGGACTCTAACTAGTCCTATTGCGTAACAAACAAACCGTATTACATAGCAGCTAAAGAAATCCTCAAGTAAAGAAGTCCTGGCTCTTGTAGGTTTTTAAGTAATTAATACATGCATCTTCTAAAAATCATTCCCTATTACGTAGGTTTACTATAACGTTAAATGTGTGCTTTAGTATTACGTGTGACCCAGCTGGGTGTAATAGCGTCTCGTTGGACTGTAGCTCCGTTTATACAACCCCTATGCTTCTGACAGAAAGCCTTATGGCGTCACTACTAATGTGCAATGGATCGACGGACATCGTGTCGTGTTGCTCTCTGGTTCGCCCGCGGAAATCGGACGCGCCCACGGCGAGTTGTTGGCTGATCCGGCTCAGGCGTGTATCGATTCGGTATTACACACCTTCGGCACGGTCCAAACGATCCGCACCGGCCGATGGTTTCGTCACGATTTAGACGCGGCGTTTGCACGTTTGTCGCCTCACATCCCGCAGCGCCAAATAGCTACGTATGTTGAAAAAATGAAGATATTAGACTATTTTATGATTGCAATGGTAACGATTGCATCGATGGTCACATCAGCTACCAGAGCTGAGCCATCCGCGCCCGCCACCCGGCGGGCGCGCGTCTCGCGGGGCGCACCCCGCCTCCCCCCATCGCCCTGAACACGGCCTGCCTCATCCGTGACATGCCTTGCCCGCGCCACGACATTGGACGAATGAGTGACTCGACAGTCATGATCCACGTCAGGTTAGGCAGCCGAGATTTTCCAAACGCCACCGCCCTATGACTCCCGCCCGCGCCCAAGGCGCCGGCCTGGCGTCGCGCTGGCCTTGTTCAGGAGCTTTTGGTAACCGCGGCACCAACTACACATTCACGCCTGACCCGTGGGGCGACAAGACCGCCTACTACAAAGAGTCGAACGACAACATGCTGGTCGGCGCGCTGCTTGAAGACCAGGGAGCGGTCGATAACATTGACGACATTCTTAAGGTAGACGGTATCGACCATTTCGGGATCGGCCCGAACGACTTCGCGCAGGGAATTGGGTACCCCGGGCAGCCAGAACACCCTGATGTGGTCAAAGTGATGAATGAACTGTCCGACTACATTCGCTCAAAAGGGCGCAAGATGTATCTGTCACGCAACTATGTCGTGTTACATCTCTCGATAAAAGACGAAACTAGGTCGGATTGGGGAAATAGTCCTGTAGAACTACAAAAAAAGGCCAAACCTTGGCATTTGAGCAACAGAAATGTTTTAGCACCAAAATGTTGAGAAAAATTTGCTTAACAACATACCCAAAATCAGTCACTATCTGCATTGTGGTATTACCCAAGCTATCTGTCACGCAACTATGTCGTGTTACATCTCTCGATAAAAGACGAAACTAGGTCGGATTGGGGAAATAGTCCTGTGATTCGGATCGAAGCAGATGTGAGGCGCGCCCTGTGTGCGGTCTTTGAATTGGAAGAGCTGGGGCGCATCGGTGCGACCGGACCGAAAGTCTTTAGCACCACCTGCCGCTCCCGCTGAACGAATCTGTCCAGCCATTTGGCCGATCGCGGCCTCAATTGATCACCATGGAAAAATCGATCTGTTTGAGACCCTTTGTGGCCCGCAGCCGCTGAAGGGGAGAGCATCCAGGTGTTGGCATTTATCGGTGTCTGAATTGGCTCGTTCTGCAGATCACACTGCACTTCCTGCCTGACCGGACAATCCACCACCGTAAAGCCAATCCTTGTAAAACCCACCAATGGCAACAAGGTCCGGAAGATAGACATTGTTCACGAAGGTCGTGCACTGGTCGATGATGGAGCTGACCTGATTGAGAACGGCCATGTTGATCGCACCAACGGCTCCCGTTGAGTGCACGTTGATCGGACAGGGCACGCCGCCCACCAGCCAGTTCGGGTGCGGATTCTTGCCGCCGAAGATCGTGTGGATCTTACAGATGTCCTTCTGAAGATCCAGTGCTTCGAGGTATTTGTACGCCCAGGCTTTGGTTGATCAAGCAACGCATTCCGCGCCAGAACGCTGCGGTACTTTGGCGTTTCCCTGTCATTCAACGCATTCCATTCGGGCTATTTTTGATCATGATCGATACGCGGAGACATTACTCGATCTACCCGAATTCATGCATCCAATTTCCATTTGCTTGTATTGGAAAAACTATTTGATGGGCGAGCATTTGCCTTACGAAAAACGCGGAATCCGTGTGTACTCTGCCGGCCATATGTTCGATCCCGATTTCCTGTTGCGCTTGCATGTGCTTTTTAAAGTTCTATATATTTTGCTTAAATTACTGAATTAACAATTTCATAAGAAAAAGTCTCTGTTACTGTTCAACTCCCATCATATCTATTTATTAAATGGTTGATGTCTACCTCAATATTTTGGTGAACATTTATAATGGCCAGTACTGTCAGTCTAGTCCTGTCAGTTTAGAGCTCTTTGTTAGTATTTCCTCTTCTATTCATCCTAAAATATTCAAAAAAGACCAAATTCATCAAAAAAATAAGAACTCTATTAAAGATACATGTAGGTATGTGCTTATTTTTCAGCATTTTTTTTACTCCAACTTGTATTACTTCCTTTTGCTTTTCTATATTGTCCCTTTCATCTGTTAACATTTTTTATGCTTATCTCCTCTTTGATTTCTCAGCTCTCCTTGGCATCGAGCCAAAATTGTATTTTAAATTAACATATCATCGCCACCTATTTTGTCATCACGTTTCTCTTTTTCAAATAAACATGCGAAAAATGGACTAAGCTCCTTAAATATAAGGATTTTAAGAAAATGAATATGATATATGAGTTCATAATTCTTCCAAAATGGAACATCTTATAAATAATTTAAAAAACAAGTTTTTTCAACTGAAAGTAAGAAATAATATTAAAACTTAAAACGAACAGAAATTATTACACTTATGAGGGGGTTTTCCCCCTCGCCAATGTCTCACTTTTTTGGCTAAAGTTCGAATTTTGTTTCAATTCCTTCAGAATGTTCCCTTAATCACAAAGGCAGTTTAATTGGAATAAAGAGATCTTTTAAATATACCAAAAAAAAACTTTCGCGTAAAGAGTGAGTAAATTTTTCGACTATGTTGAAAAATTATGCTAGGGGGCTGTGGGGAATCATGTCATCCCCAAAGACATAGTTATTGGACCTTTCAACTATGCCGAAGAAAATGGCTATCTCAAAATTTTGATCAGTCGATTTTGGGGATAGGGGGGCATGGAAGGGGGCTGGTTGCCCTCCAATCTTTTCTCTTACTTAAAAAGTACACAAGAACATCTAATTTCCTTTTAAAAGAGTCCTCTTCCGATCTTCTAGGACATTTGGTTCTACACGGAACATTGGTTTATTTTTGTTCTGGCAAAAACAAAAAACAAACAATCAAACATTTAAAGCCCTTAATCGTCTGCCGTGGTCCCGTACGCAAAGAGGCGATGGACGTCTTTGCCCAGATGGGAATCGAGGGCTGTGGGATTTTGCTCTCGGAGAAAGATTCGATTGCCTATACGCGGGCGCTGGCCCCGGAGTTGCGCGAACTCACCGACCAGAGCCGAATCCACCGCGTGCCCGACTATTCGGGTGTCGATCAGGCCGAACGAGCAGCCCGCATCGAGCAGATCATCGGTATCGCCAAAACCAAAAACAAGAATATCTTAGGCATGCGCAGTACAGTCGCTCTAAAATAAAAACCTTTGTTATCATCGGTAAATGAAACTCCTCCCATAGGAAAGCCTAAATTGGTTTCTATCTTTTTGATCTCACCAGTTTCTAAGTTCATGATGTAAGAGTAAGGATCGTGAGCTGAATCGCTTGCATAGCTTCTACTTCTTTGCACAGCATAGTACAACCACTTACCATTTTTTGAAATACGATACCCACTCAATGGCTTTTTGTTGTTGGTTAATCGTTTTATAGATTTATCTTTTAAGCTGAAGCTATACACATGGTTTGGTCTCACCAGACATGACACACTCCTATGTCAGCAAAATTTGGACACTTCTTAAATGACAGGTTCGGGAGTCGTGAGGGAGGGATAGTGTGAAAGTATACATTGCTAAAATAAATGCTAATGAAAAGTTAGGAGATGTGTACTCGAGTTACCCAAAAACGGAGATGCAGGCACTTCACCCCGACTTGCATATTTTTGAGGGCTTTTTTTCGGATATACTCGCATTACCCAAAAACGGAGATGCAGACACTTCACCCCGACTTGCATATTTTTGAGGGCTTTTTTTCGGAATTTCCAGCAAAACTTCCGTCAAATCGCTTTCTGAATAGCGCTGAATACTCAAAATCCTCAACACAGAATGCAATAGTATTTCCGGTTTTTTAAAAATCTTATCCCATTCTAAACCATACTTGGACAAACTCTTCCTATATTCTTCTCCCTCGCTAAAGATACGTGAAAGGACGCCTTTCCATTCTTCTTCATTCAACTCCCCTTTATTTTTTACTACCTCCTCGAAAAATTCGGCTATAGCAGGCGTTTTTTTACGAGAGAGCGTTTCTATGGCTTTGTCTCTAACAAAGGACAAGGATTAATTAAATCGAAAAAAAGGGAAACAAGGGAAAAAAAATTTTACGTAAACAACACAAGGGGACCCGAAGTTCAATCTCCGCAACTCGGTGCAGGGCCCAGAATTTGATTCCGATGATGAGATTACGCTACCCAAACAAAAAGAAGAAGAAAGATGAAGAGGACAAAGTGATAGTAAGAGCAGATATCTTAGAACGGTATTATAATTGCGACATCACCTTTTATTTAGTTACTTCTACCTGCTGATAAGAAAAATATTTAGTTTCTAATGCCGTAGACGCCGTACGGGGGACTGATCAGGTTCTTGCCGACGAACAGGCTCTTCACGAAGAACAGCGGCAGCACCCCGACCCACTGCCGGCCGCGCTCGGCGACGAGGTAGTACGGCTGGTGCTCGAACGTGTCCTCGACGACTTTCCGCCAGCCCGTCAGGTGGAAGAAGTTGCCGTGCTTGTGACGGCGGACGAAGGCGTCCCAACGCGCGTCTTCGCCCGGTAGCAGCTCGCGGACCCGCAGCGGTGGCGCTTCGCCCTCCTCGATCATGAGATGGCCCGAGAATAGGAAGCTTTTTTCACAAATACCTACAACTTTAGCGTAAAACGTAAGGTATCGAGCAAGGGACAGTCCTTCATATACGGATTAATTTCTGTTCATTATGAGTTTTAATATTGATCCTTATTTTCAATTAAAAAACTTGTTTATTTAATTTAATTATTAATCTGAAACTACAACTATGCACTGAAACGTTAATTTGCACTGTTCATATTGCCATTTAAGATGGATTCTCTCTTGGGGGAGGGGGCTCAACTTCTCGAAGTCAATCTGAAGTTTCACTTACACCTCAGATCTCTTATTTTAAATCTGACCGGATCTGGTGACATTGGGGGGAGTTGGGGGGGGGGGGAACCTAAAATCTTGGAAAACGCTTAGAGTGGTGGGATCAGGATGAAACTTGGTGGGAAATATAAGCACAAGTCCTAGATACGTGATTGACATAACCGGAAAGGATCCGCTCTCTTTGGGGGAGTTGGGGGAGGGGGAAGATTAATTCTAAAAAATTAGAAAAAATGAGGTACTTTTAACTTACGAAGCAGTGATCGGGTTTTAATGGAATTTCATATTTAATAACTGTATCTACGGGTTATATTACGGGTATTTGGGGAATTTCTAAAAGAGATTGAAACACTGATGTGTCTCATCTTTTCTATATTATTTCCTAAGCTCTAGAGAGATACCGAAACCTCGCAGAGAGCTGTTTATCATCTCATTTGGATACTAATAACTGTATCTACAGGTATTTCTACGGGTTATATCTACAGGTTATATTACGGGTATTTGGGGAATTTCCCAAAGAGACTGACACACTGATGTGTCTCATTTTTTCTATGTTATTTCCCCAGGTCCAGAACTTTTTAAAGACTGAAGTATTATGATTTTAGGTATTGAAGTTTTTTTTATGGAGATAAAGTTATGACTGTTGGATGCGACTTTATTTGGAAATCGGAAACGATATCTAATATTAGTGAAAAAATAGATGAATTTGAAACCCAATCAAATTGGTTTACAGGTAATAATAGATTTGAATCTATTAAAAATTACGACTTGGGAATAAATTTTATCCAGCAAGAGTTTTCGGATAAAAATCAGTTTACTTCTGAAGCGATTATAAGGGGGGATACGGCGTTTCTCCAGTACTCTCCAAATTCTTACTTAACTATCAGATGTCAAGTACTTGCCAAAATTTTACGAGGACTAGATTCATGGTGCTTGGACAATGTCAAGTGTTGCAAGACCCTTTGATCGGCTTCACCGACAAAAGTATTGTAAAAGCATCATCCTAGTTTTTTTTTATCTTTGCCATCGCATCAGTTAAACCTTGTAATATTTTACCGCTCAAATTTCTCAAAATGGCCGTATTTCAAGTAGCATTACTGTTACCACTACTAACAACTGCCTACCGCACTAAGCCGCCTGATAGCAATACATCATTCAAAACTTAAAAGTTTTCTGTACTTCCATCTTATTTGTAGTTTGGTATTATAGAAATCCATTCAAAAATTCAACTTTGCCTTGTACAAAAATCTATTGTAACGTTATATTTTTTCAGGCGCGCAATCTAGTACTGTGGTGACTCCATTGCAAGAGAAGGCACTTACCTCAGCAATACCAAGTAAGCAATAAAACTCAAATTTTTCTGTACTTTCATCTTATTGATAATTTGGTATTGTAGAAATTCATTCAAAAAGCAAACTTTGCCTCTCAGATCTCTCATGAAATTTTTTGAAATACACAGATTCTCTAGTTTCGAAGCTATTTTATTGGTTGCGCCAAAGGGGTAACTTACAAGAATGAAAACTGGCCCTAGTGTCGAACAAATAAACTCCATGTCATCTAGCATTTTGGAATTTCTTGGCATTTTTTGTTCAAGCTTCGTAATTGCATTTTTTTAGAAATCAGACAGGTTTTTAACAAACTAGTTTTGTTTATTACATTAATTTTATCTTATTATTACACTGAAAATACTAAGAAACGCCTTTTTTTTTAAAGTAAGAGCTCTGAGAAACGATATCCTTCTAAATTTCAAATTTCATTGAGATACGATCACCCGTTCGTAAGTTAAAAATACCGCATTTTTTCTAATTTTTCAGAATTAACTCCCCTCGCCCTAATTACGCCAAAGAGAGCAGATCCGTTGTGTTAGGAAAGTGTTTTCCTAGATTTTAGGTTTCCTCCTCCCAATTCCCCCCCCCAATGTCACCGGATCCGGTCGGGATTTAAGATAACAGCTCTGAGACACCATATCCTTCCAAACATCAAATTTCATTAGAAACCAACTGACTGATATGGTGTCCGCTCTCCAGACACTCTGACACTCATACTATTGCCTCTATAAACCTCACGTAATAGTTTTCAGATTTGCCGTTTGCTGGCTGGCAATTAACGACACTATTATATAAAGTCGAAAATTTTTGGTGTTAGCATCTTCTTTTGTGTTTTCAATTTTACAAAATACATTTAATTGTTTAGGAAGCTCTTCTAATGTTTAAAAAAACAGAATCAGTTTTGTTCTCGCTTCCATATTTTTTTTGAATATTTTCATAATTCTTAAGGACATTGCCAAAATTGTCGACAGAGTATGGAACCATGCCCGGCTAAAGAAACTACATGCGTACTGTATTCGTGGATGTCCGTTAGTTGTGACTGAGAGCTTTTTTTAGATCGTTCACTGCGGGTTGTCCTTGACGGGTTTATTTCCCGCGAAGATTCGATGAAAGCACGGGTTCCCCAGGGCAGTTTCTTCGGACCTAGACTCTTCCTTATTTACATAAATGAAATGGGAGACAACCTTGCAAGCCATCACATTGTCAATGATACTCCGACACAATCAGCCATCGCTGCCTGTACTCCTCCCAGATGTTAACTATACAACTCTCGAAACTGTGATGCAAATCATGAAAACGTTTTTTAAATGTTCAAACTGTGTTGTCTAGTGACAGACAGACTTACAAAACATGCAGGTACACGCAACGATAAGTATGCATAAATATACCCACAGACTCAAAGACATGGAAAAACATACACAAACCTACAAAACTTTAGATATTTAAGAAGCTTTTCACTCTCCGCCTAAAATAAATGGTTATAAAGCATAGTTTTCAATAGAGCCAAAATTTATCTAGCTTACTCGAATCTCATTATTATTTTTTATAACAGCTTTAGATAAAATAAACATAATCCAAAAGGCTGTATGAAGCAGCTGACTGCTTCATACAGGACTATAGTGCTATAGTGGTAGTGCTATAGACCGGACTATAGTGCTAATTTATGAAAGTGCTAGTGCTAGTGCTATGTTATGGACTATAGTGCTAATTTATGAAAGTGCTAGTGCTATAGACCGGACTATAGTGCTAATTTATGAAAGTGCTAGTGCTAGTGCTATGTTGTGGACTATAGTGCTAATTGTTCAGAAATATAAAGATCGTCTGAAGTACATTTTTTGCACAATTTGCTTTCTTAGTCAGCTAGGCCTTGCTGTGAGGGGTCATAACGAATAAGAAACATCTGTAAACCGGGGTAATTTGGTGAAATGATGGAGATAATGTCTAAAGGGGACGTAAAGCTCAAGGCCAAGTTATAGCACTGTCATGGTCACTATTGCAATCATCAGTATTAAATTGACGCAGTTATACTGATAGGAAATGACTTGCGCCAAGACATAATTTCACTAGTGAAATCAGCTACTTACAGTAGAATTTTGCCCAACTGGTACGAATTAGAAACGTTTGCTGCAAAATTCAGGGATTTTTGTTGATGGCCGAGATTAGGACTCTCTCCGTCCATTGTTGTAAAAATGCTAGTGCCTCAGAAATTCTCTCTCTCTTCTTTTGTGAACTGAAGGGACTCAATGGGCTTTGTGCGACGTTCCTTTTCAAGTATTCGTTTCGTAATGCTGGCCTCAAATTTAACACTCTAAAAACGAAGCTCATTCAGTTCCATTGTTGAGGTAGACCTGTTGAGGTATACTGCAAAACAAGGAAGCTTGGATTATTTCGTTCAGTTGTTATAACCAAATTCTATTTTATTGGGTATAAGCTAGAACTAACCCGTGCTAGTCACGTAATAGGGTTTCTATAGTTATGCAAAATGTCTCTGATTCATTAACAAAACCCTTCAGGAGCTTCTTTACTCCAGGATTTCTAAGATTGTGAACTAATAGTTTCTTTCTTTCTTTAAAAAAACCTTCAGGGCCCCCGCCGAATCTAGATTTCCTTGGTGCTATGGTTCAAAACCTACGAGGGCTAAAAAAAACCTTTCATTCCGAAAAAATTCATTGCAACGGCAAAACGTACATTTTTACGTAACGGAGACTAATTCGCCGAAAGATTGCACAGCCACGACGTGAAGCGTCGTGAGTAACATTTTTTGGTCCTTTTGGAAACATGCTTACCACAGGCTGCCTTCGAAGAATGGAGCGAACCTTTTCTGAATGAAGGATCGATTGTATGAATTCAGCATCTTTATATGGAGGCTCTCCAAATAAAAATTTTAGCAAGTAGATGTGCTCTCGCTTTATTACTTTGGATGAGAAGGAAAAAGACACTCACTGACTCACTCACTCTTTCACTCACTCACTCACTCAGGGTCCGCGACGCGATCATGGGCAAGATCGAGATCCCGGCGGACAAGGAGACTCTGCTGGCCGACGTGAAGGAGCGCGAAGAGCGCGAGGAAGCCTCTGACGACGTCAAATACGCGATCAAGTACCAGGGCGACTACGTGCTGGAGCTGATCGAGGAGACCGACTACCCGACCTTCGACGTGGCCGGCGCCTGCCAGACAGGCTGCGACGTGGCCCGCCAACCGGTCCTCACCCCATGCGGTGCAAAACAGAAAGCAGGTTATCTTCAAATGGGGTGGGAAGAGATCATGATGAAAGATTTAAAGCACACCAAAGCTTGGAGGAAGGAGGAAAGCAACTTTGTTGGCATCAGGCGGCTTGGTGCTGGGGTGAGCTGTTCACAGTAATAATTGTTGAATAGTTTACATTTTACAACAGAATTAGAGAAAACAAAACTTACCTTCTATAAATATTTTTTACAGTGAAATTGACTGATATATTATATTTCAGAAAAATTAAAAAAAAACACGTCACAAAAATAACATCTGTTACCGTAGTCCCGGGCCAGCGTGTCGAGGTCCAGCCACTGCCGCGGCGACACGATGCCTCCGGAGATGCGCGCCCGAACCATGAAGCTGTAGGCGGGCTCGAGTTTCTGCCGGACGCGTTCGCTACGGATGTCGCGGTCGTCCTGCAGGTAGGTTCCGTGGAATTTGGTGAGCACGGCGTCGGCGTCGGAAATGGCGCCGGTCAGCGGATCCTCGAGGCTCTCCGCGATGGTGCCGCGCAGAAACCGGCTGGCGGCCTTGACCGCCTCGGGATGGTTCTCGGGCCATCTATAGAAACATTCAAGAGAAAAAAAAATCAATGGCTAAAATCAACTCTTTACAATTGTTAATTTCTTGAATATTTAAGATCAAGTATAATTCATTTCTTAAGAAAACTTTTTATTTTTCAAATTTCTGTAGATGAGTCCATCAGTTCATGTTTGTGGTTTGTAAATAACTTATGTTTTTTGTTTTCTAACCCGTTTGAAATATGGATTGCATGGCAGCAGGAATTGTAAAGAGACTTTTGGTATAGGAATAGATCACTTCTATACCATTGCAAATCACGCTGTTTGGGAGAGCGGGGAAAGATTTGCAACTTGCTAATTTTCTAAAAAAAAAAAAAAAAAAAAAAAATACAATCAAGTGCCTTGGATTCTCTTATTCTATATTCATTATTCCAGAAATTCTTTCGATTGTAAATTTAGGGATAAAATGATACAAGAAAATAAATTTTAAACATGAGAGAGCTCCAGTGATTCTTGAAGTCTCTTATTATTTAGTTACTCTGGCCATATAGCTAGGCTCATCAGCTAGAGTTAACAGCAGATGAACTGACAGACAGATAAAAGGTAATTCTATCTTTTCTGTCCGACGACTCATGTGCGTCAAGACCAGATACATATTTTCTGGGAAAGAAAGTACACACAAGTATCAAAAAGCTGGAGCTTGTGGCTGCAGACACGGGAATGGTAAGTAGTTTGATGCCTGAATCCAGGACCGGATAAAAGGTGACAAGAGCAATTGGGTCCATTTGGGCATACCGTTTGAAACGACCCCTCGCTGCCATAAAAAAACACAAATTTTGCTAAATTGTTAAATATTTTTAATAATTCCTCTAAGCCTTTCTGCTGGATTGTCATATACATAGGCAATAAAGTTGATGTTCATATTTTAACAAAGTAATTACATTTTTTTTGCTCTTTTAGCCACAGAATCAGCCATTTTTCGCTGTATTCAAAAGAAATAATGTCAATGTTTTTAGGAAAGTATTTTTTAAATGTTAATTTTTTCCCTAATATTGGATAAATTTTGCGATATTTTTAGGGAAAAATTCTTAGAAGATGTTGGATTTTCCCATTTGGGCTCTTCTACAAAATCTGAGTTTTTTTTGTGATCTCGATATTCAGGAAAAAATTCTTCGCCGTGGTGAGCGTGCGGTAGCGCTGGCGGGAGAGATGCTGGGGGAGGCTGACCGTGTCGGCGAACTCCGGGAGCTTGCGGATCCAGGGGGCGAGGCCGTAGATGCCGGTCGTCGAGGGACGCAGTCCCATCAGGAGGCTCGTTCGCGAGGGATTGCACAGCGGCGACTGGCAATGGGCGTTCGTGAACAGGGTTCCCCGGGCGGCGAGTCGATCGATGTGAGGCGTCTGGACCTGGGGATGGCCCCCCAGACAACCGATCCAGTCGTTGAGGTCATCGATTTCCAATTTTGGGTCATTTAAACAGAGCTTATTTTCTTTTGAATGAGCCCTCTCGCGATGTTCTAGGACCACTGGGGCGATACGATCACCCCTGGGAAAAAAGACAAATAAACACGCATCCGTGATCTTTCTTCTAGCAAAAAATACAAAATTCGATATTATTTTGGGTTCTCTGATACGCTGAAACTGGTGGTGTGATTTTCATCAAGATTCTATGACTTTTAGGGTGTGTTTCCCCCCTTTTTTTCCAAAATAAGGCAAATTTTCTCAGGCGTGTAACTTTTCCAGTTTGTAACGATCAATTAGATCGGTCAGAACCATGTCCTCAGCACCCAGACTATTGGCAAATGCTACCGGCGCATAGTCATGTATAGTGTCTGCAAGAACAGTAACAACCTGCTCAATTTTTTTCACCAAATCAATCATTTTCAGCCATTTTCCTGAATGGCTGCAGATTTTCCTTTACGCTGAGTACGTTTGAATAAAGGCAGCTTCTGATCAAAGGATGTCTGATAGACTTCTGAAAACACCTCCAAACCTTTTAACGTTTCATGGATATCAAGATCGGCATTAATCTCCTCACAATAGGCATCTGTTGTGATGGTTTTGCCTGGTTGCAGAAACTCTTTGTGAGTCACACCAGGCGCTGACCAGCATAGAGTAACCATGATCTTTTTTTGACGGGCTATGATCTTTCGATAGGGTCTGGGTGGCTATTCGGTGTCCAACAACCGTCCTAAACATCTTCTGTTTTAGAGGATCCACTTTTGTAGATCCAATTCAAAAAAAGGATCGTTTTAGTTGCGCAAAAGCAAAGAAGAACAGACCTTAAGGGTGACAATTTCTGTCGACAGAGGTAACTGTTGTTGTTGCTGTTGCTTCTTCTTTGAATCGGATAATTTGGTCGTCGTTCCTCGTGGTAGGAAAGATATGTTAACCAATTCGAGACCATTACTCGATAAGAAGGGAGAAGAAGAAGAGATCGTATTCATGCACATTTGGGATGATGATGGTGGTGCCTTAATAGTGTAGTTATGATGTACTACGCGTAGTAACTAGTAACATCAGCGTGTCTGTGTGTGTGCAATTGCTTTGGTTTTGCTTGATTTTATGTGTGGTGGTCGCGCAAGGGAGCAACCAGCGGCAGCACTACCACTACTACTACCGCTTTCAACAGACGATACCGACGTACTGACAGCATCGGCTGCATCTGGTACGGCAGATGCAACGGCCGCACCACCACCGGCATTATTATTATCATTATTATCGGTTCCGTCTTCCATTGTTTTTGTTCAGCAGCAGCGTGTGCTGTGCGTTCGTTTCGTATAATATGGCTTTTGTAAAAAAAAAAAACAGACTTCGATCGGACTGTAGTAGTAATGTAGGGAAATCTTTTGTTGAAATGTATAGCAACAATATACTTCAAAACAGTTCTGCAAGCGACACATTTTTGGAAAACTAAGAACCAAGGGGTATCTAGAGTGGCAAATAAGGCATTAAGAAACAGAAATGGCTAATGAATTCAATGAGTTCGGTGTAGTTTAATGAACATTGTATGTATAGATAGAATATAAGTTTGTAAAAATTACAAAATATCAAATATAATGCGGATTTACTTTTAGCAAAACAACACCAAATGTCACTAAAAGGCAGACATTTGTGCAAATAATTTGTGTCTGATAGGGGGGGGGGAGTGTCAAAATCAATAATGGAAGGAGGAAAGTTTGCTGCCATAGCACGCAAGATGCATATCCCCAAATCGACTCTTAAGCATTACACTCAGAAGTTCTCAGAAGAAGGTAGAACAAGTGCAAATGATGTTAGTGAAGTACCACTGGAGAAATTTATCCCACAGTATGCAATGCGCAAAATTTTTATGGCTGAAAAGGAGAAAAGCCTTGAAAATTATCTTATTAGAGCATCCCAACTTCATTATGGACTTTTGACAAAGGAGGTCAGAACATTGGCATTTGATTTTGCTATGAAATAAAAAATAGCTTCCGTAACTTCACAGTGGTTAAATGATTGTTTGAAAGAGGGTCAAAATGCTGTGAAATGCTGAAATGTTGGGAGAATGAAAATCCTAAGATAGCTGATTGATCTTTTAACGTCTAAAACCATAGTCAACACGGTTTCAGCCCCCAATCTGGACAAACCCGTGTAGGGTTACTGCAACTTAGCGTCATAAATTGAGAAAAATAGTGAAAAAAATTATTAAAAAAAAGGAAATATCCATTGGACGCTGAATGCTGACGCTGAATGCTAATGCATAGTATCAGAATTCAGGATTCACTACTGGGCAGCCATGTTGCTAGAAGATCAATGAGGGATGAAGGGAAATGGAAGAGACACAGCACCCACAATAACGAAAAGCAGCACCTTGCCAAACTCAAGACAAGCAGGGAAATAGGCTCCCTTACCTTGGAGAGGCTGTGGGCAAGTCTCTCCCCGGAGGATCCTCCAAAATAAGCTAGTTTGCAAAGGGTGTGGAAACTAGGTAGGATTCTGGCCAAACCAATCTTGACTTCAAGTACGTTTGCCACGTCGCTACGAACTCTACTAGTCACCGTCAGTCGATTTAACATAGGCATAAAATACTATAGCTGATCCCCTGAACTTTTTAGTCATAAAATGATTAGTATTCAATCATTAATAGCTCCCCAGCCTAAACAAGACTTAGCAGCTTCCTTATCCATCATAAGCCCTATTCCCTGTTTATGTACACCATTCTTTCTACCTGAGCAAACAAATTCTATATCACCTAATTTCATGTTCACTACCCATGGGATATGAGTTTCTGAAACTCTTAGTAAATGCAGTTCCAATCGTCTGAATTCGTTGTCGACGATCTGCAGGCAGTGGGCGACGAGCCAGATGGTCGAGCCCTCGGGGCCATCGAGGGGGGTGCCGTCCAGGCGGTAGCTCGAGACGAGCAGCCCGGTGCCGGGATGGACCAGCTCCTCGCGGGCCTTGGCGACCCAGCGCCCGAACAGGTCCGAGTGGTCGCTGCCGTCGAGGTGGTCCGCGATGCGCATGGAGGCCAGGGCCACGCTGTTACAGAACGTCCACCACTCGTCGGGGTAGCTCTCGCCGGAGAGCACCGGCCCCTGCTCCATCTGCGCGACTGGCTTTGTTGTTTGCCGGTTTGCTGCTGCGGTTGCCCTCAACGCGAGGGAACACAGCCGCGGCCATGATGGCCGTAGAAAACGCCGAAGACAGCCCCGCTGCCTCCGCCGACGACAGGCCCAACGAGGCACGCTCGCTGACGGGGCGGGCCCCCTCATACAGAAGCAAGCCGCAAACAGCTTTATGAAATCAAGCCGTGCCTCGCCTGGACGGTCCAGTGAGCGAAAGAATAGTATGAAAGTTGCGAGCATTCATTATTGGCTTGTCGGCATGCGCGGCGGCGGCGGATGCCGCCAGGCGGCATGCCACCGGGCTAACGCGGCAACAGCAGTTTCCACATCGGCCACAGCAGACGTGAACATGTTACCCGTTCGGTACCCGCGCATGTCTTCCAGAACCAGCAGAAAATTACCGCTGCGCTGCTCGTAGTTGGCCAGGTAACAATGCGGAGAATTGATGGATGCGTCTGCCATGTCGGTATAAAACATCACTTCCCGATGGTAAAAATCAGCGTTTGCCGCCAGCGTACGAATTTGCGCCAGGGGAGACTGAAACTTTGCAATCACTTTTTTCGTTTTTATTCTTGTGCATCTGTAGGATTGATAGTGTAGGCTAAAAACAAAATTGTTTTCTGGAAAACTTACGCAACATTGTCTACTGTCATCTAATAAGCACCAATTTTCTTACAGATTTATCCAGAAAGTCTGAGATCTGTCATTTTATCCACTTGTTCAACAATGGCTCGACTAGGAGCAATTCTCACTCCCTTTGTTGCTCAGCTACTTATTTTCTATAACATGGAAGCAGGTATTTGTGTTTACACTATTATTGGACTTATAACTAGTCTTACAGAATTTAAATATTTCGGAATATGTATGACCATACAACCGCGAGGTCGTATTAGGCTATTTTTAAACTGGGTCACATTTCCCCTTATGTTTGGGTGCTGTCTTAGTCACAAACAACTGAGAAAGAAAAAGTACAAAGAAAAAAAAATCCTCTTGATATTGAATTAGAAAGTCCCTCTAGCCTTATGCCGTGTTTAGACAGACCGATTATTTCCCAAAAATTGACGAGTCAGTGATTACAAGATTATTGACTTGTTCACCACTGTGCAAGGGTATAGGCTTCTCTTCTGTAAAGCTGAATCTAATCGGACGTTTGAGCGACTAACAGACGGCTCATGTCGCTGAAATTAATTCGGCTTCGGCTTCCAAAATTGTATTCGTGTATGGCCAGCTAAAGCAGGACGAGTATCGCAGTATTCTGGAGAAGTGTCACATTGGCATCGGTTCTCTCGCAATGGACAGGAGCGACATGTTCGAGGGTGCGACGCTGAAAGTCCGCGAGATGTTGGCGATGGGGCTGCCTGTCTATTCCGGCCATGTGGATACGGCGGTGCCACGAAATTTTCCGTACAAGCATCTCCACTTGGGGATGGCAAACTTCAGCACCACCACATATCTAGAAAAATCCAATTCTCTTTTTGAGGCAACTGCAGCGACTTATTGTGCAGCGATAAAACGGACATTTATTTTATCCAGAATTGAATCTACCGACGTCTTAAAAAGTGCTTGATCACTTTTCAATCAGTCATGACGGCTTAGAGGTGCTGAAGTACCAAGAAATTTACTTTGATGAGCAAAAGATGGCAAGCTGATTGAGCAAGCTATGGGATGACGATCATAAAATTGATAATTAAATCTTTTTTTTTTTTAATATTTCGTAAGGTCATATTTCAGTAAGGTCACTTGGTTCTTCAGCTCTTGCAGTTGGCAGTCCCTTCACGGCGAGAGGCACAATAATTTATCTATAAATTACTAGAGCGACAGAATGAAAGACAGACATTTGGTTTTCCATATTCCGTGCTCATGGGCGTAACTAGCGGGAGACACGCTACAAAACCTTTTGCCCACCCAAGCAAAATTTCCAGTTTTGAAAATGAATTAGTTTTCTCTTGAAGATGAAGATGTAGTTAATTTTTTTGACACAAAAAACTTATACCAGATTACCACCCCAGATAATCAAGAAAAGAACTTATACCGCAGGCTGTGGCAACACACAATATTAACTAATCCTTTAAAGAGAACACATTAATACGGTATATGTGACTCGTTTTTTTTTTTTACGAAGACCTTCCATTTACCTCCGTTAAAAGAATCTCTTCATGTGCCATCTTGTATCAAAGCGACGAGACTAAAACACAGACACAAATCGCACTGATTGACCTATAATAAACTTTCTGAGACTATGTACTTTATGAGACTAATTGGAGTTTAGTGGTGTCCCCATCTCGCAAGGCTTTTCCGCCCAGGACCGGCGCAAACCATCTGTCGGTATCTCCATCAACATCTTCCTGCGGTTGTAGGTCGTACAAGGGACGTGCTTTCGAAATTCGATCCTGGACGGACATGAGAGAAAGTTGTCGCTCCAGCAACTCCGCCTCTTCAAGCTTGATTTCTTCAACCGCGAACCCGCGTCTCTTTTCCACTTCCCTGAGTTTGCCCTCTATTTCGATCATTGCGACTTCGTCAGTGAGCTTAGATTTGGCAGCAAAGGAAAATAATTATATAAATAGAAATCGCATTGAATAGGAAGCAACATAGGAAACAAAATACTTTATAGAAAACAAAATTACGGGGTCCATGGAATCAGTTGTATTCTACTTCGATTCTAGTGTCGACCCTGTGTTGAACACAAAAAGTAGTCTTTGCAAAGTGGACTACCGCAGTTTCATCAAAATTACAGTAAAAAACCGTAATATCAATACTCCTGAAGGGAAAAATTACAGGCAATTATTTTAGGAGCAATTTGAATACCCCTGTTCCGACTCGATCTGGTGATCATATCGATCCAGTGGTCCTAGAATGTCGTGAGAGGGCTAATTCTAACGGAAATTAAAAGTTCTAGCCCTTTTAAAGTGACCCAAAAAATTGGAGGGCACCTAGGCCCCCTCCCACGCTAATTTTTTCCCCAAAGTCACCGGATCAAAATTCTGAGATAGCCATTTTATTCACCATAGTCAAAAACTTAATAAACGTTGTCTTTGAGGACGACTTACTCCCCCTCAGTCCCCATGGGAGAGGTTGCAAGTTACAAACTTTGACCTGTGTTTACATATAACAGGCTCGGTGATGTTGAGGTTAGAGACTATGATTTGATTGCCCTCAATGCGGGCATCGGCCCACACAAATTCACGGTCTTCGCCTGCGATGGTGAAGCCTTTGAGCGTGCCGTCTCGCGCTTCGAGGCCCCCGCCAACATGGTCGAAGGAGATGGTAATGCTGTTGCCTTCGCGCCCATGACTCGCATACATGGTGCCCGAGTAGACAAGGTCCTGATCGTACGCTATATGCAGCGCGTTGAGGGCAAGGCGCTGCCCCACATCTTGTTTGTAGCGCGGGTGGCTTCATCCGTCTCCCTCAAATCTCGGGAGAGATAGAAACACCATTGGGGCCGAGGGGTGAATCACTCCTAAAAATCTCGTACACCTTTCACAAATTACCAAAAAAAATCTCTGAAATCTCTATGAAATTGTTGAAATCTCAAAATCTTTAGAAAAAAGTCATAAAATTTAAGAAAGCTTATAATAATCTCAAAATCTTTAGAAAAATCCTGAAAACTGGAAGAAAAAACCTTTAAATCTGAAAATCTTGCACAATTTCGGGAAAATCAAAGGCCTGTCAAACGCGTTGGATTTGGGGTATTTCTTTTTCCACAGGTTTTTTTTCGGAGCAACCTATCTGGCCCCCCCCCCCCCCGAAAAAAAAAAAATCCTGGATCCACCCCTGACGTGGCGGGTGGGTAAATGTTCACTAGGGAAAGGAGAAGTAGTGCAAGGGTTATGCACGGCGTAGTTGGTAAAGCACACGGAGATTTTTACTCTCATTTCCTTAAGGGTGACTAGATTTGCTCTCCGAAGAAGGAAATGTAAGGCCCGTTACCCTGTTTGAAAATAATTCTTAGACACGTTATTGAAGACATGGCTGTCAAAAAGGACCTGTTTGTGCAAATCGACCGGCATGCCAAGCCGGACGCGGTTCTCGCCAGCAACACATCCTATCTAGACGTCAATGAAATCGCTGCGGTGACCGAGCGACCGCAGGATGTGCTGGGACTGCATTTCTTCTCACCGGCGCATATCATGAAGCTGCTGGAAATCGTTGTCGCGGACAAATCCCTGCCCAACGTCGTCGCGACCGGGTTTGCCCTGGCCTAGAAATTGAAAAAGGTCGGCGTGCGCGCCGGCGTTTGCGACGGTTTGTATTGTTCATTTTTCAGAATAGTTAGCGAGCAAAGCCTCTAAACGAATCCTAGTCACTGCGGGAGGGGGGGGGGGGGGGGGTAAAAAAAGTACATCGCTGAAGCTCACGACAGAAAATAGTATAATGACTTACTAAAGAAACTCTCTGTGTTTGGTTCTTATGGCTGTCTGATAAACATGGATGAGAGCTTACTTTTTAATAGCTGACTGCAGGTGGTTGTCAATGGGTTCACTTTATGCAAATGTCATTTAAAGGTATGCTTACTCGAGAGTAGTTTCCTTAATTTAAGTTGAAAAAACTTGTTTTTTTTATTTAATTTCCTTAAGGCTTGTGTTTACACTTCCCTAAGGCCCAAAAAATTTTGTATGTTATATTTCCAGTTATATTAATTTGTAAAAGTAAGATGACACTTTTGATTTATGTTAGTAGTTATGAGATTAAGCTTTACCCATGTATCAAATTAAATTTTTAAATTTACTATTCCTCTCTCTATATTGAAAGATACATTGAAACCAGGCGAAAAAACACACTTTTCCTAATTTTTGTAAGTACATTAATTTTGACCGGTTGATGGTACCAAGTTGAAAATTTCATCGTTTGTTGAATGGGATATTGAAAACAAAACAAAGGTGTTGCGTACATACTGCTGCTAATGCTACTACTGCTACTACGCCTGTTGCTACTACACAAGATAAGGGTAGTAAGGTGAAGCTTTCAATGAATATTTAGGCGGATGTTGAACTAAATCAAAACGAACTATGATCATGTAGATTGTCAAAAGGGTGAGAAATCAATATCAAATTAGCGGCTTAGATTATTAAGTTAGACCTTCAAGGGTAAGTTGTGAGCCAATCCCTTCAAGCAGCGGCGCTGTGGGTGTGTCGGTTGTTAGGGCGCCTTCCACCGCACCTTCAGTTGCTTCGGCTTCGTTCGCGTGACTTAACGGGGCACTTACACAGGCCCACGCAACAAGGAGGGCGGATAGTCGGAGTTTGCTCATTTACATACCTTTATTAGAACTTGGCGTTGTCTGAAAAATTAATTGTCTGGTGTTCAGGGAACACGGCTTCCTGGGGCTGGCGGATCTTCCGGCGGACCGGCAAAACACTGGGCAATGTTCATAACTTGCTGGATTCATTCAATCACCAACGAAATCCTTGAGACCACAATGTCTACTGTGCGATACAAGTCTCGGAAATGAGTCTATGAAACCATGCAAGTTGAAAGACCATTTAGCCCGTGTACAACCAGACAAAAAAGGGAGTGATCTTAAATATTTCCAGTCCCTTAAGGAGAAGAAACAGAAGGACTTTGGTCAGCAACTAACTGTACTTGGGTGTTTTAATACCAATGATGCGAACATTGAACGTGGACTTGTAGCGTCATACAATATTGCCCTCCTTGTAGCACAGAATCTCTTTTCTGGCAAAAATTACGAAATGCCACATTTTTATAGATAGGAGCTACAAACCTCTACAGCAGGGTTCTTTGATACGCTGAATCTGATGGCATGCCTTTCATTAAAATTATATGACTTTTAGGGGTATTTCCGCCTTTTTTCAAAAATCAGACAAATAAATTTGAAACATATAAATTTGGAATCAGCATCATAAGCCATTTTTTTTGCTATATCTGTTGGTATCAAAATTCCGTTTTTTAGTTTCGGTTACTATTGAGCTGGGCCGCTCCTTCCTTACATTAGGGGGGGGGGGGTAATGATAGCTGAGCTGTATGCAAAATGTGTTAGCTACAACTCTTCTGCATATATGAAGAATAAAGTTGAGCGGGTTATGGCATGTTTTTCAGATGAAGGATTACATATTGCCAAAGATTGTACTTTTTGACTAATCATATAAGGGCAAACAAAAGGCAAGTTATCCCTGGTATGGTGGGAGGATGTCATAAGGAAAGATTTAAGGGAAATAGGAACTTCCTTGAAGGGTATAAAGAGGAAGGAACTGAATAGATTGGGATGGAGAAGAAGGTGTGTTTTGTGTTGGAAAAATTGGTCGGATTTTCTTTGTTTGTAAATCACATGTTTTCGCTTTGAGAAGAAAGCTCCATTGGGGAAATTGGATAGTGGCAAGTCGTAAAATTTTTATCCTTCCTGTTTTACTGACAAAAAATCGACATCTATTTACTTCAAAAAGTATGTCGTTTTTGAGTGTCCACAAGTCTGTTGGACATCGAGATAATGATGTGTTAGTAAATTTTTTGAGGAGGGATGAAAACAATGCAGGGTACACTCCAGCCAAGGGCACTTTCAGAGGTCCTGTTGCAATGCAGTACAATGGGAAATTTGTTGGTGCAATACAAATTTTCCTGTACATTTGCGTTTTACTTGCTCCTTTCTTACTCGGAGACCTGTTAAAGTTTTAGTTTATCGAAAATTTTTATTCCTGTTATGGCAAATTTTCAGCCTCCTGACTAGATGGTGCAAATCAATCTTTCGCAGAACAATTTTAATTGGAAAACTGGTATAGTTTATTTCAAAGCATATGAAACGCCAAGTATTCTATGAGGGGGATTTGCTAGGAATAATATTTTCTCAAATACTCCAACCTGAAAAATGCTCAATGCTAGCGAGAGAATCAGAAGAACGACGGAAAGCGCCGAAGCGTATCCCATGTTTTGCAAAATAAAGCCCTGCTGGAAAATGTAATTCGGCAACATTTCCGTCGCGTGATTGGGCCCACCCTTTGTCATGATGAAAATTAGAGGGAATGTCTGCAACGTGCCGATTACGCCGAGCAGTATCAAAGTCAGATGCACGTGTCGCATCATTGGCCACACCGCATACATCGCGGTCTGCCGGACGGATATGCCGTCAACCCGTTGCGCAGTGCCGTCTTCAGGCCGACATAGATGTCGAGCGGGGAGATCGCGGCGAGGCGGCGCAACGTCCAGCGGTTGCGGTAGGCCATCAGCTCGCGATAGCGCTTGAAGCGGGTGTCGTGGGCGAACAGGTCCGGCTCCAGGATCGACAGCATCTCCTTGACCTCGAACTTGCCGCGGTCCAGCCGCCATCCGTAGAGGTGCATCGAGAGATAGCCGTCGTCGGCCAGCACCTCGCGAAGCCGGCCGAGCGCGCCGGCCGGGTCGGCGGATCGCGCTTGGGGGGCAACAAAAATGTGAAATTGATGTTTAACCCCTATTGATTTCTGGGATATTTCTTGTCTACGCTACTATCATGAAACTTGGAGGGTGCTCATTGTATCAGAAATTGATATATTTTTTTTATTTTTATTTTTTTACAAGTCAAAAGTGATTGGAGATCAACAAGCCGTGGGGAGGGGCAGTAAAAAGCCGGCTCCACAGGTGATGAATCATCAAAATAAGCAGACAAATTTATTGTTTAGAGCAGCGCAGGGACTTGAGGGGTCAGCGGCCCCTTTATAAAAAGTTCCTTCGGGTTTGGTTACAAATGGTATCGATCCACCGCCATAAAGATCGACTCTCCCGCTGATCCATTTAACAGTCTCCAGTTTAGAGATTCATTCGATGTGCCGATCAGCTTTTCAAGTTCCGATTCGATGGTCTTGGATTCCCACCTGCATTTGTTGGTTGCCAATAGTCGTCACCGCAGGGTGCGGTGGTTTGCCAAAGTGGAATGCATGGGCCGACAAACCTGTTCACGAAATGGTTGATTGCTCCAAAATCACCAGCCGTAGTCAATCCGCTCAACGAAGTTATTTCTTAAATAGTTTGCCGCGTTTGCCAAATCTTTTTACTGTATGGCTTGACATTCTTAGCATTTTTCGGCGCCGATTCGCAAAGAAAACGGTGCCGACCTGTAATAATATTTAATAATATTCAAAAAATAAATAACTTCATAATTTAATAGTAAAAAGTAAAAGAATTTAATTAAATAATGTTTAAAATTAATAATATTTTTAATCATAAATGTACCAAACAATAAGTTGAGATCAGTTATGCATAATATTGATAACCAGGGGCGTCCCGAGCTTTCTTCCGTTCCAGCGTGTCCACCGCCAACAATGATAATATCGTAGTCTTGTTTATTCATTTAATAGTTACCAACACGCCCAACTCTCGCGCATACTTGATCTTTACAGGATTTAATAAATGTTTCACGTGAAACATTGGACTGGCAAATAACGAAAATGTTGTAAATTGCGAATTATAGGTGCTCGCATCTGGCAAATGCAAGAAACATCAAAATAGCCGACACATTTATGCCGGCTTTCCATATCGATAACTTATTCGACCAAAAACTATTTTTTCGAGTCCGGGGTACTACTAAGGCTGAGAATATCGAAAAAATATCTTAGGAAAAGTTGAGGGGAAAGTTGAACTAAATCAGCGCATACTATGTGTACACAGATTGCTGACACGGGTATATCAGCAATGTTTTTGGAACGGCTTATCATATCAAGAGGAAACTTCAGGGGCATCATGAGTGGGATGTTCAGTTGACCAAAAGGCAAAATGTACCTGCTACTACTGCTATTAATGCTGCTACTACTACTGTTACATCCAATAATCATTCACTATTGCTGCTACCTCTGTTCCTACTTAGATATCGCTTCATTCGTAGATCCCTGGATTCAATTGACTTGTTAGAAATAATAGTATTGGGTCATCTAACGACACCATAAAGAGCTACGTTCTTCAGCGGTAATTGTTTGGCTTTCATTTCCTAACTTCCATTGCTAAACTTTTGTTTTAAAAAAAAATACAAATTTCATCGCTGATATATTTGATTTTTGTTTTAATTATTCATTCGAAGTATTTAGTTGTAATGAACTCATTAAAATATCATCTAAACATTCTTTAAAACCAACAGATCTAGCAAATGTTCGAGCGAACGAGATAGTTGAGAAGAATTTTTGTTTGCAATAAAACAAATGATTATTGTTTGTCTCGTTGGTCTTGTGGTATTACTCAGTTTTTGTAGAATTTCATCCTATCTCAACTCGCTTTGGGTAAAAGAGGTCCTGGGTTCGAATCCTGGATGGTTCCAATTTTAACATGAAGAAGATCTGAAACTAGATACGTGATCTTTATAGCGATCGCTGAAAGTTGGCAGGCATATCAGGGACCGGACCAGATTAAACAAGAAATAGTCGTCTCCCCGATTATACAATTGAATGTCAAAAGTCACTTCGCAATTGCATTATTTTCACTGCCATAAACTTTAAGTTTATGTAATAAGTGAAATGGTTAACTTTTAACTGATTAGTGGAAGTAATAAGCTCGCTGTGGGCAACAGGGCAACAAAAACTTAAGTATTTTCCATAGAAAGAAGTGCGCAAAAAAAAGTTATTTATTGATATTCGGGTATTTATCCCACCTGAGAAATAGTAAACACGCGTAAAAACAGACGTTTTTGGAAACAGGGGGGGGGGTATACCCCCTTGTGAGTAAGATCAACGACTAATGAGAGGTGCCGGTCCAAAAGGCCGGCAAAACGCAATGAACGAGATTACGAACGTGACCGAAGCCAAGGCTGTCAAAGTCCCCACCCTGCCCGACGCGCAGACGGTAACCGAGGTCAGGCACTGGACCGACCGGCTGTTTTCCTTCCGGGTGACGCGGCCGGCGTCCTTGCGCTTCCGCTCGGGCGAGTTCGTGATGATCGGCCTGATGGGCGATCCGGATCACAAGACCGGCAAACAGAAACCGCTGCTGCGCGCCTATTCCATCGCCTCGCAAACTGCGAGCGCGGCGGGCTTAGCGTCGCGATACGAACATCGCGCACCCAGTTCTCCGCCACCCGCAGGACGGTCAGCGAACCTTCCGCTGACTGCAGCGCAAGGGCGACGGCGAACGGCACGGCCCCGAACCACAATATCGTGGAACCGATCCGTCGTAATCGCCAAACGTCCGGGTAACTTTCAGACCCACTTCGTTAAAAAAGGTCAAAAAATCGTCGAGATTGTACAATTTGACCCGTTCACGATATATTCGCTTACCGTCATTATCTTCGATCGTTAAGCAACGGCTTTAAAATAATCAACCTATTTTGATCGGTCATTGCGCAATCTAAAATCACAATCTATTGAAAAAAAAAACAAACAAATGACCATGGATTGCTAGTTAAATTGACATATACTGACATTTCTTCGTTAAGGTTTTGATAATTTGCCATTTATGAAAGTAAGAAAGATGAGAACTTTTCAAACGTATTTCGTTTTCAGTAAAGCGCAACTTCTGTTCTGGTCTTGAGAAGGCATAGGGGTTATCAGCCCTACTCATGTTGATTTTTGCTCGTTTCGAGTTGTAGATACGAAAAAAAAACCAACGATAATTGTTTTTACAATGTTTAAATCCTTGTTTTATCCTCTGTGATTAATTATGATTTTATTATAGATTATTTATTTATTACTGAAATAAAAGCAATATATTCATTCCTTATAAAATGAATACAAATAATTGCCAATGGCAGCATATTGGCGCTATTGCGGGTAGGGGTCAATTTTCAAGAATGGAGAAAATTTCAATTTATAAATACACACAAAATTTAGCAATAGCAATTATTTGATAAAATCATTGTTTTATTGTAGCGACATTAAAAAATCAAACATAAACTCAAAAAATAAATTATTCCATATATGAAGGGATTGCCCGCGTCTTCAATCCTTGCTCTTTACGCTAAAGGCTGACTGTTTTTGCAATTTCTTATAAATGAAACCTGAAACCCAAAGGTTGGTTAATTGAAATAAGAATTTTTTTGAAAGTGCTTCAGGACTTTAGCTTGAAGAGCAAGGTATTGAGGAGGGTGGCAACACCTTAGTATACGGAATAATATCTATTCGCTTTGATTGTTGATTTTGCTCTTTACTTTCACATAATCCAAGTCCAGAAGAGTTTTTCCACCCCATTTAATTCTGTGGTCTCATATTGTCTTTCCTTTGCTATAAAGAGAATCGAACACTTGCTCATAATCTATAAAACTGAGGACCAAAGGTGGTTGACAACTATGGCACTTCTCAATTATTAAACTAAAAGTGAAAATGTGGTCGACACATCTTCTACCTTTTCTAAAACCGCAATGTTCTTCTCTTAAAAATTTGTCTACAGCATCTCTCAGTCTAAGAAGTATCATATTACAAAATAATTGTCTACCTACCTCCGCCACCTGATATGATGTGAATCACTCCTTCCCCTCTCTCGTATTTCGAGGCTTTCGATGAACTCGCCTGCAGTTTTTGACTGTTTTCAGAGCTTCTCAACGGATGGAACCGTTCGTAGGAATGTTGATTGCCGGAAAATACCAGATCTGGTTTGAGGGCGTTTACCTGCTTTAAAACGGTGTCCCGTTTATTGAGGTACCAGGAGGTGGTGATAGCGGGTTCGTGCAAAGCGAGAATGATCCACAAGCCCTTTTCCCTGGCGGTTTTTATCTGAGGGGCCGCTCCTTTTTCGCATTACCTGGATCGTACTTTTTCCTCATTCTTACCTCTCTCAGTCTCATCTTGTCTATGTAAAATGATCCGTTGTCCCTCTGATCTTCCTTCTACATCCCTTCTATTTCTTAGGAAGAAGCTGGCTCCTTTCCGCATTGCCTGGATCGTGCTTTTTCCTCATTCTAACCTCTCTCAGTCTCATCTTGTCTATGTAGAATGATCCGTTGTCCCTCTGATCTTCCTTCTACATCCCTTCTATTTCTTAGGAAGATGCTGGCTCCTTTTCCGCATCAGAATTTCGATGCTAAAAGATACATCAAAAGAATCGAATTTTCATGTTGATTCTAAATATATAAGTTTCATCAAATTTGATCTTTGTCATCAAAAGTTACGAGACTGAGAAAATTTGCCTTATTTTGGAAAATAGGGGGAACACCTAAAAGTCAAACAATCTTAACGAAAATCAAAAAGCAAAAATTTCAAGCTCCTATCTACAAAAAAGTGGAATTTCGTATTTTTGGCCAGAAGACAGATCACGGGTGCGTGTTTATTTTATTTTTTTTTTTTTTCGGCCGGTGGTTGGTTAGCGCGATCGACCGGTTGAATTGCCACCGCCAGGCCCTTGTTGACGAACATTCTTTCGTTGGAAGACCAGAACGTTTTTCGACGGTCGACCAAAATCGTGCTTCGCTGGTGCAGGAACTCCAACGGGTTTCCGCCGACCTCGATCATCGATTATCCGAAGCGGCCAGCCTCCGAGATTTCTTGCGATTTGGCTCGAAAAAATTTACAAGCGTCCACCGTGATGATTGGATCGATACCGAAGCACTGACAGCCGAGCTGCGTCGCATCGACGACCCTGAAAAACCTTAGGGTTATTGAAGAAACCCCAACCATGACCTGTTCTCCCAAAAAACCTTTGAGGGTTTCTAATGAGCATGAACAACCCCAAGGTTTTTTCAAACACCCTATGTAGCACCCTTATTTTTTTGAGTGTATATCAGTCAAAGGCTAACCTAGATGTGAACATTTCATTTGGCAAAAGTACTCATCTTTTAGTGGCAGAAATTAGCAAATACTTGCAAGGGGTCGCAAATTTATTTTTTCAACGCTTCAATAACTACACATCAAACCTCTATCAACGCCGCAGGAGAAAACTACTTTCCTGCTGATATTCAGGACAGTCGCTTTTATTTTCCTGAGGAACGAGGACTGGAAAAGAAAATCAAGGAAAAGATGGAATATCTGCAACAACTGGATGCTGCCAGTGGGCAAAAACGCTATGAGTGAATGTGATGAGTAGTATGACTACCTATTTATTAATAGCTGTTGGCGGAGCGGCAGGTGCGTCACTTCGCTTTTATATCTCACAAATTATGCTGCAAAACCTTGGCAAAGGTTTTCCTTTTGGTACACTGCTCGTCAACCTGTCTAGATTACTCATATCTTCTATTTTATAATTGGACATGAATTCGTTAAATGTGTGTTTTTGAATTTATCACTTTGTTTTCTTCTTAGCAGTTGTTTTCTTCTTAGCAGTTGTTTTCTTCTTAGCAGTTGTTTTCTTCTTTTTGCTTTTTGATTTTGCTTCTAAAATTTCTTTTTCTGCCTCTCTTAACTCTGCTATCTCTTCTTGAATTTCTTTAATCTCCTCAAGAATTTCTGCCTCTCTTAACTCTGCTATCTCTTCTTGAATTTCTTGAATTTCTTTCCAAAGGGTAAGTAATCTTGATTAAAATCCCACCATCTAAGTCAGCATATTAAACATCTTCAGGGACAAGCACGGAACAAGCAGCAACACTATAAAATTTGAAGGATCAAGTGTCTTTTTTCAAACTTTTTAATCTCGCATTATATAATAAACGCTGTCACTTGCTCCCCTCCATGTTTGTGTTTTCATGCTGCATGTCGCTATGGTTAAAGAAACCCAGTAATCATCGTATCATACCTTACAGTCCGTTATTTGTCACAATAGTGAGGTAGCTTTTGTTTTTCACTAAAAATATCCGACTCTAATCTAACTCAAAACAATTCGCCCTCCATCCAATTTGAATCTTAAAAAAAGGGTAGGATACTTGAACTACTGATTACGAATCCAATGAGCCAATTCCTAAGTTTATGCAACCACCTTTTCAATAAAAACCTTATATGCCCCCAGGGCAAAACTTACAACCTTGTACCGAGGGCTTTTGTGGCAGGGGGGGGGGAGGTTTTCATCCTCAAATACATTATTTCCGGACCTATTCAATACGCTGAACAAAATGGCTATCTCAAAATTTGCTACAACAAGATATCAATCGATAGGAAATTCGCTAGACTTTTTTACGCTGAAATAAATTTTGAAATTGGTGAAACCTAGAAAGAGAAATCAATGATTCGTTCGAATTGCATTCTACATGGCATTACAGGGGTACCATAGTGGAGACATTACAAACTTACCTCGGCTTCTCAAAAAGATAGAAAAAGGAGAGAAAAAAATGCGAAAATAATTTCTTAAAATATAGGAACTATAATAAATTTTTAATTTTGCAAGCTTTCCGGGTAAATATCGATATTATTGTTACACAGACATCGACTGGGCCGATCAGCTTGCCGCGATGGAGAAGATCATGCATCGCCTCGCGCCCGCGCTGCGCGACCATGGCTCGCATATGAACATGGAGACTCATGACGAGATCACCTCCTTCGAGATCCTGCGCCTGATCGACGAGGTCTTGCCGATGGCTTCGACAGAACTGAAGGACCACTGGCAACGGTTGCGCCGGAGTTTCGGAGCCCGATGAAGCCTTCACCGCTGATTGGAATCGTCGTCGTACTCGTGCTGGCCCTGGCCGGCGCTGGCGCGTGCTCCTCTTCGAATATTTTGTCTGATCCGTAGAAACGTGACAAAAATACATACAAATAAATTTTTGTTGCGTTATATAAAGTTCTCTTTTGTAATTCTTTATTCCAGGACCTTTTATAATCTCTATGTGATTTTTTTTCTATTTTCCATGCTTAGATTTACACAAAATATTTAAAAGACTGATCTATGAAGGGTTAAGCAAATTACTGTTATCGGTGCTAATCTTAGGGTGAAAGAGGAATTGGGCAACAGAGTACCCCTAACAGTTAAAAAAAACAACAACTAGAAAAACTTGTCGAGAAGAGGGGGACAACAGCTTAGTCAAAGAAGCAAGAGTTTTGTTGAGTTGTATAATAGCCAGCAAAACTAGTCATTAGTTTTATTGCTATCTTTTTATTTTTTCTTTTTGACTTTTTAACTAAGCTTTGACGTGAAATCGTTTTTTTTATGTATTTTGTTTGGATTATGTTTGATGTGAAGGACAAATTCTTTCGATTTGATAGTGCTATTTGTGACGTAAAATTCAAATTTGGCAGCCATGCTATGAAAGAAAATTTTAAATTAAGTTCTCTTCAGCGGTGAAGCGATGTTCCAGGGGCACGAAATCGAGCGCCCGATGGCCGATCAGCTCGTCGGGCTCGAGGCCGAGCATGTCCCGGGCGCGCTGATTCACGAAGAGCACGCGGGTCTGCTCGTCGCGCTCGGCGACGAGCTCGCGGACCTCGTCGAAGATGCGGTGGAAGTGGTCCCGCTCGAGGTCCCGACGGCGCGCGAAGGCGTCGGTCGTGCGCTGCGCCGAGTCGATCCCCTCCCGGAGCGTCATGACCCGTGAGCCGATCTGGAGAGCGGCCAGCATAGTTATTAGATTTTTTGAATATGCTGAACAAAATGCCTATCTTAAAATTTTGATCAGGTGACTGGGAATAATGGGCATGGGAGGGGAGCTAGCTGCCCTCCATTATTTTTGGTCGCTTAATAAGGGCCCTAGAATTTTTGGTTTCCGACCACATGAGTCCTCTTCCGGTCATCTACGATTAATTATTCTGTATTATCACACCTGAAAAAAAAAAAAAAAACACGAATAAACATGCTTCCGTGATCCTTCTTCTGGCAAAAATGTAAAATTCCACATTTTTGTAACACACCAGTTGTTCCGGTTCGGAATGAATATGCTTCTGGAATTAGTAGTTTTCCTTGTTATCTGATATCGAAAAACGATAGGCTTCAGATCTTGTCTTGACGGAAGGAGTCCTGTCTGGAGATCAGACGTGATAGTCAGATCCCTCAGCCAACAACCGATTGTGACAGTTCATGGGCAGCTGAAGTTACCTTATCAAGGATTATCTTTTCTTAAGCTCGGCCCCTGGGGGATACTCTCTCCAGTTACCAGTTATTACCTATTCTCCCAAAGCTTAGCCCTGTCTCAAGCCTGCGACGCATATGGTTTTCCGTTCTTGGCGACCGATAACAGCGGTAATAGAACTGGTAGGTCCAAAATGCAGCTTCAGCCGACCCGTCTGCGGACAAATCGCGCTGATGACGGAGGTCGTCTTCGGATGCGAGGCCCACTTCAATGTCTTTCTGTCGGCGCCAAGCATCGATAGTCGAATCCGTCGGCAATGTGAATGTCAAGTAAACGTTCGCTCCCGATTTGAAGATGTCTAACGCGTTGGTATCTTCGGAAGGATCTTGGTCAACAAGATCCCATGAGGCCCAAGCCGCCACGCCTCGAGCAGGCGCGCGGATCCATCGCGGTGTTTCCGTTCGACAGCCTGTCCCCGGACGCCGAAGATGCCTACCTGGCCGACGGCATCGCCACCGAGATCATCAAGAAGGGCGACCGCCTCATCGTGCGCGGTGAAGACACGACCATGGGCCGGCCGATGGAGGTGCCGATGGACATGGTCGTTCTCTCGGTCGGCATGGAGCCGAGTGCCGGTACCAAGCAGATGGGCGGGTCGTTCGGGCTCAAGATGAACAACTACGGGTTCGCGCAGCAGGCAGGCCTCGCGGATGATCTCGTCCATGGCTTCCAGCCAGCCCTGCGAGGGCGCGAAATGGCCCTCCTCCAGGAAGTGCAGAGTCTGCGCGATCACCCGCGGGTTGTTCATCATGTAGGTATGGGTCACCGGCAGCGTCAGATGCGCCCGCATGCCGGCAACCTTGGTGCTCGCCACCGAGACCTTGCCGTCATCCGGCCCCGGGATCAGATGCGAGAACACCGGGTTCAGTGTCTCGTTTCCGGCAATCACCCCCAGCTCGAAGCGCACCGGCCATTTTTAGATATGAATTTCGTTCATATGCATCAAACATTGCACACGGGGGAGGCCTAAGAGGACATCCGCCCTCTCCCACCCGCTCCCAAAGAAAACATCAAACATGCACAAAAAGTGCAAAATATTGTCCAAGTTCTGAGAAATTCAATCTTTTCTTTTTTTTAGATCTTGTTCCTCAGGATTATTTTTTGCATACACCCCCCCCCCCCCCTCTGCAAAAGCAAATTATATATAAAGAATCCAAAAGGAGTTGTGAAAAATTTCCTAGGGTGACTTTATATCGTCGTCTTTTAAGATCTAACACAATTTAGCATGATGTAAACCTTTGCATAATGAGTGTATCTTTTTTCAGTAAAATATTCTGAAGTACCTGCACTATGGGGGGGGGGGGCTGCATCCCCATAACCCTGTCATTAGTACTGAGCTTAACTTTTGCAAAACAATGCATCACAAACCAAAATTGTCACTGATAAAGATGTAGGGGAGAGTGAAGGGGGGGGGGGGTTGCCTTTTTGGCCAGTTGAATACTTAACCAAAGTCTACTATTCATCCCAAAAAAAAGGATATAGAAATGAATTCATATTAAACCTGAAAAAAGATTTTATTTAATAAATATACGACCCCTAATAGATTTAAATATCTTATTTGTCGCTTGTCTTTAAAAGAATTAATAAAAAAAGAAAGTCTAAACTTCAAACAAACTAGAACTTTTGCTTCTAAGTATATGAAAAAGGCAGTTTTGGCAAACCGTTACAAATTAAGTGCCTCCTGATATTTTCTGTATAAGTTGATTTCCATGAACTGGCTCTTTATTTATGCGTTTACTAAAAAGAAGCGACAAACACAGGATTTACCAAGGACCGTGAAAATAATACCTGAATGAACTGGTTAATTCTAAACTCAAACTGAATGGCAATTCAGTCTTTAATTAAAAAAACCCCCATATGCAGGGACCCTAAACAGTTTTTGCTAGTAGCAGGCATCAAAAAAAAAAAAAAAAAAAAAAAAAAAAAAAAAAAAAAAAGTGGATGAAAAATCTGCGATGAATAGATACAAAATGTGTTACCAAATAGCTTAAGAAGATGTAGCTTTCCTTTAAAGGTGCAGTTTTCTTTGGAAATCAGCAGATTCTTTAGAAAAGACGAAACAGTCTTTGTAATGTGATCTAGAGTGCAATGCATTCCAGAAGTCTTGCACTTGTCAAAAAAGCAATTCAAATAGCAAAGGCAAAAGAAATTAGGAGGTGAGAAGTCTTATTGTTTCATCTTATATGACTTTGATGCATGATCAGAGTAGTAAAAGAGCGCTCTAGTGAAGACCTTGCACATCATAATTCTTTTAAGTAAAAAAAAACAAGCAAATAAATAATTTAGCTAACTTTTTTCGTTCAACCTACCTGCAATGAAGGTGTTGTATGTAGGCTGAACGGCCGTAAAGAATGCTGCCGTTGGACACTCTGCAGTATCTTCGACGGCACCTTTGAGTCTATTCAGAAGAATCATCGCCCCCAACTCTCCCGTAAGTTGATCAAAATATTTTTCCGGAAGCACCTTCTTCTTCTTCCACATGCGAATCAATTTCTTGGATTCAGAGATGCTTGCCTCCCCTTCTTTGTTAAGCTCTGCACGGAGGTATAGCTGATCCTCGATCTTCTGCGTTACTTGGACAACGTAACTTAGATTGTGACAAAGAATGCCAGTTCAATGCTAGCTAATGCTAACGGTTTTTGTTAGAATTGCAAAATTTGAGTCGTCAGTTAACAAAAATGGTTGGCTAACAATTCGCGGAAACATAGTAATTGGGTAAAAATTCAAAAACAAGATTTTAACTTACAGGGACTGTTTTTTGGGTTGATAAGACCCATTCCAGTAATTTTATTCTGAAGTAAGGGGAGGCTAAGTAATTTTTGCAGAAGTGGGCTCCTTAAAGTGGCTAGAATAAAAAGTTATTAAAGATCAATATTATTTCTAGCACATGCCTCTCCCAAGTTTCGACTGAAGTGTGGATAAGCATTTCAGCTAGCACTTGGCCAGATAAGTTTTTGTTTTAGCCTTTTACAGATTACATTCAGGGAAGTTAAGCTAAGCCGGATAAGTCAGTTAAGGGATGCTTAAACGCAGTTCCGCCGGACTCTTGCAGTTCCGCCGGAAACTACTGGAGCTGGTAAACACATCAAAACTTTTGAGGTTTCTACAAAAGCTTAGTCACGATCTTTAGGAAATGTTAACTTGTTAAATATTTTCTCTTTACTATTTTTTTAGTTAGGATTGCACATAACGTTTTGATTGATCAAGCAAGGTTAACAGTTTTTCTCCCCGCTTAAAATAACGCCCTTTCATCATTGTGGGTGGAAGTCCTTCGGCCAACCAATCTCCTTTCGGCGTTGTTAGGGCCAAACTATCAATTTGCCCATTTACATATTGCTGCTTTTCCAACAAGCTCAGTTGCTGTATTGCAGTTCGTCTGCTTTGACCTCGTTCATTATTCAGTGTGGAGTTAATTTTTTGAATTGTCAGCAGTTTCTTTTCTGATTCTAGTTGATGTTGACTCATCGCGCTGGGCCCTCCCCGACATCCGCCTTCGTCTCCTCACTGCTGGCTGCTGATGGTACCTCGTGAGAATTTCCCAGAAACAACTGCTAGTGCAGCTGCTGAAATGTCCCATCCAATGTCCCAACACCACCTCCTTCCCTTCCTCCTCTTCAGGCTTCCGTCTCCTCAACCACGTTCTGGCATATGTGGAGAGCGATACCCCGCAGCAGCGAGCGGCTTCGATCGTGGCCCGACTCTCATCCCACCCCGACGGCGTGCGGCATGTGATCGACGCAGGTGCGCTGTCTCGCTTTCGATTACCAAAATACCCTCAGCGCTCAAGTTCTAAGGTTTAAGCGTCAGTGAAATCATTTCATTAAATTGATTCCATTTAAACGGGGGATCGGCAAAAACAAGGTCGAATGAAGTGGTATTTTGTTTTAAAAACCGAATAACATCCCGTTTAACGATATTATAAGGCTCGACGACTTTGATGGCAGTTAAATTTTTCCTTAAAACGGTAAGGGAATTTTGCGATATATCGACAAAGGTAACGGCTTGCGCACCACGGCTAATTGCCTCAATTCCCAGAGGTCTGAAACCTTCAGTCCCGTTTTAGTCCTCAAAATGAGCTGTTTATCCATGTGTTTTCTTGCTCTCAAATATATTTTATTCTTATCGCTCCCTCTTCTCCACTCAATAAGTCACTTATTGGTCCATCTTTATTTTATTTAGAAACCAACGTTCATTGGAAATGTCAATATAAAATTAAAGTAATATATACTTAAATGTACAGCAAAACTCATTCTTAAAAAAGAAGAAAAAAAAATGATCGGTAAAAATTTTTCATTTCCCTATAAGACAAACCTGTTTGGAAAAGTTTCTGAAACTTATTATTGGCCAACTAAAACAAAAATTAAGGATGTTCAAATGATAATGGGTGTTTTTGTCATTTAGTAACATTTTTATTTATTCAGCTATTCTAAACAGAAGTTTATTTGGCGATATTGAGCTTCCAGCTCATATATATGATATTGGCGATATAGAGGCTTCCAGCCTCTATGGCTGTATTGGCGCTTGTTCTCTTCTAATTGTTCGTTGAATATGGCAACGGTGTTCGGTTCTATCTGGCGTTAGACACAGGAGTTGGGGGTGGGTTACTAGCATTATTTATTGTCAAATGTTTGAGTGACATAGAAAAACAATGTCTTTTTGGAATTTCCAAAATCGTATTGTGATATTTCTTTGCAGATATTGTATTAACGTCATGATAATGGCTGTGAATCACTATTGATCATAGCATTAGTTTAAATTCTTTTCCAGAAAATTGTTTGGCTCCCACAAACTTTTGATCTTTTTTCACTTGTAATTTTTTTTTCAAACTTGTGGGAACTGTGCGTTTATAGTCCATCTTGTTTGAATTGAATTGAATTTTCCTTTTTCCTAAATGGTATGACAATTGACAATTATCACCTGGAAAAATCGCTTGTTTTACATTTTACTGATGCCATATTGGCATTCAGAATCAAAACCCATTCCCAGAAAAATGATGCTTTGTGTCTAAATTCACCGTCTAGGGCGTTATCTACCCTGCTGTATCAATTGGGAATCCAGCGAAATCATTGGATGACTTCTTCTTTATGAATCCTTGTTTGAAACAAAATCCTTTTGCCTATATTAGTCGGGGGTAATGTCTATATTAGTCCGGGGTAATATCTATATTAGCCTTTCATTTTGTTTCCTTATAATTACTTTATAGTCCCAAATTTCCAGGGGGCCACAGCCCCCCACCCTCTTTGCTGACATCAGTGGTTTTACCCCATGATAATGCCTCATAGTATTAGATCATTGAAAAACTAAATCCTGGGATTCAGTTGCATGAGGGCTTAGTTACACGAGGTTTCAGTTGCACTGGGGTTCAGTTCCACGGGCTCAGTCATACGGGTTTCAACTGCATAGAGGTTCACTTGCATGGGGGGTTCTGTCACAGAGGCTCAGTTCCTTGAGGTTTCAACCTAACTGATTTCAAGGCCAAACCTCAAGGAGCCTTTCCTCTTCTCATCAACTTATGGTTGCTACGTAGGATTTTCCAGCTGGAAATAAATATTTCAATCGATGTTTCGTGACCCCCAGTTCACATTCCATAACCACGAGAGCTAGGTTCAACAAAATTTGGTTTCACGTTTTGTGATATTTTATATTGAAATCGCACTAAATTCGTTGAAATATGAAAAGGTAACGGAACATTGACTTGATGTTTGTATATCTCATAACAGAAATGAACTGAAGAATGATGTCTGGAACAAAAAGATTAATTGTTTTTGTTATTAAATGTTATTAAAATTAAATATTACCAACTTTTTGTAGAAGCTCGAACGCACTGTTGGTGAAAATTAGTACTTACATTGTCTGGATGGCCAGGATCAGTCCTAACTGCCATTGTATAGTGAAACAGCACATTAATTAGCAGCCAATATCCTATACTGATAAGAATAATAGTAGCTAATGGACTTCTATCCCACCAGAAGGGTATTCCAATAATATGTGCAATGGATACTACGAAAAACAGCAGGATTGCTTTCAGTTTAGGATACAGGAAATCTCTTGTTGCTGCAAATTCTATTTTCTTGGTACACCAAACTTATTATAGGATAGTCTATCTAACTAAAGGCTGCTTTATGACTCCTTGTACTTTTGTTTTCGAGATTTGGCCAGTATCACTCCTACGGTCTTTTTTATCATTACCCTACATTTTCAACACTAATAGTGGCTCTTTTAAGAGACACTTTCTGCTACTATCGTATTGCTTAAGTAGCTTTGTTTTCTTTTTCAATATTTTTGCTGCTCCAGTGGAACTGGGTTGAACGTAGGTAAATTCTTCTACGTGTGATGTTCTAGTTTATTTTTAAGATAAATGAAGAAAAAAGGGATTTTGAGATAAAAAAAAGAAAAAACCTGTCCTTTTAGGAAATATGGTTCTTCCGTGCCGTTCTAAAATAAGTAGAAACGATCAATAGAAAAATAAATTCAACTAACATTATTTTTCAATTTTTTATAAAAACTTTTTCATTTTGCTGAGTAACTTTAGATGATGCTAGATGTTTCGTTCTTAGAAAACAAGTTGGGTTTCCTTTCTGAACAGTTTCTGCTGCGCGTGCGCCAGTCATAGTAGCGTGGGAGGCCGAGGCCGCTGCCCTCAAGAAGGTCTATCACAGCGGCTTTATCGATCCCCGCTTCCTTGAATGGGAGTCGCGTCATGAGCCGGTCTTTGCGCGATTGGTACCCCTCGCGATATTCCTCGTCGCTACGGATAGCAACATAGGAGACCACCGTGTTGCCTTGATCGAGGATCGGACGCACCCACTGTTCGAACGGTCGCAACTTAAGCTGCCGAGTACACCACCGCGATTGTGGCGAGGGCAGGTAGGTCTACGAAAATCTTTATAAGGCTCCAGCTATAACTAGATGAAAAATTTCAGACTTTCTATTAAAATTTATGGATCACCGTGTTTTACTTTTGCTATTTGTATAATTTGGGGCCTTACTCTTTGAGCTACACTTTCCAAGTCACCCCTCAGAGGAACATATTCTGCGCCTTTAGAGTGTTCTAATTAAAGTGGTTATCTTAAAGTTTTTTTCCGATTCTGTTCGGGTCTACGGAGGCCCCCCATTCGGTGCGTTATTGGAGTATGATAGGGTGTACTATGACCGCTGCTAAATAAATTTGTTATCATTATCTTATTTTCTTATTTTTTGTTTTTACAAGTCATGAAAAAACTGGAATGGACACAATTAATCAAACTAAAGTATTCTTGACGTATTTTGTTTGTTTTCGGACGTCAAAGCTCGCAAATTTCAAGTGAAGTATTCGGCTTTTTTTTGGTATCCAAAATATTTTTAAATCCAAATACAAAAACTAGCAATAAAAAAATTTAACAAAATGATAACATATTCAAATATTTTAGTTTTATTGTTAATGAGAAGATTTTTTTATTTAAAGTGATCTAAAATCTTTCTTTCGAACACTGTAATCCAACCTTTCCACTTATTTTGTCTTTGGCAATGATGGAGTGTTGGGTTGTCTGAAAACCTTATTTTATTCAAAGGAAGAATTAAAAAGTATTTTTGGAATAGTTTGTAAACTATGGTGGTTAAAATTCATCTTCCTATTGTTTTGATCATTTTATTATGGTATATGATAGATACTGACAACTCTGTATTCTCAAAAGTCAGAAATCTTGCTCTTTTCTTCAAAGCTTTCCTATTCGGTTACATCAACCAATGGGCGAAAAATTAAGAACTTGCAATAAGTTGTTTTTGGAGGTGAGGTAGGCTGCCTGCTTGGAGACAAGATAAAGGATTCTATCCTTATTGAACTTATTTTTTGTTATTGAATTTATATTTATCCTTATTTCTTAGGCATCTTTTTTGCACTGCCTCTAATACGTCCGAAAATTCATCGAATATACTAGAATGTCAAAAAGGACAGCAATAGTCTAAAATATGACTTACAGGTAAGAGGAGCATCCTCATAGAAAGCAACTAGAGACAATTATATTTTTAGTAATATGCACAAAAGTTTGTATCTTTCAGATTTTTCAGATCTTATCAGATCAAGGATAAAACTTCAATATATTTCACTAATGCAATTTAAGCATCTTGCAGCCTATGCACATAGGTATGCATTCAATAATGCCCTTAATATAAGTGTAAAATTTTGTGGAGTAAAGAGGAAAAGGAAAAACTTTTGATCATATATGAAGCTGCAGCATATTCTAGCCATAATGGTACTCTTGCTTTTGTTTTATCTATGATAGCAATATTATCTAATAGCACTCTTTAAAGCATTGTAAGTTTTAGGACTAAAATCCCATATCGGTCTAATAAAAGGCTTCTACGATTCATTTATGCCTTGTTTTGTAACAGTTTTGTAAACTAAAATCGCCTAGCGCCCTAATAAAACGCTTCTCCGATTCATTTGTGCCATGTTAAAAGTTAATTTTATAGATTAGAATCTCCTACCAGTTTCATAAAATGCTTCTCCTATTCAATTATGCCTTGTTATGTGTAAATTTTTGGACTAAAGTCCCATATCGGTCTAATAAAAGGCTTCTACGATTCATTTATGCCTTGTTCAAACGCAGCCCCCCTCTACCTTAGGATTTGTGACTCGTAAAGCTAAGTACTGCGGCCGGGGACTCTGCAAAACGGACCCACGGCTCATCTAGGAAAAATGCCGAGACGAGAGCATCCTTTGGGGTCGCCAAGCGACTGGCCCACCGAGCCACGACGAGCGGCACGCTACAAAAACAGCGAACAAACGCAGCCCCCCTCTACCTTAGGATTTGTGACTCGTAAAGCTAAGTACTGCGACCGGGGTCTCCGCAAAACGGACCCATGGCTCGTCCAGGAAAAACGTGGTGTCAGCTGGAAGTGGAGCAATTTTCGCCCACTAGATTTTGCCAACCCCCCGCCATCCCAACTTAGGTTAAACAAAAACTTTTAGGGGGATATTTTCATCGAATGTGTCTTATTGTAGTTTCATTGACAAAATAGCAAATTTACCCCCCCCCCCTCTCCCTAGATTTTTAGAAGCACATTTTGTACACCACACTTCCTCCCGAACCTTAAATTTTTATGAATTAACGCTCCTGTGTTCCATGCTCCTTCTCTGACCCCTTCCAAAGAAACCTAAACGATACCGAAGATTAAGTAAAGAATAGAGATAGAAATGTATCTCGTCCACTTTCGGCGATAGGGAGTCTTTTGTCTTTGGCCCAGTATAAACAGTGTTTCCATTATCCTCGAATTTCCCTGAAATAAAATTGGGCTATCAGCCAAATGAACATTCTTAGACAACAAACCTTAATACACAGGACAAATCATTCATTTTTGTAAACGTTTATTTCCGGTAAGATTTTGTAGAAAGTCGTGAGATAGTTGAAGCCCGGAGTGGAAAACAAAGGTAAGAGAAGGTAAAGGTAAAGGCTTCATCTTAGGTTGCCCCCCTTCCCTGATTTTATTCAAGCAAATTTACAAAGTAGAATAATCTTTTATTTTACTAGAGCAGATTTAAAAATGAGGTGGGGTCTACAAGGTTTTCTGAAGGGTGTTGTAAAACTTTAAACAAATTTCTTTTCTTTTCTTGTAATTATTAGTAGTAACAATCTATTTTTTTTTTAGTAGACTAATGATAGTTCATTTCAGATTGTAAGGGTTATCACTTGAAAACATTTGGCAAACGCTGGAAATACTAGAAAACTAGAGTTTAATGCCGGGCGAGGGATGAATGATGCCTGGTCGGCGGCGCTCGAGTGCTGGCCGGAGCTGTCGGAGTATGCCGAGCGCTGGTGCGTCCGACAGGCTGCTCAAGCGGATCTTGCCACGGCGCTGGAACAGTTTTACCTAAATTGGCTATCATACGCGGCCTAGATTTCTGTACCTCCCGCATATTTCGGATATCCGCATGAAAACTGCACAAGAAATGAGAGTCAACAGCGTGGCCCTGATCGATGGCCAGCCGTGGCTGATCCAGAAGGCCGAGTTCACCAAGTCTTACTACAGTTCGTTACCACGAACTGTTTGAAAAGAACAAAAATTGTCTGATTCACAACATTTTAAAAGTAGGCCTAAACTCTGTTTCTCAGTGTTTTAACACAAAACCTTGACTCGGCGTGTTTTGATTTTGATCACCCAGTACCCATTACCCTACATCTTGACTTATGGAAAGCCGGAATTACAGTCTAATAAATTTGTCAACACGGTTAACAATAGACATCAAAACAGCCGTAAAACTGCGCCTAAATCTTATGCCTAGGATATCGCATGCAAAATTGTTGATGGCATCTGACCATTTTTCTGATATGACTAATAATGAAATAGTAAGCCCTAATACAAAAGCGTCATAATCTGTGAAAGTACCATATTGGCCTGACTCAACTCCTAATTGATCTTCATTGTTTAGTGCAAACATATAAAGGTCGTGAAATGAAGTGGTTTTTTGATACTGTAACTCGGGGTTTTAATATTTATTCCTTTTTTAAGTTAAATTGAACTTTGGAGGAGGCAGCAGAGCTTGAAAAAGGAATAGAAAAGTCAAAATCGTTGTCATGACATCTTCAAGTGCGTCCGTGGAAGCCGTTCTCGAGCGCGAGGATGCGCGGCCGTTCGACGCCGCCGTGCAGACGGGCGAGCTTGAACGCGGCTTCGTTCGCTTCCGCACCGGAGTTCGAGAAGAAGACGCGTCCGTCGATCCCGGCACCAGCGAGGCGCTTAAGACGTGCTGCGAGGGCGAGCTGGGGCGGAGTGGCGAAGTAGTTCGACACGTGGGCGAGCGTCGCCGCCTGGGCCGACACCGCCTCCACGAAGGCCGGGTGCGCATGCCCGAGGGAGGTCACCGCGATTCCCGAGGCCTTCGGTGCCGCCGCAGGCGGTGCGGGTGATTTCGTACGCGGCGGAGCGGAGGTCGATTCAGCGCTCGCTTCGGCGACCGTGATCCGGGTCGTTCCGATCCGAATGACGTCTCCTGGCGCGAGCTCGCGACTACGGATCTCGTCGTCGTTCACCCAAGTTCCGGAGCTGCTTTCGCAGTTCTCGACCGACCAGCGACCCTCGGCCCCGCGGAGCACGCAGTGCATGCGGGCGACTTCAGAGTCCTGGATCTGAACTGCGCACTTAGAATCGGTGCCCACAACGCTATGGAGCTCCGGAATCTATCAGGCTACCTTCCAATCACCGGCGATATCCCAGAATAGAAGTTGATCGATTACAGGCTATAAGTAGAGCTTTAGAGTTTGGTCATAAACCAAGTAAAGTGGTTGGTAGAACGCTAAGCGAATTAGATTTTATTCTGAATTCGGATCGTTTGAAAGGTGTACGGTCGGAAAAGGGATTTTCAGAGGTTGGGTCAACGATTTCAAACTGGTTGGAAGCTGGTTGCCCCTTTGGATTTTGCCTTTAAAGTCAACTGCACTTTGTTAGCCATGATTTAGTTCATAGCGGTGACAGGGCAACTGATAAAGACAGCGATACTCTCCAACCAGCGGCGGGAGGCAACTGCGACGAGCGGACTCGTTCTTCGCAACCCCGATCGTGCCTTCATGTCTTGGTGCAAGACAGTGACCTCGCGTCGCTCGCCACTCGACAAGCGCTGACTGTTGGCAACGACGCGCGCGTCCCGTCGATCGGAGCCAGTACGTCCGTCGAACGGTGCGCGTCACAACGTCCTTTCGCACCACCGCGGTTCGTCCGATCGAACCAATGGAGGTTCTTTCATTAAGAATTGAGCTCTCGGGTTTTCTAAGACCTATATAGTTGTGTTTTTTTTAACTGAATCAAATTTCAAAAATCAGGTTGTCGAATCAAATAAAATGGATTGTCTCCCTAAATCTTCCTCTAAAAGTTTAAAAAGCACATTCAAGTACATGATAGTGTTGATCTTAATAAAATTATGCAAAATATTTTATTTGGGTCCCCTCCCCTACCCTCCTGTTAGAAAGTTTTTGCAATTTATCTCATAACTACAAAATATAGGAGTCAAAATACGCTTGGTCGCCATCGCGGATTGTTATCGAGCTCGATTGGAACAGACGATTCGCGAAAAGAAAACGGAGTGGCCGACCTACAGCGACTATCGTCAAATGTTCGTCAAAGAAAATCTGGATGCCGTGATCATCGCAACCCCCGACCACGGTCGGTCATTACCATGCATTTTAGCCTGCCAAGCCGGTTTGGATGTCTACGCCGAGAAGCCACTGACGGCATACATCCAAGAAGGACGTGCTGTTGTCAACGCAGCGAGAAAAAACAATCGCGTTTTCCATGTGGGAAGGTCATCTTGAAAATTAATCAATTTTAAAATGAGTTTACCGAGTCAATAATTTCATTAAGATTATTCTGTGTTTCTCGAATTTGTGTACTTATTTATTAAAAGTTTTTTTTGATAAATATTAATGTATAACAGTTCAAAATAGGGATGGAACCTTTTAATCGACAGCGAACAGAAATAAAATTTCAGTGTTCATCATCAGCAGTAAAAGATCATCAGAGTTTTACTGCTAATGATGAGCGTTCTATGTATATTTAAAATATCCAGTTAAAATTTTTTTATCTCGACAGACAGACGGACCAAATTTACGATCGCTATATGTCACTTGGGAGATACCAAGTGCCATAAAAACTATACCATAAGTCTATATACATTGTCTCCATTACATTGGTCTCTACTAAGAAACGAAGAGAGAAACGAAGAGAGAAACGAAGAGAGATTTACACCGCAAAAATCAATGATTTTTACAGCTCTTTTCGTTGAGCAGTTGAGCCCTTTTATAGGAAGAGGAAGAATTGCAAGCCCACAAAAAAACTCAAATGTTCTTGCCAAATTTTGGTAGAATATCGTTTTTTCGATCTAAATCACTTAAATAATTCAGTTTCTCGCGGATCTTGCTTTCCAGACCCCGGCTTGTGGGATGATAAAATTGAACGTCAGGCATGTCATCGGGAAAGTAGTTTTCGCCGGGAACATAGGCATCCGGGTAATCATGCGCATAGTGATAGTCACCCCCATATCCCATTTTTTTCATCAGTTGTGTTGGCGCATTGCGCAGATGCAAAGGAACTGACCAAGATTTATTCTCAGTAATATATTTGCGTGCTTTGTTATAAGCCATATACGCCGCATTAACAAGGACTGCGAAAATAAATTAACAGCTTGAATTGGTTGTGGAAATTCCAAAAACTATATTTATGTTAAAAAATTAAGAAATTTCTGTAATTCAGTTTTAAATGAATAAGAAATCGACATGCAGTTACGCAGTTTTAGTTAGTGACGGGCACCAAATTGAAAAAATAAGAAGCTTGGGTTTAAAAAAGCTAAAAACAGATGGCACAGCCTAAGAATGTATAACTTTTCAATGAAGGTGCATTTGTCTTGGGGAATCAACATATTTTTCATGTTTAAATTCTCGGCGCAACTGATGCCGCTGGTTGAGGTATGCGGCGGGCCGCAAACCTCTCCAGATGCGGTTGCCTGGGCGTGTGACATGCTGGAAGCGGTCGGTCAGACACCGGCGCTGATGAACAAAGAGGTCGACGGGTTCATCGTCAACCGCCTGCAATTCGCGATTCTGCGGGAAGCATGGGCAATGTGGGCCAACGGGGTTGCCTCGGCTGAAGCTATCGACTCCTCGTTGACAATGACCCTTGGTCGGCGCTACTCCGACACCGGTCCGATCGAATCGGCGGAGCTCCAAGTAGTTTTATTCTGTCTAATAAATAGAAAAAACAAGGAAATAATATGAATAAATAAATATAACAATCAATAAGTAAAACTTCTTTGAAGATACAACTTAGAGTGGTTCCAGAACCTGCACTTCTCCAACGCTTAAGTGCAGCGGCCTCGTTTGGGGGGGGGGTCAAGGGGGCATTTGTCCTCACAATAATTGATTAAGTAACTCACAATAATATTTCATTAAGTAACTTCAAAATTGTTGCTCGTTTTAAGCTTCAAATTCGTTCTTTACTTCGACCAGATAGGGGGGAGCGCCCCAGAAACGTGTCTGCCATAAAGCATTAGTTCATAGTTTTAAACATTTTACGAAAATATTGAAAGGTTGAAAAAATGTGCCTCCGGAAGTGAAATAATTCGTGAAACACCAGAGGTAAGGTTCCAGATTATGTACGTAGTCCATTTAAATTAGAGGCTCCACGGAGCCTCTTGTAGAATATTTGTAAAAAGGGTGGATATACTGGCAGGTTAAAATCCGGATTGTGCGAAAAACTACTGCTTTATATTGTAATACGGTCAAGGAGGACCCTAATGAAACAGTGACATTTTCATCTTAGATGGTATGAAAGTTACCAGTTCTTAGATTACATAATTTAGAAATATTCTGCCTTCTGCTTCCTGTGTTTTTTTCTATCAAAGAAAAGGTAGAGAACGGAAAACTAGCAATTTGTTAGCTTCATTAATAACAGGAGTCATGGGCATTTGTTAATTGAAAAATAAAAACACCTGAACTAAGGTTTTGTAGCAAGCAAAAGGTAAAGACACAAACAGCAAAATTATGAATGAATTTTTCTTGAGACAGCATTTTGGCCGTAATTGAAGTCAATAAGAATTGAATCAATAAGAATAAAGCATTGAAGTAAAAGAACCAACGAAAGTGGAAAAAAAATATATGCCCAGGCGTTTAAACTTATTTAAACCTAAAAATTGAGATTTAAATATATTTAGTATAAGCTGTGTTTTTGCTTTAAACTTTCATCCAAGGGGTTTTTTGTTGTTTGATTGAACTCTTGTTTTATCATAGATAACTTCGGAGACAACACTGCCTTTCCATGACGAAAGTAAAACAGCTCAGAATAGGGATGAAACCTTTTTATTTTCCGTAGCTTAAAGCCATTTCCCCGGGGCTGAGGGGGGGGGGGTCAACCCCGGAAGCATAGTTATTTGGCCTTTGGACAATTTTGAAAAAAATGGCTATCTCCAAATTTTGACTGGATACCCTTTGGGAAAGTGGGGCGTGGGCTAGTTGGCCATTGATCACTTTTGACTCTTAAAAAAGAGCAAGAAGTTTCAATTTCCGATCGAATTAGCCCCCTGCAAAGTTAATACGATCACCTCTTCCACAGAACCTTATATTCTAATAATGGGCAATGTACATAAGTATTCATCCGACCAAAAGGCAGTAATTTAATTCTACTGCTGCTATAAGTACTAGTAATATTATATTAATATTACAACTAGTACTAATAATACTACTACTATGACTACTATTACAAATATGCCTAAGAGTATGAAGGTGAAATTTTCAGGAAAGTTTTATGAGGGAAAGTGAACGGAATCCCAACACGCCGTCTGTATGCAAGATGTCAAAAGTGCATAACAGCAACATTTTAGGATTAGTTTTGTGTTTGAAGTTGAGACTTACAGAGTTTCTAGTGACGGATGTAAATCCATCAGACCATTGGGGGGATCGAAAGCCACTTCACGAGATTATTGCTACCGGTTTCCAGAGACCCTAACGGCAATGTCACCGACCTTTACGCCTGTATCAGGCACTTGCGGCAAAATAAGAGAGTCGATCCATGAGCGTTCCCGTCATTAGCCGTACAGAATATGAGGGGGTTGGAGAGCTGCAAATTCGGATGCAATTGTCATTGCCCGAAGCTCTTTCGATCGAAAAAAATTCGCAACTCGGCGAAGCGCATCGGCTTTGGGTCACGAACAGCGAAGTAATTCGAAGTTTTTATCCATATTGCATGGCGGTAGATCATACATCTGTTTAACTAAATATAACCTTAGTCAGAGATATAATTACTTTTTTTCTGTTTTGAGCACTGAACATTCAATTAAGCACTGAACTTACTTCAAAATATATACCAATATCGAAATTCGTCGCTTTATGATGAAGATGTTTGACACCAGTTGGAACACAAGCAACCGGTACTTTTAAATTCTCGCTAATATAAGGAGTTGAACTACCGTTAGCATATGCAGTCTGAACAAGACCCAAATTAACCGCCGGCCCCCGTTACCCCCCCCCCCCCAGCGATCGAGACAAATTTAGAGAGCAATGTGGATATCAACTAATCAGCTTGAGCAAGTCAGGCATTTTTAAAGAATGAGTAAAACCATGAATAGAAGTTTGTAGGCTGATTTACCCCATCAAAGATAAATTCGAGGAGGTGAATCTAGCTTGTTCCTTAGTTTGGATTCAGCCCTCTTTTCCTGTTACTTTGAACCCACTAGAACCAGATATCAGTTCAAATTGACCATTTGTTGCTTTTTAAGGGTAGCAGTGAAACCAAATTCACCTGAGCCAGATTACGAAAGAGTAGATGACATATTGGCACTAAATAAGAAGAAATTGGGCTGGTGGAAGAGTTCATTAGAGAATATATTTTCAGCTGCTGCCAAAAATGGGTCCGTTTCTTTATAGATTTTAGGTAGCCTACAGTGTGTTCAAAATGTGGGAACCTCAGCATTTAACATTGGGTACAGATTTTTTTTTTTTGGGGGGGGGGGGTACTAAAGTTAATTTAGACCTACCACATTGGGATGACATGGGTTGAGTAGTTTCAATTAGTCCGAGACCCCTATATAGGAAACTTACCGTCCCCTTAGCTTGAATAACAATGAAAATATACTGGCTTAAATTCAAGAAAAGTGGCTGAAACCACGATATTCTGCATATACAGCATCTTTTTTTGTTTATTTTTTCTTTTCCTCAGATAGCAGGGCACTGGAACACCTTAGAGAGGTGTTTAATGGGTCATGTTAATGGAAATTGTCACATCTAGTGCCTTTTGTAATTAATTAAAAAAAGAGCTGTTTAATGGGTCATTTAAAAGGAAATTGTCACATCTAGTGAAAGTAGTTTCTTTGTTTAGTATAAAAAAAAAATTCAATCTTAGATTTCGAAATCTAAATACTTTTCACAGGAGGTGGATATTCGTTGAGAAATCTACGCTTTCATAGTGCTTAAATAAAACACGTAGCAAATAATTTTTGTTCTTGCGTTTCAGAATCCCCCCCAGTTGTACCCTTTCCCCCTCCCCCCAGTTATGCCCTTTAGTTGCAGCTCCTCTTTTGATGATAGTTATGGTAGTTGTTGGCTCGCATTACAGCACTCTTATTTGAGAGTAGTTTCTTTTTTCTAGTTTCCCACAGACATTTTTTTTTGTATGATTAGGTTGGAATAACGAAAGAAAAAAAAAATCAAATTTTTCATAGTAATGAATGATAAGTAAATAACGATCCTTGTCAATAACGGAAGTATAAGAGCCTAACTATTGATAACATTCAATAAAAGAATCAGCTGTTTATGGTAATCCTAAATATGTATTTGTGTATTAGTAATTAGTGCATTTATTAGTACACAAGAAAGTCTGTATAATTATAGAAAACACAAGGAGAACAACTTAATAAGGGACAATTCGTCTTGGACCGCTTTCCAATAGCCTTATTCTCCGAAGAACGCTTGTTGAATCTCGACATCGAGGTGTCCCAATCGCAAGTCCAATAGCTCTTGCATCCCGGGATCATCATCGATGCATAGGATTCGGGCTGTCGAGTTCTTCTCACCTGAGGTCTGGTTCCTCGAGTTTAGCTGACTCGCGCCGCTGAAAGTCGCTGTAGTCATAGTTCAAATTACTAAATCAAGTTGTGGTCATGAATTCAGTTCAGGTGCAGCAAGCAAGTGCCACTAGTTACTAGAAAAGCTTTTGGAGAAGAAGATTGTCTGCGCGGAATAAACGGTAGCGGCACCATTTTCTTTTCCATGTGTAATCTGAAATGCGTGTTCTGCCAGAATTACGACATTAGCCAATCGAAAGAGGGAGAAGAAGCACCGCCGGAAACACTCGCCACCATGATGCTTCAACTGCAGGCCAAAGGATGCCACAACATCAACTTCGTCACCCCGGAGCATGTGGTTCCGCAGATTCTGGAAGCCCTGCCTCTGGCGGTGCAGATGGGACTTCGCCTGCCTCTGGTATACAACACATTCTTCTGTCGGTCTAAACAGTTCGGCTTCTTGCGCTGCTGGTTCCAAGTGGTCCAATTGTTGATAGACATCATCAAGTTGTTTGGTATTTTTCGCACGTAAATACATACCTCCCGTCAAATCGGCAATTTCTTTCAATGTGCTTTCATCTAAATCCTTTGAAGGATTGACCGTTCGACTGCCAAACAGAGATGGGACTTCCATCTGATCCGACCCCACACCAATCGTGTAAATACGAATACTTTGCTCAGCAGCAAGTTTCGCAGCTTGAATGGGACTAATATAAAGTACTTTTTCATATTTATTTTTTCATTGTTTTTTTTAAATAATGCTAGTAAATCCTGCGCTCCCTTCATGTAAATTTTCTTCCCCCATGACAAATTATCGATGGGAAGTTCCCCCAGCATATCCTCCTCTTCTCAACCCCTCCCCCAACCAAAAAAAATCCTCCTGAAAACGCCTGTACACTTCCCAATAACCATTTCTATATGTAAGCACTGGTCAAAGTTTGTTGCCCCTCCCACGGGGACTGTGGGGGAGTAAGTCGTCCCCAAAGACAAAGTTATAAATGTCTACAAAAAGGTTTATTATCTTGATAAAACTAAACCACCTAATTCAACTCATTAAAGAACCTTAGAACGGAGGCCCTCTATTGACATAAGTGTTATCGTTACTATTTTTCAAGGGATAGTTGTGAGGAACAAGTGTTATGAAATACTAGGAATGCAAGTTATCCTTGGAAGGTGGAGGACAAAGCGTCGAAAAGGCATTCTTAGGTCAATTCTTTTTAAATTATCCTGCAAGATCGCTGATATCAACCTGGAGAGAAAGCGACATTTGCCGTACAGCCTCTATTTACCCACCAACTCAACCTCCACCGGAAGTCTCTTGTTAGTGAAACCTCCTCAAATGATTTATTTAACCAGAATTGTTTCTGGAAAGGTAACCGATGTTCTCTTAAAGTTTCCTCTTTTCTCTCTGTAACAGAAACCTCTTAAATCAGCGGTTTTGCTCATTTTGAATTTGAGTTCTCTGCATCTGCCCCATTATAGAAACTAAATTTAAACATATATATGATGATTGCCTTGGTTTTCTTGTGCTGCGGAATTTTATTGTTTCATTTGCTTCTCTTAGAAGGGTCAAACCCCCCAAACCCTTGGATATGGCCTTGATATTGGGAATGTCAAAACGTGATGGTATTGCCCCACTGATCATCCCTTTGAGAACAGCTTAGCAAGCTGTTTCTGGAAATTATTTCATGAGTGTGAAAATATCAAACATGACTCAACGTATGACGGCGGTCATATTTTAGTTTTCTTTATTGGATATAATTTTTGAAAATCAAATACAAATTTCAGGAGCGATAGTGATGATATTGGATTGGTCTATTTTTCGGGCAAAAAAAAACTCTTTTAAATGGTCTTTACCAAGGCACCACTAAAATGATGCCTCGAATGAGAGCAGAAAACAAGTACAAGTTATTACGTATATGATGGGGGTTGCTCCCTTCTCAATACCTTACTCTTTACACTAAAGCTTATCTGGGGCTTTTAAAAAAGCTTATTATTGTTCTATTTAAACGGCCATTGTGTTTCAGGAGCTGTTTAGGAATTAAGCGTAAAGAGCAAGGCATTGAGGAGGGAGCAACCTCCCTCATATTCGTAATAATTTCTGTATATTTTAAGTTTTAATGTTATTCCTTACATGTGGCAGTACCCATGTGATTGGCATACCACTTTGTTCATTAGGCTTGCTCTCAGAGGTAGCATAGCCTTTTTTTTAGCTTTTTTAGTTTTTTTCTTTTTCCGTTTTAGTTTTTAGTTTTTTTTCTTTTTCATTTTTTAATTTTTTTTAGATTTTTTTATTAGTTTTTAGTTTTTCTTTCTTTTTAGTTTTTTTAGTTTTTACCATTTTTTAGTTTGTTTTTTAGTTTTTAATTTTGTAGTTTTTACGTTTTTGGTTTTTTTTTCTTTTTTAGTTTTTTACCTCTTCCCGCACACAATCATGTACAATCACAGTTGCGTTTGCAGTCATTCTTTTCGTTCGTTCACGAGAATCTCTACTTCTGCTTCTGTCTTATGAAGAAACCAATATGTATCTGAAGATATATCTTCATCAGGAACAGCATAAATGTCTTGTGGCATATTTTGCCCACTTGGCAGCTGTTTCTTGCAACTTAAAATGGCCAATCTAATTTTTTGATTATTTAGCGTTACTTTTGTGTTGATGAAAGCTTAAAACAGATGCAATTGGGTGTATTTCGTCTTTGACTTCATAGCAATGTTGTCAAAAAGGGAAAGGTGTCCATGTCAAAGGAGCTTATGCACAGTCTTAGTGTGGGAAAGTTCCATATACCGTTCTGCCGCCTAAAGATTAAAACTGTCATACTTATTTTATTATAGAAGCAATTCCAAATTCATAAGTGACCAAATTTTCTTACCGTATACTTTTTTCAAAAATAAAGAAGAACCGATGCACTGTATTTTTCCAGATGACATAATTGCTATTCTGTCTCCCAAAAAATCAGCTTCGTCCATAAAATGGGTTGTTAGAAGTGGTGGGGGGGGGGTGGGGGGGGGGGCAAGGGGGCGGGGGGGGGGGGGGGGGGGGGGCTGAGTTGGCGGTGGCGGGGGGGGGGGGGGGGGGGGGGGGGTGGCTAGTAGGGCCGCGGCTACATATTACAGCTCATAACTTTTTAAGGCCTGGCCGGATTGACATGAAATTTTGTGACTTTTCCTAACTATTACTGAGAATTTTTATGATGAATAATTTTTTTTGAAACTTTTTTTAAATTTTGCGATATTGGCGATTTGTTGACCTTTAGTGGTGTTTGTTAACTTCACTACATTACCAACAGGCTTGTCGGAAATGGCTCTGGTCTTGGCAATCAGCAAGGCTGGGCGATGGGCGAAGGCTGGGGCGACGCGCTCGCAGTCATTATGACGTCGCAGGCGACTGATCGGTTCGAAGATGGTGTCTTCCCGATCGGTGGCTGGACCGACTTGATTGAAGGTTCCTTCAACGACAACTACTACTTTTCGATACGCCGATTTCCGTATTCGACCGACTTCGCTGTAAATCCGCTCACGTTCAAACATATCTCATCGAATGTTCCCCTTCCGACTGCACCGCAAGCTCAAGTCCTACGGCATCGACAGCGGAGACTTCTCACCGAAGTCCACCGACACCGAATCGAACTGAGGCGATCCTGCCCAGTCACTTCGTCCGCACCCCACACACGACTCGACGAGGAACGACTCCCATGACACCGCAACAGAAGCTCGAGACCGACATCAAAGAGGCCATGAAGGCCAAGGACGCGCAGCGGCTGAGCACCCTGCGCCTGCTGCTGGGGGCGGTCAAGAACCGGCGGATCGAGATCGGCGCCGATCTCGACGATGCCGAATTAATCCGGTTTTCAGTGCTATTTTTGCATTCAAAAATCTTGTCTGTTGTCCGGGTGCAGGGGTTGTCATTAAAAAGAGAATTCCTGTGATTTTGTTCTTGGGTGTTTCTTTTGCGATTTGTTTTTCCTCAGCGAGTTTACTCCATGCTTCTGGGAGTGGGTTGCAAGTCTGCTGCCTGCCCTTCTCCTTTGGGCTTGGGTTGTCAACAGCCGAACATAGGTTCGAGCTGCAGGTAAAGTTAAGGCCCAAATTATGAAAATACCCATTTCCCACATATCCATTTAGCGACAAACCAGTTCATCCGGGAAATGACGCGACAACCTTTAGTAACCAACATCACTAGAGTTTGACGGCACGGATATTTCAGACACGTCCTCCGTATAAACGACCACTAACTCCCAAATCCAGCTGACATTGGCAGCCACCAGGAAGCTGCAGCCGGTGAAGACCCAGGAATATATTCTGCCATACCTACCAGTGGGATCTACGCATCCTGCACACCTCAGCCCAACCAGGATGGGAGAACCTCATTGCAGCAGCAAATCCAATGGAGGAGTGGCGGTTTCTCCATCCCTCGAAAACAATTCGTTGTCGTTTTTTGCTATCCGACGGTCTTGTCACGCAAACGTTGAATGCATCGTAGGACTTCTGTTCGGTTCTTGGCGCTGGTCATCCATCCGGGAAAGGTGGGGCGGACGGGGCAACCTGATCCGCGCGGTGCAGAAGTCAGCAGCGGCCATATTGCCGAGCCTTCGCATGGCAACGAAGACGGGAAGGGCCAAACGTTACAGCACAAGGAACGAACCACCGGTGACCTCGAACGACCCAAACGCAGAACAACTCCGCTTACAACGGCTGCGTTATGTCGCCGACTGCACGATCGGCCTGGGCGTGCCCACACCCAAATGGGCAGATGCCGCCGAGCAGGCGATTTCAGCCCTGGCAAATCTGGGCGGCGGCAGCGTCACCTTCTCGGATGCCGACATTTCCCTGGTGGCCGCCCAGGGCACGCCGGTGGCGCTGGCCAGCGACAATTGCCGCGATCCGTTCTACGGCTATGGCGACCTGGACGGGCTGGAGGTGTTCACCCAGGCGGCGCGCATATGCCATCTCGACCGCCCGGTCGGCGCCTGGCCGGGGGAGGGGAGTAATTTTGAAAATTGGGGTATTTTTAACTGACGAAAGGGTGACCAGATCTTAATGAATTTGATACTTAGAAGGATTTTGTGCTTTAAAGCTCTAATTGTGCTTAAAGGATTTAGAAGGATTTTGGTTTAAAATTTGAAGCTCTAGTTCCCTTTTAAGAGTCAAGCGCGATAAAGGACAATAAGCCTATCCCCCCAGCCAAAAATGCCCTCTTTTCACCAAACGCATCTGAAGGAAATCGTGAGATAGCCTCTTTGTTCAAAATGGTCAAAGGAAAAAATAAATTCTAGAACCTGCCAAATACCACCCGGATAGTCTTTAGGGGGTTTATAAAGTGTTATTTTATCAGTTTGGGTCGAATTAGGAAGAGGAAATTTCCCTCAAAAAATCACCAAAAAGGTAAGGGCAATGACTTTGTAAGAATGTTTCTTTAATAAAATAAGTGTTCTCTTGATCTCAGGGTTGGTAGATCACTGCGCATGCCTAATGCCAAGGAATTTTCGAGAAAATGCCAAAAAATGCCAAGAAAAAATAAAAAGAAATATGCCAAAATCTGCCAGTTTAAACTTTTTACACTAGGAAATAACTGCTACCTTACTAGGAATACCTGCAGGCGCGTAAAACAGTTCATTTTGAATCGTAGTACAAACTATCAGGGTACAGGGCACTTAAATTTACGTGGCAGAGTATAAACACTGCGTTTGGTTTACTCAATGCATCAAATAAACATCCACAAATTTGAAACATTACCTTGTTTTGACAGTTTTTAAAAAGTAACAATGAATCTATATTACTGTTCAAATGTTAATGCAGTCTTTGTGACACTCCGATTAATTGACACATGGGGGATTCAAGGCATGGTTACGTGTCATTGTAAATCGCCGAGTCGTTGAACTCTTGCGGAAACGAAAAGAAGTTCGCGAGGATACAAACGAAATCGCTGCGGTCGAATGCAGTGAAAAGAATGTCGAGGAGATCTGGGAGGAGAACTGGAAAAAGCAGCACTTGCGCAGGTGCTTTGAATTGGTCAAAGGCGAAGTCTCCGATGTTCAGTATGAAGCATTCCGACTCCTCGTCGAAGAAAATCAGTCCGTCAAGGAAGTTCAAAACTTAACCGGACTGAGCGCGCGTGGATCAGAGACGTTGGACAAGAATATCAAATAAAAATCATTGGCCATTAATTATGTGTTCAACCGCTACCCAGGAATCAAAATCAGACTTATATCTTAGCCAACGAACAAGCAACTGTCTCTTGCCTCTATGAGTACAAGTTGTTACTATCTTTTCAATCTGATACATTCCACTGTTTTTAACTTCTTGTAATTCATAATCACAAAAACCGGCAAGAATCTCATCATCTTTCATGTCACGTGAACGATACGCTATGGGTTTAGTGTCTAAGATTCTGGACGGGCGAGAAGGCAAAATCATTGTTAAATTTGACTCAAAACGAAATTTAAACAATGCTCTTTGTGCTTTCAACAAAATTCAGTAGCATTAAAATATACTTCGAGGGAATTAGAAAAAACACCCAGCAAGAATGCTAGTGAACGGTGTTCCTATAATCAAAAATAAATCAGAGTGCAAAGAATTTATAGAGCACAGTAATCCAGATATAGAAAAACTTGTTATTGCTGGAGAAACCTTGGAAGTGGTGACTATTAATAAAACGAAAAAGTTATATCGACACATTAGAGGGCTTGCAGTGTGCGTAGTGCAGTTAAGAGCCCACCGAGAGCACTTGAAAGTGTTGCTCCCCAAACTCTCAACACATACAAAATGCTGTATTTCGAAACGTAGCGGATGATGAGTGGATGCGAACGGAGGAGATCGGCAGAAACTTGAGAGGAGAGAAATAAGCAAAGACTCGCGTAAACGAGGTAGGCGGTCAAAACAGAGGCACGCGATCCGATGGCAATAGATCGGGAAGGGTTTTTTAAATCGTCCGACATCGCCATTCCCGATTCAATCCCCGTCGCAGCAATGTATAAGGTTTATATTTTTGTTTCTCTTGTTTTTTTATATTTTGTTTCATTGCTTTTTCTTTCTTCGTTGTTTTGCCTCTTACACCCTATTGCTTCTTTTTAATACCGAAAAGAAAAAGATTGATTACTGTCCCATATATTGACGTCAAAAACTTTACTCTGATTTTGTTGGTTTATTATTTCTGCAGGCCAATCATATTAAGCCAGTAAAAAGAAGTTTTAAGTCAACATTTTTTACTGGTAAATTCTGTTTCTCTAATTCAATGCCCTTGATCGGTCTTTCAGAGCCGCCACTTCTAGTACTGAGGCTGCAAATGCGACTAGTTGTGACTGAAATAGTGGCTACTTCCGACTGTAACAACTTGTGACTGCCTGCACCTGGTACTACATTTACTTGTGAGTGCTTTCAGATAATGTTTGGGTCTGTTGAACAAAATCAAAACACATTTATGCATGCTGGTTGTCAAAAGGGCGTATCAGCAATATTTTAGGAACGGCTGAGGCCATTTAGTTGAAACGTTCAGGGTATGTTGAACACTACTGGAACCTTCAGGGAATGCTTCTTTGATTTACGAAGGAAGAAGAAAGAACTGAGAGAAAATTTAGTATTTGAGAAAAAAAAAACTTATTTTCCTGTTCTTGAAAAGCTTGGGGTAATGATAAAATTAATCACCTTATTTCATTAAAAATATATCTAAAAGATTGAACATTTTGTAACCGATTTTAGTTGATCAGGTCTACCGTTCTCAAGATAGCCCTTTTGATTGACCAAACTTTTCCTTTTCTTTTTAATAGGGTATTTCACTTTCGTTGTTCACAGAAAATACATTTTACTAAGACTCAGAGAAACCTAAAATCTTGGAAAACACTTAGAGTGGAGGGATCGGGACGAAACTTGGTGGGAAAAATAAGCAGAAGTCCTAGATACATGATTGACATAACCGGAACAGATCTGTTCTCTTTGGGGTATTGGGGGGGGTTAATTCTGAAAAATTGGAAAAATTGAGGTATTTTGAACGGGTGATCGGATCTCAATGAAATTTGATAGTTAGAAGGATATCGTGTCTCAAAGCCCTTTTTTACTCTTCTGGTATGCTGATGATGTGGTACTGAATGCCAACACCTTGCCAAATACATTACAAACAATCACAAACTGTTCTAATAAAATACGAAATCCTTTTTAAAAAATTAAAATATGCTTCGTACAAAACATAGAATAATTCTTACAAAACAAAATGTATCCTAAAATATACCAAATTCTGCTTAAAAGCATACAAAACACTTCTTAAAAAAACAGAAAAAAGTTAATACAAAACAAAATACACCCAAAGAAATTACAAATTCTTACTAAATAAAAAAAAATTATCTTTCAAAACAAAAAATAATTCTTACAAAAAAAATAAACATCCTAAACATAAGCATTTTCTCAGTCTACATAATCACTTTAGTGATTCTAACTGATAACTAAAATATAATTTTTTTTTTAATTTAAGTTACTATAGTCTATAGTTCGTCCTTTAATATATCTCTTACTAGTTTGCTAGGTACCGCTGCATCCCCGATCGTTCTTTAATATAATAAGAAATTCCTTTGAATTTGGAGGCCAACGAGGCCCCCTCCCACGCCACTGTTTTCCCAAAATCGTCCGATAAGAATTTTGTTATAGCTATTTTTATCAAAATAGCTTAAAGGTCTTCTGCGGTTGCGCAGCCTGTCGGGCATCTGCTCATACAGCATTCCCTCGCGAATACCATAAGACGAAATGGCTATGTCATGCGGGTCAAATCGCGCGATCACCCCTTTGAGAACCTCTATTGCCATGGGCACCAGCGACATGCGTAGGGAGGAAACCCCACAACGGTGACGCAGCTCCTCTGGATCAAAGGCCTGAATGTAGGCAGCAGTTTTGCGAATGTCCTCTGCGGACATGCGATATTCATGCAAGACCCGAAGTGGGTAATTGCGCCGCTCCATGTCGATGCATTGATGGACTTCACTGTTATGCTACATTTAAACAAAATAAATGTATATCATCAATATCGAACTATTTTATGTTATGTAACGTTATGTTTTGTTTTTCCTTAACGACTACCACGCCCTTTTTACTGGATAACCACACCCTATAATGAGGGAGGTTTTCTTTTCATTCGTACTTGACCGGAGGAAGGTTTACCACTTTTCTGGACTCTGATTTCAGTTAAGTCTAAGTATTATTGCAAAACAGCTTTTTCAGCTGTCAGGGAAGGATCAACAGGTGGCTAAAAACATTTTATCCTGTCATCAGAGAATTCATATTGGGGAAAAATCTTTTGAATGTGATAATTGTTATAAATCTTACGTTTAGTTTTAATTTATTTAATCATCAAAGAACTCATACTGGAGAAATACCTTTCAAATTGTAATATTTGTAAATATTTTACTTTAAGCTCCATTTCATCTATTCATCAAAGAACAAATACATGAGAAAAATCTTTAAAATAAAATGTATAGAAGAAATGTTGTGTGTCAAGATCCGGCGTATCTACTCATTAAATAATTCATGTTGGTGGACTCGCCTGAACACTCATCGAAATTTAAAAAAAACCGTTTTGTCCAAAATAGTCAAATGGTCTCATAACTATGCTTCAGGGGATGTCATGTCCCCCACATCCATAGGGCAAGGATTGTACAATTTATGCAATTTACCCATTGTTTACAAGCAGGCTTATTACTAGGAAACGATGGAATGTTTGATTCTGGGCGTGCCCAAAAAAGGCTCAGGATATTCAGGCGTAACTCTGAGGAATGTTGAGGGGCATTTTAACCTAAATCAAACGACACTAAGTGCATTCAGTAGTTTACACTTCATCCGATTCATAGTACCATCTTCTTTGTCTTTCGAATTAAACAAAAAAAAAACAAACAAAAAAAAACATAAAATGCAAGTTGAAAAGACAAAGAAATTACGATAAAGTATAACGTTATAACTTGTTTAAAATGAACCTAGTTGAAGAAAAAAACATAGCAGTTTGCCACCACTGGTTTACTACCCTGAGGAAGGAAGGACCCCCCCCCCCATATCAGGATTACACAGCTCCTCTAACTTCCAACGTTTTTGATTCAATATGATTGTTTTCGTCGGGGTTCACCAGGCGTTGAGCGCCCGGGCGCGGCAATGCGGCGGGCGCCGTTTGGCGGGCCTGACCCGCCGTGCCAGGTCCGTTTTTTTTTGCTCCATTGCGCTGCTTGTCGCTCGTTTACCCTTCGGACTTCCGCACGCCCCCCGCCTTGAGCTGCGACAAGATAACTGCGGCCAAAGGCGCGGAGAATTTTGCGGCTGTTACCGCAACCGCCGGGCTGCGCCGCCGAGGGGTCAGCAGGGAGTTGCGCCGCAACACGATATTGGGACAGCCATGTGCTAGTCTTCTTTTTTCTGGCATGGACTCAATTCTTCTTCCTTGTTTATTCTTCACTGATACCAAAAATACTTCATTCCGTTCCAGTTCATCTCATTCCTTGAATAAATTTAAGCGTAAAATCATTTAATTATCCTGTTATTCTTTAGTTTTAAGTTACATTTTGCTTGCAATTCAATATGATTTTTGTTGTTTCTTTTGCCATACATTTTCCTGTATCTGTTCATAATCATTTGTCATCTTTCATGATTTTGGATGCGTAATAGATAATAAGAGCGATGCGATCGCTCCATAGTCAAAAATACTTTGTTAGTTTTTGGTATCCAGCTAGCTAGTAAAACACTCGGAATTTATAAACTCCCTCAGTTTTGTTGTTGTCAAAAGTGATTTTTCCAAAATTTTGGTACACAGCCAGCAACTAAGACGCTCAGAATTTACCTACTAGCTGTGTTTGTTCTATGCAAAATTGTTTTTATTAATATTTGATGCTCAGCCAGCAATTAAAAGACTTGGAATTTAGCAAGCAGCTGAGTTTGTTTTAATTGAAAGTGCTTTTTACATTTTTGGTACTCGGCGTGACATTGCTTCAAATAAGCAAATTAAAACACGTAAATTTTATAATATGAATCAGAATAGTATCATTGACTTTACAAAGAGATATAATAAAAAGGAAGTTGTATTGTAGAAAATGGGACCCTGACTTTGCATGTCAATATGAGTACAAGCTGAATCCTGCCCAGCTGCTGCCACTTATCGCTGTCGATGGTTACCTATACGCGGAAGAAGAAATCTAAAGATTAAAAATTTTTATTATGCATACATGTTTTATTAATAAACAAATTCACAAACATTTTAAAGCTAAAATAAAAATAAAAAATAAAAACATATTAAACAAGTAAGAGTGTAATAAAGAGTCAATTATTAACTATATTTTATATCTAATTTTTACAGACTTCTGTAGTTCAGCGTAGAGACGAGACACCGGCTCAGCAATTAGAAATTGGGATACCAAGTGCTGCTTCCTTTCCAGCTCCAATGCAGGAACCCCCCTCTATTCACATGGCTGTTGGCCTTGGCAACAGTTCAAAAAAGAGGAATGAATGGGAGGAAAATGCTATACCTGGTAAGTTTAAACTTCTAGATATGCGTCGTATCGGTTGAACCAAGCTGCAATTCGGCATCGGATGAATCCGTTCCGAAAACAATGAAGGTCGCGCCCGGGCCACCGCCGTAGGAATATCCCGGCGCTCCAATGGCAACGTCATCGAAGCCGTCACCGTTGATATCGCCGATCGAACTCACCGACTCGCCGGTCCGGTCGCTAAATCCCTCACCGATCAGCTTGACACCGTCGGTCCCGTCGAAGGCACCGATATTGACTGTCGCACCGAAGCCAGCACCGGTTCCGAAGACGATATAGGCCGCCCGTCCCCCCCCCCCCAATTACGCTGGACCCGGTTGAGATTTAAAATAAGAACTCTGAGTTACGAGGTCCTTCTAAATAGGAAGTTTCATAAGATCCGACCACTACTTCGTAAGTTAAAAATACGTCATTTTTTTCTAGTTTTTCAGAATTAACCTTCATATTTAAATTAACCCCCACGATATCCTTCTAAACATCAAATGTCATTGAGATCCGATTACCCGTTCGTAAGTTACAAATACCTCATTTTTTCAAATTTTTCAGAATTAACCCCCCAACCTACCCCAATCTGAAGAAAGACCGAAATGTTACACTGGGCAAGCAAAGTTGAGTATTGGCCGAATAAAAGGACAATGAAGCTGGAGAAGGTCCTTGGGGGGTAAGAAAATTTTATCAAAAGTTTTAGAAGGGAAACCGAAGGAGAAGCTTGTTTGAGGTTATTTTGTACCTGGGCGTTCCACTTCAAGCCAGCAGTAATTGTCTTTTACATTTTGTCGGCAAACTTCAAGTGCAGGGAAGTCGTCCACATACTTCTATCGCTGTGTGTGGTTAGGCATGAGGCTATTAACCATATCGTTTCCGGTACTGTTAAGCTCTAGCATCACAGCGTTCGAACCGTTAAAAACGGTTGTAGTTTCTAAAGAAATAGTATAAGCGCTGCCAGTTCCAGCAGTTATACCAGCCGTTCCTGCCAATTCGTTAGGCGTTGGTGTTAGTGCGTTTTGGCTATAGTAAAAAGTTACTGGTGTGGCCGTGGTTACACTTAAATCCGCACTATATTGGCCGCGGTTGCCGTGGGCGTCCAAGGCCCTAACGTTAACGTTGTAGGTAGTGCCGGAGGATAGCCTGCTAATGCATCCCTATCAATGGAATAGAGCCCCAACCATCTCTACCATGAACCCCACTCTAATATTTTGATTTCAGAAAAAGATTCTATGAAACAATCTATTGCAAGAAAGGAAAATCCCCTGTTTGCGTATACTAGAATGATTAAAGAATTGTGTGTTCCCATTTGATTGCAGTAATTGACATAGAGGGTCAAAAATCGATTAGTGAAATTTCCTTACATTTGATGTTCAACTGTTTGTTGAGTAATGCTTTACAGAATGTTATCAGATAACATTGGCGGGTTGCTCTTACCCAATTCTTTTTTTAAAGATGGCACTCCTATCCAGAGTCATACAATATGCGTCCTACGTCTCCGTAGCTTATGCAGGAGAGGGGCATGAGTGTGGACAAAATACATCTGAAATGTTTTTTGCACACCAAGTTGTATATATACCATTATTGCTTAATGGAATGCCGCTAGTAGTAAAGATAAGACAAATATAAACAAGAGACCTGAATAGATATGTGGGTTCAATTCCCCATAGCTGGGGGAGAGAGATATGAAACCCTGAACGAAATTAATTCGAGGAATTATTTAATTTCATAAGAATTTTATTTCTAAAAATATTTTTGAAAATGGTAATAATCTTCTGTCTAAAGGATTTTTTTGGGTAATTTCGAATGAACTTCTTTTGCCTTCATTAGTTTCAGAATTTAATTGTGCAAAAAACTTTTAATTTCTTTATTTCGTTATTTTAAGTAATTTGCGATGTCTTCATACTTGTCTAACTAAAAGAGTCAAAATATCCTTTACACTTCGTAATTTTCAGTCTGCAGAATCAGACCAAAAAAAAGAAAAAATAACAACAAAAGGAGCTATATTCAGACTTATTCTAATATTAAAAAAAAATACGAGGAGCGAGATCATTCGAGTGGACCAAATTTCGACCTCGTTCTACTAAGAAACAAGTGACCATCTGCCTAAGCAACATAAAAGATATTGGTGTAGCCTAGAAAACAGGCAGATTCGATATTAGTCAACACATGGTCATTGCACATCTGGAAATGTCAGAGGCAACGCTATGTCGTAGTCTATAGAAAACTCCCCCATATCCTTTTTTCCCAAACCTTCTGATGAAAATTTTCAGATAGCCACTTTGTTAACGGATTCCATGTAACCGGCTTTCAGGCATGTTCCGAGTACTCGTTTATCCAATGGAATATTGGCGAGTAACCAGTCATGACTGATGTTATCGAAGCACCCTTTGATATCCCCTTCTAACACCCATTTGGCAGAATGCTTGCGACTGAGATTCACAAAGCATTGCTCAATCGCATCTGCCGTTGAGCGCATCGGGCGAAAGCCATAGCTGTTTCTATCTGCGGTGGTTTCCGACACAGGCTCTAAGGCCAGCAGGTATAACGCCTGCATAGCTCTGTCTAGCATGCTCGAGGAAGCTGCCGTCCCCCTGGTTGCTGTACAACTGGTCGGGGACGCCGGTTCCGTTGGCCGCGAAGATGTCGATGTCGCCGTCGCCGTCGAAGTCGGCCGCGGAGACGCCGCAGGCCATGCCGTCGGCCATCGTGAACGGCAGCAGGCCTTGCAGCGATCCGACTTCTGCGTACTGCTGGGGGGGGGAGACGAGGGCGGCGAGGATTCCGAGCGTTGCGATGGACATGACGTCCATGCTAGCAACGCCTCGAATTCGCGGGGCGGGCCCCCGCTCGAAGGGGTGACCTCTGGATTGACGTCGGCGTTGTTCACCGTGGCCCCCACCGTCGTTCCGGCGTCGACCTCCCACTGGCACTCGCCGCTGCAGCCGGCGAACATGGGCTCACCGTCCGTCATGAAGCTGAACGAGCCGCCGTAGCCGTTCATCTGCGTGCTCAGGGTGTGCACGCGCCGGGGCGGCTCGTAGTGGGGCCAGACGATCCGCAGGGCGCGGTCCTGGTCCATCTCGAACGCACATTGCATGAATTGTAGCTCGGCGCTGCAACCCTCGATCTCGGGCTCGGATTGAGATCCGATCACTCGTTTGTAAGTTAAAAATACCTCCTTTTTTATATTTTTTCACAAATGTCCCCCCCCCCCCAACTCCCCCAAAGAGAGCGGATCCGTTCCGTTTATGTCAATCATGTATCTAGGACTTCTTCATATTTTTCCACCAAGTTTCATCCCGATCCCTCTACTCTAAGCGTTTTGCAAGATTTTGGATCCCCCCTACAGCTCCCCCTAATGTCACCGGATTCGGTCAGGATTTCAAATAAGAACTCTGATACACGATATCCTTCCAAACATCTCAAAGATTTCTTTCCACTTAGTAATCTGTTTAACGCAGACCAGTATGCCTTGATGCCAAAACTAGTATCAGATAGTTTGCGACCAATCGAAATGTAATAGTCTTCCTTCGCCTTTTCGCGATCATTTTAGATACCTTATATTGAGTTTCCTTGACTAAATCTAAGTCTTGCTGTCTCCTACCACGCAGCAAAAATTTTTTGTATACTCTTTTGTCTATGCTTTATCACTGTCTTTATTTCCTTTGATATCCATGGTGGGTCCTTATCGCTACATTTGATTACTAAGTGCAATAAATATTCAGTAATATTTTGGGTTTTTGAGCAGTTCGACTAAGAAGTTAAACTTTCAGTAGTTTTGAGAGTTAGTATTTCAACAGATAGCTTGTTTTTAACGATAAATACTTTACGAATCAGCCGTAATAAGGTATCTGAGTACAGATAGTGAACAGAAAAAAAGGACCAGACATTAACCTCTTCTAAATGAGACTATATATTCCTGCCTGTTTTAGGTTTAACGCTCGTTGTAAGCAGTTCTTCCGCGTTTGATTTTCGACTTACGAGAAAAGGCTTCCACTAGACCAAAGGTGTAAAACTATTGTTTTTACCGGAACCATGAAAGACGAAGAGTTGCGTCCAGGACAATACGCACTATCTAAAGATACGGTCACTTGGTGCGACATGAGCGAACATCAATTAGAGGTTCGACGCCAACTGTATGTACTTGCGCTTCATTCCTTCTTCCGAGCCGAATGTCATTACGACGTCTATGGTGAAAACTCAGTAGCTAAAACATTCTACATAACAGCACTAGAGAACTTTAGTAACATCACCGACCCTGCTGCGGACATATTTGGCCCTGCCCATCGACTTCGGTATGTCCGTCCGTCCGTCCGTCCGTCTGTCCGTCCGTCCGTCCGTTCGTCATCGTCCGCTTTCATCCTTTCCCGGAAATATACTTGTTGGATTTTTGTTGTGGTTGTGCTCGCCCGCGTTCGACGCACACCGCGGCCACTTCGACTTCATGCACCTGCCCATCGACTTCGGTATGTCCGTCCGTCCGTCCGTCCGTCTGTCCGTCCGTCCGTCCGTTCGTCAACGTCCGCTTTCATCCTTTTCCGGAAAAATATTTGTTGGAGAATTCCGGCAGTTCCGGCTGGCGTTCCCGCATTTCCTTCGGCGGCGTCCATTTGGGCAAGCGCGCCTTGCGGGCAATATTGGCGCGCCCAAACCACTGAAAGCCCTCGCGGCCGACCCCGACGCCGTAGCGCAGTGCCGTGTTGTTCTCCCAGATCCAGTAGAGATAATGGTGGCGGGTATCGATGACCACCGTGCCCTCCGGCTCGTCGGAGAAATATTTGACCATCTGGCGCCGCCAGCGCTTGTCCACGGCGTTGAAATTGGTGCTTCTGAAACTGAAACCAAAATGGCGTATTTCATCTTCTGCTCAATGCGAAGAATAAGTAAAAAATAAATAAATAAATGAAATAAATGAAACCGAAATTTTTAGTAATGTATTTATTAATTAACTTTAGGATTTTGGACTGCTATTACTAGATGGCGTTGATCGTTTGGTTGGAATTTCTTTGTGTTTTTCCTTTTCAGAAACAAAAACTTGACTTCCCTGTTCAATCCGTGATCATTACGTAGTTCATCAGACAAACAAATGATCCAGAAAATCAAGCAGTTTTCTAATGGATCAAATCCACCTTGGATGTAAAGAAAGACTTATTTTGCGAGGAAGGCCTAGCGCCTAAAAGGACTAAAAAATAATAAGACCCAAAGTCCTGATTGTATAGTAAATGAGATTCTTAAAAATGACCGCTATGAGATTAGAAATAAATTACTGAAGATTGTAAATATGCTCTTTGAAAAAGGGGAAATACATAGCGATTTAGAAAATCCTCAATTAAATCCCTGTATAAAAAGGCGATAAGAGTGAGTGTGGCAGTTATAGAGGCATTAGTCTGATCTCTGTAGGTAGTATTTTGGCGTTACCAATTTTCAACAAAGCAATTCTATTGAACTACTTTCTTTTAAGCACCGACGACAGTGGAACTGCACAAAGCGGATTGGTCTTTACATAACCTGATCTTTTTAACTCATTTCCCTTACCTTCAAGAATTTTTTCATTTATGTATTTATAATTTAGTTCATCTTAATTTCTGTTATGTAAACCACAATCCGTTTTACGCGCCACCATTTCAACTTCTATGCATAGATTCTCAAAAAAAGATCTAAGAGCTCACATGTCACTTGTGACGAGGTCGGGAGACGAAATCGAAGGACGAGGGGTGTGGATTGTCGACCTGATTGGAAAAGGTGTTCGGGCGCGAGCCATGATTCGGCGCGGCGAGATCGATCATGTCGATTCCACCAGTGCCGATGGAATGATCTTTACGATTGTCGATGAAAACCGAAAGCCGACCCCCCTGGCCACGATGTTGGTCGGCTCGCGCGAGTTTGTTGCCGACAAAAAAGGCCGCATTGCACTGCCGCCGGTCGCCGATAATGTGTCTCGCAAGGCGATCATCAGCGACGGCCGAATTGCCCGGCAAGCTTAACTTAGCTGTACCCAGTCCCCATTCTAGGGCATTACTGGCTCTGAACTTAAGAGTTCATCAAGAACTTCAACACCGTTCACCAGAAAGGCTACGAGCCCCAACGTCAACATCCCACGCATACCTGCATTCTGGGTCCAAATCCTTTTCTCCCAGCAACTGCTAAAAACCTGGTACACTCCACGCGAAGGTGGCCGCACACTATTCCCCAGGAAAAGGGCTATAAGTAATCCTTCCTGCCCAGTAAAGATACTGGGAACATACGAAAAGTCACATTAAATGGTAACGAAATGTAAGTAAGGAGTGGCTCTGCTTAATAGTTACAGAAACTCTAGAATTGGCTTATTATGGTGATTTGAAACTCATACAATTCATTAAGTTTAGTGTTACCTATCAAAAACTACGAGCCTGAGAAAATTTGTCTGATTTTTGAAAAGGGTGTAAACCCCCTTTCCCAAAAAGTCAAGGGATACTAATGAAAATCACATCATCAAGTTCAGCGTATCAGAGAACCCCCCCATAGAGGGTTCAAGCTCCCATCTGCTAAAATGTTGCATTTTTTGCCAGAGAGGCTGGTCTTTAAATTGCGCTGGATCTTGATGTCCATGTGGATGTAGATGTGGATGATTGGGAGCAAATAAAACGATGACGAAAATACAGTTCGGGGCAATCAAGTTGATTTGATAGAGCAGAAGCTGCGCATGCGTGGCTTTAGAGTTCGAATATCGGTAGAGACAGTAGTATGTATTCAACTTTATTTTATCAAGAAGTAAAAACGTCTGTACTGGTACTGGGACTAAAGTTGAAGAGAGGCATCAATTTCTAGGTCAAATCTTTTTCATTCTTGGACATTGCATTCTGTTTAATTTAAACAAAGCTCACATAGAAGATTACATAACTCATCCGTTGATTTTTGAATTAAAAAAAGGAATAGTTGTGACAAAAGTGAAAGAGATGGCCAATTGTCCATACCATGTTTGAGCGTAGCTTTCCTAAGCCACGGTTTTGAACTACCTAGGATGGAAAATAAGTGTCTGTTTTCATATAGTTTCTACAGTGCTTTGATGCCAACTGATGAACCTTTTTACTGTTTATGGGTAGATATACGGTAATTTCATTGTCAAAAATTTCAGTAAAGCCGTCACCAGCGCGCACAGATGGAGAAACTAACTGGATACTGTAATTGGCGGTGCCAGGCTTGCTGAGGATCGCTTCCACGGTCTCTGGATCGGTGCATTCGGCGATTAGTCTTCGATTCTGTCGATCATCGAACAACTTGACGCCTTCCCCAATTGGCTTGGGTGGATCCTGGTACATCAACGCTGTTAAAATGAGTACCAAATACTCCATGATCTGAACTCGGCTAGACATTTGAATGCCTCTACCGGATCCGATTGCATCCGCGATTACCTCAACAGGGGTAAGATAAAGGTTAATGAGAATAATTTAAAAAAAAGGGAAATTAGTGGCAACTGTTGGTTAGTTACCATATGATGGAAGTGCACAAAGATAATAGGCTGCAACTAAGAAGTAAAGTAATTACCTCTCATTGGCTTGGTCTGGCACCAAAAATTTAGGGGCACATCTCCCCTCTCCCATAAATTGGCCTCTCTCCACAACAGTAGTACATGATACCAGTTTACTCTTTGTAGTTGAGAACATGTCCACTAGGTGTACATCGCAAGGTTTTCCTGTCAGGAGCAAAGAAAGGATTTTTTTTAATTAAAATAACAAGCTAAATTTCTGTTAACTTAATTAATTACTTAGTTGATCAGGTAAAATTAATAAAAACAAATTAAAATACATTATATTAAAAATTAATTTGATTAAATATCTTTAAGTTCAGTTCGTTATATCTATTTTGTACACTATATGCCGAATTAAACTACTGCGATGTAAAATACCGAGTGAAATACATATAATAATGTAATAAAGGAAACAAGCCAACAATTCCTGAATACTCGCTTACTAACTGAAACGGAAAATACAAACATGTTTGTGTCGTTACCACTGAGACTACCTGCGCCATCTGTTGGTAACGCTCAGAACTAGTACCCAATAGTTTCGTGACGTCTCGTTACGCTTCAAGATTATTCTCGCTAGAATATAATGGAATGGCCTATAAATAGGGCGGCCCACGGCGGCCACGGAGAAAAGACTCAGAAGCGAAATTACGGTGTTATATAAAGACTGGGCGTGAGGTTTGAAAGTGTGCAAGTTGCCTTGGAGTCAGAGTAATAGTGATTTGTGAGCGTGAAAACACGCAATCGGTGAATGTCGACATTAACCAAACTTCGGGAATTCACAGTATTTTAAACAGCCATTATGTGACCAGCATTAAAGTCCATTCACCAAACTGCCGAATTAACCAGATGTTCTGTCACTTCTTCGCATTCTTGTTGTTCCGTTTTCTGTTAGGTTTTCATCCAAACCAAAGAAGGTTCAGATGAAACTTTTATTGACGTTATTTCACTCTTTTTTTTGTTCCAGTCAATCTAGGGAAAGATCTTCTATAATTGACTAAAAAATAAATTCTACCCAGCAAAAATACCTAGGAGTTACTCTCTGCATGGCGCTCACTCCCTATTTACTATTAAGCTCACTTTCGGCAGTATCCCTCGCTGCTTTTCGGGGGGTTACTCTCTGCACGGCATAAACTCCTTTTCGACTCTCAACCTAACTTTTTTGGCAGAATTGTATCTCAGGCTGGTTTTTATAAACTCCTTTTTCACTCTCAAATTTACTTTTTGGCCAGATTACATCCCGGGAGCTTTCCATTGGGTTATTCTTGGTAGGGCTTACACGGACAAAATATAAAATCATGAATGTCAACCTCTATACTTATTAAAATTTTTCTCGTTATTACTTAAATTTTTGGCAAGTGTAAGCTGACATCCTACCAGTGTTGGCATTTATGTTCAACTCACAGCTTAGACTTCAAACTTTTTGTATGCTTGTCCATCAGTCTACGTAGCACAGGTACCAATCATCTGATTCGTGTCTTTGGTAGGGGGTGCAAAGTTTGGCTGGGGCAAATCATCCAACGCTTCCTGTGTTTTCTTCCAGATTTCTCCATGGAGGCTCACTAGTTATTAAATTCAATTTATCATATAAAACGTTTCTCACTATTCTGACTGGCAGACAAGAGGCAGAAAATTCTTTTCTGACTGGCAGACAAGTCTACTACAGACACATGCCTGGTATAGAAATAGATTATTTGTAGCATTTGGCATACCCAGTGCATACTCTTTATATTATATTTCTAATGTTTGGCACACCATATGCTGGCCTAAATAGACCTAGTTTTGGTAAAATTCTAGTTAATGGACTTTTTGCCATCTCAGAAAGGGTTTAGGTTAGGCTGCATCCTAACCCTACATCTGGATGCAGCATTCTTTGTGAAATTGCTACTACTATTACTACTGGTACTGCTACTGCGAATAAAGCTAAGGCTACTACTATTGATTTTACTACTAGTACTACTACTACTACCGCTTTGTGAATGGCCTGTGAAAATGATAGAAGCACAGGGAAATCAACTTAAATTCCGAGCGAATGATTGGTAGCTCGTTTTATTTCAATATTATCTAAGTGATTTGTGTTTTATTACATATATTTATTGCGGAGAAATTAAGAATTTGTTTTTTTTTTTTTTTTTTTTTTTTTTTTGGTTTATTTATGTATGAATAAACTCCACCCCTCTTCAAAGCTCCCCTCATTCCACACTCCTAAGAAATTCCCATTTCCCTGTAATCTTTCCTAACGGTATTCTCTCACCCCATTTGAGGACGGCCTGCTGTTCATTTGGCATTATACGATTGTCCGACAAGGACGATCATGGGCAATCCCGCATCCTTTATGTACAGATGACGTCTTAGCGATCTCAACATTTTTCTGATTATACCTCTAGAAAGTGTGATTTAGCCATATTTAGCGCAACAATCCATAGGCAATTTTTTGAAGATTGGCCGACCCATGGGTTATAGGTTGAATTAATTGAGTTAAAGAAATCTTATTTTTTGGAAGAAAAACGATGGCCGGAATTCCAGCGACAGCACAATAAGCGGCTAAAGCCGCCGAAGTGTCTCCAGTCGAGGCGCAAGCGACAGCTCGAATCTTTTTCCCCTGGCTTCTCATTTGCTTAACCATTGAAACGAGTACCGTCATCCCTAAATCCTTAAAAGACCCCGTATGCGACATACCGCACTGCTTAACCCATAAATCGTCAATACCAAGCTGCTGGCCACACCGCTCCGCAATAGTTCATGATATTAGACACTGTAAAACATATTCCACGCTTTTTTTTTGTTCCAAAGTGCACCGCAATGGTTGTTAATATTAAGACCAGACTTTTAGGGTATTTCCAATGAGAATTGCATTAAAAAGGATAGCCTGATTCAAGGGATAGACTGAATACCTGTGCTTTAGTATTTTGTATAACAACGTAAACGTCTCCCATCCCAAAATAAAACATATTTCTGCACGGAGAATTGGACATACCACAAAGAGATGGATCCAAAGATATCGAATACTGTTTACACAATGGCGTCCTCTGCGAGGTGCTCACGGAACCAGTGGTACTTCATGTACATCGGTCTGTCGAGGGTTGCCTGCACGAAGGCATTGTTGAAGTCAACCTGTGTGGTGCACAGATTGACTTGTACGCTGAGTGTCAGTAGCATTCTCAGTGTTCCCCACTCGATGACGGGTGAATATCCATCCGTGTCTTCCATTGCTGTTCCCGGCTTGAGCCCTTCTCGCTGATGGTTGCCTTGAATACACAACCGTGCCTTGTACTTCAGCAGAGATCCGTCGGGGCATCGCTAACTAGAAGCACAAAATCTCCCCAGACTCTAGCGTACCAGGGGTGGTTTTAGTGGGAGGGGGGACTCTCCTCGGGAGTATAAATTTCTTGGACGCAAAAATGCCGGTTATGATCATTTTTGAAATGTTATTTTATTAAAATAAAGCAGAGGGCTCATTTGGCAGCAAGTATAAGCAAATTGAGTCTGAAATTTTCATCTTTCCTTTACCTTCATCGTTATTCCTCGAAAAGATAAGTAAGTAGACAGAATTTAATCTATCTTAATGGTGTTAGAATTAATTGTACTCCTATGAAATTAGTGATGATAGAAATATTGAAGCAGCAATAGATTTCCTTCCAACTCTTTCGGCAAGCCATGATGAATTGGGACCAACGGTTTCCGCGACAAGTAGTTGCACTGATATCTAAAATTCTGCGGATAACAGCGCAACTTAAGCATTACGTGAATCGTTTTGTTCTCAAGTTCCTCAAGGTTTCTATTGCTACACTGACTCATCAATAATCGTACACATCTATTTGTTTTAGTTCATTATTCGTTTTATTCCTTGTTGATTTTGAAGTTTCTTAAGCAAGTGGCACGGAAGTATTATCAGAAACGATGTTCACGAGAAATAGCTGCGAATGCTAAATTGGCAATGAAGAAATTGCAAAATACTGAAGTTGACCGAAAACTGAAGAGGGCAGTGTTTACGACTGATGAAGAGTCTGAATCCGAAGACAATTCTAAAAACAATGAAGAAAGACGTATTGAAAGTATTACCAGTTACCAGCCGCCAGTGCGTCAAGCCAGCAAATGTAAAGCAAAGCCATTCCTTAATAGAAGAGTTCCTTTTACTTCATAAGAAGACAAGTGGGAGTGTCATTTCGACGGAAACACAGCGACAGGTCAATAACAATGCATCGTTCTCCTGGGGTGGAAGTGACAACAACAACAATACTGGTATGAAGAATAGAAGAAGGAGAAAATCTCAACAACAATCATCGAAAGCGGATATTGTAGATCCTGTGAAATTAAGTCGTGCGGTACAATATTTTGACATTCTTGCCCGATCAGCGGTAGAAACAAACAACATTGGCATCGATGTGTTGTGTACGGGGGCATCGGAACGTGCCTTACCCTCCTACCAGGCCATGGTTTTCCTTGGGGGAGGAGCCAGATTTCCCGGTATGATTTAAAAAAAACGATTATAATTTTGCGCTCCTAAACTTTATCCACCCGGGGCAACTACCCACCCAAAATGACTTACCTCTTTTTTTCCATAAGAGGGATAATTTTTGCTTCAATTTTTCTGAATTCTTCCCGAGCATTGGATGCTTCTCTTTCATCCCCTCTTTCTTCAGATTCAGTCACCTTCCGTCTAACTTCAGACAACAAGTCACGGAGTTTTAGAAGCAGTTCGTCATCTTCCTGCAAAACAGAGAGTTCCTCTATGATATTGGTCTAGAAGGAGAGCCCAGAGAGCTCAATATTAAAGTTACATATCAAGACGCCTGCCACATAGGCCATGCGCAGAGAATAAAGGAGCAGCCAAGGGAAGTCATAAAGCAGATCCCTGGACTTGAGTTTATAGAAATGCCTGAGTCTGATCTATGCTGCGGAAGTGCAGGCATATATAATCTTGTTCAGCCCGAGATGTCCCAAAGCCTGCTAGAGCGTAAAATGGGAAACGTAAGACAGAGTCATGTCGACTACTTGGTAGCTGGCTGAGGGTAGATTCGCCAATTAGTTAATCAGACTTTTTTTAATAGTAGTTTGCGCCATGGTACTCCCAACTTCCCGAGAATCGCGGACTGATGACTAAGTTGGTGTGCTTATTCGGATCACATCTTGCGTATCTTCCTCCGTTCCGCTATCGAACGAATTCTGCCCCGAATTGCGAATAAGATTCATTTCATTCGGATAAAAAACGGACCGATTCCTGCGCTATGCTTAGAAGTTTGACTCGTTCATACCGTTGCGAATAACAGAGCCTACACGGATGATCCATCTAAAATAGCAATTTAGAACTCGAGAACAATTCTGCAACTACTCCTACCACGACGACTGCTTCAGGGTTTTTACTGTTAATTATTATTAACTGATGTTATGAGTAACTCATATTAATCGCAATTTTCATTTTATTTGAAATGATTCAACGATCAGGAAATAAAACTTCAGAGTTAATATCTCCCCCACCCTAGTTCAAGGGTTCTACTCATGTTCAGGGTGCATATAAATTTTTTATGGAAGAAGTGGTCATATAAACTTCGGAGGGGACTCAAATGATTAGAATACAGACAAATTTGATCTATATATTTGCACATTAGAAGGGATAGGGGTAGAGTACCTCTGTAGTTTCCATAATTTGGCAAATAAACTATTATATTTTCGTTATATTATTTTATATTTCATTATGATTGAGCGTCAGAAAAGCAGGGGCGCTACACCTTAAACCCACACCCTTCCCTAATGTGCAGGTATATAGCCCAACATTGTTTCTAAAGTATTGTATTTTAATCTTACTTTGGTAAACTTCATTAGGATTGAGCGTCAGAGAAATATATATGAAGAATATTCACGATCACTCTTTCGCAAGTTAAAAATACCTCATTTCTTCTAATTTTTTAGAATTAACCTCCCCCCAAACTCCCCGAAAAGAGAGCAGATCCGTTCCGGTTATGTCAATCCCGTATCTAGGACTTGTGCTTATTTTTTCCACCAAGTCTCATCCCAATCCCTCCACTCTAACCATATTCCAAGAGTTTAGGTTCCACCCCCCCAACACCCCCTTCACTGGACAAGGTTGAAATTTAATATAAGAGCTCTGAGACATGATATCCTTCCAGACATCAAATTTCATCCATTAATCGTCCTACTGCAGGAGCTCGCTTTGAGAAAGAACTACCCGTGGGACAGCATCCACTTCAATTATACTCGATGGGTACTCCAAATGGACAGAAGATTAGTATAATGCTCGAAGAACTTTTGGAGGCCGGGTATAATGATGCAGAGTATGATGCCTGGTTAATCAAAATCACAAAGAAGGATCAATTTGGAAGTGGATTCGTTGAAGTCAACCCTAACTCCAAGATCCCTGCTCTAGTTGACAAGTCTGCAGGTGACCTGAAAGTTTTTGAAAGTGGTCGGAAGGGCTTGGGGAGGCTGAAGCTGACACGAGACATGAACTGCTCCGCGGACAGGGCGAAGGTGTGGCCAAGGATGCGCACCGTCATGCACCACGGCGGCGTGAAGCTGCGGTCGTTGACCAGCCGGAAGGTGCGGTTGCACTTGAAGAAGGCGTACGGCTCGATCTCCTGGCTGTAGTAGAAGTTGTTCTGGCTGGGCATGAAGGGCACCCTGAAGTCCATCGTCTGTCCTGGGCTGATGTCCGCCGACATGGGCGTCACGCTGAAGTCAGGCACCAGGTCTTCGTTCGTGAGGGTGGCCGCGCAAAGGAGGCAGGCGTCGATCCGCTGGGTTGGGACGCCGTTGTCTCTTCGGTTCGGGACTCCGCACCTCTGTTAGCGCTCCGCGAGAGCAGCACGCTCTTGTTCGTCGGCGAGTTCCAGGAGCGTTTTTCCAGGCGTCAGTGTTCGGCCAGCGAAAGCCGGATGGGCCAGGCCATACCTCTTTGCGCGGAAGAGGGTTTTGCGAGACCGCCGCCTCGAGGGGGCCCCCTTCTTCTCGCGGAATTCCTGGAGACGCTGTTTCTCGCTGGTCAACGGAATGTCGGGCAGCGTGGACGAGTTATTGGACGAGGACGCGCCGGAAATCGATCCCAGGACCGCGGACACGGCTATCTTTTACTCGATTTCGAACGCCCAACGCGGTTTGAGCGGGATCAGTTTCGGGAATTTTCTTATCAAGCGGGTCGTGGAGCTTTTGAGCCATGATTTCCCGAATCTCAAGACCTTCGCGACATTATCGCCTATTCCGGGTTTCGCGCGTTGGCTGGACGGACAGTTGAAGGACGACCAGGCGGTGCTGCTGACCAGCTATTGATTATTAATTTGATTTTTAAAAGTTTCTTGTCTGAAAGGATATGTGTTTCTCCGATAAAGTCTTTGAGGACCTAAAACTTTCGCTCGAATAATAACGCACTGGTTTTCTTTTTTTTGAAACAATGTGAATTTCGTTTTTACCATAGTTCTGAGTTTTTGTATTTAATTTAAGCAATTTATCTAGATTAACTATTATCTATGTTAATTATTGATTGATAACCTATTAACTTTGAAATATTATGATAATCTGTTTATCTATTATATAATTATCTATTATATTAATTAACCTTCCCCCCAACTCCCCCAAAGAGAGCGGATCCGTTCCAATTATGTCAATCAAGTATCTAGGATGTGAGCATATTTTTCCCCACCAAGTTTCTTCCCGATCCCTACATTCTAAGCGTTTTCCAAGATTTTAGGTCCCCCCCAACTCCGCCCAATGTCACCGGATCCAGCCGAGGTTTAAAATAAGAGCTCTGAGACACGATATCCTTCCAAATATCAAATTTCATTAAGATCGGATCACTCCTTCGTAAGTTAAAAATACCTAATTTTTTCTAATCAACACTAAAAAGGGCACTATTGGAGCCATGTCTCAAGTGGAAAAGCTGGGGCTATTGCAGAACTTTTAAAAGTTATGTTTAGACTCATTTGAAAACTATTGCTCATATCAACATACTTTATACCAATTCTACCCTTCTCAAGTGTGATGTAGCACAAAAAACAAAACTTTTGGTGACACTTCTAAAGTGGAAAGGATCAGTACAAAACAGGTATTATTGTAATAGTGATGTTCCAGAACCCTTAACTGGAGGTTTACAATAACCCCTTCCGTACACTCCCCCTCATTGCCATCTGCCACCTTCTTGTCTGACTGCTCTTCAACTTGCATATTTTCGGGCATACAAAGTAGAGAATCATCATCTAGAGAGCTTTCTATTGTCTTGGCGTTATTTGGGATATTGCCAGACTCAAGTAGTGTCATAGAACTTTCTAACCCTCCAACAAAACTTTCAACTGCGGGGGAACCACCCCATATTTCCATGCATTCGTCATACAATGCCATAACAACTCGCCCGCCACCACTTCTGCGTTTTGAATCAATGGCCTTGCGAAAACCTGCCTTGATTCATTGAACATTAGTTTGTTGAATCTTATCTCAGGTTTCTTAGCTTTGTCATTTTATTCTATATGTTATTCCTATAACTCTGCTATTGTGTTGCGTGTTCTAGTCAGTTTTAGCCCCCCCCCCCAAACTGACTTGGGAAAGTCTGTTTGCCTGACCCCCCTTTCATTCGCCAGGGTCCTTTATTCCCTTTACCTCGGAATAATTACTCATCTAATCCTCCTCTTTCTGACATCAACTTGCATTAGAAGTCGAACTTGACGCAAAGGAAAAATAAGTTTAAATAAATATCGCTTTTCGACCTGAACACACTGCTGTAACACGCGACCTGTGTTAAAAGGTCCTGAAAAGTCCTGAAAAGAAAAAAATCCTGAAGAAAGCGTCTCCAAATGTATAAGGAGAATCGCCGTCACTACTAATTTACTGGTGTTTTCTGCTTCTGAAAAAGGGTCCCGGTCTTATACTGTATACGATGAATCGAGATTTATTAAGACCCTTTGTTCAATATTTGGAAATTGATAAGAAACGGACAGCCTTATGGAAATGACGACCTTGGTTATTAGAAAAGTTATGGAGAAGACGCCGAAATAGGTTAACTACATGGTAAATTTTTTTCTTAACTAAAGTCCATAAGAAGTCGTGAAACAATAATGTTCCGAAATATTTTGATATCGTCAGCAACAAACAAATAGAAATATTAAGAATATAATATATATTCCCTCAGGCTTGCAAACTTAAAATCCAATTTGGGGTGGGTGTTTGGCTGAAAAGACGCCGAAATAGGTTAACTACATGGTAAATTTTTTTCTTAACTAAATTCCATAAGAAGTCGTGAAACAATAATGTTCCGAAATAATGGTTTAACTGCACGATATCTAGAAAAGTGAAAGTGCCTTCAGCGAGGCGGCGAGCTCCTTCAGTTATGATTTCTTCCATCATAAATCCAATAGTCAACAACACTTTCTTCTTCACAACTTCTCACAAACTATCTATAAAAGCAATAGCTGTCAGTTTCGATCGAGTTCCAATCCAGAAACAAGTACATTGAAGTGTTGTCGGTCAATTTATAGTATGTTTCTTGAATTTGACGTCATTTTTGTAGCGTTCGATTTGTTTCCTAGAGTGACGTCAAATTAAAATCATATAGTTTTATAAATGTTGCTCGTTTTAAGTTTCAACTTCGTTCTTTACTTTGAGCAGATAATTTTTTTTTAACTAATCCATACTCGTTTTTAATGTAAAAAAAGCGAAAAACAGGAGTTCATTACACTTACTAATATGTTTTACATTAATCTTTATACAGATTAAATAAAAAAACAAGTTTTTTTTTAACTGAAAGTAAGGAGTGACAATAAAACCTAAAACGAACAAAAATTACTCCGTATATGAAAGGGGCTTTTCCCTCCTCAACGCCCCGCTCCTTAGCGCTCCTCCGCCAGGTTGGTCACCGATCCGCCCAGTTGATACATGTCGCCGGAAAACAGAAAACCGCCGCGGGCATCGGCATACAGGGTCTGCCCTCCGTCGAGTTCCAGGCCCACCATGTTGCCCATCGGAGTTTTGAACACCGACACCAGAGGCAGGTCGGGGAACGACGCCCTGAGCTTAGCCACCACCGTATCGCGGACCTCGGGGCTGATGCCGATGGCGTTCACCTCACCGCTTTCCTGCGCCATGGCACCCTGCGCGATGGTGAGGGGCGCCGAGAATTGTTTTCCAGGTGTTTCTGCTCCCGCAGCCGCTTGATGATAAAACACAAAAATTCTTCCGGAATACGATGGTCATAAATAAAGCGCACCGGGTGGCCTTTTTCCCGCTGCTTAAGGCTTTTGGATATTTTGCGAATAAAACTATCGATAATATCATCATCAATATCCAGCTCGGCATCGCGGGTAATTTTAATCATATATGCCTCAAGCTGGTCAAATTTAAACATGGAAAAAATATCGCCGAGCGAACAACGGATAACATCATCCAGCAGGATAATGTATTTAAGGGCGCAGGCTTTGAAACCGTGTGGCCGGAGTTCCTGTGGGTGGCACTCCTCGGCGCGGCGCTGCTGGCCACCAGCCTCCTGCTGTTTCGGCGGTCAGTGGCACACGACAGCTAGCGGATCACAACCACGGTGCACTGTGCGTGACGCACCACCCGCGCTGCCGTCGAGCCTAGGAAATAATCCTGCAGCCCGGGCCGGTGCGATGCGATGACGATGCAATCCGCTCCGCGCGCATCGGCATAATCGACAATCGTGCGCCCGGCATGGCCAGTCACCACTTCGAAACATGGTAATGAAAGTAATTTAAAAGAAGATAAAGTTAATTTAATGTCCTTCCAACAAAATATTTCCCAGTAATTCGTCTGTAATCTTTGCTTTTAAAATTAGAAAATAAATTGGCTCAGCTAAACATGAAGAATAATACAGAAACCACTGTCAGTATTTACAAAAACCAGATCAGATTGTTGTATCTCAGAGCAGGAATCAGTAAGTATCGAAATTATAAATTAGGCTCTAGCACAATCTTAGTTTATAGAAGTAATATAGAGTTTTAAAAATAGTCATTAAGGTAATAGGCCGCGTCCGGAATGATCGCCTCATCGAAATCGTCCCGGACGCCCCAGATGTGATCCGGATGCGCATGAGTGATGACCACGTGCGTGATGCCGGAGGGGTCGATCCCTGCCGCATCCAGATTGGCCCAAAGCCGCCCGGCGGTGTCCATGAACCGGTTGCCGGATCCCACATCGACCAGAACGGTGTTGCCGCCGATCTCGACGATCAGGTGATTGGTGTGGGATGTATCGGTTTCGGTCGACAGATAATGAGCGGCCAGAAAAGCCTGCACCTATTTGGAAACTATTTCCAAGTAAGCGAATGAGTTTTATATACAAGAAACCTCATGTCATCTTGCGAACTTTTCATAGTATTGCTTTATCCAAATACAGAAGGGAATTAAATCAAAAATTTTTGAAAACAGCCCAAAAAATAGGGGTTTAGCATAAGAGGCTGCCCTGAACTGGCTTCGGCGCGAGGGACTCGATTCCCGACTACCGGATCCGTTGCCGGATGAGGCCTGCCGTATCTGTGAGTTGCTTTCCGCTGATGAGAAGATTGCAGGCTTCCTTCTGGACGGTGAAATTAAGAAAAAGGAGGTGAAAATCCTTCTTTGAAAATCTGTTTCTAATTAGGATCTTTTTTTAATAATCAACGGCTGTTCACTTTAAATTCACACGGTTTTATTACGGCTTTATTGTAGGAATGTTTGTGCATTTTTTTGCTGAAGAACTATGGCCTGTTCTATTGTCTTCACGTGTTTTTCTTGTAATTAGCCTCATTTTCTCGTGTTTAACAAAAAAACAGAAGCAAGTTCAACTTATCCTGATAAATCTATACAGCTACCTAACAATATGATAACAGGGGGCCTAGGTGCCCTACATTTTTTTGGTCACTTAAAAAGGACCCTAGAACTTTTAATTTCCATTAGAATGAGACCTTTCGTGACATTCTAGGACTACTGAGTCGATGCGATCACCCCAGGGAAAAAAACACGCATTCGTGATTTGTCTTCTGGCAAAAAATGCGAAATTCCACGTTTTTGTAGATAGGGGCTTGAAACTTCTACAATAGGGTTCTCTGATACGTTGAATCTGATAGTGTGATTTTCGTTAAGATTCTATGACTTTTAGGGGGTGTTGCCCCTGGCTGGGATGGAGGATGTCGCAAAGAAATATTTAAAGATAATGGTAACTTTTTTGGAGGGTGTAAAGATAGAGGCTTTGAATAGATTGGGATAAAACGGAAGCTTGTATAGCTGTGTTTGTCTCAGATGGCTTGGTGCTGCGCTAAGTTGTTACTAATAGTCGTAGAAGTATTAGAACAAAGATATTTTATACAAGTTTTGATGTCTGAGTAGATTTATTTAATACGTTAGGGAGAATGGGGTTTAATAATTAGGCATATTCCGCTCGTGTATGCAGTTTTCATATAATTACTCAAGCAGTCAACTCTGCTGAGCAATAATTTTGTTCGATGAGTCTGGAGAAATTATAAGCATAGGGGTAGGCAAATTGCCCTTCAATCAGTTCTGACTCTTAAAAAGGGTTTTAAAAAAACTTTGCAGTTTCTACACATTTTTTTTTATAAGAACTGCTTTGGTAAAAAAAAACTTGTGTCCACTTCAAACATTATTTTAGAAGGGCCAGTTACCCTCTGATCTCATCTGACTCTTAAATGTGTTTTAAAATCCTCAATTTCCAACCCAATGAGCGTAAGAAAGAGGGTCTGGTTTTCATAACATAACTTCTGAACAGTTTGTTGTATGATAATGAGTGTGTTTTGTCAAAATCTGTGTTCTTTTGCTTCAAAACACTGTCAAGTGATTGATTTACGTTGTCATCTAGTGATATAAAATTAAACCTTTGTGAAAAGTTTCCTGCTTGGGTACTCTGGGACATGTGTTCCTGAGCCTCCCGGGACACTTTTTTATCCATTTTGGCCCAGGGCACCCTCATAACTACATCAGTCAAGTCCAGCCAAAGCTAAATCTGTGAGAGCATACCTCCAGCGCTGAAGTATTTCCAGCCTGGCTTTTTTTTTAAGAAGAGAGTATGAAACCTTACCTTCTTTGAAATTATTCGCATGGCTCTTTTATGGATGGATTCAATTTTTTTTTCGATTCTTTGCGGGAGATGTCATTACTCTCATGTCTAAGTTCGAGGTATTGTCTACAGTGTCATTGAGGATGCTTATTGAGTTGGATATTAAATGCCTATAGCAGATTTATAAGAACCACTAGGCCATCCACAAATTTTCATCGGTCAGAAAATTCCTTAGCGGTCCAGCGGTGACGCGCCCAGAGTGGCAGCTACCTCGTGTGGACGTGGCCCCACGGCTTCTATCGCGTTCTGAATAGGTTGGACGACAAACGGGAGCGAATAAATACAGGAGGCGATGACCAAGCCGGTAAACGTAAACGGCAATGTAACTAAACCGATTGCCTGGCTGATTTCAGCGAACCACCCTTGGGGTCCAATCCACAGCAGAAGATAAAAGCCGATCACCGTCGGTGGCAACACCAGAGGCAGAGCGACAATCGCGGAGATAACACCTTTGAGCGGAGAGCGCGCTGCGGCGTCTGGGACTGCTCCTGGGCCGGGACGACGCCCATGAACAAGGTCGTCCTCAACGACCGTGCATCCCTGCGCCTCTACGCCAAGCACGTTCGCCACAGACCGATCAAGGCCGTGTGGCGCACCCTGTTCCCCGGGTGGGATCCCGAATGGGACAAGCTGGCCCCCGAGCAAGCGAACGAGAAAATGAAGGGCCTGGTGCGTCACCAGCGCGAGGTCGAAATGCGTCCGCTCGCCCAGGCCGTCCGGCCGACCCAGACCGCGACGAGCCGGCAGCCGTTCGACGTCGACCTTGGCGTCCCGTCGAAGACGGAACGAGAGCACGTCGCGCTGGGCGCTGATCGACTGGATCCGCAGCTGCTCCGCGCGCTGCTTGAGTCGCGCCGCTTCGGCCAGGACACGGACACTCTCGGGAACCGGTCCGAAGCGGTCCTCCAACTCCTCCAGCAGGGCGTCGCCGATCTCGTCCGCGGAGGCGAGACGGGAGTAGACCTCCATGCGCAGGTTGTCGTCGCGGACGTACGTCGTCGGGATGGTCATGTCGAGAGGCATGTCGATGGTTTAAAAGCATCCATGTACTTGAGAAAAGGCACAGCAGAAAAACACCAAAAATAAAACAAACACATAGTCTGAAGGAAAGAGAAGTACTCACAGCAGAGTCAGTGACGTTCTTAATTCCAATACAAAGAAACGGTTTAAAAGCATCCATGTACTTGAGAAAAGTCACAGCAGAAAAACACCAAAAATAAAACAAACAGATCGTCTGAGGGAAAGAGAAGTACTCACAGCAGGGTCAGTGACGTTCTTAATTCCAATACAAAGAAACGGTTTAAAAGCATCCAGTCAGCTGTCCGGGGTGGTTCAAGACAATCACCTGGGCGGTGAACGTCTCCGCCTGCTCTGGCGTGTCGTCCTTGCTGTCACCAGCCACCATGCCGCGGCTGATCTGTGAATGTGTGCGTGCGCAATTCGTTCAGTGAATGTGGATAGCTTCATGCGGCAGTCTCTGGGAATCGCATACCTCACGAGCGGACACGCCGGTGACGTTGAAGCCGACGTTCTCGCCGGGAAGCGCGTCGGCCAGGGACATGTGGTGTGCCTCGACGCTCCGCACCTCGGCCGTGTGGGCACCGAAGCAACGAGCTACGGGGTCACGGACTCGGTCGTCCTGATGGCCGGTGCCACCGAAAAGCCCGACGCAGCCGCCTTCCTCGACGTCCTGTTTTCGTCCGACTGGCGGGTGCAGTTCCTGGAGACCGAAGGGTTCGTGCCGGTCACCACTGTCGTCGCCGACAGCGCGGCCGTCACCGCCGATCCGGTGATGGGACCCTTCGCCCGGGCGCTAGCGCAGGCGCGCTTCGAGCCGTTGGTGCCGGAGTGGGAGGAGATCGCGGATATCGCGACCAATGCGTTTGGGCACTTCCAGATAAGCTAGGACGACTAAAGTTGGCAGGCGCATCAGGGATCAGACTAGATTAAGTTAGAAATAGTCTCTTCCCCGATTCGACCATTTATTTAGTGGGGAGCGATCGAAAAAGATAGTTGAGAAGAATTTTATTGTCGATAAAACCAATGATTGTTCTTCTTAAGTATGGCTTGTATTCTAAGGGTATGATTCTCACTCACGGTGCGAGAGGTGTCAGGTTCGAATCTAGACCATCTCAATTTTGACATGGAGATGATCCGAAATTAGATATATTCTGTTTAATGACTTTGTACTTTTGAAGATAATATTTATTTTTATGCCATTTTTTTAAGGTAATTTTAAATGTATAAGGAAAGTTACTGATATTACAGCTTGTGTAAGATTATGAAAAACGTTATAGATCAGTTTGTTGTTGTTCTTGTTTTTATACTTGGCTTTTGTGTTTTCAGTAAGTGCTAGTTTTCCATTATCCTAAAAAAAAAACAGGGAAATATCGCCAGTTGGTTTACTTGCACCAGTTTCGTTTATACATATTAGATAGGCTGTAAAGTACCAGTGGTTCTTGATAAGTTGTCTTCTCAAAACCTTGGTAGCTCCAATGTAACTTCTACCACAAATGATTCCAATTCTGCAAAAGATAAGCCAGGTACTATTCAACTCCACTTTTTAATATTAATGTTTTTAGCTTAGCTGCAATATCGCAGTAATTCTTTGTTTGAACTGTTGTATGTGTTGTTTAGTTGCAGGTGAGATTTAATAGTTGTAATTGGTGTTGTAGATGGTACATTCTTGTTAATGTTGTAGATAGTGCAATTGCAAGTTCTAAAATTCAAGTTTTTAGTTTTAAATAAAAATTTAATTTAAAACATACAGGGCAAATTGTATAATTGGAGGGGGGGGGGGGTATACCCAATATCCCTAGGGACAAAATTGCTGGACTGTTCTACTAGGCTGAACAAAACGGCTGCATCAACATTTTGAATGAATGTCTTTGGAAGGTATGGGCTTGAATGAATGGGCTTGGGAGAAGAGGTATTTACCCTCCAATCTCTTTTTACTCTTAAAAGGGGCACTAAAACTTTTAATTTTGAATCAAATTAGTTCCTTTAAAAGTTCCCAGCGACTTATGCATTTGGGACATTGCTATTTCTTTGATGGATTGGTTATACTGTTTTGGCCTAGATAATTGGATAGATTAAATGAACAGGGTCAAGACCTTGTTCAAGTGCTTGTTTATCTCAATTTCTGAAGTAGGAAAACAGTTCTTTTTTTCTAGCCAAATAATTACCTGTAATATATTATATATTTTTAGCTTATTTTTCTAACTTTCCATCCACATTCCTTTTTTTTAATTGGACATGCGCTATTTTCAAAAACTAAACAACTGCATATACAGATATTTTCACCGAAACCGATCCAGCGAGCGTCGCCATCGACTCCGAAGTCATGTTGATCGATGTACTTTTGGGAGGCATATCCTGCCCAGGCCACACTGGTGAGTTTATGCCCGATGAGGTGCTCGGGGGGTTTGTTAACCCCCCGCAATGCCACGTCCGCCTCCCGCTTGCGGAGATCGAGGGATTCGTAGCCGATGGAGAGCTCAAACTCAATTTCCGGATACTGCTCGCCGAACTCTGACAGGACCGGCATTAAGAAGGAGGTCGCCACAACGTCGAGGGTGGTGATGCCGATTATTTAGACAAGTCAGTTTTTTTTCAAAACAAGAGATTTACTTAATATTTCTCTTAACAAGAATCAGTATTCCTTGGACCTTAAGCAAATTTTAGCTTCATCAGGGAAAAACCTTGATTGAATTTCCCTAAACTGGAAAGAACTATAAATTCTTAGCTCGTCTAATAAAACTTTCCTCCCCCTAGCCTCTTTGTGTAGAAATAGCTGCTAGCTTAGCTGTATGGACAGCAGAGAAAGGATTGGGAAGGTAAAAGAATAAGCAAAAGGGGAAAGAACTCTCCATAAAAATGCGATTCTTTTTATGTAGCTATAGGTATCAAAATTCCGTTTTTTAGAGTTTCGGTTACTATTGGGCCGGGTCGTTCCTTCCCACATTTCGTTACAAAGAACTGTTTGATTGGTATAAATTATTTTTCGTAACAACCTTTACTATTAATATTCATTGAAATGATATTTACCATTTAAGAATCAGCTTTAAACGGCAATTTTTTTTCACTGTACGCTTATCTTTCAATAAGTGTTTTTAAACTTTCCGCAACTATGGGTTTTGATTTGCTCTGCAACATGGTGTTTTTTCACAGATGAAAAAAGTTTGGAAGAATAGGAAAATAAGTCTACTTACCAATATATTGGAAGCTACAATAGTGACAGTGGTCAAGTATAGTTCAGAACCATGGGTGCTCCAAAAAACAGAGGGAGATTTACTAGATTTTCACCAAAGGAATTGCCCACGGATAATTCCGGGTATCCGACTGACTCACGGCATCTTAAATAGTAGGCTGTATGAAAATTTCCGTTCAATCCTGCTTTCTAGGGCTATAATCAGAGAAAGGTTGAGATTTCTCGAGGCACTGGAAATAAAGGCACTGGAAATAAAGGCACTGGAAGTAAAGGCACTGGAAATAAAAAAAAAAAAAATCTAGATTTTATCAAGTTACATTAGATAAAAAAAAACAGTAAAATGTTTGTAAGACCCGGTTATTAGACGTTTTTTATGGAGCTTGAGTATGTTTGTAATATTTCACCTTTTTTGTCTATATGTAACTAATATATATAGAATAATCTATATAATCTGTATATAATAATAATTATTAATATAAGAAAAATTATTCAAGTAAAATTCAGAGTATGGGGGGGATCTTTCTATTTGATGTCCTTGGTACTTCAAGTGCAAGTCTATTTTATGCCTTAATAAGATATCAATGCAGAGATTATGACAGGCACGGACAGTGGGGGCTTACGACTGAATGCCCTTCTTACCTCTCCCTCTGCGTCCTTTTCTGATTTGAGACAATCTTGGAATAAAACAGAGCCATAAGTATAGAATGTATGTTTAAATAGGCAGTAAAATAAAAAGCAGCAAAAATACACAGAAGCAGAATGGGGCCTTCTAAGACATATTGTGTTCTTGTTCTTCCGCGAAGCAGACAAGGTAGGAGCGGCCACAGGCCGCGAAATGAAAAAGATGGCAAAGAAGCCCAACCAAAATCCGGCAGACATCGCGAAGCAGGCGAGCAAACTGGGTGAACTGAAAGTTCGCTTCATGTTTCTCGTTGGCGCGCTGATTGTTTACCGCGTTGGTACCTACATTCCGGTGCCCGGCGTGGATCCGGTTGCGTTGAAAGATTATTTCGACTCGCAGGCCGGTGGCATGCTGGCGACTTTCAACCTGTTTTCCGGCGGCGCACTGTCGCGCTTCGTTAAAGGAGGTGTGAGGAGACCTAGAACATCGAAAAGGGACGGGGATATTTTATACTTTTATGTTCTGGGGAAGTTTGCCAGAATTCCTCTGCACAATTCTTTTTGTGTGTCTTGCTTTCTCTTTTCCGTCTCTATTTTACGCGTAAAGATGTTAAGGGTAATTTTTGGGGTAAATTTTTATTTTACCTGGATTGAATTGTCTAGAGGATGTTTCCTGGGGAGGGGGCTTCTCCTCGGAGGTGGGGCCAGATTTGCTGGCATTATTTAAAAACGATTAGAAATAATCATAGGCGATGAAAGATTCACAATAAAATCACTCCAGGTAAAGAACAAACTCATACTTCCCTCTGGGACCATCTCGAGACAGACAGGGAGACAGATAGATACAGACACAGAACCTTGAGGTTGATGGCATTCACCTCCGCCTCGAAGAACTGGACCTGTCTTGCATGAATCTTGACCAAGCCAAACAGGAGCGTGCCCTACATCGTGGTCCTGATGTCGTCGGTGCAGAGGCCGACAGAGGCCGAGAGAGAGAGAGAGCACATACTCACCAGAGTGCGGACCTTTTTCATCTGAAAAAAATACTTCAACCCACAATCTAAGAATTTATTTGAAAATTAAACTCCAGAGAATATCTAAATGAAAGCCACAAGAGATAATTTGCCCCTACAACCATGCCCTGAACTCCCTCCCACAGCCCCCAGGGCAAGGGCTGTAAGTTATGCCCGGGGCATAAAAGGTATATATACAAAAGGTGATCGTATCAACTTGATAGGGGGCTCATTGGATTGATAATCAGATGTTTCATTGCCATTTTTAAGATTCAGAGTGATTGGAGGGTGGATACACTTATATGTTCTTTCAAACTCGAATGTCGGCAAAATGGATCAGCTTGTTCTTGCGCTTCACCATATTTATTGAATAATTTCTCACCGAGAGTGTTGACGAACATTGCAGGTGCGGGACAATTTTGAGATGTGTACAAAACCCTTGATTTGATTGGGTGTGCGTGGGGGGGGGGAAATATGCCAAGTACTAGGACAAGATACTTGCATTTCGGCATAGTAAGTGTAAATTTTCACTCTGTGGATCCGACATAGTAGAATATCTAGCGAATATTAATACACTTTATAAGGAGCTCAGTTTAGCAATCTAAAAGCATCGGTGCTTACCCATAGCCCAGACCCATCGTCACTTACCAGCCTCCCAGTAATCGCCACAAACCCAAGCCCATCCCCACTTCTTTCTGATATAGAATCCACAATCAAGGGCTGAAGGACAAACACAACGTCAGGCTCAGATGGAATCCAACCGGAGTTACTAAAATTAAATTGCGATCCCCGTGGTGAACTATACCTTAAAAATTGCTACTGCTGCTTGGGAAGAAGGTCACTTCCCCTCCTCATGGCGTGAACCCAGATCATAGGTGCCGAAGCGGTTGACCAGATGCGGCAGCGCCAGCGCCTCCTGGATGTTCAGCCCCCAATCGGCCCAGGCGACAATGGATTTCGCCACATAGCCGATGATGCGGCTGCCGCCGGGGGAGCCGATGGCCAGCACCGGCTTGCCCTCGCGCAGCACAATCGTGGGCGCCATGGAGGAGCGCGGCCGTTTGCCCGGCTCCAGCCGGTTGGCAATCGGCACGCCGTTGGCGTGGGTGCGGAAGGATAAGTCCGTCAGTTCGTTGTTCAGCAGGAAGCTGGCATCTGTCATGAGAATCATTTCTTTTGAGAATATCTTATAGTAACCTTGTCAAAATTTTTGACAGGCTGTGTCAAAATATAGATGACTGTTCAAGCTTCACTAAGCATCTAAAACCAATAAGAAATTATTGGTGTCAAAATTCAAGGGTCCTCCGACAAAAATATAGTTGTCAAATTTATGGTTACTTTTGGTAATTATTATTTCTAATAATGTTTTGCATGAAAAAACATAAAAATGTTTTTTTTTATTGTAGTTCTACTTATTTGATGCTAGATTTTTTTGGAACCAGTTCGGGGCTCCGTCGAAATCGGCAATACGACACGATCCTGGCTTTGTTTCGTCGCCTGGATCAATGCGGCGTCGCCGGCTGGGTCGAGCTCACTCCAAAAGTCGAACTTCATGCCTATGCGTTTTGCACCTGCTTGGGTCAGGGTGCGAATAATCGCCGCGTGATTGGCCCGACTCTCCGTGTCGGATTTCAGCGCCGCACGAGATTTTTGATCGAGTGCGACGATAACGATATCACCGGATGCCGGGCGCTTCGCGACATCAAATCTGAGGCTCTTCAGCTCCGCCGCAGTTCCCATGGATCAATATCGCAGCGGGTGTGCAGCGCATTCACACCGCCCACCCGCTGCACCTTGCAATCGCGACCTATTCACTTCCTCCTGTGCTGGAGACAAAGCCGGCTCGCCCTGTGGTCAACTCGTTCGAGCTGGAATTGTAGCGTCCCTGGGCGGTAATGCGATGCAGTATGCGCCCCTGCTCAAGCTCGGCGACCAGCGCGTCCACCAGGTCGGCAAATCCCCGGTAGAGGTGTATTTCGCCTGCGCCACGAACACGGACCGAAGTTCGATCCGAAGCAGAGCTCGCCCCGCGCTGTCGGTCACGCCCGCTTGCCCGCGACGCTGTACGCCGTCCACTCGAAGGAGGTACTCGATCTGCGCTTTCACGATCGGCCGCCCACGAAGATCTCGAGCCCGAAACACCGCCTCGAGCTTCTCACCGGGGTACGGCGTGTAGGTCACCACGTCGAGCCCGAGCTCGAAGTTGGGAACGGCGAGATCGTATACGTCGAGAGCAACGACGTGCAGATCCGACGAGCTGTTCTTCAAGCGCAGATGATACGTCCACATATAAAATGGCAAATTGAAGTCACTGTAAATACAGGTAGCAGACTGACCACTTCATTACCGTCTATTCCCCTTCAAATGGCGAAAACGCGAAAACACTACCATAAGATGTAGAGCAGCATCAGAAACACAAGAAATCACGAAGTAAAGACACTGAAAAAATAAGGAGCACACTGACCATTGCATTACCGAGTATTCTCTGACAATTAGAGAAAAGGCAGAAACCCTACCATAACATGTAGAGCAGCATTAGAAACATGAAAAATTGCAGATTGATAACACTGAGCAAAGGATAAACTCTAGTTTTTTCAGCAATGAGAGAACTTTTAAAGTTTAAGAGGCACTTCTGATACCATTTCTGTATCGGCCTATTTTTGGTTTCAGTGTGTACCTTACTACTGATGTTGTCAGCCATTGTAAACTTTCAAACTGATATATCTCATGAAGGATTTTTTCTGTCAAAAATTGATGACATATGCTTTGATCAGCTCATCAAAAGCTATCGACTGCCGTGGAAAAAAAAAATCTATTTGTCTTAGTTCAAAAGTTGAATTTTTTGCCCTAGGCTTCCTTGACGTAATGCACGGCGCTGGCCGGCGAACACACGCCGTCCATGTTGGTCGACACGCCGGTGACATAATTGGTCAGGCTGCAGCGGCCCTCCGCCATCATGCCGATATTGCCGAACACGAAGGCTTCGATCTCGCACGGGATCTCCTCGTGGATCGCGCTGATTTCCGCCACCGTCAGAATGCGCGGGAGCACCACCCGGTTGATGTCGAATTCCCGGCAGTCAAACCGGATCGCCTCGGGTGACGAGGCCCCGGCCTGGACCGACAGGTGCAGCCGCATATTATCACCCCTGGAAAAACAAAAACAAAAACAAAACAAATAAACATGCATCCGTGGTCTTTTTTCCGGCAAAAAATTACAAAATTCCAGATTTTCGTATATAGGAGCTTGAAACCTCTGTATTAGGGTTCTTTGGTATGCTGAATCTGATGGAGTGATTTTCATTAAAATCACTTGATGTTTTGGATGTGATTCCCCCTTTTTCAAAGATTAAGCAAATTTTCTCAGGCTCGTAATTTTTGACGGGTACCATTAAATTTGACTAATTTTAAATATATTGAATCTTCTTGTCATCTCTTGTTCATTTATTTTGGCTTCTCGTGTTCCTGTTGCTTCTAGGGAAAACTCAAGGACTTCGGATCGGTATTTGATTCAATTTTTTTGTATTATTTTTTGTTTTTAAACGACTATTGATGAGAAATAGGTATAGGCGAATAATGAAAACCAAGAAAATCTGGAAAGTTTTCTGTTTAGCCTAGCGCTGTGTCCAGAGGGGGTGTGGGTTTGACCATCACCCCCTCGAAATTTTTGTCTGAAGCGTAAAAACTTGAGAAAATGCATATACACAAAAGAAAGTGCTTATCTTTTGCTTTTTACACTTTCAGGGTCATTTCAGGTTAAAAGTAAATGAATTCTGGGTCTGATGGGTAACTTTAACATTGTCAGTGAGACTATTAGTTTTTGATTTTAATTAAATTAAAGTTAAAGCGCTATACTCTTATTTAAAATATTCCAGCAGGAAGTATATTTATTTTATTTTATATTACTCATGTTACTCAGTAGAACTAGATAAGGGGAAATCTAGCTTAATTTTAATTCTTAAAACATATTTAGTTTAATTTCTTAGTGTTTATTTAGTCCACCGTTTTATTAAAATAATCTTTTTGTCTTACATTTCAATACAACCAAAATAGTAAAATTTCGATAACAACAAAATTGGAAGCTACGAACCATTGCAACCAGTTTTGTTCCGCAGCTTTTTACCGCATTAAATCAATGAATAATGTTTCAACATTATTCATATGCTATCCAGGTCTCTTCAGCCTTCGGGCTTAGAATTGTGGAAAGGGTTCAGTTCAGTTCAGCTCAGTTCACTTTATTTATGAATCAAATACATTTAACTATGCAAGTACCCGTCATAGTTTGATAATATCTTCTCAAGGAATATTAAGCCCTGGATTCTTTGAAAGTTTGATCTACCTAACTTAACTACTTTCTAAGTTAGTCAAAAGCTTATCTCCTAGACCTATACTATTAATGTCCAATCCTTAAATAGTAGCAATTCTGAAAATACAGGAATAGAAATTTTTTGAATAGAAATAGTCAAAATATATTCCTACAAATTAAGGGAGGCCAGAGGTGAGATTCATTTGATGATTTGAGATTCATCTGAAGAACCTTTTATGGAGAGTATGAGAACAGTTACCACGGTGAGAAGATCGATACCGTGTCATTTCTTACATATGATTCCGAGAAAAATAACATCGTAAGACCATAACCAAAAGCGGGACGAGTATGTTGAAATATACTATGCATAGACGCAAGAAATTGATACGTTTTGGTCCAGGGAGCAAGAACTTGCCGATGTAGATGGCCATGTAGGAGGCCCTGATCTCCGAGGGGGTCAGGGCGCGGGTCGGGTGCTGCTGGTTCCAGGGATTGTGCAGCTTGGACCCGTCGCCCTCCTTGCTCCACACCACGTATTCGCCTCTCATCCCGTGCCGAGGCGAAAACCGGAAAAGGAAAAAGACATGGCTCTTCCCGAGTTCACCATGCGTCAGCTGCTGGAAGCTGGCGTTCACTTCGGCCACCAGACCCAGCGCTGGAACCCGCGCATGGCACCCTTCATCTACGGTGCGCGCAACGGCATCCACATCATGGACCTGACGCAGACCGTCCCGATGCTGGACGCTGCTCTGAACGCCATCCGCGAAACCGTTGCCAAGGGTGGCTCGGTTCTCTTCGTCGGCACCAAGCGTCAGGCTCAAGGAGAAAACAGTAATAACATCGACTGTACGAAAAATTATTATTTTTTATTACCAATTAGAAAAACTTTCCGAAAAAGAAGTGTTTCAAGGAAAAGTAAAACAGTAATACAAGTCAAAGAAAACAGTAATAATATGGGCTCTCTGAAAAATTATCATTGTTTACTACCAGTAAAAAAAAACTTTCCGAAAAAGAATTGTTTCAAGAAAGTAAAGAGCCATCTTAAAAGTTGAGACGATAAAAATAAAGTCTTATAATGATTCAAACTTGAAAAGACCAGAAATTATGAATGTCTTGGGGAACTGAGATTGTTTTTGTTTATTTTTTGTTCATTTTTTCAGGAAGGACAATGTATGTGATACCTTATAGCATGGGACCAGTTGGATGCGAGTCAGCCTGTTGTATCGGATCTTCAACATCAATACCCATTTCAGAAAGAAGCTCTTCAGCCAGAGCATCTTGATGATCATCTTCCTTTGCAATAGGGTCATCTTCATCAACACCAAGTTCGGAGAGTAGCTCGTCCTCGAGGGCATCTTGGTGTGGCTCTTCAGCTTCGATTGCATCATAAAAGGGCTTGTTGAATTAACCAAAATAAAATATTTACATCCTAATGCTACTACTTCTACTAATACTAATGCTATAGTCCCTACCAAACTAACTATATTACTGCTTCTACTACTACTGCCACTAAAGCTTAGACTACTACAATTAATTCTAAAGCTACTATTACTACTACTGTTATTAAAACTAAGGATATTAAGGCGAAAAATATGGGATATATAGAAACTGTATGGAATTAAATCGAAACAGATTATGCCCACACAGGTTGTCAAGCGGACGCATCAGAAATCTGCGGATGAAGGATGACAGATTGCCCAAGAATGTACTTTTCGACCAATCATCAAGGGCTAAACGGAAAGAAGTTGCCAACGGCCGGGGTGGGAGGATGTAATTAAGAAAGATTTATGGGAAATGGGAAATTCCTGGAAGGATGTAAAGAGGAAGTCTTTGAATAGATTGAGATGGAGGAGGAGAGTGCGTAGTTGTGTTGGCCTCAGGCGGTTTGGTGGTACGGTGAGTTGTTAGTAGTAGTAGTAGTAGTTAGTAGATTTGCCCAAACCTTTAATGTGTTTCTCCCCTCTTCATCCTCCTATTCTTTGTAGGCCCCAATGACCAACTCCGCCCCCCATGCCCAGTCCAGCCCCAGGTCCCAGTCCAACCCCAGCAGCAGAGCCAAGCCCAAATCCACCACTGCCTCCAAGGTGCCATCTCCCTCTAAGAATCATTTCTCTTTTTGTGAGGAAGCTGGAGTCATGACCTCCATTGACCATCACAATAGGTCCTTCAAGTGTCGCATTGATGGCATCCCCAAGCCCCAGTACAGAAACTTTGCCACCACCAAAGGTACTGCATCCAAGCAGTGATGTACGGTAAGTTGATATCAGTAGTCTCACGTGATGATAATTCAATCTTAGCTTTTTCCGCAGCTTCTTTTAAGCGTTGTAAAGCGATTGGATCATTTTGTAAGTCTACCCCTGAATCTTTTTTGAATTCGCTAACGATGTAATCGATAAGGCGCATATCAAAATCTTCACCACCTAGATAGGTGTCTCCATTTGTTGACTTGACCTAAAATACAACATGAAAATTCTAAATCAAACTAAGAGCTTCAATGACTGTCAGTGAAACTAACAATTGGTGTACCCGGTTCCGACTAAAACGAACAATAAGGATTTAAAGAATGGATCAACAAGCATTTATTGGCATTTTCCTGATTATGATCGTAACGCTGATCTGGATGTTTACGATGGAGCCGCAACGCCCGCCGCAGACAACTCCCTTTAGCGATTCTACCCATGTGGAAAGAACATTGCCACAGAATGATTCTACTGCCACTGCACCTGTGGAGACTGCTCAACCTGTGGAGCCTCCTGTGCTTTCGGAAAGGCCGTCGGAAGAGTTCTCATCAACATCTCAAGAAGGAATCATTAAAATTTAGAACGAGCAGAAATTATTACGTAAATGAGGGGGTTGCTCCTCCTCAACACCTTGCTTTTTACGCTAAAGTCTTTTAGTACTTTAAAAAACAGCATCTTATTGTTCTAACTAAACGAAATAGCTTTTCAGGATTCGTTCATAAAGGCTTGAAACAGAATAACAAACTTTAGCGTAAAGAGCGAGGTCTTGTGGAGGATTTCTTATCATTTTTCAAATATTGCCAGGAAATCTGGCTATTCCTCATCGGATAAATCCCTCCTCCCCATGGATTTTGGAGTAAGATGCGGTTTCTCGAAATACCTTAAAAGCCCGTCTAACATTTTACACTTTTTTTTTAGTATTACAGGATAGGCCAATTGGACATATGTAATAGGCTACATACCTTTTTTTGTGGTTTGTATTGGCTTCAATACAAAAATAAGTATTCTATGGTTTTCAAACGGAAGTAATAACACTAACATTTTGTTCATTGCAACCTGAAGTTGCAGAATGAAGAATTTTGTTGGATATTAGCAGAAATCCATTATTGATGAAAAGTAACCAAGCAAGGAGTGGGTCTTATAAACATCAATTTTCAAAACATATTCTAGCACCCTGAGCTTACAAAACTTCCAAGTCCATTCATTTAGTTCACACTTTCATTTAGGATGATTAAATCATCAACATAATATAAGTCCAGGAGAGTTCTTCCTCCCCATTTGATTCTGGGTTCTCCCATTGCCTTTCCTGTGCTTGCTTAAGAAAATTGTCCATCAAAATTATCCATATATATGAGAATAGGACACAAACTTGCTTAACTCCTGATTTAATACAAAACCAGCTACTAGCCTCATTTCCTACAAAAATATACGAGTATAGAAATTCGTTACGAAAGTTAATTCGGAAGATACGTATAATTGTTATTAATAGAAACGTTCATAAAAAATTAAAAGTTCTAGTAGCCTTTTTAAGTAAACAAAAGACTGAGGGAAGCCTCCTCTCCCACTCCTTTTTTCTCAAAATCGTCTGATCAAAACTAAGAAAAAGCTATTTAGCCAAAAAAAAAAGCAAATTTCGTTCTAAGTATTTATGTGCGGAGAGTCAAAATCAAAACATGCATCATTTCAAAAACGTTCAGAAATTAAGCCGGGCGCCCGTCCTCGCGACAGCGGCTGTGCTGGTTGTGTCTGTCAGCGTGGTTTTGAACCAGAGCGACCCCGTCCTTTCCACAGAAATGCAGGGCGCAGCAGAAAGGCTCGAAGCTCCGCCCGAACCAGCCCCCACCCCACAGGCTGTGCAGGCAGATGTTCAATTCGCGCCGTCAGCGGCGCTGCAAGTGCCGCGTTAATCGCATTCATAAACCGTGCTGTCCACAATGGCGCTCCAACCGCGATCATTCTCGGAATTCTCCTGATCAGTGTTATCAAGATGTCGCCGCCACGGAACACATCATAGATATGATCGAAGTAATCGTCAAAGCGGTCCAGCCCCCCCACCGCCTGAAAGGACTTGAAAACAATTTCTCGCCAGAAAGCGCGTTCGACGTGGGCACCCTGCTTGCGGCCCAGGGATTCCATGCCTCCCAGATCAAGCCAGGCCTGTTTGAATGTGCTATTGAGTTCGTCTGCGGTACCTTTGAAGCCGTAGTCGCGGGCATGATTGGCGTACACATCGCCAACGGAGGGGAGGACTGTCAAAAGAGTTCCCCCGACAGAGCTTTCACAAAAAAAAAAAAAACAGGAATGAGGCAATTTAAAAGATGACAATTATTGAAGGCAATTAAACATTCTTATCAATTATAAAGATTGCAATTAACAATTATCTTCTTATGCACAGGTTTATTCCACCAGCTTGTTTGGTATTAATAGTTATATATCGAAGATCTATATCGAATTCTGTTGTCTATTTGGTAACTTTTTCGATAAAAAAAATAACATAGTTAAAACCAACTTATACAGAGGTAAATTTCCTTCGCCCATTTTCAGGCTAACATTTTGTATCACCATCAATATCATCATATGCTGGAAGAAGATCAACATACAGATCTTTCTGATATGCTTCCTTTTGAGAATGACTTCTATCAAAGCTATTTTCCAGAAATATCATCTCGGCTTATAAACATGGTTTTCTTCTCTGGGTTGTAGAATTTGTAGCCTTTACTATTCTCCATATACCCAACGAAAATACATTTTTCAGATCTCTTCTGTAGCTTATTCCTCTTCTGATCAGGAATGTGTACAAATGCATTGCACCCAAATACTCTGAAAGAACTCACATCTGGAAAAAATACGAAATTCCACATTTTTGTAGATAGGAGCTTAAAATTTTCGCTATAGGGTTCTCTGATACCCTGAATGCGATTGAGTGATTTTCATTAAGATTGTTTGACTTTTAGGGGGTGTTTCCCCCTATTTTCCCAAATAAGGCAAATTTTCTCAGGCTCGTAACTTTTGATGACATAGATTAAATTTGATGAAACTTATCTATTAAAATCAGCATAAAAATTTGATTCTTTTGATGTATCTTCTAGCATCAAAATTCCGTTTTTTAGAGTTTCGTTTACTATGTGCTTATTAAACCTTTGATATCTCTCAATTGATAAATTTTGTTCGTTTTAGGACATTGTGAAAAAAGCTGCTGTTGCTGCCAAATTTTGGAACGTAGATATTTCAATATCTTCAGCCAGTATCTTTGGTATGTAATGCCGTGAATCTTCGACAAGGAACTGAGGCAATAGGTTTGGCATCTTTTAGAAATTCTTGTCAATGCCATTTGATAGCCAGATTTCATACCACAAGTTGCCAAAAGGAAGTCAAAAGATGCCATGGGATGTTAGAAGGAATTCTATGACCGCTCTTTCGCAAATTTGAGTTTTATGAGGTTGAGGCAAAAAATGTTGGTTGAGTAAATACCAGCAAATGCGATTAGATATGTCATTTCTACGCTTTTTTTTGCTGATGAACATGAAACTAAATTTTTAAACTCAAAAGAATTGTTTTGGGCTTGAAGCTTTGAGAGAGAGAGAGAGGGTTTGGGGTAGAGGTTCTAGGAAAATTGTGAAAAAATGGGTTAGCCTCAAACAAATTGCTTTAGGCGAGGGAGGGAGGGGGGTTTCTGGAGCTGAATTTCCTCCAATAAGGGGCTGCCTCATTCTCAACACCCCGATCCTTATGCTAAAGTTAGATTTTTTATCCCAATTTTTAAGGAAAGACTATTGTAATATAAGGAATGTTTTATTAGAACAAAGAACTTTTTTGAAGTGCTTAAATCATTAGGCGTTAAGAGAAGGACATTGCTGAGGAAGCAGCCCTTCTCATATATGTAATAATTTCTGTTCGTCTTAAGTTTTACTGTTGCTTCTTACTTTCAATTCAAAAAATTTGATTTGTTTTATTTAATCTTAAAAAGGAATGCTATGCAAGCTTCGAGGGCGAGTTCACCTCCTTCAGCGGAATGAGCTGCAATCCAAAACCCACCAATGGCCGCGTGCCGATTATCGTCGGCGGACACTCCAAGGCCGCGATCCGCCGCGCCGGTCGCTTGGGTGATGGTTTCTTCCCGGCGACGGGCGCGGTTCTCGATGTCGCCGATGTCATCAAGGCGATGCGTGACGAAGCCCGCGCGGCCGGGCGTGATCCGGACCAGATCCTGGTCACCGGCGGATGCCCCGACGCCTTGGTCGGGCAGCGGGGTGGCGAGCGATATTATATTATAATATATTATATTATAGAATATAATATAATATATTATAGAATTTAATATATTTGAATTCTAATAATTTTAATATTCTAATATGGCACTAATTTTCATTATTTTTCTCCCTTCGAAATTCATTTCTTTGAAATTTGTTGACAATTTGTATTTCAACGGACGAAGTCTTTGGATTTTTCCCAACTACTCATCTTTACCCCTTGTCACAATAACATATGAACTACTTGTTATTTGCTTCTCTTACGTAATTTAACAAAAAAAAGTTTTTTAAAGTCTCCTATCTAAAAAAATGTGGAATTTCGTATTCTTTGCCAGAAGACAAATCACGGGTGCGTGTTTACTTGTTTGTTTGTTGTTTTTTCTCTTTTCCCCAGGGGTCATCGTATCGACCAAGTGGTCTTGGAGTGTCGCAAGAGGGCTCATTCTTACGGAAATGAAAAGTTCTAGTGCCCTTTTTAAGTGATCAAAAAATTGGAGGGCAAATAGGCCCCCTCCCACGCTAATTTTTTCCAAAAGTCAACAGATTAAAATTTTGAGATAGCCATTTTGTTCCTCCTAGTGTACATTCCATGGTGCAAAATGCGTTTAGAATAGCACCAAAAGCTGTTTTCAGTGGCACGTGCGTACTTGGAATGCGTACATTCCATGGTGCACGGTGCGTTTAGAATAGCAATAAAAGCTCTTTTTAGTGACACTTGCATACTTGAAATGCGTACATTCCATGGTGCATAATGCGTTTAGAATAGCACCAAAAGCTGTGTTTAGTGACACATGTATACTTAAAATGTCTACATTCCATGGTGCAAAATGCGTTTAGAATAGCACCAAAAGCTGTTTTCAGTAATTTTCTGATATCTAGCTGTTGATATTAATTGGAACGCTCTAGTGAAATAGCATATTTTGGAGGGGAATCATTCGATTGGAAATTGAAAGTTCTAGTGTCCTTTTTAAGGGTCGATTGTTACCTCTAAATGCATTTTATAAAAATAATCAATTTTTTTGTGGAAGGGATGGGGATAGAGGATCCAGAACTGGGCCAAAAACTTTTTTGTTACTGGTTTAGTTCATACCTACAACCGTAAGGTTTTGGGGTGAGAGGAGCCTTAAGTCAAAAAAAAAAATATCTCCTAGCATCCATGGGCAGCCTCCATATAAAAAAAAAACTTGTCCATAGAAATATTCCCAAAAACCCTGCAAATGATGATCCTATAATTTATTTTGTCATTTCAGGCCTTCTCCTAATAGTTTCTAGTTGATGCATTATTCAAGGCTGCTTATCCTTCTAAAAGCATTTTCTCAGGAATATAAAACTTGAATGTTGAAAACTAGATTTAGAGAGGGAATAGGGAATATTTGAAAAGCCTTGGATCAAACAGCTTAAAGCAACAAACTGTAAGTAAAGAATTGTCCTATAATTAGTAATTAGATAAATTACCCAGGGTTTTGGTCAAAACCCAGTGGATGATAAAATAACGTAATTTAGGAATTATAAAATTTAACCGTGGTTACAGCAATAGCTGTAAAGTAGTAAAGAGTGAACCACAAACTCCTATGGGGGGATGGGTGGCTTGAACCCCCCTCCCCCCAAAATAAAATTGTCCAGTTCGTTAAAACGTATCAAAATGCATATAAACAAACTTCGGTGCATTTTTTATAGTTTTTTGCCCCCCCTCCACCGCCCAATCCTTGATATGAGGCGCGACGCTGCGCCCTGCGAGCCTTGGCCGCCGCGTTGACCTTGGGGGCGTTGGAGGGCTCGCAAACGCCCATCGGCTCCCACGTATCGGGGCAGGTGGCGGAGACGTCTCCGCAGAAACGACAACGGGACTTGTTCGCGCGACGGGCCATGATTCACATCCTCGGGTTGGGTTGGTCTCGGGTCACTCCCTACGGGCATCAGTGACCATCCATCAAACCGAGCCCCCGACCCCAAAGGGGCCAGGGGCCGAGGCGACTTGCCAGGGGCTGAGAGGCCCTCGTAAAGGGGACTAGTTGCACTCCCATCTATTTTGACTCATAAAAAGTGAACTAGACCGTTCGATTTCCAATCAGTCGAGCTCTCTCTGAAGTTTATACGAGTATCTAATCTGTATGAATTATATATGCCCCAGCGCATAACTTACAACAGATGTTCCCGGGCCCTGGGGGGCTGTGTCGACTAGGTTGTTTTTATTATCTGATCTTCGAAATATTTTTAGCAAAATGGCTGTCTAAAAAATTTTATTGGGTGCATTTGGAGAAAAAAGTGCGTGAGGTAGTTGCGTCTGCAATTAGTAATAATAAGATGCAATCAATAAATGCACAAATATTTCTTATATCAAGGATGTATGCAGTATTTTGTTTGGCGAGAGTTTTCTCTCTTATAAAAGGTTTCACATGAAAAAATATAAAAAATGTTTTGTTCCGCTTTTACTATTCGGAACAAAAGTGAGGGGGGAGGGGTTCAAACTAGGAACCTCTCACTGGATGCGGCCTTGCCACATGCATACATAAGATGTGGAATTTTTTATTTATACCCAGCGTCTTCGGGTAGTTTTTTGCTTCGTCTTAGACGCTCGAGAAGCTCGGCCTTGGACTCCTGGCGGAGGGTGTGGGCGTGGACCCTCGCTGCAGAGGGGGAGGACGGAGATGGGTGGGCATGGTGACTAGGTAAGCTCTGCGGAATGCGCTCTCCGAATCCCATTCTGCGCTTACGCATGTTGTCAGAGTCTTCGGTGGGTGAGAGAAATGCTGAGGACTGTCCAGGCGGGCCTGGATGCGCTCGATTCGCGGTCGACCTGAGCCACTTTGTTTTGTTTCGTGGGAAAATATTGGGGGCTTCAATGGATTCCATCGGTCAGCCGAGAGAACGGCACCGGCGGGTCATCGCCTGGCTGCACCTCGGTCGCCGACCAATCGATCGTGCGGCCATCCAAACGCGGTGGCGTCCCCGTTTTAAGCCGGCCCATCCGGAAACCGAGACGTTCCAGCGTCAGCGCCAGTCCGATCCAATAGCCATGAGCGATCAGTCCGGCGGCGAGCGCCCATAGAGCTATGAACGGCAAAAAGGAGATCAGGAATTCAAGCAGGCCGCGTCCGTTGCTCGGCTCGCGATAGTCAGCAAGGATGTGCGCCGCTCACGTCAATAATCAATATGTTTATAAAGGCAATGAAGATTATTCAGGTTTGCTGGTGGAAGAGGATCTGACAGCGGAGGCGGTTGCGCTTGAATCAGAGGTAATTGAGCTTGTTGAACGCGCGAAAACAGCGGCCGGGGCTCATGAGCCGAAAATAGCTGTTGGTGCTCATTGTAACAAGCCTTACGAGTGCCAGTTTGAGTCCTACTGTTGGCCTGTGGATGCTGAATACCCGGTAATGGGACTGGGTGGAGGCAAAAAGGTACTGGGTTCTTTTGTTGCCGGGTACCCTCTGGTTGCCACTCGATTACCGTTCTGCGGAGTCCATAGGGATAACTTGTCCCAAGTAGCGCCATCTTCGTTGGCGTATGACATCTGTTACCAGGGGCTGATGCGTGATAGAGCAAACTATCTATTTAGTTATGTGGTCCCTCCAGTTAATATTCAGTATCCTGTGAAGACAGTTGTTCTCGAAAGCGAGAATCTTCTTTTCTTGCTGCTGGTTCAGTCTCCAACATTCACAGCTATAGATGAGGGCAAAGAGTACGTTATTGTTGAACAGCATCGGCAGTCGCGACCAAGCCGCGGCCAAACACGATCTGCCACAGGCGATTGGCGATCACGCGTGCGGTCAGCGGGTGGTTCGGCGCAGTGAGCCAGCGCGCGAGACCGAGGCGGTTGCGCGGCTGATTCTCGGGCCACGGTGGCAGCCACGTCGGCGTGCCTGGTTCGACCCGTTCGCCCGGGGCATCGTAGGCGCCGCGCGTGCGCACGAACGTCGCGCGCGGCGTCGGCAACTCGGCCATCACCATGATCTCGGGCACGCCGTCGATCGTGCTCGCGAGTTGTTGAGGTAGTGAAAAGAAAACACTTGATATTGGGTGCTGCAACCATCAGGACGGGTTCTTACTTCTCTTTCTCCAAAGCCTGACAAGTTGAAGACGTTTGAGACGTAAGGAAAAATGTTCCAGGTTCCCTGTACACCTACTGAGTTTTTTTGTGACCCTGGTTTCATTTCTAAACATCCAAAAAAGTCCCTCTTTAAACTTATTTTGGAGGAATAGGGTTAAATGCCATGAAATGAGCCAGTGTCCTGAAAAGGAGACGAAAAATTAGAAAAGGAAATGGCTAGCAATTTCTACACAAATAATTAAATCTAGGCTCAATTTAAGTTAGTATTGCACTGTTGAAACTTACATAATTTCAGTTCATGATGAACTGTACCTATCCTTTAGGTAATAATCATCTATTCTAATTGAGTTAAATAATCTTGGCACGAATTTGATTCATTCTTCCTCTTCATCTTTTATAGACTCATGCAAGACAGAGTAATACGATCTTTCATTTCACTGTAATTTTGTCTTGTCTTGTAAATGTAGATTTTTTCTACGACGTTTTCCTTTGCAATTCAAATTGATTCCAGGGTTTTATGATCTGACAAAGCATATTTTTCCTACTACTTTCTTTGTAAGGCCTGTTCACATTTGTCGACATCGAATGACTGGTACAAAAAAACTGCATCAAAAGTAGACAAGATAGTTTTTTCTGTTATACTTTAATTTTTCAGCTTGTCAACAAGATCTATGGAATTTTTTTATATAAGATTTCTGTGTGGTTAGAAGAGGTTTAAAAATTGTGGATAAGAACTTTCCTACACTTGCAGCTGGGGAACTATAACACACAACGATAGGACGTAACGGAGGGAAGAATTAAATAAAGAAAACTAAATTAAAAAAAAAAACTAAATAAACAAGTTTTTCTGCAGTTTTAAAAAATTTACATTTTGTTCTAATAAAACGACTGTTGTGTTTCAGGAGTCGTTATTAAAGAATTGGGACAAAATTTATACTTAGCGTAAAGAGCGAGGTGCTGAAGAGGGAGTCTATTTTTTTCAGTTTTAGTTGCAATTAGTATTGGTTGCTCTTTACTTACAGTTTCTTATAAAAACTACAATTTTTTACTACAATTCGTTATTAATTTCTTTTGAGAAATTTATCTTATTTTTCCCACCAAGTTTCATCCCAATCCCTCCGCTCTAAGCGTTTTCCAAGATTTTATGTTCCCCCTCCAACTTCCCCAAATGTCACCGGATCCGGTCGGGATTTTAAAAATAGCTCTGAGACACGATATCCTTCTAAATATCAAATTTTATTAAGATCCTATCACCCGTTCGTAAGTTAGTGCAAGTAGTAAGTAGTAAGTAGGTGGTCCCCGTTTGAAATGAGGAAAGGTCAAAAGAGCAGATTTAAAGGAAATCAAAGCTTCATGGGAAAAAGATCAAACTAATATTTCAAACAAGAGAAAATTTGCAGCTCGGGAAAAGTTAATTTGTACAACCTTTGATTTTTATGAGGTTTACGATTGTCGCCCGAGCCGTTTTTTTTAGGAAGAAAAAAATGAATGTAGATAAAAATACAAATCCATTTATTACCGCTTTGATCGCTCCAATATATATGATAATGGGCACGATGGCAGTGATCAACGGCGATTTACTGATTATTTTTCTATTTTTTGCGTTTAATTTTGCATTAATAGGATCATATGTGACCGAATTTCTTCAGCGCTGTGAGCCCCGCATTCGATCGCAAGGGCGAGTTCCTGTACTTCGTGTCGGCGATGAACTTCGCCCCTGAGTACTCCACGATCGACTCCACCTTTATCTACCCCGACAGTCACCGAATCCTCGCCGTCCCGCTGAACTCTGAAGTCGAGAACCCCATGCTCATGGAACTCGACGAGGAGACCTGGGAGGAAGACGAGGACGAGTCAGAGTCCGACGCGACCGAGGACGACGCTGACACCGAGTCGGACGAAGCGTCGGACGACGAGGACGAAGACATCAGAAAACTCGCACGACCTAAAAACAGTATCTAATCTTCACAATTCACTTTTCGTCAAAAACAATTCACTTGTTGTCGTGGATACGTTAGATTATGACAACAAAATTCATTCACGCTTGAAGGGCAAAAATATACGCACAGCAATGACTCAAGATCATATTGATTAGTTTGCTAACAAAATTATAACCGAATTAAAGAATCTAAAATAGAATGGTAAAATCACCTCAAAAGTGTACGATACAATTTTTCCCTGTGGTAGCTTTTGTCGAAAATTTTACGGTTTACCTACACTAGCAACATCACTGTTTGCACAGGTGGCGCTAGAGTAGAAATAATTCTCATTTTGCATTGTATTAAAATTAGTTGTAAAAACAATTTCCGTACTTTTAAAGCTTTAATGTCGTTTTTAAGTTTCACATGACGTTTCTTTTATAGACAAAGAGCGAATAAAATAGTTTGAATGAAAAGTACGCTGACCTGTAACAGTTTCTTTCATAGGGCGCTACAATAGCTTCACGTCCATGGCTTAGACTGTAGTTCTCTTCGTATCTCATAATTGGGGTTCTGATCTCTTCCTTAACCTCATCGAAGCTACGGGTGTTTTCCGGTTCGATCTGGGAAACGCGGACGATGACCGGCCCGAAGGTGCCTTCGACAACGCCGCTGGTACCGCCGGCCGACAGGATCCCGAAGGCAGCGTCAGCGATCGCCCTGTCTGGAACTGCATCTCTTTCGAACGTGCCGAGACTGACATCGGACATGGTCTTGCCCTCCTCGGCGACCAGGTCCTCGAAACTGGTTCCCGCAGCCAGTTTGTCGGCTGCCGATCTGGCAGCGTCGGCATCGGCAAGCCTCGCTCTTCCCCGCGACCCTGATCGGGATCTTCTCCCTGCGCGTGAACCGCGAGGGCGCGATCGCCGGGATGCTCGTCGGCCTCGGCTTCACCCTCGGCTACATCGTATGGTTCAAGGGCATCGTGATCGAGCCGATCGCCGCCAACGTCGCCGAGAACTGGCTCTTCGGCATCTCGCCAGAGGTCATCGGCGCCGTCGGCGCAGCGCTCAACTTCGCCGTCGCCCTCCGCGTGAGCGCGTGCACGCCGCCACCGCCGCCCGAGGTCCGCGAGCTGGTCGAGTTAAGGCTACCCATCAAAACTACGAGCCTGATGACTATTTGCCTGATTTTCAAAAAAAGGGGGGGGGGGAGTGTTAAATCCCCCAAAAATTAAGAATATTATTCAGGATTCCACCCTCAAATTTCCACATATCAAGAGTTTTCAAGCTCCCATCTTTAAAGAAGTCGAATTTTGTATTTATACCAGAAGAAAGATAACGGATGCGTGTTTAATAGTTTGTCTTTGTTCTCCCTAGGGGTGATCGTAATGATCCAATGGAGCTAGAAGACTGGGAGAAGACACAGGGGCGTTGAAGAGGAAAAACCCCTTTCATATACGGAGTAATTTCTGTTCGTTTTAAATTTTAATGTCGCTCCTCACTTTCATTTAAAAAAACTGTTTTTTATTTAATTTCTGGATGTTTTTTAATTAATGCATGTTTTGATCTTGGCTCTCCGCACATAAATAATTAATACGAAGTTTGCATATTAATGGGTTTGTTTTTGGCTAAATGGCTTTCTCATAAATTTAATCGGAAGATTTTGAGAAACATATAGCGAGGGAGGAAGCCTAGTTGCCCTCCAATTTCTTATTTAACTGCATGGTGACCAGGTATACGCCCGAAAATGCAACCCTTGATTTCAGTTTAAATAAGAATGTTTGACTCATTTTATTACCGGATGGTTTTTCATCCGTTAATTTATATCAGTTTAAAATTTCACAAGGGAGGTTTTAAAACTACTTCACGTTTTAAAAGTCGGGGTTTAAGAGATGGGGTTATTTGTCTCGATAAATAAAGAATACTTCTATTTGTCTATTAAAGGACGTCAGAGACGTGAACTATTGAAAGTAAATAAAAATCAACCCCCCCCGCAGACATTTCTAAATCTCCTGAGCCACCAATCCCACATGTGTTAATAAGTTATTTTTTGGAGTTGCTCTTCCCATTGCTCTTGGGGTGAATCTTTTTATCAAAACTCCTTTGTGTACTGTTGCATTTACAATTTTTAGTCTGTCCAAGTCCATTCCTTTGTATTCTGCTTTTGATTCTAGGTTATCTAAAACTTTGATAAACTCTTTTGCAGTTTTTTGTGGGTATCTTCCTGACATCATACCTGGGTCCGCTTTGTGTCCTACTTGATTTTTAAATCTTCTAAGGCTTAAGCACACACATAGCCACTACGCATTTCTTCCTTTAATAACTTAAGATGACAAAGAAGGTTTAGCGGCGATTCCCTCAGGGCAAGGTGCGGTGTTAATTACATAATAGAAAATATTTTCTAAAAGATGCAGGTGCAATTTACGTAATAGGAAGTGTTTTCTAAAAGATGCAGGTGCATTTTACGTAATAAGGAATGTTTTCTAAAAGATACAGGTGTTAATTACGTAATAGGGAGGGTTTACTTTGGTTGTTATGCAATGGGGTTAGGTTTTCACATCGCCGCCCGCTCGCAGCGCCGAACACGTTCGTCGGCGGCAGGTCGCTGCGCGTTGTGTCGAACGCGACGGGCGCGCACCGCGGCTGCCACTCGATGTGGTAGTGCGTGGCGGCGAACACGCCGCCGAGCGAGTCGACGCCGTCGTCGCACGCCGACGTGAGCTGTATCGACATGCTAGAGTACGTGAACGCGGCGCCGCGCTCGACGTAGAGCGGCGACAACGGGCGCAGCGCGGTGGCGTTCAACTGCACGTTGTGGCTGCCCTCCCACAGCCGCCAGCGCTTGACTATTACCTTATTTTTTTCCACGTGAAACTGATTTCGTTCGTGGAACCTGTTGTATGCTGATTTTCGTTCGTGGAACTTGTTGCATTTTGATTTTCTCTTGGTGAAACTTCTGCATTAAATTTTCTCCTCGTGAAACTGATTTTGTTCATGGAACTTCCTGCATGTTGATGTTTTGGTCACGAAACTTGCTGCGTCCTGATTTTTGTACGTGAAACTTGTTGTACGTTGATTTTTCTCTTCGTGGAACTTGTAAATTGATTTTTCTCCTCGTGAAACTGGTTTTTTCTTTTAGTTGAGCTGCAATATCAATTAATTTTTAGAAGCACTTCATTTCCACGGTTCATAAGAGTATTTGCAAATCTTTTGAGGGCAGGACCAACAATTAAATGGACTGGATACTTATCAGTGAATTGAGGAGATCGTTCCTTGAATATGTAAGAACGCATCATGGTGCAGACGGCTTCTCAGATCATCAACTTGTGATAACAAAGTGCCAACTAAAGCTGAAAATTGAGGGGGAAACCTACTACAATAATACTAAGTTTTATTTTATCATGAAAAGTTTCCGGAGAGTGATCTCTCTTTTTTTCTTGGGTATTCCCGGCTTATATTCTAGTCTTGTTTGTAGAAGTGCCTATTTCTTGTTAATATCTTGCTACGTTCGTATATTTGTAAGGTCTTCTCCCTTAGATTTTGTAATATTCAAACCTTGTATCTAACTTTTTCAAAAATTGGAATATTGTCTCATAGGATGATTTAATACCCCCAGGTATATGGAATATTCGGTAAAATTGCCCCGATTTTCTTTATAAATATGTATTTCTGATCTAGACTAGGCTAATAACTCTTGAATTTTCTGGGAGGAAACTAAACTTGATCCTAATATGCAATTACAAGACATATAATTTGAAGCGATCTAAACTTCGACTCGGTTTCGTACAACAATGAAATTTGAGGATGCCTTTTTTTAACATTTCATCAAAGCGTGTTGCCAATTTTTAAGGCTTTGACACTATAAATGCCGTGACATCCTGGGACGCCCATGATAGTCTAACCTCAAAAGGCCAATTTCATGTAATTTATGTGCCTTACATGGGTTTACATAATAAAAAAGCTATTTGAATGTACATGTTCGCGTTCAGATCCGACCAGACATCCGCCAGGTACTGTTTTTTTACCCCGAGCAGGTCGATTCTCTGTCCGCCCGTTACCTTGACCGAGGGGATGTCGAACCGGTCGACGACATCGGCAATGGCGCGCAATTCGTCGGCGCTCGTCATGCCGTCCCACATCCGCGGGACGACCGAGAACGTCCCGTCCTTTTGTATGTTCGCGTGGGCGCGCTCGTTGATAAAACGCGACTGTGCATCGTCGCGGTATTCTCCCGGCCACGTCGACAGCAAATAATAATTCAGCGCCATTGTGCCCCCATCACTTTTTATTTAGGCAGCGCTATTGCACTGCCTATGATCTTGGTTATTATGACGATTTTGTTTGCTTGATGTTTTGAGGAATATGTACGCATTGCTGGAAATAAAAATTGTTTTCAGTAAAGTGCAAATTACTTTCTGGTCTTTGGAAGGCACAGTCAGCCCTACTTCGCTGTAGTAGTTTCTGCTCGTTTTAAGTTTGATGTGATTATTTGCTGTAATTTCTGTTCGTTTCGGGTTTTATCAATTTAGTGACAGTATTTTATGGTCGTAAGTTGTCTTCCAGTCACTTTCGAACTCTAAAAAGAGCACTAAGTACCTTAAGTTACAATCAAACACGTACTCCTCAGATTAATACGATCAATTTCTTATGAAAAATGTATGCAGATAATGGCCCATGTAGCACAGGTTTTTAACGTGTAATCGAGGTAATATAGTTGACAGGTGATTTGCCTAAATTGCACTTTTTTATCATTATTTTCTAACTTAGTCTAGACCCCTTTTTCCAAGGAAAACATCATATATAATTTGCTACTTGTACGAAATGTATTGTGTATAAAATTTTGAGATAGCCGTTTTGTTCAACATAGTCGAAAAACCAAATAGCATTGTCTTTGGGGACGACTTACTCCCTCACATTCCCCAGGGGAGGAGCTGCAAGTTACAAACTTTGACCAGTGTTTACATCTAGTAATGGTTATTGGGAAGTGTACAGACGTTTTCAGGGGGATTTTGTTTGGTTGGGGGAGGAGATAGGAGAAAGAGTTACGTGAGAGGATCTTTCCATGGAGGAATTTGTCACGGAGGAAGAGAATATCCTTGAAGGAGGCAAAGGATTTTGTAAAACAAGTATTTCGCAAATATTTGATTTTCATGAAAAACGATGATGAAAAAAAATCTTCACCTCGTTGATTACGAATCTTAGGCTGGTCTCTCATCCTGTTGAAATCACAGTAAAACAAAAATTCTTAATTTGCATCGCCTCGGGGTACTTGTTTGGTTAAAATAAAGAAACAAGAATATATAAATTTTAAGCACCATATTAGGCACTGATTAAAATATGATTTTGTCGCAATTTTTCAGTGGGAGGAGACTTAAAACTTACGTTTTCGGTTTTTAATGACTGACATATATTTTATTTTATTATTATTAGTCTTCAGAGCCATTTGGGAAAATTTTAATACTAATTAAGTCAGATTATGTTGAATGTCCACTTGGCAGTGAGTCATGAGAACAATACCGTCTGCGAAATTAAAGTCGTTTATTTGACGCTTGGGTTTAGTTGTTCGCCTCATTTAAAATGGCAAGCTCAAAGAATAAAAGCATTAAGTATCTTGAATAATATCGGAAATAGTAAAGATCCCTGACGTACACCGGACTCGACAGGGAACCACCCTGACAGCTCATTAAAGGTTTTGGGCCCGTGTTCCTTCAAGTCTCGATTCAACGTCTGTTTTCAAAGCTAAGAAAACTACAGTCTATGCTAACTGAGTACTAGTGTACTGGTAACAGAAATATGGTAACTTGAAAATACCTTCACTTGGTCAAGTTTAGGCCACCGTAGATAGATTCCTGAAAGTTTCACCCTTCGTTTGAATGTCCGAAGCCTATTTTTGATAAAATTGTGATTTACAAACTATAGAGTGATAGATGAACAGGTCCGTATCCAGAATTTTTGTCGGGGATGGGAGGTAGAAGTCATAGAATCTTAACGAAAATCACACCATCACATTCAGTGTATTAGAAAACCCTACAGTAGAAGTTTCAAGCTCCTATCTACATAAATGTGGAATTTTGTATTTTTGACAGAAGGCAGATCACGTATGCGTGTTTATTTGTTTTTTTGTTTTTTTTTGTTTTTTTTCCCAGGGGTGATCTTATCGACTCAGTTGTCCTAGAATGTTGCAAGACGGCTCATTCTAACGGAAATGAAAAGTCCTGTTGCCCTTTTTAAGTGACCAAAAAAATTGGAGGGCGGGATAGATAGTATCCTAGCCTAGGTACATTTGGTTTAGGAAATGAAAATAGTAGGCTAATGGTTACAGACTACTTTAGTTTTGCAAATATAACAATCTAGTTATAAGCAATACACTATTTAGTCATATAATGGCTCATAAGTTAACATGCTATTCATATAAAGATATGACAAATAGCCTTATTGATTATTTAATTGTAAACCAAAGGCTGGCATGATTGCTGCAAGATACCAGGGTATATATAGGTGGTGTTATTGATGTTGAAAGAAGAAATTGCCACCTAGGAAAAAGAAAATTATCGTGCGCGTGTTCGCGCGTTTGATCATCTGTCAGAGTTTCGAAAAGAGCGACAGAAAAGAAAAACAAAAAACAAAAATCAAGAGAATCAAAAATCGCTCGTCGTCGTCGTCGGCAGGAGGAGAATTCTCATTGATGGCTTTAATGATATCTTTTCCATCCACAGTTGCTTCAATGCCCACCCGACTTTGCTTTTGTAGAAGTCGACGGCGGGGTGGAAGTCAAATGAGAACAATGCTACCCTCTATTGTTCGCATTGGTGTTGTTGTTGTTTCTTTAAACTTTTCTATGCTTAGCGTGCTTATTGTTCAGACTTGTTAATACATACCCTTCATTTTTATTCTTCCGCTGGATTCTTAATAGGTTTTATGTATCAAGACAAGAAAAACAAAGAAAGTTTGCGTGACCGTTTTTTTTAAGCCTCACTGATTGCTAGAAAGCTCGATAAATTTCAAATACTGTCAAATGTCGTGTAACTTAATTTTTACTGCGTAACAAAAAAAGGGCTCTTTTCTTCTTTTTTGTGTTCATAACCTATTCTTTGACAGCTTTTCAATCGTAACGAAGGAATATTCGAATATATACATGATCTACATACTCCGCATTATAGAGAGATGAAAAGGGAGACCCATCATCAGCCTATCTCTGATATCATATGTATGATATAATGGGTTCTCGCTCAGGTTCCTATATCATTTCTCGCGCGAAATTTGACCGACGTTTTCGTTTTTCGATATCCGCGAATGTGGTTCCTACTGATTGAGGCAGTGTAAGGGATATTGTGATGTAATTTATCTAATAGAGAGAGAGTATAATAATACTCAGCATTGTGGCGAATACATCAAATGGGAGTAACAAGAAAATGTCCTATTTGTCTATGTGAATTTATAGGTGATATAAGTCAACATCTAGTTTTACAAGGTCATTTTTCACTAAACTTACCCAAATTAGACTTAGAGGGAAGTACATCACTAGATATTGCACAAAATCGTTCTACAAGTGTTCGTTTCAATTCAGTCCCATTGGGTTCTGAAGAAAACAACTTGGACAACCATAATATATATTTGAAAACTTCTTTGCATAGTGAAAAACCTAGAATATTGAAAAGACGGAAAGAAATACAAAACACGCGTTGTCGTTGTTGGGTCGTCGTCGAGAATCGTCGAATGAGGGAAGAAGGAAGAAGCGTCGAAGTGTTGTTACTTTGTGGTCTCACCACCATGATCATGTAGCAACAATACGTCGATCAAACTATTACTCCTTTATTGTACTGCTGTCATCCAGAGCGCTAATAGAAATATCCAAACGAACCAGAAAGGTTGTTGCGCGCTTTCACGTGGCTTAGTTATCACTGCAGTTAAACGAGGTGAGTCGGTAATACATGTCATCTCGCGACGCGCCGCGTCGTGAACACTGTGCAGTTTTTAATGCGATGGGATTCTTGCATGACGTCAAAAATCACATCAACTGCTATTCTTCAACCTATTAAGAGTGAGTTACGAGCATCAGCATGTTTTCACTATTTTAGCCAATATTTGCTGTAACCATGTGTCTTCCATGAAAAGATATAGAGAGCTGCTTCTGCGCTGTTGACTAATCTATGGTCAAATGTGACTATATAAGATAAGGGTTCATCATAAGAAAGAAAACAAAATAAACATATGCTGGGTTATGCAAGTGTTTCTTCTGACCTCTGATACGCTGAATCTGACGGTGGGATTTTTTTTAGAGTTCAGTTGATATTGAGCCGGGTCGTTCCTTACTTACAATTCGTTGCCACGAACTGTTTGAACGAAAAAAACGAAATGATATATTTTATTATTTTTTTCTATGAAAAAGGCGAAGAGAAATTAATTTAAGAAGCTTTTCCCGCAAACAGGTTTTCTAAAGAAAATTAAGAGCACCATTAAACCAAAAATGAGCAGAAATAAAGTCAAATAAACTTCCAAGCACGAAACTGCAACAAATCACCTTCATTAAAGCATTTAGGTGGATTCTGGGATGGGATCCCCAGTGCTATTAATGATAATTTTGAATTACCATAAATATGGACTTTGTATTCATTATCATTTCTGCTAGTTTTGGGTGTCATCCATTGATTTACAGCACTTCTTTTATATTTCAAACTTTACACAATGATATGTATCACTTTATTTGGTTTAAGGTTTCATGTATTCATCCACAAAATAAACTTATTAAATGGTTTTCTTGTTGTTCCAGCTTTTAATATTGCTCTTTTACTTTTCTATGAATTTTCGGTATACTTATATATTAGAAAGTGGCCGTCGATAAAAACTGTATAATATGCATATATGGGTTAATTGAGGGGAGGGGGATACTTTTGCAGATGGAATGGACAAAGTGGCCCCACTTTCGTCCCTTCAATCATACACATTGACGATGCTTTATATAGCGTTGAAATCAAAAAGGTATAGGTCCTTCCAACTTTTCTATCAAAATGTAAAGCCTTTTATTTTATTCGGGATATTTATATAGTTTTGGGCCCTTACCCTGTGGGCTGCACTTACCATGCCATCCCTGGTCTCCTCCTCCCAAAAAAAGCATCTGCTAATGTGATATGGTGCTCTCTAAACCTTTATTGTCTAACGGCTTGAAGTTCTGTTGACCTGCCAGAGCAAGTGAATAGCATCAGAAAAAAGAATAACTATATTTAAAGAAATATAGAATTTGAAGAATTATATTAATTATTAATTCTGACAGGTGGAAGTAAATTGGCTTATCCAGATGTTTTTACTGCAGGTGCCACCGTTGCAAAAGACACTTAATGAGTTTTTTGACACAATTTCAACTAACTTTTTATATTTTTGCTCTGCCCCATGCGGGATAAAATCGCGTGTTGTCAACAGCTTGCATTGCAAGCTCACGTAGCGTTTTTTGTTGTCCTGAAACAGTTTTGTCTTGTTTCAGGTTCATACCGATAAACCATTGTGGCGTAGAACGAAAAATAATAGGAGTTTTGTGTCGCCAGCAATGCGGATAGCTGTGTTCTAATTTTTTTAGACACAGTAGATGGTTACTGGCACTTAAAGTACCGATGACAACGTCGTTTGCCTTCCAGACTGATAAATTACCCACCAGTGGTTTGTCCGCTGCTGGGCTATACCGGCACTGACCGTGATGTCAGCCGACGCGAAAAAACCACCCGGTTACTGACTGAAAACCAACGGCTCGTGGATCAGACGCAAGAGCTGACGCACACGGGTAACTGGAATATTGACCGTATTACCGGAAAGGCGTTCTGGTCTGCGGAAATCTACCGTATTTTTGGCATTGACCGCGCCATTGAACCAGGACCTGACAGCTTGTCTGACTTGCTTGTTGCCGAGGATAACGAGAAAGTGCTTGCCTCGATCGAAGAAGCACTCAATAACGCAGGTGATATGAATTTGAGGTGACTACTACAAATTTCGAAAATGTTTTGCTCATCCCAGGCAAAGCTCTACACGAGCTGCAGATTGTTTAAACTAAAAATCCCATGAACAACTACAAGTTTTTATAATCTAAAGGAAAAATTGGGGCCCTGGCATGGGAAAGACAATGGAGAAAATTTAACGTCACTTTTGGAGCCACATTTCGAGAAAATTTAATACCAATTTCGAAATTTCTTAGAGAAGATTGAGATGATAAATGTAAAGAATATTCACTTTTGGTACCGACATCTGAAAAAGGAGATGTCGTGTCGTCAAAATTTTGTTCTTAGGCTAATAGTTGAGAAGTGCCTGAGTTGTCAAACATCTTTGGTCCTCAGTTCTATAGATTATGAGCAAGTGCTCACTTTTGTTGATAGAAGAGCTTTAGCAAAGGTCTTATCTTGTATGGTATACCAGATAAATACATTAAATTGATTTGTGGTAATTACGAGAATAACACTTCTGCGCATGAGGTAGGAAATGATGTTAGCTGCTGGTTTTATCTAAATCAGGAGCTAAGCAGGGTTTGTTCTCGTCTCGGGTCGCGACCTCGGATTGGGGACGGCGATCGCAACGCTGGGTGCTACAGAGATCGGTCTGATTACGATCGCCTACAATGCCCAAAAGGGCTTCAACGAGGGCTTTTCCGCCTTTCATATCGGACTGGCCGCCCTGATCGGTTGCGCCTTGGTCGGTCTTTTCGGTTTTGTCGTGAAACCCATCCGGCGCACCGGCGTCTTGACGCTTCCCGAATACTACGAGGTCCGTTTCGGCAGGGATATTCGTATCTTCGGGGCAATCGTGATGGCGCTTGGCTACCATTCCGCGCACTTTTGCAGGCTGGTCCATATTGGCTTCGTCTTCCAACACGCCGTCAATCCAGCGCGATACCGGAATGCCCTTGCCTTCCATCAGCTCTTTCGTCGCAAAACGCCCGAGCAGATAGTCGTAGTCTGTTTCCCAGACCCGGGCCCAATGTTTCCAGGAACCGGTCTTCCCTTGAAAATAAGATGATTCAAAAGTAGGCCGAAAAAGTGTCTCTCAAAATAAACACATGTAACGGCTGAAAAGAGCAAAGACCGCTTGAATTAACCATGCAAGTTTTTATTTATTTTGATATCCCTGGTATTTCGGATCTAAAAGAATTCTCAATCAATTGAATATCTGAGTGAAAGGTGTGGGATGGTCACTTATTGAAAATTAAGTTATATTACGGTATTACCTCCGATAACATTGTCCGGAAAATTGCAGACATTTAGACTATCGTCGAAGACGAGACCGGGAGGACATTTGTGCACTGTTGCCAAGCCATTAGAGCACTGGATGAATTGCGTGCAATTTCCAGGATACAAATAATAAACAGATTCATTATCATCTACACTTGCCCTAGAAAGCAGGGTTGAACCACATGTCTAGTATAGTCTAGTTTTTGAAATATGGTCAGTAAGCCAGTTATGGCTGGTAACAAACCATAGGCAATTTCTCTGTAAAACATCTAGTAAATCTTCATCTGCTTTTTGGAGTGCCCATATTTCAGAGCCATAGTTGACCACTGACATCACTATAACTTCCAAAATTCTAATCTTGGTTTGTAGACTTATTTTCCTATTCTTCCAAACTTTTTTCTAACCGTGAAAAATTTTCCCTGAGCTTTAACTATTCTACTTTTTATTTTGAATCCTGACCAGATCTGGTGACACTTGGGGGAGTTGGAGGAAGACACCAGAAATATTTTGAAAAAACTTGGAGTGGAGAGATTGGGGTGAAACTTGGTAAACAGAATAAGCAAATGTAGTAGATACACAATTGACATAACTGGATCAGCTCTCTTTGAGGGAGTTAGGGAGGAGTCTAGTGCTTTGGTGCTTCTGGACATGCAAAAATTGGTAGACATGTCAGGGACTTGCACAAATTGACTTGATCAAGTTGTTTCCCTAATTCAACCATTTGGGCGAGGCCGGCTGCTAAGGTGCGACCGATATTCCTGCGATGCGAGACTGAGAATGTGGTTGCCCACTTCGGTCGTTCTGTGCCGTCGGTCCGGGCCAGCATCATTCGGCCTTATCGGTCCAGTTTGACAGTTTCGGTGCACGCCATGGACTTTGATCACTGACGAATGTAATGATGCAGTTTCTGTTAAACCGCTCGGCGACATTGTCGATGCGCAGTGAACCGCGACCAAGCTAACTGTTGCCGCCTTAGTGGCGGTCCATATTTGCTAATATCCCATTTGCCTATTTAGTTTTTTCTTTATTTACAATTATTGCCTCTCTCAGGAAAAAGCAATTAATTCAAGACTTCCAGAGGCTTTAAAAAAAACGACCGTTTATTGTAGTGACAGTGGGCGGCTGCAGTGCTACCGCGGACCTTAAATAAACCGATCGTTTTATCTTTACCGCCCAATGTGTACGGCGCAGTACCATCCTATAAACATCTGAATCAGTGCAAAATGCAAAGGAAAATTTGGTTTGTACTCCCCAATCATACTGACCTAGCAAGAATATTTTGTCCGCCGGTTCTCTCAAAGCACTGAAACCTCGATAAAAAGAATTATTTTAATTATTACATTTATTTCTAACTCGCTCGATGCCGCTGCGCGGCATCTTCGCTCAAGGGTCTGTGTCGTTTCCATCCTTAAATCGCTGAAACATCGTTAAAAAGAGTCATTATAATTATAACACTTGATTCTAACGCGCTCGATGCCACTGCGTGTCCTCCTGCGTCTTTTACAACCTTAAATCACTGAAACATCGAGAAAAAGAATTATTTCTATAACTATTTTGATTTTTCCGCTGCGCAGCGCCATGTTGTTTCCTAAAATTCTTTTTTTTTATGCATTTTTTGCATACTTAAAAAGTGGAATACTCAGCTGTTACAAAAATGTCTCGTCCTGTGTAGTCTCATTGACTTGCTATGATATAAAAAGTAATAAGAACTTGTGCTCTTTGATCGTGTCGTCCATCCAGGGCCGTATCCAGGATTTTTTTTTCGTGAGTTAATTTACACAAGGATATTTTTAAGAGGGGGGGGGACACAAAAAAACTCCGAAAACGCATAAAAAATTTGTTTATATCCATTTTTTTTCAAGCTATTTGGGCAATACCTTAGCCTCACTTCTATTGATAAGGACGTCGATGACAAAGTACTGGTGTTGCTTTACGCGTTTTTTGCTCTCGAACTCAGGAGCTTCGTACGTGCCAATAAAAACGGAACCACGATCCTGCGAGGCATCGAAAGACTACATAGAGGCTGGCAGGATGGAGATTACACAGGCTGGCAGGATGGATACACAATAACACCTTGGTCAGAGCAATCGCGGTGGCGATCCTCCCAAGCTGTCCGACTCATTGCAGAATGAAGTAAAACTTCAAAGTCCCCTCCTCAACGCCTCGCTCTTTACGCTAAAGTTTAACTCTTTCTCACAGCGCTACTTTTTAAAACAATAAAAAATTTTAGCGTAAAGAGCGAGGTGTTAAAGAGGGGACAACTCCTTTCATATATGTAATAACTTCTTTTCGTTTTAAGTTTCAATATTGCTGCTTACTTGCAGTCGAAAAACTTGTTTTTTTTTATTTAATTTCTGAACATTTTTTAATTGATGCATGTTTTGATTTTGACTCACTCCACATGAATAATTAAAACAAAATTTGCATATTGTATAATTACGTAAAATAAAACAAGCGTTTTTAAAGGTTTGATTTTTTCTGTGCTGATTAAAAATACTTTGTATTTATTGTAAAAAAAGTCGAAAACTTGTTTCTAAATTGTTGTTCTTGTTATTCTCGAACATCGTACAGGGACCGATAGGGGAATTATTATTTATTCATTGAAAAAACTATAGTTTACAATCAGTTGTACTCCAGCTGTTGACGACAACAATATGTATCAATTTAAAACACCATTGGATCATTTCCTTGTGGTCCCTGACCACAAGGAAATGCTTGATGGTACGCCTGAGGTCGATGGGTTTTCTACGGTGCCGGGCGATGGCATTGATGGATATGCGCGCGAGGAAGTCACCGCGGCTGCCACGAGCTTCACGCGCGCGCCGAAAGGCTGGTCTCATTCGGAATCCTCAACCCTCACTACGGCCGGACTTACGGCTTGGCGGGCCTTGTTCGCGGACGACAAGCTTAAGCCCGGCGATACAGTGCTCGTGCAAGGCACGGGCGGCGTTTCAATTTTCGCGTTGCAGTTCGCAAAGATGACCGGCGCACGGGTGATAACAGGCTTGAGGCTCAAAGAAAAATTACCAAAAACATCCATGCCGAGGAACCACAAGAACAACATGAAAATAGGCTTGCGGCTCGAAGAGATAATGCCAAAAGAAAGCGTACCGAGGAATCACAAGGGCAACGTGAAAATTATCGCCTGCCATTCAGGTATAGCCCAGTCGATGATTATAGCTTGAGAAGATGTGTTCAAATCGGGATTATGTCTAAAAGTTGTCTCTATTGCAAAGCCTTGAAATTTAATGGTGAAAAAATGGGAATGAATGAATGAATTTTACTTTTCCTCATAGCACTTTATTTTACTTCAGATTTTGTCATTTGATGGTACTGATTTATTTTTTCCACTTTGCTTATTATACTGTCTTTTAAATTCGGGCGAACTGTTCCCGTTCGTTGTTTTTTTTTCTACTATGTTCACTGGCTGAGAATAATGCATCGTTCTCACGTCTTTATTATTTTTGTCGAATTTTGAGGTGGCCGAATTCCCCTTTCCCCCCACGAAGTTTCCCCATGGAAAACTCATCCAAGAAAAACTCCCCCCGGGATATTCTTGCCCACGATGGAGTTCCGGTTGGAGTACCTGTTGGTGTTGCAGTTGGTGTTGCAGTTGGCGTTGCAGTTGGAGTTCCAGTTGGAGTTCCAGTTGGTGTAGCGGTTGGTGTACCGGTTGGAGTTCCAGTTGGAGTACCTGTTGGTGTTCCAGTTGGTGTTCCAGTTGGTGTACCGGTTGGAGTACCTGTTGGAGTTCCAGTTGGTGTACCAGTTGGTGTTCCAGTTGGTGTTCCAGTTGGAGTACCTGTTGGAGTTCCAGTTGGTGTACTAGTTGGGAAAGCGGTTGGTGTTCCGTCTTTATCTGTCCATTTTGTGATAACATTACCTTTTCCTTTGTTTGAATGGCCATCTACATGAAGTTTTTAAACAACTTTTACTTTTTTGTTCTTATTTGAAATAATAAAAACATTGCCTTTTTCATCTTCATAGGTTATAAACTCGCGTACGGTTCCTCCGGTTTTAATGGTGATCTTCCCATCACTTTCAATAACCTCTGTCTCTTCATTTTCACCACTGCTACTACTGTAAACAAAAACATTATTTCCTTTTTTAGAGGTGTGAAGTTTTGTGCTTCCCATCACTCCACTCTAAGCGTTTTCCAAGATTTTAGGTTCTGCCCCATCAGCTTCTCCTTCACCGGATCCGGCCGGGATTTAAAATAAGAGCTCTGAGACACGATATCCTTCTAAACATTAAATTTCATTAAGATCCGATCACTCTTTCGAAAGTTAAAAATCCCCCAACTCCCCCAAAGAGAGCGGATCCGTTCCGGTTATTTCAATCACGTATCTAGGACTTAAGATTATTTTTACCACCAAGTTTCATCCCACTCTAAGCGTTTTCCAAGATTTTAGGTCCCCAGAAGCTATCAGAAGAAACGCTAATAGGGATTTTTTCATTAAGTTTAAACTATCGATTCTTGTGTTAATGAATATTTTAGCAGGAAAATGCCTGGAAGAATATCATATGTGTGATAATAATAATAAAAGGCGTCCTTTGTCAGCCATTGAGTGTCATGGGCTTGGAATTGCGATGGAGCATCGCCATCTAGCAATGAAATGACAAGTTTCCGCTGTTCAAATAAAAAATAGTGGTCATTTTTTTTTTATATATTTATTTCAAGGGGAAAATATCGAAGATCCCTTTGCACCTGAAAGAATTTTGATTGGCTTCTTGAAATGTTTATGCTTTCTGCTTGGTTGCAATATGTACTTAAATCGGGCCTTTCCAGCCACCATGGAATCTTTTATTGATGCTCATCTTTGTGGACCATTGAAAAAATGGCGACAACAAAGAGACCATAGTAAGATGTATTAATAAAGCATACCGGTTGATGGTCTCTTTTAAGTCAAATCAGAGAATTCCCTTAGTTCAACAATTCAGTCTGTACTCAAAGAGGGTGTCTGAAGAGAGAAGGATTACGTGATGATGACGTCACTCACATGATTTTCATTCCCAAAATTAAGGCTCTAAACGACTTTTCTCAAATTTGCGACCTATCTAGATCGTTTTTCTGGTCAAGAAATCCCTGGAGGCTTAGGAGGCCAAGCTGCCATGCGTAGCTCGGGCCTTTGGCTCGTGCACTACCATGGCGTTGTATTTTTAGTTCCTCTGTGATTGTCTTTTGATTTATAGATGCTATGCCCTTTTTTAGCTTTCTAAAAGAAAATATAATCTTTAAAATATTTTACGTTTTTCCCTTGAATAGTACCCTGAGGTGCCCGTCGCGGTGGCGAACGCCCGGCCGGAACAGCTGCGCGGGATCGCAGTTCTGTCCGTCGTACATCAGCTCGAAGTGCACGTGTGGGCCCCGGCTGATCCCGGTGCTGCCGACCTCGCCGAGGATTGCGCCGCGCGGCACCGTATGCCCGGCCACGACCGAGTTGGCGCTGTTGTGCGCGTACATCGTCACCCAGCCGCCGGGGTGCACGACCATCACCTTGTTGCCGTATCCGGGAACCCCGTCGCCCGCGTAACCCACGACGCCGGGCGCGGCATAGATCGAGATAAGATACTCAGTGGAAAAAATAAACTAAATACAACTTGATTGAAGTATTTAAACTAGGTGCCGTAGACAAAACATCGTTCTCTGGGTTTTACATCTCAAGGAGAGAAAAGTTGCATAATAGATTTTTTAGTTTCTCCCTCTCAGAAGATCAATACGAACTGAAGTTTCGCAATCATATTTAATAATCTTAACGATCTGCAATCGATATAGACAAATTTGTAGCCAAGTCAGATGAAAGTGATCTCATAGTTTTCAATTGTCTGCTATCTTTTTATTGATTCGCCATATTTTGCTAGAGCTCATGCAATATGAGCTCTTGGCTCTTCTTTCCTCGTCACAAGTGCCTTATGAGCTCTTAGCTCTTGTTTGGTTTGTGTTTTCTTTCAATGCTCCATTCTATTCATTTTGTTCAAGACGGGTTTTCAAATAGATAAATAAATAAAATAAATAGGTAACTGGAGAGCATCAAAAAGTAATACAAGTACTTTCAGACAAAAGTTAAGACAGGTCTCAACTTAAAGATCTGCAATGCTATGGCTCCAAGTCTATGTTAATCCGCCGGGGCCGTGGTTGTGAATAGCCACTTTGATGTTAGTTTCCTTGACTTTTCGTTCTACCAGCGGCAACAATTCCAGATTGGGAACGCCAATAATGACTCGCATGCCGGCCGCCTGAGCGTAGGCAAAAGCATTATTTACCTCGGCTTCCGATTTCATATACATCACGGCTGCGCCGTATAAATCAAGCCCGACTTCGCGAACCTTAGCCGCCGCGCTTTTGATTTGCGATTCGCTGCTGTCCAGCGGCAAATGCATACTTTTGAGCGCAATGTGTTTTAAATCAAAATATATAAAAACAAGGACTCCTACATGGTCATGGATTACACTCAGTTTCTCATACAGTAAGAAACAACCCAAATGAAACAGAGGCTCCATTTTTTCAAACTTAAGAAACTACTTGACCTGAATGTACAAAGCTAAGAAACTTTTGTAATTTGCAGGTCTAGGTCACTCAAAATTGTTTTGATACTGCACAGTAATATGTAGCAACTGTTTTGACCAAAGTTACGTGGCCAAAACTAAATCAACTCTACACAGCACCCGACCTCAGCTTTTTTAGTAAAAATACAAAACATTTCATGAGCATAGTAATTTCAGATCTCCAGATCAGTCCCAAGTGACTCATCAAGGGAATAAATAATCAATAAATACAACTCCTTTTTTGCCAAATGCTCGGTTCTTTGGATATTGGCCTATTATACCTTACATGGTTATTTGTAAATTTTTACAACTATAAAAAAAAATTTGAACTGTTTTTGCATTTTGTTAAGTGTTAAAATATTGTTGTTTGAGAATCCTAGACACTTTTATTCAATTCATTTCAATCTTAGATGGTTCTTCCTGTTGTAAGAAAGGACGTGATTGAAAAACGCTGTTGTTGATATATCTGTATCACAATATATGATAATGGAACGCAGCAGCTACCAGATGCTCTGGTAAGAAAGAAAGAAAGAAACCGTAATATTGATCGAAGTTGTTTTTGTGGTTTTGTCTGGGTCTTGCATTGTACGAGCACACACCGAAAAATTAAAAACCTCTTCCGCTCGTGTGTGTTGATTTTTGTTTTCCCGAAAACCGACCTATATGTACTACAAAAGAAGAGATTGATTTTTACCGTCACCGCAGCAGCTACGGGAAAAATAAGCACAAAGACCTAGATACGTGATTGACGTAACCGGAACGGATCCGCTATCATTGGGGAAGTTGGGGAGGGGAATTCTAGCAATTCTGAAAAATTAGAAAAAATTGGATATTTTTAACTTACGAAGGAATGATCGGATATTAATGAAATTCCATATTTAGAAGGACATCGTAACTCAGATATCCTATTTTAGATCCCGACTGGATCCAGTGTCATTGGGGGGAGAGGGGACCGAAAATCTTAGAAAACGCTTAAAGCGGAGAGATCAGGATGAAATACTAAATGCTACTACATTAATTGTACATATACTAATGCTACTACATTAATGTACATATACTAGTCCGTCACGCAATACTAGATTTACGTTTGCTAGGCAACGGGAAATGTTACAGTAACCTTTGGTCGCCTTCGCCGACAAAAGTGTTAAACAATGTAGTTGCCAACCCACTGGACCATTCAAAATGATATATCACAAAAGAATTTTTCCTTAGGAAAAATTGAACTGTTCCTTGAAAACACGTTTCTTAAACTAACTTTAGTCTCCATTCCTTGTCACCCACTAAGCTTTTAAAGAGTGGAGTTGGTTTCATAGTTCTTGCCCTTTTTATTGTTTTAATCACTATAAAAAGCAATTAAAGATGAGGCAATGGCTTTGCGTTCGAGCGCGAAAAATCACGATTGACTTCAAAAATAAGAAAAATAGCGGCTAACTTACCTAAAATCTCTCCAATTTAATAAATAGCAGAACCATTTAAGCACTGCTGTGCAACTGTCGATGCTTCGCCGTGAGAGTGCCTATCCTCTTCTACAAACTGATCAACAAGAGGATCAATCAGGTTTTCTTAAAAAGATATTTTACAGTACAAAATAAATTTTATGCAAATTGCCATCTACGACTTCAGTCACCCCCTGGCTCATGGATTGAACGATGCAACAACATCTGATGTTAATCCTGGAGTGATGCAGGGATAATTCTCATGCACAGCTACACAATAAAGCCTTTATTGTTTCTCATCCTCTACAGTGAATGGCAGCTCAACAATAATCAGCAAAATAATGTAGTTCATGTTGTTCATGTCAGAGCTCTGGAAGGTCCCATTGAATACTGATTAATTTTTTGAGGATTTCGATTTTGATACTACCTCACAGCTATATTGTCAAAATATTTTATCTACACTTTGGCCCTCTGTCAACCACTTTTATTAACCACTATCCCCGAAGGCCGGGATATAAGACTAATTTGTGGTCTTTTTAAACTTGATACCTGTTTACTTTTTTTTAAACTCGTTTTTTATTTGTTTCTGTTGTACCAATTCCTATGTATTTTCGGACGTACAATGTTGTGTGGAAGGTTTTTTGGTTCAACCACTCCTTAATTATTTTTATAACCAAGATTATTTTTTAATCAAATAATAGGATTTAGTGCTTTTTATAAGAGGATAACATAACCAGATATATTAAATCGATTGTAGTTTGATTATTGAAGTCGGTTGAGAGTAAGAAGGCGGGGGGGGGGTATCTCCTCTGGGAATTGTCTTATCGTTTTAATCTTTATTTCTAATATATAATTGAAACTCTAATAATTCTTTAAGTTCTCTTATTTATAATTGGAACACCAAATAGGCGCAGTTAACGTCCTATTCTTTAAGTTTTTGGATTTATGTGCTAACATATCAAATAGTTTTGGTAACGAACTTGGTACTTTGTTAAAAGTTTTTATACTCTGATGAAACTTTGATGTTGACAGAAAATTTGATTTTGAAATAGGTGATTTAAAAAAATTGAAACTTTGGCAATCAAAAACGAAAAGGAATTAATTAAAACACCTTTTTGAAAAGAATGTTTTTCAAAGGAAAAAGGAAATATTAAACTTAAGATCAGCAGATGTAAAAGTGTATAATAATTCAAGCTCAAAACGACCAGAAATTACTATCAAAGAGTAAATGAAACCCAAAACAAACACAAATTAAATAAACAATGACGCGTTTGGTGCCGGCGAAATTTCAACCGAGACCCGTTCGTCTTGTGAAGGTCATCATCACGAGGTCGACGATCACCCTTAAGTCGTCACTGTGGACGCTCTCGTGACTCTACCTATTTCTTCATCTATCGCGTCTTGGTTATTGAGTATATTATGCTATTGCGTCTCTCTGATTGTTCTATCTATTCCCTTCTAGTTTAGTTGGAGTTCTTGTTAAGGTATGAAGCTAGAGGTCACATTGGACGGTGCCACCAAACGGAGCCGTCGTAAGTGACGTCGAGGGCGAGGAAACAAATTTGTGATCGATCAGGCCTTGACAAACGGTGACAAGGCCTTGTCAACATTGTTTGTATGGACGTAGGTGTTTTAAGATGAACCTGTTGGATACTTTACACAAGCACGGATACTTTACATTGCGGATACTATGCAAGAAACTACACAGACTATTGTAATTGTCTAGCTATACATCCTGGAATGACTTTGATTGAAAAACCTGTCTTAATGCATAGTACGGGGGCCGCAGGATCCTAAACTTTTTATCGATTCTTTTTTGTGTTAACAACCTTGGCCGATGGCCCTGCGCGCACCAACCGCAGTCTCTACGCCGACGACAACCCGCTGAACGAGTTCTGCTTCGAGAGCAAGGTGAAGCTGCTGCAGGACATCGACGCCTCTGCCCGTGACCTGGATTCGCGGGTGCGGCAGGTGACCTGTTCGCTGGCCGGGTCGTGGAAGGCGGTGCGCATCATCCGTCCCGACGGGGCGGAGGTCGGCGACATCCGTCCGCTGGTGCGCCTGAACGTGTCCGTCATGGTCGGCGACGGCGACCGGCAGGAGACGGGCAGCGCCGCGTGAATTCGCTGAATCCCAATGAACGCCATCTGCAGGCCATGCTGGCAAGCTTCAAACATCTGTTTACCCGAAGCACAGAGCATTTGCCGGTTAAAATAACCTGGCAGTTAACCAACCTAAGCGACATCGAATTGTGCCCGGAGCGGTCGCTGCGCGTACTCCGCATGTTACAGGAAGCCCTGACTAATGTTCTGAAACACGCTGATGCCTCTAACGTGCTAATCTCGTTGGCGTCTACGGACAATCACCTGCACGTTCTCGTTACCGACGACGGCCATGGTTCACCCTCGATGAACTAGTGATCATCCTTTGATCATTGTGCGGCGAGGAGAACGCGACTGCAAGCAAACGGGAATCATTGAGGTTGACGAGAATGACGTTCAAGGGATGCAGAAAACCGCGCGGATCATTTCATGGGATGATGTTCCGCGCGGTCAATAACGTACGTCTATCCGAAGATAGTGGGGTCGGTGAAGACGCTGCGATTATTGCCGGTGATCGGGTTCCAGAAGAAGAGCCGGTCGATACGCTCAAGCGGTTCCGATGCGTTGGCATCACTGAACGGAAAGGTTTGAAACTAAAATTTCTTTTTGGTTTTTATTTAAGAATTTATAGTTTGGCCAGCTATATGTATGTTGGAGAAACTTTTTCAACAATTTTTAACAACACACACCCTTTTGAAAATCTGGACACAAATAATAACGTTCGATTTAGCTTCATACCTCCTCTAGTTGACGCGAAAAATATAACTTTATACCTTTCCCAAAAAATTTTGACAAACAAATTTTGCTCTTTGAAAACCTGGATACACTTACACACTTTTGATTTTGTCAAATTTTAACAGCAGAAGGCCTACAGGCCTCTCCCGACGGAATCTGGGGGGGGGGGAGGTCAGTTTACACCTAAAGACATAAATATTTAATCTTCTACGTCTACTGAACAAAAAAGCTATCTCAAATTCTTGATTTGATGTGCTAGGGGAAATGGTGGGTGTGGAAAGGGGGTTTAGTTGCCCTCCAATCACTTTTGACATTTAAGAAGGCACTAACCCTTTCAATTTTAAATTGGATGATCTCTTTTCGAAGTTTATGCGAAAGCTTCTTCGATACGAAGTACCCTGGTCTAAACTATATAAAGTCCAAAAGCCTGATGTAGCAGTGTGGGAAAGCGCGCGTGTTTGTATGGGCGCCCGGACGGGCTCCAGTGGGATGCGCGCAAGTCATTTCCTAATGTAACAGTGTGGAGAGTGGCGCAGATTAGTATGGGAATTTAGATTAGAGCGCCGGCCTAATGTAACAGTGTGGAGGGTGGCGCAGATTAGTATGGGAATTTAGGATAGAGGCGTCGACCTAATGTAACAGTGTGGAGAGTGGCGCAGATTAGTATGGGAATTTAGATTAGAGGCGTCCGCCTAATGTGTTCAGATAAAAACAAAAATAAAGATTACCTTTGTCTAAACCACCAGAGACTTTTATAACATTTTTAAGAACAAATAAGGTTTTATAAGAAAAAACGACTTTCACAAACAAAATTGCTGAACTTGTTTTAACGTCAAGAACAAAAATTATAAAATTAACCAAAAAGCAGTAATAATTCAGTAATAGTGATACTGTATATAGTAAAAAAGGGCCACCATATCTTCCTATGGTCCACCATAGGAAGATACAGTCAAGATACTAAAACCGAAAGCAAAATCAACAAGCATAATACTTTTTGTTCGTTTTAAGTTTTTTTTATGTTGCTCCTTACTTTCAGTCGGAAAAACTTGTTTTTTTTTCGAATTCCTGATCGTATTTGAATAGTATAGGGAAATCCGGCTCTCTCTCCATGAAGAATTCCAGTACTTGTGCATTATACGCCACTCACTCAAGTTTACGCTGTATAAAAGTCGAGAACAAACCAGTTTCTTCGTTAGTTTCTTCGTTACTTTAGAAACAGATTTAGGCTATATATTTGCACATTAGGGGGTGGGGTTAAAGTTTAACGAGGGTAGAAGTAAATAGAAAAAAAACAATGCATGTCTAAATGGCACATCTGTGCTGTCATATTCATATTTTCAGTGATATATGACATGTCATATTCATATTTTCATACAGAATATCCATTATAGCTTCTATTGGTTTGGTGTTTTATATGTTTATTGAAAGGGATTTATGTTCGTTTTAAACTTGAATTGCTATTTGACTTCTTTTTTGAAACAGTTTTTTGTGGAAAAATTTCTTTTCTAATTTATCTCTTCTTTTTTAATAGAATTTTTTTTGTATTCAATGTTCTGTCATTTTAATGGATCAATTTTTCGTGGAACTAAAGACTCCCTTTTGAAAATCTACAGAGCCTTTATAGATTCGGCTGCTGGCAAAGTATGGACTGCATGGACCACTGAAACTTCGCCATATACTCCCCAAAGACAAGCTTGATTCTGTGTGGCTGAATAACAGGGACCGTCACGACATTTGTATCTATTGATACAGATTTAGTAGCAAGAAAGATCAAATCTGTAGATCTTTCTATTGTTCTCTCAGCTCAGAGAAGATCGTCACTGGAACCCCCGTCTGTCAGATTTTTCAACCACTTATGCTTCTTGAGGAAATTTATTTTAATTTCCGTCAAATTTCTGACAATTTGTATCGGGATCATAAATCCATACAATTTAACGACTATTTAACGCTAATTTCTGCTTTTATCAGCTTCAGTTTGATTATATTCTTGCTGCAACTTTTTGTGCCGATTTCAGATATATCACATTAACTTGTCTTGTATTTGAATGTTCTTGTGCTTTTTAAAGTGTTTTCCAATAACTATTTAATAAGAATTTTCCGAATAAGAAGTTTTTCAAAGGACGGCATCTCTTTTGTTTTGTCCTATTTTTCGTCCACTGCTACCAGGGCAATGGAACATCATAGGAAGCTGTTCATTGGCTCATTTTAAAGAAAACTGCAATATCTAGTGCCCTTTGTAAAAAAAAAAAATTTCCGAAAGCAGTATTTTCGTATAACACTTGAGTAACAGGTTATACAACAGGATTTTTGACATCATAAAAAGTATGTAGATATAGTTGTATAAAATGCAGTATTTTCTAAGGGTTTAAAAAAAAATCTGATTTGTCAATTGAAATTAGAATTTCCTAAATACACATGAGTACATAGACAGTGTTAGCCTGACTAACTGGTACATACATACCATATCACTTTCAACACACATGGCAATACCAATAATACAAAACAATACAATACCATATACTGTACTGTACTGGACTGTACTGTACTGTACTGTACTGTACTGTACTGTACTGTACTTTACTGTACTGTCTGTACTGTCACAAGTAAAGAAACAAGACACAGGTCTACTCACTCCGTAATCCACAGTAGACCCCCCATTAAGATCAATTGATCCAAAAGGAAAATCTAACAAGGGTACGCCACGCTGGGATTTGGTTCTCGTGTATCAGATTCCTTTGACAGCTACACCTCCGGCACCACCTCGCGGGTCGGTTACGCGCCGGCGCTTGGTGAGCAAACCAGCGGTGCCGGCCTGCGCTTGGGTTTCTCCGGTGAGGTTGGCCGCAACGTGCAGCTCGGTGCCACTTACCAGTCGCGCATCGACATGGACGCGTTTAACAACTACCGCGGCGTCTATGCTGAACCGGGTGACTTCGATATTCCTGCCAGCGCCAACATCGGCCTGGTGGTTTTTAAAAGATATGTTTAAAACACGTTTCTTGTGTTCACATACACGACTTACTGATGTTTATGCACATCGATATGATGATGTCAATAAGCAAAAGAGATGGATAGCCAAGACAGGATTGCCTCCAGATGGAGCGGGAAGGGACTATAAGAAAAATTTTAAAGGAAATCAAAACTTTATGTTAGAGTAAAGAGTTAAGCTTGGAAAGGGTGAAGGGCGGAACAGAGTATGCGCAGCTGCGTTGGCCTCACAAGGCTTGTTGCTGCAGTGTGTTGTTAGTAGTAGTAAAAACTTTTGAAATAGGAAAAGAGCCTTTAATCACATTATTTACCATTTGCAATCAGGGACTTTCTTATTATTCCAGCAATTTAAGCATAGATTTGGCTTTTCCTCCCAAAATAATTTAAAACCAAGACAATACCTATCTCTTAAAATAAATTAAAATCAAGTGTGAGGTTTTTTTCTATACACTTTGCACTACTTATCCACTAGAAAATTCCATGGATTGCGTAATCTACACTTTTTGCCATATATATACAAACTTATTGGACATGTGTAAAACATTTTTCAACGGGGCTCATTTGATTTAAAATTGGAAGTTATAGTGCCCTTTTTAAGAGTTCAAAAGTGATTTGAAAGCAGCCAGCCCCCCCTTACCCTCCACGCCCATTGTTTCCCCAAACACATGCAATGAAAAATTTCACATAGTAGTTTTGTTCAGGGTAACTGAAGAGTCAAAAAACTATGACTCTGAGGATGACAACCACCCCACAAACTGCAGGGTAGAGGTTGTAGGTTATGCCCTGTGGGCATATAAGGTTTCTTATAGAAAGGGTGTCTGTACATCCTTCAGAGATGACCCCTGAATCACAAAGGTTGTTTAATTAGGATAAATAGCTCTTTTGAAATTACCAAAAACACTTTGGCGTAAAGAACGAGTTATTGAGGAGGGGACGATCCCTCATATACGTAATAATTCATGTTCGCTTTATCTTTTAATGTTACTCCTTACTTTCAATTGAAAAAACCTTTTTTTTTTATTTAATTTCTGAAGATTTTTGTAAGGTTCTGATTTTTGCGTACCGTACATCAATAATTAAAATGAAATTTGCATATTACTTTTAATTTTTGGCTAAATGGAGCCCGGCAAGGGCCCTGCGGATCCTGGATGTAAAATCTGACGGCACTGGCAATCTCAATCGCTTCGCAATAATCGCTATGTAGTCTATTCAGGACCGATGCCCACGGCGTAATCCGGGGCTTTGCGGCGTTGTGGCCATTTGGCGACACTGTTTTAATCTGACCTATCGGGGCATGGTGAGCAAGCCGTCCGGCGGCCATCAAGTCCGGGTCACGGTAACAAGAGCGAGAAACCGCGTATGCAACCACGCGAAGCCGGTCTGAGCGAATTGCGCAAGGTGCGCGAGTATCTGGTCCCTGAAGCTTTCCAATTTCGGCATCGAATGGCCTTCTTGTGATCGTTGCACTTAGAGGTAATATGACACAAATATTGCTGTCTGTTTGGTTGAACTGTTTAAATCTTACAGCTGCTCACTCTATCCCAAATATTTCTATCAGGACAACCGTCACGAATTACCCTATATGATAACTTAGAATCCCTCTGTTAGAGTAGAGGCGTTATGGTTATATTGTTACTCCTGTCTCCATTTTCTATGGGTCCGAAAACCCTCTATATAGCATATTTTTTACTTTGTCAGGTATATCACAAACATGTAACATTAGAAAAACATTGTCGTTTTTTGTCAGGTACATTGTAAAAACATATAACCTTGTTGGTACATCATGTTATTTGTCAGGAACATCATAAACACATAACATTACAAAAACATTGTCGGTTTTTGTCAGGTACACGGTGAAAACACATAACCTTGTTGGTACATCATGTTTTTGTCAGGTACCTCATGAGCATATAATATTATAAAAACACTGTCGTTTTTTGTCAGGTATATTGTAAAAGCATATAATCTTGTTTTTGAGATTCAAACGCCTCTAGTTTAAACAATATTTACACTACAGGTCTGCTATTTTCGGAAGCAGCCTATTCCAAGCTTTCCTTTCGATATCTGGAGTCAAATCGTACTATTTTCAAAACTTTTGACTTGTGACGTCATCACTTTTCCTCCTTATAGGTATCAAAGTATACTATTGATTTACATGGCCATTACAGTTCATGTGATGAAAATTAAATCGAGGAAAGAACTTCAAAACATGTTAAGGTGTGCAGCAAGGTCACGTAAGTACCTTTACAACGTTTGCTATTGGTAACCATGGTTATTATTCTGGTATTGGGGGCAGTGGGAGTTATGCTTTGGGTAGGTGGTATTGACGTGATCGACGGCCGTATCAGTGCTGGTGAGCTGGCTGCTTTTGTTTTTTATAGCGTCATTGTTGGTTCGGCCGTTGCGTCTGTTTCAGAGGTGATTGGTGAATTACAGCGTGCTGCCGGTGCTGCCGAGCGCACCATAGAGTTATTACATGCTCCAAATGAAATTGAATCCCCGCAAACAATCAATACGTTGCCAAACGTTTTGGGCAACACGCTGCTATTTACCTAATTTAAGAGTATTTACTCGTTGTCTTGTCCTTTTGGGGGAATAAATAATAATATAGAAATGATCTTTCATTCAAGAATTTAGTTACAAAACAAGAGTTGCACAGTATTCCTATTAGTAATTAATACCCCATTACTTGTGCACGAGAAAACGCCAAAACGCGTTGGACTGATTCCCACACGGAACCAAGGGGTTCAGTCTATGAGGACCGTTTTTTTTTTACCATAAATAAGCAAACTACCTTATGAGTAGGGTTCAATCCCTTTTCCTGGTAGAAACTATAGCTGGCAGGACTTTAGGACCCGTGGGAAAATGCCACATTCTTGGTTCGGTAAATTTTTTCTATTTATCTCTCAAAGAAGATATATTGGCTGTGGGACCGGATAACTGCCGCATATATTTAAAACTCATAGATTTTACTCCATCTTCAATTTGAAAGTGGTGGCTGCCTGTTTGCCTGCTAGAACGGAGCTTTCCAGTCGAAAGCAGAAACATGTTTTGATGACACGAAAGCTTCGCTGAACAAATTCAGATACTCCTCTCTGACATAGGCTGGTTTTCCTGGCTAAATATGAAAATTGGTCAGAAATTAATTAGATATCAAAAAGTTTTTTTTTTAAAATGAAAAAGCAACATTAAAATATTAAATGAACAAAAGAACCTGCCCAATATGCTGTAGTTATGTCTCTCCCTCTTCCCTCGCCTTTTATGCTAAAGCTCGACTTTTGTCTCAATTTCTTTAAAAAAACCTGCTCAAGCATTAGGTCTGTTGAAATTGAATTACAATTATCTCTAAGGAACTTTAAGACATTAGCGCAAACAGCAAGGAGTGAGAAAGCTGTTATTCCCTTATGAGTATTACAAACATATTAGGACTAATTACTTGACCACTGCAAATTTCGGCTGAAAGTAGGAACAAATCAATAAGTAATCATTAGTGATAATTGAGTTTTTAGCACTTATTTCGTCTTTATTTCAAATATCTCATAGTTTTCCGATTTTTCTGATTTATAGTAGAAAATTACCTTTTTGTTCAAAAAAAAAAAAAAAAAAAAAAAAAAAAAAAAAAAAAAAGGATGGAAAAAGGGTATTAACAACACCAAATATTAGTAAACAATTAAAGTGAAAACTTGACAGAATATTGAGGGGGAATTTGAACTAAATCAAAACAGACTATACACATGCAGATTATCAAAAAGGCGTATCTCAAGAACTGATTTGGGTATTAACTTGAAACTTTCGCAAAATACTTAAAGGGGAAGATCAAATGACAGAAAGGTAATTTATGCATGTCACTACTAACGTTAATACCACTGCTACTTTTACTTATGCTACTACTGTTACTAAACTACTCCATCAACTACTTCATTCGCAACAAATTGTAAAGCTTAGCGTATTAAGGTGAAGCCCATTCCACTCCCTGAAGAGGGAGTGGGGCTCTCCCTCCAATGCAATATTTTTGTCAGGCTGTATATGAACACTGAAACTTCGGAGGATTACTGGTATTTCTTAAGTTACAGCAATATCGTTTCAACGTCCTAGTTGCATCTAGAAAAGACAAAACGTAAATTTTAGTCGAAGAACAATCAAACAGTTTGTGGTAACGAACTGTAAGTAAGAAGTGACTCGGCCCAATAGTAACCGAAAATCTAAAATCTTCATATCAATGGATACATCATAAGAATAAGCTCACAGGAAAAATAGATTACTCGGGAAACGCGCAAATTATTCATTATTCAAAACGTAACGTAACTGTAACATAAATTCAAAAATATAACAAAAATGTATTATTTTTAGGACCGTAACGTAAAAAGTAACCTTTTACTTAAAACGTACCGAAAATGGTACGAACGCAATGCTGGTGGCAACCCTGTCTGGTATTATACTTGGTATAGAGAGAAAAAAAAACTGTTTTCGGCTCCACGTTATGTGAACCAAGATCTTTCATCACATGCATTGCTTTAATATTGTTTTACAGTTAGGGATCGGATTTCTAACAATGAGGAAAAATGACCCACTATCTTAATGAAGAGACGCCTTAATGAAGAATGAATGGCAATAATTACCAAAAACTAATTCAGAAAAGGAAGGTTTACTTATTAAGGGAGGATCACATTATTTTATATACACAAATAGAGAGACACCAAGGAAACGGTTTCTACAATGAATCTAGGTTCTAAATAATATTAGAATTGGACGTGTTCAGTAACTTGAGCCTGATGAATATGATATTACTGGTTAGTCATATGCAGTTTACTATTTTTGTTATTTTTTGTGTTTTTTTTTCTTTTAATTTGTTTTGTGTTTTTTTTTTTTTTTTGGTTAATTGAGTTCTTCTGTGACTGATGATAGGCTTGGTCTTCTTTCACTTTCTTCTATTTTTCTTTCTATTTTGGGCTAGTCTTTCCCTATAAATAACTAAAACGAAAAAATACAGATAATGTGTTTTAAATCAATTAAAAAAAAAAAAAATGAGAAATCTAAAATGGCATCATTCTATACTAAATTGAAAAACAAGTTGATATTGGTGACATTATGAAACTGGTTCAAAAAGGTGCTACATGCTTATCTTTTTTCCAGAAAATTGAGATGGCAAGGGGGAGAGAAGACAAGAAATTAGGACCCAAGCAATACCTACAGATTGTTTATGCAACAAAACATATCCTAGCTTGTTTTTGAGCGCAACTGAGACCCTATTTCTTTCTAGCGTGTATTAGAACAAAGAAGTTGAAAGCGCCTCAAAGTTTTTAGAATGAGCAAATCCGTGTACAAAAAGACTGATGCGACACATTTTCTTCAGCTCTTCAAGGATTATTAAATTGCATCATCTTAACAAAAATCACACCATCGCATTCAGTGTATCAGAGAACACTATAGCTAAAAGCTCCTATCTTCAAAAAATGTGGAATTTCGTATTTTTTGCCAGAAGACAGATAACGGGTGCGTGTTTTTTTTTTTTTTTTTTTTTTTTTTTTTTTTTTTTTTTTTTTTTTTAGGGGTCATCGTATCGACCAAGTGGTCCTATAATGTCGCAAGAGGGCTCATTCTATCAGAAATGGTTCTAGTTCTAGTGCCCTTTTTAAGTGACCAAAAAAATTGGAGGGCACCTATGTTGTTGCAGCAGAAGTCCTGCTTGTCGAAGAAAGATTTGTTAATTTGTTTTTTTTTTAACGATATCTAATTTACTTTTAATTTTCTAGAGAAAATAACTTTTTCATAATAAGATCAAAGAAGTTATGACCCGTAGAAGAAATCTTTTAACGTTTGCCAGGCTTGAATTTTTCCTATAGTTAGTGGAACTCTTATAGTGTATGTATATCGGTAGGAAAATGGTCGATAAAAGTAATTTTCAGCAGCTCGTTCTGTAGTCGATCGGCTAAGGCATCTGGCTTGTGATGTCTCCCACGCCCCTCCTGGACAGCATTTCTTTTCTCCCTTCATTGGTTTTCTTCCTTGTTTTTTAGTTTTTCCTTGCTACTTTTTTTGGTTTTTGCTATTATTACTATTATTATCACGAGATGTTTTGTTATGTGTATGTTATATTATTTACACACCCAGCCTTACGAGCTCTGCCCTCTGTTGGGGGTTAATTTTTTTTTTTTTTTTTAAGTATATTAAATAAAGTATCTATTTATCTATATATCTAGCTGAAATTGAGCCGCAAAACAGAAGAGTTAATTTAGGTGGGGTGTGTGGAAATTAAAAAAATCTGTTTGATATTTTCAATAATAAGTGCCCAGCAACTAGGGAACATTAGGTTTTTTTCTCGGGAGAGGGGTGGGGGCTATGTATTCATCTCTTCCATTGGTCCCTGCTTCAAATCATAATTCAATTTAAGTTCAACACCGATTCAAGTTGCTTGATAAATTCTCTAAAAATGTTAGCTAGCATTTTTTTTACTGGGTTACAATAACGCATTTGTATGTAAATTTGTTAGGCTTTTTTTTATATAAAAATATCTTATCGGTTCGTATTAAGTTTTAATGATGCCTTCCTTACTTTCAGTTAAAAAACATTTTTTTATTATTTAATCAGCATACAAAGCCATTCGTTCCGATGTATTTGTTATAAAAGATTCTTTTTTTGGTTTTTCTATTGGACAGCGTCCCTTTTTACTTGCAGGTTGTTACGATGAAATGTTTGATCTTGTTAAATCTTCAGCAGGGGTGTCTTTTGGGAGGGAAACGAGGAGGAGGAAAAAGTTCCCCTCCCTCCAATGATGTGAAAAAATATTATATATCCCATGCCTGGCCAACATGACACGAGGTCGGCAGCAGCCCTCAACAACCAGAAGAGCTCATATCCTTCGTTGTACAGGTGGCACCGTCCTTCACATGGTCGCAGGTAGCACCATCCTTCACATGGTTGCATTTCATCTTCCTTCGCTTATGGACTCAGTGTTGGTCATCTTGGTTTCTTCCACGCATTCCTTTCAGAACAAGATTCAACAAAGACAGAACAACCCAGAAACTGAACATTAAAACCGAACAAGTAACTATCGTTTATCGTCATACTTTTGCTTTCCATCAGAAACAATGTATTTCATTATCAAAAGAAATCAATTGTTTATACTTTGCCCAATTCATTCTGTTGACTAGCGACAATATCTTCGACATTCTTGATCTTTCCTTCGAATTGTACACGTTCGATCTGTAATTTTTATCGACCATGTTCTTCTTCTTCCTATCTACACAAGCGAATCTTTCCAAAAGAAATTCATTAATTTCTTGAACTTACTGTTCGGTGATGTCCTGGAGTTTTTGTTCTAATTGTTTACGTTCATTCATCCAACCATTACTACGTTCCGTTTCTTCAGAGCAGATCTTGTTGCCTTTGTCATGATTTTTCTTTGCTGTAGTAAGAAAATTCCAGAGAATTTCAGATCTGCAATTCCGAAATTGAATTCACAATTTGCAATTCCTTTCTATAAATTACAATCGGGAAGGTCAAGATCGACTTATCGGAATGCCAACGCTCGCGAATTGATGGTTTGGAGGGAATAATTTGGAATTACTGGTTCTTGGAGCCCGCCTTCCTTGAACAGGGGCCGGAATTGATGACCGAAATTCCGGCCACCCAAAAGTGGCTGTTAATATTTGGATTGGTCACGGCGTTTCGCATCCCAGCCGGAGATCCTCGCCTATCTGCAGCGAGTCGCGGCCGACTTCGGGCTCTTGCCCCTGATCCGCTTCGGTGAGGAGGCCCAGGACCTGGTCTACGACGACGCGGCGGCGGCCTGGACGGTCACCACCGCCACCGGCCAGAGCTACCGCGCGCGCTTCGTGGTCTCCGCCTTGGGTCAGCTCAATCAGGCATCGCGGCCCGACATTCCGGGCCTTGAGTGCTTCTCCGGCACCCAGATGCACTCAGCCCAGTGGGATCTTCAAGTCATTTAGAAAAACGCCATTATTTGAGCGACATTTTTGGGTAAATCAATATTTTCAATTTTTTTTGTATTAGATTCACATTCGCCAAAAGGTCTTAGAGAATAAAGTTTCATGCAAATTGTAGGGAAAACTAGGAGCATTTTTAGGCCCTACAATCGGTTTGCCCGTACCAATATAGAAAGGGTAGCCAGCTTCCTTGCCTCAAGATTTTAAACCTTTCAAATGCAAGTTCCAAGTACTTCAGACAAGGTTTTTTTTAGCCGTTCCCAGGGAAACTAAGTCTGGTACAACCTGAACAAAAGCAACTACTACGGCCTGCCCGAGATTGTCGAGCTGTGGAAGATGCTGAGCGCAGCAGCGCCTGGCGGCAAGGCGACCGCAGACTGTCGGGACGAGCAGATTACCGTGACCGAAGACATGGCGCTGGTCACCTATCTGTTCGACTTCATCGCGGACTTCGGTGAACACGGCAAGGTCGAACACAAGGCGCGCAATACCGAAGTCTGGCAGCGTGTCGATACGCAGTGGAGCCCTGCAATGACGTATGGCTTGAACAACGGGTCGGAGGGCAACTGGGCCCCCTCCCACGCCCCTTTTCCCCAAAGTTATCCGATCTAAATTTTTGGTTATCCATTTTGTTCAGTCTAGTTGACAGATTAAATAAGGATATCTTAGGTGTAAAACAACCCCCCCCCCAGGCGATGGGGAGAGGCATGTAAGTTATGAAATTGGCCCATTTATTACGTATAGTATTTGTTATTGGGAAGTATATCAACATTTTTTGGAGGGAGGGGGGTTATCCTTAGGGTTGTTTTATGTAGGGAGAATAATCCTTGGGGAGGGAAATTTTGTACTGATTCAATTTTCTTCCTATCATCTTTATTTATAGGGTGACATGCTGGAAAGCAACATTCAAGGATAGGGCAAACCTTTGACTTGTATATTTTGAAAAAAAAATCACATAAAACTTCAAAAATACTCTTTTAATTATGTAAACCATGCTCTACCCAAAATAATCCTTGTATGCTCATCAAGTGTTAATAACAGATCAAATACTATACCATGATTGTGGATAGTTCTCACATCTGGTACCTTGGCACTTCCAATCAAATAGTGAGGATGCAAATTTCTGTTTACCAGCTTCACTACAAAAGCATTGAAACTTCTTAAAATTCATTTTAAGATATGGCGATTCCAATGATGGCTTTAAAAAAGCAAAGGATCGCTCTGAAGGGCGCGATAGAGCGCTAATGAAAGCTCGTAAGGCGCAAAATGGAATTGTAAATTCGATAGAATGCAAAAACTGGTGAAAATATAGTTTTGAGTACTAGAAGTCCGGCTACTGCAAAAAGCAGCTCGAGTATGCGTGTCAAAGAGCGTCAATGGTAATGGGTAGAAAGTCGAGCGATTGCACTCTATAAACCTTTGGTTGTTTTTCTTCCCTTTTCTATAGTCAAGGACTTTAATATTCTATTACGTTATACATTTTCTAGTATACGATTGTTTGATACATAAACTTCTGAACCTGACATCATAACATAGTTGAAAACTGATCAAGGATAGACAAACCAAAAAAATTTGAGAAAAAAACTTTAAGCCTTAGATTAACTAAATAGATTTTTTGGGAAAAGGTTTAACTTCCAATGTACTTTACCCCCAGTCCCCTAATGTCCCATGCATTTTATCCTGAGCCATTATTTGCCAAGCCCAACCCGGTTGCTCTTCCTTCTTTCTCACCATTTGTTGTTGTTGTTGTTCTTGTAGTTGTTCTTGTCCTTGTTCTTGTTGTTCTTGTTCTTGTTGTTCTTGTTGTTGTGGTTGTTGTTGTTGTTGTTGTTGTTGTTGTTGTTCTTGTTGTTTGTATCTTTTTTGGAATTTGGGATAGCTGTTGTAGTTTGATGGATGGATTGATCACCTCCAATTGAAAACAGGCCACGACCTATCAAATTCAGAGATGTATTCCTCTTCAGTGCATGCTAACTTTTTTTGTGGGGTTCCGAGGGAAGAATTTTTTGCAGGGAAGGGGAAATTCCGGCGGGGGGAAGTTTCCAGAGGAAATTGTTCAGAGGGATGGAAGGTAAGGGAATTTCCCGGTATGATTTGATAAAGGATCAGAAATAAACAAAACAAATTTCTTCAACTGAAAATAAGAAGATATAATAAAAGTTAAAACGAACAGGAATTTTTTTGTATGTGAGGGGGGGCTACCCCTTCCTTAACCCTCGATCTTTACGCTAAAGCTTGGCTTTTTTTTACAGTCCTGTAAGTAAATTTCGACCAGATCCTGTGACATTGGTGGGATTGAACAGGGAAACCGAAATTCTTGGAAAACTTGAAAATCGGGGTATTTTTATCTTACGAATAGGTGATCAGATCTTAATGAAATTAAGATCTGATCTCACCCCTTGTCGATACCTCGCTCTTTAAACTAAATCACAAGTTTTATCCCACTTTTAAGAATGACCCCTGAACCAAAAAAGCCGTAGAATAAATAGTTGAACCTACTAAAAATACTTGAGCGTAAAGAGTATTACGAGGATGTAAATCCCTCGGCTTGGGGTCTGAAACCCCTTTAATATCCCACATCTTGCTTTCACTATTAATTTTTATTATTTATTATTATTATTATTATTGAGCCTCCACCGAAAAAGAAAATACAGCGTGTTTCTTCGCTTACCTGGACTTCCCCTTGCAAGTTGTTATGTTTAATGTAACTGGTGTAGGGACATCGTCTTTGTCTTTGATCTGTAAGAATATTTGTCAAGTTTGAAAACGTGCAGAAATTTGTTTGGGGAGGGGGTATGAAAATTGGCAAATTTATAACGATGAAAAATACATATGCAGAGACATTTTCACTACATCTTCCCTACGACAAAATGTTATTCAGTCAAAGTTTCAAACTGATTATCCTTTCAAACTGAGAGGGTGGAATTAGCAAAATAAACAAATTTCACTTCGGACACTGTCTTCGGACTAGCATGTAAGTGTTACACGTTGCAGCATTAAGGAGTTAATTTATTATGATGAGACTATTTTTGATCACAAATTTTTTTAATAAATGTCACAGTATTATTGTTATAAAAATTGATCAGGTTTCTACTCTACCAAAATTACTCTATCATGTTGAATTTAATTGGAACAAGTTGAATCTTACTGGAGATATTTTAATGTAACTGAGGCAATATTTTATTTAACTGGAGACATGTAGAAATCAACTGGGGAAATATTCAATCTATCTGTAGATATGTTGAAATTAACTAGTGAAATATTGAATTGAACTGGGGATATGTTGAGCATAAATGGAGACAAGTTGAATTAAACTGGAGACAAGTTTAATTTAACTGAACACATGTTTAATTTGACTGGGACTTTTTGAATTTAACTTGAGACCTTTTGCAGTTAAGGAGATGTCGTGCTGACCCTTGGAGCCGGAGATATTTGGAAAGTGGGCAAGGAAATAATGGAGTGCCTGTGAACACTCTTATGACGCGTCTTCCAGACAATGCGAGGGCTCATCTGAAGCCGAGTATGATCAAGCACCATGATTTAATAGCGGCGGTTCGAGAGATTCGAGGGGCTGTCACGTTTGATGCTTCACTTCGTGAACTCACGACCCTTCGCATAGGTGGGCAAGCCGATGCGCTCGTTGTGCCTGAGGATATAGAAGATGTCAGGCGGTTGGTGGCGACGATCACCCCTGGGGAAAGAAAATAAAAACAAAACAAACAAACAAATAAACACACATCCGTGTTCTATTCTCTCGTGTTTACCTCTATCTATCAACAAGGGAAAATGACTTTTTTTTTATACATTCCTGAAAAGGGCTTATGCCAGCTGTGGCTGCCTCTCACTCAGACTATCAACTGCTTTGGCTTATCTACAATTAGTCATGGGTTGATGACAGCTTGATTTAATTCGCTCTTTACTTTTGCTTGAATAAATTTCTTGTTTTTCTATTTAATTTCTGTTTGTTGTTTTTTTTTTCAGGGGTGATCGTATTGGCCCAGTGGTCCTTCAATATTGCGGGAGGTTCCATTCGAACTGTAAGTAGAAGTTCTAGTGTCTTTTTTAAGTGCCAAAAAAATTGGAGGGCAACTAGCCTCCCTCTCACCTCCTTTTCCCCCTAAATCATCCAATTAAGATTTTGAGATGGCATTTTGTTCAGCACAGCTGAAAAGTTCAAGTAACTATCCCTTTTGGGGTAACAAGACCCCCCAGAGCCCCTAGGGAAGGTTTGTAAATTGCAAAATTCGTCCCTGTAATAAGATTTGTTGGTACTTACGTGCTATAGCGACCATGCTTTGCTCTGGAACTGTAATGAAACCATTTTTCTTTGTCCACACGGAGATAATCAGTTTAGCGTAAGCAAGATAAAGCGCAATGCTGGTATATTTAATTAAAAATTTATTATATTGAGGTGGTTGCTTTAGATATTCAAGGTGATGCATTCTTGGTGGCCTGGTTTTCATAATTCTCTATTGTTATTTGAATAATTTTGTTACTAGTCATAATATTGTGATCTCTTTCATAATGGTTTTTAAATGGAGTTCTCATAGTTTTAATCGGAAGAATTTGAGAAAAAAGGAGAGAGGGAGGAAGCCCAGTTGCTCTCCAATTTTTTGATTACTTAAAAAGGCAACTAGAACATTTAATTAATTACGAACGTTTTTATTAGTAAAAAATATACGTAACTTAAGAATTAACTTACGTAACAAACTTCTATATACGTATGTTTTATTGCGTATATGAAGGAGTTCACCCCTCGTCGATACCTCGCTCTTTGCACTAAAGCTTATATTCTGTCCCAATTCCTCAAGAATGACGATGAACTGCCACGCGCGTCCGAATAAGTGACATCGAAGGCGGAGTTGAGAAGGATGCCGATGGGGCGCGTCACAAGCGAGAACGTGCCACCGCGCACCAGGCCGTAATCGCGGTTGACCGTGCGGGTGTACTGCACGTTATCAAGCGTCCCAAGAATCTCCGTCCCCAGCAGGTTGCGGATGTTCTTGTAAAACAGGTTGATGTCGATGCCGATGAAGTCTGTCAACTGTTGCTGGAGGCCCATCTCGTACTTGATCGTGCGCTCCGGCTTCAAGTCGGGGTTTAAAGAATGTGATTAAAGGCTCTTTTCCCTCATTGCTATATTTTTTTCTATGCAACATAAATAATATATTAAGATGCCTACCGGAAAAGAGAAGAGATGGGCCTTGGCATGAAATTCTTGGGATATGGAAGGGGGGGAACAAATGCTGCCATGAGCTTTGTTTTCACCGATATTAAATGGCTATTTTCCTCTTTTCCTATAGAAAAAGTTCACACGTATTTAAACATACGCATACAATGTATTTAAACACCAGAGAATACTAATGTGGAGGTTATGATGGCTTCAGGGCGAAGGGATCCGAGAAGCCAAGGCCCGCGCCGGTGCGCCTTCCGGGGGAAATCGGGTTTTTCGCCGCGTCACTTCGCCGACGTATGTGATACATCGGCCGCCAGCGAAATTGGTCACCGGTTTGGGACTGGTCATCTGCCCCGGTGGGGGCTATACCGATGTCTGGTTGGATCGGGAAGGGCACGATCTTGGCCTGTGGTTGGCGGGACGCGGTGTGACGTCGTTGGTGTTGAAGTATCGGACGAATGACGAACCGCAACAGGGACGGCGTGCTTATGAAATCGAGGTCCAGGAGAAGATTGATGAGCTAGGTGAGCAGCTAGACAACCTGCCAAACCTAGAAGAACAGTTAAATCCTTTTGCGGATGGCGGAGTTGAGGGAAACCTCGCGAATCAAAGTACTTTGGTCGAGGAAGAAGGCAAAATTAATACCGCTGAAAGGCGTCTTGCGACTTTTGATGAAACCGTCGAATCCCTCGAATCGTTGATTCCCGAGGATCAGGACGAAATCGTAGTCGATCTCGCGTTTTTGTCAGACGAAGAAATCGCAAACATGCCATGAAATATTCCCAATCTTCCTACTAAACAGGTTTTAACAGGGGAAGATCCAACTCTAGAAAAAAATTCTGTTGCTTCTTTTTTTTGCATCAGTTGGTGAGAAAACAGTAGAAAGAATAGCATCACAATCTTGTTCTGCAAGCAAAGATAAGCATCTAAACTGTATAGAACCTTTTTGCCCGAGATCCATAGTCCTTGAACCTGTAACAGAGATTGAAGTTGCTAGAATTGTTTTTGGACTACATTGCTCTTCTTTGTCTAGACCTGATTGTATCCCAGCAAAAGCTATTTACTGCCGCTGCGACCTGCTTTTGTTACGCCGTGGGTCGCACTCGGCTCGTGCGACCTACTTGCGTGCGTCATGCAGTAGGCCGCGCGAGCCGAGCGCGGCTCCTTGCGCGTTCCGCTGCGTACTGCCGCCGCGACCTGCTTTTGTTACGCGATGGGTCGCACTCGGCTCGTGCGACCTACTTCCCTGCCACGTCGCTGCAAATCGTCGATATCACATAAATACCCCGAATCGAGTTTCATAAGAGCATCCGTTCGCGTCGTTGACGACGCGCTTTTTTCAGAATGACCGTATCGAACCAATAGTCCTAGAAAATCGTAAGAGGGCTCATTCGAACTGGGTTCAAAAGTTCTAGTGCCCTTTATAAGAGACAGAAAAGTAAGAAAACGGAGAAAATCCACGTAGTGTGGATAGTGCCTTTAGGCTATCCCACATATTAAATTTCATTGCACAATCTTCATCAAGATTCCACCCTTTGGGAGGGAGTTTCGTTCGTATTTCTAAGATTAAATAAATTTTAATATTCCAATAAATCTTAAACTTCAAAATTAATATATTTTGCGCAATGGACAACCAAGAATTTCCTGTACTTCACCAGTATTAGATGAAATTTCTTTTATTTAAAGAAAATTTTTACCGAGCCTTATGCAAGGCATTAAAAATTGAGACTACTATCTTTAAGTTTCCTTCTCAACGGAAAACTTTAGTAAAGGACGAACGACTTTAGCGATCTGAAGATAGACCAGAGCAGCTTAGGAAAAAGATTTTAGAGAGAAGTACCAGATTACGAAAGGAATTCTGATAGACGTGGGATTAATTTGCTTCAACTAGTATTTATCACTGGTTTTCGTCTATGGGGCTGTCCCCTCTTTAACCTCTTACTCCAAAGCTTTACTTTGTTTCCTCAATGAGTTAACGACAATTGCTTCAACACAAGGGCAATTGAGACGGGATATTTTTTTTTTTTTTTTTTTAATAATACCTCAAGAACAGAGGAGCTTAATATTGTGCATAATTTCCCCTCCACTGGAGGGGATATGGTGTAAAAGAGAATCGGTAAATAAGCAGTTGCAAATAACCTTTAAATGCGTTTGTTACACTCATAAACTTAATTTGAAGAGCGGATAGTTAAGGAGGTGGAAGTGGAGGTCCTCTACCGTCCGCTGCCGGGCATGGACATCAACGCCAGCTACAGCTACCTGGACGCCGAGTTCGAGAGTTTTGCCGACGGCGCCACGGCGGACTACTCGGGCAACACCCTGCCCCGGGCGCCGGAGAACAAATACAACGTGGGTGCACAGTACGAATGGTCCGTGGGGGACACGGGTACCCTGCTGGCGCGGGTCGACTGGTCGCGTCAGAGCGAGATCTACTTCGAGGCGTCCAACACACCGCTCGAGGTGCAGGACAGCTACGACGTGACTTAGAAAGGAGTAAAGGATAAACTCGAATTTCTTTAGCGATGAGAGAACTCTTAAAGTTTAAGTTTAATCTGATACCATAAAGTTAAAAGTTAAATCTGATACCATTTCTCTACCGCAATCCCAAGTGCGAAAAACTGAATGATAAACTCAACTGAAATCACGAACAGAAATGGGTAGTAACAATAGATGACAGCACTTTCGGTCTCCACTTTTTTTTCTGTAGATTTTTCTATTTATCATTCAAAGAAGATATATTGGCTGTGGGGCCGGGTAACTGCCGCGTAAATAAACTTCTTACCTCATAATTTGGAAACCTTTAATTTAATGTGTTAAACAAACAGCCTGAATGAATCGTTAAACTTTAGCACAATGCTTTCATGTAGTATTAGAGGAACATTAGCATACTATTATTGGTGAGAATTCTTTTCAGTGCATAAAATAAACTGAACAAAAGCGATAAACGTTAAATAATCAGATCAAATGAAGGGTTACGGAAAAAAGTCTCACACTTAATTTTTTTTCCCAGGGCCGTAGTTTCAAAACGATTTCTGCAGGATTTGCTCCAAGTAGGCCCGCGGCTACACATTTCAGCTCATAACTTTTTAAAGGCTGGCCCGATTGAAACGAAATTCGGTGACTTTCCTAAAATTTACTGGGAAGTCTTATTTTGTTACTTCTCTTTGAAAAACATGATTATTATATCTTTAAACTTACATTTTCTTTCTTGAATTTGTACTGGCGATTTCGTATCCTCAAAATTTGAAGTGACAAATGCAAATGTTTTTTAAATTTCGCTAAAAATGAAAAAGTAGGTTGTGCAATAAAGTGAATTTCGCTAGAGAACCTTATCCCCCTCGTCAATACCAAGGCATTTACGCTAAAGTTCTTCAGTACTTTCAAAAGAGGTATTTATACTAATTAAACGGCATTTATGATTCAGGGGGATATTCTTAAATATTGGAATAAATTTCGAGCTTTAGCGAAAAGAGCGAGATATTGACGAGTGAGCGAACCCCCTGATATATGTAATAATTTCTGTTTGTTTCAAGTTTTATTGTTGCTCCTTACTTTCAACTGAAAAAACTTATATGATTTTAATTTAATATCTTATAAGTGAAAAAGTATGCTAGACTTATTTTAGCAACTATGGATGAAATTCTTTGTCTTCATCCGATAGGATTAAGTTCTGCCTTCATCCTACGTTTTGTTGTTCATTTAATTTCTTTTGTTTATCCGAGGCAGCCATCAGAGAGATCTTATTCTCTTCAATTCCAGCGTTATTGTCTTATAGCCTACATAAAAGAATAAGTTGTTAAGTATTAAGGGCTCTTTTGGAAGATTGTCTTTCGAGAATTGAGTCATCTCTTCTAAAAATCCCCTGGGATTCCCGAGTGAAGTTGTTTTCTATGTAGCTGCTATTAAAGGAAAAGATATAATACGCTTGTAATCCGCTTGGAGCAGCGCATTATGAGCGCATTTAATAATTTAAGTCGCCTCAAAAAATGGTTGGTTTATACAGCGCATTATGAGCGAATGAAATTGACACTTAGACAGATTTCAAAATAATAATTAATTCGCTGCGCCTAGAATACGCTGTCTAAACTAGGTCTGAGATAACGAATTATTACTGCCTACTAACATTGAAAGATTCAAAAACGTAACACCAACATGAAGGGACTGACAAAATTTTGAAAGACAGAGCTGGACAACATTATTTCCTCGGTTTCTTGTCCTTCTCGTTGTAGGACTATGGCGTTATAAAGTATTTTTATTGCAGTTAAGAAAAGGGCCAGCTTTCATAAGTAATCGTCCTGCCCGTTCTGACCAAATTCTTCCTACTCTCCTCACCTTGCAAAAATTTCATGTTACCGCAAATTATTCAAACAATTGAAACGACTTTTACAGTTCCTCCAAAAATGGCACACTTGAGAAATGAAAGATTTTCCAACAGAATATTTCACCTGAGGAAGCTTACTCTTATAAGAAACTCGGGAGGCTTCCGATTGGTTTTTATCTCCGGCGTCACAATTCCATAAGGCAAAGAGCAAAATCAATAAAAACCAATTAATTCTATCATTTTTCATTCCTTCATTTTGCAGTCCTTCATTACTTAGACCTTATCTGCCCTTCTCGTCTCACGATCCATTTATAACTCGTTAGTTCTCTTAACGCCATAGGACCGCGGGCGTGTAATGTCTGAGTACTAATGCCGATTTCGGCGCCCAGGCCAAACTGCGCGCCGTCGGTAAAAGCGGTAGACGTATTGGCACCTATCTGTCCGTCTTTCTTTGTGTCTTAATGTCTCTCTGGCCTGTCTGGTCTATCTGGTATGTCTAGTCTGTATTTCTCTCTGCCTGGTCTAACTTTCTCTCTGGTTTGTTTGTCTGTATTGTCTGTCTGTCTGTTTGGTTTGTCTGGCTGGTCAATCTCTCTGGTCCATCTTTCTGTCTGGTCTGTCTGTTTGTATGGTCTGTCTGTCTGTCTGTGTGTCTGGTCTGCTTATCTCTGTCTGTCTGGTCAGTCTATCTGTCTTGTCTTTCTTTCGGTCTGCCTGAATTCAATTGCATTCTGTTTCCCTGGTCAACTCAAGTTGCGTGAATTTCCCCTTTTTATCATTTTTATTTTTAAATGTTTGAAAAAAAATCAATGCCATTCCACTGATTCAAACTAAGAATTCAAAATGAGAACCATGTACACCAGTTTAAAAAAAAAAAATAAACACATAATTATTTGCCTTCTTCTATAGAATTTTTTTCGAAAATCTATTCCTCTTCAATGATTACTCCAACCTTTGAATGAGTATTTTACCTCATATACTTAGTTTTAAGTATATACTTAAACAAACTCTTTTAAAATTTTCTGGTATTTTTCTAGTTTGAATTAAAACATTAAAATTATTGTTCAGGCACTATAAATACTTTTGCAGTTTACACAATAACTTTACCGATTTTGAACTGAACTTAAATTTTTTAGCTTTTCTTTCATAACTCAGAAAGACCATGTCCGAGTTCTAACAATGATTTTTAATAAGATTAAAACTTTTGGTTTTCTTTTTAAGGTTCTTGAAGTGTTGTAATCCCTTGTCTAATATACACAAATATTTCAGTAATTACCAGTTTTTCATGCCTGCCTTGCCTTCCCTTCAGGCGCGTGGCTCCAGTATTTTTTTTTTGGAGGTCGGGGGGGAGGGGGAGGGGTTCATATAAGGATAGTCAGGGGGAATGGGCTACGGAATAATTTTATCCTCCAAATTATTGAGGCAACTGTCCCCCGAAACTACGCCCCTGCCTCCATATTGACAAATAAAGGCTCCATAAAAACCCTTAACTCAGATGGACTTCTTTGAAATGAGCTGAATCTTCTTTGAAATTAATTTCTCGCTATACCCCTAGTCAGATAATACGTGGCCTCGCGCAGCTGCTCGATCAGCGCCTCCACCTGGTCCCTGGGCGGCGCGATCCCGTAGCGCTCCTCGAAGGCGCCGAGGATCTGGTCGACGGTGCGGGTCCCGTCGCAGAACTGCAGGATCGCGAGTCCGGCGGCGTGGACGATGCGCGGCTCGCTGGAGAGGCGGAAGGGGTCCTTGAGGAAGAACAGCTGGTCGTGCTCCAGCTCGGGCGGCGCCTCGATCTCCACAGGTTGGATATGGGGGCGGATCGCCGGGCGCTCGCTGCCTTCGGGCATGAGGCGCAAATATTTCAGTGACAAGGATCATATTATCAATACAGACTATACAACCGGTTTCTCATCAAGCATTCTATATTTCTTTACGCATCCTTTGGGATACATAGAGAGTTAGTAGTACCAATGTCCCCTTTATACGTATTCTTGAACAAAAATCCACTCAAGAGGACATTCATCACTACAATATAAAAGCACCTTTATTATATTCCAGTCAACACTTCGTATTTGGAGCTCTGTCAGTTAACATTAAGAAGTGAATTGGGCGATCTTTTAGCAATAACAAAAAGTTTCCCATTTCCTTTAAATCTTTCATTATGACGTCCTCCCACCCCAGACGAGGACGACCTACTTTCTATTTAGCCTTAGACGATTGGCCGAAAAGTTGGCAATCTGTCATCCTTCATCTGCACAACATGCCCTAGCCATCTCAACCTTTCTTTCATTATACCTCTAGAAAGCGGGATTGAACCGCATTTTTCGTACAGCCTACTATTTGAAATACGGTCAGTCAGCCGGGTACCCAGATCATTCCGTAGGCAATTTCTCTGGAAAACATCTAGAAAATCATCATTCTTTGACAATTCGGAAAACAATCCGTCAAACCCTGATCTGACGATTCCCGATCCGTGGGGCGAGCAAACGTGGGAAGAAATGATGATCGGCTACTACGAAGCGGTGTTTGTCAATCAAGACCTTTCCATACCGGAGCCGCAGGTCAACCCAATCGCAGGGGGACGCTACCGAGCCACGTTCTTCTACAAGCCCGATCGTCCGGCAAAGACGATCAACTTGGCCGGCACTTTCAATGATTGGAACAGCTCGACGCATCCTTTGACGGATCCCGACGGCGACGGAATCACGGCATAAATTAAGAAAGTTCTGAAAGTTGCAAAAACGGTCTGAACGAGAATCTAATTCAAGAAAGGAAATAAGTGCATTCTGGGAAGTAAAGGAAGGCCATGTCCATTACTATCTGACAAAGAGCGTGCATAAAAATTGCCCTTTGTTGTAGACATAACTAGTCAGCAGAATTTGTTGAACCTAAAACTAGAATCAGAGGAAAATCTTGTTAACGATAGATGCCCTCAACTAAAGACATTCATATCCAAAGTAGTCGTGGTTTTAGAACCAATAAAATGTCAGAGGAGCTAATTTTGTTGGAAATTCAAAGTTCTAGTAATCTTTTTATGAGTAAAAAGTGATTCAAAATTTAAGACAGCTTTTTGTTCAGCATAATTGAACGGTCTTGTAACTGTATCTCCAGGGCTATTTCGTAGGTCAATTCCCCCGCAGTTATACAATTTCTCCCATATGTTTAAAAACTAAATTTCACCTTAAGATTAAATCAAAATGCATTCTGTTAATGCTAATTGCCGATGAGGCAGCTCAGCAGTATCCCAAGAACGACTGACTGTATTATGTTCAAATTTTAATTGCTTTTTCTGTGATTTCATGATTTTATAATGTTTTTTATTAATGTATATGTATGTACAAAAAGTGTGCTTATTATTTAAATTTCTTGCACTAGAATGAATCTTCAATACGAAATCATCTACACAATGAAGTATCTAAAATCAATGCTATTTAACATCTCACTGATTCAATAGCTAACTTCACTGGACTGTTTCACGTCAGAAAATTAATTACTCCACAAAAACAGGTGTGGTTAATAAAACAAAAATCAATAGTATTGAGGGGCTTGAGCGCTCGAACAAAATTTGTGAAACTGAAATCCTTTACCCCCTACATTTCCGTGACTACATTACATTCTACGTTACATATCCACCTAAAATAGGGGGGGGGGAATTTGCGAAACCCATTAAAATGGTTTTTTATTTATTTATTAATTCCAAGCTGTGGTAAGTTTTGCCGAGTTTATCGCACTAAACGTTATAAATTTATAACAATACTGAAACACACTCTATGACAATATAATACAAACATACATTCTATGAACACAAATACACTATGAAAACATAGAGATCACAAACACATTGCACCTCTGCCTATTCTCTTTCCCTACATAATAATTGCTTTTCTTGCAAATTCGATTTTAAGCCCTTTTAGGACCCTTGGAAATAATAATTTCATTCTGTATTTTTGAACATAAGAATAGGTTGTAACATTTGCTTCAAACTTACTATTTCATTTTAAATCAATTTTGTAAAAGTAGTGTAATTCTCAAACATTGATTTGTCAAGATTAAATTGATTTAAAAAATTCAAAGTGAATTTGAAATGTTTTCTTCTGGTTCTATTAGGCCACTTAAACAACATCTAAACTAAAGTCGAAGATCTGTCTCGTGTATTCCGAATCTTCCGAAGAGAGGGAAATCGGTTTTTTTACTCCTTTTTTTCTTCTTTTTTTTCCAGCTTCTCCTAATTCTCCTGTGTTTTTATTCTTCTTCAATAATGGTAGTACTGGTGCCAAGTTTAAAGAAAAATCACTTGCTTTAACAAATCAAAAAAGAAATAAGCAAAAAAAAATATGGCACCAAACACCTTGAGAAGTAGTTTTTTTCCCTTGTTGTGTTGTTTTTATTTCTGAAATCAACAAATTGAATTGGTGAAACCATTTGAGGCTTTTATAGCCGACAATAGTACGAATGGAATAAAGATAGCGGATCAGTGAGAATAAAATCTTAATAACCATGACTACTTTCTTGTAGAGTGCCCCCAACCCAAAGTTTTAGTTACGTCATGCTGTTATAGGGGATATCTCCTGTTCTTTTAAAATAGTATATTCTACCTTATTCTCCTCTTTTTCAAATAATGAATGAAGTATTTGTGCTTGATAGTTGTTTTTTGTTGTTGTTTTTTAAATGGAAGAGTAGAAATATTACAAAGACGTAACAAGAAATAGCCGAGAACCTGGTTTTTTTCACAGTTGAAAATAGTTTGGAAGAATATGAAGAGAAGTCTGCAAACCAAGACTGGAATCCTGGAAGCTGTGCTGATCACAGTGGTCAAGTATGGTTTTTAAACGTGAGCCCTTCAGAAGAACAGAAGAAAAATTTGTTGAATGCTTTTTGTTTAATGAGTTTCCTACACGTCTATTTGACTGACCAAAGGTCAAACAACAAGTCGAAGAAAAAAATGTGCTTTTATCCCCCTTTCTCAGGCTACAATGTGTTTCTTTTCAGTAAAGTGCAAAATATGTTCTGGTCTACAGAAGGCAGGGTTCTTCTGAACCCTACAATCCTGCTTGTTTTGAGCTTGACTCGGTTTTTTATTGAAATATCTGTTTGTTTTGGAATTCATTTATTTATTGATCGTAATCTATGGTAATTTTACGATTGGAAGATTATTTTACTTTATTTCTGCTCATTTTCGGTTTAATGGAACTCTTTTCTTTTCTTTGAAAATCATATTTTATGAAAGAATTTTGTTTTAAATAATTTTTCTTCGTTAATGGGTGCATTTTGTTGGATTTCTTGCCTTATTAAAAACACGGCTTTTTTACTAAGAGGGGCTCCTCGTTTTATAGGCCATCTAACACAAGCGGATTTCTTAGGATATATTGATTATATTTATTTCTAAATGAATTCACTATGAAGAGCAGTTTCTGGGCGACAATTGTGTACTACATTTGTCAATTTTTAAGTGCATTTTGTTGGTTTTCTGCCCTTTTTAAAATCACGGCTTTTTGAATAAGAGGGGCCCGTCATTTTTAAGGGTCATCTAAAAACAGCTATTTGCATCGCCTTAGCGGCATCTTGATTCGTCAAACCGGCGAAAAAGCGGAGTTTGACCAATTCCGCCGCTTTCGGATCGCGCTCGGCCAAACGGCTCAACGCCGCATCAATGGCCAGCAAACGCTCATCGTCCGCCTTGACGGCTATATCCATATCTTCGAGCGCCACCCGGTCCATGCCCCCACCGTGGCGAACGGCCTGCTTCTTTCTCGCCCGGTCTACCAAGATGCGCCGCATCGACTCAGCGGCGGCACCAAAGAAATGGCCTTGCGTTTTCAGGGGAATATGACCTGTCATGTAGACAAATTTCAGGGCCCTCTAGAGGGAGGAGTGGTGATGGGGTACTTTTAAATACCTTCCTGGATATACTTTAGCCTGTAGACCCATCCTCAAAAGTTTCATTTTCCTAACCTAACCCCTTTCCAAGATAGCAAGAAGTCACTAAACTAGAATTTTACCAAAAAACTGTTTAAACACCTCCAAAACACAAGAGTAAGGGCTATTATGGCTATCAATGCTAGAAAACATAGACCAGATGGCTCTTTTCTCATAATAGCTTTGAACCAATCAGTTCATATGACGAAACATAAGAGGTTTTAAAGGGGAAGTGAAAGCTAAGAGCATTGCTCCGTATATGAGGAGCTTCTGTCATATTCATGTGACGACACATTAGATATTTAAAAAGGGAATTGAAAGCTAAGAGCATTGCTCCGTATATGAGGGGCCTCCTCTCCCTACCATCTCCTACTCTTTGCTGTAAATTTCAAGTAGTCATTAACTGAAGGTAATTACTCTGTGTATGAAAAACAAGACCCTCTTCTCTATCAGTTACCTGTTTTTGCAGTAAAGTTTTATTCTCCATATAAATTTTTCCTACGTAAAATTCTTAAGCCGCGAAATTCCAACCGGCCAATTCCATCTTCTCTGCAAATTCCCCCAGAAAATTTCTTGCTTACGATTCCGCCTGAAAAAGACTCCTTAATATACTTTCATTTGATAAAGGTCTTGTTTTAAGTAATTTCTCATTCTTTAATTTGTGATCTGAAGGGAATGGTGAAATCCCCCTGTTTCTTAAATATTTCCCGGAAATCCCCCCCCCCCCTCCCACTGGAAAGTTTTTCACTGAGACAATTGTCCCAATGACAAGGTAATCGTTTTTATACTTGGTAAATTATCTAGAATACTAGACACGTTTGTTTGTTATTATATGAAGTCTTTTTTATATTAATTGGCATATGGGCTGATGCCTGTGGCGCAGCCATGTTAATCCCTTTCTGCACTTTTGAAAACGTAACAAATTATAGATAGCTCTTACAACTTAATCAGTTTTTGGATGTGAATTGTGATTTAGTAGGACCACTGAAAAATGTTTTTTTTTTTTCCATTGCGTTCATATCCATTAAACGGTTTTCTCCTGCCCCTCGGAGAGGGCTTCTTACCCTTTGATCGCTTTTGAATCTTAAAAAGGGCACAGTAAGTTTTGATTTCCTATCGAATGAACTTCCTCCAAAGTTTATATGGCCACGCCTGCCGTACAAACCTTGTATATTAACTATGGACTGCTAGTATAGCTTGCAGTCCCAGTGCTGGGGAGGGGTTCCGAACCAGAACCGTGGTTATTTTACATTTGAACTATTTTGAACGAAATTGCTAACTCAAAACTTTGATCGAAAGTATTTGTAAAAAAAAGCATGGGGGTTTCTTACCGGGGGTGGGGATCAGAAATTTGGAAAACGCTTAAAGCGGAGAGATCAGGGTTAAGGCAGATCTATATAAGATCTTTTTTTTGTTTAGTTGCATTAATCACCTTGCTTATATTGTGAAAAAAGTAACAAGTCCACGTATTTTTTTTTTTTTTTTTTTTTTTTGGATTTTTATTTTATCTTATTATTTTTTTTTTTTGTTTATTTTTTTTTTTTTTTTTAAATTTCCTTTTTTTTTTTTAAAAAAGGTTTCAAGGACAATTTTGGGTTTTGTTTTTCCCGTTTAAAAAGCGAGAGAAGCAAAATGTAAAGTACAAATTTGTTTGAAAAAAGAAAGAAGACGTCAAGCGAAAAAGGAGTGAAAATTATAAATGCCCACAAAAAATTCTACTTATGAAATTTCTCCGTAATTTCCACGTTTTATTTCTTTTTTATTCCAGTAATAACTAAAATAAATTATTATTATGCTTGGTACATAACAATGATACAATAAGATAAGTATAAAAAGAGAAGGATATAATGAAAAATAGAACGTAATTTAAAAATAGAAATAATGGAAGAAAGTGAGAAAGAGAGCAAAAGGTAACATGTCCATACTACTACTACTGCTAATATTCCTACTACTACAATTACTCATACTACTACTAATACTACTCCTACTGCTACTTCTATGACTGCTGTCATTATTACTACTGAGGCTAAGAGTGTGAAGGTAAAAATCCCAGGGAATATTGAGGGGAAGTGAAAATAAATCATAACACACTGTGTGCATGCAGGTTGTCAAAAGGGTGCATCAGCAATGTCTGAGAAACTGATTAGGATTTTGAGTTGCAACTTTCAGTGTATGTTGAAGGGGCTCGCATTCCCCCCCCCCCAAAAAAAAAAAAATACTTTGCTTTGGGCCCATTTTTTTTTTATATAGCCCAATATCGGACACTTGGAAGCACTTTTTTAAAGCAAGGCTTTCCCATATCCTACAAGTATGCCTCACGATTCATTAATTGTCATAAAAATATTATAAAAATGAGCATTTGAATTTTAGGAGGCTTACTTTGGGAGCTTGACCCGAACCAAAAGAGATCAAATCTAATGTATTGTTTTGAGAAGTAGCACTTAAAATCCTTTTAAGTTCCAAAATAATTCAAAAATGTCGCCCTACGCCACTGACGCTTCCCATTTTCGAATAGTGTTGCCTTCGTTCGCATAAATGTCAAGACCACTATCATTATCATCGTGGATATTTCCACTCGACGCAAACCAAACTCCGGAAAAAGTGGACATTTCGTTGACGATCAGTTTTGTTATATCTCGATAAACGACAACAAAACCATCTTGTTGTGTGATAGAAGGGTTGCGTATATAATAAAATTTCCGGATCCATAGCACTGACATATTATGTCCCCACTAGCCACTCCAAAGCTCGTAGTATCAACTACTTTAGCCACCGTGGCTCGGCGCACCCATTCAGACCCATGTCCAAATTAAAAATTTTGCAATGCATGACTCATTGACTGCAATATATTAGTGATTATCAAGGTTTCTGTGTTCACATATTTGTTCGCATATTTTTCTGTTACCTTTATATGAGTCACACCAAATTTTGGAGGAAGAAGTTCTAGCAGGATAGTCCCCCCAGGACACGGCCCTATGCTTGATTTTCCCTTTATTAAAAGGGATCGTGAGACGTTCAGCAACCACAAAAAAAAATAAATAAAGTATTATATTTTCATCATATTTTGGTACATTTCATTAGGATCAACATAACTTCACTTCTTGGGTGTATTCTAATTAATTTAATTAATTAACAAGTACCAGACAGTACACAGAAGTATGTCATTGGACATTCCTGCTCACTTAAAAGTCAAGAGCGACCTATAATTCCTTTTGCGCTCAGTCCCACGAATTTGGTCACATTTCAGCATAAAAGCATTTCTTTTTCATTCTACCATTCCCTTATTCGTCCGAGTAATGTAAATGTCAAAACTTTTTTTTCATAACTTACAAATTAACTTACGTAACGAACTTCTATATTCGTATATTTTTATTATGTATATGAAGGGATTTTCCCCCTCTTTAATATCTCCCTCTTTACACTAAATCTTTAATTTTGTCCCAATTCTTTAAGATTGACCCCTGAATCACAAAGGCTGTAGAATAAATAGTTAAAATTACCAAAAATACTTTAGCATAAAGAGCGAGGTATTTAGGAAGAAATAAGCCCCCCCCATATACGTAATAATCTATGTTCGTATTTAGTTTTAATGCTGGTCTTTCTTCAGTCTTTTTCGTGTCTCTACCTAGAGACAGAGCGGTAGGGCTGAAGAAACTTGAACCTGCCCGTGCGCGTATTGATCAATAGCAAAGTACCGATATTTAGTTCTCCCCCTTTATAAACAGCTCAAGAAATGTATCGACATATTAAAGGGAAAAGTGGGATAGTGCAAATTGAGTTTTTTCTTTGGAGGCTTGAATATTGCAAGTTGGGCTAAGTTTGAAGAAGATGATGTGAAGAAGTGTACCCCCGGCGGGGGGGGGGACTGAAGTCTGGGGAGCAAACTTGAGGACAGCAGTCTCATAGGCTGTATCTACTCCATCTGTTGCTGTACATACATAAGTGCCTGCATCTTCTGGACGAACGTCAGAGATAGTAAGCCTACCTCTCTGATCATCAAAAGCCCTTCTAGAAGGCAGAAAACCATCTTGTTTAGACCAACGATGGCTGATACGTCCTCCCTAGAAGGGACAAGCAAGGTATAAAGAGTATATTTGATTACTTTTTTTTGGACTCTTAACACAAACTTGCTATGGAGAGGCGATAGAGAGTGTTTGTCTCTAAAATTATTCGTCTTAAGACATTTCCTACCTAAAAAAGCGCATCTAAAACTTAAAAGATAATTTTGGTACATAAATTTCTGCGTGTTCATTTTGTTGACAAGTAAATTCAACTCATTTCAAAATAAAAATATGTTTCCTTGTTTTTATATTATCTTTTTAAACTCTTTTTTTTAAACTATCTTTTTTATATTTTTAAACTGATAGTTCGTTTCAAAATATGGTACATGAACTATAGAATGTTGGTAAGCCCTACGCTGGGCTCCCACCTAAAACACTTATAGAGGTTTTTTATGGGAAATCCCTGGAGCATTGGAACCAGAAATTGTAAGCAGCCAGACCAATGACCAATAAGTAGCATCATGCAAATAAGATTGAAAATCCTCATGAATACACTTGCCATGTTGAGGAACTGAAAATAAAATTCAAGAATTACTTGTCATTTACTAGTTGTTTAATTAGTTACGTGTTTTTTATTGGCCGCTTTTGCATAGGATTTCTACCAGGATCGTAAATTTCGGCTAGTTGGGCATTTTTTATTTTGTAAAAATGATGCTTTAGTGGACCGATACTTTACTGGATTAAAATTTTCCTGGATTTCCTTGTAGGCGAGGCGACCGTTCCAGCGATCGTTGGGGAAATCCAGGGTCAGTCCATAGGCCATGCCATTACTCTTGATTCCCTGGCTGAAAGACTTCATTGCATAGGCATCGGCAACGAATACTTCTGAGCCAAACAAGTTACTGTTTCGATAGCGGTAGTCGATCCCGGCAAGGCCATTGTCGTCACTGCCAACGGGGTTGCCGTAGGTCATCATCGCGCCGACGCGGGATTCCTCCTGCACATCCATGGTCATTCTCGCCATGGCAGAAAACGTTTTATGCCACGTTTTCGTGGCATAAAATAGTTGAATTTGCCATTTTGTTGTTAGGGTTTTTTTGTTACTTGAGAAGGCCACTAGGGAGGTAAATTTTCTCTTAAATTAGCTTTTCCTTGATGTCGTGTGACCATTGTCTCCACGCGATCACATTTGAAAAAAATATGCACAGTGACCATCATTCTTTGGGAAATGCTGGAATTAGTTTAACTATTATTTTTTTTAACAGTAGTTTGAGATTTTAAATCTGCCTCCGATACAGCAACCGATATTGGCATAAAAAATGCACAAAATAAACGGCTAACAATCAACTGCAAAGTTGTAGATAGATGATGCTATATCAAACTAAAAATAAAAAGAGAAGGGGGAAAAAATAAAAAATTGGATTTGTCTTCATTAACCAGCAAAATCATGAAACTCGAACTGATAATTCTTTAGACTTATTCATCTGTACTGTTGACATTTTTCAACAAAAATAAGTCAAAATATACTTTTTTTTTTTTAGAGTTACTAAAAAACATTTTGAGGAACAAAAAAAAAAAGAAAAAGAAATAAACAAATCTTCCTCCGTCTTTCGGAGGCATACATGACCATTATCACCTCTGTAGCTTCCAATATTTTAATCTTTGTTCTCAGACTTATCCTTTCAGTCTTCCAACAGTAATTTCTAAGCCTATTGAAGTCTAATTGAAGTCCACCACCAAGTCTCAAAACCTCCAAAAATTAATTAATTTTGTTAACATTTTCATCTAGGATACTGCCCTTAAGCCTTTGCCGTTCTCCTTAGGACTATGTTCATAAAAATGATCCATATAAATATCCCTATAGAACTCAATCCTCTGAGAAATTGTTTTTGGAGAAGCAAGTTTTAGATCTTTTGCAGGAAAATCAACAGATGGAAGAAACGATTAAAGCTCAATCTCTACAAATTCAACGCCTGAAAGATGAGGTCAGTATATTTATAGGGACAAGGTAAGTAGACTTAAATGTTGTTTGCATTTTTTTTTTTTTTTTTGGCGGAAAAACGGTTCAAACCTTTGTGTTCTACTATTAGAGAACTAGGCAAAACAAGGCTCATAATCTTTTTGGCGGGGCCCATAGATTTTATAAGATTTTTCCTGCTGATCTTAATTAAATTTGATCTTTGGAAAGGTATCGTGCCTCAGAGCTCTTATTTTAAATCCCGATCGGATCCGGTGACATTGGGGAGAGTTTGGGGGGGGGAGCCTAAAATCTTGGAAAACGCTTCGAGTGGAGGGATCGGGATGAAAGTTGGTTGGAAAAATAAGCATAAGTCCTAGATATGTAATTGGCATAACTGGAACGGATTTTCTCTCTTTGAGGGGGTTGGGGGGAGGGTTATTCTGAAAAATTAGAAAAAATTAGGTATTTTTAACTTAAGAAGGATGGCGACCTTCACCCACGAGCTCAACTCCCCGCTCGCGAGCATCAAGCTCATCGCCCAGACCCTGCGCCGCTCCGACATGTCGCGCGAAGAGCAGCAGCGCTTCCTCGACCTGATCCTGGCCGACGTCGATCGCCTCGGCGGTCAGATCTCCAACGTGCTGCGCGCCGCGCAGGTCGACCGCCCCGACGGCCTGCAGCTCGTCCCGGAGGTCGTCGACCTGCACGCCTACGTGCTCGAGTTCGTGGCGGCCCGGCGAGCCGCTGTCGAGCGCCTCGAGCAGGACCGGTAAAATTTCCCCGTGAAATTTCGTTGGATCGGGAATTTTTTTTCTATATTCTATCAATACGGCTAATTTGATAATCCACTCAAATTTATATTAAATAGAAATTTCTACTCAAAAAGTTAAAAAGAATAAAATTGCATATTTCCGAAATAAAGTTTTGAAATATTAATAGTTCAGACTTCAATAATCTTCAAATTTGATTATCTACTCAAATTTCTATTAATTAAAAATTTCTACTCAAAATGTTCATTTGGATGAACTATTGATATTTCAAATCTTTATTTGGGGGAGGGGGCTTCGGTACAGTAGATTTAGTAATCATCACTTATCAAAGAGCTTGTCAGACCACAGACAAAAAAAAGAAAAACCGTAGCATATATTCTTTTGTGAGGACTGGTGAAATAACATTTTGCCCCTTCTCTTAAACACAACATTCCAGCTCCCCTCTCCACCATCAATAAAGAAAATATTGCGCTTCTACCCCTAAACATGCAAAATTCCAGGTCTCTTTATACTTCCTCACGCCCATCACCATAAAAAAAAAAGTAAAAGGATTAACTCGGCCCCGATTTCCCTATAAAATGAGGAGTAAAATGATAGCGCTTACACTAAAAAAATATCAAATATTGATCAAATACTTAAAAAGAGGAAAAAAAGATACAAAAACACTTGCTAAATAATTTAGCCAGTAAATCATCAAGAGCCAGAACTGTTAATAAGGAACGGAAATAAATTGTGGCCTAAAAGGATAATTTTCGCCTTGTCTTCAAATGTTTTATATTTTTTCTTTATCCAGACTACAGGATCCTTCACTTAAAGCTTTGAAACAATCTCAGTGTTACTAAAAGAAAGTTTATTGAAGCAGGTGCAACGGCCCATGTTACCATTGGTGTTCGACCATTGGGAAGTGCATTGGCGTATGCATTTGAGGCGTTGAATGTGCACCGTGATGGTTTGGATGCTGCATGGGTTGACCTGTATACGGAGCAAGCGCATTTGCCCATGGTGCCAATCCTCGTACGGTACCAATTTGCTGTCTCGCAACCACTCGGAATACCCAGACAGAATCATCGTCGGTCGACGTCATTATTTGGTCGTCAACGGCCGCAGCAGCAACAGCAACATCCAACTTCTTCCAGCCCCCCAGATGGTCGAATTAGGGAAAACAACTTTATCAAGTCAATTTGTGTAGGTCCCTGACACGCCTACCAATTTTCATCGCCCTGGCACGTCCGGAAGCACCAAATACGCCAAAGCATTGGACCCCCCCCTAACTCACCCAAAGAAAGCAGATCCAGTCCGGTTATGTCAATCACGTATCTACGACATTTTCTTATTCTACCCACCAAGTTTCATCCTGATTTCTCCACTCTAAGCGTTTTCCAAGATTTACAGTTTCCCCTTCCAACTCCCCCCAATGTAGTTTTGTTGTTTCGATTTTTAGTTTTTCCAGTCCTGCCGGCTAGGGCGCTTTTCTGCTCTTTTTTTGAAGTGATTGAGTATCTAGTTCTTCAAATGAGCGCATTTTTTAAGCAAATGTTTTAGAAACTTCTACTTTCGGCTCATTTAGTTTATAGAAATGGTTCTTTTGACGCCTTTTCACTCTCATGGAGACGGTATCTTCTATCAGGCATCTAGAAACGCTGCCCCTTCCCATAGAACAAAAGATCTAATGCCAAAACGCTGAATAGCAGAATTAAACTGATGAAAAAAAAAACAAAAAGAAAAATAGACGATAAAATAAAACTATCGACAATTAGAGTTAAGAAAGGAAATATACATTCTAAATATTTTACATCAACGCTAAGAGAAGAGAAAAAAACGACAACTAAAGTCAAGGTCACATCAGCACAAAACAGAGAAAGAGAAGAAAAAGAAACTAAATATAGCTATAAAAAAAATACACATTTTATTGTGAATAAAAACTTTGCGATGATCAGAAAAAGTATATTTCTGTCCCTTCCCCAAACACAAAACTGTGTGTCACCGATTACCAGTCCAACGAACACCTTCGAAGTTTATACCGTCATCCTGTCTATAAAAATCTTATATGCCCCAGGGCTTAACTTACAGCCCTTAATCTGAGGGATGGGGGGTGTCCTCCACAAAAAATAATTTCCAGGCCCTTCAATCTCAATATCTCAAAATCGGCTATCTCAATATTTTGATTAGATGTGCTACGGGAATTGATGTGCGTTGAGGGGGTGGGCTGGTTACCCTCCAATCACTTTTGGCTAATAAAAAGGGCACTAATCCTTTCAATTTCCAATCAAAAATGAGGTCTGGAGGGGACAAACCGAGGTCTGGGAGGGGCAGTTGCCCAGCCTACCCTATAGTAAATTACATCCCTGCATCAGGTTTGTTGCAAAAAGCTAGAAAGGGGGTATTTAAAGCAAATAAAATTACAGTATTTCAAATAAAGTCTTTGTATCTTTATTCAGTCCTGAAAGAAACATTGAATAAAAAAAATGCATTTCCATATTTGGTATTCGGATTATGTAGTTAGTACATTTTTGTGTTTTATATTACAATTCTACTATGAATATATGCATTTCAGCTCCAACGCGAAGGTCGCGCTCAAGGTCTTCGACCCGCTACGCTCGGCGGACCCCGTCGCGCGACGTCGGTTCGAGCGGGAGTTCGCGATACTCACCAAGCTCCGCCTCCCGGGCGTCGCGCGGGCGATCGACTTCCTCCCCGGCGAAGACCTCGTCGTCCTCGTGCTCGGGCTCATCGAAGGTGAGCCCCTCGCCGACCGCTTCGCGCGCGGCCCGATGGACACCGACGGAGCGGTCCGCCTCGCGGTGCAGCTCGCCGCGACGCTCGAAGCCTGCCACGAGTGACCGAAACCGGGGCGCCGGAACGCTACATCGAGGTGGACGAGTGGGGCGCGGAGACGATCCACCGCCTGGAGGATGGCTGGTGCTCGGCACTCGATCGCGACACCTTGATGTGCTCCATCTATGAAAACCGGCCGCTGATTTGCCGGGAATTTGAGATGGCCTCGGACGAATGCCTTACCGAGCGCGCGGCGAGCATGTAGCGCGTCCAAGAACGGCTTATTCCGCCAACGCTTACCCCGCCCACATCAGCCCACATCATCCCGGCCAAAGCCGGGCTGATGGCAACAAAAGAAATTTCCGATTCAGTCCACAGACTACTTCATCTTTATGTGAATTTTGAGGACAAAAGGTCCCTTTATAAACAAACAATTAATCAACTCTGCTGAAAACCATCTATTTCATGTAATTTATCACATGAAAGTTAAAATTGAACACAATCTTCTTCTTTTTTTGGATTGATATGGAGACGCTTTCACATAATCTCATCACCAGAATCAAATTCCAACTGCAGTATGTTTCTAGAGCTCTGCTAGAACTCTGGGTATCGTATTACCAAGCTGAAGTCGGCGCTGGACGTGCTACGCATCGAAAAGGGCCATGTCAGTTCGGAGCTGAACAAATTCACCACCGCGGCGGACCTGGGCCTTGGCATGATGATGTCCGCCAAGAAGGACTTTGTCGGCCGCGCCCTCAGCAGCCGCCCCGGGCTGACCGATCCGGACCGCGAAGTGGTGGTGGGGCTGAAACCCCTGGATCCCTCGCACAGCTTCCGCCAGGGCGCCCACATCACCGCAAGGGGCGCCCCCCTCGCGCCCGAAAGCGACGACGGCTATATCACCTCCGCCGCCTCTCGAAAATATTAATAAGATGACTGCAGTGTTGCTTCTACATTAAACTTCAATTAAAATTGGGCAATAATATAGATAATAAACCCCCTCGCGATTCATCTAAACCCTATAGGAGAAATTTTCTTAGAAAATTATTCACCAAAACTATTACCAATCTTAAACTTTGACAGGATGTTCAATATAATCAAAGTCAGGCTATTTTAAGATATAGCTTGAATTTCACGCAGTGTTTTCATGCTTAAGTATGAAAACAGAAAAAATTAGAAATTTTTCTAGTATTAATCTACGTCGCGCTCCAAGTCGCTTTGGCGCGCGGCGCCGAGGTCTACGTCGCGACGCGGGATCGTCGCCGTCAGATGCTCGCACTCGACCTCGGCGCGCAGTGGGTTGGCGAAGTCGACGAAGAGCTGCCGGAGCGCATGGATGCGTCGATCGTGTTTGCGCCGGCCGGCGAGGTCGTGCCGATGGCGCTGGAGATGTTGGAGCAGGGTGGGCGGCTCGTGCTGACCGGGATGAACATGCCCGATATCCGGTCGGTGCCCTACGAGATGCTCTACGGGGAGCGCAGCGTAAGGAGCGACCCGGCTCAATAGTAACCGAAACTTTAAAAAACGGGATATTGATACCAATAGTTACATCAAAAGAATCACATTTCTATGCTGATTTTAAATATATAAATTTCATCAAGTTTAGTCTTACCCATCAAAAGCTACGAGCCTGAGAAAATTTGCCCTATTTTTGAAAATAGAGGGAAACAACCCCCTTACCAAATATCATACCATCAGATTCAGTGTACCAGAGAACCCTAATGTAGAAGTTTCAAGCTCCTATCTACAAAAATGTGGAATTTTGTCCGCTCCTGGGACCCTTGGGAATACAGGACGTGATATCAAGTCTAACCTTGTGGTAATATTCGGGAGAATTATTCCATGGTTTAATGCGAACTACATGGCCTTGAATGTTGGTATGTCACATTTTCATATTTTTCTCGAATTAGTATAGCTTTCCCTCAACTTACACAGCTTCAGATGTCACAAGGCTCCTTGTGTAGACCATTGAATGGGATAGTCTGGTTTCTTGAATTCCTGCTTGATGAGAACCTTTTATTTAGAAACCATATAGCCATGATTAGAGCTATTCGACGTCACGATGCTCCTCGCGCCCCGCTCTGGCAATGCGCCGGCGTTCGCCGGGTGGGTCGTTCCTGACCGAAATGTGCAGCGGCGTATCGGCGTCATCCAGCAGGCCCGTCAAGGCCTGCTCCAGACGCGGCACGCCGGCGTCGTGTGGGGCAATTGCCTCGGGCGTGATCCAAAAGCGCAGGCGCGGGCCACCCGCACTCAACACGATGCGGTCATGCAGGTGTGCTGGTGTCTGCTTCAACAGGCGCACCATGGCCGCCGTGCGTGCCACGCTTTCTAGTATATGTTTTTTCTAAACTTGTAATGTACCTATCTTCTTTCATTTGAAAAAAAGCTGTTTTATTTACTTCTGCTCTCTTCCAATGTCGCATTCAGGTTATCCTAATAATGAGAGAGGCTGTCACTCTCTTCAATCCTTCACTCTTTAAGCCACATCTGTGCAAAAATGCACCAAAGATAAGAGTTCATTTAAATTTATGTACAGTAAAGTTGAACCTTTTATATAAATGCATATGTATTTAAAACTACCCTTTTTGTAACAAAAAAAGAAATCACTTTCCTCCTTGCAACGCTGCGTCGCTCATACGTCACGACCAGCAACGCGGCGTTGCAGAGACGTCGCAACCGACGCCCATAGACGTCGCCTGGGATGGGACGCGACGTGGAGGCGACGCGTGGCCGACGTCTGCGACCACGTTGCCAAAACCACGTCGCTAAGTGTCCTTTGCCGACGTCGCGTCGCATGCGACGTGAATGACATGGCCAGCGGCCGACGACGTAGCAAATTTTATCTGATGTGGCAGTTGGCCACGTATACACGTCGCATCCGACATTGCTGACGTGGTGCCTATAAAACATTCTAAATGATAATACTTTGGCTATGTTTAGTTATCCTAAGCAAAGAAGAAGATTGTAGTTTTTTTTTTTTTGGAAATTGGAATTATCCTACAGGGCTATGGATTAATCTTCAGGTCAAATTCCTGTCTAGCCATTTTTTGCTATGTTGGAAAGGGGTTAGGTGAGGAGAATGAAACTCAGTAATGAATACATAGCTAAAAACATACTCTTGGAAGGTATTATTAAGCTTCTGTGTTAACCCTCTTCTGATTTTTAAGTCTTGGAATTTTGCATCAAGGAATCATTTCGCCCGCTTCCTCATGTTCTTCAATAACTCTTTCAGAAACGATCTCTTCAACAATTTCTTCATCCCTTTCTCCCATTTCAACTGCAACTAAAGATGAAACTGTATAAACAAAAGCAAAAATCACCACTAGACTCCAAACTTTTTGAGGTACAACTTTTCCTTTTATTCCCCACCAAACAAGAATTCCAACAATCGGAAACAAAGTTCCTAGAACGATGGGAAAATGAACCACCAAGGGATGTAATGGTAAATTAAACATGTTAACCTCCTTGGTTTATTTTTTTTTAAGGTAAGTGGGCTGATATTATTTTACTGTATTTTTCTAAGGGTAAATGGGCTAAAATATTTATGATATAGAATCGATGAAAGACGATTAGTCTCAGTAGGTAAAAAAAAACAATTTTAATAGCACTTTCACCTAAAATAACCAGTTGGTAAAATAACCAGCACGTCCGTAAATCCATTTGTTCCCCCCCCCCAACAAAAAATTCAGTTAATGGCACCTCTAATTTCATGGTAAACCCATGTGTAGACAAAAAAACCACTCCACGGATGGCAGGTGCTGATAGTGTGCTAAATGAGTTTTTTTAAATATGGTGGCTCTGAGGTTAGAAATATGCTAATGAAGAATATGAATATGATTTTTGATAAAGGGGAAGCATTTAATGATTTTTAGAGACCTTAATTAAACCACTGTATAAGAATGGTGGCAAGAGTGAGTTCCGTAATTATCGAGACATTAGTCTGGTCTATATAGCTAGCAAATTACTTAGTAGCCATCACTTTTTAGACTGAGAGATGCTGTAGACAAATTTACAAGAGAAGAACAGTGCAGTTACTCGGTTATTTGAAACACATTCAAGAATTACGCTTAGGGTACATCTCGGAAAAGAGTTTTTAGGCTAAAATGCACTCTCAAGTTTTCTTATATGGTTACCGTGTCGTAGCTCAAAAGTCAAACGAATGATGATACAATGCCTTGGACTTAGACAAAATGCATTGAACTTGTATAATTTGGGCTATATATTTGCACATTAGGGGCGGAGGGGGGGATTAGTTTAGGTTATGTTAGGTTAAGTTATGTTAGGTTTCCATAATGTTGTTTTTGAAGAGCTATTTTATCGTAGTTTAAGAAATAATTTCAAGTATACTTCTGATGTATTTCAATATACTTAAGGATTCAAAGAACTCATAAAGAAAGGGGTTTATCGCTATGAATGTATTGATAGCTATGAAAGAATACATTATGTAAAATTACATTCAATTGATAAGTTTTATTCTAGATTAACAGGAAAAATCTTTCTGAAGAAGATTATGAAAGAGCACACACTATTTGGATGCTATTTAAATGTAAAACACTATTAGATTACATTAAATTATACCTATAAAACAATGTTTTAATTTTATTCGCATTCTTGTTAGTTAAGCCTAATTCCATTCCTGCTCTCCACCTCGCCAGATTGACAAAGAACGTATAATATCATTCCCAACATCTCGCAAGCGGGAAACATATTCTGGGATGTGGAAGTGTGTATGCAGTTGGCCCTGATTATTGGTATGATCAGACCTTCAAATCACAATAAAAAACAGTATTGGTCGCAGCAAGAGCTTCATTTACGACCGAGAATTACCAGGTAATTATGAAACGCTTCGATCAAACCGAATTCCGCCACGCACTGGGAAAATTTGCCAAAAAAAAAAAAAAAAAAAAAAAAAAAAACACTTAGTAAAACAGATGTCGACGGTACCAATTCAGCTCTATTGTCAAAACAATTAAGGAAAGGAAAAATAAACGATCTTTTATTTAGCGCCTACGCCGAGATGAAAGCGGAACTAAATGGAAGGGGACACACGTCGGTTTTTTTTAGTATTTTTTACTGCTGATGAATTTAGAAGAACTAAATTGGAAGTCATAAATATTTTTTTTTTTCCTGGTAAGGGAGGGGCTGATTTTAAAAAAAAACGCGATGGAATTACGGTTATTTGGAAGTGTATATACTCTTTCAGGGGGATTTTTTGGTTGGAGAGGGGTTTAGAGGAGGAGGTTACGCGGGGGGAACTTTCCGTGGAGGAATTTCTCATGGGGGAAAAAATTTCCTTAAACGGGGCGCAGAATTTTTTAGTTTTTTTAAAGAACAATGAAAAATAGATTATGAAAATTTTTTCAACTGAAAGTACAGAGCAGCATTAAAACTTAAAATGAACAGAAATTATTACGCATATGAAGATTTCATCTCCTCCTTATACCTCGCTCTTCACCAAAATCACTTCTAGCTGACCCATCCTCAGCTCCTCTTGTCACTACCTCTATTGCGTTCAAGGCTTGCCTCTGGCCTTGTCTCCATGCCTTTGTCCCGTGTGGAATAAGCATCGTAGTCTATAACCCCTTTGTGAGAATGATGGTATAATATATTTATTCATTTAACAACAACCTGACTTGGTGGTTGATGGTTGCCTGATTTACCCCGCGGTTCACCCGAGGTAAACCAATTAAAAATACATACGTATAACGTCATTAAAATTCATTAAAATAAGGAAAAAAAATAGGGAATTTATTCTTATCGAAAAGCATTAAAGAGCAGAGATGCCTCTGGAGCACACACAACTATTTAAACAGGGACACCATTTTTTGTCCTGGTCGTATATTCATCACTGCGAATAAACTTGAACCTAATTTGAAATAAATGATTCGAACAACATTGTGTCGTTCATTACATTGTATTCTCTCTTTGTTTATCTGTTTCTAGTTTTAAAATAGAGTAAATTTGAATCGAAGTCTTACAAAGAGATTATTGTTTACAAAAGAATTTAGGTAGTGAAAGATATTGGCATGGTGGTTCAGAGGTAGCTGCATACTGTTCTGTCAATTTACCAGAGTTTCTGAAAAAATTAGAATCATTCAAGTAAGTCTTTTTAAATTTCCTGTTCTGCAATTTCTTGTTTTGGTTGGTGTTTTCGAGAAAAAGGCTTTAAAATTCAGTTGCAAAATGAAATATTTCAGTGAAACTTTGCAAAAACTTTGTTTCAAAAGACTGAGCTTAAAAATTTTTTTTAGCAAGATTTTAGGGAATTTTGCTTTCAGTTTGAATTAATATAGCAACTATTGTGCTGCTGCGTTACCTGATAAGATCATGTGCTCTCTATACGTTTTTAGTTTTACTCTGTACCGCCATCGCTAGTGGTGCTAGTGCTATAAGCTTCCTTCTCAATTAAGTAATGCTATACGATGTTCAACTCAAATAGTTTTAATTTGTACAAGACTCATGCTACATGGGTAAAATTTCAATCTCTTCGCTGTCTTATGTTTTTTTTTTTTTTTTTTTTTACCTCCGAATTGATGTCCCCCTTTTTAGCTATAATGCAGTTTATAATATAAACAAATTTATTTTTGTAATTATTCACTTGCTGGGTCTTTTAATAGGTGCAATTAGATAAAACAAATGTAAAAGGATAAAGATCCTCCAGAGCTATTGCTGGTGCATAGGGCGTCGAATTGACACGTCGGTTGCTGAGTCTTTAGACCCAGGACAAATAGATAAAACAGATATATACGGATGATGACCCTCCAGCGCTATTATTAGCACATAGGGCGTGAAATCGAATATTCACTTGCTGGGTCTTTTAATAGGTGCAATTAGATAAAACAAATGTAAAAGGATAAAGATCCTCCAGAGCTATTCTCAGACAAAGGATCCCGAAACCAGTGCACCAATCCACTCCGCCACATTTTAGAGCACTTACTGCTCTAAGTAAGTCCATCAGAGTCCATCGTATATACTTTATTTCTCTGATGTTTAAGTATATGCCTTTCTTTTTCAAATGCGTTTCTTTAAGAGACGAGTTTTTGAAGTAGTAACGGAATAACTGAAGAGAATGAGCTTAAGACGTTGAAATTATATGGAAAAAGTATTTTATTTATTTTATACCTCTAAATTTGGGTCATATTTTACGCTTTTCTTTTTTCCACCCTCTGATCACTTTGAATTTTAGAATAGGCACTAGAACTTCTGATTACCCATTACCATCTCTCTACACACCTTTTATAACCCAGGGCATAACTTACAACCCTTACCCTAAGGGTAAAGTAGTTCAATCACTTTCGACTATTAAAAAGGGCGAAAATCCTTTCAATTTTCAATCGAATGAGCGTTTCTCGAAATTTTCACGACAACAAATGGCCATCTCGAAATTTCAATGATATGTATTTCAGGAAAATACAAAGCGTGGGGGGCATCCACCCTCCCATCGCCTTGATCAATGTCCTGTTTGCTCTATAATTAGCATATGTCATGGACCAGCTAGGACAACCAAGTCCTCTATATCACAGCTTCTGAATCATTGCACATGCCCTCAAATTGGGTAGGTTTTTTCATTTAAATGTTCGATCCTGCAATCTTCGATGATGCTTAGGGAATACGATACATAGTATTTATGGTCAAAAGCCTCATACTAGCAGTACTAATTAAAATTTGTCATAAATTGGTTATAATTTTTTTTCCTTCCGTTTGAGTCACTTTCTATATCTGGTTCTGCCGGATGTGGATGAGGAGGATCGACCTATTGGACGCGACTTACGCGCAAACCGCTTAGCACAACGACGAGTATGCTCGTTTACATATTTGTCCCACTCCATCGGTTCGGATTGTCCTATCTCATTGGATCGTGTCTCTCAGCAGGGTGGCATGTCTGGCAAGTCGCGGCAGCAGCGGCGAGGGCGTCCGTACTAACGAAAACACCGCAAGTAAAAGTCGAAACAACAACATGCATGCATACTTTCATCTTTACATTTCGGCTGATGGTCCAGTTTCAAAAAAACTGCATATTGAAACAGTGTCCATTATACAATGGCTTTATGGCCACTACATAATAGGACAGTGGCATAATACCCACTGCATATTGACAGAGTGTTTATTATACAGTGGCTTTATGGCCACTACATAAAGGGACAGCGACATAATGCCCACTGCATATTGAAACAGTGTCCATTATACAATGGCTTTATGGCCACTACATAATAGTACAGTGGCATAATACCCACTGCATATTGACAGAGTGTTTATTATACAGTGGCTTTATGGTCACTACATAAGAGGACAGCAGGGGGATATGTGTGCGAAGGATTTTCCACGGTGGTTGATTTCTGGTATGATCTTAAAAACAATCAGAAATTAAAGTATTTTCAAATAAAGTGGGCTAAGAAAATACTTTCAGCCGGAATCATCTGAAAGAAATTTTCTAAGAATAATTTTCAGCTAAAATGGAATTGTCTGGGGAATTTTGCTGGTGGGTTGTATTTTATGTGGGAAGAACTTTTCACGGAGGGATTCTCCGTAAGGGGAAGAAATTTTCCATGGAGGGAGGAGCCAGATTTTCCTGGCATTGCTGTGTTGGCCTCCGACGGTTTGATGCTGCGATGAGTTGTTAGCAGTAGTAATAGTGGCATTGAATATCATTAATATTTTAATAACATAAAATAAACTATTGAAAACATCAAGGCCGGCACGGAAGTACTACGGTTTCTGCCAATTTTTCATGCGGAGATGTTCCGGCGGAATTATTCGGGGGCTATTTCCGATGTGTTTTGATTTCTGGGAAATAATTCCCATGGAATAGGGCATCACTGGAGTGATCAAGAAAGCGATGAGAGATTAAAGTCTTATTCAAATGAACACGTAGACGAGCAGCCCGACGCTCACCACGAAGGGGACGAACGCCCGTGCGAGCCGCTCGATTCGCGTGAAGAAGTGCTCCGTCCGATCGTCGTCCGAGGGCGCGGTCCCCGGGTCCCGTGTCTCGCTCATCGGCGCGTCTCCAAGACCGCCGACGCGATCGCGCGTTCCATGTCGTCGGCTGCGCGGTCCCAGTCGAAGTGGCGCGCCCACGCGAGGCAGCGCTCGCGCATCACCACGGTCGCGTCATTCTCCTCCATCAGTGATCCGATCGCGCGGGCCGAATAAATTAATACACAAATTTCATTTTAATCATTTATGTGCGGAGAGCCAAGATCAATACATGCATTAATTCAAAAACGTTCAGAAGTTAAATATAAAAAAAAAGGTTTTTTTTTAACTGAAAGTAAGGAGTGATATTAAAACTTAAAACGAACAGAAATTATATGGAAGGGACTGTTTCCTCCTCAACGCCCCGCTCTTTACGCTAAAGTTTTTACTGTTTTAATAAGTAGAATTGAGAGAAAGAGTCAAACTTCAGCGTAAACAGCGGGGTGTTGAGGAGGACGGGAATGTTCAGCTCCTTGGCGATGGCTTTCAGGCCCATCGAGATCTCGGCGATCTCCTGCACCCGGTTGTCGGCGGTGCCGCGCGCGAGTTGCAGGTAGTCGATGATCAGAAGGTCGAGCCCATGGGTCCGCTTGAGCCGCCGGGCACGGGCGGCAAGCTGCGAGATCGGAATCGACGGCGTGTCGTCGATATAAAGCGGGCAGGCCTCGAGCGCCTTGGCGGCATCGACGAAGCGGCGGAATTCCTCTTCGGTCATGTCGCCCTGGCGGATCTTGTGGCTGCACGTTCCCCTATCTCCACACGAATAGGAATTGCTTCTGATTTCTCTACTATGTCCCAAAGCTAATTCAAAAAGTACATGTATGATTTTCTGGTTCTCTAATAAAACGCCGCTATATCTAGATTCGAAATTAGAGCTCGAGACAATTATCTAACTTTTAGGGTTTTCTTGGCATATTAAACTAAAAATCATATTCAAGACACAAATTTGAAGGTGTCAAAGTCAGAGATACCTGAACCCGAAACGCTTCTTACGTACTATAGCGACCACACATTGTTCTTCATGTATGATTGTTTTACTGCAGTGAAGTTTTACTGCAGTCCATTTAATTTCCAATAAAATACGTTATACAAATACTTCCAATCAAAGTCTGATGCTTTTGTCAAATAAAAGTAAATTCTCGAATATGGTTTCTCCTTCTACCTTTGCAGAATAAATGGTTCAATGCTCCCAGGTAAATTTTCTACCTCCGTTCGATCAGGATAAATGAGCTTTACAAGATCTTGGGCAGCAAAGACGTTTTGGTTAAACCTGACTATTTTATTGCGTGCTTTTGTTAGCAGCTCTTAAGCTTGTTCAGTGCCTTCGCGATGCGCACGAGCAACCCCTGCATCCCGCGCGTCAGGCTCGTCCGACCCTCCGCCTCGACGATCATGTGGATGTGGTTGCCCTGCACCGCGTAGTGCACGAGCCGGAACCCGAAGCGGGCACACCCCTTGACGAACGCCGCCCGCAGCACCTTGTAGACGCCCCGATGGCGGAGCGTCGGGAGTCCGTCCCGCAGGCGCACCGTGCAGTGCACGGGCTGGTGTCGATTCATGCGCTCCCGTGGCAGATGGGGGACGCCGGGTTGGGAGTGGTATGGGAATGCTCGCCTGAGGATTTTTCAAAGTGAAATTGTAGCTGACTTTAACAGTCATGTTCACGTGCATTCCACGTATTTGTATCTCTAATTTTTGTAATTGATATACAATGAATACTCAGTTTACTGATAATATGCCATTTAATTTAGTTGTTACAACATGAAAAGAAATTGAAGTTGAATATTTTTTGAAAAACTAGTTTGTTCAATTGTCACTTTTCATATTTTTATTCCATCAGACTCAGTTTTAAATAAATTAAATACATGTCGTTAACGGAATGATTCCTGAAATTGGTCACTTCGCGCTGATCCTCGCGCTCGCCCTGGCGGTGTGCCAGGGGATTCTGCCGCTGATCGGGGCTGCCCGAAACGATTCAGCCCTGATGTCTGTTGCCAGCAGTGCGGCATTCGGGCAATTCTTTTTTGTCGCGGTCTCATTTGCCTGCCTGACCTACGCCTTTTTGCTCGATGATTTTTCGGTACTGTACGTTGCAAATCATTCGCAACTGTCGTTGCCAACAGGGTACAAAATATCGGCAGTCTGGAGTGCACACGAAGCCCTACCTTCCGTACCGCGCGAGTCGTCGGCGACAATCGTGGCGCGTTCGTGCGCAGCCTCGCCGTCGATATGGGCGAACGGGCAGGCTTGGGGGATGGTTTGGCGGTTCTCGGCGGGGCAGGGTTGATCGGCCGGCTTGTGCAAACCGGTGATTGGTCGGCGCGGGTTCTCTTGCTGACTGACTTGAACGCCCGCATGCCGGTCATCGTCGAACGCTCGCGCGACCGGGCCGTCCTTGCCGGCGACAACTCCAGTGAACCCCAACTTGTCTATATGGCACCGGTAATACTTTACCCCACCCCCTAATGCGCAAATATATAGCCCGAATTATATATTTCCCATCTATTCTATACCTTCTGTTTGTCTTGTCTTTTCTCACACTAAGTTGAAAGAAAATAGCGAACGGAACCGGATTTAGTCCATATATGCATGAACAGTTTGAGCTGCAGAGGATATATCATACAAGTACCAGATGAAATTATGTTATAAAGTTTTGAGCTATAAACTGAAACAGATTTAATTGGCCATAATTAAGGCCTGTATGTCATATATTCCATGAGGTAAATCCGCCTCGATATCGCGAGTAATGCGCTCGATATCGACCAGGGAGGTTCCGGAGACCTTCACGCCGATGGGGCTCTTGATCCCCGTGGCCAGCATGTCGATGCGGTTGCGAATTGGCGGCACCCAGATGTTGGACAGCCCCGGGACTTTCACCGCCCGATCCAGCTCCTCAATCAGCTTCTCCGGCGTCATCCCCGCGCGCCATTGCTCGTGCGGCTTGAACTGCACGGTGGTTTCGAACATTTCCAGCGGTGCCGGATCGGTAGCTGTCTCCGCTCGCCCGGCTTGACCTCTTCCATGACGAAGACCTGCACGGGATACAATGAATAGTTGTCCAAACCCTTATAGCCGCATTAGGCACACAGCACGAGGCACGCCTGTGCCCAGACAACAGGACGTCACAAGACAATCCCCATACCGCGAAACGGCTGCGACCGGCCAGTCGACGGTCGTTTAAAAGCCGGAATCGCGAACCAGGCCAGGACCCCGGTTAGCGCCGTAACGCCGGAATAAAGATAGACAACCATGCGAAACCCGGCGGCACGTTCTTCTTCTGTTGCAAGCCGTGCATCTCAAGCTATTTTGGGTGGGTGCATAGGTTTATTGGGTGCGTACTCATATAAGAAGCTTACAATTATTCCTGTGCGGAAAATTGTCACAAATTCTCTTATGCTCCATCGCATTTTTGGGGAGCGTGGAATTCAGAATTACCTCTTTCAACAGCATTATCTTTATAAATTAATTGTCCTAAGAAAGTATCAATATACAGCGGTCCTCCAGATAAAGTAGAGTTAACGCCATAACTAAAGCGACTACCGTATTCGTGGTAATCAATACCACTAAATCTATTGGTACACAGTTCGTTACCACGAACCATTTGATAATTTATTATTTAAATAAATTTTGCTATAAAAACCTTAATAGGAAGTTGAAGTTTGTTCAGACGGATTAGTAAGCTACCAAACGTAATTTTATGAATACTATACTTACCAAGTGAGTTTCGATTAGGGGTGAAGATAAGATAATTTTGAATTTTTAGGCGCAAGTAACAGATGACTATTATCGCCTCCTTTCTTAAAATATCCTCATATAAGAATGACAGCAAATACGCCGACTTGGTTTGTAGCTGAGTATTATATGAACACGTTGTTGAGCGGCTCGGCCACCGTGCCGTGCACCCCCGCGACACCCTGCTCGACCCAGCGCGCTATCGACACCTGCTGCTCTTCGCCGGTGTCGCGGAAGTTCTCGGGCCGCGCGCCGAAGCTCGTGAGGTTGTCGACGATGCTGCCCGGCAGATACGTATTGCCCTCGATCGTCATCCCGATCGACGCGGTGCCGGTGACGAAGCTCGACAACGTGCGTCCGGTCAGGTCGGCGTCGATCGGGACCCGCGTCGCGGTGAAGCCCATGCCGGTCAGCGCTGCGCGTGTCGCGCATGTCCGAGTGCGAGGGGGTGGTCGACGTCGGCCGTTCGCGGGGCAGCGGCCCGTATGAAGATTCTAAGCGAGACACGCCCGAGAACATTCACAGATCCCCGTCGTTACCGGACCGTTGGCCCTGACGGTAGTTGATTCGACGATCGCGCATTACGCTCAAGTGCGTCGTCCATCCCCGCGGTCGAACCCGACACCGCGGAGACACAGCACTCAAAGTGGAGGTTGCGTGGGACCCACAACAATCGCCGTGCATCGAAAGCGCCCCTGGGATCTGTGTAAAACACATTGACCAATATTTTACTTTGTTTACAAATTACGAGTTACGGATGTGTCCTTTAGAAATACCAGGCTTTGCTCTCAAGAAATATGGGAAATAAGTTTGCCATGTTTCTTACTTCATTCGAGTTTATTATTGTACAAACTCTTGTCAAGCACTTGACATAATTGCTAAGTTAACCAGGCAGACTTATGCCGTGTTAATGCACTTCTTTTCTACCCTTGACTGTTTTAATAATAAAACACTCGTTTATTAGCTACTGCCGATTTTCAACAATATTACAAAATAGGTTGAATCCATTAAAAGTGCTATCTTCTACTCTTTTGGGCTGTAAAATATCATTCTATTTGTCCAAACAAGGTCAAAACAATACAAAATACAAAATCTGAGATAACCAATTGGTTTGTCAGGGCCTAATCTCTTAGCTGGAGGTTTACAGTTTCATGTCCTAAAAACCTAGAAAAATAGTATTTCAGCATACGTAGCATGACAACAGTGTCTCTCTTTTTCTTTTAAATCAAAGAATTCTGCAGTAGCAAATAAAAATGTAAGGGGAAAGAAATACCTCATTTTTTCTAATTTTTCCGATTTATTCCCTCCACCCACCCAACTCCACCAAAGAGAGCAGATCCAGTCTGGTTATGTCAGTCAAGTATCTTGGACTTGTTTTTATTCTTCCCACCCAGTTCCATCCTGATATCTCTGCTTTAAGTATTTTCCGAGATTTCCATACCCCCCCACCACCACCAACAGTCTCTCCCAATGACGCTGGATCCGGTCGGGATTTAAAATAAGGGATCTGAGTTACAAGGTCCTTCTAAATATGAAATTTCATGAAGATCCATGATCACCAGTTGGAAGTGGTTCGAGAGCACCGATATCCTGGCATTGGGAAAGAGTTGATAGACATAGGTCAGCATCCCCGGCGCGCGCCACTGATCCTTGGGAATGGCGCGCAGCTTCTCGATCCGCCGGAATGGGAACGTCAACCGAGAATTCATGCCAAAGGTCTCGACGATGTTTAGATTGTCGAAGCCATAGGGATAGAACGTCTTATTGTGCAGGGCCTTGATGTGATAGCCCTCCATCGCGGTTTCCAGCAGCAGCTTCCAATTGGCTTCGTCGATATATGGCACTGTAAATTTGAACATCTTTGTGTTAAATTGGAAATAGTAGAGAGAAAAAAATGTGACCCTAGTTCACAATACAAATGGCCTGCTTTAAATGATCTGAAGAAGGAAGACATGAGCAGTTTCAATGCTTGGAACAGTATTTCCAGCTCTTAAAATCAGCTAAAATAGCTTGCATTTGCTATTCTTTCCCTTTTTGGTTTTGCATATACATGCAAACAATCTTTTTTCAAGCATTATCAGAAGTAAACTGAAAAGTTGTCTTATTGATGAGAACTTAGTTTATTTATTTTATTCATTTATCCAAGGGTCCTAGGAAATAGGGCCAAGAGTTTCACTGTCTTAAAAATTCCCTATTTTAAAAATTCCATTGTCTTATGTCTCATTTGAGTCAAGGCAGAATCGGATCTTCACAATTTTTGCATAATCTCCCACGGTGTAAATTCTGTGATCCTTATTATACCAATTGAGAGGGGACATAAATGTCCAAAGACTCTAACATAAAAAGTAGGTTGACAACATAAGCTACGCCAATGGCCGGTAATTCAAAAGGGAATATATGCACAAAACACCACATTCCCCTGGCCCAATCTTTATGGTTACTTAAAAAAGACCTCTAAATTTACGTTTTAGTGAGCTCCCTTCCAATTATCCTGGAACCCCCGTTGGATACAATCACCCCTGGAAATATTTCACCCTGGACGATTTTAAATGCGAAATCCCAGATTTTGAAAATTTGAGCTTGGAACCTCTACGGTGAGATTCGCTGATATGATATATCTAATGAAGGTATTTCCAATAAGATCGCTTGCATTGTTTTTCTTTCGCTATGCCATTTTATTTAAATATCTGTAAATCGTTCTATTTATCTCTCCAAGAAGCTATATTGGCTGTGGGGCCGGCTAGCTGCCGTATATATTTAACGGTTATGGATTTTAGTCCATCTTCAATTTGAAAGTGGTGCCTGACTGCTTGCCTGCTAGAACGGAGCTTTCCACTCGAAAGCAGACACATGGTTTGATGAAACGAAAGCTTGGCTGCACAACTTCAGATACTCTTCTCTGACTTAGGCTATATAACTCCACTTCACTTCGCACACCACAGGTTCTGGGTCGTGGACAAGCGAAAACCATTAGAATTTTACCGTTTTTCCTTTTATAACTCTAACAAGTCCAAATAATGCTATGAATTTTGAAATTTTATAGGTATAACAATCTAGTTATAACTAATACGGTGTTTGGTCATAAAATTGCCCATAAGTTAACATGAATTTACGTTATGGTATGACAGCGAACCTTATTGATTATGTTATTGTAAACTGAAGACTGGCAGGATCAATACAAGATACAAGGATATATAGGAGTGCTGATGCTGACATTAAAAGAAAAGATAACCATCATGTAGCGTCTAGGGTTAACCTGTGGCGTAGACCAGGACGTTGAGACCGTGCAGCGCCGAACCGAGCTTTGTCAGCGCCGCAAGCGCGATGGCGCCTGACGGTTCGAGCACCAGCTTGAGCTCCTGGAAGGCGGCGTCCATCGCGGCGCGCACCAGGTCGTCCTCGTCCGCCAGGCCCTCGACGCCGGAGCGGCGTGCCGCGGCAAACGGCGCCTCGCCCGGGGCGGTGGCCTGCAGCGCGTCGCAAATCGTCGCACTGCTGCCCTGCAGCCGGATGATCTCGCCCTGGCGCAACGACTGGCCGGTAAGTTTTACCAAACTAAAAATGGAAGTTTACCTATCCAATCAATTTGATCATCAGTAGCATTTAATGAAACATCTTTTCTAATACTGGGTGTTGCAGGTGCAGACCAACCATCGTCAAATCCCAATGCAAAGGGGCCAATTGAAGCGCATGAGCCGACAAATAGCTGAAAAATATCCAAATTATTCAACATTTATATTACAATTAATGATGAGGAGAGTGAAAATTTTGGTAAAATATTGTTTCCTGGTTTGAATTGTCTAAAGTATCTTTCTGTAGGTGGAAATTGCCCAAGTCCACCAAAACGAGAATCCAATAAAAAATGTTCCGGGTAATACATGGCCTAACAACGTTCCCATATCTCTCTTATATTCTGTGTGGATTATACTGAACTTGAGTTTTACTATGTTATAGAAATATCTATAACCGAAATTATGGCTTTATCTTGTTGCTTAGTCATCCTGAATAGATTCGATAAGAAGTAAACTAATTTTTATTGATAAAGACTAAGTAGTGAGTTCTGACACATAATAAATGGTAACATTATGTCATTGGAAACGTTCGTGGCATTCTAGGACCACTGAGTCGATACGATCATCCCTGAGAAAAAAACAAAAACAAAAAAAAACAACAAATAAACACGCACCCATGATCTTTCTTGTGGCAAAAAACAGAAAATTTCGCAATTTTGCAGGTGGGAGGTTATAACCTCTACAACAAGGTTCTCTAATACGCTGAACCTGATGGTGTAATTTTCATTAACATTATATGACTTTTAGGGGGTTTCCCCCTTATTCGGAAATAAGGTAAATTTTCTCAGACTCGTAGTCTTTGATGGGCAGCACAAAACTATTGGGGCCAATTTTCAAAACTGTAGGAGGGGGCAAGGATTTTGAATTTTTTAAATGAAAATACAAAAGAATATTCTTCCAAATGATGAAGCTGTTGAATTGAAGACCATAAAGATCGCAGGCTCAAAATTTAGCGGAGTATTTCCTCTGTGCGTCTCCTAATTTGTGCCACTGCTTTTGTCCTGGCCGAAAAAGCCATTTTTTGACAAAGGCGTCCTGGTCGAGTGGGTTGGTGCGCTGGATTCGGCATCCCTTGTCTGAGAGGACGTGGGTTCGAATCCCAGCCCACTTTCTCTCAGCTTTAATGGTCCTGCAAAGATTTCTTTGTTGTTCACAGTTTAAGTGTTGTCAACATTTGCCCATTTCAAAGATAATATACCAGTTTAATCTACTTTAAAAAATTTAGTTTTGACTATCATTTGTCTAGAAAATTCAAAAATGAAATATGAATGTCCTACTTAAAATCATTAAAAGTTTGTGATACTGAGGAGTTTAACATGTTTCATTGGCATTTTGGCTGGGATTTGGTGGGATAGGAATTCCATGCTAATTAGGGAAGAGTTCAGAGTGGCATTCGAACCCGCGCCCTCTCAGACAAGGGATCCCGAATCCAGGGCACCAACCCACTCGGCCAGGATGGCTTCTGATTGTAGCTACTGTTCCAACCATAATTTTAAATGATGGGAAGGCAGTGTGGTCTTCGTCAGTATTTAAGAAGAAAAGCATCATTGATAGTAAGCTACCTTGTTAAAAAGAAGATTTTGAGGTTTCAAATCTCTGTGTAGAACATTGTGATTATGGCAATATGCCAATCCTCTAAGCAGCTGGTACATAAAAGAAGCCACAACATCTGCATGTTTATGAGCAAAAAAGCGCTGTGTGAATTCTTCGAAGAGCAAATTGATGATGCGAGAAACACAGGCATTCTTTTGTCACTACACGTAGAAACGACCATGATGAAGGTGTCTCACCCAATCGTATTCGGTCACTGTGTAAAAGTATTTTACAAAGATCTATTCAACAAATGGGGTGAACTGTTTGAAGAGCTAGGTGTTAACCCTAACAACGGTCTAGGTAGCGTTTACGACAAAATTGCAAGCCTACCTGAGAGCCAACGCTCGGAAATTCAAAAAGATAGTCTACAACAGTGTACTTGAGTTTATAACTGAAGCAATTTTACAGGTTTATTGAAGCAATGGCGTGCAGAATTCTAAAATGTTAGTTACAAGTGTTAGTTTCACAAACAATGCCAACAATCATCTTTTAAACACAACGTTTAGGGAGCCATGAGTACCAAAGTATTACTAATCCACCAAATACTTATCCACTCAATATTCAATCCAAATAAGCTGCTCTATGGGGAGTGTCGTATTCATAATCATATGCAAAGCTTACATCATTTTTATATTCCCCCATTATCCTGGAGAAGCACAGTACATTGTAATTAATTAACTATTTAAAAACTCACATAAAAGCTTGCAAAAACTTGCCAAAAAGTTTGCACATTTTTCCCTAGGTCAGCCCCCTCACAGATTAAGCCCGAATGACCCCTCTGGAAAAATTAGACCCATAGACTCATTTTGAAGGACGTATCCTTTTCCCATCTCATTACATCCTATGTCGATCCTAGCGCTTACAAGAAAGGGTCGCTTATTAGAATAAGGACACTTATAATCAGAAGCACAGTAACTTAAATAACGGACCAATTCAAGGAGAAAGTGGCCGCGGCGTTGAACATCAATGATGTGACGGTCCAAGGACTTGTAGATGGCAATTACCAGTTTTTGTATAAGCCGGCAGATCCTTCGAGTACTCTTGTCGGTCTCGGCCCAGCTGACGCAAACCTGGAGCTGGTAAAGATTGTCCTGAAGTCTGACTACGTCGAAGAACAACTTGCCAGGAGGCACCTTCGAATTTCCTGGTACGCCTTTCTGAACGAAGACAACGCTGGTAACCGTGGAAACGTGTTTGAGTCATACCTACGTGAGTATGACAGACAAAATTCTGGGTTTCTTCTACTCCCCCTATATTTCGTCACCTTTTAATGAACCCTGACTATATGGAATCTTTCTAAGTAGGAAATGCTCGCTTGCCTTGAGGAATAAAAAAAGGAAAAAGAGTATATACTCCGGTGGATATCGGAAAGATACTGATGCTCAGGGTTGTCGCCATGGTCAGTTTCAAAGTGCTACAATTGCCCAAATTTGCGTGCTACATAGCGATTTTCGGTGCTGGTGTCAAAGAATGATAATAACAGCGCTAAAATAGCACTCTACGATAGCTATTTCATTAAACGAATTCGAATACGAAAACATTGAACTTACCACTTCATTTTTCAAAATCAAGAATATTGACAGTACTTCACTTTACTTGGAGTCCTTCTTCACACATTTTTATCTCATGAGTGAAACCGAGTCAAATCATTGGGATCATTGTGAAATTAGTGCATGGAATCCTAGTTTTGATACTCCACCCCCCCCCCCCACACGTGAAAACACATTAATTCCACTCTCCCGTAAAAAGATTGTGTAGAGCCATGTATATTCCGGTAAAATAAAAACAAACAATGAATACATAAGACATAGAGATGGTTGCTATTGTGTTTGAGTATGTACAAAAGTGTTTCCAAATGGTCGTGTCACTTTATCTGCACAATAAGAAGAAATATGAAAAAGACAAAATCAAGGTGCGTAGTTTTAAATAATAACGACAAAAGTAGTAACACAAATATATACCGAATATTTCTGATCTAAATCTTGCGTTCATATCAAAGTATATTCAATTCACTAAAATCAAGTAAGAGAAAGAAATATTTCGATATTTTTTGTATTTTCGTGATTGTATTTTTTTTTATTAAAATCTGAAAAAAGCTCTTTTTTCAAAACCTAAGAGAATTACCCACTTATTTATTTTGGACGAGAGACACAGGTTGTTTAGCCAAAATGAACATCATGAAGCGGCTGGGCCAAATGCTTCCATTGGTTTCTGTCTTCTGTGCAGGGCCGAATAAACCAAAGCCACACCTTCTTACACTTGTTGACATTTTTCGGAACTTCCTCAGCGCTTTACCATCCTTTCTGACGAAGTTATGCCAAGATTTTATCTGGCCACCTGGCTATCTCCTCCCGAACCTCGTCTAATCTTTCGACAAAATATCGGGAGAACGGGGAATGAAGCTTACGTTTGCGGGGACGGGCTCAGCCTTTTGCATGTCGGCCGACAATGTCCAGAGCAACATGGTTCTGGAAACAACCCCCTCAGATAGCGAGCAACCACATCGCATGTTGATTGACTGTGGTTCAGATGCGCGCCACTCGCTGCGCAATCTTGGCCATTTGCCAAATGACTTTGATGGGGTCTATATCAGTCATCTGCATTCTGACCATATCGGTGGTCTGGAATGGCTTGCGAGGCGGGCTCAAGGGCCTATCTGGACTGGGTATCCACGAATTTACGATCCACCGAACGCTCAATATAAATATGATCCGAAAGCTGGTTTTTATTTTTGCATTATTGCTGACGCAGTTTGTGGCGGCTGGCTCTTTGGGTGATCGCCTTGATACGCTCTTTTCAGGTAGCGGTGATCAAGACGAAATCCTGGACCCAGAAGTTGCTTTCCTCTTCGATAGTAAAATCATTGATGGTCAGACCTTACAGTTTAGTTGGCAGATCGAGGACGGATATTACCTTTACATAAGCTTCCCCGCTGAACTTCACCTATTCCCACCTAAGGAGATTTATACAGAAAATGGCATTATTTTTGTAATCGAATGAATCAGGGCTGACATAGCTGCGTAATCTTCATTTTATATTTTTTGAAATATCAAAAGTGATTTTTTTTTTGTTATAAGTATATTTAATTTGATTTAAGACATGGTAAACAAAGCTGAAAAATTCAAAAAAGCTCAAAAAATTAAAGTTAAAAATGGGGGACATATGTCCCTGTAGGGAAACCTGTGGCTCTGTAAGGGGACATAAACACAAAAACAGCCGGCTGGCTTTTAGTGAAACCGGCCCGCCTCATTTAATCAACGACCTTTTTTTCCGCTATCAGTTAAACGGGGATTCGCTGTTCTCCAATAATTCAGGCGAAGTGACTTTCCAGAATCTAGCCGCTGGAAAGTATGCCTTCTCCGTTATTGGAGAGCGGTACGGTCAAGGTTCGCTGCCGGCGACCCTTGCGTTTTTTATTCCGCCGATCTGGTATCAAAACCCCTGGACTTACGTTATTTTTTTCCTACTTTTTAGCTTATTCGCCTGTCCCCCAAAGCTCCTTGAAATGGCTGTAAGTTATGACCTGGCGGTATCCGGATTTTTAGGAAAAAGAAGACGTATAAGCCTCTGCGGAGCCGCAGATAAGTTAGGATTGAAAGTTCTAGTTCCCTGTTTAAGAGTCAAAAGGGATCCGATGACAAATTGCCTCCCCCCCCCCCATCCGCCACAAATCCATAAGGCTCCAATGTTTTCTCGAGGCATTTCATATGGAAGGAATGGTCGTATAAACTTCGGAGGGGACTCATTTAATTGGAAACCGGAAATTATAGAGGGGTTTATTGGCTGACGTCAGGACAGCGGTAAGCTGCTCCTCTTCGTCCCTAGGAGTGGCTGACTATATCTCTTACGGAAAATGCGCCCTTATGGCATCCTGCATCACCAACAATTTACTCTTTGCTGGGGGAGTGGATTGTGTCCCCCGGGTGAGGGTGTTCGAGTTATATTTCAAGACCTCAAGAAACTGGGTCCTCCCCTTGGTTCTTGCCTCCTATCTCCATGGAGGTATCCTACATATCCGTAGGACGTTCCCCTATTCGCCACCTGGGTACGCGCTAAAAGCGAGAGAAAATTGCGCTGCACATAATAATCCAAAAGTAAAATGTACATAATCATATATGTCCATGTTAGTAGGCATTCATTGTGTAGGTACTTTCAGTTCCTTTTGCTTCTTTCTTTTTTCGACCTCGCCATATGTTACGGGGTGGTCTTGTTGTTTAATGCGTTTGGAGTGGGATTTATCTTAAGGGGGATTTGCGTTTAGATGCTTGGAACTTTTCTAAGTCTAAATAGCTTAATGTGGACGTAGGATATGGGCGCTAAATTATTAATAGAATAAAACGCTCCTACCGCCGATCAGAAAGATAAACTACAAGCAGGAGACAGTATAGATTTTGAAATAGGAGATGGGAAACAGACGAAGCTGTTTTAATGAAAGAATGATAATGAAGGAATGAAAGAATTAGGAGCGTTGCGCTAGGGATCCCTAGATTTTCCACTTCTTATACCATTAGTATTAAACTCTTTAAAAAGAAAGAACAGGCCAGAGAGACTGTGATCTGCGCAATCCACCTGAGCAGCGCCTCCGTGCGTTCTATTTCGGACAGAATAGCAGATTTGTGTTCTATTTCACATTAAGAATCAATAGAACCACATCTACTTTCAAGAATTTATCCTTGACTTCAAGTATTTCCCTTGCTCCCTAGGTCGAAATCTTGAATCGGTCTGATGGCCTCCCCGTCCGATATCTCCTCTTATTTTCCCTTACTTCCTTTAAGCCTTTAATTTCTCTCCCTGAGATATCGCAGGTATGGCATGCTGATAGCCTGGGTGCAAGTAGCATATTTCGATTTCGTTCTAAATTTCACCCAAGCCAAAATTTGACATCCACTTGCCCTTTCCTACCAACATCTGCCTTCTGGCAAAAAATATAAAAATCCACATTTTTGTAGATAGGAGCTTGAAACTTCTACACTAGGTTTCTTTGATACGCTGAATCTAATGGTGTGATTTTTGTTAAGGTTCTATGACCTTTAGGGGGTGTTTCCCCCTATTTTCTAAAATAACGCAAATTTCCTCAGGATTGTAATATTTGATGGGTAAGACTAAACTTGATGGACCTTATATATTTAAAATCAGCATTAAAATGCGATTCTTTTGATGTAGCTGTCGCTCCTTACTACTGTTCTTTACATGAACTAAGCGGGATTTCCGTATTCCGTATTTCTTATTGTTTCCGTTCCGAGGATTCCGTATTTCTCGCGAATCCCGCGGATCCCGGAATCGCGCGAATCCCGTAATTCGCGGGATTCCGTATTTCTTTGTGTTTCCGTGCCGAATCAATTTTCAAAAAACAGAACAGATAGTTGGAAATAAACAGGGTTTTTCTCAGAAGGTCAATTTGTTCAACTGGCCACCGACTTCAACAAAATTCTGGGGATATCACTTCAGCTACGGCAAGATAGGTTCGGCTGACTTTTTCTTTTTTAAAAATTTTACCAAAACTGTTGTATTTTTCTCCTTTACAGTTACAGAAAAGACCAGTCCAAAAATGATAAGGGGAAACACATGATCGAAACCAGCAAACCGCTCGAGGAAGAAGCAGAGCTATTTGATTTCACGACCACGTCGTGGTACGTGGCCAGCGGTATCAAACCTAGCAGCCCTCTTGAGTCCTATTTGTTTATCTGTAAACATGTTGGCAAGCCTACGAAGGGAAAGTTCAAGCCGGAAGACTACTTTCCAGCAGGGCAAATGTTGGACTTCATGTTCATACCGTACATATTTCTTCATATTTCCGATTCAGACTGCTAAGATTTCTTCATATTTCATATTCACAATGTACATATTTCTTCATATTTCATATTTACACTGTACATATTTCTTCATATTTTATATTCACACTGTACATATTTCTTCATATTTCATATTTACACTGTACATATTTCTTCATATTTCATATTCACACTGTACAGATTTCTTTATAATTCATATTCACACTGTACGAATTTCTACATATTTCATATTTACACTGTACATATTTCTGGGGGGCTGCCACCACTTCAAATCAAGCTGTTTGTGCAAGAGTTTAACATTATTATAGCAATGCCAGCATTAATTAGCTGTGTTAAAAAATGCTAGAAACCTCTGAAAAACACCATTTCCAATTGCATATTTTTCGAGTATTTCGACTATTTTGGGCAAAATGTTCATCCCAGAAGTTTGATCCAATGCTATCGGGATATGAAGAGGTGTTCGTGGCACGTCGGGTGTTTCTCATGGGTTAAAGGTTCGATTTTAATTTCAATGATACATATTTGAATTCCTTTTTTATTCATTGTAGTAGTTTATAGCAAATCCGATCTTAATCCTTCAGCACAGAAAGCGCACGATCCAGATACGCATAGCCTCCATCCACAAAAATGTGTTGTCCAGTGATGTGCGATGATCGCGATGATAATAAAAATAAGGCAGTATCTGCAATTTCTTCTGCTTTTGTCATCCTATTTTCTAATGGAATGCGACTTTCTATTTCCGTAACCTTTTGATCAGGTTCGTCAAAACTATTGATCCATCTTTTGTACATAGCTGTCATTACCTCAGCAGGCACAATGACATCAAGTCATATGTTCATCTAATTTGTTGCTCAACAATGAAAATATCCAAATTTATTGTGCCTATTTGTCTGTATATACAAGGTTCTATAAATGATATAGAGACAATGTAAACACACTACTTGATGCTTTTTTAAGCCCATTCCAAATATAATAATCAATTCACTTACAAATACAGCCCTACCCTGATGGTCCCATAAAAAGCCCAACACATTGTGCTTTTAACATTGTTTCAAATTGGATAGTGAGTGGTCCTGCAGGAACTGGAAATACTGCCGGCAAGAGTTCTGGCTGGTGCTGTTGTTGCTGACCGGGCCGGTCCTGTTGAAATTTGTGCTGATTGCCGCTCTGGCCCGGGCCTTTGGCAGCTCCACCAGCGTGGCCATGCGCACGGGCCTGGGGCTGGCGCAGGCCGGTGAATTTGGCTTCGTCCTGCTGAACCAGGCGGGCGGCTTGCAACTGGTAGACCCGATGCTGGTTGAGCCGCTACCGCAACCACAGCCCCAGGGTAAGCGCATTGCTGCAGCAGAGATTTCCGGCTTCGACGACATAGACGCCTCGCTTTTCAGCGATCGCGGACGAAGGAGCGCGTGCTGTGTTCGCCGACGCGCTCGAGCGAGAACGTATGGCTGTCGAACGTAGTGCGCTATGGATCATCGGGTCGCTCAGCGAAGCGAGAGCCGCGCGGAAGTGTTTTCATGAACGCTCGAGCCACGTTCGCACATGCACCCACGTGCTGTGCGCGGATGTCGCGCGCGCGCGTGTGATCCTCGATGAATGGCTACGCAGCGCGCGCGAGATCTGGGCCCTCGCCGCGCACAGCACGACCCGCGCGGGCCGAGAACTTCTTCGCGGTATTTTTCTGCGTTCTTTCGTAGGGGGGGGGGGTAAGAGCCGGCAACCGATTTTACATTAGAAACTGAGATTTATAGTCCTTTTTACAAGTCGAAACTGATTGGTGACCAACCAGCCGTGGGAAGGGGGGTAAACGTCGACTCCCCTCTGTTAGATCATATTCAGCGCAATAGCGCTGCCTAAGTAAAGAAGAACGATGTTGCCAAAATGTATTATTTGTTTTTCTTGGACTAGGGCACTTCGTATCGAAGCAGAAGTGATAGAAACTTCAAAAAGGACTGAACTCCTGTACATAAACTGAAAGGTGTTTCTCACAATATCACTGTTGGTTTCTTTTTGAATAAGTATCACTGGTGGTCAGGCACAGCAACAAGCTGTGCATGCAGAATGATTCGCTCAGATGTGCATTGACTCCATTGTTACAGAGGGCCAGGTTGGGCTTACATCCAGATGCAGCTCTTGCCCTGATGGGGGTCTAACAAACTCAAGCCTTTGTGTAAAGTCTGTTGTAAGTCCTTTCAAGGCATAGAGATGTCACAAGAACCATCAGTAACCACACCTTTGAGGAATTTAGGTTTGTCATATGCTTCCAGCAGATTGTCAATAACAGGCAAGATTTGTTGATAATCATTGTCTGTCAGCATTGCGCTGGCGGTAATTTCTATCGTATCGTCTTTAATGTTCCATTTAATCATTGTCCTATCTATCCTTATTCTTTCGTGCTATATAGCCACAAGCCTCCACTGTGCCGGGCTTGTTTGTCCTTTAACATGATTGGGGTGCATTGATCTAGGCTACGAAAGGAAAGAGTAACTCTGCACTCATCAAAGATGAAAAGGTTTGAACCAGACCAGGGCTGGACCGGCACGTCCGTGCAGATGGACCCCGACCTCCCCGATTCCAAAAGCGACTTCTACCAGACGCCCAACCTCGAGCGCCTGGCAGCGCAGGGTGTGGTCTTCAGCGACGCCTCCGCGCCCGCCGCCGCGTGCATCCGCAACCCGAGTTGGTCGTACAAACGGCTGCGAATCTGGTGCGCCGACCGCGGCAAGATTTTGCTCTTGTGCACTCCCACACTGCTGCGACGACCAATCACCGCAGGCTCCTGCATATTCACGCTCCACATCGCCTTAACATTTTCTTATAATTGTAAAAAAAAAAAATCTTGAATCTTGAATTGCTGAAATTCACAGAAATTAATATAACCGTATATTAAATGTGCAGTTCTTTTCCTTTTCATTAGTTCTTTTCTTGATCTTGATTATTATGGTGATTTTTGTTGTATTTTTTTGCGTCGATGTTTGAAATATTCAAGCACACTGTTCAAGACATATATAGTTTTCAATAAAACGCAAATGATGCAATTTGATTTAGTAGGTTTACGGTTCGGAGGGGGGGGGGGCAGTCGCCAAACTCGGCAGGTCCGGTCCCTAACTTAATCCAGGGACCGGACCAGATTAAGTTAGAAATAGTTGTTTTCCCGATTTAACCATCTGGGGGGTGGTGTGGGGGGCCGGTTAATTCGGAAAAAATAGAAAAATGAGGTATTTTTAACTCACGAAGGAGTGATCGGATCTTAATAAAATTTGAAGTTTGGAAGGATATCGTGTCTCAGAGCTCTTATTTTAAATCTTGACTGGATCCGGTGACATTGGGGGGAAATGAGGGGGGACCTAAAATCTTGGAAAATGCTTAGAGTGCCAAGAGGTCCCCCCGGGGAACTGCAGCAGTCATGGGAGAACTAGTAAGACGACTTCAAAAATCGTGAGTTTATCTTTTACAATATTATCCATAGTTTAGATGTTTGATCACAGGTATTTGATCAAACCGGGGGAGTATATCGTGAAGTTTTGTTGTTGTTGTAAAGAGACCACGCTTCGCTGAGCTGTCGTTATGTTAATTGACACTTATTAGATTATCGACGTTTATGTTTAGAGAGTAGAATCGTAGATCAGAGAAGTAGGACGCTTTTTTTGATGCTTAGCCAGAATTCGAACCTTGAAACCTCTCGCTCCCTAAGCGAGAATCATACCGCTAGACCAGAAAGCAACATTTAAGAACACCAATAATTTGTTTTATCGGCAAATAAAATTTTTCTCAACTATCTAGTTCGCTTCCTCCCCCCCCCCAGATCGTCGATTCGGGGAAAAAACTATTTAATTTGGCCTGGCCCCTGATACGCCTGCCAACTTTCATCGTCCTAGCTTATCTGTAAGCACTCGAACTAGCAAAACCGGGACCGACAGACAGACAGAAATTGCGATCGCTAAGGTTAAGTTCACATGAAGATCAATCACGGATAAAAGAGTCCATTATGATACAACTTAGTTACAATTTCCAAAAACCCTCACTCCCTATTTTGGCATGGGTCTAAAAAAAAAAAAAAAAAAATCCGGATCCTTTATGTTTTTTTTTTCTGCAGAACAATCTGGTTTTACAAATGTTTCAAACTGAAGGATAACAAAACAGATAATTTCATTGTATACAATTATATTAGGCAGATTCGGTTTTAGCCTTTCAAATTAATCCAAATGGAGATTTCTCTTGTATTTTTGGTACCTTATACCGTGAAGGTCGCTGTCTGATTCAAAATCGCATTGCTGGCAGAGACACCCGTGACAGATGGCTGTGCCGCAGGAGCTGTCACAGTGACTGCTGTGGAATATAGTACATTGCCACCGGTCGCATCCTTGACCGTCACCGCCTTAGACCCGGCAACCCTGGGGATACACGTAAAGACATTGCTACCTATCTTCGTCATCTGCTCACAGTCAGCAACGGCCAGGGCTACCCCTGCAGGCAGGTTGGTACCTTATACCGTGAAGGTCGCTGTCTGGTCGCGCTCGCGGTGATCTCGGTGATCGCCGACAGCCTCGCCTACAAAGAGCTCTCCGGAGGCGCGGTGATCGTCACCAGCAAGGGAATCACCGTCTCTCTCATCTCCGGCCTGCTGATGGGCAGCTGGTCACCGCTCACGGCGGCGTCGATGGGTGACGGGCTCGCGGGCGCGCCGCTCAACCCCTATACGAGCATCGTCGTCTTCACCCTCGCGACCCTGGTGTCTACTTTCTTCTTCAACATCTATTTCATGCGCAAGCCCCTGGTCGGCGAGCCCGTCTCTACGTAAACACTGATAGATTGATTGAACTGGGGAAAGCTCCTACCTCGCTCAATATTTTTCCTCATTCATCTTCTGAAATACTGTTATGTAACAGCAAGTTATGTAATTATGTTAACCGTTATATAACAGCAAGCCCGCAGGAAAACTTGAATGAAACAGTTGTTGCCTCTGAAATTCTTCAAGACGCCAGGGTTCCTGAAACATCTGATATAGAACATCAAGGCATAGCAGAAACTCCTATTACCATGGATGCGTCGCAAGACCAGACTGACAAAATTCTATTCTCTCCCATCATTTTCTTTCCAGTTGCAACCTTATTTCGACTTACTAGTCTTAAAGTTTTGTTTAAAGCATTTGATGTCTTAGTATGGCTATACAACGTATTTAGTATGGCATACAAACTTGAAATTAAATATTGATATTAGTTTTGCATTTAAGATTATTCAGATAATAGATGTTCCTGATTTAAAGCAGCGTGTCTTTAAAAAGTATTAAATATAATGCTTAGTGAATGAAAACCTTCAGAATCAAATGACATTTATGCGTATATAAAAAGTTTCTTCCATGCTAACCCAAACTCTGAACCTAACCTTAAATCCAACCCTAACCCTAATCCTAACCATGACTCTAACCCCAACCCAAACCCTTACCCTATCCCTAAGCCTAAGCCTAAACCTAACCCTAACCCTAACCCTAAACGTATACCTAATCCTAACCCTAGCCATAAACTTAACCCTAACCCTATCACTAGTCCTAATTCAAACCCTAACCTTAACCTTAACTCTAACCCTAACCATAACTCTAACCCTAACCCAAACCCTAACACTTACCCTAATCCTAACCATAATCCTCCAATGGTTCTTTGATCTTAGATCTAAAAACTAATTCAGTGTCACTAAAACAAATTGAGAAACCAAGCAGAAATTTACAATATTTAAAATGGTAAATGCGAATTGAAGACAAACCGCAGGTTTTAAATTATCATAAAAGAAGGGGATTATAGAAATTATGCAGGAGGGCAACTGCATTAAAAAAAAGCCTAGAATGTCATGACAATAGATATCACGAAGCTCTGTTATTGAGCCAAGCGCCTGTCCAATTTTTTCTTGAATATTTAAAATTAGCTTTCACTTCGATTTAAATATAATGAACATGACAAAGATATTACTAAAACAAAACACATTTGAATAAAATAAAAATATAAGTATAATATAAAGCATAAGGAAGCCTAAAAATGATCATTTATAGGAAATGTTTATTTCGAATGGATTACTAATCAAACAGTTCGTGGTAATGAAAAGAGTGAGCTGGCTCAATAGTAACCGAAGCTCTAAAAAAAGAAATTTGATACCAATAGATACATCAAAAGAATCGGATTGTTATGTTATTTGTAAATATATAAGTCTCATCAATTTTAATGGAAATTTTCTGTTAAATGCTCCATTGAGGGGGGGGGGGGGTTTTTCGGTGGGTAATACATCTTTGTGGGTGGGGGGACGAATTTTTCTACTGATAGTATTCAATGGTGGAGAAATTTCCGATGAGGATTTTCAAGGAGAAATTTTATACGGGAGGAATTTGCGGGAAATCGGATGTGAAATTCTTTTATTTTTTTTTGCTTTCTCTATAGCTGCTAAATTTTACCTGAGGGGAGAACCATCCTCGGAGTATTTTTCCAGGGGAAATTTTTTTGGGGGGAAATTAGAAAACTCGAGAAATTCCTAAAAATATCAAGGGTTACAACTTCCATACGTCCTTTGATTCTTTGAGAGTTTTTGAAAAATATCATAATTACTTACCCACACAAAGAACCTGTAGCCCAGATTCCAGATCTTCTGAAGGGGAGGGAGTGTTCATGGTTTTTTTGGTGTTTGCTTATCCTGTTTAGTATATAGAATTGACTAAGTGTATTTTGGTCTGGACTTGGTGAAATGAGGTTCTTTAAAAAAGTTTTTATCATCCATTGGCAATTTTTAGTTATTTTTTTGCTTGGATATTGGCTGGAAATCTTTATAGCAAGAGAATGGTTGATAAAGAACACCATCATATCCGAATGATTGTGGACCAAACACATTGAGAGTTTCTGCAGTACACATTGATGGCATTGCAGGAAGTAGAATAACTGAAACCCTTAGGCCATACCTGTTTTCCTCTGTTGTGATTGGTTCACCCCTATCACTGTCAACAATTGATATCAAATCAGGAACGGTTGCCAAGACCACATCTGAAGACATGTCAACAGCAATCAGATTCTCGTTTTGAAATTCAACTCGGAGATTGCGTCGCGGTACAACGAAGTCCCCTTTCACAACTTTGAGGTACGTCCTATTCAGAGAGTGATGTCTCCTGCTTGGAAAGAATCAAACCCTCACATCTCTTGTGTCTCTGCAATGTTTGAGCAGCATGCTTGTCATGTGACCCTGGCTGCCAACAAGCTCATTAGCCGCATGAAGTCGTATGACAAAGTAGATCCCATCGAGCTACATAACATGACCTTCGGAATCAGCTCTGATCCGTTGACACATTTTGCCATTGTCCTTGCCGGTCTTATTCATGATTTTTTTGCATGTCTTGCTTTTTCTTTACCGGCTCAATTTTACGCGTGGAGTTGTTAAGGATAATTGTTTGGGGTAAATTTTCACCGGGATTTAATTGTTCAGAGCAGTGCTGCAACAAGTACTCCAAATTTTTACTTAAATATCAAGTATTAAGTACTCGTTGTTTTTTTACTGAATTATCAAGTAATAAGTACTTACCAAATTCTTACTTAAGCATCAAGTATCAAATACTTGCCAAAATTTTACTTAAGTAATACTTCAAGTAGGCCTACCACTCTAAGGACGTAAGCGAATTAGAAAATCCGACCCCTCAAATTGCCGGTTCCTTGAGCATTTGTTCTGGCGCTGAAACGGAATTAGACGCCGGCTTATATACCTCCTATATTTGGAACACCGGCGATACTACCCAAACAATTCCCACCGCCGCGGGAGGAACCTATAGCGTTACGGTAACGGCTGAAAATGGTTGCCGGGGAGAACAAAGCGTGGACGTAAGCGAATTAGAAAATCCGACCCCTCAAATTGCCGGTTCCTTGAGCATTTGTTCTGGCGCTGAAACGGAATTGTTTTTGAGAAAAAGTGATATTTTTTTTCACTTTTCTCCACATAGCCTGAACATTCTGTTTTCACCCCATTTACACAGAGTGTAAGAAAACATTTATAGTAAGCAGCTTATATCACTAAGTACCACATAAGTGACATATTTCAAGCTATTTCTCCTAGACTTAATAACGGTAAAGTAATTGAAAAAACCATAGAAGAAAACAGTTATTTAAAAGGAAATTTCGTCAAAAATGATTTAAGACGACCTACCCTTGATCCGAAATTCATTTCTACTTCCATATTCTTTACCCAAGCATGCGTCATAAGAAAACAGAGGCAGCAGACTTGTTACTTTTTTTGATTCATTAAAATTCTGTTCTTCCCATAAAATGCATTTAAAATTCCCACTTTAAATTCAATCATTTATGTCATATTAATTGATTCCTTGGATACATAAGTTCACTGGTTTTCTTTAAACAAGCTCGTGTCAAAAGAAAAAAGGGGTATTTGACTAGTCGCTTTTTTATTCATCAAAATTCGGTTCATAGTAAATATTGCGTTTAACATTCCGCTTTACATTCACTCATTTTTCCACGAGGCCCTCGTCGTCGCCGCCTCGGCCGAGGAAGAACCGTCGCACTTCGCGCAGCCGATGGTCGGGGAGTTCCCAAATGTGATAGTAGCCATTGAAGGCCGGGTCGTCGAGATGGACGCAGATGACCTTTTCGTCGGCCTGCCCTTGATCGACCATCTGCATCATACCAATCGGTCGTACGGTGAGTAAGCTCAAGGGGAGTACCGGCTCCTGCATCAGCACCAGCACATCAAGCGGGTCGTTGTCATCGCCGTAGGTTTGTGGAATAAACCCATAGTTGGCCGTCGCCTGTGGGTGGCTTGCCGCCAGGAGGCTTGCCGCCGCCGCCCGTGGGCATCCCCTTCGGCTTCTTGCCGTCCTTCTCTTCCTCCTCCTCTTCTTCCTCCTCCTCGCGAGGCGGCTGAATCCAGGGGGGTGGCGTCCATGGCGGCGGTGGACGGCTCGGGGGCAGGTCGGCGTCGACCCCGACCACCGGCCGCCACTGCAGGGTCTCGAGCCCGATCTCGGTGTCCTGGTTGGCGCGGCTCCGGTCGCCCCACATTTCACCCTTGATCGGCTTGCCGCTGCGGCAGCGTCCGGTGCCTTGAACACGAGCTCGTTGAGGTTCGCGAGCTGCGTCCGCGCCTCCGCGCGGATCGCAACCGACGCGCCGTCGTCGCCGTTGCCGCTGACGACGAACTCGTAGTGGCGCTTCGCCACCTTTGGCTCGCGATCGCGCAGCAAGTCCGCCAGGGCCAGGTGGGCTTCGTAGCGCTGGGGAAGCGTCTTCAGTCCCTCGCGGTAGTAGCTGACCGCCGACTCGACCTCTTCCAGCTCGGCGCGCACCTTTGCCATGAGGCGGCAGTGTCAATATTTTTCCGTGAGAATTGATTCAGTCTTTCGGTGATTAAATAAAATAAAACTGTTTTTGTTTCAACTGAAAGTAAGAAGCAACATTGAAACTTAAGACAAACAGAAATTGTTCCGTATATGAGGGTGAAAATCCCTCCGTAATACCTTGCTCTTGACACCAAAGTTTCTATTAGTATTTTAACAATATCTTTATTATAATTAGGTGGCTCTCGTGTTTTAGGAGTTGTTAGTAAATGATTAGGATAAAAAGTTAACATTAGCGTAAAGAGCGGGGTGTTGCACTTCTACTTGTGTTTTCTTCGGTCTACCAGATTTTTTGGAAGTTTCAACAACAACTTCCGATCCAGATCTAACAATTTTGTCTTTACGCGGTAATTTTAAACCTACACCTTTTGTTAAAGTCTCCACTTATTTAAAACCTTTGCCTTAGCATTTGGAAGAATCAGTAACTGTAGCAACACTTTTCTTCCCAGCATATGCATCTAATGCAGCTGCACCATTTGTATGAGCAGCTATACCTGTTGCAGCTACTAATGGTATTTAAAATGGATGTAATCCACAATGAATTAGGATTAGAAAAAATTTTGCCTTTTCAGCATTCAAAGAAAACGTAAAAATTGAATTCATGAAATATAAAACATTTCAAAAAATAGTTAGAAGAAGCATAAGATGATCTGGATCGAAAAATCATAATCTTAATTAATAAAATAATTATATTTGAAAGCAATTTAAAAGTATGTAAGGCAACAATATAACAAGATATAACTTCAGCTGTATTCTTTTAAATGAAATATAACCTCAGGATACCAAAACAACACTCAACTATACTATTTGTTAATTTTTCATGAAAACGCATAGACATGTTCCTTGTTTTCACTGACATGTAATTTGAGTGTCAAAAGCTGCTATCTTATTGTATTTCCGTGTGTCTTCTATTCTAAAGGACATCTTACAAGATAGGGGCTCAGCTGTCATCATCCCTCCCACTTCTAATATCCCAAATTTCCTATTCAACCTTTCTTAATTTCCTGAGCTCTTTTGTTTCGATCGCTTTGTTACTGCGCCCGCAAAAGGACAAATGTACCTGTTGAAGAGACATGATTTCAAAAGCTTTTCGAATGGTTTCAAATGTTGTAGTTTACGACGGCGAAGAAGAAGAAGAGCAAGAAGAGTATGATGATGGTCCGGTAGTGATTTACAGCAAGATAGAAAAGCAACCCGCAATCACAGCAGAGTCGGATAATCTGATGCGTCTCCTATCAACGAATGCAGTTTCATCTTTGGCACAGATGGCTGCCGCCTTTGCACCTACGGGTCAATCCCTCGATTTACGTCAAATTGCACACGTGGAAGTTCAATCGTTAGATGAGAACCATATTGATATCCAAGCTGTGTTTTGTGAACAGGATGGGTGCTATCAGAATTAACCCTCCCCTCCAATTCCCCCAAAGAGAGCAGATCCGTTTCGGTTATGACAATCATATATCTAAAATTTGTGCTTATTTTTCCCACCAAGTTTCATCGCGATCCTGCCACAGTAAGCATTATCCAAGATTTTAGGTTTCCCCCTCAAACACCCACTAATATCACCAGATCCGGTCGGGATTTAAAATAGGAGCTCTGAGACACGATAACCTACAATCTTAAGTTACGATGTCGTATTGAGGAAATTGTCATTAAAAAAGGCTATACGATACTACTCGGTCCAAATCGGAAGCTTTCGTCACGGTTTCTCTCATATTGCGTCCGCACCCGCAGCTACCGTCCTCGCGCCTGTTGGCTGAAGCGCATTTGAAGCAGAAGCAACGAGAAGGGGTGCATGCACGATCGGAACATGTGTAAGTTGTGCGATGTGGAGTTCCGTTCGAACCCGGCTGGACAACCTGCCTCTGTCGGTATGCTGCATGTAGGGTCATGGAAGCTGTCGACCACGAGCTGGTCCTAGCGAGAAAGACAGAGCCTGAGCCTGAGCCGGAACCGGAGCTTTCTATAGTTGATTTTAAGGTAGTCTTGGTCACCTCACTCAAAGGAAATATGAATCGGTTCCGTCAAGGGCCTATGCACCCCCTTGTATGCCTGTCTGTTGGTTTGATCTATTTCATGTGGTTTTACTCATGTTTATATTTATCTTATCTAAAGGTTTTTTATGTTTTAGTGTGAAGAATTGGCATCAATGCAATGTCAAAGAACCCAGAACTTGAACTTCAGAGTGGGAATCTAAGCCCGAAATCTCCTATGGGACCGTCATTAATTCATAAAGTAAGTTTACGCACCTACGATGCTTCTAATGCGAATAGCAGACAATAGAGAAGCACATTCCAGCATGCTAATTGTTCTTAGAATACGCTCGTACGATGTTACTAATGCGAATTGCACAAAATAGATAAACACATTGCAGCATGCTGTTTTGAGTTAGAATATACTCCTACGATGTTACTAATGCGAATTGCAAACAATAGATAAGCACATACAGCAGACTACTTTGTTTAGAATACGCTCCTACTATGTTTCTAATGCGAACGGCACACGATAGATAAGCACATTCCAGCTTGGAAAATTAAACATATGACTAAAAAAGAATTGAAATGAAGAAAAGAGATAAAAAATTAGGATGGAACCAAAAAACATTTTAGAATCTGAAAAATATATTAAATAAAAAGAAGAGAGACACATAAATTAGGGTAAATTAATAATAATAATAATAATAACAATAAAAAGGAAAAATAACATTAAACCAGAAATACCAGACAAGAAACTGTCTTTACAGAGAGAAATAGAGTTACATCAGGAGGGATGGAGTTCCATAGTAGAACTGATTGATAAACAGAAGACCTCAGCTATGTTTTAACTACTGTACATTACTGTTTAATTGAATCTCTACCAAAGGTACCACATATCTCAATCAGTATCAACACGGAAAAAAATTTCCCACTAGCCAACTTTTTCGATTTTTTTTTTTTTATTTTCTGGTAACACGGGCTGTGATTCGGGTTTTACTAGGCTACAACAATTGCTTCAGTTATGAGAAGGGACTTCTATTTCTCGAAATCATAGTTTTTAACAATGATGATTTCAAGTTTGTACCTATTATATTTCCTAGCTTCTTCGGAAAGGGGCTTGTAGTAGTAGTAGAGGTTGTAGTAGTAGTAGTAGTAGTATTAGTAGCAGAAGTAGTAGCAGTAGCAATAATAGCAGTAGTAGTAGTAGTAGGAGTAGTAGTAGAGGTTGTAGTAGTAGTAGTATTGGAGGTTGTAGTAGTAGTAGTAGTAGTAGTAGAGTTTGTAGTAGTAGTAGTAGTAGAGGTTGTAGTAGTAGTAGTAGTAGTAGTAGAGATTGTAGTAGTAGTAGTAGCATTTGTAGTAGTATTAGTACAGGTTGTAGTAGAAGTGTTAATAGCAGTCGCACAAGTTTTTTTAACTGAAAGTAAGGAGCAACAATAAAACTTTAAACGAACAGAAACTATTACGTATATGAGGGGGGTTGCCTCCTTGTCAATGCCCCCTCTTTACGCTAAAGTTCGAATTTTGTACTAGTTCTTTAAGAACGAATCTTGAATCACAAAGATTGTTTAATTAGAATAAATAGCTCTTTTAAAAGTACTAAAAAAAAATTGCGTAAAGAGCGAGGTATTGACGAGGGAGCGACCCTCCTCATATACGTAATAATTTCTGTTCGTTTTTAAGTTTTTAGTAGTGCAGCTTGGAACAAAAAACTCCAAACTCCTGACTTCAAGTCTTGTGAATTATTGATAGCAGATTCTGCATCTGGCAGGTCTTTCTCCATCAAGGTTTCAACCTACACTTCTGAGATATACAAAGCACATGCTACGTGGTGCTCATCCGTACCACAAAAGCAATAGCGACAAGCCAAACAGTTGCATAGGACTGCCACAATCGAAATTGCAACAATTAGTCATTATATTAACTGTGGGTCACTTTTGTAACTATTTAGACGTAAATACACATCTCTAGGCTGAAATGAGACCAGAAGCAACTGCTGAACTGGGACTAATTGTTTCTCCCAAAATTCCTAAAAAGGAAAAAAGGAACTAATGAGATAAAGGTGCTTTGTATAAAATGATGCGGTAAACGTTATAGTTCAAATAAGTAAAAAAAAGAAATATTGACTAACAAAATAGCAAAAATATTATTTCGCCATTTCTCATCTATTAATTTTTTACTGTTTATTTTTTTGCTATTTAACCTTTTTTGTACAGTACTGGAAATTATCTTTATCCAATTCAGAAAGAATTGTGGAAATCTTTGTATAAATGTATATTCTAGTTATTTAATGGCTAAAAAGCACCTCTTAGCTCCTCCTAGAAAGTTACTTAGACCCTTCCCAAAACAGATTACCGGGCTATTCAATAGTGTCAATTAAATATAACGTAAGATGAAAAGTAAAATAGGTAGCTATGTTGCTAATCTTCCTTTGTTTCTGTTAAAGTCATCCTTATTTTATCTACTACTTTCTTTTTTTGGACAGTAATTCCGACTCTATTTCTACTTCCGTTTTAAGACTAATTTTTTATATAACGTTTGCCGGGCTTGCCGTGATATTTGGCCTTGGAGAAATTCGCCTCGGCCGGGGTCGCGATGGCCAGTCCGAACAGTGCGGCGAGGGCGAGGCAGGCGAATTTCATACTGGCAATCATCACAGACCCAAATTTACTCATACCCGCCGAGCATGTCGTCGCACCTGTTGCGGGTCAATCGGTTAACGTCTATCCCGAACACGGCAGTCCGCCTCAGCGCTTACGCAGTTCCCGATGCAGGATAAATAATCCCGCTCCCACCACCAGGGCGGCGCCGGAGAGTTTCCAGTAGAAAAAACTTATGTATTTCGGCTCTTTTTCCACAGAAAAGAATCACAAAAAATGGAAGTGACAGATTCAAATTGACTCCTTGTCGTTTCTAGGAGGAATTTTTGTTTCGTATATTACTCTCTGTTCAAATAGACCATTAAATTGAGGTACTTCAAAATTCTTCTTGAAAACGTGTCGTTAGAATACACAGACGGTCTGACCGTATAAAACGGACGTTTGTAGCTTGTTAATACACCCTGCCTAAATGTCATAGAATTTCTGGTAAGAAATTTTTAGTGGTTCGTTACTACTTGGAACAGGTGCGCCAGGACTATCTCGGGCTGGCCGCCGCGGAGCCGAATAGGACGACCGTCGAGTGCACGCACGCGGGAGGACTGCGCACGCTCGACGAGATCAATGACGAAATCTGGAATCAGATCGCACCATTGGCCGGCTAGATCCCATTCGGGATTCTTGTGGCGGCTATCAGACGATGTTAGGCCCTTGAATATCGTCTCTACGCCGCTAAAACCCACTCTTTTGAATTCGAACGTTCTCGAGTTCCCATCCGGGATCATAGTGGCGGCGTTAGTTCATTGGTGGGTGCCACCCCACTATCACCTAGATAGACAGTATCAGGCACATAACAACCGTGAAAATTAAAGAAGAGGACTTGGGACTTCACAGCATTCACACTTAATCCTATTTATCGATATTTTTCAGGCAGGTTATCAAAACTCCATTGAAGACTAGCTATTCACCGGCACGGATTCAACAGATCGTTCACATCTGCGCAGAAAGAGAAGTGTTGAAGATAATGGGTGATGTGATGGCCCCTTGCTTCAAAGCCAGGATCTTTAAAACTTTCTATGAAGTGCGCGCACGACAATGTGACAGAGTAAAATCTCCACGGCAACACAAGCGTGGACTCAATAAAATCCAATTTCATTGCCTTAAATGGAAAATCGTACAAGGCCATGTACAATATTTTTTATTAAATTACACGCTTTGCTCGAACTAACATGACTCTATTATCCACCATTTAAAGACAGGGATGAATACTTTGGGTCATTTGAATGATCAAATAAGGAAAAGTTTCGTTCTTCTCCACTCTTTTAACCACACAAAACAAGAAATAACCTCTCGTTCTAAAAGATTTAAAAAATTAAAAATTGTTTTTTACACAGCTATAAAGGTTTGTTAGCCCCTAAATTTCTTCCTTCTTCTAGCAAACTTCATTTGACTTATGTTGTCATCAGGGGTGAATGTTAAAGTTTTACAAACGTCTTCTTCCCTGTCGCATCTTTCGATAAAAACCCGGCATCCTGACACATCCCATACTGCACTTCCATCCCACCACTCCCAAGTTTCCTCATCTCCTCCGCAATGGTTTTTTGCAGACTTCCTACAGCTCCGTTTGCCAAATAAATCTCTACGATGGGTATCATGTTGAAATTTTCATCACATGTTCAACTAAATAGGGCAACATTTGTAAATTATCTGCAACATCTTTGGAATAACTTAGGTTATTAAGTTGAAGTTTAAAGAGCGAGAAGGGTGAAATTACCTTGAGGAGGGTTGTTGAACCAGTTGGAAAACACTACATTCATGCAAAATGTCAATAGGACGTATAAGTATAATCTCTGGAATCTCTGGGCATTAAGTTGAAATTTATATGGATTGTTGAGCGGGATATTTATCTAAATATAACATGAAAAAACCTAACATACTCTGAACACATTCTGACGATGAACATACTCTGGACATATTCTGATGATGAACATACTCTGAACACATTCTGATGATGAACATACTCTGAACAAATTCTGATGATGAACAAACTCTGAACACATTCTGATGATGAACATACTCTGAACACATTCTGACGATGAACATACTCTGAACACATTCTGATGATGAACATACTCTGAACACATTCTGATGATGAACATACTACGATGTTTATTACAAGTCATCCTATATAATAGAGATGGAAATGAATTTTTTGCATATTATTGCACGTATTGTATCAAACTGAAAGCTATGTAAGATGTATTCAACATATTTTCTATTAGGAGCACCGGGATATTTGTCTCACCATACTTATTCGGTTTGTCTTTTAGTTACATTCTAACAATCGAATCTGATGAAGAAGTAAAAGAATTTATGCAATCTTTATCATCATCAATGTCTGAGGTGGCAGTTAGCAATTTTGTTAAGCAGTTGGTCGAACAACGTAGCATTTCAAAAGGTAGGAGATATTGAAGTTAGATTCTAATCTGAAATATGTGGACATCGAACTTAGAAAATTCCAACAACAAATATTTATTCCGAGTATTATTTTATAACGACATTTATTCCAACAACGAATAAATTAAAAAAGAGCGACATGAACGAACTGACTTAAGTCTCTCGACAGTTAGTTGATTACCACGATTGGAGTTAGGTTTATAGCCCATCGATGACACAAATGATCTGCGGATTTCATTGATAAAATGATTCTACTACGACATCGAACTACGATGATACAAGTCTCACATAAAGATTGCGAAGAAAGTCTGTCCATTAATCCAAGGGAACTAGTAAGCAATAGTAGAGGCACTAGTAAGTACTAGTAGTAAGCACTAGTAGGGCACAAGGCTTGAAACGATTTTAAGCCTTGTAGATCTCATTGTTTATTCGTTTGTTTTTGATGTAATAAGATAGGATTTTTTTACATTTTTAAAAAGGGTGGGTTTCATTTTTTTACTAATGAATCTATTTGACCATTTATTTTAACTTTATACCTTTAGCTTTGACTCTTCGGCTTTCTTTCTTTGTTTCTACTCTCCTGGGTTTTTCTCTGCTTTTTATTGATTTCAATAGTAGTTGTAGTAGTAGTAGTAGAAGTAGTAGTAGTAGCAGTAGTAGGAGCAGTAGTAGTTGTAGTAGGAGGAGGAGGAGGAGCAGGAGGGGCGCTGGAAGATGAAGAAGGAAGAGTGGTAGTAGTGATAGTAGTAGTAGTAGTAGTAGTAGTTGTTGTAGTAGTATTAGTGGTAGTAGTTGTAGTAGTAGTAGTAGTAGTTGTTGTAGTAGTTATAGTACTAGTAGTAGTAGTAGTAGTAGGAGTTGTAGTAGTAGTAGTAGGAGTTGTTGTAGTAGTTGACAGTGTGCATGCACATAGCGTCTTTTGATTTAGTTCAAATTCTCCTTAATATTTTACATGGGGCCCCTGTGATACTAGTGGTGGCGATAGTTTTAGTTATATTGGTAGCATGCAAAAATTGGCTTTTGATTATATCCCTTATCATTACCCTAATTTTCCAAATTAATATACTCAGTTATTCCTGTGTTACACTTTTTTGACAATCCATATACGCATAATGTGTTTCAATTTAGTTCAACGCTCTCCTCAACATTCTTTGAAAGGCTTATCTGAATGTCCTTCGGGGATAGATCTGTGTATAGGGAGGGGGCTATTCAAAATGGGTATCCACTAGTTAACAACTTCGGATAAGTAAGCCGAATCTAGGCATATTTATCTACAAATTCAAAGCTTTAAATAGAGGTTACGCATTTACAGTAGTCCTAACGTAAGCATTTGGGGAAATGATGGGTGAGGGGGGGGGGGGGGGGGTTGTTGCCATCAAATCACTTTCGACTATTTGAAAGAGCCCCAGACCTTTCAATTTCCAATGCAATGAGCCCTCATTGAAGTTTATGTGACCATCCCCAAAGCACAAAATTTCCCCCAAAAATGTTTATATACTTCCCAATAACAATTACTATACGTAAACAATGGACATGTTTCATAACTTACAGGCCTCCTCCCACAGACTATGGGGGGTTGTATTACCCCTAAAGACATATTTATTAGATTTCTCAACTACGCTCAACAAAATTACCCTCTCAAAATTTTGGATTGGAAAACTTCGGGGAAAAAGGGGCGTGGGAGGGGGGCTAGTTGCCCTCCGATCTTTTTGGTCACTCAAAAAGGGCACTTCTTAAGATCCGTTTAACTTTTCAGTCAAACTCGGGTAGAATCTTCCAAAAAGTGAATGAAGTATCACAATGAAACAACCCACTTGTGCAAAATTGAGGAAGGGATTCAGTCGTCATCGTCTTAGCCGAGATATATCAAACAGTTGATGGTAACAAACTCTATGTAAGAAGCAGCACGGGTAGATAGTAACCGGAACTCCAAAAAACAGAATTTTGATATTAAAAAGTATATCAAAAGAATTAACTTTATAATATATAATATCTATTAAACTTTGTATTACCCATACAAGGCTACGTGTTATTCTCTTTCCCTGGCACCTGCACCACTACTACCTGGTGTACTTCAGGCTCGTCCATAGAATTTACGTCATATCTCTAACATAACTTTACAAATTCACCCTCTCTCTCTGACTCTCTGAGAAAGGCGTAAAGCCAGGGACCTGTTTAAGTTTACAGACCCGAGAATTATAAGGGCCTGGGACAAGGTTTGTCACCAGGTAAAAGATTTAGAAGCTCAAGATGCACTTCAATGGACAAAAGGCACCTATGAACCAAATTTGAAGCTAATCCGACACTTGATTCGGTTCGGCGACAAGCGCTTCGTCGAGGACGCGCAGGTGCGCCAGCAGTACAAGCAGCTGCTGGCCCAGTATGGGGCGCTGTCGGCGCAGGGGCAGGGCGGAGCCTCGCTGGCGGCCTACGCGCGACGGGTCCAGCCGGTGCTTCAGCGCGCCGCTCAGATAGATCAGGCGGTGGAGGCGTCCCTCGCCCCGATCGAGTCCGAGGTCGGCAGCAAGGCTCAAGAGCTCCGCTCGATCGTCCGCAGCGAGACGACCAACATCGTCGACTACTCCCTGCAGCTCGAGCTGGCCGCGCAGCACAAACGCCTCCTACTCATCGCGTCAAGCCTCCTTTTTGTCGGCGGCATTATCGGTGCGGCGGCCTCTATTTTTTGAGAGACTTATGACTCAACGACTGAAGCTCAAATGCTGGAACTGCGAGCGGAACTACAGCCTGCTCCTCGATTTCGAAGGGCGGCCCAAACTCCATGTGGAATGCCCGTACTGCGGCAAGGATGGGGTGGTCGATCTCAACCTCTTTCGTAAAAGCAGTGTCAAGGTTTTTAAAGGAACAGACGCCGAGGGCGATTTCGTCTATAAGAAACCTTCAACTAAGATCCTCAAAGTGAAATTTACTTAATACCACTAATGGGGCGTGTAGATTTAACCGTTTGAAAACAATACAACTAAATCACTGCGCTAGGAGTGAAATATGCAGCCAAGCAAACTGGCTAGTTAATAGGTCGGTTTTTATCAGAAAGGGGTCTATAAGTAGCCTTCAACGAAGATCCTCAAAGTGAAAATTACTTAATACCACTGATGGGGCGTGTAGATTTAACCGTTTGAAAACAATACAACTAAATCACTGCGCTAGCGGGAGCCGTCGTGGCCGAGGTCCGGGAGCTGCTTGCTGCGGGTTCTGCGAGCGCTCGGTTCGAGCCGCCCGCGCACGATACCGGGACCGGACTGGACCCGCCTCCTCCGGAGATCGGCTCCTACCGCTTGCTCGAGCGCGTCGGCGAGGGTGGCATGGGCGAGGTTTGGCTCGCCGAGCGTTCCGACGACGAGTTCTCCATGCGCGTCGCCGTCAAGCTCGTCCGCCGCGGCTCGATCGGGGCGGGGGCGGCACGACGCTTCGCGCGTGAGCGACAACTGCTGTGGTTACATGTTAGAGCAAGGTGCAGGATCTAGAAATTCAGATATGAGTATGCAAAGTTTTATTTGATAACTATAGTTCAGATTTCAATATTTCATCTCCTAATCATCTTTTCCAAGTTTGTATTATCTAAGAAGACGCTCTATCGCAGCATTAACATCTCCACCCGTTGCTGTCAATGCTAAAAAGAAAGAGACGAAAAACATAATCATCCAAAGACCATAGTTGCTGTCAATGCTTAAAAGAAAGAGACGAAAAACATTATCATCCAGTGACCATAGGAACCGGATACATGTCATTTCAGCCTTTTGATCTGTCATATTCATCAACGCAAAGGCTTCTGTTAACGCATCTGGACTTGTATCACACTGCGTATTGGAATTTTGACCATTTGAGGTCGAGACAAAGATCCATAGCAAAGAAACAGCAATGAAGAGTACTCTCATTGTTGATTGAGACCAATAGGTGGGAAGCGGGAAGTGGTGAATGAAGACTTCTGTTTCGAACGAACAGATCGCTGATTGTATCACTCTCGTTTCTTGACTATGATAATATATCAACAGAAGTTTTGCAGGAATTCATGAAGGCAGATACCTATGCCGACTTCATTGCATCACTGTACCTAGGATTTTTTCGACGGCAGGATGAGAACGCCACGGTGACCGGGATGAAACTGAATGAACTCGAAATGCGCGGCGATTTCGTGCGCCGTCATATTGGCGCTGACCGCGGGCAGATCGAAACGATGCTGAAAACGCTGGACCTGGCGGACCTGGAAAGTCTCGTCGCCCTCGCGGTTCCGGACAGTATTCTCTCCCACGCTCCCTTGTCGCTGACCCCTGCAATCAGCGAGCGCGTTCGCAGACCTGCTCGGAGGGTAGGATGCTTCGATGCCGATCGTCGGACTAGGCCTCGACCTCGCTCAGATCGACCGCATGCGAGCCTTCCTCGAGAAGCGCGGCCGCCGCGGCTTCGATCGCCTCTTCAAGCTGATCGACGGCCTCTTCCATCGCCCCTGCGACCTCAACGGTCGCCTGTTCGACGGTCTCGATCATCTCGTCGGCCGCGTCCTGCATCGCATCGGCCGGCTCTTCCGCCTCTTCGGCGGCAGGGTCCAGCTCTTCGGCGCCCTCTTCTTCGAGAATTCCATCGACCAAATCGTTCACGTGGCAAAAGGCACGACGCTGCAATCCATTGCCGAAGACGGTTAATGGGTGAGCGTTTAAGGCTTGATGAAAAAAGCGGGGAATGACATGTCCGTTTTCCAGATGCTGCAGTGGGCCCGCAGCATTTAAGGCTCTAACGATCACATAATGAGTGCCTGAGTTTGCCAAACATTGGTGAATTTGGGTTTCCGCCAGCCGTTGCACAAGATTGATTTCTATTTGGCGATGTTCTTGACTGGTTTGAACTGGTTCATCGAATAACTGGCTATTGTTTGGGTTGTATTATCTGACATTTAGGATTTTGCAGTTGATTCTAAACATTGATTCTTGACTTGATTTTTACACTTTTTGTCCATGTCTATTACATTTTTTGTCATTCTCTCCCATCTATTCCACCCCCCCCCCCCCTTCTTCTTTTTTTTTTTTTAAAACTCATGACTCAGCCCAGCCGGGGGTGATACTTAAATGTTTGGCATCGTAAGGGGTGGTGTTAGTAATGAAACCTCCAAACACTCACAAAACCCCAAAGAAAAAGGAAAAAAAGTTCATTTTTGAGGGGTCTAAGGGGTGGGGGAGCTAATTTTGTAACACAACGAAAAATTTTTTTATGGATTTTGATACATTTTCAATGAGTAGGAAAAACGTTTCTAGGGGGAGTCAAGCCCCCTAGCCCCTGGATACAGCCTTGCTGTCCCTACAGAGAAACTTAATTCCGTAAGAGTACATAGCGTTGTATGATTTCTAAATCTATTTTAGTGTGAAATTATTAAAAATTAAACTAATTCAAAAGGTCTAGGGCATGAGGTAAACGAACCATTAAGCCTGAATTCAATCGAGTGTGAGCATGTGTTGACTTCGCTTCGTGATATACAGGAAATGTCTAGATTTCCTAGGCGGTACATCATTGAAGGCTAAGCGATTTTTGAGTTCTGTTTTGATGGACTGTTACAAGATTCAATTGATAATGCTTTTGTACGGTTAGAATCTATACTCGGTGAGTCATTAGGTAGCGCAGAAGAATGGACAACATATCGTAATCAAGTGCTTGCCGATTATAATGATAAAAATTTGAATCTTTCCAACGTCTATTTGCCATTGGTGCTAGGGGAATTTCAGATCAAAGATATAGGTCTCATTGGGAAAGAGAACCTGAATTAAGGGCTGGTTAGTGAGGTGAAAGCCGCAAAATAACCAAATTAGGGCTCACAAAAACACAAAAAAGTCCACGAAGTAAAGGAAAAAACACGGACTGTTTTATTTTCTAAGACTATGCTACTGGATTTGGTTTTGCAGTGACACTGCTAAAGCTATTATGGGAATAAACCCCTCAGTCAAGGGCTTGTTAGGAATTACTATTAGAAAAACTTTCGAAAAAGAAGTTTTCTGAAAAAATCTTGTACTAGCTAGGGGAGCTAGGGTCTTGTACTAGCTAGGCTTGGTAGGGTCTTGTACTACCTAGGATTGTTAGGGTCTTGTACTAGCTAGGCGTGCTAGGGTCTTGTGCTAGCTAGGATTGCTAGGGTCATGCAATAGCTAGGCATGCTAGAGACTTGTACCAGCTAGGCTTGGTAGGGTCTTGTACTAGCTAGGATAGTTAGGGTCTTGTATTAGCTAGGCGTACTAGGGTCTTGTACTAGCTAGGATAGTTAGGGTCTTGTATTAGCTAGGCGTACTAGTATAAGGTGTTGGAAATTTCATTTAAGGGAATGAAATAAAAATCGTATATTTAGTGTTATTACTTCTTCTATATAAAATAAGTTTGTTTTAAAACATTCTTAGTGGCAAAAGATGAGTAACTCATCGATAAGTTTGAAACTATTTTTAAGCTCTACAGTATTTCACTTTAACAAAACTTAAGGTACGAAGATATAAGGTGTTGGAAATTTCATTTAAGGGAATGAAATAAAAATCGTATATTTAGTATTATTACTTCTTCTATATAAAATAAGTTTGTTTTAAACGCGCCAGCTTGCGGGGTTTCCCGCAACGGTGATCCACAAGGGCAGCTCGGACGAGACCGGGCGCGGTCGGGTCAGAACCTCCTGCATCTCGCCTGCCGCGTCGGGAAAGGCCACCGCTTCGCCTCGCCAGAGACGGCGCACGGCATCGACTGCATCGTGCAGCGCCTTGCGGTTGGCGGGTGGCGCCGCCTCGGGGCGCAGCACGAAGTCCTGAGGCTGCCAGCCCGCCGCCAGCGCCACCCCACCCTGCCCGACTTCCACGCCCGCCTCCGCGACCGCGCGCCCCCCAGCCTCCGGGCAAGGGCTATGCTTTATGCTGGTTGTCCATTTTCAATATATAAGGTTCTTAGTAAAAGAGTGTTCATTCGATTGGAAATCGAAAGTTCTAGTTCCGTTTTAGAAGTCCAAAGTGCCCCCTCCCACACCTTTTCCTCCAAATGCACCCAAACAAAATTTTGAGGCAGGCATTTTGTTCAAAATAGTCCCAAAGCAGAATAACATTGCTCCTTATGTTGAAACGAACCCCCCCAGCCCCTGGAACAAGTCCTGTAAGTTCTGCAAGTTGCTATTTGTTTATCGTAGATTCCCTGATCAATTCCCACTCACTCATTTTCACTAAGTTTCTATGGTCCTCCCTTTGGAATCCTATTCTTCCTGTGTAAGCTGGTTGAGAACCTTATGGAAACTCTATTTCTCTAACTTGGATTTAATTAGACAGGTGTTTTAATCTTGGACGGCTGATACTGTGGTAACAATCAGGGCGAAAGGGGGCTGAAATTGCCACACCAACTTAGAGTTAATCTTTTTTTTTTTTTGGTATATCGAATCGATTTCGACCGGCTCCCTCGGCCTGAACTGCGCCAGCCGGCCAATGGAGCGATAGGCCAACGCATGCCTGCCCTCTTCGGTCAGTACGACGGGAGGGTAGTAATACTCCCTGGTGGTCCAACTCGCTTCTCCCTCGAGTTGATATTCGGTACATTATCGGTGATGGCAAAGGTGAAGGTGACAGGGGCGCGGTACCAGTCGCTATTACTCTGTTGGCCGGTGAGTTGTAAGGTAGTCTGTGGTGCCTCGGTGTCGGGAATGGTGGTAGGTCCGGGGGTGGGTAGCGGTGATTGCAAGAAATCCCTCTATAGAGGGCACCATGCCAAAGCCGCAGTCCTCGCCCAGCGAGGGGATCTGCAGGTGCACGTCGGCCTGTTTCATCAGGGTGCTGTCCATCTTGCTGGAAAGCCCGATGAGCGGGATGCCGAAGCGGCGGGTGAAAGCCAGCAGATTCGCCAGCTCCGGCGCCTCGCCCGAGTTGGAGATCGCCAGCACCACGTCGCCGCCCGACAGCATACCTAGGTCGCCGTGGCTGGCCTCGGCCGGGTGCACGAACAGGGCCGGCGTGTCGGTGGAGGCCAGGGTTGCCGCGACCTCGGGGATCGTCGACATGCCGCAGGCGTGGCAGCCGACCATCTTCAGCATGCGGACCTCGGCGGGGGTCTCGTAGGAGGGGCCGGAGAGGACCGAATACACGCCCTGCTGGAGCTGGAGGCCGCGCGCTTTGGCGGCCTCGATTGCGTCGAGTTGATCCATCAATGCGTCGGCGGATCGTTGGAGGAGATCAAAGTTGGTCTGTTGGATGCGATCGACGCGCGCGAGCAGTTCGTCTTCTTCGACGAGTCGATGCGGGCGCGGGCGCCGGTCCCGATGCTCTTTGATGTCCAGCATATTACTTTACTCTTCTACTTTCATGTCAAGTATTCTTTATTACTTTTATGTCAAGTATATTACTATTCTATACTGCTTTGATGTCAAGTATTTTACTATACTCTTCTACTTTCATGTCAAGTATTCTATACTACTTTCATGTCAAGTATATTACTATTCTATTCTGCTTTCATGTCAAGGATTTTACTATTCTATATTACTTTGATGTCAAGTATATTACTTTACTCTTCTACTTTCATGTCAAGTATTCTTTATTACTTTTATGTCACTCAAATTTTTTGGTCACTTAAAAGGGGCACTATAACTTAAATTTTTTGTTAGAATGAGCCCTTTCGCGACATTTTAGGACCACTGAATCGAAACGATCAGTCCTGAAACAAAAAATACAAAAAAAAATTAGCACGCACCCGTGATCGGTTTTCTGACAAAGAATTCAAAATTCCACATTCTTGTAATGTGGAACGTCTTGTAGAGGTGCTTGAAACCTCTACAGTAGGGTTCTCTGATACGCTGAATGTTATGGTGTGATTTTCGTTAAGTTACTGTGACGTTGCTCGTACGCCTCGATAGCGGCGTCGAATTCGCCCTGAAAGGCAAGCGCATTGCCAAGATCGTGGAGATTCGTCGTGTCGTAGTGGCTGGAAAAGATACTGGCGCTGCCGCTGTAGTCGCCAACGCGATAGTCGGCGACGGCCTGCCAGTCGGGGTCCTCGAACAGCGCCGCCGCTGCCGCTGCATCCGAGGAGCCCCGATGTCCGCCGAATCCGCGCTGCCCTCCTGGGCCGAGGAGCTGAAGTTCCGCTACGTCTCCGGTGAGGCGAGCATGTTCCTGCTGCGTAAGTTATGGTTCGGGTCAAATATGGTTCATAAGCGAGTGTTTTGAAAATATTCCAAAAGTAATACAAAAAACAGCCCCCCTCCTTGACCCCATTCTGATTCAGGATAATTTTATTAGCTTTTTCAAAACTTTTCGAGACACCTTTATTCTCCTTTACAAACAAGAGAACAGCTATTGCCTGTTTCATTAACGGTAAAGGCATATGACCTACTGTCTATTTGGTTCTTTACTATTACCAGTTATATTACAAAAATAGTCTTTTGTACTTATTAAAACAAAAAACATTTATTTCAGCTGACATGGCAGTAAGATTATCAAACAGTTTCTTGCTCATTCTACTATTAAGGGACAAGATATAAACTCCACATAACACCTTTTCATTCTTTCTTGATCCATTAATAAAAAACAGGAAATCCGCTTTATATAATTTTTTTTTAAGTTCAGCAAGTTTTTCTGGATGTATTGGATAGGGTTGAGTTTTATTGTCTACTATGAGAGTATTTTTATTGGGTAGCATCCAAGTCCATGGATGGGTTTGGAAAAATTAGTGCCACTTGAAAACTTGCATTGTACAAGCTCTATTGGATACTGGATGCACCTGCACTGTCGTTTACTTGAAATTAGTATTGACATATGGACGGTTTACTCCCCAGAAATCAAGTCTCTCCATGGACAGACAATTCAGTCTGTAGGAGTTGCAGCTATGGAATTTACTGTAAATAATTCTTTCATTCACCTAGATTGCCTTGTGTTGCCGAAAATGGTAAACAACTATAAGATGATATTAGGTCTTGATGCGATTAATTATTTAGGTGGTATAACGATTGTTGACAATGGAGTGCTCATGGGTAAGAAACATGTAGAAACACACAAATAAAAGGAGCGTATAGCTAAAAGTATAAACGCACAATATAAAAAACCTTACGAAACAAATACAAATTAGAAAATATTTATGTTAACTTCAAAATATTATTTGATGCATTGGAGTTTTTTTGTGGCTACTTTTTGTGGCTCTTTGTATTTTAAGATTTGTTGTGTTCAATATTTAATTATTCATTTCAGCTTAGAACTTTTATGCTGAACAAGCCTATTCTGTACTATTCTTCGTTTTCTGTTCTTCTATTAAAAATTTCCTAAGAGTTTAGTGGCGATTTCCCCCTTAGATCATTTTATCCCCCCCCCCCCTGCATGCAATCCTCCAAAACCATCCACCCCCCTCCCATTCGCCCCCTCTTACCACTAACCACAAATGAATAACAATTATTATAGACTGACATGCATCTGACAGCATTTTGTACATCAGTATAATTAATGCTACATCTGTACCATGGTGGAAAATGTCAAGGTCGTGTCTAGAGACAAAGGAACAGGTTAAAGATTCATCAATTAAAGTGAAGTTTTTCGTCTTTTGAACTTAGCAGCGTGGGAGAGGAGTAGGTACTATTTTCAGGAAAGCTGGATCTATCTTCAAAAGAGCTGTTAAAGCTGCAATACCAGTTTTGAAAAAGCGGGGACTAAAATCTACAAAGAAAATTATACTTTCTGTTTTAAAAGATTTTGGAGAAAAGGCAGTTGATCGAGTGTTAGCAGGTGAAAATGTTAAAAATGTTATGAAAGATACTGCGCAATCTTCTATGAGAGGGATTAAAAGAAAAGCTGCTGAAGAAATTGTAAATGTTGTAAAAAAAGCAAAAAAACCACCAGACATTTAGATTCTTTTATAGACAAGTTCGAAGTGAAGGATAGTCTTATACTAAGTGTAGTCTTATACACAGCGAAGTGTAGTCTTAATACTAATAGGTATTAAGACTACAGACTTTAGAATTTGTATAACAATTTGAAATCTTTCGTTTTTTTTTAGAGAATTAACTGGATTTCCAGAGTTCATAAGATAAGACTTATTCATCACGAAACACACATACAATATTACATTTTACTATTCCCCAAAAGGCCCTTTGGCCTGTAAAGAAGGGGGAAAATAGTCACGTTAATTAGTTGATCATTATTTTAGGAAATTTTCATTCGAGATTTGTGTTCTTTCCCATGTAATTGGAGCTATACTGTTCACTGTTGCCAAGTTTGCTTCTTCTGTTGAGCTACTCGTTCTCGGGCGTCTTTTAGTTGGTTTTGGCTCAGGTAAGCTCATTATCCCAGCTTAATTTAATTCAATATATGTTTTGGGACTTCAGATTATGCAGGTCTTTTTGTGGGTTGCATTGAAAGAGTAACAGTCGTAACATGCAGAGCTGACATCAATTCCTAGATGGATAAGAAAACTTATTTTTGGTAATTCTTTATCTAATAAAAAAATTTTATCTATACAAAACCCAAGCTTTATTTTATCTATAACCTGACATCCCATTGAAAACTATTTAGAACTTGACGAGGAAAATAAGAAAAAGGATATAAATTTACCAAAGTAATCAGAGACCCGTTTGTTCAAATTTGAGACGTCTGGTACAGTTTCTAAGACTTTTGGGGTACGCAAACGCACTAGACAAATATAGTGAGACCAGGAGGTTTTGCAAATGAGATGTGTGGACTACTTTCGCTGACATTCGACAAATTTAAGGCGAGGTTTCCCAAAATCACAAAAGCGACAGAATCGTACTGACAGAAGGTTCAAGGGATGAAGAACGAACATCACACATCGCACAAAACTTGGTATCAAATGAGGTACCAAGTCAAGAATTTAAGTCAACATACAAAGTCAAGAATTTGCTATATCTTAAGCTATTGTTCAATGAAATTTTACTTGTTGGATGCATTCACTAGGCCTATTTCTTGTTAGCAGCCCAGTAGTTGTGCAGCAAAAACGTTTAGGCCATTTACTTGACTCAGTCGCCCGAGGGATGGACGGCCAGGGAGATCACGCCGGTCTCGTGGCCTCCCAGGTCACCGAGCGGCTCGAGCTCCGGGAGCGCGTGTCTTCGAATGCGACCATCCTCGCTTCCCAGGAGCAGGACGCGCCGACTCTCGCTCACGGCGAGGGAGTGGATCGGCGAGGTCGAGCTCCGCACGCGCCGCGACGCTTCCCCGCCTGCCCGGGGGAAGAGATGGACGGCGCCGTCGTCCCCGGCGCCGACGAGCGCGTCCCCCTCCTCGATCCAGGCCATGCCGTGACGTTGGATGACAGAGATCCTGAAAATTCATTATATATTAAAGAGATGCGCTATCGTTACTTAAAGAGATTAACATTTTTGGATATATCGACATTGATAATTTCTTATTATCTCATTTATATCTTTTTTGGTTTTATTGTTTTTTGTTTACTATAAGAGCTTTTTATTATTTCTTACTTACAGAAATTCAAATGAAACACCATATTTTTCGTAAATTGCAAAGGAAAACTCAATTCTTCTACAATTAAATAAAAAAAAACAAGTTTTTTCAACTGAAAGTAAGGAGCATTTCTGTTAAGTTACCACATAATGGAGTACTCTTTAAAATATCTTTTAGATCAGACAACTTGTATTCAAGTAATTTATTACATTTTTCTTCAGATACATTATAACCCTTACTTTGTATACATTTATTAACAAATAAATCCTTATCATTCAACTTGTTTCATGGTTTTTCAAGCCATGTAAGGTCACTTTGTACAAAGTATGTGCTGGCTTTCGTTGATTTATTCTTCACAAAATTTTAAATGCTATTAATTTGATCAAATATTCGTTTTTTATGATCCGTGCCAAAGTCATCGTTTAACTTATGCAATAAGTCGAAAACTCTCTGCCACTGTTGCCAACTGTATACAAAGTCCAGGCCCGGACCTTTGATATTCTGTAGACCTAAAATATCGGTGTCGATACCTGCCGGCACAGAGGCGGCGATGGTTTGGTTGAGCTGATCGTCGCGGAAACCCATACTTGCTATCTCGGAGAACGCGGCCGACGTTACGATTGGGGACATGGATGCGGAGATTGCCCTGCTTGCCTTATTCGTGCTGACGGCTACCGACGTTTCCAATCAAGCTTGTTGCATGTCAAAAATGATATGGTCTGAACTGTTTACTCCAAAATCTTCTTTGAGCTTTGTCACGCTTTCAGCTTTTGATACGAAGATTTATTTTGGTTGATTTTACACTAAGAGGCAACAAGAATCTCTTGTCAAAAGAGAGCTTATCAAGAGAGAGCCGTTCATGAACCCTGTTCAGAAGGAGAATTTCAGGAGAAAACTCCTCAATTGGCGGGAAGAACTGCCCAAAGATTCAAGCGAAACCATACGTCACCTGCAAGAAGAAACGTCGCCTGAGCCGGTAAATTACTAAGGCTTTCATATTTTCTCCGTCACTTAAAGCTTTATTTATTAGAATTTAAAAGAAACTGAACCAAATATATAACAAATAGTTTGTCGACCTAGTAGAGGTCAATTTAAGTTGAAAACAAGCAAATTACCAGATAATTAAGGAGACCTGCTGCATCCTCAACGTATGTTTAAAAATATATGTATTAAATGCACAGTTTTGAAGATTTTTGCTTTTCAAACCTTTCTAATAAGACGCCTCTCATGACAACACCTCTCTAATGAAAGCGGGATGTTGAGACCATCGCCGCCGAGGGCGCCGAACGGGTCATCGCCGTCGGGCACTCCATGGGCAGGAGAGGGGGATATATCAAACCTGATCAAGGTATGGTCTTTGAGAAATGATATTGCGAAATGGAATCCTTTCTACCGGCATCTGATCAATTCCGAAGGGGAATGGGTACTCCAGTACCGGACCAGAGAACTGGCGTCGGGGATTGTAGCCGGTCCGGGCGCAGCATACCAACCGCTGATCATTATTAGTGAATCAGCCGACAGGGACAATGGCCTTGCCTTTGGACCATACACACTCCCCGTTAGTAGGTCTTTCTCTACAACGTTTCCTCTTTCTATAACCTTACATTACTGTTCTTACTGATTTTTATTAGTATATTTAATAGCACAGTTGCATTACTTTTCTTACTGTAAATCGTATGTTAAAAATTTACAAAGCAATCATTCAAAAGCCCACTCCTCTATAAGAAAGTAGACAGGAAATGATCATAAGAAGAATCTCATCTAATGCCATCCGGGTTGCAACGGTAGCTAGCAGCCTGGTAAGAGACGATCACGTCCAATACTAAGACATATTGTATCTCCGAAGTGTCTCAGTTGTTTCAATCCGTGTACCTGTAAATTGAATCAACTTAGGTGTGTTATGAACAATGGACAACTATTAAAATATGACAGCATGGTAAGTGTAAGGTGAAAGAAGGGTTAGAGTGCCATAGTTGCACATTCAGCAACAACCTTTTGCTGGTCCTGCCCTTAAATAAGGCACTGTCGACAGAGAAACCATGGTGTGGAGTGTGTTTTGATATTGTAAAACCTATAAGAACCAACTTCTGACGCAAGAGCCTCTTGGATTTATGATTGCACATGGTAATGAAAGTGCTTAAAGGCTCTTGTCCTATTTCACTCGTTTTAGTTTTCGAGGGTAATAGCTACGCATGTTGAAAAACCGACGATATTAGACTATTTTGTGATTGCAAATAGTAACGAATGTGATTAAAGGCTCTTTTCGCCATCCCTTACTTCTAGGGTTGGATTCTCTCATCACCAACATACTTCCCACCCCAAGGAAATTTAAAAGAAATCCTATTTTTGAGTTTTCGCTTGGTCTTGGGATTTTAAAATCTCAAAAAAAAAAATGAGAAACACCCAAAGACCTTCACACAAAATAGACTTGTGAAATATACATCCCTCCCTACAGCCAAATGGGAAGACATACTAGCTATAGCACACCTCTGAGGTGACTGGAGACTTTTCGCAGATGCCCTTGGTGCTTCTGGAGGCACAGGAAGAACTTAGGTAAGGTACATCTTCATTTTTTTGCGAATATATCGTAGATTGGAAACCAAAGCACGCGGCAAGACCAGTTTGTAATTGATCTAAGTGTCGTTTTCAATTACTATTTCTGTTCGTTTTTGTCAGTTTTCCCCTCTGCTACCCTAAAACATTTTTACATAACACTTATTAATTTCTAGACTTGTGTCGACGGACCTTCTCCCCTTCCGCAATCACAATGGCAAGGGACCTTATCTTTCCTCCTGATTTTTACCCTCTACTTTGACGTGATTGTATTTTTATGACAGCTACGTTCAGAAACAATTGCTACCTATGCATTATGTGGCTTTGCTAACATTGGATCTATTGGTGTACAGATTGGAGGTCTAAGTGCCCTTGCTCCAAAAAGAAGATCTGATTTAGCAAGTGTTGCATGACAGCGGATTCTAGCGTGGATTCAGCCAAATTGTTACCGTTTGCTCCAAGCTCCTGATCGGCGGTTTGGTGGTTTGGGCGATAGCATTTCCTGAGCAATCAGGTGCAGTTCTGAACGGTATCAACAGCTTTATTCTCTCCTCGTTCGGAGCCTGGTAAATCTGGACGGTCGCATTGTTCGTGCTGGTATGCATCGGCCTCGCCATTTGGCCGGCGGTTCGCCGATTGAAACTGGGCAAGGCGGCAGATGTTCCCGAGTTCTCGAACTTCTCCTGGTTTTCCATACTTTGATTTCTTATTCTAGAAAACAAAAACAAAGAAATATATAATGAAGATTGTAACACTAAAAATTAGTCACTGTCCAGCTTCTACAGGGCCCACCTATTAGCTGTCAACATCAATTCAAGATATAATGCCAAAAATGAAATCACAGAAAAGAAAATCTAGAATCATTTAATGTATTATTTTTAAGAGTTGAGGCTGACAGATAATCAGCAGTAAACAATTAAGAAGCATAATTGAGCAAATGTAATCACTTAGGTATTATTTGTATGTTTTGACCTTTTTCATCGACCTTCAAAACCTCTGGTAGCACACTTAATCTGTTCATTGTATCCATTAAATCCCTCAAATCGGGATGAATCTAGATTCAAGATAGAAAAGAGAAAATGAAGTTTACAGGGTTACGTATTCACTGATATTCACTGATATTCACTGATAACCTAGCAGTTAGCACACACAATCCCCAATCAGAGGGTCCGGGCTGGAACTTTTGATCGACCTTCAAAACCTCTGGTAGCACACTTAATCTGTTCATTGTATCCATTAAATCCCTCAAATCGGGATGAATCTAAAACGCCCGCCGCTGTGGCGACGGGCGTTTATTTCATCCGGAAACCGGAAAGCTCAGCGGCGGATGCCGAGGCGCTTGATCAGATCCTGATAGCGGGCTTCTTCCTTGCCTTTCAGATAGTCCAGCAGCTTGCGGCGCTGTGCCACCAGCTTCAGAAGGCCACGACGGGAGTGGTTGTCCTTCTTGTGGGTCTTGAAGTGCTCGGTCAGGGTCGAGATGCGGCTGGTGAGGATGGCAACCTGAACTTCGGGCGAACCGGTGTCGCCTTCCTTGGTTGCGAATTCCGGTCGGGCCGCGGCCTGCTTGGCGGCCCTGCGGGGATAGGGTTGCCCGCCGTCTCCCGGCTCACCACAGTAGAGATGTGCAGGGTCTTGCTGCAGCGTTGCGGGAGCTCGAGGAGGACTTCGTCCTCGGCGCCGAGCTGGGTCGCGGGGGCATGGGCGCGGTCTTCGAGGCACAGGATGCCGCCGGCCGGCGCTACGCGGTGAAGACGGTCCTCCTGGGTGGCCTGGGCTACGACGTGGACCCCGAGCTGCTCGAGCGCTTCCAACGCGAGGGGGAGATCATCTTCGGGGCTGACCAAGTCCGGGGTGACGGTCGGGACACCCGCCTACATGGCGCCGGAGCAGACCCGCGGAGAGACGCCGACCCCGCGGACCGACGTCTTCGCGCTGGGCGTGCTCCTCTACGAGGGGCTGACCCGCAAGCTGCCCTTCGACGGCTCGACCATCGAGAAGCTCTACACCCAGATCCACACCTTCACCCCGCCGGCGCCGAGCAAGCTGCGGCGCTTCAGAAGATGCGGCAAGCTGGTGGCGGCCGACCTGGCGGTGGTGGTGGCCGACCGGGCGGAAAATTACAACAAGCAATAAAGCAGTCCTACAGACGAAATCAAAAGCAACTTCTAAACTCATTCTTGCTTATTTGGCCGGTAATTCTCGTTATATAATTACGCAATGGAAGCCTAATTTTGATAAATTACAATTCTGCCTGTTATTAAATGCTTTGCTTCTGTTTGGTATTGCTACGGTGTCAGCGGGGCTAGTAGTTTTAATGCCTATTAAACTTAAGTTAAAACGCCAGATTACCGTTTGATCAGCTCCCCATACTTTTTGTTCAAGCCTTGAAAGATTTCCGGAGCGGCCGCACCCGCGGACGTCACCTGGTAGCTGCCATAGGAGATTTTGGAGGAGCGGATACCCTTCTTGCGCATCAGCCGGCCTATATGTCCGCCGATCCGCGTCGCGGCGGCCTCGTTCGGCGATCCGACAGGCATGAGGATGAGGATCATTCCGGATCCGTTTTTGGTATATCCGGACAGGAATCCCTCGACCGGTCCGGCCTGATCCCTGGTCAGTTTACGATCTCCCCTGGCGACCGGGACATCGAACACCTGCTCCTGCTCGGAAAGGACGATCGGAAGACCTCCGCCAGGTGCACGAGGGTCTTGGCCAGGGTGATCTTGTTGTGGCTGGGGTCGTGCTCGGCCATGGCCCGGCCGTGGCGCAGGCACTCCTCGAGGCTCGCCCGGGCCTCCTCGCGCTTGCCCTGCTCCTTCAGGATCAGGCCCAGGTTTCCGTGGGCGGACTCGAGGAGCCCCCGCGCGTGCCAGTTGCTCGGGTCCTTCTTCAGCAGGGCGTTGGCGTGCTCGATGGCCTCTTGGCTGAAACCCGCGGCTTCCTTCGGGTTGCCGGCTTCGCGGTAACGGGGGACGTTTCCTTAGGGGGGTGCGGGAGGGTTGTGTCATCTCCAAAGACCTACTTATTCAGCCTTTCAACTCTGCTGAACAAAATGGCTATCTGAAAATTTTGATTGCGCAATTTTAAGAAAAAAGGGGCATTGTAGGGGCTTAGTTGCCCTCCAATCTTTTTGGTCACTTAAATTGGGCACTAGAACTTATAATTTCCGTTTTAACGAGTCCTCTTCCGATATTCTAGGATTACTGAATCCATATGATCACTCCTGCGAATAAAAAAAAAAAAAAATCTATTTAATAAACTTTCTGGGGTTTGCACTTTATTAACGGGCCATTGGGCAGTACGGAAGTGTTTGACTCCTGTATCCCGGTGCCTTAACTTTCTATCTAGGTGCAACGCGTTGAGCTAAACTTTGTATCCAGGTGTAAGGGATGACTTTTAAATCAATCTTTATTTGAAAATTTTTCGACTCATTTTAGTTGATTCAATAAACTTTCTGGGTTTTGCACTTTGTTAATGGGTGCTATTAACGTTAATGACTCAGTCACAAAAAGCAAATTTGATAATCTCTATGCATGCCAGTGGAAGGGGTGCGGAAAGCCCGCGCCCTATCGGGCCCCCATGGGCCGTGGCCGCGAGGGTGATTACTTCCGGTTTTGGATAGACCACGTGCGTGCATACAATTCGGCCTACAATTAATTCGATGGCATGAGCGACAATGAGGTTCGCAACTTTCAGAAAGACGCCATCATCGGACACCGCCCAACGTGGAAGGTTGGCGCGAACGCATGGGCGCACGGCACGCGCGCAGATGGCAAATCCCGGGAGGGCAGTTCAGGCGGCGGTGCTCAAGATTTCTTAGTTCTCTTTCTTGGCATCAAATGATAAGGCAACACGAAACGAAAAACCTAAACCTTTTGATGCACTTACCACAGGTATTGCACCAGCAAGACTTTTTATTATCGTCCTGACATATCTCTTCGCAGCTTTCGGCACGCTGATCTGTAAAACGAAAGGACGGTTTATTCGCGTACCAACTCGCTGTGGTAGTGGATGATGCTTTCCAAGACATCACGCACATCGTTCGTGGTTTTGATCTTTTAGATTCGACTCCAAGACAGATTTACCTGCAACACCTGCTTCTATAGTAGTTGTAGTAGTAGTAGTAGTAGTAGTAGTAGTAGGAGTAATAGTTGTAGTAGTAGTTGTTGTAGTAGTAGTTGTAGTAGTTGTAGTAGTTGTAGTAGTTGTAGTAGTTATAGTAGTAGTAGTGGTAGTAGTAGTAGTAGTAGTAGTTGTTGTAGTGGTAGTAGTGGTAGTAGTGTTAGTAGTAGTAGTAGTAGTTGTTGTAGTAGTTCTAGGACTAGTAGTCGTAGTAGTAGTAGGAGTTGTGGTAATAGTAGTAGTAGTAGAAGAAGTAGTAGTAGAGATACATAACCACTGTAAAATTTAGTTTATGTAAATTTGGCATTGCGCCATGCACATACTTCGGAAGCTGGGCGTGTCGGACAATAATATAAAACTAGGAGGTCGGAGACGCATGAAAAAGAATGAAAAGGACGTAGAAGGAAAAAGAAGGACGGCAGCAGCTCACAAAATAAGGAGAAGAAGGTGGGGAATAAAACTTTGGCGTGATACATAACCACTGTAAAATATAGTTTATGTAAATTTGGCATTGCGCCATGCACATACTTCGGAAGCTGGGCGTGTTTTCGAGTTTTTTAAATTCGGATTCGTGAGAGATTTTTTGTTATTTCACCTTTTTCTTTTTTTTCCTCTCCTTTAAACTTAGGAAAAGTGTACTTATGCCCTTTTTTTTTAAACGCCATGGAATTGCTCTACACACGCTCATGGACTTATTCAATAATTTCAGTATATGACACATAAGTATTTGTATCAGCAAAGAGAGTAAATTCTGTTCAAATATGTTTTTTGTTAATAGATAACAATTTGACTTCTGGAACATAAAGGACGAAGATAAGGTTTGTTTAGAACCGCCACTGGCAGTACATGTCGGTGCACCCCGAGCACGGCGTGCGCGAGTACTCGTGCGGCCCTGCAAGCAACAAGCACGCCGGCGGTTGGAAGCAGAAGGACTTCGTCGCCGGCACGCACCGCTACCTGCGAGTGCGCGGGGGGTTCTTGTCGGTGACCGTCGAGCGCACCGGCTCAGTGCCGGCCATGACCCTGCGCTTCCATGACGTGAACGGCGAAGTCCGGCACTACGACCGAATCACCGCGCGGTAGCGGTCACTCCGTCGGTAGCGCTGTGGTAGACCTCGTGCCCCTGGAGGACAGCGTCGGACCGCCAGCGCTCGGCGCTGACGTCCCACAGGTGCACGGTCGCATCCGCACCGGCAATGGCCAGGGTCCGGCCGTCGGGGGAGAAGGCGGTGGCCCACACCTCCCCCCCCTGGGGACGCACCCAGAGCAGCTCGCCGTCGCTGTCGAACGCGACGCAGGTCTTCGCCTGACCGACCGCGAACCGGTCCCGGCGCGGGGCGATGCCGAAGCGACCGGCGCGGTAGTCCCGATCCATGGACCAGCTCTTGATCTGCCGGCAACCATGCGCCCGACCAATGGTGAGCAAGTCGAAATGGTCGACTATTTTGCTTTGATCGGTATCGCCAGGCCAAACTTTGGTTCCATCTGCAACTAGCGTGACGGAACCGTGCCCCGGGTTGATCGGATATCAATTTTTAGCGTCGACTGCCTTCCATTCTGAGTAGCCGAAAATTAGCGGCGTCACGCCAGTCGTAGTATCAATAGGCGTAAAACGGAAAAGTGCCAGTTGGTCCGTTGAGGACAGGTCCTGACTGGTTTCGAGCGTCAGGTCGGCTTTACCGAGCTGACAGGAAGAAAAAAAGGTTAATAACAACTTAAGTGGCCAGAACTGCACACTTCGTCAACACCTGCACAGCTATATATACGAAAAAATAGAAAAAAGACCATAAATACTATTAAATCAGCTATACCTCTAAACTTTGGCTAAAACCTCCAAAGCTAATTTATATATGAACTAGCAGCCAAAAACACTTTATCAGCACAACTCAGATAACTAATTCTAGCATCTACTGCCACCCGCACTTCTCCTACACGGCACCACATAGTCGAGGATGTGACTAGTCTGGCGGTCGGAGGTACATTGGCACTGGAGCAGGTATGAGGATTCCTCTAGTGACCTGTGTTAGATTCGTCTGTCAGAAGTACAGCTCAAGGGGGAGAAACGGTTCGACCGTCGCGTGACCGACCAGGAGGTGATGCGTGTGATTGTGGATGACCAGTGCAGCTGGAGGTGCTCCATTATTTGGTAATCTGCAATCGCTTCTCAAATACATTGACGTCGGTTGTTGACTATCTAGGACAAACCAAAGGGACGGTGTCGCAGACGATAAAGTCACTAGAGGCGAAGGGCATTCATCTCAGTCTGATTGAGCCGGGACCGATCAAGACCAGATTCGTGGCTTACCCAGACATAGCCCAGCTGATCTCCATGCAATGCGTTTATTCTGTTCCCCCCTATAGAAGTTGAGTCCAGCGGATCGTGCCAGAATCTGGTGAAGGTATAGCCATCGTATTTATTAAGTCCGTTATGAGTACCAAACCACAAATACCCTTGTTTGTCTTGCGTAATTGATTTTACCCGCGGATCTGAAATCCCATCTCCTGCGGTGATATGCTCAAATTTGATGTCATGGCGAACACTTGGTATTTAGCCATCGGTCTCAACCGGAAGGCTAGTTGGGTTGATCCTGCAGTTTCCCTCAAAATGACTCCAGTGTCGGAAAGCAGCTCCCGGAGATAAACTCCAGATCTGATTCTGTTAATCCTCTAATCTTAGGGTAGCTACTTACTGCCACCCTCGAGCGAAGCCGCTGCAAAGACACATGTCGTCGTCTGCTGGGCACCACGATGCGTCTGCTTGCGGTTTCAGTGTGCAATAAGTAGAAGTAACTACTTCTTAAAGGCACAATATATATATATTATACCCAAAAAATCACCTTTTTTTGTATTTTGCCACATTTCCCTCTAAAGAGTCGTAGAGTAGTGTCTGTTTGCCTAAGCTGCATAGTTTATATAAAATGCAAGTTATTTACAGAAACTAATTTAAAGCTTCATTTTGCAAGGTTCGTTGTTTTAAAAACAAATAAACATTGTATGGTCACACCATATTTATCAGAGAGGTCAGAGGGTATAACAAAAGTGATATTTAAGGGCTCACATTTTTCATGTTTCTCAGGATTCAACCGATGGCGGGACGTTGAAGATATTTTAAGCCAATTTTAATAAAAGTAAACAGTGGGATAACATTTGAGTTGTATCCTTTATCACAAGAAAGACACGAAAAACCAGAACTCTAAAAAATTCAAATAAATAAAAAGCACTTCTGTTTGAGAGATACTTACAGATAGCAGTGAGATCACCAAATAATTTACAAAATATTAGAATGGACCGCTGCCAAAAATTGGTATGGAGTGAATACATCCACCCTGTGTCGTGATTGGCTAGTTGTAGAGCCAACCTACATAGCCCAATTTTCAGCTTTTAGCCCTCCACTCCCCTTCCTTAGAACTAACTATGCATTTATCTGAAGGCTCAATGAGCGCTATGATGTTTTGGCATTAAAATGAACTATTTGATGCATCTTCCCCCCCCCCCCCTAATAACTTAAATTTAGTTTTTAATTTTTATAAAAATTTTCAAGCCCTCATCTATAATTTATTTTTTATTTCATTTTTAGGCGGTTCGTTTCGTTCTTATTTTCGCTCAGGAAGTGTAAATATGGTTCCTTGAGACTTTCACCAGGATTTTTCTTTTCTTTTTTTTTTTTTTGGGGGCGGCAGAAGATGTGGGCATCGTCCACCGTGAAGCCGCGCACCCGCGTCAGGCCGCCAAGTTCGCCGGATTGCTCGTAGCGGTAGACCTGCCCAAACTCGGCCAGACGCACGGGCAAGTCGCGGTAGGACCGCAGCTTGCTGTCGTAGATCTGGCTATGGTGCGGGCAGTTCATGGGCTTGAGCAGGTAGCCATCTTCCTCGCCCTCGCCCTCTTTGTCCAGCTTCATCGCCGGGAACTGGCTGTCGCTGTAGTAGGGGTAGTGGACGCTCGTCTTGTAGAGGTTGTTGGCCCGAAGGTCGAACAATTTCCATATTAACAATAAACATATCGTCATCGATTTGCTTAACATTTTTTAGAACAGCTTTTTCTCCATTATAATTGCTAGATAAATCTGCATACACTTTTACAACAAATTGGGAGTATATTTTTATAAACTCAGCAATTTTATCATCTGGTATCATTCGACGATTGCGTCCCAATGTATATTCAGCCATCCAATCCAGATGTAAATGTGATCTAATTAACCTACTAGATTTTTTATATCTTTGAGATTCTGTTAAACTCTATGTAGTCCACATGACCAGCGTGCAGTCTTTACGTGTAGCCCTTCGTCGCCAGGGAGCACCAGACCTCGCCGCTCATGGGCGCGCCTTTGCGCTGGATTTCGGTGCCGGTGCCGCCGTCCAGAAGGATCAGTTCACCGGCTTTCAGCTTTCGTTCGAGCTCTTTGTACATGGCAGGCATGCTAACGCCGTGTGCCGTCGAATTTCAATGGTTTTGCTACCGTGCGCGTACGAAAGCCGACATGTGGAACAGAGCCTGCGACGGCTCGTAGATATAGTCGCGGCAAGAAGGGTTTTAACCGTACGCGTTTCGTTTTATGAAACCTGGAATTCTTAGTTTATTAATTTATCAAATAGTATTTATAAAATCAAGTGTATTTTAACCAAATGCGTCCTTATTTTTGAAAACTACAACCCAATTTCCTAAATGACGAAATATTCTCAGTGAAATCAGATCTAATTTAACTGTATGTGTTGCTTTTTTGAAAACTAAAAAGCAAGTTTCTTAAATGCTCAAATATTTTAATAAAATAAGACGGGTTTTAACGGTATGCGTTGCTTCTTATGAGATCATTGCGAGCGTACTATGGCGGAGCAGACGACTCACGACGATGCAGCTGGAGAACGTCGCGCCAATTTGGTTCTTGAACGAGACGACAGCAAAGCTGGCTCGACTTCGCTTCACCTTGCGGCTTCCTATTGTTCATCTGTTCCTGTTCTTGGGCTTCTTTTGGAAACGTGCCCACGAAGTATTCATTGTACAGACACGCACGGGCGTCTCCCATTACATGTCGTGGCTCAAGACTTTGTTCCCGGCACTTCCGACAGTCACTGGCGAATGGTTTTTTACATAAATGATCACAGATTTGAGTTGTAAAACTTAAAATATTCAAAATACAATGCAGATACCATGAGAAAATAGATAAAGTAGTTAATGAGCGTTGTAATGGGAAATTAGTCAAGAGGGAATATAACAAGCTACTAATGGTGCTAGTGTACGAACAATAGGTATAGACAGTGTCTAAAATTTGCACCCGGAGTCTCGATAGCCACAATTTTAGACATATCATTTTAAATCCACCTTTTTCAAAGATACTTTTAAGTATTGATTATTTCTATTGATTATTAAAGAGCTTAAGAATAGTAATCTACCACAGTACGGATAAAAATCCACCACTTCTTATTCTTCTTAGGACGAGCTTGCTCGGACGCCTCTGACAATATTCCTCCATCTGTCTCTATCTGCCATTGCTCCCGCCATTTGTTTTGTGCTTAGGTTTGTGTTGTTGCAGATCTGTTTGAGGTAATTTGTCTTCGGACGTCCTATGGATCTTTTCCCCTGCGTTGGTTCCCACAGAAGCAAGCTGTGTAGGGTCTGCTCTTCACTAAGCCACATGTGGCCCAGGAATCGGAGGCGTCTATAAAAATCTTATATGTGAGCAATGGACAGCTTGCATAACTTGAAGCCCTTGCTCTGGGGGCAGTGGGAGGTTTTGTCAACCCTCAAGGAATAAATATTTAAAATCTTTCACCTCCTGACTATTTCAGACATAATGGCCCTCTCAAAATTTAGATTGGATGGATTTGGGGAAAAAAGGCATGGAAAGGGGGGGGGGGGGGGCTTGATGTTTTCCAATCATGAGTGACTTTTAAAAAGGGCACTAGAAATTATTATTTCCAATTGAATGAGCCCTCCTCCAAAGCGGCGCGCTTCGACTCCCGCGCGCGCCGCAGCGCCTCCTGGGTGTCGAGGTGGTCCTCTCCGGCGCGGGCCAGGTACTCGTCGTAGCTGCCCACGAAGTCCTGCACGCCCTCGGGCGTGATCTCGAGGATGCGGGTCGCCAGCTCGTTCACGAACCAGCGGTCGTGGGAGACGAACAGCAGGGTCCCCTCGAACTTGCGCAAGCCTTTGACCAGCGCCTCGATGGCCTCCAGGTCGAGGTGATTGGTCGGCTCGTCCAGGACCAGCACGTTGGGCTGTTCGATGAGATTTTAGTGTAGCACCTTGTTGCTCTAAATAAGTAATCACGTGCAATTGAATATTCTTCATGGCCGCAAATAAAGCGGTATCACCACGATATGGAAATTTATCCCCTTTTGCATTCACCTCCACGCCGTGGGCCACTAACCACTGGACAAGAGTTAAATCACCACTTGCAGCAGCTTCGACCAGCGCATTCACCGCATTTTGGTCCGATTTTAGTGTAGCACCTTGTTGCTCTAAATAAGTAATCACGTGCAATTGAATATTCTTCATGGCCGCAAATAAAGCTAGAAGTGAATAAGCGGCGCCAACCAAAATTGGAAGCGCCGGCATATTATTTCAAAGACCCTCCTAGTCTTTCTGTTGTGATTAAGTAAGTGGAGAAATAGGAAACGTTTTAAGCCAATTTTGCAGACCCTTCAAAATGCCGAGTCGACCGTCGTTAGATGTTGTCTCATTGGATCGAAAAAAGAAATAGCCAAAGAATAGGGAGTAACAGGAGGCCCCCTCTCCAATTACCGAGATATATCCCAAACAACAACGAGAATTACCAAGCCTACAGAACACTCTCCACGGTCTACGCACGGAATACGTCATATCTTACTCCATACATGGTCTACCCCAAATTTTATTGCAGATTTGGAATGCCCAGGTCGAGGGCTTTCAAATGATATATATTGTATATTTATGTAGGATGTGGTCCGAGTTCTCCAGTCCACAACCCCAGTTTGCAACAATTATTTACAACGATATTTAATGCGAAATGAGGGACACAGTAATACTGTCAAGTAGGCCCTACTTTTACGGCCATTGTTGGTCTTTTATTGTTTGGTCATTTTCGCCTTCCGTTCTATGTAATGTCCGGGGCTTCTGCTGAGAACGGTGCAATTTACGCTGTATCCAAGGTAAACAAGTTCGTAGCATATTTCTAACACAAATTGATTTTGTGGGAGAAACCTAGGAATAGCAGGTGTAAGATTGATGAGGGAACACGGATTTTAATGACTTGTGGCATAGCAACTTAGAGAAAATTATATTTATATTCCTAAAGAATGTCATCTAAAAAAACACAATAGAAACTTGGCCTATCTCCTCAGGTAATCAGTAGTGTTTTTGACTTACACTCTTCGAAGAATTTGGTAAATACCCCATGGGTGGTATGTTCCTGCTTTGTGACACTAACGAACTACGACTAGAGTCTTTGGAAGCAGGGTTAGGTCTAAAATACTTTGTGAACTGCCCAACAACAAAAGGCGAAACGGATCTGGACCGCATAGCTACTAACATGTCTCAGTTCTATAGGAATCCCCTTTCTAATATTTCAAATTCTTGAAAATTGTTTTTGTAGTACAATTCTACTATTAAAGTAAACCTTTTAATAGGTATAATTTTTGAATAACCTTGTAATGAAAAATCCTTCTGACCTAATATCTACAACAGCCAATTCTTCTAATTGTACAACACAATTTGTTCTGCTTTAATGACGAAAAACCTAATTAAGCAAAACACAGGGATTGCAAATTTACATTATGTGACCAGGTACAAATATATGTAAATAGCGAATAGGTATCCAGTTCCTATCCAAAAGATTTTGAAATAGCTTGGTTTAGTATATACATACCTTCACAATATTTGTTTAGTACTTCTAACGCAAACACATTTAGCCAATATCAACATAACAACTAACAGATATAGGTCTATAACAAACCCGTCTTATCACCATTCTCACACAGTAGTTTATTCAAAATCTTCCTAACATCACTACTTTTCATAAGATAGCACCATTCCTATTTTAACTAGCATGCGAACTCTCTAGCCAGCCTATTCAAAAAAAATTCCATGTTTTTATTTAGAAAATTGTTCATTTTTTAACTTTTCGTTTTTTCATTATTTATTGCGCTAATCCAGTGTCTTTTTAATTTTATGCTTGGTAAGAAATGATTTGCTGGTATCATTGCTAATACTTTTTTCTGTTTTTTTTTTTTTTTTTAGTTTCGGTTAACCATCTAGGGCTAAAGGGAATGCTGGTCGTCCGTAGTTGGGGTGGGAGGAGGTCATAAAAAAGATTTAGGGGAAATGAAAATTTCCTGGGAGAGTGTAAAGAAGGGGGGGTTGAATAGATTAAGACGGAGGAGGAGCATTCGTAACTTTTAGCCTCAGGTGGCTTGTTGCTGCGGTAAGTTGTTAGTACTAGTAGTAATAGTAGTCCTGGTTTGATTGACGATATATAAAACTATAGTTGAATTTTGAAAGTAGTTTTCAAAGTTTATAATTTTTGTCTCTTCTGTTTGTTCAGTCTTTCTGGTTTATTAGTCTGTCTGGTCTGTCTGTCTGTCTAGTCCCTCCGTCGTTCCGATCAATCTATCTGTCTCGTCTGTCTGTCTGGTGTGTTTTTCATTATCGTTTATCTGTCAACCTGGTCTGTCTGTTTGTCTTTCGGGTCTGTATTTCTGTCTTTTTTTTTATTTCTGTCTGCCCCGTCGTTCTGTCTGGGGTCTCTTTGTCTTGTTTGTCTGTCTGTCTGTCTAGTCCGTCTGTATGTCTGGTAGGTGTTTCTCTCGTCTCACTCATGAGATCGGCCGCCATGCGAAGCGCCCAATCAATGTTAAGGGTCGCGGCCATATTGGTTTGTACCTGGGTCACCATATGATCGGCTGGCAGGCAAATGACATAACCGGAATTGCCACGCAGCTTGATGTCAGAGTCCTTGACCGCACGCATATGCACCCCGGTCGAGCCGATGGTCGAACAAGCAGCCCCCGCCGTTCCGGTGTAAACACCGGCACCAAGGGCGGTCATGACCATATCGACATAACCAAGACTGACCGGTGTTCCCGCCAGAAGCGTCGCTCTCGTAAGATCGTCGAAATCAGCCGATGCAAACTTGCACTGACTGACGGGACTGGCGAGCGACGTGCCGCGGAGTTAGGTTTCCATACCATCCCCGCCGAGCTCGGCGGCACTGATTACGGGGGCGATATTGTGCATTTCCACTCCGCGCAATGTTCGTCTGATTTGCTGTACATATTATTCACATCCGGCTCAACGGGGGAGCCGAAGGGCGTGAGAATCGCGCATGGGAATGTGTTGTCACGGATACATAACAACACATATGTTCCGGTCGGTGTCCGCGAGCACGGTTCCGGCGTCGGTGCCATCCGAGACCCAGAGCTCGCGGCCGGAGGCGTAGTGCGAACCGGCGAAGAAGAGGCGACCGTTGGACGCCGTCAGCCAGACCGGCGAACGCACGACCTCGTTGGGGTCGTTCTGCACCCAAATCGTCCCGGCATCGGTGCCGTTGGAGACAAACAACTGGGTAGCCCGCCACGGCGCCACCGAAGCCGTGAAGAACAGCTGGTCTCCGCAGCACGTCAGGTGATTCATGACGCTGCCCGACCAGCGCGCCGACACGCTAAAAACTTGGACTGAACATGAGCCGTACACCAGACCCCTCTGCCCTCGCCGCTGCCCAGCACGACGCCCGTGAACGCGCCGCATCCTACGGACTGACCTACCTACCGACCGATGCGGCGATCTTCAAAGTGGCGCTGTCGATTGCTCGGGACCAGGCTTTGTTTGGCCAAACGGAGCGCCACCGCGACCGGGGCAAGAACAATCGCCAGGCGGATGTTCTTTTTTGCCAGGTCGTCATCTGACCGGCGACTTGCGTTGGACTCATTCATTCCCGGCTTGTTTGCCTGCGCCTTGGACAGCTCGCGCAAGAGCTCCCACTTGTTGACGGGCTTGCCAGGAACGGACGCCTCGGGACGCTCGACTACGCGCAGATGGGCGTGCGAGATCGGCCGCATAAACGGCGAAATTGGTGTGTACTCCATGAAAATGTTCACGAAGACAAAAATTCTAGGGCCCGCGAATCGCTTTGCGCTTGCGGGGTAGGGGCCAGAACGCTACATTCAGAAGTGCGAAAACTGAGATTTTGTAGCGGGCTGATCCCGGTGCGAAACCTTACAAAGGTCTCGATGGTTTTAGCCCTATCGAAGCTCTATGGTGCTATGAACAGTCTATTGCATCAATGCTCTTGTACAGGGAATAAAACCCTGTTAACTACCGCTGTTACAGTAAGACACAAAAGAGTAACTGACTGGTTGACTTGGAATCAAGAGCCGATTAATCTCTTTAACCTATTTATTAAGTTTTCACTGTAACCTAATAAGCAAAGGATTAGTTATAAGGTAAAATGATGCCACGTGATGGCTCTCAACAGGTTTCTTCTTGCTTTTGCTCTGTTTGATAAATCCTTGTGGTAAAATGTAATTAACAGATTAGTAACATTTACGATTGGAATAGTAAAATATACTGTGCACTTTTAATAGAATGTGAATGTTAAATAGATAATTACGCATTATCATTAGTTTACAAAGTTGTGCATACTAATTAAAATAAAAGTTTACTAATAATTCGTTTTAAGCTTTGGCAGATTTTTGCGTTGTTCATTCACGATTTTCGCTCTTTTTTAGCTAAAAGCGTCTAATGCTCAAACGAGTTGTTGCTGAGTTCAAAATAATACACGAAGTTCTTTCTTTCATCTCAGCAACTTTTGTTTAAGCATGCACAACCGTAACGTAAACGGCAACCCTAGCTGACTCATTTGGCTAAAGTGCGCAGGTGCTAGCGGACATCCCCTTTTGCTAACGTTGTAACTCGCTTTTCTGGAACCTTAATTGAGCATCCTTACCGTTTTGCCAGAAGGTTAACTTTTTCGCCTTTTTAAAGTAAGTTTCCCGTCGTTTTTTACTAATCAAATTAGAAGTATGGATTCTCAATCATCTACATCTGCATCAACGAAGACTAGTGGGTACGTTTTGTGAATTGGATGTCCACCTCGCCCGCATCGACCAGACGGTCGACGAAGCGCCGCAGACGAAATCTCTCCGTATCGGGCGGCGCTTGCGATTCGCAAATTCACCAGTCGTGAAATGGTGCGGATCGCCTATGGCGAGTTCGTCCGCGATCTGAGCCCGGATCATGTCGGCCAGCAATTGGCGTTTGTCGCCGACGCGGTCTTGGAGGCGGCGTTAGAGTTCGTGCTGCGACGCCAAGCCCAGCGGCTGGGACTGCCGCGCCGAATCGACGGCCAGAGTGTCCAGCTGGCGGTTTCGTCTGTTGCACCATACGTTTCAAAAGTTTATCTTTATTTCAAATATAGCCTGCTATAAAAAGACGGTTAATATGATAAAAATAGTCATACCTCAGGCCCAGTGATATGCATTAGGCCACCAATACTTGCAGCTGCTAGGTCGTAGCCACCTCTGTGTGCAAAAGGTCCAGTCTGTCCGTAACCACTTATGGAACAATATATCAGTCCAGGTGACAAAGTCTTTAAGTCATCATAGCCAAGGCCATGTTTTTTCATTTTGCCAGGCAGAAAGTTTTCAATTACCTGCGGCAGGATCGCATAGAGGATGACCTGAAAGCTGTTGGCCCCGGTCGCCCGGATCGCCGCATTCAACCCATCCCAGTCCGCGTGGTCGGAGACGATGAAACCGCGGTCGGTGCCCCGCCTGCGGCGCACGCCGCGCAGGGACATCCAGCCAGAGGCAAACGCGGTGGCGCCCCCGGGAAAGCGGCGTGTCCAGCCATGGCCGTCGCTGCCCGGGATGGCGATGTTCAGCGCGCCGGGGTGGGTGCTGGCCGAGACGTCTTCGGTGATCCGAATGGTTGCAGCCAAAGTTTGACTTTTGCATTTACGGAACTTCAAACCTGAAACACTTCTATCCTGCATCCTCATTGCACTGACATCTTCTGGCAGCCTCTTTTTCTTTGATGCGTGATCGGGCACCATGAGGAAATTTGAAGTTGCGCTTGTTATTGGGTAGCTGATTATCAGAAAGCACCTGAGATTGCAGCCATTTTTAGACTTTCCGGAACTTTCCCTCAAAGAAAGGAAATACACCGACTTTCCCAGCTTTCCAAAAACTTGTATTCCATAGCCAATAACGGATAACCATGGAGAACTATTACCTGCCGGGTGCACTCGAGGAAGCGATCAGAGCCTTCGTCGACCACTACAATCTCCGCCGCTATCACGAGAGCCTCGGCAATCTCACACCGGCCGATGTCTACTTCGGACGCGGGCAGACCATTCTAAAACAGCGAAAAAGGATCAAACTGAAGACCATCGAAATGCGTCGCTTGCTTCACCGCAAATCCGCCGCATAATCAAAACAACCAGATGAGCCAGATCCTCTCTTAGCTCAGGCGGCCATCTGTCCCAAAATCTCTGACGACGGAGTTCATAATAGCTACATGGAGTATTCTTCCTACAAAACAGAACGGGCATTTTTAATACCACAGACCAGTTAATGTCTATAGCAAATCATTGGCGCAAATAAAAACTGCTGTAAGTCCTAGTTGCCAATCAATACTGAGATAGTTTTACCTTTCAAGTAGTAGCATGTGGCAGCAAATAAAGATCATTTACAAATGCGAATTGAAAGACTAAGGATGCCATGCATTATCTTTAGGAAAAACTTTAAAGGATCAAAGCTTAAAATGGACAATCAGAAAAGTCGGCGCAAAGGACTGGAGGTATGTTGCGAAGGTTGTTGATTTTTGGGCATTAGGCCATCACGGACAAAAACTAAGGTAGGCCAACATTTGATCTTCACGTTGCCCGTGGATTAACACGTGATTTTATAAAGGTGTTTTCTATCAGAATCACTAAAAATGGGCCTAAACTTCTGGATCAACTTTGCCAACATTTGAGCGCCACAACGACGAACGAAAATGAGATGAAGCTTGATCGAGCTGAAGGCAATCAGTTGTGTAGATACAGAGCCAACCCTGTTATATTGTTTGGCAGCTTACATTTTGTGTAACTATATGTACATTTCACTGTGATAAATTATAAGGGCTGTAAATTTTTTTTACTACCTCTCCTCCCTGAACACAAAATCTAGAATACGTGCCTGGGTCACATCAATCAATCAGAAAAGCAAAAGATTAGCAGCACCAATGGTAACTGATGCGGTTCGGTTTCAGTCAAAACTTTGACTGCATTGCTTATAAATTTCAAATGGAGTCATCGTTTTGCTTCCCATGTGGTTACATTTTCTTTTTATTAAAATTATTTAGTTCTTTTTTATCAAAATCATCAGAGCCCTTGAGGTTTATTTCGGGAAATCTGGGCTCCCCAAAAGGGCAAAACATCTGAGGAACTTGGAACCTGTTCAAAACAGTAACAGAAAATTTATTAGTGCCAGTTCATTAAATATTAACATTCTCAAAATCTTGCCTAGATTTTTGTTTGACAAATAACGTTAATATAAAACTGACTGAATAACAATTAAGCTAGATTAATAAATATGAACGTACTTTCCATTTCATTTCCGAAACACTAAAGGGGCCAACATGATAGTGTATAGCTCGATCGCAGCGGCATCGTCATGCCTCCCCCGGAGTACGCGCTGCGGTTCGAAGGACCGATGCCGCCCTTGCCGACGGCCGCGGACGAGCCGCCCGCACACGACCGGGAGCCCCGCACACCGCGGAGCGAGCTGAGCGAGGTCGACGTCTCGCCCGAGCGCGACATCGACGAACAGGTCACCGAGGAGCTCGCACGCTCCGACGAACGCAACCTGCTCGAAGAGTCCTAGCGCCGCTGCGGACCGCGGCCCGGAGGCGCCTTGCCGCCCATACTCGCAGGGGGCACAGTTTTCTTCTATTTATAGTGTTTACTGGCCATGAAAATCTGTATTTAAACAATGACAATTATACCCAGCTGTCGCTAAAAGCTAACACCATACAAATTTACGTTTAACCGTCGATTGAATTGTTTAGATCTTGCCACTATTCTGCAAACTAAGAAGACGTCACTGACCAGTTACTTTTACCATAGTCATGCTTTTACAAAGTCTGTATATTTGAGAATTACACAAAAATAAATAAAATGTTGACCGTGGACGGTTACGGTTATAGAGTTGGTTTCCAATACTTCCCGCAACTCGTTACCGGCATACACCACCACGCCATTGTCCGCCGCCCGCACGGTTGTGCCTGGCTTGACGGCGATATTGATCCCGTCGTTGTGCAAACCGTTCGGCTTGGCGCCGAAGTGTGAAATAATCCGGCCGCGCACCGGCCAGGCAAACCGGGTACCGGCGCGGGCCGGCGGCTGCTTGGTGACGGTGCGCCGCGCCTTGGGCTTGTCCCGGGGTGTTGGTGTCTTTGCGCTGCCCGCCGGGGCGGTTGTGGTCTTGGCTGCCAGCTCTGTTGGCGCCGTGTTGGGGCAGTCGGCGAAGGCGATCAAGACGCCGCCCTCGTTGAGCAGGGCGCCGAACTCGACGAACGCCTCGACGATCTCGTCCAGGCCGCCCTGGTAGCAGTCCAGGTGGTCCTCTTCGACGTTGAGGATCACCGCGATCGAGGGCCGGTAGTTGCGGAAGCTGCGGTCGAACTCGCAGGCCTCGAACACCAACTCGCTGCCCTCGCCCAGCGCGGCGTTGGCGGGCAGGTCGTCGACGCCGCGCACGGCGCGGTCGATGTCCTGCAGGGCGCGGTCGACCCTCTGAGCGAGACCGTCAGCATCATGTTAACCTGCTATTGAGAACCTGCTTGCTACTTGAAGCCTCCTGTTGAGGCCTTCTTGGAAATTGTTCGTTAGCAGCTTTTCCCTGAAAAATCTTTAATACTTTCTCCTCCTAGGTCTGCCGTGAATGCCAATGAACTACAAAATGCTCCAGCCAAAAAAGCGAAAACCAGTAAAGGACCTAACCCATCCCCGCCAGTCAAGTTGACAGCATACGATAAACCTTTCCGCTTTGCATGCGCATCAGGTACGTATACCACCGAAACGACGAGTCTTGACCCGCGTTCTGCAATGCCACTTGGAATCGCGTTTTCGTACAAGCCACACGAGGCCTATTATGTCGTTTGTCCAGTTGACGAAGCAGATTCCGTTGCCGTCCTGGAGGAGTTCCGCGAGTTGTTTGCGAACCCTGAAATCGAAATGGTCGGCCACAATTTAAAGTACGACGTATCGCTATTGAAATGATACAGCGCTAGCCAACAAGCCGTTCCCCAGCCAATACGGAAACCCATGTTTAAGATTACCGTTGGTGTCTGTTGCTATCTAAGCATTTTTTGTCTACCTACACGAGAAGAAAAACTTGTCATAGAAAAATTGTTCGTTGAATTTAGGCTACAGGTAATTTCATAAAGAAGATGAATGCGTTTACAATATATTTGTCAGTCCTACTCGAAATATTAATCTGCTAAATGGTCCTATAAGATAGCTGTGAAACCTGCTGTCCTAGAACACACATGTTTTGTGACCAAAGCCAAGCTCTGCTTGTCAATAATGTGGCAGGTTTTAGGCCTGAAATGCCTATGACAACAGGAAAGAGATTTGATGTTGTGGTGTCGCTCAGGAAAAGGTGATGGTCGTTTTCGATGCATCGGGCTCGATGTGGGGCCAGATTGATGGTGTCTCGAAGATCGATATTGCGAAGAATACGCTTAAGCGGACAATCCGCGACTGGAAGGGGTTGGATCTTCAGGCGGGCTTGATCGTCTATGGCCACCGCCGAAAAGGCGATTGCGACGACATCGAACTCAAGATCCCATCGGGGCCAATCGACACGCGGTCGTTTTCCTCTGTCGTCAGCAAGATCAAGCCGCGCGGCAAGACCCCGCTGACGGATACGAAGTAGCGAATTTTTATTTGACGTTTTTTCAGAAAGTAAACTTAAGTTTTGCAGGTATAAGAAAAAGGAAATAAATGAAGGGACATTTTTATTATACATTTGTAAGGTAGACTCTTAGAATAAAATTCAGCATAGGCCGCATTCAAACTGGATCATTGTCACAACAATGCAGCTCATTCATATCCTCCTTGTAAGTTTTGCCACCACAGACCAACCCGAATGTTTTGGTGTAAGGAGTGCGTTAAGCCTTAAGTTGTCTGTCTCCGGATGATTCCCACCCCTGGCAAACAACACTTTATCGAGACTCAATCTATAAAGAGCATCAAAATATTGTTTTCTTCAAACTTCTAGAAATGTTTTGTTGTGTATTTTTTCGACGTGTTTTCTCATCTCGACGATATGTAAGACTTTAAAAACAACAGGAAAATATGACATACATTGCATCACCTCTTTTCGACCAAGCACTAATTCAGTGACCTTCACCCAGCATGGATATGGTGGTTGACCTATCTTTGCTATGATAACTGGCTTACCATTCTCAAATAACAAATCTGGAGTAACAAGAGATTTTAGAGCTGTCTTTGAGACAGTAGCCGGCAATGCAAGCAGTGTCCTATCAGGCGACACAGATAGCATCACAGAGAATGCATATACTGTGGTTATATTCATGATGTATCATATTGACAGAAAAAGGATAAATTTTGCTAAATTCAATTTTCAGGAACTACCGCTGATAGTACAGCATTACCAAAATTAAATTCAAATTCAGCTGGTAAAATATAAAAATTATTAAATAGAAAATGGCTTTTAGTGCCAAGGACAAAAAAAAAAAAAAAAAAAAAATCAGGTAACCGAACGTCGCAGCCGGCCACGTGCCAATCGCTTCGTCAATGATGGCGTCGGTGAGACTGGTGCGCCGGCTGTCGGCGATGGCCACCCAGTCGGCCAGGATGGGGCTGAAGCCCTGGGTCAGGGTCTCCTGCGCCCGGCGGCGACGCAGGTAGAAGGCGAGCAGGAACCCGCCGATCCCGATGGTTCCGGCGAGGGCGACGGGCGCGGGGATGACCATGAGGCTCCCCAGCGAGCCGTCGGGGGGCTCGAAGTCGGAGAAGAAGGCGACGCCGGTGAGGAATCGATGCCAAACATGCTTCACAATTGTATTGTAAACATGTACCATTCGCACAAAAAAATGGAGCGAATTTACCACCACAACGTGCACCTGCACATTCATCGCATAATTGATCATCGAGAACATACGGTTTCACTTCGACACGTTTGTCAATATCGCCATGTTGGAGTTGAACAAAACGAGCTGATATTGCTGCTATGTAAGCCAAGCAATTGGCAATTATTTTTCGCAAAGGCAAAGCCATTCACAGAAACTGTCTTGTAGATGTGACTCAACAAAAATATTCACTTCGACGCAAGTCGTTGCGGATCAACGACTTCATGTCCGGCCTGTTCCTCGGCATCGGCATCAAGCTCGTCAACTTCAAGGTCGAGTTCGGTCGGATCTATGAGAACGACATGATTCGCATTGTGCAGGCCGATGAGATCAGCCCGGATTCCTGCCGGCTGTGGGACATTTCAACCGACGAGAAACTCGACCGGGACCGCTTCCGGAAGGATATGAGCGGCCACATCGAGGCTTATCAGGATGTCGCGAGCAGGCCTGGCATCTTGTTTCAGAAAGAGCGGCCCAATGTGTGAACATCCTGTTGACAAAGTACATGACTGTTAACACACCATTTAGAATAGAATAAGGTGCCCATGATACAAACATGGAAATTAGAACTAGAAGAACTGTTTAAAATAATTCACGCAAGTATCCAGGCCCTTCAGTTGAATGCGTTGCTTCTCCATTTGCATAGATCGGGTTTTCAGCTACAAATCGCCGTATTCTCAGATAGCCTCGTGTATAAATTGCCAATAAAAATGTCATAAAAGCAAACGAAATGAGTGTATAATACGCATTAAAGTAGGCCGGTGTCCCGGTCTGTAATTTCTCTTCGAACAATCCCTGTGTCCCGGTCGTCATTTATATATCTTCCCTGTACCCCCGTCGTCCCCTTTGTAGTTGTGTCACTGTGTCCCGGTCGTCATTCATATTCCCTGTGTCCCGGTGTCCCAGTCTGTAATTTCTCTTTGAGGTTCCCGGTCGTCATTTATATTCCCTGTATCTCCGTGTCTTGGTCGTCATTTGTGTCCCGGTCTGTAATTTCATCAGTTGACAAACATGACGTCAGTCGACAAACAATTTCATGACTGGACAGCGAAGAATGTTGTATATTCGCAAGTTTTACGCAGTTAATTTGTATTGTATCTATCTATCTATCTATCTATATAAAAACGAGTTGTGTGTATGCATGTTTGTTTGTTTTTAAAAAGAGCGTTTGCATATGACGTCATTATAAGTACATAAGGCTTTGTATATGCACAGACAATGGGAAAGCCAAGAATGTTGTATATTCGCAAGTTTTACGTAGTTCAAAACACATATATAAATCTATCTATATTCATAGGTGGTACACAGGGACACAACTACAATGTTGGTCTTTCCCATATTTACCTTCAGTCCCTTGGACTCCAGGTTCACCTTCCAGAGGGAGAGCCGGTCGATGACCTCGTCCAAGTTGTCGGCCATGATCACAAGGTCATCTGCATATAGGAGTTCCCATGGGCAGCCATGTCTGAACTCTCTGGAAAGTGCCTCCATGACGCAGATGAATAGGAGTGGACTCAGCACTGAGCCCTGGTGCACACCGACTTTCACATCAAATTCCTTGCTGTACGAGTTGTTTACCCTCACTGCTGATGATGCATGTTCATACAATTAAGAACGTTTTGTTAGTACCCGATTTAGGTCAGAATTTGATTTCCGTTAGAAAAATTGCTAGTGCGGGTTTTACTATTAAGTTTGTAGGAGAGAAATGTTCCGTGTATAGGTGTGGCAGTAGCGTGCCAATAGCAGTAGGAAACATCAAGGAAGGTGGAAATTTGTATGAGTTAGAGGGTCATGTGGTAGAAAGAGAACAAAGAGTAAACGTAGCGGAAGCTGAAAAAGATTCTATCTTATGGCATAGAAGAATGGGCCACATTTCTAACGATTCATTAAATAAGCCTAATTTGAACGCTTTGTGCACCATGGAATGTACGCATCTAGTGTATGCAAACTATGTTAAATACGCCTCATTAGCCTATTTTGAACGCTTTGTGCACCATGGAATGTACGCATCTAGTGTATGCAAACTATGTTAAATACGCGTCATTAGCCTATATTGAACGCTTTGTGCACTATGGAATGTACGCATCTAGTGTATCCAAACTATGTTAGATATGCGTCATTAGCCGATTTTGAACGCTTTGTGCACCATGGAATGTACGCATCTAGTGTATGCCTATGCTATCAAGTATCAACTCATTGTGATAGATTTTCATTTGTAATAATTTTGGACAGAATTGCACTGAACCTTTTTCCCATTGCCAGTTTTCAAAGAAGACTCAAATACCATAGCTACATGTCTGCTATGCGACATTACCCAGTATAAATATAAATTAAGTACTGATTGTAAAATTGAGTGTTATGATATAGTAATTTATCGACCATCCACGTTTGTAATAGCTATATCCTTTTGAGTTCTTGTAGTCGTTTAAATCGCTGCTAGCCAGTTCAGTCGGGTTAGTTGGTCATCATAGAGCGAAACCATTTTAAAGATGGTTACCTCGAGTGCTGACCATCTCGTTACTCCATTGCACGAAACTCTCCGAAGCTATTCAGCAACAAAGACCTCATTCATGCACAAAAGTTAAGCTGTAGAGGGATTCAGTACTGTTGCCGTTTTTCATATGTATACCTCACTCATGATATCTGACATGTTATAGTGACGAGTTGGTCATCATAGAGCGAAACCATTTTAAAGATGGTTACCTCGAGTGCTGACCATCTCGTTACTCCATTGCACGACCTTTAAGCAAGTTCGTTAAGGGAAGTAGAATCTGGGCACAATTAGGTATAAATCGCCTGTAAAAATTGACCAAACCCAAAAATTCGCGGAGTTTGCGCACTGATGTCGGTCTAGGATAATCTTTAATGATTTGAACTTTGTCAGGAAGAGGGAATATACCTTCAGCTGTAACAGAATGTCCTAAAAAGTGAAGAGAAGATTGTCCAAACTGACATTTCTGAGGATTGATAATAATTCCGTGTTCTGCTAAGCGTGCAAAGAGAAGTTGAAGATGTTCAAGATTCTTCCTTCATCATGGTGATAATTTTTGTAAGATCCCATGTTTCATTTTTTCCAACCTTACGGCTGATTATCAATTTTAATTCCTCTGGAATTTTCGCTAACATGAGCGGTACTAGCAAAGTTCCATACTGTTCTGCCGTGACACCCAGATTTTCTAAGCAACGTATATGATTTTCTACAGTGTCTAGTAACAAACGAAGCCTCTTTAAATCACCCATATTTTTGACTTCATTTACCTTCAGTAAGGCGTCCATATGTGCGTTGATAATTCCTTGCTTATTTGGAATGTACGCATCTAGTGTATGCAAACTATGTCAAATATGCCTTATTAGCGTATTTTGAACGCTTTGTGCTCCATGGAATGTACGCATCTAGTGTATGCAAACAATGTCAAATATGCCTTATTAGCGTATTTTGAACGCTTTGTGCAACATGGAATGTACGCATCTAGTGTATGCAAACTTTGTGAAAAATGCCTTATTAGCCTGATTTGGACGCTTTGTGCAACATGGAATGTACGCATCTAGTGTATGCAAACTATGTCAAATATGCCTTATTAGCGTATTGGATTTTTGCAGCACAACGCTGCGAAAAGCCCTGGTTTTGCAATGTTTGTCTCCCCTATGTAGTTTTCAGCAGTTATGGCCGTAACAGTGTAATAGATGTATATAACCGTGTTTTACTCCACTGAATGATAAAGAAGAGTGTTAGTAATCTATTAAGACCATTTTCCTCTGGTTGGGGATCCGGGATGCTTCCGTGGGTGTGGCTAGAGTGTGTAAAATAACGTGCGGAGGTAACGTGTTGCACATAGCATTTGATGATACATTTCAATTTTTAACTTAAAACATCCAGTCATTTTGCCATCCCATCATCATGTGACGAAGCTAATCATTCATCATCATCATTTAACCAGCGGTCATGGCGGTGCACAATATGTCTTGTCTCAATTGAGGAAGAGGTTTTGGGTCATCAGTGGGCTTTCTTCTGTGAAGAAAGTGATTCATCAATGCCATGAGTGTAAGATCCAGAGTGCGAGAGCAGGAGAGCAAGTCATGGCTCCATTACCATCAGTAAGGGTTTCATCAGATCATGAAGGGCTCATATATCCCTTTTCTGCTGTTGGTATTGAAAAGGAATCATGTTCCTCAGTGACCCAATCAGTTACAAAAGTGTACTTTAATTGTTGGTTGGGTAACATTGAGAAATCTGTTGATATTCTGTTTGGTGCAGAAGGCTACACACAACAAGTGTTAATTAAAGTGGACTTCTCAACAAAACACTGTGCTTGTGGAAATTATCAACTCTTTGTGTCAGGTCCCCCAGAAGTGGGTGATATTATTCAGGTCCCCCCAGAAGTTCAGGTCCCCCCACTTTTTTTCCAAAATCGTAGGTCCCCCCATAAAATAAGAGATGCTCTCAACTTAACTTAGTATTAATTGAACCTTTTCTATCTGTTTAGGCTCTCAACCGTGTTCTCTTAATACGTCCCCTAGATGTATCTGCTAACTTTAAAACGGCGAAACTTTCTCTAATACGACGCTACAATCCTGACATGACGGATCCGGGCCAACTGAAGTCGGTTAAGGATCTTTATAGCAAAGGACTTAAGCAGGTTCGACTTCAGGCGATCCTGAAATCCATGTCAGATAAGCGTGGTCTTGGCACGGACATTTCAAAAAACCTCACTGAAGAGGGATTCTCTCTTTTCTAACACATGAGAGAGACATCAAGGTAAGACCTTAGTTTTTCATCCCAAATCGTCCGGTTCAAATATTTCCATCCGATTCCTTTTCTTTTGTTATAACTTATTACCCTCTACACTGAATGCATACAATGACATTAAGAATATTCTCTCTTTTCTAACACATGAGAGAGACATCAAGGTAAAACCTTAGTTTTTCATCCCAAATCGTCCGGTTCAAATCTTTCCATCCGATTCCTTTTCTTTTGTTATAACTTATTACCCTCTACACTGAATGAAATCATTACGGTTAACAAATATCAAATCGGGAACGGCCTTTGCCAATATTCTTACTGAGGGGCTCAATGTTATCCGAGGGGTATGGTCCTTTAATGCCTTCTTGGCTACGGGCTTGATAAGCAGAAATATTATGACTGCTCTTCCTACTGTACTATGCGTATAACGCCACGAGTATGATTCATATTGCAGAAATTTTGATCTGTCTTGAGTCTATGGTGAAGGCAGCGAAGCAATGCATACATCAATACATACATAAACGCCTTTAGTTTCAGTTTCATTCGTGGACTAAGCTGGCCGACAGTAAAGAGGATCTCCCGAAATTTGAACCCAGCGATGATCCTGGAATCTTTTGGAAGCAGCTGAGTGACGTCAAGGACTGCATATCTAGGCCAGTATATTTGGAAATTTCCAAGTTCATGTTGACATTGTGTGCTCTTCCTCATTCCAGCGCAAGCGCAGAAAGGCAATTTTCTATTTTGAACAATTTGAAAACAAAAATTAGAAATCGTCTCCAAACTGAAACTGTGAGTGCACTGATGTTTGCAAAGCAATATGTGATCAGAGCTAAAATTTGAGATTGATCTTTCGATAGATTAAGATCGCAAATAAGACCTTTGAGCTCAGCTGGATTAATCATCTGTTGCGATGTCTGAGATCTATGTGTTGGCTCTTGGCTGTACTCAGAATCACTTTCTTCAGGCATACAAAAGTCAACTGCATTGACATAAAACTGGTCACTCATCTGAACTTCCAGACCAGAGTGTTCAGGGTCTTCGCCAGAATATTGCTAAGGGTATGGAATTGTGCAACTTGCAATGGAGGTAGTTCTCTAAAGACGGAATAGGACATTTCATTACTGTATTAGAGTCCTTTTTTATTAGGTTTTACACCTTGTACTCCCCTCAACAGGGGCTAGAGCAGTGCCTACATATATAGGACTTTTGCTGAAGGCTTAGAGCACTATAAGACCAGATGCCCTTCCTGTTGTCACCAGTGGCCCTTAGAGGAATCCATACCCTTTAGCATAGAAGGCAATATATACCCCACAATATTACATTTCATTACTGTATTAGAGTCCTTTTTTATTAGGTTTTACACCTTGTACTCCCCTCAACAGGGGCTAGAGCAGGAGTTTAAAATTATTATTATTAACTTGGTAGACATATACCATAATAGTTCCTGTATACATTTTTGTAAGAGAGTACTGGAATTGCATAAGAATAATGACAATAAACTGAAGTTTAAAAATTATTATTACTTTTCATGTAATTAACATTTTTCTCTGTTTCCCTTTTTTTTCCCTTTGGTTTTATTGTTGCTATTGTATTCGTAAAAATACTAATTAAACACTCCTGTATATCAATCCTGCTGTCCCATGTACCATGCCAGGAGAAAACAGCAGGAAATGTTATTTATCTCTTTCTGTATTTCAATAAATACTGCCGTAATGGCTGCCAAAACGAAAGACGAATCGGTGTTGATTGGTCAAGTCATGACATATATCAATTTGGTGATGATAAGCATCTTCAGTTTAGAAACGATAACAAAGATAATTGGCTATCGACCTCGAAAGTACTTTGGCAACAATTTTAGACGCTTTGACATTGTTGTGGTTTTCTTAGGTGTGCTTGAGACTGTTCTTGTGAAGTTTCAGATTGTGCATCCCATAGGACTAAGCTCTTTGAGAACAATTTCTTTTTGGTAGTGGGATCATACATTCTATATCCTTTTGCCTTATCAGCATAACCAATGAAAATACATTTTCTCGACTTTGAGTCTAACTTTTTACGGCTTTCCTTGGGGATGTGTACGAATCCTGTACATCCAAATACTTTTAAATAGAACACTGATGGTTTCTTCTTGAACCATAGTTCATACGGCGTGCAACCATTTAAGGTTACAGATGGGCACCGATTTCTTAAATATGCTGCTGTGTTTACAGCATCTGCCCAAAAGGATAATGGCATCTTAGCATGATGCACCATGGAATGTACGCATCTAGTGTATGCAAACTATTTTAGATATGCGCCATGAGCCTATTTTGAACGCTTCTTTTGCACCATGGAATGTACGCATCTAATGTATGCAAACTATTTTAGATATGCGTCATGAGCCTATTTTGAACGCTTTGTGCACCATGGAATGTACGCATCTATTGTATCCAAAATATGTTAAATATGCGTAATTAGCCTATTTTGAACGCTTTGTGCACCATGGAATGTACGCATCTATTGTATCAAAACTATGTTAAATATGCGTCATAACTACCCACCGACTAACTACGCCCTAACTACACTACTTCTACCCCCTAACTACCCTACTTCTAACCTCTACCTACCACTAACTATTCTATTTCTACGCCCTAACTACACTACTTCTACCTACCACTGACTACCCTACTTCTACCTCTTAACTACCCACCGACTAACTACGCCCTAACTACACTACTTCTACCCCCTAACTACCCTACTTCTAACCTCTACCTACCACTAACTATTCTATTTCTACGCCCTAACTACACTACTTCTACCTACCACTGACTACATGGTACAGGACCGTCGAATCCCAACAGGAATGGAATTCCAGGCACGTCCGACAGCAACTATCAGACCAAAGTCCGAGCGCACTGCAGGGGTGGATGGCACTTGCACATCATCCTTGTTTCTAGTTTCATAAGGACTGACATTTCGAACAATTTCAAGAAGCCCGGAAAAACTTGATGGAAGGTCTCCACGGAAATACTGAAATGCAATGAAAGAGAGGTGTAATGTATGAATATCTTTAATCTTCAGAAGTTCAACAGAAATATGGGTGGTAGACTGAAGGAATCGTACTGACCAATATGAGCAGAATTCTCACCAAAAGTTTTAATTAAAAGATTATCCTGTCCCAAGCGTTCGAGATTTAAGCGTTTGGAAAGACTTGAAAGAATATATGATTTCTGACTGCAAGAGTCCAAAATAACTCGAATGTTGACGGCAGGTCCGTCGGCAGATTTCAAAACGTCGGCCCGAACGGTTTGAAGTATCGATGAATTACTGCGAGTCGAAGTGGATAGAACAGCTGTTTCTGCAGACTGAATATTCACTTTTGTTTCCTCCTTGGGAGATTAACACAAAACCCAGCGTCTAAAGAACCTGCTGATCTGAACTATAAATAAAATTGTTACAATGTTATATTTCTTCTATGCAGATCTAACTCCGTTACAATGTTAATTTTCCTACCACGCTATCATTTCAATGGAATAAATTCAGTTTATGTTATCCAGCACTATAAAAATCTTTAAAGGCTTATAACGCAAACGGAAGTAATTTTAAAAATATGTTTTAAGGCCTATGTACAAAATTTGTGAAATTTTTGAATATTGTGCTACGTTTCATAGCCATAGATGACTTAGAGAAAAAAGAGCCTTGCCCCAAGATTTCAATTTTGAAAGCAATGAAGATACTGGCTGATTCTTGGGAGGTGGTCACCGAAGAAACCATCATCAACTGTTTCAGGAAAGCAGGAATTAGCCCTAGTGTTCAACAGGCTGCCATTGCTGATTTAGACGATCCGTTTAAAGATCTTCAGGAGAGCTTAAATGAATTAAGACAAGCAGATTCGTCGATGGTTCCAGATAATGTCACAGCCGCTACTCTAGTGAATTTGGATGACGAAGTTATTACAACTGCACATGTTACTTCTATATTTTATGATTTGTTTAACTCTGTTCAGAGGATCGTGGTCAAGGATCAAAATCGTGCCAGAAAAACAATGGAGGTTGTCAGCAAAAGTGTGAACAACTTGAACATGGTCACATCTGCAAATGTCAACCCGGATACAAAATTGACAGCTCCAGGTTTAATTGTGAGGATGTAAATGAATGTGATGAGTACGGAACTTGCAGTCAATATTGTAATAATGTGATTGGTACCTATAAATGTCATTGTGCAAGAGGGTATGTACCAGATGGCAGAGGTCTATTTTACTTTATGTACATGAAAAATGTCCATAAGGCAGTGAGGTGATACCATCATTGAGAAGGTACCTTTTATCATCATAAGCAGATAGAGAAGTTTTTCTGCTATTAAAGGTCAAAACGTGATGACAGTCTGAGCGTATTTGATGCATGTTGTGTTTATACTGTGCTTTAGAAAAGAGACACTCTTTATAGTCCTCATGTGTTAGCTCTTTTTTCAATATGATCTTTTTCACTCCTTTAGCTGTCTTCTTTTCCTTCTTGTCGTACTTGATAGAATACAATATCTTAAAGAATAGTTGGCAAAGTAGTTGGCAAAATTGGCTAAGAAATCAATTCCAATCCTTCAGTATTTTTGACAACACGAGCTGCTTCAAGAAATTAAAAAACGCAACAGGCAAGAATAGATCGTACAAAGTGTCAGTGATCAAGCAGTAGATTACGTGAACAAAACAGGTTAATTTGGCCAAGTTATGAAAGGAGAGGCTGTCTATCGTGCGCAGCCATAATCACTATAACAATGAGAATGTGCTTGTAATCATCCGAAATATATTGGAATGATTTGGTGAAACGGAGCAGCGTTTGAGAAAGCTGTATAAACATCAAATGACCCCCTGTAGAAGCAAGTAGCTGTACGTCATCAGCTTCAGGAAGATCAAATGGTTATCGAAAGGTAATTTCTTATATAAATATTTTAGCTAGGGTAGAGCTTCGGCAAGAGAGGGAAAGGCGGGTGGATAGCTTACACATTTTTATATATAATAGCAACCTAGTTGGTAAGGCTTCAGCCCTGAAATTAGCCAAAAAATTAACAACTTGCTTAGCAACCCTCAGCCCTGACAGTAGTCGTACATTCCATGGTGCACAAAGCGTTCAAAATAGGCCAATAAGGCATGTTTGACATAGTTTGCATACACTAGATGCCTACATTCCATGGTGCACAAAGCGTTCAAATTAGGCTAACAAGGCATATTTGACATAGTTTGCATTCACTAAATGCGTACATTCCATGGTGCACAAAGCGTTCAGAATAGGCTAATAAGGCATATTTGCCATAGTTTGCATACACTAGATGCGTACATTCCATGGTGCGCAAAGCGTTGAAAATAGGCTAATAAGGCATATTTGACTTTTTCCCAAACTGGGCGCTTAATCGGTAATTTACGGTATTCGAAAGGTACACAGATACAATGTCTGTGCCCGACTTCTTGAGGAGTACGGATATATCAAAAACAGTATATATAGCAAAAAGTTTTTAGGGTGGCAAAGAAGGGTCGGCCACCACATGCCAATAGTTAAGAGGAACAACTTTCCATTCCCATATGATTCGCGCCTGTCATCAGTATATATTTATTTACTGGCTTTTATGTCGATTGAATCTTAGATTCAGACTATGTCTGGTAGAGTACCAACCATCCATTTTCGTCTGCTTGCATCAGAATTGCACCTAGTGAACGATCACTACTGTCAGTGATAAGATCAACTTCTTTGGAAGGATCATACAATATCAAGACTTTGTCGCTAGTCAAGTCAGCATTTAAAGCGTCGAATGCTTTTTGATGTGTTGGACTCCAGGAAATCGTGAGCCCTTTTTTAATGATTTACGAAAATCAGCAGTTTTTTCTGAAAAATGGTCGATGAATTTTGACACGTAGGTACAAAGACGGAGAAAACTACGTAACTCAGCAACGTTTGCGGGTCGATACGCTTACCTGTATTTTCAAGTGGAAATCCACCTTAATTATGAATACAACACATCCCTCTACATTTCACTGTGTTACTGCAATATCCACTTCACTCGTTCAGATACCAATGCACGTCTTCGTTTTCATAGTTCAATGTAGTGCCAGAGGCAGTAATGTGATGTTATTGTTAGTACTGCCCTTAGTTAGGCATTTTGAGCATAAAGTTTTGCAAGCTGGCCTATCTCCGCAGCAAACCTTACTCGAGTGTGAAAAATGTAATCTCCGAGACTCAAAATATCTCCGAACAGTTTCAGGACAAATATTCGTCAGAACTACTGCAACAGATGACTAAGTTAGAGCTTTGTACTTGCTTTCCTCAAGTTACAAAGCTGGCCTCGCTGATACTCACTATTCCATATTCTACAGCCACTGTCGAAAGATCATTTTCAGCATTAAGAAGAATTAAAACTTATACCCGCAGTAATCAAGGCAATGATCGTGTCTCAAACTTACCTCTGATTTCGATTGAAAAGGAACTGCTTAGACAATTGCGATGTCAGGGTAATTTCTATGATTTTACATTGGTTTAGCAAACGTATTTAGCACTAGTTAGTAAATTGTAAAGAGGCTATAGGTATTTGAAGGTGTTGTTACGTTTTACAGTATCATACACGAAACAGTTTAATTACAGTCACCCTCGAGGCCGTTTAGTCATAGTCGGTCGCCCTTGGCCAAAATACTTGCTTATTCACTTATTTGAATTGACACTAAGAACGGCATTGGTGTGTGCTTTCACGTCAATAAGTTACAGTACGTGATATCATTTTTTCGGATGTGTCCCATGCTGAATCGAGTCGTGCGTGAAATACTAACATTCCATCGTACACAACGTATTCTCATTATATTGAAATAGTGTATCTATGCGGAGTGGCACTATTGAAATACTCACATTCCATCGTACACAACGCATTCTCATTTTGTTCATATAGTATATCTATGCAGAATGGCAATATTGAAAGATTCACATTCCATTGTGGAAAAAGAATTCTCATTATGTTCAAATAGTGTATCTATATAGAATGGCACTAGTGATAAACTCACATTCCATCGTACACAACGCATTCTCATTATATTCATATAGTGAGTAGTCCCACTTGTTTTACCAGTACAATGTTGGAATTGTAAACAATATATACCCAGTGCAAGCCTCACACAAATGCCCACAGTTTGATTCCAAATTTTGGGGCTTTTTAGGCATATATTGAATAAAGGAAATCCTTGATATGGTTCCTATCATCTGTTCATCTATTGATTAGTTGAATGGATATGTCATCAGAGTCACTACTAGTACTCCTCTCAGCAGCCATACCACCGGCACCTCCTTCCTAAGTGGAAGATAAAAAGCGAATAGGAAACGTAAGTGGATCGATGTTAACCCTCAAGTTCTTCAAAGCGGGCCTTTGAAGAACAACTGGGCTGACACGGAGATAAATCTGGAAGGATCTGTATCTGCTACAGTTGGCTCTAGCAGGGATTCTCTGGCATCAACTACCATTGGATCAATAGGGTCTTCCAACGATCTGGGGCTGCAAACTACGATGCTGGAAAGACCATTATTACCTCCAATTGGAACTCGACCCAAGTCTGTAGCATTCAATATCATGGTGGAGGCAGAGAAACCCAAGCGAAAGAAAGTGAAGAAGATGCGCGTACACAGTATGTAGAATGTTTTGTAAATTAAGCAATAGTATTAGTAAGGAAGACTTAAGTGTCTAGATTTTCAAGCCATAACTTGTTCGATATATTTCATCTTCCATCTTACATGTATTTATGTAGGCTGATACTGCGAAGTGTTGCATTTGCGATTCTGTGGCTGCACACTCTGAAACACTCCTGACTTCAACACCAACTGTCATAGAAGCTGAAAGAGAAGAAACACTTTCTGAGGATGATACTCCAGAAATTAAGGAAGAAGATGCAAGTGATGAGGATACGAGTTGAATCCCGATCACAATCAGCAATGGAAATCTGCAAAAAGGCACGGGCAATATCACCCAGTAAAAGGACTGGATACATAGGAAAGAAGAGCAAAATATGTACTAAATCTTTAAGTAAATAGGGGCCTGTATTAAGGCAATCATTTAATGATAGCGAATTAGTCGTAGTTTTTGTCGACCCATCGTAGATCAATCTGACTCGGCTTGTCAAAGAATTCCCTGTGGGGAAGGTAATGTACGACCCCAGTAGAGACTTGGGGGTCCTCCACCCTTTCAATCTGACGACAAATGTTTAAATTTTGTTTGCACATTTCGTGATAGTGTAAGAATTACAGTGACAAAATGAATTATGGTCCCACAGAAGGCAAGAAAATGATCTTAGCTGCAAATATTAGTGGAAATTTAAACCAGTATGAAGTGGGAGCTATCTTGGATGCGGTAGGTAGTGATGTAGAGGAAGACATTGATAACATGATGATTGATAGTGATACTAAACTTGAAACTATCACTGAGGACGGAGCAGCAATAATTGAAGGTACGCAGAGTAATAGAGAAATTCCCGGAATGTACGCATCTATCGTATGCAAACTATGTCAAATATGCATTTGTAGCCTATTTTGAGCGCTTTATGCACCATGAAATGTATGCATCTATTGTATGTAAACTATGTCAAATATGCCTTATTAGCCTATTTTGAACGCTTTGTGCACCGTGGAATGCACGCATCTAGTGTATCCAAACTATGTCATATATGCCATATTAGCGTTTTTTGAACGCTTTGTGCACCATGGAATGTACGCATCTATCGTATGCAAACTATGTCAAATATGCATTTGTAGCCTATTTAGTCGTTAGCCTAAATTAGTCTTTTCTTCCATAGAATTTGTAACTGTAACTTGAACTATTTCTTGACAGTTTCTTTAGAAGCCTGTTTTTGAAATTTCCGGTACTTCAAGCCATGGTTCGCTCTTTGCTAGGTTGCTACTACTGCTGCAGCCCTGACATAACAATTTGTGACCATCTTCTACATTATGCATGTCAATGGGATTGTTAGTCGTTAGCCTAAATTAGTCTTTTCTTCCATAGAATTTGTAACTGTAACTTGAACTATTTCTTGACAGTTTCTTATGCAGACCACATTAAAAGGCCCTAGAAGCGAAACGAGAGGTGCTTTTTATTGTACATAGTCAGGATAGAGGTAACGGGCAAAGGGGTCATTCCATGTGAAAGTATACCACCCATGTAACCCATGTCTTTGAAATCCTTTGATATTTGAGCTAGACTTGGGTATACCTGGCATATTAAGTTTGCCAAAATCTTAACCTGCTAATCGGAACAGTTTAGGAGATATATGACTCTAAAATTTAGACCAAGACCACCCTTTTTACGGCCAAATCCGCCATTTTGATTCGAATAGTTTAGAAAAAAGAGTAAGAAATGTAAGTTTACAGAGAGACGCTGATTTCTGGCATTTTTTAGGGCACAAAAGCTTCCAATAGTGGAAAAAATTGGTCAGCAAAAAATCTACTTCAATTATGATGTATATGTGTTTATTATGTTAATTGACGGCCTTGATAATGATTCCGCGTGAAATCAGTGCCTGATTGCGTATAGTTTAGACAATATAGTAAGAAATGTAAGTTGATAGTGAGAGGCTGATTTCTGGCACTTTATAGGGCATCAAGGCTTCCAAAGATCGTCTTTTATCAACAGGCCATACATTACCCTTCGCCAATGATCCCAATTGTCTTCTTTCAACACAGGTATCGATACTTTGCTCGTTTCCGACATGTTCGCTTATCCTTCGCGATTGAAACTTCAAAGATAATCAACCTTTTTCTCGAATAAATAATCCAACCTTAGATTACTTAATTCGTCGCATTCACTGGGCCCAAAACCATTGTTGGGTAGAGTATACGCAGTGATAACGATTTACTTCTCTAACATAACAGAAGACAATTCTTGAATGTAAACACAGACCGCGGGCGTTCATTGAAACGATATTTTCATTGGCAATTATCGGTCGAACGCAGCAGCCGGTGTGCCGCGAAGGTCAAAAAATGCTGTAGTAGGTACCAAATAAGTCGTCGGCGCTTCCTTACAGTGAGGTAAATTACAAAAATAATCGCTCAGAACATTAGATCGGTGAATCCTACGTATCGTATAAGTGGTTTATGCCTTCAAATCAATCTTTCAGGCAGAGCAACTGCTTGACAAAGGTCTAAAACGAATATTTTAGTAACTTGGCAACAATTGACCAATCAAAGAAACCATGCAATCCTTACACTACCACAACCACATCAACAACATGTCCTATCAACTTCCACATATACGGCGTCCATGCCTTAGCAAGAAAAGAGAACAAGCACAAGATCCCATGGCTCCACCTCACAACCTAATTCGTTCCTAGATCCCTCGGAGGTTCGTAACCTAACCTCATAAAGCAGCAATACAACCGAAATACAGTAGCCTTAAGATAAAAGAGGTTTGTCGCGAAACGTAACCCGTAACAAGACAGAGACTCAAGAAAAGATAAACTCTACATAAGAAAATCAGGGAGAATATTAAGGTAGAATAGAGAGGTAGTATTATTTAGCAATAGATAGAACACAACAAATGCTAGCCTATTTTTTCAAAAGACAGCTCCATTGTAAAAAAAGACATATTCATCGCAACAAATAAATTTTCTCAAAATTACAGGAAGCATGTAAGAAAATCCAGCCTTATTATAGTATGTGTACAAAACTTTTTCCCGCTACTTTTCCCAACCGACAATTTGATATAATTTCGTTGTCATAGATCGGCTGTACGTTGTGCTGATAACTTTGCATGGCTTCCGCATACACAAACAAAAGAATAGCATCAGGTGAGCGCTCTAGCCCAGTCTTCTTCCTCTATGTTCCAAACACACAAGTTGATTCATGTTCTTACTGTAGTTATCGACTCAAACAGGAGCGCGAGATTTCAAAAGTTTGCCTGCCAAATATGATAGTTCCGTTCATCCTGACAGAGGTTGATGACATACATCTGCACAGTGGGTCGAAAAAATCAATTGTTTCAAATAAGAAATGAACCAGAATAGAATGAGTTAATTGGATTTTTGTCTATTCTGTGACAAAGTGATGGGAATATCTACTGATGGTAGTGACAAGGAAGATATCTGTGGAATAGAAGCCTGTAAGACTGATTACAATTAGAACAAAGGAAGAGACAGACTTCACTCATTAATACCAGCTGGAGAAGCAAATGTTCTCTCTAGCATCAGAGGGCCGACAGTGTAACGCTATGGACTTCTTTCAGGGGCCATAAATTCATATAATGCCATAATGTAATGCCTAGGCAAAAATGTGCACATTTATGCTAATATGTTGATTTAGTTATTAATTTACACAACATATTGGTCTCAAGTTGAAGAAAACCAATATTCTGCCGCTACCATGGTGGTGATGATAATGTTTGATTAGAATTTCATCAATTATCATTAACTTTATCATCACCACTATCATCATCATTTTGCTTTCCATTTTTTGCAGACAAGTACATACTCCAGCATTGGTTCACACGTATTCAAGTTTTGAATGTTATTACTTTTTTAGAAAAATACTGATCTTCCTCCTCCTCCTCTGATTTCCTTTATTTCTTTTGTTATTGCTAGTTTTACCCATTATTTCTCCCTGGAAAATGTGTCTCCCTGGAATATGCTTCTTTCTGGAATATGCGTCTTCTTTTGAATATGTATCTTCCTGGAATTGCACCTGGAAAATGTTACTCCTGGAATATGCGTCTGCAAGGAATATGCGTCTCCCTGGAGTACATGTCTTTCTAGAATATGCGTCTCCCTGGAAAATGTGTCTCCCTGGAAAATGCGTCTCCCTGGAAAATGTGTCTCCCTGGAATATGCTTCTTTCTGGAATATGCGTCTTCTTGGAATATGTATCTTCCTGGAATATGCATCTGAGCGATGTATCTGCACTTTGATAACTAATTTATAGTTGATGATCTTCAATATGACTGGACGTTAAACAGACTGTCGTAAAGGGCTACATAGACGAGTAACTTCATGAAGACAGGCATTTCAGTCGCTGTTATATACCTCTTGTTCAAGTCTCATTACTACTACATGCAAATACTGTGACGTTTGCATTACTACAAAACGAGGGGTATAGCGATGTATCTGCACTTTGATAACTAATTTATAGTTGATGATCTTCAATATGACTGGACGTTAAACAGACTGTCGGGAATGTGTACATTCCATGGTGCACAATGCGTTTAGAATAACACCAAAAGCTGTTTTTAGTGACACTTGCATACTTGTAATGCGTACATTCCATGGTGCAAAATGCGTTTGGAATAGCACCAAAAGCTGTTTTTACTGACACTTGCATACTTGGAATGCGTAAATTCAATGGTGCATAATGCGTTTAGAATAGCACCAAAAGCTGCTTTTAGTGACACTTGCATAATCGGAATGCGTACATTCAATGGTGCACAATGCGTTTAGAATAGCACCAAAAGCTGTTCACCATGGAATGTACACATCTAGTGTATGCAAACTATGTCAAATATGCCTTATTAGCATATTTGGAACGCTTTGTGCAGCATGGAATGCACGCATCAAGTTTATGCAAACTATGTCAATTATGCCTTACTGGCCTATCATGAACACTTTGTGCACCATGGAATGTACGCATCTAGTGTATGAAAACTATGTCAAATATGTCATGTTAGCCTACTTTGAACCTTTTGTGCACCATGGAATGTACACATCTAGTGTATGCAAACTATGTCAAATATGCCTTATTAATTAACATGAATACTTATATTTACCTTTACAGCTTTGGCTCCTGATCCTGACGGTCCATGCTTCAACCACATCAACTCAACCTTCCTAAATCTGATCAAATTTGGCCACGGCATGGTGGATTTCTACGAGTTCAAGGAATGGTACCGTTTCAATGGGACAATATCATCTACCTGTCCTGCATTTATTAATCAGACTTGTTCAAATAACAAAGGCAACCTCTTCTTTAAATTCAACTATACAAGCATAGGATATAAACTTAAGGAGGTGGTTTTGTGCATACCGAAATTGATGAAAACTATGCTGCCGTCTTGCAAAATAGCCAACATAGAGACAAGGAAAAACAAAAATGGATATGTGCCCTTTGATGAACATAGGTCTTACATGTGAAGATAACAACACTCAACATGAAAGCGATGCCATTTGCGATAAAATTCTGTCGCGATATAAACAGACACCATCATTATGTAAACAAAGAAATTTTTTTGCTAAAGTAAAATTGATATCGCGCATTCTGCATTGCTATTCTAAAGATTAAATTATTTGATCTTATTTTCAGAATTGAATTGTGGCTAGAGTGTCACCTAGTTTTGTAACCTTGACATCTAAAAAGTTTATTGTGTGTGTAGACCACGATGCCGTAAACTTAATTGTCGAGTCTTGGATATATTCTCTGTGTAAAAGCTGGGGTTCAAAATAACTGGGAGTCCCGGGACATCATATGCCCGTTTATGTATTTTTGGTAGAAGATAAAACCTGCCTAGTCTTGGGTTCTCTACTTTAAAAAAATCAATTATGTCTTTACATAAATCGTTCGTGTTTGAGATAGCCTTCATTGTAGATGTAACTGTTTCTGCGTTTGTAAAGCTGTAAAAGTTTCACGCCCCACTGACTAGATATGGTGATACACAATTCACTGTACAAACTTTACAAATGGCTCAGGTTTGACAGAGTGCATTTACGTAAAAGTATGCTATTGAAAGGACACAGGTCTCCTTCAATAATATGCAGCATGTGACATACATCTAGTAACTTTTCTGTTTAAAAGGCAACCTTCCTGTGACAAATGCTAGAGATGAAATAAGAGTGTTCTTAACCTTGAGCTGTAGCACGAAAGCGAATGTATTTTATCACTGGGGTCTCACTTGCTCGCTGATGTTCTACACCCTTAACATATATCAAATAAGAACTTGTGTTTGTAGATGGATCTCTCTTACTCGCTGCTGTTTTGGACTCTTATCTTATATCAAATAAGAGCTTGTGTTGGTGGATGGGTCTCCCTTGCTCGCTGCTGCTTTATACCCTTTCTTTATATCAGATAAGAACTTGTGTTTGTGGATGGGTCTCTCTTGCTCCTTGCTGTCTTACACCCGTATCATATATCAAATGAGAACTTGTGTTTGTGAATGGTGTCTCTTATGTGCTTATAGTGCATGGTCAAGTAAATAGAGCATCTGTCTCATAAGACAAGGGTTATGAGATTCAGAGGTTTGAGCCCCGTTCTTGCTGTAATATTTTTGAACATTGTTCAAGATACAAGATTTCTCTTGTTTTGATGTACCAAGGTGTGGAATTGGAACGTGGCTATGATGGCAGAAGTACGTGTGTGTTGTGTGTGGCTGCTATGTGCTTATAGTGCATGGTCAAGTAAATAGAGCATCTGTCTCATAAGACAAGGGTTATGAGATTCAGAGGTTTGAAGGAAAGATTGAAATCTCTTAAGCAAAGAGACATCACAGACTTTTTTAAACAAGTTTAACTTTATCTACATGTAGTACTTAATAGCTTTTTTTTCCAGCAAAAAAAGATTCTCTTCGCATCTAAACTTGGAGCCTTTTACTTCTACATTAACCCTCATTAGCTCGACCTGTTTTTTAAGTAAAAATTTTGTTTTTCCCAGTAATTTTCTTTATCTCGAACTTTCTCTATCTCGGACAAATTTTTTGGTCCCTTGCGAGTTCGAGATAGAGAGAGTCCACTGTAGCAGATGCTGGGCGCTGTAGGCTGAGGAGCGTGTTCAGATTTCGGGTCACCATTTGACGTGGGCGACTAATGATATGGAATGAAAAGCTCAATGGTGAAAACGTAGGGCCATGAAGAATCGAACTCCAACCTTCAGCGTTGCAACGTGATGTGCTAGCCATTACACCATGGCCCAGTACCACTGAGGCATAGAAATTTGGGATGTCATTTGTTTCGATTGACGTCACTGTAGAGTTTCGAAAATATCTTTATTGAAAGCTGCTGACGGAGGGAATCGGCAAACACAGAAAATCCATCAAAACTGTCTCAATTCATTCCAAAAATTAATGAACAGCAACACCCAGCAAAGAATGCGCAAATAAACCAGATTGGAATTTGTTTAACATATAAGACGATATATGGAATAACTAAGCTTTCAATGGGATATAGGAACCCTCACAGTGTATAGGGTACTTAAGGACCTTTTAAGAATTTCCTTTTTAAATTTGCCATTCTTAAGGTAGGCTAAGTGCTATGCATAAAGGGACTTAAGGTAAGAAAATTCCTAAAACCTTCGAGGGGTAGCAAGGCTAATAAGGCATATTTGACATAGTTTGCATACACTAGATGCGTACATTCCATGGTGCATAAAGCGTTCAAAATAAGCTGATAAGGCATATTTGACATAGTTTGCATTTGATAAATGCGTACATTCCATGGTGCTCAAAGCGTTCAAAATAGGCTAATAAGGCATATTTGACATAGTTTACATACACTAGATGCGTACATTCCCTGGTCCACAAAGCGTTCAAAATAGGCTAATAAGGCATATTTGACATAGTTTGCATACACTAGATGCGTACATTCCATGCACTTAATATAGAAACTACCCCTAATAAAGTTTAAATCCTATAACAGAATAAGTAATAAATAAGGCTATCTGGAGCATCCAAGAGCGACGCCCCTCGATTAAATATGGTATTAATATATAACCTCACAATTTTGTGTAATCTATTTGGTATTGTACTGCCTCAAGGAAACCCTCAGAAGGGACATTAAAAAAAATCCCCCGGGGGGGGGGGTATTTAAAAGACAGGTGTTGACCAAGTGGGCAGCTTCTAAGCATCTCGCAAAATTGCAAAAGGGAGAGAAATGCATACACTAGATGCGTACATTCCATGGTGCACAAAGCGTTCAAAATAGGCTAATAAGTCATATTTGACATAGCTTGCATACACTAAATGGGTAAATTCCATGCTGCACAAAGCGTTCAAAATAGGATAAAAAGGCATATTTGACATAGTTTGCATACACTAGATGCGTACATTCCATGGTGCACAAAGCGCTCAAAATACGCTGATAAAGCATATTTAACATAGTTTGCATACACTAGATGCGTACATTCCATGGTGCATAAAGCGTTCAAAATAGGCTAAGAGTACTGTTACCAGAGAGATGTGCAGTTGATCACGTTGATGTAATGAGGAGTTGCTGCGTCGAGTTGTAATTGAAACGTGTACCCAGTCATCCTCGTGTTAGACATTGTCTCTATCATTTTTGGTTTTTGCCTGGAATTTGTTAAAGTGATGGCCGATAAAATAAAGGAAAATGGTCGATTGAGAAACTCGATGGGTCGAATTGGCTAACATGGAAGTTTCAGATGAAACACTTGTTGCTCTCAAAGGGACTTTGGGGAGTAATTGACGGAACAGTAACCTTACTTTCGTACCATACTGAAAAATAAAGTAGTAAATTGGACACCATGTTGTTCCACATACTTCCCGGTAATGATTATGATGATGATCATTACTGATTGCGGTAAGGATGGTCCTGATGATAGTGGTAATGATTGTGCTGATAGTGGTGCTAATGATAACCATAGTGATGATGTTGTTGAGGGTTATGATGGTGGTGATGGTAATGAGGTTGATGATGATTTAGATAATGATGGTAGTAGTGAAAATAGTTGTAATGATGGTGGTGATTATTGTGGTGGCAGTGGATTTGTCTTCAGTAAAACTTCAGTGCAGAATATCAGCAAAATGCTCGTCATATTTGACTAGCCTCCGCAACAGCTATCACGGTACCGTTGCAAATCCTTCAACAAAATTTCGGTTGCCAACCAATTTATGCATTCAAGATGACATCACACGCAACAGCCCGACGATCATAGCGCGGCAAACCCATTGAAAAGCAAGTGCAGCCGAAAATCCACACGTATTTTTAAGCCAAATAAACATATTTGTATGATTTTCGCCAAAAGTAACATAATGTCTTTCAACAACTGCATTAACATGCTGCATTCTATAAATGTATGCCTACTTAACTTTCTTAAAAGTTTCTGACGTCGATCTTCTTAAGCATATAAATTCTGACATATATTTAGCTGTATTTGCCTCTGTTAACTTGAGACGCCTTTTTCTTAGCTCCATGTGTCTCTCAAACTCATTTAGCACCACTCCTTGCAACAGGAAGGATAGACTTTTAATCAGAGTTTATTGATCAGAGGTTAAGCAGTTGGTAGGAGATTGAAACTACGCAAAACAAGCAAGGGCTTCTTGAAACATCACTCAAAATGTAAATGATGTCTGAAAACACTTGAATAACTTCTCATGCAACATTTGACCCTGAAACAGTTGCTAATTAGTCAATTAGTACGATTTTGTCCTCGTGTGTGTCATTCTCATTTAAAACTTTCACAAAATTGAGACTGGAGTGCAGACCCCCCGTTTATTTGCCCCCCGTTTATTAACTTTAGACCGTAATGATAACACCCCCCTGTTTATTCAGACTCCTCGTTTATTCGGCACTCCAGAGTACCTTGTTTCTGCCACGCTCGGGGAATGACGTTCGACGTTTCGACGTTTCGTCGTTTGTTGCGTCATTTTGAACGTCAACGATAACAACGATAGACAGAATAGTGTTACGATACTTTCAATAATACATGTGCAACCGAAACTTCATTACAGGCTGTATTATAAGAGGAAGAAATTGATGTATATTCGGTATACGTTTGATGAATTACTCTTAGGTATAGGTATTTACAAAAATAGTCTTTACTTATTATTGCTTGGTTTTTGTAGGTGCAACACCACCATGGCTTGTAAACGATGATGACGAGGAGCTTTCTGGAAAATCAAATACAAAAAGGTGTATGAGTGGCTTCCTTGTTATTTTTGTTGGTATAATTCACTGACTCACGTCACTTCTAATTCACTTGTTTTCTTATTGTTGATTTATGCGTTACTACTGACGCCAGAAAGATATCAATGAATTATACCTTGTAATATTTATTTCGTGTGTCGTATCGCACTCTTACAGGTTCATATTCATACTAATCAGAAATCTGCCAGTCAAAAGGGAAATGTTTGGTTGAAGAGGAGTTCAAAAGAAGGTATACTCGCCCCAGGTGACATATTGGAAATTTATAAAGGAAATTGACAAGCTATCCGAAGCATTAGTAAAACCATCGTTCAATGAAAATTGTATATTTTCCCATATTTAGTGTTTTCTACCATACACTTATGTTATTGATACATAAACTAACATAAATATAATGACCGTTCTACAAAGTCACCAAAGCAAGATGGGCTGGCGGTCACAAGTTTACTCTAGTACTTAAGGGCTTTATTGTAGCAACAATCTAAACAAACCCAATGCACTGAACATGGGAACTTACCCCGCCACCTGATAACTGCATGTATTGTGTGCTCAGTTACAGGGAAGGATATGACACAGTATGGAAGCATAGTCCCCGTCAGACGATTACAAACTACCATAGTGTCTGATGCCATCAGAAGAAAAATGTGCCAATAGTACCATACACATGCCCTGAAGAATTGGGACTATCGAAATTGACCTTTAAGCCACTAAGCAAGCTGGATTTTGCTTGCATTTTGCCAAGTAATCTTAGCCATGACCTACTGTGGCATACAGCTTACTTTTTTAAGAGGAATCAGCGACCAGGCTGGGCTGGATACATGAGGTAGACGAAGAATAAAATGGCATCAGTACATCAAAAAGTCAGGAAAGGGGGCAATCAGAGAGCTTCCAGCAGCTACCAATGACAGGACTTGCTCGTGGAAGCTCATCGTTGCAATCACGAGTAGTCGTGTACGTCTAAACGGCACAGGGTAACAATTTATGAGAAGAAAGAAGCCTCACTTGTCTTTTATTCTTGTCGATACGATGAAATGCCCTTCGTTTGATGCAACCAATGGTAGGCTACATGCGTCGTTTGGAAATGTAACATTTTATTCTCGTACCTTAAATCTGCCATACAGTTAGTTGCTTGGAGAGAAAAAGGAGGAAACAGAAGGCAGTTGTGAAAATACTTTGGTTTAAAATGTTTATGATGTATTCTGGATTTTATTTGCATTTGACAAAGTAGATTTTGAAATTGAAAGAAACATATGGACATTATGCTATTGACGCTTTATCATATCATCCTGCAAATAGTTTGATTTCCATGTTTAGCACTATGCCTTAAAGAATGCAGGCACCTTGTTTCTTGTCTCAGGAATTTTTCTCCAATTTACACTAAAAATTTATAATAAATTACTCTGATGTTTTAATACATTCTTCAATGTCATAAGGGATGTTTGTCCTAAACATGACCGACTCAAAAATAGTAGAGTAGGTCGTATAGAAGGGATGAATAACGTTCCAGAATAACGACTAAAATATAAATTATTTCATTAAAGGTTTTTTGCTACACCTTGTTCGTAGAAGACAATACGGTATATTGGACAGTGTGCTAAAAATGTGAATATCTACGACAGTATAAGGGTCATATGATCGAACATCGTTGGCACCGATGCAAGGAATAGAGCACAAGCAACCAATAAAAACAATAGAAGATGACGAAAAAACAAAGATAAGCACTGAAACGTGACTCAAACACATTTCTGATCACCGAAGAACATTTCTTGCTGCGAAGATATTTGTTACAGGAGATTGTAGTGCAAGTCTGAAACCTTGCCTACGCTGGTATCAAACAACTTTCATGAAACAAAAAATGTTTTTTAAGGGTTCGTAGTTCGCTGATCACCATTAATACAATGCTATGAGTCTTCTTAAAGTTAACGTAATGAAGATCCAGCGTGGCCTGCATGAAGAAGAGGAAATGGATACTAAACAATAACGGGAATGACGATTAAATGACGACTTACTGCAAATCTATCCCCATGAATGGCTACGGTAGGTTACTTGCTCAGCAGCGTGACATGAATTAATCTGTCCATCGAAACCAAGTCTGCACTTCATAGCTGCTTAGTTACTTCGCATATGTACTGGTATTTTAAGTGTAATATTCCTCATATACTCCATTACTTAGCATGTAAATAGGTTCAAGTTTGTTACAAAAGACCACGAGATCCGTGTCACAACTATTCTACTCCCCCCTTAGAAAGCCATCTCACTGCTATCTTTCATTGACATACCAAAAGATAAGGTATTTGATGACAATTACAAACCACGACTCTAAAATGCTGCTTATGAGACAAATATTACTTTCTCAAAGCTGCTGCCACGTAGGAAGATTCCTAGTGAAACAATGACTACAAGAATTAATCGCCTGATCCTTGAATGCGTTCACACGCCCCAGAAACTACGCAATGGTAACGGTACCAATCAGCACTGGTTATTCCTTTGAAATCCAGCTTGCTATTTTTAGAACATACGTCATTGCACTGACTATAACACACACTTTTCCATTTCAAACTTTACCTTTCTTACTTCAGCCTCTACTGAATTCGGTCTCCTTCTTAAAGATAATCTCCTTTTGTCTAAACTTAAACGAGCCCCAACCTAACGTCTTCTTCAATAAACCTTTCTCTCTTCTAACACTACATTTTCCACCTTGTTTCTCCCCTTATCACTTACTTTCCTCCTTAGGAACAACTAGTGCTTTACTATTATCTGTTATATGTGCTATTGTTGCAGTTTTACCTTTTTTAACTCGTATAGCTAAGCTTTTGAAGTTTAAGCAAATAGTTATTATAGTTATTATAGATCGCATATGATAATGTAAGCGACCGTTGATAGTGAAAAATCACTTACAAAAATTGGAAAATCAATACAAAGGCAATATTTGCAGAGCCATTGCAGAAAAGGAAAAGGATATCCAACTAGGGCAAAGAACTATCTGCAGGACGGGAAAATCGGCAGGAAGGGGCAGTGGGGGCCATTCCCCAAAAGATTTGCCAAATCTCGATTTTTTCCGAGACCATTTTCAGCTTTATCAAAATTATTTCTTCTCCTTGTGTAGGTCTTTTCGGTGGAGCAGGTGTAGGCAAAACTGTCTTGATTATGGAACTGATCAACAACGTTGCCAAAGCTCACGGTGGATACTCTGTATTTGCTGGAGTAGGAGAACGAACCCGCGAGGGCAACGATCTGTACCACGAAATGATTTTGACTGGTGTCATCAGCTTAAAGGATGACACTTCCAAGGTAAGAAGGTCGATTAATAACACTCCAATAGAGTGGTTCTCTTGTTTCTTCTTAGGAATTCTTTATTGTTTTTGTGATTTGTTTAAAGTGTTACGTGTTGCCTGTCGGTAATTGTGCCTTGTTTCTAAAATGTGCTAATGTTTGTGAGTGAGTTTTTGTTGGCCTGGTGTTGTCTTTTGTCTAAGCAGGTGGTATGGATAAATAAGTCTTTGTGCAATAAGATAACCTTGTAGTGTACACGAGTCCCTTGAGTTGTTTTATAGAGTATCATCATTTTTGTGTATATTCTTTGTGTAAAAGTTTTATTTAACTGATCCAGTTGAAATGTAAAGTTCATTACTGAGGAAGAATTATCTCGAATTAATGAAAACAGGCTTATTGTAAACAAGATTTTATTGTTCATAGATTTTTTATTTAAGGACCAGGTTTTCAACTGTCCTGTGCCTGATGAAGGAAACTAGTTTCCGAAAGCTCGTGAGAGCCAGAGTTTAGTGTTTTATTGTATATATATTTTAAACTTTTATGGCTTTTATGGGATCTGTTTTTAGTTGTATATATATATAAGGTATATATAAGACTAAAAACTATAAAAAGGCATACTAAAATATATATAAAACTAAAATGCCTGATGGCTACAAGCGAGGTTCAGGAAGAATAGTAGATGAAATTTTCATCCAGAAATTAAACGCGTCAACAAAAAATGTTTTGGCGTAGTCTCGGAAACGCCTTAACTGCATTTGATTAATTTGAGGGTGCTGAATATGGAGATCATATACATTTTTACCATTAGCTTTATTTTTTTCTCCACTGTCTACCCTTAATTGGAAAACATTTTAACCCTTTCACTAAGATGGGACACTGGTGTCCCAAGATTTTGATCAAGCACCACAACGTCTCATGAAAAGAAATCATCGGTTTTTTTATTTCTTACTTGATGAACGTCTTAAACCTAGAAAATTGAGAATGTTTGCAGCACCTAAGCACTAAGTAATATCACCCAACTTTCCCAAATGTAATCCTCAAAGAAAAAAAATTCCCCAGCTGACGAGTGCATCTTATTTCATTTATTAAAGAATAGGTACAACGATCGTATTTGGATGGTACTATTTTCTGGTACAATCTATTGCGAATATCTTTTTTGCTTTTATTCTCTAAAGAGTACTTCAAGGCGTTATTCATTGACTTGTACACAATAATGACAAACGGATTATTTGTCCCGTGCTTCGTTTTACCTGAGAATCACTCGCAATTCCGCAAGAAACTTGATCATTTTCCTGCTTCTTTGTTTTAGTTGAAAAACACTCATTGTCCTGCAAGAACTGTCCACTTTGGCTGTAGATAGACATGAGAAACGTTTGGTGTTGTCAATTTTTAATAGCTGCCACTTATGTATGTCTGCTTGTCAGACTTACCACAGTGACGTTACACTATGTTACAAACTTCTCTCTCTGGTAATTCTCTAGGTTAGCTCTTCCTGATAGCCCACTTTCTGTGCAAATCTAATACGACCAAAGGGAATGTTTGATTTTCGGATCTGATTGACGGAGGACGAATTCTCTCTAGCAGTATGGGTTTATCTTAGAAGTTAGCTAAGAATTGTTTGGATCCTTTGTATCCTATTGTAAAACCACAGCTTCTTCGTTTATGAAATAGGAGGCAGGTCATAAGTTTCATCATTCTCTGGAAATAATCGTAAAGTAGCATCCATTCAATTTTATATTACATTTGGTTACATCGATACAAAAATGTCAGAGGTGGGTAAATTCAACTGAAAGCTCTGGAAATGTTTTTCAGTAAAGTTAGGAGCAGGCTTGGATGGAATAATAATCCAAATGCATTGCAATTTAAATATCCACTAAGATCACTTCTCGTCAAGAAAAGAGTGGAACCACCTACTACTGCAAACTGTGTTGCAACAATAGATCAGGAAATTGCTTCTGATGACCAATCACATGTGGACTCTAACATTTTGGGGTTATTAAATTCCACAACAACCTGGAGAGCTGATGTCTTATACTACATATCAGGCTATATTTCTTCAAAGCTTATGAAATTAATATATTTTGCGATTATCGATGGCATTATTTCAGACGATGTAACGCCTTGGACCGTAAGTTTTGTGACCATTCACTGAACTTGTTGCGTTGCGAACGTTCAGCTTGTTGGACCGTCTTGCCGCATGACCTCATTCTCGAACCTCGTTCTTGTTTACAAATTTTGTGATTAAATCAGCAAAATCAACAATGCAATTATAAATTTCTTTGTCTTTATTAGTAAACAAAATTGTATGACCTCTTAAAATTGTAGAAAGTGGGAACATCTATTTACAGAAACGAAATGGTTCATAATTCGAAGGGTTAAGTACGTGCTTGCTATTGTCGATAGATATATTATCATGATGATTTTTTCATAATCTTTCTATGTTACGAGAGTTTCGATTTCTAATTACTGTTTCAGTTCATATATCAAAACTGGCAATGGAACGACACATTCTGATCGTGTCGAAGAGACTTCGGAAAGCAGGACAATATTTTCAGGCTCTATTGTACATGTCCCTTAGATTCGAACATCGTTGAACGTCCTTCTGCAAGCCCTTACTGATGAAAAGTTCTTCTATTATTAAACAGATAGCCCTTGTACCTGATAGCTCTTGTACCAGATAGTTCTTGTACCAGATAGCTCTTGTACCAGATAGCTCTTGGATCAGATAGCCCTTGTACCTGATAGCTCTTGTACCAGATAGTTCTTGTACAAGATAGCTCTTGTACCAGATAGCTCTTGGATCAGATAGCCCTTGTACCAAATAGCTCTTGTATCAGATAGCCCTTGCACCAGATAGCTCTTGTACCAGATAGCTCTTGTACCAGATAGCTCTTGTACCAGAAAGGTCTTGTACCAGATAGCTCTAACTTCAAACGACGAATCGCCCTGTGTAAAATAAAAATGGGCCTTCTCTAACATTACTTAAACAATAACAACTGGAAAGTAACAAGCAACACTCGGTAAGACGAAGCTAAAGAAAATGGCCAGAAATGTTAGTATGATAAGCCCACTGTGCTCACTAGAGATTCTGTAGCTTCGCGTGTCTTTAGTTCACCATGTTAACATGAAATACAGAAAAATACCAAAGGGAGAACAGCAAACTCTTGCGACCATAACACTAGGCAAGGTCAAGATTCCATATCCTTGAGAATCTAATCGGAACATATTTTACCACATGATTTTTATACAAAGCAAAGCAAAGTATTCAAAAGCGTTGAATACCAGAATCTAAACCAGAGTAAACACCTATACGTGCGCTTTCCTGGCGACAGTCAATGAGTACGTTTCTTACAATCAATGACTGCAAGATTAACAGTCTTGTGAAATCAGTCTGAAGACAAAAATCAAATTAATGACGCAATTAATAGATTTTAATGATATATTACTTTATTCTATTTTAACTGATTCTACATTTTACATTCTCTTTTATACTTCAAATGTTTTCAGCGATTAAAGTTTCCCCTTGCAAACATACAAAAATATTGATACTTTTTCAAGTGGAACTGGGAAAAAAGGCATTTTCCACATAACTGCAGCATCTGCAACAAGACATGCCATTACTGCTCCAAAAACTGGCTTTTTGACTGTTGCCTGGTCGGACAATATCGCATCAGAATATTACATAAATCCCAACCGAGTGCACACTATGAATCGAAAAAGAGTATAAAGTCGTTTTTATGAATTGTAAGCGTATATTTTTAACGTGCTAGGGTTCAGTTCAAGCCTGCTGTAAATCAATTGTTAACTTTGGGAGAGTGGACACAAAGCATCTATAAACAGCGCTGACCTTTTTTTCCATTATAGACACGTCCCAATTTTACACGTTGGTATGGGGAAGGACAACAGAGTTTGCGTTATTGTTTATATGCAAATGTATCGATCGTGGAATGGCTCATGGTCGCTTAGTACTTCCAGTTGTTTTAGCAGGAACCTTGAAAACCTGCCTTGAAACGGTACAAGTCGCATAATGCGTGACTGAATCACATGCTAGAATGGCAGAATTAGGGCAAGATCTCTCATATATATATTTTTATGAAGCGACGAAGTCTTAGGAGTTCGTTTTATTGAAAATCAACCTCTTTTCTACACTCTAAGTCTAATATACCTTTTTCTCTACCAACAATTAGCAGCTTAATTAAAAAAAAAATTAAATAGATTCATAGCAGAAAAATTTAAGAATCGACTTGAGAATTATTAGAGGCACAAAACGCTGATTTGTTAAGAATCACGTGGCTCATAAAAATGAAGACCAACTGTTAGCGTCTTGCGTTCAAGGGCAACGACACTCAGATGCACGCATGGCAGACAAACATCAACGATTTTTTTGTTAAAAAGTGAATTAACTTTTTGTTATCCAACATATTTACATTATTTTGTTGTGTTTTGATATTTTGTTACGTAAATTTCCGAGTTAACTGTTATATATTTTAAGTTAATTTTTATGTTTTGTTTTTATTTAAAATCCAAACACAACGATTCCTTACTGGACTTTAGTCCACTATGATCAAAATTAAATATAATACACAAACGAATTTGATAATAATAGTTGAGATGAGAATTCAATGCGTTTCAGCTGGGTGCATAAAACATACATACAAAAGGTCACTGAGATTGCGAATAAGATCTATGACACAGGTGAGCTTCCAGAAGACTTGAGCAGATCTGGGTTCATAGCTTTACCCAAAAAGCCAGGTGCAGTGGAATGTGAGCTGCATAGAACCATCAGTTCTATGAGCCACATTATTAAGATAATCCTGAAAGTCATTTTACTCAGAATGAAAAGAATAACAAGACCAGAAATTTCAGAAACACAGTTTGGTTTTATCAAAGATAGTGGCACAAGAAAAGCATGCAGAACGCATTCCCAATATGTTCAAATAGTGTAACTACGCTCAATGGCACTATTGAAATGCTCACATTCAAACGTGCAGAACGCATTCCTAATATATTCAAATAATGTAACTACGCAAAATGGCACTATTGAAATGCTCACATTCCAGCGTGAAAAACGCATTTTCAATATGTTTAAATTGTGTAACTACGCTCAATGGCACTATTGAAATGCTCACATTCCAGCGTACAGAGCGCATTCCCAATATGTTCAAATAGTGTAACTACGCTCAATGGCAACTTGAGTCATTGCACTGTAGATGGGTAGACACTAGTGTCCTTAGGTAACTAAAAATAGTATACGCGGTAGTAGTTTTTATATGATTAGGAAGCAATGTATATATCTGATAATTTTATTTTAAAACGGCAATAGTGCGCATTACTGACAACGTAGTTTAATAAACTATAATGTTTATTATGATGAAACAAATTCTCGATCTATGGTTTTACTTGGGTCATTGCACTGTAGATGGCTAGACACTAGTGTCCTTAAGTAACTAGAAGTAGTATACACGGTAGTAGTTTGCCAAAACTATGCAAAATCTAAAGATCGACCAGCAACATTCGCTCCTTTGACATTAGTAACCTATTTACCAACGTTTCTTTGTCTGAAACTATTGAAATTTGTGCAAATACGTTGTACAGTGGAGAAGTTCAAAGCCCTCCTATTCCCAAGGACGTGTGCATTAAATTGATGAACGCCGCTACTAAGTCGGTGGAATTTAGTTTTAATGACACAATGTTCAGACTGGTTGACGGAGTTGCTATGGGCTCTCCCCTCGGACCAACTTTAGCCAATATTTTCCTTTATTAACCTATTTTGAACGCTTTGTGCACCATGGAATGTACGCATCTCGTGTACGCAAACTATGTGAAATATGCCTTTTTAGCCTGATTGACCGCTTGTCCCACCATCGAATGTACGCATCTAGTGTATGCAAACTATGTGAAATATGCCTTTTTAGCATAATTTGAACGCTTTGTGCACCATGGAATGTACATATCTAGTGTATGTAAACTATGTCAAATATTCCTTGTTAGCCTATTTTGAACGCTTTGTGCACCATGGAATGTACGCATCTAGTGTATATTCATGAGACGTTAGCTATTAACGACCTCAATCCATTAATGAACAATAACGTATCATCTGCCCCTTTGTATTTGCTTTAATATCTATTCGTCCCTTGTTAGTTGTTACCACTTTCTTACTGTTCCTTTGTCATTAAGTTTTTTTACATCTGTGTAGTGTTCACTTTAGACAATTTTTCTCTCCATCGTACAGATCGTACAGATAATTCTTCCCCTTAGCATACAGTTTATACTTACTCTGAAGATGTCAACAGTTCTGTTTGACGAAACGTTAGTTTAGTTTAGGATGCGCCACATCATTTTAGATTTGTAACTTTGTGCTGGCTTCCTATTGTGTGCCTTTCTTTTTCAGTAACTCACGAGCGGCGTGTTTACTCCTAGCTATTTCTTGAGTCGCAATATCTGGAAACTACAGACCAAAGCAATGACTGGATACCAATAAGTATAAAGGAACAATACAATTCTTTACGCCTTTTCCATACGTTTTCTATTAGTTTTAGGATGCGCCACATCATTTTAGATTTGTAACTTTGTGCTGGCTTCCTATTGTGTGCCTTTCTTTTTCAAATAGGCTAATAAGGCATATTTGACATAGTTTGCATACACTAGATGCGTACATTCCATGGTGCACAAAGCGTTCATGATAGTCTAATGAGGCATATTTGTTATAGTTTGCATACGCTAGATGCGTACATTCCATCGTGCACAAAGCGTTCAAAATTTTCTAATAAGGCATATTTGACATAGTTCGCATACACTAGATGCGTTCACTCCATGGCGCACAAAGCGTTCAAAATAGGCTAATAAGGCATATTTGACATAGTTTGCATACACTAGCTCCGTACATTGCGCACGCCGCGAAAGCGTGGGTCACGGTTTCGATCCCCGGTGGTGACATACTTTTCTATTTCTCTAGTGTTCTATTCCAAGCTAACATTTCAAATCCACTCTTCTCGATGATAAGTTTAAATGAGATGGAAGGTGCCAACAGGCAGGTCACACACAGAGAGAATTGAATATCTGTCTAAGCATAGCTGCATATGTTATATCAAAGGTATTGTTTTCGGTTGTGATGAGTTTTAAAGTCTGGCTACTTTCCCATCAAAGTAAGAAATAATTACCCAAGAAGGCTCCGCCTGGTAGATTTTCATCTGTCAGCTGGCAAAGCCCTCAGAAGGTCCCTCCACTCCTCCCTCATGTCAAATTTCTCGGATCTCCTCAACTTCGTCAGATGATGTGCCCCTCCTCCTCAGTGCCGCATCTACTCCTTCAATCCATCTCCTTCTAGGACGACCCAATGGCCTCTTTCCGGCTGGTTGCCATTCAAGATACTTCCGTGGCTTCTTCCCCTCGTTCATCCTCTTCACATGGCCATATCAACGAAGTTTATTCCTTTCTATGTCTTCCAGTAGTGACTTCACACTCAAAGGAGAGTGGTATATTTATGCTAGATGAATGGCAAGTCCTCGTGCATAATAAAAGAAGTACTGTGACATTCGCAATTTGCAATTCTGTTTGCCATATCTATCCCGTTTTATTTGATTTTCCACAGGATTACATTGCTTTACTTATAACAATAAGTTTATTGTTCCGTCATCACATGATAACACTTACTAGAATACATTTAAGCAAAGCCGATGGAGGAATTGTCTGGAATCGACAGCGGGTGCTCAGACCATGTTATTGTTTAGCATCACCTATGCAGTCTATGCAGTCTATGCAGTCTATGCAGTCTATGCAGTCTATGCAGTCTATGCAGTCTATGCAGTCTATGAAGTCTATGCAGTCTATGCAGTCTATGCCAGTCTATGCAGTCTATGCAGTCTATGCCAGTCTATGCAGTCTATGCAGTCTATGCAGTCTATGCAGTCTATGCAGTCTATGCCAGTCTATGCAGTCTATGCAGTCTATGCAGTCTATGCAGTCTATGCCAGTCTATGCAGTCTATGCAGTCTATGCAGTCTATGCAGTCTATGCAGTCATAAAACAATTGAAAAATCGACTAGTTCGCTAGTGACCTTTTTTCTGTTTCTTTTTTTTATTCAGAGATCGGCTATGTAAAGCTCATGTAGCCTATCTATCTACGTATATTTAAGTGTTGGTCTATTAGTGAATTTCAGGTAATTTATTTAAGCTAGAGCCTATAAAGTCACGAGAATACAAATCATGCGTTCAATACCTTGTGGCAATTCAATGTTTTCCCTTGTACTATAAAAATATTACATTCAGGTACCTACTGGTTCAGAAATTTTAGTCCGCTACGTATTTTGAACGCTTTGTGCACCATGGAATGTACGCATCTAGTGTCTGCAAAATATGTCAAATATGCCTTATCAGCCAAATTTGATCGCTTAGTGCACCATGGTGTGTACGCATCTAGTGTATGCAAACTATGTCAAATATGCCTTATTAGCTTATTTTGAACGCTTAGTGCACCATAGAATGTACGCATCTGGTCTATGCAAACTCTGTCAAATATGCCTTTTTAGCCTATTTTGAACGCTTTGTGTACCATGGAATGTACGCATCTAGTGTATGCAAACTATGTAAGACGTACTTGAACAGGCTCTTGTGCCGATGAACATAAGTAGCTTCAAAACGAAAACGGATATTACAAGAATATTCTAATAATGGAAACGACACCCGGACGTTCCGGAATATATTGATGATCAATAATGTTAATACGACGAGCGATAGTCCTCTAAAATAGAAAAGATGTCCCAACCGGGGATTAAACAGCGTGCTCTTTATCAATGAAAGGTGAATAGTCCACCGACAAGTTATCAAAAGTAAAACGCCAAATATAGAAACTTTATGGACAACGTTTCGATCAGTATTTCCAAATAGTTCGACTACAGCTTCTACGGTTTATTTGTTGGTTCAAACTTTTGTTTGAAAGTCGCTGTTTTAATTGTTGGAAAGGAGAGCGTGCTTTACCTAACAACCCTAAAACACCCTCTTGTTAAAAGGCAGCACCTACCAATTTTACATGCAAACGTTGCTCTATTGCCGGGTCTAGCTTAGGACTTGTAGACTCGGTTTTATTTACACAATTTGGTAAAATGTTCTACTGTTATACGAGACTGCCCTGAAATTTCTGCAACATGCGACCACATTGTCTTCTTCTTTTCTTTCTTTACATCTGTTTCATTCCTTCTCATTCTTTTCTTTGTGGGTTCACTAGACACATTGGCATAATTCGCCGTACGCTTCAACGTTTTCTTTTTGAACGAAGCTTGGTTCGTTTCTATCCCTTTAACTTGTTTTACAACCCGATAATGTCCTGCAACACGGACAAGTACCCTCTTCTTCCTCGCGCGTCTCAAGGCATTGGCGACCAGCGCCTCTAACCTTTCAGGTACTCGGTATATGTTCTTAATATACCTGCAAATGTGTCACTCTTGACAAAATTCTCACTGTAGCCCCTATCTGCTAACCACCCTACTAATTGCTCTGCTCTACAATCAAACACATCCGAAGATCTTGGCTATATGGTATGGCCTGCTTCGTATGATGTGGATGACAAGACGAATGGTGAAGGTATTGATGAGTATCTGTGTCTTTCGTAAATAGGTCGTAAAAAGTGTCCGTTCCGGTTATAAACTGTAACGTCTAAAAAATCAATGTTGGTAGTCGAAGAGTGTGTTGTGAATTTTATGGTTGGATGGAAATGGTTCATCATAGTTACTCTTTGCTTGCTCTTTGTTACTCTTTGCTTGTTCTCTCTTGCTCTTTGCTTACTCATTGTTACTCTTCGCTTACTCTCTCTTGCTCTTTGTTGCTCTTTGTTGCTCTTTGCTTGCTCTTTGTTACTCTTTGTTGCTCATAGTTACTCTTTGCTTACTCTCTCTTGCTCTTTGTTGCTCTTTGTTGCTCTTTGCTTGCTCTCTCTTGCTCTTTGCTTACTCATTGTTACTCTTTGCTTACTCTCTCTTGCTCTTTGTTGCTCTTTGTTGCTCTTTTACAATAAAATTAAATTTTTGATGATAGGAAATAACAGGAATAACAATCCTTCTTAAATAGCAACAATATCTGACTATTTCATATTTCACAAACTTTACTCATCCACTGATCCTGATGAAGCCTCTGGTGGTAGGATCTTTCTTAAAACTGGGTGAGGCTTGTAAATATACAATAAGCTTTCTTTGGCCACTTCCAAGTCTGGCCACCAGCTGGAATCATGACATTTATATACTTAAAGTTTCTGTCCTATTTTGTCAACTACTTCTCCAGGGTACTGTGTTGATCCAGAGCCTCGAGCGATTTTTTGTGTGCCATTGTGCACTCGTCCCAAATAATAATATTGCATTGCTGCAATACTTTACCCATCCCAGATGATTTGGAAATATTGCACGTGGGAGTTTCCTTAGAATGCAAATTCAGAGGCAATTTCAAAGCGGAATGAGCATATCTTCCACCAAGCAGCAGCGTTGCGGCTATTCCGGACGATGCAATTGCCAACGCTATATCATTTTTTGATCGAATTAATGCCAGAATCAGTTTTATCACAAACGTTTTACCAGTACCGTGGGCCCGACATTGAAACTACCCTAAATAAACAGAAAAACCATCAAACAGGCTAACTAATAAATAAAGGGCAGCTAACCAGCCCCCTCCCCTGATTCTGGCACTGTTGATACCAGGCATTGTTCAGTCTCTTCAGAATTGTTAAATGTATCAACGTTTTAAATTTGTCACAAATTACAAAAATTAGCATGCTGCTTTAAACTTTTTCAAAGCTGGTATATATTTTTCTTCAATGGGGGAAGGGTCATAACAAAACAGTGATTCATGTGAAGAAGTTGAATGGTCTATGAACATAATGAGAACGAGCGCTACATGTTGGCATGTGGCTAGTTCAATAGTGCTATTCTGGTAGGAACCACTTTATGAACATAATGAGAACGCGCTCTACATAATGGTATGTGGCTATTTCAATAGTGATATTCTGGTAGGATCCACTCTATGAACGTAATGAGAACGCGTTCTACATAATGGTATGTGGCTATTTCAAAGGTGCTATTCTGGTAGGATCCACTTTATGAACATAATGAGAACGCGCTCTACACAATGTTATGTTGCTATTTCTATATCTCTTTAATGACAAAAGTTATACAACCTCATACCAAATTTGTGCTTCCTTTCTATGTTTGTTTTCTACCAAGGAAGACTCTACGAGTAGATTTAAATAATAATTATGTGTAAACATCTTGACGTATGAGAGAAGTTAAATGATGTGCTAAATCACTCCTCTGCTGTTCAATCTTTTGAAATCAGCCAGACCTTCAAATTTTAGTCCTTCCATGCATAATTTATTTGCTTATTTTGCAGTCTCCTACAGTAAATTTATATTACAAAACAGACAGAAATTTGCAGACAACATAAGGTTTGCAAAAAATCGAGAAGACTGGAGAAGCAGGGTTCGGACGTCAAAGCGCCCCAACGGTCAACAGACCAAGGGAACAGCACAGCACAACACATTCGAAAGTAAGAGTAAATCACATATACCTGTATTCGAAAATAAAACCCAATAAAACTCAAATGACAAAGCCCGCAGTTATGTGCTAAGAAATGAAAACTTTGTGGGAAATTTTATGGAGAGGTGAGTCAGGAGGATTTCAAAGATCTCTTGCTTTGCCATATAACTTTAAATGCTATTCATACGCATATACATATACACCCATAGAAACATACATAAACCCATACACACATACACCCATACACACATACAAACATACAGACATACAGACACACATACATGCAAGCATACAAATATACACAGCTCCCACATATACACTCATACACACATACTCATACAGGAGGTAATGACTACGCTTGTTCGTAACAAACATACAAACAAATACGCATACGCATATACATATACACCCATAGAAACATACATAAACCCATACACACATACACCCATACACACATACAAACATTGCTTTTATTGCAAAGAGTAGATGCAAGTTTGAGGAAGGCAAAATTAATAATAAATGGCTTTAGAAAAGTTTAAAATCATAGACATAGAAGTTTAGACAATAAAACATAGGAAGAAGTGTGAACACTAGGGTTTTCCTGAATTCTTCTTGTCTTTTTCTTGACTCTTTATCCTCCAAAGCAGAAGAGCTTTGTATATTTTTGAAGACAGAAATCTTGGATAACTTTGCCTGTACATCATAACATAAACCTAAAAACGATAGATTTAAATATTTGATTAAATTAAATTATATAATCTAACTGTTATTTCGTTAGTGCTCAGTACTGATGTAATTGAGTGTAACTGGAATTGAAGGAAGTGAGAAATAGGTTACTGAGTGACGACAGCAATAGCGGATCGTATTTTATTGAAGGTATCTATCACACGCAAGAGGATACCTTACAGGAAAGGACCTTAAGGTCTTTGTGTTGAAAGCTTGAATAATAAAGTAGCGTGGCCATACTAAAATGTGATACATGCATGAAATTCCGTTGATCTCCTTCTTCCGTTGATGTATTCCACCCAAACTTAAATAGAATTTAAATAGACGAATTAAATTTAAATAAACTTAAAATACACTGCTCTGTTAAAGGTAAGTTACACTACGTTGAAACTCAAAAACATTAAAGATTCTTCACTAACATGCAGTAGGTTTCTCCCGGGGCGTACGACCTCCTAGCCTGCTCAAACTAAAGAAAAAACTAAACGAATTTAAATAGACTTAAAAGTGGAATTTAAATAGAATTTAAATAGACGAATTAAATTTAAATAAACTTAAAATACACTGCTCTGTTAAAGGTAAGTTACACTAACATGTTTGTGCACAGGTGCTCATCATTCAGCTTCAAGAAATGGCCATTAAGTATAATGACATCCTGATTCATTGCTTTTAGCGCCATTCACAACCATTCAAATTCCTTTGAAACTAATATCTAAAGCTTTTATGTGAAGTAAAATTTGTTTATGGGGCTTTGTTTTGTCATTTAAGAGCAAGACTGTTTCATTACATACTTGAAAATTGCAGATTTAAGGAGTGGAAGATTGGATTAAAATAAGTCAAAAAGAAAAAGATGATAATTAAAGGCTACGATTTTAGCCTTGAGAGCAGGCACGCAGATAAGGGGGACAGAGGCTGTACCAGCCCCATATGTAAAACTTGCCAACGTTTCCCCCCCTCAACCCCCCTATGGCATTAAAACGTGGATCACTTGTTTATTTCAATTCACTTAAGCAATGTTTTAATCTGTCATTTGGCGTTGTAACCTATATGCTGTCCACCCTTCCATTTAGCAATGTAAACTACATTACACAACCCTTGGTCGTGATAACTCTTGATCTGAAAATTTGTAAGTACGTTTTTGCCAGGGATAACATGATTCCAGATACGATTCAGAAAATTAGTGCCTAAAAGACTACACACTAGAGGGGGAGGGGAGTGTCTATATGGGTGAACTGTGAAATGGCTTTAAAATATCATATCTACGTTCTTACGTTGTAGGTGCATATGTGATAATGCACTCTGGGAACCCGGGGATTCTTCGCACCCTCTGCCTTTTGGCTGCCGGGGACTGAGGGCCATTTCAAATTGCGTTTCATCATTGTATGGGGTTGAACCGTAACTCGCCACGCTGGTTCAGTGCGGGTTGGCGAGGTGTGGGTGGTGCCATCCACGTACATGCAAAATCAGAAGATTCTGCAAACGTTGCTATTGGTACTAGAGCAGTCCTTGGATTTGTGTACGATTGATAAACGAATGGAAATGACTTTTTGTCGCTTTGTTACTGGATGAGCAAACGTATCTTCATGTGAAGAGTGTGATGATACTGATGATGATGAAGATGATGAGGTTTTCTTTTTGTATTTTGACACTTTTTGGAATTTGAACTACTGGACTCGTTATTTTGTTAATTTTAAACGATGGGTATTAGAAATCTTTGCCAGAGGTGTACACACGGGGGTTTATAAGATTTAATCAGACGGCTTTATTGACCAAGTATGTATTGAGAATGAACCGTACAAAGTGTAAAATTGAACCCCCGTCTGTACCCTTGTCATCAACCCTCGTCAGGGTGAACTGTTCTATCACATTTGGAGGATAAACATGGAATCGGTCGCGCTCGCGTTTGGATCGGTAAGTGCAACAACGGTGCTTAAAAACCTCTGTATCTTGAGTTAAACGTACGTGACAACTACGAATTAGGCTTCATTAAATTACCGATAGAATAATTATCTCGAACTTTCTCTATCTCGAACAAATCTTTTGGTCCCTCGTGAGTTCGAGATAGAGAGAGTCCACTGTATTTAATTGTTTTTGTGGGTATTTTGCCTGTATGATTTGGTGACAAAATGATATTTTTAGTCCTAGTTGCCAATTCATTGGTGGGATCCGCATCACAATATTGCCATTCAAATTTGTAATTCTTTTTTAAGCGGGACTGTGATCTATGTAAAGCAATTTTTGAAAAAGATAACATCGAAACGTCAACGAAATTGTGTATTTAATGAATTCAAACGCCTGACAAACAAATCAAGAAACGTTTTTCATTTAGAATTGATTACAAACTGTTGATATATAACAAATATCACACTGTTGATAAATTGTCAAGCAAAGAGATGAAAGATCCATTCATCATTTGGTATTTCATCATTTACAACGCAACGAAATTCGACAATAACCTGTAGTGATACCTAAGCAACTACTTAAGCAACTCCAGTCCTGATTTCGGAGAATTGCTAAGCAACTCGAGGCCTGACCCCGAAAATGGAGTTGCTTATATTAAAAACAACGTGTAGTCTTGAAAGAGGATACATCATTAATGCGACGAATTTAAATTGTTTCATAAAAGAGACCAGAGTTGGACATGACAAACTGTTTGGAGAGAACGGACTGTTTTAGTCTTGAAAGAGGATGCATCATCAATGCGACGAATTTAAATTATTTCGTAAAAGAGACCAGAGTCGGACATAACAAACTGTTTAGAGAGAACGTACTGTCTTAGTCTTGAAAGAGGATACATCATTAATGCGACGAATTTAAATTGTTTCATAAAAGAGACCAGAGTTGGACATGACAAAGTCGAGACATCGAATTCACATAACAATAGACTAACAGCGGCGATTCCTGACAATACTTTACAAAGACCCTGGTTCAACATCAGTTTCTTGGTGCAGCATTTGATCTTGATCATGGACTGCCTGTTGGTTAGTGATAGACATATCATCTGCATCCTCTTCACTCTCCCTTTGAGGAAGATTGACGACTTGAGGAGGAGTGAGATATTTTTTTGACATGACTGCTGTTTCGAGTTACAGTTGTGCCATTTGCAGTCTCCATAATGATCTGCGAACCGTTGATTTTGAGGTCACCTAGCTCAGTTGGTAGAGCGCACGCCGCGAAAACGTGGGTCACGGGTTCGATCCCCGGTGGTGACATACGTTTCTATTTCTCTAGTGTTCTATTCATATCTAATCTTTAGTTAGGGACAATTATGTATCTTTCGATGTAATTATTTTACTAGGAACTCTCTTTTCTTCTTTTCGTTGTTGTTTCAGTGTTTTCTTTTGTTCTTTTCGTTGTTGTTTCAGTGTTTTCTTTTGTTCTTTTCGCGCGGGAAAAAATCTCTTAGCAAAAAAGTGGAGGGACATATTGGGAATGCGTTCTGCACGCTGGAATGTGAGCATTTGAATAGTGCCATTGAGCGTAGTTACACTATTTAAAAACATATTGGGAATGCGTTCTGCACACTGGAATGTGAGCATTTCCATAGTGCCATTGAGCGTAGTTACACTATTTAAAAACATATTGGGAATGCGTTCTGCACGCTTGAATGGATAGTGGGTTATCGTGCGAGTACTAAAACGTCACAGAAATAAAGGTCGTCTGGTGGCATCTGAAGATCGCGAGGTGGCCTGTGAAGAACGTGCAAACAGCTTTTGGTGCTATTCTAAACCCATTGTGCACCATGGAATGTACGCATTCCAAGTAGGCAAGTATCACTAAAAACAGCTTTTGGTGCTACTCTAAACACATTGTGCACTATGGAATGTACGCATTCCAAGCATGCAAGTGTCACTAAAAACAGCGATTGGTGCTATTCTAAACGCATTGTGCAACATGGAATGTACGCATTCCAAGCATGCAAGTGTCATTAAAAACAGCTTTTGATGCTATTCTAAACGCATTGTGCAGCATGGAATGTAGGCATTCAAGTATTGGCTCCAAATGTTCGTGCAAATTTTCCCATAAAGTAAAGGACCTTCAAATAGCTCCCATAAATTTTGTGTAGCTCCTTGATTGCTCAACCTTTTTCATTTCTGGCATTTTGTTTTGTTTTCAACAGGTTTCGACTTACTACCTGTGCAAAGATTCCCACGGCCAATCTACTTAGAAGTTAATTTGGTTTACCAAAAATCTGTTGAGTGATAAATCTAACAGTATAGATATTTTCGCAGCGGCATTAAGAAAACACTGTATTAATCATGTCGTTGCTGACATACTGTATCCCACAAGTTTTACATTCTAACAAATATACTACTAACTTTGAGTTACAGTGTAGAGGACCCTTGCCAATTTCGTAAGAACGAGTGATGTTTTTGTTGTTGAAAGTCCTCGTTTCCTTAATCATAGGGCAAACCGCGCAGATCTTTGTCCGCACGTTTTCGAACATCCCGTATTCCCGCCTGTTGCGATAGTTTAGAATATAAACCCATGGAAACTCCACCCTCTGTAAGCTCGACAAAGGATTTTACTTATCCGAAAGCTCGCGTATAGCCGGGCCCGCCCGGTTCATGCTTTGGATGTGGAAAAGTGGGACATATACATAAAAACTGTCCAACCAATCCCTACAAACATCAGGCTTATGAAGTTGTGGAAATCGAATCGAATGAGGATTTTCAGAATACAAATTTAACTGTTTCTGGCTCTGGAATGCAAACAAAGCCTACGAATGTCTGGATAATTGACTCTGGTGCCACGCAACATGTCACCACATAGAAATCTTATTCAGGAATATGTTCCGTTTCGAGTCAGTGCTGCTAGGAAATGGTGCAGTCTGTGATATTTACAAGATATAAAAATTCTCGCTGTTTTCACCCGGCATAATGGGGACAGTGAGATTAATTGAAGTGGATAATAACAATAGTAACGATAATAACAATAATAACACCAAAGAAGATAATGTCCTAATTTAATGATAATTTAGATTTTCTGGGCCTGCCCAATGTTTGTTTCTTCGACAAAAAAGGTAATAAGAAGGGCGCAATGCTACTTCTTTAAGTTTATCCATGACCCTCTTACTGTCAAGACTATATATTCCTAGCAGTTTTTCAAATTTGGAAGCACCAATACCCAAGAAGATACCCCTCTCGACCCTGTCTCTTCGTATCGCTTTATATCTATAATGTTAAGATGAAGATAACAGGAAACATACTCTGTATCAAAGTAGAGTATGTCTTACTAAATATTTAACAATATGAGTACGGAAATCTCTCTACCTATACGCTAGAAGATACCCCTCTCAACTCTCTCTCTTTTTATCGCTTCAAGTCTATAATGTTAAGAGGAAGATATCAGGAAACATACTCTGTATCAAAGTAGCGTATGTCGTACTAAATGTTTGACAAAATTACTTTTTTTAATTTACTTATTACAATACAGCTAATAATCTACAGTAAATGTATTTCGACAATAATTCATCCATTTCCTAGATATGAATAATGAACTAATTACTTTTTTATAATTTACTTATTACAATACAGCTAATAATCTACAGTAAATGTATTTCGACAATAATTCATCCATTTCCTACATATGATAAAAAACTAATTACTTTTTATAATTTACTTATTACAATACAGCTAATAATCTACAGTAAATGTATTTCGACAATAATTCATCCATTTCCTAGACCACTTGTTGATGTTCAAATGTACATGATGTTGAAATTGTTAATTAATTTGAAAATGTAGACCAGTAGGTATCGATAGCTTAGGAATTGTTGTTCACCGTACATCGGTGGAGGGAGTACGTTAAACAACTTTAAAACTCTGCGTGGGTTTAAGTTAGCGAAAGAAGGTATCTTGATAGTTCAAGTTCTATGAACTGTTGAGTAGTGAATTTATTTCATTTATCGTTTGTAGATGCTGTGTAGTTATTTCACTCTTAATACTCCATGCTTCTCACCTAAAAAGCTTCCATGGCAGTGTATCTTAATTCGCAGCGCTCTTCACTGTCCTTAATCGCAAAAGCACTGTATCACTGAAAAACAGGCATCCTCTACAAAAAGGTCGGTTATAGCCCTCCGTGGCTCCTGGCCAGTTCAGGAAGCTTTGACCAACTGTGATCAGCTGTGGATAGATCGGCGGTGAATAGACAGATTAAGACCCTGTTTACACGGGTACGGATCCAAACTGGTACGGATCCAAACTGGTACGGATCGGCCTTGCGTTTACACGGGACCTGGTGGATCCGAATTGGAGAACTATTCGCCCACTGCACTTGCAGCATATCGGTTCGCGTCGATGACTTCCGTAGAAGTCGAACGGTCCTTTTCCCGGTACCTCTTGAGAAAAAACAGGGAAGGATTCACCCCGGAGAACCTGCGGAAGTACATTGTTGTGCACTGCAATGGAGACTGTTAATTGTTCCTAAATTGACTCTTGCCTGTTTTTTCTTATTAACGTTTCGTATACTCAACTATGGTTATAAATTAATTTGCAAATAAAAATGTATTATGTTAGCAAATTCTTGTCAAATTCTATAGGAGAATCTTTATGCTTTCTTTCGTCTTTAAAGTATTTCAGTCTCAGTCGAACCAATTTTAAGAAATAAGCAACTTAGCGCGGGTAACTGTTCATTTTACGTTTCCTTCATATGCTCTCGGGCTTTCATGACACCAAACCTGACAAAAGCTGCGGGCGTTTGAGGGGTAAAAGCACTGGGGTGTAACGGGCCACAATGGGTTAATGTGCACTAGCAGCTTGCAGTTTCAGCTTTTGCAAAGTACAACTTTTATGCTTTCATGCAAGGGCATTTGATTTTGAGACTTTTACAGTATTATCAACTCATAAAAAGGAAACAAACAATTGTGAGAGAAGTACCTTGCCATATTGCTTCCTTTAATCCTTTTATGCATACTTAGTATGTGTAGACGCCAGGGAATTAGTGTCAATCGTTTGCCCTGTGGTCTAGTGGTCTGGTACTAGTTTTAAGTTGTTGCCATGGTTATCGTTCATGGCCAATTGGTATATATTAAGGTGTGGCCTTCACTGCAAAGTTTTTCTAGTCCAGGAAGCACACAGATAGTTTTTCTAGTCCAAGAAGTGGAGAGAGCGGGTTTGAAACACGAAAACCCTGAAAACCATTACGAATTCGGAGACGAGATTGGACGGTAAAGTATTATTTTCACATCCGGTTGTTCAAAAATTTTAATCTCCCAGAATTACTCTAAGACTCACAATTGCGTTAATACATTATGCGACAGAAATTTTTGAAAAAATTCAAAAAATTATTTCCGCTACTTAATGAAAATTTCGGTCCCTGTCTCCTTCAGACACCTGTTGTTACATGATTCTTCGCTCTACTATCTTTTGTATTGTAATGTTAATGTAGAAAGGGGCTCCTCCACCATGGAAGACAAACACACTGATGATGATGATGATGATGATGATGATGATGATGATGATGATGATGATGATGATGATGATCTTTTATCATATTTGATCTTATTTAGTGTCTCAGCTTCCAAGATGGGAAGATTTAAACAAAATTAGAGATTGTCCTTGTACTGTAGATTTGGCTGTCCTGCATGCCAGGTGCATCATTTTAGCTACCCATAAAATAGCTACTTTACAATATGGTTTTCACTGATTTGACCTGTGTATCCAAATAACTGTTGGGTATTTTACAAAAACTGCAAGAGGGCAGACAAACTGAGCCACATGCTACTACCTTGTATTTTATGCAGTTCATCAAATGTTTTAAGAGTATATGAAGTTTGTAGGATTTTCTTATTCTCTTAAGGATTTTAATTATATCATGGATACTGTAGCGATGCTTTCAGAATGAGAGCAAAGATTAATTATCAGCAACTAAAAAGAAAAATTGAACACATTGTAAAACGAGATGATTATGATCCCGAACATCATTGTAATAAGAATAATACACGTTGTATTAGGTAGGAAGAAGAAATACGTTTTCAAGGTATATTGATCTTGATCAACTAACATTATTTAAAAATTGAAAAGGCGAATCCCAAAAATTCAGAAATCGGGAATGCTACCCGATATCATCTCGCAAAATTTAGGTTAATTTCAACACGCAAAAGTAACTTGTGTCAATATTGTAGTCAATGAATAAGGTTAAAAATCCTTACCTTCAAAATATGATAACATTGACACTAGAATAATTTTAGTTCTCTGCGTTCCTAAAAGTGCTTTAAACATTATTATGAATAGAGATGCATTTTCAAGTCGAGAGGTTGCTGTTTGAGGGAAGGGAAAGGACCAATGCTCTTCGAACAAAGGTGAAGATGTTGACAGGAAGTGTATTAGTCAAACGTTGCCAAGATTGAATTGATTTTGAAGTAATATTGTTTACGAGAAATTCGATCAGGATGTTATGTTTGTCTAACTGATTGAACTTTTTCCAGACATCTTCTCCTTTGTTTTTTCGTATGGAATCACAGCATGTCTTCGAGGTATTTCGTCCATGGTCTGTTTGTACGTTCTGAGTAAGGATGTGAAATATGCCTTATTAGCCTATTTGTAACGCTTTATACACCATGGAATTTACGTATCTAGTGTTTGGAAACTAGGTCAAATATGCCTTATTAGCCTATTTTGAACGCTTTGTGCACCATGGATTGTACGCATCTAGTGTAAGCAAGCGATGTCAAATATGCCTTATTGCCCTATTTTGAACACTTTGTGCACAATGGAATGAACGCATCTAGTGTATGCAAACTATGTCAAATATGCCTTTTTAGCCTATTTTTAACGCTTTGTGCACCATGGAATGTAGACTCCTTTTCAAATATTGCAAATGTGTCATCGACATAACGGAAATAAACAATGGGCTTTTGGCAAGATTCAAACATGCCATGTTTTGATCGAAAAAGATGGCACTAAATTCCGTACCAGCGTGTACAGAAAACCTATATTTTCCGGTCAATATATCTCCTGGAATTGGTTCTGCCCCAAATTACGGAAGATCAACCTCATCAAAACTTTAGTTCAACGCGCTCTCATGATTTGCTCCGATATAAAATTAGAATCGGATCTCAATTTTCTAAAACAAACTTTTCGGTGTTTCATACCAGTCTCCCTGATAAGCAGCGCACCTGTAAGGATGTAGCCTGGACACTACTTATGATTCATCATGTAACTTCTCCCTCTACAAATAGTCATGTACAGTCTCTATCTTATCGAAATCCACGCTTCTCATGATTAAGTAATAGATAAGTAGCAGTAACAGTGTCTACCTTCTGCGTTACAACGCGCTACATTACACAACCTAGACGTGATTCAGTAAATGGATAAAAGCAATGAAAACGTCTTATAACCCTCCGTATAATGTCTTTCCCCATACATCCTACTGAAAACCACCTTGAACAATGCGGTGACTAGAAACTCTACTACGCTATTTTCTTATGAAAACACAATCGTAACTTGATATTAGTCTCATTTATGTGTTTGAAAATTAACAAAAAATTCATATCCCTAGGAGACCAATTTAACCACACGGCCCACAAACATATTTTATTGTACATACAAAGTTTTGCTTAAATTTTTTAATTGCTTTCGTAGATATCTCTTAAACAAATGGATGCCAGGCAAAATCCCGAACTATGAGTAGGCGGTCAAAGCTATAGTAAGTTTAAAAACCATCAAATCGTAGAAAGAACGCGGACATGTGATGCTTGTGTGTTTACCATTTCGTTGTTCTGCATCATATGGATGTAAGACAACGATGCAAGGGTTTATAAATGATTTTGTGCGTAATATAATCATCGCTTGTCTAACTTAATTTACAAAAGAACAAGGTACGAGGAGCAGTGACAACAGAATACGACAAGAAGCTGACTGGTCATGTTGGCTATTGTTGGATGAAAAAGAAATAGAACGAGGCATGCCCGTTTCAATGATCATCTATTTCTCAAGTTCCACTCTGTCTCTGCTCATTGAAAGGGTCATTCCAGTTTTTGCAACACTAAAAGATCACTTGACTGTGAAGTCTTATATGGACTGGACCAGTCATTGTGTTTACCAATTTATCTTTTCTCGCATGAAATGCGTCGTTGATTGTGTCAGATATTATTTGGCAAAATGATACCGGGTTGACGTTTGGAATCTTTGGTAAAAAATATACCTCTGTAAAACTCAAAGTATTTGTCTCTCTGAAATAAATTACATGAACTAATTTCCTCATGTTGTTCTTTTAAAGGAAATGCACCTACGACGACTCGTTCTCAAAGAGAGGTTAAGCAACTAAACAAATCTTAAACTTTGTCGGATATGTTTTGGTACCGCTTGACCAACAAAGCAAGTTTTTTCTCTTCTTGTTCAAGGAAGGTCTGCCCAAACCAGAAAATTGCTACCGAAATGTCTAACTGAAATGGCCCTGTTTCAAAGGTGCCGTTCCAACAAGTTAAGAGGCGGGGCTGTCTGATGAGCAGCAAATGCCACGCCCACCATTATTCTCCTCTAAGATAAGATATACACCACAGCGGAACCCTTGTCCGCCTCCTTGATGATAATACTATCATCTTTAAGCAAATTAATAAATGCTTTTTGTTTTTCGCAGCTAATATTCGAAAAATTACGCCCCTTAACTTCAATAGACAATATATCCTGCTCTATCTATTACAAGCACAACATTTGATGGAGGTGAAAACTCACGCACCTTTACACACTTGCACCGCAAGAAGGCCTTTTTGAGCACTTTGACTGCGAAAATCACCAAGGAATGCAGGATTGGGAATTTAAACTTATAGACCAGGCGTTTTAGATACCTTAACTCACTAAACTTTGAAGCGCAGCAAAGGAGAAGAAGAAAACTCAAGGTACTATTAAAAAGCACGGATTTTACGTCTAATCTTACGTCCCGCTCCCTTTCCATATCTACCACATTACTACATTTAACTACCCGTGTTAACGTTTTACTAGCGGCATTCCTTCGTCTTGTTCCCACATTCTGGAACTGGAATTCATGTCGAAAGTATGTTAAATCGTTAATAAAGCTAAATTTATTAAGCATCACCTGCTCTTGTGCCGTAAAATCCTTGTACACTAGATGCGTACATTCCATGGTGCACAAAGCGTTTAAAATAGGCTAATAAGACATATTTGACATAGTTTGCATGCACTAGAGGCGTACATTCTATGGTGCACAAAGCGTTTAAAATAGGCTGATAAGGCATATTTGACATAGTTTGCATACACTACATGCGTGCATTCCATGGTGCACAAAGGGATCAAAATAGGCAACTCAGGCATATTTGACATAGTTTGCATACACTAGATGCGTACATTCCATAGTGCACAAAGCGTTCAAAATAGGCTAATAAGTCAGTCACAAAAGTGTACTTTAATTGTTGGTTGGGTAACATTGAGAAATCTGTTGATATTCTGTTTGGTGCAGAAGGACACACACAACAATGAAATGTTAGTTAAAGTGGACTTCTCAACAAACACTGTGTTTGTGGAAATTATCAACTCTGTTTCAGGTCCCCCCAGAAGTGGATGACATTATTCAGATCCCCCCAGCATTTCAAGTCCCCCCACTTTTTTCCCAAAATCGTAGGTCCCCCACAAAATAAGAGATTTCAAAAAGTTAGGTCCCCCCAGAATCGTGAACGCCTATGAATTATGTGCTGCCAATGTTAATTTTCCAAGACACAGAATTTACGATCAACCCTGTTCAATTCTCGTTTGGAGGTCAAACATACATAGGGTTAACTTAAACAGTTCTGGGAGTGATTCCCCCTACCCAAAACACATCTAAAACCTGCTACAAAACATTCAATTACCTTCTTCACTAAGTAACCAGTGGCAGTTGGGACAGAGGGTTTGAACCCCTCCACTTCTTAGCCGAGTTATGTTATGCTTGGCAAAGAGAACATAGAAAACAATGAAGCTCTCTGCAGAATAGTGGTATCAGGTGTAAATGAATGCCAACTTATATTGAGAATCCTCCTTAGGCAATTCTGATGAAAACGCTCAAGCCAACTTATGTGGCGACGATACAAAGTCCAAACTTCTGAGAAATATAGCAGGGTAGTCAGAACACATGTCTCATAAACCTTCACTTTCGCTCGAAAAGTAATCCCTCTGTCCAACAATAGCCTCTTCTCTAATTTTCCAAATGCGACAGAGGCCTTTTGAATCCGACTGTAAATTTCCGAGTCAAGGGAGCCATGAAGTTGAAAGCTGGTATATTCTATGCATATTCTTCTGAGGATTTGGTGAGTCATTTTATCTATTTATATATTAGCAACACGCTAAAAATCTCTAAGGATAATGTGTAGTTTATCTGAAATTTCTCTCCACGAAGAGGTTCCTATATAAAGCACCCTTGGGAACAGGTGACAACCTTGGGAACCTTTGATAATGGCACTCGCACGTCTCCGTGTAAAATTAAAAACCGCCGTTTCAGCACCCCAAAAGCTTGCTCTATTGTGACCCTAGTTCTTCTATGCGCGAAGAAGAGGAGGAAGAACAAGAAGAAAGAAAGAAGAAAAGAAAAAAGAAAGAAGAAGAAAGTAGCAGAAGAACACGGGGAAGAAGAACAAGAGAAAGAAGAACAAGAGAAAGAAGAACAAGAAAGAAAGAAGAAGAGGAAGAAGAAGAGGGGCAAAAAGAAGAAGAAGAAAAGTGGCGTGTATGGAGGGACAGGTTGTATCTGGCCGCGTTTTAATTGCACTACTTCAACTTGTAACGTTTAAGCCTTTATTTTTAATGTTTTTATAAATAAGAAATAAAATAAACATCAAGAAACGGTAGTAAGTTGTTGTGTTCCTTCTCAAAAGTAAATTTTTGAACTTGGTGTAAGCTGTTTAAGTTTTTGAGGAATTCGTCGCATTCGGACTGCTTTTCAAATATTGCAAATGTGTCATCGACATAACAAAAATAAAAAATGGGCTTTTGGCAAGATTCAAACAGTTGAAGTTCATGAAAACCAACAAAGATTTTTGCTAATGCTGGACCCAGGGGACTTCCTATGCTTACCCCGTTCTGTTGTCGGTACATTTCATTATTGAAGCTGAATGTAGGCAGAGAAACATCTTTCTAAGATGTAAACAAAGACTATGGGGAGTGCAGAGCGTGAAATCGCTTAGTGGGCTGCCAAAACGGCAATTTTAAAGCTACGTCTTTTAAACTTGGTGAAATGGAAGAACATAAAAAGGATGCTTTGATGTGCTTACACATTTTCTTACTAACTAGAAGGCTGCACTGTCTAGTTGATACGTGAAGATATGGTACAGTAGGGAAATTTCGGTGTTGGAAGTGAGTGTCAGTGTATTGTTATTGATGGTTTTGAAAAGCTTCGTTTCTCTGTGCACCGAGGGGTTTAAAATACTTTGGCGCGGACGTTTTATTGATCTATTATTCACAGTCATTTTGATCCGCATATGTAAAAATAAATGTCCCTTGGAAACCAATTTGTAATAAACTAAAATTATATTTTGTAAACAAATGCCGTCCAGAAAGGGGGGTTAAGAGCTAATTACCCCAAGGGAACGGGTTCCGATGGGGACCTGTGAGATATGCAGGCACAAAACTATTTACTAGCCCTGTAACCTCTATTCCCGATATCGTTATTTTTATTCCGGGGACTTTAAAAATTATTGCCAATGTCAATCATACGTTTCCAATGTCTGTTGTAAGGATTCGATCCCACAAGTCTCCGCGTCGTGCACCTTCACGTGATAATGATACATTATGACCAAGTCTCCGTCAAACCGAATTTAGTTGTCAATCGTGAGCTCTCAGCGTGTATAAGCTTACATATGGAAGGAGAGTTTGTTGTGATAATTTCGAAAGCAAAGTTAATCATTAGAGAGACATACGACGATATTTTGCTAGAATATCCTACCTAAGAGTTTATTTGTTTAGCCCCTGTGATTAGAGCTGCAATATAAATAATATTCATTGACAAATTTATTTGCTCTTTTCATTTCTAGATATGAACCATCCTATTCACAAGTTATCAAACCAGTTTACAACTCAAGTCTTCACAAATGGCTGAATCTTCCAAGGTCCATACTACTACATGCAAATAAGGTTGCACCAATGCTTGAAGCACTTGGCTATCCTACAAAACTGTTGCAACATGACTATTCAAAACTGTAATGACATATCTGTACAGATGTAAACTCAGTTACTCTTAGGGAGCTTATTGACGTCTCCACGTAAAGTGTAAAGACACGTAAAGACACGTAAAGTGTCGTCCTTTAAAACACGCTGTAAACATTAGAATTGTGTAGAAACTCAAGTACTGACCCAATACTAATGATGCTGTCGAGAGGACCCCGCTCCCTCTTAATCAGAACGTAACAGTTAAATAGTCCCAAAGACTTAGTTAACAATTCTTTTTTCGATTTCGACTTTGAAATCTCATACCGCACAAAGGCGGGCATCATTACTGAGACTGCCTATGGTTTGGTATATTTGTGATTCACTTGTGATGTCATGCTGATCTTGTGCTTAATGTGTTTTCTTCCTGTGAGCTAGATTCCATATGTGTAGACTTTGGTAAGATATGTTATTGACGTGATTGTGCTGGTGTAAGATATGTTATTGACGTGATTGTGCTGATGTAAGATATGTTATTGACGTGATTGTGCTGATGTAAGATATGTTATTGACGTGATTGTGCTGATGTAAAATATGTTATTGACGTGATTGTGCTGATGTAAGATATGTTATTGACGTGGTTGACCGAGATGCTGTTTTGTCTGTCCCGCGAACCCAGCTGTAAACCCAGCTGACTCATGCCGAAAACAATAGGCTTTGTCCCCAGGTCTCTAGAAAGAAGCACATAAGGTCGTAGAGTAAGAAGGGCCAGAGGGGTACTAACTAGTGCCACAACTGTACTTAGAAGAAAGAATTCAAAGCATTCCTGGGAACAAACCGTCTTTAAGATATGATGTTCCAAAGAGACAGGGCGTCACGAAGCTGGCCCTCTAAGAGAGGGGGTCAGTTGGGATTTCCAAAATATGAAGGGGGGGCGGTCATAAGTTTCATCAAAAAGCTTTTAAGTACACAATGTTTTCGCTATTTCGTGCAATATTCTTATTTTGTACCACAAACAAACTATTTGTACTTTTAAGTGTTGTGGTTATGGATTCAAGCTTCCTGAGTCAGAATTTAAGATAACTTTTAAGTCATGTTAGCAGTTCATTAGATAACACGAATTATTTACATTTTTATAAAAGTTGAGTTTGTTATTTCTTTATTACTTCTGCAGTAGTCTATACCTTGACTGCACAAACACTAGTCTGGGTAAACACACACACACACACACACACGATTATTACTGCTACAAACATTTACTACTTTATCACATCACTGCTGTCACACTAGACATCTCTCTATCCCTTGCTTTGTGACCAGACCTTATTTCTAGTGCTACACCCAAAGTCATATGGCTTGTGACGTCATACACCACTAGGCTCCTGAGCATTGCATGACACTGCAGTGATAGTACAACAATTATCATAACATACCTGATTCGATAACTATACTATGCCAGTCAAGTGTCTTTCACAAGCTCTTTCTTCGTAACACAAACTTTGAATTTAAAACGTTTTAGTTTTGGGATCTTTTCCCAGTTTGGAGGCTTGAGAATGGTGTCCATAGTCGCTTTCGTCGTGGATCAATAAAGATTTTATTAGATTTTTTTCTGTACAATCGACACGTCTCTGTACTAGAGTCCAGTTAACAGCTGTTCGTGCTTGAAACGCCATAAAACCATATCTCCGAAAACGTGTCAACTTATTGGGCTTAAGAGCTCTTAATCTCTTATCTGTGCACCATTTTCTTTGCGAAACTTAATCTGCTCATTCTTTGAGTAAAGGTTTGTACCTCTTTTCTACGCTTTGTGCACCATGGAATGTACGCATCTAGCGTATGCAAACTATGTCAAATATGCCTTATCAGCGTATTTTGAACCCTTTGTGCACCATGAAATGTACGCATCTAGAGTATGCAAACTTTGTCAAATATGCCTTATCAGCGTATGTTGAACGCTTTGTGCACCATGGAATGTACGAATCTAGTGTATGCAAACTTTGTCAAATCTGCCTTATCAGCGTATTTTGAACGCTTTGTGCACCATGGAATGTACGCATCTAGTGTATGCAAACTATGTCAAATATCGGGAGAGCGCCGATTTCGTGGAAATCGAGAAAATAACAGACTGTGGCTTTTATCTTTTTGTGAGGCAAAGTATCGGACATGAAGCTGGCCCTCTAAGAGAGGTGGGGCGGTAGGGATTTCCAAAATATGAAAGGGGGGCAGATCATGAGTTTCATCATTCTCTGTAAATAATCCTAAAAATAGCATCCATTCAGTTTTTTATTATATTTGGTTACATCAATACAAAAATGTCAGAGGTGGGTAAATTCAACTGAAAGTGGCATTGCATAGTCTAAATTCTAGCACTCCAGCACCCGCCCACCATGATTCTTCTTCCCTTTTTCTTCTTCCTTTTTCCCATTTCCCAAACCCCATCGTCCAACAATCTAATCATTCTTTTTCCATCACAACAGCTATCCTCCCCATTCACATTTGTTATGTAACCCTTTCCTAAACCGAACCCCAAACCGATTGCTGATTGCTTTTTTTCTAAATCTCCAGCTATCTCTGTTGATTGTTTCCATGTTTCCTTGTTGCCACTTTCCTTTTCCCGAATTTCCAAATTCCCTAACCCTAGTTCTAAGTTTGAACTTAAAGAGGCAGTACATTTAGGGTTTATACAAGAACGTTTTATGCCTCACAGCCTATACAAGAAAAAATACATTTTTATGCCTTTTGATTTGTTGTATTGTTTTCTAATTTGTTCATATGAATAATCAGTCGTGTTAGATATTTTCTTTCTGTAGAGAAAAAGTTTTGGGAATTTAAAAGATAAAATGCAAGTAAAACATGAAAGGTAAAGATTCAAAACTTCAGTACCATCAACTTCCATTTCATGACTTTCACAAGTTCATCTTTTGAGACATAAAGTTCCTTTTTGAGATACTTCATTAATGAATTTTTACCATGTGGCCTTTTCTCATTTTTTACAGGATAGTCATTGACGGTGGATTTTGCAGTTTGAGTAGTTGACCTTTCCTTACCTCGGATGGTATTCGCAATACTAACTGTGATTTTCTGTTCTTCTTCTACTTCTGCACGAAGCACTTTAAGCATCTTCTCTACATCTTTACTGATTGCATCCTCTTTAAACTTTCTTCTGTCCTCTAAAGGCATCTTGAAGATGTATATCTTCTTCAATCGCTCTGTCAAGGGCTGTGTTGGAATCAGACCTAACGTTACAGTTTTACCACCCTACCATTGAATTACGATACTAATTTTTTTCTTTAACGATAAAATTTCTTAAAATACATGACTAAATCAACGAACATACCACTAAATAACCAAAATATATTCGTCATCATCATCATCATCATCATCATCACACACACACACACAGACATATATATATATTTATTTATATAGACTCTCAAAAGCCGTCTACCACCTATGCGTATAAATATTATATAAAGCTCAAAAAATACACATTATCTTTCACATACAAAGCCGTACCTGGGGAGACATGCCGACTTTAGGCTTTATCTGATTCTCACAGAGAAAGTCGTACCTGTGTAAACATACCGACTTTAGGTTTTACCCGACCTTCACATAGAAAGCAGTACCTGTATAGACACGCCGATTTTAGGCTTTACCAGACCTTCACATAGAAAGCAGTACCTGTGCAGACTTGCCGATATTAGGCTTTACCTGACCTTCACATAGAAAGCCGTACCTGTGTAGACATGCCCATTTTAGGCTTTACCAGACCTTCACATAGAGCAGTTAACGTTTCTTCTTGTTTATGTAGATGATATCATATTTGCTGCCAAAGATATGCCAGTGCTGAAAAAGACAAGGAAGGAGGATAAGGCAGATGCGTAGGTTCCGTTTTACTGCAAATCGAGTCCGATTTTCACTTGAGAACTGCAAGTGGGCTCCACTGAGATATATAAATCAAAACCTCCATTTACCCACTTTCTTTACGTAAAAAATTTGATTGTGTTATAAAATAAGAATCGTTATCTAACAGATGTTTGGGAAAGATTTCCTTAGGGTCTTCAATAATGTGTTATCAGACGTTGTTTTTTTCTGTGTTTGTTTTCTACTCCGCTGTTTCAAGTGGGTCACAAATAAATTATTATTATAGATTAGTTTTTTGTTATGATGTTACGTACTAACTCTTAACTCCTAAATCAATATTCTTTTTTACTTGGATTTTGTGTTTTCAGTAAAATGCTAGTTTTTTATAGTTGTATAAAAATTGAGAAATATCATCAGTTGGTTTATTTGTCCTGGTGTTACTGATACATAATACAGGCAAACAAGCCAAAATTATGGGTCGACCGAAAATTAGTCGAGGAATTGAAAGGGAAAGACCCCTTTCTCCTTAGATTGAAGGGGTTCAAAATCTTAAAAGAAAACACCGTTATATAGATTTTGAAGGTATTAAAACTGTACTTGAAAAGATGGCAGATTTACAGGTCTATAGAGATAATTAATTATACCAACGTTCAATATTAGTAAAATGTTATCATAAAGGTCGAGGACCAGATAAATATGATAAAGTAAATACTGCACGACACCTAATCAAGAAAATTAGTATATCGGTTGTGGAGCACACAAATTGCACTTCCAACTTGCATAAGGCGAAGTGTTACTCAACCATCTCACAAAAAGTTGCATTGTAGGCCTACAGTCAAAAAAAATCATTGTTAATCAAAGCAAGAAGTACGCATGAGAAAAAAGTACACATTTAAGTCTACCATAGACACACAGTGTATAACTTTTAATTAATTTCATATTTTTGGATAATCTTACATAATAGATTAAGCACTTTAACCCATTGCGGCCCATCGTCACGTATACGTGACGGCCGGTGTCACTGCACGAATGCCCATCGTCACCTGTGGGGTTTGTTTGCCCTCCATCTGGAAAGCGGAAATGAGATTTCATTTCCGGAACGCTCAGACTGCAAACGACCTATTGTAACTTTAACCACTTTAGGCCTATCTATATCGTTTGTATTTTTACCGTAGATCCTTGGGACAAAATATGTTAAATGAACTATTTCCCCATTTTCATAAAATATTTTGGTTTCAGTTTCAAAATTACCTACCTAAATTTGTTTGTATTACAAATCTTGTAATTTATATATTTTACTTTTTAAATAAATATTTTAGGAAGAGAAAATACGTACAAGAAACATTTCTCACATATCATTCCATGCTACAAGAAACAGTTCTCCCATATCCTTCCATGTTACAAGAAACAGTTCTCACATAGCCTTCCATGTTACAAGAAACATTTCTCACATGTCATTCCATGTTACAAGAAACATTTCTCACATATCATTTCATGCTACAAGAAACAGTTTTCCCATATCCTTCCATGTTACAAGAAACAGTTCTCACATATCCTTACATGTTACAAGAAACATTTCTTACATATCCTTCCATGTTACAAGAAAAATTTCTCACGTGTGCATGTATGTTCCTGTGTGTCTGTGTGTGTCTTTGAGTGCGTTCGTGTGCGTCTGTGTGTCGGTATGAGTGTGTGAGTTTGCGTGCGTGTGTGTGTGCGTGCGTGTTTGCGTGCGTGTATGCGTGCATGCGTGCGTGCATGCGTGCGTGCATGCGTGCGTGTATGCGTGCATGCGTGCGTGTATGTGTGTGTGTCTGTGTGCGTCTGTGTGTTTCTGTGTGTGTCTTTGCATGCGTTCGTGTGCATCTGTGCATCTGTGTCTGTGTGAGTGTTGTGTGTGCAGTTCTTCCTTGGTCCAGTCACATGGCGCAGAGAGGCTGGTCTCTAATTGCGTTGAGCTGGATGTCGATATCCACGGGTGGATGATTGGGGGCTAATGTGGCGATTAGAGAAATAGAGTATGCTAACATCAGAGGTCACCTCACGGGTTGGATCCCTGGTGGTGACGTATTTTCTATTTTTCTAATGTTCTTTTCAAAACTGAGTTATAATTACATAACTTTATACTTCACAATTATGCAATTGAATAGCATGTACTTGGAAGAAGATCACCCAGCTCCCCTTTAGTCCTTTTAGTCCTTTTAGTCCTTTTAGTCCCTTTAGTCCCTTTATTCCTTTTAGTCCCTTAAGTCCCTTTAGTCCTTTTAGTCCCTTTATTTCCTTTAATCCCTTTAATCCCTTTAGTCCCTTTAGTCTCTTTATTTCCTTTATTTCCTTTGGTTCCTTTGGTTCCTTTAGTCCTTTTAGTCCTTTTAGTCATTTTAGTCCCTTTAGTCCCTTTAATCCCTTCAGTCTCTTAAAGTGGTGCAGTAGTTGCTTTTGTTTGTGACATTTTGTAGCAATCCGGTAACAAATATGGGTTCCTTACATTTAACCTTTCCCGACGGCGGTGATTGCTAGTTCAAGGACTCCAGGCCACGATGTATCTGTAGAAAACAGCCGGCGAAAGTGAATCTCTCTCCCTTCCAATGTCTCGACTGGTTCCTACAAGATTGTTTCGAAGCAGACAGAACGACAGACTTAACCACTTTCTGTATAGCAGGGAGTCTTCTTCTTCTTCAAGTGCCTTGTCGTATGACGTTGGCGACCATGATGTGCCATCTTCTCCGGTCCCTGGATAGGTGCATGGTTATTATCATCATCATCATTATCATCATGATCCTCAACAGTATCTTTCTCCTTCTCATCAATCATGATCATGATCATGATCATGACGATGATGATCATCATCATGATCATCATCATCATCATGATCATCATCATCATCATCATCATCATCATCATCATCATCATCACCGTTTGACGTCTTTTTCCGTGCTTGCATGGGTTGGACCGTTTCAATCTGATGGCTCCTTTCCGGGTCCTTAGCAACTTCTTTTCCAATCCTAATGTCTTCCGGTCACATCTGATTCCGTACCAGTTTGGATCCGTACCAGTTTGGATCCGTACCAGTTTGGATCCGTACCAGTTTGGATCCGTACCAGTTTGCATCCGTACCAGTTTGGATCCGTACCAGTTTGGATCCGTACCCGCGTAAACAGGGTCTTACTCTATAAGATAATTATAGCAGATAAAATCACCTTGTAATAAAGACACCTGATAGCCACAGTATAAAATCTAAACAACACCACAAAGTAATGACTATCTGTCCTACAAGAATTTCTACAGATCCAAAGTCAAATATGATCTTGTAAAACGCATTGTGCACCATGGAATATGCACATTCCAAGCATGCAAGTGTCACTAAAGCCACCTTTTGGTGCTATACTAAACGCATTGTGCACCATGGATTGTGCACCATGCATTGTGCATCATGGTACGCATTCGAAGCATGCAAGTGTCACTAGAAACGGCTTTTGGTGCTATTCTAAACGCATTGTGCTCCATGGAATGTACGCAGTCCAAGCATGCAAGTGTCACTAAGAACAGCTTTTGGTGCCACTCTAAACGCATTGTGCACCATGGAATGTACGCATTCTTGTCATGTACATTGTTACATTGTTTCGTGTAATTTTGTTCTTTTTAGATACCAATTGTTCCCGTTTTTTGTAATCTTAAAGAATCGTCACAATCGACCATAAAGAAGGTTGTTTTTCCATTTGTGCTATACTTCGGATCTCTGAAAAGAAAGGCTACTTCTATGATTCCTTACGGTCGATCCCTCGTGGCATTACTGTAATTACGTGATAGCTACGGACTTAGTGGTAATCGTAGAGAAATCTTGAACTTCGGGTGCCATAAAAAGGAAAATCAGGTTACACAGCCCTTTAAAAGTTATGAGCTGAAATGTGTAGCCGCGGGCCTACTAGGCCCCCCCCATGTAAGATAGGGTTAAGTCAATTCTGAGGATTTGCATTGTTTTGGGAATAATAAAAAGTCAGGTATTGTTCCAGAAGGTTTTGTGTAGGTTCACAAAGACTTCAGCAGATCTGTTAATAAATTCTCTCTGTGAGGTGCCAAACATTAAAAAAAATCGAACAAGGTGTGTCTCTTTCTTATATGTTTTAGGTAAACCATACATTCGAGATCGTTGGAAACCATTTTACGGGACATTTGTAAACCCTAGCCCCTTACTTCTTACTCTAGGACTCTAATCCCTTATAGAAAGGTCATTAGAAAAGAAAAAACTAAAGAAAAATTTAATTAGTTTTAGGTATAACTGAGACTAATATCATGTTAGACCAGGGATCTTTGACGTATGGATTGGTATCTCCAGATCGAGACAATAGATTTCGTGTTCTTCCGGTCAATGAAAACTGGCTACCTTCACACGAAAGATTGAGCTGCGAGGAGATTAGGTTTTTGTCGCAGTGAGCAACTGAGGATACCAGAGGTAATGGCCTCTGTACTCTTCTTCAAAGTTAATATAGCTATATATAGGCCCTATATATGTATTTGTATATTAGTTTTGAACAGAACTCTAGAGAAATAGAAAAGTATGTCACCACCGGGGATCGAACCCGTGACCCACGCTCGATGGTATTTGTATATATATGATTAAAAATTTTATATGCAGTTTCTGTCTATCCTTTAAAACATCTTTTACAAAGTTAGCAGTAAATGCAGTTAAATGTAAGCTGCTATCTTCACTTATCTTGTTTATGTGAAAATTGATGGTCCAATGGTTAAGGTGTTGGTTTTCAAACCAATGGGTCATGGGTTCGAATCCCCTCAGCTCCATTAGTGGAAAAAGAAAGCAAGCTATTGTGGTAATGCTCCACTCTGTGATATATATTTATATATAATAAATGCTATGTGTCTGCTGAGTACTTATATATTGCTGGCACTGATGAAGGCTCAAAGCCAAAACACAATTAATAATAATAATAATTTTTTAAACTCAATGCCTTTATTGCTAATCTTCATTTTACAATAACATTTCCCGCTGTTTTCATCTAAAGTCACAAAGACGTCGGGAGATGTGACACTTTCGGCTGCCGACGTTACATCAACTACAGTTGATATAGATTCGTCAGCCGCCGTTCCAAGCACCGCGTTTTTTACAGATTCATGTTCGGACTTGCCGTGTACGATAAGTCTCACAAAATCGTCTGCCAGCGATCCGTGTGCCGCAATTGATTCCGATTCGTACGCCGGAGTTGAATCAACTACAGCTGTTACAGTTTCGTCTGCCGGTTAAGAGGCATTGAAATCGCTAAAGATGTTCCGGAAAATTATATGACTACCCCCTCCGTGGACTACGAGGCCTTCATGCTAATTCCAGAAACGATACCAACTTCTGCTCCTTACAAGGACTCCTCCAAGGGAAAAGGGCATGTCAGCTCCCAAAGGTCCTTTGTTAGGTCCCAGTCCTTCCCCTTTGGCAGGTTTATATATACTTGTATTTACTCATTCATGTGACGCTAGTAAAGGAACAATATCCTCACAACTTTTAACATTTCTTTGTAAGTTAAGGTTACTTAAGGACATGGCACCTCCTCGGTACGTGACTGAAAACTTTTTCTTTTTCATGCTTTATTACGGCTTGTTTGAATTTAAAACCATAACAATTTCTTTTCCTCGCTTCTGCCATTGCCACTACAACACAAGGATGAAAAAAGGCCAAACACTTCACGCTGTTTCAAGAAAATGCGAATGCACTGCAATGGTTTCAAAATTGAACTGACATATGCGGCCATTTTCACTCGGACATATCAGCTGACACTAGCCCATTATCACATAACATAACATAACATCGCATTAGCCGACGTAAAAAGAGTTTCTAAGCAGTGCCATCTGACTAGTCAGCAGAATACAAACTCACTAGTTTGAATGTTAATTTGACGCGAGAGTGGATGTATGTGCACAGTTGCGTTAAAAAACTGTCGCTGTTATGGATTTTATTGCCTTTTAATGTCTGCCTACTAGTTAATATTTCCTAAGATTGCGGTTTTGCCAGATAGAGTTGACTATCGACGGGTGTCCTCGGTATTACCAGGGTTACCATTGTTACTAGCATACAAGACTACTGGACACACTAGGGAAAGCCTTCATTGGAATTGGTTGAGCACATTTTTCCCCGCTACGTGATACTAAACAATAACATGCTCTTGAGCACATGCTGTCGATTCCAGACAATTCCTCCATCGGCTTTGATTTAGACTACAACCTCCCGCTCAAAATTTTAGTACATATAGACTTGATTTTCAAAATAGGTCATTGTGTTGCGAAGAGACAACAGGAAAATGTGGTGAAGAACAACAATGTTGGGAATTCGGTTTTCCACCTCTTCTTTCATATACTGAATCTTTAAGAACCAAACGATGATAAGAGTGGACTACCGAATACATAAAAGTTGTTAGCGACTAAATTGTGGATTTATCACAGTCTGAATGCAACAAATTTTTACGAGAGCTAATTGACCCCAAAACATTTACGAAAGTTAAATTTGGCCAAGACAAGGGGCTTTTCCCGTGTACCCCATTGACTTTGGAGGCTCAAGTCTGGGTGAAACATAAATTGATAGGGTGAACATAAATTGATAGCAACTTCCGACAAACAAGTGCGTTTGTTGTAAGAAACCACTGACTTAACAATGTAGAACTTTTACAATGAATAACTGTTGCCTGGAAGGCTACCTCCGCGCCTAATGTGAGGAATATAAATTTTGCTCCCATCACTTTTTTTTAATTTGCTACATGCTTTAGTTATATATTAACAAAACAAGCATTCCTATACACAACAACTTTGGAATTATACCCATAGACACCTGCTTGAAGAACTAGGCAGCCTGGTCCTTGTAGATTGAAATGGCTATATTTGATACCACTTATTTTTCAATCTTGAAACTTGTTCAACCTGCTTGAGACTCTAGGTGGGCAGACCTATTAGGTTTAGGATGCTTGTTCATCTGTAAGTTCATGCAACTTTGGTATGCTCAGCACAACAAATCATCACAGTATTCATATCGGATACCTTTAGTTGCAATTTGCGAACTTGCTAACAGTGAAGTCTACTTCTCCTATTTTATCAATGTAAAACTTGATGTTCAGCACAACAAATCATCACAGTGTTCATATCAGATAACTTTAGTTGAACTTGTGCACTTGACAACAGTGGATTCTACTACTCCTAATCTATTTTATCAAAGTAAAACTTTATGCTCAGAACAACAAATCATCACAGTATTCATATCGGATACCTTTAGTTGAACTTGCCATGTTTTTTACTCCTGTTTTTTACCTTCATAACTGATTTAAGAGAGTGATACTAATACTAATCTCGATAAGAACAGACTTCAAATGGACAAAGAAGTACGCTCATGGACTAGAATGACGAACTGTCCGTTTCGAGTTCGTCTCTCTTACCATCTTTTTTACTCCTGTTTATTACCTTTATTACTGATTTAAGAGATTGACACTAATACTAATCTCCATAGCAACACACTTCCCCCGGCCAAATAAGTACGCTCAAGGATTAGAATAGCGGACTCCCCACTTCGGAAAAGAAAAGGATAGAGAAAGAAGGTAATAAGAATAAAAAGAGAAAAAGTAAGGCAATTGCTAGTTTCCTTGTTGATTAAAGTAAAGCTTTTGGTTTATATCATGAGAAATGTGAAACAACGCAGGTGGCAAAGTTAGAGGGGAAAGGAAGAAAGCTGGAGAACAATGATCGAAAATGAATGAAGAGGAAAGGAGAAAGGAAGAAGAAACAAAGAACCAAAGTGAGGGGTAAAGAAATACAGTTGGGGAGGAAAAACAAAAGGTCGTGAAGAGAAGGAAGAACTCAAAAGTAAATCGTGGCTCTGTACTGCGACCTTCCCGGCGACCATGTCTTAGCTATGTTACATGATCATAAAGTTCCCTTTTTCATAAATCATTCAAGTGAAGAATCTGACACGCACTTGTGAAGGTCAGATAGAATAGTCCTGAAGCTTCTCCTTCTCTCCTGCATTTCTTTTCTGAAAGAAATGCATGGGAACATACCTTCAATTAGTGCAATCTCAAGAGAAGACGGCTAAAACTTGCTGGATACTGTCACAGAAGGAAAGATGACCTGGCAACTGTTATCTAAAATGGCAATAATAGATAAAAATGGATTTACTCTTTTATTTATCTAACTAAATGCAAGTTGGTGGTTACTCTCACTCATTTGAATCTCTGAGCAGATCAAGCAAATAAAGGAAGCGACAGCATGTGCATAAATAAACAACTTTATCTACTTATTAAGTTTGCTTACGAACTGACAACGACATGCTAAATACTGAAGATACCGAGGTTTTTGAATCTTCCTCCACTGCTAGGACCAACGTTTTAATTGCCTTGATTTTGATGTCATCCTTGATGTTACTTTCGACAAAAGAATTTGTTTACAGCTTCTTATACGTTTATACCATAATGCGAGTAATAAATATCGTGTTGTGCACTTGTGTGTTATTTTCCGTGACACTTCACACGATTGCTCTGACCAGTGTCTGGCGAAATGGATTAGCAAGATGAATTCATTATTTAACTCAAAATTAAAATTTTGTACTACAAACCTATTTTTGATTACTTTTATATATGTTTGGTAGCTAATATTGACACCAACCTTGTTTCTCTAGGTAAAATGTTGCGGTATCAATAGTTATCATCATGAAATGTGGTGGTAGTCGCGAGGTAGACTTTCGAAAAATTCTTGCTGTTAATATAATAGAGAAATTCGCCTCTTTTCATGTAAGGGAACATTATCAATAGGGTGGTTACATGCCACAAAGACTCTGGAGAAACTCTTGATGGTACGGTATTAAAGCAGAGCTTTTTTTTGAGTTAGGAGACGATGAAAGGCGGCGGTAGTTCGGTAGTTGCCAAGGAGACTTTGTTGAAATTCTTACCGTTACGGTATTATAGCAATTCTCCTTTTTTCATGAAGGAGATTTTCTGTTTATTTAGGGTAGTTTCAATGTCAGGCCCACTGCTCATCAGGGGTCTTTGATTGAGAGATTGCCATATTCTCGGCCTTTTGGCAAGGAATGGATGTAGTATCTGTTCCCATTGATGACGGATGCTTTCCATAATCCGCGGGAGGCGGTCCTACTGGGCAGTTGAGCCTGCTTCATGGATTGCTTCTCTGCCCGGTAGTACAAATTGAGGGGCGTTGCCCTTGGACGCCCCAGCTGCCCTTTATTTATTAGTTAGCCTGTTTGGTGGTTTTTCTGTAACTTAACATGGCAGGTGATGACTCTATTTAATGGGTGGTTACTAATTAAATGTAAATTATAAAACAATGAATAGATGGACCCCCATCTAGAAAAATCAACCCCCACCTACAAAGACAACCCCTACCTAGAACTCTAAAGGCCAACCCCCACCAGGAAGAAATTTTTGGGTATAAACTTCTAAAAGTTTGAATTGCCGCTTCCCACCAATAATGTAAATAGAAACAGAACACTAATTTAGAGTTCTTCCATTAAAACATTTGATCACTTGAGAGGTTACACAAGCTGCATTTTGTGGGTACTATAGGAGGGATTCGATAAACTAACAAGGCATTTGGGATATAATTTATGTAAAATACCTTTAAGTCTCTATTTGTAAACCTTAAAGCGTTCTGAAAGAAGCCTCGTGTATACCATATTTACTTTTTTTAATCTGATTTACTATTCTTGTTATCTTACACTCTGTCTCTTGTCAACTATCTGTAATACTTGTTGTCTCTTGTCAACTATCTGCAATACTTGTTGTCTCTTGTCAACTATCTGCAATACGTGTTGTCTCTTGTCAACAGAGGCTGGGTTTGCATATTGGGTTGATGACTGTGAAGAAACGTGTGTCACTCGTTGTTTTTACTGGTGATTACTGGGACGTATTTCGAGAAAAAAATGTTTGCTACTGGAAAATTTCACAAGAGCCGCTTTACTACCACTCCTAAGATGTCGCAAACGAAGTTAGGCAATGACAGGCCTTATTCTACCGGCTATGGATGCTTCTGGCGAGACTAAAGCTTTCAAGAGTCCAAACACATTACTAATCGTTATACCTTTGCTCCACCTTCCCACGAAATCAGGATGTATGCAGTGTTATGTTGTAAGCAAGAGAATATTGGCTTCTACAACACAAAGAACAAGGACACCTGTTCTGAAAAGTGTAAGCGATAACCATATAGCTGAGTGACGTGAGCACACGTGAACAACGCCCTGCCTCTGAATAAGCTCCATGACCAGTGAGATGCTTATTTGGCAAATTTCATAAATGATTCATGTCTAGTTTTTGCTTGGCTTGGTGTTATAAAATTCTGAATCTTCTTTTGTTATTTATTCCCCTCCGACATTACCAAGTGCAGTAAACCTGCCGAACCCCCAAATTACTGCACTCAGGCATAGTATATCATTTTAAGTGTCGCTTCTGCCAAGAAGCGTATTTAGGTCAATACGTCAGACAATACGTCAGTTTCGTAGACGGTTGTCGGATCATTTGGGAGTTTCACCTTTAAATGGAAAAACACTTTCTAGCCCTCCATATTCTAGTATTCATCTACATGCTGAAAACTGTTCTCAGCCGTTCTCTGCCTCTGACTTTACTTTTCTCACTTCTGCTTCTTCTGAATTCGAACTTCTTCTGAAAGAAAGCCTTTTCCTTTACCTCATCTTCTGTCTTCTCCTTCTCCTTTACCTCGTCTTCTGCCGTCTTCTCTTCTTCTTTTACTTCATCTGCCCTCCTCCTCCACCTTTACCTCATCTTCTGTCTTCTCCTCCACCTTTACCTCATCTTCCGTCTTCTCCTCCACCTTTACCTCATCTTCTGTCTTCTCCTCCTCCTCCTTTACCTCATCTTCTGTCTTCTCCTCCTCCTTTACCTCATCTTCCGTCTTCTCCTCCTCCTTTACCTCATCTTCCGTCCTCTCCTCCTCCTTTACCTTGTGAACTGGAGGGCCAGACGTACGAATGTGGTGAGTGATAGTGTGTTTGAGGGCAGACTCTTTGTAAGAAGGGCGAATAATGTCCGGAAATTTATGGAGAAGAGCTTGATACTGATCGGAAGTGTTGAGAATACAAAACATTGGGCGAGGTGAAAAGTCAGAGGAGGAAATTCCATGTATGAAGCGACTGGTTGTTGTGTCTATCAGCTGTTGATGTCTGACGTCGACTCGGAGAGAAAAGTGTGATAGAAAATCAGTTCCAAGAATAGGTGTAGGGACATCCATGACATCTGAGTAGAAATGAATAGAAACTAGTCATCCTCCATCATGTATTTACAAAAAGAGATATTAAAATTTTCATGAACCTGTGCAGGCTATTTTAATATACTTTACTTACTTTACTTATACTTTTAACGTCTCTTGATCTCATTTTCTTGAGGTGAGACGGGCGATGGTGGATCGCCATTTTTGCCTGTCCAAGGCCTGTATTTGGTTCAAATTTCCTTTCCTCAGGTCCTCCTCCATGTTTTTCCTCCAAGTTTTCTTGGGTCGGCCCGGTGGTCGTAGCCTGGTCCCTCCAGAGCTTTCTCAGGATATTCGAAGAGTTTTTATCTCTCACTGTCAGCAGCTCTCTTGATTTCTTGCAACACAGTTCGATAATTGATTTGTAGAGGCTCACAGCAAACAAAAATATCCCCTTTTAGATCTTACTTGCTTTTATACATCTATTAAGATTACGCAACAGTTCATAATAACGAAATGGGAGCAAGGAGTAACTCCGGGAAATAGTAACAAAAAACTAAAAATTGAATTTCGATAACAGTAAATGAATCAAAAGAATCGGCTTTATGGGACTTGAACCCATGACCCTCAGATTAAAAGTCTGATGCTCTACCGACTGAGCTAAGTGGGCTCTATTAAACCCAACTTTTCTCGTCATCCTTGTGTTGGAGATCTTCACTCTTCCAGAAAAAAGTCATTCTAATGTTGTATTTACCTCCAAAACTCGTCCTTTGTTAAGGGATAACCAATGTTAAATAAGCCAAGAAAAATAGGTAGCCCGTCGACACCTGACCTTCAAAATATCAAACTTAGAGAATGTATCAATACAAGGAAAAGCTCAGGTAACTGAGAACATTCTCAACATTTTTGTTGGAAATACCATTTTTGAAGGAACAATGAGCTAAATATTTGAAAATGAAGTGAGCAAATGATTTAAATGTTTGATGAGAATGCAACTGTCTTTGAAAGTTAAAGATGGAAATCCTAAGACATTAGAAGCCTTGGTTCTGTTAAAGATCGAATGTTCTGTAGTACAGCTTTGTGTATTCAGCGTGGTTAATAGGTATGATTAATCAGTGGAGGAGTCGGCGATGAGTCGAAAGAAATTACAATGAGAAATGCAATTGTCCATGTGAAATATATATGGTTAGAGAAATAATCATGAGTTTATAGAATACTTGAACATATCTTTTGCACTAACTTTTGCGGTAGAGCATAAAATCACCTTGAGCGACAAATTTTTATTCTAAGTATTAAATGCTTAACTGCATTCCTTTTTGTCTTCATGGTGGCCAAGATTGATACTCTCTCGTAACTAATTTAAGGGTAAAACGTTTATCAAAACATCCCTTTACTTTAATTCATAACTACTCCGTAGATGCAAATTGTCTGGACCTTTCCACCCCCTAACGATTACAAGGGCTTGAAGCAACTGATCCCGATTCTTCAATCAATAACGCCAGCATGTCCAGTTCCCAAAAACTTCGAGCCGGCTGCCTTCAGCTTGGAAAACTATTCGCCCACGGCACTTCCTTCATATCGGTTCGCGTCGATGACTTCCGTAGGAGTCGAACGGTCCTTTTCCCGGTACGAAAACCTCTTGAGAAGAAACCGGGAACGATTCACCCCGGAGAATCTGCGGAAGTACATTGTTGTGCACTGCAATGGAGACTGTTAATTGTTCCTAAATTGATTCTGATGTAAAACTCTCTCCACTCCAGTAAATCGACCGATGAAGTGGGTCTATTGTTGCTAAACTGTCAATTCTACGCAAATACTACTAGATGCTGAAAGGTTTGTAAATCGTTGTTTCCTTAAAAGATGTCAATGAAAGATTGGGAATACTTTGTACAACTAAAAAATATTCATCTTTTCTTATAATATTTTTGGCAAACATATATAACGCACTCCTTTTTATGCCTTAATTTTAAAGTAAACCTACGGCCTGACGAGCTCTTTGCGGGTCCGGCCTCGTTCTGGATCAACACTACCTAATTTTTGAAATTTGCTGGAATCCTGTAGTATGTTATCCATTTTGTGGATATAATCTTTTTGGTGTAGGATGACGACCCCTGATCCTTTATCAGCTTTTGTGACGAGGATCTCTTTGTTGTTCCTAAGCGATTTTAAAGCCTGTAAAAGTTTCCTATTCATGTAAAAATCTGTGAGGTCTATACGTGTGCCACTGTAAGCATGAGCCAAATCACTTAACCGTGCCTTTAGAGAGTTAAGTTCATCTGCAGAGAAAGGTTTGTGTTTGTTCATGATACCAGTCTCCTCCAACTAGTGCGATTGACTTTTGTGCACTGAGGATAATCGAGTAGAGGTCCCGAACGAAACATCTGCATGTTTATCCTTCCTTTTTTCACTGGCTGGAAATATCCTCGTTTTTCTTCTTCAATTTTTTTTAATTTTCAGTAATGACTTGACTTACTTATGTCTCCTGCCGGGTGTGGCACAACGTAGAGAGTGATACCAGTCTCCTCCAACTAGTGCGATTGACTTTTGTGCACTGAGGATAATCGAGTAGAGGTCCCGAACGAAACATGATATGGATACTCTTTGTCTCTCGTATGCTATCCCTATTTTCAATTCCCACATCATGTTGTAAGTCTTTAGTTTCGTAGTTAAGACCCGTTGCATGTGCATCATTTGAATGTTCTTCAAAAGCAACGGAAGACCTTTCTGAAGACGTTGATGGTTGTGCTATTACTGTTTGAGCTTCAACGAGCTGAGTATACTTAATTTTCAAGGCTTCAGGTAGAATGTGATTAAAAGTAAGGCCATGTTCGAGATATCGTTCAATCTCAATCAGGATTTCTGCAGCATCGTGTTAATAGAGGTTATAAGTACAATTGGCATAGAATGCCATAAGATATGAAGATACCACAGATTATATGGTTTCGAGTAGAAACTTCCAACATTCTACTTGGTGAGTGTACGGGCTTTGTACAGTCGGAGTACAAGAAGAGGCTTGATAATGTTGTGAAATATATTCCGTACAACGTAACACGTACTAAACCATTCAACAAAACATATTTGTAATTTTACATGATTTGTAAGCTTAATGGCACTAACAATCTCTTTAAATTCTCTATTGGGAGGAAAATCATCATTTTACTTGGTTTTTTCTTGTGTGCCTCAGCTAACTGTATTCTTGTATTTCCTTAGCATCGCAGGCAATTTACGTCGTACGACAAAGAATTTTCTCGTTGGAATGTACCATGGTGCAATTCGAGTTTAGGTTTTTTATCTGTACTGTAGGGCTCTGAGTTTAGTTTAGCCAGGGTCTTTGTAAAGTCTTCCTCCATCGGCTTTGGTTTAGCCAATTTTCAGCAGTGACCTGAAGAAGTCTATCAGACGAAACGTTGTCAATAAAGTTTCCACATTTGGCGTTGGTTCACCTAACTTAAGAAAAGTTTTTCTCTCAAGAAGGTGGGCGTTTGGGTGTTTTTCTTCAAGGAAGTGGCATTCAGAAACCTTTCAAGTGATGAAATGAAGTGGCATTGTGTAACCTTTTTAGTGTTGAAATGTTTCAATGGGAGAACTCTAAATTAGTGTTCCGTTTCTATTCACATTATTGGTGGGAAACAGCGATTTAAACTTTTGAAAATTTATGGCAAAAAATTCTTTCAGGTGGGGGTTGGCCTTTAGAGTTCTAGGTAGGGGTTGTCTTTGTGGATCTTTATCCAAGTATTAAGTTGAATACCATGATACGCCACTTAACCAAATGCTAGAACGGCCTTGGTTACGCGGGTGAAACGAGATGCTATTTCCTACAAGACGCTGAAAATACTATGAAATCCCCAATATAATCCCCCCTGAATATAAGCCCCCGCTAACATAGGACCCCTGTAAAACAACCAAAACATCCTTTTACTCATACTGTTCGTTCAATGTTTGGACATGTGGCCAAAGGTAACCCAGTTACCATGTCCAAAGCCTCCTGTGGCCTAGTTTCAGTAGGTTTTGCCTCCTTAATTGTATTACTTCACCCAAATAATACCAACAAGGACTGTAACTTGTTAATTGTGATCAGGTGCACTCTTGTATGATTAGTCCTTCCCCAATAGGAACACTGGGGTATCAGGCCTCAGATAGGTTGGTTGTCGAATTTACTTTACCCTAGCTGCCAAAGTGTCAAGTGTACGAGTTTTAAGAATTGCTCCCTGTTATATCGCGCTGTTACGATATAATATGAAGATAAGTTGACGAGGTACTACGACTAGTTTATTTAGCTAAGTATCGCCACATTAGCTCCCAATCATCCACCGGTGGACATCGACATCCAGCTCAACGCAATTGGAGACCAGCCTCTCTGATATTAAAAATGCACTACCCACAATTAGTTGAGTTGCGACTGCTTCTATCAAATGTACATCTAAGGGGAGCAAGGCAATACTGGAAGAGGGGAGCAAGGCCAGATTTGAAGAGCTTCGCCAGACTGTAATTCGCGAGGCAAACGTTCCTCAATTTAGCTGTAGCACAGGCCTATAAATATGTTGAAGAATAACTACTTATTAGAGAGATTAAGTTTTTATGTTGTTGAAGGGAATAGATTTACAGTAGCCGTGATGACATTGGTGCCTAAAGCCATTTAAAAATAGGCCTTTAAAACGTTTGTAGGTCTGAAGTCAGTTGAGACTGGCAGAACAAAATGAAGTAAATTGGCTTTGAAGTTGGTTTCCAAACGGTTGTTGACTAAATTGGTTATGGAGGGGTTGGGCAGTGATCAGTTGTTGATAAGTAGTTTGCGAAGGTTTTCTAGGGGCATACCTGATTTTATCGTAAGGCCAGGCCAGGGGGGTTGGCTTATTTTACCACAAAACCAAAAGTACCTTGGGTACTTTTGATCAAGTTTCTGGGGGTGGTCGTCCTTCTGGTCAAAGTTTTCCTCAAGACCAAAAGTACCCACCTTTTTTGCCCAGGTATTGACCAAAAGTACCTTCCCCCCCTGGATACACGAAGAATGTGTTAAACTGCTGACGTTTATTGTAACAGTACTGCCGTGACTTATAAAAATCTTGTGGCCAGTGCCATGATTATGCTGCTACAATGGCATGAGAAAAAAGGCGAGGCAAAGCAACTGAAGATGGCCACCATCGACCAGTATTACCCGGTGCTGCTCGAGGCCTATGAAGGCGCGATCGACACGCATACGGTGCTTTACCCCGGTGCCATGGCCTCGGTCGAGGCGCTGCGTGGTGATGGCTATGCGGTGGCGATTTGCACCAACAAGCCGGAATACCTGGCCCGGCTGCTGATGCGGAACCTGGGCGTGATCGACGCATTCCACGCGCTGATTGGTGCCGATACGCTGCCCACGCGCAAACCTGATCCTGAAACCCTGTTTGAAACCGTGCGTAGGGCCGGGGGCTTCGTTTGCCCCACCGACCCTGGTAATTCTTTCATCGTTTTGATATCCTGATGGAATCGTTCTTCTGGCTCATCATTCACATCTCAACAATTCTCTGGAAATTTATCCAAATGGCAATGTCAATAATAAACCTTAGTACATATATCAACGCCTATGTCCTGAGACTTTCCCACTACCTCCTTGTAGTTTTCGGCCCAGCGATTGCTTAAGATATTTTCTATCATGTCAATGTCCAAACATGGAACTCCGAGTCATTCACTGAATTAACAAATTCGCAAAAGTCTGCCGAATTGGGACCAATATATCGCCCAATCGCCGTAGATGCCAGATTCAGTCTTCAGGCACATTGTGAGGATGAACTTTTCTCCGTTTCATCAGTAGAATGCACCACTGATATACCCATACATAGTTCAGCCGGTGGGTCAACATCATTATCCGGGGTATGGCTGCCGCAGTGCCCATGCGGCTTTGAGGAGCCATATGTACGAATTAGGGGTAACGCGGTGGTCCAAGTCTGCATCCAGTACTCTTTTGATAAGGGTCGACCACCTTCAGCATTGAGGTACTGAGCATATTTTGAACCCTTTGTGCACCATGGAACGTACGCGTCTATTGTATTCAAAGTATCTTAAATACGCGTCATGAGCCTATTTTGAACGCTTTTTGCACCATTGAATGTACGCATCTATTGTATGCAAAATATGTTGGATATGCGTCATTACTCTATTTTGAACGCTTTGTGCACCATGGAATGTACGCATCTAGATTATCTAAACTATGTTAAATATGCGTCATGAGCATATTTTGAACCCTTTGTGCACCATGGAACGTACGCGTCTATTGTATTCACCACATATTGTAACAGTAAATACTGGCAGATAATGCTCTTCTTTTCTTACGCTTCAGGACCGTGCTACTTTTTGAACCAAATGATTGTCTTCTCTTGCAAACTATTGAGTGAATCATATCAACAAGATCATAATAACGATATGGCAACGCGAGTAACTCGTCAAGTCATACACATAGCATGATGTCCAATTACTAGTTTAAGCTTTTACATTGCAGCAGTAGGCATTGCCTCGGAGCATCAAACAGGGCAACGAAAATGAAGATACCGTCATTGTTCTACGCAGCACAAAGGTAGCCTTCAAACATGTTTTGGAGCCCCGAGTCCAATGTTGTAATTTGTCGACGACCATTCTAAAAAACCCAAACGGGGCAAATGTTTCATTACAGTAAAGGGCTTTCTAATGCTTGAAGATCACGCAATGATTGTTTTATATAAAAATGTTGTTTTAGTATACGTTTATTTTGTTATTAAATAAATAAATAATGTTAATTCGATTTAGGGGCTGATAACTCAGACGTTGCTTTATTTCTGAGACCATTTTAATTTTGCGTAATCATATTGATTCGCCTGAGCACGTTTCTTAAGAGTTTTCCAGTGCAAATCAGAGTTGACATTTGTGCACTCCCTATGATGTCAGGTAATCCTAATTGACGTACAAATTGTTTTAGTCTTTTGGGAAGTGTGCCCATTGCACCAATTATCCGATGGATAGTCGGCCTGATTTGTAAATGACATTTTGTTAAGATACAGGTAACGAATAAACCGTAAAACCGTGAATTCCTACATATCTACAATCCTTGTTGAGAACTCTAATGCCGTATCGGTTGCATGTTCAGATTTCAATGAGATTTTACTTTGAATCTAAATGCTGTGTATCAAGAATTTACTTGCATTACGTAAAAGCATAGTCGAATGTTTCAATTTACAGGCTGCTGACAGAAACTCATACATCTTCCTCTAGTCTAATAATTTCCTTTTATCTGATGTTTTGTTAAAAAAGTTACTTTGAATCTAAATGCTATTCATCAAGAATTTACTTTTATTACGTAAAATCATAGACCAATGTTTCGATTTAGAGGCTGCTTAAAGAGACTGTTACGTCATTCTCACTCATTTAGTGCTCTACTTCTTTGATGTACTCGTACTCGTTCCTTTTTGTAACATGTGTTTAGATCAACAACAAGTTCAAGTGCTATCATTAACTACTTGATGAACGGAGTATATTCAGTATATTCAGGGCAATTTTAACCAATAATCTAACTTAGTATTTCTTTATGGAATCATGGAAATGCAAATCACTAGCAACAGATGATGCTTGAGAATTAGGGTTTTAAACCTATACGCTACTAAACCACAAAGTGGAACGGCCTTGGTTACGTGGTAGCAACGACATGCTCAGCACAGTATTTTCTGCATGTAATTTGGAAAGCTCCTGTATATCGTTATTATTATTATTATTATTATTATTATTATTATTATTATTATTATTATAATGTCTTAAGGCTAATAGCTTCGCACTTGTCAACTGTAACTGCGAACTCGTTTAATCTCTTCGTTGATCTCCCTGGGTACAAAAATCCATGCACTCTATTCAAGTCTCTACGACCAGATATAGCTCTCATTTACAGCGTAAACTCCCTATACAAGATCATTGTAATTGAGTTGACAGTATGTTTCGAAACAAATCTCGAGAAATCATTACTTCTATGTTATTATATGCTATCAGTCATGTTTGAGTGGTGCTGAGGTGTACTAATTTTTGCAGCTTCCATTTAAACCCTTTTCAGAAGTTCTTGAGCTTGCTCGGTTCCTTCGGAGATAAAATCGACGTCATCTGCGAAGCTCAGGTCAGTTAGGAAAATGTCTGGTGTTTACGGCTCGTACGTCGATACAGCTCGATTCTTAGTTCAGCTGTATATCGGGTAATGGCTCGTCTCATTACATAATCGAGCACAACTATAAACAGAAACGGTGCCAATGGCTGCCGTCCTCTCTTTCTGTTTTGTTATCTTGCTTTCTTACTCTTTGATAATCTTCTCTCCTGCTGTCTGTCTATTTCTCTGTTCTGATGCACAGCTTTCTTGTTGCCTTGTTCTATTTCTATTATGCTATCTTCCTGTCTTACTCTTTGATCATCCTTCTCTCCCCTTATCTTTCTCTCGCGCTCTTCTAAGCAACTATTTTTTTTGCTGCTGTGCTCTCTTTCTGTTTTGTTATCTTGCTTTCTTACTCTTTGATAATCTTCTCTCCTGCTGTCTGTCTAGCCTTGCACCTCCTGTGACAGAGGCCCACATATATGGGACTTTTCATTGGCATTGAGGGCACTTTAAGACCAGGGCCCGTTTCTTAAGTCCTCCTATCTTTATGTGAGCACTCAAGTGTTTACTCTCGTGTCTGGAATAAACGTCCCATTTATTAATTTACAAGAAAATTTCCACCCAATACATGCTTATTCCAGCCACCCCGTTTATTTATTTTTGAAACTTTTTTCACCCACACCATTTATTTTGGATGCTTTTTTCTCCTCCGGAACATAAAATCATGAATAAAACCATTTTTCAAGAAAACGGCTACCCAGAAAATGTCATCAACATTGTCATTTCCAATCAAATTGCCAAGTTTAGGTCTGACCCAAAATATGGTCCTATGAAGTGCCCAGTATATTTGCGACTGCCGTGAATTGGGAATGTTTCCTTGATTTTTGACAAAAGAGTAAGAACGGCCGTGACCAACAGTTTCCCAACGGTACAAGCGCGTGTTGTTTATTCCACCCAAATGCTGCTGCCTGTTGCCCAAAAGACGTACTACCTGTCACACATAAAAGTTTATAAAGGTAACAAAAATGAGTTGCTTCAAATTACAAAAAATAACAAACAAAACGACCAAACAATCAACTGTCATTTCAATTTCATGAATTGGATTCTCGAACAGAATTGGGGAGTCTTCAGAAACAGCAAAAAGTTAGGGCCGGCGTAGAAAGGGCTGATAAGGTATACAACTTGTGTTGTTTTTCGTGCTCAACAAAACTTCAATTCTAAATCAAAGTTCTTACCTGAGCTATAAAGCAGGGTAGAGAGACTCGTAAACACAGCTGCAAATGTCCAGAAACTTAAAAGGTAAAAGACCTAAAAAGGTAAAAGACCGAATAGCCTTTTCCATAATTTTCCTAAAGAGTTCAGACTCTTCTAAGAAGACAATAGGAAAACATGCAAAAGGTAAAAGACCTAAAAAGGTAAAAAGGTAAAAGACCGAATAGCCTTTTCCATATTTTTCCTAAAGAGTTCAAACTCTTCTAAGAAGACAATAGGAAAACATGCAAAAGGTAAAAGACCTAAAAAGGTAAAAGACCGAATAGCCTTTTCCATAATTTTCCTAAAGAGTTCAGACTCTTCTAATACCAGGGGGGTACACTGAGAGATTGCTAATACAAAAGAGTTAATGCATCAAGAAATGATTAAACATTCTTTCACTAAATGTTTAAGAAAAATTGCTTCAGCCGTTGTTAACATGGATAGTAATTTTGAACGCCGTTGTTACACTTTACTTTAGTTAAATTGGGTACCGTACTCGGGGAAGATTTAGAAGACTGTTCTTTCACAAGCAATATAGTTTGCCACCCTTTCCTGTAAAGAAATGTGGTTCCAACCTTCTGGAAGACACAGTACTAGCTTAGTTTGTTTATGTTTATGTAAAAATGCTTTGCCTGCTTGGGATATCAACCTCTTCCCCTTTTCTCGCACATAAATTTATAAAAACCAGCCTTTCGGCTCTTGGACACAGAAGATGATAAACGATATCTATCGCACGGTGTACAGCTTATTATGGGAAAGAAAATACAAAACTGAAGTAAAACGGAGGACAAGAAGAGAACATTACTAAATGATAAATTGTTCTTACCTAAACTCTGCATGAAATTCCCACTTATTTGATAGTAGTTCATGTAGTCGCTCAATTTTCCGGACTCCTACATTAAATTGCAACGTTGAAATAGGAGATTATGAATAATGTGTCAATACAAGGACGAAAATAGAATTTGAAGAGGGATTACTTTAAAGTTACCTCGTAGTGGTAGTTTTTCTTCTCATTTTTGATCCGTTCCAGTTTTGGACCCAATCCTAAGTGATTGCAAGAGACCTCTTTTCTATACTGGAGAACGCTTAACTAAGTGCGCGGTATAAATTCCAGCAAAGGCCACAGGTATGTACTCAAGTAGTAGACTTGTCTTGTTAACTTGGTAACACGTAACTAGAGAAATAAAAAAGTATGTTAACATCGGAGGTCACCTAGCTCAGTTGGTAGAGCTCACGCCGCGAAAGCGTGGGTCACGGGTTCGACCCCCGGTAGTGTCATGCCTTTCTATTTCTCTAGTGGTCTTTTCTAAAGACACTTTTACAGCCGTGAGGTAGTATCAACTGTATACTGTAAGACAATGCAACAATTTTCTAAGAACTTGGTCACCCGACATGCATTGTGTAATTATGGGCTCCTTGCACCTTTGAAGCTGCTTAGACAGAAAGTGGCGAGGAATAATGCCCATGCTTCAGTTCCAACACTAAATTAGAATGAACTTCTTCTGTATCAGGACTAATCCAAAGCTCACATTCGTTGTCGCACGCCAAATAGAACACAAAGTCGCCAGTCTGTGGGGCCTGGGAATTAACAAGGGATTATGAAAAATTGTTAACTTACCTAGTGTTTGTATTTCCATTCTTTTAAACCGCCACATTTACCCTAATTAGCACCAGGCGCTTTTTCCAATGGTTAAAAGCGCCTGTAAGAAGAGGCGGCTCATGGAGAGCGATCGTATAAGCACTCACTCACTCACTCACTCACTCACTCACTCACTCACTCACTCACTCACTCACTCACTCACTCACTCACTCACAGGGCAGTGTTGAGAAATACTCTTCAATCTTATAGCGCAAATGTTTGGCTTCTGTTTGTAAATAAACCAGCATTTATGGTGAACCGTAATGTACTTTGAGCGATGTTTAGTTATTTATATATAATATTGTAATGGTTTTCCTTGAGTTAAGAGGGATATGTTGTCAGGAAATACCTTTAGCTTGTTGGGCTCTCGTGTCAATCCTCCCCATCAAAATCTTTTTTCGTACGCAAGAACCTGGCCCTTAAGCCAAGCTATCTTTAAGCTTTTGCAATTAAATTTCCATCGAGTTTTCGAGGAAACATGAGGAATAACCCAAGGCATAATAGGAATTGAAGTGCTTGACAATTAAATCTTCTTAAGAGTGCATCCTAAAGAGGCCTTCCTGAAAGCGGATTCAAATTATACTTGCAGCCATAATAATAATAATAATAATGAAAATAGCTTCTATAGCGCTTATTATAATATTTCTAAGCGCTTCACAAATCACAACAATAGATGTGTACATGCCATGGTGCAGAAAGTGTTCAAAATAGGCTAATGAGCCATATTTGACATAGTTTGCATACAATAGATGTGTACATGCCATGGTGCAGAAAGTGTTCAAAATAGGCTAATAAGGCATATTTGAGATAGTTTGCATACACTTGATGGGTACATTCCAAAGTGCACACAGCGATCAAAATAGCCTGATAAGGCATATTTGACATAGTTTGCATACACTAGATGCGTATATTCCATGGTGCACAAAACGTTCAAAATAGGCTAATAAGGTGATTTCTTCTTTAAATTTAATGAGATTTTCAGCTTTCATCATTCTGAATTGAAGCTTAGTAGTGGTTTTATGTTTACAACCAAATCTTTTAATGGTGCAAAATACTGGTAGATGACAAGACCTAGGGTGTAAGACAACATCAGCACAGCACTCCACAATTGCATCCGAAGAGAGGAAGATATTGTCAATGAGGGTTGCTGAATGATCTGTTATCCTAGTTGGAATTGAAAATGTGGGATAAAGGTTATGTGAAGTTATAAGGTTAAAAAAATCAAGGGTTACTTGGTTCCCTATGAATTTTTATCACGAAAGTGAAACACATCATTTCCTGTTAGAGTTTGGAAGTAAAGAAAGGCACTTTGGGGTTGTTATTAGTGTTTTTAACTCTTAAAAGCACTTTAGGCATATTCATCCTGAACTCGGAGATCCTTAAGGGTAACAATTTCATTGCTTAACGAGGGCACTGTTCACAACGTCATTAATCTACCTTTAGAAAAGAACGTTCTTCGGCGTCGTCGTCGTCTTCTTGTTTCTTTGCGTCTACTCCCTTTTCTATTTGCAAGCTTTGAGGTGCGGATAATCAAGTTACGTATTATCAAGATACTGATAATTGAGGTGCGGATAATCAAGTTACGGATTATCGAGATACTGATAATTGAGGTGCGGATAATCAAGTTACGGATTATCGAGATACTGATGATTGAGGTGCGGATAATCAAGTTACGGATTATCGAGATGCCGATAACTGAGGTGTGGAGAATCAAGTTATGGATTATCAAGATACTGATAACTGAGGTGTGGAGAATCAAGTTATGGATTATCGAGATACTGATAACTGAGGTGTGGAGAACGCTAAATAGTTTACACAACAAGACGTTCTACCTCTTACTCTTCAAATCGTAGCAGCGACCAAATATATACTAACATTGCAGAAATCACGAACTTTAGCTCCAACAAAATAGAAAATAGGGCCTTAAATATGGACTTAATGGGCATCGCAGTTCACGAAAGTTACCTTAGACACTCTTAAACAATCCTTTAGAGATTTTCAGGAGACAGTTATCGAATCACAACATTCCTAAACAAAACTTCAAGGTACTTACCGGCTATCTTGTCGCTGGTCTTGCATCCTACACAAAGTAAGGTAGTTTTAAACGAATGATAACAAACTAATATGCTCTGAGTAATTGCAGAGATGTGACAAATAAAAGGGGTAGGTGAGTATTTTTGACAAATTTCATAAAAAACGAAACTTTGATCGACAGCCTATATATATATTACATTTCCCCGCAAGTCGGGGCGGCTATACAAAAGATATTATTGGGGGTAAATATTTCAAAAAAATACAATTCTCAATTAAACTCAAAAGATTTGAGATTGAATGATATTGCTATTATAAGTTACAGTACCTACTTTAAACTTTCCAAGTATATTCCTATCAAAACGGTCATTGCTCAAGATGGCGTGTCCTACATCACAAAAATCACACTCCTTACTGACTCTAGTGTGACTTAGAAATGTAAATGCCATTGCTATGCTGATCGCGTACTTACCATCGTATTATGCTGGACACGTCCTTGCTGCCGTAAGTCTTCTAAGTGTTCTTTCACCTCCTGGAATTGGCTTGAGGCAGTCTCCTATGTTTCTGTGCAACCGTTACCTTGTGCTGTATAGCATTGAGAGAGAGACATTTTTGTAACAGTTCAGCATGAGGTTAACATTAAGGCCATTTGACACCACTTTCAGACGTTTCGCAAATCCTAAACCACGCCTTTCCATCAAAGAATCTCAAGTAACATTGCAACCAACGACGAAGAATTTTAACTTTTAACCCTTGTGATCATTCCTGGTATAATAACGTTGACGAGAAACTACATCAGAAGCAGGAAAAGTTTGTAAACTCAAGCAGGAAACAGTTTGTAAACTCAAGCAGGACAGTTTGCTCATTGGATTGAAAGTGTCCAGCAATTTTTCTAGGTCACGATGGACATTTTATGAAGCACTGTACCGAGGGAGTTGACCATTTAACCAGCCAGTTTGTCGACACTCAGATGCACCCATAGCAGACACACATCAACGATTTTTTAGTTAAAAAGTGAATTAACTTTTTGTTATCGGCATACTTACATTATTTTGTTATGTTTAAATATTTTGTTATGTTAAAATAATTTGTTACATAAATTTCTTAGTTAATTATAATATATTTCAAGTTAATTTTTATGTTTTGTTTTTTATTTAAAATCTAATCACAACGATTCCTTACTGTCAGACGAAAAAAGCTTTTAAGTACACAATGTTTTCGCTATTTCGTGCAATATTCTTATTTTGTACCACTAACAAGCAAGTTGATAACTACAAATCCTTTAAGGCTTTAGTAATGCATAATACAAAAATTGTAAGAAAGGAAAATATAGCCCTAATATCACATTAAAACGAGCAAGTATAGGAATCTCACATGAAATCGTGGAGTATATGTAATGTATGGAGTGTTTCGTCACTCCAAGTCTTTATTTGTACTTACTGTGGAATTTTGCATCATTGCTTAATAGGTAGTTCCCTATTGATCTATAAGTATCTTCCCTTTTATAGATACTTCAGAACAACGAGAAACTTGACGCTAATAATAAGTTGGTAAAGCAAACCTCAATAATAAATTTGCAACAAGTTTTTCGTCTCTTAACAATTCCCTGAACAAAACTGACAGTTTTTGTTTTTCTATATTTATTAATTTCATTAAGCTCAAGTCTATGGTTAGGTAGTTCCCTATTGATCTATAAGTATCTTCCCTTTTATAGATACTTCAGAACAACGAGAAACTTGACGCTAATATTTTTACAGTACTGTAACACTATTCTCTGTGGTTGACCCAATAAAACCATGAAGGAAGGTCAAAGAGTACAAAACTCTGCTTCCCAAAATGTCTATCAATACTGTAAGTGTAAAAGAGTTCTGCCTATTTTAAAAGTTGCCACGGTATTACAGTTAAGTTTTGAAATATTATAATGGCATCATAATATCATAATACTTTCATTTACATATTATTGATAACCTTTAAAGTACCTAATGGACTAGCCTCCAAATTTATTCAAAATTGAACACAATAGTAAGGATCGCTCCCCTCCCTCTTTTGAAATTCCTGCGTACGTCAATCTTTGCATGCATCCAGACGGACGTATTGTCACTTGTCCTGATCTTATCAGCACAGGACCTTTAAACCTACCCGACAATAACAGTTATAAATACACTACATGTGATTACCCTCTTAACACATGGGCATACCACCTTATTTATCTTACTTGTTTAGAGCTGTTGATAAAACAAGGTGATAATTTTCTATTAATTTTTGTAAACAATTCTCGTTGATGTACTGTAATCATGCTAAATTTTTGTATACTAAGAAGCCTTGCTAGGCCATAAAGAATCTTTTTGGCAGCATAAGCTGACAACATTTAAACCTGATGGCTTGAAAGAACGGGAGGTAACAACCATTTAAAATATTTGGTGGCTTCTGCAGGCTTCCGACTACTTTATCAGGGGAGTGAATTCTCAAGACGGCTGTTCAAGAGGGGGTTTTCAGGTGCCCAACTGCCTTAGTCATGCAGGGTGACCCTTGCGGCATTGGTTCCCCCTTTTCTGGGGTTGAACCTTGATGGCGCTATCACCCTCCCCACTCTGGCGCCGATTATTATTTTGGTATCGATCACTCTTCAATGGCTTATTATAAATCGATAAAGTGTATCTTCTGATGCAATTTATTATGGACATGAAGAGTGCAGAATCCGATTATAATTACGGTATTGATCTTTCTTCAATCGATTAATATACCTCGATAAAGTGTATCTTCTGATGCAATTTAGTATGCACATCAAGACTGCAGAATCCGGTTATTTTGTTGGTATCGATCACTCTTCAATGGCCTATTATAAATCGATAAAGTGTATCTTCTGATGCAATTTAGTATAACTACGCTCAATGGCACTATTGAAATGCTCACATTGCAGCGTGCAGAACGCATTCCCAATATGTTCAAATAGTGTAACTACGCTCAATGGCACCATTGAAATGCTGACATTCCAGCGTGCAGAACGCATTCCCAATATGTTCAAATACTGTAACTACCTTCAATGGCACTATTGAAATGTTGACATTCCAGCGTGCAGAACGCAATCCCAAAATGTTCAAATAGTGTAACTACGCTCAATGGCACTGTTGAAATGCTCACATTCCAGCGTGCAGAAAGCATTGTTTAAATATGTACTACTACTTTTGGATAATAACTAGAGGACGGGACTGGTAATGATTTAGAGAATGTCCCTCTCCACGTTTTGTTAAGGAAAGCATCAAACGTGCCACCATTAAAACAAGTATTACTTCCACTTAGACGTAAGCTAAAGTTTTCAATTTCCATCAGTTAATTAACTACCCATGGCCCCTGACAGCTCATCCCCCACCCCCCTCCGCATATACCTTGATGGGCGTGCCTAGATACGTGCATGATAAACATCTCCATCATCGGGGTCAAAGCCTTATTTTCATTATGTTCCACTCTAGAGAGCATTTTCCAAAAGTTTCGTTTTAGTGGAAATTTTTATGCGGATCCAAGCGTTGTATTGTGGGTAGCCTCGCTCTCAAATTTATCCGGAAATGTGCGGAAGAGGCATGAGAAAGCATGTATGTGGTAAGTAGGCTATGAAATGTCAGAAGCACGCTGAATCAAGTGACCACAGAAATTTTTGATGGCTCGAATGGGTTACATATAGGAATGAACGGTACAGATAATCCCTCTTGGCAAAGAGTGGAGTGAGAGTAGACTTAAACATGTACTTAAAATGTCGTTAAGCACACTTTGGAAAACGTAAATTCAAAGATTATGAAGACAAATCGACATCTGGGACAATGTTTACAAGAACACATACAACAATCAGTCATCGAAGAGATTATACTTGTAAATGTTATAAACCTCATTGAATTATGACCCTTTTGATACCATTTCATATTGACAGCTCCGTAAAGTCGGTTAATGATGGCAGACGATAGCTGCTATAGCAACCAGCTCTACCTTCTTGTTCTCACATGTACTTAAACATGTACTTGGAGGCAATGCAAGATTGAGGCTCAGCTGGCCTTCAAGCACATGTTGACAGGTGGCCAGAAAATACAAATGTACCTAGAGTCAACCTATTGCCAGGCAATAAAGATTAAGAAAAGCCTTAAAAGAATAATCACTAGCCACATATTTATATTATTTATATTTGTATTATTTATATTATTTATATTTATTTTTCATTTATATTTATATTATTTATATTTACAAAATACTCAAAGCAACTTCAACAGATCAATAATCATAATTTTTGAACACTATTTCTTGTGGCCCTTATTAGACGGCAACACGCTAAAGTGGGTCTTGAACATGTGAGTCGAGCTGGAAGACATTTTTACAAAGGAAAAGAATGACCAGCTAGATGTTTCGATATTTTTGGCTGATTGCATTGCTATATTTTACAAACTGAATGAAACTGAATGAACTAAATATCTCTTAGCAATGATGAAGAAAAAACATCACCCCCTTCATCGACACTAAACTCTGGAAAGGAAGACGGCAATGAATTTTTACTGGCCTCAAGGAGTTCTTCAAAGACACAGAGGCTGTAGGGTTAAACTCATGAGCACAGGTGCTACGGAAGAGTATCTGTTCTCATTGATGACAGATGCTTTCCACGGTCCGTCAGAGGCTGTCCTACTGGGCGGTTGAGTCTGCCTCATGGCTTGCTTCTCTGCCTGGTAGCACAAATTAAGGGGCATTGTCCTTGGATGCCCTTGCTCCCCTTTATTTCTTACTTAGCTTGTTTGGTTTTTTTTCTTTTTATTTAAGGTAGTTTCAATGTCGGACCCACTGCTCACCAGGGGTCTTTGATTGAGAAACTTCCAGGCACTTGCAAGTTAAGAAAGAGTCAAACTTTAGCGTAAAGAGTGGGGCGTTGAAGAGGAAAAGCCCCTTTCATATACAGAGTAATTTCTGTTCGTTTTAAGCTTGAATGTCGCTCCTTACTTTCAGTTTTTATTTATTTTTTTTTATTTAATTTATTAACAGAAAAAACGCTTACATCATCTTTCAACAATCACCAGAAAACCCATTGGGTTGTATATGATGGAAAATCATTGATGTATATCAATGAGGGTTTTATATCCTTAATCAATTATTGAATTTATGAGACGTTTTACAGTTCGTTACCGCGAACTGTTTGATGATTGCACATAATAACATTTCATCGAAGAAATACCTATTGTAGATACTCCTAGGTACTGTATCTGCCGAAAAGTAAATAAAAGAATAAACCATTCATAACTTAGTTCTGTTTTCGCTCTTTCATTGTACATTTGTTTTTTTATTCCTTAGATCAGTTAGAATGAGAAGGATTGCCCTCTTGTTCCAAAAGAAAAGTTCTTGAGAGGCGACAAACACATCCTCGTAGAGTTCCAATGCTTGATTTAGAGAGAAAAAATATTGTCTAAACTAATATCCATTTCATAGTCCAGCCGTACTCAGTCTAGTCTCAGGTCTAACAAAAGAAGCTGCCTCGTCATCTTAGATTTGAAGAAACTCGCTAGTCCATCAAGAGACTTCTATTTAACCTTCTCGGTCGTCCTACTTGAATAAAAGTTTTACACAGTTTGCTAACTTGAATAGACAATAGAAGGAATACCGCAGTGGCCTTCGTTGGTATGCTTTTCGCTGTGGAAATAATTGTATAACCTAGGCCTATTGGGCAAGTTTCAAATTATTATGTATTATTTGTAGGTTATCAATGTAGATTGATGATCGAGATCGTCTAGTTACAAGTAGGCTAGGCCTAAAGTAACCTAGAACTGTTCTGTACAATGTACGATGGTATTTTCCTCGATTCCTTGCTTAAATGTGTACGGAATACTCAAAGTTTGGTGTAAATCAGTTTTTAATACATTAAGCTTGCCTCCCAGGGTGGGGACGGTAGTGTTAAGAGATTTTGATTCTTGCGCCTTAAGACCGTAGGATAAGTTTGGCATAAGGCTTAGCGGTTTTTCTCTCATTGTAATAATTGATTCCTGTTGATGATGCTCTCAAGAAATGTATCATAAGATCTCTTTGTTTATTTCTTTGTTTATTTCTTTGCTTATTTCTTCGTCTATTTCTTTGTTTATTTCTTTAATTATTTCTTTGTTTATTTCTTTGTTTATTTCTTTGTTAATTTCTTTGTTTATTTCTTTGTTTATTTCTTTGTTAATTTCTTTGTTTATTACTTTGTTTATTTCTTTGTTTATTTCTTTGTTTATTTCTTTGTTTATTTCTTTGTTTATTTCTTTGTTTATTTCTTTGATTGTTGGGTAGGATTGTTCAATTTCCTAAGACCCCGATGGCCCGCATACCCTTTTATTATTATTATTATTATTATTGTTATTATTATTATTATAGGCTTATGTTAAAGTGTTCTGAAGTAGCCATCAGATCATCTTACTATATCTTTAATAGGCGCAACAAAGACTGGACTTTCCCCGGAACTATTACTTTTCATGTAATTAACTTTCTTCTCTCTTTCCCTTTTTTTTCTTTGGCTTTATTGTTGCTATTGCATTCGTAAATATACTAATTAAACACTCCTTGTTGTCAATGAATCTCGCGTTTTTCCTATCTAAAGAGTACAGAGACTACTAGTTCAAGATCTTTGTATAAAAAATGTTTGGATCATCGTTATTAACTGAATAGTTGTACCTAGAACTGAAGGTACGCACATAAACTTTTGCAAAGTTTCCATATTAAGAGTACACTAGGTAAAACCGAATCACGAATGGGCATCTGCTTTCATTTGTTTTGAGTTACAGCTTCTGATACAAACTTTGTCCAGTGTCACTTACTACTTCTTGTATCTATTGAGATGGTTGCTTAGAGAAAACTTTCCTTTTAGACAAGATAGCCCGTTTTTGCAAACGTGGATGAACAGATCTTGATCCGTTAAAAGCTGTAGAGGAAATTATATTCCTTCTGTGACATTTTCTATTGTAAGTTTTGGTTTTGCGAATTCCCTACATCTTTTAAGTAAAATACCGTAGCCACAAAACTTAACTGTTTAGAAACCAAATACCTCTGAAATCTCATATAGCTTCATGTAATCTGTTTGACAGTCTAAACAGAATTTTGAATTTCCATAAATTTTTAGAAAACAGTATGATAGTTTGCATACACTAGATGCGTACATTCCAAAATGCACAAAGCGTTCAAACTAGGCTAATGACGCATATTTGACATGGTTTTCATACACTGGATGCGTACACTCCATGGTGCACAAAGCGTTCAAAATAGGCTGATGACGCATATTTGACATAGTTTGGATACACTAGATGCGTACATTACATGTTGCTCAAAGCGTTCAAAAGAGGCTCATGACGCATATTTAACATAGTTTGCATACACTAGATGCGTACATTCCATGGTGCACAAAGCGTTCAAAATAGATTCATTTTGCTAAACGTTTTTGCCATACACTGATCACAGCAATCGTATGGAGTGAAATTAGAAAGCTATTACGATAAATTTATAGGAAATAGGGACCCTAGAAAATAACAGTGACGAGAGCGACAAGTTTTCTGCCACTTGTGTTATTGAAAAAGGCGTAAATTGCAAACAGATGCTTTTTATCGACAGAGAACTGGTTTCTTTGTTTTGATAAATGCGGCTTCTATAGCGACAACATGAAAAGGAGATCTGGCTCTCGCTAATACCCTAAACGAATCCTCCTGTATTTTGAAGGAGCCAATCAGAAATTGGACTGCCTGAATGGCTAGTGTTTTTGGACCAATCAGCGTCCATTACAGCAATATTAATTGAATAAGCCTCGCGAGAAAACGAATTCTTTTTGTCTGCATAACAAAGGTTTTCTTGCTTTTATGTGAATTGACTCCTGAACGGCCAAATGAAATGCAGACCTGGCCTTTCCTCTGATACTAAGCAATGTGACTCTGCCATAGGGCAGCACTTGCTTGAGAACCCAGACTGTGCCAAAGTGTACACGGACGATTGGGGGCCGCTCCACGTTCCCACCCACTCTTTACGAGCCAAGCCACTGGATGCAGTTTAACGTCATAACCCAGGACAGGTTAGCTTTTGAATATACTATCCATCATATCAACTGATTGTATCTGCCCAAGGATCTACATTTTTATTTAATGAACAACTTACAATATGTACATGTATTTTGCTCACTTAAAACTTACTTGGTTTTACTTTAGTGGGAAACATTGACTGAGTTTGTGAAATGGCTTGGCAGAGAAGGTGAGCAAGCTGCTTGAATTTATGTATTTATGCAGGAGGCCAGGTTTCTAGGCTCTCTCTTCGGAAGGAGCTGGACGTCAGGGGATTTTCGAACCAAATATATGGTGAATAACAAGTGTGTCCCACCTGTCCTAGCGTAAATTTGGTCTCTCCATCTAATATCAGCCTTGATAGTCACAGGGTACAAAGGACAGGATTGAAGCTCGTAACATCTTAATTATCTTTTATGCTTTATGCAAGAGAATTAAAATTGAACGCAGGAGGCCAGGTTTCTAGGCTCTCTCTTCGGAAGGAGCTGGACGTCAGGGGATTTTGTTCCCAGCAGCTATGTCCATAGCATCAAAACACAAACTGAAGTTACAAACCTTATAAAAACATCAGGGAATAAAAGAATTAAATTTGTGCGTGCTTAGGTATAAAAAAATAGGCCTACAAAGGTATCCCTAATAATAAGACTAAGAATACATGCACAACAAACCAACAGAACTCAAATATTTCACTCAGATATTTCACTTACCTAAAGAACCATGGTAAATTCTCGCCAAAAAACCTCCCAAAGTCTCCAAAACTAACACGACATGCTCCTTACGTCTTTCTGTGGTTTTTCTGTTTATTTAGGGTAGTTTCAATGTCGGGCCCACTGCTCATCAGGGGTCTTTGATTGAGAGACTGCATGATTTGTGAGAGTCTGCCTTACTAGACGGGCGAACGCATCTCATGGGTTCCTTCTCTAACTGGTTGGCTAAAGAGGTGTCACCCTTCGATTCTCCAGTGACCCTTTCTTTATGGGTTAGCCTATTTGATGACCTCCTGTTTATTTAGGATGGCTTAGAATTCGGAGTCACTGCCCATCTGAGATCTTTGATGGGGAGACTACGGACGTTCATTGGAGGGCAGTGATTATTAAAAATGTTCGACTAGTAGTGCTGCATTTAAAAGAGGGCGGCATTTATCAGAGGGAGGTGCTTATTGAGGAAGTACGGCACTTACATATTATGAAAGTCGTTTGACAGGGGAGAAACGGATTCGAACAGCAAAAGAATAAATACATGGAAATAGGAAGGTTAGGAAATAAGAACGTGTAAATATAGAGAAAAAAATAGCTCCAAGACATAAAACAAGGGCGGCAGATATATATCTTGGATTATCGAGGAAAAAATATAGGGCAATTTGGACGAGGGGGTAGTTTGGGGGCAATTTGGACGAATGTAGGTAGAAGGGGGCAGTTCGGACGAAGGAGATAGTAAGCGGATATTGACGATGGTACTTAAAATCTTAAGTTTAGTTAATAAGAAAGGCATTCTAGATTTCTGCCATGCCTTTTAAATTGATATTGTGCTATTGTTTCGTGAGTGCTGCCCTTGTTTCGTGAGTGCTGCTCTGTTCGTGTGTTCTAAAAATAGCAAGCTGGATTTCGCAGGAATAACCAGTGCTGATTTGTTCAGTAAACTTGTACGGTATTTTTGTATTTTGTTTAGGCAGGCGATCTGGAGATGGTTGTAGTTACTGCCCGTTTTGTTTTGTTTGTTTCAATGAAAAGTGATTTTCGATTCTAGTTGCGGTAAAAATTCAGAACTACCAGTTGTTTTTCGTGCTTTTCCAAACTTTAAGCGCCGCTTACACTCCAAGAATTTACGGCTCCACTCGCACCAGCCTTACATACAGTATCATACTACACTCTCATGTCAATCATATTCTGGCTTACCGTGTTCTACAAATCAATCACATGTCTCGTATTTCTCAATTGTATTCTGTATGACAAGGCGTGGCTTTCCAAACCCAGGTACAATCCACCTGGCGAGTTTGCAGAGTTTCCATCTCGCACAATGTCCCTTACACTTGACGAGCCTCATGGTTATGGCGCAGAGAAGCTGCCACTTGCTCCTAGTACTTGAAGTGAACCACATTCTCCATGTATTGTATTGAATTGAAAACTTGAAAGTTGCTGTGGAAGTGGAATTGGAAGTCCATCGAAGTGTACAGAATTGAAAATTGAAAGTTGCTGTGGAAGTGAAAAGTCTACATGTTCAAAACTGTAACTGGGCTTTTCACAAGAAATACACAATGATCTATGATCAATTTTACGTGTCTTCTAATTTTTCTAGTTTTAAATCCATAATAAGCTGCTAAAATAATCAAATAATTGAACTAAGTACTTTGTTGACTTTAGCGATTTTGACCCCGCAACATCCCAATCTCTACAATTGTAGACCTGTGAAAAAAATCAAACTTAGGCAGATTCTATGGTGATGAATTTTTCCATGTAAATTTGATACACCATACTAAGTAAATTCTCCAAAAGCTCTTTTTAGTGACACTTGCATGCCTGGAATGCGTACATTTCATGGTGCACAATGCGTTTAGAATAGCACAAAAACCTGTTTTTAGTGACACCTGCATGCTTGGAATGCGTACATTCCATGGTGCACAATGCCTTTCGAAGAGCACCAAAAGCTGTTTTTAGTGACGCTTGCATACTTGGAATGCGTACATTCCATGGCGCACAATGCGCTTAGAATAGCACCAAAAGCTCTTTTTAGTGACACTTGCATGCTTGGAATGCGTACATTCCATGGTGCTTGAGCAACTCATAGACGATGCAAAACAGAAACCAGAGTATTGTTCACAAATATAAGGTCTTGGTAACTATAGAAAGCACAGGGAAACAGAAACAATGCTAGCTTTTTATGGATGAGATTCTTAAAAACAGAATTCTCCTAATCGACAGCTATTGTAAGGCCTCTTACATTTAGCGGCTAATACTAGTATTGTAGTTTCGTGATTATGAAACTTTATATCAGTTCCTACCTTTCATCCGTAAGAAAAAGAGAAATATGAAAGCAATGAGTAAACGACAAGTGTCCAACTGGTTAATGACCAGATCCACTGTGCATGAACTATTATGGAGTTGTAACTGCTTGACTCCTTCTGTGTGGGCCCTCGGTTGTCTTCGTACTCAGTAAGCAGATTCAACTCAAACAGCTAAGGTGTCTTCCCGTTTTGCGCCATTGGCAGAGCCTTTTACGTCCTTAATCAAAGAAAAAGTTCCACCTATGTCTTGATCATACGATATAGCCATAGTATCAATTGTACGTATAGATCCAGGCTGCCCTTTCGAAATAGTTCATTTCTGCAATAGACAAATGGAGGAGAGATGCTCATGTTGCGTTCGTCCATGTTGAGTACGTCCATGTTGAGTACGTCCATGTTGAGTACGTCCACGTTGAGTACGTTCATGCTTGTCGCGGAATACTTTCCCATTCTTGAATTTTCGACCTGTTTACTAGACCAAAGCAGAGTAAATGAGAAGCGCTTGAAGTCTTACGGTCAACAGACTTGGAAGTAGTTTTAATACGAAGATAGAACGAACAATAACAAAGGATTCTTAATTAGATTAAAAGACCAAAAATTTGTTACGCCTAATGGGAAATCCCTAATACCAGAGCAAAGCTCAAAACCCTAAGTAAAAAAAGGTTGACTCTAACATGCTGAACTTAAATGTCAAACCCTGTTTTTCCACTTTTTGGAAAAATCTAGTTAAAAAGATAATCAAGACTTAAATGAGCAAAACGTAAAAAGCAGAATACGAGTAGAGCTTAGCTTTAAATGCCATGGGTAGTAGTAAATTTCCAGTTTCTTCTTCTTCTTCTTCTTCTTCTTCTTCTACTACTACTACTACTACTACTACTACTACTACTACTACTACTACTACTTATTTGAGCTCTATTTTTATGGCACTTGGTATTTACCAAGTGACATATAGCAATCACAATTTCTGTCAGTCTGTCTGTCTGTCTCTTGGTCCTGCTTTTGCTAGTTTGTACACTTGCAGATAAGCTAGGACAATGAAAGTTGGCAGGCATATCAGGGACCAGATCAGATTAAATTAGAAATAGTCCCTTCCCCTATTCGACCATCTGAGGGGTAGGTGGGCGGAGGGATTTAATTTGAAAAATTCGAAAAATGAGGTATTTTTAACTTACGAACTGGTTAGTTCTCATTGATGACAGATGCTTTCCATAATCTGCAAGAGGCAGTTGAGCCTGCTTCATGGCTTTCTTCTCTGCCCGATAGCCTAAATTGAGGGGCGTTGCCCTTGGACGCCTCAGATGCCCTTTATTTATTAGTTAACCTGTTTGGTGATTTTTCTGCTTATTTAGGGTATATGATGTCGACCTAACATAACCTACTTGCGTGAATTCTCCAAATTACTACTAGTTGATAACGCCTTAAACCACTAATGTTACCCGAGTAATCGATCCCAGGAGTGTTGTAGTGTCGATTAACCGCAAGCATTGGGTACTGAACAGACATCTAAGTTAATAATTCCAGACTTGGTCTCCATAAATGATTTACTTTCGTATTCTCTAAATTTGAGGTTTGCAGGACGAGTGCTAAAGTTAAGTTGGCTAAATAATATGATTGCATGAATATATTGGTCCTACAAAAGTCCTTGGAGACTCAGTAACTGCGCATCTTGAACACTACAAAGCTATTTGCGTTAGCATTTGCAAATTGCGGTCTCTGCAGATAGTTTACTGTCTTGTTTATACAGTTTGGGAGACGTCGATTAGGCACCCAAGAGTACTTGGTTATGGCCTCTAAAAAGGTTATTAATGCACAATTGCTGCCACTAACTTGGAGGGATATTTTGGTTAGTTTACAGGAGGCCTATATTTGGAGGGGGCTTATGTTCAGGAGGGCTTCTATTTGGGATTTTACAGTATATCTTCTTTGAGTAGATCACATATGTAATGTTCATCATAGGCATAACTAGCAACATTTGGTGTCATCACATGTATACTGGTGGGTAGCACTTAACGTGTTAAATGGTCTCTATGTTTAGAGCTCGCTTGCCATAATGTTGCAGACAACAAACCTCCTTTTGAGGCCAATGGCAAAATTCGTTTGTTCACCAACGGAGATTTGGTATATGTAAGAAATTTTAGGGCTGGAAAATCTGGTCCTCAGTGGTTTCCAGATCGCATCGTGAGGTTATCAGTAATGTACGGTACAGACTTGTTGACAAGAATGGCACCGTTCACGTTACCTCGCGTTGAGCATGCTAGCCTTGAAACAAGAGATGAATCGATGAATTCATCTGATCATCATATTCAGGATGATGTCAGGCGAATTCGCCATTTCTTTAAAAATTCACCTCTATGTTCATTGTGGGGCCAATGCTGTTTATGAATGTAAACGAATGTAATGTTGATCGCAAAAAACACCCAGACCTTTTCCTTTTGGTTTATGACCATTGCATATCTTAAGCCCCATCGTTGGATTCAATTAATCAATGAAGTACATTTTTTGTACACAGTATTACAATAGTAGATTATCATCATTCAACAACTTCACTTTGTTCCCTCTTGCCTACCTCAATCCGCGTGCTTTTGCTGCTACAGAGCCATTTGATCGTATGATGGGGGTCGTACAGCCAATTTATGATAAGACTTGCCCAGTGAAATTCTTGAAACCCCGTAAGTGTGAACCCAGGAAGCCCTGGATAACTATTGAAATTCTTAAAGTGTCAGATTTGAGAAATCAAGCGTATGTGGAATATTTAAATAGTGAATGTGCCATGAAACTGGAAGAATTCAAAATAATACGCAACAAAGTAAACTCGATGAGAAGAAAAGCTAAAAAAGAATACTTTGCCAACCAATTGAGTTTAAATAAGGATAATACTAATTAAAAGGAAGTCAGAGGAAAACTGGTATTGCTCCCACAACATCAGAATTTAGTTACAATTTGCTCAAAGCAGCACTTAGAACTTTGAGAAGTATTTCGCCTGTCGACCATAGTAGCAGCACACTCAGTCGTACACGGGCAACTTTGAGATAAATGGAAACCTTGCAATAATAGGGTACATATTGCTCAGGTATTAAAAAAAGATGAAATGATGCAGGGGTTGTCCGACTTTTAAACTGTTCCTTAGTCCGGCCAAAGGAAAGTGAATTTTATAAATGTTAAGATGGCCAATTTTCCAAATTTATATATGTAGTATATCAAGTATTTACTAGGGCTGTCTACGATTAGTCGACGACTTTACAGGTAGTCGACGACCTCGACTAGTCGATGACTTCAACAAATCTATACCGTCGACTAGTCAATGACTGTCGACTATTAGCAGGCAAAAATTATTTCAATCGTCAAACTTGGTGATCCCATTGACACCTTTAATAAAACCTACTTTTAATTCCTTTCTAATCTTAATAAGACAATTTTACTTATATTGATTTAGAGGCAGTCATAACGAGGCCCTCTTCTTACAGTATTTCATATGTTGAGTGAATAGAATTCTGCTTCACTGAAAAGCCTTTTTTACATCTCAGTTAAAAATTAGGACTCAAAAAAATGATAATTCCATAACATAATGGAAAATGTGCTTAAATTTGAATAATACTAGAGCTGATTGTATTAGAAAATTTGCAACATCTGAGTCGCCCATATACCATAAATTGACCTCTGAAGGGCTAATCACACTATCAGATCCACCAGTGAGACCTGCCACCACATCAATTTTTTGGACACTCATTAGAATTAACCTAACGGGGAAGGTGGGGACCTCTCAAACGTCCGATGTTAAGGGCTCCTCAGGAATTTAAGACGCTCGATCTTTTACCTACTTATCAGCATTTAATGTCACGCATGTTTTGTGCTTCTGTATCGTAGAATATATGTCATGGATTTACAATTATTAACATTTAGTTTTGAACTTAAAAACTTAGCTTCCATAGAAACATGAAAATGATTAAGGGAAAAATAATAGTTCTGAAAAAAAGGATTTCGGGATCGTTGCTACATTGAGCAATTTTGTAACAAGTAAATGAGAGGTTCTGAAATGCATAAAATTAGTTGCGGAAATGTTTTACGATCTTTTTAAAACATTCCATGTGTATTCATTTCAATAGTAGTGTGATACACTTGATCTATTTGCATCTAATTCTCTTTGATTATATCCCCTTTCGATACTAAATCTAAGTCATCAAAGTAAATGAGAGGTTCTAAAATGCATAAAATCAGTTCCGGAAATGTTTTACGATCTTTTTAAAACATTCCATGTGTATTCATTTAAATTGTAGTGTGATACACTTGATCTATTTCCACTATCTGGAACAAAGACATGAAGCATTATTTCTAGGTATTATCTTGCATACGATTGGGCTGGCATTCGGTCCTACAGTTTGAGTGGAGTTGAAACCGACTGATATTTGACCTTTGACGTCAATAAAATAGCAGGAGAGCAATGTATGATAAAAATGTACAAGAAAATAGCATGCAAAAAAATATACGCGCTTTTAACAAGCCCTTCCGCCTGACATTGAGCACTCAAATGCTTTATAGTGGGGTGGCTTAGCCATCAAAAAGACCATTTTACTGAGAATGTTTAAGCAAATTATAGGTCTTTGAAGATAGTGACCCTAAAATGAGATTTTGTCCAAGGCGTGCTCCTTGGCCAATTTGGCAGTAAATGGTCAAATTTTCACAATCACCGAAAACAGTTCTAACATGCTTTCCAAGTCCTGTTAACATGTTTCCAGCTTACTGCCAATGATTTTAGAGTGTTTTAAGCGAATTATAGGTCTTTGAGGATGGTGATCCCAGAATGAGATTTTGTCCAAGGCGCTCGCTTTGGCCAATTTTGCAAAAAATGATCTAATTTTGACAACGACGTGATAGTGTGAATCAAGGGTTAGATTCCCGGTGGTGACATGTTTTCTAATTCTCTAGTATTATTTGAAATATGAAATTGCGCTTAATGACTTGGCAGGTAAGTGTGATGATTTGGATTCATCCTTAGTAACTCAATGTTTCTTGGGTAAATGTTCTGCCCAGACACATAATTAACTGTTATATTGTCAGTTACCATATGCAACCAAAATGAAAGGGTAAAGATACGAGAAGTTTACACTGAAGTCTACAAGAGTTGGCAGCCCGCTTATCTCGTCCAAGCTCAAGGAGAACAATAGCCGATAACAAAGGTCTATTGTTAGCTTCCAAACTAGAGTTTATTCTTCCAACTATGATGTCAACATCGGAGGTCACCTAGCTCAGTTGGTAGAGCGCACGCCGCGAAAGAGTGGATCACGGGTTCGATCCCCGGTGGTGACATATTTCTCATTCTCCAGTGTTGTTTTCAAAAAACCAAACATTCCAGATCCTCTCTTTTCGGTTATACTTAGGTTTCATATATCTATCCCCACATCTCTTTAGTTACTCAGATAAAAGATGTCGCGTTTACATTCTCAGGCAGTGTTGATACTCTCAGGCAGTGTTGATATTTTCAGGCAGTGTTGATACTCCCAGGCACTTTTAAAACTCTTAGAGAGCGCTAATATTCTTAGAAAGTGTTTATATTCTCAGGCAGTGTTGATACTCTAAGGCAGTGTTAATACTCTCAGGCAGTGTTAATACTCTCAGGCAGTGTTGATACTCTCAGGCAGTGTTGATACTCTCAGGCCATGCTGATACTCTCAGGCAGCGTTAATACTCTCAGGCAGTGTTGATACTCTCAGGCCAAACTATGTCAAATATGCGTCATTAGCCTATTTTGAACGCTTTGTACACCATGTAATGTACGCATCTAGTGTATCCGAACTATGTCAAATATGCGTAATTAGCCTATTTTGAACGCTTTGTGCACTATGGAATGTACGCATCTAGAGGTATCAAAACTATGTTAAATTTGCGTCATTAGCCTGTTTTGAACGCTTTGTGCACCAAGGAATGTAGACATCTAGTGTATACAAACTATGTCAAATATGCGTAATCAGCCTATTTTGAACGCTTTGTGCCCTATGATTATATATAATTCTCAAAGAGTGGAGCATTACCACAATAGCTTGCAATTTAACGGCGCTGACTGGATTCGAACCCATAACCTCATTATTACTAAACCAACGCCTTAACCATTGAGCCATATATATATATATATATGTATATACTATTTTATTTTAGTGACTTTGAGTCTTTATCGCCACCATCGCACCATTGACCTTGTTGCTAATGTTATTATCGTTGTTATTGTTATTTCCACTTCTATTAATCTCACTGTCCCCATTATGCCGGGTGATAACAGTGAGATTAAACTTCACCATTTATCAACATGAAAAATAGGAAAAGTCAACGGATTTCCTTTACTTTGAGGGAGGAAGTCAAAATAGAGCGCCCTTAATTACCTGCTCTTTTTGCCTGTTGCCCAAAAAGACGTACTACCTGTCACACATAAAATTTTATTAGTTTATTAATTCACGTGTCGCTGTGCGAGCGAATATTTAGGTCGTACGTCACAGAGGTTACATGACAGAATCGCGCAACATGTGCCGGCCTTCATTAGTAGACGCAGTAAGGTTTCCAAAATTTTACCGTATATTTCAATATTTGAAAAGCCAAAACTAAAGGCTTCCATTTATGAGAAATTTAGGAGGTCTAACTTGCTCCTGATTCTCAACCTATGTATCAAGTATAAGCAGGTTTGCAAAGAGGCTGCCAGTAGCAGAATTCCAAAAACTTCCGACACTTTAGCCGCACAACTTGTGTTTTGACAGCTTAGCCTTGAGCAAAAATTATTTTTGTGTAAAATTAGCAGAAAAGTAACAAATGTAACTTAGTATAGCTTGCAGTTAGAAATATCAATAGTTTACTCAATCAATGGGTCGTGGGTTCGAATCCCCTCAGCTCCATTAGTGAAAAAAGAAAGCAAGCTATTGTGGTAATGCTCCACTTCTTGATATATATATAATAAATGCTATGTGTCTGCTGAGTACTTATTAGATAGATAGTAGAATTCATTAAATACACAATTTCGTTGACGTTTCGATGTTATCTTTTTCAAAAATTGCTTTACATAGATCAAAGTCCTGCTTAAATAAGAAATACAAATTTGAATGGCAATACACTAAAGAATAATTAGAAACACATATTTACACTTACTTGCGCACAGTATTGTATCATTTGGTTGCGCACAGTATTGTATCATTTGGTTGCGCACAGTATTGTATCATTTGGTTTCGCACAGTATTATATCATTTGGTTGTGCACTGTACTGTATCTTTTGGTTGTCCATTGTACTGTATCTTTTAATTTCCCACAGTATTGTATCTTTTGGTTTTGCACAGTATTGTACCATTTGGTTGTACACTGCACTGTATCTTTTGGTTGTCCACTGTACTGTATCTTTTGGTTGTCCACTGTACTGTATCTTTTGGTTGTGTACGGCGTTCTCAAAGCATATAATATGGTATCATTTCTTTGCAAGAATAGGAACACTGGCATGCAATGCAGGTGCACAGTATAATTGATAATAGATACCTTCTGTTGTGTTATATTCAGAATAAAGAGTGTTTGTTTGCTGTAGATCAGCTTTATGTACGTTTCATCATCTTCAATTCATAATTCATTTTCATGTGGAAGCTGGTAATGCTATTCTATTTACAACAAGAATGATATCTAGACTGGAGTCTGGCTACACCTACAATCTAACTGTTTATTCCATACTAGAGAATAGACTTTGAAAAGTGTTTTTGGTTGTTGCTTCTCCATCGCCTTACTGCATTTTGTATGCTCATTTTTCCATTTCCAAGAAGAAATGGCTGTGCCCGACAGCTCTTAACTTCCTTCTGTAAAATTTGATGTTAAATCTACCACGTTTTCACTTCTTATTTATACTTTCATCTACTTCTTCGCAAGCGGTTCAAAATACAAGAAAGACGCATGGGGGATGGCCCAGGCAGAGATAATAAAGATCATACCGGCTAGCTGCTCCATCTTTTGCATTTAAATAACGCTTTGTGCGCCATGGAATTTACGCATCTAATGTATGCAAACTATGTCAAATATGCCTCATTAGCCTATTATGAGCGCTTTGTTCGCCATGGAATATACGCATCTAGTGTATGCAAACTATGTCAAATATGCCTCATTAGCCTATTATGAATGCTTCGTGCACCATGGAATGTACGCATCTAGTGTATGTAAACTATGTCTAATTACCTTATTAGCCTATTTTGAACGCTTTGTGCACCATGGAATGTACGCATCTAGTGTATGCAAACTATGTCAAATATATTTGATTTAAGAATAGGGAAAAGATGCACAATTCTGTAAAGAGCAAAACCCTAAAATGAAATGCTGCTGTTGCAAAGCAGCTTATCATATGCATGTGAATAAGACAATAATAAAGACCTTCTCGAGAGCTGGATGAGAAAGCCCTTGTTGGCAAGTTACAAATATACGTGGTTTGAAGAATTGTCAAACATGATAAAATTAGTGGCGTACAAAGCAAGAAGATAAATCTTTTTCAAAGATTCCTTAGTCGGTTACAAATCCTTTCTTTACATAATATTTTAATTTCAGCTGGGATATCAGAAGCTGAAAATGTGGGGAGTCATGAAAGTCTGCCATTTGATACAAGATATCCACTGATTTACAAAGGTAATCGGAACTTCTTGGGTCATAAGCATGGACAATATCAAATATATCTTGTACCTGTGTCCATTTGCTGAGCAAGCCTATCTTTTCTAATAAAATTTTCCTTTTTGATATCTCCATACCATTTTTTTCTGCTATCACTAAAAATATGAATCCGAAGTGGGAATCAACATGCCTGAAGTAAAGGAATTCAATCACCTTTGTATGCAAACTATGTCAAATATGCCTCATTAGCCTATTTTGAACGCTTTGTGCACCATGGAATGTACGCATCTCGTGTATGCAAACTAAGTCAAATATGCCTTATTAGCCAATTTTGAACGCTTTGTGCACCATGGAATGTACGCATCTAATTTTTGCAAACTATTTCAAATATGCCTCATTAGCCTATCATGAACGCTTTGTGTACCATGGAATGTACGCATCTAGTGTATGCAAACTATGTCTAATATGCCTTATTAGCCTATTTTGAACGCTTTGTGCAGAGAATACTCGAAAGAGTTGAAATGTTGTTCTACAGAAGGAATTCTGTGAATATGTTGGCTTGATAGTCACAAAGGGCAGGTTTTGACGCCTGATGGAGCTTGGGGAGAACTCGTGCAAACAAATAGATGACGGCAACTGGAATTACGTCGCAGCATCACGTCCGAACTAAATTAAATAGTTAGGGATAGAAGAAGATTGAGTAAGTATCACCAACGCACGAACAGTCATGTTATCTCAGTAAGAGAAAGCTACTGTTTATGCCATAAGTAGACGCCCGTATGAGTGTATGAGTGTTAATATCACATAGTATTCCATAATTCGTACGAAGCATTGTCACTCTCAGACAAATATGCAGCGGGAGGGAGAGACATTTGCTTTTGGGTGACATTTTAATTTTACATTTACATTTCCCGATTCTTCTCAATGAGAATAGACTACAAATGTTGTGATTGTTACATTATGGAAAGGAAAGGATGGATGGTAAAACGGGGAGAGAAACAGACAGATAACATGAAAAAGGAAAGGATGGATGGTAAAAGGGGGACAGAAACAGACAGATAACATACTGACTTCTGACTGGCAACTGAAAAGCAATAAAACTTACCTGACTCAACAGTGTCACTTCTCTTTCTGCCTGCTTTACATTGCTGCTTTGCATTAGTGATGTCATATGTAGCGCACCTGTGTCATTTACATCTGTGTAGACTAGTGCTTACACTAGCCTAGGCCTGTAGACTAGCCTGTTAAATAGCATTGAATTCACTGGCAACACTGACTTCTGACTGGCAACTGAAAAGCAATAAAACTTACCTGACTCAACAGTGTCACTTCTCTTTCTGCCTGCTTTTGAATGATATCTTTGTGTATTTTACACTCGGCACTCAGAACCCCCAAAGTCAGCATTTTCGTCAACCAGAATCCTAGAGGTGAATGGTATGGTCAATGCGTAATAAAACAGTGGGTTTGAAACTGACTCATCAAAGAACTTGTCTTGTTTAACACGTTGAGTGCCAGACCTCATATGAAGAGGTCTGCGCTGTTGCCATGGTCACAGCTCTGACTGATTTATGACATGTTATACCTTTTTGAAGTCAGCTCGACAGCGGCAATTCGAAAATCATTGTTTTGGAAACCAAAAAATAACAGTTTAAATACTCAAGGCCCGCGGCTGTTTTAACATGTATAACTTTTATAAAACGTGGTTTTAAGCTTTGATATTCAGGTTATAAATACTTCGACACCTTTGAAGTTGAATTAAAGTGTTTTTATTGTTAAATTATTGGTAAAATATGTGTTTTTATTAGTATCATAAGGTAAGGTAGTTATGTCAAAAAAAGTTTACCGGATGTAAGTCTGATTGAAATGGAATGGAAGTTGCTACGCTTTATTTCATGAATTAAAAGCAGCAAGAGTAAATAGATCAGGACGGAGGAGGAACGTGTGTAGCTGTGTTGGCCTCTGGTGGCTTTGTGCTGCGGTGATCTGTTAGTAGTAGTAGTTTGATTTCACAGCGATTGATTATCTCTTCCTTTGCTCTTCCTTCATACGAAATAAATGTGATGCATACCGATTATAGCATTACCAATGTAAATAGGTCTTGCTTATCGACTTTTTCCACCCAAATTAGGAAACAGACATGTTCACAACTTTTTTCTTGTTCTCTAAGGATGTTTGTTGCCCTGATGTTTACATAGTCTATTTAATCACTGAAAGGCTGAAACAATCTTACAGGAAATATTGACCAGTTGCTGATTTGAATAGCCAGTAGCATATTTGTCTTTATCCTAAGACAAAGTAATTCCAAATCAGGGTTTTTGTAATGTTCATTCCTTTAATGGAAGTCTTTCAACTCTATTATAAATTTTGAAAGAATACTCTTTAAATGCTAATTTCGTAATGCAGTTTTGGCAAACCGTGATTTAATCTGAGCATAAAAATTAATATTAACCATTCAAATAAGCTGACTGTCATTTGGTAACCTCTATACAGTGCATCAGCGCATATCTTTATTGTCTCATCTAAAGGAACGTTTGTAAACAAGTTACAGATGTCAAAAAAAACACAAAAAATTTTCGTTAGAATCGAGATCAAGGTTTTGGGTATGATTCTTCTTCTTCTTCTTCTTCTACTGCGGATGGCCTCCATAACTTGCTCCACGCCCTTCGATCCTGTGCTCTTCTCATCAATGCGCTGCCTGCCTTCTCCTCGATCTCATCCCTCCACCTTCTCTTTGGTCTACCCCTCGCTCTGCTCCCCTCTCTTGTAAATATTTTTTTTCCTTACTCATATCTAAGTATATATATAGTTACGAAGATGAATTCCTTGTATCATGCTGTTGAAAGTGATTGGTTTTTGCAAAGCTGATGGAGGAAGACTTTACAAAGACCCTGGTTTTTGTAATTCTTAGTTCTTGATTTTTCCGTAGGGAAACCGGTAACTCCAGCTACACCGATTCCTACATCTGAAATGAAACAGACCACGCTACCTACAGAATCCACCACATCTCCATCTGTTGTACCACCATTGAAGAAAGAGCCTACTTCTGGTGTATTTCGCAGAATTCTTAAGCAACCCAACATGTGTTACTTGTTTTTAATACAAATCATGGAGTACTTTCAACCTATCCAGAAGAAAGAAGTTGTGATCAATAAAACATCTTAGTTTTAGGCTCTAAAATCCTAACTTTACCAAAAGTTTAAATTTTGTTGCTAATCGCAAACCTTTAATGAAAACATCTTAGGACCATCAGGATAATCTTGTTGAAAATTTGTTGCAGCCAACTGTGCAAAAGGGTTGGCTGCCCCTTCACTTTAGAGTTCTCACAATTAAAAATCTGATCCACAGAAGTTACAAATCACAAAATACGATACAATAAAAAGAAATCCAAGTCCCTTCATGATCAAATTAGGCCAGAATTGGTAAACAGGTTGAATGTTGCGAAATTTTGAGTATCTAAATGGGCGTATATCCTTTTTAAACTGTTAAATGATACAGCCAGCAGAGGACGTGACCGACCTCACTCATGGCATAATAATAATAATAATTTTTTTTAAACTTCAACATTTATTTCATAATTTCACCTATTACAAAAAATACCAAGTCAGACACTCAGTTACGCTTGCTAACCATGGCCGGAAACGTTGCCCACTACTTGAGGTGTCCCTGGATTTGACAACCGAAACTTTTCATATCTGCGCGTATTTATTTCAATAAATTTCATAATGCTGCTTTATTTTGTACGCGGGTGCTTTTCTCCTCCACGCATTTTACTGCTTTTTTCCAGTACCTATTTAATAGTTGCTTTCCTCTCTCTGCAGGACCTTAAAGTGTACCTCCAGTGGTCAGAAATTTTTTGATATTTTGTTCATCATACTTAACTGATATGCCTCCGTCGGTAAAGTATAGAGTATCCTATCTGCCATCCCGGAAAAAAAAAATCTGAATCCAAGACTTCACCGAGGATGTTCTCCGTAACTTCTGCTGAAAGAAAGTCAATGATGTCGTTCTGAGGAATTTTGCGTAAATAGGTAAATTTGTATGGTTAATACGGGGTATCAAGACCCTGTATATCTCGCTAGAAGATATCTCGTATCTTGCACATATCCCGCAAGAAGTTGAAAAATTTGAAAGAAAGTGCCGTTTTGTTCTTCAGTTCTTCTAAAGCCAATGTCCTGTCTCCAACATATACCACAAATATTATAGGGATCGTACCTGAAGTTCATCTGTACTGATATACGTTTAAAGGAGGGAAAGTACTTTTCTTTATAAACTTTTAAACCATTGGAAAAGTACGCACATTCTCAATTTTCTTATGTTTACCAAATACTCAGCTTGATATGATATCACTTGTACGCTCTTTTACAAACACCTCTTCCCCTATCCCCTCTCGATAGTTACATTTAGGCAAACAAGGAAAATCAAAAGCGTTTGGCAGCCAGTTCTTCTTAACGATTATTAGATGGTTAGATTGAGATGACGAATGTGAAGTAAATTTTGCAACTTGGCTCCAAAGCAACTCGGAATTATCCCAAATATTTTTAGATAAATTTGAAGTTTGCCAGCGTTTCCACTAATGAACCACTTCTTTATATTTAGCTTTAGTTTATTTGAGGATATCCAATAGAACTCCTGTTCTAGGACAATTGCAGTCATCCCAAATTCTAAATTTAGAACTTATAGTCCTTATGTGCCATATCTGTACCCACAACTTTCTCTCCTTCTTTATACTCATAAAGCTTCTTTCGCACCGGCAACATGGCTGGAAAGTTCGGCCCTAAGATCACCGCCATGTCCACAACGGAGGTTGAGTAAGCGATCACCGCCACAATGGGCAAGCGCATTTGCTTATACATGGCAGGGAAAACAGCCGTTACCCATCCCCAAATGCGCCCGTAGCCCATGGTGCGCACCAATTTCATCCGAGAATCTGTATTGATCTGGCTGGCGGCAGAAAGCCCAACCAAAAACAAAAATGGCACTTCTTTGAGCACCAAACCAAGCAGAAGCGCATAGCCCATGGGATCATTCACGAACGGCCCCCACGGGAACCTTTGCTAGATATAGAATAACCGTCGTGACGCCTACGACGCTAACCCAGTAGGGTCTCCTTATTACACGGGGGGGAGTGGGATCACATTGTGCGCTCATAGCAAGCTTATTTCCCCAAAACGGTGATACTTGGCCACGGTTTTCACTTACTAATCAAATGAGTCGATGCCACTAGATTGACGACGCCATGAAAAGCAAACGACGGAACAAAGCCACCAGAGTCACGTCGCATGAGTGCAGACAAAATACCCATCGAGAAGTGTTGCACCCGGCCTGACGCCGTACGAAACCGCCGTAGAAACGATGGAGGCGCTGGCCGCGGCAATCCACGCCGGCGAAGCGCGCGAACGCGTCTGGCTCGTCGAGCACCCGCCGCTTTACACCGCAGGCACCAGCGCGAAACCGGCCGATCTCGTCGACCCCGGTGCGTTTCCCGTTTACGAAACCGGTCGCGGCGGCGAATACACCTATCACGGCCCCGGCCAGCGCGTGGCCTATGTAATGCTCGACCTCAAGCGACGGCGACAGGATGTGCGAGCATTTGTTAAGTATGTATAAACAGAGAGAATTTCATTGAAAATGATGGTTAATGATTATGATGATAATTATGATTATGATGATAATTATGATTATGATGATAATTATGATTATGATGATTATTATGCTGATGATGATTATTATGATTATGATGATTATTATGATTATGATGATTATTATGCTGATGATGATTATTATGATTATGATGATAAATATGATTTTGATGATAATAATGATGATTTCTACATATCATTACCATAAAATGAGATAGAGAAGGTGTTATCTGGTAGCGTTGGTTTAGTAACCATGAGGTCGTGGGTTCGAATCCAGTCAGCGCCGTTTAATTGCAAGCTATTGTGGTAATGCTTCACTCTTTGAGAATTATATATTATTGCAATGTGTCTGCTGAGAATATATATATATATATTCTTTATATATATATATATATATGTATATATCCTTTTTTGCCTATGTAGGCTCCCATAGAACGATGGAATTTTCGGGATCTGAGGACATGGGAGCCATCTGAGGATAACTTGTCAGTTTTGATGCATTTTAAAGGCACAACAAGAGGGATAAATATTGCAGGAGCCTGTGACTGATGTTGCTTAGTCATGGCAATTAAGACCGGACTTGGGATAAATATTTCAGGAGCCTGTGAGTGATGTTGCTTAGTCATGGCAATTAAGACCGGACTTGGGATAAATATTACAGGAGGTTGTGACTGATGTTGCTTAGTCATGGCAAATAATACCGGACTTGGGATAAATATTGCAGGGGCCTGTGACTGATGTTGCTTAGTCATGGCAATTAAGACCGGACTGGGGATAAATATTGCAGGAGCCTGTGACTGATGGTTTATGTTGGCGGCTTAACACTTGGCCAAAATAATTTCTTATAAACCCACTTCTGTTCCCAATTCATTCCGTAGTTCCTACAGGTCTCAAAAGACTACTTTAAAGGAAGAAATGTCGCGGGAAGAAACTGTCGCGGGAAGAAAGTATAGCGAGAAAAATCTCGCGACTTTCACGACAGTTTCTTCCCGCGACAATTTGTTTTTGGCCCGTTCGCGACAGTTAATTCCCGCGACTTTTAAGTTTTGTCAGGAAAATTTCAAAACAGTCATTAATTTTCGAAAACTTTCGGTATGAAACATAAGCAATCATATGAGAAGCAAAGTACTAGCTATATTGTTAACAAGTAAAGGTGCCAGCAGTTGAAGTATGAATTTGTATGAGGCAAGTATCAAGAAGTAGAACATATGAGTAATAATATCTGCTGCTACATATAACGTTTCATAAACAGTATATATAGCCTACGCATATTGCAGATACGCTTACATACTTAACACAGCTCTTAAATGATGATGCATATATCATTGCCAGCGTGCATAACACTCGTGTGCTCATTGATGAATCGTTTTGTACACTTTGGCACAGTCTTGGTTCTCAAGCAAGTGCTGCCCTATGGCAGAGTCACATTGCTTAGTGGCGTTTTTGTTCTTTGAAACTCGATGTGGTTGTTTCCTTTTAGGAGTAGATGCTTGGCGAATATAAGAAGGTACATGCTGCTTAATTCGGTCAACCAACCTCAAAGTCGTGCGGCGCAGTCGCACCACGCGTAGTTTAGACAACCAAAAAAGCGCTATCAACCAACCACAAAGATCGTGTGCCTTCCACAAATTCAAGCTCTGTAGTTTACCAATCCCATGACACAGAACCCATGACACAGAACCCATGACACAGAACCCATGATACAGAACTCATGACACAGAACTCATGATACAGAACGTATGAAACAGAACCGTGACACAGAACTCGTGACACAGAATTCATGACACAGAACTCCTGACACAGAACTCCTGACACAGAACTCGTGATACAGAACTCATGACAAAGAACTCTCGACACAGAATGGTGACACAGAACCCATGACACTGAACTCATGACACAGAACTCGTGACACTGAACTCGTGGCACAAAACTCGAGTCCAAAATATCAATGTAAACATAAATACATGGTAGAAGCGGCTGCTGTTAAGTGAAATGCATTAGGGAATGTTCAGCTACCTAATAGGTTAAATAATCTTATTTTATAGACAGGGCCCAATTTATTACTTTGTATATTTTACCATATTTAATGTATTAAATCTCAAACCTATGACTGGCTGTGCTATCTCCTGGATGGTACACTGAGACTACGGAAGCAATTGCAATCTCTCAGTGCAGCCCCCTGATAAGCAAGAAGCAACTGCTCAGCTATCTCAAGTTTTCCAAGATTCCTTGGAGGTCCGCAACTCAACCTAATATAAGCAGCAGCACAATTCAAATTTGGCAGTCTGAAGATGGAAGATGTTTCTTTCAAAGGTTGACAGCTGCATGGTTGACAGCTGCAGAGTCTTCTCTAGGGATCGAAAGCAATACGCGGGAAATTTTTTTCTTAGCCTTCCTCTTTTGAACTGGTGACGCCGCCCCACAAATTAACTCCAAGAGCTGACACTGAATCCGCTCAAGAGCTTTCCGAATAAAGAATAACATTTTGAATAATGTGTATCATGCGCAGCTGAGGCGAGCAGGGATGTCACCACCTTTAAAATCAATACAGCGAATATGGCTACTTCTACTATTGTCCTGGCCATTAAAGCTAGCGTTCTAACCCATACTTGTGGAGATATGTTGAATGTTGGGCCATTGCTAATTATTCTTCTAATGTTTGTCAGGGATCTCGAATTGGGTATTGTTTTGAAAACGGTGAGGAGCGCTGGGAACGGTTAATAGAGTAAAGCAGAGTATGAAAAGAAGAGCAATGCGCAGCTGAGGCGAGCAGGGATGTCACCAAAAACAAAATAGAAAAATCGGCATCTCTACATCAAAGACCGCTAATGAGCCTGATATTAAAACTACCCTAAATAGGAAGGAAATGTTGGGAATAGTAGTAGTTCTCACGTGGCGGTGATTCCCCTACTTGCCAGGTCTTATGACTCCCCACCTCGCATGTAAATAGATTCTGTCAACATCATACTTGTCACAGTTTTCGTGTTCTAGATTGAGCCAAGATGAATTGATTTGCTTTCACTTCAAGTTATATACATGATCGTTTCTTATATGAAGAGTTCCTAATTATTCCTCGTGATCATAGCGCATCTGAACCAATATCGCTATGTTTTTCAATAATTTGCTATTTAGTCTGTTGCGATTACTTCTTTTTGCATCTGCGTATCTTCTTTAGAGCTCGTTAAATCATGCGCTTTATATGCAGCATTTGAATATTTGAGCATAAGTAGAATACGCCCTATTCTTTGCTCTATCTAATATGCGTAATGCGCTCTATCGCGAAAATTCCAGCGCATGCGTCCTGAAACACGCCGATCCCTATACTAAGTTTCAGGCGCATGCGCTGTTTGAAAATGTCTCGATACGGCTATTCCCCGAGCTGTATAACCAATACATGTTGATTTTACCAGGAATGTGATTATAGATAAGTTTCTTTGACAATGTTTGTGTACATAGAAAAGTCAACAATGTCTCACCAATCTGATTTGCAATGTATCAAAATGGCGTCAAACATTAGCATTAAACCTGCAAAACGTTTGCAGTGTGAGTCTGAAAGTGTAAAAACTTGATATTCATTCGCATTGCAAGGCATTGCAAGTAGAAGGCACAAAAGAATAACAATTACAAACCCTAAGTACTTTCAAGTTTGTAGCGCAGAGTATGATGTTTTGAAGTACATTTTCTTTCCACGAAGAATTGATGAGTGGAGCACTCTTCTCCCACGGTATTTCGAATTAGACTGCCCTAGTCTAATTTGTTATATAGATTTTTTTCTCTTGCAGTATTCCGCGAACTTCGTTGTTAGATATTCCGTGTACAAGAAAAAATGTTTATGCTGTAGAAAATAACGCTTCGAAGCAATTCAAAGGGAATCCCCTGATTCAATCAGCCAATGAAATCATTCCATTTCTGTTGTGACTCCATGGCGCAATAGTAACGCGTCTGACTCCAGATCAGAAGGCTGCGTGTTTGACTCATGACGGGCTCATTTATGGCACTAAGTTCTTGTTATCTTTTGCGCTAGATTTGCACACTTATCAATGAAGACGAACGCTGCCATAGTTCTTTGTTTAATTTATGATCTACCATGGAATAGAAAACGGGAACCACTGGCAAGCAAGGCTCCATGGCGCAATGGTAGCGCGTCTGACTCCAGATCAGAAGGCTGCGTATTTGAATCACGTCGGGGTTATTTGCAGATACAAATGATTCTTTCACTACCCGAGCAAAAAAAATTTTTGTGGTGAATCCGAATCCAAAACTTTGCCACTCTAGCTCTTTCACAAATTTGAGTTTTTTTTAGCTTTAATTTGAGGTTGAAGGAAGAACATTTTATGAAGTAAATACCAGCAAGTGTGATTATATATGTAATTTCTTTGCTTTTTTTTGTTGATGAACATGAGAATAAATGTTTAAAGTCAAAATAATTGTCTGGGGCTTAAAGCTTTGAGAGAGAGGGGGGTTGGGGAAAGGTTTAGCCTGGAAGTTTTTAGAAGAGCAGGTACAACACCACAGTTGATGAGAACCATTCTGAGTAGGCAGCTAAATTCCTTGGGGCATGTTATCAGGCAAGAAGAGTGGGAAGAGTTGGTGCTAACTGGGAGAGTAGAGGGAAAAAGAGCAAGGGGAAGGCAGAGAACTACTTTCCTGTCAAACATATGTCATCGGTTGAATAATGGCATAAAGCAAGTGGGCCTTCTACATCTGGCCAAGGATAGAAAGGGTTGGGCAGTCATGGCAGCCAATGTCTTAAGACAAGGCAACTAATAATTTGACTATTGTGTAAAATCTGTTACATATATTTTTTAACAAAACACACAGTTCGATTGCCAGGTAAATTCTGTATAAGAGAGCCGCGTATCAATACGATAGAGTGATCGTGTGCAGAGAAAAAATTTTTTATATTGGAAGTCACAATTTCTAACATCACGAAAACAAGTTGCACGATGAAGAGCAGATCGGTCACGAAGTTAGAAATGGTGATATCTGAAAATGTAGTACGAATTTATCAATACATTTTGCATAGTTTTATAGAATAACTATCATAGTCCTAACCGAAGAAACTGTGTCCTCTTTGAAGAAAAAAAGATGGTGTCCTCTTCCTAACCAAAGAAATTGTGTCCTCTTCCTAACCAAAGAAATTGTGTCCTCATCCTAATCAAAGAAATTTTGTCCTTTTCCTTACCAAAGAAATTGTGTCTTCTTTCTAACCAAAGAAAATTGTGTCCTCGTCCTAACCAAAGAAAATTGTGTACTCTTCCTAATCAAAGAAATTGTCTCCTCTTTCTAATCAAAGAAATTGTGTCCTCTTCCTAACCGAAGAAACTGTGTGTGCACAAAGCGTTCAAAATAGGCTAATAAGGCATATTTGACATAGTTTGCATACACTAGATGCGTATATTCCATGGCGCACAAAGCGTTCAAAATATCCTAATAAGGCATATTTGACATAGTTTTCATACACTAGATGCGTAGATTCCATGGTGCACAGAGCGTTCAAAACAGGCTAATAAGGCATATTTGACATAGTTTGCATGCAGTAGAAGCGTACATTCCATGGTGCATAAAGCGTTCAAAATAGGCTAATAAGGCATATTTGACATAGTTTGCATACAACGAGTGAATGAGTGAACGAGTGAATGAGTGAACGAGTGAATGACTGAACGAGTGAATGACTGAACGAGTGAATGACTGAACGAGTGAATGAGTGAACGAGTGAATGACTGAACGAGTGAATGAGCGAATGAGCGAATGAGCGAATGAGCGAATGGGTGAATGGGTGAATGAGCGAATGAGTGAATGAGCGAATGGGTGAATGAGTGAACGAGTGAATGAGTGAACGAGTGAATGAGTGAACGAGTGAGTGCATGAGTGGAGGAGTAGATGAGTGAATGAGTCGATGTTATCTGGACCTACAGCTTTTCTGTATTTCATTTTCTTTATCGCTGTTTTCACTTCTTTGGAAGTGATATCTTGACCATTCATTTCTTTACAAATAATAGGTTTATCTCCCCTCTCATGGTGAAGCAGATCTTCAATGTATTCAGACCGTCTGTCTAGGATTTCCTCGTTGTCAACAGGATCTGTCTAGGATTTCCTCGTAGTCAACAGGATCTCACCATTCTTGGCTTTGATGCAACCAAAACTAGTGCATCCAGCACCTTTGTCTATCATCTCCTTTACTTGAAACTTTGTTTGATATAAAATAATGACAAACTCTGCATCACCAATATCATATTGGAGCCATACTTACCTCCTGCAATGCATAGGATCAGTACATTCAAGCACAAGATATAATCCATTTTATCCTGAGAAAAACAAAAGGGCATAAATATATCTAGATATGCTGCAACCATAAAGCATAACTGGCAACATATATATATATATCTGCTGAAATTCTAAGGTTAAATATCCTTAGAGTGGAAGCAAACAGTAGACTTCAGCTTAACGTAACATCAGAAACACTGTTTATTTAGCGTAGTTTGAATATCGGGCCCCTGCTGACCAGGAATCTTCGATTGTGAGACTTACAGAAGGTGTAAAAGACGATCTTCATTGCCCATTGGTATCACGCATTCAGAAACTATCGTTTGATCTCACATTAATTTCCAGACTTGATCCGATAGTCAAGGGACAGGCCTGTCACAGTCGAACTTGACATTACAGTAAATAACCAGAAAATGAACAATATATAGTAATTGGATGGCTGGTGCAAGTAACACAGCCGTTGGCCGCAGTCTCCGTTTTCTCAGTAGATTTTGTCTGCACTCAAGCTAATATATCCATCATCATCATCATCATCATCATCATCATCATCATCATCGGCTCGACCTCGGTCGGATTGCCATGACACGATCTCTCCACTGTTCCCTGTCATCCATGGCCGCGACGAGGTTCTCCTTTGGGATGTTGCAGTCTTCCGACAATTGATCTATGTATGTCTTGAAAGCTTTTCACCTTGGTCTGTTTCCGTGCGAGGGTTCCCAGAGAAGAAGCTTGTGGACTACCTCCTCTTTGCTTCGCCAACAGCCGTTGATTTGCTAAGTGGATTAGCATGCAGAGTTCTGGATCTAAATGGATCTGATTCCCTTTCTAGGGTTTTTATATCGGATCGATTTGGATCCGTACCAGTTTGGATCCGTACCCGTGTAAACAGGGTCTAAAACCATCTCCTCACATGTTTGATTTTTGGAAGTCTGTTTTGCGTTCTAAGGGGGTGTTGATAGAGTAGGAGACCGTATTAAAGTGTAGAGACAGGAGATCATGTTTACAGTTGGTTTATTATACAAAGAACATTTCGGAGGCACAAAATCTTGTATATTGCCTTGAGTAACGGATTCATTTTACTAAACGTTTTCGCCGTACACTGATCACAGCTGTCGTATGGAGTGAAGTGAGGAAGCTTCTACGATGAATTCATAGGAAACGAGAAGACCAAAACATGTCGTAGAAAATAAAAGTCACAAGAGCGACATCACGTTGTCAATTACAGATTCCCTTTTTTGAGCTATCTTCTTTCTTTTTTGAGCTTTCTGTGTCATTAAATAACAGAAGTTCCTCGTGATCATTCCTTTCTTGTCATCTTTACTTTTGCGGTGATCGACCTATTCCACAACTAAGCAAAAAACGCCTTTCGACAACCTGACATGTAGACTTCAAAATTATACCTTTAAAGACAAACAACTAGAAAAATACATTTATAGTTAAACGGTTGTGACCCGGTCACTTTACACATGGTACGATACCCCTGTTACCCTCGTTACCCCGCTTGACCTAGCTTAACTTAGTCTGTAATTTCACGTATTGTATATCTTCCTTATTCACGTCACACTACCGTTTGTGATTGCCGTCCAGTTTGTTCGGTATATCCAGTTTAGCATTCAAATAATCTAAAATGAATTCTATACCATGTAGCCGCGCCAGATATCCCCAATTGCTTTCTGATCATCTTGAAAAATTCGTTAGCCAGGAGTTTTCTAAATTACCATTTTTAATGATACTGAAAATTAGTTTGTCTGGAGTTTGATGTTATTGTTGCGTTTAAGCCAATACTGATTGTTCTTGAAGTAAAGTCGTGGAAAATCTTTGGATTAATTTACTATTTTGAAAAAGTCCTGGAATTGCTGGAGCAAGTATACTTGCAAATCAGAAAAACAGATCTTCTTTGGGTGCATTATTTAACTTCTATCTGTCTGCAGCAAGGCATGTAAATTACCAATGTAAAGTCTACTATTGGAAGTTTTGTGTTAAGTTGTCATATGAGGCTGTAGTCCGTTGATAGTTTCCAAGAGACTGAGATGGTCACATTTTCTCACCTCTATTTCATACAAATCACTATACCAAATTTTGGGTGAAATTTCGGCCTTTAAAAGTCCATAACTTTTTGTTACTGAACGTATGTAAATGATTAAGGTAGCATAAGATTTCTCACTTCGAGCTCTTTCAGCGTGCGTACTACACTTCTCCATTTAATGCAAAGTGGTATGTTTCCGTCCCTGAAGTTCTTTCTGCGGTCAAACAGCTCTAGCAATGATTCAAATGTACGCCAGGTCAAGCGATTGACTTACTTTGTCTATTCTCCTTTTCAAAAGAGGTACAACATATAGCATTGTATTCGCAATCTCGCAATCAAAAACCCCTGATGAGCAGGGGGCCCGACATTGAAACTACCTTAAATAAACAGAAAAACCACCAAACAGGCTAACTAATAAATAAAGGGCAGCTGGGGATGGACTGCTAATCCATTGGGCTCCGTCCGCATGGGTTCGAATCCCATCCTTGTTGCTGATGGTTCCATGGTGTAATGGTTAGCACTCTGGACTCTGAATCCAGCGACCCAAGTTCAAATCTTGGTGCAACCTTGTGCCTACTTTTAACATACTTGGTTGGTAGCGCAACTTAATGCTTGCCAGCTTGGATCTGATATTGATCTGCCAACTAGTAAAAGATTACTGCGACGAGGTGGCCGAGTGGTTAAAGCGATGGACTGCTAATCCATTGGGCTCTGCCCAGATTTTTGCATAATCAAATTATAGCTCCAGAATTAAATTTTAAGTTACGGGTTGCTGCAGGTGGGATTTGAATTTGGGACTCGTATTGCTACCCAGATCAACCATAATGTGTCACCGCAATCCTAACCTATTAACCTAACCTCTTTAGCAAAGGTATTAGCCTTATATGGTATACTAGACAATTACATTAAAGTGATTAGTGCTTTGTACCAGAATGATACTGCTGTGGTTAAGGTAGGAACTTAGTTAGCAGCTGGTTTTGTATTAAATCAGGAGTTAAGCTTCTTTACCCCCTTTCTATCTTTCACTATCTTTCTTACTCTGTCTCTCTCTCTCTCTCTTTTACTCAGAGCCAAACAAAAGCATTAAGGGTGCATTTGATTTCTATGACCCGTTGCAAAACTACTATCTTTCAATCTTTAAGCTAGGCTCGTCATTTCAACTTTTCTTTCCAGTGTTGATTCGTGCTTTTTCATATATTTTTGAATTTTGACCTATTTTGAAGATTTACTTTAGTTATTTTATGACTTGAATAACCATGTGTAGACAAGAGTGCAGAGTGAGTCCACATCCGCTCAAGAAAATGAATAGTAGTTTCTACGCTCCTACATCATTATCTAAGATTTTCTTTTCATTACAACATGCACTAATTACGGATCACAAACTATGGGCATAATTATTTTAAGGATCCAATAATTGACGTTGTTACAAACTATTACAATCACATTGAAACGCTCCTGTCAAGGTTCAAACGTCTTAAGGCATTTCGTAAGCAGTTGCAATCTCTCCACCCCCGTAGAAATCACGATAGCCCCTTTTAATTTCTAACCCTGACTACCGGCATACGTTTGCTAAGTATTCGCAATTACTGTAGTAACTGTTTGTTTATGCACAACAACATTACACTACATTTTTGTAAGAAAATTATTTTTAATTGTCAATCTGCTTCGCTTAGTGTTAGATAAGAGCCTAAGAATTTCTTGCTTTCTTGAAAATGATGATTTACGAATGTACTTTTTATTGACGTATTAAACGTCATTGGTGTGTTTGATTAAATGATTTAATGTGTTGATTTTTTTATCGGAAAGGATTCCACTTCAAAGAGTAAATATACAGTGTTTTTTCGATTGGGATAATGAAGTGTTTAAGTGTAGAAGTCTTATTGGGTCACGCGTTCAAAGTGCCTAGGTTTTGTGGGCTTACAAGAGCACGAAAATTAACGTTAGGTCCATACCTGGCCAGTATCTATCGGGCAGTGAGGTGGGGTGGGTGGGTGGTGGGACTATTGGACTAAGTCCACCTTATTTGTTACTAGCCCACCCAAATTTTATGTCAAGCTACTTATGTGGTAGACCCAATTTATGTGGTCCCACTGTGGGTGTGTAGACCCACCTAATTTATGTGGTCCCACTGTCTTTCCTTGGAGGAATATGTCATGGGGGACGAAAAATTCAATGAAAAGAGCGCAGGATTTTGTAGCCTTACTTTAAAAAAAACAATGAAAAAATAAACATGAAAACGTTTTTTCAATTGAAAGTAAGGAGTATCATTGAAACTTAAAACGAACAGTGATTATTACGCATATGGGGGTTCTAAAAATACTTTAGCATAAAGAGCGGGGTATCTATGCGGAGATAAATACTTCACTCTTTATGTTAAAGTATTTTTAGTAAATTAACTTTTTATTCTACGGCCTTACTGCTGCAGCGCATGTACAGTAGGCCAATCGACCTTGACTTCATGGCATGAAAAGGGAAATAGGAATAGAAGAAAATATTGTGTGGAGGTGCTTTCAAGAAAGACCCTAAAATCTAAATACGTAGACAACAAAAATGCTAAAGCCCATGTACAGTATGCCAATCGACCTTGACTTCATGGTATGAAAAGGAAAATAGCAATAGAAGAAAAACTTCATAACTGAAATGTATTTAGTGTAAAGCTATTAACTAAATACCTGCTTTTGGATATACAATCTCAATTAACCTCTGATCGATATTTTAGGCAGCTTATTTGTTTCCAGTCCTTCATTTTACCGCTCCTGTTGTCATCTAACTTCAAGTGAAACAAAGTCGTCCCTAAAGACCGCAGCGCCAGTTTGGAAGTAGGTCAATTCGGTGGGGAAAAAACCCTTAGCAACCTTTAAGTTAACGTAACCTTGAGACAACCTGACATGACTTCGAGGCTGCGTTAAAACTTCAGCTTAAACAAATCTTTGTTTATTGTTAGGTTATTACAAAGAAACATTTACTGTACAATCAGCTTTTATACAAGAACAGGGTTGGCGTCCATGGTTGGTTAGCGCCTCGGTGGCAATAAAGCTTGTGAGCGTCTCTTGAAGTTATAGGTCACGTATCAAGGGATTTTTGATCATTTCTGTGTTGATTTTCTTGTTCTAAGACATTGAGAGGTCTAGCTTAGTCTCAGAAATTGAGAGGAGGTGGGCTACTCTTGGGTGCCTAAGAGACGCTCCCCCCCCCCCAACTAATTAATTTTTCAAAAATTTTCCACCCAGGACATTCTTATTCCAACCCCCCGCCTATTGATTTATGCATAAGTTAAACGAATCCTCATGAATGCGTTAAACTATTCCTTATGCATGCGTTAAGCTATTTATTATGCATGCATTAAACTATTCCTTATGCATGCGTTAAGCTATTTATTATGCATGCATTTAACTATTCCTTATGCATAAGTTAAACGAATCCTCGTGAATGCGTTAAACTATTCCTAGTGCATGCGTTAAGCTATTTACTATGCATGCGTTAAACTATTCCTTATGCATAAGTTAAACGAATCCTCATGAATGTGTTAAACTATTCCTTATGCATAGCACCTATTACATTTGAGCTGTGAGCCATTTAAAAGGAAGTCAGAGGAAAACTGGTATTGCTTCCACAACATCAGAAATTAGTTACAAATTGCATCAAATCATGCATCAAATTGGTCAAATAGTCGCTTCTGTGGCCGGTACTCTTTTGTAACGGCTGATCAATATACAGAGTTTAGTGACTATTCCCTATGTGTATGCGAAAAAAGTACTGGCTTAACTACAGATGCTTTTGCTTTATTGTTCTGTTAATAGATCATGCATCAAAATTTATAAGTTTTTTTCGAAAGGAGGTGCCATCATACGCCGGTGGCAGGGGACGATGCGCGCTGTGTTTAGAAGAAAAAGTAGCTATCATTAACTCGCCTAAGCAATAATTACTTAATAGAGGTAGTGAGTTGTTATCAAAATGCCGTCATTGGAATAAGTTGTTAGCACGAAATTTTAAAAATAGATGATTATAAAACTTAGAGTATGTAAAATGTTACGGCAGCTGCCTGATGATTGGAAACATGAAACTATAGTCGCAACTAGCATTATATTCTCTCTGCGTATATAACTTTATCTAAACAAAGAAATTTTGTTCAATAAACCCCTATTGATAAAGTTGGCAGGGATAGCATTAAAAAGGTTCAGAAGACCTTGCTTCCATAATGGCAGGTATTGAAACAATAATTTGTGTTTCTTATGTTTCTTAGGATGATATTTGGTTGAGATTGCTTCATGATAACTAAGAAAACTCAGCTGATTTCATATTTCAAAACAAATTTAACACAAAACGTAATAACTAATCATCAAACATCAGCCAAAGATAAAGACGGAAAAGCGACAAAACCAAACTAAAAATTAACCAAGCAAGCAAGAGATCAATTAGAGCAGCAGATACCATACCTATTAAAAACCTTATATGAGGCACACATTGTTAATACTGACTTCTTAACACTATAGGAGAAAGTTATAGGTTTATCTGAGCAGTTCACGGTAGCATATGATCCACAGCTCCACTGGTTGTGAAGGGATGACTCGATGACAGGCTTATTAATGCTGCCTGCCAAAAGTATGACATGTCTTTTGCATGCACCTTCATGGTTAAAAGTGATTTGGTATTCAATTGCTCTACCTTTTCTATGTTTTTTGAAGGGCCATATTTAAAGTGGAAAGGGTAGGTTAGATCATAAATTGTGGGTTTAAAGTTATCAAGCATGAGAGTGGAAAATCAAAGCTCGTCTTCAGCATAACGAGAACAAACATCATGTGCACGAGGATATTGGAGCAGCAAGATTGGGAAGTTAAAAGATAGGGGTAGTGGACGTTTATTTCCGGAGGCGATATTAAGCAGGAATTCGAGCTGAGCGAACAAAAGTAAAAGGAGGATAACCTAGGGGAAGATTGCGATCACTTATACTCACAAGATATGTTCACCTTAGCTTTTGAGCCTTGATGGCTCAATGGTTAAGGCGTTGGTTTAGTAATCATGAGGTCCCGGGTTCGAATAAGGGGGGAGAGCTGGCAATGGGCATCTTGGGGGTGATATGACCCCCCTTAAAGAATCCTTAGTACAACAATGCATATTCCTATAGCTCTAACTGGGTCAACAACAAAAAATTTTAATAAGAATGTGTAGCAAAAATGTGGTCCGTAGACATGGGGGGGTATATATTTACCGTCAGCCCCCAATTCTCTCCTCAAAAATCAATAGGGGAGTTTTGTTCTAACCCTTTGAACAGTTTGTCCTTGTTCTTCATCCAAGTAGAGATTGTGTTCTCAGGGACCCCAAGCTTCTCAGATGCCTCTTTGTTTGTCATCCCCTTTTCAATCTTTAATTATATTACGCTTTTGTAATATTTTGGTGTTTTTTAGTGTTCCTTTAACAGCCGACATCTTGAATACTTTAAGAAGCCTTCTTAATGCAAAACCAAACCTTATCATTCCGTGTTCTATTTCAATTGCATTCGAATTTCGAACTCTAACGCTTAGTTTACAATGTAAGTATACTCTTTATTTATTCAAGACATTCTCAACAGCTCTCCTAATAGATTTTTCAACGTTCACTTCTTGTCGGTTTTGTTCTTCCTTGATCTCTAGAAGGTCTAAGAGTAAATTGAAATTTAAAAGTAATTTTTTGAGAAAAAATGAAAGACAAAAGAAATTACAAACGTCTTAGAAGTTGGCATGCAAAATAATATCAGCATTTGGTAATGAATAGCAATGCCCAGCAAAGAACGCGCATGTGAAACATGTCGAAGATTCAAATTGAACATAAAAATGTCTTTTATTTCCTAATTTGTAGCTTTACTTTGACACATTTGAACACCTGTATGTAAAATTATTAACTAGTGTTCTTTTGTATATAGTATCAATGTGTCATGTTACTGTAAAGTTATCATGGTAAGTTGCAATTACCCCCAATGGTATGAGTGTTTGTATTTCGTAGATTTTGTTATAATATTATTTTAGATTTTGTTATAAGATTATCTATCTATCTATCTATCTATCTATCTATCTATCTATCTATCTATCTATCTATCTATCTATCTTTCTATCTATCTCATCTTGTTTTCCATATTTGTAATCTTGTTTGAGTGGATTTCCTTTAGCGTTTAAATGTTAAAATATTTAACAAAAAGGTAAAAGTTAGCATTTCGTCAACTTAGGATCAACCATTAAGGTAGACTGGACTTACTCTCAGTATATTTTATATTTTCTGCCACTAAACTTACTACTAGATATATATGCATCACCTATCCTAACTCTTTATTTTTGTATGTTTCTTCAAAGCCTGATAAAATTGCGATACCTAAGCTCTCAATGCAGATCACTTGAGTACCTCTAGTAAATTTTTCACTTGGATTGTTTTCATTAAAAACTGTTAGAAAAAATAGTGGTACTTATCTGTTATAGCCACCACACTCAAGTTCTTGGTTTGACAGCACCGGTTTTTTTCTGTAATTTCTTTAAGCTTAGCGTAAGAGAGTGTATATACACTACAATGTAGGTATATTTTAATTCAATATTTTAGTTGGTATTCTGGTTAGGTTAAAAACCTTTTAATATAATGCGTTCTGGGAAACTCATTTCCATAATTCTCTGTATTAGTTTCCATAATTTTGTTAAAAGAGACTAAAACACTAGCCTGGGTACGACGATCACATCATGCAGTTGAAAGTGACGATGGCTGCTGTACAATACTTTCTGATCTCTCAGTGTAGCCCGCTGATAAGCAGAGGGGCCATAAAGGCTTCTCGGCCTTTTGGCAAGGAATGGATGTAGTATCTATTCTCATTGATGACAGATGCTTTCCATGGTCCGTGAGAGGCGGTGCTACTAGGCGGTTGAGCCTGCCTCATGGCTTGCTTCTCTGCCTGGTAACACAAATTGAGGGGTGTCGCCCTTGGACGAGAGATACAGGCCTGCACATTGAGTGTTTTGAGGGATGCGAAAGAGCACGAGGAGATATAGAAGTGTCTTGATCACTTATCCTACTTATCACTTATCACTTATTCCTACTTATTATTATATCTCTTTTTACTCTTCTGACTCTTTCTACAGTCACAATTTCCGGTAATAGCAACGCTAATGTGTATAAAATGATGGCTGCCGCTGACCATGAGTACTAGCTATCGCTGGTTGTGTTTACAACAAAGAATTACCATATATGGTCATCATCAGTCGCTAATGTACCCCTGTCCCTGGATTCTTGCTCTGACCTCCTCTTTACCCCCCCCCCCCTGCTCACACAGTAAATGTTCTGGAGCTATCCCTGTTGCTGGGGGTTAGGTTAGGAACATGAAACTTTCAGGGATGGTGTTATCATACTAAAGTATTTTTATGAAGGTATTTTGAAGTACCTACCTCTATTCATTCTCTCTCTAAAGGGCAGTGAATAACTGTACTTGATACAGTTTGGATACAGCCCACTATACTTTATCCCCAACTCTACAACTGCCACTAATGTGCAAATATTCTCGCAAAATAATTTCAGTGCACTTTTTAACTCAATAATACAGGAAAACATTTTCTCTTATTTTGGTAAATGGAATGGTTTCACATGCAATAACAAATTTTAATTAAGGATTCTGATGAGTGCACATCCATTAGCCAACAGACAGTTGTAGCCAATGCATGTTGGTTAAATCCTTAACATATAATGCCAAACATCTTATGGCTTTTGGAGCAAGATTAATAATGGTGGAAACCAAGGCATAAAAAACAAAAACTATAAGAAAGAAAATGACCAACATCTTGACTGTTTACCATGACTAACAAGTAGACATACTTAATTGCATTGAATGGATCGGATACTGTTCGTGATGTTCGTGCAGCAAATTAGCTTATTTTGCCACTCAGTTCTGACTCAATGTTCATTACGGCGAGATTTTCAAGTCGTTAGAACTTCATGGATTTTCGTAATCGGCTCTCAAGTTATATTGAGTTTTGAGAGTGCTAACCGCTCCAGTTTGGTTTCCATGAGAATATCTGTAGAGCTTTCTAAATATTTGAGAAAGTGTGGTGCACATCCTTATCTATCATCCATCAAATGAGGCTTCGTAAGGGATAGTCCCAACTGTGTGAGGATTTGTCAGTTCCGGATCACCTTTTCTGAACTTCTTGTTGTGTTGACAAGTACTCCTGTGTTTATGCCTGCAATATCAAGCATTGCAAAGAAGATTGCAAGTGGCCAGCGCTTTCTGCGACGGCTGGTAGTGTAGTTGGCATATTTTTGATCTAAACTCTCAACGCCATATTTATTTGTTTTGTAAAACTCGACTATCTCCGACTTGCCTGAATTTGAATCTACCGTGTTTGTGTTGTCATTTTTTTCTTTTAAATGCCGCGGCGCTTACACGTTTTTTTTAAATAGGCAACTTAGTTGTTTAGGTGTGAGGCCTTGATTTGGTCCAAAATCTAAACAACAAGCTAAGCAACTCGAGGCTTCAAAATCAGGAGGGACTATTCTTAAAACGCCTGAAAAACAAATCAAGAAACTTTTTCCATTAACAATTGATTACAAACTGTTGATATATAACAAATATCACACTGTTGATAATGTGTCAAGCAAAAAAATCAAAGATCCAACCATCATTTGGTATTTCATCGAAACTTGGAAAGGGTTTTGCTTGCCCGCAATGTTTGCTTTGATAGCGCTTACTCTCGGTTTATTTTTATCAACGAAAATTTAGCATGTTTATTTCATGCCTGTTGGAGAAAGTTGCTTTGACCTCGAAGTCAAGAACCGTCAAGAACCGTCTTTGCAGTGGCCACGTGCAGACAAATCCCAAAAATTTGGCTCTAAATTTTTATCATTTAATGAAAGAAGAATTTTTATTCAAACAGATGAATATTGACGAGCCCATAACAAGACATTCTTCTACCCCTCCCAACGTAAATTGCCTACGATGCTAAGGAAATACAGGAATACAGGGAGCTGAGGCACACAAGAAAAAACCAAGTAAAATAAACGGTGATGGATAATAAAATGGGATAAAGTGTGTACGAGAGAAGTGGAGGCCAACCCAAATAAAATAAGTGAAGAACTAAACAAATTGTTGGACAAAAAATCTAAAATAAAAATAGTAAAATGGTAAAACAGTGGAAGTTATCTCATCGCGTCCGCACTTAGCAATAAGATTCTTCAATTTTAGGCTACTTATATAATGCTATAAGCGTGCAGAACGCATTCTCAATATGTTCAAATAGTGTAACTACGATCAATGGCACTATTGCAATGCTCACATATCAGCGTGCAGAACGCATTCTCAATATGTTCAAATAGTGTAACTTCGCTCAATGGCACTTTTGAAATTCTCACATTAGAGCGTGCAGAACGCATTCCAAATATGTTCAAATAGTGTAACTACGCTCAATAGTACTATTGAAATGCTCACATTCCAGCGTGCAGAACGCATTCCAAATATGTTCAAATAGTGTAACTACGCTGAATGGCAGGATTTTCCAAGTTACCTGGAAAATGCGAGGGAAGACGATAGATGTTCGAATAAAAGCGCCAAGTATGTAATGATTTGTTTCGATAGAGTCTTCTGTAGTTAGAAATTGTTGTAATCGATTAAGTTTTACTTCATGTTGTGAAACTGTGGTTGAGTATGACTCTTAGTGCAACAACAAGCCGTCAGAGTTATTACACAAGATTTAGAAAGTTGGTTTGTGATACAAAACTTGAATATTGCGTTGAGTAACGGATTCATTTTGCTAAACGTTTTCGCCATACACCTACTTCAAAATAATAGCATCACAAATTTTCAGAAAAATTGACCTGACCAATTCCTTGTGGTAGTTAAAGGGTTAAGATGGGACTAGATCTAAAGAGTCAACTGAGCTACAATCGTTCATATTGCTTCCGTGTGTACTTTTTAAGAATTGTAAACAGTAATGTTGTTTATTTGTTTTCTACATCCCATTGTACTTAAGATTGATCTGTTTTGGCAGTGTTTGTTGGTTGAGAATGACGAATCAAACTCGTAGAGATATACCATAAATATCGTAACTCATCTTGTAAGCGACGGACAATGACGGCAATCTCTCAGTGCAGCCCCCTGATAAGCAGTGGGGCCAGCTCTCACAAAGTAGGGGGTAGGGGCAATGATGGCGCCAGCTCTCACAAAGTAGGGGGTAGGGGCAACTTCTCAAAATTAATTAACAACCCTAATCCACTTATGTCACTAGCGTGTTACAAGTGTCATTGCCACGAATGTATAGGCCTAAAAGTTCTGAAGTTGAAAAGGCTGGAGAATATTTTAAAAGACAAAACTACCATAACTAGCGACGTCTCCACTTTTGGGACTGTTTTCCTCCTTTGGGTATAACGGCAACGTCAGACATTTTCTCCAATACTCTGCAAATTCACCGAATTGATATGCTTATGCTCCTTTCGTGCAAGTAATCTCTTCTCAAAAACACGCTTCGACACACTCAATGAGGATCGGAAATTTTCCGACAGTATCAGCTTGGTGATCAAACGTACTTGTTGTAGGCGGGCCAGGTGGTTTTGCTTTGAAAAGCAATTACAAGGCATGTGCAGGTAAAAGGAACTCAACTTGTTTATGGTTATAAAATGCTATTGCATGAACACTGAAAGCCTTTCAAAAGTTTTCCGTATTGCAATCTGACCAGGCGAGAAATATCCAATATTCCCTCTAATCACAAAGATCTTTGATCCTGCTGTTTTCCCATGGAATGTGAATCGACAATAAGAACATTGATTTATCATCCTGTTTAATATGTTAAGAGAAAAATATAATTTATGAAAGAGAGAGTGGATATGTGGACTGACTGTTTAAGGACGGTTTGCGCACAGAAGTAATTTAATTGAAAATGAAAGCTCTAGTTCCTTGCTTAAATGTTATTTGATTAGCTGTTAAACAATAAAATAACAATAGCGAGCGTAGGGTCAATACGAGGCCATACAAGGATATCGTCGTTTATGCGCAGACTATCCACTTCAGATAGGATAGTCTGCACGCAGGCTACAAAAAGAGGGAAAGAGGTAGCTCCACACCTAGTGGTAACATACGCCTATGGTCGAGTGAAATATTTTAAAAAAGATAACGTAGACAGCCCCAGAGAAGACAAAAGAATACGTAGGCCCATGCAGTACCGTGTTAAAGGAACGTTTTGAAAATAACGCTCTTTGCGCTAAGGTATTTTTAGTAATTTCAACTATTTATTCTACGGCCTTTGTGATTCAGAGGTCATTTCTAAGGAATCGGGACAAAATCTAAGCTTTAGTGTAAAGAGAGAGGTATCGACGAGGGTTGAACCCCCTCATATACGCAATAAAATCATACAAATAAAAAAGTTCGTTAGGTAAGTCAATTCGTAAGTAACGTTTATTTTTTACCAACGAAAGCGTTTGTAAAAAAATAAAGGTTCTAGTTGCTTTTTTAAGTAATCAAAAACTTGGAGGGTAACGGGCGTGGCTTTCGCCGACCTGATGACAGGCATGTATGCCTCGACCGCGGTACTCGCCGCGTTGCGGCATCGCGACCAGTGCGGCCAGGGCCAGCATATCGACCTGGCGCTGCTCGATACGCAGGTGGCGGCGCTGGCAAACATGAACATGAACTATCTGATCTCGGAGCGGGTTCCGAAGCGGATGGGCAATGCTCACGCCAATCTGGTGCCGTATCAGGTGTTTCAGTGCGCGGACGGCGACGTGGTGGTGGCCGCCGGGAACGACAATCTCTTCCGCGGCTGCATATCTTTATTCCCCTATCAAAAAACACCTCCTCCAACACAGCCGATTCGATCCGGTTACCAACCGGACTATTGGCCCGATTTCAACCAAAAGGAGGTGTTCCATGCCACTGTGTGTAAAATGCAATCGCGTTGTCTGTTTTCCCTGCGTCCGAGGGGTCGCCGTCGCGGACAGTCGATCAAAAGTCTACGTTGCGAGCGATGATGAGCTTTGTCGAAAGTCCTATTTCTATCGTCTTGCCATCGCAAGCGCCGCGTTGAAGACGGAACTGGATATCCCCCCGGATTTAATACAAAATCAGCTGCTAACCTTATTTCCAATCTTAACCGCAGCAGTATTATTCTCGTACATAGCACTGGTCATTTTAGTGTATTTGTCTGGTATACCATACAAGGATAAGACCTTTGCTACAGCTCTTCTATCAACAGAATTGAACGCTTGCTCATAATCTACAAAACTGAGGACCAAAGGTGTTTTACAGCTCAGATGCCTCTTTGACATGCTGTCAAACTGTTATTGCTGTCATCACAAATAGTCTATATGCTGTCAAAACTGTGATTGCTCATCCATCTCGACAATTTTAGTTAATAATTTTAGGTAAATTTAAACCAAATGTTGAAGACGTTTGGACATATGAGAACTAGTCATATGAACAAAGATTGCATCTAGTTTCAAGTACACTTACTGGGTTTCTGGTGACTTTGCGGCAATTTTTTTTATCAAGTTGGGTAATATGGGAGTCATGAAGAAGTTCGGGAAGCTGGGCACTTGCCCAACCTTTATGAGAAAAATGCTACATAATGACTCTGAGAAAAGGCATTTCCTGGAAAATGACAAGGTATAATGGTTTGACTCTTTCTCACAACTCTACTTTTTAAAACAATAAAAAAAAAACTTTGGTGTAAAGAGCGAGAGGCTGCAGAGGGAAAAGCCCCTTTCATATGCGGAATAATTGCTTTTCGTTTGAAGTTTTAACGTCGCTCCTTACTTTCAGTCACAAATTTTTTTTGTTTTTTTATTTATTTAATCTCTACAAAGATCAAGGCATAAAACTGGTACATCTCTGAGGGGTATATATAATATAATAAAGCACTTTGGTTAATGCTAATAATAAACATCTTTCTTCATTGGACAGCTCGCATCTTTCCAACAAACCCTTGGCTTTCATGACGGCTTTTTTCAAGTTCGATGGCTTGCATCGAATGAAAGTAAATTTTTTGCGATAAAAGATCTCCACTGAAGTCATCGAGAGCCCTTTCACATCTTCCATAAGCAGTGGGGTCACTCATTAAGTTACGAAGTGCACTCGAGAGGTTTTGTAAATTTGGAAGGAGAACTTTTTTTGCAAAATATTGAAGGCGGCGTGTTTGAGCAATGGGCTCTTCGTCGAGAGCAAGATGTTTTCTCTCGAGGATATGTGTATGTTTTGATTGTGTAATATCCAACATTTTTTTTTTATAAATTGATGTATTCGGCAAGGTTCTGTTTTGGATCCTTTGTAATATCTTGTATATGTAGGTACTATGCGGTTTTCTGGTCTGAGTGCTGTTACACTTCTTTTGCTGATGAAACGGTATTGTAAGCTGCTGGAAAAATGCCGATGATCTTGTCAAGTCTTAAGTTGTTTTTTAATTTTTACAATGATTAGCCGTTCATGAGGTTAATGTTTTAAAAATTCATTTTATGTTGTTTATTGGCAGGCCACGCGGGACGCGATCGAGGGTGTCTCGGGAGGTCATGGTCGTGGGGGACTCGGCGGGGCGGAGATCCGGGGGCGCGGGATCGCTGAAAACGAAAACGATTTTCAGGAAGCGCGAACGCTAGCGATTCCGGGGGCTTTCGCCCGTCCCGCCGCCTTCGAAAAGAATGCGAACGTGTTCTCAGGTGCAGGCCACCGCTCAGTCCCCTGCAGCCGGCCGCGGCTCGCGCAGCAGTGTGCGATCGCGTTCGCTCTTCAGCTGGCGGGTCATCAGCGTGCTGGACGGATGATACATAGACTTATATATTAACCAATGAACTGTAATGAAAACGGTCAAAAATTTTTGAAACTATCAAGTTTAGAATTACCAAAATTCCATATTCAAACAAGTTGAGGTAAAAAAAAAAATTCCAAAAAGTCTAGGCTCGAAAAATCTCCAGAAAAATTTAAGTCCCCTAAAAATTTTTCCCAAGTGCATGCCATATGACCATTTTAATTCAACCAAAGTAAAAAGAATTTATATGATTGTCGTGACCTGAATATATAGGTAAAAGGCTTATGGAAGTCCGTGAGACGGACCGAAACATTCCGAGTCAGTCAATTCGATTCTGGTCAGGTCGGCCGACTCTGGGTTCAGATGAATATCCTCAAATGAACAGTATTTTTGTCATACCTCCTTCCTCGCTGTTCTCAGCAATAGTTGGAAGGGGCGAAGAAAAATTTTCCCGCTAATGCTTGGTAGGTCGTTATCTTGATCAGATTCATCATTTATTCTTTTGAAGTTTATTGTAAGCAGTTGGGTTGGTGACGTACGCTGGTTGTGTCCTAACCATCGAAGCTTATGGTACAGCTGTGAGAGCACGCAAGCGTCTGAAACGGAGCTCGGGGGAGAAAGCCGGTAACAATGTCCAAGTGGGGCATTGGGTATAACAGGCTAGTGGGCTCAACTGAGAAAATAGAGTGTAAAGGGGCGATGATAGTGGCAATGGGCTCACCGAAGGACACGATTGCGTGTAAATGAATTTCGTTTGGTCCCTGGTTTGTTGAGTAGATTACACGAATGCTTCTTTTCTGCTCATATTTGGCTACTGTCACTTCATGTAGATCCTTCAATGTATTGAAGTCTTTGACATACAATTTGGTAACAGATGACATTTTTTATTCACCACAGTGGTGATTACACTGGTTTAAATTATTATTATTTGCGTAGGTCGTGGCGACTTCTTGCTCTCCTTGTGCAATTCTTTCTCATCGGCTTCTTTCTAGTGCGTTTCTTTACGATGTTAAGATGGGAATGCCTGTGTTTTTCTGATGTGACCCGTCCATCTTTTTTTTTTCGGTCTTCCTTTTAATCGTGATTGCTGGAAATCTTGTTTGTAAGCTTGATAAACTAGGGATACATCCGGTTTTCAGCCCCCCACGTATTATTTTCCGTAAATGCATCCAACATAAATTTTGAGATAGCCATTCTATTCAAAATAGTCTAAGGATTATGTAACAAGGGGGTTCAGTGTTGAAACCAACCACCTAGAGTCTGGGGGCAAGGGTATTACAACAGAAATTACAATAAATAGCTGAGTCAAACTCAGAACAAGCAGAAATTAGTATGAGTAGAGCTGACAAACCTCATGCCTTCTCAAGACAAAATCATAATTTGCACTTAATTGACAACAAAAATTATGTTTTGAATTTTTGTGTCGTGAATGTCGATCATGGCAGGGTCCTCCCGCGGGAAGTATGCCGCAGCCGGGGCGCCGCTGGAAAGAGCGGCGAGCCCCGCACACGTGCTCCTGAAGCGCCGGGATGGGGCGTGAACGCCGCGACTGGCCGCGATCCTGTCGCAATGCTCAAGGCAAGTTGATCGAAATTCCGGCGGCAAGGCGCTGTCAGCACGGGGAATTTGACACGGCGCAAGGTGGCGGTCGGCGAATCCCCTACGCTTGGGCAGGAACTCCCTTCGAGGACCGCGTATGAAAGTTATATCTTTTATGTATATCTTTATTTCTTTCGTATATCTTTTCGTCTTCTAACGGAAAATTCTTTGCGCCACCGCTTTTTTAAATCCCACCTCCTATCCTCTTAGTGGCACCTGACTACACTTTACACTTTAACACCAAATATTTTAACATTTTTTTACTTAAAAATAGCAGCCGAAGAGTGGCCTTCGCATTATTGTACTATTGCCTCTAGACGTCATTAAAAAAATGCTCTCCCGCAGATGGGACATCCTTCCGCTGCAGGAAGTGTCCGTTTACGGTGGCATTGACCGACAGAATTTGCGATTGCTATATGTCACTTGGTTAATACAGAGTGCCATAAAAAGGTAAAGAACTAAAAAGCTAAAAAAGCTAAAAAAACTAAAAAAGCTACAAAACTAAAAAAACTAATAACTAAAAAAGAAACTATATCTACATCTATATATATAAAAATAAGTTGTTTGTGTGTTGACTGACGTCATGTTTGTGTGTCGACTGATGTCATGTTTGTCGACTGACGTCATTATGAGGACTGAGCATTATTCCGTCATGAAGTTGTTTGTCAACGACGGCGGATTGGTATGAGTCAACCTACTATCGAAAAAGCCCATCACACAATCCCGCCGGGCCATCCACAGGAACCCAGAAAGTCAAGCGTGGAGGCTCGTGGCAGTCCTATCGATTTTTGAAGGAGCGAGCCAAACAATCTCCCGAAGACTCAGACGACCAAACCGGGTTCCGTTGCGCAAAAACCGCAGATTAGCCGATCGTTCACATTCTTCCTAGGTGCTGGCGTCCAATTCTGACAAAATGGTCTGCACGGAATCTGGAGCGTTCAGCACGGACCCTTCCATTGCTTATACTCTCTGAAACATCTTAATAACGTATTAGCAGAACTACAGAATCATAGCTTCAATCGAAACTGGATTCTCTTGCGAGGTTATCGACAATCTCAGCATGAATTTTACTTACTTTTTCTTTTTAGTGACGTTAACACATTAGGTTCCTTCCTTCCATTGTAATTTTGATTACTTCGCTAGTGCTCCTTGTTTAATTGATAATGCTCATTGACAGATGTCTTCTAAATGCAGATTTTCTTTTGTATCATTTTCGTTTGCGGAAGGTTCTGATTCATAATGTTTCTCACAACAATTGACTGAGACAATTTATTGTAGAGAAGTTGCCACTGGATGAATTAGTGGTAAGGCATGTTGAAGATACAAGAATACTGACACCGTGGGATGGATTGATATTCAGCTTTTTAATTCACTATAACAAAATAGATACAAAAAATATTGTAAGATATATACAATAACTGCAATTACATTAAAGTCGCTTGTGAAGAAAATGTCAACGATTACAAGACGAAAACTTACATCGAATTTGTCCAACGATACTATGGCAACGGCATCAGTTTAGTAGATAGACTAGCTAGAATCAAACTTTCACTGTTCTATCTACTATTGATATCTATTTGTTGAATAGTGAAAAAGGCTTTTCTAAAATGACGTCTTGCATATGACTCATAGAAATAGTAGATAGACTAGCTAGATTTCTTTTAAAAATGCTTACTAATAGAAAAAATACTAACAAAAACATTTTTTACTTCGGCATTTTTCTTAAATAAAAAATTTCATACTAATAAAAAAAATTATATTAAAAAAATTTGTTGCTTTGGCATTTTCTTAAATAAAAAAAACCGGTCGCCTCAAAAGTAAATAAGTAAGTACTTGGAAAAAACTTCTTGGCTGCTTGGAAATAAATTAAAATACAAGACCAAGGAGGTCAAAGGTGTTCTCGTATTTTAATTTCTTTCCAAGCAGCCAAGAAGTTATTCCCAAGTAAAAAAAACGTTTTCAAATGTCTCGGCGCATACCTAAGCAGCCTCGCTTTCAATTGGAGTGCACGTCTATTTATAAACCAAGTCAGATCTTACATAAGCGAGTCGGTTTGTTACTGTCTGAGCAGCCGTTTATTTCCATCATTGTACTTTATGCTATTTTTCTTATTGTACTGGATTTTATTGTGTTTTATTGCATTGTAATCTAAATTTCTCATTGCACTAGATTTTATTGTGCTTTGTTGTATTCTATTCTATTTTTCTTATTGTATTGTATTTTATTGTGTTTTGTTGTATTGTACTGGATACATTTCTATTCTGAACCTTCAGTTTTGAAAGCTATATCACATCACATTCTAACGCCTTCGAAGCATCTCAAGCGTATATAGCAATGTTAATGGATGGTGATGAAGGATTCTCCCATCATAACTACTTCCTGGGTGCACAGTTTAATTATTCATTAGATTTGTATCTGACCCCCATCTCGTTGGTGATCTTTTTTGTTTTGCTTAATTGAATGAATCAACTTTATCTAATAATTCAATTGCTCAAATTTAGTTTATATGATACTATATAAAGAGCTCACAGTATTAGCTTTGTACGAAAGATACCCACCTTGCTCTTGATTTGACATTAAACACAGCATTAAATCATTTATCGTTTGATTAAATCATTACTACTACTACTACTACTAACGACTTTCTGCAGGCTATTCAGTGGCCATGCTTTGGTTTTGCCGCAGGCGTAAGCGAACTAGTAATCACTAGTAACCACTAGTAACCACTAGTAACCACTAGTAACCACTAGTAACCACTAGTAACCACAAGTAACCACTAGTAACCACTAGTAACCACTAGTAACCACTAGTAGCCACTAGTAACCACTAGTAACCACTAGTAACCACTAGTAACCACTAGTAACCACTAGTAACCACTAATAATCACTAGAGTAACTAGTAACCACTAGTAACCTTCTAAATCGTTTCTTTGTTTTTATTTGATTTTTATTTATTTGATAGTTAAGAGGGAAGAAACATTCCAGTCGTTGGAACGTTAAGAGGGAGGACAGATAAGAGGAAGGAAGCGCCATTTGATCTATTTGATTTTATTTATTTAATCTTTATTTATTTCACAGTTAAGAGAAAAGAAACGTTCAAGTCATTGGAACGTTAAGAGGGAGGACAGTTAAGAGGGAAGAAACGGCATTTAATCTATTGGATTTTATTTATTTGATAGTTAAGAGGGAAGAAACATTCCAGTCGTTGGAACGTTAAGAATAATTGCTCAAAGGCTTTTGGAATGGCCTTGAGGCTATATAGAGTCAAACGGAGGCTATTTTAAAAGTCCAGTTCGATAAAGCCTTTATTAAATTATTTTTGATAATAAACTTAACAAATCTAAAATACATAACAACCGTCAAGACCCATTACTATTACAATTACCTTTAAATACCGCTTACCGTACAAGGTCCTTTCGGTTTTGGAATATAAGGGCTCTTAATGTACCAGCCATGGGATGAATTCAAATGTATGTACGATCCACCTGTATATAAAAAGTGTTTTTATAGATGCAGGAAAGTCAACAATTGGTGGACATTTATTGTAAGTACTCATGATCATTACCATTAACATTATTATTTTTCACTTTTTATGGCATATTGTACACAGCTCCAACTGAATGATTACCTTTGGCTTGATAAGCAAGTTCTCAGAATTTTTTAATTTTATATCTTCCATTACAATATATAGTTTACAATACTAACTTATAGTTTGTTAGTGGTACAAAACAAGAATATTGCACGAAAAAGCGAAAACATTGTGTACTTAAAAGCTTTTTTCGTCACTTCTGAACTCCTTCCTAGCTTGTTGCCCTCTTTAGTCGGTGTGCATGGTTTTCATCAACAGATGAACAATTCTCCGATCGCCAAGTGAAGTAATCTCATTTTACGTGAAAGAAATCGCCTTTTGCGATGTTATTTTCAGTGACTTATTATTTCGTAGACCGCTCAGTGTCGCACGAACAGCTATTAAAATCTGTGACAGGCATAGAGAGCCATAATGGCTGCTCGAGACAGCCCACCTCTTTCTCAATTTTGAAATCGTCACGGAAGCGAAGCTGCGAGGTGTCAGTGACACACTTACACTCTCAAATAATACACATGGAAAATTGTTTTCTGATTATATTTCAAAAAGGTTGCAACACGTCTACCTTCCAACAAGAACGTGATTTTATCACCCAAAGAAAAAGAGACAGTCAAGCAGGCTGTCACAGTTCAGTTCAGTTCAGTTTTCAGTTCAGTTCACTTTATTTAAAAATCAAGTACGTTTAACTAATATGACAGTAAATGCCCCACGTAGTACACATTATCACAAATTATCATAGGTGTATTATCACAGTAGTAAAAATAGCAAGGTCGGCAATACTGCACGGAAGCCAAGATGTGCTGCTATCATAAGAGTTCTTATCGCGATATATCATATGAAAATTTTTTTTGAGTTGCAAAAAATCTGGGGGAGCATTCTCAAAGTTTGGGGGGGCATTGCCCCTGAATGCCCCCCGTAGCTACGGGCCCGAAGACAGGGTTGGACCGGATATTTGGGATTTCGAGACAAGATATAATATGTATGTATGTATGTATGTATGTATGTATGTATGTATGTATGTATGTATGTATGTATGTATGTATGTATCTACTACTACTACTACTTCTACTACCACTACTACTACTACTACTCCTACTGCTACTACTACTACTACTACTACTACTTCTACTACTACTACTACAACTTCTACTACAACTACTACTACTACTACTTCTACTGTTACTGCTACTGCTACTGCTACTACTTGTTCTTCTACTACTACTACTACTACTACTACTACTTCTACTACCACTACTACTACTACTACTACTTCTACTGCTACTGCTACTACTTGTTCTTCTTCTTCTTCTACTACTACTACTACTACTACTGTAGTATCTGTTCTCATTGATGACAGATGCTTTCCATAATCCGTGAGAGGCGGTCCTACTAGGCGGTTGAGCCTGCTTCATGGCTTGCTTTTCTGCCCGGTAGCACAAATTGAGGATCGTTGCTCTTGGACGCCCCAGCTGCCCTTTATTTATTAGTTAGCTTGTTTGGTGGTTTTTTCTGTTTACTTAGGGTAGTTTCAATGTTGGGCCCACTGCTCATCAGGGGTCTTTGATTGAGAGATTGCCAAACGCAAATTATGCGAATAGAGACATTTTAAATGGAAGTTCAGGACGGGGGCAAAATTAAAGGCAATCAGTTAGGCAAAGACATAGATACATTAGCATTCTGAAGAAGGTAGTCTACTTCAATACCACAGATAATAAAATTACACATGAGCCTGGTAATTTTTTCAAGGGAGGCGATTGTTTACCGCGTCATATAAGTCAGATTTTTCTCTGCCGTGGAAAAAAGTCCCGTGGTAATTTCCGCGGTGCCTTGCCTTCACTGCAGCGTTTTATATCTAATTGCGCGGGCTGCAGTATGGGCAGGTTTGCAGGGATATGCTTTGAAAACAGGAGGTATGATCCCCTTCATGTAAGAAACTTTGTCCCCCCAGTAACCGAACCTACCAGCCGCCACTGTTAGCAGCAGATTATGGATTTAAAACTGGAAAAATTAGAAGAAAACATGTAACATGTCATTGATCATTGCTCATTTCTATTGCAGAAAACAGAACGCAACTTACATCGGACAACCTTTCCCAATAATCTTTTTCACTCAAGCGCATATTAGAGCCGCCCCCCAAAAATGCAATCCCACAAATTTGTTCATCTCCTCTTTTGTACATGTGGAATGCCGTTTTTCTGGGGTTTTTAAAAATTGTCCCTCATGAATTTGAGGCCTCGAGTTACTTAGTTTCTTGCTTAGATTTTGGACCAAATTGAGGTATCACACCTAAGCAACTTAGTTGCATATAAACAAAACGTGTAGCCTTTTTGATGGTTTGTCTATTTATTCAGGGTAGTTTCAATGTCGGGCCCACTGCTCATCAGGGGTCTTTGATTGAGAGACTCCAGTTAAGATGTTCTGAATTCGTGTTAGGAAAGGCTGCGACTTGGTAACTTGTCTGGGCTAAAAATTTGGAAACATAAAAGCAAGGAACAAAGTTTGGAAACTATGGGCTCATGCCATGTGCCTATCGTGTTTCAAGACCTACTGGTCCGTGGACTTTCAGCTGCGATTGCTTTTTTGGAACCTGTCTGTTTTCGAAATGAAGTATGTGCAGAAAGCACCGTTTAATCAATAGGTAGTAATAATGTTGTGATTAGTAGTAACATGTTCTTGAATGCCAGGCTTACTGGTCATTTTGTAACTAAAAATGTTTTCAACTTAAGTAAGTTAGTGCTGACAGAAGAAATAAAGAAAGTAAAGGCAATCAGGCAAGAACAAGTAGATGACACTAAGAGGTTCGGGCAAAGAAAGGGAATAATCAAAGCATGGAAAACGATCATCATCATCATCATCATCATCATCATCATCATCATCATCATTATCATCATCATCATCATTGTCATCATCCTTGTCATCATCATCATTGGGTGTCCTCTTACGAGACAAAGGGCAGAACCAAAAAACATTTCCTATTCTGTGGCATGAACTTAAATGCTTGTGGCTCAACTCTTTTGAATTTCTATAGTCTCAAACAATTTATAGGACAAGAAGACGCTTTAGAGGACAGTACTGGAGAACCAAAGACAAAGTTATTACCAATGTCCTGCTCTGGAATGTTAACATGGTAAAGCCGAATAGAAAGACTGTGCAAAACATTTCATAAAACAACTTGGAGGTTCCAATTGCGCATTGGCTGATCACACGCAGGCGACGAGAGATAAAAGATGACTGGATAGCTGGAGTTAACACAATCAAGGTAATCAGCAGGTTCTGATAAAGTAAGGTACTGTAAAAAAACAAAGCAATAAGTTAAAGGTGCCTTTGAATGTTTGCCAAAGTTACTCTTTGAGTTCAGTATGTCAAACAAATTATTAATTTTTATGATGAAACTTGTAGTTTCTCGGCTATCAAACTTTTTAACTTTTCGCCAGGCAAGTAGTTAATTGCTGCTACTACTGAGTAGCTCAAGGTCAGGGCAGCTACCTTCACTTTCATCTTGTGATTGTGTCAGTTTATGTGAGTTGATGACAGCTTGTTGCCCAGGTGAAGTACATCAGTTTTTTGTACACTATGCAATTCTGTTACATGTGATTTAAAACCTTATCGGTTCCTTTTATGCCATCACGTAATTTATCGCCTGACCGTTTTACGCCGGCTCGCTTTACGCCAAGAGCAAATTTCGATCTACCGCCAATCAGGTCTGCAATTTACGCCATTGAAGACAATAAGAACTTTAAAAGTGATATTGGCGCCTGTCTAGGTAGTTTCTGTCATTTTCTTATCAATTACAAGTATATTTATTAAGTTTGAGTCTCTCTATTTGGGCACAATCGTGGCCGGTTTTACGCCGGCCTTCTTAACACCGCGTCAGAAGATTCCAGGATTGTTGTGAATGCAACGGATAGCGGGAATCTTACCTCCAGCACTATGTCGAGCTTTCTTCGCTTCATCTCGTTTAGAGCTGCTAGGCTGCTAGCTGCCTTTTTCTCTTGCGACCAACTGGTGACTGTATCACTGGTTCATCAAAAGTATCCATAATTATCTGATTTTCAAACCTTAGTCAAAACAAAAGTGGCAACAGAGCAAACAGATAAGAGAAGTCTTGTTAATGTCACGTGACTTCAAAATCGAACACTGATTGGATCAATGGACTTAACGGAAAATTCGAGGAAAACCAGGGAAAATCACTTTCTCAGAAAGGTAGGGATAGGATTATCATTCAAAATGCTGCAGAATTTGCTATGGCGGCAAGAAGCTTTTATGAAGAAAATGGAGGTTATCAGCATCAGCACTGAATTTATTAGGAACTGCTTCCACAAGAAAAATCCATTTGGTAGAGTTCTACCTGTCCAAGGCATCCACTTAGAGCTATGGATGAATGCTGACAACTGTCAACGTGATCCTGATATAGTTAATTAATGATGGAGTAGTCTCCCCTTCATTCAAAGTATTGTACATGTTACCCCAAAACACGCCGAATAACTTTTCGCATAACAGGACTGTCTACCTCTCTTCATATATATTAGGTAGCGGTTTAATAATTCCTTCCTAAATTGAACATGTCCGTCAATGAAACATCAAAGGATGCTACGTTATTGCATGCTGAAAACAGTTTTATATTACTCTATCAGAAGTACGTTTACTAGCCCTTGGTTCCTATCAAAGGGACGTTCAAGAAGGAGTTCCACTCCACACGCATATTCAGAATATCAAATCTAATCATGGAGGGAATTTTCAGGGAGGGAATTCTCGGGAGGGAGTTTTCCGGGTGGGAGATTTCCTAGGTGGGAATTTTCCGGGTCGGAGATTTCCTAGGTGGGAATTTTCCGGGAGGGAGTTATACGGTGGGAGTTTTCCGGGAAGGAGTTTTCCGGGAGGAAGTTTTCTGGGAGGGAATTTTCCGGAACCCCACCATTGTATTCTAGAGGATTGAAACCATATACGTCACCAACCCTTTGAAAGGAAAAGGTGACCTTTGGACCTCGGGGATCTTCATGGTTTAATATGTTCATGAAATATGGGAAGAGGTTCATGGAATATGGGAAGAGGTTCATGGAATATAGGAAGAGGTTCATGGAATATAGGAAGAGGTTCATGGAATATGGGCAGAGGTTCATGGAATATAGGATGAGGTTCATGGAATACAGGAAGAGGTTCATGGAATATAGGCTGAGGTTCATGGAATATAGGCAGAGGTTCATGGAATATGGGCAGAGGTTCATGAAATATGGGAAGAGGTTCATGGAATATGGGAAGAGGTTCATGGAATATAGGAAGAGGTTCATGGAAGTGCGTCTGTGTGTGTCTGACTCTGTGTTGCTTGTGTGTGGAACTTATTAACCTAAACCGTTGGAGAATGACGTTAAAGGAACCAAAATGTGGGCTGATAAGCATCTTAGCTGATGATTTTATCACGGGAAAATGAAGAAAACGAAATTACAATGAATAACTAAGGTGTTGAGCACCAAACAAAATAACTATGGGCTAAAAAAAAGGACAAACTTTAAAAAATACATCGAAAATTAGTTTATATGTATTTCGTTACTTTTTTATGAATTGGACAGAAATTATGGGTACAAATAGAGGGCATCTTTCTCATCTATCTATTGGTAATAATTTACAGCTAGTTATTAAAATCTTATGACATTTCACTGTTTTGTTTACAGACGGTACGATTATCAACATGCGATCCTAACCATCATACTAAAGAAGGACAATAAGACCCGAGCACTGAATGCAGGTAAGCCTTCTATTAACTACAGTTGTTAGTTGTTAGTGTCTACCGTGATCTACAATTGTCCACTGATCCTGCTTTATCAAGGAAGAAATATCAATTAAAAGGTTTATTTTTCGATTTAATAGCGAAAGTTGGAATTGAGATTTGATAGAAGTAGGATACATAGTTCGCTTGGAATAAGGTATGCAGTTTGCTGGGAACGCCGGGAGTGAGGAGTTCAGCACAATAAATCTTAAGGGTGGAGAATGAAAGACTACACACTCCTACTGACAAATTACTCAATTTAATTAATGTTGAAAAGGAAAGTATGTTCGCCTGAATTAGAATTTCTCTGCACTACCACCCAAATACCAACATGTAATTACTCCATATTTAACCATCTTATGCTCCTGCGTGAGATCATGTCAATACACATGTTTAAAGGTTAAGAGCAATATATTTGTATACAATATATTGTAATGGCAATGGTCCTAAAGGGTATTTTGGCATTTAATGCTAATGTCAAAATACACCACTTCCATATCTAAGGTCGTATTGGCATATTTAATGCGCAATATTGTGGTTCGACGGGCACGGTGCTCCGTGGGTGGACTATACCGTCTACGGTGTGCGGGGTACATGACGTATCTACGGCATGTACCAGTGACGTGGCATACATAATATACGGTATTTATACCGTATAATGCAATACATGCATCAAAGAATATACAAGAGTAACAGCCATGTATTACCCAATCTACAGCATTCTATTTGCAAACAATCCAAATTACATTTAAAGTTAAAGAAGGTTTCAAACACGGCGGGTGGCGACCTTAGATAATCGCGATTGGAATTGATTGGTACACTCTCAAAGCTACACTCCCTATTCTACCCTACCTAACCAACACTCCCTGGTCTATCCTATCGAAGCAATACTCCCTGGTCTATCCTATCTAAGCAACACTCTCTGGTCTATCCTATCTAAGCAATCGGTACCGGTACGCTAAGTGTCCTTACCGGCACATTACCAAGTCTTATTTACTAGTGTTGGTTTTATACTTTTTCCTGATCTCAATCACTTGTTTATTACATAATAGAAATTTATAATGATAAGATAACCTAAACCTTAAAGTTCTATTATCCCTAAATGCGGTTTTTTATGTTCTTTTTGATAATAAATCTGCCAAAAAGCAAGCTAAATAATCAATGAATTTGGATTGATTGTTTAAACAATGTGGTAGACGCATGGTAGTTGCAGGTGTCTTCAGTGGGCCTTTTTATGCCTTAATTTTAAAGGAAACCTACGGCCTGACGAGCTCTTTGCGGGTCCGGCCTCGTTCTGGATTTTGTGCGATAAAGGTCCATTGCGGTGTTTTAAAACTGGCCATTGACTTTATTTTTAAAAACAAGATGGTCGTGTCATGTTTCACTTTTGCGAAAAGGAACTCTAAAATAACTTTAATAGTGTACAAAGCAGGCTTTGGCCGCAGTGAAATACTTTAAAGAACATCAACCTTCATGTTGAAACAGCAATACTTTATTTCTCTATGTAACTTCAGCTAAATCGGGGCTTGTGCGTTTGTCAGAGAGCAAATTCATCATTTCTATTACGGCAACACCAGTTACTGCATATAGAGTTGTAAAACTACTCAGATTACGGATGACTACATGTTTCCATAACTCCTATAAGCATCCCGTCCGTCCATCCAGTCCGTAGTGATGGTGTCACGATAAAACCCGATAAAAACCCCATAAAAACCCGATAAAAACACCCTTGATAGCCGTAGCGTAGCATCAAGTATTCAGCTATGACAAGATTATGAACTACACCAAACTGTGATGATTGAGTCTAAGTGGCGTGCGATGTTATGGGTTGGAGTGCCTAACATGGAAATGATGGGTCTGAGTGGTGGGCCAAGGGGGTCTTTAATATTCTAAGTACACGGAAAAAACCTTCGTCCTTCTTGTTTATTGTCAGGCTGTCCCTTTTAATCAGCAGTGCCTCTGCTATTTGCAGGTCAATGCTGTTTTGTGTACGATAGCTATCCGTGTACTTAGAATATTTTAAATTGTAGCTGCTTAACATATATCTTTACGTTTTATTTACTTTCATTTTAACTTGATCGGCGCAGCTCGACAACCCTCAAACTCAGTCAGAGTCTATCAAACGAGAACAGCTCTCTCTTTACTATTTCCACCGACGACAAGTCGTTGGGGGGGTGTCCTAAGCTACCAATCAAATATGGGTCGTTGGTTTTAAACCGGTGTTCTTCCTCTACTTCTAGCAACGTCTTTAACTACTTTAGTGCTACTGATTCTTAAATGTTAATATTTGGGAACAAACCTGTTGTCTGTTGATAATCTCCTTATGGTCCGGTTCTCTTGGAACAGTTAAGGACACTCGTTTATGTGTGCATTAAATGTTTTTGATAATAATGGGGAATATGGAACAACCCACTGGTTATCTACTTCGATGGTGGCACCGTTACGCTTCTTTATTATTGCTGTTTTACCGCCATCTTCAGTAGATCTTCTTCTACATTGTGGGTAACCATCATTGCCAGTAATTGTGTTGGATACTAAAAGTCGAGGATATTGCTTTGTGCACCTTCCTTGGGCCATGCATGGTGAATTTTCGTTCAATGCACCGCAAGGTCCATGTATCATATTTTTTACAAAAATATCACGTCTTTCATACTGGACAATGTTAACCCAGTGAAAGCCTACTCCAATTGCATAGTTTCCCGTAACAGCTACAAGTCTTTCACTGATGGATTATATTATCTATCCAGTTTTACACAATTTTGAAGGTCAGCCATATGACGTCAGTGGAGCTGTCAAGCTGACTTTGTTTATCAGAACAAAGCTGTTTGATTGGGAAATTAAGAACTAGCGGCTAGTAAAATCTCTTATTATGCCTAAATCATAAAAGAAACGTAATAATATCAGTTTCTTCAAACATCATTAAAAGTGTCAAAGGTTCTTTCTATGGACGAAATAGGTAGAACAGTATATTTCGATGTCGGTGCTGTGGTTCCTCCTCGGCGTGGGGCAGCTTTTTATTGTCTCGCAGATTCTACTTTGCAAGGGCTGTGCCAAGGGGACAGCTTCTCGGCCTTTTTGCAAGGAATGGATGTAGTATCTGTTCTCATTGATGACAGATGCTTTCCATAAGCCGCGAGAGGCGGTCCTACTAGGCGGTTGAGCCTGCCTCATGGCTTGCTTCTCTGCCTGGTAGCACAAATTGAGGGGTTCTTGACTCTGCTTTATGCAAACCCTCTATTGCAGGTTTAGATACAAAAAAAATATTTGTTCTAAAATTTTATTATCAAACTATTATCAAATGTTTTCATGAAGAATTTCGACCTCTTAAATATGGCGTTTTGCTAATTGAGAGACCTTCATCTTCAAAACTCGATCCAGGCTTCCGTGGAAAACTGATTCGAATGTCCATTGTGACCTCCAAGTGACTACCAACTGTCAAGAGTATAATTTGACGTCATAAGGCAGTATTAAACACTTGATTCTTTTTAACTGCACAAAGCGTTCAAAATAGGCTAATAAGGCATATTTGACATAGTTTCCATACACTAGATGCGTACATTCCATGGTCCACAAAGCGTTCAAAATAGGCTAAGAAGGAATATTTGACTTAGTTTGCATACACTAGATGAGTACATTCCATGGTGCACAAAGCGTTCAAAATAGGCTGATATGGTGTATTTGACTTAGATTGCATACACTAGATGCGTACATTCCATGGTGCACAAAGCGTTCAAAATAGGCAAATAACTCATATTGGACATAGTTTGCATACAAGGATGGGTTGTAGTATCTGTTCTCAATGATTACGTATGCTCTCCATGATCCGTAAGAGGAGGCCCTATTGGATGGCTGAGCGTACCTCGTGTTTCTCCTTCAAGTAGCCATAATAGAGCACTAAAGTGTGACGTCACAATTTAATGAAAATCAGAACTTTAATAATATTTTGCACCGGTTGCATTCTTCTTCTTATAGATAACCTGTCCAAATTTGAGAAAGAGATTTTGAGCAATCGTCGAGATACGCCCTTTCTAATTTACCATGTCTATTAAAACCTTGCAATCATCCACCAGTGGACATCGACATCCAGCTCAACGCAATTGGAGACCAGCCTCTCTGCGCCATGTGACTTGACCGATAATCTCTTTGTGTCCTTAGGGTACCAAAAGGCAATTTTCTCATTCCCTTGTCACGACCTATTTCGTATGAATTTTTTCTCCTCGTTCTTTTCGATTGAAAATGTGGTGAAACGTCCAGAAGTATACTATATGTTACGCTCTTTTTTTCAGACCGAGGCTTACATTGACCTCACTTTGACGCCCTTGAAAGCTTCTCAAGGATCCTGCTGGCCTAAAGTCCCATCTCCGCAGCCATATGAGAAGACACAGTAATAATGGAAACAGAAATGTTGATGTACAACACAGCGATCATCTGTGAAGATGAAGCAATCAACATGTGTATATGTATGTATGTATTTATGTATGTATGTATGTATGTACAAACAATAATCAAAAAGATTATCTGTGACCTAGAGTGCTCAATGCATACATGCAGAGCGTCAGATATATAGATTCACTAAGAGAAAAAACTTGGGAGTATGCTACTCTGAGTTTCACGCCGAGGCGAATTTGTTAGCAAAGGGTATGGAGAGTTTTAAAGGTATAGCACACTAGATCTTCTGAATTTTAGTGGTAGAACAAATATACTCGGCTTTAATTTGTTTTATTAAGGCATTCAGTATCTGCAATTACTGTCATAACTTATGTTATAACTATGGTTGGGATTTGCGTTCGCATCTGACCCGGCTATGTTTAGAATTATTGTTTTTTAAAGCTTAATGTAGTCTTTTCTTACACTAACGATTTCGGTGATCATTTTTAGTATTATATATTTTAGTCTTTTCGATTCCGTTACCGCAAACCGTTTGATTTAGACATCGGTTTTTCACAAAAGAAAAGAAAGTTTTCATTCATACAGTAGGGCAATAAGACATGTGGGACTTAACTAAGCACTGGAACAGAATGTTTGAAACTGATCCAGAATAAATATATTTTTGCTTCCTCAAAATTCCATGACTCCTTGAGATGTTCTTTTTAATTAGTTGAGCCCAATGCTTGAATCAAAGGTTTTCATTGATAATAATTCCAAAAAAATCGGGCATACGGCAGCTTAGGTCTACTGAGAGAACCCCCTGTAATTCCTTTTTATTTTCATCGCACTGTGCTGGTGGGTTATCAACCATCAGCGTTATTAGAGAGAGATACCATGACACGCTTTTCTGAACTCATGTCAGAACAAAAATTGCTGCCTATTATTCAGGCCAACAGCCCTAAACAAGGAGTACAGATTGCTCAGGCAATGGCAGCTTCCGGGCTTAAACTGATCGAGGTCGTGTTGCGCACCGAAGCTTCCTTAGCGGCGCTAAGCGCGATTAAACAACAGGTCCCTGGTCTGATTGTTGGTGCTGGTACCGTTCTTAGTTAATGCAGGTACTTTTTTTCATCAGAAATCATAAAAGGTGACTTTTCCAAAAAATATAAGATGCTATGGAAAACTTTATGAAGCCTTAAAGTTCAAAGATGGATAGGCCACAGCTAATTGCATCCTATGTATGTGCTTGAAACACTAGATTAATTATGCCATGTAAAATGATTCTAATCTGACTCATCAGCACAAAAATACATAGATGTTAAAACAACATACATATGCCAAAGAACTTATTTTTTTTAAGGGGAAAAGGATTTTTCCAAACAACCGTCTCAAGTAAATTCCTACGCTATAAATCCGGTTCATCCCGTCTTTCTTCTGTCAAAACCATTCTAATCATGATAGATCAAATCTCAGTAATGTATATATCCTCAAAGTCAAAACCGCTGCACTACTGACCGTCAAAACGACAGTGGTCATGTAAAGTGCTGGTCAACGGTCAACACGACAAACAGCTCTCGTTGTGTTTCAGCAGATGTTTCTATAAATCATAGTTTAAAATGTTTTCTGTCCTAGGGAAAACTTGATCCCTTCAATGCAAGTCATGATCAATAGCCGGGCCATCGGCGAAACGATGATCGTGGTGATGGCCGCCGGGTTGGCAGCGAACCTGACGATCAATCCGCTGGAGGCGGTCACCACGGTCACCGTGCAGATCGTGACATTGCTGGTCGGTGACCAGGAGTTCGACAGCGCCAAGACCCTGGCGGCATTTGCGCTGGGGCTCGTGCTCTTCTGCGTGACGCTGGCTCTCAACGTCGTCGCGCTGCGCGTGGTCCAGAAATATCGGGAACAGTATGACTGACGCCAATCACGCAACAACCGGCGCCACCAGTGCAAAGTTGGATTTTTTCAACTTTGACGCATCGAGGAACTCGGCATGGGCAGCAGCATTGGGCGTCAGGGAAATCCGGTGACGCATACCATATATGGGGCGCGTCACAAAAAACGCGTCTAGTGTGAATTCAGCTTTAAGGTAAGTTAAAAGGACCATAAAAACGTTTAAAGTATAACTGTAAAATAAATTTACCATCTTACTGACAGCCGATTCGAAACTAAATAGTCAACATGGAGCAGCGCAATCGTTATACATTGTGAATTAAGAGCACATTTTATGGTCTTTCAGTAATGCAGACCAAGTGGTTGTGCGTACGACTGGAACACGCGACTTCACATGCAAGAAAACGGGTAACGTGATATCAGACAGGCAACATTTATTTGCATTACATTAGACAATGCCTGGAAGGATATGAACAAAAATTTTCGTTCTCTAGTGTAAAAGTACTTAAAGAGACTACCTGATACTGCAGCTGAATAGCTAAGGAAGTTTGGGCTTCAACTGGAATGACAAGTGAATAGTTCATGTACTTAGAAACGTAAAATACATAACATTATGTTCTTTGAAACTCATCCCTTTTGAATAAGTATCAAATTTCAGATCCCCGTGAAACTGTGGCAGAACATGAAACTAGTGCTAGAAAAGGTGCCCTTGAGCACCTTTACAATTTCCTGCTGTTGTACGTTATATACGAGCTATGAATGTATATAGTGAATGTAATCTAATCGTTTAATCTTGAAGTATTATTTTTCACCTTTTTCTTTGTCCTTTTTATTTTTTCTTTATACTCCGCCATGTTGTTGTTTTGATGGTGGGCTAATATTAAATATCTATCTATCTATCTATCCATGCATGCATGCATGCATGCATGCATACATACATACATACATACATACATACATACATACATACATACATACATACTGTACATGTATACATACATACACACATGCATATACTTTTAAAATTTATAACCCCCCTGCTCTTTATCAGGACCACCCGTTTATTAATTTCAAGGAATTTTCCCAGTACTCAAAATGTAAATGATGTCTAAAAACACTTGAATAACTTCCCATGCAGCATTTGATCCTGAAACAGTTGCTTTAATTAGTACAATTTTTGTCCCCATGGTAAACATGATGAGTTGAGAAAGACGTTGAATTAAAATGAGAAGACAGAAAGTCATAACAATGTACAAAAAGAAAAATAGCACCGCCAATATTCACCCCTACCCCCTTAATATTTCTAGCACTTAAAGTCAAAACCTCTGCGCTGCCTTGAAACCTTTGTCTGGAGAGCATGATTTTCAAAAACAAAAAATTTTGGAAGGAAGAGACAGCAAATTTACAGTACTACATACTAAAAGCTGTAGTTTGACATTGTTAAAACGTTCATTCGCCAAAAGTTACATGCGTATTAAATATACTCCGAGAACTATTGAGTTTCAATTTTTATCTAAAGAAACATTTGAACTTCCAGAGGGAAACGTTTCGTATTTTTTCCTTTCTGTAGATAATATTTAATAACGGAATCATTAGTGAAATGCCATTACTAAAGTGAAATGCCATTACTACTTTTTCCTTTCTAAAGGACATACTACCACAATCAGAGAGCAAAGTTTTGGCTGCACGATACTTTTGTATGCCGTTCGTCCAAAACTTTATTGATTCAATTAATAACACTCTGCCGACAACCGATATGTGTCTTAAACCGGCAATGCTGATTCATTTGTATTTTTTTCAAAAAAGTGCAAATCTTTCTGGCCTTGAGAGGCCATAGGATTTTGAGTCCTACTCATATTAATTTCTGCTATTTTTGAGTTTGAGTTGGTTTTTTATTATAATTTCTGTTCTTTTTGTGTTTCATTCATTTATTGATGCTAATTTCTGGTAATTTTACGCATGGTAGATTATTTGATTCTTTTTTGCTCATGGATCTCTTTACTCTTCTTTGAAAAATTTATTTTGTGGGAAAACTTGCCATACCTTTGCTGCCCTTGTTGCTTATACTACCATGCCTTTGCTGCCCTTGTTGCTTACACTACCATGCCTTTGCTTCCCTTGTTGCTTACCATGCCTTTGCTGCCCTTGTTTCTTTCCATGCCTTCGCTGTCATTGTTTTCGAACCATGCCTTAGCTGCCTTACTATGCTTTTGCTGCCAATTTTGCTCACAATATCATGCCTCTACTACCCTTCTTGCTTACCATGCCTTCTTTGGCATTATGGCTTACACTACCATGCCTTTGCTGCCTTTGTTGCTTATTGAACGCTTTGTGCACCATGGAATGTACGCATCTAGTGTATGCAAACTATGTCAAGTATTCCTTATTAGCCTATTTGGAACGGTTTGTGCACCTTATAATGTGCGCATCTAGTGTATGCAAACTATGTCAAATATGCGTTATAAGCCTATTTTAAACGCTTTGTGCACCATGGAATTTACGCATCTAGTGTATGCAAACTATGTTAAATTTGGCTTATTATCCTATTTGGAACGCTTTGTGCACCTTAGAATTTACGCATCTAGTGTATGCAAACCATGTCAGTCGCCATCCGGGAATAATTCCCTGGTTGCCAGTGTAGGGGGAGGCGTGGAGGATGACCGGGTGGAGGAAGTTGAAGTTGGAGGAGAGACAGCAGAGGAAGAGGGAAAGGAAGGTGAGGCTGCTCTGAGGCGGGTACCTGGCATTTATTTGCCAGATGAAGGGCGGATTGGGGAAGAAACGGGAGAAAGAGTTGTTTTGTCCCGGGCAGCCGCAGTAAGGCTCAACGACAGGATCGCAATGGAGATGACAATTCGAAAGAGCAGGCAACAATTCTTTTAACAATTCCTGTGGGAGAATCTATTTTGTGCGCTACGCTTCTGTACGCTACGCGTCTGTACGCCTGCAGTGTGAACGCGCCCGTACAGTATCTCCCAATTGTAAGCTTGCTCACGGCGTAATTCCCTCCGAGGTGAGCGAAAGTTCGGGTAAAAGATCTTGCTGTGAATTGGTAATAGATATTAATCCTAACAGCAATCTCAATGATTATTCCCCCCCCCCCGCGGACACCCCTTTCCCTTTTGGAAAGCACGGACCGCGGGGAAAGGCCCCACTGCTTATCAGGGGGCAAATTGAGAAAGATATTGGAAAGATTTTCAATAATAACGAGACGGTACAGAGAACTATCGGTGAAATGCAGAAAATAATCCTAATGGACAGTGAGACCATGGTCAGAAAAGTGCTATCGGGTCTTATTCAAGACACTGACGAATGATTTTATTCTTGATGCAATAGCAAGTGCTGGAATCCTAAGAATGTAAAATTCTGTTAGCACATGATCATTTGTTATGATCCGCCTGGCAGAAAAACTTCGGCAATTACAACAGCCTGACACAAAATTGTGACACACGAATTTGGCACGTTTTAGAACATGGCTTAAGTGAGCAGTGTGTTCAAAAGTCCCAGATAAACCTTTTAGAAAGCCTTTAATAATAATAATAATAATAATAATAATAATAATAATAATGATAATAATGATAATAATAATAATAATAATGATAATAATGATTTTTTTTAACTTCAATGCCATTTATTCTTTCTGTAAATTTACAGTAACAGTACTAATGTTTACAAGATATAAAAATTCTCACTGTTTTCACCCGGCATAATGGGGACAGTGAGATTAATTGAAGTAATAGGCTAATAATGCATATTTGACTTAGCTTCTATACACTAGATACGTACATTCCATGGTGCACAAAGCCTTTAAAGTAGGCTAATGAGGCATATTTGACATAGTTTACATACACTAGAAGCGTACATGCAATGCTGCACAAAGCGTTAAAAATAGGCTTATAATGAATATTTGACATAGTTTGCATGCACAAGATGTGTGAATGCCATGGCGCACATAGCATTAAAAATAAGCTAATATGGCATATTTGGCATAGTTTGCATAAACTTGCTGCGTGCATTCTCATTATTTTTTAGTTTTATTGTGCAGGGTATCTTTTATCATTAAATATTGTGTATTAATTCAATATCTTTCTTGTACCAGCTTGCTAAGTGGTGCAGTACCGTAGCCAGGGGGGATGCTTGGTATGCTTAGCATCCTCTAGATGTGGACTTCAAGGTAAAATAGCATTCCCTATCTCATGGTCGTCAGCCCTGGAGTTTTGAAACATGTCAGAGCATTTCTCAGACTTGTTGAATACCCTGCTCCATATATCTTTTCCAAGATATCAAATCTGCACACCTAGTTGAAGGAGCCAATCAGAAATTGGACTGCCTGAATGGCTTGTGTTTTTGGACCAATCAGCGTCCATTGCAACAAGATGAATTGAATCGGCCTAGCGAAGGAATTTTTTTCGTCTGCATAGCAAAGATTTTCTTGCTTTTATGTGGACTGACTCCAACACGTTTTCTCGCTAAGCCTATTCAATCAATCTTGTTGTAATGTACGCTGTTTGGTCCAAAAACACAAGCCATTCAGGCAGTCCAATTTCTGATTGGCTCCTTCAAAATACAGTTGGGTATACTCTTCCTGTAGGAGAATCTTTATGCTTTCTTTCGTCTTTAAAGTATTTCTGTCTCAGTTGAACCAATTTTAAGAAATAAGCAAGTTAGCGCAGGTAACTGTTCATTTTACATTTCCTTCAAACACTCTTGGGCTTTCATGACAACAAACCTGACAAAAGCTGCGGGCGTTTGAGGTGTAAAAGCACTGGGGTGTAACGGTCCACAATGGGTTAATCACCTCAGATGCAAGGATGTTCAATTTGAGTGGTCTCACCAGTGTGAACAGGCTTTTACAACTTTGAAAGAGTGACATAGTTTGCATACACTAGATGCGTACAATCCATGGTGCACAAAGCGTTCAAAATAGGCTAATAAGGCATATTTTACATAGTTTGCATACACTAGACGCGTCATTCCATGGTCCACAAAGCGTGCAAGATAGGCTTATAAGGCATTTTTGACATAGTTTGCATACACTAGATGCGTCATTCCATGGTCCACAAAGCGTTCAAGATAGGCTAATAAGGCATTTTTGACATAGTTTGCATACACTAGATGCGTACATTCCATGGTGCACAAAGCGTTCAAAATCAAATGCTGCTGGTATTGACGGTTTGAATCTGAAAGCATTCAAAGTAGTTTCAGTGTATCTACTACCATGTCTTCTTTACCTCGTTAACCTGTCACTTGAAGTCGGTCAATTTCCTGACGCGCTTACAAAAGCAAAGGTCCAACCACTGTTCAAATCAGGCAATAAGCAAGATATGACGAACTAGCGACCAATAAGCTTGTTACCACTATTCTCAAAAATATAGAGAAAATAGTACATCGACGGCTATACGAATATTTAGACAAGCTCGGAATATTAAGTGACACTTTCAAATTGAAGATGGACTAAAATCTATAAGTGTTAAATATATGCGGCAGTTACCTGGCCCCACAGCCAATATTTCTTCTTTGAGTGATAAACAGAAAAATTTACAGAAGCAAAAATGTGTGATTTTCCCACGGGTCCGAAAGTGCTGCCATCTATTGTTTCTACCCATTTCTGTTCGTTATTTCAGCTGAGTTTATCATTTGGTTTTTCGGACTTGGGATTGCGGTAGAGAAATGGTATCAGATGTGCCTAATAAACTTTAAAAGTTCTCTCATTGCTATAAGGATATAGAATTATGCATTGGTGCCTAGACGAGGAAAGTTTCCCTTAAAATCAAGAGTAAACATAAACCAAAACACGAGGGTAAAACCTGGTAAAACGCTGGCTAACGTAACAGCAAGCATATTTCCTAATCCTTCCCTAGTGACGAGTTTTTCTTTTCTCCCCTCGACTTTTATGTCTTTTTTGGTTTTGCTAACAGTAAAAGAAATCATTTTCTTCAATTTACTTCTATATCACTTTAAGATCTTTTATCAAAGCTTATATGGATCAAGAGTTAGTTTGAAATTCTCACATTCCAGCGTGCAGAACGCATTCCCATTATGTTCAAATAGTGTAACTACGCTCAATGGCACTATTAAAAAGGTTCCCATTCCAGCGTGCAAAACGAATTCCCAATGTTTTGAAATAGTGTAAATATGCTCAATGGCACTATTGAAATGCTCACATTCTAGCGTGCAGAACGCATTTCCATTATGTTAAAATAGGGTAACTACCCTCAATGGCACTATTGAAATGCTCACATTCCAGCGTGCAGAACGCATTCCAAATATGTTCAAATAGTGCACCATTGAATGTACGCATTCCAAGTATCCAAGTGTCACTAAAAACAGCTTTTGGTGCTATTCTAAACGCATGGTGCCCCATGGATTGTACGCATTCCAAAAATGCAAGTGTCACTAAAAACAGCTTTTAGTACTATTCTAAACTCAATGTGCACCACAGAATGTACGCACTCCAAGTACGCAAGTGTCACTAAAAACAGCTTTTGGTGCTATTCTAAACTCATTGTGCACCATGGAATGTACGCACTCCAAGTATGCAAGTGTCTTTAAAAACCGCTTTTGAAATATCCAAGAGGTCGAAAAGGAGTCGATGAATAACCATGTTCCCGTCCTGTAGTAAGAAAATTACAAAATGTACCCCTTACCAGCCCTCCCCAGCCCTTCCCAAGCTTTCCATCCACTCCCACGCCTCTTCCCGCTCCAGACAGGGCTGATACAGGAATCATTCGTGTTTTAGTTTCGTACTGGGGTGGTGATGTTTTCCCCCCGTGGTCAGATCATTAATGTAAACTACTACTACTACTACTACTACTACTACTACTACTACTACTACTATTACTACTACTCCTAACAAGGCGTTTTTAGTGACAATTGCATGCTTGGAATGCGTACATACGACGGTGCACAATATGTTCTAAATAGCCTATCAAGGCATTTTATGTGACAATTCGATGCTTGGAATGCACACATTCCATGATGCACAATGTGTTCATAAGAACCTATGAAGGCGTTTTTGGTGACAATTGCATGCTTTGAACGCGTACATTCCATCGTGCACAATGTGATCAAAAGAACTTAACAAGGCGTTTTTAGTAACAATTGCATGCTTGGAAAGCGTACATTCCATGTTAGAGGGATGGTTGTTGGCTAGGGGATACAATAGTAAGTTAGTATCTGACCAATTGGCAAGAGCAAGGGCAGCAGATTGCGAGGAGCTTCTCACTAGAAAGGAATCCGTTCGACTTTTAGAGAAAAGGGAATCCAGGGATGTCTTAACTTTGTCTTATCATCCAGCAATAAGCGGTACTACCTATAAAATTGTGTCGGCTAACTTCAATATTTTGGGATGCGATGAGGAGCACAGGAAAGTATTTGCCTCGAAACTGATGGTCTCCTTTCGTAGAGCAAAGTCTGCGGTTATCATATCCTTGATTTATGAATAAAAAGGCTTGTACTGTACGAATAGACGAACATTCTGTACTCCGGAGTGCCGAATAAACGGGGGGTCTTAATAAACGGGGAGGTCATCATTATGGTCTAAAGTTAATAAACGGGGGGTGATGAACTCCAGTCTCATTTTCGTAAAAGTTTTCAGACATCATTTACATTAAGAGTACTTGAAAAATTCCTTAAAATTAATAAACGGGGGTGTGCTTATAAGGAGCGGGGCGTTTATAAATTTCAAAAAATTAATAAAATAAAAATTATTTAAGGAGATTTTGTTAAACATTACTCTTGTAATAGATGCTGGAATGCACACAACAATATTTTTTGAGGAGGGAAATTTTTCATTTGATAATTTGAATAAGAAGTGCCAAGAATTTTGGTAAAATTTAGAATTATTATAAAATTATTTAAAATCATTTAGAATTTTTTTATTATTTCTAAATTATTTAGAATTAAATAAAAATTATTTAAGGAGATTTTGTTAAACATTACTCTTGTAATAGATGCTGGAATGCACACAACAATATTTTTTGTCTTTCTGCATACGTGGCCAAACCACTTCAGGCGTTTTTCTTTAATAACTTTTAGGATTGTCTTAACAATTCCTGTGGCTGAAAGAATGTTAGCATTTCGTACTTTGTTGAGACTTGTATCACCTATCAAGGATCTTAAACACTGCATTCGAATGCAAGCAGCTCGCTTTCTTCCTTTAACACGAGTGGCAGAAAAAGTGTCGCTCTCTTAATTGATATTTTGTACGACGTATTTTGGTTTTCTCGCATCATATCAAATCATCGTAAAAGCTTTCTCACTTCCCAAGCCCTCTTTTATCAACCAACAATGCGTTGTGTATAAATTCAAATGTGACCTGTGCGATGCAGGGTATGTAGGAAATTCCGGGAAGCCTTGCACTCTTTTTCTTCTTATTGTTGTTTAAACAGAACAATGGCTGATGCTTAGTTATTGTTTATGAGATAGGTGGTAGCCTAGTCTTGAGGTTCCTACCAGAGACCAAGCAAAATCAAGCCATTAAGAAGAATGTGGGAGTGCTGTCATGAGGACCCTGCCATCGTGGGGAGGGTGATATCACCATCAAGTTGCCACCACGTAACTATGGTTGTTATGGCCAAAGGAGCGTCTCCGGTTTACTTAAAGCTTATTTCGTCTGACAATCGTCAGAGTACTATCATCAGAATCAAGGTCTATAAAACACAGGTCATGACACTCCAGTGACCAATAAGAAACAGGGACATGGGCACCATTTTGGGTCCAGTTGGGTCCAGTGGGGTCCAAACAAGAAGCTGTGGAATTGTAAAACATTCACGAAAACTCAGACGTAAAAGCGTACTGTGTGATGATATATTGCGGTACAACATCTTGGTCCTTATCGAGCCAATAGTCCTAGAATACTGGGAGAGGGCTCATTTGAACGGGAATTAAAAGTTCTAGTGACCTTTTTAAATGACCAAAAAGATCGAAGAGCAGCTGACTCCTCTCCTATGCCCCCTTTTCCCCAAAATCGTTCGATCCAAATTTCGAGATAGCCAATTTGCTCTGAATATTTGAAAAGACCCAAAACTGTGCCTTTGGACATAAGATGATCCCTTCCTAGTGCTTCCAGATAGGTCTTTAAGTTAAAAAATTTCCCCATTATGTACATACATTTCATATTTACTTCACTTTCTGAATCATCTAAAAAATTTTTAATTCCCAAATTTCCACTATAATCTTGTCTTAATCTTGTCAATTCCAAATTCCACCACCATGCATACTTTTTTGATCTTTCATTACCAAAAACTGGGGTCAAATCAGCCGTGGCATCAGAAATCAACTTTCTAAAACTTTCAACAGCCACATCTATCTCTTGTACACACGACAAAGGAAGCAAATAGACATCATCTATTATGCTTAGTAAAATTGAACTAAATATTTCCCAATCTGTTTTAATAGTGGATCAATTATAAGTTTATGAGGGAGTCACAACTCAATCCTTAAACTATCAGAAACAATCAAATAATATGAACAATCAGAAAAGATAAAAAAACAAAACATGTTCCCTATCACAGAACAGAGGTAGGTGTGAAAAACTTAGCCTAACTTTCAGTGTTACTGTGGACATTATTTGGCAAGTTACATATTTGGTGCTGTTAGTTATACTGTGTCTTTGGTGTTTGCTTTGAATTTTCACAAAATCAAAATGACTTGTCAAAATCGGGTAGATCATCTGTCAGGATGCCATTATCATCTAAAAACTTGTACATGCGATTAGTTATAATGGAGGTTAGGATTTTATATGTAGTTGTAAGACATGTGATCGGTCTATAGTTTTTTGGGTTTTGGGTTTCTTGGTTTTTGGGTAGGAGGTACGTTGTGCCTTCAGTTAACAATTCGAGAACACTGTCTGGTATCTGTAAACTTTTGGTAAAGTTTATCGCTAGTTTCTCATGTGAAGATGTGAGAGAGCTTAACCAAAAATTTGGGATTTTGTCCACGCCAGGAGATTTCCATTTCTGAATCCCCCCACCCCCGACCACCTTAGACTCTGACAACGTGAGCTTTCCCTCTCTCGCTTTCCGCCACCTTAGACTTCCACAATGTGTGTGCAAGTGCTTTCTCGCTCTCCATCACCTTAACTTTGACAACGTGTTCGCAAGCACTTTCTAGATCATCCCAATTAATGACAGGGATCATAGTAGCGGATCTGAAAAGATGGCGGAGGCAGTAAACACAACCTGATGTACCATTTTCACGTGTCACTTCTTTTCTATTTACAAAAAGAAGCGCAAAAACGAAGATGAAGTTAATTTGATCTACCAAAAATCTTAAACCTATGTTGAGAGATATCTCAAATAGTATAGATATCCCTGCAGTGCCCTTAAGAAAACGCTGCATTAATCATGCCGTTGCTACCACGTAACCAAGGCGGTAATGACCTAAGGAGCGTTTCCGGTTTAGTAGCGTATTGGCAGAGGTGTCGGAGTTGAGTTGTAAAAGAATAAAATGTAGCTATTGAGTCTATCAGGAAAGCGCTTTTTAATATTGGTGACCCCGACGTGCTGCTCTTCCTTGTTTTGTGTTGATATTAGAGACAAGCTACATCAATCAAATGTTATGAAACATCAATAAATTTAGTAATCAAATCGCAAGAATAAGACGCTAGTATTGTAAAGGCTGATTTGATAGAAAATGCAATGGTTCATATTGAAGGATATCAATGCTATGTTTCAATGAGTAACAGTATCTTCTTACCCGTCTATTATACAATTTATCGCAGAGTTGTATTAAAAGGATAACAAATGAGTTACAAGTGCGTAATAAGTAAATAGGTACTACTGTCTGATAGCCATACACTGTACCGTGTATAGTATAGTATAATATAGTATAGTATAGTATAGTATAGTATAGTATAGTATAGTATAGTATAGTATAGTATAGTATGGTGTAGTATGGTTTAATAAAGTGTAGTGCAGTATAGTATAGAATGTTGTGTAGTGTAGTAAAGTTAAATTACATATAGTTTAGTACAGTAAAGTATAGTATAGTGCAGTATAGCAAAGTAAAGTGTAGCATATTACAGTTTAATTACGTATACGGTAGTAAATTCTAGTATAGTACAATGTAGTGTAGTGTAGTATAGTATAGTACGGACGCGTATTGCAGTCTAGTTGAAAGATTCCCTCGCTTGGTTCCAGATTTTGCCTACAATGTCTACTTTGCAGGTAAATGTAAGGGATAAACGATCTCTTTGTATGCAATAAATAGTGCGAGGGATTTCAGAACGGCAATTCCTGAAAATACGGAATCAAACAAATGCACGATTTCTACGTCTGGCTTCTTTGTGATTGATTTCGTATTAACTGGGAAGATGGAGGGCAGGAGAAGCAGAGGTAGGCCAAGGGCAACTTACATCAGTAGCTTGAGCAGTTTAATAGATGGTCAACAACTTGAGGTAGTTACCTCGTTTAATTACCTAGGATCAATCATAGACACTGATGCTGGTAGCTAAGCTGAAATCCAACGGCCTTTAGGCCTAGCAAGAAAAATAATGACAGATTTGGATAAAATCTAAGCCAATATAAGCATCAATTTAAAACTTAGACTAATCCATAGAATTATCTTTTCAGTCGCTTTTTACGGATCTGAAGGTTGGACAATTAAAGCTGCCGATAGAAAAAGAATTGAAGGATTTGAAATGTGGTGTTACCGAAGATTGACAAATTTTTGCTTCGATCCCTTTCTTTGTTTGCGAGTTATCATAAATGATGCTTGAATGTTTGAACAACTCGTCCTTTGCACGAGCCATTCTGATGAGGGTGCAAATTTAGTAGTACCAGAAATCTTTTCCAAATATCAATTTAAAAATACTAGTGTTTTCTGATGTCACATTAAAGGGAAGAGAGGTGTATTGTATTTATCTGAATAAGTACCTAGAATAGAGCCCCTCAAAGTGGCACCCTTTTCCAGCGAATTTGATAAAATAGGCTTTTACCTCGTGAGATATCTTTCGTGGAACTTGAAGAAGCTAGCACCAATAGTTCTGTGCAATGTAGCAGTGGATCTGTTGAGTTTGGTGTCGAGGTGTTTATCGAAGAAGTGAGATTGCTGCCATGTCTGTGGAAGACGTCAATACAAGCCTACAGGGACAGGGTTATGAAGCAGAATGCATGGAGAAAATTATCAGTTATGTTTCTAAAACACGGTATGTTTCTTTCTTACATTGCCAATTACGCTATTTCATATCGTAGAATTTTTAGATAGAGGGTTGTTTTGTTTGATTCTGAGCACTTTTAATTTGCAATGTCAATTTTCCCAAGTTGCACATTTGATCACTTTTTTCTGATGTTCTCTAATGGATGATTTGAGACCGTCATGGTCCTTAGGGAGTGCAGAGCTCTCATGTGTGTTAATTTCAGCTCATTCTGAGCACTTTTAATTTGCAATGACAATTTTCCCAAGTTGCACATTTGATCACTTTTTTCTGGTGTTCTCTAATGGGTGATTTGAGACCGTCATGGTCCTTAGGGAGTGCAGAGCACTCATGTGTGTTAATTTCAGCTCACCTCCGTCTCCTATTTCCTTTGTACATTTTGTCAATTTGACAGGAGATATTAGGTTAGGGTACAAATGCCCGCAGCCGCGAGGGGGGCTATGAAGTGCTCAGCCGCCTAAGTTTACTATTAGCCCGCCAATTTATATATCAAGATACTAACATCTATATTCTTCCTTAATCAATTACTATATTAGCCCCAGAAAACTCAAAATAGACCCCAGCTTTAGAATAGCCCCTCCAAATTTCTAACCCTGGCTATGGACCTGAGTCTGCACGATTTACTGCCGATAAAATCTATCTATCTATCTATCTATCTATCTATCTATCTATCTATCTATCTATCTATCCATCTATCTATCTATCCATCTATCTATCTATCTATCTATCTATCTATCTATCTATCTATCTATCTATCTGTCTATTCCTCTATGTGTTCAACACCATCACATTTGAGCATGCGCAGTATCGTCATAACAATAATTTTTTTGCAAGACCACAAATTTCGCAGTCTCTCAATCAAAGACCCCTGATGAGCAGTGGGCCCGACATTGAAACTACCCTAAATAAACAGAAAACATGTAACTTAAGTGCTTCAAATTGTTTAGACCTATGTTCGCTTAAAAATCCACACTTTTGTACGCTTTGCCGTGTTGATCCAGTTGGTATGTAAGTTTTGATTCAGCTCTCGAAGCCTTCTGTTTCCGTTCTAACTGTTTCCATTGTTCCCACTGTTCCTACAAATAGTTGTATAAGAACTATCCTAGAAGTAATACTCACTCGTACCCTCCTCCCGCTTTTATACGTCCGAGAGATTACACATGTTTTTGGCATGATGTTAGGAGTGACATGTACCAATTTAAATGGTTTGGCCTTTATAAAAATAAGATAAAAATAAAAATAAGAGTTTGGCCTTTATTTTAATGTTTTAAGATGAACAGAGGAGGTGATATGTTGTATAATGCAGAGCTTTAATTAGATGAAAATAGGCAGTAAAGTGGCCACTATTTCTCACAAAAACTTAAATTAATAAATTTTGCACCTCTCATGCATTTATTTTCTATTATACAAATTCCCTAAAAAACTACTAGGCTGTGTAGTCCCCACAGTCCCCATGGGAGCGGCTGCAAGTTACAAACTTTGAAATTGGAAGCAGTGTGTGCCAGGAAAGATACGAGGCCATATCGTTCTTCAATCTACCTAATACAGACTTGCAGAAAAATAAAAGTTAAACTAACCAAGCCGCAAAGAAGAACTGTTGTTTATGTCGTTCTTCAATCTACCTAATACAGACTTGCAGAAAACTAGAAGTTAAACTAGCCGAGGCGAACATTACAAAGAGGAACTGTAGTCCAAGTCTTTAGAGTTGATTTAATAATTTGCCAGGTGTCCTACAAGGCTCTTATTTTGCGTTTTGTATTTTCATTTACCTGCCTTCCCATTTTAAAGAATATTGTTCGGAAGAACTGTGAACTGACCACCAAGGAATACTGAAGCCAGCTGGGAAAGAAAAGAAACGAAAAGAAAACTATACCATCCTACGCGAAAGAAATATTGCCTATAGTCATGGACGTCGGTGCGCTTCAAAATCAATCATTGTTGATTTTCAAATTTACCAATTTGTAGGGCTATAACAACACATCAAGGCCGGCGATTTTTCAGGGGTTACTTTTACATTCTATAGAAACTAAGTAGGGGTAAATAGGTATCTAGCTTCTCTAACTATAACTCTATAGCAATAGTTATTTATACTTCATCATTTTTCTCTTTTTCACATTTTTTTTCTCTTTTTTTATGGCACTTGGTATTTACGAAGTGACATATAGCAATCGCAATTTCTGTCGGTCTGTCGGTCCTGGTTTTGCTAGTTTGGGCACTTCCAGATAAGCTGGGACAATGAAATTTGGCAGGCGTATCAGGGATCAGACCAGATTAAATTTGAAATAGTTTTCCCGATTTGACCATCTGGGATGGGGAGTGGGGGGACGGTTAATTGGCGAACATTTTTACCACAACGGTCGATTTCTTGCATTGTCCCAAATCTTCCTTGCGGTGGGTTTTTCCATAAAATTTTAGAATAGATTTTTTTCGCTGTCCACCGCTGGCGCGCTTGCCTTCCAGTTTTCCCGCTAGTCTTAGATCTTCAAGAGTCTCTTTCCGTATTGAGTGACCAAGGAACTTCTGTTGTCGCTGCTGTACTGTTCTTAGAAGCTGACGCTCCGTTCCTACCCGTCAGAGAACCTCTACGTTTGGAACTCGATCGACGTATGGCACCCTCTAGTGTATGTAAACTATGTCAAATATGCCTCATTAGCCTATTTTAAACGCTTTGTGCACCATGGAATCTACGTATGTAGTGTATGCAAACTAAGTCAAATATGCATTATCAGCCTATTATGAACGCTTTACGAAGCATGGAATGTACGCTTCTAGTGTATGTAAATTATGTCAAATATGCCTCATTAGCCTATTTTAAACGCTATGTGCACCATGGAATCTACGTATCTAGTGTATGCAAACTAAGTCAAATATGCATTATCAGCCTATTTTGAACGCTTTTTGCAATACACCACAGATTAGTATAGAATGGTAAAGTAAACTATAGTATAATATGCTATAGTACAGTACAGTAATGTTTTCTATAGTATAGTATAGCATGTCATAGTATAGTATAATGTAGCATAAAATAGTATAGTATAGTGTAGTATAGTGCAATACAGCATAGAATGATATGGTATAGCATAGTATAGTACAGTGCATGTATGGTATAATAAAGTATCATATAGTGTAGTATAGGATGGTATCTGTAGTATCTGCATAAACTATGAACAGGGAAAAGCCTGGTTCAACTTTTACGCCCATGCTCTCTGTTGTCCAGAATTTTGTTAAATCGATTGGTTCTGCCAGTCTCACGTGAAGCGTGTGTGCCCTTCGTATCTGTTCTTTCTGTGTTATTCCAAAAACAACCCATCCTAGAGGAGAATGTTTAGCAACAAGGTTACCAGCATATCTGCACTCCCCAGTATGCATTTTAGCATGGTCTACTCCAATCAATATGTCTATGGGACCTGTCCCTCTATGCAAATTGTTCCTGTCAATCTTAAACTTCCTGGCAACATCATTCAAAACAGAGAGTTTTGAATGTGTGTGAACAAAGACGAGATAGCTGGGCGTTGGAAGTGAAAGAGAGAGTCATAAACTATAGTGACTTAGAGGCAGCCGAAGGCCGGTATCACAATATGGGTTATCACAATTTTGTCTTTCTGTGTGGGGCTGGGAAAGTGAAAACACCCGGGAGACCAGCTGAGACGGGGGGCTTACGGTCCTTCAGTGCTGTGTGTGAATGGCTTAACTTTATTCTCTGAGCGAAATTCACGAGAAAATGAGCACACTGAGTGATGAGAGTGAACAATTACTGAAGCAATTACAGCAGCAGTAATTGGTCCCACTATCAAACCAATAGTTAGTGAATCAAATGAAAGTCCAGATGGAGTTGTAGGTGTTTCTACAGGAGTACTAAAGATGTAATCAATTTGTGCAGAACCAGGAGAGATATCTAATTTAATTTGAGAATCTAATTGTTCCATATTTTCAGGGAGAATGTTCATTCCAACAATGACAGAATTTTCTGGCATTAGGAGGGAATAGTTTGTAGAAGAATCAAATGAAAATGTCCAGATCCTACCTTCTTGCGGAAAGTGGAGAAAAATAGGTGAAGAAGTGTTTTCAAAATCCTTGTATAATTCAAAAATGTGCTTAAAGGTGGTACAGGACAGTATAGGATATTGTAACATAATGGGGAACGACAATGTCTTAAGAGATGAGCTGTGATGTTTTTGGAATAAAAATTTTATAGGCCTAGTCTACTAGGCAGCAGGTAGCCTAGGCTACTTTAAATGATATTGTATATACACAATTTCTAACTAGCTGGCATATAGATCTAAGTTGTATATACACTGAAGTCTAAAATTACTCGATCTCGGCGTGCTTCTGCATCGCCCGATACTCCTCCTCCGTCAGCGATGACGGCTTGAGGAGGATGTGATCGGGAACACCGATCTTTCCGACGTCGTGGAGGGGCGCCGCCTTGAAGATCTGCTCCGGGTCCAGCTCCGATCCGAGATCGAGCTGCTCGGCGATCAGCCGCGAGTACGTCGCCATGCGGATGATGTGGCCTCCCGTTTCCCAATCCCGGTATTCCATCGCCCGAGCAAGACTCAGGATCGTCTCTTCTTCGCGCTCGACGATCGCGGCCGTGTTCAGTTCGTCGATCGCATAATTGACGCGCCGGCGGAAATACCAGCGCATGCCGGGTGCGAATATGCGATCGACGATCGCAATCGATGCCAGTATCGCCAGGATTACGACCAGCCAGAATGGAATGGCGATCGTTTCGGCCATTGCCAGCGCCTCCCGAATGTTGCGGCGTCAGCCTAGCGGGTATGCGGGTCCGTGTATATCGTTGGCGGGCATCCGGGTCGCGGCGGTGTCGAGGCCGGCCTGTTCATGGCCCTCAATCGATCTCCAGCGGCGTTCCCGGGTCGCCGCCAGTGTCAGTTCCGCGTACTCCCGGGTCCGCTTGCGAACACCGCCTTTGCAGCGAAACAGCTGAGCCACCCCGGTGATTCGCAGCTTCTGGTCTGAAACGGGCATCGTATGCACATCCACACTCAGCTGCTGTGATTCACTGACGCTGCATACGCGACTGCCAAACTGAGCACGACCGTTTCGCAGCACCTGCGGAATGATCTCTTCCGCCGGCTCCGTATCGACCTGATCCGTCTGAGTAATCGCGGACAGACGAACGTCTGCAGCCTGCCATCCAACTTTTTTAATTCTACCATCTGTAAGTGCCTTCATGGTTGCAGGAGTAGCTACAATCTTGTAAAAGGCGAACCAAAGCACATAGTTACCAAAGGTTGAAAAATGCATTAAAAAAAAAAATTGCCATCTGCCACTGATTTAGAAATGGTAATTATCTTTTCGGTTAATGTTAAAAGTAAAAGTTTATTGAGAAAAACGGCACCATTGTAATATTTATGGTCCAAAACCATTAACTAGTGGTTTAAAATCACTCCTTTCTTATATTCCACCTCCCACCCCGCTAGTAACCAAAAATCTAAAAAATAGAATTTTGATACCAATAGTAACATCAAAGAACCACATGTTTATACTGATTTTAAATGTATAAGTTTCGTCAAGTTTAGTCTTACCCATCAAAAGTTAGGAGCTTGAGAAAATTTACATTATTTAGAAAATAGGGGAAAACACTCATCAAAAGTCATTGATTCTTAACGAAAATAACACCATCAGATACAGCGTATCAGAGAACCCTATTGTAGAAGTTTCAAGCTCCTATCTACAAAAATTTGGAATGTCGTATTTTTAGGAAGTTGCTGCTCTTAGAATTCAAATAGAAATGGTTGAAAATGGTAATACGTACTTGAATAAAATCATTTATTTATATTCGTATCGTTTCTTCCCAAATTCCACAAGTCAATTGATTTAATTACAAAAAAGTGATGATTTTAAAAGCGTCCCCCTCCTTAAACAACACTTTCCAGATGCTGCAATGTATGATTTATTACCGTGCAAGGGAATATACCTGTATGAGTGCTACAGCTACACCTCAAGGATATGTGAGAAAAAATTGCCGCCCATTGAAGTGTTCTTGACATTTTTTTAACCGTCTCGATATAGTCATGCTCATGAAACAGTTCAACAACCTCTTGAGTGGTTTGAACGGGCTCCAAAATGTCAACATATTGATTGAGTGCTTTCTGATACAGTGCTTTGCTAAAAGCACTATGACGTAGCGGGCCAAACGGATGATCGTCCCCGAATGCATAGCGCGCAAGTTCGTCACCAAGATAAACACAACATGAATGCTCTGCTTTCATTATCCAGACACCGTTGGCCAATACCGTTCTAGAAATAATAGCAGACTGAGCAGTTTATTAGTATCTGATGTATGTTTGTTTGCATTAATTGTTTATTTAATTTCTGTTCGTTTTGGGTTTTATTTATGCTTCAATAGCAAAATGTTGTTTTTCGTTTTCAGCTTGATTTGCATATTCAATTTATGCATTACTTGCTTTAAGATTTATCCATATATTTTTATGCTATTACTTGTTGAATGTTTTTTTACTATGATTATTTATTTTATTTCTCAAAGAAATCCTGGAATAAAGAAGCCTCTGAGGTTTTTTTAAAAAGAAATTGCTATGTAAAACTCCAGGACCGCTACCTGTCGCTGTTTGCCGGCATGATCCCGGCGCGCAATCCGCGCCTTGTGGCGGTGGTGCTGATCGACGAACCACAAAGTGGCGAGCATTTTGGCGGCCGGGTCGCGGCCCCGATTTTTGCTGACGTGATGCGCGAAGCAACGCGGATACTCAATATCGCGCCGGATCTGATCGATGCTACGCCGCAGGAGCCGCAGCGCTGGCTCGCGGCAGATACGCGCACCAAACCGGCGGTTGCAGAGCCATGATGCCGAGCGCCAGCCAGGCCGCGCCACGCCGTGTAGCCGTCCGCCGTGCGCTGCGCCATGGCCTCCGCGACCTCTGCGCTCTCGCCGGCCTTCACGTGAGCTTCGCACCAGAGACTCGCCGAGCTCCGCATGAACGTCTTGCCGGCATCCGACGCCAGCCACGCGTCGTTCTGCTCCTTGTCGATGGCCTGCCCGCCACTGTCGAGATGCAGGGCGAGGCCGAGGAACGAGAGGTCCCATCCGATCCCTACGGCACCCGGACCGTACTGCTTCCAGTGCTCTTCCGCCGACTCGTCCTTCGGGAACAGGTGGTCGTAGTTGACATTATCGGAAAAAGACGATTTTTAAGTCTTTGGTTGGATACGAGTTATTATCCAACGAAATAAAAAACGCAGTGGAGACGTATTTTGATGATATTTGAGTACGACAGCCGTTTCGCTTCCAATTAGACCCAAATTCCTTCTGCGACCAAGGCTTATCAAAGCCTCTCTATTTATCCCATTTTTCACCGCGGCATAGCATTATATATAACTACAATAAATTTCGTGGTCTTGTAGATTTGAATGAATCCCTAATTAATAATAAAATTAGATTCTAGGTCTCATCAGACTTTTATACAGTTTAGTTACTATTGCTAAGGATCAAGTGGTGATTGTACACTTGATGATACCAAGAGTCTGGTTAGCCCCTGCTACTGTAGAATGAGTGTGGCAGTTGAATTTGAGGTCTTCATCCACAATAACCACCAAATCTTTATCTGAAATACTCTTGGAAATTGGTTGTCTCTCACTGAAATTTGATAACATTGAATATTGTCATCATGGTTATTTCTTCCAAAATGGAGAACCTTGCACTTTTCAAAATTAAACATGAGTCTCTGATAATTTAAAAAAAATGAAAAAAGAAAAAGAAATTTTTTTCCTTTTCGGAAAAAATACGAAATTTTTTTTCAAAGATAGTTTTAACAGATATGCCTTTTGTGGTGAAGTCAGAACTACCGGAAAATCTAAGGCTTAGAATATAAACCGTTTCAAAAAATCACGTTCGGATCAACTCTGACCATCCCTAGCAGCTTCCATGTTTAAAAGTAGATCCTTCGGATTAGAAGAAATCTACTTTTTAGTAACAAAGGCCATGTAAAAAAGATATATAAGTATCATCAAATATGCAGATTGATCCTGACCATATGGGGACAGAAGTAATGAATATAATCTGAGCAGATTATGTTTCTAATACAAGTCAATCCGATGCTTCATCTCAAGAAAGTTATTTCCGATTTTTTATCCAATTCTTCTCTATCAACTCCTGGCATTTCATTTTCAAGGGATATAATTGTCAAAAGACACTTATACAGAACTTAATGTCGAAAAAAATAGTATAATTCAAGCCAGTTTTCCGCAAAATGATTTCGCTATGGCAGTCAGATTTAAGGTTACCTAAATTTGGGTCACGATGAGCTTCTTCAATTCCCGCTTGTATGTGGCCCTTGATTGCTTGTGGAAGGCCCTGTCCCTTCTGGTAATCCAGGAGATACCTGTGAATGTGGTGAGCATCGTCGAGTTCGTTTCAGCGGTCGCACAGCAGATCGATCACGTACCAGTCGCGTTCATCCGTCCCAGCATCCTCCAAATGACCAGATATGGTTACACTATGGCCAGCGACGAGGATGAGGTGGTGTGATTTTGATGCCTTGTTGCCTTGGTTCTGAAGGATACAGATCCAGGTTGCAGTAAAAGTAGTCCCAAATATTCTGATAAAACAGTTTGCTGGTAAAATACTAGGGATAGGGGCTTAGTGAGTTAAAATTTTGGTGAATTTGAGGTTTAACTTATAAACGGAAAGATCTATTTTTTATTTTATTTTTAAGAGTGCCCCTTGCACATAAAATTACAAATAATGGGACGCGAAAATTTAATATTTGTGTTAAGAAAAATATTCTGAAGCCAAACTGGCCATTGTCTTTCGTTTTAATTGGCCTGAATAAAAATTTTTAATTAACCTTGGTGATGGTCAAAATCCTACCGTGCGAAAGTTTTGAGGCAGCCAATTGGCTTAGATTAACTAGATATATGATCTTCCAGTTTCAGCGGTCATGCTACAATACAGTGGCCCATTCGATCCTAAACGTCCCCACAAAACAAACGACTTGGAGCATTCAGGCACAAATATTACTTACAATTATGCAGTAGTGCTACTAACGACTCACCGTAGCACCAAGCCGCCTGAGGCCAACACAGCTACGGGCTGTCCTCCATCTCAATCTTTTCAAAGTCCCCCTCTTTACACCCTCCCGATCGGGGTAAAGATTCTAGAGCTTTTTGTTCTGATAGTGAGTACTGACTTCCTTTTCTTACGTTTTAGGATGAAGATACACCTTTACAGTTACAACCAGTGAATTTATTCCAAATGATTAAAGTCACTTGGATAAAGCTTAGAGTGATTCCATCAAAATATTGATTGGACACCCTCCACATAAAACTCTAGAACTGTGATTGCTTGAAATCCAGGCAGTTGCATAGTCAGAGGAGTCGGGTTTCATCCAGACTCTCCCAAAACTTCTACATTAGGATTTTAGTGGCAGTGTAATGGAAAGTGATAAGTAAATAAATTAAAATTATAAAAAAGTGAGTGAGGACTGATAATGGCAAGAACTATCATTACCAGTGGTGCTACTATGCTTGGAAATTGACAGAGTAGGGCAGGCTACTAAGGTGTTCCCCAGTTAAAGCTGAGGTTTGCATCAGATCCCAGATACAAGTATACAAGGGTGGCAGGTCTGCCAATAGCGAAAGGTATCACAGCTTTTATACTTCAATCTGTATGTGATACATGCTCCAAGAACATTCAATCTGATCCTTTAGCATAGGCCCGTTTCTTTATTTCCCTTTATATGGGAAGCATGTAATGCTTAAAGAATTCGGGACGGTCTATAAAAGAAAACTCATTTAAGCTGAATCGTGGGCATTTGGCAAGGAACAGCGATCGTCAATTGCTCAAAATAGTTATACCATTATAGACGCCGCCTATCTAATTGTTATCCCCGTTAGATGACTAGATTGTATTAAGCAGTCTCTCAATCAAAGACCCCTGATGAGCAGTGGGCCGACATTGAAACTACCCTAAATAAACAGAAAAACCACCCCAGGGTCAGTTTAACCAGCTCATGCTGGGCCTGATGGCGCCGGATTATCTGGATCGCGAGGTCTATTGCTGTGGTCCCGAACCCTTCATGCAGGCGGTGCGCGAGGCCCTGGCCGGGCTGGGTTTTGACATGGAGAATTACCATCAGGAAAGCTTTGGCGCGCCGGTGGAAAATCCAGCCGAAGTGCCAGAGCTTGATGATGTGGTGCCCGATGACGCGGTCATGGCCGAGCTGCATTTCACCACCTCCGAGGTGACCCATAAATGCAGCGAGACCGACACCAAAAAAGGCAAATGATAGTGCATTATCAGTTTAATATAAATATGCTGACATTTATTCCTCAAAATGTAATAATATTTGATTTACTAAAGTTACAAGAGGGAAAACATTTAATTTTTTCAGTAAAGTGCAAACTATGTTCTAGCCTTGGGAAGGCATAGGGGTTTCGAGCCCTACTCATGTTAATTTCTGCTCAATTTAAGATTGACTCGGTTATTTATTGTAATTTCTGTTTGATTGGGGTTTTATTTCTTTTATCGATTTAGATTTGTGGCAGTTTTACGACCATGAACTGTTTGATCAATTTGATCAACGTGGTGGAAGACGAGAGAGCCAAGCCATGACTAATTTGAGCAAAGCCAAGACAGATAGTCTATGTGAGACCAATACTCATTTTCAAATAGTTTTACGTCTCTTTCGGATGTACAACCCCCATCCCTGCAGAGATCTCCCAATTAATCTCTTCCTGTGAAAATTTAAACGGTAGAATGAAAAACGTCTTTTTTAAACACTTATTTAGGTTTTTCCTGAAAATTCACCTCCGTTTTTATTTTTCTACCGAAATTCCCCGGAATGCACCGTGTTGGTCAGAAATAAGTCTGTCTCATCCAGCGCGTCGAGCAGAGCGCCGGGAGACCACCTCGCCCCTCGGATTGCCATCCACCCGAGGTTCGGTTAAACGGTGCTCATTCCGGTCGCAGCCTACCCGGATACCAAAACAAGGGCCCAACATGAAAACTCTCGTCATCTGCTCGGGCGGACTCGATTCCGTGTCGCTCGCTCATATCACCGCCGATGAGCATCAACTCACCCGGCTGGTGTCCTTCGATTACGGCCAACGCCACCGCAAGGTTATTTCTTCAAGAAACTTAATGTATCTTGATTTATGTCTTCAAGGAACTTGATATATTTATTTTTCACAAAACTTGTTGCATGCTGCTTTTTCTCTTCGTGAAACTTGTAAATTGATTTTTCTCGCCGTGAAACCGATTATGTTCGTGGAGCTTGTTGCGTGCTGATTTTTCTTTGTGAAGCTTCATTTGTCTTGATATTTTTCTTCATGAAACTTCTTGTATGTTAATTTATTCTTTCATTACCTGTTTTTCAAGGTATCCAAAAGTTGTATCCGTACGAAGCAAACATCTCCTTAAATGGAAATTTGACAACATTCCAATGAGACTTCCAATGAAAATAAAATTCAGCTTACGGTTTCAGAGTTGAAGAAAATATTTGCACTGAAGCACTCCTTTACCTAAGAACAGCCTATTTTTAGCTCCGTGCATTAATAGTTTGAAGTGGTAGAGATATCTTTAAACCACTGTAAATTTGAGAGTAGCGTGGAAGTAAAGTAAAGTAATTATCGATGGACGTCTGAGCCAAGGAAGTAATGTTGCAAGAAATTGCAAATGATGCCAATGGAGCCTGGGAAAATGTGCCTTATTTTGGAAAATAGGAAGATACACCCACTAAAAGTCCTAGAACCTTAACGAAAATCACACATTCGTATTCAGCGTATCAAAGAACACTACTGTAGAATTTTCAAGCTCCTTTCTACAAAAATGCGGAATTTCGTATTTTTTGCCAGAAGACCGACCACGGGTTCGTGTTTATTTGTTGTTGTTTTTTTCTTTTCCCCAGGGGTGATCGTATTGACCCAGTGGTCCTAGAATGTTGCCAGAGGGCTCGTTCTAACGGAAATTATCCATGGTGCACAAATCGCTCAAAATACGATAATAAGGCATATTTGACATAGTTTGCATACACTAGATGCGTACATTCTAAGGTGCTAAAAGCATCCAACATACGCTAATAAGGCATATTTGACAAAGTTTACGTACACCAGATGCGTACATTCCATGTTGCACAAAGCGTTCAAGTTACACTAATAAGGCATATTTGACATAGTTTGCACGCACTAGATGCGTACATTCCATGGTGCACAAAGCGTTCAAAATACGCTAATAAGGCATATTTGACATAGTTTTAAAAAAAAAACGCCTAAAAGAAAATCTATTTGGGGGCAAATTCTAGCCTCCCTCTCTCCCCCAATTGAGACCCATGCTATTATCTCATTTAAGCTCGATTGAAATAGGTTCTAGAATAAATGGGGGTTCAGTATTCAAGCGGACCAAATCCGTTTTCGTCTTTTGGTCACTTGGGAGCGAAATTGACATAAAAATTGTTAGTTTGCCTGTTCATGTTAATACAGGGCCCGAATCCAGGATGTTTTTTTTTTTGGGGGGGATACAAAAAAACTTGAAAAATCTAGCGTTCAAATAGCCTGATAAGGCATATTTGACATAGTTTGCATACATTAGATGCGTACATTCCATGGTGCACAAAGGGTTCAAAATAAGCCAACAAGGCATATTTGACATAGTTTGCATACACTCGATGCGTACATACCATGGTGCACAAAGCGTTTAAAATAAGCCAACAAGGCATATTTGACATACTTTGCATACACTAGATACGCACATTCCATGGTGCACAAAGCGTTAAAAATAGGCTAATAAGGCATATTTGACATAGTTTGCATACACTAGATGCCCTTGGTAGCTGATCTTACAAAAACCATGACGAAAGAAAATGAAATAATAAAAGTGAAAGGCAGTGCGAGTAGTCTCATTACTTATGGGAGTGTAAATTAAACAATTCCCTTCTGTATACCAAATTTATTAGGAAAATTTATTCATTTCACTAGAAAACAAAAGCACCTAAGTTAAAGACACTCAAGCAGACAACAAAAAACCCTAATCTTTGAAATCTCAGCACTAGTCTTTATCAATCAGAAGTTTTAGTCAAGAAATTTTCGCAAAGAAATAATTAGTTCTATGGCACTTCTCAGTTATTAACCTAAGAGTGAAAATTTGATCGACACATCCTCTACCTGCTCTAAAACCGCACTGTCCTGCTCTTAAAACTTTGTCTACAGCTTCTCTCAGTATAAAAAGTATCATATTGCTTAGTAATTTGCTACCTACAGAGACCATACTAATGCCTCGATAATGACGACACTCACTCTTATCACCTTTCTTATACAGTGGTTTAATTAAGGTTTTCCTAAAACCGTTAGGTACTTCCCCTTTTTAAAAAATCAAATTCAAAATCTTCAAGTACGCATTCCAAGCATGCAATTGTCACTAAAAACGCCTTGTTAGCTTATTTTGAACACATTGTGCACCATGGAATGCACGCATTCCAAGCATGAAATGGTCACTAAAAACGCCTTGTTATGTTATTTTAAACACATTATGCACCATAGAATGTACGCATTCCAAGCATGCAATTGTCACTAAAAACGCCTTGTTAGGTTATTTTAAACACATCGTGCACCATGGAATGTACGCATTCCAAGCATGCAATTGTCACTAAAAACGCCTTGTTAGGTTATTTTGACCCTCTACTTATTGAAAGCCATAATGCCCTGGCTGGGATTAAGGCAAACCAAGTTTTGAATTGAATACCAAAGTATTGGTACATAGAAGAGTGTAGTACAATTACCTTGTAATAACACTGCTATTCGTAAAAGCCAAATAGGAATCTAGGTAATTGTACTGAGAGGATGCCAAATGTTTAAACGAGCAAGGATATCACATAGAAAAAAATGAGTTGATAGGAACTTACATTTCACCGCTGCATCTTCAATGATAAACTCGAATTCTCATGTCCCACCACTGCTTATAAACGTGAGAGCGACGATTTCTATAAAATTCATCTGGCGATGTTACCTATCAGAATGCTGACGCAGAAGAAGTAATCCCCAAAAGGCCACCATTGAATTTATTTAAAATGAGTTTAATCATTTTTTGCGGGAAAAAATATGTAAATGCCCTGAAAGACGGTGCCTCATTGTTGATGCTGGCGTTGGGAATCTTGGTTTAGATAAGGTGTTTTCTTTCACCAAATGTTTGTAAGTGAGAGCAGCTTTCTAATAATGGTTCTTTCGTTCTCTAAAATTTGTTAAACAAACGATCGAACAAACAAAAAAAACAACAACAACGACAAAAACAACAACAACAAAATAATGATAATAATAATAATAATAATAATAGTAATCATGGAAATGATCACAATACTATTTAATAATGATGATGATAATGATGATGATGATGATGATAGTGATGATGATGATGATGATGATGATGTTGATGATTATGGTAGTGATGATGATGATGATGATGATGATGATGATGATGATGATGATGATGATGATGATGATGATGATAATAACAACTATATACAGGAGGGACAAACCTCCTCATATACATAATAAAAATATACGAATATAGAAGTTCGTTACGTTAGTTAATTCTTAAGTTACGTATATTTTTTACTAATAAAAACGTTCTTTAAAAATTAGAAGTTCTAGTTGCCTTTTAAAGTAACCGAAAATCAGGAGGGCAACTAGGCCTCCTTCTCCATCCCTTTTTTCTCAAAATCGTCTGATCAAAACTAAGAGAAAGCCATTTAGCCATCAAAAGGAATTAATATGCAAACTTCATTTTAATAATTTATGTGCGAAGAGCCATATTGCGTTGAGTAACGGATTCATTTTGCTAAAAGTTTTCGCCATACACTGATCACAGCAATCGTATGGAGTGAAATAAGAAAGCTGTTACGATGAATTTATAAGAAACGAGAAGATCTAAGAAAATAACGGTCACAAGAGCGACACGTTTTCTGCCACTCGTGTTATTGAAAAAGGCGCACATTGTGGACAAATTCTTTTTGCCTACAGAGTACCGGCTTCTTTGTTTTGATAAATGCAGCTTCTAAAGCGGCAAGATGAAAAGGAGATCTGGCTTTGGCTACCTCAAAATAAAACCTTTTAGAAAGACATGCCAAGCACATGTCAATTTTAAACATTGACTGATTAAAAGAACCATGTCGTAATACAATAAGTTCTACATTTTTGCAGCATTAGCTGCAAAACAATTAATTCTTAACTGAATAACCTTGTAATGTTTGTTAAAGTATATTACCACGTAGGCATATATCACAAACAGCAGCCATTGTTGCCGTGAATTTTAAGTTTATCCATACATTAGGTGGGCTCTTTTGACCTATGAAAGGCGCTGCGAGGGGGGGGAGGGGTATCAGCGTGGCGAGTAGGGTGGCGGCGAGCCCTTCGCGGAAGCCATTTCGGATTGGAAGAACGGATCGCGCTGCCGGGACGTGGGGGCTGAAGCACCAAGAGGGGAGTGCGAAGGTCAGGACGCCGAGAGAGATCCAAGGGAAGAGGCCGAGTTCAAGCGTGGCCAGGAAGCCGAGTTGAATCAGGGCGAGTAGGAGGAGGCCGAAGCATCGGACCCTTCCGGTTCCGAGGAGCAGGAGGAGCGGGCCGAGATACTCGATGCCCAGCGTAGCCCAGGTCAGGCAATTTTCAGCAAAATTATTTTCCCTTTCTAAGAGCGGAAAATCCTTTAGAGAATCCGAACCCATAGCGTCGAGCCGAAAAAATCATTCAGAAGTATTCCCAAATTTAAAAACTTAAATTCTTTTTTAAGTTGGTAAAAGTTCTTACAAAATGGTGTCGAATTGAAATGAAAACTGCTTCATCGGAATCACCATGGCGAAAATTACGTAATTACAGTCCTCGCTCTCGAGCAGCAAGGAAAATCACTTTTTTACATGAGAAGCAATGATATGTCTCCTTTTTTGACTTTATATTTAACCTGAAAAGTTCTTTAACAATATCTCAACAGGAGGCAAAATTTTATCGAGTGGGCGTGGCCCACTAATACCCCCCGCCACCCCGGTGTAGCGCGAAATTTGTGCCTTGCGAAATTTGTGCCTATTATGGTAATGCGCATGCGCATATGGAATCGTGTTGAACCGTGTTGGGCACAAATTTCGCAGCAACTGTCGTGAGGAGCACCGTATGAAGAGATAGCTGTGGTATTGAAGAAATATGTGCAAAATTATCACTTGATCTAAGTTACTAGTTGCTTAGCAATTTCCAAAATCAGGTCTGGAGTTGCTTAAGTAGTTGCTTAGGTATCACTACAGGTGATCGTCTACTTTCTTTATGGTGCAAATGATGAAATACCAAATGATGGTTGGATCCTTGATCTACTTGCTTGACACATTATCGACAGCGTGATATTTGATTTATATCAACAGTTTGTAATCAATTCGTAACAAAAAATGTTTCTTGATTTGTTTTTCAGGCGTTTTAAAAATTGTCCCTCCAGAATTTGAGGCCTCGAGTTGCTTAGCTTGTTGCTATTCTCTGATAGTTTTAAGTGAATGATAGCAAATATGTTAAAACACTATCAAAACATAGGGGACTGTCATGCTTTTTAAAATTAATAGCAAGAAACGTAGTTTCCTATAGTGGAAGAATAGAGTTACTTTGATGCGTGAGGTTTTGTTTAAAGACAGGAATTACCTGTTACTGGGAAGAGAAACTTTGATTTTACTTCGACGGCCTCTAACTAGAAACCTTCAAAGTGAAAGCAGTTAGTTTCTTTGTAATCGAGGTCTCAAAATATCGATGTTATACAAAGGTTGGAGCGTATACAGGCAATAGGAAACATACGTGTTATGGAAATATTTAGTATTAAGTGTCACATTAGCCATGATCTAATAACCGTTAAGAAGAATTGACTTCCAAAGGCTTTTGATTTTTCTTGTTTGTCCAAATGTAACAATCGAGAGAGGATAGGGAAAGAGGTGTTTGTAAACGAGCGTAAACGTGATATCATATCAAGCGCAGTATTTGGTAAACACTAGAATATTGAGAATGTGGGTGCTTTTCCAATGGTTCAAATGTTTACAAAGAAAAGCAGTTAAAACCCCAGTGGTCACGCCCCATTCTGCTCGAACGCTTGGTCACGCCCATGATTGCACACACATACATTTTGACCTCGAGCCGCCACTGGTCAGGACTCACATAATTTCAACAGGAAGCTGCAAATGTAGACCGTCTGCAATTGAAAGGAGCGACTTGACTTGCTGACCGTCTGTTTCACTTTGTTACTCTGTTACTTTGAACTTGTCGTGAATCTTACATCATCCACAGCACTATGATCTAATGATTGCACGATAGGGATTTCCCCTCTCTCTGTCTATTCGTGCCGGTCAGCGCGCCACGGCTTTCCTCGCTGGCGGCCATGTCCTCGAAACGTGCTGCGGCCAGCTCCAGGTCGGGCAGCAAGGTCTCGGCGGCCAGCGCGTTCTCGTGCGCCTGCTCCAGCCGTTGCTGGTATTCCTCGGTGGCGGTGGCGAGGTGCTGCTCGACCGCGGCGGAACCCGCAAGCGCGGCCGCGTTCAGCCAGCTCGACATCGCAACGATGGCGACCGGGCCGGCGATCATGCTGGCGATCAGCCCGACCCGGCTGCTGGTCGACCGCATCCTGGCACAAAGATATGTTAAATGCATGTATTTTTCTTTGCATGCTACTTTGTTGTAACTGTTTATCGTACGTTTCTCGTATGCTATTTCATTGAAGTCAAAGGTCAAAGTAGAGTCGGTTTCGATTTCAATTAAACTGTAAGACCAAACTCTAGCCCAATGGTATAAAGAGACAAAAGATAAGACAAAAACTGGAAACAATACATTCCCTTTCACGGCTTTGTCTCAGATAGGTGATTATCTGAAAGCAAGGTAGGCAGTACGGCATGGAAGCCAAGATGTGCGATGGATAATTTGACTGAGGAATGTTAGTACTAGTTAAAAGAGATAAACAAAGTTTTTAGAATATAAGGTACATTCTTTATTGAGACCACATTGAAAATATGTAATTATAAAATAAAATCAAGCTGCCTTTTTTTGTTGAAGGCTATTTTATCCAAAACGTCTTCTGCAATGATTGGAACATCCCTGTTTATGGACAATAAGGCCAATCCTGTGTATGGGTAATGGGGCACTTCTGGTGTAAGATTTCACTTTTCTCAGGGTAGAAAAAGAACATTCGCATGTCCTCGAGACCTTCCTCGTCGGCATCGCGATCGGCTCGGCCGCCATGAGCGCGTTCCTGGGTCGCAAGAACACGCCGTTCCTCGGCATGGGCATCACCGCGATCGCGTTGGTGTTCCTCGCCAACGTGCCGTGGGCGGTCGACATGGTGGACCCCACCGACGTGCAGCACCGCTTCGACGGCTCGATCCCGAGCTACTTGGTGGTGAGCCTGCTCTACAGCGCGCCGGTCATCCTCGCGGTCGTCTGGATCACGCTGCGCATGGCCAAGCCCAGCGCGGCCGACGAGCTAATGTGGCGACTAGAGAAATAAAAGTGTGTTAACATCGGAGATCACCTAGCTCAGTTGGTAGAGCGCACGCCACGAAAGCGTTGGTCATTGGTTCGATCCCGATGATTTGGGACGATCCCCGGTGGTGACATACTTTTCTATGTCTCTAATGTTCGATTCAAAACTAAAATATCTTAGATTATTCAATGCCAGATGTAAGACTAAGTGATTACTTGCTGAGTAGCTCAGGTTCTCGGATGTTTGAGAGAAGCAGAACTTGTTAAAAATGACACGGTAAAAGGTCATTTCGATAAGAATTCTGTAGCACTGTATCGGGACATTTAAACTGATCTGCATAGTAAGTACTCCAGGCCTCTTTAGTTATGAATGGAGCTTCAGAGGATGATTCTCTTGGTTTCAACAAATTTCTCTGCACGTCGAAGGGCGTGGCATATTGAAGCAGAATAACGGTTCAACAAAAGTCTCTGCTCTGCAACCGAGAGGTTACACTTGGGCATCAGTAGCGGGAAGGGGACTTCAACATTTTCAGGTATATTATCACTCACTTGCTGATAGTACTGATGTATAAAGGACAATCGTCGTTTTGTTGGAAATCCCTACTCCCGATCACGTTTTCCTTCCATACGACATCTCCTCTTTGACTTACTTTTATAAATGTATAAAGGACTATCATCGTTTTGTTGGAAATCTCTGCTCCCGATCATGTTTTCCTTCTGTACGACACTTCCTCTTTGACTTACTTTTCTAAACGTATAAAGGACAATCGTCGTTTTGTTGGAAATCCCTGCTCCCGATCACGTTTTCCTTCCATACGACATCTCCTCTGTTACTTACTTTTCTAAATCAAAGATGGATCACTTGTGTATTTCAATTCACTTACGCAATATTTAGCCCAATTGATTGAGATGGGACAACAACAACGATACATTTTAAGGCCCGGTCACACCGCAAACGATAACGATACCGATACCGACAAAAAATAAATCGTTGGCCCTTATTTACCTGATAGCGGTCACACTGCGAACGATACCGATCCGATATTTCCAAGAATATCGTTGGGGGTCCCAACGATATCGTTGGCGAATCGCTCCTCCAGCGATTTTCCCAACGATACTCCAACGATAAATTGTTATGTACGGTCATTTATCCCCTTGTGTAAGAAATTTTACATTAATTAATGTGAAGGTCTTTAATTCCATAGAACATTATTGCAAAGAGATGCCAAGGATGAAGTGATGGCTGTCATTCCTTGGTTCAAACATCAGTATTCATAATGCTAAGACTCCTGCGTCAATTGCAGGCAATCATAGGTACAAATACAATTGCTTTAAAACCATGATTAAAATATAAAAGAAATAAGAATAAAACATTTTTGAAAACTGAGCACTTTATATCATAAATTGGTCAATCAACTCCCCCAAAGAAAGAGGATCTGGTCCGTTTATGTCAATCACGTATATAGAACTTGTGTTTCTTCTTCCCATCAAGTTTCATCCCGACATCTCTACACTAAGCATTTCCCCAGATTTCCGGTCCCCCCAACTCCCCCCAATGACACCGGATCTGGTCCGGATTTAAAATAAGTGGTCTGAGTTACGAGATCTTTATAAATATTAAATTTCATTAAGATCCAGTCACTTGTTCGTAAGTTAAAAATGCCTAATTTTTCTAATTTTTCCGAATTTACACCCGTAGGCTAATAAGGCATATTTGACATAGTTTGCATACACTAGATGCGTACATTCCATGGCGCACAAAGCCAAAAAAATAGGTTAATGAGGTATATTTGACATAGTTTGCCTACACTAGATGCGTACATTCAATGGTGCACGAAGCGTTCAAAATAGGCTAAAAAGGCATATTTGACATAGTTTGCATACACCTGATGCGTACATTCAATGTTGCACAAAGCGTTCAAAATAGGCTAATAAGGCATATTTGACATAGTTTGCATACACTAGATGCGTACATTCCATCGGTGCCGGAAAATCTCGAGGACATCCCCGCACTGTCCAAGGCCGGGGTCGACCGAATTCTGATCCCCTCCAGCCCGATGGGCGGCACCACCACCTATGCCAGCAAGCCGGAGGAAGTCCTGGCCCTGAAGGATACGCTGGAACGCTACGCGGACGTCTAACGCGACACCGCGCGACGGATCAGGGCTCGAAGCCGCGCCCCTCTATGAAGTTCCGCCACAGTTTCTCGCCGATCAGACAGTCGAAACCTCCACCGTTTCGCGTGAACTGGGCGGGCAGGATTTGCTTTCTGAGAACAATAATGATAACGTAGATGATTATTACTTTACTAAGTTGAGGAAAGAAATGCATCAAGTGGTGCGAAATGAATAAACTAAAACACAAGCTATATTATTGTCCGCAATTTTGGGACCGCAGTTTGGGTCCGCAATTTGGGTCCGCAATTTGAATCCGCAATTTGAATCCGCAATTTGGGTCCGCAATCTGGGTCCGCAATCTGGATCCGCAATCTGGATCCGCAATCTGGATCCGCAATCTGGATCCGCAATCTGGATCCGCAATCTGGGGCGTATATATTTTTCACTTTAGTATATCATAATGCATCGGAAATAAAAATGTCGGACCTATGGGATGACTGTGGGGTGACTCTTGCCCGTATGTCCATGGGTAGGTGCGTTAAAAGTTACTTGAAAATGCCTTCCGTGACATATAACTTCAGAACTACACAAAAATTGTTCATTTTGGCCTTAATGAACAAACTTTTCTCACGATTTTCAACCAATGGCTTAGCTTGTCCCAGCTAGAATTTAGACTATGCAATGCCACTTTCAGTTGAATTTACCCACCTCAGTGTTTTGTATGTTTCTACGTTATTTCAGAACCTTTTTCTTTGCTCTGTTCAAGAGGCCGGGCACGAAGCTACGGGAGAGGGGAATTCAGGGGCAATGCCCCCCAAATTTGAGAATGTCCCCCCAGATTTTTCGTGACTCAAAAACTTTTTACATATGATATATCGCGATAAGAACTCTTATGATAGCGGCACATCTTGGCTTCCGTGTGTTGTATCGTTACACACAGAATAGAACACAAAGTTCAGTACGCACGAAGCATCAGTTCTAAATCTGAATCTATCTATCACTGATTTATTCCACCATATATGTTAGATAGGTAAGGGAAAAATTTGAGATTTTCTTGCACTGGTCTTCAGATTAACCCCACATTTCTTCCTTCTTCTCATGTTTGTCGAACACATGATAATTATTACTAATTGAATTTTTTTTTAAATTGGACTAGTACAAGCAGGTACGATGCAAACACTGAGCTGCAAGCAGTGCCTAATGTTTACTCTTTAAATTACCTTTAACTTTTATTAAAATATATTGTTTTTCGCATAGTTTCTTTTTTAACTCACAGTGTTTAATGAGAGACATCAGAAAGGTTTGTTTGCTCGAAGGGAACATTTTGAAATCTTATGAAGAACAAGAACAGAATCTTTAGCTTAATAAGCACAGGTGAAATGGACACGTCAAAACTGTGCAATTTTGTTTTTAGTACTTTATTTAGAGTCTAGAAGTAAGCTTACGGAGAAAAGACTCCTTAGTCGTCTTTGAGGGGGGAGGGTGAAAGCATCATTCGTATACCAGGCAGGTAATTTAGGTAACATTTGACAAACAGGAAACTTGTATTTAGTAGACACTAACAGCCATAGTAACGTCGATCGAATCTACTTAGGAATTACCGGGGGAGATTTTAAGAGCAGGTTCAGAAACCACACTAAGTCTTTTAGGTCTGAGAAATACAAATTGGATACTGAGTTATCTAAATACGTTTGGGAAAAGAAATCACTGGGAGCCGAAGTGCAAGTCGTTTGGTCCATCAGAAGGAAGGTGCCAAGATATCAGATATCGCTTCTCGGCCTTTTGGCCAGGAATGGATGTAGTATCTGTTCTCATTGATGACAGATGCTTTCCATAATCCGCGAGTGTTTTTATATTATTATATGACGACTTTAACTTTAATATGAATTGTATGTTTGAAATGCAGTGTTGAGAAGAGATTTTTGAGAACCACCTTAAATAATCCATTTTAAGAAATATAGGGAAATTTAAATACTGGGATAAAAGGTGAAAATTTGTAGTCGATTTGAAATTAAATACCCGCGAAAAAGTTCAAAAAGCAAAAATCGCGACATTAAATACCCGCGAAATTTAAAACTCTCAAATCGCGAAATTAAATACCCAAGAATTTTTTTGCCTTAAAGGTAGGTCATGCTTTTACTAGTCCAAATTGTCGCCCATAGGTGGCTCCAAATGGAGTGATAATACCATGAGAATGCTGATGGCTTATATATGCAAATGCGCTGTTGAATGAAAGCAGATTTAGGCATCTGTTTCTAGAGCGAGCAGCAAGAGCGAGTGTGTTGCAAGAGTGCCTTTGCTTTCTCACGCATTGCTTATAAAAAGCTTTTGGTACCATTTGCAATCATAAAATAGTCTAATTTCTTCAGTTTTTCAACATACGTAGCTATTACCCTCGAAATCTAAAACTTTTTATAAACTTATTTTGTGGTACCAGACATTCAAATCTCTTGGAGTAATGGATCGATGCCTTTTCACCAGATACAGAGATAGGGTCTACATGAATAGCAAACACGCGCCAACTTGTGGCTTGTAAAAGGTGCCGTTGGTGTATGGCTTCTGGATTACCGTGGTATGTTTTCGTGAAAACAAATTTGTTGGAGATAACCAGTTGCGAAGTAAAAATTGAATCCCTTAATCTTCTGATTTCAATTGTACATGCCATGACCATTTATGAAAATAATTTACCATACAATTGTACAATTGTTGGCAACTTAAACACATCAATGTGTATTGATCCAGGCATCTAAATCTTTATTTTGGTAGCACAAGGACATTTCTGTACAATTTCCTGATAAGTGATTGGCTAGGGTAGTGTTTAGGCTGTCATAGTTATCATTTCAGTGCTTATATTTGAAAAAATTCCAAACACATTTACTATTTGAATTGCCCATCAACCTACCTACAGATCATCACTGATTAACGATTCCTACAATAGCCCATCAACGCTACCATTAAAGCTTTAGTTCTGCCTTTTTTTCTAGGTGCGGCGCTTATTAGAGGGGTTGCGCTGATTAAAGGGTGGCGCTAATAAAATAATTTTATTTCAAGGTGCGGTGCTTATTAGAGGGCAGCGCTAATTTGAGGCCCGGCGCTAATAAGAGGAAATACGGTAAACTGTAAATCTAAAGGCTTGATTATACTGCTGGAGTTTTAACTCCCTACGGCTGCGCGCTATATTAGTTAGATTAGGAGCGAAACAAAAATGACGTCATATGACGCATTTCAAACTTGCACCAGGAAGATGCCCATGAAGTCACAAAAACATCACTTAAAACTGCTACTCTTGAGCCCTGATTTTGTGGGGGACCCCCTAGTTTCTGACTTTCCTATTTTCCCCTTCCGCCCACATCCTCCGTAATAGAAGAACCCGTTTCCTGGATGTAAGATGAAGTAAACATGAAGTAATGGTCAGTTCTCTAACTTGAAGAATTACTCAACTTCTTTGCTCTTCATGGAAATTAGCTTGGGAATCAACATATTGATTTTTCCTACCGAATAGCCCTTCCGCCGATTACAAAATTAAGGGTTGCTGCCAATTAAGGAATATGGCCCACCAATTCACTTTTTTAGCAACGTATTGCCGACACGAAAAGGTTCGTCTTTGTAACTATACTCTAGGTTCCTATCTCATAGCACAACTTTTTTCTAGCGTTTCGACTTTGTATCCCTTTTTTGTTTTTTTCAATTTTCTATGCAGCAGAAACGATAAGTCATAAAAATTACGTAATCAGACGGTTTAAAACTTGAACATTACTATCCGGACGCAAAAAAATACTACTTTTGACTGTTTTGAGGCCCAGGTACATGGTACTTGCCCCTTCACTTTTACTGAGAAGAGTACAATTCTTAATCGTTAAGATTATGGGAGGCAATTCCTAATCTTGGTTAGATACAGTTTTCATTACATTTTTAACAATTTATTCTGCAAAAAAATCTCAATCTAACAAGTCTCAGCCCGGGCTTGTGTTGACGCAAGCCAACACAATTGTAAGAAAATTGCACATCTACAAACACAGATTTACAAAAATGTCAAGTAATGGGTTTATTTGCATAATAAATAGAAACCTAATTACACCTATATTATTTTAGAAAATAAAACTTGACATGAACAAATCACAAATAAAAAGCATCAGGAAAAACTTCCATAGGTAAGCAAAGTCGAAAAGTGGTCCAAGTAACCCAAGATCACGGTTATCATGTTAATTGTTGAGTTGATCCTGCCTTTCTGACCCGATTTTAGTTTCATATCCCGAAGAAAGACACTCTGTATTTCCAACAATTTGTATTTATTTGCAAATTTTTAAAAGATATAAGCTTAAGATTATACCGAAATCGTTCAACTCTGAAAACTTCATTCTCAGTCAGAAATTATACTATTACTACAGAATGTCCCTTTCCATCTTCTTTGCACAAACGGGTACCCCACTATTGACAATGCTTGTTCTGATTTGAATCACTATTATCGTGACATTATCTCATGTATAAAGTAAGCTGAAGATGTGGCCGTCCCACTGATCCGTATCAGGCGGAATACCCAAAAACCAATTTGGAACTGTGATCCTATGCTGATAAAAGTCAAGAATAAGGCTAAATTCTGGCTGAGAATCTGGTCTGCCTCTGGTCGACCTTCTCGGGGTACTGTGTTCGATCTAAAACAAAAGACAAAAGCCTAATTAAGAATTCAACATAATAATATTTAATACTTCGTTAATTAATACTTATTCTTTAGATTTTCAGTATTAAAATAAGCAATTATTAAATATAATGCTTAAAATATGGGAATTCAAGGAGACTCAATTGCGATTATGACTGTCAGTATATATTTAATTGAAATTAACAGTGTTTGGTATCTAGTCGAGAACCTAAGTCCATCGGTAAAAAAAAAAATACAAGTTTAGCTTTTAAACTAACAACTCCTTTTCACTTTCATTATCGATCTTTACAGATAATTAGGCCCTAAATATTTAAAATGGCCTTCGGTGATCTCTAACGGATACGAGAGTGGCTATTTTGATACTGCTTCGGTATACGTAAAATATCGGCTGCCTGATGTGCTAGTTCTGTAATAGTGTTAGTGTTATTTCGATCGATTATAGACCTAACACACATCCTACTTAGTTTCATTGGTAAAGGAAATGTGTTTATTGAAATAGTCTTAACAATATTGCTACGGTACTACAAGGCCAATGGAATCTCAGAATAATCCAGCCTAGACAAAGGGGAAGAAGCTTTAGTGTTTGAAATAAAATGGATTCAGAAGGAAAAATAGCAGATAAAAATTAGTGTTCTAAAATTTTAAAAGTAAAATGAAAGTCATAAATGCATGTATTGTAAGATTTTGTTTGTTTCATTCCTGTTTCCTGCTTTTTGGTTTTCTTTGTTGTTATTGCATATAAAAAAATCCCGCAGTTCAAAATAGTCTATATATCATTTTCAGGCAAGCTTAAATGATGCTCAAACTTTTAACAACTTTGAGCAGTATCAGCCCTTATCATATCTTTTTCAAATTTAACTTGATTTTTCAAAAAAATTTGCATTTGTCACTTCAAATTTTGAGAATACTAAATTGTCAGTACAAATTTAGGAAAGAAAATCTTAAAGTTTAAAGATATAATAATCATGTTTTTCAAAGAAAAGTAACAAAACGGAAAGCAAAAGACTCGACTATAGGTCAACAAAACGCCAATATCGAACAATTTTAAGAAAATTTTAAAAAAAATTATTTATCATAAGACTTCCCAGTAAATTTTAGGAAAAGTCACCAAATTTCGTGTCAATCGGGCCAGGCTTTAAAAAGTTATGACAAAATTTCGAGGAGCTGGCTTTTAGACGCTGAGCTTGCAAGTAAGGCATCCCATTCTTTAATTGTGCTAAGAGCAGAAATCTTAAGGTTTTTCCTTTCCCTCTTCAGAGTCTGCATGCTGATTTCAAGAATTTCGACTCTCCGGTGTCCGTGAGCTTCCCAAACTGCCCGTCGTACTGATCTCCGACAATGTGGAGTTAAGGAATATCCACTGGAAGATCATTCAGCAACGATAGAAGTAATCTTTCCGCGAAGGATTTGACAGTTTCAAACCTGGCTGGCTCAATCTGAAAAATCTCCTACCACGAACCAAGCAGGTAAAAATGGGTACCTGGCAATAGCTGCTGAGGGATAGAAGGAGGTGAGGGAAGGAGCTAGTCAGACAACAGGACAGAAGAAATAGCTAATTCATCACTTTGGGGGTACAATTTTCTTATCCAATGCTTCCCGCTTTCAAAAGAGTTCCATCTATAAAGGTTATTGTTTATCGGAAAATATTCCTGGTACTACAAAATTTGTAGATAATATTTAATAACGGAATCATTAGTGAAATGCCATTGACCGGAATCTGAAGGCAAACCCATTCAAGATTCTAATATACATGTTCAAGCATAACGATTTAACTTTTTTGAGGCAAGACCAGCTAACGAGGGAGGAAAATGATGAGAATCTCTCTTATAGGTACATTTTTAGAAGTTTCCGGCTATTTTTCAGTATACCCTTAAATTTGTTCTCAAAATAACATTTTGCTATTCAGACGGATTTAGATACTAATTAAATAAAAAAAACTAGTTTTTTTAACTGAAAGTAAGGAGCGACATTAAAACTTAAAACGAACAGAAATTACTGATAATGTTTGTTATAATAATGATTATGAAGATGATGATAATGATAATGTTTGTTATAATAATGATTATGAAGATGAAGTAATGATAATGTTTGTTATTGTGACCCGGTCACTGTGCACATGATACGAGACCCCCATTACCCTCGTTACCCCGCTTGACCTAGCTTAACTTAGTCTGTAATTTCGCATATTGTATATCTTCCTTACTCACGTCACACTATCGTTTGTGATTGCCGTCCAGTTTCTTAGGTATATTAAGTTTGCCATCATTCTGCGTCTATACACACAAATAAAAATGGTACCAAATTTCTGTAAAAGTGACATAGCCAGTTTTCAATGGGACATAAAAGAATTGTATAAAGGTTTCATTCACTGTCAAGCCATTTTATTATCAATTACTGTCTTACTTTTTCAATTTTCCTTTTGCTACCGTTGACTTCTCATAACAATCTAACTGCGGCTTTCACTGCTCAAAGCCAATACACTTAAATGAGCTCATCTATTCCTAGTGGATTATCAATAAAGAAAAAAAAAGGATTTTTATATAATATATTTATAATAGTAATTGACTGAGTCTCATGGAAATTCTGTCCTTGCACTCTTGGAAAAAAAAACTATATCCAGTAGATCTCACCATGATTTCATGAGGTTGTACAAGGCCCTTGTCAGACCAGTCTTTGATTTTGGAATGTGCATAGTGTTCCCAGAATACAGAGGTGATATACAGCTTCTGAAAGGGGTGCAAAGGCAGTAACAAAGACAAGGGACAAGTCTTATGTTGAGCATTTGAAGGAGCTTAAATTATCAACACTGATTTTTTGACAACAAAGAGCTAATATGCTTATGGCATATAAAGGACAGAATGATCACAGAAAGTAGAATAGTAAGAAAAATGATTTCTAGTTTTTGAGGTTTCAAAATGGACATTTAGATGAAAATTAAACATTTTTGGATGCTCATAGGACACATTCATGGACCAAAGAGTTGGCAACCCTGGTAGTAGTAACTTTTCAATTAGTTCTGGTTATTTTTGGTGACTTAGGCTAAGAAGGTCTCGATTTCTAAAATTTTCCTATTTTACTTTTTTTTTTTTTTTATTGCGTTAGACGTTGCAATCTGCTTCATTAACTCCTACCTTTTTGTAAGTGAGTACTGGGATTGTATAAGAATAATGACAATAAATTGAAGTTTAAAAAAAAATTATTATTATGTTCAATGACTTGATTCACGAAGTGTTCAAGATGTTATCTACTTCGGTATTGCCAATGTGGTTTCAGATGACTACCTGTCATCTAGGGAACCACACGTTCTTCTCCGCTCTCATTGTCCTTGAACTAATCGCAATATTCGTGCGGTACCTAACAAAACTGTTTTCTGTGCATGCTCTATATTCATTTTTATCCCAGTTTCCTTTACTTCATGTCAAATTGACAGTGTAGCCTAATAAAGGAATTCATGTGTCTTGTAACACAGAATATTCACAAGCATTACTGCTTGATGGCAGGACGGAACTTTACTGTGGTGAATATAACACCGACTAGATATAGATAAAAGGCTTTATGAGGCATTTAGACCGGTATAAGGTCTCCTTACTTGCCTTTTTAGCTACAGCAGATTGTACCAGCGCTGTTGCAGTGGTTTTGTATAGGTGTTGTGCCTTGTAATTAGAGTATGGGCTTACACAATGTGATCTCCTATTGTTTTTTTCTAGTCAACGATTGCAGAGTTTTCATAAAGTTCTGATATCGTAATAGGGCTTTCGTCCGTTGGGCTTACTAGAGAACTTTATCATTTCCTAGTTGTTTGTTTTTGTCATTGCTTTTGTCGTGCTTTTCTTCGATTACAACTGTCTTTTATGAATAATTTTATAATTTTATTTTTGGTTCTAGAATCTCAGTTTTCTCGCCATTTCAAATCTTTAAGTTAAATAGTAAAAATATTTGTCATGACAAGTGGAGAGCAGATTTAAAACTTAATTGAACCATTTAATTGGATTTCGATAGTAAAAGTCCGCCGAATACAATCTAACGCTTTCTGTTTTAACAAATCAGAATTATTTAATTGCTTTAATATAAACTCAATTCCATTGGCCAAGTCAAAACAATCAAAAGCCTTTGCCAAGTAGCCGTTGTCTTTGTGCTTAATTGCATCGCTCATTCCGCCTATGTTAAAACCTACGCAAGGCAAACCGCAGGCCATTGCTTCTAAAATAGTATTGGGGAGGTTGTCTTCTCTTGAAGGACAAATAAATAAATCTGCGCAATTTCGTGGTCGCGAGCGAGCATCCAGGCCGCGACCATCCCCGAGATCCCCGTGCCGACCACGGCGATGCGCTCGCCGGGGCGCACCCCGGCCAGGGCGCCGGCGATTCCGGGAGCCTGGGAGCTCACGCCACCACCAGCACGGGGGTGGGGCGCAGGTAGGCGTGGGTCACGCCCCACTCCTGCCCGTCGCTGTAGGCGAAGAGCTCGGCGCAGGCGAGGAAGAACAGGCGCCAGCGGTGGAACCAGCGCTTCGCCTGGTCGGCGCCGTAGGCCTGCTCGAAGAGGGGTTTTCGTTCTGGAATCTGGAGTTCACTCTAGGTTTGGCGGAACTCCTTTAATATTTCGACTTTTAATTGTAGATTTGGAGTGGCTTTAAGTTGTCACGTGAATTCTATATAAGAAAATAAAGTTAATTACGCACATGGACCCTCGCATAAATTTTTCTTAGGTGATAGAAACTTCATAACTTTCTACAAACTTCATACAAAAGAATCAGTCAGACTTTTATTTTTTTATTGCTAAAACTTTTCACATTAATATCAATGTGTAACTACTGCGTTCATTTTTGATTGCACAATACCAAGAGTGGGTTGAGCTCCTTTCTCAGTGGCACAATCTTTGCCTTCTCTTCTTTGACATCACAAAGCCTGTGATTGTGTATGGCACTAGGAACTTCTTTGTAAACTGAAAGTATGTGGAATTGATGGTCAACTATTTGAGGTGCTTGCTGACTTACTTTGTCAACAATCATTGCAGGTTATCCTTGATGGTTTCATATCAAAAGAACACCCATTCTTATTGCCAGTACCCCAAAGAAGTATTCTTGGACCAACTCTTTTCTTGGTGTTAGGCTTGTTTGTAAGCATCGCGACTACACTTGACGTTCAAAGCTACCAAAGGATAGATATGGCTCAAATTCTATTGTCAGACGCTTATGTGGCTTCATTTGCCTTTCAGAAACAGGGTTTGATTCTGTATTGTTACATCAATGTATTGTTGTTTACATCAATGTATTGTTACATCAATGTATTGTTGTTTATCTCTCACAAATTCAGGTGTATCGAAAGGATATCGCACACTTTTTCATTCAAATTTAAACGAATTTCTTGGCGATAGCAAGACAATGTTTGCTCGGGTTTCGCTTCCACGAGTTGCGAGATCATGCCCTGTTCGATAATCGAATAACTGCGTGGCCCAAAGCCCGTACCAAGGAAGATATCCTGGATGTCGCGGCGCCGACATTTGCTGCCGTTCAGGAAATACGTCGACTGGCCATCGCGGGTTACCTGACGACGGATCGCGATCTCTGCGTAGCTCGCATACTCACCGCCGATACGGCCATCGCTGTTATCGAAAAACAGCTCAATGCTGGCCACAGCGGTCGGCTTGCGTCCGCCGGAACCATTGAAAATAACGGGTAAACCAATAGTAAAATGACCAATATTCTTCAAGAAAAATATTGATCAAAAGTACACTCGACTTACTTTTTTGTGAGAGGAGGTAGGTCAACAACGTGAGAAATTATGGCCAGTATAAAAATAAATAGGAAGCCAGCAGACGCCTCCATGTTGATGACTATATGGGCGCATAGTTAAAGTTAGGGCACACATTTTGTTAAGGCAGAATTTGGAACGAAAGACTCGTTTAAGTATATTATATTTTTACAACAAAATAGACTGCTCTTTAATAATACTGCTCTTTTACTCAATGATTTTTACGAATCAGAATTGGATGATTTTACAAAGGGAACGGTACAATATCCATTGAGTAAACTAGCCGACGGCTTGCATACTATTAGGGTCAAAGCCTGGGATGTAGCCAATAATTCGGCGGAGGGCTATACCGAATTTGTCGTAGCCGGTTCCGGAGAAGTGGCCTTGGAACACGTCTTAAATTACCCCAATCCGTTTACGGAATCCACCTGCTTCCAATTTGACCACAATCTGAGCAATCAGGAAATCGACGTACTGATTCGCATTTACTACACCTCACACTTCCTTGATCCATATTTTAACGGTTTCTCCACTTTCTTTACATTCATCTTATTTTCACGTGATTTTTCACTCGAATAGTTGTTGTACAAGCCCCTTCTCGTCTCTTAAACATAAGCCTTTTTACTAATATTCCTAGCTTCGTTTCTGACTTTCTTCCTTAGCACAATATCAGAGACTTCTCATACTATTTTCTTAAAACTATTCCATGCATCTTCTACATTGTCAAATTTTAAACTCTCCAGTTTAGTATTAAACTATTCCATGCATCTTCCAGTATAGAATCCGCTGTTCTTATCAGTATTACATCGGTTCATTATTAGGTTCGTCGTAAAAGCGTTCCCGATTTAAGGCATCTAGACAACAGCTCATGCGTTGCTCTACCTCCTGCATCCATGCAGTCGACCGCTAGGGTGAGGCTCCGGTTTCCGAAGGAAATTTCGAGTAATAGGTAATTACTCGAAAAGGAACGAACGGATGGCCGTGGATGGCCATCCTGGCAGCGGCTACATGGATGTAACCACCAAAGAATTCAAAAATTGCGATAGGTCTTTTTTCATGGAAGAAGCTTCTTCAAACGTTGATAAAGATAAAGACAAGAATATCCCTTGGAAAGTTCTACGAGGCAATAGACTGTCTAACATGCCTGATATTAATTCCACACCATCGCTAAAAGGGTGGGAAAATTAGTTTTCTAAGTTGTTGACTTCGCATGATTCTAACAGTGATTTGTTGCAATTAGATGAAAGGTAGAAGAATTGTTCAACTGATTACAGGATATCCGAGGATATGTTATGTAAAGCTATCAAAACTTTAAAGGTGTAGTCGGCTAAGGATCATTTCACGGCCTCTTCTAAATTAGATGATCTAAGATTTTGTGTGGCAACGATGTTGCTCTGTTCAAATGATTCTATCTTTTTTTTTATCATCCAATTGCATCGCTTACTAACGAGCGGTCAACCAGGCCACAACTCCTCGCAAATAATGATCTCAGGTATTCGACCCACGTAGGCTTGCTTTCATGAAGTCACATTTCCGATTTCTGAGCTCAGTTTATATTTTTCGCATTTTTATTGCCGATTCTCCTGATTCTAAGTTATTTCTAATAAATTTTCTCGTTCCCATGGAAGACAATAAATATTGGTAAACATGAATGCTTGTCTAGAGATCTTTTAGCCACTGAGTTTTCCCATTTCAAAGTCATCGATTCTCAATATATCTCTCTAGATCTATTTCTGTTAAAAAGTTACAGATGAACGTAGAAACATAAGACAGAGAAACAGTTGCCCAAGTCCAAATAACATTGGCATTTGTGAACATTCTATAAACAACCAAATGATCTAACTGATCTATATTAGGAGGGTCGGATGGAAGTTTTAAAGAGGATCTATGGCTAAGAGGAGTGGAGTGAAAAGGCTTTATGTTTAATAAAAAGTAGACCTGACAAGAATTATCTGAAACCTGAATAGAAATCTGACAAGAACTATCTGAGTGATAGATCATATGAAAACAAAAGGAATGTAAAGAAAGTGGAGAAAGCATTAAAACGTGAATGTAGAGGCCATGGATAAAATTGCTGAGGATCTGGAAAATGCACCTAGACAGCATAATAGTAAAATATTATACTGACATGTTAATAAATTGAGAGGAAGTAGTCAATCCAGACTAGTCTCAGTTAAAGATAGGAATATGCCAAGAATTACTGATTTCACAGCTCACGTAAGACTATGAAAACCGTTATAGATTACTTTGTTGTCGTGATACTACGTATTTCCTTTTGACTCTTAAATCAATGTTCTTGTTTCTTATGCTTGGCTTTTGTGTTTTTACCATACAAGGATAAGACCTTTGCTAAAGCTCTACCATCAATAGAATCGAATGCTTGCTAATAATCTATAAAACTGAGAACCGAAGGTGCTTGACAACTCAGTCACTTCTCAATTATTATCCCAAGAGTGAAAATTTGGTCGATGTGTCGTGTCAGCCATGACTTCCGCTTCGGGTTGGCTGGGCTGCGCCACCTTCGATGGTCGCGGCGTATCCGGCCTTGCTTCTTGCGGTGCCTGCGGCGCTTCCGCGCTACCCGCTTCGTCCGATGCGATTGCAGCAACAGGCGCCGGTTCAGTGGCCGCCGGCGTTTCAACATCGCGTTGTGTCTGCGGCGTTTCAGTCGGCGATCCAACAGCAGCCGATTCGGTTGGAGTTTCCGCCGTTTCAACTTGCGGTGCTGTAGTCTGCGACGTCGGCTGCGTCTCCGAGGATGTTTTCTCAGTTCTTCATTCTTACTGCCTATGGCGACCCATTGATATTCCGGGATTGTATCCTTTTGCCAGTTCATTCTAGACTTCAGGTGAAAAGGCGTAGCCTATGACACCCGCGGCTTACGTAGGTACACAATCCCACTATCGCAAGTCAAAGACAGTACTGACCATTGGTACACACCAATAGAAAGGTTCAATAAAACTCTGTTCAAAGTTCTATGTTTTAAGTTCGATGCTTTTTGTTTAGAGCTAGAGTAAACAGAAAGGAATTAAAGTTGTATAAATCTATTTTTATATAAATAAATTGTTATATTTATTTATAGATATATGCTAAATTTATAGGATTCAATAAAAAATAGTAATAAAATAGTTATATTATAATACGATCATTGTATTATTATTTATTATTTAATTTTGTTATTTACTTGTGTTATTTTTAGGGGTATAACGAAAGAATGGTTGAAATGGCTAGCGTACGTTCTTCGGATGAAGGATTACAGATTTCCGAAGAATGTCTTTTTTGGCCAACCGTCTAGGGCTAAACGGAAAGCAGGTCGTCCAATATCCACAAATAAAACAATTAAAATCGAACAATTAAAAGCCCCTCTTGAAGAGGGGATTTTAATTTTTTGTATCATTTTTGATTTCGTTTAATTGTGTGCTTTCGTTTTGAGTATGGAAAACTTTCTTTAAAAAAGGTGTGCAATGGAAACATGTGACACACCAATTAAAAAATTATTATTCTTTCCACTAATCACTTATGAAATATAGTTTAATAAAAACGTATGTAGAAATCATAAATAAACAATTTGAGCATCAGTTCCTAACTGTGAAATGAGTAGTAATGACAAATAGTTTGCATGCATAATGTGCTATTTGAAGAATGTGTTTAGTCGCAAGAGTATGTTATGGTTTGTTATTGCTCTTCCAAATTTTGTCGTTGCGCAAACCAGACACTTAGTTACTCTCATATACGACATAAATTTACTCGCTCACTGATGTAGATTACAGATTTTGTGTGGAGATGCCTGTAAATTGACTGATTATTGGTCTTTGTGCGAATTTATCGAGACCTGTTATCTAGGTCATGGTCTCAGTGTTGTCATAGTTTGCACTTCCGCTTTCGGCGTCTTCGCCGCCCTGTTCGCCGCGCTTTTCCTGTTCGCGGCCCCCGCGATGGCCGATGCGGAGCGGACCGCCGAGCTTGATGCGCTGTTCGACGAATTGAAGGCGGCCGAAGAAGGCGAGCACCGCGCATTGATGCTCAAGATCGACAAGCTGTGGATGCAGTCGGGCTCCGCGACCCATGATCTTCTGCTCATACGCGGCCGACGCGCCATGGCCGAGCAGGAGCTTGACGAGGCGCTGTCCCATCTGAGCCGGCTGATCGCCTTCGCGCCGGATTTCGCTCGATCTTTGGAAAGACAGTATTGAGGGCGCCGTTGTGGCAATCGGAAACGCGCCGACGGCACTTTTTCATCTGCTGGAGCGCCTCGACCAGGGCTGGCCGAAACCTGCCGTTATCTTAGGTCTGCCGGTTGGGTTTATCGGCGCGGCCGAGTCCAAGGATGAGTTGGCTCAGAACAGCCGCGGCGTCCCTTTCCTCACCCTTCTCGGTCGCCGGGGTGGCAGCGCCATGACCGTTGCTGCCGTCAATGCGGTTGCGGTTGAACGCGAATGAGTAAAGGCCGTATGGATCCACTGAATCTATTGCATGTGTTTATTTGAGTTTAAAATATGATCGTGAGGGTGACAAGTGCTTTAAAATAGGGTTTACGGTAACATTTTTTCGTTAAAATCTAACTGTTAAGTAAGCTGGTAGCCTAGCTCTTCATCTCTTATCATTTTAAGTACCCACAGTTACTGATATGGATCCACTAAGTCTATTGCATGTGTTGACTTGAGTTTAAAATATGATCGTGAGGGTGACAAGTGCCTTAATATAACGTTAACGGTAACATTTTTTCGTTAAAATTCCCAGGATTGTTTAAAAAACGATCAGAAATTAAATTAAAAAAAAATTTAGCTGAAAGTAAGCAGCAACATTAAAACTTAAAACGAACACAAATCATTGGGTATATTTGGGGGTTCGTCCCATCGTCAATGTCTCGCTATTTCCGCTAAAACTCGAAATTTGTTCCAATTCTTTAAGAACAACCCCCTTTTTTAGTACTTTCAAAAGAGCTATAAACGGCCTTTGGAATTAAGGGGTCGTTCTTAAAGAATTGGAACAAATTTTGAATTTTAGCGTAAAGAGCCCTGCAAATAGGAGGTTAGCTGCTGCCTCTCCTTCAATCTAACCCCAACCCCTAATGTAGACTTTCTAACGCCTGTTTTTTCATTTGCACTTTAATTAACACCAAATATATTATATATATATTTTTTTTGTAATTATAACATTGCAATGTAAGAAATCAAAGTTAAATAAAATCTTTAATCTTAAATTACTGAAATTTCTATGAGCTAATTTTGTTATACATTAAACGTTCAGTTTATATTTAATATTTTTCCAGTCATCCTGATTATTATAACAATTTTATTGTGAATACAAGGACGCGAATTAACAGGAGAATTTCCATGCCAATGACATAGGAAGAGCAAATGAAAAAGTTGATACCATTACGACGAAGAGCAAGAATAGCTTGCGAATTAAATATGAAGAATAGCTTGCGGCTATTCTTATTACGTATATGAGGGGGTTTGCCCCCTCTTTATTACCTTGCTCTTTACACTAAAGTTTAAATTTTGTCCAATTATTTAAGAATGACCCCTGAATCACAAAGGCCATAGAAGAAATAGTTGAAATTACAAGAAATACTTTAGCGGTTATTGGAAAGTTTAGAGACGTTTTCAAGGGGTTTTTTCTTGTTTTTTGGGGGAGGGAGGGGTTAAGGGGGAGGGGTACATGGTAGAATCTTTCCATGGAGGAGCTTGTCATGGGAGAGCACAATTTCCATGAAGGGGGCGCAGAATTTTCTAGCTTTATTTAAAACAAAAACAATGAAAAAATAAATATGAAAAAGTTGTTTCAACTGAAAGTAAGGAGCAGTATTAAAACAAAACAAGCAGAAATTATTACGCATACGAGGAGTTCATCTCTTCCTAAAGCATTAATGTTGGACAATCGTCTGAGCATTTATAACTTGTCAGAAGGGAACAGAGTGAAAATGAATATCACAACAAGCAGTGGTATGAAAAGTTCCTTCAATGAAACTCAACTTCTGATACTTTATTTATGTACTGCATATCATCTGAACCACTTGCTAGCAATTGAACGACATTGGTACTCCTACGCATGGGTTGCTGTTTAAACAGAATCAAATTTATTGATTTACAATATGAGCAAACGCACATTATAACAAGATCTTCTCCTACGCGTTTGAGTGGGCTTGTTTTCGCCTCCACTCAGTGGGTAAGGGGAAATTCATTAATTATTATTATTATTATTATTATTATTATTATTATTAATTGTGTTGCGGCTTAAAGCCTTCATCAGTGCCAGAGATATATAAGTACTCAGCAGACACATAGAATTGGGAGGTATTCCCCCACTTTTCAGAAAGATCGATCTTAAAATTTTTCTTAACCTATAGGCCTAATAACAATTCTGAGCGCGAAGCTTAAGTTCAGGCTAGTAGTTAACGTGGCATTGCAGACACCACCGAGGCAGCAAATCAAGGCTAAGATCCCTTCCGAAACTATCTAGATGAAAGTTGGGGGAGGGAGCACTAGTAAGACTCACCCCCGATAAATAATCCCCCTCCCGCCCACTTACCTCTAGTGGCGTACATTTGTCACAGAATTCTGATTGTGGCGTAGGTATATGAACCTATAAAATAATGAGAGCTTATTTGTTCAGTTTTCAACACTTTTGATTTCATTTATATTAAGCTGAAAGAGAGCATTAGTCTGACAATTTTTGAGGGGAGATGCTTGTTTATACTTAAGATTAAGCTTGAGCTTTTTTGCGCATGCGTGCACCTATTTTTAATAAGCACCCACTGATCTCTAAAAGACTGGATCGAGCATTCTTCTTTGCTGATGTAAACAAATACGGTCGCCGCAGCTAAATTGAAAACGCCACATTGGTACCAAAAGTTGAAATTGCGAAGCAAGGTCAGCACTTCACCGCTTTTAGATACAAAAAGTGAGAGAAAAGGACGTCTGAGCTATGTAGGAGCGGCAGTGAAAGAAGGAGGGAGGATTAGAGAGGTTTTATATGCCTATTAAGATATTGTAGTGTAATGGTAGCACGTCACGTTGCAATGCTGAAGGACGGGGTTCGATTCCTCGTGGTCCTACGTTTTCACCATTGAGCTTTTCACTCTATATCATCAGTCACCCACGTCACAACCCACATCTGATAGCAGGGTAACGAGGTGAGACCCCTCTTTTGCCTTTTGCATATCACTAGCTCAGATTGTTTAATTAATCCGTTATCCAATAGCTTAATTAGCAACCATGCGTATAATTTCATTAATTAGTAATTAAGTTTATCATATTAATTATCCAGTCAGTTTTTAGTACTGCACGGAAGCCAAGATGTGCTGCTATCATAAGAGTTCTTATCGCGATATATCATATGTAAATTTTTTTTCATAGGCAAAAAATCTGGGGGGGGGGGCATTCTCAAATTTTTGGGGGGGCATTGATCCGAAATGCCCCCCCGTAGCTACGGGCCCGCAGTCAAGAAAGCTGAAAGACTCGGAGTTCTTGCAATCAGATAGTCGCTAAAGCTTGCAAGACATCTTGAAATTGATAAACTGATATGGTCCATAAGCTTGGAGATTTTTGCGTTTGTAAGATTTATAGCTCTCATCGAACCACTATGAAAATAAAATTTTATTCCACCTACGAAATAACTAAAATTTGGATGCACTGGTTCTATGAAGAGTCAGTGATGTTTCTAAGAATACTCCTGATAGATTTTTTATAACGAGAATTTTTCTTTGGCAGGAAAAAAGTCTTAGTGGCGGATAAAAGTACTGGACTGTATAGTGGATCAATTGAAGTGCCATTTGGTGGCCATGGGAAACTGTACGGAATTGTAGCTGTACCAAATTCTTGCCCTACAGGTGCGAGTTCTACACGTTTCCGACGCCTTCATACAGCGTATAGACCGCTTCGTTGATCATCGGCATCAGGATGCGGTTGACGATGAAGGCCGGAAAATCCTCGGCGCTGGCGGCGGTCTTGCCCAGTTTCCTGACCACCTCGTGCAGCAGCTCGAAGGTGGCCTGATCGGTCGCGATGCCGCGGATCAGTTCGACCAGCTGCATGACCGGAACCGGGTTCATGAAGTGGAAACCCATGAATTTCTCGGGCCGGTCGGTGCGGCTGGCAAGCCGCGTGATCGAAATCGACGAGGTGTACTCTGTCTCTTTCTTTTTCTTTAACTATCCCCTACCGTTTCTCTATTTCCCATGTTTAAACTCTAGTTTTCTTTGTTCTTCTGCTTTGCGTTTTCTAGTTCCTTTTTTTCTGCTCTGACTATATTAATGAGTAGACAAAAAGCTTCTTTAGTGTAGCCCTTTTTTAAGATTATTGAGAACGTAAGTCTGTTGAATTAAGTCTGTTATTATTAAGTCTGTTATTATTAAGTCTGTTATTAAGTCTGTTAAACGAAACTAAAGGAATCAACTGATGTTCTGCTGCAGATAATGGCATATACCTAATAGAGCCGATCTCAATGCCAAAATTGTCTAACACTTTATGAGCCTTCGAATAAATACAGAGAAGTGTATTTGCTTATGTAGAGGTGGGGATTGGAACCAATTCTCCCCTAACTTCAATCAGACAGTCTTCAATCAGAAGATATCAAGATATCTTCTAAATCGGAGAACAATGTTTCGGACATTTATTTTAAACTCCATTCAACTAATTCTCTAATTCCTCTTGATTCCCACGAATATTTATGTCAACACCTTTATTATTGGTTTTTTTGAAAATGAATTTCAGTATGAAGAAATCAAAATACAAGCAAAAAAAAAAAGACTCGGCGGGTCTACAACTGAACGAATATATAAGTTTTCTGGATATGATTTATCCAGGACAGAATTTTCAAACGCGGATTATATCTTTTTCGTTAAATGAAAAAAAACAATTTGGGGAAACAAACGACCTAGAAAAGTGCAAGTTCAACTACCCTAAAAGCAAGTACTTGACTTGAACGAGACGTTGCACTTCATGAAGCAACATTTTATAATGAGTGTTATTTTACGCTTGAGAGACTTTTTCCAACTCTGTTTAAAGGATATTTCATTTTCTCTAAAGAAGCCTGTAATCTTCTATTATTGAAAGGTTACAAATTTTGCTAAAAACTTTTAACACTGTACATACTGGTAATTATCAAACCCTCCAAATGCATACCTCAAAATTAAAAACTTCTTCTTTACTCTTCTCAAGTGAGAACTATCCTTATAGGAATTCATTTACAGAAAATGATATTTGATTGCAGTCACTAATATTCTTCCATTCACTAAAAAAAGATTTTGCATAATGTAATAAAAATCAGAGCCAATCAAAAAGAGATTGAAAACCTAAAAATTTTCTTGTCAAATTTAGACACATGTAGATTTATCATGTGTAGTCTACTATTTTCTAAGCCTAGAACTAAGGAAAACGTAAAGACAGTAGCTTAGCAATACCTTCAGTGGCTATACTTTAGGCCCTTTATAATATCAAATTTAGCCTAAGTGACTGATTGAATATTAGATGAAAAAAGTGTATAGGCCTATACTATTCTAAAGAAGTTAAATTATGAATATTTAACATGATAATCTGATTTTTTTATTTAATTTCATATAGGAGCCTGAAACCTCTGCAGTAGGGTTTTCTAACACGCTAAATCAGGCGATGTAATTTTCATTAGGATTGCTTTCGAACAGTTCGTGGTAACGAACTGTAGCAAGGAACGACCCGGTTTAATAGTAACCGAACTCTAAGAAACGAAATTTTGATTTCAATAGTTAAATCCAACGAATTGCATTTTAATGCCGATTTTAAATATATAAGTTTCAGTAAGCTTAGTCTTACCCATCAAAAGTTACAAACTTGAGAAAATGCACCTCTCCTCTCTGTTGTGCACTTGTTATAAAATTATTTGTTCTCACCTCAGAAGCATTCTTTGCACGAAAACGAGATAAGAGTTCATCTTGCGTCAACCTGCAATCGAACTGCCGAGGTGAAATGTTAATCACTCTCTTTTTGTCGTTGAGTTTCAAGAGATCGGACTTACTGTAATCTCTTGCGTCCTTCATTGCCTTTATCTGTGCCCTACGCCGGTTCGAGAATACAACAGTTACCGTGCTCTTGTTAGTCTTTCATGGATTCTTCTCGTAATGGCCCATTTGTGGGCAACGACAACCCGATCGGCCCGTCCTATCGCTTCTTCGCCCAGGATCTGGAGCAGCGCGCCTACGACCCCGACAAGGCCAAGTTCCACATGAAGGCGGCCGGCCTGAGCGAGCTCAAGGTGGATCTGAGCGCTGCCGAATCGGCCTTCCCAGGCGCGGTCGACGCGGCGGTCCTGTTCCAGGAGCATGCCGCCAAGGCCGGGATCACCATCAATGTGGTGCGCGAGCCCAACGACGGCTACTGGTCCAATGTCTGGATGAAGAAGCCCTGGTCCTCCAGGAAGTCGAATTTAGAGTCTGAATTTTACTTTCAAAATATAAAGTGTCAGAGATGGCTCTCATATGACTACAGGAATGGGATTCAGGCTTAGAATTGATAGTATAGTAACTTTACAACTCGAACTTGATGCCTTCGTTTCTAGTTGATCAATTCTCTCCAGCCTTGACTTTAAGTTACTTTTAGGGTTAATATGCATTTTGCTATTTTTTCAAGGAGATCCTCATGAAAAACTTGAAAAGATAAATAAATGCATAAGCAATAGTTATACTTTTTAAATCCTAGGAAAAGTAACTGATCAAAACATTTTAAGAAAAATATTATCACATTTGACGAGCTTAGTAATTTTTAATTCTTGCAATTAATTGTTCATGGCAAATCCTGTCATTTACCATTAATAATAAACACAAGTGTCATCATGAAATTAAAGAGTGCATCGTCATCATCATGATCATCATCTTCATCATCATGATCATCATCATCGTCACGATCATCATCATAATCATAAACAACATGATTATCATCTTGATAATTATCATTTTATCAGTTATGAGGATTCAAAAACCAATTAGAAATTTAACTTACGAGTGGGTGATCGGATCTTAATGAATTTTGATTTTTAGAAGGACCTCGTGACTCAGAGCTCTTATTTTAAATCCCAACGGCATTAAGCCTCTGATTTTGCTTTTAAAGCAATCTATTGATTCTTAGAATTTTGCTAGAGCTCATACCATATGAGCTCTTGGCTCTTCCGACCTCATCACAAGTGCCATATGAGCTCTTAGCTCTTTTTAAATTTCCCTTCCAGTCATTACATTCCTTTGAATTTGTAGGTAATATTTTTCTGTTTCCGATGTTTTCTTCCCATGGGAAACTGCGCATCGATCGCCATATTTCACACTTAGTCATAAACATGTGGACAATTGACCGAAATGTTTCGGAAACTTCCAAAAACATTACACTAGGTCTGTGTAAGGCAGCTGCTTCTATGATCTCAGTAAGATGAATAAATGCCATCAACCAGTTCAGTAATGATTTCGGTTTCTTTGTAATGTTAAAAAGCTTAGAAGCATTTCTGTATAAAAAATAGTTGTACAAGAGAATAGATGTAAAAGTGGATCCGTTGTCAAGACTTAAGCTAAGCGCCAATCGGCGATTTTGGGCACCTGATTGAGGTCTTGGTTTTCGTACTTTTTCTGGATGGCTTGCGCTTCATTTGCAACAATCTGTTGGATTTCTTCGTGCATCCCTTGATTGTTGACGCCTTTCACAATCAATACTCCCACTTTGAGGTGGGGGAATTTTTCTAAAACTGCTGGTTCAATGTAGAATTTCATCTGTAAGATTTTGGGGTTTTTAACAGCGATTGTACTCGAAAAAGCTATTTTTGACTTGTACTTTTCGCGTAAAGTTCTTAAATTTTGAGATAGCCATTTTGTTCAACATAGTTAAAAGGTCTGGAAATCATGTCTTTGAGGATGACACCTCTCCCTCCACAGCCTTCAGGGCATGGATTGCAACTTATGTCCTGGGGCATATAAGGTTTTTTATAGTAAGGGCAGTTGTATAAACTTTAGGAGCTCATTTGATTGGTAATCAAAGTTCTAGTACCCTTTTTAAGAGTTAAAGTGATCAGAGGGCAGTTACCCCCCCCCTTAAATGTCACATTTTCCAAAAATGAAAAACTCAGAGTCTGGGAGGCCCAAGGTAGATAATTTTCCAAGTTTCAAAAATGTGAAACTTTTCTTTTGTTTCTGGTTCAAGGATTTGGTCACACTTAAAAGTTGCTTGATCATTAGGAAATAGCATGCCATATATTTCATTATATTTCAGTATATGTCTCTGTAGTCATATCAAATTTTTTCGAAGAAAAGGTTTTAGTATCCATTGATTTTAATGTAACACTAAGACCTGAAGATAGTACAATAAGACTAGAGTAAATGTAGGTGTAAGTCAGTACGAATCTGATGCAATAAGACTTGAGAACTTCCTCAAAGTACTGGGTCGATGTACCGCGTGAAAAATGTTTCTCCATTTTCCATACTAAAAATACTTTACCACTCTTCAATTGCCTCGTATTTGAATTACTGCTCAATTGTCTATCTTACTACCTTTTGGACGCACTTAAAACAATTAGAAGTACTACAAAATAGGGCAGTAAGAATACTTGGAAATTTTTTACATCGACGACCCTCAAAACTTGAAAATTCATCGGAAACAAAAACGATATTCTTTTTCCTAAATTTGTCGGGTTTAAAACGTATACGAGTAGTGTGATACACTTGATCTATTTGCATCTTATTCTCTTTGATTATATCCCCTTTCGATACTAAATCTAAGTCATCAAAGTAAATGAGAGGTTCTAAAATGCATATAATCTGTTCCGGAAATGTTTTACGATCTTTTTAAAACATTCCATGTGTATTCTTTTAAAAAGTAGTGTGATACACTTGATCTATTTGCATCTTATTCGCTTTGATTATATCCCCTTTCGATACTAAATCTAAGTCATGAAAGTAAATGAGAGGTTCTTAAATGCATAAAATTAGTTTCATTGTTAGGTTCTAACTACCGACGCGTGATTTAATGTATAATTTCATGAAAAAATTCATTTTTTTTTCTTAGTTTTCAGTTCAGGATTGATAAAATTATTATGTAAACTGTAAAAATATTTATGATGTCTGAGCGATAATTTTAATTTCTCCATTAAAACTGGAAAAATACCTGAAAATTTGAAAATTAGGTTTTGTTTTTGGTAGGTTCTAACTACCGACGCGTGATTTAATGTATAATTTCATGAAAAAATTCATTTTTTTTTCTTAGTTTTCAGTTCTAAGTTTCAATTTTCATAATTTTTCCTCAGTTGCTTGGGTGTTCTCATTGAAGTAACTCTAATAGCTTCTTTTCCCTACGTGGATCAGTAGCGACAAATGTATTTATTATTATTGGTGATGGTTTTATTTGTTTTTAATTTAGTGTTTTTATCTTGTGCTGAGGACACCTAGTTTGGATACAGGCGAAATATCAGCGTTGTTTTAGTCTTTCCTCTCTACTGGCCGTAGTCTCGTTTGAGGTTTTTTTTTTGGTGGAGTTTTATCTCTCTTTGTTGTTTATTAGAAATAGGAAAAGAGCCTTTAATCACATTCTTTACCATATGCAATCATAAAATAGTCTAATATCTTCATTTTTTACAAAGACATAGCTATTACCCTCGAAATCTAAAACTTTTGAAATAGGAAAAGAGCCTTTAATCAAATTCTTTACCATGTGCAATCATAAAATAGTCTAATATCTTCATTTTTTCCACAGATATAGCTATTATCCTTGAAAACTAAAACTTTTGAAATAGGAAAAGAGCCTTTAATCACATTCTGTACCATGTGCAATCATAAAATAGTCATCGTATTGGCATTCACTTACAAGCTGCACGGAACATTAGGAAACTTTGGATCTTGCTGGGTGCTTTGAGGGAAACACCCTAATTTACCACGACCAGTGCCAAGTGTTCTTACCGCTGCGCCACCAAGTCTTATATAATTAGGATTAAAGTAATTCGAAAACCTTAAAACAGATACCCAAAAGTTTGAGGTTTATTATAAATTGTTGAGCTTTAGCATGCTTGGCACGTAAAGATTTTTCCAAGTGTCAATGTTAGAATGAACATTGACAAATTGAAGAAAACAACTATGTCAAATATGAGTTATTAGCCTATTCTGAACGCTTTGTGCACCATGGAATGTATGCATCTAGTGTATGCAATCTATGTCAAATATGCCTTATTAGCGTATTTTGAACGCTTCGTGCACCATGGAATATGCGCATCTAGTGTATGCAAACTATGTCAAATATCCCTTATGATCCTTTTTTGAATGCTATGTGCACCATGGGATGTACGAATCTAGTGTTTGCAAACTATGTCAGATATGCCCTATTAGCCAATTTTGAACACTTTGTGCACCATGGAAATCATAATTCATGACTTGCTCAAATTGGTATTTAACAACAATGCCAAAAAATGATAACTGTGGTTTGGCAAAGACACTTTTAGGCTTATTTAACCGCATTGCATAATCATAGGAAATAGATTCAGATTTATACCTGATACTTCGTGCATGCTGAACTGTGTCTTCTCCTCTTTATATAATTATACAACAGTTATAAGGTAAAGAATTATGACATTGTGTAGAGTATTCCAATACCTGTGAGCTACGATCAATCTAGCCCACGTTTCACGCCTAAACATACGGTCCTAATCTGTCAGGTAAACCGGATCCAACAAATCTTGTGTTGTTGATTATAAGACACCATCCCCTTGGCACTGTATCGATTGAATACGACGGAATGGCTTCCGACGGAGGTTGCGTGGTATCAATTCTAGAAGGCCGTACATCCTCCAATGTTCTTTTTTCCTCTAGTAGTCCAGCGTCTACAACATCACCTGAAAGTTAAAAACGGAAACAGTTTGAAAAGCTTATTCGAATTTGCCGTCGTTTTGTGTTTCTGTTGGTAACATCGCTATTGCCACATCAAGATTGAAAACTATTTCTTCTTAGAGAATTTATTGAGATGTTGTTTTAGATAATGATATAAACTTGATCAAAACATAAAGAAATGTTCCTTCTTAGAGAATGTTAACAGATTTTTTCTTAGAGAATGATATAAAAAGGTTCAAAAGACAGGAAAATAGTCAATCTTAGAGAATTTTAAAGATGTTTTCTTGGCTAATTATATAATCTTGTTCAAAACATAAGGATATGGTCCTTCTTAGAGAATTTTTAGAGATGTTTTCTTTAACGATTATATAAATTTGTCCGCTTGAAACGCTTATCTGATTTTACCTTGGGATAATTTTTTGGTCGGAAGAAAGGGGAGAGTCGAGTTTCATTTTTATTGTCCAACATTTTCAATTTTTTCCATTTTTTCAAGTTTCAGAGTTCCTTCCCTTTTTGTTATTCTTCTTTATTGAATAATATATTTTGCTTACTGAATGAGAAACAGTCCTTATTATTAGCTCAAGGTTAAGAAATGACCCAAATGTTTTTTTCGGAAATAAATATGATTTTCAGGAAAAAAATCAAACGAATAATCAATCTTACCCTACTACTACTACTACTACTACTACTACTACTACTACTACTACTACTACTACTACTACTACTATTACTACTACTTCTTCTTCTTCTTCTTCTTCTTCTTCTTCTTCTTTTTCTTGTTCAAGCTTTTCCCATTTAGTATGGAGTCGCTGCGGCAGAAACATATGTCTTCCAGATCTCTCTGTCTTCTGTATCTTCTTCTCTTGCATCAAAGTATCGCATGTCTGCCCTGATGGTGTCCATCCATCGTTGCTTTGTCCCCTTCCTCTCTTTCCCAGGTTGATCCATCTTTGCACGAGCCATTCTGATGAGGGTGCAACGAAACCGGTCAATGGCATTTCACTAATGATTCCGTTATTAAAGAAGATTAAGAAATGACCAACGTTCCGTTTCGACTCAATAAGAACTGCCTAATTTATTAATGGAATACAAAGCGTATATACAGAGCGGAAGGGATCATAGGGATACAATGCAACTACTTTAGAAATCATGACATGACACCAAACTGAACTTTATTCTTCTTCCTATGAAAAGTGGCAAACCCATTCTATGTATTTCGGCCTGTTCGCGTTGAGACTTATATTTGTCACGAATACTAGTGTTTCTCAGGTATTTAAGATGGAAAGTTATTCTATTGCTCAAAATAGATTTTGAGGTAACTCTTGCTGATTTTAATTCATGAAATAAAGCGTAGCATTATCTTTTCTATTTCGATCAGACTTACATCCGGTAAAAATTTTTTGACTTAATTACCTTACAACTTTTATTACTTGCAGCTTTTGTTACTTACAACTCCTAGAGTTGAAAAGAATTCAGTACTGTTGCCGAAATCACATATACGTATACAGATATTTATAAAAAAATTTCAGTGTCTTCTGTTTTGTCATGTTTCACCTTAAAAAATTTCTTCTAAAAATTGTCATCTGTTTTGTTAGGTTTCGCCTTAAATTTTTTTCGCAGTGTCTTCAGTTTGTTATGTTTCAAGTTAATTTTTGTTTTCAATATGTCTTCTGTTTTGTTATCTTTCACCTTTAAATTTTTTTTGAAGTGTCTTCTGTTTAGTTACGTTTCACCTGGGAAGTTTTTTTTCAAAGTATCTTCTGTTTTTTTAGACATCACCTTAAATTTTTTTCTAAGTGCCCACCGACTTTGAGGCCCATAGTTCTTCTCTATAGTATTTTAGTATACATTTCATAGTCGTCACCTTGAAGCTATAGCTTCATTCCTTGCCACGTTATCCACAAGGGATAAAAAATCAGACAAGGTGGTCAAATGGGATTTCCAACAATATTTATTATTATCTGTCTTCATTCCCTGATGATCTGTAACCAAACATAGATAAATTATTGTTGTGCTCGAAACCCTCTTAAAATGATCTCAAATTGCAATGTGTTTCCCTTCCAATTTCCATTTAAGATATTGCCCTCGAAGCACTTTTCAACATGCCCTGAAAGTTTTAACTTAATGCCTTCGGATGTTCTTGATCTATTGCTAATTCCCCCTTTATACAATCAACATTCACATAGTTTATTTTGATTTTGTTCAACATTCCCCGAAAATTCTCTGAAAGTGGTCACAAGAACATGTAGTAGTAGTTGCAAGTAGTTGTAGTCACAACCAGTCGCATTTCCAACCACATTAGTAGTATTAGTAGCAGTAGTAGTGTCCCTGAAAGTGCAACAAAAATGGCATGGGAGGGGCAAAGGGGCTTTTTCTCCTCAACGTACCAATCGTTTTACGCTAAAGTTTGACTCTTTCTCTTAAATCTACAATTTAAAACAGTAAAAAACTTTAGCGTAAAGAGCGGGGCGTTGGGGAGGAAAAGCCCCTTTCATATAAGGAGTAATTTCTGTTCGTTTTAAGTTTTAATGTCGCTCCTTACTTTCAGTTGAAATTTTTTTTTTTTTTATTTCTGGACGTTTTCGAATTAATGCATGTTTTTGATCTTGGTTCTCCGCAGATAAATAATTAAAACGAAATTGTATTGTAGTAGCCTTTGACAGAGTGTTGAAAGGTTCTTGGTAAACTCAAACTCAAAATATATTTCCCTGCCAAATACAAACATGTTCAGAGAATCGCACGTGAAGAACATCCAAGAAAGGCACGATCTGACCTGGGCGTTTAGATCCTGCTGTGAGTCCATTTTGCAGTGTGACCCCACGCCTTGGGATAACTGAAATACAAAGACAGATTTGATACCTAGGATTCCGAAGCGGAAAATCCGTTGCACTCTGCAATGTGAGACCGCAGCTTATATTACTCTTGAGGCTCTGAAAGTTAGGATTCATTACCTTAGCTCATCCGTTATACCCCCTTTCTCAATTTTTCTTTGAAGCAGCACAGGCGCCAAAAGTTTGTAAAAAGAGCTTGTCTTGCACAGCTTCCTATGAGCAGTTGTTGTACGTCATCAGCATCAACCGCCTTTGAATCTAACATTTTGTACCTTTCACATAGCCTACCCCTCTGTCCGTGGTCTGCTCTTCACAAGACTTAAGTAGTTCATCAAGATATTGTTAGTGTTTCATTCTGGAAAGATAAGAGACGGACTACCGATATATAACAAATATCACACTGTTGATAATGTGTCAAGCAAAGAAATCAAAGATCCAACCAGCATTTGGTATTTCACCATTTACAACACAACGAAATTCGAGGATAACCTGTAGTTATACCAAAGCAACTACTTGAGCAACTCCAAACCTGATTTTGGAATATTGCTAAGCAACTCGAGACCTGACCCCGAAAATGGAGTTGCTCATAAAAAGACACGTGTAATTTTCAAGCTAAAATTAGAACTCAAGTTGCATACAAGAGAATGTTGGGGGAAGATATTGTCAGTAACTCAGTCACTCACTCAGTCACTCAGTCACTCACTTACTCAGGCACTCACTCACTCAGGCACTCACTCACTGACTCACTGACTCACACACTCACACACTCACACACTGACTCACTGACTCACTGACTCACTGACTCACTGACTCACTAACTCCCTCCCTCCCTCCCTCCCTTACTCCCTCAGTCACTCAGTCAGTCACTTAGTAACTCAGTCACTCACTCAGTCACTCAGTCACTCACTTACTCAGGCACTCACTCACTCAGGCACTCACTCACTCCTGATGATGATGATGATGATGATGATGATGATGATGATGATGATGATGATGATGATGATGATGATGATGACGAAGACGATGACGATGATTGCCTCTGTAACTGTGGTTTTATAGGATGATTTGTATTCGCAGGATACATTTTCGATTTCACTCTTGAAATTGTCTCCTCTAGTTACACACTGATATTATTATTTGCTCCGCCCAACGTATGCAACAGAAGTAAACTACTACATAAATTAAAGATCAAGAAAATGAAGACATTAATTGCATTTGTAAGAGTATAAGGTAGTAGAAGGGAGTGCTTCCAGCAGCGCATGCGCTTATTATCTTTCTAAAATACTGGGCCCTGTCGTGGCAAATGTCTGGGGATAGGTACAGATGCAGTACAAATTTATCTTGCAACATACATCATGGGATTTTCTAGGAGACTATTTTCTAACATCGGGTCCGAAGGATGTGGTCAATATAAATAGTTTGCGTAATATCACACGACGACTGGAAAATTTCAATTTAATTATAATGAAATCTATTTTTTTATTAAAATAGATTGTATCTCCTAGATATACGAAGTACATTTATACTTTTCATCATTACATTTATAGTTTACACCACTACCTTTTCATCACTGAATTGCAGCCAAAACGGAAAACCGTTTGAATACATTCAGTGGAAATTCAACAGACATCGATATCTGAGTCCGAATCAATGTCAATACGTAAATGTTCAGAAGCACGCATTTGGCGTTCCGTTTCTGTGGTTACAAATGGATTGCGAAGAAAAGGCTCGATTCAGAGTGCCGATTTGCTCCTTGAGGCGTTGCACACCCTTTTCGCACGGTTGATTTTCCTTATGGAAACACATAAATGTAAAAATTCTCAACATATGCCAGACAGAGTAATTGCAACAGTACTTCGACAACCAGAACACTAAATGGGTTGCTCATGTTGCACGAACATCAAATGAATGTCTTACAAAAAGACTTCGAGTTTGTGGATAAAAAGTTTACAAAAGTGGGATGCCACTATAAGACTGTGTATGAGAGTGTGATAAGATGCAAAGAAGATCTGGGTATATCGATGGAACCAGTTTTGAGGAACTGTCGTAAACGAAAGATTGTTGGTCAATCAACTTGAGAGTTGTATCACAATTTAAAGTTATGTTTGTAGCTACTTTTTCTCAGATTAGTAGCAACTACTATGATACTGCACTTACCTGTATCTTGTCTTTGACACAGTCCTCTAAGAATTTCACTGCCGAATCCCAGTGACTTTTGTCACTAATTGACCGATCTTCTAGGGCATTTACCTGGATAACACGTAGAGCGTGGGAGGCCTAGAAGAGAAAAAAAAAATAATGCAATGAAACAACTAAATTATGAACCAAGTAAAACATAAATGTATCTAAATTGATATAAACGCGACACTAGATATGTGACACGTGGCATGTAACATTTGACATGTGACATGTGACACTTGATATATGAAATTTGACATGTGGCAATTGACATGCGACACTTGACGTGTGACAATAATTAATGCACGCCACGTGACTATGGGCCAGCTCTTTTGAGTTACCCAGTAACACGAATGGATTCCCTGGACGAAGCAGACCTTTAAGCCTCGCCATCCATCGAAAACCTCTACTAAATCATGGGTGATAACGGCAAAAATTTAGAAGTATTTTCTCGAAGGCGATTCTGAAAGGGTTTAGGTTAGGAAAATGAAACTTTCAGGAATGGGTCTTCAATTTTGTTGTACTTCAATTAAGCAGAAGATCTATTTTGCAAGGTTTCACTTTTACAACACACATATTTTAAAAGGTCAGGGCACTCTAGAGGGAGAAGAGTGGAGGTAGTTGCTTCAAAATACCTTCCCAGGACAAACCTTAGTCTGTAGATTCATCCCTGAAGGTTTCATTTTCCTAACCTAAACCCTTTCTGAGATAGCAAGAAGTCAATTTACTAGAATTTTACCTTTTACTGAAATGGATGTAGTATCTGTTCTCATTGATGACAGATGCTTTCCATAATCCGCGAGAGGCAGTCCTACTGGGCAGTTGACACCGCTTCATGGCTTGCTTCTCTGCCCGGTAGCCTAAAGTGAGGGTCGTTGCCCTTGGACGTTCCAGCTGCCCTTTATTTATTAGTCAGCCTGTTTGGTGGTTTTTCTGGTTTTTTTAGGGTAGTTTCAATGTCGGACCCACCGGTATTAGCTTAATCTACGTGGATATGATTTTGCTATTTAGTGCAGTTTTAATACCAGTTTCTATTTTCTAGGGTCTTCTCGTTTCCTATAAATTCATCGTGATAGCTTTCTAATTTCACTCCATACGATTGCTGTGATGAGTGCATGGCAAAAACGTTTAGCAAATTGAATCCGTTACTTAACGCAATATTCAGATAATAGGTCCCTACGCCTCCGTTACTGTGTACAAGTGAACTATCTAATGGACAACAGCGATATTTATATTGCACGAAATAGTGAAAAAAATTATGTGTTTGAAAGCTTTTTTCGTCTGACACTCCTCAGACTACTATCGTTAGAATGACCTTTCCTTCTTTCATTAAGACCATGTGATTAGCCAGTTGCAGAATTTCGTTGAGGTCGTGGCTCACATACAAAGGGTTGGGGGTCAGGTCTAGGGTTGGGGGTCAGGTCTTGCAATAACACATTCCCCTTGAGCGAATTCTTGCGGCTTCCCCTAAACCATTCAAGTGCGATGATTGAATGGCGAGATTCAGAAAAGATGGCCAAGGGCGATATGGCATTTCAAGACCTGCCCCTCGCGATGAGCGGGAAACGGGTTCTCAGGCCACCAACATTGCGATTGATTTTTTAGTGACACTTGTATGCTTGGAATGCGAACATTCCATTGTGCACAATGCGTTTAGAATAGCAACAAAAGCTATCTTTAGTGACACTTGCATGCTTGGAATGCGTACATTCCATGGTGCACAATGCGTTTAGAATAGCAAGAAAAGCAGTTTTTTGTGACACTTGCATGCTTGGAATGCGTACATTCGATGGTGCTCAATGCCTTTAGAATAGCACCAAAAGCTGTTTTTAGTGACACTTGCATGCTTGGAATGCGCACATTCCATGGTGCACAATGCGTTGGATCTGAGCTGGTAGAATGAGGATTTGCAGAGGTAGTTAACGTGCTCCGACATTGAAATATGTTTGTCAAAAATGGCCCCAATGTTTCTGACCGAAGTGCTGAGACATATACCATCTCCAATATTGATAAATTCCAAAGTAGGTTGTGATCTACATTTAGAGGTTAGGAGAAGTAGCTCTGTTTTATCCTTGTTCAGCTTAAGTTTATTTTTGAGCATCCAACTTTCAAGAGCAGATACACACGTTTGAATCTTTTGAATAGCAGAGCCCATATTAAGCGAAAAGTGGTCGATGGGACCATCCAGGGGGTCGTTGAATACTCAAGGGATCGAATGGGGGTCGATGAATATCCAGGCGTTGAAAAGGGGTCGATGAATAACCATATTCCCGTCCTGTAGTAAGAAAATTACAAAATGTGCCCCTTACCAGCCCTCCCCATCCCTTCACACGCTTTCCATCCACTCCTACGCCTCTCCTCGCTCCAGATAGGGCTGATACAGGAATCATTCGTGTTTTAGTTTCGTACTGGGGTAGTGATGTTTTTCCCCGTGGTCGGATCATTAAATAGTTACCACCAAAACAGTCACCACCAAAACAGTCACCACCTAGACAGTTACCACCAAGACAGTAATCACCGAGACAGTTGGCATCATAACAGTAACGACCAAGACATTTACTACCAAGACAGTTACCACCAAGACGGTAATCACCAAGACAGTTCCCATCAAAACAGTTCCCACCAAGTCAGTTACCATCAACAGAATTACCACCAAGATAGTTACTACCAAGTCCAGCACAGTTTATATCTGGACAATTACCATATAGATAGTTACAACCTACCGCTATCTGAAACATAATGACAAAACATAATATGATGAGCTTTCGGTGTATTCTACCACCATCCTCGAATCAATTAATTACAATATATGAAACACGTTCCGTTAAGACCGTAACATAAACAATAGAATACATTAACAACTAGCAAGAGACATACTAGAAGAGGGAGAGGGGAACTAAACTTTTGTTTACGTTAAGTGAATAAGTGTGTTTCGTCAAAAGAAGGCTTTCTTTGAGAAGAAGCTCGAATTCTGATGAAGCAGAGGCGAGAAAAGTGAAGTCAGAAGCACAGATCAATCAGTTCAAAGATCGCCTGGTCAAAGGACTGGAGCCAGATTCAAAGTCTCAGTGAATACGGTTGGATTCAAGTTCAGTTGGGTAGCAAAGAGTCAATCTCTGATTCGATCGGTACAGGGGGCAGCGAAGACTCGTTCTTTTTTGCGATCGTACACTGATTTCGGTTGTGTTCTTGCAAATGACGTTCTACCTTTTTCGAATGAACTCACAGAATTGAAATCTATCATTCATCAGGTCCTATGAGAAAAGTTCCAATCGTTCCATCATCGTGGGAAATTCCAAAACCGACTTTCCAATTCCAGATTCACCATAGATAAGGATCGATTCTGATACCCCGCCAACTTCCTTGATTCGATCATATGCGTTTACAATATATTGTAGTTCTGCCGTTCTCCCCACGAGATCTGTTCCACTTGTAGTGAAGTTCAACCGTATTCTCAAGGAGTCATCATCAGTCTTCGCGTTGTTATCAAAACTTCTATTAGTTTGTGAAGACGAAGAAAAACTGCACAAAGAACCATTGGGCTCATTACTACGAATTGACGACGTTTGCTCTGGTGTTCAATAATAGCCTATGAACTGCTCAATATGTGGGCTACCCAGCCAGATAATGCAAAAATACAATAAATTAAAAAATTCTTTAAAAAATATGATAGTCAAATTACCTGCGTTTGAGTAGCTCCTGTTGAAATGACTTCCTTTAACGGGGCATCTTCTATAGTGGGTTCTGCTACCACTGGTGTCTTTTGTGGTTTAACAGTATGAATTTCAGGCTCTGACTCAAGAGGTTTGGGTTCTTGAATTAGCTTCCCTGTTGGTTCAATCTTTTTGGACTTCTGTTTTTTAGTTTTACTGGTGCGAGGTTAGTTTAAGTTTAAAAAAAATAAGCCTTCTAGTATTACAGTCTTACTATTTACTCTCTGCTCACATTGGTTAAAGGTTTTTTCTTAATTAAGAAAAAAGATATTAATTACGAAATAAGATTTTATTTTTCAGCAAATTTCACTTTTTTGGGATGTCAGTGTGGGGATCTTGGCCCATTTCAGATATCTATTTTACTAGAGTTTGGGACCCTTTACATAAGTAGCAAGCAACTTCTTCCTTCATTATTACTGATCGACTTATTCCTTTTGTCCTAATTCTTTAAAAACGACTCCTGAAACACGGGGCTCGTTTGATAAGAACAATAAGTAACTTTTTACAAATGCCGAAAAACGTTAGCGTGAAGAGCGATGTGTTGTAGGCAACCCCTCTCGTATATGTAATAATTTCTGGTCGTTTTGAGTTTTTGTTATTGCTCCATATTTTCAGTTGAAAAAACTTTTTTATTTAATCTACTACCAAAGATCAGTTTGATTATTGATTTTAAGCGCTAAATAAGAATAAGAAATAGCACATAACCATTAGGGGGATCCAAGACGCAACTAAGAATGACATCAAATGTGGTATCCTCATATTATGAGTTAAAAACTTGAATTTAAATTTTCTTCTCTCTGAAATCAGGGAAGTAATATCATGAAAGGCGAATTTTTAATATGAGAAAGCAGTAAAATTCAAATTTTTTTTCTCCTGGCTGACTGTTCACGAGGACAAAGGATGTGGATTGATATAGGTCACAAGTCATGATGATATATAAGTTGCAATCTCAGCCGTACCACAGTCAGAACTAGTTCCAATTGCAGGGGGTCAACACTTTTTGTTAAATTGTATTTTTACCACTCGCGACCCCATAATTTTGCTACGCGACCCCAAATGGGGTCGCGACCATAGTTTAAAAAGCCCTGGTATAGAGTATAACATTAATCTGGCTAAACCAATTTGAAGTCTATTGAAAGACTACCCCTATTTTAGTGCTCTGTTAGACTTGCCACCATAAACGCACATCAAATAATTAGTCTGTTCCACTTGGATCCGTACTTGTCCAAATACAAAACCTATTGTATATCCTACAATTTTCTTGAACAAATTCATAACGATGACCGGGGTGGCCCGCAGCAAGCTTTTGCCAGCCGGAAGCATCACAATAGAGGGAAAACATTACGACGCGATCAGTGACGGTTTGCCGATCGAGAAAGATCAGAGAATTACAGTCGTTTCCGTCAAGGCGCAGCGGATTTTTGTCAGGCCGGCAAAGGTTGCAACTGAGGCCGAAACACAGCAAGCCTTAACCCAGTCAATCGAGTCCCTCGGACTGGAGTCGATTGATGATCCATTGGAAAATTAGAGCACGTAGGCCAGTTGAATCCTGAGTCTGGACTCGGTAAGAAGCAGCATTAAAATTTAAAAAGAACAAAAATTATTACGCATATGATGGTTTACTTCCTTGTTATACCTCACTCTTTACACTAAAGTATTTTTAGTAGTTTCAACTATTTATTGTACGGCTTTTGTGATTCAGAGTGGGATTTAAGTTCTAAAGCTGAAAGCTCAAAGTCTCTATGGCTTAAATGGGATATTTAAGCTTTAGTGTAAAGAGCGAGGTATCGACGAGGGTTGAATCCCCTCATATACACAATAAAAACATGCAAATACAGAAGCTCGCTTATAATATGAACAGAAAAAGAAAACAAGAAATTTCAATTTCATAGGTGAGGAAAAAGTGCTGAAGTAAATAAAATGTAATCCCTGATTCAAGAAAGGGAAATGATTGATTTATTTAGAAATGGTTTTATTGAAAAGCATTTTGATATCTGTTTGATCTGCGAAATTTAAAATTTCGTCCTTAAAAAAGACTTGGTTCTAATTAAAAACTTCTTTATTTCTTGAATGAGTAGTTTATTGAAAAATTATTATTTGCACTAAGTAAGCATAATATATAGCAAGCACGTCGTTCGCCTCGGAGCCCGAGTTGGTGAAGAACACCCGGTCCATGCCCTCGGGGGTCATCTCGGCCAGCTTTTCGGCGAGGCGGATCGAGGGCTCATGCGCCTTGTGGGCGAAGGTGTGGTAGTAGGGCAGCTCGGCCATCTGCTTGGCGGCGGCCTCGACGAGGCGCGGCTGCGAGAAGCCAACCGCCACCGACCACAGGCCCGCGAGGCCCTCGATGTATTCCTTGCCCTCGGAATCGTAGACGTGGACGCCCTCGCCACGGGTGATGATCATCGGCCCCGTATTCCTGGGACCGGTTGACGATCATCGTGCCCACTATGCCGAGATCGCAGAAGCAGCAACAGCCTACGCGCCAAACTTGATCCCTACGCAACCAGCGGGGTTTGACGGCGCACTTGTCGATATCTATCGCGGCTTCGAGCAGTTGGCCGCCAACCTCATGCGCATCTTTGCCGTCGCGTTGGACCAACCTGAAGACGCCTTCGCCCCGCTGATTAACCGGCATTTCTCGATCCTGAGTGTCCATCATTATCCGGCCTTGTCAGCGCCACCGAAGCCTGGGCATAAATGTGATGATTATGTGATTTTTCCAAGAATATAGTGTTTATTTTTAACCGGGTGGCAACTCTGAATAAAACAGGCGTTTAAGGGATCGGTACCCAACATTTTGTATTTTGGTTAGGTCTGGGCATGATTTTGAAAACAATCAGTAATTAAAATGCTAGAAATTAATTTTTTCAACTGAAAGTAAGGAGCTGCTTTGAAACCTAAAAGGAACAGAAATTATTCTTTATACGAAGAGGGGGGCTGTCCCTTTCTTAACTCCTTGCTTTTTACTCTGAAGCTTTTTTGTATCAAATTCATGGTAAATTTTCAAGACTTATTTAAACTTTCTTACCTCTACCAGAAGGTTTGGATCAGTCTTGCATCTTTTCAGCAATTAATTCATTCAATAATTAATAAATTAATTCATTAATTAATTCTTTTCAGCAAAACTTGTAATTCATCTGTTGCACATGTTAAGCTGAACGGGTCTGAAACTCGTCCCTGACACACGCCCTTGCCAGCAAAGTGAGTCTTCTATCTCCTCCATAATGGCAAGAGGGTCAATTCAAGGGAGCATGATAAACGTTAGCTTTACCCATTTATGTATGATTTACAGTAATGCCCTCACAAATCCGTTCATCGAAGAAGAGTATGGCACTAATCAACCACAAAACTGAGAATCCTTCCAAAGTATCCTTAAGAGATCTAAATTTTTTTGTAAAGATCTAGTTTTTATTAACTTTTTTTTTATTAAAATTTGGGTGGACAGTTACCAAGCGTAACTGCAACAAAAAATTGGAGAAGGGCATACAGAAAGATTCCATTATCTACCATCCACACACAATAGTGGATTTCATATAAGGACGGACCAGTTTTGCTTCAGCTACTCTATATTCATAAATAGCTTCTAGCAACCGAAGCCTGGCATCAAAATATTTAACTCCAGAAACAAAGTAATCTAGCTCAATTGCTTTGCCGACTTTGTATCTTCTAAAAAATAGCCTCTCATCTTCTTTAGCTGAATCCACTTCCTTTCGAGCAAGTGCCACATTTCTTCTGGCTAAGTCTAAATCGATCCAGGCTTGAGAAACTTCTTTAGCCACATTCAAATGTACATTCTTTCTTGCAATTATTGCTTTTCTTACTTCGCTTCACCCGTGGCTTGTGTGACTATGCGTTGACTGGTTTGCAACCGTTCAGCTGTCTCGTCGGGAGAGACGATGGGTGCTCTCATTCGCTCGCCGGAGCCCGGACTTAGCGGAGAGGTATCGCGATTCAGTCGCGCGGAGCGAGCATTGTCTTGCGCTCGTTCCGACTCAGGGACAGTCCTCACGTCGGCGGACGCAGTTCGTGTTGCGGATGCGTTCGGTCGAGGGGCAGGCTGCACGGCACGAATCGGTGCGGTAGTCGAGGCTGGTGGGTCGACGACTTTGGTGGAATGTCGCGGCTAGGTCACAGAATCGAACCAGTTTGCGTGATGCATCCGCGGTCCAAGCACCGCCGTAGACACGTGGATTTTCAGCAAACAGCGCCACCGGGATGCCATCGAAGCGGGCAAAGCCGGTAATGATCGATCGGCCCCATTTACGCCCAATCTCAAAAAACGAATCTTGGTCGCAAACGGATTCGATGACGTCGTGCATCTTGTAAACTTTACGTGGATCCTTGGGCACAATGTTGAGCAATTTTTCGTCTGTGCGTTGCGGGTCATCGGTTATCAATTTTCATTAAGATCCGATCACCCATTCGTAAGATAGATGTACCTAAATTTTCGTGATTTCCTCTCCCTCCAGCTCCCCAGATGGTCGAATCGGGCAAACAAACGACTGTTCTAAAGTCAATTTGTGCCTGTCCCTGACACACCTGCCAATTTCCTTCGTCCTAGATCGTCAAGAAGCACCGAACTCGCTAAGGCACTAGAAATCCCTCCAACTCCCCCAAAGAGATCGGATCCAGTCCGGTTATGCCAATGACGTATCTAGAACTTGTGCTTATTCTAAAAGAAAAGCATTTAAAAATGAACAATTTTGCATTGAGATTCTCAAAAGATAGAAATTATAAAGCTTATAAGCTGTTCAAGAATTATAAAGCGGTTCTTTTTTAATTCTTGCCTAGATTTTAGTACCATTTGTCTAAAACTTGTTTCTACTGTTGTCCGGGATGCGGTCGCGTCATTTATCAATGCCATCTGCAAACCCATTGTTAGAAATAGTATGAAGCGGCACTGGTGCATGGAATGTGGCTGCTCCCGGAAAGCAATATCTTTCCCTGCATGGGTTGGGAAGCGCTACGAGGTGCGCGTCGTCACCGACGAGTACATCGACAAGACCAAGCCCAACGTCGCCCTCCGCGCCAAGGAGTGGTACAGCCTGGGCACGATCAAGCTGAAAAAGGGCGTCGCCATCACCGGCCGCGTCACCATCGAGGGTAGTCAGGGCGTGCCCGCGGCCAACGCCGTCGTGATGTGCAAGCCCAGCAACCTGCAGCCGGTCATCAGTCCGACTCCCGGGCGGGAAGACGGCTTGACCGCCGAAGTCGACCAGACCGGCGCCTACCGCATCGAGAAACCTAGAGTTTTTGCTATATTATCTTTGGTCTATTTTGAACAAAATGAACACCAAAAAAAAAATTAGGAATTTCTCAACAAAGTGGGAAACAAATTAGAATGAATATTTCGACCCTATGTCCAAGGGCCGTCCTCAGCAATACACAAATATATAAGAAGAAACAACTTACAAGAAGATGATATCAATAAAACTAAAATGAAAAGTCTTTCAAAACAGTCCTAGCATGCTCAACTCAACGAAGTTCAACCAGGACTGATAAATAAATTGTAATGAAACGAGGTAGTAAATAACCTATCAAATAATTTAAAAATTAAAAATTCCTTTGTATTTTCCTAATTTTGTCAAGGCAGGACACCACTCTGTGAAACAAGCCCCAACTCTTAATCTGTCTCAAAACTTTCTGCCCTAAAGGCATTTACCTGAACGTAAATATGCACATGATGACGTCAGGTCACGTGTGCAGACCAAACTAGGTCCGAGACTACCTACAGATTAGCTAAGTACAACACTTCTAAACGAATAAGAAAAAACTCAAGAAAGCAGTTAAATGATTGGGCGACTTCGGACCATACAATCCCACCGTGGGTGTGCCTAACGCCGCACTTAAATGACCAAGCCCTGAATCCACGCTGATAGTCAGCCGCACACCCGCGATTGTTTTCGCCAGCTCTGCGAGGGACGTTTTAGGCAAGGCTTGGGCGCCCGCCGAGACCAGGCGCTGGGCACGGGCCTCTTCATCGTCATTGCCCCAGGTGACCACCGGGTCCAGGCCTTCGGCCCGAAGGCGTGTTATCAGATCAACCCACATGGCTTCAGGCCAGTGTTTGGTTGCCCATGTAGTGCCATATAGAAAACGGGTATAATATTTCAAATAAGACAGTCAAAAATAAAAGAAAAACAACCTTTTTTACTATTAGTAATAAAAGTCCGAATATTTTCACTGCTTTAATTGAAATGTTATATATGTTTTCCTATATTATCATTTCGCTTTATTTGTAAATGAAAAGTCAATATGGTCTAAGAAAACATTTTCTAAAAGTGAGACCAATTGACAAATGTCTGTTGGAGTACTTTCCCGAGTTATAACTAATTTTTGAAAAATAAGCCGAACTGGCAAGCCATGACACAACTACTCTACTCTACTCTACTCTACTCTACTCTACTCTACTCTACTCTACTCTACTCTACTCTACTCTACTCTACTCTGCTCTACTCTACTCTACTCTACTCTACTCTACTCTACTCTGCTCTACTCTAATCTACTCTACTGTACTCTACTGTACTCTACTGTACTCTAATCTACTCTACTCTACTCTAATCTACTCTATTCTACTCTAATCTACTCTACTCTACTCTACTCTACTCTACTCTACTCTACTCTACTCTACTCTACTCTACTCTACTCTACTCTAGGACCGCATTCACGTCCACCGGCTCGGCCGGCGGCTGTGCGTCATCGATCCGAAAGACCATTCGATGGCCGATGCGGTCAGCTTCATGACCGGAGCAAAAAAGCCGCCGGAGGAGATCGCCGCCTGATTGCGGCAGCCGCGACCCTTTCCATTGCCACTCCACAATTGTTCGGCAACAAGGTGGAATGGCCTGGAACCGGATGTCGATCACCAAGAAGCTGTTTGCGGCGATTGTGCTGACGGTTGCCGCGGTTGTCGTTGCGATGGCCGTGATGATCGGCTTGGAGAACTGCTCATTCCGCTTTGAAATTGCCTCTGAGTATGCATTCTACAGAAACTCCCACGTGCAACATTTCCAAATCATGTGGGATGGGTAAAGTATTGCAGCAATTCAAACTTATTGTTTGGGATGAGTGCACAATGGCGCACAAAAAATCGCTCGAGGCTCTCGAGCGATCATTGCAAGATTTGCGAGCAAATTCTAAGCCCTTTGGCAGCACATTAATATTGCTTGCCTAAGGTTTCAGGCAAACATTACCTATTATTCTTAAATTGACACCTACGGACATATTATGTGTTAATATTCCAAAAACAGTGTTTTGACTTAGAAATCAATGCTACGCCTAATCCCAAATAATAACTGCTCAACTCTGCCTCTAGAAATCTACCCAGTATAATCTACACACGTTCTGGGATAACAGCTACCAAAAATTAAAGAAAAAAAGTTAAGGCTTAAAAGTGAGCATAAATGGTACAGCAATCCAGGATAGATTCTGGCCCGATACGTTCTTGATACGTTCTGGCTTGTAAGTTCTATATATGCTTAAAAGTAACTATTGAAAAGTAACCTTTAGCATCCCAGCGCCCTTTAGCAAAGTCATTGAAAACACCATGGAAAAATTTACAGTTTCAGTTAAAATATAGATATCTATATTTTAATATAGATGCCAAAATCAAGCCTTAGGCGGCAAGCCCAAAAACCAACTAACTGGATAAAATTTACATTACAAGAAACATGATTTTCAAACGAGGTTTCTAGCAATAAATTTGGTCCAAATAACTTTTGCAATTTGAGAAAAATCAATCTAAATATAAAAATGACCTATATTGATGTCCAAGTCAACCCCAATTGCTTTTCTTTCTTAATAATGAATTAAATAAAAAAAAAACAAGTTTTTCTTAACTGCAAGTAAGGAGCGAAATTAAAACTTGAAACGAACTGAAATTACTCCGTATATAAAAGGGGTTGTCCCCTCCTCAACACCACGCTCTTTACGCTAAAGTTTGACTCTTTGTCACAACTCTACTTTTTAAAATAATAAAAAAAAACTTTTGCGTAAAAAGCGAGGTGTTGAGGAGTGGGCAACCCATTTCATATACGGAACAATTTCTGTTCGTTTTAAGTTTTAATGTCGCAAGTTTAATAGGCATTTTAAATCATCCCTTGAAGGAATCAATAGATTGCTTTGGTAGAATAACCATCTTAGTAAAATGTTTCTTGATGAATATGCTACTTTGAAAACTCTATATTCATGTACTTGCATCCTAGATATTTCCCTGCTTTTTAAACCTTGGCGTTTTCCAATATTATCAATAGTGATTAGTAATGGGTAATTATTCTTGTGTTAAGTACTGGGTAACTAAGTAAAAGTGATAATAACTAATTTATCGCTATTAGTGAGCTTTTTTTTGAACTTTGAATCCCCTGTCAAGAATGATTTTTCTTATTGCTCAAGATGGGGGACTGTATTTCTCCTTAATGAGATTTAGATTATGATTATTCCAGTAGTGCAGTTGTTATTTAAATCTGATACCTTTTTTGGGGTTTCAGGCAAGACGGTATCCAAGGAAGGTAAAAGGGTTTGACCCCAATGCTTGTCCGACTCGTAAAAAAAAAGCAAAAATGAATATAAACACATTTTTTATACCTTCTTTACAGTTCTTTGTAACCTCCTCCGAAAAATCCGTTTGTAACCCTCCTCCCACCTTTCTACTAAAAATTGACAATGGTGTTGTAGGTTAAGCAGTATTTGAGGGACCGCCAGCCAATTTTGTTCTTCAGTCATGACGGTTAAATATACTTCGATAATTTCAGTAAAAACTTACTTTTTACTTTTTACACAAATTTCTGCTGAAACTTCGACAGTGATGAGGGAAGTGAGCTGGAGGGGTCACGATCCTGTTCCACCAGCGCCAACTACAGTGTTTGAATGGATTTTGCAGGTCTCAATGCGGTGTCAGATTTTGGCTAAGACGAGCCCAATAGAAATTGTGGAACGTTTGAGTCAAATCACACTTCTGGTCACTTTTAAAAAGTCGCAGTTTATAAGATCAACATATAAAAATTTCAATTCAGTCTTGGTCATTTCATTTCAAGAAATGCGTGATCAATATTTCTGCTTAGAATACGACAATTTATACTCTGTCCTGATTATAACTTGTACTGCAATATAGATAGATGAAACTAATTGCAAATATGCCTAAAATACTGTTAGATAATACATCCTTTTTCGTATTGATAGATTTGCCAGCGTGTTTGTTGTGTTTCTCGCCGGCGGTGCAGTCGCTTGTTCCTTGACCGGGACGGGCGCCGTTGGCGGCGGCGGGGTGGTGTCGAGAGGCGTGGTCTCGCCGGCCGCCGGCGTCGCTGTCGCGCCCTCGGCCTGCGGAGTCATTTCGGGCGTGTCGCTTGTCGGCGGGGCCGGTTCCGGCACATCGGGGGGCGCGGCATCCGGATCGATGCCGGCCCGCAGTGCTGTCAGCCGTTCGGCAAGTCGGGCGAACAGCGCCTCCCAGCCGCCGCGCAGCGGGCGTCGAAAGCAATCCATCGGATCTGGGCCTGGAAGCCGGCCTTCTCGAGGTTGTAGGAGAGGAGCTCGACCAGAGGCGGCTCGTCTTCGACAATCAGGACGTTGGGTTGCAGGTTGCTCACGGCGGTTCCTTAGCGTGGCGCTAGCTTGGGTCGACGACGGTGATGCTTGCCTGGTCGGCCTTGGGGCGATCCTCGTCCAGCGCGACGCCCTCGACCTGGTAATGGATCAGCTCGGAGATATTGGTCGCCAGATCGCCGATGCGTTCGATGTTGCGCGCGACGAAGAGCAGATGCGTGCACGGGCACTGACGATTGCTATAACGATGAACCTCAGCGATTATCATTTGCCCGGCGCGGCCTTGGCAATTCTTGATCCAGTAGGTTTGCTAACCAATCCAATCATCCTGGTCTCGCTCGGAATCTATTTCAGTCTTCGCATCGAAAACCCGGGTTTGTTGCTGTTGACCGCGAGTGTTCGTATGGGGCTGGGGTTTTTGATCGGCATCGGCTTTGTAACGACATTCAGTCTTCAGGGCCTGACTGCGATGGTGGTAATCCTTTGCTGCGCTGCGCCGGTTGGCTTTTGAGATGGTTCATTGAATCTTGATAAATCAGTAGTTAATGGAACAAGTCCTAATCTGTGGGCCAAACCTTCATCTGGCAAAACTGAAGAATTTTCAATAATATCTACAGTATCTACTGCAAATGTTGGAACTCCGTTTAGACAAACTCGTCTTAATGCATTTGCATATTGTAATGGTATTCCTGTAAGTTTTACAGAAATCTTTTGATTATCTTTACTAATTACCTCTAAGGATGACAAATCTTGAACAAAATCTTCAAAGTCCACATAAAAATCTAGCTAGTCATTTCAAATCCTCTCTTCTCGATGATACTTTCTAACTTTAATGGGCTTTGGATTGATGACGGACCGGATGGCAGTTTTTCCTTGGTCAAGTTACATGGCGCAGAGAGGCTGGTCTCCAATTGCGTTGAGCTGGGTGTCATGTCCACCGGTGGATGATTGGGAGCTAATGTGGCGACTAGAGAAATAAAGTATGTTAATGTCGGAGGTCACCTAGCTCAGTTGGTAGAGCGCACGCCGCGATGGCGTGGGTCACGGGTTCGATCCCTGGTGGTGACATGCTTTGAATTACTTAATTCCAAATCATTACAGATTTACTCATGGTAAGATCCAAAGTGATACAAAAACAAACTACGAAATGTAGTGATACAAAAACAAACTACGAAATGTGTTGATATTTTAGTCTTTGAAATCACCAAAATTTGTTTGGGTTTTTTATACTCTGCACAATATTTGCTTTAATCCTCTCGCATCCTAGCAGTAAACTACGCAAAACGTACAAGATTCCCGTTAAAACGCTAGAATTTCTTAATTTAACAAATTAATTGTCCAAAGATTCTGTGGGAATGTGCCGGACCACCAACACGCAACGCCACTCGGCTGGTCGGCCGTTGCTTCAGCGCCGACGAAATCGCAGCGAACGCTTTGGACTTGTTCGAACCTACAAATTCTTCGGCTCCGCTGACAATCATTTGCGGAGTGTACACACGAGTGCTGCCGCTGGCAGCCGAATAGGACCGCTGACGTTTCGTATAGCTCGCGTCACTGTAGGGATCGTTCCATCCCAACCGATTCCAATAGTCCACGTGAAACGAAAGGCAGTAAACCGGCAAGTCGCTCTTGCCAGCGATGGCATACAACAGCCGTGTGGGACGACTACAGGGGCTGTATGGTCAGACTTTTGAGCTTCAAAGGGGCTCTTTCAGGGATCTTAATCAAGTCGAACATTTCGGTTTCTAACTTGATGACGGAAATCATCCCAATTCGTTTTATATTTATTGGCTGTCACTAACATTTGACGAAAGGAAGATGTGAAAATATGTATGTTTCGTTAAAGATATTTCCTCTGGCTGTACTTTTTGAAAGTGGATTACGTTTTCCACTTGGCACCAAGGTTGCCTTATCAATTGTTATAAATTTAGTATGAGGAAAGGTTTCTGATAGGTTCAATAAGTGATTTGAAATTATTACGAAGTGTTAAAAAACATGCATTAAATGATCTCAAAAATACAGAATTTCTTTGTTATGTTTTTATATGTTGATATTCTATAACCTTATTATATCTTGTTGGTTAATTTTGATAGAGGGAATAAATTTAAGCATATTCTACAATGTAAACAGTATATGAATCTATAATTTGTTGCCATAGAGTTAACAAAAAGGTCACTCAAACCAAGAAATAAATTTGACTATCAAGATACTCACAATAAGTTGAAGTGGAGGGACCTGGAGTATTGATTTGACAAACTTGGTTCACAGGACATGTGATAAAGTACCTCATGTCAGTCACCGGCTTAAAAATTTTGAAAAAGAATTCCCTTCTTCTCAGTGATTACAGCCTCCTCTTCAGACTTTTCGAGGGCCTCTCCTCATTGTAAAAAGAATTTCTACTGCACTAAAATGCTCGTCATAAAATGAAGTGGTGGAACCTGGAGTGTTGATTGGACAAACTCGGTTCGCATGAGATGTGATGAACTACCTCAATAAATATCTACGGATTTTGATTTCGTCAAGATATTGTTCAATGCTTCAATCATCGCCCACAGACGATCAATAACGTTATCAATTTACACCTTCATCAGTACTACTGTCAAGGTTATTGTAAGTCTGTGGGCCGCTTTAGTGTATCTGTTGTATATCTCTGGAGTCGTCCCAGAAGGTGCATTGGCCGGTATCACCCTTCGTGGCATGTTGCTAGCTACCAGTGCCAGGCCAAAACCCTTTCCACTTTCTACGAATTTAGTGGTGTGATGGCTATAATGGTCATTTGTGATGGACATTTTTATCAAACAGTTCCTGGTTACAAACTATAAGTAAGGAGTACGACCCGGTTCAATAGTAACCGAAACTATCAAAAGAATTGGATATTTATGCTGATTTCAAATAGAAAAGTGGCATTAAGTTTTCTCTTAGCCGTCAAGGGTTAAGAGCTTAAGAAAATTTGGCCAATTTTCCAAAAAAGGTTAAACACCCCTAAAAGTAATAGAACCTTAATGAAAATCAAAACATCAGATTCAGCGTATCAGAGAGCCCTTCTATAGAGGTTTTATAACGATATTATCACAATTTATGTTTTTATTCTACTGCTACTGTTGCTGCTGGTGGCAATGTCGCTGCTTCTTTTCAGAGTCTGATATAAGTTAGGCCTATATAAGCTATATAAGAGCTGAGCTTCGAGGGCTCGCTCATACCTGACTTAAATAATATAAGACTGTGCTTATGATACCAGTATACCTGGACCATTGCGATTTTTTATGTACTATACAATAAATACCTACGCTTCTATTTAACGTTTACGCTAATTCCTTTAAAGACAGTAGGCCTAGGAAATGGTGTAGTGATAAAAATATTCATGATTTAACACCACCAGGGAGTTTGATTCCAATATAGACATGAAAATATTATGAATCAAATATAATTAAAGCTTTAAAATCTAATTGCACAAATAACGAACTAAACAAGAATGAGCTTGTGAAAATAGGTGACAAGAAACTAATGCAAGCCTTGCGTTAGTGAAAGAAAATAATCAAAATCTACTTGACATATATTTTTCATTCCAGATTGATGAAAAAAAACTTTCTGTTTAATTTTCTCACTTATGGGAAGCTGTAGCCACCCGAAACGAAAATACCCCTCCCCACCTAAAGTTCCCTGGATACACACTTGTTTATAGATATAGCAATTGTCACTGCACCATGGCTAGAAACTATCACAGGTCATAAAAAGTTTAACAAGTTCTTATGTTAAACTACTGCTAATGAGTCAAAACCAGAGCCACAATTCTTTTTACCCAAATCTCCCTTTATAATATATAGATCTTGTATAGTCTTAGTTAGTTTTCATTTGCCCATCGAAATGATAGCAAAAACATATCTTACCACAGGTCTTGTCGAGCTCACCCGCGAGCAGTTCGACGCGGACCTCGCCGGCAAGGACGACATCATCCGCATGTTCGATGCCGACGGCGAGCTGTGCGGCTTCAGCACGATCCAGCTGATTCCGTTCGAGCACGAGGGCCGGCGCACGTTGACCGTGTTCTCTGGCGACACGGTGATCGACCGCGCCTGCTGGGGGCAGAAGGCGCTGCATAAGGCCTTCTCGCGCTACCTGCTCAAGCTGCTCTTCACCCGCCGCGGGCGCATCTACTGGTTCCTGATCTCCAAGGGCTACAAGACCTAAAAGCATCTTTCGCCACACCGCCATGAAACGCTTCGGCGAGGCCGACGAACTCGTCGGTGCTACTCTCTGGCTCGCCTCCGAGAACGCGTCATCGTTCGTCACCGGAGCTATCATCTGGGTGGACGGCGGATTCCACGCAATGACGATATGAGTTGGTTCTTTGTTTTTCGGTTTTCGTACGCTCGCGGGGCTCGCTTTAGGATTTCGTTCTTCGCTTCTTCGTCTCTTCCATTCTCTCCTCATCAACCTTCTAACGTTCCAACCTGAAACCTTCAACCCTTAATACATACATACATACATACATACATACATACATACATACATACATACATGCATACATACATACATACATGCATACACACATACACATACACACATACACGCATACACACATACACACATACACGCATACACACATACATGCATACACACATACACACATACACACGTACACACATACACACATACACACCTACACACATGCACGTATACACACATACACACACATGCAAACACGCAGGCACATTTTATTAGTGTAGGTGCTCTTCTTAGCACTACGTCAAATGTGCCATTACTTTGACCCTTAAAAGAAAACCAAAACTTTACATTTCCAATCAAGCGAACCTCCTTTTAAGATTACACGGCCACCCGTTCCATAAAATCCTCATATGCCCCAGGGCATAACTTAAAATTAGTGTATCCCGGGTTCTGGGGGATTGTTTCAACCCTGAAGGCCTCGTAATATGATCTTTGGACTATTTTTGAACAAATGGCTATCTCGAAATTTCCTTATGAAATCGAAAAACCTTATGACCCCGGGCATGAATTACAAGGCTAGATGTCTTTCGTAAACGGCTATCACCACACCGAGCAAGCGGTCTCAGAGCCTTATTAATTATTAACGAAATGAGCAAAATGTAATAAATTTAAGAAGAAGAGCAAGGGAAGAGTTTGAATTCATGCATATATGATACAACACTGAAGAAGATCTTAGTACGAGCAGCATTTGACTGCAGGTATCATTTATGATCAATTACTTTGTTAATGACTTAATATTTGTACTATCATTTTAAGTATGAATTCAGTAAAGAGTAATTACATGTATTGTATGACTCTTGTATTTGCAGAATAATTTTTAGAAACTTGTAGAATTGGAGGGAATTTGGGAACAGAAACTTTAAATTTAGAATTGCTATGCAGGCAAAAAGGGTTCGTTTTCTCACTAGGCCTATTCAATTAATTTTGATGTAATGGACGCCGATTGGTCCGACAACACAAAACCATTCAGACAGTCCAAATTCTGATTGATTCTTTCAAAGTACAGTTGGGTATTCTCCTTCACACATTCTATTTCGGTCATTCTGACGTTAGTACTCTGAGGAGTGTCAGACGAAAAAAGCTTTTCAGTACACAAAATTCAGCCATCCGCAAGTGCCATATTGCACGAAAAAGGGCACTTTTTATGTCATTTCTCAAGGGGGGGGCTACCAAAACATCGTAGATAGATTTTTGATAGCTCATATAAGAATAGAGCTTATATTTATATTCTTCCTATAAATTGAACCATCTGCAAGTTTCAAATGGTACTAAAAACGGCACTTTTAGTGCAATATCTCAAGTGGGAAAGCTGGGGCTATTGGGCTACCAGAACTTCTTAGAGAGATGTTTAATGAATCATCTGAAAATTTTACTCAACTGTAATAGAAGTAATAGAGTAGTGGTAGTAGCAGTGGTAGTAGTATTAGTGATAATAGGAGTAATAGAAGTAGTAGGAGTAGGAGTAGGAGTAGGAGTAGCAACGTTACTAGATGCAGAAAAAGTATTTTTCTATGAGACTCATGCTATTCATGTTTATCGGAACACATTTTATAAGTGATGATATTTCTCTTTTATTTCTTCCAGTTTTTGTTAGTATGCAAGTCTGTTTTCATAAGCATTCTATCATACTACTCTAAATCTACTTTTCAGTTTATGTTATTAAAGCTATTAAATTAAAAAGAACAGTTTTTTCAACTGAAACTAAGGAGCAACATCAAAACTTAAAACGAACAGTAATTATTACATATATGAGGGGGTTCGCCCCATCGTCAATACCTTGCTCTATACGCTAAAGTTCGAATTTTGTTCTATCTCTTTAAGAATGATCCATGAATCAAAAAGCCGTTTAATTAGAGTAAATAGCTTTTTTGAAAGTACGAAAAAACTTTAGCGTAAAGAGTGGGGTATTAACGAGGGTCAAATCCCTCATATAGGTAATAACTACTTTAGTGTATTGATTTCGAGAAGCACAGGCAGACGTTGTTGAACCTCATTCTGACGAATAGGGTACCTTTAGTAGTAGTTCATATGGAACCTTTTCTATTATTTTTTAGTTTTATTCTCAAAGTCAATTTCGATAACGATGAAGGTGGCATTGTCTATGTTTGGATTGGTTCGTAAGTATCTTATTTATTTCACTTTATTGTTATACTGTCTGTCTGTCTGTCTGGACGTGAGGCTAGGTCCAGCCAACACGAGAGTTACGGATTGCTGTCCTCCACTGGTCCCTCGGATAATAAAGACCTTTTAGTAAATGAAAACCTCTAAGGTAGTGAAGACCTCTCAGGCAATGAACACCTCTCAGAAAATGAAGATCTCTAAGGTCATGGGGACCTCTCCGGTCATGAAGACCTCTCAGATAATGAAGACCTCACAGATAGTGAAGACCTCTAGGGCAATGAGGACCTCTAAGGTCATTAAGACCTCTCAGGTCATGAAGACCTCACAGATAGTGAAGACCTCTAGGGCAATGAAGACCTCTTAGGTCATTAAGACCTCTCATGTCATGAAGGGGAACCTCCCGCATGCGACGTATTGTACCCGCCGGTATTAAGTTACCCTTAAATTGCGGGGAATAGTTGAGGGGGTCCTTACACTTCCCTTGTTCCTAGGTTCCTTCATCACTGGTTTGGGTTGACGAATGTGCCACTCTCGACAAGAGAGGTCGTATTGTATTTTTCCCCTGTAAAACCGGTTTGTGATGGGTGATAACCTAGTGATAAATGCAGTACTGAACTTTATTTCAAGAGCTATGATAGCAAGTGTGAAAACAAATTTTTTTTACAAGGCAAGGTGTATCGTAAACACTATAAAATCATTTCTCGTTCTACATTTTTGAAATATGTTTTTATTATTTTTATTTAGGAGAACGACGTTGACTTAGATCCAATAGATACAAACGACGGCGAAGAAGGTGAGTTCTTGTACACATTGATATTTTCCAATCATAATTAATTTGAAGTTGGGCATCAATTTCATTAGGAATTCATTGCGCTTGAATTCATCCGCGTAAGTCGAAGAATTCATCAACGTACGACAACGTACGTGGATATGTTTACGAAGAGAGGTACGTCGAGCAAAAAGCAGGCAGTGTCTTTCCATGCAAATTAGGATGAAATGCATACACATCTATCTAGCAAATATTCTTTAATTTATTGCTTCATGAATCAAAAACCCACTTACATTGCTACCTCCACTATACAGGCTGCACTACAAGATCACACATAAATACCATTCCACTTGGAAGAAAATGTTATTTATTCCATATATCTCTTCATAAATCACAAACTACAAAATTGTTTATGTGGCAAACAACATAAAAATTGCATATCTTTTAAATTATGCTTGAAGGTAAAAACGAAAAACAGAAAAACTTGTATCATTTACCAGAAGCTGCTCTACTCTTTTCCCAGCTTTATTTTCATAATTTGTTACTTCCCATAATGTGCTGTAAGCATTAAAATCGCCAATAATAAGATTATTGCCTCTATTTGTTCCTTTCTAAAGAATATTAAGGATATCTGTTTCACCTCGTGGGTTATAAAAGGATTTAATATTGATATGTTTTCCAGAACTTAACTTGACAGATACTCTATTCACATCCACTTCAAAATCATAAAAAAATTGAAGGCAAAGAGAAATGGACTGCCCTTTGGGGTAGATACCCAAGTTGAATTTCTTCGCGGCCGACAATGAGAAGACGTTGTGTGCCACGTCGTCGTCATTCGGCATATCAACCACCTGTCCGGCCGTCACCATCAGCACGCGAGGGGCGAATTGGATTCCGGACTGGCTGAGCTTCCCGCGCTCCGTTGGGGCGTCGCCGCCTTCGACTCCATCAATCCAAACGACCGCGACCCGAGCCTCTTCGGGGAGCGTCTTGTCCGTGGTGACTCGTCCGGTGACCTCGGCGGCCGTCAAAGGGCTTCCAAAGTGGAAAAGCTAAAAAAACGGTGTTACTTTTTAAAGTATTTAGTAAATAAAGGCAATCAAACAACACACAGCTTCATAGTCCAAACAAGTCATGCTGCCCTGTTTCATGGCCTTTCAGCCAGGAAGTGTAACAGGGGTTGGAGCCGTCCCCCCTACACTCACGCGCACCCTTCCTGTTTGGGCGGATAAATAAAAACTAAAATGAATATATATTCAAATAGACAACGAACTCAAACTTAAAAAGAATAGAAATCACTGATAAATATGGTAAACAACACAGAATCGGAGAGCCTTACAAAAGCAAATAGGACGATTTTATTATGGACATGTCGGACTTTTACTTGATCGTGTTAATTTCAGGATTTTTTTACAGTAGTTGTTAAAGTTGCTTTCATTTTACATTCATTTCCTGTATTTACTGTCGGTGCAGCCCCTCCATTCATTACCCCTTAACAGCTCATGTCAGTGGTTGGAGTATATTCATATGTCTGATAAAGTGTGTCTGTCGTTTGTTAGTTAATACGTCGGTGAGTTATTTTGTTAGTCCTTGTTTCGTTTGAAACAAACAATTAATAAGCATATACACAGGGGTTGTTTTTTGGGCTGCCCTCCTTTTCAAAACCTAAAAGTTTCAAAACCTTTACAATGACTTATTTATTAGATTGCCTGTTTTTTTCTAATTTTTTGAATTCTTTGAAAATACTTCTTACCGCACATTTAGTAACTGATACTGAAAATACAGAAAAAAGATATACCTGTAAAATACTTTTGTTATAATTTATGACTTAAATGACTGAATATTTCAAATACACAGTGAAGAACATCCTCTAGTATATTTTGTTTTTTAACAAGGGACTACGACAATTCAAAAGCTTAAAAAACACAACTAAAAGTTGAAGCTTAGTAGATATTGTTTTTTAGAAATCGGACTTTAATTAGAATATTAGGAAAGAAACGAGAGAAAGTTACAAAATTTTTAAATGGTGGACAAGAAGAAACTAAAAAGGAAAAAATGTGTTGAGGAGGGACCATTTGATCCTAATGATAAACCACCAAAAATAATGACAGAGATCGCAATGTGGATGAAGAAAAATGTACCCACAAAGCGAACAAAGTTTCTTAACCGTGAAAACAGTAAGAATACGTTGTAAGATGGTGTGTATGTAAATATATATGAAATATATGGCAAAGATGTTTAAAATAAAATTAATATCATTATTATTATTATTATTGTAATAATTATCATTATTTGCAGTAAATTTTAATAATCTGACTGTTGGCTTCGAGACCAAAATGAGTGCAAACTTTGACCGGAAAGCTGACAAATACACGCTTCTGTGCTTAGAATTAAACACAAAATATAATGTTCGATTCATAAATCTTAGTATGAGTTCAATTGGTGGGATTTATGCCTTCGAAGTGCCTAACACAAGGGGGGGTTGGAATTGATGGGGGGGATTGGACAGTAATTGTAAAAAATGAAATCAAGAATCAATGTTTAGAATCAGATGCAACTTTCTAAACGTAGGGTAATGCAATAAAAACAATAGTCAGTTATTCGAAGTCATGGTAGTCGCCTTCATGCCTTCCAAGATTGTAAAAATGTTCCCCTTATCCTCCTGCTGAATGACAATGTTATTACCAACATCTGTAATGTGCTTCTTCATACTTCTTTGAGCCTGGTCAAAGGCACAGAACAATAAAGCAAAAGCATCTGTAGTTAAGCTAGTACGTTTTTCGCATACACATAGGGAATAGTCACTAGACTTTTTTATACGCCCCGCTTAACATTCATAAAATCCACTTTCCTTTGGCCGGACTAAGGAACAATTTAAAAGTCGGACAACCCCTGCATCATTTTCATCTTTTTTTTAATTACCTGCTACTATGGTCGCCAGGCAAAATACTTCTCAGAGTTCTCAGTGCTGCTTTGAGCAAAATTGTAACTAAATTCTGATGTTGTGGGAGCAATACGAGGTTCGAACTCGTCATCTCAGATACCTTCTTCTAGATAATATTTCGTAATAGGGTAAGTTTGTGATTCCAGCTGGACGTTTCCTATCGCCGGGAATCAATGTAGATCATTGGAGAGAAAATCTTAATTATACGACGTTTACCAACAAATTCAAAGTACGATTTTATGATTAACCAAAGAACTTTAACTAATGTCATTCTGAGACGATATTTCGTCTTCGTCACTAGCTCTGTTCACATTGGCAACGTTTGTGAAATCGATTTAGTTAGAACGATTGTCAAAACATGACCAATTGGGAGGAGGAAACCCGCATTGCTTTGGACAATGTGGTCGACAATGTCCAAAACATTTTTACCCCCAATATCCGACTGGGCGTTACAGGTCTTTCTCGGGCTGGCAAAACCGTTTTCATCACCTCCCTCATCCATCAATTGATGGAAGGGAACAATCTGCCGCTTTTCGAGCCTTTGGCCAATGGCCGCATTATTGGCGCGAAGCTCACGCCCCTGCCTAATCCAGCTATTCCCCGCTTTGCCTTTGAGGATCACCTTAAAGCCCTCACAGCGGTTCGAATCCGGTCAGCGCCGTTAAATTGTAAGCTATTGTGGTAACGCTCCACTCTTTGAGAATTATATATATATATAATATATATATATATATATATATATATACTTGAAGAATACACACTTGAAAAAGGTTTTTAAACCGAAAGCTTGTGAGCTGGCCTCTAGGCATTTTTAGTTTTTATATATCTATCTATATATATAATACTCATAGAGAAAAACTTCATATTTGACGTTTCGAGATAATTCTTCCTCAGTAATTATTAAACATTACTGAGGAAGAATGTGAACGCCGTGGGGATCGCTCGGCAGCAGCTCGAGGATCAGCTTCACCTCGGAGAGCGCCAGGTGCGAGTCGTAGAGCCGCCGGTGCGCGTAGTCGCGCACGAGGGGGCTCGGGTCGTTGGCCGCCCGAGCGAGGTAGGTCATCGGCGTCACCTCCTGCCCCCCGCGGTTGGTGAACGGCTCCCGCCACTTGCCCGAGTTGGCCAGGAGCGCGACGACCGCCGCGCGGCGCACCTTCTCGTTCTCGTCCTGGGTCATGTCGGCGAGGTCCCGCAGCACGCCGGGGCCAGGGGGGTCCCATCCTGCGGACAGAACAGGGCGTCACCCGCGTCTTGGCCGCACGTGGGACACACGGGCATGGGCCGCAGACTAGCAGGTATCCGGGCCGATCCGGGACCCACGCACCGGCGGGCGGCCCACCCCGTGAAGGTGGGTTACACTACTGCCCCGTGCCGGCTGCTCAGAGGTCCTGGGACGCGCCGTCTGCCGTATGCCCGTCATGCGGCGAGCCGTTCTGGGACAGCGAGATCACCCACTGTCCGGAGGACGGAACCAAACTAGTCGGCGTAGGCTTTCTATATAGCGAGACCAGTAAATGGAAATCAATTTTTATCAATAGGTAGTTTGTCATTTTCTTCAAACTCCACTGTAAATTTTACTTTTTTATCAAAACTATTTAAACGTTTAGGGAAAAGGTCTAAGGACTCTAAGCCTACAAAAGCATTTTGATTTGATACGAAGTGTGTCCATGGCTAGTTTGGAGATTGAAGTCATTATGAAGTTGGCTATCCTTGCAAATGAATATTATCTTTATTTTGGTTTTAGAGGTGAATTTTACAAACAGCTGTTGGCGAGGTTTTATCCGGGCACGAAAATGCGGTATGATCGGGTGAGCGCCATGGAGGGCATGTCATGCCGGAGCATATTCGATTTCTGCTGAGACACGCGCTGATCGGGATGATCGCTGCGGTCAGTTTCGTCGGTCTTTTGTGTTGGCTGAACGTGATGAACCTGTGGCATCTGGTGACCCATACCGCGGAAGGTCCGCTGGCACTGGTGGTGATGACGGTGTTTTTCACCATCACTTTCGCGAGCGTGCAGATGGGTGTCGCGGTGATGGCACTGCAGGAAAGCGAAAAGACTTGACAAGGTTTTAAAAGGGCGCCAAAACAGAGAAGGACCAGGAAGGGGTTTTACCATTGATGTGACGGCCTGGAAAGCACTAGTTTGAGGACAAAGTGGAAATAGTGGCATCAGAAAAATATATTGCCGAGCATCATTGTTTCCTTTTCATTTAGTCCTTTAATATACTTTTTATTTGATTAAATAGCCCTACTTCATTTCTATTCTTTTTATAACTTTTCTCATTTTTACGTTATATAACCGAATGGATTGTCATCATTGATTCTTATGGTTTACCCATTTTCCTACTGAGTTTGCAGTAGGAGTTTTCAGATTGAAGGCAGAGCCTAGGCTTGAACCCTCAACCTTCTCCTTGCTACAAAATTTGAACATTGCGTTGAGTAACGGATTCTTTATGATAAATGAAGTAAAGTTAGAGAGCTTTTAGTGACAAATTTATGGAAAACGAGAGGACCAAAATACGCCGTCGAAAATAAAACGCACATAAGCGACACATTCTCAGCCACTTGATGGATTGAAAAGCTGGTAAGTTTGGAAGAATGCGGCTTCTAAAGCGGCTATTTCGGGGGTGGTTAGCAGTGGTAGAATTTTGTCAATGTCCTGGAGGTTTGGCAAAGTTGGAGCCAATTTTTCTACACAGATTCCTACACGACAGGGAAAACTGAGAAATGAGCCTAATAGTAATAAAAAAGGCGAAGATATACTGCCCAGGGTGTTTTATTACAGTGGATAAAAGTTTAGAACAATTGGAAGATTAGTCTGTAAAGCTAGGTTAAAATATTGGAAGCTAAAGTGATGACAGTAGTCAAGTATGGTTCTGAAGTGGTGGCGCTTCGAACAATTTTAGCTGAATTATGAGCCACTTTATTATCAAATATTTTATTGGTTATTACCAGATTATTACACCTACAAAATTGCAGCAGTCGGTAACCATCACTATTTTCTTTTCCAACACAAAATTGACTTGGGCTAGGATACCATCTATCCCTATTTCTATCAACCTGGGTGTTAAAGTCTAACACTAAAACACCATATTTTTGCCAGGGACCCTGTACATCTGTTCCTGTAGCTGTAGGTAAACTTGATAACTATCTCTGTCAGTTGGTTCTACTGGGGCATATTCTGATTCTAATTCTGCTTAGATTTATTCTAATTTGTGCCGATCGAGCACCTAATAATAAAAAAAAAATAAAAAATTCACACCTTGTGGAAACTTCAAAGTGTTATCGCTAAAACTTATATTCGCAACAGAAATGTTTTTTTTTTGTTTTTGTTTTTTTTGAGGAAATAACAATTGTTCATCTAAGTTCCGGAATCAAACGCTCATCTTTTATTCATCTTACATCTACCTAATACTTTGTATAACTTCTAACTTTTGCATAAATTGAACAGAACGTACTTTCCAATTAGATGCTGAGGTTAATTTTTGAAACGTTAATTTCAACGTAGCGCTGACTTTTGAAACGTTGATTTGTGCCAAAGTTTTATATAAATATGGACCCCTGTAAAATTTTCCTCGGCGACAATATGTTAAAACCTCAACAGGGAACAATTTTTTATTTTGCAGCGTCTATAGATTTGTTCAGAAATTTGAGTTTTACAAGTATACTACGATACCAAAGCATTGTGTGACTCGCTATTGACAGGATTGGAGGTATATGAAATTTGGAGGGAAATGACAACTAGGATGTTTCTGTGTAATATAAGTTTGGATTTAACACTTTTCTGGCAAAGCTGGTACACTTTTAGGGTTTTCATAAATGGCGCTGACAGGGGAAATTTGGATGGACTTCTCAGCATAATCAACCCCTGAGCTATATGAAGCATATATTTGTCCAAAAGCTTCTAGTTGCCTGACAAAGCGCCATTTGACGATTTGCTCTTGATATCTGGGAATCTTTCCTACTTGTGGAAAATACGATGTTTTATCTAAGAAAAGAATGTGGTTTGCAACAGTGCATCATTTGATACGTTTCGTTGAGTCGAAAAAGAGCCGCTTTGTCGGAACAGTTTCGATACAAAATCTGAGGCTCACTTGCAACATGGTCAACATGGCAACACTTGCAACAGGGGCCTACCAAAGTTGAAATACGTTGAGCCTTGAAACCTCTAATGCCACATCAACTCTACCAGAGATTAATGAGCATTTCTTTATTCGCTGGACTGTTAATTGACCTGAATTCGATTTTGCATGTTGCCATACTATAGTGTACTCTCAATTGCCCCCACCTTCTCATAACTGAACGTTTTGGTACCTTTTCCTTTCCGTTTATGTTCCCAACCTTTAAGAGACGCCTTCCATTTATGCAACACTCTAGGCTCCAAAATTTTTTAGTAACGTTTGCCCCTAATTGACGTCCAAGGGTTGGTAAAGTTCCGAAATCATAAATCAAAATATCATAAACGTTCCTTTAGAAAATTTATGTTACATTTTGTTACCGTGATATTGTAACCACGTAACTTCTACGTCAATGTTCAATGTTATTGTGATTGTCTTCAGTTGTTTTAAGATCGAGTTGTTGTTCACAAGCTATGAATCATACGAGTTGGTATCAGAACACATTCTTCTGAATTTATTACTAGAACACATTCTTTTGAATTTAGAAACCAAGACGTGATTTCTCGCACCGTATCGGCCCACAAATCAGTATCAGTTTTTGTGCCAGTATCAGTATCAGTAATGGTATCCTTAATAATATCAGCATCAGTATCAGTATGGGTATCAATATCAGTATTGGTCTCGGTTTTGGTATCAATATCAATAATGGTATCAGAATTAGTATCAGTATCCATATAAGTATTGGTATGGGTATCAGTATTGGAGGAAACTAAAAAAACATCTGACTCAACAAATGTTGCCTCAGATGTTTTTCTAGTTTCCCCCGGCCTTAACTTGAAAAGAACTCACACTAAGGCGTATCCTTACACATCAAAGGATCCCGTCAGATTCTTGGGGAAATTCGAGACAACAATTGAAACTCAAAGAAAATGACAGTCGCAACAATATACCTAGTTGCTAAGAACAACAGTGGTTGTCTTCTCAGTTTTGAGACAGCCAAGGAGCTAGGCGTGGTTTCTGTCAATCTAAATACAGTCCTGACTCTCCCACAAAGAGAGTGGATTCAGTCCGATTATGTCAATCACGTATCTGGGACATGTGCTTATTCTTCCCACCAAGTTTCATCCCGATCTCTCCACTCTAAGCGTTTTACAAGATTTCTGTTTCCCCCCACCAAACCCCTATGTCCCTGGATCCGATTCGAATTGAAAATGGAGCATCTGAGACATAAGATCCTTCTACATATCAAGTTTCATTAAGATCCGATGACCCATTCGTAAGACAAAGATACCTCAATTTTCACGTTTTCCAAGAATTCCGGTTTCCTGTGAAAAAGTAAGTTGTATTTCAATTCTTTGTTTTAAGTTGCATAGTTTTGGGTACTTGATATGAACCTATTGGTTTCCTAAAATTATATGCGTTCTCTTTTCTTCCTCATCTTTTTACCTTTCCATCCTATGCATAAGCATTTGGTTCTATTGTTTCCTCTCTTTCTATCTTAGTTTATAACTTATTGATTTTTGCAAAACAGCGTCTTAATAGGTACACAAATACTGAACCCTTAGATTGCGGCTCGGTAGATTTTTTCTGGGAGCCCGAAGGATTGCTTGTATGATTAACAGTCTTAAAGCAAATTCACTTACTGAATACAGAATTGACCAGAAAAACTATAGTTTTTAGATTTTGACTAGCAAATTTGACCAATAGAGTCAATAATCAAATATCTTTGATAAGATTTCTGTATGAAAAGACATTAAATTGATTTAATATCAAAAAACTAGTAATTGCAAAAAATATTTATATATATTTTAACATGAGATGACAACAATTCAAAGGGCTTAAAAAAGAAAATCAGTAGTTCGAAGCTTGGTAGACGTATCTTTACAAGTAAGAGGATATTTATATGAAGGATATTTGAATAAAGGATATTCAAATAAAGGATATTCAAATGAAGGATATTTAAATAAATGATATTCAGATGAAGGATATTAAAAAGCAGGATATTTGAACAAAGGATATTTAAATGAAGGATAGTTAAATGAAGGATATTCAAATAAAGGATATTCAAATATATTTAAATGAAGGATATTTGAATAAAGGATATTCAAATAAAGGATATTCAAATGATGTATATTTAAATGAAGGATATTAAAATAAAGGATATTTAAATGTAGGGAAATATGACAATATTGGCTTCTTATGGGAGTTTTAAAATACCATTTATCAAAATATAGGAAGACATCGGTCATTTTTACATAAATGCTTTTTTTCAATCTCAGAAGCAGATACTGGTTCACAGGAAATTGACTTGAATGATGCTCCAGAGCTAGTTCTAGACCAAATCTTCATGCATTTAATGTCTTTAAGTTCGATCCATTGGCTGTGGTTTTTAAACAAATAGTGAAAAACATTTCAAGGAACCAAAAAAACTGCTAAAATAACAAGATCATATATTTAGATGATAACCAGATGAGATTCAGAAGAATATCATGACTCTTACAAAATACTTAAACGTTTTTCATAGCGTACTCTTCACCATTATCTATTTGTAATATTTAGGTTGTCTATTTTTAAATAAGTCTATATACCCTCAAAAATTTTCTTACCTTTTCCAACATTTATCGAGATATAATGACGTCATCGTTGTGTCACTTCACCATTTTTTTTCTTGAAAACAAATTTCATTTTCGTATAGACCAAATGACAATTGCTGTTTGCAGTATGTTTTACTGCCATAGCTTGGGCTTGCAGCCGCGCTTGATCGCGCCGAGCACTACATGAACGCAGGCGCGGATATGCTGTTCATTGAGGCGCCGGGAAACCGTGCGGCGATGATGCAAATTGTAGAGCGTTTTGCATGCCGCATTCCGCTGCTTGCCAACATGGTCGAAGGGGGCAAGACTGAATTGTTGCCGGCAAAGGAGCTGCAGTCCATCGGCTATTCGATCGTGATATATCCAGGTGGACTTGTTCGCGCGCTGGCTAAAACGGCGCAATCCTATTTCGATAGTCTGATTGAGAATGCTGCCTTTAGGTATTCGGTCGTAAAGTAGGTATTTTCTATGGGGAGAAGTGACTGGGATATTTTTTTCTGCCTTCTTTCCGTGTGTTTAAGCTTATTCAAGTCACCTTTAAAAGACCACTTCACATTCAACAATAAAAATGATTTTATTAGTTCGGGGTATTAATCCTTAGGCTCTAGGCGCTCCTTGTGAATGTACAAAGATAAATATGAATCAGCAAATTCTAAAAAAGGGATTTAGGTGAATTAGCTTTTGTAAGGCGAAAATCTTGGCCGATTCGAATTAATATTTTTGATTTTGTTTTTAATTGGCAATGAACTTCTAAGCCAATGACTATTTCGTAATCCATTAAATTAATCCTTGCAAATGGAACCTTGGGAGCGAGGTAAAATTGTGAAAGTCGGATTTTAAAGGGGAATATTGTATTCTTTAGTAAATAAACCGTCAAGTCCGCTTATTTTGGAGAAAATTAGATATTTCTCTACCTAAAAGTAAACTTTGATAAAAAAACGTCTTTTGTTTGGAAATTCTCTTAGATTATACATCATAACAGATTCAGGAATTCCTTCAGAAGAATCGCATTTTGATGCTGATTTTAAATATATAAGTTTCGTTAAGTTTAGACTTACCCATCAAAAGTTACGAGCCTGAGAAAATTTGCCTTATTTTGGAAAATTGGGGAAAACGCCCCTAAAAAGTCATAGAATCTTAAAGAAAATCGCACCATCAGATTCAGCGTATCAGAGAACCTTATTTAAGAAGTTTCAAGCTCCTATCTACAAAAATGTTATTTGTTTTTTTTGTTGTTTTTTTTTCCAGGAGTGATTGTGTCGACCCATTGGTCCTAGAAACATAAGCTTAATTGTAAGTTACGTATATTTTTACTAATAAAACATTCATAAAAATTAAAAGTTCTAGTTGCTTTTTTAAATAACCAAAAAATTGGAGGGTAACTATGCCTACTCCCCCACTCTTTTTTCTCTAAATCGTCCGATCAAAACTGTGAGAAAGCCATTTAGCCATAAAAATAAATTATTATGCAAATTTCGTTTTAATTATTCATGTGTGGAGAGCCAAAATCAAAATATGCCTTAATTTAAAAACGTTCAGAAATTAAATAAAAAGAACGCGTTAGACTCAATATATGTTCCTTTTCTAGATGATTAACCTGATGAAACATCCTGATCTACTCCAGGATAACAGCGAAGAAGAGAATTTCAAAACAAAAGAAAAATTGTTTACGTCTTCAAATAAATACAATAATTTAGAGAAGGCGAAAAATTTTTTGAAAAAGCATTTGGATATTATTGTATAAATAAAAAAAGAAACGTTGTATATATATATATTTTGACCAGACTTCTAGGTAGAAGATTATTACTTGATTTTTGAGCATGCCATTACGATAGGTTATTACTTGTTTCCCCCTATTTTCTAAAATAAGGCAAATTTTCTCAGACTCGTAACTTTTGTTGGGTAAGACTAAACTTGATAAAACTTATACCTTTAAAATCAGCATTAAAATGCGATTCTTTTGATGTAGCTATTGGTATAAAAATTCCATTTTTAGAGTTTTGGTTACTATTGAGCCGGGTCGCTCCTTACTACAGTTCGTTACCAGAACTGTTTGATTCGTTACCACGAACTGTTTGATATTAGGAAAGACAATAGGTTTAATGTAAACTAGTAATGGAAGTAGTGGATATCTCAAGTCATTTTAGTTTCGAAATCGGCCGTTGAGTAATTTAAACGCAATTTAAAAAAAAAGGTATTACGAGCTGAGAATCAAAGCCGTTGATTGTAACTGACTTAATTATACTATTGGTCAAGTCAAATTGAAACAGAAAAACAAAACTCCCTCTCATCCCCTCTGGGCCATTTTGTGAATCTTCCCCGTATTTCCTGCCGCAAAAGAAGGGTTTCAACACCATTAAAGAAAATGGTTTTGCAAGGGATCAATTGGTAGATTCACTTTGTGCAAAGTACCAGCTAGCTGGGATCGAAGCGGGCGTACTCCATCAGGTTGGTGCCGTCCCCCAGCACCGACTCGAGCACCTCACCCACCGTGCGCTCGGGGCTGCGGGCCCAGGGACGCAGCACCAGCCCGTCCACGTCGCAGACCTCCTCGAGGCCGTGCTCGCCCACCACCAGGTCGGCCGCGGGGTCCGTCAGGATCTGTCCTGCCAGCTGGAAGGCGACCTCGCGCATCTCGCTGGTGGTGGCCGGGGTGCACAGATTGAGCATCACCCCGCGCCGGGAGTCGGGGTGAACCAGATTACCTGCTCAAAATGAAGTTTCGCATGTTTGCAAAAGGATTTAAGTCGAACAAAGCCTTGAAAGCAAATTTTGCAAGTAGGATCCTGAGTAGCTTTTGATAAGCAGCCTGGCGCTTCTTGGTGCCTGTGTATCCATCTTCGATAATATGCAGCAACTACAAGCAAGACATGAATTATTTTTTAATATCAGAGATATGACATTAGGATGAGACCTTGCATAATACAAAATTCAATTTTAGAAAGGATATTTCATCGAAGGTAGTAATGCTAATGCTATAGCCCCTCCTACTTTTGGAATTTCCATCCAATGGTGGGGATTATTACACAGTCAAAGTGCTTCTATAAACTCTGATACGTGGAATGTGTTTAGAAAACGGAAAAGGTTCTGCACAACGGTCATTTTCTAATTCTAATATTCCTCTTTTTTCCTTATTTCATGGACGTATCTTTTTTGAAACGAAATGATTTGACTATGAGTAGAATATCAATGGAGAGGATGGGGGGGGGGCAGTTCCGGTTTTAGGCCTTTTTAATAGGGCGGGCAAGGTATACCACAGGGTCCATAAAAAGTAAATCTTTTCAAAATGATAAGACTTGGGTCAAATACTGTTGCTCGTAGAAGTGAAGATTTAGGAGGTGACATAATTCGGCAAATAAAAGGAAAAAACAAAGAGCTTTTACTGGTATTCTCTTGCTTTGGATGAATCAACTGATGTGTGTGATGCCTCTCAGCTCTTAGCATTCATTCGTGATGTTTATAGTGAATTTAATGTGACCCAAGAATTAGCATCAGTTCACAGCATGCACAGCACAACAACTGGGAAAGACATTTTCAATGAAGATATAATTTGTTTGTGGTACAAAATAAAAATATTGCACGAAATAGCGAAAACATTGTGTACTTAAAAGCTTTTTTCCGTCTGACACTCCTCAGAGTACTAACATCACAAGTCATTGAGGCAGTCCAATTTCTGATTGGCTCCTTCAAAAAACAGTTGGGTATACTCTTTCACACATTCCATTTTGGTCATTTTGACGTTAGTACTCTGAGGAGTGCCAGACGAAAAAAGCTTTTAAGTACACTATCTTCTTCTTAGCTTTTGAGCCTCGATGGCTCAATGGTTTAGTGATGAAGATATTTAAGTATCGTTCGATGAGGTAGATGTTGGAAATTCTTCCACAGGCGAGGATTTGGATGTGTCTGCATACTTTTTCAAACATACAAACTTTTCCCCAATATTTTCTCTTGTTTTGTATTGCGTCGCAAACGACTTGCGAGCCACGGTATGTGACAATAACCAGAGCATTATGGTAAGGCGACAGTACGGGGGCATTTGCTAAATTATTATGTAAATGGTTAGGAAGCGAACACCATAAAATGTTCTCATCATTGCTTATTTGTGCTTTTTTAATTGTTTCCTTTTAATTTTTGCATTTTTCTAGGGATATATTTACATTAATTACCTTAATTTGCACTTCAGAGCTGTAAGGTCCAATGGATCTGTGTCGCTCTATGAGTGATGGTGAATGACATCTGTTACTGATCTGGATCTTGCCAGCAGTATTTCCAGTACCTGCATGACCACTCGCTATCCAGTGACTTCTTGAAAGTTATAGGCGAGGTTGCTGACACTGTAGACTTGGAGAGGGAATTCCAGTCATTGAAAATTCTTTCAGAGAAGAAGTTTTGAGGAGTAATTTTACCATTTCTGCATTTTTGTTGAGTGCATATAAGCATCAGACCATTAAGTCAAGCATTTGGGTCAGATCGTGAATGGATCAATAAACATTACGCGATCAATTAACAGGGGGCCTTTAAAGGAGGCCTACTACTTGAGGTATAATAATAGGCCTGCTTTCCTACAATAATATATTATAATAATCCTATAATAATAGGACTATTATAATAGGAGTTCTATAGTATTTAATTTAAGAAAGGATTAATTCTTTCTGAAACTGAGATCAGACGCTTACCTAGGCAATGATACAAATTCGCCGTTCCTTATTTGCTGCGAAAACGTGCCCATTTTGTTCGATATTGGACTGCGCAATATGAGACATCTCTTCACGCTCCTGGTGGAAGTTTGGTGTGACCAAATCAGCTAGTTACTTTTGACAACCTTCATCGACTATTATCTCTAGAAATTTCATGTTAAAACGGTTTTGAAGTGTTTTTAGGTTAAAAGGGTTTTGTAGTATTTTTAGGTCCATCTTGATCATCAACATTAGAAAAATGTCCGAGAATGTGTTGAGGTTCGTCCATTTCCTTGTAGAACACTTCCGGACTGGCCCTGCCAGCGGCAATCGCCACGACTGCCAATAAAGCATTTCGCTGTAAAGGATCGACGTCTATGCTGGCGATATCGGATACATCTGTCCGTACTCGTCGTCGTCGTCCCTTTAACAGGCAAACAAATTTTATTTCTGCATTATCTTGTGCGCGTTCCAGGCGTTCTTTAATACCTTTTTGCTCCTTTCTACTCCATTGTGCACCTAGAATAATTATATTGAACGATTCTGTATCATTGTCAGTCGTCTGATTTTTTCAAAACAGTCTCAGCATCCCTACCTCTGCGAAGTTCAACCAGGACTGAAAAATAAATTGTTATGAAACGAGGCAATTCAATGAAATGAAAGAAGATGATTTAAAAACAGGTTTTTAAATGCCAGCCTAGCTTTTTTCGCTGCTGATCTTATAGCTCTATTTGTGACAGGTTCTGTGTTAATATCTATTAGTTCTAAAATATTTTGTAAGGTCATTTCACTGAATGCTTTATACACAAATTTAATTAAAAATAACCTTACAAAATATTTTAAAAAACTTGATATGGTGGTGAGGCAGTTTCCCCTGTGGCAAAGGGTAGGAGGATAATTGGTAGTTATGTTTGAATAAATGAGAGGTAAGATTGTTTCTGAGCATAGGAAAAGTGACCAGGCTGCATATTATGTTTAAAAGTAGCGGTGGAGGATCTCGGCTTCCAGGAATGGACTGAGTATTGTAATTAGGTGTAATTTATTTTTTTAATTGATAATAAACACCATTGAACATTGGTTATCGAAAAATTGCTATAATCATGGTCTTTTTTTTCATTTCTTTGTTTTTTAATGTCTTTTATTCCCTTTTAGCAACCATCAGTCTTTTATCTGCGGCTTAACGTAAATCAAAGTAAAAACATAATAATTAAATAAGAGGATTACCAACAATATTTTTATTTAGGTTCTTAAGATTTGGCTGGGTGTTGATACATGGTGCTGGTTGATTTATTTCTCAGGACAAACTCAAGTTTCCTCCCTTATTAGTTTTCTGTGTTCTTTGGACCCAGTGTGCTGTTGCTAGACTGACATTTGTTAACTTTTTTCCCCAGGAACTGGCTTGATTTTGTACTATGCTAACAAGATAATACCAAGCAGGAATAAAACAATCTCAATAGCACTGGCAAGATTAATAATGTAATGGCTGCCAAAAAAGAGTACTAAGCACAGCAACCCAATTGTACCGGCAACTCCCCACCCGGGTGATTGCAGTTCAAAGAATATACCCAACATACCCAGGGACATTAACAAAGCGCTAATCACGGAACCGGTTAAAAATCGTACTGTCGTTTCAGCCCAATTTTCTTCGGAGTAAACAATCTCTTCATCTTGAAGGCCAAGTGTATCGAGAAAGGCATCAGGAATAGGTATATACTAAACTGGAGAGTTTAGAATTTGACAATACAGAAGATGAATGGAATAATTTTAGGAAAATTGATTAAGAAGTTGCTGATGGTGTCTTAGGGAAGAAAGTTATAAACACAGCTAGGAATATTAGTGAAAATGTTTTATGTTTAATTTAGAGTGGGAGGGCCTGTACAAGAATTATATGAGTGATAGATCATATGAAAATAAGAGGAACGTAAAGAAAGTGGAGAAAGCATTTAAATGTGAATTAAGGAGGTGTGACGTGGAGGCCTTCTCAACGTGTAACGCTACCACTATTCCGTTCTACATTTACTACTCAATGTTTGGTTTCCAACGTGTTGGTGACTTGGCGTGGGCAGCAGGCGATAGCCAAGCGCGTGGTTTCCTATTAGGCGCAACTGCGGGTAGAACCACACTTAACGGTGAAGGTCTACAGCACCAAGACGGCCACTCACATGTTCAAGCGAACCTAATTCCTAACTGTATTACTTACGACCCAACGTATGGTTACGAAGTAGCAGTTATCGTTCAAGACGGTCTACGTCGCATGTACGGTCGAATCGGTCGCGCGCATCGGCGACGTCGACGGCGACGGTGTCACCGACTTCGCGGCTGGCACGGAGGAGCGGACGGGTGCTGCCGGGTATGCGCTCGTCGTGTCCGGCCGCGACGGACGCGTCCTCTACACGGTCGGGATCGGCCGACCGGACATCGGTGCCTCGGTCCGCGTGGCGGAGCTCGGAGGCGATCTCGACGCGGACGGCGTGCCGGACTTCGCCGTCGCGTGGTCGCCGCGCCTCCGGGGGGATCGCCGCGGCCACTGTCTGATCGTGTCCGGGCCCTAATGCCATTTCTTACGCTAAATTCATCAAACTATAAAAAGAATTAATAAAGTTTAAAATCAAATTTAAAATTGTTTTTAAAATGTACAACTGACTTAAAATTTCGTATATTTTGAGGTATATTCATTCATTTATTAGTTTGATACTTCGTCTGTTGAAGACGATTGTCAACTCTGTTATCAGAATCCTCTAAAGTTTCATTTTTTAACTTTACTGTCTTCAATTTTTTTTTTCGTGTGTCTGAATTTTTTTCGACTTCTCGATATACCCGAGTATATATTTGGCAATTTTGTTTATAGCCTCTATTTCAAATTTCATACATATGTTTGTGGTTATATATTTGTTTGAATTATTAGGTCGTCAGACAAACAATTCCTTGTCTACAACTGTCGATCCCGATATCTTGTGTGCAGCTTTTGCGACTTTAGAGGAAGACGTGAAAACTTGGACAGATAAAAAGAAGCAGCAAGAAGTACAAAGAGAAGTTAAGAGATTGCAAGAAGAAATGGAGAAGGCTCGAAAGCAAGAACCTGTCAAGAGTCAGGATTTTAGAGAAAGAAGTCATGGGCGGTATGGGCATGGGCGGCATGAGCACGGGTGGTGGCATGGGGGGCGGTGGGTTCGGTGGTGGCGGCGGTTTCGGCGGTGATGGGACTGCACCGCGTGGTGGGCGCACAGGTGGGATGTCTGCGCAGCACCAGCCAGAAGATGTTCTCAAAAGAGAGTTGAAAGACTGGCTCGATACGGGCGTATCGAACGAGACGCCACCATCGGAACCCATGGTCGGGCAGCTACAGGATCTCGCCGAAAGTTCGGCTCCGGAGCAGTTTTACCGCTTGCACGATTGCCGTGGCCGCGCTGACCGGCGCGAATGCCGAGGAAGAGATGCGCCTGAACCGGCTGGCCGGGGGCGGGCTGAAAAAGGATCCGGCCAGCCTGATGGACGCGATCAAGGAAGTGGGGTTCTTCCCCGGCCCGCGCGTCGTTCTGGTCGAGGATACGCCCGACAGTGCCGCCGATGCGATCGCCGCCGCGCTGCAGGAATGGCGGTCGGGCGATGCGGTGATCGTGGTGACCGCGGGCGGGTTGGCCAAGTCGTCGGCGCTGCGCAAGCTGTTCGAGCCGCACCCGCCAATATTTTTTAAGATCCCACAACTGCTTCTGGTAAATGTCCTAATAATAAGAATTTAGGAACCCCCTCCCCTACACGCAGGTCAAACCCTGTACAACTCTCAAAGGAAACAAATAAGACATTTATTCTTACTTCCCACCATGTTTGGTTGAGTCAAAATTACTAGTTGAGTCTATTCAAAATTGAGTAGATACTGCGAGAAAAATAATTCAAGGATCCCTTCCCCTACGAAGGTAAAAACTGTCAACAGCCCTAAAAAAACACAGAACTAAGCACTCCTTTAAACAAGACTATGGCCAGTAGAGAGGAAAGACTAAAACAAGGCGGATAGTTCACCTGTATCCAAACTAGGCGTCCTCAGCACAAGATAAAAAGAAAAAAAAAACACTAAACTAAAAGCAAATAAAACCACCACCAATAATAATAAATACAATTGTCGCTACTGATCCACGTGGGGAAAAGAAGCTAATAGAGTTACTTCAATGAGAACATCAAAGCAAGTTTAAATCAAAGAAATAAGTTTCAATTTTCATAATTTTTCCTCAGTTGCTTTGATGTTCTCAGGAGGAGCCAAGGGGACTTCATAAGAAAGGGGACGAGGAAACAAATAAATTTGTAACTCTAATTCGCTTAAGAGTTCATGCAGTGTTAGCCCCTGTGGAACTTCGAATCTACTCAAGGTGAAGTAGTGAGGTAAATAAAAAGACAGTGAATACATCTACGCTATCACAATACTGTATCTGTAATATCTAGGCAACAACTCGGGGGATCGAGTGATCCCCCGTTTTACGGAGTGTTTATCAACTATTACGTGTAGGGGAAGGCATAAGACTTCCAAGACATGGACATACAGGCTGTTGCAGGGGCAGTTCATCATTTCCACCTACCGTGATCACGGGATAGCCTCTCCAGTTCTCTGCAGAGTGGTTATGACCACTGTTTAAGACAAGTTGTCCACTCACTTCATCATGGAACATCTTTGGTTGTACGAGGCCCACGCGCAGTTGCGTCATCACTTTGATTTGACCGCTATCGAGTGCGCTTGCTATCTCATCCTCAGCTTCTCTACGAACTCTTGCATAGGTACAGCGCTCTGGGTTTGATAGCGAAGCGGCTATCGAAGAAAGGTGAGACTCTATTGCGATATTTTATCAAAGGAGCTACTAAAAACGAACATGTATGAAAAGATTCATTCAGAGGATAATAGTTTAATTGAAGAAATGGAAAATATAATTTTTAAAACATTTAATATTAAAATTAGTGTTAATGATAAAAATTTCCCTTTCTTATATTGGCAGATTCCCCCTAAATTACGCTTGATTGCTGGGGCAGCTAGGTGCCCAACAAGAATTGGGGCGACTAACCTGCCTTTTATTTTAGGGGAAATTAGAAATAAATTTAAAACTTATTGTGTCACAGTTACAAGTAGTCACAGTTGCAGTCGCAAGTAGTGTTGCAAGAACTGAAAGTCACAATTAGTTGCAGCAATAAGTACTCGCATTCGCAGTTGCAAGTAGTCATAGTCACAAATAGACGCAGTCCCAGTCGTAAGCATTCAGAGTCGCAAGTAGTCATAGACGCAGTCGCAAGTAGTAGCAGTTGCAAGTAGACGTAGTCATAAGCAGTTGCAGTAGCAGCAATAGTAGTATTTAGTAGAAGTAGTACCAGTAGATGTAGCAATCGTAGAAGTATTAGGTCACAAGTACTATCATAACATTAGACCAGAGAAAATACTCTTCTAGCACACAAATAATCGACGAGGACACAACTTTAAGCTAAAATAAAACATTTTCAATAAAGAAAGTGGAAGGTGGGCCCTCTCAAACGGAGTAGTCAAGTAACGGAACAACCTCCCCCAAGAATTGATTACAGCTGACTAAAAGTTCTTTCGAGAATATTACTGACAATTTTTAAAGTGGAAGTAAGTTTTTAAAGAGGCGAAAGCCTTTTTATTGTAGTATATTATTATCATTATTATGGTTTCGGTTTGATCCGCGCCACACACTGGCCTGGGTGCGCCTGCCGAGCCAGATGCCGCCAATGGCCAACGGCGCGCCGCTTGGCGCCGGCGCCACCCTGCGGCATCGCGGCTGGCCGGGATTGCAGGCCGCATTCAGCAGCGGCCCGTTTGTTGGTTACAGCGTGCTGAATCCCATCGAAGCGCAGGTCGCGTGGCTGCAACAGGAACGACCAACCTACCTCATGGCCTACGCGGAAAGTCTTGAGCATCTGGCATTGGCCTGGGGCGAGCGCGGCGCGCCCTGGTCACTTTCCTCTATAGCCCTAATACTGCTGTGACTCATCTTCAAAACAAAATTGCTTGACGGTATACTATATCTTCGCTGTGGTTTTATATATCTGCTGGTGTTGGTTTGGTTATTTCAAAACAGCTTTTTCTCCACGTTAATCAGAAATCCTGTAGAGTGTGAACTATGGTGACTTATTTATCTTTTAAATGTCAATAAAGAGGTCCGTCCTGCTGAAAATCACCGACACATCTTAAAAGTTAGTACTTCAGTTGAATGTTTAATTTTGCATTTTATAGGCCAGCCGGTCAGCCATGCGCCGCCGCCCATGCCGTGGCTGCCGGCCTCCGCGCTGCCCGGCACCTTGAACTGGGTGAGTTGGGCCAGGAAGATGACGATGGCGAGCCCGTTGACGAAGCCGAGCATGACCGCGTGCGGGACCAGGCGGATGAACTTGCCCAGTTTGAACACGCCGGCCAGCAATTGCAGGATGCCCATCAGCACCACGGTGGCGAACAGGTATTCCACCCCGTGCTGGGCGACCAGGGCGACCATCACCACGGCCAGCGCGCCGGTGGCGCCTGGTAATTTCTGTATAGTAGAAAGTCAAAAGAAAAATAAAAAGCTTACACATCCTTTAATGCTAATTATCCACTTTCACTTTGTAGTGAACTGGTAAATCCAAGGCATTATTTAAATATTACGTTTATGCTTTGTTTATTTGAAGAAAGGCCTTCTGACTCAATGGAGATTATACAGTTTCTCATTTCAAGATTAAATTTGTTTTAAAAGATTCTTTGGCTATGGGAAGACCTTGGTGAAGCAAATTTGGTTGAATAGCAATTCTTGCAAGTGAACATTACTTTTTCTCATTTTAGATAGTTTCTCATAAATATTGGAAGAAACAGATAGATCATAATTATATCAGAACCAGGGATCAAACCTGTGACCTACCTTGGTGATGCCTGATCTTCAGATTTATGGCAAGGCGTACGTTAAAATTGTTGAATCAAATCGAATAAGCGATACGAAGTTGATTACTTCTTGAACTCATGTCTACAATTATTGACGGCTCGGCAAAATATCAACAACGCGAGCAAGAAGCAACAAGAGACTTTTCTCTTTACGGAGTGTAGCTCATTTACAATTATTGAGCAGGGTTGCCAGTGTAGTACGAAAGTACTACTTTTAGTGGTTTTTAATCAGTGTAGTATTCTTTTGTGATAAAATAGTACTTGTCAGTAATTTTCAAAACAATTTCAAATTAGTTTGTGTCTTCGCCCGCTTCTTTGTTTTTGCTATATTTTACATCTAGTATAAATAAGTACTATCCAAGGCCGCATCCAGAGGGAGTCAGGTTTCGAACCCCCCCCCCCCATCCCCTGTAATTTTTGTCCGACTCGCAAAAACGTTATAAAATTCAGATAAGTGCCACTCATTACGGTTACTTGCGCGGCCACCATCACCCTAGGCTTGATGGCCTTATTTGGAAGACCAATGACAATGGTCAGTCAAATCGTACCGCCATTTATTCTTGCCGTTGGCGTTGGTTTCGCAGTACACCTTTTGGCGATCTATTTTCAACGAACCGACAAAGGTGAGGACCACCGAACCGTTATGGGTGCCGCGTTAAGACACTCCGGCCCTGCAATCGTCATGTCGGCTATGACGACAGCTTTTGGCATGGCTTCATTCATGTCCTCAGATCTAACGGACGTACATTTGTCAAAAAATTCAATAATTGTCGGATAAATGTTGGAGGCGTAAATAAATTCTGTCATTTTTTTTCTCCCTATCAAAATAATGAAAAGCTTTTTCAACATAATCATTTAATAAGCCTTTGTAGCTCAGTGGTAGAGCACTGGTCTCGTAAACCAGGGGTCCTGAGTTCAATCCTCAGCAGAGGCACATTAATTACTTTTGTAGCTATTAAGCCAGTTAAAACTAGGCACATGGAACTGTAATGGGATTTTATTCACCAAACTGAATGTTTATTGTTGACATTTTTGTTCTTATTATTGGTATTGTAAATAATGAGACTTCTGTTGTATAAAGTGTAATTTTTAAGGCCAATTAAAAAGGAAATTTCGCTAATACTGAGAATTACCTATTTCTAGTAATCGATTTTTTCTCTGCATGTCAATTATATCAGACCTAGGAAACACGCGATCAAAAGCTTGCGGAAAACGGTAACAGGGAGAAGATTGATTCAAGAAAATAAGATTATCATCTTATGCGAATTGTCAGGATGTCGCTAAGAAATTTCCAGAAACAATAACCCTAATCTTAGGCGTTGGTTTTTCAAATTATTTTGCGTAAGCTCAATCTCGTATAAATTGATCAAAATATTCAAAAAACACACAGATTAGCATTTCGGGGTTATTACAACGGTGTGCTGCAATTAAACCTCATAGCTTATTATTTAAACCTAATAACTATTTATTACATTCTGATTGACTTACGAGACTGCTAGACTACATTCATTTTTGTTGTTAAAAATAATCTTCAGAGTATTAATCTCATATGATACTTTTTAACTTAACTTTGATTGAGGATAATCTCCATAAATGAAAAATTATCATAATAAGAAAATTATCATAAATAAGAAATGTCAGCACATGTCAATTATCTAACAATCCACTGTCATTTGTTTGTTTTTGTTGTTTTTTTTGTGTGTTTTTTTGCCAGTAAAGCGCAAATTGTGTTCTGGTCTTAAGAAGGCATAGGGGTTATCAACACTACTCGTGTTAATTTTTGCTCGTTTTGAGTTCGACTCGGCTATTTATTGCAATTTCTGTTCGTTTTGAGTTTCATTTATTTATTGATAGGGATCTGTGGTAGTTTTGCGCACGACGCGTTCCAGCACCTTCAGGCGTACGCCGTTGCTGCCGATGCGCACTTCCCGGCCCACCCAATCGAACTCAGACCAAGGCTTAGCGCCTTTAATGATGACATTGGGCCTGAAGCGGATCGGATCCAGCTTGCGGCCAGCGGCTTTTTCCAGTTCCGCCAGACTCGCCAAATTCACGATGTGCAGGCACTTCTCCGCGACATCTGTGAAGTTATGGCCTGGCGCGCTCACGACTTTGGGCGGGCCGCGCAGACTGTCTTCCATATATCCAGCGATGGGCCTTTAATCAATGGGTATGTAGAAAGCTGCCAAGGGTTGAAACTATATTGGAATGGAATCCATGCAGTCATCGACTTCGAAAATGGCAACAGACTGTTATTTATGACTTAATCCTGTACTTCTTTAAAAGGAAACAACAACAAAAAATCAGTTCACACTGCTCGGAGTCTGTTTTTTGCTTTTCCAAAATCGGCTAAATTACAAACGATAAACGTACTTGGGTCCTGTTAAAACTAATTTTGAGATTTAAATGTCAAGCTGCTACCTTCTCAATATGTAAGATCAGCTCAAAATCTCTCCCCTCTCGAGAAGATCAGGATATCAACACATATTTGTAAAGGAAAATATAAATATTTTGAGTACACTTTAATGTCATTGCATCAGTGTTGCATCAAACATTTCAGGTCTAGTTATTAAGCAAAACGTTTAAAAAATAGTGACATTATCATTTAAGCATTTTTATATTAATGCGAAATAATGAGGAAACGAATAACTGCAAATAGCAAGCTAGATTTTATGAATTAACGTAGTATTCTTGTACAATAAGCTACAATTTCTTTAGTTTAAAATTTCAGACCATGAAGACATCTCAGTTGAAACTTCAGTACGAAGGGAAAATCAACAGGAAACAAAATGGTCACATTAATTTTTGAAAGCCTACTTTTATTGTTAAATTTCAAACAGAAATTCCAAACAAAAGATTTCATTTTAATACATGAGTTTTATTTAAACAAAAAAACAGTTAAACAAAATTCAATACAATAAAATTCTTATTATAAATATTTTACATTTATTCGTCTACATTCAAGTTTATGACATGATGGGGGCTAGGACGGTATAAGGCCTAATATGCATAACTTATTACTATTCTTTTCACCAGACCACTTTGTATGGAAGGAGTTGTCGTAGAAACTTCGGAGGTGTCTCTTTTGATTGGAAATTGAAAGTTCTAGCGCCTTTTTTAAGATTCACATTGATTCGATGGTAAAAAGCATCCTTGTCCTTCATTCCCTTTGGCTTTCCTACCCCGAAATACATAAGATAAAAAGTTTAAGATACAACTATACGTCAAGGGATGATATGATCCCCACAGCACTTAGGGCAAGGGTTGTAAGTTACGCAAGCTGCCCGGTAGTAAATATTTTCGTCAATTTCTTGTTCCTCTAGTAAATATAGTCGTTTGCGTGATAAAAGGGGCAATTTCCATATTCCAAGTTTTTCTCTATTTTTTCTGGTTTTTCCAATTTCACAATGCTAATTTTATATATCAGACGATGCAGCAATCACGATGCTCTTCTGGTGAAGTAAATGTATCAAATCAAAAAGAATTTGCTACTTTTACAAAATAAATAAAAAATTATACAGGGTTGGCCTTTGTCAAAAATATGAAAGTATTATAATTCAAAATATTCTCTCCTTACTACAATTCGTTACTAAGAACTGTTTGACAATCAGCCTAAAAAAGTAGATCCTATTCATGTAGGCTAGGTCAATCCCAACTTGGTTCATTTAGGTTAGGTTGATCCCAATTTGGGCTTTAGATTCACACCTGGATGTTTAATACACCCAGCTTAAGAACTTTCCATGATTTTGTCATCCACTATGTCTTGAGCCAAGCAGCCAAGTAACGGAGCAGGTGACTAGTTTTGTCATCTTACTACGATACATCAATATTTACCCTTTCGGGCCGATGAATGATCCGGTGCTGCGCCTCAACTCTCTCGCGATGACCTTGACCGGCGTGCCGCGCGCCAGCAACCGCTCCAGGTGTTGAACTTCCTGATCGTCCCAGTGTGGCATGGTGGTTTCGTTCCCATGAAGTCGCCCCCCGCCAGTTGCGGTCGCAAGGGTCCCCTGCCCGATTGCTTTTCTTATGAAGATGAGACGGCTGCCGGCCGGGAGGGGTAGTGGAGGCAACCGGCAGCCGTCCCTTAGGCGCGGCAGTTCTAACTGGGCCCGGAGCCACCCGCCCGGAGGCTCTCCGTCGGTTTTTTAGCTGTTAGCCTAATAGAACTAAGTATTAAGCTTTTAGTAATGAACTAAATCTTAATTGTTCGGACCTTTCCTAAAACTCCCTCCCAAAAAAAATTGAAAGCCAAAATTCGTTTTATTAATGTACAAGTTACTTAAACATAATGGCACTTGTCAAGAAGATTAATAAGATTGAAGACGCTGAAATACAAAAAGAAACAAAACAAACTACCATTGGTCGTACCAGGTTTTGGATGTGGAAAACCGTTGGAATCTAGTTTAACCTTGTAGTAAAATATTGTACGTGACCCCGCTGATAAGTATACCAATGAAGGAAAAAAATGAATGCATGGTTTCAAAATTCTAAAATTGCATTTATCTTTTGAAGGACTAGTTATCTTCTTGTTTTATTTTTGTTTGTTTAATGATATGATTTTAATTGAGAAGAGGTGTTGGTTTTTATTTGTTCTTTTTTTCAAATTTCTCATTGTATAAATTATATAAATATATATTAAGCACCGTATTGGACAAGACTTATCAAAGAAATCGTACCTTCGGTATCCAGACCTGGAAGTGCTGTAATAGATAAGAACTTTGCTTTACCAATCAAAATGTTCAAAACCAGATTGTAAAAAAAAAACACATTTCACTCTTTTTTTTACAGGATAATTAGTCCTTTACAAGAGTTTTGCAGACTCAAATCCACAGAATGACAGGAAACCAAGCAAACACACACACAAAAAAAAACTGTCCAGCCCTTCCCAGCAAATTCCTAATGCTAAGTTTAAAGCCAAAATAAAATTATTCTATGTATTATATTTCTTTTTTTGTTAATTTGATAGAAAACCCACTTTTGCCCATTTGGGTCCTCCTTGACTTCAACCGTGTAATCTCCCCAAACATTCTCCCAACGAACTCTGTCTTTGTATTCAGGGAAACAGTAAAGAGACGATCTTGGCTCTAGAGGGCCGGAGTCCTGCTGTTGTTCCTGTGGCTGATCGGTTTCCGGCGGAGTACGGCCATCGCAGCGTATCGGGTTACACTTCATACCACACTTTTCCCGAAACTGATCCTCACCTACGATTTCACACGCTTCAATTTCGCTTTTTCCATTGCCCATCAGCCACTCAATGCGACTCCGAAGAGGTCTTGTATGACGGAAGTTACCGCAACCTGTAGCAAGAAAGGTTAATAAGACATTGAAAGGTTGGAAAAAGAAAACTTTATATTATTGTTTATACGTATACTGATTTAAAACATAATACATGGTCAAGAAATCAAGAACTTGTCAGCAATTCACAGGAGCTATTTTGGAAAGTATATATAGATTTGGTGAGTATGAGAGTTGCTTAAATCTTGGTAATCCGCAGTAAAAAAACGTATTAATGTTTCTGACTCCTTCCGGCAAATCGTCCACTATTAGGCTTGAGACTGAGGGAGAAGAGTTATATCACATATTATTCCTAAGTTTTAACAACTCTCCTGTTTCTAAAGAAACTGGAGGTTAGCCTTTCGTCCATCATTAGGGGTATTGTCAGACGTTTAGAGACAGCTTACCCCAGAACTATTTCGCCACCGCTTTTTAAGTTGTTGGTTCTTTCTGTCATCAAACTAGGTGTCTTTGTCTTTTTCTGTCATTGCAAAAAGTTTACCTTTTTTTATTGATTTTTTTTTGTCAAAATACAATGTGCCATTGATTTTTTCTGAATAGCAACGGTAAATCGAAATTTTCAAGTTGAAGTACAAACCTGTTTCGCTTCCAACATCATTTTTCGACAGTTCATCACAAGTTATTTTCTTAATATTCCCACTAAACCTGTTTTTCTCAAGCTGGAGTGCATATCTCTTATCCATCCCAACATTACTTTTCAATTTTACGCGTATTCCAACACCAAACAACTCTTTTTATAAGGCTTTATTATATCATTTCATAACAATTTATTTTCTTAATATTCCTCTTAAACCCGTTTTTTTCAAGTTGGAGTACAAGCAACAGCGGCTTCTTCATGTGGATCGACACCGGCACCGCGACGCTCGAGGGGGGCAGCGACCATCCGGGGACGTTCCGCCGCTACATGGCGTCGATCAGCATCCCGGTCATGGACGTCCGCGAGGTCTTCGTCGAGGCCATGGGCAATCCGACGGTGCTCGAGCAGGACGACGGCTCCCTGCGCATCGGCAACCAGACCTGGCAGGCGGACTCGGTCGAGCGCCGCAAGGCCGCGGCCGAGGCAGGCCGTCCCGTGCTGCTGCTCGAGCGGCCGCGTTGGATTTGAAATGCCATTTTGACTGCAAAGTTGAAACTTTAGCTTGTAAATAGTCCTCGTATGTTTTCAATGGATATCAGATACTTTTCAGGTGTAGAAAGTGCAGCTTTGCTATAGAAAGTGTAGCTTTGCTATAGAAAGATAGAAATTGCAGCTTTGCTATAGAAAGTGCAGCTTTGCTATAGAAAGTGCAGCTTTGCTATAGAAAGTGTAGCTTTGCTATAGCAAGTGCAGCTTTGCTAATAGAAAGTGTAGCTTTGCTATAGAAAATGTAGCTTTGCGAAAGAAGAAGAGAATCTAACTATTCTAAGTTTATAACACATATCAACCCTATGAACGGAAAGCTATTACAGCAAAGCATGAAACTCCCTTAAAAGCGTGAGATGGGGCAGGACCAAGGAAAATGGGGGGTCGTATAGGCTAAACATACATTTATTAGTCTTTTGAATGCACCAATTCATCTTTCTTGATACTGCAATTACACCAACATCACCTTGACAGATACTTATTTATAAAATTATTTAAAAAAAATATTCAGACATTGAAAAGTCACATTAGTGTACAATAATATTGAAAATTTAATTTTTCCTCCCATTGCAACTTTCCAAAATAGTCCACAAAAAAGTAGCTTGTCTAAAACTTTACAAATACTCCTAGGTCCATAGGCTATCTTGGACTGGATGAACTGTCTAGAAATTGACCATCATGGTTAGAGATGGCATCAAATAAGGGATCTAACAGAAGACTATTCCATCAGAGGGGATCTTTCCTTTACCTAATTAGCCTGTAAAAAGAATTTAAATAGGCTTACCAAAAAGGATTTTCCTTTCATAGGTGCAAGGAAAATGCCTTGCAAACCAGCTACAGTAGAACAATATATATTGGATCATGCAGACGAGTTAGGATTGAATACAACCGGGAAAGTAAATTCACCCGGTTGTCATATCTGGAAGAATGAAAGTTTACTACCAAACCATTACAATCAATTAAATACGTATCGGACACAATTCTTATCTCAATACAAGGATGAAATTATACAAACACAACAAATTTTACAACAAAACAATATTACCGATGTACGTCAACATCGTCATCATAATCATGAGGATCAAAAGAAGGATGTTTGTGATAGGGTGGCTGTAATTTGAGTTTTTACATATTTATAGTCACCGGTATAAATGCGCGTTATGTGGAGCAGCCAAGGAATATATATTTATGGGATTTGGATTTATGGAATCCTTCAGAAATTAAGTAGGATTAAAAAAAATAAATAAATAAATAACTGGACGGGTTGTCACTGAAATTCGACGTCTTTCTTAAATATGTGGTAGTTTCTTGGTCACAATTGTTCGATACTGTTCGTATCGATACTGTTCGATAATTGTTCGATCTCATACTTATCAATTCTAACCATTTTACCGAGGCGTTTTGTCAGTGGAAATAACAATTTTATGCGTACCAGTAGGCATCAAATCGATGGCTGTTTTGAACAGACACACTAAATTATTATTTTCGTGGAAAAGATTTTGCAATTGGGAAATGATTGTCCTTTCAACGTTGGGAGAAATTTCGCAACGTGCATTCAATTCGGAATTTCTATCAAATAATTCAGTGTGTATACAGCAGTATACAGCAGTCTATACCTCGAGATATTATTCTTCATAAGCGAAACGCTCAGTTGTTAAGAATTGCTGAAACTCATCAGGGCTCGGACTTCCTCGGCGACCAGGACGCGATCCAGTTCTTCGTCGAGGAGGCGCCGAAGGAGCTGGCGCTGCTCGAGAACTGGGGCTGCCCCTTCTCCCGGAACGAGGACGGGACCGTCGCGACCCGCGCGTTCGGCGGGATGACGACGAAGCGGACGTGGTACGCCGCCGACAAGATCGGCTTCCACATGCTGCACGCGCTCTTCCAGCACTCGATGCGCTTCAAGAACATCGTGCGCTACGACGAGTACTTCGTCTCGAAGCTGCTGGTCGACGGCGGGATATTTGGGGAGAATTATCCGGGGGCTATTTTCCGCGTGTTTCGATTTCCGGAAACAATATCTACGCAAGGGGGGATTTCTGGAGTGATCGACAAACCGATTAGAGATTAAAGTCTTTTTCAAATGAAAGTATGCATACAATTATTTATCAGGCTGAATCGTCTGCAAGAAATTTTAAGGGGAGAGGGACTTTCGGGGAGGATGGAACTGTCTAGAGGGAACTTGACGGGGGAAGAGATGTACTTTAATTTGGATGAAATACTCATGGAATTGATTTGAAAAGCTTATAAAAAGTACTCCCTGCTAGAGTTCTCCAGGAGGGCCCGTCTCCTCGACGAAACAATAAAGGAGATTTTTTTTAAGAAATAAGAATTCTTTTCTTTTTGTATTGTAATTGCCTGTAAAAAATAATCCCTCTTTGAGTGCTCCGGGAAGGCCCATCTCCTTGACGAACCAATAAGGGAGATTTTTTTAGAAGAAATAAGAATCTTTTTTTGTATTATAAATTGAAGTTTATAATTTTTTTTTTATTATAAATTCAAGTATTTAGTATTTTACTATTATGTAATGTCTTTCTAAAAATGAATTATTGCGATAATGAGAGTCCCCATATAATCATATAATCCCGTTTGCAGAGTGATAATCCTCATATAATCCCGTTTGCAGAGAGAAACTATTTTTAGCGGGAGAATGACATCGTCATGCCGAAATTCATAAGATACTGTATATCTAATGTCTTTTTAAAAATGAATTATTAGGATAATGAGAGTCTTCATTAATTATATAATCCCGTTTGCAGAGAGATAATCCTCATATAATCCCGTTTGCAGAGAGAAACTATTTTTAGCGTGAAGCGCAAATAACACTATAGCCTCCAGCTAGTTTAAAGGTACTGTAGCCCCAATCTCAATTGTGGTAATCTCTTTTCGTTTTAAGTTGGACTTACTAAATGACTTTGTTTTTTTCCTGAAATGAAAGTAGAATCATAACGACATGGAAGATATAATATAAATTATAAATTTATAATATATAAATTTATACATATTTTGTAAATATAATAATCTAAAAAAAAAGGTTCAATCACTCGGTTAAAGTATTAATACATTCTTGGGCTTGATCAAACTTTTCTTCCAAATACTCCATCACTGCTGCAAGGTAAATGGGTGCCCTGCACCAACTCACTTTGCATAGTTGCTCTTTCTCAGAAGATGGTGAATCCTTCCTACTGGTAATATTTGTAAGTGTGTCACCCCCCCCCCCCAAAGGAGAAAATCTATCAACAGTAAAATGACATAATTTTCATTAAATCCTAAAAAGGGCTTATTCCAGATTTGCCTCTCAATCACTTGGACTATCTATTGTGTTTTTTTTTTAACAATTAGCAGTGGCTTGATGCCAGGGCCAGTTGTAATGCATGGCAAAAAATACAAAATTCCACATTTTCGCAGATATGAGCTTGAACCCTCTACAGAAGGGTTCTCTAATACGCTGAATCTGATAGTTTGACTTTCATTACGTTTCTATGACTTTTAAAAGTGTTTCCTCCTTTTCTCGAAAATAAGGTAAATTTTTCAGGCTCGTAACTTTTGACTTGCAAAACTATACTTGATGAAACGTATATATTTAAAATCCGCATACAAATTTAATTCTTTTGATGTATATATCGGTATCAAAATTCCGTTTTTAAAATTTTGATTATGGGAAAAGGGGGGAAGGGTGGGGGAGGGGGCGCCCCGGGCGGGAGCGGGGGGGGGGGGGGGGGTTCGGGACCCCCCCCCCGAAATTTTGTGAAATGTTTAATTTTCCCATGGTTTCTTGGGATTTCTGGCAAAAATAGGACATTTATTAAGAATCTAGATGCATGTTTGAAGCCTTTCATGGGGATTTTACAGCATGAAATTACCTGGTCAAGTCACTGCCCAATTATTAACCCATTTTCTGTCTAACTTTTTACCCTCTTTGAAGTAATTAGCGATTGTAATTAAGAGTCTCTAATTTTTGTCTCTGCACCATGAACTCTCAAAACCTCCAATTATTCATTCAATTTGCTAACCTTTTATATAGGATGCTCAAAACATTTGCGTAATTTAAGTCTAAAAAGCTTTACCTTCCCATTTGATTCCCTGCTCTCCCATAGTCTTTGTCATTTTCTTTAGGACAAGTCCACCAAAATAATATTAATGGGGATAAAATACATTACACAAAACAATGAGGAACACACACAACAATGCTAAACCTTGTATAAAAGAACGCTTCCAAAACTAAAATTCCTCAGAAGCTAGTGATATTTCATGTAAAATTTTAGAAGCAAGTTTAGTTTTTCGGCCTTCTCTGGCAGTTTCCAATAGCTTTTTTTGAACAATGATCTGTAACTAGGAAACAACAAGAGACAGATTCGGAACTTAAGGCATGCATAATTCAAGCATCCACGGAAATGGGCCATTTTTCTTTAGTATATCTTAACCTTTACGGTGGTTATATGGCTCAGTGGCTCAGCTTATGTGGCTCAGTTTCAACTGACGTTTTCACTTGGTTTTGGAAAATTGATTTATGGAGCTTGTAGCTTGTACATGTGAACATGAAAATAATGATTTTCAGGAAACGTCCCCCTCCTCTGACCTTTGGACTAGTTGTTAGTACTAGTAGTAGTAGTAGTATTAGTGCAACAAAAACACGAAAAGAAGAGTAAAACCTAAGCAATCGAGCAACACAATTGTCATTGGCACTGAAATATTCTGAAAAACCTAGTTGTTAATATATCCAAAATTGATCAAAATTATCTCCAAAAAATTATCCCTTTTGCAGGGGAAAAAGATAAAAGCAAGAGTGTCACTGTTTATAAGAAACTAAACCCGTTTTTTCAATTATTTTTTTCATGATGCAATCAATTCTCCATCCTCCCGAGCATATGGCTTTTAAACAGTGGAGGCATCCTAAGAAAACGTTTGACTCCTCCTAAAGCTCCCAAGAATCCTTCAATTCTCCCGAGCCAAGAAATCAACAAGATGAATCAATTAGCAAACCCTCTACTTCACGAGGAGAAGAGATTTATGAAGGTCAAGCAGGGTCTACACCTAAATCTCGAACTTCTTCTTCAAAAGAACCAGACACTTGGTTGAAAGATACTTTGTTTTGGGGATACTGATCGCAAGTCCTGTCTCACTAGTCGTTTTCGCTATTCTTGCTATCATATTTTGTGCTTTTTGGGTCGATTGTGCGAGTAGAGTACCATCGTCTGCATATTCAATGTCAGCAATTGTTTCTTGTGCTGAAAGGGCGACACTATCATCTTCTTTCAATGCATTTTTCATAATCCAATCTATAATATAGTTGAAAAGAATTGGCGATGCAGGACATCCTTGACGGACGTCATTTGCTATTTCAAATAGTTCTCTAGGCCGTAAAATAAACAGTTGAAATACTAAAAATACTTTAGCGTAAAGAGCGAGGTATTACGAGGAGGTCAACCCCTCATATGCGTAATAATTTCTGTCCGTTTTAAGTTTTAATGCTGCTCCTTACTTTCAGTTGAAAAAACTTAAAATATTTATTTTTTCATTGTTTTTAAATAATGCTAGAAAGTCCAGCGCCCCCTTCATTGAAATTCTCTTCCCCCATGACAAATTCCTCCATGGAAAGATCTTCCCACGTAACCCCCCCCCCCTCAGCTTCTCTCCCAACGCACAGAAATCACTCCGTGCATGAAAGGGGCTGTTTCCTCCTCAACGCCCCGCTCTTTACGCTAAAGTTTGGCTGTTTCTCTCAGTTTTACTTTATAAAACAGTAAATAACTTTAGCGTAATTAGCGGGACGTTGAGGAGGGAACAGCCCTTTTCATACACGGAGTAATTTCTGTTCGTTTTAAGTTTTAATGTCACTCCTTACTTTCAGTTAAAAAAAATTGTTTTTTTTTTTATTTAATTTCTGAACGTTTTTGAATTAATGCGTGTTTGATTTTGGCAGAAAAATAAAGAAAAAAAAAACTAATCCCCTCCCCTTAAATTTTCAAAAGTACCTTGTATCTCCTCCCTAATTTTTAGTGAATTGAAGCCAAAATATCTATGCAAAACTGTTTTAAAAATCAAGAAAGTTTTCTCAGACTTGTAGCTTTTGATGGGTACCTTTAAACTTAATTATGTTTATTAATTTGAAATCAATATAGAAAGCTAATTCTTTTGTTGTAGCTATTGTTATAAAAATTATGTTTTTTAGAGCTTTTGTTACTATTTGATATTAATCCTTAGAGCAGATTAAAGAGCACTATCTCTTACTTTTTCTGGTAAATCTCCAGATTTGGCACCATGCAATCTTTTGTGGAGACACTGGAAAAGTCAGAACTTAACACACAACTGAAGAACTTAAGAATGATGAACTGATGATGAAGAATGACTTAAGAATGATGAACTGAACTTAAGAATGATGAATAAAGAACTGATACTTAAGATACTTAAGCAGATTAAAGAGCACTATCTCTTACTTTTTCTGGTAAATCTCCAGATTTGGCACCATGCAATCTTTTGTGGAGACCTTCTTATCATAAATAATTATTATCTTCGCAATATAAGAGAGTATATTCGAATTCCTTTTGATCCTTGTGTTAGGGCAGGTTTTAATCATTTAATGGCGATTATATTGTATGGTATAAGTTGCCTTAATCATTTCGATGGTGCCACTCTTTCAGAACGTTAAAAAAAAAAAAATCCTAGACGCACTTCATATGGAAGAAAAGGATGTATAAACATTCGGAAGAGGCCAATTCAATCGCAAATTGAGAGTTCTAGTGCCCTTTTTAAGAATCAAAAGTGATTCGCGGAGCCGAGCTCGCTTCCTACCTCGACTGCTACCGCTCGGTGATCTCGCCGAGCCAACACGCCGTGGGTCGCGAGCGGTGGGAGGCCTTCGAAGCGGCGTTCGACGCCTTGCCCGAGGACTACCGCGAAGCCATCAACCTGGCCCGCGTCGTCGGCCTCACCTACGCACAGGTCGGCGCCGAGATGAACCGCAGCGAGGGCGCGGCGCGGAACCTGGTGTACCGCGGCCTCGCGCGCCTGTCGTCGGTCCTCGACGGCGACGACGACGGCGACAGCGACGCGTCCAGCCTCATAAATCAGCTCCTCTAAGCCAGAGCCCTTCATTATATTACCAATTGTAATCATAAAATTCATTAAAATATGAAGACCACCTATTCTGAGGACAATGACAGAATATACAGCCAGATTTTTCACTCTTAAGGCATGTACAATTCTATATATATAGCCTGGTTGCATGTGACAATGGTATAATTCAATCCTGGTTCTTTGAAATTTTCTGGAAAGTCTTACTGACTTCTTCCACAACTGCTGGGCAGAGAGAGAATGGGGAGCCACTGGAAGATACGAATTTGTTCAAATTGTCTAACTGAGGCAAACCCCACATATTCAAAGACAATGAAAAATGTAGGGAAAATCGCTAACAAGGAACCATTAGGGACCATTATGGAAACAGGGTCTTCTGAACCATGCTATCCCTGCCAACTTTATCAATAGGGGTTTATTGCGCACAATTTCTTTGTTTTTCCTTACTGATATTTTGTATTGTATTCTTTAAAGTGACTTAAATATTTTTGTTTAATTTCACTTGTATATTGCACTGTTGCAAGTTATTAAGCAAAGCACCGTGATCTCATAGTCGTTGAAGAGTAATTTTCAAAAAAAATAAAAAATACTCACGACCCATGCTCTCAATAATTGAACATATCAATACAAAAATACCCTGTAAAACGTAGACGTAACAATCTGAAATAAAACATACATCAGCAGCATATAATTTAAAGAAAATTTTATGTGCTCCTGAGAAGAAAAGAAAAAATTGAGAAAAATGGAAAATATCTATTTGTCTATATCATGAAGTATGAAAATAAAGGACAAAAATATCCTCAAATAGAAAAAAGGAAGCCAAACCCTTGTTTCGGTCGTCATTTATATTCCTTGTGTCCTGGTCGTCATTTTCTCTTTGAGACGCAAGCCTGTTTTCACGTTGTTCTTGTGATTCCTTGGCACGCTTTCTTTTCTTACTTTCTCTATTAGCCGCAAGCCTTTTGCATTAACTCTTTGAGCAGCTTTCTCGGCTGTTTCTTTTGCCATTGTAGGATTTATATTAAAACTTCTCTTTGAATTAATTCTTTTAGCAGCTTCCTCGGCTGTTTCTTCAGCCATTGAAGGATTTATTCTGATATTTCTCTTTGAAGTAGAGCTATAAAACAAAGAAACATACTTGTCTTGCCCCAAGGACAACGGGGACCATACATTCTGGTTCAGTAGCCTGCATAGATTCGTCAATGAGAATGGAAGAAAATTTCAAGCGAGACAGACGAGGATCACCAGCACCTACACAAGTGCAACAAACAACATCAGCGGCTTCTAATAGTTGACGTTCTGCAGCTCTCTTTAGGATACGGTACCGCTTTTCATCGTCACTTCGCAGCTCACCCCTCTCGTCACGCAATTTTAAGAGCTTTTGTAATTCAGTAGTTGCCTTTTTAATTAACAAAAAATCGGAGGGCAACTAGGCCTCCTTCCCCACTCCTTTTTTTCTCAAAATCACTCGATAAAAACTACGAGAAAGCCAATTAGACAAAAAAATAAATATACAAATTTCGTTTTCATTATTCATCTGCGGAGAGCCAAATCAAAACATGCATTGATTTAAAAACGTTCAGAAATAAAATAAAAAAACAAGTTTTTTAACGGGAAGTAAAGAGCGACATAAAAAAATTTAAAACGAACAGAAATTACTTCGGATATGAAAGGGCTGGACATAGGGAAAAGTAGGCTGCCTCAACCGGACATATTCACAGCATACCATACAAAAACACTTTAGCATAAGATGATACAGTCAGCAATGGAAAATAATTTGTTTTGTTAATTTTTTTCTTTTTAAGAGAGCGACAAATGAATTTTTTGAATTTATAGAGTTTAAGCTTATCTGCTAGAAAAAAGATTTGAAATCGCACCAAAAATCTAGCTCTTTCACAACTGACTGCGGAAGTCTATATATTCCAATAATTTATTTGTTTATTTCTTTCTTTTCTTTTTCGACTGACAGTTTTGCAGTAAAGTGCTCTGTAAAATAAGAAAACATATATAAACTTATGTGACTTCCAAGAAAACCAATTCAGTTAAAATCCAAATGTACAAAATATAAGCTAGCAGACTGTGAAGTAGAGTCTAATTTAGAAAAAGTAAAATACCGCAATTTAAAATCATACAACGAGAGTAGGATTGCTATATCTAGCTTGGGCTTCGTCAGGATACCCTGAGTTGGGGGAGAAGAAACTACTACTAGTACTAATAACTCACTGCAGCACCAAGCCGCCTGATATTTTGGATGGAATAAAAATTGGGCGAATCCTGATTTGATTTCTTATGGAGGTAAAAATGAAATTTGAATTAACTTATTCTAAAAAATTACTTTTTCTATTGCTGTTAGTAAGCTTAGTTCCTCTTATTGTGTTGAGTACAGTTTTCTATATTGATAAAATTGAAACCGAATCAAATATTCTAAAAAACAAATTAATATCTATTTCACAAATTGGTTCAGAAAATATTTCAGAGAAACTATCCACACTGAAAAATAATGTTAATTCTATAGCTCAAACTGAACGCCTATCATGCCAAAAATATAGCATATTAAAAAGAGTCATTAAAAGCCAAAAAAAAAAGAAGGAGAAAAGGGACCATAAAACAAATAAAAAGCAGCAAATTAGTTGGTTGTTTTGTTAATGTTTTCCGTAATATAAGGGACAAATGTTTTTTTCTTATCTTGAAATCAACGGTCAGGATGGCCCAGGGTGGGCGAGGTCTGGGTGGGAAGTGTCTTTTAGGCAAATATTTTCCGTGCGAGTGTGTTGTGTTGCTTTTTTTTGAAAAACAGAGGTACAACTTGTTGTCATGGGGGAAGAGAATTTCCATGAAGAGGGCGCAGGATTTTCTAGCATAAAAAAAGGAAAAATAAATATGAAAGAGTTTTCTCGATTGAAAGCAAGGAGCAGCATTAAAACTTAAAACGAACAGAAATTTTTACACATATGAGAGTTTCGCCTCCTCCTACTACCTCGCTCTTTACGCTAAAATATTTTTAGTAATTTCAACTATTTATTCTACGGCCTTTGTGATTCAGGGATTGGGATAAAATTTAAGCTTTAGTGTAAAGAGCGAGGTATTGACGATTGCTAAGCTTGAGAAGGAGCTCCTAGAAAAGCATGCATTGGAGATCAAGCAGCTTGAAGAAGCAATGGAAAAAAATCAGGTTAGCTTCCATGTCAGTTTTGTTTTAGACACAAGGGAAATGAGATGCACCCCCCCCCCCCATCATTAGTCCAATGATCCAAGTCCTATTCCTTGTCCTCACCTTAGATTCAGATCCATTTTCATCTGTGTGTCCATTGTGACCTACTCCATTTAAAAATTATTGATAGTTAAAATGAGACATTTGAAAAACAATTTGTAGTTTTTTAAGTAACTAAAAGTTGGAGGGCAACTAGGCCTCCTCCCCCAACCCATTTTTTATCAAAATCGTCCAATCAAAACTATGAGAAAGCCATTTAGCAAAAAGAAATTATTATGCAAATTTCGTTTTAATTATTCATTTGCGGTGAGCCAAAATCAAAACATGCATTAAATCAAATACGTTCAGAAATTAAACTAAAAAAGAACAAGTTTTTCTAACTGCAAGTAAGGAGCGACATTAAAACTTAAAACGAACAGAAATTATTCCGTGTATGAAATGGATTGTGGGAGGGCATTTGTTTGGCCACAAGGTAGGTAGTAAATTTTAGGTGATGGTGCAGAAAAATAGAGGGATGATAAAATGATTCTAAATAGCTGATGAGTTAATAGGATAGCTTATGTAATTCCTGTTATTTATTAGTATTTTATTCTCAAACCAGCCAGGAAATACAAAAGATGTAGAACTTACCCCAGAAAAAACCCAATTTTGGGTAAATTGAACATGTCAGACTTATCCCATACAGGGTAAATTCCAACAAGGGGGGGGGGGGCGAGCCAGGCTTATTCCCATTTAGTCCTGATCAGAGTAGTTCCTATGGTTGGCAGAGTCCAGGGCAAAACTAAGTTCAACACCCTTCTCTTGACTCAAATATAATCACAAAAAAACCTTGTTTCATTTAATGGCAAATTGAAAAACAATGCATGTGCTATTTCCTGTAGGCTACAGCCAAGAGACCCAAGAGAAGACTTTACCCAAACTTCCCTAAAAATTGTTCACATAAATTTACCCTCCCCTCTAAAAGTTACTTGCTGAATTTATAACCAACAACATAACTTTGGTAGGGTGAAAGTTATACGTGCTTCGTATCAACTAATCTAAGAAAACCAAGTTTTTTCGTAAGGAAGTAAGGAGCGAATTGATACTAAAACTAAACAAAAATTATCGCTTCGCTAATTACGAAAGATGTGTTTGTAAATATAGCTCAAATAAACTGACATGTGAAATCTTCTAATTTCTATTGAATTCTAAAAACTAGTGGTTTACTTTTTTTAGAGGTGTTTATCCGACTGACTATTTTTTTTAGGTTAAACTAGCTATTTTTTAGGTTAAAAGAGCTTATAGATCGATCAACGCGAACCAATAAAGCAAATATTTCATTAATCGATTTGGTAGTTAAATTATCTGCGTACTTCCTGCTGATCATCATAGAAAAGAGCATGGTGGGTCATTCCAAGTTAAACAAACCGGTTTTTAGAGTGCTGCTTACTCAACCACATAAGCCTTGTTATTCAAGTTTAAGACGGAAAGAGGTTCAATATATTAATGATGTGTTTTTAGTTTCAACATGTTATTACTTGGTCACTATTTTGTCCATTCCCTTAATATTCCGCTAACTGGTTCAACTTTTGATAACATTCCTAGACTTGTCCCACTTTCATGTACTGTAATTAGGTGGACTTGGTTGGCTACTTAAAACATTTACCGTTTGTTACAAATGTCGAGTTAAAATGATCATCCCAACATGATCTTTATTGGGTTCATCTTCATATTAAATAGTTAATTTTAGTCCATAGAATTAAAATAGCGGTTTCAGGCACGAAGCTTCTTGTTGATATAGAGGTAATAAATGTCAGCCAAATTAGTCAAAACATTTGCGATGCTGCCTTTGTCAGTTTAACACAGTTGAAAAAAAATAACCTTATAAAAATATGGCGTCTTCAGCAGAGAAGAAAAAAAAGATAAATGCTTAAATAAACTAAAAACAAATAAAACCCCCACCAATATTAATAAAATACAATTGTCGCAGCTGATCCATGTAGGTCATAGAAGCTAATAGAGTATTTTCGATGAGAACTCCAGAGCAAGGGGATAAAAAAGTAAAAACATGGAAATGAAGTTACTAATTTTGCTGTAAAATATTCCTGTTGTGTACTATTTTTGAAGCAATTCTCTTTGATTTGGTAAGTAATCCCGTTCCCTGATGATTATTTAGAAAATCAATGGAATTAAGCATTGGTATTTGAATATTCAGGTACAATTTTATAATCAATTGTACAGTAATTAAAAAAAACATACATTAAGCGGCATTTCTGAAGCAGAGGGGCTCATGTGAACAGAATCCTAAAGAAGAACCTGAAAAATAATTCAAAACAATCATAAACATATATTCCTCTCATTCAAGTGCCTTGCCTCACTTTATGCCCATCATCCCCCCCCCCCCCCCGTCTTAACAGACAAATATAGAGCGCATTGTATATGCTGCCATAAAGTTAGACAAGATTTTAAAGGAGCTTGCAAAGTCAAGAGCTTACGTGGTTGATCTTTGAACCATACGATGCTTGAGTTGATGGTGGTTGAGATTTCGGTGGCTGAATTTAAGGTGGTTAAGTTGTTTAGTTCAGGCGGGTTGAGTAGATTGGTAGTCAAATTGATGGTGGTTGCATTTAAGGTAGTTGAGTTCAGGGTGGATGAGTTGTTCAGTGGTCGAGTCATGGTGGTTGTTATACGGGAACTTGTAGGCCTACTTGCAAAGTCTAAAGGAGACCCTAAAGAAGAAAAAAACACAAATGTTTTGACAGTTTCAATACTCGTCTATTCATAAACGAATAATCGATTATTCATTAGTACTGTATAATTATATAACTCCTTTTCGTACAATTCATATAATTCAGTGCGATTATTTTTTTTCTTTTTTCCTCCGTTAAGAATTTTCAATGAAATGCAAATTTTATTTTCTTGAGAACTCTTCAGATTTGAATTTCTTTCAAAAAAAAGGTACTATATAAAATATTCAATTGAATTTCCTTCCGCTTGATGAGTACTGAAAATATCTAAAAAACTGAGGTCTGACTATCAGGAAATTGAACGCAGAACCTAATAACTCCAGACAATTTACTTTGTAGTGGGGAAGTCATAAATGTTATTCCAGAATTGTTTTGAGTATGTTAACCAGATTGAAGACAAATTATCAAATTAAGATATTCTGCAATATCGCATAAAAGTATAATCAGGTCAATCACTTACAAAGTATCCCCTAAATAAGGCCTATTCAATGCACCTTTTCTTTGGTAAGAGCCAGATAATTTTGGCTGAGGCTCAGCGTTCTTGTTTTTTCCTACTTAAAGATATTTGTTTTAAATCACTTGGAAAAGACATTTGGCACTTTCTAGATTCCACATCTCCAAGCCAAATTGTTTTGTACATTAGAGTCATTGACCCACGAACTTACGGTTTTCCATTTCAAACTGTTCAAAAAAAGCTTTAGACCCTTTCTCAGACTCCGTTTTTCGAGAGAAACTGTTATCTACTATTTTCATCTACATTTGGGTCATTTCAGACCAAAGTCTGAAGAATATAACTTTTGACCCGATCAGAAAGTTTTTCACCCTTACTAGACCATGCCCCTTTCTCCCCAAAATCCTCTGACAAAAATTACATATTGCCATTTTGTTCAGCATAATTGAAAGGTCCAATAACTATACCTTTGGAGATAACATGACCTCTCAAAGACCGCAGGAAAAGGTATTTAAGTTATAAAATAAAAACAACAAAGAGAGAAATCTCAATGAAGAACAGACAAACGGGACTTTGGTCAGTTATTCCCCTAGTCCTGTTTGCTTGTTCTTCGTTGAGATATCTCTCTTTGCTGTTCTTTGTCATGGCTGGCCAGTTTGGCTTGAGAAATAAGTTTAATGACTACCTTAATAACTTTAACTTTTTATTTTTGTCCACTGGTTCCCAAAGTAAGAGATTTAGCTGTGAGATAAATCATTAATTTTGACTGTTCATATTCCAAATGTATCTTTTTGATGCTTAGCTGCGCAATTTGGATTAAGCATGAAAGTAAACATATGAAAACAAGAAAGGAAATAATAAATGAAAAGACAAAAATCAACTAGGTGAAAAAACGAGGATTTTGTCAGCCAGTAGCAAAATATGAAAAACAAGCAAATATTTCGACAAGTTTTATCAAGCTAGAACTTCAGGAGGACATTACCTAATGCAAAATATGAGCCAAGCCCAAAAAGATTTAGTAGATAGTGGACAACGAGGCTCAATGTTTGAAGTGTATTTTCGACACAACAAGGCATGACAACAAATGACAAAGAAGGACTTTCTCAATTATTGGGAAATGCCTGAAGATTATAGATGGAATGGCAACACCAGCTTATGGGATCAAAGAATCCGTCGATTGAGTGTCATTGGACGAATTTACAATGTAATCTTGTAACGTTTCCCGAGTGCTTGGGGGGTTTGGGGGGCCTAAAATCTTGAAAAGCGTTTAGAGTGGAGAGATCGGGATAAAACTTGGTAGAAAAATAAGCAGAAGTTCTAGATACGTGATTGACATAATTGGAATGGATCCGATCTATTTGGGGGAATTGGGGGCGGGATTAATTATGAAAAATTAGAAAAAATGTCGTATTTTTAACTTACGAAGGAGTGATTCATGAAACTTCATATTTAGAAGGGCGCACTTCGACTCTCTGTATCACACCATGCTCTACCATACGCACCTCGACTCTCTGTAATACATCGAAAGCTTGGTTATTAAATATATCGTTTTATATGTTCAATTTGAATCTTCAGCATGATTCACATGCGCGTTCTCTGCTGGGCATTGCTATTCATTACAAAATTATGTTTTCCGCCTGGTAAACCAATTGCAGATACAGAATTAGGGTCTTTGTAAAGTATTGTCAGGAATCGCAGCTGTTAGTCTATTGTTCTATGAATTCGATGTCTCGACGAAAATTCTTTCTTGTGACGTCACATTCTGAAGGGACGCTTGGCAAACATTAATGAGCGCAGTTGTGTGTGTGTGTGTTTGTATGTATGTATATATGTATGTATGTATGTATGTATGTATGTATGTATGTATTTATGTATGTATATGTGTTGCTCTTCTCCTGCGATCAAGCTTTGTAGACTCGATGTTGTAAGCCATGGGCAGGTTTTAGGCCGGTCGGTACTCCATCCTCGTTCGGGGTGTGCCCGGAGCGTAAGAAGCTTTGATATTTTTTTTTGCCGTACTGAAGAAGGCCAAATTTGAAATCAATGCTTGAAAGCAAAATTACCTAGCACCCCGAAATCAAGATGAAATACCAAATGTTAAAAAGATTTAGATAAATAATGAAATTAGTTGACAATATGCTTAATAACGCACTAATAGTTTCCAATCAACGACACACTAATAGGTCTACATCTTTTGGTTAATTAAATGAATTAATTAGTTCATTTTTGTTAGGCTAATCAAAGTTTAATTATGTTATTTTTTTTATCTAATTTGATTAAATGGATAAAAAGAAATGCCTCAATGAAAAAATTATGAGAAAGTCGAAAATGACTTTTTTAGGAAAATTTATAAAATTAATAGGGTCACTTCTCGAATGTGCTCTGAATAAGCCGACATCCCACATCCTTGACTTAATTTACAGGTTCCCTAGCATATTTTTACTTGGATCCCCAACACTTGTTATTTTATAGTTCATTCACTCAAAGCTCAAATTATTTTTTGAACACTCATCAATCTTGCAAATCCCACGCGAATTGTTCGTGGCCATTATGCAACAGGAAAAAGCAGATCTGGAGCGTTATGCTTGTTTCACGTAATTCAAGTGTGCGTTAAAGTTGTTTTCTAGATGAAATTTCCCGATGCAAATGAAAAAAAGCGATACAAACAAAAATAACGCCGTCAAATTTAGCATGTCAGCGAACTCTACTGTGAAGGTTTCGAGCTCCTATCTACAAAAACGAGGAATTTGTATTCTTTGGCAGATGAAAAAACACGGATTTTTTATGTTTTTTTGTTTGTTTTTCGTCGTTTTTTTTTTCAGGGTTGATCGTATCGACCCGACGGACCTATAAGATCAGAAAGGAGCTCCTTCGAACGAAAAAAAGTCCTAGTGCCTTGTTTTAGTGACCAAAAAGATTGGAGGGCACCTGGTCCCTTCCTCAACACGCTATAGGTTCAATTTTCTTCTAAGTTCTTTAAGAACTACTACTCAAACACATGGGTCCCTCCCTCAACACGCTATACCTTGATTTTTTTCTCAATGGTTTAAGAACGTCTGCCCAAACACATTGGTCCCTCCCTCAACACGCTGTAGCTACAATTTTCTTCTAAGTTCTTTAAGAACTACTGCCCAAACACATGGCTCCCTCCCTCAACACGCTATAGCTTGAATTTTTTCTCAATTTTTTAAAAACTAAAGCTCAAACACATGTATTAAGAACTCAGAATTAATGTTATTAAGCAATATAATTCTATTTTTACAACCTGCTTGACTATTGACATATATTTATATTTTTTTATTATTTCGTGCTCTGTTATTGCCTTTGTGTAATTTTCCTGACTTTTACTATCAGTTCAGTTTCTTGTGAGTGGACATTTCCTTCTTCCATTTCACAGATGTGCCACCGTCGTATTTTGAAACAGTGTCTTGCCATTCAAATTACAAATGCCCATTTATCAATTCATAGCGGACGTTTATTTATTTCTTATGTAAAGACAGACAAACATATTAAGTTACAAAACATTTAATTCTGTATTATTTCAAATACTAATTCAACCCTGTTTATCTTACTGACCACTATCTTGCGGTGGTCTTTGCAATTTGCAAAGAGAAAAAAGAAGTGGAAACTCTACTCAACAGTACAGTTCTTAATTATCAATCATGCACAAATTCTACAAGACAGACATGGATTTAATTTTTATATGCTGGCATTCACTTGTTTACCTCAAAATGAGCAAGCTCACAAAATGGCACAACAGAAAAACTACTAGCCTTCACAACAATCGGACTTAACTATAGAAATTAAATAGTAAATAATCTTTCCATCACAATGAATTCCCTGTTTTCAGAAAATTTCTTGTTATTTTCTTCCATTTTGGACGACTTTCAATTTTTGAAATATTTCTCAGCACTCATAGGTGATAAAAAATATTTTTATTCGAGTTTCTGCTTTTCTATTGACTGGTATAAAAAATGTTGACAAATAAACGACCTAAACTAATATCTAAATTAACCATAACAGATAGGAATTCAAAGGAGCCTTTTTTGGTAATTTTTTAAGCAGACTTTCTGTCAATATAGATAAGTATGGATCTCTATCTTTCGACGCGACTAGAAGTGAGAGTATTACCTTTTGAAATCATTCAGTTTCTGTTGTGTCATACCTGGGCTGAATGGTTTCAGAAACTCTGACAAAACCTGGCAAACCATTGTGAAGCACAAAACCGCCATCATTAAACTTGCTTATGCGTCTTTTTTTCCGAACCGGGGCGATATTCTAGGAAATCATTTGTTCGAATTATCGTTCAGACTGCCAACCTCGTGTTATTTACATCACCGGTGAATTTGCGCCAGTCCAATGCCACGGTAATACATTAGACCCAGATTGAATTGGGAATCGGGCAGACCGGCATTGGCTGACATTTCCCACCATTTTGCGGCTTGTAGATAGTTTTGTTCGGTGCCCACACCCTGGAAATATTTCACACCCAGATCATGTTGGACGATGGGGATGCCTTGTTCGGCGGCAAGTTTGTACCATTTGAAGGCTTCATTGGGATCGGTATCAACCCCTTGTCCATAATCGTACATAATGCCGATTGTTACCTGGGCCTGGGAATTTCCACCGTAATTCGCGGAAATATAAAGAGCGGGGGTTTTCCCCTAATCTTTTTAGCAGATTAAGACTCAAACAAAAGATATATCTCAAAACTTAGAGGAGGTAGGGGGGGGGGGCAATTGACACCTATACTTAAAATACTCCTTCGCTAAACTAAGCTAGAAAAAGAACAGAATCTAGTGAACAACGAACCACGGTCCATAGTAACGAAAGAAAACACAAGTCAAGTGAGAAAAAATTGTCAATTGAAATTGATTCAGGAGAGATTGTAACTACGATTTCGATTAATCTGTTTTGCGTACGGGTCTGAATGAAGTTATTCAAACAGTAAACTTGACCAAAAATGTGGTTCTATCCAGCTTCCTAGGGCTATAATGAGAGAAAGGTTGAGATGGCTAGGACGCGTTCTGCGGATGAAAGATGACAGACAGCCAATGATTTTCCTTTTTGGCCAACCACCTGTAGTCAAGCGAAAAGCAGGCTCTCCCCGAACCGGTAGGGAAGAAGTTTTAAAAAAGGATATAAGGGAAATTGGACGGTGTAAATTCATACTGAGATAGACGAGGAGCGTGCGAGCAAATATTGATTGTCTGCCAGCTGTAGCTTTCAGCCACTGCTACACCATTTTGTTACAATACTATGCTACTATACTTGTAACTGTATTTTTTATACTATACTATACTGTTATACTATACTATATTTGTATACTATACTATAAAATATTGTAATAGTATACTATAGTAATAGTATATACTATAGTACACTATACTATACTAGATTATACTAAACTATACTATATTTGTTACTGTTACTATACTAGTAAAAACATATTATTAAAATGATTGATAGTTTGATTAGACTGTGAATGTCCGAAATTGGTGAATGTCGACATTCACCGTTGAATGTCCGAAATACCTTTTTTCTCCTTGGATTTAGTCAGCGTTGCCAGTCAAGTTTTTCAGTTTTACAGAAGGTTTGATGATTACAGGTTAGGTTATAACCCGTTTTTGATATTTATAACTTATTTTAACATGACCCAACTTTAATTTTTAGACTGAAAAAGCTGACTCGCAAAGCTAATTGAATAAGCAGAGAAAAAGGAATTTTTGACGTTCACCGGTGAATGTTTTAGTTACCATTAAAGTACTTATTTTTTTTTATTAAAGATTTGAACGTTTTTGATTAACACAGGTTTTGATTTTGGCTCACCGTTTATGAATAATTAAAACGACATTTGAATATATTTTACTTATTTTGCCTAAATGGCTTTCTCAAATTTTGATCGGACTATTTTGAGAAAAATGGGTGTGGAGGGGGCCTATTTACCTTCCAATTGTTTTGGTTGCTTAAAGGGCACTAGAACTTTTAATTTTATTAACGAACTTTTTTATTAGAAACAAATATACGTAACATAAAAATTAAAGTTCCCAGCATTTATTGCCACCCTAAAGAAATTTCACGCAAAAATTACGTGAGGGAATCTGGCGCATCTTCTGGATAAGTTGTGAAAAAAAAAAATCGCCCACTATCCGATATTAGTAGGGTGATTATATAGGAAGTAAATTACTTACAATGTGGATTCTTTTTAGACCTAAAGACGCTGTTGATAAAGTCTTAAGAGATGAGCAGTGAGGTTTCAGGAAGGGTAGAGGATGTTTCGACTAAATTTTCACTCTGGATTAATCATTGAGAAGTCCGTGAGTCATGACGTCAAAAACGGAACGGACGAAAAACGGACGTCACGGTCTCAGTCTGTTTTTGAGATTCCCGAAAATGTGCTTTGGTATTTTACCTTTACTGTTATGATAAACATAAATATAAATGTATAAGTAAACGTTTATAATAAATATAAATAATATAATATAATATAATGACATTTAATAAATAAAAATATATGTTTTATATATAAATATGAAACATAGTCTAAATAAGTATTTATTACTCTTTCTTAATAATTTTTAACTTGAATGAAAATATTTATCACTAAGCGAACTTTTGTCATCTTTATGTTTACATATGTTTTCAAGTTTCATCAGTTCCATTTGTTTTAGCAATAGCATATAAGTAACAAATATTCTTGTGGGAAGGGATTATAAGGTGGTAAAGGTACATAAAAAGGTAGTGAAGAAATAAATAGTCGTTGATTCACTGTTTCCTGCTCTTTCTAAATATAATTATTATTTTTGTTACAAATATTAATGGACAAGTCTAAAAAAAAAATTATGTAATAAAATGAATAAAAATTATTTATTCCAAATATATGTATGCTCCTGCCGTCGGCGGTGAACTGCTCAATGGACGCATCCGCGCCCTCGCTCTCAACGGCAGGTCTCTTGGCGAAAGTCCGTTCACCTTTGCGAGTGCCGATATCGAAGCGACCGCGCGCCTCGAACTGCCTGTCGCCCTGCGTAATCAGGTGGCGCGGCTGGAAATCGTCAATGCCCGCACCGCCGGTGCGGTGTTCCTTCTCGACGACCGTTGGCGCCGCAAGACGGTCGGCATTGTGTCCGGCGAGGCGCGTGAAGTCGCCCAGCCCCTGCTGTCGCCGCTCTACTGTCTTTAAGATACAAACAAGGGCAGAAATTTAACAGGAATATACCCATTTGATCCGCTTCTAATGCACCATTAGGTGGAAAAAATATTCAAATGTTTGCGCTGTCTAGTTAAATATTACCTTCACAAAATATAATTAACTATATATAAAAAAGTCCGTAAAACATTCAACATAAGAAGTTCGTAAGACACAAACAAGGACAGAAATTCAAAAGGTATATACCCATTTGATCAACTCCTAATTTACCATTAGGTAGAAAAAAAAGTTCAAATTTTTGCGTTGTCTCAAGCAAGATTCTGCTTTCCATTGCATTACAAAATATCCTTGTGATGTTAATAAATTTCTATATATTAATTACACAGGGATCTATCCGCGCTGCTAGGGCAACTGTCACAAAACTGTATTTGAAGCGACATGCGGTAAATTAATTGCAATCTGTCTCGCCTATTATTCTACAGAAATGGTTGGTGCGCGGCTTTGTTAGGAATGACATAGTTTTAATTGTTTTATCAAATATATGAAACTTATTGAGATTTTTAATTGAATGAAGAAACGGAAAATATGTTCGACCGTGAACTACTCACATTCTAAGCCCAATTCGCACTTTATTTTAAGCTCCACTTAGTAGTAAAACTTCGGCCTTGCAGTTGAAGCTTGCTGGTGAAAAAACAAATGGCTAATAAAATCTAATTCATCAATTTTTTCGTTCATTAGATTTTTTTTCATTTGAATTCATTGATTTATTCGATTAAATACCGTTTTTCCCATTACATAACAATTTTCTTTCAATGCAAATATTTTGAAACGGATTTTAGGACTAATATTTAAGTTCTGATGAAATTGAACTAATGTTGTCCGCGGCAAGTCTGCAAATGCGCTACATGGGGTCCGACATCACGGTCATGTCCAAGGCTGACACGTCTCCCGTAACCGCTGCGGACCATGAATCCGAAACGGTTCTGCTCTCCGCCCTGGAGGCCATCGCACCTAGCATCCCCGTTGTTGCCGAAGAACGAATCGCGACCGGAAAAATTCCAGCGATCGATGGCACTTTCTTCGCGGTTGATCCAATTGACGGCACCAAAGAGTTTATCGGTGGCCGTGCGGAGTTCACAATCAACATCGGATTGATCGTTTCTGAAAACTGGAAATTAGTGGGCCCGTCTCATAAGCAACGATTCTTAGAATACACCGATAACAACAACAGTATCAACGACACGAAGGGACGAGGGGCAGCTGCTGCCGACAACGATGATACAACGTCAACCGTGGGTGAGGTATTGTTGCACATACGACGGAACTTGTTGGAATCAATACCGTACAGACGATATTTGTCACTGGTAACAAGTTTAGATGTACCATTGGCCCGTCGCGGACGGATCCGTCGTTTCCGTCGAGGTTTGGATTATACTGTGGGAAGAAATAAATTGAACTAAAAAAAAAACCGACTATACCTCAAAGTGTGCTTTCATTCCAGGCCCTTTTTGAAGAGGTCGAGCCTGTCCTACTGGTTTAAGACCACTAGGCGCTAAAGGAGTCGTACTTTGACCCCGCCCACCTATTCGACCTTCTTGAACAGCACTTACTGGTCGAGGAGTCGGTCTAGCAAAACTTCTCACCGGAGCTTTACCTGGAACCAATAAATATACTTTACTTTTTCAATTGACAGATCCAGCAAATTAAGAAGTAAATGAAGGGGTAAATCAGAATTTCAAGATAAGCTAAAAGAGTCTTCTTTCTTTTTAAACTCATCAGAAAACATTTTAAGCTCTTATAACAACCTAAAAAATACAGTCAATAAAAAAGCAAACGACTACTTCCCATATATAAATGATATTCCTGATGTAAACATTGAAAAAGGCACTAATGAAAATCTGGCACATGTAGCCGCCTATTACAACAACCGTACTTTTTTCTACAATTATTTTGGTGAAGATTACAACAAACGTCAATTAGGGTGGATCTATCTTCATGAGGCAATTAGTGGATTGTCAATGAATTGGTCTTGCATGTTGGGATTTCTATGCTTTTTATGTTTTTATTCTCTAACTAATTCATAGGTTTTGTGCTTCTTCATTTTATTTTGAAGATTTGACACCATATATTTATTTATCATATAATTATGGTAAATATCATACCATATAATAATGGAATATATTATCATATAATAATTAATCATTTCTTTTTAGATTTGAGATATTCCTATACACTGGGAACAGTCAAGAGAGACTAACTGTTTTCTTTACTCTTTTGGTGAAGTATGGATCTACAATCTTTGAGCTATCTTTGAATTTTGCTAATATGTAATGATTTGTAGAATCTGCAAAGTATGGTTTGCTTTCAGATGAAAATGTTCCAGTAACAAAGTACAGTCTTTCTATATTTTTTGAGTTTAACCAGAATTCTTTCAATTCAATAGATTCATGAGTGTGAAGATAAGGTGCACAAACATAACCAGAATAGGAAAGTTGGAGTTCGGACATTAAACAATCAACAACTTTCGAGACTATTTATGCTTATATTGATAAGTCGATCAAATCTCTACGATGCCTTGGGCCTTGGCGTTGTCGAACTGGCGGACAGGGCGCGGGTCTTCGACCGCATGGTCGCCGTCGCCAAGGACCTCCGCGATCAAGACGGCGCCAATGTCCTTGTTCTCGGATGTGCCGGGATGGCTTACCTCCGAGCGGATTTGGAACGCGAAACCGGCATCCCGGTCGTGGACCCGACCCAGGCGGCCGCGTCCATGGCGCTGGGCGCCGCGCTGCTGGCCAAGGGCGACGCGCTCAACCGTCAGGCCGCCGAGTAACCGCTCAAGCGCGGATCGGCGGATCACACAATGAGGCAACGACAAGCCGGGTTCACCCTCCTCGAGTTGATCATCGCCCTGGCCATCATTGCGATGGTGGTCAGCTTGTCTCTCGCCAGCGTACGACTTGCCATCACCTCGCAGGAAATCGGTGAGGTCAAGATTGATCGCTACCAGCGCCTGCGATTTATCATGGAGCAGTTGACTTCCAAAGTGCGGTCGCTTTACCCGCTCTATGTGGATGAGGCCGATGCCGAGTTATTCGAAGCGATCAAGGACAACCGTAAAAAATCCAAAAAACTGCTTAGTATATTTAGCTTTTACAGTGATTTCAACTTTGACTTTATCGTAAAAAAAGAGTACCATTTTGGAGTGCGAAAAAACAGAAAGGTAAACAATAAAACATTGGACTTGACAGTCCTTACCGGTGGTGCTTATCTCCGCTTCTTGGCCTTTCAGCGAGAAAGTGCAACGAGGGGTTGGGGGCCAAACATGCTAAATAACACCAAATTGTCTGGCGCCGAGTCTATACTTCAAACTTGTGCAAATTTACAGTTTTAGCAGGTTATGCTTGATTATAATGGCTATGCTGGCCAAGCTGCAAAGAGAGTAGCCAATCTCGCCGGAGAGATCGTCGCGGCCGTATGGTCGTCGTCTGCTGGACGCAGCGCGGCACCGCGCGCCACGTCATCTCGATGAGGAAGGCCAATGACCGGGAGCAAGCGCGCTTTGGGCAGCGATCTCGAGAAGGTTGAAGCCCACCAAATTACCGAGGCGGAATACGCGGAGATTCCGGAGCTGGACGATTCGTGGTTCCGGACGGCGAGGAAGCGCGGCCCCGCCCGGACCAAGGAGGCGGTTTCGATCCGTCATTGCTGTTACAAAAATTTGACAGGACGTGGATTCTAGCCCCCTTTTTTAGCATCCCTGAAAAGTTTATAATGTTATGATGTGCTCTGAGCGTCTGTTCTAAAGTCCCAGCATTCAAAAAGAATTGATTGACATTGATGTTCCGAATCAAATTTTGATTGATAACAAATTTCGAAAGATTAAAATGCTATAGGTTTTTTGTGAAAGAGGACCTTCAAAATCTACATATACAAACTCTTGGCTGAGAGAGCAAAACTTTGAGTGTACCGGAGAAGGAAAATGTTGCAGGCACATCCATACGGCGAATAAATTCAGGGCCATTGCGACTTGCTTCATATAGATCGACTGTTGCTGATGGAATATTTTGGGCGCTGGATTGCGGATTGGTCACGACAAAGACAGCTTTGTCTGCCTGATATTTTTGAGTAAGGCGTTCTAGGCGACTAAAATCATAATTCAGCGCCTCATCGTCACGTACCATAGAACGATCTTCTGAATCCCCTACAGGTAAAATAATGTGCTGGCCTTGATTTTGCGATACCACGCGGATCCAGGCATCCCGATACGTCTCAGAGAGAATGCGCAAAGCCGTGAGACGCGCCTGGCGTCCAGGCAGGATCAGGACCGAGCGTGTTTTAATGTTCTTTTGGTAGATGAGGTAGAACACCATGGCACCCAGGAAAAGGATAGCCTGACTGACAGCCGGGGTGACGACCGAATAGATGCTGGTCACGATATTGGAATCACTCTCGACCTTAAAGGTGGGCTTGTCGCCGGTGATCGAGTTGATGCTGCTCATCACCTCTTTGAAGAACGATAGAGGCTGAGACAGCGTCTCCATTTTCTGCTTCTTCTGCATAACTGAAGCCATCATAAACTCTACAATAGGATTTTCTTATCGATAAATACATTACATACATTTGCTTAAATAGATTGAAGTACCCCATATAAATAGAAAAAGACAAACACTAACATTTAAAATTGCTGAAAACTAATTTTTTAGCAGCATTTGCCACCCCGAAAAAATTTACTGACGGGGACACTGATGGGGGAGGGGTTACTGAATAGTTTGTCCACTAAAATGTATTTTTTTGAAAAAATCTACCATACCCCATGTTAACAATAAATCACACGGACACGCTGCCTGCACTCATGCTGATTGCCGGGGATGACACCTTCAACATCATGCTGGCAGAGAAAACAGCTGAAGGGGAACAAGCACCTGAAACGAAAGCGAGCCAGGCATGACATCGGGTTGCGATGACGAACCACGTATAGGACTTGCGCTGTCGGGCGGTGGCTCCCGGGCCATCGCCTTTCATCTGGGATGCCTGCGTGCTCTCGATCGGCTTGATGTACTGGGCCGGGTCCAGGTGATTTCTACGGTTTCCGGCGGGAGTGTGATCGGGGCGATGTGTTAGTGATAATATAGAACGCTCCTGCAGTGTTTGTCCATGTCTCAACTGCAAGTGGGTAAATGGTAGTGGTGGCTTATGAGCTAGTACTTAAGTTGTAGAGTCTCTTACTTGAAAGAACCTGTGGCAAGCATGGAGTGAACGATTTATTATTTTATATTTTAATTTTTAATCTTAACTTAAATATTTTGATTTGAAGTGCTTATCAATTGAAAAATGTTGTTATTTTGTTATTGTTTTACATTGATAAGTAAAATATTAGATTTTGTAAAGAAAACTCTTTGGTCCTCATTTATCGTCAAGTTCGAATGACGTTCCAGAAACCCAACGTCCGTCGATCAATGGTCAACACGGAATCAGCACAATCACGAATACAGGCTGTTGCCGTACAAGCCTTCCTGTATATAGCAGTTTATTTTGTTACCTACATTTGGATGCTTATTCTTATGCTTATTGTACTGGCCGGTCGGAACAATCCAACTTGGTTGGCAAGTCTCAATCTCTACCCGTTGCTAGTGTTACGGTCCATCTTCTTACCATCTATGGGATTCGGGAATTGTCTCGTCTGCAAAGATTTGGCCCTCGTCATCAACTAAAAGTTTTAGACTTGCAATTTCTTTCAGCACTATCATTTCTGGAAATTTTACACAGGTATATCCACCGCCACCAATAAATTTTGAATCTTTTCGGTGCTCCAAATAAATTTAACGCCTCAATATCATGACAACACACGCATAAATGTCCAGTAAGATCGCCATTGGCACTCGTCACATAATTCAAATATTTCTCCTTGTCAGCATTAAACTCAACGATAACTTTATTATTTGCAGACAATTTCTTGGAATTTATCCATTCACAATTTTCGTGTCCTTGCCCTATTTACTGATTGAACTAATATAGTGTCGTTTTCAAGTTTATCACTCCAAGTGTTTTATTGCTTATTTTATAATTTTAGCAATTATAAGGTTCGTATTGTTTATTACGCTTTTAACAGAATGGGAAGTGCGGAGCTCGGGACACCTATCCCCAGCAGTTTAAGTACAAAAGTACGGCCGGTACTACGGCTCTTCCATCCCGTTCCCACTTGTTTCTGCATTTATATTGTTTTTAAGCGTTATTTATGTTGTCTTATGCTTTTCAAGGATATATCTATGATTTATCAACGTTCAAGAGTATATATCCATATGAGTACTAGAACTTTTTCTCAAGGCTTCATGAGGAAAAATTGCCGCAAATCAAAGAGTCTTATGACTCACTTCACGATTATCAATGAATCACTGCCGACTCTGAATTTATGAAAAATTTTAGGCCAGGGGATGCTATTAAAATGAGAAGGTTTATTGTAAAATGTACCTGGCGAGTGATGTATTGACGTTGTTGAGTATTGTCATGGATAAAACACGGATAAAATTTACGGCTGGATCTTCATCATCTCGGCGCGTTCGTGCATCCGCATACCAGTCGGGAACAGGGAGGCGTCCACGTCCTCCTTCTCGGCATAGACCACCGCAATGGTCTTGACGCCCATCGCCTTCAGCTCATGCGCGATCTGCTGCGCGGTCAGGCCGCCCTCGGCCTGCTGGCCGCCGGTCATCGCCACAGCGTCATTGTACAGGATCTTGTAGGTGATGTTGGTGCCTTCGGCCAATGCCGCCCGGATCGCCTGCACGCCGGAGTGGTTGTAGGTGCCGTCGCCCAGTAGCAAATTTAGGAAACTAATTACCTTGTCACAGTTTATCGCACCTAAAACAAAGGGGCTAGAATTTTTCACTCTTATTTTTTGTATATCTTACGTTTTGGGATCGATCTACTATGTAATTAAATAAAAAACAAGTTTTCTTAACTGAAAGGAGGAAGCAGCCCTTTTCATATACGGAGTAATTTTTGTTCGTTTTAAGTTTTAATTTCACTTCTTACTTTCAGTTAAAAAAAACTTGTTTTTTTTTTTTATTTAATTTCTGAACGTTTTGAATTAATGCATGGTCGCCGGCTACATGGAGAACGGCGGCCAGATGTGGCTGCTGGCGCGGCGCCTTCGTCAGCGGGGCTACCAGGCGGTCGTGTTCGACCTGCCCTCCACCTTGCGGTCGATCGCCGACAACGTCGCAGCGCTGCGTGGCGAGATCGACCGGGTCCTGGCGGAGACCGAGGCCGACCGCGTCGCCCTGATCGGCCACAGCATGGGCGGCGTCGTCATGCGCGCCTGCGTTCACGGCGACGACCCGCCGCCGGTGGCCGCGGTCATCAGCATCTGCTCGCCGCACCGCACCTCCCATCCTTACTGAAAAGGCGAGTGCGCTGCTAAGCACCCGGACGCAATGGATTGCAACACGCGACGCAGAATTTCCCTACAGCCTCACCGAAGAGGGAATCGAATGGAGCATCCGCGTCAACGATTTTCCCGAATACCCCACCGTATATTCGTTGCTGGCAAATGGCCATTTCATCTGCGATCTGCAATCACTGCCAAAACATTGGAAATTGCCTGAAACACCACCAGTGTTGTCTGCCGAATATATCACGGAATGCCCCTTATGCGGCAGAACCGCGAATCCGCCCGGACTCCTGCGCCAGAAGCGCGGCATTTTCATCGCGGCTCGCATCACCGTTGTTCCGCGATCATCTTATCGATATGGCCCATGACCCGTTCAATAACGTTTGCATTTGCGTCGGCAACCTGTCTGGCTGCTGTCGCCATGCTGCGCCCCTGTTCCGGATGAGCCAACAGTGCGGAAACAGCTTTCGCCGTTTCCGCCGAATCCCGGACAACGAGAGAGGCCTGCGCTGTCTCCAGATCTTTCCCCACCGCCGCGAAGTTTCGCATGTCAGGTTTATGGAGTTAATATTTGTTTTCAAGTCTCCCATGCTTTACTGGTACTACATAATTAGGTTTAGCTTGTTTGTGGTACAAAACAGAATATTGCACGAAATGGCCAGCCTGAATGGCTCGTGTTTTTACGCCAATCAGTGTCCACTGCAACTAGGTTAATCAGATAGACCTGATGAGAAAACGAATTCTTTCTGTCTGCATAGCAAAGGTTTTGTTGCTTTTATGCGGACTGACAAGCCATTCAGGCAGTCCAAATTCTGATTGGCTCTTTCAAATATACAGTTTCTGGGGTGCTTTGGAGCAGGACGCGCGAGCCCAGTTGATGTCGGACGGCTTTCGTGAGGAACAGATCCAAATCCGCCGCACCGCCAACATGCACTACAAAGGTCAGATTTTTGAGCTGACGGTGCCGGCCCCGGACGGTGACTTTGATGACGAAAAGATCGCCATCCTTGAAGAGCGGTTCGGTCAGGAGCACGAACGCACCTATGGCCACCGTGCCGGACCGGAGGAGCCGGTGATGCTGGTCAATGCGCAATTGGTGGGCCGCGGTATCCCCGATCATCCGTCGTTTTAATGCAGCAATGCGATCATCAAGAGGTGGGTGGCTGGAGAACATCGCCTTGATGCCACTGCGTACCCCGCTGGATATACCAAACGCTTGCATCGTCTCAGGCATTTCGTCTGGCACGTTTTGGAAGGATTTTAGGCGTTCCAAGGCGCCGATCATTTGCTGGGGTGAGGTGAGATCCGCACCAGATTTGTCGGCATGAAATTCTCGATATCGAGAGAACCACATGACGATGCTGCTGGCCAATATCCCCAATACGATTTGGGCGACGAGGGAGGTAGCCTTGCTTAATTTGAATTTGTGCTGAAAGTTTGTGATATAGCTATTGTGTAAGATGGGACTAGGACAAAATATCTATAACAATAGATTTTAAAGATTGGTAAAAGTTTTTGCTAACTCTAAAAAGTGTTTCAATAAAAGCATAATTTATAGGAATGGATTAAGTTAAAAGGGGGAGGGTGCTCATACAAAACCCTGCTGATTTAAAGAGGCAGATATAGAATTAGCTTAAAATTCAGGAGTGTGCCAGCATAACTTGGCTACCCCATTGATATTTTTTGCTTCCGGAGTCTGGCGAATTCTGCAGAACGCCGGTTAAAGCGTCTGGGCTACGAGAATGTCCATGTCCGGGCAGGTGATGGCTACAAGGGATGGCCGGAAGAGGCTCCTTTCGACCGGATTATTGTGACATGTTCACCGGAACGTGTGCCGCAGCCGCTTGTCGAGCAACTGAAGGAAGGCGGAACAATGATTGTTCCGATCGGCGAACGGTATCAGCAGCAGTTCTACCTGTTCCGCAAGACGGGCGGAGAACTGGAACATGAACGTCTGATTTCAACGTTGTTTGAAGCGTTAAAAAAATTGCACCCTCCCCCTTGAACACAAATCCTGGATACGCCCTTGGATAAGTGATGAGTGAAGAACAGATGGACCCAGACGCATAGCCTTCCAGCTATTGCATGTAGCGCCAGATCGACCAGCATATGTCCAACTTATTCATCAAATTTTCAGAAGAAGAGACCCAAACAAAGCCACAGAGGTCAGACGAGACTGCAGTGAAGTCAAAAGTAAGTGCAGGTGGTGTAAGTAACAGTGACATTAACTGCACAAAAAATTAGTACAAGAAATCTCTTTGTCGGAAGGCTAAGTCTCAGTATTATCATAGAAAATTTTCTGAATGTGGAAAGGATGACATGGTATTTAATTAATTCAGTTCTTAGATCTACTCCCCCTCTGCCTTCAGTTCCATCAATATTGATATTTGATGGTAGAACTGTTCAAGGAGATGCAGATTTTCAGCTAGATTTGACCTTTTATTTTGCTAATATAGGGAAGGTAATTGCTTCCACAACTTCGGAAGCTCTGCAACTTTGCGTTGCGATTTCAGAGCCTATCTTGGACCCTTATCTTTGTCTGAAAATGTAGACCCTCTTTTCATTATTTTCTCCGTATATGCCCATTGTGGTTTTTGGCAGCCAATAGGTGTTGTATTATTAGTGACCCCAAGATGACAAAAGTTTGGGTGACAAATTTACTTTCTTTGATGGAGCGCAGGGGTGCCAATTACGGGTATGAGTGGCAGTGTGAGGTTATTTACTCCTTAGATAGTTTTGCTTAATCTACATTTTGAAAATGACCTGTTTGGGTATTTTCATTATATAAAAAAAATTGAAGACAACGCAATCCCCCCTCAGTTATCTGAAGACAGCAGCAGGGGTAAAGGCAACATGTCACTCGACTTGACCAGCCTTCTTACCGGAACTACGGACGACGTTACTTCCATTTCCTCTGATTCCATGTCGGTCGATTCGAAGCAGGATGACTCGAGACCATCCCATAGACGAATCTCAGATGCAAAAGACCGAGAAGTTCTTAGGCGTTGCCTTGAGCGTGCGAGGGTATCGAGCGCGTCGAAGTCTGATCCATTCCATGATAGAGGTCGAGATTTAGTTTCCGAGGCGGAAGTCGCACTTCGCAAGAGCAAAAACTCCGAGATGGCCCATAAACTAAGAAACATCAAAAAGGTATTTACACATCCTCCTAATCTCAAATGATCTCTTGAAACGTGGTGGCGCATATCTCCCCAAAAACACAAGTCCATAAAGAATTGAACATTAATATAAATCGTTTATCTAATAAAACTGATGATTATCAGTTTTATTACTTGCTTTTACCCGTAGATCTCAATTTTCCATTCGACATCTAGGACCCCATGCATGGAATTGTTTACCTACGACTTTGCGGAACATGGATAATCTTCCGAACCCGCCGGGGATCACGACCGGTGGTGCGCTGACGAACAGGCTGCCGCCGAACAGGGGGAACTGCACTTGGGCGAGACCCAGGATGACGAAGACCGCGGCGCCGCCGACGGCGCGGTCGCCGGCCAAGGCGAACGTCGTGCTGCCCACGGTGGGTAGACCGCCCGCAGCGTAGTGGCGCGGCACGAACCCCTGCGTTCCGGCGGTGCCGGCGCCGATCACCGTGAATGGCGACGCCTGGGGGAGCTCCCATGCCGAAGACGTTTGCGAGCCGAACGCGATGGCTGGTATTCTCCGCTACTTTTTCTTCCTGCTCTAATTGATTTTTATTCTTCTTGATAGACTTGAGAATATCAATCAGTCCCTGCCTGATTTTATTATCCTCGGCATCATATTCCTTTTTATCCAGAATACCTTCCTGCTTGAAACCTCTCTCATTTTTTGAAAAACGACCTTCCAGGCTCAACAAGCTTCTCACTTCTTTTTCAAAAAAATTCCCGGAGTCCTTCTCCAATACTCCCTCGAGACCTTTGATCGCCAAAGCGATTCGGTCCGTGGATATCATTCCATGAGTCAGCCCCGGTATGAGTTTATTTTATTGATGCACGTGGCGATCTTTGCATTTTGTGGCACCGCGAGTCTGGTGATCATCAAGCGCAACATGAACGCCTTGACCGCAGGCGAAAAAACCAACGCCCCCAGCCACCTGCAAACCGCTGTGGCCCTATACTCAATCTCCAAGAGCCAAAAAGATCTCCACGAGTCGAGAGAGAAAGCCCACAACGACGACCCAGAGACCGACGAAGATAAGCCAGACGGGGCCCAAGCGGCCCATGAAGTCAGCACCCTTGATTACGTGGACAACATTCGCGCCTTACTCGCGGGGGAGGACACGACGGCCGCAGGAACCGATCTTGGCAAGCTGCAGGCGCTTGCAGGCGTAAAAGAGTTTCCGTCACGCGTCAAATGCGCAACCCTTGCATGGCACGCGCTGGCCTCGGCAATCAACAGTGATACCGGACAAGTGTCGACAGAGTAGCGAAACAGGGTGCTGGCAGCGTCGAACCCCGCCGGGATTTTAAGAGATCAGAAAATGTTTGGACATACCAACGAAGCAGTTACATTGGAGCGTAGCCAGCTGAAAGGTTGATTCAAGACTGTATGTGTCATTACTGGATTTGGAGAATTTGTATCTCTTTTTTGGGGGATAATTCCTCCTTTTTGAAAATTACGCCAATTTTCCTCGTGCTAATATTCTTTCATGGGTAAATTCAAATTGATGGCTTTAATTTAAATTCACCACTAAAAGGATATTCTTTTGACGTATATATAGAGTTATGGAATTCCTTTTATAGAAATTTGGCTAATGTTAGCATGGGTTGCTTTTTGCTTATGGTTTGTTATGCAGATAGTAGGGACTGGTCCCTTCAGTCGTCGCGGACGCTCCGAAGGCTCCACCGTCACTCACGACAATCATCTTATTCCCTAACATCGCAGCCAAAATCGTGAGCATCGTCACCTCTTTTCCGCTCGAAACTTGGCCGCCAGTGGTAAAAGCTGCCCCGACCTTATTCTGCATTTTAAATTCGGGAAAGACTCCAAATTTGAATTGCCAATTATCAAAAAACGTTTTGACCTCTCCCGCCATATTGGACCAATAGACCGGGGAACCAACAATCACAGCATCACTCCCAAATGGTGCTTAAAGACTTTTCCAGGTCATTGTCAAGATGAGAAGGTTTTGGAGCAAATTTTACTGAGCTCTAATTCATGTTATTGTCCAGAAGGAAGGTTTTTGAACACATTTTCCTCAGGTCATTGTCTTGGAGGAAGGTCCTTGAACATATTTTGTATAGGTTGTTGTTCTGGTTGAAAATGATTGAACACATTTTCTTGGACCTTAATTTGTTATGCTTGAAAGTCCTGCTCCCTTGACTCATGACTCACTTGTCAATATAATTCCCACCCTTTCCTCTATTTTTCGTCAATATGGGTAAATAAAGTCGCAAAATGCCCGCCCGACCGGGTGGCTATCCATCCGCCCAAAGTCGAAAACTCAAAACTTTGCGGATAGTGTCGGAGGGTCAGACCATGCGGTTTTAAACCCGCCTCCAACGCGGGCCCGTAGATTCCCGCCTGAATGTGAGCCGACCTTGATTGTGGATCAATTTCCAAAATTTTATCAAAACGCTTCATATCTACGGTAATCACGCCCCGGTAATCCAATTTAAAAGTCGGCTCTACGCCTCCGCTTACGCTACTATTTATGGTATAACTACCGCCAAGCGTTTTTTTTATGGTTTCAAATATATTGAGATTAATTTGGTTGGCGAGAGGAAATAAAAGGCCAAAACCAAATGTTGGAATGAATAAAATACCAAAGGCAAAGACCGAATGTGTAAATAGATTCATAGATGCAGTAGAATCTAAGCTGTAAAAAATTTTATCCGTCTCCTGAGTCCACGCCATAAAATTGTCAAAAATGGGCAACATCCCTATACAAACTAATCCTACTGCTATTTCAATGAAGATAAAACTTAACGCATATTTCTAGGCTGGCTCCGCCGCCGGTGCTGACGTGGCTTACTTGGTCGGCGAATCCAAGTTGATCGACCGCTGCCGCACTGTCACCGCCACCGATGATGCTGGTTGCATTGGCATCGGCAACGGCCTTCGCGACGATTTTTGTGCCTTCGTCGAACGGAGGCATTTCGAACACACCCATCGGTCCGTTCCAGACAATTGTCTTCGCGGACGCAAGAATCTAAGCGTCGACTCGTTGCTTACGAACATGGACTTGACAACAACTGTAGATTGTGAACTATGACCAGCACTTTTTTTTATTTAGTAATGCAAAAAGCACATATATTGGAAAATACAGATTAACCTTAAATCACAGTATTGTAGCGGATAGGGGGAAGAAGACTGAAGCCTCAAAAGTACGTTTTAGGCTCAGGTTATGTTCATAGGGACTTAGAACCAGTGATTAATCTATTATATCCCACTGAAAGGGAAATTTTAGGCTTAACAGTGTAATATGGGTGCTGTGGGGGTAGTTCTTCTATTGCAAAAACGTAGATTATAATGAAAAATGATAGGTTTCAAAATTGATGTTTTAGAGATTACTATCAATGAATGAATGAGACCCAAAGCTAAAATAAATAAGCATAATTAATAATTTAGACCAAAAAAGAACAATAATTATCACAAATAGATGTAGGGCTACAGCATCTAGGCCTTTGGGAGACCACGCCGTCATTTGTGCTACACTACAAACAATTTTGTTTGGTTCAGCTTTTTATGGCACTTGGTATTAACCAAGTAACATATAGCAATCGCAAATTCTGTCGGTCTGTCTGTCGGTCTGTCGGTCCCGGTTTTGCTACTTTAGGCACCGTCATCCTGTCCGGTCACAATATTGATATAAGCCAACTCACGAAACCGACAGGCAGGGTCTTTAATTTTGTTAGCGAGTTTTAAAGCCAGCTCTGGCTGTTTGGCCTGCATCAACAGTTGCAACTTCATAACCAGCAATTCGTCGTCAAGCACCGGATCGCGGTTCTTCACTTTGATCTCAGTAACTTTCTTAACCAGTTCCGCAGGTGCCATTTTATGCAGCTTTGCCAAAATGGGTTTGAACAACTTGATAGAAGTTATAGTGCGGTATGTCAGATACCTTAATTTATTAATTGCCTGAGTCAATCACCTAGTTGTATATTTTCTTGTTTTTCAGTCCCGATTTATTATACATTTTTTTTTATATTTCTGGATGCAGGTAACATAGTAATCTATATCTATCATATAAAAATACTTTGCAAGAGGGCTATAAACACCCACCATAGTACTTGGTAGCACCCTTGCCCACAAATTTTTAAAAGTCTTTAAAATCAGCATGGTTGTTGGATTGTATTTCTAGTTCAACCGTGATTATGCAGTCCCTTAGGCACATGATCACTTATCTTATTGTATTAAAGTTTTCATTTTCAAAGTACAAATGGAAAACGGTTATCTCAGTTATCAAATTGATAACAGATTTCTGTCATTGGCACACATTGGCTTTTCATTACCTCATGGAAGAATGAATCAACAGATTGACTGACTTGATGCTCGTGCTTGCATCGTACTACCACCAAAAACTGCATAACTGTATATGGAACTCTTTTCCGTTAAAGATAGTATTTTCGTTTTTTCTCTATTTTTTAATGCACATGCAGTTGTATACGATTCCACTTAACCAATTCAATGCCAATTGTTCATCTAATCTCTTATCAATTTTTGAGGAAGGTTTTCCACGACGGAATGGATTTTTTGTTCCGTCAGTGCAAACTTGGTAATAAGAGCAGTTGATCCCAAAAAGCTATGTAGATTGGTATTTTCAGACCTTTAAGCTTGCCTTTGTCAATTTCTTTGTCAACGTCGGGTTTCAGTGCAAGTTCTTCAAACGCTATCTTTACACCTATTCTAGAGTTTTTGATAGCATCAGCTTTACTGTATTCAAAATATAAAATCTGGGACTCATTGACGAACGATGCCGATATCACTCTCAGACTACACAATGAGCTGAACAAGCTGCTGGCAGAACAACCAACACTAATGAATGTATTGCAAGACATTGAGCTGCCATTGGCTAGCGTGTTGGCAAGCATTGAACAAAACGGTGTATATATAGACGTACAACAATTAAGTGAATTGAGTAATAGTTTTGCTTTACGGGCAGCAGAATTAGAAAAAGCGGTGCACGAAGAAGCCGGGGAAGTCTTTAACCTGAGCTCAACCAAGCAATTACAGGAGATTTTGTTTAACAAAATGTTTTATTCAACACTCCCCTCAAGCACTAGCTAAAGGTCATTTAGAGTATTAAGCTGAAGCTTTCCTGGCACTTTGAGGGGTGGCTGCGTTAAATCAAAACACACTATGAACATTTAGGTATAGAAAGGAGTATATTGGCAAAATCCCAGCAATGGGGTATGAAGCTAATCTTAAAGGGGTAGTAGTATTCCTAATTGTTTTGTTACTACTTTTACAACTATTACTTCAGCGATTGAACTAAATCAAAGTAGTTTAAACGCGTCCAGGTTCTCAAAATGTCCAGGATTGTCACAAACATTTTTTTCTTTTTCGAAAAGCTTAAAAAAGGTATATTATCATAATACTTAAGATAGGAAAATGGAATGACCTTTGAGTCCCTTTACTACCCCCGGCTTTCATTATTTATGGCTATTGAAAATCAATTTTAAGAAATTTTTCATCAGTAATATTGAATGCGTCATTACACCATATAATGATGATCTACGTTCAGGGTGTAACTTGGGTTTTTAGTTCGGAGGAGGGATATAAAAAACGTGCCAACAAAATCGTCCAGTGTGCGGAAAAATGGGTAATTTTATTAATTTATTTTGTTTTTTCATTTTTATCTAGTCTTATGTATTTAATTTAATGAGTGTTTGGCTCACTTATGTCTATGTTACGACACTATTGAATATGAGTTTGTCGTTTTGATTGTCAGAGCCCTCTATTACAGTTAAGGATAGTGAATCACTTGTCTCCTGAGATCCAGATTTTCGCCCCAAGTCCCTTGCCTAATGATAATAAAGAAAAAGAACAACTTGCACTTTCAGTAGTGCTTCTGTTTACAACACTTGGTAAAACTTAACAACCCAGAAAATGACTAGCAGGCCTACTTGGTTTCAGGAAAATTGCCATACGCATAATCCTCGTGTTCATCAGGATTTTGCGTTTTGTGCATTAAAATCGCCTCTGTGATCCTTGGATATCTTTCATGGCATTCATAGTCATAGTCTTGGAAAGGGCATCTATCAATAATTGGAGGAGTATAATACTTTAAAATGTCTCGTGACAGATGAGTAATTAGACAGTTATCCAGATTTAAGCGAACATCAGGGCGAAAATAGCCAGGAACTTTTGCCACCCAGGTACTACTTTCCTCCCTACTCAGCAACATTATGGATACCATCTTGAAGACGGTTAGCTATTCTGACTTTTCCTAAGAGATGCGATTTCTCCAGGTAAGCATTAACAGTAGTGTTGTGAGCAAAAGTACCTAGTTCTTAGAGGATCCTATTGGGCAAATCATTTATATAGGGTAAAAAGAAAGACGGACCTAAGACATACCCCTGGGGTACACCAGCATTGACGGAATAACTGTCGGAGGAGCGACCATCCGGCACTACCTTGATACTACGACTAAATAAGAAAGAACGGAATATCCATGGTTTTCCAGGCTCTCAGTCTCTCTTGCCTTCGGCCTCTTCTGCTCTCGCTCCCTCTCAGTCTTTCTTTCTTGTTGTCGGTTTCCCTCACTCTTTGTCTCTATTACCCTTTGTCTATCTCCTTGATCTCTTTCCTTGCGCCTTGGTGTCAGTCATTATTGTTTGTCTCTCCCATTCTCCTTGGTCTTTCTTGCTCTCCTTGGTTTCTCTCACCCTCCTCGGTTTCTCTTTCTCCCTTTGGTCTCTTCCGCTCTTCTCAGTCTCTTGTTTTCTTAGGTATCTCCGTCGGTCGGTGACAACCTGTGCAATCCCACAGGCGACGGCAATCCCGCGAGTTTCGATTCGGTTTGTTCCAGGGTTGCGTCTCCGAATGGTTGCTGGCGTCGTCGCGAGACGCGTCCTTCGGACTCCGCCTCCTCCGCCAGGTTGACCCCAAAAGCGTCGGCGGGGACGGCGCCAGACGCGGGCGAGTCGGCGGGGGCCATTTGGGCTTTGACCTGGCTTGGCAACCGCCGACTTCGGACGGATTGAGTCAGAACCGGTTTGGACAGTATCGGCGTTGATGAGTAATATCTGTTTCAGCTCAGAATTGGTGGCACATTGATTTGCTTACTCAAATAATTTAATATATATGCATTACACTAAAATGTTCCAAACAACCGTTTATGATTTAAAATAAAGCTTAATTCGGTTGATTTTCATTAAAAACTATCTACAATAATTCAAGATAAAAAAAATAAAAAAATCTTAATAAAAAAATACATAAATAAAAACAATCTTGAATTAAAATCAAGTAGCTGCGGGTCTCAAGCCATGGCTAATTGTAGAAAAAGCCAAGACTGCTTTGTGTTTATTAGCGTACATAGATGTAAAACCATAGAAGAAATAAAAGATTTTCTTGAAAGTAAATTTTTTTAAGTAAATCACTCACATTAACACAGAACCAAAGCAAAAAAAAGGAAAAAGGAATAAAAGGAAAGACGCAGGAAAAAAGAAAAAAGTCTTAATCAAACCCTTAATTGAAAAGACATGGACTAAAACTTGAAGAAGAAATTTAGTTGATCGAATTTATAAAGCCTATGCACCAAAACTGGTTAGCATATACAAACATATATATAAACGTGTGACGTGGTGCGGCTGAAGGGCGGCGACCCCTACGTGTTCGGTCGGGGCGGGGAGGAGGGCAGCGCCTGTGTCGAGGCGGGCATCGCCTTCGAGGTCGTGCCCGGGGTGTCCTCGATCTTCGGCGCGCTGGCCCACGCGGGCATCCCCATCACCGATCGCCGTCACTCGGCGTCCTTCGCGGTGGTGACCGGACACCACGATCCGACCAAGGTGAGCGAGGAGACGCGCTGGGAGCTGCTGGCCAACGCGGCGGACACGCTGCTGGTGCTGATGGGCATGCGCAACTTCTAATCCATATGGATGAAAATCCATAGCTTTAGAAAAATTAGAAAATTTTTAGGAAATTTAGAAAAATTTAGGGACCATTAGAAAATTCATGACTGCCGATTACCGAGGAAAGGAGAAGTGATAGCTCGGTGTACCATTGTTTGGAGAAAACTGAAAAGCCACTCGGGCCCCCGATACTCCTCTATGAATTGATTAATTTCTAAAACCCCAACATTAAAAAAATAGTGAATAAAATGAGTAAATAATGAAATAAGACGATCAACAACGAATAAAAGAAATAATGATTTTGCTCATCATGCTTTTGCTCTTCAATATAAATCTAAATTTTGTATCTTGGTGCCTTTTGAATCCCCGCAGTTGAATCCTCCCTGGTACTTAAAAGAAGATAGACTATCTAGTATCTTAATTACTATCTAGTAATCACACCTGTGGCCAACTTCATGAGCAGACTTGTAAAAACTTCAAATCAGTACTTCCTTCTTATTAGATTTTATTTCAAGCTCTGTTTCTTATAACTAATATCTTTGGTTTTTGTTATTATTTTGCTTTGACACGCAAAGGATATCTGGGGCTAACAATGGCTTGTAGGCTGTTTACTATTTACAATTTACAGGTACTCCGCCGTTTATGCTTTTGTATATTTGTGGGTAATAAATATTATTATTATAAGCTAGCCTAATATGTTAATCCTAGCATTATATCTTAGTTTTCAGTTTTGGTAAAATTCTAGTTAATTGACTTCTTGCTATCTCAGAAAGGGTTTAGGTAAGTAAACAAAACTCTCAGGGATGAGTCTACAGGCTAAAGTATGTCCTGGGAAGGTATTTTGAAGCAGCTACCTCCACTTGGGTTGCCTTCGGCGTTGCGGGTGAGGCGCGGATCGCGCCGTTGTTTTGCAGTGAGCCGCCGGTAGCTGCGCGCGCGGTGAGCGTCGCGCCCGCGAGCGGTCCGCCGGCGCTGGTTGGCCCGATGGGGGTGTACCAGGACCGCATCCTGATCTCGTCGCTCAACCTCGGCGGCGACGCCCCGCTGCTGATCGCCACCGACCTCGCCGCGCAGACGGATCGCATTCTGGTCGGTTGGCCGCAGGGGGCGTTCCAGTGGTTCCCGAACCAATTGGACTCGGGGCTGCCATAAAAAAATTGTGTTTCCATAAAAAACAAACCTTGCTTTTTGAATTGGAAAAAATAATAAATGAATTATTTGGGAATGATTTCATATATACACTTAGGGAAAAACCAATAACTTGGACATGAATATGTGACACCTTTGGAAAAAAATATATATAAAAAAATTATGCTTACCTGAATAGCCTGATACGAATTTGACATCGTGGCAATGAGCAAGTTCAGCAGGACGATAATATTGATTGTACTATAGGATCCAAACATCAATAGACCCCAAAAACGCGTAGATGTCCAAATTGCTGAATTGTTCGTCTATGTGTTGAAAGTAGTATTTTGTTTGTTGCCATGGCTCTGGCTTTTTTGCATTGAATACCTATTTACATTTATATCTATTACAGTTTGTGTAAATCAAAAACTAAACTAAAATTAATTAAGTTTGATATAGAAAGAAAAACATCCCCTTTTATAATAAGAGGTATCTTTTTTAAGAGGGTTCCCAGTGGCACCAGGGGTGAAAAGTTGTAAAAAAAAATCCCTAAAAGCTTCCTTGTGGCAAGCCTGGGTTGAGGGCCTTTCCGTGAATTGGAAATTCTCTAGGAACTGATTATGGCCATTTCCTCCCTTCAAACTTGACCAATCAATATCTGTATTTTCCAAGTATTTCCCAATAATCCTATCTTGTTCTAAATTCTTTATTAGAAAATTTAATGCCTTATCAACTGGTTCTGCTAAAGCTGACAAAATATGATTGTGATTATCTTTGTATCCCTTGCTACCAGGCCAAAATAAGAAGTTTACTAGTTTCCCGTCCGGTGCTTTTTGGCTTTGGAGTTTAAGATTTTGTAAATAAGGCACAGGAGGGAGAAATCCGTGTGTGAGGGAGAGGGAGGGAGAAGGGAACGAGGCGGAGGACCTGGCGAAGGAGGTAGCGTCGGGGGAGGATGCGAGTGAGGCGATCCATCCTGTACTTGTCAACAGGGTTCGATCTGGGCAAGGAGGTGAGATGTGAGAGGACGTGAGAGAGGGAGGAGGGAGGGAGGGAGACTCACCCTATTCCAGCGAATGGTTGAAAGTATAATCGTCGATCGGTGACCATCAGCCGTCCTCGTTCCGTACTCAGCGGCGTGATCCGGGATTTGTTTTTTCCAGTTTTCAGTTTTTTTAGTTTTTTTTCAGTTTTTTCAGTTTTTCAGTTTTTGTATTTGGTCCCATTTTATCTTTGTTTTTCTGTTTGTTTGTTTTGATTGCAAAGTATGATAGAAAATTCAATTTTTCAATTTATTTCAAGTTTCGAATTTGAATTTTAATTTAAGATTAATCCGATTTAGTTAATTAATTTAAATTTAGTTAGATTTAAACTTTAGTAAATTTCAAATAGTAAGTGCTAAACTTAAAATCTCAAATAGTGAAGTAAAGTTTTTTATTTATTTATATATATAAATATAATATAAAAAAAATAAAAAATAAAAAAAATAAAAAAAAATCACAAAGAGGGTAGCCTAGCTAAGTGCTTTCGCTTTTGGTAGTCTTGCTAGGGTCAATGAATTTCACCTCTCGCCCAGCAGTACTCTTAACTCCAACTATCCCCATCGACACAAATATATATATATATAATTTTTTTTATAATATATAAATATATTATATTAATAAAAAAAAAATATATTGTATATTAAAGTGCAACATTCCATGATAAGACATTCCACGAGCGTTTCGAGACCCTGCGCTGAAGCCCGGAGCAAAAACCAGCGCCGGCGGTGCCGCACCGATCCGGCCCAGCCTCGGAAACGACAAGCTGCATTACAGCCAGACCTCCACCGCATCCACTTGTCGCCCGGGCGACAATTCGGTGGCACGATCTGCAGTAGATTCTGCAGCGCTCGCGCCCCGGCGGCGCGGGTTCCCTCAAACACGTGTGGAGAGCGCGTCGTGAATAATAGAGATGCCTATTCCGAACAGCCCGGCGGTGAAGATCGGGCCCGGTTTATTTATAGTGCTCTCCCGAAGATATTTATTTATTTCTTGCTACTTAAAGAAACATTTTAAACTCCATGTTCACTCAAAACGATAAAATCCAAAGAGTCTGTTGATTTTTAAACATATTCTTTCATCTTAAAATGAAACAGGGTATAATGGACGGGTTAAAAGAAGTAAATTTTTAAATTCTTTAGATCCTTAAGACTCCTTGGGAAAGTCTAGTAGCCTCTGCGGTGCTATTCGTTGGATTCATTCATCTATAGCATTTACTACTCTTATAAACAATTATACTGTGTGGTTGGGTATCCATCTTCCGATATCTCTGAATCTAAAAAAGTGCACTAGAACATCTAATTTCCAATCTAATGAGCCTATTCTGGAGGTTTTACGATCACATTTTCTATATATACCTTATGTTCACACAGGGCATAACTTACAACCCTTGCCCTGAGGGCTGTGAGGGGGCTGTCATCCGTAAAAACATAATTTCTGAACCTGTCAATTACGTTGAATAAAATGGCTATCTCAAATATTGATTGGATGTGTCTGGGGAAATAGTGGGCTTGGGTGGGGGTCCAATCGAGGTTCTTCGAAAGATAATCGGCTTTGTATATTTGTTTTGATTATAAATCAAGTTCCTCCTCTTCCTGGTAAAGATAGAAAGTTGTGGTCCTCTGAGCTCTAGCTTTGATCCATAACCCGGGGGACAAAGTTGGATATTATAGAATATACTGTAAGTGGATTTCAATCTCGATGTGCTACAGGTTGTTTAACTTGTTGGGCTGCACCGCGTCCGCTATCAAAACTGAACCATATTGATCGTCGATTAAATTACAGTGGTGAAGCCTTTACATCCCTAAGCTTTAAAAATTCACCGACCGAAATACGAAACATAGATGACATAAATATTAGACTAAATGAAGTAATATCAAAAACTAAATCAAATGAATCCGATCTACATACATTGTTTATCGACGTACCAAACTCAATGAAATACTACGATGGAGATGGGTACTCAAACTTAATTGACCAAAGCGACTTCGTAGTTATTTTATCTCGCGAAGTACATGAAGAAGCAGAGCACCTCTGCGAAAATATACGTAAAACAAATGAAAATTGCAAAATACTACTGGCACTTCCACTTGAGTTTTTTGAATCTCAGCCTGCCTTGTTTCTTAAGTTGTTCTTATTTTTTGGCCTAATCTCAGCCTGCCGTTTCTTATAAAGGCTGTTCTTATGAAAAAACAGCGTGTAACTCAGACTGGTTCCGGATACTCGCAAAAGCTAGTTCATCGTTTCAATTACAAATTTTAGAGGCGGTCTTCTTAAAAATACGAAATCTCTCGCTATGCAATCAAAAGGAACTCGTGTTTTCGCTGAAATAGTTCTAATTTTTTCCACTCAGGAATTTGTAGTGGTGCTATGTTTTATAAAAAAAAAAAAGATTATAAGGTAAATCTTAGTTTCATTCCTGTAATGCGTATAGGTAGTGTCCGATATGATCTGACATTTTCGTAATTCTTGAATTACGAAAGTAATTCAGATATTTTGTCAAAATATTTTTGATATGTTGTCAAAAATAAAAAAAAAACAGAAAAGTTGTCAAAAATATTTGTTAAGCTGTTCTCAACAAGGCATAATAGATCAAGAGGACCAAAGTGTCTTTAATATGCATTTCCTTGCTGATCCTCCCTTTGAGAATAGCTTCATTGTAGGATCACTGGATCACTGGATACATTAACACATATTGACAGGGGGGTTCGCCCCCCTGTCAATGGCTTGTTCATTACGCTAAACCTTGAATTTTGTCCCAATTCTTAAAGAATGACCCTTGAATCACAAAGGCCGTTGAATAAATAGTTTAAATTACTAAAAAAATTTAGTGTAAAGAGTTAGGTATTATGAAGGAGACAAACCCCCTCATACACATAATAATTCTTGTTCTTTTTTAGTTTTAATTCTGCTCCTTACTTTTAGTTTACAAAACCTTCCAGTGTACAAGCAAAAATACGCTGATAAGCGAGCTGACAAAGCTTCAGAGAAGCGACCAGCACCTCTAGAAGAAGAATCTGAAGAATATGATGATTAATGTGATGATACTCATACTATTTATTTACTTAACCAATCTTGTAAATAGTCTTTGTGATTTATTACACGGATTTGAATTTATATAATTGTTTCAAGAATTTAAGTGAGAGCAAGAATAGTATTATAGAAAAACAGATTAGAGTAAGACTTATAGGGTGACAACAGGTTTAGTGTACATGCATGCCGAAAATGAAGGTGAAAAGAGAAGGGTGAAGTTGAAGGTGAAGGTGAAGGTGAAGATGATGGTGGAAAGTGAAGGTGAAAAGAGAAGGGTGAAGTCGAAGGTGAAGGTGAGGGTGAAGGTGAAGATGAAGGTGAAGGTTGAAAGTGAAGGTGGAAAGAGAAGGGTGAAGTTGAAGTTGAAGGTGAAGGTCAAGGTGAAGGTGAAGGTGAAGGTGAAGGTGAAGGTGAAGGTGAAGGTAAAGGCGAAAGTGGAGGTGAAGGTGAAGGTGAAGGTGAAGGTGAAGGGTGATTGTAAAAACAAGTCAACAAATTGGCTATTCATGTGACTAACAATAAAACGCTGATTAAAGGGTTGGGCATTTTCAATTTTTCCAGATATTGCTACATAGAATTTTTTTAAAACCTTGAAACCTATAGGTTCAAACTTCGGCAGGTACAAAGAGCTAAAAAATTGCCAATTTATTCATCTTGTTGGTATATTCAACTGATTGCAGAATCTCTTGTGTTCTACTGATTTATAGTCGTTTTTGGCAGACAAGATGGTAAAAGGACCATTGTTTATATTATAAGAATATTTGCCTCATTTTAGAAAATAGGGGAAAACATCCCCGAAAAGTTATACAATCTTAACGAAACTCCCACCATCAGATTCAGCACATCGGAGAACCTAATTGTAGAAGTTTCAAGCTCCTATCTACAAAAATGTGGAATTTCGCATTTATTGCCAGAAGACAGATCACGGACGCGCGTATTTTTGTTTGTTTTTTTTGTACCCCAGGGGTGATCGTATCGACTGAATGGTCCTAGAATGTTGCGAGAGGGCTCATTCTAACGGAAGTTAAAAGTTTTAGCTTACTATCAGTTAAAAAAACTTGTTTTTTTTTATTTAATCTACCAACAAGATAGATCGCGATTAATTACTTGATGGTACTTTATCCGAGCATTTATGTGGGAACATCCTTCTAGTGAAGGTCACATTCGATGCAAAGAGAACGAAAGCTGAAATATAATGGTAATTGTAAATATTTAACTTTGCTTTAGGGGCTGGATCAAAAGAATTACCCACGTTCATGTCAAACTCGATCTATAATCAAGTTCTACTTGCTTTTCGTTCTTAATTTTTACTTAGTGTACAGAAATCTTTGGAATTCAAAGGTTCCCTGAGAAAAAGCGCCTGGAAAGAAAATTAAATCCAAAGAAAAAACGCATTGAAAGAAAAAAAATCTCCTACACAACTACGTAGCACCCACATGTGTATCGTCATTACATAACACCCTAAAGTGTGAGTCCTCCTCAGTTACAAGCGAAGATTCCCCAAGGGCACCAAAAAAAACAAGTCAAACGAGAATACGTCATTCTGAGTTACAACAAGGGGTTCCCCATATGACTAGCAGGCCCCCCGTTGGAATTGATTGCTCGTCATTTATATTCCCTGTGTCCCGGTCGTCATTTGTGCCCCGGGGGCCCAGTCTGTGATTTCTCTTTGAGGGTCTGGGACGTCATTTATATTCCTCGGTCGACATCTACAGCTTGGGAGTTGTCCTCTACGAACTTCTCACTGCGGAACTCCCTTTTCGTGGAGGATCCGCCATCGACGTGCTTCGCCGCGTTATCGACGAAGAGCCCCGTCGCCCTTCGCGAATTCACTCGCGCGTCCCACTCGACCTCGAGAACATCTGCCTCAAGTGCCTCGAGAAGGAAGAGGAACACTTAGCATGCCAGTAGAGAAAATTCACTGAGCTCCTATTGTGACGTGAGCAATGACGTCATAAGAAAATCGCAACCCAAACCTTTAAACAAACGATTGCAAAAGTTAAGCAAAACACATTTTTGGCACTTATTTTCAAAACTTTTCTGTGAACCAAAATGATTTTGTACTTGAAATGGAAGGAAGTTTTAACATGTCGCATCTTTATTCACACAAAACGACAATCCATTAAAATAGTTTGCCGTGAAAAGTATCCTTTTTCTAGGGTAATTTTGCCCATCAAAATTCTAAGATAGCCATTTTATTCAGCGCAGTCGAAAATTATGTGCCTTATAACTATGTCTTTGTGGACGACTTACTCCCCCACAGTTCCCATGGGAGGGGCTACTAGTTACAAACTTCGGCCAGTGCTTACATATAGTAATGGTTATTTGGAAGTGTTCAGACGTTTTTAGGGGGAGTTTTTGGTTGGAGGGTTGGTGGGCTGAGAAGAGGGGGATATGTTGGGGGAACTTTTCTTGGAAGAATTTATTATGGGGGAAGAAAATTTCCATGAAGCCAAATACCTTTCAAGGAATGGGATTTATTGAAGTGCTTACACCTGAGTTGCCAGCAACCGAGGTTTTAGTGCCAAGAAAAGAAGTCAATCCGCATCGTGCCATTCTACACTTACCAAAAACCTGCCATGTCGCAACCAGGAACTTGTTTTTGCTTGACAAACGTTGGTGACAGTCAGAACAACGAATGGAGTTCGTTGAAACGCTCTGGTTCACATCTGGCTTTTTCAAAAGCTCATACATGAGCTGGTGAACCTTTATGCGGTCAACACATCAAAAGCTACATTAAACTTTTAGGGATGGGTGTACAGGCTAAAGTATATCCTGGGAAGATATTTTAAAGTACCCATCTCCAATCCTTCTCCCTCTAGAGGGCTCTAAAATTTGCCTATATGACAGGTCTATAATCTACCCATTGAAATCTTGGTAAAATTCTAGTTAATTGACTTCTTGCTATCTCAGAAAGGGTTTAGGAGGTGAAACTTACATGGATGAATCTACAGACTAAAGTATGTCCCAGGAAGGTAATTTTAAGCTACTAAGCTTACCTCCACTCCTTCTCCCTCTGTCATTCATTCATTTTAGTAATTTGACAGCTTTAGGAGTTCCCTGTGATGCTGGGAATTTTTGTCAATGGATCCTTTATGTTTGAGACAATCAGTAAACGTTGAGGCTCGGAAAATGATTTTTAAGGTATTGAATGGCCTTTTAGGCCGTTTCTTTAAAAGTGGAAAATTAGCGTGCTCATAGCACCTGCAGTATTTATTATGATGGCTTGAGGTATGGGGTTATCAGTATCCATTATATGGTATAAATTGGTGAATGAAAGTCGTGGTTGGGCTTTTGAGGGTTATCTGGAGACGAATACTTTGATCTTAGTGATGAAGAAACTACTCATGATAATTCTGGCAACCGTGACCGTGAAACCAATTCTGTGAAGGTTTTGTCATATTTGAATGAAAGGCGAAAGGAACTCTTTGTGCTCAAAGTGTACCCAAGGGTAATGAAAGTTTTCAGGAAGTACAGCTGTATCATTCCTTTGTCTGCACCTGCACTACGACTTTTTTCAGTAGGTGATAGAATTTTTACTCCAAAAAGAAACATGCTCAGAACTGGTATGTATGAAAAGCTTCGTTTGGCCGTGATGATACGGAAAGAGCGTCTTGGTAATCTAGATGCTAAATCTGACAGTTTCCTTGCGGTTAAAGTTTCGAATGTGGTCATATTCGTAGTTTATTTTCTGCTAACTACCGTAATGATATATCTGAGAGGAAGTTCTCTCTCACATGTACATCTATTACCAAGCTAGTATCAAAATATGAAGATGAAGGCCTAAGTTGTCTCCTGTTTGGTGACTTTAACTGTGACTTTAACAATAGATCTCAGATCTTACTCCATGCTTGTCCAAATCTTACCAATTCCGTACTTCAACTAATTTTTTTGGTTGACGTTGTCATTAAATGATCTTTATGCTCAACTTTTGTTTGACTTGCGTTACCTCTCCCGCAGGTTTTTCTAGATCGTCATTTTTCTGGAATTTGTATATATGTTCCCTTATTGAGCAAATGTCTTTACGATTTTTATTGTCGTTGAAGGTCCCTTTTGTGTTGATGCAACTAATACGTAATGTCGCAACATTTATTAGCTGTTATTCAACAGAAGTCAAGATTTGTCTTGTTGCTCCCCTTTCATTTTGCTCCACAGGCACAGAGAGAGAGAGAGAGAGAAGCAAACAACCGCTCAGACACACAGACACAGAGAGAGACAAAAACATGTGTTTGGTCTCGTAATAAAAACACTTAATAAAAGTGCTTGCATTAATTTTTGGTACTCAGTCAGCAACTAAACACTCGGAATTTATCAACTACCTGAGTTTATTGTAGTCAAAAGTGCTTTGATTAATTTTTTTATACATGTCTGATACTCAGTCCCCAACTAAAGGACTCGGAATTCACCAAGTAGCTGAGTTTGTTGTAGTCAAAAAGATCCCGGAGTGCTCCCCGAAAGCCCGGCATCAGTGGGCTCCCGCCGAGGACCAGGGGCGCCTTGCCGGCCTTGCCGGCCGAGTCGTTGGTCACCGGATGGGTCAGGAGCATCGCGGCATCATCGCCATCCAGCGAGGCCCGGTACGCCAGGCCCTGCATGCGCCCGTCACAGCGGAAGGTGACGTGGTACCAGCGTCCGGGATCGAGTCGCGTCGCGCTCTCGAACTCGATGTAGCTGTTGACCCAGCGACAGACGTGACGCACGCGCACCCTTCCGTCCTAGTAGTAGTAGTATAATAAGGGACATGAGTAAATATGGATGAGACAAGAGTTCTGAGAAAGTTCTGAGAATCTTAGTTCATATGGATCAGAGAAAAAAGCCCTTTCTGGGTAGTTTATACCAGCAACACAAAAGTGGAAATTTAAATTTGCTACTATCTTATAGGCCTCAGGAGGCTTGGTGCTGTGGTGAGTTTTTAGTAGTAGTAGTAGTAGTAGTATAATAAGGGACATGAGTAAATATGGATGAGACAAGAGTTCTGAGAAAGTTCTGAGAATCTTAGTCGCATTCCGTTTCTATGGTTACAAATGGATTTCCAAGAAAAGGCTCGTTCAGAGTGCCGAGTTGCCCCTTTAGGCGTTGCACACCATTTTCGCACAGTTGGTTTTCCTTAACACACTGTATTTTTTCATCATTAGAGCCGTGAACAGGTAAAGTGAGTGCACAGAACTTGCATGAATGAATAATGATTTAAGTGAAGAGACTGTCCCAAGAAGAAAAAATCCATATCTGCCGATTTCATATAGATATAGAAGGTGACCAGAATTGAACTGTTTAGAAGTGCTAAATATAGCAATCGTGTTCGGTTAAGTTTATTTCTAGTTAAAAATAGATATTTAAATCACTTGAAGATTTTTATTGAAAATACTACGGATGTATTTTCAAAAAAGCATCAGAAATATAATTTTAACGCGGTTTGCCTATCCCTCTTAGACTGTCTAGAAAATTGTTCATTCTCATACGATTACGTTAAACTGCTAATAGATAATTACGTTCATAAAGAATGTGTTGAAACATTCACTTACCACTCACTTACCACGATTTCATATAGAATACCTTAGCTAATGTAAGCAACCGGGATTGGCCTGTAAGAAGAAGAGTCCAATGGATTCTTACCTCGTTTAAGAACGGAAGTGCCAGTTCCTCAAAAAAGCTATCAGGAACTAGAGAACAACAGATACACATTTGGAAATGAAACTGCAAGTGGAAAAACTAAGACGGGCAATTTATTAAGATAATAAACACTAATTCTCTCAAGGAAGGTGGGATAACCAAATCAAGCAGTTTCGAGTAAAATGCGTGCACTGCATAATTCACTTTGGAAAATATAACTGAATAGTGGTCAGACCACATTTTTTGCTTATTTATAGCTTATCTGTTAGTAAATATCTACCTCTATCACATTATTGTTTAAGTGAAGAGCCATAGAAAGCAAAGCCCAAACAGATTTGTTTAAACCTAGCCTACTGAGCTTCTCTGAGCCTCACTCATCTGTAAGGGTTACATAACTATAAAGGTTCGATCAGAAAATGGTTATATCGAACAAAACTCGTTGAAAAAATTACTGATAGACTTGTAGTGTCACTGAAAAAAAAAATATAGGAATAAACATAAACATTACAAATTGCTTGACTAGTGTGCATAATTGTTGAAATATATATGTATGTGTGTGTGTGTATGTGTGTGTGTGTGTACTTTAGAGGGGTAGAGAGTAAATTTTAGTAGTTCGCGTTTAGGAATAATATGAGTAAGTATTTCTTAATGTTTTAAAGTAGTTTCCAGAATTTATTTTGCTTTCTTATTGCGAGTGGAGATAGTAAGCCAATACCTAAAGGATTTTTATGGTTGTACATATTAGGCCTTTCATATTGTGTAATCGATGGTGAGTGTTTTAGCTGGCACTGTCTTTTCATGGACCACAAATTAAAATGATTATTCTTATTGTTACACAAAAAAAGCTAATTGTCACCAAATGTAAGATAGCATTGAGTTGTTTTTTTTTGTCAACACCAGCATCAGTTCCCACTCTTGTAAGGTACCCACACCCTTTAGGCTGAAGTAGTATTGCATCATATAAATAATGCTATTTTAAAATTTAGCTTGGCAGCAGTCCCAAGCCATTACATTTGTGGCTCCAATACAGCCATGACCAAAAATGAAAGACCAATTGTATTGTCAAAAGGATAATGGAATCTTGGTGCATTATAGCCCTAGAAAGAGGGATTGAACCGTACTTTTCGTACAATCTACTGTTTGAAATACGGTAAGTCAGTCGGGTACCCGGGATAATCCGTAGGCAATTTATCTAGAAAACATTATCTTATATCTTCATCCGCTTTTCGGAGCGCCCATGCTTCAGAGCCATATTCAACCACAATCATCATTGGACCTTCCAATGTTCTAATCTTGGTTTGCAGACTTATCTTCCTATTCTTCCAAACTTTTTTGAACTGTGAAAAAAACCACCAGAGCCTGTTCTATTCTGGCACAATCAGAGTTTTGCAAGCACTATTCCGTAGTAAGCGGCCGAGAAATGAAGTAATACCAGCTTGATATATAAGACGATCATCCTATTGTACAACATGGCTGATAACGTCGATAGTATGTGAATTTACTAACAGCAGGGTGACGAATTGGTACTCTCTTGTTTAAAATTTTTGACCTTATCTTCGCACATGCACACTTGATGGTTGTGTCAATCAACGCAGAGTATTCCACTCTTATCTATTTGGTACCAGAAAATAAGAAACTGCTAAGAAACTTCGACAAACCTGACGTCAGTCGACATACAAACATGACGTCATTCGACACACAGACAACTTATTTTTATATATATAGATAACACCTTGCAATAATATATTACATAATAATAAAATATATATTACCTGAGCATTTACCAGCCAATTGTGATTGCTTAACAGCATCAAAAACAAAAATAAACGCCACATGACTCTAAAAAAAGAAAATGTTGGATATATTAATTAGAACTTCATAAGTATATTAATTACTAATATTAAATGAATTGTACAACCGAATTTATCGAAACCAATATACACGGAATGATACCTTGATATCCACACACAGATTCAAGCTAGGAAAGTCTACAACCAATGTTTGTCGAGGTGGTGATAAATACTGCAATTGATGTCTCAAGGGCCTCGTTTGTTCCCTTTGCTGTAGCAGACCAGAAGCACACGCCATAGGAAACTTTTGGTGTTTTTCTTAACTTTGGATTATTGAAGCTACGAGCTTTAAGGGAGAAGAATGAATGGATTTTGATGAGAAACAGGGTAGAAATGAAAGATGTAACACACTGACGAACATTTGTCAGGCTTCAAACAACTAATAGCTATGCCTTTTCAAATCTTTGGGATTTTCCAAGAATTCTTTAATATCCTCGAGAGACAATTTGCTTTCCCGAATCATTGAAAATCAGAGATCTTTCTTATATTTCATTCACCTTGAGCTTGGTCGTAAAAATTGCATTTGCTGGAGTAATTTTGGCAAACAGTTGCTAAATCCCGTCGTAAAATGTGACACAATGGATTACTTATATTCGACTAGTTCTCACTTTTCAAACAGTTCGTGGTAAAGAACTGTGGTAAGGAGCTACCCCTTTCATCTTATCCATAGCTGGTGGTACCAAACCAATTTTTCCTAGAACTTATTATTTGACATACGGTCAGTCAAAAGAGTACCTGATACTTTGGAAAATATATAACAGATCTTCCTCGGCCTTTCGAAACATCCACCTTTCTGAGCTATAATTTATCACCGTCGTTAACAGGGCATCCAACATTTTAATTTTACTTTGCAAACTTATCTTGCTATTCTTTTGAACTTTCTTCGGGTATTAAGAAACATCCTAGACCTTGGCTTCCACTTTCTATATCTTCGCCGTAGTGAAAAGCAAATATTGGCACTTCTTTTAGCACCACAATTCCACACATGAAGGATGATGGTGCTTGGATTTTCAAATTAAATTTCATATGTTAAAAGAAATTTAAATACATAGAAAATAAAAATGTCTGAATATAGGAAACACGTTGTTGAAAATAATGTTTCATCACACTTTTTATTTTATCACAAGAAACTCAGAACCGTAGAAATATAATTTGTTAGCCACCCTGGAAAAATTGCTACCTTATTGGTGTACAAATTCTTCACCATACCAATTCTTGATAGCAAAATATTGAGGAGGGGGTAACCCCTTCATATACAGAATAATTTCTGTTCGTTTAGAGTATTGATGTTGCTCCTTACTTTCAGTTGAAAAACTTGTTTTTTTAATTTAATTTCTGATAGTTTTTCAAATAATACCGGTAAATCTGGCTCACTCTCGATGAAAAATTCCCTTTCTTCTTCTGTGGAAAGTTCCTCCAATATATAATGCACAACCCCCCGTAAAATTTTCTCGGGATTATTCCATCCTCGCTGAAATTCCCCCCTCCTCGTAAAATTTCTGAAATTTTTGACCCATGTGCATGAATTTGTCGATTTGAAACAAAGGAAAATTTCAGTTTTTTGGCCTGGATTATCATTATGGGGCCGATTGATAAGAAAATTCTCAAAGAACTACCCATCTACCAGAATTGTGGTTAAAAACAGACCCATATGTAGAGAATTTCGGATGAAAAAACCCATCCATATGAGCGGCACGTCCAGTACAACTTAACAATGAAGTACCCCCCCCCCCCGGGGCAGGGACTTCCCCTATTGAAAGTGAATGAGTACCCCCCGGGCCCATAGATTTATCAAGTTTAGTGTTACCAATCAAAATTTACAAGCCTAAGAAAATTTGCCTGATTTTTTAAATAGGGGGAAACACCCCCTAAATTTAAAGGAATTTTAATGAAAATCACACCATCAGATTCAGCGTTCTAGAGAACTTTATTATAGATGAACCAATAGATATATCAAAAGAATTGGCTTATTATACTGATTTTAAATAAATAAGTTTCGTTAAGTTTAGTCTTACCGATTAAGACTTTCAGCCTGAGAAAATTTACCTGATTTTCAAAAAAGGGTAATAAGACATAAATATTACACATACAATTATAATAATTAGTACTCGTGTAATCTTTAATATACTTAAACAGCGAAATTTGACAGTATAAAAACAAGAGGGCACAACATTGTAATGTGCAAGGCAATTTCGAGATCTTTGCTATATCTTTCTTGTTAAGTTTTTTTAATGGAAGTAACATAAAGGAAGATTCTTTTACTGTTAAAGTGAATAACTATCATGAACACGGAAATGTTAATATAATATCCTTACAGCTCCCACAAATGTGACAATTGACAAAATGGAGGAGACCGATAAAAATTTTTATCGGTCTATCTTGTTATCGACAGATAATATATGGACACATGTAAATTCCTTGTTTTTCCCAACGATCATGCCGTTCAATACCCTTGAGACACAATATGTATCGTCTGAAATTCCCACTATACCTCAGTGGGGAGCGCTTCAGGATATTAAGCTTTCCCCGATTCCGATGGATCATTTGTATATCCAAGAAACCGACCAATCCAACAATCAAAAGATTTTCACCATCAGTCTGATTTTGCTCCTTGTTTCAGGATTACTTGCGGCATTACTGCTAAGTCTACTGATTAGACACATTTGTATTTCTGGTTATAAAACTCGATTGGGTGCTGTAGAAATTGGTAACTTCGAACAAAAAATTGTAAAAAATTGTTGTAAAAGATTATTGTGTGATATTGTTCTTTAAACTTGTATTTACTCGAAATTATTTTTGGGATTTTGGAAATACGTCCTTCTGCATCAATTGACAGCTTTAACAAACTACTAATCCCTATTCAGTGAGAGCTATATCAATCAAAAAATAGTATTCAAAGTTACTTCTAGTGGTGTTGTTAAATTAATTATATTTCAATTACATCAACTAAATTAACACACCACTTCAAAATACGTTGCAACAAACAACATATCGAGTTTTGGCCGTTTTTGTCCCCGCTTTTAGAGGTTTTGCGAGTTCAATTTGCTAGAATACGCCTGAAAATTGATGTTTTCATCAATTAGGCTAGGAATAAGTGAAAATGAAGAGGTGACGTTGGGTAACGAAAAAATTGATCAAATGGGCAGCTTCACTTACCTTGGTATTATCATTAGTTAAGACGGTGGGAGCAGTGAAGATTGTTTTAATGTCGCTCCTTAGTTTCAGTTAAAAAAAACAGTTTCAGTTTTTTTATTTAATATTTTTTAAGAACAATCTCTGAGTTCTTAGGATGTATTTAGTATTTTGTAAGAACTGTTTGTGATTTTCTAGGATGGATTTGCGTTTTGTGGGTATTATCTTTGCTTCATAAGAAGAATTTATGATTTGTATGGATGTATTTTGTTTTGTAGAATTATTTTTTGTTTCGTATGAAACATCTTGTAAGAAGAATTTACAATCTTTTGGGATATATTTTTGTTTTGGCTTGCCTGACGTTCCTGAATTAGTGATTTCGGTGATTTTTATGTCAATAGAAATAAAAAAAATCTGATACATATTTGGATCTAATCAAATCCTAAAGCCGACAATTATTTTTTTTCATAATTCCAAAATAATTATAAAACCTGTTTCGGGTTTGCATTCTAGATTGCTATACTTGACACTGTTGTTGTGGGGCATTAAAAAACAGAGCAAAAAATTTTTTATTCAACAATCAGAAACGTATTTCTATAATATATACGTCCTGGATGCAGTCCCTTCAAATACTTCTCGTGGTATTGCGACGGCCGTCCGGACGTGCCGCGCGAGGAGGAGAACTGGCGGACGGCCCGCCAGCTCGCCGACGAGCTCCTCGCCGGCGAGCTGAACGACCTGACGGACGGCGCTCTCTTCTTCCACGCCAGCCGGCTGAAGAAGCCCTGGCGGGTGGAGCGCGAGAAGACGGTCCAGATCGGGAATCACGTCTTCTATCGTTAGCTCTTCTATCGTTGGCGAGTATCGCTCGCGAGCGGCGCGGGGCGTTCGAGTCACCGGCGGACGGCCTGCGCCGGGCTGTGTAGCGACGTGAATTGAAGACTGTTATTCAAAATCAACATCATGGATAACTTCTCTTGTGGCTAATGGAAAAAAAAAAGATATGAAAACAATTGCTTCTGGCTTTATATCTGACTGTGCAGTGACGTGAATTAAAGATTGTTATTTAAAATCAACTTCACAGATAACTTCTTTGTGGTTAATGGGAATAAAAGAGACGAAAACATCTGCTTCTGGCTTTATATCCGGCTGTATATTGATCTGACCTAAAGACTCTAATTCCGGATTAATATCACTAACACCATATACTTGCAACAGTGTTACAAGAAGCACATCGCTTAGAAACGGAAGTTCACTTCTGGGCGTTAGACCTATCTAAAGCTTTCGATAGTGTTTGTCACTCTCAAGCATGGTTTTCTCTGATATGTTTGAGTGTGAATAGTCCAGTTATTTCTGTGCTTCGATTTTGGTACCAGAATTTATTCATTCAGTTGAGGCAGGGTTTCCGGGCCTTTGGTAAAATGCCGGTTAGATCTGGGGTCCGTCAGGGTGGTGTGCTTTCACCTCATATTTTTAAAGCTTTAGCCAAAGGAAGATGAGTGTAGTGAAGGTGTCAAAAATAGAATAGGCTAGGGGGTAAATAAGACAAGTTTGGAGGGTTAGAAGATAACCCTAAAGCCAGATTAGGATACTAGAAGCCACGGTAGTAACAGTTACTAACTAAAATTAATTAGTTCAAAGAATTTGAAGAAGTTATGACCACTGTTTCCCATAGGAATGGTCTAAGGATAATTTTTAATCTTCTTGTGAGCGACTCTGTCAAAGAAGAAGCTGTATGAAAACATGGTTCGATCCTAATGTCTATCTAACTCGTAATTTTGTCCCAATTCTGTAAGAATGACTTTAGTATAAAGAGTTATACTTTAGTATAAAGAGCGAGGTATTTGTCTCCTCCTAAATACCTCGCTCTTTATGCTAAAGTATTTTTAGAACTCTTATATGCGTAATAATCTCTTTTCGTTTTAAATTTCAATGCTATTCCTTACTTTCAATTGAAAAAACGTTTTCAAGCTTATTTTTTTATTGTTTTTTTTATAGTAATGTTAGAAACTCCTGCGCCCTTTTCATTGAATTTTTCTTCCCCTATGTAATGCTTAAAACTATACTTAAACCTAATCTAAGCGTAATTCTTGAGTGTGATTCGTTCAATTAACAAGTACCAAAAACCCCAAAAAATTTGCATTACAGCAAAGGGGATATGGTAGGGGGTCTGTTGTAAACTAAATTGGCTACTAAACCCAAAAGTTGCTTACATAGCAACAATAAGGACCCTGTAATTACATGTTACTTCTCTGTTTTTTACCCATTCTGGAAGGCAGCAGAAAAAATGATGATAATAATTCATCTTGTCTTCGCTGCCTTTCAGGGTGTTTGATAAAGTCGAGGCTCCTCAGGAGCTTAGAGCTGAAATCGCAAGGAACATTAAAATACTTTGACATTAAAATGCTTTCTTATTTGAAAAAGGATAAGGTCCTTACTATTACTAGGGTAGACAAAGGCAACGCCATTGTAATTTTGGACACTGGTGATTATGATCGTAAAATGAATACATTTATTTCTGATACTACTACTTAGAAAAAACTGAGTGCCTACGGATAAATATGTAAAATCGATTAGAAAGGAATTGGAGTCGCTGAAAAATAATTTACACATTCTCTGGGATCACATCAATCTCGGCACCATCGGCAACGTCACCTCGGATCACGCGCCCTATAATATCGACGAGCTCGAAGGTAAGTTCTGGGCCGGCGACAATGCCCCGTTCAGCCAGATCGCCAACGGCGTGCCGGGGCTCGAGACGCGGATGCCCATCACCTTCTCCGAGGGCGTCGCCAAGGGCCGGATTGATCTGCAGACCTTCGTCGCGCTGACCTCGACCAACGCCGCCAAGCTGTTCGGTCTTTATCCCAAGAAGGGCACCATCGCGGTCGGCGCCGCGAAACTCTAAAAAAACGGGATTTTGATACCAATAGATAAATCAAAAGAATCTGATGTTTATGCTGATTTCAAATACACAAGTTTCGAAAAGTTTAATGTTACCCATCCAAAGTTACGAACCTGAGAAAATTTGCCTTATTTTCGAAATAAGGGGGAAATACCCCCTAAAACTCATATGATCTTAATGAAAATAACACCATCAGATTCAGTATATCAGAGAACCTATCTGCTCCTATCTGCAAAGATGTGGAATTTTGCATTTTTTGCCAGAAGAAAGATATCTATGTTACATTGTAATTTGTTATGTTGCGTTATATTATGATGGGTTATGTTACGGTCTATTGTACTGTGCTACGCTATGTCATGTTGTATCATGATCGTAATGCTACGTTATGTTGCATTATGTTATGTTACTTTATGACTTGTTGAGTTGTAATGCTATGTTATATTATGTTTTTTAAATGTATGTTACGCTATGTCGCTATGTTACATTGTGATTTGTTATGTTGTGTTATATTATGATGGGTTGTGTTTCGGTAATTTGGATTGTGCTACGCTATGTCATCACAAAGCAAATGTTATCATTATTTGTGTTAAGGTTAAACGCCCTTTCGGTACTTTTTTTTTATTTAATTTACGTTCAGCCATTAATAAGAACAGAAACCCGTACTAACCTTAAAGATTTTTTAAGTCTGCTTCTTTCAAACAGTTCTTGATAACGAGTTTGAAAAATTTTATTGTTTGAAAAAATAGAGTTGTGACAAAAAGTCAAACTTTATCGTAAAGAGCGAGGCGTTGAAGAGGGGACAACCCCTTTCATATACGGAACAATTTCTGTTCGTTTTAATTTGATTTTTCATTTGGAGCGAACAGGAGTAAATCTATAATTTGGCATTGGCTTTCAGAATTCTTGAAAGGTTCTGTTTTTTTAAGGTTAGGTGCTCGTACTTATATTTAGAAATTGGAGCTTTTGATATGAAATCTTGTGGTTAATACCTAGAAAAACTTTAGTTTAATTAACTTTTTGTTAGTAACAGCAAAAACTCTGAACAGATTTAGTTACATTTTCCGTTTTCTTGCAAAATTTATTCTGCTTATCAAAACACTTTTGTAGGTATTTTCGTAGACCACCAGAGTTGGACCGGTAAACGCTGACAGAAATCACCTTCAGCAACAAGAAATTTTTGTCAAAATGGCAAGCTTAGATTTGCAAATGGACCGCAACAGCTGATCCATATTTTGCAAACCATGCTTGGGTTTACAATGGAAGTGGTTCAGTGCATCAGTTGACATACTTGATAATTGTCAATTTGGCAATTATAATTGCGAAAAGGCCAGGTAGAACCTCAACAGGCTGACCCTATTTCGGCATTGTGGAGTGACATGCATGAGAAGTGTAGCATAAGAGGGTGACGCAAACCCTAGAACCCTCATTTTGACTCATTCTCATCCCATTTGATTCCACCTACAGGATTACTCTTGATGGATCACGAAGCGATACAATAGTCCTATTACTGAGCTAATTTCAAAAACTACAAATTAAAAAGTCTAAACAAAAGACGTTGATCATACAAACACTAGAAGCCAAATTACAAATTCCTTTAGTGCGACTAAATGAATAAATAATCTCAATGAGACAATGAAGATAAAATTTCTTCTAAAAACATGTGACGGTTCATAAAATTTTCGATTCGCTCTCCCCCAAAAACCCACCTCCACTCCTTCTCCCTCTGGAGGGCCCTGAAATTTGCCTACATGACAGGTCTATACCTGTTGACAAAAAAACATTTTACCTTAATTTTCAGTTATTAGTTGCTTTTTCGCTGCCTTTAGTTCTGAAAATGCAATTCCTGTTATTTCAGTAGAATTTTGAACCATAACAATGTTTTTTTTCAAGATTTGGGAAATGTATTTGCATATCTTTAAAACCATATAAAATAGAATTGACCAAAGTTATGAAGCTGAAAACTATTTTGTTGTCCTCAGCTACAGCAACGCAGTTCCAAACTTGGACCAGAGTGTGGTCTTGGAGGAGCCTCTCACGCATAATCTCAGCCATCCCTTCTGATTTGCCATCCAGTGCCTATTTGGGGGACATAAGATTATTCGCCGTCTGACGGGGCAGCCGCCTGAGTGGGGAGCTCAAGGCCCGGCCCTAAGGTCGGGACCCTTCTAAATAGCGGCATTGGACATGGAAAAACCTAGTTTTACCACCGGCACCAGTTTACTTAATCCTACTCTAGAAGTTCATTGTGGTTTATGTAGTTAACTTTTCAATTGGAATTTACTGGAAATGTTGAAATTGTAGAATTGCTCGTTACTTAGAAGATAAGGGACTTGCACTCTTTTTTCACGTCCTTTTGGAACAACTTACAACTCGGTCGGAATTAAAGATAAGCCTCTTTTGAATCGATGCATCGATACATCTATTTGACCTCTTTTGAGCCATATGCTAAATTTTAGGTCTGAAGTTTTTACATTAATATCAAAGCCAGCGCTGTAGCGTTGACTAAGTAAAGACTGATGTGTCTCATATGTACTGCATTAAAGCAGTAAAAGCAAAGGTGAAGTACATTTTTTACGCTTTTGACAAAAGAACGGTCTTGCCCTTGTTACTCCGAGCATCGTTACTACTAAGCGTTTTCAATCCAAAGAGTCTCTCGAAAGGGGTGAAAGCAGAGTCGAAGTACATATTTTAATCGTTTTGGCAAAAATAACATCCTGATCTTTATAATTCTGATCATCGTTACCGCTGAAGTTTTCAGATCAAAAAATCTCATGTAAACAGTCTCTTACATGTACATATTTCATATTTGTGACCAAAATAATGGGGTTTAATACAGATCCTTAAAGAAGACCTCGAACAAGTCTAATCGGTCTGCTCAAATGATCCCCTATCAGTCTAACTTTCACAAAACTGCCTGAGTACCAGAAAGATTAGAGTGCTAAGACATGAGCATTCACACGCCAAACTCGAGTAATTTTAGCACAACTGAATCGAATGCACTTGATATGTCTACGCTGCACATAAAGAGTGAGGATCCCATTCTGTGGGCTTTGTCAATAGCTTTCTTTAAAAGCCTATTTTCAAACGCACAACTCAGGTTTCGAAATGCTGCTACAACTATTGTTACTGTGGAATCCAAGGGTATTAAGGTTTAGCTTTTAAGGAATATTTAGGCGGTGTTGAATTAAATCTAAACAAAGTATGAGCATGTGGACTTTCAAAAAGGTAGCACAACAACATCTGAAGAACAAATTATATTATTAAATTAGACTTTTAAGGGTAAGTTTTGATGGACTTTGAACTAGCTAGAAGGCAGTATGTGTATGCTTGTAATACTACGACCACAGTTGCTGTAACCAAAGACGCTAAAGATATTAATGTGAAACTTAGAACTACGACACCCTCAAGGCGTGGTGGGATGAAAATCTCAAGGCAGATTGCGATCAATGTGATGATGCTGTTGAGGCTGGCGTTGCAGTTGACATGACTATGCCCCCAACTTGGGGAGAAGCTATTGCTTTCCTTTTCGAGCAATTTGTTGAGCATCAGCTGATTCAGCCAACCTTCATCACCCACTTCCCAGTAGAAATTTCGCCCCTAGCTCGCCGCAATGATGAGGATCCTCGGGTTACAGATCGCTTTGAACTATTCATTGCAGGACAGGAAATTGCCATCAACGATAAAGGGCAAATGAGAAAGCTTTACAAATCAGAAATCTACAAAAACATTACAAATAAACAAAAACAAAACCGGCAATAGATGAGAAGGGGAACATTTTGTGGTGATATACCATCAGAGCATAAAATGACAAATCTACTGGCATTACTTTTATTTGTACTACTTTTATGTGGTCAACTATAGCAAATTTACCACAACTCGAGATTGGTTGGATAAATATATTATGGTATTAAAAGTTTAGATAACAATGGAAGAAAACATGATGCTTAACCTGATAGAGGCACGAGTGTGCCTCCTTGATAGGTGGTGCCAACAAATTGTCAAGCAAAAACGTAAGAAAGAAGACACACACACACAAAACAAAATAATATCAGTGCGTAAAACCTGACAAGAACATTTAGTTAATAAAGACAAATAAAGTGAAACCAACCGAAAAAGAAAAACGTCAGAAAAAAGGTAATTCTTCTCACTAGAAGAAAAAAAGAAGAAAATAAAATAACACAGCACATGAAACCAACCGAAAAAGAAAAACGTTATAAAAAAAGGTAATTCTTCTCACCGTATGACAGAGAGCCACTTCCGCACGGAGTTTCACAATTCGAGAACCAACTTAACAAGTTCATAGATGTAAAAGAGTTCATTTGACAAATCGTTTCCGCAAGAAAGAAAAAAGAAAGAGATTTATTCAACCGTTGTTGATGATACTTATATCAGCCTTTCCACTTCACTGAGAAAAGGGAAATAGACATACAGACTAGCCCCTTAAAGTAATATCATACTAAGCCTTGTGGACAGAATAAATCTATAATATTTAGGAGTGGAGCAATTATAAAGATATATAGCAGGGGCTGATAACATCCACAGCCAAACCAAACGACATCTGAAGTATATGGAAGTTGACTCTTCCTTGAATGGTTTTTTTGGTATGTCATTTGTCTGCTCTTGTAACGTTTCACTATGTGAACAGAAGATGAAAATTTTCCTATCATGCAATAGCTGAGATTCAGCTCTATACATCTACCAATTTATATTTTAAGAGCTTGGTGTACAGATTTTTTAGAAAAGAAATAAGTTGAAAGTTCGTTAAAAATAGTCGAAAAACAACAAATTTCCTGTTTCTTAATAGGAAATGGGGCGGTTGATGTTGGCAAACCGTCCGCCGCTTTCTTTGTTCCACTCCCAGACCTTCGGTGGTACGTACTCTTCAGTCATCTGTTCGGGCTCCATAATCTTTGAGTTCAACGAGTGTAACCGAGGATCAACTCCGGCAGAATCTCCGATTAGGCATAAGTTAATTCAAGCGGAGACCGGCATGAGCGAGTGGGGATATCTGTTGCCGACGCGAGAGCAGGTGATGAGTGGGTCGATGGACACCAGGCTCTTTTTAGACCGAGCCAGACTCGCGAGGGAAACAAAACTGAGCAAATTTTAAACAGGAGGATTTCTGGCACTTAATCAATAACATATCTAAGTATTATACATTTCATCCTAATCCATTGTTTCCAGAATGTAGAGTAAAAGAAAATCATGGGGGGTTGACACTGGAAGAGCAGTGATGGGTGGGGAAAAGCGCAATATATCTTAGGATAAGTTTTTTAGGAATAAGAATATTTTTAAATACTTTTAGAAAAAATTCTTGAATTAAAAGCGCAACTAACTTTGCATGCAAAATGAAACAAAACTGAGCAAATACGTAAACTTGTGGCAAACCTTCAGAAGAGATCTGGAGCCACATATCGTCAGCCTGGAACGTCTTCCTTCAACTATGGAAGGCTCTCTGGAAGCGGAGCACAAATTCCAACACGGAAAAAGATCCGGGTGATTGAAGCTTTGGTTCTTTCTGTTCTCCTGTATTAATGTGAAACGTGGTCACTGAAAGCAACCTAAGCGTTGTTGCCTTTTTAAGTAACCAAAAAATCGGAGGGCAGCTAGGCTTCCTCCCCCACTCCTTTTTTCTCAAAATCATTTTATCAAAATAATGCAGTAATTTCCACTGCATTATTAGGTACTTTAGGTTTCACCTGCTTCTCGGAGAAGTTGTACAAAATGTGTTGGGATCAGGATTCGATCCACAATGCCCCCACTACTAATTTACATGAATCATAAAAAAAAGTGGCTGCTAAGAACGTTAATAATTTGACAGGAGTAAAGAAAGCTTCAACCATATTGAAAGCTTCAATAAGTTCATTATAATTATTTTATATTTTTCTTGCATGGACTGTAAACAGACCAATTCAAGCAAAATCTCCCAGTAAACCCCCCAATTTTTCGGTCACTTAAAAAGGGCACTAGAAATTTTCATTTCCGTTAGAATGAGACCTCTCGCAACATTCTAGGACCACTGGGTCGATACGATCACCCCTGGGGAAAAAAAAAACAAACAAATAAACACACATCCGTGATCTGCCTTCTGGCAAAAAAATACAAATCCCACATTTTTGTAGATAGGAGCTTGAAACTTCTACAATAGGATTCTCCGATACGCTGAATCTGATGGTGTGATTTTGTTAAGATTCTATGACTTTTAGGGGGTGTTTCCCAATGCCTAAATGTGCTTTTGTGTCTGAGCGGGTGTTTTCTTTTTTCCGTGTCTTTCTTCGTGTTCTTGCGTGTCTAAATCTGTGTGTTTGTATATGTTTCTGTGTCTCTCACTCTTTGTGCCTGTGTGGTTGAGTTGGTATTTACTTTTTTCTCTTTTTGGGCTTGTGTGTCTGACTCTGTGTGTGTTTGTATTTGTTTTGTCTTTCTCTCTCTCTCTCTCTCTCTCTCTGTGCCTGTGTGTCTGAGTAGATGTGTGCTTGTTCCCTTGACTGTCTTTGTCTCGTAGGTACTCAAAATGTTTCATCTACTCGCCTTGTCCTGAGCACTTATTTTTATATAAAGAATTCATTTTCCCCCTGGCTTGTCTAATGCAGACGCCACAGAGGCTTATTTGTTTATTATTATTACCTTTTCTGTTTTGTTAGCCACTCGGTCCTTAAATAGCGTTCTTACAATTGATACCCTAGTTGCAAAGGAATTGTTCCTTTTACGAATAAGCGATCGTAAAACCCAGGAAATGACAAATAATTTAAGAGGTATTTCAGTTATTATTTATATAAGCTGTTTCCCTATTCTACTCTTTTTCCTTTGGTTTCCTTATAATTGCTTTATAGTCCCTAATTTCCATAAGAGGGCCGTACCCCCCGCCCTACCGGCACCCGTGGCTTCCAGTATTCTAATCTTAGCTCTCAGACTTATTTTTCTATTTATCCAAATAATATTTAACTGTGAAAATACACTTTAGGCTTTGACCTTTTCATTTTTTATGTATTACCCCACTTTCCAGGTAAGTAAAGCAATCTACTTGACCAATCTTATCTTTAACCACTATCCCCTATTCCTTTAATTGACGCGCCGGGCTTTGCCCAATGAGGAGACTGCGCCGTGTGGGACAACAATACGGCGCCGGAGCGTATCCGTGACTGAAGCGCATCCCTTCGGCGGCCAAGCGTTCGATGTGGGGTGTTTGGAAATAGTCACTCTTGGAACGTGGATCCCCGGGATCCATCCGGAGCGAAGTCCCTACCCAGCTCTGATCGTCGGTTAGGATCACCAAGAAATTCGGGGGGTCGGCCGCCTGTATGTTGAACGCAGCCAGCCAAAGGCACGCTTGGACGACAACACGTCCGAACTTGAAATAAAATTTAAACTGAATCTGCAAAATCGTAATGGTCCAGAATGCAGGCTGGGGCGACTTGCAAGTGTTTGAAAGAGCTTATACTTTAAAGGAAGAAACTGTCGCGGGAAGAAACTGTCGCGAAAAGTCGCGAATGCTTTGATTTTTTTGTGTGATAACTGTCGCGGGAATTAAGTATCGCGAACGCTGGAAAATTTAATTGTCGCGGGAATTAACTGTCGCGAATTGCTGGGCTAGTAATTTTTTGGTCTCTTCTCTCCGCAAATGCCGAACCTTTGTTGATTAGTAGAAGAAATACAATTTGGGTAAAGTATAAGGTTTTCCCAAGTTCTAATTCATCTGGACTTTCCAATTCTTCAACTTTAATTTTCACAGTTGATGATCCCTTGTAATTTTCCGTTTTATTTTGGGGTTTTATTTTTCTGGGAGGGGGTGGGTTATTTTTGGGTTTAAAATGGTTAGTCAATTTTCTTGAAATTTTTTGTTGATTAGTAGAAGAAATACAATTTGGGTAAAGTATAAGGTTTTCCCAAGTTCTAATTCATCTGGACTTTCCAATGTAAAGAATGTGATTAAAGGCTCTTTTCCTATTTTAAAAGTTTTAGTTTTCGAGGGTAATATGGAGCTTCCGCACCGCCTTGGCCTCGATCTGCCGGACGCGCTCGCGCGTCACGCGGAAGATCCGGCCGACCTCCTCGAGGGTGTAGGTGTAGCCGTCACCGATGCCGTAGCGGAGCTTGATGATCTCCCGCTCGCGGAAGGTCAGGGTGCTCAGCACGTTCTCGATCCGCTCCTTGAGCATTTCCCGACTCGCCGCCATCACCGGCGACTCGACGGCCTCGGGTTAGTCCTACTCCCGTTTGTGCTAGTTTTCGTTTTACGTTTAACTTGATTATAAGTTCTATTTGTTTTAGTTTCACTTTATTTATTGATAGGGATTGTGTTCGTTTAACGTTTGAATTACTATTTGAAATTATTTTCGCTCGCTTTAGGTTTAATGTAGCTCTATAATTTTTTTCCGAAAAACATCTTTTGTGAATTTTTAAAAACTTAATTTCTATCCTCTTTTAAACGAAATAGTTTTTTTTATTAGTTTAAAGAAACAAATACTTGTAAAGCTTTTTTTCTGCGATCTTTTTTTCTTATAAAAAAAAACAAAAAAAAAAAAAAAAAAAACTAAACGTTTGAAGATGAGAGCTTCAAGCCTCTACTGTAGGGTTCTCAGATTGCTGTGTAGTTAGGGAAGAAGGTAGATGCCACAAATAAGTTTTTTTAAGCCCATTAAGCCCATTCGATAGGAAAATGAGAGCTCTTATCCTTTTTTCTCTAGTCGACAGTGATTGGAAACCAACAAAACCCTGTCCTAGAACTGTTGAAAATCTGATCCTTTTTTTACCCCTTCGAACATAGTGTAATATTCTGTACAGTTGCTAAAGATGAGATCTAACATACGGTTACCTCTTGTTGGCACATTAACAATCTGCTTAAGTGACATTGAATTGTTTATCCATTTGGGATCCAAGTCATTAAAGTCACCAGTCATTATGATATCAGCTTTAGGATACAAGGGCCGTACATTATCAGTGCATTTTAGTAAGTAATTCACAAGGGGTGGATGGTAAACAACATACATCACCAGTGATACCACTTCCATAGATTGCCTATTAGGCCTGCACCACAACCATAAGACTTGACCTATATCACCAGGGCGTTTGACACGGTCGGAATCAGCGCGTCCGATCTAATCCGCTTAGAGGATTCCGAAGCGCAACAAGACGTCTTGCAGCCGCGTGGCATCGATCCAGCGAAATTGCCGTGGCTGCAGGCGCTGGCTCGCATTGTCGAAAAAACCACTTTCCATTCGGTCGATACCGATGCCATGCTTGCCGAACTGGCAGTTCGACTGCCGCACTATGAGATCGAGCTGTCGATTATCCAACGCGTCGGAAACAACCTCCAACCACTGATCAAAACCATACGTTAAAATTTTATGGTTTACCATACCCGCTTACTCTCATCAAGAGACGGCGGGTTTTTAACGCCGCAAATGTAAGGTTTTTTTGCGAAAGAAAAACAAAAAAAATAGCGGATGAATACAAAATATTTTATCGTTTCAATTTGTTTCCTCTCTGAAAAAAAAGGGTTCTTTGACTTTTTTCGTGGAAACCTAATGAGGGAGAGGTTAAGATTAAGGTTGAGGCACGGACGAAAAAAGTAACGAAGTATCATCAAAAAAGGGGCGTTTTCAACTTCCCGTGTGAAACTAAATTTATCGTGAACGGTCTTGGGAAGAAATAAGGTTAAACTAAATATTTGATATATAATGATATCAACTGCTAAAAAGCCCATCAGTTCAAAATTTGATTTTACTTTAATATCATTTTTGTTTTCAGTGTTGTATTAAGTACGTAATAAAATGTTTGTAATAAAGCACCGTTTTCAGTAAAGCACCAATGATGTAGTAGATTTTAGACTTTTACAGTGAAAGAAGGAGGCAAAACCCGTCCTCTTCTTTGAGTTGATTTTTGTTCGTTTCAATCGAGATAGCAAGAAGTCAATTAACTAAAATTTTACCAAATTATGTTCTCTAAACACATAAATAAACATCCCAAGAGGGTTACTCAAAAGCTGTCTAGGACCTAGGCTACCAAGCAAATGCAGGGATAACCAAACCCAGTTCTGCACAGGCAAAACAAGCATCCATTTGTTCCACAGTATTTCAACATAAAAAAAACTCCTCCTTGAACTAAAAAACAATTCTTACTTCAACTAATAATATAGTTATCGAGATTAATTCACAATGATAAATATTACTTGTGTAACCCCCTAAAGGTCATACAATCTTAACGAAAATCACACCATCAGATTCAGCGCATTAGAAAACTTTATTGTAGAAGTTTCAAGCTCCTATCTATAAATATGTGGAATTTTGCATCTTTTGCCAGAATGCAGATATTGTTTGCGTGTTTATTTGTTTATTATTTTGTTTGTTTTTTCCCAAGGGTGATCGTATTGACCCAGTGGTCCTAGAATCCTGCAAGAAGGCTCATTCTAACGGAAATGAAAAGTTCTAGTGCCCTTTTTAAGTGACAAAAAAAATTTGAGGAAGCCCAGTGCCATAAGAACCACAAGATTAGCTGCAGAGAAGGCAAATATCGCCATAAGAAATTACTCCGATTTTTAATAATTACAGTTAGTTCAATGAATGAACCTTTTAGCTTGTAAAATGTTAGCTTTTATCTCACAGTCTTGGCTGAACTTTTTGTTAAGAAGTAATGATGCCAAGGCTATTTTTAAAAAAAAGAATGGATTTTTAACCGAAAACTTTTGTTGTAAGTGTTTTATTGTTTATTATTTTCTTTGCTGAAGACTATTATTTTCTTTCCCTTAGCAAAATCGATAACTCTAGTACCGAGTCGAATTTTAGGTTCCTACCTCATCACAAGTGCCATATGAGCTCTCTCTTGGCTCTTCCGACCTCATCTCAAGTGCCATACGAGCTCTTGGCTCTTGTTTTAAGAGGAACTAGAGAAACAATGGATATTTAAGCTATGATCAAGCGTGAAAGGTTTTTTAGGAAACTTTTCCAGTTTTGTTTGTTTTGAAAGTTCGTTAATTGCTTTTCCATAAATTTTATTTTGTTGTTACTATGTAGAATTTTTCATAACGTAAATCAGATCTTAACGAAGTTTGATATTTTGAAGGATCTCTATATTCCAACCAGATCCTGTGACATTAGGGGGGTGTTGGAGGGGAAACTGGAATTTTTGGAAAACGTGAAAATTGGGGTATTTTTATCTTACGAATAGGTGATCGGACCTTAATGAAACTCGATATGAAGAAGGATCTTATGTCTGAGATGCTCCATTTTCGACTCGGATTGGATCCGGGGACATGGGGGCTGGAGGAGGGAAATAGAAATCTTAGAAAATGCTTAGAGTGGGGAGATCGGGATCACGTGATGGTAATATATCAAACATTATTAAATACCTTATAATAAACGAAGGACTGGCAGGATCAATACAAGATATCAGGGTATACAGTAGTGCTGTTACTGATGTTAAAAGTAAAGATCACCATCTAGTGGTGTCTAGGCTCAATTTTAAGCTGAAATTTCGGAAGAATACCTATCTCCCAGGAAGCTATGATGTTGGTAGACTCAATGATGAGAATTTGAGAGAAACTTTCCGGGAACAGTCGAATGCTAAACTTGAGAGTTTTAAAATTTGACAATGAGGTTTCAAACATCACGATTGCCAACCCGGTCGTGCGCGAGCGCATTGCCGACTGGTATGTGGAGAGCCAGGGCCTCAAGATGAACCGCTTCCGCACCATTACCGCGCTCTCCAAGGGCACGGCACCGGGGCCGGAAGCCTCCATCGGCAAGATCGTGTCCGCACCGAAGATGCAGGATCTCGCTGCTTTCGCCATGGACCTTGAAGACATGGGCGGCATCATCACCGACCGTGAAATCGCTCCGCTGAATGGCGGTTTCCAGGCCCAATGGCTGGGTGCTGCGGGGTTGAGGACAGTGAACATTCCAATATTTATCGTCTTTATGTGCTTTTTCAACTAAAGGGTTCATATAGAGGTGAAAAATCTACAGTGAATAACAGCCTTTATGGACATTGATTAAGTTAAAATAAATCTAGTTTGAATATTTCAATAACTGCTTTTGTAATAAATGTTTTGATTGTAAAGATTCTTATAGACACCCTATCTGAGCCGTTCAAAAGAGGGAAGGGGAGGGGAACGGGGAAAGCTGCCTGTAATTAATTTTGTCCGGGTACGGCAAAATGACCATCTGAAATTTTTAGGACATTTCTTAAATTTTAAACATTTCTAAAAATTCCTCAAACTTTTTAGGTGTAATTCTCAAAGCTACACCCAGAAGAAGAGGGACTTATTCCTGTTCAGTATTGAAAAAAAAACCAGTGCTGCAAAGCAAGCACAAAATGAGGTCAGTTTATTAACGAATATTTATTAAATGAATTCAAAACAAGAAGAGAATCGATAAACAAAATGTAGAAAAAAGTTAGACTGCAATTTTCTTATATGATGAAAAAATAAAGAGACTTCCCGAGATAGTCTGATCAAAACTAAGAGAAAGCCATTTAGCCAAAAAAAAGAATTAATATGCAAATTTCATTCTAGTAATTTATGTACGGAGAGCCAAAATGAACATGCCTTAATTCAAAAACGTTCAGAAATAAAATAAAAAAAAAACTAGTTTTTTTAACTGAAAGTAAGGACCGACATTAAAACTTAAAAGGAACAAAAATTACTCCATATACGAAATGGGTTGTTTCCTCCGCAATCCCTCGCTTTTCGCGCTAAAGTTTGACTCTTTACCACAATTCTACTTTTTAACGGTCAAGGTCGCGCTGTTCGAGTAGTCGGGCAGGTAGACGAAATACGGCAGTTCGCCGACGCCGTGGTCGCTCGAAGCGACCGTCAGCGTGCCCAAGCGGCTCGTGTCGGTCGACGACGCGTGCGTGCCGTCGATGGTGACGCGCACCGATCCGGAGGGGAAACCGATCACGCGGGCTCGGCCGAGCTTGTTGCTGGCGTCGGATCCCGCGAGGCCCGTCACCGAGACCGTGGCGGCGGTTACGGGCCGCCCTTGATCGTCCTGCACCAGGACCCGGTAGTCGACCTAGCCACTGAGCTAAACATAAGAACTAATTAAAGAGTAAGCAAAATAATTACCATCATCTTCAACAATTAAGCCGTCGATTCGATTTTCTAGAAGATCTCCATACGTTTCTAAGATGTTCATAAGCGTCATTAGTTTTCCAAAGCGCTCTTCTAAAAGATCCATTTTTCCAAATATGGAATGAATACTACATCTTACCGAAGTTGGAAAATAGAAAAGGCCTTTTTCAGAGCAAACTGAACTAGCTAGATTTTTCTTCCTAAAATTAAAAGTGTTGACCGCTGGAATTTCGGAAGAAAACTACATCCCGAGAAGTTATGATTCTGGTAGACTCTAAGATGAGAATTTGAGAGAAACTTTTCTGGAACAGTTGAATACTAGACCAGAAAGTTTAAAATTTGACAATAGAACATATGGATGGAATAACTTTAGGAAAACACTTTTTCAGGTTGCTGGTGGTGTCTTAGAGAAAATACTAGGACGACAGCTAGGAATTTTAGTGAAAAAGATTTATGTTTATTACAGGGGAGAAGGGGCTTGTACAAGAATTATCTGAGTGATATGTGCGGTGAGCCAAAATCAAAACAGGCATTGATACAAAAAGTTCAGAAATGAAATAAAAAAAAAACAAGTTTTTTTTAGCTGCAAGTAAGGAGCGACATTAAAACTTAAAAAATTATACCGTATATGAAAGGGGTTGCCCCCCTCCTTAGTACCAATAAAAAACTTTTAAAGACAATAAAAACAATAAATTAAAACAATAAAACCAATAAAGCACAATAAAAAACTTTAGCGTAAAGAGTGATCTTTACGCTAAAGTTTTTTATTGTTTTAAAAAGTAGAGTTGTTAAGTTGACGTTTGAGCGAATCAACCGCTCGTATACGTGCGATCCTCTTTTAAAACTTGGGCTTATGGAGCGACGTCACTTGGATTGAATTGAAAACAATTCATTCAATAGACACTTATTTGCATAACTAAATAATTGCACGTGAATAATTTTGAGGCCGTTTTAAACATACGCAAATAGCAACGAATAAACAATGTTCAAACTAAACTCAATCGTCAATCAAGAACTTTCCAAACTGGATGTCATCATCTTTGCGTCCCTTGTATTTCACGATCCCCATGTCTCCACTGGAATTTTCCGCTATTTTTCCGCATCAGATATTGCTGTGAGTGTTTAGGGTGTACCGTACAAGGCCGAGTATTAAGCTGCTTGGTTTTTTGGGGTTTTATTTCGTGTAGTTTCGTCGTATTTTTTTTTTGCTTAAATGTTTTTAACTCGAAAGTTTTCTTCAGTTTTTAACACGCTTAAGTTTGTCTGTATATCCCAATTTTTTAAGAATGGCTACTGAAACACAGAGGCCGTTTAATTAGAATAGGAAGCTTTTTCAAAAGTGCTAACAGCCTTTCTTGTGATTCCTCGGCCCGCTTTCTTTTCTTACTTTCTCTATCAGCTGAAAGTCTTTTGGCATAGACTCTTTGAGCAGCTTCCTCTGTTGCCATTGTAGGTTCTTCAGTCATTTTACAATTAAAAATTTCTCTTTGAACAATCTTCTTAAATACTTATAATGACGTAATATACTAAGCATCGTCATAACAAACATGACGACAACTAACTTCATGACGACATACACAAATAACGACCGGGACACAGGAAATATAAATGACGACTGGGACACAGGGACACAACTGCAAGATTTGCGAGGAAATTCGAAACCCTTTGGCAGCAAATTAATATTGCTTGCGGAAGATTTCAGGCAAACATTACCTGTTATTCCTAGATCGACAGCTGCAGACGAAATGAAATCTTGCCTTAAATATTCTAATTTATGGGTACATGCAAAGATATTAAAATTAACTATAAACATGCGCAGATCAATTACTGGCAATTGGAAACGGAAAGCTCCCAATTGACTCAATTTCAGGACGTATTCAACTGCCTCCTGAATTCTGTAATTTAGTAACGTCAAAAAAGACTTTTTTTGATTTCCTCATTGTTAGTTTTCACACAAAAAATCTTCGGACTTACAAGCACACCATTGGACCTCAAAGTGTCCTCGTCTCGGATTTTAAAAATACTAGTTTATTTAGGGCCTGGTGCTTCACTAGTTCCGGGTAGAGGGACTCATCCGAATTCGTAAAGTCCATACAGTTTTCAAATCATTTAATAAATTGTCAATTTCTTCTTTTGTCAAAAGTGAGTCAGTGTTCCCGTAATATATTTGAATTTTTCCCTTCCTCGTCCATGGGTGCCTACACCGTAAGAATTAATTCTTTTAATTAGCTTTTACTCGTTTTTCTTTAAACATACAGAATAAAGCCTAGAAAAAGATCTTGATCTAATTTAAGTAACGAAACTAAACAAGTCAATAGGATTTTTTGTTAAAATACGATATTAAATATAAGTTTTACTTCCCTTAAACTTTTCAAAAAGATATGTTCAGCTTTTACACTGGATGAGGGAGTCAGAGGGGTGTTTTATTGCGGTTATTTTTGAAAATCAGTGCAAAAAAATTCAGTTATTTTGTATAAAAATGTTTGAAGAATTTTTTTACAAGATTACCGTATTTGCAAAAATCCCCTAAGACCTGTTTACTATGGCTTAAAATAGTTCATTGAAAAGAAGATATGAAACTTTTTCTTTCCAGTTAAAAAAATAAGGTAACGTATTGACCCCGCCATTTACATTAAGATTCATGTCGGACATCAAGTAGGATGAAATGAGAAAGTCTTCTAGTGCTCAGAGAAAGAATTCAAGCATTTTCGGTTCCTTCTCCCTGCTTTGGGGAACAGAATAGCAAGTTTAATATCATTTATCATTTGCCCCAAATCAGAACTATGTTTTTAATTAAGGGTCCCCTAAAATAGTATTATTAGTAGTAGTATTAAGTATTATAATTTCAAGTTTCAGCTCTTTAAGAAAAAATACGCTCCAGAAAAAACGTTCAGTTTATCGGAGGTTTCTTGGGCCCTATCTTTGGAGGAAGATATATATTTATTTTTTCTCTTGTCCTTTGTGTATTTTAGTGTCCTTAGCCACATCAGTTAAGGATATAGGTTTCAAGATAATTAGATGAAACAGTTTTTTAGCCTTTTTTGGAGCGGGGACGTATTTTTAACTTAAGAACGGGTGACTTGATCTTAATGAAATTTAATATTTAGAAGGAATTCATGTCTCAGAGCTCTTATTTCGAATCCCGACCAGATCTGTTGATATTGGGGGAAGTTGGAGGGGGAAATCGTGGAAAACGCTTGGAGTAGAGGAATCGGGATGAAGCTTGGTGGATAGAATAAGTAAATGTCCTTGATACATGATTCATATAACCGTACTGGATTCGCTCTCTTTAGGGGAGTTGGGGAGTTAGGGGGAGGGGTTCAGTGATTTGGCGAAAATCAACAGGACAATTCACCATGCACTTACCTTCAAGATGGGCCAAGAGTATATTGGCAAATAAAGGACCGATGGGTGACCCCTTCGCAACACCATCTAGCTGTTCGCAAAGGATATTATTAAAGAAAAATACTAGGAACAGTGTAGGAGGAGAAGACTTTCTTTCTTTTTTCTTTTCTTTTCTTCTTTTCTTTTTTTAATTGTTTTTTCCTTTTTTCTTTTTTCTTTTTTCTTTTTTCTTTTTTCTTTTTTCTTTTTTCTTTTTTCTTTTTTCTTTTTTCCCCGTGGCTTTTAAGTCTTGGTGCCAAATAGATTCTTGATAGCATAAACGAGTCTGATATTTGTCAAATTTTATGCTGATGGTCTTTTTTGACAATAATTCAAGAACATCAGTAATTAACACAGTCGTTTCTGCTGCCTTTTCTTTTGAATAAAATTAACATGACACCTATCCACTAGTCTATTGCCCAAAAACAGAAAAAGAGTTTGCAGTTCCATCATTATAGCGACGCCAGCATATTTCAGTAGGGATATACCACATACGCATGTCGCCTTGTTGCTCCTTATTAAATTTAACAGAAATTACTCCGTATATCAGGCGGCCTGCCTCCACAATAGCCCCGTGCCTTTGGACTAGAGTTTTGTATTGCCATGTTGATTGCATTTCTCCGTACAATTAAATAGAAAAAATAGTAGATTTTAGCTGAAAGTAAGGAGCAGCATTAAGACTTAAATCGAACAGAAATTATTTCGTATATGAAAGGGGTTGTCCCCTCCTCAACGCCCCGCTCTTTACGCTAAAGTTTGACTCTTTCTAACAACTCTACTTTTTAAAACAATAAAAAACTGAACCCTCAAATAAATATAGAATTATCTTTAAGGTAGGTGAGTGGAAGTAGAAATTGATCCCCCTTGATTGATGGGAATATTTCTGGTCTACGACGTTATTGTCAAAGTAACCAGTATTTCAGCAGCATTAAACCCCAAAAAGAGCAGAATTTATTTTATATGGAAAGGGACTGCCCCCTCATCATCTTTAGTCTCCTCCGGTGATCAGGAATTGAGAGTTCCATTCCTTTCTTTAAGGCAAAAGGGATTGGAGATAAACTAGCCCTTATCCTACAACCGTTGTGATCTTGATGATAATCACACCGTCAGATTCAGCATACCAGAGAACTATACTGAAGAGGTTTCAAGCTCCTATGTAAATAAACGTGAAATTTCGAATTTTCTGTCACAAGGAAGATCATGGATACGTGTTTATTTGTTTGTTTTGTTTTTCCCCGAGGGGTGGTCGTATCGAACCAGTGGTCATAGAAGATACGGAGAGAACCTAGTTGGTTCAGAATCAAAAATTCTAGTGCTCTTTTAAGTGACCAAAAATACTGGAGGGCAGCTAGCCTCTGTCCCACGGCGGCTCAATGAAATTGAGCAACTCACCAATCAAGCAGAAGAGCATCCGGGAAGAACACGCGATGCCATTTTGGCAAAACTAAAGGAACAGGTTCAGGGCTTGAGTAGCGCTGATCCATCCCTTTCTGAGGAGCGCCTACACCAAGAAGCGTTGGTTTTAGCCACAAAGGCGGATATTCGGGAAGAATTAGACCGATTACATGCCCATGTGGCGGCTGCGCGTAACCTCATTAAACAGGGCGGCCCTGTGGGGCGAAAACTCGATTTCCTGGCGCAGGAGTTTGCAAAAGGTAGGGCGAGCGTACCCGCGAGCCGCTGGGCAAAACCAGCGGCCGCCGACGCCAACGAGTCCAAGACCCCGCCAGTTCCCCTCATCGGGCCCCAAAAACTCGGACTTGCCAGACTCTCGGCATAGTTTAAGCTACCAATACTACCGGGGCAAACGCATGACGAGCCGTACCAACGCGGCCCGCTGGCAAAGTCTCCATGGTGTGTCATGAATGCCGACGAGAATGATGCCAAACCGCTGATAACCGGAGGGTTTCCTCTAGAGTCGGTTGGTGGCGCCCCACCCCTGTCTGAAGGAGTTACATTTTTTGCGGTTAGTAAGGCAAGCACGTAATTTTATGCTTGTTGGTGTTTGGTAAATCAATTAGAGAAGAAAAGTAAATCCTTTTTAATTTCACCTTCATACTTTCCCCTGATAAATCCTACTTGCACACTCCACCTCTCCTTCAAAAAACGGGTAGCCAGCCATACACATTACTTGTACATGACAAAGGCCATACATGTAAACGGGGGTCATACGTGTAAACGGGCATCTCATTTTTTGAAGATTTAAGATTAAATGTTTTGCATCTCCACGTTCTTCTAACAGTTAACTCCTATTAAATTTAAACGTTTAGATATTCGGCCAAAATAGGCTAGTGTTTTACTTCAAGTCTCAACATGTTCTGGTGCTATTCTACTGTTCTCTGTTGTTTTTTTATGACGTGTCTCTATGTTCCTCTGACTCACTATGCTTCATATGATATGATATCGTTCCTAGGATACATTTTATATTCATTGGACAGGGTGCATCTACCAGACATGAAGAAATGTGTTTTGTATTATTTTCATCAATAACAGCTTCGTCCCACTCCGTCCGCATTGGCCGCAGCATTCGGCGCAGTCCGGAAAGTACGTTAGGTTCATCGTCTACAAACAGCACCTTCCTCACACCGCTACCTCCACTTCGGCGTCCGACAATGGAAGCCGTATGGTAAAGCAGCTTCCCATTCCCGGTTCGGAGTCGACATTAATGCTTCCGCCGTGCCGCTCCACTATGACCTGGTACGCAATGGCCAATCCCTGCCCCGTTCCCTTACCAACCATCTTGGTTGTGAAAAACGGATCGAAAACTTTTTCACGAATATACATACAGTAAGAAAAACTTCTCTAATTACATGCTAACCTCGCCAATAATAACCTGCAATAATCATAACGCACCTGCAAACGTGATGCGAGAGCATATACATTTTATTACCCGTGACATGTAGTTGCATGTGTTACTCTGCATCGCTGACCTATGGGTCACAGTTGCTGCAGCACTCCACGGTACTTTGACGCCGGATGTCTAGTTAACCTTTGAAAACTGTGATGTGTGGAAATGAAAAGTCTACCATTAGAATCGGCATAGTCCAAAACCTTTGACCGGTTATTCGAGCTCCACCCGGTTTCCGTTTTCGTCAACGGTCGCGGTGATGTTTCCGGCCGCATCGTATTCAGTGTGCCGGTTGGCTTCGGTCGCAGTTCCGACTGCCTCGGTTGCGGTAGTAAACCGGCCCAGAGCGTCGTAAGTGAAGCGAGTTATTCTCCCAAGTGGGTCCGTGACGGTTTCCAGTTGCCCACGATCGGTGTACGTATGCGTCGTGACAGGATCGTCCGGGTCGGGGCTGGTTGTCCGCTCGGCGTCCAAGACACCGTTGACCCTGGTGACCGTTACACCATCGAACAGCCATGATGTACACAGTTGCGTTTGACTTCTTTGAACATACCTGTCAACATAACCTGAACCTTCCAACTTAATGGCCTTTTTGAGCCATTTTCAGCTTAGCACTCCTAGTAGTTCTTGAGATATTGCGCATACACCATCGAACAACCATGATGTACACAGTTGTGTTTGACTTTGTTGAACATACCTGTCAACATAACCTGAAAATTCCAACTTAATGGCCTTATCGGTCCCTGAGGCACTACACTTACATCCTTTTGGGAACCTCGATGGCTCGGAATACCCGAGTTTCTGATTGAAGAAATTCTCGATTTCCGCATCGTAATTGATGGTCAGGAACCGCTTGAGCCCCAGCGTCGCGCGCAATTCGCGGATCGGATCGGCGATCGGCGCGCCGGAGGCCACCTCGCCGATCCTGTCCCAGTCGCAGGTCTCAAGCGCCTGCGTCGCCTCCGGGCAACCGGCCGCCGAAAGCCGAAGCCCCGCAAGCTGGAGATAGACGAACTTTTCCGCATTGGGCATGCCAAGCGCGTCGCGCATCCGGCCCCGAGCGTACGTCATTGCTCAAACCTCCAGTCTTTTCACGTAACGACTACAAATTTGATGTAGAAATTAAACTACGTTCCCGGACTAGTACAGGCGACAAGTTTCTAGAATAACGTTTTGGATATATTTCTTATCTATATATGCAACTCTTCTATGCAAATATCAGGAGTTTTTTGGTGTTTCTCTACCCCAAGATTTATAATATTCGGCAGTTATGAAGTGCTTGCGCACTCTATTATATCCCGAAAAAATGTAAATATTTGGATACCTGAGGTGCAAGCAAGACTCCAAGCTCTGATGAGTCTTGAGGAGGGACATTGCAGTATTTTCAGCCAAAACTTAATTAATTGGATCTGTGTATATTTTCTCACCGAGAAAAGTCCCAAATCTCCCTTGATGAAAAGTGTATGGGTGGTGGCGTGCAGACCAAGCATTCGTTTTTAATATTGTAGCTGTAGAGTTTCTAATGAATTTGCCACTTCTAGGCCCCATAAGTCTCCTCCATAGTGGAGGATTGGCCTTATTTTTGAGTCGAACACGTTTTTGTGCATGCAAGTTTGTGCGAGAATTACCGTGCCAAAATTGGCCCAAAACACACTTGGTGTTTCTTACCGGGTGTTTTTTAGAGGTGAACAGGATAGTATTGCGACTTAAACATTGGGTGGTAAAAAAAACGCACGGTTAAACAAACACTGACGACAACAATGAAGCCGTTCACAGTCACTGCAATAAACGAACTGCAAAATAAACAAGCGTTTATTTTAACGCCTATGCGGAGATGATGGCCTATTTTACCGTTTTTACCGATTGTTTTTTGTCAGAAATTCAAGGAAGTTTGTCAATGTCTACTGACAACTGAAATAGGTTAATAATTTTTGCTATCTACTTTTTCTCTTTGCTAACTTCCTTTTCAAACGCTTCCCAAAAATCGAACATCTCCTTCATTCGGGTCGGATGCTTTCCCGCCAGATCATTTACCTCGCCAATATCTTCTTTCAGATTATACAGCGCTACTTCGCCGTCTTTTTGGTTGCGTACGATCTTCCAATCGCCTTGACGCAGCGCCATTTTCCCTTTGAAAGACCAGAATAAGAAATCGTGCGGGCTCGCTGTGTTTTGCCCCCTTAGATAGGGTAGTAGAATGGTTATTGGGAAGTGTACAGGCTTTTTCAGGAGGATTTTTTGGTTGGAGGCAAGGGTTGAGAAGAGGGGGATATGTTGAGGGAACTTTCCATCGAGGAATTTGTCATGGAGGAAGAAAATTTCCATGAAGGGAGCGCAGGATTTACTAGCATTACTTAAAAAAAAAAACAATGAAAAAAGAAATATGAAAAAGTTTTTGTTTCAGCTGGAAGTAAGCAGCTGCATTAAAACTTAAAACGAACAGAAATTATCACCCATATGAGGGGCTCACCTCCTCCTAGCTGTATGGGACATATCATCCCCAGAGGCAAAGTTTTGGATCTTTCAACTATGCTGAAAAAAGGCTATCTCAAAATTTGATCTAATGTCTTTGGGAATAAAGGGGCGAGGAGGGGGGTTAGACGCCCTATAACCGTTTTGGTTACTTAAAAAAGGGCACTAGGACTTTTAATTTCCGTTCTAATGAGTCCTCTACAGATATTCTAGGACAATTGGTTCAATGTGATCACCCCTGGAGAAAAAAGGAATTTAACCCTTCTACAGTGGGGTTCTCTGATAAGCAGGGAATCGCTCACGCTTTTCAAATTGCTCAAAACCTTCGAGCGTCTTATGACGCGCTATGAAGACTCGCATCCCAAAACGGTTCACCGTATCGTTCAGTTTAATTACACGGTAGAAGATCAGGCCTTATTTATCCTCTCCAAAATCAAAAAAGGCAAAAAATCCGTTTTCAAAGATATTTTCAGCGAATGTAAAAATCGCATTCACGCTATCGTGACCTTCCTGGCCATGCTGGAATTATTGAATATGCAAAAAGTTTCCATCACCATCGGACTGGGCGTTAATGAAAGGGGTATTTTTCAGGTTTCAAATAATTCTGTTTTAAGTGATAGTTACTGAACTTTTATATAGGCTTTGATCGAAAGAAACAAAAGCGGTTTGCTTCCACTTTGCAAGCAATAAAAACACTCAAGAAAGGAGCTCAAATAATTGTGTTTTAAGTGATACGCATATTGAACTATTAAATAGGCTGTGATCGAAAGAAATAAAAGCGATTTGCCTCCACTTTGCAGGTAAGAAAATATAGTCTAGAAAGGGAAATTCTTCAGGTTTCAAATAATTCTCTTTTGAAAATCAGACTATGAGATTCATCATATAAGAGCACCCCTTTACAGTTGTTTCAAGCACCTTTCTACAAAAATATGGGGATTTTGCATTTTTATTTTTGTGTCAGAAGAAAAATCACAGATGCGTGTTTATTTATTTGTTTTGTTTTTATAAGGGGTAACTGTGTTAAACCAACAGTCTTAGAATGTTGAGAGAGGGTTATTTCAACGGAAATCAAAAGTTCTAGTGCTCTTTTTAAGTGACCAAAATGACGGAGGGCAAACAGCTTCCTCCCAGGCCCTCTTGTAAGTTTAATTTAGCAATGTCTTAAGTTTTTCAGAAGCTAATTTAACTTTACTTATCCTAATTACATTAGATTATGAGGGAGGTGTTTTTTTGCTAAACTTGGAAATTACTTGAAATACTAATTAATTAAGACTATTAAGTTAAACATATTTAGGATTGCTTAAGGAGATTCAGCGTTCCTGTGAAGATTAATCGATTTCAGAAAACAAATTGTTATATGGAAGAAATAATTGTTGAGTTTAATTAATTATTTTTCTCATTTTTTTTCACAGTTCAACCTGTCATACTATATTTTACTATACTATACTATACTATACTATACTATACTATACTATACTATACTATAATATACTATACTATACTATACCATACCATACTATACTATACTATACTATATTATACTATACTATACTATACCATACCATACTATACCATACTATACTATACTATACCATACTATACTATACCATAATATACTATACTATACTATACTATACTATACCATACTATACTATACCATACTATACTATACTGTACTATACTATACTATACTATACTTTACCATGTGCCGTTCGTGGCGGTCAGGTCATCGGGGAAAGTGATGACACCGCTGCCGGCCCACGGCACGAAGGCATTTCGCCGGATGATGTGGCGGCTAGCTTTTACTACAACCTGGGCATCGACCCAACGCTTGAATACGACAGCAGCACGGGACGCCCCATCACGTTGGTCCGTGACGGAAACATCATCCAAAAACTGTTCTCGTAGTCGACACGCTGTTTCAAAAGCCGAAAATGAAAACAGCCGTCGAAGCTTTGCTTCGACGGCTGTTTTTTGTGGTGCCGATGCCCGGAGACAATGGATGTGTTCACCCAGGAACTGCGCGTCAGTTCTACTGGTGACGGCCCGGTGCAGTGGATCGTGGGTGGGTTCTATTCGCTGTTCGAAGAAACGATGCGCTCCAGCCAGATTTTTTGGGATGCCCGAACCGATGTCAACGGTGACTTTACCGGGCCGTTGGGCTGTATCGTAGGTTCACCGGCCTGCTCCGGCGTCTGGCTGGGTGAGATCATCACGCTCGATATGGAGACTGATCAACTCGCTCTGCCGTTCGAGTTCCGCAATCGGGTTCGGCCGACATCTCGGTACCAGTCGGGCACCAGTGCGCGATTCACCCCAAAGGGGAATCGGTGTTCGCCTGGACGTCACGCGGCTACGAGCTCATTAGCCTGACCGGACCGGGTCGAAAGCTGGGGCCACACTCGGAGTATTTGTCCGCGGCCGCGTTCAGCCCAGACGGCAAGCTGCTCGCAGCCGTCGGCATGAACCGCGACGTTTGGCTATGGGATGCCGACGAGGGCGAGGTCGTGTGGAGCGGCCGCGCCGGCGGCGGCGAGGCGCGCGCGGTCGCGTTGGTAGAAGCGGTGCGGGACAAACGGCAACGCCGCAATCTCAACGTCGTGGGTTTTACCACGGATGACGGTGGTGAGCCGGGTGCCGGGTGTGGCGAGATCGCGCTCAACCAGTCCCATCGCAACCGGATGGTTAACGCTTGGCCCGAACGTCCCGGACGTCAGGCGGCCAACTTCACGGCCCGCGCCTGTGGTCAGTTCCAGTCCACCGCGCAGCGGTACCCGCCCGTCCGGTTTAAAGCCGCGACGCACCCGCGCGGGTGGGTTTTCGAGTTGCGCCAGGATTAGGCGTGGGGGTTGTCAGCCCTACTCATGCTAATTTTTGCTCCACAGTCCACAACAATTTTTTTCAGTAAAGTTCAAACTATGTTCTCGTCTTGAGATGGTATTGGGGGTGTCAAAGACATAATTTCTAGACCTTTCAACTACACTGAACAAAATGGCTATTTCAAAATTTAGATTAGACCTGTTTTGTGCATAGATTGGCGTGTGAGGGCTTGTTGCCCTTCTATCACTCTTGACTAATATAAAGGGCACTTGCCCTTTCAATTTTCAGTCGAATGAGCCTCAAGTAAATATGCCTGTTCGTTCTTAATTGTTAATACCAGAGAAATGGCTAAATTCACTGTCAAAATGGTATTTTTTTAAAAGCCAAGTTTTTATTTTATCTAAGCAGCACCCCTTGAAAGTTATAAAAAACTTGATAAAAAAGGTAAGAAAAAGTATGTTTATTTACCAAAAAAAGACAATTACACAAAGCTGTTGGTTCCAATTAAGCATCGGCACTGTTTCTGTTTTCTGTTTCTGTTTTTTCTTGCCTGTTTCTGTTTTTACAAAAACAGAACAGAAACCTTGTGGGCAAAATATAAATAAACAATATCATGGAACTGATTGTCATGTAAACAATTTGATTTGCATAAGTAAACAATTAACTGTGATGTAACAACCTGTTGCGCGTAATAAATCAGTAATCAATAATACTTGTTTGTTTCTAGGGCCTGGCTAGGAATCGTTTTTTATGGCTTGGCATTTTATAGGTAAACAATCGACTACTATGTAACAGCCAGGTGTGCGTAATAGATCAATAATCTTCTATATATAAAAATAAGTTGTCTGTGGATCTGTGGATCTGTGCTGAGGACCAAAGGTATTGAACAACTAAGGTACTTCTCAATTATTAAACTAAGAGTGGAGATTTGATCGACACATCCTCCACCTTTCCTAAAACCGCACTGTTCTTCCCTTAAAACTTTGTCTACAGCGTCTCTCAGTAAAAAAAGAATCATATTACTAAGTAATTTGCTACCTCCAGAGACCAGACTAATGCCTCGATAATTACGACACTCACTCTTATCACCTTCCTTATACAGTGTTTTTTTTTAGGTTTTCCTAAAATCGTTAGGTACTTCCCCTTTTTGTGAGACCATCAGAATGTTGCTATATGCAGTAATACGTGTTTTCGACAGATTGTGACGAAACTAAAGCTTTACCCTATGTTTTCTTAGTGCCGTGCGATAGAAGCGACTATTTTATTCTTAAAAAACATGATAAAAAGGCATCGAGTGGTATATTCACTTTATTGGTAAGTCAATAATATGAATTATAATACGTTTGCCGCTAACAGTTCTTCTGCTTAAACGAAATACAAAAAAAACAGTTCTACTTCGCAAATATCCTTAATCCCAATTTATTAGGTTTCTTTCGAGGTCGAGTTCAAATTGATCGGTAGACACGGAACGCTTCGGGGTGGGAGGAGTGATCGGCGGAAGGGAGGGAGGTGCGAGCTCGTTGTGCCTGCTGCATAGGGTGCCTGCTGCATAGGCGGAGGTCGCCGTCGTTTGGATCGATCGGCAATCGCTCCAAGACCGATGCAAAAGTTTTCCAAACAGCTGATTTCTGGCGGTTGCGTGGGTCGTCGGATGCAGGTTCTGGAGGACTTCCCCCAAATCCGGAACTCTCCCGCAGGACGCATTCGAAACACGTGTTCGAGCGTTTACTGGAAGCGATCCGGTGCGCTTACGCCTAAACCCGCCTCACCCGGCGGGATCTCAGCGCTGTTCATCCAGCGCGTAACCAGCGCCACGAACCGTTCGTATCAGGTTCTTGGCGTCCTTCTCGACCTCCAGCGCCTCGCGTAGGCGCCGGATATGGACATCGACGGTTCTCGGCTCGACAAACACATCACCGCCCCATACCCGGCCCAAAAGCTTGTCGCGCGAGAAAACAACACCCGGTCGATCGATCAGGGTTTCGAGCAAACGGAAGCTCCGAGGCCCCGTTCAGCACGATATTCGCGCCCGACGCCGCCAGATTGAGCGCGATGCAACGCCCGATATTCTTGCCGCCGCCGGTAATGAACGCGGTTTTTCCCGTAAGACTCATGAGAACGCTTCCCCTTTGATTGTTGTGTTTTCGGCCCGTTTACGGGCCTTGCAAGTTGTTTCGAACCGATGCCGTCGGGCTCGGATTGTTTAACCCGGCTCCTTGGCCTATTTTCCACCCTCCTAGACACCCCGCGAGCCCCGACGATGTTGCCTTCCACCGAGACCATTTGGATTCCACCAGCCGAATGTCTTTCTCCGCGCCCGAAACCAACCGGACTCCATCCACGCCAGCGTCTGTCAACTCGCCATACCATTTCTGCGCCGTCCCCACGGGAAGACGCTGTCCAAATGAGACTTGAAACTTGATTTGATTTTCCTTCTGCCCAAAACCATCCTGGCAAAGAAAAATCACCACGAAAAAAACGATGCAATCACCTGAAATACGAGATCGTGAAAACGCCGTCGATGAGTTTCGATTTAACGAAAGAAAAGAGAATGAGTTCATTATCCATTGTAGATATTTGTAAAATGACCCCTTTCCAGTTCAGATTTCACCAAGGATTTGGTGGTTTCAAGACACTTGAATCGTTTTGTACGATTTTGAAAGGTTCTGGGAAAGCCTACGAGTTCTTATCAATTGGTGCTTTCGATATGAATGCTGCTTTTGGGTCGTTAATCCACTTTCATACGGTGCTGGAACTGTTTAATCGAGGAGCTCCCCCTGATATGGTTGTGCATTAGTTTATGTTTATAAAAACCTTTTAAGTTCGGTTAAAGATTGGTGATTCACTCTTGACCAGGCAACCATACTTCTAAGTCGAAGGTTTTGGCCGCAGCAAACCCTAGATCGCCGCCGCATAAGTTAACGATGCGATACGGCAGCTCTAAACCCTGCAAGATGGCTTCAGCGTGCGACACCATTTCATCAAGGGCGTCCCAGGATCGTTCCGGATGCACAATATTGACCAGTTCTACTTTTTCAAACTGATGTTGTCGGATCATACCCCGGGTGTCGCGGCCATAGCTGCCTGCTTCACTGCGAAAGCAGGGTGTATGCGCGGTTAATCTAATGGGCATAACAACATACAGCATAAATAAATTACCTCCGTTCAGAAAATGGCCACAGAGGGTCAAAAACACCAATAATTTGCTGAGTTTTAAGAGATATATCTTCAGATAAATGTTTCAGTCGCGAGGGCACATCAATGATGTCAAATTTAGAAACGACTGTATGATTACGATACCACCGAGGCAGACGCAGCAAATACTTGCAATAATGAATATATCCTAAGCGTATTTTCTTTGTATCCTTCTTGCAAAGGAGGAAAGCAAAACCAGAAAGATAAAAAACAGCAGGTTCATTAATGTATTTTGTGTACGTCTCGATTTTTAGGAAAATAAAAAATAAATAAACCCCCAAAAAAACTTATTAAATCTTGTGTTTTTGAAGCGTTATTTTGACATGTTTGCCATATTTTTTAAGTATATTTTGACCACATTTAAGCAAAATATATTTCGAATAGAATTTGAAAATCGTTGTAATCAAATTGAAAATACTTTTAAAAAGTTATGAAAGCCAAAAATTGAATTGTATTTCCCTAAAACTGACAAGTTGTATTGTTGAATTAACCAATTCAAGTGAGTTCACCGACCGCACGTTCGGGGCGTTCTTCGCCGCCCCGACATCTCTCGGCGCCCTCGCCGCCGCCAAGATGCTCATCACGATGGTGTGGGGCGTCCTCGTATCGGGTGTCGCCGCGACACTCACCCTCGCGGCCGGCGCGCTGATCGGACTCGGTATCCCCGACGCGGATGCCGCGGCCGCGGCGGGGCGGATCGCCGTCGTCGGAGCGCTCACCGTCGTGCTCACGCTGCCGCTGGCACTGGTCGCCAGCGCTGCCCGGGGCTATCTCCCCGCGATCTAGAAGGATGACGTCACGCGAAAATCAAGGCTTCGAGTTACTGACTATAAGCCTAACCCAAGGCAGACTTATTGCTAATGAAGCTGGCTCGTTGGCTGTGACACTGAGGCACAACCTACCGACTGAAGCAAGTGGGGAAAGAAACATATACAGGCCCCTGTATTTGATGACGGCTTTGGCACTGACATTTAGTTTGACAGGTTATATATACGTTTTGATATTTTCGATGATTAAAATCACGAGTTTAAAAGCTTCTATTTTTTAGTAAATATATTGGAAAGGGTGACACATTTTCGTGTAAAAGATTGACTGGTGTTTATATCAAGCTAAATTGATTGATTATAAAAAAATAAAAGGATTTTTCATGAAACAATATGAAATGATTTTGATTAAAGTTGATGGCACATGGAATGAATGTAAATATGCCAGGAACTGGCTGGTAAACGTAAATGAAATGAGACTGGCAAATTTTGGATTTGCTACTTTCAAACAGTGATTTCTAATGTAAATGTCGATGCAAAAGGACAAATTTTCAAGTAAAAGACAGCATAATGTTATAGTTAAGATCTTGGATATTGGGAGGGCCAAGACCTGCCTTCTCAGTTCCCAGTTTCTTTCAAAGGTGGAACTGGTTAGCTGATCACCTCAAACCAGGTCTTATGTTGCCAAATGGTTAAGTTAGAGTTATTTTGAATGTTTTCGTTATGCAAGGCTGTATCTAGTGGGAGCAGTGGATTTGGATCCCCCCCCCTAAATTTTTGTTCGACTCGAACAATATAACAAAAATTCATATAAACGAATTTTGGTCCTTTTTAATTTTTTTTTTGTAAACCCCTCCCTGAAAAATATGGAGGTTCCCTGGCGGGTCCGCGCAGCGCTCAGCGCCACTCGAGCCCGATGATGGTCAGGTCGTCGCTTTGCGGTGCTGCGCCGGAAAACTGCTGGACTGAGGTGAGTACCTCAGCAACGACCGTCGTGGCGTCGCCGGCGGGGCGGGAGAGCGCCTGCCACAGGCGCGCTGCGCCAAATTCTTCGCCTGCGCCGTTACGCGCCTCCGGCACACCGTCGGTATAACCAACGAGGTAATCGCCGGGCCGAAATTGCAGTTGCTCACTGAGGTAACCCGGTTCCTCGTCCCGAAACGGAGACCCACTCGGCGTCTCGGCTGACCCGGAGTCCGGTTGATTCCAGCGCGGACAGCTCAGCGGTGATTTCATCGGCGTCAATCGGGCCCACGGTCACGTGTCCGCCCGTGAGTGCCGCGGCCACCAGCCAGGTAATTGCTTCATCGGCCCCGGACGGCACGACGAAGTCGCCGGGCCTGGCGAGAGGGCAGGGCCCCTCGACGATGACCAGGCGCGGCTCCACGGTGATGTGGGCTCCCATTCCGCGGAGCATGTCGAAGAACACACGGTTTCGCCGTGGGTCTCCCACAGGTCGAGGGCCAGCTTCACCTCGCCGAGCACCTTGGTGCGGTCGGCCTCGCTGAGGAAATCGTAGCCCGGCTCGATCATGCGGGCGTTCTCCTCGGGCGTGATGTCCGGGTTGGACTCCTTGTTGCCCAGGATCCAGCTCTCGCGCTCGGACACGGTCTTGTCGCGGAAGTGCTCGCGGCCGACCTGGTAGCCCACGTCACGGAAGAAGCCCTCCGTGAACTTCATGATGTTGCCCTTGTGCATCAGGGTGACGGAGGTCTGCTATCCCCGACCGACGGCGTGCCACGGCTTTCGCCGCGAAGAAAGCTGAAACTCGGCGTGTGCCGAGGGACATATCAGTCTGTGTGTTGCGGGCGATTGGCCCGTCGCCACCAGCGCTCTTAGGGTAGCGTAGTCATCGGCATTTGTGCGACCTCGCTGAGGCCACGACTTTGCGCGAGAATCTGTAAGTGTCTATGAATAATAGATTTAGAAATATGTCGATTTTCAATTCCTGTATTCAGGTCGGAAAATCGACTTCCCGGAATCTCGGTGGATTTGGGTGGTTGGGTATATACTCTTTTGGAAAATAATTCCCATCGCCTCTGACGATTATCAGCTTGTCATTTGCCAGTAGCTGACACTGAAAAAAGCTAAACAAAATCAGAAATAAGACTTTGAACTTCCACTCCATGGGATAAGACTGCTCTCGATAAGGTATATTCGGTTTAACTTAATACTAGCAGAAAAAAAAGGACCCAATAGGGTCCTTTCAAACTAGGTTTATTGCGTTTTGTTAGTCTTTTGCAACTAATGCATTTTCGATGCTAAAAACTCGTCGTAATTGCCTTGCTCATGGTAATGGATGATAACTAAAGAGAAACCCTTGTCTATAGAAATAAAAATCCTAAAAATCGTATTTAAGCCTTTATTTTCAAAAGTTCATTGAGAAGTGCGTCGAATCAATATGAGTGGGAATTTACCTTCCCTAACCTCCCTTTGATTGGATAACAAACTTGGCCAAAGCTTGCAAATCGACGTTGAGGCGGTAGCAGCTCCCGTCTTATTCTGTAATTAATTTAAAAAGCATTTTAAGCAAAGGAAGTTTTTCAATGAAAGTAAAGAACTCCGTTTCTCACAAAATATTTAAAGAAAAAACAGTATATATAAACACAGAACCAGTCACAAATTGACCTCTGAGGTCAGCTACAAAAAAGCAAGATTACTCCTAAAACGTGTTTTTAATTATTTTTTGTTCACTTCAATGAATTGTCTCGTTTCATCTCACTTTATTCATCAGTCCTGGTTGAGCTTTGCTGATGTAAGGAGGATGGGACTGTTTTAAAAAAAATCATTTTAGTTTTACTGGTTATATGTTGTTATAAGTTTTTCTTCTGCTATATATTCATGTTTACGCAGACTTTTTTCTTGTCACATCTTCTAAATGAATAAATGTGGATGATAAACCTATGAAATAGTCTTTATTGAAATAAATTTGACAACATATGTTTTTAGAGGGTGGTTGTTGTGGATAGAATTATTCCTAGTAACCATGTTTACACTGACATCTACACTTGCTTCATTGAAGAGACTTAGAAAGTGCTTATGGGATGAGATTCCTTGTGAGGTAGATACGTCATTTCAGTCTAGGAAAAGAAATCCTTTTTGAATTGAACATTTTTTTTCTTGATTTCTTTTTGTCTTGTAACCAGAAAAAAAATACGATACACAATTTAGTAAAAAAAAGAAATGAATTTTTATTCCTAGTTAACCATCTTTATCGCGTAACTAAGACGCTGGTCTTAGCTTCGGTTAGAAAAGCGATTCTGGAAATTTTGGGACAATCCGTGGCGCTGTTCGTCGTCTAGTAAATAATCACATTTATCTTGTGTGTAAATAACGCTTAAAAACATGTTTATTGTCCATGTTTCATTTGAAAAGCACAGGAGTATGCATTTTATAAAAAAAAAAGTAAAGGATACTTTGTATTCTGGCATTCCATTTTCTGGAAGTAATCTAATAATTACTAGATCTTCTTTTAGCAACTCCCTATAGATGACCTTTGCTTTCATCTCAGTTACCATACAAGAAGTTTTTTCTTGACTTTGGTTAAATATATTTCTCTTAGAATTTACTTGTAAAATCTACTGAGATCTCAATATTGTTAAATTCTCAAACAAATTTTCAATCTATAATTTCATTTATTGACTTGTGACATTATTTCATCAAGAATTTCTTGGTTTGCTGCTGCAATAAAAGAAACTCTAAAACAAACAGAAATTATAACATATATAAGGGGGAATTGTTCCTTCCTCAATACATAAGTCTTAATGCAATTAAATAAAAAAAACAAGTTTTTTAAATGGATGTAAGGAGCAACATTAAAACTTAAAACGAACAGAAATTACTCCGTATATGAAAGGGGATTTTCCTCCTCAATGTCTCGCTCTTTACGCTAAAGTTTGACTCTTTCTCTTAACTCTAGTTTTAATACAGTAAGAAACCTCAGCGTAAAGAGCGGAGCATCGAGGAGGAGAATCCCCTTTCACGGAATTTCATTTCTTGTCGCATCACAAACATGCCCCGGTTGGCTGCTCGCGAGTGCCGCGCATAAGAGTTATTTATACCGTGTCCTTTAGGCACTTGCGGGCGGTTGACGCCATGCATCGATCTGCGGGACGAATCACCGAAATTGACGGCATAGTTGGTTCGCCCGAGCGCGGGCAACCCTACGCCCGGGTCGCTTGGACATCGCAGAGTCGGAATCTCTGAGACCCACGGAATGTATTGAACATTTCGTGGAGTCGGTCCCATCGAAGGCCAAGGATTGGCTTCGAAAGATTGCTCAAAAATGACATCGAAAGTCCCGTAGTCCTATATGGTCGTTTCATCCGTCGCCTTCGTCTGTAGTTACCATTTTCAAACATATCTTCGAAGTCAGGAGCTGGAATAAAAGTTTAATAAGGCTGTTTTAGGCTCAAACAAGGCCAAGGCTACACAGATGATATTTTATGGCTGGAGAGAGGGACTGAAATAGATCGAAGCAAAACAAAACAAAATATTCTAATTATATAGAAAATAATGACAGATAAGGTTTCAGATGGAGGGGTCAGGGGACCCCTTTTCACCACCAAAAACAATAAATAAAACAACAACAGCAAATCAGTAGTGTTGCTCCGCAACATAATTAGGCCTACGATCTTAATAAAAGCAGCATGTATTTGCAATAAAAATTGGTTGTCATAGCAACCCTCTTTATGGCGGTTTGACAACCGTCACAACAATTAAAATTTATCAGTAGAACTTAACCCCGCGGCCCCCAGTACGCTACGATAGGCTACGAAGGTATCACAGTGCCAATTAACTGTGTAAGACATCACAGGTTCGAGCCCTCCTGCGACATACCGGTATCGATTAGGCCAATAGCCATTTTATTCATCATAGTTGAAAGGCCCAATAACAGTTCCTTTGGATAAAACATGACCTCCCCCACAGCTCCGGAGAAAAGGTCTTAAAGTTATTAAATTAAACAAAAAGTTTTTTTAACTGAAAGTAAGGACTGATATTAAACTTGAAACGAACAGAAATTATTCCGTATATGAAAAGGGATGTCCTCTCCTCAATGACCCGCTCTTTATGCTAAAGCTTTTATTGTTTTAAAAAGTAGAGTTGTGAGAAAGTAAAGCATCGACAAAAATTCTATACCCTGGAATTATGAAGAAAAGTTCTGATAAGTCAATTCTACGATAATAATTCTATAAAACTATGTAAAATTCGTACTGCATTTTCAGATATCATCATTTCTATCTTCGGGACCGATCTGCTTCTTCAACGTGCAACTTGTTTTCGTGATCGAAAAAATAGTGACTTGAAATATAAAAAATTCTCTCTAGGTAGGTATGTGAGTATCGTGCTGTTTTGACCGGTGATTTTTGGTTGAGCGGAAGTGCATCCAAATTCGCGGGTAGAGGTCCGTTTTGCAGACGTCGACGCTCGTTTGGGGTCTCAATTTGCCGGAGGTAGCACGGCGGTAAAAACCAATTTTGACCTTTTGCGAAAGGCAGGCGCTACCGGCCGCGAAATGCTTCGTGAGGCCGCCGCTCAAAAGTGGCAAACCGATATTGGAAATTGCCGGGCGGAGGCAGGTTTTATTCATAATGGAAACACAGGCGCTAAAATCGCTTACGGCGATTTGGCGGAAGCGGCCGCTCAGACGCCCGTGCCGGAAGATCCGCCTTTGAAGTCGTAATTAATAAAAATAATATTTGGACTGGTTGGAAAGAGCTTTATAAAACTGACCTTCGTCTTTTAGAACATCAAACTTGATTATTATTATGTTTCATTTAAATGGGTGGTATTACTAGTAAACATAGTGGATGCAGTGAAGTTGAAAAAAGTAGAATGGTCCTTGTACAGGGTATTTTCTCGCAGTTGGGCGCTTGGAAAGGCCGAAAAAGATATGTTAGATATTCTCTAGAGGATTTCTGTAGATAGTTTTAGGAGCTCGTTTGACTGACCATATATCAAATCGACGAGCCCACGACGGGCCTGCATTTCGAGGATGTGAAGAAGCTCCTGGAGGTGCTGCACGAGCTGGTCGAGCAGGGCAACTCGGTGGTGGTGATCGAGCATAACCTCGACGTCATCAAGACCGCCGACTGGCTGATCGACATCGGCCCCGAGGGCGGCGACGGCGGCGGCGAGATCGTCGCTGTAGGCACGCCGGAAAAGGTGGCCGAGGAGCCGCGCGGCCATACCGGGGGCTACCTGAAGGACATCCTGCAGGCGCGAAAGCTGGCGGCGGAGTAGGGGTGATTCCAAAAAAAAATTGCATCTTGTTAGTAATTGTATTCTATATATGTTTGATGAAACAAAGTTGTGAAATTTTTGTTTGCGTCAAAAAACAAATAAAAAGCAAAACCCTAATTCAAATCACTAACTTTCAAAAAAAAAACACAAGTGATGTATAAACCTGCAGGTTGGTTTGTAAAAAAATACTCTATCTGCATCTACTTTACGTAGTTGGAATAACACTGGGAAAGTTAAAGCATTACGACACCCTGGTGGGAAAAGGCTTTACTATATTGACGACGTTTTTTGATATCACAAAATTCAATACTATTTATTTCTAACAACAGATGTTTGACTTACTGGAGTTTGAAGTGCGGAGAAGGCACTCAGTCGGGAAGAAAATTGTGTAGTAAACTCTTTTACGAAAGCACCTCTCAGGGTTGTTTCTTTCCCAACTTTAGCTACCGTATTTTCTCCAATAACCGCCTCCCTCTAATAAACGCCGCCCTCTAGTAAATACTACTTCTTGAAAAGCGGCGTTTGTTAGAAAACAAACCAAACAAGAAATGACAAACAGTTTATACGAGACAGATTCTGTGACATTGGGGGGAGTTGGAGGGGGAAACCGGAATTCTGGGAAATCGTGAAAATTGGGGTATTTTTATCTTACGAATATGTGATTGGATCTTAATGCAATTTGATATTCAGAAGGAATCCATGTCTCAGAGCTCTTATTTCAAATCCCGACCCGATCTTTTGACATTGGGGGAGTTGGAGGGGGAAATCTTGGAAAACACTTGGAGTGGAGGAATCGGGATAAAGCTTAGTGGATGGAATAAGCAAATGTCCTTGATACGTGATTGACGTAACTCAGCTTTACGTGTATCTTCTTGCGAAGGATCGTGCAGTTCTTGTAGATTAGGCTGGCGATACATTGCGTTGCTGTCGATTGCAACTTTTGCATCCAAGCAGTGTAAGTTACCGTCTTCTTTGATAACTAGCGGGTTAATTTCGATTAGCGCAACGTCTAATTCTTCAAACATTTTCGCCAGACCCATGAAGATCTTAACGAACTGCTTAATTTGAACGCCTTCTAGACCCAAAGCAAATGCCATCTCACGTGCTTGATATGGCTGAGGACCTACTAGTGGATGGTCCAGCCTCCACTCAGCCCTCTCCCAGTCCCTGTTGACTCCAGCCTTGAAGGAGTGGGGAGTCTCAGCTTGGATAGTAGACTCAGAGAGGCTCTTCCAGAGGGGGACCACCCAAATGGAAACAAAGCCATGTCATTCCCTTCTCCGACATCCAGGCAGGTGAAGCTTCAGACTGACCTCTTAAGTTGTCAGGCCAGAGAGGGGGTAAAGATCTGGTTCAGGTGACAGGATTTGAAAATTTTGCATCCCATGATCACATCTCCTGTATATCTTTGATATGTGTAAGGTTTTAAAGATATGCAAATACATTTCCTAAATTTTGAAAGAAAAACATTGATATGGCTAAAAATTCTACTCAAATAACAGGAATTGCATTTTCAGAAGTAAAGGCGGAAAAAGCTACTAGTAACTGAAATTTAAGGTAAAATGTTGTTCGTCAAAATTTGAATGTTGTTTGTCAAAATTTGAATTAAAAAAAAGGGAATAGTTGTGGGAAAAGTGGAAGTCATGGCCAATTGTAGAAAAAAGCCAAGACAGATTATCCAATTAAGTGGGCATCCCAGTCGCCACCCTAGACATCAGATCAAAACTTAAGATGTCCACTTTGTTTGAAATAACTGAAAGGTTGAATAACTGCACTTCCGGTGGTGGTAAGATCTCCTCAGTCCCAGGAGAAAGATCATAAATAGTGTAAATTGCCAACTGTTTACGCATAGTTTTGTAATTGAAACAGGGAAGAAGAAGGACTTGTTGGATGTTGGGGTCTAAGCTTGTAGGGATCATTCTTTAAATGAAAAGGATCGAAAAGTTTTGCTATTTGAGAGCAAAACTTTGAAGGCTAAAAACCGATCTAAATCTTATATTTGTTATCGGTACTATAAAAAGCAAAGTATTCTTTGAATCTAGAATGGTATCAGAATCGAGACATCAAGGTGGAATCAGGACTAGAATTGGAATCGAGAATGATCCTAGCCTCGTCTTATCTTTAATATATGCGGTAGGCTATATAAAAAAAAAAATATATAAAAATTAAGCCTCTGAATGTTAAAGCTGAAACAGAGGACTTGAGCGCCTCTTGCAACATAATTACTAACTCTTTAAAAATGAAAGCTTTTAGTTGTATTTTTGACACCAATAACAAATACTATACGGAAACGATAGGCAAATTTTTTAACTTAAAGACATATTTCCAGGGACTGTGGGAAGGTTGTGATATTCACAAAGGCATAGTTATTCGGTCTTTCAACTATGCTAAACAAAATGGCTATTTCAAAATTTTTAACGCACGATTTCGAGAAAAAGGGCAATAGAACTTTTAGTTTTCGTTCCAATGAGCCCTCTCACCGTATTCTAGGATTCCAGGACCACTAGGTTGATATGATAACCCCTGGGAAAAAAAACAACAAAAAAGCCCGGAAACTAAGTGTTGTAACTTGTACCCTGGGGACATATAAGATTTCTATGGAAAAGTTGGTCGTATAAACGTCGAAGGGGACTCAAATGATTATAAACTGGAAGTTCTAGTTCCCTTTATAAGAGTTAATGGTGATCCGATGGCAACTGGCAACCCACCCACCAACCCTCTTCTCCTCAATTGCCTCGGAGCGAATTTTTTTAGTCGTTTTGTTATAAGTTCACCAAAAATCATATAACAAAAAGTCCAGGGATATCACAGTGCCCCAGAACCCGGGGCAAGTAACTGAAAATTGTTTCTCGTCTGAGGGATAGAAGGAAAAGTACAATATATTACAGCAAGGACTGAGGGTAGGTCTCTGGGTCTACACACCCTTCCCCTCTAAAGGAGGTGATTTGTTATGGTTTTGTATATCTCCAATAATGTTTAGATATTTGGTCCTACTTATCCTCATTAACAATCCCCCTCCACCTCAACTAAAGCTACTACTACTACCACTAAAGCTAGGGTACCAAAAACAAGAAGAACAATAGGGAATCTCTCAAGACAGTGGGAAACAAATTAGACCCCCTATTTTCCAAAACAAGACAAATTTTCTCTCGCTCGAAACTTTTGATAAGTAAGACTAAATTTGATGAAACTTATATATTTAAAATCAGCATAAGACTCCGATTCTTTTGATGTATCTATTAGTATCAAATTTTTGTTTTTTAGAGTTTTGCTTACTGTTGAGCCGGGTCGCTCCTTACTACAGTTCGTTACCACGAAATATTTGATGAAGATAAAGTCCATGACAGTTAACCTAGAATACTAGAAAAGTGAAGATTTCTAGGTCACATTTTACAGATGGCCGTCCGAAATATTCGTCGCACATGGCGACAAGCGCGGCGTAGTTGCCGCGAATGGCGGCGATTTCCTCAGGTGAGTTCGTGTTCTTTTCATACATGGGCCAATTGAGGATTTTGCCGTTGCGGCCGGTGTCGTAAGCCGCCTGGAACCGCTCCGGCACGACGAACGGCTCGTGCGGATCAAAGCACTCCAATTGAAGGAACCAGGCATCCTCGCCACGGTTGGTGTCCAAAAACTCAAACGCTTTGGCGAAGCACTTGGCCGTCGGGAAGTCGTCTTCCTGCCACTAAAAAATTTGCCTGTAACAAGATCTAGTAGGCAACTGTTAGAATACTTAAATGTAAAACCCAGTGAATGATAATCATGGTAATTAGCTGAGGCATTATATTGATTTTTATAATTAAAAAGACTTCATAGACTTCTGATTCACTATTATATAAATGCATCTAATGATATTATTCTCTAGTTTGCTTATAGGGTGAAGTATCAAAGAAAAAGTACCATAATAATTACTTTCATTTAATAACTGCATCCCATAGGGGGCTGCTCGTGCTCGCCGGCCTTCTTGCTCGCCACGAGCACTCCGTCCTTGGTGAACCAACGGCCGCGCGCGAGGCCGCGCGCGCCCTGCGCCGACGGGGCGTCCATGTCGTAGAGCAGCCAGTCGTCGAACCGGAACGGCCGGTGGAACCACATCGCGTGATCGAGGCTCGCGACCTGCATCCCGCGCGTTAGCCACGTCACCGCGTGCGGCATCATCGCCGTGCCCAGCAGGTGAAAGTCGGACGCGTAGGCCAGTAGGTACTGATGGATCTTGGGCGAGTCGGGCAGCTTGCCGTTGGCGCGGAATAACGGAAATGAAAAGTTCTAGTGCCCTATTTAAGTGACCAAAAAATTGTAGGGCACTTAAGCCCCCTCCCACGCTCATTTTTCCCAAAGTCGACGGATCAAAATTTTGAGATAGCCATTTTGTTGCGCATAGTCGAAAACCATAATAACCATGTCTTTAGGAATTACTTACTCCCCCATAATCCCTGGGGGAGGGGCTGCAAGTTAATTGACCAGTGTTTACATACAGTAATGGTTATTGGGAAGTGTACAGACATTTTCAGAGGGATTTTTTGGTTTGGGGCAGGGATTCAAAAATAGCTGTGTCAGATCTATCCTCGATATTTCCTGGCCAGACAAGTTCACCGTTACCTTTTATCAAGAAAAAGCGAAACAGCTACTTGTGACTAACAAAAATTAAAACAGTCTGTAGTTTTATTCAGGGGAGGGGGTACTTGGTGGAAATGGGCAAAGGCTACCTTCTGTACGATGTTCGGTTTTAGATTTCTACCAAAACTTGAAGACGTGGAGAGCAGAGAGTGACCCCCTTATTTTTATGTATTTTAACTTACACTAATTGTGTTACACCTTTAAGACATTTTGTGACTATTGAATCTATCCTATTCAAACTGAAGTATGACCATGGTTTGCTTCCCTTGTTTTTTTGTTCCTTGAACCTTTTCCCACTTAAAAGTATTGAACATGGACATCTTACTAGAAATTTTAATAAATGTATCAGCCAAGAATAATAAATGAAAGATCGAAAATTTTCGCTTCAAAACTCGGCAATTCGGTATTGGAATATTTATAAATCTAAATTGGATACTTCAAAATCAATTCAAACAAACAAATGAAAGCTTAAATTTATGTACCTTCATTAAACCTTTTCTATTGGCTGAATCAAATGCATGCTCATAATCCGTAAAATTGCGGAAGGGATCTGATGATTCAGATACTTACCAATTATTACTTACTTTTGAAAATGGGGTCTACACATCCTCTCACCTTCTTAAAATTACAACGCTCTTCGCTCAAAGCTTTATCTACAGCATCTCTTTGTCCAATAAGCATTATCATGCTAAGTGATTTGCTTCCTGCAGAACCAAGCTAACGCTTCTATAATTACCGCACTCCCTCTTTTAGCTCTTCTAATGGTAATTATTCCTTATTTATTCCTAGTTTAATTGGCTCAGTTTTTTGAAAATTGGTTTCAAGCCTATTCTTGTACCCTGAACTCTCAGAACTTCTGAAAATTTAATCATTTTTCTAACATCGACTCATGTCACCAATATATGTCTAATAGAGTTATACCTTCTCATTTGATACCATCAGTCTTCTCTTATAGCCTATGTGTGTCCAGATATTTCTCAACTATTTATCAAAAAGTAAAAATTCGGTTGGCGCATCTGTCACTTCCCAAAACCACTTTTCTCTAAGAAATCATCCGTTTTTTTATACATTTTAAAACTCAATTTATTATTATCAGAAATATAATACGAGGTCCTTCTAAATATAAAATTTCATTAAGATCTGATTAATCCTTCGTAAGTTAAAAATACCTAATTTTTTCTTATTTTTCAGAATCAACCCTCCCCTCACCAACTCCTCCAAACAGAGCAGATCAGTTCTGGTTCTGTCAATCACGTATCTAGGACTTCTGCTTATTTTTCCCACCAAGTTTCTCCCAGATCTCTCCACTCTAAGTGTTTTCCAAGATTTTCCGATCACTTCTTTGTAAGTTATAAATACCTCATTTTTCTAATTTTTCAGAATTAAAACTCCCCCCCCCAACTCCTCCAAAAAGAATGGGTCCGTTCTGGGTATGTTAATCACGTATATAGGACTTTTTCTTATTTTTTCCACCAAGTTTCATTCCGATCCCTCCACTCTAAGCGTTTTCCAAGATTTTAGGCTCCCCCCTCAATTCCCCCCAGTGTCACCGGATCCAGTCGGGATTTAAAGTAAGAGCTTTGAGACACGATATCCTTCCAAACTTCAAGTTCATAATCATGATGATGATGATGATGAGGATGAGGATGAGGATAATGATGATGATGATGACGATGATGATCTTGACGGCGACAATGATAACGATGATGGTGATGATACTGATAATGATAATGACGATGACGAGGTGATGGTTAATGATGATGATTATGATAATGATGATGACGATGATGATAATGATGATGGTGATTACGATGATGATGATCATGATGATGATTATGAAATACCGTCAGAGATCATGCGCTGCAAATGGATGGCCTCTTAGTCAACTTTTGTAAGCGCTTTTACCGTTCCTTCAGTAGTGACGTATATTGAAGAAGCCGCATCTGTCTCGTAAAGATGGTATCGTGTGATATTTGCATAGCTCCCAACAGCTGGAGCTCCTGCGACGCCGTCGGCGTTGAACAGTTCTGCCCGAACATGCGTGATCGGATAGTTTGAGTCGTTAATGAATGTCAGTGAACACTTGATGTTCCCAGAAGGGAGTGCTACACACGTGGTATTGAGCGAAACCAAATCGCCATTGATTTCCAATGTATTCACCGTCTGATCATTCACATTATTCAGCTGAAGATTTGTTATAATTATACAATAAAGATCTCGTAAGCTATAATAACTTTACAAAAAAATTAACATACTTCAGTCATCTAAAATATATATATTTCATATACGACAAAATTTCATAAATAATCAAACTTTTCCTGCAAATCCTCCAAGATACTAAAGATGGCCTCTTAAACTCTTTATTTGACAATATCGCAGAAAAAAATGAAATTCATGAGAGGTACCAAGTAAACAAAATATTCAATACCCTATTATATCAAAGACTTTTGTTGACCACTTTAAACATCTTATTAACAATATTTTGCGCCGAATTCATTGGATTTCGGTTTAATTTTGTTGGCTCTTTCCAAGATCGTTCAAGACACTTATAGTTTTCACTATAAAAAAGAGTTTGACTACTGCCCGTTTCCAACAGTAAAAGCTTAAAGCCTAGTGCGTATTTGGTGCTTTACTAAAACGAATTATAATACAAATATTTTTGTTGTACAAGTTACTACACTGAGAAAAATTTAATTGCAGTGAAATAAAATCTGTAGCCCATGAGCTTTCAGAAATTACCGTTCTCTGATGTTAATATTTCCAATAATTGCATTCATGATAATTTTGCTGAAGGTGATGGGGGTGGGATTTGGGCTGGATTTATCTCAAGTTCGCTTTCTCCTCCAATTAATGTCATCATAAAAAATAATCATCTTCATAACAATAAAGGAATGGCTGGTGGCGGTATTTCTTTAAAAGGGCCTCCAGTAGTTGAAAACCCTATTCAAAATTGGATGTTTGAAGTATCGTGTAATAGAATTGGACCTGATAATAAAGCCAATCGTGGTGGCGGTGTGTATGTTGAAACTGCCACGCCGCGGGCCCGTTGGCGGCGATGGATATCTGCGACGCAGTCTGCCGAATGCTTGTGTCGGGTACGGGTCGCGGTGCGATGATGGCGACGATGCGGTGTGATCGCCCCGATATCGAAGCCTTCGTCGACGCCAAGGAAAACCCCAGCAGGCTGCGTAATTTCAACCTGTCCGTTCTGGTCACGGACGAATTCATGCAGGCAGTAGACGAAAACGCTGACTGGAATTTGATGTGGGATAACAAGGTCGTACGGCGCATCAAGGCACATGCGCTATGGAGAATTGGGACAAAACCTAAGCCTTAGTGTAAACAGCAAGGTATTAAGGAGGGAAAAAAGTCCCTCATATACATAATAAAAATATAAGAATATAAGTTTGTTAAGCAAGTTAATTCTTAAGTTACGTATATTTTTTACTAATAAAAACGTTCGTTAAAAATTAAAAGTTATAGTTGCCTTTTTAAGTAACCAAAAAATTGGAGGGTACCTAGGCCTCCTTCCCCACCCTTTATTTCTCAAAATCGTCTGATCAAAACTAAGAGAAAGCCATTTAGCCAAAGAAAATTCCTGGAAATATCAGTTGCTCAATATTTTATTTCACTGTAGTTTATTTTTTATTTTCCAATGTTATTAATATTAAACTAACGTTTATGATACATTTCTGTTTTCAGTAAAGTAGAAATGGCTTAATACGCTTTAGGATCTTACAGTTTGGGAAGGGGGCAGCAGCCAGACTCTGTATGTAGTAATTTTGTTCGTTATGAATTTAATTTGACCATTGAATTTAATTTTTGCTTGATTTAAAATTTATTTATCTAAGTACATGTTATTTCTATGTCTGATATAGAAATGCTAATTCTAGAAGCGCATCAAAATTTGTCTACTTGACAGTTCTACCCTATATAGCTTTTGAAAATTTTGGTAAATGTTTATTTTCGTTCCAAGTGCTCTAAAGTGCGTATTACTGCATATAGCAAGATTCTGACAATCACATATTGTTCACTTGTCATTATTAGTGTAGTGCATCTATTTCTGGTTGACCCTTCTCCATGGAGCATGCTAAAAATGCGTAGAGTGGGCGTGGTCACAGGTAACATTACCTATAGAACGAAGCAAATTAGTCCATGAAATTGTTATGCACCCGAAAAGAGCAGAAAGGTCTGTTTCATATGACGTAATCTTTTTTGTTACGTATTGCAGATGATATAACTTAAAAGTTTCTATTCTAATGATCCCTTTCCCAACATTCTAGAGCCAAAGGTTCCTTTGATCACCCAAAGAAAGAAAAATACCAGTAAATACATCTCTGTGACTTCCCTTCCTTAGGAACAAGGACATTAAAATAATACAGGGCAGTGATGACTTATTTTTTTTGCCATAAAAAGTCAGGTCTTTTGATTGCCTTTTTAGATATCCTAGTCCCCAAGGCAAATGGAACTAGGTGAAAGCTGAAGAGTTTTTTTTCAATGTTGAAAAAAAACTAATAATGTTTTCATGAAAATGACTTAATGATGAAGAAGTGATCAGTAAAATCAAGCTTAAGATTAGAGCTTCGACTTCATCGCGGGAATTGAGACATATTCATCGTAAGTTATTAATTGTTTTGCGGATTTTTATGAAGAAATTATAAATATAAGAGATGGAACATTTCTTTTTCACTTAAAGTACAAATTTTTTTTTTTTTTTTTACGATGGTCGGCGTAATCGACGTCGGCGCCAAACACCCATTCCACGCCGCCCATGGTGCCGCGCGTCAGCCACTGAACGCCCAGCGAATCCTGGCCGTTTTGCTCTAGCGGCTTACCGGGCAGGAAATGCTGCAGAAAGTCCATCCGGGAGTGGCGCAGATAAGGCGTCACGGTCTGTGCCCAACGCTCGCCAGCCAGATCGAGGCGACTGCTCAGGCGGGCGGCTCGCGCATCGCGATAAGCCTCGGGATTGACGTTGCTGCGTCTGGCGACCGGATCGCGGAAGGTAAGAGGGGAGGGCCTGAAATTTAATTCTCACAACAGCACCTATTATGCTTAGAAGGTTGAGTTTGGGACCAAATAGTATATCTCATTTCTCCAGGAAATGAATCTGGAACCAAGATTACCTAGAAATCATTGCAGAAAAAGAAAATAGTATTTGTTTCTTTGTTCAATAGCATTTTCAAATATAAAAATAGTTATGATTGCAACTGTGTGTGAGGCCCCCTTCCTGCTGGTTCATGGATAAGTCCTAGTTTATGCACAAAAGTTTGCCTCTTTCCTTGGTTTGTGTGTTTCTTGAAAGGAACTGTTTTTCGAAAAAAGGCCCAAAATTTCTCGAAATTATCGTCAGAATGAAAAAGATCATCGTTGGAATCGCTAAAATTGAAACCAATAGTAGCACTGATGTCTCCTTTTTTCATCAGCCCTAGCCTTGCACTATGATCGTAGAGCTTTGTTAAAGACTCATTTGGCAGAATATGTTGGTTCTGTTGATTTTGCTCGCTTTTTTACGCTGATGTCATTGCAATCAAATGGGCAGTTTTTTTTTTGTGAAACAAAACAGCCTAATTCATTCCCAAAAAGTTATAGGCTTCCACCAGATCAGGCTTGAATCGCAATGCCGTTTCAAAATCAAATTGCGCTAATCCCCGCAGGCCAAATCCGTCGTAAATCTTACCACGCTGGTACAAAAGCTCGGCTCTTTGCTCGTTGGTCATGTCTTCAACATGGGCCAAAACCTGACTTATGCGCACTAAAGCACGTTGGTTTAACACATCTGCCGGAGCAGGCTCACCAATAATCAAATTTTCAATCTGTCGTTTAACTTTAGGTGCTTGCGCCGTATTTACTGCACACATTTAAAAACAAGCAGAGGTTATTTTATTCATTAACTTCAGGGAAACATTTTCTTCGTTTTAGGCTTTATTATTTATCCTTAGTAGTAGTCGTTATTTTAGGATTTCTTTTTTTTAATCATTTGATTGTTTGTTCGGTTCACTCCTCATTTATTAATTTATATTAATTTCTATCAGTTTAAGATGTGACTCATTACATGACTTTCTTTCTGCTCCTATTAAGTTTTAATATCGTTCTTGATTTGTCTTTAAATAGCTAATTATTTGATTTCCTTTTTTAGGTTGCAAATATTGTTACATAAGGTTCTCTAGCGAACTTCACCTTATTGCGCAACATATGTTTTCATTTTTTTGCAAAATTTCAACAAATTGTACATTTGTCACTTATCACATTTGACAATATGAAATCGTCGGTACATATTCAGGAAAGAAGATCTAAGCTTAACGATATATGTTTTCCAAAGAACAATAACAAAACCGAAAGGTAAAAACTCCACTATAGGTCAACAAATCGCCAATATTTCAAAATGTTGCACTGCCAAAGGACTAACTTCGTGAATTTGCCTTGGCTACATCGATCACGGTCTGTTCCTCCGCGTCCATAGCTTTAAGTTGCTCGATTTGATCCAGGGTTTCTTTAACTTGTCCTTTATCTGCAGATTGATTGGCAGCGAATACTACTCTGGCAACCCTTTCGGCCCGAGCCTTTTCTTCCGACCGTCTTTTTTCTTCGGCGATTCGTTTTTGTTCTTCTTCTCGTGCCTTGGCTTCCGCTTCCTTTCGTTCCTTTTCTTCTTTCGCCTTGTTGTATTCACCTATGGCCAGTTTCAAATTGGCGCTGTCCGGTAAGGAGGTCTTTGTCTTTGGCAGTCACACATTTGAAAACTACTAAATACTTATTTATCATTAATAGCAATTATGCTCTTGGGCATAACCTTGATGAGTTCTTAAAGGACGCCAATCCTCTTAAACGAAACAATTGTAGTTTTCATCACAACCCAGGCTGTTATTTTTGAAATAGTTCATGGGACATAATTTTCATTTTTTTTTTTTTAGCTTAAATTGTTTTTACTGAAAAGCTTATATTAGGTGTTTCACATCCCTAAATATTCAAATTGGTTAAAACGGTCAATAACTTTAAAAAATCTTCCTATGCTAATTAAAGGACAGCCCCTTTGATATACGGAGGAGGGGACAGCATCTTTTATATACAGAATAATTTCTGATATTTTAATTTTTAACGTCGATCCTTACTTTCACTTAAAAATACTTGTTTCTTTATTTTAAATTTAATCCAAATTCGGATCATCAGCTTCCTGATTTCGGTGGCCAAGAAATTTAGAAAAAATCTAAAATCGCAGGTACATAATCACATGTAGTTATTGTTACGCTTCATATGTATCTGTTACTCCAAGGCCATCGCTTTCTTTTGTTTTTAGAAGAATCTTCTAAGAGGAAAAATACAATAAAATTCAAAGATATTTTACAAATGTATATGTTAAATTGTGAATTGACGATTGGTGAGCCGTTTGGGCTGTTAAAATGCTAATAAACTATTACAGTTAAGGTTCCAGGCTTTTTTTTAGCATTTGTCATAATATTTAGTAACATAGGAGCCTTCGATAAATAAGAGGGCACATTCCAGTCTTAGGTTCCGTTTACATATGTTACAGTACCTTCTTGAAGTCGAATTAGATCTTTGAAATAGAAAGGTAAAAAGGATTAAAAGTTCCTCTGTTGATGCGGCCTTTTCCTTTGAACGAAAATATTAGCAAATTCTCATGTTGTAATATTTTAGATGGCACTATATATTTAGATGACAATAAATTAGATGGCACTTTGAAATAGAAAGGTAAAAATAATTAAAGGTATTCTCTGTTGATATGGCCTTTTCTATTGAATGAGGATATAGATAACAAATTCTAATGTTGTAATATTTTAGACGGCGATAAATTAGATTGCACTTTGAAATAGAAAGGTTATTTATATTGCAAATATTCATAGATTTTTTTGTTTCAGATTGAAGTTTCATTAACTTACTTTTCAGCTGTGTTGTGTAGGCTATCGGAGCTCTCTGGCTACACTCATGCTTTTAAATAGCGAACTTGACGACGCAATAGAGTTAACTGAATAACGAACGTACTGCTCCCATTCATTATCGTGTTTTCTTTTGTTTTACTCGTTCTTGACCTCATCACATAGAACGATTGGTCGGGAGAAGCCTCATTCAATCGTAGGCCTAAACTAAAGGTTTGATCAGTTTTCCAAAGAAAACACAACTTCTTGGTGGATTTGCATTAGAGAAATCAGAAAAAGTTTTAGGATTACCGAAATTAGATACAAAAACATCATTTGCAGTTAACCAATCTCTCAAAGACATAGAGGGAAAATTAGGCAGATTGACAATTATTCCATCTACAGGAAAAAAACAGTTTCAGAGAATCTTGATTGCAGGGATTGGAAAAAAAGAAGAAATTACAAAAGATACTTTTAGGCAAACTTCAGGCAAAATTGCTCAAAAAGCACGTGAATTAAAATTAAAAGAAGACAGTCAAGACCGACAGACCGACAGGATTTGCGATTGCTATATGTCGCTTGGTTAATACCAAGTGCCATAAAAATTGTGCATCACTTGATTATATATTTACTGACCATAGAAGAAATTTCTTAAGCTCCTTATAAGTTCAGTTGAAAACGTCGGAATTCGGTAGTAAAATGTCCATACTATAGTCCCCTTTCAACGTCGTAGAGTCCCATAATACAATTTTGACATTATTTAAAACATACTGTGCTTAGCTGGCTTGCAGCCAGACAGCAAGAAGTTCCCGGCGAAATATTCAGTTAAATAATTTTATACCTGTTCACTGTCAATTAAAAAGTTTCATCCTTATTTTGAACAGTTTTACTTTCGTCATGGAAAGGCAGTATGGTCTCCGAGGTTATCTAGGTTAGGGGCCCGGTGAAATTGAATGTTAGGGCTCCCCATTGGAATTGGATGTTAGGGCCCAAAGTTGAATTGGATGCTTGGGCCCCCGTTGGAAATATTAGGGGACCATTGAGATTGGATGCTAGGACCCCCCCCCCCAATGGAAATGGTTGCTAGGGGTCCCTGTCTTATTTTAAATCCCGACCGGCATTAAGCCTCTGATTTTTCTTTTAAATCAATTGATTCTTAGAATTTTCCTAGAGCTCATACCATATGAGCATAATTTTGCAATATAAGCTCTTATGGGACTTTTAATCGAAATCTTTGTGGCAACGGTTTTGCATGGTTTTGTGGCAACGTAAATAAAACGACAATATGTGTTGCCAGTCATATGGCGTATCTGCAATAGCTCGAGAACCGCTTGGGTTATCGCGTTGAAACTTTCAATAAGTTTTGAGAGGGGGCTGTCACGTTTTCTGACTAAAGAATTAACATAAGACGTGGTGTTCTTTTTAACTCTATTTAACGAGACTTTTTGTCGACAATCAGTATTATTTCTTTTTTTTTGCTCCGATAAACGATTAATAAATCCTGATGATACCCCAATTATCTCAGTATGATTCCAAAATACACCCCATTTTTTAAAATAATTTTATTATAAATCGTATATATGCCATTCAATTCATTATGAGAAGTTTTAAAAACTTGCAAAAAACAAGTTTTTTTTAACTGCAAGTAAGGAGCAACATTAATTTTATTTTCGTCTATATCTGTTCCTGCAACTCTATCTCGGTTAATCACATTCTCAAAATGTTCTGCTCGTCTCTCCTTAACTCCGTTTTTGTCATTAATTGTGAACCCATTCCTATCTTTAACTGGAACAAGTCCGGATTGACTGCTTCAACTCAATTTATTGACATGTCAGTACAATATTTTACTATTATGCCGTCTAACTGCATCTTCCAGATCCTCGTCAATTTTATCCATGGTCTCCACTTCACATCTCCTTAGTTCATATTTTAATGTTTTCTTCACAGGAATTCAATCTCAAAGTCTTCAGAATAAATTCTAAAGATTCTGGATAAAAATTATTTAAAAGGATAACTGGATAAAAGGACCTTCAATAAAACTTAAAATCTCAAATACTTCTATAAGTAAATTTATAGACTCTATAGCTCTCCGAAGCAAAATAGCTCATATTTGCAATAAGAATCATCTACAGAAATACAAAATTTCATTCCTTTGATGCTAATTATTATTATAAAATGTCCTTCTTTTGTTGATATTACAGAATAATAAAAATGACATACATTGACATCTAAATTTAGGGGTTTTCCTAAGTTTTTAAGACGTATATGGTTGTGTAATTTTTCACTCAAAGAACTGGATTTTATGTTTAGTGTCGTTGGTCCGTGCTTAAAAAAAATATATAGCTAATATTAATGATGTGTTGACTATACAAGATGCAAGTAATAAAAAAAGAACGGAAATTTGTGTCAAAATTGTACATTAACGAAAGCAATAGTCAATTTAATTTATATTTATTCAAATTGCCTTAAATTATCTAGAAATGTATCCGCTACTTATAGCGATATTTCATGGTGAAAAAAAATAAAAACTTCATTTTCACAACAATTCGCTGTCATTTTAATAGAAGAAAATTAAGACTCAGTCGGACGTGTAAAGAAATAACCAAGATAATTATTCAATTCAAAGAAAAATCCTCAAAAATAAAAATCAAACAGTTCCACTGCTAGTATAGCACGATTATTGACAACTTCTTTTCATTCTTAAAGAAAATAAACTATCATTTCTCTCTCCGGTAAACATGCTTGGATCATCTTAACTTCTTTTCTGAAGCTTGTCTCTAGAAGGGAAGTTAATAGTCCGCTCGACACCTGATACTGACCAGGCGACTACTTCTTCTTGCGCGTCTTCGGTTTCTTCGATCGAACCGCGGCTTCGTACGCTAATGACGCCCAGTACTCAGCCACCTCGGGGTCGTCAAAAATCTTCTCCGGCGCAAGAAAGTAAGACATCTTCATTGCCTTGCCATTCTTGACGTACTCGAATGCGGTCAGCCCCTTCTCCTTGAACTGGCCTTCTGACTCCGCATCGGCCTTCAGATACAGTACGTCGTCGGCGACCAGGCCGATCATGAGATCGTAAGTCCGCGGCGAGCTGCTGTCGACGATCCAGGTCTTTGCCGACGATCCGATCGGCGTCGGCTACTTCGACGCGTTGGACTTCGACCCGCAGGCACCGCGGCTGGCGGGCAGCACGCTGCCAAAGATCAACACCGCCGGCGGGTTCCGCCTCGAGGCGACGCCCCGCGCGCTGACTGGCAATGCCCTGCTGTTCGCGCGGCAAGCGTGGACCACGGCGTTCACCTGCAGCAGCGGGCAGAGCTACATGATCGACGTGTATCGCCTCTGCGCCTATTACCTGACGATTTCCTGACAGACCGCGATGGCAAAGCCGTCAATTTCCAAGTCGTTTTTTAGTCCGGCGGATTGCACATAGGCGTCAGCGCCATAAAGCTGTTTCATGATTCCTTCGGCCATGGGCGAACGCACGGCGTTGTGGTCACAACAAAACAGCACGGACTGCGGCAGGTCGAAGGCCATAAATCAGGCCCCGAAGTGCAAGACGCAAATCAGCGTGAAAAGCCGGCGGGCTGTGTCGTGGTCCACATCTGCCTTGTCTTCCAAACGCTCTGCCAGAATACGGGCCATCGTCAATTCTTATTCCTTTAGTCTGTAAACACTGGACTACAAGTTCTTACAAGATGTACATGCCATTTCAAATAAGCATTTCTCGTAAATGACATTGGGTATCATATTTCACTAATGAAAAATGCTATTGAAAGTTTGTGGCGACGGATAATTGCTGGTGGATTGTGCTTGACATGTACAAAAACGTTTGGGACATGGTATGTGCAAGTTAAATCATGCGGAACCTAGGCAAGACATTTTGAAATTAAAAATATAATCCAAGCGCATGATTTTGTATAACTCAAACGAGCAAGGTGAACTTATAGCATTTGCCGCCAATACTACAATGACCTGCTGCGGACTCGACATGCCTTCACTCCAGCGGAAGCTTGAAAACATCCTAGAAGAGACCTACCTATGGATGGATGCCAAAAAACTTGTCATCAATGTCAAAAAATCTTGCATCCTGTTATTTTCTAAGGTAGGAACCGTCACCCAGAAGTAACAGGAATTTTGGCTTCTCGCAGAAAGGGTCAACGACCAGCAAATGGATGTGCAAAATCTTTGGGAGTGTGGATGAAAATCTGATACGATCACTCCTGGGAAAAAAAACAAATAAACACGCATCCACAAATAAACGCTTGAAACCTCTACAATAAGATTCTTTGGCTCTTAGGGGGTATTTCCCCCTTATTTCAAAAATAAAGCAAATTTTCTCAGGCTCGTAACTTTTGATGGGTGAGACTAAACTTGATGAAACTTATATATTTAAAATCAGCATAAAAAAATAATTCTTTTGATGTATCTATTGGTATCAAAATTGTGTTTAATAGAGTTTCGTTTACTATTGAGCTGGGTCTCTCCTTACAAAAAAGCAATATTAATATGCAAATTTTTTTTAATTATTCATATACGGTTAGCCAAAATCAAAACCTGTTTTAATGAAAAACGTTCAGAAATTAAATATTTTTTTAACTGCTAGTAAAGAGCGACCCGACCTCAACGTCCAGCTCTTTACGCTAGGGTTTGACTCTTTCTCACAATTCTACTTTTTAAAAAGATAAAAAAACTTTAGGGTAAAGAGCGGGGCGTTGAGGAGGAGACAGCCCCTTTCATATGCGGAAAAATTTCTGTTCGTTTTGAGTTTGAATAAACCGGGTCTACAGTGCGTCAATGGATGGAGTTTTCATTCAAGAGAGAGGCTCATTTTTGCCAAGTGTAGCCTTGGCTATTTGAATGAGTATATAAATTTTGCATTCTTTTCGTATTGAATCGCTAATCACGAAATATTCCGAATTTTTTTTTTATTTTTCTGTGTTTTCTTAAAAACGAAGCCCATTTTTGCTAAGCATGAATTTTGCATTCTTTTCGTATTGCACTGTTAATCCGGATTTTTTTTTTTTTTTTTTGCATTTTTACAGGTTTTCTTAAGACAAGAGATTGCTGTTGACTGAGATGGGTGCTTTTGAAACATTTTACGAGCCATTCTTTTTGCCAGAACTGCGACCCTAGACTCATCATTCCACAAATATTTGGGTCTTTTGGAGCCATTGTAAAAATGCGCCCTAGCCATTGGAATTGCCAATTTAGCTGACTCCAGAAGGATTGATTTCAAATTAAACTCAATTGCCATAATATCAGAATTGAAAGAAACAAAGGAAAAATCTACTTCATTTAATATCTCACGAAAAAGGGAACAATTGCCTTTGGAGTTAATGGTTTTGCTACTTTAGGCACTTTCAGGTAAGCTAGGACGATGAAATTTGGCAGGCGTATCAGGAACCAGACCAGATTAAATTAAAAATCGTCGTTTCCCCGATTCGACCGTCTGGGGGGGGGGGACGGTTAAGTCGGAAAAATTAGAAAAAAGAGGTATTTTTAACTTACGAATGGGTGATCGGATCTGAATGAAATTTGATGTTTGGAAGGATATTGTGGCTCAGAGCTCTTATTTTAAATCCCAACCGGATCCGGTGACATTGCGGGGAGTTGGGGGGAGGTTAATTTAAACATAAAGGTTTATTAAACGGCTCTAAAACCCTCTTGATCGGTTCACAAAACAGCGCATTGGAGGACAATTTAGATTCATTCTTGAGCTACATTTGCAGAATCTGTTGTCTACTTTTTCTGTTCTTCAATTTCTTTTGCAACTAAAGATTATCCCTTAATTACATTTATGTTTATAAATGTAAAGTGAAACGACGGGATAAAATGGAACAGATTCATTTATTTTTGTTTTAAGATATCCTGGATTTGTTTCTTAGAAAAAAAAAATTATTCTCACAGCATGATCCCGGTGCTGTTTTGCAACGAGTTCTTCCTTATAGCGCTCATTTTGTTTGATGCCGATTACTTGTGATGTTCCGGTTTTGCCTGCAAATTGATACTCTGAGCCGGAAGCGGCCCTTGCTGCGGTTCCGCCGGGTTGAGTAACCTCGAAGAGAGCCTGATGCACCAAATCCATATTTTGTGGTTGGTGATCAATGGTATAAAGCTTTTTTTTGGGTAAATCGCGAGTGGTTTCAGTTTGATTATTTGTAATTTGTTTGACGAAATGTGGCTGGAATGAATGAAGGCAGCGACAATTGACATGTCGACCAGATTTTTCAGCTCCGCGTAAACTGCGGTACGATCTGCCATGTGGTGATAATTTCGAGTGAATGCCGAGCAGAAAGACATGCTGGCAATATCTTTGGAGTTGGTTTGAACTATTAATTTGAAACCTTTAGGAAATTCTAGGGAGTCAATGGGACCTGATCTTGTGACTGGAGAGGAGGTTTATAATAGTTTCTAATCCGATTCATTAATTCTATTTGTACTATGATCTTCTGTGGGACTTCTAAAACACTCTCAGCAAAACATAAATATATAAGAGAAAAGAGACTTTTCTTTTCGTAAGACAGTGGAATTCTAATTTGAATAAATATTTCGGCCCTACGTTCACAGGCCGTCCTCAGAAAAACATAAATATATAAAAGAAAAGAGACTTTTCTTTTCGTAAGACAGTGGGATCCTAATTTGAATAAATATTTCGGCCCTACGTCCATGGGCCGTCCTCAGCAAAACATAAATATATAAGAGAAAAGAGACTTTTCTTTTCGTAAGACAGTGGAATTCTAATTTGAATAAATAATGGTTGAATCGGGAAAAAGACTATTTCTAATTTAACATGGTCTGGTCCCAGATACGCCTGCCAAATTTCATCATCTTAGATTATCTGGAAGTGCCCAAAATAGCAAAACCGGGACCGATAGACAGACAGACAGACCGACAGAAATTGCGATCATTATATGTCACTTGGTAAATACCAAGTGCCATAAAAACAAACCAAAAAAATTCTAAGAGTCAATAGATTGATTTAAAATGAATTTCAATAATTGATTGAAGAGGCTTAATGCCGGTCAGGATTTAAAACGGCGCGCGGTAGCCGACGGCGGCGCGACCCGAGGGGTCACCGAACCTCGGCTTGTCGACCTCGATCTCGATGACGTTGAGCTCGGGCTTTGGCAGCTTGCGCGCCGGCGGTCGCGCCGCCGGTTTGGGGAGTGCGCCGAACAGTTCGCGAATGCGCTTCTCGATCACGGTTGCGTCGAATCCACCGACGACGGCGAGGACCGCGTTGCCGGGCCGGTAGTGCGCTTTGACGCGTGCCGAGATCTCCTCGACGGAGATGCTCGCGATCTGCGCTTCGACGCCGCCTCCTTCCCTAACTGTAAAAGTTTAAGTATTGCTGTGTCATTAACGCTTCACTGGAAACTAATTAGTAGAATGTGTATAATTAATTACAGGGGTGCTATCTGCCTTTAATAGAAAGTAAGTAGCTCCTCACTTATCAAGATCATTCCCTAAGCCACTTGGCAGATCAATAAACTCTTGCACAATCGACTTCACCGGCCTTGGATGCTAATTGTGTGGTTTTTTAACCCTAAGGCACTCTTAAGGATCAATGAACTTGACAATCGATTTCTCTGGTCTTGAGTGGGAGGCACTTCCGCTTGACCAAAAACCACTGGCCAAAACAGTGCAATACTCACATACCTACTTAAGGTCACACCAAGGTATCGGATACCGTGATCAAATCTAGAAAAGTATGGTTCCAGATCAAAGCGTTAGCCATTAGGCCACCTTGTCCTCTGTGCTAATTCAGGGTTCAGTGTCTAAGGCAGTAATTAACTGTGTTTGTATTAAAATGTGGTCTACGAGAAAGTCTTTGCATTGTGCTAGTATAAATAAAACAACCCACATGTTATAGCCATAGGTTGTACATTATAACACTCAATGCTAAAAGCAGGAAAAGAAATTCAATAAAACATCAATTCACTTACCAAGGACTAAATGAGTAAACAACTCTTTCGCCAGTCAAGCTCCCCAAAGGGGCGAAGAGGATTTCAAAGATAGGGAACCAAAATAAATAATGAGCAGGGGTGTCAATTCACGACTTATTTTGTGGAGGGAAGTGCAAAATGTATTTTTCAAGTTCGGGGGGGGGGGATCTATTCTATTTTTAAACTTTTTCAATGCAAATATAAAAAAGATATATTCCAATGAAAAGACTGACCAGAAAGACCAGACAGACAGACAATAGAGACAAACAGACAATAAGACAGATAGACAGAGCAGACAGAGAGGAAAAAAGAAGGACCAGAAAGACTGACAGAAAAGTAGAACAGAAAGAATGACCAGACAGACATATAAATCAGACACACAGACAACCAGGAAAGACAGACAGACCAGACAAACTGAAAGATAGACAGACGGACAGATTGACGGACCAGACAGAGAGACAGACCTGATAGATATATAGACAGACAAGACAAACAGAAAGACGAGAAATATTATTTCAAGAACTTTTGTTTACTCATTCAATGCTGAAAACATTATTTCAAGAACTGTTGGATATTTAGTAATACGTATTAATGCTTGGATATTAGTACAATATTAATGTACAATGGGACGTAAAAGGAAAAATCCGAAACGAGAAGGTATTAATATTTCATTAGACACCTCAGATGATAGCTCCAGCTCGAAACCGGAAATATCAATACTAGCTGCAGATTTTAAGCGAATTCTTGAAATCGTTAAAGAAAATGATAATAAATTAGACAACTCTTACGTATCACTATAAAAGTAGACCCATGTCAGCATAGAGCAAGATACATGCAGGGCAATTTTTTATTTCACTGGACTAGTGTATGGCTAGAACGTTTGGCAAAATGAGTCCGCTACTTAACGTAATTTTCAAATTTTGTACCACTAACCAAATACAAAAGCGATTACATAAAAATGACGTATGTTGAAATAAAATATTCTCACTTAATTGTGAAGCAACCTGTTCATTTCGCATTTGACTTTAGATTCTCTGTCAAATTTAACGTAAGGAACATTTGTTAACGTTCGGGGGGGTTAAAATACTAATATATCAAATACTAAGACTTTGGAATATTCCAACATTTTCCTATATCAATTTTTGTTATCGACCTCTGACGATAGTAAATTGAAGCTAAATTTTTCAAAGATGAAAATATTATCAGTTCATTCAATGCTCTCGTCAGAGTAAGAAGCATTTAAGACCTCTGTGTGGATTTTTGTGAAAACATTATTTAAAGAACTTGTGGATATTTAGTAATACAATTTGATATCAAACAGTTCGTGGTAACGAACTGTAGTAAGGAGCGACCTGACAGGAACAAAAAAATAAGGGGGCAAGGACGTCCCTTCCCCTCAATTACCACCGTTAGAACTAGCACACAGACTTCATCGCAGAGTGAAGTTTGAAGAATCAATTCAAAACTGTTGGTTATTCAAGCTGAATTTATGGTAAATGTTTAGTTGAAAAGTTTTTAGTTTTAGTTAATTTTTTTTCGCAATAATCTTTTACTTTTAAGATAAGTAGGCAATTTACGAAACTCACTGAGAGGGTTTGGGGGGGGTATATGTGAGGGGTTCTTATAACCCTCTAGTTGACTTTCTGTCCAAATTCTATAAGAACGAATCCTGAAATACAAGGGCTGTTTAATTAGAATAATAAGCTTTTATGAATGTTCTTGAACAATTGCTTTCAGTAGAGAAAAACTTTTTTTTATTTTTTATTTAATACTGAAAGAAAGCAGTGAGGGTTAAGAATTGAAGCTGTTATCAATTGTAAAGCGATTTTTGACAAATATGCGATTTTACCATCTTATACAAGAATACACATGTGTAAGGAATTAATCTATAGTAAAGTAGAATATTTTGTAATAGGGAAATTTCCAAGGGGTGATCGTATCGACCCAGTGATCCTAGAATGTTGAGAAAGGGTTCATTCTTAATGGAAAACAAAAGTTCTAGTGCCATTTTTAAGTGACGAAAAGAATTGGAAGGCACATAGGACGTCTCCTACGCTCATTTTTATCCCAAAGTCACCGAATAAAAATTTTGAGATAGCCATTTTGTTCAGCATAGTCGAAATACCTAATAACTATGCCTTTAAGCGTGATTTACTCTCTCACAGTCCCTGGGGGAGGGGCTGCAAGTTACAAATTTTGACCACGACCGGCATTAAGCCTCTGATTTTCCTTTTAAAGCAATTTATTGATTCTTAGAATTTTGCTAGAGCTCATACCATGTGAGCTCTTGGCTCTTTCGACCTCGTCACAAGTGCCATATAAGCTCTTAGCTCTTTTTATTTAATTTCTGAACGTTCTCGAATCAATGCATGTTTTGATTTTGGCTCCCCGCAGATGAATAATTAAAACGAAATTTGCATATTTATTTTTTTGGCTAAATGACTTTATCATAGCTTTGATCGAATGATTTTGAGAAGAAGGAGTGGAACTTTTGTATTCTATAAGAAGTATTTGGGCTTTTGTTTGAAGTTTGTGTTTTCTAGCGAGTACTTTGTGTTTTGCAACAATTATTTTTCTCTCTGTAGGCCTATTTTAGAATCGTGCAAAGTATTTGTATACTTCGTAGGAGCACGTTTTTTGCTTGTAGGAATTATTTTGGATTATATTTGAACTTTTTGTATTCAATAAGACGTATTTAAGATGTTGTTAGAATGTTTGTGTTCTGTAGTAAGTATTTGGTGTTCTACAGCAACTATTTTTAATTCTGTTACGGCGAAGCCATTAAAGTGAAAAGATTCTAGCCATTTCTGAATCGAGAAATGGAAGACTCAAGGAGGTTGATCATATTCTACATTCTTGAAACAATCCTCGACACAATAACGAAAGACTATGTCAAAAAGTTTTTTATCAGAAAAAGATTGTAAATTTCGTTGTTCTTGACGGCATTCGCTATTGCAAATTGTAAGTGACGCTTAAATTACATCGAACAACCATACAAGAAACGAATACTCGGATATGCTTCAATGAATTTTTTTATTTTTCTCTTGACCGGTGAAAAAAAACAAGACAGACAATTTTGATCAAAGATGTAAAGGGAAATAACAGATGTTGATCTGAAAACTAAATATCTTGTACGATAAACATGCGCTTACATTAGGGCATGCGCTTAGACAGCTAGTAAGAGCTTTTTTAACCAAAACTCTAAAAAATGAAATTTTGATATCAATAGCTACATAAAAAGAATTACATTTTAATGCTAATTTTAAATTTTATAAGTATTTATAAGTATTTATAAAATTTAAAATTTTGTAAGTTTCATCAAGTTTAGTCTTACCTCACAATTTTTTTTTTTGTAATCTGCGAAGGAACCAAACGAATCACCTTAATCACCAAAGGAATGGAACTCTCTTGGTGATTCAGGTAGCCTGGCAAGCAGACAAGGGATTAGAGGCCGATGTGTCTGACGAGACCAAGAGAGTAGAAATGTTGAATTACGAAAACAGAAATAGTATAGAACAGAAAAAAGAGGTGGAAAGTGTCGGGGGTCGTATGAACATGACCATGTAGTTAAAAGACAGGGAAAGACACACACAACTTGAATTCGAGTAATGCCTCTTAGTAAATGCAGATGATTAATTTATAGTAAATGCAGATGATTAATTTTGCTGAAATGTCATGAATCAAGATGAAAATACATATGATAATAAACATGATTTAATTTGGCCATTGGCTGGTGCCTCAACTAGTGCCAGGTGAACTTTTAACTGGCTGATGAATATCAGTTTTGTAGAGCTCAGCTGCCTGTAGTAACAAATGGTGTAATCTGGCATCTTTATTGGGAAAGGAAATTTTCAATAAAACTTGGCAAGATAACCAGCCATCTGGTTGTCAGATCTCCTGTATGAAAACGCTTTTTGAAAAATAACCGTCTAGAGTTAAAGATTTTGTGTGAATTTCAAAAGAGGATTGAAAATATTTGGAAGTAATTAAAATTTTAAAAAAATATTGATTTTGATTCCTGTGCTCACCAAATCTCAGGAAATAGAATTCCCCAAAAAATAAGCTGTTGCAAGTGTGTGTTTTACCCCACTCTGGTATCCAAGTAGACCCATGCTTATAAAACAGACAAATAATCACATAGAGACTAGTGACAAAGGATCTTGTTTAAATAGAAAAAGAACGTCGTTGAGGGGAATGTTGAACTAGGCAAAAGATCACTTGTGCATATTATAACTTTCTCTCACCATGTAGTTTGTTTTTTTTAACCCATTTTTAAACTTTGTGTTACTATTGGCCGTGGTTCGCTCAATACTAGGTTGATGCTATCGCTTCAACCACGATGTGTGCGTTATAAAATTCCTTATATATGAAGATCTAGTTTTGTCAAAAATTGCATTTACTTAATACGAAAATACATAATTTGGGCTATATATTTCCACGTTAGGGAGGGGGGTAAAGTATTTGGACGTCATGTTCCTTATTTTCGAGGTGTTTTTTTTTCTCTAGACAGCTTACTAAGTAAAATAAAGAAAAAAGAATGTGGTGTAATCAATTATGACTCCATGGGGTCGCCTGGGACACTTTTGACTTGTTATAAGACATCACATAAGCAAATTGACTATAATTCTACTCAAGTCCAAAATTTTAACCACGCGAATTGTGGTCATTTGTGTGTTGACAATACAAAAAGAAGATTAAAGGGAATGGATCCACAAAATTTTATTTAAAGCTTATTTTGAAATATAAATGGGTTATTTCTATCCCGAATGGTGTATTGGATTGAAAGTGGGTTTTCCTCGATTTTTCCATAACAGTTTCCGGAAAAAAGAGAGGATTACATTTAGTAAATTGGTGGCAAACATCAGGTTTACTGCTAACTGTAATTTTCATTCCCTAAAATTGGGTCGTATTGACTCAGCCTTGTATTTAGTTGGCTATTGGCCAAACTAAATTAGTTGGCTATTTAGTTAATTAGTGGCTATTAGTTAGTTTTTTAGTTTTTAGTGGCTATTTAGTTAGTTGGCTATTTAGTTGTACATGACCTCTCGCACCGTCCGGACCTGGGTCATGCTCCCGACGATCTGGCCGCAGGGGTTGAAATTCACGTCCTTGGCTTGCTCGGGGTAGTGGTGGCCTCGTGCTACGGCGTCGAGCGTGACCATCATCTGTAGCGGCATGCCCAGCGGAGACGGATTGCCCTCCGTCTCCCAGGCCTTGGTCCATTCATTGCGGAGCATTCGGCACGGCTTTCCCGTGAAGGAGCGCGAACGGACGGTGTCGCGGCTGCCCGCTTCCAGGTACGTCTTCATCTGAGCCAAATTATAAACTTTGACGAATTTAGTGAGGAGCGTAAAAGGTGATATAAGTGAAAGTGGAAAATCGAAAACTTGAAATACATCTACCACACATACAGCAGTGCTCCGACAAGGACAATGAACAGACAACAGATCGCTTAGAAGCCGAGATACAAAGAAACCCAAAACATCAACATTTTCGGCAATCATGAATATGAGAAATGCCTGACGTAAGCTGCTATGTTATAACTTATTAATAGACATATATTAAGCACTCAATTGGATCACTTGTGACGTTTATTGAAGGCCTATAAGGTATATATAGAAAGGGTGATCATATAGACTTAGGAAGGGGCTCTTTGGATTGGTCGTCAGAAGGCCTAGTGCCCTTTTTAAGATTCAGAGTGATTGGAGGGTGAATAATCCTCATCTCTCCAAACCTCGTGTTTTCCTGTAACACATATGATTGAAATGTAGAAACGGCCATTTGTAGTCATAGAAACCTCTAAAAAGGCTCATTCGATTGGAAATCGAAAGGGCTAGTGCCCTTTTTATTAGTCAGAAAAAAATTGTAGGGCAAAAAGCCTCTGATAATAAGTTGGACCGACATTATAACTACTCTAAATCAAAAGAAAAACAGGCTAACTTTATAAATATAGTGTTTAAAAAAACACTAGAGAAGCAGAAAATATGTCACCACCGGGGATCGAACCCAGGTCCCCCACTTTCGCGGCGTGCGCTCTACCAACTGAGCTAGGTGATCTCCGATGTTAACATACTCCATTTCTTTAGTCTCCACATTATCTTCCAATCATCCACCGATGGACATCGACATCCAGCTCAACGCAATAATTGGAGACCAGCCTCTCTGACTGAATAAAATGGCTATCTCAGAATTTTTATTCGCTGACTTTGGGAAAATATTTAGCGTGGGAGGGGGCCTAGGTGCCCTCCAGTTTTTTGATTACTTAAAAAGGGCACTAGAACTTTTCATTTTCATTAGAATGAGCCCTCTCGTAAGATTCTAGGAACACTGGGTCGATACAATCACCCCTGGAAAAAAAACAAAAAAACAAACAAATAAATAAACACGCATCCGTGATCTGCCTTCTGGCAAAAAAAAATACAAAATTCCACATTTTTGTAGATAGGAGGGATCAGTACGTTGGCGGTAACGCCGGTGCCCTCCAGGTCTTTCGCCATGACCGCCGTATGCGCCTCCAGCGCTGCTTTCGACGGCCCGTATGCGCCCATGCCCGGCGTGTACATGGCATCCAGCGCAGTGGTGATATTGACGATGCGCCCCCAGCCGTTCGCGATCATGTTCGGCGCGGCAGCGGCGGCAACAAGCTGCGGACCGGCGGCGTTGACGTCCACCATGCGGACGAATGTATAGGGATCCAGTTCCCAGAATTTCGGCGGGTTGCCGAACGGATCGATATCTTCATTGTAATTCAAATCATCCCCCAAAAGTTAAAAGAGCAGATGTAATTTCTCTCATTGATCGTATCCTGAACATTTGCTCCGATTCGTATATAAATGCAGAAATAAATTTTATCAGGGATATTCTTTTTGGTAATGGATACCCCATTCCTTTTGTCAATAAGATAATTAACCGTAGATTAAAAAGACATTCCTGTAAAATCGAAGATATGTCACAATGTGAGGCTACTGATAAGCCCTCAAATATTATCTATCTTCCGTTTATCCTAAAAATCACTCATTTATTTAGTCATTAATTTATCCCTCCCTTCTCCTTGGAAAATGTTTACAGGTACGCTAAGTTGAAGTAAATCAGCATGGGTAAATGCACCTCAAGTGATCAAAACTAAAATTAAATGTTAGATAAAAGTTTTTTATAGACTTTTACTACCGTAGTTTGCTTTGCGAAAGCAGTAGATATCGATAGAATCTTTCCAATTAGAAAAAACACCATTTTCTAATATGTTTTATTGTTTTGTCTTCGATATCATGAATTTTCGGAAGTAAAATAAAATAGAATTTTTGGATACTGAACGGTGAATATTACCTGAAAATTATACATTAGGTCTCTCATTTTAAAAGAATTATATGTCACACGGTAGCAAAATCACTTCTAAAGATACATGGAGTATCTTAATAAAATAAAAGGTTAATGTAGACAGTTATTTTAAGCATCAAATATGGCATGCAGTTGAGGCCGAAAAAGAAAGTGTTTAGGGTCAAATTTTCAAAGCTTTAGTGGGAGAGGACTATCAACTAGAAACTCATAAAACGTGCAGTATATTTATGAAATCTATCTACCTTGTGGATACAAAAATGCGAGTTTTGCAAGTTTGCATATTTTCTTTTTAGGTTGCTTACAACCTTGAGGTAAATTGCTGATGGTGCAACATTCTTTAAATGTTCATTTGATGCCACTTAATTCAGAAAATACTTCAAAAATACCAGCCACTGATAAATTGCTTGGCAAACAGCAGGACCCAACATCAGCCCCCTTGTTGAAACACGCTGAATGAAACTATTGTATGGGACACCTTTATTTTTATGGCATTCTCAAAAAGCCTTGCATCTTGCAGGCCAGCCAAAGTTTGATTGTTAAGATAAATGAAACGTATTTTAGTTTCATTTTTTTTTGTCTTTCAATCACTCCACGATTGTCGCAACTTCAGTCTAGTGACAGATTAAGTATTTTACGCACAAAGATTGAGTTTCAGTACTTTATTGACTTAAGTTTCACATAAAAAATTCACTTTCTTTTCTGAAGAAATTTCAGTTTCTTTTCTGAATTCTGAAAACGATTCAAAATAAAGATTCAGTTTCAGTACTTTATTGACTTAAAGTTTCACATAGAGTTTACTTTCTTTTCTGAAGTTATTAAGTTGAAATTTTAAGGAAATGATGATAAATTCATTCCTCCTACCGCTACTACTACTGCTATTGCAACTATTGCTTCTGTACGACTACTACTAAGGATGAGGATACTGAGATGAAAATTTGAGGAAATGTTAAGGGGAAAGTGGAACTAAATCAAAACATACCACATACATGCAGATTTTTAAAAGGACGTATCAGCAATTTCTCAGGAACGGCTTACAGTATAAGGCTGGAACTTGTGGAACATCATGAGGGGGATGTTCAACTGACCAAAAGGCACTAATTCTATCTCTTTTTTGGATTAGAAAGTTCGACAAAAGCAGTGATATTTTTGAATATTTTTTGAATCCTCGTTTGTCGCGATCAATGTTAAAATCTGCTGAAAAAATGAATAAATCAAGACCTTTGAATAAACTTTTATTTTGAATTATTTTTGAATAGCATTCGATGTATGCCAGGGAATTAAACACGTTTAAACTAACATACAATGGCTAAGAATGGCTAATTTACATTTTGACATTTTTTTTAACTATATTTTGCCACTTTTTGTGTAAGCAAATATAACAGATTGAGGGGTAGGTAATTCCCAAAGTTGAAAAATAATACAGAAAAAAAATAAGTTAAAAATAGAAGATAATGCTGAAAGACTGAAAAGTGTGTGAGCAAGTAATGAAAGGCAACAAAAAGCCTACGAAGCCGTCTTTTTGCTAGTCTAAAGGCTAGTGAAATATGAAACACCTCATATAAAAGTGTTTCCACAGAAACTAACTCAAGAGGTTTTATTGGAAGACTAAGGCCTAATTGCTTCCGTTCTCCAGTTATAGCTCTTAAGTTGAAAATGCAAATCGAAGACATAGGCGCAACGGACGAAAAATAGGCGGGGGAAGGGGGGCTGTGGATCTGTTTTTAAGCCGGTTCAAGATTTTGTTTCGTTTTTAGAACTCGTTTTTGTCTTGTTTAACAGCCGATCATAAAGAATGAACTTGCATGATTTGGCTATGTCACTTATATATCCTTGAAAATTCGGCCATATCATTCTTATGGACAATTTAAACAAAAGCTAAGAGCTCATATGGCACTTGTGACGAGATCGGAAGAGCCAAGAGCTCATATTGTATGAGCTCTAGCAGGTATTTAAAAAAATTCCCAATGCTCTGATTTGAGCAGAATTTCTATTATGTAAAATTTCATTCACTTGCTCAACAACTTTCCTAGACCGTAAAAAGATCCTGAACTACAGTTGAACCACTCAATCAAGCATGGATGCCCGCCAAAAATTTTTATAGAGGGAGGGAACCAGAGTGGCAATAATGAGGAGAGAAGGAGGAGGGGAATGTATTTGAAGACAAAGGTTAAATTCAAAATAAAATTGTCGAGGAAAAAAAAAAGTACTTAATTTTGCATGCCAAATATTATGAAATTTACCAAATTTTGTGAGTTGATACTATTAGGCTACTGATTGTCCTGGATATACATTTAGTACAAAAAAAAATCTACACTATAATGTACATTACATTTCTATTAATAATGTGTATTTGGTTAGCCTGTCTCCTTCAGAAGAGCCACTAAATCAAAATTTTACCTTATACTTCAATAGGCTTTGGTATATGATTATTTTTTGTTTATGCTTAAATTGAAAGAAAAAGTTTTCCTAGATTGCTGTCAGCAGATATGCAAAATGTTCCAAAGTGACCTATTCGTTTTAAGTTTCAATATCGCTCCTTACTTTCAGTTAAAAAAAACTAGTTTTTTTTATTTAATCACTAAAAGGGTTGTAATGGTTAGAATAGCACTCATCAATACATTTTCTAGTTAGATTACCCTATGAACCGTTACAAAGAAGAAGGATTCAAAAAGTTGTTGTCTTGTTTAAGTCTTATTTATAAGATAGAATACTTTAAAACTTAATATATTTTTGACCGAAGAAACATTTGACTTATAGTGGAAACACCCATACTAAAGCATGCAAACTTTAATCGGAAGGCGCTCGGCAGAATGATCCGCCGGTACATCTGGAAGCTGGACATCCCGCTCGCCTTGGCCGCTTCGACCTCGCCAAAGGGCGTGGCTTCGATGGAGCCGCGGAAGATTTCCGCCGTATAGGCGACGGTGTTGAGCGTGAAGGCCAGAATGGCGCAGTACCAGGCTTCGCGAAGGAATGGCCAGAGTGCGCTGTCGCGCACGAAGTCAAACTGTGGCAGCCCGTAATAAATCAGGTAGGTCTGAACCAGCAGCGGCGTTCCCCGGAAGAAATAGATATTTCTAGCATTATTTAAAAATAAAACAATACAAAAATAAATATGAAACAGTTTTTTCAACTGAAAGTAAGGAGCAGCATTAAAATTTTAAACTAGCAGAATACAGAAGTTCGTTACGTAAGCTAACTCGTAAGTTAATGTTGGGGGAACTTTCCATGGAGGAATTTGTCATGGGGGAAGAAAATTTCCATTAAGGGAGTGCAGGATCTTCTAGCATTATTTAAAAATAAAACAATACAAAAATAAATATGAAACAGTTTTTTCAACTGAAAGTAAGGAGCAGCAACAACTGTAAAGCAACTCCTATTTATCGATCAATGGTGTTTTTTGGGGGGATGGACCTATGGTTTGTCTGATTAATTATTTGAGACAGACAGAGGCGAGTTGAGGAAGAGAGTAGCTCTCTCCTCAGAGTAATTTTTGCACACTTTAGGTCTTGCAATAACTCTTTAGGGTTGCATAAAATAAAATTCTTTAAAAAAAATACGTTTTTCATTAACATCGTGCCTTTTTGTTTTGTTTTTGAGGGGAGGCCTCCTTTTATAAAATCCTACAAGGTATTTTACACTGAAAATAACAGTGAAATCAGTAATTTAACTCATAATACACAACAAAAGTACCATGTCAAAATAACTATTTTTTGCCTCCGAGGCGTCTTCTAATAGAAATTCTAAAAAAGTGATAACTATTTCATCAAAATAATTAGCTTTTTATTCTGATTCCAAATGTATATAATTCATTAAGATGGAGATTATCCATCAAAAGCCACGATTCCGACAAAATGTGCTGGATTTTCGAAAAAGGAGTAATCACTTCTAAAAAGGTAAGTAATCTAAGTGAAAATCACCCCAGGCATTACAAATATGATGCTTGATAACGCTTCCGCCAATAATAATCATCCCAGAAGGAGATGCTTTTATCGCCATCTGGTTTAACCGCCTCAAATCTGTAAAATAAGGAAGTTATTATCCTGTATATTAGTTAATATCTGTTAGTTAATCTAACTAATAGTTAGACAGTTATTTAACTGTTATTATCCTGTATAGTTAATATCCTGTTTTCTATAACTGAAGAATACAGGATTAAAGGGAATCAAAGTCACTTTTCTAAAGTTTTAAGCATCAATATGCAACAAATCAAATGGAGTGTAATCATGTGACCTAGTTCTCCATAATATAATGTGTGAAATATGTCTCTTTATAAATGCTATCTAGAATGGCCTGATTTCTCTCAGCTTTAATAGTCCAGTAAAGATTTCTTTGTTGTTCACAGTTAAAGTGTTGTCAACATTTGACCATTCCAAAGTTAATCTACCAGTTTAGTCCTCTTCAAAAAAATTTTTTTTGACTGTCTTTTGTTGGGAAAGTCCCGAATTCTTGAAATATGCATTCCCTACTTAAGATTATTTGAAGTTTGTTTGTGAAAATTTGAGATTTCTGGAGGGCCAGGCACAGAGCCCCTCCTGACCCCCTGTGTTCGTCCGTGCTGCTTGACCTGTCTTAGTCTTGATCTGTCGTGACTTCGTTAAAAAGTAGCCAGAGACATTATTATTGTGTTTGATTCTACTATGTAGGGAAAGACAGAAAAGGGGTGATTTTGTAGTTATTCTAAAAAAAGCTTAATTTTGTTTTCTTGGTATAAAAATGTTCAATAGATAACATTTCCTTATAGGTGCAGACAGTCAGTGGAATTCTCCCTGCAGAAGATTTCCATGAAGGGAATGCTGAATTTTCCAGTGCTATTTAAAAATACTGAGAAACTAAATAAAAAAACAAGTTTTTCAACTGAAAGTAAGGAGCAACATTAAAAATTAAAACGAACAGAAATTATTACGTATATGAGGGGGTTCGTACCCTCTAATACCTTGCTCTTTACGCTAAAGTATTTTTAGTAATTTCAAAAGAGCTATTTATTCAAATTAACGGCAATTGTGATTCATGGGTCATTCTGAAAGAATTGGAACAAAATTTGAACTTAAGTGCAGTAGGTCATCCCTAAAGACATAGTTATTAGGTTTTTAGACTATGGTGAATAAAATAACTATCTCAGAATTTTGATCCGATGACTTTTGGTCAAAAATGAGCATGGGAGGGAGCCTATGTGCCCTCCAATTTTTGTGTCACTTAAAAAGGGCATTAGAACTTTTGATTCCCATTAGAAGGAGCCCTCTCACGACATCCTAGGACCATTCAGTCGATACGAAAACCCCTGGGAAAAAAAAAACAAACAAAAAAACAAATAAAAACGCATTCGTGATTTGTCTTCTATGACAGTTGGGCAAACTAATCTTATTGAAGAATCTTCAAAAGTGACTCCATCAACCAGACTGTGTTCTATTGTACCATGCATCAGTTGGGCAGCCAATGATCTAGGCATCATACAAATGGATTACCCTGTAGCCCACATAGGGAGGAACCACTATACCACTTGCTATAACTGTCATCATTAGCAAAACACTTGCTTTTGAGGAGTTAATCACCTTTTCTGGATACTTCATGCTGCAATTCACAAACACATTTTTCTTCCCCAACTTGTCAGTAAGATTCATTCATCTATTCTGAGCCATCACAGTGAATTTGTCATGTTTCATAGCACTGACTGGATTCATGCAATTTCTTTCCCAAAAAGTAGAGTCTGGTACTGAGCCAAGAATGTTTTTTTTTACAAAAAGAATAAACCAATCGGTATTTTCTATTTGAATCGTTTTATATATAAAAACATTTATTTATGTTAAAATAATACTTCGCGATAACGATTAGGCATATGTTAGCTATGACATACTTTTAGCAACTGTAACAGCATCATTATAAAGACTGTGACCACTAATATATAAACGGTTGTTGCAATCTGCTACCAAAACTTAGTAAGCAACCCTATGAGTATCCTCAGTGATATTGCGGATGACGCTGCGGTCCTTGACATTAGAGCAAACCACTCTAACATCTATGATATGCCAATATGTTTCCTTGAAGCCTCACCCCTTTTCCTCAACTCTATCACTCCAGATACTTATGTGTCTTCCTTTAAATTACTTGGGATTACCATTTCCTCTAATCTAAAGTGGGATATCTGCGTTAAAGATGTTGTCCATAAAGCTAACATGTCCATGACTCTCAGCGCTTGCACAGCCTCGACAAGCTCGCCGCTCTCGGAAACATGGCCGGGGGAATCGCGCACGAGATTCGCAACCCCATGAACGGGATCAAGTGGTTCGCGGCACTGCTGAGCGGACGCCTCGAGCCCGGCACCGTCGAGCACGACTGGTCCAACCTGATCGTGCAAGGCGTCTCCGAGGCCGAGCGCATCCTGTCGAGCATGCTCACCCTTGCGCGCCCGGACGGGCTCGTGCCCGAGTGCATCGACCCCGCTGGTTTGGTCGGCGATGCCGTCGAGCTCGCATACCAAACCTTACAGGTTTTTTCTGAACAAATATTATATAGCTGTTTTCTACAAATCATCATCATGAAATGAATCGGATTAGAGAAGCGCGCTCATTTACTTGTCTACAGGATAGTGATACACACAGAGCCACTCCCTAAGTGGCATCTTTCCTCATTGATGAGATTTTTTGCCGAAAGTGTCTCGTTTACATGAGGCAGCCATTTCACTAGTGTGTTTTTGTAAATCCATACCAAACCTTACAGGTCTTTTCTGAACAAGTATTATATAGCTGTTTTCTACACATAACCTAACATAATACTAACAACATAACAGGAAAACATAACATAAGCTGCGTTCTTTAGACTTCTTATCAACAAACCCAAACCATTTTATAGCGTTTTTAGCAGGCCCGAAGGAAAGATCTTCCACAGCCATAACGCCCATGCACACAATCCCATACATGAGAACCACTATTCAGGTTCTCAGGGGTAGATTATCGTTCCCTACCCTCCACATTCATCACACCTAGTTTAATATGACTTTGTCTAAGGTCTATCGGTAACACAGTTCTTCGTTCTCTAAAAGAGCTGGGTGATGATGAACGGCTGCCAACGGGAGTGGAGCGTGACGATCCAACCCTGCTCACCACGGTCGGACGCAGTACAGCAGGAATCCACGTACACATTGGACCCGGTCCGATTCCGTGATGTTCAACAGACCACCCAGTTCGGGGAATCTTAGTGTCTTTTGCTTGGTGATCAACTGGATAGTGACAGGAATAAAGATTCTGTAAACCCGCTACATTTGTGTCTTCACCGCCATCATTTGGCGGTTTTTCTTCTTCTTTCGCTTCCATTTTTTCTAACAGCATAGTTATTGAAGCTTTTAACTATGCTGAACAAAATGGCTTTTTAACTATTTTAATTGAATGTCCATGGGGAAAGGACAGCAAAAAGGGACACGAGGGGGGGGAGGCTGGTTGCACTTCAATCACATTTGGATCTTAGAAATGTGTAGCAAATGTAGAATAATGTGTGTTTGTTTTTTTTTCTGACTCTGGCCTGAAGATTGTAGTATGTCCAGCATCCTCGTTACCTCTCGGAGAAGTCTTGGAGGGCCGCGGGGGGATTTTTCTCCATCAATTATACAGTAAGGTAGATTTTGCAAAATTGCCACAAAAGTCCTTTCTCGTATTACCATGTCCAACTGGGACTCCTTAACCAGAAAATTCCTTCTAATTCGCTTTCGAACGAAAATAAAGTGCACCCTTATTAATAGTCAGGCCCACAGTATGGTAACTTATAAGAGTGGAAACTGACACTAGTGTTGACAAAAAGAAACTACCAACACCATCTAGCATTCGGCAAAACTTGTTTTTTTCAGTGTAATAATAAGGGTAAGTAATTTAATTGGTTTAATTGGCCAAATTAAGAGGCCATTCGTATTGGTCTGGCGTCACCCGAGATGATCCGTTCCTGGTCTTACGGAGAGGTCAAAAAGCCGGAAACCATCAACTACCGGACCTTCAAGCCCGAGCGTGATGGACTGTTCTGTGCGGCAATTTTTGGCCCAGTGAAGGACTACGAGTGCCTGTGCGGCAAGTACAAGCGCATGAAGCACCGGGGTGTTGTGTGCGAAAAGTGTGGCACCGAGGTCACGTTGACCAAAGTTCGCCGTGAGCGCATGGGCCATATCGAGCTGGCCTCTCCTGTGGCGCAACTAGGGAGGTATGTATAGACTATTCAAAGCTCGTATTCTGGTAGTTTTCTTCTGTAGGGTATTCAAGTTCCTTGTCTCCTATCCATTTAGAAATCAGCTCCTTATTTCTGTTCAAAACTTTTCATCTACTTGAAGTTTTTCTCTCCTTTTTTTCTGTCAGTTGCAAACATTTTATCGTTTCTCTCGACCTTTGCCATGAGTTTTATCTGTCAAATATTTTTCCATCCCTTCGGTGAGAGAGAATTAACGGCTAAAACGATCAAAAATTAACTGTGTATTGTAAAACTTGATTGGAAGAATAAGCACAAGTTCTAAATACGTGATTGACATAATTGGAACGGATTATTTCTCTTTGGAGGAGCTGGGGGGAGGGGTGTTAATTTAAAAAAATTAGAAAAATTTAGGTACTTTTAACTTAAGAACGAGTGACCTGATCTTAATGAAATTTGATATTTAGAAGCATTTCATGTCTCAGAGCTCTTATTTCAAATCCTGACAAGATTTGTTGACATTGGGGAGAGTTGGAGGGGGAAATCGGAAGGGGGATCCCTGTATATCCCCGAAAGGGGCTGCTCCCTCCGCAACGCCCCGCTCTTTACGTTAAAGTTTGAATCTTACTCTTAGCTCTACTTTTTAAAACAGTAAAAAAAAATTAGCGTAAAGGGTAGGGTGTTGAAGAGAGAGCAGCCCCTTTCATATACGAAGTACTTTCTGTTCGTTTTAAGTTTTAATGTCGCTCCTCACTTTGAGTTAAAAAAACTTGTTTTTTTGTTTAATTTCTGAACTTTTTTGAATTAATGCATGTTTTGATTTTGGCTTTCCGCAGATGAATAATTAAAACGAAATCATGAAAAAGTAATTTCAAATCAAGAATTCAATAGTCTTGATGGTTGTCAGAATTCAGGGAAAATTATTCCAACTGGAAATGATACAAGCCTTGAATTTGAACAAGAGGTTTCTGATACAAGCTCAAATAATATGGATGAAATAATCTTAGTAAAAGATGATGGAATATTACCTGGTGCAGATGGTTTTCCTCTCAATAATAATCCTCGTAGGCGTCATTCAGTTGGTCGACCAAGAATGAGAGGCAGAGGGATTAATATCAACCCACCCCAAAATATTCAATGAGTAGGGAGGGGGCCCTGTAATTATTTTTTTCCCAGGCACCCTCAACCCTAGAAACGGATCTGATTATGGATGTTACTAGAAATGTTGGCCATCTGGTTCATTGAATCATACACTCAGCAAGGTCGGGTATCGCTGACAGAAACAACGTTGTTTTAGTGTGGAATGGTTTCCCAGACAGCACTAGAGCGGCTGATACATCAGTTTTGTTTATAAGAAAATTAAAAAAAAAAATATGAAAGAAAGGTTAGTAAACTTTGTGGGTTTTTCGAAGAGTATATAGCACATTTAGGCTTTTAATCAGAAGGGTCAAAGAAAACAGGATTTGGTGGGGGCCCCTGAAGGTTTTTTAAAGAACAAGTTTAGAAATCCTGAAGTAAAGAAGTCCTGAAGGTTTTTAGCCATGGCAATCTTAAAAATCCCGAAGTAAAGAATCCCTGAAGGTAATTAAAGAAAAATCTTAGAAATTCCGAATTAAAGAAGTTTTGAAGGTTTTTAAAGAACAATCTTAGAGATCCGGAAGTAAAGAAGTTTTGGAAGTTTTTAATCACAATCTTAGAAACCCTGAGGTAAACCCCTCATATGCACAATAATTTCTGCTCGTTTTAAGTTTTAATGGTGCTCCTCCCTTTCAGTAGAAAAAATTTCCATATTTATTTTTTCATTTTTTTTTTTTTTAAATAATTCTAGAAAATCCTTCGCCCACTTCATTGAAAGTCTCTTCATCCATGAGAAGTTTTTCCATGGAAAGATCCTCCCTCGTAACCCCCCCCCCACCTCAACTCTCCCTCCGAAACAAAAAATTCCCCTAAATACGTCCGTAAACTTCCCAGTAACCATTACTCTATGGGGGGGGGGGTCTCTAATTGCCTTCAAAATGGGCTCACACTACAATTTTAATTATCCTTACTCTATGCCTATCCACCTTACTTCTGCCCAAGGAAGGATTATAGACTATCTATAAAGAAGTGAAATAAACATTTTTACAGTTCTGAAAAAATTAGGCCAGCTTTCCTTCTTGGATAGACTATCTGTCTTGGCTTTATTCTAAATAGTCATGGATTTCTATTCTAGTCATTCTATTAGTCATTCCAATTTTATTTTCTAGTCATTTCTATTCAATTCTGAAAAGAGATAGGCTAGGTGGATAATCATGAGTTGTTATGTTTAGATATTTATTTATAAGATATAAATCATAACAGCAATTTGCGGCACAAGTCCTTAGGACTTTCTTCTTGCTGCAATAATTTATTAGTAGCGTAATTTTTATTTACGTTTTTATTGTGGATAAAAATAAAACCTACCTACCTACCTTTAATCAAGAAGAAAAGATGTAATAGACTAAGAATACATTTGGTAGTGGATTCTTGGAAATAGCTTAGACCAAAACCTTAGAATTACATAGAATTATTTAAGTAAGGCATCAAAAATTAACAACAGAGAAAAACAATATACCCCAAAAGATTCCATAAAACGTGATGTCGTCCAATCCGTTAAACAATATCTTCCTGGAAAGGCCAAACATATACCAGGTAGTGAGTCCCAAGGCTTATCATTTGAATTAAGACTCGCTATTAAGGAACGTATAGAATACACCGTCAACATAGAAGTTACCGATCATCTTGCCAATGGATCTAAAGGAACTGTACTAGCTCTCAGCGATAATATTATCTGGAGCCTGTTTAAAAATGCTGGTCAGCCGTTGAGGTTAATTTTCTGGGATAAATTTTCACCAGAATTGAATTATCTAGATGATATTTCCATGAAAAGGGGGATATCTCCGTAGAGGTGAGTCCAGATTTCTTGGCCCCGGATTATTCACTGGGGAAATTTGCCAGAATTCCCATAGAAAATCCTTTTTATATGTCTTTCTTTCTCTTTTCCGTCTCAATTTTATGCGTGGGGCCGTTGAGGTTAATTTTCTGGGATAAATTTTCACCAGAATTGAATTATCTAGATGATATTTCCATGAAAAGGGGGACTAACTTTGCCTGATAATCAGTCACGAATACGAGGGGGGGAAAGGGCGGGCGCTGCCCCCTGAGAGAATTCACTAGCGTATTCCGTCCCCCCTGACATTCTGATCGGCAAATATATTATTCACTGTAGTATATCATAATTCATCGGAAATAAAAAATGTCGGACCTATGGGATGACTGTGGGCTGACTCTGGCCCGTATGTCCATGGGTATGTGCGTTGAAAGTTCATTGAAGATGCCTTCCGTGAGATATTTCTTCAGAACTACAAAAAAATTGTGTCTTTTTCACCCAAACTTCGGGCAAAATGGGAGAGTCTTGCAAAGGTCTATTGAGAGGGCCGAAGTCGCCTAATAAATTATTAATGAACTCGCTTACTTTGGAATTCATAAAGCATTTTCCTCAGTTTTTAAATTCGCAATAAAATTTGGCATATCGACGAAATTTTACATGAAATTATTTAAAAGTGTTATTTCTTTTTTAATAAATTATATGTTTCAAATTTTTATAAAAAGTTGCATTTAAGGTTTAAGCAGCGCTTCAGCTCTTACGGTAAGAGTGATGTTGCTTCTTCTCCCCGAACACCAAAATACGAAAATTTTTGAAGAAGAATATCATGGAACAAAATGTCAAAAGCTTTTCTCACATCCAGAATAATTGCCGCTGGCGTTTTCTTCAAGTTTAAAGCATTATTCACAAAATTGAGAAGGCCAATACAAGCCTGTTCAGTAGAATGCTTTGGACAGTACCCATACTGGTGTTCATGAAAAAACTTCTTCCCTGCAAAGAGATCTGCTCAACGAAAATGGAATGGTTTTTCGAAAATCTTTGAAAATATACAAAGAAGGGAAATGCGGCTGCCAATGCCAACCTTGATATCGTTGATGGTGAAAACCTGACGGGCAATGCAGCAGACACAGGTGGTTATTTCCAGCACCGTATGCATGAAACGTTTGATAACCATCCCCTCGTTGGCGAAGCACGCGGCGTTGGCCTAATGGCGGCACTGGAATTCGGTGCCGACAAAACCAAAAAGGAACGTTTCGATCTGAATGCGAAAATCGGTTCGCGCGTTTCGGCCGCTTGTCTTGAACGTGGTATGATTGCGCGTGCCATGCCGCACGGCGACATCCTTGCAAATTCTATCGGTCTGTCGGCCCAGGTTTTGCTAGTTTAGACACTTCCAGGTAAGCTAGGACGATGAAATTTGGCAGGCGTATCAGGAACCAGACCAGATTAAATTATAAATTGTCGTTTCCCCGATTCGACCATCTGGGGGAGGGCGGTTAAGTCGGAAAAAATAGAAAAAATGCGGTATTTTTGACTTACGAACAGGTGATCGGATCTTAATGAAATTTGATATTTAGAAAGATGTCGTGTCTCAGAGCTGTTTTTTAAAATTCTGACTGGATCTGGTGAACATAAATAAAACCTTTCTTACTTTCCGCACTATATTCTCCAGAACCTTAAAAATACAAACTATATTTCCCTAGAATGCTTAGCCTATGCACACCATCTAGCCAAATAATACGTCATTACTCAAATTGTATCTGACACGTGTTTGGATTTCTTCCCAGAAATCTTTAACTTGTGACTGGTATCTGGGAAGAAAGTAAAATGTTTTTAAAGGAATAAAAAGTATTTCTGATTAAGAAAATTTGTTGGTGGCCCAAAATAAATTTTGGGTAGACCATAGATCTTTAGCGAATCCCCATTATGCCAAAAATGCTAGATGGCCACTGTGGAAACAAGAAAGCATCTGATAAAACAATAATTGTCTAGGATTAGACGTCGACTTGAGATATTTCGTAATTTTATTGTTAAGCTGGAGGACATAATAAGGGAGGGAGAAGTCCGATAGCTGGCAAGATATATAGTAAGGGCGCGGAGGCCAAACCCATCATTGGTTCCCCTAACCATAAACAGAGCATAGTTTTTGCTGTGTAGTCAATGGGCTTTGAAGGCATGAGCCCAAACCCACTGATTTTATCTATTCACACAAAAGTTCCTTCTTCTGTATTTTGTTTACCATTGAGCCAAATCACTCCTTTCTTATAGTATGCTACCATTAACTGTTTGCTTTATGATTCAGGAATAAACATGACAGATAAAGTAAGGGAAAGAAAAGTGTAAGAGAGGGAGCAGTTGCCCTTCAATCTTTTTAACACTTCAAAAGGGTACTAGAACTCTTAGAGCTTTTGTTCCTTATGTTTTGATGTGACCAATGGTGAATTTTCTTCTGGCAAAAATAATAAAAAATGTTTTTTCTTAGCTAATCCTGAAAGCTGCGGGCCTGCCCACAAAGATAGTCAGCCTCTTCAAAGAACTCTATAGTTCTAAAGAACTTCAAAGAACTCAGAAAGCGCCGTCCTAGTTAACGGGAAGCTTTCTTCTTCCTTCCCGATACAAAATGGAGCATGGTAAGGATGCGCTGCTGCGCCTGAGCTGTTTAACTGCGTCATCAACCACATCCTGAACGAGACGCACCATGCCCACCCTTTTGTCATCCACTCTGTCCGATCTTGACTTCGCGGACGATGTAGTTGTCCTTTGCTAGAATTAAATATGTGAATTTTAAGTTTAAAGGTACATGTCAAAAGTAATTAGCACAACTAAATTTGCAAAACTTCGCGAAAAACAGGAAAACACCATTAAAAAGCTATTTACCGTTACAAATTTTCAACGTCAAAAGAACTCCAACAACATTTTCAAGCACTTAGCTAGGAAAATATAAAAATGTTTTTACCGTCACAGGTGCGCATTTATTTGTTTGTGCGTTTCTCCTGTTTTTTCCCCACGAGTCACTGTATAATCCTATTGTTGTACGACTTTGAGAAATTTGAAGCAATTTCATGGCAATACTGAAGCTGTAATTTATACATAAGGACAGGAATGAACTAATTAGTCTCAAATCTATCCATTTACTTAACTAGAATTATGAAATTTTCTTTGTGAAGGATCTAAAATTCCTTAAATAATAAGAAAATTATCCTTTTTTCAACAATTTTCAAGAGAATTTTAACTTATTTTCAATTTAAAAAAACATGTAGACCAAATCTTATAAACATAGTTCGGCAAATGAATAGAACTGAATCCCCGTTAGAGGATGATTCAGTTGTGCGGGAGCAGGGCTGCCGCTTTCCCTTTGGTGGACTCTTTCTTTCTCCTGCTCCAATGGGAAACCTACCGCATCCTTCCGATCCGATGCCCCGCACATCTAATCACAACCGATCCGGGTAGCAAAGGTCCGCCCTTACAGGGCTCGTCATGTTTTTATCCCCGATATCCCGGGGCGTTGCCCCGGGGCTGGTACGGGAACGGACCTTCGGCCCGAAGCAGGATTTCCAAGAACGCCACCGGCATCAACCAACAGAGTTCCCCTCCGAAAAAGAAACCGCATTGACTCCATGTTTCATGCGGCTGCCCGAACCAAATATGATGCAGCGATCGCCATGTATCATGATCAAGCACTGGTGCCGATCAAGACGCTTGCCTTCGAGCGCGCCGTCAACATGACACTTGGCCTGCCATTCGTGCGCACGTCGCCGGACCACGGAACGGCCTACGATATTGCCGGGACAGGTCGCGCCGATCCAAGCAGTCTCGTTCATGCATTGCTGTTGGCACGCGATGTGATCGCGAACCCTGAGCCGGTGAAGTGACGGCGCCGGACGGACTCCCTCATTAGAGGGACTATTCCATGTGTGGCGGAACAGCTGAAGCACACGTGGCACTCCAAGATCTACACCAGGTAGTGGAAACTGGGCAAAACCTAGAAACCCTTGGTAACACAATTGTGTTTGTTTTGTAATAATTGAAAATTTCCTCTTATCTTAATATATATTTTTTCCAAAGGTGCTCGTTTTACATATCATACTAACGTTTTTTTAAGCTATGGTTTGATACAAACTTTATGGCTCTAGCTTAATCAGGAGCTGAGATATTCTTGTTCAAAGATAGTAACTTCTGAGAAAAAGATATTGGATTAAGTGTTTAAATAAATTGTTAAATGGTAAAATACTTATGTTGAGAGAAGTAGTGGAGTCAAAAAAGCTTATCCGATCAGATAAGCTTTTTTATTATTATAATTTCATGTAGCTGATACCTTTATCGCTAACCCAAGTGCAAATCGTTGCATTTGCTGTAGTTATCAATTTAGGGAATGAGCCGGTTCCAATTTTTTCTGTAGTTGAAAGATTTGGATCTGTTATTATTATATCTGAGCCTGCAGTAAATACAATATTAGACTGATCAATCAGCACCTCCAAGACGAAGATTATAGCTTTAAAGCAGCAATTATAGTGGCAAAACCACTCATGCGCAGACCTTATATTCAGGCTTAGACTGAAGAAAACAGACTGGGGTTCAAAGATTTATATAATATTTGTAGGCTAAGAGAAGAATAAGATAATAAACCCTAAGAAAATAGTGAAGATTATCATGCGAAGGAACCAAATGTTGGGTTAAGACACCAGAAGGCCAAACCCATATATTCAGATCTTGTCAGGTATAAAACAAGGAGGTGTTGTTCTATATTAACAAGACGTTATGTAATGCTTACAATATTACGGTATTATTTGACATTAGTAAAATCTCCTTGTCAATAATTAGCCTTCAGAAACCCATATGATGCCCAAATAAAACCAATCGAAATCCAAAAACGGAAAAAATTGGCTTTAATTTTGGCTTTTTATGTAAGATCCGTTACATTGGGACACTCGTTGTTATGGAAGAACGGTTTCTTCGATAGTAACGCAGCTTTTGAGGATGAATTCAAATATGAGGTTAGAATTTCTCTTGGACTACAGTCTTTGTGTGCTACCCGCCGCTGACGGTGAAGGATCCACTGGTGAAACGCCCGGTACGGTTGGTCCGCGTGTGCGGCGACTCGATTGAACCATTCACCTGGGCGGAAGGGGAGATCGAAGTCGGGTTCACGAAGCCGCCGAAGGGCAGTGCCGTAGTGTGGCCGAGCGAGTACGGGCTGCTGTTGGTGGAAGCGCCCGCGAAACCGGGCGAACGGCCAGCCTTGCGGAGGCGACAGTACGCCGACTCGCTTGGCTGGTCCGGGGTCGGCCCGGCGTTCGTCATCACCGGGTTGCGCTTGTCGGTGCCGATGAAGGTCGGGACGTCATGGCCCATCGCGTTCATCGTGTGGTGCGACTTGTGGCAGTGGATCGCCCAGTCGCCCGGATGCACCGCGTCGAACTCATAGGCGCGCATGGCGCCGACGGGAATGTCGATCGACACCTCCGGCCAGCGTGCGCTTTCGGGCACCCAGCCGCCATCAGTGCAGGTGACTTCGAAATCATAACCATGCATGTGGATCGGGTGGTTGGTCATGGTCAGGTTGCCGGTCCTGACCCGTACCCGGTCGCCCTGTCGGCGTGGGGCGCGAACTGGGGGAACGTCTGGCGCAGCGCCGCGAAGGCGCGAGTCAGCTGCTGGCGCGGATCCTGTGGCTGCAAGACGGGCTCCCGGCGCGATGATAGCTGGTGTAGGCTCGACCCGTGGCCCACGGCACCATAGGCCCCTACCAGATCGTCGCCGAGCTCGGCCGCGGCGGCATGGGCGTCGTCTACGCCGCGCGTCACATGCAGCACGGCGCCGAGGTGGCCCTCAAGCTGATGCTCGACGTCGACACCCTCGGCGACCAGGCGCTGCCTGCCAGTCCGACGACCACTGCAAGCACATCCCAAACAGCCCCACGTGCAACAACGGCACCTGCCAGGCCCAACGGACGTGCGAAGATTGGGACAACGACAGAAACGCGCCTTGCCCCAATGGCACCAAAAATTGCGACTGTAGCGGGGGCTGCGGCACAGCGACTAGCTGCGGTGGCAGCACCGGGACGCCAAAGAGCGGCTGCTACACCGTCGCCAATACCAGCGTCCGCAGCTTTGAGCCACCCAACTCCGGCGGCCACGGCAGCGGCGCCTTTCTCTGGGCTAGCTTTTGAATTTGTTGCTGAATGCCAGCATCTTGCCGGTGTCTTTGTAAAGCTTGCAAAGCCTCATGCCAGGTTATTTTTTTTATCGAACGGGTATTGGCCCAAGTCCAAGAAACTTTGCTTGGACAGCGGGTGTAAATTGGTATTCGGCGATAGCATTGTTTCAAATGTAGCCGTGCCAAACCGAGACGCCGCATCGTGCCCGCAAAACTTGGATTGCGCACGGCGTAGTCTTCAAAAAAATCATGTAAGATTTCATGTTTGGGGGAAATTTTTGCAGTTCGCCACTTGAAAGCAGTGAAAGCTGGCTTTCCTAAAAAAAAAATCATCAGGATATCAGGCATATCAAAGCAAATAAGAAGCAGTTTGAACTGCTTGAGTAAGTTCATTACTCACTAAATCACTACTTTAGAGCAGTGGCACACTCAGAAAATAATTATTGAGAGGAGGGAGATGAACATTGTGTCCTTGGGCCAGCCAATTGGAAAACTTCTTTTTGAAAAAGCAGAATTTTTTTAGAAAAACTTAAGTAGAAACTATAGGAATGAATGATAAAACCAAGATTCGATGCTGACGGCAGAGCGCCGCGCCCGCGCTTCCGCGGCCCCCAGCCGTCTTCGGGCTCGACGATCTGCATCTGGTCGCCCTGCATCCACATGCGAGTCTCGCCGGTGCCGTAGACGCGCTCGATGCATTCCTGGATGGTCTGCATCGCGTCCAGAGGGATTGGGAGCGAGAACGCCGCCCCGGACTTCGGTCGGATCGCCATCATCTGTCCCTTCTCAGTCGTCGTCGCACCGGCACGGCTTCACCAGCCAACAGATGCCGCAGACGACCTCTTTCGGTCTTACACATTACAAAACACTTGTTACAAAGGAAAAATAATTCTTACAAAGCTAAAAATAATTCTTACAAAATAAAAAAATTCTAAACAATCCCCAATTCTTCTTGAAAAATAGAAAATAATTTTTAACAAAACAAAAATACATCCTAAAAAATCAGAGATCCTTGTTATATACCACCATTACGCAAGACCAGGTTCCCTGAAGTCTAGCATGTCACGTGAGAATGCGTGACTCTCAACTCACATTGCGTAACAGACACCTATATCTCTTAAAAAATTCCCTATCCAACTGAGTAAACAAGCCAAGTAATAAGACTATGGCAAATTACACAAAAAAAAACTCAGCCCAAGAAACGAGAACAAAAAGATTGTACACCGTGATGTTTTTAAGGTATTGCATTAAATAACGCTTTTTGTAGTTTTTTCAATTCCCCAGGTGAGGTAATCTGGACGACTTGCAGCTTGATATTCCTCTATAAGCTCTTGAACGACTTGACGGGAATCGTCCATTTCGTCTAAACTATCTTGAAATATCGCTTCTTTCCTAAACTGGTCCAAGAAAGCTTCTGACGAATCCCAGAGGCGCACCATCGGCAAACGGCCACATGCGCATGTACCACAGCGCTGTGAGCAGCGAGGTGAGGGTGCCGAGAATGATCTTCTTGATGCGCTTCTTCAGGAGCTTGATCATTTGCAGCTTCGCCTTGTACGCGGCAATCGCGGCCACGTTCCGTGGATCTATTGAGTATTCGGGTCTCTTCGGCTTCTCCAGCACCGGCCAGTCGTTCGGTTTCTGGGAGGTGCAAAAGGGTGGACAGGAGCGAGTGTTTTGAGGCGGATGAAGCGTCTCTCATCGATTTTCGGCGAGCCGGAACCTACCAGGTGCGCGTCCATCACGAGACAGAACGAATTGAGGGCCAAGTCTCAGTGCAGGTGGGTGCTGAGTCTTGGACCGTGGAGAGTTCGGGCGGGAAAACCTCCGTGGTTGTTCCGATTCAGCTCAAGCAATTGGGCCGAACGCAGATCCAGGCCTCCTATTCGATGGGAGATACGAAGTATGGCCCGCACCAACTGGAAGTGGAGTGGCTAGAATAGGCTTCCCTGGATTCCCTACCAAGTCTTGCGAGCCGCCGTCGGCTTCTTGATCTTCGGCGCGACGGTCGGCTACCAAAGTAAAGAGCGCTGGCGATGGTTCGTCGATGCACAGAACCTCGAGGACGAAGTCTACGCCTCCAACACCGGCATCAACCGCAATGCCACAACACAGGGCGACAGCGTGTTCAACCCGGGCGCTCCGTTCTCCATCTTCACTGGAGTGGAGATCACTCTGTGAACGGGAGGCCGCGGAACCGGATCGCGCGATGGCTCGCCCTCGGAACAAGTACTCTGCCGCTCCTGCTGAGCGGCTGCAGCGCGGTTATGGAACGAATAAAATTTGTTGCTGAAGCTGGTGGTGATGTTCGTGCATGGATTAAAAGTTTAAGAAAAGCAATATGGAAAGGTCCCACATTACTATATCATGAAAATTGCATTGTTTGGGTTAAATTATTATTAGATCATGCTATTCATCCAGAAGCTTCAACAAAAATTGTTTTGTATCAAAATTTATGTCCCAGAGCATTTCTTATTGGAGTGAATTTAGATGATTGTACAGGACACGAGTTAAGAGATTATATTAGTCATCGAACTGGCATTCAACCCAAAAATCATGGATACGGTCCTGCTTCTTTGTCTGATAAAGGTTATGCCATCTCCTTGAAGACTAACGTTAACAAAATCAAAGATTTTTATTTGTATTGACGTTCGTACATTTGCGAACCCTACTTTTCGGGGAAATTTTGTGGAACCCTGTTTTCTTTTGGGAAAATTGAAGTACCAAGGGCATTGAAAATTAAGTCTGGTTGTTTGGATTGGCCCTGCTGGAACTGGAAACTTCCACAACTACATTTACTTAGAAAAAAATTAGGAACATCGGGGATTAAAGGCAGACCACGGATGCGTGTTTTTTTTGTTTGTTTTTTTTCCAGGGGTGATCGTATCAACCCAGTGGTCCTAGAATGTTGCAAGAGGGCTCATTCTAACGGAAATGAAAAGTTATAGTGCCCTTTTAAGTGATCAAAAAATTGGAGGGGCACCTAGGCCCCCTCCCACGCTAATTATTTTCCCAAAGTCATCGGATCAAAACTCTGAGATAGCCATTTTATCCAGCGTAGTCGTAAGCCTTATAACTATGTCTTTGGGGACGTCTTACTCCCCCACAGTCCCCAGGGGCGCAGTGCAACAATCATCGCCTGTGGCAGGATGACTTTGCGATATGCCTGCAACCGGGACAGGCCCAGGGCCATCGCACCTTCGAACTGTCCTCTTGGCACGCTCTGCAGGGCGCCGCGCAGGATTTCTGCCTGATAGGCGGCGGTATTGAGCGTAAAGGCCAGTATCGCGCAGTTCCATGGATCGCGGAAGAAGCCCCACAGACCAATGGCCTGCAATTGCGGGCGAAACTCGCCAAGGCCGTAGTAGATCAGGAACAATTGGGCGATCAGCGGGGTAAGCGTCCTTTGCTGCTAAATAGTCAAACTTTTTTGATTTGTAAGCAAACCTGATCTTTTTCAACAAAACAAACCAAGCTGAAATTGACTGGAAAATAGATTATTGGAGAATTGCTTCTCTAATCACAAGTTAGAATTCCCTTGGAAACACCACAAATACATCAATTTTTAAAAATGGGCATTGATGTCAAGTGCTTATAGAATTAGCAGCAGAATTTAATTGATCGAATCAGACACGCAAGTAGGAACTTTTTTTTCTCGAAAGGTCTCAAACTTGGGAGGGAAAGCAATATCCAGATAATTTAATAGAAAATATTATAAAATAAAAGGCGAAATCTTTGTAAACTTGTTTCTTGGGGAGGGGGCAACAGCTGCGATTCAGAATTATCAGCTCCGTAGTTCTCAGTACATAAGAATTCCGCATGTTCCAATAGTTAGATCTGATTTTAATCCTCTATTTGCTTGTCATTTTGTAAGAGATAACCTTCCCGGTTTAGCTCAAAAATGCCACTTGTTTTCCACCTTCAGAAGATTTGAAAAAAAAAATTAAGCTGCCTCTTTTTTTTTGAGATTTCCCTGATCCAGTCTATATACTATGAAAGTTTCAAGTCAATCGGAGGATTTTCTCTTTTTGTAAACTAGTCAATTAATTACTAAAAAGGAAATACTTTCTTATTTTGAATCTCTTTCCCTTTTACTAGAGTGATCATTGAGTCTGTATCCCCACTGCGGTGATAAGATTAGCGATATTGTATTCGCCTTGTCTTAATGCTTGGCCAGTGTGGAATGATTACAAATGAATTGACTGAGTTGAATCTTCTGCCTCATCAGGGATAATACGTCCTCAACGCCATGTTTAATCAGGGCAAAGCCCCGCACTTTGATTTAGACAGCATGCTCAACCAACTGCGGGCACAGACCCGATATCAGATCTTGCTGCAAGTTTTCATGGATATACAAATGCAGGCCGCTTACGCAGATGGCGTACCGGGTCCGAATAAGCAACGCTTATTACAGCATTTGTGCCAACGCCTCGGCTTACCGCCACGTCAATTTGGTGCAGGTCCTAGCGCTAGCCAAGGTGGGCAACAACGCCAACGCGGTCCTGTGCGCACATCGCTCAGTGATGCCTGGACAATTACTTTTGCATGTTCAAGAGTCAGTAAACCTGACAATTTATTTACATGCACAGACACGGATTGTTTTTCCCATGGCCAACCGGGACACAAAATGACGACCGGGAAACAGGGAATAGAAATGACGACCGGGAAAATCAAAAAGAAATTACAGACCGGGACACCGGGACACAAATGACGACCGAGACACAGGGAATATAGATGACGAGGTATTAGGAGAGGTGAACCCCTCATATGCGTAATAATTTCTGTTGTTTTTAAGTTTTAGTGCTGCTCCTTGTCGGCAACGGCTTGCGGACATGAAGGAGCTGGTAAGGCGTACACACAGATCACTCCACACTTCGTGCTCAAATCGGCTTCACTCGCGACAGGAACGCACGCGGTCGTCTTCGTCGCTGCTGGGCATGGACGATCAGAGTCAGGACATCCTGTCGCGTGTTGCACGCCCGAAACGACGCGGCAAGCACGCCACAGACGATCCCGATGCCTCTCTTCATCCTACTTCTTCTGTCGCCTCATCGGAATCTTCCGGTCGGTCCAGCCCTCCACGCCCTCCACGCCCTTTGGGTATCTTTCGTACGATCTTAAAAATGATGTTGAGGAGTTAACATCTAAAAATTTTGATGGTTTAGGATTTCCCGATATGTATTTCTTTCAGCCTAAAAAACTCTTTTTTATAAAGGGGAATAGATTGAATGTGCATTATATGAATATGGTCGCAGATGAATTCGATGATGACCTAAAAGATATCAATGAATTCACTTTGGAAGATGTTGTGCATCAAAACGATGTTAAGATCCACTTACGTATTCATAAGGACGAGTACTTTAGTAAAGTAAACGAGCCATATCATTACTTTTGACAGGCATCAGCCATTGTCTGACAAGTTACGTGAATACCATGTATGCTAATACCTAAATAATTGGCTGACAAGTTGCATGAATACCAATATATTCTAATACCTAAATAATTTTTGATGTTGGAAACATTTGTAAAGTTTGGTTCAACTAGTGAGTAACTGTAGGGGGTCAAGGTCCTAAAGTCCTAGAGCCAACTGGTGAGTTAGGCTGAGGGCTCACAAATATTAAGAATTTGCCCTGATTATTATTGGGAGTAGGTATTGTAATTTGTGTGTGTATGTGCCGCATGGTCGATGCTCTGGCTGATTGGAGGAAGCGGGTGGCCGCAGGGGAGCGAACGCCGTTTCAGAACGCGGTGGAGACGGCTGTGGCGGTGCTGAAGGACAAAATCATCAGCTCGGAAAAAGATCAGGTCGCCGTGTGCTTCTATGGAACGGTTCGGACGCAATCTGGGTGGATGATGGTCAATGTCTCACTTGTGGTTTGATTTGTATCAGAATGAGAGCAAGAACATGGGCGATTTTCCGAACGTGTACGTGTTTCAGGTGAGAGGAGCCGGCCAAACGGCTCGCCGCCAGCACCGAGAGTGCAACAGGCGGCGTCAGTGTCGACAGGATGGCGAAATAGAAGGCGAAGAAATTGGCCGCGAACTGGTCGACGCCCGCATCGATCATCAACGGCACGACGGTCACGAACATAACCACATAGGCAACCGGCGTCGGAAGCTCCATGCCGAGGAGAATGGCAATGATGGCGGAAATGAGCAGGATCGGGATCAACTCGACACCGACGAAGCCGATGACCGTCTGGCTGAGTTTGGTTGCAAGGTTCGTTCGACAACATGCGGGTCGACCTCACCGGCACGGCGCCTCAGGTCGGCGACCGGCCGATCAACATGCCGTTGGTCGGCACGGTCGACATCGCCATCTGGCTCACGGTGCGTTCGGTGCTGCTGGATTCCGATGTCTACGGTTTCATTCCGCAGAACTCGGGCCTGACCCGCCCGATCGAAATCATCGCGCCCAAGGGGACGCTGGTGAACCCGACATTTCCTGCCCCGGTGATCGCCCGCTTCACGCCCGGCAACCAGTTGGCCGATACGGTGATGAAGGCACTGGCTGTTTTTCGCCGTCGAGAAATTATCGGCAGTGACATAGTAAATCGCCTTTTGATCGTCTGACATTCGCTCAATGTAATCATCGAGTGAAACGGTTTCCTTTTCCTCGTCCGTATGCGTCGAGGAAAAACGAAACAACGCAGCGATGTCCTCGCGCTTGTCCGGTTCATCGATGACGCCTTCTTTCAACACCCGACCGAACTGCTCCCAGACTGTGGCGTACGTTTCCACATCGTCTTTCGCCATCTTCTTTAACAAATCAAGCACTTTTTTCGTACATCCGTAAACTAAACTGGAAACAACTTCTTCTTGTCAAAAAAGGAAGAGCATATCCTCGATTTAATACATGATTCATTAAAAGTCCTATTTTTCAAAAAGGAAGAGCATATCCTCGATTTAATACATGATTCATTAAAAGTCCTATTTTTCATCTCATTGGTTTCAAATTCAGCCCTGTCTCAGAAAAACAAAAAATACGTTAAAAAATGCTTGGACAAGTGCCGAGAGAGGAAACATTCCTACAAGGCTTCAAAATTTGTCATTAGTGTATCACACCACCAACAATTATGAGATACCAATTCTTCCATGGCAGAAAGTTTCATCCAACCTATTCACATTGAACAATACTGACTATCTTGTAACAGTGGACTATCATAGCCATTTTTTGAAGAGGACAAACTCAGCTCCACTACATCAAAGGCCAACATCTTTAACCTCAAATCACACTTTGCAAGATATGAGATCCTATCTATACTAATATCTGATAATGACCCTCTGTACTCCTCAGTTGAATTTCAAGAGTTTGCCAGGACTTGGGGATTTGCCCACAGAACATCAAGCCCTACATATCATGAAGACCCAGGGAAAGCTACAGAGAAGTGCCAGAAAACCATATTTGACTCTTTTGGAAAACATATCTTTTCAAAACAGATCCAGATGTCCAGCAAGGACAGTCCATGGTTCAACACCCAGTGTAAGAGGGCTATCCAAGCAAAAGAAGAGGCACAAAAGCAATGGCTACTTTCAAAGAGCAAAGAGGATATATTTACATTCATCAAAACATGCAAAGATATAGTTATTTGGTAGTCCTAGTTTGAGTATAAGGATAAACTTGCCCCCAAGCTTCAAGGTGTCAAGTTGATGATCGAAGCTTAGACAAAGTTCAGCAGCCTCTACCGTCCATCCATCTAATTCTTGGAACCACTTAGTTAATAAAGCATCGTTTAATTCTTCAGTTGAATTTACAAAATATTCAGAAAATTTGATTAACTGTTTGGATAAATGTGGTTTAGTTAATAATACAAGCTTTAATTCATCTGCCTGCTCCCTCAAACTATCTTTCTTAGGACCACCAAATAATTCTGTTACACCCTGACTAATTAAAAGAGCAATTTCTTCAGCACATTTAATCGAATCTGCACGCCGACCGCGAGATGCAGATGGCGAGCTTGGTGCGCTACCGCGACGCGGGTCTTTGGACGATCGAGCTCGGTCCTGCCGACAACCTCGACGGCCCCGGAGTCGTGGCGCTGCGCGAGCGGCTTCAGGGCCACGCGTTCTTCGCCGAGCAGCTCCGCTACCGACCGCGCTCGGAGCTTCACCTTCAGCGCGTTCGCCGTGTGCGTGAACAGGTGCACGCGATCGAGGCCAATGCGGTGTGGTCCGGCGTGCGATATCAGCCCGTCACGCTCGGTGCGTTGTTCCATTTTCAGCCATATAGTTTTTTTTCTCAGTTTCTGGTTCATGTTTTGGCAGTGATACGAAAAATGTAAATAGCCTGATAATGACACGGCAAAGGATTTGTCAATATATCGCATAAAATAAGAATTGAAGCCGGAATACCCAAAGCTACAGTTAACCTGAAACAACTTCTCAAGTTAAATCAATTTTCAATCTTTAAATCAGTCTTTAATCATTTTTTCCCGTTAGTATCAATCATTTACAAGACCGAACCTTTTTTATTCTTTTAAACTCTTTTTCCTATTGTTAGAACCTCGTAGAAAAGCGCTATTTTTCTATTTTAAACTATTTTTCCCTCCTCTGTAAAGTTTAGAATTTTTCTATTTTCCGTTTTATCTCACAGATAGTGTGACATAGTTAGCCTGTTTTGGCAAGTTCTTCCTTGCTCGTAATTTATCCGTCCTTGTCTGCTAAATCCATATCTTTTAGTACCAGTTATGGTGTGAAGTTGTCTCTTGCACTCAGAGTAGCCACATTATTTGTCCTCTCAAAAGTAAAAATAAAACCAAATTTTATTTTTAGTCTCATGGAATACATTTTTCATGAGGTTATTATCACCAGGAGAAATTCTCCATAGCGAAATTTTCCGTGGGAGAGTATTTCCATGGGGGGAGGCTCCGGGAAATATTTTTCACACAGAGGGGGGGGATTTCTTCATGACCTGAAGACTGATCAAAAATTAGATAAAAAACAAGTATTTTTTCAAAAGAAAGTTTGCCAAGGAGTATTTTTCAGGCACAATCCTAATCAATAAATTTTTTTGGGGGAATTCGCATCGACGTTGGAGTTGTTTTTTTTACGGATGGGCTAAAATTTCTTAAAGAGTAAATGAACAGTGACTTGTTTCCTGTGTCGTGTTGTTAATGCATATTCAGCTCAAACTGGAATGTCAATATAAAAATATTTGCCAACACGTAAAGCATTTGATTTTCGCGGAGTTGTAAAGCATATAAAAGATTGGAAGCGTGGTTCTATCATGACCAATCCAAAGAAATAATGGTACTTGTGTATTATTCAGAACACATTCAATAACTGAAGTTAGGTTCTTTCGTGAAACAAACTACGATGCAGGTACATTCTAATTAAATATATTAGATATAGATATTAGGTATAGACATTAGATAAAGATATTAGATATAGATATTAGGTACAGACATTAGATAAAGATATTAGATATAGATATTAGAGATGGATAGTAGCTACGGATTTCAGATATAGACATTAGATATATGCATCTACTACAATGATATGTTGATTGGCGAGTTTATCAAGATCTCCCGTTAAGGTGATCCCAATTCCTTCTTCTGCTTCACGATCCAACTGAGCATCAAGGAGTTCGATCTTATGTGGATAAATCTCTTTTAGAAAGCCTTCGAAGCACGTAATATTAACTGGTTCGGTTTTCTTATCACGTGACGAATCTCTTAGTTTCTGTTTCTTGAGAGGTGGTTGCCCCGACGAAGAGGATAATCGCTTCTTTTTCACAGTTGTACCTGCTGTGTTAGTGATGGGATTCGGCTTTTCGGGTAGAACAACTCCAGCATTTCGTAACAGATCCGCCACAAGAGACGACACTGTCGTTGACGATGATGATGAAGGTACCCCACGAGAACTACCATCTCCTCCACCTTGTTGCTGCGGCTGAGGAGGACGGTTAGAGAAATAAATAAATAAAATAAAACCTGACCTATAAATAACCAAACCAATAAAAAACCAAAAAAGAAGATAAAACTAAATATAAAAAACCAAACCAAAATCAAACCTGACCTATAAGTAAAAATCCCAATACCTGATAATCTAAACCAATAATTTAACACAATATAACAATGAATTAAGTGAATACCAGGCCCTTTTTGGTCATTAAGCTGCCAGCGTGCTGACTTACAAAATGTCTTTAAACTCGACGGAAGACTATCGAGTTAGTACTAAGGTGTTTTTTGTGTTTGTGTGTCCGGGTGGATGTTTGCTTGTTCCCTTGTCAGTCTTTGTATGTGTGTGTGTTTGAGTGGGTGTTTGCTTGTCTATTTAGATTTTGGGGAAAATCAGCTCATCTCTCAGACTTTGGTAAAAGCCCTGTTAACCTATTTGACACTCTAATATACCCCCTATGAGCTTACTAGCAGTTTATGTGTCTCTGAAAATTCTTTTTCTTATATCTCGACTTTTTTTGAAAACTTTCTAAACGTTCAAATTGTTGGCGGGCCTCAAAATCATGTAAACATGTCGATCGGAGGCGAGGGCCGCGATCGAATCGGACCAGAGGTCGGACGTATCCGGGATGCCGTGGAGGAAGAGCACGGGCGGTCCGGCGCCCGCGTCGACGACGTTCACGTCGACCCCCTGCACACGCACCCGCCGACTGAAGGGGGAGAGCGCGGGCGCGTTGCGCGTCGCGCGGTCCTCGGCGAGCACGTGACGCTGCCAACCCCAGAGACCCGCTCCGACCGCCGCCAATCCGCCCAGTCCGCCGAGCACGAAGCGTCTTCGATCGATTTCCACGCGGTTATTGAAAAAACCTGTGTTTATATCAAACATGGAAAAACTCATTATCTTTCCTGGTATCTTTTGATATATATCTAATAGGAAATTTTAAATATGCTACCGTTTATTGATTTCAAATTTGGTCGGATAATAAGAAAATACAGCTATTTTAGTTCTGAAACATCATCAAAATGTAATTACAACAAGATTGAGGTTTCAAAAGAGAGCCAAATAAATCACGTGACAGTGAAATATGAATTTTTCGAAGGAGTAAGCAAGGAAGAGCAGTAATATTAACAATTCTCTTGTAACTAGACCTCCTCCCCCACCCCATTTTTATCAAAATTTTCCGATCAGAACTATGAGAATGCCAATCAGCAAAAAATTTAACATTTATGTTAATTATTCATGTGCGGTGAGACAAAAATGTGGATGGGTCTTATTCATTGCTTTATGATGTTTGCTTCTGAATATTTTAAGAACTTTAACCGAAAGAAAACATTTTATCTGCTTTTCTTTATAAGGGTGGCCATATCTTCTGGTATCTATTAAACAGATTAAGATCACTGCTGACTTATGTGGTGTGTAGCTCCTTGATGCCAATCGGCATGCCATCGATTGTCGACAGGGGGCGGCCGTCCTTCCAGCGTGCGGTGCTGGCGTCGGCAGCTGTTCGCGCGCCATCGGCATTCATGGCGGGCAAGGCCTGGACGACCGGTTCGCGCTCAGCGATTGCCTCGAGACATCGCTCAAGATAATCGCGCGGTGTGTCGGCCCCGTCCAGAAAGGCAGGCGTCGCATCGTGGAAGGTACGCGCCTTGAAGGTGCGCGGGTCATACGTCGTCGGCGATTTGGCGTCCATTGCACTCACTCTATAGGCATCCAGCAGCTTGGATTTTGGCGCTTTCAGCCCGCCCATCGGGCAAAGGGTGATTTCACCCAGATAGATTTTGTTGTTCCGCGCGAAAAAGTCGACGCGCGCAAATTCGAACTGCTGCCCAATGGCACGCGCGGCATTGCAGATGTCATCAAAATTGTCGGGTTTGTCGACCTGACCCTCGCCCGAGAAGAACAAATCCATTTCAAGGCGGTTGAAGGCCCGGTCAAAAAGGAACTGCTGATGGTTTACGCCGCGGCCTTTGTCGACCTGGATGGCCGAATATAAATACTTATCTTAACTCCACTTAACTGGTATCAAATTTTAATCTATTGAGCACAAAGAGGCATTAGTGTAACAACCGGAAAAGGCCATTGACGTACAGGAAATAATTAGCGACAAGGGAAACGAAAACGAGGTACCAAAACGAGGCTAATATACGAGGCTTTTTTTTGTACGAACGGTCAAAATAACTAACAGGCAGTGCCGCACCAAGGATTACCTTTTTTGGGGGGGGGGAGGGGAGGTTGGGTGGATTGTCTGAGGATTCAACTGAATAAGGATGTTTCAGAGCCATATTTGACCACTATCATGACTGTGGACTCCATTATTCTAATCTCTTTTGCGTATTTGTCTTGTTATTCTTCCAGCCGTTCTTAAACTACAAAAAAAACTTATCGCCTTGGTTAATTTTTGTGTTACGACTATTGTTAGATTGGTTCACAAAGAGGAGAAGTGAGGCTTCGACATTCTTTTCTTCTTTTTATGTTTATTTAGTGTAAACATACCCTCGCCCCACCTTCTGTAGATTTATATCTTTACGAAGTGAACAGAGATTTTGTGAGTCTTCTCGATGATACTATTGGAGATACAACTTGACATTTTTATAAAATTTATGATGGTTAAAGCAACTTACAACTAAATTTGGTCGACGGAATGTTTTTCTACGTGATAGCTCGGAACCTATGAAAGTATTTTCAGCATCTTGTAGAAAATACTGCCTTGAGTATTTCGTTTCTACCACGTAACCAAGGCCATTTTTGGTTTTAGTGGCATATAGTTGGATTGGTTGACTGTTTACGTGATACAAGATGTGTTTATATAAAACGTATGACTTCTTAGTTAGTATCCTGATTTCAATTAAGTCTTTCAATGATCATTGTTACACATTTAAAGCACAAAACAAAGAGGAGAATTTGCGAAAGATTGACACTAAAATCTTCAGCTTAGCTTTTGAGCCTTGATGGCTCAATGGTTAAGGCATTGGTTTAGTTACCATGAGGTTGTGGGTTTGAGCCCGGTCAGCACCCATAAATTGCAAGCCATCATGGTAACGCTCCACTCTTTGAGAATTATATATATATATATATATATATATATATATATATATATATATATATAAAAACAATAGCATTATGCTGAAAATTCAAAGTCACCCAATCTTCAAGTGTGGCTCAAAATATGGAATTGGGTAGGTTGCATAATTCCTATGATCCTTAATGGGAAATAAAAAAGTAATAAATCCTTAAAGATCAAACTTAATACACAGTTAATTGCAAACTTCTTCTTCTCAGCTATCTTCGTGATGGATTCAATTTCACAAATCTTGGTGATTTTGGCTAAGGTTACTCTTCTGCTCGGTCAGATGGGTTTTATTTATTATTCCAGCAGTATCTCTTGTACCCAAGTAAGTTGGCGAAACTAAGGAAGAGGGATGTCGCCGCTGAAATGGTGTCCATGCCGAACGTCCCGACGTCGCCATGGCCGACAAGCTCCATGAGCACCGGGATCGGAGATGCTGATCTCAGGATCGCAGCCCCCTCGGCCAAGAATCCGCTTTGGCCTTGCAGGAAGAAATGAGGACCCAGTGTGCCGACCGCCAAAAACAGAATGCTGGCGTAAGTGATGCGGACGGCGGCATCCACCGAGTTTGCGCAACTGCTAATAAACAAAGCCAGCGTTGTGTATTGAAGGAGCGCTGAACCAGAGGGAAACAGAGAGTTTACTTATAAGAAAATACGGTTGCGTCAAAATTGTTAGGTCTTTTTCTGATTTAATATTTCAAACAGAAGAACGAGCCAGATTTTATATAGACAAAGTTGTCAGTCTCTTCAGAATCTAAGAAACTTAGTTATCTCTCCTGATACTAATTTATGTTGTCCCCTGAGGTGCTTCCTTGTCCGTCTAGACAAGTCATCATTTAACCCGAATCATTAATTAACACGGTTTTAAAAAGGTAAACTTGATCTATATCAAACAGTATATAAGAAGTTCCCTGGTCTAGAACCCAAAATAAAAAAAAAAATTTGATGCAGATTTTATTCAATTTTTATTCGTTTTTGGTTTAATGGAGATCTTTATTTTTCTTTGAAAAACTTTTTTTGGGATAGTTTATATATATATATATATATATATAGCTTTAATAATTTCTACATTTTAGGGAAATCTCTCAACTCCATTCGAGCATGATCAGTTGATGTCTATACCTGACAATTTTGGTCCCAAATATCAAAGTTTTTGCACGTTCACGCTAATATAGAGTTGTACATCACCCCGGCCTCGAGGGGGCGCTCGTCGAGCAGGCGATGAACGTGTTCTACGAGATCCGCGGCATGCGTCGCCTCCGCAAGCGTCCGAGCACGAGCGAGCTGATCGACTGGATCGCGGTGCTCAAGCGCTCCGGCGTGGGCAACGTGAAGCTCGACAAGGAGCTGCCGTTCCTCGGCGCGCTGCTCAAGAAGGAGCAGGACATGGTGGCGCTCGCCGATCAGCTCGCGGGCGGCGCGCGGTACCGCTCGTGAGCGAGGCGCGCTGATGTTCGTCCCGGTGTGGTTCAAACTCTTTTTGCTCTGTTTTGCACAAAGCTAAATGAAGTGAGAATTCAACAAGATTCAGTCAGAAACAGACACTACTACCAACTCACAAGGGGTATACTAGAGTCTGAAATAGGTCAATTAGGCTTTTACCAAAGTCTGAGCATGATGAATCAGATTCCGAGTTAGAGACACATGAAGTGGGAATTTATTCAGATTCAATCAGAAACAGACACTAATATCAGTTCACAAGTGGTATACTAGGGTCTCAAATGGGCGAATTAGGTTTTTACTAGTGTCCCAGCACAAACGATCCTGTTCCGGAGATCACCGCGATTCCCACGCCCGTCGGGTCGGCGGCATAAAGGATTGGCAGCGCATCGTTGGTGACGATCACGCGACGGGCCAATTGAACATCGTGCGCCCACTGTCGAATCTGAGTCTGTTCTAACTCGCGATCGGCTCCCGCCAAGCCAATGCAAGCTGCGGTGAGACAACGGCGCGGGAGATTCGCGTCACGAAACGCAGCATCCACGGCCTGATCGATGCACCCGGTGGCTTGCCCAAGATCGGTCGTACGGTTTGACACAAAACAATCAAAAAACAAAAACTTCGGGGTCAACATACCCCCCTCCCCGGACCGCGGGGGGACTAAGGGTTGTAACTTGTGACACGGGGGTATATAAGGTTTTATGGAAAAAATGGTTGAATAAACTTCGGAGGGGACGCAAATGATTAGAAATCCAAAGTTCTAGTTCCCTTTTTAAGAGTCAAAAGTGATCCGATGGTAACTAGCCACCCCCTCTCCACCAACCCGCTTTCTTCCAAATGCGTCCGATTGAATTTTCTATGTAGCTATTTTCGCCAGCCTCGTGGCGAAGGGGTGGTTCTTTCAGGTGACGCCGACGTTCCGCGCGACCGACGCAGGGCCGGTGCTCATCTTCCAGGTGGTGGAAAAACCGATTCTGACGCAGGACGCGCAGTTCATCGGCAACAAGAAGATCAAGACCGCAGCCCTGCTGAACCTCACCGGTCTCAAAAAAGGCGTGGCGTACGACGTGGCCGCCAACAAAGAGGCCGCCATCCGCATCCGGGAGCACTATCGCGAGGAGGGCTACCCCTTCTCCAAAGTCACTCTCGTCCGGATCGGTCGCTCTTGTGTTCACGCGGTCGGACGGCATGCCGAGTATGAGTTGTCGGCGACCTTTCGATGGCATCGTCGTGCGCGTCTCGATATCGTCGGTGCTCAGCTCTTCGGTCACGGATGAGAGAGGCATAAAAGCGTGGCATTCTCCGGCTTTGACCAACGATTTGATGACCCAGAAAGAGTCGACATCAAAAGCGGACTTAAGGGTCACGCCGGCTTTCTTGGCGATCGCGTCGACGACCAGCCGGACACCATATGGCCGATTGGGTAGTGCCAATGGTTGCTCCAAATCTCGACCGCTATTTAGATACAGTGCATGCAAAGAAGTTTGTAAATCTTCATAGGTACCGATGGAGACCAGGTAAGCATTGTTGAGACGTTGCATCACGCCGTCAAAATGCCCAGCCCCAAGCATGGTTTTATTTTTCTCATAACAAGACGCTATGTGTGCATAGGCAACCTTTTTTATCTGCGCTTGCACAGCCGCAGATTGATTCTGGTATCGCGTATAAACTCGAGCGAGATAGTGCTTAGCGTCTAACAGAAATTGCCTAAACAAACGCCGTTAACAAATATGGTGCACAACCAATCACTAGACTTCAAATATTTCCTAATGTTCTTCGTAAGTAGGATCATTGTGTTACGTTATTTCATAAAGTTTTTCCAAATACCTACGATGTTTTCAAGCTGCCATGTGAGAATTTTCTCTTTGTACGTGACCCTCATGCCTGAGATCGTATTTGCGCTCATTGCAGAACTCCCTTTTAATTTTTTTGGTGAATTCCTCTCGCATCTGGGGAGAAATATAATACTATCTGTATGGGATTGACTCAAGATTCTATTGACTGTTACCAAAAAATCGGAGGGCAACTAGGCTTCCTCCCCTGCTCCTTTTTTCTCAAAATTATTCGATCAAAACTATGAGAAAGCCAATTAGCCAAAAAAATAAATATACAAATTCCGTTTTAATTATTCAACTGCGGAGAGTCGAAATCAAAACATGCATTGATTCAAAAACGTTAAAAAATTAAATAAAAAAAAACAAGTTCTTTTAACTGAAAGTAAGGAGCGACATTAAAAAAACGAACAGAAATTACTCTGTACATGAAAGGGGTTGACCCCTCATCAATGGGTGATGCACTGGGCCGACCGGCCGATCTGGCTGGTGCATGGCCAAAACCGCCACCCGGGCAACGTGGTGCAAACATAGGGGCGCCAGTTCCCACCACCTGCCGTCGACATGCGCGTTGTCAGTTGCGTTACAACACACACCATTGTCGCCCTCGCGCTTGTCGCGAGGGCCCATTTGCGGGGCGGTTCAGACCTGTGCCAAAGGGAGATGGTTGCGTTGACCCATCGAAACTGGGCGTTTGCCACCTAGGGAGTCAACCCGTTCTATCCTATTGAAATACTGGGATTCGTTGCCGCCTACTTCCAGTTCAAGGTGCCGCCGGTCCTGCCGGTGATGTTCGAATTGTACGGATACGAGAAGACGTTCGGCAGCGGCTTCATGTCAACCTTCGCCGTCGCCGGCATGCTGATCAGTGTCCGGGTCGGCCGTGCGATCCGGCGCGAAGGGGCCCAGCGATATCTCTTCGCCGCCTTTGCATTGATGCTCTTGGGCACTGCGCTCGGCCTGCTGTGGCCCGAAAGCGCCACCGCCATGCTGGTGTCACGCACCATCGAGGGGCTCGGCCCTAAATAGATCTTCAGGGCAAATTTAAGTGAGTCAACCTTTTGATGTATGTATGTATGTAGGTATACCTCCGCGATTTCATAGAAATTAGAGCACTATTGTCACGGGGATCAAACCAAGTTTCAAGGCCGACCGAGTCCTTTTGACCGACCTTACGCGGTCAAATTGTCTAATGGAAAATATTACAACCTGTTTGCTGAGCTCATAAAATTCAGAAAACAGGTTGGACGGAACATTGTAATGTCAAAATTAGGATTGCTCCTCCAAGGAATTGTCAGTAGCTGAAGATGTCTTCAGCCCCAGCCGAACGGTACAGGCGTTTGAGAAAACTTTTTCGATTCTGAGTCGAGAATATTCAAAGATAAATCTTAAGTTTCATCCTCTTTCATCCATCTGTTATTGTGTTTACAACTGGTCATAAATAAATTCAATTCAATTGCTTTTATGGTTACTTTACACAGCCAAGTTTGCTTTGAAGAGAGTAATAGAAGCTTCTAATGTTATTGAAAAACGAAAAATATGCGGGAGAACTGGACTAATCGATCGACGGCACTGAGTATAAAAAGTTTTTTGGCTTAATGGCTTTCTCAAAGTTTTGATCGGACGATTTCGGAAAAAAGGGCGGGGGAGTGGGCTTAGTTGCCCTCCAGTTTTTTTGGCTACTTAAAGAGGCCACTAAATATACCTAACTTACAAATTAACTTACGCAACAAATTTCTGTATTCATATATTTTTATTACGTATATGAGGGGTTTTGCTCACTCGTCAGTATCTCGCTCTTTACACTAAAGTTCGAATTTTGCTCCAATTCTTTAAGAATGACTCTTGAATCACAAAGGGCCGTTCAATCGATGAGTTGGTGTCAATGTTCAACTCGGAAATCGCAACGGTCTTGTTAAAGGCATTTATGCTTTGAAGTTGCTCATTGTTTGAAATTGAAATTTTCCGGACACCAAGGCTCAATGGGAAGCCGTTGATTTCCCGAAGCCGGTCGTTGTTTCGAATGAGCAAATCTCCACCGATGCTGGATAGGAGAGGAAGATCACTTTCATCAATGCTCAGCAGGTCATTGTTGTCAAAGATGTATACCGATCTCCTGACGATCAATAGATTGGTCAGGGATTGGATATGTGCGTATCCAGTCGCTTTGGTAATTCAGTAGGAACTGCAGTGATGCTTTCATTCGCACAGACTAGGTTCAACTTATCCAGAGTTCTATAGTAGCAGCCAGGTACTTCCCAGTTGTCCCTGGCTGGGGGTGAACTAATGAGGGAGAATGATTCATGCCGGAATATATTCGACCCATTGCTATTTGTAGGAACTGGAGACAGTACTTTGTATTTGCAATGGTTAAGAAAGAAGCTGCGAAAGTACGGCTCTTTAGCGTAAGCCCGAGAATCAATGTCACTCTGATCCCTTTGGACCACAAACTGGGCCATTTTCGCTTCCGGGCGGTTCTCGGTGTTGTATGGGGAATCTCAAGAGAACGTGGGGGGCCAAACGGGTGCGGGCAACCAAATCTCGTTCCGTCATAACAGCTACGACCGCATCGTGCCAGTTGTCGATTTGCAATCTGGTATCGAGTGGTCGCATCCGTGTGAATGCTTCGGCGGAAGCACCTTCTTTGCACGAACAGCCATTGAGAGCCAGTCCTGGATCGATGCCATGCCGACCGGGGACTTGGGCTTTCTCGGTGTGGGTGATTCACTTTTCAGCGTGAGGACCGGTTCGACCGCCCCGACTGATATTGAGCGTGGGAAGGAGTATGGAAGAGGACGCAGAGGTGGCGTTGGTCGTTTCCCTGCAGCAGGGGCTGCTGGAGCAGGAGAGCGCGTCTCATCTGCTGCCCATGCCCACCGTCAGCCTCGATCCACCGGAATTCGCGCAGCAGAGGGAGGCCCAGACGCCGGGGAGCTTGTTTGTCGTGGCGACAATGGCGAGGGCAGACAATGGCGAGTGCGTCGAGTTCTGCATCAAACCCCACCCACTCGTAAGTTAATAATACCTCATTTTTTCTAATTTTTCCTCTCCCTTCAGCCCCCCAGATGGTCGAATCGGGGAAAACGGCTTTATCAAGTTAATTTGTGCAGGTCCCTAATGCGCCTACCAATTTTCATGGTAATAGCACGTCCAGAAAGCACCTAACGCACTGGATCCTCCCCCCTAACTCCCCCAAAGAGAGCAGATCCATTCCAGTTATGTAAATCACATATCTACGACATTTGCCTATTCTATCAACCAAGTTTCATCCCGTTTTTTCCCCTCCCTGGTCGCGCAGCTTGTGATCGACGCCGTCCTGTTCAAGTCGCGCAACAATGGTCTGCGCCTCGGCGTAGGTTGCATCTGCATAGAGGACGCTCATGGAGGGCGCGCCCACGCGCGCCATGATCAGCGCCAGCGCAGCGGCGACGCCGAAACTGACGCCAATGATCGCAGCGAGCCGCGTCAGCCCGAAAGATTGGATAAATTTTGTCAGTTCGTTCACGACGTTTCGCCATTTGCCGGCGCGCCGAACCCACCGTCACGGCGCCTTACCCGGCAAAATTTAAACGAAACTCTAAAAAACAGAATTTTGATGTTAAAATATACATCAAAAGAATTAGATTTTCATGCTGATTTTAAATATATAAGTTTCATCAAATTTAGCCTTTGTCATCAAAAGTTACGAGTCTGAAAAAATCTATCTTATTTTAGAAAACAGGAGAAAACACCCCCTAAAAGTCACAGAATCTTAACGAAAATCACACCATCGCATTCAGCTTATCAGAGAACCCTGTAGAAAATGTTCAAGCTCCTATCTACAAAAATGTGGAATTTCTTATTTTTTGCCCTAATAAACACAAAATTGAATTGATGGCATAGATCGTTCTGATTGTTATAATAATCAGTTTTTAACCCTGCTCTTTTTTCTAAGGCTTCTAAAAACAATTTTTAACTAATTGAGAGTTTTGTAATTTTCTTCTATTTATATCTCCACTTCTTCCAAATAAGATCTATCTTAATTGAGAGGTCTACAACGTTGCAGGTCTATAAATTTGTCGTTAGATTTTGTCGCAAGAGGAGAAAAAGAGCGGAACTAAAAGCCTAATCTCAATCTAATATCGGATGTTCATTCAAATGAACAGAAATTACTCCAAATACGAGGGAGCCTGCCTTCTCCTCAGCCCCCTGTCCCTTACGTTTTAAGTTCAATCCCTGATTTTAGCAGCGTTTCTGCAATCCTAATAAAAATTATTTCCAACGAATTTAAACATTAGGGAGTAATCTTAACAGCTAACGGTGGTCGGAAAGAGCATGTAAAAGCTATGATTAAGAGACAAAAAGGAGTTTCGTTGATAATTCTACGCAAATCAACTCTTTCCAGTATCAAAGATTTCAGATACAAGATGCAAAAATTTATCGGAACAACATTTGCAAGATACTAGCGCACAAAAAGGCAGCAAACGTATATTCGAATCAATTCAGCTCTGCCTTTGCATCTAAAGGATAACATGAGCGTAGACATTATTTTTTCAAAAACAACATTTTTTTTCTCTATTTCTCTTAATTACCATTAAAGTGCCACAACCATATCAAGGTCACCTTAGAAGTATTTTAAAGATATTATCATGGCGAAGTAGTATACCTGTTCAACGGCAGGGATAATCATTTCCATGCAAAAGTCCATTGCTAAGCCAAGTTATCATCGAACAACTCGGTGAAAGCCTGGCTGGCAGCATGGCTGGCATTTACGAGGCAGCCAATACCGCTTTGGAAAAGCAGGGCATCAGTGCCAGCCTCTCTCTAAAAATCAGCAAGGCACCTGAATCACAGACTAACCGTAACGTTAACCCTCCTGCGCAAGGAAGTGGGGGAGGTGGCAGTGGCGGACAGGGTTACTCCACCATGCAGGCGGGCGTTTTCCCCGGGGTTCAGGCGAGCAGTCAGGGGCAAGCGCAGAACCAGGGCGCATTCCCGGCAGCTTTTGATACATAATGCAACCATGTAAAACTAGGTTGCACATGCAACCATGAAACATGTAAAATAGACTTAACTGTACTGGGCTTTAATAAAAAACTGAACTGTGAACTGTATATTTTCCTTCCCACAAGATCAATCTGACAGATACTTCCTCCAAACAACCTCATACTTTTTTGCCAAAGTGAATACCTGAGCTCCTGTACCTTGTCAATACAGAGGAAAGGAGTAGAAAGAAGTTCTCACTTCATTTGAAGACATCTCTGAGGGAATCGGTCATGGAGATTTTATGCGAACCGGAGATGAATCGCATACATGCGTTTTCAACATCGGCGTCATCGATGGCCAGCCAGAAAGTAACCGCTTTGGAGGGAGTCAAGGGCCAGTAGCTTGCATCTTGGTGCCAGTCAACCTGCTTGCCGTCCCCTGGCATTTTGCAAAAGAAATGAGCACCCCATCCGATCACGTGGTCGCCAAGCAAATCACGCGCGATCGCAACGATTCGTTCATCACGCATTAAGTCGTAGATGCGATCATGCTTTAGGTGCGCGGAACTGATCGAGTAGCTATCGTTGGGGTAGCTAGTAAAACATCTAAAGTTAAAGAAATTACAAAAAACTTTGAACGATATGATATCTCAAATATTTCTAAAATTGTAAATAAAACTAAAACTCAGAAAACAACTCTTTCAGATACTATAGGTCAAAGACCTGGAGCATTAATACATGTAGGAGAGAAAAAAGTAGATCAAGTAACAGTAGATTTGATTGAATATGATGGTACAAGTATTAATGAAATAAAAAATGCAACTTTCGATGAGTGTTTTGAATCTAAAAATAAATCTAATGTTTCTTTCTCGTCTACTCCCAATTCAGCCTTTGCCATCTCCAGGTGTTCACGAGCTTTCTGTGTATCTGGCACATGTTCAATGGGAGGGTGTTCTGCCCTAAATGGGCCATCGACGCCTTTGATCCAATAAGGAAACATCGAAGTGCCTGGAAGATAGGCAGGTTCTTTTAGTGCTTTGTAGACGAACTCAACTGGATCGATTGAGAGTTGCAGTGCTTTTCGTAGATGATAGTTCGAAGTTATGCGGCCTTCTCTAAAGTTACTGACAACCCAGAACACTGACCCATCGGGTCTTTGTAGACTCCATATTTGATATAATATCAATTGGGAAAGAAGGTTCATGTCATTAAGATATTTATGACTAAAAGCTCTTGGGGTCTTGAAAAAGACCTAAATACCAATTTATCTTAACTATTTTGAAACTCACAAATGAAGAGGTAATTAGGCAGTCGGAACGTGGCGGAGACCCATAATTCAAAGGCGCACATCAAAGATTATGGAAAACTGAAAAGGCTGGGAGCTCAAACTGGTCTCCAGCAAAAAGAATACAATTGATACCGTGAATGTACCCCGCGTGCTGCTGTAGACGTTCATCAAGAAATCCCTTTTGATGAGCCAATTGTGGCAGGAACACCGAACCTACAACGTTAACTTCCAGAAATACCGGGCCATTATCAGTAAGCGCAACATCCCATGCTTGAATAGGTATCCCATCAAGGCAGCGGGTTAGATCTAAGCATTGCCGCAGAACCTCTTGCCAGTCGGGAATTTTAAGGCCGGTCAACGGTTGGCCTGTGTCAGGGTGAGTTTCGTGGAAAGAAATATCTTTACCCATCCCTTGGACACAACGTCCTTGTTAATTTTACCAAAAAATACTAGGTACTTTTATGTAGTTATTTCCTGAAAACATGTAGATATTTTCCGAAAATAAGTATTTATGTGCTAAAAACGAAAAATATGAAAAAATATGCGTTTATAACTTCATTCTGGGAGGTCCTCTACTTGTAAAAACACTTTGTGCATTTTGAACAACGTGGAGTCTCGGAAAAAAATGTGTGTTTTATGTAAAATCTGGCCCCTGCTGATGATATGTAGTGGCAAACATTCCTCGCATTGGAATAATATATAGTCCTGTTGCAAAACTGCATTCATTATAAGAAATTGTGTGTTTATTCCCTGTGAAAATGATCTAGTATTTAATTTTTTTAAAAATTATTATAAAGAAACTACTTTTTGTTATAAAAAAGATTTATATTATAACTATTTAAATATTATATCGTTTTCAGCAAAGCGTAAATGACACTCTATTACTATAGGGTTTGAGAAGGGGGCACCTCCAATATTATTTGTGGTGATATCTTATTGTTCAAGTTTAAATTGCTTCTTCATTTCAAATTCTGTTCATTTTAGGTTTCTGTATTGCCGGATTCACCTTTCTCTCCGGTATCGAGATCGAGTTTCATCTCTTCAAGCTGGAGGATCGCAAGCTCAGGCCCGAACAATCCGGCATGCCGGGTGATCCGCCAGATGTCAGTCCGCTGGCGCATGGCTTCCAGTATCTCGCTGAGTTCCGCATGGACGAGGTGGAGCCGGTGGTTGACCTGATCCGCCGGGACATCATGGCGATGGGCCTGCCGCTGCGTACCGTGGAGATCGAATTCGGTCCGAGCCAGGTGGAGTTCACCTTCGCGCCGCTACCAGGGGTTTCGTTTCTTCGCTATCGATCAGTAATCACATTATCAAAGGCTAATCCTCAGCGTTGAAGGAACAACAACAAAATAGCATCGAAAGAAGGGACTAAATTGACTTTGCAGCTAGTTGAACTTTATCCTTTTCAATCGTAGACATCGTGACGGATGAAAACTCGGAACATATCTTATGTAATTTTGTTGATATTATAAAGCTATCTGTAACTATTCAGGATCAAAATACCATAGATGACATTCTATTAATTATTACGAAACTATCTTATTCTTTTATATTCTTGTTTGCACATTTTTAGGGCAGTTCCACTATAGGCCATTTTATCATAGCTCCCTTGATGAAAACATGGGCTAGCCCAAATTATAACCTAGCCTATCTTTTTCATTTTGTGAATTCATCAGCATTGATTCAATTCACAGGCTATAGGTTGAAACAAGAATGATGGATGATGAAATTTATGAGAAATATATTTGCACATTAGAGGCATTGGGGGCAAAGTATAGTGAAAGTGCCCTAAAAAATATGTCAGGCTAATTAGACCTACAATTTTTCTATATATTGATTTCGCAAAGTGCGGACAGTGTCCTCACACTCGAGGTCGAGCCGCATATTCATCTTCACGCGGCCGACCGCAGAAAGGTCGTAGCGCTCTGGATCGAAGAACAGGCTGTTGAACAGCGTCTGCGCGGCCTCCGGCGTCGGCGGCTCACCCGGACGCATCACCCGGTAGATGTCGATCAGAGCTTCGTCCGTGTTGTTCGCCTTGTCGACTTTGAGTGTGTTCCGAATAAACGCACCCGTATTGACATGGTCGATATCGAGAATGGGCAGATCTTTCAGACCGATCTCTGGGATTTTGTAGTGTCAGGGCGTTAAAATGTGTATTTGCTGGTGTTATTTAGGCTTGAATTCGAGGATGACTCGAGTATTAAAATTCAAAACACTTTACAAATAAAAGCTTAACATCGAAATTTACAAGATAAAGCTTATTATCGACGTGCAAAGTATCAATATTTATTCTTTACCAATCTCTCTTCTACAGAGCAGTGATACACACGCAGACTAACGTCATTGAGGCGGGCCCTAACATGAAACGCCAGTCTTACAAAGAGTGGTATTGCCGTCTGTCAGCGAGCTGCGGAACGACAAGCTGATGTTCAAGGAACTGGACCTGGACAACCACACCGGCGCACCGCCGCAGGCCACCTTCACGTTCGAGGCGCCCACCTTCATCGGCTTCCGCCAGTTGCCGGTGGAGCGCTGGCCGGGCAAGCCGCTGTACTGGCTGGACTACGCCAATCCGCGCATCCGCAAGGAAGCCAAGATGCCGCTGAAGGTGACCGTGGCGATGCGCGACCAGGACGGCGACCAGGACGAAGAGACCGAAGGCGACTTCGAAATCATCGACATCGTGATGAAGTGGGAATTTATCAAGATTCAGTCAGACACAGACACTACTACCAGCTCACAAGTGGTATATTAGAGTCTGAAATAGGTGAATTAGGTTTTAACCGAAATCTGAGACAGATGAATCGGATTCTTTTTAGAGTTAGAGAAATATCAAGTGGAATTTATCAAGATTCAGTCAGACATAGACGCTACCACCAGCTCTTACGTGATGTACTGGAGTCTGAAATACATTATTAAGGTTTTTACCAAAGTTTGACAGGGATGAATCAGATTGTTTTCAGATTTAGGACCGCGTCGAAGACTTCAAGTGCCGGCACCAGCGCGCCCGGCTCCTGGAATTCCAGTTCGATTTCGCCGCCGGTCACGATGCCGACACGTTCGGCCAGAACCTTGCCGAGCGTTCCAAGCTGGGTCAACGAACCCGGATAGGTCGATTGCATCTGCCATGTCTCGGCCGACGCAATCCCTGTCGATGTTGCAAGGGCGAGCGCGGCGGCTGCCATCTTCAGTCTGGTCTTCATATCGATATGTCCTCCCAGGGATGGTTCAATGTCTGTGATGGCACGTCTGCATGCTCAGGTCGAGACGACCCACCTATCTGATCTTCCTTCTTTTGTATTTTGTAAATCGTACAAAGTCCTCCATGGCCAATAGGGTGTAGGATCTCATAGATCTGGTTAAAATCATGCTTCGCGTCCCGTTCCCGTACTAAGGACCGATGGAAACACCGACTGTGACTGCTGCTGTTCTTTTCGAAGCCTTCCAAATTCTGGGAGCGTCGGGTGTTTGATGATGGTAATAATAGTGCTGGTCTACTACTGGAGATACCCATCAGAGTTGGGTGGAAAGTGATTCCATATTGGCAATGATGAAATTGGCCCAGTGGTCAATCAGCTCGTCAGTCGCAGCCATTGGGAAGTTGAACCAGCCACCGCAACCGATGTAATTACAGAGACCAACGCAGACTTCGATCGGGTAGATATTTCTTGATACTCTGTCTGTCGGGCTGGGGAAATTAGTAAGATTGTTTTTATCACTAATTTCAGTCCTTAAAGACTTCATAAAACGAATGTTGTGTGATTTCCATGTTGTATGAAAGGCCAAAAACTCAGGAATGAAATAACGTGTTGGATGCCGAATACATTTGAGCATAAAAGGTGGTATGACAACAAGCAATTCTCAGATAAAAAAGAAAATAACTTAATTTTTTACACACCGAATGAAAAAACTGTATTTAAACTTTTGAAAATTGCCATAGGGCAAGGGTAAGAGAGTTTTTGTTGATGTTTTATAGAGTCAAAGAGCGAGGCGTTGAGTGGGACAGCCCCTTTCATATATGGAATAATTTCTGTTCGTTTAAGTTTTAATATCGCTCCTTACTTTTAGTGGAAAAAAATGTTTGTTTTTACTTAATACTACGCTTATTCCAAATTTTTGAACAGTCTTTGCAATAGTTGCTTATGCATAGAAGTGCAATTGCAATTAATCATCAATCAGGACACCAAGATCTCAGCATGGTTACTAAAAATAGCTTTGTGGGACCCATCATAATGGTATATGGTAAGGGGTGTGTTTTTCTTCCCTGAGTCATCATCAAAGTAATGAAGGGACACTATTCAGTGTTAGTCTGTTCATTTAGTTTAGTCAGAGAAATTGACTTAAACTAAAGTTGACAGCACTGTTGTAGTGACCCTAATACTGATTTACCACGGGGATGAGTTGTTTATCGTCCACACGCACCATCAAAGCACCCTACGCAAGGGGCGCTAGTGCGCGGAAATGCCAGACTACTGCACGTCGATGAGTTCAACGACTTCGCGAAGGCGCACAATGCCAAGTTCGGCGAGGAAGTCGTTCGGGAGTTCCGAGACGCGCTTGACCATCACCAGATTGCTCACATGCTCAGTGAACGTGATGCCTTCTAGCGGTTCAAACGTAGCCGTGATGACCGTGGCGTCGAACGTGCCTGCTTCTACGTCAACGCTATTTATATTTTATCTCCTCTTTTATGGGGAATCTTGATTGGTCCAAACGACGATGAACTGAATTAAATTTTATTTCAAATCCAAGTACAACTACAGAAATACAACCTAACATGGGTTCTGTAAGCCTATACTTTTCCCATGAGCCTGTGCTTGCTTGCACCAGGACCAGGCGTTTCTCGCCTCATCTCGCATCTGAAACTCGGATGTATTATGTGAATCAACACATGTCCACACTAAAACCTTGTAAGTTACATAAAAAACAGAATGAGAAAAAGGAAAAGGTCTACAGAAAAATCTTTTATACCAGCGGTTCTCAAATTTACTTAGACACTGTATCCCTATTTAACCACAAACAACTTTAGGTACCCCTTCTCTGGTACCGGTAATAAGTAAACTATAGCTAAAGTATAAATAAAATTGCCAGTCCTATGATTAAAAAGTTTTTTTTAGTTTTTGTTGGCCGGCCGTGTACCCCCTAAGAATTTTCGCGTACCCCGAAGGTTACGCATATCACAGCTTGCGGACCACCGCTCCAGACAATTTTAATCCAATGAAAATCGCCCACGGGTGCCGCCCGGACACGCCCAGAGGCCGTCGGCGCAGACCGCGTCCACCGGCGGCACAAACGGGTCGCAGCAGTAGGGCTCCGGGGAGACGAGGCAGCGGGGCGGCGGCTGATCGCACGAGGCGCCCCCGTCCGACGGGTCCGGGACGTGCGTCGACGAGCAAGCGACGGCGAGCAGGGCGAGCAGCGGCAGCAGGTTCTTCACGGCGGTCTCCGAGGGTGGTGACCTCCCAGTCCTCAGGTTTCGTGCCAGAGCGGATTCGCCGGCCCGCGCCCGCCACGTGGAAGAGGCACTCCGGCCAAATGCGCCGGTTGTGAACGCGGAATATCCAAACAACAGCTTCGACTATCACGATCTCTACGATCACCAGAAGCTTCGGTTCGGCGATGTGGAGGCGGGATTTTCGCAGGCCGACCATGTCGTTGAAGCCAGCTATCAGATGTCGCCTATCGAGCACGCACCGACCGAGACCTGCGGTGCCATCGCGGCACCTGAAACGAATGACCGGTTTGTCTGCTACACGTCGACCCAGGCTTTGTTCTTTTCGCTCGGCACAACGGCGAAGTAGAAAGACGCGCCATAAATTTCTATTCGATTCCTCGGTAGTCTAACTACACTTGTATTTAAAAGAACTGTATAAGATACCAGTATTTAGCTTAGCTGCATAGGGCTGTATCGCCATTTGCGTCGCTGCAAACACAGGAGTAGAAACAATCCAGACTCTCACCCAAAGTCAACCTGAGCGGACAGGTACTCCCCTCCCCCATTAAAGCTTTATTTTAATACTCGTGGTTTGCTTCACTTCTTCCATCACCACATAAGTGCGGGATTCACTTACGCCGGGTAATTGTAGGCTCGGTCAACGAGGATGCAAGCTTATGTTTGTAGCTGCTGATACGAACCTTGGAATCGAATCTTGCATTCCAGAGGTGATTTTTTGCACAAAGTGAACGGAAGGGTTGCGCGTGACGATTGGGAGAAAGAATCAGCACATGGACTTCGGTGCGGGAAATCGCTCCGTATTGCGGAATGAAACGGAGGTGGTTCAAGGGAGTGTTGGATCTGAATCCTCTCAGGCATCGCCGCCTCAGAGACGCCTATGGCATACGACTCATTGGTCTCAGATTCTGGCTAGGTAGTTAGAGGGTAGTTAGTTAGCTAGGCAGTCTAGTGGCCCATGGCGCCGGCGCCGACAATAACTACGTGCATGAAAGTCCTTTTACGATGGCTACCGTCAGCCTGGAGACGCAGGTTCCAACAGGGACCGGCGGCGGGTAGCTGGAAATGAAATGTTATGGCATCAGGCGGATTGGGTATGTGATGAATATCTCTGCGTCAGAAAAGGGCTGACCACCAGGTACGTCTGCTGGGCCAGGGTGTGCATAAACTGATCGACCTTGTCTTCCATAATAAACGGGGTGCCGGGTCCTACCACAGTCTGATGCCTTTTACAATACGGTTTTACAGGAGCTTCAGTAGAGCTATATGAGTCATTGGTACTCAAGCAAAATGAGAACAAGAACATTGTGTCAAGGGACTAATGTAGGATATGCACAATGGCAAAATAATGTTATATAATGTACAGAATGTAAGTCCTTGTAGTAAAAATTTTTCGCTTAGTTCCATCATTATTGTGTATATGTAAACACACCACTAAAGATGACTTTGAAGAATATTATTTCTTCATGCAATTTTCTTGGCACAACGGTGGCACCGGTAAAGGTAACCTTAGGTTCCGCTTTGGTGGTATTGACAATCATTGCTTTACCTTGCTCTACCTTTCGGTACAAGCTGGCAGTGAATAGAATCATTGCTACTGCAATGACGACGAAGGCGACTACGCCAGCGACAGCCATAGTAACTACACTCATATATTTGCTCCTTAAATGAGTTAATAGAGAATTCGATTTGTTTTAATTTGTTTTATTCTTGTTTGTTACACTGTAGATGGGTCAGATGACAAAGACATTAACTCTGATTCAGGAATTAAAGAGGTCTGGCGATGGGCTGTGATTGTAGATGGAATGTTGATACTGATGGTGAACTCACTTGAAGGGTGAGCAAGGAGTATCATTTAGTTGGTAAACTAAATCATGAAATATTTAGGATACACCACGATTTTAAAATTAACATAAAGTTACAACTTGGTCCGTCCCATTTCATCTTGAGAAAACACGTGATGCATCACCCAGTACAAATGTCAATCTCACCTCGGCACTACTTCATATACGAAAACAACACGTTATGAGTTCTGTTGCTTTGGTCGAAGGTCGTGTTCCGGATCCAGAACATCGACACCAACGTGACGAAGCAGAACTACCTGTTCGATTCGTTCACCGTCGGCAAGAGCGCGCACGGACCGGTCGTCGCGTACCAGAGCATGACGCGCCACTGGGGCCACGCGTGGAACCAGGCACCGTACTACACGAAGTTCGTGCCGCACACGGGTTCGGCGCTCGGTGAGGTCGAACGACTCAACTTCGTTTGGTGGTTCGACTGGACGAGCAACGCGATCACGCTCGAGCCCGGCACGTACACGGCCAACATCTGCCTGAATGAGATGTTTCAAAAAAAACACTCGTATCCTTTCACAAAGTTCCAAATCCCATCCACTATAAGTACTGAATTTGATCATATATTCCAGTCTTTTACTTCAAAAAAACTCCCAACACTTGCAACAATAAAATTAAAATTTTGTCTTTTCACATGAAATGTCATCGCAATGTTTCAACAAATTGTCTATTGTACTTCAAAAATGTTGTCAACTTCACATTCACTGCAAAATACTCGAACCATACAACAAAAGAAACCGTATGTGTTTACCAAAATTTCCTGCTCAAGCTCATAGGTGAGGGAGGAATAATACTAGTCCGATACCAGTTCAATGCTGTTGTAATGCTTGATGAATTGAGAAATGTTACAGTCACAATAATGGAAAGTTGCAGATTTTGGGCATTTTCCTGGGATATACTTAAAGGTTGCTAATTAATCTGAGGTTGCTAATTATGTGGCAGTTCAGAGGGTTAAAAAAAAACTTCTCACTAATAATGACTTTTAGGAAAGGCTCTTTTGGTAGTTGAAAGAAACATGGTTCTGCAACAGCATTGCAACACACAAATATTTCTCCAATTTTGTCATTTTTTCAACTTAAGAATTAAAATATCCAATTCTAAATGTGTTAGGCATGTTGGATTTGATTGCATTCAATACAATTATTATATAAATTCTGTTAAAATTGGCTAACCATGCAGTGTTTTGATTGTATTTGCTTTCACTATTATAATACTTTGATAAAATAGCTATAGAGTTGCCTATGGCTAAGTGCTTATAAGCTTTCATCACAAGCTGTATCTTCGATAAAATATTATTTAGCAAACAGATTTCAGCTGGTTTCTTCGTGCAGCGGGAAGCGGAAGCGCTCGGTGCGGGTGCGCGAGGCGGCGAAGATCGGCGTGTAGTAGCCGGTGAACAGCACCGTCCCCTGGTCGTCGCAGCCGACGGAGGTGTAGACGTCGAAGCGGCGCTCGATCTCGGCGGCGAGCTCGGCCTCGCCGTGCCCGGCCTCCAGGACGACCTTCAGCTCCTCCAGGCTGCGCACGACCTGGGCGTGGCCGATGCCGCTCATGGGGAAGAAGCCCTTGGAGGAGGGCTTGGCCAGGTAGCGCAGGCTGTTGTCGATCCAATAGCTACTTCCAGGTAGAATGAACCTTAAACTGTGTGCCAATGCTTTCCTTGGTCCAAAATTTTGCCTGTAAAGGAAATGTCAGGGCAAGCATATTTTGAACATTGTTCATAAACACATTGTTGTAATAAGATGAATGATTGTTTTCTTTAGTTATTCTATATTTTTAACATCTGAAAATAAATCATCTATTGAAAACAATCAATATATTTAATTCATTTTTTGATGGCAATTTGGTATGTCTGAACAACTAAAACCTTGGGTAATAGTCAGTTCCATTCACTGACGCGACTCGATCCCTCGCTCGGCCGGTGGGCCGATCGCATCCTGCGCGAGACCGATCGCAACGGCAACGGTGGCCTCGGCAAGGTGGAGCTGGAGTCGGCAGAGCAAAAGCCACTCCGCGTCCTCCCGCCGCCGCCGAAGTCCAAGAAGCGGAACGCCAAGAAGAAGATGCACTGAGGCGCACCCGAACGGGGGCGTTCGGCATCAGGCGCAGAGGCCAGTGGTGCGCAGCGAGAGTTGCTGCGTGGTCGCCGGCCCCCTCCGCTACTCGCGGCGTTCGACAAAATCGCCGACGGGCCAGGCCGGCACGTCTATGTCGAGGGCGATCTGACGGATCAGGATTTCGTCGAGAACACGGTGGCGGCGGCCCTCTCGAATTTCGGCGGGATCGATTATCTGGTGAACACGGCCGGCGTTCTGTGGCTCGATCGAGACGGCTCGGCCCTGGATATAGATATGGAAGTCTGGGACCGGGTTCTGTCGATCAACCTCAAATCCTTCGCGCTTACCGCGCGCTATTGCGCGCCGATAATGAGGAGCCGGGGCGGTGGCGCGATGGTGAACTTTTTCTTATCGAATAGAAATTAAATAAATAATAAGAGCAAACAAATATACAACAGGTCTTTTTCATCAATATTATCTTCATAGTTATCTTATTCGACAAATTCATCTTCAGAATTTTAATCCAAGTCATATGACTCTTTATCAAGCGCAAAATCAAATGCAGGTGATGCTCTAATGTCTGGGAAACTTATCGTCCTCTCAACTATCTGAAACTTCCCCGTGTTCTTAAGTTCTTCCTCAGACTCATTCTGACATCCGGAATTTAAATCTCTTGAAGAGCGTGCGTACGGGTGGAATAACTTGTTACTTATAGGAAAAAACTTGTTAGTAATTCGAAATAACTAGATAGTCATGAGCAAAATTGTTCGTCGTAGAAAAAAATTGTTACTATTCTGAAAAACTGGTTAAGGGTAGGAAAAGATTTAAAGCTTGTTACTCGTAGGAAAAAAACATGTTAGCACTGCGAAAAACTTGTTACTCTTAGGGAAAAACTTGTTAGTTTTTTGAAAAAAATCTGTTACTCATAGAGAAATTCATGTTAGTATTATGAAAAGAGTTGTTACTGAGACTTAGTGACTGAACAGGTGTTTAAAAGTCTCTTTGTCTGTCTTTGGATGTTTTGTGTCTGAATCTGTGTGCTTGTATTTATTCCTCTGTCTCTCTCTCTCTATCTCCCTCTCTCTCTCTCTCTCTCTGAGCCTGTGTGTCTGAGCAGATGTTTACTTTTTTGTCTGTATGTCTTTAAGGGTTTGGTGTCTAATTCTGTGTGTTTCTAGATGTTTTGTTTGTCTGTCTTTCTCACTCTCTCTCTCTCTCTGTACCTGTATGTGGGAGTGGCTATTTGCTGTCGAACGCAATCTGTACCCCAACGTCGACTTCTACAGCGGGATTCTGTATCGCGCTATGGGGATTCCGACCAACATGTTCACCGTGATGTTCGCCATCGGTCGTCTGCCCGGCTGGCTGGCTCACTGGAAGGAACAGCGAGACGACGAGGGTGCCCGAATCAATCGACCTCGACAGATTTACACCGGTGCCCGTGAACGCAGCTTTGTACCGCTGTCGGAACGCAGCTGACACCGTCTTCGGCATCAGAAACTGAGGTCCGGGTTGTTCCGATCGCGGTTTCGCATTATTACTTTTAACAAAGTGGCTACCTAAAAATTTTGACTGAATCTGTTTTGGGGAATGGTGAGCGTGGGAGGGGGGTTAATTGCCGTCTAATCACTTTCGACTATTATAAAGGGCACTAGCCGTTTCAACTTTCAATTGAATGAGGCCTTTTCGAAGTTTCTACGACAAGTCCTTCCAGATGAAGTGCCCTGGTCTAAGACCAAAAAATAAATAAATAATGTATTGTGCCCACATCGCTCTGCTGCCTGTGATTGTTAATAGAAGAAAAGAATATTTCTCTTGCTGACTGCGTCAACGGCATGTATGTCTCACCTTACACCTATGCATTGGCCTGGGAAGTAGTCGAAGTTGGTCATGACTACTGGAATACTCTGTTGAATGGCTATATCGATGGCTACGGATGGACAAGCGGGCTTCATGTACGTTCGCATCTTGTGGGAACAATCGTGACTTTGTGGCGCAGAATGAGACTCATGCAATCTTTACTCCTTCTACTTTGATCGAGACAGGGCGATTATTCAGCTGGTGTTGATCCAGGTATTTTGACTTTTGTCAACCATGGGTTCTGCCGCTAACTCTGCCTGACATGCCGACTCGCCGCCTTCTTGCGCACAGGTCGACACGCGCACATCCAAGTCGCTACTGCATACGTTGTTTCTGGCAGCGCTGAGCTCTAACGCACCAAGCGTCAGACACGCAGCGAACAAGTAAGCGCAGCGCGACAAACTTAGTACCCTCGATTGCTGCTATTAGCCCACTTTCGCCACGCCCAACAGGTATCGCAATTGGGTAGGCGAACGAGGTGAAAGAGGTACCAACGATCTACCGTAACGTAGGCGGGATCGAGGCCTATCGCGAGCCCGCACGCCACTTCGTCGCGCTCCTGCGTGATCACATCGGCAAGGAGGACCAGGTCCTCTTCCCGATGGCCGACGGCATGATCCCGCCGGAGAAGACCACGGAGCTGTTGGCCGAGTACGAGAAGGTGGAAGAGGACTGCGGCGCCCGCGCCGAGGAGCTGCGTCGGCAGGTCCTCGAGCTGGGTGAGCGCTGGGCCGTGCCCCAGGCGTCCCACGCCGCCCACGGATGCATGGGTGGAACCTGCGGGGCGCACCCGTAGGATCCTGGGGAAAGGAGACGCCTTTGTGCTACCATGCCAAAAGTGATTTTCTGGTTGTTTAAGGCTGGTTGACTATAGTTCGTCTGTAAAAGGGGCTTAAAAACTGACTTTGTAAACTAATTTTGGTATCTTACGCCCTCCGACTTTGGTATTTCAAAGCTCAGGATGTTTTTTCGCATCAGCTTGTTTAGTGATGGACTCTTACTTTGGCCTGGACAAAATACTGCCAATAGCAACTAAAGGAGTTTTGAATCTGTCTATATAGCCTTGTCAAACACGAAGTTTTTATCGTCAAATCGGCTGTGGTTTCAATATTTCAAGAACAAGGAAATATCGATCTGGATGAAGCTGCACCGGCTGTAGAAAACCTCTTTGTAAGTTTTTTGCATGAATAAGGAGTGGAAGTAAAATTGTCTTTTTATTGTAGCCTTCTTTTCAATGTAATGAAAAACACTTAGAAACATTTGGAAAACACTTAGAATTGTAATGCTTGCTTGCAATCAAAAACTGCTTAAGCATTTTTAATTTTTCTTACATACTCTTAACTCCACTTACTAAAATTAGAATTGAAATCATCGAAAGCAATAGTGAAATTTTCTATCGAACTGGTGATCTTATTCGAATGGACAAGAGCGGTCTTCTATATTATCTTGGAAGAAAAGATCATCAGATCAAATTACATGGACAAAGAATCGAACTAGGAGAGATCGAACGATGTCTCCTCAACATCAACTCCATCTCTGCCTGTGTAGTGATGAAGTGCGATGCTGACCATCTTGCTGCATATGTTCAATCATCGACTATGACTGAAGCGGAATTGCGCTCTCACTGTCAATCATATCTACCACCTCATATGCACACTTTGTGTTGATTTCTTGGCTTTTCAAAAAGCTTACAAACATTGGAGAAAATGGCAATTGGTCTGTGTAACTCCCAAATTTTTTGGATTTATGCCCTTCTTTAAGACACAGATAACAAGACCTTCAAAAAGGGGAGTTGGAACAGATTACTGACCAACACAAGTCTGAAATAATAGCAATATACAATGCATAAGAAGTGAAGCAGTGGATAAGTGGCACTCAGTTTGTACCTTGTTTGATCCTGGGGCTTTACAAGGTTTCATTTAGCAAATGAATTTTTTATTTAGATTAGGGTAATGCCTTCTGCAATGTTTTCCTTGAACGGCCCAGCTGCAACAGCCAGTATGCAATAGGATTCTTTAATAATATTATCTTGTCTTATCTGAACTCTGATGCCAAATCTGTTGATGTTATATTTTGCTATTGAAATCTCCTTTTGAAAGTTTTGGTTTCTACTAGCACGAGCCGCTCTTTACTTGTGAACTTTTTGGCTATAATTCAAGGAGTCTGCTTCCAAGGGTAAATTAGTTTATAACAGAGGGTTGATCTGAGTAAGCATACCGATTTCAGCCGTTTGTAAATAACCTTGTAAAGAGGCTGCAAAAAATGGGATACATTGACTGGGATTTTGAGGATGGTAAAGTTCTTTTCTCAAGCGAGCTTCACGAGATCTAAGGATAAAAGGAGGTCATTGCTGTCAAGAACAAGAAAGGTCTTTTCCATGACTTGAGGAAGGATAAAATCTCTAAACCAGTCATAAAAGAGATCCATAGTCATTTATCCTTTATTAGTAGCTATATAACATCCATCTGGACAGTATCAGTTCACAAACTCCTGCTCATAGGAGGTAAAGTCTTTATGCTGTTGCTGAAAATTAGCGACCAGGGTAGATTTCCCAACCCGACGAGGTCCTAAGATTACTGAGATATATGATCTGCTAAATGACTGCAGCACTTGAGTTTCGATCTGCCTTAAGGTGTACATACAGCTAAATGCCTTAATTTACTCTAATTACTGCAATTTTAATACTTGAATGGTAAAATTGCAATGTAATTTTCATACTCGACCATTAAAATTGCAATGTAATTTTGCTGCTCGAGTATTAAATTTGCACAGTTCATGGTGATTTTGTTACTGCCAAGTACTATATGGATATCTATTAAGGGATAATTGAGTGAAAATCATTGGCAGTTCTGGCCTCTCTTGCGCCTGGGACAAAATCTTGATTAGCACCCCTCTCCTCCAGAAATTTTCAACCCAAATTTTAACAAAATTATCATTTATTAACGAAATTACTGTGCATTTGCTAATTAATCAATATTTTTTTATTATTATTATATTAACTTAAAATTATTACTATTTAATTCTTTTTATTGTTTTATTTATTTGATTGATTTACTGCAACCTTTACAGATTTTCACCTCAAAACGACGGGTCACCGGGTCCCCCGAGGGAATCACCCGCAGCACCTCGCCATCCAGGGGGCGATCCAGCGCATCCAGCTCCACCGCCAACTTCTGGCCCACTGAAATTGCCGATACCCGCTGCTCTGCCACAAAGGTCTGAAACACCAGTGAAGATTGCGACTCAATCAGCAAAATGGGCGCGCCGGTAGTGGCCAGATCGCCACTCTGTTTATGCAGCACGATCACCACACCGTTTACCGGACTGCGTATGGAGGTATACCGCAGGTTACCGAACATACCATCGAAGAGAACATTCTTACGAAGGCTCAACAAAAGAGAAATCTTGATTACCTTGTAATGGACAAGGGTCATTTCGACGCGTCACAACTTCTTGGACATGGGAAGGATGCCAAAGCGAAATCCTCAGAGCCGGATGAAATGAAGGATGTCTACACAAAGGGAGGCTTGCGAGCAATCCTTGGAGTTCAGCCAGAGGACGCTGATGAAAAAGAAGCAATTGGTCAGGAAGACAAGAACATGAGCAGCGAGCAAATGGAAAAGGCAATGACTTAGAGCAGAAAAAGACTTCGATTCATCCATTGAAAGGTCAAATATCATGGTTGTAGAGATAGCCACAGGCTAGCAAAGAGCGAACCACGGTGTATAGCAACCAAAAGTTAAAAAAAAATGAACGGTGAAAAAAATTGTCATTTGAAGCTGATTCAGATATGGTCATTATTATTTTGGTTAATAGTAAAAATTTATTAAGAAAAGAAATTACTGGAGGTTTGAAACAGACCTTGATATTCTTTATGAATTTTTGGCGGATCGGAATGAAAATTGTGCCATTGGTTCGTCGTCGCAATTCGTTTCACAAACCCCTGGATGCGCGGATGATTCAACAAACGCCCCGCGTTTGAGACTTCCACACGTACGAGTGGTGGAGACTCGAGAAACTCCGTCGCGGTCGGAGGTCCAGCGACCCCATGTGATGATCCTACCAAGAGAAGTCCCCAAAGCCCGATCAGCATCTGACGTCCAACGTGCCGCATGGGAATTTCCATTCGTAAGACCAATTCGTCATCTGCTGAGTGTTACCCACCGATGCCGTTCACGGTTTCAATGTTTTTCGATTGTCGAAGACGATGAGAAGAGATTGTGCAAAGAATTTTCACTCGATTATATGATCAAGGCAGTTAATTTCTATGATGAGATCAATCCAAAAACTGGAAAACGAAAGCAACGACGGGAAACAGTGAAACGTAACTTTCGACGCATTCCGCACCAAAAGTATCTCGCCCGGTTTCGTCATTATCTTGAAAAGCATGGAACGAAAAAGCAGAAGCTCGACAAAATTGATGATCATGTATTTGATATGTTCGAACGAGCTCGAGAGAATGCCTTACCCGTGTACGATATTGGCCAGTGCCGAATGGTGCATGCCGAATGCCGAGTTGAGAAGACTTGCCGATTAGAACTGGAGGGTGAGGTTTACAACCGGCACGTGTGCGCCTGTGGGCGGTGGGCTGAAGGCCATTTCGATGCGTGCGTTGGTTTTATTGGCAGTTTGAATGGCTGAAAGGCCGGCCAGTACCCGATTGGCTACCAACATCGCGATAAATATGGATCGCCGGCGCCGAAGCGATTCTGCGTCATCTCGCAATTCTCTAAACGCCTGAAAGTCGTCATCACTCTCCCAATCCTAGGCTGGAGGCATGGCAGCGACGACTCCTCAGGGCGACCCCGAAGAGCGCGGCAAACGGCTGACGATGCTGGGGTACGAGATCGAGCTCTGGCGCCTGCGTCTCAAGGTCGAGCCGGCGGACTTGGAGGCGCGCTCGAAGTGTCGCGCAGCCCAGCGTGCTCGCAAGCGGCTGGCGCGTGAGCGCGGGTTCATGGCGAAGGCGCGAGCAAAGAAGGTCGAGATCCAAGCCAGCTCGATGCGGCTGAGTCTCAGCGATCCGGAGCGAACGATGGGCGCGTGCGGGTCTTTCGCCCTTAGATATAAAATAAAATTCCAAATCTCTGAAATAGAAATATGGATTCAGTTTTGCTCAAAATATATGAGTGTATGAGTTATGTTCAAAGTATATGAGTTTTGTTCAAAGTAAAAAGATGGGTATAAATACCCTATATTTTACTGTGTAAAGAACAATAAACTCTTTTTATTTACTCTTACACGTACTTTTTATTTTTCTGCAATCTTATTTTGACAGGTTTTAGATGTAAATGCATTTATCATGTTCGGATTTTTCGAATTTCAAATTTTGACATATTTCTTGTACCATGGAGTTCCCGTAGTTTTACACCAGAAACCCCTGATGTCGTGAGGGACGCGTTTGGTGATTGATAACGTTGTGGTGTCCGAGTTGGGAGATTCTGCAGGAATGGCTAGAGAGGCGGTTGCTGCAGCTTCCTGGAGACTTTGCAGCTTCTTAGACAAAAAATTGAGCAAAGAAAAAACGGGTTTAATTTTGACAAAGCAGTGAACAAAATAACAATATAAAAACTACACTTTAACTAAAAAAAAAAAGAAAAATTAAAATACTCCGTTTCTAAAACATTTACGGATAAGTTTTCATTTTGTAAATATTTGCAAAGCTGTATTGCCACAATTTGTTTTAAGGAAATACTTGGAGAATGTAATGCGGTGACCCAAATTTCATATAAACTGGAAACATTTTTAACTCTTTCAGATAACCACAAAGCAAATTTAACACTTGGTAGTTGGGCAAGTATTGTATCAGTACAATTGGTCGATTTTTCTAACACAATATCACATTTGGGATACAATTTATCTTTTTCCTCAACAATTTCATCAAGCATTCCATATCTCAGCGGAGCCCGACATGACCTTCCGCCAGATCGCCGTCCCCTGCCTCGCCATCGTGATCTTCCTCGCACTCTGGGAGGCACTGGTCTGGGTCATGGGCTGGCCCAACTACAAGATGGCCTCGCCGTCGGACCTGCTGCCCGCCTACGAGCGTTACTGGAGTCTCTTCCTGACCATGGGCTGGCAGACACTCTGGCGCACCGTCGTGGGGCTGTTGATCGCCGTGGTCTTCGGCACGGCTCTCGGCATGGTGATGGGCTTCTCGCGCACCATGCGCGATGCGCTCCAACCAGCGCGTTGCTAAGGGGTTTTATTACCAATGCCACATCTTCGCGCGGGTCCGCCGCCAGGGGCCGTGGAAGATGTGATATTTCTGGGACCGGTAACAACGAAAAAGGTCATTGCCAACACGTTGTTGTGCATTTCACGTGCAGAATCTCGCAAAACGCCCTGAGACGAGGTTTCCGGGAGGGGGGCGACAATAAAACTGACACGATAAGCAACACCTGATCGATCTGGGTGGGTTCGGAGGCCAACTTTGGGCTCGGAGACAGAAAACCAAGGAAATGGAGATTATAGATACAAACCTATGTCAAGTTTATATTAAGTCCGAAAATATCACAGATCCAAGTGGCAGAAGTAAAAAAATTTGAACCTTTTCTTGTTTTTGTGTTTCTTGTTTAAGAATTTGGAGCACCCATTCAGATGTTGCAAAAATATTAATTAGCAACACTTTCAAATAAATTAAGACCAACTGTTCCCATTTGAACTTTTAGTGTATTTAAACTTGTTTTTAAAGTAATACTAGGTACCCTCGATCTCAGTTTATGGTCTGTCAGTGGTTGGTACCTGTCGTATCTCGCTGTCGGACTTTTCACCGGACAACGGAGCACCCACTGATTTGTTTTCGTCTGCCCGAGCACGGAGTGCACACTTGCCAGCACAACCAAAGCAACAATAATAGCTCGCATGCCTGTCGGCTCCCTCAACGTATCCTTCTGTTGACGTTCCAATCCCACCATTTCAATCCCCCACTCTCACGCGCAGGCCATTCGTCATCGCAACTGGTGGCTGCCTCTGTCCTGGATCGAATACGTAGGCTTGCGTGTACAGGCTGATCCCACGCGCAGGAAGGTGCCACAACCCGTGTCGCGAGGAGCGAGTGACCTCCCAAATCAAAGAAGCTATGGTGAATGCCAACCTGATCAAGCCCAAGAAGATTCCGCCAGATATCCGCTAGCATTTCTTCCACAGAATCTCGTGGCGCGACGAAGGGTGTCAACGTCATCGGGTGCAGACCCGGTTTGGGCAAAGATTTTCGGTCAATTTTACCGTTGGGCGTTAAGGGGAGATTCTCCAGAGGCACAAAAATGGAAGGCACCATGTACTCTGGCAATTTTGTCCTCAAAAAATTTCGAGCCTCATCACCGGTGATGTCGGTGAGGTGGCGCGTGGTGCCGTCGTCCTGTTCTTTGAAATAGGGGTTACGGTGGAGCGGGAGGTAGCTGTCAAACATCGTCTCCACAGCCCCGGAGTCGACCACCATGCCGAACTTACCGATGAACCCGGTGCGGTATCCGGCAGTGCGGAGCAGGGTAGCATAGCTCTGATCCGTCATTGCCTTCGCGAGCGGCGGCGTATTGAACGTAAAGCCATGCGTCCGCTCTACGGTGCCGGTGAGCAGGCTGGCGCGGCTGGCTGACGCGGATGATGGCGACGCCGGATCTCGACTGCCTTGTGCTCAGTCCCGCTGACGGAATCTTCGAACCGCTTGTGGCCCTCGAGGACGAAGTCGCGCGCGACCAGCCGCTTGGCCGACTGCACGACCCCTGCCGGCCCGACCAGGCGCCGACGGTGGTCGCGGCGCCCCGACCGGGCACCGTGATCTGCCACCGTCCATTGCCGATGTCTAAGCTCGGCGACTGTCTCTACATCATCGCCGAGGACCTGGAGGGCTAACGAGCGGGACAGGCGGTCAGCGCGGATTAGATCAAATTAGCGCTAGCTAAATCTAATAGCTTTCCTTCTAGTTTTTTGGTCAAAAAACTTATCCTTCCGGATTTCCATTAGTTAGAAAGTCTCTTCATTTGACCAATTGTGTGAGATTTTGAAGCCTCTTTATCTTTTTCGAAAGTCCCATAGCACCTTTTTCAAATATGTTCCTTAATAAGGCTACCAAAAAACGAAACAGCCCGTCTTAACTTCCTGATTTTTGGGATACCGGCCCATATATTGTCATCTTTTTGCGTCATACCCAGAAATGGATGGCATTAGAACTTTTGATTTCCTTTTGAACTCTCTTGTGAGCATTTGAAATGAGCCATATTCTAGTCTTCTACGATCACTGGTTCGATATGATCACCCGTGGGGAAAACAGACAAACAAACAAAAAAAGAAATAAACACGCATCAATGATCTTTCTTCCAGCAAAAATACAAAATTCCACATTTTTGCACATAGGAGCTTGAAACCTTTACAGTGGGTTTCTCTGGTATGATTAATCTGATGGTTTCATTTTCATTAAGATCATTTGATGTTTTTAGTGTATTCCTACACAAATGATTCCTCTAGCTTTGGAAACTTTTTCAATAAGATTTTCCGGAAGTGTTGTGGTTATTTTTTTTTCAAGGGTGCTTACATAAGAAATGTGTTTTAATGGAGAATCAGAGTACAAAAAAGGCTCAGAAAGTTGACAGTTGATTTGCACGGGTCCCGGGATTGGAAAGCAGCTTTTTTCTACAGCTTGAGAAAGTGTAAAATTTAAATGAGAAGAAAGTTTTTCTGAGGAACAGTTCAAATTTGTCTGAAACCGTACAAAACCTTCAAAAATTTTAGAAAATTTAGGAAATGGTAAGGGAGATGATCGAAAAGGCAATATGGGAAATCCGAACTAAATCAAAAGACGCCCTGCGCATGCAAATTTTCAACAAAGCGTGCAAATTTTCAACAAAGAATTAATTTGGGTGTTAAGTTGGAACTTTCAGAGAATGCTTAAAGGAAAAAATCGTCTGACCAAAAAATAATATGTGCACACTATTGCTAGTACTAACTTTATCATAGGAATGGCTAATTCCACGAAGTTGAAACTTCCAAGACCTGATAAGAAGGATGTTCTCTGGATTGTCGAAAGTTAGACAACACCTGGGGTGATGATCTTCATTTTCACAGTCCGCCGTTCCAGAAGGATGACTCGTTTCCGATGCGTGTTGTGCTTCGTCCGGAACAGCAGGAGGCTTATTGCTACCCTGTGCCGCGGGAACTACATCGCTTTGATCTGAACCAAGCCTTACCCGAAATCGACGAGGAAATCCGCAAACTCAAGTGAGCGTTTGCGATTCCTGATCGTAGTCGCCTGTCATGACCTTGTAACACCGCGTACCAATGAACGCAAAAGAACTGATAGAACGTGAACCAGCCGTCGGTCGTCGCGTGCCCGATCGCGACACCCGCCCCGACGAGCCCCGCGAGCACGCCCGCGTAGACGAGTGCGCGCCGCGGTGCGCGGAACGCGTAGCCGATCGCGAGCGCGAGTAGGATGACGACACTCGACTGCTTGGTGAAGAACGCCGCACAACCGAGGGCCGAGGCGAGCAGCGGCCGGTCGCGATCCAGGGCACGGAACGTGGCCAGCAGCAACGCGAGCCGAAAAGAATCGACCCGGGCGAGATCGAACCACGCGTCTTCACGCTCAGCCGTCACATACTGCTTATCCATAAGGTGGAGTGGTGAAGACCAAAGCTCTGCGCCCGTCGGCCACCCCGATCGCCCTCGCCGCGACCCTGCTCGCTGCGTTCCTCGTGCTCTTCTCCCCGCTCTCGGCGTCCGCGCACGACGCGCTCGTGTCGTCGTCTCCCGCTGCCGATGAATCGGTCGACACCGTCCCCGAAGAGCTCACGCTGACCTTCAGCGCCAAGCTCATCGACGGTGAGGGTGCGACGGAGGTCGTCGTGACCGCCCCCGATGGTTGCTAAGATATCAATTAAGTCTTTATTATGTATCAGAATTTTATACTTGTTTTTCTTGTATTTTCAACAGTTGTCATATCTTTTTTCATTTTTTTAAATTTTTTGTGGGTTACCAAGATTAATTTAATTGCGCTATTGTGGTAGTTTAATAATCATCAATTGAAATAAGATTCTGTGGTCTTTAAGACTTTGGCTTGTTGACAAGGTTTAGAATGGTAGTTCGACCTGTGTCGAACTACCATTTACCGAATTATGTGTTTCCAACATACTTGTCATATGTATATCTGCAAGAATGCTGATAATAGCCTGCTGTAATATCTCTCAGTAGGGGTCGCATGTCGAGATACCCTCTGAGGAACCCACGGTGGGCACCCACTAATCTTTTCTTTACTGTATGTCGGTTAGTTTGTACACTGGGCGGGTATGTTGTCAACTTTCGGATCTTATGGGCCATCTCTTTAGGGTTGACACCCAGAATGAATACGATGAAAGGGCCTAGATCGATAGATTACGTACCTAAACAAGGAAGGCATTTCCTTTTCTCCCATGGGATCGTTTTAATTTTGGCCATCGACAGGCCCGAGAGGATCAGTTTATCACTGGTCAGCGTGCCCGTCTTGTCGAAACAGCATACTGCAATCAGCATCAGCGACTGTGCGCTACTCATACGACCATTGGTACGGCCATGTGGTGTACCGGCAATGCCGCACAAATGCCGCGATTAAACAAACCCAAACATACCATCCACCTTGCCCGCATAGGGGATACGAAAGGGTTCAGTGCAGAACACGCCTACCTTGCTCAATGCCATCAAGGAGTTATTCACGGCCAAGCTCAGCTCCATTGGGGTAGGTATTTGTATCAAAATTCCATTTATTAGAGTTTTGGTTACTATTGAGCCGGGTCGCTCCTTACTACATTTCGTTACCACGAACTGTTTGATGTAACATAAATTAAGCTAAAATTACATAATAAACTTATGCAACGGAAAATTCCATGATCACGTGTACTTGGCACAGCCAACCAACGTTACGAAAAAAAAAATTACACTCCAATGGTTCGTTCACACTGCATCGTAGAATCTTCAATTACTAGCATAACCTCATACTTTAGAGTATGTTGTGCATTCTTTTCGTCACCGCGCTCCCCGAGCCTCCGAGCACGCGATTCATCCGCGGAGACTCGAGCGGCGACGGACTCATAAACATCACGGATGCCGTGAGCATCCTGGGCTTTCTCTTCCTCGGCGACGACCCGGGCAGCTGCGAGGAGAGCTTTGATCAGGATGACAACGGGGCCGTCAACCTGACGGACGCGATCGGACTACTCAACTGGCTGTTTCTTGGCGGCCTGCCTCCGCGAGAACCGTTTCCAGGTTGCGGCGTCGACTCGGAGGCGATAGATACGATCGATTGCTTTTGTCCTTTTTCGGTTTGCAACTGCAACGCCGCTTCCAAATCCGTTTCCGTGATCAGGCTGGCGTGGATGAGTTGCTGACCGAAAGGCTTGGCCAGATTGGTCTTGGGTACAATCGAGGAAGCCGCGAGTAGGGAATCGGGGATTTCCGCTGAGGTTTGTGTAGTCATTTTGAAAAGCTCCCGACAGCATCAATCAGCTTTTCAAAGATGGAAAAATGTTTTTCGACTTGCGTGATTCTCAAGATGTCCGAGCAAAGTGGATTCAAACCCGAGGTTTTCGCGACACGTGAAAAACGAAAACAACAACAAGAAGAAAGAAGAAAGAAATTGGTGAATTCTTCTTCCTCATCATCATCATCATTAGCATTTGTACCGTCACTTGTGGATTCTGCTAAAATGAATGTTTCATATGATTTTACCAAGGGGATTGGTAAATCTGTACCACCCGAATGTACAGGGAAAGAAAGGATTGTACAAATTTTACGTTCCAATCGTCCTGTGGGGATACCCCGTGATACATGTCAAGCCTTTCCCTTGTGGACGGAAACGACACAATTATACGCAAGGCCCTCTGCAGGTCAAATCATGCTATAACAACAGTCAATGCAGCTCCCTATTCAACACTTCCTCCCTCAATGGGGCCAGACATATCCATAGACTGCATACAAAATTCGTGATATTTCTTCTTTCAGATTGACATTTTTCACCATTATGAGCCCGCTGCTAATAAGAAATTTATTTCTTATTTTTTAAAATAAAAATAACACAGAACAAAAGAATCAGAAACGTTTTGTACATCGCCTATGCAAATATATGACCCCATTTAAGGGGGGAGGGGGTTGGAAGAGCTCCGGACGAACAGCGTGTTCGTGCGGTCGTAGTAGGCCGTCATCGTGTCCTTGACGGAGCCGATGCTCGAGACCGTAACGATGCGCGACGTCGTCGTGCCGCCGCTACCTGACCAGCGGTTGAACGAGTAGATTCTGCCGCCCGAACTGCGGGTCGACGGCGCCGTCAGGCGGTAGCCCTGGTTGCGTGCGTACGTGCGCGTGAACGTCGTGCTGCCGTTGGTGCGGCCGAAGCGGTCGGCTTCGGCGACCGTGATCGGGACGGCCGCGATCGGGCTGGCACGTCTTCTCATAATCTTTTTTTCCACCATGCTAATTCCACTCACAGTAGGCCTTCAAGTGGTTTGGCCCTGATGATACGGAAAGAGCTACTTGGTAATCTAGTTGCTAAGTCTGACAGTTTCCTTGCAGTTAAAGGTTCGAATGTAATCATATTCGTAGTTTCTTTTCCTACTAATTACCGTAATGATATGTCTGAGAGGAAGTTCTCTCTCACATGTGCATCTATTGCCAAGCTAGTATCAAAATATGATGATGAAGGCCTAAGTTGTCTCCTGTTTGGTGGTGGAAATTCCCGTTGCTGATGCGCTTTCGCGGCTAAACCTACCCGAAGAAGATAAGAAAATCGAAAAAGAAATAGAATCATACATTCACTCCATCATGTCTCTTCTACCAATCAGCAACGCCAGACTCGAGAGACTGAAACAGGAGATAAAATCCGACCCTCAGTTAGCTGAGCTTGCACAAGCAATCCAAAAAGGCTGGTCATCCTGCAGAAGAAACCTCCCTCCAACGTTCACCCTATTCTGGAGCATCATGAATGAACTAACAGTTGTACACGAGATCTGCCAGCCCGGTTTCACGCAGCACCGAAAGCGCGCGCTCCTCGGCCTCGGCGCGGGGCCGTTTCTGGACGGTGACGAGTGCTTCCATGATGTTCTCTTTCGCCGTCTTGTTGGCAAAGAGCGCATAGTTCTGAAACACGAACCCCGTGCGGCGGCGCAGAGCCAGGATTTCGGATTTCGACGCCCGCGCGGCATCAATGGTCAGATCGCCAACCGTGATTTGCCCCGCATCGGGCACATCAAGGAAGTTGAGGCTCCGCAAGAGAGTCGATTTCCCTGTGCCGAGCCTTTAATCACATTCTTTACCATGTGCAATCATAAAATAGTCTAATATCTTCATTGGTCATTTTGTGAAGCAACAAAAAATAACTAGAAAAATCTAAACAAGTTTTGTGACGTCATTCGACTGCTCCTCCTCCTACATTCATTTTATTGATCACGACTCAAATGTTTTAACACGTCCAATATGTTTGTATAAATTGAGCACCTGGTCATCCTGTGAGAATCCATGGATGACCACATCCTATGGCCATACGTGCAAGTTTCACAGAGGATATATAGCTCTTTACACTCTTTGCGAGTCAATTTATAAAGAAAAAGTTGCTTGTCGATAAGCTATTTTATGATGTGTTAATACTTCTCATAGTGAGTAGTACATTTATTATTTTGGCTACACCACTGGACGAGTTTTTCCAATTGGAGTTCGGACGATACAACTTTCCTTATATACCCTTACTATTATCAGCATTAATCTTCTTAGTGCCTTCTAGCAAAGTAACAAGTAAGCTTCTGGAATATAAGTTCCTTAAATGGTTAGGAGTAATTTCATATGGAATTTATATATTTCATTGTGATTTTCATTAAAATTCTATGACCTCTAAAATTCTCTCCAATTCCCTCTAAAATCCTTCTTTCGAAATTCTATGATTTTCGAAAAAAGGAATTTTTCTTCTTTTTTCTAAAATCAGACAGGGTTTTTCAGGCTCGTAGCTTTTGATGGGTAAGACTAAACTTACTGAAACTGATATAATTGGAATCAGGACAATAAGCCAATTCTTGTGATATATCATTGATATCAAGATTTCGTTATTTACCGTTTCGGTTACTATTGAGCCGGGTCGCTCCTTCCTTACGTCCAGAGAAGCCAAGTCCTCACAGTAATGAAAACCATAAAGTCAGAGGTAGACTGAACGTTAGCCTGTCGAAACCATCACTGATTTCAGCAGTAACGTTAGCATTGATTCAAGCCGATCTACTTCCAACAGAAGCCCGTGCTATCAAGGGTAGATATCGTTTCGACTGTGCGTTTGATGACAAGTATCAAGTCCTGACTGCATCTGTAGAAATCGAGCTCACTTCTCATGATGGTTCTACTATTACTCAGGTAAAAGACGTTGGTGTTGTGGAAGACCTGGCTTTTAACCTCTTTACTTAACACAAAGAGGAATAATTCCATTAAGGTACTAACTTCATCTTCAGGCCTGCGCCAGTTTTCACTGCTAAATGCAAACAATGTCAAAGACTCGATGCCTAATTTTGTACAGAACTGCACAGCGCTGCGAACAGAGTCTACACCTTTTTTATGCCCATAGGCCCTAGGTCGCTTGCGCGCCTGAGCCCAGCGTCCATTCCCATCCATAATGATGGCAACGTGCTTAGGTAGTGATTGTTGAGAAATCGCGTCAGCGTTTAAAACCATCGTCTCGCCGCAGTAAGGACAATGTATATCTTGCTCTGTTAGAAAGACCATCGTCCGCTAGTGAATGTTCTGCCTGGTGTGCTTTGTGAACACGTTGGTGATCTCACCATAGAGTTGCGGTATCCATGGGTGATCGGCTGGGGCTTCCAGGTCCACAAGGCGTGGGTCTTCAGGAGCGATCACGACGGATACGTTGAGATATCCGGTATCGGCGACCAAAACGAACAACTCCTCAATCGCAAGATCACCCATGGCCAGGCAACCGGTTGAAACGGCCTTACCGATTAGACCTTCTTCTTAAAAAAAAAACAAAAAAAAAACAGCCAATTTCATTTACTGTACCAAGATATCAAAATACAACCGTTCCCCCTGGAATTATCTTAAGTCCCTTCATACGTAAAAACCGTGGTTTTCTAAGTTTGTCTATTTGTTGTTTCAATTATGAAGTTTTAGGCAGTATTATATTTGCACCAGTGTTGCCACGTGGAACCACGACATAAATGAATCGTGAAAATGTTGAACCGTGAAATGAAATAGTTTGACAGTGTTTTTCCTCCATAAAAATTTATGATAACATAAAATATGTAGGAAATTCTAGTTTCACAGTTTTCGAAGTAGTAGAAGTCGTCTCCACGATAACATGTATAAAAACAATTGGGAATATTAGTGAAAAAGCTTGAAGCTTGTATGAAAAGAAATTTTGCTTAAGAAGTATCTGAATGATAGATCTTGCAAGAATAAGAGGAAGGTGAGTTAAGAAGAGAAGAAATTAAAGTAAAAATTAGATAGGCATGAAATGGAGGCCAGACAGAATAATTGTAAACATTCAATTCATAGAAAAAATAAAGGGTAAGCAGATTGATACTTATTTCCTCTGATTTTTGAAGATTTTTGGATTACACTTAGATAAGACAAGAAACAATACGCTTTCTTTGAACATATATAGTTCAAAGAAAGCTTAGTTCAATCTTACTTGACAGAAAGAAACACTGTTTTACTCTGGAAGCTGATTTAAAACACTCAATGATAATTACTTAAGCTTGTCTTAGCTAGATTGAACCCTGTAATTCATTGAAGTGCTTCAAAAAACTTTGCAGTTTATTGGTCTGTTTCATAATACATTTATCACTAATACATTATATAAGCCTAAATTGTTTCATAAGGATATGAATGTTCAATATAACTAAACAGTTATTCGCTAATAAGTTATATAGGTTAATTGCGCTAGTTTTACTCATTCTCATTGCTGGACCTGAGTTAATGATGGGATATGAGCTCATGGCGCTACTTGAGTTTTTAGGTCCATCGATATTTGTGCTTATTCATTTGGCTGGAATAAAGCTTTATCTTTTAAGGCTAAAAAACGCTTTCATGAACTTTGAAAAACATAGTTTGTGCAATAGGCCAAAAGCTTCCTCTGACTCCAAATCAGCATTTTTTGCTGATTGCCAATTGCCAATGACAAGGATTTATATAATATTAGAAGATAGCTTCTTAATCTTAAGACTAAAGGCAATCAAATTTATTTGCAACATGTTCCAAGTCATAAAGGCATCAAATATAATGATACGGCTGATTCTCTAGCAGCAAAGGCTTCTATGTTCAACCATAGTCCTTTTCTCTGACCTCAATTCACGAGATATTTTCTGGCAAAGACCTAATGTTAATTACAGTAAATCTCTTTATCCCCGTTTTATTTTTTTAATAGAGAACTCACTTTTAGCAATGTTTGAACTATTTGAAGCCCTAAAAAACAAATTGCTTTTTAAAAATGTGTTCTTATAGTTGTTGGCTAAATTGAGTTTAATACTATCCAATAGTTCGTCAACAGAATAGGTTTTATTAGATAGTAAAACTTCATCTAGCTCAAACATTTTTGGGCTTAAAATTACTATTGAATCATTAAAAGAATTTACGGCAATTACTTTTTCATTATAACCCATGCAACTAATATATAATGAGTCCGTATCTTTTGTTTTAGGGAGCGTAGAATTTTCAAGCATTATTTAAAAAAAAAAAACAATGAAAAAATAAATATGAAACAGTTTTTTCAACCGAAAATAAGGAGCAGCATTAAAACTTAAAACGAACTGAAATTATTACACATATGAAGGGTTCAACTCCTCCTAATACCTCGCTCTTTACGCCAAAGTATTTTTAGTAATTTCAACTATTTATTCTACGGGCTTTGTGATTCAGGGGTCATTCTGAAAGAATTGGGACAAAATTTAAGCTTTAGTATTAAGAGCAAGGTACTGACGAGGCGATCCTCTACTGGCTCTTCGAGAACTTCTGCCCGGAGGCCTCGAATCCGGTGAGCGCGCGCTTCAGCGAGGTCCCGGTGGTGATCCACGAGACCGATCCGGTCAAGGCCGCGGCCCTTGGCAACGCGCTGACGCTCTTGCGATTCCTGGGCGCGCGCGAGGATCAGGCGGTGGCGCGGATCCTGATTCATCCCTGGGATCCCCGACGGGGCAGTCCACGGCTGGCGGCTCAGGACTACGAGCGGCGGGTCATCGAGTTCCTGAGGGGAGATCTCTTCTATCCCGCTGTCTCTCTCTGCTTATATTTACGCGGGTCTAATATTAAGTGGGATCTAGCGTCAGCTCTATTGGTTCTTGGTGTTGCAGGTTGGTCAGTAGGTGTTGTGCCAGCAATCATTGATGGCATGATTTCCGTGAATAAAATTATGCATAATACACAATGGGTGCCGGGGCATTTCCATATCTATTTGTTACTTGGTGAAATCGCTATGAGTTTTGGTTTTATGGCTTATCTCATCAAAGAAGCCAAATCATCAGAATTTAAACCAATCGATAAAACCGCTTTTCAAAAAAAAAAAAAAAAAAAAAAAAAAAAAAAAAAAAAAAAAAAAAAAAAAAAAACTGCCCTTGGTATATAGGCCAGGGCTATATCCAGCCTCAGTAGGGGAGGGGGCTGGTACACAGTTACAATCATAGGGACTAGTGTATTCGTTGAGAGGCTTAAAAGCACATCAATAGGTATGTGCATCTTTTCGCTAAGGAATTAACCTAAAAAAGCCAAAAAATACCTATCTTAAGTTTCGTAAAGCCCGAGACAGTTTTTTGGAGACTGCCTTCAAAAAACACTCCCGTCCGTTTTTAATCGCACCTTCAAGTTCACCTAACTGGTAGTGGAGGACTGATTGGGCGCCATAAGCCTTAGTCAGCGCCCAGGTGTCGCCAGACGCCAACGCTTTGTCGATGCTTTGGGCACAACGGGTTTTTGCATCCTCCAATGCACCTTGGATGCGCAAGCTCCAACACCAGGCGGCATCTAAATAAGCATGCAGAACAAGATCGCTTTCTGAACCAGCTGCCGCGGCTTGCAACAAATATTTGTGAGCGGTTTCGATGTCTCGATCTAAATGCTGCCTGTGGTTTTTAAAACGGGAGGGGAATCCTGACCTGTTTTGTCTGAAGACTCAAAATGGGGGCCTCTATTTCGGGTTTCAGGTCATGAAAAATCGATTGGCTATCTTAGCTTCTATTCTCTGGCATTTTGACTTTGTTGGGCAAAAACTAATATTTTGTGGCACAAAATGGCTAAAACGCCCACTTCGCTGTAGCATGGTCTCTTTTTCTACTTAGAAATGGCCCTTGATATGGCGATTTCCTTTCAAATGAGCCGTATGCCAACATTTTCTGACCACTAATTTATGGAAACTTCGACTCGCAGTCAAAGGCACAACCAGTAACAGTCTCAAGTAATTGAAGTCGCAGTCGCTAGTGATCAGAGTCACAATTTGTTGTATTCCAAAGTAATAGCAGTTTCAATTAGTTGCAATAGCACTCGAAGGAAGTTGCACTCGCAAAATGTTGCATTCGTAAATAGCCGCAGTTGCAGCCCTAACTATTCGCAGTAGCAGCAGTAATAGTGAAAGTAATAGTTGTAGTAGTAGTAGTAGTAGTGGCGGTCGTAGTAGCCCTGAAAGATTCAATGTAATCCAATCCCCCCTGAAAACCGTCTTTATACTTATCAATAACCAATGTTGTATTTTTCACGGGCCAAAGAGCCTTTGGGAGAATAGTAAAATGTAATATTGTATGTGTATTTCATGATGAATAAATCTTATCTTATCTTAAACAATGGGCAAAGTTCATAACTTGCAGCCATTCCCCGGGGGACTGCGGGGGATTAAGTCGTCCTCAAAGACATAGTTATTAGATACTTCGATTATGCTGAACAAAATGGCTATCTCAAAATTTTGAGCCGGTGACTTTGCCACAAAATCATAAAATATTACAAGTGAGTACTGGGATCATAGAAATAACAACTACAATGCGTCCCAGGCGATCCAATACAGTCATAATTTATTACACCACATTATTTTTTCTTTATTTTACTTAGTAAGCTATCTCAAGAAAAAACACCTCAAAAATAAGTGATATGACTAATTCATTCAATATATCAATATTTGTCAACGGTATCATGTGATTTTTGATTCTTTCTGATGTTCCCCGTTTTTTGGAAATGAGCATTCTTTGAATTGTCAAATCTAAGCTTCAAACAGTTTAGCTTTGAAGAAAATTGAAATCTCTCTGGAAATATTCTGATTGCAAAGAAAACCAGTTGGGAGTTTGAAAGTAAATTATATGAAAGTTTGTAAAGCGGAGGAGGAAAAATTGCAGTTCACTTAGGTCACAACATGCAGCTACAAGATCATATCTTTCTCGTTTCTATGGAGAAGATCTGAATTTCACCTATTGTGGCCGGATACTGGCCTTAGCACACATCATCCAACGTGTCCTCACATAATGTTACAGGACAGACATTAGAAGGTTTATCAGGTCTTCAGCAGTCCAAACTCTACAGGAATGTTTTTAAATCTTTGTGCCGGAAGGCCAAATTTCTCTATCATTCCAAGAAATTCTCAGATTTTGGGAAGGATATTCGCAAAACTTGGCAAGTGATTAATTCCGTCCTTAAACGTTCTTTTCCAGCTCCTTCTGTCCCTTCGAGTCTTTTGGTTGGTGATGTGGCTGTTGAGGGCATTCCATCTGTTCAGAAAGCATTGACGTCATTTTTTGCTAATGTTGGGAAAACTACTGCTTCTTCAGTCAGGTCTTCGTTTTGTCGACTCACATGTTTAAATGCGGAGATCTTCCCTGGAAATTATCCTGGGGAAACTGTCAAAGGGGTTGAATTATCTGGGGAATTTTTCCAAGGGGTGGGGGCGGCATTATCCGCGAGAGAAATTATCCTTGAGGGAATTTTCTGCGGGTGAAATTCTTCATGGGAGAATTTTCACAGGGGATTATATATCATACAAGTACCATCACAACTACTCTGACTGTTTGTTACCCTCGAATTCAATTTTAGCTTTCTCAGCTACAATCACCGAGTAGATCCCAACGATATTTTTGTTGAACAGGCTGATCTGCAAACGGTATACATTCATTAATCGCTTATTGGCAGATGTAGACATATACTGCATGTCAAGGGAATCTTGTGGGTCTGCTCCTCCAAACCAAATTAACATTTCTGTTGTATTTAGCATGTTGCATTAATTTATTTCTTCTTTCGTTTTTTCATAACTTCCCTCGCAACCTAGGCGGGAAAGATATTTTTGTTGAACAGGCTGATCTGCAAACGGTATACATTCATTAATCGCTTATTGGCAGATGTAGACATATACTATTGGTGTTAGAAATCGGACTTGCTTCAACAATCAAATATCTTTGAAAAGACAGCAATTATGAAGAATTTATCCCTTGCCACAGGCGGGATTGAACCCACAAACCTCTTATCAAGAGCCACATTGTCATCCACCGTGCCTCTTGCATACATCTACACTTTCACACATACATATATACATACATTGTCAGGGGTAAAAAGCAACATATAAACCGGTTCGTTACCACGAACTGTTTGATGAGCTTAAACGTTTTTGCACTTTACCAACGGGACTAGAATCAATTCTACACAGAGACTTCACCTTTAGGTGATGTAAATATACAGATCAGGCCCAAAGAGCATGGGAAACTATAAGTTTTCAATACTATTTGGTTAGGCCTTTACCAATTATCCAGTTCAAATGGAATTTTTTCTACTTATTTATAGATATTTTAACGGTTTCGCCAGCCACTACGCTGCATCTGGCGCTAGTAGTTTTCAACTCATATCATATCAACTTATATCAGTCTTGTTTGAGGGTTCATACTGAAAACATCTTTTTTGGATATAATCATTAATACAGTAAGACGCAGTTTCCATAATTTTGTTACTAAAGTACTATATTTTCATCGTATTTTGGTATATTTCATTATGAATACCCCAACTTCACTTCTTGAGTGTTGTCGGTATAACACGTAACTACCGTTTGGCTGGATACAAAGACCATTTACAAAAGTCAAGTCTCTTTCACATTCTGAATAAAAGCTTGATAAAGGATTTAGTCTGAACCAGTAGCAAAGACAAATTGTATTAGCTATTGCCTTACCTTTTTCTTGTAAACTGATGTAAAGCATTCACAAAAAATTGGTTGTGGATGGATATCGAATCAATTTAAAATCCTGAGAAGCTAATTGATTTAAAAGCATCAATAACTATATTTTAGGCTTCCCAGTTGCAAAAGAAGATTCAACCAAGTTGATTCGCTTTATTTGGCATGGTATTAGGCTACGTTTGGTTATATGTAATTGTATATCATCTACAATCAGAGGGAGGAGTCATTGTTTAGGTGGGGGTAGGGTAGACTCCTACAAAAGTGCATTTTAATGTACAAACTGCTTGCTCTTTACGAGGCTACTGATAAATGTTGAAAGAGGTTCTCGAAGTTTGAAAAGTCGTTGGGCAGCGAGTGTTTCCGAGTCGACGTGTCTTGCTTGGCGGGCGAAGACGGGCATCCGCGAAGTGTTCTCTGGTTCGATCGGCAGACGCTGGCCTTGCGTCGCATGGCGAATGAAGTTCCAACCCGAAACGGCTACCGGCTGATTACGACTTCTTACGTGCATGATGCGGGGCAGCCATCGCCGGTGCTCGACTTGACCTCGTCGCTACCGATCGGCGCTCCCCTGTTTCTCAGCCAACATGCCAAGGGGATCGACCAGTTAGACGACCGTGTCGGCAATTGAAGAAATGGTGAAAACCTGTCAAAGACGACTCTAACCCCGTTAGTGAATTTCAAAATTTTGGCTGAAAGTGGTAGAGCTGCTGGCAGGGTTTTCTGAAGGTTTGAAAGGCTGATTGCTGAAGGTTTGCTGAAGAACTGGGACAAGATTGCGGGACATCTTGTCCCAGTATACTTTACGCAGTATCAGTATGCTGCGTAAAGTATACTGAGCCTTCTGTAGACCGAGGGAGGCATCCTTATCTGGTCCCGCACCAAATACAGTAGAATTGGCTGATATTTGTGATGGCCCCTTTCGAAAACAATTACTGACATAGGAATAAGGTGAACATGACCCTATAGGCTTGTTTTACGCTCTTTCTGAATATACTAATCACTACTCAGAAGTTTAATTTTAAGCCTATTATAAAACCTCAAATATACCTTTTTCTCTTATTTTTAGCTATATAGAAGAGTCAGAAACAACAATTCTTACTTCATCATATGCAGAATAATTGTAGTTAATCCGTTCCAACTGCAATTCCACTAGACTTTACCCCCTCCCCCTTTCCACATTGTAAAGTAAGATTTCCATAATTTTTCTGTTTTTTTTTACATGAGGCCGTTAGAGGGCGGCTGAGGGTCAGGGGGAGATCCCTGTGGAGATTTAGCCTCCTTCCAAGATTTTTCTGGCACCCTCTTTCGCATTCCGTTCTTTTTTACCCTTTTTAAAACAAACTCGTCAAGTTGGTGCCCATCTCGAGTCACATTGGCGCCCTTGGTCCGGTGCCCCCCCAGATTTTTTTTATAGATCCACCCCTGCTGAGGATGTATTTTCAAAAATACAAACATGTTAGGTTACGTTAAATTTGGTTATAAATATCAGAAATGGGTTAAAACCTAGGCTAGACTAACCCAAACTAACCATTCCTAATCTAACCTAACATAACCTGTCATCATCAAATCTTGCATTGAATTGAAAAAGTTTACCGGCAACGCTGACTAAATCCAAGGGAAAAAAAGATACTTCGTATATTAACCGGTGATTGTCGACATTCACCAGTTTGAGGACATTCACGGTAATAGATAACTAGGAGACTGGTTTGATATTTATACCCGATTGTTGTCTTTGATTCCAACACTTTAAAAAACACATTTTTGATAACAAAAAAAAAATGTCAAAAGAATTGGTCTTTTATGCTGATTCTAAATATATATGATTCATTAAGTTTAATGTTATCCTTCAAAAGCTACAAGCCTGAGAAAATTTGCCTAATTTTTGAAAAATGGGGAAACATTCCCTAAAAGTCAAGGATTCTTACTGGAAATTGCAGCATCAGATTCATCATATCAGCAAGTCCTGCTGTACAGGCTTCAAGCATCCATTTGCAAAATTTGGAATTTTGTATTTTTGCCAGAGAAAGAGGTGGACAGTATCCTATTACTTTCAGGTGAGGGCTATGGTTCCACTACCTCTTACCTTCTAAATTGTAACATTCAAATAGTATTCGTCTATGATGTTTTCAAGTATTCTGAGGTGGAGGCATTATTCCTCCTCTCCATAACATTCCACTGTTGCTAGGCGACACTTTTATGCGCGACTTTTTTTTATTACTTTAAAAGGTCGCCTAAATCTGCCTGCCAAATAAGTTTTTGAAATTAGACTTTGTTGTTTCTTTATGTAGGCTTTTAAAACGTTTGGGAAGTAAAGAGCAAAGTTGACACTTAAGACGAACAAAAATTGTTACTTCCCAGCCTGTCTAACATATGTCAGTGTAAATAAATCAACTGGTGATATTTCCTTATTTTTGTAGGATTACAGAAAACTAGCGCTTTCCTGAAAATACAAAACAATATAGGAGTTTTGGTACGATAAATGTAAACGATTTAAGGACACTTTTAACAGTATAAAAGTAAAGCATTTTTAGATTGTTGCTTTATTTTATTTTTCGTTTAATTTAGCATCACTTCTCCACAATGAACTTTTTAGAAAGTTTTAAAACTTTTAAGCTTCCCCCTCAAATTACATCCCCAAAAAGAAAGATGAAGAAAGTCCATGCCACGTCACACATGGGCAATTCTGTGTTCTGAGGTCTTTATTTAACCATAAATTTCATAAACAAAAAACTACTTCAGGACAATCTCCCCTATAAGGCTCCATGACCGGGAAAGAACAGGGGAGAAAAAAATAGCAACAAAAATATCGAGTCGCTCACCTTAATAGCACATGATTTCACAAATTCAAATAAATATCCAACTCAATCCAGCTTATGACAAAAAATGCGAAATTCCACATTTTTGCAGATAGGAGCTTGAAACTTCTACAACATGGTTCTCTGATACGCTGAATCCGAAGGTGTGATTTAAGATTGTATGACCTTTAGGGGGTATTTCCCCCTATTTTCTAAAATGAGGCAAATCTTCTCAGGCTTGGAACTTTTGATGGGTAAAACTAATCTTGGTGAAACTTATATATTTAAAATCAGAATTAAACTGCGATTCTTTTGATGTAACTATTGGTATCAAAATTCCATTTTTTAGAGTTTTGGTAATAAAACCACCCTTAGAACATAAACAGCAAGTAAAGAAAACCTCCCTTAGGACATAAACTGCAAGCAAAGAAAACCTCCCTTAGGATATAAACTGCAAGTAAAGAAAACCTTCATTAGGACATAAGCTGCAAGTAAATAAAACCTCTCTTATAACATAAACTGCAAGTAAAGAGAACCTCCTTTAGGACATAAACTGTAAGTAAAGAAAACCTCCCTTAGGACATAAACTACAAATAAAGAAAAACTCCCTTAGGACATAAACTGCCAGTAAAGAAAACGCTGAGGCCGAAGTCGGCGAGCTTCACCTCGCCGGTGCGGCTCAGCAGCAGGTTGTGCGGGCTCACGTCGCGGTGGATGATCGCGAGCGGCTGCCCGGTGTGATCGACGGCGGAGTGCGCGTATTCGAGCGCCTGCGCGAGCTGCCACGCGATGTAGAGCGCGGACGCGATCGGCATCGGCGCCTGCCGCTGGTGTGCCTGCTCGAGAAGCTCCTTGAGCGAGGTCCCGTCGACCAGCTCCATGATCATGATGAAGGTGCCGCCGACGTCGCGCGCGTCGTAAACGCATGCTAAGCTCAATAAACAGTAAAGATGTGCCCTTTCGTTACTCTGACAAATTATTTCGAAAAGTGATAGTTAGAAAAGTGGCAGTCAAATGGTAATTTGTGGTTTACATCAGATTTAAATTAATGTAGGACATTTCCTGTTCTATGTAACTGTTTAATCGAGAAAACACTTTTAATTTTGGGCTCATAAAAAAGAAACAAAATTGTCCTGGATAAGAGTGGGGCTGTCACTTGTCCCCATCAAACCCTTTTATAGGCCAAATTGAAAACTGTTTTGTCGTATTGTTTTTTAAGATCAAAAATGGCCGACTTGTTGATTTTTGGATGGGATAGCATCTGTTTTATATTCTAAAAAGTTGAAGAGGAAATTTAGATTGTATTTTTTAAATAAAAGAAGCTCAGAGGCCTGGACACATGGTTCTATCATTGTACTTTGTACATATCAAGTTACCTTGATTGAAGGGGTATCATCACTGCAACAACAAAATTGAATTACTTACATTACATTTCCCTGTCTTAAAAGAAAGGAACTGATAGACTCTAGTCCTTATATGCTAACCTACAAGACAGTCTTCATGCGACTGCCCCCCGGTTCTGGCTCGTGCGCCTCCATGCGACCAGCCCATTCCGGAAGGTGGCAGGGTCGATCCCGTTTTCAGCGCAGAAGGCGTCGATGGAAAGAGAGGATCTGCAGAAGCGCTGGTAAAGAGAACGGCCGGCTCCGCGCCCCGAGGCCGGAGCCTTTACGATCTTTTCCAGATGGGTGCCAACGCGCTGGCTCGCGGCCTTGATAGTGCGGTCTTCGAGATGGTCGTAACCTTCGGTTGTTGCGCGATCGGAATCGCCCAGTAGGGCTTTCTGATACACTGAATCTAATCAAGTAATTTTAAGCTTTTAAGTAACGTTAAGCTTAATGAGTTTTATATAGTTGAGACCTTCATAATAATTTGATCATTTTGGTATATTTATTGATATCAAAACTCCGTCTATTAGAGTTTCGGTTATTATTGAGCTGTGTCGCTATCTTGAATTCTTTGATTTTATTCAGTTCTTTACAATGTTTTACTAATACGAAAGATACCATCCACAAAATTTGCCAAAAAGTGATGGGTTGTAGCTCGAAAACGGTTTCACCCGTTCGTAAGTTGAAAATACTTAATTTTTTCTATTTTTTTCGAATTAACTGGCCCCCTCTCCTCCCCCCAGATGGTTAAATCAGGAAAACGACTATTTCTAATTTAATCTTGTCCAGTCCCTGATACGCCTGCCAAGTTTCATCGTCCTAGCTTGCCTGGAAGTGCCTGAAGTAGCAAAACCGGGACAGACAGACAGACAGACCGACAGACCGACAGAATTTGCAATCGCTATATGTCACTTGGTTAATACCAAGTGCCATAAAAAACGTCAAAATCTAGCCTTGAAAACTGTTTCTCTGCTCTCACTGACCTTGAAAACGAAGGTTTTCACCTACTCCACTTCTCTTCAACTGGAAGTGAATATTTGTCAAAATCTGGCACAAATTCTCTCAAAACTGTTTATTCGTCAAGTGAAAGAATCTTCAAACGGCCGGTAGCTATCAAGGTGTATATACAGCTAAATCAGGTAAAGGAAAAGCTGGAACGTGGAAGATTAGTAGGCTAAAATAGCCATACCAAAATGTAGCATCAATTCTTTGTTTATTTTGGGGATTAGGAAGGGCCCACCAGGTGGGCGTCCTGCACCGCGACCTGAAGCCGGCCAACGTCCTGGTCGCGAAGTTCGGGGACGTGAAGCTCGCCGACTTCGGCCTGGCCAAGCGCGACGAGGAGTCGCTGTCGATCACCGTCAGCGGCCAGCTGATGGGCACGCCCTTCTACATGTCGCCGGAGCAGGTCGAGGGCCTGGAGACCGTCGGCCCGGAGAGCGACGTCTACGCGATCGGCGCGATCCTGTTCCACATGTTCGCCGGGGAGCCGCCGTTCCAAGGCAAGCTGACCGAGATTTGACTGTGTACTGTGTCGACAAGTCTTTGCAGTCCTTATCTTTGAAATTTCTCTAATTGGGTTGGATTAAGAGAGTGGCAAGGTTTTTCTCAAAATCACGGGAAAGTATCTTTTTGATTTAGTTGTTTATATATTCATAGTATCTAGTCTCTTCAACCACCGCTCCCCAGCCCCTCCGCGTAGTTTTCAAATATATTCTACATCTTAGAAAGAGTTTCCTGGACGAACCCAGTAAAGAGAAATAAAGGTTTAATTTTAATAAAGGTGTAGTCCTCAATATTAGTAAGCCAAAAGCACCTAAAATTCAAAATTGAGAAAGTTGAACTAAAGGTTTACTGTCCCCAATTCTGAAAACCTGGGAAACCCGTAATTTAGCATGGGAAGCACAACTATTGTACTAGGTCCTTATTTTCCTTTCTTTTTTCCCAGTATGATCGTATTTGAACTGCTGTTCGAAACGATTTGAGCCCCCCCCCCTCCCCGATCTGACTCGTACGAAAATAACAAAAATTACATGTAAACAAATTTTTGGCTTATAGCTCAATCGAACCGAAGTAATTTAGTCTAGTTGATGAAAACTTTGCTTCAAAGGCATTTCAATTTTATCCATCAATCTTCCTGTTAGGTAGCTCAGTAAATGAACTCAATCCATTATCACAAGTAAATTAAAAATCTATGTTCGTGCCTTACCTGGAATGCGACGAACCATCTATTAGATTAATGTTTCGACTAATGAGAGCAGTTAATGTTTTTCAAGATACGAGAATAGTAATTATTATAAGTTCGGGTAGACCTTTATTGGTTTTATTTGTGCTAATAAAATTTAGGGATATAAATAAAAAATATGAGGGGGGGCAATTGTTTCTTTTTAAAAAGAAAAAAGAAAAAGGGGGGGGGGGGGGGGGGGGGGGGGGCGGGGGCGTCTTAATCAGTGAACCGTCTCTTATATGTATTTCTTGCCTTTCATTGGCTCACCCCATGAAGTTAGTAAGTTTCTATTCTCCGTGGTTTCCAGCGAGTAATATCGCAAGGTGCTCTACAGGGCTGTTCCATGAAGTGCCTGTATATCAGCATATGTACATATCATTGAGATATATTTTATGAAGGCCAGTCCATGTTCCCGACCTTGCACTGATCATTACGGGAAGAGCATAATATTCAATAAACATTGGCCCTGGGAAAACAAGACAATCCAAAGATTGATAACTGCCATCCATCGACATCAGAGACATGTTTCCACAAACCGTATCCAATCGCTTTTGTTGAAATCAATGCAGTCGACAGGATTCCCTCATCAGAGTATAGTACTTGATCACATAAATTAATCACTTGGAGCTCCGGAGTTTAGATTTAGCTCCCTTAGAAATCTTAACAGAAATCACTGACAGTCTGCATTTCATTGACAAACTATTCGGGGGCAACAAAAAATACTTTATTGTGCCATAACTGCAACAACAACAAAATTGACACCCCTCCCCCAATCTTTTAGTGAACTGGCACTCCTTCTCTTCAATAACTCCGTCCATGTCTCCAGAGAATATCAAATTACTACTTTAACACATGTTGGCTTGAGCTTTTTAGAGATAGTTTTCAAATTCATGGCAGTGGAGTTAATAGAGAGTAAATTAGCGATAAAAATAGAAAAGATATCAAATGGAGATCAGAAAAATATAAACAAACTATCTATACTCGACCTATCGTGGTTGCATCCAATTTTCTTGATTTTCAAACCAATGTAATTTTCTTTTACTCAAGTCAAATGATGGTAAAATTTCTACACAGGGTTTTCGAACAAGGTGATTCTAATATGGTACTTCTTGTTTTGATCTGACCCGATTTTTAGGAGTATAGGAGACAATCGAATTGTCTCTTACTAGGTTTCTAGGCTGCAATCCAAATGCTAGAGAAAAATGCATTTTTTTTTTCAAATTGGTGATATTTTAAAAATATTTTTTTTAATTACGAAATATTTTTAACCCGACGCCATTTACAGGGACAAGAAAATGTTCTGGTGGGAGCACCACCAATAATAATACTTCTCTTGGGTTTCCGAAGAAACATTGGTGTCTCTTGCCATTGAGTGTGACAATAAAAGATGGTATTTTTAGTCATTCGTTATGCCATCAAAACTGTCAGAATAAAGTTTCTTTGAGTGACATTCAGGGTCTTATCGAAATTCAAATAAGGAAAAAAGAAACTATATTTAAAGAAAAGTTAATTCTAAATTTTAAAGAAACATATGCTAATTGTGTAAATTTTTCTAAAAGTAAGTTCATTTTCACTCCTCCTTTTAGTCCCGTGTAATTTGTTTTCAATTTGTTTCGTGTAATTGCCTTTTTTTATGAACTAAATAGGTGTCTCACAAAAACACAAAAAAAAATCTTCAAAAATATTATTCAAGCAGCAAAATGTTAAACATAAGATGAGTCCCACAAAAAAGAATAATAGAACTGCAATGATTCTAAAGGAGATGGGTTACACTTCTTTTGTCCTGCGTTCGTGCTTGATTGAAAGGTGCTGTCTAAGGAAGGCCGTGAAATCACCACCATGTAGTAATATCAGATATCCGATTTAATCAATTAGGTTTAAAAAGACTGAAAAAAAGGTGTTACCTTCTTGGGTGGTGGAGGAGGCTTTCGGAAAACTCCTGTCTTGCCTTCATCTTCCATTTTTTCCAGTTTGACAGTTTTTCGCTGCTCATTTTCGGTTGAAAGTTGAAACAAAAAGTGACACTTTTCACATGTAACAAACCTGCTTGCAGCTAAAAAGATAATTCAAAACAATAAATTCAATTAAAATTAAAAAATAAATTTAGGTTCATTCAATTCGGGGGACCAAACCCAGAGGACGCCATGCTAATAGTAAACATCCTTTGGCCCTGGTTTGGTGTCAGATCCCACATGGACCATATGAAGGTAACTTGACAAGAGAGGAATGAAGGCAACAGAATCAGTTTAGCTAGCCTTCCGCTAGTATCCACGTGCAGTATACGGACATTGCCCCTGGAAGCTGTCACTCCAAAGGTGATCCAAAGTCAAACTAATTCTGCCCCCTCCCCACTAAAGTGGAAATCTTCTTACCATATGGTATCTGTAAATCATGGTGAGGGACATCTATTAGATGGTTCCTGCACAACATCCAATTTTAGGCAACTGAAATTCAGATAGAATAATTTTTATCTTGAGATTGTAGATTTTCAAAATATAAAAGCTCTATTTGAAGGTAGCATGTTGTCATATCCAGTATTACTTCTTTTGTAAGTTTTTGAATATTTAAAAAATCTTTCCCTTTACAGAGCCCCTTTTCAATTTATGAAGCCTTTGAAAATATGTGGCTTCTGTAAAATTCTAGTGTAGTGGCTATTTGATAACTTGGAAAGTTGTTGAGCTGGATTTTGAATGAAAATTTAAAGATCGACTTTAAAAAAGAATTACCTTTTTTTCCCAAATCCATCGTATCAAAAATTTGCGATAGCCATTCTGTTCTGCATAGTTAAAAGGTACAATAAATTTGCCTTTGTGGATGACATGACCCCAAGAGAGCCCGGGGAGAGGTCTGCAAGCTGTGAAATTTGCCCATTGTTCACATATAGTATCTGTTATTGGGAAGTATACATTTTTTTAGGGGAGGGGGGCTCTTCAATGAGGATGTATTTTAAGGGAAGAATTTTTTGTGAGGCAACCTAACCTGACGCATTTCTGATGCGTCCGCTTGACAACCTGTGTGGGTATAGTATGTTTCGAGTTAGTTCCACACAGTTTCTATATATCCCGAATATTTGGGGTATATATATTCCAAGTTTTAATAGCAGTAGTAGCAGCAATAATAGCAGTAGAGTTAATTGTAGTAGGCTAAGCTTTGGTGGTAGTAGTAGTAATAGAAGTAGCAATAATAGTAAAAGTAGCAGTAGTATGAGCAGAAGCAGTAGCATAAGGATGCAAATATTTTCTTTTAGTTAGTTTGTTGCTTTAAATTGGAGACTCAGCCAAAACTCAAATAGAATTTTAAGGTGGCCCAAATATCATTAATTTTTTATATCTGCAATAACAAAAAAGCATGGAGCAATTGCAGTTTGAAGTTCCAAGGTTATATACAAATAAGTTTAATCTTCAGCTTTAAATCTGCATTGTGCTAATTTAAAGCATCGTAAGCTCTGTACGTATTTAGTATTAGCTTCAATGCATACGGTAACCAAGTGTTTTCACTGTTTTAATCAAAAATTTACTCGTCTACTCTGTCTTTTGGTGATCAAATCGTAACGAAATTTGATATTTAGTAAGATCTTGTGCTTCAGAGTTCGTATTTTAAATCACGACCAGATCCGGTGACATTGGGGGGAGTTGGAGGGGGAAAGTGGAAATCTTGGAAAACGTGAAAATCGAGGTTTCTTTATCTTACGAATGGGTGATCGAATCTTAATGAAACTTGATATATAGAAAAATTTTATGTCTCAGATGCTCCATTTTCATTTCAAATCGGATCCGGGGACATATGGGGTTGGAGGGGAGAAACAGAAATCTTGGAAAGAAAGGTGTAGGTCGTGAACATGCTCATCATCTCATAGCAAATTTGTTACTTCATGCGGCTGAAAATGATAAAGTACTGTTTTTAGCGGGGCTGAACGTTTCTAGAGCGTTTGACTCCGGCACGCATGCACAGATACTGCTGATAGCAAATAAACGCAGCAAAGGTCCCTGTTTTACCTGGTGTTGTAGATCTTACCCTGCTAATACCCAATAAAAAAGATATTAAACAAGGAGCTCTGGCCTCCCCGCCCCTGTTCAATAAGAGTGTAATCAAGCCCCAGCAGGGTCAAACCCCCTACCCCCACCCTTGGATACGGCCTTGCCTGTATGCATTACTACATTGTTCATTAGATCGCCAAAAACCTTTCCCTCTTCCAAGGCTCTCTTAATGCTTTTTGCCGTGACTGAAGGCAGAGACCGATCAACACACATACTTAACGGTACCTTTCAGCCATATTATTCATATTTTATAGATATTAAACTATCAGGCTTACTGATTATGGATTCTATCGTTTAAAACATTCATGAAGTTATACAATTTCTTATTTAATAAAAGTTTACCAAGAAGTAGACTAGAAGAAGATGTTTTTATTTCATAACTTGCAAGATTTCAGATGAATCTTTCCAGACTTGAAGGCCTTAGGAAAAGCCTTGGAATAGGCATATGGAATTCAAAGTGGTTTTTGAAAATATAACTGGTTTGTCTATTTCTGCAGATTGTAAAAATCTAATTTAGTTTGAAATCACACATAAGTAGATGTTGCCTTCATGTGGTAGATTTCGTATGTGCCATACGAAATGTCTTTATTTGTATGTCTTTATTTGTTGTATTAATATTTCCAAAATGTGTGGACTGCAATTTTGTTACTATTTCTCTTCAGCGTAAGAGCTGGTTTTGCACAACAGGACGCAGGCGTCTGGGTGCAGGTTGAGGCGCGGCCGTCGTTGCGCGAAGCACAGGAACGCGCGCAAGTATACGCAAATACCCTGCCGGACGTGAACGGATTTCGGCTGAACTCTGGCTGGTACGCCATTGTCATCGGGCCGTATTTGCGCAGTGACGCCGAACAGGTTCTGCGGGTTTACCGGGCCGAAAGGCAGATACCGGCGGACAGTTACATAGCATTCTCAGCTCAAAAAAGGTTTTTGTACTTCAGCAAATTAAAACGTTACATATTAAAATCCTACACTAGTGAGACCCATCGATTTTATGCACGCCATAACAATTTCAAAGGTTTTTGGTGTAATAGGAGCATGTACAGCAGTGTTGGCCACAGACGGGTGTCCCAAGCATCTGCTAGCGCTAGTTGCAGCAGTTTTAAGGGTGACAAATTCCTTTTTTACGAGAAACTCGATGCCTTAGTTCCGTCTTTATTACCCGTCGCCTCTTCCCCCCAAAAATGATTTTTGTCCAGAAAATTTCAAAAAAAAAAGAACGAAAAAAATGTTTTTCAGTGCATTTTAACATGGGCCCCGTTGATTTATTTTCCTTTTTGACAAGGAGGGGGGGGGTCTAGTACTAAAAAATAAATTTTATTAGCAACTAAAAGTAAAAGGGCGTCATTTGAAACATTTCAGGGGAGAGGGGATACACAGATATGATACAATCTCGAAACCTAAACGTATAATTGCGAGATTGTTTACTTTTTGCTATTTAATTCTTTTCTTTCGTTATGTTTCCAACTTGCATGTTAGATGCTTGTATATTCCTAAAATATATATTAAACATCAAATGCTAGTTCTTTTTGGGTTGTAACAAGAAAAACAGAACAAAGAGATAGAAATGCATAGAAGAAATTTAAAACGAGGGTTTTAAGTATAGGCAATAAAGCATTATCTAATCACTATTTCTTTTTAATAATAGTGTTTTAATAAACAGTGTCAACTTTAACGAAATCTCAAAAATTTACTAATCAAAATTTTGCTTTTTAGAACAACGTACCGTATCATTCTACCTCTTAAAGTTCTATACCTTTCGTTTCATTAAAACTTAAAAAAAACAGAAATTATTATGCATATGAGGGGTTCACCTCCTCCTAATACCTCGCTCTTTACTCTAAAGTATTTTTTAGTAATTTCAACTATTTATTCTACGGCTTTTGTTATTCTGGGGTCATTCTTAAGGAATTGGGACAAAATTTAAGCTTTAGTGTAAAGAGCGAGGTACTGACGAGGCGGCGAACCCCCTCATAGACGTAATAAAAACACACGAATATAGATGTTCGTTACGTAAGCTAATTCGTATGTTACGTATATCTTTTACTTATTTGTGCAGTCACACGGTTTTAATCTTTCAACGTAAAATATATATTTATAATTTAATCTTAAATTGTATTTCAAAACTGCTGGGAATTTTTTAGTTTGAAAAATGTGGAAATTGGTTGAAATCACTGAAAAAAGAAAATTTTCTATTTTTTAAGCAAGTTTAGATTGTTCTCCATAAACGAAATTTAAGCTGGCCTAGTGTATTGATAGATTTGAAAATAATGAGTTGAATTGAAAAACTACTTGAATGAACCCTTGTTTCAGAAAAGAAGCAAACTAATTAAGGTCTTAAAGTAATAAATCTACCCATTGCTTACATATAGTATTTGCTATTGGGAAGTATGCATACATTTTTCGGGGGGGGGGGATAAATTTTCTGCTGGGAATATTTTACACGGGGAGAATTTTCCATGGGGAGGGAAGTTTACAGGGGATGGGTTTTTCAGGGAAAATTTTACACTGGGGAATTTACCAGAATTTCTATGTGAATTTTTTTTCATACATCTTGCTTACTCTTTGCCGACTCAATCTTACGCTTGGGGATGTTGAGAGTAATTATCCGGTGTCCGAACATTGGGTTAGGATTTCAACGGGGTCACTTTTAATATTCCTATGTCATACTTCAAGGATTGACAAGTCATCTACATATTTCCATCTTTGGGGGAATCCCTTGCCAATTTTGTTAATCATGACAAGAAATAATAGTGGTCCCAATAAGGTGAAAACCCTAATTTTTTCTCAAGAGCATCCTACTTAGGGAGATATAGTAGTGCCTGGGAACCAGACAGAATTGCCAGAATAGGGAATACAGGGCCATAGTGAATCGTGCTTACGTTTTGTAGTTTGGAAGGATCGCATTAACTTGTAGTTATTCAACTGTAGGAGCTAATCATATAACAGTTTTTCATTCGGAAGTTCAGCGATGTCCTGTCCGGATTGACGATAGGAACCCTACCAGTTGGTTTATGAAGAAATCTGGTGTCTGTGAGGGACGCGTTTTGCCCCCAGTGTTGTTTGCTGTTCTCATTGACTATATTCTCCGAATGCCAAACTACAAAGTTAGAGTCCAACTGAATTAGAATCGTACTTTCTTCGCTGGGTATTTTTTTTAACGACTATCAAAGCTGAGAGGACGCTTTTTATTTATCCGCCAAGATAGGTTGTTGTGGCAACACTTATAACTGATTAGATGGTGATGCCGGAAAATTAATTATTATATAAATGCCAGAACTTTTAATTATCAGGATATTTGTTGAGAGAAAAATAATTTTAAATTACTTGTAAGGGATAAGAGTCTATAATTTTCCAATTGAATCAACACAATGAACTATTTTTCCTGTTAGCTTCTAATGTCAGCAATGCTTAATTATGAATTTCACTAGAGCACGGTTGCCATGAGATAAACTGATAAAAGACAGAAAAACCTTATAAGTGCATAAACCTTTACATATGCATTTTTGTTATTTTAGGAGTCAAATACAAATTTTGAGGGGGAAGAGGAGGTTCAAACCCAATAATCCTTCCCCTGGAATACAGCCTTAACCACTATTGTTACAGCCGTACATTTTCCGTAGCATTTTTGTAGCAAAATTTCACTAATTTTTTTGTTTCAACTCGTTTTAATTAACTCACCGTCTTAAATATTTGTACTCTTGTGCTTTTGCCACATATTTTTTAAAAAAAAAATTTAGTATTTTCGAACTATCAGCATGTGGACTTTCAAAAAGATGTCAAAGCGATATCTGAAGAACAATTTATATTATTACGTCAGAACTTTAACGATGAGTTGTGGGAAGGCACTATGTGTATATTTTTAATACTAACTGTACAATAACTGTAACTAATGACGCTCAGGGTATTAAGGTGAGATTTTCTGGGAACGTTTAGGGGTTCAATTAAATGAAAAAACTGTGCCAATGCAGGTTTTCAAAGGTCATACAAGTATTTTTTACATTTTTATATTTTTTTTACTGACAGGGGTACCTAATATTCTTCTAATATGTTTTTCTGACGCTCAATTCGAATGAAATATACCTAAGAATTCGGGCTATATATTTTCACATTTGGGTAAAGTATGGCGGGTCTGCATGCCTAATGTGTTAGGCAAAATCATTGTATTCTAACTCCACACTGTCCAATACTTTACCCCCACCCCCTAATGTCCGAACATGTGCCTGAATTATAATATTATATCTATTCTGTTACTTCTCTGTGTCTTGTCTGACGCTAAGCTAAAAGTAACTTACAAAAAAAAACGGTTCTGAATTGATAGAATAACAAATAATTGAATCTTGGAATTTCAAATGACTATTCCTTGCTGTACCTTCTCCCCTCAGCTGCACCAAATATAGTTTAATGCTCTCACTCTTTATAATAGAAATTTGAATTAACTCTATGTTTCATAATAGCCAATTACAAATGTATTTTCTGAATAAGGTCCAATAACTATGCTTTTGGTGACGACACATCCCTCCATAGTCCCTATATGTCCCTACATCTATATATATAAAAATAAGTTGTCTGTGTGTGGATCTGTGGATCAGGTGGTTGTAATATTGCGCTGTCATTGAGAGTGTATACACTGATAGTATTTCGGAGTAACTAAACTCGCATTGAACTGATATCATTTGCGTATTCTGTCACCAAAGAAGCTGCTTATTTCAATACATTCCGTGTACTGTTTACCTCGTTGTTGGCATGTGTGTTGCGGTACGGAAGCGGTTTTAAAGGGGACGCTCCCCTGCTACTTTTAGAATCGTTTTTGAGCCGTTCGTTCAGACGTTAACGCTTATAAAAGCTCAGAGTAGTAACAGAATGATATTTTTTGTTATGGCCATTTTATTCAGCGTAGTTGAAAGGTCCGGAAATTATACCTTTGAGGATGAAGATCCCCCACAGCCCTCAGGGCAAGATTGTATGAGAAAGCTTTGTCGAAACTTCGAAAGGGATCATTCAATTGTAAATTGAGACGGAAACTGCCCTTTTTAATAGTCGAAAGTGTCGGAGGGTAAAAGCCCCCCCCTCCGACCATCATTTCCCCAAACACTTTTGATCAAAATAGCGATTTTGTTCAACGTAGTTGAAAGGTCCAGAAGTTATGTCTTTGAGGATGGCCAAATGTTTACTGGTGCTTATATTAAATACATTTTAGTATACAATATGTATACCAGCTAGTAATTCATCCAAGTATGTGTTTGACCTAATGCCTTGCAGAGTATTTGATCTGGAAATTGTAATGTTTAGCACATGCTTATGAATAAGATTTTTTATTCTTCAAGCGCTATGATGTATTCACAAAAAAAAAATGTTGCAAGATAACTGTATTTTTTGTTGTTGTTGTAACCAATATCAGCTAGGATTTGTAATACTTTCGTTTTACACAGTTGCTTGACTTTCTCAATTCAATTAGTGCTATTTTAAGTTGACAGCTTAATGAATTTCGGTAAAAACCAAAAGGGAATACGTAAAAAAAAAGAAAAATAAAAAAATAAAATAAAGTAACCTGAGAATTAGCTGCTTCTTTCTAATCCCTTTTTTCCATCTTCTTGGATTCTTTTTTGATATCTTCTTTCTTTGAAGATTTTGGGGTTCGGGTAGCGCCAGCAATTTTACCCTGCATATAAAGATAAATTGAGCATTTAGAAAGATGCTGAACTTTAGTAACTAAAAGACAAAATGCAACCCTCTATGTCCCCGGATCCGATTCGAATTGAAAATGGAGCATCTGAGACATAAGTTTCTTCTTAAATAAAGTTTCATTGAGAACCGATCTCCCATTCATTAGATACCTCGATTTTCACGTTTTCCAAGAATTTTGGTTTCCCCCTCAAACTCCCTTCAATGTCACCGGATCTGGTCAAGATTTAAAATGAGAGTTCTAAAGCATAAAATCCTTCTAGATATCAAATTTTATCAAGATGTGATTACCCGTCCGTAAGTTACAAATACCTCATTGTTTATATTGTTCTTGTGGAAGTTGAAGCAGTAAACTTTCATGAAATCGCATGTTTTAGAGTGATCATAAATTTTTGAAGACTATATGCTTCCAAAAAAAAAAAAAAAAAAAAAAAACTTTCATTAAGGAACGGGTTTCCTGTTAGACGTTCCATATGTGATAATTGCCTAGCTATATCGATTTTACATGACTGTGACATCATTGCATATTTTTTCCTTGCTTCAACAACAGTTTTCACCATACACACACAAATTATAAATAAATAAAACGAAGAAGAAACAAACATCACAGTATGAAGAAGTTTTTTCAACTGAAAGTAACGAGCAGCATATGAGGGGTTCACCTCCTCCTAATACCTTGCTATTTACTCTGAAGTATTTTTATTAATTTCAACTATTTATTCTACGGCCTTTGTGATCCAGCGGTCATTCTTAAGGAATTGGGACAAAATTTAAGCTTTAGTGTAAAGAGCGAGGTACTGACGAGGTGGCAAACCCCCTCATATACGTAATAAAAACATACAGATACAGAAGATCGTTGCGTAAGCTAATTTGTAAGTTACTTATATCTTTGCAAATTATTCTTTTTTTGCCTAAATAGCTTTCTCATAGTTTTGATAGGACAATTTTGATAAAAAAGGGGGTGGGAGAGGAGGCCTAGTTTCCCTCCAATTTTTGGATACTTAAAAATAAAACTAGAAAATGTTTACCAACATTTTTATTAGTAATAAATATACGTAACTTACGAATTATCTTACGTAACGACCTTCTATATTTGTATATTTTTATTATGTATATGAGGGGGTTTGCTCCCTCATCAATACCTTGCTTTGTACACTAGATTTTGAATTTTGTCATGAAACAAAAATCACCATAATAAACAAGATCACTGAAAAGAGTTAACGAGAGTAAACTGAGAGTAAGTCTACTCTACTCTGAGAGTAAGTCTAAGAGTAAGAGTCTACTATTAGAATCATTAATACAGGGTGATACATGATGGAATATATCAACAACAGCTCCCTGTCACCCTTTTATAACATAAATTATTTCTGTAAGGACTTGAACCCTGATTTTATTATGCTGTTTCAGTGTGAATTGCCGTTATAAAAAAAAAAAAAAAAAAAAAAAAAAAAAAAAAAAGCTCAATCCTGTTTTATTTCAAAAAGTAGGCTGTACGAAAAGTTTGGTTCAATGTTACTTTGTAGGGTATAATGAGAGAAAGGTTGAGACGACAAGGGCACTTTTTTGCAAAATGAAGGATGGCAGATTACTAAATATTGTCCTTTTTTTTGCTAACCGTCTAGAGCTAAAGGGACAGCAGGCCCTACACGATTGGGATGAGAGAATGTCGTTAAGAAAAGTTATAGGGAAAGGGAGCTTCGGGGGAGCATATTAGGAGGAAGGCTTAATTTGATTAAATAGATGTTTGCCTCAGCCTCTCACCTCTGTAATGCTCTGTCATCAAACGGCTACTCGTCATTTCTGTGTGAAATGACTAGACTTTCTTTCCAACTCTTCTACTTGTAGGTGTTACCATCATTGCGCTGCGGCGATTAGAAGCGCATTCTAGGTGGCTTCGTTACAAATATCAGTCCTTAGTACACCTATGGCCTCAGGGTTTACGAAGTTCAAACACCTCAATTTCCACCTTTTTCCCTTTGCTTTCATGGCAAGGAAATTTCGAGCATTCCTCTACCGCTTCCCTCTTTTAGCCAGAACAATCACCAATTCAAAAAACTCAATAGGTGCCATCTAGGACTTCACACCACCCTACAAAAATGCAATGGAGAGGGTTTGAGAAGGAGGAAGGTACCGCGGAAGGTCAATCCGGACAATAACTATTATTATTATTATTATTATTATTATCACTGATATTATTAAATATCAATTATCATTGATATTGTTAAATATGATTTAGAATATTACATATTTCAAGTCATACGTTATTTAAAATGTCATTATGCCTTTCGCCATTGGCTTGAGATGCCGACTGTACTTACAATGAATTTCTCAATATTTATGTAGACAATCCTCGACTGAATGACTTCATAGTTGAAAATATCTGTAGTAGAATTATATCTGTTTTGGACAGGATTTTGAAATTATCGACTAATCTCACAAAAAAAAGACCGAAAAATCATTATGGAAGTGTTGAGGTAATGTTAAAAAGCGTATCCACAATATCGTTTTGTCCTGTTTCAATTAGTACGTCAATAAGTTGAGTAAATGCATTCCACCCACAACGTAAAAGGCTCTTACAATAATCCAGAGGGTTCCAAATAAGTTCACTCAATTGGAAATTGTGATGAAAAATAATCTTGTTTTGAATTTTGTACTTCTGCTGCGTTATTAATTTTAAACCCATGTTAAACCAAAGTTAAAACATAAAATTTAAGACTTATCCGTTTCGCGTATTATATAAACCTCTATGAAAAACTTCTACTTCATCTTGTTTGGCTGATTGTGGAGACGCTTTCGCATAAAAGAGCTGTCAAAATTATACTTGGATAAAACTACTCAACTTACGAAGATGCACTGAAACAACTCAATTTGGACAGTATTGCTTTCTATGCCTCTTTTTCTGAGTATCTTACACAGTAACTTGCTTTTTACAGTCCTAAGGCATGAAAGCTAATGTACACGTGTAACTACAACATTATTATTTTTATTAATAATAATAATTTTCTTTAACATATTTGCCATATATTTCATATTTATTTACATACACACCATCTTACAACGTATTCTTACTGTTTTCACTTGGCAAAACCTGAAATGGGAACAGTAAGATTTTTAGGAGGTACGAACCTAATCACAGGATTCTAATATTAACATTTGTGGTAGTTTTACACTTGGAAGATTATTTGACTTAATTTCTCCTTGTTTTTGGCTTAATGGAGCTCCACTTTTCTTTGTAAAAACTTGTTTTGGGGATTTTTTTTAAATTAATGTAAGAAAGGAAATCACAGTCTACCCATAAAACAGTTCATGGTAACGAATTGTTAGCAAGGAGCGGCTCAACCTAATAGTAACCCGAGACTCTAAAAAAAAGAAATTTTGATAATAATTAATACATCGAATGGATGGAAATTTTATGCTAATTCCAAATATATTGAACACGATCTTGAAGCAACCGGACCGTTTTCGATGATCTACGGCATTGTCGATTCGAAAGTCGTCAACACACGAGTTCACTTGCGTGGCGATCCGAAACGACTTGGAAACCCCGTACCCCGCCGTTTTCTCGAAGTCCTGGGTGGGATGAAAACGGAAAGCGACGCGACGAGTGGACGACTTCAGCTGGCAAATTGGATTGCATCGAAGGAAAACCCGCTAACGCCACGAGTCATCGTGAATCGAGTCTGGCAGAAACATTTTGGTAGCGGTCTCGTTAGGACTCCAAAGTGAGTGTTTATTTGTTATTGAAAAAAACATTTAAAAACGAAACATAAATAAAATAAATAAATAAAGCTTGTTATTTTGTCGCTATAATTATGGTTGTGTAATTATGGAACGTAGGAGCCGTTGTATTTGGTTACTTGTATATTGATTCGTCACGGGCAAATCAAATACGGCCTGTTTCTTATTTTGTTTTTCTGAGATGGAAAGTCTTATTTTTGTTGTTGTTTGTTATTTTGTTCTTGTTTCGTTGTTTTTTTTATTCTGTTTTGGTTTTGTTTTGTTGTATGGAAACGCTCTGGACGGTCAACCAGCGTTCGGTGCTGGTCGGCTGTCAGGCGGCGGGGCGGATCATGACCGGGGCCGGGGGCGGGGCCATCGTCAACCTGTCTTCGGTCCACGCCCGCGCCACCAACCCCGGGCATGAGGCCTATGCCGCCACCAAGGCCGCCATCGCCGCGATGACCCGCGCCATGGCCTGGTCGCTGGGCCCGAAGGGCGTGCGCGTCAATGCGATCTGCCCGGCGCTGGTGCGCACCGAGATCGTCGATGCGGCGATGCAAGACCCGGATCCCGGTCATCATTTTTGTCTCGGTCATCATTTGTGTTCCGGTGTCCCGGTCTGTAATTTCTCTTTGAGTGTCCTGGTGGTCATTTATATTCCCTGTGTCCCGGTCGTCATTTGTGTCCCGTTGCTTTGTTGAAGGTGATTGTTAATAGAACATTCCTTGTGTCCCGGTCGTCATTTATATTCCCTATGTCTCGGTGTCCCGGTCGTCATTTGTGTCCCGAGGTCCCGGTGTGTAATTTCGTCAATCAACAAAAATGACGTCAGTCGACACACAAACATGACATTCTAGGGTATACCATACACCCTAATCCCTTTATATACTATAACCTAGAAGAAACACTAGTAGGAGCAACAAGAGGAAAGTTTGAATCCTTTCCCACAACTTTACTTTTAAAACTATAAAAACTTTAGCGCAATGAGTAAGGCGTTGACGAGGGGACAGCTCCTTTCATATACAGAACAAATGTCTGTTCGTTTCGAGTTTTAATATCGCTCCTTATTTTCAGTTAAAAAAAACTTTTTTTTTATTTAATTTCTGAAGATTTTGGAATTAATGCAAATTTTGGGTCAGTAAGTTTCCTTCCCGGGACTTGTTACCCCATGTGTCAATGTGGAGGGCAAAACCTTGGAAATTAAGTTTTAAGTCTTCCCTTCAATTGTATTCTCTCGCACTAAACCCCCAGTTCATACCAAATGAACCATCCTATGTGTGTGTAACGTCAGGGCATGTTTTTCAGGCTCAAGATCCCGATCTAGACTTTGGAAATTTTCCTTTTTTAACCCAAAAGTACTTGTTGATCTTTATTCATCTGGAATTATATCCTCTTCGTCAAAAATTCTTTACTGTCCGGTTTCATTCAACCCAGATATAAATTTATTCATAAGACTGTCATGCAATTACAGAATATCAAGTTTGTATATTAGAGCATAGAAATCCTCAGCCATTAAGGTTAAACTTTTGATTATGTAAACCGGCTTTATTCAAACCAGATACATCAAGGCTGCAGGTGCAAAGAGAATAAGGCTCTTGCCGCATTGATACCTTAAGAGGGACGCTCCCAGGGACGGCGTTATGGGATCTGGAATGTCAATACTACTAACGGCAATCTCAAAATTAATTTCCTATATTGTCCTTTTAGAGAATATTCAAAGGAGTATAAAGAGAAACACAACTGGATCAGCAAACATAACCTTGACGTGTTAACGGCATAAAAAGGCATTAAATAAAAGAGCAAAAGCAATAAAAGAGCATTAAATGAAAAATAGCAAGTTTTATTTACTGAAAGTAAGGAGCATTCCGTATATGAGGGAGACGACCCTATACTCAATATCCCACTGTTTACGCTAAAGTTTGACCTTTTGTCTCAATTCTTCAAAAACGATTCCTGAAACACAAAAGCCGTTGACTAGAACCCTTTTTCGATCAAGAATGCGGCTAGAATCAGCAGGATTTACCATAAATAATGTCTCCTACTTTTTTACGTTTGTCTGCATAAACAAACTCGTTTTCTTAAATTTGAGTTATAATAAGTTGACTATTGAACGATGTATAGAATTATACAGAACTGTATTTGGAATATGTGGAATTATATCTTATGTACCAAATCTGGTTTAAGAGAGAAATATATTATTAAACCAAAAAAAAAAAAAAAATCAGCATTAACAGCCGCTCGAGAAGTAAAAAAATTGTCCGAGAGTCTTCGCCCGCGACTGCCCCGTTGCAGGCATGCCGGAGTCAATTGATGACTGCTACACAACCGTCCGCCGGGATTCATTCGCAATCCAGCGACGACTTTTCTGATTCGGCCAAGACGATACTCGTCGCCGATGACAGTCGCACGGTCCTGCGACTCATCCAACGCACATTGAACGAAGCCCGTTACCGCGTCGTGCTGGCCGAAGACGGACGCAAAGCCGTCGAATCGGCGTTGGAGATCAAGCCCGACTTGATCGTCCTGGACATCAACATGCCCGAACTGGGTTGGTAAACTACCAATAATACAATTAACGTTCAGCCATGCTTCGCATTTCATAGACTTGTCTTTAATACACTTGGTGATGTTATCTGTCCATGCTCTTTTTATTTTGCCCTCGATTTCACTGTCTATTACCTCATTATTTTTACATATCTTATAGTTCCAAAAAACAGACAAAATATATTTATTACGTTGATGCTGGGGTACACCTGTCTTGTTTTTGCGTTCCGTTGAATGATAATACCAAAAAGACGATGAGGTAATATGTTACCCGAGCTGTGATCAAGAAAAACTCAACTATTAAAAACCAATTACAAAAAAAACCTTTGTCCCAAACCAGAGTAAGTGGTCCAAACGGTAAATCTATCATTATGTTAGGGGGGGGGGGGCTGCACCCCCTGGATCCGCCACTGACCTCAATCCTCCTCTCATCTCTCCCCTAGAGCTAATTCTGTATTTATGCAAAAGCTTAATGAGAGTTGAGACGTTATGCCATTACAATGCTATTTTTGAGGTATCTCCCTCTCTCCCTAGGTACGAAACAATCAGGGAACCCCATTGCAGAAGTTTATCATGACAGTGAGAGATGAGAACCTTTTGGGTTACTGAAAAGATTCAACTTTTTTGACGATGTATATGGGAAAGTAACTTTTCCAGAGATGTTAGTGCTCAAAGAAAATGCAAACCTGAAACTATTAGTTGAAGACAAAGGCCAGCTTCTTTCTACTGCTGGTGGAAATACGTTACCTGTTGATATGTCATATTACCATCTTTCTGGTATTAGCATTCAAAAGAAAGAAAATGGAAAATGAAATTCCTACTGTTGCACCAATATCATAATGCATATCCTATCGCCCAAAAAGGAAGACTTTTTGGCAATTTAACACATTAGAAGTTTATCTGATCCCCAATTATAAAATCTGTTAAGCTGCTTTTACACGGCAGAAGATGTTCACAACGTTCTATTTTACATAATATTCCAATAAAAAGATTTAAATGTGTTATTTTTCTTGCCACCTATGGTCAAAAATGGTAGGTTTCATCAAGATTAATATGCCTACCTGAGCAGGTTTACTCCTTATCTCCGCATCGGAGCCATGAAAGATATAAACTGCGCCTTTTCCATTTGGTCCATCTAGTGTCACAATGGACCGAAGTCTCGCAGACCACGGGGCTTGCCACCACAGGCGCAGGAGGCCCAATGCCACCCACCACCATCGGCCACTGCCTATGCGGGGCCATCGGCTTTGAGATCGACGGTGCGCTCGGTCCGGTTGACCACTGTCATTGCACCCAATGCAGACGGGGCAGTGGTAGCGCGTTTGCGACCAACGCACCGGTACAGGCCGACCAACTGCGCTTTACTACGCCTACGGATACCTTGAAAGAATTGCAGACCTCTGCGGGCAAGTACCGCGCTGAGCACGGTTTTCCGATTGCGTTCATGGAAGGGACGCTCTGCTCCAACATGCGCGTGGGGGCCATCGCCGCGCTGGCCGCGAAGTATCTAGCGCGACCCGATTCACACTCCATCGGATTCATCGGCGCGGGCGAGCAGGCCAAGATGCATCTGATTGCGATGAAGACCGCCGTTCCGGCATTGCGGCAGTGTCGTGTGGCCGCCAAGTCAGCCGCCGAAGAGGAGGAGTTCTTGCGTCAGATGTCGCCGATTCTTCCGGAAGTGGAGATTTCGGCGACTAACGTCAGCTGAATGGCCCGTTCTCCTTCAACCCGGTAAACCCCGTCGGTAGTGGCGGCAAGCAGCGTTTGCTCTACGGCAAGCAGCGACCAGCTATGGTTGTTTATGCCCGCTATCGGTTTGAAAAACGGGTAAGGCTTTTCTATTGGTGGCGATGTTAAAACAAAAAGTCTTAAGTATGTAGCAGCATAGAACCGGCCTTGATGCCTGGCGATAGATAAAGTGCTCCTTCTCAGGCCAAGTTTTTCACCGCAAATCGTGAATGGTGCCGGCGTCTCCACCCGCGGGAGAGGCCGCAACAACGTCGATGTGGCGCGCTTGGTATTCCGAGACGGAATACCGAATGGCGATTTGCGCTCCGATCAGGACGGAACACCGAAGCGGGGCTTCGATGTTCCGTGCGGCTCAGGCACTGTCGGCGCCGGCGGCCTGAAAGGCTTCGGCCTCGGCGTTCGCGCCGCGCAGCATGAAGGCATGTTCGGAAGCGACAAAGAACATGGTCACCCCCATATCCAGCAGCGCCGGCGCGGCGTCGGCATTCGCCGCGAAGGTCATGAAGGCCTTGCCCGATTCAAAATCTGAATTCTGAAAAGGCTAGGAATGTGCATGAATTAGGTGAAGGAGCTTTTACTCATTCAAATTTCAACTAATTCAAAATAATGTTTCAGGCATTTTATCTTTTTACGGTGTATTATAAGTGCTATTTTATTTAGTTTTTTAGGCTTCTTTTGCTTCGCAAGGCTGTCTTATTGCAGCCTTCTTTGACCTCATATTGATTCAAAATCTGAATTCTGAAAAGGCTAGGAATGTGCATGAATTAGGTGAAGGAGCTTTTACTCATTCAAATTTCAACGGTTTTCCACTATTTTCACTGTGGCAACAGCTTCTCTGTTAAGACATTAAAAAGTAACTATGTTTTATAATGAAATATAGTTTTATGATAAATAAATCTTTAATTTTACCCGAAATTTGAAGGTCGGATTTCAAATAATTTGTTAACGACTTCTATCAGATTTGAGGCTGCAACTGGCAGAGCAGTCATACGCTGTCACCCGCCGTGGCAAATCTACGACTGGGGCATGTCTTGCTAGATGGCTAAACCTCGGGAGCCCTTGGCTAGAATAACTAAGGCGAGCAGTGTTTAGTAAAATTTTTGAAAAAGCTATACTTTCTCGACTTCTTCATTTTCTTAATTCTAGACACTTTTTTCATGATTTTCAGTTTGGTTCTAGGGCGAAGCACTCAACTGAGCATGTAGGTGCAACTCTCTTGAATTATTTAAATTTAGCTCTTGACTCTGGTCTGATACCTGCTGCTCTTTTTCTTGATGTTCGAAAAGCGTTTGACTCGTTAATACACAAGATTCTTCTTTTGAAACTGTCCCATATTGGTATAAGAGAGAATGCTTATTCAATGTTCTACTAATTACGAATCCAATGGGCGAAATTTTTACGATCACCTTTTCTATATATACCTTATAAACCCCCAAGGCGTAACTCAAAACTTTTGCCCTGATGGCTCTGGGGGGGGGGTGCCTTCCTCAAAGACATAATTTCCAGGTCTTTCAATTATATTGAAAAAAATACTATCCCAACATTCTTTAAAAAGCCTCTTTCTGTTATTAATTTAATGAAAACATCTAGGAAAAACCAAGAAACTCTCGTTGCAAATAAAAGGTTGTATAACCAAGGTATTAAAATTCTCAGAGAGAGAAATAAGAAGTTCATAAAACTGAGAAAATGGTATGACATAAGACTAGATAGTTTAATATTTAATAAATATGTGCATGTCAATCATGGCTATTTCACTGTTTCTCCTGGTGCTAGGCATTTTCCCCCATGTAAAATTTAGTAAGTAAAGCAAAGAAGCTACAGAGAAAGTATGTACAAAAAATGATGTTCCTAGGGGTTGAGTTATCATAGGAGAGAAACATAAAGGTTAACACTGGGGCTGTGGGGGTGATATCAACCCCAAAGGCAAACTTTTCCAGCCGATAGATTCCGAGAGCTTCTAAAAAAAATGGAGAATGAAAAAATAAAAAAAGTGATTGATTTGCAGATGGTTAGCTTCTTGTTTTCGTCTTATTTATTGACTGGAAATTACTTTTGTTTGGTTTGTGTTTTTATTTTTATTTTTTGTTTATCACTTTTTTTCATAGTACAGGCATAGCCAGTGTTGTCTAAAAATGAATCTAATTTCTATTAATTGAGTAACTTTTACATTATCCGTAAATCCATCCTATGCATCTCGTAAAGCTTAAAACTAACCACTGGCAACCACTTCTCATAAGAAGTGTCATGCTGCAGCTGCATGGTTCTGGACGTTCAACCCCTGGCGTTCCCATTATGAATTTGGGCTCTTCTTCAATTTCTCGCAGGGCTTCCCAAAACTGAGATTTCTTGGTCTCATCTTCAATAAAAATAGCTGAGGAACACTCAACGACGTTGCCCTTAATGTCGTAAGCAGTCTCTTCGACTCTTATTGAGGTGCCTAGATTTTTAGCTGCTTGCTCATACTTTCCAAGAATCTTGCTTATTTCATCTTTAGAATTCAAGTATATAGAGCGAGAAGCTTCTGGCTTTATAGCTCCTGAAACAAGTATCTCTCAGGTTCTTGATGAGCAAGGGTTAAGTCAGGTTTTAGCTTATATAATGGCTGATGACATTTATGCCTGGACCATTGATTTTAACAGACTACAGGAGGGAGATCGCTTTAAGGTGATCTATCAAGACAAGTATATTGATGATAGCATTTATGCTGGGGTTCATAAAATAAAAGCGGCTTATTTTGAGCATAAAAAAGAACCATTCTATGCATTTGAATTTGAGACAGATTTTTGTAGATAGGAGCTTGAAACTTCTACAATAGGTTCGCAATTCTACAATAAGTTCTCGGATACGCTGAATCTGATGGTGTGATTTTCGTTAAGATTGTATGAATTTTAGGGGGTGTTTTCCCCTATTTACTAAAATGACGCAAATTTTCTCAGGTCGTAACTTTTGATAGGTTTGACTAATCTTGATGAAAGTTATATATTTAAAATCAGCATTAAAATGTGATTTTTTTGATGTAACTATTGGTATCAAAATTCCATTTTTTAGAGTTTCGGTTACTATTGACATACTTCTTCAAATTATGGTGCCAGCATTTGCAGTTATCTGAAGGTTTGGCACTGACAAATGACAAAGCAATGCAGATGTTCTTGTTGTCGAACCACTTTGTAACCACTATACCGCTATTGGTCTCAACTCTGTAGTCAAAACTTCCTCTTCCCTTTTTTTCACTAAATCATCAGCTTTGATATTGCAACCTTTCAGTCTGTTTGTCCTGACGGTGCCAGCTGAATGAGTCCCATGTAAAAGGAGCTCACGAATCAGTGGTATACTTGTGTAAAAATTGAACATCAGCTTCCTCAGTGAGCTCTTAAACGGCTCTCAACGATGTTTCTGTTCCCCTCTAGTTCTAGAGAAATAAAAAAGAAAAAAGGAGATATCAGCGTTTAAAGTTCTTTTTCAAAATATCTGGAAAATTGATTTCGTAATTAACTTTTACTTTTAAGATAAACATAAACAATGCTAATTTTTCCTGCATCAAATTTAATGATTTTTTTTATTTATTAGAAAAGAAAATAATGAAAATTATCAGTAGTAAAGATTAATGAAAATAAAAGAATTGGAAACACTGTTTTGTGTGACCAGCTGACAGACGGTATTTCAAATGGTAGGCTGTGCAAAAAGAGTGGTTTAACCCCCCTTTCTAGGGTTATATTGACAGAACGGTTGAAATGGCTATAGGGCACGTTCTGCGGATGAATTGTCCTTTTTGACCAACTGTCTAGGACTAAATGGAAAGCAAGCCTTCATCAGTTAGGATGGGAGGATGTCGCAAAATAAGACTTTAGGGAAATAGAAACTTCCTGGGATTGTATAAAGAACAGAATAGAATTTTATTAAAAAAATTTCTATAAAGAGGCTGTTCCCTCCTCAACGCCCCGCTCTGTAAGCTAAGGTTTGACGCTTTCTCTCAACACTACTTTTTAGAACAATAAAAAACTTTAGCGTAAAGAGCGGGGCGTTGAGAAGGGAACAGCCCCTTTCATATACGGAGTAATTTCTGCTCGTTTTAAGTTTTAATGTTGCTACTTACTTTCAGTTAAAAAACTTGTTTTATTTAATTTCTGAACTTTTTTGAATTCATGCATGTTTTTATTTTGGCTCTCCGCACATGAATAATTAAAACGAAATTTGCTAATTTTTGTCAGTTTTAAGTTTGCCTTAATTATTCATTGTAATTTCTTTTCCTTTTGGTTCTTATTTATTCAAAGATGGTTATTTCTGAATGATTTAAGTTTGAATTATTATTTGAATTTATTTCTGCTTGTCTTTGTTTAAATATAGACTCTTTACGTTTTTTCGACATTAAAAAAAAACTTTTGAAATTCAAATTCTGCTGCTTTTTAATTGAAATTTTTTTCTTGTTAATAAAAAAGAAATTTTAAAGGTTTTTTTATTTTTTTTTTTTTTTTAAGCTTCTGGATCAAGTTTACAAAGAGACAATAGGGCAAGCGACGAATGACAACTGGATCTGCGAAAGAACCTTTCGAAAAACCAGTACCCTATTTCATTGTATAGTCAACCGAGAAGATAGCACCCGAACTGTACACATTGTCAGAGACATTCGGAATGAAATAGGGTGTTTCCTATCAAAGGCCATGGTAAAGGGGACGTATCGAGAGCCTGTTGCCTTGGAAGCATACGAAAAAAGCTTGGTATTGCAATTTTAAGAGGAAGCAGTATGGTTCTTATGATACACCCTGGACCCCACAAAAACTAAATGACTACTCATTAAACCTCTAAGGAGACTTAAATGAACAAATAGGTTCAAATCTGTTCTTAGAATATAAAGAAGTCAATCAGCCTTGTCAAAATCAGAACAAGTTCTCCAAGTGTGTGAGGTTTGGATGCATCTCAGTTAGAGATGCAACATTCACCTACAGTAGAAGATCAGAAAGCCACACTACATGAGTTGCAGTTATTTTAAAACCAAAGGCAGAAAACGCCTATGCTTGTGAAAACTAATCAATGAGATTATCCTCTTCATATATTTGCTACTACTATTACTAACAACTCACTACAGCACCAAGCCACCTGAGGCCAACGCAGCTACGCACGCTTCTCCTCCATCCCAATCTATTCACAGCCGCTTTCTTTACTTACGTCCAAGTAGTTTCAGTTTCTCTGTAATTTTTCCTTATATCTTCCTCCTAACCCCTTCGGAGACGAACTGCTTTTCCCTCCATCCATTTATATACATATATATATATTATATACCTCCTCTCCCTGTGTTAAAGTCAAATGGATAGTACTCTTTTCCCAAAGCTCACGGTTGTTCTAAAGCGATCTAGCAGCCAGTCTATCGCTAGAATAAGACCTACCCCTTCAAGCGGAAGTCCTACTGCCTGAAGTACAAGCACCATTGTTACAAGCCCAGCCTCTGGGATTCCGGCAGCTCCGATTGCTGCAAGGGTAGCAGTGAAGAACACAATTACCATTTGAGCAACACTAAGATCAATTCCGTAGCTCTGAGCAATAAATATTACTGCCACAGCCTCATAGAGCGCTGTGCCGTCCATGTTAATTGTTGCCCCTAGGGGAAGCACAAATCGCCGCTTGGCGTCCGTAGGTTTTTGCCTACGCGTGTGATTTTACCATTTTGGATAAGCACGTCCGTATTTTCCAGCGTGCCGTTTGTAACGGTCAAAACCGTACCGTTTTTAATAACCATACTGCCCGTCGCCGTTTGAGCCTGTGCGAAACAGAAAGCGGCGAGGGCTATTATTGATAAGATTAATTTTTTCATAAAAAGCTATTTTTTATATCCGTCGATGTCGACGTCGAAAAAAATTGGAAGAATTGGTTTTTGAATTGCATTGACCTTAAACTCGTCATATGTCACTAAATATTATATTTTATTTATATTTATCTCTTTAGAAACCTATTTTGAAGCAAGATTATATTCTTAAAATTACCTTAAGCTACGTTGCAGCTAAATATTTTGAACTTTTATGGTTATTTAAGAAGTTAAGACTTTTTACTGAAAACCTTCTTTTTTTTCTTGTTACCTAATTTTAATGGACGCGGCTCTCAGCTAATTCTTAGGGCATTGACATCGTAATGCAACAAAAAAAAATTTCACGATTAACTGAAAACGTAATGAGATCTCTTCAATAGTAATGCCTAACGAGTAAAACTAAATTACATGCTGCAGACAGGCAACAGTGCCTCCCTTTTCTGTAACTGTCTTTTGGTATTGGTATTGGTGTTAACCTTAAAAAATAAATTAATGGTTTGAATTTGTTGTGTTGTGAGAAAGTTAGCTTGGACCTGTGCCAATATTTTAGAGAAATTACAATTTATTCTTAATAGTAGAAAGGGTTATATTTGAGAACTACGTCTCTGTGAAACTGGATGCAAACTGCGAACCGACGAAGCTAAGACAGTCAGTACTACTTTGTGAGTCCTCATGCGACAATCTAGGACCACTGGGTCAATACGATCCCCCCTGGAAAAAAAAAAACAAAAAAACAAATAAACACGCATCCGTGATCTGTCTTCTGGCAAAACATGCGAAATTTCACATTTTTATAGATAGGAGCTTGAAACTTCTACAATAGGGTTTTCTGATACGCTGAATTTGATGGTGTGATTTTCGTTAAGATTGTATAAATTTTAGGGAGTGTTTCCTCCTATTTTCTAAAATGCAGCAAATTTTCTCAGGCTCGTAACTTTTGATGGGGCATTTTGGGGTCAACCCTAAGTCTTATCTTAACCAATCCATCAATTAAACTGTTTCGGGGTATTTAATTACATTTTCGGGGTATTTTGCCCGCAAATATGCGCTTTACTTTGTAGTGTATTTTCAAACTACGGTTAGGTGGAAAGAATTTTTCTACTACGCCGTCTAAAATTACACTATCATGAAGTATTGCTTTAATTTTAAAACTCAGAGGTATTTAAAACCCTTAATTTTTACCTTCTTTTTTCTTGGTTTAGGGCTAAGGGCAAGTAGCCAGCATGTCTCTTGCATTAATTGACGGAATAGTCCTACTCGGCGAAGTTACTGCCAGATCTATGGATTATCTAAGTTCCTTTGGTGAGCGTTTGTCAATGAAATTAATCTCAGCAGCAATCAATGACATTGGAAAAAAATCTTTTCATCTGACTGGTAAAGAAGTTGGAATTGTAACTGATTCTGTATTTGGGGAATCAAAACCTCTTATGGATACTACTAGATTGAGGGTTCTAAAAACAATTGAAACTTTATTTTCAAAAAAAATAGTTCCAGTTGTAGGCGGGTTTACAAAAAGGGGGGAGTTGAATTTATTGGGATTGAGGAGGAGTGTGCGCAGCTGTGTTGGTCTCAGGCGGCTTGGTGCTGCGGTGAGTTGTTAGTAGTAGTAGTATAACGGTAAAACCATAATGGGAAAATAAAATAATTTGGAATGTGGTTATATGACATCTCAATTGAAAGCTTCAGTCAAGTAAATGATGAATAGGTATGAATGGCTTCACAGTTCTCCCTTATATTTTGCGACTTTTAACTAAATGCTCGTCAAAAGTGGCAATAAGTTTCAAAAACGTCGCAAGTTTAACAATATAAAAAAAAAAAAAAAAAAACACACGCTACGATTCACTCAGCTCACAACTTTAAATTTTGCGACTATAATTTGGTTTTGTAGTTATAAAAATTAGGTACAGAGGTATGTATTACATCTCTTCTTTAAGGCTCGAGATGTAATGCAGTATTAATAAACGGTACAATTCACTCAGCTCACAAATATTTGGGAGCCCCTACTATCCTACAATAATTTGGTTTTGTAGTTATCCAAGAGTTCTTGGTAACGAACTGTAATAAGGAGTGACCTGGGTGGTTGAATTTTGTTGAAGTAAGGATGCTAGGGCTGTTTAAAAAAAAGTTTTTAACATTATTAGTTTTAATTTTCGGATTTTAATCCAAGTTTATTCATATATACATATTTTTTTTCTCACTATTTCTCGTATTTTGCTGAAGACGGCCCTTGCACACAGGGTCGGAATACTCACAGAATTGATTTCCACTGTCTTGAAAAGATTTCCTCTATTGCTTCAACTTTGTATTTGTTTAGCATGAATAATAGATTTTTTTTATAGCTTTTAATCAAAACTTCACTTCCTTGGACGCCCCAGCTGCCCTTTATTTACTAGTTAGCCTGTTGGTGTTTTTTCCTGTTTATTTAGGGTAGTTTCAATGTCGGGCCCACTGCTCATCAGGGGTCTTTGATTGAAAGACCGCCTCTCCCTCAGCATCATGTCTGCGCCTGGCTTTTCCACTTGTTTCTCTTTGGTTTGTGGGTGTGACGATGCTTACGATGATGCTGCTGCTAAATATGAGACTATTACCCGCGTAAAGGTGAATACCACTATCAATGGATTGCTCGCTTTTTCAGATTTTTATAAACTTTTTATTTTTGATAGTGCAATTGTAATTTGCCCTTACCTTGAATAATACTGTACATAGCTCCTTTTGGTGAATATTTTAATGGTTTTTCATGAACATGGTAATATGCTTTTTTCCTCTTCCTTTCTTTTAGTTCCGAGTTTTGTGGAACTGTTGTATAATCCGCTGATTCTTTATATTCATCATAGCCATACTTATCCGATAGACCAAACTTTTCAAACGGAGCTCCAGAACGGTGCATTTTAGTCGCTTCATTTTCATCGTCATATGTATCATAGACGGTGATTTATTTCTAAACACTAGTGCCCTTTTCCAGTCTTACAAGTTGTTGTGTCCTGTGGTGGCACAGTGGATTTGACCTCAGATTGGTAATACCGGACCCTTAGATTAAACCTGTCTATAGCAACACAATGCAGGGTATATATAAGGACCTTAGTAGTCAAGAAGGGTTGCTAATCCGGGTTTTTCCAATAAGTTTTCGAAAAATTGAAAGATTTAGCATTGGAAATTTCCAAAAGATTAAAAAAAAAATTCCGGAACAAATTCCGGTAAGCTACTTGTACCCGTTTAAATATCTGTTTTATTTCTTCTTTGCTATGTTTTCCAGTGTTATAAAAAAGCGCATTCCTGACTATTACTTGCTAATTTAACAATATATAAACTTAACAAAAATTTCTTCGAGCAAAATAATTGTTTACAATATTATCTATTATTTCATTTTAATGTAAGGATTACGTGACTTAGATTACATAGTCTTCTCCCATAGTGTAAATATACTCTTTACATAAATTTGTTTTTCTATATCTGTGCTCGTAGTTGACGAACATTTTGCTATATGTGTTTATTCAAATTGAACTGAATAAATTGAATAGATTTAAATAAAACTGTTTACCGTAACAGAATCATATCGAATTATCCGTTATAACGAACTGCAAATCACGGGTGACTCGGGCCATTATTCATCAAAACTAAAAATGGAATTTCGATGACAATTGACACATCAACAGAATTGGCTTTTTATGCTGACTTTAAATATATTAAATCTATTCAGTTTATTATCTACCAAAAGCTAGAGAATTGAGAAAATTTGCCTGATTTTCGAAAAAAGAGAAAAACGCCTTCAAACAAGGATTTTAAGTGCAGTTTCGGTGAGCTAGTTTAGTGCATGCGGTTTTTTTGATTGCCTTGAACACAGCATTTATTTTTGTTTTTTTAAGTGATATTTACTAAACAATTTTGGTTGCTCTTAAAACTAATATAAGATAAAAATGATAACAGTTTCTTTCTTTACATTTTGATACTAGCTGGGTTTCCATATGTCTCTCTGATCTTCTATATCCTTTCCCTCTTACTTTATCACTGCATAAGGGGTTTCTGGCGGAAAAAAGATGTCAGAAATTATGTATTCGTCAGCTAAATGGCTTTAAAAGATCGATTTAAATTTTCTAGTCGATTTAAAGATCCTAAAAATTAAACCAGATCTGGGGCAATCACAATCCACCCAGATCTTAAACCAAAACTTGTGACGGTTCTTAGCAATTTGTAGTTCTGGGTTACCGCTCCAGTCCTTTTCCGTGTACCAACCCTAATTCTCACAGATTGTAATGCCGCTGAGGCGGCTACTTTGATCTAATGAGTAATCTCAGTAAGATAGCAATCTAAATCAAGACTGCTGCCCTTCAGCGTTGTAGAAAGCATTGCCAGCGAACAGCGGCTTGCCTTCGTGCCAGATCGACTGGTGCACGTGCATGCCCGAGCCGTTGTCACCGAAGATCGGCTTCGGCATGAAGGTTGCGGTTTTGCCATACTGGTGTGCAACCATGTGGATGCAATATTTGTAGGTCTGAACAGCGTCAGCATGCTCGATCAGGGTGCCAAAAGCGATACCCAGTTCGTGCTGCGACGGAGCAACTTCGTGGTGGTGCTTTTCGCAACGCACGCCCATTTCATTAATGTAGTTGACCATTTCGGCACGGATGTCTCTCAGCGTCTTTTATCTTCAAGGATTCATTAAATTTATAACAAGACTTCCTGATAATACTTCTATCCTCAATGCTGGGCTGTCAGCCATAAAAAGGGCCTTAAAGGTTATTAATATTAATCCACCGGCCTCTAAAAGAGTATTTTTGCTGTCAGACTCCAAAGTTGCCCTCCTTCTCATTGGTAATGTCAACAGAAGTGCAACGAATAGATCAAATTGCAAATATTATGATGCCGTAGGAAAGCAAAATATTTCTGTATAGTCGTCTTCCAGTGATAGCCTCTGATTCAATGACTTTTACGGGGTGTTTCCTCCTATTTTCTAAAATAAGGCAAATCTTATCAGGCTCGTAACTTTTGATGGGTAAGACTAAACTTGGTGAAACTTATATGTAAAATCAGCATAAAATACTATTCTTTTGATGTAACTATTGATATTAAAATGTAGAGTTTTGGCTATTATTGAGCCGGGTCACACCTTACTAAAGTTCGTTAAGACGAACTGTTTGATGCTTTTGAAGCTTAAAAAATTGCATGTTTTCAAACTTCCCTTGAAACATGTTTAGAGTGGAGGGATCGGGACGAAACTTGGTGGGAAAAATAAACACAAGTCCTAGATACGTGACGGACATAACTGGAACGGATCCTCTCTCTTTGGGGGAGTTGGGGGGAGGGTTAGTTCTGAAAAATAGAAAAATTGAGGTATTTTTAACTTACGAAGGAGTGATCGGATCCTAATAAAATTTCATATTTAGAAGGACCTCGTTACTCAGATCTCATATTTTAAATCCCGACCGGATTCAGTTTCATTGGACGGAGTTGGTGGAAGGAGGAATCGGAAATCTTGGGACATGTCCCAAGTACTAAGAATATAGAATCTACACCAGAATCTACATTGTTTTCGAGAATCTTCATAACTTTTAATATCCTTGTTTATCACTCTTGATGTCCCTCAATTTCTTTCTGGAAAGGCAGTTTCTTGTCGGTTCTTTCCAGTTCAATAGTTTTTCTCTCTCTTTCTTAATTCTATCGTACTTTGTATATCTCTTTTCTTTTGAAATCATTTTCAGCCATATGTTAAATCTCCTTCTAAATCTTCTATTTGTTAAATATCTTATCTGTTAATTGTCACATACAGAATAATTTCAGTTCGTTTTTGAATCAATGTATGTTTTAATTTTGGCTCACCACACATGAATAATTAAAACGAAATTTGTATATTATTTCTGTTTTGGCTAAATGGCTTTCAGATAGTTTTGATCGAACGATTTTGAGAAAAAACGGGTGGGATAGGAGGCCTATTTGCCCTTTTTAAGTAACTAAAAAGATTGGAGGGCAACTAGGCCCCCTTCCACGACCCTTTTTCCCCCGAAACTATCTGACCAAAATTTGAGATACTCATTTTTTTTCAGCTTTAGTGTAAAGAGCGAGGTACTGACGAGGGGGCGAACCCCCTCATATATGTAATATATATGAATACTTCCCCCCAATAACGCTGGATCCGCGAGAGATTTAAAATAAAAGATCTGAATTACGAGGTCCTTCTATATATGAAGTTTCATGAAGATCCAATAACTCCTTCATAAGTTAAAAATACATCATTTTTTCTAATTTTTCAGAATTAACCCTCCCCCCCCCCCGAACACGCGTCCCTCCCACACCTTTCATCCTCATCTCTGCTCATTCTTCCTATTTTTAATTCCTGAACTAGAGGTCATCTTCTGAAACTTGTCAAACAGTCCACCATATCCAGTGTCTATACTCAATTCTTTTCCTCACAAATTGTCAACAGTTGGAACAAACTATCTGAAGAAGTTACTGCAGATACTACTGATGTTTTCAAACAAAGGCTGGATACTGAGTGGTCCTCCAGAGAGCATAAACTCAACTGGGATGCAGCTGATCATTCAACTGATGAACTTTGAAAACAAATCAATTCATCATTCTGGCACTCTACAAGGAGAAACCCTTAGATTGCTCATTTCCTGAATTTTCTAAAATAATATACTCAGTTGTTGACATTCCCAATACTGGACCTTTCAACAATGCTGAACAAAATAGCTCTCTTAAATGTTGGTTGGATATGTTTTGGCGAATGATAGGCTTGGGGTGGGGGCTGACGTCCCACCATTCACTTTTGACTCTTAAAAAGGGTACTAAAACTTCGGACTTCTGATCGAATGAGTTCCATTCAATCCAAAGGTTACACTACTACTCATTTTATAAAACTTTATGTGCCTTGGGGATAACTTACAACCCTTGGGATTTTTTTTCGTTTTATGTTTTAATTTCGGTCCTTACTTTCAGTTAAAAAAAAACTTGTTTTTTTTTTAATTTAATATTGTATTGAATCCAGTATTGTAAGTATCCAACAATAAATAAAACCTCTATATAAAGAGTTTTTGTAACATCTCTGTGTTTCCTAATCGTCATTATTTTCTTGGCATTTGTTTTGCTCACGGTGACAAGCAATGAACATGGACTGGAAACATCTGCCATTCCTTTCTAGTAAGTCACCAGGTTTGGATTTAGGAACCATATGCAGCGAGGGAAAAAGCCATTCGTTAAACTTTTACCCTTCAGGTAGATTAATCAATACGAATTTTTGAAAAAAGTTTTTCAAAGGAATGTGAAGAGCCGTGTTAAAATCTAAAAGAAGCAGAAATGAAGTCGGGTAATGTCTCATGCTCAAACTCACTAAAATAGGCACGAAACTCAACAAATAAAATAAAATAAATCTTGCCCAAAACGAAGAGAAATTAAAACAAGAGCTAAGAGCTCATATGGCACTTGTGACGAGATCGGAAGAGCCAAGAGCTAAGAGCTCATGGGTAAAATCGGTATGGCAATTTCACCGATGAACCCGGACGTGGTCTATGCGACGATAGAAATAGATAACCGTAAAGGCGGTTTCTATCGTTCTACTGACCAAGGGGCGAGTTGGGAAAAGATGTCTGACGAAGTCGGCGGTGGTACTGGTCCTCACTACTACCAAGAAATCTTTGCTGATAGACACCAATTTGACCGTGTTTATATCGCAAGTAACTACAGTAAGGTATCCGACGATGGCGGTAAAACTTGGACGCCTATCAGTACTGAACGCAAACACGTGTTTTTTAATTTTTTATTAGTTTTTAGTTTTTTTTTCTTTTAAGTTTTTTTTTTTAGTTTTACCTTATTTCAGTTTTTTTAGTTTTTTTTCTATTTTAGTTTTTTACCTTTTTTTATTTTTTTTTAGTTTTTTAGCTTTTTTAGTTTTTTAGCTTTTTTAGTTTTTTTTTTAGTATTTTCTTATTTTCTTTTTAGTTTTTTTTTAGTTTTTACCTTTTTTAGTTTTCTTAATTCTTTTGTATTAAAGCTAAAGCCAAGGTTCGAACCTGGAACCTCTCGGACCACCGGCGTCGTCACCGACTCACGGGCCGCGTGTCCCACCAGTGCAGGCTGTTCGAGCCGACCACGAGCATCTCGTCTGTCGGGTCGAACGCGATGGATGCGGCGTCGAAGCCGTCGGCGCGCAGCTGCAGCAGCAGCGTGCCACCGCGTGAGCCCCAAACCTTCACGTCTCCCCCTTGGCCCGCGGTCGCGATACGTTCGCCGTCGGAGGTCAGCGCGAGCCGCGCGAAACGACTGTGGCCCCGGCGTTCCCAGAGGAGACTCCCGGTCCGGCGATCGAACGCAAAGAAATATTATTTTAAAGTTTTGGTTCCTATTAGCACGAGTCGTTCCTTACTTAGGAACTTGCTTCTGCGGATGAACGATGACAGATTGCCAAAGATTGTCCTTTTGGCCAACCGTCTAGGACCAAACGAAAAGCTGGTCGTCCCCGGTTGGGATGGGAGGTTGTCGTTGGGAAATATTCAAGGCAAATCGGAGCTTTTTGGGAGGGTTTAAATAGGGTGTGGAATATATTGGAATGGAGGGGAATCCTGAAGAGCTGTGTTGGCCTTAGGCGGCCTGGTAAAGAGACTTGAGCTTTGCCCTTGAGTTTTCTTGATGGTGATTGCTATATATATATTTTTAACGACGTAAAACTTGCAAATATACAACATTCTTCGCTGTCCGATTGTCTGTGCATATAAATAGATTGTCAGGTTTACCGACTCTTTAACATGCAACATATAATTGACCATGGGAAAAACAATCCGTATTCAGATCTATACCGCATTTTTCTAATGATTGGCCTTGAGCTTTATTGATCGTGATTGCTAATCGAATATTCCCTGTGTCCCCATCGTCATTTATGGTCTAGTGGCTTGCTACCAATGGAATCTGATCCAGGGAACTGGTACACATTTTTGGGGATGTGACTTTGGTGAGCGATCACTCACCCCAGGGATCATCCTGCAGCGAAAGTCAGCCTATAACCAGGCGTCTCTCAGGTCAGAGTGGCACTTAGGTGCATATTTGAGGAAACAAAAAGCACTGGAGGGTCTTCAAACATTTCTTGGTGTGCTTGCTACGCCGACATGCACCCCACAACACAGCACTTCTCCTGCACATTCATGCTTTTCCATTCTTGCCTCCTGATCCGCCTTTCGAAGAACCCATGCTTCTGAACCAAATTTGACCATTGTCATCATTATAGCTCAGTATCACCAACTTACACATTTTTCGTGTGAAGTGCACTCTTTTTTCTTGCCTCAAAGAGGATGCAGAAGAATGAAAATCACTCTTTTGGGGCATCAATTTTCATTTGCTTTAAACGTCAGAAATTGGCAACTTCGTCAGAAGTACATACAACTCAAGGAACAGGGTTGCCAACTTGCAAAGTGTTAGAGCAAAATGCACCTTTTTTTTACCTCAGAGAGGCTTTGCTCGACAACGAGAGCATGTGTATCAAGCAGCAGGAGTCGAGGACTCTCAGTAACGTCGACAGTCCGTGCTTGGTATCTGGTCGTATAAACATATCGGAATAGACGGCCCATTGGCAAGTCCGAAACGCGCTCGCTCCTTTCTCCAGTGGGCTTGTTTGCTCTCATTCCCGACAACAGTGTTCTGCGTCATGGGGGAACAGTCGATGGTCACCCAAATGAGCGTTGGATACTACATCGGCGTGATACTTCGGTTTCTCGGCTTCGGATTCGTATTTCTCCCCAAAGAAACTTTAACAAATACCGTAACAGGTAGGATTTTCACGCCTTACATATTTTAATAGAAGTTTTTAAGGGGCTTTTTGTGTGGCCTTATCCTGTGGTGAATCTTTTCCATCTGTCAGGTGGTATATCATAATCAACAGAGTTTTTAATAGAAAATTCAAATCTGAATTTATATATGCCGTGCCAGATAAGGCTATTAGAGCTCTGAGACGTGATATCCTTCGAAACATCACATTTCATTAAGATCCCATCACCCGTTCGTAAGTTAAAAATACTTCAACAGGTATTCGGACCAATGTGATTGGCTATGGTAAAATTGACGATTTGACGTCACAAGTAAACTCTCTTTCTCTCTTTGGTAATAATTTTATACTTTTGTATCCAAACTATTTTGGAGATTTCAAAATTTCGGGATTTCCGAGTTTTTTTTTTTTTTTTCTAATTGAATGAATGATAAAAATTATAGTGCCAAATATACCTGCCAAAAACAGCCAGGTATTGCAAAATTCATCAGCCCAGCCGTATAGTTCAATTCAAGTAGCCAAAAATGCCAAAAATAGCCCTCAAGACCAGAACATAATTTGGACCTTGCTGGAATTAAATAAAAAAACTAGTTTTTATAACTGACAGTAAGAAGCGACATTAAAACTTAAAACGAACAGAAATTACTCCGTATATGAAAGGGGATGTTCACTCCTCAAAGCCCCGCTCTTTGCGCTAAAGTTTGACTCTTTCTCTAAAATCTACTTTTTAAAACAGTGAAAACTTTAGCGTAAAGAGCGGGACGTTGAGGAGGGAACAGCCCCTTTCATATACAGAGTAATTTCTGTTTGTTTTAAGTTTTAGCGGCTTGGTGCTGCAGTGAGTTATTATAAGTAGTAGTAGTATTTCAGCAATATACGGGTTTAAACCCAGTGAAAATATCAGTGCTAAGAAAAAGGATTTAATCACTTTAAAGCTGAACCCTACATGTCCTGGATTTTACACCACACGTTTGCATATACCAATATTCTTGAATGCAACGAACAGTCTTCTGACTTTTCAAAATCGCATTAAAATGTTGCTATAAAAGTTGCAATTAAATTTTGTAATAAAAGGACCTTTTTTCTACTAAAACTTTTTAGAGCTGTGAGCATTGGGAACCAGCTGACTCTGATTGTACAGGGAAAAATATTTGCTTCAGATATACTGCCTAGTTCCTGCTCTATACTGATAGATAATTTCAGATTAGTGTTTGGCTGAGAGTTACAAAAATTTATATGAATTAAGAAATCTATGAATATATAATTCTTTTATATTCATATTAGATGAGAAATAAGACTTAACAAACACAAGAAAAGGGAAAAAAACCATTAATCAAGCTTACAAGAATTCTTATTTCAAGCCTTTACTTCAGAGCACATTATTCGCAGTAAGCAGTTCAAACTTTCAGGGAATGTCGGGTGGGGGGGGGGTGGAAGTAAATTAAAAGACACTATTTACATCGAGATTGTCCAAAGAGTGTATGTGAATTATCACATGATGATGTCGAGAAAGATTTTGAAGGAATCTAGGTTGTTGGAATTACATCTTTCCCTCACCTCACCTAGCAAACGCTCACGTCAGGCTGTCCCCTCTGTGGGAGAGTATTTTTTTATATTTAGTATAGAGATAGTGGTACAATAATGCGAAGACCATTCTTCGGCTGCTATTTTAGGGAGTGAAGTTTTTATTGGCAAGCTTCCGGGAGATATTTTCGAAGATACACTAGTTCCAATTTTTGAAAGAGTGGGATTTATTTATGAAATGACGCTAATGATGAATTTTTCTGGAACAAATCGTGGCTTTTGTTTTCTAACTTATTCAACCCCGGAGGAGGCAGCCAGGGAATTCTTTTGTTTGAGCAGAGAGTAGCAGTCGATTGGGCTGGGCGTTAGCCCATGGTCAGTGAAGAAATCATGAAAATGTAAGTTTAATTTTCGTTATAGACCTAATCACACATTTTTCGGATATCCTTCATCCATCTTTAGTATGAAAGGGAGAAAAAGGAGAACAAATTTCTAGCCTCCTTCATTCTTATGAAGGAGGCTACAAGCTATTACCCTGCAGCACATGTGTGCCACAGGGTAATAGCTTCTCTCTTATTGCAAGGATAATATAACAACCACATATATGTGCTTGTCTTCACAGCAGAGGGAGGGGTAGAGGTATTCCCTATACAATATCTTCGGTAAACTCCTGAAAATAATGATCATCCTTCTCTTAGATACCGGTCCCTTCCCCACCTCCCCCATATGAAGCTTTAGCCTTGGGCTACAAATAAAGCCTGATTTATTGAGGTTTTTTTTACCCAGCTGTCAATAAGAAATAAGTACAAAAAATATTGAAAATCCCCAAAATTGGCAAAGTTTTGCAAAATGACTATATTAAGCATTAGGGGAGAGAGGTAGGGTGTACTTGCACAAGTAACAATTACTATATATTTTGAAAGATCATTGAATAGGACCCTAAATGACATGTTTATCTTTTGGCTAGGACATTAATCCAACAAAAAATATTAGCATCCAATATTTTTTTCACTTAAAAAGGACATAGAGTTTTTAATTTCCGTTCGAATGAGCACTCTTACGATGTTCTAGGACCACTAAGTCGATACGATAGCCCCTGGAAAAAAATGAATAGACGCGCATCCATGATCTTTCTTCTGGCAGAAAATACAAATTCCACATCTTTGCAGATAGGAGCTAGAAACCTATACAGCAGGGTTCTCTGATACACTGAACTTTGAGCTGTAATTTTCCTTACGATTCTATTTGTTTTAGGGGATGTTTCTTTCTTTTTTCAAATCCTATTTTCTGGTCAAGTTAGTTCAAATGAACATAGGTTATTAAAAATCATATGTTTTCCCAGGTGAGTGTCTATTTAAAAGATGTATAATTTCTAGATTTTTCCTAATCTTCTGGAACGAAGCTCTAATTCTTAAGGTGACATACAATGAAATAATTGCTAGAAAATTTCAATTGGTGATTTAACATTAATTAATTTTGCAAATTTGGATCGGAATTAAAAGCAGATTCTTTTGATGTATTTGTAATAATAAAATTTCCTTTTTTGGATGTTCGGTTTTTACTCTGGATTAACAGTTAATAAACCTGCTATACATTGTTTCGCTTCGACACTGACAGATTTCCAATACTTTTCATGGAAACAATAATCAGCAGCACGGACTTTACGGAATAAATCACGATGATTATCACCTTTGAAGGGTGGATAACCACCAATTAACATAAATAATAAACACCCTGTACTCCACAAGTCAACAGGTAATGAATAACGGACATTTAATAATACTTCCGGTGCAACAAACACGGGTGTTCCACAACGTGTTTGACATTGTTCTTGTACATTGACATAATCCTAGCGAATACAGATCACCTGTCCACCTCTTGTATTCAATTTCCTACTTCGAGACAAACTTTTCACCATAGGAAACTCGAATATAGACATAGATGAAGAACTAGACCAAAAATTTTCGCAAATGGCCACACTATCTTTTGAACTAGATGATAGCAAAAACCTGAGCACTCTGTAAACCTTGAGCATGAACATGAAGTGACCGGGAATTTACATCTGTCGGGCTCAAACTCTCAAGTGCCTTCTGAAGAAAAATCACAGTCGGGTAAATTTTTAGCATAAACAACTTGAATACATGTATGCTGGTAGAGGATATTGTTCTTTCATTAAGGTAACTCCACAGGCTGACAACTCTGCTAGAGAAGAGCTTGGTGTTTGCTTATTCCAGAAAAACTTTTGAAAGTGACCTTGAGTCTTCTTTGAGTTTACAGGCAGAACGAGTCCAGGAATAACATCTTCAGCTTTTAGAAGCTTGTATACTGTTATTGAATTGCCTTGTTTGCTATGAGGGGTTGAAGACAGTAGTTTAAGCTTCTAGAGACAGGATGAATATTGGACATCACACCGCCATGGTGATGCGCTCGACGTTTTCATCGGCGATGACGGTGATGATGTCGACCGCGGACGAGCCGACGGTCACCGCTTTGAGTTTTCCAGCGTTCACTTCAAATGTTCCTTCGCCTTGGTGCGCAACTGACCGCGCTGTATCTTTTCACCGTTGGGCCCGTCGGTTGTAGGGAAAATCTCAAGTGCAATGACACGGTGCGGCACTTTGAATTTAGCGAGGCCCCGACGGCAATGGGCAATCAGGGTGCTCTCGTCGAAGATGGCGCCGTCGGCGCCAATAAGAGAAAAGTTTAAGTTGAATATGCAAATCAAGCTTAAAACGAACAGAAACAAACAAACAATCATAGAAAATAAACATACAATAGGTACTAATATAAATGAATAAATAAATGTTAACACGGTTGAAACATAAATTGAATATTCAATCTAGCTTGACACGAACAAAAATCACTGCAAACAAGAGTTTGTATTTTGCCTCCTTCTCTCACTGTAAATATCTAAAGCCTACTGCGTCATTGGCGCTTTACTGAAAACTATACGTGTCTTGAATAGTCCTGGAAAGCAATTAGACTCTGTTATGTTCGCCTAAGAAGCATAACATCATCAGTATAAGCAGCGGGAATAATGCCTAATCTATTATTGTAAAATATTGACGGTTGAAGACGTCGGAGACACGAAGCTAAAACAGTACTTAAATATACTCAGAAATAACACGGCATCTTGACTAACGCCTTTTTAACAGGAATATGCTCCCCTACAGTACCATTCCACTTCACCCTAACTGAAGAATTAGCATACCAATACTTTAGCACGGAAACCACAGAAAGTTTAACGCCAAACGCTTCTAAAATTGTGAAAAATGGAAATTTTATGTCCGATTCCGTGAATACTCAGTGCCTGTGCATTAACTTTGCAGGAATTTACCAAACGATCTAGTTTTTATTTATTTATATTTTTTTTCATCTGCCTTCTTCATGTACTTTCGGGCTTTGATATAATTGTTTTTATGTTCTATAAGAGAAAAAGAGTACTGGCTAAGGCTATCAAAGAATGGGGATTGCAGGAACAAATTGCTTTACTTGTGGATGATATAGAGGTCTAGGCTCGATCTTTATGTGCAACAAAATTTCCCTCAAAGACATAATTTTCAAATCTTTCAACTAAGTTGAATAAAATGAATAAAATTTTGATTGGATGTGTGGGGGAAATGGTTGGTGGGGAAAAGGGGTTAGTTGCTCTCCAATAGCTTTTGAGTATTAAAAAGGACATTATTCCTTTCAATTTCCAATCTAATGAGTCTTTTTTGAAGTTTCTACGACTACTCCTTCTATACAAAGTGCTCTGGTCTAAAACCCCCCAAAAATAATACGTTGTACCCATATTGTGCCCATTGCTCTTTACTTAGGCAGCGCTTCTAAGTACACTCCTTAATTAACAGCAAAAATGATAATGATAATAATAATAATTTTTAAATTCAATATTTATTTCTTTATTTCGCCGTGTACAGAAATACTATGTCAGATACTCACTGTATAGAAAATTTGACTCAATGTTGTTTTTGTAAGTGTTTTTCAAGTCGAAACAAAGAACTAAATAGTAAGGTTTAAAATTATTATCATTATTATTGTTATTGTTATAATTATTGTTATCTTATCTAATCTTTTTAAAAACCACTTCTTTGTATAATAACAGTGACAGTATTTTGATAAAAAACGAAAGTGTGAATTAAACATTACATCATTATTTAAACAATAATCTATAGGGACTACAGAAGTCACATCAATAATCCAGATAATAAATGACATCAATCATTGAAACAAGGAAAAATGAAGCGGAAATCAAACCAAAAAATCAATTAATTTCTAGTCTTGACCTAAAGCATTTCGTGAGTCCTACTTACCGTTATGGCTATGGGATTTGAAATGTAAACTCGTTTTAGAAGAAAGTAAAAGTTCTTTGGACTCTTCTTTGTAATAAACACTTCTGTGGTGGAGGGAGAAGAGGAGACGAGTCTTTAAGTATTATTAGCACATATGCCAGAAGGTGGCCTCAGATCTCAACCAAACTTCGGAGCCAGACAAATAGATGTGTCTTTTTACATGATGCAACTAATCTAACCGCTGTGGAAGGAGGAGGGGAGGATATCATTATCTATTTTATGAGCCTACTTGCTAAATGGGCTGACGAACTTTCATTTAACCTAGGCAATAGCTATATTTAAGGTATGGGGTGTCTATGCTTGAAATGACCTCTGTGATGACTCACTAACTAAATCTCCCCGGGTTAAATCCTTCCCAGAATTAAGAACACTACCTAATGGTCTCACTCATTGGAAACAAAGTATCATTGTTACGTTTACCTAAAATTCTTTTAAGCATCTCCCCCAAAGTAGGTACATAAGGTAAAGAAATGAAACTTTTCGGTAAGTTCAATTCTGTGCACTGTGAAACCCCAATAACCCTATTGTTCTGTTTAATGCGTCTATTTTTTATTATTTCATCAATGAATTTAATCGGGTAGCTATTACAAAATAAAACATACCTCACTAAAGCATTTCTTAGATATTGAGTAGTTCTTGTATCCAAATCTTGATGCTTTTTTAAATCAATATCCGCGTCAACTTGACCAATAATAATTTCTCTTTCACCAACAACTTCTTCTGTATGTAAAACACTTTGTCTATATGATTCAACATATTTTGCTAAATGGTTTATTGAGAGTAATGCTCGAGATTTTTCCATTTCCGTGAAATCAACCATAGATTGCATAATTTGTTCTTTATAACTTTCTTTAACTTCTTGTAAAACTTGAAAAGCTTGATCAGACTGGACATCAAAACCGAAAGTATTGTAGGGCTGTACCGAAATATTATGATGCAATAGCAATTTTGATTCTATTAAAGGGCCTCGTAAACTACTTTTCCTCCAACGATGGTGATCATGGCTTTCGTCTCAAGAATCTCGGCTTCTTCGACAGACATGATATCACGATCCAGAACCGTAAAGTCAGCAAACTTGCCGATCTCAATGGATCCAACCACCCCCTCCTGAAAAGCACCGTAAGCCGCATCGATCGTGTAAGACCTGAGTGCCTGCTCCCTGGTCATTTTTTAAGGGAAATACTGGTTTATCACAGATTAAAATTCGGCACACTCAAAAAGCATTTATTTTGAAATTCAGTTATGACTCTTTAAATAAATTTAACTGTGATAATTCACCAAAAATATTGGTGACATTTCGCAGGAAAATAGCAATCAACAATCCCCAGTTGGTCTAGCCTTACAGACTACGAAGAATTTCCTGAAAAAGAGTAACAATTGACAAAAATTGGTTTTAAATTTATATTAAATATTGGTTTAAATAGGGGCAATTTCCAGTAACAAACAAGCTAGTCGGCTAACAGTATGCAGTTTTCTCGGCATGATTGACAAGGTAAATCCAATGTCAAATATATCGATAATTTTTTTTTTTTGTGCTGAATGAAACTGGTTTATATTTTTATGGGAATCTACATTAAGGGATCAAGCGGTATTTTTAATGTATTATGTTAAAAGGTGCCGAGAATAGAATTTTAGTAGCATTGAAATAATAAAATAGAAACTAAATAAAAAAAAACAAAAATACTAAATAAAACTTTGTCATTACAAATGTTGTTTCTCTAAAACAAAAAATCACGAGCTATAGGCTACAATATAACTTCTAGGAGACTTTTAGCTTAGCATTTGATACCATGATTTTCTTTAGTATTTGTCTTTATCCTTGGGACAAAATCCATAAAAAAATATACATTTAAATGGGGAGAAGGTACAACCCAGCTTAGCTCCTGATTCCACACTAAACTAACTAATAGCCTCACTTCCTAACTTAATCGAAGCAGTAGTATTCTTGTCCAGGGTACTAATCATCTTAATGTACTTCAATGGTAAGCTGTACAAGAAAAGGACCTTCACTGAATCTCTCTGGAGGGATCGGGATGAAACTTAGTGGGAAAAATAAGCACAAGTCCTAGATACGTGATTGACATAAACAGAACGAAGTCGCTCTCTTTTGGAGAGTTGGGGGGAGGGTTAATTCTTAAAAATTAGAAAAATGAGGTATTTTTAGCTTACGAAGGAGTGATCGGATCTTGAATTTCATCGGATGAAACTTCATATTAGAAGGACCTCGTAACTCGGATCTCATGTTTTAAATCCCGACCGGATCCAGTGTCATTGGGGGGATTTGGGGGGGGGACTGGAAATCTTCAGCGGCAGTTTTTAATTAAAGAGAAATATTCTTAAAAGTTGTGCAGAAAACTATAGTTAGAAAAAATAAAACAAGTTTATTGAAGGTGGCTTGTTGTTCTGTCCTGATTTAGTCAAATTTGTTTTTGTATAACATGCAGTATAGATGTTTCTGTATAATACATTTTATATAACAAAACATATAAAGGTTATTTTACATAATTAAATATGTAATACTCATTTGTTTAAATATAGAATTTGATAAAAGCTACTTTAATGCCAAATGCTCTTACTTGACTTCTATGAGGATGTAAAGAGGGAGGCTTTGAATAGATTAGGATGGAGGAGGAGCGTGCGTAGCTGTGCTGGTTTCAGGCGGATTACTACTGCAGCGAGTTGTTGTTAGTAGTAGTAGTAATATAGGCCCCTTGGATATTTGTATCATATAGCTGTTGTCTGTAATCATAAGGACCCTTAGAACTATCACAGCAAACCGTCGCTGTGACCCCTTAAGGTCGTCTCTGATCAATTCACTTTAGGTATAATCGCCAAAACCTGGTTGCTAAGCGATTCTCAAAAGCAGCAAGTGAAATTTCGGGAGAGGGCATTCTAAGAAAATGTGAAAATTATAGTGCCCTTTTTAAGTAACCAAAAAGATTGGAGGGCAACTCCCCCCTCCTCTTCCACGCCCTTTTCCCACAAAGTTGTTCGATCAAAATTTTGAGACAGCTATTTTCTTCAGCACAGTTGGAAGATCCGATAACTATATCTTTGGGGATAACCTGCGACCCCCCACCTCACCCCAGAGCCATTGGAGAATGGGATGTAAGTTGTAAAATTTGCCCATAGTTTACGCATAGTACTTGTTATCTATTATTTGACGTTTCATAAGTGAAAATGGATGGATTTCAAGATAACTGGCAAGTCGTGTAGGTTGTTGTTTTGGAAGATGGCATGCTCATTTTTTAATGTATACGGGTACAGGACTGCCTCTTATTACTACCTAGAATCGGGATCTTGTGTGACCCAGATGAGGAGCTAACATGGTGGATTTATTTATTATGTGTTGAAAACGTTTTATTTTCTTTCTTTTTTTTTTCATTGATTAGGAAATAAGAAATAAATTCGTGTTTGTCTAATTTGATACTAAACTTTTTGCGAGCAAATTGTCAAAAGGTCGTATCTCCAGAATGGATTTGGTTATTAAGATGGAACTTTCAGAGAATACTTAAAGAGGACGATCAACTGACAAAAAGGTAATATGTGCATGTCACTACTAACACTGCTACTAATACTACTAATACTACTACTAAACTACTCCAACTAATACTTCAATTGCAATATCTTGTAAGGCTTAGAGTATTAAGATAAAAAGGGCGTCAAAAGGGCACTTCAGCAGTATTTTTGGAATGATTTATCTTATCGAGGTAAAACTTATTTACTTGTATTTAAAAGATGAGAGAGGGATGAAATCAGCATAGGAAATCAAAACTGTGAAAGACACAGAAGTAACAGTTTTAAGGAAAGAACATGTATCAAGAGGTGTGATGAAAGGAATCCATTTATATTTATCAATTGTACAAATTGAGGGAAGTATCCAATCAGCTGTGCCGGTCAAAGAAGTGATTAGGAAGCAGAGGTATAACCGGGATCTATAAAAACTTGAAGACAGCCTGTCAGTAATGGTGTTTTTTGAATCAATTATTACCCCAGCAAGTGAAAGCCCTTTTCATATACGGAGTAATTTCTGTTCGTTTTAAGTTTTAAGTCTTTAATTTTAGTTAAAAAAAAACTTGTTTGTTATTTAGTTTCTGGACGTTTTTTGAATTAATGCATGTTTTCATCTTGGCTCTCTGCACATAAATAATTAAAACGAAATTTGCATATTATTTGTTTTGGGCTAAATGGCTTTCTCATAGTTTTAATCGGAAGATTTTGAGAAAAAAGGAGCGAGGGAGTAAGCCTAGTTGCCCTCCAATTTTTGATTGCTTAAAAAGGTAACCATCGCTATCATTTTCAGTTTTGATACGTTTTGACTCTCGCTGTCCAGTTGGATTTTCATCTAACTGAGCCGTTTTGCGTTCTTTAGCCGCGAGCCTTTTGGCATTAACCCTTTGAGCAGATTCCTCGGCTGTTTCTTCTGCTATTGTAGGATTTATGCTAAAATTTCTCTTTGAATTAACTATTTGAGCAAAACTAATTCTAAAATTTTCAGGTAATTTTCTATTTTGAAATAAAAACTAAAAATTATTGCTCAGACAAGATAAATATTTTTGATGTTTACAACTTTACTTCGGCTTCTTAAGTCAGCCTATTTGTAGAGTTTGAAGGACATGATTCCGGGCCAAACCAGATTTAGACAATTTTGGACCGTTGTGGCCTTTTGGAGATAAAGAACGAAGGAAAAGGCCCAATGGATGAAAGCGTATCAGTATAGATGGTCTCGCGAAGCCTAAATGGAAAATAAATCCATGAGTGAAAGGCTGATAAAAATCAATCTAAATCTTTGAGGTTTTACATTTGGGTCGAATGGAGAGAATTTGAAGAATTTATTGTTGGTAAGAAGGGTAAAATCAAAATAGCTAAGGTTGCTTAGCAACCGTAAAAAAAACTGAAAATATTGAAGGCCGGAGCCAAAATGCAAAGATAACGAAAAGTATGCCTTACAAAATGTGAATGTGCTAGCATAATTCCCTGATCATTTTATTTTAGGGGATTTTGTGATGTGTTTTACAATCTTGCCTTAAGGTATCAGAGTATCACGAATAGCTTAGGGAATAGTAGTTCATTCACATAAAATGCAGATACTCGGGATGAGCAGAGCATGAAGCAGCTTTGGCTACACGTGAGGGTCAAACAAATTTGGTTGAACAGTGATTCTCTCAAGTGAATATTACCTATAGAGCAAAGCAAATTAGTCCATGAGCCCTGCAGGCAGCAGGGCAAGGCCCATGTTCTATATTTATTGAATAATTATTTGGCCCGAAGCCTGAAAGAGCAAACAAAAAGTAGGTCACAAATATGAACTAACATTTCAACCAATCAGATTACAGAACTTGGCTTCAAAACCCTGCCCACTTGACACATTTTTAGTTTTCCACGTGGAGGGAGAGGGTCACCCAGAAATGGATGCAAACTCCCCCAATGTCACCAGATCTGGTTGGTATTTAAAATAAGAGCTCTGAAGCATAAGGTCCTTCTAAATATTAGAAGACCTTTATTAAGATCTGATCACCTATTCATAAGTTACAAATACCTCATTTTTCTTTTCTTTTTCAGATTACCCCCCCCCCCCCCAAAGAGAGCAGATGTGGTCTGGTTATGTCAATCATGTATCTTAGACTTGTGCTTATTCTTCCTACTAAGTTTCATCCTGATCTCTCCACTCTAGGACATTTTCAAGATTTACACCCCCCCTTCCGGGGCCGCGATGAGCCCGGTAACAGTGGCAGCAATCTAGGCTTCCGGTTGAGCCTCAGCGCCATCCCAACTCGATAACGGGTTTTCGCAGGCTGGGTCTCCTCCGCCCCATTCACTCCGATTAGTAGGGCAAAAACCGAGCGGAATGGCGCGACACGATTCGCCACTGGTCCCCAAACCGAACCCAGCAATGCATGGCTTGCGACCGCGATTGCCGTAAACCGTCAGATTCTGGATTCCCGCCTTTGCGGGAAAAGACGAGGAGAGGTTTTTTCTTTTGATTGTTTTGCTATTTTCTAGAGAATGAATATCTTTGTTTTCAATTTTTGTTTGTACGTTGGGGTCTTTTTTTCCCAAGGATTTGCAGATGTAAGCATTAGGCAAACGGAACAAAACAGTTTCTGAACCCCTTTAGACTGTCTGGAAAAAATAGCCCATTTTCGCGTCCCATTTCTGGGAAATCATCATTATTTTCCCTCATTTTTCTATCCATTGGCATCTCCGAACGATCCCTGAATGTTTTAAGCGAATTGGATCCCCCAAGATGAAAATGTCTCTTTTTTAATTTCATTTTAAGTTTGAAAGGTAAAAGTAATTTTTGCTCCAAGGGGAAATGGAAAATGCTTATTTTCCAAGTTAGAACGTTTCCAAGTTTTTGTAGGGAAGAAAGTACTTGTGTATTCTTAAAGCATGTTTCATTTTTCTCTTTATTCAACGAGTTTAAATACGGCAAAAAGGGAATGGATAAACGGGAATAGAATGATGAATAGTTTTTTGTTCAGAAACGAAAAATTCAATGACAAAGTTGCATTTAGCTCAGTTTGCATACGACAAAGTTGGAAGCTGTAAAAACTTTCTGCATGCAGGTTTTCTAAAGGGTGTTTAATCAATATTATAGGCAGCACCGCTCTATAATGGCTGTCAATATCATTGAGACTTTTAAAGGAGCTAATTCAATTAAAAACTAAAAGTTATAGCACCCTTTTTAAGGATAAAAGAGATTAGAGGGCAGGCAGCCTTTCTCCCAATCCCCATTAATTTTCCAAACACATCCAGCCAAAATTAGATTTAATTTTGTGATAGATCTATTCAATTAGATTTTAAAAATTTGTACTTCTACGATATAGTCTAAGTTGAGTCACCATCATCATTGACCATTAAATATTTTTGTTTCGACATATGCATTATGTACTGTATTGCATACATGCCCCCCTCCAATGTCATTGGTCACTTGGTAAAAAAGAAAAGAATTCAATGAGATTGTGGGGCTTTGCACCATGATTTTTCGAATTCTGCTAAAATTCTTTGTTTGGTTCAACAAAGACCATAAAAATCCTGACATTTTACCTACAGAAATTTCAAAATTGGTCAGTAAATGCATCAGTCCTACCATCTCTTGCCATGATTTTACCAATGGTCGTATAAACTTCGGAGGGGACTCAAATTATTAGGAATAAAATTTCTTGTTCCTTTTTTTAACTGTCAAAAGTGATTCAACAGCAACTAGCCTCCCCCAGCCAACCCTAAGGCTCCAATGTTTTGCTTGTTTTTCCCAGAGGAACTTAATATAGAAGGGACGGTTGTATATAATTTGGAGGGGGCTCATTTGATTAAAAATCGGAAGTAATAGTGACCCTTTTAAGAGTCAAAAGTGATCAGAGGGCAAAAAGCCCTCCATGCCCCTTTTTCCCAAATTTGAGCTTCCTGCGCTTGGGTGACTCTACAAGCAAAGGAAAGGGGTAAAAGAATATCGACCAACATTGCAAAGAAAAACCAAACTACGTACGTAGCTACACCACAGAACTCCACTCAACTCCACTGGACTCCACTTGGACAGCAACTAAGAAATAACTAAGAACTACGCGGCTACACTACGCAGCGCACAAGTCCGTCAAGCAGAGCCCATTGGACGTGGAAGCAGAGTCCATTGGACGTGAAAGCAGACATTGGGCTCCAGCAGCGTCCATTCGACTCCACTACTGAATTCGTACCCGACTCGGACGGTGATGGACTTCGCGCACAGTTAGGTATTTCTACATCATTTGGGAAAACGGATAGGTGATGACGTTCAAGAAAGAAGACGACAAACTGACAGTGGACGATAAAGGAACACCCGTTCCATTTGAAGAAGAACGAGTCATTGTAATGGACGACGTCCTCATATTCTTCTTACTATCATGAGTCGATCTTATTGTTCTCATTGTCGTTGTTTTTGTTGTTCTCGTGAGTGTGGCTGTTGCTGCTGCGAAGGATGGCAAAACGGCTATATTACAGAGCTATTTTGTTTACTTCTTTATTCAAAGCCTAAAGCATAACCTCTCTCCATAGCCTGAACATGAAGAAGATTTTCAAAATTGTTTGCTTCCAAATTAAAATCCCTATCGGATACCTTTCTCAAATCCCTAAAAAATGGACAAAAGCTCCCTAGAAAATGAGTAAAATAAATACTAAAATCTATTTAAATCGAAAACAATGAAAATTTGAATATAATAAAAAAAATATAAAAATTGAATATACCGGAAAGAACCGATACTGTATCTTGTATTGCGGGGGGGTGGTTTTAAAATTTGCTGGGTGGAGGTGGGGCATGGATGACCATAAGCTCCCTAAAAAGGAATTTCTCTCTTTTCCATAAATGAATTATACAAGCGGTAACACTATACCTATGTTATAGACGCTGCAATGAAAAGTTTAATACTATTTCATAAATTCTGTTAGTACAATTTTATTCTAATTTGAAATCAATTAAAATGGTTTTCTTTCTTTTGTTAATCAAGTTCAGTGAGGTATTTGGAAATGAGATGTCGGCTGCATTACGTTAATGATGGGGGTGGCACGAAGCGCCACACCAACAGCTATTGTTTTATAAAAGACAAAAAATTAAAATAACACTTCCCCTGTTCATGGGTTCCTCAAGGATTTATTTCCTAATTGCCAAAAAACTAAGTTTTATGGCACCAGATAACAGAAATGCTATCTTATGGTGTTTTTGCCATTTACCAAACTACTTTCCTTTCCTGCTCGAGAGCTGAGGAACTCATCAAGAATTTTACCAGTCATTCTACAACAAAAACAAGACTTAGTTATGACCAAAAATAGAGCTAAGAGTAAGTAACCTTGAATAATTTTAGTGCAATTCTTAGACTTTATATTATCACCCTTTTTACTTTAACAAAGAAAATTACAAATAGAATATTTTCACTATCTTAGAAAATCTATTTCTGAGACAAATAGAGGTATAAAAATTAATCTAAAGCCTTTATCATATGTTGGAAAGTTTATTTTTAGACTCATAGACCCATCTGTACCATGTTCTATGTTGTAAGATTACAAAAGATTCCAGAAAGAAATGAACTTTGAGGCTATGGTAACACTTCCTACAATTTTGACTAGCATGCAGCTGAGAACTTTGTGTCAATTAGGGTTGGGAACCTTGTGATTGTCAATGTGTATTCCTTCTTAAAAACTACTGTGACAAAGAATCGAATAAGTGATTCTCGAAGGCAGAGCGAGCTCTTGCAAAGTGCGTCAGGACTACTATGTTGTCCAAATTAAAATGTGTTAGAGTCGGAGACTACAACTGTAATGTAGTAGATGACTCGTCTCTTTGGTCCCTGCTCTTAAGTGCATTTGGAGGTCGGTATCTTGTGCTCCCAAAAGACAAAGATTTCACGTTCAAATTGCTTGTTTATTTCCGCTTCTAATTTCCACTAGAAACATTATGGTAATTCATAATTGAACGGTTTGTTGCCCTATCCATATTCTAGAGTTATATTCAGTGACTGTGTCTGCAAACACTGCATCATCATATTCCGCTATCTCCGGTAAAACCAGATTGCGTACTAACATAAGAAAATAATTTCCATTGATTCCGGTCTCTTGTTGTCGTGTTTAGTTGGTTTTAAGTTTAGCTGAGACAAAGAATAAACGTTGTCGCGCCAGCGCTTTGTATGGCCTTCCTTCATTAGCATAACCTTACTCATGATTACAACGCTAAAAGTTGTTAGCAATATATTTGCGGCAAAAAATGAGGATTAAAAAAAATCCTCTTGCCTGTCACTATTATTATCGACGGAAGCGCTTGACTGTCATCAAGAAATGAAATCAATCATTTTTATAAAACTCTGTAAAAGCTAGTTCGTTATTAGGGGCTAATTTCTTTTTATGTCTCCTAGTAGCGGCTTTGATAAGGGCCTTAAGAGAGAATTTTCTCTGTCCGCATCCGAAATCTTGTGATTTTTTCATTCAAAAGTGGTCAAAAAATGGTACACAGAATTAGCAAACTTGTGTGATAAACACGTCGGTGAGTTTAGGAAAACTAGAACTAATAATAAGAGAAATAAAGAGAACTAATAATAAAGAGATCTCTTGCTTTTAACCAATTTGCATGACTTTTATTAGAGCCCACTAATCTGAATAAAGAGAAAAACTGTTTTATAATTAAATCATGTTTCTAAAACTTACAAACTTATAACTTAAGTAAGGCTCACTTCCATAATTTCATTTTACATAATACTGCCTAAAGGTCTATCATGCACATCCTATAACCCCTTCATTGACATGAATTCCAATCGATTAATAAATTTTATTGAGCTGTGGAAATAGTGCAAAGATTTCTTAATCTAATGTCAATGTAAACAACCACTCTCAGAACTAGGATTTAAAAATGTGGCTCTTGGTTTTAAAACCCTTCCTAATAGCCTTTTGATATCACCCTCTTAAACTATTGGCTCTTACTACCTATGTAAAGGATTAATTTTAGGAGCAATCAATTTTTCATGATACTGCAACCTTCTGTCTAATGGTTCATATTAAACTAAAAACAAAGTAAGTTTTTTCAAATAAAATTCACATTAAAACTCAAAAAGAACGGTACTTATTTTGTTTATCAGGGGGACTACCCCCTCAGCGATCTCCCGCTCTTTACGGTAAAGTTTAAGTGTTTTGAAAATACTTCTCAGTTAAATTCAACGGCACTTGTGTTTGGGCAGTCTTCCTTAAAGAGTTAGGACGAAAATTCAAACTTTAGTGTGGAGGCCGATGGGTATAGAAAGGAGCAGCCCCACTGGTAGACGATAATATTTTTGTTCGCAGGGTAAATATTTGCTGAATAATCACATTTATAGTAAGGACAACTGAAACATTGGAAGCCTCTATTGAGAGAGTTATAAACCTCTTCTAACCAGGAATTACAAGCTTTAACTACTACTACTACTACTTATACTAATAACTCACCGCAGCACAAATCCGATTGAGGCCAAAACAGCTAGTTGGACTCCTCCTCCAGCCCAGTCCATTCAAGACCTCTTTCTTTACACCCTCCCAAGAAGTTTCAATATACTTTGCTTCCTAATTTTTGACATCCTCCTGTCCTCCCCAGAATAATTTCGAGAAACAAAACTATTATACAGCTATGCCCCTTGACTATCCGGATATTGAAGCCTCTTGGCCCCCTAATAAAAATACATGAGCTACACCTCTATTCCAGATCCTAGTGACTTGTTGTCTAAATTCTACAGGAGAAGGTGGGCAACGGCTCATCGTGACTTGTTGGTGTTCTAATAGGATTTGGGGTCCGGAATCCGCTCGCTAAATGTAAAAGATAATTTTAAAATAGGAATTTTTTAAAAATGCAGTTAACATAAAAATTTGTTTTCAGCATTATACTACAACTATTATTGAAAGTTTTTGAAAAATTATGTCCAACATCTAGGCCTACGTAGTAAGCAAAAATCTGGATTCTTATTGAAAAGAACCGAAAAGATTTGAAACATACTTTTCCTAACCATTGAAAAAGACTAAATCAATTTAATCAAACAGAAATTAATTGTAAAAACTTCTTCCACGTAAGAATTTTTTCAAAGAAAAATAAAGAGCAACCAATATCCATCTATAAATGGTCATAAATAAAACCGAATAATTTTTCAAGCGTAAAACTACAGCACGTCGGTGCCGGTCGAGCGCTCCTCGGCGAGCAGGCGCATCGAGAACAGGACGCCGCCGATCATCGTCACCGCGCCGCCGAAGTAGAAGAAGATGCGCAGCACCTCGGAGCTGACCTGCCGCTCGTCTCCGATCGCGAAGGCGTTGAACAGCAGGCCGTCGAGCAGCAGCAGCGCAGCCGCGATGTAGTAGCCGCTGGGACGGCGGAGGTAGCCGCCCAGCTCGCGCTGGATGATGAGACCGACGTTCCTCACGAGGGCGGCCCCCCGCCCATGTGCACAGTGTTTTTATGTTCCAAGCCACACTTGGGCAAATCCTTACCAAAAGGAAGCTTCCTTGAAAAGTTGTTCCAGACGATTGCCCGATAAAATAGGTACTATACAGTATGTCAAGAGTGTTGTCAACACTTGGAGATAAATTGCTACAGTTTTATCTGATAAATTGTACACAAAATATTATTTGTGGTGCCACTTTTTCCATTCTATGTCAGTTTTCCTTTAACAAACAAATTTACAAGAATAAACCAGAAAGGAAGAAAAAAAATTTCATTCGTATCCTCATCCACTCGATGCCTTTTTTTATGTTCTCTACGAATATAATAATCGCTTCTATCGTAAATTCAAATTTAAGCACTTTTTGAGCTTCTGAAAATGAGCAAAATATTTCTAGTTTTTGGGTATGAAAAAGGCTTAAAACATTGGTCCCAAACTTACTGTTTCATTATACATCCATTTTTTAATGTTTTATAATCCATAAGCACTGATTTTCCACGATTAAATTGGATAAATAAATTTTACAATATTATGCCGTTTTCTTCTTCCTTGACGCCGAATGTTCAATTAAAGTAAGGTTAAGTTTACTCCTTTTTGAACTGATTTGGAAAAGATTGCATATTCAAAACTCTAAATAAAGATTTGACAATTAGATATGATACCACTTGTAGCAAAAAAATATGACACATTTTGTGACATGGAATCTGAGATGACACAAAAATCACATTTTCGAAAAAAATATGACACACTCCTTAAAAAAAATTTGGCAGCCCTGGTTCTCGTGTGGGATGGGATGATGTCATGAAGAAAGATTTAAAGGAAATTGGAACTGCTTGGGAGGGTATAAAGAGGGCGGCGACGTAGCTCTTATATTCGTCTAATGGCGTCAACATTAATAAATATTAAAACTATGGAGTAATTTGACACTAAAAGTGGCTTTTCTAAATTAACATTTGTTTGATCTTTCTTTATATATATTGTTGCAGTAGATGCATCATTTTGAGAGTGTTTATTTTTATTGCTGCTAAAATACTAAGCTCCATACTTATCCCTTTGAAATACATTGGTTTTTACCTTGTTTTGTACGGGTAAACATTGAAAAAACAGCGCGTGTCTGGGAGTTGCTGCTGAAATTTTAACAAATATTGTACAAACTGAGCCAGTGAATAGTCGTACATCGTAAGCATCTTTGGATCGTAATCTACCTTTAAATTGAAACGCTCACTTTCCAGTAAAAACCCCGTCGGTTAAACCATTACCATTTCCTGCCGTAAAAAAACTGAAATTGACGGCGAAAACAAACAGCAACAAAATGAAGGGCTGCCCGGGCCCTCGAAGATTTTTTTCTGAAGCCCTAATTCATTGCTTGTTTCCTGTTTTTACTTTTTTTTTAAATAAATTTGTCAATTGTTTGCACCCTTGTGGAGTAATTTCTGTTCGTTTCAAGTTTTAATGTCGCTCATTACTTTCATTTAAAAAAACTTGTTTTTTTTTTATTTAATCGTAAGCAAGGTTGATACCCAGACACTTCTTTGGTGCTATATTTATGGCACATTTTTTTTTAGTATTGTGTTAAACGCGGTATACGTTCGGTACTATTATTATGATAAAAGAAGTACCATAGTCAAGTACCAAAGTACCATCAGTGTGGGGCTAAAATTCAGCATTAAACTATGGTTAATTGCTTGCCACCCATAAGTGGAATCTAAATAATTTTTAATAATGACAGGTCATCGGGTATTGACTGCAGAGGTGCTTAGGAACCTACCCCATCGGTAATATTTTTTTGCAAAATCAGGTGGATTTTGTAAAAACGAGAGTGCTTTTTGTCCCTTTATTACTGGCTAGGTCAGAATTATTACTCAATTTCACTGTGGCCGTGTTGGGACCAGTTTTTTTTTGCCCAAAATGGCCAAAAACGAAACTGTTTTCGTAGAATCTCTGTTGCAACTTGAAAAGGACGTTTGAATGTAAATCTCTTTTCGAATGATCTTTGACAATCTGTCATCATTCATCCGCAGAATGTGTCATAGTCATTTCAAACTTTCCCTCATTGAAACCTTAGAAAGCGGGACTGAACCGCATTTTTCGTACAGCACAAATAGTTGCTTTAATTATCGCAACAATAATTTACTTTAATAACTGTATTAAAGGGTCTTATATCTATAATCCCGAATAAATAATTAGTATTTAAATCTGAAGCATCTCATAATAAAATGACTCGCATGAGGTTCAGCATCTTATTATCCGAAACTAATTTTATAGCAGTTAAATAGTCTTTTTATGTTTATCCACCCCATGTGGAAAGCATTGGAAACATACGAACCATTTACTCGCTATAAAAAGCGGGCAGGGATTTCCCCGTGCGTGGAATAGGATGTCACGTAGAAAGTGTTGCTTGAATAATAATATCAGAAAGGCTTTCAAAGTCTACCTGTCTGGCGCTCAATTCCATTGAGAGGGAATCCCTTCGAATCCTAATGTGGACAAAAATCTCTAGATTAAAAAAGTTCCCAGAAAAAAACCCCATTGAAAGAAAACGAAAATGTCGAAGTGAAAATACCACCTCCGGATAATACACCCCCTCACCCCCCGTGGAAAATAAAGTTTCCTAAATTTGAGAATTTTATTTGATTTTGATTTTTTTTTGTATAGGGGAAGAAATTTTGGTCTTTGCGTATTATGCACCATTTATTTAAGTTTACGCTGTGTAAAACTCGAGAACAAACAGGTTTCTCCGTTAGTTTCACTAAGCTTAGCGCGAAACAAGACAAAGATAAGTGACAGAATAGATGGGAAATATATAATTTGGGCTATATATTTGTATGTGAGGGGGGGGCCCTCCGGTCATCGCGCTTCAGGTGGGCGAGGCCTGCAGCCGCGTCCCGCCGCTCCGCCAGTCTGCTCACCCGGCGGTCTATGCGGTCCTGAACTTCGCGCTCGAAACGAACCTGCATCAAGTCTGTTTCCCACCGCAGAACGTCCTCCGGATCCTCCGGTTCCGGAGGCACAACGCCGCGCTCTGATACGCGCCGCTCTTTCAGAAACCGCTCCAGGCGCCGCCGTATTGCCCGACGTTCTTTGTCGGCATCTAGGAACTTTGCGTCGATGAATCTGATCTGACAGACTTATGTGCTATTTTTGAATTTATTTTTATCGACTTAAACGCTACTTGTGAAATTTTCATTCAAACTATCATTTTTTTTTCTTGGTTCAATTTTTTTTTTTACTTTTTGTCAACAATAAAATTCTTAGTTCCATGAAGTCTTCGTAACTTAAATTGCGGTGTTTTTCATTGGAGGGTCACTACAAAAGGTTTTTACCTAGCCAATATGTACGTTGAAAGTAGACTTTCTCATTTTCTTTTTTTCATTTGTTCGAGAAAAGATTTATTTTTTGAAATGATAATTAGTACCACATTTTGGCAAAGATAATTTATAACCTTACACGAGTAAAGAATCTTAATGATAAGATTCTAACTCATCTTCTCACATCCTTGTAAATTTCCTGGCAAAGCTGAGTATCTCTGCTAGTGTATGTATAAACTGTAACTAACTCTCCATATAACTTTTTTTGATAAATCTGATTATATCGACTCCCCATCAAGGTTGGGTGTATCGATAGTCTACTGCAGCGTTTCCAATCTTGGGTACTCTCGGTATCCCCTATGTATACTGACTACCTTTTCATTCCTATGTTCTGGGATGCAATGTCATAAAAGGGCGAAAACGTAACACATTTTAGAACTTTGGGACATAAAATGGTCCCAATTTTGTAAATTTATGACATAAAACGGAACATTTACTAACTGGATTTATATTTTGTCTAAAAAGTCACTTCTTACCAAAGTAGCGTTTTTCTCGGTGATTTTTTTAGCATCCACGTTCTGCCGGAGATGTCTAAAGTAAGGGATTTACATGTTTATATGAGTTTCGTACGTTATTTTGTATGAATTTTTTATCTAATTTTTCAAAATTTGTATGTATTGGACAATTTTACATTCAGGATACGAATCCTCCATTTCTATTCCAAGTCAACTATGCATAACGCCTGCTCGCTAAGTTAGTCTATCTTCATTCATATATCGGAAGCCATTAATCAAGCATTGAAAACGACTTACAACTCCACATTTGTTGGCAATTATGAGCAGAGTGATTATAGTGGCAAAGTAAGCAGAAAAGTGTTTGTAGTTTCTTTTAATCCACATTTTACCTTATCAAAAACAACACAGATCGATCAATTTTGAACTTCTTATTTCCATTAAAATGAGCCCTCTCGCGACATTCTAGGACCACTGGGTCGATACGATCACCCCTGGGAAAAAAAAATAAAAAAAATAAACACGCTTCCGTGATTTGTCTTCTGGCAAAAAAAGCAAAATTCCACATTTTTTTAGATAGGAACTTCTACAATAGGGTTCTCTGATACGCTGAATCTGATGGTGTTATTTTCGTTAAGATTGTATGACTTTTAGGTTTTTTTTCCCCTATTTACTAAAATGAGGCAAATTTCCTCAGACTCATAACTTTTGGTGGGATCGAAAACGGTTAGAGACGTCGGATATGACTTTTGATTTTACATCAGAAATTTAAAACTACACTTTAGTTGTTATAGAAGATTTGTACGTATGTATGGCAAACAAACTTCTTCAGGATTCGAAAATGTCTTCACCTAATCGTAACGCTGCTGTTTCAACATGTGTAGAATTGGATCGTGAACAAAGTTACAGCGCGAGTGATCTATTGTCGTATGTACAAAATAACATTTCTATCGATCAAAAAATGACATAGCGTCGGCAATTGCGTCGTCCGAAATAGCCCGAGCCTGAGAAAATTTACCTCAGTAAATTTACAATCTTAACGAAAATCACACCATCAGACCCCAGGGGTGATCGTATCGACTCAGTGGTCCTCGAATGTCACGAAGTTCTTTTGCCCTTTTTAAGTGACCAAAAAATTCGGAGTGCGCCAAGGCCCCCTCCCACGCTCATTTTTTCCCTAAAGTCACCGAATCAAAATTCTGAGATAGCAATTTTATTTATTATAGTCGAAAAACCTAATAACTATGTCTTTGGGGACGACTTACTCCCCCGCAGTCCCCGTTCAAATCCTTTGTTTGTATCTACTGAAAAATCTATTTACAAAGCTGGTGAAAAATTAAAAGTGTTTGGTAATGTCATCAAACGTGATCAAGGTGATGAAGGTTTGGTTGTCCCTGAAAGAGTACATCTAAAAGTTATTGATGGAATCTATACTACTAAAGTGCTTCATGAATCCTCCGTTTATCCTAATCAAGGTGGTGAATTCTCTAGTATCTTTGAATTACCTGCCACTATTTTTACTGAAGGTGAATATCTAGTTCGTGCAAATTATGTAAACACTCAATGCAAACACAATTCTTATGAATCAACTAGATTAGAAGCCATAGTAAAACTTGGGTTTTAAACTTAGGGACAAATTTTTAAATCCTAGTGATCCATCTCTGGTTTTCTTTTATTCCTATAAATAAGGAATTAAAAAAGTTACAAGGTTCAAAACCAAAATATTTCTTTTGGACCTTGTGTAGGCTAGTAAGCTGTAGGCTAGATCTACTTTTGGAAGTTTCTTTTTATAACACAAAGTCTAGAGAACTTCATTAATGTTCAGCAGCAATTGGAAGCAGAAAGGTTGAATAGTTTAACTTTGTAAAATGACCCAAAAGCATAAATCAAAATGTTGTGTCAAGAGGAGGTGGACCGTCAGAAAATAATGAGGAAAAATGACTTTCCCAAGAGCCTAAGTCAATCAGATTCTTCTCAAATGAAAAAGTCAAGGTAAGTTTTGACACGTGACGCCATAATAGCTAGGGGTTATTTGTAATATCCCGTGAAAGATTGCAGATTGGAAGCCGTTTCCATTGTCACAGAGCATTTCTACATGCACGCCTCGTATATTTGACGGTTTGAAATTAACGCTAGGCTTCGCATAACTTTAAAATTCGAAATCACCGAAGTTGGGGTAACTCACTCTGTGACAGACTCTATAACATTCCCAAAGTGTAAAACGTCCATTTTAAATTTCTTTGACAATGTCATCTCCTTTAAATAATGCAGAAATGCTGACGAGCGTGTTCTCTAGTGCATCATCTGTTAACCTTTTCAGTTCTACAACCCCTCAAAACAGGTGGAATAATAAGTCAGTCATCCCACGATTATAATCAGTAGTAATTCGGTCATTAGAGCATAAATGTGTCCATAATTGCCTGAGTCTTGTTTCCTAATCCTAGTTGGTTTGATCATTGGTGGTATTTTGCGGTCACTCAATGCTCATGATGTTATGCCTTTAAGTCCCTTAATGTTCTTCTTCTTTCTTCTACCGCCAGTGATATTTGATGCCGGGTATTATATGCCAAATCGTCTTTTCTTCGATCATCTTGGAACAATATTACTGTATGCGGTTGTTGGTACAATTTTTAACACTTTTGCATTAAGTAAGTACATTATGCAACACCCTAGTTTATGCCTGGCTCGCTAAAATTTAAGAGCTATGAGGAAATGGATTTAGTTTATCAAAAGAAAAAATGATGGTATTTCGTCGTATGTAAACTGTTTTACATTCACAATCCATAGAAAAAAAACAAGTAGGATTTTTAAGGGAGAGTATTTTATTTGGATTGTATCTAAAATTTAGTTTAATTAATTAAATACTTATTGTTACAAAATTAAATAACTGTTTTTATATTAGCTACAATTAATTCTGTTAAGAATCCAAGCTGTGTAATTTAGACGTTATGCGATGGGTGTGTTTTAAGTAAATGCATATTAGGAGGATATCTCGACACGTTTCTCCAGAAGGTAGATTGACACACAGAAGCTTGCTGGGACGTCTCTTCAACTATCTGGTTTATGTGGACAGATAGTTTTCTTGCAAACTTTCTTTTGGTACAAAAACGAATGTAAAAAACCCAGCTAGAGCGATGACAGTCACATCGGAGCCACAAATGGTACCTAAATTTGGATTTTCCCTAGGCTCGTATTATTGGACCAATGCTTCGTGACACCCTGACGTACACTTTGAAGAGGTATAGTAGCTTTTTTTGTGCACCCTGATGTCAGGCCACATATTCCAGTCGCTCTGTTGTTCTTTAGCTTTCGTACTGCATCTTTAATTTCTTCTGCTGTAAATTCAGTGCCATCGAAGGCAGGTGTAGTATTGTAGGCAGCAGCAAGCAAATTTGGCTAGTACTTAACTTAGAAAGAGGGTGATACATTTAGTTATGATTTGGCTATATTTTAGCTTGATGTTTGGGTTATCTGTGATTCTTCCCTACTTAATAAGTTTTTTCTGACTTTTAAAGCACCAAGTAATAAAATAATAATGTATGTACTTATTTCAAAAAGTAGAGTTGTGAGAAAGAGTCGAACTCTAGCATAAAGAGCGAGGCGTTGCGGAGGAAAAAAAAATGTCAATAAGTATTTATTAGTTTTTTTTTTCCCAGGTGTGATCACATCAAACTAATAGTCCTAGAATATCAGGAGAAGGCTAATTCTAACGAACAATTTGAGTGATTTTTAAGTGACCAAAGACTGGAGATATCATCCCTCACCATTTCCCACTAAAAGACCCTATCAAAATCTCTAAATACCCATGTCATTAAGTGTGGTTGAAAAGTGCGGGGCCGTCGCCCTCGCGCCGCGGGATGCCCGCCGCAGCCGGCGCCTGGACGCCTTCTTTGCGCAGCATCGCCTGGACGAGTGCGCGCTTGTTCGCGGAGAGGTCGAGCTTGGGTCGTTTGCCCATGGACGGGGACGGCGGCGGCAGAGGGCGGAGGGAAGAGCTACGAGGTAGCCTAGCATGCAGACGGGCGGCGCCCAGCGTAGGCTTGGGGCGCGCGCAACCCGCCTCCACAAGGGTGGTGTCCGTGCGGGTGGCGCTGCGTCGGAGGATCGACCATCGCATCATGATCCGGCCGCAGATCTTCGAGGTGGAGCACGTGGCGGCCCTCGGCCTGTCCCGCGGCTTCGGCAGCAACTGGCTCAAGCTGATCGGCTACAAGGGCTGGGTGGACGGCATCATGGGCAACTCCAGCGCCATGTTCTTCCAGCCCTACGATCACGATCCGGAGAACCGCGGCGTGCTGCGGCCGCCGATGCTGCCGGAGGGGGAAGAAGGCGCCGCCTTCTCCATGACCGAAGGCGACCACTACACCGCCTTCCCGCCCGGCACCATGGAAAACTCTGAGCTACTTCCAACTTGGGCTCCTGACGCTTGCTCAGCAGATCACCGCCTGCATCTTGCAGCCCATTCTGGGACTTTACGGAGATTTGCGTCCGCGTCCTTATTCTCTTGCGGTGTCCATGGCCGCGGTCGCGCTCGGCGTGGTGTTGCTCGCGACGGCCGGGTCGTTTGCAGGGCTATTGCTGGCTTCTGCCACTCTTGGTTTCGGGTCGGCACTGTTTCATCCCGAAGCTTCGCGAGTTTGCCGAATGGCGTCCGGAGGACGCTTTGGATTCGCCCAGTTCCAGCTCCGAGAGCTCGAGACGGACGGAGTCATCGACAGACACGTCTTTGCGGAGGTCCCGCCTCGAGTGGAGTACGAGCTCACAGAGTTCGGACGATCACTAGAGACCATCCTCACGCTCATGCAGGAGTGGGGCTGCGCGTTCAAACAGCGACGGCTCGCCGAAGAGGAAGAAGAGTCGTCGGCTGAGGCGTAGTCGTTTCGATGGGCGTGCGACGCTTCGTTCGTCGTCTCGTGTCTCGTTTTTTCACCACAGAGACACAGAGCGGAAGATGAATGAGCATCACATATCTAAGACATTTGCTTATTCAACCCACCAAGTTTCATCCAGATCTCTCCACTCAAAGAGTTTTCCGAGATTTCCGGTTTCCCCCTCCAACTCCCCCGATGCCACCGAATCTGGTCGGAATTTAAAATAAGAGCTCTGAGACATGAGTTCCTTCTAAATGTCAAATTTCATTAATATATGGTCACCCGTTCTTAAGTTAAAAATACTTCATTTTTCTTATTTTTCCGAATGAACACACCCCAGCCCTCACTCCCCCAAACAGAGCGGATCCGTTCCCGGCGATAGAAATCAGGGCGTGCTCGCTGAAGTCCCAGGCTTTCATGCGGGCGGCTATCCCGCAAGCGATGCTGATCATGAGAAAAACTGCCGAAATTTCATTGATGTACCAATGGTGTGCGAAAACCCCGTACAGGGTGACTCCTAAACCGCCTACAAACAAAAATAAAATCACTAAATCCTGGGTAGAAACCTGATATTCGTTCAAAGGTTTGGAAAGCGCGAAGCCTTCCGTTTTGAGTCCCTGCGCCATACTTTTGCCTTTATCCGCCAGAATTCGTTTTGATGAAAAAAAATTTCGTTTGGTTTAGATTGTGGTTGTTGATCTAGAATGTTGATTTATCTATTCCGAAAAAAGAAAATCCATAAACAAATTGATTTCAGCTTGTGTTTCAGAATGAGAATGAACAATCCTGGAGACTTGATCCAATTCCTGAAGAGTCAATCTCTGTAAGCTTTGCCTTTAAAACATTGTTGTCTATTACCACTGGTGAATGGGTGGCTTATTTTACTCATTATCACATTGTCTTAAAATTGCAGCTTTCTAGGTGGAATTTATTTTGGTTTAAGCATTTGTTATCTAAAAGAATAGATGAGGCGCTAAAGCGCCTCAATTTAAGCAACATGTTGGAAGTAAAGCACTATAGACATTGCTGTAAAGACAGGAATCTTAATAGACTTTACTGCCAGAGTTTTGTGCAAGATATTAAACAAGCAAAGTACTAAGAGTGAAGGATAAATTACTTGGAGCACAGGTGCAAGCATCTGAACAATCCCAGTAAACTCGAGAGTCGATGTCAGAGCCGTTAAGATTAAGATCAGCCCGAGTGAGTATTCATACTTTACCTTGAAGAGCCTCCCTTCACCTCCCCCCTAACAATGGCTTTTTATCAGAAAGATAGATGTTTTTCATCTTATTCGAACCTGAATCCTACTGAATTTTCAATCGGTATGATTGGAGGCAAAAAGTGGGTATATGGGCCTTCCAACGGGGCCTCCCCAGCTGGGTTTACAAAAATAAGATTGACATATTCTACTATGCTTGAAGCGAAATTCGAAAAGGATTTTTACCAGTATTGTTGGAGGCATAAAAGGTCCGTTGCCCCTTTAACACCACCCCCATTACAAGATTCTAAAAAAAAAGAAGAAGCAAACCCAAAAATCAAAACAGACAGCCAAAAAAGTAATGATATCGATTTCTTCGCCTCAGTGCTACAGTAAGACTCGAAAACAAATTTTTGACAGTAAAAAGAATTAAATATCTTGCTTTTCAGCCCTGTAGGACAGCACAATCATGAAATATCGTTTCGATAGCATAAAGAAGTTAGGATTTTAAATTTCCCCTCCCTGTTATTACGAAATAAACATTTTCGCCTCCCAGTTGGCTTTTGTGGTAATACCCACAAATTCCCTTGAGGAGATGAAAGAAATAAATCTAGCACTTGATGACAATGCGAGTCTCCTAAAAGCAGGTAAGGACGAGTTGAATGAGCGGCTGAAAGAGAGTGAAAATAATTTAGTTACAGCCAGATCAGACATTCAAAACCTGGAAAGCCAGCTTGCCAGTCTTCAAAATGATTTGGATTCAAGTCGAACCGCTTCTGGCATCTTAGAAGAAATGCTGCACGGCAAAGATTTGGAATCAAAATCACAGCGGGATGAAATTGAGCAACTGAAGAATGAGGTTCGTATTTTAAACATTTCGGTTTGGCTAACAACATCGTTACTTTATTACACGTTTGTTCGACAGCGGATGGCTCATACTACTGAGTTTTTTTTGTCGGCTACATTTATCTGGATTTGGCTTAATAACCGCCAATCGTCCGACAACCTAAAACATGCCGCATTGGGCGTTATATTAGGCGTTTTATGTATGGCGCGGGTGATTAATGTCGCCTTAGGGGTTCTCTATATTGTCGATCAAATGAGCATAGCGGGTTGGTTGGGAAAAGCAGAACATGCGTCTAAAAAAACCTTATTTCACATTTGACTCTCCTCTGATACTGAAATACAAAGCCAAAGCAATTGAGCAGGTAAAAAAAAAAAACTCTTGGGAGCTGGATTGAATATGATGGTGAAATAGCTAATGAAATCAAGAGGAGAATCGGAGAAGTGACATCTGCCTTCAACAAGTTGAAACCAGTCCGGTGCAACAGTAAATACTTTCTGCGCTTAGAGCTCCGACTACTAAACTGCAATGTGATGTCCATCCTCCTCTATGCTAGCAAATGCTGGAAAATAAACGTCTTACTGGAAAAACTTGTAACGGGAATTAAAAGTTCTAGTGCCCTCCAAGTGACCTAAAAAATTTGGAGGGCACCTAGGCCCCGTACCACGTTCATTTTTTTCCCAAAGTCATAGGATCAAAATTCTGAGATAGCCATTTTAGTCAGCATAGTCGAAAAACCTAAGAACTATGTCTTTGGTGATGAATTACTCCCCAACATTCCCCGTGGGAGGGGCTGCCAGTTGCAAACTTTGACCAGTTTTTATGGCACTTGGTATTAACCAAGTCACATATAGCAATCGCAAATTCTGTCGGTCTTTAATTAAAAAAGCCAAATTCAAAACCTGCATTAATTCAAAAACGTTCAGAAATTAAATATATTTTTTTTTTTAACTGAAAAAAAGGAGTGACATTAAAACTTAAAACAAACAGAAATTATTCCGTATATGAAAGGGGCTGTCCCCTCCTCAACGCTCCGCTTTTTACGCTAAAGTCTTTTTTTGTTTTATAAAGTAGAGTTGTGAGAAAGAGTCAAACTTTAGCGTAAAGGGTGAGGCGTTGAAGAGGGGAAAGTTTTAAGTTTTAATATCGCTCCTTACTTCCTGCGCTCGGGCATGCGCCAGTTTAGGGCTAGATGCAGCCCCAGCAATTCTTCCGCGTTGATTGTTACCAATAGAGTTTGCGGACAGGTTGGATAGGGTGGTCGGTTCAATGTGCGAAGTTTTGGTGCACCGCATTGAACCTCGGTGACTGTATGGAGATCTAGCGCCGCCAGATAGATTGGAGTTACGGGTTCGCCAACTTGGCGTTTAACGCCGCACAAAACGATCCAAATGCTCGTGAATCCCAAGGGTGCTGAGGACATCAAAACTCCCCCATGATATGGTTAGAATAGTAAGGTATAGAGTATAGCTGTTGGGGTGGTGCGAAGCTTCACCCCAACAGCTAGTAATAGATATAAGGCAGCATTTGAGGAACTCACCTTACAACCTGAAGTATACAAATCTTACCTGAAAAAGTTAGGCACAACTAATGATAATGGGTCATCATCATCGATAGCTGATACGAGTTTTCAATCCAAAGACTTTTCTCTTCGAATAGTTACTACGGAGAGTGAATTAGTGGTAACAAAAGATGCCATAAAAAACGCATTTCTTGCGAAAGTCAACGTGGTAGTCGCCTTTTTTGTCGCCCGCCTCGATGATCTTATCCGACCAGTAGCGAATGCGAACAGGGGTAGGCGACGGCTTCCACGCTGCGCCCATACGAAAGCGATAGCCGACAGACGAAACGCTGTATCCGCTCCACGCCTCAAAGTGGCTTGCCACCGCTGACCCGGCTTTCGCCACCTGAACCGCTTGCACTTCGCGCTCAGGCACGACGTAGAGCACGTTCTTGCTACCAAACAGATGGGCCTTTTGCAGGTCAACCGCCTGCTCTCCAAGCGTCAGCGGTAAATTTGGGTATTTTAAAATTTTTAGCGTTTGAACAAGTGTTCAAAAATAGTTTGACAACCTTGCCAATGGGCGGCGGTAAAGGCGGCTCGGATTTTGACCCCAAAGGAAAAAGCGATAACGAAGTGATGCGATTTTGCCAAAATTTTATGAGCGAGCTTTATCGCCATATTGGGCCAAACACAGATGTCCCCGCTGGCGATATTGGCGTTGGCGCGCGGGAAATCGGGTTTCTGTTTGGGCAATACAAAAAATTACGCAATGAGTTTACCGGGGTTCTTCGCGAGCATGCCACCTATACTCCGGAGGGGAACGAAAGCACTTTTGTTTTAAATGGCCGTCCGGCCGTTCCGGGTGCTCCTTATGCCGATCCCTCCGTGGATGACGATGGGAATCCTACCAAGGGCTTTCGGCGGTACAAGGCGGCAGTGATCCAAACCGACGTGGTCTTTAACAAGAAAGGGTGGCACTATCCTCAGCAACGATTCATAACCTTGTGGGAAGACGTTAAGCCTACCTTGAGCGGCGAGCGCCCGCCGCAACCGTTTTTCTTCCGAGCGCACTCTCGACGAAGATCTCCTGGTCGGCGAAGCGCCGGACTATGGCATTACCGAGGGGGATGTTGAGGTAGTTGCAGATGGATGCCGCCAGGACCCGGTTGGAGTTGCCTGCAAATACTTTCATGGCGCGCGCCTGTCATGGGTATGCCGTTGGCCGGCGTTTTAGCCGGCTGGCGCGCGAATGCAACCCATCAGCAGCGCAATAGTGAATTTAACCCAAAGGAAGTTCCGGTTCGTGCGTGCGGCAGACGCAATGGATCGTCGAGATGGTCAAAGATGCCGACATCGAGGCATTCTACAAATTCTCTTTCTCTTCCACTTGGAAACTATTTTTGGGAGTTATTAGTTATTGGGTATGGGTGGCCATTGTCTCTTACAAGGCTGCTGCCTATGGCTAAATTCCAAATTGTTGACCATAAACAGATGTAATGAACTATGTCTTTCCGAAATGGTTACTAGCTACCACTGCAACATGGAATAGGTTTCCACTATGTCCGATGAAACTTACGTATCAATTATGTAATTTCTTTATAATGAAATATCAAAACTTAAAATTGTTGCTAAGACACCTATTAGTATGTATGGGTCTGCTACGGCACTATGTGATTGTTCCAAAGCTGGTGAAATCTGTGTAAATTGTCTGGAACAAAAGTTTCATTCTCCAGCCAGACCTTCAACTCCTATAGATGTAAGTATATGTGCTTAAAATATACCACTTTTTCAAATCAAAAACCTTTCAATTTATAGAACATAATATATATTATCTTTTCAAACGATCAATAATTGTATACCGTATATTTATTTTCTCTTGAAAACGGCTCCATATTTTTTCGGGAAAATTCGTATCCTGGATGGAAACGGTCGTTCCGAAAGCCGCCGTTAAATCTTCGGGAGTTCCAATCCTGTTCCGCGCGGAACCTAAAATCGCCATAAAGTTCAAGTTTGTTTTCTTCTTCTTTTTCCTGATCCGCTTTCTCTTTAACCTTAACTTTAACGTCTTGCACTACATTAATTGCTTCCTGCGCAGAGATATTTAGCGAAAGCAGAAAAGATAAAATAATAATTGCGAGAACATACGTCTTTTTCATACTCGTCTTGGTAATTAATAACTAAATTTAACCTTGAATTCGCATAATAGGGGGGTTTGATTTCATTGTTTGTCACTGTCCCAGAGGGGAATAATGGAGCAGAGGTCCAATTGTTGTCACTCTATGTTGGTCTCATGTTTTTGGCAGTGTTTCATCCAATTTTGATATTCATTTCGGTCTTAGGGGACCCATTGCTTTGTTGGCATGCACGCATTTTTCATTTTCTAAAAGACAAAATGCTTCCAAGAACACTATAAAAGACATATATCAATCTGAGCAAGCTTAGCTTATCCATTTTTAGATTATCAAATACTATATATACGTGTACTTGGTCAGAATAGACATAGATATAGACATAGACATAGACCAACCTAACCTGTCTATTCTGACCCAATCAATCCTCTTGCTGATGTAAGATTTCATGGGTGACGGTAAACATACGGTGGTGGAGAACCGCGATGGTGTTAAAACACCCACACCCTTTCCAGGGCTACAACGAGAGAAAGGTTGAGAGGGCTAGGACACTTTCCTTGGATGAAGGATGACAGATTGCCAAAGATTGTTCTCTACGGCCAACCATCTAAGGTCAAACGAAATGCAGGTCTTCCCCGAATGATGGGTGACCAGAAGCTCGCCGATTTCGGCGCCACTGCCGGGCAGGACGGAAAACAGGCCCTTCGGCAGTCCCGCCGCCTCGATGATACGGGCCAGTTCCAGTGAGACCAGCGGGCTCCAGGAGGATGGCTTCAGGATAACGGCGTTTCCGGCCGCAAGCGCCGGTGCGATCTTCTGGGCGTCGCTGGCGATGGGCGAGTTCCAAGGTGTGATAGCGGCGACCACACCGAGAGGCTCATGGGTCGAAAGCGCCAGATAGTCACCGCGTGGTGTTGTCCGTGTTTTTCAGATAAAGATATCAAACACGCAGTACAATTCTGATTCATTTTACAAGCAACTTCAGAGCTTAAGTTTTCATGTGTAATTTAGGTTATTTTTCTACTCTACTATGGTTTCACTTTATCAGCGAAGCTACAATTTTGCTGTCAATCCATAACTGAGCAGAGATGGTTTTAGGGCGGAGGCAGAGGAGCATTTGCCCCGGGCGCAGAAATTTTAGGGGCGCAAAATTTCAAATAAATAATATGACCGTTAAAATCATTATATAATTTTGAAATTCTGTTTTTGTATTAAATCAGGAGTTAAGCAGGGTTGTGTTCTATCCCCCTTTATGCGGATCATTTTGTTGGACTTCGTCTTAAGGAGCACAGGAAAGGCAATTGCAGACCATGGAATCAAATGGGTAGGAAAAACTCTCCAGGACTTAGATTATGCTGATGATTTAAGCAGATTAGATGAAAGCATGAGAAAAATGAAGGAATTTTTAGAGGTTTTGCCAGTTCAGGGTGCTAGAATAGGCTTGAAAATTAATGTTAAGAAGACTGAGTCACTAAGGCTAGGAATAAGTGCTTTCCACCTGATCAAACTTAATGGTAATAAGTATGAAATAAGAGCTGCCTAAGAGTTGAACAAAGTGATGGAATACTACTACTACCAACAACTTGCTGCAGCAGCCAGCTGTTTGAGACCAATACAGCTATACATGCTCCTTCTCAATCCCAATCTATTTAAAGCCTCCTTCTTTGCACCCTCCCAGGAAGTTCCCATTTCCCTTAAATGTCTACAGAATCTGAACTGTGAATTATCTGCTTTTCATTTGGTCCTAGACAGTTGGCCAAAAAGGTCAATCTGAGGGCTATTTAGCTGCTGTTTCCTAAAAAAAAAAGATAAAGGAAATACCTAAAAACAGTTGTTTTCGACGAAATACCATGCCTAAAAAGTATCTTCCAAAATCAAGGGGAGGGGGTTCCCAATCGAAACCCCTGGCTGTTTCTACTATTTTCAAGAACATCCGCCAAGCTTGTTGGCCCTCTTCAGCCGATATTTAGTTTCTTCGAAAATCTTTTCAAAACTATTAAGGCTGCATAATTCAAGCATCCATAGAAACGGTAAGTTTTCTTTAGGATTTCTTTACTCTCGCGCAGTTCGGTCTCATCTCTTGAGGCCAACAACTTTGCCACAGAAAGATATTCCTTGATCGCTTCGGCGATGTTTTCGAGCGCTTCCTCCTCCGTTTCACCCTGGGACCAGCACCCTGGCAAACCGGGACAGGATACACTAAAACCCTCCTCTGACTTCCTTAGAGCGATTTGATATTTCATAGGTTGAAGCGTTTACAGTCGTCAGCCATATCAATAATCTTTAATGGGAGACAACAGCTTTGGTTGCAGCACTCAGACGCTAAAGAATACGTGCCCAAAACGTATGACTCACATGTGAATGTTAAAACTTCGGAGAAGTCGAACGGTGGATGACGGATGACGGATACATGGAAGCACCAGTTTAAAAGAATAACCATTAGTATGGTGTTGGGAGGGATCAAGCCCAGGATCTCTCGCGTTAAATGAATCAGCGCTACCTCTGTACCAAAAATCATGATTTTATTGTAGGTAAGAAATTGAGAAGGTAGAGGTATTAATAATTTTTTTATCTAACCCTTTAAATCTTTATTAACAGTATAATCAACCTTCGGCTAGAGTTTCGTTTTGGGGGCGAGCCAGATCGCGGATGAACAGCCGGCCTCCGGATCGCACCAATCGTTTGCAGGTCTGAAGTCCAGAGGACGGATCATCCAAGTGATGCAGCAGGCTGTTGCTGATCACCGTGTCCGCCATTTCGTCGTCAAAGTCGTCCATGTCCGTGGCGTCGGCGTGCTGCAGCATGATCCGATCGATCAATCCGGCCATGTCGATTTCGACTTTGGCGATTTCCAGCATCTCGATTTCTGCATCAATCGCCATCACGGTCACTGCGTCATCGCGCCATGGACCCTCATAGATGAGACATTTTTTCTAAATTGGTTAAAAACTTATTATTTGATTATACCCATTTTGCTAAAATTTTATGATCTATAGACATTGATTTTTTTTTGTGACCCAATTGAATCAACTATTTATAAATCTTTAAGAAAATTGCTGTGTTTACTTTAAACTATAAGTATCTTGTTTTTGCCAATGTGCTTGTCAACTGAATTGACTGTGATGTAATCAAGAACCAGAAAACATATGGGAAACATATATTTCATGCTATTTATTTGCAAAGTAGGGCGGGCAAAACATACGGCAGAGATTGTAGGAAAACATAATTCAATTGATGTCACAATTGATGAGCGACTAATTGAGCTTGATATGGGGAAATTCACTGGAATGCCTTATGATAAAATTTTCACCAGTCATGGAAATGTCTTTATGAAATTCTATAATGGTGAACTAGAGATTGCTCACAATGGAGTTGAGACATTTGATCAAGTCAAAAAACGAGTTTTGGGAATAGTTAATCATGTCACTGAATATCATCCTGATGAAAATGTTGTTCTAGTAACTCATATGGCCACCCGCTTGAACTTGTGCAAGTAAGTCATTGATTTTCGCTTCACTAGCACTTTCGTCGTCGCCAAACTCCACTAAGATATGAGATGCTCTGCGCTCCTCTTCAGTGCGATACACACCTTGATTTTGTTCGTAATAAGTCTGAATGTCTTCTTCAGTTACAGTTACATCGTCAAGCAAATCGTTAACACTTAGCGCAACATAGGCTACTTTAACCATTTCTTCGGTATCAAAGCTGGCGATGTTGTTAAGGTAATATGTTTCTCTATCTGCATCACTGATTTGACCGCACCGACGCTTGCCGTCGCCCGAGGGCGTGGGCCCAGGCTGGGGGGGCGGCGTCTCGACGGTCTCCACTGGACTCCTACTCCTACTCTTACTCTTACTCTTACTCTCTTGGCGCGCAGATCGCTCGCTCTCGGAGCTCCGCGGAGTAGGAGCAGGAGTAAGAGTAAGAGTAGGAGGCGACCCTAGGAGTCGATGAGCACCGGGTTCTGGCCGGGGTCGCGGCCCTCGCCGTCTGACTCGACGCCGAAGATCATGCGCTCCGCGTCCGCCACCAGGTCGGGGCTCATTGGATTGGAAATCAGGTGTTCTAGTGCCCTTTTTAAGATTAGGAGTGATCAGGGGGTGGATACCCTAACACCTCGTATTTTCCCGAAATGAATCTGATAGAAATTTTGAGATGTCCGTTTGTTGTCGTAGAAACTTCAAAAAGAGTTTCAATTGGAAATTGAAAAGGCTAGTGCTCTTTTTAATAGTCGAAAGTGATTGGAGGACAAGTAATCTCCCTCCAACAACCACCATTTCCTCAAACACGTCCAATCAAATTTTGAGATAGCAATTTTGTTCTAAGATTCCATATCATATTATTTTTCAGTTGACAAATTACACACACAGTGTGTAGATTATACACAATCAATGTTATCATGTAGATTAAAACTCAACTTTACGTGTTTTTCTCACAGCAAATGTCTTCATGTGAAAGCTTTAAAGCTATAATGTCCTGTGGATTATGCTCCTGGATTATGTCTAGGATTATGTCCTGGTTTTATACACAGGATTATGTCCTGTGTCCTATGTGGATTATGACCAGGATTATGTCCTGGTTTTATACACAGGATTATGTCCTGTTCAGATATTTGTTTCTTGGTGCCAGAACGTTCGAGTAAGGTTTGAATCGCTGTCCTTCCCAAAAGACGATCCAATCCAAACAACTGGAGAAGCCGAGTCACAGCTAGCCCCACCAATTTGGCTAACAAAAACCCTAGCAACAGCAATAAGCCCGCTTCAAAAAGTGTCGGCAGAAATGACATGACATCCGACACACTCGTGGCGAATGACTGCGTCATATGTTCGGCCCAATCAGCCATAGGTATCCTTAAAATCGCGCTGAAAAACTAGTCGAATCACACAATTAAAAAGTATATTTTTGATAATTTGAATAAAGTGCCGAAAAATTCGACAATTAAAAAATGCAGGAGGCCATGAGGTTCTTCTGCATACGTCCAATGGATACTGCTGTGGATTACGAAATCCAAGGCCGTATCCAGGGGAGGGGGTTAGGGGGTTTGAACCCTTCTTCAAATTTTTACCCGACTCGTAAAAACGCAACAAAAATGAATACAAACAAATTTTTTGATGGGTTTTTAAATATTTTTGGACTTCCCCCAACCGAAAAAACCCTGAATACGGCCCTGGACCGATATATAGCTGCGGAATCCGTATCGGGCAGGGCAGTGGTGGTTGGCGTAGTTCGGATCATCGTGAACGTCGTCGATGACAATCTCGCGGTCATATTGCCTGACCTCGTGGCAGAGCGTGCTTTCCACGTCCAGTTCATCGCCCGGTGTGAGCCCGAAAGATATATTATCTACTGCCCGGCAAGTCACCCAACGCGATGTCGTGACCCGAGCGATGGCTGTAAACCCCATCCCGGTCTCCAGCTGAACGGTTTCAAGCAAAGTAGGGACGGCTTTGCTTTTTTTCCAGTGGCTATTGTACTGACCCTGTGGTGCTAAAATGTCGCAAGAGGGCTCATTCTAACAGAAATTAAAAGTTATAGTACCCTTTTTAAGTGACCAAAATAATTGGAGGATAAATAGACCCCTCCCACTCTCATTTTTTCCAAAGTCATCGGATCAAAATTTTGAGATAACCGTTTTGTTCAGTTTGCCATTTTGATCGAAAAATCTAATAACTGTGTCATTGAGGACGACTCAATCCCCCAGAGACGACGGGGAAGGGTTGCAAGTTATGAACTTTGCAAGCCTTTGATGGACGGCCTGGAATAACTGCGGGTAGTCCACTGGCTTTGCCACCACCAGATCTCCATCAACCGCTTTGAGCAACGCTTTGTTGTTTACATTGCCGGTGACAAATATCCCGGGCAAATCCCTCTGCAGTTGACGCAACGATGCCAATACTTTCACACCATCGCTACCCGGCAGATCGACATCGATCACAGCGAGGCCAAACGGCTCCCGGGTCGCCGCAACCACCTTAGCCGCTTCTTCGCCAGAACCACATGGAATGACTCGATAGCCGTTTGGCGGACCTGGTGGCAATATAGCTATCAGCCCCGAGTTCTTTTTAGCCGATCCGCTTAGCCAGGTGACAGCATCGTCCGCCTTTGGTCTTAGCGGTACGGTCACCATTACCTCGCCGGACACGGATATCAGTGGTGGTATAACCGTCCTGCCCGATAGCTTTCTGGACATCTCGGCCCTACTTGCAGCGCGTTGTGCGGCGCGGGAGGGGATAAGAAGCAACAGCCTGGTAGTCACTGGTAGCGGAGGACTACCCACCGATCCAGGTGGTTATTTGAGTGCGTAGCCAGGTATGGAGGAGAGGGGAAACCCTTTCAGATAGGGAATAATTTTTGTTTATTTTGTCTCTTAATGTCGCTTCTTACTATCAGCTGAAAAGACCTGTTTTTTTATTTAATTTCAGGCCGTTTATCAGATAATGGCGGTATGTCCAGGTCATCCAACATTAAAAATTCTGTTCTCTTATAAAAAACTCCTCTGTGGAATGTTCCTCCCACACAAAATCATCCTTTCCCCTTAAAATTCCCTTCGGAGGATTCCATCTTCGCTGAATATTCCACCCTCCGGAGCATCGTTACCTGGACTTACGAGCATGGCAACTAATCTATTCCAAAAACAGGTTAGAACAGCAAAGCCAGAAATCATTCCAGGCTTTGCTGAAAACTATAATCCATACATGTATTCAACTGTAATAGGTATGGTTAAAGCAAAATCCTTGAAATATCAAAAAAATTCCTTTAGACATGGCATAGACGAAGATGCAGGGTTGTTTAAAAGAACATTTTTATGGTTACGGGAAAATATATAAAATCTAGATTACTATTTATTTTAGTTCTATATATTCTGGGTGAATTATGTGTTTTTTGTCAGGAAATAATAGAGATAATAAATGACAAAACAAACACAACAAGACAAAAATAAATGTCAAAGATAATAAACCAACAGCTTATAAGTTAGCTACCAAGAGGGGTGCTTAATGGTAACTGAAAAAAGAAGAGGGTTACTTGGTGTCACCTTTGCTGTCCCTAGCATAGTACCTTATCCCTATTCTTTTCCTTCATTTATTTACAAATCACAAAAAAAATGACAGGAAACAAACAAACATCCAACAATTTTATGAAAAAAGATAGTTGCTATGCTAACGACGCCGTTGGGTGAGGTTTCTGCATGCCCGAGTACAAGTCCTGTGGCGAGGTCCGGATTGTTTACATCGATATCGATACCGATGTCGTGCGTCCAGTGATAGGACGGCCCACGAATCTTAAATGTCTCTATAAACATGGTTTCGATAGCATCACGACCGTCGGCAACCATGGCGCCATTGGGCGCATCAAAACAGGCGTCAGCAGTAAATAAATTCATCAGACGAGCCATATCGTGCTCATCACAGGCGATTGCGTAATCAGTTGCGAGATAAAAGAAGTTTTTCAAAGAGCAGTAAAGAGCTACATAAACCAAAGTTGAGCAGAAGTAAAGCCAAGTAATTTGTCAAGCGTTAATTAACATAAATTAACAAAAAACAAAAACGGAAATCAATTTAACGAAACAACAAATCAAAGAAGACAACACAAAATTTTATTGGCTCTTTAGGGTTAAGTTTTAAACTAATAAACAGAAAAAAAAAATTGAGCCATGATTCTTATTCGACGGTACAGGGATTTACATCTACACAACTTAGGGATGTCAACTATTTTTACTACAAATAGATATACATTCACCACATGACGGAGAAAAAAATTGGCATGCACATATATTATTGCCAAAAAGAAGGTTTTCTGCATGTGGAGAAAAATTAGGAGCCAAAGCAAGAGATTTAGATATTCAGATAAGAGGAGGAAAAAATCCTTATGGTTTTGCTGAAGATAAAATAATTCATGAAAAAGTAAAAGATGTAATTAATAGTTATTTCAAGAAACTGGGCTTAGAAAACAGAGTAGATTCTATTAGCTTAAATTCACATGAGCATATAGGTCCAATTAGGAGATGACCCCGCAATTCCCGACTGCGCGGAGATCTGACAATTCCGACCAATCTGAACATTGTGGGCAATTTGAACCAAATTGTCGATCTTTGTATTCTCACCAATAATCGTATCATCCAAGGTGCCGCGATCAATCGTTGTATTGGATCTAACTTCAACATTGTTTTGCAAAATTACCCGCCCAAGTTGCGGGATTTTGATCGGTATTTCACCAGTAGGAATAAAGCCAAACCCTTCATTCCCAATCCGTACCCCTGAATGAATACGGCAGTGATCACCGATTCGGCCCTCAGCCACCAGATCGCTGCACTCGAGCGGGAACTCGGCCGGCGACTGTTCATCAGGTCGAGTCGGAGCGTTCGATTGAGCGAGGCCGGCGAGGCGTTCGTCGGGCATGCACGTGCCGCGGTCCGGGCGGCGGAACAGGCACGGGAGGATGCCGCCGCTGTCGACGGCGCGGTGGTGGGGACTCTCCGCGTCGGTGTCATCCCGACCGTGACCGCCATCGATCTCCCCGCCGTCCTCGTGGGGTTCCGCAGACAACATCCGCAAGCGCGAGTCGAACTTAAAACGAACAAAAATTATTCTGTATATGAAAGGGGTCGTACCCTCTTCAACACCTCGCTCTTTACGCTAAAGTTTTTTTTTAATGTTTTAAAAAGTAGAGTGGTGAGAAAGAGTCAAACTTTAGAGTAAAGAGAGATAAGTTTAAGAGGGGACAACTCTTTTAATCTACAGAATAATTTATGTTCGTTTTAAGAGTTAATGTCGCTCCTTACTTGCAATTACAAAAAAAAACTTGTTTTTGAATTTAATAATATGAAAAGAGATTCGGCTCTCAGACCCGATTTGATAGCCTTTTGAAAATAAATATTATCTTATCTTATCTAAAAAACAGCAACACCCATATATATGCCATCAATCTTTTATCACTTTTGCCAGTCATTGATTTACAATAACATAATCAGTTAGGTTTTCTGTCTTACCTTCACTACAAAACACTTTTCTTTCTACATATCTATATTCTCTAACGGGTAGGGGAAGGAAGCTTCGCATGACCTCTCCTTGTGAATGTATAGGTATCGGATACTACATCATTTTTGTCGACTTTGTTATGCCTTGTATTTTACTGGAGGTAGTGGCCTCGCTAACGTCGAATGCGCCACCATCACGGTCGCCGAGAATCGCGACGCACCCAGCGAGGGCGAGATCGACCTATTCGTCATCCGAGTCAAAGCTCAAGCCGCGCAACCAGAGCGAGACGCTCTCACCATCATCAATGGCGGACCCGGCGGTTCGTCGATTGATCTATATGTTGATCTGAAACCAGTATTTGATCGCATAGGCGGACAGCGCGACACCCGGGTTGTGGATCATCGGGGCACCGGCCGGTCCAACCCTATGCGATGTGAAGGCACCAGCACATTCGACGGCTTTGCCAGCTCGTGGCACGTCGGCACCAGGTTGAGAATGGTCGCATCACTGGAACAAGGACCAAGCTCATGACAATGGTTGAGGTAGACGTCGATACCCTGATTGGCCCGGCACTGGACTGGGTAATGGCAACACTCGAGGAACTTCCGATCCGGCATGACCCGATGGCCTTCGGCAATACAGCGAACGGCGGTTACTGGGTCTGGGACAATCGCCCAGGTGGACAGATGCTCCAGATTGGTCCGAAGCCTGCTGGCTATTCGCCTAAAGAAATTTGGATTGTTAAAGTCATCCCAAGGCGTCCACTAATTCATGGAGTGGCATAGATACTTTATTCCTTTCATATTCGTTTATTCCTTTATTCCTTTCTTTTAATCCTTTATTCCTTTCATTATTCTTTTCATAGATACTTTATTCCTTCCATATTCGATTCGAAAACAATAGGATATTAATTATGGACAGCTCACTGATAATTTTTGTAAGCTTATTAAAACTCCAAGATAAAATCAAGGGTTAATTTTATCTGCTTAAAATAAATTTTGAATGATCAATGCTAGAAAGACTGTTTGAAAGTGAGTTCTATAAAATATTGGATTCCAAGGGATCGCACGCTAACCTCACTCTCCTTCAACCCCAACTGTTGATCATTTTCGATACATACCGTTTGCTGCTGCCAAAACTAAAACACCAAACACTATTGTTAAACAGTTCATTTTCAATAATAAAAACTGACTGATGAAATAATCTCTAGGCCACGCTTTATAATCTATTTCCAGAATAGAATATTTTGGTTTGCCCCGTGTTTAGTATTCCAGACCATAACTCCTATTAGTCTATGTTATAAGTGGTTTCATAAAGTTAGTAAAACCAATGACACTGAACCATTCCTGTGGTGGACTAGAATGAGGAAAGTGCAGTTTGATGAGCTGTTGAGAGAGCAAAGAAAGAAAGGAAATGAAAAGAGTAGTGAAAAGGCGTAGAAAAAATAGACTAGTCTATGGGAAAACAGCAAAAGAAAGACATAGTCTATGTTATAAGTGGTTTCATAAAGTTAGTAAAACCAATGACACTGAACCAGAATGACTGAACCAGGTGGACTAGAATGAGGAAAGGAGGAGTTCAGAAGAGGAGGATATGTTGGGGAACTTTCCATGGAGGAATTTGTCATGGGGGAAGAAAATTTTCATGAAGGGAGCGCAGGATTACCTAGCATTATTTATAAAATACAATGAAAAAATAAATATGAAAAAGTTTTTTTCAACTGAAAGTAAGGAGAAGCATTAAAATTTAAAACGAACAGAAATTATTACGCATATGGTGGGCTCACCTCCTCCTAATACCTCACTTTTTTTAAAGCTAAAGTATTTTGGTAATTTAACTTTTTATTCTACGACTTAAAAACATATAGAAAACATAGAAACGAATCTAGAAGTTCGGTACGTAAGTTACGTATATTTCTATTAATAAAAACTTTCGTAAAGTTAAAAGTTCTAGTTGCCTTTTTAAGTAACCGAAAATGGGAGGGTAACTAGGCCTCCTCCCCCGCTCCTTTTTTCTCAAAATTATCCGATCAAAACTACGAGAAAGCCATTTAGCCCAAAAAATAAATTAATGTGCAAATTTTGTTTATTATTCATTTGCAGAGAGCCAAAATCAAAACATGCATTGATTCAAAAACGGCTTTGACGTTGGAATCGGCATCGAAGGCTGTGGAATTGAAAATGAAATAGAAAGAGAAAACAATTCAGGGGAATCTTCGTCAAAAAGTGTAAAATACAGCAGAAAAGACTTTTTTCAGTACAAATTTCGACCACTTGGTTATTTTACAATTGACACTACGATAAGACGACTAACCAAGAACGCTGTAATGGATTTAGAACATTTAAAAACGAAGGAGGACGCTTTGAAGTTTCTACATAAATTTGGCTCCCACTACCCTGCACCCGGAAATTCGTTTCATTGTGTTTCTCCACAGTTACAGTCCAGTTTATCCAATCCAAATTAGTTATAACTCCTTATAATATCCTGCTTTTCCAGATAATGCATTTTCACTTCTTAGCTTATCATGGAGTGTCAGTAGTTTACACGTGGTAGGATGTACAGCTAATGTTTGTTTTCAAATGTATCATGTATTCACTCAGATCATCAAAATCTAGTTTTGGATTTCAATACAAACAGTATTGTATGACTTAGTATGATGCTTTCTGCCCTTTTCACAAGACACATGTTAACATTATGTAGTTTGAAGGGTACGGAAATCGGGGAAGAGAGCGTGCAGAGTCCTTTCGACTTGCTCGGTCCCAACCCCTTTGTAGCGCAGTGAAGCTGTGGCTTGGCAATAGGGGCATTGCACAGGCGGTGGTGCTAAAACAAATCCACACGAGTGACAAGCGAGAAGATTGTTTTTCTTGTGAAAAGTGAGGCTTACATCGCAATGGGGGCACTTAATACTTTGATCGCAGTTGGTGCAAAGTTGAAAGGTATGATATCCGCGGCGGTTGAGAAAGAGAAGGGATTGTTCTCCTTTTGTTTAGTTTTTTTCTGCATTTTAAGATAACATCGATCACCATTTTTAAATATAAAAAATTTTGAAGTTAAAGTGAGCCTGCTAATTTTACAGTGGAAAAAGATTTATTGTTGTTAATACTAATTGTGTTTATGAAAGTACGAGAAGCATAAACAACTAAAAAGGTCGGTAGAAGCCATCTAATAGTGATTACTGACAATATGGACGCAAAGGAATGTTTATTTTGCAAAAGTTTTAGGGACAGAGTTAAAGGTGTTGGGGACAGTATTGTAAAAGAGCTATCTCAAAACGAAGGGGAGCAACAGCTCGCAGCCATTTGGTGCCGGCTCTTGGACGTGCCCCAGGTCGGTAGAAACGATAACTTCTTTTCACTCGGAGGCCATTCTCTCCTCGCCGCAAGACTAATCGCGGCTGTGCAGCAGACTTGTAACGTCAAAATGGCCCTGCTCGACCTCTTCCAGAATCCAACTTTGTCTGGCTTTGCAGACCAAATCCGCCAAAAGACAGTGCCTGACCTGCCCACCTTGGAAAGGGTCATTCCATGCATCGGCCGGGACAAGCCTCTGGCCGCATCAGAACGGCTACGGCACAGCGGTCTTTGGCGCGCAAGGTCCAATCGGTGAGTTCGCCGTCCCTCTCGCGGCGGCGCAGACGCAAGCCGGTGGCGGCAACCTGTCGGTGACTCTGGATCGCGGCGGCCAGTCCCAGCAAGTCACGATCCCGGTGGGAACACGCTACGGCGACTTCTCACCGACCTTCCCCGCCAACTGCACGAAGTGCGACCTGATCCTGGGTGAACTCCTCGACTACCTGGTCACCCAACAGCAACCCAACGGCTCATGGGGCGTCGCAATCACCCTAGATAATTTTATAAAGTGCCTTTACTATTTACTCTTTGTTGTATTTCTTGGCTCAGATCGTAAAGTCGAAATCATTGCCCCTTTTGGTATATTTAAAAAAATTAGAAAATATATAATATAAACCTTTAATCAAAAATTCTTCAGTTATATTAAAACGTTAATTTGCATTCATAAAGTTTATTCAAAACTTCCTGTTTGCGATAAGAAATTCTACTTACGCAAGGAGATCAAGTGAAGTTAATATTTAAATAAAGTTTTACGTAAAACCAATCTGTTAGGCAAAGAGAGTACAAACCAGTCACTAGCTCAGATAATAAAAAATCACTTACTAACAAAGAAAAGAGCAAAATTAGATAAATAAATACAGTTAAGAAAAATTGATCATGAAATTAATGATTGGACAGACTAAAGTAATCAAGTCGATTGAATAGACTTCAATAAAACAATAATTTTGAAAAAATTAAAAAAGGCAAAAATAGCTCCTTGACTGAGGTTTTAGCTTTATTATAAGCCTCAGAAAGTTGTTTTAAAAGAAAAGGACAAGTTAACATCCATCGAGTTGATCGCGGTTGCCATCCCAACCACCACAATTCCAATGGAAGCCACCCAGTACTGACCGGCGCCGACCGCCATTCCAACCACCACGGCCGCAAGCACAAAGGCGACGTCACGTGTTTCCGGAACTGCCGTGCGAAAACGAACAATCGAAAGTGCACCAACAAGACTGAAAGCGCGGGCAACATTATCGCCAATGATCTGAGTCGCCATCGCAATGAGTATACTCATCAGCACCAACGTCAGCGTCAGCGTGTCATTCTTTCCAGCAGGCTTGTGTCTTGTTATTTTGCGAACGAATAAACATTCAAATTGGGATCAGTCCATTTATTAGACAATGAAAACAGATGTAAAAGTCTGGATATATCGACCACATATGCAGCGATCGTCATCAGCAGAAATACTAAAGCATTAAAATTAAAACTAACATATTTATACAGAACAAAATAACAACTTGCAGTTCATTCAACAGATCTGTCTGAGAGAGTTCAATAACTGGGTTCATCCAAAGTCTTGAGTTATAAATCTTTTCTATATTGCCTAAATGTAAGTTGAATTTAAATTAAGGTCGAGGTGATGGTCGCCATGCCCCGCGGCAGATCATCCCATAGCTGCGCAAGGAACAGCCCAGACGCAAGCAGCGCGGCCGGCACATAGTCGGAACTCACAATATCCAGAAGATCGGCCTCGGCCAATGCGGCGGCGTTCACGTTGCCGGAATGCGAGCCACCCCGGATCAGGTTCGGGCCACCCATGATGATGCGGATGTCGTTGTCACGACAGGCGCGCGCAGCCTCGGGCGTGGTTGGAAACTCGGCCAGCCGAACACCGCGGGCAGCGGACCGGGCGTTCGATTTTAACTTTACTTGTTTTAAGATTTATCTATTCATTTATCTTGGCACCAGTTGCATGTTTATTTGATATGATTGCTTATTAAATTTCGGTTCGTTTGGGTTTTTATTTATGCTTTAATAGCAAAATATTCTTATCGTTTTAAGCTCAATTTGCATATTCAAAGCTTTAATCATTTTATGGTTTATTTATTCATTTATATTAGCGGCTGCTGTATGTTTTTTTTGCTATGATTGTTTATTTATTTCTGTTCTTTTTACTGACTTAATTACTTGTACTTGGCTATAACAAGAAACTTAGCAAAAAAAGATAATAGTGATGAAATTCTTTCTTCATGATAGGCAGCAAGTACCAATGAACCATAATTTCTTCTTTTTTCTCTGTTTTTTTTAATCAATTTTTATCAACTATCAGGCTATTTTTTTTACTCAGCCTAGGGCTATGGGTGGGCTTGGGATGAATTGTCAAAAGTACAAACAAAACCATAAAATAAATATAAAATTAGTAATTTAAAAGTATCCCTTTTCGTTCTAGCATGTCCTGTCTCAGGATTCCATGACATTGAAAGAAGGAAATCATATTGTCCCCTTTGAATTATGAGCATGATCAAGGCCTTTAGCATCAAAATACTGTATTGTAAGCATTCAATAGATTTTCGCTCTTAAATTTCAATTAACTCACATCAAAATATTTGATTCCTTACTTTTCATATTTGTATAAACTAAGTACTTATTGATAGTATGCTATAAAGACATTTAAAAAAGGTACCAAATTTCAAATCCATTGATTCCTCATTGACGGAGCCAGAGGGATGGGAGCTTTACGCCATTCTCTTTAAACATCAGTGGAGTTTCATCATACCCAGATTTCTTACCAGAATTTTTCTAGTGAAATTTATATGTTGCTTAAAAGATAAAGTTTCATCTATTACAAACCCAAGGTATCTCAAAGACGCAGTCCATTTTATTACGCCATTGGACATATCCAAGTCCTTGAACCATATCTAATTCCTAATTCATCAGTCCAGTAATCGCGAAAAAATAATAAAATTAAACTTAGCCATATCAATTCTTATTTTATTTACCCTCAGCCATATTACAATTCTATTATCTGGTTCCTTCATGGAAATTTTCCAAATTTATAATTATCTCATTCCGTCTCTCAGAGTCTTAAGACGCCCAATGCTTTTTGTTACATAAATAACAAAAGGTAAAACAACGAGGAATAATTTTAAGACAGTAAAAAAATGTATATTTCACAATAAATAATTAGACAATGAATATTTCAGCTCTGCATAAGAGCCGTTCTCAGCAAGTAAGTATAAAATATGACTCACAACGAAATATATAACCATTTAAACTAAAAAAAGAAAAAAAAAAAAGTCATAGCATCATCACTTCAAGGAAGTTAAAGCGCTGCGCCGGTGGCGCCATCGGGCCGCCCGTCGCCTTCCTTGCGGCCGATCTGGACGAGGAGGGTATAGACCTGCTGGCGGGAGGGTTTCTTCTGTTCCATGGCGCTGCCATATCGCCGCGGCGGCCTGCTGGTCAATCGAAATGGAATGTGTCAGGCCTGCCGTGGCCGCAAAGTGAAATAACTGCAAAATCCGCCAGTGCCGCCGCGGCAGTGTTTACCTCGCCGCAACCGCGGGGCAGCTAGGCCCCTGTCTGACCCGATTTTGGATTTATGCATTTCCTACGTGAAGGAGCAGGGCAACTTCCTGGCCGAGAAGCCGCTCGAGGGTCCCAACAAGCCGACGCCGGCCCAGTGGGGCGTGCCCTTCGGTTGCCTGCTGGCGGGCTTCTTCCTCTACGACGTGATCTTCCGCTTCGCGGGCAAGCCCGGGAGCGCGCTGCACGCGCTCGGCGTGCTGCTCTGGGGTGGCGTGGCGGTCGGCTTCTTCCACTGGATGCAGGGCGGCCTCGGCATGACCCTGCGCGCCGCGACCATCCACGTCGGCGCCCTGTTCGGAACGGTGAAAAAAGCTACTTATTTCAGGAGTTGTTTTTAAAGAATTTAGACAAACTTTTAACTTCAACATAAAGAGCAAGGCGTTGAGGAGGGAGAAACCCCCCTCATATACGTAATGATTTCTGTTCGTTTTAAGTTCTAATGTAGCTCTTTGCTTTGAGCTGAAAAACTTGTTTTTTTTATTTAATTTCAGATTCTTTTTTAAATAGCGCCAGAAAATCCCCATGGGAATATTCTCTGGATAATTCAATCCTGGTGAAAATTTACCCCGGACGATTACCACTAATATGTGAACCGGTCAAGGTTTCAAGCGCTTCTTGCCAGGTTTTGCTCTGACCTAGTTCTAACATGTTGTTAAGCGCAGTACCGGCATCTTTATTGCCGTAAATGGAACAGCGGTGTACCGGGCCTTCGTCTCCGGCTATTTTACAAAGTTCACGGTGGAACTGGAATTGCAGCAAGTGAGCCAGGAAGTAGCGGCTGTATGGCGTATTACCTGGAATGTGGTATTTCGCACCCGGGTCGAAAGCATCAGCTGGACGTTCAACTGGCGCCATAACGCCTTGATATTTCCTGCTGCTGGCGGGGGCGTTGCTGGCCTGGCGCTGGCGCCGGTCGGCCAGCGCAAACGCCGCCGTCCCGGTCTCTTGACCCGGGGCCTCCACGCTTTTTAGCCGGGTTTTTCCGGGGAATCGAAGAGCCCTTCGATTCCTCTCCTATGTGCTTGATTGCCTGTGCTATTCATGGGCACTCACCACCACGCCATACAATCTCTTACACCGATTCCGGTGATCTCTGTGGCAGCGGTCGCGAACCGGGGTCTACCATGCCGCTCGTAGCGAAAGACAGCGGAGCGACATCATGTAGTCGATGTTGGTAGTGGTCTGACTGCTCCTTCAAAACTATGGAGGGACACCTTTCAAAATCTAAACTTGTACTGCATTAACATTAATCTTCAACAATTACTTTATTCTGGTTCTCAACGAAGAATTGAATTTTTTAATTCTACTTCAACAAAATTACCTTTTTTGGATAATTCGGTAGATAGAGTTTTGGCATTGGAGTCTGCCCAACATTTCAAACCTCTTGATGATTTCATATCTGAAGCAAAAAGAATATTGGTAAAAAATGGATTCTTTGATTCAGGACGTCGTCAGCATAATTTAAATATGACAAAACAAGGCCTAAAAAAAGATGTCTGAACTTTCTTTTGGGCCTCTAGAACATAAAATATAAAATATAAAAATATAAAATATAAAATATAAAATACGGTAATGGTATATATAATGTACATAATGGTATATATGTAACATCTCAAACGTGGTCTGTTGGAGGTCGAGCTAAAAATATCGGAAGATTGGGGAAGATCGGGGAAGAAGGCCAATGGACTTCAAGTTTTAAATTTAAAAATGGGATATAAGGGCCGGGATCGCGGACCTCTTCGGCTGGGCCGTGGCGGTGGAGGGGGACACGGCTCTCATCGGAGCGCGGCTCGACGACGACGGTGGCTCGGACGCCGGGGCGGTCTATTTCTTCGGGCACGATGGCCTCGCGTGGAGCGAAACGACGAAACGGATGGCCTCGGATGCCGCGGGCTCGGACGAGTTCGGCTACGCCGTCGCCCTGCGTGGTACGCGTGCCTGCGTAGGGGGCTGGGGGAACGACGACGTCGAGGACGAGAGCGGCTCCGCCTACGTGTTCGACTTAGAGCTCATCCAACAATTGTAGCTTCAACAGAAACGTCTGTAATCCGAAATCAGCTTATTTTAGCACAAGATGAAGTAACAGAGCTTAAAACTGGCCTAGTTAAAGATATAGAGAAAAAAGTTCAAGAAAAGGGGATGTCATTGGAAACGCAGAAGGCTCAGCGCAACTATCCGCTACGGATCCTGAGTTGATTATTTTGGAAATATATGATTGGAACACGCTGGAATATAACCAAAAATTTGAGAAAATTAAAAATTGTTTTCCATTCTGAAAAGCCAGACTTGATTGCTGGTTGGCGCTGCGCGGATTGTCCACAGCTCACTTGCGAATTGATCGCGCCAGCGCGAACGCGACTGAACTCGCGAGCTTCCTTGAGAATCACTCAGTTGTATCCAAGGTCTTTTATCCTGGATTGAAATCCCATGTGACGGCCAAGAATGCCAGAAGAATATTGGGTGGCAGCGGCGGAACGATGCTAACGATCGAGTTGGCGGGTGGGAAGAAAGCTTTGGATCAGTTGATCGAAAGCTCAAAGCGGATCAAGTTCTGTCCTTCGCTCGGAGATTATTTGTATAAGAAATACAATTTAGTTTTTGTTTTTTACCGATATAAGGTGTAAAGATTCGAACGCAAGCAAGCCTGAGGATCAAACTGAATTAAACTATATACTAGCAAAAGTACAACAGATTTGTAAGACCGATTTTTGGTTTCCTGATACATCTGAAAAAAAGAAAAAAAAGGTACCCTCTTTAGTTGTTTAATGATAATATACTGTTTATATGTTGAACAGGTATAGCAAAATTTGAGGTAGAGGTGGGTAGAAAAGCTATGCAAAACATTCATTTGTGTAATCTTTTATGTTAAGCTAAAATTATTAACGCCTATAACCGCACGACACTCATATTACATGCTTAGTATATGCATGTCACTCAAATACCGCCAATAAATTCACTCAAATCTAGTAACCAGACCAAAAGAGATCCTCTCTCTATCAAGATATATAATATACTCCTCCTTGTAAAACACAATGGACCGAACAAAGAGCTCCCTTTAAATACGAAAATCAATAATATTAATATATGGAAACTAAAAAAAATAAATGAAAACCGTTATAAAGAGCCGTAAAGAGCGTAACCAAAACTCTAAAAAAAGGGATTTTGATACCAATAGTTACATCAAAACAACCACATTTTTACCTTGATTCTAAATATATAAGTTTCTTAAAGTTCAGTTTAACTCATGGAAAGTTAAAGCCTGAGAAAATTTGGTTTGTTTAATAAAATAGGGGGAAACACTCCATAAAAGTCAAAGAATCTTAACGAAAATCATACCATCAGATTCAGCATTTTAGAGAACCCCACTATTTAAGTTTCAGGCTTTTATCTACGAAAATGTGGAATTTTGTATTTTTTCTATTTTAATTTTTGTTTGTTTTAAGTTTCATTTATATATTGATTGTGATTTGTGGTAGTTCTACACTTACGAAGATTATTTAACTTTTTATCTGCTGATTTTTGGCTTAATGGAGCTCTTAACTTTTCTTTGAAAAACTTGTTTTTCTGAAAAAAGTTTTCTAAAATTAATAAATTGAAAAAGAACAATCATAGTAAACAAACATACAACAGGTACTAATATAAATGAAAAAATAAATTGAAAAACAAATATGTAATTCAAGCTTAAAACGCGAAAAAATTACGACAGCCTGCTCTAGTGCAGACCAATCCGCGCCCTGCTCTGACAATGACAGATCCAGCTGCTGCGCTAATTCAGCGGCTGGCGGAGCCAATGTGACAGGACGGTCAACAGTCTTCTGCTGTTCGATGACCCGATTCAGGATTCGCAGATTCTGATCCATGTGTACGCCTCAATCTGGCTATGCGCTGGCACCATGCCATTCGCTAATGGCGCCAGTATAGGAGCTGCATTTCGCAGCCGACCAATGCCGTTTTTTTTGATAACGGTTACTTTTCGGTATACCTGTTTGGTATGACCTCTCTCTTTCACTACTTTTGGCTCATCAGTTGCGATTTGTTGAGTGCTTCCAATACCCCCGAAAATCTCGCAAAAATTAAGCGGCAAAAATACTTGGGCCTAAAAGCGCCATAGCTACGAATCCGGCCCTGAGGCTCAACATTTACCATCAGGAATAACCAGCGGGCATTTGAGGTTCAGAAAAATCAAGATGGTTGTAATTAACCATACTGCTATTGTTATTTATTGTTATTACATAAAAAAAACTAGTTTTTTTAACTGAAAGTAAGGATTTTTAACGTATTTAAGATTTTTATGGTTTCTCTCAAACATGAACTCTCATATGTGTGGGTAAATAAGAGCTTAGAGGAAACAATTTAATTAGCATCTCTCATTTGAATGGTTTTTCTTCGTTAAGAAACATCATATGTTCTTACAAATGAGAATTAATAGAAAATTGTTTCGCATACACTTTGCATTGATACAGTCTAACTCGTGCACCGGCGATGTAGGGTGTAGAATATTTTTCTGCACCAGTTTGATAGATACTATAATATTTTCCTGAAAAATCCTGGTATCCGGTACCATCAATTTCGCAGGCACCAATGACGAAAGTCACGCCGTTCAAGTTAACGTTCATCGCGACAACACCGTCGAACTCGATGAAACACTGGTGCTGTCGCCGGGAACATTTGTCGCCGGAACATCAACCACCCAGCGAAACGCGATTGCCGCCACCGACGGCGGTGTAACCATTGTCAATGATGATGTGTTCAATCTGGTAGTCTTTGACCAACAAACCACCACGGCGGCGGATGGCACCTCGACTACCTCAGCAAAAGTTCGTTTGACAACCGGCTGGCTCCGGTCTGCTGAAGAGGGCACAAGATCGCGACAAATGGGAGTCAACCATACGTAGTCTTCTAGATGCCGGGTGAGGCGTCCTCGTCTGGTCCCGCTACAAGTACAAGTAGTAAGTACTTCGTTTTTGACTCTAGAATCAAAATAGTTTGACGTTTGATGTTCGTAAGTAAAATAAAAGCTTCTGATACAGCTTTTGACTCCATTCTGTAGTTGTTTTTTTTTCTTTTTCCTGTTCCAAAATCAGCTGTTGTGTGCATGAACCACCAAACAGTCTATGAAAAACATATATTTTTTTTCTAAAAGTTTTGATCGGCAAGAATAAGCTTGATGAAACTTATATCTTTAAAATGGGGACTTGCGTTTTAGCAGAGCTGAACAAAATTTACAAAACATAACTTTAAGGAATAGTAGAGGACTTATCAAACTGTAGATTACTTTTGGCGTTAACCTTGAGCCACAACAACGTCAGCATTGATTGATTATGGTACAAATCAATAAAGTAGTCATGTTAATGAAGGATAATATTTTGCTTAGGACGCTAATAATATTTTGCCAGTTGTTTCTCCAGGCATCCATTTTGAGCTGGGTCGACTCTGGCTGAGCGTACAATCCCACCACTGACCCCCATTCCAAACCAAATAACCAGCATAACTACTGTTCACACGGACAAAGCATTTCAGGTCTTGCGCGCGAACCACTCAGTCAGGATGGATCGTTGCTTTCGTCACTAACAGGCTCTGATATCAGTCTTTCTACTTCTACCATTTTTCCGGAAGATCTACCGGATTCCCAATCCGTCTCCCGATAAAAAAAAAGAGATATTGAAACTACCAAAAGTCTAGGGGGGGGGGGGGGGGGGGGGCAAACCTAAAATCTTGGATAACGCTTAGAGTGGAGAGATCGGGATGAAACTTGGTGAAAAAAAAGCACAAGCCCTAGATACGTTACTGAAATAACCAGAACGGATTCGCTCTCCTCCGTGAAGTTGGGGGGAGGGTTAATTCTGAAAAATTAAAAAAAATGAGGCATTTTTAACTTACGAAATAGTGATCAGATCTTAATGAAATTCCATATTTGGAAGCACCTTGTAACTCAGATGTCTTATTTTAAATCCCGACCGGATCCCAATGAATGGAGCCAACCCGCATTTTTCACTCTAGGCGGCGCAAGCTTCGGGTTTCAATTCGGCGGGCAAGCCTCAGAAGTCGTCTTGCTTGTCATGAGTCAAAAGGGCGTGGACTCTCTCATGAGCACGACCATTAAGTTAGGAGCCGATGCTTCAATTGCTGCCGGCCCCATCGGCGCAGGGGTCGAAGGCTCTACGGCGCCAAACCTCAGTGCAGACTTACTTTCATTCTCAAGGGCCAAGGGGCTCTTTGCAGGTGTATCCCTGGAAGGGGCGGCTATTAAGCGCTAGCTGGGAAGAATTTGAACGTGGGTTTGATCAACTTGCGCGTGCGGTGTCTCGGACAGGTTCGGATTTTATTTGTATGGGTGATTTCAACTTTGATCTGCTTACATTGAATGGAGCGAATTTTGATTTTTTTTTTTTAATTTGATGGTTGCTCATGATTTTTTCCCCATAGTAAATATTCCAACATGTGTTACGAGTCATTCGGTCACTCTTATTGATAATATTTTTGTTGGTTCTAAGTATCTGGACCGTAGTCATGCTGATGTGGTTCTATACCTTTTTTTTTTTTTTTTTCAATTGCTTATAAACTAACGTGAAGAAAAAACGTTAAAGAAGACAAACTATCCAAAATTCCGTTGCAGGGACGCATCGGAATTTGAGCCAAATTCCGGACAACATGTGCCTCTGCTACACCACATTTCAAGACGCCAATTCCTGTGCATGTGTGTGTAAGTGGACTATTTTTGTTTTACTAAACTTGTGTCTTTATTGACAACACCGGCCGAACGACATAGAAATTAGTTGCGCATCATAAATCCTAATTTTAGGTCAAGTTAATCCAATGAAAAGGGCGCGGGATTTTCTATAAAAAAAAAATGAAAAAATAAACATGAAAAAGTTTTTTTTCAATTGAAAGTAAGGAGTAGTATTAAAACTTAAAACGAACAGAGATTATTATGCATATGAGGGGCTCCAAAAATATTTTAGAATAAAGAGCGAGGTATTTAGAAGGAGATAAATACCTTGCTTTTTATGCTTAAGTATTTTTAGTAATTTCAATTATTTATTCCATGGCCTGTCTGATTCAGGGGTCATTCTTAAATAATTGGGACAAAAATTAAGTGGCAAAGTTATAGGTTTTTTATGTGTTTTTTTTTTCAAAGACAGATACACAGTTAAACCTATGTTTAATACCATATATTAGCAAAAAACTCATGTTAACTTCTATACTTTCTTTACCTAAGTTGGACAAAGATCTTTTGTATGTTTTTCAGATATAAAAACACACAAAATTAATTTAAAAACTAAGTTTGTCTCCTTAATTCAACCCGCAATAGAATTTCAGGAAAGGCTGGTCGTTTTAAATGGATTAAACTTTTCCGGGGATAATTTGCCGACAACTTCTATTCATATATTTTATTACATATATGAGGGGGTTCGCCACCTTGTCAATACCTCGCTCTCTACGCTAAAGTTTAATTTTGTTCCAATTATTTGAGAATGACCCCCCACACCCCGACTTGAGGTCTCAGTGGGGTTATTCCCCACGTTAACATAGGGGCGAAAAGCCCTCTGCTTTGTGACCATCGAGGAGGGGGAAAAAAGAAGAAGAAGAACACCTTCAGCTGGGACCTAAGCCCTTCTGGTGTGACGGAACAAGGTGTACCACAAGGGGGGGGGGTATTGACTATCTTAATTTATTATTTATTATATTTTTACTTTATTTTGCGTTGACATTTCCGCACCGGAATATCGTTGTTACGTCGTATTATTAGAGACTTTTTGCATCGTTTTTATTAGCATTTTGGCTGTCATTTTGAATTCGATGTTAACAGTTGATAGTTTAGGTTTCAAGAGGATAAACCGATTGTTCGTTATTCGCTTTAAAGCTACTATTTTGGTGTGCATTTATGGTCGTGAAATGCGTTTATGAATTCTTTTATTCTTCTTCTTATTATAAAGCAAAGTTTCGTCGCGCATCGCCGCGAGGTCGACCACGGCGGGCACGCCGGTGAAGTCCTGCATCAGCACGCGGGCCGGGCGGTAGGCGATCTCGCGAGGATTCTTGCCGCCATTGGCGCCCCATTCGGCAAAGGCCTTGATGTCGTCGGTGGAGACGGAGAAGCCGCCATCCTCGAAGCGCAGCAGGTTCTCCAGCACGACCTTGAGTGCGGCGGGCAGGCGACCGAAATCACCCAGACCGGCCTCGGTGGCGGCGGGAATCGAGTAATACTACAGGCTCTGCGACCCGACCCATACCATAAAAGGAGCCTACAAAACTATCCCAAGTGCCGTTCTGTTTGTAATTCAGGCGTTATTATGTTTAATTACAAAAAGGCTTTTCCAGTGATAATTTGGTATACTTATACTTGCTGCGGGACCAGACGTGGACGCCTCTTTAAACATCAATAAGACTCATTATGGTTGACTCCTATTTGTCGCGATCTCGTTCCAGCTCTTCAGCAAACTGGAGCCAGCAACTCTCCCACTGTCTGCTAAATTTTGAAACTCACCGGTAGTATCGAAGTCATTTTTGAATTGACAAATTAAAAACATTGAAACAGATAGAATGTTACCAAAAAGCAAAATGAGGCTTGCGGTTCAAAGAGAAAGGGTCTGATCAGGAATTTGCAAATTACGTCAACGAAAGCGTGTCAAGGAACTACCAGAGCAATGCGAAACCAGACTTGCAGTTGACAGAGAAAATAAAAAAAGGTGTGTCGAGGAATCACGAGAGCAACGCGTAACCAGACTATGTGTGTTTGTTTGTCATATGACGCATAAGACGTCTGAAAAATAAAAAAGAAAAAGAAAACTCAATTTCGTAACGCACGCGCGTGATTCTCATTCGGTTTTATCAACGTACTGGAGTCGAGGACCCTTGCAACGTCCCTCCCTTTCATATGACCGTCATGGTGGCCTTGACCGCCAGGTAGATTATTGACAAGAAACAGACATTCCAGCATCGACTCGATGTCTCGAAAACTCATTAGCGATCCTGGTATCCAGATCGGGGTGTCTAGTCCGACATTATGTTTCTTGGCGAAAGCCGAAGTTTCTTTAATTACGCCGTAGATCCGGCTAAATTCATGGAGATCAACAAGTGAACTTTGCAATTTGAAACTTTTCTGTCAATAAGTCAGGGTATATTCCAATTCAGGGTATAAGAAGTTCAGTATTAGGGTGCAGAACTTCCAGTAACAGGGTGCAAGAAGTTCCAAAGCTGTCAGTAGCAGAAATCCAAAAGCTGCTGACACTTTAGCTGCAGAACTTGTGTTTTGAAAGCTTAGTTTTGTGCAAAATTTCTTTTATATGTGAAAATGGTATTTTCACATTTATTTTTCATTGTTTTTTTTTTTTTTTTAAATTAATGTTAGAATATCCATTTTGACAAAAATATCCTTCCTCCGAAATAAATTTCTGCACACATGTCTCGTTCTTACTATTATTGTTATTGCGTAAAAGTTTTATTTAAAATCGCAAAATCACTGCACGAGTCGGTAAAACTGCTGCGTTTACCGACCAAGTTCAAAGTTTCCGTTGATGACAAGTCAGTATTTTCGTGGTGTTTATTTAACCGAACAACGAATCTTAGTGGTGTCGGAAAAATCATGGTATTTCGCTTCACAAATTTAATGACTTATTTTTTTTTTTGTTACTGAGTTAATGACTATAACCAATCAGTGTCAAACGGAAGGTTCCAGCTGGCTTGCACGTTTCTCAGGGCAGCATTGCGTTGTTCCCATTTCCCTAGATCATCCAATGTAACACGGCAAATCCGACTACATAAGGCAAAGGGTATTAGAAAAATGTCCGAAGCAATGACGAACAAATAAACGTTCAAATGGGGATAAGTCCATTTAATAGTCAGTGCAAACGAATACAGAAGTCTGGATATATCCAGTACATACACAGTGGTCGTCATAAGCAGATATACTAAAGCATTAAAACTAGCGGTGATCGAACCAAAATAGCCCTATTGTTTTCAGCTTCGAAGTAGCTTGACAAATTTATCACAAAATCAATTTAGTGGCACACTCAACACAGACTCCTGGAGAAGGTTTTCAACCATATTCATATAACCAAATGTACTTTTTAAACCCCAATGGAGGTTTTAAAGGACACCTTTCACATCTTTTAAATTCTTAGGTCGGTCGTAACCAATCAGATCTCTTGGAAGAATTATTGTGAGACACAAACAAACATTTATGCCAAAGGTTACATGCAAATGCGATGTTCATGGAGAGACACGGCTCAATAGTAGCCCAAACTCTAAAAAAAAACGGAATTTTAATATCAGTAGTATCAAAGGATTCAAGTTTAGCGTATCAGACGATGATTGGCTCGAACCTATGGTCCTAGAACATAGGGAGAGGGCTCGTATGAAAGGAAATTAAAAGTTCTAGTTCCCCTTATAACTGACCAAAAAGTCTGGAAGGCAAATAGTCTCCCTCCCATGCCCCTTTTCCCCCTACAATCGTCGGTTTAAAGTTTTGAAACAGCCAGTTGGATTGGCATAGGCAGAATTATCTCTCCTTAAGTCGCGATCGGCAGAACATTCTTGGGGACAACTTTGAGATTGATTCTGATTGTTGTCATTTATCTGTTACTTTTTGTAAGTGTTTCAAAGAAGCTGTTCTTGATATTAGCTCTGTTTTGCCTCCTAAACGAAAGCCTAAGAGAGCCTTTCCTCTAAATCCTTGGATAACCTCTGATTTCTTAAGAGCTGAGGAAGAAAAAAATTTTGAGATTTCCGCATACATTTCCGCAACCTAGGTATAACCTGATGACTGTGTATTTACAAAACATATGAACCGACGAAGTATAGGAAAAATATAAGAAACCTTGGAAATATCCTTAAAATCTCGAGACTGGGAATTGGGCAATAACGTAATTTCGTCAAAATCCTGAGGGGGCAAAATTGGAGCCACTGTTCCCGAATCAAGAGAGAATGACAGTGAAAATCGAAAAATAAGCTATATAGTACCATAAGGGCAAAGATATACTACAGAAAACTGACCTGTTTCTCTGGATGCTTGAATTATGCAGGCTTACCTTAGTTTTGACAAGATTTTTTTTGCATATAAAAGTATGAACTGGGTTCATTTAACTTGATTTTGATAGGCATCATTTAAAGTTTAAAAGGACGTATCTCATCGATTGCTTAAGGTATCGTTCTCACACTTGGACAGGTTATTTATCGTAAGACGAAGAATGCAATGAGTTCAAATTACTATCAAATTTCTGATATTCATTGGTGACGTCACAACTTCGTTCTCTAGAGCTCCGTATAAAATGGCAGCAGCTACACACTTGATAAAAGGGCACTGCGAAACAAAGGGACCTAGGGCATTCGTGTTTAAATTAGTAAGATAAGGGTACGCTTCGCCCCATTTGCCTTTATAGTATCAACATGAGTACTAAAGGAACAGTCAACGCTAAATGTGACACGGAGGATTACCGCCGAAGATACACTAGGATACGGTGGAGGAGGACTGACAAAGTCCCTCTTAAGAGGATTAAAGCGAAGGATTTTGGTTTTTCCTTCGTTGATTTGAAGGCTGCTGATAGTACATTGGTCTTTAGAGTTGTTCCTTATTGCATCTCTGAATTGGGGGACTGCCTTGGAGTTTTCAATAAAATATTTCAGTGCGGATTAAAACAGCTCAGGAAGAACATCCACCAAAGAAAAGAGCATGCATTAGGCCATCTTGGATGGTAAGTCAATATTGGCAGTATATGGGAAGTCTATAGAGTTGTTGTAGCTTATGCTTTGTTTTCTTCTTTCTTTTACTTTTTTGGATGATCATGATGAAATTTAGTGACGTTTTTGTAAATTGGCACCGAAAATTTTCAATCTTGAATCGCTGCCGTTTTCTTTGCAATTCGGTTCCGATTTGGCAATCGGTGCCGTAAAAGTTAAGCGTGACCAGTGTCGCCCGGCAGGCCGATGATGATCACCACCCCGGCAAAGCCGATCAGAACGCCCAATGCCTTGCGCAGATTGAGCTTTTCATTATTGGTCGCGATATGGGCGATGACGATGGTGAAAAGCGGTGTTGTTGCGTTCAGGATCGCGGCCAGACCACTGGCAATATGGGTTTGTCCCCAAACAATCAACGAGAAGGGCACAAGATTGTTAAACGCCCCCATAATGGCAATCGCACCCCAGAATTTCGGATCGCGCGGGATCGGGATATGGCGTAACAAAACCACTATAGAGGACTTTGTAAGCAAGAGTCGGCTGTTAGGTAATAATCACCTTCGGCAATGAGGGGTTGGCAACTTTTGCTAGTTGGTTTACCTATTATATGTTTCCGGTGTATTTGATGGTTAAACCAATTTGATTCCAGTGGTAAGACATGTAGGGGACTTGTAAGTAATAATAGGCTGTTGGGCTATAATCATCTTCAGCGATGAGCAGTTTGCAACTTTTGCTAGTTCGTGTACCCATTATTTGTTTCCGGTGAACTTGATGTCTATCACGGGAGAGGGACTTTTAATTTCTGAACATCTTTTGATTTTGAGGTTTTAAATTTGGCTCATCGTATATGAATAATTAAGACGAAATTTGCATATTAATTTTACTTTTTTTTAACTAATAATAATCCTATAATAGTCTAAGTTTGATTTGTATTCCAGTTGTTTTACAGTGACTCCTGAATCAAAAAGGCTGTTTAATTAGAATCATGACCTCTTAAAAGTTAAAAAAGAAACTTTAGCGTAAGAGCGAGTTATTGAGGAGAGGCCACCGGATATTAAGTTTTAATGTTGCTTCTTACATCTTAAATCTCGACCAGATCCGGTGACATTGAAGGAAGTTTGAGGGAGAGAGGAATTCTTGGAAAACGTGAAAATCGAGGTGTCTTACGAATGGGTGATCGGAACTTAATGAAATTTGATGTATAGAAGAATCTTGTGTCTCTGATGCTCTATTTTCGATTCGAATCGGATCGGGGTACATAGAGGGTTGGAAGGGGAAAACAGAAATCTTGGAAAACCCTTAGAGTGGAGAGATTGGGATGAAACTTGATGGGAAGAATAAGCACAAGTTATAGATACTAGCCCTCACGAAATCCAGAAAATAACTTTATAGCACAGCTCACATATTAAGAAGAATTCTCTGCCTTTAATACGCCATTCTGATATTCAAAAATAGTTTTAAATATATATTTTAAAAAGCAAATAAAAACACCAAAAAATTCCAGTGCCAGTACAACTCGTAATTACCCTTAGGTCTCGGGAAGAGACCCAGTTACTTACTAAGAGAAATGCAGAAACTTAAAAAACTGCGATATATTATAATAATAACTGTATACTGTACATAGGAGCTTTTCAAATTACATTGTAAGGAAGAAAAAAGGATTGAAAGGAGACAAATACCGTACAAAAACCTAATTTTCATTTTGTTCCTGGAGGGGGGGGGGGCTGTAAACCTCCAGTCAAAGGCTTTTGACAATAACATTTCGGTGGCTTACTTTTTATTTCAATTTGACGTCATTTTTAAGGAGCCTCGATGTCTGTTTTGAAAATCTCAAATGTTTCTTCGCGTAATTCCAAACTACTGCTCAGTTAAATCTTTAGGAAAATTAGTATCTTCAAAATAGCATTGCATGGTCAATATTTGTGACCGCCTCGAACGACTGGTCCGCGAGGGCCAGTTGGAGCCGAAAAAGACCGAGCGGGAAGTGGTCTACCACGATCCCTGCTATCTCGGACGCCACAACGGCGAGTACCAGGCGCCACGGGACCTGCTGGATGCCGGAGTCGCCGGTTCCCGGAAGGAGATCGCGCGTAGTGGTCGGGACTCCTTCTGTTGCGGCGGCGGCGGCGGCATGGGTTTTCGAGGGTAATAGCTACATATGTTGAAAAAATGAAGATATTAGACTATTTTATGATTGCAAATGGTAAAGAACGAATAAGTTATAATAGAGATAGCGTTACTACAATACAAATAGATACTAAAAGTTTTTAGTCTACATCTGAAGTTTTTCAAAGGGGAAAAAATTGAAAGAAAGAAATATAGAAAGCATCACTTTAAGTAAAATAAAAAATAAATTTAATTGCCAGAAGGCGCCGAATGTGCAACTTCGAAAGCTCTTTAAAGAAATAAGAGCCTAATATCAATACAATGTATCGCATCAAATATGACGCGAGCTAATTTGAATTTAAATTTAGTTGTGTGTAATCCCAATCATTTTAAGTGACCAAAAAATTGGAGGGCACATAGGCCCCCTCCCACGCTCATTTTTTCTCCAAAGTCAACAGATCAAAATTTTGAGATTGCCATTTTGTTCCGCATAGTCAAAAACCGCAATAACTATGTCTTTGGGAATGACTTACTCCCCCAGAGTCCCTGGGGGAGGGGCTGCAAGTTACAGACTTCGACCAGTGTTTACATATAATAATGGTTATTGGGAAGTGTACAGTCGTTTTCAGTTTTTTTTTGGTTTTGGGGCTGGGGTTGAGGGGAGGGGGCTGCAGTGGTTCCCGTTCTACGACGACAATCCGCTGCTCCAGGGCGTCACGATCCTGCTGATCTTCCTGGTCCTGTCGAGCGTCGCCTCCTGGTTCCTCAAGCGCATCGTGGCCCGCTGGTTCTCGAAGACCGAGACCGACCTCGACGACCGCGTGCTCGCGGCGCTCACCGGCCCGGTCTACGTCACCATGCTCGCGCTGGGGTTTCGCATCGCGCTGGCGCGGCTGGAGCTGAGCGGGACCATCACGACGATCGTCGGCAGTCTGCTCGCGACCCTGGTGATCGAAATTTGATATCTAGAAGGATCTTTTGCTTTGAAACTCTCATTTAAATCCCGACCAGATCCGGTGACATTGAAGGGAGTTGGAGGGGGAAGCCGGAACTCTCGGAAAACGTGAAATCGTGGTATCTTACGAATGGGTAATCGGATCTCAATGAAACTTGATATATAGAAAAATCTTGTGTCTCAGATGCTCCATTTTCAATTGGAATTGGATCCGGGGACATAGATGGTTGGAGGGGGGAAACAGAAATCTTGAAAACCGAAATCTTGGAAAACGCTTAGAGCCAAGTCGATGTCCGACGGGCTTCTTAGTGCCATTACTAGATTCGAATTCATAGCACAGCTGATGTTCATGAGGGTATTACTTTCTTAAACAAACGTCCTGATTCGTGAACTTCAAGTAGTAGAGCTGGATCTCGTCAGTGCATGCAACTTGATGAAATCCACGGTGACTGTCATCAAACAATCCATGAGCAATGAAAGCAAACTCGCTGGTCAATTAACGGCATCTGTCAGTATGGCCAAGCAATTAATTTGCAGAGAATAGGACGATGATTGTCCCATGACAAGAAAATGATTTTTTTTTCTTTTTAATTCAGTCTATTACTGGAAAATTAGCTCTTTAATACGACATAATGAGTTTTTAGAATTTTTAGTTTCGAAGTAAAACTGCCTGTTTATGGAAACCGGCATTGAGGCCTAAATTCTTGTGTGTCGGAAGTAGGAGGTTAGTTTTTGGGGCAATAAAAGTTTTTATTCATTTAGACCTTTTGTTAAAAAGAGGAAAAACAAAATAAGCTTAATTAGGGTTAAATTTACATGGTAGTAAGTAATACTAATGAATTATAAGCCTCTATTTGAGAATTATATATATATATATACATATATATATATATATATATATATATATATATAAACATTAAAACTAAAATTGGGCTCTCCGCGAGCTTTCGTAAATCTTATTCCTTCTTCTTGGCATAAAATACAGTTGGACGCGGTTGCTTATAAAAGAAATTAAAAACAATAAACATTCTTTACAACATTCCATCTAAAATTCCTACTTACAAATATATGATACTAAAACTATTTACGGTTAAAATTGTTAAAAATACATTGCTAAAAATTACAAGAATCGCCCGCCAGCCTCACGATCACCACCCTGACCCTGCCCGCGGGCAGCGTCGGGGCGATCTACGCCCCGACCCAGCTCCAGGCCTCGGGTGTCCAGGGCCAGGCCGTGTGGTCCGTCGACAGCGGCGCGGTGATTCTATTTTTGCTAATTTTTGGTTAAATGGAGTTATTTACTTTTCTTGGAATTGAATTAGTTTGAATTGAATTAAATGTTATCATACAAATAAAAAAACACACAATTTAATCATTTCACAAGGAGGAAACAAAGCTGTGAGGACACACGACTGAAAAAAGGTCAGTGGGTTAAACAAGGCCAGGTAATAGGCTATGTTGGTGCCACGGGCCTGGCGGCCGGACCACATTTGCACTATGAATTCCTGGTAAATGGGGTGCATAAAAATCCCCGCACCGTGAAGCTACCCAAAGCTTTACCAATCAAAAAGAGCGAACAGGCGGCATTTCTGGAACTTGCCAAAGACTACAAAGCAAAACTGGATAACAATCGCCGCATCATGCTTGCCATGAATTTTACCAACCAGTAATAATCTTTCACGGCTTCATTTTTTTCGAAAAAAAATAAAAAAGAAAATTATATTTTCTTTTTTATTTTTTTTCTTTTCTTAGTTTTTTTCTGTTTTAGTGTTTTTTTAGTTTCTTCTTTTTATTAATTTGTTTTCTTTTTAGTTTATTTCTTCTTTTTTTAGTTTTTTTCTTTTTTAGTTTTTTTTCTTTTTTAGTTTTTTCTGTTTTTTAGTTTTTCTTTTTTTTTCTTTTTTAGTTTTTCTTTTTTTAGTTTTGTAGCTTTTTTTAGTTTTTTTAGCTTTTTCTTTTTAGTTTTTTAACTTTTTTTATTAGAAAATAGGGGAAAATACCTGTAAAAGGTCATAGAATCTTAACGAAAATCACACCATCACGTTCAACGTATCAGAGGTAAACGTATCAGATTTAAAGTCATCACGTTCAACGTATCATTTTGAGCTCCTATCTACAAAAATGTGGAATTTTGTATTTTTTGCAAGAAGACAGATGGCGGATGCGTGTTTGTTTGTTTTTTTCCCAGGGGTGATCATATCGACCCAAATGTTCTAGAATGTCACGAGAATGCTCATTCTAACGTAAATTAAAAGCTCTAGCCGTGCCGTTATTTGCACTCGAAGGACTCGAGGGCAAGCTGTTTAAACCGATGGCCTTCACGATTAGCTACGCCATGGCCGGTTCGCTTGTGCTCACACTGACTGTCATTCCGGTGTTCGCGGCTCTGATTCTCAAACCAAAAGAAGAGCGCGATACCTTCCTGGTGAGAGTGATCAAGGGTCGCTATCTGCCGCTGCTGGATTGGTCTCTTGCCAACAAGAAGACCGTCGTCACTGCGGCATTCGGTTCGCTGGTTGTCAGCCTGATGCTCTTCCAGTTCCTGACAAAGACCAGACGAATGCCTCGATAATTACCACACTCAACCTTTTTTATACAGCGGTTTAATTAAGATTTTCCTAAATCACTAGGTACTTCACCTTTTTCAAAAATCATATTCATAATCTTCAGTAACGTATTTCTAACCTCAGAGCCACCATATTTAAGGAACATGTTTACCACACTATCAGCACCTGGAGCCTTATTATTTTTTAATCCTTTTAGTACTGTCGCTAATTCTTTCTCGCATAACAAATCTTCCTTCACATCTAAAGTATCGTAAACTTTTCCTCCCGATCAGATCTTTGACATTGGTGGGGCGTTGGAGGGGGAAATCTTGGAAAACACTTGGGGTGGAGGAGGTGGGATAAAACTTTGTGGATGGAATAAGCAAATGTCCTTCATACGTGATTGACGGAAACTTACTGGATTCACTCTCTTTGAGGGACTTGGGGGCAGAGGTTCAGTGATTTGGCGAGTCAGGTGCTTCTGGACACGCTAGGACGATGAAAATCGGTAGGCGTGCCGGGGACCTGCACAAATTGACTTGATATAGTCGTTTTCCCAGATTCGGTTTTGAGTCACAACTCAGCAAAAGATACCTTCGATCAAATATAGTTGTAGCTTAATTCGATTGATTAAAAATCTTTTAAGACATATTAAGCGATACCTTCCATAATCTTGACTTTTCTGAAGCGGCAGTAAGAGAACACTGTCTTAAGAATGTCGTTGCCACCACGTAACCAAGGTCGTTGTGTGCTGTCCAGACGTTTCTGTAGATCTTTTGTCATAGTCCATGGTTCGGAGCCATATAGCAGTATACTTTCAACGACTGCCATAAAGACGCATATATTATGTAAGGTAATTGTTTTTTGTTTTTTTTCCCTTAAAATCGTAATGACAAAAAAAAAAATATCTCCAAGATTGTTGAAAACTGCAGAGTTTCAGCTTATCAATGTTTTGAGTGGCAGCTGCAAACGAGCAAAATGCAAAAAACGGCCCAAGGTTGCTGAAATTTTTATATGTGTTTTGAAAAGCCGTAGACCATAGTTCAATCGCTTCTTCACACTGAAGATGGAGGAGTCAACGAGTATCGAGGAAGAGTGGCAGAGCTTTGGTGATGTAATTAAATCATCCACTAGCGTTAAGAGCCGGGCGTTGAGGAGGGAAAAGCCCCTTTTATATACGGAGTGATTTCTGTTCGTTTAGGTTTGAATGTTGCTCCTTACTTTAAGTTAAAAAACTTCTTTTTATTTAATTTCTGAACTTATTTGAATTAATGCATGTTTTGATTTTGGCTCTCCGCCCATGAATAATTAAAACGAAATTGGAATATTAATTTATTTTTTTGGCTAAATGGCTTTCTCATAGTTTTGATCGGACGATTTTGAGAAAAAAAGGAGCCGGGGAGTAGGCCTAGTTCTATTACTCATCATTCTTAAGACGTTTTGCAAAATTTTCTAGTTAAAAATATGATTTAAACCCATTGTTTAATGTTTTAGTAAGCCATATTTTCGTGATACACCCTCTCAATTCACGCAACTGTGCCAAACTATGACTATCCATTATCACCACTATGGCAAAATTGTAAATGGAATAGGAAACTATATGAAGCACATTATCACAAATATGGCAAATTTTCAAGCCTTTTCTGGCAAAAATTTTCATTCACGCAAGAAACAATCGTTTAAACTTAATACAAAAACCACAAAGTTAGTTTTTTTGGAACAGCGCCCTCCATCTGTTCTTGATCCTTAAATACCTCTCAAAATGGATAATAAGTAATTATTGAGCAGAGCGAATTTTAAACTGAGTTGATATGTACAGAGTTGGGTGTTTAATACTGGAGGCAGCGTTACCCTCTCCCCCTCCCTTGGCTTGTTGGTGTCCAGTGACTTTCGACTTATAAAAAAGGACTACAACTCTCAATTTCTGGCGTAATGAGCACTTTCCCAATTTTCCTATTCGTCTTCGTTTATTGAAATAGCGGTTTGACGAAAATGATCGTGAGGCATTACCAACAAAAGTGGGTACCTCCATGATTAATATACAGGCCGCCATTGGACGGGCAATGATGGACACATTAGCCTTGGCAGTTTCAGCGGCAGGTTCATTAGCTGTGGCCTTGATTTTAAATGCGTACGTTTCTATCTTCCTGTCGCTCTGAAGAAAACGCTGGCATATGATCCCAACTAAAATATTGAAAAGTTAGCATGAGGTTTTTGCTCCTTTCTCTCACCTTCTCAAATTTTAAAAGAAACAGAACTCTTTTACGTTCTAATGCCATTTTAAGGGCTAAAGTAGATCAGAAGCCAACTTGCCACCCTTAAGCGCCTCATATGCCCCTGAAACACCGTGTACGTTCAATTTTTGTCGGAGGGTAGAAATTTACAAAACTGTACTCTCAGGGGGCAAAATAATAAGTGCTCCCAAATAGATAAAGGCTTCACATTATGCAAATAGTCTTTATAAAACAGAGGCAAATGTTGGAAATGTTGCCTTGTTGAAGTCATTGTCAATGAAGGATTTTCAATTTGAATGATAAGGAACGAAAAATGAATGTTTTTGCCTACGATAGTTTGAATATTTATTTTTTGTTTTCTTTTTGTGCAAATTAAATTATGATTCACTGAATATATTATTATCTTGTTTAGAGCTTATCTCACTGTGAACTTATATCAGATGATGGAATCCGGATACTTGGTTCTTCTGCTTGCGCCTCTGAGCGTTTGACTGTTTTAGAGGTTGATAACTGCCCACTTCTAACTGACAGTGGTTTGGAACATTTGGCATTTTGCCACAGTCTTCAACGCGTTGAGTTATATGACTGCCAACTATCTTTAAAACAAGTTTCTCGTTATCTCCAAAACGATGATTCACTCGTAAATACCTAACCATAACAGACAACAATCTCACATGACAACTTAAAACGTATCACAATTAAAATTAGAACTTCATTACAAATGAAAGGAAATGAGGATAGACAGATGTTCCTTTTAGTCCCTAAAGGTTTTGACCTAAGAGAGCGAAGAATTTTATCCCTTTTAAATCTAGAGAAAAAGACATAAAAAAAAAAAAAATGTAATAATCGCAGTCTAAAAAAAATGAAGTTTGTCTTACTTGAAGAAAACAGTCTATGTTCCACTGTCTAATATTGCAGCACCAAGAGTGGGCTGAGATTTTGTTTCAGGGGCTTGACATTTGCCTTTTCCTTTTGACATTACAAAAGTCTCCAATTAGTAGTATGCTAGTATGCAGCCTGAGCGCACAGGTATCCCATCATTTGGAGCATAAACATATCCCATTATTTGGAGCACACACATATCCTATCATTCTGAGCACACACATATCCCAATGTGCAATTGGTGAAATTAGGTCTGCTGATCATCAGTTATCCTATCACGTTTTCCAAGAATTCTGCCCCCCCCCCAACTCCCGTCAGTGTAACCGGATCTGGTCGAGATTTAAAATGAGAGTTCTAAAGCACAAGATCCTTCTAAATATCAAATTTCATTAAGATCTGACAACCGTCTGTAAGTTACAAATACCTCTTTTTCTAATTTTTCCAAATTACTCCCTGCCCCAACTCCACCAAAGAGAGCGGATCCGTTCTGGTTATGTCAGTCACCTATCTTGGACTTGTGCTTATTCTTTCCACCAAGTTTCATCCTGATCTCTCTGCTCTAGTTATTGTTTGTTTATAGTTTATATGTACAGTTTATATTTGACTCGAGAGAGTATTTACTTTTTATAGTCAGGTTGGAGACCAGTATATTTGTTGTATCTGTTATATCAGAATTGCGTGTTTATAATTAATGAAGCTACTCGGAAGTGACGGAAAAAATGCCCTAAGGAAATAGTGGTTGTATTCCTGGCAGTAATATTCACATAATTTTAAATTGATATTGCTGTTTCTAAGTGATATTGCTTTGGAATCGGACCCGCATTCCAGGGGTACTCTTGGGTACCAATGAAGTTTTCCATGAAGTTTATACTAAACATTTTGCACCTTTTAGATAAGGATTACACCTTTTGGACTTTACGGCAAGCTTCTGAATTTTTACAGTAAATCTCAAAGAAGAAGAAGACACATATTTAGAGCAGCTAGGTGACTTTTCTTGGGAGAGTTAAAAAAATTGAACTTCTTTTCGACTATAATTAAGTCAACAAAGTCTTGTGAGGAAAATGGCTGACATTGTGGAAGCCCCAGGTATTCAACAGTACTTAAACACAGTTCCATTTTTTTGCCTTTTTTTGCGCAATAAAAATATTAGTGGCATCAAACGAATTATGTATTTACAGTTTGAGGCAATTTTAATCTTTCTGTGGAACAAATACATATTTCACCTCCGTTTATGTGTTCGCTTCAGAAATGTAGAAAAAGCCTCCGTATCGCTCATTCAAAAGTGGAAATTTGGGATGAAAATAAACGTTTGCTTTGATTTGATCCTTAGTGGGGCTTAGGTAACATTTAAAATCCCAATTATATATTATTGAAAAGAATTGGCCAATTTCCCCGGGGAGTATTTTCTAATACAAAAATCATATATAATTTCACCCTCCAGCATTTTCAGAACTGGCACCTATGGAGTAAATTGTACATATGGATAATAGAATGAAATAAAAGTGAAGGAATTTATTGGCCACATTAAAAAAAACTAACAAATGTACATATGCACTTGTAAGTAGTTGTATAGTAGACTCTCAAGATGGACATTTTTGGTGATATTGGTGGTTTGTTACATTGAAGGTAAGCTTTATAGTCTTCAGTTACAGAAAATAGAGAAGGCCACATTTGTGCTCGTTATATTGAAGCAATGTGGGGCCGGGTAGCTGTCTCGTATATTTAACACTTAAAGATTTTAGTCCATCTTCAATTTGAAACTGATGCCTGCCTGCTTGCCTGCTAGAACGGAGCTTTCCACTCGAAACCAGAAACGTGGTTTGATGAAACGAAAGCTTGACTGCATAACTTCAGATAGTTCTCTCTGACATAGGTTATAAAACTCCAAATCACTTCACACACTATAGGCTCTGGCTCAGGGATAAGCGAACACCATCCTTTTTGGCCCCAGGCAAGAGTTCTACGAAGCTTTCCAAAAATTTCTAAATTGCAATTTCTGCCATGTGATCTTGGTTGAACATTCAACAGCTTTTGACTGTTTTTTTTTTTTTTTAGATTTTAAATTGAGCTTTTATGCTAATTTTGCACTGAAGTTTAAACCGATTGTTTGCTTTGTAGGTGAAAAACTTACTTGTAAAAATAAAGGTGTCGAAAATAAAGAGCACCTGGCATGGGCGCCAGAAGGAGGGGACAGGGGGAGAGCCCCCCCTGAAAACTTGGAACTATAAAGTAATTATAAGGAAACCAAAGGAAAAAGAGCAAAAGTCATAAAATCTTAACAAAAATAACACCATCGCATTCAGTGTATCAGAGAACACTACTGTTGAAGTTTCAAGCTCCTCTCTACAAAAACGTGGAGTTTCGTAATTTTGCCAGAAGACCGTTCACGGGTCCGTGTTTATTTGTTTTTTTTTTTTTTATTTCCAGGGCTGAAAAGGCGAGAAGGCTCATTCTAGCGGAAATTAAAAGTTGTAGTGCCCTTTTTAAGTGAAAAAAATTAGAGGGCATCTAGGCCCCAGTAGATATGAGCTTGAAACTTCTACCTGACCTCGATGTCGATCATGTCGAAATCGGTGACGAATTCCTTGTGATTGTAGTGGCGGCGGTCCGACACGGAGTCCATCGCCGTCGCACGTTCGAGCTCAAGTTGCGCTTCCTGGAGCAGCGCCTCGGCTTTCGCCTGGCGGCTTTCCGCGCCTTCCAGTTGCGCGTTGGTCGCGAGCCGTTTCGCCGCCAGGCCGCGGACCCGCTGCAGGTGAGCATCGGCGGCCTTGAGCGCCTCCCAGCGGGCTTCTATCCGCGCGAGCGCTATGTCCCGATCGGTTCCCGCGTTGTAATCTTCGTCGCTCATACCTTCCACTGCCTCGCCACTGTCTTCCGCAGACGGAGCTTCAATGACTTTGCTTTCTCCCGATCCGCAGCCGGTGAGACTAAGGACGGAAAAGCAGAGAGCGGCAACAAAGGCAAAACCGAATTTTTTCATCTCAAGGTTCTCACAAACAAATACGGATCATCAGATAGGTTAGGAAGTGCATCGAAGCGTCCGTCGGGGGCATCCATGTCCTGCTTCGAATATGTCCTGCTTCGAATATAGCATAGCCACCGGTTGAGCTTTTCGATAACGAATCAAGGCACTTTTTATATATGAGCTATTATACCCCTAAACCATCCATGATGATGAGTACTTCATAATCACAACCTGCAGGCATACACAAATACATTAAATATATTTTGCGAAAAAGCTCAGCTTGGTTGTTGTCAGTTCAAGGGAGAATTAGCGAATGGCAGCATCAAAATTTTTTAATTGCATTCTGATCTACGATTTCAATTGCTTGCTTTTTTTAAAGACTCTGGAAAACATTAAAAAAAAAAATAATTTCTATTCATTTCTGAAGGAAAAAATTGCCAAAGACCTAGAAGATGCAGCCAGACGGCATAATAGTAAAATGTTGTACTGGCATGTTAATAAATTGAGAGAAAATAGTCAATCTGAACTTGTCCCAGTTAAAGATAGGAAAAGGGCCACAATTAGTGAGAAGGAAAGAGTTAAAAATGGAAGGGCAGAACAATTTGAGAATGTGCTAAACCGGGATAGAGTTACAGGAAAAAATATAGAGGAAAATGAAAAAAATTATGGCACCTTAGATGCGAAGGAAGATCGAGCTTTTGAGGAAGTTAACTCTAGCAGGTAAAATACTATAAATATCATCATAAGCATGCGTGATGTCACTAAAAAGCAAGGACAGCTCATGAGAGGTGGAACAAAGGCACCTTAGCAATGGATTAGGTAGAAACGAAAGTTACAACACCACAAGTCAGTGGAGAATTGCCTAAATTATAGAGAAACATTCCAAGCGATTATAGTTTTGATTGACGATAACTTGCTTTTAGTTAAGGGGTAAGGTTATTTGGATCTAGCCTCGAATTTCCTGAAAGCATGTAGAATATTTTCTTTCACTATGTTTGCCGTGAAAAATCAACAAAGGCCTTTTTAACACCCCTCCTCTCCGAACTTAGCGTCCCTGCTCTAGTAGTTCATTCTGATCATTCCAAATAGATGTTGACTTGATTGGCCAGGTAATGAATGATTCTTCAATTAAACAACCTAGGTTTTTTCTGAAAGAATTAAATAAAAAAAAAAACAAGTTTTTTTAAATGAAAGTAAGGAGCAACATTAAAACTTAAAACGAACAGAAAATACTCCGTATATGAAAGAGGCTTTTCCTCCTCAACGCCTCGCTCTACCCCTCACTCAGCATCCTAGTGTGTACCCGCCATTCTTAAGGGGCGAAGGGCTAGTTAGTGGTAAATTGCCAGTAGGTAGATTTAGTGGGAGATTTCAGCCATATCAAAGACCTGAAAAGAAAAACGATTAACTTTTTTGCCTAGCCTTGTTGGAAGTATGCTTATAATGGCTTTGGCACGGTGCTGTTGATTTTGTGATATTTTTTGTTGCTTTTAATGAGTAATTTCCTTGTTTGTTCCTATTTTTGGTTTTTTATAGATCTCATCGAGTTCCTTTTTGTAAGGAGCGACCCGGCTCAATAGTAACCAAAACTCTAAAAAATTAAATTTTGAGATTAATAGCTACATCAAAAGAATTGCATTTTATTGCTGGTTTTAAATATATAAGTTTAATCAAGTTTAGTCTTACCCATCAAAAGTTACGAGCCTCAGAAAATTTGCCTTATTTAAGAAAATAGGGAGAAACACCCTCTAAAAGTCGTAGAATGACACCATCAGATTCAGCGTATCAGAAAAACCCTACTGTAGAAGTTTCAAGCTCCTATCTACAAAAATGTGGAATCTGGGTGTAACTCCTTTCCTCTTTTCCTATTTCTTTCCATTCCCTAGAAAATAAATTTGATACCTTTGTATATTTCTCAGATGGCCTTCCTACATTTCCCTTCACTACTCTATCTTTTCTAACATTAAACTACTTATATAAGATCTCAGTAAAAAAAAAAAGAAAAGAAGAAAAAAAAAGATAAAAAGATAGTCTTCCTACCGCTGTCAAACACATTACCTTTGCTTTCCATAGCCACCCTACTCTACTATTTTTTTTTGTATTAAGAGTGCTTTCATAAGACGATGAGTTTTTCTAGTTTTTATTATCTTGATTTGATCCTTAAAGTCTTCACTTTTAGCTTGTGTTTATGAGAATCTTATTTAGTTCTATCTTCATCCCCCGTTTCTGTGTTTTTTTTAACGGTTACCACATGGTAGCCTTAGGTTTTGAGACGGGTAGTTTTCAAGATGCTTCTCTTATACTATTTTGTTTTCGATGGTTTATTATGTTCAAGATTCGTTTTTTTACTTCACTTTTCTTATTCTTACAGCACTTCATTGTGATTGTTCTAATTTCTTCTGATCTTTTTTCTTTTTTAGTTTTTTTCTTTTTAATTTTTTTTACTTTTTTTCTTTGTATTTTTTTTTCTTTTTTTTCTTTTTTCTTTTCATTTTGTTTTTCCCTTTTTTAGTTTTTTCTAGTTTTTTTTTTGTTTTTTAGTTTTATTTTTATTGTTTATTTTTTCCCTTTGTTTTTACAGAAGATAATGTAGCAGACGGAGAGACACTACATTTATATATATATATTTTCCTTTTTATGTTTTTCCCTTTTTTCTTTTTTACTTATTTTTTAGTTTTTTCTTTTTTCAAGCCTGCCCCTGCTGGAGCGCCGGGCTAAGCAGGCGGGTTTTGCACATTTCCAACAGGGCTTTGGCCTCGGCCTCGGGCAGGGCAACAGCGGTGCGCACCGCCCCTGCAATCACCCCAACCAGCAGCTTGGCCAAAGGCGCGGCGTCACCGTTTTCATCCGGTCCGACACGGAGAATCGCCCGGTAAAGCGTGCGCTCATGTTCGGCACAATCCTCTGCATCCAGCCGCTGAAGCCGCCGATCTGACTGCGTGGCCTGCCAGATGGCAAAGGCCCCGGGCATAGCTTCTGAACAGTAGATTTGTAAGATTTCATCATTTTATTGTTACCTAAGGCTAGTGCGACAATATTTAGTATGAGTATTCCGTGAGGTTAGCACGCTAGACTTGAAATCCTTTTTTCGTGAGGACAAGGATTTGAGTCCTGGCGTCACCGATTATTTGGTTTGGGGCGGGGTCAGTGGCGTGACTCTGCAAGCTAGGTCAGAGTCGATCCAACTGTGAATGGGTACCTGGAGAAATCTGGGAAGGGTAAACAGGAAGGGTATTTTAAAGTAGAGAATGGCTGTCACACACCAGCGCCATGAGAGCAAGGGGTATGGGAACACTCAAGCGAAACACAAAAAAAGAAAACTTCATCCGAAAAATAAGTTGAGTTTTTAGATTCACAATTTCTTACTGAAACTTATCATGTCAGTCTTAAAACTTCATTAAATTAAAAAAAAAGCAAGCTTTTTTCAGCTGAAAGTAAGGAGCAACATTAAAACTTAAAACGAACAGAAATTATTACGTGTATGAATTGGATCGCCCCCTCGTCAAAACCGTACTCTTTACGCTACAGTTTTTTTTGTTGTTAGGGACCTTTGCCAGCAGTTAGTCACGCACTAGTGTATGATAGATGATTTTCTGTCATCTCTTCTACAGTAGTTAATTACAGTGAAACATTTACTGAAGCTTAAGAGAATGGGGTTTTTATTTAGTAAATGTCAATAGACAAGTTTCTCGACATTTCATATGCAGGTTGGGTTGCATCAGGCCAGGATTTTAGTCTACATTGAAGGGGGGGGAGCCACAATACTTTCTTAGTGCTGCTATGATTGAATAAGCCTATTCCAGAAAACGTTTATTCATTACAGGCTAACTGATTACATTAAAAATGATAAAATTCTTATAAATACCCAATTTGGTTAAAGAAAAAAAATGTCCACAGAAATGGCAACTATTAAATTTGTTGATTGGATAAATACATTGTTTGAAGCAGGACTGATTCCAGCTGCTTTATTCCTGGATTTGAAGAAGGCTTTTAACATGCTTTACCATGAACAGTTATTACTTGAGCTGGAGAAAATCAGTGTGACTGGAAAGAGTTTGTCTTCATTTGAATCTTATTTAATTGACCAGAAGTAAATTGTAGTGCCATGAACACTTAATAACATAAACTTGAACACAAATAACATAAACTTTGATCAGCGGTCATCATAAAACGCTTAAATGAAACACTGCATTAACCTAATATTAGTACTTAATACTTGAAAAAAAGGTCATTGAAAAGAACGCTTAACACTCGGAAAAAGACATAAATAAAACATTACATTTACTTTATACTGAGATTTTTTTTTATTTATTTGTTATTATTTTTTTTTATTTAATAAAATTTCCAGATGCCTTGCTACTCTACAAATAAACTGATGCGACGTACTTGCGGATGGAGGGGAAGGCGATTCGGGCGAGGTCGATTTCGTTCTTGTGAAAGAACTGCCAGCCGCGGACTTCGCCTCCTTCCGGGGACAGCTCGTCGAAGGAATCCACTTCGCCGGTGAAGAAGAGATCGATGACCGGAATATCCATACCCTTGTAGACGTAGATGTTCGGAAACGACGCGAGGTAGCGGAGCGAATGCACGTCGAGATTCACCTCTTCCTTCGCCTCGCGTCGCGCAGCCTCCTCGATCGTCTCGTGCTGGTCGACGAATCCGCCCGGCAATTAACTATCCTGTTTTTCTCACTGACATTTTCTCGCTTAAAGTCACATGGCTGATTCTATTTTCTTCTAAATAATTTTTAAGAATAATAGTGTTCTGGTTTTATGGAAAGCTATATTCAATTACTGTACGATTGAAAAGTTTCTATCATCTACACAATCACTTACTCACGTAAAATCGTAAACGTTTCCTCTTTAACATTTACTACAGCCTTGTAAAACGTTACCTCTCAAAAAGTGATTTTCTTATGGCTTGTAAAATGTTATCCCCCCCCCCCCCACAAAGGTATATCGGCTGATTCTGAGCCAGTGAATTTAAAAAAGAGAAAACACCGGCGGGGGATATTTCCTTATGTTTGTATGATTATACTAAATTCACTCTTTCTGAAAACATCAAACAATTTAGGATTTTTTTGCAGGAATAAAATATAAAGAACTTTAGGCTATTTCGAATTTTACTTTAATATTTGTGTTTTTTTTACTGGTTTTGCTCAAGAAATTGTTTGGCAATAACTATATGTATATTATATATCTCCTTTCTGGGGGGCTGGCGCCCACGGGAAATCCCCCAGAATGACGCTAAATAGTTTGATATATACAAATAGTCACGAAGAATGCATGACTCCAAAAGATTATTCGAGACCAATTTTTTTTGATAAAACATAGCTTAACTCACTTGTTATAGTGGTCAGTTGTGCAAAGACTAAAAGTTATGCGGAAAATATTAAATATCATATTTCTTGTAGAAGGTGAACAGCTTTTTATTCTTTTTACGGCGGGGTGGCTTTTATAACTTACTATTTTTGTATCAATATTTTCACATCATTTTAATTTCAACAGATTTATATGAAAAGGTGCTGATTCCCGAGCTGAACCTCGGTCAGCTGGCGATGCTGATCCGATCGAAGTATCTCGTCGACGCCGAGCCCGTGACCAAGGTGCAGGGCAAGCCGTTCTCGAGCGAAGAGCTCGAAGAGAAGATCACCGCCGCCGTGAAGGCCGACGTGGAGGCGCTGTTGCGCGAGCGGCGGCGCATCCTGGCCAACGAGGCCGACGACTTCCAGGTCCAGGACATCCGCGAGATCAGCCAGACCGTGGAGCAGGTGACCGGCGTGCTGACCGCGTCCATCACCATCTTTAGTCTTCACTTTCATTTTGACACGTTCTGATTCTCGCTGTCGCTTGTAATTCTCGCTGCCACTTCATCCTCTAACCGCATATTTCTTTGTCCTCACTGTAACATATGTTCTAACCACATATTTCTTTGCTCTAAATTTTAATTTTTGATTTGTTCTGATCGTTGTCACATGTCTGGTAACCGCATATTTTCTTGTGCTCCATTCTTGTTTTTGACTCGTTGTAATTTCCACTGCCACTCATCTTTACACCGCACATTTCTTTGTTCTTGAATTTCGTTCATTAGTAAGATAAACCTACCTCCATTTTCACGATTTCCCCTCCCTCCAGTCCCTCCCAGATGGACGAATCAGGGAAACGACTGTTATTAAGTCAATTTGTGCAGGTCCCTGACACACCTACCAATTTTCATCGTCCTAGCACGTCCGGAAGCACTGGAAATCCCCGCCGAATCCCCCAACGAGAGCGGATCAGGTCCAGTTATGTCAATTGTGTATCTAGGACTTGTGCTTATTCTTTCCACTAAGTTTCATCCCAATCCCTCCACTCTAAGCGTTTTCCAATATATGTAAACAATGGTCAAAGTTTGTAACTTGCAGCCCTTCCCCCGGGGACTGTGGGGGATCAAGTCGTTCCCAAAGACAAAGTTATTAGGTTTTCGACTAAGTTTAACAGAATGGATATCTCAAAATTGTGATCCGGTGACTTTGGGGAAAAACTGTGCGTGGGAGGAGACCTAGGTGCTCTTTAATTTTTGGTTAGTTAAAAAGGGTAGTAGGACTCTTGATTTTCGTTAGAATGCGCCATCTCGCAATATTCTAGGACCACGAAATCAATACTATCACCTTGAATCGTGAAACACACATAATTTTATATACTACAATATAAGAAATTAAAACTTACTATTCAGCTACGCGGTAATTTTTACGAGTGTTTTGCTTACTTGAATACTTGAAGAAAATTGTTCCCACAAAAAAAAAAAAAAAAAACATGTTAATTTCGTTCTTCTTTAAAACTATAAAATTGCGAAAAATGCAAGATAGACTCATTGAAGATGATGTTTACTATGCGAGGCCTAAATTATTATTTTTCTGAACTGTTATTTGCAAGCAAGTGACAGTAATAATTCATCTTAAGTAGGAGGCGCTCACCACAGGTTTGGCGAAGTGAAAACTAGCTTAAAATTAACAATAAAATTTCGTGTTCCGTCATCTCATCTTTTAAGAATTTACTGTACATTTATTTGTCAGCTTTTAAAAGTTAGAGTATGCTGCCCGTGTACAGTATTTTGGTTTAAGTTTGGAGCAATCTAATCAATTTGAAAAAAAAAATCCGAAAAGTACTCTTGTTATTATATCTCGTGGCTCGAAAATCTCACATTCTAAATTGTTAGTTGAATTAGATTTAGTTCCACGATTAGATATAATGATTTAATGTTTACTTATTACATAATCTTTACGCCTAATTTAAATGGTGCTTTAACACTTTTGGCAGAAGCATAAGCACATTGCCAAAATAATGCAGCCACTTTTCCAAATAATCAATTCAGTTTTTGAAAAATAAAGGCCCTGGGGCACACCCAAAAAGTTTGATGAGACTTAGTTTTCAGATTTTTGCTGTCACAGAGTCGGCAATTTCTCTTTTATTTCTCTTTCTTTTCCTGCTGTACTGACACACTCATATTAGCCTAAAACGCATCCAGGTTGTCAAAAAGGTGTATCTGCAATATCTCAGGAACGGCTTAGGGTATTAAGTAAAAGATTTTCAGGCAATGATGAACCAAATCAAAAGAAGCTATGCGCATCCAGGTTGTCAAAATGGTGCTTCTGCAATAACTTCGGTAGAGCTATTTGAAACTTCAAATATTTTGAAATTAATTTGAAATTAATGAAAATTAATTTGAAATTAATTTGAAAATTAAAACTATTTTGAAATTAATTTGAAACTTCCAGGAAATGTTAAGGGAGTGCTAAACTAGGACAGGCTGTTTATTACTACTACTACTACTGTCCATGAAGTTATTTATTTCGTCCATGAAGTCCCCAGAGCCTAACAAAGCTGCACACGCTCCTCCTCCACACCATTCTGTTCAAAGTTTCAGTTTTTAGTCCCTTCCATAATATTCCAATTTCCCTTAAATTTTTTCGTATGACCTCTTATCACTCCATTGTAGGTCAACCTACTTTTCGTTTGGATCTAGATGAATGGACAAAAGTGTAATCTTTGGCACTTTGTACTCCTTCATACATAAAATATGGCTTATGTTGCCAAAATTCATCGATCCTGGTCCCGGTGTTGTTGATTGCAATACGGCAAATCCTATTCCAATTCCTGCAACAAAAACACCTACTGCAATGCCAACCCATACGTATTGACTTACCATAACTGGGTAGTGTTTCTTTACTTCTTATATCTATACGTGGTTTTCAATTAAAACTATCACTTATGATTCTTTGATCATGTAATCAAAATCTGGAATAGTAAATTACTCTCCATGGGGTTAACGTGTTGGGTTCATCAACATTTCTCTCTCCTTTATTTTTGAAAGATTTCGGACTTGCTATATTGGAAACTAGAAGAAATTTCAGAATAAAACTTTCGCCAATAGTCGTATAACATATAATATATCAAGTGACAAAGTTTTTAACCCTACTGATGTAATCCAAATTCCACGGTTTCTTGAAGTTAGATAGCATTTAATATATGATACTAATCTTTTGACACAGACTAATGACAATTTTGTGTCTCAAATACTACCCTAGGGTATTTCTAAGGGAGGTATTTTGGCTTTTCTACCTCATACCTGTTTTAATACACGTTGAGGAGCCGAGCTCGCCGCTGCGGTTGGCGCCCCAGCAACGAACCGCGCCACCGGCGACGAGCGCGCACGTGTGGTTCTGCCCCGAGAAGATTGCGGAGGTGCCGACCAATCCGCTGACCGACGCGGGCGAGGTCAGGTGTGAAGCGCTGCTGCCCGAACCGAGCTGACCGCTCTGGTTGCGACCCCAGCACGCGACGCCACCCGTGGTGAGCAGCGCACATGAGTGGTCGAGGCCGAGTGCGATGGCGGTGGCAAGCCCGGAGAGCGCGACTGGTGTCGGGACCGGGCGTTTAAAATTGACTACACAGAGCACTCGTTTTCAAACACTTTCATTTGCATGCCGCCAGAAAAGGTTCTCTAGAATTTAATAGGATTTTCTCCTGAAGCTGTCTATCTAAAAGCTATGTCTAATATATTTAATCAATTTTATATAACTAGTGAGTGCCAGTAACACCTCATGAATCATATGAGGTTATACAACGGCTACTACTACTACTGCTGCTATTAAAACTAAGGATATTAAGGCGATAAATCAGGGATATATAGAACTGAATAGAATTAAATCGAAACAGGTCCCGATGGTAAGAAATCAGCATCTCTCCATTGTCAAATCTTGGTTTTCATAAGGTTTAACTGGGATATTAGCTGTTACTCGCCAAACGTTTTAATTGAGATCCCAGGACCAATTTTGTTGGATGTCCCGTTGGCAGGATTTTAGGATGGCATCATTGAGCTCAGAATGAGCAAGGAACACAAAAGATTCAGTTAAGGCACTTAAACCTACTTTTGGTAAGTTTGTTGAGAACCAACCACAGAATCTGCAAAGATCTCCTTAAGACGGGAATATATTAACCCAAAACGACATGATCACAAAGCGTATAAAACTTGAAACGATGTAGAGCATATGTCATGTTGAAGGTGGTCAGTCCAGAGGATACCCTATCAAGAATGAATGTCCAGTTGCCTGACCTCTAGCATGGTGAAAATACTTGGCTGCATGAAGTACTATGCTGCCTCTTCAACTGTTGGTTTGGAATAAAATAGTCGTTTGATATTTTCCAATCAGTAGGCCTTGTAGCTTTCTCAATTAGCTCAAGCGCAACCATTCGCTTCGGCTTGCTAAAAAGTTTATTTAATGTGGGTTAAATTCTAGATGACGTACTTTTGGTTATCTTGGAAAATAGTTGAGTTATGTGAATAAATCCTTCAGTATCAAATCCAAATCCTCAATGATGCATCAAAAAGGTGAAACCTACCTCCATTCCTCCCTCACTGTAAAAAGCACTGACTTTTGACAGTTTTTGTGTTATTAAAGCAAAGGCTTTAGAAATAGGCTTACAGCTTAAATGAAAGATAGCAAAGAGATCCTCATTCAGAGCTTACCACAATTTAAACTCCATATTTGTTTCAAGGTGAATTTGGTTTCCCCCTGCAACTCCCCCTATGTCCCCAGATCTGGTCAAGATTTTAAATAGGAGCTCTGAAGCACAAGAGCCTTCTAGATATTAAATTTCATTAGCACCTGTTTGTAAGTTAAAAATACCTCATTTATTCTAATTTTTCCAAATTAACCCCCCTCCCCCAAAGAGAGCCAATCTGGTTTGGTTATTCCAATCATTTATCTAGGACTTCTGCTTATTCTTCCCACCAAGCATCACCATGATATCCCACTCTAAGCATTTTCCAATATTTCTGGTTCCTTCCCCACAGTACAACTGGAATGTTAAAGATAGCCTGTAGATACAGGAAAATATGTGAATTTTATGGCAATGAGTATCAGAATAAGCTCGAACTTAGCTTTAGAGTCATGGACAGTGAAGCTAGAGAGTCAAAGTGGGTCTTACATACATTGCACTCCCACATACATTTATAAACAAGTAATTGTACGTTCAAAGTTGAATTTAACAAGACAGGCTCCTTAAAATTATATGTAAAAAGTTGGTTTGTGGCACAAAACATGAATATTGCGTTGAGTAACGGATTCATTTCCGCCACGTTGTTTTGCGATGGTATTGTCGATTCGACGTTTGATTTCGAAGTAGACCGGAGCTTTAGGCCGATTCTCGTAGAAACGGAGTCGCAGTTTGAATCGGTTCTTATCCCCGTTGATCGTCGACTGGTAGAGCTTCAAATCCGGGGAATCGAGGTAAAGACTGTGAACTGGATACGAGAGGTTGGGCTGGGTGGCACCGAACTCGTCGATGACCAGGTAACTTCGAACAAATTCACGGATAGACAGCGCGACCTCTTCGCGAATCACATACTTAAATCAGTTTGAAAAAGGCCTAACATAGTTAAAAAAAATATTTCATTGGATTAACTATTTAGTTTTTCAATCCACGTCATGTTCCTACAACAGAAAAAGCAACTCTTCTGATATTCGACGGAATTCAGATTGGTTCAAGCAACCCTCGTGGCCGTATTTTAAGGTATAAATAAGGTAGACTGCACAGAATCCTTCAGTCCTGCAGGACTGAATGTGGCTTTAGAAAGCCCTGACTGTGGCCATATGACCGCGACACTTTCTTTCGCGCTGACTTTTTCTGCTGCTTCTGGTAGTAAGCAGTTTCTTCATAATCCTAGACTTCACAGTGGGAATTTTACACGAAGGCGTGGGAGGATTTCCTGGCATGATTTAAAAAACTATTAGAAATTGAATAATATTTTTCTCAACTGAAAGTAAGGAGCAAGATTAAAACTTCAAACCTAGGGAAATTATTCCGTGTATGAGGGGAGCAGTCCCTTCCTCAACCCTCATTCTTTACGATTAAGTTTTACTCTCTGTCACAATTCTGTAAGAAACAAAGTTCAAAAACAAGGACCATTAAGTTTGGATGTCGTGATGTGTACAGTGGGAATGCCGATGTGATTGTGTGTGATGGATTCCTTGGAAATGTTGCATTAAAAATCTCAGAAGGTTTGGCAGATGCCATCAAAAAAATGTTGATGAAAGAGATTGCGCAATCTCGACTCGGTCGGTTGTCTTATCTGTTTATTGCTGGTCCCTTGCTACGCTTACGTCGACGGACGGATTATGCCGAATTTGGCGGGGCACCGTTGCTACGAGTGAATGGTATCAGTATGCTTTGCCATGGTCGTTCCTCGGCTAAGGCCATTAAACAAGATTTGCCCATTTTCTACGTATAGTATTTGTTATTGAAAAGTATACATAGAGTTTTCGGGGGGGGGGATTTTCTGGTCGTATTTTCCACAAGAATAATTTTCCATGAGGAGGGAAGTTTCCAGGGGTGAATTTTACACCAGGGGAATTTGCCAGAATTCCTATACGGAATTCTTCTTATGTATTGCTTTCTCATTGCCGACTCAATTTTACGTGTGGAGATGTTAAGGATAATTGTCCGCGGTAAATTTTTCCCTGGATTGAATTGTCTAGATAATAACAGAGTTTTGGTTACTATTAAGCCTGGTCGCTCCTCACTACAGTTCGTTACCACGAACTGTTTGACAATTGTTACTTCATAATATGCAGAATAATCATAGTTAACATATTTTTCATTGGGATAACCTATATCTTCACTGATTTCATTGTTTTACACTTTTTCTACCAAATTTAAAAAAAAAGAAGCATGGATTCGATAAGCATTTTCAAAACTAAACATAGGGATGGTTCCATCGACCCCTGGGGGTCGATATCGACCACTGTGAGAACCCCTTGTCTAGTCTAGGGATGCCTCCCGTTCCATTTTAAAATAAGATAGGATTGCGTTGGGATCGCTGGAAATGAATAATTAACGCAAGACCTTACTCCCACCGGGTTTAACTGGAATTCAACTGTCGTTTCCGGTAGATGTGCCGATGACAAAAATTTAAGGGGTGCAGTGAGGTGTTATAAGGGCCGTCGAGAAAGAGGAGTCGGGACCATGGACAAATTTCTTCGTGTCCTCCCTCTCCTTCCCTTTATTTTTGCAACATAGTTCTAATAAAAAGGAAGTTGATATGAAATAGCGGGGGGACTCTGCAGCTTCCCAATTGTAAAGGAACTCCTGGAAGAGCCATTCGATATCAAGGTGGGACTTGAACGTGTCGATTGAAGTTGCAGAAACTCCTCAGACAGTTGATTCCACAGATTGATTACTCTTTGGCTGAAGAAATGACTTCTAGGTCTACTCGTGGAATGCTGCATTGGAAGCGTCATTGAATGTTATCTAGTACTAGAATGTAAGGGCTGTGCAGAGAGACCGGGAAGGGTGTTTTTAGAAAGGATTTTTTTTGGTTAAAATCATATCATCCTTGATGAGTTTTTACAGGTAAAAGGCGTTATTAAAATTGACTAAATAGTTTCTGTTTAATATAAATACCGGAAAATTCTCACAAAATGTGATTCTAGCCTTAGAACTTTTAATTTTAAAACAATCAAAAGAAAAATCAGAAAATCACGGTTTCCAGATAAGAATAGACCTAAGATGTTTTATCCTAAGGGGACGAAAAATGTTTTATTTTGATGCCCTGGCAGAAAAGTAATGATTGATGGTGTTGTAATGATTGGTGTTGTGGGAACAAAGTAGTTTTGTTCAATGTCACCAGATCTAATCGGGATTTAAAATAAGAGCTCTGAAGCACCAGATCCTTCTAAATATCAAATTTCTTTAAGATACGATCACCCGTTCATAAGTTAGAAATGCCTCATTTTTTCTAATTTTTCCAAATTAACCGTTCCTCCACTCCCTCCCAGATTGTCGAATTGGGGAGGCGAATATTTCTAATTTAATCTGGTCTGGTCCCTGATACGCTAGCCAACTTGGTACTCGTGTATTATTCAGAACACACTCAATAGGTGAAGTTAGGTTCTTTCGTAAACCCCTTACTGCTAACAGAAAACTTTAAATATCTTAGAAAGAATTCAGGTACTTCCTTGTTAGCTAGTATACACTCGAGAATGTTTATCACGATTATGAGACAATAACCGGTTTTCACGGTCTATATGCTAGATAATTAGCTTCGACTCGGTGGTAAACTATATTTTAGCTATATTTAATCAAATATTTCCTTGGTATTTTGGTTAGGTTAGTTTAGGTTACATATTTAATTATAATGCTAATCTTTGAGACCCCCTTCCATAATTTTTAGTTGTAGTTTCCAAGAATTTACAGTCCCTACAGGCGGTGCTGATCTCCGTTTCTTGGCCCTTCAGCCAGGAAGTGCACTGGGAGGTTGGGGGACAACCATCCTGTGCTTTCGCACACCCTTCCTGTTTACCTTCCTCAGATTTCTCCAGGTACCCATTTAGAGCTGGGTCAACTCTGGCTAAGCTTAAAGAGTCAGCCACTGACCCGCGTCCCAAACTGAACAATTGGGTACACTGTGATTCGAACCCACGTCCTCTCAGACATAGGATCCTGAATCCAGCGCACCAATCTACACGGTATCGATTACCGAAATCCGTTCATGTAAAAAAAAAGTAAATAAACTTCTATTGAACCCATCTAATTGAATTTTATATTCCTATATTGCGACGTGATTGTCTTTTACTAGGTTACCATCTAAATTGAATTGAATTAAAAAAAAAAGTATTGTTGAAGAAGATATAGTGTGCTTTATTTATGTTGCTGTACCAGTATCGATTAATTGAATTTTATATTGCTATATTGTGATATGATCGTCTCTTACTATGTTGCCATCTAAATTGAATTAAAAGAAGTATTGTTAGTGCCATTTTAAGTGACCAAAAAATTGGAGGGCACTTAGGCCCCCTCCCACGCACATTTTTTCCCCAAAGTCACCGGATCCCATTTTGAGATGGCCATTCTGTTCAACTTAGTCGAGAACCTAATAACTATGTCTTTGGGGGTGACTTAATCCCCCACATTCCCCGGGGGAGGGGCTGCAAGTTACAAACTTTGACCATTGTCAATCAGTTCGTGGTAACGAAATGTAGTAAGGAGCGACCCGGCTCAATAGTAACCCAAAGTCTAAAAAACAGACTTGCATAGGTTCAAGCAGGAAAAGGAAAACTATCGGAAGTGTGACTATGGTAATTAGGACCACATGCGGAAGTTGTAAAATATGTGATCGTGCATACCTATGAACTTTACAGTATGACACACATTCGCTTGTGAACTTTGTCGAGACAAAACGTCTCGTGTTAATATATATATATATATATATATATATTCTCAGCAGACACATTGCAATTATATATAATTTTCAAAGAGTGGAGCGTTATCACAATAGCTTGCAATTTAACGGCGCTGACCGGATTCGAACCCGGGACTAATGTCACTGCTTACTTTCAGTTAAAAAAAAAACCTGTTTTTTTTTTATTTAATTTCAGAACGTTTTTGAATTAATGCATATTTTGAATTTGGCTCACCGTACATGAATAATCAAAATGAAACTTGCATATTAACTTTACAATTGTTTTTGGTAAATGGTAATTTAAAAATTTTGATCGGACGATTTTGATAAATAAAAGTGGTAGGGGAATGGATCTAGTTGCCTTCAGATTCTTTTGGTCACTTAAAAAGGACAATAGAACTTTTAATTTTATTTATAGAAAATAGGGATGAAACCTTTTAATTGACAGTGAAACAAATATAAATTTGTTTAACTGGATATTTTGGACACATATACAGTATCATATGCGTCGGACACTGTATATACATATACATCGGACACTATATACATTTAACACTGTATATGGAAAGGCAGTGTGGTCTTCAAAGTTATATCCAACTTGCTCTTTGTACTTGGTCACTCCTTCATCCTGAGCTTGTAAACTTACATCCCAAATAAATTAAAATCCTTAATTTATTTTATTTCTTCCCCTTCGAAACAAAAGAGTTAAAAATTCGCTCCACTTTCTTCCGTTTAAAAAAAAATACCTACTAAGATATCCAATTGGGACACGCAGTTCAAAGCTTATCAACAGTTTTGATATAGCAGATCCAACTATAGTCGTTTATGGAGTCGATTTATGGAGAAACACAAAAGAAAGATTTCAAAACATGATTGGAGCCAACTACTTCTACACAAGTTATATTGTTATAGTTGTAAAGTGCTCTTTTGCTTTTGTTGTTTGTAGTACTCCGTTATTTTCTTTTTCAATGAAGACGGGTTTACAGGTGTGATTGTGTTGCGAGAACAACACTTAGTGTTTTTTTTCTATCACCCCGATTTCAGCTTATTCCTAGAAAGTGGTAAGGGTCTAACCTCTGCGGTTTTTAGGGAAAGTGTGGACCTTAGGCTGGATTGATGAATATGACTTTGTATTTTTGAAAACTTCGTAGAACTTTTGCCTGGGGCCAAAAATATATTGTTTCTACCCATTTCTGATCGTGATTTCGGCTGAGTTTATCATTTGGTTTTTTGCACTTGGGATTTCGGTAGATAGACTTGGGATGCGGCTTGAAGTGACAACTTTAAAAAAAAATTGTTAAAAAAAAAACAAAAAAAAAAAAACATATCAGCTCTCTAGGCATTGTGACAAAAACGATTCTGCAACTTTTTGTCGTGTTACTCTTATGTCAAAACATAGAATCTTGATGTATTACATACACATTCCAAGTTGGTGCGCAAAGAGGAGAACCGAGACTCTTTTATTTCACTCGCTTCTTTGACTTTTCTTTTTTTGTAGTTGTTATTTGTTTATTTTATACCATAATACCATAAGTTCTCCCAGATTTTGGCCCACATTTGCTACTGCAGCGGAGCCTTTGTCAGCAGCCATATTCCGTTTGATGCAGCTCAGGCAGTGGAGAATCGTCGAGCCTTCCAGTTTCTTTACTACATGGCGCATTATCTTGAGGCCTAAATCCCGCTTCATCAAGTCAAATTGCTTATGCATCTTGCTTTCGCCCTGCGCAACCTCACCCCGGGAGCATATTGCATACCTGCTTCCGTCGGAGCTCCGTCTCAAACGTGGCGGCTTGAACTGCCTCCTGCACATTTTCCGCTTGCTCTTGAGCCACGTATAGTAACCAAAACTCTAAACATTTTGATACCAATAGCTACATCAAAAGAATCGCATTTTAATGCTGATTTTAAATATATAAGTTGCATCAAGTTTTGTCTTACCCATCAAAAGTTACGAGCCTGAGAAAATTTGCCTTATTTTAGAAAATAGGGAGAAAAAACCCCTAAAAGTCATAGAATCTTAACGAAAATCACACCATCAGATTCAGCGTATCAGAGAACCCGATTGTAGAAGTTTCGAGCTCCTTTCTACAAAAATGTGGAATTTTGCATTTTTTGCCGTCTTTCTCTTAGTTTTGATCGGACGATTTTGAGAAAACAGGTGGGGGATGAGGCCTAGTTGACCTCCAATATCTTGGTTACTTAAAAGGGCAAGTAGAACTTTTAATTTTTTAACAAACGTTATTATTAGTAACAAATATATAACTTATGAATTATGAATTAACCCCATTATTTATGCCTCGCTCTTTACAGTGAAGCTTAAATTTTCTCCCAATTCTTTAAGAATGACCTCTGAATCACAAAGGCCATAGGAAAATTAGTTGAAATTACTAAAACTACCTTAGAGTGCAAATTATGGTCTGGTCTTGAAAGGCATGGAGGCCGTCAGTCCTAATAGTGTTAATTTTTTCTCGTTTTGAGTTTGACTCGGTTATTTATTGTAATTTCTGTTCGTTAAGGTTTCATGTATTTATTGATGCTGATTAGTGGTAATTTTACGCTTGGAAGATTATTTCACTATATTTCCGCTCATTTTTGGTTGAATCAAGATCATTATTTTTCTTTTAAAAACTTCTTTTGTGGAAAAAGTTTTTCAAATTAATTAATAAGAAGGGCCAATCCAATCAATCTGGTGTTCCCATTATGGAAAAATTATCTTCCCCAGTGAAAAATTCCTCCATGTAGGTCTTCCCGTGTAACCCCTCTTCTGAAAGCCCCCCTCCCCATATGAAAAATGTCCCCTGAAAATGTCTGTATACTTCCAAAAAACCAATACTGTAGGTGAACAAAGGGCAAAGTTCATAACTTGCCGCCCTTCCCCAGCGAACTGTGGGGGATTAAGTCATCCTGAAAGACATAATTATTAGGTTTTTCGTCTATGCTGAACAAAATGGCCATCACAAAATTTGTAAACAAGGTTTATTAGTTTGGCACTATCTGTTATAATTAGAAATATTTAATGAGAAGGAATAAACTGTCTCTATAATATCTAAACCAACAGGAAAGTAGACGGCGGATGGAATGGCAGCATAAGATCGAAGGAGAAAAAAATATGAAAGTCGAGCTAAACAAGTAGCTGACAAAAAGATGCACTAAGAGAAAAACAAGGACGCTGTCAAATTGATTGTAAAAAACAAACACAAACAAGATGGAAAGGCGACAGCTCTAGATAAAGTTTAAGTTTCAAATACTAGAGGGCAGTGACCTTTGATGACATTTAAAATCTATGTTATGAAAGTGAAATCTTGCAAAACAAACCTTCTGCTTAAGTGAAGTATAAGGAAACTTTTTTCAGCTTCGCAACTTTGCTCAATCCCAATTTCAAAGATATGCAAATACATTTCCTAAATTTAGAAAAGCCATTGATATAGCTTAAAATTCCACTCAAATGACAGGAATTGCATTTTCAGAATCAAAACCAGAGAAAAAGAAACTGATGCCTGAAAATTCATGTAAGATGTTGATTTGTCAAAATATAAAAGTAAGAATTGTTTTCTTAACATTCCTGATCTATCTAAAGCCTCCCTCTGTACACCCCCCCCAAGAAGCTCCCATTTTCCATACATCTTTTCTTATGGTACCTCCTGCCCTAGCCTATTTGGGGACAGTCAGCTTTTTGTTTGATGCTATATTCTTGTTCAACAAGAAAGACCTTTGGCAATCTGTCATCCTTCATAAACAGTCTTAACCATCTCAAAACTGTAAATTTTAATTCCAACACCCCTTCCAACTCAAATATAAGCAAAAAAGGGAATCAAAAGACTGGGTAAACAAGTTAATATAAAGCGTTGAGATTAAGAATGTAACATTCGAATGTCAGGCTTAAGGAAATATACAGGTATCGCAGTTTATCTTAGTTCCAAGTTAGAAGTTTCAGAAGATCATTCACAAATCGGGGTTTCGTTCTTAAAGTGAATCAGATCCGTTTTTGTATTTTAAAGTATCGATTCCTAAAACAGCTGGAACTCGAAAGTGAGAAAATCTAAGTGCCACCAGTCAATTTTAAAGAAAGGAGATCCTACTAGGAGTTTTTTTTTTTATCTGAGACCATACCTATTGTAACATCCACGATTTGCAATTATCATAGCATTTCGTTAATTTATCTTTAATATCAGATACAGTTTTCCACGGAAGAGCTGAAAGTGATTTATATACAAAATACTAGGCCACTTGAGGCCACTAGGCCACTTGAAACACGGGGAATAGCGAAAAAACGACAATGGATGTCACTCGTACCTGATGGATTATTAATTCTTGGATTATAGATTCTTTGTTTAATTCGTTTTATGATTCTTTGAAAGAAGTTATCTTTGATACATGTAATAAAGGCCTATTAGTAGATTGTGTGTGAATAGACTAATAAATACTTTTATGATACTGATCCACTAAATAAGGTACTCGATTAAAATACATTTAGTATTCAAACGAGGAACCCTTAAAGTAGGAAAAATAAATAAAGAAAGGGGTCCCTTTTTTTAGCCCTATGCTTAGACTATTTATTTTTAGACTCTTATATTTGCAGCTCCACTTGCCTAAAACTTTTGAAATAGGAAAAGAGCCTTTAAGCACTTTCTTTAACATGTGCAATCATAAAATAGTCTAATATCCAGCCTGGATTCACTTAAACTATTATGAATTGGTTCCATAGTAACGGTATCAGCAGCAGTAAGAGCAGCAACAGTAGTAGAAGTAGTAACAATAGTAGTAGCCCCGGAAGTCTTAGCTTAATATCCTAAGGCGTTGCTGGGACATTGCAGATAAACGCTTTGAAGACCCACATGTATATAGTGTGTTTTGATTTAGTTCAACATCCCCCTCAAAAGGCCCTAAAAATTTTAAATCAAATGCTCTATGCATTTAAGTCCTTCATGAAATGCCTTTTTAACAACCGGTCTCTTTATAGCTGAAAACTGCTATTCAAGGGTTTTCTTTCGGCTGTTCAAATATTTCTGTTTTGCCTATTTAAACTGTCTAGATAAATCAACAAAGCTAATTATTCTGGCAACGCCTTTTGACCGTAAAAACTCAAACATCAGCAACCTGTTGACGCTTAAAAATGACTCTACCTTCAAAACCTTCTTAAGCTGCTTAGTGCAATAAGTTTTAGCTTATTTGCTTCCTGATTTTCAGCAATGTTTTTTTCTCATTTGGCACCCGCTACCCATTACTGCATTTTCTAAAGAAGAATCTGGTGTGTTATGGCTTTTCGATACCTATCTCGTCCATTAAAGCTTTTTTAGTTTGTGCGGTCCAACTATTCAGAACTGATTGAGTGGTCTTGCCATGACTTGTCTAGCTCTGATAAGAGGTCCGAATAAATGACAGAAAACTAAAAGCTGATTCCTACTTTACCAGATGTCTTAGAAAAAACATTTAACTTCTCCAGTTTTGTGCCAGAGATAGAGATATTCGAATTTAAAGAAACTTGCATCATTATAAAACATAATTTTTTCATTGCTTTGCGAAAGTAAGATGGTCTATTTAAAAGGCGTTAGAACCGGGAAGGTTAGTCTGCTTTTTTCAGACATTCCTCAATCAACGATGACTGATGAACGGCTTGACCAAACGATACATCTTGTAAATTGCCTTTTTGATTAAACAAAATCGATGAGGGTGTGCCTTGGAGGGAGAACCGTTCAAAGGTTTCGGCTTTCATGGTTTTCTGTTGCAAATAATGTTCGACTTGCTTGAGGATTGTGTGTTTGCTGTCCTCTGTAAATTCCGCAGACTCTGGGCCACAAAAGCAGTTGCTTCGTCAATCATAGAGTCTCTTGCTTACCTGATCAATTGGTCCCTGCATAAGGGTACTTTCCCAGAACGGCTAAAGAAAGCTAGAAAAGTTCCTTTGCACAAAGGAGGTTCTCGAGCTGATCCTGCGAATTATAGGCCTATTTCCACCCTTTCAGTTTTTTCAAAGGTTTTCGAAAAACCCATGCAGCAGCAGCTACTCCTGTTTCTGGAGGAAAAAAAGGGTTTCTTAATCCTCATCAGTTTGGGTTTAGCCCAGGACACTCCACCCAAGGGAAATTTGGCAGCATAATGTAAAGGAGTATATTTTTTTATACCAACCACATTGGGATTGGCCTTATTTTCTAATAGGTTCTAGACAATTCCTTCATAACCTTTCCATGCAACATTGAAGTAAAAATGGTCTAGCCTATAGGGGAACGATATTTTCATCAGTTTGACACTTAAAGAAAGAACCTTGGGGTTCAACAAAAATTACTAAGGTTTCTAGGGTTTTATTGCTCAAAATGCTTATATCTTTTTGGTAACTTTCTTGAAAGAATAAGATTGATACTTCTAAAGAGGAAAAATTAGAATTTGAAAAAAAAATTAAATAAAACATAACCCCACAGCTTGTATAATATTAACCATTCGGCTGAGGCTGCTATTAACCGTTGTGATGAACTTCGCATAATCTTTTGTTTGCTATAAACGAACACAGTCTACATTGTGTCTCTCCGAACGTGACAACCGTCTTGAAGATGTGTTTCACTAAGAATGTATCAGTTTCTTCTAGCGAGTTTAAATAAAAAAAAAAACAAGTTTTTTTTAATGTAAGTAAGGCAACATTAAAACTTAAAAACCCAATAAAATTCACTAAATCAATTCTTGCTGCGTTATTTTATCTAAATGTCTCGTCACGTACGTAACAGTACGCTCCTCAACATTTCTCAAAAATGCCTTGCCATAACTGATTTATTGAACTTTATCTATATTCACTAAATCAGTTCTTGCTGCGTTATTTTATCTAAATGTCTCGTCACGTACGTAACAGTACGCTCCTCAACATTCTTAAGACAAGAACAGTCAGTAATAACATTTAAACAATTTGTGACAGCACTCACAGACACATAGGCACAAACCTAACTAGTTTTTTTTTAACTGCAAGTAAGGAGTGACATTACAACTTAAAACGAACATAAATTATTCCGTATATGAAAGGGGTTGTCCCCTCCTCAACGTCCCGCTCTTTACGCTAAAATTTGACTCTTTGTCACAATTCTACTTTTTAAAACAATAAAAAAGGGGAAGTAATAGAAATTGAATAATAAATTAAAGAATTGAATAGTAATAGAATAACAAAAAATAGTGTTGCTTCCCCCATATTTTTTAAAATAAGGCAAATTTTATCAGGCTCGTAAGTTTTGAGATACCTTTTCAGAATACTTGACCTGTCGGAGAACGTATGCGTCTTTTAGATCCATTTGACTCAGTGGAACCATGTTTATGTTCTATTAAATTAAATTTGGCCTTCGACGCTTATTACCATTGCTAATACTAAACTACTGCTACTAATAACTTACTGCAACATCAAGCCGCCTGAGGCCAACGTATCTGTATACACTTCTCCTCCGCCCACTGCTAATTATGTATGGGAATTAGGATATACCCGCCATTTGATGTTTTAAGCCGGGACAACTCACTCCACACGGCAAGCTGCCCTCCTCCAAAGACCAATAATTTTCCAAACACATCCAATTAAAATTTTAAAACCACCATTCTGTTCAGTATAGTTGAATTGTCAAGTAAGTATGTTTCTAGGGATATTGTGTATATCAACCTCCTAGGGTGCAATTTGCACATTGTGCTTTAAAACCAAATAAAGAGATACTTGCTATTTGTGTCAGTATTTTCCAAAAGCTGTATATTGTTAGAAATTTTTGAAAAAAATTTGTCCAACTTAAATATAGCAAACCAAACTATGGATTCTTATATAAAGGTTGCCGAGATCTGGTATTAAACCCAAGAGGAAAATATACCTACATCCCCCTCCCAGGAAAAAGGCTACTTTATGTGTAGTGAAGCATGGTTGCCAGAACGAGAAACGTAGGAGAACAGAGATAAAAAACAAAGTAGTAACATCCAGTGAAAAACAAGAAAAAATGCACATGTATCGGCCAGGATCTCCGGTCATCCGTCCTCAATGCAGAATTAAGAATAAAATAATATATAAATAAAGCAAATTTTTTTTTAAATCAGTTTTCTCACTGAAGGTCAGTTACCAAACACCTTTCGTCCTCAGTTTTATAGACTATGAGCAAGCGTTTGATTCTGTTGATAGAAGAGTTTTAACAAAAGTCTTATCCTTGGATGGTATACTAGACAGATACATTAAAATAATAAGTGCTATATACGAGAATCATACTGCTGCAGTTAAAGTAGGAAGTGGGGTTAGCAGCTGGTTTCTAATTAAATCAGGAGTTAAGCAGGATTGGGTTCTATCCCCCTTTATATGAATCATTTTGATGGATTTTGTCGTATGAAGCACAGACAAGGCAACTACCACTTATGACTAAGGAAACTCGAATGAAGACAAAAGTCACTAAGCATTAGAAATTATATATCCACCACCTAGATGGAAAGTCGTAAAAAAGAATCATTTTACATTAACTTCAAGGGAAATTCTATGCCATTGTGTGAGTTGGCATTTTTCTAACTGAGGAAATGAGTCGTTTTGGTTTTATGACCTATTAAGGGTTACTAAGGTTACATTTGGAATTGAATACAATTATACCAGCATAGTGGTATTAGAGTCCCTCCCTCACCTTTCCCGAAATTTTGATAATCCTTAAAAGCCAATGAAATTCAGTCTCTTTCAAAGAGAATGGTTTGCATTGGCTGCCAATGATGGAAATATGAACGCTGGATATAATCCTCTCAATTATTTTTTTTTTTTTCATTTTTCTGAGGTCATTAAATAAGTACTTGGAACAAATTATTAGTACTCTTTTCAAAAGCTTAAAGTCTGTAAATGGTTTTATAGCACTTGGTATTACTCAAGTGACATAGCGATCGCAAATTTTGTGGGTCTGTCTGTCTGTCGTTCTGTCTGTGCCGGTTTTTCCAAACGATGGAGCAAAGAGGTAAGCTAGGAACAGAATGGGTTGGAGGTATATCTTGTATAGTTGTGTTTTAGGGGTCGTATTATTGTGATGAACTATCCATATTTAGTCAAACTCTAAATCTATATAAAAAAAATCAGTTTTCAAAGCTAACTGTAATTTGTGAAACATCTTAAATTTTACAGAGCAGAGCCCCAAGGCACACATATCTACATACCTTTTTGTCCTTTTTGTTTTTCTTCTGTGGGTTAAGAAAGCAAATAATTTCACTTGAAACTTCATATAGCTGTGCACTTAAGAAATATTAAGGTTTTTAAGAGCCTCCCCCCCCCAAATTCTAGTACTTTTGGTATCACCCACCTGATTTTGCCACTCTTTTTTAATTTACGCACTTCCAAAGCGATATGCCCTCAAAACATACATTTTACCCCCTTGAATTCTCAAGAAACTGACGCCACTGTCAATATGTCACAAGTATGCTAGAGGTGGAGAGATTTAAGAGCAAGAAAACTATAAAAAAAATATATATATAAAACTATAAAAAAAATAGTAGACACAGAACAGCACATACAATGAACGAGCATTGAACGCTTAGATAAGGTAACTCACAGGTAACGTAGTGAAAGGTATTTATGATGCTGCTTTGGCCGCGGGCGAACAGCTCGAAACCCAGATAGTGTTCCAGCTGCTTGACCTGTCGCGATATCGCGACGCGCGTGACGTTCAGCTCCTTCGCGGCCTCGGTAAAACTGAGATTGCGCGCCGATGCCTCGAACGCCATCAGGGCCTTGGGTGGCGGGAGCTTGCGAAATCCTTGAGCCAGTTTGCGTTCCGATCCTTGCCGACTCGACCAATTAAATAGGTAAAGAGAATATTCCATATTGTAGATCTATAAAATAAAATCCCATAGAGCCTTTTGAACTACCTAAATAAACCAAAAACTTGGTTCAGTCAAATGCATCCTTCCTGGTGGCGTATCTAGGGGGTGAGGCCAGGGAAACACTCATAAAATTATTATGGGGGGGCTGACTGACGGGGTCCCTGGGCCAATCACAGGAAAGCTTATAAATTTCTTTGAAAAAAAAGTATTTTCAGGAATTATTTTAAGTTTATTTTAGCTCTTTGAATGCAAATCCTAGCAGATTTACTGTACTGTTTTGCTGAAAATTTTATTTCGCAGTTAACTTGTTTTGGTTTCTCTACGAGCCATAAACACATCAAAAGTTTTAATTCCTTCCTCCTTCCACTTTAGGAAATTCTCATCTCGGTCGTCACGAGTTTTCCCCATTCCTATATTTCTGAAAATTTGAATTCAATTCTTCTTTCCGATTATTTTAATAGCTTTATTCAGACCCCTCCCCCCTTGACTTTACATTCGTTGTCTTCGCAAAATTTGATGTCTTCCGAGGGAAGGGGATTCTGCATCTTGCGACTATTACACCAGCTATAAGGAGAATCAGCAAAATCTCATCATCGGTTTTACTCGCATGCACTTTGATATTCAATGCTACCTAACATTACTTCTTAACAGAACTGGTTGACATTCGACATCCCTATCTGGTATATATTGTAATGAAAATAATTTAAAGCCCCCCTCCCTTCATTGCGGATCCTGATAAGAGACATATATGGGATATAAGAGATAAAGGATAAGAGACACAGATAACAGACACAGATGCAACACTTATGACTTTCTTCACTACATCCAATCACTCATTCGTAAGATACATCGATTTTCACGTTTTCCAAGAATTTCGGTTTCCCCTCCAACTCCCTTCAATGTCACCAGATCTGTTCGATATTTAAAGTGAGAGTTCTAAAGCACAAGATCCTTCTAGATATCAAATTTCATTAAGATCTGATAACCCGTTCGTAAGTTACAAATACCTCATTTTTTTCTAATTTTTCCGAATTATTCCCCCCCCCCCAACTCCACCAAAGAGTGCGGATCTGGTCCGGTTATGTCAGTCACCTATGTTGGACTTCATTTTAACGCCTTGATATATTGGAATATTTGCAGCTAATGCAGCAACTTCAGTTTCCGATAGTGGTTTAGAAGAATGTGGAATTTTTCATTTTTTGCCAGAAGCAAGATCAAGGATGCTTGTTTATTTGTCGTTTTTTTTATTACCAGAGATAATCGTATCATACCACTGAACCTAGAAGATCGAGAAGGGCCCATTTGATTGGAAATCAAAAGTTCTAGTGTCGTTTTTAAGTGACCATGTAATTGAAGAGCAGCTAGCACGCACCTTCCACGCCCCTTTGCAGCTGCTCCATAAATATATATCCAAAATATACAGTAGGAGCTTCCAGATTATCAAGACATCTAATGCTCTGGGCATCGCGATTGTAATTATCAATTTTCATTAAATTCAAAAACACCTCAGTACATGGTTTTACTAATAATAAATATAACAAACAGACACAAAAAAGAAAAAAAAAATAATCCACTTCTAAACATTAATAAAAAAAAGAACAGACCATGAAAATATTACCTGTAGCCCAATTTTTATGATCTATTCTTTTTCTTATTAGTGTTATGAAGTGGAGGAAGCGAAGATGTAGGGATGCAACCAGTCTTGGAGTATGCCTGTCCTATGTGGGGCCCTTCAGTACTACACACTGCTCACCTGATGTACGACCTAGAGTCAGTGCAGAAAAGGGCAGTTAGGATTACCCTGGGTTCTAGAGATATTCCTTACCAAGAAGCACTCATTACACTAAACATCCAGTGCCCAAAACAAATGTGTGCTCTCATCATGAGGTTTGAAAAGCATTGCTTTTAGACCCAGCCCGTGTAGACATCTTGACCGCAGCCGGCCTGCCTGACTACAAAACAAAGCAATGAGAATAAATTTCATATGCTAGAGACTGCTTCTCACACTTTTGAAGGAATTGTCTCGACACTTACATCTATTCTAGCACCATGGGGGTCCATATTTTAGCTTTATTGGTCCTCTTCTAATTAAAAAACATGTTTTTGCACCATACTCTGTATCAGCTTTAGAACTGTAGTATGTCTTAAATAGTTCAATATACAAAACAAAGCAATGAGAATAAATTTCATATGCTAGAGACTGCTTCTCACACTTTTGAAGGAATTGTCTCGACACGTAGTTTTTACCTTTTTTTTAGTTTTTTTTATTTTTTTTTCTTTTGTAGTTTTTAGTTTTTTTTAGTATTTTCTTTTTAGTATTTTTTTGTAGTTTTTACCTTTTTTAGTTTTTTTTTTTTCTTTTGTATTAATGCTAAAGTCAAGGTTCGAACCTGGAACCTCTCGGACCTAGAACCTGGAATATAACGCTTTACCAATTCAGCTACTTCGGCTTGAATACATTCGTTTTTGAAAAGGTATATGATGACTAACTTCATGACGACATACAGCTCAATCCTTATTGAAATCAATGAAAGAGAATTACCAATTAGATTGAATAAATATCCTTTGCCTTGCAACAGATTTTGTCTGTCTACAATTTCGGTTTTCATTAGATATGCGGACAGGTTGTCTTAAATTAGACTGGGTGAAAATTAATATTAAATTACTCCGCATATGAAATGGGCTTTTCCTCCTCAACGCCCCGCTCTTTACGCTATAGTTTTTTACTGTTTTGAAAAGTAGAGTTAAGAGAAAGAGTCAAACTTTAGCGTATAGAGCGGGGCGTTGAGGAGGAAAAGCCCCAAAGCCATAAGATGTATGCAGTGATGGAGCGCAATCACTACGCACAGACTTAAAAGAATGGGATGCGCATTGGTTTCCGTCGCTGGGTAGCGATGCAAGGCAACCCACACAACAGCGGCGTAGATGGAGACCAAGGGCATGGTGACCATCAGTGCGCCGGTCACCCCTGGGGCGCCGATCCACTGTTGGGTTAGAGAGAGAAACGCAAATATGATTGCGCATCCTAGGGCAGCCAGATGAACGCTGAACTGAGCGTCCCGATTGATAAGCCGGGCTGGATCAACCGATTCGACCATCTGGGGGGAGGGGGTTGAAGGGAGAGGAAAAATTTAAAAAAATGGTGTATTTTTAACATACGAATGGATGATTGAATCTTAATGAATTTTGATATTTTGATTATTAATTGATTTTCCTTTAAATCAATCTTCCTTTTAAACCAAAAGCACTGGGAGTCCAGTGCTTTGGCGAGTTCGGTGCTTCTTGACGGGCTAGGACGATAAAAATTGATAGGCATGTCAGGGACCTGCACAAATTGACTTGGTAAAGTTTTTTTCCCCGATTCGACCTCATTTACCATCAATCCAGGGGCGTAAGCAGCAGGGGCGGGCTTTTATGATCAGAGAGTCCGGATAGGTGATGATCTCAGAGGGAGTTCCCAAGGATTCATTAAAACCAGCCTGGGTCGGATTATACCTTCCACTTCTAAGTTGGTCTCTCATAGCCGATTGTCCGCCCCGGCCCTACATATCGGTAGCAAGGTCCATGATATCTCCCTTCCCGGGTAGCTCAACCATATTGATGTATCCACCTCCGGCAGAAGAGATACCTATGGTGAAATTGCCGCTGGAATATATATTTAAAACCAGCACTAAAATGCGATTCTTTTTTACTTGCCAACAGAATTTATCCATACAAAATTGACAGTCATAAGGAAGGGTTAAGTAAAGGGCTACTCACTTTCTATCTCATATGGATATCATTTTTGTGTCAAAACATGGCTCTTGTCTGCCTTCTTCGATTCCAGGCTAAGGTCTGAATTGTGGTTTTGAACAGACAAATACGAATTGAAGTGTCTTTTGCACTATTACATGCTGACTAAGTTACAAAAAAAATTATTTCTACTCTTAGGATGGTAGAGAAAAAAAACTTGCAAATTTTTCTACCTCCCAGTTATGTATAACAACTTATATTTACAAAGGTCATATAAAATCTAGTCTTTATCTATACAACCAAATGCATGTGTATTTTTGTGTCTGAAATTTTCCCTGTGCATCAAGATTAGACTATACTACTCAGGCAATCAAGCTCAAGAATTAAAATTTATGCGGAATAATTTTGCAACCGTGAGAATGGACATAGGCTATAAAAATCTGACAAATTAAAAAAACAAAACAAAATCAAGATATATGTCTACTCATTGCTGATTGGTAGAAGAGAAATGATTGAGTGAACATATAATTCTATTTCTTTTTCCATTTTCTTATTGTCTTTGGGGAGGTTTAGCCGCAACAGGGCATCAGCAACAGGAATTTCCTTGCCAGGGCAAAATGCTATTATGAGATTGTATGGTTGAATCCTTATGGTTGAATCTGTAGTATTGGTGATGACTTTGATATTGGGCAATTTAGGACTACTTGCAGGGGTTTGTGGTCAAAGATGAATGTGAATTTTTGACTGTATAGATACTGGTGGAAATCTGAAAGAAAATACGGCTTGCGAGGTCTGGGTCAACACCTGGGCCGTTATCCGATATGTCCAACTGCAACACAAGGCGATGGATGGTCTGACCGATAGTAAACTGACGCACGATGCGTGAGCGCAAACCAATCTTAGGTTCCGTGGTGTTGCTCATCGCCTCGCTGGCGTTGCGTATGATATTTAGCACGGCCTGGATGAGTTGCGCTTCGTCACCACGTAAATCTGGTAGCGGCGGGTCGTAATCGCGGCGCCATTGGATTCTACCTGGAGATTCGGCGTCGATAAAAAGCGTCATTGCACAAAGTAGTTTTTTTATATTTGAAACTTTATAGCGAAACTTTGAATCAGTCAGTCTTATTTAGAACTATTTAGGTTACTACAAGACCAAGTATATGGATAGACATAGATAGAAAACAGATAAATATTTTTATAGACAGTAAAACAGTAGATAGATAGTAATAGACAGAAAGTATACAGATAGATAATCAGGTAAATTGTAAGAAATGACTATTTGAATCGACAATAACAACCATTCTACGGCTAGGCCTTACCGTTTTTCAGTACCTTGCCTCGGCCGCGGAGGACGGATCGCCAGACTTTGCATCGGCCGGAGCGCCCTCGAAAAAATACGACACCGGTACACTCAACACCTGGCTCAACTCAAACAGACGGCTGGCGCCGACCCGATTGGTGCCCTTCTCGTATTTTTGGACTTGTTGGAAGGTCAGGCCGATTGCCTTTCCTAGCTTCTCCTGGCTCATCCCAAGGAAGTTTCGACGCAGTTTTATGCGTCCGCCGACATGCAGATCGACAGGGTGGGGTGTTCCTGGCGGACGTTTCGACCGCAGCGAGTCCTTGAAAGCTCAATATCCTTTATACTTTATGCTTCATAAAGATATTTGTTTTACATGAAATATATTATATTTATCATCCTTTTCTTTTTATGGCACTTGGTATTAACCAAGTGACATATAGCGATCGCAAATTCTGTCGGTCTATCGCTCTGTATGTCCCGGTTTTGCTACTTTAGGCACTTCTAGGTAAGCTCGGACGATGAAATTTGGCGAGCGTATCAGGAACCAGACCAGATTAAATTAGAAATTGTCGTTTCCCTGATTCGATCATCTGGTGTACTCTAAAAATACAAGAAAGGGTAATTGGAGATAGGGATGAGAATCATCAATTAATTTACAAAATATTAGAATAGACCGCTACTGTAAGATGAAGGAAACCATCTTATTTAAATTCTTTTTATATGTGAATAATGGCGACGATCCACTTACTAAACCAGATAGCTTGTAATTATTCAAAATGAGAAGACCGTTCATTTGATCACGATTGAATGGGAAGATAAACCGATTCCTAGTTCTTGATAAATGACCATGTTGATTTTCAAGAAAGAATTTCATTCTATTGTTGTCTTTTGGCTCTATATCTGTTTCTAAATAAATTAAATAAAAAAAACAAGTTTTTTTTTAACTGCAAGTAAGGAGCGACATTAAAACTTAAAACAAACGACTTAAAACTTTTAAGTTTTAATGTCGCTCCTTATATGCAGTAAAAAAAACTTGCTTTTTATTTAATTTCTGAACGTTTTTAAATTAATGCATGTTTAATTTTGGCTCACCGCACATGAATAATTAAAAAAGGAATTTGAAAATTAATTTTACTTTTGGCTAAATGGCTTTCTCATAGTTTCTACGGTACGGTGTCACTCAAACTCTGAAAAGCAGTTTATGACAGCTATTTGAGGAATATGACAACATTATAGGCAATCAGATAACGGTGTCGCTTAAATACGACATGATCACCATGAAAAGCAACTTTTCAAGATATGTATGTTATATCATTTTGTCTAAGGATATGCGTGTTATATTACATTGCACATAAAGATGTATCTTTTTCAAAAATTGTATTTTATTTTGATGTAATCTTTTTTTAATTACAAAAGCCACTAAAGAGGGGCAGTTTATGGGGATTGGATCCGCATTCCAGGATCCGGAGTAGAGCGCCATGGGCCCTGTCGACCGCCAGGCTGCTATGTCCGAAACGCTCGCCACGCACGGCCTTGTCCTGCGTGGTGTTTTCTCATTTGAGCCAACAGATGTGCCGCCGGCGGGGCCATCTGGAAAGCCCGCGCGATCGGTACTGCTCGTTGGGCAGGCAGGTGCATCCTATTGGCCGCATTTCCAAAAATGGCTGAGTGGATTTACGGCAAAGCCCGCCAATCCCCTCGATAGCTGGTCACAGGAAGTTATCAGCACTAATTTTAGTAACCTTGCCTAATACAGGAGCAGTTCCAATGTTTAGACGTAGTAATTCACCAGATTGAATTGGTTGAACTTTAATATCTTCAGTAACACCTACTGCAGAATCAAAAAGATTTACCTCTAATTTTAACATAGTAGAATTTTCAGGTAGGGTTCCTGGTTTACCTATCACAGAACCAATAAAAGAATCGCTTCGAGTCATAGCAGGATCTAATTTTGTTCCAATTGCAACCAAACCACCGGGTTTAACTGATTCAACAATTCCTGCAGCAGTTCCCAAGAGGAGAAAAATTTTGGAAAAAAAAGAAAAGTAACAGAAAATTTGTCGTACTTTCCCATTTGTGAATACCTTCTCCAACATGTAGACTATAAATTTCGACGAAAGCTAAATTTTATACCTTACATTTTCTTAAATTTTCAAATAAAGACATGGTAATTTGAACAGAATATAAAACAAAATAAACTAAAATTGCAGGGTGTAATTTTTTTTTCATTTATTCTTTAACTTTTAATTTAAATAGCCGTCATTTTTATCTACTTATTCATGACAACTGAGTTTTATAATGAAAACGATACTAGGCATAGATTTATCCCCTCCCCCCTCCTGGATTCCAAGTTAGAGTTATTTGTTTTTGTGTTCATCAAAAGTCTGCTGAACAATGGATTTGAATAAAACAAATCTGAGATAAGTAATTTGAATATCCTTACGCAAGGTCTTGTTTCTTTAAAATTTTGACGGTAGTATGATAATTAGAACCGTTTCCCTATTATTTTTAATTGTCTTGCTTAATTGCTACAAGTAACAACTCACTAAAGTACCAAGCTGTCTGAGGCCAACACAGCAAGGAAATTCCTGATTTATAATTTAGTTAAAACTCAGGTTCCTAGAACAAAAGTATAATATGAGTATAAGGAAGCAAATACCAAATCATAATACAGTAATTACATAATTACAAGTTTGCTATTTTTTTATACTATGCTTACTTTTTATACTTATAACAACAAAATAAGCAATGGCAACCATTTTGGCTTGTAATTTTGCATCTTCTTTCCTTGATTTTTTTTTAGTGTCTACCTATATATCCAGCCTTATGGGTGGTCTAATCTTAGGCGTTGCTTGGGGAGGATGGTAGGCTAATTATTATTTCCATTTGTTCAAGTACATTATTGAAATTATTATTGTTGAAAACTCTGAATAAGAAGCATACAGACTCCCCTTGAACAACATGGGAAAATCACATTCTTACATGGCTGACACCAGTATGTCCTTGTTTTCTTTTTTTCTTTGTTGCTATTTGGGCACTGGAATGTTGTAATTGCTTAAGGCCTTGTTTAAAAGCTAGGCTAATTCTATTTTAAACTGATGGGTAATTGTTTAGTTTCATCACAAGCTGTCTAAACTGAAAACTTCACTGTTGCTTTTTTCAGCTAATGTCTTGTTTGTTTTCTTTTAGAGTAAATTATAAAGTTATTAGCCTATTTTTTTTTATCTAAAATAATTACATAACATAATTACAATTTATTCTTATAATATTAATAATTCAATTATTAATCCAAAAATTTTCATTTAGTGTAAATTATATTGGTGTTACTCTATTATCTATTTTTAACAATTAAATAATATAAATGCAACTAAAATTTATTGTATTGCTAATTTATTTTTATTTTTTAATTTAAAAGGTTGTCTTTTTAACACTGGAAGATTCTTTTGCTCCAATTGTCACTATAATAGATTTGATAAGTGGGAGAATACATATCCCAGTATGTATGGAAAGTACCCTGAATTAGTATTTAGTTTATTTCTAAGAAAAAGGTATCGTCGTGGTTTTAACTGGTTTTCTGGGAAAAATTAGGAAGAATTAGTTATTAACTGGTTTTGGAGGAAGAAATAGACATAAGCTTCAACTGTTGAAAAAACAAGAAAATATGTTTTTACCGAATTGGTAACGGTAACGTACCAATCTGCCGTAAGGCTGGAAAAAAAGAACAATCTTTGATAATCATTCATCTTCCATCCGTAAAACGTATCAAATCTCAAACCTTTCTTTTATTGTAGCCATTGGAAATAAGATAGAATCATTTTTATTGGACAGCTTTTCGTTTGGTATTAGGTCAGTCAGACGAGTGCGTAACTATCCATTGACAATTTCTCTGAGTTTCTGAAACATATTGACGACTATCATCAACGTAGCCTCGAATATTCTAATATGTTTACAGACTTATCTTCCCATTCTTCCAAATTAGTTTTTTTTTCAACCGGATCACTCGGCACCCTGATGGTGATCGCGACGCTGTTGCTGCTGATGGCAGGGGTGGGCTTTGTCGTTTCTCTGTCTTGGAAATCTCGGTCGGCACTGGCCGACTTACGCGCGGTGGCGGCCGAGGCAGACGTGCGTGATTTTGTGATGGCTGGCGAGCTGGTGAACACCGGCGGCTGGTACGTCCGCATCGGTCAGGCCGAATTCGACGACGCGGCGTTACGATCCCTCGTGCCCAAGCTGCAACACGCGCCGGTACTCTGGCTAGACCTATCCGGTACGGCAAAATTTCTGTTATTTCCCATTAAAAACACCTTATGCCAACATGGGCAAAATGTGTGACTTTCACCCTTCTCCCGAGGGACTGGGGTTTCTTGTCATCCTCAAAGGCATAGTTTATGGATCTTTCAACTACATTGAAGTAAATGACTCCAAATTTTACCCGGATGTCTTTAGGGAAAACCTGTCTTGGAGGGAGGCCAGTAGCTCCCAATCATTTTGGCTACTTAAAAATTGCTCAAGAACCTTTGATTTCCGTTCCAGTTACTCATCTCATACTTTCTCGGACCAATAGCTAAATCAAAAGAATCGCATTTTAATGCTGATTTAATTACACCATGAGATTCAGCGCATCAGAGAACCCTACTGTAGAAGTTTCAAGTTCCTATCTTCAAAAGTGTGGAATTTTGTATTTTGTGCCTGAAGGCAGATCACGGATACGTGTTTATTTGTTTGTTTGTTTTTGTTTTTTTTTCCCAGGGGTGATCGTATCGACCCAGTCGTCCTAGAATGTTTCGAGAGGGCTCATTCTAATGGAAATGAAAAGTTCTAGTGCCCTTTTTAAGTGACGGGTACTCAGGGTTTTACTCTATTTCAAGTCTTCACTAGCCTAGTTTTAACTATCAGCTGATCCTTTTAGACAAAAGAATTATCTGAAACCGAAAAATCTTTTTTTTATTTATGGATATTCTTCATTTACAACAAATTTTTCACCTAATATAGAAATATGGTTCTTAGAAATCTAGCGTAGTGATAGTTTTTTCAATAACATGAAACTTTTGGTTGAAAATAAACATAGCCATTTATCAAGAGCAAGGAACATCTTTCTCTTTCCTTTTAACAAAAATGAGAGGGAGATATCAAAATCGATATAACAAAGTTAGTAAGTTAAAACAACGATATATCATTATGTCAAATTGTCACCCAACATTCTAATTTGAAGTGAAAAATATGATCGTAAAACTCATCTGATAACGGACTTGGAGTAAAACAGTGGTACGCTTTGGCTTTGGTTGCGTGAGCTAATCAAACGGTTCGTGGTAACCAACTGTAGTAAGGAGCGACCCGGCTCAATAGTAACCGAAACATCAAGATCAGTTATACCTATCAAAAGTTACGAGCCTGAGAAAATTTGCAGAAATTATGAGGAGGTTAACCCCTCATAGGGGTGATAATTTCTGTTCGTTTTAAGTTTTAATGCTGTTCCTTACTTCCAGCTGAAATTTTTTTTTCATATTTATTTTTTCATTGTTTTTTTTTTTTTAAATAATGCCAGTAAGTCCTGCGCTCCCTTCATGGAAATTTTCTTCCCCATGACAAATTCCTCGATGTAAAGTTCCCCCAGCATATCCCCCTCTTCTCAACCCTTCCCCCCAACCAAAAAATTCTCCTGAAAACGCCTGTACACTTCCCAATAACAGAAATTATTCCAATTTTTAATAATACAGTTAGTGAATGAACCTTTTTAGCTTATAAAATGTTAGCTCTTCCCACGCAGTCTTGGCTGAACTTTTTTTTTAAGAAGTAATGATGCCTAGGCTATGTCAAAAAATGGATTTTTAACCGAGAACTTTTATAAATGGATTTTTAACCGAGAACTTTTATTGTAAGTGTGTTATTGTTTGTTATTTTGTTTGCTGAATATGGCCCTTAGATATAGGGCCGAAATATTCAAGTAGGTTTTGTTCGTTCACTGTCTTAGTACACTGACATTACATTAACTTCAGTAATCTGCTCTTCTGGTAGTGGCTCATCACTCACTCCTATAGTACAATGCGGCACACCAGTTGTAGCGGATACATGTCTATATTAGGTTTATTTCAATATCAGATTAGTAATTATAGTAGTATTGCCTGGCGAGACGCCAATTGACATTATCTTGACTTGAGTAATCTGCTCATCGGTTAGTGGCTCATCATTCGCTCCTTTCTTATAATATGGCACTTCCGTTCCAGCAGATAAAATCTGTATATTCGATTTTCGACTACTAGGTACTAATCTAAGTAGTGATAATTCTATTCCTACGGTTCTGGTACCGTTTATTAAGAGAATTTCATTCAGTGAGAATCGATATAATGGATCCAGTAAGCGTGGCATTATTTGTGCTTGAGTGTCGATGAGTGCCTTGCAACATATGTGGTAATACAATCTACACCAGATATGATGCGTGTTTTTTCTACTCTTGATGAAAGGCTAGGTAGTGATAATGCCCTCCATTCCCCCCAATATGGACGCCCGTGCTATTTGGTTCTTGTTTTTGGTGTGGTTAGGGAATGTCGTTCATCGCTGGCGTGATCGAGCACCCACGCGCGATCTGCACGATCACCAACCCATTGGTGAACAGCTTCAAGCGCTTGGTGCCGGGCTACGAAGCGCCGACCCACATCGCTTGGAGTATGCGCAACCGGTCGCCGATGGTTCGCATCCCGGATCGGCGCGGCGTCGGCACGCGCATGGAGCTGCGCATGCCCGACCCGAGCTGCAACCCGTACCTCGCGTTGTCGGTCATCCTGGCCGCCGGGCTCGAGGGCATTCGCAGCGAGATGGAGCCTAGTATTTCGTCGACAAACCTCAACGGCAGAGAGGTCGTCTATATAATTCCATCGCTCTGTGTAGTCAGTCATGAGGCTATTAAGCATTATAAGGAACAAAATGGGACCCAACAGGGTTTCCTGGGGGACTTCGCAAAAGATACAACCGGTATCGGACTTTTATATTTAAGCACTTGAGAACGATTTGTTAAAAAGGAGGCAACAATTTGACTAGAAAGGACTCATAGAATATGACTAACGTCATAGAACTGGTCTAAGAAAAGAATACCTAGTTTAAGGTGCTTTGCATTTCAGATGAGGTAGCTTACTTTCTTGCTTACTTCTTGCTTACTTTGTTTTTTGTAAAAAAAAAAAAAATCCTACTCAATTCATCAAAATAGAACATATACAATAACAAGAGCTAAGAGCTCATATGGCACTTGTGACGAGGCCAGAAGAAATAAGAGCCAAGAGCTCATACTGTATGAGCTCTAACAAAATTCTAAGAATCAATAAATTGATTTAAAAGGAAAATCAGAGGCCTGATGCAGGTCGGGATTTAAAATAAGAGCTCTGAGTCACGATGTTTGGAACATAAAGGTTTCCTAAGAACAAATCCCTTGAAGGAAAAGGTCTTGATGGAAAGTGAAATCCTGAAGAAAAACGCCTTGACAGAAAAAAATAAATTCTAAAGAAAAAAATCTCTTAAAGTATCATGTTACACCGATGTGCGTACGATTATAACGCAACATATCACGTGTTTTCAGTCATTATGTAACACGCCCGTGCGTGCTGTACTCAGTTACAAGCAGGATTCCCCACGAGGCCCTGACCTGTATCAAGTCATGTGAGATTACGTCACTACTGATATAGTTATTAGGTTTTTCGACTATGTTGAATAAAATGGTTATCTCAGAATCTTGATCCGGTGACTTTGGGAAAAATGAGCACGGGAGAGGGGGCCTAGGTGCCCTCCATTTTTTGGGTCACTTAAAAAGGGCACTAGAACTTTTAATTTCTGTAAGAATGAGCTTTCTTGCGACATTCAAGGACCACTGGGTCAATAAAATCACCTCTGGGGAAAAAAACGAACAAATAAACATAAATGTAACAGAGAGAATCTGGGCTGTTTTTTCAACATTGTCTACTGGTACTTTCCTTCCGTTTATGTAATTTCTTTTTTCTTAGAGATTCAACGAGTGTGTTTCAAACGGAGTGAATTGGCTGACAATTTTCTGCTGATTTCTTTTTCTTTCTTTTTTAAATGTTCAAGCGCAAAAGTGCTATAACTGTCAAACTCAAATCTTTTAAAATTTCAAATTTAGCCGTAGTTGTGAACCGATCTAGGGTTTTCGTGTCAGTTTCGATTCCTATTCCATGCTTTGATTCGTAGGTAGTAAGCTTAACACTGAATTAAAGTACAAACTGACAACATTTAGGCTAATCTTAGGAATCTTCGTCCAACAGGCTCTAGTAATTTCTTTGAAAAAAAAAAAAAAAATAGTCTGGAAAACTTTCGTTTAAATAAAAAACAGACGTTGTACGTTCTGGGACCGAAATATACTTTTCCGGTCCCCGAAAAAATATATTTCGGGGTTTGTGTTTTTCAATATGTATATTAAAAAAAAAAATATTCAAAAGGAAATTCTGACAGAAGTAAATAGCAAATTTAACATACAGAAATAGTGTAAACAAATTTATCTATAACAACCACTTATTTTGCGCTTTTAATTTAAGCATCGTTTCAAATGCTCGGTTTTAATCGAAGTTAAATATAGGTACATCTGATACTCCGAGCTTTGATGAGGTGTTTAACCCTACCTTACATGGGCTTTTTGGCTCTTCTCATACATGGGGGGGCCTACTAGGCCCGCGGCACTTTGACACACTATAACTTTTTATCGAGCAATGCTATGACAAATATATTTGGCACGTTTATAGTTTAACTCTTTTCCAACAAATTGAAAAAAAATAATTTTAATTTGGTGTGAATGACGTCATGAAGCTGCTCAAAGAGTCTATGCCAAAAAACTTGCGGCTGAGAGAAAGTAAGAAAAGAAAGCGTGCCGAGGAATCACAAGAACAGCAAGAAAACAGGCTTTCGGCTAAAGAACGCAAAACCGCGCAGTTAGATGAAAATTCACCTGGACAGCGAGAGTCAAAACATATCAAAAATGAAAATGATAGCGACGATGATTGGGTATGGGATTATGACTTGGATAAGGTCATCAATGCCTACCAGATTTTAGTTAAAAAAACAAAGGTTCGGCGATATGTACTTCATGACTTAAACCTCCAGTCAAGAGTCTACAGTGATAGTGATTTTGGTAGATTTTCATGTTTGCTAACCTTTTCTACTGTGGAAATAGCACTAAAGGTGCCAGTTTTGGTGCTATATGATGATTTTAATCTGGTGCTATTGTGATATATTTATAAAAATCATGTAGGCATGAATATTAGCTTTCAAATGGGACATCAACCACATCTCTGCGACTGTTTAAAAGCGCCCTACCACTGGCGGAAGAAAAGGAGACATCACTGCTACCCAAGCAAAAAAGTGATATTCTATGGCCCAACACAATTATCAACTATTTTTGTTTCGTCAAACATTATAATTTGTTGCGAAAGATCAAATGGATGTTCAGCAACTCTGAATCACAATATTCTGGTTTTCGTTTTAATTTAAGAAATGATATCTTGCAAATGTGTGCGGATAGAGTTCATTTCTTACATTTTGTTGATTTTTTTTAGCATAAGATTTTCCACGGGAAAAGGGATTCTGTACACATCATTTTGTATTAGTCGGCTTTCAGGCCCACTCAAAAGGAAACACTATAAAATTCTGAAAACGTTTTGCCTCACGCTAAGCTGAAGGAAACTAATGAAAAAAACAGTTCTATAATGCGTCAATGAATGAACAACTTGAAAGGTAGGGCGTATATCATACAAATACCCATTTATTTATATATCCATCCAGTGAATTTTCTTCTAGACTATTCAAGCTAAAACAAGATTTAGAGTAGCTCTTGCACCACGGGAATAGGAATCAGTTGAAAAAATTTGAAGAAAAGCGAAAATCTGGAATGTGATGTCATACTGACAATTATGTAAAGGGAAAAGGCTCGAGCATCCAGATAAGACACCCAAAATTAGGACACACCAATTTTCTTTACTTTAGAAGAGAGATTACCAACGATGATTTCATGAACTATATACCGATTCAGTTACACTTTGTGGGTGTTATGTAATTTTCTGTTTTAATTTTTAAGTGAATATCTTGCTCATTAAAGCTAATACCTTCTTTTTGCTCTATTGTAAAATTAATTAATTACACAAGTGTTATATACACACTTTAGTTTTGAGGAGGAGGAGGATAAATCCCAAAGAAGTAAATCTTCCATGGATAACATTCTTCGGTTCAAAAAAGTTTCAAATTAATACCCTCAGTGGTTCTCAAAATATTGCAGATCCTCCATTTTGATAAACTGGATGTACATGGTACTTTTTGATTTAGTATAAAATGCCCCTAAATATTCTGCAAGGTTTCACCTTAATATCATTAGGCTTTTTGGATACATCCGAAATAAAATATTTCCCCTTTTCCTAATGAAAAAACTGTCTGTAAACAGTGGGTAAATCGCATAATCTATAATCCTTACCCCGGGGCTATCGGGACATGCATTCCTGGAAGTATAACTATCTAACCCTATCTGAAAACTGGATCTCAAGTCAGGGTACTATCAAATTCCATTTGCAATCGAAGATATCTCGTAAGTTTCCATGATAATCACGAGAACTAACATAGCTTTATGATATTGATATAGTTTGCTAGAGATCGCACAACAAAATGAAGTTATATCCAATTTAATTATCAGCACTTATTTAGTCAACTGAATGAAACTTCCATTCAGCTATGATACAAAGATAATACAATAAATTTTAATAATATTACTCTCCTAGCATGTTTTTTTGTTACACATGCAGGTGAAGGCGGTGAACGCGCCGCCCATGCGGATCCGTTGGGTAGATGCCCAAGGCGAGTTCCATTTGCGGCCCTTTGTCTACGGCTATCAAATGACTGTGGACGACGACACATGGATGCGGATCTACCGCGAAGATCCAAACCAGAAGTTTGATCTGTACTTTTTTGCCGAGGATGCAGATCACCCATATGAGTTGTGGGGTTTGATTCCCAGCACTCGCCATCTCATCACCACCAGCGAGGGTGGCTATTTGCATCTGTTTGGGACGGATGGTCTCGGGCGTGAAGTGAATCAGAAAATTCATAAATAAATACAATTTGTCTTGCACAAAGCATCAAAAAATCAGATCAAGATTTGTTTTATTTACGACTATTAATATAGCCCCTTTTAAGCAAAAAGCTATATTATTTTGCTAAAAGAAATCCCGACTTCATGAGATGCTTGAAGAAAATTCAAAAACTTTGCATAGATCGTTTTCTCTATTGTATACTCCGTCTTTTAATTGTGATGTTTTTTTCTTATTCCCTTTTTTGTCGTTTTCTCTATTGTGTACTCCATCTTCGTGGAAGGTCGGAGTACTTCTGGATGCGCTCCTGCTCGGTGGCGACGACGCGCCGGAACCAGTCACGACGCTGCTCGAGGATGGCGGTCTCGCACAGCCCGGCGGCGACCACGAACGGCGCGCAGGCGTCGGCGAGGTGCTCGACGGAGTCCTTGCGCACGTACTCCCCGGCCAACCAGTCGAACTTGTCCATGTCGAACACCGACCCGCCCTTCGACACGTCGCGCAGGTCGAAGTTCTGCACGAGCTCGTCGAGGGAGAACACCTCGGTCGAGCCGTCGAGCGCCTAAACGAAATACAAAGTTGCATTTCCACAGCCGGGGCAGCATTCATTCAGCTTCGGAAGTGTCTCTGGTTACGAAATGAAATCTCTGTTCGAGCAAAGCTCCGGATATATAACGCGTCCGTCCTCTCTGTACTTCTTTTTGATTGCGAAACGTGGCCCCTCAGAGCTGGGAAAGCTAGTGACCTAAACATCTTCCTCCACAAGTGTCTGCGCTGTATTCTTGTCTTGCGTCTCTCTGACCACATCCCTAATGATGTCATCAGAAGAAGATGTAGTGATATACCCTTAAGATACTAAATGGATACTCAGGGGCTTGAAAATCTTTCAAGACAATAAAGTGCTGGAGCGAGGGATTGCGGAGGGGACAACCCATTTCATATACTGAATAATTTCTGTTCAGTATATGAGATCACCGATTTTGCAGAGATCAATTTGAAAATTAAAGTTGCCATTTTCACTAAAATTGAAATAAAGTATACAGTATGTACGTAGGAAAATTTTCAACGATGGATGTGTCTTCGCCGTCCTATCTACCCTGAAACCCTTCATTTTAATAAATACATTTCCCGACATCACCTTCTCCGACACGATGACGCTGGAGTTCGGCGGCAAGACGTTCGAGATGAGCTATGTCGGCCCCGGCCACTCCGACAACCTGATCGTCACCGTCATCCGGCCGGAGAACGTGGGCTTCGTGGTCGATATCGCGGCGCCCACGCGGCTGCCGTTCCGCGACTTCGGCGGCGCCGACATCGACGGCTGGATTGCCGGGCTGATGCGCGCCGAGGCGCTGGAGTTCGAGATCATGGCCCCAGGCCACGGCAATATCGGCAGCCACAGCGATGTGGCTTATAATAAATTATCTCTTATTTTACCTGTTGTTTGTGTTTATAATAAGCTGGAAAATTATTTCACATAGATTCAGACAAAAGGATTCTGTTAGGCAATAACATTCATCATTAACATTAATTATTATCACTAAGCATTAATGTTAACGTTAATCTCGCTTGCCTTTACAAGCTTATTGCCTTTCCTGGCAGGCGATCCTGACGTCCCGTCACACATTCTTTACCATGTGCAATCATAAAATAGTCTAATATCTTCATTTTTTCCACAGACATAGCTATTACCCAATTTACTTATAAATATATTGCGAGCCAGAAATTTTCGTTCTTTTTCCTGGCTTATCTGACATAACTATCCCCAAGCTTCTCTTTCTTACTTAACTTTAAAGGAAAATGTGATTGACTTGAAAAAATTAGTAAGAAAAAAAAACATTGGTCACTTTTTAACATAGAAGCTTAGTATATTTATCTTTCTTTTCCTCTTTGATTAGGATGAAACGAACAATTGATCTTGCGTATGAGGAAAGCTAGCGCTCGCTCATTTCCTCTCCCTGTATTAAAGCTAGCCCCATTTGGAGTTGTTCAAAACTTGGATCAATTTCAGTTCAAAAGATGCCAGTTACCGAAAATTACGATAAGGATCTCATAATTTATAATTTCTTATGATGTCTAATTGCCAATAGTTTATAATTGAATAGGGTATATGAATAATAGTAAAGCTAAGCTGCACTGACATAAACATGAATAGAATACATTTGCCTTTTCAACAATATACTTTTAACACTTCATTGGTAATTTAGCTCAAAGTTTAAAAGATTAACTGGAGAAAATTACATGGGATAGTGTTCTGGAAGACAAATTTTCTGCTGTGGGTTTTTTCATTGTGGGTTCATCTCTTTACGCTAAAGATTTTTTTTACTGTTTTAAAAAGTGCAGTTGTGACAAAGAGTCAAACTTTAGCGTAAAGAGCGAAGTGTTGTGGAGGGGACAACCCCTTTCATATACGGAATAATTTCTGTTCGTTTTAAGTTTTAATATCGCTCCTTACTTGCAGTTAAAAAAAACTTTTTTTTCTATTTAGTCATAGTTAAGAAGCTGTTTAAGATAATATTGAATGCTCAGATTGGCCAAAAATATTTTTCACTTCATTAAATTTTTACATTGATTTTTCTCCTCGTGAAACTGATTTTGCTCATGAACCTCTTTGCTTGGTGTTTTTTTTGTTCGTAGAACTTGCTGCGTCCTGATTTCTGTTCGTCAAATTTGTTGCGCTTTGATTTTTCTTCTCGTGCTACTGATTTTGATCGTGGAAACCGTTACGTGCTGATTCTATTTTGCTCGTAGAATTTTCTGCGTGCTAATTTTTGTTCGTGAAACTTGTTGCATGTTGATTTTTCTCTTTACGAAACTTTTACATTGCCCCCACTAATGACACTGGACCCGGTCGGGATAAAAAATAATAGATCTGAGTTTCGAGGTCCTTCTAAATATGAAATTTCATTAAGATGCTATCACTCTTTCGCAAGTTAAAAATGCCTCATTTTTTCTAATTTTTTACAATTAACCTCCTCCCCCAACTCCCCCAAAGAGAACAGATCCGTTCCGGTTATGTCAATCCCGTATCTAGGAATTGTGCTTATTTTTCCCACCAAGTTTCATCCCGATCCTTCCACGCTAAGCATTTTCCAAGATTTTAGGTTCCGCAGGTAGCAGGCTTCTATATATCAATTCTCATTGTTGCTTGTATTCTAACCACAGCCTATTCTGCTGTATTTTCATAACTGAAGTCTTTTCAAAGATATTTGACTATTAAAGCAAGTCCAATTTCTAACAATGATTTCTACTAAGCTTCAAGCTTTTGGGTCTATCTTTCAAGGTTTTTGAATTGTTGTAAACCCTTGTTAAAATATCTACAAATATTTTTGCTAACTACTATTTTTTTTCTGTATGTGACTTAATGTCTTTTTATGCTCTTGTTTCTGTTCATACGTCGCCTGATTGTTAAAGTAAGTCCGATATCTAACAACGATATCTACTAAGGCTAAGGTTATTAATCAATATGCACAGAAAGGCTATCTGTGATGTCCAAACAACATCAACCCCCAAAAAATTCAAGCTGCAGTCCAGGTCATATTTATGCAGTACAAAATGAACATTTCCAGAGGTATAGTCGAAGGTACAATTCCTGAAAGTTATAAAAAAAGAGAAAAACAACCTTCAAAGACACATGCACAAAATATTTTTCTGTTTTCTTTGCAACAAAAAAATCTGCTTTAGCCCTCCACATTGTTGAAAATCCAGACTATGTAGCTATTTTTGATGACCCAACTTTAATGTTTGAAGAAAATAGCTTCCCACAATCTTTTAGGAAGGCAATTGAAATTAAAACAAAGATCCCTAGAGATCTTGCTTTAAATAGATATACTGTAAAAAATCCTATAAACCTAATTTACAATGGCTTAAAATTAAAGGGTTAAAATAAAAATTTTCCTTCAGTTTAAATTAAGATCATCTGACCAAACTTTCAATGAAAATTCTTTAATTCATTATTCTTTTTGGAAAAACGCAGCCCCGAATTTAAGGGCTGCTAAACGTCTTATCAGACAGGAAATGAATCATGCCGACTGAACACCGGACGATTTTTGAAGAAGAACACGACATGTTCCGCGACGCTACGCGGCGTTTTTTGCAGTCGGAGGTGGAGCCCCACCGCGATCGCTGGCATGAGCAGGGCCAGGTGGATCCTGAGGCCTGGCTGAAGGCCGGGGAGCAGTGGCCGCTCTGCATGTGGGTTGATGAAGCCTACGGCGGTATTGGCGTTCACGATTTTCGTTCCAATTTTTTGGTTACTTAAAAAGGCAACTAGAACTTTTGATTTCACGAGTGATTTTTTTAGAAAAAATATACGTAGCTTACGAATTAACTTACGTAACGAACTTCTAAATTCGTTCGTTTTTATTACTTTTTGCCCCCTCGTCAATACATCGCTCTTTACACTAAATCTTAAATTTTGTCCCAATTCCTTAAGAATGACCCCTGAATCGGCTGCTTTGTCGTTGGGACCGCTTGCTCTGGTTTGGGCTAAGACGAAAGTTATTTTTTATAATTGCTTTTTGTAATGAAATATTTCACAATTAAGTTAAGGGCGTATCCAGGGTGGGGTATCGGGTCAATGGCGGTTCTGGCCTCTCTTGCACCCAGAGTAAAACATTGATTAGCACCCCCAACCATGTCTCCCAATATTTTTAGGCCAAATTTTAACAAAATTTTCATTTTCTTAACAGAATTGTCCATTTATTTAAATCTGACTGTCCTTGCTTTATCCTCTATAATTTTTTTTTATTATCTCGTATTAACTATATCGTTAGGAATGGTGACGAATATATGAAGAAAATGAAAACAAAAAAAAGGGTTTTAAGGAATGTTCATTGTAGGAATTATTGTCTTCTTTGAAGGTTTGGTACGCTGATGGTGAAATGAGATTTTGAGAGGGCGGAGTGGCAGCCCTTTTATATTTGAGGGAACCCTGGACCCAGTACTTTTTATTACTATGTTATAGACAAAGTGTGACCTTTGCCAAGGGATAAAACTCCCCAAAAAAGGATGAGGCCTTGCTTTATTTCGTGAAAATCCAACATTGAAAATTCAAAGTTATTCAGTAAAATCAGCTTGTTTAAAGTCCCGGGCAACACGGCTTGATCTGATCGAATGGAAAACACCGGAGAGCGAACGCGTGCCCAAGGGTGATCTGGCCAGGATCGGCTTCGGCCGTTTGTGCCTCAGGGTCAGGGATTGCAACGCGTTGCACGAACGGCTCGTGGCGGCGGGACACGCGCCTTATGCCGAGCCCTTGGAAATCAGCATGGGTGGCACCCGACAGCTGGTGTTCTGCGTGGACGATCCCGACGGCACGGTGGTGGAATTCATGCAGTTTCTCAAGCCCGGCCAGGACCGCTAGGCGGCGCGAATTGACACGCTTTCTTTTGGTAATCTCTCTCTGAGGCGCAAGCCTAAATCCCCCCCCCCTTAAAGCAATACGTATGCAAGGTTCTAATTTTTGACTGCGCAAAACTTGTGGATATACAACATTTTTCGCTATCCCATTGTCTGTGCATATAATTAGATTCTCGGGTTTACCAGTTCTTGAACATGCAACATATAATTGTCCATGGGAAAAACAACCCACATTAAGATGTACACCACATCTTTCTAATGATTGCCCTTGAGCCTTGCTGATTGTGATTGCAAAACCTATATGGTTGACCACAAGGACGATTTTTGGCAACCTGTCATCCTTCATCTGCAGAACGTGTCCTAGCCATCTAACCCCAAGACCTGTCTTGATAGTAAGATAACTGTAAGTGCAAGAATAAATGAGAATTGAATTTGCCTCTGAAAACGAAGAAGACGCTTGTCGATTTCACTGATGGCGAAGGACGAGTGTTTCCTTTTGAAGGTCTGCAAACATCTTAAAAGTCCATACGTAGTAACTGGTTTGCAGCCTTCAACAGAACGTGAAACAGGAGAAGTATAAAGGCTGCTTTGGAAAACGGGGAAGACGGACCTACGCGCTTTTTTCTAAACCGGCTGAAACAAGGCGTCCTCGATGTCAAAGTCAGATTGGACGGAAAATGAAGTACAATGTGTTGCTGGCCTTTGTGCGTCAGAGAAAACTTCAGGAGGAAAATTCGTGAAGAGAATTACAATATCAATGCTCTTTATGTTCGCATGTTTGGTCACTTCGGCAAAGGCTGAGATGATCATTGTCGCAGTTAGCGGCACTGAAGCATACACACCCGGGCAGAACGTTGATCCAATTTTTGCTCATTCTTGGCTTAATATAGCTCTTTACTCTTCTTCGAAAAACTTGTTTTGTAGAAAATTTTTTTTCAATTAAGTTGACCAAAAAATCCTTACATTTCTAGAAAAAAAAATTCTAATTCGTTTCGAATTATCTGAAAAGGGGATTAGGTAATGAAATTCCTAACACTCACGTTGTATCAGGAACTCTAGAAGTGTTTTTTTTAATCTGGAATTGTCCTTTTTCGTGGGGGGGGGAATGATAAAAGTAAGAATTACTTCTACCTCTGGTGCAGATTAATTCATTCTTGATTCAGAGTTCAAAGTTTGAACATATATATTGGCTACTGCTTGGACATTAATTCAGTAAGTTTAATTGTGAAGAGAAAAAAAAATCGCTATAGGGATTATAGTGACGCATAATCCTTACTGATATAAATATTAATGATATTGCACGGACATCATTAATTCGTTGTTCTCGATTTAATACCTCTGCTTTTGGATTATAAACCTGTTTGCTGCTTAGCTTGTTAGTTGATAATAAATATTATTATCGCAGTGGCGACATAGTAAATTTATTGCTTCTAAAATAACAATCTTATCATGTAACGCGTTTACCCAAGCCATGTTTAGTTCCTAATGATTTTGTTACAAGTTTAGATTTTTTTATGGACATTTAAAAGTCAAAACAGTATGAATTAAAGAATAAAATTTCTTTCAATCTATTATTTATCTCTTATAGCAATATAAGCACCAAAGTTCCCAATCTTGCATATCTTATCTACGAGCAATAATTACAGTTAGATTACATGTCTTTTTTAAATAGAAAAGGTACATAAGTTACTAAGTAGTTTTTTTTCAAGACATAAAAAAAAAAAAAAAACAATTGGTCACCTCGACAAAATGTGCCAAAAAACAGCGAACGGTGAATGGCGCTTGTGATTTTTTTGTGATTTTTTGTTGAGCACTGGGATCGGTTTCCATTTATAAATTACCCATATTCTTTGGTCTCTTCGATCGTGAAGAAGAAATTAATATTACTGCTATTTTCCAAAATTAAATTTTATTTGAGCATCAGACTATTCATTTTTTTAATTAAAAATTTGGAAAAAAAGGAGAAAGGAATTCAGCTTTAATCGCCCCAAGCGTTTTGTCCCAATCCCTCCACTCTAAGCATTTTCCAAGATTTTAGGTTCCCCTCCTCCAGCTCCTCCCAATGTTATCGGATCTGGTCGGGATTTCAAATTAGAGCTTGGAGACACGATATCCTTCCAAACATCAAATTTCATTAAGATCCCATCACCTGTTCGTAAGTTAAAAATGCTTAATTTTTTTCTATTTTTCCGAATTAACCGGCCCCCCACTCCTCCCCCCCCCCACGCCAGATGGTCAAATCGGGAAAAGATTTCTGATTTAATCTGGTCTGGTCCGTAAGGATCTTAAAATAAACAAGTCCCCTACATGTTTTACCACTGGAACCTCATTGGTCTTATCATCAAATACACCGGAAAAAAAAACAGGTACACTAACTAGCAAAAGTTGTAAACCCCTCATTTCTTAAGATGATAACAGCTGACTGTTGCTTAAAACTCCTCTATATGTCTCACAATTGGTATGGGTCTATTTTTGGTTTCAGTGTATACCTTACTACTGAAGGCTCATCAGGAGCTATCGACTGCCGTCGAAAAAAAATTATCTGTCTTAGTTCAAAAGGGATTTACCTAGGCTAGGATACAATCTATCCCTATTTGTACCGACTTGGGCGTTAAAATCTCCTAATAAAAGGACCAGTTTTCTACCTGAGACTCTATCTATTTGTTCTTGTAGCTGTAAGTAAAATTCCTCTGAGTCACTACTATCTCCGTCAATCGGTTCTACAGGGGCGTATAATACTGTGACTGATACCATGCACTTTTTAGTCAAAAAATGAGCAATTAGTATTATATTATTAATACCTTCCCAACCTAAACAAGACATAGCAGCTTCCTTATTCATCGTGGCTTTTTACATTTCTTTTGTAAATTTCTTTTTCGGAAGGTTTTTTTCTTTTTAACTTTTGTTTGTTTTTTATTACGAAAGTTTTATTATGGGTTAGTATACTGAATATTACTCAAGTTTTTTTGCGTCTTCAGCTTAAGCATTACAATATCCGATTCTAATTTATTATTTCTCATTTGAGTATATTAATCCATTTTAACATCCTTCTCAATATTCCCTGAAAGTTTCTACTAAATCCCATTCTCTTCTCCTGACATTGTAGGTACATTTTTTTGCAAACGGTCGTCATTTGTGTTCCGGTGTCCCAGCCTGTATATACATTCGTTTTTGAATTGGTACATGATGAAATAAATTTTTAGTTTTTTTCCTTTTTTTCTTTTTTTTTTTGGTTTTTACCTTTTTTTAGCTTTTTTAGTTTTTTTTCTTTTTTCTGTTTAGTTTTTTTTGTAGTTTTTACCTTTTTTTAGCTTTTTTGTTTTTTTAGTTTTCTTTTTCTCCTTTATTTTTCAGTTTTTCTTTTTTTTAGTTTTTTTTTCTTTTTTAGTTTTTAGTTTTTTTAGTTTTCTTTTTCAACTCTTGTTACTTTAAAACTTTTTCAACTCTTGTTTCTGTAATTCAGCCGAACATAAGGGTAACTGAGGTAAAAAATTTAAGAAGAAAGTGTTATTTTTCGTTCAATATATTCTGAGAAAATCCCAAATACAAAGTGTTCTTAGTAATCTTCATTGTGAAGCATGAAAATGGATCTAAATGTAAAGAAAAGGATAACAAAAATTTATTTAATACTCTAGATTACGAAATAATTTGAAAATAAAACTTTTATCTGGTAAAAAAATTATCTTACTTCAGGAATTAAAAAACAAACTATCGCGCGGCTGCAGTGATGTCGATCTGATTGAAGATTTACTCGATACTCTGGCAAGCGAGGGTTTGCAGAGTGATGAGCGTTTTACCGAGCACTTTATCCACCACCGCCTGGCCAAAGGTCAGGGTCCTTTAAAGATCAAACAGGAATTGAAACAAAAAGGGGTTGCCGGTGAGTTAATCCAGACCTATCTATACAATCATGAGCATGATTGGTTTGAACGTGTGCGGGTGGTTCGTGAAAAACGTTTTGGGCTGGATGTACCCTATCGAAATATTTAGACTTTTTTTTTACCTGTTTTCGCTGTCTAAATAAATGGATTTATCCCCGTTTGAACTTTTGTTTGTTCATCACAGAAAGACAATATGGTATGAGAAAATGATAACTGATTTAAGGTGTTACATCGAAAGCAAGTGATCTTAATGAAAATCACATAATCAGATTCAGCATATCAGAGATCCCTTCTGTTGAGGTTTAAAGCCCCTGCATACAGAAATGTGGAACTTTGGATTTTTTTTGCCAAAAGAAAGATCACGGATGCTTGTTTAATATTTTCTAATTGTTCACGCTGGTGCATAGGCACGAGCTGATTTCAAGAGTGAGGGGAAACGATTCGAAAATTAAAAGACAGTATTAGAAATGAGTGGATTATACAAAAATCAAGATTCTCGAAGGCAGGTACTAACCCCCCTCCTACGTTCGAGGCTGAGTACGTATAATCGTTTTATTTTATCACAAGTCTTACAAATTTTCAACCCTTAACACTAGGTTGGATTTTAAGCTATATTTTTGACACGAACTGAAACTAAGCACATATTGCTTGTGACACAGTAGAAAGGCTGACTGTAAAGCCACTTATTCATTCTATTTAGAATTGCTTGCTATGTGCAAATTGGGTGAATTGAATAATAAAGAAATAATTAAACAAGAAAATAAATTACGCCAAATATTACAGTTTTTTCCTCGTGAAAAATACATGGAAGAAGTGAATTTAAATGGTTATGAATATTGCGTAAAGTCTTTTGAGTTCAAAACATAAATAAAACCCTTCCTCGATCTGGGCCAGATCGTATTGACATCATTAACTGCTCCACGAGGTAGCAGTGAGAGTATTAGAAAATAAATGAAAAAGAAGATGGATAAGCTACCTTTGTCGGTGTCTTCCTTTCCTTGGATCTGTTATAAAATGATTTTCCTCGTTGAGGTGATAGAACAGGGACGAGTTCGTCTGGAATCGGCGAGAACATACGAAACAAGATTTCATTTATATATTGTTTGAACCTGTAAAAACAAAAATATATCATTATTTTTTCTATGGAATAATTCCCATAACCAACTTCAGAGACAGCTACGTTCAAAATTTTTAGAGGGGAAGGTTGGGAAATTGAAAAAAACAACTTGTTTTTCATATTTTGCTACTGGCAGACGAAATCCTCGTTTTTCACCTATTTGATTTTTCTCTTTTCATTTATTATTTCCTTTCTTGTTTTTATACGATAAGTATCTTGCTTGAATTGTTACCTCTTAAAGACTATTCCAGAAAAGCTTTTTGGCTGAAAGTATCATGGATAAAACAATCAATCCGCAAGAAATCGACAGAACTAGAAATATTCTGTTTCAGAAGAAGATGACTTTCTAGAAAGGAGGAAAGAACAAGAATTTTAAGTGTTTAACAATGTAAAACAATAAAAGAAGGAGAGCTTGGAATGTATCAATTGACCCTTAGTAGCTGGAGGATGTGAATTCTTTCCCTAAAATCTCACAATTTCGGCAATTTAGTTTTCCACTTAGTCCTCTAATATTCCATAACACCTCTTATAAAGAAATTTCCTCCGCTTTATAAGAACTTGAAAGATATCAACTGAAGCTTAGTACCTGGAGGGTGTGTCTTCTTTCAACAAAATGTCAAAATTCAGGCAATTTAGTTTCCCATAAGTTTTCTAATATTTCATAGCGCAATGCAACAAATCGATTACCTTTTTATTCTAACTTTTTTTTTTTAATTTTGATTTCAAATCAGCTAGAAAAGATAGTGTCCAATACACTGGACAGAGTGACTGAAAGGATTAAACTACTCGTTACTCTAAGAATATCACGCAAGAATCACAAGAAGAAGTCGAACCGAGAACTGTAATCAACAGAGTAGCTTCAGCGTAAGCTTCATTCACTCTTTTTATCTGTACTGCCATCTATTTGCGACTGGAGACGTTGGCATTCTGCACTGACGCGATCATACTCGCGGTTAATTTTTTTCAGGGGTGATCGTATCGACTCAATGGTCCTAGAATGTTGCGAGAGGGCTCATTCTAACAGAAATTAAAAGTTCTAGTGCACTTTTTAAGTGACCAAAAAATTGGAGGACACTTCGGGCTTCTCACACGCTCATTTTTTCCCAAAGTCACCAGAACAAAATTCTGAGATATCCATTTTATTCACCATAGTCAAAAAACCTAATTACTATGTATTTGAGGACGACTTACTCCCCCACATTCCCCGTGGGAGGGTCTACAAGTTACAAACTTTGACCTGAGTGTATGCAAATGTTCATAATGCAGATTTAGCGATAGCTTTTCTTAAATGGGTTGCTGATTATTGTCCTAGGTCACAATTTGTTATGAAACTAGATGATGATGTCTATGTCAACCTGGAAAATTTGTTAAACACGATGAAAAGGATTACAGAATTTAAAGAACAACAAACTGCTTCAATTTGCATCAAAGGCAAAGAAAAACTTGCAATTGGTGTAAAAAATCAACACATTTGATATGAAGATCGGTTTATACAGCAGACTAAGGCTTTTCCTTTCAAATTTGTGTTTCATTTATTAATTAATAGTGATCTGTGGTAGTTTTACGCTTGGAAGATTATTTGACTTTATTTTTGCTCATTCTTGGCTTAATGAAGCTCTTTACTTTTCTTCACAAAAATTTTAAATCAAATTCTTTGGGTATTCATGGCATTTCACCAAAACACTTGAATACTGATTCAGTTCCGCTCATGCGGCACTTGCAGCTCCTCCTCCAGATGTATGTGATGTCATCAGTTGTTCCAGATAGTTTTCTTTGCGGTTCGGTAACGTCAATCTTGAAACGTGGCTAGTTGAACATTCCCTTCAATGTATCGTTGAAATACTCCAAGCCATTTCTGAGATATTGCTGATACACTCTTTTGGCATTGTTTATGCACATATTGAGATCTGATTTAGTTCCAAATCCCGCTAAATATTCCCTGAAGGTTGCAATTTTTAGTCTAAGCCATTTTTGAGACATTGCTGATACACCCTTTTGACAAACTGCATGCTCTTTGTGTGTTTTGACTTAATTCAAGAACCCCCATTTTCTGAGAATTTCTTCCTAATGCCGTTAGCCTTACTAGTAGGATAAAACATACATAGCTGTGTTGGCCTCATGCGACTAGGTGCTGCGGTAGTTGTTAGTAGTAGTAGTTTCGACACCACTGGAAGAAACGTCTAGAATATGTTCCAGAATAATATGGATACCAAGGGAAACGACAGTGGTAATGGAGGGGGGATCAATGCAAATTCTCTGGTTTGAAGTTATTGTTTTTTAAAAATTAGCCATTGTATATATTTTTTAACCATGAATTTTGATGATATTTTGAATTCCACTATCATAGTCCCAAATTTCGCCAAATTTGTGATCATTAAAACTTAAAACGAACAAAAATTATACCGTATAAGAAAGGGGCTGTCCCCTCCTCAACGCTCCGCTTTTTACGCTAAAGTTTGACTCTTGGTCACACTTCTACTTTTTAAAACAATAAAAACCTTTAGTGTAAAAAGCGGGACGTTGAAGAGGGGACAGCCTCTTTCATCTACAGAATAATTCCTATTCCTCTTAAGTTTTAATGTTGCTCCTTACTTTCGGTTAAAAAAAAACTTATTTTTTATTTAATTTACACAGAATCAGGACTTTAGGCATCTTCATAACACCTTTCCGGTGACATGACACCTCTCCATAATACTGATATTTGTATTCCAACTCCTGTGCCACCTCCTTTGTGACTCCACCAAGAAATCAAGCTTTCATGCAATTCATTGGACAAACTCAGTTAAGTCGTGGCGTTTATTCGACATAACGCCTTTCCGTATAACTTAGATTTACATTCCACCTCATTTGTGATTCCCCGCAGAAATCACTTTTTCATGTAATTTACTCGACAATATCCGTTTAGCTGTGGGCTTTATGTGACGTAACGCCTTTCCAGAGCGACCTGGCTCAATAGTAACCAATAATCTAAAAAACGAAATTTTTATAACAATAGCTACATCAAAAGAATCGTATTTTCATGCTGATTTTAAATATATAAGTTTCATTAAGTTCAGACTTACCCATCAAAAGTTACGAGCCAGCGAAAATTTGCCTTATTTCAGAAAATAGGGGTAACCAACCCCTAAAAGTCATAGAATCTTAACGAAAATCACACCATCAGATTCAGCGTATCAGAGAACCCTTTTGCAGAAGTTTTAAGCTCCTATCTACAAAAATGTCATTTAGGAAAATTTGTGAACGTGGACCTGTACCAGACAGATTACAGTTCATGTCACCCGCTAGTATAACGTTTAGTCCTTGTTGTTTTGAACCACTAACTGAACTTGCTAATTTTTTGCAAGCAATACTGAACTTTCGTTCAGACTTAATGTCTTGGTAGTCAGTTGGCATGTACACTGAGTAAATGACAGTCTCGTTTATTTTGACCACAGCATAATTGTCAGAAGACGAGTGAAGAGTCGATAGAAGTTCCGCTCGGGTGAGTACCACTATACCATCGGACTTCGAAAGGGGAGTGGAAAAATCTGCAGAACAGATTAAATAATAGTTATATAGAATAGTAAAAAAAATTCCGTTAAGTCAAATAAAGTAGCTTTTTTCTCTTTTAAACTAAATCGAAAAGCGCTAGATTTGACAAGTTATTCGTCAGTCAAGTGAAAAATCATTGGTGCTTATCTGTTAAATATAACACACCCAATAAGTCTTTTCTTGTCCTGTAGAGAGTTTGACAGAACTTGGTTCACAAGATTCTTCGGCAGACCAGAAGGCCTTTGCGAATTTAGTCCGACCTCGTCATCGTATCCGGCCAGTCATCGGACCCGCGGCTGGAATTCATCCATCTGTTTGACGACCGGCTCGTTTTCATCATGCCGCCGGACCACCGGTTGGCCGGGCAGGAGCACATCGCCGGGGATGATGTCCGCGGGGAGGATTTCATCACCTATACGAGGATCCCGGAACCGGATCGCGAATATGCAAAACTATTCCGGCCGAACGATACCTTCCCGAACTGGACGGAAACCGTCGAGCGGCCAGAGGCGATCGTCGAGATGGTCGCGGCCGGCCTCCTGAGCAATTTCTCCTAAACTGTTTGAATAGCAAGTTTAACATGGTTATAGTAGAATAGGTGTCCAAGTTTGATCTGGTTTCTTTGCTCATCTAGAAGCTCTTAGGAGTTGTTTGCTGTACTGTACTTGTGCTTGTTTAAGGACATAAGCTCTTCAGCTGTCCCTGACCCTAAGATCTGGCAGATGGCTAGCCAATGTGCCAAGCCACTTGTTCGTTTGTGTATGATGCACATATTTCAAACCACTGCTTGTCCCGTCTTTGGCCATGTCTTTGAAAACCAGCTAAGGCTTAAATAAAAATCAATAATTCAAGTTATTGATGTTAAAGAATTAGAAAAAAAGTTAGTTCTGTTATTTAATTAAACAGTTCGTGGGAATGAACTGTAAGAAGCGACCTGGCTCAATAGTGACCGACAATCTAAAAACTGGAATTTTGATACCAATAGACATATAAAAAGAATTGGCTTATTGTGCTGATTTCAAGTTTCATGAAGTTTCATTTTACCCATCAAAGGCTAGGAGCCTGACAAAATTAGCTTGTTTTTGAAATAAAAGGGGCTAACACTTTCCAAGCAACAGCAAAGACTGATATTAGAACTTAAAAACAGACACCCTATCATATTGGACGGGGATATCCCCTCTCTTCGATTGTTTTTTTCAATTTGCTCAGTCTGATTTCACAAATTGACAGTTGGATTTGTAAAATATTTATTGTAAAAATGAAAACTATTGGGGAGGTGTTCCCTACACGTTCCTTTTTTTAAATTGATTTATTAGTTTAGGATGTTATTAAGAATGTTTATGTCGGTAATCACTACCCATTGGCAAAAATTTAATATTTTTCCTTGGTTCTTATTATGCAATCCTTGATGGACTTTTGTTGAGGCTAGGTTAATATTTCTCTGAAGTTGCAAGCCGATATTATTTTTATTAATTTAGCCAAAAACAATTTTAAAGTAGTATTGTCTTTTTCTAGTGAACGATTTTTGAAACAAATATTATTTATGTATTGAAAAGAAAATTTCTAAATGATTTTAAACTTAATGAAATACAAAGCGGAAAATAAAAGTTTCACTTGCAGAAAACCTTCAGCGCAACAAAAATCCGAAAAATAAGATATAATTAACATTTATACTTTGTCTCTTTTGTAATGTGACAACCAGAAAAAAGCAATGATGATACTACGATGAGGGAAGAAATTGATGATGATGAGAAAAAAAACATTACTGTGATTGTAGCCCAATAAGGACGTAAAATGAGCACTTCACGTTAGATTCTATTGCTCTGCTATATGCAAGAAATGATGGAAATAGTGAATCAATTAACCCATCATCAGTTGATTGTAATAAATAAAATGTCGACAAATTTTCTTTGGATATAAGAATAGCGAGAAAAAAATTTATCCTTTAGATCAAATCGTTTCGGATAGCACGCCAATTGGAGATGATGATGTAAGAGGTATTAATTGAAAGCATCATTCTACCACATTTAGTATGCAAAAGGGCAGTAGACGCTTCGCACCGCATTTATGTTCAAATTGACTCAGATTTTGAAGTGAGTTTATGAAAATATCGGTGAAGCGGGAAGTTTAAGCTCCCCCACACACTTACCCGTGTCGCTGGAGTTGAAAAGAAGTTGGCAACAGAGTATTTCCAGAATGAATCCAACTACAATCTCCACCAAAATTACAAAGTTCACATATTATGGGCTTTTAATTAATTTCTGAATAATTTCTTACAAATCTCAAACCTCGGCCCAAAAGCCCTAGAAAATATTATGAATATGAAATAAATGATAAAATTTTGAAAATAATGGCTTAAAACGTTCAGAAGCTATTATGTTCGTAGTCGAAATGACCCCCAAATACAATAAACTGGTTACTGCCGACTACCAGTCTTAGAGTACTACAAGGGCAGGCACATAAAAATTCCTGGAACCGATGGAGCTTGTAGTGGAATCGGCGGAATTGTTCCAGGATGACCTAATAACCAACACTATATGTAAGCAATAGGCAAAGTTCATAACTTGCTGCTTTTCCCCCGGGGACAGTGGGGATTAAGTCGTCTCAGAGACATAGTTATTGGATTTTTCGACTATTTTGAACAAAATGGCTATTACAAAAGAATGGCCGCAGTTGGCCGCCTATCTAGATTTAGAAAGTGATATTTTCTTTGTTTTTATTTAAAAATGGAAAATTAATGTGGCTGCTAAATTCAATTTTTCTTTAACTTCACTGAACAATCAATAACAATCTTTATTCCCATCATTTCAGGAAAAGATAAGGGTATTAACTAGTAATTTTCAGAGAATATTGATGGGGATGTTGAACTTTATCAAAATACAACTTGGAGTATCTCGGTCGACAAGATGGTGTATATGCAATGTCTCAGAATTGGCTAATGATATTTGGTAGATGGTTTCAGGGGGTGCAAAAATAAATCAAACGATACTATGGTGATCCAGCTTGTTTAAACGGTGTGTGGAATATTTTAGGAACAGTTAGTGGTACTATGTTAAAACTTTCAAAGAATATTGAGGGGGATGTTGAGAAACAGGAAGATTTTAACAGCAGTTGACCAGATTAAGGAATTAGCCTGTTACTATGATCAGAATGACTGGATGATTTATGAAGTTTGGGAATTGGCGCCAGTTACAGAAATGAAAGAGATAATAAGACGAAACATAAATCAAATAAATAACTGTAAAGATATAAAATGAAATTTCTTACAAGTGTAAAGCTTAAAGAATTCCACGTTCAAAAACCAAAAGGGGATCTATCGAATTCAACCAAAATTAGGAGAAAACGAAAAAAATAATAAAAGTAAAAAAGGCAAAGGTCTCGGCCGAAAGATGAAGAACCGCTTAGACAATTGACAATTCTGGTTACTTCAGCTTCAGCCAGCTTCCAATGCAATTGATTTAGGACAAGGTGGTCCAAGGTAAGACCTAAAATCAGGTAAAGAAGAAGAAGGGCTTAGAGAATAATCTGCAGTTTTTCCGATATTAGCAAAATAGGAAGTAAACACATCTTAAACTTTTTGTTCACTCTTTACATTTTCACCATCAATCACGACACTTGAAGGAACAGAAGGAGGCAGAGATGTTGCTCTGATGATAAAGTCGTTTACCTTGATTCGGCCATCTAGAGGGCTGAAGGGAGAGGAAAATTTTAGAAAAAATGAGGTATTCTTAACTTACGAGTGGGTTATCTTAATGAATTTTGATATTTAGAAGGACCTTGTGACTCAGAGCTCTTATTTTAAATCCCGACCGGCATTAAGCCTCAGATTTTCCTTTTTAATCAATCTATTGATTCCTAGAATTTTGCTAGAGCTCATACCATATGATCTCTTGGCTCTTCCGGCCTCGTCACAAGTGCCATATGAGCTCTTAGCTAAGGTGGAGAGAGAGGAGTTTTAGAATAGGTCATGAGGTGCCTGGACCAGATTAATTCCTTTTTGAAGAGTTAGAAAGGGATTGTTCCAGTTCATTCATGGTCTTGAGGATACCCTCTCGAATGTCCTTCCAGGCATTTTCACTACTGTGACGTAAATTTTCAATTTTTGAGAGAATCGCCTTTTTTTGTTCTTTGAGATTTTCCATTTTGTCGGTTAACTCCGACTTCGTCGTTTCATGCAATTCTGTCCCTTTATCCCGTAGTGCTTGGATTTTTCCTTCCTGCCTCTTATTTTCATATTTCTACTGTCCTTGTTTGACTCTTATATTCATATTTCTACTTTCCTTGTATGCCTCTTATTTTCATATTTCTACTTTCCTTGTATGCCTCTTATTTTCATATTTCTACTTTCCTTGTATGTCTCTTATTTTCATTTCATCTGTCACTAAAATTCTTCTTATACAGGGCCCTTCTCTTCTCTACTAAACTTTAAGCATTTTCTCTAATATTCCTAGCTACGTTTCTAACTTTCCTTACTTCAAAAACTATTTTCATAAAAGTATTCAACTTGAAGTGTTTCGCTCCTTACTTTCATTTAAAAAACTTGTTTTTTTTATTTAATTTGATAATTAAACTTTATTTCGAAAAGAAAAAAACATTAAACGAGGGTCAGTGCGATGCTGGATGTACTCAGTAGAATGGCAAAAACGAGGTTTGCCACACGCACATATACTAATCTGGTTACACTATAAAATTACTTCTAACGAAATTGATGATGTGATTTCCGCTGAAATACATGATGGACATATCGATAAGGGGCTATATGATATTGTTGTAAAAAATATGATGAGAGATCGAACATTTGGATCGACTGGTTTTATCCAAGAATCGGCTCCTATCTAATGCGGCAATCTGGCTCAGGAAACCATGAAGTCGTGACGAAAAAATCGGACCTGCCATAGATGCTTTCCTTTTCTTCCAAACAGCTTTATACGGGCAACCCACCTTTTACGCTTAAACCGAGTTTTGCGGATAAGGCGGCCGGATGCGCTCGACAAATGGTTGCGATGATTATCGCTATTTTGTTGAGTAGTTGCGTGGCCTGCGGAGTTGCAGCGGTCTTCCTCGAAATCTAAATAAAGCACCTATCTCAAAATTTCAATCCAAAACAATGAGAACTACAGGGATTTTTTCTTCTATCAAATTGACTAGCTATTTTTACGATTCTGCTTTTTTTAATTTCATCTAAATTATGTCAGATCGTGACAATAACTCACAAATATACAATAATAAGAAATTCAATTCATTTTGTTGATAAAAATGGGAGCAGTAGACCCGGCAATACCTAGCTGATCCATTATTAAACCAAGGACAAAGTGGCAACATAAGTAAACCAAGATAGCCATTTTGCAGGAGCGTAAAGAGCAGGGCGTTGAGGAGGAAACAGCCCCTTTCATATACGGAATAATTTCTGTTCGTTTTGAGTTTTATTGTCGCTCCTTTCTTTCAATTAAAAAAAAAAAACTTGTTTTCTTTTATTAAATATCAGTAGGAATGAACTCTCTGAACTATACCTACGCAATCGTCAGGTTTTTCTGTCCCCCTGTGTACTTTTTTTTTTATCTCTTTTAATACAAACTTCGCTAAGGATTCAGGACGCTCCTTAATTTCGCGTCGCCTATTTCAACTTCCACTGTGCAGAAAAATGAGGTATTTATAACTTACGAGTGGGTGATCGGATCTTAATGAATTTTGATATTTGGAGGGACCTCGTGACTCAGAGCTCTAATTTTAAATCCCGATCGGCATTAAACCTCCGATTTTCCTTTTAAATCAATCTATTGATTCTTCGAATTTTGCTAGAGCTCATACCATATGAGCTCTTGGCTCGTCCGCCCTCGTCACAAGTGTCATTTGAGCTCTTAGCTCTTGTTTTTTGACTAATGAATGACTTTGCGTTTCCGATTTTGTTGTTTTTGTCTCTCAGAAATTATTCTTCCTACATATCAGCTTCAGATTAAACCAAGAAGCTACTAGAGGGTGATCTTTACTTTTAATATTGACAACAACACTCCTATTTACCCTTTATCTTCTACCAATCTTGCTGGCTTTCACTTTACAATAACATTCAATAAAGTTGGGTGACTTACCATCATGTTGGAACCATAATAGCTTACAGACCATTTTATACCAAGATTCTGTATTTGTTATAACAAAATTATTATACTAAAGGATTGCATCAGTATCTGATCATTACTATTTCCGTAAAAGTAAGACGGGCACACTCCAGCACCTATGTCATAAATCATATGTAATCTATGTGTCCGAACTGTAACCTATGTAAAAATAATGTGGTAATAGACAGCGACATCGAGGGCAAAATTAAAAAGGCATGGGAAGATAATATCACTAAGGAAATTAATGACAATTAAACGAAAAGCAAAGCGTCGGTGAATGTCACTAGCATCATCGAGAGTTTAGCAACATATACAGTGATTGAACCCAGTAATGGCCATAATGAAATGTTTGATGTGATTGTACATGAAGCCACATACAAAGCGAAGGCCGCAGCCAGGTCCAGAAATGGCGCGACGTTGTAATGGTGCCTGAGCTGCTGTTCCTGTGATTCCGGATGGTCCTGGGTGATTGACTCGTCCAAGAACCAGTAGAACAGTCCGGCCAGCAGGGCCAGGACTGCCAGGAGGAACAGTCGACCGACCGGGCGTTTTGGTCCGTCTTCCGGGAGTTCGCTGTCTGATTCGGGGGCCGGACTGGTCATTGACGCCGATGTCTGGTCCGTTTGAGATGAATTGCGGGTCGGTCTAAGCTAGAAATTTATAATATTTAAAATTACCATTTGGTTTCCAGTTGGAATGGTGTCCAGCTAGAATTGTAGTTCAGCCACTCTCTGATATGGCAACCTCAATATTTTGCCATTTTCTCCTTATACTTTTCTCATTTTTTTTCACTTACTATTAGTTAATATTTGTTACCAAAATTACTATTCGGTTTCCAGTTTGAATAGTCTCCAGCTGAAATGTGTAATTCAGACACTGTCTTTATCAACCTCATTTTTGCCATTTTTCCTTTACATATATTTTTAGCCTTCAACCCTGAAGGCGGTCATGGCCGAGTGGTTAAAGCGTTTGCCTAGAAGAGCGACTCCTGAAACACAAGCGCTACTGAATTAGAATAATAAGCTTTTTCAAAAGCAAATTTTATAAAAAATAAAAGCAATGCTAAAGGAATCAGAGTTCTAAAGCAAAATTTAGCGCACAGAGCGAGGCCTTGAGGAGGGAGTGATTCCCCTCAAGTTTTAAGATTTGATGTTCCTCGTTACTTTTAGTTGAAAAATAATTTTTTTTTTTTTTATGTTGAATTTACTACCAGTTTGAATAAATTTTTTGGGTATTTTCATTAAAAATACCTTTTTTGGTTATTTTCATTGAAAAAAAAAAACAATAAAATTATCCCTTGTCAAAGATTTTAAAAATGCAACCTGCCAACATTTTTAAATTGACACCAACAAGGCATAATTTGGGCACACAGTTCAGTCTTGAGATTTTTGTTTGCCTAATGTATCTATACTTCAAGATGGTAAATAGCCTATCACCTGGTGTTTTTATTCTAGGCCTAGTTTTAAGTTATGGAAATTATTCATTTGCTGGAAAAGGGTGTGGGAAACCCACTAAAATTCATAGAATCTTAGCGAAAATCACACCATGAGATTCAGCGTATCAGAGAACCCTAATGCAGAAGTTTCAAGCTCCTATCTAGAAAAACATGGAATTTTGTTTTTTCCCAGAAGATACATTACGGATGCGTATTTATTTGTTTGTTTGTTTTTTGTTTTTGTTTTTCCAGGGGTGATCGTATCAACCCAGTGGTCCTAGAATGTCGCAAAAGGGATCATTCTAACAGAAATTAAAAGTTCTAGTGCCCTTTTTAAGTAGCCAAAAAAGTCTTCCCCTTCATATATCTAGTAAAAACATTTTAAACATGTAAAAAAATGAAAACATTTTAAATGCATTTTTTTCCACAAAAGTGCAAATTATGGTCTTGAGAAGGCATGGAGGTTGTCAGCCCTAGTCATGTTGATGTTTGCTCGTTTTGAGTTTGACTCGGTTATTTATTGTATGATTTAAATAAATAAAATACGTTTAAAATGTTTTAACTCTTTTGACTTTAATAATTTAAAAATCTATTAAAACTTTAAGGAATAGATATCAATGTATGCTGAACTGCCCAATGTCACCAGACCCGGTCAGGATTTAAAATAACAGCTCTGCGACACGATGTTCTTCAAAACATTAAATTTCATTAAGATCTGATCATCCGTTCGTAAGTAAAAATACTTCAAATTTTCTATTATTTCCGAATTAATGGGCCTCCCACTCCCCCCCCCCCAGATGGTAGAATCGGGAAAACGACTATTTCCAATTTAATATGGTCCGGTCCCTGATACGCATGCCAAATTTCATTGTCCTAGCTTACCTGGGAGTGCCTAAAGTAGCAAAACCGGGACCGATGCAAGGTGGTCTCACTGTGTCTTTACCTATCCTTTGGCACTAGGAGTGTCCGTTGCTTATCAGGAAGACTGGTATGAAACACCGGAGCAGATGTATCCAAGACTACCGTAAAATAAATACCATTTGTCTAAATCGGAAAAAATTCCTGGTACTACAAAATTTGTAGATAATATTTAATAACATTCGTTTACACTTCCGTTCGGGTTGTTGACGCTCACGAACGGCTTTCATATTTCTAAACGCGGGTGGAATATGTTGCGAGATACGGTCTGTAAGTCTGTAATTTTCTTCCCCCATGACAAATGCCTCAATGGAAAGTTCCCCCAACATAACCCCCTCTTGTCAACCCCTCCCCCCAGCCAAAAGATCCCCCTGAAAACGTCTGTACACTTCCCAATAAGCATTACTATATGTAAGCACTGGTCGAAGTTTATAGCTTGTAGCACCTCTCAAGGGGACTCTGGGGGAGTAAGTCGTCCCCAAAGACATAATTATAAGGTTTTCCGACTACATTGAATAAAATGGCTATCTCAGAATTTTAATCCGTTGACTTTGGGAAAATAATTACTTTTTTTTTTTGCTGTGCCCGGTCAGCACAGAAAATACTTCTGCATACCTCCTTGGACCTAATCCCCTATGGCTAACATGCTGGCAACTACTCTCTGCATCTGCATCTCAAACCTAAGAAAAGATTCCAATTCGGTTGTATTGGCATTGATCATACCTCGTTTGACGTATCTAAGGATATTAGCAGTCTCTTTTTATCGTTCCTTGTCCTTATTCGGTGACCAGCGTTTAACCCCACCCAGAAAATAAAACCGGCGGAAAATACCCTTGGAAAAAACACATGAATTTCGATATTTATAAGGACCTCACGACTCAGAGCTCTTATTTTAAATCCCAACTGGCATTAAGTCTCTGATTTTCCTTTTAAAGCAATCTATTGATTCTTAGAATTTTGCCAGAGCTCATATACCATATGAGCTCTTGGTTCTTCCGACCTTGTCACAAGTGCCATATGAGCTCTTAGCTCTTGTTTTCTCTGTAGCTAGTCATACTAGAAAAGCAGCAGAAATTTATCAGGCGATAGGAATAAAAAAGAAAGAGCACCATGTCGTACATGGTATTGTCAAAATTACGACTCACTTGCAGCGGCATTAAAGCAGATCGGCCTTTCCTTCAACGAATCTAAAACAGAACTTCTTTTCTTCAATGGTTCAAAAACGAGCCTTCTATTAACCTCTCCGTTGAAATTGGCGAGACTCTGATTAAGCCCTGTGAGGCCTTTACCTATCTTAGCCTCCCTATTTCTTCTACATTGAAGGACACACGCTCAGCACTGACAAACCACTTCTTTTCCCGTCCACGAGGCGTCTTACGGATTACTTGTTGCTAATAAGTATCATTTCAACCTATTCTAATTTAAAAGTTTAAATTTCGATTCTACCCCTCATTTTTCTTTCCTTTTCCGTGATTTTGATCTTCTTCTTTACTCACTTGGTTTGTTGGAGACGCGGCTAAGAATTTACAGTTTACAACTTTGCAATTTTAAAATACAAGATTTACGTAGTAATGAATCTTCTATATTTTTTTAGACTTGTCTTCATAAACTTGAAGAAAATTAAGTGAAAACTGCACAAAAGCAAACCATATCTACATGAAGAGGGAAGAGATATCTACATAAAGAGGGAGGAGAGACAAAGCTGTTGAGTCCCAATGCATCAAATGAAGAGAAACTCACCCAAAATTCGCAAGCTTTAAACGCAGCACCAACTATCGAGGTCGGATGTGAACTGACCACAGTCCCATCTTTCCCCACATACCTACTCTACGTAAAGACGAGACTGAATGTTTTTACCACAAAAAAGGACACTGTAAACGTGGGACGAATTGCAAGTTTATCCACCCGAAAAACCGCGAGGAAATTTGCCCCAGCCATTTGACACTGGGTAGCTGTCCACTTGGATCTGACGCCTATTAACAACTCAATAAATAAATTTTATTTCAATTTCCAAATTAACCCTCCCCTCCCCCAGTGACGGGTTCTTCTTCTTTTATTCACGTGTATTTTATTCTTTCCTCTTTTGGTTTTTATTGTATCCTTTTTTCTTTCTTTTTTTTCCGTTCCTGCACAAAATCATTAACATTTGATATGTTTTCAGTAGTTATATCTTTACTCGAAATGCGAATTCGCCTCATTGTAGATTGTGACGTTCGTTTTCAATTAGAAAAATATCGTAATATTTTGTCAAACAAATTATAAATCTTTTGTTCATCGGCTTTAGATTTTTTTTAAATACAATTCCCATTATTTAGTAGAATTTTAAGCCATGTTTAGATTTACTCCCTAAATTTAAGATGTAGTTCTATAGATCTTTAAAGCCTTATAAATCAGGATTGAGTAAAGATATGAGGCTCAAAATACTTTTCTTCTGCCTCTATTTCTCAAGATTTCACTTTTTTAGAGTAAGTTTGTTCTTTTCTTTTTTAGGGAAAATGTTCTTTTCTTTTTTAATTATTTATTTATTTAAAGGTTAAGCGACACATAGCCCTTTAAAATTGAATCTATATTTTTCTTTTATTTCTGCACTAAGTGCAGAAATTGAGCGGAGGTCCAACCAAATATTTTTAAGTTCCTTAATTAATGCAGGACTCGACATAACTAATATTTATTTCAGTGTTTCGCTTGTGATTTCATTTTCAATATGAAATAATTGTAAAAACTGTGAGGTTGTAGCTATTAAAACCTGAAGAATCTTTTGAAAGCATTGTTACTTTAGATCTTTTGACTTTAATAGAGTATACGAGTAGAAATTAACTTAATGAGGTCCGTCCAACGCTTCGGCATTGCTCAATAGAACTGAATGCTCGGAGTTTATATCCTTTTTTTTTTGTAAGTAGGCTATTGTTTTTTGCCTTTTTTTGTAATTACTTACTTTTTTCTTTTTTTTATATACTTTAGAAAAATGTTAGTGTCTAAGCTTCATGAAATAAAGAAAAAAAAAAAGTTTTTTCAGCTGAAAATAAGGAGCAACATTAAAACTTGAAACGAACAGAAATTATTACGTATATGAGGCGGGTTGCCCCCTCTCAACACTTCGCTCTTCAAGCAGTTTTAGTGAGGGTAAATATGCTTTTTCTCTTTGAATATTTACGCCTTTTTTCATAATTGGAACAGCCCCCCCCCCCTCTTTTTACGATTAGCCATAATCCACCAAACTCATCATAAAACCATTTCTAAATTGCGATTCGCTTGTAATATCTAAGGGTCAAATTTAGCAGGTGGTAAGGATATTCCCCCTATGCAATTATTACAATACCGACTGTTCGGTAGAAACAAAGCCTTTACATGATGGAACCTATCATTAACAGTTTAACCCAGCGTACCAGTTTGGGTCAATAATTCAGAAGTGCCTGAGTTATCAAACACCTTTGGTCCTCAGTTTTATAGGTGATGGTTGAGCGATCAATTCTGTTGATAGAAGAGCTTTAACAAAGGTTTTATCCTTGTAAGGTATACAGGATAAATACACTAAAATGATTTGTGCTATGTACGAGAATAACATTGTTTCGGTTAAGGTAGGAAATGAGGTAAGCAGCTTGTTTCGTATTAAATCAGGAGTTAAGCAGGGTTGAGTTTTATTGCCCTTTATATGGATCATTTTGATGAATTTTGTTGACCGTTTCATCCCCCAGAAAACAAATTGGGGGCCCTTACCCCACCCCCATAAAATAGCCCTTGCACAGAAAATTCTCCTAGGAAAGTATACCCCCACTGCTGGCTGGTCTCCATTCACTTTCGAATAAGAGGAATGACCAGTTATTATAATAATTAATGTTCAGTAATGCCATGGCAATTATATGAATAAATTTTTCATTCGGGTTGAATGAAAGTAGTATTATAGCACGCGCTGGGTAAAGTAAACCAGCGACCTCATGTTACCCAATGAATCAATTGCTGGAATGTTGAGGGGGTTTTGAAATAAATCAAAAGTCACTGATTAGAATTATTAGTTTTAGACATTTTAATATTTCACGCCTGAGACATGAAAATACTGGAGAAATATTCATTATATTAACCTTAACTTTGGCAGTAAAAAACGAACAGAAATTAATTCTTAAAAGAATTTCCAAAAGAAAAGTTTTTCAAAAAAAGTAAAGAACGATATTACACATAAGACAAGCAGAAATAAATTCTTGTAATAATTCAAACTAAAAACGACCAAAAATTATTATTAAAGAAACGGGAATAAAGCCATGGCCAAAGGAATAGCCAATTCAAGAAATGTTAAAACAAAGAAATAAAAAAAATCTCTGAATGAAGTTTAAAACAACGGGTCGAAGATATATTTATATGCTCTGATGACATGAAATCCAACTACTGAAGCGAAATTAAACTTCTATCAGAATCTTGATATTTTTTTATGTTTCATCTTTATATTTCTTTTTTGGCTCGTGAAAAAAAATCCTTTGTCTGCTATTCAGTCCTTAAGTTAACTGGGTAAACGTTACGCCATTAGTTGTGCAACCTTTTGTCTTTGTATTTTTTTTTCTTTGTGGCTATGAAACCCCATTTTCTCATGAAATGTACCTGCATCGTAGTTTGTTTCAAGAAAGAACCTATTTTCACTTATTGGGTGTTCTGAATAATACACAAGTACCCTCATATTTCCACAATTCCATTGACGCACCGTTTTGTTGTGGGCAACAACCCCTTATCCTGGAAAAACATAATTGCCTCTTTTTCAGTCTTTGGCGAATCCCAAACCTTCATTTCAAAATCCATGTTCAGACACTATCTTCTATCACGCGAACGTGCTATATAATAAAGTCTTTATCCCATGCATACGCGTAACGGGAAAGGTCCAACATGAATATAAAATTAGCAATCTAAAAATAGCTCCTTTTTTTCTTATATGTCTCTTTCTGGAGAGTAGCTATTCTATACCTTCACCCTGAAGCTTGCTGAGCTCTGTTTCCAGGTCACCTATACCCGACACGGAGTTTGACACGGGTTGTTGCGGATTATCGTCTTGAGCACAGCTGAGATACCAATATATAGCCAAACTACAGACATAGAAGTAGAGTAGTGCTTGCGAGAGGAGACTTTGACAACGATCACACACTGGTAATGGCATCTCTCTGCCTCTGTCTGAAGTCGGCAACAAAACTCCAGAAAAAGTCTTGAGACTCCGTATCGAGCTTCTGAAAGACGAGTCAACTTGCAACCGTTACCGGATGAATCTCGATGTGTCTCTCAAAACCGTCTTAGAGAATCCTTCAACGAGTCCAGAGGATATAGATATAGACACCATAGTCGAGAAGAGCCACGAGATCTTCACAAAGGCGGCCGAGACAGTCTTTGAAAGAACTACCTGGTATTTTGGCTCTTGCGGAAGCTACTGGTGGATTCCGCGGTATTGCTAACGTAGAGGTTTATGCTTTCCTAGGTTTGTTTGCTGTGGGTATCATCTAGTAAATACAGAACCTCAAATCTCTTTTGTCTCTCTAAATTAGAGGTTTGCTTGAATTCTTCGGTAGAAAAGCAGGCCTAACGTGCAGTAAGACCCAAACCTCTGATTTAGACATTCCCACTCCAGGCTATGAAGCGACAGAACAAGAAATGGTCGTTGATGACCAAGCAACAAAACTGCGACTCATATTAAAGAATCACATCATTGAGGTTTCAAGCTCCCATCTACACAAATGTGGAACATATATATATATATATATATATTTTTGTGGAGGGAACTTTCGGGGGCAAATTTTCTATAGCGGGGGGATTTCCTGGAATGATTTGAAAAACGATCAGAAATTGAATGAAAAAATTTCAGCTGAAAGTAAGGAGCAACAGTAAAACTTAAAACGAACAGGAATTATGCCTTATATCAGATGGTCTGCTCCCTTCTCAATCCCTCGCTCCCCACGCTAAAGTCTGACTTGGCATATAACTCCCCATAAGTTTCCTTCCCAAGGAAAATTCTACCCTTAGATATATACTCCAAGCACACCCCTCCCCGTCAAAAAAAGATCTGTATACTTCCCAATAACAAATACTATACGCTAACAATGGGCAAATTTTATAACTTACAGTCCACTACCCACGGACTGTGGGGGTAATTTTACACCTTAAGACATAGTTCTTTGATGTTTCAACCATACTGAACAAAATGGCTATCTCAAAATTTGGATCAAATAATTTTGGGGAAAAAGTGGCGTGGGAGCAACTACAACGGGGACGCCGAGGGGCACAGGGGGGATATATAAATGACGACCGAGACACAGGGTATTTTCGATTAGCCATCACCATCAACAAAGCTCAAGGGCAATCGTTAGAAAAATGCGGTATAGATCTGAATACGGATTGTTATCCCATGGACAATTATTATGTTGCATGTTCAAGAGTTGGTAAACCTGACAATTTATTTATATGGACAGACAATGGGACAGCAAATAATGTTGTATATTCGCAAGTTTTACGTAGTTAAAAAAATATATATATATATCAACGAGAATTAGAGCGTGTCAAAAATTAAAATGAAGAGCAAAGATTTGGGCAATTAAAATTGTCTATTTTTGATCATCTTTGCCTCAGAAAATTTTCTAACGTCTTTTGCTTTAGTAGTTTAGATTCATACATCATCTCATTTAATTTCTTAAGACGTTATGGATAATAAATACGTCTCTTCCAGTTTCCAACCAAAAATAACAGTTCAAATTTCGTTTACAATTCAATATGAATATTGCTGTCGTTTGTTCCATGTCTTGTTCTTTAGCTGTTGTGATTTTCATTTTTCTGGCAATCCCTGTCTTCAGCACCATTGAGCGTGATCATATTGTGATCGTGATATGCCCAGGTGCCCGCCGTACCGGGAGCTGCAATCCAATGATAGGTATAGGTCATGGTCGGCGTGGCACGGACCGCGCGCCATTCCTCCGGTCCCTGGAAGACATTGGCGTAGCGCGAGCGGTACATCTCGCGCGACAGGCTCTGGCGCATGACATCCTCGATCTCGCGATTGGACGGCCAGATGTCCTTCAGGAACACCGGATTGCCGTCCTGGTCCTCGCCGTGCATCGTCTATGAAGACCTACCCTTGGTGATGCGTACCATGCGCGACCTGTTGCACTCGGAAATTGAGAAAGTCCGTATCGACTCAAAAGAAACCTATAAACGGGTGATGGAATTCTCCAAACAGTTCATCCCGGAATTTCTCGGACGCATTGAATACTATTCCGGTGAACATCCCATCCTGGATCTGTATTCCGTTGATGATGAAATACAAAAGTCTTTAAACCAGAAAGTGCAATTGAAATCCGGTGGTCATATCGTCATTGAACAAACTGAAGCCATGATGCAGAGGGATAGACAAAGCCGGCAAGTCTATTGGCATATACTGAATGGCAGAGACTTGCTGCAACTGTTCTTGCAGACTTAATGTTGGCTGTGGCTCAGATTCAGGAAGATAGAGCTGAACACCCTCCACGTTTAATCGACGTACAAGCAGTGACTCATGAAAGCGCCCACCGGAATCAACGCGGTGGATTGCCAGACTTTTAACACCGTCCTGAGATAACGAAAAACTCTCTAAGCTAAACCGCTTGATAGATACCGGCACAGGTAACTGCAGAAGTTCCGGGGTACAGGAGTCTTATGGTGAGATTTATAATGATCTGGCGAAAAAGACTGCCATTTTTTTTCTGTCATAGACTTCGTATTTTGAGCTTAATTCTTTGTCTTATGATCGTGGTAAGATGGCCTTTTGTTTTCCGACTCCACTTTACGAAGTCTGATCAGTTCATTCGGTACATGTCTAGTAGTCACAGAGATTTACATTATGTTTCAAAACTGGAACAAACATCAAATTTAAGTCCAATTTATTGTTTCACAGAAGCATCAAATTTCTTAAAGTATCCTAAATCTCGTAGAGGGACGAATTTCGAGATTAAACATGACTTGGAATAACGCGGTGTAGTTGATGTTCCGTTCGACGTGCAATTCTTCAAGAAGTCGTTCGAAAGGTAGGTCTTGGTGGGCATAGCCATCGAGCGCTATATTACGTTCCTGATTTAGTAGGACGCGAAAGCTCGGATTACCAGAAAGGTCACTCCGTAGAGCGAGTGTATTGACGAAGTAGCCGATAATATTTTCCGTCTCAATACGTGTACGACCGGCAATCGGCGTACCGATGACAATATCTTCCTCGAGAAGTTCCTGGATCCTTTCCTTGTTTGCCCCGATCAGGGTGATGTCGTTGCCGAAATCAAGATCTGCTAGTCGTTTTTATCACATTTTTGGACCCCAAACCCTGTGCAATCTCGGACAGAATAATCAATAACAAGGACAAAATGCAAGGGGGAGAGGACACATCTCTGCTTGACCCCAGAAATGATACTGGAATATCTTGTATTTCCTTTATGGTCTGAACGCATCACTCCTTGTTTTTGTACAGTGCAATGATCAGGGATAACAGATTATCTGGAACACATTTAATAGACTGGCAGTTTAATTCTTAGTTTTAGATTAGTTATTTTAATTAATTAGTTAATTAATAACTTTAATTAATTAATCTATATTAAGTTATCAAAAGTTTATTTTAATTAAACTTAAGTTATTAAAAATTAGTTAATCAAGTTAGATTGAAGAATCAACTTAGATTTTTTTAAAGTTTAGATTAATCAATCAATTATTCCCTGTGAATGAACTAAGAATTATATCTATGATTATAGTAATTTTTTGTGAATTAAGATTTCGACGATCATGTTGATTTGGTCGCCGACATCACTTCGCAGATCTACTGCTCGGTCTCCGGCAGTAACCAGGGCGTCGACCGCCTCGGCGAACAGCAGTATGTCAGCAAGGTCATCCGGTCAGGTCCCAAGCCCGCCGGCGAGTTCACCATCGGCTGGGGCCGCCCGCAGATCCTCGACTTCGAACATGAGTTCGTGAAGTTCAAACCGTTCGGCGCCGCCGATCTGCGCGGCTGGTACAGCGTCCGCGCCCTGCATCCCGACGGCTCGGTGCGGTTCCTGATCCTCAGCGCCAACGAAGCCGTTTCTGGAACCCCAGATAAAAGTCGCCGATGTAGCCGAACGTTTGCGCGAACCGGAATACAAGATCAGCCAATGCATCGTATCCGACCTTGGCTTCGCCAATTTCAACCAGATGATCAATTCCTACCGTATAGCCGAGGCGAAGCGCAGGCTTGCCCGTCCTGATCTTGAGGGTCAGCCTATCCTGTCCATCGCGATGGATTGCGGATTTGGCTCGCTCGGCCCATTCAACAGGTCATTCAAGGCGATGACGGGTCTGACGCCGAGCGCGTATCGCCGGCAGGTATTGCGATCCGGACAGCGCGTTGCGGTGCGCGTGTTGATGTTGCTGGTGGTTTGCGCGCTGATCGCCTGCGATCGCAGCGCGTCGGCCATGCTGCCGGTCAGCGATATTCATATATGGTCCGTCCCCGCGACCGATGGCAAGATGCCGCGACCCAGGCATATTGAAATCGACCGGCTCGACAACGTGTACGTGCTCGACACCGCCGGCCGTATCCTCGTCTACGACAAAAGCGGCGACCTGATCGATCAATGGGCCATGCCCACCAACGAAGCCGGCAATCATCAGTTTTTTCTTTTATTCGGGATGAAAAAGATGTGTGCGTAACTGTTACGGTCTCAGGATGATTGATGTTGTAGTCATTTGTTAAAAGTATAAGTACTAGTTTAAAATTAAACAAGCACCTGTGAATATTAAAAAAATGAGTTATCACCAAAAAACCTTAAAATTGCGAAATAAAATCAGTATACCAATGAATACTAATATCAGGGTGGCGAAGATGGTCCAGTAGCATTACGATCAATCTAAAAATGGAACTTTTCATTATCGTTGTTTAGAAGGCCCCTGAGTTTCTTCGCGAGTCGCTCTACACCGAGCTGCCCGACGACGTCCGCGACGCCGGGGACGGAGCGGTCGCGCAGTTCGCTCTGCGCATGCTTGACCGGCCTCTGAGGATTTGCGGCATGGTACCCAATACCGGCGAGCCGGGAGGCGGTCCGTTCTGGGTTCGCAGCGACGGCCGCGTTAGCGTTCAGGTTGTTGAAACCAGCCAGATCGATCCGAACGATTCCGGCCAGCAGGCTATTTTGTCGGGCGCCACGCATTTCAACCCGGTCGACTTGGTTTGCGTGGGGGCAAAGCAAGTTTTACTAGATGGCGTGGTAATCCTTTTTTAAGTCATGTGTTTCCATTGACCATATTTTAAAAAAGGAGGCTATGCTCCGTGTGGAACATGCTACCTTGTGGTAAGGCGAAAACTGTAACTAACAGCCAAAGGACAAGAAATTTAACCTAGAGGTTTCTTAGTTTAGAAGATTGTTTTATTTTCACATTTTTTTGGCAAACTTTTAACAAATTATTCGACATAAAAAAGAAAGACAATGTAATTTTCAAAAACATTATTCGGCAGCTGGTGCAAACCAAACATCTGATTTACCGGATAGTTATAGTTGCGCCATTTATAATCATCGATGCCATTTTGCAGTTGCTGCACCATTAACTGCCAGCTGAGTTTGGTTTGTTCGTCCAGTTGCTCTACATTAATGGCTTTAACACGGGCTAACTGCTCTTTTTGCAACTCGTGATCTTCTTGTTCTCTCTCACTGGATAAATCATCCCATTTGTCTTGATCAGTTTTAATGCCAAGATAGGATTGATACATAGGAGAACGCATGACATTCTCCATAAAAATATCTACGGGTTGATCCATGATTTGTGCACAAGACATTGCAAAATACTCAGAGTACAATATGCCCATCATGTTGGTGCTAGCAGAGAGTCTTTCCTATTATGATTGAAAATAAGGATGAATCACTAGAGTACTTTTCCTCCAGTGATTTATTTTTTACTCGCCGAGCAAGTTCGAATAGAACGAGTCGGGACTAAATTCTTCATCTTCGTCTTTTCCTTCATCATCATGCGAACTTGCCGAGAGAATGGCAGCTGGAGTTAACAAGGGCAAATTTGTCATACCCTGTTCACCCTCATTTTCCAAAGCGCTGACCAGAAGGTCGGATGTCTTGATCTTACGGTTGTCGCTCATCGAGTGTCCCCTTATATTCACCAAGCCGGAAATCAGGCTGCATTTTTTGATTTGTATTCCGGCATTATCTGGTGATCAGGATAGAGCTGATCAAGGGGAACGGACCGGCCATTGCTCTGGACAATGCGGCAATGTGCTCGTTTGAGCGCACGGGCATGATCCACGCCGCATGAATGAGCAATGATCTTGGTGCCGTAGCGGATCTTTTTGACAAAGTTTGTCAGGCGATAGCTCTCTTCCAATCTTAATATATTTTACGCTACCGTTGAATCAAATTTGGAACAGATGGTGCAGTTGAGGAATTCCGGTCATTTTGAAAAATTATTGAACCACCTTAGCCTTAGGAGTTTACTTATTCACCTCTACTGTAATCAATCCGAAAAGAATAGTGTAGTGTTTAACATTATCATAGCATTCATAGAAACTTCAAGTATAAAATTATCACTTTTACCCAAAGGTGTGAAAAGGTCAATTGAGATATTCTACTTGCTTTCTTTTCTATGTCGAGTTCAGATTTTGGATCATCAGTTTTGACTGGCTCCGTAGACGCTTCATCCGCACCGTCCGGTTGCGATCTTTGCTCATTTTCGTTGTCGGTGCCGCTCATTAGTTACCCTCCCTCATACGGTGTGTTGGCAGGGTAGTTCAAATGTTGGGACTTGCAACCACGGCACGCCGTAAACTCTGGAATGACAACTTGCGAAAACCTGCTGTTACCGTGAATGAGGAATCAACGTCGCCAATCGCTCAGCGCTGCAAGGCTTCGACGCTGGTTTCGATGTCGGTGCCTGCGCAGGGGTTAGCGCGTCACGAGCGTGTCTTACTCGGCGGCCTTCTCGCGCGCCTTCTTCGGCGTCTTCTTGGGGGCCAGCCGGTTCAAGGCCACCACCGCCCACTGGTGCTCGGTGTAGTGGTAGACCTTGGTGTCGACCGCCTTGCGGTAGAGCGCGATCGCCTCCTTGGTCTCGCCCGCGCGCTCCTTCAAGACCGCGATGTAGGTGTAGGCCTCGCACAGGTGCTCACGCTTGCCCTGCTCGTCCGGCGCCTTGTTCGCCTCCTCCAGCAGCTAGGAACTTTGAGATAGCCATTTAAAATAAAAATAGTTCAAAGATCACATAACGACAACTCTGGGGTTGACATAATCCCTTAGGGCCCGAGGGCAGGCGTTGTAAAATATGCTTTTGGGGCATATATGGTTGTAATGGAAGGGATGCTCGTATAAACTTCAGAGAGGGCTCATTTGATTGGAAACTGAAAAGTTTAGTTCATTTTTTAAGAATCAAAAAAGATCCGATGTTAACTTGCCCTCCCCCACGCTCTTTTTTTCCCCAAACCCATCCGATAGAAATTTCCGTCCCTGATACGCTTGCCAAATTTCAACATCCTAGCTTACCGTGGGTAAAGACGCATGTAAATCGTTCAAAATAGGGCAATTCCGTGTCTTATAATGTAAGGACTTCACATCTACTACCAACGACAACTCGTCCCAGATCCAAGTAGCCTGAGGCCAAGACAGCTGCTCAAGCTCCTCCTCCTTCTCACTGCTCAGATTTTCACTCTTTATTCCCTCACATGAAGTTCATGTTATTTAAGTAAATTATTATTGTAATTTATATTTATAGTAATTAATTATTTACAATCCGCCACGGATAAACTAGGGCCTTTCGTCGTGATGTTAGGCTTTTCTACCGCGCTGGCTTTACCTTTTACGCTCTTTGCCGCTTTCCCCGGTTGGCTGACGTCTCTGCCGAGCTCAGGTAGCTGGATGAATTCGGTAAAAGTCGTGCTCGGCTTTTTAGAGTTAGCGCTTGCGCTGAAGTTTCTCTCCGTAGCCGATATGACCATGCACTGGAATATTTTGCCTTACGAAATATTCATGGGCTTATGGGTGCTGATTTTCGGCGCCACGACGCTTTATGCCCGGTAGACGCCATCGTGGGCGCCCCGCAACTGATGCACACGGTGCTGGAAGCCCGCTGCACCGGCTGCGAGCTGTGCCTGCCGCCATGTCCCGTGGACTGCATCGAACTGGTGCCGGTGGCGCAGGCGGTTCCAGCCCGGCCCCTGCGGATATTGAGCCGTCCCCGCAATCGCGCGCCGGCGGCGCCGGTGCTGCCCTGCATCCGCTGCGGCGCCTGCCAGGAAATCTGCCCGGTGGAGAACCTTGCTCCCCAGGAACTGCACTGGTACTGCCGCGACGGGTCCTCCAGCTCGATGGTGAACACGTCCCGCCGGAGCCTGGCGCCGTTGGAGGCGACGCCGATCCTGGGGGGACGGTCGACGGCGCTGTCCTGGAGCAGGCCATGCCGCACGAAGTGCTTCCTCAAGACCTTGCCGGGCTCGGCGGGGGCCTGGTCGACGACGGCCTGGGCCAGGCCGGTCAGCGTGTCCTCGGGCAGAACGGCGAGGACGTAGGCCCCGACGTCGTCGCCGAGCTCGCGGCGGGCGTCCCACAGCGCGCCGGCGAGGATGATCCCGGTCTCTTATATATAACAAGTACTAAATGAATTTGAAATTTGAATAACATTCAATCACATTCATATCTTTTCCTGGTTCACTATTGCTAGTTATTGTCGACGTGAATGTGGTTTTGTTCCAAAATGAAACATAATTAGTAAATCAGGATATGTGTGATGTTCCATCCTTTATCAATAAGAGATTACTTGTTCTTTACAAAGGGCTTATCAATAGAATTTTAGCGTATATATTTTCTTCGCAGTTTTGTTACAATATCGTCGGGGAGAAGTCTAGAGTTTGTAAACTCTTGAAGCGCGTGCTCGGTGGATGGAGCGCCAGCGGAAGGATCCAGAAGGCCAGCGTCGGGAGGAGGAATCTCGGTCCCCAGCAGTAGCCGCCTTCCCAGTAGGTGTAGGTCGCGAAGAAGAGTAGCGGTGCGAGCGGCATGAGCAGCCACGGTGCGACGCCGAGTCCGTGGGTCTTCACCAGCCGTCGCGCGGCGAAGAGTCCGACTAGCGTGGGTGCGGCGAAGAGGAAGAGTCCTTTCCCCGGGCTTATGGTGAGGCCGTAGAGTCCGCGGAAGAACGACTCGCTCAGACCACAGAACGGAGGAACTTGAAACAAAACCATGACGATTGGTTCGAGGTGGTTAGCCAACTCAGCTGCTTGTAAGTGGGTGGGGGTTGTCCCGGAAGAGGGGGGAGGTTCCCTGCCTGTCCCAGAAGGGGGGGTGCTCCGTGGACTACCCGGAAAACAATTTTGAAGCAGTCCCAGTGCATCTAGGTTCGTTCAACACTGACGCAAGAGACCACTGTCACTCGCACTTAGTTCCATGACGGCAGAAACGCCACGCAGCTCTTTGTGATTCTTTTCGTGTAATTTTAGAAAATCAAATGTAAATTTTTTTGAAACAATTTTTTGGGGATGGCTTGTTTTCCAACGTTTGCCAAAATCACCTATTTTTTTTACAAAATGTTCAAAAAGCAAGTGTGAGTAAAACAATTACAATCTGAACAGGGAAAAGGTTATTTACTTTCCACTCGTTACTCACTTCTACCTCTTTGCAATGTAAATAACAAACTTAGGTACGGAACTAGAGGCAAGAGTCTCATCAAATTTATTTACTTGAGAAAGTTGTTCCTTTGTTTGTCTTTTTCCTCTCGGATGTCCACGTCATTCATGCGAATCGTCCCACTGATGGGGTCGTGAAAACGTGGGAGCATGTTCATGAGGGTCGTCTTGCCGCAACCGTTGGGCCCCACGATGGCGATGGTTTCACCCGCGGTGATATCCAGATTGATGTCTGCCAGGACGGGAGTTTCTTTGTGATAGTGAAACGTGACGCCGGTGAACGATATGGTGCGGAGCGGGGTTGGCAGGACTTGCGGCTCGTCGGGATCTCGGATTTCGGGAGTTTCGTCCAGGAGCGGCACTAGTCGGTCATTTTTAAGAGGTCAAAAAGTGCTTAAATCTGAATGTGCAGTGAAAGCAATTATTAAATTTGTAAACAGTATTAAAAAGGCATCAAGTGGTATATTCACTTTATATGAAAGCCAGTAATACTGTTTGCACCAACTTTACCCCCACCTCCACTCATTCTCCCTCTAGAAGGCCCTGAAATTTGCCTACATGACAGGTCTATACATATTAAAGGTAAAATTCTAGTTAATTCTGGTAAAATTCTAGTTAATTGTTTTCTTGCTATCTCAGAAAGGGTTTAGGTTACTTTTCTGTCTATTATTTCAAACTTTTTTCAACTGTAAAAAAAACACCCTGAGCCTTGGATATTCTACTTTTAATATCTTCATTGCTCCCATTGTCCTTATTAATAATCTATAATATATAAAAATAAGTTGTTTGTGTGTTGTGTGTTGAATGACGTCATGCATGTTTTTCGACTGACGTCATTATAAGGATTGAGCATTATGCCGTCATGAAGTTGTTTATCGACTCACGTCATGTTTGTCGACTGACGAAATTACAGACCGGGACACCGGGACACAAATGTTGGTGTTCACACCTGATAGTCAAGAAGAATTAAGAGTATTTGCAGATGACACTACTTTAGGTGCTGCAGCTCCGGATGAACCATCCCTTATTCTAAAGCTTCAAGCAATGACTGAGAAAATACTCTTTTGGTTTGACATAAATCAACTAACTTTAAATGTTAAAAAAGTCCTACCTTCTTATTTTTTCTCGTAAAGGTGTGAGCTGCCCCACAATTTCTGAGCTTCATACACCAAGAGGCTCCATAAGTCTTCCCCCGGATCGATATGTGCGATTCCTGGGAGCCCGCGCCTGTCGTTGCGGAAAGCGCGCACGACGATTTTAACTGGGAATTGGGGAACAAAATGGGCGCCGCTTATTCCAAAGATGAAATTCAGGAATATCTCGGTCAATACGAAGCGACCCTGAGCGACGTACTGGAAAACGAAATCGTTAAAGGAAGCGTCACTTCGATTAACGACGGCGACGTCGTATTAGATATCAATTACAAGTCGGACGGTCTCGTTTCGCTCTCTGAATTTCGCGATATGCCCGACCTTAGCGTAGGCGACGAAGTAGAAGTATACAAATGGCTTTCTCTTAGTTTTGATAGGACGATTTTGAGAAATAAGGGGTGGGGAAGGAGGCCTAGTATTTTTCGGTTACTTAAAAAGGCAATTAGTACTTTTAATTTTTATCAAACGTTTTTATTAGTAAAAAATATACGTAAATTAAGAATTAACTTACGTAACAAACTTTAATATTCTTAAATTTTTTATCATGTATATGAGGGGGCTTTTCCCTTCGTTAATACCTCGCTCTTTACACTAAATCTTAAGTTTTGTCCCAATTCTTTAAGAATGACCCCTGCAACAGGTAATGATAAATAATGAATAAATAAATCTTAAAACGAGTAAAACTTAAATTGAATATTCAAACCGAAATTATAACGAACAAAGATCACTACAAACAAGAGTTTTGCTATTGTCCCCTTCTCCCTCCCCTAATTGTAAAAGTACAAAGCATTCTGATTAATTGGCGTTTTATTGGAAATTAAATTGAAAAAAAAACAAGTTTTTTTAACTGCAAGTAAGGAGCGACATTAAAACTTAAAACGAACACAAATTGTTCCGCATATGAAAGAGGTTGTCCCACCGAAACCGTTCAAACCAAATTTTATTTTCCAACCAAGTTTCAGATAATGCTACAATATCAAACAAACACTACGATATCAATAGACTATTAATTTTCATTTTACTCCATTCTTGAATGTTCTAATGCACTATATTTATTCTTTCCTATACAACACCATGGCCTTGGTCCCCTATTCTTGCAGCCGATCACTTTGATCTTGGAAAGATAGCTAACGAGGTGCGATCTGCCTTTTATTTATTGTGACCTGCCTCTAAGAAAAGGTGGTTGTGTTGTATTCCGCGCCCTCTCTTGGGAATCTTATCAAGAACCAGAATTTCCGTTTTATCGTTTTTAACCGTTTCCCTTGTTTGGCTGGTACACACCCAATAAAGTCCAAGAAAATAATCTGAGCCCACTTTTCAACACAACGACTTGAAAGTAAAATACTTTCAAAATAATTAAGTGCAGTCAAAAAACTCCTGATTGGATCAGACAGATCACATGACAGGATTAACACAGTCTAAATAGAGTTGAACTTCTGGTGATTAGTGTTCAGTCAAATCTGGCACGTTTGAAAAAATACTTAATTTTGATATAGCCAATTTGTTTAAAATACTTTAAAGATCAAATAACAAAACTCTGAGACCAACGCACCCCCAGAGTCCAGTGCAAATTGTTGTAAGTTATTCCCCATGGGCATATAAGGTCTAATGTAAGGGGGGGAGTCATATAAATATAAAAGGGTCATCAATAAAAAAAAAGTCATAAAAAGGTTTCATAAAAGGGTTCACATAAAGGGTCATCAAATATGGCTCATTATTGAAAGTTCTAATTACCTTTTAAGAGTCAAGAAAAGCGATTGAAGGGCTATATAAAGTGCTTTTAACAAAATGATGAGAATTAAATAATGTCCGCAAAGAAAAAAACAATTGGTACACTTACCAATATTTGGCAGACCGCTTTGAATATTAGCATGATCGTTCTTATTCGTCATAATTTATTCGTCATATTAGCTCGTCATATTATTCGTCATATTAGCATATTAGCATATTAGCTCGTCTTATTCGTCATATTAGCATAATTTCGTCTTATTCGTCATAAAAATCTTATTCGTCATATAGTCAAAATTACAATCAAACCATTTTAACATAGAACACTGGTCAAAGTTTGTAACTTGCAGCCCCTCCCAAAGGGACTGTGGGGGAGTAAGTCGTCCCCAAAGGCATGGTTATTAGGTTTTTCAACTATGGTGAATAAAATGGCTATCTCAGCATTTTAATCCGGCGACTTTGGGGGAAATGAGCGTGGGAGGGGCCTAGGTGCCCTCCAATTTTTTGGTCACTTAAAAAGGGCACTAGAACTTTTAATTCCCGTTAGAATGAGCCCTCTTGCAACATTCTAGGACGGGTGATCCACGGTTTTTCATGGTTGATCGCCGTGCTCTTGAATTTCATGGTTGCCTGCCCGAAAACTGCCCGAAACTTGAGTGAAATCTGCCTGCGGCTTGCTGCCTAGGCCCGACTATGCGCGCTAGTCCAGCGTATCCGCAAGCCAGTTCTTGAGCAGAAAATGCGCAATTGCGCCTTCCCGCGCGGGCTTCATCTGCGGATGGGAGCCCGCGTAGACCTCCATCATCTCCTGCCGCGAGACCCAGCGCGCGTCCTCGATTTCGGTGCGGTCGATGGTCAGCGCCTGCCCCCGCGCCTCGCCCGCGCAGTATGTTTTTTTTTTATTTGAATAAATTGAATTGAATTGAATTACCTTTCTTTCAAACGGGAGCAATAAAACCCCATTTCCAACAATCAGGGAACTTACCAGTAGAGGTAATTTCATTAAAAAGTACTGACAAAGGTTCTGAAAGGATGTCTGCAAAGGTTTTAATTAATAAAATTGGGGTGTCTAGTGCTGCACTTTTTAATGTTTTTAATTTTTACCTCAACATCTGATGGCAAAAAATAGGGAAATTGGGAGGATGCAGGTCATTAGCATAGAGATGGGAGGGCAAAGAATGAGCAAAAATAAAGTCTATTAATCTTCCAAGAGCGAAACTATCACTATCAATAAATAAATGAAACTCAAAACGAGCAGAAACTAAAATAAATAGCCGAGTCAAACTTAAAATGAGCAAGAATTAACATGAGTAGGGCTGATAACCCTTATGCCTTCTCAAGACCAGAGCATAATTTGCGCTTTACTGAAAACAAAATACGTTTGAAATGTTTTCACCTTTCTTACTTTCATAAATGGAAAATTATCAAAACCTTAAGGGAGAATTTGTTTTTTGACCTCCGTTGCGATCAGCGTCTTTAATCTGCAAGGACAAATGGTGCGTCGGTTAAACGACGGGCTATTAGAAGCCGGCGAACATCGACTAGCGTGGGACGGGACGGACGCCGGCGGCGGACCTGCGCCTTCCGGCATATATTTGATCCAGTTGCAAATAGGAGAAAAAACCTTGATGAAGAAAGCGGCTTTACAAAGGAGGTAAAATGACTTATGCCATCAGGGGCTAATAGAAAAAGACATTAGATTTTAGACGATAGACTTTAGACAATACAGGGTGGCCGTCACTCAACTAGAATTTTACAAGAACTTTTGTTGAAAATTTCAAAAAAAACTTAAAAAATGATAAAAGAACTTCATTTTTAGATTATTAATTTTGTGCTGTTTTTATGGTTAAGGTTGCAGATATTAGTGTACAGTTGTTAAGAACAAAACATTTGAAAATTCTAAAAACAACTTAAAAATGATAAAAACTTATTTACATCATACCTAGAAGTGTTTCTCTCTACTGTGCCCCCATCTCCCCTCTAATTTGCAATTATGTAGCCCTAATTGTATATTTTCTAATGGCTTAAAATACTAGGCTAGCCTACTAGAGTAGGCCTATCAGGAATTAGCCTACATTTTCAGAACTAAAGCCAGAGAAAAAGAAACTGAAAACTGAAAATCTAGGGGAAATGTTTTGTCAAAATTTCCACAGCTATAGACCTGTCATGTTAACAAATTTCGGGACCCTGTAGAGAGAGAAAGAGTGGTGTTAGGCACTTTAAACTACCTTCCTGCAACATACTTTGATACTTTTTACACATGAAAAATTGTTTTGCAAACATTAGTAAAGAAACTGCAGTACACTACCTGGAAATCCGGCTACTCCCCACGGAAAAATCCCTCCTCTTCAAGGATTTATTCTCTAGACAGTTCAATCCTGGTGAAAATTTACCCCAGACAATTACCCTTGACATCTCCACGTGTAAAATTGAGACGGAAAAGAGAAAGCAAAAAATAAGAAGAATTTCGCATAGAGATTTTGATAAATTACCGAGTGCAGAATTTCCCCTGTAAAATTCACCCCTTGGAAACTTCCCTCCCCACGAAAAATTATCTCCGAGGTAAATACCAACAGCAGAAATCCGTAAGACTAAACTTGATGAAACTTATATATTTAAAATCAGCATAAAAATTCGGTTCTTTTGATGTAGCTATTGGTATCGAAATTCTATTTTTTTCTTTAGTTTTGGTTACTATTGAGCCAGGTCGCTCCTTACTACAGTTCCTTACCACGAACTGTTTGATACTATTACTGTATTTGTCACTGCTTAAAGCTGCGACTGCGAATCTTTTCGACTTCTGCTACATCTATTTGTGACTATTATCAAGGAATATTGAGAGTAATGTTAAATTTCAAAACTTTAATGATTTGACCACAGTCATCACTGTAGCTTCCAATATTCTAATCTCGGTTTGCAGACTTATTTTTCTATTCTTCTAAACTTTTTTTAACTGTACAAAAACACCGTGAGCTATTCTGCTTTTAACATCTTCACTGCTCCCACCATCTTTACTAATAATACTACCAAGGTAAGTGAAGCTCCCAACCTGATCAATCTTTTCGTTACCCGATGTCACCTTTTCATCTTAACTTATTCCTAGCCTTAGTGACTTAGTCTTCTTAACATTAATTTTCAAGCCTATTTTAGCAAAAAAATGAGCAAATACGCGAGGCGTTTTTTCGACTTTCATTCACAAACTATACGCAACTATTCGCAAACTATTTACAAACTAGGCGATTTTTAATACCAGAAACACCAAACTCTTACTAAATTCACAGACACACTGTGGAAGAAACAGAAACATTCTCAATTCGAACAAGGTAGGACAAAGTAGGGAGAAACACCCCTCATTCTTTCATTAAAAAAAAAACATATAAACAGTATAGTGGCATTCAAAAAAGTTTCTGGTACCGATCTAGCTTTGGATGTCTTTAGGGAAAAAATTAGTAAATATAACAGTTCAAAATAAGGATGAAACCTTTTAATGGACAGTGAAACAAATATAAAATTTTTAACTGGATATTTCGGACACGTATAGAGTGTCTATCATCAGCAGTAAAACTAAAAGACATTAATAAAAACAAAACAAAATTTATACCCATGTCTTTTAGTTTTACTGCTGATGATGGACACTGTATATGTATTGTGTCCGAAATATCCAGTTAATTTTTTTTTATTTGTTTCACTGTCAATTAAAATGTTTCATCCCTCTTTCGTATATTTTTTACTAATAAAAACGTTCGTTAAAAGTTAAAAATTCTAGTTGCCTTTTTAAGTAACCGAAAAATTGGAGGTCAACTAGGCCTCCTCCCCCACCCTTTTTCTCAAGATTGTCTGATCAAAACTAAGAGAAAGCTATTTAGCAAAAAAACATAAAATTAATACGCCAATTTCCTTTTAATTATTCATTTGCGGAGAGCCGAAATCAAACATGCATTGATTCAAAAACGTTCAGAAATTGAATAAAAAAAAAACAAGTTTTTCAACTGAAAGTAAGATGCCAGTTACGAGCCGATTTCAAAGCCGGGCCCTGGCAATCAGCATGGGTAGGCTTGTTTATATTGATTATCGCTGTAAGTAGCAACCTCCAAATGAGTCACCTTCGTTTGCTACTCTTTCCTTGGCAAAACGGAAGGCCTCCCCAGGGAATATATATGACGATGAAGGGTCTCAATGACTTGTAATCAACAGTTGGGTAGTTTATTATTGCAGTTTAGGGTAGTTGGGTAGTTTACTTTGCAGTTTTGTGCTGGTTTTGCACCACATTTTGTTGGCGTTTGGTAAAAAACCTGTTGCGTCATTGGCGCTTTACTGAAAACTATGTGTCTTGAACAGTCGTGGAAAGTAAACAAAATCAAATTGGATATTTGATATATAATGATATTGATTATTGAAAAATCCATCAGTTGAAGATTTTATTTCACTGTAATTTTATTTTCATTTTCAATGCTGTAAGAACTGGAAAAGAAAATACTTGTTGTATAATTTGTTTTTAGTGAAGCGCCAATGACGCAATAGACTTTAGGTTTTTACATTTAAGGAAAGGAACCGTATCCAAACTCTCCCCCTAACTCCCCCCAATGCCACCGGGTACGGTCGGGACTTAAAATAAGAGCTCTGAGACACTATATCCTTCGAAACATCAAATTTCAATAAGATCCGATCGCTCCTTCTTAAGTTAAAAATACCTCATTTTCAGAATTAACCCTCCCCCCCAACTGCCCCAAAGAGAGCGGATCCGTTCTGGTTATGTCAATCACGTATCTACGACTTGTACTTATTTTTTTCCACCAAGTTTCATTCCGATCCCTCGCCTCTAAGCGTTTCCCAAGATTTTAGGTTCCCCATAAGACTTGCCGAAGTTCTTGTGATTTGATGAATAGTTTCAGTATGTTTCCTACTATAATATTTGCACGAGAGTAACGGAGAATTCTGCTACTTTAATTGATAATATATTTGTGAATAAGACATTTAATAAGCCAAAAGTAATCATCAATGACGTGTCAGATCATTATACGATTATCGTTTGATGTGATATTAAAGCTTCTCATTGTGGTTCAATTAATCGTAATAGTTTTAATCAGGAGATTTTTGTGAAAGGTGGTGTCCCGAAGTTTAGGAAAGTCTTGCTATTGCTATTACAACTATTGCTACTATTAACGTGCAACTTTTAAGGAATATTTAGGCGGATGTTTATCTAAATCAAAACAAACTATGAGCATGTGGATTTTCAAAAAGGTGACAAAGCAATATCTCAAGAACAGCTCACATTAGTAAGTTAGACCTTTAAGGGTAAGTTTTGGCGATTTTTGAACTAGCTAGATGGCAGTATGAGTATACTTTTAATCTATCACTACAGTTACTGTAACTCGTGACGCTAAGGATATTGAGGTGAAACTTCCAAGGAACGTTTTTGTTAAGATTATTTGACTTTTAGAGGTGTATTTCCCCCTATTTTCGAAAATAAGGCACATTTTCTCAGGCTCGTAACTTTTGACTGGTAGAACTAAACTTGATGAAACTTATATATTTAAAATCAGCATTAAAATGCGATTCTTTTGATGTAGCTATTTGTATCAAAAGTCCATTTTTTAGAGTTTTGGTTACTATTGAGCCGGGTCGCTCCTTACTACAGTTTGTTACTACGAATTGTTTGAAAATGTAACTTGTAAATGAATAAAAGTATTATATTCTAAGTGACAAGTACCAATTGTAAACAACATTTTGTATAGAAGCACGATAAGGGTTTTGTACAGAGTGACTGTCACGCTGTAGAAACCAGTAAGTTTACATTATGAGATTGAGAAGGAACAATTTATTGTACTCACATGTAAGCGAAGCTACCAACACTCGCCAAGCTCCCAACACCAACTAACTCTTTCCAAACCCTTTTCGAAAAGATATCTAGGATATTTTACCTCCTTCCCAAAAACCTAATGTGACTTAAAATACGAGTGGAACTTATCCGTTTTAAAATGATGAATCGGATTCATTTTAGAGTGAGAGACCTATGAAGTGGGAATTTTTCAAGATCCACTCAGAAACAGGCACTGCTACCAGCTCATGGGTGGTATAATAGAGTTTGAAACGGGTAAATTAGGTTTTTGTTAAGTCTGAGAGAAATGAAATGGATTCTTTTTAAAACTAGAGACGTATAAAATGAAAAATTATCAATATTCAGTCAGACACAATCACTGCTGTATGATCACAAGTGATATACTATAGTCTAAAATAGATGAATTAAGTTTTTACCAAAGTCCGGGGACACCGGAACACAAATGATGACCGGGACAAAAATGACGACCAGGACACCGGGACACAGGGAGTATAAATGACGACCGTGACACTCAAAGAGAAATTACAGACTGGGACACCAAATGACGGGACACCAAATGACACAAATGACGACCGGGACACAGGGAAACAGCTACAATGGGAACGCCGGGGGCACAGGGGGATGTACAAACGACGACGGGGACACAGGGAATGTTCGATTAACAATCACCATTAACAAAGCTCAAGGGCGATCATTAGAATAATGAGGCATCAGCAATATCCCAGGAATGGCTAAGGACTTGATGTTGAAACTTACATGGCATATTGAATGCTGCTTGAAGCTTTTGGGAGCGCTGAGTTTGTGAGTGTGTGTTTGAGTAAATCAAAAGACACTGTGTATTCACATTACCAAAAGGGTATACATGTTTTTCAGACCACAACGTTCTCTGGTGGAAATCAAAGAGCAGAAATAATATACCGAAACCAAAAAAGTTAAAATAGTTTATAAACATCTCAGTGAAAGCTCTATCCAAACATTTGGCAGGTGGATCGCAAGTAAGGAGCGACATTAAAACTTAAAACAAACAGAAATTGTTCCGTATATGAAAGGGGTTGTACCCTCCTCAACGCCTCGCTCTTTACGCTAAAGTTTGACTCTTTGTCACAACTGTACTTTTCAAAACAATAAAAAACGTTTTTGAACTAATCCATGTTTTGATTTTGGCTCACCACACATGAATAATTAAAAAAAAAATTGCAAATATTTTTTTTTGTTGCTAAATAGCTTTTTTATAGTTTTGATCGGACGATTTTGATAAAACAAAAGGGTGGCGGGCGTGTGCGGCCAGGTGCCTTCGAGGTGGGGGTAGTCCGAGCCCCACATCAGCTTGTCGACACCGAGCTCGTAGCGGAGGCCGCAGTCCTTCGGCGACAACATCGACGCTCCGAAGAAGACCTGCCGCCGGTAGTACTCCGTCGGCGACATCGTCAGGTCCTTGCCGAAGTACTTGAACAGGTCCGACGTGTAGTGCATGTCGAACTGCTCGAGCTTCTCGAGGATCCAGCGCGAGCCCTGCTCGGTCATGATCAGCTTGAGGTTCGGGTGGCGTTCGAAGACCGTAATGGTTATATTAGATACAAATGGTTAGTTAACTCCATAACGGTGAGTTTGCGGTAGTTTTGCACGCGAGAAAAGATGTTTCAAAAGTCAAAATGCATCTATTAACAATAGTTTCATGACCCTAAACAATTGTTCAGGCAATAGGAACATTGACCAACTTAGTAAATATATCGCAGTTCATATTATTGACTTACCAATAAAGTTAACATACCACTCGACGCCTTTTTTATGCTCTTTACAAATATAATAATCGCTTCTATTGCAAGTTCAAATTTAGGCATTGATTGGATTTTGTTCAAAATAGTTTAAAGGTCAAATAACAAAAACTCTGGGGTCGACATATCTCTAGAGTCCGGGTGCAAGTGTTGTAACTTATGCCACGAGGGCATATAAGGCTTTATGCAAGGGGTGATTGTATAAACTTCAGAGACGGCTTTTTTGATTGGGATTTGAAAGATCTAGTCAAACAGTTCGTGGTAACGATCAAACAGTTCGTGGTAACGAACTGTAGTAACGAGCGACCAGGCTCAATAGTAACCAAAACTCTAAAAAATGGAATTTTGGACCTCGACCGACCCGAAGGATTTCTTCAGATCGCGTACCTCGACCCGCGCCATGCCTGTTTCCCAACCTCCCCAATAAGCGGCCGCACTTCCGGTTCCGGCTGCGAAGCGGAGTTCCTTGATCTCGTTGACAGTTCGCAGGCCGGCTTCATAATCCGGACAGTCTCCATGGCCGTCAAGCTCGTCCGGGAAACCGCGGTCCGACAAGACCAAGGTCGCCCGAGACAAGCAAGGCGGACGTTCCGAAACGATCCAACGACAAACGTCCCAAGGGGAGGAGAAGAAAATTTTAGATTTGGAAAACCCATATGGAAGCATTTAATACTCGTATATCTTTTAAATCTAACAAATTTAAGAAAAAGAATAACATTTTAGTTTCCAAAGCATTTTCAAGTTTTGAAGGTCAATGTAAAACACACAACATGTGTTCTTATAGCCCTATTTTGTAGTACCTTTAAGGGATTTATGTGCTTCCAAAAGGTATTAAGATGCACAAATGAGCAGCAATTCAAATAAGAAGCAATTAGAGAGTGGTAAATTATTTTTAATATGGTAAATGGGAAAATACATTTTTCCTCCAACTCCTCTCCCTGCATAAAAAGAGGAGTAGTTATTTCTTTGGTTGACCAAGTTATCAAATATCAAGGATATTTTTTTTGCAATGGATACCTCATAAAATTGCTTAAAACCATTACAAAGAAACAACAAAAAAGGGCAGAAAAGAAGTCATCAACTTCACAAATCCTAACAGATATCATCCCATTGATGGATGAGAAGAAACTTTTCACTGTTCTACCCTATGTTCCAAAACTGAGAGACAAAACTGAAAAGAATCCTTAAAAAACCAAAGTATTGGGGTTGTAAATGATGGCTTTGATTTCAGAGAATTAAAGATCATAATATTAGATGTATGTGAATGCACTTTCATTTTTGATTGGCTACGTTTTCCTTCCTAAAGGGTAACAACCGCTCTCTTCATAATTCCATACTGCCAACAAAGAAAACTGTTAAAATACTTGAGATAATTTTGGACGATGATTTAAGATGGAACTCGCACGTTGACTATCTGACTAAAAAAGGCACCTCACTTTTACATTCATTTTCCAACCTAAAAAGATTTGGTACACCAACTCATGAACTACTACGCAGATCAAACGCTTGTGGCAGCTTTTAAATTTAATCTAACTTTTTCATTCAACATATCAGACAAGAAACAAAACAAGTATAAAATAGTACTTAAAACAATTGTAGATTGAAATCTAGCTTGTATTTTCTTTTCAGGTTTTGCTTATACACCAGTTGTTACTACAACCTACCATGTTCAACGATCATGATGCACTGTAGTTGAATATGGTAAGTGAATTGAAACAAAAACAGTTAAAAGAAAGGGCCAAACGATTCAAATTTAAAAGGTCCAATGTTTTTGAAGGGTCCAGAAATTTTGTGTGAAGATAAGTCTGAGAGTGATCGTATAAACTTTGGAGTGAGTACATTGGATTGGTAATCAGAATTTCTAGTGTTCTGTTTGAGATTCAGAGCTATTGGAGGGTGGATACCTCCCCCACACCTCGTATTTTCCCGAAATGCATCTGATTTTAATTTTGAAATGGCCATTTGTTGTCGTAGAAACTTCTAAAACAGCTCATTCAATTGGAAATTGAAAGGGCCAGTGCCTTTTTAATAGTCGAAAGTGGTTGGCTACTTACTTTTGGTTTTAATGTTTTAATAATAATATAATACGTTAAATGACGTTTCAAACAGATCGTGGTACCGTGTAGTAAGGAGCGACCCGGCTCAATAGTAACCGAAACTCTAAAAAACAGAATTTTTATATGTGTGGTTACATCAAAAGAATTATATTTTGATGCTGATTTTAAATATATAAGTTTCATTAAGTTTTGACTTACCCATCGAAAGTTATGAGCCTGAGAAAATTTGCCTTATTTCAGAAAATAGGGGAAAACACCCCTCAAAAGTCATATGGTTATTACTTCTTTAAACTTATATTTTCTTTCTCGAAGTTGTAATGACGATTTCGTAGTATCAAAATTTGAAGTCAAAAATGCAAATGTTTTTGAAATTCCGCAAAAATTAAAAAAAATTGTTGTGCAAAAAGGTGAAGTTTGCTAGAGAATCTTATAAAACAATATATGTAAAATGACTATAAGGAAATCTCATCTTTAGATGAGTTTAGTACGAACAGTGAATTAAGAGTTATATTTTTAATGTTTGGAAGATATTTTTTAATCATAATACTCAAAATAAGTGACATATAGCGATCGCAAATACTGTCGGTCTGTCTGTCTGTCTGTCCCGGTTTTGCTACTTCAGGCACTTCCAGGCAATCTAGGACGATGAAACTTGGCAGGCATATCAAGGACCGGACCACATTAAATTAGAAATGTCGTTTTCCCAATTTGACCATCTGAGGGGGGGAGTGGGGGCCAGTTAATTCGGAAAAATTAGAAAAAATGAGGTCTTTTTAACTTACGAAGGTGTAATCGGATCTTAATGAAATTTGAAGTTTAAAAGGATATCGTGTCTCAGCCTAGAACTTTTAATTTTTTACGAACGTTTTAGTAAAAAATATACTCAACTTACGAATTAACTTACTTAGCGAACTTCTACATTCGTATGTTTTTATTACGTATATGAGGGGGTTCACCCCTTCGTCAATACCTCGCTCTTTACACTAAAGCTTAAATTTTGTACCGATTCCTTAAGAATGACCCCTGAATCACGAAGGCCGTAGAATAAATAGTTGAAATTACAAAAAATACTTTAGCGTAAACAGCGAAGTACTACGAGGATTCAAACCCCTCATATGCGTCTCCAGGAAAAATTCCTGATGATCGACATCCGATTTGCATTCTAACATGAACCAATCGGCGATCAGGTCCCTGGTCAGTTGGTACTTTGTTGGACTTATTTGGCCGCTTTGAAGTACGTCCGTGTCGTCATCGTTCCGCGTCGACTCGATGTTGATGAGGATCGAGTTGTGGGACCGTGGAACGAGGTCACAGGCCTCCGCCTTCTTTAGGGCGGCTTCTATGGCCGCCTTTCCATCCTTCGAGATACAATCGTCGCCAAAGGTGAAGCAATCCACCGGAGCATTTGATAGTCTTTTCTCAGTTTTATCAAACAGTTCGTGGTAACGAACTGTAGTAAGGAGCGATCCGGCTCAATAATAACCAAAACTCTAAAAAATGGGATTTTGATACTAATAGATACATCAAAAGAACTAGATTTTTATGTTGATTTTAAATATATAACTTTCATTAAATTTAGTCTTACCCATCAAAAGTTACGAGCCTGAGAAAATTTGCCTTATTTTAGAAAATGGAGGAAACACCCCTTAAACGTCATAGTATCATATACCATCACATTCAGCGTATCGCAGTATTTGTTTTTTTTGATGGGCTGAAGTTAGATTATTGGAAGCTACAGTGATAACTCTGGTTAAGTTTGGTTTTTGAAAATGTCAGCGCTTGAAAAAACGGAGGAGGATTTGTTAGATTTTTTAGAGGGATTTTCTACGAATAGTTTTGGATACCCATCTGACTGACCGTATTTGAAACAATAAGTTCTATGAAAGACGTGGTTCTATCCGGTTTTTTATGGCTATAATGGAAAAAAGGTTGAAATCATTACGAAATATTTAGTGGATGAAAGGTGACAGAGATCGTTGGAAGGAAAAGAAGTTTTTGACCACCAACTGAACAATTAAAAGAAACAAAGGCTCAGCGATACGTCTCTCATAATGACAAAAGACAGGCCAAGGAAAAAAGAAGCTTTTGTCCCACCACCTGAATAATTAAAAGAAACAAAGGTGGTCATCAGTGCCTACCATACCCATAAAAATCTAAAATCTGGACTAGATGAATCTTCGGAAGAAAAAGAAGTTTTTGTCCCACCACCTGAACAATCATAGGCAATGCAATAGCGCTGCCTAAGTAAAGTGCGACGGCACCCGCCTGGCGCGCAGCATGGTCCCGCAGGTGGCGGAGATCGCGGAATCGATCCGCAGCATCTATACCGAGGAGGAGTTCCGCCAGATGATCTCCTACCTGCAGCGTGCCAATGACCATGTGGACGCCCTGCTGGCGAACGGTGTCGCCTGAACCTGCCGCCGTCCGGAAGCTTCGGATCGGTGTTGCCGTAGGGCGCGCTGCGGGGTTAGAACACCGGCGCTGCTGGGGCGTCGCCAAGTGGTAAGGCAGCGGGTTTTGATCCCGTCATTCCCAGGATGGTGTTTTTTTTAGTTAAGCTTATTTTTTGCTCATTTGTAAGGTCCAATGACATTTGTAAGCAGCCCAGTGTAAAAATAATATTCTTGGGCTTCTGAACTTGCCAAGTATTCCAATCATAAACAGAATTTGACCCTTATAGTTTTGAAACTGCCTTCTCTTTGCATCCTTGTACAAAAAAACGATATTTAGATATAAAAGTTTCACAAGGTTTCTTAGGTGTGAATCGAGGCATGGGAAAAAATTGCTGTACACAGATTTTTGAAACAGACAATGTTTCTGAAGGGTCTCTCGGAGGCGGAGATGAAGTCGCGGCGCATCTTTGGAAGTTGAGCGCCGGTTTTTGGCGGGAAATTCGACAGCCGTCGGAAACAGATCCGGCACTCGGAATCACGGAAACAACGGCACATGGCCCCGATCTGATTTGCGCGTCCAAAGCGAGTCCCGAAGTTTGTTCGCAGATCTTTGGAAGGCTCTAATCGGGGTGTTTTGATCAGAACTTAGCATTAAAGACGTGACTTCAATCGGGTATTCACGCTATAATTCCAACTGCCGGCCAATTATGTACGTAACACGACCCTTTTTAAAATCCATATTGTTTCTTCATAGAAAGGGTGCTTGTATAAATTTCAGTGGGTGCTCCTTGGATGGGTAAGAAAAAGTTTTAGTACTCTTAACAAAATTAAATTGATCGGAGGGTGGATACCCTCACCCTATACCTCGTATTGTCCTGAAATGCATCTGATAGAAATTTTTGAGATGGCAATTTTTTCTCAGAAAAACTTCGAAAAGGCTCATTAAATAGAAATTGAAAAGGCCTTTTTTAACAGTCATAAGTGTTTGAAGCGCACTTGCAAACGAGACTTTAAAGTCACAGCAGGAGTCTTTAGAGCTAACCCGTAAAACATTTGCCCTCGGTGCAGCTTCTCAGTTAACGCTATCGCAACTTGAAAGCACAGTAGCAACCGCGAAGGTTGATATTGCAAACTATCAGCGTTTATTAAAGCGTGATAAAAATGCCCTCGATTTTTTAGTGGGTAAAACTGTCACTGCGGATTTATTACCATCACAAAATATTGATGATGTACTGAGTTTACCGGATGTACCAGTGGGGTTACCGTCGGAGCTATAATGAATGGGCCTTAATCCCCATGGTTTTTCTTACAGCCAGAGCTCAGGAACAGGACAAGATTGACCTGCTTAACCTGGGGGTTGATGACTACCTGTATAAGCCGTTCAACGAGGACGAACTCAAAGCCCGCATCAATAACCTGCTCAAAGCCAAAACGCAAAGAGCGGAATATTGGATAGAAAAAACCATCGATCCGAGAGACATAGAATGGAAGGAATTTCCATCCAAACTGAAATTAGACATTGATCAATACATCCAGGATCACATCAAAGAAGACATTTTTTCATATTTACTCAAGGTAGAATTGCTGAACAATGATGTTCATGATCAGACACGCGTGCATGGTGTGATTTATGTGCCATCCCATCCCTTAGAATCACAGAATTGACACAATTCTTACTTGATTTTTCCATTTGGGGCGATAAATACTTGGCAATTAAAATGGCTGGATTTTTGCAGTCCTGAAGAAACTGTCACAATAAACAAAAAGGATTTATAAAAAAAACTCTCACAGTGAAACTTTCGCCAGGAGATCTGGTAGGTAGGAATCTTTTCGCCAGGTAGTTTTAATCATCATATTTGACTGCTTTGACAAAAGAGGGATAACTGCAATTACATACGTAGTCGATAAGACTAAAAGGAGATTATTAGATTGTATAAAACCTATATTTTTGCTGCGTAAGCTTGAAAAAACCCAGCTCACCTGTACTTTGATGTGCGTAATCAAGTTTAATTTGTATATTATTTTGGTTTTAAGTCGCCCTTGGTGCGTCAGCTTGTTGATGTGGTGTATACGGACGTAATTTTGACTCAAGGTGCAATTCAAATATTGCGTCGTATAAATAATATTTGTTATCTTTTTTTGTATTTCACTTTCGAACGAACAATCTTGAATACAGCCCCGAGGACTATTTGTGAAAAAATTGTATGACTCCTAGCTTTTGGTTCTTTTTAGAATTTTGGCATTGGTCCCCCCTACCAATAAAGTTTTTAAACGGCTGTGTAATTTTCACTCTAGAAATAAAGATTAATGTGATCGGCTTGCGAAAATACGCCACAAACCTATGACCAATGAAATTGACCAATCACTAGACCAATCAAATTAAAACACAATTCTTTTTACCATGGAAAGTCTCAAGTAAAACTTCTCCTGTAAAATATCCTCACATTACGTGAATCTTCTGGTCCTGAAGGTATCAATCGAACATGCTAAGGAAATCACCAGGTCCACAATGGGGAGCCTGGCCCTCATTCCATGCCCACAAAAAACCAGCGTTATCCAGCAGGACTTTAACCTATTTTGGCCATGTCGCCTTTTTAGAAGATATCAACTTCTCATTGTAAGGTGCCTTTGCTAGATAGCTATCAGGCAAATGTAATATCTGTAACCAAAACTTGATCATCTGTATAATTATGAAACTTATACATTTAAAATCAGCATTAAAATGCGATTTTTTTTAATGTAACTATTGGTATCGGACTTTAGAGTTTCGGTTACTATCGAGCCGGGTCGCTCATTACTACAGTTCGTTACCACGAAGTGTTTGACTACAGTTCGTTATCACTAATTGTTTTATATACCGGTTTTAAAATTATTTCTTTTCGGTATCTCAGTTGGGCTACTATTAGAATAATTTATTCCTTACTTGTTGAACTGCTTGAAATGCGGTCCGTTACAGGTCATTACTCCTTTTCTATCGTCATATCTATAACTGGAACTGGATAATTTTTCAACTTAAGTTTTCAATCATTTGAAAATGTTAAAGTAGCTGTAGAAAAATATCGACGAATATAAGTAAGAACTGAAATCCCATAAAAGCTTATTATCTACAAGAAAGGTAGTATACCTGGCTCCAGCGTTTTTTGTGTCTAATCTTGTCTTTATCTTTCAAATGAATGATAATTTTGGTTTTTCCAGGTAGTGTGTAAATTAGACGACCACCATATGGAGTAGGGACTTTTTTCGGAGCTCTAATTCTGGTGTAACGAAATAGGGTTTTCATGTTACGTAATAGGACATGTTAGAGAGTCAGGGTAAAGTCTGTTACGTAAAAGGGTTTATTTACATTCGGTTGTTACATAATAAAATTTATTAAAGGGACAGGAAAAGTGCTGTTGCATAATAGGGCTTGTTTACTTTTCGTTTTTACGCAATAAGACTATTTAGAGGGTCAGGAAAAAAGTTGTTACGTAATAGGATTTGTTTACTTTTGGTTGTTATGCAAAAAAGTTTAGTTTGCTTTTGGTTGTCACGTAATAGGGCCAATAGATATATCAAAAGAATCGGATTTTTATGCTGATTTTAAATACATAAGTTTCATCAAATTTAGTATTACTCATCAAAAGTCATGAGCCTGATAAAATTTGCCTTGTTTTGGAAAATAGGGGAAACACCCCTAAAAGTCATAAAATCTTAACGAAAATCCCACCATCGCATTCAGCGTATCAGAGAACCATACTGTAGCGGTTTCAAGCTCTTAACTACAAAAATGTGGAGCTTCGCATTGTTTGCCAGAAGTTTAGTTTAGTTTTTAAGAGTTTTGCCCGGCTCGAACTCCAGCGTGAGCGAGGCTGCCCCCTCGCGGGAGATCGCGGCGGTTTCCTCCACGCCGTCGACCGCCAGCAGCACCGGCTCCAGCACCTGCACGATGCCGCTGTCGACGTCCTCGGGGCCCGCGCCCTCCCACTCGACGTTCACGCTGACGTTCTCGACGATCACGTCGGGGAAGAACTGCGCCCGCATGTTGGGGATCGCGGCGGCGCCCAGCACCAGGAGCAGCACCAGGAGGAGGTTTGCCGCGGTGCGGTGGCGAGTGAAGTAGCTGTACCTGCCTTTTGGTGTATGCGCTTTTTTTTATCTCAACTGCTTCCCTGAAAACTTGCATGAGACCTTTAACGGGGGCAATAATTGAGGTGCTCTCAAATAAAATAAAATGATGCGGACTATCGTACAAATATTGAGCCAAGGCGGAATCGAAACCTCTGACCTTTGGCGTAGCCTCACAGCCTTGTCTATTGAAGACATATGTTCTAATAACCTCTCCCCTAGTTGCAGTTGGGTTCTTCCAATATAAAAACGGCCGCAAGAGCAGGGAATTCTATAAACACCATTTCGACATCAGGATTTCCGGTTAGCCGAAAGGCAATTGGCATATTATAAGCTGAATTTCCCGGTTCCAGTTGATCCAGAAACCACAACCGCTCCTGGGCAAAAGAAAGAACCGCGTGCTTTGTTCCTTGAATAGTAGTTGATGAGCTTAAACCTGCGTCATTGAGAGGTGAATTTCCGGTAATCGAAACACCGGAAAACCGGGGCGCTGAGTTGTTGTTGTTTTCAGGAAGTTCGTATCCCAGGCGAGATGCTAAATCATAGGTCGTATTATCGAGCTGTCGCATTTATCCATTTCTATCAGCAGTTTTCACACCATGAAGTGGCAAAAACCATGAGACTAAGTCGAAAATCTTCTGAGAAAAAAAAGGAATAAAACAAGAGCTAAGAGCTCATATGGCACTTGTGACGAGGTCGGAAGAGCCAAGAGCTCATATGGTATGAGCTCTAGCAAAATTATAAGAATCAATAGATTAATTTAAAAGAAAAATCTGAGGCTTAATGCTGGTCGGCATTTAAAGTAAGAGCTCTGAGACACAAGGTCCTTTTAAATATCAAAATTCATTAAAATTATCAAATTAGGTCCCCCCACCAACTCCATCAAAGAGAGTGGATCCATTCTGGTTACGTCAATCACGTATCTAGTACTTGTGGTTAATCTTCCCACTAAGATTCATTCCGATCTCTCCACTCTAAGCGTTTTCCAAGATTTCTGGCCCCCACCCCAAATTCCCCAAATGATACTGGATCCGGTCAGGATTTAAAATAAGAGGTCTTAGTTACGAGGTACTTTAAAATATCAAATTTCATTAAGATCCAATCACTCGTTTGTAAGTTAAAAATACCTTATTAATGGTGACTATGTAAGTTTTATCAGATACAGCTGGAACCTAGTAAAGAACAAACCACGGCACGTAATAACTAAAACTTAAGATAATACAAGCTTCTTTAGAGAAGTTTATAATAAAGAACGAACTCTTGACAAAAAAACTGAGCAATGTGGTTCATTCATATCACCTCCATTATTTTAACTAGGAGGTAACTGGAACGACTTTTATTTTTAAAATTTAAAATTTAGACTTACATAAAGAATCGATTAATAGCAGTTTTGATTAGACTTTAAATTGACCAATCGTTTAAACAGCATCACTTCGTGATGATCTAAAAGATTATGGAAATATGACAATAATGGGAAAAAATTGCTTTAAAAATTAAAGAACCGTAAAAAAGAATAGACCAATTAATAGTTGGTGGATGGCTCTCATTCGACAAAAATAAAAAATGATCTCGCAGTGAGTAAGAAAAGACACATATATGATTTTCTAGTTTTTCCAATGGTTAAGCTGGATTATTCTAGCCCAAAGGTTCCGGAGTTCAAAGCTTTTCCTGGAGATCTAAAAAACGGCATTCCTACGTCGATAAAACCTTTTGCCCCTCTCCTTAGATACGGTCTTGACTCTATGTGGATTACTTTACGATTAAATCACTGCTCGTTGGTTCTCAGAGATGAAAGTTCTTAAGCCGAAGTGGCCAGACATGACAATAAACAACAAAGAGAGATAAAACTCCACAAAAAAAACTCAAACGAGACTGCGGCTTGATTCTCACACGAGATTCTGCGGCCTCAAACGAGATTCTGGCCGCACTCTCGTTCGAGGTTTTTTTGTGGAGTTTTATCTCTCTTTGTTGTTTATTGTTCTTAAAAATTGAAACAGTTAAATGATTTCTGGAGTAGATCCCCCTGATCCTCCTTTCTGTGGATGACTCCAGGTCTCCATAAAAGCTGGAAAAAAAACTGGAGCTCATCATCAATGGTTAAAGGCCTATATGAATATATTTCATTTTCTGCATCAGTAGGCCAACTCTCAGTATTATCTTATTAAATTTCTGACTGTCGACAGGATGTTAGGAAGATATGGTATATTATTAATTCGGTTCTTAGACCTACTCCCCCTCTGCTTTCAGTTCCAACAACGCTGATAGCTGTATCATCGATGGAATGGCATTTGTGCGAAAAGTCAAAGCAGCAGGCATCTCTTTCTCTCGACTTGGAGAAAACCTCCTCCACTGTATTCTTGCTTCTTGTAATACTTCTACAAGGATTGACATTGTCTTTGATGTATATTTTAACAGTTCTATCAAAAACCTGGAACAAAACAGACGCTATGTAAATAATCAGATCAATTTTAGGAAAATTCTTGGAAGCCTGAAATTCGTCAAAGAAGTAGTTTTCTTGGAGGTAATTCTAATAAAACTGAATTCATAGGGCAGTCACATGCATTATGAAGCTGTGATATTAGTTTTGCCCTAATCTAATCCCCAAAACAGGATCAATCTTTAAAACAAACAGAGTATTAAACTCTAATCTTTCTTGTTCCAGTTTTTCCATTACCTGCTTTAACTGTATATACGTATTGATAGCTACTAGCCCATTTAAGATTTTCTCAACTGACGAATAAACTGTTTAGAGAGAATTTGGCTATTTGTAAAAGATTTGGACAAATATACACTTTCAGTTGAAGAGAACTGGAATAATTAAAAACTTGTCCGACAAAGCGATATATGTAATTTGTTTTCTCGTTCAAATAGTGAATATGTAAAAGAATTTGATTATATTAGAGGGGATGGAGGACTGCTGGTACTGCATCTAAATATTTAAGGGCTCATTTTGTCTCTTGATCAACTGAAGATTTTAAAGGATGATTTATAGCCACATGTTGTTGGTCTATGTGAGACTTTTTTGGATGGTTCAAATGATTTGCTGATGGATATGTCTGTTTTTTTCTAAACAGCTCAACTGAGCTCAGATAGGAAATGGGGGTCTTGCTTTTTTGCTAATTAAGATTAGCAATTATGTACTGTTGTTTGTTTTTCTTTTTGTAGAGTTAGCTTGGATTTTATCCCGAAAGCCTTTACCTGAAGATAGACTTATCAGGAAGTCTCTATACGCCTTCAAATCCTTTGGCATACCAACAGTATATTTTAAGAAAGTGGAACAAAAGAACTGCAATAGAACCAACACAGAACACGAAGATTATAAATTTCCTATCGAGATGGAAGCAGCAACAGAAGCAGAATACCACTGACAAATTTTAAGCTTGTATACTCGCTTACTTTCATAATCATCTAAAGATTAAATATTTCCTTTCATCTAGGTGTATCCACCTTGATTAAATTGATATTCCTTGAAAAAAGCTTTGTACCTAGAAGAGGACTACAGAGTCCAGCTGTTACAAGCAGCAAAAACAATAAGGTGACTGGAGAATTTGAATACGCGGGGTGTGTAACTTCAAACCCAACCCCTTCGTCTTTATTTCAAGATCTGGGATTTTTCTTGTAATGTTGTATAGATGCAGATGCCATTAATAGGGTAGGATTGTCTCGAAAATAAATTTCTGCTTCCATTTTTATGAATCAGTTGGCAAAAGATAGCAAAAAAAAAAAAAAAATAAGACCTTCAAAAATGAACCTTGTAAATTATATTTGCATCGAGATAGGCGATCCGGTCGGTTTGTTCTGATTACCCATTCTAGATGATTACGCTGGCCGGGGAAGAACTAGACTATGCATAGCAAATGCATTGCTATTTGCTGATTCACAATTTTTTTTTCATCTTCAAGTCCTGGCCGATGGGAAAAAAAAAGTTTTGGGCCCCTTCCTTGACAAAATTATTTGTTATTTCTTCTACCCTAATAGCTCTGTCGTCTTGTGTAATTATCCTTTTTAATATACTGTGCTTGGTTGTTTTTAGCTCCAAGCCAGATCGCAACTGAATACTTATTACCTTCGCTTAGTTGAGTGAATGAAACAAACTGAGAATATAGTTGTCTCCCTTGTCCGACTTAAGCTTATGACTCAAAGCCTGATTTGGAAAGAGGACCCCGGTGTTAAAGCAGTAAAATCGTCCTAAACTCTGGCTTCGTGTCGGAATCACATGTGGGCGGCCCTTGCAAGGCTAAGTATTGACTGGATCCGGTGATATTGGGGGGAATTGAGGAGGGAACCTAAAATCTTGGAAAACGCTTAGAGTGGATGGATCAGGATGAAACTTGGTGGGAAAAATAAGCACAAGTCCTAGATATCGGATCTTAAAGCAATATATTTATCTTTTAAAGCAATCTATTGATTCTTAGAATTTTGCAAGAGCTCATATCATATGAGCTCTTGGCTCTTGGCTCTTCCGACCTCATCACTAGTGCCTTATGAGCTCTTAGCTCTTGTTTTGGTACTAGTGATACCCAAGTTTTGTCGACCACCAGCAGGCCGAGGCGCTTGAACTGGATCGATTTGGCGAGCAGCGCATGGGTCCCGACGACGATATCGATGCTGCCGTCTGCCAGCCCCTGTTTGACGGCCGTCGCCTTTTTGCCGGTCACCAGCCTGGAAAGCTGGGCGACACTCACGGGCAGGCCGGCGAACCGCTCCGAAAACAGCTTGAAGTGCTGGCGGGACAGCAAGGTCGTTGGTACCACGATCGCCACCTGCAGGCCGGACATGGCGACCAGGAAGGCGGCGCGCATCGCCACCTCGATTGTGAATGGGATTCATTGTATGCATCTCACCTAAAAACTCTCAAGCGTCATACAAAAGCTCTCTTTTCTTTACTACTTAGATGCTTAAAAATTAGGCATTTTGCTAGGTTCAGCTTGGTTCTTGGTTGGTGGGTTTTTATAAACATGGTTATCCACATTGGATCAACAGAAGTTGTGGAAACTGCATTAAAAAATACACGAAATATTTCTATTTTAAAAAATTTAAGTTATTCTTTAGGTAATTGCATTTCGTCCATATTTTACAAGCATATTAAGCTGTTGCTAGGCCGGCCTGGAGGGGGATGGCCTTAAAATTAGACTTTTCAACCAACTCTAATAAAGTGGTTGGGGTAATGTCGGACAATGATAATTTACCTAAGCCATACTTCACACTTATTTCCCATAAGGATACTGCGCTAACTAAAATAACAGTGTCCGTTGATAAGATAATGTCTTGTGCCTTTCTGGTTAATTTATTGTGATCTAGTATAGCCCAAAGTACAGCATGAGTGTCGAGAAGATAGTTCATATTAGGAAATACTGGTGAGTTCCCCATCGCTCATTGAGAAGTATCGTATCGGAAATTTGTCAGAAAGTGACTCACAAAAGGTAAGGGTAATAAGAAACGTAGGAGAAAGCGCTGGGGGTCGAGAAAGGAAAGGCCGATACCGTTTTCTAAAGAAACACTCGTGACTGTTCAAATTTTTGACACTGTACCTTAAGGCCAAAAACGCAATGGTGTTTGGTGACATGTACGCCACTGATCCAAAGCGGGATCCTGATTTGTTGCATTGCACCGAAAAACCTTTCAATGGGGAGCCACGCATTGATCTGTTGACGGAAGATTGCTAAATCACATAGAAAGCCAACATGATAAGATGTACATCACAAAACCGAAGTGAAATCACAACTCAGAATTGAGATCGAACGCTCGAGTTGACGTCAGCGCTTACCAAAAGAACAACTTTTAACCGCGCTAGCGGAAACTGTTCTAGTTTTTGCGAGCGGAATAATGGTGCAATAATTAAAATGTCGCGTTCAAAATTCCGCCTAGTGTAAATCCGGCTTTACTCGCTGAAAAAGCCTTCATAAGAAAATGCGACACTCTCAGTGAGTGCCGGGCGAAGCTGCAGATTCGTGATTTCACGATTGACTCATCTGTCAAGCGTTTTCGTATTGTTTAGAATTAGTAGTCAAAATAAAACAACACTTGATTGAAATCCTATCTTTTTCAGAAGACAAATTTATCAGATTTATGAAACTATTTTGTTAGATAATTCTTGAAATCTTCAGTCACCGATAACATCATCGTCATCATCATGTCTTTTACCATTTCTCAGTTCTTCTTTTCTGGCATCATCGTCGTTATCGAGATATTGATTACTGGAAACTGTACTTCTTCTGTCTTTTGTTTGGTGTTTCCGTATTTCCTGTTCACCGGCGTACTCGTGCAGCGCATCTACGAACATACCGACCGCGTGGCTGCGCGGCATCCGGAGATCGAATTCATCAAGGCGCCCTACCTGAATGACCACAAGCTGGTGCTCGATACGTTTGCCGATCGCGTGCAGGAATTGCTGGGTGAGGAGTTGAACCTGATGAACTGCAAGCTGTGCAAGTATCGCGAGCAGATCCTGGGTTTCGAGCAAGAGCAGGGATTGCCGCAACAAAGTCATCACCATCATGTAGAGGGCATTTGAGGAATCAAGGACGTGGTTGGGTGACGGCCGAATACGGGATGTTACCGGGTTCGACCCATTCACGATCTGCTCGGGAAGCGGCGCGCGGCAAACAATCGGGCCGAACAGTTGAAATTTCCCGGCTGATTGGCCGCTCCTTGCGGGCCTGTGTCAACATGGAAGCATTGGGTGAACGATCGATTACCATTGATTGCGATGTGATTCAGGCAGATGGCGGGACCCGGACCGCGTCGATTACCGGCGGGTGCCTGGCCCTGATCCTCTGTCTTTGGAAACACGGGTCTCCAGTTGGCTTAGGGTAGTAGTTAATGTGAGATCCTGGGCAGCTAAATTTTGTGTACAATAAAGGAGCAATACTAAAACGACTGTTAAAGGTTGGGTTTTCATTGGATGTTATGGTTTAGGTTTATTCGTTTTAACTATGTTCCTACTAACTACTTTTCATGCCCAAGTATCTCAACTTGACTTGGATATTAACCCTTTTTTAACGGCCAATAACAAAAATTTCACAGTGCTAAGTAACTAACCAACATCCCACCCCTCAATGACTAATACCCTTTCTTGCCCTGGCGAGCCGTTTTTAAGGCCAATCCTTTGTCAAGACAGAGGATTGGCCGGTGCGCGATGGCTGTAACCGATCGCAGATCGCAGCAGATGGCAGATCTTTGACCGGGCTGTGGGCTGTCAGAATTCGCCATTCGCCGGTTGGAAAAAGGAAGGCACCATGATCATGCCAGGCGGTTTTTCCAGCAAAAGTGCGGATTTGGCAAAAATATAGAACGTTTGACAAAATCTCCTATATTTTTTAAATTATCCTAATTCCGAAACCAGACTGCGAGATCGGAGAGGTTTTCCAGCCTTTGAATGGTAGAATGACAACTCATGATTAATTTCCTTTACGATAAACGCCTCAATGAGATATTTTGTCATTATCATATTCAAATTTGACTTGCGAAAGTGCATAGATTTGAATGGTTTGACATTGAAGTTTTGATTTGAAAGCCTTCTCATCTGTTGATGGTATTAAACTGATGCATGCTTATTGCAGGTTCTGGTGGGTAGTGTTCTCATATCTCTTCAGGACTTCTTTGTTGTCCAAACATGCATCATGTCCTTAAGACTTGGTTTGATTCCATTTTCTAAGGCTGTAAAGAAAAGAAGGTTCAGATAGTTAGGGCTTAGGGCATGTTATGAAAAAAAAATCAGGATAGGCTGTCAAGTAATGTACTTCTGTGCAATTCAGATGGGACCAAAGAAAAGACAGGAGTCGTATCTGTTGGACTCACAAACGGGTTGCCACCACGGTCAGTTCCTAAAGTCCCAAAATCGCCCAAAATTGGGTGCTATACAACGATTTTCGGTGTTACAATCAAAATTTTTTTTGCGCCTGAAACAGGGTGGCGAGATTTCGGGGTACGCCATAAGTTGTACCGCTGTTTCTGCGTATTTTTGACATAGAGATTTGGGGACAATCTCTCCGAACATGAGGACAAGAAATGTGAGGATCCCAGTAGCAAGGGCAACCGCTTGCATCCCAAACCATCGAATTGTGATCAGCGTGGTCATGGAAGCAGCAAAGATATTGACGAGATTATTGCCGATTAAAATAGTCGAGAGAAGGCGTTGAGGATTAGACCGTAATGAGAGAGCTAACTTGGCACTCTTTTTCCCTTCTTCGGCCAAAGCCCGAAGTTGTTTGGTGGGAAAAGTTCTTCAAATTATTCACACTCAAACGCAGTAGCAATTATTTTACAAGCTGGAAATAATTACGGTTTCATGATCTTGGCCCATTCAAGGAGAAAAAGAGCCAAGATCATTTGTGGATCAGGACAGAAAACAAAACCAGTAGCGATGTTGTATGTTTTGCATAAAAAAATACATTCTGTCTCCAAGTTGCACACTATTTGTCTTCAAGAAAAAAAAATCCTTTTTTTCTATCAACTAACTGTTTATCTTGTAATTTATTTAAAATCGAACTTTTACTTATAGTTCGTTGCTACAAACTGTAAAGCTTTTAGTACTTAAAAAAAAAAAAAACTTCATATTCTAATTAAACGAACCCTGTGTTTCAATTGCCGTTCTTAAGGAATTGGGACAAACAGCCAAATTTTAGAATAGGAAGGGGTCACCCTTCAAATACAGAATAATTTCTTTTCGTTTTGGTTTTTAATGCTGTTCCTTACTTACAGTTAAAAAACCTGTTTTTCTGTTTAATTTCTGCATGAAATATCCCACTTTTCCTAGGGAGAAACTCCTCCGTACTCACTACGGAAGCGAGAAACCCTGCCTCCGAGAACATTGACAGCCTTTCAGCCCTTGAGATCGTCAACGTCATCAACCGTGAAGACAGCCGAGTGGCAGAGGCGGTGGGACGTGAGGCGGAGGCGATCGCTCAGGCGGTCGACCGCATCGCTGAACAAATCAGACAAGGCGGGCGGCTAGTTTATCAGGGCGCCGGCACCTCGGGCCGGCTCGGTGTGCTGGATGCCAGCGAGTGTCCACCCACTTTCAGTACGCCTCCCGAAATGGTGGTTGGGTTGATTGAAGAGAGCCATATTAAAACTTAAAACAGGAAATTTGTAATAATATACTGGCCATATCAATTCCCTGTTATATATTTAAATTTAACTTACACTTTAAGAAGATAAACCACACTTTCAAACACACAATTTTAAGAAGCACCCAAATTTTAGGCCCTGCTTTTGGAGAGCAAAGGATAACAAAACATTCATAACAACTCATAACCATGACAATATATGGGATGGATTTGAGCATGTAGCCAAAAAAAATTTAAAACTTCAGCTTCAAAGCAAAGAGACTACCAGGGTTAGGAGAGAACTTGCCCGCTAGAGATAGCAACTGAAGTCGAACTAGAGAAAAAATCAGACGAAGTTTATCCTAAGCTTCCAATACCAAGATCTAAGAACTCGGACCACAGAAAGAGAATCCCAGGAATAATAAGAGCTGTTTGAGCGGAAGTATCATAAACGTTTTTAAAAACTCCTGTTATATAGATTAAAAGTTTTATTGGAATGGGGAGCCAGTAGATCTTGACTCATCAATTATAGCATCGAATGTTGCATGTGCTATGAGCCCAATTTTTGCTAACATTGACCATTTTTGCGCCGTCTTTCGCGATGCCTGCATGTTCGACCCGTTTGCCCACCATGAAACCGGTAATATTTTGCAGGAATACCAGCGGGATACGGCGACGATTACACAATTGCACAAAGTGCGCGCCTTTTTGTGCCGACTCCGGAAACAGGATGCCGTTATTGGCGACTATCCCGACCGGGTAGCCGTCAATATGCGCAAATCCGCAAACCAGGGTCGCGCCGTACAATTTTTTGAATTCCTGGAATTCCGACGCGTCGACAATACGTGCGATAACTCAAGTTGCGATAGGCAATTACAACGTAATTTTTAAACATAAGCATGCTCCAGTAAAATAAGTTTTCGATAAACGCAGGAATGGCTGCGAAAAGCTGTATCCAATACCAGCAATACGCTCTCGCCCTGCTTTCGTGAACGGTGATGGCGTGATAGGTTTCTGCCAGGTCGCCAAGCGTCGTATCGCCAATGTCTTGTGGGAAGAGGCGGCGGAAGAGCCATTCGGCGAGTTTGGGGGGGCTTGTTTGCTTTTGTTGGTTCATAGAATTTACTCTGGTAATTCGTAGTAGATAGTGAAGGACAATGCAAACAAATAAGACATTGGTCGGGTTGTGACAACCCTCAGGACAATGTGAAAGAGCATTGCGCATAGCAGTATTGCTATGCACAGTTAGAAGTAATTTTAACAAACATACAGAGAATTGTTTCTATCTTATATAATAAAGGTAAATGAAATTATCAAAACGCCCAAGATTTTTACATATTGCACTGTCCCTCCTTCAATTTTTTTAAATTAGTTTTCTTGATTCTTCGATATCTATTAATCTCATTAAGGATATCTAGCGCTGCCCCCCGCCCGTTCCAAGATAAAGCCCCCCGCGGCAATATCCCAAAGCCGAACGCCATGTTCGACAAACGCATCCAAGCGCCCGGCAGCAACCCAACTGAGAGAAAGCGCCGCCGCTCCCATGATTCGAATCTTACGCACCTTCGGCAACAGTCGCGTAAAATTCGGTAGCGCCACCGCCATCGATTCCGTCGATCTCGAAAACCCAAACGCCACAATGGCCTCCGCCAAGGCCTTCCGCGAGATGGTGGTGATCTTGCGCCCGTTCACTCGGGCTGGCCCTTCCTTTTCGTTTGTACAACAATTTTTTTCTGATTGAGTTATCTCTGTTTCAGATTGTTGTTTTTGTAATGGAGATGTAGAACGAGATATTTCAGCTATTTCATTAAACGATATCAATTGGTCATCAATTTTACAAAATTCAAGTTGATACAAGTTGTTTTTCTTTTGTTTTTCTTCTGTTAGTGCTTGATCAGATTCATTTGTTAGAATATTAGATGGGTCGGTTTTATAAAAAGTTTTTATTTGAACGAAAGGATTGAAATTTGTTGATTTTTCTTGTGTTTGAAGGTCGTGCCGATATGGGCAAAATCTCTGGTTTAATAAAGCAAAGATTAAGCGCATAATACCCGCATACAAATGTATGAAATTAGTAAACCGAGCCATGCGCTCGGTTTCTTCGTATAAGCGTTAGGAAAATTATGGCAGGCAAAATTCCACGACAGTTTATCGATGACCTATTAGCCAGAACAGATATCGTTGAGTTAATCGATGGTCGTATTGGCTTAAAAAAAGCAGGTAAAGATTATCAGGCTTGTTGTCCATTTCACAACGAAAACACTCCCTCTTCATGGCGACGACTCATCACGAAGGATGAAAGTAACGCGTCGTGGCGACGACTCATCACGAAGGATGAAAGTAACGCGTCATGGCGACGGCTCATTACGGAACGTGAAAGCAGCGCGTCATGGCGACGACTCATCACGAAGGATGAAAGCGAATTCATGAAAGCAATGCGTCATGATGATGACTCATCACGAAGGATTGATGGGATAGCACCGGAGAACTGGAGGGGATGTTGATGGACAAATCCCAGCAGATGCATTTTGGGAGTAGAAAAAAATGATGATGTCGCAGGCGAATCCGCTTCAGCTTGGTGAACGGTGCCAGCTTGACCAGGTTCGCTTCGGTGAAAGGAGTGCCGAACAAGTACAACTCTTCCAGCTGGACGAGGCCTGACAGGTGATCGAAGGTGTCGCCCTGGACGGCTGTCTCGTCGAGTCCAAGCACTTTCAGTTGTGTCAACTTGCCGAGCAGACGAACGTCGGGATCGGTGATCGAGTTGCCACGAAATTGCAAATTCTTCAGCTTCGAGCACATGGCGATTTGTGCCAGTGCTTCCCCGGTGACTTGCGTGCATTAAATTATAAGTTTTGTAGAACCATTCTAGGTTAAATGTATAACGTGTTTGTTATTTACTTCCTTGCATTAGCACTGTTTTGGTGTATTTTTTTCTGAGGCTGATGTTAAAGCATTATGTAAGTGTTTTTATAAGTTTGCAAAATATTTGTTAAAACTTCGGCCTTGGTCAAGCGACAACAGCATATCAAGGAAGTATGAAGTGGCCGTAATTGCTGTACAGAAGCGTCTACTGCGGTATAGGCAAGATCTTGATCCGAAAAGTAATTTATATATAGACGCTCGACCGTATGGATCTCTGCAACGAAGGGGACGTATGCAAAGTCCCCATACAGCATCTTGGTGAGCACATTCCGATATCGTACTCGTGCAATGTACTCTTCAAAGAAGGCCCAGCTATGATCATCTTTTGGTTTCGGTCGATGTGGTGGGTAGTAGAAAAAACTACTCAACAAACGCTCCGTGGGGTCTCGGAAGGAAGATATGGCTGGCTCGTTCCCTTTATAATTTGGACGGTGATCGACACAACCCGTTAGGTAGGGACAAAACAAGTCAGGACGGGTGACTCATCTACATCGACGATGTATTTGATCTCGACGTTGGGCTGAGCTGCAAAGGCTTGCAAGACGCTATTGCCTCGTCCCCGCACTCCAATCGCAGCAATTCCAATCTTGTCATTGGGTGAAGTAGGTCGCGGCGACCTGGATTCGGCAGGCGTTTGCTTGCTCGAAAGAAATGCGGCACCGGCGGAAGCTCCCGCCACAAAGGTTCGGCGATCCATGATGACTCCATGCGTGAGAAACGCGAAGCGCGAATGTGATTCAAATTCGCAGCCGAGAACCGATGGGTCAAGGGAGGATGTAAACATGGGATGGATTATTGCAAAATATTCATGAAAAGTCATGTATCGAAAGGGGTGGATATCTTCTGTAATAACAAGGGTAAATTTTAAGATGAATTTGGGCTGGGATCACAAAGTGCTGATCTCCGACGTGGATCAGCACTAAGAAGAGAGATCCATGCAGGGATTATATGTTTTCCTTAGATATCGTATCCCGGCAACCATTCAGACTCGACAACGCACTGGTGAAAAATCGAATGTGGTTCTCTTGGATATGAATTCCCTTTGATGGAACTAGGCTAATGACGAATTTTCTTAATCCATAAAAAACACTATGTCAGGTAAAACGAACAGAAATTAATTTCAAAAAACTTTTCCCGCAAAAGAAGTTTTCAAGCAAAAGTAAAGAGCTAAATTACGCAAAAGATAAGAAGAAATAAAGTCAAATAATTTTTCAATCAAAAATCTGCCATAAATCACTGTGCACTGTGCCTCTGTGCCTTTTAAGGATCAGGGTGTAATTTATGTTGCACCGAAAACAAAAAATATTTGGAACATGTCCCTTTCTATGTCTTGTTTGGTATGTTCTAAAACTCGAGGCGTATTCTTGTATATATCAATGTCCAAAACACAGGTACTAATGTAATCTGCTGGAGGTCCTCCAGAGGGACGGTGTGATGTGGTAATCGTGATGGGTCGTCCTGTACTTTTCTTGCTCCAGATAAGTGCCATTTTGGCACCGAGACCAAATTTACCCCTTGTTTGTCTTACACCGTACTTGCTCCCTGACAACACGCGTCCCAACAAGTCCGGTATTGCCTTATGTGACATCCCACATCCATTATCACGAACCGGAGTCCCTCGCCGAGTGCCACGATCTTCGGATCCGGGCGGTCGTTCATGCCGTTGAGGTTCAGGCACAGCAAGTACGGTCGCATCCGTTCGAGGGACGCCGCGAAGTCCGCGACGCGGTCGTGGCCGTGGTGCAGGTTGTAGACGATGCCGACGTGCGCTGCGCCGTGCTCCGTCCGCAGGTGCTCGCAGACCGCGACGAGGTTCTCGGGCTGTCCGCCCCATCGGCCGTGGTTGTAGAGGCCGACTTTGCACCCGTGCGACGCGGCTTTCTCGACGAGCGGGGGGCGGGAACTCCGTCATAATAAGAATAATTCTAAATTTACACATTTGCAAAGGATTATTTTCAAAGATTGACATGCAGAATATAAACCTATACAAAAGTAACAAGGGACAGAGGGGTAGAATGTCCCTCGTAATTAGAATAATCTTAAATTTAATAATAAAAAGATTAATCAATCATAAATTTCTTTTGGTCAAATGAAAGTAGACAGTAAAATTAAGGTACTCTTCATGCTGGTAAATTTCAGCTCCTGCTCTATTTAGAGTATAACTAGCATATAGCCTGTTGAGTTTTACGTCATCTAAAATTTCATATTAATAAAAATATGGAACATGTAAAATTGACAAGAGTGATAACTGAAACAACGAAGAAGATGCACGAAGGAAATTTCTGGTTTTTGCCCCGTTTTGTCTACCTCTCCTACCTCTACCTCTCCGTTTTGTGTCCTACGAGGGTAAGAAATCTTTTATAATCTTTTAATCGTTTAACTTAAAATCTGTTCATGCTTTAATCTTTATCCGTTAATCCTTTAAAATAATTTAATCGTAAAATCTTTTATAACCTCATTTCATTACATCACGGCTTGAGGCGGATACATAATCAATCGCTACATTTTCATTTTGACTCAAAAAGCTGTTGATCAGCGGCGAGACGATATCAATGTCTGTGGTGGAAATAACCCGTAATGGCTCCACATCGGTGGGGCCAAACAGCATTCGATTTTCAATCTCGAGTGCCAAAATCGATAGCGCGCTGACAAAAAATGCAACTATTGCGCAGGGAATGACAAGGAGACGCATGCACCTGTTCCTTCCATATTTTTGATGCGTAAAGCCCCATTGTGCGACAGCTCCTTACTTGCAGTTCGTTACCACGAACTGTTTCATAGCACATTAGAAAATGGACGAGAAAATGCTTGTAGTATTCTGCTTATTTCAATTTGTAGTAGTTCAGTATGGATTTAGTGTTTGTTGAATAATAATGCTTTAGAAAATATGCAACAAAATTCTTGTGATGTTGCTTATCTCAGTATGTTGAAGTTCCGTATGTATGTAGTATTTGTTGAATAATAACACATTAGAAAGTATAGAACAAATTGCTTGTACTATTTTGCTTGTTTTAGTATTTAGTTGTAGCTTATATGTGAAAAACAAAAAAAAACGTTCAATATTTTCTACTTGCTCGAATGGATAGATAGTCCACAGGTTTTGTTAGAGTTTATAATGGCCAGTCGGGGCACTTTCAGTCTACACATGCTTGCTCCCAGAATGGTTGGAGTGTGTATTGCGTGCAGAGTGTAGAGACTATGCCTATGCTATGCATTCTTCAAGCTGCCATATGCAAAGAACAAATGCTATAAATCATTCCCGTGCAGCCACCATACTCCTACTACAATGCGCCGTCACCAGGCTTGTCGCCGGTTGGCCGACTGTTCGATATCGGACGGGTTGTCCTGTTCTTCCTTCTTGCGCACCTCCAGATTGGGGTTCTGCGCATCGGTCATGTTTTCCAGCAGCAGGGCCTTTTCGCTATCTGCCACCAGAACGTAGCTGCCATGTTTCAGTCCGCTCATTACTGATCCTCCTGCTCGTTGGATTTTGTCACGCGGGTCGCACCGGCCGGGCGCTCCATCGCGCGCTTTTGCTCGTCTTCGGTCGCGACCTCTCGGGCCAGTCGGCCCCCTGTGCGTCCGCCTTGGCAAAACGGGGCAAAGTCAGTGCACCAAAGCCGACGCCGAGTCGCCGGACAGAACCGCGCCGCCGCAGTGGCAAACTGACGATCGCGGCCGCCCTTGATGACACAGAACGCACACGCAGCTTAGCGTCGATGCGGCGCGCCCGGGAACGCGAGAAACGAGCCGCACGCGGCAACGTGGATGCAGCACCGGTCAAGGTCTATCGTGAGGTCACTATTCCCGACGCCATAACCGTACAGGAACTCGCCAACCGGATGACGGAACGCGCGGTTGATGTCATCAAGGTCTACTAAAACCAGACAAGCAGCTGTCGTCAGTCTTAAGAGGAGATATAAGGTCACAGTTTCCTGATATAAGTTCAGCTTGAGCTTTGCTTCTGCGCAGTGGGTGAGGTATTGCGACACTTCCAGATTTATTCAATTCAATTGATGAAAGACACTCTTCCAAACTTCTACTCTTGTGTACACAACAAATTACTTCCGAGTCACTATGGGTTCGACGTAAAGGGGAAAAAACTAATTCTAAGTGTTCATAGTGATAACTATGACGGTATTTTGCTTTTTGACGCTGGCCAACGCACAACAAGGTGCAACAGATGATATAGAACAGATCACGGTTACTGCTAGCCGAACGGCTAAAGCCAATACTGATCTAGCACTAAGTGTTGGTAGCGTATCAGAAGAAGTGATAAGAAATGACAATGCACAACATGTTTCCGAGTCTTTGGAAACAATCTCGGGCGTATTGCTAAACCAGCTCTCGGGTGGTCAAGGCCATAACGCCGCAATCCGTATGCCCATAAACTATGGCGGCTATACCCTTTACCTTCAGGACAACGTGCCATTGCAATCTCTTTTCTGCACTGGCTGGCTCAGATCTGATCAGCAGAATGATGAACCCTGATCCCTCCAAGCGGCCCTCGATGGCAGAGGTCTGCGAGCACAGCTGGCTGCACATCGGCAAGGATCTCTAACTCCCTGAAGCCCAGCAGCAGCATGTATCCGCCGAATTTATCCAGAGGCCGGGCCAATCTATCCAGACGGCCTCCGTGAACTAACAACCACACACACAAAGACACCCGCAGCGGACGTTTTTCGCAATCCCGAATGTAAATCACAGGGAGATTTCCTCCTTTGATCGTATAGTTTTAATATTTGAATTATGGAAGACCGGGCGCATATCCGGTGCGGGAGTTAGTCAATGGGCCAAGACCAAGCCAGAATCCTTTTGATCGAGGATGAACCGGTCATTACGGATATTCTCAAAAGATTATTTGCACCCGAGGGTTACCAGCTCACCTGCCTTACCAAGGGCGACGAAGCCATTGCCGAATTGGAACACAACCAGAATTTCGATGTCATCATTACCGATTTAATGTTGCCCGGCGCTTCGGGGATTCAGGTCATGCAAAAGTCTCGATACGGAGTAATTTCTATTCATTTTAAGTTTTAATGTTGCTCCTTAATTTAAGTTTTTTTTTAATCTTTAGAAAAGAATGAACCTCAGTAATTATCACGTAAGAATTAAATACCATATTCAATATTAGCACCACCATAAGGATGAATTTCGATTACCACTGTATTGGATTTCTCACAATAATCACCAATGCTATAATTCAACCATTGCTATAACTCATTCATATGGAGACAGATAAGTCTTGCAAAAAAAAACTTCAAAACGGTCTTTATCTTGCAAAAGTTTGTCAAGTGGAAGTCTTGACTGAAATATTTGAATAATTTTTCAACTTTTCACTGGGTGTTTATTGCCCTTGTTTTCTTCCTTTCTTCGCAATTTTGTGTTTTATCATGATTAGCCAGTTTGGTCTCAGAAATTATTAACATGTCGGGCTGTGGTGCTACTGCTACGGGTGGGCGTAAAAGGGCTGTGGTGGAAGGATTTCATAACTGGGAAGAATGTGACCGTCCCAGCACGCCGGCCTTTTGGTCACACTTATTTATGATTATGGCAGTCATAGTTGAAAGCTGGAGAAATGGTACAAGCCATCGCTAATATTCCCAATGTCATTCACTTTTTGGGAAAGAGTAACCCTATTCCCATGCGAACCTCTGAAGCGAATCGAATGCTGGGCAAGGTAGACGAATCGCAAGATGCGGGCGAATCTTTGATCGAACCTTTTATCGTAGGCGAAACCGTCAAGATTATCGACGGGCCGTTTAGCGAGTTTGTGGGAGATATACAGGAAGTGAACGAGGAAAAGAAAAAACTGAAGGTAATCGTTAAGATTTTTGGTCGCGGAACAGAGGTAGGGGCCACGCGGGACGAATCTGGTCGCTTTCGTGCCGCAGTGTGGGCAGGCTCAGTCTCACCGAGGCCAGCATCAGGTCCTCGGCACGCGACTGCGCGACGCGGCGATCCGCCAGCCACGCGACGGTCCCGATCGCACCGACCAGGAGGGCCGCGACGAGCACGATGCACAGCGCTCGATGTCGCCGCGCCCAAGCATGAAGCTCGGCGCGAAGACCCGTGCGGTGCGCGCGCACCACGCGCTGCTCCAGATAGGCTCGCACGTCCGCACCCAGTGCCGCCATGCCCATCATCTTCCTCCTCGTCTTCTGATTGGCTGGATCGATCGTCAGGCGTGGAAATGGTACAGTCGGCGGTCGACGACGCAAAGATCAACGCCGACATCAACAGTATGTCCAGCAGCGAGCACCGGTGCTGTTGGCTCACTCACTCTCTTATCGAGCAGACATTGAAAACGTGGAGTTTGTTTGCGACAAGGCCGAGAACATGCTGATGAAGCTTGTGCGAAGAATGGGCAACAAGAAAATCGTGGCCGTCGTATATCCTTCCCACTTCCATCACCCCTAATGTACTGGCCGCTTCCTTAGTACATCATGTTTATATTGGTCTTTCTCCATTCTTTTGAATGACTTGGACGCATCCTCACTATAGTCAAGATTAATGTTCTTGGCAATGATTCCATCTTCAATAATACTGCTACTACGTGGTGAAACAGTTGATGATGTTGCCTTGGTAGAAGACGAGGAACGCGAAGCCGACGACGACATGGCGTCGTTGTTGTCGTGATGATGGTGATGGGACTCATATTGGAGGAACTCATACGAGTCGTCGTCGTTGTCACATCCTCCGAGTTACAAGTCCTAACTTAATGTGAAGTCGACGAGGAAGAACTTTTTCCGATTCAATAAGTTGACCTTACTTAATATTGCTAGTTTCAGACTGAAAAGATGTTCTGTTTGGCCTTTATTTTTTTTTTTTCAATGATTTTGCTTTGCACGATTATCTCTCAACAATGAAAAAGCAACAAAATATTATCAACCACCTTGAAGACCGTTACTATGACTATGACCTTTAAATCACCATAAATTTGCCAATTTAGTTTCTTTTATATAATTAAATTTAGAATTGCTACCACCACGCGCACGCAGGCCATTCGCTAAGCGACCTACATTGTCAGCCAATTCTTGATACGTGATATGCGCACTATCGTTGGGGTCGTCGCCTTCCCAGATAATTGCTGTCTGAGTGCCGCGTTCATCTAAGTGCCGGTCAATGCAGTTTTCAGTGACGTTGAGCTTAGCGCCACTGAACCAAGCAAATTCTCCGGTAGGGAAGTTTGCCGAGCTGACCGTGTGCCACTTTTCTTGCCAGGTTAAGAATTTATCCGCCTGTTCTGCCCAGAAACCGTCTGGGTCCTGGCCCTTGGGAAAATTTCAAAAGAATTTGAAAACGGAACCTTCCAGATAAGAGAAGAGCTGGAAGACATTCATATGAACATCGAAGCGCGGCTGGTGGAAAAGATCGGTGCTCTCGGTGGCAAATTGCATACAGGAAGAAGCAGGAACGATCAGGTGGCGCTGGACATCCGGCTGTACCTGAGAGATCAGGTGAGGGAAATCACACTCAGCATCAAACGCCTGGCAAAGGTGTTGATCGGTCTTTCCAAAAAATACAAGGACCACATCGTTCCCGGATACACGTAGACTGATGAATACGGGTGGGAGTGGCCATGGTGCACCCACCCGGGCTACGGCCATTATGCCTACCTCGTACGACTAGTAGAGTGCGACGGTACCCTTTTAACACCTCTATCCCTCGATACATTTATACGTTGACAGTACCTTTTCCAATCCCGGCATCCATCCAACTGTCACTCGATGTGAACCGACGTGCCCGCTTTTTTCGTCATCGCAGGCTATTGGACGAGTTGGAGGAGACGATTTGGCCATATCTACTTGACCATGCTTGCAACCCAGCACGGTATTTTTCGTGAGTGTACAAACAGTGATATGACCGAATTGGATTGGTTTGGAAATTCTCTCTAACTTTCTCTTTCTCTTTCTCTCTCTTGCTCTGTTTATGAATTCTTTTTCAAACATCTTGCCAGTGAGTCTATTCGATGTTTTGTATTCGTTGCTTTTGGTGTATATGGAATACTTTAGAACATCGGATTTTCGTTTGTTTTTTTTGCAGAGATGTTCGCTTGTTGGTGTGTGCGTGTGTGTTTTTCTAAACAAACTTTTCTTCGTTCATAGTCATTAAAGATGATAAACTTTAGCGTAAAGAGTGAGGTCTTGAGGAGGGGCCGACTTAATTGCCTTATATACCTATTAATTTCTGTTCGTTTTAACTTTTAATGTTGCTCCTCGCTTTCGGTTGAAAAAAATAATTTGTTTTAATCTCTTATCTTTTTTAAATATTGCAGGAAATTGGGCTCCTTCTACATTGACAATTCCTTTCCCTTACGAAAAATTCCTCCATTAGAAGATCCAGTAATATGGATTTTTTTTTCAAAAAAAGCTTTTTGTTGGCAAGGCTTTTTTTCTTTTCGGCCGGTGACGTGTTGATCGACGCGTTGTCTGTAGAGCTCATCTGGGGGCTGCTAGTTGCCGAGTGCGGCTCGCGTCTGAGGGAGACTCGCGTAGATCTGCTTCTCCGCTTCTGCGCGAAGGGCTTCGACGCGAATGTCCTCGACGACTTCACTGGCGAACGCGAACGTCATGAGGTTCTGCGCCGCCGCCTGATCGATGCCTCGAGCGCGAAGGTAAAACAGGCCCTCGGCATCGAGGTGCCCGACCGTCGCGCCGTGCGTACAGCGAACGTCGTCGGCGTCGGGAATATTTAGGGAAAATCAAATTTCTTAATGGGAAAATTGGAGAATTTTGGGGATATTGGGAGCACTGCTTGCAAGAGTCACGGATCAAAGAAGCTTGGCGATCTCTGATACAAAACGTAATGAACGGTAGAAATGCCACACCTTGTTGGAACCAGAGTTAACTGGTTAACAGAGAAAACTAGAACCCGCCACCCAGAGAATCGGTGTAGCATGTGGTTCAAGAGCCGGAATATTTTTGGCGAATTTTGAAGAAGCTTCAATTTTCGAGAGATCTTTGGGGGCGAAGGCGGAGCCGACCGTGGGAAATGCCACTTCGATGGGCGAGATCACCCCGATACGCGGTTTCGACATGTGTCGCCCCTACCCCAGCAGCCGCTTGAGCTTGCGCACGCCCGTGTGGGCCGAAGTCAGCACCGGCCGGTCCGGCATGTCGGTGAACAGTGTCATTGCACCGGTCATGGAGAACTGACCGAGCATCAGGCAATCGCAGTCGGTCATCTTGTCGGCGGCATCGGCGACCATCCGGTCGTGGGTCTCGACGTCGCCGGCCAGGATGATCGGCTGCTGGAGTTGGCCGAAGTCTACTGGCAGGACGGTGACCGGGAAAAAGCGATTAGCCGGGCGGAGTCCGCATTGGAAACCGTCCGTCATGTGGACTCTGTGTTATCCCGTCAGATAAAAGAAAAACTCGATGTCTGGCAGGCACGCTCGTAGAAAACTCCTTGAAGTATTCAGGGTTATTTGAAAGGGATCATGGCCACGCGGTTGCGACCTTCCTTTTTTGCCTCGTATAAACATTCGTCCGCTTCATTGATGCAATCCTTGGGATCCTTGTCCTTGTCTTGGATGACGTCATCACCGACGAAGGCAAGATCGACATCCTGAAATGCCGGCCGCTCGCCCGCATGGGGTATTTCGATTACACGTCGGTCGAAAGCGTGTTCGAGATGGCGCCGGACGGCCCCAACCTGGACAAGATACAGCGCGGCCTGGAAGGGCGGGCCCGCGGCCGGGACGAAGCGGCGGAGTAGTCTTTCGTCCGGGAACGAAAAAACGGGCGCCCGCGGACGCCCGTTTTTTTAGTTAGTTGACCTGTCGTCAACGAACGTAGAGATGAACCTCGTTCGTGCAACAAAATATCAATGTCATCTCCTTCTAGGTAATCCCTCAAATCTCAAACACTTCTATTTTTGAAACTTAAATAAACTCATTTAATTTGACAATGCATGACAAAAAATTTAGCACTCAGCTCGGAATACATCATCACGTACCACAACTTTTTGCTTGCAATACGATTGTGAAAGTTTTCCTACCGCTGGCGCAAAAACCATTTTAGACGTAGTCCAAAGCGGTCCCACCCATCGGCCAAGATACGATTGTTTATCTTATTTAAAATTTGGAATTTTAATTGTTACCTTCTCGGGTGTCCGCGAAAGCGCTGCGGATGTATTCGGTGGAAGGCAGTATGTAGATCATGCCCTGGTGCTGGGGACCGGCCTCAAGGCCCGGCATACACTTGAAGTCGGGCAAAGCATCGAGTGCAAAATTCATACGGAAGGTACCGGACTCCATGCGATACGCATTGATGTCCTCACGGAAACTTTCGTCCAGGTGATGTTCGTCAAGCAAGCCGAGGAAGGTCCGTTTCGGATCTGCGTTGGACAGGACTGCACTGGACAGGATGCGTTCGCCATCCACTGGGGTATCACCGGCGGTGACTTCTTCGGCCAGGGGCGCGCTGCGATTGAAGAGGTGGATCTCACCTTTCTGCAAACCTACTCCTTCTATCAGCCGCCATTTCCGCACAAAGCCGACAAGATCTACCGGACTTACTGTGAGCGCTATCGGCCTTGCGACGGGCGCAACGACATCTTTTCGCCGGTCGGTACCGCCCATGCCTATGACCTGGTGTACCTCTTGAAGGCCGCCATTGAAAACGCCGGAACCATCGACCGTCTCGCGGTCCGCGATGCAATGGCAAGGGTTTCATCGACGGGCGCGGTTTTCGCCTGCCGACAATCTCGGTCCGCCCGGGCAAGCCCAACCGCGCCGCATCGTCCTTCATGTCCTCGATCCTGCGCGAGCCGCTGAACGGGCAGGAAGCCGTCTGTCCGGTGGACGAGGACTTCCCGCATTTCTATCTCAGCCCGCGCAAGTGCGTCGAAAACCTGATCCGCGGGGCCGAGATCGCCGAGGATGACCTTGGCCAGAACCGCGCCATGATGATGCCTGGGCGCACATGGACCATCCGCCAGGTGATAATTCTAATAAAGTTTAGCTGTTAGATAACGTCGATGGTAGATAAATAAAGTGGCTTAGGCCTGCACAATGTATGAAATACTGATGATTTCACAAGCTACCTTTGTGATGGTATTATATTTAAATGTTGGTGTTGCACATGGCAAAAAAGCCTAATTGAGGGATTACACTAGCTGGCTACACAGACAGTTCTCAGCAAGTGCTTTAACGTCTCAAGTTATTGATAATAATAAGCAGTAGCTAACGATGACCTTACCCTAGCAGGCCAATGTGGGTATCCTTTTGAATCTTAGTAAGGTAGGTTTAACCTAGCCCATTAACCTAGCCCATTTGACCATCCACAGATGCTCAACCTATATTCAAGGATATAAATTTTGTACAAAAATATATAAAAACATGCTTAAACTGCTTAGTTTACTTAGTTATAAGTAACTACTTAGTTGTAAGTAACTACTTAGTTATAAACTAATCCTTAGTTTATAATAAGCAGAGTGTTTCTATTAATGACACTGTCGATATTGACGAGCCTGAGGACCCGCTTGGTCTACCAGATTACCTTGTGAGGCGGCTCGTTTGTAGTAAGGCACGGCCAGTGCCGTCTCGTACGTTCAGGTCGAACGCGCCGGACGACACTATCGTGCCTTACTACAAACGGTGATTCGGCTATTTATATAACTTATCGGTCGAAATGCTATAGTTACCCGCCTCTAGTCGATTATCGGTTTGAAGTTTAGCCAGCCTGATTTATGCACAGATCAGGCTAATTGGGTGATTTCGTTTGCTAGATCTCTCCGAATCCTTTGGTGAAAATCGAAATTTTCCCGACGATCGGTCTTCACTTCTATTAAGGTAGGCTCTTTGGGCTTTTTCGTCTCACTTGGCTCTTTAACTTTTGCCACAACAGGCTCTTTTTTCACCTGCTCATCAGACTTTTTATTTTGCTGTTGATTTTTGTCTTCAGCCTGTTTTGAAGTTTCATCCCGTTTACTGTCCTCGTCAACAACAGCAAGCTTCAAACGGTCAGTCTTTTTATCAGGTTGGTTATTTGCATCCGCATATTTTGCAACCGGCACAGCTTTAAGATCCTTTGAAAGCCGGGCGGTATCTTTCACAAAGATATTATTGCCTTCCTCTTGGTTCGGCGCTCCGACCCGGTCGCAGATGTGATTTGGACAGCGGTCAAAAGCCTAGCGGACGCGGCCGATGACCACGACCAGTCCAACATTCAACTCATGAGCGATCTCGCAACCGTCGTATTGCAAGACGTTATCCGCAGCGCTCTGACGAAACCGACCGCGCTTAAGTGTGACCATACTCGCAATCAGTCGATGGAATACATCCGGGACAACCTACATCGTGCCGACTTGTCGATTGCCGAAGTAGCCGCCAATGCCAGCGTATCGCGTGCCTCGCTCTGGTGGTAACATCTTAGTCGGAAGAGTTCTAAGACTGTTCACAAAATCACGTAGCATCTTAGTTAAATCATGTTAAAGATACTTTATTCTGTAATGGTTACCCCATTAAAATTATTGAAAATATTGTAGAAGATTAAAAAAGGTAAATCAAGAAAATAATGAACCCATCCCCCTTTCTTTAGTTACTCTGGCAATTGAAAACAAAACCTTCACCCCTGTACCGTATATCCCGAAACTCAGCTACAAACTTGGAAACATTTTAAAGAAACTTAATCTCTCTGTTTGGTTACGAAAAGTAATGGAAATTACTTTAAAATAACCATAAATACTTTCTGATATGAATTATAAACTGCTTTACTTCCAAACCCCCTAACGGGTAAATATACATCCCAAAATAAATCTTCTAGCTTTTTTTTAAACTGCGTGACTTTTTATTTTACATCATTCGCTGTAGGATAACAAAGAATATTGGAAAATATAGTTCGAATATATGGAGTGGACTGTGCGTATTATCCATCAGGAGGGGTGAGGGGAAAAGTCAAGAAATAAGGTAGGGAGTTTCAGCCTGTCATTTTCCGACTATGCGGACAAGCCTTTTCTTGAGGTTAATGATTTTCCCTGGGCTCTCGAACTTGAGCAGAACTGGCAGCTAATTCGTCAGGAACTGGAGAAGTTGCTGGAAAATCCCGCCGATATCCCGAATTTCCAGGACATTTCCAAGGATCAAAGCAACTTGACTCGTGACAGTAAATGGAAATCGTTTTTTCTATATGGCTATGGATACAAGTTTGATAAACATTGTGATCTTTGCCCTAACACAACCCGGGTCATCGAAAAAATTCCTGGCATGGAGTCTGAGGATAACTTAACCCCCCTCAGTCCTTAGGGGAAATGGCTGCAAATTATGAACTTTGCTCATTGTATTGTATAGTGTTGGTTATTAGGACGTATATATACATTTTCAGGGGTATTTCTGGTGAAGGGGGTGGGGGTTACGTGGGATTATATTTCCAAGAAGAATGTTTTCATGGGGCAAGGGAATTTTGCATAGAGGGGGAGCCGGATTTCCCAGCATTATTGAAAAAACGATCAGAAATTAAAAAAAAAACAAGTTGTTTCAACAGAAAGTAAGGTTCCAAAACCATAACGTCAGAAATCATCATTTAGGAAGAGAAAATACCCCCTCCCCTTCCGCTTTGACCGAATTCTTTATCCATCTGCATGCGTAAAACATTCTAACATCGAATAATCTTCATAAATGCAGCCTCTACTCATAAATTAGTATTATAATAAACCTAATGTTGGGTTTGATAAACCCCTTTTTCGTGTGGTGAAAGGAGTGAGGGTCTGGTAGAATTACAAAAATCAGTAATATTCTAAATAAATTTCCTGAATTACAAAATAAAAATGGACAATGTTCTAGTCATTTTTTATAAGTCAAAAATGATTAGAGAGATAGAGACCAATCTGATTGATATTAACTAATCTTGGACATCTGATCGACATTTTGATGTATCTATTTTGCACTTTCCCTGCGGCTGCTTAATTTTAATTGCGGCAGAATTTTTCACAGGAAATAATTATTCGGGGAGAAATTTTCATTCGAGGGATTTTCCAATGTGGATTTCCTGGGGGAGGACTTTCCGGTGGGAATTTTTTTGGGGGAAACTCCGGTCCCCAACTCATACCTTTGTCTTTTGCCGACAAGAACCTTGGTTACGCGTTGATCCATTCCAGCGCGCTGGAAAAAGCGTCGTGCAATTCCGCGAACTTGCCGTCCGCAACCTCCATCATCGAGCTCTTATCCACGCCATTGATGAGCCAGGTGAAAGCGACGCGGTCGACGGGACTGACCAGCGCGTACACCGTAATGTCCGATGCCAAGCCCAGTTGAACCACGTTGCGAGGCGCCCGGTCGCCCTCCTTCTTGACGCCCCGCTGCATCACGTGGACGCTCGCACCCTCAATGCGCAACGCCTCAGGTCCATGTTAAAAGTCCGATTTGGACCAAAATCATGATTATCTTTCAACTTTCTGAAAATAGTACGTCCTCTGGATCAAATAAGGCGATTTTACTTATTCTAGCAATCATTTAAATAGTAAAATTAAAACGGTATAAAGACAATATTGGCATACAACGGGTTTTTAATGACAACACAAAGAAAATATCATGACAAATGGAAAGACAATTTTGGCTCCAATTGTGTCACTTGTCAAAGAGTTCGGAAAGTCATAGACAGCAATTTGGTTTAAGGTATGGACACGTTTGAGCAACAAATAAATTTTGTTGAGCAACAAATTTTCAACAAAGTATTTGCATATTTCATTATATTTCGAGAAAAAACACATTTTGAACATTAAATTTGCATATTTTCATCGCATTTCGAGTAACAACACATTTTGAACCACAAATTCGTATATTTCCAACATATTTCGAATGACAACACATTTTAACCACAAATACATATATTTTCATCGTATTAGAACCAATAACACATTTTGTACATCACGCATATTTTCATTGTATTTTTAGGAAAAACACATTTTGTGATCGCACATAAAGATCCGGAGGCGATCATGGTCGTGATGCCGGCCGATCATGTGATTCAGGACGAGTCGGCCTTTCAAAATGCAATATCCCAAGCTGCCAGGATCGTGGAATCGGATCCGGGACGATTCGTTACTTTTGGAATCAAACCAACTTATCCGGCGGAGTCGTTTGGGTACATTGAACGTGGACCGTCCGACGAAAATGCTGGTGGCCTGGACAGTTGGAGAGTCGAGCGGTTCCGTGAAAAACCGAATACCGAAACCGCCAAAGAATTCCTGGCGAAAATGCCCTGTGGTAATATTATTTTTATTTTAGACTAGGGCACATTTTATAGAAGGAATCATCATAGAAAATTTAAAAATGATTCATTTGATTCTAAATTGAGAGGGCTAGTGCTCTTTTTAATAGTCGAAAGTGATCAGAGGGCAAGTGTTCATTTGGTCATTTGATTCTAAATTGAGAGGGCTAATGCTCTTTTAATAGTCAAAAGTGATCAGAGGGCAAGTAGCTCCCCACTCCCATCTTTTCCCAGAAATCATAGAGTAGTAGTTTATGATGCCACTCATCGTCCGATGTCAATTCAATCAGCCTGTAGAAAAGGAACAGACTTTTTTTTTGAAGATGGCATCATCTCCTTGAGAAGCCTCCATAAACTTATTGCAGAAGTATTTTTTTTTGTTTGGAGGTAAAATGTTTTCTTGTAATAAATATAGGACTGGCGAATCGAACAAGCAGCTTCATTACACGCTTTTAAAAGTCATACTTGATCTTCTTAGCTGGTAGACAACATTTGCCAAAAGCTCACCCTGATAAACTTTTTACAATTGATCCTGAACGAATGTTTTTTGGATTCATCAATAACTTCTCCCTCTCCATTGGTCAGTCTGTAATTGATCGTGGCGACTTTATTTTTACTCAGTTGCATTTTGGGCTCCTAGTTCGTAGAAACTTAGCCCAGTCACACCGATCACAAGAATCTGCCATCAACAATTATGTGGAATAATCAGGCTTCTATTGCTGCATCATGAAGCCTTGAGATAGGGAATTCAAGCCATTATTGATAAGCATGACCCTCCCTGGTCATTACTTTTGTGGAGAACTTCGATTACTTATTCAGTTTTACCCATGGTAAAAAGAACAAGATCTTGGTAATTAACAAAGTTGAAAGCAAATCGCTAAGATAGAAAGAGCTAAAAATTAACTTGAAAAGGAATATGCAAGGTTCTTAAGAGGTACCGGATGCATTTGGTAATACAACGAAGAACAGATCTGAGTAACTAACTAATTTGACAAGATGTCTCTAAAATAAAAAGAGTTAATTATAAAAAGTGTAAGCAAGGTTCTTAGGAGGTTCCAGGCGTCTTTGGTAATCCAACAAAGAACAGATTCGGGTAACTGAGTAATTTCAAAACCCTTCTATGTTGTAAAGACCACTTCCTCCGATAACTCCTACTGTTTTCATACTCACCTCACGAGTTTGCGGCACTTAAACTAACATTCAAACTATTTCGGGTCAAGAAATTCGAATTCAAGATGACCGCTTAGGTCTAAGAACAATGATAATTCTTTGTAAACCACTCTCAGGAATAGTGAATTCTCTATAATCTACAAGATGGTAATTTTTCTTAATTTCATTTGATTCTTTGGACCACTCTATATCGCCCTTTTTGCCGCGCATAAGTACTATAACGCCATGCCCAGCCCCATCATCAACCCGATGAAGCAGGGGTGGTAATAGGACAACACAGTCGTCCCTGGACACAACACCTCTCTTGAGGAGCTTCTGGACATCAGGGTCAGCTTCAAGGGACGCTTTCCACTTGGACTTGTTGGGGCGTGGCTACATACGCATGAACGGGTACAAGTTGACGCCCGTGGAGGATCGATGACAACCTTGAACGCCTCCTGTGGTGCAACTTTTGGCAAGTCCTTAAGTCCGTTCAGCCTCGCAGGCCACCTGAGTGTGAAAGGGGGGTTCGTTCCGCTTTCTGTTTTGCTTAATTTGGAAAAAAATGTACCGCTAAGCGTTCTAGGATTTGAAAGGGGAGTGGAAAACTCCACCGTGATTCTGGCGGGCCAGGGAGATTGGTTTCCAATGTAGAAATAGCTTTGATCGCCGATAGTCTTCTTGCGGACTACGACCGGCGAATCAACGTTGTTCTTGGTCACATCGTCAAAGCTGACATTGGGCAACCGGGAATAAGTCTCCCAAATGCGATTCGCCCCCTCACCGAGAGCCCGCGAATTGATCCCAAAACTGTTGCGCGAATCCATCATCGCGCAGATCCCCGTCGGGCGCCTGGGCGAACCCGAGGAAATCGCCCGCGCCGTGGTGTTCCTGGCGTCGGATGACGCGGGGTTCGTGACCGGATCCACCATCAGCGCGAATGGCGGGCAGTATTTCGCCTGATCCCGCGGCCCGAAACAAAGACGGCCCGCGCGGATCGCGCGGGCCTTTCTTGCAAACAATTCACCGTTCAACGGATCAGTGGGACAGCCGGGTGATTTCTTCCTTGATGCGAAGCTTCTCGCGCTTCATCGCAGGGGCTGGGGGGGGTTGGGGGGGGTGGGGGGGGGGGGAGGGTAATTCTGAAAAATTAGAAAAAATGAAGTATTTTTAACTTACGAACGGGGGATCGGATCTCAATGAAATTTGATGTTTAGAAGGATATCGTCTCTCAGAGCTCTTATTTTAAATCCCGACCGGATCTGGTCACATTGCGGGGAGTTGGGAGGGGGAAACCTAAAATCTTGGAAAACACTTAGAGTGGAGGGATTGGGATGAAACTTGGTGGGGAAAATAAGAGGAAGTCTTAGATACGTGATTGTACGTCTTTTCAGATTACTGCTACGGCTATGGAGAGGCCTGTCACCACCGCGACCCCGCTGCCTATCTCCGCGCCTTTCCGACTGCCCTCTCGTTTGGGGTGGGGAAGGCAGCCCGCGATACCTTCTTTGCCGCCGTCACCCCGTTCCCGACCTATCAGCTGTGGCATCAGGAGTGGCGGCGCCGGTGCGGGGAGGCGGTATCTCAAGGACGCCTGTGCTTCGCCCCGCCTCGTGGGCAGTGGATCATTCCCTAGCCACCCTTGAAGGCAGGGGTGGTAGGGGAATCTCTGCAAAGTCCGGCTGACTGTTATCACTGATACACTGCCAGGCCCATTCGTTGACGGCTGATGCTGCGTATAGCGCATCAATTGGCGCCTCGAAAACCAGGCTAACGCCCCCGTTAAGGGGCAAGGTGTGTGTTTTAAAGGTCCAGCCCATACGGCTGGTGGCCTGCTCCACGCACTGCAGCCAGGTGCTTTCAATGCCCGCCACTTCATGCGGCTCGCAGGCGATGTCCAGGATAGAACCCGGGCCGTCACAACAGAGGTTCGGGCCTGTCAGGCGTGTTCGAGCCGCGTCTAGAAAGCAGAATTGTCGAACAAGAGCGCATGAGGGTCGTTGAAGAACTGAGTGAATGGGGCAATTCACGGGAGTTCCGTGACATGCTCAGATTCGATCAAGCGCTCTACGGAAAACACCATCCTCTCAGTACGTTTTGTCCAGAGATGGAAATCAAGACCGTACGGGCGGCAAGTCGCGCGGATTTGCGAGCACTTCACGAGCGAATGGCCCGCGCAAATCTGGTCGATCTGTTTCTGGTGGGCGGCCTGCCGGACACCGTGACCACAGTGTAAAGAGCGAGGTATTAACGAGGGTAAAAACCCCCTCGTTTATATAATAAAAATATAAGATTATGAAAGTTTGTTACGTAAGTTAATTCTTAAGTTACGTATATTTTTTTTTACTAATAAATCGTTAAAAATTAAAAGTTCTAGTTGCCTTTTTAAGTAACCGAAAAATTGGAGGACAACTAGACCTCCTTCTCCACCCCTTATTTCTCAAAATCACCTGATCAGAACTAAGAGAAAGCCATTTAGCCAAAAAAAGAATTAATATACAAATTTCATTTTGTGCCATTTAATAACCAAATACCATATTAGTTATAACTATATCCTTAAACCAAAAATATTTCAAAATACTATTGCCAATACTATTTTCTTTTCCTACACCAAATTTACACAAGCAAGGAAACCATCCATGCCCATTCCTACCCGCCTGGCTGTTAGAATCTCCAAGTAAAAACACCACATTTCTACTTGAGACCCTGTGTGTTTGCTCCAGTAACAGCTAGTAAAATTCATCTTAGTCACTGGTATCTCGGTCAGTCGAATCTATAGGGGCATATACAACTATCTATCCATTTTTACCCATTCTCCGCTCCCCTCAGGTTCATATTCTAATAGAAAAATATGTCCTCCGTATTTTTGATTGAAAGTGTCCAATTCTGGTTGAACTGGTATATACACCAACCTAGGATGCGTGTGTAAAACGCCCACCGCATCTGCTAATGGTGCAACAATCAAAGCTCCATAAGGGTGCTGTGCTGACATAGCATCCATTATAATGTTCCCCATATTCATTTTTTTCGCAAAATCTGGAATAAGTCCCTCTGGGTTTTTATTAACAGAACGAAGCGTATCTAATGACCATGCTGGGTATGGTTATAACACTAGGTTTATGTATCCAGTAAGTTTAGAATTGTTAGAAAATGGATCACAGGTTGAAGTTAAACAACATTCTATAAATATGTTTAAGTTACCTATAGCTAATAAAATGAGTATTTATTCAATAATAAATAATTCCGAAATGGATAATTCTAGTTTAACGAGTGAAAATAGTGGGGTATTTGTTAATCAATTATCTAACCCATACAGCGATGATTTTTATAATTGTTATAAAAATTGCACTAATTTCTCTTTTGTGTCAGGACAGCGACAGCGACGATGATGGTGATGATGGTGAGAGCGAGTCGCAACGCACGTGTCACCCATCTTGATGCCTTGCAGATAGAGCACGCTGAGGGAGTAGGCGGTGATCAGGCAGTTCAATGCCAGGATCTTGAACATCTGATGCGTCACGACAAGCGTGCACCTGCCTTGCCGCACAATGTCAACCACTGGGGAGGGAGAGTGAGTGGGAGAGTAAGAGGGAGAGGGAGTGTTGGACGGACCACTTGCGATCGAACTCTTCTTGCTGGTGAACGATTATAAAAGACAACTCAAATAACAAAAAAAATCTTGTAATTTAGCAAATTTTTAAACATGATAGCTCTCGATACAGCTTTAATCTCTAAGCACCCTATACCTCCGAATAAACGACTCACCCAAAGAACTAAAGCATATTAATAATATTGCAAAATAATATAAGAATATTAATAAAACACTTGCTGCACGCCACCGACTATCAAAGTATGTTGCCACTCCCCTCGCCCTCTGTCACAGACAATTGTATTATTTTTTATTAATATGGTTCAGAATGAAGTTAGCCCTGTCTTCTTCTCGATGGGTGGCCAATTCTAGGAAAGATCTCCAAGCGTGCTTCCAAGGTTGCAAATCATTGTTAATTCTGTTAAAACATATGAGCTAACATAGCAATCCTCCTTGGGCCCTCCCCAAGTAGAGAATGGAAAATATTTTTTGAATATCTGGAGATAACATGAAGAAGAAAACACTACTATTTAGCGCTCTTATTGCCGCTTCAGCCGTTACTGCGGCTCAGGCAAATATCAAGGGATCTAGCTTTGGCATCGTCGATTTTGGCAGCTGTGTCGCCTATAGCCAGGTTCTCATGTCGATCTCTGGCACCGATGGGCGGTATGCCACCACGGGAACACCCGCCAAATTCTGGAGCTCCTGGAGCGAAGACGAGATAACCGAGGCCGAGATGCAGGCCGTGAAGTCCGCGCCCCTGTCAGAGGCCCAGAGAGCGGCCCTGTTCGCGGACAAACCCAAGTGGATGCGGGACGACTTCGACAGGCTTCACAGCGGCCTTGTGCTGCCCACAGAGCAGGATAGGTTGATCATCAGCCTGCTACGCCCAGACCGTCTGCTGGACTTCTCCCTGAAAGTTTAATTTTTCTAACCTACCCCCTTTCCAAGATAGCAAAAGGTCAATCAACTAGAATTTTACCACAACTTTTATCTTTCTACCTTGATTTTTAGTTATTAGTTCCTTTTTTATGGTTTTTGGTCTGAAAATGTAATTCCTATTATTTGAGTAGAATTTTAAGCCATATGAATGGTTTTTCTGTCTAAATTTAGGAAATATATTTGAAGACCACTGAAAAAATCATAAATTGGGATTGATTAATGTTGTGAAGATGAAAACTTATCTTCAGTGTTGACAGAAAAGAGCAAGAAAAGATAGTTTGGTTTTAAAGTGTAAAATTAAATCGCCACCAAACAATCAAACTAAAATCAAATAATAATTATTGTATTTTTGGATATACTGACATTTTTGGTTGAAAAAATATGTCTAATAAACATTTCATTAGGATCTTTGCGTTATGTGGAATATGAGGCAATTTAGAAATCTGTTGCCTTCCAATTTCATCCCTTAAAACAACACAATTTACAGCTTTTCTGGTTTCTCATATCTTTTTAGATGTTTTTAAATTGGTCTACCAGCAGAGCGGACGAAATCAGCTGGTCGTCTGCGGAGGAAACAACGAGGGAGGGTTAGCAATCTGTCTGTGACATCCGCAAAAAACTAGTTGATACCCGTTGGTCTCTGCAGCGTCGCACGTCGCGGAGCGTGCGTACGCCTCAAAAGCCTCACTTTCCTACACCCAAGCAGATGAGTTACGGAGCAGGAAAGCCGGGAAGAGCAGATGTCACGACGTGCGCCGGCTGCCCAGAAAACATGCCAAGTGACAGATTCCAAACCTGCGGGTCCGGTTCCGTTTGAGAAGTCCGGGCTAGGCTCCACTGCTGCTACTTGGGAGGCAGGCATGGCGTACCCCGTCACCGAAATCATCGATCTCAGCCACGAGTTCTACCACAACATGGCCAACATCAGCGGCGCGGCCGTAGCTTTCTGGCCGACGTCCAGCTTCGCGGATTCCGAGCGGAAGAGCGGCGGCAAGCTGTCCATGGAATCGCGCATGATGCTGTTGCCGGAACACTGCGGCACCCATCTCGACGTGCCGCGCCATTGCCTGCGCGAGGGCGAGGATGTGGCTCAGATTTCCTTCCAGCGATTGATCTCACCCTCCGACCAGTTTTGGCTCTCTTCCAAGAACGCGTTGTAACCAGCGAACCAAAAGCGTTTTTGCTTTGAATCCTTATCCCCGACTAAGTTGCATAGATCTGCAATTACGAGCGATACCATGAAGTTGTCCGCTGTGAGTGGCTCCAGCCTTTCGATCAACGCTAGACTGATACTTCGCACTTGTATGGGGGTGCACATTTCCATCACGATGTCAGCGAAAGCTGGACTTTGGAGTCCCATTATTTCTTCACTCGAATGTTTTATCTTTCATTAGAACTTTAAGGTGAAGGATTTGTCCTTCAAATAGAGATTGAATAGTTGTAGGTAAATCAAGGTTATAATTTAGTTCTCCATTCTTCCAAAGTTCACTAGCAACAAACATTTTAGGTGAAATCTTTACTAGAGAGTAAAAGTGATTCATATAAGATACAAGATTTTCTCTGAAAGGTTTTAATTCATGTTTATATTTAATTGTTTTCGCTACTCGGAGAACATGTTCATGATTATAATGTTTTTCATTTGTAGGAAGTAAATTAAATCGGGCCATGAAATTATTTTACGAGCTGCTTAATTTTACGACCTTAGGCTTCTAAGTCTTGGGGACCCTGATGCAGAAAATATTTAGATTAAGGGTATGGACCCCTCCCCCTTTTAAAAATTGTCAAAACCATTTTTGCCTGGTTTGAAACTTACACCTGAAACATCATATTCCAAGTCATTTTATTTTCATTGGTTTAGGAGCATTATTACCTACGTCATGACGTAGCACGACGTTGGCAATAGAGATTTGTATTGAAAAAGAAAGGAATACACATTTCTTTTTTTTATATTAAACGATTCCGCTGTTTATAAAATATTGAACTGTCTCTGAAAAGAAATAGAAAAAACGGGTGGCTAAATTACTCCTCCATTGGCTTACGCAGTTCACAGTTTTATAGGGGTGGGTGGGTGCTGGCCTATATGTTACAGGTGGACAATGATGAATGAGTTCAAGAGATTAGTTCAAGAATTGGGCAAAAAGACAATTGACCAAGTAAAAAAATTCTATGTCTGGAAGAAATTGATAAATAACTTTGGAACTGCCATCTCAAGAAGATGCACAAAATGTAGTACTTTGGGAAGCTTTCCAATTCACAGGGGTACCGATACATTTTTATCTCATGTCAACACGTGATAGTGTGGGATTGATGTTTTAATTCATGAATTAATTTTTATCTCATCTATTTAATTTTCCAGTTTTAAAAATAATTCAATAAATTATTCAAACAAAATTTTTTTTTAAAGAAATTGAAAGGGAAATTAGAGAAATTAAAAAGAAATGAGAGAAATTCATTTTGAAAGAAATTTTTGTTCTATTAATAATTAAAGAAAATTCAAGTTACTTTTGATTTTTTAACTGCGTAAAACTTGCAGATATACAACCGGTAATTTCCTCTGATATACTGTGGTAATTCCTCGACACGCATTCATTTTTTACTTTCTCCTTCAGCCGCAAGACAGGTTACGCGTTGCTCTTGTAATACATCGACACGCTTTCTTTTGGTAAATTCTCTCTGACCCGGAAACCTAAACACACTTCCCCATAAAGCAACACGTATGCAAGGTGCTAATTTTTAACTGCGTAAAACATGTGGATATACAGCATTCTTTGCTGTCCCATTGTCTGTGCATAGAAATTTTTCATGTGAAGTGATCTTCGTTTCTTTCCCGTCGATGATTCGATAGACATTCGTTACTGCACCAGCTAATTGTTCATTATTCAATGAAATGGTGTAAGCTTGATGTTTTACCGTCATGGGTGTTTCGATGATAAGAGTAAGGTTATTCAATGGATAAGACCAGAAGAATTGATTCGCTGAACAATTGGCATATTCCGTATGAGTTAAATCCACCATCATCGATTGACAATTTCCAGAAAACGAGATTACTGCTGAACATTTTTCCAAATTATTAATTCTGGTGGGAATAAATACGTAGGATATTTGGATTTGCTTATGTTTCTATGTCAGGGAACGCGTTTATGAACTTCATATGTCATAAATTTGAAAATAGGGTCGGATATAAAAATTCAAAAAAATATTTTATCAAATAGGTACCTCTCGTCTTCATTTATTACTTTTAAAGAATTTTGCATTTCCTGTACACGAATATACTAGTTATATTGCACGCATAACGAACATACCAGGTTTTTTCTCCATTTCGTTGTTGATTTTTTTTCAGTTGTTAAAAAAGTAAATGGGAGTTGCTAAAAGGGCTATCTGGCAATGACTGGTGGGAAACTTGAAACTTTTTTGGATTGATTACTAATAAAAATAAACAACTTTAATTAGTTTGAAGGTTATATTAATAAATGCTTACCAAATAACAACAATATTAGCGTCTTAAACATGTCAACATGCTAAATACTTAATTTTTCAACGCGCATAAAAAAATTGAATAAAAGTTATAAATTCCTGAGGTGTACAGTAAGCTTTTTTGTATTTTCCATTCAATTTTCTCATGGCTGATTATATTAAGCCAGACCGACCGGCCTTTGATCTCAAACGCTTGGACTGTGCCGTCGTTGAGGTTGATGCCAGTGACCGCACAATCGTCTGGCAACGATTCGCCATCGACTGCGAAGCCATGATTCTGCGACGTAATCGCAACGCTGCCGTCGTTCAGATCCTTCACCGGCTGATTGCCGCCATGATGGCCGAACTTGAGCTTGAAGGTATTGGCGCCAACCGCAAGGCCCAGCAACTGGTGCCCGAGGCAGATTCCCAGAATCGGTAGCTTCGCCGCCAGCAGCTCACGAACAGTTTCAAAGGTCTACACTACGGCGTAGTAGTATATTAAATACTAGTAGTAGTATATTGGTAGTATTTACTTTTTGCTTCTAAAAGAACAGGCTGATCAAAGTATCTATTCATCCAGGCCTGACCTAGACACGTTAATAGCTAGAGACTGACTTTTAAAAATTTACAAATAGCAAGCTAATTTCGAAAGCATAGACTGAATTAGACGGTCACGATTTGCAGGAGCCAAAACCAAATTTCCTCCCTTTTTTCCAACATAACTTCATGACGCATTTCTATGGCTTCTGTTATTTGTCATTGTATATACGCAGAGTGACGTAACACACCAAAATTCATAAAATTTTTAGCATCAGTCAAGGTATTGTTGGATACGTATTTGTGTTTGATATAAAAGATAACAAAGTACCACTTCATTTGGGGAGAAAGTAAATTGCAAACAAATCGAGACCAAGTGAATAGAGAAATGCTTAATTGGACAAACCGGATATTAAAACCTAAATACTACACATAAAACATGTATTGCGTGACATGTCTAGTTTGGCCAAGACGTAAGAGGGCGTGAATGCAGAAGTTACATGGCTCTTAAAGCAATAAATAAAAAAACAAGTTTTTTTTTAACTGAAAACAAGGAGCGACATTAAAACTTAAAACGTACAGAAATTACTTCGTATATGAAAGGGGCTGCTTCCTCATCAACAGCCCGCTCTTTACACTAAAGTTTCTTACTGTTTTTAAAAGTAGAACTGAGAGACAGAGTCAAATTTTAACGTAAAGAGCGGGGCGTTGACGAGGAAGTAGCCCCTTTCATATACGAAGTAATTTCTGTTTGTTTTAAGTTTTAATGTAGCTCCTTATAAATGAAGAGAGTCCATCCTCACCTAGTCCTCCTCCTCCACCTCCTTCGAATGATTATGAAAACATCGAACAAACGCCCAATGATTTCAGTATTACTCCAACTCCACGCGTTAAATTTCTTTCTTTTGACGATTTCTTGCAACCCGATCCCGGTAAATCTCATCTTCATAAACAGCATGTCTATTGTCATCTATACTTTCAGCTTATGAATGCGAACCTCCACCAACTTCTTCATTCTCGGAAGAAAATTCTCCGTCGATCAATGAAGATTATACAATTATTTCCCATCGATTTTTCCAATGATACCCTCGAAAATCTGTTGTCACATCTTCTAAAATAATTTCTTCTTGGATTGCTTTTGGCAATGTTATTATTCGATTCCATTCCCAAAATAAAGCAATGCAACATGTAATAAAACAAACTATTAATAATCGATAATGTCTCTTCAACATTTCAATCAATATTTTTTTAAATATTGATTTGTTTGTTCATTTTACATGTTTATTTTCTTTTACTTGTTTATTATTTACTGATTTATTTAATTATCTTTTACTTGTTTATTATTTGACAGTTTTTTTATATATTTAATTACCAATGGTATTTTTGGAAAAAATACTTCGTACATATTTCTGGCCGCGTTTAAGAGTATAGATGTTTTCTCAGTAAAAAATATTCTCAGTATTTCTCAGTAAAAAATCCCAATTTCTGAGAAACATATTGAGCATTGTTTAAGATAGGAAAATGGCATTAGATCAAACTGGAGTAGATTCCTCTTAAATACAATGCCGGAAAATCCGACGTTGTGCTTTTGAACTTTAAAGGCCCACTTCCTACTGAAATTCTGCTCATGGATGGGGCGATATTTATTATTGAAAGAGTTGTTTTCAGTAAGTAAGTTTAAATGGAGCAAAATCGTTATTTTTAAAGTCGGGTCTCTTTTATGAAAGCGTCATGAAGTCTATTCTTGGCATCTCGCTTGCGTCTTTTTCAGTCTTTTCCAGTCTGTTTGACCGTTTTAAATATGAATTCTAGTAAAAACTATTGAAAAACAATTTTAATTCTACGAGATTTATTATGACCTGAAGAAAAAAGGGCTCAAAATTGTTTTTTTTTACTGTCCTGCAAAATTTAGGTTCAATGGGAGGCCTTTTCCAAGGCTTTTTGTGTGGGGAAACCCTGTCTGTAGAGGGGAGTAATCCCTCTACAACAGACGTAGAGGGGAGTAATCCCTTTTCCTCTCCTATTGCTTGTGAAATACAAATGTAAGCTCTTTGTTATAGAAATTCCAATAAATTGTTAGCTTGATCTTAGCCTTACACATATCTGCATGATAGGGGAATGTATACACACCTTGGGAGGGATAAAAACAATCCTATCCAGAAAATCAGACCAAAGGACCCCCAGACAAAGTTGTGTGAAGTCGGCCTGGGTCATGCCGGCATTGGCAGCCTGCATGTTGTAGGCCAGTGACTCGGTGACCAGCATGCCGATGACCGAACCGTCATTCGGCTGGTCCTTCAGCGCCGCCGCCAGGTTGATACCGCCCTTGCCAGTTACCTGTTCCGGAATGAATTTCCAGCCCAGCCGGTTTTCGATTTCTTCGGCGATCAACCGAGCCTGTGTATCGGCACCGCCGCCGGCACGAAAGCCGATCATCATCTTGATCGGGCCAGGCGGCGTCCAGTCAGCGGCCACCACGCAACACATTTTCGTCAATGTTGTCATGTTGAACCAAAAAAAAGGAAAACTAATCAGTTAAATTTCAGGGTTCCTGGATTTAAAATAAGCAACTATAAGACTCCATCCTTCTCTGGTATGGCACAAATTCAGATGTGCGCCTTTAAACGTTTTCGACCAGGAATCAATCTGACTCGCTTAATGGGTGACACACAGAAGAATTGTACTCCACCAATGGCCTAGCAGAAGTCTTGTACATATCTTCTAGTTTCTAAGACTGAATTTTCATAATTGTTCTTCTACTGTAAACAGGATGACACCAGCCTCCGACAGTTAATACTTCACTTGATCAATAAAAATGATGAAAAGGAGGGGTCCAAAGATTGACCCTTATGAGACCCCGCGCTCTATTTTCTTTTTTGGTTTTTTCCATAATTTTTTTTTTCTGGTTTTCCATAATAATTTTATTCTTTTCGATATAATAACTTAACTGGGCATGTACCGCTTTCTTACATAACTTAGAGAAAAATGGGAGAATAGATATAGGTCTTCGATTCGACGGGTCATCTTTTTTTTCATCCTTTTTGGCAATAATTTCAGTTCATTTTTATTTTCAATAGAAAAACTTGTTTATTTTTCAATTTAATTTCTGATAGTTTTTTAAATAATGCTGGGAAATCCGGTTCCCCTTTTATGAAAAATTCCCTTCACCCATGACAGTTTTCTCCACGGAAAGATTGTCCCACTTAACAACCTCCCCACACCAGAAATAAATCGCCTCTGAAAACGTATGTATTGGTTCCCAGTAACCAATACTCTATGTAAATAATGGGCAAAGTTCATAATTTGTAGCCCTTCCTCCAGGGACTGCTATCTGATACCAAGTTTTATTTATATCAGCACTACTTATTCCACTAATGACCGAAATTATAATTAAGAAAGGGAGCTTTGAAAAGTAACAAACGAACAATACTTCCTGCTAGTTTATTAACTTTCGAGTGAAATATTTTACAATTACACCATCTAACTGCATTTTCCAGATCCTCGGCATTTTATCCAGGACTTCTACTTAACACCTCCTTAGTTTATATTTTAATTCTTTCTCTGTTTTATTTACAATTCCTCTTATTTTAATATAATCTATCACTCAGATTGTATCGCGTACTTGGTGGACTATTGAATATTTCCAGACATTTTCGAATGAATGAGAATATCATATACAAGAGAAATAGAATAATTGTAATCAACCCAATGAGAATCAATATGGAATTGATATCATTATGATTAGACCTGAGATCTTCAAAAAAGCAATAACTCGAATCGATCGTTGATTAAAAACTAACTTACACGAATGATCTTCGAATAGACTGTTTGCTACTGTTGTCTTCAACATTTTGATCAACTATTGAAATTATATTGCTACTTCAGTACAACGAGGTGCAGGTCCCCTGCATCGAACGCAATGGTCTGGGGGCAATCAAAGCCGTGTCCGCGGCGAGCCTCTCATTGCGGGGCGACGGCAAACACCTTGTGCCGCTGGACTCGGCCATTGAAACCATGCGCCAGACCGGCGCGGACATGCATGACAGATATAAAGAGACCTCGCTTGGGGGCCTGGCGGTCAACGTTCCAAATTGCTGACCTAATCCGCGATGGCGGCAAAGACACAGGGATCGCTGGCCAATAAAGGCGGGGTGGCGCAAAGCCCCCGGGCCACGGCTGGGTGCGATCGAGGAAGTATTCTGGAAGAATTTTTGCGAAACTGTTGAACGGCAGGAATGGATTGAACGCCAGTGTGATGCATTGCCGCAGCGGGATCTGATCGAACTGGTTGGCATTTTGATCAAGACCAAGACACGTGACCAGTGGGTTGAGAAACTTGGCGACGTCGATTGTTGCTTCCAGATTGTTCCAACGCCGGAAGAACTGCAAGAATTCCCGCAGCATCAGGCGCGTCAACTTATTCAGAAAACCGGGACACCGGACCATGGTGAATTACCCGGTTCGAAAGTAATTTTCGGTTAGCATTAGCTGATTATGCATGTGAATTTTCATCTTCTTATACAGATAATCTGTTTCGATATTGTCGGTGGTTCTTCGCTGTTGGCGTTACGGGCAAAATAAATGAAGAACATGTAATAAATTACAAGGCAACACTAACCAAAAGCACAGAGTATAAGCTGGGTTACATTCGTGCATTCTTATTAGACTGGCACGACAAGGAAATCAAAGGAGTTGATAAAAAAACGGTTGAGTTGCTTAACTCACTTAAACTGTCTGGCAATACTTCCCACATCGATACCGTAAAGTAGATCAGGTAGGGGCCGACGGGATGCCGGGTACGTACATCCATCCCTCAACCGGGCTCGAACTCTACGATCTTGCTACCGACATCGATGAATCGGACGATGTCGCTGCACAGCATCCCGAAGTTGTTGCCTACATTTCCCATCTGGCTGACTCTGTCAGGCAGGCGCTAGGCGATGCGGTTTTGGAGATTGAAGGCGCTGAAGTTCGCCCGGCAGGGCAGCTTGCGTCTGACGAATAAGGGCACGTATAGCCGATGGTGGTTGGGCAACGCCACGAGCGCGACGAGCCCGAGGATCACCACCAGTGCCACAACCGCGCCCACGCCGCTGCCGCTCGACTCCTCGCTCACTGTCCCACCGGGCGGAGGTGCGGGGGGATCTGGCAGGTCGAGGTGTTGAGCGGGATCGGCGCCGAGGTCGTGTAGAAGACCACCCCCGCATGGTTGGTGCAGAAGTAGCGGTCGCCGGTGACCCCCGGTTTCTGGGGGTTCGCGGTCGCGAACCAGAGGAACTCCGAAGTCGTGGCCGAAGGCGCGACCTCGTATCCACTGCTGTGTCCGGAGAGGCAATTTTTATTCCGAACTTCCGCAGCAACCGTAACGTGGCGACATGCATTCCAGGATCGGGATCTTGTTGGTGCACTGCCGCAGCAATCTCCAACAGTTCTGCCAGCGTATCTGGTGCCAGAGCACTCGCCGGATACTCGTGCAACGCCATCATCAACGCGCGGCGAACCGATGGATCATCAGCAAGGGTGTATTGTTGCAGTAATGACTCGGCAGGCACCGCCAACGTTGCACAACGGTCGATGAGCAGTGAACGAAGCGAATTTTCACCCTCTGCTGGCCAAAATTGTTGTTTGGCGCCAAAAAGGACAGAGCAAGCCACTTTTCAGTGCTGCAATATCTATTACAACTAAAAAGAGCATCAGAACTTCAAATTTCCGTTTGAATAAGTTATGATAAATGGGAGTTTTTGTCGAAATGACAAGTCAAATCTGTCATATTGAATTTCACCATGGATAAGTAATTCATAAACACATAATCGTTAGGTGAGTTTCAGGTTAAATTCCAGTTTTTATGGGAGTTAATTAACTAGTGTTTTGGGGTCCGTTACGATTAGAAGTATGACGTCATGCTAAATTGCCAGCCGTTTCGTTGTCCCGGATCGTCTTCATGGTGGTTGAGTGTATAGGCAAACTTGATAACGGCATCTTCGACAGGCCTAAAATTGACTCCGAAAGTCAAACGACTAATGTCATTGCTATTAGTACTGCTTGCTGTATTCGTATCTGCTTGCCCCCAACGAACTATAGCTGTGAAGGTCGAGGCATCGGTAAAGAAAGACGGAGCAGCTTTCTTCAGGAATTCTGGCAAAAAGTGGTAATTCCCAATTCCTTGGCAAGTACAATGATGCTATGCCTGGTTATACCATCCAAGCAGGAGGTGAGCTGTGGCGTGTGTATTTCGCTATTTTGTACTAGAAATATATTTTCCCCCGAGCCCTCCGCGACATAGCCACGTGGATCTAATAATATGGCTTCGCTATAACCACATGCCATTGCTTGTTGTAAAGCTAGCGAGGAATTTATATAGTGGCCAATGGCTTTCGCTTTACACATTGCTGAATTTACATGGTGACGAGTAAAAGATGAGACCTGGACATTTATACCTTAAATCGTACAAGTTTTTATTTGACTGTATACGTACCAGCAAGAGATACGCAAGATACGCCTATAATATGCTAAGTCTGTGAAAACCACTAAACAAAAAAAAAAGCCGGCCTTGTAACTGTGATTGCAATTAATTGCAATCACAGTTACAAGGCCAGCTATTTATTTTTTTGCATGAAGCACGATGCAATATCACTTCCCACACATGCAAATCGTGGGAAAATGACCCTTTTCGTTTCCGCCAGATTGACATATGAATTGATGATCTAGATGATATTCTGTTTTTTTCGAAGCTCCAATTCATTTTGTGGAATGATGATCCGGTTTTCCCGGGTATAATAAACCGAAGGTCCGTAGTGCCTGGCTTTGGTTTTGATCAACTCTATTTCCTGAGGGAAAATAGTGGGAGAAATTTGATTAGCGATTTGTTTGACCTTTTCAAAGGTGGTATTTACAAACTCTTTTTCTTCTGGGGTAAAATTTGCGACATCCGATTTTAGAAAATTTTGGTAATCTTGTAAAACTTGTTTACGTGGGGTATCAGCAGGAAAATTCTTTTTGAGTTGGAACTCCTTTGATTATTTCCGGCCAGGCTGAAAATCATACTGAGCTGTATTACAAAATCAATGAAGTACCAAAACTGCTGACCCTGCAAATCGGTGAAGAAACACCCGATGGCAAAGGCAAAATTGAAGTGCCGGGTGATTACACCAAGGATGAAAAAGCCCATCAGGTTTTGCTGACTGAAGCTGGTCATGACAAGGTAGAACGCATCCTGATGCAAATGGGTTTGTTGCCTGAAGGCGCATCTGTATATGATGCCGCCAATATCACCCTGATCCATCATTTGTACAACCTCACCGCCGCCGCGCCCATTCTGGGCGTGACGCCAGCCGGGTTCGAAACGGGCGTGGGTCGGGGCGAGTCGCAGACCGAGACGCTGACCTTCAGCAACAACGGGCTCGCCAAGTTCTCCGGGCTGTCGCTGACCCTCCTCAACGAGGCCAAGACCGGACCGGCACCGAGCTGGGTCTTCTTGACGAGCGCCAGCACCATCGACTCCCTCGAGGTCGGGGCCACCACGGAGACCAGCATCGTCTTCGCGCCGAGCGCCTCGGTCGCCCTGACGCAGTTGTCCATGATTCTAGTCCTCAAAGTCTGTTTTTTTATACGGTTTAGGCTATTATATTTTCTCTTGCTAAAATCCCAAAACGCAATACTCTCAACGAGCTACCAGGTTTTATATGCTATGAATAAGTTCTATCTTGTAGATGTATATTGTAGTTTGACATATAACTCATTATTGTAAAAAAAGTAATTCAATAGTATATGTCAAAAAAAATTATTTCAACGGGGACGTCAAAACTACTGATTTATATACTTGATTGCTTTTTATCGTTTTGTTGGGTTTTATTTGCACCCAGAATTTCCAAATAAAAAGACGCTTGGCTTACTGTTGAAACTTACTTACAAGTACAATAAACACTATCGTCAAAATAGTCTTTTATTTCTTTCTTTTCATCAGAAATATTTAGCCAATAAAGTGTTAATTTTTTTTCGAATACTTTTTAATTTTTTTTCAAATTCTTTTGAGCTTTAGTGTATTCCTACATCCTACTAAATTTAACTCCGACCAGAGTAAAATCTATTTCTAATCTTAGAAGTAAGGCTCAAAATTAACCCCGCTTCCTCCTCCCCATCATCATACATTTCTCTAAGACATTGCAGTAGCCTGTTTGTCACCAGATGATCCATGAACAAACACATCTCCCTCTGGCATTCACGTCCTCCTCTTTTTTCTCCTCCTTTTTCCCATTTGGTGCGTAAAAATCTTCATCTGAGGGTTTTAGACCATAAAAAGGCGATCGGATATCTTAGAATGCTTAAACCTCGACATAGTTAAATTCTTTGGAAAAAAAATGATGCTTTGTGGCACAAAATTGGAAAACCCCCAAATTAGATGGGGCAAAATTTTCTCTGTTGGCCTTTACGCCCGCAATGGCGGCGCCCCGGGGCTTACCGACAAGATTGTCGCCGAACTCGCCGACGAGCGTCCCGACCTTGTGCCGCTCGGGGAATTCGCATCCAACTACGGATTTGTGATGCGCGGCGGAACGTCGGCAAAGGCCCTGTCGGTTTATGAATTGCAGGCCAAGGAATTCACCGGCTACTGGGCCGGTCAGCAGTCGCTGGACGAAGCCTTGGCCAACACCAAGTCAGGTATGCAAGACTTGCTGAAATAGCAGGACCGCGACGGAGGGGCGTTGTGCTGCTCGAGTACTTCCAGCACGTGGCGGACGCGTTCGGGCTGCGCGAACACATCCGCTTCGGGACGGAGGTGAAGCGCGCGACCTTCGACGAGTCGACGGGCGGCTGGTCGCTGGAGCTCGCGAGCGACGACGGTGTGACGGACACGTTCGACGCGCAGGTCCTCGTCTCTGGCATGGGCCAGCTGAACCGACCGCGCATGCCCGAGATCGAGGGCATGGACGACTTCGCGGGCCCCTCGTTCCACTCCGCCCGTTGGGACCGGAGCGTCGACCTGGCCGTTTGCTCCCTTGCCCGCTTCTAACGTCCTGCTCTTTCGTTTAGAAGACGGAAGCAAATGGGTTATTCGCCCTTCTGGAACAGAGCCTAAAGTAAAAATTTATGGCTCTGCAATTGCAAAAACAGGAGAACTAAAACAGCAAAAAAAACGTTGCAAAGAACAAATGCAGACAATAATGAAAGAGCTTCAGCACAAACTAGGCGCTTTTGCAAAAGGCGTTACCATTTAAGATCCAAGACCAAATGGCATAAATCCGCTGCTACAATTCCCGCAGCCCCATAAAGGATACACAATAAACGAATAAATAAAACTGCTGAAAATATATTTATTTTAAGTAACAATGCCAAAAAAGGAAAAAATTAATGTGTCTCAGTTCTTTTGTCTCACAATTTTCAGCAGTGTTTTCATCAGAACAACTCTTGGATTTACTTAAGTAATTGAATACCTGTATTACAGTTCAAAGAAATAAGCGCTTTGAACCTAACCTTTGCATTTTAAGTACTCTACCTTATTGTTTGAAGGCCCCCCTATTTTAAAGTGATTTTCCTTTTACAGGCTTATTTGGGTTTGAATCTTTCAAATGATTCTCAATGATCTTTGGATGGGTGGCATGTCTATTCGACGTTATCTCAATTGGAAAGTCATTGCATCGATTCTATTCTTTCCATTAGTCTTACGTATTGAATTTAAAAGTGTCGAAGAATTAAAATTACAACCAAAAACTCATGAAGAACATCTTGCAACACAAGAAGATAGTAATTTCACCGATGATGATGATGATGATGATAGTGATGAATATTATTCGGGAACATTTTCCAATGAATTTGCACAGAATCGTTCGAAAGATGATCTAGAAAAGCTGTTAAAATATATTTTACTTTCAGTAAAGCGCAAATTATGGAATAGGCTTTAGAAGGTTTACGGTTAGGGAGTGAAGGGGAGTAGCCAAAATGCTGTTTGTAGTAATTTTTGTTCATGTAACCTTGACTTGAGTATTCGTTTTAATTTTAACCCACTTTAGAGATTTTTCTCATTCATCTAAATTGATATCTGTTGTCTTTACGTTTGATATGACTATTTATTTTAATTTCCGTTCGTTTTGGGTTTTATTTATTCTTTGATGGTAATTCCTGTATTCTGGAGTATTTTTTAAATGTTCACCCGTAAGTTGTAAGGTCCTTGCAATAATTAATTTCCTTTCCTTTCTTAAGATCAGCGGATGAGGCTAATTTTATGTAATTGCTTATTTTCTTTAATGAATGAGGATCTATAATTTGTTGATAATCACTATACAGTTCTTCGAATTGAGGACAATTGCCAATGACCTCTGCGACAACTTGCTCACGATTTGTGTTTCAGACTTTAACTAGTGTTTCTATATCCACATATGTCAAATGATCTTTTTCACCTTTAAGTTATATTTTGGGTCACCCCTATCACAACACTTCAGCTCACAGTTTGAGAACCGCTGTGTTAACCCCAGTATTTGATACCGTTTGCTGCAAAATTAACGTCATTTCCTGGTCAGCTTATTTTATTTGGCCTCTTATTTGCAGTATCTATGATCTCTGCTTTAGTCCAAATGGAAGTCAGCTTATTGTGGCTGCAGGTTACCGCGTCTTAGTCTACAATCCAAGTGATGGAACCTTGATACAGTCACTTAAAGGTAAACATGAAAACTTTGATATAATCTGTTGTTTTCCTTCCACTTTTTTCTCAACAATATAACCTAAAAATAGCGTAGGTAAGAAAAAAAAAATACGAGCAATAGTTATAAATCCAAAGAAGGAAAAAGAAAGGTTAAAACACACAAATGTATGACTATAAATACGGAAGGAAGCTTATTTTATGCTTCAAAGAGGCCGTCAAAAATAATCCACTAATAAATGTTTTAGAAAGTTGAAACAAGATATCTTTGTATTCATTTAGCTATTTATTTATAGCCACCAAATGAACATTCAAAATGGCACTGCGGAAGAAAGCATAAGGAGGGGATACCTACGAACGTGGGTGTACACGCTACTGAATCCCTTCCCTATCAGTTTTACTAAAAAAAAAATTCTGTGGAAAACAATAAAAAAAAATTGTTTAGGCTAAAGGTTTTCTTCGCTTTTTCCCGGACAGGTTAGACTAATCTGAGGAGAAACTTTCCCAGGATTTATTAAATTTAAAATGTAGAGTTTGTCAAAACTTTACGCAAATGAAGAGCTACACAAATGTTTTCTTTGCACAAAATTCGAAGTTTTCAGTATACTATTTTATCTTCACGTTCCGAGAATTTTAAAAATACGGTTAACAGCCTTTTCGGAATTTTGTATTTATTTATTGATTTATTTATAACCCACAAATTAGCATAGATATGAGACTACAGAGTAATAGAAAAAAAGTCAGTGTTATAAAAGAGCCAATGGTATATAATCAGTTCCAGTGACACCATTGGCACCAGTTTCACGTTTGTTTTTTTATTACCGCCATCGTGTATGAACGAACACGTTCCGAGAATTTTAAAAATACGGTTAACAGCCTTTTCGGAATTTTGTATTTATTTGGGGTCAAACATCATTGTTATTTCACTGTTTCCAAAGACCTGTTTGTCTTGCATGACAATGGTGGTCAAATCTTCAGCTTCACTGACCGATTTAACTTTCTTGCCGCTCAGGTCGATTTTCTCACCCAGCACAACTTTCAATGGCGTTTTGCCTAACGGGTAAACGTCCCAGGTATCCAGCTTCTTATTGTTGACGACCACGCTTTTCCCGTCGGCAACCACGCGAATGTTTGATGGCTCTTCATACAGAAACAATACGCGACCAGGCCTTTCGATGAAAAATTTATAGATATTCAACGTTGATCTCTTGTTCGATGTTGGCGTATTCTTAATTATTAATGGACATTGACAACAGTGATTAATTTTGAAACAAATTTGAGAAAGATATGCTGTACATGTATCAAATCGTGCCCATAGACCAACGAGAAATTCAGCAATACATTCTTTCAATGTATCACTTCGTTGCCAAATCTGAATGGTTTCATTCGTCATTGAACCATTGAGACCAGCTTGATGACAATCAGTTTTTAATCCATTCGTTTCAATTGTTGGACTCGATGTCGTCGCGCCAAGCAGCGCCGCGCTGGCAGCAGATTTCAAAACAGTTCTTCGGGAATAGCCGTCCATAGCCACCCTCCATTCGGATTTCCGTTTGAATGCGATGGCCGGCAGATAAGCGCCAATCAGGTGGCTCGTAATCTCGCGATCACGCGGCGGAGGGTTGCATTTCCGCAGGACACCCCAATAGTCGGGGCATGAACTGGGATGATCTTCGCATCGCCTTGGCCGTTTTTCAGGCCGGCAGTTATTCCGCTGCCAGCCATCAGTTGAATGTCGACGAAACGACGGGCTCGCCGTCCGATTCCAGGGTCCGGGTCAGCGCGGCAGGCGGCAGCTGCCGGGCGACTTCGGCGTCGAAGGCGCGGGCGAACCGTTCGTAATGAACCCGCTTGATGGACAACCCTGCGGCCATGGCGTGGCCGCCGAAGCGGCTCAGAAGTCCCGGGTAGCGGGCGGCAATGGCGTCCAGGGCATCGCGCACGTGCAGTTCCGGCAGGGAGCGGGCCGACCCCTTGAGTTCGTCGGGATGGGGTTCGCCGGCGTCGGCAAACGCAATCACCGGCCGGTGGATCCCTAATATGCTGAATCTGTTGGGGTGATTTTCATTAAGATCACATGACGTTTTGAGGGAATTTCCTTCCTTTTTCAGAAATTGGGTAAATTTTCTCAGGCTTTTAACTTCTGATGGATAACGTTAAATTCAACTAACTTAAATATTTTGGATCTCTTGAGCCATGTCGCTCCATACATACAGTTCGGTAACACGAACTGTTTGATAATTTCTGTTCTTTTACCTTTTCACTAGCTAAATATACTTATTTATGTTCATTTTAGAATTTTTTTTAATTTCTGATCAGGACGCGGATGACATCGCTCCCACTAAACCACCGGAGAGAATCGGAGCAGACAGGGGAGGCGACAGAAGTTGATCGGCATTGGCATTTAAGGCCAACGGCAAGTGAAGTTTATCCGAACCGGCTAACAGCACCTTCTGAGCGAACCCCTTCGCAAACGGCAGTTCCACGTAAGGAAGACCGTCTTGCGAGATTAAGGACAGTTTCGCTGATCCAGGTTTGATCACTTGGCCTTTTTCGTCTGTTTCATCGGCACGCACGCTCAGGAAGACATGGTCTGTCTGTTTTGGCCCGACGCCTTGTAGACGGAGACCTCGATCGCTTCGTGGCGGCCGAGCCGCGTGATCAAGTCGCGGTCCTCGGTGCTGCGCTCGACGCTCGCGACCTGGTCGAGCAGCAGCGGGGCGACCCCCTGTTGGCTGATCACCGTCTCGCGCAGGTCGTCGAGCTCTCGCAGCTCGTTGAGCGTGCGCACCCGGTATTCGAGGCGGCCCTCGCGCAGGACCCCGCCCGCGAGGTTGACGTTGGCGGCCTGCAGCTGCGACGAGACGGCGTCGAGGGTCACGTCAACAAACTGAAGCGCAGTGAAGCAGAGCACTTCGTCAGCGATTGCCCGATGGCTGCGGAACAGATCGTTCAGGACCTTGACGACTACGAACCGACCAACCCGATGAGCCTGCTACGCAGTGCGTACGGAATCTGACATGCAAAAACTGACACGCGACGACTTATTCAGCCTCGAACAATACGCGGAACACCGCAAGGAGTTTCGCAGCAAGGTGATCGCTCACAAGCGAGACCGACGGCTCGATCTGGGCACCAATGCGGCCCTGTATTTCGAGGATCGGCGGAGGGACACAGCTTCTTTGCAAAACCTTTTTATGAACATGGCCCCCCAGTTGGGTACCCTGGATTGGTGTTTGGCTTGGCCCGGTACACACTTTCTAATCCTGGCAGCTTCGCTTTCCTTGATACCTGGACGCCCTGACCTGGACGCGTCAATGCAAAACGATGAGCATTGCAAACCTGTCTGACCGCGGTGAACACGGTGTGGCACGTCGTTTCCCTCCAACCCGCACCTTGCAAATTTGCAAATCCCTTGTGCGTGTTCACCGGTTGTCAGACAGGTTTGACATTTTATTTGATGTTCAATGTGTGATTGTTCTCGGCCAGAGTTACGAAGGCCACTTTGCTTACCCACTTGGCCTTTACACAACCCCGTCACGGTCCGGTCGCTTCAACTTATCGTCCGTCGCTTTGAGCACGTGAGACGAGCTGAAGCCCATGTCTCGTGATTTTGTTTGCGAGATCCAATTCAACTAAAATTATGTTGATTTCGCGAATAGGAAGACCGGTAGTTCTGGCCAATTCATCGATTTCAATTGGTGCCGGCCCCAACGAGTCAAGCACAGTTTTTGACATTTTTTTCTTTTTGACTTATTTTTATTATGCTGCTGTCCCCGTGGTACTCTCTGGTTGGTCAGTAGCTAATTTATTATATGTTTTTAATCAGTATTATTTGTACAAGAAGGGATACATTAGGAGGGCAAACATTAGAATCCTATTTTAAAAAGTGAAGATGAACATGATAAATTTATCGTAGCACTGAATGCTTACAGAGACAAATATTTGAACAATTAAACAAACACTTGTGGTAATACTTTTGTAAATGTGTCCGTGCGTTTTTTTTACAGTGAGCATATGAACAATCGCTTGCTCTGAATCTCGTGAGCGATACATGGCTTGATGCAAAAAGGCTTCCTTGGATGGCTTGTCCCCTTCCATCAAGTCTCCGTTACGGGCGATCTTCGCAATGCGATCGGGGTCGAGATCGCCAAGACATGAGTTGGTTGGGGTAATCAGCATGCCGTCGGGCAACCGCACGCTGATGTTTCCAGTACTTCCCGACGTCAATCCTCGGTCGAACAAGGAACGCCCGTGTTTGACGATTCGTTCTCTTAAATCTCGTTCGCTCATTCGTTGCTATATGTCACTTGGCTAATACCAAGTGCCATAAAAAATTATAAGCTACATAAAAGCCTCACTCCGGTCGGTCAACCATAAAGATTAGCTGTGCTTGTAACTCAGCCTCTTTTTGATTCAATTCCATTTAACGCAACCTACGTTCAACTCAACTCCTCTTCAACTTAACCTCATTTTAGATCAATTCCCTTTTAACTCAATCCCATTTTGTCCCCCTCCCCTTTTAAGTCATTCCCATTGACCAAAACTCTTTGAAACTCAAACTTTAGTCAATTCCCCCTTGATTTCACCTTTGGTGCTGAATATTGGCACCCTGGATCTTAAGAATTTAGGAAGCTTAATATCAGTAAAATAGTCCTGTAGTTTTTTAGAGTCCGCCATTCCTAGAGGGCAGAAGCGGTCCCCAGGTTTGAAATTCCTAACTTCAATTGGAAATTCTACTGCTTTGGAGTCAAAGTAAGCAATGCTTTCGTCATGTTCATCCAAAGTATCTGAATTTAGAATTGAGAGCTCAACCTCGAGTTCCGGAAAACCCCATTTGCCCTCGGATTGGATTAAATATGATGAAAGGGGGCCTTGTTGAAAGAGTGGAGTTTGAGGGCATTGCCCAAAAAGTTTTTTCGTCACAGTGAAAATACCCCATTCTTTTCGAGGCTAATAAAAGAAAAACAATCAGACTCTTACAAATCCTAAAAGAAATAACAAATTAACAGATTCTTTTTCAGCTTAATAAATGGCCCTGACCTGTTAGTTCTGAAGGGTTTGAGGAGCCACTGGCCCTTAGATTAATATTCTTCTTTTTCAGTCTAATAACATTACTTTTTTACAGCTTAAAATTAAAAATGCTCGGTCTCGATCCGGATTCTTCGCAGGGCGACCGCGGCTTTCTCGATGTGCTGGTGTCGATGGGTGGCGAGCTGGACTGGCGTGGCGACGCACTCGAGTTCGGAGGACGACCCCGCGCGGCCGTGGACGTCGATCTATCGGCGATGCCCGATCAGGTTCCGACGTTGGCAGCGGTCGCTGCCTTCGCGTCCGGAACGACGCGGATTCGCAACGTGGCTCATCTGAGGATCAAGGAGAGTGATCGCCTCCACGCCGTCGCGAGTCAATGGACTAGACTCGGGATTGATCGGACCAAATACGGTATCGCGTGGCGTATGTGGAAAATCCAACAAAAGTACGGATCCTGGAGCGGGATCGCATGGTCAATCTCGCTATTCCTGCAAGAATCTGACAATCCCGCGAAAATCCCGAGGACTCGACGACGATGCCACCCTCTGCAAACTGGCCCGAGCTGTCGATTGCTGATTGGAAAGATACCTGCGCCACTCTCCATCTGTGGACGCAAGTCGTGGGTAAGTTGCGCACCGCTTATATGCCCTGGACGAATCATTCCTGGCACGTGACCCTGATTCGCGGCGTGAGGAACCGTGGCTAACGCCATTCGGCTGGTTGGTGTAGGCGAACGCAACGGAACTATCGGCGCTCGCGGACCATTGGGTTCCAGGTCAGGTGACCAGGAACAGCGCGCTCGCCCAGGAACAGCGCGCTCGCCCAGGAACAGCGCGCTCGCCTAGGAACTGCGCCGGTTCCCTAATCCCATGCTGTTAACGTTCTACAGATTCGATACGAAACAGGTGGCGGTCTGACCGAAGCAATAGCCCTCCATGCAGCGGTACTGGAGAAGCAAACGGACCAATATGTCAGCCGACCGATACGTTTTTTTTTCGACTTCTCCAGAAAATGGCATCAGATATCCTTAAGTATTTTGCTTGTTCAGTCATTGGGGGTGGAGCCACCAGCGAAGTGTGACCTAAGGTGGAAAGAGCAGCAGAGATGAGTCAAAGTATATTTGTTGTAAATACTTGTCAATACACACCTGATGCCGAAATGTTCTAAATGTATGGTGAACTCAAGAATCTACATCCTCTACCAAAACGACTAACAAATATTCAATAAACCATACGGTTTCTGTTTGGCGACGACTCGGTGAGTGCCGGGAACAATAACGACCTCGTGTACGGTGAAGACGAAACTGCGACGGGCTCCACAGGAAACGACACGCTCGTCGGAGACCAAGGCGACGACACAATTCTCGCCGGCCCCGGTGACGACTTCGCCTTCGGTGGAAGTGGCGATGATTCAATCAACGGCGAGTCCGGCAACGACACGCTCAACGGAAACAGCGGTAACGACACGATCAATGGTGGCACCGGCAGCGACGAGCTGATCTGGAAGTCGGGCGACGGCAACGACATGTTGCACGAGCATCAAATAAATGCCTTCCAAAAAGACTTCTATTCGTGGATGAGAACTTTACAAAAGAGGGATACCACCATAAGACTGTGTACGAGAGTGTGATTAAATCCAAAAGAAGTTCTGGGTATATCGATTGAAACATTTTTGAGGAACTGCCTTAAACGAAAGATTGTTGATCTGTCAACTTAACACATGTGTGTATGTATTTATGTATGTACGTATGTATGTATGTATGTATGTATGTATGTATGTATGTATGTATGTATGTATCTATCTATCTATCTTCCAAGGTTTCGGAAATTTGAGGCACTAATTCAATGGCAGGTTCTTGCAGATCGTTTCGCAGGGCTGAAATATCCGTAGCTGCCGGAAAATCTCCTCCATCCAATCCTTCAATCACCGGGTTTTGCTTGTTTTCAAGTTTCTTGAAAACAGATGGCGTTGAAACAGAAATACCGGGATTCACCAGAACCAGGTTCAAGCGATGTGACATTTTTAGCGCTTTGATTTCATCTCCAATGCCGCGCGCGCGAAGTGGCTTTGAATGAAGGCACATGGGGATATCCTGAGGACGTAGTCCCGTGCGCTGGCTTGTCCGCACCACCACGTTGGCAGGTTTGGAATCAGTAGCGATTCGCCGAGAAATCGTTCAGCAAGTCCGGGCAGAAAACTCATGAAGGCGTCGTTTTCGAGCACGCCGGACCCGAGCGCGTTACCCGCGTGAGCCTGCTTCTCTTTCAGAATGTTGGCGAGTCCCGCGACGCCATCCAATGTGTCGGTATCCAGATACAGTGGGTCGCACTTGGTTGAGTCCACCTGGCGCCAGACAGATCCGACAGACTTCAATCCGGAAATTGTGAAGTTTGGTGAGGGACCAAAGCGAAGGAGCCATCCTTCTGAAAGCAACTGGATAACCTCGAAAATCGTAAAGCCATGAACACCGAACACATTCATAAAAAAGTGAGAACGGCATTGATGTTGACAGTCTGTCTCACGGTGCTGTTGGGATATTTGGCCCTGGAGTATGTTAAGTCGGAACTCATAGGTTCAACTGGGAGCACATTAGCGGTAGCGGCGGATAGTATCGCCGATAAACTGGACCGATTGCTCTATGAGCGTTACCAGGGTGTTCGCCGATGCCGCGGAGCTTTCCGCGAGACTGGGCTTCTGCCTTGCGCTGACCAATGTTGGCATAGTCCGCTGCCTGAAGCGCTGCATCCAAAGTCGCGTTATAATCACCAACGTCATAGTTCATGATCACTGGTGTCTGATGCGGGAACTCCGTGATGAAGTTTTTGCGCCTGAGATCAGCCGGATCAACACCCAGTTCGCGTGCCGCTGTCTCGACAATCCGCTCGACAAGATAGGTCGCCTCCGGTCTGCCCGCACCACGGTAAGCATCGACCGGTGTCGTGTGTTTAATTGTTGTTGTTTTACTGATTTAGGTTGCTTATTTTCCTATCTTTCGTTTCCTTTCAGAAAACTTGGAAAAATTCAATTCATTATATATAAACAAGCTAGAGAACAGAGTGGTTGCAGTGGCCAACTCCCTCGGCCATATTGACAGCAACATAAAAAACTTACAGGAACGCGCCCATGTATGGGACACATTTCAGTTACACGTATCCGCCTGGAATGAACAAATTAAAGCTGTTGATAAGAAACTAGATCTATTGAACAGGTATGGCAAGATATCTTGCCGGCGTCAGCCACGCGGCGCCCTATCGGCACTTCGAGAACAAGACGGCGCTCATCGCCGAGACGGCGAAGGCGGGGTTCGAGTCCCTGCGGGCGGCGCTCACCGAGGCCCGGGACGGCGAGGACGACCCGGCGCAACAGGTCGCCGCGACCGGTCGCGCCTACCTGGCGTTCGCCCGCGAGCACCCTGCGCGCTACCGGCTGATGTTCGGCGCGCGGATCCCCGAGGTCTTCGATCACCCTGCGCTGGGCGGCGCCTCCACGAGCGCCTTCGCGGTGTTGGGAGCGAGACGGACAATACGTGCTGGCTGTCGACACGCAAGTCGCCGGGATCGCCGCGAATCTGCCTGTCAGCCAGTACCGCGTGAATTCAGCGAGACTCACGTTGACCGAGACCTTCGGAGGCTACGACTACGATCCGACCTACGACGCATTCCAAACCTACCTGGACCCGGAGGCGACGCTAGCGGAAGAGGATGACGATCCTGGGCGTCCCATCGAGCTCTACGGGATTGGTCTGCGCGGTGACTATCGCGAATTGGGTTGGCCGGATGGGGAAGCCTTGGGTAAGTTTGGCTCTTATTGACTGGCATAGATATGGTACTCATATGGTATGTATTTTTAAAGGTGTACTCCTGTACCTAAACACAAAGTGAACGCAGTTTTCTCTATGAAATTTAGTATTTCAGCGTTATTTATCTTTAATCTCTTTTTTAACAAAAGTTAGCACAACAATATAACTCAGAACGTAGGAGATTACGTGAAATATAAGGGGGAGTCTATATACACTATATAGTGTATATACACTACAGTGGAAGTACCTGCTCTTTACACTGCAATGGAAGTTACGTGTCGTTTTTATGTCAACACCCAATTGACTAATCTACACAAAAGTACACTAATCTACTTTCAAAGTGTAAGAAAAGTATGTTTTGAATTTGATAGTTAGTTTTGACCTATACTGATTATTCAACTTTTTCAGACATCGGAGCCACTCACAAGACTAGAAACTAATGAGTACGTTTAATTCATAGAAGATTGCTCCTCGTCTTGCTGCTGATCTTGCGTGTATATATAGCTGTGATTTTTAAAAGTGAAATGGATATTTATGTACATTAACATGTAATTTTACGAGAAGAAGTTTTGACGCATTCTAGTTTTCACATGGCATTTAGGAAGTTTCTTTGAATGGCCTCTTGTATGGGATATAAGATAATTAAATATGGCTTAAATCTCTATGAAAAAAAGCAACAGCCTTCAACAAAATAAATAGGTCTACTATTGAAAACTGGTTTGAAAATACTGGCTGTGATGTAGTGAATCCAAGGTTGCATATCCTTCATTTTCATAATTGTCATGAGATTGCATCATAGGGAATGTTTTCTAAGAGATGCAGGTGCATATTATGTCATAGGATCGGGCGCATAACGGGTTTCCGGCTGGAGGCGGGATCTACCTGTCCGGGCTCGCGGGTAAGAACTTGAAGAAGCCGGGTGCGGCTCAGTTAGGTCTGGGAAATTCGATTATCGCCGCGAATCGTCCGGACGACGGGAGTTTTCTGCCTTCGCCGATCATTCCGATCTCCCACGGTTGGAATTTGGACTCGGACGGAACGATGGGAATCATCATGGGGCTGAGCGAGACCGTGCGCACGTCTGGTGAGTTTCGAACGGAGGCCGAGGTGTTGTTGGCTCCGTTGGGGGGTGGCGGGTTACTTACAATCGGATGTATTTTTGACTCTTAAAAAGGGAATTAGAACTTTCAATTTTCAATCATTTGATTCCCCTCCGAGGTTTATACGACCACTTATTCCATAAAAACTTTATATCCACCAAGGGCATAAGTTACGACTCTTCTCCTGGGCTCTAGGGGGGAGGGGATACCTAAGTTTTGTTATGTGATCTATGGACTATTTCAAACAAATTAGCAATCTCAAAATTTTGATTGAATGCATTTGCGGAAAAGAGAGTTTGTGTTTGCGCTGGGACAAAATTTGTGCTTTTGTGTAAAGGGCAAGGTATTGACGAGTGGTGAACCCCCTCATATACGCAATAAAAATATACAAATATATAAGTTCACTACGTAAGTTAATTCGTAAATTAAGCATATTTATTACTAATAAAAACGTTCGTAAAAAAAAAGTTCTAGTTGCCTTTTTAAGTAACCAAAATTGAAGGGTAACTAGGCCTCCTCTCCCACCCCTTTTTTTCAAAATCGCCTGATCAAAACTATGAGAAAGCCATTTAGCCAAAAAAAATATTTATTCAGGTCGCGATCTTGCCCAAGGGCCTGAAGGTCAGCGTGCTGCTTCAAGACGGTGCGGCGCGTGGCTACGTAGGCGAGGTGTACGGCCGCCACTTCGAGTTGCCGGAGCGCGGCCCGGTCGGCAGCAACGGAATGACCGACCCACGGCACTTCCGCGCGCCGACGCCGTGGTTCGAAGACCGCCTTCACCCCGGCTACCGGCTGACCGCCAAGCTCGGCAACACGCTCTACGAGGCGACGCAGGACCACTCGCCCTACGACGTCGTGGCGTGGCACGGCGACCAGCCTGTTGCCTCCCCAGGTCAGTGGGTTAGCGGGCCAGATGCGGGGCGGTAACCGGAGCCGGGCCTTTAACGTGGTCGGCCAGGGTTTCCTGCTGAACCTTGTCCTGCAGTTTGATCAGCGCATCGATCACCATTTCCGGGCGGGGCGGACAACCGGGGACATAAACGTCTACCGGTATCAGCGTATCGATCCCCATCACCGTGGCATAGTTGTCATAGAATCCACCGGACACCGTGCACACACCGTAGGCCACCACCCATTTGGGTTCAGTCATCTGGTTTCTTAATCGATATATAGATGCGATCGTGCAGCTGATCGTGGGCCCGTTGACTCGTTTCGTAGAGCGTGTGCACCTGGGACCGGTCGAACCCGCCGCCCTCATGCACGCTCAGCTGCCGCAACGCGCTGTAGAGGTGCTGTTGCGAGGTGATGATCTCCTGGAACAGTGCGGGTTCGTGGTCTTCCAGACTACGCATTTCTTCCATGTTGTCTTTGCATAGTTTGGCGGACAGCAACAGATTCCTGGCGGCGCTCAGACAGCGATGCACATCGTGCGCGGGTGCCGCCTTCGGCCGCAGCGGCAGACAGCGCCGCGACGACCTCGCGTCTTCGAATCCACAGCTCTTTGAGTTCTGCCTGCAGCGCGGCGTAGCCCTGAGGCGTGACATAGGGTGAAGCCTTGGGCTGCGGAGGTCGCCATCTACCCATCGGTCTATCGTATTCTCGCCAAGTTTCTCTCGTATGGCCGGGCGTGATGAGCTCTATGCCCACATCGCCAGACGCAGTGCGGTTCGCCAACGGGCGCAAGTTCCATCGGCTTAAGCGAGCATAGCACCGCCCGGACGGGCCTGGCCTGGCGCACTCAAAAGGACCAGCGGCACACAAAGCGCCGCAATCAACGGACGAACAGACATACCACCTCTACCCGGATTATTCGTCTTTCGGGCCTTTATACCAGATGCACCAGCAGATTCGGAGCCGTTTGGCCACGGGCCCCCATCTGGCATGATGGGCCCGACCTGCCTGCATCGCCGTTCACAGGGGCCCGACATGACTGAGCCAGCGCGATGACCGCGCGAGCCTGGTTTGCACTGGCCGCCACCGCCGCCGTAGTGGCGCTGGCGGCCGTGTGGGGGGTTGTCAGAGGGTTTGCCGTTGTGACAGCTGGTGGGGCTTTTCTGGAGCAGAAACAGCTCTTGCACGGAACAGGTTGGCAATTGTCCACCCATCACTGTGCTGCGACTGTTGCCACAAATGAGTCATGTCAGCCGGATCAGAGGCAGCACCTCCACTTGTTGGCTTCTTGTTGAACACCTCTTAATGTCAAGTCCCTTCTCACACCGCCATTACCGTGTTGCAGATGGCTCCTGTGCTCCTCTTCTGTGATGACACCCTCCGGTGCATCGGCGAGTTCTTTCTTGTCTTTCAGTCTCAGTAATTTTCCTATCTGACAGGTAGCTCAGTGTGAATTTCATCAGATTTCCATTAATTTTTGTTTAAGATAAACCTTCTAGTATCTGGCTTAAAACCAAATTATCAAGAGCTCCTTTAACATCCAAGTGCGTGAATTTTGTCTCTCTGCATTCTTATCAAGTTATCTAATGTATTTCTCTCTGCAAAAACCTGTCTGAATATCCTGCAGCAGGTTAGCTTCCCCTATTGCAAACCTCAGCCTTTCTTTTACTTGTCTTTCATTGGCCGGTCGCGTCACGAAGCGATCGTTCGACTCCTCCTCGGTGATGATCGTTCGCGTCTTCGGGGCTGGCCGCTCGAGAGTGAAGAACTTGAGGGGCGCTCCGTCCTTCTCGACGACGGCGTACACGAGCCCGTTCTTGTCGGCAGCATGGACGTAGAAGTCGAGTTCGTGCTCTTCGTTCTCGACGTGGCGGTCGCCGATGCGAAGGACGAGAGTGTTGGGGTCTCGTTTCAGTCGTCGCGAGCTGGGGCGCTTGGTGACGCGCTTCGTTCCACGTCGGACTTACCTGGCACACGAGATGTTCTGCCCGAACCGGATTCGGAGGAACTTCCTCCGGCGATCAATCCCGAGTTGTTGGAAGCGGTCGAGTCGCTGCCTGACGATTTCAGTTTCGAAGCACCGGCCAACGCGTCAGCGGACGAGCCTGGACTGCCGGAAAATACGCAGCTGAGGATGATCGAATGATCCAGATACACATTGAAACACTGTGACCAAGAGTTTTCCGGTTAGAATTGAGGGATTGATCATCCGCCATCGCCCTTGGAATCAGCTTCCGTTCAATCAGGCCACGACGTGGGAGCGGCAAACCAATCCGTGGCTCGAGCCCGTCGAGCAAGTTGTTTCGGGTGAGGGGCAGTCTCGCAAGACAATGTTGCTTTACGACGACAAAGGGCAGATTGCGCATCTGTCTTCGCCAAGCGGGCGCTTTTGGAGCTACGCCTATGACGCTGCGGGTCGGCAAACGCGGGTCGATTTGCCCGGCGGCCAGTCAATCGATATGGTGCGGGACGAGGCGGGACGAATCACGGAAGTCTGGCGCGACGGGCTGAAGCATCGCTCCTATTTGTTACCACAAGGGACCCCGGCATGACGGGAAGGTTCCGCAAAGCCCTGCACGACAATTGGATCAGCATCCTGACCGTGCTGGCGTTGATCGCCGGGTGGCAGATCGCGGGGATGCTATCGCCCACCAGCCCGCTGCGGGAATCGCCCATCGTGCCGCCTTGGGAGTTCATCTTCGGACGCGCGCTGATCGGGCTTTCTGATTACTGGCGTATCGACCTGTGGGCACCGGTACCGCAGTTTGGCGGGCAGCAGACGCTGTTGGGGGCCGTGCTGGCGATCGGCTTTTAAACCCGCATTTGCCCAATGTCGTTGAGCGTTACTTCAGCGCAATGATCCGCCTCAATCGAATCCAAAACACCCATCTTCGCAAAGAAGCTCTGGAGATCGCGGCAGCATTCGCCGAGATCGACGTCATTCCCGTCTTCATCAAAGGCGGTGGCGGACTGTTGTCCGGTCTCTATGACGACATCGGTATACGCATAATGAGTGATCTCGATGTCCTGATTCCCTTTGGCAGAGGACATCAGTGCGTCAACCGTCTAACCAGACTGGGCTACGACATTTCTGTAGACTGAGTAACAAAAATTAAATAAAAGCACTTTTGAGTGCTACAATTTCTGCTAATAGTTAAATTCCAAATGTTTTAGTCGGACATATTTTAAGCATAGAACATTTGTTACGACGGCACTATGAAAGAAAAGATACAACTCCAAACATTTTTAACAGAGCCAAATGATACTGACTGGTTTATTAATATCGAGTATAAATATTACTGCTAATTTCTTTGGTAATTTTGGTAATACTTTTTACTCTGCTTGGCAGAAGCCTGAGGGATTATGGTGTTGGGGGTTGGGTGATGCTAAATTCAATTAGGAGCTTAAGGAGGGTAATAGACACATCAGCTCTATGGATGATGTCTTTAACGTGGATATCCCACTTCAAATTTGAAGTGACGCCAAGTGGTTTACATGAGGGCACAGAAATTTCAGGAGGGATAGGACTAAGAAAACAGGTCGAGAATTTGAGGGAAAAATTCGACATTATCATTTTACTAATAGGGGCTTACTGTCATGTCTAAGTCCAAAGCCTCGTCTCCAATTTCATTGAGGGTATAGGGTCACTTATTAAATTTCTGTAGTCGCTACGACCGTTATGAATTTTGACGAATTTGTAATGAAAAGATGAAAGAGAGTCAAGAGTCGAAAAGTCAAGAGTCGAAAAGTCGAGAGTCAAGAGTCGAGAAGTCAAACAGCTTGTAAAGGTTAAACTGACGTCGGCTAATCCACATTCGCCGAAATTCGCTTTCATCCCACCGACTAAAGATCAGTGGGTTTTACGCTCAATTATATAAAAAATGAAAAACCTGAATTATTTTGTCGCCTCCATGAATCGCCGCGTATTTATGAAAAAAAGCCTCAGGATCTCAAGCTCATGGCCGTTCCCGGTCCCAAACGACGTGGTAGCCCACTCGCCCACCCCATCGGTAGTGATAAAGGCCGCCCGTTCGAAGGGCGAGGGAAAGAAGGCACTCGCGGCGTGGCTCTCGTGGTGTTCAGGAAAGAGAAGCGGGCCGTCGTAGTCGAGTTCTTTGGCCAGCAGGTCGGGGATCCAGAGCTTCATCTTGAGCCACAGCGGCATGGCTTTGATGAAGGACTTAAGCCCCAGGGGTGCATATGAGAGGTAGGTCTCTAGCAGGCGTTTCTTGCATTATTTCTAACATGGCGATAGTATTTAGCTTAGCTATCTAGCCAGTAAAATGGTTATAGCTGGTTTGTTGATTTCTTTTTAAAATCATGGCGGTTTGGCTAAAGTTTTATGATGAAGTGTCGATGAGACATTTAATTAAAATTTAAAATAAATCATAAGGGATTAAAATTGAAAATCGATAACTCAATAAAATCGGTATCTAACGTTTCTACTAATGACGTTAAAAAACGTTCAGAAGCGTCATCTTCGTCAAGTGCGAAATCAGAAGATGCAAATATGGACACTTAGACAAGATGGCTCTAAAGGAGCACATAGGGGAGCTGAACGGCATGTTCGAGCCCTTAAGTGTCACGGACTCTGAGCTCTTGTTCTGCTATCTCATGTCATTAGTGCATGAGGCTGGTGCACGCACAATATCGGATATCAAACCCGAACAGTGGCTGTCATGGTGCCAATCTGTTGACGGTCTTGGGAGTGCCGACGTCAACCTGAGTGATGGAGATAGCACAGTTTGCTTTCACGGAACGCAGTCCACAAAACCTATGTTCTACGCCCGTATGCTGATCCGCTGAGTAGGCCTCCAGGGCGTCGGCCAGTTCCCGGGCCTCGCGCTTGACGGCGTCGGCGTCCGCTTCCGGCGCCCGCTGTTCGCTGCAGCCACTGGCGGTGACCGTCAGCACGGCAATCACGATCCAAACTCTGCTTCGCATCTCGACGATCCTCGTCCCGATCGATGAGCGCGATGGTACGCTATGGGCGCCATGAGCGATGCCACCGCCGTGACCATCAAGAGGCTCGAGCCCGGCGACGCGCCCCGGGTGGTGGACTGTTTCCGGCGGGTCGCCATGTGAGGGGACCAACCGTCGGTATCAGGATCCATCAAGAAGCTCAGGGCCGCATCTGTGCGGTCAACGACCATTTCGCCGGTTAGTCGAAAATTGACAAAATCCTTTGGCATCAGAACGCACACTGCCTGTTCGTAGGCTTCAGGACGATTTTCCTTAATCCACTGGAGCTTGAAAGCCGGCCACGCTGGACTCGCTGGGTTGCCTGTCCGGGGCAGGTAGTCCTCGGTACGATTCTCGGTCTCAAACTCGCGAACTAAACTCAAAGTCCGCTTATCGTCTATTTTTAAGATCTTCAAGACACTCATATTCCTTACTAATTAAAAAAAAGTTTTTTTTAACTGCAATTAAGGAGCGACATTAAAACTTAAAAAACAAACAAAAATTTTTCCGTATATGAAAGGGATTATCCCCTCCTCAACATGTCTCTTTTTAAGCTAAAATTTGATCCTTTGTCACAGCTCTACTTTTTAAAACAATAAAAAACTTTAGCGCAAGCAGCGAGGCGTTGAGGAGGGAACAACACCATTCAGATAAGGAGCAATTTCTCTCCATTTTAAGTTCGAGTTGAACTTCGCCTTTGCGTCTTCCAGCGCCGCGCTCAGATTCTCGACCTTGGATCCCAAGGCGATCTGCATCTCGGCGCGCACGTAGGCGGTCAGCTCGGTGCGCTTGGCGAGGATCTTCGACATGACTTCGTAGCGGAGTGCGGAACGCCGTTCCGACCAGTACGAGTCGAGTTGGCGTTGCACTTGGCGGAAGTGCTCCGCGAGCAGCTCGCGGAGCAGGTTCTCGTAGGACTTCTCCCGAGCCTGGACGGCCTGGGTCATCTCCTTGACGACCGCTGTCGTCCCGCTTGACCGGGTTGAGCCGGGGCTAGTCAGTAGCGTTTCAGGGCTCGGCGCCGGTCCGCAGCCCTGAAGCTCCGCCGAGTGTTCTGAAAAAAGCGCGACTTGGGCAAAGACCCTCTATTCTTAGAGTGATGCCACCTTAAGGGAATGGCTCAGCAGCGGTGGGCTGTCAGCAGTGATCGTCGGCATCTAGGGAAACGCGCTTCATTCGGGCTGCTCTTTCCTGATCGACAACGGTTCTGTGGCCTCGCTATTGGTACGTCCAGATGGACCAGATCGTGCAGCTCCGAACTAATCACTCGTCGCAATTTCGAAGCCCTGGGTCATCACACCTGGGGCTTTTTTACGTTGGGAGCATCTCTTTCGATGAATCCACAAGCCGCTTACTTGCATGTACCGTTTTGCGTGCATCGTTGCGGTTATTGCGATTTCACAGTCGTCGCCGGTCGCGACGATTTGATTCCCGCGTTTCTCTCGGCGATGGAACGGGAACTGTCCTCGCTGGAAACTCCACGAGCGGTCCAAACACTGTTCCTCGGCGGCGGCACTCCAACCCACTTGCATATGAACTGCTATACGTTTAAACAAGACTCAAATTTACGGTTTTTTGCGGTTTCTGTTTAGCGAAAGCGGGGAAAATGTTACAAGCAGTAATTGAGATAACCGCCAATTAAATGCGTCTGTTTCAGGACCTAAGCCTCCTACTATATCTTTTATCCCCTCAAAGAAAAACCGCCCTGCCAAAACAGGACGGTTTACACACATTAGACGGAGATCTTAGGCTATTTACTCGCATATTGTTTGCGAATGTCTTTGAAATTTTCGCGATTGACAGCTTCACCTGCTACAAGCCATATCCTTGGGAAAACTATCTACAGTCATAAAACAAGCAAAATCAAGAATAACTATTGGTTGTTGGAACGTCAGATCCGTAAAACAAGAAACTACGCAAGCTCTCCTTGTCCATGAGATGGAGATGTACACTATTGACATATTATGCATTTCTGACACCAGAATCTCTGGTTCTGGGTCTACAGTAATTACAGCGCCCGAGGCGTTATACAACAGTTCCACTTTTTCTACTCTGAGTAAACGATAACTCGGGACCCCGTGGTGGTGGTTTCTTTGGCCGTCTACACCTGCGGCTACAAGCCGTTTCGTTACCGCCAGCAGACCGTGGCCATAAGCGTCCGCTTTGACCACGCCATAGACCCTGGCATCCGGAGCGGCCTGTTTTGCAAGTTCGAGGTTGTGCCGCAGGCGCGCGCCGGATAACAGCGCCAGCGCCGGGCGGGTCATTAGAAATAACCACCCGGGCGCGCATCGGGGGTGAAGTTCTCGAACTTCGTGATGTGCCCCAGAAAAGTCAGCTTGACCTTGCCGATCGGCCCGTTGCGCTGCTTGCCGATGATAAATAGCTGGGAATGTGGCAATTCATGCTCCAAAATAGGGGGCTCTTAGTTTTCTGATGGCCAATATATTCTCAAATACGGTAACAAACGTTCACTTGAATGTTGCAATAGCGATCCTCATTCTTTGTATGAGTTTGCCTGCGGTACTTTGAAAAGCAGTTTGAGGAATTCTACGTCAAAACTTATATTTGTAACTCACAGTATTAAAACTGGTAGTCTATCGACTGGCCAGTCCGTTTCATGGTCTGTAGATTTTTTTTTCTTTTGAAAAATACTTTTTTCGCAGGGAACACCGACGCCAACGTTTTGCTCCTGCACGGCGCCGCTGATTGCTTCACACCTCCGTTCTTTACGTTGGTCGCGTTGTTCGGTAGCCACCGTTGAAGTCGACGCCAACCTATCAAGCGGGCTTTCAACGATGATGTCGTGTCGATTCAATGCATGCAGATAGATCATCGTTGTCTTCGCATCCTTGTGTCCCAGCAGTTCCTGAACAGTCCGAGTGTCAGCACCTGCGAGAAGTAGGCGCGTCGCGAACGAATGTCGAAAGGTGTGTGACGTGATGCTACTACGGAGAGTCAATCCATAGTAATTAATTGAGCTAGGAGGAGGTTTTTTCAGCCCGAAAACGCCTGTCAAAACAGACCAAGCCCAGAAGAATTATCCATTGATCAGAATCCCGTGCGAATGCTGTGTCGTTTACTAGGCTTTAATTTCCTCGAGGGGCGCCACTCCTCAAATGGGATAGAGTTGACCCCCCAGTCTTGCTGATAGCCCGAAAGGGTCGAGGCAGCCCTTTGCAGAGACCGTTGTCCGTAGATCTGGATCTTACGCCCTGCCGCAGTTGCAGGCCCCGCTCGGGATCCTGGTCAAGCACCTGCACCAGGACGAGGTCCTGACCCGGGACGGCCTGGTCAAGGCCGAGGCGTGGCTCGAGCTGCAGAACAACGCCGAGCAGTTCCTGACCGTGCTGCTGCCGAAGAACGCCCGGATGCGCGGGCTCAAGGTCGACGGCAAGAACGAGGAGTGGTCGGAGGGCCAGGCGATCCTCGAGCGCCCGACCATCCAGGTCCACCTGGGCGAGGTGACCAAGAGCCGCAAGCAGGCGCCGTTCGTGATCCGGCTCCGCTATGTTATTTAGAGATTGAGACACTGAGCTGTTATTTACATTTCTAAGAGAAGGACAAGCCTTCGCAAAAGTTTTACTTAAGTGGTTAGATCTATTATCATACGGGGAATATGAGTTGATTAGAATAGTTGATCCAGCAAGGATTGCAAAGAAGAATTCATCATGATGATAAAAGACAGGGGTGTGAGTGTGCGTGGAGTTAGAAATGCTACGCGATTTGGATTTCGGCACAGAAAATTTAAGGCTAGCTGCTGTCAAAAAATACCCCTGCAAACAAACTAGATGGCTGAGCCCGGATACCGCTTCACCCCGTCCGACGATGGACGCTCATGATCTCGTCAATCGGTTTCTTGATGGTGGCCGCCTTCGGCATCGTAGCACCCCGGGCCGCGTGGCCCACAGTCAAGATCATCACCGGCTTTTCATTTTCCGGCCGGTTCAGCAACCCGTTCAGAAACTTCATCGGGTTCGGCGTATGGGTCAGCATCGACAGCCCCGCCGTATGCAGCGCGGTGATCAGCAGACCGGTCGCAATCCCCACGCTCTCCGGAACGTAGTAGTGCTTCCTTCAAGTTGTTATTGCAGATTACACCTGCAAGCTTATCAGAATGTAAAGCATTGGGTATTGTATCACATAATAAAAATCTAAATCCAAACTTTATCAAGGATTTTCTCCCTGACTTCTGCTGAAAGAAAGATAATGAGATCATTCTGAGGAGTTGTAAGTAAATTTGTATGGTCTATATTGGGTATCAAGAGTTGCCACAAATCTTGCATGTAGTTGAACAATTTAAACAAAGTTGTCATTTTGTTTTTTTGTTATCCTAAAGCCAATGACCTGCCTTGTTAGGAAATCGGCGATCATCAAACGGGGATAGAAATAGCGTTGAACAAAATCAAGGCCTGTGGACAGGATTTGAAACCTTCAGAAATATTGCTTTCAGAAAACCCGGTAAGCGTTTTAATGATTGGCGTGAAAGGGAAAGAAATTTTATTGGCCGACATTTTTGCCAAACGGAATTTGTTCTGCGTTCAAATTGGGAAAATAACAGAGGAAGAGGGGCGTTTAAGTTGCTTGTATAAGGAAGAAAAAATCGTTGATCTTAGCACTCGCTATTTGAAGATGGGAGGCGGGCGGCGTCGAGCCTGACCAGGGCGGGCTCTTCCTGATAGTTTTCGATGATGATGTAGCGGGAGTCCAGCGCGTGTCGCACCAGGTTGGATTGTTCACGCATGAGATGGCTCAAATCCAGAATCTCGTTGGATGAACGACCGGCGTGGCCGAACGACATCAGCTTGTTGGTCAGACTGGCGGCGCTGCTGGTGACCCGGGTGATTTCATTTTTTGCCTGGCCGTCGGGCAGGTCGTCCGCGAAGCCGAGTATTACCGTCAGCATGTTGTTGAAGTCGTGCGCCTATTTAATCAAACATAATAATAAAAAATTTTCCACATAAATTTCTCTTTGCTTTATTTTCGTCAACTCACGAAAAATAAAACAAAAGGTAACAAACTTCTTTGACTTATTACCTCTTTACTTAACTATAAATTAAAATTTAAGCACCATGAGAAGCCATTCGTAAAATTTTACGAATTTTTTATTAATTTTCTGAAGCAGAAGACCGAAATTTCAATATATAGCAGAAAAACCCATAAAGTAATCCGTTTTAAAGCCACAAACTTTATATTTACAGGTAGTGTAGGATATTGGAAGCTTGACGAGGGAAGTGGAACCAAGTTGGAAGATGAAAGCTCAAACGGCAACGATGCCAAATTTACAGGGCCAAGCTGGGCCAACTCAGGAGCACCTGTTGGAGATACTACCGTGCATAGTTATTCCGCCATATCAAAATTGAGCCTTTCTGGTACCAATGGCGAAGTGTTTGAGATCAACAATATAAAAGGAGGGCATAGCAGTGTGCATTTGTACCGATTGGATGGAAAAACAACCATCGATACTGTTCGAAATACACAGGCTCAGGTTCGGTGCGATAGATGTTCACGGTCGGATAGTTGCCGGAAGCGTCGGACGGAAGGTTGTTCAGTTGAATGTTGCCCGCAGCACCGACTGTTGAACTCGTCGCGGTGCTGAACGTGGATTCATTACCGCTGGAATCAACCAGAGCGACACGATACTGGTAGGTTCCCGCTGCCAATGTTCCGACGCCGGTATTGTCCAACGTGATCGTGGCCGAATCGGACAAGGGTGCGACACCAACATTCACACCGGCCGATTCGGCCCGGGGCACCTGGCCGTTACCAAGTTTGACACCCCCTTCAGGGCCTGGGGGCAGGCGTTGTAAGTTAATATAAGGTTCTTATGAAAGGGATGGTCGTATAAACTTCAGAGAGGGCTCATTTAATTGGAAATTGAAAGTTCTAGTTCACTTTTTAAAAGTCAAAAGTGATCAGAAGACAGCTAGTACCCCCGCACTTTTTCTCAAATGCATCAGATATAAACTTTAATATAGACATTTTATTAAAAAATAGTTCAAGTCAGACGTTGTAAGTTATGCCGTGGGGGTACATATGGTTCATGAAAGGGATGCTGCTGCATCCGCTCTATCGCGTGGGCGACCAGATGATCGAGGCGATCCGCTGCCATCGCCCGATATCGAAAGCGGCGGCCCGGGCGCGGGCGATCGAGCTGCTTGATCTGGTGCGCATCCCCAACGCGGCCGAACGCGCCGGAAACTATCCGCATGAAATGTCGGGCGGCATGCGCCAGCGCGTCGCCATCGCCATGGCGATGGTCAACGATCCCGACCTTATCATCGCCGATGAGCCGACCACGGCGCTCGATGTCACCGTGCAGGCGCAGATCCTCTCGCTGTAGGTAGAAAAGGTTGTAAAAACAGCGTTTAAATTTATATGTCAAAGAAAAAGACGGCGAAAACGCCGCCCCCTCTTCTTTTTGATGCGAGCTAAAGAATAACCAAAGTCCGTGAGCTACGCCTTCTCCAACACTTCATCCACTAACCCATAGGCTTTAGCTTCCTTACCAGTCATCCAGTTATCGCGATCACAATCTGCTTCGATGGTTTCAAAAGCCTGTCCGGTATGACGACTTAGGATAGCATACAATTCCTTTTGCATGTCCTTAAATAACTGATAGGCTCCCCTGGCTATTCAGGTTGTCCATATAATGTACTTATGGTCCCAAAAGAGTGCGTCTACTCAAGACTAGGATCACATTCGTTATGCTCTCTAATAACATTCGTGATGCGCAAATTCAATTCTCAACTGAGGCTGGGAGAAACCCATTCTTGCGAAACTAATAAGTAAGCTCACTGGGCGGTTACCCTTTTCCCCCAAACTGGTATCAGCTCCAATAGACGAACAGTCACCAATAAAAGTGAGGCCCATGATATAAAAAAAAGTCCTGCAGTACCAGTCCATTGAATTAAAGAAAACTGAAATAGGTTTTTCTTATTCTTTTTTTCCTCTCCTTTTTACACCTACTAGGTGGTTACGCATGTGCTGAAATTCCCCGCTGAATTTTGACTACATTTTCATGCATCCATGCATATAATCATAAAATATAATTTAAACATTTTGCAAAAATATTAGTGCATAATTTACTATGCTCTAGTAATTTCATGACAATCAAATGAAATATTTTATCCGTGTAAGACAGCTAATCAAAAGCATGTTCCAAAATCCTTGTTAAAACACCTATAATGGGTCGACTTCCCGCCGCCATTGCGCCCGACAAGGCACAGGCGATCACGTTCACCAATGGCAAATGACACATCGGAGAACAGATCGTTCCCGCCAAAGGTCAGGTGGATGTCATTAATGTTGATCAGCGGTGGCGCCATGGGAAAACCGATAAGCTTGAGAATGAAATTTGGGTCACAATGACCGGACCTCTGCAAACAGCAAATCGCGCGCTGTTGCAAGGGAAATCATGTTTAACAGATTGGATCGTGCCAAGTGGCCTTAGCGAATACCACGCTCTTTGCGTCCGACCACCTCTTCAGCCTCGACGTCCTCGAATGGCTCCGCGCGCTCCACGAGGCCCTCGAGACCGAGGTGCCCCACGTCGCCGAGGTCGACAGCCTGATCAACGCGCGCTCGACCCGCGGCGAGGGCGACGAGCTGATCGTCGAAGACCTGTTCGAGGACTGGCCCGAGAGCGAGGCGGACGTGGCGCGGATCCGCGAGCTCGTCCGGCGGACGCCCTTCTACCAGCGGACGGTCATCGGGGACGACGAACGCCACACGGCGCTGCTCGTCGAGGTCGATGGATGTCATCGATCCGCTGACAATGCCGGTCACGCGTCTTGTGAACACCGCGATCGACGGCGTGGCCTCGGACATGCAGGCGGTCGTCGAAGACATCATGCGCTACGCGTCTTCCGACCTCATTTGCTATCGCGCAGATGGACCAGAGCAACTGATCGAGCGCCAGAACGCTTTGTGGGATCCGGTTCTGGATTTTGTGCGGGCAAGCCTGAACGCACGTTTTGTCCTGGCCGAGGGCGTTGTGCATGTCGAGCAACCGCGCGAGGCGATAGGGGCAGTGGGCTTGCTTGGCGTCTAGGCTGGTACGCATGATCTTGGATCGCAAATATACTAGAAACCCCCCCTCAACTCCGCAAAAGAGATCCGGTCCGGTTATGTCAATCACGTATCTAGAACTTGTGATTATTCTTCCCATCAATTTTTATCCCGATCTGTCCACTCTAAGCGTTTTCCAAGATTTCCATTTCCTCCCTCCATCCACAATGTCCCCGGATCCTATCCGAATTGAAAATTGAGCATCTGAGACATGAGATCTTCCTATACATCAAGTTTCATTAAGATCCGATGAGGTGGGTTAGTTGCCCTCCAATCACTTACAAGTACCAAAAAAGGGCACTAGTCGTTTCAGCGATATTGCACAGTCTATGATATACAGTGTCGTATACTGTCCCAAATTTAGAAAGCTTAGATGAAATATATGTCTGTCAGATTGATACTTAGTTATTACTAGCTCAAATTTATTTTTTAAACATATACAACTAGGGCACTGCCATGAAAATGAGTCCTTTTTGATCGCATTGCTATAGTTACAGAAAATAAGATTTTTAAATATCAATGGGTAATCTGTTCATTGATTTTTTCCCAACTATCACCATTATCCAAAGAACGGTAAACTCCACTTCCGTGGGTTCCGACGTATAAATACCCCCGGGAATCAACAATTAGACCGCCGACTCCTGGTACACTTCTAATTTCCCTCCAATCATCGCCATTATTCGTGGAATGATAAATTAGAGCAGCCGGATTTCCTGCTATAGAGAGAAAACACCAGAAATTGGCAGCCAGGAAAATCGTTTCATCCGGGCCATTGGTTAACAAAACAGTTGTAATATCGAAGCAAAACTCATCATGTTAATTCCCTGTCTTTCAGGTTTGCGATTTGTTTTTGGCGCGTGTGGCTGCGGGAAAGGCGGCGGCTGACAAAGTTCGTGGCAGGCCTTTCAGCCAGTAAGAGTTTGTTCGCCATCTTGGTTCTGCGCATTGTCGCGCATGCACTGGCCCTGTTGTATGGTTGTTAATTGTCCGTTGATTTCTTCTATCAGATCATTGGAGGATTCTTTTGCGTTCAACTTAAGTCGTTCAAAACATGTACGAATTCGCTTCGCCTGTCGTCCGAAAATTGCAGCTCATCGTTTTAAAGACTGAGGACTCTCCCTTCTGCTTGTAACTTTTTTCCTTTTTTGCTTTTTACTGGTATTTATTTTTAATCGTATATTTCTGACACAAGTATTGTTGATTTTTTAATCCAATTATGGTGACGGACAAGAGATGTCCCAATTGTAGTATTACGATTTTGACTTTAGGAGTTGAGAGTTCTGATGAGACCACCAAGTTGTTGACATTAGAGAGTCATACAGCTATTGATAAAAACTTCGAACAGTATTTGGATACCTTAAAAACAATGAGCGTTGTTAACTTGCTTTGTTTTGTAGAAATTCATTTATTCACTTTAAATTTTACAAAGGGATATCCTTATATCCCGTTTTTATACTCTTAGTGGGGTACAGGTCAAAGCAACTAATTGCTGTGAGGTTTCTATAATTTTTGCTTCTCAAAGCGTGCTAATGCCTTCTGCCTTTACCTGGATTCCGTTTTTCTTTATAAGTAGGAAAGGAAGAAAAAAGGAAATTAGATCATGAACACTTTCTATCTACATTTTCTATCCACATGCGATTAAGATGCCAAATATTATCAGCTCCATATCTACATTTTAATATTTATTAGATTTTTATTATTTGATAAATTTACAAATATTTAAAAGTATAATTTTATTGTTCAACTAAACTATTTACGTATATTTTGCATATCAAAACCGCGAGAGAAATAAATATTATCGGAATAATTTTCGGAGAAAGACGCTTTATTCAAATATCCTCCTGGAAGAGTTATAATGCAATTCCAGTTCCATATTTTTTCTGAAAATTGGGAGATTCTTTTTTAAGCTCAGAGTTATGATACATATTAATGTATTCATTAATAAATTTGTGTCTGCCGTTGGACTGCCGGGGATCATCGCTGGCTGGATTGCCAGTCCGGGTGGATCCACGGTTCCTGGTTGGCCGCGGGCAGCGGGGTCTTGCCGAGAATATGGTCCGATGCCTTCTCCCCGACCATAATCGAGGGGGCATTCAGATTGCCATTGGTGATTTGCGGAAAGATGGAACTGTCGGCAACACGAAGCCCGTCAACGCCGATTACCCGGCATTCAGGGTCGACCACGGCCATGGCATCATCCTTCGCCCCCATCCGGCAAGTGCCGCATGGGTGTGAAGCGGCTCTCTCTAAAAACAAGAGGCAAGGCGCGAATGCCCTGCCCATTGATAAAGAACCTATTTTTTTCAAATTCAAAAATACAAGAAGATTATGACACAAAGAGAAATTGAAAGGGAAATAGCAAAGGAATGGGGCTATACCGATCAGGAAACTCGCTTATTCCTTACCCGAGCGCTCAAGACGATCAGCCGGATACTCGTGGAAAAAGGTAACGCTCAGCTCGCCAGCTTCGGCATATTTAAGCTAAAGAAGATGGCCGGCAGAAACTATCGTAACCTTTACTTCGTGCATGAAAAAGGTTGTCCCCTCCGCAACGCCTCTCTCTTGACACTAAAGTTTTTTTTACGCAAAATTTAAGACTGTCATATTGTCCGAATTTAAGACATCTAGTTGACAAATCTCCAAATTGCCTTCCGAAGCAGCAATTTAAAATGACCCATTATTCAACTCTCTACTATTTTCCAATGCCCAGTGACTTGAGGAGGAAAAAAAAAGTTGAATATGCAGAATACCGTGATTGCTTCCACTTTTCTTGATTTTCAAGCCAATATAATTTTTTTCTAAGTTTGTTTGTCCAACAGAAACTATATTTCTCATTTAATTAACCTTCCAAAGTCATTGGTGATAGCACCTAGCCAAACTCAAAATATTGTGAAATCAAAGATTCCGTTCTCTAGGTATTTTCCAAATGAAAAAAAATTATGTGTTACACAATCAATAGACTTTTTGCTATAAATCCCTACAAGAACTACTAGATACTTTTAAACATCGGTTATTTGTTCCTGAATAAAACGATGCTCATTATGGTAAAGAAATAATGCAAAGGCATCATAAGGAGTGACTTGCCGATTTTCAGCGGCGCGTCGGGGGAGGGGAGGGCATGCGTCATGCGCCGATGTCTAGCTGCGGGCCCGGGGCGTGGCAAGCGGCTGGCTTGACATCGCTGTCCGGGCGAGAGACCAACCCCGGAACCAAAGCGGAGACCGGCATGACCCAAGCGAACAAGACCATCCTGCGCGCGCTGGCGGGCGAGACCCTGCCGGTGCCGCCGATCTGGATGATGCGTCAGGCCGGCCGCTACCTGCCGGAATACCGCGCGACACGGGCCCAGGCGGGCGATTTCCTGGCCATTATTCGTATTGGCAAAATGTCGATGTTTATCAGGATATATATTAAATACATTGTTTACGCCCAGCGTCGCCTTCAAAGACTTTGTTATTTTTAAAGAGACGTCTAAATCTGTAATCCATTTTGAAGCAAATAGCTGATCCCGGCTTTCATATTGATTGGAATATTTATTAAAAACCCAATTGGCGGATTCTCCATCTGCGGGATGAATATATTGTACGCTTCCAAAACGGGTAAGGCGGGTTAGCAGGCCTAAATTGCCAATTTCGTAGTCGACGCTGCTGCAGGCTGATCGACAACCGGACTATGCGCACGCTGCTCGTGTGGGGCGCGAAGACAGGCATTGGCTGGCGAGACCTGCCGCTGGAGATGGGCGCCAGCCAGTGCACTGCGCGTCGGCGGCAGAAGGAGCGGAGCGAGCGGGGCCTGTTCACCGCCATCGTCGATCGGCTACTCACGCGGCTGAAGTTGATCGAGGTGCTGGTCAACGGCGGAAATGCGGCCCGAGCCCGATGCTGCGGCAGCAAGTTGACCGTCATGTCCGACCGCCACGGCCTGCCATTGCGCGCCGGGGGCACGCGCGTCCCTGCTGCGGACCGAGGGCTTGGGATTACATATCAGCGTGCGTCAAGCAGCGCTGCGAGATCCGGCGCGAGCGCCTGCGGCGAGTTGCCGATCAGCACGTGCGCAATGCCCGCCCCGGCCGCGCCAACGGCATCTGTTGCTGGATTATCGCCAATCATCACGGCTTGCGACGGTGTACAGCCGGCTAGCGCAAGTGCTGCGATGAACAGATGGGGTTCAGCTTTACCAATGGCCCGGAATTCAAGCTTCGGCAGGCAGGCCTTACCTGCGTTCTCCAGAAATTGACGGACACCTACAAAATGAGCAAGTTATTGCAGCTGGACCTGCGCATACTAAACTAATGTAAATAAAAGTGCATGATAGCTAAGAACTTTCCAATGACGCTGAGCAGTGTCTTGAAATGGTAGCTTTTTCGTGTAATCTTCCCACGGCCAGCAGCTCTAGACTTCACTGGTCGTCTACAGTCTTGATCCCCCCAATATTTCTTTTGATATCCTGTCCAGTTTTCAGTTTCTCGCCCTTTTTAGTCCCCCGCAGATTCGACTGGAAGGTGTTACAAGAAAAATATTATAAACCACATCAAAAATTTGTTTAAATTCATTTTTGTTACGTTTTTAGGAGTCAGACAATCATTTCGGAGGGTGGGAGGTTCAAACCCCTCTCCTGGATATGGCCTTGATGATGGTATAGATTTATGGTTTCGATAATCATCTTATTCTAATTCTTCGAGAAAGATGCAATTCTGCGCCAGCTTTGAAAAAGTGCCAAGACAATGATTCATATGCTGCTTACTCTCATGTAGTTTGCTTATATATCGTTCCAGGCTAGCTTGGTTCTTCACTTACACTTCCAGTTAATGACGGCAAGTTAGCATTAGGGACTTGGCAAGGAGTTTGGCTTTGTGAACATAGGAATCATGCTGGGTCACGGAAGCTGATTGTCACTTTAAATGGATGCCCGAGAGATATCAGCCGAGATGGTGGCACGCGAAGTTTGCAGTCTCCTGGTCCGCGGGGAGCTGATTCGCCTGTAGCCTCGACTAGCAGCTAATTCTAGTTTTTAAATGTGCTCCTCCTTGGTTTTACCGTTGCAGGAAAAATTACGTTATGTTTTATTACTTTAAAGTTGGAGTTCGTCTCGGAAAAATTTATAATTTTGCAGGTGTGTTGCACCTTTTTTGATCTAAGATTTTCAGTCAGTAGGATTGAAGGCAAAAAAATTAGTCAAATGGCCCCTTTAATATTCCCTTCCTGCCTCCCCGTCCACTTTTTAGCAGAATAATGGACCTGTTACATCTTGTTTGAATTGGAATAGCAACGAAATATTCAGTATGTCTTAATCAAGGCACAAAGATTTACGCTCAGCCTCACCAACATATTAACGCCTACCTATAAGGTGAAAAATTGAATATCCGTTGAGCACTCTGTTCTCATTTGGCGTTTAGTCAACTGAGCCGAAAGTAAATAAACTAAATAAAATGCAAAAACAATTTCGATTGAAATTCCACTTTTTTTGGTTTGCTTTTCTCTGTCTTTAAACAAGGTGTAAGTTTTTCCAGTTACATAGGTAATTTTATATGCCAAGTGGTTAAGTTACGTTACATCAAATTTAAAATTTCAGACTTAAACAGGTCCTTCCACACTAGGCCAACGTAAAATGAAATAAAACCAGTCTAATGAACGAACGAATTTTTTTAAGTCCGGAAATATCACAGGCAGCTTCATTGGAAACCATCACATTTGTAATTTCCAACAACTTAAGATTTTCTGCTCCAAAATCGGTTTCAAAAACAGCATTGGTAAGTACCAGATCCGTCAATTTCTTGAGTTTTTTTAACTCTTCCATTTTCATTCCGCCCATTAATTTAGATTCAACCCAAAGCGACTTGATTTCGAAACATTGAGAATTAGAAACAAAGGTGCCAAATGACCTGATATTCGTGTTTCGTACGTACAGGCTTTGAATGATTCTTTGATGCATTAACAAGGAGGAATTGAATTTATGCCAGAAATACAAAAATCATTTGAAATTTCTTATTTGATGCCTCATGACTTAAAACTAAACAATAACGAACATACATACTCCTTTTAAACGAGTAAATGTGTATTTATTTATGTATCTAGGCATTTCGTTTCCTGAAAACAATTTAAAATGAGTCCGAACCGCTAAAGCCAAAGTAAATAGACTGTATGATGTTGTTAAATACATGGAAGTACAAGCAAGATTTACGGCTAAAAAACATGTGTCCTCGGTCACCTTTTTGATCGTTTGGTGCAGCATCCGACGCTGGTCGTCATCACACGCATCATCCGACAATGCGGCATGCAGCACCAAGTCGTCTGCTTTGTCGTCGACAATCATTCGCCAGACGCGATCCAAGAAATTTCGGACGCCACCAACTCCCGTCATGCTCCACGGCTTGGTCGCTTCCAACGGCCCCATGAACATTTCGTACAAACGAAGCGAATCGGCGCCGTATTCTCGAACCACCGAGTCCGGATTGACCACGTCGCCTCCGCTCTTCCTGGGACTCATGGGACCCATGCGGCTGAGCCGCCGCGGCCGGCAAACGGGATGAATCCCGTTCTACATTGATGGGACACTGCTCTCGTAGAACGGGATTCATCCCGTTTTTTGGGGCCCCGCCAACCACCTCGGCGACGACATTTCTTAAACTTAAACCGCTCTAGCTAGGACAGCTGTTGTGTCTAATTTGTCCCATTGAGGGATTTCGCTACTCCAAAAATCCCGGGCGTTCCTTGGCTTCGTAGGCGTTGAGCTCCTCGAGCAGCATGGCGGCGGGAAAATCTTTGATGATCTCAACTGGAATCCCTTGTTGATTGAAATGCCGCTCTGTAATGTTGGGGTATTTCGTGGCCACTCGCAATTTTGACGACAAGCGTTTCGAGGAAGTTTCTCCTTTTGGCGTCGCCACCACAAGTCGGCAAGTCCCCATTTGTAAATCAAGAGGTTCATACACGTCAGGTTTTTGCTCTAGCAAGACATCTTTCCCGACCACACCCACATCTGCCGCACCATATTCGACATATGTCGGAACATCACTTGGTCGTACGATGAGCAAGGTGTGTCCAGGTTTAAGACGATGTAAGAAAAAGCAATCAACAATTCAATGTTTTTTCAGACCTAAGCATCTGGTTTGCCTTGAGAGCATACAGCGTTCAAAAACCACAGTTTCAAACTCACTGGCTGCGCTCGCAAATTATTTACCTCCCTCTTGATTTAGATCAGCTGATTTCATTTTGATAACGTATGTCGCCCCTGGAAAAGGAGATAAAATGTGAACCTTGCCCAATATCCCTCTTCTCGCTTTGAGAGAATTGTCATTCACTTGTTTAAGCATTGCAGTGTCTTCTTGGATGAAATGACCCCCAAAGACTCTTGGGCAAGTCTCGTAAATTATACAAACTTAATTTTTTTACGGATAAATTCTATAGGGGAAAACACTATTTACCATTGGGTGTTCGATTGGTTTCAAATTTTGAGGGATTGTTCTCTAGGCCTAAAGGACTACACTTTGCAAGGGGAGAGAGGTTTAAGCGGGGCTATTAGTTCACAATTCACAGCAGCAAATTTGTGGGCCAAAATTAATATTAAGACTTTTTTAAGATTAATATTTTTAATTTCACAATCAAAAATGCTCAGTTCATCACTGGAGCTGGCGGCGGACATGCTGAAGCCGTTGCTGGCTGATCAGCAGTTTTCATCCGGGCCTGACGGTCGAGAGATGTTGCGGAATCTGGCTCTGGTGGTTGGAGGTCGGAACAGGAGGCAGGAGATTGTCGACGTCCTGAAACTGGTGGAAACGCAGCAGGCGGATGTCCGTCAGACAATCATTCTTGGTCTGGGTGACGGGCTGAAGCGATCTCGATCCAGTCTCAGCAAATACACTCAGGACGCTCCCGCTGCGGCCAAACTGCTGTGGCCGCGCCCAAGGCCGCCCCTGAGGAGGAGCGCCCCAAGCCGCGGCGCAAGAAGCGCCGCCGGGCACGCCGACCCCCTCCTCCCACCATGCCGGTCGTCCAGCGTCAGAAGGCGCGCCGTAAGGACCGCCCGAGCTCTTCGTCGTCGGCCTGAGGACCCATGGACCGTCTGCTCGAGCTGCTGATCGAACACAGCTTCGCTCGCAAGCGGGTCGTGCTCGCGTCGGGCCGAGAGTCCGACTTCTTCATCGACTGCAAGCAGAGCGTGCTGCGGGCCGAGGGCATAGCCCTAGAAAGCGAAATTGAACCACACTTTTCGTAGAGCCTTCTGTTTGAGATACGGGGTCGTCTTCTGTTTGAGATACAGGGTCAGTTGGGTGCCTAAAACGATTCGTAGGCAATTTCACTGGAAAACATCGAGTAAATCTTCCTGAAAAACGCCCTTGGCCATTCTGCTTTTAACATCTTCACTGCACCATCATCTTAACTAATAATACTACCTAGTTAAGTGAAGCTGTCAACTTGAACATCTTTTCGTTACCAAGCATCCCCCTTTGCCTTCGCTTGTGTGACCTGCTGCAACATGATTTCGACGTTCTCAACATCGCGGACGACCTTGGTCTGCACGATGGAGGAGCTCACGCGGGAGTGGTATCCGATAGACAAAATTTGCAGATGCGCTGCCAGTGCATTGCGAAGATCCGCGCCGGTCTGGCGAACCACCGTCATGAACTGTCGCGTGTAAAGAATATGGTTCGGATAGTTCTGGGCAAGCAAGAGGGCCGCGAGGGCAAACCAGAGTGCGACCGACTGCACCGACCCGCCAGTCGCGACGATGTCAATGATCTCGTTTTTTGTTTGATTTCTGAACGTTTTTTAAATAACGCAAGAAAATAAACCTTTTCTTTCTATGAACAATCTCCCCCCCAAGAAAATTCCTCCTTGGAAATTTTCTGCTGCGTAAGATCCTCCTTCCCCTAAACAATTCTATCCCTGCTAAAAAGTCCCCATAAAAAACTTACTGCGGACAATTCCCCCAGGAAAATTATTTTTAGCCTATTTTCGTTTGGAATAAAAGACTTGTTGTCCTTTTAATTTCTAATCGTTTTTCAAATCATGCCGGAATCCTCCCGTTTTGATTGCCGCGATCCGTTCGCTCTTATCCGAACGGATCACTTGACTCTCGATGTCAAGCCATTGCTTGGCTCTCAATAACTCGGTCACCCGAGGCATTTGAGACTTCTGTTGTTGGATGGCGAACGAAAATGCAAGGGACGAAAACATCACCATCGCCGGGACCGCCATGGTGGCGACCAACAATCCAACAGTACGACGCCGAACATTGACAACGGGCCGAGCCGCAATCGCGTCGAGACAATTGCTTGCCTCTTGAAGCGACGTCGCATGACAAACCGTTGATCGCAGCCGGATCCGGGGCACTGGCGTCGAGTTCATTCCGCAGCTGATGAGCTCGGAACTTTAAGAAGTTCATCTCGCGGAACAGAGCCGTCTCTTGTTCCTGACTAAGGAGCACGGATTCGCAGAGTCGCCGCAGGTGTCCCGGCAAGTCAGCTGGAGCCTTCGACGATCCGGTCGTCCCATTCAAGGTCTCTTCGACCAACGCCTCCGGCTCGTCCGATCGCGACTCGAATTCCGAGTTGGGAATAAAATCGATCACAACGTTCAACACCTGTTGCTTTTCCAATTAATGAACACATTGTCATTGAGTATTCATCATTTTTCCACATACTTGTTTCCCATAAATGTTTTAAGGTTGTTCCATCAATGTATTTAAAATTTGGTGTTTTTAATTGGTTAAATGATCTTTGCCAAAATTTACTAGTAGGACATTTTAATTCAATATCACCAATAGTTTTTTGCGAGAAATGTTGTGATTTTTCTCCACTTGTGGGTCTTGGAGAAACAGTTTTTTGAGATTTAATAGGAGTTAAAAGACTTTCTCCTAAATTTTCTGCTAATGGACATTGCCTGCCCGATTCAGATGCGGTGGGACAGTCGAGGGCGGCTTTGGGTGAGTTGCTCGACGACGTATCCCCACGTTTATCCGGGGAACGCCCCCGAGGACAAGATTGTGATCCTAGAAGATCGGGATGGCGACGGCCGTGCGGATACGAGTCAGGTCTTTGCAGACGATGTGCACATCCCGCTGAGTTTCGAACTCGGCGACGGTGGGATCTATGTGTCTGAGGAACCGCACCTTACTTTTCTGAAGGATACCGATGGCGATGGTAAAGCGGACTTTCGGAGTCCATCGAGTAGCGTCCGCCGACCCAATCCCAAAATCCGAACATGTTGTCGGTGTCGATTCCAAAGGCGGCGACTTCTTCCGCGTTGGTCGAAAGCGCGACGAAGTGCTTTGCGACCGCCGAATCATCGGCGCCCAAGTTGTCGAGCAGCCACGACCGCGCGGTCCGCGCGTTGGTCATGGTCTCCTGCGTCGTGAAGGTCTTCGACGCGATGATGAAAAGGGTCTCGGCGGGATCCAATCCATGGGTCGACTCGACGAAGTCGGTCCCATCGACGTTGCGGGTGTCGGCGGTGACGTGAACTATGTGCGAACCGTCGCGGACGGCCGCGCCTATTATCCGGTCCGCAAGCGGATTACGCTTGTCGGGCGGGTGCAAGGCGGCAATGTCACGGGCTTTGGCGGCGACGACGTGCGGCTACAGGATCTATTCTTCAAAGGGAGCGAGACCATTCGTGGCTTCGACCGGGCCGGTATCGGACCGAGAGATTTGACAACGGGTGACTCGCTTGGTGGTACGACGTTCGCTGCTGCAACGGCCGAACTGCGCTTCCCGCTTCCCTTAACCAGGAATGTGAAGTTGGGTTATCAGTATAATATTAGTCATGTCCTCTTGTCAGTTTTTCAATACTGTCACTATTATGGTTATTACTGTCATTATTATGGTTAAAATACTAAAGGAATTTCAAAGGTATTTTTTAACCGATTTCAAAGAATTAGCCTACCATTTTTTTGTTTGTACTTTTTTCTCATTGTTGCTGTATTGACTTGATAATGAAATTTCAAGTTTTGTTTTTCTTGTATCCTTGTTTTAATTAGCAAAATCATTAGCAAAATTGTTGTTGTTCACAGATTCGGTAAACTGCAAGGACTGAAACCATGCAAGCAGCAGTTACTTAGTTTGAAATAAAAGTTTCAACCATATACAAAAGAAAAGAGATCGAGAACACTTATTTAAAGTCAAAGGCAGAAGCTACTTCTGAAAATGATTCTAATCTTCGAATTTATCGCTTGCCTCATTGTTATGAAAAAAATCACGTACAAGATCAGGATAGCCACAGAAAAACTTGAAGAAGAGAAGATTAGCATTATTGATGCAATCCAAATGCTTTAAGCTATGAAGAAACGTTGAAAAATTAACGTTTGTAAGATAAAGTATAGGAAAGGACGAAGTTTTTTACGTATATCAGAAAAAAAACGTATATCGGGATTACGTATTACGTATTACGGGATTACGATTACGATTACGTATTACGTATATCAGAAAAAAACGTTTAAACGTAAACGTAAAAAACGTATTACGTATATCGGGAAAAAAGAAAAAAGCTCTATTTCTGTTCTGTCCATAGGTTTCCTAGCTTGGACGCCAGCGGCCGAAGATTGTACCATTTTCGCATGTAATTTCGGCTAAATGGTGACTGCGTGTCACCGACGCCCGAGACGATCGCCGACGCCTCGTTCCCGATCGCCCGTTTCCTCTACACCTACGTCAACGCCGATGCGGCCGCGACCGATCCGGCCGTGACGGCGTTCGTGGACTACATGATGAGCGACGCCGGGTTGGAGTCGGTCAGTGCCGTTGGCTACGTCGACCTCGCCGAGGCCGACCAGACCCTCGCGCAGGCGGTGTGGGAGAACCGCACGACCGGCCGCAGCTGGAGCTGACCGATCCCCTCACGACGTCAGTCGTCGATGTGTTTATTTATTTATGTTTATTGTTTTGCATTGCCTATCAGAAGTAACGCTATAGCGTTATCGACATAAATATATACTAAAATTTTTGAATTAGTATAAAATATTGACTGATTTAAATAAAAACTATGAAATAAGTTTTCATAATCATATCCATTCGTTCTAAGCATGGAATCTCAAATTAATTTATCCTGGAGTTAAGCTTAATAATCGTGCTGTTAAGCTTTAGAAATTCGCGTTCTTAAGAACTTAATCCCTAGTCTTTTTTTCAATCAGATTAGTATTCGGGGCCAGCTCCTTGACACTTCAATCTTCCTGGAATTCATATGCAATACCTAATCAAATTATTTTACAGATTTTTTTTTGAATTATCAACTCCCTTCCCAGGAAAAGAAAATAACTTATGACTTCCAATTTAGTTCTCTATCTTATACACACCTTAAAAAGGAGCGGTAAAAACAAAATATCCAGAATTTACATCCATAAACTACCATCTCGACGGAGGTGTTAACAAAGGATCGTTTATCGTAGTGAAAGTGGCTAGCTGCATTGCTGCCACCTGTGTTTGCTTCAAAGGTAGAATGGTTGAGGTGTACCTTAGAGGCTAAGCCTTAATATGCATAAGGATTAAAAACAATAAACCTAATTGTTCACTTCTAAACAAATTGGATATACGGATGTTCTAATAGACCTTTCCAGAAATATAGACGGAAATTATAACCTTTGCTCTCATCTCCCGATAAGCTAAATTATCCTGTTCTACAGAAATTGAACATTGGATGACTATTAAAAAGTTCACTTAATAATTTCTAATTTTTACAGGAAATAACAGAATTTTAGATATGGTCAGAACTGATTCCCAAGTCCAAAGCTCGATCCATGATCGTAAAGCTATCGGGCTCTGTGGTCTGTGGTCCAAAGTTCATCGTCCCTAAACACAAACGGCTCACCTTCAAACCAGACCGCCCTAAATGGAGATATTGCATATGTCCCCCCTCATTCATGGCAATAATTAAATAAGATCGATTGAACCATGCCCCTTCAGGAAACTTCAAGAAAAACCCGTACGTCCGGTCAGGACAATTCTTGAAAACAACTCAACTGAATGATCGACTCACAGAAACAAATATGTCATGGCAGATGGTGCGGGTGTTCTTCACTGGCGCCTACAAGCGGCCGCGTGAACTCACTTGGGTGACCGGTGTGGCCTTGTTGCTGGTGGTGTTGGGCTTCGGCATCACCGGCTACCTGCTGCCCTGGGACCAGAAGGCCTACTTCGCGACCACCGTGCGCGCCGGCATTGTCGGCAAGGGACCCTACGTCGGCGCCCAAGTGCGCGAGATCTTGATCGGCGGTGACGTCGTGGGCGCGCCGACTCTGACGCGCTTCTACGTCATTCACGTCGTGCTGCTGCCGCTCTTCAAAAAAGGAGTAAACTTAACCTTATCCTATTATCTTGGGATCATGACCATTTTATGACTTCATGAAAGAAATAGAAACATTTGACTAAATTAATGTTGCACACTATGAATTTGTGTCTGGGCAGCCAATGAGGCAAGTTTAAATTTATAAAAGTTTTAGGGACAATCAATTCCAACAGTTAATTGAAAATAGACTTTGTATGACATCATAATTGTAATCAGCTCTATATGGAATCAGCATTATTGGCTAAGCTATTTACTCAATTAGTAAGCCACTCAACGAAGGGTGTACTAAATCAAAAGATACATGTAGCTTGGTTGTAGAAAGGATGGGTTTTCAATATCTCTGGAATGGTCATAGGCATGGAGTTGGCCTTGATAGAAATATTGAGAGAAATATCGAACTAAATCAAAAGACTTAAAAGTCCATTCATGTTGTTAAAATAGAATATATGCAGTATCTTAAGAACATGATATGGTATTGAGTTGAAGCTTTCAGGGAAATTTGAGGACAACGTAAAATTAAATCAAAAGACTATGCATATCCAGATTATCAAGGGTGTGGAAATGATATGCAGGTCTGGATGGTGACAATTGCCGCCATCAGCGGTGCATCACCACCAAGTTGGCGGGCAATTGTATATGACGATGAAGCTGTGGGTACGGCAGCAAACAAAATTGCTATGACAATCTGCATGTCCGTTAGTCCAAGATTGCTGGCAATCAGAAATGTCGCCACCGGGAAAACAACCATCTTTCCGATGATGGCGAGAATAATTGGACTGACGGATTGTCTGAGCGTCTCCAGACGCAGACTTGCGCCCACACATAGCAACATGATGGGAAGGCATGACGTTCGCCCACTGGTTGATAAGCATCGGCAGGTCGCGCCACGAGTCGATCCAACGCGAGAAGAAGTGTCCGATGATCGTCTCCGACGTCGGACGGATGCAGTACTTCTCCTCGAGCTCCTTGCCGCCGGCGTGGGTCACCACGGCGAGCTCGGGCGCGAAGCCCTCGACGTGCTCCGCCTCCTTCTCGATGAAGCTCATCGGGATCAGGAGCGGGAAGTAGGCGTTCTTGTGGCCCGTCTCCTTGAAGCGACGGTCCATGTCGGCCTGGATCTTCTCCGGCATCACCACCGTCTATGTCACGCACGACCAGAAGGAAGCGCTGTCGATGGCCGACGGCGTGGCGGTGCTCGATATGGGCGTCATCGCGCAGGTCGGCCCGCCGCGCTCGCTGTACCAGCGTCCGTCCTCGCGCTTCGTCGCCGACTTCCTCGGCGAGACAAACTTCCTGCACGCCGAGGTCACCGACTCCACGCGGACCGATGACGGGCGGGCGCTGCTGAAGCTGCACACCGATGCGGGTGATATCTCATCGACCGCGTTCGACGCCGCGAACCTGCCGTGGACGATTTCGAAAATGAACAACAAAAAAAAACGCACAAAGGGATATTAAAATTGATCCTGCACCAATACCTAAAGCAAATCCAGCAGATAATTGATTAAAGGAGTTCATTTCCCAATCAACTAAAAGATTGACCAAAATAAAACAACTTTTGATATTAATCGTAATATTAAAAAAAAACTCTTGATATTATGACTCGTATTATTACAAAAACAACTCTTGATATTATGACTCGTATTATTACAAAAACAACCAGTCTTATAGTAATAAATTAGTACTACTACTTCAAATTGGGATTTGCGATTGCGCCGGGCTTTGCCGTTGCAGTGTCTGCGTCGACCGCGGGAGACATCGCTGGAACTGTCACTTCCCAGGGGGCTTTGACTAACAACCCCACAGGAATAATCAGAATTCCAAGCAGTCCCGCGGCGGTCACGCCGTGTGCCAACGTCGCCGAACGGTTTTTCATCCAACGAGCAACGATCCAACAACCAGCGAGCACAACGGTAATCTGCAGAACGGTCGAAACAACTAGCAAACCATGAGATGTCAACAGATTCATTTCGGCCACCCGCACCACCGCCCGCAGGCGTCGATGATCGATGTTCACTCCGGCCTCTCCCGTTGTCCTCGCCGCAGCGGCGGGACAGCGGATTTATAACACTCCGTTATTAATTGGGCCAGAGAATCGATTGGACTTGGCGCCAGGGCCGGGCGACGCTAGAGCCTCACGAAGCAACCCGGTCGGTCTCGACGCATGGCTTGCTGCGCATTCGCCGTTTTCCTGCTGCTCAATCTGCTGGCGCCATTCGGCTGGCTGCGGCGTTTCCGGCCGTCCGCGGCCGAGCGTATTTAAACAGGGAATTACATCAGATGGAAGGTGTCCGGTAAGAAAGTTTCATAAAGATTTGGTAACTTAAGATAGTTCCAGACAGCATAACTCTAATCATGGTGGCTTAATTAACTCTTTCTGGATCCAGATAAAGTAGAAAGGCATTGTTAACTTAAATACATCACCTGTGACTGTATTTTGCTTTTTCTATTAAATCATCCACGCATGTACCTCTCGTCCTCGCAATTAATAAAAGGGGAGCATTCACAGGCGACCCTTACTTTCACACCCTTATTACTTCTTGTAATCAGCTATAATCAAGCTAATATTCACTAGACTTTTACAACTACCCGCTGCGTGATCAGCAGCGGGTGGATATTGGTGCTGAATTGGATATGTGTAGCAAGGTCCTAATGGCGCGTTCGACTGATACTAGTACTCTTTCAATATGATATTGCCAGGTTCAGTGAACTTGTCAGTAAACATGGCAGGGCATGCACTGCAGGTAATATTATTCTATTGCCAAAAGGCATAGCGTAGTCATGGATACTGACAAGCTCACCCACAGGGCGTTACCATGGTGTTCATCAGGTGAAAGGTCGATGGCGTATGCGGGCAGTTGATGCTGATCACATCCATCCGCGCCACCATCTGATCGAGGCTTTCCCAATAGGTGGCGCCCAGTTCCTCCTCGGTTTCCGGCCGTAAACGCTTGCGGTTGTGATAGTGGATCTGCATGCCAAAGGCCGCCGCCCGCCGCGCCACGGCCTGGCCGATATGACCCAGGCCGAGGATGCCCAGGCGCCTGCCGGCGATCCGTCCGCCCAACAACGCCGTTGGCGACCATCCCCCCCAATCCGAGCCCTGGTACTTGTCAATCCCTATGGCCTGAATCCCCAAGGTGAAATGAGCGGTCCAGATAAAAAAGACCTGCGTGCAGTCAAGTATGATGATGATTTCAAAAGTTGGAAAAGTCCCTTCATCATGGCAGCCATCAACACCAAAGTAGTTAGGCGCAGCCATGCCCTTGCAAGATATCCCTATGGAAAAGATTTCAGGTATGATGAATTTACCCTGACTGGAGATGGATTTGGTGGACGTATGAAAGGCATTGGCTCTGTAATTCCTCTTGCCATAATTGGCGCAGCTCACGGGACTTAGCACTTGGTCTCGCAGCGCCGCCTGCACTGCTTAATCTACCTACAAGAAGGAACGCACACCTAGTGGGGAAGTACAGTCTAGCATAATATTATAGAATCCCGCCACTCGCTTCAATCAATGGTCGCACCACGTTGGCAAAAGGGTACATCGCTACGCCGTTTCAAATGAAGGAGACACTCAGGGATGACAACGGTTAGCGTCTAAAACAATATAGTCTGATTTTGGTTGGCGTACTCCTAATAGCCTATTAGTTACTACGGAGTGCAGTACTTTCAGACTCACATCAGCTACACAATGAAGAACTTAGTGCTTGCAGACAACGGCGGCTCCATCAAGGAGTTTACAAGTCAATAGTGTGTGCACCCGACAGACATCTTCGAACGTCAGCGACTCAGCTCTGTTTGCCTCTCCCTTGTAGCCACCACGAGAGTCGATGCATTAACCTCTTGCAACGTGATCCTGGTCAAGTGTGGTTTACACACGTCGCAGAGCCATGTACGTCCGGTCGGCAGCCTTGCTTCAACAGGTGGCTCCACCTTCTAATCCCATTTCTGCAACCATTTCCGCGCATTCACAAAAGCCTCGATCCAGGGCGAAACCTCGTCTTTTCTATCCTTAGGATAATGCGCCCAATTCCAGGAAAAAGCAGAGCGTTCCATGTGCGGCATGGTAGCCAGATGGCGACCGTCGGCGCTTGCGATCATGGCCGCATTATAATCGCTGCCATTGGGGTTGGCCGGGTAGTCTGCATAGCCGTATTTTGCCACGATATTATATTGTTCTTCCGCCAGAGGCAACTCAAACTTCCCTTCGCCATGCGAAACCCAGATCCCCAATATGCCGAGCGCTTCTTCCTGTTCCGATTTTTTTCCATAACGGGTGAGACTTCGGGCAAAACTGCGGTGGATTGATTCTGCCGTCAGATTCTTTTCGAGAAGGGCACGATAGACCTTCACCGCCTCCGCATGCTTTCTTGTCAGGTCAAAACATTCAGCCAAAAATAATTTCACACTCGCCAACTTGTTCATTTGAACCATTTCACGCAAGGGAGATTCTGTAATCCATTTGGCAATCTTCTGTTTTTGTTTCTGTGTCGCCGTTTGAAAATCTCTTTGCAAGTGTTGCGAACGCAGTTTTTGTCTGGCTTGCGGTCCTGATGTTTCGAAGCGGTTACCGCCTCAAGGAATGATCAAGACTGAAGCTTCAGTGCCTGTCTGGCCGGACTGTACAAACGTGAACCGTCAATCTGCCTCGACCGAGAGTGCCGATTGTCAAATCAAGCGGAGAAGAAAATGAACCTCAATGCAAACAAACTGGCGCTTGCCACCGCCGTCGTCTTTGGGTTCCTTTGGGTCATCTGCAGCGCCCTGGTCGCGATGTTTCCCGGTCCGATGCTGCGCATGGCTACTAATCGTAGTGCTTATGAAAAAATAGTTAGCAATATACAAGAGGTTAAAGCCAGAAAAGGTATCGTTATTGCAATCATTACAGAAGAAGATACCGTGATTCGACACTTAGCAGATTACGTTATCGAAATCCCTGATACAGAAGAACCTTTAACACCTCTTTTATCCGTTATTCCTTTACAATTATTATCTTATCACATAGCTATTATGAGAGGTTGTAATGTGGATCAACCAAGAAACTTAGCAAAATCTGTAACCGTAGAATAACAAAAACTTCCGTCTGGGTGTTACTAAGAAAACCGTAAGAAGTAAGATGGTTATAAAGTCGTCGATGCATTACTAACTCATACATCTTAGCAAATATTGGCAATATTAAAATCAGGTTCCAATTAGACAGATCTGTCTTTGAGCCCCCTTTGTGAAGCAGAATACCTTTAGTCTCTTTAAAATGTTTCGTTTGAATAGCAGACCTTACATTGTTTGAGAGCATGTTGCTATAGAAAAAGCTCAAATTGCTGCGATTAGAAAACAAGCTACAATGAGAATTCATATATAGAACTCTGCCTGCTCGTGAGCAACAATCCCGAGCACGTGCAGGGGTTCGGTGTGCTTGCCGCCGTTCCCCGAGACGGGGTGGCAATCGCCGAGTCCGCGCGCAAGACAGGTGCACCGAGCCCCCGGTGGGAAGGCGGAGTGCTGGACCCGGCCTGCCCGAATGGTGGCATGCGGCACTTCGGCGTCTACCTCGCGCACATCGTGGGCTCCGAGCTCGGGGGTGATCGAAAGGTCTCGTTGGCACTGGCGGCCGACGTCGCTGCCAATGTGAAGGTGACCGACAAGATCGGTCTCACAAAACCATAGGCGTTATTTACAATCTCCATTGGATCTGAACCCATAGATTTAATTCTTACAGCGTCATCTTTTAAGAACCTAGATTTTTTAAGTTGCCCTCCAAAATTGTCAGATTCATTTATGGTTTTTACAACTTCGTCCCATGTGGTCGAGTACTGTTTTAATCCGCTACTTGGAAATTGTGTCGATTTTAATTCATATTCTATTAAAAACCTATAATTGTCCATATTATCTACATAAGGTTCTTCTTTTAAAGCTGGAATATCCCTAAGCTCATCTAACGGTATCCGCGATGTCCATAACCGCACGATGACAAGCGCGTCCCGTGACAATCACACTTTGCATTTTAGGCCGGTTGATAAGGGTCGAAACGACCTCATCAACATCCAGATATTTGTAACTTAGCATATAGGTAATTTCATCCAATAATACTAAGTCTACCCTGGGATCTTGTAGCCAGGTTTTTGATTGTTCCCAGGCTTTTTTTGCTGCAGCAATATCGGTTTCTTTATCTTGTGTTTCCCAAGTAAATCCTGTGCCCATAACATGGAATGGGACATGTGATATTCACATGTTTGTTCAGTTTACATTTTCGCCCCATCATAACCCTGTATTTCTAATTTCAAAGATTCATTTCACGCTTTAGAGATTTACTTCTGAAAAATTGCCGCGGATTCATCCAAACTGAAGTTAGCAAGAGTTGTTTGGGATGGACGATATTGAGATTTGATTTTCCAGTACAGAGAATATTCAGAAGTATTAGATAGATATCGTATCAACTATAGCCCGCAACAGTATGTTGCGCATCACCAATTTACTGGTTGACAATTATTTTTCGTCACCTTGAATTCTTTTTCTTTTTTCCACTCAGTGATATACAACCTATCAAACAGTTCGTGGTAACGAACTGTAAGTAAGGAGCGACGCGGCTCAATAGTAACCGAAACTATAAAAAACAGAGTTTTGATGACAATAGATACATCAACAGAATCAAATTTTTATGTTAATTCAAAATATGCAAAGCTTTTAAAGTTTCATATTACCCATCAAAAGTTAAGAGCCTGAGAAAATTATGTTTCTGCATAACTGATACAAATTAGTGCAATATGTTAGCTGTAAAGGTTAAGGGGAAAGTTAGATTTCCTACTATCACTTTTAACTCTTAAAAAGGTAACTAAAACTTTTAATTTCCAATCAAACGAGCTACCCCTAAGCTCTATACGACCACCCCTTACGTAAAAATCTTATATGCCACCGTCCGGGGCTTAACTTAAAATACTTGCTACTGGGCTCTGGGGCGTTTTGTCAACCCTGGAGTTAAAAAGGGCACTATAACTTCCAATCGAATGAATTCCTCTAAAGTTTATACAACCAACCCTTCCATATGAAGTGCCTCTGGCAAAACTTTTTCGGTGACTATAGGCTTCCAAATTTCGCTGGTTGGTGTACCAACGATTGGATTCTGATATGCTTTTGTCTCTGAGATATAGTTACTTTCATCTCTATAACGGAGAATGACTTGTAAGGGAAAAAGTGGAATCGGCTCGGAAATGCCTTGTTCGAACCGGAAAAGCTAAAAATGGCCAAAAATTACTTGATAATCCTAAAAAACTAGTTTTTTCTAGTTTTTAGAGTTAGGGGATTTGAACCCCCCCTAACTAAATAAGTAAAATAAGTAATAATGTTTATTAGACACTGTTCATATCAAGGATGAGGCCACCGCCCCCGCCATTGATGCTCTGAGCCACAATTGCCTGGGAGCCCGCGCCGACAACCGTGATATCGCCGGAATGGTCGACCGTGATACGGCCGCCGAGACCGCCGGAACCGCCACCGGTCGAGCCGACGATCGCCGAGATGGTGTTGGCCAGGATCGTTACTGCCGGCGCGCCTTTGCCGGCTGCTAGGTTGAGGCCGAGCGCCGCATTGCCGCCGCCACCGCCGATGGACTGCGCCAGAATCCCGTTGCTGTGTTAGTTCGGATATTATTAGGCATCTGGGAAGATTCCTCAGGGTGGGTATGAAGCACATTGGAATTAAAGGATATTATAGGTTAGTTCTATGTAAATCAATTTTGTTAATAAGATGTTGACTTATTTATTATTCGCAATCATTTTCTTTGTTACCATGAGTCAGCGATTTTTTTTTGTAATAAATATCATGTCATACCATTGCACCCAGAGAATAAGCTTTTCATATATCCAGTTATCCATTCCACATTGAGGAGCGCACCAGTAATTGCCAAAGTTTCCAGAATTGATTAAATTTTACTATTATTAAAATGTTTTTAATGTCACTTAAACAGTACCGGATACTATTTTGGGAATTAGTTCTTGGTTTAGAAAACTGAGTTTTTGATTCCTGGTTGTGCTGTGTTGGTTGTGACGGTTTATGGGGATTAGATAGTTAAAATCTTAAGTTTTTACATATCGTGGTATAGTTATCACCGTACCCATGGAAGCCAAGGCCTACCTCCCCGTGCCCTCCTGAACGGTCTGCTGGATTGGAAACAGTTTGGGTTTATGTTTGTTAATCCCCATCGCCTGTAGAAAAAGGAGTATTCTATAAATAAGGAATCTAGCCATGCTACTTTTAAATTAGCGAGATTTTTCCTTCATGGAGGCAGCAACTCAAGAGTAGTACAAATATAATTTAAAATTTGCATACATTTTGCAAGCTAGAAATCGGCATGTGCTATATTTAGATTCAATTATCCACCATGCAGCACGTGCACGTGAATGCCTACTGTTTAGTCACATAATTTTTAGGATGCAATTGCTTTTGATTTAAAATAAATTAGATATAAAAGAGATTCCCAATTCTTGGACCTCCTCTTTTCGGTCGTGAACCTCTCGCGAAAGGCCGATATCGATGCGGGAGAGGCGCTCCGTCGAGCCAGCCAGAAGTTCCGCCGGAGATTCCGTCACCTCGAGACGGCCGCGGGCGGTCTCGACCCCGATCTCAAGCCCCCGGTGCCCCTCCAGGAGCTGGAGGCCCTGTGGCAAGCCGCCAAGGACAGCGAATGAACGATCACCCGGACTCTCCCGCCACGGATCCCGCCCGCATCGCCGAACTCGGCTCGAGCCTCCGCCGCCTGCGCGAGGAGCCCGGACCTCTCCCCCCCGGGCGCCGACGACCGCGACGGCCGCGAGGACGCTGAGCCGGATGCGGCCGACGACGTCGGCCTCGACGTGCGCAAGCTCACCGACCGCGAGCTGGCGGACCTGGTCGGCGCGGACTACGTGCTGGTGTGCAAGATCCTCCGCTTCCAGACCAAGGACCCCAAGAACATCAACATGGTCCAGGGCACGGCCATGGTGGAGTGCAACCTGTTCCGCCTCGCCAAGGGCGAGAGCGAAGAGGAAGCGGTCGAGGAGATGAACGAGCGTGCTGATCAAGGACGGCGTTGTGGAAACCACGTCCGAATACGAAGTGGGCGGTGACGGCAACGTCAACCGCTGGATGAACGGCACAGGCCATCCGATCCGGGTACCGGTGATCGACCTGGCCGAGGTCAGCGCCGGAGGCGGCTCCATCGCCTGGATCGATCCGGGCGGCGCCCTGAAGGTGGGACCGCACAGCGCCGGTGCGGAACCAGGCCCGGTCTGCTACGACGCCGGCGGCACCATGCCGACCGTGACCGATTGCAACCTGGCCCTGGGTTATTTGGATTTACTGATTGGCCTGCTCAAAGCGGCGAAGCAGCTTGTTGCCGCGTTCAGCCGCACTGTCCATGGCAGCTTGGGCAGATTTGTCGCCAGACCAGATTGCTTCAAGTTCTTCATCAATAATTCCACGAATCTGATCGAAAGAACCGAGACGAAGGCCTTTTGAATTGGAGGTCGGTGCATTCGCGGTCATCTGGATTACCGCGATATCCGTGCCCGGGTTTTGGTCATAAAAACCGTCTGCTTTGGTTTTCTCGCCAGCCGCCGCAGTGATCGGCAGATAACCTGTTGGATTGGGTTCTTCTAACTGGCGAGCCAGTTGAGCCTGTCCTTTGAAATCAACAGTAAGTCCTGCGACAGAGCATTCTGCCATCAGTTCTGTTAGTACCCGGTCATTTCCTGCCAGGGTACCAAAGTCCTTGTAGGATTGAAATTCAAAACTTTCGTCTTTGAAGAGCGCTGCTTTGCCCAATTCTTTGAGATTGGGTTCTGGTGCATGCTCATCTATGTTTTGATAACAAAGGTGGGTGTAATCATCCATGGATTCCAGGACCATCACATTTTTAGCTGTTGTTTGTCCTGGATTCTATTTATGCTTCAATAGTATAAGATTTTTGTTCGTTTTAAGCTTGATTTACATATTCAATTTAAGCACTCGTTTTAAGATTATATTATATATTTATATCAGTACCTATTGTATGTTTATTTTTTCATTATTTTTTGTGTATTTTTTGTTGATTCTGGGTTTCATTTATGCTTCAGCAGTAAAAGATTTTTGTTCGTTTTAAGCTTGACATCTAATTAAAAGCTGTACTGGTTATAAGATTTATTTATTCATTTTTATTATTACCTGTGGAGCATCGATGTGCAGGTGGGTCGTTTGCGAAAGAAACTCGGTGACAACGGCAAGCATCCGGAAGTCATCAAGACCTTCCGTGGTGAAGGCTACGTGTTGACCGGACCTTAGCGCCCACCAGGTCTCTGGCCGGCGGCAAAATCCTTACGAAAAATGGAGAAAGGCTCAGGCCTGGCCGAGCGTGCGTGATGGTTCCGGGCGCTCGATCTGCCCGTCGACGCCGTATTGCTGTGGGTCGTCAGCGTGGCCATAGAGCTGCCGCAACATCCCTTCACGGTGCTCCGCGCGGGCGATGGCCTCCCCGGAGCGGGCTTTTTTCAGCTTTGCCGGGAGATCGCGATGTATTTTGGACCGGACAGCGGCCCCCAAGCCGCGCTATTCCACATGATCCAGCGCCAAAGATTGCTTGTTCACATGGACGCCGACACCGGCACGCGCGAGGAGTCAAGCTAGGGATCACGGCATTGCGATCCAAAGCGAGGCGGAGAGTCTGGATTGGTCACCGGCTTGGCCTGTATTCTTATGAATTCGGGAAATGACGGGCGGAGATTCAGAGATGAGTATGCAACTGCCCGAGGACGAGCGAGGAATGTCTCTTTCGGCACTTCAGGGCAAGTACCATCGTAGCGCGGTATACGGCAATCCCGCGCTCGCAGAAATGCTGTCAGCCGAGTTTCCACAACCTCGATTTCACGATCTCGACAAAATGACGATAGCCGATTTCTGGCGATCCAAAGGGGCATCTGCGGCCGCAGTCGAAATCATGCAGATGCGTTATTACGGTGGCTACGGCGATGGCGTCGAAGCGAGTAGCGTTCTTCAACTTCACCGTGAAGCAGCCTCGATGGTTCGCATCGAAGTCACGCAACTTGATTTTACAAGAGCCGGGAATGTGTCGCTTGTCACCCGTTGGATCATTTCAGGAAAGGATAGCCAAGAAACATTGGCCATAAAGACTTCACGATTTACGAGCTCCGGCACTCCCGGAGACTATAGCTCTTTGGTATCAGAAATGAGCCGTCATGTGGAATCGCTCAGTCGAGAAATTGCAGAGGCGTTAACGTCGCACTTGTGAGGAATTAGAGGATTATGGAATAGTTTCCTGAAATCCGTCGTCTTCCCTGAAAAATGCCAGGAATATTTATTTTTATATCAAACAGTTCGTGGTAACAAACTGTTGGTAAGGAGCGACCCAGCTCAATAGTAACCGAAACTCTAAAAAACTAAATTTTGATACCAATAAATACATAAAAAAAAAACGGATTTGGAACGGCTCATTGGAACGGAAATTAAAAGTTCTAGCACCCTTTTTAAGTGACCAAAAAATTGGAGGGCAACTAGGCCCCCTCCGACGCTCATTTATTTCCCAAAGTCAACGGATCAAAATTTTGAGATAGCTATTTCGCTCATCATGCATTCCGTGCTGGTGCCGTTGCAATGCGAATTTTTTGCGCTGGAAGGCCTCAGTCAGCTGCTGGAGACCGTCGGACATGTGCGTTCGACACTCAATCCCGACCTCGACATACAGGGCATTGTGATGACCATGTATGATTCCCGTAACAATCTGGCCCACCAGGTTGTCGAAGATGTGCGCTCCCATCTTGGCGACAAGGTCTATCGGACCCTCATTCCGCGGAATGTGCGCGTTTCAGAGGCTCCGTCATATGGAAAGCCGGCTATCCTTTATGATCTGCGGGAACCGATGCGCTCGACGCCTTTTTGCAACCGCTCCAGACGACGGGTCAAACGCCGTACGAAGGGGTAGGCGCCCAACCCGACGCCAAGGGCGACGATGCCAAAAAACAGCGCAATGCCAATCAGGGGATGGTGCAGACCGCGCCGGCCAAGATCGACCACCAGCCATCGATCGTCGGGCAGAAGCAGCGCCCAGGCACGTCCCTTGTGGATGCGCTGCCAGTGATCGTGTTCGTCCGCATAGCCGGGTAGCGGCCTTGCCACGCCGCTCGCGGCAATCAGCTCTCTAAACTCAACTATAGACTCCCCTGGCCGTACTTTACCCAAATTTTTAAAGGCTTTGCGAATGCTAAGCGAAGGGCGGCAAACGGTGGCCAGTGTTACACCCTGGTAGTCAATATTACTTATGGTTAGGTCTTTCGTTGATGGATAAGCTGCGCTTCTTTTCAGTTCGTAGGGAATGTTTTTGAGGACATAAATCCCTAGGTCATGTGGTTTCTCATCCCGCATAAAGTAGTTGGCCAGTTCGGCCTGTACTCCTTCAATGGGGAGGTTGTAGTAGAAGTTGGTCCTGTCGCCAAATTCAATGATCACTGGGTCGACAAGATTACCCCGGGGAAAAAACAAATAAACACGCATCCTAGATCTTTCTTGTAGCAAAAAATACAAATCCCACATTTTCGCAGATAGGTGCTTGAAATCTCTATAGTAGGGTTTTCCCATACGCTAAATTTGATATGTGTTTTTCAATAAGATTCTATGACATTTAGAGGGTGTTTCACCCTTTTTTCGAAAATAAGGCAATTATTCTCAGGCTCGTAACTTTTGATGGGCAAGATTAAACTTTATCGGGGTCCTCCTCCTCACCGCCGCCGCCCGGGGCACCGAGCTCGCCGCCCATGCCGCCCCCCATGCCACCCGCACCCCCTCCACCGCCTGCGCCCCCCGCGGGCGCCGACTCGGCGTCCGTGATCAGCCGGTCGTAGACCTCCATCAACGCCGACTCGATGGCCTGGTCCATCGTGGAGAGGGCCACGTCGTTGCGGGCCACTCGGCCGTCGGTGTTCGTGCTGATGTAGAGCTGGAACACGATCGCCGCGAGCACGATCAACACCAGGAACGACAGCAGCAGCGGATACGAGGCATTTGTTAAAGAGCTAAGAGAGAATTGCCAACTCTCAAATGTTGTGAGCAAGTACATCACTGCACTTCCAAGAGATGGCCATCCGATGAAGCTTTTTTCTGCTGCGATTCTTATCCTAGGAATGCTAGAATGCACAGGTGATTATCAAAAAGATAGCATGAATCTCCTTGCTAAAACACCTCATATTGCGGCCACTGTAATTAACCATCATGCTGGTTGGGGCGAGACGCCTGCACCTGATAGTAGTAAGAGCTATATAGAGAATTTTGCTCTATTTCAAGAGAAAACGATACAAACGGTTTCCTTCTACTATAACAAAACACACATTGACAAAGTTCTTTGAAAAATTATTGACGAGAAATAAACTCCGGATCAGTGATGATTAAATCAATCGTTTGATCGAAAGACAATGTAGGTTGAGAATTATTATTGAAAAGAAAATATTGTTTCTGATTAATTAATGACGATAAATTGAACAAAACATATTGTTCTGGACGAATTTTCCACGACCAATATTCACTAATTTCCATATTTGTACATCGACGACTTAAATACTCCAAATGATAGTCAAACTTTTTGTATAAGAGTTGCTTTTGGGAAGAGGAGAAGATTTAAATAAGCAAAAAATCAATTTTTTTTTTAAGTTCTCCCTTAGAATATTCCCAATGGAAACGACCCAGAGTTTATTATTTGATCGACGAAGCTGCAGCAAATACTCACAACCCTTGAATGAGTCTCATATATTAATATTAGTTTAAAAAAGATACAAAAACCCCTATCTACTTCCTTGACAAACTTCAAAGTTTCCATTAAATCAATCACCTCTCTATCTTTTGCTCTGTTTGAAAGGGATTTTCTTTGTCTTGTTTTCTTACGAAATGATTTCTTTTTGGCAATTAGTCTTACATTTCTTTCCGCCACAGGTTCAATTTGATTGACTTTTCGTTTTATTTCATGTTCCATTTTATTTAGGCTACGTCGTGTGCATAAGGTTAAGTTGTTCTCAATTTACGGACCTGTTAGTACTGAGATTAGTTTTATTTCTGTAGTTCATCGACAAATTATTTTAATGAAATGTTTGATAAATCAGTTTTTTGTATCAGTTCAACAAAATTAATTTGGTCAGGGGCTGATTACGCACGCGCAATACACCGTACTCCAACCATGCGGTATACAGCGCATCAAACTCATCGTCAGCGAGGTTGGCCAAATCGACATCGGTGATGTCTGCTACAAACCCTCTTGTCATCGGAATCACCTGCATCAACGGTTCTCCTGTGTTTGCGTACTCGTCAAATATTCGCTGCCGGTACCCTCCCCGACTGCTTCGCGCGGGACGATGATCCGCGCGATCAAAGCGATACGGGGGTTGTTGGTCGCGCGAAACAGATGATAAAACTGGATTTTTGGACCCTTGCAATCAAAAGGTTTTTAATCAGTAGAATGAAACTGTAGGCGTTCTTTTTTGAGTAAGGTTTGAAAAAATCTTTGTGAGGTTGATTTATTACGCATTATTTACACTGGAATTACATTCATGAAAAAGATGAGAGATTTATCTTAAAAACAATACAGTCATACGCTCAGCAACCTTTACAGCCGCTCCCCAAACGTACCTGAGACATCAAAATTATTTCTTGCCAACCTTACCCTCTATTTTTTCGATATGGTCGTGATCAACCAAGTTCCAGTTTCCGTTAATTTTTTATTCATGTTTCGGCATGGCAACACTGTGCGCAAAAAACGACCCAAGGCTTTAAACATCCTCATATCCTTCAATTGAATTATGTCTTCAATAACACCCTTAGGTTATTAGGTTATAACCTAACCTAATATAACCTAAACTAACATATTCTAACCTAACTTTAAATTTGACCATCAGTAGACATATTTTGAATGTCTTTCATTCTCATGGTAACACCGACGAAAATAATTATGCCGATTTACTTCGATAAAGATACCGCTAACTATCTCATTTAATTTTCATTTCTAATAATTTGAGATTTAAACAGTCGCTTAAATTAACTCAGGTCTAAATGGACTGAGATGGAGGCTTAGCAGTTTGCCTTAATAACTTCTTTAAACCCGCATGTGATTTATTTATGTCAGGTCCTTCAATAGTTTGAAAAAATTCAAATGAAGCTTGATTAGATAGTATGGACAATCCAAGAGGAAGGACAAGGTTACCTGTAGGCTATTGTTTGTGAATTGACACCGAGTCAAAAAGAAGGCATGAAATTGTCTTAACTTACGAATGCTTGTTACCATCTAAATCTCGAAAGTAACCTGCATAGAAAGTATCTCCGCGAAATCCAGCGGCACCTTCATCAGTAGCACCCAATTCCAAGGCTTTGTTGTAGATCGCATCAACTTTTTCGGTACTATCTACTGCCAGTGCGATCATTGTGCCGTTGCCTACAGTGGCAGGGTTTTTGTCGAATGGAAGCGTTACAGATACCGCAGGTGCACCTGGGGTTACTGCCCATGCGATAAACGTTTCCATCTCCATAAAACGTGAGGCACCTAGTTCGGCCAGCAGGCAAAGACCCATGGAACCAAGTGGCCAATGTGAGTATGTCCTGATGGACCTCGTCCAGTGTATAGGAAAAACTTGTTGCCTTTTTCATAGTCATCTAAAATTCTGTTCATCTCTCTGTGAGAGAAGAATATTCCACGTCTGAGCATGAAATGATCTTCTCCAGTAATCTTTTGAATTCGTCCTAGCAACTCTGGAGAAATCTTTTGAGTGCCAAATTGCTTGATTAACTTGTCATAATCGATGTCTCCCTCTACGTGCCAAGGAGTAACAACAAAATCGTCAGCATTTTTGTGGATTGGTGTGATATAGGATGGTTTCTAATCAGACAGTATTTCTCCAGTCTTGGATTTGTTAACATCAAGTTTATCAAGGCTAGCTAAGACCATTTTTTCAGTAAAGGCTTTGGATCAAATATTAAGATTAATGGTGCAATAGGGATAGCCTAGTTGGACAAGATTGTATGGTGAAGGCAGGCACAGACTAAATATTTAATAGTCTACAGTAGCTTTATCTAGGCTACTGGTGATGAGTGGGTTACACCATTTGGTTTGAGGTCAAAAATTGTGCGGCAAAATACATCTTTTGAGCCAAGGATGATAGATGTGACAGGTTTAGGTGCATATTTGTCGAATTGCCGCGGCTATATCTGTCGGTACAGCGGTAAATCTAAGTTTTATTGGGTCTGAATCTGCAGTAATTTCCACCACTTTTGCATACAGATCGCCGACCAGCGTTTGGTCAGATGCACTATCTAAAGGAAATTCCATTCTGATGTTTGCAAGCATCTCAAGTGGAACGGCAGTTTTCACCACCGCCATGGTAGGAGAAAGCTCATGAATCACACCTTCTGGGCGGCGACGTCGATTACCTGGTGGCGACCGACGCCATCGGCATGGGGCTGAACATGAATATCGACCATGTCGCCTTCGCCGGAACGCGCAAGTTCGACGGCCGCAACTACCGAAACCTGTCGACCCCCGAAATCGCGCAGATCGCGGGCCGGGCCGGGCGTCACATGTCGGACGGCACCTTCGGGCCGATCGCGGAAATCGGCGCCTTCGACGAAGACGTGGTCACGGCGATTGAAGATCATGCGTTCGAGTCGCTGACCGGTGTTTACTGGCGCAACGCGTATCAATCCAGATTTGCGATTCCTATGATCATAAAGTGTCACAGACTACCATGTGCCGGCTGGCAGAAGATTTTCGGTTGGATTGGAGAATTGTGCGCAATGCCATCAAGGCATCTAAAGACCTGAGCCCTACTGAATTGGCACTTGACTTGCTTGCAGAAAGGAATCCAGAAATTGGAATTCAACGTTTTGTTGAGGTTTTGAGAGCTTTACACAAAAATGATCTTGCAGCGGAGCTGAATACATTTGTAGAGAAGGTAAGTATATAACTAGAAATCGCACTGATCCATTAATATAAAACCACCAACTCCGGCTTTCGCCAATTCCTGCGCTATTACAATCCCACCGGTTCCCAGACCGATAACCAATACCACTTTATCCTTCAGTAGGTTCGTCTCCAATATTCCGCGTCGTCGTTGAGAGCTGTTTTCAGAGATATTCTCGACACGGACACCCATGGACTCAAACCGGTCCTCATTCTTACACTGGCCTGATACCGTATAAGTCGTTCCATTGGGTGCTTGGTAAATATTGGTGTTGTCTCCAGCCTCTGACTTTAGTTGAATTTTTGACTGAAAGTAACATTAAAACTCAGAACGATCAGATATTATTCTGCTTATGAAGGGGTCCTCCCTGAATACCCCCTCCAAGCACTTTTAAAAAAGCTTCCCATTCTAATTAAACGCCCATCGTGTTTCAGGACGCGTTCTTAAAAAACTGGAACAAACAGTGAAACTTCAACGTACCAAGGTATTGAGGTGGGGGCAACCCCTTCATAAATGAAATAATTTCTGTTGGTTTTGAGTTTTAATTTAGCTCCTTACTTTCGGTTAAAAATCAGTATTTAAAGTTCCAAGCCCCCACCAGCATTTCAAACCTCAATTCCGAAGTGTATCCTGGCAGGATACCGGAGGCCAATGAAATGAGCGTATTGCTTAGCCACGATATCAACCCTGATGGATCGAGCATGATGATGGCGGCCGAAACCACGAAAAAGATCACACTAGCTAAAATTGTGAGCCAACGAGAGAAGGTCCAAATTGCTGGCAGGGCGAATGTAACTGCAATTGCCGCCATAAACGGCACGGTGAGCAGTGCACCTCGTGACCCGGTTAAAATCACGATGGCTAATTATAAAGAGCGAGGCTTTGACGAAGAGGCATCCCCAGGGCCGTATCTAGGATTTTTTTTCGGTTTTTTTTCCGGGGGGATTTTATTTCGGCTTTGCATAAGGATATTTTTCGAGGGATAGCTTACACAAAAAGCTGAAAAAACGCATAATTTTCTTATAATCGTTTGTCTTACGTTTTTACGAGTCAGACAAATATTTTGGGGGGAGGGATCAAACCCCCCAGTCCCCTGGATACGGCCTTGGGCGTCCCCCCCCACATAAGGAATAATCTCTGTTTGTTTTAGTGGAAGCGCGCTTGCGTGAACATGGTGAAACGGTGGTTTCACTCCATACCCTGCAATCGCTGTTTGCAACTCCCGCCCCCGAAAAGCAGGCAGACCCTGGGGATTTCCCTGGCGTGATGAGGGCAATGAGTGAACTTGTTGGCAGTCAGCCTGCTGCGCAGGGATTAAAGGAATGGGCAACGGTGTTTGCGCAAATACTGGCCCTGTTTCAATGGCCGGGAGAGCGCAGCCTCAACAGCGCTGAATACCAGGTCATGGAAGCCTGGCATAAAGCCCTGGGCCGATGATCGCTGGAACTGTTTCGCGCATTCGCTTTAATTCATCAGCATTAAAGACAATATATGGATACTCCAAAGGTTACCCGAGGCTTATTAATTTAGTAAGCGACCGGGCGCTTCTTTCAGCTTTTAACGCTCAAACCGATTCCATTGAATCTGTCCATGTAAAACAAGGAATAAAAAGTCTTTCCGGCGTAGACGCAATGGAACGTTCCTGGAAAGAATTCATAAAAGAAAATACAAACCTTGCGTTTTCTATTATATTTTTCATTGCAGGTTTAGTTTTCGCATTGGTTGAGCCTTACCTTGAACGACCGATTTCGGCGGAGCTGATCGAGGAGATCCGTCGAGCGGCGACCGCGTACTATGTGGATCAGGGCTATTTGAATTCGGGAGCCGTGGTTCGGAAACAAAGTGTTTTGGATGGGATAATCACGCTCTCCATTGTCGAAGGTGAGCTCTCGGAAGTGCGAGTGTTTGGACTCGACCGGCTTCGCCCTAAATTCATCAAGGGGCGTTTGGCGAAACAGATCTCGTCTCCACTCAATCTCGCTGACGTGAAGGACTCAGGTAAAATTGAGTTTATCTAAGCTACGAATAAATAAAATAAAATACACGAAAATGATCATTTATTAACAGTTTCAGCAGCAGGAATAGGTTGCGAGGTCTAAATGACCTTGGTTAAACTCTGTAACAAGTAATCAATGGATTTTCAATTCCGTAATTCATTTTAGCAGGAAATTAATGGGCTACCGATGGGTACGCCCCTCTCCGGGTTACTGGTGAATATTTATGCTGGGCATATTGAAAATTGGGCGTTAAATTCATATTTCTTGATACATATTTTTTGGGGGAGAGTGGACAACATGACCATGGCCTGGGGTCTGGAGGCACGCGTTCCCTTTCTGGACCACGAACTTGTTGAACTTGCCGCACGCATGCCCCCGGATTTAAAAATAAAAGGTGACGGTAAGTGGATTCTCAAGGAAGTGGCTCGCGAAATCATTCCGTCAGCCGTGATCGACAGACCGAAAGGCTATTTCCCGGTACCTGCCTTGAAATATATCCAGGGAGAATATTTAAATTTCATGCGGGACCTGATGGAAAGCCCGCAAGCCAGACAACGGGGATTGTTCTATTTTTCAAATACGGTCAGTCAAACAAGTGCCTAGAATCGTCTTTAAGCAATTCAATTGGAAACCATTTAACAAATCATTACCGGGCTAAAGAAGCTCCCATGTTTTAGAACCATAATTGGTCACTGTCTTAACCCTGACTTTCAATATTTTTATGTTTTTCAAATACGGTTAGTCAAGCGCGTGTCAAAAATTATCTTTACACAACTCAGTTAGAAACAATGTAACAAATGATTACCAGCCTACCGAAGCACTCATGTTTTAGCGCCATAATTGGCAACTACCCTTCTTCTTCGACAAACTGGGTGCGCTGTTCGACTACCTGGACAAAGATACGGTCTGCGTTCTGGAAGCGGGCGTGGACGCAGCGGCGAACGCCCACCTGCAACAGATCGGCGCACGCTACGACAACCTGGCTCACGACGTGGAACGGCCGTTGCTGCCGCCCGATACGCTGTATCTCAAGTACGATGAACTGCGTCAGGGTCTGAACCGCTATCGTCAGATAGAACTGGGCGAAAAATCCAACGCCATTGACTTCGCCACCCACCCGCTGCCCGATCTCTATTTTTTAGGAATATTAGCCTAGAGGAATGGGAGCATGTCCACTTTGTGAATGATCATCTGGATTTAAATTAATAGTAACTGGTAAACTTGAACGATGTTGTGGATCGGAATAAGTTGCAACAGGATTGTGCATTGATGTTTGAGTTTGATCATAATCAGCACGAAAACTAATAAACAGAAGAATTCTTGTTTTTGAAGAATTTGTTCAATCTATTCTTAACTTACTCTTGATTTTGACTGGCATCACTCTTTCGATTGTTATTTCCTTCACCAACAAGATCTGGAAAATGATCCAGAAACTAATATGCTGGTGTCAACATGACAATTATTGAGCGCTTTTATATTGTTAGAACAGAGAAAGAAATCCAAAGAACTACTAGAGCATGACTTATGGACATAAGGGAAGGAGCGATCACTCAAGTTAGGTTGCAGAGCAGCAAAAGTGGGTAAAAGGATTCAAGTCCTTGGATTAGCATGATTATTCAAATCACAATTAAAGTCTCCCACACCAACTGATTTGACCATGCTTATCTAAACATTCCCTGAGAGAGTGCACTAATTCGAGGCAAACCGAAGATCACAACCACTTGAAATCAGTCACACATTCACACGCACAAATGGACATACTGGCAAGGATAGAGTGTAAAAAAGATAAAGAGGGAAACAAACACAATCACAAACACACGAACACAACCATACAACAAACAAAGGTAAAAAAGAGACATACACTGACACAAACAAACACACATACACACAAACAAACACAACACGCAACAACACAAAGTCAGAAAACAAGCAGGGAGAGAGAGAGAAAAAACACAAAGAAGAAAAAACACACATACGCACATATAAATGTTATAATTTATTGAAGCCAAACAACTGCGCTATGAGCGTTTAAAAGAAAATAAAAAAACTTAAGTAGAATTTTAAAAGAAATAGAAAAATTTATATTTTCTTGTATCTTGAGGCTCTTTAAACTCGATTGAAGCTGGAGTTGATTTAAAAACTGCATATGAATTCAAAAAGGAAGTTCCTTCAAAGGAGTGCTTTTAATAGAGACAATGAAGTGAAACAGCTCTTTTATTAGCATTTTGTTTTACTTTCCTTTTAAGCCACAGTTACAATGATACTCCAGGACCCCGACCCAGCCGCAGCGCAACGCCCAGGGAGAGGACACAAACGATGAGTTCCCAGCAGCAACCCGATTTCGACGTCATTGCGGTTGGTGCCGGTTTTGCCGGCCTGGGCCTGATTCATTACCTGAGGGAGGCGGGCCTCTCGGTGCGGGTATTCGACAAAGCGTCGGACATCGGCGGCACCTGGACCTGGAACCGTTATCCCGGCGCCGCTACCGACAGCGAGGGCTACTACTACTGTCTCACGTTCTCCCAGGACATCCTGCAGGAGTGGACCTAACGCCGGGGTAATCTTCTTGTTTCGAAGCAGGATGCGGCGAATCCAGAAATGTCCTGGAGGAAGTGTTGCCGTCTCGGATACGACTTGAGGGTTTCGCCGTGCTGTGGCAACAACCGTCAACTTTCCTCCGGCTGCCAGGACGATCTTCGCTACCACGCGTTCCTGTTTTGGATTGAAGGCCTTCGCAAGGCGCTTTCGCACTTCGGCCGACTCGCCGCTTATCATCAAGGGCAGCAACTCGGGCAGGGCCTGATTGCGACGAGCTAGATCTATTGGTGTTTGTTGCGGCCGCGCCTGCGCCTGCTGCGTCCGCCGCGCCATTTCACGCCGATGCGACTGTTCTGCCGGCCTTTCGAGGACCTGCTCTACGATCCGAAATCGCCGCGCAAGGCCCTCGGCCGGATTCCCCGTTCCGCGCTCCCGGCGATCTGGGGACAGGCCGAGCAGCGCCTGGGCGAGGCGGCGATCGCCGGCGTCGTCGAGACGATTAAGAATGTGGATCCGCGGGACCCGGCCTCGATCGATGCCGCCGGCCAGCCGTTCTGGCGGGATGCACATACCGTGGGGAGAGGTCTAGCTGCCCTCCAATATTTTTGTTCACTTAAAAGGGGAATTAGGACGTTTGATTTTCGATCAAATGATTCCTCTCCCGGTCTTCTACGATTACTGGTTTGATACAGTCACCCCTGGAAAAAAATTAAAAAAAAAACACGCATTTGTTTTCTTTCTTCTGGCAAAAAATTCCAAATTTTACGTTTTGTACATAGGAGCTTGAAACCTTATAAGTAAGCTTATCTAATATGTTGAATGTGATGATGTGATTTTCACTAAGATCACTTGAATTTTTCGTGTCCAATTGGTTTTCTTCCTTTTTTCGTGTCAGAAATAGTGCTTAAGAGCTTTTGATAATTCAGGACAAAAGCGAAACACATTAAGTATTAATTTCTGGGACCGTATCCCACCCTCGCCACATTCTCGCGTATTGATGTATTTTGCCTATTTTGACGCATGTCACGGTCCTTAGTGATTACATCTTAATAAAGATAATACTGTCCTAGATCAAAATATGACAAGTACATACTTCATAAGCAGTGGAAAGATTCCATCAAAATGAGTTTACAAGGATACCTCTCCGGGTTGTCCGAGAGGGACGGAGGTAGGAAGTTAAGCACTCCCGACCGAGCGCCTCAAATCAACCGGCGGATAATTGCGGCGGGCCGCCCCCGCCCATCCTTGCCGGAACGGAAGCGGTGTCGTGACGGGCGCCGGCGTCTCGGCGATTGATTTCATCGCCGCGAAGTCCCAATTTGGTGGCCAGGATCATCGTCTACCGCGCCCGGAGCGCGCTCTTAGGATAGGAACCAACGCATGAGCACCGACACCGACTACACGCCGCCGAGCGTCTGGAGCTGGGCTGGTTCATGAACCACACGGTCTTGCCCCAGCACCAGTCCGACTCAAAAGATACTCCCGCTAAGGTTGAGCCAGCTGACACGTTGTGCGCTGCTGCAGGGCCGACAGTCAACAAGACTTGCATGGACGGTGCAGGGGATGGAACTCACCGCTGATGGGCTTATAACTGAGTCACCAGCTTCGGAACCGACTGATTGGCAGGCACGATGTGGCGTGCAGAAATTGCTCACAGACGGGTACTACAGCGGCGTCGCTTGCCTCGCGATGGTCGGCGGGGTGACTTGTTCAACGTACAGGAATACCCTGATACAACACACGTGGCCGTGATCGACAGAGAGGGCAATTGCGTAACCATGACGCATAGCCTGGGCATGCCATCGGGTGTCATCACCGAAGGCCTGGGATTCATGTACAACGGTTGTATGGGCGTGTTCGATCCGCGTCCCGGACGCGCGGGTTCGATCGCACCCGGAAAATCACGCTTCAGCTCGCTTTGCCCGACGATAGCCTTTGAGGATGAGGAGCCGCGGGTTGTGATCGGGGCACCAGGCGGCACACAGATTGCGTCGCAGTCTCCCAACCCATTGGGAGGTGTAGTGTTCATCGGATTATCGTTACATGCGCTGGTGGATGGAATCGTGATTGCCGGCGCGTTTAACGCAAGCCACTCCATCGGGGCAAGGGTGGCGGTCGCGATCATCATTCACAAGTTTCCGGACGGTTTGCTGCCCTCCAGCGATCCCCATTTTCCCTTTCTATTGCGCGATACGATGGTGTACGTTCTTGGCAACCAGGTTTTGTCATGTCTAGCTTAATAGCATCAGGAGGCACCATCAATCGTGAGGTCCGTTGATCCGTGATGCGGATATCCTGATCGAGAATTTCAAGGTTGGCGGTCTGGCAAAATACGGCCTCGACTACGACAGTCTAAAAGACTCGAACCCACGTCTCATCTATTGCTCGGTAACGGGTTTCGGCCAGGATGGCCCCTATGCCAAGCGAGCGGGGTACGACTTTTTAATCCAGGGCCTTTCCGGGCTCATGTCGATCACCGGTGAGCCAGGCCAGCAGCCGCAGAAGGTCGGTGTCGCGGTAACGGATGTGGTAACCGGACTGTATGGTGCGATCGGAACTATTTGTCGATGAGTGTTTGGTTGTGATGCGTAACGGGCCTATACGTACACTGATGAGTGACACAGCGCAAAGAGGACAGGATGATGTAGAAAACCTACTAGTGTAGGTCGATCCAGCAGAACAAATATAGATCACTGCTGAAAACAGCGTGAAGCTTCATGGTTATAGCGTGTTGCGGCGCGAAACGTTCAGATTACTTCTCCGGTTGTTCTCTTGTTTTGCACACCGAAAAGAGATGTCATCGTTCCTGGTTAGCCATTGTCTGCATACGTCTATGGTAGGTGTCCAGAAGGGTGGGTAGGATTTCAGCCAAAATAAATCATATTTAATAATTGATGTGTTATTTCTGTCTTTAGAAGTCTTGGACGAGTGCATCACTTTGAGGGGGAGAAAGGAAGGTGATCAATCTTTTTTGTCAAAACATCTTTCAGTAAGATCGTTTGGTCTCAACCAAACTGAGTGACAGCAAGAAACAACGTCTTGATTCCCTCTTTAAGGAGAAAAGATAAGTTCTATCTGAAGGGCGACAGGGGAAGGGGGTCTCTGTATTTTCATCCGCATTACCCCGTGATGTTCATGACGGTCAATCTCTGGCTTGCCAAGGGGATACGTCCAATTCGTGATGCGAATTGATCGAGTCATTTTTGCGGGGCAGATTGGTCAGATGAAACTCCTCGAACAGTATCGAGCAACGTCGTGGATCACACGATCAAGCAGACCTCTGAGGTCGCCCGGACGAACAAACGCGTCACCTGCCATACGCTGTGGCACTCTTTCACCACGCTTCTGTTAATCGGATATGACATCCGGACTACACAGAAACTTCGCGGCCTCTCGAACGACGATGGTAGACTAGATAAGCAGTTGGATTCTAAGGAAAGTTCCTCAAGCTCCCGGAGTCGCCCAATGTTTTCAGGTAAGTACATCAATTGATTCTGATCCAGTTTGAGCCTTGTCAAGGAGAATAAGGAACATATAGAGTCGGGCAAGTCCTGAAAATAAAGAAACAAAAATATGCTTAATTTACAATTTGTAATAATCAGAGCAAATATAACACTTTTTAGAAATAGCACTATTTTTGTAAACCTTAATTCTTCCCTCCCCCTCCACAGGAATATTGGCATGGCCTCCGAGGAATGAAATTTTCCATGAAGGGGCCGCAGGATTTTCTAGCATTATTTAAAAGATCAATGAGAGAATAAATAAAAAAAAGTTTTTTTTCTGGTGGAAGTAAGGAGCAGCAATAGAACCTAAAATGAACAGAAATTATTGTGTATATAAGGGGGTTTGTCTCCTCCACAATACCTCACTATTTACGCTAAAGCATTTTTAGTAATTTCAACTATTTATTCTACGGCGTTTGTGATTCAGGGACCTTTCTTAAAGAAATGGGACCAAGTTGAAGCTTTAGTGGGGAACACCGAGCTGGATATCAAGCGGCGCTCTGTCCGGCCGCGTGACCGTGAAGGTGGAACAGTCGTTTGCGATGGATATGTCGTGGGCCCTGATCTCCGCATCCGCATCGATTCCGTAAGTAATCGCGCGACGCGACAGGCGCGGGAGCAGGTCCACAAGATTCTGATCGTCAGCACAGACCGCGACAGTGCCGTAGAACGGTAGCCGATGAACAAACTCGACAAAGGTATCCTTCAGGGCTTCAAAGTCATTACCGTACGTTGCCATGTGGTCCTGATCGGGTGTTTGGGAATGCACCAATTTCGCCTTCGTGAATGGCCAATGGTTTTCCGGTTGGAAAGCAACCTGGGCCTGGCGCTACATTTTGGATGGATTTGCGGTGCAGGATGTCTGGCATCAAAAACAGGAAAACCTGCCGCCGCCTTCGGCAAATCTACCTCGCGACTTTGTGGGAACCAATGTGCGCATCTACGACCGGGTTAAGAAAAAATGGCAGGTGATGTGGTTTCATAACGGTCAGATGGTAGGTGGTGGCGGCAATGCCACGAACCAATTTGAAGCGGTTTTCAATGTTGCAATAAGTACAAAAAAATATTTGTAATATAATTCGTTTTTTAATTTATTCTAAAGACGTTCTTAAAAGCTGGAAACAAAAAATAAATACCTCAATGATGATAGCTTGAGGAGCATTGGGCTTTGGTGGAGTTGTTTCTTTTGGTCCACTTGAAACTACCTGATTAGTGATCACATTATTAGATGGTGCTTGCGATATTGGTATATATCCTGTTTTTGGAGGATATTTAAATGGCTTGTCTCCAAAATTGACATGAATTTCTGCATTCTGAAGTCCACGGTGGGGCTGAGTGCAGTGCACCTTCAGCCGCGATTCACGTTCCAGTCCGTGGATCTGTATCAAGGGATCTCGTTCATCCCGGCGATGATCGGGCTGTTCGGGTTGTCGGAGGTGTTTGCGAATCTGGCGTCGGCCAAGCGAGGTGAGGACAACTTGCCGTCCGGTGTACCGATGGGGTCGTTTGGGGCGATGCTTCGGTCTTCCAGGGCGGCCATGGTGTCGCGGTTCGTCACGCGTCCCTCCGGTACGGCTCGATCGAGTTTGATGGGGGTCTTGGCGTTCGACGAAGGCTCGGATATGCGGCTGGAGTGCGTCGAGATCCTTCGAGAGCATCGCCTTCGTGATCTTGGGGATCAGACCTTCGTAGGTCATGTTGATCCCCGAGATCTTCACCTTCGTGACCTCGCCGTAGAGGAACAGATGCCGCTGCTTGTCCGTGAACTCCGCGATCGGTTTGTCGGACGGATAGAACCCCGACTGGGAGAAGCCCTTCACCATCCACCCGTCGGCGGTGTAGCCGGGGACCATGATGGCGCCCTCATCGAGCGACTTGGACTCGGTATTTTAGATCTTTTCAAGTTCTTCTCAAAATTTTATAGGCTTTCCTTCTGAGGAGGAGTAACTGTAAACCAACCAGTTATCCTTTCAGTTTACAATTTATCTCTGTGTTTGATTTAGAGCATAATTTACCAAAATATTATTTCAAATGGTTTTTAAAGGGTATAAAAATACAAAAAAAAACATGATAATCTGATTAGTAGACTAATCTGATTAGAACTATCAGGGATGGGGGAGGGTTTGCATTTATCTTGAAATTACTGTAAGTCACACTTTCAGGAATAAGTGAATTGTATAAATTCTTAGTACATATATGTCAATTTAGTTTAGACGTGGTGAAAAAATTATATAGATAGGGGAAAATAAATAGAAGTCAGCAGGGTATCATGAATAAAGGGGATTCTAAATTAAATGGTTAGAAAATGAATCCAAAATGTAAAGAATAGGACGATATCAGTACTTATTTAGCGTCTAAATAATAGGCAACGGAATAGCGCTGCCTAAGCGAAGAGTCATCAGAAAGGTATGTCAAGAGGGATGGAGTCGTTTACCGATAAATATAATAAGGGCCTCGTCGAGCAGGCGCGCGACCACCCGTGAAACCGCTTCACGGTGTTCGGCTGACGGGAGCACGCCGGCGGGCACGCCCTCGGCCTCAAGCCAGTCGGCGGGCAGATAGCACCGTCCGTTGGCGGCGTCTTCCATCACGTCGCGGGAAATGTTGGTGAGCTGAAAGGCGATCCCCAGATCGCAGGCGCGATTGAGTGTTGGAGTGTCCTTTGCCCCCATGACGATCGCCATCATGACGCCTACGACGCCGGCGACATGATAGGAGTAAAGCACCGTGTCCCTCGTCCTCAGTTATTTTCGCTACTTTTTTCGACTATTCTAATCGTTTCTATCTACAAGTATTTTGAGGGAGACAAGAAGTGGCTAAAAGGAATCCCGCTTATTTTTGTTTTATGGACAAATTCGCATGGAGGCGTTTTAGCTGGGCTTGGGGTTTTAGGATGTGTAGTTTTTATCGAAACGGTTCGATTCATCTTTCAAAAAAAATCGATTGACGTAACCCTTTGCGTCATATTTGTCTTTTCGTTTTGCGCCTTATTTGCAAATCCATATGGATATAAATTGTCTTTGTGAACTCAATTTTGCATGTGAAGATGTTGAGGAGCAATTGTCCAGGGAAATTTTCAGCGGGTTTGGATTTCCTGTGAAAAACTTCTGCGGAAGGGAGTATTTCCAAAGTGCCAGAGGAAACGATTAGAATTTAGTCTTTTTCAAATGAAAGTATGCTAAGGAAAATTTTAAGGCTGAATCTTCGGCAAAATAATTCTACGAAGGGGAAAGCGAGGATGGAATTATTGTGAGACAATTTTACGGGGGATATATTTTACGTGGAAGAAACTTTCGCCGATCCAAACATTTTACTCCTGTAAAATGTTGTGTTGACTCTCTTCAAAGGATTGAGTGCCATTGACTAGATATATAGCAGGAAAAATGGATGAACAATAGAAACTTGTACATTGGTAAATGATGTCAAAATCAGTAACTTTCAGTAAATTGAATGCTTCAACTTGAACTCTGATGGACTGCTTAATAGTGAATCCTCTGAGCCAATGCTTGTGGAAGATATAACCTCAAAGCACTGGCCCCCTAGGGGATGGGGCAGTAGAGACACATGAGCAGCCATCAATGTCTAAATTTAGCAAGATGCCTTAATACCCTTGCAATGAAAACATACAATGTTTGAAACACAAATTTGGAATTTTGGGCATGCTCGTTTTCTGCTATTTAAATTGTGGGTTAAGCGGCTTTCATCCTATATTTTAATTTCTATATTTTATATTCAGTTTACTTAATTCCCCAGTCTACAGAGTCTACCATGTCATTTTACCACCTTTACTTATGAAGTTAACGAGCCTTAACGTCCCACTGTTATTGTTCAATGCTAATAGCACATAAACTTATAACTAATGTGTCTTTTCCTATGTCAAAAGTTTTAGTTTTCGAGGGTAATAGCTACGTATGATGCATTAATAGTATCGTCACCGCGTCCTGCGTTAATAGTATCGTCACCGCGTCCTGCATTGATGGTATCGTCACCGCGTCCTGCATTAATGGTATCGTCACCGCGTCCTGCATTAATGGTATCGTCGCCGCGTCCTGCATTAATAGTATCGTCGCCGCGCCCCGCATTTATGATGTCGTCGCCAATACCTGCATTAATGGTATCGTTTCCTGATGTGCCCTTTACAGATTTAGCCCCATACATTATTCTTTGCGTAGAGGGTGTGATATAGTAGATAGCCACATCTTCTGAGCGATGGCATGAGGAGTTAGTGAATGAAAGGTGAATAGTCCACCGACAAGTTATGAAAAGTAAAACGCCAAACGTGGAAACGTTATTGACAACGTTTCGTCTCACGTTTCGTCTAACAGACTTGTTTAGGCCACTACTGAAAATTGGTTAAACTGATGAGTTAGGGTGGACATTTTGCTTCTTTGCCCCCCTTTGTCCCTCCCACGCTAATGCCAGGTACCCGTTAACATTGAAAATAAAAAATGAAATTACAGTAAATCAAATTTTGAACTGATTGGTTCAAACGGTCTTCCTGAGACTGTTCACTACAAACAAGAATTTAGCTACTGCCTCCTTTCCTAACTTTAAAAATCTAAAACCTACTGCGTCATTGGTGCTTAACTGAAAACGAATTGTATTACAAATATTCTCTTTTCCAGTTATTACAACATTGAAAAGAAAATACATATTACGCTATCCTATGTTTACTTATTCAATTTTATTTATTATAAAAATAATTTTACTTTTTCCTCGGTTTGCATCCCCCTTAGACCCCAGTTTCCCCCCAGCCATCTTTTGCCCCCACACCAGCTGAAATTTAGTTGTTTCTTTCCAAATTCCTGTCAAAACTAGCATAAACCTGCATAATTCAAGCGTCAAAGAGAAACAGATAAGTTTATTTTTTAGTTTATATTTATTTTTATGGCACTATGAAGTACCTTTGTTACCAAATGGCTTATTTTTAGCGATTACTGTCATTTCCACTTGACCTGGGAAAATTGGCTCGAACTTGCCCCCCCAGGATTTTGATGGTGCGGCAAAAGCGCGGCTGCGTTCGCTTGCCGCCGATGGCAAGCAGGCAAAAATCATTTGCATCGGCCGCAAGGGGCATCTGCAATTGCGGCGGGAATTTGGCAGCCTCATTCTGGATGCAATCCCCGGCCCCAGCAAAGGAAGCGTCACCTTTAAAGGCGCGGAAGAAATTACCAGCCGCATCCTCGCCCTTTTCGAGGAAGACGCGTTCGATGTCTGCACGGTGATCTACAACAAATTTGTCTCGGCCATCTCTCAGGAGGTGACGGAACATCAGCTTATCAAATTGAAAAACATTGAAATGTCAAAACATACCAAATATAGTAAACAATGAGAAAATAAAAAAATAAAAAAAATAAGAATAAGAAAAACAACAAATAAGAAAAACAAAGCAGAAAATAACGATAATAAAATCAAATACGAAATGGACAAATGACCATCAAATTGTCTTTTGGTGTTGCAGATTTAATGATTATGTCATTCAAGATAAAAATAAGAAAACAGATAATTAATAAGAAACAGAAGTAAGATCGAATAAGAAATGAACAAAGAGACATTAAATTGTTAGGGCGTGCTCTGGTTGCTGGTGTCGAAGACACTGACACGATAGGCCTGCGAGGCGAGAAACCCTGCAAACCAGCCGCCCATCTTGCCGCAGCCGCCCAGCACCAGCGCCCGCTGATCGGCACCCGGCGAGCCCTGGGCAATGGCGTCACGCTCCTGGCGAGCCAGGCTGCCTTCGATGAGCGTACGCATCACTTGCTCGGCCAGAATCTCCGGGACGCCCTTTTTGGCCGCATGCTGACGGGTTTGATCCAGCACGGTCTTTTCCCGCGCATAATCGCGCGGTTTTTCTTTATGAAGCTTTATTTCCAAAACTTCTTTATTAATTATCATTGTAATAAGGCATCCAAATTGTCAAAAAACAGAAAAGATATTAAACCAAAATAAAAAAGTAATCAACTAAACTGAAATGAGAATTGAATAAAATGAAAAGTACAAAAACCAAGGAAATAGAATATAATGTATACAGTTTGGCTACTTAGGTTTGTATTACGTTCTATTTCCTTGACATTTACTTGGATTAGTCGTGGTGCACATTGGTTTGAGTTTTTCTTTTCATTCTGTTTTAGTTTAAAACTGATAACAAAAAAGCTCTGTTGATGCGCTAGATGGAGCGAAGTCATTATTATGGCTACGTCTTTATCAACTCACTATGTGTCTCACTAAGCAAGTCGTAAGGTCATGCTGTTCCCTGTTTATTCACACTAGGCTTCTGGTGCCCCAACATGATCCTACCATATATTAAATAAAAAAAAAAAAACAAGTTTTTGTAACTGAAAGTAAGGAGCGACATTAAAACATAAAACGACCTGAAATTACTCCGTATATGTAAGAGGCTGTTCCCTCCTCATGTTTGTTTTTTTCCCAGGGGTAATTGGATCGACCCAGTTGTCCTAGAATGTTGCGAGAGGGCTCATTCTAACGTAACTAAAAAATTCTAGTTCCCTTTTTGAGTAACCAAAAAAATTGGAGGGCACTTAGGCCCCCTCCCACGCTAGTTATTTTCCCAAAGTCAATGGATCAAAATTCTGAGATAGCCATATTATTCAACGTAGTCGGAAAACCTTATAACTATGTCTTGGGAACGACTTACTCCTCCCAAGTCCTTGTGGGAGGGGCTACAAGTTACAAACATCAATGGAAAAACGTATAAGAAGAAAGAACTTACTACAGGATAAAATCAATAAAACTAAACTGAATTTTTTTTTCAAAACAGTCCCAGCATCCTTACCTAAGCGAAGTTCAACAAGGACTGATAAATAAATTATGATGAAACGAGGCAATTCATTGAAATGAAAGAGAATGATTTAACAACATGTTTTTAGTACCGATCTTGCTTTTTTGGCTGCAAATCTCTTGAGTCTACTTTTGATAGGTCCTGTGTTAATATCTATTGGTTTTTATAATATTTCCTAAGATGTTAGGATTGTCATTGCTAAAACTTGCTCCGTCCAATTTTATTCTACGAAAAGTAGTTGCCACTTCACCCGGATCTGATAGTCTCTCACCTCCGCAATAATTCATGCACAAAAGCAACAGGTTATGAGTTCTGTTAACTTCTTATTTTAAAAATTAAGAGCTAGTGCAAATAACATAAAACCGCTCGTTCCTCATACAATCACGAATCAACGACATATTGCTACGGGTCCCCTTGCATACGCTGATTCATCATGTATCAATGGTGAATTCCTTCGAAACTGTGGCGGCGGGGGCGTGCGTGTGATCGGGGCGGGGCATCTTGTCAGTGGCAACCACATGCAGGGGCTGACCGGGACGGACGATTTTCGCACGGCGTTGTCGATCATGAACACGCAGCCGAACAATGCGCTGAACGGTTACGCGCTGGTGAAGGACGCGGTGGTGGTCGGGAACGTCGTGGTGGAATGCAATTACCCGCTGACGCTGGGCACGGGCGCGGGCAGGCGCAACCGGACGCTCCCGCCGAAGGACCTGACGCTGTCGGGCAACCTGTTTTACAACCGAATACGTTTATTGTATACTTAGACTTAAATAGTCTTAATTACTAAGGTTCATTATTGTTAACTCGTTAATGAATAACTTATATAGTTATTACGAGTTATATTGACTTATATATAATATAGACTATTTTTATATGTTGACCTTGCAAAGTCCTGACAGAAAGTGTCATTTTCGAATAAATATGTGCTTCTTCTTTCCTGTTTGTGACTTTGAAAGCTTATGTCCCCTGTGAGAGCTTTTGTATGCTATTTTTTAGCTCTCTTACGGTTTTACTATTGTAGGTAGATTTTAGTTTCACGGGCTGACAGTTTACCTTCTGTTTTATATGTTTTTTCTTTCTCCATTTTCCTCCTGAACTTTTTTTCTCTCTTTAAATTTGCTGGTTGACAGTTTGGCCTGTTTGGCCTGACAGTTGACAATATGGTTGACACGTTTTTGGCCTTTTACCCTTCTGTGTTTTATGTTTTTCTATCTTCATTGTCTCAAAAACCTTTTCTTTTTCCATCTTAGTTTCACTGGTTGATAATTTACCTTTTTGGTTTTTTTTCCTTCTGTGTTTATATGTTTTTAAGCCTAGTAGCCACTGTGATAAGTGGTAAGATTTGATTTTTCCAATTCTTTATAGATTTCCGAATTAAAAGGTTAATGAATCACAAGTCTCATATGTTGGCAATCTTCAGATTGAAATATTGTTGAAAAATATTTACAAACCAATTTTTATTATCTACCATTTTCAAACTATGCCATTTTCAGTTTTATTCTTGTGTATGCTAATTAGCTTTCAATAATATTGAAACGATGAAAAGAAAAATCTTAGAAAATCTGGGCTGTCCGGTATGTTCAGACTCAAGATCTTTACACTAAAGCTTAAATTTTGTACCAATTCTTTAAGAATGACCCCTGAATCACAAAGGCCGTAGAATAAATAGTTGAAACTACTAAAAATACGTTAGCGTAAATAGCGAAGTATTACGAGGAGAAAACCCCTCATATGCGTAATAATTTCTGTTCATTTTAAGTATTAATGCTGCTCCTCACCTTCAGTAGAAAAAAACTGTTCATATTTATTTTTTCATTTTTTTTAAAATAATGCTAGAAAATCCTGCGCCCCCTCCATTGGAAGTCTCTTACCCGCCAGTTAAATAATTTTATATCTATTCACTGTCAATAAAAAGGTATCATCCCTATTTTGAACATTTTTACTTTCGTCATGGAAAGGCAGTGTGGTCTTCGAAGTTATCTAAAACAATAAGGCAGAGTTACAAGACTTTATAACTTTAAGTGGTGACTGAAAGCCCTGTATCAATGGCCGAGCCGTAGAAACGGAAATACAGCATGACAAGGTGTTACACGCATCAAGAAAATTCAGGGCTTTCAAGTTGAGAATTTACCTGACACATCCTTCATCATTACTTTCCTTAAAAAATTAATTCGTCAGGAATCAATAAAATAAGAATTACTCCCCAAATTTTATGTCTCGAATCGGATTCCCTTGATCCTAAAGCCTTAACTGAGGTATCTACATGGCCTGGAATGCTAAAGCAGATTAGCGTAAAAACTAATTTTTCAGAATCGATATAAGAATATTTCCCTTTTACATTTTATTATCTTTGTCAAGGTTGGTCCTAACTTTCATTCGTTTTATTTTTTCGTTTGATTTTTCATCATTTTTCAGATAATGCTGAGAAATTTGCCTTCCCCCCTGGACGTTGGCCCTCAAAGCCACAACCGATACCGGGGTGGCTGTTGGTCTCACGATGGCGGGGAGTCGTGGGCCCTACTTTCAGGGTGATCAAGGCCTGTCCGCCAAAGGGCCTGGCCAGGCGAGTTACTACTATTCAATACCGCGCATGGAAACCGAGGGCACGCTCACTATTGATGGCAAGGTGGCCAGCGTGGAAGGGTTCAGCTGGTTCGATCGTGAATGGAGCACATCCGTGCTGGGTTCGCATCTCACGGGCTGGGATTGGTTTGCTTTCAATTGTCGGTTAATTGGTTTGAGACGGGAGGAAGGGGCGTGACTCTATAAACTCGGCTAGAGTCAACCCAGCTCTAAATGGGTACCTAGAGAAACCTGGGGAAGGTAAGCAGGAAGGGTGTGCGAGATGAAAGGACAGCTGGCCCCTAACCGCCCCTTGCACTTCGTGGCTGAAGGGCCACGATACTGAGATCCGCACCACCGGTTTGGATTTTAAGTCTAGTGCCGTCGTACTTACTTTTACTTTAAAAAAATATGAAAAAGGTTTAATTACGAAGTAATTACAAGGATGATCCGTCCCATCCCCTCGGGGAAGACCTAGGGAGGCATCCCTGCGGTCCAGATTCCGAACACGCAGCTGCCACCGCGTCCCTCGAGGTCCTCGCCTTCTCGCGCCTCGCCCACCTGCGCGTTGTCCCCGCCCGGTGTGCTGTAGGTCAACTGGAAGTGGTGCGCCGCTCGTCGATCGGAGGGCCGGAACTCGATGGCCCGGACCCACCGGGTACGGTTCAGGCCGTCGAGCGGGATGATCTGCTTGGGAAAGAGGTCGTCGCCTTCGGCTGGGATCTCCCTGCTCGTTTTGAGTTGGACTCGGTCATTTATTGTAATTTCTTCTCTTTTTGGGTCTAATTTTTTTTGTCGATGCTGACTTATGGTAGTTTTACGGTTTGTATTCTATTTGATTTTATTTTTGCTCATTTTTGGTTTAATGGAGTTCTTTACTTTTTTTGAAAAAAATATTTTTCTGAAAAAGTTTTTTTTAATTAATTATTAGTAAAGAACGTGGGAGCCGTGAAGATATTAAGTAGAATGGCCAAGGCCCAGGGCGTTTTTACACAGTTGAAAAAAGATCAATAATAGTTAGAATTCCTGTGTCAATGTTTGATAGGAAATTTTTTGACATGGCATTTTTTTTAAACACTGTTTTTAACTTTTGGTTACTATGGGCTGTGGTTCGCTCTTTACTAGGTTGCAGTTACCGCTGCAGCCATGATAGACCTAAGCATAATAAAAATATTATACTTTGTAAACGAATTTGGGTTATATATTTGCACATTAGGAGAGGGAGGTTTATAGAGGCAAAGCATAGCGTGTTTGCATGCCTAATATGTAAGTACAATTATTCTGCATATTATGCACCTCGTAAAAATGTTCTAATTGAGTATTAAATGGTGTTTCTAGAGGTCTCTTTCTAACTTTCATTCCGTATTCCTTGAATAACATTTAATCAAATAAATATTACTCACTTAATCTAAAAGGAATATACCTATACTAATTATTAGGCATATAGATTTCAGGCCTTTAAGAGGAATCCCACAAAGAAGGGCGTCTTACACCTCGTACAAATGTTCTAATTCATTATTCAACGGTGATTTTAGCGGTCCGTTTCTAACTCTCATCCGTATTCCTGGAACAACAGCTAGGACTTGTGCTTATTTTTCTAAATATCAAATTTCATTGAGATCCGATCACCCGTTCGTAAGTTAAAAATACCTCGTTTTTTAGTTTTTCAGAATTAACCCCCCCCACTATAGAGACTCAAACACATTAATTTTGTCTTTAGGAGTTTTTATCTCAACTCCCGGATCAATTATTGGCTTCTGAGACGGTCGGAAGCTACTCAGAACCTCTTCATTAAAGGAGTGAGCAGGAAGGGAAGAATGTCTGTGTGAAGAGGGATAATTCAATTTTAACTTGAATTTAATTCGAAGGCGGCAATCCCACTGGCACTCAAAAAGACCGCATTGCGTTTGCCCAGGCAATGGACGCCCTGCGACGGGGATTCGATGCCATTACCATGGCCACTTGCGGCAACTACGGCGTAGCGATGTCCCTGGCGGCTTCTCTTGCCGGACTGCGCTGCATTATTTACATCCCGGAAGAATTTCACACCAAACGAGTACAGGAAATGAGCGAACTTGGCGGCGAAATTGTGCGCGTACCAGCAGATTATGAAATCGCCGTACTTCATTCCAGCGAGCGTGCCTCGACGCCCGACAGCTACATGGGCATCGGCGGATTCCCGTCCGACCATCCCAGCGCCGACCCGACCGGCGCGATCGATTCAGGGGGCAACGGCATCCCCGCGCGCGCCCTCGTGCTGGTGCGCTGAGCGCCGCTACGGCTCGACGGTGATCGCGATCTCGTACGAGGTCGCGTCCGGGCGCTCACGCTGGAGGCTCACCCCCACGACGTAGGTACCGGCGGGCATGCCGGTCGTCAGCGCGTTGTCCCGCAGCGACGGGCACGTGTCTCCCGTGTCGACGTCCACTGAATTCAATCTGATTGCATCTTAAAATAATCAGAATGGCAATGTCACCTGAAAGGTGCCCACTTGCTGCAGTATATATTGCTGGAGAGAAAAATACAAAGCAATTAGGCGAAATTTTTAGAAGCTTTTTTTTATCTGTTGAAAGAAAATGTTCTTGAAGGCAGATCACATCATATTTTTTGAGTAATTGGGTCAAAATTGGAATTTTATCAGCGATTTTGCCATTTATATTCCATGATAGAACTGATATAGGACACGTCATCATCTTGGGATCTCATTTCATATAAAAATGCCTCTAGGGTTGACAAAACCCCTAGTGCCCTGGCGATAAGGTTGTAAGTCATTCCCTGGAGGGATATATCGTTTTTATGGAATGAGTGGCCGTATCAACTTCATATGGGACCAATTTGCTTTGAAATTGGGATTATAGTGCTCTTTTTAAGAGTCAAAAGTGATTTGAAAGTAACCAACCCCTCCCCCACGCTCATCATTTCCCCAAAGACGTCCAGTCAATATAGATAACCGAATTTCTTCATTGTAGTCGAAGGATCCGGAAATTTTGTCACTCATTACGAATTACAGCATCCTTTTTCTATCTAGCAGAAAATATTACAGTCAGAGACCCACCAGTACGGAGGTGGAAAACGCGAGGTGGGACACCACGACCCTTGCCAGGAAATTTCTTGGAGGGGGGCAGGTGCTAACAGAAGCTTTGTTTTCAAAGATTTTAAATGGTAGTATTTCTCTTTTCATATTTATACACAATGATTCAATGCTTTTAAATGTATGTATACAATATATTTAAACACTAGACATCCTTATTGTAGAGGTCGCAATGGCTTCAGCAAATAGTTTTTAGCCGTTTTGCAAATCCTTGGAGGGTCATTGGATGGATGTTTTTCTCAGTAGTTCTTGGCTCCAACAACATGAGAGTAGGGCTGCCAGTCCCAGGGGTTTTGATTGGAGACGGAAAAGGAGGGAAGGAGGAATTGAAAATTGAATGGAGATCCACTTTAGAGACGGGGTTTTTTATAGTTGATATCTTAGTCGTATTGTATGATGTTGTTGCCTTTATATTTCACTTTGTTGTCTCCATTGTTATTTAAAGTAAAACAAGTTTTTGTAAACCTACTCTTCCGTTTCCCGTCGCTTGCCCACAAGCTCCTGGCATAGAACTTCTTGCAACAGCACCCGAACATGGCACACACGCAGTCTCTGAGAAGCAACTGGCGGACTGTGTGGTACAGGGCTGGGCATAACACTTCTTGCAACAACAGCAGCCTTCCGACGCAACTGGCAGAAACCTTGCTTCGAGGCATGTACAACAACACTTCTGAGCCGTTGAAATGCCGAAAAACCAACCGCCTGGCCCGGGCGATCCCCGCAACCCGGGGAAAATTTCTGAGGCACTTGTTATTGGGGGGACCAACTGCCCCTCCCCCATGACGACACTGTGTAGTGGTATGTTCTGTTGATTCCATTGTTGACCTTGGTATTGTTTTTGATAATCAATTGAGGTTTGATAAAAAGGTGTCAGCTGTATTACACAAAGCAAACTACAGTTTGCTTTGTATCAAAAGAATGTTTAGAAGGTTTAACCTGCGAAGATTTACTAGGCTGTATAAGAAATTGATTCAACCAATAGTTGAATACTGCACATCTGTGTGGTATCCAACTAGAAAATCTGATTCACCGAATCGCCTGCTTCATGTATGTTTCTTGATATGGTTGGCTTCCACTTGGATTGGATTGTGACATTATTTTGAACTGCACCAGGGTTTCTACGTGTGTTTGAGCAATGGTAACTGCTTGTGACAAGGTAAGGTTGGAACCTGCTTGGAAGAGTTTTTCTGTGACTTTTGCTGATGAGATTCCACATACGACTCTGTCCCCTATCATTTCCTCAGTAATAGCTGTTGTAGAATAGGTGCATTTTCGAGCCAGAATCTTCTAATCGGTTATGTATTGCTCAACTGATGGGCACACTTTTGATTCCTGGCATGGCCGGTTATTTATTTGGGGATAGGGGTCAGCGGCGTGACTCTGTAAGCTCAGCCATAGTTGACCCAGCTCTAAATGGGTGCCCGGAGAAATCTGAGGAAGGTAAGCAGGAAGGGTATGTGAAATCTCAGGTGGCTGGCCTCCATCCCCCGTCACACTTCTTTTCTGAAGGGAAAAAAAGAAATCAGTTCCGCCAGCTGAGTCTTAGAGGGTCTCGTGCCATCATATTTACTTACTCACTTACATTCCCAAATTTAAGGGGAGAGGTGTTAAAAACAGAATGAAAAGCATGCAGACTTCTGGAACTTCTGTGATCGACGACAACGGCCCTAATCCAACAACTTGAGCAACTTAAACCGGGCATTTCTTAACACCAACCGTATTGTCTTGACTTAGCGCTTAGTGACTTCCATATTCTCCCCAAATAGAAGAAATGGTTTGAAAAGCAGCACTTGTAAACTAATGGGGAGCTTAAAGAAGTCGTCACACCTAACTTCAAATTATTGTTGACAATATTTTGTGAAGAGATTATTACAAAGTTTGTTCCTTACATTTTCTTCGTCTTCCATATTTCTTGAATTAAAGACAAGAAGCTCCTGTATTTCACTTGACGAAGCTCTAGACCTCCCAAAAGACGAAAAATTTGCATGTGCAATCAGTTGCATTCAGGCTGTTATCCTGCCTCCTGATTTCGATCTAGCATCTGATGAAGATGAAAGAAATGACGACGACACGTCAGATCCGATTGTAAATGACGTTTCAGGAACTGTTGAAGTAGATTTCAGACTGGGACCTCTTGAAGAAAAACAATTTGAAGGCATCGACGACAAGTTTTTTTATCTGTTGACTTTGGAAAAAAATGCATGGGAGGGGGCCTAGATGCCCTTCAATTTTTCGGTCGCTTGGAAAGGGCACTATATCTTTTGATTTCCGTTGCAATGAGCCATTTCGCAACATTCTAGGATAGAATCGCGACATTCTAGAATCAAAATAAGGTAATTTAAACAATGATGCAGGAATTGGGAAGCATGCATAATGATCCTATCTGCAAGGGTCTTTTTTAGCTGGTGCAAGAAAAATAGACCAAATAAAATATAATAAAACAAAATGGTAAAATCTTGCGTTAGTATCGAAAAGAAAAACCCCCCAGCGCTGACTAGCGTTTGTCGATTTTGTTCCTTTTTTAGCCTAGCCTAAATTGTCTCACACCTTTCTTCGAAAGCACTTTAGAACGTTAGGGAAGATATTTCCAAAGCCCGGTAATACAAAAGTTAAACTGTAGCATAACGAGCAGTGGGCTTATAAAAAACTTCGAATAAATACCAAGACTTCATATCCGTTTAGTTTTCATATTTTCTGCATTATTAATCTTTTTTCCAAAGATTCTCCCCCCTATATCTATTTTTTGCCTATAGCCAGCTACAGAAGTGTGGTTAAAAAAATCTAGTCTTCTTCCTCAGAGTTTTGCGGGGGGCGCTCTCAATTTGGTAGATTTGTGTTTTTCTTTTACGTCGAAACAGGGCAAAGAGAATAAAAGCGTTCTGTTTGTTTAATTAGGTCGTCCCTTAGTTTCTTTCGTGTGTGTATTGCGTCTCTTTCGTTTTGTTGCTGTCCGTTAGTAGGTATGCAGATACGGTATCTTACTTCACTAGAATATGATCACATCCTGCCGTCGGGCACCCCAATTTTACTGTTCACTGCCCCCTTGATAGTATTGTGCTGACCTGAGTAGACCCAGTAATAATTATGAACCACCCGGCCAACAAGCCCGAACTCTGTTTTCATGTTCAGACAGACAATCCGATCATATTCAACCTCCCCATTACTAACATAATCGAACATAGCGCTGACCTCCACGACTCGACCTGCGCCAGATGCATGAGCAAGGCATTGCCATAGATGAATCGCGTGCGAATGCTCTCCGCAAGCCCCACCTCCTCTTCGCCAATATCCAAGATGAACCTGATTCCTCTGATAGAATCTACCATTTTCAGCATGAATAAGATGGGATCTTGGGGCAACGCAAGACATCACTATGCCTTTTGTCCATCTTGCATCTTCCTTTGATAACTTTACCGAGATGGGCTGGTTGTCTTTCAACTTTGTTAGGTCCTTAGAACCCTTGTCATAATTCTGTTTCCGTGCTTCTTGGCATTGATTTCTGGCTGTAGAGAACTTTGTTTTCTGAACTGTCTTTGGTTGCAATTTCTGCCGCGTCCAGAGGAGGACGGATCTTCAACGTATGTGAAAAACACTTCAAAACTAATGATAACTACTGCACAGAAAATGAATTTCCAGATATCAAGAGAAAAGTTCTGAAGGATTGCAGACTAAACGAATAGAATTTTCCCAAGGAGTGATAAAGCCGCCGGCCGAATTCAAGCACGTATTTTGAATTTTTGCCGGTATTTTTCAAAAGTTTCAAGAAATATACACGGGGATGTATTGTCGCAAATATTAAGCTATCAACAAATCTTAGTATAACGAGCATAAAATTTTTAGGGTACGTAAAAGTTTGCAGTTTCTCGAACAATGAAAATTTGTAGACATGTCAGGGATCTGCACAAATTGACTTAATAACAGTCATTTCCCCGATCTTACCATCATGGCGGGACTGGAAGGATGAGAAATCGTGAAAATTGAGATGTTTTATCTTACGAATGGGTGATCAGATCTTAATGAAACTTGATATATAGAAAGATCTAATGTCTCAGATGCTCCATCTTCTATTCGGATTGGATCCAGGGACATAGGGGGTAGAGGGGGGAAGGGGAAATCTTAGAAACCGGAAATCTTGGAAAATGATTCACTTTATAGCCTACTGTGTAAGATACGGTCAGTCAGTCGGGTAGCCAAAACAATCCACAGACAATTCCCTGACAAACAAGTAGCAAGTATTCCTCAGTTTTTCGTAGCGCCTAAGTCTTAGAGAACCGTAGGCCTACTTGGCAATTATCGCCAGTGTAGCTTCCAATATTCTAATCTTGATTTACAAACTTATCTCTCTATTCTTCCAAACTGTTTTCAACTGTGGAAAAACACCCTGGGTCTTGGCTGTTCTACTTTTAGCATCTTGACTGTACGCACCATGATCAGACCACTATCACCTTGAAGCAAAATTTCGTTTGAATTTCGATAAAAAAAAGTACTAAATAGGGACTTTGAATATTATGTTTTTTTAATATTATGTTGAAATATTGAATATAAGAAACCTATGTTAATAACTTGTAAAAAAAAACAAAATGAAGATGGTGTTGTTGAAAAAACAATGCCATTTTTTCACCTATTTTTGTATCAAATTTTAATAAATTAATGTTGAATGCTAAACAGAGCTCAATATCGTATTTTTTCTGAAAATTGGGTAAGCGAGCTTCGGTCGCTTTCGCTTTGTGTTCGAGCGCTTTCTTCATGAAGCCTTTCGAACGCTTGGTATTGCTCTTGTTGGCCATCGCCATTCCCCAGTAAGCGATCGCGCAGTCGGGGTCGATGGCGGCGGCCTGTCGGAAGGACCGTTCGGCTTCGAAGTACCAGAAGCCGTACAACTGCCCCAGCCCCTGGTCGATGAATTTCTGCGCCAGCGGCGATTTGGTCGTGGCGGGGAAGTGGACAGCGCCGGTCCCCTTCATCAGATAGGCTTTCTGACGCGCGCCTTCGTTGTATATTCAAAAAAGATTCAAACAAAAGTAAAAAGTAAAAAAAAATTCCCACAACATATAGCAGAATAATGCAAAATACAGTGCAATAATATATATATAAATATATAATAACCAGTGTCCAAAATATACAAAGATTACCCCTCATTCTCATAAAATTAGTCATTTGCATGAAGATGCAAGGATTGTTTGAGGGTATCGGGTCCCTTACAGCCCTCTTTGGATGCCCTTATTTGTGGGAATAGCCTATTTTACCTTTTAATTTCGCTTGGATAAATAAACCTATATGAGTTTAATTGAAAATAGTAAAAGAATGTTTGACTGATTTAGAATTTTAATTTCAGCAATTAAAAAATTGGTGCTCTTTTGCGAAAATCATTACTGATCCACAATTGTTGGTAAAACAAATCTGTTCTCAGGTCCATATGCACCCTTGTGTATTTGTAGCTTTAGGATAAAATACGGATTTTAACAGTATGAGAGAAAATCTGATTGACTGTAGTAAAATTCTATTCCGCAACGGTTAAGTTTTCCTGAAAATAGCTTTAAAAAATGTTGTGTTTGTCGTGGAGAGAAACGGATTTTCCTCGAAAAACCATAGCTATTCTTGGCACCAAAAAGCCTTTTTCTTTGGTTTTCTGTGCTTTTTCTTTTTATATTTCAACATTTGATTGGGCACATATTATATTTGTCTTGTCACTATTTGCAAAGAATTTGATATTTCTTTGTTTTTTCAAGAATAGATTAGCTTTATACAGAACAAGCGATATTTGTCTTGTAATTATTTCTCTCCTTATCAAGTTTGATGTCTTAGTTAATTGATCTCATGAATACATTAATGTTTGGATGAAGAGAGGGCACCATTTTTGATCTTGATCAAATGAAAGGTTATGAAATTTGAAGACTACTTAATGTAAACTCTCTGATCTGTAATATATGTATTTGAGCTTATCTCATTACGCTTTGTATAGTACTTGGCTAGAGAACCATTGCATAAATATTATTTAACCCTAGACATTTACCTTGATTGACTTAATTAGGTCTTTAACCCCACATGGACTGTTATTAGACCTTGGGAAAATTCTGAATTTTATGCAAGTGATCCATTAGTCCTATCATTGAAAAAATGGTTTATGTTCACTTAAAAAGGGCACTAGAAATTTTCATTTCCGTTAGAATGAGCCCTTTTCGGTCGTTCTAGGGCCACTGGGTCGATACGGTCACTCCTAAAAAAAAACCCAACGAACATGTATCCGTCATTTTCTTCTGGCAAAATTTACAAAATTCCACGTTTTTGTATATGGAAGCTTGAAAACTCTACAGTAGGGTTCTTTGATACGCTAAATCTGATGGTATCATTTTTATTAAGATATTACGACTTCTAGGGGGTGTTTTCCCCTTTTTCCGAAAATCAGACAGTCTGCGGTGGAACATCGTCAGATTCTGACTCCGGTTGATCTGGAACGAATTTACGGGCTGACCGGCGGGAATATCTTTCAGGGATCCATGTCACTCCATCAGCTGTTCAGTCTGCGCCCGGTGGCCGGGTGGAGTGACCACCGTACGCCTGTGAAGGGGCTGTATCTGTGTGGCAGTGCGGCGCACCCGGGAGGAGGCGTCATGGGAGCCTGCGGTCTGAATGCTGCCAGAGCCATGATTCAGGATGGCTGAAGCACCGTGCCGGAATTACCCGACATCACCGGAAAGAGAAACAAATGAATTTTGGAAAAGCACCGAATAAGAAAAAGTAAAGTCAACCCGATAAAACTTGTTTAGTTTCAAGGAATGGGGTGCCAAGGTCAGTTCATGGGGTGCAACTGTAATGCGCCCCCTTTTCAACTAATACGGCTGAAATATCCTCCTCCAGAGTACTAAACAAATTAGAAACTAAGCGGTCAGATTAAGTTGACTTTTTTAATATTTTTAATACACAGGAGAAAAAGAGTAAAAAAGCAAAGAAAAAAAACTCACTGGCATCGACATGCCCTCAGCACTTACAAATTATTGAACTCTTTACTCCTTCTTTGAAGCCAAAAATTAGATTAGCAATTCAAAAGATAGTACTTGTAAATTATTCAGAACACACTCAAGAATTTTGATCTGTATATAAGATCTTAAAAAACCGGCTTCATAGCCACAAAGACGAGTGATGGGTAACAGAATGCATTGTACTTATATAATTTGGGCAATATATTTGCAGATTATGGGAATGGGATAAAGTATTGTGGGTCTGCATGGAAAATGCGTTAGCTACAGTTATTTTGAATGTGAATTGATAAAACTACATGGTTGTGAACTAATTAAACAACATAACTGTGAACTGATAAGACAACTGCCTTATCAGTATAGCTATGAACTGATAGGACAGCACGACGGTGAGCTAATAAGACCACATGGCTGTAAGACAACATGGTTGTAAACTGATAAGACAACATGGTTGTGAACTGATAAGACAACATGGTTGTGAACTGGTAAAACAACATGGTTGTAAACTGATAAGACAACATGGTTGTGAACTGATAAGACAACATGGTTGTGAACTGATAAGACGATGAAACTCCAAACGATTAAAAAACTCCAAACTCCATTGTTTAAATTAAAATTCAATTTCTGATAGTATTTACTAAGTCAACAAACCATAATAGACAAGTTGATTTATTTATATAACCATTTTCTAAATGGAGCTCGGGAAGATTATTTGCTTTCCAGAGTTGAGCGGCTTTTACTGATTAGTCAAACAAATGGTAAAAACAACCCTCAAGATGGGAAAAATGAAAAATTGTATATGTTTGTTTTGTATTTTAGCCTCTTTAACATACAATTTAACATAAATGGGCGCGTTTCGATCGTCAAACCGGCAGTATCACGTGGCACAGCAAAATACTTTGCACGCCCACCGCGCCCGGCTTTAATCACAAGTTCCTGAACACGTTCACTGGCGGCGATCCACGTTTTGGAACCTGTAATAACAAACCCGTCGTCGCTCTCTTCCCAATCAACACCTGGCAAAGCACCGCTTTTGTCTTCTGAAACCGCAAACGCAGCCCAGTCTGCAAAGTAGTGTCTCGGAAAGGTGTGCTGCAGTGCCGCTTGATAACCAGCAGAGAATATCAGCGCTAAATGAAACCACCTAACATTTAGGAGGGCGGAGGAGGGGCGGAGCTGACAATAAAAAAAGGGATGGCACACTTGACCCCCCCCCTTGAAAGTAAACATTAAAATTTTGATGCATCAGTGAAATGGACAAAAAATGAAGATATACTGCTTTGTCTAGATAACTTTTAAAAATTGACTTGTGTTGCCCCATTCAAAGTAGCCAAAAAAAAACTAAAAAAAAAGAGACATATTGTTAGTGATATCAATGGGGCGGGGGAGACAAAGGTGTATGTGCGTTCCTAGAACTATATCTACTGTTGAATTGAGCACCATATGAATGTGGTAACTTTAGATGCACAGACCTTTTTTTTTCTTAATTCTTTTTGGTATGACCCACTAATTCTATATTTATGTTTGAAGATACCTATATTTTTAAAATGCTATAACTTCATTCGTATTCTATGACTAATACTTATATAAAATAAAACTTGCTCAATTCCTTTACAAGTCTATTGGGCAGATGTGTAAGCCTTTGTTATTGTCGCAGCCGGGATCGAGAATTATTTCAGTTCCAGTTTTTCCAGTTGGGCAGGAAGATCAGGTAAATATGGTAAAAATCTGTAAAAACCTGTAAGATCTGGTAAAAACAAATTTCATTTTAGGTCACAAGTATTGAAGTTAGCAGGGGACAAGAAGATCTGGGAAAATGGTAAAAATCTGGAAAAACCTTTAAGGTCTGGTAAAAATCAATTTCATTTTAGGTCACAAGTATTGAAGTTAGCGGGGGAAGGAGGGCAGGAAGATCAGGTAAATATGGTAAAAATCTGTAAAAACCTGTAAGATCTGGTAAAAACAAATTTCATTTTAGGAAAGCGATCAGTTCAGTGTCTCATTGTTTTCATGCAGGATTTATCAGAGGGAAAGGGGGAAACGTTTGATGTTGGGTGTGTCTGAAAACGCTAAGGGTATTATGCTCAAATGTCAGGGAAGCTTGAGCTGTATGTTTCACTAAATCAAAAAACTCTATATGCATCCAGTTTATCAAAAAGGCATATCTGCAGTGTCTTAAGAAGGACTAAGGTTATGAAGTTGAAACTTTCAGGGTATGCTGAGGGGGATGTTTTAAAAGGATTAGAGGGTAACCAGCCCCCCACATGTAGTCGTAGTGACGAGTAGGCATAGTTATAAGCTTAAGCAGCCTTAGTTTCAGTTACACTCACAAGTAGTCGCAGTAGATAGCACTCGAAGTCACAAGAGTTACAGTTGCAGCTAGTCAAAGTCGCAAGTAGTTGCTGTCGCAAATAATTTCTTAGACCAAACTGCTTTTCCATTTACAAGAGAGTTTAAGAGAGAAAAACGGATTGAGTGTAAATAAAGCCGTGACAAACGCACTAAAAACAGAAACAACAGCCGAATATTTTGATTCCACATCCAGCTCGCGCTGATGCTTGACGCTGCGGACTGTGCAACAACCCCGGCGCAATCCGCGCGATTGCTGGAAATGCTCGACTTCACCCTGGCCGCGATGACCCGGGGCGGTATGCACGATCACGTCGGCGGCGGTTTTTTCCGCTATTCGGCAGATGCCGACTGGGACATCCCGGGCTTTGAGAAAATGCTTTATGACAATGGACCGTTGTTACAAACTTATACTAACGCTTGGTTAATAACTGGAGATCCATTATTTAAAAGAATTGTTGAGGAAACGGCAAAATGGGGAGGGCGATCGGAGGAAAATCGGACCTTCGCGGCGGCGAGGGCGTCAGCCGGGCTCGGCCGCGACGCCGAAGCGTTCGCGGTAGCCCTTGAAGCGCTCGTCGACCTCGCCGGCCTCGAGGCCGAAGTCGGCGAGGGCGTAGCGGTGGACGCCGTATTTGTGTTGCGGGTTGCCGCCGAGCCAGCGCTGTACGCGGGCCTCGCTCTCCGGCGTCCAGTCGAGCTCGAGGAAGGCGTGGACGCGTCGCAGGGTCGCGAGGGGATCGCGAACGAGGTCGAGGTAGTCTGAAGATAGATATAAGCTACTGAAAACTATGAATGTTATTTTTGAGAAAGGGCCTAGCAATTTTAGGAAAACCCTAATTAAACCACTGTATAAGAAAGGTGATAAGAGTGAGTGTGGTAATTATCGGGGCATTAGTCTAATCTCTGTAGGTAGCAAATTATTTAGTAATATGAGACTTTTTAGACTGAGAGATCCTGTGGACAAAGTGATAGACAAAGAACTGTAGACAAAGAACAGTACGGTTTTAGAAAGGATGGGTGCCTTGTCGACGAAATTTTCACTTGGCACTGCACCAGCCCTCCGCCGTATTACAACTTTGAACGTGCTCCGATCGTCGGAGACCCGTACGATTTTGAAGATTTACTGTGGGACGACGAAAACGAACGTTACGTCTTTGTCGAACCCGAGAGGGAGATTGCTCCCGATGAGAAGCCGGCCGATCATCCCGCTCATGCTCAAGACGATCATTGAGCGGTTTGATAGTTCCGCCCTTCACTGAAATTCCCGTTCTTTCACCTTTTGCAACGATCCATCATCCATGACCGACGCCAGTCCGGATAGCGACGATTGTAAGAATAAACACACCGCATTCGTCACAATACTGGCGGGGCGTTTAAAACGCATTCCGTAAAGTAACCAAAAACCAAATACCACGACATAGCCAAATAAAAATGTCATGGAAATCGTGCTTTCTCCGTGTCGATTCATTTCCGTGATCAGCTGCCCAAGTAAAGCAATACCTGCTATGGCACCAAACAAAATACCCGCAACATCCCAATGCCGCTCGCTACTGGTTAGAAAGTTCGACCAAGTTAACCTTTGCATGCTTTCGTCGCCTCCTCAATTATTTCTATCGATTTTAGCCAGGTTGCTAAAGATGGCATTGGCAATCAGCTTCGTGACGGGTGGCCAATGGACCGTGGAGATCTTCAACCGTTCATTCCATCGTACTCTCGCATCCACAGCAAAGGTTATAATATTATCGAAAGTAAATTGTTCACAGAGCTATACAGCACTGTACACTATTTCAATAGTCACTTAATGAAATAAATATACAAATAACAATCCTCTGTGAAAACTGGCCAAACAATCTAAACTGGTTTTGATCTTAATAGGTCAAAGACTGACAAAGAATGATACCCCTATCTATTGTTAATTTGGTCAGACATGACCTTTATCTATTGTCTATTTGGCCGGAAGTGACCAATTATGTAGCATTTTTGGTCGAACGTATGGAGGAATGTAGCATCTGTCTTGGCCTGATACTAAGCTTTCTACCTTTAAGCTTTAAACGGTATGTTCGATATACCTTTGAATGTTCGAATAGTCTTCAATTTAGTTTTTTGCCCTCGTCGGACTTTCCTTACAAGGGATCAGCATATACCTTAGATTTACCCTGGATGATAATTCCGAACACGCTCATTTTTTTCCCAAAGTCAACGGATCAAAATTCTGATATAGCCATTTTGTTCAACATAGTTGAAAACCATAATAGCTATGTCTTTGAAGATGACTTACTCTCCCATAGTCCCTGGGGGAGGGGCTACAAGTTTCAAAGTTTGACCAGTGTTTACATACAGTAATGGTTATTGGGAAGTGTGCAGACATTTTCAGGGGGGATTTTTTTGGTTTGAGAGTGGGATTGAGGGGAGGGAGCTATGTGGGAGGATCTTTTCTTGGAGGAATATCTCATGGGGAAGGCCGTAGAATAAATATTTGAAATTACTAAAATACTTTAGTGTAAAGAGCTAGGTATTAGGAGGAGGTAAACCCGTCATATGCGACATAATTTCTGTTCGTTTTAAGTTTTAATGCTGCTTATTACTTTCAGCTGAAAAAACTTGTTCATGTTTATTTTTTCTATGTTTTTTTTTTACTATTGCTAGAAAATCCTGAACCCCTTCATGGAAATCCTCTTCCCCCATGACAAATTTCTCCATGCAAAGATCCCCAAATTAACCCCTTCCACTCAACCCCTCCGATTTTAGCAAATATGGAAATTTTTTAGTGCCAAGTTCTAATCAACACTGCAATAGGGATATAGTCGGAATTCCATAAATAGTGGGAGAGGCATCCATGAAGTGGCAGGACTATTCGAAATTTACCACAAAATGTTTTGCCATAAATGGGCAGCCTAAAAGTTTTAGCACATGCTATGTATTAGGTTCCATAATAATCTGTGGTTTTAGATAGTAATATTGCGCCACATAGCGTCAAAACTTTTTATCTTTTTGGGGAAGAAAAAATATCACTTGAATTTTTCGAGCCCGTAGGGGCGGACCAGCGAGTGCTCGGCACGAGCGCGTGTCCGCCCGCAGCCTCCCTGGGCATGCCCATGGTGGTTCGCGGGCGGACACGCGGCCTCGCCTGCGGCGCGGCCTGGTCCGCCCCTACAGGCGTTTCCATGCAGCCGAGATCAGCGTCGGTTGAAGATCGCCACGCGCACGCCCCACGACGTGTCGAACAGGATCGGCTTGACGCTGCGGTCCACGCGCCCGCCGCCGTCCTCGATCCAGGTCTTGAGGATCACGCGCTGGAGCACCTTGCTATTCCACACCTCAGCAGAGTGGGGTCAACCGTACCTTTTACTTTGATGGTACAGAGCTCAAATCATTTTAGATTGGCTTTTAATGCTACTTATTGTTTGGATATTCGTCTACTGCCTGGGCGATTGGTTAGTATTAAAGATGGGGCCCATAGTTGTTTCGATAGAAGCAAAGCTGTTGAAGAATTCAGCCCGACTCAGTGCTTAAAGGGAAGTCTCTCTTTCTCTCTCTCTCTCTCTCTCTCTCTCTCTCTCTCTCTCTCTCTCTCTCTCTCTCTCTCTCCGTCTTGAATCAGCATAAATTAACAATGATTAAGTGATTAAGAAAAAACTTAACAACTCAATAATTAAACATAGATAAAGAAAATAAACGTTTTTAATCAAACAAACAAAGAACTTTTTTACAGAGATAGATGTAATCAAAATACCAATCAATTGGGGTTTTCTGCATCAAGTGGAATAGTTCCCAAAATTCAAAAAAACAAATGTAGCTTCCCAAAGTTAAGCAGCTGAATCCAACTAGCTTTATCCCTCTCTTACACATCTTGTAGCATAATATTCCTATCTACGTTTTGGGGGGTAAGGGGCTGATATTCTATCAGGGAAGAATTGTTTTGTGAAGAAATCGTATAGTCTAATGCTTCCGATTCTTCACTTGAAGATGAGTCAGTTTTCTTTCGTCTCTGCGTGACGGGGGTACTTTTTGGAAGGTAACCATATTTGTCATTGTTAGAAATTCATTAAATTTTTCCTCGTCACTACTATTTTCAAAATATCCTTGTTTTAAAATTGAAAGGTTTAAGCTCGCTTAGTCTAAATTGAGGTGGCTCATTTTCGTCTTCCGAGGTATGTAAAGGCAATGACTGCCAAGGATCGTGAAAGACAAAAAAGAAAACTTAATATAGTGGTCTTCAGAGTTCCTCCACAAACTGATGATGCCCGATTTGTACATGATTATTTGGCTAATGATTATGGAATCCCTGAAGTTACTGTCCTGAACGTTTGCAGACTAGGTAACGTAACAACCGTGCCAGGACCCAGTACTCAACGTCCTATTCCGAGTCAGTCACCATCGCAGGAGAATGTCATAAAATCATAGATGTATCTGGTACCCCTTTAAGACTTGTAAATAGGGGGTTGACCGCGCCTCGACAGGCCGACGGTGAAATAGCCTGCCGATGCGAATGCCGCCACCAAGCCCGCGCCGAGACCCGGCCCGATGCCGGCGATCACCGCAACCCGCGTCATCAGATCACCCCGGCCGCAACGGCCAGGACCAGCATCGTTGCAGCCCAGCCAATCAGGAATGCCGCAGTTCTCAGGACCGGAATTCCGGCGCTATAGACCAGGTAGTGTGCGAGACGGGCGCCAAAATAGACGGCACACGCCAGCACAGACAGCGACGAATGCCGTCCGTGATATAATGGCCTTCAAGGGTGGAGTTGTCAAAGTTGAGATATTCGTGGGATTTGCGGTCGTCGTATCTTCGGCTGCCCCGAACGCGGTAGATCTAAACACAAGGCTATCGTCGGTTTCCCTGGATACAGTAGCACTGGTTCTCATATTCATTTATTTTCTCATAATCATCATAAAAGTGAAAGAAAAAATTTCTTGGCTGACGTTAGGAGAGCGGTAAGCCGTTCCTCGCTGTCCCTAGCAGGGGCTGACTATATATCCTTATCTCCTACGGATAGTGCACCTCCATCAAGTCCACCAGACTTGCTACTCGAAAGCCCGGACAACGATTGCGCCATAGACTCTGCTGTTATCAGCTACTTGAAAGGATAAGTCCAAGGTTTTGAGAAGGATCTTGCCCTTACTGCTTTAGGATCCGAAAGCATTGACGAGAAAACAGCACTGTAATGACCCCTCCAAAACTCATGAATGTCTTTGGGACCAGTCGCTGAACCGACTCTGTTCGACATTTTTTGGGGACCAGCACTCTTAGAACTAGCAGCAATTTTCCAATAATCCCGGAAATTGGGACCTTTGTCGAACGCCGCGTCGAACCGAAAGATCAGCTCGGTCTGCTTCGCGGATCAATCCTGATTGTTTGCTCGAACGAACAGAGCATACACCGCGAGGAAGACTCGGCGTTTGCCACCGTACTGCGGGCAATGGAGCAGTCACTTACGCGTGAACATTTCACGGTGCAGATCCTCAGTGTCGGGCAGGATCTCTCCATGGACCGAGCCCGCCTGCAAAGCATCAAAAGCCAAGGCGGACTGGAGGGCGTGCTAAGCATCGGTAACTGCCTCGATCCTTCATAGGAATCGAGAATTCTGTCGGTCGGTCTGTCTGTACCGGTTTTGCTAGTTTAGGCACTTCCAGGTAAGCTAGGACTATGAAATTCGGCAGGCGTATCAAAAACCAGACCATATTAAATTAGCAATTGTCGTTTCCCTGATTCGACCATCTGGGAGGGGAGTGGGGGACGGTTAAATGGGAGAAATTGAAAAAAATGAGGCATTTTTAACTTACAAACGGGTGGTCGGATCTTAATGAAATTTAATTTTTGGAAAGATATCGTGTCTCAGAGCTCATAGTTATTTGGACATGATAGCCAAATCATTTTTCAGCAAGTAGGGGTGACACCAAGAGCACTTTTCGGTTATAAATTTTGGCATTTCACGGCCTATACTATCGGCAAACACATCAATAGTAGAACAAGAGCTAAGAGTTCATATGGCACTTGTGACGAGGCCGGAAGAGCCAATAGCTCATGCGGTATGAGCTCTAGCAAAATTCTAAGAATCAATAGATTGATTTAAAAGGAAAGTCAGAGACTTAATTCCGGTCGGGATTTAAAATAAGAACTCTTAGTCACGAGGAATTTTCTCACGCTCATAAATTTTAAAGGGTAAGACTAAAACTTGATGGAACTTATATATTTGAAATCAGCATAAAATCTGATTCTTTTGATGAATCTATTGGTATCAAAATTCCGTTTCTTAGAGTTTCTGTTACTATTGAGCCGGATTGCTCCTTGCTTACATTTCGTTATCATGAACTGTTTGATTATGATCCGAATTAATGTTTAGTTTTGTTTTAATGAAAGTTCAAATATTTAATAATAAATGTTTAACTAAAACGGAAGGGAAATGATGAATTGGGCCAAATTTGTAGATATTGGCCAGACTCAGTAATCTCATTGAAAATAACAGACAATGGCTTTGAGAGAAAGACACTGAAAACAATAATAAGAGAAAACGGGATGTTCAAAGATCAGACACTTGTTTTACGTAGTTTCCAAATTCTTCTTTCGATTTCAGACGAGTATATGGAAGGGAAAGCCGGTTAGTGAACATCAGTACACGAAACTCTAAAAAACGGTATTTTGATGCTAAAAGATACATCAAAAGACTCAAATTTTTATACTGATTTTAAATATATAAGTCTGGTGAAATAATTCACGGCATTTTAAAATATAATTTTCTTCATCCTGCCGAATCATTAGTCTATAGGAATAGTAATGCATTTAATAGTAATTATTGTTAAATAAATTATAGCTGACCCACCCTACCTCCATAAGTTCAAATATGACTGTAATCATCACGGGTAAACCTGTTTTAAATAATTCCTTCTTTGCTTTCGACGCACTTGCAAAAGTCTTATTTTTTTTATTTTAATGATTGCTTGGTTGAATTTCCAAAATAAAATTTTTAAAATTTCAAAAACACCCGCCGGTACGGACTGTAAAGTCTAATACCGTACCTTTCTTTCTTCTCTCTGATAGGGTAATGAGCTGGGAATGCTTAAGAAGAAAGTGACATGGGAGTTTACCGTGACCATAGATAATTCTTAATACTCGCTTCAGAACCGACTCTATTGAATAATATTGGGAAGTAGTTAAGCCAAAATGCCAAACCAGATGAGAATATTCAAGAAAAGAACGGATGAAACTTCATACGCGGATCAAACTAACTTCTATAGTCTGTTTTTACTTAAAATCTCATTTATGACATGCATCATTATTTTTTCTTTGAAGGTATGGTTTTCATCAAACAAAGAGGTTAAGCCTCTTTGAAGGTATGTTTTCATTACCTGATCTATTTATTTTGACCAAAAATTCGCTGTGGTTTTTCTTTATTGGTGCGTCATTATATCTTTTTTGAAGACATGGTTTTTACTGAACAAATAGGTTCACCCTCTTTGTAGGTGCTTTTATTATATTGCGTATTTCATTTTAGTCACAAATTTGTCCTTGTTGGTTTATTTTAGTGTAATGTTACATTATTTCTTCTACCCCTCCCACGCTATCATTTTCCTAAAGTCGACGGATCAAAATTCTGAGATAGCCATTCTATTCAGCGTAGTCGATAAACCTTATAACTATGTCTTTGGGGACAACTTACTCCCCAACAGTCCCCGTGGGAGGGGCTACAAGTTACAAACTTTGACCAGGGCTTACAAATAGTAATGGTTATTGGAAAGTGTACAGGCGTTTTCAGGATGATTTTTTGGTTGGGGGAGGAGTTGAGAAGAGGGGGATGTGCTGGGGGAACTTTCCATCGAGGAATTTGTCATGGAATCACATTAAAGTGATTAGTGTTATGTACAAGAAAAACATTGATGGGACTGAGGTTATCAACTGGTTTCATGTTAAATCAGGATTTAAACAGGGTTGCATTTTTCCTCATTTATAGGGACCATTTTGGTGAACATTGTCCTAAAGAACATGGCAAGGGCAATGAGAGAACACAGAATCAAATTAAGAAGTAAGACTCTCCTAGACTTATATTACGCTGATGGTTTAAGCATCCTAGATGAAAGTTTAAGCAAAATGAATGAACTTTTAAAGGTTTTTGCAAGGGTCTGTCACGAATTATGGTCATTATGATTAACGTGAGGGTAAGTGCCCTAATTTATTTAGCACTAAACTACTTTTATGATAATTTAAAGCCACGTTAATTTTATATTGTAAAACAATTTCATACAATTTCAGTTAATTTATTTTTGGAAGCCAATGGGGTTTCATCCACAAAATCTTAGTTTTGGGTGAGTAAAAATCAGATTTGTTAGAGTCTTACAGTAACAGAAATACTTAAATTTATTTTCAAATATTTCCTTTGTATACCCAAAAAACGAAGACAAGTATTAGTAATTAGTGCAGTTATAAGTACACAAGAAAGTTCATATAATTAATGAAAACACAAAGAAAACAACTTAATAAAGGGCAATTTCTCTAAAAACGCCTTCAACTTTTGCTTGCAATGCAAGAGTAACCATGAGCTGATACATAAAGCCACTATAATCAAAAATATTTCCTCTGAATGGAATGCTGGAAATTTCTGTATTTACCCCCTGAATGTATGTTTTTTGTGTTTTATCATAATTTTTTTTTTTCAAGGAGCGATTGTATTTATCTACTTGTTGCTAACCTGAAGATCAATTTGTTCGTAAAATAGGTGAAAGGAAAGAAAAAAGAAGTATTATTTTAGTTCGGAAATGTTTACTCTGATTTTACCTTTTTTGTGACAAGAATATGCTGGTGCTAGCGTTTTCGATTTTTCATCTAGAGAGATTTGCTGAAGGATGATTCATATGCACCTCGGATTTGCCACTCTCACCTTCATGATGTTGGTCCAATATTTGGGACAGAAAAGAATGGAATTGTTTTGGAGCCCTGAAATAAATTGACAGAGAGAAAACAAAAACTGAATCATCTATGGGTTCGCGACTTTACAAAGAAAGGATTTCAGCCCCTGAAGAAGTTTATGCATAAAATAGCTTTTAGTTACTACCTTATAGATTTCAATCAAATGTGCATATAAAGTTACAACTTCCCCCCTCTATATATTCTCTATCGTAAGAGCCTTAAAGTTTATTTGGTCTCAGCTGCTGTTGCTATAGGTCAGCATTCAGCTCAGTTTTACCAGATGTAGCATAATTAGGCTGAAAGTAGCATAATTAGGAAGTGAAAGCATCCAAGGATAATATTCCTAAAAAGTACCGCTGGTAACATCCCCAATTTTTTTTCCGTCCTTCGTTATTAAATAATGTGATCTAGGGACTCCCCTTTCTAGGAGCTTGATTCCAACCAGCTTTTTAACCAATCCTTTTTCCTTACTCGCGGCAAGGGAATCTTTTCCAATAAAATTATCTTTATCCAGCTTAATAGTCCAACCCAACCCGGCTTCCAATGGATTAGATTCAGCGCTCAATTCGTTACCATAAAGCGGATACGCAACTTCTAGCCGAAGAGTGTCTCTCGCCCCTAGCCCTATATCAAATAGAATTTTATTGTGTTTGATTCCTAACGAACTAGTATTTAAACGAACTAGACAAACTAGTATTTAATGTTTAATACATCTTTTACGAATATACACAAGTTGTATATTAATCCACATTTTCTATTCTTCATTACTATCAAAATTACTAAGTGATGCCATGAAGTTATGCCACATGCTAAATGGTTTGACTTAGACAAATAGTTGCAAAGAATCCATGGCCCCAAAAGATGGTTCTCGGCCAATTTTTTTGCGATATAAATTTTAACTCACTTGCTATTCCGCGACTTCTTTATTACTTCGATCTACTGCCAGAGTGTACTGCACGAGGTCGTTTGTTCCGATGCTGATGAAGTCAACTTCGGGAAGAAATCGATCCAACATCGTCACCGCAGCAGGCACCTCGACCATCATGCCGACCTGAATCTCGCGGTCAAATGGAACCCCCTCCTCCTCTAAGTCTTCCATGGCGTCCGCCACGACCATCTTGCACTGGCGCAGCTCCTCCAGCGTCCCAATCAAGGGAAACATCACGCGCACTGGCCCCAACGTGCTGACGCGGAAAGGCTGTCTTTATTTCTTTTATAACGTTTCTACATAATACACAGTTTTCATGACTGGAATAAATTCTTGAACTTTATTTTACTGATGTTTTTCAGCCAACAGACATCCATAAAAATAAATTACTTCTCGCTTATTTTCCTCAGATATAGTTCTGTTTAATTAAAATGGAACAACTGGAAAAACAAATTTTTAGAACCTTAGCTTTTACACATCAAATGTTTTAAGAAGACTACCAAATCTCTTTGTCAGTATGAAATATGTATAAGGTTGCCACCGCTAATGCACAGGGCAATTCAAGCTCGATGGCTTGATTACACATGAGTTCAAACCGGAACAGTGCGCAGAAGCCTATGAGCAGGCCGACCGCAGGCGTGATCAAAGTATGGGGATTCTCTATGATTGGACCGCAGAGAAATATTAGTTATTTCGGTTCGTAATCAATTTCACAGACGCCACCGTGCAATTGCATACTTTTGTCCGTGTACTCATGGAGTTCTATAAAGTTACTGTTCGGATCGTGGCAGGTAACCATGAGAGTGTGATCAATACCAAGTTCTTTTTCTGTTTCAAAACAGCTATTTATTCTAATTAAACCCTTTGAGATTCAGGGGTCATTCTTAAAGAACTTGAACAGAATTCGAACTTTAGCTTAAAGAGCGAAGTATTAGCTTAAAGAGCGATGTTCCTTACTTTCAGTTGAAAAAACTTGTTCTTTTTAACTTAATTTCTGATCATTTTTAAATAATACCGAAAAATTTGGCTCTCTCTCCATTAAAAATTCCGGGAATTGTGTATTATATGCTACTGACTCAAGTTTACCATATGTAAAACTCGAGAACAAACTGGTGCTTGGGCGGAAGTGACCGGAAATGGAATTTTTTTAGAAGCTGGCCAAGATTGGAATCCTTTAAAATCAAAATTGACGATTAGGACAGACACGTGGGCAGGGATTTTTTTTTGGGGGGACGGGAAATAATAAAACGAATATTTATAATTCGAATAAGAAGAGCTTCTAAATTATGGACAATTTAACATTTCAGAGTAGGAGGATCAGCCCCGCCCAGAGACATGTTTTTCTGTTTTCTGCATTCAAAAAAATTAAGAAAGACAAAAAAAAAACACGAATTTGATATGAGTGACGTAATTACAACACGACTTAAACAATACTTAGTATTGTTTGGCTACTGATCTTGGTTTGAAGCATCAAGGATATCCGTAACTGAAAGCACAACTTTTCAATATGTTTCATGTGGTAGTTTCAAAATTATTAAGTTTTTTGGGTGGTATTTTGTCAGTATTGCGTTGCTGGGCCACGTAAATAATTAAGTAAACTTAACTATTTGAAAACACCCTTTGTGCTTAAAAATTTAAACCATAATAATCGCTTGATTCCCAAAAAAAACACAGTTTCAATATTGTAGTTTTTTCAAAGATATTTGATTATTAAAGCAATTACAATTTCCAACTATGATATCTACTAAGCTTCAAAGTTTTGGGTTTCTTTTTTAAGGTTTTTGAATTCTTGTAATCCCTTGTTTTTTAATTTTTTTTTAATTTCTCTTATTTTTGTTTCCTTTTTTTGTTTTTTATTTTTTTTTTTTTTTTTAGTCTTTTTCTTTTTTTTCTTTTTAATTTTTTTAGTTTTTTAGCTTATTTAGTTTTTTAGTTTTTTTCTTCTTTATTTTTTTTTTCTCCAGGTATAAGTTTCTAAAAATGGTTTACTATAGAATTTCTAAGGGTGAATGAGAAGGGGACTAATGTTCATTTGAATTGAAAATCTGTAGATGTTTTAGTTTTCTATAGCTTGCGAATATTAGTTTCAAACATCTGAGAAAAATTTTCACTTTTCTTTTCGGACGAACCAATATTTTGGAGACAAGAATGTTTTTGCACCCTTATCTCTTTCCTCAAATATAACACTGATTCCTTTTGCCTCCCAAAAAAAACCCTAAAAGTTTTAACTTTTTCCCTCGTCGTTCTAACAACCTAGTTTGTCATCAGCTATTTGTGTAGTGTCAAATTTCCTAATTTGTCTCTTACAAAATTTGTAAAAATAGGTGCTGACAAGGTAAAAGCTCCACTCTTATTGTAAAGCCGATGATTTACTTCGGATAATATACTTTGTTTCCAAAAGAAAATACACTAAATGAGCTCTTTTATAAAGCATCACTGTACAAAAGCTAAATTTGGATTCTTGTGAGTCGTTTAATAGGCCTTAATGTCAGGCAAAGGCTGATCTAGAGCAAAAAACTTGGGGACGGGGGGGAAGTGCTAAGGAAAGGGAAAAAGAGGAATCTACACACCAGAAGTATGTTAAGAACATCGAAAAAAGCAGATTTATTTTGTTGAAAAGACTTCCATACGAACTTCTGCAATTTTTGGCAGTAGCGGCCGCCAAATTAAAATAAAACGAAGAAAAAAATGTGGGCGAAAAATCAATAAAATTAAGCTAAAAACATATGGCCACAAAAAATTAAGAAGGTTTATCTCCTTTGAAAGCATAGTTGGGTTTGGAAACCAACAAATTATTATTGTTTAAGTTTTACCTCTTCGGAGGAGTAGGGGGAGGGGGGTTAATTCTGAAAAAATAAAAAATGAGGTATTTCTAACTTATGAAGGAGTGATTGGATTTTAATGAAATTTGATGTTTGGAAGGATATTTTGTCTCAGAGCTCTTATTTTAAATCCTGACTGGATCCGGTGACATTGGGGGGAGCTGGGGGACCTAAGATCTTGGAAAACGCTTGGAGTGGAGGGGTCGGGATGAAACTTGATGGGAAAAATAATCATAAGTCCTAAATACGTGATTGACATAACTGAAATTGATCTGAAGTGATAAGGGTCTAACCTCTGAGCTTTGCGGAAAGTGTGAACCTTAGACCGAATTGATGAATATGACGTTGCATTTTGGAAGCATTGTAGAATTCTTGCCTGGGGCCAAAAATCTATCGTTTCTACCCATTTCTGTTCGTGATTTCAGCTGGATTTATCATTGGGTTTTACGCACTTGGGATTGCGGTAGAGAAATTAGGAGATATGTCTCTTAAACTTTACAAATTCTCTCATTGCTAGAGAAATTAAAGTTTATCCTTTGCTCCTTTCTAAGTGATCGAGCTCTGGAAAGATCTGCTGATCTGAAATCCCGAGCGAATAACTTCCTCTCCCATCTCCTTTTTTAGTAAATCCTCTAAAGTCTCGAATGCGAGGACAGACAATGTTTGTGAAACGATCGAAAAATTCATACATACGGACTCCTCGGATCGTCACTTTCAGTCCAATTGCTTGACCTTCTCGAAGCTTAAAGTTAGAGATGGAGTTCTTTGCTTTTGTCATGATCGGCTTTTGGCCAGAAATAAGAGACAACTCTTTCATGCAATCCTGCATGTAGGCGTCATTTCTAGCATTATTAAAAAAAAACTGAAAAAATAATAATGAAAATGTTTTTCAACTGAAAGTAAGGAGCAGCATTAAAACTTAAAACGAACAGAAATTATTACGCATATGAAGGGTTCATCTCCTCCTAAACACCCCGCTCTTTCCCTTAATGTAATTTTAGTAATTTCAACTATTTATACTATCAATTTAGTTGATTTGTAATTTACGTATATTTATTACTAACAAAAACGTTCGTAAAAAAAACAACTGACGAGTTCTAGTTGCTTTTATAAGTTACCAAAAGACTCGGTCAAGCCTTCTATTCTAATGGCTTACTTTGAGGTGTAACACAAAAAAAAACTTGGAACGCCCCCTACTTGTAAATGCCAGTTTTTTGCTTGCAATATGATGCCAAAATTTCCCGCTAATTGAGACCCATTTTTGTCGAAGGCGAAATTGAGAAACGTGAGCTGAATTTCTAATAATTCTAGAAATATATAAGAAGGATTTTATTTATTTTATGTAGATGGATAGCTTAAAATGTTTTGACTTTGGAAAAGATTCAAGATCTATAAATTAGACTAAGTTCCGAATTAACCGGCCTCCTACTCCCCCCCCAGATGGTCGAATCGGGGAAACGACTGTTTCTAATTTAATCTGGTCTGGTCCCTGATATGCCTGCCAAATTTCATCGTCCTAGCTTACCTGAAAGTGCCAAAACTAGCAAAACCGGGACAGACAGACCCACCGACCAACACGATTTGCGATCGCTATGTGTCACTTGGTTAATACCAAGTACCATAAAAAGAATCAGGCAAATATGATGGAAATTGGGGAACCGAGCCTTCAAATACAGGGTATTTGAGTCTCTTTCTGCATACCTTGGAAAGAGCGGTAAAAAAGAAATCTTCCTTTGGAAATGTATTACATTTCTTTTTGCTACTTTTGTTCAAGTAGACCACAATCTCCCCACCCCGAATACGGTCATCTTTCCACCTAATCAATATTAATTAGGCCTTAATTGAAAGCAAAGGATAGCTTTTTCTACACAAACTAATTGCTAATGATAATATATAATCCTGTCTGCCTTCTGAATTTCAAATACGAGTTTTTCCAACGTTTAAACTAAACAGGGCTGGCGATTTAGTAACCCATCAATGATATAGTTCATTTCTTCAAGGAGAAAAGCGCTCCGGAAGTACTGATAAGTGTTTCGAAAATATGCATGCTTTTATTTGATGATGATATTGCTCTCATAGCACAATTGGCAAAAGACATACAAACATTATTATACATAATGGAAGAATATTTGGATATGAAATGATTAGGATTGAATAAGGGGATGGCGGAAAATCAAGGAAAGGTCTTTAATTTAGATATAAAGGTGATTTTATAGAGATTACATAAAGAATTAGTGTATTTAGGGGTTAAGTTTTATTATGCTTGAACATAAATAACTAATGGTGACAAAAATCCCATAAACCAGCAGCTGGTAAAATTTCTTTTCTTCCATACTCCAAATTCACAGAATCACTATAAGATTTATTGCAGAGTAAACCAAGTGCATTATTTTGGAGAACTCAAATTGGATGCACTTACTGCAGAAATGTCCCTAACCATACCAAAGAACAATATAAAATATACAGATATATTTTTAAGGAATATAACAACCTTAAAATGCAATATCAGATAAAGTGTACAATTTTTTAAAGGATTCTTATAACTTTTCATTTCCGTTATAATGAGCCCTCTTGCGACATTCTAGGACCACTTGGTCGATACGATAACCCCTGGGAAAAAAAAAAAAAAAAAAACATAAACACGCACCCGTGATTTGTCTTCTGGCAAAAAGTACAAAATTCCACATCTTTGTAGATAGGAGCTTGAAACTTCTACAGTAGGGTTCTCTGATATGCTGAATCTGATGGTGTCATTTTTTTTAAGATTCTACGACTTTTACGGGGTGTTTCCCCCTATTTTCCTATATAAGGCAAATTTTCTGTGCAAAAGTGTGGAACATGCTTCCAAATGAGTTGAGATGTAGGAGCTCCCTCGGGTCTTTAAAAAAGAATTTAAATAAATATTTAGTTAAAGGTCAATAAGTGAAAGATAAAAAAAGATAAATTAAATTAGATGAAGTTTAGATTTTTTAGTTTATTTAGGTGAGGTGGTTGTAGGTCTGGGAAGAGAGGCAGGAACCCTATGGTTAAGATTAAAAAAATTATATAATGAGGAGGCGTGTGGTTGTGTCGAAGAGTGAAGTGGGAGCCATACTGCGTGTTAGCTTACTACAGTTCGTTATCACGAACTGTTTAAAACTGATAGAAACATACTTGTTAACTATAATAATACTACCTTAGCCAATCTCCCATTTCAATCAATGAACTTTTTACTTGAAGAGCGTAGAACCAAAAAACATTCCCAGATTTCTGTGTGAAAGACGTCTTTTCCCCTTTCCAATAATTACAGTACATCAAGTATCAATTTATGGCAGCCTCTAGGCATACAGCTGATCGAAGAAAATGGACACAATCTGCTTCTTTTCTTCTCTTTTTTATATTATATAGTTGAAATATTATAACTTACTGAAAAATATAAGCAGAATATGTGGCATAGAATATCTTACAGTATTTATGTTGGTTTATTTTTATTTTAACCCTTTTTTTCGTTTTTTGGGGGGAGTCGAGTTATCACTGGAGGGTAAGATAAGTTTAATATTGGGGATATGTGGGTAATATTAACCCCAAAGGCAAAATTTTTGAGCCAAATTTATATCTATAAATTTGATTCGATATCATTGGAGTTAGATGAGGGTCGGGAAGCAGAAAAGGAGCCAAGAGGGAGGCTGATGATGGCCTAAAACCTAATCTCGACATCAAAAGACCCAAATTCTAATAATTTCTGCATTTGAGAAAACGCAATACAAAGAAAAAGTCACTAAATACTTGTTTTTCAAATATATTCAACTATCAGTTGTTTGTATTGTGTTCTATTAAAAAGAAAAATATTATATTTTTGATTTTTAATTCCAATCCATATTGTGCGCAGCATTTCACCTTTTGAACTAAAGCAATACAAATAACTGTTTGTTAAAAACGACCAAAAAACGCAGAAACTACCCGAATTCAGATCTTTATTTCTGCTTCGTTTAGTAATATCGCCAACTTAGCTGCGTTGCTCGTTTACGTGATCCTCGTACCGCTTATGGTGTTTTTCATGCTAAAAGATAAGCTTTTCTTTTTAGGCAGTATTTCTCGCTTGCTTCCTAAGGAGCGACGCTTAATCACGCAAGTTGGTCACGAAATGAACTCTCAAATTGCCAACTATATTCGCGGCAAAGTGATCGAGATTATAATTGTGGGCGCGGTGAGCTGCGTAACGTTTGTATTGATGGATTTACGTTATGCTATTTTGCTGGATGGGGGGTGGTCTATGCCTACGTTGATGTTGGGGAAACTCTAATGCTGTTAAAGTAACCTGGCGGTGCTTCAAGAGCAAGGGTAACTTCCACGCGCCATGGATTTCTGCGTGTCCTGTCTCTGGCGGTTGGCACAAAAATAAAAACGTCAGAGTTAAGACAAGTGTACTTTCCCCGTGGTGTAAAAGTTTCACACTACTTTGCCCCAGGCACCATAAGCATTAACTCTCGAAGCTTAACTAATCACAGCACAGCCTATATAGACACCAGTTGCGCGGAGTCGAAGTGCCCCCACCAACTAGGTGTTGGGGTGGACCCAACAGCTAGTTACTTATAAATCCCTTACATGTTTTACATGTCTGATTATGAGCATACAGCCGACTGTTTCTTAAAACTCCTTTATATGTCTCACAAATGGCATCTGCCTATTTTTGGTTTCAGTGTGTATCTTACTAGTCATGTTGTCAACCCCTATAAACTTTCAAACTGGTATATCTCATGAAGGAATTTTTCTAACAAGAAATGAATGTAATAAACTTTGATCAACTCATCTAGAGCTATTGACGCATCAAAACTTAAAACAAACAGAGGTTGTACTTCGGCATAGAGAGGGAGGTATTCAGGAGGAGATAAATGCTTCGCTCTTTATGCTAAAGTATTTTTAGTTATATTCAACTATTTATTCTACGGCCTTTCTTATTCAGGGGCCATTCTTAAAGAATCGGGACAAAACTTAACATTTAGTGTGAAGAGTGAGGTATTAACGGGGGAGGGGGAACCCTCTTATATATATATAATCAAAAATATAAGAATGTAAAAGTTTGTTACGTAAGTTAAATTTTAAGTTTTCAACTTTGAATTCTCCTCAAAATAAATTTGTAAGTATATACCAAGATTTACCGCGCATTTTCAAACAGTTCGTAATAATTGACTGTAAGTAAGACCCCCCCCCTGTCTATTAGCAACCGAAATTGTAAAAAAGGAACTATGATAGAATTAATACCTCAAAAGAATACTTATTTATGCTAATTCCAAATATAAGAAATTCATTGAGTTTAATGTTAACGATCAAAAGCTACGACTCTGAGAGAATGTGCCTGATTTTCGAAATGGGGGTCAACAATTTAAATCTACACTTGTAAATATAAATCTAACTATAAACATCGACTCTTATTGTACATTTCGAAGAAAATTGGGACGAAAGAATTACCATATCGGCTTGTTCTTGCTTTAACGGGAACTAACTTATCTTGCTCTCTCGTTCTTGATCGTTCTTGAATTAGAGGTTGATCAGGTAAAATGTCACGGTGCTGAGATTTAGAAAGCAAAAACTTTCCAAAACTCATTATCAGAGTTTCGTACCGGTTTTGGAGTGACAGCAGTCCTAGCAGTTCCAATGTCTTTTCGTAGGGGTATAATGACGTCATATACAAAGCCTTATATACTTATGATGACGTCTTATGCGTACAAACAAACAAACATACAACTTATCTATCTTCTATATTAGCTGTATGGCTAATATAGCTGTAAATTAGCTGTTGGGCTAATTTTTAGTTGGGCCCATCAACTTAGTTGATGGGGGCGCTTCGCGCCCCCCAAGCCCCCGCGCAAGTAAGTCGTTACGTGCCATTGTAGTTGTGTCCCTGTGTCCCACCTGTGAATATAGAAATACATATATATATATATATATATTTTTGTTTCAAAAGTATATCTACCAAGCAACTTTAATCGCAGGTCATATTTAAATTGATTAAAACAATCAAATTCCTTTGCACCTGTACTAAGCTTATTCCAAAGCTTAGACGCTTTATTAAATGATAGAAAATGAAGACCTATTAGAAACTGAACAAGGAATGTCAATATCACCTCTTGCTCGTGAATCGTGTTGGTGAAAAATCTGACCTCTCACAGAGTGTTCCTATAAAAAACAATCAGGATGATATCAATTATAATACTAATAAATAAAAATCACGCAGTCCATCCGGAATCAATTTTAGGCTTCGATAATAGCCGTTAGTTACAATAGCTTTAAAATGGAATTGCAATCAGATAGTCGGGTTACAAAAGTTTATCTTATAATCGTTCTTGTAACTTACACAACTTTCAAATTTCTTGTTATGTTATTTTTCTCCATTATGCATTGCAATACAAAAATGCATTAATACATAGGGTTGCCAACACGGTTAGTTCCTAAAGTGCTACAATTGCCCCAATTTGGGTGCTAAACAGCAATTTTCGGTGCTATAGTCCAAAAATTGACCGTCATAAATCTAAGTTATAATACTTTCTGAAATTACAATTAAAAGAAGATAAAGATTATAAATTCACTGTAATAGAGGTAAACTGACTTAATGTTTAGTCTTATGAATTAATACTTGGGTATGATTAGGCTATATTTATCTTTCAAGTTTGGAGCTGTGGGTTATGGGTGCTAAATTAATCATAAATTTGGGTGATAGGCTTTAAAGTACTGTTGGTCCGGAATAATTGCTTTTTGTTTTGATTTTTAATGTTGCTCTTTGCTCTCAGTTGAAAAGCTTGTGTGATGGCATATTTCAGGACGGTATACATAATGATACTACTGTTGCTGATAGAGTTTGCCGTCGTTTTACTAATGTGGGGAAGGATTTTGGTTCAAAGTATAGTTATTTCTGAGCATGAAGTAGTTGAAAAGAATATTTATTGAATGCAAGTGATGTTTCAGCATATTTGAAGCCAACCAATGCTTCTGAGCTTTCTGAAACATTGTAAAAGTATGAAAAATGGAGCTTTAGGCTCTGGTTTTGTAACGGTTAAAACTTTAAAGTATATTTACCCTGTTTTTTTCTTTAGAAAATAGGGGGAAACACACCCTAAGAGTCATACAATCTTGACGAAAATCACTCCATTAGATTCAGCGTATCGGAGAACCTTATTGTAGAAGTTCCAAGCTCCTATCTACAAAAATGTGGAATTTAGCATTTTTTGTCAGAAGACATATCACGGATGCGTGTTTATTTGTTTTTTGTTTTTTTTTCCAGGTGTAATCGTCCTAGAATGTCGCGAGAGGGCTCATTCTAACGAAAATTAAAAGTTCTAGCGTTTTTTTTTTAGTGACCAAAAAAGTTGGAGAAAGTGAACTAAAGTCAATGTTATGATTATCCATGTTCCTATTTAAAGTTATTAAATCGATGCTGAAACTTTATGCGTGCATTGTACCCGTAGACAAATAATATGCAGTAATATGAGGGGCAATAAAACGGAGATGGAGAATTACTTGTTAGATGTTTTCCAGAGGAAGTCTCTATGCATATTTTTGGCTACTTGTTTCACTGACTGCATGCCAAACAAAAACCTTCCTAGCTTTCAAACTTTCTATCCAACTTCTTAGGGCTATAATAAGAGCAAGGTGGAGGGGCCTTTTGAAACGGCGGATGCGTAACCGAATTCCAATATTACTATAGGGTTGTCATAAGCTAAAATAGGAAAGGAACTGGAAAATTTTCGCTGCTTTGGGAAACTTTCTTGTAAAGAATATTTTTTTTTTTAGCACCTGGAACGTAGTTGGATTTCATCAGGCATTTTACTAACCAAGCCATTGATTGGATTCTCCTCAGTATGATGCTTTCAAAAAGGGAGGAGCCTTTGTTATTAGACTTATTTACCAATTCGACATTTTATTTTAAAAAAACAAATGCATAATACAGCCCAGTGATATGGCCATTCACAATTTTCGTGTGAGTTCCAAAAGGAAGGGTTTATCTGAATGTTGTCAGTATAGAAACGGTATTTTAGAAACGGTATTTTTACTAACCAGGCATTTTTATTTAAAATAAAAATTTTCGGTATATTTACTACGCAAAGAAAAAGAGCTGAAACAAACTTACAAGTCAACCACCAGAACGCTAAGCTTCTGGGCACAATTAACTGTTAGTAGTGCTTTTAAAATAATTTGTGAAAGTATCATTAAATTGATTCTTTATTAAGCTGAATTTAAGCTCTAATACTCTCCGGTATTCTGGCAATTTTAAAGTTGTCCAATGAAACTCGGTGCTTCTACTATGAGACGTGGTCTAAAATAACCACTTTAAGTAACAGGATGAACAATCATGCTGCAGTAAAACTTAAGAACTACCACCAAGAAAATTTCCTTATGCCTCACCATCACCTCCTTTACTCAAATTAAATAAGAAAACATGTTTTTTCCCCCTCAAAATAGGGAACAACTGGGGGACCGGGTAGCAAGTTATCAAAATCAATGATTTAAGGAGTAGCATTAAAACTTAAAACGAACAGAGATTATTACGCATATGAGGGATTCTAAAAATACTTTAGCGTAAAGAGCGAGGTATTTAGGAGAAGATAAATACCTCGCTCTTTATGCTAAAGTATTTTTAGTAAATTAAACTATTAATTCTACGGCCTTTCTGATTCAGGGGTTATTCTTAAACAATTGGGACATAACTTACGATTTAGTGTAAAGAACGAGGTATTAACGAGGGGACAAACCCCCTCACATAAATAATAATAAAGTAAGAATATAAAACTGATCTTCCTTATAGGAAAAAAAAAAATGCAAAGTTCTATATTTTTGTAGATAATAGCTTAAACCTCCTCTTCGTGGTTCTCTGATATTTTGAATCTAATGGTGTATTTTGCTTTAAGATCGTTGACTTTTAATGGTGTTTCTCACTCCTCCTTTTGAAAATCAGGTAAGTTCAACAACCTGGGATGTAGTCGTAAATATCAAACAGGAGGAATGTTTTATTTTTATTGTTCGACTGGTTAGAGATCTATGAATTTAAAAATAAACGTACAGGTCATGGTGCCACCAAAAAAAAGTCATAGAAGTCAAATATAATGTTAATTAAAAGAAATTTTAATAAATTAATGTTTAAAATAATGCACCTAACCATATATAAAAATAAAAATATAGGTCCGAATTTGAAAAAATAAATATGTTGTTTTAAACTGTAGCTACTGCAAGCTTAAATCGTGGGATACGCGGTCAAAGGGATAGTAGTAGCAGTGTTAGTAGTTGTAGTTGTATATACATTTCGCATTTTATCTGGTTCTACATCCCGCTTAACATGTCCTAAAAGAGTCAATTTAATGTTTTGGTTTTTGGGTTTGGTTTTTTTGTGAAGCGGGCTGGTTTTTATAACATTGCATTGTTGTTTTTAGGGGATCTGTCTAATCTTAAGTAAATGTATGAGAAGTGCAAAAATTACTAGTTTAAGTTTTGGATTCTGGTGAGCCAATTGTGGCCACTTTTAAGCCTGTTTTGATCTAATTAAAGCTCTGAATTATATGGCATACCACCTCCTTTATTCACCCTAGAACATTAAAATAAACGCCAAAGTTTTTAAATCTTTAGCCATGGTCCAGAAATCGCTGAATTTTTTCTTAACTCTACTTATTAAAACAGTAATAAACTTTAGCGTAAAGAGTGGGCGTTGAGGAGGAAAAGCCCCTTTCATATACGTAGTAATTTCTGTTCGTTTTAAGTTTTAATGTCACTCCTTACTTTCAGTTAAAAAAACTTGTTTTTTTTTAATTTATTTTCTGGACATTTTTCAATAATGCATATTTTAATGCTGGCTCACCGCACACAAATAATTAAAACAAAACTCCTATAGTAATTTCTTTCTTTCTCATAATGTTAATCGGATGATTTTGATCAGGAATCATAGACAGCGCAATAGAGCTGCCCAAGTAAAGAGCGATATGGGCACAGAGTATTAGTTATTTATTTTTCGGCTTTAGAGCAGCGCCCTTCGTATAGAAGGAGTTGTGGTAGAAACTTCGCAAGGGCCATATTCGATTGGAAATTGGGAGTACTAGTGCCCTTTCTAATAGTCAGAAGTGATTGGAGGGCAACCAGCCCCCCCCATAAGCCGATCATTTCCTCAGACACATCCAATTAAAATTTTGATATAGTAATTTTGCTCAGCGTAGCTGACTCCTATACCTTCCCCTCCCCCTTCTTTTTTCTAGATATATATAGCCCAAATGATATATTTCATGAATGTTTTTCTTTATCTTGATTTTGCCATTATTGTTTCAATATATGGGTACACATTGAAACCAGTGTGACGTATGGCATAATAAGTGGGACATTAAGGGTCTGGGGGTATAGTATAGCGGAAGTTAAAAGTTTTTTCTCTGAAATTTATTTAGTTTTTCGAAACTTGACCCTATGATCAAGAGAAGGAGAAAAACGAACTCGTGGTCAAGATTCTTTCGCCGCGAACCGAACGCCTACCTCAAGGCTTTCCCGATTGGTCTTAAAGATGCCGATGTTGTCACCGACGGCAAGGTTGCTGCGGCTGACTAAGGCATCGACCCGAACGACTCTGATCCGAACCTGATAATTCCTATGAGCGCAATTGATCCAATCGCCGGCGACCTCGGCAACGCAGTCGATGACCGCGACAAAATGGAACGCCGTTTCGCAAGGATCGCGCGGGCGGCGGTCTACCTGAACGTCCTTGGCTGTGGCTGGCTGGTACCGCTGCTGCGGATTGCTGCATGCTGTGGGCGGCATCGTACTAGGTACCGTGCTCAATCGATTTGATGCGTCGATGGCGTACGGGTACAAATACAAATACAAGCAGAAAAAGCGCGCCCGCATGGATCGGCAGCGGGACCAGCTCGAACGGCAACTAGCCAGCGACTCACCGCTAGACCGCCCCCGCGTGCCCAGTCAGTATGCGACCACCGTGCCCACGCTGCAACAGTCGCTCACAGCGGCCAGTTCGTACATGACGACACGGCCTCCTTCTGGCACGGCTAGTTTTGCGCAGCCGCCGGGGGTGTTACATTTTTATCACTTACGATTCTTAAGAACTTACAACTTAGATAATTTGCAATTCTTGTCCCGGGTACTATGGAGGATTTTTCGATCCCCTAATTTATAGTAATTTAAATTTTGGACTATTTGGAACAAAATGGCTATCTAAAAATTTTTATCAGATGTATTTGGGGGAAAAGACGTGGGGGATATACCCTCCGATCACTTTGGATGACTCTTAAAAGGGTAACTAGAACTTTCAATTTTCAACCAAACGAGCCCTCTCTGAAGTTTATATAGCATCGGCATCCTTTGTCTGTGCATGCTTCTCAAATTAATCAGTGCTTAATTCAGCTTTCCCAACATTACTGCGTGCTATTTTCTAACATTTTATTTACAGTTTAAAATTGTAATCAAAACCGGATTTGATTGTTCTTATTCAGCTTAATCTCTGCATGTTTACTTCAATAAAATATTCAGCGAAAGTTGGCAAAAAAGCGAGTTTCAACTTTTAATCCCACTATTCCAAAGTATTCTTTGAGGAGTAAATTATTAAACGGGTCAGCAACATTTACCTGATTTGTGAGCGATGAAGCCGTTTAGGCTTGTGGCGATGAAAACAGAGCAGGTGGTATCCATAAAGAGGCAAGAGTGTTTGGCAAAAGAAGCAGAGAACGGAAAAGTAGATCCGTACGGTGTCAGCCTTATGGCACAGAAGAGGACGCGCTAGTCTTCGATGGTCACGTTCATTGTGCCGCCGATGCCTTTCAGTTGGATGGTGCCCCAGCCTTCGGGGACGAGCGTTTCGCGTTGGACGAGGCCGTCAGCCGTGAAGTGGAAGCCGCCAAAGCCCAAGATCACGGCTTGCGATGTGCGGCGTCTCGTAGAACGTACTCCCGTAGACCCCCGTATCGATCCATCCAAGGTCATCGATGAGGATGAAAACGACATTAGGCCGAGGGGCTGACTCCTCAGCCGTGCACCCGGCAAAAAGAAAAACACCGACAAGAATGCTCAGGATTGAATGGTAACGCAGCATGGTCGTGCCTTTTATTTGGGGAGTTCACCCAATATAATCGCGAGCCGATCATTTTATTTGGGGAGTATGCAAACAACGCACTGATCGCTGGATCTCAGCAACCACCTCCCTACCATTTAAATCCAAACCATTTTGGTTAATAAAACTTATGAAAGTTGAGAATTACATTTTTTCTGCTGAGAAGTATTTAAATCTTAATAATTTCAACAATTTGTTGGATTATAAATACAAATCATCGTTTCAACAAAAAATTGGATTTTTTATCAAGTTGTTTAAACTCCAGTAAAAAATTTTGTAGAAGTTAAATTTTTTCACAGATTAATTCTTACCAATCATGGTCGGAATTAATTTAAATATTTTTTTAGAAAAGGTGATGTGTTAATTAATAATTTAACAGAAGTTATTACGTAAATAAGGGGTTCATCTCCTTCACAATACCTCGCTCTTTAATCGCTTTAATCTTTTAATCGCTATCTAAAGAAATTTTCAGTAATTTCAACTATTTATTTTACGGCCTATGTGATTCAGGGGTCATTGTTAAAGAATTGGGACAAAATTCAAGCCTTAGTGTAAAGAGCAAGGTATTGACGAGGGGGCGAACCCTCTCATATATGTAATAAAAATGTACAAATATAGAAGTATGTTACGTAAGTTACGTATATTTATTACTAATAAAACGGCTTATCCACAGGAACTGGCGGATTTATCCGAACGGGCCATGGCGCAAGGAAAGGGTCTCACGGGGTTCTGACTTTTTTTCTTCTGGAAACAATCGTGGCTAGGATTCTTGAAAAATGACGCAACGCAGCCTATACTTCAGTAGTACAGTAGACTTACTTGGTAGCGTTGCTATATTTAGTCTGCACTATACGTTCTAGAGTAGCTAGTAGTGTGTACTACTGTTGCACAAGGGTCAGAAGCATCCCCGAGGGTTTCTGGCTCTTATCGCTTTGCCGTATTTGCCGCGCATCAACGGCAACAAAGTCGACAAGAAGGCGTTATTGGCGATGCACCCGCCCAAGCCGCCTGAATGACAGGAGGAAGCCGCTTGCAGGACTACACCCATATCACCGTCGAACCGGCCTCGCGCAATTGCGGCGCGTTCATTTCGGGCATCGATCTGAAGACACCGCTCGAAGATGCCGTGTATCGCGAAATACACGCTGCCCTGATGCGCCATCAGTTCGTGTTCTTCCGCGACCAGGACGTCACGCCGCAAGAACAGGTCGCCTTTGCGCGTCATAAAAAACTTTTGACTTATCTCGCTGAAGTTTTAATCCACGGCAAGCCCTGCAATTTAATTATTTGCAAATCGTAAAAGAATTGAATCATTTGATTGTCTTTTGCACCGATTTTAAAGTCATCAGATTTTCCAAAAAATCTTATTAGGAATAAACGTATTTTAAATCGATTAAGAGAATATGGAGATATATCTTAAGATGTATCATTTTTGGATAGCACGCCAGGTGGGGGGTAATGATTTAAAAGGTATTAAACGAAAGTGTCTTTCCACCACATTTAGTATGATCTTGCCCATGAGAAGCTTTTGGTACAGAGCTCGAACTTGTCGCCTCCTCCAAGCCCGCGCTCCGACGCATTTATCGTACTCCAACAACATAGGCGGGAATGCAATTTTGTTTGTTGCATACACAGCTTAGATACCAATATCGGTATCTAAGCTGTGCTGCCAGTTTTCTGTCTCCAGCCGCTATCATCGCTACCGCACACTGCTTCCCTCAGAAAAAAACAAGTTTACTCTACTGTGTTGGTATCACAACTCCATGTTTTGAGAGGTTTGACAAGCCGCACTCCATGAGATTCAACTAATGGAGATATATTATTAGGGCTATATATGGAACCCTCAAAGAAGAGGGGGTGTGGTCAGAAAACCACACATGGTAATATCAGAAAGAGCGTTAAATGAAAATCCATGGCTAGACCACTATTTTTATATTTTAGAATGTTTCCTTCAAAAGAGCCGCCTTACGGTAATTCTACCGCAATTCTTACCTAATTGTATGCAACACGCGGTAAAATTCTAGTTTATTGACTTTTGGCTATCTCGGAAAGAGGTTAGGTTAGGCAAATGAAATGGGGATTCAGATTTCTACTTTCGTTGCTCAGGAAAATAAATAGAGCTTGCTGGATGCCATGACAGTCTCCAGAATAGTCCCTCAATGTTTACAGGGCACAATTGTCATCATTATTTACTTAAACCACTGCGCTTATAACACAGAAGTTAATAGTGGACAAATCTTGTATTACCTTTACACATCATGATGTAGTACTTCCACACCAAGTCCCGCCCTTAAAATCCAAATATCCCTTGATTGGAGACCACGCATAATGTTCATGCTAGAAAGATATTGAACCCCAAATTGACTTGATAAAGTCATTTTCCCCGACTCGATCATCTGAGGGGCTGAAGGGAGAGGAAAAATTAGAAAAATTGAGGTATTTTTAACCCACGAGTGGGCGATCGGATCTTAATGAATTTGGATATTTAGAAGGACCTCGTGACTCAGAGCTCTTATTTTAAATCCCGAACGTCATTAAGCCTCTGATTTTCCTTTTAAAGCAATCTATTGATTCTTAGAATTTTGTTCGAGCTCATACCATATGAGCTCTTGGCTCTTCCGACTTCGTCACAAGTGCCATTAGTTAAGCAGCAACAACAACAACAAATTGGTTTTATTTGCACAATCTCTCGTAGTCATAAAACTAAATGGCACTTGTGCTTACAAAAAAGGATTAAATCAAACGACGAAAAATCCGAAGAGAAATAGGATTAAATCAATAATTTTTATACTTTGATACAAAGAAATGGATGAATGAGTTGGAAAAACGATTTGTGCGTGAAGGAGGTGCTGCTAATCTGTTAATGTTCTTCGACCTAGTACTTCGATGTTCCACTAAAACTGGTGGTAGTGTTGATCTGTGTGAAAGGCTACACAACTATTGTTCAATTTAATTGGAATCTTTTGTTGCATTTTGCAAGATAGCTGTGTAAAAAAAAGATTTGAATGTCATAAACATGCATTTTGAAGCCCTCCAAGAGCTACTGGGCGCTTTTGGCATTACACTGCTTGTGTTTTTCCAAGAAATTTGCTGACAATGTTTTTAAATGTCAGTCATGCATTCTTCATTTTTTCTGTCAGTTGTTCTCCTATTCTGTAAGATGTTCCCATAAAAGGCTCATCTTTAGTAAGCTGCCAAATCTTTGGCCTTGGAATTTTCCACAATATCTTAAAATTTGTTTCATGAGCTTGAGATCCTCCAAATAATAAAGTCATTTGTAAATTTGCGTCAGAAATGCTAAATATCCTTCAATGAATGTATCGAATTGTTATTTTGGAGGTTAAGTCCCCTCACCCCCTTTTCTTTTATTAGAAAGAAGAAAATATCGACTAAATTTTTGAGGTTTAAACTGTTCTTGTGTTGAATTCGACTTTTATCGTTTATTTTCACATCCTAAAAATAAACTTATCTTACACATTAGTCGAGCTTGAAGGATAAAAGATAAGCAAAAAAACTCAAGGAAAGGTAGGGATCCTAAGAAGCAATTCCAGAGGGGAGGTCTGTTAGTAGACTTAAGTTTAAACCACATTAAGATATTTTGGGGGGCTTTTAAGAAAAATGCCTCGTTTCTTTGAGCCAAGAATATGCATTTCTGATTGGAAAGGAAACCTTGAATATGTCTAGTTAGAGGAAAATTTAAGCTACATTACAATATTTTTGAGGGATTTTAATTAAAATACCTCGTTTCTCTGACTGAGCGGTAGAATCCACCATTTTAAACAACTTCATATTAAAAGACAAAAAATCGATTCGGAACTTTATGCTGGTAGCTATCCGACGTCAAATGCTTGCTTTAAGAATTCGAGGAATATTGCTTTTGCTCATTTATTCTCTTTTACTCCCCCTTTTAAAAGGTCAAAATACAAGCGTAAAAACTTCCCATCCCATCGGCCTGCCTTATATCCAGAACTTCTCTTCGATCGATTATCAGGCCTCGCCTCAAAACTTTTATGTCGCTCAAGACCAGCAAGGCCTCATGTACTTTGCCAATGACGCATGTTACTTCCCATAAAAAACAAGATTGTGCAAGATTAATGTCTTCTTATTTAGGAGAACAATTTCTGGTTTGTATTTAAGACCAGTTGCTTGTCTTTGAAAAAGAGACATTTTTCAAGATTCTAAATTACGTTAAAAAGTAATTCAGAGCATAAAAAGACATGTATTTTTAAAGTGTTTCTGTGCGTGAGCAGAGACCGATAGAAAGTATTTAAAAAACTGAAGCTTTTAAACCTTTTGAGAAAAAATAAAAACGATTGAACCTACTTAGTTTAATTTGTTGACGACAGATTGCTAAAGATTGTCCTTTTCAGCCGAACAAAAAGCATTTCGTCTCCGAATGGAGTATGAGGATGTCGTAACGAAAGATTTATGGGAAACAGAAATTCTCGGGAGGGTGTAAAAATGGAGACTTTGAATAGATTGGGACGCAGAAGTAGTGTGTGTAGCTCCGTTGGTCTCAGGCAGCCTGGTGTTTCGGTGAGTTGTTAGTAGTAGTAGTAGTATTAGAAGTAGTAGCAGTAGTATTAGCAGTAGTAGTAGTAGTAGTAGTAGCTACTACTACCATAGCAATTCCCTACCCGTGACACTCAATGGCTGACAAATGGCACTCCCTGGCAAGAATTATCAAACATGTGACGTTTTTGGGCATTTTCCTGCAAAAACATCCATTTTTACTAAAATCGATCTTCTAAACTTAATGAAAACCCCAATAGCAATTTTTCTGACGACTCCTGGCAATTAAGGTGAGCTAGAAAATTTTAATGCTGAAAAATACCTTATTGATTCAGATCAACTGAGTTTTACCAATTGAGATCATGAAAATTTCTGAAAAACACCTTAGGAACAGAAACCTGGCTGGGTTCAAGAAGAAGTCAAAGGAAAGGTGGTTCTTCGTCACCAAGTGGAAGTAGACTGACGGGCTAAAGGGAATTATGCAGACTGTAATTTCTGCTGCCACATGGCGAGCATGATCAGTTCAACACCTTATCTGCAAGAAAAGGGACAAAGATACACTAGATACACATCTGTGAGAAGAGCAGCACGATTTTAGACTTGGTAAATCATCCTATGATTTGATCTTTGTACTGAGAAATTCGGTCGAGGAATCGAACAAGTGAAAAAACAGACGAACTTCGCTGTGATTCTCCTGAGGTCTAAACCCTCAGTCAATATGAATTAACGGATCCAAAGATGATCGTCACCTCGTCTCTAAGTTCTCTTGATTCAACGATACTGCATTACTAGGGTTCTTAATTGGTAAATAACGATCTCATTTTCGGATATTGAGGGCCTACCAGAACGTACTTCTCTCTCTACTGATGCACGGCCATCTTTTTGGTGATTGTACCACTCATTTACCTGAGTGGTACCCATTGGTTCGTCTCTGATCATTTCCGTTCGGAAATTGCCACTCTAACGAGGGTGCGATACACGGGTCCATCGGTCGTTGCATGCCAGTAAATAATTACGCAATATGCACTACGTAATAGGCTATTAAAAAATGTTTTCCTCACAATTGTAATCATAAGGGATAATTGAGCAAGCTGCGATGTAACGCATAATCTCCTTAATTGGGGAAGGGAGTACCGGTTGTGCAAAATTAAAAGACCTTAGCTGTAAAATTATAATTTAAAAGATTAATTGCTAAGAGGAAACGATTAGTTTGCAACTGCACTACGCGGTGCTAGGTGTATTAGGACCAAAGCCCATTGTTCTTAATTTTACAGGAGAACAAACTGAAAACGCAAATGAACGGGGGTCTTGCAGTCTTCATGATATTGAAAAATCAAGGGTATCACCCTCAAATTTTTTTTTTCCTTAAATAAGGTAGCTGATGCCATCCTGCATCATAATATGCTGCATCATAAGCTCTTAAATTGCATCTGGTGCAAGAGTAATCTACACCCGAAGCCAGTAATCATCTTTTGAAACACCTTGTTTCTATTTTTTTTTTTTTATTGGTAGACACATCGGTCGGTGACACCCGTATCATCCGCAGGAAATCCCAGTGGGAGGGATTTAAAATCATCAAAATAGGATGAAATAGGATTCTTCTTGTTGTCTAGAATCTTTTTCTTGCCAGACAACTTTCCAGTTTTGGGGTCCAGCTTTGCAATCCTTGCCGGACCACCATATCCTGCATCATAGTAGTCACCACCAGGAAACTGGCCCTGCACAGAATGGATCAAAGCATAGAAATCACCTGTAAATACAATAGATGCAAAAAGTAGTGATGGTCAGCACAGAAAAAAACAGTGCATACTGTTTTCCAATCTGTTGGCACTTCCTTGGCACATAGGGAGACTTTGAATAATTTGGAGAGTGGCTTGGCAATGTCTTCAGCAACTTCTTCTAGAATATGCACATGTAACCTATCTGGTCCAACTGATTTGTTACCATATAGCAATTTAACTTGATGAGGATATTTGAACTATCAATCCCAATTGTCACCATTGGATGATCTCTTAATCTTTTGAACTGCTTGTACTGATCTGCTCTCTCAGTTGCTTTGTTTTATGTTCCATGATATCCTTTTTTATTGATGAACTAATACTTAAATTTAGCATTGCATGGTTTACAAAAAATATGAGGCAAAATACCCAATACGCAAGGAAAACTCATATACATCACGTCATCCTAATGCCGAATTTTCAGTGAGAATTTGACAACCTTTGCTTTTACAATACATTTTACAATTCAACCAAGATGGGCAATTTTGATAGCCAGTATTTTTGCAATAGTTTCTCAAGTTACTGCAGAATCAAGAAAAAGATGTCTATCGTTCATGATCTCCCCATCAAATATACCCTCCGAATATATCAAACCGGTATTGTATTGTTTCACTGACAACCTTAATGATTACACAATACCAGATAGCGCATTACTCCTGAAATTCTCGGATAATTCCAAAAGAAAGATAATTCTAAATCCCCCAATAAACACAAATCTCATAAGATCAATGGAAAGCTGTTTAGAAGGTAAAAATGTTGCTGACTCAAGTTCAATAACTAGTCCAATAGCATATCGAAGTAAGGGCTACAAAAGTATGTGAGTCTCAAAACACCAATTATGAGGACTTTCACAGGGTTTATTCTGTTGTTTCACTGACTTTTTCAGAATTAACCCCCCCCCCCCCTAGTAGAGCAGATCCGTTCCAATTATGTAATTCACGTATCAAAGGCTTCTGATTATTTTTCCGACTAAGTTTCATCCCGATCCCTCCAATCTAGGCGTTTTCCATGATTTTAGGCTCTCCCACCCCAAACTCCCCCCAATGTGACCAGATCCGGTCGGAATTTAAAACAAGAGCTTTGAGACACAATATCCCTCTAAATATCAAATTTCACTGAGATCTGATTACCCGTTTGTAAGTTAAAATATACCTCATTTTTCCCCATTCCATCCAGCACCGGAGCATGTCCGCCAGAGGATCTGCAGTCAGTGCGACACTACGCTTCCCTCCTGACCGCCGCTTTCCGGGTACGCCCGTCCGCTCACCACTCGCGCCTTCCTGTCTTTGTGTGGTTGATCTCGCTGCCTGCGTGCGTGGTCACAGGTGGACAGCAATGCCCAGGAGCGAGAGCAGGCGCTACACACGCTGTCCTCGGCCGCAAACACGGCCGCTTTCGGCCCGTTTAACCCGACGGAAGGTCACGGACTGACGTGGGTACCCTCGATGGATGGAGGATATTTTCCCCAAATACATATGATAGAAATTTTGAGATAGCCATTTGATGATATAGAAACTTCGGAAAAGGCTAATTCGATTGGAAACTGAAGGGACAAGTACCCCTTTTAATAGTCGAAAGTGATCGGAAGGCAACTAAACCCCCACACATGCCCATTATTTTGCAAAACACATCCAATCAAAATTCTGAGATAGCCATTTTGTTCAGTGTAGTTGAAAGGTCCAGAAATTATGTCTTGAATGAGGATGACAAACCCCACCACAGCCCTAGGTATAAAGTCAAATAATTTTTCAAGCGTAAAACAATCTAAAAAATAACCAAAGAGAATCAAACCTAAAACGAACAGAAAATATAATAAATACTCAAAACGAATATTCATAACTGAATAAAAAAATCAGAAACTGAATGGCTATTTAAACATAAAATTTTGTTTAATTAGGTAATTTAATTTGTTTAATTCAATAGTTTAATTTGGTAAAAGTAATTTAGGAATGTTTTCACTGGCTGGGATTATCATTGAATTTGTTATTTGTTATAATTTGTTTTTTGTAGTATTTCCAGGCATTGAATGAAAAAGGCAAGAATTCGACGCAAAACGTCTTCCAAGCATGTGAGACACATGATAGTGCAGGACACAGTTATAACATGGCGAACATAGACGGCCTTATTTGAATATGTTTTAGTAGCTCCTTGGATCAAAACCAATCTTTTCATGTTCAATTGCCTGTGCCTTCTGTAATCACTTGCTTGCTAGGGTGAAAAGCCTTTGAAGAATTTTTTTGAGCAGCCTCTGAATCTTAAAATTTTATTCTAAAACGTTTTCCTCCAAAAATTTGTTGTTTGGGGGGTGTAGGAGGCAGGCCCAGTGGATCCAGCGAAGACGACGGTGACGTGTTTGCCCGCCTCCGCGAGGGAAGGAGAGCAAGTTCAGTGCGCGGTGGTGTTCAGGTGGACACGAACGAACAATGTCACAAGGAGCAAAACAGAGGAACGTCGGATCGGACATGCCGCTGGTGTTAGTCCGGCACAAGGTGGGGGTGCTCGTCTGGAGTTCGTCCGACCTGAAATCACAAGAGATGTTTTTCCCACGACAGGCAGGTAGGCACCTGCCTGTCGTGGTGCTGGACTGTTATGCGATAATATAAACCCTTAACCATTCCTAATAAGTCACTAGAATTCTATCTCATTCCTAGCTGCAATAACCATTCCTAATTACCTAACAGAATAAGAGGGCTGTAATAATGGAACTCCGAAGCTTGGGATGAAAACGAAATCCAACCTAATAAATACCCAATTCGTATGATAAACAGTAGCGCTAGGACTTGAGTTCTACTCTTCTTGTTTAAAGTCGAAAGTTCAGTAAAGAATACCAATTCAAAAAGTGGTATGTGCATAAATCTGCACTAGACCGCAAAAAATGGAAAGAATTCCATTGAGAAAGCATATATGATATAGGTTTCTCGCGGAATGAATGTACTTGGTTGCCAATATTGGCAGTCTGCCGCGAGTATTGGCTGTCAACTAAATAAAAATAAAGACTGTAGATACCGATATATAGTGCAATTACAAAACTTTGCTTAGCACTACTTGGCGTCTATAGTATGCAGAGGTCCTGCGTTTGGAATCAGCAATAAACATTTGCTTATATAATATATGAATTTAGAATATGAACATATTCTAAATTATACCTCATTTTTTCTATTTTTTGCAATTTAACTGTCCCCCCACCCCCCATCCAGAAAGTCAAATCAGGGAAACAATAATTTCTAATTTAATCTGGTCTGGTTCCTGATACACCTGCCAAATTTCATCTTCCCAGCTTACCTGGAAGTGCCTAAAGTAGCAAAACCAGGACAGACAGACTAACAAACTGACAGAATTTGCAATTGCTATATGTCACTTGGTAGATACCAAGTGCTATAAAAACAGAGTTGACAAGTCTTGGGAGAAACACAACAACAAATTCACACCATGGTGACTAATCCAGCTTGGGGAATTCCGGCGGCACCAATACTTGCTGCTGTTGATGTTATGCTAAAAACAGAAAATTATAAAAATCGATTTTTAATATTCAAATTCTTGAGCCATTTTCCTATTAGATTCTTCTTCTTTCTTTTTCTATTTCTCCTTTTCATCTTTTACTATCAATGTCTTTCTTGTCGATTACTAAAATAAATTAATTCATATACCACTAAATAAGTCAACTATGCCTCAGCAAAATCTTCTCGAAATGGCAACATTAAATTTATTGAAGATGATCAGGCTATGCTGCCGCTAGTCTATGATTTTATGACTGGTTATGGCAGTAGGATTTACGAACCAGTACAAAACCGTTATGTTACATCTTGGGGATTTACTGGCCAAGGAGTATACAAGGCGGGCAGTAATATTCAATACAAGCTGTACGTTAAAACACAAGATAACACCGCAATTAAAGCTGCGCCACCTGGAACCTATACTCTCACGATAGTTGACCCAACTGGTAAAAATGTTGAAAAGATAATATGAAATATTTCTCTAACGGAAGTTTGATTAGCCTTATTCCTATTTACATATTTCCAAATATTTTAGGTGATACGGTGCTTGAGTGAATAATACGCGACTCAATTTCTTCACGATTAGTCCTTAGAAGCCGAGTGACTTAGTTTCTTGCTAGTATATACGCATGCCATGTACCTGAATCTTCTTGCAGCTGGGTATCGAATGCCCTTGCCTGACTACTTTACTATGTCGTGACTCAATATACGACCGCCAAAGACTGTTTTTTTTTTCACGTATTGCTTGGAGTATGTGTCTCGGAAGTTTAGGTTTATTTCAGTCTTATTTCTCCTTTTGCATTCATGAGTTAACATGACGTCATATTTTGTGCATAAATCCGTTTCTGGTTTTATAAATGTATCACCCCAGATTAGTATGATGTCAGTCTTGTTATAAGCGTCATAGCTGTGCGTCAGTCATGACGTAATATTCACGATATATGAAAAGATTTCCAGGGGTTTCCATTAGCTATTTACAAAGAGTGATAAGATAATGATCATTAAATCTCTAGCCATCGCGATTCCCTGTGCTGGAATAGCAATCACGTGGGCCATTAAAAAGGGGGGCAGTTCAACAATTTATTTTAGCAACAGCTACCGACATTAACGGTGCCTAATCTGGTGATGGTGCTGCCTATATTGCCGTAAAACACCACTGAATGATGGAGTACAAAAGTGAACAAGCTCTATCAGACCAAGAATAAAATATATATTCAAGGAACTGAAATGGATAGTTTACCTATAAAGCTGGTTAAGACAGACACATCATCCCTGGGCAAACCTTTGAGAAAGTAGGGAACCTCCCCTTATAAGACCAGAAATACTTCTAGCTATGAATTTTTTGTCCTCTGGAAGTATAAATTTAGTACCCTTAACCGTCCTTGAGATACTACAGATTCATTTTTGACCAGCTCGATACATTAAGTATCTGTTAATTTAGTTCAATATCCCCCTCAACATTCCTGAAAAGCTTCAGCTTAACACACTTGGCAGGTTATCCTCTGAAAGTTTCAACTTAATATCCTCAGCCGTTCATTAGATTTTCTGATACGCTCTTTTGACGATCTGCTTGCACATGGTATTCTTTGGTTTAGTTCTATATCCCCCTCATAGTTGCCTGAAAGTCTCCCTCCCAAAATTAAAAGAATCTTAATGAAAACCAGAAAGTCAGATGCAGCGTAGCAGAGAACCCTACTCTAGAAGTTTCAAGCTCATATATACAAAAATGTAGAATTCTGCTATTATTGCCAGAAGAAAGATCACGGCTGTGTGTTTATTTATATTTTGTTTGTCAGGAGTGATCATATCGAAATAATAGTCCAAGAAGCTCGGAAGAGGGTTCATTCAAGCAGAAATTAAAAGTTCTAGTGCCGTTGTAAATTGACCAAAAAGATTGTAGAGCAACTGGCCCCATGACTCCTCGAATGAACCGGATACCAAAGAGTAGAAAGGAGTCTTTTGCCTTGCATTTACTCCAGGTGCTGTCTAATTTACTAATTTAATAGAACCTATTCTGGGAAAGTGTATTTTATTCGAAAAAAATGCTAGATGAAATTGTCGTCTCTGTGGGAGTTGAACTCACGAGCTTTTATTATTAGTATTATTATTTACTGGAAACCGCTTTTCATACAGTAACAATGACGGAGCACTACAAAAAAAAAATTTACTTTCTAGGACGAATGGCTACTTTCTAGCGCAACCTAGTAAGAGTGGAGGGTATTCGGGGGAGGAGACCTAAAATATAAAACAGGGCTCTTTCAGAAGCCACTGACCCATATTTTTAATGACTTACTCGTACATGCTTGTTGAGAAAGCAAATATTTGTCGTATTCTAAAGAAGAGAAGAAATATTAAAGCGTGATTTCAAGTGAGAAGACTTCTTCAGAGTCCGGTAAAGCGCGTCTCAACAAAGTGTAAGGCACTAAAAAAATTTAGAAGAAAGTATTTTTTTCCTTCCTCTGATGGCCCTTTTTTTGTCTTACTTTCAGTTAAAAAAAACTTTTTTCTCAGTTTCTGAACGTTTATGTAATAATACATTTTTTGATTTTGGCTCTCGCACATGAATATTTAAAACGAAATTTGCATATTAATTTATTTTATAGGTAAATGGCTTTCTCATAGTTTTGATTGGACGATTTTAAGAAAAAAGAAGCAGGGGAGTAGGCCTAGTTACCCTCCATTTTTTTGGTTTTTTAAAAAGGTATCTAGAACTTATAATTTTTTGCGAACGTTTTTCGACTATGCTGAATAAAACGGCTATCGATATGGGGTTTGCAAATTTTGCTAGTTGCAATGAAGGGTTCGCAACTTTTGCGAGTTGGTGTACCTAGTATTTATTTAAAGATTCTTACAAATTAAAAACTTCAGCGTTAAATCGAAAAGAGGAAATAAAACCAAAAGTGTTGCTCTTGCGACACTTTACTAGGCAAAGCCGAACAAAGGTTGCTGCAACACCTCGCGTTGCCCATGCAACACCTCACGTTGCCCATGCAACGTAGATCTAGTTTAGTTTCACTTGGACAGAACGTAAATCATAGGCAATGATTGTAATTATATTAACTAATAAATTTTAATTATTTAATAATATTATTATTTATAATATCTGAGTTTCATATATAATAAGTACTTTTAATTATTTTAAAATGAATTACTATTTATCAATTACAGTAAATAAAATATTAGAAATAAAAATCATTTATATTAAAAAATTTTATAGTAAACTAATTAATTTACAATTTTTATTTTTTTATTTTTTACAATATTACATTATATTTTTATATTCTTAAATATACTTTATGAATAGCCAAAACTTGATATTAAACTCAGGTCGACCAGCAGGAGCCGCGCCGCCGGCTGACCGCGCAGCATTACCTCAAGAGCCCGCAGGAGATGGCGACGCTCTTTGCCGACCTGCCCGAGGCCATCGAGAACACCGTCGAGATCGCCAAGCGCTGCGCCTTCATGGCCTACCGGCGTGATCCGATCCTGCCGAAGTTCGCCGACGAGGAGGTCGAGGAACTGCGCCGTCAGGCCAACGAAGGCTTGCAAGCCCGTCTGGCGGTGATCCCACATGCGGTCTCGGTCGAGGAATACCAGAAGCGGCTCGACTTTAAAGGCACTATTCGCATACAGCTACTAATGCTGCTAAAATTATTGCTACTGTATTTGAAGAACAGCCTTACTTAGACCTTTAAAGGTAAGTTACATTTGGTATCAAAGGTAATGCCAGAAGACATTACATGTATACTTTTAATACTACCTCTACAGCTACTTTAGCTAATGAAGCTAACCGTATTAAAGTGAAACTTTTAGGGAACGTTTAGGAGGAGTCTCAATTAAACAAAAAAAAATTGTATGAATGCAGGTTTTCAAAAGGACATCTAAGCAATATCGTCAGCGCGACGTTCACCTCGTCCGGCGGTGGAGATTACACGTTCTCTGGCAGTGGAACGTACGATGCCAAGTACGATCTTGCCGACGAACCGGATCTGGAAGCCGCACTGACCGCCGAACCGCTGCGCGAGCCGCATCATTTGGAACTCGCATCGGGCACTTCGGCGGTCGGTGATTTTGACACTTGGACCTATTCCGGCAGCGGCTTGATCGCCGATGTGCCGGCGGAATCTTGGCTACCAGTCGCCGTAGGCTTGAAGCGGGAAGGAGACGCGGGACATTATCCCCCGTTCGTAAGTTAAAAATACCTCAATTAATCTAGTTTTTCCGAATTATCCCCCCCGCCCCCCAACTACCCCAAAGAGAGCAGATTCAGTTCGGTTATGTCAATCACCTATTTAGGACTTATGTTTATTCTTTCCACCAAGTTTCATCCCAATCGCTCCACTCTGTGTTTTAAAAGAATTCCTGTTTTCCCCTCGAGCTCCCCCCAATATTACCAGATACGGTCGGGATTTAAAATAAGAGCTCTGAGACACAAGGTCCTCCTTAAATCGAAACCCATAATACTCAACAATAGATTTTATTTTAAAATGAGTAAAATGCTGAAAACTTGTCTATTACTGAGTAATTCAATTGTTTTGAAACAATTTCCCCTTGTGCAATCAATACAGCCTAGTGATACAAAAGCCAAAACTTCTTTAAAAAGCGGTTTATGCTCTCATGATACTAAGCACCGTATTGAGAGGACCCTTTGTCTACATGCCCCCTCCCCATCTATTTTGGTATTATTACAATCTATATTTTGGTATAATAAAAGCAGGTATAATTTTAGCCCTTGCTTTAAATTAATGTATGCCTATGTTCAATGTTGTAATAGGACGGGAGTCAGGATGGCTTTAGGCCAAAAATATGCAGATTTACAATCCATTTAATTGAATAATATCCCCCCTGCCCGTCCATCAAAAGTTCTACAATAAAACTATCATTAAGATTTGCTGAGAAAAATTGTCATAATAAAAAGCAAGCCAATATCATAAGTTGTAAAATTTAAGCAGGAAACCGAACAAAATCTTACAAAAATTCCTTTAATAAAACAAAAAAATAATGTCTGTTAAAACCAATAGAAATGAATTTGATTGATACATAGCTCTATCCCGATTCTAGTTCTCAGGTGAAGAAACAGCTCCTTTGGGGCTCGTTCTGATTCATTTTAAATAATACATGCAAAGGAATAAGATAACATTTGGTCCTGAGACTAGTCAGACAGATCCTGGCCTGAGGAGTTTCAAAAATTTGTACAAAAAAATTTCTTTTTTCCGTTCTTTTTCTTTTAACCCCCTTCCTTGAAAACATTGTTCTAGTGTCCACCCCCCTTCCCAAACTTAACGCATATCTGTGTTTGTGCCAAAAGTTTAGTTCGCTTAGTGGGTACAGTTTTCAAATGGGATGATAATGGTACTGCATACGTTGACTTTGTGCCAGTGGAGTTTCGAAAAAGATTCGATCTCATAAGCCACTTTGTTGGAAACACGAATATGAGCACTATGGGTGCCCATAAGTGTACTCTAGCTCTCAAGGCCGTGATTAAGTGAACTCATGGAACTTGAAAATCCCATTTTAAAATTGAAAATTCATATTTAAAAAATACTCAAGTATTCATTGGCGGAGATGCCGCTTTTAATATCAGGCCGCAGCTACTGTTCGTTACCACGAAGTGTTTGAATATATAGCCCAAATTATATATTTCCCATCGATTCTGTCTCTTGTCTTTGTCTTGTCTCGCGCTAAGCTGAAAGAAACTAACGAAGAATCCTTCGTTTCTAACGAAGAATTCTAACGAAGTCGACCTCAAACTGTCCAAATACTTTACCCCCTCCCCCCTTGTGTGCAAATATATAGCCCAAATTATATAATTCTTATCTATTCTGTCTCTTGTCTTTGTCTTGTCTCGCGCTAAGCTGAAAGAAACTAACGAAGCCCGATCTGGTGGACTGGCTGGCCTCGGAGATGCGGACCTATGACGTGAAACCGGAGATCGAAGCCTTCGATCTGTCGCATATCCACCAGGCGGTGAAGATGAACCGCGAGGGACGCATTCCCGGCACGCTTTACGTGCAGTTCGTGATGGGGGTGAAGAACGCGATGCCGGTCGACAAGGACGTGTTCGATTACTACGTCAAAACCATGCAGCGGCTGGCGCCGGAGGCCCAGTGGTGCGGCGCCGGCGTCGGGCCGGGGCAAATCCTGGTCAACGAATGGTAGTGGAGGTAGTTGCGTCAAAATACCTTCCCAGGACATACTTTAGTCTGTAGATTCATCCTTGAAAGTTTCATTTTACTAACCTAAACCCTTTCTGAGATAGCAGGAAGTCAATTAACTAGAATTTTAACCCTTTTTTGGCAGTCTGTTTTGTTTTTTTTGGGTTTACCTTTTTTTGCAGAGGGGTGGCAGTTGTTTTTTAGGGGATCTGTATAATAGAAAGTAAATGTATGAGAAGTACAAAAATAATTAATTTGAGTTTTGGATTTTTGTGAGGAAATGGTCTTATATTATATTGACAAAACTAAGTTCCAAGTGTTAATTCCTAAGTTCCTAAGTTCCAAGTGAAAATTCTTGTCTGATGTAGTAGAATACAAGAGTGACTAAACATGTTCTTCCAGCTGAATTCAAATGTAGACATTGGCTTCTATTATGAGATTCATTGTGTTGCAAGAGCAACACTTTGGCTTTGTTCTGCTTTTTTTCCTAGCACCCAAATTTCAGCTTATTCCTAGAAAGTGGCAAAGATCTGGCCTCTTCAGTTTTTACAGAAAGTGTGGACCTTAGCTGAAATGATTTGTCACCCCTCCAAACATTTTGGCTAATAATCCCTGTCGTAACAGCAGACTAATTTCATTAGAAGGTAGTTGGTCGCACTTCTTTGTCCCATTCTCTCATCTGTGAACACATCCATCACAGGGCCATCTAGAGTTAAGACAAATTTAAATTTTTCAAGCTATTTTCTAGTTGGTTACACCTTAGATTTTGTGGGTGTGGCTTCCCAAATAGCTGATACCACATTTAACTTAGGCTCATACACTTCATGGATAATGAGAATAAACAACATTTTAGACCTGAGGGATCTGGATCCAGGAGGTGTGAAATGAAGGCCATGGATAAAAACTGCCGTGAAGATGGGAACATGTAGCCACGCAGCATAATAATAAGATTCAAGTAAAAAGACTAAACAACTTGATAGGTAGAGTAGTTATTTTCACATGCGGGTCATTGTCCCAATGCTGCCAAATTTTATATGTTGTTTTTGGTTACTTGGTGATAACACTGACCTGAGTGCTATCGTAGACAGTTGTTTTTTAATCCAAGCAACATTTTCTAGGCAACCTTAGGCAAATCTGTCTGTTTGTCTGTCCATCTGTCTGGTTTGTCTGTCTGGTCTGTCTGTCGGACTATCTGTCTGTCTGTCTGTCTGGTCTGTCTGTCTTTCTGTCTCTCTGTTTGGTCTGTTTGTCTTGTCTGTCTGGTCCGTCTGTCTGTCTGTCTTTCTGTGCGTCTGTTTATATGTCTGTCTGTCTGTCTGTCTGTTTTTCCGTCAGTCTGTCTGTCTGTTTGTCTGTCCATCTGTCTGGTTTGTCTGTCTGGTCTGTCTGTCGGACTATCTGTCTGTCTGTCTGTCTGTATTCAATCAACTATCTTACATAAAAAGTAATAATATATACGCACACACACGTAGAGCTACAAAAAGAAGAGAACGTGGCACGAGAGTAAACCATGAAGTTCCTTGTAAAACTTAGATGACACTTGTCTTCTTAAAAATGTGAGACTTAGTCAAGAAGCTCTACCTTCTTACTTATGACAGAATAATTCACATTGAAGTGAATTATGCGTGAGCTCCTGTCCAGTAATTAGCGAGATATTTAGAACTTCATAGTTTGGCAGAAGTTTTATTTTAAATTTAATGGGCGAAGCCAATCGCTCGGGAGTCGTCGCCGCGACTCGTCAAGAGCTGGTTATGCCGTTGAATGTTGGTCCCCTCAAAGTGGTTCCCCACCTTTCCGGAGAAGCGGCTCATTATGGCGAAGCGGCGGACGGTGATTCGCTGACTCGTCTGCTCGGTCAGGCCGGCGTTCGCGCTAGTTTGCAAATGTGGCGAGTCGATCCGGCGGTGCAAAGCAGTTTGCTGAATGTGCGCGGATTGGCGCACAAAATGGAATGGACGGCCGAGTACTTTTATGCCGACAGCGGGATGACATATACTTTGATCAGCGTATCAAGAGCTATTGTTTGCCGTCGAAAAGTTTGCTTGTCGTAGTTTCATATGTACATCTGATACCATTTCTCTATCGCAATCCCAAGTGTAAAAAAACGAATGATAAACTCAGTTGAAATAACGAACAGAAATGGGTTGAAACAATATATTTTTGGCCCCAGGCAAGATTTATACGAAGCTTCCAAGGTCAAGTCATATTCATCAATCCAGCCTAAGGTCCACACTTTTCGTAAAAACCGCAGAGGTATGAGCCTTACATAGCCATTTTTTTCAGCATAGTCGAAAAATCAAATAACTTTGTCTTTGAGGATGACTTATTTCCCCACAGTCCCCAGGGGAAGGGCTACAAGTTATGAGCTTTGCCCATTGTTTACACATTGTATTCGTTATTGGGAAGTATACAGGCGTTTTCAGGGTGGTTATTTGCTTGTGATGGGGTTTTGGGGGGAGAGGGTTACGTGGGAAGATCACTTCATGGAGGAATTATCATGGGGAAAGACAATTTCCATGATGGGGGTGCTGGATTTTCAGGATTATTTTAACTTAGCACAATTCTAACAGTGTTGTGTTACAATTAGATGAAAGGTTGAAGAATTTTTCAACTGATTACAGCATATCTGAGGATATGTTATGTAAAGTAATTAAATCTTTAAAGGTGCAGTCGGCTAAGGATCATGATGGCGTATTTGCTAATCACCTCAAACTTGCTCCTTTTTCTGGCATTTTTCAACCTTTTACTCATTACTGGTTTAGTACCATCGCCATTCTATATTGGCATAGTTACGCCTATACCCTGCTTCTTTATTCCTACACAGAGATTAGTATGGAGTAGGCGTCCAAGTGTTCGCGAACGCCGGGCAACGCGCGGAGGTACTGAAACGAACGCAGAAACACAAAGATTGCGTTTAGCGCGTTTACCGTCGTCTCCGCGCGGATCCAGTGCACGGCGTCGCCGAGGTTTAGCCACTTGTCACCGCCGGGATCAAACTGACTCTGAAGGCCTTGTGCAGTGATGATGAACTGCGCGCGAAGACCGGCCACGATGATAAAGGTAATGACGTTTACAAGGTCGAAGAGCGAGTACACGTGCGACACAAAGACTTTGAAATTTGCTTAAATTTTGTCCCAATACCTTAAGAATGACCCCTGAATCACAAAGGCCGTAGAATAAATAGTTGAAATAAATAAAATTACTTTGTCGTAAAGACCTTGGTATTAGGAGGAGATGAACCCCTCATATGCGGAATAATTTCTGTTCCTTTTAAGTTTTAATGCTGCTCCTTACTCTCAGTTGAAAAAACTTTTTCATATTTATTTTTTCATTTTTTTTAAATGCTAAAAAAAATCCTGCAACCCCTTGAAATTTTCTTCCACCATGAAAATTCCTCCATCGGTACTAGTAATACGAAGTACGAAAACCCCAGCTGGGCCGGAAGACAAGACGGTTGACCTCTGATCTATGATACATGATCGAATACGGTGTAGAGTTTCTGACTTCAGATCTTACCAATACTGTACACCGTCAGAAGAATGCGTTATCCATATCATACATGAACTACTAGCTGTATACAATATATAGAGACACTGAACCTTATGCATACGCTTTGATATAAGGAAGATTGTTTATTTTATTTATCATGTATGTACTGTACTGAGTACTACAGTACCTTCTAGAGTCTGACTCTTTGTCACAGTTTACTTTTCAAAACAATAAAAACCTTTAGCGTAAAGAGTGGGACGTTGAAGAGGGGACAGCCCCTTTCATATACGGAATAATTCTTTTTCGTTTTAAGTTTTAATATCGCTCCTTACTTTCAGTTGGAAAAACTTGTTTTTTTATTTAACATTTATAAGAATTGGCATGGTTTATTTCCAAAAATGCAAAAAGCAAACTAAAGAAAGTGGAGAAAGTATTAAAATATGAACTAAGGAGATGTGAAATGGAGGCCATGGATAAATTGCCTACGATTGTTCTGGACGATTGACCGAACTGGCCGTATTTCAAACAGTAGATTGCACGAAAAATGTGGTTCAGTCCCGCTTTCTAGGGCTATAATGAAAGAAAGGTTGACATGGTTAGGCCACGTTCTGCGGAGGAAGGATGACATTTTGCCAAAGATTGTCCTTTTTGGCCAACCGTCTGAGGCTACACGGAAAGCAGGTCGTCCTCGTCTGGTATGGGATTATGTCATAAATAAAGATTCAAAGGAAATAGAACTTCCTGGCAAGGTGTAAATAGAATAAATTTAGCTAAACTGAGTTTAGCTAGTTATCAAATTTTCTTCATCTCTCTCTCACTCTCACTCCCTCCCCCTCTCTCTCCATTCTTCGGTAATTGTTCGTTATTCTATTTGCAATAAAACTTGTTATTTGACGAGGCCTCAGTCACGACTAATATTATTATGTTTAGTAATAAACTATACTTAAATTGATTAACAAACCTTTTGATAAGGCCATTATTAAACCACGTAAGATGTATTATGCAGTTTGAAAGAGAAAGAGAAGGGGAGACTGGCACAACGTATATTTATGTAATATTAAGACTTATTTCTGACGGTTCCCGATGGAAATCCCCGTTTCTTTGACTGAGCGTTAGACTTCACTCCCATCAGTCTAGAAAGTGTTAGTCCAAGTAATTCACACCACAGTGGCAATATAAGGTTGCCCTGTGACAACCCGGAGTACGCATTATCATTCCTACGGCGCTTCCAGAGAATACTAGATAAAAACTTATGCATTAAATCAATTGGCTCGTGTTTTCGTAAGCAAACCCTTCCTTGATACCTCCAAAACTCTCCACGACACTGGGGAAAATCCTACGGAGTGGCAACCCTGAATTACAGATCCCAGAGAAATTGACTTAGTACCTGATAGAAGATGTGAAGACATAATAACAGCAGAAGTTTTCAATTTTCTATTTATACCAGATGCTTGGAATTCCTCAGAGATTTTACACATATTTTTTATTTGGTCAAGAAACTTTATCCAAATAATTCACAAACTTGAGTTTTAGAGATTCGAGCTATCTACGAGATATTTATCTAGGTTTTGTCCTGGCTCACCCGTGAAAAATCTTTCGCCAAAAAACGCACCGCGTCGTCGGCGGTGTAGCAGCCCGCCGTGTTCGGCAGGATGGTGTAACCCTTCTCGAGCAAGTAGCCGATCAGGGACTCGCCGCCGCGGGCGTTGAGGTCCACCCGGCGAACCGCCACCGTGACGACCTCGGCGCCCGAGGCCTCAAGCGCGGCGCGCGCCACGTCGAGGTTGGCGTACTTGCCCGTGCCCACGAACAGCCGCGACTCGAAGCGGTGCCCGCCGAGTACCAGCGCGTCGTCGCTCATCTCAGCCTCCTCCCACGAAGTGCACGATCTTTATACTGGCTATAATTATGCTAAGCGAATTATGCTGCCGACTACAAATTTTGCATTTTAAAGTCACTGATTCAGTCAACCGAGTACATCCCCAAAATACCCGAGCAAAACGTAAGTATAGTATAGCATAGTTTAGTTTAGTATATTTGACACAGAAATAAACCACAAGACCGTAGTGCAGCGATTTATATCTGTAATAGTTTATATTTTTGTTTATTATGTAAATAAAAGTAAAAAAAAGTCATAATTTATGCTGAATTTGATTATACCAAGCGAATTATGGGTTTGCTGCAGATCCTCATGCTTACTGGATAAGTTGGACTTTAATCTCAGGTAGCTGTTTTCGAAGCCGGCTGTCAGCACCTGCGAAAACCGCGGGTCAATGATTTTCATACGTACTTCTGGAGAGTTTGAATAGGGATCGGTAAATATGGCATTCATGTCCGCCTGTATGATCCGGTAAGCCTGGGCCAGGCTCTGGATTAATTCTGCTTCTTCGCGACTACTCGATTCTTTTCTCAATTCATTAAATAGCTCACTGATTTTCCTGGAGTTTTTCCTATACACAGGATTTGTTGAAACTGGTAGGATCTTGAATGATATCGCTTGGAAAAGAATTGACATTGGTACTTGTGGGCCAACATTTTATTTCTTGGTGTTCAAAAGAAGGGTTAACATTTAAACAAAGATCTACATCAAGAGCACTCTTCACTTGCAGTCGATAGTTGATATAACAATCCAAGTCAAATTGTATCTCTATAGCGTCCCTTTTCATGGTAATCATGTCTTGCTTCTCTACTGGACCATAGAAGGGCATATATTTTCTCTCGAATTTACTTTCCTCTTCGTTAACAAATTTCCTTCACTGAGTGAATATAAAGCAGGACTTTAAATAAATATTTTATTAAATGGATTGAAATCATTCATTTATATTTTTTATGATTATATTCTACATGCCGTTATTTCAATAAAAATATTTCACTGCAATGTTTTGTTATGTTTCCATTATTTTTAAGATACGCTAACTTATGCAACGTTTAGAATGTTTATTAAAAAGTCAGAGGTGTAAGAAAAGGTATTTTAAGAGACATAGGTACTACTAGCCGGCTCATAGGGGATATATTAGAATCTCTCACATTCGCTGCGTTACTGCCAGATATGAAAAAACCTTAGTCCCATTCATCACAGAAAAAATAAATACAAAAGCCAACTAGTTCCCCCCCTCTTTTTTTTCATGTGAGGTGCTTTAGGTCGTTACAATATTTTGTCTGCCCCCGCTGTTTTGGATGAGTTTCCATTTTAAGTTATATGTGTTTTCGTGTGTTTTATACTTCGTTCTTTTTTGTGAGTTTTTGGACTTTTTTTTAGTGTCCCTTTTAATTTGTAGATATATATGTTTATTTCTTGACTTTTTTTTGGGTAATAGTAAAAAAAATGGGATATTGTAATTAATAGAAATAAGCTACATATTACAAACTAAAAATTTCATTGTTTTAGCACTTGGCACCAAGTGTTAGCATCTAACTAATAAATAATAATAATAATTTATTTATAACCCACAAAGTACATTAAACTGTGGAGTAAACACACAAAAAAAGAAAAAGACAAGACAAAAAAACATAGCAACATAAATAACATAGCAGCATAACAACATACAACATAAGTAAATTACCTCAATTCAAAAAATGGCCAAAGAGTGGGAGGTTGCAATAATCATATGTTAAATACTGGATAAAGGGATGAATGTGACCATCTGTTTTATGTGCTCTCTTCTTCTGAGCTACATCCTTCAATTTTTTTTTCTTTTTCGTATTGACCCTACAAAAAATTCTACCAATTTAATAGATAGTATTTTCGTTTCTCACTCTCCTAATTTGAAGTTTCCGTCTGATCTTGTTTTCACTGGTTTTTCTGATTATTTCCCTATTTATCTATTACTTTTTGTGCCTAAGATTGAGATTTCTGTGAATGAACAAGGCGGGACCAACAACTTTCCAGCCTTCTACTCGGAGATAAAGCTTGTTTGACATGGATGAGATCTTCCTGCCATCCCGAAGTCTCGCTCGGCCTGGAAGAAAATATAAAATCTTAATACAGACTCTCTACATTTCAATTTTTGTTTACAATTTTCTTTCCCTTCTCATCTTTTTAGAACTAAATAAAATCATCAAACTGAGCCCTTAGTAAAACCATAAAATCGAGTCATAAAGATTACTTTTGATGATTAACTCTTGGTAAATCTGAGTAGCACTCATAAGCAATCAAATTCCACATTTTTGTCGATAGGAGCTTGAAATTTTGCTATTGGGTTCTCTGATACGCTGAATGCGATGGTGTGATTTTTGTTAAGATTCTATGACTTATAGGGGATGTTTTCCCCTATTTTCCCAAATAAGGCAAATTTTCTCAGGCTTATGAAACTTATATATTTAAAATCAGCATGAAAATCTTATTCTTTTGATGTATCTTTTATCATCAAAGTTCCGTTTTTTAGAGTTTCGTTTACTACTGAGCCGGGTCGCTCCTTACTACAGTGCGTTACCACGAAAAGCAATGCAGTTATCAGGACCGTTGTTTATGGGGTGGCACCTGCCCCCCAAAAATGTGGAAAAAACATTATTATATATCCCATCCCCCTTGACTATCCGGGTATTTACCCCTCTTGCCTCTCTACGAATAACAATGCTGGAGATTTGCCTCTGGCAGTTATAATGCTACATAGTTTTCTATGGAGTTTGAAATAGGGAGTATGTTCCCTAGCATCTTGTTACCAAACACAAATTGAAAAGAAATATGCATGTTATCGAATAGCTAAAATTCTAAGATATGGTGAGGAGAGCCAAAATCAAACATGCATTAATTCAAAAACGTTCAGAAATCAATTAAAAAAACTAGTTTTTTTAACTGAAAGTAAGGAGCAACATTAAAATTTAAAACGAACAGAAATTACTCCGTGTATGAAAGGGGCTGTTCTCTTCTCAACGGCCGTTTTCCTCCACTGTTCCCTTCTCTTTACGCTTAATTTTTTTACTGTTTAATAGACGAAAATTGAAAGAAAAATTCAAACTTTAGCGTAAAGAACAGGGTGATGAGAAGGGAACAGCCCCTTTCGATCACTTATTTTGGAGGAAGGGGAGCTAGAAAGGGCATGGGAAGGTGCTGAGTGTTTTCTGACCACTTTTCAACATCCCCTCAACATGTCATGAAAGTTTCAAATCAACGCCTACCGCCGTTTTTAAAATATTGCAGATCCTCTTTTTTGATAAACTAGATGCGCGTACTGCATTTTGATTTAGCATAGCATATCCCTCAACATTCTCAAAAGTTTATCCTTAAGGCCTTTTCGGATACACCATGAATCCAACATTTCTTCTTTTCCTAATGATAAATCCTTCGTAGAGGCTTAACGGCCTGCCATCAAATTTGCGGATATATTTATTTAATACTATAAACATTTCCAAAATTAGCACAAATTGAGCAAGAAGGTAGAAGAAAGGAAAAATCTGAAGAACAAACAGGAGCAATAAACAAAAGAAAACATTGTCGTAAGCTATACTTTCCAATTTAGCCAACGGGTTTGCCCCAGAACGCTATGTACGCATTCAACTGAATGAAGTAGGACCAGGTTTAGCACCCCTAGCGATTTATCACTATTTCTAGTGATCTTTTCCTTACCTGTTTAAGTCCGACGTTAAAGGTACCCTCGTGTTCGTGTATGCATAAGAACAAGAAAAAAGGGGAAGAAAAGCAGCACCACCTGAAGTGGTTAATTTCTGTTGCTGGTTTTGTAAGTGAAAAGAGAGATGACTTTCCAAAACTTCTGTGTTAACAAGTGCGTTTTAATGTCGCTGCCTTATTTTTGTGACGTAGTTTTTCAAGCCAGTTACATTGTTTCTTAAGCGTATGCCAGAAAGGGAAGTAAAATACGCCGCCTTTTTTCGTTAGTTTTTTTCTTCACTGTCCTCAGGATATTTCTCTGATTTTCCTAAAAGTAGGAAACACCTCCTAAGAGCCAAGGGATCTGAATAAAAATCACATCTTGAGTTTCAGCGTATCGGAAAACCCTCTTGTAAAAGTTTTATTCTCCCAACGAAGCTGATGGAAGGGGTTTTTGCTAGCCCATAGGTTTTGACTTTAAAATTGCACAAGAACGTTTAATTAGCCATCGAATGAGCCGGAGAGTCCCCTCCAAAGTTTGTACGGCCACGTCTTCCATATAAAGTACCTCTGGGAAAAAATAGATGTGTATTTTCTCTATGGTCTCGATTGCTTTTCGTGTATGTCGTCGAGCAAAATTGAGCGAACCTTTTTTGAAAATGGAAAGCATGCCAACTGTTAAGCAAACAAAAGTTTAAGATATAGGGGTTCTTGTTCTTGTAAAACTTCTAATTACGAGGCATTGTGTATTTGTATCAGATTAACGACGCTTCTTGACTACTAAGGTCCTTTAACAAGTATTATGTAAACAAGAATATTTAAAAGTAAAACAGTTCAAAATAGGGATGAAACCTTTTTATTGACAGTGAATACCATAAGCTCTTTTTATGGCACACTAAAAGCTCTTCAATTTTTTAAACGCCCGAGTTTTTCTTCTTTTTTTAAAAAATCAAGTAGCTGGTACTCACACAATACTAATTAGCACCAATGCCCCAAGAAAAATTTCATTCGTATTGTTTTGATAATCTTGTATTCACGATGCTTTTTCACAACTGACTCACGAGGAAGTTAAGCTAATAGTCAAGAGTAGCCGAGGATGTGGATGTGGCGACACAGCGCAAAAACCCAAATTAAATTTTTATTGGAGGAGTCCTCTAGACAATTCGATCCCGGTGAAAATTTACCCTGGGCAATTACCCTTAACATCTCCACGCGTAAAATTGAGATGGAAAAGAGAAAGCAAGACATTTAAAAAGAATTTTTTAAAGGAATTCCGGCAAATTCCCCCAGTGTACAATTTTCCCTGGCAAGTTCATTCCCTAGAAACTTCCATTCCCATAGGAAACTCCCCTGTGGAAAAACCCCCAGAAAAAAGTTCACCCCCCGCCCGAAAATGTATACAAACTTCACAATAAAGCATACTAGGTGTACAAAATCTTACTGTCAGTTGAAAAACTTATTTTTTCTACTTGATTTCATAAAAGGGTTCCTATATTGAAATAAAAGACACATCATTAATACAGGATTTTGATTAATGGACATTTCTTCTGAGCTTTGTGTGTTTTGGCAGGCGTTTTCAGGATGAAAAATCTCTTCCTAGCTAATTTATCTACTATGGGTCCTCTATTCGTAGTAGCATAATATTTGTAGGCATGGATATATAATGAGCAGGAGGTAATAAGATTGAGACTGTCTGTGCAGGATTTCGACTCTTGTTGAATGAAAACAACCACCCTTAAAAGACTGGTTAAGATATTTTTTCTATTACTTTGGCTATTTAACCTTATCCAAATTTTCAGATTTTCTTTCTTTTTGTAACATTATTTCATAGGGCTGATTTTAAGTTAAATATATCCCTCATGTTGAAACAGTATTTACATGGTCTTTGTCTACTCTGTGAGCAGATATGGAACCTCTGCTTTCAGATAGTTTATGGTAATGAACTGTAAGTAAGCAGTGACTCGACCCAATAGTAACCGAAACTCTAATAAATGGAATTTCGGTATTTTGTGAAAAGCCAAATATAATTTTAAACTATTATAAGCATGCAAAGCTTCGGAACAGGGATCAATGCCGAGTGTACTACATAGATTGCTTATCTGAGAATTACAGTCTCCAACTGAATAATATGACCTTGTTTTGGCATCAAAACTACTGCGGAAAACATACGAGAAGGGGGGATTTCTATTTTTTGTAGTATTACCTTATATTTCTTCTATTGATTTCATAAAAACTACGAGTGTGCGCTTGTTGAAAAAATAAGCAATTTCGATGGGGGGGGGATTCATATACGGAGTAATTTCTGTTCATTTTAAGTTTTAATGTCGCTCCTTACTTTCATTTCAAAGACTTGTTTTTTTTTATTTAATGATATATTAAGAATCAAGATAAATAGCAGATTCTTTGATGTATAACCAGTTATAAAATCTACTCTTTTTGGACTTTCGGTTACTATTAGCCCTGGTTGATCCTTAATGACAGTTCTTTCCTTAAATTAAGGTTTTTTCTAATTACGTTCCTTACTTACCACAAACTGTTCAATAGCACAGTTTAACTAGTGATTCATATCATGTTTTGATTTTGGCTCTAAGCAGAGGAATACTTAACACGAAATTTACAAGTTTTTTTGGCTAAATGGCTTTCTCATAGTTTTGATCAAATGATTTTGAGAAAAAAAGAAACGGTGGAGGAAGCCTAATTGCCGTGCGATGTTTTGGTTACTTAAAAAGGCAACTAGAACTTTTAATGTTTTACGAATGGTTTTATTAGTAAAAGAAAAACGTAACTTATAAATTAGCTCTTTACACTAAAGATTAAATTTTGTCCCAATTCATTAAGAATGACCCCTGAAAATTACTTTTTTTTTAGAGTTTTAGTTGCTATTTGGTGGATTCACACTTTACTTACAATTTGCTACAACGAACTATTTGATAGACTTCCGCCTCTTTTAAGTAAGTTTCTGTTTAGGTTTGAATTTTTTTTTTGCTTTGTCTTTCTCGGGATTCTTGTTCAAACTTATGTCTATAGCTCGATTATTACTGATGTAGCAGTCTGTTTCCTTTTGCTGCATTTTCAATATCTATTTCTGTGTTGACAGCTCTGGAAAAGCGAGTTTGGTTAGTGCAGTAATTAAACTGAAGATTTGAACTTAATACCCTCATTCGTTCTTGTGTTATTGCTGATACGTCCTACTGACAACAAGCATACATTAGTGCCTTTTGACTTAGTTTTACAGCGAAATAAACTATCCCTGAACTTTTCTACTTACACATTTTGATAATCAGGATGTACTTAAACTATTTTGGTTTAGTTCAATAGTAGCAGTTATATTAGTAGAAAGGGTAGGGAGTGGTAGTAATCTTAGTGAGAGAAAGATGGGTTTATTAATACAAATAATAAAACAAAACAAGCAAATGGGGCTTCGACAAGGGTGCTCCGGCAAGTGACCTGCTGAGTCTTGACTGGCACCAGCTAAGTGAATCGGACGCGCCTTTCACGATTACACTCGAGCACGTGCCGGGAAACCACGATCACCACACGTTTCGTGTGGCCTTCACGGCCAGCACCGATCGCTTCCTCCTGCCTTATCCGCGGGTCACGGGCTTGCGATTCTCCACAGCCGAGGGACGCCACGTCGGAACTTGGAAGACGGATCTGTTCGTCATCCAGCCACCAGAGGCGGTGAACGACGAATTCGTGTATGTCCCCATTTTGATTAAAAAAAAGTTATTATTTCTACGAATAATCAGTGTTCAGTTAACGTATTCAAAGATTGTTTGAATAAATCTAAAAAGGACACTATGTTTGTATACCAAAATTTGTATTAACAGTAAAAAAGAGATATTGTACAAAACAGATAAACATGGATTTTACTCCAGCTTCCTCTTCCGCAAATTTGTCTAAGAAAAAGAAAAAAAATTAGTATACTTTTTTGAAGAAAAAAAACTAAACACCGGGGCAGAATAAGTAGTAAAAATTCCAACAAAGAAACGAGCTTAGTACGTTGCTCGTTACTTCGTTGTAAACTACGTTGCTTCCAGTGACAACATTGTAATCCAACCTGACAGTTCATAGATGAGGTTAAAGGCAAATCCTGGAGGACTGACTTGTTTTATTAGCCTAATAAGTTTGAAAGCTCTCCAGGCTTGATTAGGGGCTAAAATTGAGAAACAGGGGCATAAATTCAAGAATATCATCCTATCCGGTAGTGCCCTTTCAGTTCCAGTTCCTGGGTTGAACATTCACTAGTTTGTTTTAGTCCTTTCTGCAAAAAATACAAAATTCCACATTTTTGTAGATAGGAGATTGAAACTTCTACAATTGGGTTCTTTGATACACTGAATCTGATGGTCTGATTTTCGTTAGGATTCCATGACTTTCAGGGGGCTTTCCCCCAATTTTCTAAAATAAGGCAAATTTTCTCAGGCTCGTAACTTTTGATGGGTAAGACTAAACTTGATGAAATCTATATATTTAAAATCAGCATTAAAATGCGATTCTTTTGGTGTAGCTATTGGTATCAAAATTCCGTTTTTTTAGGATTTTGGTTGTTGCCTGCTGCAGCTGGTAGAAGCCGTCGGCCACCACGCGGCGCAGGTCTTCGGGCAGCGCCATGAACTTCTCGTTCGACATCCACCACAGCGCGCCCATGTAGGCATGGCCGTCGAGCGTGACGTATTTCAGCCCGGCCTCGGGGAACTTCATCGACATGATGTCGGTGATGCCGTTCTTAGTGCCCTCGACCACGCCGGTCTGCAGCGAGGTGAACAGCTCGGGCCACGGGATCGGCGTCGGCGAGGCGCCCAGCGCCCGCACCAGTTCCTGCGGTAGGTTCCAATTGAAGATGGACTAAAACCTATAAGTGTTAAATATATGCGGCAATTACCCAGCCCCACAGCCAATATATCTTCTATGAGTGATAAATAGAAAAATTTACAGAAACAAAAAATGGGGACCGAAATGCTGCCATCTACTGTTTTTACCGATTTCTGATCGTCATTTCAGCTGCGTTTATCATTCGGTAATACGCACCTGGAATTGCGGTAGAGAAATTGTATCAGATGTGTCTCTTAAACTTTAAAAGTTCTCTCATTGCTAAATAAATTAGAGTTTATCTCTCGAGTTCCGCTCCAAAGTGACGCAGCATCAGTTCGGTATGGTCGCGCGTCGGTTCCGGCTCGATCACTGTGGTGTATCCAGGCGCGTTCAGCCCCGCCAGCAACACCGCCAACTTGACCTGGGCCGACGCCACCGGCAGGCGATAGGTGATCGGCATCGGGTCGGCCGCGCCCGTCACCGCCAGCGGCAACCGCCCGCCTTCGCGCGCCACGAACCGCGCACCGAATCCCGACAGCGGGTCGGCGACCCGGTTCATCGGCCGGCTGCATAGCGAGGCGTCCTTCTATTTGATTCGTTACTGTTTGTCCCAATTTTTTATGAACGATTCCTGAAAACAATGACCGTTTAATTAGAATAGAAAGCTTTTTTAAAAGTCTTAAAAACTTCAGCGTAAAGAGTAAGGTATTGAGGAGGAGCATACTCCTTCAAATGTGGAGTAGCTTCCGATCTTCATGTATGTCTTTTCTTTCAGTTGAAAAAACTTGTTTTGTTTTATTTAGTCTAAGCTCTTCTCCCCAGTATTCCGGTCGTCATTTGTGTCCCGGTGTCCGAGTCTGTACTTTGTCATCTAGATTTTTCCCGAAATCTCCTATTCCTGTTATGGACTCTGTAACCACTCTCGTCTAAAACCTTTTTGTTTTTTTGGCTTAATTCACAAAGTTGCCATTTCGATTTTTCCCGAAATTTCGAATTCCTGTTATGGCTTCTGCAACCATTCTCGTCTCGGACCTTTTTTTGTTTTTTTTTGGCTTAATTCATGAAGTGGCCAACTCAATTCTTCCCAAAATTTCCAATTCCTCTTATGGCTTCTGTAACTATTGAAACAGTTCGTGGTAACGAGCTGTATGTTATTATAATTAGTATTTAAGAAGACGGTGTGAACTGGACTATTGCCAAAACATGGAGGTAAATTTACAACACAGGTTAGAAATGAGAGCGAACAAAGGAATATACCACTGGTTTCCTCGTTCAATCTGCGGCGTAGAAAGGTCTTCTGTCATCGGCGTCGAAGTTTCAACTTGTTCCCCTGACTGGAGCTTCTTTCCTAACTGTTAAAAGAAAATGGAAGTCACCAATTGGCTCAATGTATTTATTAAAGTTTTAATGACCCTCTTCGTGGAACTCTAAAAATCCAAGCAGTAGCGAGGGTATTCAAAGTTATCGGGATCTCCACCGAAGAAGGCAGCCTGTTGGTCGGGCGCGAACACGAGGCGAACATCGGTGTATTTCTTGAATCGGTAGAGATGATAGGCACCGCCTTGGTAGAGGGTCACGACATCACTCCGGAGTCCGGTGGCCTCAAGGGAGGCGGATTCGATCTCGGCGATGACAGCGCGACGCGCGGCGAATGCGGCATCGGGCTCCATGTCTGCTTTCACGGCGGCATTCACTCGGTCTGTGACGTCTTCAATATCGAGTTGCAACTCTTATTTTGTTAGAAAAATCAGTTTAGCTGTCCCCCTTATATCTTAAAAATAGCAGGTCTCTGTATATAATACACATCCTTCGAAGCTGAACCATCCTTGGTCTCTGATGCTATCACAGTGACTTATGGAAGTGTTTGACGTGTCATGTATTTGTTCAGTTGTTTTTATGGCACTTGGTATTAAACAAGTGACATATAGCGATCGCAAATTCTGTCGGTCTTTCGGTCTGTCTGTCTGTCTGTCCATGGGTCCCGGTTTTGCTTTTTTAAAATATACCAAGCGTCGGACTCAGAATCTAAAAGGCATCAAAGAAACCAAATTTCAACTTTGTTTTCGTACCGATGCACTGAATCAATCAGTTCGTGGTAACAAACTGTAGTAGGGAGCGACCCGGCTCACTAGTAGCCAAAATTCATTTTAAATTCAGCATCATTTTTAATGTTGAATTTGTATGTTCATTGAATTTGCAAACTGCTCTGGCTCTTACAGTTCAGGCTTTAATTTAAACCTGTTTCTCAGGTGTACATATTAAACAAAACAAGAGCTAAGAGAATTTAATAAAATTCAAACAGCGGACTGAGAGCCAAAATATGATATTACTCCTAAAGCCAGAAAACGAAGATTCCATAGACCCTTTCATTTTGGTAGTGATTGAAAATCATTTGAGTCTTTAGAAACTGACAGTCATCCTGTTTAATGACAGTTTAGACCCCCCCCCTACTATAAAAAACCGGAAAAATGTTAATCCACTTATCCATCGTTTTCGTAGTTCACATCTCCATTCACTGGCCATAAAATAATCACACCTCCATTATCCCCATTAGCCTTTTGTGCACTATCAATAATTGACCCGTTTGCAATCCAAAATTTTACTTCTATGTCGTGTACAACCAGCGTTCCTGTGGAGTGGAGGCTTCGAGCGACAGGTAAACCAAAGTAAGTAATATTCTCAGATGGTTTCACAACTGAATCGCCCAAAGTGATTTCTTCTTCGCATGCTCTGCATTGAAAAACAGGACGGCAGATTTTGACACATTAAACAACAAACCTACGTTATTGTTTTCTCTATTCGACACATCCAAATTCTTTGACAGTCAATCGGCAGACCCATTCAAATCCTTAAAAAAAAATGATAGTAAAAAAACGATAGAATAATTCTTTTCGATTGTTGCTTCTGTCTTATATAACTAATCTATTAATAACTGTAAATATATTTATTTATTTGTAAGTTTTTCTTAAAATCAGTACTGTAATTCTTCTGAAAATTGACATGCGACCATTTTTTCGCTGTAAAAAAACGATCTAGATAGGTCACGATTTTGGGAAAATTCGTTTCCCCCATCTAGCCTTTGTAACATTTTCGGGGAAAAAAGTATCTAGGAGATTTTACATGGAAGGAGATATCATGACCTCTAAATGGACTTTAAATTAGAAGTAGTGCCTTTGTAAAATTATGTTTTTTTTATTGGATCTTTAACTTTTGCCTCGGCTTGTCTTTTGTCACTATGGAAGACAAATCGCCGAACTTCTGTTTCTTATAATTTTTCAGGCGGTTTAATTGTTCACTTTTTTAATGATACATTTTTCAGTTTATTATAGTTGATTTTTCACCCCTGTTTCTTTTTTTAATTTAACGTTTTATTTTTAAATTTAGTTTATTTCAATAAATTTATTTTATTCATATGACCTTGGCGTTGACGAAGGCGCCAAATTGCTGGTTGATGGTCGCGATTTGTCAGTGGTAGGCCATGAAAACGGTTTTTTTCTCGGCGCCTGCCTGTTCGATAATGTAAAAGCGGATATGCGCATCTATCAGGAAGAGATTTTTGGTCCGGTTCTTTGTGTGCTGCGTACGGATTCAATGGAAAAAGCAATGCAACTTATCGACGAGCACGAGTACGGCAACGGCACCTGCATATTCACCCGCGATGGAGGTATTGCCCGTTACTTTACCGACAACATCAAAAGATTTTTTTGTAGTTTTTACCTTTTTTTTAGCTGTTTTAGATTTTTTTTTCTTTTTTTTAGTTTTTTTTGTAGTTTTTACCTTTTTTTAGTATTTTTTTATTTTTATTTTAATTTTTTTAGTTTTCTATTTTTCAGTTTTTTTCCTTTTTTAGTTTTTTTTCTTTTTTAGTTTTGAAATAGTTTTCTTTTTCTCCTTTATTTTTCAGTTTTTTTCCTTTTTTAGTTTTTTTTAGTTTTTTAGCCTTTTTTTAGTTTTTTTTATTAGTTTTTAGTTTTTTTTGCATTAAAACTTAAAACGAACAGAAATTATTCCGTATATGAAAGGGGTTGTCCCCTCCTCAACGTCTCGCTCTTTGCGCTAAAGTTTAGCTCTTTCTCACAGCTCTACTTTTTAAACAATAAAAAACATTAGCGTAAAGAGCGAGGTGTTGAGGAGGGGTCAACCCCTTTCATATACGGAATAATTTCTGTTCGTTTTAAGTTTTAACGTCGCTCCTTACTTGCAGTTAAAAAACTTGTTTTTTAGAATTATGTTTCTGAACGTTTTTTGATTAATGCAAGTTTAAATAAAGAAAATTGGGAAAAATATTAAAAGAAGAATAAATGGACTTTACAGAGGTGTTTGGGTCAGTGGGACCAACGGCAAGTCGACGACGGTGCGCCTGACGGCGGCGATCGGCGCGGCGGCCGGCCGCACCGTGGGCCTTTGCTCCAGCGACTGGGTCAAGGTCGGTCGCGAGCTGGTGGAAGAGGGCGACTATTCGGGGCCCGGCGGCGCGCGCCGCGCCGTGCGCGATCCGCGGGTCGAGCTGGCGGTCCTCGAAGTGGCCCGCGGCGGCCTGCTCCGCCCCAAAATAACTTAATTTTTTCACCTTGGCGAGTCATGATATTCTCCATACCTCTGACTCCCTGATTCCCCTTTTTAAGAGTTGCTAGAGGAACAGTAAATCTGGCTATCGTCAAACCTCAAATTGATATGTAAGCTAAACTACGAGCTCGACTTATAATTTCTACTAAGCAAAATAAAATGGCATGGCCATTGGACAGAAGTGTACCAGTTCAATTATTTTATCCTTGAAGCTCAAAAGAAGTGCGAGATGTCTTGCATTTTTTCTGGCCTCAATATCTCCCCTTAATCCCTTGCTCTTTCCGCTACAGTTGTTAGCAAATTTGAAAAAAAAAACTTCCTATTCTAATTAAACAGCCCCCAGAAACAGTGTTTCTGTAGACGCTCTAGAGAAATTGGGACAAAGAGTCAAGCTTTAGCGTAAGGAGCAAGGTATTAAGGAGGGGGCAAACTTTCATATACAGAGCAATCTTTGTTCGCTTTCCAAATAATGTAGGTAAATCTGGCTCACCCTCTATTAAATATACCCCTTCCTCCTCAGAGAAAACTCCGTGGAAATTTCATCCATGAAAATTGGTAGGCCTGTCACAGAGCTGAAAAATTAGAAATTGAGGTATTTTTAACTTGCTAGTGGGTGATCGGATCTTAATGAATTTTGATCTTTAGAAGGACCTCATGACTCAGAGCTCTTATTTTAAATCCTGACCGGCATTAAGCCTCCGATTTTCCTTTTAAAGTTATCTATTGATTCTTATAATTTTGCTAGAGCTCATACCATATGAGCTCTTGGCTCTTCAGACCTTATCACAAGTGTCATATGAGCTCTTAGCTCTTGTTTTTTCCAGGGGTAGGCTGTTTAATTAGAATAATCAGCTCTTTTGTAAGTTCAAAAGAAAAAACTTCAGCGTAAAGAGTGAGGCATTGAGGAGAGGGTGACCACTTTCATTGATTTCTGTGCATTTTAAGCTTTAATCTTGCTTCTTACTTTCAGTTGAAAAAAACTTGATTTTTTTATTTAATTTCTGATCGTTTTTAAATAATGCTGGGAAATGTGACTCCCCCTCATGGACAATACCCTTCCCCACGAAAAATTCCTCCATGAAAAGGTCTGTATAGTTTCCAAAAACCAATTAATTGAAAGTAAGGAGCGACACTAAAACTTAAAACGAACAGAAATTACTTCGTATATGAAAGTGGCTGCTCCCTCCTCAACACCCCGCTCTTTACGCTAAAGTTTTTTACTGTTTTCAAAAGTAGAGTTGAGAGAAAGAGTCAAACTTTAGCGTAAAGAGGTGGAACTTTAGACCGCAGCTCTATAGATTGTAAGCAATCGTTTGATTCAGCTGATAGAAGAGCTTTAGGTCCAATCCGTGTATGGTATACCAGATGCATACATAAAAGTGATCACTGCTATGTGGATTACTGGAGATTATGTTTTTGAAAGAGGAAAAGTACCAAGCGATTTTGAGAAAACTTTAATCAGACCTCTATAAGAAAGGTGACACGATTGAGTTTGATAATTATAGGCATCAACTTGGTTTTTGTAAGAAACATATTACTTAGCATCCTCGTTAGAGAAGGTGTATAAGAAATTTCAATAGACGAACGGTGTGGCTTTAAGATGAGAAGATTAATCGACAAAATTTCAACTCTTAGATTAGTAATGGAGAAGCGCCTGAGTCATCAAACCACTTTAATCGGCGCCTGCACCCCAAGCGCGGCTACTGGGTCGCCGCCGGGCTCGAACAAGCCCTCGACTACCTGGAGGGCTTCGAGTTCACGCCCGAGCAGCTCGACTACCTGCGCAGCCTGAAGGGATTCAGCAGCGGCCACGAGGAGTACCTGGACGCGCTGGCCAACCTGCGCTTCACGGGGGAGGTGTGGGCGGTCCCCGAAGGCACGCCGGTCTTCCCCTGGGAGCCGATCCTGCGCGTCACGGCGCCGGCGATCCAGGCGCAGATGGTGGAGACCTACCTGCTCTGTAATGGATCATTTTTCTGGATTTTATTATTTTGTAAATATTCCTGGGCAAATCAGGATCCTCTCGTTATAATCCTACTAAAAAGCTTAAAGAGGGGGGGGGGGATTGAGAAACACTGGAGATCCCTTGATAAGGTGGAATAAGATCATAAAGACGAAGATTATTTTGATAACTACAGTGGTTTTCGTAGAAATATAAATATAATCGCTGTACACCAAAATACTACAATAAGGGATAGTTTTTCCCTCCCATACTCGTCTCTGAAGTATTAGCGTTGGGAATCAGCCTCCAGGGGTGACTGAAGGGGCGGTCCCCGGATGAGCTACCCTGGGCTCAGGGTGTGGAGGTCGTCCTCGCGCGCGCCATTATTGTGCATATCGGCGCGTCCGGGGCAAGGCGCCCCGGATTGGTGCGAGTGCTGGGCTCAGTCGCTGTGCGTGCCTGTGCCCTGGCCCATGCGCCGGTAGAGGGTTGCCAGCAGTGGCCCGGAGAGGTTGGATAGTACGATTAATGAGTTTCTTAAATATGGTGGCTCTGAGGTTAGGAATAAGCTACTGAAGATTATGTCTGGTTTGATTTAATTGATGTTTAATATTTAATTGAGTTGGGATATTTAATTGAGCTGGTGAAATCATGTGCTTCCTCTACCTAACTTGTCATTTTTGGAGATTATTAAGTGGGCGACTGGATTTTATTTTAATTTTGTTTATATTTTTTGTGTTGGAATTTCTAGCAAGTAAAAACAAATCTGTTTTCTCTTGGATTTGATGTTTCTGGTTTGATTTAATTGATGTTTAATATTTAATTGAGTTGGGATATTTAATTGAGCTGGTGAAATCATGTGCTTCCAAGCTATATTAGCAATTTTAGTTTACTAAGCACTTCAATTTACTATGCGACGATACTGCATGAATTGAAGTTTCACCTCAAAAAATCTTCTTCTGTAAAAAAGATTGATTGGCTGCAAAATACTGAAAATTGCAAAAAGACCTGAAAGCTATAAGTCTTAGTTTCGTCCCTCCTTTAAGGCCAAGTAGGAGGATTTCATTCCTCCTTTAAGTTATGAGAACTAGAATAGTTTCATTCCTCCTTTAAGACCAGGGCTCATTGAAATGGAGAAGACGAATATGGCCTTGCTCACATAATGTCCGTACGATTGCTTCCAAAAGATCATTTGATATTGTAGTTCTTGATATTATCTTAATAACCTTCTGTTTGCTGAAGGATTTTTCACAACTGACTTGAGAAAATAAAAGTATCAGCAGATATTCATAGACCAGAAATAACTGAAGTGTAAGCTGATGAGCACAGATTGAGCCTTAATAGCAGCCAATAAGTGCAAAATATCAGTTTTTGCACGAACTGCAGGAACTTGAATCTCATAAATCGGCCCCTTTACATTCAGCTCCGAGTTCAAACCTTAGAAATACGACATAAAGAAATGTATGAGTGGAAGTGTGCCAAGCACATACACAAATTCTAATACAAAAAAAAAAATAATCTCCAAATTTTAATCACAATCAGTTCGAAAACCAAATCAATATTCTTGGCCTAGAAACAGCGAAGCCTTTTGATTGCACTGAAATTCTAGAAATTGTAGCTTAGAAGTAATGGCAGAAAGGAGAAAGGAAATACAAATTAAATAAATATATAAATAAAATATTATTAAACACAGTCAATAATGTCTTTTCCTTTCTCTCCGACGGCGCGGAGATTTCAACCGCTTCGCCTATCACGCCACCGGACCGGTGCGACTGGTGCGAGACCTTGTCTTGCGCCATCGCAGTCCGCAGTCGCTCGCGGGCGACCTCGACTGGATTTACAGCTACAGAGCTGGAACCGAGGGTTAGCCCTGGCCAAACCCGTCAGTGCAGAATCTGGCTGAGGAAGAGCTTTGTCCGCTCGTGCTGCGGGTTATCAAAGAATTCGCCAGGCTCGTTCTGTTCAACGATCTGACCTTGATCCATGAAGATCACGCGGTGCATATAAACTCCTTGTGACAAAATTACAATAATGTTAATGCACTATACAATTTGGTACTCATCCAGGATTTCTGTTAGAGGGGGGGGGGCTAAAAAGATCATTGTTCGGGAACGGAGGCTCTAATTTTTTGGGAAGGGAGGGAGTTGAGGTTTACTAAAATAAATTTTTGATGGGTCTAGTTACAAAAAGGATTTTGTTTAGACAGAAGTTCACCAAAGAAAAACGGTTCGAGGTGGGAGTGGTTACCAAAAGAGCTTTTGTTCAGGTTGGAGAGAGAAGGTGGCTGGATAATACCGATTCTAGCCGGTTTACGAAGGGATTAGACGTATTTGGGTTGGGGGCACTGAATTCGATGGAAAAATACGATTCCCAATCTTTTTCGCTAATCGAATCATAGGGTTTTCCAGCGACCGGTTCGCTCAACCGGGCTTTCCAGATTAGTTTTGGGTCACTTACAATTCTGGAAGAGTTCTTTTAATTTGGTACGATTAGCTTTCAGCTGCTTGTCAAATTTTCGTTTAGCCCATAAACGGATAGAGTTAACAGGACTGGATTTGGGCCTATCTGAAATCAAGAGTCAAAGTAGAGCAGACTCAAGCCAAAACTGACAAAAAAACATCTGTTTATTGCAGAAGCTAAGAAAAGTACAATACGCGCTTTTTCATGAAGTCTTCTATGACCAGAAAACAAGGAAGAAGACAAGGAAGCTGCAACTGTCTTCTTAGAACAAAATTAGACTTCTACAGGTCAGGCTCTTCAAGTTTTATTTCACCTAACTCAGCTACTTTCATGATAGCAAAAGTCACCTTCTAAAGAAAAAATTAATATCTTGCACCATTGCTGGTAACATTTGACCCTTCATTGTCCCCAACTACTTTCAGTGATATCGCAACTGCTTTTTACAGTGGATTGTGGGCTTATGATGGATGGTAGGCTAAAATTATTACATTTGTGACCCCTATAAATTCGACAAGACGTAAGAAAATGAAAAAAAATAAGACCATTAGCTATAATACTAATGAAATATTGTAATGCTGATTTTTTTTAGGGGGGGAGGGGGCTAAGAAAACTCACTGGGGGAGCTGTAAAAAAAGACTTCAAATTTTAAAGCGTCAAGCGATGCTCCGATGAGTGTACTGTTGTCATCATATATATATATGGCATACTAAAGAGAATCAAAAGAAGTTCTGCAATCATTTTTATCTCAGTATTTCGTATCTTCACTAAGATCTAGTATTGTGTTTCGATACTAGAACTAGTATCATCTTTCAAGAATATGTACAAATATTGAGATGAAATGATTGCAGAACTTCTTGTAATTCTCTTTAGTATTAAACTTGTTTCCCAATCTAATATATTCAAGATATATGGCAGTGGAATGAACCTCAGGCTAGTAGTGGTAAACAGATTGAAGTATGGAGCTATTACGTCGTTTTCCTTATGCAGTCATTCAATTTATTGACATATTAATTGAAACAAAACATAACGACATTGTAGATTTACTTTTGAGAAATACCTTGAAAGTCGTTTAAGACGGCCATTTGGCAAAGTAACTACAAATAAGTCGACAATAAAAAAATCCTGTTTAAACAATGTTAATTGTTTTGATATGTAGGGTCACTTGGTTGCACTTCTTCCTAGATGAAATTCATTTTATTGATTATGAGTCAGTTTCCTTATGGAAGTGAGACAGTGATATGAGGAATCCGGTATCTGGTTGAGAATCTAGCTCTTTCTGATCTGATTGGCTTGAAAGAAAATATTTGGACTTGCACTTGCATTTATAGCTAGCATTGTAAATACTTGCACCCAAACATCGTTCAGGGTCTTCTCATTACTTTTTCTTTGTATATGCGGAACAAATCTTTCTCCTCAGCTTCGGCACTTCCCGATGGTTGGATCCTGGTGCCATAGCGATCTTGTAAGCTTGCTTAAAAACCACATCTTTAAGTGACAAAGAAATCATAACTGGTTTCTCTGTTAATCGTGTGCTATGAGTATGTTCGGAGTCTTGCATGGTCTGAGAACCAAATTATCCAAAGGATATAACATTTTGCAATTGATATCAAAACGATATTGCTATTTATCTGTTTATTATAGATAAAAGAATAAAAAAAGGCGGGAAAAGTCTCATTTACTCGATCATTTTCAACTGGGAATATCCCTGTGGAGGGCGATAAGGAAAATTTCGCTATTTTACCACTTATTACAAAACTGAGCGACCCACTGGGAAGATTATTAAAACATTATATTGATGTCGTCTCTATAATGTTAAATTGAAGACATAAGAAATTAAGAGATTTTAAGTTTATACAAAATCTGGATGTTCATAAAATACAAAATTGGGGAGTAGGAGGTGATTGGGAGATTGGGCTGTCATTGACCTGTTATGAGCCCTGCTATAAAGTTATTAATAGCGCAGTCATGGGAGTTCTAACAGAATAAATCAATTTTCGTTAGACATGTTTTGAATTCTCATTTAAGCAAGAGCTAATTTTTTTCGCTTAGCATTGTCTAAAAACTGTTATTTAGATCGAATGTAACCACATTGTTAATCATTTTACTGAGATAACATAGTTCTATTCAAATTAAGGTTTTGACATTTTTTGCAGGATACAGGAAACAAAAATAAGAGAATCATTTTCTGATTTTGGTTGCTGCAAAATCAAGACAGATATTTGTATACATCTGTAGGTACCATAGTTAAGAACTAAATTATATTCGGATTGTTCAGTATAACATTCTAGTGCCTCTTTATGAAGTTTTTTTTTTACAAAGAATTGTGCATTCTACCTTTATCCTCTTTTTTCCTAGATTGGGTTTTAGAACCCCCAATGTCATCGGATCTGGTCGGGATTTAAAATAAGAGCTCTGAAGCACAAGATCCCTCTTAATATTAGATTCCATTAAGATCTGATTACCCGTTCGTAAGTTACAAACACCTCATTTTTTCTAATTTTCCGAATTAACCTCTCCCCCCAATTCTCCCAAAGAGAGCCAATACGGTCTGGTTGTGTCAATCACGTATCTAGGACTTGTGCTTACTCTTCCCACCAAGTATAGTCACGAAATCTCCACTCTAAGCGTTTTCCGAGATTTCCGGTTTCTTCCATTAAAAAAACAACGAACTTTCGGATTATTCACTAGATCTTTTTTTTTTTTTTAGAGAGTTCAATGACAAAGTTCATTCAAAGTCTTGATGTAAATATCCTTCTTTAATCTTTCCCAAATGTAAAGCAAATTTCCATTGAAGGTGGCAAAGCCTTCTGTGTCTTCTAATTGCAAACGAAATATTGAGTTTAAAGTAGTTTACTTGGTTGTTCTCATTTCCCCATATATACGACGTATTTTCAACGTATAACTTTAACTTAGGTATCCTTTTCTTAGACCACACGTTATGTTCCAGGTTCTAGGTCCGAAAGGTTCCAGGTTCGAACCTTGGCTTTAGCATTAATACAAAAGAGGAAAAAAACTAAAAAAGGTAAAAACTACAAAAAAACTAAAAAAAGATAAAAACTAAAAAAAAAAATAAAAAAGGTAAATGTATTCAAGCCGAAGTAGCTGAGTTGGTAAAGCGTTATGTTCCAGCTTCTAGGTTCGAGAGGTTCCAGGTTCAAACCTTGGCTTTAGCATTATTACAAAAGAAGAAAAAAACTAAAAAAGGTAAAAACTAAAAAGACCGGCCCGAAATACCGACTGTCGAAAGATCTGGGGTGATCCTGAAGCAGGAAAACGTGCCCTTCGGTCAGAACGTAGCAGCCATACCACTGCGGCATTTTGCGGCCTTGTCCGTCGTATCTGAGAGCGACTGCTGCTCGAACGCCATTGATCAAAACGTCTTGTCCGATACGACAAATCCGATCGCCGTAACCGCCGCCGACGCGTTTGATGAGGGGAACATCCCGCGGCAAATACCTGCGCGATTCGACAAGCGTTCGTACACGAACAGGGACGTGTGCGCATGATAGTATTGCGGTGACGTTATGAATTGTATAAAAGATTTTGTAGTCAGTCAATATTTTTTTTCTCCATTTTTAATTTTTTTTTTTTTCCATTTTTTTCCATTTTTGAGACGAGTAGAACAATAGAAGATTGAGCCTTAAAACAAGGGAAAGCGGCGACTTTACTGTTTGGGTAAATCATCGACTGATCTATCCAAATCCAATGTCGCCTCTTTTTAAACAGTCATGATCACAAGATTACTGAATCTATCATTTCCCATTGTCGATCGTCAATAAGTCCCCCCTAGTTTGTTAAAATGTTACATTTTTTTCGAGAAAAAGGCAAAAAAATTTTATTGCGGTAGTATTAAGGAATTTTTTTCCAATTCAAAGTGGCGGTAGTTAGCCCTATCCCTCTTCGATTCAACCGTCTGCAGAACGGTCAAATCATGTCCCAATAATTTTCAAGCAAAGGAGTATTTTTTCGGGAAAAAAATCCACAGCCACCCCCCCCCCCCCCAATATCTTTTTTTCGTTGCGCCTATGAGAAAGTCTTCTCATACCCCACTTCACGCCGATTTCAAACTACACAGTGCCGAAATCTTCCAGGAAAAAGGCAGATTTCCGACAGGGATCATTGTTAAAACGGTTACTTTTGCGGCCAAAATCAGCCAAAACAAGTAAATCAGGTACAAGTATGTCATTTGGTTTTCTTCTTTTCTCCTTTTCTTTCTTTTTAAACACATTCCTGTCTCTTCGTGTGTTTATCTGAGAGTGTGCTTATCTGTGTTAGTGTCATGAGTATATACTGACAATCAGACAAACTATTTATGCTAAAAAAAAAATTTTTTTGCGGAATTATTTTAGTCCACTATTGGTCAGCAGGAATTTGACAGCCTTTGCACCGTCAATGGAACTGCCACCTCCGAGAGCCACAATCAAGTCAATATCGCCAGCTTCCTGCGAAAACCGAAGACAAGCATCGACACAACGTGTACCCGGATTCTCAGCAACGTCAGAGAAGCGGAACACCGTCATGCCTTGTGCTTCCAAAATGGATTCGGCCCGGGCCGCATGTCCCGCGGCGATCAAACCGTCGTCGGTGACCAAGAGCACGCGAGTGCCGCCAAGCTCGGATGCTGCTTCGCCAATTTGCCCCAATTTTTTCCCGAAGGAATTGGGGTTATGGACTACTAACGAATGATGTCTCCACTACAAACAACAGTATGGCTAATGCCCGTTTCCCAAAAGGTAAAAGTATCATTCTCTTAATTAAATAAACCAATTCTCTTACTTAGAACTATCATTCTCTTGCTTGAGTAGCTACAAAGTTCTGCAAAATTATTGTACCTTTTTTGACTAGTTTAAAAAAAAACTTCCAAAGAAAGAGTTTCTAAAGAAAAGTAAAGGCCATTTAAATGTAGGCCATTTATGCAAATATTTTTGGATGAATAGAAGAGGAAATACTAACGAAGAGCTCTCAACTGACATGACTCTAGACTGACAGGACTAACCATTATAAACATTCACCTAAATATTGAGGTAGACATCAACCGTGTAATAAATGGATAATAGCAGGATTGGAAATTGATAAATATACTTTTTATTATAAAAGTGCAAATTCTGTAATTTAAGCGAAATATATGGAACTTTAAAACGTGGAAAGATATGCTACGTGTTTATGAAAAGTAGCATTATTATCGTTAAATTTCAGTGACACTAGTAACCAATACTCTAAGAAACGGAATTTTTGTAACAATAGTTACATCAAAAGAATTAAGTTTTAATGCTGATTTCAAATATATAAGTTTCATTGAGTTTAAACTTACCCATCAAAAGTTAGAAAGCCTGAGAAAATTTGACTTATTTTAGAAAATAGGGGGAAACACCCCCTTAAAAGTCATAGAATCTTAACGGAAATCTCGTCATCAGATTCAGCGTATCAGAGACCCCTGCAGTGGAAGTTTAAAGCTCCTATCTACAAAAATGTGCAATTTTGCGCGCTCTTCCTCGCCTATCGTTCGATAGGGTTTGAGTTCGTAATCGATGGCCGGCGCGCCGCCGAACAAGGCAAGCTTACTTGGCATCCGCACTCATTCCTGAAACGTGATCTTCTTGCAGTGCGGTCCCACGCGGGATCGGACCCGTCGCCCGCCGGCCCAACACCAATGGCATAAACTTGGGCTGTAGACCGAAGCCGGGACGGATGGAGCGTACATTTTCCGCCGTGAAGACCTCGCCCTCGGCGACATCATCGACGGCGTAAAGCGAGCGCCTTAGCATACGAAATTGAAACGAAATTGAAACGAAATTGAAACGAAATTGAAGAAATTGAAAAAACGAAATTGAAAATTGAAACGAAAATGAAAGATTGAAACGAAATTGAAATGAAATTGAAAAAACAAACGAAATTGAAACGAAATTGAAACGAAATGAAACTGAAACGAAATTGAAACGAAATTGAAACGAAATTGAAAATGAAATTGAAAAAACGAAATTGAAACGAAATTGAATGAACAATTGAAATGAAATTGAAACAAAATTGAAACGAAATTGAAACTGAAATCATCAATTTGCTGCGGGATATCGACGTCGATCCGGGCAGCATCGTCGCCAAGGAGTTCGGCAGCATCCTCAACGAGCGGCGACGAACGGTCGAGGCGGTCGTCGGGACGGTGCCGCCGGACACCGAGGATTTCATCCTGTGGCAGGACTGGCTCACGCAACACCGTTAGGGAACACCGCGCCAAGGAACATCACCATGAACATCGCCTGGAACAGAACCACTCTCGCACGTGCCGTGCTCCTTGTATCCCTGGTGCTGGCCGCGCCCGATCGCGCCCTGGCCCCCACACCTTAACATAACACTTATTAACACCTTAACACTCCACATCACATAAGGTCCAAACCCTTAAACGTAAAGTTTTGAACTTCCACCTTGATAAGCCAGGGCAGTGTGGTATTCTCTGCCGTTTTGGACTACGAAGCATCAAGTTTTCCTCAGAGAGGGTAAAAATGCTGGAGAAGGCAAATTCTAATAGAGCTAATCGAATCCTGATGTCTAAAACCCTTCAGGAGGTTTTGAGCCCCCATCTTGAAAAGTTATTCTTAAGGGTTTTATGGCATAATGTCCTGGAATATAACTCTCATTACTTCACCTATAATGAATTTTGATTTTAGTGCTTATTTGAGAGTAAATTCCACAATCAAGTTTCTTATTAAAAGTAGATTGTTATGTTACACAAATTATTTTGGTAGAAAAATTAAGATATGTTTTATGCTTAGCAGGCAACGGTAATCCAAAGGTTATATGTTTTCAATGACATCAATTCACGAAAATGTAGCGGGGATTTTATTTTTAATGGTTGTATTTTAATGTAAGTTTCTCTTTTATATTTTCGTTTGTGATATGCTGCCAAAATCAAACATGTATTAATTCAAAAACGTTCAGAAATTAAATAAAAAAACTAGTTCTTTTAACTGAAAGTAAGGAGCGACATTAAAAGTTAAAACGAACAGAAATTACCCTGTATATGAAAGGGGCTGTTCCTTCCTCAATCCCTGGCTCTTTACGCTAAAGTTTGACTCTTTGTCACAATTCTACTTTTTAAAACAATTAAAGGCTTTAGCATAAAGAGCGAGGGATTGCGGAGGGGATAACCCATTTCATATACGGAGTAATTTCTGTTCGTTTTAAGATTTTCTAAAAAATGCACGTGTTAAGTACTTTAAGACCAAAGAGTGTAGGGAAAAACCTTTAGGAACCCGTCAAATCAGGATTTCTTTGGTTGTTACACAATAGCTTTTGCTTTGTACCTAATAGAGAGTATTTTTTTCTTAAAATTTCACAATCGCAAGGAAAAACCTTCAGGACCCCACCGAATATTTTGTTTTAGTCGTTATGTTTAAAAACCTATGAGGACCACGACTAAACCTTCAGGGCCCACCAGAGGGGAGCCTTCAAGACACCTGACCCTAGCGCGTTTTTAACAGATCTTCTTCATTTAATGAGCCAAGTGTGGTAAATAAACACGCCCAACCTTGTTGCCATTTTTCAAGCAACTCTGCTTTTGAGTTCAAATTATTCTCAAATTCACCGTCACGGTCGCGGGTCTCTTTTTCACCATCGGAGGTTAAAAAATCCGTCCAACGGCTGATCATATTGCCATGCAGATGTTTCACAACAATGGCAATGCTGTTGCTGTTTTCGTTTGGCATCCAAAACAACTGTTCTTCCGTGTTTCTTTGTCTCACAAATATACTTGTGGCCCCTTTCTAAAACCATTTTTATCCCTCACTTCCATCGGACTGTTCAATTGTTTTAGTCCTGGAATATCTTTTGAAAAATCGTCCAAGTATTCCCCGTAGGATTCGATGACTTATTAAATATGGAATATGAAAGCTGGGGAAAAATTATCTAAATGGATATTATTGTTTTTGCTCCTATCTTACATGCTAGGAAAAGAAGATTGAATTGTACAATATTTATGGTTTATTAGTAATTTTTTTAGAAGTTTGATAAATTAAGGTTTCGATATCAAGGTAAGGTACTAAAATAATAAATAAGAAAATAAAAAAAAGTAAACTAATAATAATAAAGGCATAAAGTACCAATAAATCGATAAAATTTGATGGACCGGTAATGATCTAAATAAAAACCCACTTTAAAAATTGATCAGTAAGAACTAAAATTTAGATACCAGTATTTGGTAATGCGTAAGTTCAAATCAATATACGATTTTTGAATCAAGATGGTAAGTATAGATATTGGTATAGAAGAATTACAGAAAATTACCAGATCGAAAGTGTTGGATTCATACTAAGTACAGTAAACGATTTGTGTCATTAATTGTTAGCAATAAGTAGTGATAGTGTCGCTGAAAAATGCCTGAAGTCAAATCTGGTTTTATACAAAACAAGTTTGTCCAATGCCAAAATTGGAAAAAAAGTTCATTTTTAGGCTAGTGCTTTTCAATGTGGGAATGAATTTCTGCATGATGGCGTATTTGCTTTAAGCGTAGTCCATGATTTTCAATTAATTTCTCAAAAAAAAAAGGAAGCCCATCAAATCACATCCTTGTTGACCTTGAAGATAATGCCTGGCTTTGTACTACGGGGACCTGGAGATGATCGACCTGCTGGTCGATTTCCGCGGCGATTTCGAGCGTCAGGACAAGATTGGAAAGACCGCCCTGCATTGGGCGATCGAAGCCGGCGATTTCGTCACGGTGGATCACCTGCTTGTTTCCGGCGCTGACAAGGATGTGCAGACCTCGGCCGGATTGACCGCCATCATGGTGGCGGCCCGTGAAGGCTATGCGGACATTGTTGAACTGTTGATCGCCAATGGGGCGAACCTGTCGATAACCGATTATACGGGCCGCGGCGTCCTGGACCCCATGGGGTACACCAGTCACGTCCATTCCATAGTAACTCGCGATTGGAAGACCCAGCTCTTAAAAGCCGTCAATGATGGTAATAGCAATAACTACATTCAGCCGTACCGTGCGTTTTTTTTGTTTTTTTTTTTTTACATGAAGCAATTATTACAATTATCACAATTCGTTTCCTTAGGTTTATGAACACGTATACAATTTTCTTAGGAACATTCTTAGACTTCGTCAGTAATTTATTCACATAGTTTTTCCCATTTACATGGGATAGCCCCCCCCCCTCCAATCATAATGCATATGTTACTACGACTACTACTGCTAATAACTCACTGCAACATCAAGCCACCTGAGGCCAATACAGCTGCGCACGCTCCTCCTCAATCCCAGTCTATCCAAGTCTCCCTCTTTTCACCCTCCCAGAAAGATACAATTTTCCCTTAAAACTTTCTTTAAGACATGCTCCCTCCCCAACTGCGGACAATCTGCTTTCTGTTTAGCCCTAGACGACTGGCTAAAAAGGACATCCTTCAGCAATCTGGCGTCCTTCATCCATTTCTGCAGAACGTACCAATAACGCCCGTTATAGTCCTCGGAAGCCAGAAAATCCTTGAGCGAATTCATTAAACGCAATCGAGAATAAGGCGAACTCCCCAAAGTCCCCGTGTTCTTATAGATGACGTTCCCGTCCTGGTTAATCATGACGATGCACGACATATACTTCCTCCAGTTATATGTCTTACTACTGGAAGAGGCGAAGCGTGGAAATCCCAGATGAAAATATTTGCTGGTGACTGAGCCTTGAGAATCAATCAAGAAAGATTGGATTTCTGGCTGTTCCTTTTTAAAATATTGAGACCCCACGCCTTAGAATTCGCAGATAGTTCTTCAGGTACTGTAAGTTTTTCGTGGTCTTCATCTTTGGATCAGGACTTTCCTCTTTTTTTGAATTGTTGACTTTCCTCTGGATTGCATCCGTGTTTAAATAGTATTGATATTCATGGTAGTTGTTCTAATTTTCTAATTTCCTAGCTGTAGTTTTGTTGGATGATATTTAAATTCATTTTTGCTTTTTTTTTACTTCTTTTAGTGCATTTTCGTTTGTGTGTTTTTGTACATTTTCTGTTTTCCTTTATTTAAAAAGAGACTTGAGTAAATAACGAACAAAAAATAATTGAAAGTTTGTCTGCGTCTCTCTTGCTCTTCTGTTTTTTTGTTGTTGTTTTTTTTTTACATTCAATGCTATAATTATTTTTAAACTACACTAAAAGGATCTTACTTTGAGAGCCTTTTCCCTTCTCAGAATTTTCAAAACCTTGAGAAAAATCCAGGAGTTTCTTGTAAAAAAAGAGACTTGAGTAAATAACGAACAAAAAATAATTGAAAGTTTGTCTGCGTCTCTCTTGCTCTTCTGTTTTTTTGATTTCTAGCTGCAGTAGGAAGTCAAAAAGAATACCGTAGTACGGAATATATCATATAGTTTTTAAATATAATCTTTACTCATTCATGAGACAAATACATGGACTTTTTTTTCATTAGGACTTGTATTTTCGTCTAGGGACTACTCCAGTACGAATCTCTTTCTTGCCCCGCACATTATTTTTCTTCCTGTTCTGATGCTTCCTCGCTTTTCTTATCACCGCCACAAACGGCACCCTTAACCCTCTTTGATACCGGTCCATCGTTGGGGTCTTCTCCAGAAAGGTCCGTGGTCTGGCTGGTCGGATTCTACGCCGCCACCATGATCATCTTTACGATGTACGGCGGCGGTTTCGCCACGATCCCGGCCTACCTGGCCGATATTTTCGGCACGCGCTACGTCGGCGGCATCCACGGTCGCCTGCTCACGGCCTGGAGTACCGCCGGGGTGCTGGGCCCGCTCGCCATCACGACGTTGCGTGAAAACGCCGTCACCCGGGCGATCCGGGATCTCAGCGCGGGAATCGACGCTGCGGCTTTTCGGGCGGCGTTCGGCGCCGGTCCCGATGCTGAAGCATTGACACTCGATCAGCGGATAGCACTCATCATGGCACATAGACAACACACCACCAAAACACACACCCGCAGCAGAATGCTTCGCATCTGGTCTTTGGTCCTTGTTAGTTCTTCCTCTTGCTGTCGAAGATGGGAGCTGCGGTTCTCCAGTTGCTCCATCAGATCCGCCTCTCGGATCGAGCGTCTCCGGGACACCTCCGTCTGTCCCAGTCCACCTTCGTCCCAGGCGGTAGCTGCTTTGGGGGATGCATCGTCGCTCGAGGAGTGGTCAGGCGGGAGACCTTCGACGACGAGGGGGATCTCGGCCCGAACGAGGGGCCCGCGGACGACACCAACGATCCCTCCGAGGCCGCCACCCTGGCCGCCCTCGGCCCCTTCGATCAGACCTTCGAGGGGCGTTCGCTGGTCGATCTCCTGCACGGGCCACTGGGCACCCAGTCCACCGAGTCCGCCGAGTCCGCCGAGTCCGCCGAGGTCCGGCCCGCCTACTCCGAGTCGGGCCGGGCCGGGCGCCGTCGTTTCCGCAGTCTCCAGGAGGATCGCTACAAGCTCGTCTTCGTAAGGAGCGACCCGGCTCAATCATAAACGAAACTCTAAAAATCAGAATTTTGATGCTAAAAGATACATCAAAAGAATCGGGTTTTTATGCTGATTTTAATAATGAGCTTTCCTTGCTTGGAGTAATATGTCATGGGGGAAGGGAAATTCAATGAAAAGGGCGCAGGATTTTCTAGCATTAATATAAAAAAAAAAACAATGAAAAAATAAACATGAAAAAGTTTTTTCATTGAAAGTAGGGAGTAGCATTAAAACTTAAAACGAACAGAGATTATTAAGCATAGGGCCATCTTACCCCCCCATTTGCCCAGGACGATTTGTGTTCGCGTGATGGGTGTCGCCGCCAGCCGCCGTAGCATGCCGCGCTCGCGTTCGAAGACGAGGAGTGTGGAGCCGCTGGTGACGAGGACGAAAAGCACAAACATCACGATCAGGCCGGGGATGGCATGCTCAAACCCTGAGGGGATATGGTTGGCTCGTGAAGCATTTTCGACGCGCAGCGTCAGGGTGCGCGGCATGGCGTCGAGCTCAGCGAAGGCGGCGGCGCTGGGCGTGCGGTCGGCGGTATTAAACTGCCTTTGTGATTCAAAGGTCATTCTTAAAGAATTGGAATAAAATTAGAATCATAATAGTATTGAACTACTTACAAAAAGGCCTTTGAGGCCAGCTGCCAAAAAGTAAGATTAGATTTGAAAACTTGGATTTAACTTTTTTTTGTTCTGTGTGGTTTGAATGAATTTATCGTCTCACATCATTTTATTTATCAGTCCTGGTTGAACTTCGTTGAAGTAAGGATGCTAGGGCTGTTTTAAAAAGTTTTTAAAAAACATTATTAGTTTTAATTATTAATGCTGTTGTTGATGTAAAAAGTAAATAGTACTGTGTAGTAGTATCTAGGCTTAATATAAAACTGAAATTTAGGAAGGGTAAATAGCTTCTGGCCGTTGATAGATTCTAAGATGTGAATCTGAGAGAAACTTTCAGGAACAGTAGAATATTAAGCTAGAGAGTTTAACATTTGACAATGAAGAATTTGGACAGAATAATTTTACGAAAATAGTTTGTGAAGTAGCAGACGGTGTCTTAGGGAGGGAAGCTAGAAACGAAGCCAGAAATATTAGTAGGAATGCTTACGCTACCTTTTTAAAGGAGCAATTTTGCAGTCATGAAGCCTAGCAGAAGTCAAATATCAACTAAACTTAGTTTGAAATAAGACAAGGTGTCCTATCTTTTATTTTTTTTTTCTAGCCCTTGTAGGGGACGATGTCCTTAAATTCTTATTAGCCCCGTTATCAGGCCACAGGCACGTTCGTAGGATTTTTTTCGGGAGGAGGGGGGAGGAGCAGTAATAAAAAGAACTTGTTAAGACCCCTCCTCCTGGATACTTTCCTGTACCCAGCTTTTAGGGAAAGTACCATCAACTTTAGATTCGGTTTTATTTGGCTTGGCTAGCCCCTTTCATTGCCCTACTTACACGGCTTTCACCTTGTTTCCTCTGCCAAAACAAAAGCGAACAAGGTATTTCCACCTTATCAGCTGAAATCTTCTTTTCTTTTAAAAGTCCAGTCAAAATCTAATAAAAATCTAGATTTAAAATCAAATGAAGACGAAAAAACACAAAAAATTCCTACTTAAACCAATATTTTCTATAAGGAAGACGCCTGTCTACCTCTTACTTCTGAATAGATTTAAGTTTTGAGGGGGCCTAGTTGCCCTTCAATTATTTTGGTCACTTACAAAGGGCATTAGAACTTTTAATTTCTCTTTGAATAAGCCCTCTCGCGATACTCTAGGATCACTGTGTCGATATGATCACCCAAGGGATAAAAACAAATAAACGCGCATCCGTGATCTTTCTTCCGGTGAAAAATACAAAATTCCACATTTGAAACCTCCTACAGTAGTGTTCTCTGGTAGGCTGAAGATGGTGTTATTTTCGTGAAGGTTCTATGACTTTTAGGGGGTGTTTCCCACTTTTTCTAAAGTTCTAGTGCCCTTTTTAAGTGACCAAAAAATTGGAGGGCACCTAGGCCCCCTCCTGCGCTAATTTTTTCCCAAAGTCATCGGATCAAAATTTTGAGATAGCCATTTTGTTTAGCAGAGTCGAAAACCATAATAATATGTTTTTGGGATGACTTACTCCCCCACAGTTCCCGGGGGAGGGGCTGTAAGTTACAAACTTAGACCAGTGTTTACATACAGTAATGGTTATTGAGAAGTGTACAGACGTTTTTCAGGGGGATTATTTTGGTTTGGGGGGTGAGAAGTTCTTTAGTGACCAGGCGCTGTTGCAGGATTAGTAGCATCCCAATTGAGTTTACACTCTCTGGAGGACCACTCAGCATCCAGCCTTCGTTTGAAAACCAATTGATTTAGCAGTAACTGTACAATTAGACAGTTTGTTCCAAGTGTTGATACTTCGTGATAAAAAGAATTGAGTGCGGACTCTAGATACTGTAGACGACTTGACAAGTTTCAGTCATGCGGTTCCTGTTCTTGAGTTGAACTTAATAAGGGTTAGTTTTTTTGAAGGTGTAGATGTTTGGGTATTTTTGTAAAACTCTAAAAGGGGATTGTCAGACCTATAATAGAGCATGGGAATATGATTTGAGGACCCCATTATAAACAGACTGAGCCGCCCTAGAAAGGGTCCAAAGACATGCTGCTAAAATTCATCTTGGTTTGAAAGACTTAACCTATGAAGAACGACTATTTAAACTGAACACACCCACCCTGAAATATAGACAAATGAGATGAGACTATATACAGCTGTAAAAAGTAAAGCACAACCTAACTGGATCCATAAAAGATTTCAAAAGAGTAGGAAATTAAGTGTTGGTTTTGTTCTTCATTTTGTTTCATTTTGAGTCGTTGTGATTCTCGCTACCAATTATTTTTTATCTGCATATCTGTTGTATTTTCTTCAATTTATTTTAAACTTGTTTAAAAGTTTAAACTTTTGTTTAAATTTGCTAATATTCTAACTATATATTTCTTTGGTCCTTAGTTTCATTTATCATTGCCTCATTCATTCATTTAAAAAATGTCAGTACCTAAAAGGTACTGACATTTTTTCAGTACCTTTTACCTCAGCTGCTTGGTTTGGTCTCGTCGCCGGACACCGCCAACCGATTTACAATTATCAATGTATCAGCTCAAAATACAATTTATCAGCAAGAAATCTGAAGTTTTCTGGGCCGGTACTTTACATCGTATCTTGTTTAGGCGTGGGCACGATTTGAAAACCAATCAGAATTTCAATATAAAAAAAAAAACTTCAACTGAAAGGAAGGAGTATCGTTAAAACTTATATTGAACATAAATTTGTCCATACATGAGTGGGTCACCCCCTCCTCAGTCCCTCCCTCTGCATCCTATTTTTTAGATTTTTGTCCCCTTGTTCAACTTCACACACCAAGCTGTTCCTAAGATATTGCTGTTATGCCCTTTTGAAGGCCTAGATGCAGACGGTGTATTGTGATTAAGTTCACCCCCCCCCCTAAAAAACATTGAAAACTTCACCTTCATACCTTTAGGGATAGATAATCCTAGTAGATAATCCATAGTGGATTATAATCCTATGGATTATAGATAATCCATAGTTCAGATAATTTTCCCTTTAAGCATACTCTGACAGTTCCAACTTACTGACCAAATCAATTCTTGAGATACGCTCTTTGGGCCACTCATATTAAAAAAATAAAAGTTTAATTCTGGTTGAACTAGAGCTTCGGGATTATATTTTTTTCGCCATCTAATTGTTAATTTGCACTGTTTGTTAATTATTTGATTTTTGCTCCAAAGAAAAATGTTAGTAAACAAAAATCTCAGCTAACAATTCTAAGAATGCATTATTAGGAACGGAATACAAGAAAGTATAACCTTGACTTATCTCTTAAGATATTTTAGCAAACCAATAAAAGTTCATGATTCACTAAGTGTAAGAAAAATTAACAGTCATGAATATTCTCTTTCTTACTTATGCTTCGCAAATGGAATAACAGACTCTCAAGCGATTATGAAAGGAGTGGAAAAAAAGAAGAAAATTAATGTTTTAGTATTGTATTAAGGGTAGCTCACTTGCCCCACGCTCTGGTAATGAACTAACTTTTGTTGCAGAACTGTGACTCTCCAACGTTTGCTGATAGTCTTTACTCCCGCCTTGAGGCAACTGACAAACTCCTAGCTTCCATAGGAGCTATCAAGGAAAGCCCTGGCAAACCGGTACAAGCTGACGATGAGGGCGGTAATCGGATCTTAATCAAAATTAAATCAAATATTTAGGGGGATGTTGTCTCTAAGAGCTCTTATTATAAATCCCGACCGGATCCGGTGACATTTGGGGGAGTTGGAGGGGGAAACCCAAAATCTTGGAAAACGCTTAGTGGAGGGATCGGTATGAAACTTGGTGGGAAAAATAAACACAAGTCCTAGATACATGATTGACATAACCAGAAAGGATCTGATGTCTCTGGGGGAGTTGGGGAGAGGGTCAATTCTGAAAAATTAGAAAAAATGAGGTATTTCTTTTTGTACTGGCTTTGTACGAGTAAACACATACTTTTGTACAATGATGGACCTATATATTCTGACATGCGCAATAGTCATGTATTTGTAAGCGTAATTTGATGAACTAGGCAATTAGCCTACAAGAGGGCTGATCTCACAATCTAAAATATTACACTGTTTGGGCCCCTTGGATCTTTTGATTATTTGAGTTAGATAGCTGTTTCAAAACTTGGATCCGAAGTCTTGGGGGTTATGGATGCCCTATGGCTGAAATGGCACAATAGGGTGCTGATAGCTGGCCAGTCTGAATTGACTTGGCGTATGACTTTGAGGGTGGATTGTGAAAACACAAACCAATGGATTTAATTCATAATTTTTTATAGGAAAATATCTGAAAATGTCATAGATATGATGAGAGGGCGCCTCTGGGTCAGTCATAGTGTGGCAAAGTGGCATAAATTGACATGATGTAACACGTTGAGGGCGGAATGGGTACTAAAGGGAGCCAGAAGGCCAGTCACAGTTTGGAATGAATCGACATGGTGTATCACGTTGAGGATTGCTTGCAAAAACACGGACCATTTGGTCTTCAATGTAAGAAGGTAATTTTGCTATCATTCAGCAACTGAGACTCATGTTTATCTATCTAATGAAATACATTTTGAAATTTAATTTGCATCTTTCTAAATTGAATCTTTTTGGTATTTTACTGTTTGCAATTTAGTATTGTAATTATGGTCTGGTAAATAGATATATCTGAAAATAATGAGCCCGATAGTATAAGTTTTTTGTCCCTTTGGTGCAAATTATAGCCGCAGGATCGTCGCAAAATCGCATATTTCGCAGGTTCTAAACAGTGGTATCAAAAGTATGTTCAGCCAGAGCCGAAACAAAAGTTTCAGGAAGCTTTCTAAATTATAGGGTTTTCTCTATTGAGTTGCGATGCTCAATAAATTATTGGTGAGTTCTACCAATATAAAACTTCCCACAAGAACAAAGAATTTTATACACCCCACTAACGCAAAATCCGTTTAAGCATCTCCTCCAAAAAAGGTACATAAGGCAAAGAAATGAAACTTTTTGGCATATTTAATTCTGTACACTGTGAAACTCCAATAATCCTATTGTTATGTTTAATGCATCTATTTTCTTGAGATTGAATTTTGATGATCTTTTCGATTGAAGAAAACTTACCAAAATAGCGGAAACGAGTGTTAACACAACAGATGCCTAGAAAAAAACACACGAATCAATTCGTTCAATTGATAATCAAAGAAAGATATTCGTACGATAAAGACAATACTGGCAATTAATCTGCTTGGATCAAACATTTTCTTCAATTGATTCATAGGACCCATCAAGAAGAATGTTCTGAAAAACTTTGAAATTTCATCGAGATTGAACCTCATAATCAACATACGAAGCGACTGCAAATATATCAATAGTGTGTATTAATTTAACTCAATTCCTCCTTAACATTTCCTGGAATTTTCACTTTATATTTTAGCCATATTAGAGGGTGCAGAAAAAGTAGTTGTAGCTGCAATATACAGTTAGTAGAAGTAGTAGCTTCAGTCTGAGCTTATTACTTACAGGTCGATTCATTAACTCTCAAATTATTGCCAAAGAGTTCTAGCTTAATACCGTCGGCTAAAAACATAATACTTTAAAACCTGTAAATATAGTAGCACTAGTAATAGCAATAGAAGTAGTGAGTGCATCGGAGAATCCTACCTTAGATTTTTTAAGCTCCTGTATACAAAACTGTAGAATTTTACCTTTTTACCTGAAGAAATATTTTTTCTTTGTTTGTTTTTTCCCAAGGGTAATGCTATCGAATTAATGATTCTAGAAAATTGAGACAGGGCTCATTTGATCAGGAATTTAAAGGTATGATGCTCAGTTAAGTGACTGTAAGGATTGAAGGGCGGCTGCTCTAGGCGGTCCACCATCTCTCACTCCTTTTTTTCCAAGATCACTTGATCAATATTTTTAGGTAGAAAAAAATCTTTTTGATGGTCTAATTAAGAGACCCCCGTGTTTTAAGAGTCGTTGTTAATGAATTGGAATCCAAACATTACCGTAAAGAGCTTGATTGTGAAGAGGGGATGTTTTTTGTATATGAAAGGTTATCCTTCCTCAATACCTTGCTCTTAACGCTATAGCTGTTAGAACATTTAAAAAAGCTTCCTATTCTAATTAAACGGCCCTTGTGTTTCAGTAGATGTTTTTGAAAAATGGGACAAAAAGCCAAACTTTAGCGTAAAATGCAAGATATTGAAGCGTGGAGGACGTCGCCGGCCTCGACGCCGAGTGGCGCGACCGCCTGCGCGGCCGGATCATGCTGGTGAAGAAGGCCCAACCCACTACCGTCGAATGGGTCGTGCGCGGCTACATCGCCGGCTCCGGTTGGAAGGAGTACCAGGCCTCCGGCACCGTCTGCGGAATTCCGCTGCCCGCCGGTCTGAGCCTCGTGTCGAAGCTCCCCGAGCCGATCCTGACGCCCACGACCAAGGACGACGTCAAGGACCTGCCCCTGACGCCCGCCGAGGCTCGCGAGCGCGTGTATTTCAATTTTTTATTCACAAAAGAGCATAGACGTAGCAATTTCCATTAAAATAATCCATTAAACAGCTATCCCAGAAGAATAAAAATCCTATAAAATGTATGAGACTTTAATGTATTACTTTTTGCGTAATTTATAGTTACAGTATACACATATGACATCAATTATAACGGCATAAAAATAAAAAAAATCATCAAAATTCATTTTATTTCAATTTTTTATTCACAAAAGAGCATAGACGTAGCAATTTCCATTAAAATAATCCATTAAACAGCTATCCCAGTTATTTACGAACCCTTGAAGGTGTGCCACATTTCATAATTATTATTCCCTTTTTTTCCTGCTTATAATATTTATTTTCTATTCTAGAAAAGATTGAATTTTTAGTTTATGTAAGAGGTCACTTGTCCGACAATTAATCGAAGACATTTTGACTAGTAACCCTATTGAACCTCTGACGTCATTTACATCTCATAAAACGCAAAGGATAAGAAATGATGTAATGTTTGAATGCACTATTAGATATAGCCAAGAAGGAACACAAGGAACTTTGTCAAAAGTATACTGAAGGGGAAGTTGGGAGGGGGGGGGGGGGTAGAACTTAAAATCTTGGAAAATACTTAGAATGGAGGGATCAAGATGAAACTTGGTGGGAAAAATATATACAATTCCTAGATACAAGATTGACATAACCAGGATGGATCTGCTCTCTTTGGGGGAGGAGGGTTAATTCCAAAAAATTAGAAAAAATGAGGTATTTTTGACTTATGAAAGAGTAATTGTATCTTAATGAAATTTCATATTTAGAAGGACCTCGAAACTCAGATCTCTTATTTTAAATCCTGACTGTCTTTATGATCTGGTGTAGAATACTGATGCTTAAACTGTTAGGCTCTATATGTTGAGGAGGCAGAGAAGTAATAAAGATGGAAGCCTTCGTTCTGTTTTCTGTTTTTGAGGAACTGAATACTTATGCCATTTCTCATTTTTCTAAATAAACCTATTTGCATATAAAACAAAATCCTTTTACTATAACACTTTCAGAGATAAGCAGCAGCTCCAAATCATTTCTTACTGAAATAAACCCAAGGATATTGTTCATAACATTCATAACATAACATTCTACATTGTCACGTGTGTTGTTATTTGTCAGATGAATCTGACAAAATCCAATAAGAAATATTATTGAAAGATCTAAATTAATAGTTTTTTAATATTATTATTACTGTTAAAGTATTATCAACATTGTCAATTTTAATATTATCTCATTGTTATTATTATTATTATCATTATTGTTATAATTATTAAACATTAATATTGTTAGATTTCTATTATTAATAAATTTGTGCTGATGCAAGTTTTTTTTTTTTTTTTTTTTTTTTAGCCAATTTCTTTCCATTTTTATTTGCTGCTTCCCCTTTACTAGAAGTTCTGGGCCCACTGGGTCGATACGATCACCCCTGGGAAAGCATCTGCGATCTTTCTTGTAGCAAAAAAAAATACAAAATTCCACATTTTTGTGGAAAAACCTCTACAGTAGGGTCCTCTGGTACGCTAAATCTGATGGTGTGATTTTCATTAAGATTATATGACTTTTAGGGGATGCTTACCCCTTTTTTCAAAAATCAGCCAAATTTTCTCAGGCTCTTGATGGGTAACATTAAACTTAATAATACTTATATATCTCAAATCTGCTTACCTAGGATGAAAAGAAATTCTGTAAAATCTGACACTATAATTTTTTCTTACTCCAGGCACTTTACTATCAGAAAAACTACTTTATCGACAGCTTATAATACTTCAATACTTCTTTCCTCTTCCTTATCCTCACCACATGATAGAAGCATGTCGGCACTAACATGTTAGAAAAGAAATCTTAAAGAAGATGATAATGGTCAAAAACAAAGGGCGAATCTGACACTTTCTGAAAATGAATATTTGAACTCCATTCCTCACAACTATTAATTTATCACCCACATTTTAACTATTTCGTTAGGCACGACTTACTCCCCCGCAGTCCCCGTGGGAGGGGCTGCAAGTTACAAACTTTGAACTGTGTTTACATATAGTAATGGTTACTGGGAAGTGTACAGACGTTTTCAGGGGGATTTTTTTGGTTACTACAATGCTTTTTCCAACTAATATTATTATCTAAGTAAAACACCAAATACCTAATTTCTAAAACTTGTTTACTGGGAAAATGTCCATAAAATATGTTATTATTATCATTAAGTAACCTACCTGTTCTACTAAATAAAATTTGTCTGAAAGATATGTTCACCTATAAACCTGTCAGAGTTCTCCTAAGCCTTATTACGTTAAAAAGCTTTTAGCCAAAGTGACAATATAGTTTTTAGCCAAAATGTGACAATACCAAAAATGGAACCTGAAAGATATGTTCACCTATAAACCTGTCACAGTTTTCCTAAGCCATATCACTTTAATACGTTTTTTAGCTAAAGTGACAATATAGTTTTTAGCCAAAATGTGACAATACCAAAAACTGAATCTGAAAGATATGTTCACCTATAAACCTGTAAGAGTTCTCACTTCTGGTCCACAGTTGTAATGTTTTATGAAGAATACCGAGAGCCCATAATATGTTTTAATTTAGTTCAACTTTTCCATTAACGTTTCCTCAGGTATTTTTTTCAATATCCTCAGCCTTAGTAGTACTCGCTACAAAAGTAGTAAAAAGTGCACTAGAACTTCTGATTACCAATCTATAAGTCCCTTCCAAAGCATATACTACCATACTTTCTATAAGAACCTTATATGCGTCTAGGGTATAACTTACAACCCTTGCCCTCAGAACTATAGGGAGGGGGGAATAACGTCCTTGTTTCTGATAGGATGAAGGTGAAAGATTATAAAATTTGTCAAATTTCACTTTGATCTTGATTTTGTACAGATTTTGCTTAATAGCTTATTTGAAGGAAACTCGCTTCTTTTCTGTGACAATCAGGCACCAATTTTTATAGATTCTACGAGGTCTTCTGCCTTTCTTTCAACAAAGAATTGCCGCTGATCATAGCTGCATTTGCCTTTTTTCAAATATTAAACTGAATTACTAAATTCAGTAATTGAAAAAAAAACTGAATTTTTCTGTTTGGAACTTTAGAGGTGGCTCATTTGTTTCAAAATTGAAAGCTCTAGTACTCATTTAAGAGTCAAAAATGATGGAAGTCAACTAACCCCCTTAACTACCCCTCTTTTCATGGAATACATCTGATATAAATGGGGAGATATCCATTTGAAAACAAAATAATACAAAGAACATATAACGATTCCTCCAGGGCCCTGGGATAAGGGATGTAAGTTATGCCCTGGGGTACTTAACTTTTATATTGAATGGGTTGTCGCATAAGCTTCAGATTGGGCTGATTCAATTTGAAAAAAACGATTTGTATTGCTAAGAGTGTGGTTTTGTCCTAACATCAACCACAACTAAACAACATCACAAAGCTAATCATGAGTGGGGCTATTATCAAGACCTGGGGGTTCATTTATCATAGGAGATTAAGATAAGGTTAAAGAAAAAAAACTGTGGAAAAATGAAATTAATTGCAACTGCAGGCTGCCCTTTGATGGAAGTACATAGAGATAAAGGATTAAGAAGTACGAGTAATGACGTTTCGTGAAATTTATCTGGGACCAACGTCTATAGTATATGATACTAGGGGGAAGAAGATATCCTGGCATGATTTGAAAAACGCTCTGAAATTAAATATATAAAAAATTCAACTGGAAGCAAGGAGCAACATTAAAACTTAAAACGACCAGAAATTATTCCATGTATGAGGGGGGCTGCTCCTTCTTCATCCCTTGCTTCTTACGCTAAAGTTTGAATTTTTGCAATTTTGAATTTAAGTTTGAATTCGAAAGTTTGAATTTTGGCGTGGAAGGGGGGAAAGCTGCCCTCCAGTTTTTCCAATCACTTAAAATGACACAATAACTTTCAAGTTTCATCTAGAAACAAATTTTTCTAGAGCCGGTTATTTTCAAAAACTAGATGGCTCTTTATAACCACAAAGTAAATCCAATCATCGGTCAACAACAAACAACAATATCATCGGTGTGGCGACAAGGACTTTTTCTAAAAAAATTTTATTCGCTCTATAATTTTTTTTAAATCGTATAACCAGCAACAGTACGTAATTGATTAAACTAAATCACGTTGTAAAATTCAAAAATCACATTATAAATAACCGAGAGTGGAGTCATTAGACTCCTAAGGAAAAATCGCTAGTCCTCCCAATGAAAAACCGGTTCTGTTTTTTCCTTCTCGGGTTTTAAATACCACCGACCATTGAGAGGAGTTCAATCCATGTCATCGAACACCCCGGCAGTCAGACTTTTCCGAGCCGTCCGCGCTTCCTGGTCCGCCCGTGCAATACTCTGGTCGTAATCGTTATAATCCACAAACTTCAAAACCGGTTCCATCTCAGGATTGCACTTTAAGTATTGCTTCGCCATCACCTGAACGATACGCCTGTATTTGGGATGCCCGGCTTTTTGTGAGCGCAGTCAGAGAAAGATCTTGGCTCTTTTCCGGGAATGAAAACAGAAATTTCTGTTGTGACCACCATGGGAGCGTAATGTTATCAGAAGAAAGCAGTGGAAGTCTCACATTTATTGCGAAGGATGCAAAAGGAATAAATGTGAAAAATGTATTATAAAGCATGGTTTGGTTGTATTTTAGGCAACCTTCATACGAACTGTCAAGCCATTTTATGGTGATCGACTCAAATACCCGTCACAATACATACCTATAATAAATGTGTAGCGGTACTATTATTTAATTTGCTAATCCACTGATCACAGCATAAGAACTTATCAAACTCAAGTATGTTCATACACCTCCAATGTGTTGATTTTGTGGCAGTAGCGAATCGAGGGCTAATTTGACAATAGCTTTTTGTCCATACCTTAGATTCCTCTAAAAGCAAGGGTTTTTCTGATAGATGTGCGAATATTTTTGGTAACCATCCATATTGACCTTTGCTTAATTATTTCTCAGGACTTGTCTAATTGATATTATCTAAAGTAAGTTTAAGATGACATTTATCTATAAATAAGGGGTATCCAGTCGTCGAAAATGATTAGAGGCCTCTACACTTCCATCACCTTTTTTGCCATTAGACACTCCTGTAAAACCTTACAAGACTGGATGAATATTTTTGAATAGCCATTAATTTGGTCATCAATGTAATATGTAATAAATATTCATGCATATTTTCTTCCTTTTTTTTTCAAAAGCATAGAAAATAAATTTACAAATAATCCCCTTATTCACAAGTTTAGAACACTAATGCAACCAACTGAACATAATTTATGTTTGTTATAATTTTGAATTCATCACTCATTTTAATTTCTGTTCGTAGGTTTATCGTTTGAAACTTATGATTTGGTATGTTTAATTATCCTCTTTAATTTCATGGCTTAGCCTAGGTTGAATTGTCTGTGCTAGGTCTGTCGGTGCTTTCCTTCAGTATTTCGAAAAAGTAGTGTCAAATTTCGTGAATTCATTTTTTTGACTTGTTTAGTTATCCTCTTCCGTTTCATCGGCGAGGCTACGTTAGCATGTTTAGTTGTCTTAGTTCTTTCTGTGGTTTAAGCTAGGTTGAGTTGTCTCTTCTAAGGCTGTCGGTGTGACTATTATAATTTGTGACCGATGTGTAGAATTCTAGGTTAGAAGGAGAGACTATGAAGATGATTTTGCTACCCTGTGATACATAAGACAACAGAAGAATTTCACTTTTACATTTTACCTTGCCTCAAAAGTTTCATCGATTTTTTTTAAACTTTAAAAAGTTTTTTAAAAGTTTTATGACGTTTTTCTCTCCAATTTGTGTCACAACACTAAAGTTGTCAAACCCTGGGAGTTTTCAAGAATTTGCATTTCATAAGAAAAAAGCGTATTGTGAACACCGTACTAATTCCTCGTCGACTATCCAAAATTGTCTATGGTTGAGGCAAATCACTTTGATGATATTATCAACACCATTCATCACAAGTCTCACTGTCATATTCTAACTACAAAAAATTAATTTCTAGATAGAAAAATCATCTAGGAACTTTATTGGTGGGCTGTAATCTGGGTAAATTGGTTTTATTGATGGTTCTACTCTACCCAACAACATAAATGGGATTGCAGTTAGAATAATGGGAATTGCAGTCAACACTGTGCCCAAAATGAGACAGTTTCTTGCCTTTTTTGGATCATCTTGGCTCAATGCTGCTTGTGGAAAGGCAACCAAGGCGAGATAAAAGGCTCACAAGAAATGGCGTTTGACTGAATCCGACGAAGACCGGGCTGCTTTTATTAGCGCTCTAAACGAGTCTGTTAGAGCTGTACATCAAGCTAGAGCTGATTACAAACACAAAATTTGAAAACAAACTGAAAAGTGCCCCTGTAAAGTGGTGGTGAAGGGTCGTCAAAGAAGCTCTACCGTCATCTAAATCAACGTCAATTCTCTCGCTTCATGTTGGAGGGACCGATGTCAGCTAAAAAAATTAGTGAGAGGGAGGTTCAAACTGGATACCCCCTTCCCCTGGACACGGTTGTGGTTGCAGATGAACCAAGTTAAATGTGGCTCCATATGAAAGCCATTGACTTGTAGTTGTGTCATATTATTATTCCCAAAAGGTAAGCTGTGAGAGGAAAATATGTTAGTTTGTCTATGATTGGTCAGCTAAAATAAGACCACCAATCAGAAACACAATTGCATTCTTACGAACCTTACTGAGTCCACGTGTTATTATGCAGTCTCGTCAGTTTCAAGAACCTTTATTTGGGTAGGACTTTTGTTTAACCTGACCTCATTATTAAGGCTAAAGCAAAAAGATCGTCAATTACATAAGGCAAACAACTTACTACTGACTAAAAATCAAAGCCAGTCATGATAGAGCTTTTGTTCTTGTTGCTTCCTGTTGCTGCGGCTTACGGCTATGTGATGGGTAAAAATAGTGCTAAAAATTTAGCGCATGAGCAAAATAGAAAGATCACATCAGAATACAGTAAAGGCCTAAAATTTCTCCTAGATCGTGAGGAAGACCAAGGTCTAGAACACTTAAAAATAATCCAAGCTCCTACAGCAGCGTTTTATTTTAAAGTTATGTTGTGACTTTTCAAACTGGAGTCATATGAGGATTTTAATTTTTTCAGCTAAAGGAAAAAAGCGGCACCTCCGGTACTTCTCGTCACTCCGTGTTTCAAGCGGGTTCATGCAAAAATTCTCAGTCTGTATTGATGAAAGCATAGATGGGTCCTGAAACTCTTCAAACCCCTCCCTTGAAGGGGTTTCAGATTGAAACCCTTTTGCCCTTGCTATGCCAATCTTTTTTTCTTTTTATTCGTGATGCCAAGGTGGATTTTGAGCCCAATTAAAGACACAACTTGCATCCAGGTCGTCCCCAGATCAGGAAAAAGGAAAAGAATTGAAAGGAACTGTCATTCAGTAAAAGAAATCTGACTAATAACAATAAATATTATCGATTTTGGATTCTGTACACACCGCGCGAACAGTCGTCAGTCAGTCCCTTTCGCGGGCGTCCACGGAATGTTATATTAACAAGCAAAAACTGGTTTAAATTCTTGGATGATTTATGGGTACAGTTAAACAAGTTGCTGTTTCAATTGAAAAAAGAACCGCTTGAGCATATGGGTTCGCAATAAAATACATAAAACTCCTAAACTTATAAAAAACACAAAAGTTTTTCCAGTTCATGAAAGTTCAGTGACCTTTGGAGGGTTAAGAGTTTGAGGTATATCCTTCGAGAAAAAAATGAACAGCAGCTTGGTGAGCATTGCCTAAGGCAGTCATCAGAGGAATAGCTACAGAAACAAGGGCCAAGAGCTCATATGGCACTTGTGACGAGACCGGAACATAAAATTAGACTCGGTACTAGAGTTATCATTTTGCTGTTTTTTTGTTTTATTTCTTTTTTAGTTTTTTTTCTTCTTTTGTATTAAAGCTAAAGCCAAGGTTCGAACCTGGAACCTCTCGGACCTAGAACATGGATCATAACGCTTTACCAACTCAGCTACTTCGGCTTGAATACATTTACCTTTTTTAGTTTTTTTTTATTTTTATTTTAATTTTTTTTAGTTTTCTTTTTCTCCTTTATTTGTCAGTTTTTTTCCTTTTTTAAGTTTTTTTTTTCTTTTTTTGTTTTTTTTGTTTTTTTTTTATTTTTTTGTTTTTGGTAATTAGAAGTTCTAGTGGTATTTTCAAGAGTTCATATGATTAGATGGCAGCCCCCCCCCCCCCACACGTCGTATTTTCCCGAAATGCACCTGATAATTGAAATAGATTTTGAAATAGCTGTTTGTTCTAAAACAGTCTAAAGATCTTAGGCAGCGCAATAGTGGTGCCTAAATAAAGAGTGGTGTGGGCACAATGTATTATTTTTTGGTGTTGGGGGGGGGGTAGATCAGGACACTGCCCCCTCGTCCGTCTCGGACCAAGTCTCGCGGGTACCCTGGGGACGCTCAAGTGGCGAACGCCCATGCCCATCAGCAACAGTGCGCGAGCTGGATTGCTGCTCATTTCACCGCAGATCGAAAGCGGGCGATCATGTTCTTTGGCGACCTCGACGCAGCGGGCGATCAAACGCAGCACGGCCGGATCGCTGGATTGGTACAGGTCGGCGACGTATTCGTTGCTACGGTCGACGGCCAGGGTGTACTGGGCCAGATCGTTGGTCCCGATCGTCAGAAAATCGACTTCTTCGACGAACCGATCCAGCATCATCACGACCGCGGGGACTTCTTATCTTCTTTGAAAGCATGAATCATAATCATGCTCAACTCATAAGCATCCATCTTTGACGCAACGACCTTTAGTAGTATTTTCACACGATTAACCTTTGTAGAATGCCTAAGGTAAGGCACATCAGGCAGAATGTGAACCGCGGTAAGAGACTTGATAACATAAATCGGAGTCGATTCCTCCTCAGTGTCTAATTTGTTTTATAAGGTCAAGAATATATTTTACTTTATTTGTAAAAACTTTTGTGCCAATGCACCATGGGCAATTATTTTTAGGCACAACGGCCAATTTTGCAAAAATTGGTCAAATTTTGACAACCATCAAAACCAGTTCCAACATGCTTGCCAAGTCCTGTGAAATGTATAAAAGTATAGAAATTTATTGATTCCTTAATCTGTATAGCCAAGTATAATTATTGCTCCAGATGTCCTCTAAATTTGGCAAGAATATGAGAAAAACCTGGCAACTATAAATACAGTTCTTCATCCAGATTACACAAGAAATAACTTGCCAAATAAATTAATTTCTAAGGGGGTTATAATAACCAATATTAAGGCTATTATGGTCAAAGATCAAATAAGCCCAATACCTACCACCACTAAACAAATTATTAACGACATTTTATTCCAAAGATTAGGGGTGCTGAACCCATGCCCTCCCTCCATGTCCCAAACCCCCTTCCCCTAAAAATTGATATTGGGGAAATTGACGATATTTTATTCCAAAAATTTTGGAACTCACCCCTTGCCCTCCATGGCTGGATCCCCCTCCCCCACACAAAAACTTATCAATAATAAATCGAGGGATCTGACCCCTGGTCCTTTCTCCATGGATATATCTCTCCATATAACTCTTCATCTTGTTCTATTTCCTGTTCGATTATTTCATAGCCAACAGAGAAACTAGTATCAGCAGTTGCTCCTGCATATGATACTGTTACATCATATACACCCTCATTAATTCCAAGTACTTGGTGTAGACTAAGAGAAGTATCAAATTCAAGATTTAGATCTGGATACATCGTAATGACTTTGTTAAAATTTGGGCCAGCAATAGTCATTACAATTTGTTCTGGTTGTGCATAAGTTTCTAAAATATCAACTTCTTCAGAAACACTTCCAGATATGACTGGTTCAATCTAATGGTGCGATTTCTATTAACAACCTTTGATGTTTTGGGGGTGTTGCCCCCTTTTTCAAAAATGGACAAATTTTCTGAGACCCGTAATTCTTCATGGGTTCTATTAAACTTGATGAATTTATCTTGAATAAACACCAAAATTCGATTCTTATTATATATCTATTGCTATCAAGACTCTATTTCAAGAGTTTCGTTTAATATTAAGCCGCATCCTTCCTTACTTATATTAAATAAAAAAAAACTAATATTTTTAGCTGAAAGTAAGGAGCGACATGTTAGAGCTCATACCATATGAGCTCTTGGCTCTTAGCTCTTCTGGCCTCGTCACAATTGCCATATGAGCTCTTAGCTCTTGTTTTTTTTTGTTAATCGTAGTATAGGAATTGTAGAACTGAGAAGAATAGACTCTGAAATTTGTAAATTCGCTCTTACTTGCTAGATCTTAAAAACTGAAAACAAAACGAGTTTATTCTAAAGGTGAACTTCCTAAGAATTATGTATTGTCATGCTCAATACAAATTTTATGGAGGGGGAGGGGCGGAAATAACCCTTAAGTTCAACCCCTCGTCAATACCTCACTCTTTACACTAAAGCTTGAATTTTGTCCCAATCCTTTGAGAATGACTCCTGAATCACCAAGGCTGTAGAATAAATAGTTGAAATTGCTTAGAATACTTTAGCGTAAAGAGCAAGGTATTGTGGAGAAGAGGAAACCCCTTGTATACGCAATATTTTCTGTTCGTTTTAGTTTTAGTGCAACTCATTACATCCAGTTGAAAAAAAATACTTATTTTCTCATTGTTTCTTTTTAAATCATGCTAGAATATCCTTCGCCCCCTTCTCCAACTCCCCCAATGTCCTTGGATCCGAACAGGATTTAAAATAAGAGCTCTGAGACACGAGGTCCTTTTAAATATTAAATTTTACTAACATCCAATGACCCATTCGTAAGTTAAAAATATATCATTTTTTTCAATTTTTTCTGAATTACCAATTTAGGTGACCCCCTGCCCACTCCCCCCAAGAGAGTGTATCCGGTCTGGTTATGTCAATCATGTATCTAGGACTTCTGCTTATTCTTCCCACTAAGTTTCATCTCGATCTCTCCTCTCTAAGGGCTTTCGAGGTTGTTTCAAAATGGAATTTTTAGAGCAGTACAGGTTTTGGGTAAATATTCATTCCTAAAAGATCCATTGGCTTAGGATAACTAGAAAACTTCTTGAGGCGAAGCCCTTCCTTGTTATTACCAAACAAACAACAGAAAAAAAAAATCAGAACAATGCTAAATGTCTGTTGTTATTATCGTTTGCTTGTCATTTTATAAAAATGTCGATTTATACATCTAAAAAACCTGGGGCCACGAATCTTCAGGCAACTTGAGGAAATCTGGTCCATTGAGCCAATTTGATAATGACTGTAATATTATAATGACGATTGTAAATATTATTGGTTTTGCTCATTTAAAAATCAATTATTTATAATCTAATTAAGCAGTGCTCCAGTAAGTTAAAACGTTGCAACGGACAATGTTTCATTGAAATGTAGGAAACTTAGTCTTCAACTTTGGAAAACATCTTTTTTTTTGTATTTTTTTTTTAAAGGCGCAGCGGATAGACTTCAGCCGATCGTCTGAACCATAGATCACTTGATCTTTATAACATTTTCAACAAAACGGCAATCTAAAGATTTGTCAAACATACAAAAGTACATACAACTTCTATTTGTATATGACGTCATATACAAAGCCTTATTTACTTATAATGACGTCAACTTATAATGACATCATATACAAACATACAAAATACATACATGACGTCATAATGCTCAATCCTTATAATGACGTCAGTCGTCAAACATACATACAACTTATTTTTATATGTATAGGCAGATAACCTGTTTTAGTACAGTGGATTGGTGGTCTACTTGGCAATACGGGGCCCAGGGTTCGATCCCCGTCGCAGCAGGGCTGGGCAGGTCCCAACTGTAGATACGGCGAAGTGTATTCCTTCCGACTTTCACTTCTTCTGGTGCCAACCGTTTGCCACTCACGAAACGTCCAGGGGAGTCTCTCTTCTACCGTGCCTCAAACAGCGCTATCTTTTTTGGTATATGGCGTGGGCCACCAAAGTCTGGCAGGTATTCTATGGGATTGTTCGAAAACAGGAAAATACATCGAAAAATGGTTGCAGTCATCTTACAGGTTATTGTCTTCTGCTCATGATAGTACCAATTTTGTTCTAAAAGCAATATCCTTCGTTTGTGTTTGTGTTTTTGTGTGTGTTAGCGTCTGTGTTTGTGCGTATTTGTGTCTTTGTGTTTTTTTGTGTATGTGTAAGTATGTGTGTACGTGAGTGTGTGTGTGTATGTGTTTGTTTGTTGGTGTGTTTGTGTGTGTTTGAGTGAGTGTGTTTGTAGTTTCCCCTCTCTGCGTGTTTGTCTTTCTCTCTTTCTTTCTCTCTCTCTCTCTCCCTCTCTCTCTCTCTGTGTGTCTGTGTGTGCGTGTGTGTGTGTTTGTTTGTGTGTGTGTGTGTGTGTCTGGCCCACGGCGGCCTGGAACGAGGCCGCCAGATCGGCCGTGGCCGCTGCCGCCTTGCCTCGGGACTCCAGATCCACCACCAGGTGGCGCACCGCCGTCTTGAGCCCGGAGAAGGAAAAGTCGCAGCCGTCACGCCCGAGCAGAGGTCGGGGCAACCGGTAGCGCGCCGGATCCCCCCCCAAGGCCGCCTGCTCCAGGGCGGGCCCGCCAGGGTAGGAGAGGCCGAGCAGCTTGGCCGTCTTGTCGAAGGCCTCGCCCACCGAATCGTCGATGGTGCCGCCGAGCAACCTCATCCAGGTAACAAGAGTTGAACTTAATACAGGTTAGATTTTAATTACTTTTATTTTTAATACAGAACAATTCTGATTTTCATCGTCTCTTCTTTACTTGATTAGTTGTAATCCCTTTTTTTCTTATTGTTAGACGTTTCTTTTCTGGTTTTTGTCGGCATTGAGCATGCCTTGTTTGACGCGTCTGAAGATATTAGCGTTCTTTTTTTTATCTTTGCTTGTCCTTTTTCGGCGGCCGGCGCTAACCTCCCTGGAAAATACACCCCATCCCAGAAAATATGAATTTAAATATTGCTATCGCTTTCTTCCATGTGAATTATGGAGAAAATGGTTTATAAATTCAAACGTTTCTTTGTTTAATATTTAGCCATACTTGTCAAATATTGATGTTTAAGTAATAATTGATTATTTGAATTAATTAATTACTAAATTAATATTTAACCAGTGAGTAATTAATATGATTGTTTAATTGAAAATAATGAATTAATAATTAAACTTAAAACTTATAACAATTGATAAAAGCTTAATTAAATATTTTCCGAGTAAAACTGGGAATATATTCCTAATTTTTTTTGGAATAATGTGCCAATAGCATTTTAATTTTGGTATCCTGCTTAGAAATGAAGATCTACCTACACTAAAAATTCACTCTCTCTCTCTCCCTCTTTCTCTCTCTCTCTCTCTCTCTCTCTCTCTCTCCCTCTCTCTCTCTCTCTCTCTCTCTCTCTCTCTCTCTCCCTCTCTCTCTCTCTCTCTCTCTCTCAGTTGATTCGCTTTCAGTTGAAAAGAAGTAGAATAAATGAAAACATGTCGACAAGGACAAAGGATAACAACGACTTAGAAGCTTGTGTCTGCAACCTGATTCCCTGGAATGTCGACACCTTTTTTTATAATAAAGAACCGATTCAAGTCCATAGCAACCGCAAATTTGTGTTTTGATTTTTAAATCAAAACAAGGTTGGTAAAACTGATAACACTAAAATTAAAATATAATTTTTGAATAAAAAAATGCAACCTTTTTTGTAGCAAAGCAATTATTGACAACTTGATTAATTCTTTACTAGGTTCTTATTAAGGAAGATCAAAGAATATTTTCTCCGTGTGATATATATCACTATTCTTAAGAAGGTTCCCGTCCAGGCGGGGGATATCGTGACCAACGAGATCCAATTCGAGCCTGAGGACAAAACCGTTCCGGCGGAGTTTATCGAGACCCTGAATGTCTCGGCGGCCGATGTCGATCTCTCGGGATGGTTCTTCTCGGACGGCATCTTCTACGAGTTCCCTGAAGGCACGACGATCGCGGCCGGCGGGTACTTGGTGATCGCCGAGAACCCGGAAGTCCTCGCGACGGAGCTCAGCTTCGAAGGAGCCTTCGGCCCCTTCGAAGGGAGACTCGACAATGGTGGCAAGGGAAGCATACTTCACAACCATGCACTAAAATCCAAGAAATCTGCTTTTAGGCTATCCTAAATTAAAATTTCAGTAACACTTTGCATTTATATGGGCTATCACATGAAACCTTAACATATTTTGGATTATGTGTTTCATATATATTTCCTACCTTTTCTTTGGCCTTGGATAAGAAAAGACTTATTAATCTTAACAAAATTCGTATTTTGAGTCTAAAAAATGGAAAGAGCGATTAAGTGAGAATATCAAGCGAGACAAAAACGATATAAAACGAGAACTCATCCAAGTGGGTCGCCATCTGGACTTGTGGTTGTTGCTCTTACGTTTAGTATTTGTGTTCCGATCTGGTTGTTATATGTCGTTGCTTTTACCTCAGGTTTAGATGTATTGTTACTTGCATATTTTATACCGGAATGAGAATTCCAAATTATTTTTGCGCGTTTACTTATAATAGTCTGGCCTGGATGCATTTCTATCCAGTTAAAGTTAGGACCTAATTTTGTTGAAGAAATAGCAAACATTGTACGATAATATGAAAAGTGTAAAAATTATTGTCAGTTTGATGGGACACAAATGACGACCGGGATACTGGGAATATAAATGACGACTGGGACATAGGGACACAACTACAAAGGGGATGTCGGGGGCACAGGGGGGTATATAAATGACGACGGGGACACAAGGAATGTTCGATTAGCAATCACCATCAACAAATACGGATTGTTTTTCCCATGGACAATTTTATGCTGAATGTCCAAGAAATCTTTCCTCTTATCTAGTAAAAGGTTCTTAAAAATAGACACTTATAATAAAAAAGCTATATGGACATATTGCTTTAATACTATACTATACCTTTCTTTAAAAAATATGAAATAAGTTTGAGCTTCACTTCTCATTCTGAACTATCCTTATTGCAAAACTACCCTAACTACCTATATTATATTGATATATATATTATCAATATATATAATACAATTTATCAATATAATATATATTATATTGAACTTCTCTATAATATATCCAATAATATTATTTGGAAATAATATTATTTGGACGATGCAAATTCATGAAATCGAGTTTCAAGTCTTTTGGAATATGTAAACGTTCTTTTGATTTTTTACATATAAAAATCCAAATCTTACGAGGCGAAGTAGGGCATGCTTTATACAACCATCCAAATCTTACGCTCAGGGATGAAAGCTATCATACGACGCTAACTCACTGTACCGGATTCCGGGCCCGAAGGCTAACGATTCCTTTCCCAGATAAGTTTATTGTGAAGTTTAAAGAGATTGTGGAATACTATGATTCAGTTCTATTTGGTAGCATAGACAATATAACTGTCTCAGATATATTTATTTGTAATGGTTTGTCTCCAAGGTTATCCGCAAACGTTGAAGTTTCTATGTTATACAGCCAGGTCTTCGCGAAATCCAAAATGGTTGCCCCCATGGTTGCACTTTGTGCTTTTCTCTTCGAAGGTCAGCTTTTCAAAAAAGCTTAGCAATTGTGGAGCAAATAGTAATTGGTCTGTACGATTCACAAACTTTTGAGTTTTTGCCCTTCTGTAAGACACAGGTAACAAGACCTTCCGAAAGAGCAGCTGGAATATATTGCTGAGAAATACAGACCTGAAATAATAGTGACAAATGCTGTATAAGAAGTGGGTTGGCGTATAGGAGGTGCTCAGTTTGCAGTATCAGTAGCCCTGTTCCCATGAGCAGGTCCCGTTTGGAGAGGCAGCATAGGGCAATGCTAACATTCACGATGAGCAGGCAGCACCAAGTCCATAGATAGGCTTTGCGAAATCGAAGGCAGAGCGCATGGCGGTAGCTGCTGACATTCCCAAGTTTCAAGTGCCTTACATCTAGCCAGCGGTCTCCCGCGTAGACAAGCCAAGTTGAGAGCATGAGCACCCAGATTTGGCTTGAGGATAAGGGAGTCCCCAACGTTTTGCTCAAGAGCCTTTGCCAGAGATTCAATGGACACAGGGAATATAAATGACGACCGAGACACTCAAAGTGTAATGACATACCGGGACACCGGGACACAAATGACGACCGGGACACCGGGACGCAAATGACGACCGGGACACGGGGAATATAAATGACAACCGGGACACTCGAAAGAGAAATTACAGACTGTGACACTGGGACACAAATGACGACCGGGACACAGGAACAAAACTACAACGGGGACGCCGAGGGGCACAGGGGGATACAGAAATGACGACGGGGACACGGAATGTTCGATTAGCAATCTATTGAAGATAGGTCTGGTATTTATAGTTTAAAAAATCTTGATGAGAAAATGGCTACGTTCCATTGAAAGTTAGTTGATAAATATAAAAAAATTTCCCAGAAAAAAAATTTTAAAAGGTACTCCATTGATAAACCCTTTAATAACCAAACCACAAAAACACTAATTAGAACCGAATTGAAGCTTTTCAAATATGGTAAACTGGATGGAGCCAATAAACTAAGAAAATCAATTAAAAGAGAAATTCGTAAATTGGCACGATTGTACTACAAAAATAAGGTCGAAGCAAGAAGTCTATTAACTAGAATTCTACCCAGCTTATAAACATGTGTTACTATAAATCTTGTCAAAACCAGTTTAACCATGATTTGAATTGATAGCAAAAATTTGAGAATCAATAGAAGCAGAGGAACATATGGGCTCTATATTTGGGTAAGATCAGAAAGGTTAGGTTAAAATTGAATCTGTCACAAAAACAAACACCAAATCTGGATTCAGGGTGAAATTCTGTTTATAGAGGTAAGTAGTGAATATGGACCCTCATCTTTGAGGGTCTGTAAAGAACTTACCGACTACTAGTAACGAAAGAAGGTTGTGGCGGGTACGGACTGACATGATTTTGAAATGACCTGGGTATTTACTGCTTTAAGGCTTTTAACTGCCCTTTGATCCCTTTAGTGGGTTGGGAACGAACCCCTAGATCAATCACTCGCTTTGTGGGCCCAAACTCAAGGCTCTTCTTTTGCTGTTTGCCGTTCGAGGTTAGGGTCCACTTCCCTGTGGCGGTGTGTCCATGGGCAGTAGTGTCTGCCAAATTAGCGCCGCTGTATGTCAACTACATGACACAAAAGAGGCGGAAAGGAAATCAGAGGAAATGGTCTTATAGGGTTAGTCCAGACGACGTCCTTTAGGGTTATTCAGGACCATGTCCTTTAGTGTTAGTCAGGTCCATGTCCTTCAGGGTTAGTCAGGACATGGTGTTATGGGGTTAGTCAAGATCATGCCCTCCAGGGTTAGTCAGGACATGGTCATGTATGTTTAGTCAAGACCATTGTCCTATAGGGTTAGTGAGGACATGTTCTTATAGGGTTAGTCCAGACGACGTCCTTTAGGGTTATTCAGGACCATGTCCTTTGACTTTGGCTCTCCGCAAATGAATAATCAAAGTGAAAGTTTTGTATTAATTTTTTTTTTTTTGGCTAAATAGCTTTCTCTTAGTTTTGATCAGACGATTTTGAGAAAAAGGGTGGGAGAGGAGGCCTAGTTTCCCTCCGATTTTTTAGTTACTTAAAAGGGCAACTATAATTTTTAATTTTTTACGAACGTTTTTATTAGTAAAAATATACGCAACTTACAAATTATATTACGTAACGAACTTCTACATTTGTGTTTTTTTGAGGAGCTTTGCCTTCTTGTCGTACCATATGATAGGTGGTGACAGTTCAAAGCAATTGATTGACTCTTTGGCAGAGGCGAAACATTTGGGAATTGTTGTTGATGAAAAACTAAAATTTAACAAGCATGCTCATACAGCAGTTACCAAAGCATGCCAGGTACTAATTCAGCCATATTACTCAGAGTCAACAAGCCAGATAAGAATCTATGGCAAGGAAACTGAAGAATTCTAGTCGAAAGTTGAGTAAAGCAAGGCTGTGTTCTCTATCCAATTCCGCTTAATTACTGTATAGACTGGGTGCTAGTCCCACGCCCACCATTTCCCCAAACACATCCAATCAAAATTTTGAGATAGCCATTTTGTTCCGTATAGTTGAAAGGTCCGGAAACTTTATCTTTGAGGATGACCCCTCCCCCCTCTCCAGAGTCTTCAGGGCAAGAGTTGTATGTTGTGCCCTGGGGGCATTAAGGGTCTATATAGAAAGGGTGATCGTATAAAATTCGGAAGGGACTCATTGGATTGTTCAGGAGTTTTTGTGCGCTTTTTGAGATTCAGAGTGATGTTAGGGTGGATACCCCGCTCTTGCTCAGCCCGCTCCTGTTATACAGCGCACCAGGCGTTCCGACAGTTTCAACAGCACCGTCATGAAGATCACGATGGTAATGAGATAGACGATCGCCAGCAGGGTGCCGTAACCGACATTGGAGCGGTCGCGATACTCGCGGAAGATAAAGCTCGTCACCGAATCCGTGGCGCCGCCGGGTCCGCCCGATGCCTCAAATCACTGGCAGTAAGCTGGAAAAATGTTAACAGGACTTGGCAAGCATGTGGGAACTGGTTTTGGTGATTGTCAAAATTTGATCAATTTTTCTGAGTCAACATGCAACAAAACAACTTTACTTTCCCGTAAGTAAGTTAAAAATTATTTGAAAAATATTGTTCTTGAGCATATGACTACTAATTTATATTTTTCTTTTTCATGTTCCCTCTGAGTCAACGTGGAAGAAAATTACTTTAGTTTCACGTAAGTAAGTTATAAATTAGTTTAGAATACTGTTCTTAAGCATATGCCTAATATTTGTTATTTTTTTCATATCCCCTCTGGATCAACATGGAACAGAACAACTTTAGTTTCACCTAAGGTATAAATTATCATTCGGTTTTTCGCACTTGGGATTGCGGTAGAGAAATAGTATCAGATGTGCCTCTTAAACTTTAAAAGTTCTCTCGTTGCTAAAGATGAGTTTATCCTTTGCTCCTTTCTAAGTGATGACGTCAGAAAATCCTAGTAGCAAATACTACAGTTGATTTTAATCCTTATTCGGAAAAACCAACTATTTACGCAACCAATATAGATGGAAACAATTCAGTTGAGTCGCAGCTATGTTTTCTTCACTCTACGACCTCACGGATAACTTTATGATGCAGGTGTCTATGCTTTACGTAACATATCCTCAGATACCCTGTAATCAGTTGAACAGTTATTCAACCTTTCATCTAATTGCAACTCAACACTGTTAGAATCGTACGAAGTCGACAACTTAAAAAATAATTTTCCCACTCTTTTAGCGACGGTGTGGAATCACCGTGTTAGTCCGCCTGTTGCCTCGGAGAGCTTTCCAAAGGAGATTCTTCTTCTTGTCGTTATCAACGTTTGAAGAAGCTTCTTCCATGATCAGGTTATTATGACGGCGGAGCTCCGCTTGGAATTCGGCCTTTCACAATCGGGAAAGGGACTAGACGCATATCTATATTTTGCTTCAGAGGGTTGAAACGAATTATCTTCGACTTGGCTACGTTGATGGTAAGGTCATGACTTGAGCATACGCTGTTTAACTGATCAAATAAATGGTCTGAAAACTGCTGTTATGATATTGTTTTTAACTAGTTAAGCGAGCAATATGGACAGATCATCTACACACTTGTAACGGTGTGATAACTAAGCCGTGATAACTAAGCAGGGAGCCGATTAAAGCCAGGAAAATTATTACAGCTTTTTTTTGTGTCGTCAATCTTGCCGCGGGGCATGGGTCTTGGTTCATCCGCTGCGATTGCAGTCGCGGTGACGCGCGCCATTGCGAAATTCATGCGCATCGACTTAGACGACAATGCGGTCAATGAAATCGCGTTTGCCTGCGAAAAGCTTTCACATGGGACGCCGTCCGGGGTGGACAATACGATTTCCTGTTTCGGCAACGCCATGTTGTTCCGCAAATCGACATCGCTAAGCAGTAAACCGCTTGCGATAGCTGCGCGCTTGCCTATCGTTGTCGCTTGCAGTCATGTCCCTAAAAATAGTTTAGCCCTGTCAATAATTTTTTTAATTATAATTAAATTATAATTATGCATAAAAAATTGTTTTTTAAAAAGCCGTAATTGAAATTTACTGAGATATGAATGATACTTATGAACTCAACAATAAGAAATAGAAAGTTAATGAAACTGGATAACGTAGGGATGGAAAACTGGCAATTTTAGGGCTTTAATTGCGGAAACGCGGTTCAGGTTGGCAAGGGTGTCTAGCCGTTTAGCTCTTAGGCGAAAGAACGATTACCAAAAAAAGCCCACATGTACCAATTTTTTTTTTAATACTTCAAGAATAAAAAAGCTTGTTTGTTTAAATAATAAAAATTATTGGTGCAAAAATTTTGAAAGGTATTCGGAAAATAAGTACTGTAATTACTAGCTGTTATATTCATTGCACTGTATTGTTTGTGCATTTTGTAGCACAACTATTTGCATATCATTTTGTGAGTTTAATTATTTGCAAGAAAGCATTAGTCAAAATCTAGAGTGCACCAAAAATAGTCGTTTGTAATTACTTGCATTTTATTTCCGGAGTACCTTTTATGGGCTGATACAATCTAAGAAGACTTTTTTTAAAACTTCAATGAAAGTTACCCTTACATCCTAGCGTATTTAAATAGAGTTATTCTGCTTCACAATCAAACAGTTCGTGGTAACGAGCTGTTACCTACGAACTGTAATTACGAAGTAAGGAGCGACATGGCTCAATAGTAACCGAAACTCTAAAAAATGGTATTTTGATATCAATAGTTACATAAAAGAATCGCATTTTAATGCTGATTTTAAATATACAAGTTTCATCAAGATCAGTTATACCCATCAAAAGTTTTCTCCTTTTTTGTTTTTTAGTTTTTTCTTTTATTATTTTTTTTTTTTTTTTGTTTTTTTTTTAGTTTTTTTCTGTTTTTTTTTGTTTTTTAGTTTTTTTCTTTTTTTAGTTTTTAGCTTTTTTATTTTTTTAGCTTTTTTTTCCTTTTAGTTTTTTACTTTTTTTACTTTTTTAATTTTTTTTCTTTTTGGGTTTTTCTTTTTTTTAGTTTTTCCTTTTTTTGATTTTTTTTCTTTTTTAGTTTTTTATTTTCTTTTAGTTTTTTAGCTTTTTTAGTTTTTCACTTAAGAGTAGAGAGACCATAAAGACACTTGTTGGGAAGAAGCTCTTGGCTCTTCTGACCTTGTCACAACTGCCATATCAGCTCTTGTTATTTCATGAAATTAAATACAAAGATTGGTATGTGTGTATCAGCTTCCATGAATGAGGGACTTTGGGTCATTTTACACAAGGGGGGAGGGCAGATGCTTCAAAGAGTGTATTTTAATGCCAAACATCCTAACTTTCACAAAGTATTCCATAAATACTTAGTAGCATTTGTAGCAAACTTTTATTGGCTGTTAGCGCAGAATGCAGAGTAGAGTTTTGCCAGCGCCCGTCTATTATATTTCCCTCAATTGGGAACAATTTTCCATATCCCAATTGAATTATTTTATAAATATCTTAAACAGTGCGCTGACGGAAGCTGGAAAGATTATTAGTAAAAATTATGCCTTACCACCGCTAAGAATCAACAGATGGAATAGAGAAAGTATCACAATTAAGACGAGATGAAGAAGTTCAAGTGACAGATAAAATATCACACTTCTCTTCATTCAACAAAAGGCCAATCCCAAAAAAAGTATTGGGTCAAGTGGTTTTAGTTTCTTTTTGCTTTGTCTCTTTGTCTTTTTTGAATTGTAATTCCGAATCAATCAAAATGCAGGGTAATTCAATATTTTTTTTTTTCTTTTTTTTCATTTCCTTTTTTTCTATTTCCTGTCCTTTTTCGTATTGTTTTTATTTGTATGTGTACGGTTGTAAGCCCAAACAAGCTCTGCGTCGGCCATTTGTTTGTTTTGTTTATTTATATTAATAAACCCATCTTTTTCTCTCTCTCTCTCTCTGATCATAGCAAGGAATAAAGCTGCATTACCTTCCCGGAACATACTTTAGTCTGTAGATTCATCCCTGAAAGTATCATTTTCCTAACCTAAACCATTTCTGAGACAGCAAGAAGTCAATTAACTAGAATTTTACCAAATGTTGTTTTGTCAAAATTTCAATATGTATAAACCTGTGAAGTAGGCATATTTCTAAGACTTAGAAACAAGAAGAGGGATGACATGGATGCTTGGTAGCTAATACTTTCCTGGAGTATGTTAATGGCCCTTGATTCATTACTGTAATGTTCATTTTTCTAGCCTAACCCTTTTCAAAATGTTAAAGATTCTTCATTTCACTTTCAATATATGGACATATTTTGTCGTGATAATGATCAATATTGTTTGAAATATAAAAAAAACGTAAAACCTCATCAATCATTAAACAAGAATTGAAAACCCTACGGTTGGAATCTTGTTGGGCAAATAATATTGCAAACATTTTTTTTTCCAACTAATGTCATAGCAGACAAATGGCTACGATATTTAAAGTCTGGAAGCAGCATAAAGCAATTATTAAACAAGAATAGAAAACCCTTCGGTTCAAACCTTGTTATTACTCAAATAGAATTTTCCCCAGAAGAGGTAAACTAACTGCCGATGATTTTAGAATGAAAATTATCCTTCTATATCATTCCTCATTTGTTTATTTAGTTGATTATTCATATTTATTGTTTTTTTTTTAGGTTAATAACCTTCCTGTAGGAATTCCTGTTGTATCCTATCGCGAGACTACAAATGAACCAAGGTCTACAATTATAATGGGAGGAGAGACGGAAGGTGTTAGTGATGAAGCCTTGGAATTTGTGAAATCTAGAAATGGAAGGGCTGTTCATAGCCCCGCTCAACGCTACGCTAAAGTTTGACTCTTTCTCTTAACTCTACTTCTTAAAACAGTAAAAAATTTAGCGCAAACAGCGGGGCGTTGAGGAGGAAAAGCCCCTTTCATATACGGAGTAACTTCTGTTCGTTTTAAGTTTTAATGTCGCTCCTTAATTTCATTTAAAAAAAACTTGTTTTTTTAATTTAATTTCAGGACGTTTTTTAATTAATGCATGTTTTGATCTTGGCGCTCCGCATATAAATAATTAAAACGACATTTGCATATTGATTTTCCTTTGCACAAAAATGTTACCATACTTTCTTCTTTCTAAACTTATGCACTTAAAATACCAGAGATAAAGTTTTTGACCTTTGGACTATTTTTGAACAAAATGGCTATCTTTAAATTTTGATCTCATGGATTTGAGATAAAAGGCTGTAGATGTGGGTTTAATTACCTTTCGATCGCTTTTGACTCTTAAAATGAACACTAGAATCTGGAACTTTCGATTTTAATCAAGTGAGCCCCTTTCGAAGTTTATACGACTACCCCCTCCTTACGAAGTGGCTCTAGGAAAAATGAAAAAAATGGACCTAGTTTCGTGTGCCATGAACCGATAAAGCCAGAATTAGCTCCAAGTTTGTTTTCTACGCCTCGTCAGGGATCTTATAAAAACCGTTTTCAAGCCGATTAGATGGACTAAATGTAAGGCCACATTTTTGTGCATGCTGATGCTTTTAGTCTTTTGGTATGATCAAAAGGAGTCAAAGTCAAATAAAATAGATAAAGGAAATTATTACAAGTCCTAGCTGATCGGAAAGAAGTTCTAGGCCTCTTATCAGGCGAAAAAATTTTTATTGGCTTTAGACTATATTAAATAGTTTAATAAATGTATAATTCAATAGGCTGTATCAAAGGACGGAATTATTTTTAATGGACTGTTCCTCCGAGTTTGTCAGTTGTTTTTTTGTGTGTGTCATTTTTCTCAATGATTTTAGTAAATTCACACGTTTTTCTGGTAAAGCCACTAAAATTGAACAGAAAGAGTTTGCAAAACAAAAATGAATCATAAATAGCCTACAATTGTTGAATACAAAATTTTACTTTGTCATTTTTTCGTCATTTTGTGTTCTACTTATATTATGCCGCTTTTATGAATATTTAAAACGTTTTGTAAATTTAACTTATTGTTAATTGCACTATCACCTTTCTCTCAGTTTTTGCGTGTCCTCTCTGCTTTTTTCGCTTTTTCTTCGCCTCTATCTTTCCCTTTGTCTGCCTTTCCCTGCAGATTTTATTTCTATTTTATTATGAGCAAAGCTTCTGAGGTGTTAACCCTTTTTGTCTTAACTTTTTTTATTATTATCATTTTTATTATATATTATTTATTATTATTATTATTATTTTATTATAACATTCTTATTATTATATCCTGTTCAAGCTCGGCAGCGAGCAAGGCGGTCTGCTGGTCACGCTGGCCGGTGTTGCTCTCATTGTCCCATTTTTCATCTTGTCCGCACTTGGTGGTGAACTCGCTGACAAGTATGACAAGGCGCGTGTCGCACAGGCCATCAAGCTTGCCGAAATTCCGGTTGCCGCAATTGCTGCGGCTGGCTTCATGATGGACTCGCTTGCTTTGCTGTTCGCAGCGCTCGTGCTGTTCGGATCAATGGCGGCGCTTTTCGGACGAATCAAGTTTGGCATCCTTCCTGGCGACTATTATGTCACACATGTAAGTTTGATTTGCGAGAGGGAGTATTTGAATTAATTATGTCGTTTATACTCATGGCTGAAGCGCTCCTTGGCTCGGGTAAAACGCTCGGCTTCGGCGTCGCGCGTCGCCAACGTGCTGAGCAGCGCAGCCGCGCCGCGGCTGTCGCCGGCGCCGGCTCTCTGGTAGATGGCAAGGCCCTCTTCGAACAGTTTTGCCGCCTCGTCCTTGAGTCCCAGCCGGTCGCGGTTGTGACCCAGGTCGATGACAGCCGCGGCTGTGCTCGCGCGGATGCGCCGCTCGGCCTGGTCGAGCTGCTCTTCGATCTGCTGTGCAAGGACCGCGAAGGCCGTCCGGCGTCCGCGCTAGAGGTCGCAGAGCGCCTGCGCGAGATCCGGCTGTCGGAGACGGACGCGGAGCTCAGCCCGGTGTCGCGACCAGAGTCTTCCCAGGACCTTCGATACGAGGACGAGCTGTCATCTGAGGAAATGGACGCGGTTTCGGATGATGAATTGGATGAGGTTCAGGGGGCCCGGGGCGGCTCCTATTCGGAGAAGTTGGCGAAGCGATTCCTCTGGCAGTTCCAGAACATAGTCCTGATAGTAATCAGGCGGCATGCCCGCTTCATAGCGGGCTTCGTCATTAAACGGCGGTTTTAGCGGCCCGCGGAAATGCTTGCGCAGCATGTCGTGCCAAGTGGTGTAGTAGGGCAGGTCGCGCTGATCGCAGACATATTCGTAATATTTGCGGCCAGCTGCGACATGGGCGATTTCATCATGGGCGATGATTTTAAGAATGCGGGCACTTTCGGTATCGCCATGCGCCAAAAGACGTTCGATGGTCGGCGGGGCCCCCAAAATGTATACATACGTCCCAATAACAAATATTATGCGTAAATAATAGGCAAAAGACCTTACCCCTGGGACCGTGTGTGGAGGGAGGTGTCATATTATATTCAAAGGTATAGTTGTTGGGTTTTTCAACTATGATAAAAAAGTGGCTATTTCAAAATTTTGATCCGACGATTTTGGGAAAAAAGGGGCGGGGGGCCTAGTTGCACTCCAATTTTTTTTGTCACTTTAAAAGGGCACTATAGCTTTTAATTTCCGTTCGAATGAGTCCTCTCACGATATAAGAAAAAATAACTGCCCTGTTTGTGCTCTATTTTAGGTTGAATTATCTTAAGCTAAGAGCGAAGAAAGCAAAATTCATTTTTGGATTATTTAAGATTGAGTGAATTTTTAAAAATACAGGGTCTTTACAATCTGACGCAGCTTTGGGGGGGGGGAGATTCGTGAGTTGATAGTTCACTTTGAGAACTAACACCAAATAACTTTTTCTATATTTAAAGCGCGAGCCCACATCTTCTGTATGCTTAGTGGTGATTTCTAGACTCATTTGTTGAGTAACTGCAAAGTGTCGAATAATAGGAAAGTGAAAAGACACAGATATGCACCTTTTCAAGTCCTAATTATACGTATAGACCATCCCTATCAGCCTGTTCCTGATAGTTTTATTAACCTAGCTCAATTAAGTACCAAAGTTGGTGTAGCCACTGCTCAGTGCTCAAGGCCAGATCCAGAGGGAGGGGTGTTATGGGGTTTGAACCCCTTCCAAAATTTTTCCGACTCGTAAAACCGTAATAAAATGCATATAAACAAATTTCTGATGCGTTCTTTAAAGTTTCTTTCAACTCCCCATAGTTTTGATCGAATGATTTTGAGAAAAAACGAGCGGGGAGGAGGCCTAGTTGCCCTCTGAATTTTGGGTTACTTAAAAAGTAACCCAAAGAAACATAGAACAAAGAGATACAAATACATAGAAAACATTGAAAACCAGGGTTTTTAAGTATAGGCAATAAGGCATTTACTAATCACAGTTTCTTTCTAAAAATAGTGTGTTAATAAACAGTGTCAACCTCGAAGGAATCTCAAAAATTTACTAATCAAAATTTTACTTTTCATAACAACGTAGCGTACCTTCTGCATCTTGTGGTATATTTCGTTTCTAGTAAAACGTATTACATGATAGAAAATGAGAGAAAATATTCACCTTTTGTATAGAAAAAATGATTTTTTCGCAACGCTGATAGTTGATGGCACGGGATTTTGCTTTTTTTGAAAACAAAAATAGACAATCGAAATAAATTGTATTTTTGTAAATTGTAGCGCTTTTCCAGCTGCATCTTGTGGTCTATTTTGTTCTTTGATAAAACCTTTTAGATGATAAAAACACACACGGACAATAATATGCGTGATTGCTACCATATAAATCCTCATATCTGTATTTCAATTGTGTGCTTGATAATATGTTTTTAGGTTTTGACAATTTTATTTAATTTAAAAGGCTCTTGACAGATCTTGGCTATCTCTTTTGTCGGGTTCAGTCAAAATGATGGAATTATGCTTTTAGTCAATGGTGTCAACTCACGAAAATAGAAAAGAAGGGGGGGGGGGCTATTATTCAAAATTTAGAGGGTGGCAAATTTGTCGTTTTTTCAGTGAAAGTACCAGAAATGACACTTTCCAATGAAAATGCTGTTTTTTATAGACAGTTTATCAGAGTTTTGAAAATCTAATCTTGTTCAAAAATGTCTAAAGGTCAAATAACTATGCCTAACGGAGTGAAATCCAAGTTCGCTATTAAACAGCTCGTGGCAGCAAACTGGAGTAAAGAGCGACCCGGCTCAATAGTAACCGAAACTCTAAAAAGTGGAATTTTGATACCAATAGATACATCGAAAGAACTGGATTTTTATGTTGATTTTAATATATAAGTTTCATTAAGTTAAGTTTTAGCAATCAAGAGTTAGGAACCTGAGAAAATTTGCCCCGTTATGACACAAAGAGCCCCAGACGAGGGGGGGAGGAGGGGGCGAGGAGAAGTTGAGGGGAACCTGAAATCTTAGAAAATACTTAAAGCGGTGAGATTAGGATGAAACTGGATGGGAAGAATAAAAACATGTCTAAGACACGTGACTGACATAACCGGACCGGATCTGCTCTCCTTGGTGGAGTTGGAGGGGGGGGGGGTAATTTTGAAAATTGAGATATTTGTAACTTACGAAAGGGGGACCAGATCTGAATGAAATTTGATATTTAGAAGGATATTGCGGGTAGTATTATTAGTAAAGATGATGGGAGCAGTGGAGATGTTAAAAGTAGAATAGCCAAGGCTCAGGGTGCTTTTTCACAGTTAAAAAAAAGTTTGGAAGAATGGGAAGATAAGTCTGAAAAAAAAGATTAAAATACTAGAAGCTACAGTGATGACAGTGGTCGAATATGGCTCTGAAGCATGGGCGCTCCAAAAAGCGTATGAAGATTTGTTAGATGCTTTCTAGAGAAATTGCCTTCGGATTGTTCTGTACCCGGCTAACTGATCGTATTTCAAACAGCAGATGACGAGAAGGACTCATATCTCGAAGCTGCGAAGCAAGTGCCCTTTCTGGTCCAGAGTGAGTCAGACCCTATCCTCTTCCTTCGACACGAAGGCTACAACCCCTGGGCTGCAGCACAGAAACTTGCTTTGTACTGGAAGAGACGATGTCAGCTTTTCGAAGACCGGGCTTTTGTTCCATTGTCGCAGGTTAGAGGCGGAGCTCTCTCTCAAGAAGACGTGGCCTGCTTGGAAACTGGTCCATTTGGTTTCCTTCCGGGGGACCGTGAAGGTCGGAGCGTGATGAGTAGAAACAGTAGTATTATGATGCAAATAATGTCTTTTGGTTAGTTCAACATCCCCAAAAAAAATCTTGTAAGCCTTAATTTCACACAGATAACTGTTCCTAATATATTTTTGATATGCTCTATTGACAACAATCTGCATACTGAAGGCAGGTTGTGATCTGTACAACAAAAATTTTCAGAAATATTCCCTGAAAATTTCACCTTTATACCCCTATGTCTAGTTGTAATAGTCGTCACAGCAGTACTATTACTAATCAACTTAATACAATTAGCCATTGCTCTTCTACATGTGATTTGACATTTTAAATTTTTATTCGTCAAACGGCTGATTCCTTGAAGCCGAGAACCGACTAGACTTTTCTCTATTAGAGGAACGGTCGATTGCTTCAAAAAATGGCAGTTTTTTTGTTTTTTTGTTTTTTTTATCACCGAATCGGTCGTTTTCGACAAATGATTGGTCTGTCTAAACACGGCATAAGGCCTGAAAAATTTTCAAATTAAGTATGAAGAAGTACTTTTTCTTTGCGTGTCTTTTCTTTATTCAACTGTTCGTGACTAATACGCGCTGCGGGCGACGCGGGTCACGACCTCGCGCCAGTGCATGTCGCGGCAGGTGATGGTGACGGGAATGCCCTTCGCGACGCGGCCCATGACGGTCATTCGCTTGCCGACCTGCCGGCCTATGGTGTGGATGGCGCTCTCGAGCGAGACGCCCTCGAGGTCTGCGTTGAGGCGCATGACCCTGCCCGGCTGCGGGACCGCCTTGCCTTCGATCTGAATCAGCAGCACGCGGTTGCCGGGGGTCAGCCACTCGTCGACGAGCCAGCCGTCGAGCAGCTGGCTGCTCTCACCGCCGGTCGCTTTGGCCCAGGCGCTCATGACAAATCCGTCATTGACCGACAGCACAACAATGTCGTCCACGCCCTTGGCGAGGATTGCGTCCCTGTTGTTCACGTAACCCGGCACATGTGTATTGGTGCAGGTTCCGGTGAAGGCCCCGGGAACGGCGAACAGAACCACCTTCTTGCCGGCAAAAACATCGGAGGTCGAGACCTCGTTCATGCCCTCGGAATTGCATTCCTTCAACGTGAGTTCAGGCAGCTTGTCTCCAATGGAAATCGTCAATTTCCTTTTGTTTTTCTTCCAGTGGATGATTAACACAGAAGTAGTAGTCTTAAAATATTGTAATAAGGGCAATTCGAAGGGAAATTCTTTTGCCCTTTTCACGTTGAAACAGAGATCGTGTGCAGGACAATTTCAATGTCCCCTGTTTTATGCCGAAAATCAAAACTTTTGACCCGAACATGGTCATATGTTATCAAATGAAAATTTTTAGATAAGCACTTGGCTCACACTTAAAGCTAAAGTTTGTTAAAAACTTTAAGCTAAAGTTTGTAAAGTTGTTAATATTCCCTAAGTGTTGCTCTCGCAACACAATTGTAAAACATAATCGCAAATTTCAGTTTTGTGAAAATGAATTAGTGCGAGTATTAAAGCTGTAATTTGTTTCATTTACCTCGTTGATTTTTTGTGTTCTTTGTCTATTATGCTGTCTTGTTTTGTCAGTTTTCTCTTATTAGGCTCTGTCTTGTTGTATTCTGTCTGTTGTTGCAATATTTGGCTATAGGCCTAATACAGTAAACAGTGACCTAGATTAATTTCCTCGATCGATTGACAGCTTATAAACTGTGATTTGATTATTCTCATCTTTAAAGATTATTAAGTAAAGAAAAACAAGTTTTTCGACTGAAAGTAAGGAGCAACATTAAAACTTAAAACGAACAGAAATTATTGTCTATCTGAGGGGGTTCGACCCCTTGTCAATTCTTCGCTCTTTGCGCAATTTTTCTGTTTTTTTTTCAGTTCTTTAAGAAAGATCCCTGAACCACAAAGGCCGTTTAATCAGAATAAATAGCTCTTTTGAAAGTACTAAAAAAGACTTTAGCGTAAAGAACGAGGTGCTGACGAGGGGTCGAACATATGAAAAAACCTTTGTTCCCTTCATCACACAAAAGATGAATAAAATATCCAACTAGTTTCTCCCTTTTTTGTATTTGGTGAGGTGCTGTCCAGGCCGTTGCACTTATTTGCTTGCCTCCCCCTCCTTTTATGGTTTAGCTTCCATTTTAATTTTTATGTGTTTTTCGTGTGTTCTATATTTCGTTCTTTTTTGTGCTTTTCTGGACTTTTTTATTGTCCCTTTTAATTCGTAGCGTTTAGCTTTTTATGATACGTGGCCGTTTTTCATCAAGGTTTTGTAAGCAATTTTGGGAAAAAAGGGGTGGGAGAGGGGGCCTAGTTGTCCTCGAATATTTTTGGCCATTCAAAAAGGGCACTAGAACTTTCAATTTATGTTCGAATGAACCATCTAGGACCATTTTAGTACAACTGGGTTGACACGATCACCCTTGGGGAAAAATTACCACGCATCTGCGATCCTTCTCTGGCAAAAATGTAAAAATTTCACATTTTGCAGATAGGAGGTTGAAACCTCTACATTAGGGTTCTCTAATACACTGAATCTAATATTGTGATTTTCATTTAGCTTGCGTGTATTTTTGTGCATGTGTTTGTGCGTTTTCCTTTCTATGTTTTTTCTCTGTCTCCGTGCCTATGTTATTGACTTTGTTTGCTTGTGTACCAGTGTGTCTGAATTTTTTTATGTGTTTTTGTTTGTTTCCCTTGGTGTGTGTCCCATCGTGCCTGTTTGTTTTACTGTTTATGTGCATTTGCATCTAACTTTAAGTGGCGGTGTGTCTGCGTTTGTGTGTGTGTGTGTGTGTTTGTATGTGTATGCGTTTTCCTTCTATGTATTTTTACCTTTCTCTTACCTTGGCTTGTCTTTTGTCATTATGAAATACATGTTGCCAAACGTTTGTTTTTTAACAAAGGTATGGTAGGCATTGATGACCTTTTCCATGTCAAAATCCCAAACCTAATCATCACTGCCATCAGTTTTAGTTTTTACATGTTTCAATTACACTCACATGCTTGGTGTTGCATGTCTTCTAACTGCACGTGTCTTTGCTCTTCATTTTTGTTTTTGACACACTCCAATTGTTGTTTTTGTATATCTTCTAACTGCCCATGTCTTTGCTCTAAATTTTCGTAGAACCAAGTGGTTTTTCTTCTTGTAATTGCCTTTTAAGGATGTGGGGAGTACATTTTACATGAAAAACGTCAATAGATACCTACATAGGGGATGGGGGGGGGGCTGGTAACTAATGCCTCTTGGGATGACAAGACTCCCAATAGCCTCTTGGGCTAGGGATGTAAATTATGCCAGTTACCATTTCTTTACCTATAGGTTTTACTATCTGGAAAGTGGGCTTATTTGATCCTTGGTCCCAAAAAGGCTCAGAGTGTTAAGGGAAGTTTTGATGAAATATGAAGGTGAACAACGCCGCCGCGGCCTTCTACCTGCCCTTCACGGAGACGAGCGAGAAGCGCTTCCGGGTCGCGAACGACATCAACTTCTTCGCCCCCTGGCGCCTCAGCCAGCTCGTCGTCCCCGGCATGCGCGAGCGCGGCGAGGGCTGGATCCTGAACATCTCGTCCGCGACCTCGATCCTGCCGAAGGCGCCGTTCAGGGACTTCGACGCCCTCTCGATCCTCTATGGCTCGACCAAGGCCGCCCTCGAGCGTTTCACCGCCGGGCTCGCCGCCGCCGTCCGGGCAGTTTATCCCCTAATCCCAATTTTCCACCCACCCCATCCCCAAGCTGAAATTTAGTTTCTCCAAAATGTTGTCAAAACTAACATACAATTCAACCATGTCACCTAACTATGTAGTATCGCTTACAAATTATGATGGTAATGAAGAGTAGGAAATAAGGATTAAGATGCAACTTTTATATGCGTAAAAGATGTATTGAACATTAAATAATAGTTCGTTTAATTGTGGAACAGGAAAAATAGAGCAAAGAAATTTTTACGGATTTTATAAGACAAAGTCTATTTTAATAAGATTGTAAAATTTAGTAGGTTTACATTTCTAGTTCTTGAGAATGGTGGGGATAGCACATCAACGAATATTTGAACCCATTTTTCTTGCATCTGTGTGATTGACTTGTTTTTTTCCAAATGTAGCTGTTTTTGTGTGTAAGGATCTCATCGGTATCCGCCAAATGTACCTACTTTACTTGCATTATTTCATTGATTTCCCAGAGTACCGAAATTAGCATCCAGTATACCCGATTTTAAGTAAATTTAAATTTCATGCGCACCGGAACTAGCAATTTGCAGGGAGCAGCCTCTTTCATATCCGAAGTGATTTCTGTTCGTTTTAAGTTTTAATGTTTCTCCTTACTTTTACTTTAAAAAAAACTTGTTTTTTTTTTTATTTAATTCAGTAAGTCTATTGTTTTCCTCTTCTTGAAACATGAATCTAATACTACCTTTGAAGTAGCGTCTTGATAAGGACCAAAATGTTTGAAAAATTATATAAGGAATACTAAAAACTATATCGGAAGAAGAAATAAAGAAAAATACAGGCTCGACGAAAAAAAAAGAAAAAAACCTGAGAGGGGACGTGTCGGGGTCGAGGATCAGGTCCGTGCAGCAGCCCTGCACCAGGCCCGAGAGCGTCTCGCAGGCCCGCTCGCGCAGCTCGGGGCTGTGGTGGTCGAGGGCCGCGAGCAGCAAGGGCACGACCCCCTCCCCCATGGCGTGCAGCGTGCAGCGCAGCTCCGAAACGTACTCGCGGTTCTCGTGGACCATGCCGAGAGCCAGCAGCTCGATGATCCGGGGGGCGACCGGGAGCGCCCGGGGTCCCATCTCCTTGAGCACCTCGCGAATGCGCCACTGGCGGGGAGGGGGTAGTTGATCTCATTCGCTTTTGACTCTTAAAGGGGAATTAGAACTTCCAATTTTCAAACAAATTAGCCACCTCTAAAGGTTATTTCAAAATTTTTGTTGTCTGTATTTTGGGAAATGACAACATTGGGATTTGACTTCTGCCTACCTGAAAAAGGCACTAAAACTTTTGGTTACCTTTCGAATGAGACCCCTCTGAAGCATATACGAACACACTTTCTATAAAACTTTATATCTCCCCAGGGCATAACTGCCATGAGGGCTGTGGGATGGTTGTCTACAGTTCGTTACCACGAACTGTTTGATCATCTGAACTGAATCCTGACCCATTGATTCTTAACTTATGTGTACTGTATTTGTATGATTTTTGATGCTGATTTTAAGTATAAAACTCTCATCAAATTAGTCTTGCTCATCCAAAGCTCCCATAGGAAAAAAAAAAATGTGAAACTTAGTATTTTTTACCTGAAGACCGATCACAGGTGCATGTTTATTTGTTTATTTGTTTGTTTTGTTTTTTCCCACGTAAGTTATAAATACCTAATTTTTTCTAATTTTTCGTTTCACCCCGATATCTTCACTCTAATCATTTTCCAAGATTTTCGGTTTCCCCCTCCGCCTCTGGCTACTGTCACCGGATCTGGTCAGGGTTTGTAACATGAATACTGAAGCACAAGATCCTTCTAAATATAAAGTTTCATTAAGATCTGATCACCCGTCCATAAATTACAAATACCTCATTTTTCTAATTTTTCCGAGTAACACCCCCCCCCCCAACTCTCCCAAAGAGTGCAGAGCTGGTCCAGTTACGTCGGTCACGTATCCTGGATGTGTGGTCACTCTAGTTAGATTTGAAGAAAAGAATTTTTTATTATTTATACACCACCGAGTGCTATTTTTAATCTTTCTATAGCTGGTTTTGGTGATTTAATGCTGAAAATAAGAAATTCAGGTTTGGAATTTATGATCATGGGTGATTTTAATTATGTTTTGAAAATACTAGCTGGTTTGAACCTGATTTTTAAATTTAATGTCATCTCACGATCCTACATTTTGCGGTTACAGTTCCTACGAGGGTCACCAAGCATTCTGTGACCGTGATTGACAACATATTTGTTTCGTCACGCAGACCATCTTCACCGAGCAGCTGCAGTCCGCGCCGGGCGGCGTCGCCCAGGTACGCGAGAGCGCGGCGCTGCTGGTGCGCTTCGCCAAGCAGAGCGGCACGGCGATCTTCCTGGTCGGCCACGTCACCAAGGAAGGCGCGCTGGCCGGTCCGCGGGTGCTGGAGCACATGGTCGATACCGTGCTGTATTTCGAGGGTGAGTCCGACGGACGCCTGCGCCTGCTGCGCGCGGTGAAGAACCGCTTCGTCGCGGTGAATGAACTGGGCGTGTTCGGCATGACCGGGAAAAATTGCGACATTGATCAAAATCACTTGTTCGATTTAGAAAACGATCAATTGATCACTTTTTTAGATTTTAAAAATGTCAGTAACCCTTATGCGAAACAGAAGTTCTTCATTTCTACTATTGGCCCAGGAAGTGCCTCGTCAATAAAATTTCTACATTCAGTACGTATTTTCACTGGGGAGGGGTGCATGCCCTATTTTATTTCCAAACACCCATTCATAAAAACTAAAAAAAATAATATTGTTACAGTGAAGCCTCACCAGGATGGTTCCTATCTGTAGAAAAAAATTATGAATCTGGCTGAAAAAGGAACCCTAAAAAGGGCTGATAATTTACTTGTCTTATTATTATTACTAGCTGTTGGGGTGGCGCGAAGCGCCACCCCAACACCTAGTTCGTGGTGGCGCTTCGTGCCCCCCCAAGCCACCCCGCGCACGTAAGTCGTTACACGCCATATTACTTACGCGCCATTGTAGTTGTGTCCCTGTGTCCCACTTGTGAATATAGATAGATATATATATGTTTTTAACTACATAAAACTTGCGAATATACAACATTCTTCGGTAATGAATCTTTTGTTCTCTTCGATGTCCGTGTTTTTTTTTCTTTTTTTTTCTTTTTTTTTAAGAAGAACTGTGCGTTTGTTACTTAGGTGTAGGGAGTGCAAATTCTCTGCAAACAAGATTGCAAACTTGACCAAGAAAGTGATATTTGAGTGATTTTGACAATTGCATTAAAATTTATATAAGTTGATGAGTGAACAAACACTTCCATTGGAAATCATAAAAGAAATATAAGAAAATATCTGAAAAAATCTACAATTTGGATCAATCCTGCAAGACCTGTTCCCATGGAATTTAGCAGTCATAATGCCGTTGCTTACGGTCTCCAACTAATCAGTGATTTTGCCACAGGTTTTTTAATGACTACGGCCACTCCAGTTTTGCGTCGTATTGCATGGCCACTGAAGATTAAGGTGTTTCCACCGCTGATCTTACCATTTCCCGGCCATCGCACTTCCGAGAGGACGATGATGTCTAGTCAATAGCGGGTCATTTCTTTCTCTAGTTTTTCTACCCTCGACAGCTGTGCTAGCGTTTGAACGTTTCAAAATCCGGTTTTCAGTGCTTAGCCAGATTTTCTGCCATTATTTAAAAAAGATCAGAAATTAAATAGAAAAAACAAGTTTTTTAACCTGAAAGTAAGGAGCAACATTAAAACTTAAAACGAACAGAAATTATTATGTAAATGAGGGGGGTCCCTCTTCCTCAACACCTGGCTCTTTAGGCTAAAACTCTGTCCCAATTCTTCAAGAACGACTCCTGAAATACTATGTTTGTTTTATTAGAACAATAAGAAGTGTGTTTTTTTAAGTACTAAGAGACTTAATCTCAAAGATCAAGGTGTTGAGGGCAAGAGGGCTTATTCTAACGGAAATAAAAAGTTCCAGTGCCCTATTTAAGTGTCTAAGAAAATTGGAGGGCGCCTAGGCCTCCTCCCACGCTCATCTTTTCCCAAAGCTACCGGATCCAGATTGTGAGATAGCCATTTTGTTCAGTATAGTCAAAAAACGTAACTTGGTCTCACCTAGTATTACTCAATAAGAAGAACATATCAACCGAAACATGAACTCTGGAATACCAGCTATTCTTCTCTATAAAACGGCGAATTGCAAGTTGTGATACAAATTCTAAGCGCCGAGGGGTGATAGCCGCGCTGGTAGTGCTCGGTCGGGTTCAAGGCCAGAGAAAGCCGGATCTGCACCTCGTAGCCGGCGATGATCGCGGCAAGGACGGTCTTGCCGTCGGCGCCGACCATCTCGGCCGCGGCCAAGGCCGCCGGGACGATGGGGGCGCTGGAATGGATCGAGCCGGCGGCATGGGTGTCGTCGAAATCCAGGCTATGGGCCAGGGTGCCGTTGATCATCGCCGCGCCGGGCGCGGAATAGGTCCGCGTGGAGCCGATTACCTTGGAGGTTCTACTCCTGAAATCTCTGGGGGAGGGGCTGGAAAGGACTACCAGGAATTTTGTTTTTAGTGATTTTAACTAGTAGTTTTAATGTGACTAGACATATGTGTACAATATAACTGAATATCAGAGAACCCTATTGTAGAGGATGTGTAGAGCCGCGTAAAAGATAAGAAACTAGGCGAAGAAAAGATAAGAAAATATCTCGATTATTCGTGGCATGATTTGAAATACGCTCAAAAATTAAATAAAAAATAAAAAAATTCTTTCAACTGAAAGTAAGCAGTAACATTTGGATCTCATTGAAACTTGATATATAGAAGAATCTTATGTCTCAGATGCTCTATTTTCAATTTGAATTGAATCCAGAGACATAGAGGGTTGGGGGGGACCAGAAATCTTGGAAACTGGAAATCTTGGAAAACACTTAGAGTGGAGATTATTCAGGAAGAATAAGCACATGCTATAGATACAAAATTGACATAATTGGAATGGATCTGTTCTCTTTGGGGGAGCTGTGGGTTGTTAATTTGGAAAATTAGAAAAATTGAGGTATTTTTAACTTAAGAATAGGTGGGGGAAACTGAAATCTTAGAAACCGGAAATCTTGGAAAAAGCTTAGAGTGGAGAGATCGCGATGAAACTTGATGGGAAGAGTAAGCACAAGTTCTAGATACGTGATTGACATAAATGGAACGGATCCGCTCTCTTTGGGGCAGTTGGGGTGGATTTCCCGTGGTTTGGCTAGTTCGGTGCTTCTGGACGTGCTAAGACGATGAAAACTAGTTGACGTGTCAGGGACCTGCTCAAATTGACTTGATAACAGTCTTTTCCCCGATTCAATCATCTGGGGGGCTGGCTTTGTACAGTAACGCTATAGTCGTCAAACAGGACGACTATATGTTGAAAATGACTTACATGAAACAAAACTGAAATACCATACCTTGCATAGTGGCTTCCATTACTTAAAGATAAGATAATTCAACTAATATGGAATGGTTTTGATCAGGAAAAGCTCTTCAGGGACCTGAGCACTGATTTAGGGACCAAAAAGAGACCGAAGCCAGATTTAGGGACTTAAGGGACTTTGTGGCAGCCCTGTGATTATATACTTTGGAAGATGCTGATTTGATATTAAAAGTAGGACCACTGGGTCGATACGATCACCCCTGGGAAAAAAAACATATAACAAAAGAAACAAAAAAACAAACTAATAAAGACGAATATGTGATCTGTCTTGTGGCAAAAAATACAAAATTCCAAATTTTTGTAGATAGGAGCTTGAAGATTCTACTGCACGCTTATCTGATACGTTGAATCTGATGGTGTGATTTTCGTTAAGATTTTATGACTTTTAAGGGGTGTTTCCCCCTATTTTCTAAAATAAGGCAAATGTTCTCATGCTCGTAACTTTTGTTAGGTAAGTGCACACCTATCCTGGCACCCGGCATGGATTTCACAACAATTCGACGCCGCGTTACGACAAGGAACAGGCCGAGATTGCATGGAACCGTACAATTGCGTTCTTCAGGAAACAGCTGAAGTGATCGCCAGAAGTTTGGTAAACAGCAACAGACCCGATGGAGAAGCCAGAATGTCCTCTTTTCTGTATAGCCGCCGTTCACTCCTCGCTGCTGGTGGCGCCGTCCTGGCAGCCGGCATCGCCGGCCGCTTCGCACCAGCCCGTGCAAAGGGCGTTGCGCCGACGCCTGGGATTGGCGATGAACTTCACCATATCGGTTGGAACGCGTGTTCCTCCTGCCATGGCGATCCAACGAAGGAACGGCGCTATCTCATTGTTCCGGGAGTGCGCAGTTCCAATTTGCACATCGTCGACTGCGTCAGTGATCCACGTAACCCGAAGATGCACAAAGTTATCTCGGGAGATGAAATCAAGGCGAAGACGAACCTATCGGCGCCGCACACCGTGCACTGCCTTGGCACTGACATCATTATCTCAATGTTGGGCGATGCCCAGGGTGAAGCGCCTGGCTATGCCGAGCAGGGCTTCATCGTGCGCCCGGCCGTGTACAAGTGGTGGACCTCCGGTGCCAGCCTGGGACGTGCCGAGGTTGTCGACCGGCTGAAGTTTTCCAGTACCGGACGCACGTTGTTTTTCCATCCGGACGGCTCGTTGAAAAAAGTCGGCGAGCGGGTACAGAATTCAGACCTCGCCCGTACCCTGGCACGGCTTGCACAGCAGGGTGCAGAAGACTTTTACAGCGGCGAGATTGCTGAAGAGATTGCCGCTGACATGGCAGCCAACGGTGGGCTCAGGCCGATGGGAAAATCGTTTACATCGGTGCCAACGAGAATTTCCAGACCGGGAGTGTGAGCACGCAGATCGGGCGGGTGTTTCCGGGTGGGTCTCGGGATACGAGCTTTGAGTCGGGTCGGCTCTTTTCGGGGTATGAAAACAGCGCGAATGCTCTGGCCAGTCAGTCGGACGGAAGCCTTTTGGTGGGGGGCTCTTTTAGCGAGTTTGGTGGGGAGCCGAGGGCGGGCCTGGTACGTCTTTCACCGGATGGCGTGCTGGATCTGGACTTTGAACAATCGTGTCGGCGACCAGGAACGGTCGCTCGCCGGTGCGCGCGAACACCGCGGCCGCCAGGGCAGACCAATCGGTGTCGGTCAGGCACTGCGTGCCGGTCGGGTCGCAGACGTCGTTGCGAAAGACGTACACCACGGGCCGACCGTCGTGCCGAAGGTAGCCCGTTCGCGGCGCGTAGGTCGCCATCAGGTCGACCAGGTCCTGCTCGATGCCCGCGAGCTTCGCGGCCTTCGTGGGCTGTCCCGCGACCCACCCGATCATGTGGACCTTGGGCTCGTACATCGCCGCCTTATCAGACTGTAGTCTTGTTATTTCTGCAATAGTAACAAGGAATATTAGCCAGCCAGAATCAGAAGAATTAAATTGAGCCCTATTGCTCTGTAACGGGATATTATATTTGTAACGATTATATATGTAACGGCAAGTGATACATATATAATCTTCTTGTTGTTATTATTTTACAAAAGAAACGTTTTTCATCTTTGGAATTCAACTAGTTGCATTTTGCATTTGCAACTAAGTGTTATAATTTATACTTTTGTTAGGTACATGCGTGAGGAAAGTTAGGGGTTAATGTAAGGAGCGACATTTAAACTTAAAACGAACAGAAATGATTCCGTATATGAGAGGGGCTTTTCCTCCTCAACGCCTCGCTCTTTACGCTAAAGTTTGAATCTTTCTCTTAACTCTACTTATTAAAACAGTAAAAAACTTTAGCGTAAAGAGCGGGGCGTTGAGGAGGAAAAACCCCTTCTAAATAATTCTATTAATTCAAATTCTAATAATCTAGGAGATCTAGAATCTTATAAGTCTAGGAGAGTCGTAACTTCCCCATTTGATTCCGTGTTTTCCCTTGTTACTCTTTGCTTTGATTAAAAAAACCCTTTTTATATTTTAACTCCCATTCGTTTTTAACAGCCTATTGAGGACTAACCAAGTGTGATGAGGGCCACTGGACCCTCAAACCCTACTCTTTAAATCATGGTTTCTGTTGTTCAGACCAAGTTATTGTTTCCGCAACGAGAGGAAAGGTTACTTTCCCTCATTTCTCAAACTACACGCTTCAATGTTTCATCCTAAATTCATCCAGACAAAAACATTTACATTAGTCCAATAGAATTACGAAAGAAATGCCAAAGGATACTTGTTTGCCTGTCATTTCAGGCAAGTTAATGGTCCTGCGTCAATTATAAATTCTGGGTCTACTTGCCTGAGAGTGTAGGTGGGCGTGCCTTGTTTGCCTGTCATTCCAGGCTATCTAACGGCCCTGTGTCAATTTTAAATTCTTGGTCAACCTGCCTGAAACTCTAGGCGGGCTTGCCTTTCCAAAAGCTAAAACTCAAGTATTTGTCCAATTAGAGTGTCATACTTACTCCCGCCATTTACCCGTGTCATTTAACCAAACATTTGGAAAACTATAGGGCGTTACATAACTTTTTGGTTAGCATGAAGCGTTGTCCGGGGATCACCACTAATACTAGGCTATTGGCGATCACATCAATTGGTTTTGATATTTCTGCGCTGGAATTATATTTACCCTTATTGAACGGCGCTGAATTACACCTCGCATCAAGCAAGGTAAGTAAAGATGGATTACTGCTCTCTAAATACATCAATTCAAATAAAATAAATATGATGCAGGCAACACCTTCGGGTTGGCAAATGCTATTGCTCAGTGGCAAATGGAGTGCGCTTAGCGGGTTTTTAGGTTAATCCTAATGAAATATACCAAAATATGATAAAAATATAATACTTTATTATGGAAACTACAACAGAGAACTATGGAAAGCAGACCGCCCAGAACGCACTATATTAAATACCCAGCCTAAGCAACTCTGTTTATTAAATAATTAATTAAATATGTACCTGCATAGTAGTTTATCTTACTGAGACTAAGCCAAGACAGAGATGCAGACAGAATCGGTTTTATTCAGAACAAGAACTTGAGTGTGGTTGCTATAATAGACAAGTACTAAACATTTTTTTTAAACAAGGTTTTATTTACTTTGTCCGGTCTCTGTTACATTTTACTAATGACACATACCGCCAAAAAGTATTTAATTAAATTTAGGCTTATCAGGGGAATTTGTCCGTATTACCACAAAAGTCAACTGGGAGGCGAAAATCTTCATTTCGTACAAACAAGGAGGGGAAATTTAAAATCCTAACTTCTTTGGGCTGTCGAAATGATATTTCAGGATTGTGCTGTCACAACGGGACTGAAAAGCAAAATATTTACTTCTTTTTACTATCAAAAATTTGTTTTCGAGATAATCATCTTGCAATGATAATCATCGCAATTTTTGCTAGTTGGTGTACCTATCATTTGTTTCCGGTGTATTTGATGGTAAGACCAGTTTGGTTCCAGCGGTAGATCTAGTTCTATTTTAATCTGGTATGGTCCCTGATGTGCCTGCCGAATTTCATCGTCCTAGCTTATCTGGAAGTGCCTAAACTAACAAAACCGGGAACGACAGACCGACCGATATACTGTCAGAATTTGCGATCGCTATATGTCACTTGGTAAATATTAAGTCCCATAGAAACAATTACAGGGATATCAACCGGGACGATTGACCCCTTAATTTTCAGGCGCACCTTTAGGTGGCATTACATATATTAAGTGAACCGACAAAATAAAAAGAAACCACATACCTAATCAGCTCCAACATGGCCAGTGAATGAATCAATGAACCAAATGCATTAGTAATATCATACGCACAAATAACAAACATCTCTACTTTTTCAACAGAATCTACCATTACCGAACAAAGGGATCTCAGTGCCTGGAAGCACCCAAGCCCCCGCTGAAAATCAAACTGGAATGGGGAGATCTTTTTGGTGGGCGGGGTGTATACTGGCTGGCTTATGAATGCACAAAACGGCTTGAAGTATCCGTGGGGGGAGCACCCTACGCCGGGGACGACGAGGGAGATTGCACCGGGGGTCAGATGGCTCAGCATGCCGATGCCGGGCAACCTGAGTCACATCAACCTTTACCTGCTGGAGGACCATGCAGGCTGGTACGTGGTAGACACGGGCCTCGGCATCGAGGAAACCGGCGCGCTGTGGCATGAGATTTTCGCTAACGAACTGGGCGGCAAGCCGGTCATCGGCGTACATTACTAAGCCCACAGGCGCGTCATTTTGAACTTGAATTAACATTGTGTGCTCTGTCTCACACGCACAAACTCAGTTTAATGCCGAGAACTTTTGACACTTGTCATGTGAAAGCCCCTTAAGAGCCGCATGAAACCAACTAAAGAGCCGCACTATATGTATGTATATATATATATATATATATATATTTTTTTTTAAAACTTTTTAGCCAGGAGAAGGAATAAGAATTCCGAAAGCTCGCCTTTAGCAAAAGCCAGTTTTTATCGTTTTTACATTGTATTTTCCGTGAGACTTTTCAATTAGAAAATTTGAAAATAACGTTATATTTTAAAACAGGTTAGACTTCTAATCAAGAGGGTGAAAAAAAGCACAAAGATGGATCGAATATTTCAAATTCACATTCGAGAATTTGTCCAGTTGGAAAGCAAAATATAAAATGGAAAGCTGTATTCCAATGAAAGAAAAAAAAATATTAATAAAAAAAGACAAAACAGAACACCAAAACAAACTTCTATCGTTCCAAGCGGTGAACCAGCACAATGTTTGTGTGTATTTCAAAGCTGGTTCACATGCCATAAATGAATAAAAAAGCTTTACACTGATTATTTCGGGCTAATCATAACAGTTGTAATAATAACATGTCCAAATTACCAAAACAGCAATTAAAAAAATTAGAAGATCCCAGCTTGGTTATTCCTCTTTTCTTAATCAATTTATGGACCGCCATCTAGAAATTGGATTCAATAATAGATGTCAAAATACTTCATTCATGGAAAACTCAACCCGATTTTACTCCTCTTTTTATCGTTATTAAATAAAAAACAACTTTTTTTTAACTGAAAGTAAGGATATTGGAAGTTTAAACCTACTACCATCAGGCATAACTTAGATATCGCTAATGTTGCTCTTTTCACAAGCAGCAAGGGCAAAACATGTTTCGATTGTATTCGGCATCCCTCTCAAAATTGCCCTACAGTTTCATTTTTACACTCTAAACGTTAATGAGAGATCCATGATCAAGAATGCTCTTTTTATTTAATTAAATAAAAAACAAGTTTTTTTAATGAAAGTAAGGAGCAACATTAAAACTTAAAACGAACGGAAATTACTCCGTATATGAAAGAGGCTTTTGGAGGCAAAATTGGAAGCAAAAGTGGGATCTAAGGTAAGCAAGTTTTGTTACATAAAAATAAGTGTCTTTAGTATTTTATTAATTGGATTTTCTTTTTTTCAGGTTCTTTTACGAGGCACAATTGGAAGAAAAGGTTGGATCTAAGGTAAGTAAGTTTTGCTAGTCTTTAGTATTTTATTAATTCAAGTTTCTTTTTTTTTCATTTTCTTTTACGATGCAAAATTGGAAGAAAAAGTGGGATCTAATGGAAGTAACTTTTACTATATAAAAGTAAGTGTCTTTCCTACCCAAGTGACAGGTAAAGGAAACTGGATATTACAGGTTTATTTTACAGGTAACTGGATATTAACCAAAAATATAGTAAGCATAACATGCTAAAGTTTTGAACTAAAGAGCTCAAGACGAAATCAAAAAATACAAAATGACTACTTCTACATTAAATTAATAGTTAGTAGAAATTTTGACAAGTTTAGCAGGACCAATCAGTCAAAATGTATATATGTTTGCAATAATGGCGGTTGGAAAAAAATAGTTCATTTTCAATTCCAACAGCCAGTTTTCTGTGCGCATAGCCGATCGATGCAGTACACCGTGCGACCTGGCCATTCCCCACCGGGAATACACGACCAGACAGGCTGGCACGAATACGCTCGGCAAGTGTCGCCGCATACTTTCTATTGGTATCCCGGGCAACAACCAGAAACTCATCACCACCCCAACGAATCACATCGTCAGAGGAACGACTTGCCTCGAGCAGTACGTCTCGAATTTGAAGTAACAACTCGTCGCCCGCTTCATGGCCGCAACTGTCGTTGACAGGCTTGAAGTTGTCGAGGTCGACCATCAGGTCGTGGTTGCCTGTTTTGGGACTGACTTTTTCCTGCATTAAAATTGACAGTTCTTAATGCTGACGAGTCTCAGATAAGACTGATGTATTCAATGAGGGGTGTATATTGCACGGGTATGCCCAAAGAAGACTATGAGCGCTGCACCCGAAGTGACGCATTTTTGAAAGAGTTCACAGAGAAGCGTTAGCTTTATGGGTCACACTATTAACATGAGTAGTAAAGGTGCAGTCATGCAAGAAAATGACGCCATGCATTTTCATCACAACAAGAAAGAAACTCAGAGTGTTTAACTCTTTACAAATCAACCAGGGAAACAATCGATTTATGAACGTCGCTCAAATGGCGGGCGTCGCTAACACAGATTGGAGTTGGGCCGGTCTCATAGCCGACCTGGATAACAATGAAAGTAAGGAAATTTTTGTCACCAACGGTTATAGAAAATACGCGCTGGACAACGATCTCAAAAACAAAGTAACGAAAGCGCAACAGCAGTATGAAGGCAAAGTTCCTTTAGCTGTTAAACAACAGCTCTACGACGAGATGCCGACGGAAAAACTGACCAATATTTCAGAACTTGATTCTGAATGATAACATAAATTTACATTGAAAGTTAAGAAAATTTTTAGAAATCAAATATGAGCTGAAATGAAACTAATTAATTCTTGAAAGTGAAAAAGGCTCAATAATTATTATTGAACGAGAAAATTCCATTTTAATCATGTTCTATTGTATAATAACCATGTCAAATATATAATTTTCTTTCAAATTTCTACGCATCTAGTAAATTCGCCAGACGCATACACTGTGATTGGCTCTAGTCTTTTCTTAACCCCTATTTTCCCTATACATCCAGGCAAAGGAGAAAAGTCATTGATACAGTAGAGATGTGGTCAAGTCTTTTGTTGTAGGGCCAGGCGGCTTTCTTCCCAGTACCAAAAACAGAGAGCGGGAATGCCTACCATCAATTCTCGAGTACGCTTGGCCAAGGCTAATGCTAAAGCCAACCCCGTGGGAAGACCAAGCAAGGTTCCAATGACCATGAACCCCCCTTCTTGTACACCGTAGGAACCAGGTACGAGAAATGATGCAGCCTTGATCGTTTGGCCCAGTGTCTCAATAAGCACGGCTTCTGGAACACTAAAGGTATTGATTGATTAGGTTTTTATATTGTTCAAAGCATTGGCTGCGTTAGGTTCTACTACGATGCATCTCCCAGCGGGCCAAGAACTGTTTCTTTTTTTTAATTAATCTTTGATGTACTCATTATATTTTCACCACCAAAATATGAGTTTTTATGTTAATTTAATTACATTATACTCGTAGTCACTCAGTTTCCTAAAAACCCTTAGATCTTGACTAAGAATTAAATTAAAAAAAAAAAAAATTAACTGAAAGTAAGGAGCGACATTAAAACTCATTTAATAGTTTGATTTTTGGTAAGTCCAAAGCTATTATATCGAGCGGCGTATATATAAACGGTGTCTTCCCACCCACTGGCAGATCCAGGGGAGAGAAGGGGGATGTTCACCCTCCTAGCCCCAAGATTTTGTGACGCCCTAGTTCCTTGTTTCCCCCCTGTTTTTCACTCTTTTTTTAAATAGATTTGTCAATTTGGTCAATTATTGGCACCCTTGTCACATTGCCCTCCCCCTAAGATTTTGCTCTAGGTCCGCCCATGTTCCCACCACACATAAACATGTTGAGAATGTATCCTAAGTCTTTGAGAATTTACTATGATGAGGAGAAAAAAAAAAATAAACAGGAGGATGGAGAGGGCTCGAAATAAACGTTTAGTAGTTTATTACAGGCTTAGATGACTTCATACTGCAAGAACATTGCGATAATAATGATAACTTGACATACACTTGATGTATCAAACAGTTCATGGTAGCGAACTGTAGTAAGGATCAACCCGGCTCAATAGTAAACGAAACTCTAAAAAAAAGAATTTCGATATTAATAGGTACATCAAAAGAATCAGGAGGCCAGAAGCTTTAGCCTTCTATGAAAAGCTTGGATTTACAGCGAGCCACCACGGAATGAAGCTTAAAATTTAGAAAAAACAAAATTTTAAGCGCTCTTTCTCGAAAAAACCTAACTTGAACTCCAAGCCCAATGCCAGGGTTCATAGGCAACACCGTGGCGGTTATTCGGTGGGTAGGACAGGGAGAATCCGTGCTCTCCAGCATGCTCGCTGAGCCAGGCGAAGGCGCCAGTTTCGGCAAAGCTCTCCTCAAGTATGGGGCCATCTTTGACGGCCAAATCTATACCCCGGTATAAACTGTACCCTGGGGCAACAGATCAATGGCAAAAAAATACTTATAGGAAATTGTTAATACAACTATCAGTTGTTTTCTTCGAGTAAAAAGGTACAACAGATGCACAAAACTAACGTTACTGGTCTAAACACTAGCGGTCTATTAGGCCTATTAGGCATTTTTATGTGCCTGCTGCCAAGGACTGTGTTGTTACAAAAACTATAACAGAGCCAAGGACTACAAATTATCGTTAGTGATTTTAAAATTTTTAAAACTGCTCGAGTTTATCGCTTGATAGAAAAATATAAAGGCACAAAAAGCCCAGAAGCTTGATAATGCTCACCGTATTTTAGTATTAACAAAGAAACAGAAAAAAAAAAATCACAAACACCCAAACAATGGCTTGTATGTGACATATGAAAAATTGGCTTATCACTCTCTTAAATAATAGCACAAGGAAATGACTTTTAAAAAGAAGGAAGTAAATGGGGAATCAAGAATATAGACCTTGTATGTCTGTATTGAATTGAATTCAAACTGTTTTTCTAATTAGAAGCAAATTTCTTGCTGATAGGTAACTAGTCATACCAGTATGTTTCATACCCTTTCACCTAAAGTGCTGAGTGAATAAGAATGTTGAATGAATGCTGAATTTTTCTCTTTTCTAAATCAGAATATCACAAGTTATTTAAAAACTTGGCTACATAATGGAGGGGGGAGTGTGTTTAACAGGTTTTGCAATTTCTAATTGACAAAATTTCAAAAAAGAAATTCAGTGTCGTAGTTTGCAATTTTCTCAGGCCCTAGCAGTTTTTTTTTTTTTTTTTTTTTTTTTTTTTTTTTTTTTTTTTTTTTCGACTTATCCCGCATGGACACGATAAAGCCAGCCATCCCGATAGATATGCTGAAATATGAAGATTGAGATTCCCGAGGCCACTTTAGGAATTCAGAACTCTTGAACGTTTCCGCTTGAGAAATCTGTGGAAAAACAGCGACTCCCGCCGCAACGAATATTGCCAATGCCGCTTGCTTTAAGCTCAACATAAACGATCAATTGTGTTGAGCGTGATTTTTCACATGAATGTGCGATATGACAACTTGAAAATGCGCGGGTTTCCGCCAATCTGTGAAGCCAAGGGAAAGAAAATATTGAAAATGTAAAAGTTTTCAAAAAATGAAATGTTTAATTTTTAAAAGTGCACCCTTTCAAAGTACCTTTTAAATAAATTTACCTTTTAAATAGATTTTAAAAGTATCTTATATCTTAATTTAAGAAAAATCATGACAGCTTAGCTGCACTTTAGTGCTCAAATTTCCAGCAAAATTTTCCCAGATGTGTACCCAAATTCGGCTGGCCAAGCTATGGTTCTGATCAACATTTTATTGTTGGTTAATCAACCTCTTATGTATTGTAAAGGATTTTCTGTGCAAGCTGATGAAGATGTCTGGGAGGAAATTCAGGTAAATAACGGTCCTGTTTTCTATTTCATTCAGTATTTTAGGCCACCTATAGATACATATATTTTGTCATAACGGGGTCAGCAGAGTCATATACGGATTTACAACCTGTACAATTGGCGTGGACCTGTGGGCCAAGAATCCTCCGCTAATCTCATATTTGTAAAAACATCAAACCTCTTTTGAATCGAAACTGTTCTGAGATCGTTTACTGAATCATAATGCTGGTCGTCAATCGTCTATATTCAAGTTAATTTATTGCAGAAATCCTCTTAAAATCAATTTTTGGCTTAAAATTTTACATCTATTTTTAAAATCAACATAATTACTACAAATCCTTGTATAAGTAACTGCGAGTAAAATGCTGAATAGGTCATATTTGAGTGTACATTACTTTCAGGGAACGGGAAATTAATCACATCAAAATCGAAATCATCCGTTTTATTATATATTTTAAAACCTAATCTATTGTTATCAAAATATTAATATTCAAATCTAAGAAATGATCTTCTAGACCAGTGCCATGACTTGATTCCCAATCTTCGTCGCGGCATCCACCATGACACCGTAAAGATTATTGACTTCAACCAGCCTCTCGAATTCTTTGAGGAGATCTTGCATAGTCAAAATTTGACCGGTACTAGCCAAAGGAGCACTGCCGTCGTTGCTCGAGGGGGCCGTTGGCATGCTTGAAGACTCGTTCTCGTTCATCTGTTTCTTTCGAGCCTTTGTGTCTCGACTGCAGTCACGCCAAGAGAGAAAGCCAGTGGGTTTGGAACCACCAGTGCCCGGAAGGGGCGCATCGGATCCATAGGCGGAGAGTGTACGGGAGAGATTCTTGTGAACCTCCAGTTAGTGGTTTTGAAACATAACTATTAAAATAGTACCTGTTTTGTACTTCCCAACTTTTGCACTCAGGATGTGGCACTAAAATTATTGTTTTCAGTGTTATATCACACTTACGAATGGTCGAATCAATGAAAAGCACGTAGATATGAGCAATAGCTTTCAAATGAGCCATTAAACATAGCTCTTAAAAGTTCTGCTAGCCCAATAGCCCCAGCTTTTCTACTTGAGACATGGCGCCTAAAGTGCCAAAATGTTATTAACGAGAGAAAATTAACCTGTAGGAAGAGTACAAACTTGTTGCTCCAATTAACTTAGGGTAGAACATGGCACAATCCTGTGCATAAAGTAATTGTAGGCATACGGAACGAAATGTGTTTGAAAATCCAGTTTCAAAATGATTTTTACCAGTGTGTGTGCGCCATGTGTGGTGAAAGTTTGCCATGCACGACTAGAAGAGTACCATACATGGTGGAAAGACACATATGACTTGATGAGAGTGTGCCACGGTTGACACAACAGGTGTCGTTCCCAATCAAGAGTTTGGAGTGAGAAAATTTTATTTAAGGCAATTAAAGTCAAAATACAAAGAGGCCAGTTTAAGATTCCTGTCACAACTAAATCAGATAAACACTTATTTTGTAATGTCAGGTTCGTGACACACCATTAGCTTCTTTGAATTGACTCATTTCAAGAGGCCTAGACGATCGATCAATTTAGACAGGTGGCCTATCAGACTTTCCAATGATATCACACTTGGAAAAAGCTGTAATTTTTCATTGAATCAAAAAATCATTAAAACTCACTTTATTTATATTATTTTAGCAAAAGAAAAGTGGCAAAATGATAAAATTCATCGCTAACAAATCATTCCAGCCGACCGCTAACGCGGCCGGCTGAATTCAACCGTTAGCGAATTCCATAATTATGAAGCTCATTTTAATATTATTCATAGTGTTACTATATGGGTGCGTCAAACCTGTTTACAATAATATTGATGAAGCATCAAAATATGAAAGTTCACGTCATACATTATTCGCATTAACTGAGCATCAAAAGGGCAATTGGAATAAAACCAGAGAGGAATGGGGAAAATCTGTGAAAGAGTGGCGGATGCGAAATTATCACGTTTACTTGCTGCTGGAAGATGATGCAAACACTGCCGCATTAGAAAGCAAGTTTCCCGGTTTTATCGATAAATACCTGATGACTGACGATGTGCCGTATAGCAGCAAAATCCGTCTTCAGCCGATTAAAGATATTCACCTCCACTCCAATCTTTTTCGTGAATTTGAAGCCAATGGCGACATCGCTTACGTTTACATTTTCTCCCTCATCGCCGTGTTTATTATGCTGATCGCCTGCATCAATTTTATGAACCTTTACATGCAAAGGAAACTGACATCCAAGTTGAGATCAAGGTCACACCTAGATTAATTACAAAACTTAGGCCCAAGAATGCTTTAACTTATGTCAATGGCAGCCTTTTATTAAAGTCTGATGTTTGTTTCATTAACTTAAAAGTCTATTTGATGGTCAACGTCCTGGACCCCAATCGCCAGAGTGTTAAATTCTAAAGCAAAATAATGAATAACATCACAATAAATACAACCTTAAAAAAGCTTGGTAAAATACAATTTTCTAAAGTGGCTACGAATATATAAGTAATGTATCTGATAGAAATTCTGATATGGCCATTTGTTGTTGTAGAAGCTTCAAAATAACTCATTCGATTGGAAACTGAAAGGGCTAGTGCTCTTTTTAATAGTCGAAAGTGATTGGAGAGAAACCAACCCCCCTCCCAAGCCCATTATTTCCTCAAACATATCCAATTAATATTTTGAGATAGCCATTTTGTTCAGCGTAGTTGAAAGGGCCGGCAATTATGTATTTGAGGATAACAACTTCCACAGCCCTCAGGGTAAGGGTTGTAACTGACGCCCTGGGAAGGCCTGCAGCCAGAAAATTATCAAAGTGGGTAAGTTTCTCGAACAGACTCACGTGGATATATGCCAGCTAAAATCTTTAGTGTATGGTTTTGTAAAATTCTTATTGATTTTGGTATAGAAGGAAAATTAGATAGCCAAATACTCGAACAAATAAGTATAGAGGGGTGCATTAAATAAAAACAAAGATGGCGAAAGGCAGATTTAGAGAAAACAATGTTAGAGTTTGTGTAGTAAACTGTAGTAAGGAGCGACCCGGCTCAATAGTAAACGAAACTTTAAAACTTTTAGCCAAGGGCAGTGCAGAGGGAAACAGCTTAGCGAGCCAAAGGCCAAGACCGTAGCCCGACATTGATGAATGACCTTTGTAATAGTCCATCCCATGACTCATTTGTCTTGGACCATTTGTCTCGGTATTGAATAGGTCAAAAATGACATGTAATCACGACCAAACCTTTTGTTATTGCTAAAAGACCACCTAATTTAGTTTTATATTGTAATGGTGAATGTGATCTTGACTGGTTTTTTGTTAAAGCACTTGTTGGAAGGGAAAGTTGCAGTTCCCATCCGACCGCCTGCTTGCGGCGGCCTTCGTGGCCCCCGACGAGCTGACCCAGGAGCTGCCCGAGCGGGTCGGTCGCTACGAGGTGATCAAGCCCCTGGGTCGCGGCGCGAGCGGCGAGGTGTTCCTGGCCTTCGACCCCTCCCTGCGCCGCGAGGTCGCGCTGAAGGTGCTCAGCGCGGGGCGAGCCGACGCGCGCTTCCAGCGCGAGATGAAGGTGCTCGCTTCGCTGCGGCATCCCGACGTCGTGCAGGTGTTCGACGGCGGCCTGCACGCGGGCCGAGCGTTCATTTCTTTGGGGGGAAGGCAATCTGACAAAGGTACCAATAATTGACCGAATTGACAAATTTATTAAAAGAAAAGTGAAAAACAGAAAAAACAAGGAATGAGGGCGTCAGAAAAATCTTGAAAGGTCAGGGTCCTCTTGGCCCCCTGGATCCACCATTGCATCGCGGAGAATAATCACCCTCATTTAAAAATACCCCTTAAAAATCCTTGCCGTCATCATGAATTCGCGCCCCTGCCTAATTTCTCTAAATAAAGCTACAGGATGTCAAGTGCTGGATTGTATTTTGTCATATCTATTTATGTAATTGTTGCAAAAAAAAATTATTTATGCATCTATCTATCTAATAATAGCATCACTTGTTAAAGTCTTAAAACTTATCGCTTAAATACATGCGTTCCTAGCGTTTTGACATTGTCCGGGCATGCTGTTTTGAGTGAAATAATTGGTGAGCGAAAATGCTGGTTGGGTCGAAACACTTGGTAGGTACGCTAAGACGCCTCAAAGCGATATCTCGAAGTTTCGGAAAGATTTCTTTTTTTGGAATGAAAATAAATAGCTCTCTAATGGCGGATCAGGATATTTACATTGTGGGTGAAGGTTACTCTTACGAACAAGGCTGGGTTGAAGGGGCTTTAAATACTGCTGAATCTACCCTGGAGTCCTTTTTTGATTTAGATAAACCAGAGTGGCTGATCAATGATCCCGATTACCCGTCATGGCTCGACGCAAATCATGGCTTTAACTTCTTACCCGTGCCTTGTCCTGATGGCTGTCAATGTGACCCTAATAAACCACCCTTTACTTGTACCAATTGCGGTAAGACGTTAACCGACGTTACTGAATTTGCTTCCAAGAGTTGGATTGTTCAAAAAATTCAGTCATCTGTCACATTTAAAAGGTGAAAAAAAAAACATATTTTCACCTCTATCCTATCTGGACAGAAGAAAAGATGCATCCAAATCAGAAGTCTGTTAAGCAAAGTAGACATATCAATTTATTTGGTAGCATCAGCTTAATCAGAAATTAAGTTAATACTATAGATTCACAGTCCCAAATTAATCATTTAAATGGTATCTTTAGTTTTAATTTCGGAAAGTTAAATTGTTCCTCACATTTTGAGGCCAAAAAAAGGATATTATAGCTGATATTATATGCTTATTTATATAGATTAAGCTTGATGTGTGACAACGAAAAACATGGCTGCCCAGCAGTTGTAAAACTGGAAGCACTTCAGACACATCTTCTTGAATGTGAGTTCAATCCCAAAAGGCCAGTACCATGTAGCTTAGGCTGTGGAATAACCATACCCTTTGATGAGCTGAAAGACCACAATTGTGTTAGGAGTTTGAGGATTGAATTGGTCAATATGGAGACGAAGGTGGCCACATTACAAACAGAAAACGCTGAAACCAAGGTTTGGGTTATTTGTCTCACCAGAAATATGAAATAATGTGACTAGTTTATAAGAATACGTCACACATTTAAAGCCATTGGTATAGAAGCACACATTTAAAAATAGAAGTGCAGCCTAAAACTAAAAAATGTTACCTCTCTGTTTCTCTTTGGCTTATTAACAAGCTACTTACTAAAAATATTATAATCAGCTACAAACACTATAAAAGCTTTTATTTTTTTTATATTTTTGCAAAGGCAATCAAATAAGTTTAGCTACTGTTACTCTTCGATTAAATTAACATGTGCCAGAAGTGCCAGAGTCCTCCCAGTAATGGGTTAAAATTGTAGTTTAGTGCCACGCAGGTAACAGAGTGCCTGCGTAGTATGCTAGGATTTCCATCTGCGGAGTAAAATTACAGTTTAGTGGCTCTTTCGAAGAAAACATTATACAACAAAAGAGTGGTACCATTAGGTGGCTTATTTTATGCTTTTTCCAAATATCATGGTCGCTTTTGCGACAGTGTACCCCCTTCCCCGGTTGGTCTTAAACTAGGATATATACAAAACTAAAGAAAGTCCTAAAATAGTCAAACCAGATCAAGGAACTTTTCAAATATTCGGTGCAAACTTGGACGAGGATTCCAGAGGAGAACTGGGTATCGTTCCCCAGGAAATCGCCGTTTATCCGAAGCTGACTGCCAAAGAAAACCTCGAAATCTTTGCCGGTTATTATGGTGTTCCGCAGTCGGAAATAGCTGACCGAGTGGAATGGGCATTGAATTGGACTGACCTTTCTGATCGCGCTCGAGACCCGTCAGGGACTTTTTCCGGTGGAATGAAGCGTCGGCTGAATATCGCATGCGGCATTTGGAAACTATGGGTTCATGCCATGTGCCTATCGTGTTTCTAGACCTAAGGGATTTTACTTAGTAATAATTTTTTACAATACTGATCCGTAGACTTTCAGCTGCGATTGTTTTGTTGGAACCTGTTTGTTTTCGGAATGAAGTATGCGCGGAAAGCCCGTTTGTTTTTGCCTTTGAGTCTTCATCAGTGCCAGACATATACATATTCTCAGCAGAGAAATAAACACAATAAATATTAATATTAATAAATATTAATTAATGAATTTCCCCGTACCCACTGACTGGTTTTGCAAGTTTGGTTGTAATTGCTATAATGAATTAATTAAGCTATCAAACAGTTCGTGGTAACAAACTGTAGTAAGGTTACGAGCCAGAAAAAATTTAAGTTATTTTAGAAAATAGGGGAAAACACCCCCTAAAAGTCATAGAAATTCTAAAATTCTTAACGAAAACCACACCATCAGATTCAGCATATCGGAGAACCCTACTGTAGAAGTTTCAAGCTCATATCTACAAAAATGTGGAATTTTGTATTTTTTGCCAGACGGCAGATCGTGGATGCGTGTTTCCTTTAATAGTAATTTTTGGTCGTTTTGGGTTTGAATTATTATAGGAATTTATTTCTGTTGGTCTAAAGCTTAATTTGACTCTTTATTTTCGTTTGAAAAAATCCCTTTTCAGAATTTGTTTATTAATTTTACAACAATGACAAGCTTCTGCTGATCATTATATCTCTGGTATAATTATGTAAAGTTTTTTTAATGGCTATTTGCCCGAATTTGATCTAAAATCTAATGTTAATCTCAAAAACCTATTTATTCTAGCATATAATGTAAAATGTAAACATAATGGATCCACACACAGACAACTTATTTTTATATATATAGATTATCCAGCTCAATTTTAAACCTCTCGACTACTCTGAAAGAGTACACGGATTCTAAAGGGATTCGAAAACAGATATTTCAGCGCCAGAAATATTGGTGGTATATTTTAAAACAAGATGTATTCTATATCGAAAGTTTTGTTTTTGGCCACCCTTTGATCCAAAAATGTAATCTGTCTAAAATATAAAGATTAAAACAAAAGTAAATATGAAATAAAAGAGAACATGACCTTTAATTGTTGAACTAGGTCCGTTCCTTCGTCGACGCCCTTCTCGCGGAGCGCCTGGTGCTGCCCGTGGACGGCGCCGTCGAGGCGGCCGAGTCCCAGCCACCCCGAGCGACTCCTTCACAGCCGGCCCGCTACGAGACGCCCGAGCTGCAGATCTACCGCGACATGGGCGATCTGCTGGCGCTGGATCCTCCGGCTCCGGATCTCGACCCGCTGCCGCCCAGCGGCACTTGACGGAGTTGCCTCGACCCGCGCGACCGGTGTCGGTCAGCTGCATCATCCCGGTCTTCAACGGCCAGCGCGCTGAGCGGGTCGTGGACTTTGACCTGATTGCCGCCCTCGCTTTGCGCGTTTTGTGCCGCCGTGCTTGCCAGGGACAACAGGTCCTGCGCGTTGCTTGAGCTCTCAAGGATGCTGGTGACACCAACGCTAGCTGTGAGGGTAATCGACTTGCCACCGACCTCGGAGATGTGCGCCTCGACGTTTTTACACAGCGCTTGGCCTAATTCCTCAGCCCCGGTCAGATCGCGGTTGGTCAAAATGGCAAACGTCTGATCGCCAAAACGGCCGGCAACGTCGCCATTCATATTCGTAAAATATGCACTTTATTTCTTTTTTATCACAAACTTAAAATCAATTTGTGGTATGAGGTATTGGATGGATGAGTACGGTTAAGGCCTTGTTCAAGTACTTATCTATAAATAACGACGAAGACCACACTGCCTTTCCATCACAAACACCAAAAACAAGAAGAACAATAGAGAATTTTTTTAAGACAGTGGGAAACAAATTAGAATGAATATTTCGGCCCTATGTCCAAGGGCGTCTTCAGCAATACAAATAATAAAAACAACTTACAAGAGGATAATGAGCTACAGTAAATACACATGAACTTAAAGGTAAAAGACATCACCATCAGTACTTCTTTATGGCAAAACAAAAACAACATCACAAAATCGCTGTAAAGAATCGTATTTCATGCATATATGCTGTTTATCTAACTAACTCACAAGCGGTACAGTAAATAGATATGAACTTAACTGTAAAAGACATCACCATCAGTAGTTTTTCATAACAAAACAAAACTAACATCACAAAATCGCCGTAAAGAATCGTATTTCATGCATATATGCTGTCAATCTAACTTACTTTGCCTCCTGATCCGGATAGGTGAGATAGAACTGCCGAAAATTGCGAAGATTGGCGACCGAAAAGCCTTTGCCGAACTGGTCGGCGAGGTGATGCGATCGTTCTTCGAGTAGGCGATCCCCGTAGCTGGCCTTTGCTGCTCCGCCCTGTTCTTCCTCGACGATACGTCTCCCAATACTCCAGTAGGCTTCAACCATCGCGGTGTTGACGGCGGTGACCGTTTTGGACCTCGCGGCAGCTAGAATGGCGCGGACATCGGCAAAGAAACGAGGCGTTGCAGGAGTTTTTGTCTCAATTATTTACTACATATCAAAAACTGGATAAGATTATTGAATTACTGACCTTTCTTAGTATGCTAGTAAAAGCATAATGTTTATACGATTAAAATATTAGCATGAACATATTAAATAATATTAGCATTAATATTAGCATGTTGGTGATACAATGGATAGACAATATTTTATGCTTCGTGTGCCCATTCATCTTTTGACACTTACTGGTATCTGCAATGATCCCTGGTAAAAATTTAACTTGGATCCAGCACATCACTTTCAATTGGCCAAAGGAGGAGAACTCTCGCTTGAAAGCGCATTGCTTGAGCTCACGGATGCAAAGCTCAATGACGATGGATCGGGCATGGACAACGGCGACCCAGGTTCAACTGGTGAACTGAGCCACGACAAGAAGATCGAAAAGCAGCTCAAGGCTGAGTACGAGGAAGGCAAGGAGACTTTCCAATCCTATGACCTGTCGTTTGAGGACTACTGCGAAGAACACCGCGAGCGAGTCACCGCAGAGCTGTCTGCCTAGAAATGTCTGCACACGCGGACAAACCACAAATCAAATCATTGTAGCAGGTACATCTTGCCTTTTGATCAATTGAACATCCCTTTCATGATGCCCTGGAAGTTTCACCTTGGCACGGTAAGCTGTTACAAAAATATTGCTGATCTGCGCTTTTGACCCCCTTTTGACGCCCTTTTCATCTTAATACTCAAAGCCTACCATGTTGTTCCAATTGAAGCAATAGTGGGAGTAGTTTAGCAGCAGCAGAAGTATTAGTAAAAAAAGCAGTGGTAGTAGTGTTAGTAACGACATACATATATTACTTTTTTGTCCATTGATCTTCTCGTTTTTATGCATCCTTTTTGCATCGTGGCCTTGAAGCTTTACCTAAGTCCATGTAGACCTTTAAGTTTCTTTCCCACTAATGATTTAGACCAACTCTCCACGGTCTACGACATCTGGAATAACGAATAAACTCCATAGTTTTTCTGTAGGAGGGTGGTGGTATTTATGAGAACAGAGGCTACAGAAGATTTTCAGAGATAACCACTGCTGCAAAAATATTTGAAATCTTTCTTCTGAAGAGTTTTTTTGAACATCCGTATTGCCCGCACTCGTAAAATCAGGTTTTTTGAAAAAAAAGTAGAAAATCTTTACTTGCGACCAATTAAAGGTGTTGCAATGGCCCCAAATTTCATTATCTATGTTTTTATTATCAAAATCTTGTTTGTCTCTACTCGTTTTTAGATGGCAAGAATCCACTACTTGGGCCTACTGTCATACCTATCCCATAACCCTACTGTCAACCCTGTCCCTTACGTTGCTCGCTGCAGCTGGCAGGTCGGGCTTTCTACCTTTGGAAATAATGTGCTTACAAATAAAGTCTTGCATTAGGAACGACCAACAGCCCATATTATCGAAAAGCATGGGGCCGTCAGCAAGGAAGTCGCGATTGCCATGGCAGAAGGAGCACTCGCCCGATCCAATGCGGATGTAGCAGTTTCTGTAACGGGTATCGCTGGACCAGGTGGCGGAAGTCCTCAAAAGCCGGTTGGCACTGTCCATATTGCCGTTGCGGCAAAGGATCGCCCGACGGATCATCTCCATTGCTGGTTTGCAGACAACGGCCGGCAATCAATCCGGCTTGCCACCGTCAGAACTGCCCTCACATCGATTTTAAATGCAATTTCCTGAGTTTCCTTCTCGTAAGAGTATTAAGTCATGGTGTGTCCATTGACGCACTGTTTTGTTGTGGGCAACAACCCCTTATCCTGGAATAATATAATTGCCTCTTTTTCAGTCTTCGGCAAATCCCAAATCTTCTTTTCAAAACCCAAAATCCTTCATTTCAGACACTATCTTCTATCACTATGCGTTGAAAACTGAATTGAGTTTGGTCTTGGTGGCTATGAAACCGGTTTTTCGCATAAAATGTACCTGCATAGTAGTTTGTTTCACGAAAGAACTTAACTTCTCTTATGAAGGGGAAGTTGGGGGAGGGCGGAACCTAAAATCTTGGAACACGCTTAGAGTGGAGGGATCGGGATGAAACTTGGTGGGGAAAATAGGCACAAGTCCTATATACGGGATTGACATAACCGGAGTTGGGGGGAGGGGGAGAGGGTTAATTCAAAAAAATTAGAAAAAATGAGGAATTTCTAACTTACGAAAGAGTGATCGTATCTTAGTGAAATTTCATTATTTAGAAGGACCTCGAAACTCAGATCTCTTGTTTGAAATCCCGACCTGATTCAGTGTCATTGGGTCCAGCGCGCCGGTGGACGGCACCTGGTCCTCGGCGATGGCCAGCACGAAATCCATGCCGAGCACCCGCTGATAGAACTCCACCGTCTCCTTCGCGTCGTTGCAGCGATAGGCCACGTGATGAATGCGCTTCAGACTCATGCCGCACCTTCCTGCGCCGACAACGCACCGCGGCGCATCTGATCGCGCTCCATGGATTCGAACAGGGCCTGGAAATTCCCTTCCCCGAACCCTTCGTCGCGGCGGCGCTCGATGAATTCGAAGAAGATCGGTCCCACCAGGGAAAAATCTTAGCATTATGGGTTGTTTTTGGTTTATGCTAGGTTTGCGCCTGACAAGTTCGGAACAAGGACTAGTACAAGTACATTTCTGTTTATTTTTATTTGATTCTTGATACGCATAGAAATTATTTTTTATTTCCAAAATCCGTTATATATTCTTCAATTTGTTTTCAGAAACAGTTAAAAAACTAGAATATTGGTATGTCTACTGCTCTTACCCTATCAGGATCTTACCTTTTCAAACTTTTTTAGCGTTTTCCCTCTCCTTAAAGCTTATGCCATGCTTCCATTAATCGTTACAAAGAAAAAATAAGATCCTTTCAAATAATTTTAATTGACATATATTATAAACATTCCACGGTTTACTATTCCAAGACTTCCAGGACACTAGCCAGGCGCCTTAAACTACCCATCCATGATGACAAGTGAAAAGGATTTTGACACAGGATATGACATTTGACCAAGCGAATTGGGCGGCTGATCAAGTGATTTATGTATTGCATCGACAACAGTCTTTTCAAAACAAATACCTTTAACTAAAACTTGGCCGCTCTCTGGCTTAGCTGGTAGTGACACCGATTTTTGTGATGAAAGCAGTGAATAAAAGTTTTTATTACTTTTTTGTATACTCTTTAGCTGTGACGAACCGTCAGTTTGTATACCGTTACACTGTCGGTCTAGTTACTCGTTATTATGAGCAACAAGCTTTTGTTTAGATTTCCACATCTTTACTATGGCAGCAAGCTTCGCATATCTCAACGCAGAAGACCAATTTCTTCATAAATCTTTGTTTTAAACGAAGTTCTCTGTTAAAGAGAGATCTATGATAAGAGATAAAGATCTCTTTCCTCCCATTGGCGCTTCCTTTCGTTGTCAGGACTTTCTCGACAACCGCCATCTCTGTTACGCAGGCGATGTGGGCATCGGCCCAAACCCGGCTCTTGCCGAGCGAGTGCGCAATGCAGACGTGTTGCTTTGCCTTGGTGCGCGCTTGGGTGAAATGACAACAAGCGGCTATACCTTGCTTGAGCCGCCGGTGATCAACCAAGAGCTTATCCATGTTCACCCAGACCCGAGTGAACCTGGCCGGGTGTTCCGCCCTGCACTTTCAGTCGCTGCAAAAGCCGGTGAGTATGAATGACGGTAACTCTTGCTTGAGGAGTCCGAAGTCCAAAGAACGGACTCAATGAATGAATAAAAAAACCTCTATTCTTCAAGTGCTTTTTATTTAAAACTAGATCTACGTTGCTTGGTCAACGTGAGGTGTTGCAGCAGCCTTTGTTCGTCTTCACCAAGTAAAGTGCTGCGAGAGCACCACTTTGGTTTTGTTTCCTCGAGATGTTAAGGATCTTAAAATAAACACTAGGTACACCAGCTGACAAAAGTTGCAACTCCCCATTGCTGAAGGTGATTGTTTTCAGTGAAGGTCCCCGGTCTGACCATCGTGGATCTGGGCACTTCGTTCGGTGTCAGCTTGCCAGCGGATGGCCAGGCAAAGGTCCACGTGTTTGACGGTGTGGTCGATGCGGAAGTTGAACGCAGCCAACAACGCGTCCGGCTGAAAGACCGACAGACCGTCCTGTTTGATGGAACCTCGGTGGCCGAATCCTACTACGACCAAGATCTGTTCGTTCAGCCCGGAACGAATCGCGACGACATCCCGATGACGACCGGCGACGTGCGGTTCCTGCACACGCCCTTAAAAAGGAACTAGAACTTTTGAAAATTATACAGTAGGGTTCTCTGATACGTTGAATGCGATGGTGTGACTTTCATTGAGATTCTATGACTTTTATGGTGTGTTTTCCCCTATTTTCCAAAATAGGGCAAATTTTCTCAGGCTCGTAACTTTTGATAAGTAAGACTAAATTTAGTAAAACTTATATATTTAAAATCAGCATAAAAATCCACTTCTTTTGATTATAGCATCAAAATTCCATTTTTAGAGTTTCGTTTACTATTGAGCCGGGTCCCTCCTTACGTATGGGGTCATTAAATCTCCAAATATATATTTAGTCGGTCTTTTAAGTATGCTGAACAAAATGGGTTGATGTAATTTCCCTGGGAAAAAAATAAAAAAAATATGGTAAAAAATTAAAAATACCATATTTTTGTAGAGAGCAGCTTTAAACCTCTACAGTATGGTTCTCTGATATACTGAATCTGATGATGTGATTTTTATTAAGATTATATGACTTTTAGGGGGTATTCTCAGGCTTGTAACCTTTGACAGGTCAGATTAAACTTATATATTTGGAATCAGCAGAACTATCTAATAAAGGTGTTATGCGAGGGCGCCCGTAGAAAATTTTCCAGGGGGAGGGGATGGTTAGGTGAGGGTCAGTGGTGGTTAGGTAACGGAATATATTTCAGGATTTTTTTTTCTTAGGAATTAGTTTATTTTAAATACTTTCAGGAAAAACTCTCTCAAATAAAAAGAGCAATTAAATCGTATGCAAAATGAAAAAAATACAGTATATTTTAAACGACACGGATTCCTTTAAATCAAACTCAAACCAAAATTACAGAAAGAGATATTGCTTCCTTTGGTTGTCGGGAAAACCCCCACCCTCGGGAGGATGGCCGGCCGATTGAGCCGGTTGTCGAGGTTGTCGCGGCCAACATTCCACGCAAAACGGCCGGCGAAACCGTTTGTTCGCCAGCCGCAGTGCTATCAATCATCGTTGTGACAGTTTGCTTTTCAGAGCGAATCATCCGACGATCCGGCCTGAAAATCACGATTCTAATTTCGCAGCAACGCCAAAACGTTTTGTGGGTTTTGGTTAGCCAGCGACAACACGTTGGTACCGGATTGAACCAAGATCTGAGCCATGTTATTTACAAAAAACGTGGCTATTTTACTTCTGGGCCCAGTGCAAGTCAGTTCCTATCTGAAGATAGCAGATTCTTATTGTTTCTTTTTTTAAAATAATAAATTTTAGGAAAGTGCTACATTTTAGACAGTTTTGCCACCTTGAATCATAAAACAATAAGTAAAATTCATTATTTAAATTCATCAATGTTTTTTCGTCTTACAAGTTTGGATATTACCAATCTGTTGATTTCCAAAGACATTTAAAACTACACCTTCAAAGTGAAAGTTATTTCTTTTTGGTAACTTCGTATTATTAATGAAAGAAAGGGGATATTTTCCCCTGAACGTGATCTGGTCTCGCTGGAATTTACACCACGTAGCTGTAGTGACTGCTACAGATTTGAAAAGAGTGAACCATGGCCTATAGTAGTCAGAAGTTTAAAAATATACTCTGAAAAAAAATACGTAGCGAGAAAACATTACCATTTATTAGCTGATTCAGTTAATAATGTTAATCGTAATAGTTTATTGCCCAAAAAATAATGGTAATTTCAAAAAAGAACCTGAAACTCCTCTTAAATGTGGCGGATCGGATCTTCGCGCTCTGCGCCGAGGCGGCCCCACCGCTGCGCGCGCAGGATACCGAGGGGACCACGAAATTCGTCGGGTCGAAGCTCAAGGACGTAGACGGGGCTCGCGCGATGCGGATCCTGGAACGCATGATCGGCACCGACGGCTGATCGACCGCACTGCATGGGCGCGGTGCTCGATCGGGGCCGAGCGTCGTCGCCGACGGAGGGCAGGGGCATGACACGGCACGGCAGGATTCTCGAAGACGCGACGGTGGGGTGTGTCCGGGTCGGTATTTGCTCCAGCAGCGTCTGCATTTCCAAAAATAACCTATCTCTTTCGTATCTCCTTTGATTTTTCCAAGTCAAACTATTTTCTACTCGGTGGCTCGGCTTCAAGAAAGAATCATATTTAAGGCAGTTCTTAGAGATCTGGCTATCAGAGTATTTGAGAATGCGACTAAATGATGCCAGTTACTACTTTTAACTACTGTCAAAATTAGAAGACCGTCTTCAAAGATCATCCTGAGCCGTAGACTAGATATTTGGTCAAATAGGTCGATTCTTAGGTGGTACTTAGAAACTGATGTGGCTTTGTGCTGAGTTGACCTTAGGAGGCTTTGTGCTATGATTAGTACTTAGTAGTATTAGTTTGCTATCTCTAAGAATTATAAGTACAAAAAAACTGTATGGACTTATATATTCTTCTATGCTTCTAAAATGCATTTATTCTTGTGTCAGTAAATGAGGTTTCATACTCAATTTTACAAGTTTACAGGTTTTCAGCTTTCATATAAGCTCATGACTGTTTATAACACGCATTACGAAGCCAGAATACCCAATGATGTTTTTCAACAGTCCCATTGACCTAAATTAGCTAGGATGAAATTGAAAATGTCATTTGTTGCCTTTTTTAATTCTCTTTCATGATTCAACAATTGCTTCTGGGGCTAGTTACATCTTTGAGTCCCTAAAGAGATCAAAATATATTTAATATAGATTATGAAAGAGCATAAAAAAGCATCAAATGATGTTTTCACTTTGATCCTAGCTAAATTATATAGCCCATCATAAATTTACCATGAACTTTACTCCTACCCCCACCTAATGTGTAAGTATATACTCTAGATTAGAATAAATTCTTGTAAATTGGATGCTTTCGGTAAACCGTGAGGGGGGTTAACGCTTCCGCACTGTGATGCACAGCGTGGAATGGCCAGAATATCGGGAACTCGTGGTGCACGCGGTGCACCCAGTAAACGCAGAAATCCATCGCGATGACGACGATGAAACCGGCCACCGCCATTTGGTACGGTGACGCCGGCGCACTCTCGAACGGACGGTCGGTTAACGCGCTGAGACCGGCTATCGTGAGGACGGCAAAGCCTGTCGGCGTCGCGAGGGCCGTAAAGACCTGCAATCCGGCCGGTCTGCGTGACCACCGAGCGGAACAGCAGGGGCGGGATGGCGAAGTTAAAGACGAAATAGGCCAGTCCCTTGCCCGCGGCCGCGAGAAACAAGCCGGCGCGCGCGGCGATATAGCCGATCAGCACGATCCCGAAGACCGGCAGGATGATGTCGATGATGATATCCATGGCGGGCGAGATGACCTGGAATTGGCGCCAAGATCAAGGTTGGGATCAAGCGCCGCCCCGCAATCATTCAGCCGCGGATGGAACAAGCGTTTCGGGTTTGAAGCGCCCAGCGTATTATAATAGGAATTATTATAGAAAAATGTATTTAATTTTATTATCCCTTTTTTCTAGGTAAATGCAATGTGCTAGTTGTTGGAACTGGAAGTTTGGCTCTATGGGCTTTGAGGGTTGCTAGTTACTATTTTGGAACAGAAAGGCAACGAGTAAACGTCACAGTAGCTAGCTTGAGAGATGAAGGTATATCAATCGCGCATGAATTCAAAAAGTAAGTGCCAAAAAAAGTCCTTCTGAGCCAGTAACGGCTCACAGGACGTCAAATCAATGTTTCAGTTGTTGAGATCAGTGATCCTAGAATGTCGCAAGAGGGCTCATTCTAACGGAAATTAAAAGTTCTAGTGCCATTTTTAAGTGACCCAAAAAATTGGAGGGTACCTAGGCCCCCTCTCGCGCTCATTTTTTCCCAAAGTCACTGGATCAAGATTTTGAGACTGGCATTTTGCTCAGCATGGTTGAAAAACCTAATAATTATGTCTTTCAGGACGGCTTAATACCCCAAAGTCCCGGGGGGAGAGGCCGCAAGTTACAAACCTTGACCATTGTTTACATATAGTAATGTTTATTACTTAATAAATAAATACGTCGAAAAAGCAAAGAGCCAAGGTATAAACGCCAAGATGGTCGAACTATTAGTCGGCGAGTTAATGTCCTTTGGAAAATGGGAACAAGGCAAAATTTTAAATCGAAAAGGTTATTTGAACACCAACCCGGAAAACCCGGAAATCCTCAAAATAAACTTAAAAAAACTAACCGAGCAGGTAGCAAAACATTATGACGCTTATGATGAAGGTTGGAACGCCACCACTCACATAATTAATCGCGAGCGCGAATGCATTAAAGAAGCTTTCGATGAGCTGGCGATAGGAAAGCATAAATTAGAAATTGTTTTCGATACCAAGCCCTTTGGCAAACTAAAAGTAAAGGTCGAAGATTCCATTACTGAAGGGGAAGAATCCGTTGTGCGGATTCCCCGCAGCAGGGAAGATGATTACGGAACAGAAGCGATTACGGCCCGCCAGAAATTTGTAGAAAAATTTACCGGAACAAAATTAGTGCACGCCAGCCAATTTTCGCTCGATCCCCATACTACCCAGGGCAACTGTGAGAATTTTACTGGCGTGGCGCAGGTGGCGTAGCGCAGATGGCAGCTGGTAACCCCCGGGCAGCCATGGCAACGGCGATCCAGACGGGCGCCAGTCTCACGTCCGCGATGGTGTCCAGGCAGCGGATGGTGCTGGCCGCACAGGTGGCTGACACGCTGGTCCGCGCAGGTGATCCAGGCGCTGCAAGCAAGCTGCTGGATGAGGCTTTAGCGGCGCGCGCAGCGCACGGCGATGCTCCGGTGCCAGCCATGGTGCTGCTCAAGCTGACGGCCGCGCGGGCAGCACTCGCTGCCGGTGATCTGGGCGCGGCCGGCCTGCCGGCGGGCAGCGCACCGTGGTACAGCGTCGACGCGTTCAGCGATATCGCGGCAATCGATGTGTTGCTCGTTGACGGACCGCCGGATATCTACGGGCTCGGCGAGTCACGACGACCGGGTCTGAGCTTCCTGCTGGACCGGTTCGGCGCTGACACCGTGGCACTGGTCGATGACTGCAAAGTGCCCTTGTGGGGCGAGTGGGTACGGGGGTTTGCGGCCGGCAACGGCCTCAGCGTGCAGCCGCTGTTCGGCAATACCAAGGAAGCCCTGGTCCTGGTTTTAAGGAGTAATCCCCCTCATCCACATAATAATTTCGGTTCGTTTTAATGTTGCTCCTTACTTTCAGTCAAATAATTGTTTGTTTTTTATGAAAGGAGCTGCTTTTGATATATTTATTTCTATAAATACTTAATTATTTAGGTTTTCGGTTGCTATAGACCCGTGCAGTTCTTTACTTAGCCTAATATTATTACATTCCTACGAACATTTACTACGAACTGTTTGATGCTATAAATCTGTTTGCTTTTTACAGTAAGAATGGATGAAATGAATGGTTTTAAGGGCAATCAGTTTTCCAATTCTGTTTCCCTGAAAAAGATTTTGTCAATACATAACGAAGATAAATTACTAAAAAAAACTTTTTACACAAAATAAGCTTTTCAAGGAAAAGTAAAAAAAACTCCACTAAACCAAAATTGATTAAAAACAGATTAAAATAATCTATCAATCATGAAACTACCACAAACCACAATTAATAAATAAATGGAATCCAAAACGAACAGAAATTACAATAAATAACCGAGTCAAATTCAAAACGAGCAGAAATTAGCATAACTAGGGCTGTAAGGAGCGAAGCGGCTCAACAGTGACCGAAACTCTATAAAATGGAATTTTAATGCCTATAGTTACAAAAAGAGAACTGAATTTTAATGCTGATTTCAAATATATAAGTTTCATCAAGTTTAGACTTTGTCTACCCATCAAAATTTACGAGCCTGAGAAAATTTGCGTTATTGTTAAAATTAGAGAGAAACACTCCTTAAAAATCATAGAATCTAAACAAACATCACACCATCAGATACAGCTTATCAGAAAACCAAACTACAAAAGTTTCCAGCTAGAATCGTCCTTTTCAAAATTTTGGAGAACCTAATGATTAAAAGACTTTGTTTTCTCGGCCTCTGTCTCCCCTTCTGTTGGGGTCAAACGTTGGAAACCGGCTTTCTCGTCATCGACGGTGTGTACAACAGTGAACTCATCGCACCTTTGGACATTCTGCAACACTCCAAATACCGCGACCCCAATCACTATTTCCGTACCTTTTTGGTCTCGCCAGAGGGAAAAGCGGTCAAAACCGCAGAGGACCTGGTGATTGAAAGCGATTACAGCTTCGCCAATTGCCCCAAATAACTTTACGCTTGTTATCAAGCGCATCATTTGTTGTAGTTGTCAGAAACTGTATAGCGTGTTCCGTTGAAAAACCTCTCCTAAATATGGACTTGTCCATGTTTATAAACTGGACAAATCCATTGATGGACACGTTTTTGTAAATATGGACTTGTCCTTATAAATTTGGACTCCCAAGTATACAGGGAGCTGAAACACTTTGTTTGAAGCTTCGAAGCTTAATAAGCATGTATAAAACGACATTTGTTTTTGCTTTGAGAGGGTTTTTCAGACTTCTTCTGTTGTACTTCAAAGAGGGTAAAAAGTTAGACAGAAAATGGGTTAATAATTGGGCAATGACTTGACCGGAATATTGCATGCTGTAAAATCCCCCAAAAAAGGCTTCACACATGTATCTAGATTCTTGTTAAATGTCCTACTTTTGCCAGAAATCCCAAAAACCATTAAGAAATTAAACATTTCACAAAATTTCGGGGGGGGGGCCGAAGCCCTCCCCCCCTGCGTACGTGCCAGGTTAAAAAGACTATGTTGCTAAGATTTGGAATAAGTGAAGATTAAGAGTCAATTGTATAATCCATCGTGTGTTGTATTCATATTGTGTTCTACTCGCTTATTAAAACCAACGATGCACGGTTTGCCATACATCTATTTATACAAAGGGACAGAATGTGTACAGCCAATGACCTTCATGAACCAGAGGGTGTGATAGCTCGTTTTTTGATCGTGGTTGGGACGGGGATTTACAAAACTTTTTGCTCGTGGTTGACGAGTCACGGTCACCGTGTGGAGAGTTCGAAACTGTTCCAAGGTTACGCGGAGCGTTGCAGGGCGAAACGGGCGCGCACAACTTGTCTGGCAAATTGTTGTGGGTGATTTTGGGGCGTTTAAGCAAGCAAAGGCAAACGCCCTGGGCGATGACGTATTGATATCGGTGCCGCGTATCAGCCCCGGTCTTTAAGCGAACCCAGGCCCCGAGATTCGGGCAACAAAAAAGGGATGCATTTGTGCATCCCTTTTTGCTTGGCGAAGAGGTTGCTTATCAGCAACCTATCTTCGATAAGCTAGCGTGTACCAAAAACCACCATGGTCTTGCCTTTGACCGAGACCAATCCTTGGTCCACGAGGGTTTTGAGGCATGCTTGTTAAAAAGATTTTGACACATCCAATGGTGAAACAATCCAATTTTTATGTGGTGTGATACAGAGATTTTACAATGATTTAGCCGCTAAGGAGCGGATGACCAACTACAGAGTATTATACCGTACAGGTGGTCACTAAAATTGATGTAAAACCTAAACTGCATTTCTCAATTTTTTATACTGTCCTTAAAAATTTTGACTTTAACCGAGCAGTGAGAAAAACATCTTCTCTTGCATTGCAAAATCTTAGCCACACTAAGTTAGTTCCTAGCATATTTCTCGGCGCCCTCCTCGTAGTTGATGCAGAAATTGACGGCGACCCTCGCCTCTCCCGGCCAGACCACCTTGGGCGGAGTGTCCCGGTATCCGACGAGGTCGCGAGTGGGTGTCGTCTGATCGCCGGTCATGAAGCGCCCTCCTCAGGTTTGCGGATCCGTGATGAGGCCGTAGCACTCGGGCCGCCGGTACGTCTTGAAATCGAAGAACCGCTTGTACTCGAGGGTAGCGTCGAGGTCGATCCGGTAGGGCACAAGTTCATCGCCGACGCTCGACGATAAGGCGAAAATAAGGCTTTCCGAATTTGAAAATTTTATTTGAGTTTTTTTCCGAGGAATTTTGGTACTTGTGTATTATACACCACTCACTCAAGATTGCGCTGAGTAAGCTTGAGTAAGTAGCGTATAATACACAAGTACCGGAATTTTTTCTGGAGAGAGAGTCGGATTCCCAATTTTATTTTAAAACGATCAGAAATTAAATTTTATAAAAAAAAGTTTTTCAACTGAAAGTAAGGAGCAACATCAAAACTTAAAACGAGCAGAAAGGAGTAGCGCCTTCCACAAGTCTTCTACGTCTTCAAATTTTAGACTTTCCAGTTTATTACTCAACTGTTTCTTAAAAGTTTCTCTCAAATTTTCATATTGTAGTTTATTAGCGGCATAATTCCCGGAAAGTAGTTATCCTTCCTAGATTTCAACTTTAAATTAACCCTAGTCACTACTAGATGGGGATATTGAATTTTAATCTTAATAGCAATTACTCGTATATAACCTAGTATCATACATTGACCATGTCAGTCTTCGGTTTACAATGTCATAATCAATAGCCTAGGGTCCACTATTCTTCCGGTGACCGCCTGGCCGCGGAGGATGACCGCTTTACCATGCACGCCGCACCCTTCGGCGACATGGCCCAGGTACTGGCGAGCAATCAGGTCGAGTGTGTGGACGGGGTACTGCTGGATCTCGGTGTCAGCTCACCGCAGTTGGACGATGCCTCGCGCGGGTTTTCCTATATGCACGATGGTCCGTTGGACATGCGTATGGACCCGGACAGCGGCCAGAGCGCAGCGACGTGGTTGAATACCGCCGAGGCCGACAGTATCCAGCAGGTGCTGCGCGTGCACGGTGGAAAGCCATTTAGCCAAAAATGTAAAACTAATATGCAAGTTTTGTTTTAATTATCCAAGTACGATGAGCTAAAATCAAACTCTGTATTAATCTAAACATTCAGAAATTAAATAGAAAAAAATAAGTTTTTTTCAACTGAAAGTAAGGAGTAGCATTAAAACTTGAGCGCACATAAATTTTTACGTATATGAGGGGTTTTGTCCATTCCTCAATACCTCGCTCTTCGCACTAAAGTATTTTTAGCAATTTCAAAAGAGCTATTTATTCTAATTAAACGGCCTTTGAATTTCCAGTAGAAGCAATTATTATATTTGTAAAGAGCATAAAAAAAGGCATTGAGTGGTATATTCACTTTATATGAAAGCCAGTAATACTATTTGCTATAATTTTACCAAATCATGTCCCAGGAAGGCATTTTGAAGCAACTACCTCCACTCCTTCTCCCTCTAGAGGGCCCTGACCTTTAAAAATATTTGTGTTATAAAAGTGAAACTTTGCAAAATAGATCTTTTGCTTAATTGAAGTACAACAAAATTGTTTTTAACTTTATAACTTTGCTCAATTCCTCGAGCAGGCCGGATTCATCGAGCTCTATGGTCGCGAAATAACCGATCCAATGTAGATGCGCGGCACTGTGACCGAGATTGAAGGACAGGTTGCAGGCACCGTAAAGGATCGGTTTGCCTTGATATAGCTCCATGCCGAGCGCGAAGTGCGGGCCGTGACCGAGAACCGCGTCGGCGCCGGAGTCGATCGCGGCGTGCGCGATCTCGACCTGATAGTCGAGAATCTCCGTTTTGTAGCCCCAATGATGCGAGGCGGTAAGGAAGTCGACGTTTTTCGATAAGGTTCTTGTTAGCAAATTTTTAGTTCCTCATATAACTCTAATGTTAGAGATTCTACACAGAAAACTCTCCAATGCAACTTGTGCGCGCCTATCCCCTCATCAATTCCTGTTCCCTGCTTTTCCTTCACAGAGTCACACATGTTAAGCTAACACGTTCCTTCATTCCATGTAATTTTGCTTTGTCTTCTAACCGCAAATGTCGTTGTGCAACATTTTCTTGTGCAACGATTTCTTATGTCATGTGTGTTTCTTTATCTGTTCAGAGTTATTTGTCATCTTTTGTGGGCTTAGGTATCTGTTTTTAGGTGTATACATATATATATTTATATATATATATATTTATATATAGTATATTTATATATATATATATATATATGTACATATATGTACACGTAAAACGAAACAGATAATAAAATGCCAATAAAATATATATAAAAACGTTAACACTCGGCTACTCAACAGCACCTTTCGATATATTTATTTCGATATCTTTATTCCTTCTTCTGACACAGCACAATTCGGCCCCGCTTAATTTACAAGAAATAACAACAATAGAAATATTTACTTGGAAACCACATCAGGAAACCGAACTTGCCAAGTACGTCGCGAAACGGGTGCTGGCCTTGAACCCGAGGAAGTCGCAGATCGAGATCGCGGCGGCCGCCGGTTTCGTGCACCCCAACATGGTCTCGATGATCAAGAGCGGCGCCTCGAAGCTGCCGCTGGACCGTGTGCCCTCGATGGCGGTGGCCCTCGAATGCGACCCGGCCTACCTCATGCGGCTGGCCTTGGAGCAGTCGATCGGCAAGACCGCCACCGCGGCCGTGCTCGAGGCCTTCGGTACGCCGGTGCGTGAACAAATATCCTGGACACGCCTTTGGTTATATAAATCAATTCCTGAAAGTTTCATTCACTTAGCTTAAGAAGAATTCGAGATTTGTCATGGACCATGTCTGGATTAAAAATCATGGTATTGGTTCAAATGATAAGTTCTATGAATGGTTTTATCATCTTACTAAATAAAAAAAACTAGTTTTTTTAACTGAAAGTAAGGAGCGACATTAAAACTTAAAACGAACAGAAGTTATTCCGTATATGAAAGGAGCTATCCCGCCCCACTCTTCACGCTAGAGTTGCATTCTTCACCGCATTGGACGCGAATGACGTTCCCGTTGAGGCGGGCGGGTAACCATGACGTCCACCGGGAGGACGGCATGGCGCGATTACAAATGGACAACCAAATCGCCGTCCCCGGTGACATCGATCGTTCGCCCGCCACCATTCACTGCACATGAAGAACATGGACTCCACTGATCTTGGAACTTGTCAACAGACATTTGAATTCAATGGAGAGGAGTGGGGTCGGTCAATCCTTGCGTGCGGCTCCATGATGGTGATGGGCACTTTCGGGTTTGGGCTTTTATCTAGGGTTTTTGCTCATTGCTTCCTTCTTTAAAAAAACGATTTTTCTTGCAACCCCAAAATGTACAAATACCTTTAACTATTGGCACTTCATTTCTTTTGAAACTGCACGAGCTAAAGACTCGGTTGCTGTGGCCAGAAGCACCAAACTTGCCAAAACACTGAACCCTACCCGTTAACTCCCCCAAAGAGCGGATCCTGTCCGATTGCGTTAATCACATGTCTACGACATTTATAAGCGTTTTCCAAGATTTCCGGTTTTCCCCTACAACTCCCTCAGGTAATAAAGTAGTTCATTCTCTGATTCAATAAGTAAAAACCTTATCAACAAAAAAAACCTCAAATTTAAAAGTAAGGAGCCAAGATAGTCAGTTGCAGACTTTTTTAATAAGAGGAATCAAAGCTCAATAAAAAAGGGGCAGCAAAAATCCACACTGTTGGCAGCTAGCTTAAGGTTGCTGGCTGTCAGCGTGCTGAAAGAAAAGAAGAGCAAGAAAACGAAATCTTGATTTACACTTTGATGACATGTCTCGCCCTCGGCACTTTTACAAGGAAACTGCCGTAAAAACTGATCACCGACCATAACGATTACCACTTCGTCGATAGTTGGAGCATTGTAATCATGTTTCCCAACGTTGAAAGGACTTTCGTTTCCACGAATTGCAATTTCTTTTCCACGAAAATCATGATTTAGTGTATCTGTTCAAACCAGCTATCGATTTGATGCCTACTGATACCCATAAAATGTTATTTCCGCTGAGAAAACGCCTACTGGCGAACATACAATGCTACTTGCGTAGATACAATGATCCAACTATCTACGAAGTGGCAATCGTTATGGTGGGGGCCATATCGCAGGCAATATGACCGAGTCCAATATCGTCGGATATATCGGCTCTTTTCCGATCCCAGAAGTGATCCGCGGTATTAATTCAGCCTTCATTCATGCCAGAAAGGTCAACCCTGACGTTCAGTTCAAGATTGTCTGGGCCTACACCTGGTTCGACCCCGCTAAAGAGGCCGATGCTGCTAAAGTCCTGATCGAACAAGGCGCAGACGTCATATTGCAGCACACAGATTCCACAGCACCGCTGGCTGCTGCCGAAGCCGCTGGCAATGTGATCGGGGGACGTTGCTCGCAAGCTGGTTAATAGAGCTACTTTAGTTTTCTGTCTCATATTTGGGATTAGTGAAAAGCTACTATACTGATATTCGCAAGAAGAGAAGAATTGGCTAGGCTTGAAAAGCAGATCGGAGTCTATAGTGCAAAGTGCTTCTGTCTAGTTGTTTTTAGAGCTTAATTCAAAATAGGAGGCTTATAACTAAATTTTTTCTCGTTTTTGTGATCAATAAGTTCAGTAAATGAACACTTTTATTTTTTATCGTACAGAACCATTGTTGAAACCATATTTTCATCGTTACTTCCAAAAGTTCTTTCGGAAGTTCTAAAAATTTTTCGTCAAACTCACATTTTAAGGGCAAAGGATATTCGACTAAAAAAGCTACTTGTTCTAATAAATTAATATCCTTAAAAATTTGTCCACCCACTTCGCTAGCCAAACGATTAGACTCCTCCATGATTACCTGTTTCCTTGTTTCAATATCGGGAATAACAAACCGAGTTTCGCATTTTTGAAGATAATCATCCAAACCCTCGCAGACAAAAGGCTCCGGGCTTAGAAATCTATGGCCAGAAAACTTCGGGAAATTAAGGAGAACTTGCATATCTTGCGAGTTTTTTCAGAGCCAGGTATGCTTAAAGCCCCAAGCCGAAGATGCTAGGTTATCCTGATCTTCCACTGTTTCCTACTATATAAATACAAAATGTCCGCCAGGGTGGACCCAGGGTCTTAGACGGGTAGAAAAAAACAATTGGCTACCATTATGGCAGTTTGAGGTTACAAGGATATTTGCGTCTGAAGCTTTGGTATTCTCCAGTGAAAAAGTTCCCAGGATTATATCTAGGGAATAAGGAGGGGTTGACCAAATCACCAGAAGATGGTCTATGGCAATGATAAGGCCAGTAAAATTCAAAAAATTCTTCGTTATGCCTTTGGAACTTGTCCTGAGCCAGTAAAATACTGAGCGGCAAACGATTGAAACGGTATCTTCCAAAGATAGTGTTGATAGTAGTTAGGCCTAAGGATGCCTCGTCAAGCAACAACGACCAGTAATCTAAAGATGCATCTATTTTCGGAATTACTTTGCTCCTCGCGGGTTTTATGTAGAGTATTCTGACGTTGGAGTATAGTAGTGGGTGTCTTCGACTGCAAGTTCAACAACTACAATCCGCGGCTTGATGCCGTCACTCACTACCACATGACCAACGCCCTATTGGACAAGCAGTTTGTCAGCGAAGATCAGCGCACCGATGGAACGCAGGTGTTTCTGTTTCGCAACGATCGCGGCGAATCGTTGTATGTCGTCTGGAACGACACCGATTCCACGAACGCATTACTCTCGGTCGGCAACGCAAACATCGTGCGGCGTATCCGCATTGACGGAAAGCAAACGACGTTGCCCACATCAGACGGTCACGTTTGGAAAGCTTTGAATAAATTGGGATGGAGGAGGAGCCTGCATAGCTGTGTTGACCTCAGGTGGCTTGGTGCTGCGGTGTTGTGAAGCAGTAGTACTTGTTTTTATCCACAGTGCTGGTTATAGATGATTTTCAAATACAAGATGAAATACATTGCTCTAAAAATTGTTGAACACCATAATAGAGTATGCTGTTGAAGAAGTGTGTAAACCTTTTGCCTTTATGTTTTATTAGTCTTCAAACTAGACTGTATCCTTTATGATTGAAGTGAGCTTTGATTCAATTTGGGCGCGGCGGTCTGACGGTTCCATTGCCGATCCATGCAGGAGATCAGCCTTCCGATCCATGTTACCGGATGACCGATCGCACGAAACAGGCGATCAGGATATTCGAGCGTTATTTCAAAAATCATAGTCAAAAGTGCGAATAGAGCAAACATGCAATCACCGTTAAATAACATTACAGCGGAAGTCGTGGATCACGGCGGCAGTTTAGGACGCGCCGATATGTTTTATCCCACCGCGCCAAAGCCGTGGCTAGACTTGTCTACCGGCATCAATGCCGTACCTTTAGCTATATGCTTAAAATAGATAGATAGATTTATTCATACGAGAGCCCTATTGTGCCATTCGCTATTTAATTAGTCACAAAACTAAATTAAGGATTTTTTGAATGGGGAGGGGGTAGGGGCAGTTCAAAAAAATATCCCCTTAACACAAATTAATGTTGTAAGTTGCCTTATCATACCCCCATCAATGACGCCCAGAAACCCTACCATAAATCGACGGGCTATTAAGAAACAGAATAAAAAAATCTGCCAAAAAAGAAAAAAAGAAGTGTTGAAAAAAAAAGGGGGGGGAGAGCGGTTTCGGGTGAAACCCGCTCGGATTTCTTCCCAAGGGGCGGAACCCGCGCGCGGCGGGGGGCGTCGGAGAGGGTCCGCACCGAAAGGAAGCCACCTCCCATGAAGACCGCCGCCTCGATCGTCGTCCTCGTCTGCGCCCTGTTCCTCGGCCTGTGCACCGCGGAGGCCGCCCCCGACGTCCTCGTCTCCACCGACCAGCGCCTGGTCGTCACCCTCGACGCCGGCCCGCGCACGGGCGGGGAGCAGTCGATCACCCTCTACTTCGATGGCATATTAATCTAGCTATTCAGATAGTGTATGGGGTATGGGCGGACAGATATATGGTAATTTGGATAAATAATATCTGCAGTTCAGGAGGGAACCTTTTATTGCAAAATCTTAATCATCTCGAAATTTCTATATTGTAGCTCTTGCCCACAGTTCAATAAACAAAACGTTGGGATTGCCTGACGAGAAGTAAATTATTTGTAATGTTGGTTGACAGTCACTTTGTCTAACAAATGAGAGGTAAGTTTTATCAGCTTTTCGAAGGTACTTAAAAGCTGGGCTAATGGTTAGCATGAAGTGAACACTTTAAATTTTTAAATTCGTCAAAATATTCTTTTTTTAATGGCTAAAATATTATTCTTAGTTCTTTGACCAATTGTTATTTTTTTAACTATTTTATGTAATAAAGGAGTTTTTTCTTATTTAACTCCTTGAAATTATACTATAACTTGTATATTATACAAAAACTCGTTCAGTATAATCATTATATGGATAATTTTTTTAACAAATGAATTATTTTATATAATATATATAGGCAAAACAATTAGAAAAAGAAGGATATGAAGTTTGACTTTGGGAAAGAAGTGAGCGTGGGAGGGGGCCTACGTGTCCTCCAATTTTTTTGGTCACTTAAAAAATGGCACTAGAACTTTTAAATTTCGTTAGAATGAGCCCTCTCGCAACATTCTAGGACTTGTGGGTAAATACGATCACCCCTGGAAAAAATCATTAAGATCTTCTAACTTTTAGCGGCTGTTTCCCCTTATTTTTTAAAATAAAGCAAATTTTCTCAAGCATTTAACTTTTGATGGGCAAAACTAAACTTAATGAAACTTATATATTTCGAACCAATATCAAATTCGTTTTTCTGACAACCCCCCCCCCCCTGACGAAGCCTTAATAATACATTTCATTATCACATGATCACGTCATCCTTCTTTGTCAATACGGCTTTCTGCGTTCTCAACTCTGACGAAATTTAGTTTTGCCAAAGTGAGAACAATACAACTATGAATGTAAATATTATTTGAAATAGTTTTTAGAAGCTGATAGCAATGGAAGATACATGATAACCTGATTATTACAAACATGCTGCATTTTATAAAGTAACAAATTCATCGTCTGGGAATTTTCCTGCATATCCATTAATTGAATCGCAACCAATTGCAATTGATCAAAAATGTAAATTCTGCAAAGAGCATGGCAATCCAGACAGCAATCTAAATTCAGAAACAGAATCACTTTTAAAAATTAAAGAAAAAATGATTGCAGATACAGGATTTATCTGGAGATACGCCACAAATATTGGAGAATTAGATGATCATCAAGGGATGGAATCAGGGTGGATTTTAGAAGATGAATAAATCCCAAAAATAGGAATTAGTAGTATTTCATACAAAAATACAAAAAGCATTAGACATGAAGTTATTTCTAACCATGCTAGAACTTTGGTCTCTTATTTACGAGGATGAACGTATTCAAAGACGCCAAGGCTAACAAGCTAATTACCGTCACATTAAGAATATGATAAAAATCTTTGAAAAATGCGATACCGAAAATTTGTCTTTTTCCGAGATACATGATTATTTTGCCTACCGAGGTTCCTGTTATTCCTGCTGTGACTTATTCTAGCTTCGCCTCAAAGCTTGTGTAAGCAATGATTCGGAACTTAGGAAGATTCGTGAGAAATTTTCGTCTTATGCCCATCGATCGTCATCTCAACGCCTTCAAGCAGGCTGCCCGCGAGCTTCAGGTGTGCGTACGCGATCCGCTCCACAGCGCTCGGCGGCGGCTCCGTCCCGTGCAGCCGCTCGATCCTCGACGCGCACCGCAGCGCGTTCGCGAAATCGCCTTCCGTATCCAGCCGCGAGAAATGCTGCTCGATCGACTCTTCGACCTGAGCCGGCGAGACCGTCGAATTCAGGGGGTCCCGGAGAACCAGTTCGATCGCGCGGTCGTACGCGCCGAAAGCGGCATCGAGCCTGGTGCCGTAGCGTATGTTGGTTTCCACGCTGGTCAGATTGTCCTGCGGTCGACCGATCTCCAGGCGCCAGAAAGGCATGACCTGCATCAAACCCTGAGCACCAACCACTGAAATGGCGTAGCGATCAAACGCCGATTCGATCTGCATGACCGCAAGCACCAGGTCTGGATCCAGGCCCTGGACTGCAGCTTCTCGATAAACCAGTTGCAGGAGCGTCAGTCGCTCCGGTTGGTTTTTGATGTAGCGGGTCAGGCGTTGATCCGAGACACGCAACCAGACTTCCTATGGAAACAATAAAACTTGAGGAGGGATAATTTATAGGGCTAATAAATAAGGAGGGCTAAAAAATGAGGAGGGCTAATAAATTATTTATAAGTTTTGTATTTGTAAAGGTTTTTTAAGTACTTTGCAAAGCTTAAAGTTAAATTCAAATTTATTATTTTCATTTTAAAAGTAAATTTAATAAAATTCAAATTTGATTAAATTTAAGATCAAATTCAAAATTTATTTTAAATTTTAAATTTAACATGAAAAGTTAGTTTTGTAAAGTATTTGTAATTAAGTTACAACACGTCGGAGCTTTCGGAAGAAAGCATTTTGGCCGACTTAGGGCTTGGCAGCGTCTCCAAAAACCTGTTGAATGAAATTCAGATTCTCAAGTCAAGGACTTTAATGCAGGAAGTGATCGAGACGCTTGATCTGGAGGTGATTTATTTTGAGGAAGGCCGGGTAAGAAATAGCGAGTTGTATCCTCGCTATCCGGTATATGTCGACTCTTTTCACTTAGAACCCAAAGGCTATCGGGAACAAATCCGGATTGAAGTGATTGATTCTACGCGTTTTTCCTGTGGAGGTCTTCTTGGCAAGAGAGTGAATAAAATCTGACGGAAGCGCAAATGTTTTCTTCCAAAGGGGTTTAATAAAGAGGGGTATTTAGTCTAATTCAGAGAAATACAGGCAACAGTCTAGAAGAAAAATACCTGGCATAAAAACCGAATCACTATAGGCTACAAATTTGCACCAACAAATACCGTGCTTATAGGAGTTTTGCATTATAGGCTACTTAGATGGCAATTAAATAAAAAAAAACTAGTTTTGTAAGTAAAAGTAAGGAGCGATATTAAAACTTAAATGTGGTGATTTTAATTCGAGACCAACATCATTTCTTTATCATGTCCTCGTGCCATGGTATATGCCGATATTTCCCGCTGGTTGTTATTTTTTAGCTCATTACTTTTTTTTAAGTTTATATGCAAATGAGATTGCGTGATGTTTCTATATTTTTAGCATAACTTCCAAGTGGACGCACTTTTAACCCGAATGAAACATGTCAAAAAATTTCACAGTTATATCATTTGTCCTCGTGTTGTTGCACAACAAACTAATTATATAAAAATATTACGTAAATGATTTTCGAAGCTGATTGAAGTACAGCAGTGCACAGTTGGAGATCTACACACCGTGTTAACAAACCTTCTGTTTAAAAAAAAGTGCAGTGTCACAGCAGAATCTAATCGGTTTCGTATAAAACAGTGCATTGGTCATGGTGGGAGGACAAGGTAGTGTGCAAGCAAAAAATTCATTTAATTTACCGTACCTATTTTTCCTCGGGTGCACATGCCATTCAATCCATTTGTGTGCTAGTACAGCGAGTCAGAAGCTACCTGAAGACATTGAAGAATTCTGTCAGGATCTCTATAGTGTAACACACCCCTCAGTATTCTGCAGAGTTTCACCTTAATGCCATTAGCCTTTTCGGATAAACCCAATATCAAAAATTAAAATTTGAATTAAAATCAAGTAGTTGAGGGCATCAAGCCATGGCTAATTGTAGAAAAAGCCAAGACATATAGTCCGAGGGAGTGAGAGGCATTTCCCTAATGATAAAATTTGCAGGTAAACAGTGGGTAAATTGCATAATTCTCAATCCTTGCCTTGGGGCTATGGGAATGATGAAAATGCGACGGTTGAAATGAACGAGTATACTAAATGGGTCTATATACTATTTACTATTCGTCTATATACTATACACGACTATATACACCTAGACTTCATTTTCAAATGATAAGGAGCAACCAAACTAATTTCCTGTAAAATATTGACAGTTTCATTGGAGTTACTGTCTTTATTGTATATGTTGAGGCTTGACTAGACTAATTTTTATAGGCTGTTGTTCTAAAGTGCTAATTTGGTGGTGAAAGTTATGAATACTTGACCAGCCATAGCGCTATTTCTTATTTTGGCAATACATGTTTTGGCGTCAGGGTTTCGCTCGAAACGAGATAAAAATAAAATACGTAACACCCAAGTGTGTGCACTATGTCACCCTCAGTTACAACCAGGGATTCCCCACATGAGTAGCGGACCCTGAGGGTTTTTCCCACCTGGCCCTCATAGGTTTTTCAACAGTTAAGTAACAACCAAGAAATCTGAAAGAAAAAATTTGCATTAGTAACTAATTACGTAACAACCAACTAACTATAGTATTACGTAACAAACAGGTGCGCTTAATCAATACAAATGTCTTGAGGGCTTAGCAACTTCAAGTTTAAAAATCTGGACACATATAGTAGAGTTTAATTTAGTTATATACCTTCTCTAGTGGACCTAAAAGATAAAACTTGATACCATTCGCAAATAAGTCTATCTTTGCTGTTTGACAGCTTGGATAAACTTAGAGCATTTTGATTTAGTTAAATTTTTAAGAGCAAAAGTAGTAATAGAAGTAGCCCCGAAAGTTTGCACATAATACCCTCAGCGGTTGTCGTATACGTCTGAGATGTCTTATTGGCAATCAGCATATACACAGTGCTTTTTGATTCAAAAATAAAGTTAAAAATACCTCTTTTTTCTAATATTTCAGAATTAACCCCTCCCCCAACTACCCCAAAGAGAGCGGATCCGTTCCAGTAATGTCAATCATGTATCTAGGACTTGTGCTTATTTTTCTCACCAAGTTTCATCCCGATCCCTCCACTTTAAGTGTTTTCAAAGTTTTAGGTTCCCCCCTCCCAACTCCCCCCCCCCTAATGTCACCAGATCCGGTCGGGATTTAAATTAAGAGCTCTGAGACACGATATCCTTCTAAATATCAAATTCCATTGAGATCCGATAGAGAGAAACACAAACACACAAAGACAGACAATCTCACAGCTGCACAACGTAAATTATCCAATAAATCTATACCAAAGGATGAGTTGCCAATTAAAAATGAAAACAATATATTGGCTATGTAAGCGGAAATTTATTGAGGGTAGTTTGGGGAATGTCAGGACAGTTGGCTATGTAAGCGGAAATTTATTGAGGGTAGTTTGGGGAATGTCAGGACAGGCAAACAGGTGGTCAGAAACACAGGTACAGAGAGAGAAAGACAGAAACACAAACAGATACAGACAGCAGCTAATAGACCGAGCTCCCAAATCAGTTAAATTTGAAACACAGCTATGTTGGCCAGCTTGTACAAACATGTCACGATTTTGTTTTTAATTCCAATGTTTTTATTATTTTCTAAATGAAAATATCCAGTCTTACAGAATTTTCAAAAACGATATGTTTTTTAAGCTTTGTAATTTTCCGAAAATGTATATAAAATAGCCATAAAAAATTGTATGCTTGGCAGATCGTATATTAAGATCTGACTAAGATTGAAGCCTTTTTCTCTGTGTAAACTAGCCAGTGTCAGTCCAAGTCTTAGCACCCAGCCTTTTTTTTCTCCGATGAAACAACGTTAAAAAAAATTATAGGTAGTGACCTAGCATACTTAATGAGTAAACCAGACTCCTGGATGAATGTTATTAGAATTCAAAAAGAAAACCTAGTGACCTAGCATACTTAATGAGTAAACCAGACTCCTGGATGAATGTTATTAGAATTCAAAAAGAAAAGCAAGAGAACCCTTGGGTTGGAAGGACCTTACTACTAACAAATACAAGGTCAATGCATGGATTAATTCACAGAACCTTCAGGCTGTTGAAAAACGTAGCGAGCGAAGGTAGGTCGTGTTCCGCCGGCGCGCAGCAACCGCAACGTATGAGTAAATACGTGAGGATTGCGAGCACCGCCGGGACGCGAGATACCGAGCGCAGTAGTTTTTCAACAGCCTGCTAAGGAACCTCTGAATAAGTCTGGATTGAGCAGCTTGTGTTTGAGATGCGCAGAATCAAGGCGCGAATCGCACGTAACAGCCCGCTATTGCGAAGCTTCGTCACGCAGAGTCTGTGCATGCCAAACGCAAGATGCCGATTCGGATGCCGGGTCTTGCGCCCGGCATGACGACGTTCAGTGCGGGGCCGGGGAGGCCCTCAGTCGATCGGGGTGATCTCGAAATCGACCAGGTCATCCCAATGCGCGGTCCAGATGTCGAACAGGCTGGGATCTCTGGTTTCCATTAGTTGGTAACAGATGTCCTGCTCTCGATTGACCCAGGAGTTGAGGTAGTGAAGGCCGGCCGGCAGCATCCGGCCTTTTGTCTCGTACCGCTCATAAACCGCATCGAAGCAACCCGGCTTGAAACGCTCGATCACCATGTGCCAATAATGGGGTAATTTTTTCCGAAAGCGCCGTTAAGGGGGCCCATTTTGTGGAATTGTGTTCCCAGCGGAAAATACCGCTAATATTTTTGCAGAATATTACCGGATTTATGGTCGGCCAGAAATATGAAGCAGGCGGGATTGCCAAGGACGGGGCTAAACTGGTGACAGCCGTTGCCACGACCAAGGTTCCCAAATTGACAATGATCATTGGCGGCTCTTTTGGCGCAGGTAATTATGGCATGTGCGGACGGGCCTATTCACCCAGATTTTTGTGGACCTATCCTTTTCAATTGGTTCCTAATTGGTTCCTAATTGGTAATTGGTTCCTAATTTCAATTGGCTCCTAATTGGTTGGTTCCTAATTCTACGAATGGAAATACATCTTAGAAGACTAGGAAAAATTGGGAATTCATTTTTCATGGTTGTAGGAATCACAATGAACCATGGTCAATAGTAACTGTAAGTTTAAAAGCCTGCTTTTGAAGAAAAAAACAGTATCTGTTGATAGGAATTTTCATTTAAATGTGATTCAAGAACGGAAACAGTTGTTTGGATTTATTTTTTTCAGAAATTAAAATTTACTGATACAATTTATTTTGATATAATTGATATGGTTGGTTTAATATATATATTTTTTTTAGCGTTAAGGATGCCTTTTTAGACTTTTAAAGGGCCGTAGTCCCGTTTTTTTCCTTCATTGGGAAAGTTCTCTCTCTTGTGTTTTTTTTTTTTTTTTTTTTTTTTAAGTTTTACCACATTCGGAATGACTTACCTAAATTTGAAAAAAATAAACAGTGATTTAAAAAGGCAGGCAGTAGACGCAGAATAACCAAAAAACTCTATTTGTCTTTAGTCTCTATTAAAACATTTTCGGAGCTCATGGACGCGCCGAAACGTGGATGAAGATTTGCTAGATGTTTTACAGAGATTTAACTACCGGGCCCGTACCGACGACCAAAGATGGTTCAGTTTCGCCAAACGGGAATTATAAGCACAAACTTGTTTTTCTGCAGCTATAATGGGGTCAGCAATGGCAAATTTTCTAACTAGATAAGAGTTGCGGGTCCAAGGAGGAAAACGTAAAAGGTATTTTGCGAATCGGAAGAAAACTGAACGAATTTTTGACTTCCTTCCAGCCCGGATTTTTGATTGTCCTAGCTCGTCTAGGAATAGATGGTATTTTAGCCTAGGTAACTTTGGTGTTGGGAAAGAAAACACTAATGGCTACAGACTGCTGCAATTCTGTAGGTATAACAATCTAGACATAACCAACACAGTGTTTTGGTATAAAATGGCCTATAAACTAACATGACATTCACATGATGCTAAGACAGCTAACCTAGACAGCTAATTATGTGATTGCAAACAGAAGACTGGCACGATACTACGGTATAAAGGAGTGTTGTTACTGCCGTCGCACGCACGAAGGGGCGGTAGGGAGCGACGGCGGCATAGCCTTCCACCTCCAGCTCGCTGCCTGCGGCGAATGGTCCGTGCTTTGCATTCTGTACGAAGGCCGCGCCCGTATCGTCGCGGAGGAATAGGCCACCGTCGATTTGCTGAGTGACCACCCCACGGATCCGCACCAAGTCCTTCTGATCATGGTCGCTTTGAAGCAGGGCGTCGATCTTCCGCAGCGGTACAGTCCCGCCCTCGATCCGATCGTCGATTGGGATGAACTGATCGAAGGATGGCTAGTGTATGCAAACTATGTCAAATATGCTTTATTAGCCTATTTTGAACGCTTTGTGCACCATGGAATGTACGGTAGTAACTGAAGTGTTTCTGATAGAAAACCAAATATCAGCTGAAACTATGGGTCTGACGGTCTGCAAACTGCCCAAATTGTGGGTTACTATTGAGCCGGGTCAGTTCGTTACCACGAACTGTTTAAAAATTCAAGCTTTAGTGTAAAGAGCGAGGTATTGATGAGGGGTTGTCCCCTCCTCAATGCCTCGTTGAGTTTTTTTTATTGTTTAGTCAATGGACATGAACTATTCTTCAAGGAGAAGCAGTGGTGGTTCTGGCCACTTCAATTTGCATATATTCACAGAAAGTATTAAGTCTTATCACATAGGCATTTGTAGTAAGTAATTTAATCCCACTGCAACCTCCACTTTGTCTCAATAAAGATACAATTTAAAAAAAAATACAAAATGATGATAAATTTTATATCTTTTATTTCAAATTTGTACCCCTCGAGTTTTTATGCCCGGGATGAGTGCCATTTCAACGCTTCGTCTCTAAAACCACCTGTGGGGACAACAAAACAATATTTGAAGCATACAAATAATTAAACTTGACTAATAGTTCTTTTCCGTGCTGAGCTTTTCACTTACTTCAAAGGGTATTTATTAAAGTTACTGAAACGTTAATTGTAACCCAAAGAAAAAAAAAAGAAGATGCCCTTCAGTGCCTACCATCAGAAACGACGAACATAAGTGCACAAAGACATACTAAATTTGTTTATTTTTAAAGGAATTGCAGGAGGGTATTAAATGAATACTTTGAAGGGAGAAACAGGAAAAAGTATCAAGTAAAAGGAATACCTACCAGAAATGGTGATGGCTCTCGGTTACCATTATTTTCTGAATCTAAAAATACTATTAATTTACCTTCTGAGAAATAGTGCCTGGAAATCTTTCACGGATAAACCTGTATCCGTCTAAACTTCCGCGGAATCGTCGTCCTTATATCGCATGTCTTTGCTTACTTAGCTTCACCACACACAAAAGATGTGCTAGCCCCACCCCTCTCTGTGAAGACACTTAGAAGTAAGAGAGGAAAATAGAATACACGTTTTTGGGAACAAGTTTCTCGGACTATACTCTGAAAGCATAATCAAGATTACAAACATTAAAGAAACAGAACACTACTAATTAGGGATTATGATTTAAAATCAATATTATAAGGGGAGAATATAGAAAGAATAGAAAAGAGAGAACACAAAACTAATCAGAACTCAAAACTTCTCACCATATAGTTGGTAAGTGTCTGCTATTCTAGAGAAAACCCTTCACAGAACATCCCCTTATTTTCGTATATGCTAAAGATATATACTAAAAGGCATTAAAACAAGTATATATAAAAGGTATAAAATATAAAAGGTAAAGGTTTATTATTTTAGAAAATGGATAATGAAAAGGGATTTTTAATGTTTGGAACAGATGGAACCCTTTTCTGACCAAGAGTTCTTATTCCAAAGTATATATCTATCTTCAGAACACAATCCATTTTTCTGAAGATTTTATCAGATTTCTCTTTTCTGTGATGAAGAAACTTATTTGTGTTGTAACTATTTGTAAATTTATGTTGTAAATTGTGTTGTAATTGTGTAAATTGTGTAAATTTGTAAATTGTGTTGTAAATTTGTGTTGTTGTGTTGTGTTTAGGGTGGTACTGAACCGAATTAAAAGACAAAATGTGCAGCCAGGTTGTCAAAAGAGCACATCAGGAATATATCAGGAACACCTAAGAGCATTAGGTTGAAACTTTCATAGCATGTTGAGGGGGTGATGAACTATACCGAAAGACACTAGCTGCATGCAGGTTGTCGAAAGGGAATATCTTTGTTTCTCAGGAAAGACTTAATATATTCAGTTGATATTCTTAGAGCATATTGAAGGGGATATTGAACTAAATCGAAGACACTATATGCACACAAGCTTTCAAAAGATATCTTTTGACTCTTATTTGTCCAACATATTATTTTTTAAACTTTCTTTTAGTTTCATAAGGGTCTAGAACTTTTACATTTTGTTTTCTGAGAGCATTCTATGTTTACTTACTCTTAAATTATAATAAGTTTCAAGTTCAAGTTCAACTTCTATTTATTTTCATAAAATAACAATAACAAAACCAATATCCCAAAGGGCTCAATGGCCCGTTATTTGGGAAACGGCATACAATAAATAAAGAATCATAAAACTCGTCATAAACATACTAAACTACATCTAAATTTTTCAAGGGGAGGAAAAAGTTCAACAAAAATATGCAATGATCATATGATGGGTAAATATGGACTGCTATAAGCAAAGAAAACATTGGAGTTTGATCTTTTATAGAAGAGTTTGTTTTAAGGGAGCAGATTAGTGTTACACCTCTCCTTGCTTACATGAGGTTTAATAAACATTGTTGCATCAAGTATCAAGACTACAAGATACATACATGTATATAATATGTACACTTACAAGCATATTCTAACATTACTTGGTTTGCATCATCTCACAGCTTAAACACGTATCGTCTTTTTTTATAAAACTATTTATTTTTTTCCTATACCAGCCACTGATCAGTGAATTGGAGAAATTTGTGGCTTGATATTTGGCATCAAAACATGGAATTACTCACTCGAAAAAATTGTTAGATTTGACCAAAGCTCTGATTAACAACTCCCTGGATTACCAAGTGTGTTTTCATCAGCGAAAGAAACAAGGACCTCAGAAGGAAAGGAATTATAATTGTCATTATGGACATAAGGAGGTATAGGATGACATTGTCCACAGCAATTATTATATTTTTTTTCCATGTTGTTTGTCAAAAGGGTGTATTCGAATATGTAAGGAAAAACTGAGCGCATTAAGTCAAACTTTTCCAGGGGATGCAGAAGGTTGACTAGAGGCTGGTAAAACTGCCTACCTGCTTTTAGAATCCCCCTCCCTTAAATAACAATCTGAATTTTGAGAAAAAGATATTTGTTCAAAATAGTTTAAAGGTCTGATAACTATGTCTCCAAGATGAAACAGTCCCTGCTAAGAATCCTGACATGTTCTATAACATTTTCAAAGTTATTCATATCTTATACATATTATTAAACTATGGAAAAGTTCATTAACATATCGATATTTGGAAGGGGATGTTGTCAGATTTGTAAATATTCCAGATATCCACCTAAACTCTCTGCACCTAATCCTATTTCACTACAGGTACCCATGGAGTAAGAAGGAAACTCTGGGACTAAGCACCTTGAAATGATGTTGCTCTTTTTTTTGCCCCCTCGTTTTAATAATGTACTTCTGATTAAATTAGCCGTACACAAATACATTCACTGGTGCCTGATCACTGGCTTCACATATATACGGCAGAAAGATTATTTGTATGTAATTGAAATTACCTGAGGCGACTTCTTTAGGTATTCTGGCAACTAATTTTGATATGTTCTTCATATAGTTATCTTTTGCAGCAGCTACTTCTTCGTCTGAAAGTGGTTGTTTTCCCTCTTCAGTTAGCGTCTTTTCTTCCCATGGCAAAGTTCCTGATAACCATTGTAGTAAGTTATAGCCGAGAATTTCCAAATCACTTCGGCGAGAAGAAACTGCAAAAAAACTTTCATTAGCGATAATTAATAATTTTCGATAGCCCAATATAAGGGACTGTCCCAGCAACACGTGTGCAAGGTCCTAATTTTTAACTCCGTAAAACTTGCGGATATACAACTGGTAATTCTTCTGATATACTCTGCTAATTCCTCGACATGTATTTTTTTTTACTTTCTTTTTCAGCCGCAAGCCTGGTTTCACGTTGCTCTTGTAATACATCTATACGTTTTCATTTTGTACTTTCTCTCTGAGCCGCAAGGGTAACATCCCCCCCCCCCTAAGGCAAAACTTAGGCAAGGTGCTAATTTTTCACTGCGTAAAACTTGTGGATATACAACTGCGTGTGGGGTTGCCTGGTAAGTTACTTCGAACCAGACTGAGATTGATGAAATTAAAATTGACAATAATTGTTTAATGTTTTTTTTTTTGCTTCGGGATCATAATATCACGTAGTTTTATTGTGTGTGAATTACTTATGTAAGTCTTTTTTCGGTGCACAGTTTCACCCTTCTGCTTATTATAGATTAACTTGTTTTTTTTTTGTTCTTTGTTTTTATTATTTTTTTCTCTTCTATTTTTGTCTTTTTTTGTTAGTAGCACACCCTCGCAAGCGACACTTTTTCATAGCTTTGGGTCCGCGGTGACCAGTGAGGCGATCGAGCGGATGGCCCAGTATGACGCCCCCGTCGATCACGTAACGTTCTTAGATCCTCATGACTTTGATCAGGGGCTGATCTTCGATGGCGCGCAGGACCAGTCCCGGGTCGGGCGATCCGACGATCTCGGATATGGCGCTTTGGTTTGGGACAACGTCGACTTCGCGGATGTCTACTACCAAAACCGAGGTGCGAACGGCTTTCCGGCGATCCCGGATCTGACAGCCCTGCCCGCAATTGGCTTTTTGATTGGAAATGAAATTTCAACTATTTACAAAATGTCAACTATTTAATAGTATGAAAAAACAAATTAGTTTTGAAAATAAAGATGAAAAAAGCTACACGGATAATGTATCCCATTTCTGATGTCAATACACTATAAGTCAAGCTTGAATTTCAGCCTTAAATTCAGGGTATGTGGCTCTAAATGAAAAATAACTAAATAGAATATTAAATTGATAATCTATTCAGTTAATGAGTAATCAACAACAGCTAACATTTTATTCGACAATTAGTGAAACCATAATTAAAAGTTATTGCACCAATTGTCCATGAAAAAATTTTACAGTATAAAGCAAAACCTATGAAAAAGCATGATTCAAGATATGAAAAGATTAAAATACCATATTCAAAGCCCATTAAAATAACTATGACTGAAGAAGTAGATGAAAATATAGATTTTTTTCCTCTTCCATATCCACAGAATATGAATATGAGGATTATAGGTGTACCTAAAGAAGAAACGATTTCTGAGACCCCTGATCTACAAGTCAGTGAGACAACTCACACAAAATCCCATTTAACGTCCTTAGTTTGGATAATACACAGTCTCAGCCATCCAATCGTCATAAGCCCGACGGTTAGTCAGGTACTGTGGACGATCATTGGTTTTGGCATTCTTAGGCTTCACCGCATAATACGGTGGTGCCGAAAGAGAGAGGTAACCTTCCGTCAAAAGCTTCGGGCATAATGCGTACAGATTACCAACGAGAAGCGATGCAATATGCTTTCCATGTGAGTCAGCATCCGTCAGCATTACGATTTTTCCGAACTGAATGTTGTCCATGTTGTCGGGATCGGTAGGATCAATACCGATGGAGGAAAAAAATGTATTTCGGACATTCACCAATTTGCGGATATTCACGGTAACACGTATATAAGTAACCAATCAGAATTTAGTTTATGTGTCATTTTGGTTTTGAAATATTAAGTCGGCTAAATATTTAGTTTGTTTATCAGCTAAATTCTAATGACGAGGTAATATTTCAAAAGGAAAAGCAATGAAAAACAGTAATGGAAGTCATAGAAAAGAAAATTGCTTGAAGGGCCAATTGGTTCACTTTTCATTCATGAAAAATTTGTCGCAGACTTATTGTTGATTTTAAAACTTCTCTGCATATTGCAATTTTATGAACAAGATAAAAAGTTTCTCGCTCAATTTGTCTCTCTGGCTCCAAAGTTCTCTTTCTATTGGTCTTTTATTAGTTCAGCATAGACAGTTGAATCAAAAAGTCAAACTTATTAATATTTTCGTGACATCCATTTTGTCGTCATTGCACAGGAATGGGGAAACCATTGAGCCAAGAATTATATGAAGATAGACAAGATTAATTATATAACCGGCCCAATCAATAACTCTGTGTCAATGAAAAATGATTCCTTCGAGCGATTTCACTCAGGCGTCGGCCCTCGGCGATAATGCCTTCAAAGTGAGTCGAAATAACCTCGGCGCTGACGTCGCCGTCGACTAACTCGCAAATAGTTTCATAATGTTTCATAACGGCCGCTTCGCCGCTGATTCCTTCCTTAGCCATCAGCGAAGGATTGGTCGTTACGCCGTCGAGAATACCTAAATCTCGGGCTTCTTTAATTTGATCAAGATTAGCGGTATCGATAAAGAATTTCATTGTACTCTAATTTTTACTCGTTTTTATAATAAGGAATATGTGCAGCTTCAATATCGCCGATCGAAGGGCCGCCATCCGCCGATTCGGCGATCTCGATCACCTCTGCACCGGTCTCCCGCCAGGGCAAAATGTTCGAATGGTGCTCATAAGGCCCGATCAGGACCACGACGCGGTTCCCGGCTCTAACCAGACCGGCAATGTCGAGCATGTTGACGATCCGGTTGATCCCGTCCGTTACCCCGGATCCGCAGAATATGACGCTGGTATCGGGTCCGGCACCGGTCATTCGCGCGATTTCGGCCCGTGCGCCCTCGCGGCGGCGTTCCTACAGTGAGATAGTCTCAATTGCAAAAGACGTTGCATCTGGAATGGTCTATCTGCATTCTAAGAATGTTGCTCATATGAACCTGACCGTTGATTCTGTAATCCTACTTCCAGATGGTACAACACTCATTAAAGACTATGGAATGGCATATGTTGATGTACATAGTTCTACCAGGACATCTTCTTACACATGCCCAAAAGTTGTTGATAATCCCATGGTAGATAAGCGATGCGATGTATACTCTTTTGGCATACTTTTATCTGAGCTGATTTATCGAAAGTTATCTGAATTATATACAAGAAAAATTTACAATAGCCAAATTAGAGAATACCGGTATACATGTTCAATTTTCCCGATGATAAAGATAGCCATGAAACTTCAATATATATACATACTGTAAATGACTGATTAAGTGCCCTGGACGCTTATTTAAACATATACAAAAGTTTTTGGGTGGGTGCTTATTCCAACTGGGTGCTTATTCCGGACTGGAACTTATTAAGGAAAGGAAAAACAGATACTTAAACATACATGATCTTTCAATACATCTTCACCGTCCTCTGACTGGAAATGTTTCCTTCATTGTTTTGTAGACTGATCTAACCAGTGGAGAATTGTCACCCTCAATAGAACCAATTAAGTTAGATACCACTACTCCATTTGGCTCAAGTCTCTTTTCAAGTACCTGAAAAAATTCATGTGTCATTAAATGGTATGGAACATAATTGGTTGCGTATGCATCTAGAACAATCAAATCATACTTTTTGTCAAACATAGAAAGATGTTTTCGTGCATCATCGTTGAATATTTGTAATCTAGGATCAGGTTCCAAATTGAAATATGTTTTAAGTAACATTCATTTTACCCTTACCTTTCTAACTACCATAAATTTCATCATAATCATCAGATATTTCAGCAGGTAAAATTAGTACCTTAGTACATAAATAGCTGGAGCAACTGATGAAACAGCTTTCTAATTTTAATTACCATTTATTTTACATAGTTTATAGGCGGTTTATGGTCCAAGTCATAATGTAGTCGATGACACAATTAAATAGTTCTGGGGCAGCAGCGCAACCCTGATGGACTCAACAGATATTTGAGTAGGCAAAATTAGCATCTTAGTTTATGGTGACCTCTGAAAACACTCCTTCACGTTTGAAGAAAGTACCTTCAACGGATTGTGTGAGAACAAATTCATTCGGATGCGTTTTTTGCAGCCCTTCGATAGCCTCAACGCGATCCCACTCGTTTTCAAATCCACCAGGCGTTCGGCGCTGGTGATTCACATACAGGTCTCCTTCTTTTCGGGCTGCCTTTGCTCTTAGCATTTGTTCATACTCAGGAGCCACCCTTTCGCCACTTCGTACAGCCATGTCATAACCAACCATCCACCAAGGAATGTAACGCGTTCGACGACTCGGAGCCGAACGTGAATCGCGTGTCGGCGATCGCGGCCGGGAAGTCCTCGCCGGGCTCGATGCCCGTGCTGACGTTGGCCAGGAAGTACGACTTGTAATCGGGGTCGACCACGCCTTGGGCGATGGCTCGAGCTCCGGGGACCGCGGCGCGGGCCTGGACACCGGTGAGGCCACCGAACCAGGCGAGCAAGACGTCGCCATTCTTGAACGCGTCGACCGAGGCCGCGTAGTTGGCGACCGGCACGTAGCGCACGGGAACCGAGAGCTGCTCGGTATTGCGAAAAGAAATTTATGTGGGTTTCGAAAAAGAGCCTGAGACCCACTGAAAATGGCGTCAGATTGAAATAAAAAGTGCACCATTGGAATCAGCATGGTCGAAAACCTTCGATAGGACAATTACAATCCTCCACCTTGAACAGCAAGGAAAATCAGTTTTTTGCATCCGTGTAGCACTGATGTGTCTCTTTTTTTTATTCTTTTTTTCCACCAGGGCTAGCAAATTACCAGAACATCATAGAGACACTTTTAACAGCTCATTTGATCGGAATTTAAGTTTTTAAGATACGTAAGTTTGCATTACGTAACGTAGAATAGTTACGTCAAAACATAGTTGCAACAAAATAGAATTTCTTAATGAGTAATTAATAAATTTTGAAAGTAAACTAACAAACTTCTCTTCAAAAGCGTCTCACGCCCTCTTTTCATCACACAAAGTCATTATCAGAGTCTGAATTTCCATTCCTCGTCTTTCACTATGAATTGTGGTTGTAATGATGATCCAATGGAGCGATTGTGATTGAGTCCCTTTCACTTATACACCCATTCAGCAATCACCAATTGTTCGAACGATTGAGCATGCGAAACTGCACCATCGTATGATCGGTAACGATACCGGAATAACCGCCCAAAGCGTCGATCTCTCTTACGATTTGTCCTTTCGCTACGCCGCCCATCGCCGGGTTGCAAGACATTTGGGCGATCGTCTGCATATTCATGGTCGCCAGCAATACCCTGGAGCCCAGGTTAGCGGCGGCTACCGCCGCTTCGCAGCCTGAATGACCGGCGCCTACCACAATGACGTCATAGGTTGGAAACATTAATTTTTATTTTACTAGTTGTAATCTCCTATGGTGCACGCGCAATTATCAAAGGTGGCCTGCAAGCCCTACCCAAAACTTCTATTCCCGGCGCACTACTGATTGGTGACGATGCGGGTTTCCTAAATGTTCTTAAGATTAAGGGTAGCCATACGGCGATGAAATCAGGCATGTTGGCAGCAGAAGCCGTGGTTGAGGAACTCGCTGCGGGCAATGCCTATACAGAAGTCACCGAATTCCATGAGAAATTCAAAAAATCATGGCTGTTTGATGAGTTAAATCGCACACGGAACGCGGCACCGGCCTTACGGGGTATACTAGAGCCGATTGGAGTTACCAATTCCTCTAGAGATAAAAACATTCCTGGAAACCTTGCATGCCAAAGAATATTGTCGCTGCACCACAAGAGTCCTATGTTGTAAGTATCGTATCTGGATGTTATTATCTCAGTTTCTGGTGGAAAAAACATTTCTATGCCAATTTTAAGTTGTCGATGAAATAGCACAATTGGCCCTATTACGCACATTTCCCACCATTCCAATGTTATTCTCTCAGATTTTGGTGAAAGATACATTTCAATGCCAGATATTTGGCTCGTCGGCGTAGAGCTCCAGGAAGGCGGCGAAGATGGCCGTCGTCCCGCTCGGCTCGTGGGGCGTCGTCGCGAAGCCCCGCTTGCAGGCCGTGATCACGACGCCGGAGTAGTCGCTCCAGCTCGCCGCCTCCTCGGCGAACACGCCGGCCTCGCAGGCGTTGATCAGCACGGCCTTGTTGCCCTTGACCCGGGACAGGTCGGCGAACATGCGCCGTGGTTTGAGGGTCACGTCGGGCGGAATGACCAGCCGCTCCTCCACCTTCAGGGTGCGGGTGCGCAGCGCCACCGCCACCGCCGCCGGAAAAGCCACCGCCGAAGCCGCCCGAGCCACCGGAGCTACTTCCACTGCGACCGCGTCCAATCAGCATCAGGAAGATCATCACGACCCAAAACAGCAAAGCCAATCCGATGAGGGCCACGCCAGCAATGATCAAGGTCGACCGCCTGTCCGGAAAGAATACGGCAGCCACAAAACAACCAATGCCAGCCACGATCATGAGCGGCGGTGCGTAGGCTCCGAGGCGTTCTGCGATGGGATTGTTTTGGTTGGCAAAGCGGGCCATCAAGCAAAATATAGAAGGGTTATAAATTTCACTATCAATACTTAGCGTTTTGTAATTGGATCATACTGTACAGCTGACATATTTCTAACTTGATAAAAGACTAACATCTTGCAAAATATGGCTAAAAAAGTAGGATTCTAACAAAAAAAAGATGCAAAGAAAAATTCTAGCAAAATAAAATTAGGATTTAAGCTGTTTGCCTATAAAATTCTAGCAAAATACATAAGCGTTTAAATTTCATTACCAACACCTAGTAATTTGTAATTGGATCATCCTGTACTGTGAACATGTATTTGTAGAGAGCTGATACAATGTTTCCATCCTTATAATCTGAATAAGCTTCCATCAACAGTTCCGACCACCGACCTCGCTCAGCAACGTTTTTGTAAAGCTAAAAACACATTAAAATAGAACATTATAAGTTTGATTCGTCAATCGCTTTACAATTTATGTTTACTATTGTCTTGTTATTTGTTATTAATGTTTCCTTTTAAGGAAACGATTGAATAGATTACAAAAAAAGGAACAAAAGATTATATATAGCTTTCAGATAAACTAATAATTTCCGCTCCCCATCAAGGAGGCGCAGGAGCGGTGGAGCGAGATGCTGCAGCGCGCCTACCTCGAGCACATCCTGCGCGCGTCGGGCGGCAGCATCAGCGGCGCCGCAAAGCTCGCCGGCACCAACCGGAAGTACATCCAGCGCCTGATGAAGCGGTGCGGGGTGACCTCGGACCTCGGCGACTGAGCGGCTTGGTTGACGGGGCGGCAGCGCCACGTGGGATCCTGACGCGGTGAGGGCTCCCGGCAGCTGCGCTGTGATCGCCGCGTTGATCGCCGGATGCGGCGTTTGGGAAATATTGCCGCCCAACAGGCGGATTTGGCTTCCGGCAATATCAAAAGCAAAAAAGCCAATTACGAAAAAATAATGTTGATCGAAGCGCTTACAAACAACGATTGGAACCAATCTGCGGCTGCCCGGGAATTGGGCATTTCCGAACGCACCGTGCGCTATAAAATGCAGAAATTTGATTTGCAAAAGCCTTGATGATCCCAGGCTGTTTCATTTTCTAATTTTAGATATTATTATTGCTATGGCCTACGAAATGCACAAAAGACACTGAAATTTAATCGTTTGCAGGTGAACGCCAGGGAGTCGATAAGTAACCTTGCCCGCCAGCTTGGTGTCTCCAGGACTGCGGTCCAGGAAAGACTAAACAGGCTAACGCGTATGAAAGTGATCGAGGGCTACACGGTCAAGCTCAACCCTAACTGGCAGAAAAACCAGATCACCACTTTTATTGCCCTGACGGTAAGCCCGAAGCAGGCAAAGCAGGCTATCCAGCAACTCGAACGCATGCCTTACATCAAGGCGCTGTGGACCGTTAGCGGGTCTTATGATTTGCTCGCTGAGGGCTGTGTAAATATTGATTTGAGTTCGGCTGTTCGATCTTGGTTATATTGCTCAAGTGCAGCTAGCAGCAAACCTTTTTTATTTTCAAATGCACAATAGATTGAACCAGGGTGTAATCCGGTAGCACGTTTGAGATCTTGCATACTGGTTTTGTTGTAGCCTTTCTCCATAAAAGCATTCATTGCGGCTCTCAAAACTCGCTCTCGATCAAATTCTGCGCTTCTCATTATTTACCCAAGTTACTCAATAAAAAATTTATTTTAAACAAATTTGAACAAATGTTCGGTTGCGGTTCCATCGACTCCGTCTTCTATACCATCGTTTGAAGTCGTGCCAGCGGCGGTACAACTCGCCGAAGCCGCATCCGCCGGGCAGTCCGGACAGGGCAGGTGGCCGTTAACCAGCGCAAAACCGACCAACGACTCCTTGATTTCCGCCAGGAGTTCCTCTGTTTTTCTACGTTCTTCCTGTTCAACCCGGGTTGCCAGGGGGGTCATCACCCCACCCAGAACCAGGCTGATCAAAAACAGCACCACGGCCAGTGCAATGAGGGTGAAACCTGTGTCGGATTTATTATAATTGGTCTTGTTCAGGCCCGATTCTCCCTAACCATTCAAGGACAATAAATGCACATAATAATTTTGTTTTGTTGCATTTGAAGTTGTTCAGAAAAGTTTTAGTTTAACACATAAAAGTATCTCGTGGAGGCCACACCTTCTCTGATCTTTTATCAACTAGCTTGGATTTTTAAATATCTTGTATCTTTCTTTAATTCGTTATACTAAGAACCCTGTCATATTTAGCCAGATACCTCCCCCAACCAAAAATGCTAACTTTATCATTTAATTTTGGTGGCGCAGAGTTTTCAGAACCGATCACGACGTACGACATCTTTCCAGAAAACGTGAATCGATTTATCCACACCGTAGGTTCACACAACGCGCGACGTGAAACACCCCTAACGGAACAAGAGCTACTGGAGCAGCTTTGGGGTCGCCGAGGAGCCCAAGATGGCGAACCACCAACGCTACCTGACGGGATGACCGCAAGAGATTTCTATGCCGGTATCGTTCAAGAGCAGCTGGGCGCCGAGTATGAGCAAGATTTCTCGAACTACTCAACCGCCCAAACCCCCAGGACGGGCGCAGCCAGCAGCTTGCCGAGATACTCGGGTCCGCCGGCATCCTCTCGGCCAACGATGTCGGTGTGGCGGCCCAACTCGGCGACACGTTCAGCACAGAACTGTTGGTGCGATGCGGGCGGTTGATCGGAGAGGCGTTGGCCGCCGCCACCAATATGCTCAATCCGGCCGTCATCGTGCTCGGTGGCGAGGTCACCCAAACCGGCGATCTGCTGTTATCGGCGGTTCGGCAGACGCTTTACCGACGCGCGCACCCGCTGACCACGCGGGAGTTGGTGCTGAGCACGCGGGCCTGGCGCCAGTCGGAGCTGGTCGCGTCCCCCCACACCTTCATGACGCCGCCGATGAGCAGGAGGCCCCCGACGATGAGGATGATCCACTCCTCGTCTCCGCGGGGGGTCATCACACAGGTCATGCAGCCCAGGCCGACCCAGGCCAGGAGCACCCCCAGGCCCGAGACCTTGCGCCCGAAGATCCCGGGCGGCGGGTCCTTCTTCCCCTTGAGGCTCTCGAAGCGGTCCTTCTCCAGGATCACGCCGCAGTACTTGCACTTCAGCGATTGAGGTATTTTTAACTTACGAACGGTTGACCGGATCTTAATAAAATTTGATATTTAGAAGGAACTCATGTTTCATAGCTCTTATTTTAAATCCCGACCGGATTTGGTGACATTGGGGGGAGTTGGAGGGGGAAGCCGGAAATTTTGGAAAACGCTTAGAGTGGAGAGATCGGGATGAGACTTGGTGGGTAGAATAAGCAAATGTCGTAGATACGTGATTGACGTAACAGGAGTGGATCCACTCTCTTTGGGGGAGTTAAGGGGTCCAGTGTATTGGTGAGTTTTGCCTCCATTGGGTGGGAGTTATCATTTTCCCCTCCTCCTGTCCCCCTCTTTTGATTTTAAGCTTACATTCTCAGTAACTTATACCTCCTTGAAAATGCTGGCCTTCTTTCTTTTGGAACTTGGCCCAGTACTGAGGATTGGTCTGATATTTATAATTTGCTTGTTTGATGATAAAATCACTATATTTCAAAAGAATCTAAACGATAAATGTCTGATTTCTTTCACAGAAAATTTAAAAAATGTTCCAGTGACAAACCATTCATTGATCAACCCATAAAAGTAGATTGTACAGAAATGTCACAAGTGGAACCACTTTGTTTGTGGTCATGGCCTGAACCGGAGAAAGGCTGCTATACTGCACTTTCCAGTAGCTCCCCCCCCCTTTAGGGCTAGGATTTTCGTTTAGGAACCCTTTAATTTTCGCGCGGGAAATGTGCGCAGGGAATGGTCATCATCCAAATCGTTCGTCCTTCGTCCTCTCAGACGCGAAACAACACGAGATCTTATCCTCGTCAAACCGACAAGACGGGACACTGAACTCTCACAAACACTATGCTCCATACATATTTTCCATGTCCTCCAAGGACATAAAATTTCCCTTAAATACCTTACCCATTTCAGATCTTCCGGTGCCAATCGCATTTTTAGGTAAATGCTTTGCCGAAGTTCTCCTTGACCTCCGCATATAGCCCCAAGGGACGGTGAGGTGTCCTTCTTAGCTTGCCAAACCTAAACTTCCTGAGACTCTAGCCTGGTAGAAACTAACCTAGATATAGTCCCTACCATCTTTCTTATCACTTTTCTCTCATTCCAGCAATTACCTAGCACTGCACGGTCTAATATATTAGATTTCGATTCAGTAGACTATTTTCCTCTTCTTCTTATGTAAGGATACAAACCAATCTAAAACTTCTTTGGACTGACCAGTGGAATAGCGTTCAACAATTTCTACGATACGAAGTCTCATTTTCATGCTCAGCGGGTTTCAACAATGACAGGATGCGTGTAGCACAGCAAGAGCTTCCATAAAGCAGGTTTTAGAGCCAAAACACAGGACTAAAACTCTCTATGCTGAAAACGCTTCATGCTAGGAAGGCTGCGAACACAGCAGTTTTTCAAAATTGCTTGTCTTGGAACCAGAAACAAATTATCGAAATGTATAAAGAAAATCTATTCCAAGATAAAATAGTCCTGGTTACAGGAGGCCGAAGCGGAATTGGTTACGGCGTCGCCCGCAGATACCTGCAACTGGGCGCGAAAGTGATCGTCGCTTCCCGCAAGGCAGAATTATTAGCCGCCGCCGCCGCTGAACTTTCCGCCTTCGGGCCATGCGATCATCTGGCTTGCGATATCCGAAAGACGGAAGAAATACAAGCATTATCAGACTATATTCAGACCCGGCATGGTCGCTTGGCGCCTCCAAAATGCAGGCGGTGTTCCACCACGTGCTGCCGCTGGCCGCGCCCGGTATCCTGACCGGCACAATCATCGGCCTGGCGCAGGCGCTGGGGGAAACCGCGCCGCTGCTGCTCATCGGCATGGTCGGCTTCATCGCCTCCAACGCGCCGGAAACCTTGGCCGACGGCCTGCTGGCCCCGAACTCCGCGATGCCCGCGCAGATCTATGAGTGGGCCAAACGCGCCGACCCGGCGTTCTATGAACGCGCCTGGGGCGGTATCATCATCCTTCTCATCTTAAATTTTTGCGCGTCAATATAAAGTTTCGAAATGTAGATTAAGTAAAATATGTTTGCGTATATTTTATTCTCATGAAACATTCCCCACAATTACAGGTAGAAAATCAGCCGAAGTCTTAAATTTGTGCAATGATAATATTATATTAGATGGTGGTGGCCAGATGGTAGGTTTTTTTTTTTTAAGGATACTTATCAATAAAGCTGTCATGTTGATTTGTAAAAATAAACAAATAATAATAATAAAGGGATATGTGGTAATCGACATTAGGTACATCTGCAGCAGATACAAAAATTTTTGTGTGTTTATATAGTAAAAATAGATTGGAAAATGAGCAAGAATTGTCGCTCATTAGAGGGGAATGCACCCTTTACCTATCCTCCATTGAATAAAATAAAATCAAATAATTAAAAACATGATCTAGTCCGTTCTACATTTATACCCTACGCCCTAGTTTCAAGCTTTAATTATTCTTTTAAATTATAATTACAGTAGAACCGACTGATGGAGATAGTAGTGATTCAATTGAGTTTTACTTTTAATGTCCAGGCTAGTAAAAACAAGGATGAACCCCAGGACCGGGTGTCTTGTCATCTTGGAGGATGGCATCGAGGGAGATGATTGAACTCGCTAGAGTCGGTGATCCTGGTTCGTTCGACTGTGGGTTCCTGTGTCCAAGGCGCGATCTTCGCAGACATTGTGAACAGTTTCTAGTGACCTGTCTCACGGTAACGCACCGGACTCCTCGATCTGAGTAACGACTAGGGACGTGCGCAGAGTTTCCCCGGTCGCATGGACTCGAGGCGTGGGCACCGGGATCATTGTCAGATTGGCATTATGACAAAATAATCCACTAAGGCATATTCAATTCTTAAGAATCATTGCCTATGCCTGTTTGCCAAAATCAACCAAAAAACCGCCGACAAAAACCGCAATAATATATCCGGTCGGCCTTTCATCAAGGCCTAAAAGTCAAATATTTTATACAACCTAAAAAAGGCCGGATACGTATCGCACTATGCTAATTAATTTTCTTCATACTTTAACGCTTAAACATTTGAAGCGCAAAAACTATGATTGCAATTGAAAGCTCAAATATAACCCGACTTTATATCGGAAGAATAATCAAGTTTTACAACCACAAATAGTCGTAGTCGCACGTATTCCCAGTTGCGAGTAGACGCAGTTACAGTTCCAAGTAGTTGCAGACGTTAACGCAAGAGATTTCAATAAAAAGTAGTCTCAGTCACAGTCACAAGTAGTTGCAGTCGCAAAAATTCTAGTTGCAATCACAGTCACAAGTGGACAATAGGCATTCGTAATGATAGTAGTAGTACTGGTAGTAGTAGTAGTAGCCACAAAATTTTCAACTTAATACTCAGATTTGATTTATGATATTGCATTTGTAATTATTTGGTAAATACAATTTTTTGTTTGGTAGGAATTATTTAGGATTATATGTGAGCTTTTTGTATTCTATAAGAAGTATTTGGGGCGTTGTTAGAATTTTTGTGTTTTCTAGCAGGATTTTGCGTTCTACACCAACTATTTTTCGTTTTATTAGAACTTTTTTAGAATAATGAAAAGTATTTTTGTATTTGTTAAGAATTATTTCTGTTTTGTAGGAATTATTTTGGATTATATATGATGCGTTGGTCCCATTATTGTTCATAATTGTCTTAGAAGAGGCGCCGAGGAGTTATATATATCAAAAATAGTGACGGTCCACGTAAGACCCCCGGGCACTCCAATATCATCCAGGGAGTTAGGCTGAGACATATGGCCTTGGACTTCTACTTGGAATCCGCGATTTCGTGAATATGACTTTGTTAGACCCAATGTTCTTCCACAAATTCCAGAGTAATTCAATTTTTCAAACAAAATGGCATAACCTAGAGTATCAAATGCTCAGATGCACATGCTTTGACAAAGGAGAAAGTATTGCAATAGGTCGGAAATTATTAACACTAGTTTTATCACCTCGTTCATATTTCAGCCGTCCAAAGGTCGGGCCTGGAGGGCCTGCCGGAAGGTCAGCGGGTCGAATACGAACTTGTGCGCGGCAAGAACGGCAAGATGGCGGCCGCGGAGCTCAAGTTCATCGATTGAGCAGCGGCACGGCGCCCACGGGCCGGCCCAGTCTTCCCGATATCGCGTTTTGTGACAGTTCGCCGGAGCGTTCCGCGCGGCGTATGGCGTATTGTTGCATCGGACCGGTCGCGCTCTTGCGGCGGGTTGACGTAGCTTGGCCGCCGCGTCCCCGTTGATCCGCAGCGGCACCACGCAGCTGTCACGCCCGCTCGCGATCGACGTCGACCGAGACCTCGTGGTCACCGCGATCATGACGCGCGACTGCCGCGGCGTGACGTGCGACGGCGAGGACGCGCCCGCGTGTGTCGGCAGGACCTGCGTCTCGGCCGCGTGTGTCCCGGAGCTCGGAGAGTTTTGCCCGGCCGGCCTCAGCGAGTGCAACACCAACGCCGACTGCCAGCCCGCCACCGCCTGCGCGCGCGGGGTCTGCAGCGACGGCATCTGCGTCTTCGACGAGGATTGGGTCGCCGGCCTTGAGGGCGACACCGCCATGATCGCCAAAATGGAAGCCGACATGCAGGCGAGCTCGGTCGGCCGTTCCGACGACTCGCGCCCCTCGATGGCCCAGGACATCGCCAAGAAGCGCCGCACCGAGATTCTGGCGATCAACGGCTTCGTCGCCGCCAAGGGCAAGGAAATCGGCATCGAGGCCCCGGCCAACGCGGCGCTGGTCGAGGCTGTCCGCAAGGTCGAAACCGGCGCGGCGGAGCAGAGCCTGGACCTGGTGCGGGGGATCTGAGGGCGGGAACTCGTGCTTCATCAGCCATGCGGATGACTAAGGAGTTCAGCTTCCGCATTTCTGCTTTCAGGATTCCTGGAGCACTCAAAGCATCGTTGGAGCCAAGAGAGTTCGAACAAACGATTTCTGCAAGATAGTCCGTCTTATGGGCAGCCGTTTCTTGTTTAGGCCGCATTTCATAGAGCGTGACTTTGGCTCCGTGGTTGGCTGCTTGCCAAGCGGCTTCCGAGCCAGCTAAGCCACCTCCAATAATGGCAATATCGTTTCGCATACGTGTCAGTGTTAGTTTGAAATAGCACTGATTAGAAGCTCAAAATTTAATCTCACCTCGGACGCTGTTCAAATATTATGATTAGCTTGTTTTAAAATGTGCGAATGGAAAGGAGGGACGATCGTTGAATTCAGGTATTGACTAAAAAATTAGAAATAGCTTTTTCTCTGGTCACGGTTATATTTTAATAAGATGTAGTCTCTTATCTAGGAGCACACAAGAGTAAGAAATAATTTGAAGAAAATTTGAGAGGGATAGGGAAGAAACCAAATTTTAGAGGCTTATAAAGTTCTGCTGAAAGTTTTGAAGGCTTACGTAAGCAACGTTGTAGATCATCCCGATGATCCAAAGTTCAAGACGATCAACATGGAAAATAAGGCGTATAAAACCAAGGTCAAGCCCTTTGTGGGTGCCAAACACTTGCTCGTCGCCGTTGGGTTCCGTCAGGAAGAAGGCGCCACCACGCTTGTACTTAAAGAGGATGCAGATCCGAAGCTGCTAGCAGAAACTAAGAGGAAGCTGGAAGATGCATTCGCAGCCTATGGTTGAGAATACCATACATAAAAAAGAGGTGCAATTCTCCGAAAAAAGCAATTTCAGTCTCGTCACAACTATGACTTCCGGAGAGCCCTTTTGACAAACCCAATGTTGTGAATGAATGATCCGGCCAAGCACCAAGCCAAACCAGTAAAGATAGCTGCCCAAGCAATCATTTCCACTTCTATGTGTCGAGTCCATGCACCAACAGTTATTGCAAAAGCAACAGCACAAAACAGATTTAGAAAGAACACTGCTCTTCCTCGATCCAACCGCATCTCAAATTGAGCGGCCAATGCAAGCCGGATAACAAATCCCATCCAGTGTGGGGACCACAAGTGCACAACATTGACGACTTAAGTGCCGATCTCGAGGCTGTTCAAAAACGGGTGGCAAAAATCATACTGGACCCCAAATATGACAATATTAGGTTAATCCGGCAAAAGATAGTAGCATAAGAACATCTGTGGATCGCTAAAAAAAAGGGTTAAACTTTTTAGAGGAAAAACTTAGTAAATTTGCATGATGTAAAAAACTGTAAGATAAAATTGTATAAAAACTGTAAGAAAATCTGTAAGATAAAACTGTAAGAAAAAACCCTTAGAAAGCATTTCTTTACTGTTTTAAAACGTAGAGTTGAGAGGAAGTGTCAAACTTTATCGTACAGAGCGGGAAGTTGAGGAGGGAACAGCCCCTTTAATGTACAGAGTAATTTCTGTTCGTTTTAAGTTTTAATCTCGCTCCTTACTTTCAGTTAAAAAAAAACTTTTTTTTTTATTTAATCTCACCCTATCAGTCTCTTCCGCCTCATTGTTATGTGACAGCTATGTCTGTTTTCTTTAAGTATATAGGTTGTCCTTCGTGTGAACTGCTTTTCAACATAATTCGTATGACAGCGAAACAACAAACACTGAACGGGTCATCCGGGCATAAAGTTTACCAAAGCGGGGGGAACTCATGAACATCATTCGCATCATTTTGGCGATCATCTTGCCGCCAGTTGCGGCATTTCTGACTGTCGGACTGGGCCTGCACTTCTGGCTGAACATCATTCTGACATTGTGCGGCGGGGTGCCCGGCATGATCCACGCCATTTGGCTGGTGGTTCGAAAAGCGGGCCGCTAAGTCACTTCCTTGACTAAAAGTCCGCAAACGCGATGCGGCCGTCGATGAGCGTGGGCGGATGGGCATCACGAGAGGCGGAGAGATGGCGGTAACTATCGTCAGTGCGTGGATGTACAGGACGAATGCAGAACACTTGTCCGTTCCGTGCGCCGTGCGTTCGGAGCGTTTGCGAATGAAGCGTGCAGCACAGGTCGTCTGCGTCGAAGTGGAGGTTTGTGTGAATGTTTGTGTGCGGTGTACGTCAAGAGGGGTATCACAAGAGAGTGCTGTGATGCAGGGATCGACGCGCGAAAGAAGAACGAACCGATGGCGGCAGGACGAGCGATAAGGCTAGAAATTTTGTTAAAAATAGTTCAAAGACTAGATGCGCAAAACTCCGGTGTCGACAAAGCCCCACAGGATCAGGGGGCAGGCGTTATAATTTATACCCCGGAGGGATGTATGGTTCTTATGGAAGGGATACTCGTATAAAATTCAGAGAGGGATCATTTGATTGGAAAATGAAAGTTCTAGTTCAGTTTTTAAGAGTCAAAAGTAATCGGAGGGCAGCTACTCTCCTCGCGCCCTTTTTTCCCCAAATACATCCGATAAAAATTTTGAGGTAGCCATTTTGTTGAGGATTTGGATAGATGGGGATGGAGGAGGAGTGTATATTGCTGTGTTTGCCTCAGGTGGTTTGTTACTTCAGTTAGATGTTAGTAGTAGCAGTAGTGGAGATTCAGTTGATCCTAAAATTTGATTTTGGCTAGTGATGCAATTTTAACGTTGATAAGTTTTAATAACTATTTTAAATAAATAATTACTTTAAAGTACCAAGGGCATCAAAATAAGAACATTTTTGTCATTGGACCCATCTTAACTCTATTTTAATGCAAAAGCCTAATTTTTAATGGTTTTTTGTAGCAGGAACCCTTCCGTGTCGACGGCGATATGCCTTTTCCGCCCTTTAATTTTTTTTCCTGCATCATAACCACAGAGCCCCCTTTTTCTGTTGTTTTTATGCTTTGACTATCAATGATTCCTGCGCTAGGGCTTGCAGCCCTCCCTAACATTACTCGCAGCGATCCCCTTACATGAGAGTGCAACTGCTCGAACATCTTCTCATTTTTCCATCTCGTAAATTGAGCATAAACAGCTTGCCAAGGAGGGAAATCATGGGGAAGCAGACGCCAGCTACAACCGTGTGGTTTGGAGAGAAGAGCTCTGTACGCGTCGGCGTTTGCCTCTCTCCTTCAACCGGTCTGAATCGCTCGATTGCTTCCTCGCAAAGAGGGCCGGGACCGCACTGAGCTGCGTCGAAGCTCGGCGGGTCCGGCGCTTGGCGATTTCTCCCGGGGCCAGGGAGCACGTCTCTCCCTGCCTCGAAGCTCGTCATCGCGTCTCTGAAGCGACTTCTCATTCCTTCGAAGCTCGGCGTAGCCGAGCCAGAGGTGTCCGCCACTATCGGCTCCTGCGGCATGGACTCGACTGCAGGCAGCCGACAGATGGACGAATGGGCGGCGGCAGCGGGCACAAGGTTCGAAGATCGGGAAGGTCACATTTCGTTGTTCGTTTCCTGATTCGTGTTCCGCACAGCGAGCAAGGAAGCAGTCTACTGAGCCGAGCTGGGTCGTCTCTTCAAAGTGCAGGTGGCTACTTTGCCGCTCAGCTCGGCTCCGTGCGATGGTCGGTGTCTGTGATCCCTCGTTTCGTCTCGACCGATGCGTCTCGTGTGTGCGGACTGCGTTGCGCTCATCGTCTTGACTGGGGAATTTTTTCCAGAACAAATGTCTGAAGACAAGGATTGGAGCCAGTTTGACTGATAATTTGTGTATACATAAAACTACTTGAACGAATAATGTGGATTTAACTTTCTACGGTTGTCATGAAAGAAAAGGCAGTAGGCCACTTACCTCTAATAGCCACTGCGCTCAGGAAGTTATGATGAAAATAAAACACTTTGGTTACGAAATTATGGAAGCTACTACATATAATCTCGAAAATCAGCCCCCCCCCCTCCAGAACCCTTCATATTAAATAATTTCTAGCTTCGGTTTTTCCATCAATTCCATTCACTACATTCCTCTCTGCAGGGAACCTCCTTGTCAGCGCCCTCCGTGTTCGTTGTATCTTTTTAGTATTGGGGGGAGAGACACCCGGTGAATGTCGCAATGGCAGTTTACGATAGGTCTCTGGCACCAAAGGAAAACGTAACTGAATCAGAGTAGCCCAACTAATGAAAAAATCCACGACTAAGCAAGCAGACACAATATGCAACGGACGGCCCAGGGGTCAAGACTGTCCAGTTGGATGAAACACGATGAATAAAAACCGGTTCCGTAAAAGTTCAATTTTTTTTTGTCTTTTCGCCTTTTTCCGTAAATATTAACTTACATTTAACATTCGCAGTGCAAAAAACGAACTGACAGTTTATTTTTTCTGCTCCCCTTAATTGGGGCAAGGGATACAACTAAAGTATCACCTCACCCCTGCCATAAATGTTGATTAAGTCTACTCTCTAGAACGAGTAGTTCACGCTGAAACGAACGTATCTAGGAGTTTGCCACGCAGTTGGCAGACCGTAATTCGGGTTTACGTCAGGATTTGTTGGATCAGCTGCTGCGTCCGTGGCTGGTGGCGCTGTTGCTGGCGGTGCCCATGGCCACCCTGGTGGAAGTGCACCTGTGGCGGTCGTCGGAGTTCTTCTGGCGCTCTCAGGAAATGGTGCCCTATGGCGCCGTGGATCTGATCGCGTTCGGCTATGGCCCCGGATTCTGGGTGCACATCGGCTACTGTTACCTGCTGCAGCTCGTGGGTGGCGTGCTGATCGTCGGCTCGATCTTCACGTCCCACGAGTATTTCAACCGGCAGCGGGTGGCGGTGGCGCTGGCGCTGATCCTATTAGCCGTGACGGACTTTTTGTTGCGACCTAAGCTGCGCCACCAATAGGCAGTGCCAGTCTCATCCAAAAGTCGCCAGCCGCGTATTGGATCGCCGCTGACAGGCGGCTCAACTTTGATCACCTCTGCGCCAAAATAACCCAACATGGTGCCAGTGAAAGGACCTGCCAGTAGCTGGCCTAGTTCGATAACGCGGATGCCGTCTAAAGGTTTGTTGTTTGTGGTCATCGCGGTATTGTAACCAATATGACTGTAATCACATGTATTGAAGACCTACGCCGGTGTTGTCTCAATCTTTCTTTCATTATAACCCTCGAAAGCTGTATTTAGCCAAATTTTTCATACAGCTTACAGTTTGAAATACGGTCAGTCAGCGGGGTACCCAAACCAATCGGTAAGCAAATTCTTTGGCAAATATCCGGCAAATCGTCCTCTGTTTTTCGGAGCGTCAACGCTTCAGAACCATACTTGATAACTGTCATTACTGTAGCTTCAAATATTCTAATCTTGGTTCGTAGACTTATCTTCCTATTCTTGCACGCTTTTTTCAACTGTGAAGGAGCACCTTAAAGAATTGGGACAAAATTAAAGCTTTAGTATAAAGAGCGAGGTATTAACGAGGGGGCAAACCACCCTCATATACATAATAGAATTATACGAATATAGAAGTTCGTTACGTAAGTTAATTTGTAAGTTACGTATATTTTACTAATCATAAAAACGTTCGTTAAAAATTAAAAATTCTAGTGGTGTTTTGTAGTAACCAAAAAATTGGAGGTCAACTAGGCCTCCTGCCCCATCCTTTTTCTCAAAATCGTCTGATCGAAACTAAGCGAAAGCTATCTAGCAAATTGTTTGGATCTAGCTCTTAAATATAAAGCGGCCTTTTTATTCCTATCTACGAGTCGGGTTTACCCCATTAATTATCTCGAAAAGATCCGCTACTTTGAAACGACTAAGCGTTTTAATATTTCCGAGCGGCAATCCATAAAGGGCGTTTCACCAGCGGGCGTTTCCGAAACTTTTCCAATCGATGGGTTTCGTTCCTTATACGGCGCCTCAAAATTGGCCGCGGAATTAATTGTTAATGAATATCGCCATTATTTTAATTTGCCGGCCGTCATTAACCGTTGCGCTCCTAATGGAGGAAATTCTATTCTTCTTTTTTTCTTTTTTTTTTTTTTTTTGGTTATATGGTTGTACAGGGAGAAACCAGAATTATATGGGCAAATTCTGTTCTAAACTTTAATTTCCTTATGCAGACAAGAACAAAAAGCCTAAAAGTAGGCGGTTTTAGCAGCTAATTTTTATGCGTTAATAGCAAAATAAGTGTATAATGATACATATTAATTTCATAAAATATAGAATGAAATAAAAATATATTTTCATATAATATAAAACATGGAATATATTATCAAGTTCAATTTTTTTTTAGAAACACTGATATGTCCCCGCTTTTCTCTCTCTTTTAAGAGGAGTTGACCAAATCACTCGCTGAAAAATATATATACTATTAAGTTGAAGAACTAAGAAATAAACGCACACCTCTGAACACTCCCTTGATATTTGTTGAATCAAAAGTGCCTATTCCCAAGTCCTCTAACAAAAGCTAATTTCAGCAGAAGATTTTGAATATAATTGTGTTATGAGTTAAAGAAGCAAATAAGAATTAGATCAACTAACTTTGTCACTTATAATCTAGTAAAAAAACGACACGAATGAATTGTTGAACGTTTAGTTCTACAAGGTTGTGACGCTAATTTGTTCTTTTTGCTGTCATTAACTGATAAGTTGCCATCAAAAAATAGATGGTGTTGGCACTAGGGATTAACAAGGAGAAATTAGTCAAAAGCATTGTCAACAGAAAATGGTCATCTCTTTTTTCATTAGATAATATAGCAATATTACAAATTTCTATTTAAGTCAGGGATGCACGCAGGATTTTTGCTGGGTGAAGAGGGAAGGATATCAAAATAAAATGCTGTATATGCCCCTGGGGCATAACTCACAACCACAGACTCTAGGGTATTCTATCATCCCCAAAGGTCTTTTTATATGATCTTTGCACTATTTTTGAACAAATGGTTATTTTAAGTGTTAGTTGCCCTCCAATCACTTTTGACTATTAAAAAGGGCACTAGCCCTTTCAATCTCCAATCGAATGAACCTTTTTCGTAGTTTCCATGACAACAAATGGCCATCTCAAAAATTCTATCAGGGGAATTTTGGGAAAATACTAGGTGAGAGGGAAGGGGTTATCTGCCCTCATGGAAATTCCCCATTTTCGTGCGAAATTCCCCGGAGAAATGTTCGTTTGTTTCCCAATAACAAATACTATATGGGAACAATGAACAAATTGTATAACTTACAAGCATTTCCTCTAAAACTGTTAGGGGTCATATTATCCCCAAAGATGCAGTTATTGGACCTTTCAGCTCTGCTGAATCAAATATTTGTATCAGGTGTCTTTGGGGGGAAAGGGCGTGGAAAACGGGCTGGTTATCCTTCAATATTTTTGTTCACTGAAAAAGGATACTAGACTTTTTGTGGAAAAAAAACACACAAAAAACAAATAAACATGCATCCGTGATCTATCTTCTGGCAAAAAACGTGAAATTCCACATTTTTGTAGATAGGAGCTTGAAACTTCTACAATAAGGTTTTCTGATACGTTGAATCTGATGGTGTGATTTTTGTTAAGATTGTATGACTTTTAGGGGGTGTTTTCTTCTTAATTTCTAAAATGAGGCAAATTTTCTCAGGCTCGTTACTTGTGATGGGTAAGATTAAACTCGATGAAACTTATATATTTAAAATCAGCATTAAAATGGAACAAGCTACGTTGATTCTGAAAATGTACAATGACTCCTTACGGGGTAGAGTTGACAATGGCAACAAGGACACAACAAATCCTGCACGAAGCGGAGCTTCCACGACAGCATCGTGTTGGGGTGATCCATTGCGTTTGTCTTGTGCATTGTTATCTCTTGCCCTCGGACAGACACATGCCGAGTCGGCTCTTTTGCAAGTGACAAATAATGCCTATGATAGCACTACTCGAGCTGTAATCGTGGAACCCCTTGGAGGACAACCACCCATCACCGGCACAGAATCTTCGTCCGTGCCGCGATCCGGCGCGGGGTCAGGAATAGTTATGCCATAACTCGCATAGAGCGCCGGCCCTTCTTCTCCGGGTGCAGCAGCTTGCAATCCATAGGTCAGGCCAATGCCCAGAACCAGGACAACGAGCTTTAGTGGTCGTCTCATCATCAAACTTGTTTCCTCAAAATTCTCTGTGCAACACGCCCTGACTAAACACATTGATACAGTGCATCAACCAGCGCCCTGTGTTGAATACCAAGCCCGGCCCCCGAACCATGGCGATTGGGTGTGTAGTGACATGGATTGATTCGCAAATGGCGTCCTTCTCATTGGTTGAGTGTTCCCTCGCTTTATGGCCTGCTGCTGAGTGAGACGGACGTGAATGGGGATTCGGGGCTTCGCGCGGTGGTCGTTGCGGGCGAAAGCTGTCCGGTGGAATTAATTGAGCAGCATCGGCAACGGCTACCGGGGGTTGCGGTGCATAACGAGTTTGGGCCGGCTGAAGGCACAGTCTGGTGCAGCGTGGAGCGGGTGGACGAATACGACTACCGAGAGCTGCCCTCCGTCCCGATTGGAAAAAAAGCAAGTATCCCGGGGGTTGGCCGGAAAGAGGTTATATGTTAGTATGTACAAGAAATTTACTTTGTAGGAGGGGTAAAGAGTGAAGCTTTGAACGGGTTGGGTTGAAGAGCGGCGTGGTCTGCTGTGTTGGCCTCAGGAAGTTTTGTGCTCTAGAGAGTTATTCTCAATAGTAGCAGTAGTATCATTAATGCTAAGTGTCTTCTGGAACACGCTGAATTTTTTTGGGTTCTCTGATTGTTCTTGCTGTAGTATTTCAGCCCCTATATTGTTCCCATTACGCTCAATTGTTTGTGAGGTTAAGGCGATTTCGGGAACAAGGAGGATCACTCCCTTACCTTGAGCGCGCGCATCATGGATGGCTTGCAAGTAGATTTCGGTTTTCCCACTACCAGTGATACCGTGAATCAAGTGGGTTTTAAAATCATCTGACTGAAGCGAATGCTTAATTTTATCCAGTGCTTTCCGCTGCTCGTCTTTGAGGGTTTTGGGTTTGGTTTGGAAAAACTCGAGGTCTTCAAGGGGGCTTCGGTTGATTTGAACGGTTTCTAAGGAGAGCAACTTGCATAGGGAAACATTCACGCATTCTTTACGGTTCATTTGAGTGAAACGTCTGATACAGACTCTCTTAAAGAGGAAGGAGGGATGTAAACTCTTTAAACCCTGCTTCATATGTTCAAGCCAAAATTTTTGTCAGCAATAAGATTTATAATGAACCCTAAAAGTGCAACCTTCAAAATATTTCTAAGAGGGTCAAGTCTCCATCCATGAGAAAATGATGTTTCTTGCTTTCATAGCTTTCACACTTTTACAAGTTAGTTCTGTGGATAAATCTTAATTTTAGGGTATGTTTTTCTACCAACGATTGAGAAAGAACACCTCTTAGCTCATGGATTCCATACCCTACTCTCTTCTTGGTCTTACTCAGGTATAAAATGTGCAATATATTTCTCTGTCCTTTGTGCAGGGATGCAAAGGGTAATAAAATTTTTTTATTCAGATTTTTTAAATCCTTGAGCTCCCTAACTCTTTTAGCTCACTCCTCGTATATTCGGCTTGACCGTATAAATACAGACTAATAGAATAGATGGGCATTGGTTTTTTATTTTTTATTAATGGGTTAAAACATAGTTTTGGTAGTTTTAGTTATCGCTACTGTAATAAAATAAGTTCATTTTTTCGTAAAAAGTAAGCCTTTAAAATCAAACCTCATAGTAAACTTACGTTTCAGAAGCTTGCACCGAAATTAAAACGAATCAGTGCGTAAAGTTTTCAAGATTAACGCGAACCAAATCTACTTTTTGACAATTTGAATGAACTGAGTCCCCGATACTAAAACTGTGTACTTTTTCCAACACAATTCTTCTACTTTCAATACTTTCTGTCATAATAGGTAGCCTAAGAACCAAATCTATAAACAAAATGCAAATAAAAATGATAAATAATAACTTAAAACTACTAATTAGAATAAATTTTTTCCTTAACATTATTTCTAAATTCTTCAAACCTTGTTATGTCACTAATTGTCTTATCAATGCTATTCCATAATTTTATTCCTCGATAAATAAAGGAGAGATCTTAGACCTTGTCGTGAAGGTGATTGGAGCAGACAGCGCCCCAGAAAAAATATTACTCATTGCCCCCTGGATTTTTTATTTATTTCAATAGCAATTAATAAGGAATATAAATATTATTTTTTGAATGGAAATTACACACATGGTAAGTATACCTAATGGAGTAAAGTGCCGTCATCTGTCATTTCATGGCTCAAAATATCTATTGGCCAAAATAAGGTGCAGAATAAAGTTTGACTCTTTGTCACAACTCTACTTTTTAAAACAATAAAAACTTGAGGATGGGACAGCCCCATTCATATATGGAATAATTCCTGTTCGTTTTAAGTGTTAATGTCGCTTCTTACTTTCAATTAAAAAAACTTTTTTTTCTAATTTGAACACAAATCAAAATTCCAAACACTTCTGAAAGATTAGTAAACATGTTTTTTAATTTTTATAGCCTCCCTCGCCCACTGAGAAAAACATCTATCATTAGAAATAGCTGTGGCCTCATCAAATTGTACAAAATGTTCAGGATGAAAGAATGCATGCTTAGCCAGAGCTGAAACAAAAGTTTCAGAAGGCTTGCTTAATTGTAGGGATTTTCTCTTCAGTTGTGATGCTCAATTAACCTTTCATCAACTTGTTGGTGACTTCTGCCAATATAAAACTTTCCACAAGAATAAGGAATTTTATACACCCCACTATGGACAAAAACCTTTTGAATGTGATGTATGTGAGAAACGTCTAACTTCAAAATCCAGTTTATTGTATCATCAAAGAATTCATACAGGAGAAAAACCTTTCGAATGTGATCTATGTGACAAATCATTCAGTCGGAAATCCAAGCTATCCCGTCATAAAAAAACCCATACAGGGGAAAAACCTTTCAAATGTGATACCTGTGGGAAACGTTTTACTTCAAGCTCCAGTTTATCTTATCACCAAAGAACTCATACTAATGGGAAACCATATGTGTATATTAGTGTTATACAACAATTCAAGAATCATCTTTTCTGCAACATTATCGATTTATTCTTACCCATCGATGGAAAGCATGCGCCCTTGACCCATTTTGCTGCGTCTGCATCATCCTCATACAATGGCATTAGGATAGAATCACGAATCGGATCCGTTCCATTTTGAAACCAAAGTCCTGCGCCAGTGCCTTCGTTTTCGAGTTGAGCAGTATTGCGGCCTGTTGTACAAATGATTTGTGGATAGACGAAATAAGCCGTCAGGACATAGACATCAACACCTCTGATGGTGTCCGCGCTATTTCCGCCATGGGAACCGTCATCCCAAAGTTTTTATTATACTGCGCCACCAGCGTGCCGCCTTCTTCCACATATTGTAATAAAACGGGTTGATAAAACTTCATGCGATCTACGCCGTTATAGGCCCGCGCGCCGAGAACGACGGCGTCAAAGCGCTTCAGGTTTTGCAAATTGACGTCTTCTTCTTCCAGCAGGCTCACGTCGTAGCCCGCCTGCATCAGGCTACCTGGAATTTCATCGCCCAGCCCCATGATATAAGCGACCCGGTCGCCCGCCTTAAGGAGTAAATGAAACCAAATGCCCCCGTCTTGCGCGGGTGGGTGCCTTGAGAAAAAGGAAGAACACATTATTGAGACATAAGAAACATTATTATTCTCAAAATGACGCTAAAGCCTCTTGGTGGTCACCGAAGTGATTAAAAGGGGGGTAATGCCCATAGATATATTTTTAGTGATTGTAAATAGCGCATTGCAGCTTCAATGCTAAAAGGAGATCGTCGTGATGTAGCACTACTCCTGAGACAAACGCAGTCGAGGATTAGGCTACTAAATTAATGTCAGTGTCCTATATTCTCATTAAAACTATTCTGCAATCCTGATCTTTAATGCTTCAAGACAAAGATATTGGTAATCCTAAAGATTGTGTTGAATTCAATAAGTACAGAGAACGTATTTAGAGAAGTAACATACTATCCCACTTTGTGAGTGAGCTCTCATGGTTTTTAAAACTTGTTCAGACTACAAGCTCATTGAGTTTCAGTGTTGCTATGTGAAAATTTACTTATAAGGCTTTGTTATCATTCATCCTTCTGGTTAAGTTTTTAGCTTCTCCACTTCTCTTCAACATCATAGTCCAACTTAGTTCAGCTTATGGCTTTACACTACTTAGATTACTCTGATATTACTTTCGTAAAATATGTGAATGTCGTAGTTAAAGGGAAGTAAGGTGCTTAGTTTCTATAAAAAAATTGCCTCAAAAGCACCAAATTCCCGGGACTTGGTGCTTGGTAATCTTAATCCACACCGGTACTTCAAAAGGAAAATACAATCTGTATATAAATGCACTTTTTAGGTTTATACAGGATATCTCCAGTCAAGTGCAACCAGTGGGGCCAATTGCGGAGGAAGTTATTTTTGGTTTATTTCGATAATTTTAAATATATATTTATAAAACTATGGTATAAATTAAATTTAAAAAAAACAAGTGTTTTTAACTGAAAGTAAGGAGCAACATTAAAACTTAAAATGAACAGAAATTACTCTTTATATGAAAGGGCCTTTTCCTGCTCAACACCCATGCTCTTTACACTAAGGTTTTTTACTGTTTTATAAAGTGAAGTTAACAGAAAGTATCAAACTTTAGCATAAAAAGCAGGGTGTTGAGGAGGAAAAATCCCTTTCATATACAGAGGGTGGCTACCCTTGCCACTTGGATAAACTTGGACCAAACAAGCTATGACTCCGGGCTGGCCGGTCAGGGGCTAGGCTTCGTTGTCAGCATGGGTCTCGTCCTGGTCGTTTGGATTGCGGGAATGATTGTCTTCGGTGGAATGGCATTGGCCACGCGGGGCAAGAAACCAACTGATGAAAACCAGCAGAATTAACCCACCTGCTCCGGTGCTTCGACCACAGCCAGTCGATCAGCGGGCAGGGGTCTTTGAAACTGCCTGGCCTCCTCCCAGGGTGCGGTCAGCGGCAGGACGAGTCCCTTCTCGATCGCCCTTTAAAGGATGCGCGCGCGATTGAGCCCGGCTCCGTCGTCGGCGATCTCGATGAAGACGCTGCCCGAGCGATGCGAGGCCGACAGACGGATCGTGCCGATGGCCTCTTTCCCAGCGGCGGCGCGAGCGTCGGACTTTTCCAGCCCGTGGTCGACCGCGTTGCGCACCATGTGGGTCAGCGGGTCGGCCAGCCGCTCGATGACCGTCTTGTCAACCTCTGTGGAGTCGCCGACGGTGACCAGCCGCGCCTTCTTGCTGAAAGCCTTGTGTGAAACCAAGAGTATAACCAGGGTTACGATTCAACTGGAATATAAAATCCATCCTTGGCTCTGAGATAGTTACTTTGTTGGTTAGAATCAGTAATCTATAACTTAACACTAAAATCTTGTCGCTTGGGGCGTGTTTTCCACCTTTCGTATATATGCGTAATATGCGATATTATCATACCGCATATTAAAGGGTGTGTATCTGACAATTTTGTCATTTAGCTAGACGGCGAAAGCACGGTTTTTAACGTTTTGCAAGAATAATCTTCTGCTCATATGCTTCTTTCTGGTGCCATTAAGTTTTTTTTTTACCATGTCAGAACATCAACAAATTCGGTCTGTCTTTTTCAAAATTTTGTAAGTATTTTCTCCGTGTTCCTATTTGGTCTCGTAACAGTTATATCTCCAAATGTTGCGGAGTTTCTGAGACATGTGATAAGATGGATTTTTAGAAGGCAGATTCACACAGGAGTTTCTGAGTCAGTCGTAGATTTGCTGTTGGGGTGTAATAATCGTTAGTGAGTCATTGTTAGTGCATTTTTTTAGTGCTTGCGATGAGCTGAATGTCCACAGTTTTATTTACGGCATTAAAAATGGTCGCCTGAAAAAACTGGGCGAGAATATGGCACTACCTGCTTGATATTACTGATTGCAGGAGCCGCTATTCAGTGGCTCCAGTTTTCCTGTCGACTTTGATTTAATTACTGTCGGATTGCTGCTTCAGCGCCTCAATCGATTTTGCCGCCAGTGCAAAATTACGCCGACTGGTTTCTGATTGCATTAACTGCCTCAGTTGTTGTTGTACTTGCTGGCTTTTGTGAGTTTGATTGGCGAGCGCTCATCTTATTATTTGCTGCACCTAAAAATGGTATAATAACTGGTGGGGACTTTTAAAAATATCCACTGCCAAATTTTGGTCCTGCGAGTTTTGGAGCCTTGTATAGTTTCCCTGGGGTTCCCAGGTGCTGGTGTAGAACCTTCATTCGTTCTACTGTGGTTTCCTTGATTATTATCTGAAGTGGAATTGTTACATTGTTCCCCTCGGCTGGTATAACTACCTCTCGTATTCCCATTCCAAACGTTATTAGGTTGGTTTGTTTTTCCACGATACTGGTACGTGGGACATAAATTTCATGAGTCATGAATCGCTTGAATTGACAGTAATCATCAAATTATCAATCAATCTTTTGCTTTAGGAGACACAGCAGTGCCATCTGTAAATAAAATTACATGACTACTATTTTCCTGCAAATTTCACAGAAGATCGTTAATATATATTAATGATGATAAAATTACAGTAGATCAATTATTATTTATGCCACATTTATTGTTTTTTTTTATTTAATTGTATTATGCGTGCAATTTTCCGCCTTCTATGAAGTATAGCTGAACAAATACGTAATTTTGATATTTTAGCTTCTGGTTAGGAAATTACATGCTAGCCCGAACTTGATAGTCACTTATTAAGGTTAAATCTCATGATAGACGCTCTAAAACCTTAAAGTGATTATTTCTTGTCTATCATTTGATTTTAAAATGAAAAACATATCCCCCTTTTCAGATGATAGTGATTTTAATATGTACTATGAATAAAGTGTTCCAGTAAATATACTTTGCGTAATTTCTGTTTTAATAAAAATATATAGAAATCAAAAAAGTTTTTTTTTACGTGATTGGAATTTCTGTAGAAGCCCTCCCTAAAGACAAAGTTGTTAAGTTTTTCGACTATGGTAAATAAAATAGCTATCTCAGAATTTTGATCTGGTTACTTTGGGGAGAAAATGAGCGTGGAAGGGGGCCTAGGGGCCCTCCAATTTTTTGGTCATTTACAAAGGGCACTAGAACTTTTAATTTTCGTTAAAACGAGCCTTCTCGCGACATTCTAGGACCACTGAGTCGATCCGATCACCCCTGGGAAAAAAACTAAACTAAAGCAGAAAAACAAATAAACACGCATCCGTTATCTGTCTTAACTGCGCGAGCCGCAAGACGACTGGGACGTGGCTCGAGAAGATCACTTCGAGCGCGAATCCCGACGCGCGGATGAGGTTTCCGATCGACTGCGTCGCGAGGCGGATCGGGTGTCTGCCGCCAACGCGTCGAAGCAAGCGCTCCGCAAGATCGAGGGCGAGGCCGAGGATCGAGAGGCGGTTCATCATCGCAGCGCTCCGAATTCTCCGAGGATGATCATGCGCTCCTTCTTGCGGTCGTCGACCCACTCGGACTCCTTCGCCAGCTCGAGCTCCGCCTTGGATTTTAGTTCACTGTACTTTTTTTTCAAAAATTTAAGCTAAACCTTAAGACTTACCAAACCGCTTCACCAAAGCCGTCAAAAACACGACGTCGGCCAGCAAGGCGGCTAGGATGGTAAAAGCGCACAATAATCCAAAGGCGCTAACGGAAGCCACTCCGCTGAATCCGACGATGAGAAAACCGCAAACCAGCGAAAGGGTCGTTGAAAAAAGCGCGCCGCCCGTATATACAAGCGCCTTATCCATGCTTTCCGCAACCGATAAGCCCGCGTTTTGATAAAGCCTTAAAATATTATAAAACACTGCACTCTTTTGTAGTATTAGATTTGTAGAAAAGGAGTGACCGCCTAGTTTAAAGTAGTGAATATCTTGGCTTTCCCTCATTGTCTTGCCAATATGTTGAGGCCATGAAAAGTCGAAAGACTGATTTCAGACATTTACAACCAATCAAGTAGAATAAATTGAATTTTTATTATAATTGGATTTAAACTTGAGTTAGTATTTCTTTATAAAATGCCCTTTTTATGCAGTTTAACTAATTTGAATATCAGCATATAATAGTGTTCCAGAAAAAAAAAGGAGAACATGAACAATAAGTGGCTATGCGTGGTTTCTGGAAAACAGGGAAGGAGTTATTGGATCGAGCCGAAATTTCGCGGATAAGCTCCTGGGCCCTAGGGGACCTGAACTTGTGATCGGAGCCCGCCTTTGGCAATTCTGACAGTTTGTTGTTTCCGATAAATAATGCAGATAGCGTTCGTGATAAATGAGTCCATAGTGGCCCTGTGCCGTCCAAGGTAGCAATTTTGTTGCTGAAAGCAAAAAAGTAAAATTAAAATAGTTTGAATCTAATCCTTCATAACCGGTGAATTAGAAAAATTCAAGATGTTTGATAATAAAGAAGGTTGAAGACCAAGAATGTATAACATGGTTTTTTGTTATTTTTATAATGTTATATGATAACTTTGGTTTATATTAATTATGTATAGCTATTATTACTACGCTAGTTTCATAAAATTATGCTAGCTTGTGAGTGATATTGTTGAGAAATTCTTTTGGATATCTGTATAAATGACTCAAAGCAGCGGAGGCTTGGTGGAACATTATTAAACACCATTTGAGCTCACACGCTTTGTATTAAAAGTATACACATAGTTCCATCTGGCTAGTTCAAAATCCCCCACAACTTACCCTTAATGTTCTAATTTAATAATATAAGTTGTTCTTCAGATATTGCTTTGTCTGCTTTTTGAAAGTCCACATGCTCTTACTTTGTTTTGATTATTTCAACATTCACCTAATATTCCTTAAAAGCTTCACCTTAATGCTCTTAACTTACGCAGTTGCAACAGTAATAGCAGCATTAGTTGGAGTTTGTGCATACCACCTTTGGTTTCTTCAACATCCCCTTCAACACGGGGGGATACCCTCTGATCCCTGTTGACTCATAAAAAGGCAACTAGAACTTTCAGTTTCCAATCAAATGAGCCACCTCTGAAGTTTACACGACCAACCATTACATAAAAGCCTTATAAGCCCACGGGGAATAACTTAAAACACTTGGCCCCGGGCTCTGGGGGCTTTTGCAAACCCCGGAGTTTTTGTTATGTAGTGTTTGAACTGTTTTCAACAAAATGACAATCTCAAAGTTGTTTTCGGCTGGATTTGAGGGAAAAGGCCATGGGGAGGAGGCTAGTTACCGAACGGGTGGGACGCCACCATCTCGACGTCGTCCGCGCCAAGATCAGCGACCTCCAGGCGATCGAAGCTGTTCTCGCCGGAACTATCGCACGCTGCACAGGCACCGACACCCCTGACTGCCCATTGCTTGATGTTCTCAGCGAGGGGCAGGCCAATACAGAACGAGTGGCAAGGACGTCCGAATAACTGCCGACAAGGCAGGGTGCAGCGAAAGACCGCTATCCGCCCGACCTGCACGAGTACCCGCCACGGCTGGAAGGCAGGTCGGAAGTCCGCTTCTGGATGGCACGCAGCAGGCTTCTATATATGGATTCTCATTGCCCCTTGTGTTCTGGGTCCCTGCAACGCTATGTCGTTTTTGGATCGAATTTATGACGTAAATTAGACATTCACAATCTGGCCCTTTCTCTTTGAGCCGCAAGCCTGGTTTTGCGTTGCTCTGATGTTTCCTCATGGTGTTCCCTTTTTGGTGACATTGTAGGATAATTATACACGCGTTGCTTTTGTAATACAGCGACACGCCTTCTTTTTTTCTATCTCTATCAGCCGCAAACCTGGTTTTGCGGGGTTCCAGCAATTCAGCGGTGGTTGAGAACATCGATTCGGATTCGGTAAATTCGATAATCTCTGCTCGTTGTCCGCCTTCAACCAGCACCTTGATAGTGCCATCGGGGAGTTTTAACAACTGTAAGATATTGGACAAGGTGCCAATGGCGTGGATTTCACCTATTTCCGGATCATCCTCAACCGCACTTTTTTGTGCGACCAGCAGAATCTGCTTGTTGCCTTCCATGGCCTGGTCCAGCGCGCGTACCGACTTTTCACGGCCAACAAACAGGGGAATGACCTGCCAAAGTAAAATCCTAAGCCTTTACTTAAGTTGTACTAATTCCTTAGGTTATGTTTGTGACATTTAAGACAAAGCGAAATCCCGCACCCCTTAAAAAAAAGTAAAAGAAAATGTATTTTGCCGGTCTTGTTACAACTTCTGTAATTTGAAGTTAGAGCTGTTTTTCTTTATAGTAAGTATATTTGTTTGTAATGGTTATTAATCACCTTAATTATATTAAAATTATTTAATAAATAAATCCCTTTATTGTAATAGGATCTTTGTTTTGTAATTTATATTTGGTTTTTATGGAAGGAGTGGTCGTTTAAACTTTAGAAGAGGCTCATTTGATTTGAAATGTATAGTTATAGTTTCATTTTAAAAGTCAAACATGATGGAGAGCAACTGAAATTGTGAGATAGCCAGTTTGTAACCAATAGTCCAAAGTCACATAACAATGTCTTTAGGGTGGACACAATCCCCAGCACCGTCCAACCCAACAGCATCGTTTAAAGGTCTAGTATTGGGGATGTCAGCCACCCCCCAGTCCTAAGGACAAGGGCTGTAAGTTAGGCAATTTGTTCACCGATCACTTTTAAATCTTGAAAGGGGCTTCTGATTTCCAATCGAATGAGCCCGCTCCGAAGTTTGTACAACCATCTCTTCAATAACAAGGGCCAAGAGCTCATATGGCACTTGTGACGAGGTCAGAAGTGCCAATAGTCAAGATCTTCTTCCTACCAAGTGTCATAACGATCGCTCCATTAAGCGTTCTCCCTAAGCGTTTTCCAAGATTTCTGGTTTCCCCCTCCAACTCCCACCAGTTTCACAGGATCCGGTTGAAATTTAAAGCAAGAGCTCTTGAGAGCTTGAAGCTTTTGAATAACTGCCAAAAAGTAAATGTGCATTTAGATTCGAAATTAGTATACTTTGATACAGGAGTCCCAGTTGAGGTGCACGGACCCCTGGGTTGTACGGATGAATTTTGGGTTGATTTTACGTAGTATTTCTACACTGTTACCTAATATGATCCATACCTAAAGCAATATTTGGGCATAAATCCTGTACCCGAGGGTTTTTTAAAGATCATGCGAACTTCACACGGGTTTAGAAAATGGGTAGTTTTGGAAATCTCTTCTTTAAAATATCCTTGTATCTCCTGCCATTTGATGATACCGCCTTCAAGATTCATCACATTCGAAAACCCGTTAGCATTCAAGATGCCGGTGGCAACAAACGACCGGCCACCGCTGCGGCAATTTAGCAGGATTGAGCTGCTTTTGTCGTAAGGTATCTCACCGATGTTTTCGAACAAATTGGTTAGCGGAATATGAAAAGCGCCGCGAATATGGCCTGCTTCAAATTCCTGTGCTGCCCGCACATCCAACACGCGGATTTGCCCGGTGCTGACGGCGGTGGAGACATCCTTCGGTTAGACAGCCTTTTCGCATATTTAATGAAAACCGAAATTGTAGACAGACAAAATCTGTTGCAAGGCAAAGGATACTTATTCAATCTAATTGTTAACTTCTCTTTCATTGATCTCAGGTTGGTTTTGCTTTTGATTCAGTGTCTTTTCTTCTCTTGGACAGTTCATTTCTGAAGGTTAGATTTTGTTGTTGATTGTTTTTCCTTTTTTTTTTCTTTTTTGAGCACTAAGGACGGCTTGGCGGAGGTCCTTGTCAAAATATTTGCTTGTTTTTCATATTTTGCTACTATTGGCCGCCACCTGACGGCCGAGCTGCGCGCGCAAGACTGGCGGCTCACCCTCGTAAGCAGAAGTATTTCTGACCAGCCGGGTGTGACCATTGTGCGGGATCAGCAGGATCTCGCGCTCGATGATGTGGATGTGGTTTTTCATGCAGCAGGTATCGCGCATGAGGAAACCAGCCGCAGTGGCCAGGAAGATCTGCAACGCGTCAACGTCAGGGACACTTGTACGTTGTTTGAAAGAAGTATGGAGGCGGGCGTGGCTCGCTCTGTCTGGCTTTCCAGTTCAATTCGAAACAAAGGAGCACATAGACTACGGAACAAAAAGGCAAAAAAAAAAATTAATAGAAGACACTGATGAAGAACGAAAAATGAAGCAACAAAAATAACAAGTTTTGCAATAGGCCTAAAATGATTGTGGTAATTCTTAAACACCTCATTTGCAATGAAATTTTACTAATACCAAGATAAGCTAGTGCTAATTTCCGCTAATCAGGGTTTCGTAAGATTTTTTGATTGGTGGAAAATTTCAATGAAAAATTCTGATTGGCCTGAATCAGAGCTAAATATCGGTTTGTAAATGTTACTGGAAACCCTAGAAAATTTTAAGCTAATTTTAAACTTGGATATTTTCAAAACAAGTGTTCTTTATAATTTAACCTTTATTCAAATTATTCTTTTATTTTAGTGAACGAAAAATTTAGTTATGTTGCAACAAGGCATACATAATTTTTTTCCCATAATTTCACAGTATTTTCGCAGTCCGATTTTGATGAGTCCTCCAAAATATAGATTCCATCATCAATGCAGTTTCCACGGGGAGGTGGGGGTGGGGAGGTCTGTTATCATTTGAAATGGGACAAAGTTCACGTCTCTCAAATTCTACCTTAAGTCTTCTCTTTTTCTTTATTTCTTCATTTGTCAAATTTATAACAATATCTAGATCTTCACACTTTCTAGAAAAAGAAAAAAAATATGTGAGCAAACATATTTTTGCACTGTTTACATTTACCTGGAAAAAAGATCAGCTAAAAAAAGGAAAAAAAAAAATGCGAGTAAACATATTTTTACACTGTTTACAGTTACCTGGAGAAAGTATCAGTTAAAACAATTAAAAAAGAATTGAGTACACATTGTTGGACATAAATCCACCCAGCTTTTCTAAAATCCATAAAAAAATTATGCCCAGAAGACTGCATGGTTGCCTTTGGTAACTGGGCCTACTCTGTGGAAGTCACTTTGGATTCATAAAAGATCACATGACAACTTATGCTTAGCACCACATAGTCGACAATATTAATTATGTCTTAAAAAATAAAAAGGCGGAACAAGGGCACAAAACTACACATGCGCTAAACAAAAAAACCCCGAACCTACTGCCGCGCGGGGGGGGGGGTGGGGGGGCCACGAAGCGCCCCCACCATACAAAATTCCGCATTTTTGTAGATAAGAACTTGCAATTTTTGCTAAAGGGTTCTCGGATACGCTGAATGCGATGGTGTGATTTTAGTTAAGATTATATGACTTTTAAGGGGTGTTTCCTCCTATTTCCCAAAATAAGGTAAATTTTCTCATGCTCGTAACTTTTGATGACAAAGACTAAATTTGATGAAACTTATATATTTAAAATCAGCATACAAATCCGATGTATTCTTTTGATGTATATTATAGCATCAAATTTCCGATTTTTAGAGTTTCGTTTACTGTCCGCCTTCGCGAACCGGACGATGACGTCGCCGTCAGTGTGTGCGTGGGGCACGTGCAGCAGGTGGACGTCGTCGCCGTTGTAGTGCAGCGTCATGTCGCGCGTGAACGTGACGACGGGCCAGGCGGCTTTCGGCGCGGCCTTCACGGTCCGGTCGAATGCCTTCATGAATTGGTCCGTGCTCATGCGCTTGCGCACGTTCGCGTGGGCGACGATGACGGCGCCGGCCTTCCCGAAGCGCTCGTTGCCTCCCGTGTGGTCGCCGTGCCAGTGTGTGTTGAGCCTCCCGCCGTTTGGGTTCCACGGAGAAGTCCAGACGTCCGGGAACACAAAATTTATTGAATATGTTGGACGAACAGAAGCTACCATTTGCGACTGGACAGGGTTCGAATTATATGAAGCGGTCCGCTGTCACATCCATGGCGTATTTGGGTAGCTCCGTTGTTGCGACAGGAGGCCTTGACGGGGGAGTTTTTTTGGCCCGCAAAGTGGCATCGCCTGAAACTACTGAGGTCGTTGATGACGGTTACTGTGTTCGAGGGGTCCACCTTGATTGGGGTAGTTCCGGTAACGATCATTCGAGCCGATCGACACAAAATCTACTGCCTCCATCAACTCATCAAGCTGGAACAATAGGCTCGGTACTTCGAGCATGGAGCCCAATTCCAGCGTACGTGGCATTTCATTGCCGAACCGGGTTTGCAGCTCAACTTCCCGCCGGATGAGGTCACGCACCTGTCGGATTTCCCAGACCTGAGTTACCATCGGCAGCATCAAACGCAAGTTTCGCCCGGCTGCAGCCTTCAAAAGAGCCCTGATCTGCGTCCGCAACAGTGCCGGACGATCGAGGCTGCACACGGGGGTCATGATTCCTTCAAATGCCGCAAATGGATTTGGGCTTCCAAATGGTCAGCTGAGGACCACCAGTGGACAGAGATAAATTTGTTTAACTAATTGACACTTCTGATTAGGCCAATGTTGGATAACAAACTGAATTCATCAAGATGAAATACGATATGTAACGTTATGCATGAGTAGCAGTAGCCCTTGCACGATTTTTAGGCTAATGACCACAGTATGAAAAATTAAAAAAAAAATCACTGGAAATGAATTAAGTAGCTTGTGATTGCTGTCGTGAGCACCTCCTTCGAGGCCCGCATCGTCCTGCGTCCGCGCTCGCTATCTAAAATCAGCTTTAAAATATGATTGTTTTGATGCAATTATTGGTGTCAAAATTTTATTTTGTGAGTTTCGGTTACTATTGAGCCGGGTCACTCCTTACTACAGTTCGTTAGCACGAACTATTTGATTTCATTGAATCTTGTTTCCTTATTATAGAATTAAGATGCCCCAGACGAATATTCATTAAAGACAACTACTAGCCGTTGACAGGCAGCATATTTCTATTGTTCCAGATACAGAGAAACCAGACTGAGGTGGTATCAATAAGATGAAAACTGAATAAGATAGGGAAGCGAAGAATCACGCAACATCAATTGCCAAAAGAAGGCTAGCACGTACAAATACAGGAACAACATTAAGTTCGTGCGAGCTCGTATAAAAGTGTACATTATGAAATTATGACAAATAGTTTGTTTGTGTACAAAACAAGAATATTGCACGAAATAGCGACAACATTGTGTACTGAAAAGCTTTCTTCGCCTGACACTCCTCAGAGTACTAACGTCAGAATGACCGAGATGCATGAGCTATCCTGTTCGAATTTGATATGTACGAGATTGACCAGTGGGAGACTGCGAGCATGGTGTACGTTCGCATTGGGTCCCGATACTTTGACTTACGTTCTTTTGACGGCGCGAATGAGGGATATGTATCTGGATACTATATGGATATTGCTGCATCCATTGAAAGTCAGGGAGCTCCACACAATATTGGCTTCAGCAATGGCCAAGTGGACCAGATCCACTGGGTGAAGCTGCTCATCCCGGGCAGCTGGTATACATCTGGTCAGTTAACACTGGGGGATTTTACCTTCCGATCACTTTTAAATCTTAAAAGGGGCACTGGAACTTTCGATTTCCAATTGAATGAGCCCCATCCAAAGTTTATGTGACCACTCTTTCCATAAGAACCTTATATCTTAACAATTTGCAACTTGCATAACGCAGCCATCGCCTCGAGGGCTGGGGAGGGGTGTCAACCCCGGAGCCATGTTTTTTTTTATCTCTGGAATATTTTGAGCAAAATGGCTATCTCAAAAATTTGATTGGCTATGTTTGGGGGAAAAGAGCTTTGGGGCTGACAAAACTGTCACGTGTGCGCTCAGTGTTTTCATGATTTTTTTGCCCTAGATGCTTTTCCGGCTTTTTCCTGATGCGTATCATTCGGTCGGCTATTTATATTTTTATTTTTGCATTCATTGACACCAGGCATAGGCATTTGCCAGAAGACCGATCACGGGTGTGTGTTTATTTGTTTGTTTGTTTGTTTTTTCCCAGGGGTGATCATATCGACCAAGTGGTCCTAGATTGTTGCAAGAGGGCTCATTTTAATGGAAATTAAAAGTTCTACTGCCCTTATTCAGTGTGTCACATCGTCTCCCCCGACTTCTTTGATAACCATATCTCCAGCCTTGATATTAATTTCGGTTGACGAATCTGTAGGCTGATCGCCTCGTATGCCTTTTAACTCAGCCAATCGCCGTTTGCTCTCGATATGTAAATCACCCGCTGCCTTAACTAAGTCGAGAATGATATCAGAACGATCGCCATTCTGAGTATATCGATCCAAATTCCAAGTCGATCGAATTAGGTGTTTCTGCTCGACAATCAAATCACTTACGTTAAGCGATTTCATTTCGCCACCGCCCAAAAAAAGAAATCATGCATTAATAAAAAGGAGAGTGCTTAATTATCTCGAGAACTAAATAAGATTCTAAAAAATGGATAGGACGAACCCGGTGTGTTTGGTTTAAGTAGAAATATCAGCTTTACAAATAGTCATCAAAGGTCTTTCGAATTACTTTATCAGAATCGGTGTTATTGCCCAGTAAATCCAGAAGATAATTTAAAGTTACCAGTAGATAAAGCATTTTTAGAAAGGTGTATTAAATTTTAATCATGATTTTGATTAAATTTTCTGGAAGCTGAGACTGGAAAAATTAAATATCATTTTAAAAATAAGCATTTGATAGCACCTCAATGACCGTTTTGACTATTGATTTGTGGTAACTCGGGATGTGGTAATTCCAACTTACTCCTGAACTTAATTTATGATTGCTTATGCTTTCAAAAAATTTATCTGTATGCTAAAGGTCTTTAAAAGATGAATATAAAGATTTAATGCTTAAGATGACTGTCTTGGAAGAATAAACTTACTTGGAACTTTTGGTTGCGAGTAATGACAAAGGCGATATTCTTGATGTAGATGGCCTAGAAATATACATCGGGGGAATTTGCCAGAATTCCTATACAAAACTCTTTACGTAAGTCTTGCTTTCTCTTTTGTGACACAATTTTACGCGTGTTGTTGTTAAGGGTAATTGTCCCGGGTAATTTTTTTCTGATATTGAATTGTTAAAAGGATATTTCCAAGTGGAAGCGGATTTCTTCGTGGTAGTTGGGCCAGATTCTCTGGCATTATTTAGAAAACAATCTGAAATTTGATAATGAAAAAACAAGAATTTTTTTTCCACTGAAAGTACGGAGCAACATTAAAAAAGCGATTTTGAGGCTTTGGGCAGCATTTGAAGCCTTTCTTTGGAAACTATTGCTGATTTTCAAAGAAAATTTCTAGCCTTAGAAGCAAGATTGGAAGTATACGCTTGAAAACACTTTCTCGGACCCTATTTTTGGCTGAAAAATGTTTTCTGAAATATTTTCATCGTGCATAAACCTTTTCTAAGTTCTAAGGAAGTCAGCGTTCGTGAACACGGAGCTTCAAAGTACCTTTTGGTTCCAGTTTTTATTTTGTGCTTACGTAATCACCAGCTACCTGATATCAGGAGGAGTAATCGAGTTGTGTTACAAAACTTTTTAGACAATATTTTTCGCGTTATTTGTTGTTGCCATGCAAAATGGCCGTCTAGGTAGTGGTTAAAAGTAAAACAACTATGCCATTTTGTTTTGTTTAATTTATATATCAATAAATTGAGTAAATGCATTTGAGCTACGACGTAAAAGTTTCTTACGATAGTCCAAAGATAGAGACTGATTTCTCATTATATTGTTAAGTATTCGCTGAGAAAACATTTTAGTTTGAATGGAAAATTCACCCTCTAGAATCGGGGGGGGGGGGGCTAGTTGCCCTCCGATCACTTTCGACTCTTAAAAAGAGCACTAGAAATTCCAATTTACAATCAAATGAGTCCCCTCCGAATTTTATACTACCATTACCTCCATAAGAACCTTACATGCCTCTGGGACGTAGTTTACCCCAGGATTTGGTGAGTTGTGTTATCCCTGGAGTCTGTGATTAATATTCTTTGGTTTATTTGGAAAGAATGGCAATTATGAAAAATTCAGTCGAACGCATTTGGGAAAAGAAAGATTGGAGGGAGGAAGGGAGGAATAAAATAAGGAAATAAGTCCTCAAGAGCCTGAAATGGTGAAATTGGAAAAGTCTATCAGTTGGTATCCATTTCCCTTTTTTGTGACCTAAATATGCTTTAGACTTTTACACTTAGGGAAGGAGGCAGGTTAGGTTTACAATAGTTAGGATGGCCTTTGTGTCCTGAATGAGCGTTTCAAAACTTTCCTGAACGTGTCCTGAACTTTCTTTCCCGAGTGTTTCTCAGAAAAAAAAAAAAAACTGGAAAAGGAAATGAACAAATGGGGTAAAAAAAAAAAAAGGCTGTGTTTATATTTGGGAAATTTCTGTTTTTCACATATTGAGTTTTCCGTATTCCTGAAAAGTTTAATTTCTTGAAAAGTTTGAAAATTGGCTTCCGCAATATATATCTGTATTATGGTAGTTAATACAGTATTCGCTGTATTTTTTTTTATCATCAATCATGCATCAAATGATTATTGACAAAAAACGAAAAACCATAGAAAAGAAAAAGAAAGTTCGGACAAGAAAAGAAGTTTTAACCAGTGAAATGGCTGAAAAAGTTTTACTCGTTGGAACTTTCTTCTTAAGGAGTGTCAAAAAGCTCTCAGTTACCCCCTGTGCATGCTGCTCCGGTTATCTCTTCAAGATGGGGAACTACCGCATTATTGGAAAACATCTTATATAACCCTGATCCATAAAAAGGAATGAAGAGACTCAGCAGAAAATTACTGTCCTATAAGAATCACCTCAGCAGTTGTTAAGGTGCTTGAGAGATTTGTTAATAAAGCTCTAATTTAACATCTTGAGGTCAAATATCCTTTCCATCTCACAACATGGATTCAGATCTGGTAGATCTGTGGACACTCAGTTTTACACCTTCGCTTGATTTCAGAATAAAAGACAGCAAGACACTAATTCAATGTCAAGGCTCTTCATTTTTTATGAAAAACAAATTAGGGGACAGTCAGGCTTGAACCAGTGACCTCTCAATCTGCATTTGAATGTTCTACCACTGAACTATAAGCTACATATATTTCCTATTAACAAATACTATATTTGAACAATAAGGGGCAAACTGCATAGCTTAAAGCCCTTTTGGTAGAGGCTGTGGGGGTTATGTTATCCTCAAAAGCATTATCATTAGAACTTAATCATGTACAACAACATATGCTCGATACTGGTAAGACTGTAACCTGGCGTGCAGCAGCAGTGTGTTGGGCTGAAGCACCAAAAGGACAAGGTGATCCTTGGGATGTATATGCTTATCATGTGAGCTGGGATCCATACACTGGCAGAGAATCTATCTTGGCAATTACTAGTGTAAGAAACTGCTCTATATATGATGGATGGTGGGAAGTTGATTAACCACACTATGGGAATTTATAATGAAAAATTATTATCTCTTATTATTGGTAGGACTTGTTTCACAATAGAGATAGTTAATGAGCGCTATGATTAGATGGGTTTGTTCAACAAACCATAAGGATATAGGCCGATCACCCCTGGAAAAGAATAAAAATCAAATAAATAGGCATCCGTGATCGTTCTTCTGGCAAAACATACAAAATTCCACATTTTTGCAGATAGGAGCTTGAAACCTTCACAGTAGGGTTCTCTGATACGCTGAATCTGATACGCTTTTATGACTTTTTGGGGGTGTTTCCACCTTTTTTTCGAAAATGAGGTGAGTTCTCTCAGCCTCGTAACTTTTGATCGAAGGGGAATTGTAATCTAACCTTACTTGAAATTAGACAATTTTAAGTCCTTTAAATGGTATGTCCTTAAGACTTGGTAGTTGATTTGTCATTGGTTCTGCTCATGATGTCATATACTTGTGCTGGTTTCACGTTGCAAGCCCCTGACCTATCGGGGCGCTCAAGATTTGGTGGCATGTTTAATTCAGGGAGGGTTTGTCTGTGGTTGATGTCTCGACAATCGACAGTCACCCTCTTTTCCCACATCTGACGCATTTCATGGACCTGCCGAGCAATTTTAGGGTTATAACTTTTTGAAGCAAAGCGCCGAATTGTAAATTGGAAATGAATTGCCAGCATACTGATGTAGGGATAGGCAGATGTCTTAACGTGCAAGTATAACTGGATATGGACGTGAACACCACTCTAGGGAACGGCAAAGTCGGATAACCAGCATTAACTTAAACCTTCGGGATTATCCCAGTCTCGTTGTTAAATACAGAACACGCCCAAGAAGAGAAGTTAGGTTGATCATTCCTTCTTCATAATATGCAGAATAATTATAGTTAAAACATTTTGCATGCACTGCCATAACTTTATCATTGGTTAATATTTGGAATATTCCTAAAAACATGAAAAAAAGCTGAAGTTATTTGATTACGAATTAGTTGGATTGTGATGTAGATCATACGCGGAACTTGAACATTCAGTCAACCTGAATGTTCATGCTGTAATTAAAAAAAAAAAAAAAAAAATGCTATAGAACTTCGGTATGAACATAATCAGAATAGCAACCAGAAGGGGATACCATATACCTTTAGTGAAAGAGGGCAAAGCAAAATATAGCCTTCAGCGTATCCAAAAAATTGGTATCATTTTTATAATTGATACATTATGAAATTATTCATGTTATGAATAATTTCATAACGAAATTATTATGGAATTATTTTTACAGTCATGTACATTTTCTTGATGCTGATTCTAAAATATTTGCCGATTTTATCGAGTCGCAATTTAGATTTGTTGTTTAATCAGCTACATAATTGTTAGTCCTGAATTAGCGTCAGTATTAATGCTTCATTAATTTGTTTGTTTTAGGTACTTTGATAAACAATCTCTAAACCTAATCCTGACTTTCTTTTTTTCAGCTGCGCGTGTGCGTGCGTCAGTGTCAGTTGTGCAGATCAGCTGAAAACGAAAACCAGAGAAGCATACGTCGGTACGCTCCAGACATTGGGCGACAAACTCGAAAAAGTGGAGTCCAGGCTTCAGCGCAGAGGTGCTGAACCGCTCAGGATTCTCTGAGCCATGCATAAGACGGAAACGAAAAACGAGCTTTGAGTTGCGGGATCCGGTTCCTTCGACCACTTTTGCCCCACCGTCTTTCAGCGACGCCTCCCCAAACGCAGCCTTGTCATCTCTCGACATTCACACCGATGCACTTTATATAGCTCCAGTGCTTCATGCCCATTCTTGGCTTTTAGTATCTCGTGATGGCAGTCTCTTATTAGATAGCTACTCACTAGCTGCCTAACTAACGGTTCATCATCGGCAATTAAAACGGTTAATTCTTGCTCATACACAACGCTCATTATTTCGCCTCGCCATACTGTTGTTTGTTAATGGATACTTGTTTGTTTGTGTGTGCTCATAAGGTTTGTGCTGCTGATAAAGTCTGAACGATTTTTAATTATTTTATTTAATTCATGAAACATATAACTCCAAAATTGTCCAAGCTCATGATTGACCGCGCCATTATGGCTGAACAAACGGGCGTTTCGGGAAAAGCCTATTTCGATGCAAGAGGCATGAAGTCCGATGGCCCCCTGAGCTACGGAGACTACGATCAAAGCCTGAGAAATTTAGCGGCCTTCATGAGAAACCAGACGTCTTATCGCGTAATTTTAGAAAACACTCAAAAACGTTTTCAGGAAAAAGGCGAGGCTCCTCAAGTTGGATTGTATGCCGGATGGTATCAGTATCGGGAATATGCGGACGCTTTCAAGTAGGTATTTGACTAAAATAGTTGAAATTTGGTACCGCTGTAATGATCATCAGGTAGTTATGGATTACGATCGTTTGTGTTGTTAAAAAAAGGTAATAAAGAAGTGTCTGAATTTCCAAAAGTACTATGCCTGTTAAATCTTAAAAGCTATGCATATTAGTTAAAAAACGTAAAAAGGTCAAATACGTAGTGGCAAAGGGTGTCGGAGGATTTTCCTGGGGTGGGGAGTTCAAAAGACAAAATAAGTGCATTTTATTGCCATAGTTCTTTTCAGGGTGTTGACATAAATTTATTCAAAATATAGGAAAACAGTCTTTCTTAGAAAATTTCTAGAGATTTTTCTTAGAGAATGATATTAACTGGTTCAAAAATAAGTCCTTTTTAGAGAAATTTTAGTGATGTTTCCCTAGAGAATGATAAAAACTTGTTCAAAACATAGGAAATTTAGCCTTCTTGGAAAATTTTTATGGATTTTTTTTTTTAGAAAAATATATAAAGTTGTTCAAAACAATGAAAAATAATCCTTTTAAGAGAACTTTTGGAGATCTTCTCCAAGAGAATGCCTATTTTTTAAAATAAGGCAAATTTTCTCAGGTTCTTAACTTTTGATGGGCAAGTCTAAACTTAATGAAACTTAACAATATATTTAAAATCAGCAATAAAATGCGGTTCTTTTGATGTAACTATTGTTATAAAAAATTCCGTTTTTTAGAGTTTTTGCTACTATTGAGCCAGGTTCTCCTTACTACAGTTACCACGAACTGTTTGAAATTAAACATTATGTGAGAATACAATGTCCAAACCATCGGAAGAGAATCAAATTCAACCAAAATTTTCATTCATAGAGAGATGCAACCCTTCGCCTACAGTTAAGTAACCAAAAAAATCATTCCTTTCAAAAACGATGCCAGTTCTAAAGTAGTCAAGATTGTACCATTTTGGGAGGAAGAGGGTTTTTATTATCACGATGACAACACAAATGAAAATAATGTCATTAAATAAGAGGAGGAGGTATCTTTTGTCGTGATGTAAGGGCAACAACTGATGAAAATAAATTGGTGATTCCTTTTTAGTGATTGATGCTTGATCAAACACTAAACCACTTTTTTGTTTGAGTGATCCTTGATATTTAGCGTAAAGAGCGGGACGTTGAGGAGGGAACAGTCCCTCTCATACACAGAGTAATTTCGGTTTGTTTTAAGTTTTAACGTTGCTCCTTACTTTCACTTAAAAACTTGTTTTTTTTATTTAATCATGGATAGTGACAAACGCCCTCATCTCCACCATTGTGTTATCCATTGAATTTGACGTCATGTGAGCTCTGAGACAGTGAGCTTGACCAGCCAAGATGTGGAATATTTTTGGTAGTATTTGTGGTAGGGTCCAGGGGGAATTTTTTTTTGGGGGGGGTAGTTGTCTGCAATATTCCTTTTTTTACTACTGAGTAAGAGACTAGGCAATATTAAAACTTCAACTCGATCAAAGAAAAAAATTCTGCTCCATATAGAAGAACTGAAATTTTTTGATGAATCCAAATAATTTCTCTCGACGAAATTTGAATGGAATGTAGCCTTTGCTATGAGGATACCAAACCCCCTCAAAATTAGTTTCAGAAATATAAGGCAAGAATCACCAAGAATCAGTTAGTTCTAAGATTTGCAAGATCTTACGAGATAGATCCGAGGTTGCAAGGGATCATGCTATCTGTGTTGGCGCAGCCATTCGTGAATTGAGTCTTACCGTCGACGGCTATTTGGAAGTCGATTGGCAGGACACTCCAACGGGAGGAAGTTTACTACTGGAAAATTCATCTTCTTTTACGCCAACGGAGACCGGAACCTATTTTACCGAAGCCAGAGATCCCAACAATAATTGCGTTAGTCTTCGCACGCCTCTTTCTTTAACGATACATTCCTTACCGGGAGCAAACGCCGGTCTGGATCGAACTATCTGTCCGGGAGAAAACGTCGTGCAGACGAAATGCGAGCAAGCGAGGTGTGCGCATAAAGCGCTCCAAAAAGTGACTAAACCTCAGACGAGATAGAGAGCTTGCTGTTACATAAGGATCAACGAATCGACGAAAAAGCCGATCCTCTCGCTATTCAGCACTTAGCTCTCCAAACGCCCTGAGCGCGCGCTCGCGAGAGCTCTTGAGATCGACGATCGGGGCCGGATAGTTTTCTCCCAATGACACGTTTGCCTCCCTGCGGGTTTCCGGGGGCGCCTCCCATGGGGAGTGAATAAACTTGTCCGGCAAGCGATCAGTAAAAAATTAATTTTTGAAAAGCTGTAAATTACGGAGACGGTAACTCTGATCTTTAATTTCAGCTATTTTTTTTTCATATCATCACGCCATCCTCTGATAATAAGAAAATTATATAATGCTCTTGTAAGACCACATTTACAGTTTAGCTAACCCGTTACAAATCCTCAATATAAGGGAGATGTGGCAGCCCTAGAGAGCGTACAGAGAAGAGCAACTAAGCTTTCCGCCCCACACTAACAGTTTCCTTAGCCTGAACGTCTGCGTCACCTGCAGATACGGTGAACCTCAACAGGTTCTTCCCAAAGTCAACCTAATGGACACACGATTTTAGTTTTTGGCGTGTTTGGGGGGGGGTGTGACACGGGGCCCGATCCAAACACGCAATAAAAAAACTATGCGGCTTTTTTGTGTGTTTTTTAGGTGAACTTCACGAAATTTTCAAGTATACTTGAAAATCCCACTCAAGTTCTCACACCATATGACCGGGGGACCTATCTAAACTTTCAAATATTCTGGAAAAATGAGCAGGTTCTCACACCGTGTGACCGAGGGACCTATCTGGTGGAGGCCGAATCGCGGAACTGGTTGACCCACAGCTCGTAGCCGCGCATGAAGTCGTTCTGGAAGGGGAACGACGGCGTCGGCTCGACGGTGTTGCGCGGGTAGAAACGCACCCGCTGTATGCCGACGGGGTTGCCGAAGTTGAGGATGATCTTGATGCCGCGCACCAGGACGCGGGGCTCGAAGAGGGTGGGCTTGCGCAAAAAGGCGACCTCGTGGTCGAGGTTGACCGTGCCCTCCAGCTGCTCCTCGTTGCCGCGCCCGGCGTTGGGGGCCGAGATCTCCATCATCCACACAGTCGTTGGTAAACAATTCAATGCATGGGGTCCTCGATGCTGAATAGAAAACTGAGATTTACGAGGAACTGTTAACATTGTTAGAGAATTTCTCTAACAAGTCGAATCATTGTTGGAAAATTACCAGCGTAATGTTCAAAAACCAGATAACGTAGCAAAGCAGGATTTCTGGTTTCTGTGCTTTTAACATTGTAGAGAGTTTAAGAATGTTAATACGTCTTAACAGAACCTTGGAAAAATTGGAGACAAGAACTTTCTCGGCTAATCTGGTAAGGAGAAGCATTACAACTTAAAACGAACAGAAAAAATTATGTATATAAGGGGGTTCGTCTCCTCCACAATACCTTGCTCTTTACGCCAAAGTATTTTTAGAAATTTCAACTATTTATTCTACGGCCTTTGTGATTCAGGGGTCATTCTTAAAGAATTGGGACGAAATGCCAGCTTTAGTGTAAAACGCGAGGCATTGAAGAGGTGCTGAACCACCTCACAAACTTAATAAAAGTATACAAATATAGAAGTTAGTTACATTAGCTAATTCGTAAGTTACGTCGTAAGGGGAGCAATATGAAGTTTTTACTGGCTCTTCAGAAACCAGGACACTCAAAACGCTCACACAAAGATTTAAGTGAAGACAAGCGATCATTTAGTATGAAAGTGTCGAAAGAGCCAGAAAAATCAAAACGCTCACACACCTCAAGTGCCCATACGAACTTAGCAAAATTGAAAACTCCCAACAGGGATGAGAAGGACCGCCTTTTAAAGAAAAGAAAACGTTTACTTTCGAAAAGTGCCAGTGAATCGGATAATGCCGAAGAAGAAAAGGTTGAAAAATCTTCGTAAGTTAAAAATACCTCATTTTTTTATTTTTAAGAATTAACCCTCCCCCCAACTCTCCCAAAGAGATCCGATCCGCTCCAGTTATGTCAATCACGTATCTAGGACTACTGCTTAGTTTTTTAACCAAGTTTCCTCCCGATCCCTCCACTCTAAGCGTTTTACAAGATTTTAGGTTCCCCCTTGAACTCCCTACAATGTTATCGGATCTGGTCGGGATTTAAAATAGGAGCTCTGAGACACAATATCCTTCTAAATATCAAACTTCATCAAGATCTGATAGCTTGTGGAGCTTGGAAAAGCGATCGGAATAAATGGTAAAAAAAAAAAACTAAAAGCCGATACTATATTTCGTAGAAATCTTAAAAAAAACATTTAGTTTTTTCACTTTGCGCCAGATATAGACATTAAGTTTTAATAAAACTGTCGTCATTAGAAATTTTAAATTTTCGTTTTTAGATTAAACGAAGAATTTCCTTTTTAAATTTCAGTAAAAGGCAGTCCTTAAGAGCGTTCTAGCATACCTGCTCAAAAAACGAAAAAATCTGTTTTTTCGGACAAAGGTTTGCAAAAAAAAATTCCAAAAAGTACCAACTTCATTGCTTGTTATTTATGTAAACAGAAACTATTTATGTAAACAGAAGACAAAATTCTATTTGGAAAAGGCAGAAATATTTAAAAATCTTAAGAGTCCAATGAGATATAAAAAAAAGAGCATTAGGGTGGAATTCAGGCATAACTAGTTGCCTGAGATAGTTTAAATTTGTTTCTATGAGCCAAACAAGATGAATATTATGACAAACTATACATAACAGCCAGTCTAGCATGGTCGCTTTAGAGGGGTTTACCACAAAGAAAGACACTGACACTATTGAATTTGTGTCAAGCCCTTCGATCTTATATTGCTACTAAGAACAGAAAGTTCTCTAAAGCATCCTTTTATATCCTTGAAACAAGAAAAAAAAATCATTAGCCGAATTGCTGGCCAACACTTCGTGTTAGGATGGTGAGCAACTGCTTTTTTATGTTCTGTTTAGAACGTCTTAGTGGCACCATTCTGGGGAAATGTAGGGGGGGGGGGTACTTTTTTGTATTGAAAGTACAAAATAATTTATTTTCAAAATCTAGAGATCACGACCCAACTGTCGTAGCCACCGAGTTGCAGATTTGTAATGGTCATCACGCTGACGGGAACCATCGCGGCCACCAGCCAATTCTTGAAAAGGAATCCGGCGAACAAGGCTAATGCCGCAACTGGAGCGAAGTTGGGAATGTCATTGCAAATCAGCCGCAACGCCACACCGCAAAATACCAGAAAGAAAAAAAATGTAATCTTTAGACTGTCATTCATTACCGAATCCAGTTGTGAGCTAGTCAAATCGAAAAAATCTGAGAAGTACCGACACGCGGCACTCTCATATAGTTGGAAACAGTTTCATCTTGTATTTTGCAGGAAACTTGAGTGACTTTTATTTATTCGTTATATCTAGAAGAGAAGAGAGAAATGCTCTCTGGTTTGAAGTAGAATTTTTTTAGCTCATAATCTTTTTGAATAATTACTATTAGCAGTGTCTCTGGGCTTTTCTGTGGGATGGAAATCAACCCTGTTCTGGGTATTCCCACAAATATATCTTATATTTCTTTAAAATTTATTTTTTTAATATTATATTAATATTTCTTGTATTGTAATTTTGTTGAAGTTTTAATGACTCTGGTTAAACTTTGTAATAAGGTTTCTATGTATTTTCAATTTTGCGATTCTTTTTATCAGCACAAAAATGGGTTACCCATGGGGGCAACTTTATCCGGGCTACTGGCAAATATTTATTTCTAGAGCCTTCAAAATTGGGCATTAAATTCTTATTTTTTTAAACACGTCTATTGGGGTCGTTATATGGATGACGTGATTTCACTTTGGAATTATGAGGAAGCTGAACTTCGGGGCTTCTTAGATCATCTAAACACTTATGACCGAAATTATAACGCCTTCTCATACCTTGAATTGGGATACAAATCTACTTTTAAAGTTTCATTAATGCAACAAAAGACGTTTATCGAGAAGCGTCTCTTTCTTGAAATTACTAAATTCCATTCGAATTATTTAAGTATTTTGCACCAACTTAGAAATCTCAACTTCGGATTTCGTCGAATATTCTCCTCCAGAAACTAAATCTCTGTCTCTGAAAGAGCTTTCTAATCTTGTTTCATTAAGTAGTAAAATAGCTCTCACATACCTTTTCCGGGCGACATTTTAATTTATGTCATGGCTTTCATTCAGGAAGAACTGTTGACACCAATCTCCTTGAATCGTATGATCACAACACCAGGTTGCTTGATATTGGGGTGCCTGCTGACACGATTCTGCTTGACTTTTCTAAAGCTTTTGGCAAAGTGTCTCAAACAACTTGTAGTTAAATTACGTGCAGTCAAGCTTGAAGAGAAATCCCTGCTCTGGATCCTAGATTTTCTTTATTTGCGATCTCAATGTGTCCAGTTACTTGATTACTCAGGTGATCGTATTCTTTCTCCCTCTACACATGTTCTGAAGTTTGACTCTTTCTCTTAACTCTACATTTTAAAACAGTAAAAAACTTTAGCGTAAAGAGCGGGGGGTTGAGTAGGAAAAGCCCCTTTCATAGGAAAATCATAATCATTTACCCCCTATTTTCCAAAATAAGGCAAATTTTCTCTGGCTCGTAACTTTTGATGACAAAGACTAAATTCGATGAAACTTATATATTTAAAATCTGCATGAAAATCCGATTCTTTTTATATATCTTTTAGCATCGAAATTGCGTTTTTTAGAGTTTCGTTTACTATTGAGCCGGATACAGGATGTCACAAGGTCTAAGTACATGATACATTTTGCAATTTTATTGATTTGTTGTTTTATTTTTCCTTTTCAGTTTGAACTATAGTCTGGTCAACGACTTTCGATCAGCCTCTTCGATTCCTGCCCACCTTATATGCTCCCCCACAAAAAGTTTAGGGTTCTTTGGCCTAGTGAACTTGCCCTCAGAGTTGCAAGCCGCTCATACAGGGAAGACTAAACAATTCATTCTGAAAAGCAAAGTAACACAAACACATGAAAAATAGGGAAATCCCCTATTTGTCTGTGGTGATAAAATGTAAGTAGGAAGTGACTCGGGCTAACAGTAACCAAAACTTTAAACAGCTGAGTTTTCATAACAATTTTCAAAATAGTTTTTTATGCTGATTTCAAATACATCAAATTCATTAAGTTTAGTGTTAACCATAAGAAGCCCTTCCTGGCCGAGTGGGTTGGTGCGCTGGATTCGGGATCCTTTGTCTGAGAGGACGCGGGTTCGAATCCCAGTGTATCCAATTCTTCAGTTTGGGATGGGTCAGTGGTGTGACTCTGTAAGCTTAGCCACTTATGCTAGCTTGTGTGCTATTCTAGCCAATACATTCTATTCTATTCTAAGAGAGGTCAGAGCCACCATTGGTTATTGACCGTTTCCTATTCTCGGATTATTCGGGTTTTTGAGAATTGTCTACATTTTTCACACAATCATCAAACTAATATTTCCTACTTCAAACAGTTTCCACACAAAAGTTTTCCTTATTTTCTTTTGAAATGCTTTTAAATATGGATTGCTTTTCAACTTTTCTAGTCAAAAAGCGTAAAACTACATTGTAAATAAAATCATTGAGGGTATAAAAATAAGTTGTCTGTGTGTCTGTCGAGTGACGTCACTGTCCGCATATGTCGTCTGAACTATTTAATCCCATACCAATTCAAAAACGAATGTATTCAAGCCGAAGTAGCTCAGTTATATAACTACCTGTGTTGGTGCAGTGGGTTTGACCTTAGCGTGGTAATACGCGACCCAGAGATTGAACCATGCTGCAGGAATGCACTACAGGGCCAACGGAGGGACATTAGTAGTCAAGAAGCGTCGTTAATCCGATACAAATGCAGTAGATCAGTTGGTAAAGGCCGTTATCATTGACCGTCGCCGTACCGTTGATCGGCGGAGTCACGATTGTGATCGGACTATTGCTTGGGCCGTCATTTCCAAAATCGTCGTTCGGCAATGGATCGATATTAGTCGAACCGTCTTCCGGAACATTGGCCGTATCGTCGTCGGCGACTGGGGCGTCGTCGGTTTGTATAACATTAATCGGAATAACCGCCGTATCGCAATCACCGTCGGCGTCGCAGATCTGATATGTGATCGCGTCGTTGCCGAGGAAGCCTGGATTAGGCGTATAATCGATCTATTTACGATACGACCACACCAGGAAAAAAGTAACGTAATTTTTGCTCTTGAAATGTATTAAATGTAAAGTCACTCAAATGGATTTTTTTTTTTTTCAAATAAAGGCTCTGAACTATTTATGTCACACTGGTTACCCATCTTGATTGTTTTTCAGGCCAGAAATTCCTACAGTGCCAATTCAAAAAAAAAAAGACTATTTACGATACGACCACTCCAGGAAAAAAATGACGTAATTTTTGCTCTTGAAATGTATTAAATGTAAAGTCACTCAAATGGATTTTTTCTCTATTTATTTTTTTTTTTACCGACTGAGACCAATCTTTTCCATATTGATTTTCGTCATTTTGTTCTATAAGCTCGTCTACTTGAAAATAAAAATTAGATGCAGTAAAATAATGAGGCTTCGTGCCACCATTCTAGTGATCCATTTTTTTTACCGACTGGCTGAAAAATTTGGGGGGACTTCAATTCGGCCTTGTTTGCTCGACTGCCGAAAGAAGTGTTAGCGGTTTGTGAGAGGTTTCATGAGTAGTTTCATAGATAAATGAGAAGATTTTCCAATAATATTGGAAGCGGTACGGAGGTGTCCGACCGTGACGGACGTCGTCGTTGCGTCCTGCGCCGCTGACCAGTTGTGCTAAGAAACTGCGGCTCGATTCAATTTCTGCCAGGGCTGTACCCAACGCTTGAGGGAACGCAACATCGTCGATGCCGTTCACCGTCCCGATGGCACCCAGCGGGATAAACCCGTTTTCCAGAACCAGCGGCAGGGAACCGCGCCGTAACTGCCAGTCGATCTCCTCGAAGAAGATGAACCAGCTTTCGTCCAACAGACCTGCCTTATCGACCTGGGGAGACGCCCATGTTTCCTTTTCATCCACCCCCCAAGCCTTCAGTCCCGACCTCTGGGACGCCCCATCAGGCAGCACCCAAGGCAAACTCAACCCCGGCGACAACCCTGAACGATTCCGAACAATCGTCGGCTACCTCCGGCCATAAGTAAGGGAGACTTAAGTCTCCCCCCACCGGAACTCCCCCCATATTCCTCCTTGCAACTGTATGGCTTTTCCCATACAGTCACACTGTCGCAAGTCACTCCACCCTGGAGCGGCCGAGCACAGAAAAAAATGATGGATATCTGCGAGATCACACCCGCCCGCGACATCAATGACATCACCTCGATCACCGCCGGCAGGCTGATCCTCAACCTCATCGGCAAGGCGGTGCGCGCCGGGTATTTCAACTGATTGGCTCCATCCGCCTTCGGCAGACCATCGGGACGTCCCGCAGTGGACATCGCAAGGTTGAAAAACTAGATTCTTCGTCGGCGCCACCGCGTCTTCGGGAGGGCCGATGAGCCATAAATTGAGCTGCCGCGTCTCAAACAGCCTCTGGCACGCCCTTCAGGCGGAAGGTTATGTAATTCCTTATGAAAAACTTTTTATGCCCAAACCTTCGCAAAAGTGTACTCAACAACTTCTTTAAGTTTCTTCGCGATCTGATGATTAGTGTTTTAATGCGTATAGGACATAGATTTGATTTTATATATTGACTTAAGACTTGACTTAATTCCCGTCTGGCCTTTGTGGCTGTCTTGGGGATTCATTTCTTCTTTGCAAATGATGAATGTGGCGACGGTAGTTCGATCTATCTGGCGCTAGACGAAGTAGCCGGGGGACGCTATGGGCCGGGAAGTTACAAGTTACAAACTTTGACCAGTGCTTACATATAGTAATGGTTATTGGGAAGTGTAAAGACGTTTTCAGGGGGATTCTTTGGTTGGGGGAGGGGTTGAGAAGAGGAGGATATGTTGGGAGAACTTTCCATGGAGGAATTTATCATTGGGGAACAAAATTTCCTTGAATGCAGCGCAGGATTTCTAGCATTATTTAAAAAAAATAATAAAAAATAAATATGAAAAACTTGTTTCAACTGAAAGTAAGGAACAGCATTAAAACTTAAAACGAACACAAATTATTAGCTAGCAGCCTTACTTACTTGGGCATGCCTATTGGGGCAAACCTGAAAGAAACAGTAAACCTGACAATTATAAATTATGCCAGTAATATCTGGGCTGCGAATGCCTACCTGGCTTCAAACCATTCGTATCTATGTAAAGTTCACCATTCTCAGTTATGCAATAGCCTAACAGTTCCTCACATACTGGCCCTTGCTCCTTTGTGGTCTTTTCCTTATTGTGGCAAGAGAAAGCAAGCTCATCTTCTAATACAAACAGAAAGGGACTCCATTTAAGTAGTCATCTATCTCAAATGAAAAAAATTAAAAACTTGCCCTCCCTTTATTTAAAAAAAAAGATTTGCCCCTCTCCTAAATTTGAATGAATTAACACCACTGCTTAGAAACGCCATCTAGGAAAAGAATAAGGAAATATTTTCTCTATATTAGATTTCAAAGGATAAGTAAGTTTGAATCACTTCTCATATAGTAAAACTGTCATAAAGCTGTTTAACTATGTGGACATCTAGGACATGGGTATTACTGATTCATATTGTACTGAACTCGTATTTTTTGTATTTTCAGACTTGCATCAACGAGCTGTCCGCGCAGGGCAAAGCCGTCGTGATGATCTCGTCGGAGATGCCCGAACTGCTGGGCATGTGCGACCGCATCTATGTCATGAACGAAGGCGCTTTCGTCGGGGAACTCTCCGCCGAGGAAGCCAGCCAGGAGCGCATCATGTCGCTCATCGTCAGCGAGTGAGAGGGGAGGGGACATGTCCACTCAAACGGCAGAAACCGCAGGGCAGGGCGAGGGCCAAGGCCTGAAGCACTACCTGCGCAACCACATGCGCGAATATGGTCTGCTCTTAATAAATTTATTTGAACCGTATCTGGTGCAAGAAACCACAAGGGAAACCTCAAGGAAATGTGATGTATATATCTTACTCGATATCTGGATATCCTGGTCTTGCAACCTACATTCCACTTCTTTGACTGCCATATATTTTGCAGTTCCTTGATGTCTCTCCCGTTCCTTACAATATTCAGAAAAAAAAATCAAGGTTTATGTCAACTTCACGTTGTTTTTCCTTCAATGACATGGCAAAACTAAAGGTGAAAGTAAAGAGTAAGGTATTAAACTTTACAGCTCTTGTCAAAGACAAAAGAATTGAAGAAGAAGAAGTGAAGAGTGTGTCAAACTTCGGCAACGCCAGAAAAAGAACAGCAGATACCTTGACGAATCAATACTTGTAGTAGGTGCACATGTGACGCTCCGAAAAAGTATTTCTGTTTATAAAGGGCTCGTCAGTGCATCAATGGGTTATGAATGTGGCTTCAAATCACTACCAAATGGTGATATAACTACCAAACGGTGGTATTCTGGTCAAGTTTGACGGATGAGAAGCAAGTGAATTAGATAAAAAGACAGATTCCGTAGCATGGGCCATAAATTGCCATTTGGTCAGTTATCGTTTTAATGGTGCCCCGGAAGTTTCTCCTTAACACGATAAGCCGTTCTAAAAACTTTGTTGATGATAGGCTATAAACAGTATTTTGACGCCCTTTTCACCTTAATACTCTAAGCTTAACAAGTCATTGCAATTGAAGTAGTAGTTGGAATAGTTTAGTAGCAGTAGTAGTATTAGTAAAAGTAGCAGTGGTATTAGTGTTAGTAGTGACATGCATATACTACGTTTTTGTCAATTAATCTTCCCCTCGGCACGATTTTTTTGGTAGTTTCTCCTTAAGACGCAAACCTGTTTTCACGCCGTTCTTGTGATTCATCGCATGCTTTCTCTTCTTACTTTCTCTATTAGCCGCAACCCTTTTGGCATTAACACTTTGAGCAGCTTCCTCGGCTGTTTCTTCTGCCATTGAAGGATTTATCCTAAAATTTCTCTTTGAATTAACTCTTTGAGCAGCTTGCTCGGCACACTTTCTTTTGGTAATTTCTCTTTGAGACGCAAGCCTGTTTTCACGCTATTCTTTTGATTCCTCGGGGTTTATACCCTTGCGCTGACGGCCGTTCTTATTGTTCCGCCCGTTGCTCTGCTGCTCCTGCCGGCGGATTTCACTGCGCTGTTGCTTCAATGGTGGCAGCGCCAAACCGCCGAAGGGCTGATGCGCGCGGTGTTGCTGGGCTTGTTCGTCCTGGATGTGCTTTTTCTGGCGGTCTGCCTGCGCAGTTTTCGCCGACAAATACTCCTGCGAGCGGCTTAATCCCCGTCAAGAAAAAGGCTGAGCTGGCCACTCATCAGTTTGCCAAAACAATGCTATTTTTGCTGACTTGATATTCATGTCACATTTCATGAGTAGACCATCACTATTACCATATATACAGGATAGTTTGGTTTCATTGTTGGATTTCACTAGATGTTTCACCAACTGGTTGTGATTGAGGGCCCAAACGGTAGGTGGTTCAGATGATACTAGCTCTGCAATTTAAATCCACTCAGTAGTGGCCAGCCTCCATATGTATGACTGGCCTGCACCAACCATTACCTGGATAGCTTAAAGTCTAGGCCACAGCACAACAGCAACTTTGGATGGGTTTGCCAGGTAGTAGCAGTTTTCGTCAATATTACTTGAAAAAAACCTCTATGTTATGCAAGATGTCCCATCAAAAGTATGACTAGTCAACATCTGAAAAATACATTAAACCAATAACCAATTGGCGTCAAACCTAGACATTAAAGTAGTTGAATGTTGAATGTAGACACAATGTTAATTCATAGGAAATTTGAAAGCACAACTTTTCTGGTGCTTAGATGCCTTTTTGAGGAGACGCCGGGGCGGGGTCTTCAAATTAGGGGGGGGGGGTATTTACCTCCTAGGCTTTTCATCCATAACCCTCCACTTGCCTTAGTTGACAGCTCGGTCCTCACAAATATAGCTTGAAGTTGTCACCATCCGCTTGGTATGTTGACCACAGTGTGTAGTTTAGGCCTCCCGTTCTCATTCACTCGTTTTTTTGAAGTTACGCTTCTGTTTTTGTTGTGTTTTTTTTTCTGACTTTTCAGGTTTGTAGCTTAAATTAAGTACACAATTGAAAGTATTTATAGTATAGATCGTAATCATAGAATACAGGATATATAGGTCAAAAATTAAACGAAAAAAAAGAGCCACGACCATGCAAAAAAATACGAAATTCCTCATTTTTGTATATAGGAGCTTGAAACTTTTACAGTAGGGTTCTCTGATGCGCTAAATCTGATGGTGTGATTTTTCGTTAAGATTCTATGACTTTTAGGGGGTGTTCCCCCTATTTTCTAAAATAAGGCAAATTTTCTCAGGCTCGTCACCTTTTGATGGGTGACGCTAAACTTGATGAAACTTATATATTTAAAATCAGCGTTAAAATGCGATTCTTTTGATGCAACCATTGGTATCCAAAATTTCGTTTTTTAGAGTTTCGCCCAAATATTAATTTAAATCTTGATACTAGCAAATCACATTTTGAAAAATGAGACCTGCAAACAAAGAGAAAAGAACATTTTTACATTCAGTTATTTCTGAGATGTTTCAGTGAAAATCCCATGTTTCTTTGAACCAAGACTATGCTTATTCATGCCACCATGACATATATGGCTAGCCCACCCTAGCAAGCAATTCCAGAGGGGGAGGATTTCTATTAGAAGTAGATTGACCCATGTTAATAGATATTTCTGAGAGATCTTAAGGACATGCCTTGTTTCTATACATTAATATCGGCTTACATTATATCGACTTACTACTTACTTACATTAATATCGACTTACATTAGTGATTTGGCGCATCATGGCCTTGCATGAGGGGACATAGAGGGTCAAACAGCTTCCCTGGCATGAGCTTTGTGCATTCTCGCTGCCTTGTGTAGGTGGGACAGCTCCTGTCCTTGCCCTTTTTGGAGGAGGGGGGCATTGATCCAAATTTTATCAAAAAGAAAATCAATTTTACTTTTTCATAAAGTAAATGAAATACATCTTATGGAAATTCCTTTTTAATTTCATTAAGATACTTCATTTTTCTATTTTTTCCGCATTAACTGCCCCCCCCCCCAGATGGTCAAATCGGGAAAATGACTATTTCTAATATAATCTGGTCCAGTCCCTGATACGCCCGCCAAATTTCATCGAACTTAGCTTACCTGGAAGTGCCTTAAGTAGCAACACCGGGACAGACAGACAAACCGACCGACAGACGATCGCTATATGTCATTTGGTTAATACTAAGTGCCATAAAAACACGGTAAAACCACAGTGGGATTTTACACAAGATAGATGATGGTACTGCACCTTGTTCATGAATTTCCAATTCGACTAATGGGCGCTATTACCAGTCGTCTCAAGTCACTTGGAAGAATGGATGTTACCGATAAGCGGCGTCCCCAGGATGGCAGGGTAAAAACCAAGACACCATCCGGCAATGAAGTTGAAATGCGTCTTTCCACCATGCCTACCACTTTCGGCGAAAAACTCGTTCTGAGGATATTTGACCCGGAAATGTTAATGAAAAGTTTTACCGATCTTGGTTTTAGCCGCCACGATCAGAGTTGCTGGCATGAACTTTAATCCAAGATAACGGATGCGTTTTTCAACAGCTCAGTAGAAATATTTCAAGGCAGCCATTGAGTCGTTAAGATGCATAAACCTGCAGCAACAAAATGGCTGAAATGTGACAGATTATGAATAAAATGTCTAAAATTATCTACAGATTCTAGTTGAAAGAGTGAAGGATTTTAGGCTATCATTAACAGAAATTTGTCCTGCAAAAAGAATTGTCCTCAAAATTTGAGTTGAAAAAAAAAGTTTCATGAAAATTTGTGCTGCCAAAAAAAAGTTTCACCCCCAATGACCATAACCCGGCAGGTCGGCAGCGTCCTTGCAAGCGTCAGGGGACGCTCCTGGTCGCCGGTATGAATGCCGACCGAATGCCCTGCTCCGACATGCGCCAGGAGCTGGCCCGCAAGTTTTCTGGCGTGCTCGAAATCGCTCGCGCGATAGAGCGTCGCGACCAGTGACAGCTTTTCGCCCGATTCAGGATAATCCGGTCCGATGCCCTCGCCTTCGATCAACAGGAAACGGGCGTGCTCGGGATTGTCCAGCCCGACATCGGCGGCTTCGATGACCTTGTCGAGAAAAATACGACTACTATTTTTAGGGCTTTTGAGTCACTGAGATGACACGGTATTGTTCTCGGAATTCTTACATCCTTCGTATGTCTGATCTTGAATGTACTTGTCTGAGGACAAAATGACACCGTTTATGTATTCAAGTACAATATCTACAAAAAAAAGTGAAGAACCACGATTAGCAAATGCGTTCTTATAGCGTTCGTATCTCATGTAAATACGTTCTTATCTCATTTTGCGTTCTTTTTAAGGAACGTGAAATTTTACAAAGTAGTTTCTGGCTTCCCATCTCAAGGGTCGTCTTCAATTCAACTTTTTGTCAAACTGGAGTCTTTGCAAAATGGCCTAATAAAACTGTGGGAATACTTAAAGGGGCTCCGTCTCTAAATTTCGGTCGAAACGATGATTTTGAAGTTGTTTGATGGGCAATATCACACAGACGTTTACCTGTTTTTTCGAAAATGAAAGCATCATTTTGAAGATAGATCTTTGTACTTCACAGAGGAAAAATCCAAACATTCATATCTCTTACGATTGCTTCGATATAAGTGGATTTTTAACGAGCATTTCAAGGGCGCCGCCGTCGCCAAGAGACAGAGTATCACTGGGCTGTGACAACTTTCTTTCTTCAACAACGTTGTGGAATTGTTTTGAACTGAAAGCTTTGGACAACTCGATCTTTGTTTAGATAATGGCGAGTTAAGGATCGGCTCCCACCTGCCATTTCTTATTAAAAGTCGTCCATTTGTTCAGCATTTCTGAAAAGCCCAGTAACTAAGTCTTTATATAGGAGGGAGGAGATTCTTATGCTGGGGGATTTCTTATGGGGATTATTTTCCATGGGGAGAGAAGAAAAGGCTATTTTCAATTGAATAAGAAACTCAGTTCAATAAAACTGTGCCTTTGTTTTCACTTTATTTGTCTAATTTCTCAGTTTTTATATTTATTTTTCTATTATACCAATTTGTTACTGAAGAGCTGTGCTGAAAATATTTTTTTTAGTTACGACTTTTCTCTACCGTTTTATCGTATAGAAGCTTTACTATGTCTTCCTCTTTAACCGGTAAATGTATTAGATTAGAATGATTTTACCAAGACTCATATACCGGGGATTTAATTTCTGTCATGATATGCCCATTTGTTTTAGTTACATAAGAACATCACAGGAAATTTAAGTTACTATCTAAACGAATCCTATCTCGATATTTTAGGATCCCTGGTTCAATAGCATTATCATCCCAGGCGAAAAAAATAAAAGAATAAAAACGACGAATTATGACCATCCTTCTCTTGAAAATGTAATGTTCCAGATTTCTTGCTAAATGGCTTGAAATTTGCTTTGTAGTTGCTCCATGGTATGTAAAATCTGATAATTCAATTTTTGGCAAGATCTATCCCTTTCATGGGGTTCTTTCCTCCGCTTCCGAGTTGGCCTGGTGCCAATTCCCCAAGGAAAGTCCCTCGCCATTCAAATTCTAAAAAAAAAAAAAAAAAAAAAATTCTTCTAAACAAAAAAAAGGGTCAGGAAACCATGATCAAATAAGACAAAGCTTAATTGAATGTTGCTCCTGGCCCATTGCCAAACTCTACTTCCCAGAAACATTTTTTTTGGAGGAGGAAGGGCAGTCACGGAGTCAATCAAATTTATATCTTGACAGAAAAGTCAAGTTTACAAAATTACTATTGCAGCAGAATCAATCTCCTCCTGAAAAAAAAAGTAATCAAAGCATCAGTAGAAATGTAAGTCAGGACAGGGCCGTTTAAAAGGAGGGGAAACAGGGGAAAGCTTGGCCGGACACTTTGGAAGAGAGGGGAGGCACCAGGGTTTATGGGTTGCTGCGGCTGAGGCTTCTGTTTTCTTAATTGTGTTTGAGTCGGGAGGAGGGCGCCAATTGATACCCTCTGGTTCGCGTAGCATATGGTTTTCAAGCTTAATTTAAACACTGGCAATACTTCTTATCTTCAAATAGCCTATGATTAATGACCCCCCTCTTCACTTTGCATTTTCTAAAAATGGATCTGATTTTGCAATTTCAATCGCAGCCTCAATATTTTCCGCTTTAACAATAGCAAATCCTTTCATCGAATTTGGATCATTATCTTCTTCAACGCCGTTTGCAGTTACAACTTTTGAAACCGGTAACGGTGTTCCGGGATTTACGATCGTATCACCAAGACCTTCTCCCCAAGCTTTCTATTTGAGCTATTCCCTCTTCTTGAGAGTTCGGCTGGTTTCCTCCGTAATGCGCAATCATAAAATTTGTCATCTCGCTGAAGAACTGTCACCAACGCGAGTATCCGAGTATGAAAATACTTTGCCATCTGGTAGAAAAGTTTTACCAACTTGCATGTCATACACTACCAGTTCCAGATCTCCGGCAACTGCAATAACAAATTCCAGGACAAGCCCACTATGTTGTGACTTGATACCTACGCCCCAAAGACTGGAAGAACCGTATGGAGCCAACGGCCCGTCACTCCACACATCATCGGATTCTTTTTCGTCATCCTGAGTGAATGGGAATCTCGCCTCCAGGCGACGTGCGGCCTAAGATAAACATTATAAAACTCTTCGAAAGACAAAAAGAAGAAGCTTTGTTTATGTGCATTGACAAAATATTATATTAACAAAAGGATAGTACATATGGAGGGCCTTTTATTCGAGTTGCCCAGCTCCTTTCAACTAAAAACAGGCCTCATCTCCTTTCAAAAGATCAAGATTAGGCCTTTTTTGGAGATGCCTAGCTCGCTGTCGAGAAAAGAAGAACAGAAAATCAGAAAAAAAGAAAACAGCCCGCTTAATCCTCGTCCCCCTCTTCTTCCTCATCTTCTTTTTTTTTTTTATAGCAAGTTCAAATCCTTTTCTAAGAAAAAGTACAAGTAATAATCATAGTTCTGGCTCGGTGGATGGACAGATTTGAGACTAATGAATTTAAATTATTGAGTGTCTTGTCCTTTTGTTTCAGTTTACAGCTGCAGGCTTGTCGCATTATCCCTTATTTTTATTGGGAACATAAGCTTAAGTCATGATTTCGAATCGTAATGTTCCCCCCAAGAAGTGCCTTTATACCCATCTCCCGTTATTCATGGGACAAATATTTTATATCAAATCATATGGCGGGCGTTGTCCCGCGCCACGGTCGTGACGCGCGGGCGGAGGATCTCGACGGATTTGATCTGGTCGTTGGCGCCGATGGCTTGAATTCAATGGTCCAGGCAACCAGCGCCGCGGCGTTCCGGCCACATGTCGAGACCCTGACGAATTGGTTCATTTGGTATGGCACGCGGCAGGTCTTTGACACCCTGACCCTGACCTTCAGAGGTAACGAGGACGGTCACTTCGTCGCGCATCACTATCGCTATGGTCCGGGGATGAGCACGTTCATCGTCGAGTGCGATTGCTGAAAGCAAAAAGAAGAACTGTCCATCATCAGGTAGTGGTAGAGGTGGCGGTGGTGTTAGTTGTCTTGGAATCACCAATTTGAAACCATCGGATGTTTTCAATGAATACGTTTTGGGTAGGAGTACCAAAAGCGACGTTCCGGCACGCAAACCTCCCGTCTCTGATAACAAGAAACAAAATGCTGCGAATGAATGGGCATATGGGATGATTTCTAACAAGCACTGTCGCATCTACTGCTGTTTGGGTGACGATAGTCAACCAACATCGAATGGTTCTGGACCTAGAAACAGTTAGGAAATGGACTTTTTGACGTCAAAATTTACTTTGTTGAGTTTCCGAAGAAAATATTCGCACAGCAAATGCTTGTCAAAAAATAAAATAAAGCAAAATTAATTTGTTTTTGTTTTCCATCTTTCTTGTCGAACCTGTGTCTTGTAACATGACGCTTTTGGAATAACCGTAGCAAAATAATCGACTGTAACTCATAGACCAAAACAGTGTTGTTGTAACATACAGAAAAGAATAGAAGTAAAATAAAAAGAGGGTTTATTTTATAGTATTGAACTTACAACTTTCTTTCTTTCTTTAGATCAGGAGTTCAAGTGTTGGACTTATACAAGGTCCTGTGCGCCAAAAATGCTTTTTTTTCTCAAATTTTATTCTTCTTATCAAAGAAATCACATTTTTCTTTTTAAAAATAACTATAAAGTGAAAAGGTCTTTAGTTGTAGCTGCAAATAATCATAGTTGCTGCAGTAGCTGTTTCCAGTGGGTTTTTCCAGTAAGCGACGCCTATATAATATGAACAAACTCAGTTGCCAACTTTTCTGCTAGTTCTATGGACCTAGTTGACTGTAATAAAGCAGCTTATTGGAAGCTGTCGGGTATAGGTATAAAAACTGTAAAATAGAACAGAGGCGTGTCTTTGGTTTCCCGGATATTTCCGATTTAGAAACTGTTTCTCGATACAGAAATCACAGTGACATCAATGAGGGAAGGATCTTTGGTGCGCATAATTATTGTTCATGTCTTCTGTCGTACAACAAAACACTGCAAAAACACGTGTCACTTTCTGAAATACTCAAGTTAATATATTTGCCACTGTGTCCACAAATCCACGTTTTTTTTTGGGTAATTTTAACAGTAAACTGAAAGTTACCGATGTTACAGGTCGTGTAAGACTATGAAAAGCATTATAGATTAGTTTGTTGTTTTGAGGCTATATGCTCAGTTTTGACTCCTAAATCTATGTTCTTGTTTTTTATACTTGTTTTTTTTCCTTTCAGTAAAGCACTAGTATTATATAATCCTACAAACACAGAGAAATATTACCAGTTGCTTTCTTTACACTAGTTTTATCGATATTTATTAGATAGACTCTGAACTAATAATTTTTTTTTTTTCAATTTTGTACTTACAGCCCCTCCCCCGAAGACTGTGGGGGATTAAGTTGTCCCCGAAGACATAGTTATTAGGTTTTTTGCCTATGCTGAACAAAATGGCTTTCTAAAAATTTGATTTTGTAACTTTGGGAAAAAATGAGCGTGGGGGGGCCTAGGTGCCCTTCGATTTGTTTGGTCATTAAAAGGGTACTATAACTTTTAATTTCCATTAGAATGAGCCATCTCATGACATTCTAGGACCACCGGGTTGGTGCGATTAGCCCTGGAAAAAAAAAAACAACAAAAAAACAACAAATTCACAGAGATACGATAGCTAGAATTGTGTTTTTATTAGAACACAAATAAAAACATCTAATTAATAATCTTAGATTAACGCTAGGTCAGCGTAGGAAATAATACGAAATATAACTAACAACAGTCTTTTTAAAGTTATATTGCACAAAATAAAGTTATATTTATATAGTTGTTACGTTTCACAGCTGACTACAAAAAACAACAACCAATACAAACACCAAAACATGCTAACCAGGGACTGGGGTCAGCCGAAAGTGTTCAAATGAATGAATATTAGAATAACCAAACAGGTATCAGTTGTAGAATGTTCACCTTTCATTTGTAATTGCGATATTTAGTTCGCTCTTTACTTAAGCAGCAGTGCTATTGCACTGTCTATGATTTGCTAGCGAAGAGGCAGTATTGGCAGCAAAAAGCTCACTTTGTAGGCATTTCATCCCCTTGCTATAGCTTAAGCGGACATCTTTCTTTCTTTGCTAAAAATATATCTCCAAATTGTAGACAGATTATTTTTTCCTAATGGTAGCTTTACGGTCTCAAGTCACACTGGTAAATCTTTGATTATGGGCTGCACGGTGGGCGGCGCCCAGCAGGAAATGCCTCGAGCCGCAGGCGGGGTCGAGGATGGTCAGCTCCAGGATGGCCGCCGCCGGATCGTCGCCTCCCGAAGCCTGGGCGCGGTCGAGCAGCGGATCGAGGGTGGTGTCGAGCACCAGCTTCACCAGTGCGTCCGGGGTGTAATAGCTGCCGCTACTCTTGCGCTCGCTGCCGGCCGCTCCGGCGGTGTCGCGAAAGGCGAAGCGGCGGGCCTCGGCACTGGCCGCAGGGATCAGCTCCAGGAGCCCCTCTTAAAATAAAAAAGAATTGTATACACATACTCAAACTTTCCTGCTGCACATATTAGAGGTCAAATTGTTAAAGAGTTTAAAACAGATTAGTAAAGCTTACCTTTCTCAAAAGCAGGAAAAGCAGGTTTAACTCCAGTTGCGGAAACAATTAAATCGGCTCCAAATATCTTTCCATTAGAAAGCTCTAAATAAATTGGCCATTCTTCTGTTTTCCCAACAACACGCTTTCGTTTCTCTTCAGTAATTTCACTAGGAGAAAGAATTGCAACTGGCTTGCACTCAGAGATATCTAGCAGGATTTTTAGTGGATCGTGGCCCAGGTTGTCTGTCTCAAAATGGGCGAACATCTTTTTAAAGTCAGCCGGATTCAGGATGCGGATCCGCTTAAACTGACTGACCTGCTGCTTCAGTTGATTTACGTTGTCCAGCAATTCGTTGAGGATCTTAAAGCCTTCCATTTCCAGCTGTTTGCGACACACATCCAGCGAAGCAATGATCTGGTATTTCGGCGAGGTACTGGTATGGATGCTATACACTTCTTTGAAAAAGTCTTTGTCAAAATCCGAGATGTATAAATATTCTGATAGAAGTTTTACAGAAATAGAACATAAATATTCATTTAAGGTTTAAATAAATTTCACTGTCTTAGAACATTCCCTATTGTTTTACTTTTCATTGTTTTTATGGAGCGTGATCTTCGTCGTTATTTATACTAGAGTGTCAAAAATTAGCCAAGTGGCAAAAAAGCTTTAGCCAAGTGGCAAAAAGGTGCTGCAATCCTTCCAAAGTCTTTCCTTTCGATGTTTTCGGTGGTGTTAGGGTTTTGTGGGGTGAAACTGTTCCAGGTAGGGAGAAATAGTTGAAATTGCTATAAATACTTTAGTGTAAAGAGCAGGTATTTAGGAGGAGATGAACCCCTCATATGCGTAATAATTTCTGTTCGTTTCGTTTTAATGCTGCTCCTTACTTACAGTTGAAAAAACTTTTTCATATTTTTCTTTTCATTGTTTTTTTTATTTAAATAACATTAGCAAATCCTGCCCCCCCCCCCCTCATGGATATTTTCTCCTACCATGTAGCCCCTCCCCCGGGGACTGTGAGGGGGTAAGTCGTCCCCAAAGACATACTAATAGTTTGCATTTCTATTTGTATGTCGGAGAAACTTTTTCAACAATTTTTGTTCCTGACACAAACAGTAATTTTTAAATTAATTTTGTAACTCCTGAAGTTGACCTGAAAAATAAAACATAATATCATTCCCAAAAGATTCTATCTATGCTCTTTGACAATCTGGATACACTTACACTCTTTTTATTCATTTGAATGATGAGAGCAGAAGTAGGATCCTCAAAAGTTTCAACTAAATACCCCCGTCGTTCTCGATATATTGCTGAGGTATCCTATTGACAACCATTGCTGAACTGACAATCCACTGCCATTGTTTTTTCAGTAAAGTACAATTTATGTTTTGGTCTTGAGAAGGTATGGAGGTTGTCAAAGACATAATTTCCAACCTTTCAACTACGCTAAACAAAATGAGTGTCTCAAAATATCAATAAGATCTGTTTTGAGAATTGATGAATGTGTGGGGAGGAGGACTTGTTACCCTCCAATCATTTTAGACTAATAAAAAGAGCACTAGCCTTTTCAATTTCAAATCGAATGAGCTGTTTCCGAAGTTTTTACGACAACAAATGACGCGCACGCCGCCGCCGGGTGTCAGATAGGGGTCGCCGACCGCTTCATCGTCATCGATCATAACGGGCAGGTGGGGAAGCTGAGCGGCGCTGCCGATCGGGCCGTCCGGCACCGTGATCAAGCGCGCCTGCCAGGCCCCGAAGTTGGCGATGTCGCACACGGGCGCGCCACACACGTTGCCGCCGTTCACGCCGGCAATAAATGCGTACCGATCTGGCGGCAGAGTGAAATAGTCTGCTTCCTGAAAGCTGGCGAAGTTGAGGTCGACGTAGGTGCCGGAGCAGAGCTGCCATAGCTTCTTCCATAGTTACTGCCCCATCGCCGTTGGCATCAGCGACAGCGAACTCAACGGCTTGCGCATAGGCGGCCATCGAGAAGGCGGAAAATCCGATTGCCAAAAGAAGCTTTTTCATAGGTACTCTCCTTTGATGAACAAAGGCGGTATCCGAAACTTTTTTCGTGATGCCCGCCGGTCCGGCCCTGGGCCGAACAGGTTTGAAACTGACCGGTCTTTGTGGTGTCTAAGGGGAAAAAAAATGTCGGTGTGAAGATCATTTTTGGACAAAGATCTGGTAGGGATTTGAAATAAGAGCTCTGAGACATGAGTTCCTTCTAGGTATCGAATTTCATTAAGATCCGGTCGCCTGTTCTTAAGATAAAAATTCCTCAATTTTTTTAATTTTTCCAGATTAATATCCCCAGCTCCTCCAAAGTGAACAGATTCGTTCCAATTATGTCAATCACGTATCTATAGCTTGTGCTTAGTCTTCCCATCAAGTTTCTTTCCGATCTCTCCACTAAGGGTTTTCCAAGATTTCTGTTTCCCCCCTCCAACCCTCTATGTCCCCATTAGCGCATTGTATCACGGCCCACGGTCTCTCATGGACTGTTCTGCCACCAGTATTCGTAACCTAGTGGTACTGGAGTCAGTCCTGATGCTATTAGTGTAAGATTTTTGTCCCCAACGCTGGTAGCCATTGTAAGTAACGTGGTCAAGGTGCCACGGTCAACTCCGCCGTGCCACGGTTTCTGCAAGGCCTGCCCTTGCTGAGTCGTTCTGTTGACTTGTCACAGTTATGACCAGTGAGGATATGAAAATAGTCCTACCTGTGGAAGAATAAGTGTCACATTGATGACTTGGGCACAATAAAGAACAAAACTACTTTAATATTGTAAAAATTAAATAAAACCACTGGAACCGTAGAATTATGGATGTTAACAAACAAATGTGTCAAATTTAATTTATTTGAATAGTCTTTTCATTTATGTTTTTATGTTTCGGGATTCAGTCACCCTCTTGCTTTCCGTTTTCAAGGGGGGTCGTTTAGTCTTCAGGTTGTTTTTTTCTATTGAAGTACTATTTATTCATTTATTCATTTAGTACGGTACTTAGAAAGGTTTATTTTTCTTTTATCCTTCTCGGTGGGATGATGGACGTCCCCAGCGGCGAACGGTCAAAGAAGAGCAGACGCCAGGGCGGCGACGCCGAAGCACCGATCTCAGCGGCCTGGGACCGACTGCCGGGAAGCGTCAGACATACCTTCACGCATTTCAATCTCGAGCTGACGGTCTATGCCGCATTGGTCGCGGCTTCCGACGCGCCAACGAATGGAAGTCTTGCCTGTGGCGCGCGATGGGTTGCCGAGGACGATATTGGCGATCAAGCGCTGCCAAGCGTCATGCGCAAAGTCATTGCGCGAAGGCAAGTCTTCAGTCACGCGACCAAAGGGTTCCGCCGCAAAATAATCTGTTAGAGCTTGCCTCAAAGATTCTTCTGAATGCTGCCCAGAATTTTCCGCATAAATAGTCGATAGGATCCCTCGATCCATGGGAACCAGGTGAGGAGTGAAAAGACAGGCAGTCTCTGCTCCAACACCTCGTTTCAAGATGTCATCGATCTCCGGTTGATGACGATGGTTGGCCATTGAACCGAAATTTTGGTATGTTCGAACTGCAGTAGCAAATTTGAGTTTCCGCTTTATCCCTTTTCATTTTCTCAGTGCTCTCATTCTTAGTGGGTTGTATCGCACATAAGGGGCTTAAAGCCAGTGGGTTCTGCCACTGGGGAAGCGCTGTGTAACTCGCTCACTCTTAAGGGGATCGAAACACACAATCCGAATAGTTAAGTTGTTGGTAGTGAGTCGGATAGCTCTGACAGCGTGTTTTTTGGTTATTAATTAAATAAATTATTATTTTTTATATCCTTAATAATCAGTTAATTAAGTCTTAATTTAATTAAAATAATATCTTTATAAATACTAAAGATTCTCTTTCAGGGACACTTATCTTAAGAAGATCAACCAGGACTGTAATAAATGTAGCTTTATAGACACTAAATAATTGAAAAATGTAGAAGTTCATATTAGTCTTTACAGTTTGGGGGAAGGGTTTATAGATTCCAACTATTCCTTTTGTCTATGCTTCTGCCGTGCTAGTGGATCATAAAAAGATTAGAAAAAGTTTCAGACATATAAAGACACTGAAAAAGAAAAAGATTACCTGGCTTGAAAACTAAATCTTGAAAGCTCCAATGTTCTAGGTCAAATCATCAACTTCGTATTGCTTGAGTCAATTCCTGGAGAATTAAAAAAAAAGTCAAAGCCTGTTGATTACAGGCCAGTCTCCTATCTATGTACTAGACCAAAAATAAATATTGAATTTGAAATGTAGGTATTGATATCAGGAACAATATTTGGAAATTTCTGTTCATTTTCAGCTTTTTCAACCATCTACCAGGTAAGTCCACCTGAAAAATTCCAACATATGAAAGTTCTTGTTAATATCTAGCATAAATTTGAAGTTCTAGGGGGGCAGCTGCCCTGCCCCCTTAAAAATTGTACTTACTCCTTCTACACTGACAAACGGAATACTAAACGACTTTAAATCATCTTCATTGTCAGAATTGAGAAAAATTATACGATGTGACGTTAAATAAAGATTTCCTTTTCGCCTGCCTTTGAACTGTTTATTTGAAATATTGATTAGATCCAAGCACACGTCCTCACAAACCAGGACAACCCTAAAAAAGAGATATCATTGAAAGAATATACTGGCTATGCCCTTTAGGATTGCTACTCACAGTAGAAGAAAAGACGGAAGAATCAGCTTGTAGTCCTACTCCATATGAAGAAAGTCTGCCTTCCTCGGACAGTCTGCAATTGGAAACCAGATGGCAGAAGAAGACGAGGTTGTTTAAAGAACATCTTGCAGCGAACTTTTGACCGGGATTTGAGGACGGCTGAGACCTTGTAAGTACATGAATCGAAAGATGTCATCGCTGCAACATACCTTCGAGACGAGTGGAGATGCTTCGCCGACGCCCTGTGCGCTACCAATGGCTCAGGAGGAATGTTGGACTAAGATAAGGTAACAGAACAGATAAAAACAGATAATTATTCACAAGCTCACAAAATTGGTGTCAACCTTATACAACGCGCTTCAAATAATCAACACGAAATATTTGCAAGATTTTAACCAGCATTCAATACTTTTTAAAAAGAATGGTACAATATGTCAATAATACAAAATATGCATGGAATTTGATAGAAAGTAAATTCACAATTTTAACCGCTAGCAGATAATATTTGTCGGTATTAGCTTGAAGCCCCTGTTAAAATCATATTTTTTGCTTGGCAATAGTTTGGTGTTGAATATCAATGGTATGTTCAACCAGAAATAGGGGGGGTTTCCAGTTCTTTGGTGAGTTCGGTGCTTCTGGACGTGTTAGGACAATAAAAGTTGGCAGGCGTGTCAGGGATCTCCACAAATTGACTTGGTAACAGTCGTTTTTGCGATTCGACCATTGGGGGGACTGGAGGGAGGGGAAATCATAAAAATTAATGTATGTTTGTTTTATGAATGGGTGATCGGATCTTAATGAGACTTGATATATAGAAAGATCTCGTGTCTCAGATGCTCCAATTTTAATTCGGATCGGATCCAGGGATATTGGAGGGTGGAGTCCATGCATTACATCAGAATGACCAGTACAGATCATATTAACCCTTCCTTTGGACAGAATCACTCAACTACAATAAATTGCAGAAAGTCTAGAAATTTCTCAAATTAATAAAAAAAAAAAAAATCCGAATTGTTTTGGATGAGGAGGAGTTGATCTCAGAAATGTAACATAGGGAGCTTCAATAGCAGTTTCATAGCACTAGGAACGATATCATGATGAAACATTAATGTATCAGAGTGCGTCCAGAGTATTGTGCCAGGGTTAGCAAAGAACTAACCAAAGTGTCAAAGTTTTCTGTTTTTTCCGCTTTTTAAGGGTGCTATTAATTGAGCTAGAGTGCTGAGATAATCTATCCGTAAGCCTTTGATCAGTTCTTCCGATGTACCAAAGACTACACGAGCATGGGATTCTGTACACCAGACACCAGAGTTTTCACCTATCGGGATAGGGTCTTTACCTTGATAAATTTAGAAACTGATATTTTTACTGGGTCTATAATAAGTGTAAATATTATGTTTTGTTAGATCTTTGGAAATGTGTTCAGAAACCCCTTTTACGTACGGGAGAACCTCATGATTACTACCTGAAGACATTTTCAAAGCTTTTCTGAAATAAAAGTCTCACTTATAAGTAATCACTTATAAGTTGAAAAATGTTCAACTTTAAAAAAAGCCTAAGTTAAGTGAACTAAGTGAAAGTATAATTTATGTAAAGTAAATTAAACGGGTTTTTCATGCCAATGTGCACGGGACAAAAAACCAATGTGCATCCGGCATTACTATTGAAAACGTTCGAAAAAAATGAAAAGTTATAGTTGCCTTTTTAAGTAGCCAAAAATTCAAAAGTAACTCACTAAACAAATCTTCCTTTACATCCAGGGCATCACAAATTTTTTCATTTTCATCTACATCTTTTCCTGCAACTGTATCTCGGTTTAGCACGTTCTCAAAATATTCCACCCATCTTTATTTAACTTTTTCCTTATCACTAATTTTGGCCCCATTTCTATCTTTAACTGGGACTAGTCCGGATTGACTACTCCCTTTCAATTTATTAACATGCCAGTATTATCTTTTACTATTTTCCGTCTAGCCGCATCTTCCAGATCCTCAGCAATTTTATCCATGGCCTCCTTAATAAAATGCATAAAATCACATTTTTGAGATTTTTTTCTAACCTTCCAAAAAAACACCCTCCGAATGAAAATCCTGGATACGGCCCTAAGTATAGCCAAGTAGGTTTGCCTGTCCTAGAAGATAAATAACAGAAAAATTGGTAAGTGAGAATAATTAGCTATCCTGCATTTTCTGTCAAAGTTTATAGCATACATAGGGTTAATCTAGTTAAGCTACATCAATTTTATCAAAAACGATTAGATTTGTTAGATAGTGTAGAGTAAAATAAAAAAAAGTCAATTAATGTCGCTTCTTACTTTCATTTAAAAAAACTTGTTTTTTTAATTTAATCACTAAGAAAGACGAACAAAAATCTGTCAGTACGTCCCCTGTCTATTTGCTGGGGATACAACCCTTGCTCTCAGCTTCAAACTTTAAAGAATGAAAATTGACATTTATTAGACTATTAGACTCCACATTCATTTGTTCTTTTCAGTAATATTGGCTATGACGAGGATTTTTTTAATTTTTCTTTTCTTATGAAAAATAAAACAAGTTGCTCGAAATAAAGATTGTTTTGAAGGGTTGTCGGCTCTGCTGCCTCTGCTGTGTTGGCAGTTTCCAGCGTCAGAATTGCCGTGCCTTGCGAAACCTTGTCACCGACCTTGACGGCAATCGATTTGACGATCCCGGCGTGCGGCGACGGCACGTCCATGGTGGCTTTATCGGTTTCCAGCGTAATCAGCGCGGTTTCGATTTCAACCGGATCGCCGGGGGATACCAGCACTTCGATGACCGAAACATCACTGAAGTCGCCGATATCGGGGACGACGATATCCAGTATCTGAGCCATATATGTTTCCGAACAAGTGGCCGATAAATGAAAATACTTTTGAAAAAACAAGTTTATAGAAAAGATAAGAGATATTGTGCTGCCTATAATATTATCTAATACTATTAATACTAGCTTAAATAAAGTCATGTTATAAGTTAAACTCAAAACTAAGGCAAATGATAAGGAATGAATGAATGGAACTTTAAACAAAAGGAAATTAAAAGGGAATGAATTAATGGAGCATAAAACGAACCGAAATTATAAGGTATGCAAGAATGGAACTTGAATGTGAATACTTGAAATGAAAATGGAAAGGTACGAATGGCTCTGTCCCCTCAGGCACGTATAGATGAATCTTCTTTGGAGAAAGGTTTAAATTAGGAGAGCGAGTCAAACAAATCGAAAAAGCGAAAATTGGGTAAAAGATTTCACGGCCAGGGCCGTATCCATGATTTTTGTTCGGGGGGGGGGGGGAAACTTTAAAAATGCATCAAAATATGTTTTTATGCATTTTTGTTGCGTTTTTACGAGTCAAACATTTTTTGGGTGTCTAAATCCCCCCCAGCCCCTCCCCCGGGTACGGCCTTGGTGATGGGTGCTAGTATATATATATATATATATATATATATGTATATATATATATAATCTCAAATCGTCAGTAGCCGCATTTAAACGTAAATACGCCCTCAAATACGTAAGGTTTTAAGTTTTAATGCTGCTCCTTACTTTCCGTTGAAAAAACTTGTTTTCTTTTAACCTATAAAAGAGACTCGCGTGGCAAAGTGAGGTCATTCTGAAGATGAAAAGCCACGTACACCAGCAATATTAAGCGCTCAACGCCTTAGTTACGTCCCGCATAGAGCCGTTCCTAGGGTGGTGGCCAAATTCCTTAAAGCGACCGACGAAAATCGATAGAGAAATGTTGCTGCTTATTTTTATTGTGTTGCACTATAAACATGACAGTAAATCTTATCTTAGGCCACGCTACGCCTCTACAGGCGTTTAGGGCATCCAAAAAGAGCTGCCCATCGTCTCTCACCCCTCTGGCCGCACAGACATCCTCCCATTCAGGTTGAAGTAAGGCATTAATATTTGGGAGGGTAGTTCGGTCGCTGCTTAGTAAAGTTGTTTTAGGATGTCCTCCTCTTCTGGTACCTCTTGGGTTACTGTGAGACAAGATTCTTCATAACAACCAGGCTCTCTACTAGCCCTGTTAATTGGGGTATTTCGACTGGTAATTCCAAAGGTATTATGTTACATTTTCCATTAAATTTAGATTTAAAGGTCATCCCTTTAATAGAGTTTAATTGGTTGATTCAGCTCATTTTTTCTGCGCTTATTTTTGGGGATATCCAGTTTTTATTGGTCTTAGATTTTTCTAAAAGCATGCAAAAAAACAGTATTCCCCCCCCCCCTGTCAAAATGTTTAAAAAAACTATTATCCAGGCAAAAAATGCGAAATTCCACATTTTTGCAGATAGGAGCTTGGAACTTGTACAGTGGGGTTCTCTGATACGCTGAATCTGATGGTGTGGTTTTCGTTAAGATCGTATGACTCCTAGGGGATGTTTCCCCCTATTTTCCAAAATGAGGCAAATGTTCTCAGACTCGTAACTTTGGATGGGTAAGACTAATCTTGATTAAACTTATATATTTAAAATCAGCATTAAAATGAGATTCTTTTGATGGAACTATTAGTATCAAAATTTCATTTTTTAGAGTTTCGGTTGTCAATTCCAAGTCTTTAAATTGGCGACTGAGTATCACAAATTAATAGGAAACCACTTTTGCATAGAACAAACTCGGCTACTGTTGGTAAATTTCAGTTAACAATTCAAATTCAGCTAGTTGGGTAATTTCAAATCTTTCAATTAGTGACTGAGTATCAAAAATTAATAAAAAACTACTCTTGCACAGAACAAACTCAGCTAACTAGTCAATTCCAAGTCTTTAAATTGGCGACTGAGTATCACAAATTAATAGGAAACCACTTTTGCATAGAACAAACTCGGCATCAGACTGGGCGAAGAGCAAATACTCGCCATAGACCGAAGCAGATGAAGGAGGCAGACGTCACTCTCTACGCCGAGCAGCGCCCAGCAGGAGACTTAAGTCGAGTAAGTCAAGTAAGTCTATAGGCAAAAAATTTCAGTTTTTTGTATTTTCAAATATGATTCAGTTGTGTTCTTCTAGCGGAATGTGCTGTTTCTGAGTGGGGACAATGGAGCCAGTGTTCAGTAACCTGTGGGAAAGGCCTTCGGATGCGTCAGAGATTCTACATTAATCAGATGAAAGTGAAACTTGGTGGGAAAAATAAGCACAAGTCCTAGATACATGATTGACATAACCAGAACGGATCCACTCTCTTTGGGGTAGTTGGGGGAGGTGTTAATTCTGAAAAATTAGTAAAAATGAGGTATTTTTAACTTACGAACGGGTGATCGGATATTAATGAAATTTGATATTTAGAAGGATATCGTGTCTCAAAGCTCTTATTTTAAATCCCGACCGGATCTGGTGACATGGGGGGAAGTTTGGGGCGGGGGAATCTAAAATCATGGAAAACGCTTAGATTGGACTGGGCCCCTCCCACGCCCATTTTTCTCAAAATTATCTGATCAAAATTTTGAGTTTTTTTGTTCAGTATTGTTGAAAGATCAAATAATTATTTCCTTAGGTGTAAAATGACCCCCCACAGTCTGTTAGAATAGGCCTGTAGGCTAGGAAATTCGCCAATTGCTTACGTAATGCATTTATTATAGCGTACACAGACTTTGGGGGGGAGGGTTGTGCTTTTGGTATATTTCTATATGGAGAATCTTCCTTAGCGATGGACATTTTTGGGATGAATATTCCAGGGGTGGTAAGGGCTCAAAACCTCAGTATTAGGGTCCTGTTACCTACTGATTTTGATAGTTCAACTTTTTTGATATCCCTCTGCTTCATGAGGATATTTATCCCATTTTCTAAGGTCTTGCGAGGTTTTAAGGGCATTTTCATTGAGCAACGCCTGTTTTTAATATTCTATCAAATGAAAAATGAAAAAAGCTTTATCAGGGGGTGGGGTTAGGAAGCCCAGAAATTAGCCAATTTCTTTGTTTCTATTTGAACAGTTTTAAACGTACAGCTTTAAATTCCCAGACCAGGTGTGTTCACTTTGAACTCTGAATCCATACTGATCTATGATCTTTCTTCTGACAAAAAATTCTAAATTCCACATGTTTTTATATAGGATCTTGAAACTTCTACATCAGGGTTCTCTGATATGCAAAATCTGATGGTGTGATTTTCGTTAAGATGTGAAAATCAGGCAAATTTTCTCAGTCTTGTAGCTTTTGGCGAGTAATACTAAACTCGATGAGTCTTATATATTTGGAATATGGATTCTATCAATTCTTTTGGTGTATCTATTGATATCGGAATTCTGTTACATCACCTCAAATGGCCGATCTGCATACGACATAAAATGACGGATAGCACAGGGAAAACAAGCATTCTGGATATGATTTTAAACTAACAGAATTGGGGATACCCGGTGAAAGTAATTATATATCTATAAAATAGCATGATTAAGTAGTGAGTTAATTCTTGTCTTGTATAATCTTATGTTGAACATTCTAACGCCTCCCATAAGATGATAAGATGATAGTAATTTCCAAAAAGGGTTCATATTGTATAGCTGGTCATAAAAAAAAACCTGGGTAGTGTCTGGCGGTGCTCGATGCGCCGCAGCATCCCTATACCCGCAAGCTCATCGCAGCAGTGCCAAAGATGCGCGAGGCGGACCGCAAGCGCGAGACCAAGCGCCCCGTGGCGCTGGAGGTCAAGGGGCTGCACAAGACCTATCGCACCCGCAGCGGCTTTCTAGGCCGGATGCGCGAGGTCAAAGCCGTCGATGACATCAGCTTCACCCTGCACAAGGGCGAGACCATCGGCATCGTCGGCGAGTCCGGCTCGGGCAAATCCTCGATGGGCAAGGTGCTGATGAAACTGTTATTTCGACCGAATTTTTTATAATATAATTCACATGAATCAGCTAATAGTTTTTTATGACCTATTCTCTCATTTCACATTTCCTAATTAAAGCCAGATTTACGAGTAAATGTTATTTTAGTCACCTTGCAGAGTAAATAAAATCCAACCGTTTTTTAGCATTTAACTAAACCGTTTCTTGCCTTTTCTTTCTTTAGTAGTTTATAGAAGCTTCACACAGATTTGATAAAAACAAGCCTAGTTTTCCTCTGTATCTTTTATACGTAGACCAAGGCGTTATCCAACATGAATAACTGACGATCAATGTGACTCCAATCTTGAACACAAAACCACTTATCCTCCTGCAAAAATTTGCTTTTGATATTAAACTATCTTTTATATATTATATTCTATACTTTATAAGCTTTTTTTCTTGTTCGTTTTTTTTCCATTTTTTGGGATTTGAATTGCTTTTTCTATGTTTTACGCTGGTGGTGTGTTCAGTTCAGTTCAGTTCAGTTTACTAACATCAAAATAAATGGACAACAATAACTCTCTACCCCTACAAGGCTCCATGGCCCGTTACAGTAAAGAGGGAGGCTTTGGACAGATTAGGATGGAGGAGGAGCATGCGTAGTTGTGTTGGCCTCAGGCGGCTAGGTGCTGTAGTGAGTTGAAGCAGTAGTAGTTAGTAGTAAACAAAAGCTGTCTTATCACAGTCAAACTCCTTTACCGGTATTTGATAACATCCTGACAAAAAAAAACTTAGAAGATATTCTATCCAGCATATCCTGAATCTTTGGTATTAAAATCAAACAGAAATAAAATTCAAAAAAAGAGTTCCATATGAAAGTAAGGAGCAACATTAAGGGCTGGTTGCACAACAATTACCTTTGACTATCAACAAGGGCACTAGCCTTTTCAATTTCCAATGAGCCTCTTTTAAAATTTCTACGACAAATTCTCCTATATAATATTCCCTGGTCCAAAAAAAGTAAAAAAACAAAAGAAAAATATATATTGTACCAACATCAAATTTTATTTAGGCAGTGCTATTGCACTGTCAATGATATAAAAGACTACTTAATTAAATAGGTTTAGTTGTAATTTTAATTATTCAAGTTGTGAGTAAATAATTTCAATAGTTTCATATTATATTCTCTGAATTTGAAACTGTATCAGAGTAGCCTAATTGAGTGTAGTTGGGTCACATTCTAGGAACATCCCATCCCATTATAACTAATTCTGTAAAAAAACATTTCAGATAGAGGTCATTTCAAGATGAAGTCCTATGATAGGACTTCCTCCTGCGTGTTCCTTCTGCCACGTGTACCCCATATTTTCATTATCTTCCATTGTGTGTAATAATAGATAATGTCGGTGGGGGGGTATGAAAAACCATCAAGAACCCTCCAAAACACAAATGTTAGATACTTTATCTGTCTTTGGCCGAACAAAACTACAAATGTCGAGTTTATTAAAGACTGGAACCCCCCCCCCCAAAAAAAAAAAAAAACATCCAAAATTTTGTGAAAATGTAATTTCACAGGGTTATCCAAAGGTCCTATGCTACAAGCTCAGTAATATCCAGAGTTTTTTTCGAGGGGTCGGGGGGTAAAAAACATTAAAAAATATCAGAATTTGTCTATATTCGTTTTGTTACGGTTTTCGAATCGGACAAACATTTCATTGGAGCTCAAACCTCCTGGATACAGCATTTATATTGGGATAGATCAATAAATAGATAGTTAAAAAAAAATAAAAAAATAAAAAAATAGATAAATATGTATATAGATAACTTTGTACCGAAGTATCGCTATGTATGTATGTATGCTTTTAACGACTAGGTTTTCAACTGTTCAGTGCCTGATGAAGGAAACTAGATTCCGAAAGCTCGCGAGAGCCAGAGTTTGGTGTTTTATTGTATATATATTTTTAACTTTTATGGCTTAGGGGTCTGTTTTTAGTTGTATATATATATATATTCTCAGCAGACACACTGGTGAGTAATATACAGTCTTAAATTGCAAGAATTATTCTTTAGTATTACTTGAAATGAAGATCAAATAAAACATAATAGGAAGTCTGAAAATCCAAATATTTCGCTCTATGCAACAGTGAATTTCAAGCTATGATACAAATTCTAGAGCTGATCTATAGCCCTAATACTATCAAGATGGCTTTACCTCTAACTTGTGTATAAAATAATCATGACATTCCCTTTTCAAAACCAAACCGAGATCCAGCCATTAAACTGAGCCATTGTGCAGAAGTGATACCAAATTTATTCAGATCTATACCTCATTATTCTAATGATTGCCTTTGAGTTTTGTTGATGGTGATTGCTAATCGAACATTCCCTGTGTCCCGGTCGTCATTTATATTCCCAGTATCCGGTCGTCATTTGTGTCCCAGTGTCCCAGTCTGTAATTTCTCTTTAAGCGTCCTGTTCGTCATTTATATTCCCTGTATCCCTGTCGTCATTTGTGTCCCGGTGTCCCGGTCTGTAATTTGTCTTTGAGTGTCCCGGTCGTCATTTATATCTCCCGGTCGTTATTTGTGTCCCAGGGCATATGAGATTTAATAGAAGGGGTTGTCGTGTAAAATTTAGAAGAAACTCATTTAGCCAGAAAATTATATTTCTAGTTCCCTTCTAAGAGTCAAACAAAAGGAAGAGCAGCTAGCTCCTATCCTTGACATCTTCTTTTCCCAAAAGGTATTTAATTGAAATTCTGAGATAGTTATTTTGTTACTAATAGTCCAAACATTATATAACAATGTCTATAGGGTGAAAACAATCCCCAGACCCCATGGGCGAGGGTTGTAAGTTAAGCCCCTGGGTTTTTCAATCGGTGATCGTATCAAACAGATAGTCGCAAAGATCGAGAGAGGGCTTATTCAACCTAAATTCAGAATTTCCAATACTCTGTTAAAGCGTCTAAAAGGAATAGTGGGCAACTAGCCCCCTCCATTTTTTTTTTACTCCAAAGACTTCTGATAATAATAGTGAGATAGTGATTTGATTCAGCATAGTTGAGAGGTCCATTAACTATGACATTGAAGATGACACGATGACCGCCCATAGTCCCTTTGGAAACGATTGGATATCACGCAATTTGCCCATTGTTACATATCCGGCGGCGCGCGGCACCCGCGCCAGGGCGACCAGAAGGTCTTCGCGCTGCACGTCCGTCGGGGCCTGTCCGAAGATATGCAGGCCGTCGCGGATCTGCAGTTCCTTCAGCTCGCACAGGTAGTTATCCAGCTTGCCCAACGCTGTTTCTTCATCCTCGCCGCCTTCGATGCCGCAGTCCGCCGCCAGGCCGATCCGATAGGCCAGGTCGAGAATATCGCGCTTGAGCAACTTCAGCCGGCGCGGGTCGACACCGGCGGCCTCGTAATACTCGTCGACAAGCTGGTAAAGAAATTCAGGCAGAATAAACGCGTAAGCTGGACCTGAAGCAATTGTCAAAAACGACAGGAAGATAAACATAGGCGAGGCAATCGCGGCAACAACCGCGAACACGATTGTTGCTGTCATGTCTAGAAGCAGAAAACAACTCAAAGAGAATGTGAGCCTCGAAAGAATCGCTGAATCTACATCACTCGTTGTCGAACTGTTTTCAATCATGCAGTCGGGATAACGCCCATGTTGACCGAGCCGGCGAACGACCCTCAGTTGTTTGAGCGGGATACAATGGAGGTTTATAAGAGCCGCACACATATACTCCCCCTTCAGACCCTCTTAGTAAGTTCCATAAATACACTACTCATCTTAAAAGTAGAAGATTATTTCGAAAACAAATTAACGAAAATTTAAAACTTTTCAGCTAAAAAATCTACCAAAAAGAAAGCTTGAATAATCAGTTTCAAATTGAACCTTCAATCTTCACTCTGTGATGATGCCTGTGTGCTAGTTCTAACGGTGGTAATTGAGGGGAAGAGACGTCTTTGTCCCCTTAGTTTTTTCGTGCCACACCAACAATTCGAACCTTTCTATTCTCAGGCAGCTTTTTGTCAGCCGTTCTTGATTAAATATTTATTATTACAGATGGCACTGTTGAAGCTAATGGATCCCACTTCATTTTAATTAAATGATGTGATATTAATATATTTAGTGCTGCGAATAAAGCTAAAATTTCTGAAATCCCAAACCGTAAATTAATTTATTAATGTTGTGAGTTTAATTGTTGTGATTGATTTTTAATGGCTAACATATAGTTCCTTAATACTGTTCCATAAAGGTTTCCTGAATGATTGAAAGTTGTTTGATATTTTATCAAAGATTATTGAATAGCATGCAAATTTTCTAGGCGGTCTTAGAAAAAAGACAAATATAAAGAGGTAGAACAAAGAAAAACATTCCTGTAAACATTACTTTTAATATTTTAAGATATAATTAAGTTGTTGCGAGGCAAAGACGCAAAATAATCTTTAAAACGCCAGAATCCTCTGTTAGGCCAAAGTGGCTTGATGGAAATCTATCGGTCTCTAAAAGGATATCTTACCAGAGATTACTGAATAATATGTAGATTTTCTAGACGGAGAAATAATTTCTGTTCGTTTTATGCTTTAATGTTGCTACTTACTTTCAATTGAAAAACTTTTTTAATTTAATTTTTAATCGTTTTTTAAATAATGCTGGGAAATCCGGTGCCCCTTTCATGGAAAATTTCCTTCCCCAAGGAAAGTTCCTCCACGGAATGATCCTTCCATGAAAATTCCTCCCCTGACCCTCCACCCAGCAGGAAAAGTCCCCCTGAAGGTGTCTGTATACTTCCCAATAATAAATATTATATGTAAACAATGGGCAATGTTAATAGCTTGCAGCCATGCCGAGCTGGCGCTCTACGCGGCCAAGGCCGACGGCCGGCAGCGGGCTGTAACCTATTCTCCGGCGCTCAGGGTTCATCTCGACGATCGCCTCGCCATGGAGGCAAATATCCGGCGCGGCATCGCGGATGACGAGTTCTTCCTGGTTTGGCAGCCGCAATTGTCGGTCGCCACCGGCCGGCTGACCGGCGCCGAGGCTCTGCTGCGCTGGATGCAGCCGGATACCGGTGAGATCCTGGCGCCGCCCGACTTTCTGCCGGTTGCCGAAAAGTCGGATCTGATGCTGCGCACCGACCTGCTGCTGCGGCTGCGCGAAGTCGTTGAGACGACGGCGGCCGCGCACGGCACGCGTGCGCGACTCGACGTCGACCCGCAGTACCCCGTGTTGATCAACGACGTCGACTGCGCGATGGCAGTTCGGCGCGTCGCGGTCGACCTGGTCGGTGAGGACAAGGTCAACGCCGAGGGCTTGCCTATCGCCGCCGCCGAAGACTTCGGCGTACATTCCATTGTGCAAAAAGCCTTTAAAATAGGCTAATAAGGCAAATTTGAGATAGTTTGCATATTCTCTCGCATTCTCACCTTCCCGAACGTGATCGTCACGGGTCACCAGGCCTTCTTCACGGAAGAGGCCCTGCGGAGCATCGCCGAGACCACCGTCGGGAACATCACGGCCTTCGAGGCCGGGGAGAAGCTGGAGAACGAGGTCCACGCCGAACAGGTGATTCGCTGAGTCGGTTCTTTCAGGGTGGGGACACTGCCGGCAGGTTGCGAAACCGGGTGTGACAGGACTCACAGGTTGCCTGGATCTCCTCCATTCGCCTCTCGATTTCAGGTACGGAGAGCATCTAGACATTGACTTGTGCTTTGTCATAAGTAGCCTATCAAGTTAAATTTTCAAGCTGAATTTTCCCAGTTACTTTTTCAAGTTGGATTTTAGCCTTCATAAAGGGTTAAATAATTGCTCAAGCATTAGAAGCTATTGAGGTAGGCCTAGGTATTGAAACAAATTTCCAATATACAAAGTTGAGCTGAATATCTACTCTGTAAAATTTCATTCACTTACTTAATAACTTTTCTAGACCATAAAAAGGTCATAGACCGCAGTTGAACTACTCAATGAAACACACCAATTGCATCTTCTAGCAATCAAGGTTGAAGAGCCTGTAGATGTTGCCAGGCAACATAGAATCAATATTCATGCAGCAGTTGATAATCAGATCTGTTTAAATATATATAGAGCAATTTGGTTCAATTGTTGGGTGTTACTAGATGTATTGCTTGCCTGGTGCATTTGAGGGCTATTATACCCTGCTGGATGATAGTATTTCATCCCACTGCAACTTCCATGACTTCCCAGTCCAATCTTGGTCAATCCCAATCTTGAAGCTGTCAACTGACCTGGCTGACATTGTAAAAGATCCCCCCCCCCCCCCAATTTTTTTTTTTTGCCGGACTCTTAAAAACATTATACAAATGAGTTTAAACGAATTTGTAATGCGCTTCTATAAAGTTTTGTTTGTACCCCCGAAAAAAAATCCTGGATGCGCCCTTGCCGTAAAGGATGTTATTTAATGGTGCCCCAGGGAATAAGGTATGTAAATGTTCTGCACATTTCCCATTCTTTCCTCTCATAAACACTTCCATAATCGATGGCAGGTAAAAAGGCAGAAAGAGAACCTTTGGCCCCTTGTCCCTAATTATAATAGAATTATTATAAAATATATAGCGTCTATAAAAGTTAAAATATAAATAATTATAATATACACACTGTTAATAACTGAAAGACCTAAGTCCTGTACTATTAGCCCAATAACTTTAGTTTCATTTAGTAAATCTTTGTTACAGAGATTTCCGGATTGGATCTTTCATGGACTGCGGAGAAAAATAAGAACGTTCAACGGCTTAAAAACAAGAAAAAGAAAAAAAAATCGAAACTAGACGAGTGTCGAAAATAAATCCTAAAAACAGCTCTTCACGCTATAGAAATTTTTTTTTGGGAATTTAACTTTTCTATCTTACATAGCCAATCAGTTTCATCTTACTTTAAGTGAGTTGGATGCTGGCTGAAATCTTGACGCATTTAATAGAAGATAGTTACCTTAATTACCAGTAGATCAATAGCACGGACATCTTTGACGCTTCTATTTTTTTCAAAATTCTCCCGTAGCTTGTCCCTGCACTGCTCTACGTCTTTAGGTATATCATACTCCATTACTGTAAAAAAAAATCAACAAAATGAAATAAAAGTTAAATTTTAATACCCCCCTCTTTATCCAAGAAAAGAATTCCCCTGAAAACGTCTGTACACTTCCCAATAGCCCTTACTATATGTAAACACTGGTCAAAGTTTGTAACTTGTAAATTTTTGCTTCGATACCCGCTTTAAGGGATAAAAACTTTCTTTCTATAGTCTCAAAATATGGTAGACCTAATTGCCGTTGTGTCGTCTACTGAAACAAGTGCAGAAAAAAAGACTTTTGACACATTGTTCAAGTCTTTGCTTCTACATCTGATTTTGTTTCTACATCTTTATTTTGTTCCTTCTATATATTTTATGCGTTATTACAGAATTAATATTCGTGGCTTCAATAAGAAAAGACAAATCTTCACAACTTTATTCTTTAGCCCACCGTCTGGATTTTTCATCATCTTTCGAGACATGGAATAAATTTTCTTGAGGAAAGATTACTTAGCCATTTCTTGTGAAAAATTTTTCTCTCTTTTACCTCTTAAAACACAAAAATGGCATGTTTCAAATAAATAAAAGACACGTTTTCTTAATAATCACGTGGCCTGTCGCAAGATCTTTGGGGTCCAAAGAGGTACATCCCCCTCTATATGTTAAATATTTAATCAATATATACCTGCATAGATACCGTTTATCTCCCTCAAGCTAAGCTTATTATCTTCTTAGCTGATTTCTTAGATGATTCTTAAGCTGATTTTCTGTGTTCGAGTGGACACAGAAAATCAGCTTCATTAAACATCGAGAACAAAGTGTTTTGTTTGAAAGATTGAGAACAGAGAACAAAGATAAACCAGTTTTCTCTGTCCGAGTGGAGACAGAAAACTAGTTTCGTTAAAGATCAAGAACAAAGTGTGGTCGTTAGAATGACCCCTTAATCAGAAAGGCTGTAGAATAAATGGTTGAAATTACTAAAAATACTTTAGCATAAAGAACGTGGTATTTATCTCGCTCTTTATCTCGCCATAAATACCTCGCTCTTTATGCTAAAGTATTTTTAGAACCCCTCGTATGCGTAAAAATCTCCGTTCGTTTTAATGCTACTCCTTACTTTCAATTGAAAGAAACTTTTTCATGTTTATTTTTTCATTGCTTTTTTTTTTATAGTAATGCTAGAAAATTCCGTGCCCTTTCCATTGAATCTCTCTTCCAAACTATTTTCGCTGGCGGAAACGCGCCAAGAAAGACCAAGGGAAAAGTAACTGTTCATTGTGCCCTTTACACCGACTGTTCAATCTGATTTCCGGGTTGATGTAAGATGTGCTCGGGTGTGGAATTGTTCACTAGAGCATATGAAACTGACACGGGAGATATCATTCTGTTCATTTAAAGTTAAAGAATTTCTTTGCCGAGAAAGTATACGATAAATTTTTATTTTTCCTCCTTCTCATTTTATATGAATAATTTATTGAAGTAAATTTGAAAAAGGGAATATGACAGCGTTTTTATATGAATTGAACAGTAGTCCAATTGGCGTTTCACTGGCATTTTTAACTTTTTCACTGGCTAATCTGTAAAAGAGATTTTTTTTTTTTTTTACTAGTCTCGAAAAAAAAACACTATTGGAACTACACGATCTAAAGAATTTGATGAATTAAAGTGAATTACAATCATACACCATGAATTCGGTTACATGATTGTTCTTTGGGTTTTTTTTTTTTGTTATCATATTTTAGTTGTTTAAGTAAATTATCCTAAATGGATCAAGCCTATCCAGGTGTTCTCAAGCTTGCAGGTACTGACTGCAAAGGTGGTCAATACTTTGCATCGGAAAGTTGGTTGCGGCTTTCCCACAAATTAGAAAATGGATTTATGCGTCCTGAGATGTATCGTGGAGGTTTATATAAGTCAACTGCTGGTACTATGTCAATATACTGGTTCTGGGAGGAAGTCGGATATTACAGCGAGAATGCAAGCATGGCTCCAGCTCCGTCTTTTCAATACACCATGTCCACTGCTGAGTATTCTCCCGATGAAGCTCGATCTCGTCGCGAGCTTGTCTTTGAGGCTTAGAGGATATAATTACGACGTACACATTGGAAGGTAAAAAAAACACTCGGTAAAACAAACGTCAAAATCCGCAACGCATCTGTCCATTATCACTACAGTAAAAGAACGGTAAAATAAAGAATCGTTAATTTTAACGCCTACGCCGAGATTGTGGTTTATGGAACCAAATAAAAGCGTACACAATCGGCATTTTTCACTGTTGATGACTATTGACGAGAGTTTGTTTTCGGAGGTATGTCACAAAAAAAACGAAATTGGAAGTGATAAATATGTCTGTGAGTGTGACCTTTTATATGTTTTTCCATATTAGTTTTTTGTCTCTTTCTCCTTGCCTATGTTTTCGACTCTGTTTGCGTGTATTCCAGTCTGCATGATTTTGTGTGGTAGTGTGTGTTTGCTTGCTTCGCTGTGTGTCTTTTTGTCTCTCCCCTGGTGCCTCTGTGTTTGTCTGTGTGTTTTTATTATGTATCTGACTTTCTGGGGTTGTGTAGGTGCGTGTTTGTTTTTTTGTGTGTTTTTCCTCTGTGTTTTTGTCATTCTCCATGCCTTTGTCACGTTTGGCATCGCGTTCCAGGCCTTGGCGATGCGCTTCGCGCCGGGATGGGCCCTCTCCGCCGACCACCTGGTGTCCGTGCCGGTGCCGAGCAACGCCGACGAGTTCTTTGGGATGTTCACCATGCCGGACTGGTCGCAGATCGCGAATGGCTCGGTGTGGCTCGTGGCGATCACGATCGCGGTCGTCGCCAGCATCGAGACGCTCCTCTGCGTGTCCGCCACCGACCGGATGGATCCCGAGAAGCGGATGACGCCGACGAACCGCGAGCTCTAAAGCACTAGAAACGGATTTTTATACCAATAGATATATTAAAGAATCAGCTTATTGTGCTGATTTCAAAACAAAGTTTGATAAAGTTTAATTTTATCCATTAAAGGCTACGAGCCTAAGAAAATTTGCCGGATTTCCGAAAAAAGGGAAACACTCCTTTAAAGCTATGGAATTTTAACTATAATTACTCTATCAGATTCAGCGTATCAGAAAACCCTACTTTAGCGGATTTAAGTTACTATATTCAAAAATCTAGAATTTTGTATTTTTTGCCAGAGATCACGGATGTAAGTTTAGCAAAAATTAGAAATTTGGGGTGGGAGCGCTTCCCAAGACTGCTTCCCTGCGAAAGTCCCTGCGTTCCATTATGATTTGGAAATGAACCTGAACCTGTGCAACTTTTATTTCAGCTGGCAACTTTTTTTTCAGCCTGTGCAACTTTTTTTTCGGGATTTATGGAGTGAGGCAATTTTACCGAGAGGCAAGGGAGGGGGAGGGATAATGATAATGAAAAGAGGCGAGGGAGGGAGGGGAAATAATAATTTTGGGTTGCAGCTACCAAGTTTGATAAACCTGAACCTGCGAATACTACTTGGATGATACTTTTATCAAGTGTGAAGCGTCGACCGTCGTCGCGCACACTGGAAAAAAACGAACCTACGCCTATTATGTCAATTATGATGAAAAAGAGGATTGCTATTGGGCGACCAACTTTGCGAACGATTTCCCATTGCATGGCCTACACCAATGGTTTTTGGATGAAGAAAATCAACAGCTCATTGCGATCACGCCCAAGAATGTAAACGGAGACCGCTTTTTTAGGGGTACTATTTCTTATGCCAATAAAGACCAAATTATCGCTGAAGTGTAATATTTTACTTAAAAACAACTTTTATTTGGGTAAGTATGTGTCTTCGTCGACCAGGGCCACATATATCCGTTGAATGTAACACAATTTCAGTGTACAGTTATGAATCCATGTTCAGTCCTCAGCAAAGAATTTCTTTATTAAGCAAAATGTTACCAAAAACAACACCAGTGAAAATTTTGAAATAAGTAATTGAATAAAAAGTAGAGATGTTCAAAACATTTCATCTCTTCAAATGATAAGGGGCATGAATTGTCCAATCTATCCCGTTTTATGCCCTCTTATCCTGATGAAAAACACCTGTATGTTCAAAATAGGCAACATACATAACTTACAGCGCTTGCAGCAGGGGCTGGGGGTTGTGAACCCTGGAGGCATGGTTACTTAAGTTTTGAACAGTTTCAAATAAAATGGCCATCTCAAATTATCCATCAGACGTATTTGAGGATAAATGGAGGATGGAGGTGGAAGCCCATCGATCACTTTTAACTCTTAAAAAGTGCACTGGAACTTTTGATTTCTAATCAAATAAGTACCCTCCCTCCCAAGTTCATACATGTGTATCTTCGCAGCACGTGTTTATATAAGAGCGTGGATGACAGCTTCGAAACCAGCTAGTGCACCATATCATGATTATCAATTATTAATATCATTGTTGGACTATTCGGTAATCGATTCAGAAACTTCCAGAGTGAGGTCCATGAAGATAGGCAAGCACTTGTGGTATCTATCTCCAGAAACAGTAGGTCTGGCGTTTTTCGATGATTCCATAGATAGTGACACAAAGAAACAAATGGTGGAAGCAGTAAAACTCGTTAGAGAAAAATAGCCTGTGAATGAGGACCACGCCAACTGCGAACCGCCCGCGGGCGATGGCACGAACGCCACAGCCTGCAGTCCGAACTGAGACGACCGGGGCAACAGGAGCGGCAACGTCAGCTGCTGAACGGTCATTCCATCCCAGCAGTAGGGCAGTGGATTAGGGCGATCGACTGCGCCGGCGGCGATGACGTAGAGGAATGCGGGATTCAGGACCAGGGCGTTCAGGAACGGGGCGACCGGGATGCAGCCATAGGGTGGCACGCCGAGGGCGATCGCGAACGGCGCGCCGAGCGGGGCGCGCTCATGGTAGGTAACGATATATGGTGTGAGTGTCCGTACGCAATGCAGCTCGTGTAGGTAACCTTGGTAGATAGCCTAAGAAGGCTGTAGAGATGATTTTGGTGTGAATACATGCATTCAGCCTAAATGAGTGGTGGAGATGAAGCCCAGACACATTACCATGCATTTATATCTTATAAGTTATCATCTATGTCTATTAGGCCGTAGGTTATTTGGTTATTTGGTAGGTTATTTGGCTAGTACGGATGAAACTGACAATGGTGCATGTATGGCTAATATTATTCAACTCAAAACGAAACTCTCGCACTGTCACATTGTCGACAAGTCGACGATGCCCAAGGGAATCGTCAATTTCGGATCGGTCGTGACAGTCAAAGACTTAGCCGACGGAATGGAAGAGAAATACGAGTTAGTCGGTCCCGGCGAAGAGGACTACGACGGTGACATCATGAAGATTCTGACGTCGAGCCCAATCGCCCAGGCCATGCTTGGGAAGAAGGTCGGCGATAAATTCGAAACAGAAGTCCCGGCCGCCAAGTCTCTAAACGACCTGAGAAAAAGACTTGGTAATAAAAATGTTTTTAATCTTTGGTCTTTATCGAAGAAGCGTCAGCCTTTGTCGTCTCACACAAACAAGTAAAATGCAAAACTACTTACTTTCATTCATTTATTCTTATATGAGCGTCTTACGAAAAAAAAAGAACCTTAATTAAAAAATTTGAAACATCTGTATGCTGTCAGCTCAGGACAAGAGCCTTAATTGAACTTGAAAGAGATTAAATTGCCATCAGCTTGTCTCATACATCAACAAATTCCTCATAATTATCTGCTATTTATAAAAACAATAAAAAGTTAAAAGAAAGGCATTCCAACTAAACGGCTTATAGTGAATAGCTTTAAGAAAAGTTAAAAGAAAGGCACACCAATTGAATAGCTTATAGTGAATAGCTATAAGAAAAGTTAAAAGAAAGGCATTCCAACTAAACGGCTTATAGTGAATAGCTATAAGAAAAGTTAAAAGAAAGGCATGCCAACTGAACGGCTTATAGTGAATAGCTATAAGAAAAATTAAAAGAAAGGGATGCCAACCGAACAGCTTATAGTGAATAGCTAAAAGAAAAGTTAAAAGAAAGGCCATTTTGATGTTGTACTATTCACACAACAAAGAGTGATTTTTTTTTTTTTTTGAATGGGTACATGAACACTTTTTCCCAGACGCTTAGGAAAATAGGTAGCCAGTCTGAATGCAGATTGTAGGTTTTAGGGGATTTTCATCTGTGAGTTTCGGTATTCTTTAATGGCCCCTATATCTAAACATGTTTTGTAATTAGGAAACTAAAAGTAAATATTACTATAACAGAAATTATTCTGCTCAATTTAGAGCCCACTTAATACCTGAAAAGCAAGGAATAGCTGAAAATTATGCAGCTTCGACTAGGAATAAATGAGGACAAAAAGGCTATGTTGGATTTCGAGATAATCGTTCAAGTCGATGGCCTTCATATACCTACCCTGCATCCTTAGCAAAATTCTAGGTAGATGCATATATTGCATGCCACGGTAATGACAACTGTCAAGTATAGCTCTGAAACATGGGATTTATAAATATTTTCTAAAAAAAAAAAAATTTAAACACACTTTTCGAAATTCGTTTGACTGGCTGTAACATCAATCTTTGGGGAAAATGCGGTTCAATGCCCCAAGATTGGAGGGGAAACTTTCTAAAGAGAAAACCTGGGAGGGACTGGATGGAAACCTCCTAGGGTTAAAAAACTGCGAAAATTTTGTACGATACATAAAAATATATAAATACTTAAAAAATATGACACGCAATTCAACTCAAGAAAGTCATTTTACAGCTTAATTTGAAAAAAGGAACTTATCCATAGTTACAAAATTAAATACTGCTATAGATTTTCTTAGATACAGCTTCGCTTGCCCTTTGAAAAAGAAATTCTCTTATAAAAATTCAATTTTATTACCCATACGTCGAAACTAATTAAATATCTTGTATTAGTTGACCAAATCATCCAATCAAACTTCCCCAAAGCCCTAAAACCTAGTATAACTAAGATATTGCAGAATATTACTTTTCTAATTCTATCTTTGAATAGATAGGAAAGGACTTATCATCAATTCTTAAGCTGTAGATCCTACAACGGAATTTTGTCTATGTTTACTTAAATCAACTTGATGAAATATCCAATATACATATAATAATAAAGTTGGGATTATATGTCTACAAGAGACCAATCTTCATCAGTCATTTTCATTTTCATATTTGTTCGGAGTTTCCTAGAGAAGAGGGTGGGAGGGGTTAGCATCCCTTGCCGCAACCGGTGGATCTCATTTAAAGATAAATACCTACTTAAGTGAGGGAAATACTTCTAAAACAGATCTTAGCCAAGAAAAGTCATTTTACGTACCTTTAATTTTTTTTAAATAAAAAAAGCCAATGAGACTAACTGTGTTTCAAGCAATAAGCTGTAGGAAAATTACGAATTCAGTACAGGTTGAAGTGTTATAATGAGAAAAAAGTTTAGATAGGTGCTTGTCTGCTTCTTTGCAGCTTGAAGTTACAGTAATTCAGGAAAATTGTAGCAAATACCAGATTTAAAATGAAAATGGTACTTATACGATATAGTGCTGACCACACAAGTTGTTCATCCATTGACGCATTGTAGAATCGTTTTTTCGTTAGTTTCTTTCGGCTTAGCGTAAGACGAGACAAAGAAAAGTGACAGAATAGATGGTAAATATATAATTTGGGCTACATATTTGCACAATAGGGGGAGAGGTAAAAAATTTAGAAAGTGTGAAGTTAGAGAACGGGGCATTTTTTACCACAAGCTGCTCACGGCGTATAATGCAATAGGTAAACAAAATGTCTTGGTGACAGATATTTTTTACTCTTGCAGCAACTCCTGAGCAATGTCCGGTCATGTTTTTAGCACTGTCTCTACAAATGCCATTTCATTTTTTCGACTCGATTTCGTGCTTCAGGAAATAACTATCAAGGGCTTTAGAAATCTCGTAGCTAGTTACTCTGCCCTGCAAGTTCAGCGGGGAAAAAGTTCCTTTTGTAATTTTCCTTGTAACTCAATCCTTACTACGTTGTCTTTTGTTAGGTAGAATTTTTTTTTCTTTGCTGTTTATCATTTTTGTTTTTATTTATTTATAATACTCCGTACTTTGTGTTTTTTATACTTTTACGGGTAATAAAGTTCATTCATTCATATTAGCTCGCCTTCCTAAAACCCCTCTGTTCTTCTCTTAAAACTTTATCTACAGCATCTCTAAGTTAAAAAATTATCATCTTACTACGTAAATTTCTACCTACAGAAACCAGGATAATGCCTCTATAATTCCCAAACTCACTCTTACCACCTTTCTTGTAACTGGAAACTATACCATGAAGCAGGATAGTTTCTATACTACAGTACTTAGAAATGCTAATTCTAGGAGCATATTCATTTCTGGTTGACCCTCCTTCTCCATGAAGCAAACTAAAAACATGTAAAGTGGGCTTGATTACAGGTAACATTACCTATAGAGCAAAGCATATTAGTCCTTGATCCCTGCAGGCAGTAGGGCAAGGTCATTCTATATTTATTTAATAAACCTCTCTGTTTTTTTTTTTATTACTCTTTGTTGAATAAATATAGGGTAAAATACTCCTCCCTCAATGGCACAGGATCTGATCGGAATTTAAAATAAGAGCTCTAAAGCACAAGATCCTTCTAAATATACAATTTCATTAAGATCTGGTCACCCGTTCGTAAGTTACAAATACTTTTTTTCTTAATTTTTCCGAATTATCCCCCCCCCCCCTAACTCCAACAAAGAGAGCGGATCCAGTCGAGTTATGTCAGTCGCGTATCTTGGACTTGTTTTTATTCTTCCCACCCAGTGTCATCCTGATCTCTCCGCTTTGAGTATTTTCTAAGTTTTCCGGTCCCCCCTTCAACAGATTGAGATTTGATTAGATTTGATTAGGTTAGTTGTATTCTGACGGCAAGAAGAGTAACATACATCAATTTAAAACTCCATGCAGGTCATTTCTTCGCCTGGCAAAACAACACTTTTATCGAAAATAATTCAAATCGTTGATAACATGTTTTTAAAAAATCCGAAAAATATCTATTATTGCATAGTGTGTGGCAAGAGTCCTATGATAAAATAAAGCATATTGCACCAAAAATAAAATTCATAGGGGGACTTGACATGTTAAATACTATTGAAGCATATCTATCTATCTATCTATCTATCTATCTATCTATCTATCTCTCTATCTATCTATCTCTCTCTCTCTCTCTCTATCTATCTATCTCTCTATCTATCTATCTATCTATCTATCTATCTATCTATCTATCTATCTATCTATCTGTTTATCTATCTATATGAATATATTGTATATATACATATATACATTAGATGATTCTATCAAGAGCTGACTCGATCATGCTTATTAAACTTGTAATCGAAATTTCAACGTTTTAGTGTTTCCTTTCGATATTTTATACATGATTTATCATCGGAAGATACAATAATAATAATAATAATTTATTCCAGAAAAAGCCCGTGGACCCGGGAAGATAAATTTACGCTTTTAAGAAATATTTAGGTGGATGTCGAACTAAAAAAAAAAAAAAAAATAAGCATCTGGAGTTTCTACCTCAAGTCCTACGATGTTAACGAGCTTAGTAAAAAAAAGAACAAGCAAAATGTTATGTCAAACAGTTCGTGGTAACGAACTAGTAAGGAGCGACCCGGCTCAATAGTAAACGAAACTCTAAAAAAAGGAATTTTGAACCTCGTCACAAGTGAGCTCTTATGAGCCATATGAGCTCTTAGCTCGCGTTATTTCAAGGTTTTTTAATTTTTCAACAAGATGAACTGAATTTTTAATGGATAAAGTTTGGATCTGCAGAAGTGTTCGAATTTTTGGGACAGCCATTTTCCCAATCTGGCAGCCGGAGAGCTATAAGAAGTGACAATTTGGCGTAAAGGAACTCCATCCTTGCGCGTTTTTTTTTTGGAGATCGTAAAATTTAGGAGCGGAGCAACCTTTAGAATAAAATAATTGATATATCTTATTTGTAGACAGAAACATGTGGAAAGGGTGTGTTTTTCATGGTTAACGTATCCTGAAAACTGACCTGACTGGACTGTCCACCGACGAAAAGTCGGATGCGGTTTATCAGGATATTAAATCTTTTTATCCGTCAGCATTGTCTCGCAAGTTTTGCCGTGCGGGAATAACAAATGGATTGACAATCCTTGTGATCCAAGTTTCCCCGACATTTCCACTATTGAGGAGAATGAATGACTAGGCAGGTTTTCCAAACCAATGGTGATATACCAGTGGAATCCAATGTCCTTTACGTAGTAGACGGTCACAAATCGCACACCGTCCTCAGCCAAGCGTCTCGCCATTAGAGTGGATCGGCCAAAAGGAGTGTTCCCGTATAAGTCCCGCACGTGAGCCGGCTCTCGTTCGATGTCAAACGTATCCAAGGCCGCCATCTGCATCCGATACGCCGTCTCCATGCTGGAGATCTCGGCTTCCAAGGCCGCGTCCGACTCTCGTTGTTGAAGATGTTGTTGGTTCAACATCTTCAACAAATCCAATTGCCGACGTTGCTCCTGACGCCCCCAACAACAAATGCTTGATAAATAACAGAACAAAGTGTTCTAAATAAATCATGGGGGTTACAAAAAACTCTAAGAAAAGAAATTGGAAATGTTGGGTGTATACTCACTCTTACCCTAGGGACCCATTGTTTTAGTCTTAGCCCCTCTCCCTCATATTGAAAGTCAGCGTTGGAGAATCCACGAAAGAGGCTACAGCTGCTTACATGAGCTGTACTGGTTCTAGTTGTTTACCGCCCCCCCCCCCGGAAAATGCGTCCCTGCTGAAAGCAAATTATTCCCAAGAATTTTCCTGTATTAAAACATAACTTTAGCTTGGCTATCCATTCCTGTTCAGGCATCATAAAAATTTTGCACACACGTAATAATGTACAGCCTTCCACCTCCTTCAGTATCGTCCAAAGGTTTTATAAAAATAAAGGGAGGATGACTTGTTAAGGGAAACGTGAAATTTTAATAATAGAGCCCAAAAATTAAATTTATCAAAGCACTGGTTCTTCCAGTTGCAGAATATTCGAATAAACCTTCATTCTTTGAAGGGCGCTTATACCTGAGTATACTTTTAAGTGTAACACATTGGGATACATGCCCTTAAGATTTTTCGCTCCCCCTCCTTGTAGACTTTGAAAATGTTTTTTTTTTTTTTTTATCAAATAGGAAAAATAACACAAGTGTGTTCACCCTAGCCTTTGAAATATGGTTCACTTCCCAAAATTTTCATGCATTTTCACTACTGAAGGCTTGACAGCAAATTTGCAACTTAAAACAAGTATAGTTATTTTATTTAAGATATTAAACCCATACCTAGTAAATATTAATATAAATGAAGAAATAAAGTTGAAAGCAAACATTTAAACAATTACACGTTTGACCCATAAATAATAATAAATATTTGTCAAGACACGAACTGAGTTGGTCATTCATTGCCAGAAATCGGCTCCATTAGTGCTTCTGGTACTTGTTTTTCTTGGTCATCTGCCATAGCTGAGCCTCGAAGGGAGAATCCCGCAAAGATAAAAAGAAGAGCACCTGAACGAAAAAGTGGCATTAAAAGCAACATCAGTGCAGAGGCGGTATTAGGGGAGGGACAGAGGAGGCACTTGCCCCAGGCGCAGAAATTTAGGGGCGAAAAATTTCAAAGTTTGGCCACTTATCAATATCTTGCTCTTCAAGCTAAATGTGGCTCAGGGGTCATTCTTAAATAATTTTTTTGTAATAAGAGTGCATGAGGTAATTATCAAGGCATTATTCTGGTATCTGTTGGTTTCAAATTACTTAGTAATACGATACTGTTTAGACAGAGAGATGCTCTAGACAAAGTTTTAAGAAAAGAACAGTGCAGTTTTAGAAAAGGTAGAGGATGTGTTGACCAGATTTTCACTCTTAGGTTAATAATTGAGAAGTGCCTGAGTAATCAAACACCATGAAGATTTCAGGTTTGGTCCCTGTTTAAGAGTCTGAATTCTGCCTTTTAAATATATTAATATTTCAAATTATAATGGTTTCAAGAAAGGCCTTTCGAATTCATTTTCGCGATTCCGATCAGAACTATGAAGATTGCAGGTTTGGTCGATGTTTAAGAGTCTGAATTCTGGGTATTAGCTATATTAATATTACAAATTGTAATAATTTCAGCGTAGGCCATTTTTAATTCATTTTTGAGATTGCCTTGAGAACTATGGAGATTTTAGATTTAGTCCCTTTTTCAACTTGGGGCTGAAATAGTTGTTGATGTTATATGCTCAGCTTTTGAATTTTATAGAGGATTTAATCTTTTACAAGTTTGGAACGGAAGACCAAAATATTTTGTATTTATGATGTGTGCATCAAGTTGGTTTAGTTCTGTATGTATTTTAGTTTTAATTGATAACCTTGATCGATTTAGTTCATGTCGTGTTAAAGATATGTGTTTTTGTAGTAATGGAAATGGATTATATCAAAAAGGACTTCGAAATATGTATTGTAATTACATTTACAATAATATTTTTGCACTTATTTTGAAACTGCAGTAAATAGAGAAAAAAAATAGCGTTTTTTAAATTTAAAACTCATATTCTTGTAGATCTAGATCTGTTCTTTTGATTGATATAACATTACGCCGGATTCCTAGCAATGATTTGGGTAATAAACCAAGTTATTCGTGAGGCAATAGAAATTCAATTAAAGCTAAATTTTAAAAATTTATTTAATAGGTTCTGGAGGAGTGGTCAACCAATGCTTTATGCGCAAATTTAATTAAAAATGACTTAACAAACAATATTCCCAACCAATAAATATGATCTTTATGAAGCTGTTACATTGGGGAGATATTTTCTCTTTGTAATCGATGATTCAACTGCCAATTTTTCCGTTTGTTCTTTATTCTTTGCCCTTTGTTTAATGAAGTTTGGAGGATATGTGGATACTCAAGCTTGCCTCAAACTGATCACCAAATAAGTGACAGTTCCTGAAGCAAGAAATGAGATAAGGACAAAATTTGAAGGAAATATATAAAGTAGATACCTACTTACAGTTTAATTCAGAGCAATGTTGAAGCTAATGCCCCTCAAAAAAGAGTCCAGATCGGATGAGAAACCAAACTGGTCAAAATCGTCGATCAGCGGCGACAGATCGAAATTTTTAGGCGTGGACGTATAGCCGCTGCCAAGGGTGCCGACGAGCTGACCGTTGTTAAACGCGTCATCCGTAAAGGTAAAAAGATGGATGGCGCCAAGCTCAAGGCCGGTATTGCCGGGGCTTGCACCATCGTCAAAAAACGACGCGATGGCCATCCTGTTGCCGTCGATTTCAACACCGCTGGCGATATCGATCGGTGCGGCGCTGACCTACTACGAGAGCGCTTGCGGCGGTAGAGCCGACCCTTGCTGCCCTGGCTTAGAAACACGACCAGGGCCACGGTCGCCAGGCACATGAGCACGATGCCTGGGACCACTCCAAACGTCTGCCAGACAAAGAGCATTCCAGCCACGGCGCCGATCGCGGCGAGCACGGCGCCGCAGAAGCGCACCCGATGGGCCCGCGCGAGCAGGATGCCGAGGACGCGGGAGAGCGACCGATCCGATTCCGGCTCGACGGATTCGGGCGTCCCGATCGCAGCGTCGGCCTCGGGCGGTTCGGATTCCTGCTATCAATGACATAGGGCAGATCTGAACTGTATATGCATAGGGAGAGAAAGAGAAAGCAGTTCACACCACTATTTCTTCCGGATGTAAATCCGCTCGCCATTATATTATGACAAAGCATTCGTCGTTGTGGTGCTGATAACGCGATGAACATTATTCCGTAAGGTCAAAGAAATCGAGTTCTCGTTGAGTAAGGACAGTGCCATTTTCTGACATTTCACTGACACGAATTTTCTTGGGTGAGGGGGTAACTGGCGCAACGACGCCATCCGGCCCTTTCTTACTTTGGGTAGTTTTCTAAATTCTGGGAAGGATCTAACTTCACTGGGGCAGCAAAGTGGGGTCTATGAGATCCCATGTACTTGCGGAAGCTCATATGTGGGGCGTACTAACCAGAATTTGTAAATGAGCCTACTAAAGCATCAAGACTCTATTTCATCGGCTTTAAAGCAAACTTCTAAACCTGAAGCTCCTTCGGGACATATTTTTGATTTTCCAGACTATGTTATTTTGTTCAATAGTGTCTCATTGATTTCTAGGGACCAGGGTTTTAAGCAAGATTTTCTTCAACTGCATCTTATATAAAACACATAGATAAATTAAATCTTGCAAAAATTAATAATAGCCTTGTTGTACCTCATATCTTCTCTCTTTGTCCGGTTTGTCAATTTTTTAGTGAACCTTACAAACTATCTGTTCTTAGAGAATATTTTTGTTATGCTAAACTTATAAAAAGTAATAAAAAAGGGAAACCACACAAAGCCGATTGATTCTTAGAAATTTTTTTTATAAAAGTATTCTCTGCAGTATCCCATCACTGTAATAAACACGTTCCCTTCCTTTTGGGTAGAGGTTTCCTTTTGATTTGATTTTCTAACTACTATTCTTGTCGCATTTTGTGTGCATATGAAGTTCTAACAAATTTCTATTATTGTTACACATGATAGCTAAATAGGATATTCTGATTTCAGAGTTAATGCATTCAACGAGCCAACAAGAAAAATACTTACCATCATATTCCCCTGCAAAGCTCTATGCTTGGATATCCAGGGGAAGGGAGAGGGAAAAAAATACTCTGCAATAAAAAAACGCATTAAAACCAAACAAAAACAGACCTATTTTCACCCCAACGGCAGGCTCGCGATCCGGCGTGCAAGGTCGAACACGCGATCGTCGAGGGATTCGCGGGGCACGACGGTCAAGACGAGTCCGATCTCCGCGGCGCGCTCGGCGTCGAGCAGCTCGCCCGTCAGGATCATGAACTTGGCCCACGCGGCACCGACGAGGGGGACGATCTCGCTGCCGCCGGGATGGCCGATGCGCCCCTCGATCAGCCCGAAGCGCGCGTCGTCGCTCGCGACGACGAGGTCGAGCTGTGCCATGAACCCGAGGCCCGCGCCAAGACAGAGACCATGGGAAGAAAATTTTCATGAAGGGAGCGCAGGATTATCGAGCATTATCTAAAAAAATACAATGAAAAAATAAATATGAAAACGTTTCTTCAACTGAAAGTAAGGAGAAGCATTAAAATTTAAAACGAACAGAAATTATTACGCATATGATGAGCTCACCTCCTCCTAATACCTCGCTCTTTTTAAAGATAAAGTATTTTTACTAATTGGACCAAAAATTGGAGGGCAACTAGGCCTCCTCCCCAGCTCCTTTTTTTCTCAAAATAATTCGATCAAAACTATGATCGTAATCGTAATTTTTAATATTTTTTTAATTTACTAATTTAATTTATCCATTAATTAATCATTTATTTTAATCATTATTATCTTAACTTAGTTATTTCAATATTGTTTAGGCTAATTACTTTTAATTTATTTTACTAATTAATTAATAATTTATTCGTTGTTTTCGCTTATTAACTGCACCCTCTACTTTATTTCAATCGAAATGAAATTGAAAAATTACTTAATATATATATATATATAAAATAAGGAACGCTGGGCAGAACATTTCGAGAACGTTTTTAATTTTATTCCTAGAATAAGGAAGAATCTCTTGGGCTGGTGTGTGTTTATGTGTGTGTGTGTGTGTGTGTGTGTGTGTGTGTCTGTGTGTGTGTGTGTGTGTGTCTGTGTGTCTGTGTGTGTAGATATGTATGTATGTATGTATGTATGTATGTATGTGTGTGTGAGTATGTTTATGTGTGTGTGTGTGTGTGTGTGTGTGTGTGTGAGTGTGTGTGTGGTTGTGTGTGTGCGCGCGCGTGCGATGTCCATGACTGTGAAAGTGAAATACGTTTTATAGGCATTGCGTTGAAATTAACAAAATTGCTTTAGTGTAAACAGCAAGGTATTGGGAAGAGGTAAACCTCCCATATGAGTTATAATTTCTGTTCGTATTAAGTTTTAATGCTGCTTCTTACTTTCATTTGAAAAAACTTTTTTTATATTTATGTTTTCATTTTTTTCTTTAATGCTAATAAATCCTGCGCCCACCTCATGGAAATATTCTTCCACAATGAAAAATTCTCCATGGAAATTTCCCCCCACATAAACTCCTCCCTCCCCAAAAAAAGCGTCCCCCTGAAAGCGCCTATTTTGCAATTTCTAAGAACAGTTTATGATTTTTTAGGATGTATTTTTGTTTTGTAAGAATCGTTTTTTGTTTCTCAAGAAGTATTTTTGTTTTATCAGAAGTGTTTTGTATTTTGTAAGAATTGTTTAGGATTTCTTGGGATTTATTTTCGTTTTGTCAGAAATTTTTTTTGTAAGAAGCATTTTATATTTTGCATGAATATTTTGTGATTTTTTATTTTGTATTTTCGTTCAGAAAGAATTAGTTTTTGTTTTGAAATGAGGTATTTTGTATTTTGTAAGAACATGAACAGCAGTAATAACATTCTGTGTATTCAATCATTGACTTGTCCGAACGGGGGGAAAAGAGACAGAAGAAAGAAGTAGTGAAAGTTGTGCTTAGCACCGGCGAAAGAAGATACACTGTGCGCGTGTTTTGATCTTTCCACTATGTCGGCAGATGACAACAACGCCAACCTCGTAATGGCCGTAGACATCACGCCTCCCGAGGCTGTGGAAGGCCACAAAGTGGTAGCCTACCCGAGGAGTCGGCTATCGGTCCGAGATGTCGTGTCATCAACGAACAAGGGACAAACTGGGGTATTTAGGGGCAAACTGGGGTCTGGGAGGGGCAGTTTCACCCCTGCCCCATAGCAAGTTATCCCCTGGCTTCATCCTTTTGGGTCAAAATTGTTGCTTTATACCACATAATGGCAGTAAACGCTACTTTTCCGTGCCATTACCTATAGTCTGCATCAAAGTTACGCTAAATGCTTTAATTCCTGTACCAGTAAGCCTTTTCTTAAATTTTTAGAATCATGGATTTTGATATGATTACCACTGAAAAAAAAAAATAGCGAGCATACATGCTAAGCCTATTACCTCCGACTTCTTGTATATTCATGCCTACAAATATTATGCTACTACTGGGAACAATCCATAGTAGATGAATTAGCTAGGAAGAGGTCTTTCAGCCCAAAAACGCCCATCAAAACAAACCAAGCCCAGAAAAATATCAAATAATCAGAATCTGGTGCGAGTGATGTATTGTTTACTAAGTTATAATTTCCTCAAAGGCTGCCATTCCCCAACTGGGAAAAGTTAACCACAAGTTTCTCAGTCTTGCAGGTACCCCGAAAGGGTCGAGGCAGCTTCGTCATTGGTTTCATAACTTCTTTAGAGATTTTGATAATGCAACAACAAAACAGCTACAAGATTTTATAAAAAAAGCAACTGCAGCAAGTGTAAATCTAACAGAACAAAAAATTATAGTCAGATTTCTCGAAAAAACTGTTGAGAAGAAATTAGGAACAGGAACTTATTCAAAACTTTTTAGTTCTTCTAATGATTTAAAAAATCCTCCTGAACCAAAGTTACCAAAAAATCCAAATTGGAGAACTTTGACGTTTATGCAACTTGATTCTTTAGAAATAGCAGAAGAGCAGCCCCAGCACAAAGTGAATGTAGGAATTAGTGTGCGAGGCAATGGGTTTGAGCTACAACAGCTATGAAAAAATGACTTAGATTATTAGCTTTTAATATAATAAGATTGACGCATCATGATGTCTTATGAATAATGGGGCAAACAATTGATCAGTAAATTTCTTTCTCCTCTTACAGTAGGCAACTTCACATTTATAACCAAGCTAATGCTTGGAATTTTTGCATTCTCATTTAAATGCCTTCTATCAATTTGTTTTCAAACAATACAAAACATGCAATAAAAATCACACCATCAGATTTGGCGCATGAGAGAACCCTAGTAGAAAAATTTCAGGCTCTTATCTACAAAAATGTGGAAAAATGTGAATTTATCATGAGGGAAGAAAATTTCCATGAAGTATACTTCATGGAATATAAATTTTGATACCAATAGATATATCAAAGGAATTGGCTTGTTTTGCTGATTTTAAATATTTAAGTTTCATTAAGTTTAGTCTTACCGATTAAAGGCTATGAGCCTGAAAAAATTTGCCTGATTTTTCGAAAATAGATTTTTGCCAGCATAGTATAGCTAGTGTATTTGTCTAAATAGTAATTAGCCTGAATAGTTAATTATCTAAATAGCGTGAGATGAACAGCCGCATTAATGTGGCAATAACCGCAGCTGTGGTCATTGCCGTATTCGCACCTCTATGTGTTTCGAGGTCTCCCTCGCTTCCTGCTTTTAACTAGATGCCACTGGACAGTGGCATCGGGGATTCGGCTGTGCCTCGTTACCAAGTTCCCTCGTCCTAGAAACCTCATTTAGTTTTTGGGCGAAAACCTACTACAAATTGTGCGTGGTTTTTGTCAGAAGACAGATCACGGAGGTGTGTTTATTTGTTGGTTGTTTTTTTTCCAGGGGTAATCATATCGACCCAGTGTTCCTAGAACGTTCCGAGAGCTCATTCTAACGGAACTTAAAAGTTCTAGTGTCCTTTTTTAAGTGACCCAAAAAAATGGAGGGCACCTAGGCCCCCTCCCACGCACATTCTTTCCCCAAAGTCACCGGATCAAAATTTTGAGATAGCAATTCTATTCAGCTTAGTCGAAAACCCCCTTCATGAAGGGGGCGCAGGATTTTCCATAGTTTGTTCCCATCTATTAATATATGCACGAGGATAACTGTAACTAGTAAGACGCTAATTGTTAATATTTTCGTGAATATCAGGCGGAATTTTAAGATCCATACTCCGCGTGTACTTGTAAAGGATGTGTCTGATAACTCTGCCGTCATGGTTTCATGCCAGCTGCAGGAAACTACGACACAATCTCTTGGATCCAAAAACGTTAGAACGTATTTTGACCAGAAGTTATTGCCTAAATTTCATCTGAATTAGAAAAAGGCGATTGGGCCTCATTAGATGAGGTGGCTTTGTATATGCCAGCTAAATCTAAAACTGAATATTTGTCAATACTCGCTAGCAAGCTAGCTAGCAAAAAATCCCAAGAATTTATCGACATGGGCATATTTCTATTGTCCAAAAAGATATTTCTGCTCAAAATATTAACAGGATAGCGTTTTAATATCAAATAAAGTGTGTTACTAACAACTGAGGGCAAAAATGGGTAATGAAAATAAATATTGTTGGTCAAACCTTTTCATCAGTTTTAAGTTGAAATATAAGTTACCAAACTTATAGATGTTCTATGATCAAAATTGAGGGAGCCGTTTTTATTTGTTTTAAAAAGTAGAGTTTTGACAGAGAGTCAAACTTTAGCGTAAAGAGCGAGGCGTTGAGTAGGGACAACTCCTTTCATATACGGAATAATTTCTTTTCGTTTTAATGTCGCTCCTCACTTTCAGTTTAAAAAAAACTTTTTTTTTTTATTTAATTTCAGAAACCGAAATAGTTTATAGTTTTGACTTGTTTCCATGTATACGATTATAGATATAGCTATTTCAGAGCAATTATTAAAAAAAAAAAAATAGAAGGGGCGAGGGTCTCGGGAGGGAAGGCGGCGATGAAGTGTTTGACCGTGTCCGGCAAGGTGCCGAGGAAGGAAGGAATGCTGTCGCTTGCCTGGGCAAGGGCGTGGCCCTCGGCGTCGGTGACAACGCAGGAGAAATCGTAGGATTCTCGCACCACCGTTGAAAACGCGGAGCGAAGCAAGGACGCGGCGGCCTCATCCACGGCGGCGATCATCCGGTTCCACAGGATTTCAAGGTGAATCGGGTTTTCCAAGCTGGTGTCGCGAGACGCCTCGGCCCCCGTGGCCTGGGTTTGCTGACCCGCCCGAATCTGAACTATCGCCACGAAGGGATGCTGCGCATGGCGCGGTTGCTGGGTCCGGCGCTGTTCGCGGGCTCTGTCGCGCAGATCAACGCGCTGGTAAACACCATTCTCGCGTCGCTGCTCATCACCGGCAGCATTTCCTGGCTGTATTACGCCGATCGTTTGCTGGACCTCCCTGTGGGGCTGGTGGCCATAGCCCTGAGCACGGTCATGTTGCCCCATCTGTCCCAGTTGGCCGCGCAGGGTGACAAAGACGCCTTTCATAAGCTCACTTGGTTGGGTATGTACAGTTCTAGTTCCCTTTTAAGATTCAAAATTGATGGGAGACGACTAATCCCCCTCCCTGACGCCCCCTTTTCCTCAAACGCATCCAACCAAAATAATCATTTTTTTCAAAATAGTCCAAAGAGCATATAACAATGGTTTCAGGGTAACAAAACCCTCCAGGGCCAAAGGTCAAAGCGTATTAAGCAATGCCCCGGACATATAAGGTTATTATAGAACGGATGGTTAAATAAACTTTGGATCGGATGGAGCTAATTTGGTTGAGAGATTTGACGGTTCAGGCACTTTATTAAATTAATAATGCTGGCGTTAAAAATTGGGTAGCACGTGTATTCTCTCTCGCATCTAAAACTACCCTGTTCTTCTCTTCAAACTTTGTTTGCAGCGTCTTTTAGTCTATTATTATGTATTTGTTTGTTTAGTCTATTATCTATTTTTTAGTCTAATGTTTATTAGGTATCATCATGATAAGGAATTAGCCTTCTATAATGAAATCAAGCTGCTCTCTATAATTGTAAAATTCACTCTAATCACTTTTCTTATGAAGATTTTTCTGGTACCCTGATTCATTCTTTTATTTTTTTTTACTATTTTTTTAGAATAAATTGGTCAATTTGGTCAATTATTGGTACCTTTGTCACATTGAGGCCCCCAAGCTTTGCTCATTGGCACCCTTGTCGCTTGGGCTTCTGCCGAGATTTTGCTCTAACCCGCCCCTGGTAGTAGTTAACTAGTATATAGTATTAATGCTAGTGTTTGTTCGTGCTACAATGGTAACCTCATCTGTACCCAGTAGCGTAGCCCCAGCATTTTTACTGGAGGGGGGCAAAACATGTAAAAGTTTTTTCAATTGAAAATAAGGAGTAGCATTAAAACCTAAAACGAAAAGAGATTATTACGCATATAAGAGGTTCTTCTCCTCCTAAATACCTCGCTCTTTATGCTAAAGTATCCTTAGTAATTTTAATAATTTATTCTACGGCTTTTCTGATTCAGGGGTCATTTTTAAGGAATTGGGACAAAACTTAAGCTTTAGTGTAAAGAGCGAGGCATAAACGAGGGGACAAACCCCCTCATATACATAATAAAATTGTAAGAATATAGAAGTTTGTGTATGAATGTATGAATGTATGTTTGTATACATGTATGTATGCATGTATGTATGCATGTATGCATGTATGTATGTATGTATGCATGTATGTATGCATGCATACATGTATGTATGTATGTATGTATGTATGTATTTATGTATGTATGTATGCTTGTCTGTATGTGAATATATATGTATGTATTTATATATGTGTGTGCATGTATGTATGTATGTATGCATGCATGTATGTATGTATGTATGTATGCATGTATGTATGTGTATATATATGTATGTTTTTATATATGGTTCAAACAGATCTGGGAAGTGACTTTGTTAAACCAAATGTAAAGAAGTTATATACTTTTTCATTGCCTTAAAAAAGAATCGATTAAGTTGCTAAAGCCCTTGAATCTATCCTTGAACAAGTTATGGGAAAATGCCAACAGATCGGTGCAGTAAATTTGTTAAACCAAATGTAAAGATGCTTTATTGAAATATAATACAAAGCTCTATCATATTCAGAAATCAATAAAGGCAGAATTAGCTGAATAATTGATAAGAACTATCCGTTTTTTAATCTCAAGATACTACAGTTGACAGTCCTACAGAAATCAGACATCATGGCTACTATAGGGGGCATTTTGTCAGCCGAAGAATATTTTAGTCCTCTTCTAAGGCTAAATGAATGCATCTACTCTATTGTAAGAAAAACAATAGAGTAACTACATAAGAGCTGATTCTTCCTATCTTCGTATTGCTTTTATTTTTTTTTAAATATACAACCAGTACAGCTTCTGCGCGCCTATCCCCTCACAACCATCTTATCCGTTTTTTTCGTTGACTTTGTGTGTGTATTTGTTTTTCTCTTTGGTAGTTGTTTTTTTTAGCATCCAATTATTCTTGTATTTGTTTCATTTTAATGATTGAAAAATGGGTAAAAAATTTCATTTAAGTAAATTCCATGTCACAAAAGATTGTGGACTCCAAATCATAACAATTCGTGGTGACAAACTGTGAGTAAGGAGCGACGCGGCTTAATAGTAACCGAAACTCTAAGAACCAGTTCTTATACCAAAAGATACATCACAGGAATCGAATTTTGATGCTCATTGAAAATATATAAATTCATTGTTTAAAATCTCAAGTTTGTGATAAATTCTTGGAATTCCGTACCGAGGAGACTTTCTGCATCATTCTGTAAGCATGTCACTTCACTTTCAAGACGACGAATCGACCGCTTTGACATTCTAGAATACAAAAATTGTTTGTATGTATATTCTGAATAAATAGGAAGTTGGAACCTTTTTTTCTCTACTTTTTTTTCATAAAAAATGGAAGTTAATGTTATTATAATTTTTTTAACACAAAAAAAATTCTTTTTTTCTCTCTTTTATAATTTTTTTTTAATTTTTGGGTATGATATGGCACTTTACGATGCGAGGGCCCGAGCTTCGTCCCCGAATCGGAGCTCAACGGACCGTTCCGCTACGAGGGTGAGAAGATGCTCATCAACGTCGGGTCCGTGGGGCAGCCTCGCGATCGGAACTGGCGAGCCTGCTACATCTCACACCAGGACGACCAGTTCGAGTACCACCGGCTGGAGTATCCGATCGAGGAGACTCATCGGAAGATTCGAGCCATCGACGACCTCGACGACAAGCTCGGGGACCGACTGGCCGAAGGCGAGTGACGCGTCCCGCCGGACTCAGGTTTCGCCCCTAAAAAAAACAAAATAGATAAGACAAAAAAACAGCCAAATTAAAAATTCAAAAAGCAAAAATGTGAAAGTAGAAGTTTTAGGCTTTTAAAGGTCTCCAAGACTAGCCTTTATGGCAAATAACTTATTTCTACTTTTTATCATTTTAATTTTTTCTCTGAAACAGATCCCCCGGGAAACTGCTGACAAACATAAAAAACAAGAAGAACAATGAGAAAGTCTTGTCGCAAGACAGTGGGAAGCAAATTAGAATGAATATTTCGGCCCTAAGTCTAAGGGCCGTCTGTTCAGAAATTAAATAAATAAAAAACAAGTTTTTTCAACTGAAATTAAGGAGCGACATTAAAACGAAAAACGCACAGAAATTACTCCGTATATGAAAGTGACTATTCCCTCATAAACATTCCGCTCTTTATTTTTTATTATTTAGTTTTTGTTATTGTTTAAAAATTACAGTTGTGACAAAGGGTCAACATTTAGCATAAAGAGCGGGGTGTTTAGGAGGGAACAGCCCCTTTCATAAACGGAGTAATTTTTGTTCGTTTTAAGTTTTAATCTCGCTCCTTACTTTTTCCACTTGCAGTTTCTTTTCCAAATGTGTATCTGTTGCTCTCTAGTTCCTGATAGCTTTTTTGAGAAACTGGCACTTCCGTTCTTAAATGAGGTAAGAATCCATTGGACTCTTCTTCTTACAGGCCAATCCCGGTTGCTTTTAATCAATAGAATCCTTGAATATATCCTACTTCCTTTCATCAATTTGAATGCTAATTCAGGGGAGAAACAGCTCAGTTTTCGGTCTGGCATAATTTGTCAGCACTCTCAACGTGCTCTGGCCCGCCTTCATTAAGATGAATTTGGTGTAGGAAAAGAAAACAGTAATAGGTACAGACTTTTGGAATTTTGTAGGAATAACAATCTAGTTATAACTAATACTGTGTTTGGTCATAAAATGGTCCGTAAGTTGGCATGGTATTCACGTGATGGTAAAACAGCAAACCTTATTGATTATGTTATAGTAAACCAAAGACTGGCAGGACCAATACAAGATACTAGGGTATATAGCAGTGATTTTTTTGATGTTAAAAGTAAAGATCACCATCTAGTAGTGTCTAGGGTTAAGTTAAAGCAAAAAATTGAATTTTCCCATAGAAGAGACAAAAAAGTTTAACTTCTGTCCTGAATTTTTTCTAAAGAAGAGAAAAAAGTTCAGATTCGGTTCTGTATTTTTCTATAGAGGAGAAAGAAGTTGCACTTCTGTTCTTCAACAGTAGTTAAGTTTATTATGTTTTATCTCTCTTTATCTGACTACTGAATGCGATCAGAGAAACTGGTTTTAAACAGATCAAACTTCTTAAGTTCGGTCGGGATATTTAACCAATACCAAAGAAACAAACCCGGGGTATTTCTGAGGGTTAAAGTTTTTTGGCTGCAGAGTATAGGAGATGATATATATTTCGCTGACACTTTTCACTAGTGTCTGAGCGTAAAATCTGAGCGTTGAAAATGAAGCGTAAATTAATCTTGTATTTCATTTTTATATACAATTTTGAGACAGTTTTATGTTTTAATTTATCTTGTTTTTGATGTGTTTGGTTAATGCTTCTGACAACCAGCAGGTGCCATAGCGCAAGCTTACGTGAACAAAGAACATCTTTGGAAAGAATTTAAAACAGGCAAAAGTATCAGAGGGAATGCTGTAGAATATTAACTACCTACCTACATACTCAGGATCAAATATTCCCCTTTTCTCTAATAAACAGACTTATATATAAACAGTATGGGACTTATATAACTTACAGCACTTGTGGCTCTGGGGACTTATATCCCCCCCAAAGTCAAAGTTATTTGACCCTTCGACTATTTTAATCAAGATGGCTATCTAAAATTTTAGCGAAGTTTCTTTGGGGAGAGGGCAGCTGAAAACGGAAGAGCAGGAGAACTGGTTGTCCTCTGATCACTTTTTGACAGCCCCCTGGTCATGCCGAACTACATCGTGGTCTCCTCCCTGATGGCGCCGATTATCGTCGCGCTCGGCGCCAAGAGCGGGTTGTTGATCCCGCTGGTCGCGGCGCATCTGTTCGTCTTCTATTTCGGCATCCTGGCGGACGACACGCCGCCGGTTGGGCTTGCCGCCTTCGCGGCGGCGGCGATCTCGGGCGGCGATCCGATCAAGACCGGCGTCCAAGGCTTCATGTACGACATCCGCAAGGCCCTGCTGCCGTTCCTGTTCATCTTCAACACCGAGCTTCTGCTGATGGACGTCACGGGATGAAACTTGGTGTGAAAAATAAGCACAAGTTCTAGATACGGATCCGATGTCTTTGGGGGAGTTGTGGGGGGGCAGTGTTATTTCTGAAAAATAGAAAAATGAGGTATTTTTAACCTACGAAGGAGTGACTGGATCTGAATTAAATTTAATTGTTGGAAGGATATCATTTCTCAGAGCTCTTATTTTAAATCCCGACTGGATGTGGTGACATTGGGGGGAATTGAAGGGGGAAGCTAAAATCTTGGAAAAGGCTTAGAGTGGAGGGATCGGGATGAAACTTCCACTCCCCCCAGATGGTCAAATCGGGGAAACGACTATTTCTAATTTATCTGGTCCGGTCCCTGATACGCCTGCCAAATTTCATCGTCCTAGCTTATCTGGAAGTGCCTAGACAAGCAATACCGGGACAGACAGACCGACGGACAGAATTTGCGGTCGCTATATGTCACTTGGTTAATACCAAGTGCCATAATAACTAAAGATGCCATGCGCATACTGCTACTAATGTTTCTACAACTATTACTACTACGCAAGCTATGAGTATTAAGATGAAGGCTTTAAGGCAGGCTGTCAAAAGGTTTTATGTATGGAATATATTAGGAACAGCCAGGGGGTATCAAGTAGAAACTTTAGTATTGAGGCAAAATACACTATGTGGGATTTGTGAAGATAGAGCCAGAACAGAAATGGGCCATTAAATTTGGTTATTGTAAGATCTAATGGGCTTTTTAAGAGTCTTAAAGGGTTTGTGGGAATACAGTCCCCCTTCACTGCACGTGGTTCCTACCCAGCCCCAGTGAAATACGATCAAAACATTGAGATAGTCAGTTTGTTTGTGGCCTATTATGCCATTTTTCAAGGGGTGGCACTAGCGGGCTACCAGAACATCATAGAAAGATGTTAAATGGCTCATTCAAAATCTATTCCTCATATCTACGTGCTTTTTACAAATTCCACCATCTGCAAGTGCCATACGGCACTAAAATGGCCATTTGTGCCATTTTTCAAGGGGTGGCACTAGCAGGCTACCAGAACATCGTAGACAGATTTTTTATAACCCATATAAAGGATTAATTAAAAAAACAAGTTTTTCAGAGGGAAGTAAAGAGCGAAGCTGAAACTTAAAACGTATTCGCAATAATTCCTGTTCGTTTTAATTTTTAATGTTACTCCTTACTTTCAGTTGAAAAACTTGTTTTTTTTTAATTTAATTTTTGCTGGTTCGTTAAATAATACTAAAAGTTCGAATCCACCTCCACGGAAAATGTCCCCCCTCCACTGAAATATCCTCTAGACAATTCAATCCCGGTGAAAATTTATCCCGGACAATTCCACTTAAAATCTCCAGACCTAAAATTGAGTCAGCGAAGAGAAAGTTAAGCAAAAAAAAGAATTCGGTATAAGAATTCCGGCAGTTTTATGAAACTTTTTGCATGCTTACATATGGTCAGGGTAACACAAGTACCTATCTCCTGATTCTCTGCCTTCGGCCGGCATTACAGTGTGCGGTTGAGGGCGATTCTTCAGACACTTTTATTTCCCCTGGATTGTTCTAGGTACTCACTTGGATCTGTGTCTGCTCTGATGAGCTTATAGAGTCACTCCACTGACCCCCTTTACGAACCAAATAATGAGCGACACAAGGATTCGAACTCCTGTAAATATGGACACAAGATTGCAACTCCAACGTGCTAGACATAAATTATTAAAATGAAATTTGCATATTGATTCCTTTTTTGGCTAAATGGCTTTCTCTTAGTTTTGATCAGAAGATTTTGAGAAATAAGGGGTGGGGAAAGCCTAGTTGCCCTGCAATTTTTCGGTTACACAAAAAGGCAATTATAAATTTTAATTTTTAACGAATGATTTTATTAGTAAAAAAATACGTAACTTAAGAATTAGCTTACGTAACAAACTTTTATATTCTTAAATTTTTATGATGTATATGAGGGGAGCGGAACTATGCGGAACAAAATGGTGTGACTCCAACCCCTTGTGACTGTAAATCCGCCTATCTTTGACTGCAACTATGACTACTTGGAACCGCTATTGCAACTACACGTAACTGTGGCAGCGACAACTACTTGTTTCTCCTGCTACTTAGGCCTGTGGCTGTAACTTCTCGTGACTGTGACTCCAAATAATTGACAGAGTGACTGTGACTACTTACGTCTCTGAATATTTGTGACTGCTACTTCGACTACCTGGAACCGCGACTGCCACTACTTGCGACTTCCTGAAAAGTTCACTGAAGCCCTTTCCTGGCCAAAAATGCGAAATTCCACATTTTTGTAGATAGGGTCTTGAAACTTCTGCAACAAGGTTCTCTGATACGTTGAATCTGATTGTGTGATTTTCGTTAAGATCGTATGACTTTTGGGGTGTATTTCCCCTATTTTCTAAAATGAGGCAAATTTTCTCAGGCTCGTAATTTTTGACGGGTAAGACTAATCTTGATAAAACTTATATATTTAAAATAAGTATTAAAATACAATTCTTTTGATGTAACTATTGACATCAAAGTTCCATTTTTTTGAGTTTTGGCGTTCCGGTTATGTCAATCATGTATCTAGGATTTGGGCTTATTTTTCCCACCAAGTTTCATTCCGATCCCTCCACTCTAAGTGTTTTCCAAGTTTTAGGTTTCTCCCTCCCGACTCCCCCCCCAATGTCACCAGATCCGGTCGAGATTGAAAATAAGAGCTCTGAGACACAATATCCTTCTAAATATAAAATTTAATTGAGATCCGACCATCCGTTCTTAAGTTAAAAATACCTCATTTTTTTTAATTTTTCAGAAATAACCCCCCCCCCCCCACAACCCCACTCTCTTCGTGAAACTTGTACAATGAGTTTTCTCCTCTTGAAACTGATTTCGTTTATGGAACTTATTTTTTTTCTTTTTAGTTTTTATTAGTTGTTTACCTTTTTTTAGTTTTTGTATACTTTTTTCTTCTTTCTTTATTTTATTTTTCTTCTTTATTTTTTAGTTTTTTTCCGGAACGTGCCACAGCAACGTCTATGCAAGGTGCTAATTTTTAACTGCGTAAAACTTGCGGATATACCTGGTTTTGCGTTGCTCTGGTGTTTCCTCCTGGTGTTCCCTTTTTCTTCAATTTTAGTTGTCAATTAATTGCAAGCTAAGTTTTACCTCGAACAAATGTTCTTAGTTAGATACGTTCTTGAGGGTATAGCTCAATTCGTAGAATTAATGAATTTGTTTGGTTCACGTCAAAAAGAGGAGAACATTACAGAACAGAGTGGAAGCAGGGTTTTATTCAGTAATACATCCTCCTATCCCAGAATTTTTTTGTTTTGTTTTTTGTCTCTCAAAAAAGAAAAGCGAATTGATATTTTTGTCTTCTTCTTTCTTTCCTTATTTTCTCTTTAGCTATTAGTTTTGGACTACCGTTTCATTTCCCATGTTTAATCCTGTTTTTTATTTTTAGTTTTGGACTACCGTAGTCCATTGAACTACCAAAGCCCATTGGACTACCTGTTTATTAGTTTTGGACTACCGTTTCATTTCCCATGTTTAATCCTGTTTTTTATTTGACTCGATTTTCAAAAGAGTCTCAGGCTCAGACTCAAACACAATTCTGTTGAATCTCTATATTAGGAATTTTTTCAGATCCTTTGTCCGCTTTAAACATTTTCACATCAGAAAGCTTCTTAGAGCTCCCAATGTCCCCAGATCCAATTCAAATTGAAAATAGAGCATCTGAGGCATAAGATCTTTTTATGTATCAAGTTTCATTAAGATCCAATCACCCACTCGTAAAATAAAGATACCTCAATTTTCATGTCTTCCAAGATTTCCAATTTCCCCCTCCACCTCCCTCCGTTGTCACCAGATCTGGTCGGGATACTAATATAAGAGCTCTGAAGCACAAGATCCTTCTAACTATCAAATTTCATTAGGATCTGATTACCCGTTCGTACGTTAAAATACCTCATTTTGGGAAAATACGAATTCTTTCTTAAAGTTGTGAGCTATTTAAATAGTTTTTGTCGCCTGAAATACTAATGTGCCAGTTTTAAGAAAAGAAAATATGTGGATGATTTCATGGTCGGGACCCGGTATGGCTCCGCAGCCGACTTGTATGTATCGATTGTTATTGTTGCTTGTCTTCTAACGGCAGAAAATATGAGCCTCGTCTGTATGTCATGGCCTCACCATAGTTTCGATACAACCACCATGGAAAAAATTCAAATCCTTCCTTAAAGTTGTGACCTTTTTAGATTCGCCTCAAACTATTTCGACTCAAACTAATGATTTTATACTGTTATCTAGCTGCCGAATAGTTATTTAAAAATTGTCAAACATCTATATTGCATTCGCTCATTCAAATGATTGAAAATCTAGGTTAATTTTCTTTCCTAAATAAAAAATTTCCGTAGCATAAATTGTCTTTTGCACTTCAACTGAATTATTTCTTTTCTTATGACACTTTAGAGTTCACGTAAATTTTCTTTTTAAAGGAATCAAAATATGCGATGTCAGGATATTGTAGTTCTTGGGACCAAAGTTAATAGCAAAAGCCCCAAAAATGTTCTATACTTTCTTATTCAGAACGTTTGTTCGCGCCAAGATTTTGCCATGCTTTTCAAAGCTTATTTGCTTTCTAAAATTCGACAGTTCAAGACTAGATTTACTTGTTTGAAAACTTTTGAAATAGGATATGAAATTATCCTCAACATATGCAAATAGAACAGTAGTAGAATCATTATAAAACAAACGTTGGATAAACGTTGAATATAACTTTCCGAATGATAAAAAAAAATACTTGGAAAAGAAAATAAGACTTTTTGACTAACCTTTTTAACTACCTTACTACCTTTTAACCTTACCTCCCTTACCTACCCTTTTTAACTACCTTTTAAACTACCTTTTTTAACTACCTTTTAACTAATTTTAACTGCCCTTCTTGAGTCCCTTTTTTTTAACTACCCTTTTTAACTACCTTACTACCTTTTAACCTTACCTACCTTACCTACCCTTTTTAACTACCTTTTAACTAATTTTAACTACCCTTCTTGAGTCCCTTTTTTTTAACTACCCTTTTGACTAACCTTTTTAACTACCTTACTAATTTTTCCGAATTAACCCTCCCCCCAACTCCTCCAAAGAGAGTAAATTCGTTCCAAAAATGTCAATCACGTATCTAGGACTTATGCTTATTTTTACCACCAAGTTTAATCCCGATCCTTCCACTCTAAGTGTTTTCCAAGATTTTAGGTTCCCTCTCCAACTGCCCAATGTCACCGGATCAGGCCGGGATTTAAAATAAGAGCTCTGAGACACAATATCCTTCTAAAAATTAAATTTCATTAAGATCCCATCACCCGTTCTTAAGTTAAAAATACCTCATTTAGTCTATAAACGGTTACTGGATCCCTCCACAAGCCTGTAATAGGGAACCCGGTTTTTCCTGCTTGTTTTGGTTTGGGCTTATTAAGTATAAATAAATATTCAGTTTGTAGTTTATAAACGGTTAATGGATCCCTCCACAAGCCTGCATGTGGGGACCCGGTTTTTTCTGCTTGTTTTGGTTTGTGTTAAATTCAGTTTATAAATAAATGATGATGATGCTCTTTTTGTCACTTTTAGTTAATAACTTCGAAAATGAAACGATGAAAAATACACGAGGTGCGTGCGGCGCCAGCCAGGCACCATTCCTCTGCAGCAGACCGATCATTCGGAATGGGACCGTCTTCTCCGGACATACGTCGATCAGGACGGACTGGTGGACTACCGAGCGTGGCTGAACAGTGACGCCGACCGACGAGCGCTGGAAGACTACCTGCTGCAGCTTTCCAGCGGACAAACGGGCCCCACTGCCACCAAAGATGCACGTTTGGCTTTCTGGATCAACGCCTACACCGCGGTGACGATCCACGGAATCCTCAGAGAGTACCCGACGAGCAGCATTCGAAATCTCTAACAGGCCAAAACATAGGGGAAGCGAATGCAATCCTTCGTAAACTTCGCCTGCCAACCCTGGTGTCAACAGTAATGACAACCAGCTATCGCGCCGGGAGTATATTGGAACAAACCCCCACCCCTGGCAGCAATATACCGCAAGGTACACCGGTATATCTAAAGGTTGCTACCGGCTCCGACTCCCTGGCGCTCCCTGACTTAACCGGTTATAGGATTGAAGAAACACAGGCGATTCTTCAACAAGCAGAACTGCCGATGATTCTGATGCCGGAGATAACAGTGACATCTTCAAGTGTGTTTAGGGCGTCAAATATTTTTGCAGAGATATGAAAAAAAACCTCTGCGTGTATCCAGATCCTTCAACTTGTCGTTGTCAAATTGTTTGGAAACCTTTTTGGCTTTCTGTTTCTGAGCCTCTAGATTAACTCGCATTTAAGCTACCACAAAAACGTGGTCTGAGTTCAAATCCGGTCCTCGATAACACGTACATCAACCAGGCTGGTTCTCCAACGTCTTGATACCAGGAAGTGATCGGTTTGATTTCTCGTTCGACCATCTGAGGTTTACTTCCCTCGAAAAATTTTTTTTTGTTTAATTAATAGTTATCAAGGGAAACAATCTACAAGCTCAAACAGAACCAAGGGACTACCAACTACAGGAAAATAGTTGAAAAAAAATACCCTATGTGCAATTATTTGCAGGTATCTTCTCTTTATTTTACTTTTTAAGGGGGGACATGGGCTAAGCATTTCGAGCTTAATAATATTCCTATAGACCGCAAAGAATGAAGAAATAAAAGAACGAAAGAAATGATGCAAACTTTTTTTGAAGTAAGGTGTATTTCCGATTTTACATTTCCCCATTATTTTCAGCCTATTGCTACCGAGAAGAATATTGAAGGATCTCCTGAGCTACGAGAAGTTGTATTTGAGCGAACTCCAATTATGTCAACCTATCTAGTTGCTTTCTTCGTCGGTGAACTGGATCATATTAGAGACACTACTGAAATGGGTCGACTCATTCGCGTTTTCACGCCTAAAGGACTCCAGGAGCACGGCAAATTTGCTTTAAATGCAGCTGTAAAGTCATTAACGTTTTTTGAAAAGTATTTTGATGTACCTTATCCTTTATATGAATGAAAAAAATGTCAGTTTTCCCGAATTTTTGCAATGCAAGTTCGAGTCATTTGACCATTTTCAGAAATCTTGGTACTTATACCGCTGTACAGAACAAAACCAAAATACAGCCATATTGATACATTGGACGCTGTTAGACTGCAAAATTTTAGTAAAAATACAAACTAAAAAAAAAACAGGAAGGGACTAAGAAAAAGCCAATTTTTATTTCAACATAATTAGTTAAAAATCTGGTTACCGTAGAAGTGGACAAGGGGCGGTGATTGTTCTTAAAGAAATCAAGCTCAATCCAGCGAGAAAGGTTTGCCGAGGCATGTAAAGAGGCTATGCTGTATTTACAAAATATGTTCATAGGGGCTTGCGCCAAACAGAGATAGGGGGGATATTTTTGTGAGCCTAATTTATCGACAGATTGTCTAGACACATTTTTTCAAAAGAAAGAAAAGTCTCAAAGAAGTTAAGGATATGCAGTGCCTTAAAAGATCACCCTATTTCGTCCATTATAAATTTTTTTAGTTTGTGTAGCCAAACTATTTAGAATTAATTGGGCGGTCTTGCAAGGCTTTTGACTTGCAGCCCCTCCCTCGGGGACTCTTGGCGTGTAATTTACCCCAAAGACATAGTTATTAGGCTTTTTCGACTATGTTGAATAAAATGGCTATCTTAAAATTTTGATCCGGTGACTTTGGGGGAAAATTAGCCTGGGAGGGGGCCCAGGTGCCCTCCCGTTTTTTGTGGTCACTTAAAAAGGGCTCTATAACTTTTAATTTCCGTTGAAATAAGCCCTGTTGTAATCCTCTAGCACAACTGGGTCGATACGATGACTCCTGGAAAAAAAACATATGTTGTTCTTTTTAAAAATAAACTTTTCAATTTGGTGCCCACCTCGAGTCACATTTGTGCCCTTGATTCAGCAGCCCCCTTACCCAAGATTTTGCTCTTGAATCGAGATTCAGACATTAAACTGCTCGCACGATCAGTTTACGAATCATTTCGTCATAAAATTATAAGATAAACCTTGCTTTCATGGAAAATTGATCATATAATTAAACTTGCTTGGTAGATCTTCATCTTCATAATGCTTTCTTTTTTTCTTTTTTTGGCAGATTTGTTTTATTCCCTTTATAAGAGATTCTTACTTTAAAACTTTTTAAAGTGAACAAATGAGAGATTCGGTTCTGAGTTCTGTAAGGGGGAGGGGGGTTGCTGGTCCATATGTCACAGGAGGAGCAATTTTTCTCTTACAGATAATGCATGCACAATTGTCAAGACTTTGATTTTGGATAGCTTTGGTCAGACACTGGGTATATCTAGCATTTACTACAGTCTTTGGTAGGCCTATTCCTAACAATGAGTAAGGCCCATGACTTTTTTATGATGGTAATCAAGATCAAAGGTCATCACTAGTTTGAAACACTAAAAAACAAACTCAGTGCAAAAAATGAATAATCAGCTATAGCAGTTGACATAATAAATTTTATAAGTTTTTGAGTGTATACCTTGAAAAAATTATTTTGGGTGCTTATTTTTGTCATGACATTTTTGCAAGCTAGATTTGTTAAATATGAGTTGAAATCGATTAAAACATCATTTACTACCATCTATATCGTCTATATTGGCATTATATGAATTAATGAAAATATCCTTAAGAAAAGGGATGAACATTTTTTACATTACATTAAACATAATCAGCAACAGCGGCCAACCACGGCCCCAACGCCGCTTGACGGCGCGCGGGGCGGCGACGAAGGTGCGCATCATCGAGGCGGCAGATGCTTTGATCAGCGAGCGCGGTGTGGCCGCTACCACGCTGAGCGACGTGCGTATCGCCAGCGCCACGTCCAAGTCTCAGCTCTACCAGCACTTCCCCGACAAGCGGGGTCTCGTTCGGACGGTTATCGATGTTCGGGCCGAAAGTCTGCTCGCGCAGCAGCGGAGCAGGCTCGACAAAGTCGTCTCGCTTCGAGGGTTCGATAACAGTGAATTCTGTTACGTCTCATCTTTATTCGGGAGAGTTTGGCGATTCACTTTCGTTTAGTGAGGATGAATGGTCGGGGCGAACTGGTGTAGTTTTTGCGGGTTCATTTACGGGACCAAAAGGTGGACCGCCAAATTGCGCACACTATTGCTGGGCAGTTGACGAGGGGAAATATCAGTCTTGGTTCGAAGAATCGGTTTGAATCTTGTTAATGTGCTCCCAAAGCTCCTCAGCTTCAAAAGACACGTGATACTTCATCGTCGTTTCGATGTCCTGGTAAGGTAGAGCAAAATAAATAATTTTATTGTTTTTATACTTTCAGAGTCACCACCTTGGTCCCCATATCTTGAAAGACCTGACCTTATAATTTGGAGGCATTCGCACCATGTTCATAAATCTCTGTATATGTATAAAGGTAAGCATGTAAAAAGCATTGACGCGTCCTTGAAAGGATTCTTATTAGTTAAGTAATTAGTTTGATTCATTAGAAAACTGAGTTTGTTGGATTATAATTTCTATTGTCTCTAGTATAGTGGAAGAAAATATTTTAGAAGTTCTTTGCACCCCCTGGAAGTTCATGGAAAATTCTACCCATAGAAAATCCTTCCAGCCAAAAATTCACCCTCCCTCCCACCCGAAAACTGTGTGCCTTCTTCCAATAGCAAATACTATACGCAAATAACGGGAAAATTTTATAACTTAAAGACCTTTCCCCAGGAGTTGTGAGGGGCCATATTATCACCAAAGGTATATTGGGTCATTCAACTATGCTGAACAAAATGGCTATCACAACATTTTGATCAGACGACTTCGAGGAAAAAGGAAGGGTGGGAGGGGGTCTATTGTTATTAATTTTTCCCCGTGCACGACCAGCCCTAAAAAAGGTTGTGATGCGGCTTGGGGGTCCCCCCCCAAAAAAAGACCGAAAAAAATTATTCTTAAAAGATGTTTTTTTTTTGTTAAGGAGAAACCTCTCTGACACTGAAAATTTTTGTAGGTGCTTTTGTTAGTAAATTTTTGGTTCGTATCATTAGGAATAAAGTATGAGGCATTTAGTGTTTCCTGAATCATTATAAATATTTTCCGAGACTGCACTGGCTAAGTGCAGAAACAAAGATAAAGTAATTATTATGCCTGACAAGATTTGGTAATAATTGACACTATGTAGATACAAAAGTAAAAGTGAGGAAGAAAGAAATATTATGTTAGAAGAACAATGCCATCATGATCTTCAACGCCAAAAAAACGTAGCACGAAATCCAGAACAAACAGGAAAAAGTGTTATTCACTGATGGAAATAGTGGTTCCGGTAAAACATTTGCTTATAAAACCTTGTAGCACTTTCTATGTGGAATACAAATCACAAAAAAAATTTATGGCTTATATAGGAATAGCAACAACGTTTTTGCCTGCAGAAACTGTTTCTTCAGACAGTTGATTCCACAGATTGATGACTCTTTGGTCGACGAAATGAGTTTCCAGATTCTTCAGTAAATATGTGAAAATCTAAGCTGCTAGATTGAGTTAGTTGTACCAATAAGGGATATGTACGTTAGTCAAGCTCGGATTGAATAGGTGGGGGCCTGGTTAGACTTGTTGTGGAGCCCTCTCTATATATTAAATATTTAAATAGGATTCAGATTCGGTACATGCATAAATACATGAAATTTCATATTAATCAAATGTGAAATAACTGTCAGTGAAAGTATAGTCCTTTATGGAGTTGATTTTATATTTTTCAATTGTGGTTATCCTAAAAGGCTAATAGCTGAAGGAAGGGGATTTAATAGAATTGTAAAAGAAAGGAATCAGAGAAAATAGAATTCAAAAAAGAAAATAAGAAAGGAATCAAGTTAAAAAGAAAGTAACCGAGACCGTCTAATGTTACTTGGTAAAATCAAAATTAGTTATAAAACTTAGGTAAGAATCTATTCGTATTTTTATCCCTTTTTTACTTTTACTTTCCATTAGGCTAATTTCCTAATTAAAGTCAATTAAAGAAATATAATCATGCCTCCGATTATAAATAATTTGATTATACAGGATTACTCCATAAGATAGCAATTCATGATATTCTATTTTGTCTTCTTTATATAAAGAGCTATTTTGACTTTTCAAACTTGGATTCTTTTTTAATAATTCAATATAACGGACTTTTTTAAATGTCGGAGTCATTTAGTTTTTTCAATTAATTATCCAATCTCAAAAAGAATTTGAGATTAGATTTTTTATATTTCAAAACGAGAGTGATAAATCTAAAAATATGACAATTATTGTCATAAATCGCACATTATCCTTAGCAAATTATCCTTAGCCTACTTTCATCCCCAGATGTTGGTCAATAATAAGATTCTTTTTTTTACACGTCCATTTTTATGAAACAAACGTTTTATATGTTAAGTGTTTAAATGTTAGTACTTGCTAATTCTTCACAAAGATCCTAGAAAACCGGTTTCATAGCCGGTTTCAAAAACAAGAAAAGTTTCAACACAAGCCGGTTTCAAACAGGACAAGTGATGGGTGACAGAATGCATTGGACTTTGCTTTACCGTCCTCAATGCAGAACAAGCCGATAAATATATATATATATATATATACATATATATATACATATAAACAAAACCTTAAATTAAAACCTAACCTAACAGTTACCCTTTCACCGTTACTGAGAAAGGGTCATCATACTTCAGTTTTGTGTTTTGTCTAAAGTTTTTTTTTTAATTTTTATCAGTTTATTCTGCACTGAGGACGGTCAAGCGGAGGTCTTGACTGAAATATTTGCATAATTTTCAATTTTTATGGCACTTGGTATTAACCAAGTGACAAAACCGGCTTCGTTGATGAAGTTGGCGATGGTGATCTGACCCAGTTCTTCCAGGTCCGCATCATCTCCCACCCGGGCAAAGACCTGTCCGGATTTGCTGATCACCAGTTCCGTGACGCCTGCCGGCACCGTAATCTGTGGCTGCAGGACGTGTCCATCGGCCGTCACGATGTCACCGTCGCCATTGGTGTTGAGAGCCCCGGCCCGTGTGTACAGATCCTCGCCGTCTGCGCTCTGGACCTGCAGCCAGCCGCGACCGACGAGTGCAATGTCGAGTTTGTTTCGCAGCTCAATAGTAATCAAAACTCTAAGAAACGAATTTTGATAACAAAGAATGCACCAAACGAATCGAATTTTGATTCTTATTCAAAATATATAAAATTCATCAAGTTTGATGTTACCCATCAAAAGTTACGAGCCAGAAAAAATTCATCAAGTTTGATGTTACCCATCAAAAGTTACGAGCCAGAGAAAATTTGCCTAATTTTTGAAAAAAGAGGGGGACGGGTAGGCTACTACACCCAAAATATTAAGTAATCTTAATTTAAAATCACAACATCAGGTTCAAAAGCATTTGGATTTTGATGCTTATTGAAAATACGTAAAATTTTTTAAATTTAATGGTACCCATCAAAAGTTATGAGCCTGAGAAAATTTGTCCAATTTTTGAAAAAGGGAGAAACACCCCCAAAACCTCCAATAATCTTAATGAAAATCACTCCATCAGATTCGGAAAATCAGAGAACCCTACTGTAGAGGTTTCAAGCTCCTATGTTGAAAAATGTCTAATTTTGCCCTTTTTTGCCAGAAGAAAGATCAGGGATGCGTGTTTATTTATTTTAATTTTTGTTGACACACTGGTGGGATTCTGCTACAAAATATTGTTTGTTTTTTTATTCTCATATTTCATATTTGGTCCACGCTCTTTTGCTGTGTCTCTTTGTAAGCTTTCCCCCCCCCAGATAAATTTGTCTCTCTCTGTAAGAGATTTCTTTCGTTATTTACTTTTAGTGTAGTATAGAGGGTAGTACAGGTTTTTGTTTGCTTTCACTTTTTATTTAGAGAAACACTTTGTTTTTAACTGATAAAGGGTAGATACTATTATAGTCGTACCTTTTGATGATACGCTTGATCCAAATACAGACAACCTGCTTTCCCTTTAAACCCTAGACGGTTTGCCGAAAAGGACAATCTATCATCCTTCATCCGTTAAATCCTGAAAATGGGATACGGTCACCAGCCAGCCGGGTATCAAGCACAATCCGTTGCCAATTTCTCTTGAAAACATCTAGCAAATCTTCATCTGCTTTTCGAAGCGCTCATGCTACAGAACCATACTTGACAACTGTCATCCCTGTAGCTTGTACACTTATCTTTCTATTCTTCCAAACGTTTTTTCCCTGCCAAGAAAACCCCTCATACCATATGAGCTCTTGGATCTTCCGACCTCATCACAAGTGCAATATGAGCTCTTCGTTCTTTTTTTAGTAGTTTTTCCCGACTTACCTGCATTCACTAGCTGGTCTTATAAGCCAGCTTTGCTTTCCTTTGGTTCTTCGTGGTTGGGATTTTTTTTCTGTTAAGCATGGCGTGTCGCGATCAAAGGCCTAAATTGCAACTAACCCTTCAATCGGTCAAGATCATTTTTCGAGTTCTGGTGCACATAGAATTTAGAATTTTTGAACCGCTGTAATTTGTTTTACACTGAATTTGAATTGGATTGACTTTTTCACTGAATTGGTCAACTCGTTCCAAAGAAAGGGAAAGGGCAAATGGTGCTGAATATCTGGAAGTACTTATTTTAAAGAAGAAATCAGGACTGATTAATCGGCTTTCATAAAAGCCCAATAAGTGTTGACGTAATTATGTTAAGTTTAATTCTACCTATGATTTGTTATACTTAATCATGAACGCCAATCGTACGGTTTATTACTGTTTGTAAACATTCAAAAGTTCTGCTTTACTAAGGTCGTTTGTTCCTTGTTTTTGTCTTCCTTATTCTTCTCTGTCTATGTCTTAATTTTTCATTCTCTGTCCCTCTCTTCCTTTTTTTCTCTGTCCCTCTCTTCCTTATTCGTCTGTGTGTAGGTCTATCTTTTCCTTCTATGTTTTTGTTTTTCTTTTCTTTCTCTGTCTCTCTTTTCCTTATTTTTTCTCTGTCTCTCTCTTCCTTTTTCTTTCTTTGTCCCTCTCTTCCTTTTTTTTTCGCTGTCCCTTTTTTCCTTTTTCTTTCGCTCTCCCTCTCTTCCTTTTTTTTCTGTCCCTGGGAAAACAACTCTATCAAGTCAATTTGCATAGGTCCCCAAGATGCCTACCTACTTTCATCATCCTAGCACATCCAAAAGCACCAAACTTGCCAAAGAAGTGGACCCCCTAACTCTCCCAAAGAGAGCTGATCTAATCTACTTACATCAATGATGTGAAATTTACTTATTCTACCCACCAAGTTTCATTCCAATCTCTTCACTCTAAGTGTTTTCCAAGATTTCTGGTTTTTCCCCTTCAACTCCCTCCAATGTCACCAGATCTGGTCAGGATTTAAAATAAGGGGACAAAAAAAAACAAAAATAAAAAATGAACGTGAACAAGATGTTAAAAATGATGAAGTAACGTGAACAAAACTTAAAATCCCATATTAAGACGATGAAGCTTGAAAATACAAAAATTACGAGAACAAAAATGGAAAAAACGAAATATTAAGAGAATAAAAATTGAAAACATAGAAATCCCTGGAGCGAAAATGAAAAATTAGCGAAAATGAAAAAAATTATGAAAAGAACAAAACTAGGCAGTAGGTTTTTTCAACTTGCTTTACATGCAGATGAACTAGGATAGTCTTTGCTGATAAATCTTCAAATTGGTATAAACATCACCTACTAATGGGTTTTTGCCAATTATTTTCAATTATGAGTGAGCATTAAACAATTCCTACAGATAATTTCCTTAGATATACTCTAAACTAAAGAATCCGACCTATTTTGTAAAGGTTTTCTATTTAAGTCATCAAACTTTCGGAAAGTTTTATGTTTTTGGAGGGGGAGAGGGTAAAAATAAAAAGAAAAATTATTTAACGATTCGAATAAGAAGCATCAAGATATTCAAGACTATTCTAGGTGGATACGCCCTCCGGTTTGGATTTAACAAGCGGAAATATTCACTGCCATACTGTAAAAGCGGCGGCGACCCTAACGCTGGCTCTGCCAAAACAGGGGCTTTTCAATTCAAAAGCAGTTGAGTTTAGAGGAGAATTATATTTGGGCGATATAAGCGTACCGGCTGAATTGTATTTGGAGCCTAGCTTGAATATTAAGGTCGGCAAAAACCTATTCGCTCAGTCAGACGTCATAAAAATCGACCCGGAAAAATGATTTGAGCTTAAAAAAAGAACATGGCCAAGGAATCAAATCATTGAAAATGAAGTATAAGCTTAATAATAAAATAGGCTTAATACGCTTAGCTCAATAATACAATGAGCAAAAATGATACAACAAATATGAGCTTAAAGTATCAAGGACAGTGAAAACGAAGTCTTTGAATTTGTTAAGTGGAAACTTACACAATTATGCATTTCTTTAAAAATTAGAAACAAAATCTAGAATTCAGTTCTTAATGAAAACCTCAGTGTGCACTTATGCAGCATTTCGTAGTCGCTGGCGAAGGACTTAAAAAAATATGTACCTCACGACAAGCCGTATCAGGAGACATCCCTTTAATAGCGGGGGGAGGGACATTACACACAATTACATTTACTACTACAATTCTTTCATCCATTGACGCAGTGAAGAACCGGTTTCTTCGTTAGTTTCTATTCAGCTTAGCGTGAGATAAGACAAGGAACAGAATAGATGGGAAATACATAATTTGGGCAATATATTCACACATTAGGGGGGTGGAGATAAAGTTTTTATACAGTGTGAAGTTAGAAAACAATTCTTACTTCATTATATGCAGAATAATTGTACCGAAAGATATTGAATTGGTGCGTAAGAAATTGAGAGGAAGTTTTTAGTTTGGACAAGTCCCAGTTAAAGATATGGGCGGGTCTGAAGTAGTGATAAAGCAAGCATTAAGGAAAGATGGGTATATTTCCAAAATATTGTTGTTTAAAAGATGCAGATAAAATAATTAAAATCATGAGCATGTTTTTTGATAAAAGGAAAGTTGCTACTGATTTTGAGAAACCTTTCATTATTTTTGGTAACAACTTGGAGCTGGGTTCACTCTGGCTAAGGTTACAGTTAAGACTCATAAAAAAAAGAAAAAAAAGGAAGACGGAAGGAGAAAAGGAAGACTGTTTTCCTACATTAGTAATTAATATAGATCAGCACTTGAATGAGGCCATAACCCTACTCATCCATCCAATTACATAGGTCAAACAGCATAGCCATACACAATCAATCATAAAGAATAATCCATGGACAGGCAGTCGTGTCGTAAGTAAGTATAAGTTTTATATCTTTTTTTTTAAGAGTGGCCGTTAATGATAAATTCTTTGTTTAATTTATACGTTTTGGATGAAAATAAAAAATAGGCTAAATGCATGCAGAATAGGCACAATCATATGGAATTATTAAATATATACATTCACTATACACATAAATTTTCCCTCCAAATATGGAGTACTACAAGTGTTTTTTTTTCGAGTACAGAAAATGACAACAGCCACCCATCTACAACTGAAGAGACAACGTTTCCAAAAGAAGAAGCTTCCATCCGTCACCCCTCATTGAAAAAGGCTGAGAAATAGAAAAGGGATACAGTAAAGACCTAGTTAGTTATCTTGCTTTTTTTTCTTACCAAGTAATTGAAATTACTTGCATAATTATGGAACTAGGCAAAGTGATAGTATAGTTGTTGATTTGTGTCGTTGTACCAGGTCTTCATTTTCAATGAAACACCTGGGTCTATCTGTATGGAATGAGTTACCGTTGAGTGTTAGGGTTGCAGAAAAGGTACCTCAGTTTAAAAAGAATTTAAAAGATTATTTTTAGGGGGGGGGATTTGTTGAACTTTATTATGGCTGGAAGGTCGGGTACGGGAGGAAGAGGAGCTGGAGAGGTAGGATTGGGTAGGGGCTAAGACGGGTCTGGGGGAAGCAGGATTGTGTTATGGTAGTGTGCATTGGTGCTTACCTGCAATAGGCAAGACATGGTGGCAGTGGTTGAGCATGCTTTGATGCAGCGGGTCGCTTTGGAGCTGAGTGATATTGTTGACGGTGCCGATTCCACAGAACAGTCAGCGCTCCGCAAGGTCCTGGTATGGTAATGCGTGCGGCACACCGCAGCGGCATGCCCAGGGCGCGACACGTGACCTCCAATGGTGGGCTGACACACGTCCCAGCGTAAAATTGTTGCTCCGAAACACGTCCCGCCAAAGACAAGTACCAAGCTAAATCGACGAGCAATACAAAATGTAAGGTCGAGCATAAATTCTGAGAAAACCAAAGGGCTAAGCATTATCAAAAATCTATTTAAATAACCTCCCAGTCTCATAGAGCCCATACTAGCAGGTGGTGGTGGTGCTTTCATCCCTAAATATTTGTTCAGTCCATAAAAAAGAAACCTTTATTCTGAACCGTTTTTCAGCAAAACCAACAGTTATAGATATTAAATATTTGCACACCAGGTGATAGGATGGATATCATCGGATTTTTTGTGGGAGGTTACTTTTTACTTTTGTTAGAAAAGAACTATATATGATTTCGGTTTGTTCGTAGCGTCAGAGTTAGGCATTGGATAAACATAAGGGAAAGTCTACACCCCTCGACCCCACTAAAGTTTAAATTTTGCGCAAGAATATTTAAAAAACGATAATCATCCTTGAAGAGTACATGTTATTTTTTCCCAAAGGGGTAGGTTTATGGGCACAATTACCTGGGTAGGTATTTTAATTATCGTTGCAATTTCAGCATTCTTCATTGGTGCTTTTGTAACCAAAAAACAATTTGATGTTTGGAAGGATATCGTGCCTAAGGGTTCTTATGTAAAAGCCCGACTGGAGCTGGGGAGGGGGGGGGGGGGGGAGTTGGAAGGGGAAAACCTAAAATCTTGGAAAACGCTTAGAGTGGAGGGATCGGGATGAAACTTGGTGAGAAAAATAAGCAGAAGTCTTAGATATGTGATTGACATAATTAGAACGGATCCACTCCATTGGGGGAGGGGGGTTAATTCTGAAAAATTAGAAAAAGTGACTTGTTTTTAACTTACAAAGGAGTGATCGGATCTTCAACAGTTTCTAAAATCTTCAGAGTGCGCAAGCGCACTAGTCAAAATCAGCAAGACTGAAAAGTTACACAAATGAGGCGTGTGAACCACATTCGCCACCCTGATAATGTTTAGGTCGTCACATGGTATTTATCAAAAATAGGTAAAACTTTTTTTTTAATGATAAGCGAAAACTACAACTATTTTTCTTTCAGTAACATCTTTTGCCTTTATAATCGTTTCGATCTGCCAAACGTGATTTGCCGAAATATAGTTTTAATATGCACACTTACATACTGCTTAGCCTAAGATTCTCAGCCTCCTAACTTATGATGGGTAAGACTAAACTTGATGAAACTTATATATTTAAAACCAGCATAAAAATACGATTCTTTTGATGTAACTATTGGTGTCAAACTTCCGTTTTTTAGAGTTTCGGTTACTCTTGAGCCGGGTCGCTCCTTATTACAGTTCGTTATCGCGAACTGTTTGATATATGCTAAACTTCAAACTTCTGTTTTAAGGTTTTGTAATTGTTGTAATCACTTGTTAAAATATATGCAAATATTTTTGCAATTTCCAGTTTTTGTGTAGGTAAGAGAATTGTCCTTTAAAACTTATGATTTACAAACTACTAATCGTAGAAACATGATTGGATGACATGTATCAAAATAAGTATAAAAATCCTCAGCGGTATATATAGCAGGTTAGGCATTTTTACGGCCAAATATATGCAACCCCTATACAAAAACACACAAGGTGAGAAATTCTGAAGTAATATTGTAGTTGTATTCCGCTTTCGTGGTTAACCCAAGCTGTGTAAATTTCCACTTTTATCAAAATTTTATTAGTAACTATTTGAAGAAAATCGATGATGGGGTAAACCCCTCGTCAATACCCCGCTCTTTACGTTAATATTTTGTTAGTACTTTCAAAAGAGCTATTTATTCTAATTAAACGACCATGGGGATTCAGGGGTCATTCTTAAGGAATTGGAGCAAAATTAAAACTTTAGCGTAAAGATCGAGGGATTAACGGGGGGAAGAACCCCCTCATATACGTAATAACTTATGTTTGTTTTAAGTTTTAATTTTGGTCCTTACTTTCAGTTGGAAAAAACTTGTTTTATTTATTTAATAACAACCACAAGCCAAAGGGAGCAGAACATATTGTCTGCCTCATGCCAAGGCCGTATCCAGGGGGTTTGACCCCCCCCCCCAGAAATGTTTACCCGATTTGTAAAAAAAATGTTACAATAGTAAATCTAAACAATGTTTTATGAGTCTTAAAAGTTTTTGTAACCCCCCTGAAAAAAAGTAGTGAAAGGAAGTGGACCTGCTTCCTCTAATAAAGTTGGTTCTTAGTCATAGTATGGTCTCCTCCGCCATTCGCTCTTCTTGGGCGTTCCATTTGGCTATGTAATTTTTAATAACTGGATCCATGAGATGCCAGCACGTGGCGTGAGCCAGTGGCCGGCGCTTGTGGTGGAGTGATCCCGGGCCGCTCGCTGACGCGTCCCGCTGGCGTGGGATGCCAGCACGTGGCGTGAGCCAGTGGCCGGCGTTTGCGGTGGAGCGGATCCCGGGTCGCTCGCTCACGCTTCCCGCTGGCGTGGGATGCGATCGACGGGCTCGCAGCCTCTCCCTGGCTGCTATTCGTAATCGCTCATCGGGACGCAGGCGCAGACCAGATTGCGATCACCGTAGGTGTTGTCGATGCGACATAAAATTCTCATCACAACAGCCCTGGGGTTAGAAGATCTTCTGGCGGCGGAAATAAAAGAGTTAGTTCCACAATTGGAATGCCAACAAAAACCCGGGCAGGTGATTACCAATGCTGAATTGGAAGCCATATATTCCATTTGCCTGTGGTCAAGATTGGCAAACAGGGTGCTACTGGAATTGGCGTCAGAAAGAATTGAAACCGGCGATGATTTGTATCGTTTAGCAAGTGAAATAAACTGGCCTGCACAATTTGACCTGAAAAATACGTTTGCGGTGGATTTTTAAAAGTTCTAGTGCCCTTTTACGGTGATCAAAAAATTGGAGGGCACCTAGGCCCCCTCTCACGTTCATTTTTCCCAAAGTCACCAGATCAAAATTTTGAGATAAACATTTTGTTCAGCATAGTCGAAAAACCTAATAACTATGTCTTTTGGGACGACTTAATTCCCCACAGTCCCCGGGGGAGGGGCTGCAAGGTACACACTTTGACTATCGTTTACACTTTTCAGGGGGACTTTTTCACGTTGAGGGGTAGGGTGGAGGGCTCGGGAGGAGGGGGTTACGACGCTAAAGTTTGACACTGTCTCTTAACTCTATGTTTAAAACAGTAAGTAACTTTAGCGTAAAGAGCGGGGCGTTGAGGATGAAAAGCCCCTTGCATATACAGAGTAATTTCTGTTCGTTTTAAGTATTAATTTTGCTCCTTACTTTCATTTAAAAAAACTGGGTTTTCTAAATTTAATTTCTGAACGTTTTTGAATTAATACATGTTTGATTTTGGCTCTCCGCACATAAACTATTAGAATTAAATTTGCATATTAATTTTTTTTTTGGCTAAATGGCTTTCGCCATTCGATAAGACACTTGTTGGTACTTTCACGCGTTAAACCGACGAGCGTTCCCAATCGCTGCTGCGAAAGCTTGATGTCGATCATCGTGCCTTCGCCGTGAGGTTTGCCAAACGAATTGGACAATCGAATGAGGCAGCGAGCGAGTCGGAACGGCGCTTCATAAAGCAGCGTGTCTTCCAGCTGCGCGCTGGTTCGCCTCAGGCGGTTGGACAATACCACCATCATGTGCATGCACACTTTGGGACGTTCTTCCAGCCAGGGCAGGAAGTCCTGGCGACTTGACTTTTAGGGGTGTTTCCCCCTATTACCCTAAATAAGTCAAATTTTCGCAGGCACGTAACTTTTGATGGGTAAGACTAAATTTGATGAAACTTAATATATTTTCGCAGGCACGTAACTTTTGATGGGTAAGACTAAATTTGATGAAACTTATATATTTAAAATCAGCATTAAAATGCGATTCTTTTGATGCATCTCTTAATGGAATATACTCTGCCATTGACATAAAGTGTGCCTATAAGGAACAAGACTAAAGCTTCAACGTCGGGGTGCTAATTTACAAAGTTGAAAAAATTAGTTTTTTTTATTTCTCATCGTTTTTCAGATAAAGCTGGGATATCCGGCACCCCCCTCATAGAAATTACCTTACCCAATGAAAAATTCCTCCATGTAAAGATCCTCCCACATAACCCGGCCCCCTCGAACCCCACACCAGAAAAAATCCCCCTGAAAACGTCTGTACATTTACCAATAACCGATACTATATGCAAACAATGGGCAAAGTTCATAACTTGAAGCCCTTCCCCAGGGGACTGTAGAGGATTAAGTCGCCCTTAAAGACATAGAACGCCGTCGCATCTGAAATGCACACGCAACGCGTTATCAGCCGGGATCGCAGAGTGATCGCCCAGGACATGACACAGATCGGCCGGACACCGGCGGCCCCGGTCCGGCAGGCAAGCCGGCTGCACCTCGAGGCCGCGCGCTTTGCCCATGGCGAAAAAGTTGTGCTCGACGCCCTGACGCTCGATCTCGCCGTCACCCGGCTGGCTGTGGTCGGCCGCAACGGCTCCGGCAAGTCGACGCTGGCGCGGCTTCTGGCCGGGCTGGTCGCGCCGCAGGAGGGCCAGCAGCGCCGCTGTGTTGAATATGTTGAGGCTCTTGCTTTCCATTCCCCCCATATTGAAATCTTCAACCGCAACGATCATGAAGATATCCAGATCATATTCCCGGCCGTAGGCGACTTCGTCCCAGCGCATTGAGCGCTTCAACGCATCCATCGCGAAATCGCACTGATCAATGTTGTGCGGCTCGCTGAAAATCTGAAGCGTGACCTTGCGACCAGAGGCCGTGACAAAGGCATCCTCGATCATCGACAGATCACCGCAGAAGAGCGCAAACAGGTAACTGGCCCGAAAACATTCGATTTCCAATTACTTGAGTCGCTTCCGGAGTTTATACGACCGACTCTTCCACAAAGACCTTATACGTCCCTGGGGCATAAGCTACAACCCTTTCCCGGGGCTCTGGGGGTATTATACCTTCTGATCACTTTTGACTCTTAAAAAAGTAACTATGAATTTCATGCTCAAATCAAATGGGCCCCACCCCCTGAAGTCTATACAACCACTCCTTACACCTGCCTATTTATTTGAACTATTTTTCGTAAAGTGGCTATCTGAAATTTTTATCAGGAAGAAACTGAAACAAATAAAACCAAAAAAAGCCAGAAAATTCGAGTTTTTTTTGTTTTTTTTATACCGAACAACTAGCTTTAACACATTATTGACCTGGAACACAAAACTTGAGTATCAAAGCATTATTTCAATTAAGAAAACATCTAAAAACAATGGTACCAAGAACAGCAAACAAGAACAACGGTCTTTCCGAATCCGGCGTTCTTTTTGGTACGCCCGTTATAACGTTATTTACTATTATAAAGTTTTGTGTGTGGTGCAAGGTGGTTGACACACATTTGCCTTAAACTAGACCTACGTTACCTGAGCAACGTGAGGTGTTGCGGCAACCTTTGTCTGGCTTCGCCGAATAAAGTGTTGCGAGAGCAACACTTTGGTTTTGTTTCTTTGGTATCGGTTAAATGCTTTAGTTGTCAGCCTATCGAAGCTTTTAAAACGTTATGTTCAAAGAAGAACGCGATCAGTAATCACATGATCAAGGCTATTCATCAGCGTTGGAAAAAACAACAATAACAAAAGAATATCGAAAGAAGGGACTAAATTGACTTTGCAGCCAGTTGAACATAAAAATACTATTTTCTGAATTCTTTCGGACACAATCACGAGGCTTAACAGCCATGGTGGCTTTTTAAGGGGAAGACAGAGGGGGCACTTGCCCCCACTGCAGCCTCTGACCTTCCCATATTTACATAAGGTTTGAATCTCTGATGGTACTTTTTAACTTTTGTTCTAGGGGCTATTTGATGCAACCTCATAATAAAAGGGTTAATGTGACGTCTCTGTATATATGACGTCGTTGTATATATGGTATCAATCTACCAAATATAATCAATAAATTATATCATAGGATTTTGACTAAAGGGACTTTCCCTTATACATATGCTTCCTAGGTACAGCCGAAGACCGACACATCGACTTTGGCCTTGCTCTACAATTCTATAAAAATCTTATTCATGAAAATAATTTTGAAACTCATGAACAAATTACCAACTCCCTTGCTGATCATAATATTGATAAAAATAGTATAGATACTATAAATAGAAGAGTTGGCATCAAAAAAATTGATGGGGTTTTTAAAGTCGATGAAAATGCGTCGCTTGATCTTTATAATAAATCCTTAAAAGAATATAAGGAAATAAAGTATTTCTTTGGTGCTTGTTTCTTTCACTTTGTTTTGAACATTATTTTCCTTATATAATTTTAAAAGGAATGTACAGTTTACATAGTTTCTTTTCTTTTCTAATATCTAAGGAGAGTGATATCCCTTCTAGCTTAAATAGAATTAATGAATTCGTTTAATTTTTTCTTATTTTTACGGTAAGGTTATATCTTCACTGCTTCTTGTAAAAGTCAAAGCTGCCGTTTTCATAACTCTTTTTGCGTAATTGTTTTCTACTCCTACCCTTAGTAGCCAGTATTTTTGGTTTCTCGCTCTTTCTCCTTGATGCCTCCAGCCTGCGCAGAGAGGTTGGCAGGCATGCTGACATCCTGAACGATCAGCTCGATGCCAGCCTGAGAACCAGAATGGGGCACAAGCCTGTCGAGTTGCTGGGCGGAGTCATGGTTGGGATGTTGTCAGCCTATTTGATGACCGAACTCACACGGTTTTTTTAACAACCTGTTTTGTTGTTATGAAAGCCCTGCCCTTTCTGAAGTACGCCTGAAAACCGCCAGCTGGTGCATGTACCAGTATCGGGAAATCTTAGAAAGCAATTAAAGCGGAGAGATCAGGATGAAACTCGGGGGGGAAGAATAGAAACATGTCCGAGATACGTGACTGACATAACCGAACCGGATCCGCTCTCTCTGGTGGAGTTTGGGAGGAGGCAATAGTTTGGAAAAATTAAAAAAATGAGGTATTTGTAACTTACGAACGGTTGATCAGATCTTACTGAAATTTGGTAATTAGAAGGATCTTGTGCTTTATAGCTCTTATTTTAAATTCCGACAAGATTCCCTGACATTGGGAGGGAGTTGGACTATTACTTCTATAGCAAGTTCTACTGAGGCTGAGGATATTGAAGTAAACATCAGAAGAAAAGTTGAGAGGAATCTTTCACTAAATAAAACGAAATACAATGTGCATACAGATTGCTGATACGGGCGTATCAGTAGCATTTTGGAACTGCTCATCGTATCAAGAGGAAACTTTGGGGGCATCATCAGTGGGATGTTCAGTTGACCAAAAGGCAAAATGCACCTGCTCCTACTACTAATAATAATACATTATTGCTGCTACTACTGTTCCTACTACTACCAATGTCTATGGAATTAAATTAAAAAAATATTTTTTTCAATTGAAAGCAAGAAGCAACATTAAAAATTAAAACGAGTAGATATCACTCCGTATGTGAGCGGGTTCATCCCTCCTCAATACCTTATTTTCACGCTAAAGTATTTTATAATTTTAAGAACAATATCTTATTCTAATCAAACGGCCCTTGCGTTTCAGGAGTCGTTCTTAAAGAACTGGGACAAAAAGTCAAACTTTGAGGGGACAGCCTCCCCCTCAAGTATGAAATTATTTCTTCTAGTTTTAAGTTTATAAAAAAAAAATTAACTAGGTGTCAACCTAGAATCAACAGATATTACAATAAATTACTGAGTCAAACTCAAAACAAGCAGGAATTAACATGGGTAAGGCTCAAAACATCTATGCCTTCTCAAGTCCCGAACATAATTTGCACTTTACTGAAAAAAATACAAATACACACAAATACAAATACAAAAAATAAAAATACAAAAATACAAAAAAAAACAAAAAATACAAAAATACAAAAAATGAATGTGTACAGTCAGCTTAATGTTCAAGTGCTGATTCTTATTCGTTTATTTGGCTTGTTTAATGGTAGAATTTCGGTACTTTTTCAGATTAAGAATATCTGAGTTTATCTGCGACTTACGACCAATATTTAAAAGTTCAAAAGTAAATAATATGGACAAGAAAGACCAAAGGTATATAGAAAATGTTTTAGTCATATTCCAAAATAAATACTAAAAAGGACAAACTACTTAACTTAATTAAGGTTGTTAGCCTATAAAAGTGACTTGAAACTTACATATATTCGTTAAATTCTAGTTTAGCTACTTTTTTCTATTTTGGAAATGGGGGTTTGATTTTCAGAACTCCAAAGTTTGTGACTTTAAACTCAAACATTTTTAGAAAGGTTAAATACTACTGTATATAAAATTCTGCATTACCATGCCAGTAAAAAAAAGTTAAATTAAATTAAATTAAACAGCGGAAAATGTTATTGTATAATGAAGATTAACAATAAAGGCATTGAGTTTCAAAAATTGTAACACGCAACATATTAAACTGTGTCAAAGAATCTTTCTGGTCTCCCGCGTAATATCTATAACTTTGCCTGTAGATATATTAACAACACACTGAATTAGAGTCAAGCCAACACAGATAGTCTCTGTGAGAGGCAAAGCTGACATCGCTTTTTCAAAGTTGAATAAAAATGATAATTTCACTTCTTGATGATCACGTCTATCATCCATCCTAAACTCCACACGGGTGTGGGGGGGGGGGCAAAGCTATCAATAGTATGGTGTAGCTCTACTACCTCGGCTCTATCCTAACTCCAAATAGCGATGCATATACTGAATATGCAGCAAGAATAGCAAAAGAGTGCACATTCACAATTATGAAGAGGTCTTTCGGAAGAAGAAAGTAAGAGCTCTGAGACACGATATCCTTCCAAACATCAAATTTCATTAAGATACGATCACCCGTTCTAATTTTCTAATTTTTCTCTCTTTTTTCTCTTGTTTCTAATTTTTCCGATTTAACCCCCCCCCCACTCTCCTCCAGATGGTCGAATCCGGAAAACGACAATTTCTAATTTAATCTGGTCTAGTTCCTGACACGCCTGCCAAATTTCATTGTCCTAGCTTACTTGGAAGTGCCTAAAGAAGCAAAACCAGGACAGACAGACCGACAGAATTTGCTAATTCCAACTGTACTTAAATGATATAAAATTCAAAAACATCTCCATTCATTCAGTGAAAATCTCTATTTGCACTATAATTAACTATGAGAAGTAAATTCTTTGATATTTTTCAATGAATTCGTAGTAGCAGCAACATTTTGGCGAGCGTTGTACAAAATTGGATATAAATTATATTGGGCGTTCGTTTATCTATTTATTTTTTAAATTATAAACATTATTGAATATAAATGTGGTTAAGAAATGGTTAAGAATCAAAACAAAGTGATTTAGAGGATTCAGGAGGCACCAATTGTGGCTCCTTTTCTATCTTCAGCTGGCACAAGTTCAGACAGATTTTTCCCTCCCAATTTTTTTAAAGGCCAATACAATATTACTATTATATCAACAGATTACTTTGTAGTTTTTAGTTTACATATTTGATTAATTAAGCATTGTTACAAGCTTGACCAAAACTTGATGTTTTGTTTGTTCAAATTTTTTCAAATTTTTAGGTTTTCATTTATATTTTTTCGTTTTATTTTAATAATCTACTTTTACTTTTAGAGACTCCCTGTCAGTCCTCTGTTAAATTGTACAAAAATTATCCCGAGTTAAAATCGAATTTTGTTGTTTAGCAAATCCAAGATATATATATATATATATATATATAGGATATATCTTCGAAAAAAAGTTCTACAGAAAAAAAGAGCACAAATTATCCCGATTTCTATCGAATTTTGTTGTTTAGCGAATCCAAGAAGGGTATATCTTCAAACAACGAGTTCTACAGAAAAAATTGTACAAAAATTATCCCGAGTTAAAATCGAATTTTGTTGTTTAGCAAATCCAAGATATATATATATATATATAGTTTATTTTAAGCCATGTACATATCTTGCTCATTGCTGCATTTATTGTTGACATGAGAAGTTGTTCCGTAGGGGCAACACACACCAAGTTTGTGTCATCAGCAAATAAGGGCATAGTAACCTGGGTCTTACTCTGACCGTTGTCAACAAAGTCGTCAATTCTGGGCAAAGCTTTCACAACATACGGCAGATCATTAACAAAAATTAAAAACAGAGTCAGACCCAGTACGGATCCTTGGGGAACCCTCCATTTCACAACATTTTCACTAGACGAAAAACCTTGTCTTAAAGTGAATGAGAACTAAGAGTCAAACTCTTTCAATCGTACTTGATTTCCTTTCTGAACGCCAACAGAAAGAATCTGCCGTCCATGAGGAAGACACTGGTTCCGAGTGGAGTGACATAACCTGCAGGGCCCCACAAGGCACCTAACTCGCAGGTATAACATTTCTTGCTGTGATCAACTACATATTGAGGGAGCACGCAGGCAGGTATAAGTTTTTGAAAGACTTTCACTCGTGTTTACTTATCTACTTGAGGGTAATACTCCTATAGCCCAATTTGCTATGGTGTGATTTTCGTTAAGATTTTATGACTTTTAGAGGGTGTTTCCCCCTATTTTCCAAAATAAGGCAAATTTTCTCAGGTTCGTAATTTCTGATGACAAAGACTAAAATTGATGAAACTTATATATTTAAAATCAGCATGAAAATCCAATTCTTTTGGTGCATCTTTTACTATTAAAATTCCGTTTTTAGAGTTATGTTTACTATTGAGCCGGGTGGCTCCTTACTTACATTCATTACCACAAACTGTTTGAAAAAAAACTAAAAAAGAAAAAGCTAAGAACCAGCAATAAAACAAAAGTAAATAAAAATTTAGCAACATAGGGAAAGAAAAGCAATTTGAATAAATAAACCTGCAGCAACGCACTGCAGAGAAGACGCAGGGACTTTAGCAGTCAAGAAGCGTCACTAATACGATTACTTTACTTTCTATTCTAAATTTAGATCAACTCTATAGTAAAAAAGACAAAAGAAACGCTTTACTAAAAGAAAAAGTGAAGGGACCGATACATGCTTTGAAGCAAGTAAAAATATGCACGTGAAGCGTGATTGAGGGCTTAGTCTTACTCCGTGTGTGGCATAATGACTGATCAGTTACGAAAAAGTGTTTTGTTTGTTTGAGATTTTAGAGAATCTAATTTTCAAACTAAAAGTTATCGGTATCATCAGAGCCGCTCAAAGGTGGGAGGGTAGCTGGATAAGCTGCCACAGGCAACGCAGCTGGGGAGGAGTAGCTGGGGGTGCCCATTTTTATTCAATCGTTTTCTTTTATTCGAGCCTGGAGGCAGGTGCTGTAAATTATTTCCCCCGTGCACTGCAAGCCCTAAGAATTGCTCGGGGTATCATGGCTCCCCAAGTCTAGCATGTCACATGTGAATGTGTCATCCGTAACACAAGTAAACATTCTCCTATTCCGTGAGAACTTGAGGAATCATTTAGAAAAATTCCTTGAAGAAAAATGTCTTAAAACGTCTTGAAATGTCTTTAAACGTCTTGAAAAACGTCTTGAAGAAAAATTTCTTAAAAACGTCTTGAAATTTCTGCGACGTCATGAAAAACCTCTTGAGGAGAATGTCTCAAAAAACGTTTTGAAATGGCTTGAAACCTCTTGAAAAACGTCTTGAACAAAAATGGTAGCAGTTCTTTAGGAGAGATAGTATCAAACATGGTCTTTCGCGTGTGTAATTGATAATAGTCAAAAGACAAGTGAAGGTTGCACCGGGTTGCAAAAAATGCAATATCCCCTACTCATACTTACTCATTGCCGCTTTCACTCTATCCAGCACCACATCTCTTAACCCCTGTGGCTCAACCACTTTCACTCGATCTCCGTAAGAAAGAATTTCCATTATTAAATCTTCAGAAACATATAATTTCAGGCTGATGGTGATGAATTGTTCGTCCTCAGACTCCAGTGTGGCCCAGCAGATGGGTCTGTTCTGCCATTTTCTGGGACAAAACCACAATTCTATGTCAACGATAGCAAAGTTGCTACTAATTGAAAATTCTCCGTGGAATTATTTTTGTTTGTATTTTAGAATGTAATTACGATATGTTGTTTCTTTCTTCTTTTTTTCCTTTTTTTTTCAATTTACTCCATCACTTCATTATTTTGTATGATGGGTTATAAATAAATACATACATACATACAGTATTGGTTATTGGGAAGCATACAAAGGTTTTCAGGAGGGATTGTTTCTAATCGTGGCCTACATTCTGTTACAAATTTGTATTTCAGAAAAGGTAAAGCTAAAGCTATTTTGATTCTGAAAAGTAATTACTACTATTCATAAATATTCCTACACAAGAGGAACGTCCCACTGAGATTATTTTAAAGCGACAGGGGGCAGTGGGAGGCGTCAGACTCAGCCCCCTCACCTGGAAGACAAAAATTTATGAAAAGTGCATAATTTTGCCACACTTAAAGGTGTGCAGTTAGACCACACCTTAAAGGTTAAGAATGGCTTATTGCAATAGATTTTTAATGCCGGTAAGTTTGCCTTATCCCCTGTGAAAAATTCCCGCCTCTCATGGGAAACTCTTGTGTGGAAAGCTCCTCCCACGCAGAATATACCCCCCTCTTGGTAAAATTCCTTCCGGACACTTCCATAATCGCTGTAAATCCTTCTTCGTAAAATTTGTTGTAGAAGATTCATCCTGAAAAATTATCCTTAGCATACTTACTTTCTTTTGAAAAAGACTTTATGTTCTAATTGTTTTCTGATTACTCCGGAAATCCCCATTCCGTGGAATCCCGTGGGAAATGATTACACCTCTCGCGGACCTCCGTGGCCCCCCTTACCCACAATCCCTCCCGTACATCAGCAAACCCCCAACCAAGCATGCGTTGCACTTTCTGAGGAGGTCAGAATATTTTTTCCGGATCCGCTACCTCAGCAGCATCAAATTTTCTAATCCCCACAAAAGATAACGTCCCTGAGCCCCCCGACAGTGTTTAAAATCCCCGTACCACCCCCCTTCTGTCCACCCTTGCAGCCCCCACCGGCGAGGACACAGTTTCTCTCGTTTCAGCCGCAGTTCTAGTAATGTCGGCACGTCAATCGGCTTCTCGATGCTTTAGGGGTCGGGTTCCTGCGCGGCGATTTCTTCAGCAACCGGATCGGGTTCGGGCTTTTCTTCCGGCTCCGGCACCGGCTCGGGTTTTACTTCGGGCTCCGGTGTCGGCTCCTCGGTCGCCTGTGGCGCCAGTGCCGTGTCGACCGGCTTTGGCGGCAGTTCGGGCGTCGGCGGATTCTTCAGATCACGATCGTTGTCGCCGGTCTTGATGGCGTCCTCGACCGGCTTGATCCGCTCGGTCGGTTTCGGTGACGTTCTATGATCCGTACTACTTCAACACGATGCGGTTCGCCGCGCTCAAGGAATTGAGCCTGACAGAAGCAACCCCGGCATCTTTGGATGGCCTGGTAATCGGCACCCAATCAGGTTCTGTTGCCGGGAAGGTATTGCAGCAGTACTTTCCCAACAGCCAGGTGAAACTTTACCCCAAACTGGGTGAGGCGTTTCTGGATATGGAAAGTGGCCGCGTCGACCTGGTTCTGGAATCGAAATTTGCCATCGGTGACTGGATGGCAGATGGCGTAGATTGCTGTGAGTGATGAAATTTGGCACGCATAGCAGGGACTGGATCAGACTAAATTAAAAATAGTCGATTTCCCGATTTGACAATCTGGGAGGCAGTGGGGGGCTGGTTAATTTGAAAAAAAAAGAAAAAATTAAGTATTTTTAACTTAAGAATGGTTGATCAGATCTTAATGAAATTTGATATTTGGAAGCATATTGTATTTCAGAGATCTTATTTTAAATTCTGACCGGATCTGGTGACATTGGGGGGGAGTTGGGAAGGGGAAAGCTAAATCTTGGAAAACACTTAGAGTGGCTACTAGCTGAGTTGTCCTATTCAAAAGCACTTTTTTTATTATTTATTTATATTCAGTCACCGATTAAAAGACTTTGATTTACCAAGTAGTTGATTTCGTTGTAGTCAAAAGTGCTTTTATTATTTTCTTACTAGGCCAGCAAGTAAATTACTCGGAATTTATTAGCAACCTAATTTTATTGTAGTCAAAAGTGCTTTTAAAAAGTTTTTATACTCAGTCAGCAACTAAAACACTCGGAATTTCAGTCAGCAGCTAAAATACACTGAATTTATGTTCAGCTATCCAGGTGCAGATATTGAGCTAGCAATAACTTTGTTTCCAAAACCTGGAAAGAACTTCAGATTCTACTGCACTTTAAGCAGAGCTTGAAGGTCATTTTAGTTTTACCATGGCGCTATTTGCTTCAGAGAAGTCGTAGGTGAAGAAAATCACCAGCAAAATCAGCTGAAGCAAGCTAATTGCTTTACAAATAGGCCGTGGCAACATATGTTGCAACAACTGCAACTTTCAGTTGCTGCTGCTAAAAGAACATTTACCCAGCTCGATTTTGTTAATAATTTGCTCAGTGCGGGTTTCTGCGCGTTCGCAAGCAGCGCCTATGCAGCTTGTCCGGCCGTGACAGTGGCCGATCCGATGGGGGTTCCCGCGGGCGCCTTCCCACAGCAATACGAGCGGTCCGAGTTCGAGCAGCTCGCCAACTGCACCATGTCCTTCCAGGAGAATCCCTCGATCGGGGAGCTGAACGGCAAGATCGTCGGCAATCCGGAGCTGCCGCCCTTAGCCGAGCGCCTTCCTGAGGAGCCCCTGGTTGTCGCTCCTTATGACGAGGTCGGCACCTACGGCGGCACAGAAGTTCGTTACGTAAGCTAATTTGTAAGTTACGTATATCTTTAACTAATAAAAATTTATTTTTACTAATAATTTTACTAATAAAAACATTCATTAAAAATTAAAAGTTCTAGTTGCCTTTTTAAGTAACCAAAAAATCGAAGGGCAACTAGACCTCCATCCCCGCTCCTTTTTTTTCTCAAAATTATTCGATCAAAACTATGAGGAAGCCATTTAGCAAAAAAAAATAAAATAGGCAAATTTCGTTTTAATTATTCATTTGCTGAGAGCATAAATCAAAACATACGAGTATACTTGAGTCCATCTACTCTCATAAATCCAGATTTGATTAGACAGAGAGCTCCTGACATCTTGGATCATATGAAAACCCTCAAGGAGGCTTTGACAACTCTGACAGAGTGGGTCACAACAAATATCGAATATGTTCCTGCATCAACAACAATCCAAACAAAGGCCAGAGACTCTTTGGCCTTGGGAGCAGGAGTCTGCCAAGACAAAGCCCATATATTAATTGGATTTTTACGTTCACTTGGAATTCCTGCAAGATATGTTAGTGGCGTTATGGATGTTATTTTCTGTTGCTAAAAACAAAGTCAATGCTTGATTGAACTTCAGGGGATTTTTTGAATTCTTGAATTTATTGAATTTTATTGAAGGAGATTTATTGAATTATTCTTTTTTATTTTTACTTGTACTTTATTTAGTAAATCAGTGAGTTCATGTGTAGTAAAGTGGGGAAACTTCATGGTTTTTTATCATTGTTAATCAGGAGAAGCTCATTAAGCAAATTTAACACACTTAGTTTCTCTCTTTTATTGTTTTCTAGCATTGGACGTACCCACCGCATCGGACTTGACAGTTTGATTTTCCCAGGGATTATCGCTTCGAACCAATAGTCCTAGAAGAATGGGAGGGATCTTATTCGAGCGGGAATCAAACGTTCTGGTGCCATTTTTTACTGACAATGAAGATTAAAGGGCAAATAGCCCCTCCCCCACGCTCCTGCTCCCCCAAAGAATATTAGGATAAACATCTCACTGAACATAGTTAAACGTCCAATAATTAAACTTCTGGGAATGTGCGCCCCCATAGTCACTGGAGAAATGGCCGTATGCTATGCAATTTTCCCATCTTAAACCAGTAGCTAAGTAGTCTTGTAGAGAATGAGATTAATTTTACATAAATTTTAATTAATCGCAAATGTATTGAAAGAGAAGCCCATGTCAAGATAAGAAGCAATAGCGTAGGAAAAAGAAGAAAAAATAATAATAAATAATAATAAAAATATAAATAAATAATAATAATGAAAAAAAACATTAAACAAGATTAACTCTTTGCTTAAACCAGTAGCTAAGTAGTCTTGTAGAGAATGAGATTAATTTTACATAAATTTTAATTAATCGCAAATGTATTGTGAACTTCGCGTCGCTAGTAGCGATTTGGGGACAGCGTTTCAGGTTTTGCTACCGAGTGATCAGAGTGCAATCTTCGCCCATACGGCAATGCCGGCCGAATCCCTCGCACCGCCGTTGCGCAAGAACGAATCTCACGAAAGCGACCAGGCCTGAGCTCATGGCTCCGCTAGCAGCCTCGAAATGCTCTTTTGCATGTTGCGGCTTGGAACCAAGTCGAACATGTGATCATTCGGAAGAAGAAATCAGAGGAATACGGTTTGGACCAGTTGGAAACAGTCTGGCAATTTTAAAACGAGTGAAACTTAAATTGAATACGCAAATCAAGCTTGAAACAAACAAAAATCACTACAAATAAGAGTTTGGAGTTTGCCTCCTTTTCTCACTGTAAAAGTCTAAAACCTACTGCGTCATTGGAGCTTTATTGAAAACAATTTATATTACAAATATTTTATTTTGTGCTTATTACAATATTGAAAATAAACATAAAAATTAAAGTAAAATTAAATTTTGAACTAATGAGCTTTCAGCAATTAATATCCAGATTTTCATGGAATCAGTGGGTTGAAGCTCGTTACGTAAGTTAATTTGTAAATTACGTATATTTCTTACTAATGAAAATGGTCGTAAAAAATCAAAAGTTCTAGTTGCCTTTTTAAGTAATCAAAAAATTGGAGGGCAACAAGGACTCCTCCCCCACTTCTTTTTTCTTTAAATCTTCCGATTAAAACTATGAGAAAGCCATTTAGCCAAAAAAAAATTAACATGCAAATTTCGTTTTCACGAAATCAAAACTTGCAATAATTCAAAAACGTTCACAAATTAAATATAAAAAACAACAAGTTCTTTTTACATTAAAACTTAAAACGAAGAGAAATTGTTACGTATATGAGGGGATTGACCTCCTTGTCAATACCTTGCTCTTTACACTAAAGTTTCAATTTTGTTCCAGTTCTTTAAGAATGGCCGTTTAATTAGAATAAATAGCTCTAAAAAAACTTTATAAATAAATGAAGCTCAGAACGAACAAAAATTACAAAACATAACCATATCAACTCAAAATAAGACGAAAATAAAATGGCTAGGGTTGATAACCCCCATGTCTACTCAAGACCAGGATATAGTTTGCGCTTTTACCTGGGCAAAAAAGTGGGTACGTAGTATCCGATTAGTTTTTTGAACAGTTCAGAGTGACAAGACAAGTGAAATTTCAGCGTGACTTTAAACATCAAACAGTTCTATAACAGCTCCTGAAAAACGAAGAAAATTCCTGTTTTCAAAAATGAACTTATCTAAAGTGAATCAAAGGGGCAAGACATGTTTTCATTTTGATATCCTTGATACTTTAAAAACTATACTTATTGCAGCATAATTTAACTACTTAACACAAAACATTATATACGCTATTATAAAGCCAGGGGTTACCCTCCAATAACTTTTGACTCCTAAAAAGCGCGTTAAAACTTCTAATTACCAATCCAATGAGCCCCTTCCGAAGCTTATATGACCGCCATTTTTATAAAAACCTTATATATCTTCAGGCCAAAACTTAAAACCCTTGCCCTAAGGGTTGTGGGGGTATCATTGTCAGAGACATAATTTGTGGACCTTTGAACTACGTTGAACAAGATGGTCATCTCAAAATTTTGATTAGATGTGTTTGAGGAAATGATGGGAATTGGAGGAGGGTCGGTTGCCCTAGGGGAACCTAAAATCATTGAAAACGCCTAGATTGGAGGGATCGGGATGAAACCTGGTGGGAAAAATAAGCAGAAGTTTTAGATACATGATTTACATAATTAGAATGGATCCGCTCTATTGGGGGGGGGGGGTTACTTATGAAAAATTAGAAAAAATGCCGTATTTTTAACTTACGAAGAAGTGATCGGATCTTCATGAAACTGCATATTTAGAAGGACCTCGTAACTCTGATCTCTTATTTTAAATCTCAACCGGATCCAGCGTAATTGGGGGGGGCAGTTGAGTGAGTGAGTGAGGGAATGAGGGAGCGAGAGAGTGAATGAGTGAATGAACGAGTGAGTGAGTGAGTGAGTGAGTGAGCGAGTGAGTGAGTGAAGGAGTGCGTGAGTGCGTGTGTGAGTGAGTGAGTGAGTGAGTGAGTGAGTGAGTGAGTGAGCGAGAGAGTGAATGAGTGAATGAACGAGTGAGTGAGCGAGTGAGTGAGTGAAGGAGTGCGTGAGTGAGTGCGTGAGTGAGTGAGTAAGTGAGTGAGTGAGTGAGTGAGTGAGTGAGTGGGTGAGTGAGTATAGTTTGCTTTTCTGTTGTTTTGACGAATTTGGCCCTCCTTAAATGTTGCAATGCCCTAAAATTAATCCCTGCATATGAAGTAGCTTTCGCTAGTGCCTTATGATTCAAATTGTGCTGGTTTTAGTTTCTTTCTGAAAAAATGTCTCCAGGAAGCTTGTTAGTTTTAAATTTCTCTTTTTCAGCTGATGCTATGAAGGCACTCAATGGTAAGGGGATTGTGCATCGAGACCTGAAGCCTCAGAATATTCTACTGAGTCATTCTACGCAGTCACGAACTTTACGTTGACAGCAAAAAAATTATACTAACTCTTGAAATGAAAGAAAAATGGTTAGCTATGATTTTTGTACTAACATCCAAGTATAATTATTTGATTTAATTATGAAAACAAATGCTTATGATGCATGAGTATTAATCATCAACTTTTTTCATTTTCTTAAACTTCCATTATCTCACCTTCGAGACAAGTGCATAAGGTATATCCCATGAGACAGACAGCCATTACTAACCTATGAGCATGTATAAGTGAAGAAATAGTGCTGGGGTGCAACTTGTTTCCTAGAGGGGCTTTTCTTTACTTGTCTATTAAACGAAAAACACTCAAGAATTACATCGTTTAACATCTGACTGAAACCAATTTGCATCTCTACGATCGCTTACTTTTATTGAGAAAAACTACGAAGTATTTAAATTTTAATTCAATAATCAATATACGGAGGTGGTTAGGGGTTAGGTATTTAACATAATTCGTTCTACTTTCCGTAATCATTTGTCGTAGTTTCCTTAATTTGTTTCTACATCATTGTATTATCATTATCTTTTTGTATATTCCATTAGAATTAACCTTACTGAAGTACCACGAACTCTGTACCCGACTGACGTCGTCGTATTCTATCAAATGTGTAAACTTAAGCATGGGTGCTATTGGTACATTAGCTGAATAAGCAAAATCGTTCGGGGAATTTTTCCTTTGCATTGTTCTTAGTAAAGGAGAATCCTTCTATATTTCTAAAAAATTGACTTGCTGTTGTATTCATGCAACCTACTATTTTTGTGTGTGTGTTTTATTTTACTTCAACCATATATAAACGTACAGATATTAAGTCTGTAAATGATAAATATTACATTTCAGATTGGCAAAACGAAATTCCGTCCTTAAGAATGTTTTAGGTCATCATGTATAAGGTTGCTTTGAAACTCGTTGGGCTGAGCGTCATGAAAGTATATTGCAATTCGGAGATGATATGCCTACATTAGTTGAAGCACTTAGAATTGTGTCTTGATGGCGCGACAGTTGTTCATCGACAAAAGAAAATTGCTTGCTGCGCGCAATTTTACCCTGGGACTTTATTATTACTGTTTGACGGATATAAATGACACAACTCTTGCACCTAGTAGATTACTTCAGACTGGAACTTCCTAGTGCTTCCAGGAATCCGTGCAGCTCCAGTGGAGAATTATTGCTCTAGAATTTTATATTACGCGCAAATAAATGGCATTAGATCCTAGAATTCACATTTATAAAGACTAAAATATATACTGATGGACCTAAACTGAGATAGATATGTACTGAGGGTCGCGAATAATGACATGTTTACTCACAAAATCTAGAAAGTAAGGTATGTATGAAGGATAGAAGCATCATATCCTCTAAACTCTGATATTCAGAAAAAAAAAAATTCTTTTGAAATGAAATGTATGAAGATAAGCAAGCCCGCGGAGAAGGCCATGAAAATATCAAGTAATTGGTAAGAACGAACCGTAACAAAAGCTACCAGTTTTGTACCCTCTAAAATCTTTCCAGTTAAGCTCCAGCTATATTTTGCGTAAAAACAAAGGGCTTGACGGAAGCTTATACTCCCTCGTATACAGGATGAACCATATCGACATAAATCTATTTTGTAGTCTAGTAATACCCTTACGCAGGGCTCCCACTTCTCATGTTTTCGGAAGATTTCTCATGCGAAAAAAATTTGTCTCCAATTTTTCCGAATTCCTCCCCCCCCCAGCTCTCCCAAAGAGAGCGATCCCGTCCATTTATGTCAGTCACGTATCTTGGACTTATGCTTATTCTTCCCATAAAGTTTCATACTGATTTCTCCACTCTAAGCCTTTTCTAAGATTTCTGTTTCCCGCTCAAACCCCCTATGTCCCCCGATCCGATTCCAATTGGTAATGGAGCATCCAAGACATAAGATCTTTCTATATATCAAGTTTAATTAATTCCGATCACCCATTCGTAAGATACAGGTGCCTCAATCTTCGTGAAGTGAGTTTTTTTTGTCAGTAAAAGGGACTCAAAAGGTAGTACTTGCCTATTGGTAGAGGGATTTTTATGAAGGTCAAATTTTGTACTAACTTTTCTTGAAAAGGGAGCTTAAATATCTGAATTTCTAGGTTTTATGTGGACCTTCTGTTGCCTTTTATCAAGAATTGATCTTTTTAGGTCCCTTCCCCACTTGAGGTAGCCCAAAAAATAATAAACGAGATCAAGGAAAATGGAGAACAAAAAACGCGATTTCTTCTCAGACTTCTCCCTGTTGAGATATGTGTTTGATTTCTTTAAATAATCCAAAGAGCGATTCGAAGACATTACGTGATATAACCCAAAGGAAAAAAACAAATGTGCAACTTCGAGAACATTAAAATAACCTTTTGATTGAATACCAATAACTTGCCTGAAATATAACATTCAAGGGTGGAAGATTTGCAAATACAGTTGATATTGACGCTTTTTTAGTCCTGGATAAGCACTGACCAAGCATATATGAAATTCTATGCTTGTTTAAGGGTCTTCTTAAACAAATTCTAAATCGTGCAATAACCAACAGTGTGCAAAAACACTGGATGGTTGGCTCCCAATCCCCCATTGTACTTCCTGGCTGATGGTTCAAGGAACGGAGATCAGCACCGCCGGTAGGGACTGTAAAGTCTACCGCCGTAATTTTACCTTTTTTGAAATAAAACTGTAACAAAGGCTGTGTTTAAAATTTGTAGGTTTCTGTAAGATTGATTTATACAACGTAATTTGGGCTAGTTTTTGAGAGTTGTGAGCCGATTTAGCCAAAATTAGTTTTAATTTTTTGTGCGCAGAGGTCGAAATGGTCGTGAAAACGCCTAAATGGTGTTTTTATGCCATTGCTTTTACAGGATTAACACAAACTAGCAAAGTATCTTGATCAAACAGTTCATGGTAATGAACTGTAAGTAAGAAGCGACCCGGCTCAATAGTAACCAAAACTCTAAAAAATGGAATTTGATTCAAAAAGATACATCAGAAGAATTGAATTTTTATGTTGATTTTAATTATATAAGTTTCATCAAGTTTAGTCCTACCCATCAAAAGCTACGAGCCTGAGAAAATTCGCCTTATTTTCAAAAAAGGGGGAAACACCCCCGGATCGACAAATCCGCGGTTCTCGCCGGCTTCGCGAACCCGGACTTTGCGCGGGCCTACGGACGCCAGGCGGCCCAACAGGTTCAGGCGCATCGGCAGATCATGGAAATTGTCGGCATCCGCCGCGCCGAGGATCGGGTGATGGCGGGGATCGTTGCGGGTCTTCTGGAGGGCACAGTCGTCGACTTTGCCGCCCGTCTCCAGCTGACGCATGAGGCGACCTACCGTGCGCTGCGGGCGCTTGCCGAGGCGGGCCGGGTCACAAACCCGTCCCGTGGGACCCAGATAGCCCCCGCCCCCTTCCGACAACCACTCTTCACCAAATGAATCTGATTAAAATTGTGAGATACCAATTTTGCTGAAAATCGTCCAAAGAACTAAAACAATGCCTCTAGGTTTGACACAACCCCCTAGTACCCTGGGTTCAGGGTTTTAAGTCATGGCTTGGGGTCATATAAGGTTGATGGAATGGGTGGTCGCATAAACTTTAGATAGGGTCCATTTGATTTGAAATTGAAAGTTATAGTGTACTTTTTAAGAGTTAAAGTGATTCGAGAGCAATCACCACGGGTGCGTGTTTATTTGTTTGTTTGTTTTTTTTTGTTTTTTTTCTTTGTCCCAGGGGTCATCGTATCGACCAAGGGGTCCTAGAATATCGCAAGAGGGCTCATTCTAACGGAAAAGAAAAGTTCTAGTGCCCTTTTTAAGTGACCAAAAACTTGGAGGGCATCTAGGCCCCCTCCCACGCTCATTCTTTTCCCAAAGTCAACGAATTAAAATTTCGAGATATCCATTTTGTTCAGCATAGTCGAAAATCATAATAACTATGTCTTTGGGGATGACTTACTAGTCATATGCAAGACGTCATTTTAGAAAAGACTTTTTCACCGTAAGTAATGCCAGATCAAAGGAGCTTCGAAGAGAACAAACAATTTCAGAAAGAAAAGTAGGCTGTATCGATTCGTAGCACCAAAAATTGGATTTAATTTTTGCTGAAAAGCTTTAAAATTTGAGGGCACGTAGACAAAGCAAAGGAAGTCTCTGTTCATATTAAACAAAATAAAAAAAAAAGATTTGTTGCATTAATTCGTAACGTTCCAATTTTTGCAAGACATCAAAATTTAACTCTTTATCTGATTAAAAAAGGTATCAATTATGATTAGGGCTATTGAGAAAGAACACTGTAAAATTCTGGAAAATAAAGCTTAAAGAGTCCTGAGATCTATAAAGTCCTGCTTACTTACTTTAAATCACACTTTCTAGAAATATAAAGAATCCTGTGTTGAAAAGCTTCAGTGATGATAGTTAATCATCATCTGATGGGTGATCTGATGTTGATGGGTGATCTGATGTCACCCATCAGGTCTGATGGGTGATCTGATGATTGATGGGTGGTGCACCTAAAAGGTGCACCTGCCCCTTCCCCAATATTTTTGGGCACTCGGTAAAAATCATAAGCGAAGCGCCACGATTTTTTCGGTTCCGTCAAATTTTTTTTTGGATTAAACAAAGACCACGAAAATAATGACATTTCATATACAGAAATATCGAACTTGGTTGGTAAATGCAGCAGTCTTACCGACTCCTGTTGTGATTAAATAAAAAAAACAAGTTTTTATAACTGAAAGTGAGGAGCGACAGTAAAACTTAAAACGAACAGAAATTACTCCGTGTATGAAAGGGGCTGTTCCTCCCTCTTTTCTGCCGTCCATATTTTCCCTTCTGCTTTCTTTCCTTCCCCTTTCTCAGTCGCCTTTCTCTTCGGCGTATTGACAGGTGTTTCAGCTTTTGTGGGGCGGGGAAATCCAGTGTGTTGGTTTCCCTGTCCCAATCACCGTCCTTAACTCTATCAATTTCTCAGGCAAATTGATGGGCTGGAACACCGTATAGCCCAAACATATTTTCCTGAAGGTAAGTCGAGCCTATAGCAGGGATTAACGAGCACATCAACAACAAAAGTGTGGCTTTTCAACTCTAGCTTTTGCTACGTAATAAAGGCTGGATGACTTGTTTAATTTATTAAGGACTAGCTGTTGGCGCTTCGCGCCACCCCAACACCTAGTTGGGGTGTAGTTTTTCCTTTTTCGAGATAGGTTTTCTTCGAGACGTTTTCTTGGAAATGTTCTTTCCTTGTAAGATTTTTTCCGGGAACCTTTATAATCTGAGGATAACAAAGGTTTTTGTCGGCTGTAGGAATCGAACGTAAGACGAGAGAATTTCCCAATGGAACGACGTGTTAAACACCTGGACCAGCAAATTATTCAAAAACGTACCAACTTCATGGGAAGCCCATTTTCCTGCATTATGATTGATTCTATCACCCCAACCGGGTAATGATTCTATATGTAATACAATCCCATCATACCATGGTTGTTTCTTATAATCGTATGGGAAACTTGACCAACCCCAATATTTTTTTTCAATATAACAAATATAGATATTTAATGTATCTGTTTCCCCTTCATGTAATTCTTTCTTAAATTCTTTTTCATTGTTATAACATACATGCCATTTCGTATTCGCTGTATATACTGTTTTCACTTTTTTATAGTTGTTTTTTTATATAGATTTTAGTTTAAAAAAAGAGCAATTTTTTATTATTATTATTTTTTTGTAAAATAGCAATATCAGCGCATAGCCGCGTTCGAACTAGTTTCTCTGCTGACACGAAAAGGAATTTTAGTGTTTCGTTTGATTCTCTGTTGATACGACGGGCATTCGATTTGTAGTGTTGACATTTAGTTTGACTTTATGTCATCTTTTAACGATATGAAAAAAAGCCCCTATTTTCGTTACTGACATAGATATTATAAATTCAAGCGGGAAATTAAACAAAAATGTAATTAATTTTTGGTATAGCCTTTCAAAATTTATCCAAGTGTTTACTAAAAGTTTCTTTAAATTGTTGCCATGTAATTGTTCATTTCTTTGTTTACTTGAAAACAGAACTATATTTTGGTTGGATATGAGATAGAATTATCATCTAGTGGCACTCATTTAGAAATTTTATATGACTTAGGTACTATACCGACCAAAAAAGACGCAGTAGAGAAAAATAGAGGGAAATTATTGATATTTTTTTAAGGAGGCTAAATAATATCAAATTCTTTTTCCAAAAATTAGGGTTTGAATTGGTTAACCACTAACCTTACTCATTAAATCCATCCGTAAGCGATTTTGTTTTATTCCATAGTGTAACAATTGTACTTGGAGGACAGATATTATCGCTAAATGGGGACTCAATGCTTTCGTTAAATGCTTCCATAAGTGATTATATTGCTGAAAAAGATGCCGCATGTTATTTGGATGGTTAAAGAAATGGAAGCATCACAGGGGGATGGCTTGTAGAGTTGCAAGGAGAATATTGAAAACGGATAAAACTTTTGTTAAGACATCTTGCCTTTTCCCCCTCTGTGCTGGTAGATATGAAAAGGTAACATTTTAGCTGTATAGAGAAATAATTTAATTAATTCCTACTCCCACCCTACCTCTTTCAACATTTATCTGATACCTCATGAATATTAAGCAGTTTGTCCATTAAAATGTACTTTTTTTAGGAATCTACCCTCACCCACCTAAACAGTCACTCACCTCTGTCATTATAGCTGATACGCAATTACAGATTACCAAACGTAATTTCATTACATTAAAGCGAATCAACTTGGTTGAATCCAGTACGTCTTCTGGCAAAAAATACAAAATTCCACATTTTTGTAGATAGGAGCATGAAACCTCTACATAAGGGTTCTCGGATATGCTACATCTGATGGTGTGATTTTCATTAGGATTGCATGACTTTTAGGTGTTGTTTCCCCCTATTTTCTAAAATAAGGCAAATTTTCTCAGGCTCGTAACTTTTGATGGGTAAGAGTAAACTTGATGAATCTTACATATTTACAATCAACATTAAAATGCAATTCTTTTGATAAAACTATTGGTACTAATGTAACTGTTGGTAACAGTCAGTAGGATAATATACCAGCAGTCATACAGTTGCCTTGTGCTAAGTCCAAAATATCTTAATCATACTGGAATCAGTGGCCTGACTGTGCAAGCTCAACCAGAGCCAACCCCAATTTCAATGGCTACCAAGAGAAGGTTAAAGGAAGGGTGAGCGAAAGCACAAGATGGCTGGACCATAGCCCTCCATTGAACTTCCTGGCTGAAGGGCCACAAAAAAGGGGACCAGCACTGTCAGTGTGTCTGAAAATCTTAATGCCGTTTCTTCAGATTTCTCTTATTCTTTTAATGCTGATTTTAAATATATAACTTTCATACAGATTAATCATACCTATCAAAAGTTACGAGCCTGAGAAAATTTGCCTCATTTTAGAAAATAGGGGAACACATCCCCTAAAAGTGATACAATCTTAACGAAAATCACACCATCAGATTCAGCGTATCAGAGAGCCTTATTGTATAAGTTTCAAGCTCCTATCTATAAAAATGGGGAATTTCGCATTTTTATCCAGAAGACAAATCACGGATGCGTGTTTATTTTTTGTTTTTGTTGTTGTTTTTTTCCCAATATCCCCCCTTTAAATACTCGGATCATTACTGGCATCTCCCAATCAGACGGGAAGGTCGTCTTCTCCCATATCACACTGCATTGCATCCCTGGATACATTGCACTGCATCGGGTTACCGACGCTTTTTAACTACTAAGGTCCTTGCACCGGCCGCGTAGTGCGTTGCTACAGTATACTGTGTAACTAATCGGAGTAACGACGCTTCTTAACCATTAATGTTCGTATGTCGGCCCTGCAGTGCGTTGCTATAGCCGGGGTCGATCTCTGTGTCCCGTATTACCGAGGAGGAGAGAGGAAAATGGAGGGGACGAATAAGCACAAGTTATAGATGCGGGATTGACAGAAGTGCAACGGATCGGTTCTCTTTGGGGGAGGGGGGGGGGGGTATTAATTTGGAAAAATTAGAAAAATGAGGTATTTTTAACTTAAGGAGTGATCGGATCTTAACGAAATTCCATATTTAGAAGGACCTTGTAACTCAGATTTCTTATTTTAAATCCCGACCGGATGCAGCGTCATTGGGGGGGGGGGGGGACAAAAACCTGCGAAAAAATTGTAAGGGGGAATGTAAATAAATGGTTTTCTGTTTATTCTCAATAATTTTAGTTAAATACTAAATGGAAAACATTCAAAAAGACATATGATTAAATTTTAGAATGCTTTTCACAAGCATAATGAAGTTCATAAATGTGTATTAGAAATAAAAAATCATTTTCTAGCTCATGTGAGCAGTATTGTGTTGTTATGTTGTTAGTTCTCGTTAACTTGCTGTTAGCTTTATCATGGAATATATACGCATGGAAGGGAGAGTTTGTGATCATTTGATAGAAATGACATGTTACTAAATACAACCAATGGACCGTCCCTTTTCTTTCACCCGTCCAGCGGTTTGGGTCAACAAACCCGCCAAGATCCCGACAATCAAGATGACGACCAGCAGTTCAATGAGGGTAAACCCCGTGCTTCGGCCCCACCCACAGATACAAAAGCCCGATTGCCTCATACTAAAGACCTCTCTACGGGACCGGTACCGTCACACACGGGTCAGGCCCCATTTCGGTTGCCAGAGCAACTCGAAGAGCTGGGAATCTATCGAGAAAGTCAATGGCTTTTATCTCGCCAAAACCCTCGAGATACCACATGCCATAAAAACTAGTGTTTGTCCCATTGGTCTACCCCCCTGTAAGTATTTTTAATGATATTAGTAATTCTAGATGTTACCCTTCATGTTATAAGCTAGGCAATATTACTCCAACCAAAAGAATGGAGGCCTGAATGGTTTCACTAGAGTATGACCAGTTTTGGTGGGGTCACCTTAACCCCCAAAATATATGAGTTTTTTAGCTAATTGGTTAAAGGCAGAGATTCTTGAACTTATTGACTTACAACAGTTTGGAAACCTTAAGGAGACATTGCTGGTATATACAGGTTTTGACTTTGGAGAAATCCATGACCAAACGGTTGGTGTTATAAGATAGGGGCTAGGGGGGTACACTAAGTCTCACTATTGATTTCTTGGAAGGCCTATACCCATACCAAGATGCATAGCCCTTTGGGAGAGGCTTTTAAGTCTGTCCAGGTATGTACTGGGGAAGGGGTGTTCGAGCCCTATACTCAGCTGAACTGTGCAGAACTTTTTTTTAGTTTCCTACAGTTTCGCACCAATATGCCTTTTCTAAGTTTCTTTGAAGTTATCGTTCACACAATAGCGTCTTGAGGGGCTAGCAACTTCAGGTTCACCCCTATGTGTACCCCTAAAAGCAGAAAGGCTTCACTACTAATCAATCTTAATGCCAGGGCTGTAATAAATACATTAAAGGATAATACCAAGCAGTAATGGATTTAAGTTTGTGTGCTATGCTTCAGGAATAAAATTTTACAACACAGAAATAACTATTATTAATAGATAAACAACTACAACTAGTATTTTGTCAAAGCATGAAGCTAACTAACACACAAGTCCCTACCTAGCTCCCTCTAAAAACGTCGTAAAAGAAAACGAGATCTCGAAGAACAAGCATTGAAGAAAAAAGCCTTGTAATGAAAATAAAATCCTGAATTAAAAACCTCTTAAAGTATTAAATAACACCCACATGTACATCGTCGTTATGTAACGCCAGACACGTTTGTCCTCCTTAGTTACAAATGAGGATTCCCCACGGGCCCCAGAGAAACAAGTAATGCGAGATTGCGTTATTCCCAATAAATCTACTAAGTCATGGAAGATTGTATCACCCTAATTTACAAGTTAGGGTCCCTTACGATTTGCAGTAAGTTAAATATTAAAATGTAACAAAATCAAAATGAAGAGCACAGACCCGGGTGGTTAGAAAATAGGCAAAAGCGAGAATTAGAGCGTGTAAAAAATGCAAATGAACAGAATATAATTACTAGCGAAAAATCAGGAAAAGAAATTCACACATCTAGAGTTACAGTGAACTCTAGTAAAGGTCAATATGGCTATACCGTTCAACGTCATCAATTTCCACTAACAATATTAACGTTCCTTTTTTTAAAATTAATTATACGATACATAATTATAATACCATCCATGAAACCATGGACATCAGAACAAGAAACCAAGGACATCATACAAATAATATTCGAAATTTTCTTGATTTAGAATCGCATTAAAGAGTAAAAAACATGGTGGAGGGGTAGGGAGACGATTCGGACCTTTTTTGAATTTTTTTTTTTTAATCACTCTGGGTTTTGCAACGAATCTGTTAATAGCATCAGTCCTTGTAAAGAAAACATCTAAATAATTACAATCTTTTCTTTTCCAGTTGCAGCTGATGTTAGTAAATAGTTTATATTCTAAGCTCTAGGAATTAAATAAAGCTATTCCATACGCATTTTGAAAGATTTTCTTTTATTAGGTATTTAGAAAAATATGAGCATCTTATCGGCCGAGAATCTGCTAAAGAAGCGGCTAGAAAAACGGAAGTCAAACAACAGTATGGTTTTGTGCCGAGCGAAAATAAGAAGGATGTCAGGTCAATCGAGCAGACCCTCAATGATATTCGGGCACGAAAGAAATTAAAGACCAGTTTAGGACAGGCAGATTCTCTTTGACGCATTTTTATTTGTAGACGTTTTTTATAGGTAAGTAACGTAATTACAGAAAATCATTATAACATGTATTTATACATAGCACATAATAATTGATCATGAAAAACAAGAATAATATCTATTTCATTATTGATTTAACACAATCCATATATCGTGACTCTGACATATTAAAATAAGGGTACAGGTATCAAAGGACGGTTCGATGCATGATAAATATTAGGTCTTAAAATGTTAGGTATTTTCTTACTAATTATATTTTCTCCAAATTCTTTATTCTTCCAATGCATGATTTCATCGAAAAGAAACACAAACAATCGCGTCAGGCTTGCGCGTGCTGGCGCATCCGCATGAGCTGGAACAGCCCTTTACACGGTCCTTAAGCGGCGTGCAGATGCCGGACGGCACAAATCAGGTGCGGATTCAGGCCCGCTGCCTGACGGATGGCTGGGGCGAAGAAACATACGTCCTCACCCTGCCCTGACTTTCATCTTTCCAAAAATACTCGCGCCGAAGGCATGCGCCGCAAGGCGCATTCACACCCGGTGATACGGGCTGCCCGCCAGAATGGTTGCAGCGCGGTAGATCTGCTCGGCCCGCATCACCCGGTCAATGTTTTTTCCACGGAACCTACGGTAACTTTTCCAGATCCCTCTATTACGTAATATACCTTATCCGAGTCTCCGTGATAATGCACTTTTTGGAATTGACCCGGTTCCATACAATAGACATCGCAAAAGAATTTATCAGTATCAAACAAACTGACTTTATTCAGTTTTTCAGATTTGAATGCGATTGAATCTCGAACGTTGATTACTTTCATTATATCCAGAATCCTGCAAGGGGTTAAACTGCAACCGACTGTTGATATATAGCGAGTTAAACCTCCGTCCGCAGGCGACCGATACGACGAAGAAGAAGAGCAATCGGAAGAAGAAGATAGTGAAGAAGGATGCGAGAGAAGCCGAGGAAGGTGGAAGGGCGGAGGTTTCCTCATCTATCTCATCGTCGTCAGCACAATCTGCCACGGGCGATTCTACTTCCACACCCGCTGAGGCCGTTGAAGAGGAGGTGGAGGAGGAGGAGGTGGAGGACGAGGTGGAGGAAAAAGTTGAAGATCTTGACGCGGCTATGCTGTCCCGGTCGCAGATCCAGCAGCTGCTGGCCGATGCGCAGCTCTTTACTTTTTTGGGAAAACTTATTTCGTGGAAAAAGTTTTTAAATTACTTTAAATATAAAGCCAAGTAATAAAAATATAATCGAAACGTTGTTTAGCATTAATAAATGTAGTTTAGAACAATTAATGGCGAAGATTTAATCATACGTCTAAATCTAGCTTTGACAGCATTTCAAGCAATGTTTTGGTAATTTTTTGTTATGTTTTAGGCACCGAAAAAAGTTTTAAAGCAGTATAAAACTGTGGTAGGCACAAATAATTTGGAGTCAACAGTACTCGGGTGGTCGAAATTAGAATCCATATATACACACCTTTGACACCAACACCAACTTACTCTTGCGCTCTGATAAATTAACCTACCAGTATATATTCTGAGTAAGACCCAAGGCGTGTTTCCATCCTTTTATCTGAATTGTGGTGTTAGTTATCTAGTTTAAAGAATTGTTTTTTTGCTTTGGAGGATTAGTCATTTAGTTGATTGATTACTATGACACAACAATTTTGCGTTGGCAAAAATTTGCTGTTCTGAATTTTGTCCTTCTTATTAAAGGCCCTTTTGTTGTCTCGGTTTGTTCAGACTTCGGCCCAGCTGTGACTGTGGGGCGTGCTTGGAACTTGGTTCCCGCTGAGATCCAGCAGTCATGAACACTAGTCTCCTTTAAGAGACACGTTAAAAGTTTCTTATTAAAGGCTTCTTATTAAATGTCTCTTATGGCTCATTTATTATTTTTTGTTCTTTTTTGGGTTGTTGTTTTGTTGGTGCTGTATCCTTGATGACGCGATAATTTTAATGTCGGGTGATGTGAGGGTTGCTGTTTCGTGGGGACTGTCCTGTGAGTTGATTTATTACTACAACTACCACCATTACTACTACTACACTACTCCATTTACAATATCGAGGGAAACTTGGACTAAATCAAAAGATAATACTTGCATGCAAACTGTCAAAATAGCATATTTCAAGGATTGGATTGGGTATTAAGTTGGAACTATCAGAGAATGCTTAAAGGGGAAGGTCGTCTCACCAAAAGGCAGTATGTGTACACTGATGCTAATACTACTGTTACTGCTATATATTTACTACTACTACGGCTACTACATCTGTTGCAATTACTTGTAAGGTTAAGAAATAGGATTTCAACATAGTTTTGTTTTCAGATTACACTTCAGAAATTTGTTTTAAATTGTTTTATTAGATTGAAAAATGTGCTGAAAAGCCAAACGCGGAAAAATGGAAACGTGAGATGGTACGAGGAAAACGTACGATTGTTTCTATTTTTTAAGCAGGTCAAGGCAATTTTTTAAGAAAATTCTAAATGAAAGCATAATTCTGGCTCGACAGATCTGGGAAATAGACAAATCTAATTTGTATTTGTTTTACAGGGCGAAACGTAATGAAACGGATTTTTTACGCAGAGGCGAACATTAACATACCAAGGAGTTGGCTTGAAAAGCTTGTACCAACATCAAAATGTTCCCAATTACTCATTATTCGTTCCATGCCTTCTTATTTTCTGTCAGATTTCTGCTACAGACAGAAAAAGGCTGCACAAAGCTGCATCTTCTCTAATTCCGAAAAAATTTGCCTTAACTTTTGATTCTGATTTATTAATTAAATATCTTATGTTCGAAAGTTAAGCAAAGTTCAACTCGAGAGATTAAAAACTGTGTACATAATTGGCCCTACAGTTGTGTACAGCGTTCATCATCAGCAGTAAAATTCCCAAAAAATGGGTGTTAATGTATTTAGACACCTCCTTGGTCACATTATCCCCATATATTTGACACAGATAACTTTGAAGAGCACACTGCCTTTCCATGAAGAAAGTATAACAGTTCAAAATGGTGATGAAAATGTTTAATCGACAGTGAACATATATAAAAAATTTTAACTGGATATTTCGAACACATGTACAGTGTTCATCATATACAGTGACACCAGAAAAAAAAACAAATCCTATAAAATGCATGATTCTTTCATACAAATAGTACGTTTTTATGTAATTTAAAACAACATTTAGTTTTAAGCATAATAGACAAATTAAATATCTGTGAAGGGTGACCAACACAATAACCATAGAGATATGGTTACTAGATCGTTCAGAGATGCTGAACAAAATGGCCGTCTCAAAATCTTGACTGGAAGTGCCTGGAAAATTATGAGTTAAAGAGGAGGGCTGAAACACTTTTGACTCTAAAGAGGGCATTAGAACTTTTAATTTTCAATGAAATTAGCTTCTTTAAAATATCAATGATATTACACTACTTGAAAAGGAAAACACAGTTTTCCTTCTCTTTACTCCAATGTGGATTTCAAATGCTACTTTAATTACTAGAATTAATACAGCATTAATTACGTTGGTGTTTGCCCCCTCCCTAAAAAGTCCATCATTGGATTGAAAAATTAAATTTTTTATAAAAAAAAAAAAACAATTTGGTTTTTCTTTGGGAAAAGGATTTGAACTCCTTTCCAAAATGAGACTCCTCCGAAGTTAGAATAAAGGCTATGGATATATTTAAAAGATCTTCAAGACACGCCCAGATTTTTTTAAATATATAAGTTTAATCAAATTTAGTCTTACTCATCAAAAATTACGAGCCTGAGAAAATTTGCCTCATATCATCGCATTCAGCATATCAGAGAACCCTACTGTAGAAGTTTCAAGCTCCATTCTATAAAAATGTGGAATTTCGCATTTTTGCCAGAGGACCGATCACGGGTGCGTGTTTATTTTTTATTTTTTTATTTTTTTTATTTATGTTTTTCCCCAGGGGTGATCGTATCGACCCAGTGGTGCTAAAATGTCGCGAGAGGGCTCATTCTAACAAAAGGATATAAAGCTGGGATAGGGAGCATCATTAGTCCTTCTGAGAATTTTTTTAGGGACTAAAGAAATTGGTGATACCAGGAACTCGGTTTCGCCAAGATTTAAATGTGCATGCTTATAATTTTCCTTTTTATATACATTGCTTAATGTGTTTTTCTTTTCCGAGAGCATTGCCCTCTTACTGACGGCCACAGGAAAGATCTCTTAGAAAAAAAAGAAGAATTCACCATATTAACCATGAAAGTGGTGGCCTATCCCAATTTCCAATAATGATGTAAAAAATGAAAAATGTGGGAAAAAACAGATCCCTCGCTATTTCAGCAAGTCCTTGATAAGATAAGAGTACCATTTCACCTCCTCCAGGTATATTCAAGCTGTTGCGAGCCAGTGATCTGTCTTCAATTAAATATCTATTGTGCAGAGATTATTCATGCTTTTAAATGTGCAGAGTCCATGGCAGTGACTGTTAAGAGTATTAGAGTAAAAACCGAAAGATTCAGTTGGTCTTCAAACCCTCTACTTTAAAGAGCGTGCTCTGACTCGAAGTTTTGGCTGAGAATCTGGAATCTCGGCCGGCGCGCGGACGTCGACGATCACGCCAGGACCGTGCTGCGCCACGTGGTCGGCGGCTTCTTTGGCGGGAATTCGCGTTCGCGTCGCTGTCGTGGTGCTCGTCATCTCAGGACCTCCTTTGGCCGAATGCATTGAGTGGGATCTTCAGGTAGCGCGTTCCGTTCGCGGCAGGCTCGGGGAGGCGGCCCGCCGCAATGTTCACTTGGACCGACGGCAGGAGCAGGGCGGGCGCCTCCTGCCCGTCCTCGAGTTGCTGCCGGAGCGCGACGAACTCCAGACCGATTTCCTCGCGGCCGTAACGGACGCGACCGAGGAAGGCCTGGGCAACATCGTCGACGCCGACATGGCTCGGGAATCGGCGCAGCTTACCGCCTTGCAAGTGCGTCAGCAGCTCGGTGTGCAGGTTCTCAATATCGCCAACCAGGCGCCGCAGATCCTGCTCGGCCTGTTCCAGTAAGCCCAGAAAGCCGGGGATAGGCCCGGCTTTCGTTAGAAATGGGGGATGGAAGCGATGCAAGGCTATTCCGCCTACACCAAGACCCAAGCAACCACCGGGTCATATTGAAACAAGCCGACCGATATCTTTTGGTTGTCATGAACCCTAAATACAATGAATTTTACAGTACTTTTTGAATAAAAAAGATTCTAAAAACACATCAAAACTTTTTCACATACATTTTCGGTACGTTTTTATGACTCAAGCCAAAATTGGGAGAGCGGGGATCAAAACCCCCGAAGCCCCCGTCTCCTGGATACCACCTTGAGACAATATGTATTAATTTGAAGAGGTTCCATAGTTCCATCCTCCTAGATATTCTTTTTTATTGACCTAAAACAAGATATAGACAGGAGCTTGAAACTTCTATAATAAGGCTCTATAATACGCTGAATCACATGGTGTGATCTTCGTTAAGATTGTATAACTTTTATCGAAAATATTTTCGATACCCTATTTTCAAAAATAAGCCAAATTTTCTTAGAACCGTAACTTTTGATTGGTGAAACTAATCTCGATGAAACTTATATATTTAAATTCAGCATTAAAATGCGAATCTTTTGATGTAACTATTGGTATTAAAATTCCATTTTTTAGCGTTTTGTTTACTCTTGAGTAAGACTTTGTTATTAGAGAGAGTCATTTCATGGTTTAATGCAAATTAATTGGTCTTGAATGTTGGTAAGTCACATTTTCTTATTTTTTCTCGAATTGGTATAACTTTCCCTCAGCTTACACAACTTCAGGTGTCACAAGACTTTTTGTGTAGACCAGAGAATCAGGTGGTCCGGTTTCTTGGTATCCTACTTGATGAGAATCTTTCATTCAGAAACCATATAGCCATGATTAAGGTTAAGGTGTCATGGAGTTTGGGGATTATTCGAAAACTTAGACACACATTTCCTGGATCTTACAAGGTAAAGGGTTTCCGTAGGATACAAGGTAAATGGTTTCCGTAGGATACAAGGTAAATGGTTTCCGTAGGATACGTAGGATACAAGGTAAATTGTTTCCATAGGATACGTGGGATACAAGGTAAATGGTTTGTGCAATCACTTGTGTAGAATTAAGCATCACTAACAGTAAAACAAACAAGTAACAACGTGCTCACAAACAAACAAGCCTATGAACAAAAAAGAAAATAAAAAATAAATAGAAAAACAAAGTTTGGTTCAAATTGAAAAAGTTATACCCAAAAACATGGTTTACTTGGCAAATATTTTAAATTGTAAAATGTGGGTGCCCAGAGAAGAAAATCCATTTCACCAAGCAATCAAACACAATATCAAGGAAGATATTAGGGGGTACAGCACCTCAATAGTAAGTATCTCTACAAATTGAATTAAAAGTTCAAGTGTCGGCACAAAATAAGGCCCGCATACTGAATAGATACAGCATATTTTAAATTGACAAAATGCGGCTTTTCAGAGAGCTTTCACAGAAAGAACTGAGTCTTGAAACCCAACAGCTAATTACTGTTTGGGCCCCCCCCCCCCTTACCTGTCGAACGAAAATAAGGCACGGATTCTAACCCCACAACCTCCCTGGATACAGCTTTGTTACGACATTTTTTCTTTTAGCTTGCTGATCATTGATAAACAAAACTGAGATAGCTTTTTTTTCTCTCTCACCTGTCGTCATGGAGCAAATCTCCAAAGGAATTCTAGCAGAAGAAGAAAACCATTGGTGTTCCTAATTCTGGAATTTACATTTTCATTTTTTGTTTATTTTACCGGACCCTTCTTATATTTAAGTCTTTGTGGAAGATAAGATAAGAAACGAAGTCTTACAACACAAATTGCATTTTAAGGTTTAGATATTGAACAAGTGGACTCTTTGAAACTTAAATAAGTTTCTCGGTGGAGGAGGAATCTCTCCTTTTCATGGCAATTTAGGCTCAAAGTCCTGAGGTATGCGAAAAAGAAAGGATATTAATCATAATATCAGATTATATTTCAAAATTGCTGAATTGTAAAGAAAATGAAAGAAATAACATGAATAGCTTAAAGGAAACTTAGAAAATTTAGCCAACCAGAAGCCAACGATGTTTAGAAGGATATCGTGTCTCAGAGCTCTTTTTTTTATTCCGACCGGATCCGGTGAAGGGAAGTTGGGGGGCGGAACCTAAAATCTTGGAAAACGCATAGAATGGAGGGATCGGGATGAAACTTGGTGGGAAAAATAAGCACAAGTCCTAGATACGGGATTGACATAACCGGAATGAATAGGCTCTCTTTGGGGGAGTTGGGGGAAGGGTTAATTCTAATAAATTAAAAAAATGAGTTATTTTTTACTTACGAAAGAGTGATCGTATCTGAATTGAATTAGATGTACAGTGCTAAATCTTCCTTTTCAAAATTCAATACTTAAATTTTCTAATTTACTAAATGCCAAATAAGACTTAAGACTTTTTATGGTGGGACTAAGACGAAAAACAAACTATTGCGGGAACTGTTTTTGTTCAGGGATTAAAAAAAGCATTTCTTCCTTTTATATAAAAATAAAAACGTATAGCAATGAGTAAAATCAATTTGCACCAAAGGACATGACATTTTTTATTTAGTCTCTGCACTAGAGGTTGCGGATTTTTTTTTTTTTTTACCCTAACTTCAAATGTTATATTTCGGCAATTTATTGATAGCTCTGACCTCTTAAAATCCAATAATCTTGGCCTAGAGGCTGGGGGTACCTATTAGGCACGTAACTAGGACTTTTGTGTCACCGAGGAATGTTGGGTACATAACGACGAATTAATTAAAATGTATAAAAGTTTGTCCACTCAGCTGGCTTGAGAAGTGCCCCAAGTCTTCTTTATTTGCAGTAAGTGTACTAATATACCCTAGACTGTAGTTCCACCAAAGCCATTGATGACACAAGGCACAGAGGCGACAGAAAAACATCTTTGAGGCACCAATAGTATTTTAAGGATCCAATAAAAAAAAAAGAAATACAGAGGTGGAAGCAATGTCGTACGAGTCTCCCCCCCCCCAATGTTTGGATAACGTGCTTAAATTATGATGAAGACATTTAAAAAATTAGGATGAACGCATATTGATGTGTTTTAAAATACTCTTTCTCTTATAATCTAGTCTAACAGTTCGTGGTAACGGACTGTAAGTAAGAAGCGGCTTGGCTCAATAGTAACAGAGACTCTAAAAACGGAATTTTGATACCTGAGCTACATTCGCCTAATACAGTTACATCAACAAAGGACCACCAACCGTGGAGAATAATTTCCCCTTACCTTAATAGAAGCCAACTTGAAATGATTTTAAAAGCCTGCTCAGATTGTGTTCAACTTTTTTTCGAAATTCAACATCGGGTCTTCCTAGCTTGTGGAGTTGCATCGGAGAGATATCTAGGTCAAGATCCCGCCCATTTTGTTCCATCGCTTCCGAAAATCAAGATCAAAAAGCACTGTAGTCTCTGCCAATCAAGATCTGTCAGTGTTAATTTACAAGAACTAATCAGGTATGAAGGATGTAGATATACATGTAGTACTACCACTAACATTAATACTAACAACTCACTGTAGTACCAAGCCGCCTGAGGCCGATATGGCTTCGTACTCTCCTCCTTCATTTCTGTGAAACAACCAAAAAGACAGCCGCAAAAGCAGTAGTGTTGTCCGTATCACTGCCTTCGCAGCTGTTTTTTTCTCTCTCTCTCTATCTTTATCAGCAATCTGTGGCTCCGAAGTAATAAAGAGTGGCAAACTTGAAATTTTCCCTTTTTAACGGGCCGTGGCCGAGGGGGATGCGATCGTGGAGGCGCTGGTCGCCCAGGCCGAGCGCGGCACGAACCTCGTGGTGCTCACCGACGACGCCTACTTCGGGCTCTTCTATCACCTGGGCGGTGACTCGATGACCGAGTCGCTCTTCGGGAAGCTCACCGGCCTCCACCCGCGCATCCTGGCGGTGAAGCTCGACGGCGCGACCAATGAGCTCTTCGTATGGGGCCTGCGCTGCGGCTTCGTGACCTTCGGGCCCGGCAACCCCGACACCGCCGAGGAAGCGTGCGAGGTTCGGCACTTCGCGATCGGGCGCGATGGTCGTCGTGCGATAAAACTGCGGCGACCATTGCTCGACGTATCGGCGCGTCACGTACTGCGCCGGAAAGCGGCCTTCGTAATGCGTCTGCACAGCAACGGGAGAACGGCTGTAATTGAATTGCCATAGTGCTTGCTGGATTTCCCAGAAAAGCGGCGCGAATGTTTCCTGCCGATGCTCGGTGACGATGTCCCGCGATCCGCCGGCGAAGTTCATGTTGATGTTCGTCTCGCGCAAAGCGCGATTGTCATCGCCGACTATGAATTCTCGTTGTCATTTGTCTTATAAATGCAGACAATTCAATCTTGGTGAAAATTTAACCCGGACAATTAGCATTAATATCTCCTCGTGTAAAATTGAGTCGGCAAAGAGAAATTATGAGAAATAAAAAGAATTTCGTTAATAAATTCTTTCAATTTATCCCAGAGTAAAATTTCTCCTGGAAGGTTTACTCCCCGGAAAGTTCCCTTCCAAAGGATAATTATTCCTGTGAATATACCCCTCAGCAAAAAATTCACCCCCACCCGAAAAATGTATGCATCACGTTGGCGGGGAACTCACCCTCGAACAGCAAGACGCGGTCGCCTTTGTTCCACGGGAAGCAGAGCGCGATGTCGACCACGGCCTGACTCGTCGACGCCACCAGCGCAATGTCCTCCGGCGACGCATCGATCAACCGCGCCAGCAACCCGCGGAGTCGGTCGCGCTGCTCGCGGTACGGCACCCATGCTCCCGTTCCCAGCCGCGCGTAGTCGTCCATCACGCGATCGACGGCGGCGCGCACCGCCAGCGGCGGGGGCGAGATCGCGCCGTGGTTCAGGTAGCAAATTTGTCAACTAGTTGACAAGTAATTTCTCCCCAGCAACACTTTCTTTCCAACTAGCTAGAAACAAACAATGCCCTAGAAGCACTTCTATTAACCATCTAGTTGGCAAGTAACTTTTCCCCAGAAAAAATTTTATTAACCAACTAGCTGATGAAAACCTTGCTCCAGAAAACATTTCCTTTTCCAACTAGCTGGAAAAAGTGGTTGCCCCAGAAACAATTCTGTTAACCATCTATTTTACAAACAATACTGTCCCAGAAACTCTTCTTTAAACCATCTAGAGCGGTGATCACTGCCGCGCCTCCTCACCAAAATACAATCCCTTTGCAAAAGGTTGTCGACAAGGATGGCAAAGAGAAAACGGCTTTGCAGCTGATTGTCGAAGAAGTCGTTAGCGCTGGTGTTGAAGAAATCTGCCTTGTCATCCAACCGGGAGACGAAAGTGAGTTCATCCGGGCCGCCGAATCGCACGCCAGCATTCTCAGCTTTGCGGAGCAACCCGAGCCACTCGGGTATGCCGACGCGATCTTGTGTGGAAAAGACTTTGTGGGATCGCAACCTTTTCCCAGTTTCGACACTTAACGTTAAAGTCGTGGTTATAGAACCTATATAAAGCATGTAATTTTTCAAATAGGCCTATATGCCACAACAATTTTTGTTCCCATAAGAATTTAGTCTCAGTTTCTCACAAGATTTAGTTGTAGTTCTACTGCTACAATTTTGAATAGCCAGCCATATTGTGACATAGTATTTTTGTTTATCAAGCATTAATAACCTTTTGTATTCCCAGCGTCCCATTTTTAACACCCATACTATTTTTGACAAACATAGCATACTATGATTTACTGATTAAAGTTGAGAAATAGCAGCTTGTCCTTCCTATGCATCACTTTTATCATTTTTAGTTCCACTTAAGAGACGTATAAGTGGAAAAAAGACCAAAAACTAGATCAGAGCTAAAGATATTCACAAAAGCACTGAGGGACTCTGATAAAAAGCATTAAGCTGTACGAGAGGGTAAAAGGAACAGAGGAGGAAAAAACTTAAGGTATTCACAAGAGTACTGAGAAGCTCCGCTAGAACCAGGTAGGCTGTAGCCAAAAAAGCAAATAAAAGTACTCCAGCTTCACAGGCTATTACTACTGCTTCTGCTGTTACTGCTACTACTAAGACTACTGCTACTTCTACTACTAATACCACTTCTACTACTGCTAGAACTATTGCTATTACTACGACTACTACTAGGCTATCACTACTGCTACTTCTGTTACTACTACTGCTAAGTCTACTACTAGTAGGCTACGACTACTAATAATAATCATGCTACTGCTACAACTAATGCTACTTCTACTATTGCTACTTCTAGGCTATTACTAGAAGTAGATATTACTACTACTACTTAATGCTACTACCGAATATTTAGAACTAAAAAATAGCAAATTAAAATACAACAATGTTCCAAAGAATTGCAAAACTTCTGTCGTTTTGGTAATTGAACAGTTCGGAATTTAACTGATTAAGTTTTTAGGATAAAAAACATAGTTAACTGGAAAAGAAAGTATACTGCTGTTCTCGATTCTAATTTACTATTCATCTGGTAGTGAGCATTTCCATTGTTTCCTGGTGTTTATCTAGCCATTTGAGCATGAACAGTTCGTTCAAGTATATTTCGAATTTACCATAAAAATGCCATAAGAGATCCGATCACCCGGTCTTAAGTTAAAATACTTCAATTTTTCTAATTTTTCCAAATCAACAACCCCCAGCTCCCCTAAAGAGAACGGATCCGTTCCAATTATGTCAATCACATATCTATAACTTGTGCTTATTTTTCCCATCAAGTTTCATCCGAATCTCTCTACTCTAAGCGTTTTCCAAGATTTCCAGGTTCCGAGATTTCCGTTTTCCCCCTCCAGATCCCCCCAATGTCACCAGATCTGGTTGGGATTTAAAATGAGAATTCTAAAGCACAAGACCCTCATCTTAAAATTTCTATCAGATGCATTTCCAGAAAATACGAGGTGTGGGGGAGAGGTATCCTCCCTCCGATCACTCTGAATCTTAAAAAGGGGACTAGAGCTACCAGTCCAAAGAGCCTCCTCCGCAGTTTATATGATCACCCTTTCTATATAAACCTTACATGCCCCCAAGGCATAACTTACAACCCTCACCCTGATGGCTCTGGAGGGGGGTTGTCATCCTCAAAGACGTAGTTTCCGGATGTTTCATCTACGTTGAACAAAACAGCTATTTCAAAATTTTTAACGTAAAGAGCGAGGTATTGAGGAGGGGACGGACACCCTCATATCCGTAATAATCTCTGTTCCTCTTAATTTTTAATGTTGCTCCTTACTTTCAGTTGAAAAAACTTGTTCTTTTTTATTTAATTTCTCATTGTTTTTTTTTAAATAATGCTGGAAAATCGAGCGCCCCCTTCATGGAAATTCTCTTCCCTCATAATAAACTCCTTCGTGGAAAGATCCTCCCACGTACCCCCCCACCACCATAAAAAATCACCCCTGAAAACATCTGTATACTTCCCAATGGGAATTTATTTTATGTTTTCATGCCAAAACCAGAAGTAAAACATTGTCGAGAAGAAGAGCTTTAAAAATTGATACATAAAACTGTTTAGATAAGAAAGTCTCGCTCCTTTATTGAATTCAGTGAAAAAAATGCGTTAGGAGTACACCGAAACTTTCTAGGGCTGTAGGTCTACCATTAGTCGGTTGAAATCTTAGAGCAGTTTTGATTTCTGATTTCATAAAATTAATTTTAAGTTGGTATTTCTTTGAAATTAGTTTTTAAAATAGAATTTAAAATTAGTGCCCATCGGCTGCATCGGCAACGTCTTCAACCCGGGCTGGGAGACCAACTGCGCCGCGCTCGAGACCGTGCGCCAGTGCAGCGGCGGGTTCAGCTACCACTCGGACACCAAGCTCTGCACCCCTGGGTGCTGGTGGCCGGCGCAGGTGCCGGACACCGAGGCCTTCCCCGACGGGGGCTGCGACTGCGGCTCGGTCGCCCCCGCCTGGCGGCCCCGGCGCTGCGGCCCCCCCTCGGGCCCCCGGCCCCGCCCCGGGCGCCCGCCCAGCCCCCCCCCGCCCCCGCGTCCCGTTTTACATAGAGAAGAATACGACGCACTAAAGAAACTAACGGTCCATTTGTACAAAAGTAAACAATACTTATGGTCAAAAATCTTTCCAGGAACAGACATCATCGTATCTGAAATTATAGAGGAATGTGTCAATCCTTCTTTTGGTTATACTTCATTAAAATATAAAGTAAATTGCAATACAACTAATCAATCAAGTTTAAAAGGACTATGTCGAAACAAAATACGGGCAATTATGCAAAAATTTAACACTAACCATACATTAGAAAGTTTTAAAATATAACTGGGATCTGTAAATCTTTAATACCAATGTTGCTTTATGTTACCCAGGAGGCGTGGCTAAAACCATTCTTTTTAAAACAAGTGCTTTTAACCTGTAGACTCATTTGTTTTTCATTTCCTCTGCACAATTCATATTACGAGCTAATGCCTTTTAACTGGTCGACTGTTTTGGCTAAATGGCGAAAGCAGAGGAAAGGATGGAAATAAGAAAGTATGTTCACTGCTTTGTCTATCACTGGTAGATTGACTCTCCAACGACTTTTCAGCAGTTTCTTTTTCAATGATGAGCCAATTTAAAATCCTTCAGCATATAAAAGTTGCAGGAAAATGTTGTAGTATAAAAAAATCGAGTCTATTTAACATTTTTTTGGTCATTACGAAAGGTTTTAAAATAAATCAATTTTCGTCCAAATGAGCCATTAAACAACTCTCTATGACGTTCTGGTACCCTTCCAGCCGGGGAGAAAAATGGAAAAGAAAAATGCCTTTGATGCAGAATATCGTAGTTCAAGCAACTTTTCTTGTTTTTCAAGCCAATAGATTTTTCTCGTTATTCAAGCCACATGTCCCCTGTGGTCTAGCCGCAGGCAATGCTGGGTCCCGGCAGCTTTGCAACCGGTCCCCATTAAGACACGCGGCAAGCTTCTATATATGGATTCTCATTGTTCCTTGTGTTCTAACCGCAGACAGTGTTGGATTCAGTTTTTTTAAGCTTTTACCTAATTTTGATTTCTTAATTTTTCTTTTTTAGTTTTTCTTTTCTTTTTTAGCACAAGTCCTAGATATGTGATTGACGTAACCGGAACGAATCTGCTCTCTTTGGGAGAGTTGGGGGGGGGGGGCAGGGCTTTGCGTACTTTCTTAACTTCATCATCCAAGGTAGCCGCTCTGACTTTGAGTTGTTTGGCCTCATCTTCGCGTACCTGATCATATTCGAGCGGTGACAAAGTTGCCAGACGGGCGACTGTTTCAAATAGTATTTTTTCTTTCTGCGGTATTTCTTCAACAGTAGAGTCGTTACTTTCTGTGCTGGTGTTATCTGTAACATTTACTACAACGTTCTTTTTAGAGCTTGATATCTTATTATCCAGAAACTCAGCTCCACGTTTAGCACTGTCATTAATAAAACCAGGAAATTATTGCATGCCGATTTCTGTTTTTGTCCGTTAAACTTCTCGCATATTGATTTTTCTCATCGTAAAACTTATATAATGACTTTCTTTCCATGCAAAACTTATTTTTTTAAGGAACTTTTTGCGTGCTGATTTTTGTTCGTGTAACTTCTTGCATGTTGATTCCTCTCTTCGTGCAACTTGTACATTGATTTTTCTCCTTGGGAAAATGAGTTTGTTTATGGAGCTTGTTACGTGTTGATTTTTTGCTTATGGAAATTCTTGTGTGCTGATTCTTGTCATCTGCAAATAGGACAGAAATGGAATCACTGAAAAACAAGAAATCATTGAACACGTGACATTTTTTCATTGGGAAACATGAAAAGAAATCATCGAAAAAAAAAGACAATATTTTTTATAATAATATTCGTACTATAGCTAGATAGGTCAAATCTGTTGTAGTTCAGTCATAGAACTTAGTAGTTTTACTGTTGTTTTACTCTTTTTACTTCCAATATTCAGATCAAAACTCGAAAATAGCTCCAAATTCTGTTATTTATAATTGAAACGCCTAGCGAGCACTAACGAAGTATCAAAGTAAAAATAAGCCAAGTTCCGTAACTCAGAGCCATTACCCCGGGGATGGGGGGGGGGTCCACCAAACCTGGAAATATATTTATTTGAGCTTTGAACTATTTTGAACAAATTGGATATCTCAAAATTTTGTCCGGATGCCCTTTGGGAAACTGGGGTGTGGGCTAATTGTCCATTGATCACTTTAAATTCACTATTTTTAACAAATTGGATATCTCAAATTTTTTTCCAGATGCCCTTCGGGAAAGTGGGGTGTGGGCTAATTGCCCATTGAAAAAATTAGGTACTTAGGAACTTACGAACAGGTGATCCAAATCTTAATGAAATTTGATATCTAGAAGCATCTTGTGCTTTAGAACTCTCATTTTAAATCTTGACCATATCCGGTGACATTGAAGGGATTTGGAGGGGGAAACTGGAATTCTTGGAAAACGTGAAAATCGAGCTATCTTACGAATGGGTGATCGGATCTTAATGAAACATGATATATAGAAGAATATAGAAGAATGTTATGTCTCAGATACTCCATTTTCAATTCGAATCAGATCCAGGGACCAAGAAGAAAATGGAGCTCTTTTCAGGAGCGGAGGAAGATGATGGAATATGATATTGGGCAGAAGCAATGGTAGAACAATGCAATGGAAAAATCAAATATAGCTATTTCATCTCTTGACAACTGGCAGGAACATGATTCACTAAACTTCTTTGTTGTATTAACATTTCTCGCATCAGTGTAAGAATCAGTCAGTGAAGCAGAGCCTTGGTGTGAATACAGAATTAATTTTTGATAGGGGTATCGATGAAATTTGGCTCCATCATTGGTATTTTTTGGGACAACAAATTAGTGACATGACTCGTAACTCTACCAAAATTCTGTAACACAATCACACAGAGTCGGACACAAAAGACACAAAGACAGACACAGAGACATGCAAACAGACGCTCGTTAACACGGGTAGGGTGGGCGAGAGATAAAAAACACACACGAAAACCCAAAGTCAAATACACAGAGACACACGCTCAATTACATAATCATGGGGGAGAGAGACAAAAAACACACATAAAAACGCACACACATAAAATTCAGACACACAAAAACACAGAGTCAGACACGAAAATACATTTTCATTAATATAATTTGTATGTACAATAAAAGTTTGTTAGAAAATTAATAACACTTATCATACAGGCTGAAATTTACTTCCTGGCCTCCCTTGGAATCGGTTGCTAGGGCACCGGATGAATTGGATGCTAGGAGCCTCGTTGGAATTGACTTCTAAGGCCCCTGGTGAAATTGGAAGCTAGGGGTTCCAGTGGAATTGACTGCTAGGGCCCCCATTGGAATTGACTGCTTAATCCCCATTGGAAATGGTTGCTAGGGCCCCCGTTGGAATTGGTTGCTATTTCACCTTTTTTAGGGTTAATTAGTATTTTGTTATATTTTATAATAAAGTTAAAGTTTGGTGCAAAAGTAGAGGGCCGTGGGCAAATGGCAGCTCCTTCATACTAAGAATAGCCCTGAATATTATACTTAAAATTTATAGAAATAGAAATTTAAAACTATTTTTTTGTAATTAAAGTCAACAGCAATTTTTTTATATAAAATGAACGAAAGTTTCTCGATATACGAAGTGAACTCCCACCCCGCTTAGCTTCATTTTTCACCCCGAATTTTTAGTGTATTATAAAAATAACATCATCTAAGTAGTTTAAGGTGTCCGTTTTATTTCTCATTCCGGCAGAACGGCCATTGTTGGGCCTATCATCGTTTAGGACTAAATTTATGTGTTTAAAAGTAAGTGTTTTATCATCATCCAGTATTACTGTTGTTTTGTACATGTTTCATGATCTAAAGCTATTTTCCAGTATCCTGCGGTCATACCAAAATTGGGGTTTTTGACTCTCCTATCGACTCCAAAATTGAATCTATTGTGGGTAATTTCATGACATCTTTTACCGTTACTGCATTTGCATAATTATGTTGAACGTAATGACCAAGACCACACTGATTTTCAACAACACTGCTTTTCCATCATCCATAGTAAGAGAAGATACCAATGAAAGTTGTAAAAATAGTGAGTAACACAAACAACCTAAACTTATATTTCGGCTATATATGCAAGTCAAATTTGAAAGAGTCTTAGACACGGGTGGACCTGAGCCTTGGCCTTACTATGGGAAGTGAGGACGCTAAGATTTTGGAAATTTTAGCCTGAAAAGTTGTTTTATATATGAGTTTTTGAGTAAGTTGTTGTAGTAAGGAGCGACCCGGCTCAATAGTAACCGAAACTCTAAAAAATGGAATTTTGATACTAATAGTTACATTAAAAAAATTGCATTTTAATGCTGATTTTAAATATATAACTTTCATCGATATTAGTCTTACCTATCAAAAGTTAAGAGCCTGAGAAAATTTGCCTCATTTTAGAAAATTTGTCTTATTTTGGAAAATAGGGAAAAACACCCCCTAAAAGTCATACAATCTTAACAAAAATCATACCATCAGATTCAGCGTATCAGAGAACCATCAGCTACTATGTCTCAGTCTAAAAAGTATCCTATTACTAAGTAATTTGCTACTTACAGAGACCAGGCTAATGACTCGATAAACTACACTCACTCTTACGACCTCTCTTATTCAGTGGTCTAATCAGGGTCTGAGTACCTACTGAGTCACCTTCTCAGTAGGGGCACACCCCAGGCCTCTCAGCACGTCCCCAGGCAGCGGATAGGGGTCTGCAGATATGCAGGGTACCTCCAGTGGTGATGGAGGTGCAGCCCGAGGGGGGGCAGCCCCTGGGAGTCATAAATATAACCGGGATCGCGCTGTACCACCGTCCGCTGGAGGAGAGCCCGGCGTACGACCTGGCATTCGCCGGCGTGCAGGCGCCGCCCGCGCCGCTGGATCGCGCCAGCGTCTCGCAGCTGCTGTACGACAGCCTGGCCATTTCCGCCTGGAAGGAGGCCGGCGGCAATCGCTGGGCGCTGCGGGTCAACCCTTCATCCGGCAACCTGCACCCGACCGAGGCCTACCTGCTGCTGCCGGCCGGTGCCGTCGAGGCGCACGCTGTGCTGGCGCACTACGCGCCTGACCAGCACGCGCCCACATAAGAGCTTCCACAAAAACATGGGATTTTATAAACCCCACTTTGTTGCTCTACGGAAGTCCGATCCTTTCCAGAATTTAAAAACTAGCCAAAGTATTACTACCTCTTAAAGCTACCTTTAAGCCATTATTTTGTAAAATTCTTTTAAGTTTTTCACTCAAACCTGGAACATATGGTAGAGAATAAAAAATATCTTTCTTTTCTGTTGTTTCCAGAATATCGTCAGAACATTCTAGAAATGTTTTCCTTTTTTTCGAAAAAGTCTGGTCAATTAACCACGTGAATGTTCTTTGAAAGATTCTCTAACAATCCAGGTAAAATTGAATCACGCAAAATTGTATGCTCTTGACTTTTTGAATCAAGAACAGAGATGATTGTTTTGGGTTCTCTGTTTGCCATTTCATAAAGAACTCTTTTGCTAGTCAAGCTAGAGTTGAGTACTTCAAGATATCCCAGTCCAATCATTGTTTGGTTTAGTGATTTTAGTTCTAATGAAACCGGATTTGTTTGACCAAGTGTTTGAGAAGGAGAAAGTGTCGGTTCGAGATTTTGAATTCCATAATGGATAATAGGAATATGTCTAAAAATGCATATAAAAAAGTTTTTTTTTTGTATTTTTCGTGAGCCACTTGATTTTGACCCAAGCGAAATATTCAAAGTCTAGATCTTTTTTAATTTTAACAACAATATTCTGTTTCCCTTTTAATCAAATTACATATTGAATGAATGAACTCTTTATTAACTACTAAATTACAAAAACTATACATACACACAACCGCCCGGGGAAGGCTCAAAAAACCTGATGTTGGACGGCTGCAACCCTCTGATTCTCAACCTATTTATTACTTCTTTGGGCAATCCCACTTGGAAAATTCTTTTTAACCTACTTTCATTGAAAAAGGACTTGTTTTTCTTTTAATTTTCAATGGTTTTTCCAATTATGTGAGAAATTCTCCCTCCGTGGAAAATTTTTCCTGAAAATTCTCCCCTCCCAGTGTCTCAATGGAAAGTTTCTCCCGCATGAAGTTCTCCCATAGAGATTCTATCCCGTATAAAATCCCCCTGCCCGAGAAAATCCCCAGACAATCTCAACTCCTTTAAAAATTTTCTCGGAATATCTCCATGTGAACAATTAAGAAATCAACAAACTAAAACCAACACAGACAATATGAAAAAATTACTGGTTGGATGTTTTACAATATTTGGAATTGCCATTATTGTGTTTTTCTTTACTGATGTAAAAATGATGTATTGGAATTCTCAAACATTGGGTAAATACACAATTGAAAAGACCAACCTATACGTGGATGGAATTCTAAATTCAAACACACATACACCAATCAAAAGCATACTTGATCAAAACCCTCAGATCGATACACTGATCCTGGTTGATGTAAACGGATCAATAGATTTCAGGAAGGGTAGAAGATATGTTGACCAAATTTTCACTCTCAGGTTAATAATTGAGAAGTGCTCACACACTTTTAGTTCTCAATTTTATAGATTATGAGCAAGCGTTCTATCCAGCTGATAGAGGAGCTTTTGCAAAGGACTTATCATTCTATGGTATACCAGAAAAATACATTAAAGTGATTAGTGCTATGCATGAGAATAACAATGGTGCGTTTACGGTAGGAAATGAGGTTAGTAGCTGATTTTATATTAAATCAAGAGTTCAGAAGGGTTTTGTTCTGGTACAAGAGGTGTACCAATAGAGGTGAAGTCTACTAAAACGGTACAATTGTACCACCGTTGGCAACACTGGTCATGAGTTTATCGGTAAATATAAAAGAAAATGTTCTACCACTCTTGTGAAACTTCAAAAGGCATGGGAGAGAGGTTATAATATAATTTTTTGTGGGGGAGGCCTTAAACTAATCTCTTGCGATTTTTTAAAAATCATATTTGTAATCTTTTTGTTGGATGGGGGTATCGTCCCCCCATTAAAGTCCATGGTGAAAATCTCTAAGAACCTGCTTTATTTTTCAGCGTCACTATGAAATACATATCGCTCAACCTTTGTTTTTTTTTAAATACAATCTGGTAGGCATTGATGACCTTATCCAAGTCAAAATCCCAAAGCCAATCAGCATCGCTATCATTTTCAGTTTTGATATGTTTTAACTCTCGCTGTACAGGTAGATTTTCATCTAACTGCGCGATTTTGCGTTCTTTAGCCGCAAGCCTGTTTTCATGCTGTTCTTGTGATTCCTCGGTACGCTTTCTTTTCTTTCTTTCTCTATCAGCCGCAAGCCTGTTCAGCTTTCCGATGGATTCGATTTCTTTAAATTGCCGTACTTGCTCCTGCATTCGTTGTACTTCCATGCGAAGTTCGCTCACCTCTTGCACATTTTTCGCTACTAGCACGAAGCGAACCCCTTCGCTCCAACAGACTGGATAGGTCGTGACCATGACTTTCAATGTCGAGCCGCCACGGGTCCGAAAGCAAGCCTCTCGAGATCCATGACCATTCTGGTTTGAAGACCACCAATCCAACGGAACCAAGGGTTCAAGCATCACTAAGGAATGCCCGCACAGCTCATGAGGGCTAGCAACCCCTGTGTACAGGCATGGAGTTCAAATGAGAGAAAATGCTCAGGGGAGGGCTAGCAACACCTGTATGCATGTCTAAAGGTAAAATGAAAGAAAATGCTGACGGGAGGGCCAGCAACTCAAGTACACACGTCTGGTGTTCAAATGAGAAAAAATGTTCAGGGGATGCCTAGCAATCCCTGCATATATGCCTGGAGTTCAAATGAGAAAAAATGCACAGTGGAGGGCTAGCAACCACTGAATACACGCCCAGAGTTGAAATGAGAGAAAATGCTAAAAAAGGTAAAAATCTAAAAACTAAAAAAAAAACTGAAAAAACTAAAAAAGGTAAAAACTACAAAAAAAACTAAAAACTAATAAAAAAAAATTAAGAATAAAAATAAAAAAAAAAAAGATAAAAACTAAAAAAAAAAGTAAAAAGAAAAAACGAAAAAAAAAAAAAAAAAAAAAAAAAAAAAAAAAAAAAAAAAAAAAAAAAACAAAAAAAAAAAGTAAAAAGAAAAAACGAAAAAAAACTAAAAAAGCTAAAAAAAAGGTAAAAACCAATAAAAAACTCATGCCCTCCATGCCCTTGATGTCCTGCATTTCCATGACCCATAGGTTGTTGTTGCTGAAATTGCTGTTGTTGGAACTGCTGTTGCTGTAATTGAGCTTGTTGTTGTTGTAACTGAGCCTGCTGTTGCTGCATTTGCGACTGCTGCTGCTGTCCACCAGGTTGCTGCTGAAATTGACCTTGCTGAGGTACTTGTCCAGCGAATTGGCCACCCTAAAAAAAAAAATTGTCGGTCTCTTAAATTTTGTATGCTATTATTAGAGCATATACTCGTTTCCCTTCTATCACTTATTGCATCCCAAGTCACTGTGTGAGTAAACCTTATTTTGATTGCAAAACATTCACTATTTAAATTAATGTAGTATTTCAGTAATATAAAAGTTTTGTATTCTATAGTGCCACTTGGAAGTTTCATAAAAACCACTGATGAAAGTAAAATGTACATTTGAATTGGTTACAAAAGAAATGAAAATATTACTAAACACTTGGCAGAAAGGAATATCCAGTGGCGGATCCAATTTGTTTGCTTCGATAAACTTGCAAGCAAAGAAATACCCGCAATTTAAAGTAAATAAAAAATCGGTTAGTAAAATTGGAAAAATAGGGTAAAATTAATAAAGTAAGGTAAAATAAGGTACTTTCTAAGAAATAAAGGGTAAAATTGGTGTTTTAAAGTTGCCCTGTAGCTACAAGACCAGCTGAGATCTTTTTTTTTTTTAAGCATCACTTTCAGCTTTTAATGAAATTCTTAAATGATTCTGATTTTCCTGGGCTAAAAAAGCTAATGCCCCTTCATCCAGAGTTTCGCCAATTTAATTAACTGTCTAGTTTATTCCTCTTGTAATGTTGTGAGAGAAAGTAAGACAATTAAAAAAAAATCGTTTAGTAATTCTGTCAAAACCCCCAGTGTAACATTTCCCCTGGAATATTTACTCCCCAGAAGCTTCTCTCCCCAGGGAAGATTCTCCCTATGGAAATCCATACCAAGCACATGTAAACAATAGGCAAAGTTCACAACTTGAAGCCCTTCTCCCGAGGACTGTAGGGGGTCACTTTGCACCCAAAGACATAGTTATCAGATTTTTTGACTATGCAGAACAAAATGGTAATGTCACATTTTTGATCAGGTGAGACCATTCTCCCATGCTTGGCACACTTTTTTGTTACCCGTCACCTGCTGCATAGGTTTTCTAAAAGTTGGCCACCCTCGATCTAATGTTTCACTGTATCCGCCAGTGCTAAATAGGTGTTAAACAATGATTGTTCGCAAAAACCTATTCGAAATTATTTACCGTAGCGAAAGAAAACGTTGTTTATGCGCTGAACGAGTTTTGAGGGTTGGCTTTGAAATGACTAGTTTGCATAAAGGAGACTGATAGTAATAAAAATCCTAGTGAAAATTGTTATATTTTTAGCACCAAAAAAAAAATAAAAAAAATTCATGATTTAAAAGTCAGACATGCCGTGCTTTATATGAGTTTTCCAAATAACATGTATTACAACTTATTATAGCGTACTGCCTGTATAATTACATGTACTATATGTATGTTTAATTATTTATCGTATTACACTTATGTATTCCTTTACGCTTTCACTCAAAAGGTTTACCAAAATCTAGAAAGAATGAAATATATAACATTTCATAAATACCGTTTTATTTCAACATGCAATACAAATTATTAAAACAAAACCCTTTTTCCTGACCCAACCGCGCGGGCCGAGCATAACGAACCTTCAGTTCGATGACGGGCCATGCATAGCCGGACTCGCGCATTTCTCGGTAGTTGTATTTTAGCTTGTCCATCAGCGCGCCACGCGCGATTTCAAAGTACTTGACGTAGTGGCCGTGCCACGCGACCTCCAGCACATCGACATCAAAAAATGGGATATCGACCGTAACCTCAGCGGATAGTACGGGAGGCAGCTTTTCCATTTGCTTAGTCCCCGTACAGGGACCAATGCTGCTGTCTGATCAGGTCGCACATGCTGGTAGATTCCCTGATCAATAATCCAGTCATCCCCTAAAAATCGTCCAGTTGAGATGCGTTTAACAAATTTTGACTGACTCGGCTTCCTTACATCATTCATATTGTAATGCTATTGTAATATAATTGTTTCAGTGGCAATTTTAGGCCCCGGCAGGAGGGGGGCCAGCTACTCCCTCCCAGTTTTTCTGACATTAAATTCCTTTTATTTTATATTTTTACACTCCTGTGGTATACCTCATCCCCCCAGATTGTGAGGCCTACAGCCGCTACTGGATTAAGAGCCGGTTGATGAATGGTGTACCGTGCAGAAATTCCCAATCCCACGAATTGATCGACGAAGCGCGGATCCGTATCAGTGGTTCGTCGTCCTTCGGGATAGGTTTTGGAACCTCTTTTAGTTCCAGACGATCCGGTGGCCCATATTGGGTAAATACAATCGCTTTCATGAGCATATCTAGTTGAGAGCGGGCTTGCGACACTATCATTTGAGCTTGTGAAGAAGCTCCTATTGAATAACACCGCGAAGAAAACGGATTGCGTTGCCCTTGGGGTAGCAGCGTTTATCTATATATCTATCTATATATCTATATATCTATCTATCTATCTATCTATCTATATATCTATCTATCTATCTATCTATATATCTATCTATCTATCTATCTATCTATCTATATATCTATATATCTATATATCTATATATCTATCTATCTATATATCTATATATCTATATATCTATATATCTATCTATCTATCTATATATCTATATATCTATATATCTATATATCTATCTATATATCTATATATCTATATATCTATATATCTATATATCTATCTATCTATCTATGACAGGAATCAGAAGTGGCCTCTCCAGCCTCTACTGAGTAAAGCAAATTCTGGATTAGAAAGTTTTTATTCATTTTTGTATTATTATAATGTTAATATTACTTAAGTTTTTGATCCACCTGCTCATCCCTGGTTTCTAAACCGTTTGAAAAGCGAAATAACCAAAGGGGACAAAATATCCGTAAGATAACCAAGGGCTGGTCAGGTTGTGAAACTAGCATCGGAAGTCCTTGATTTTGGAATAATGTTTCGTTTAAAATTGTAACATAGAATTATTAATAATTGTTCTCATTGAGCCATCAGATAGATATAGAATTAGCTCTAAGGGAGATGCTTGGGGAGGTTAAATGAAGAGGTTGCTGTATAATCCCCAGGGACATAGCCAGGATTTGTTGAGGGGTATTTTTTCGGACTGGATGTAGTGCAAAAGAAACTTTAAAAACTAAATAAAAATGTGAAATTGATATCTACTCTCTTATGATTTCTGGGAATATTTCTCGTTTATGCTGCTATTGTGAAAGTCAAGAGTGACATGAAACCCCAAAATGAGCATAATTTATTCTGTATGCTGTTTTGTCGCCAGCCCAAAATTAAGTAACCTAATTGGTTTAAAAAAATAACTTTTGACCTGTATTTCAAATTCAACCAAAGTTAATTTTGTAGGTTGAATTGTAACTTGGTTGGTTAATAAAGTTCTTATTAAATTGAATTCTTTACCAAGGCTCTATTTTTTTAGAAACTCTACTCTACTTTTACCTAACTACTATTCTACTTTTTGCGAGAAGCCATGGATTTTCTTAACTATCCGATTAAGGCCAGACAAAGTACATTCGAAGCAAGTCCGGCCACCGTAAAGAATATCAATTTCGAATCTGGAGAATTTTTTTTTTGTTTTTATTCTGTAAAACCTTATTCTTTTAATTTTCTATGTGAATCATCAGTCCTTGAATAGTTTGAATAATAGAGTTCTAAAAGTTTGTTTTCTATTCTGATCTTGCCAGTACAAACCCCATGTCTTTTTACACAGGGTTTTCGCTCATTGCTTCTTTTTAAAAAAAATTATTTTTTTTTGCAACCAAAAAGTTTACAAATACTTTTAATCATTGGCACATCATTTTTTGAATTTACCTGAGCTTATATGCATGATATTTTCTGTTCGTTTTAAGTTTCAATGCTGCTCCTTACTTCCAGTTGAAAACACTTTTTTTATTTATTTTCTCATTGTTTTTTTTTTTTAAATAATATTAGAAAATCCTGCGCCCCCTTCATGTAAATTCTCTTCCCTCATGATAAATTCCTCCACGGAAAGATCCTCTAATGTAACCCCCTCCCCCAACCTATCCCCATCCCAACTCGAAAAAGTCCCCCTAGTAGCATCTGTATACTGTCCGACAGCCATCACTATATGTAAACAATCCCTGAATCACGAAGATCGTTCAATCAGAATAAATAGCTCTTTTGAAATTACTAAAAATACATTTGCGTAAAGTATTGAGGAGGGGACGAACCCCTTCATATACGTAATAATTTCTGCTCGTCTTAAGTTTTAATGTTGGTTCTTACTTTCAGTTGAAAAAAGTTGTTTTTATTTAATATCTCATTATTCTATATAAATAGGCCCTAATTCTCTTCCTCCATGTTAGATTCCTCTATGGAAAGATCCTCCCATGCAACCCCCTCCCCTCAACCCCCCCCCCCCAAAAAAAGTTCTAGTTGCATTTTAAAGTTACCAAATATTGGAGGGCAGCTAGGCCTCCTCCCCCAGTTCTTTTTTTATCAAAGTTATCCGATCAAAACTATGAAAAAGCCATTTAGCCAAAAAAAAAATTATTATGCAAATTTCGTTTTAAATATTCATGTGCGATGAGTCAAAACCAAAACATGCATTAATTCGAAAACATTCAGAAACTAAATATTTTTTTCTTTAACTACAAGTAATGAGCGAAGTTAAAACTTAAAACCAACATAAATTATTCCATATACAAATAAATGTTGTAGTATACCTTCACTGTATTGCAATTACAAAGAGATCAAAACGTTAAATTCTTTGTGGAATAAAAAATGGCTTTTAGAAATAAAAATAAAATATGGAACAAATAAGAACACTTTAAAATTAAAGACAACTAAAAGTAAGCCACAATTACCAATAATTATTTATTTCAGAGTTAATTTTTTATATTCCAGTTCATTATCTGCTTTTATTCCTTAGTCATAAATAAGGTAATATTTGTTGTAAAGTAAATAACTTGGTAAAATTAACATAGTTGTCGGCGGTTTCAAACCGTTCCGTGTATTCGTCGAGCAGTTGGATCTTGGCGTTAATTTCTTGCTCGTTATGCTCAGGATGAGACTGAATATTTTCCCAGGCCTTTTGCCAGCCAGGCGTTATGGCTCGCAGACAAAAAACATATTGTCCGCCCTCATGCCCGGCGCCAAACAAGGGGCTCCCCTGTGGCGTCTGCTTCCAGTTGTAGCGGGTCAGTTTGACGACCTTGTCAGCCAGGATGGCCACATTCAGTTTCGGTTCCTGATTATCGCGGAGTACTTTGGCGAAATCCAACGTAGATTCAGCGGAATCACCGCGTGGGTGGGACCGGGAAACTCACGGACCAGATACCTCAGATGGCTCGAGACCCAGTCGACCGCGTTGCCGGGAAACGAGATCCCGCCGACCGCAATGCCATGGGTTGCGAGCTCATCGCGCAGCATTTCCGAGATGAATCGTTTGTCGCGGTCGCGTTCGGGCACCGAGTCGTTCGAGCTGTCGCCATAGAGGATCGCGGTCGCCGAGCCATGGTCGCGGTCGAGGATCTGAGTCTCGTTGACCACATGTAGACATCTTCTACCTCTATGGTCATTAGAAGCTATGTGGCCAAAGCTTTGGCAATTTGAGCACTGTATTGCCCAGGTGACAAATTGCTTTACTGTATACCTTGCACACTAAACAGAGATTTTCAGTAGGAACTGAACACCCTGATTGAAGGCGCAAACCAAAGGAACAACCACAGGGGTTGGATTTTTGAAAGCCATTGTCTCTTGCGGGATTCTATCATCACCTTGGACCTCCCTAATAAAATCATCTATATTGGTGACCTTCTCAGATAGGGTGAATGCTTCAGAAAAAAAAAAACTGACTTTTCTTACTTTCACAGTTGGAAAATCTGACAAAAACTGAAAATCTGAAAAAAAAACTGACTTGATAAGATGCTTTTTGTCAAAGAAAAATTCAATTCAGTGCTTCAGAAGACTCAATAGTTTCTTCAGAGGGATTTTTGGCCAAACCACCAAAAAGATTGCGTGCTTCAACTACTTTCGTCATCAGGTTAGTGACAATCTAACCTAATCAGGTTAGTGACAATTTTTTGTTGTTGTAAAATTGCACAAACGTCTAAATTCAGACAATCGTGCAGCATGTTCTGATTGTTACTGAAATCGGCACGACCGCAATTCCGTTCATGGTTTTGGCAAAAAGTTTCTACTTTGATATGATAATTTTGCCACAGACGTGGCAGAAATGACCAGTTTTTGGATCGTTCCGGGAATTTGATCGTACTGCGTAGTTCATTGATGACGGTTCGCAGTGTGCCAATGACAACTCATGGCACATAGGACTCATAGGGCCGTCGCGAAAAACTTCCGCTTTACATCCAACTTCGGGTGTCACAGAGCAGCTTCGGCATTTCAGTCTTGTCCATGAACATAGATAAAGAGCACAAGGGACAGCATCCTGGCGTACATAGATTTTAACATAGTTAGCAAGATTCTAATCAGCTGTAAAATCACAGTTCTTTTGTGAGTTCACTCTGTGAACAAGAAAGGAGTTACACCCTTGAAATGAAAGGAACCTCTTGGTGACTCACTGAACTTGAAATTAAACAATAATTACAAATCTGAAGGGACAGTATTACAAACTTGCTGCCATCAGCAGTAGTGTAGGTCCCCTTCCAAAACTGATGCAAAGGCGTAGAATTTTCAAAGGAATAATGATAGAAATGCATAGGAGGCATCCTGTCTTTTCTGTATATAACATATACTAAAATGTAACTCTGCATATGTGGACAGGTATATATATATTTAACAATGGAATTGTTTGTAAGTATACTTTTATGCTTATTCAAACCTTATTATTCTGTATAGTTTTGGTTCTAGGATGGCAGTACATCTCAAGGAATTCATTACGTGATGAATAATGAAAGAGATGAACATGAGGAATCAATTGCTGTAGTGACAGAAGTTGGGGATGATGGCCGGTCGGAAAGTCGGGCCCCTTGATATGTTTCATCAACTTGGCCACGGAACTATCAGGCTCATCGATTAAGGCGATGAGCGCGTTGTTGACCTCGCGCAGATTATGACTCGGAAACGAGCAGGCCATGCCGACCGCAATCCCTGAAGATCCGTTGACCAGCAGGTTCGGGATTTTCGACGGTAACACCACCGGCTCTTTTAAGGTGTTATCGTAATTCTGCTTAAAATCAACCGTCTCTTTTTTGAGATCCTGCAACAGGTTGGTGGTTATCGATTGCAGTCTTGAAGCCACAAGCCTGTTTTCTCGTTGCTCTTGTGATTCCTCGACACGCCTTCTTTTTTTACTTTCTCTTTAAGCAGCAAGTCTGGTTTCGCTTGCCCTGGTAGTTCCTCGACACGCCTTCGTTGACATAAATTGCACATTCCTAATCTGGCCCTTTCTCTTTGAACCGCAAACCTGGTTTTGATTTTTTGTAACATTCTATAACATTGACAGTTTGAGAAATCTCCACGGGCCAAGCTTGCTAAACCTCAACAATTTATAATAAATCTCAAATCTTTTTTAAGTTAATATTAAATTAGTTTATTATTATAATATATGATAAAATTATATTAACTAAATTTCACTAAATTGTGGCTTTCAACATTCCTACTCCAAAAAAAATACAGTTACTCCATATTGCTTCTCATTGGGAACAGTTAAATGACCTAGGAAGTTTCCGTCCTCGAGGTTACGTTTGTTTTTCAAAATTAATATTATAAGTTAATGTTAAATTAATATATTATTATAATATATTATAAAAATATATTAACTATATTTCAATAAATTGTGGCTTTCAACATTCCTTGCTGAACAAAATGGCAATCTCATGATTTTGATCAGTTGATTTTGGGGAAAAATAAGCGTGGGGGGATGGCTGCCCTCCAATATGTTGGGTCACTTAAAAACGATACTAGGACTTTTGATTTCCAATCAAATGAGCCCTCTCCCGATCTTATACGATCAATGATTCGATATGATCACCCATAGAAAAAAATATTCCAAATCTGGCAAAAAATACAAGATTCCAGATTTTTGTGGCTTTGGGCTTTTGTGGAAGGGGCTTGAAACCTCTACAGTATTGTTCTCTCGTCCAGCACACGACCGATCAGCCCAGGGTCGAGCCTGGGCACCCGAACGAAAACGCACACCGAATTGCGGTCGGCAGCCTGAATCAGCGCCAGGCAATTCTCAGCCGCCGCGAGCCCGTGTTCGCAGTCGATCATGATCCAGTCGACTCCGATCGTGGTCATGGCTTCGACGGTGGCGACCGAATCGATCGCGCACCAGGCGCCGTAGAGGTTTTCACCGGCCGCGAGGCGCCTTTTGAAGCGCGCGCCCGGCCCTGCCGTATCAGCCGCTGAGTCGTGTGTCGGGGTTTTGAATGCGTGGGATTTTAAAACCTATTTTGAAAAACTGGAAACGATTCAACCCGACTGGCTCATCATGGAAAGTTCCAGCCGCACCTGGCTGGAGGACAGCCGTCTGGCAAAAGCCGCAAAAGAAGCCTTCGGCACTCGACTGATTTTCACAGGTCAGCACCCGATGGCAGAACCTGAGGGCGTGCTTGAGGTGGCCGACCATGTCCTGATCGGCGAATACGAATTCATCGCACGCGATCTGATTCTGGGCAAAGACCCCAAGGATATCGCCGGTGCTTTTGCACTTGTAAAAGTAGAAAGAACATAGAACTACATATGTTCATAATTGAGTCCAAGGAACTGAGAACAATTTTTATTTGCCTGTCTCTTAAGAGTCATTGTAGAAAGAAAACTTCCAATATTTTTAAATAGACTAATTTGACTTTTGCAAAAAAAAAATCACATAAATCTAGAAAAATCAACTTGAAAAGTAAAATCATTGCTTTTGCACTTGTAAAAGTAGAAAGAACATAGAACTACATATGTTCATAATTGAGTCCAAGGAACTGAGAACAATTTACTTTGTGCTCAAGGAGGACACGATGTACTACTACAAGGACCAGATGCAAGACACACTGCTTGGTCTCATGCCGCTCGCGGGTGTCAGTCTCTTGGACTTCGGTGCTCACCATGAGGAGGAGCCCCCTGAGTGGGACAAGTCTTCTGTTTGCTTCGAGTGCAAAGAAGCCTTCAGTTTCACCAACCGTGAGCATCACTGTCGGCATTGCGGACACGGCTTTTGCAACGATCACAGCAGCAAGAGTATCCAAATCCCCAAGTTCGGCTTCAATGTGCCCGTGCTATTCGGTGTGCATTACTAGACAAGGTAGTATGAGGTTTTCAGTAGCAAACAGATTGCAGGAATATTGTTTTGATCTTATCCGAGTTTGTATCGCGATGTTAGTATGAAATTTCAAGGTTAAACAGGAAGGTAGACATTTTGAGAAAAAGTCGATTGATAATAAATTTGAGATGATATTCTATCAACTTCGATCTTGAGAACTTATTTGCAATTGATTCAATGCAAAGCGATCGATGTCCAATAGGTCGAATATCTCAACTGCTTTATTAATAGAAATCTTATCAAAAGTTACGAGCCTCAGAAAATATGCCTTATTTTGGAACATAGGGTGAAACACCCCCTAAAAGTCAAAGAATCTTAACGAAAATCACACCATCGCATTCAACGCATCCGAGAACCTTACTGTCAAAGTTTCCAAGCTCCTATCTACAAGAATGTAGAACTTCGTATTTTTTGCCAGAAGACCGATCACGGGTGCGTGTTCTTTTTTTTTCAGGGGTCACTGTATCGACCGAGTGGTCCTAGAATGTCGCAAGAGGGCTCACTCTAACGGAAATGAAAAGTTGATGAAAAATTAGGACGTCCTCTTTCCCGTTTGATTTTTGAAGGACCTGGAGCCGATCTCACTCTGACGAAGAATAGCCAAATCGCCATCTATGTTGTCAGCATAGCGATTTGGAGAGTGCTTCAAGAGCAGTTTGGCGGAATCAAGCCTGCTGTTTGCGCAGGACTAAGCTTAGGTGAATACACTGCATTGACTGGAGCTGAAAGGCTCATGTTCAGCGATGGAATCGATCTCGTTCAAGCTCGAGGATTTTACATGCATCAGGCGTCAGTGCGCCATCCTGTGTGTTGGCATGGCAATGGGTACTTAACCACCGTTAAGTAGACCAAAGTAAACAATAAGTAAGAAAGCCGTTTGAATGAAAGACAAAATGTAACGAAATCGAGAGGGGATTTATTGCTAAAATCAACGTGAAAACGTGAAAATCCCAATGAAGCATTTATTTCTTATCAAATTCTACAACCAATCTTCAGGCAAGGAATTTTCTGCACTTTTGCAGTAATTTTAGCAACCAATATTGGAAAATTGAAGTCAACAAAGGGTAGAAACAAAGGTCGTACGTATGTGCTCGGGCGGCTGCTTTGTCTCGTTGAGACCCACCGGATTGTTGAACGCACTCAGCGGCGCCCAGAACTCCCACTTCGGAAGTCCGCTGTCTTGATGCTCCTGCGTCACTTGGGCGAGTCGGCACCACGCGGTCAGACGCTGGCCTGCGACTTCTGGGTTGAGAGACTCGCAGGGACTCGGAGCTTGTAAACTCGTCCCTCCCCAGATCGGAGGCTTCGGCGCCTTCAGCGTCGAACCAGGTCCCGGCGGGAAAGGGTCGGGTCCGGGATCGCTTGGAAACGCTTCTTTACCGCATCCGAGGAATCGGTGCCGCCATTGGCGGACATGTCATCAACATATTCCTGAGCGTAGTCCAGGTTCCATTTGATAGATTGAACACTCCACATATAGGAACTATAGGCAACGGCTCCCATACGTACATATTTCTTTTCAGGGTCAGATTGCTTCAGATGTCCGATCATGTCGGTGACAGCGGCTTTGAGCGAATCCATTTTTGTACCGCCGTCATTATTGGACCATCCCATAGAGCCAGACCGATCCAGTACCAGAAAAATGGAAACAGGCTCGGCGCCCGGCCTGGACCAAGCCCGTGCTCTGCCTGACCGACTCGGGGACCCGCAGCGCCAAGGAGATCTTTGGCTTCCACTGGAAGCGGCGGCAGCTCGGGCCCATCGTCGGCGAGACGACCCAGGGCGCGTGCATCGGCTGCACGTTCCGTCAGCTCTCAGACGGGTCGGTGCTGATGCTCCCCGTGCAAAACGTCACCAGTCTCACCCGCGGCGTGAACCTCGAGGGGGTGGGCGTCGACCCGACGGTCCCCGTCGACAGCGCTCCGCTGCCCTACCGCGGTCGAGGCGTCTTTCGCCTTGTCGCGGTGTCGCAGGAACAGGTGGCCGGATTCAGCGAGCGGATCACCAATCCCGACACGCCGCGGCATCGCCACGTCGGGGAAGTCAACATCATCGTCACCGCCAAGGATCAGCTCCGCCGCGGCGTCGGCCGAGCATTGATGCGGGCGATGGTGGACCTGGCCGATACGCTGCTGCAGCTGAAGCGGCTCGAACTGACGGTCTGGACAAACAACGAGAGGGCCCTGCAGTTGTATGAGAGCTTCGGCTTCGCCATCGAGGGTGTTCACCGAGCATCAATGGGCGGTCGGTGGCACGCGAGGCGAGTGGGTCATCCAAGACGGGCGTTGTTTGGTCGGTCATCGAACGAAACTCCCGACGGCCTCGGGGACGCGTTCATAGATGTCGAACTGATTGTCGATTTGAGTGATTTTGAGAATGTCCGTTACCAGCGGGTTGGGACCGGCCAGTTTGAGATTTCCTCCCCGACGGCTAAAGTCGTCTTTGAGATCGAGGATGGCCTCGAGCCCATTGCTGTTGACCAGCGGGACTCCCGACAAATCGAGTATTTGGTTTCATAAGCCACTACTTTTTGTTTATCTTCTGAAGAAAACCGAACCAGTATTTTAATCGCATATTCCGTATTTTCCATTGCTTTTGTATTTACAAATATGTCGTCTTTCACTCAAACCTATTGTCTGTTCCTCCCCTACGGGAAAAAAGTGTCATTTTAAAGATGAGATATCATGAGAAAATCACGAAATTAAAAGAACGGAGCACAATTATATACGGAAGTTTTTGGTTGAAAGCCGGGTAAGGACTAGATTGTATAACAGAAATAAAAGAAAAGACCTTATGATGGAGAACCAGGATGATCTCGGCACCATCATGACCGCCGAACAGGGCAAGCCGCTGGCCGAGGCCAAGGGCGAGATCGCCTATGGCGCCTCGTTCATCGAGTTCTTCGGCGAGGAGGCCAAGCGCGTCTACGGCGAGACCATCCCCGGCCACGCCCGCGACAAGCGCATCACGGTGCTCAAGCAGCCGATCGGCGTCGCCGCCTCGATCACGCCCTGGAACTTCCCCAACGCGATGATCACCCGCAAGGCCGGTCCGGCGCTGGCCGCCGGCTGCTTCGTCCTTGTCCCTGACGCCGTCAGTGCCTGTCATCCATGTCGGTGGTTTGGCAAAGAACTATGTTGCACCGGGTACGGCGAGACACAAACGACGAGTGTACACTCCGGATCACGGGAGCTGAGGAAAGTTTGTGTTCGTCCTTTGTTTGTCGTCTGTTACGCTGTAGCAACATATGGAGAGTGTAAAAAGGGGCTGTGTTGTATTATTCACGTGCAGCTGCTGATGAGCGCTGTGAGCAGGGTGGCGAATGGGATGGCTCGTCTTCCACGACCCGTACGCGCCACGGGCGCGAGATCGCCGACTGGGGCGCGGCATACCACGACATGCTTCGGGACCGGCCGGTGCGCGCCCAGACACGTCCGGGCGAGATCTTCGGCCAATTGCCCAAGGAACCGCCCGAGACCGGCGAGGACATGGAGACGATCCTGAAGGATTTCCGGGACATCGTCATGCCCGGCATCACCCATTGGCAGCATCCCCGGTTCTTCGCCTATTTCCCGGCCAATGCGGCGCCGCCCTCGATGCTGGCGGATTTCCTGGCCACGGTGATCGCCCCGCAATCTCGCCGAAGAACAGCGGATTGTCGACCCCGGAGAAACCGGACGACATGGAGCGTTTGAGCACGAACACGGTGCGCGCCTCATCGACGTTGATGATGGGCATACCGTAGATCGGACTGTTCTCGTCCTGGCGCGCGGCCGGGTTGACCACGTCGTTGGCGCCAATGACCACCGCCACGTCGACGTTGCTCATGCGCGGGTTGATGTCGTCCATTTCCACGAGCTGGTCGTACGGCACGTTGGCCTCCGCCAGCAACACGTTCATGTGACCCGGCATCCGGCCGAGAATTTTAAACTGTCATTCAACAGGACTCTTAGATTTCTACCACTACTAGAAGTAGGAAGCAAGACTTTTGATGATGTTTTGCTCTTGTACATGGTATACTGGTGCTGCTGATTGCTAAAGCCAAAATAAAGAGCAATGCACTTTGATATGTTGAAGCACAGAAGCCACTTATCTGTCCATGCTCAAATTTGGTTGAGATCAGCTTGTAGGTTACTATTTCCTGCAATGCCAAATAGCTATAAGTCATTGGTGTAAAGAGTCAGGCAGTTTTTCAAACTGTTGGTCGATCGACTAAGTATAGTAAATACATAATGTCGATGAATTATATTATATAAACTTGATTAGTTGTATACGGTCAATTAATACGAATTAGGTGGATTGACTCCTCAACCCTATATACCAATTACATTATAAGGTCAATTAACTATAAAGTTAACAATAACTATAATATATAATAATAAATAAGATATTATTTATCTATAATACACCTTACCTTAGTTATATTACAATATATAATATAATAATATTATAATTTGCAATTACACAATATAATAAATGCCACTTGCGAACGGGCGCTCTACGGCGTGCCGACGTAGCAACAGATGGCTTGGACGCCGCGCAGGTGGTAGCCGACGATCGAGGCGGGCCCGCGCTTCCCGCGGATGCCGCAGACCACGGAGTTCGACGGGCAGTACTGATCGGTGCCCCACGAACCGCCGCTGATCTCGTAGCCGCGCCGCGCGGCGTACGGTCGGTCGAACGTGAACTGACCGGTGATGTTCATGCCGCCCGAGATCGCGACGTCGCCGAGCGTGACGTCCCGCGCGTCGAGGGTGTCGATCGCGGCGGCCCGTATCTGGAATAAGATTATTCACAACGCCTGGAAATCTGCCGAACCGGGCGTCCTATTCTGGGATACCGTCATTCGGGAATCCGTTCCCGATTGTTATGCAGATCTGGGTTACCGGACTATTTCGACGAATCCTTGCGGCGAGATCCCGCTTTGCCCCTACGATAGCTGCCGTTCGCTGGCGATCAATTTATTTAGCTACGTAGAAGACCCGTTTACTCCTAAAGCGCGCTTTAATTTTGAAAAATTTGCCGAACATGTGCAAATGGCGCAGCGCATCGGGGGAATCAAGAGAAACCTTTTGCTTGTTGGTGCAAAATTTAGTTTTCGTCAGGACGTTAGTTTATTCATAAATTTCAAATAATAACTCCTCTTTCAGAAGGATTTGAAATAAGCACCTCGGGCGCTTAAACGAGAAAATACGGGAAGCCCGGAGCTAACCCCTTCTACAGGCAACATTATACTCCATTACTTAAATTCATCTGTAAAAGCAGTGGCAGATTTAGTTTTCGTTAGAGTCTCATCCACGATTGTAGGTTGGAGGCGACGGAACATAAACCAATTGTTCATATTAACAGACTATTTTGGTTGCTAGAAAATAAACTCACCTCCATTGTCAGAATTGTTTCTGGAATCCAAATTTAACATTCATTTTTATCAGAAATGAATTTTATCCCCACTCCTATATATACCAATTCAGTGTATATATTTGAACATTAGGGGTGGGTAGAGGTAAAGCTCATTTTGGATGCAAATGAGTGTTTAATTTGGATTTCAGATGCAAATCTGACTATAGAGATAAGTTGGAACTTTAATCCTCCCCTAATTTACAAATATGTCCCTAAGCTTTGTAGCACCAGCCCTTATCAGTAATCACCACATCAGGACTGTGCTTTTGATAAGGTGTGTTAACACGTGCACCAGGCAAGCCAAGAATTTCTGTTACAATCGATCTGTTTTGAGAAACATTCGAGGCTTCATCATTCGAGCCAAATCCGCAATTTAATGACGCATAAACATCTTCAGAAACTCCACCCAAACGGGTGAAAAACCCGTGAGAAATACCTTGAATGCTAAGTGCATCAGCTTCTATTCTTCGACGTGACATTTTAAGAAAGTACCTTCTGATTCCTGCGCCTCGTGAATCAGGTTTCAAATGCAGAACAATAACGTCAATTTTATCAAGGTTTATATCTCGTGAATCCTGCGCACTTTTCATTGAATTTTTCTTCCCCCCATGACATATTCCTCCAAGGAAAGATCGTCCCACATAGGAATCCCGCATAGGGACACGTGGGATCTACCACACAATGAATCTCACCCTTCTATACATGTATTTTGAGGCATTGATCTGTTTTTTTTTTCTGATGAATTTCTGCCTTATGTGTAATTTTTACGCTGATTTCGAATGTATATTTTGTTTTCATTCTGTGTCCCTCAATTTTTCATTGTCTTATTGTAGTGGGCAGCATAGCAAATAAAACAAACCTGTTCGTTTCCCGAGTAAATACTGTTAGAAAATATCTCATACAACGAAATGGTGAAGTGGGAAACAACTCACATAAATTGTGGTGTTTATAAGTTGACAATTGCAAGCGTTTTGTTTTGGTAGCAATTGTCTTAATGTGAATAAAAAGGTAGATTAGGCTTTAAATCTAAAGGTGTGCTAATGGCGTCCTGACCTTTAGCAGACGTGTCTAGGTTGTTACAAAAACAAATAAGGTTAAACAAATTTCTAATTTCCTTCTGGTAATTCAATTCCTGTATGATTTTTTTATCTATTAATATTTTATAAAATCGATGCCTCATGATAGGCTAGAAGATTGAACCATTCACAGATTTACTAGGCTAAGAACAGAAACAAATTACTGGTTAACCCTTTTGACTACTAAATAGTGCTTTTACTGGTTTGAAAACAAAAAGGTTGGTGCTGCATGGAAACAACTTTTGAAAAAGAAATACTTGGTAAAATTAGGGTCTCCATTCAGCCTCCACCATTTATTTGGAGTAAGAGAATAGGTGAATTCCAATCCAAAATTTCTTTTTATCTCTAGGTTTTCAGCTTGAGTAATAGTTCTCTCAGGAGCATTGACATCCACTCGTTGAATTCGCTTGATGACATTATTCGTTTTCCGAAAATAAGCAATCGAACTAATCGACCCTTTTTCCCAATACTTGACATGACCTAATTCATAAGAGTCAGATAATTCTGGTTCTATATTAGGATTACCTCTAAAAATATTCCGGCGGTCTCTTACCGTGCGCTATGAGTTTATGAAAATTAAAAAAATCCCAGTTCAAAATGTCTCATTTCGTCAGTCAAAATGTGCATACGGTAATTTTAACATTCCAAGCTACAATTTTCATATTATTTAAATCACTGAAACTATTACGGCCTCAGGAAAAGCAATGGGTCCCAATCAGGACAGATCAGGGACTAATAAATCTTTTCAAGTCTGTACGAAGCGCTTAAGTCTGCTAAGAACTGGAGAGCAAGAAGTCCCTGGGACCTCCAGTATAAATTTAGGCTTTGTGCAATCCTTGTAAGAATGCGTTAAGTGGTTGTTTATTTAGGTAACGAAACGGAAAGATGCCAGACAAGATGTCGGACAAGACCTACAGCCCCAAAGGCCAGGACCGCCAGCACGCGTGGTTTTTGGTCGATGCCGAGGGCAAAACCCTGGGCCGTTTGGCGACCGAAATCGCCCGCGTGCTCAAAGGCAAGCACAAGCCCACCTACAGCCCGCACGCCGATATGGGCGACTACGTGGTGGTGGTCAACGCCGAGAAGATCCAGGTGACCGGCAATAAGGCGGCCCAAAAAGTGGTCCCCTCCTCAACGTCTTGCTCTTTACGCTAAAGTTTGACTTTTTCTCACAACTCTACTTTTTAAAACACTAAAATACTATCGAGTAAAGAGCGAGGTAGTGTGGAGGAGATGAATCCCCATATATATGTAATAATTTCTGCTCGTTTTATTTTTTAATGCTGCTCCTTACTTTCAGCTGAAAAAACTTTTTTAGTCATTTTCTCATTGTTTTCTTTTTTAATAAAGCTAAGAAATCCTGCGCCCCTTTATGGAAATTCTATCTCTTAGTACAATTTCCATCTGTTGTCAATCAAAATTTCATAAGAAAATAGACCCACAAATTCCATCATAGGTGGGGTCCCAGATGAGTCGCCAATTAAATTTAGAACATTTAGAGGAGTCTTCGCACGCAATTTAAATTGAATGGGAATAGAGTTATCATAACATAGTGTTCATCATCATCAGCTGTCATTTATAAGAAATGGATATAATAAAAATCTGGTTATAATTAAAGAGAAATGTGCAAATAAAGGGGAATGAATAGATAATCAATAGAAAAACGATTTATGCAATGATCTAAGAGCTGCTTTGAAGTAAATTAGAATCATCGAAATGGAATTCCCTGCCTCTATAATTCCCATCCCCCATTTCCTTATTTTTCTTGGAACTTAAAAATTTCGGTTACGTTTAATATAATTAGGCAGTTTTAATGACTCAAGAGTGTAAGAATCCTCTTCTTTTAATTTATTGAAACGAATGCTTGTGTTTCTTGTTTCATTTCTGTATCTACGGTTGAATAAGTCTGACCAATAATAATTAACCACAGACAGGGCAATCTCTCTGATCACAGCCTTTACCCATGGAAAGGGCAGGCCGATCGGCAGCGCGTCCTGATCGAGATAGGTCAGGCGAATCTTGCCGAGGACGATTTCATCGCCGGCGACGAGCGTTTGTGGCTTTTCGACTTTTTTGCCGTTGACCCACGTGCCGTTGGTCGAGCCGAGATCTTCGATGGTGCATGCGTCGTCCTTGAGCGTAATGCGCGAATGTTCGCGCGAGATGCCGTGGGCGTCGAGCACCAGGTCGTTCTGCGGGAGGCGGCCGATATCGATCGATTCGGTGAGCAGCCATCCGGCGCGTTGCTTGGCTTGGGCTAGGATTTACATATTAGCTGCAAATTCCGGACGCCAACGTGACTGATACGAAAATTAAACTTGCCATTCTCTATGCCGACGTTTCCGGCAGCACACGGCTGTACGAAACCTTTGGTGACGATATCGCTTCTTCTGATATTCATATTTGCCTGGACTTGCTGACGAATATCGCTGAAGAACACAAAGGCAGGAAAGTGAAGACCATAGGTGATGAGGTCATGTGCTCGTTTCACAGGGCGCGTGATGCGGCCACGGCATCAATCGAGATGAACCGGGTATGGCGTATTTTCCCATAATACATCCAGTTGAAATTTTGAGATAGCAATTTTATCCGAAATAGTTTAAAGATAATATAACAAGGCTTTTGGGATTGAAATAAACTCCCAGTGCCTTGGGGTAATGGTTGCAAGTTACGCCCCGGGGACATGTAAAGTTTGTATAGAAGGGACGGTTGTATATACTGTACAGGAGTCTTGTTTGATTAAAAATCGGAAGTTCAGAGTAAAAGTCTTTTTAAGAGTTAAGAGTGATACATACTTCGGAGGAGTTACATTGGATTGGTCTGAACGCCAAGGCCGAGAAAGCTCAGGAATGATTCGACCAGGATCGCTTGCGGTATGGTCAGTGTGACGTAGACAACGACAATGCCAAGCAGATTTGGGGCGATATGCCTGGTGATAATCCTGGCCGTGCTGACGCCCGTGAGTCGGGCTGCATCGACGAATTCCCGCTGCCGCAGGCTCAGCGTCTGGCCGCGTACGATGCGCGCCATGTCAAGCCAGTTAATCGCGCCGATCGCGATGAATATCAGCAGGAAGTTTCTCTCGAACGCAACCATCAGCAGGTTATTCATTCGCTGTCACTTGCAATGATGGTGGCCAGATGAAGAATTTAAAATTCAGGAAATTTTTTTCGAAATCAGACAACCATCAGAAATTTTTCTGAAAAACTCACAAAAAAATCAGAACGATCAATATTTCGTAAATTAGTATCTATCAAGTCCAGCTGAGAAGATAGAGTATCCTGTTGAATCTGTGTTTGTGAATTTAAATTTCGTTTTCGAAATTCTTTTATTAGAAAGAGAGACAACACAATGTACATATCTTTCAGCTGCCACAAAAAACTATTGTCATCGGGTGAGTAGCGGCGCGCGTTGCCGAGCAGATTCGTGACGACCTGGCGGACACTGTTTTCGTTCCCCAGCACGACGGGGGCCGCGGGCAGCAGCGGAAGTGCGCCGGTGGACAGATCTAACGCCGGGTGATTCTCGGCAGGAGTCTCGGTATCGGTAGCGCGTGCACGGCGCCGCAGGATCGCGCTGGCCCGATCGATGGCCTTGGGGCGTTTCTTGATCGGCGTGGTGGGGGTTGGGCCCTCGCCCTCCCCGGTCGGCGCACCCGGCGGCTCGGGCGTCGCCGTCAATCCGTTGAACTTGACGAAATAAGGCCCCTTTTGCACAGACGCGATGATGCCGGGAACGAAACCGTAGTCCTTGGAGCCCAGATATTCCGGACCGAAGAAGGGACCAGCGCCAACCAGTACGCTCCAGTCCTTCTGTTCCTCCCCCATGGCAGGACATGCGACAAGCGCGAGACTTGCAAGGACGGTAGCCCGCACATAACACTTAGACGACATAAGACAACCCTTCTGCATTGCGACCCCAGCAATGTTGTCACTGTCTATATGCGGAATTTATTTTTCAGCTAGAACTCCATCAGATAAACATGGAGAAAGGGGGGAGGAGAAAACTTGTCCTCTAGCCTCCTTTCATGCAGAGGAGTATTTGTGAATAGACCTACAATATAGATTTTGGGGGGAAACTTATCTTCTTAGATGAAACATTTTGAACAAAACACGAGTTTATTCTGTATGTACCTAAACCGATTTTGTTTTGGGTGAAAGTTCCCTTCTTAGATGAGACATTTTAAATTGAACACTAAATATTAAATTCCAGTTTTTTGTTTGTTTGTTTTTTTTTCAATGGTATTTTAAAACCGGCAAGGCGGTAGATTTTGAATACCTCGTTCGCCTTTTAGAACCTCGCCCGTTGGACGCTCGGGTGGGCGCCCGCCCATTGGATATTCAGTCTCCAGGCTGGGGATTGCAGTACCAAAGCGGCGATGGAACGATTTTGTTAGAAGGGGCTTTGAGGCAACCTCAACAGAATGGCGTCCAATCGACTAAATCTTTTTTACAAAGATCAAACGAGCATACGGACTTTATACAACAATTAACGAAAATATTAAATCTCAATGAAGATTTGCTTGCTTGTTTGCTTGTGCTGATGCAGCGTCAAGACAATGACTGTGACGAAGATGACTTAGATTGGCTTGTACAGAGGATGCCAGTCGAGAAATGATCGTGGGGCGAGAGAGAGAGAGAGAGAGAGAGAGAGAGAGAGAGAGAGAGATGGATGAAGAGAGATGGTGAACGAGAAGACGTGGCAATGATTCAGTAATGCTCGTGGCAAGCAAAAGAGGTATACACGAAATAAATAGAAACGACCGGTGGCGGAGGATGATGCAGCGCCTTTTCCAAAACAGTCTGCATTGTTAAATTATTGTATTTTTATATTGCTTTGTTCTAGGGGTGGGGGGGTTATAGGATAATGTACAGGATAAAAAGGTAATTCAGTTCAAAATTTTTAATTCACTCATAACAATGCTTTATAAATGAGTATTTAACTTCATAACTTTATTTGCCTTAGTAATATCATTGCTGAAATTAATTTCGAATATTTTGATTTTTTAGTATTGTAAATTTTGACTGTTTTGCAACTTTTTTTTTTATTTAATGCTTCCGTGTTAAAAATTGTGCTGCAGTTCCTCATTTTTGAATCAAATTGAACCACAGCAAGGAATTATGGCTCATAATCTGGAGGCTCAGGTATTTTCCTTTCATTGATATTTACGATAATTACCGAAGTAAAAAAAAAAAGAAAAGAAAAAAGTGGACTCTAGCCAAATTCAGCTGCTCTAGTTTGCGGATATTGAGAACCAAAAAAGATACTCGCAGACACAGTCAATGTGTCAGCTCAGGTGGCTCAAGTTGAAATTAGTGAAGTGGGATCTAAGCCTTAAACAAAAGAAGAAAAAACTAGTTTTTTTTTGACCCGTGGGCATGACTGTCGGCATGGCAGGCTTTTAAGACGGCCAACTTGTCGGCGTGTTCCCGGACGCGGGGGAAGTAGTCGGAGATCAGCTGTCCGCTCTGGCCGCCGGGGTGGAACGGTCGCCAATTGGGGGTGAGGTAGCCGACTTTGCGTCCGCCGCTGTTGATGTATTGCTTGTCCTGCGGCAGGGACTTGCCGGCGTACCGAACGAGTTCGGGTTTGAAATCAAAGGTGTCCACCTGACTCGGGGCTCCATTCATCATCAGGAAGATACAGCTCTAGAAAGAGAAGGAAGGGGGTGACGTTGTGTGTGTATTTTAAAGTCGAAAGGCAAGAAGAAAAGAAGAAGAAGAAAACAAGAAATACGCTGCGTCAGTCAGTCAGTTGTGTTGCTTGTAACGAATATTATAGATTGGATTTTTCATTTCATCCTATGTTTCATAATAATAATAATTCTTCTTTTCATTTAGCACCCAAAACTCCAAGAAGAGAAAACGATGACGGGAAGACACCATCCTTCGTATATCAACAAGCACCACCAACACCAACAACAACACCGTCGTGTCGCTCAGATCGGCGCGGCCGTCGCCGTTGGCGTCGGACGCGCTTTGGCACGGAGGCGTCCGACCGCCGCGGAACTGCCAATCGAGCGTGAAGATCGCGTCGGCGAGATCGAAGCCACCGTCGCCGTTCGCGTCTCCACGGCGGAAGAGGGGCAGAGACGGCTTGCCGCTTGTGACGACGATTCCGACTTCGGCGGTGTCGGTCGACAGGCCGTCGTCCACCGTGAGAAGGAATCGGTAGACACCTTCGGCGAGGAAGTAGACGGCGGTTGAAGCTGCGGTCGATAAGTAGTGTTTTGGTGAAGAAATTCTATAAGAACTAATCAAATAAAAGATAAAGAGAGTCCACTTCTCTCTTTACTTAAATAGTGCTACTGCACTGTCTATGATGGTGTTAATGTGTTTACATTGATAAGTTTTTATGAGTATCTACGCTCAACACATTTTGTGAAGGACCATAAGACTTAGGTTGTCTTAATTTATATTTTATTTCAAAACTCATGTTTTAGAGGGTCTGTTAATTTTTACTGTCTACTCTTCTTCGAAATACTTTGTCTTTGGTGAATCAACTTCAAAAGAACCAAAGTGTTGTAGCCATTACCATACCTGTAAAAAGCTATATGATTAAACCAACAGAAAAGGGGCAAAGAAAAGAAAAAGTGAGAAATAAAAAGGCAAATTTTACCAAGAAAAACGTAAAACAAGCTTTAGATTTGACAACACACTTAGTAGTCCAAAGGACATGGAAGAGGAGTACCATCTAAATGACTTGGATGACGAAAGCATGCATGCAGAGATTGTGGGACAAATCAACTATGAAGGGATAAGAAATAGGGAGTAAGTTTCCTTGTTAAAACAGACGATGCCCCCTTAGCTAGCTTTAGTCGCCAAGAAATCGAAGCGTCAATAAATTTGACTGCCACAATAAGAGATAAGCACGAACTCCGCGTCAAACTCGAATGGGTCGGCATTCAAGCAAACGCGGAACAACCAGTGGAACCTGGGCCAGATGCGGATCTTATCGAAATACAGGAAGAAGTCAACGACTTTGAGGTGTCAGAATTTGCGATGCAAGTTCGTTATCGCTACGAGATCGGCCCGCTCACGAATATTTTCGTCGTCTACAGCCGTGGTCTCCAGTCATAGACTTCCGTCATAACATGGAGACCCCGGCGCCGGTTCCTTGGCCAGGATGTGGCGAAGGCGTGGCGCCTACTCCGCCGCCAGTTTCTCCGTCCAGGCCGTGACCTCGGCGTAGGCGGCGGCGAAGCCTTCCAGGTCCATCTCCAGGTCCACCGGCTTCGTCACATTGTCGTAGTGACGCCAGGCCATGGCTTGGCCGGCGGACATCTTCTCGATCAGGGCGACGGCCTTGCCGCCGGAGAGGGTGCAGGCGCCGGGGAGGAGGCAGTTGTTAGAAAATAAATTTCTCAGTGAATTTTTTTAGGTACCTATTTAGGTGTCAAATGAAACACGAAAACAATCAACTGAAATCTTGAAGGTAATTTGTCGGAAACAGAACTAGCGAAGCAACGAAAACGTTGTTGGGTTCAGGAAAATTTGCGGTGGTGACGGTGGGTGCGAAAGTATCTAGCTTGGAAGGCTGAGGTCTTACCACTACACAACGCCCGCGCAGCAGAATTACCACCTATTTCATAGGGTTTCGGGCGTCAAGTCGCCATTACTCGGATTGCAATGACGTAAAAATAACTGAACCGCTACCAGTCTAAGTCGTCTTCTCCTAGTTCCTCATCCTCGTATAGTCCGATACGGTCTTCTAACGCTTCGTCAACGTCATTAATATTATCAACACCTTGGAAAACAAAAGGTATAGCGTTTGAATCATAGAATTGAGCGTTTCGCTCAATAAGGTTCCCAAACACGCTGTAATCGATACGATTCTTTGCTTTTAGCCTGTATCCAAAACTACGTTCCGCTTCATAAGAAAGAAGCCAATCGTTGCCTATCATCGGATTGTTGTGAGGGAAAGTCGCATCGATGCGTATGACCCCGGATTTAAATCCCCATTCTACCCGTGGATGCAACTGGCCGGTGTCATTGTCCCCATGGTATTGGTCGCCGAGATGGGGTGGTTACCGGTGTTGTTTACGTTGGGTGTGATCGCCATTGGCGTAGGATGGTTCCAATACTACGCCCGGCAGCGGATCGAGCGTGAGGGGGCAATCTTTCATGTGTTTGCCCGTTTGGGTCGAAGACGGTTCGTCGGTTTGGATCGGGAACTGCGTGACATCATGAAAGAAAAGTGCCGTTCACCGGACTGCCGTTCCGCATGCGCCAGCTGATCGACAACCACCATGGCGCGCTTGAGCGGCTGGAGGCGCATCTGGACACGCCCAAGAGCGCCGGGGACTGCTTTGCACCGCTCTTCAAGCGCACGATCGGCGACGCCGAATACGGGCTGGCGCTGGTCGAGGCCATGGCGCATTGCCAGCATCTCTACGTTGAGGGACGCGCGACGCGGACTCTCGGCGAGGATGGCGCCTGGCTGTGGCAGGCGGTGCGGGGCTGATCCATCACGCCGCAGCTGAGAAAGCGGTGCGGATCAGCGCCCGCTTCATCTGGTTCGCAGCGGAGTTCAGGGCGTGGCGCACGACCTCGGTGGTGATCGGATCGGCGCTGCCGGTGACCGGCTGGCGGGGCTGGCCGCCGGGATGCGTCAGGATCGGCTTGTCCGCCATCTCAGCCACTCCTCTCGATCAGCAGTTCTCCGAATTTGCCCGGGGTCACGCGCCACCCGGCGTCAACGTAGGTGGTTGTCACCGTTTCGGTTATGATCGCAGGTCCCTCGATGCCGGAGCCGATATCCTCGCATTCTTCTCCGGCCCTCGGCAATCATATAGGTATTCAAAATACTCGCCTCCGAGTTGCTGACAGTTCCATCACCAAAATACACAATGGCGAATTGCATTATGAACAAGAGCAAACACCCCACAACTCAACTTCCCTTATTGGATTTGCCATCAGACACGGCTCTAATGCGGACGATCTTGGCAATGCCCAAAGTCGAACTTCATCGCCATCTCACCGGATCAATAAATGCGTCACTAGCGATTAAGATTGCTGTTAAATACGATGTTCTACTGCCGACTTATTGATGAGTTTATAGTTGTTGAATGTGAACAACTTTTGCTGTTCACAAATGTTTAGTTTATAGTTTGCCTTAGGGTAATAAGTGCTAAATTATTCTGGACTACACATATTACTACCATTTTTTACAATTTCAATAGTACTAAAGCTGCTAGTGTTGACCTAAATCAAACACTTTAAATTCATATAGGTTGTCAAAATGGCTTAGACGGTATATCTTTGGACTATGATATAGTATAAAGTAAAGATTTTATGAAAAGTTTATGTCGGCTTGAAGTTAAATCAAAGATTAGCTTCGGGAATATTATTGGTATAAACCTGACGCACACGTGGGTGTTACGTCATTGAATCAAGTGGTTTATTCCCAGGAAGTAATTCCCACCGAGGGATGAAATCGAGAAATCGATGGCTGCAAGGTAATAGTTTAGAGGACATTATTGTTTCAAATTTGGTTGCACACATGGGTGTTACATCATTTTTATAGTGAAAAAGTAAATCATCACAGAAACAAACACACCCCGCGCAACACGATCCTACTAGAGTTTAGATAATTACCTAATGTAGAATTTTTATCAACTAGGTGAGTAACATTGCGTTAAAAAGTAATTTAACATTAAGAAATTAGGTTAGGAAGAAATTTACGTTAATTTTTGACAAGATGTTAGGACTTCTTTATTTTCAATTTATAAATATTCAAAGTACGATATATTTGCTGTATTTGAAGCTAAAATGCGAATTCCAATTCTAAGCTTTTTATTTCAATTTACTTCTTCATGAGAGGTTTCATTGCGCTTTTTGAAAATAGAAAATTACTTATTTCATCGTTTCTTTAACGTGAAGAAATTTTATCCAATCGGCGCGTATATCGATGCGTGTCATGGCACCGGTCATGGCATCAAAACCCGTGGCGAGCACAATGATGTCTGCAGCATAGGCCTCGCCACCGCTGTGTACCGCGTCAGCAGAAACGCGTTCTATCGGCGTCTCGCGCAGATCAACCAGCGTGACATGATCCTGGTTGTAGGTCTGATAGTAGTGTGTGTCCACGCACAAGCGCTTGCAGCCTACCGGCGTTTCGGGGAGCAGCTTGTCAACCAGACTCGCGTCCTCCACCTGTTGCGCGATTTTGCCGCGTATTTTACCATTTCTGGACATAGGATAGTTTCAATCAGCGCGTATTTCAATCACTCATACATTTTTACCATTTCTGGACATAGGACAGTTTCAATAAGCGAGTATTTGGAGGTAGGATAGTTACATTTCAGTGCAGCAGTATATAACTGTGTAATAAGTGGTTAAATCACTGTGAAAACAGTAGAACTTTAAGCTAAAGATGCCCATTCCCAACTGGTTAATTTTGGCGTTTGTTTCCCAGGGCTATTTTATGCAACGATACACTGATCAAGAAGTTTGATGAGTTTTGTTGACTGCGATACCGGTTACAAAATCAAGGTATTTCTTGCCGTCTGCGTCCCATACCCAAGAGCCTTTACCCTTGACCATAGCTATTGGGTAGCGGCCGTAGGTATTCATTACATAATTTTGGGTGTTTGAAATTATGTTCTTAGTGCTCAAAGCAGTATCTCCGTTCCGATTCCGGAGTCAGTGAAAATCTCAAGTATGAGTGCATGGTCAACAGTGCCGTCAATAATATGCACTTTTTGTACGCCCTCATGCAGGGCTTCAATAGCGCACATGACCTTGGAGGCATAGTTACTAGACCTTTCGACTATTTCGAACAAAATAGCTTTTCCAAATTTTAGTCAGTGTTGCGGGGAGGAAGCATCCAAAAAGTTTAAAAGAAGGGGGGAGCTGGTTATCCTCCGATCAACCGTTCGTTAGATATTACTGATACGCCCTTTTTACAACAAGTATGCACAAAGCACGTTTTGATTATGTTCAGCAGCTCTATAAAAATCTCTAGGGGTTTTGTCGTCCCCATAGGCACAGTCATTTGACCTTTAGGCTGCTTTGGAAAATATAGCTGGCCGGTCTGTGGGAGTTCCCGGGTGGCAAGGTCGAGGCGGGCGAAACCCCGGAGGCAGCATTGATCCGCGAACTGCACGAGGAGCTGGGGATCGAGACCTGGGACAGCTGCCTTGCGCCGCTGACGTTTGCCTCGCATGCCTATGACGATTTCCACCTGCTGATGCCGCTTTTTGCCTGCCGCAAGTGGCAGGGCGTGCCGCAGGCACGCGAGGGCCAGGTATTGAAATGGGCTCGTGCGCGTGACCTGACGAGCTACCCGATGCCCCCAGCGGATGTTCCGTAGCTTTAATAGCAGAAAAAGTAGTAGTAGTAGTAAAATTAATTGTAGTAGCCTAAGTTTTATTGGCAGTAGTAGTAATAGAAGTAATAATAATAGTAACAGCAGTAGTAGCATGAGTAGAAGCAGTAGCATTAGGATAAAAAAAATTTCTTAGGGTTAGTTCAACATCCCTCAAAACAAGCCCTGCTAGTTTCAACTTCAGAGACCAAACTGCTCCAAAGATATTGCTGTTATACCCTATGGACAGCCTGCATACAGATGGCATGCTGTGATTCAGATCAGCGGGCGGAGCCATTCAGCGGCGGGCTGTTCTCGCTTGAGGTGTTCGCGGGCGGCGCGCCGCCGAAATCCAGGGCCGCCGCCGCCGCCGTGATCGCCGAATGGGCGACGGGGTCGACGCTGGCGGGGCTGACGCCATAGTCCGAGGCCAATAGAGCGGCCGCCAGGATCAGCACCGCCTGGTTGGCCGGCAGCTGAACCGAATCGCTGGCCGGCTGATTGGCGGCCGCCATCGGCGCGACGCCGTTCTTCAGCGCCGAGGCGGAGCTGGACGACAGGAGGGCCGGGAAGTTCTAGTGCCAGTGCCACTTCTAATGCAAAGGTCCGGTGCCATTTTTAATGAACAAGTGATTGGAGGGCAACTAAGCCCCCTCCTACACCCACTATTTCCCCTAACATATCCAATAAAAATTTTTGAGATAGCCATTTATTCAACGTAATTGAAAGGTCCGGAAATTATGTCTTTGAGGATAACAACCCCTCCCTCCAAAGCCCTCAGGGCAAGGGTTGTAATTTATGCCCTGAGGGCATATATTAAAAGGGCTATCGTATAAACTTCGTGGGGAGGGGTTGTATGTGCTATTATTGTTGAAAAGAGTTCAGATGAGGAGTTTTCGAGTTTCTTCATTTGCGCGACCCCTTAAACTTTCATGAAATTTTCCCGTTTCCAAATTTTAACAAATATTACGAAAGTGAAGGAATTTGAAACAATTAAAACGATGAAATACAATGTAATAATGCAATGCATTGATAATGATGATGATGCTGTTGTTGTTGTTGTTGATGATGACGATGATGATGATGATGATGATGATGATAATGATAATAATGGTGAAGATGATGATGATGATGAGGCACCGAGATGGTTCCATCAGGTATGTCCGCCGGCACTGCTGGCAGTTGATCTGCCGACGCAACGATTCCGTCGGACTGCATGGACAGATCGCGGTGCTGGCCATCACGCGCAAGCTGCACCAGATGATCATCAACGAACTGAGTGTGGATTGCGTTGGACGCGACTCGTTCGTCTGCCATCAGATTACACAGCAGCGGCAGGTTTGTTGTCACACCTTCGATTCGACACTCCCGCAGCGCGCGATACATCCTGCGAACAGATTCCACGTAGTCGGCAGAGGTTACCGTCAGTGATGATGATAGAGGAAAACATGAAATAGCTAAAATTCTAACAAAAAGAAATCGACAAAACAAAAAAAAAATCATTAGTTGGCTGCCCTTATATATTGGAATATATATTTCACTTCTGAATTTCCGTGAACTGAAGCCAATGGCGCTTTCCTCTTTGTTGCAGTAGAGAGGATAAAGTTTTCAACTATACAAGTCTTTAGAAAAAGCCCGAGGCGGTTTTGAGGGGCATATATTTTACACCCAAGAACAGTTGGATAAGAAACTAGAAAGTTTTAGTATTTCTGCTGATGACGATTGCTGTATATGTGATAAAAATATATATGACTTTTGTACCCGTTTTCACTTTCTAAATAAACAGACTTATCACCATTTGAACGTTTATTTGTTCATAAGAGTAAATTAAGTCCCAATCCCGCGAATATAAAAAACAATTGACGGCTATCTGTATAGCTTTAGTATGTCTTTGCTCTTCAGAGTTCTCACATTAAAAAGATGTGTTGGTGTAACATACATTGGACTCAGTAATTTGATATTGATTTAACCCCTATTAATTGTAGAATTGGTTCATTTCCGGATTCGTCTTCGACTCGGACACCGACCGTTACATCCCCCCGATCTTCTTCGTGGAAACGTTTCAAATCCTTCTGATCGAGCCAAGCTGAAACTCGAATATCACCCTCACAACGACGGACAAAGTTAACATTCATTTGTTTAATAAGAGGAAGCTTGGAATCTGGAACATTCATTCCAACTAACATCCCAGTTGCACTTTCTGCAGCTAAAGCCATCGAACATGCGTGTAGTCCCCCTATATGATTCTGGATCTTACGTCGGTTCTTGTGCCATTCCCAAGTCGCCATTGCCCATTCCCAACGTGTCAACATATGAGCCGCCCCAGCGTGGTGAGCGGCGAACAACCGTTCGCATGGCTGGTCAACTCGGCGCGGTCATGATGGCGTTCAAATCCCCCGATGCGTTTAGTACGGATACGGATGCGCTGGATGTTCTCGCCATGCTCTTGACGTCTGGCAAGAACAGCCGCCTCTACCGAAGTTTGACGGACCAAGGGTTGACGACGCATCTTATGGCGGATGCGTCACGCCTGCGTGATCCTGGTTTGTTCAAGACATCTATCAAGTAGATATTTTCACATACCTGGGTAGTATTATTAGTAAAGACGGTGGATGCAGTCGAGAAATAAAACGCAGAATACTCAAGACCCAGTTGAAAAAATGCTTAGAAAAATAGGAAGATCTATCTGCGAAGCAAGATTAGAATACTAAAATCTACAATAATGATAATGGTCAAGTACGGTTCTGAAACGTAACCGTTCCAAAAGGCAGAGGAAGACTTTTTTTTAATGTTTCCCAGAGAAATTTTCCACAAATAGTTTTAGATTTACATTTTAGTGCAGTATTCGTTTATTTGACACAGTCAACAATTATAACTATGAAGAATCTATCCATACAGAAACATATACAAAATATTTCGTTGCTTTTATATATGACTGGCCTGTAAAATACAAAATAAAAACGCAACAAAATTTGGATTCACTAGCATGACTTTGAGGCGTTCAACTCCTAAGAATGTTTTCGGGTAGAATGCATCCACTTTCGTTATATCTGAAAAGAAAGGAAAAAGTTGGAATTATATATATAAAAAAATGAACGAAATAGAATAACTAGCAGAGCATCCATAAACAAGTTCCTTTCCTGCTTCTACTCGCACCGTCGGCAGTGAGTTGTGACGCCAACGGAAGAGTCCATGGAGGCACACTCCACCGCACTCCACCCTGCAGCTGCCTTGAAGGGCATGGCATGATGTGGCCACATGGTACACGTAGTGGCCAGGGAAGGATTGCAGTGACCTGTGTGCTTCCTGCGATGGCTGGGCAGACCTGTCAGCTGGCTGGCGCGTGCGTACCAGTGGTGTGGCTCCGGGGAACCTGGATGGCTGCATCTTCCCCGTGCTTGTGCCGAACCGTCGGCATTCATTCCTTTTACTTCTGAAGCGTCATCTTACCAACCAGTTTCTGACTGCCAACCTTCAGGCGGAAGAAATAGACACCCGAACCAACCTTGTTGCCAAAATCGTTGCGGCCATCCCAAATCGCTTCTTTAAAACCGGCGGATTGATTGTCATCCACCAGCTTGCGAATCCGCTGACCCAACACGTTGAAGATTTCAATTCGAACTCTTGCTGCTTCTGGCAGGGCATATTGCAGCGTGGTTTCCGGGTTGAAGGGTTCCGGGTAGAGGCCTTTGCCACTGAAGGCGGACAGGTGATCGTCACGGACAAGGATCTCGCTGCAGCCGGCGAAATTGCCGAGCGGATCGGCGCCACCGCTGCACTGCTTGATGTGCGCCGCGAGGAGCAATGGTCGGCGTTCGCATCGGACTATCCGGAGATCGATGTGCTGGTGAACAATGCCGGCATCACGGGCTTCGAGGACGGCGCTGTCGCCCACGATCCCGAACATGCGAGTCTCGAAGACTGGCGGGACGTCCATCGCACGAATCTGGACGGAACGTTTCTGGTGCATGTTTTGGTTTTTACGAATCAGGCTGTTTTGCCTACTTACGGGATGTTCATTACGGGACCTTTCACCTCTAAGAATTTCGGTGACCATGACAAGGGACGGCAAGAATTATTACTTATGACAGTAGCTTTGAATTAAAAAAAAACTCACCAGCAAAGGCGCCAATTGAGGGAGTCAATTATCCCCTCTATATTTAGAAAAGTAATTTCTATTTTATATTTTTAGCAAAAAGTACATTTTTTGGTTTTGCCATTGAACAAACAATCGGAAAAAATAAATTTATTGGAAAGTCCACTTACTTGAATATTTATTATTAAATTTAAATACTACTTGCATTTTAACACTTATATTGGTGAAGATATAGAAAACTTCATGAGATAACAAATAGTTAAAATTTTATTATTGTTTGTTAGTTTAATAATTTAGATATTTAAAGCTTTTCTTAATGTATTGAATGTACTAGTACCTTGTTTTGATACTGAACGAGTTCTTCCTCCTATTGGATTCAAAAGTACTATTTGTTGTAGTCCATATCTTAGATCAGAATAAGTTGATTCAGCTTTTTTGGGAAACCATAATTGACTTAGAATAACAAAAAAACTTCGTGCTCCTCAGAATAAAAAATACCCCTGTAATGGTTTTCCATTCCTATAATCTTTGCAGGAAGTATCCAATACTTCCTAGGGAAATAACAAAGGGGGTTCCCTTTGAGCAAGGCTTTGCCCAAGGGATTTCCCAGGTTAAAAACTCCAACTAGAAATAAAAAAAATTAACCTTGAATTTCTTGATCATTTCTTTTTCAATGTTTCAATCTTGATCGGTAGGGTTCATGTTGTCACCAGTTCAGGCAGATGTCAGTAACTAATTCCAAAATAATCGAAATGGGAAGAGAAAAAAGAAACTCTCAGGAAAGAAACGTGTAAAATTTAAAATGCATATGATTGGAAAGTAAGCACATTATTGTGCATTCAAAATTATCCAATATTCAACATAGTACAAACGGAAATGAAGAAATGAAATTTAAAAAGAAGTCTATCAGATGACGATACTGATGATATTAAACTAAAAAAAAATATCTCGCACTGTCTGATTAAGTAAAACTTACGGTTTACACTGAACATTTTTTAAATTTCCTTTTCTTCTATACCTTTTCCTGCAACTGAAACTCGGTTTAGCACATTCTCAAAATATTCCACTCTTTAACTCTTTCATTATCACTAGTTGTGGCCCCGTTCCTATCTTTAACTGGGGCAAGTACAGATTGAGTACTCCCTCTCAATTTATTAACATACCAGTACAATATTTTACTATGATTCCGTCTAGCCTCGGGTATGATTCTGATCCTCGGCAATTTTATCCAGGGCCTCAACTTAACAACTCCTTAGTTCATATTTTAATGCTCTCTCCACTTTCGAACCTCAGTATCTCCACTTGTCCGAGTTCCATGACTATGAAGTTTAGACCTTTTCCGAAATATTCCTGTAAAAGAGTCTGGAACGCACCCATAATAATACTTGTACATAGAAACCACAGCATAAAAATCACGCAATCCAGCTGCAGGCATTATATTAATTATATTGTACATTGACCTGACCGATTGGTACTTGGTACTTGGGGAAAGTACCAAGCTATACAGTCGAACAATACAAAATATACGGATGTATCAGAGATAAATATAATAACTGTAAAACATATGGCTGGGCGATGATGCCGACGCGGAAGCCGTGCGCCTCCAGCGTGCGGCCGATCACCGCCATGCCGAAGCTCGGATGGTCCACATAGGCGTCGCCGGTCACCAGGATGACGTCGCAGCTGTCCCAGCCGAGCAGGTCCATCTCCGCCCGGCTCATGGGTAGGAAGGGGGCCACGCCGAACCGGTGCGCCCAGTACTTCTTGTACTTGAAGATCTCCCGCGCGCCCTGGCGGGGCCGCGCAGGCGGGTCGACGGCGTTCACGGCGCAGGCCTCGTATGATGGAAGGTCGGGAAGTGGGAGTGCGCAAAGTGGTCGGTGCGGAAGTCAGACAACTGTTCGGCCGGTTTATGTCCGAAAGTTTTCTGCTCACTTTAATGGCATTTGTGCTGGCCATTGGACTGGTACAGGTAGCCATGCCCTGGTTCAATGAATTTACCGGCAAAGAGCTGACCCTCAATCCGGCAGCTTCTGGCTGGACCTTTCCGATACTTCTGGCAGCAATACTATTGGTGAGCCTGGCAGCTGGAAGTTATCCCTCTGTTTACCTTTCCCGTTTTCGCCCTTCTGTGTCCAACCTCCGACGCTGACACGGAGTCGGCGCCCAAATCGGCCACACGTTTATCGCACACGGTCACGCTTTCATATTGCCCGCACCTATCGAAGGACCATCGACATAGTGCACGCAGACGACCGCGCCCGCCGTGTGTTACGAGGAGCTTACTATCGGAACACACAAAAGACAGCATTATTGGCACAGCTGGCAACAAACAACGCTGTTGTAACAGCCACCGCAACGGTCAACAACATGGTGGACTCAAGATTAGGTTGCCGAAGTTCGACCTTTTGCACCTATGAAAATTGAGGTATCTTTATCTTACGAATAGGTGATCGGATCCTAATGAAGCTTGGTATATAGAAGGATCTTATGTCTCAGATCCTATATTTTCAACTTGAATCGCATCCGGGGACATTGGGGGCTGGAGGGAGAAACAGAAATCTTGGAAAACGCTTAGAGTGGAGAAATCAGGATGAAACTTGGTGGGTAGAATAAGCAAATAAGGTAGATACGTGATTGACGTAATCATGCCAGATCCACTCTCTTTGGGGGAGTTAGGGGGTGTGGTTCAGTGCTTTTGACGAAAATATCTTTCGCATGAAAGTGATGTCAGATGTTATCGTTCATGATCTCGTTTATTGTATATATTTGCGTCATTCATTTTGGAGTTGGCCCTCACGTCAAGTGTAAATGCAACTTATGGTAATGGAGATCTTGGCAGTCCTTTTTTTGTCCCAGCAATTGTTTGTAACGCTTTCACAAGCATTCAGTGGTCATTTGCCGGCACGAATAATGAATCCATCGAAGCTTACCTGTAACAGTGGTACCATCCATACAACTACCTCCAGTGGAACTTCTACCGTAGGAAATGAGGATAAGGTACAACTTGAATATTCGTAAAAGATATATTAAACATTAAATACTAGTTTTTTTATGGTGTAACAAGAAAAACAGAACGAAGAGATAGAAATGCATAGAAGACATTTAAAAAGAGGGTTTTACGTAAAGGCAATAAAGCATTAACTAATCACTGTTTCTTTTTAAAAATAGTGTTTTTAATAAACAATGTCAACTATGACGAAACCTGAAAAATTTACTTATCAAAATTTTACTTTTCATAAGAACGTAGCGTATCATTTCACTTCAAGGCCAAGGCGCATCGTCCGTCCAAATCACGCAAAGCCAAGGTCGAAGAGAAGGCCAAGAGCGTAGACGAGGACAAGACGGAAACGGCGAAGACCGAAGAGCCCGCCAAGGACGAGCCGAAGAAGAAGTCTGGCCCGGCGACCGCCACGGCGGCTTTGGAACGCGGCGAGACGCTCGGCACGGCTGAGTCTCCCAAGAAGAAGGACTTGGGTTGCAAACGCTTCTCACCGACCATCGGAGCATCGGTATCGGTGCCGTGCGATTGATGTGAACGGGTTGATGGAGAATCGCTTCGTCGACCTTGCGGCTGTACGTCTGCCCACAGATGCGAAAACGATCCGCGAATCCCATCTTCTCGCCGACCCGGCGATCAAGGTCCTCGACCTTCTCGGAGTCGCCGTCGAAGAGTCGCAAGAAGCTCGCCTGCGTGCCGGTCGTTCCCTTGACGCCTCGAAAGCGCGTCTGCTCGAGTCGTTGATCGACTTCCTGAATATCGAGGAGGAAGTCCTGCGCCCAAATCGCCGCGCGCTTTCCGACCGTACTCAGCTGTGCCGGCTGAAAGTGTTTTCCTGAGGAAGATCTTCTATAGCCAAACTTACACACCCTACTAAAATAGTATTTCATTATCAAAATTATTGCGCTTTTATGACAAATATACAAAACATAAGGTTAACCAGGAACGTTTCGAAAAAATCAACTGAAATCGACTAATACCTCTATAATTCATATCCTTTACTCTCATCCTCATTCTCATTATCTTTATTCATCCTCATTCATATATTACCTCCGCCATCATTCGTGTTTAAACATTTTATGCTTTACATACACTCTCGGAGGAAATAACTACGGCTTGACCGCGAGTACCAGGACTGCGGGCGACTCGGTTAGCGAAACGTCGCCACTGCAGGCAATGTCATGGCGCGCAATGAGTGCCGCCGTGTCATCCGGCGGTGCAGGATCCTGGACAAAAATCTGATCGGGCGGCAGACCTTGACTGAGCCAGCCGGAGAGCATTGCGCCTCCCATCTTGCCCGCCCCCACAAGTAGGAGTGGGCCGCCCAGATCGATCATGCCCGTCCTTCCGTCTCGAACATCGTTGTCGCTAGGGCATCTTCTGCTGATTGTCCGGCTTGGAATGAAGAAAAACCAATTGATGGTAAACTTTCACCAAGCGATGCATTAAATGTTTTAATATTATTTGATCAAAGACATAAAAGATTGAATGATGATTGGACAAAAGTGGTCCAAGCTAAAAAAGCTTTAAGTTTATCAAGTACGGGTGGGGTAACTGAAGATGTGAATGTTCTTGGAAATATCCATAGTGAAATTAAAGGATTAAAAGAAGTTTGGGAAAATTTAGAAAATGTTTGTCAAAAACTTATTAATTTAAAAGAATTGCCATGGACAGCAGTTTTCTTTTTCAGTTTAATTTCACAGCTTAAAATCATAACTGCTTCGGGGCAATAGCATTGTCACTCTTTTTCCAGGCCGCCATTAATGATTTTGACCAGTTAATTGATGATTTGCTGACCAATCTCATTGGGAGCGGAGTGGAGCAAGCCCTAACAATGGACATCAGCAACCCTTCCTAATGTATTTTAAGACTTTTTAGAACATTAAAATAGCTGGAACGTAAAGCTAGCATTCTACCCCGGCAGAGCAACAGGGTGGAGTTAGACATCGAGGTTAAACTCATGTTCAAACGGACTTGCGTCAAGTCGAACACGAACGTGCTGTCGACGACCGCGTCACCGTCCACTGAAAACGGAAGTTCCACGAGGCTGCCGGATAGGTCAGCCAATTCACTGGAGGAGGAAACGAAGATGACCACCGTTCCAGCGGCATCGTCCACATTGGCGGTGATTTGCGTGTCAGAAGCGGATCCCCAAACGCTTCCCAGTTCGATGTCATCGTCATCCAAGTCCAACATGGTCGTGTCGTAAGACAACCGGATCTCGGCACCGCGAATGCCGGCGGATGCTGATCGCCCGGCCCGACACCCCGAGACCGGGACGAGCTCGTCCCGGACCCCTCAGACCCATCCGGAAATACCCAATACCATGATCGGTTCCGAATTCTACGGCGCCCTGATGTTCTGGATCTTCGCCCTCATGGCCGTCGCGCCCGGGCTGGGGATCCTGCTGTGCAAGGACATCGTCCGGCAGGCCTTCTGGCTCCTCCTGAGCCTGGCCGGCTTCGCCGGGCTCTACCTGCACCTCGGGGCCGACTTCCTCGGCTTCATGCAGGTGGTCGTCTACATCGGGCTGCGGCAGATTGCGGCGAGTCGGTGCTGGGTTGTTGCGCCGTGCGAGATCGGTTGAGCGTTCGCTCGCCGGTTTTTCATTGGCGTCCTGGCGTGCGTCGGGATGTGGCTTATCGCGGTGTGGTTTGTTTTCAGTCGGCCGAGGTTTCGTGGGCTCGACCACTTTCAGGTTGTCCGTTTTGGGGATCGCCGTTTTTGGTGCGTTCTTGGGATCTGTTTTCGCAACCTTGCCGGGCGACTCGTTGGACGGTGGCAGAACCGGTTCAGCAGGTAGCGCAGCCGGATCGAGAAGTTGGCACCGGACCCGCCGATCGAGGCCTGACTGGGGTCGCCGGCACCCGTGAGGCCGTGGGGCTCACCGGACCACTCCGAGCACGCTTTCCAGATGGCGAGCTCGGCGCCGTCGTAGCCGGGCCAGTCCGCCGTCTGGGTCGTGTTGTTGTTCGCCGTGGAGTCGGTGAAGTTGTTGAACACGCGGACGTCGCGCTGGTTCATGTTTAGCTTGCCGCCGAGGACGGCCCAGGCCTGGGCCTCCCGCGGAGCGATGAACATCACGCCGAGAGCGCCTGAGAGAAGTGCTGCTTGCCCTCTAATCTCTTGTTACTTTTAAAAGGGGTACTAGAACTTTTAATTTTGAATTAAATTTGCTCCTTTAACAAATTCAGCGATGTTTCTAGCTATTATAGAGTGGTGCTGCCTATGATATTGCTTATATGCTCTTTTGAAAACCTGCATGAATACAGTTTTTTCCTTTAATTGAAACTCCTAAACGTTCACTAAAAATTTCCTCTTAATACTTTTAACATTATTAGTAACATTAACTGTAGTGGTAGTATTAAAAGTATACAGTCGTGGGTGTGTGATGAAGGGGCCTAGGTGGCAGCTCCTGCGAATTGAGTTGCTCCTGCCTCCTCTAACTCCCTGGCTGCTTCTTCCAGTTCCTTGTAACAGGATCACACAGCCTCCTTCTCCAATCCAAAGTTGCCCGCAGTGAGCTTGACTGCACACGTACTACTTTCGCAGGTCTGCAAAAAATCTCCAAAAGCACTGTCAGAGGGTTCGGGTTGTCACTTGGGCCACGGTCATCACATGCTAATGTCTCCCAAGCAACGTCCACCCTACCTTGCGTCTGTCGCGATGAACGTGTGGGCTTTTCCCTTCATGAACCTGCTTCCGGTCTTTGCCCGCGACATCCTGCAACGGGGGCCCTGGGGGCTGGGGATGTTGGGCGCGGCCCACGGGTTGGGCGCCCTACTGGGGCTGGCATGGGTCCATTGGGGCCGTCACCGCTGCGATACCGGCCTGCTCTTTGCCGGTGGTTCGGTCTTTTCGTGCGGCGGTTTGATGGCCTTTGCCTTTTCGGGCAGTTACGGTTTTTCCTTGGCCGCTTTGGTGGGGGCAGGGATAGGCATGGGTTGTCGGTGCGCCGCGGCAGTCTGACCCCGGAGGAGCGTCGCGAGATCGAGTCTCATGTAACCCACACCCGGGATTTCCTGGCGGTGCTGCCGTGGCCGCCGGAACTGGCCCGGGTGCCGGAAATCGCCGGCGCCCATCACGAGAAGATCGATGGCAGCGGCTATCCGGACGGCCTGGTGGGTGAGCAGATTCCGCTGGCCAGCCGGGTCATGACCGTGTGCGACATCTACGACGCGCTGACCGCCATGGACCGGCCCTACAAATCGGCCATGAGCGTGGACTAACTTTTGTGTAATTTATATAGAATTCGTTTTTAAAACAAAGATACAAAGGGGAAGGTAATTTTTAAACTCTTGGAGTAAATTTGACCTTCTGACTCGCATCCGTGGCAATTTTTAATTGATTAATTGTTTCTGACAGAATACGTACATGACGTCATAATGCTCCATCCTTATAATGACGTCAGTCTTCAAACACACATACAACTTACTTTTATACATATAGATAGAAGATAAGACATAAAAGGATAACGCAATTATGACGCAATTTATGATGGCATCACTTGGTACTCATATTTGATCGATGCAATCTCGTTATGCAGCTCGTCGTCGTCAGGAAGATACACCCTTCCATCAGCGACAGCCTTGGCAAACTGGTCGTACATGGCTGCACGGTAGTTGTACCACTTCGTGGAGTCCCCTGACTTCGCGTTACCGTGAATGCCGATGACGGAAATGGCTGGCGGAACGAAGTTGTAGATGCTGTCGAGCACTGATGCACCGACACCAATAGCGTCAATACGAATCTCGACAGCCCCCATCTCCACGGCCAGTTCGCCGACCTTACGTATTCGCGTTCATATTTTCTTCTTTCTTTAAAACCTCAGGAAAACAGTGAGACTACCTGTCAAAAATCTTGCAACTGAAACAATTTGCGCTCATCTTACTGGCTTAAAATCTTACGCTGGAACAGGAAGAACCAATCAGGTTTTAAAAAGATAGGGGTGATTGCCTTTCCTTTCCGACGTACTCTTAAGAAATAATGCAGTTGGCTAACACGTTAGTCAATCAAATGCAATCACGCTTTTAACCCCGAAAAAATAAGAAAGTGATCTCTCTTTTTTTTAATACCTTCACGATCTCGATCGGGTGAAAGACCACATGGCCGTCCTCGACCGTCTTCAGACCGATCTGGCCCATTTCGTCGAGAGAGATGATCGACGGTGGCACGCGGTGGGCCGTGGCCAAGCCGGTAGGAATCGTCACCTGCGCCGACACCCCGGCGGGCACCTCGCCCTCGGGGTTGCCGACCTCGATCTCGGTGAGGAAGGTGCGCGTCTCCGACGCGGCGGCGGCGCCGACGAAGCTGACCCGTCCTTCGCGCGTCTGGCCGGTGATGAAGTTCACCGTCGCGGCTACGCCTTGACTAGCTATAGATCAGTAGCTACTCTTCACCAGACATCTTGAACTTCACAATCGAGACCCAAGTCTTGAATGACGATCGATCATGGGTGATTGGCAATTAAAGCCACGAAGAAGCGTCCAGAATGTCAAAGTATGAGGCCTTCTTGTGGGAATCAAACAACTGGTGCTAGGATCGTTGCGAATTCACAGAAATAGATTGATTATAAACGAACGTTAGAACCAAGACCTCATCTCTGTTCAATATGATTTAATCATATCGGGATTTTTCAAGGGATCGAACCAGTCCTCGGCGATCTCGCGGTAGGTCTGACCCGACTGGCGCGACTGGAGCTCCCACTTCTCGTCGTCGGCGACGTCGCGCGCGAGCCCCTCGGCGACGAGGTAGCGCGAGCGCTTTTCGAGACCCTCGAACTCGCGCTGGATCGTCCCGAACGTGCCCTCGGCCTCGTCGTGGACGCGCGCGAGCGCCGCGTTGATGCGGTCGCCCAGCGTCTGGATCGACCCGGCGGACACCTTCGCCGCGTTGTAGTCGGCGCGCTTGAATCGGCCCTTGTCGAACCGCGACGATCAAGGTGCTCTTCATACCGATCTCTCGCGCCCATCGTTACTTCCAACCGCGCCGACAAGTGTCGGGACCTCGCAAAAACCCTGCGCCGGGACGTCGAGTGCACTGTTGAACTTGCTCGACATGTTTTGAAAGGCGATGAGGCCGGTCAACTCAACCAACCCGTCGTCGTCGAAATGAGCTTTTAGGCTATCTACCAATTCGGCATCGATATCAAGGTCGGAGCGGGTCATCGCTTCGGCATACTCGAGGACGATGCGTTCCATGTCATTGGGAGGAGCCTCCACAGATATTATTGGCGCTAAATAAGCGGTCTATCGTTTTCTTGTTTCGAGGGTTCTTGAAAAAATCTGAAATTCTTTTTATTTCTGGAAGAATACGTTGATGTTGTTTATAAGCACGTTCTATCGTCTTATCGATTCGACCTTTGAACCCTTTATCGGTCTTAAATTTTTTACTCACGCTGGAAAACCCTTTTTTTAGACCGGCGAGACCTTTCTGCATAAACGGGGGAATCTTGGTCCCGGCTTTCAGCCCAGCCACCATTACCTTACAGCGCTTGATGTTTTCCAGAGAAATTGACTGCGGATTGTCTTAGGTACCCGACTGACTGACTGTATTTCAAACAGTACGAAATGAGTGGATCAATCCCGCTTTCTAGGGCTATAATGAGAGAAAGGTTAAGATAGCTAGGGTACGTTCTGAAGATGAAGGATCAGTTTGTCAAAGATCGTCCTTGTTAACCAATCATTCTTGGGCTAAATGGAAAGCAGGTCGTTCTGGGTTGCAGTGGGACGATCCTGTAAGGAAAGATTTAAAGGAAACTGGAACTTTATATGTTAAGATGACGGTAACACAGATCAATGCTGGGAAGCAACACAACGCTATTCCAGCTGAGGTTGATCTGGTAATAGATGTAAGAGTAAATGATGCGTATTCTAATCAGGAGATAGCCGATATTTTACAACAAGAATCTCCTTGCTCAACGATTACACCACGAAGCTTAAGGTTGAATTCTTCGTCAATTCCTGTGGATCATGAATTGGTAAAAGCAGGTGTTGCTATGGGAAGAGAAACCTATGGGTCGCCAACACTATCAGATCAAGCATGTTTGACTTGTCCAATCAAGCGATACAATTCTAAACCCCTATCAAAATGAGTCTAAGAACCACCCACTCAAGGTGAAATGAAGAAATAAACCAAGGATCCACTATTTCTTATGTGAGTGTCGCATGGAGTTTGAATGGGAATTTGCTAAATCGGTCCGTCTTTTCAGAGGACTTTTTATCTAAATGTGACACAATGCATATTCACGAGCATTTTTTAACGACTTTGATAACGAGCTTTTTGGAACTAATATCCAATCATAAAGTGTTCTGGTTCACTGCATTCCACTCCCAGTCTTCGGTCCTAACCTGTCGGACGATAGTTGGCACCGGCCCGACGAATTGCCCGACGACATGCGGCCGTACCTGGCGCCATTGGGAGATCGGCCGTTGTTCATGCGCCTGCTGCGCCCCTGGCAGGATGATCACCATATGAGGGGCCCACGGCACGGGCCGGGCCATAGGGAACACCGCATGGCCATCGCAGTCGGCCTTAGTGACGGCAGTTGGCTTCAGGTTCGTCTGCACCGGCCACCGCCGCTTTGGCGCTGGCGTATGGGTGCGGTGGGATGGCTGATCGTGGACAACCCAGACCCCTTAGTTAGATTGGCCGCTGCCGCTGCTTTGGATGCCGACAAACAGTCCGCTTGCGAAAACGTTTTTAGAGATTCTTTAAACAATTCAGATTATGGTGTAAGAAGCGCAACAGCCAGAATTCTGGGAAAAACTAATTTGCCAAACCGTGGGAGACTTTTAGCTCAAGCGATTAAAGACTCAAATTCTCGCGTCAGAACTTCTGCCGTTCGTTCGGCAGGGATGATGGGTGGAGTAGAAGCCTGGCCTTTATTGTTAAATTCAATATATGCCAAGAGAGCTGTTCCTCCCTATTTGATTCCGTGGTCTCGCATTGCCTTTCCTGTGCTCCTTAAGATAAAGTCCATCAAAATGATCCATATGAAGGGGGATAGAACGCAACCCTGCTTAACTCCTGATTTAATACACAAACAGCTGCTATCCTCATTCCCTATCTTAACTGGAGCAGTATTGTTTTCGTACATAGAACTAATCACTTTAATGTATTTGTCTGGTATACCATATAAAGATAATACATTTGGTAAAGCTCTTCTATCAAGAGAATCGAAGGCTTGGTCACGTGGCGCGCGATAACCCGGTAGTCGGGGCGGCGCCCCAGTCCGAGCAGCGCTCGGGCAACCACATTGGTGAACCGCCATGCGAATTCACGAAACGCCGAGGAGTTGCCAGCGGACGGTAATTGGGTTGCAATTCGTGACGCGACTTCGGTGACGCGGCCGAAGTCGCCGACCGGGTTGTAGCGTGCTGAAAACTCAGGGTAACCGAGGTGGATCATCTGGAACGCGCTCAAGCGACCGGCGCGCCGCGCCTCTGCGTAGCAGCGCTTCAACAGGTCCTTTGATGAGAACATCAATGTTTCTATGTGCTTTGATGAAACTTCAGAAATGGAATATGGAAATTTATTTTGCCTAGGCTGTCTGCAAAGTGATAAGACATTCTTTGTGTATGACAACCAAGATCTCTTCATTTTGTTGGATAGCACCTCAGTCATTGCCCCCGTTAAAAACGGAGTTTTTCGGTGTGGTAGTTGAGATCAAGGGAGCATATCCACCGATAGCCTTTAAGAGAGATTAAATAAAAAAAACAAGTTTTTTTAAATGAAAGTAAGGAACGACATTAAGTCAATTCGGCTGTTCCAAAATCATCCGAGGGGGCGGGACGCCGAAACGATCCCCCCGCAGCCGCTGGCTCACGCGTCGTTGTTCGCCGGCCCGCGCGCCTGGGTCGCCAGAAATCTAACGTGACGATCCAGAAAAAAATCCGCCGTTCTTGAGCGGGATTCCCTACGCTTTGGGGCTGGATTTTGGTGCCAAACGCCGGTGCATTGTTGATGTTCCGCCAGAAATCAGGGGCCACCGGGGGCGGATGGCTGATTCAGCCCGTTCGACCGCCGCCGACCGATCTGGATTTGAATTCTAGAGACAGATTCGTTTCATTTTCCCTTCTTTGGAGGGCATGTGTATAAAACCCTAAAAAATAATACACTGCAAACCAAATTGCATTATGCGTTTTTCAATAAGTATGTCAAACAAGATGCACTTCTTTCTCCAAGCATGAAGTCCCAAGAGTATGACAACATTGCAGTGAAAACAAACCAACTCAAGTCTGAGAATAGCTTTAATACCTACTGATATTGCTAAATTATTTTCAGACCCCTACTTCGGTGAGCTTGCCTTTTTGTTGGGCACGCGGTCCGTAGAATCGCATGTCCTTAAGTTCGAACGGCAGCAAAATTCGTCCGGATTGATCCGGTTGCTCGAGATGCCAACCGGCCAGCGGGTGCATCAGGATGTCCATGAAGACCGGGTCGAGTACAAACTTCGGATCGGGGTTCGATGTGAACAGCCCATCGCGTGGCAACACTCGACACTGCCCTTGAATACCTTCTTCTCCGAACCGGTCCAGTGAGCACACGCCCTGGAAATATTCGCCGTGGAACAGGTTTTTGTAGAGCACGTCCAACGGAATTTACCAACCGATAAGAACTCTATTATAAAAAAAGGAAAAGGAAACAAAGAGATTTACTGTGAAAAAAATTGCGGTTCATTTAGCCTATATTTATTCATGCTACACTTCTTTAACCACCTTCAATAAGCGTAAGGATTTCAGGTGAAAATTAATATTTGGCAGTGTTTTTCAGCTTCTTTCTCTTTTTTTATTAGTTAGTTACTAATTGGAACCTAATTGGAACTTGTAATAAATAGCCTACAAACCCCTGGGCACTTGAAAACACCGATTATATGAACGATTATTCCCGATATCCTTTATTTTGTAGTTATTTAGTATTATTGAAAGCAAACTTAGATCCCAACGGAGATTCGCAGTTGGTCTATTTGATATATATTCTTGTTTTTTTTTTATCTTACGTTCATAATGTTTTGCCTTTTTTGGTCATTCTGCTTTGATTATCTTTGTGCTCCCCACAAATTAACGGCTAACCTTTACATACACAGCCGAAACTTACCAAAGCTCTAACTTATACCATCTTTGTCTTTCCCCCAAACGAAGCTAGGAGAGAAACAATGATGGGCAGTGTATTTCACGAATGAGAGCCGCTTGACTTCGTTGATTAAGAAACCTACGAAGTGCCATCTATGCAAGAACAACGATGCGATGCGATTGCGATTCGGTTTAACAGTATACAATACTACATTAGCCTTTCATTTTTATCACAAAACTTTTTATATAGATATTTCTTGTGTTTTTATGCTCTGCTACCGTGTCTTGCGCAATTTTCCGACCATCCCATTTCTACAATCTGTTTCAATTGATATCAGAACAAAATAATCGATATATGTAATCTGCTTTTAACTTTCCTATTGTTACACACATTATTGCATTATATTTTATAATTGTTATTTAATATAATAATTATTATATTATAGTATTACAAAATATTCAGCAAATACAAAGATACAAAATATTCATTATTTTTAAAGATATAAAATACAATTACGATGATGAATAGCATGTAAATGAAAAGGATCAATTCCATTTATATAGATAAATACCTCTCTGGTTCTCTGCTGTAAAGCTTTGGGAAGAAAAAAGAGTTAAAGAATATGGTAATGGCCGCTACATTCCCTGACGGTAGTTCTGATCCTTCAATTGTCGATTGGTCGTGCTGGTAGCATGAAAGTTGAAACGTTTTCTAACTGCTTGTTTTGGTCAAAAATACGGGCTCTCAGTTGGACATGACAACTGTAGTGGATGAATCATTGGGTCATGCTTTCCAGTTGGGGAGTTGTTCTGTATCCCAAAATTGCCCTGGACACACCTCTGGTCATTCCCGAAGAAATGGTACGCAGCCAATGCAAGAAGTACCCCAATAATGAAAGCGCATATGACAATAAGGGTGACCCACCCCGCGGCCAGGCCTCCTTTGTCGAATTATTTAACTCTTTGCCAAACGATACCCACTCACGGTAATTAAGGCCTAAGCTGGATAGCTGCCAGATGGTAATCATTTTATGAACTCTCAGCATAAGCGGAAAAGCAATTTAAAATGCACACAAGGAAAAGCATATATTTTGACGTGATAAAACAAGATTAATTTATCAGTGATAGGGCTTTTTTATGGGGGAAGGGGTAGGTTTCGCCTGGAAATTTTATACAGATTTAGTAACTCAAATTTGGCTATAATCTTGCCAACTTTTTTTTTTGGGGGTACTTACAGTTTGTTACCATGAACTCTTTGACCGTAAAAAGATTGGTAAAAAGAAAGATATCAAAATACAAGTTTAGAGTTTCAGTTTTTTAAAGACTCAGTTACTATTGAGCCGAGTTTCTCCCTACTTGTAGTTCGTTACCATGAATTGTTTGACTGGGACAAGTTGAGGTTTTTTATTCCCTCACAATTTTCTAACATACCGCTACAATATTTTACTATCATGAACTCCGGCTACATCTTCGAGATCTTTGGCAATTTCTATCCATGGCCTCTACTTCACCCAAAACTATATGCTTACAATCTGTGTAAGCAACACTGATGAAAATACTACCAAGCCGGTCTATATTTGCAATTCATGCGTTGAAATGAGGCTGATGTCCTAAATTGTAAGAGAGGATTGGTTCCAAAAATCTGTGGATGATTTCTAGCCATTTAAAGTTCTTGGAGAAGATAGTTTTTATCTCATAATGCTCCAAAAGGGGTAGGAAAAAAAAACTATATTGATATAGCTAGGAGATTTAGGCTATGTCCCCCAGACGTGGCTAAAAGCAAGGGGAGTGCTTTGAGCCTGCCTCATGGCTTGCTTCTCTGCCCAGGTAGCCAAAATTTGAGGGACGCCCCATCTGTCCTTTATTTATTAGGTAGCCTGTTTGGTGGTTTTTCTGTTTATTGAGGGGGGTTTCAATGTCGGGTCAACTGCTTATCAGGGGTCTTTGACCGCGAATTTAAAACGCACGAATTTAAGTCCTGCGTGAATTTAGATACACCTGAGGCAGTTTTGCTTCCATGTTTTTGCAGCGTACCAATATCGCCTTTCTCTCAAAAATGAAGTACAGTCGAACCTGTCGCCCGCGACGCCGGGCTAATGACCATCCACCACGGCAAATACCAGCACCCCATCCGTGGCGAGATAGAGACCACCCAGCCCCGCATCACCGCCAAAGGCATCCACTGGCTACGCAGCCGCCTGCGCGAATCCGGGCTAATCAACGGAGACAACCAACAATGATCATCTACGACATCGAAATCCTCAATGCCATCCCCCCAAAAAACGATTCCGACCGTATCGAGGGCATCACCTACTGCGACGGCTGGCACGACCACGCCAACATGGGCATCGCCTGCCTCTGGAGAAGCTGGATGTCCTGGAATTATTTAAAAAAGTGATCAGAAATTAAATTAAAAAAAAAACAAGATTTTTCAACTGAAAGCAAGGACCAACATTAAAACTCAAAACGAACATAAATTATTCCCTATATAAGAGAATTGCCCCCTCTTCTATACCCCACTCTCTACGCTAAAGCTAGACCTTTTGTCCTAATTCTTTAAGAATGATTCCTGAAACACAAGGACCGTTCCATTGGAATCAGAAGCTTTTCTGGAAGAACTGAAAAACTTGACCGTATTTTTTCTTATCCCCGCTTGGTGATCGTCGGCGGAGAAGCGATCAATGCTACCAGTCTTGCGAACTGGCGGAACCGTGGCCCCCAAGTCGACTTGATCAATGCTTATGGCCCGACCGAGTCTGTCATTACGCCAACCCTTTGCAAATTAGCCCAATCACTCGAATCTGTGGTTCCCATCGGTTTACCTGTTTCATCGAGGGTCGGATATGTGCTGAATGAGGAAGGGCAACTGGTGCCGCCCGGTAGTCCGGGCACCTTATTTTTGGGTGGCCGGGTCATTGGTCGTGGAGTGCGCCGCGCCGGGGATGACGTCGATCCGCAGGTCCGGCACCCGTTCGCGGCACAGCGCCACACGGTCTTCGATCGAGGGATAGGCGGTGACGTCGGCCGAGCCCCAGATGAGTTGCAGCGGGCATTTGATTTTCGAAAGATCGGTCCGCTGCGTATCGCCCCAGCTGATCTTGCGGCTGTCGAAGCGTGTCCGGCGCACATTGCTGCCGTGATAATCCACCGCATCGTCATCGGCCGTGTCCGGGTCGCTCAGCATGAAGGCGAGCAAATTCTCCCGCACGGACGACGGCGAGGGCGACGCCGACGCCTACTACCTGAAGGTGGCGCGGACCGTGGTGGAGATCTTCCTGCGCGGAATCGAGATTCGAGGAGGGGTGCAATGATCGAGGCACGCGAGCTCACCAAGCGCTACGGCGAGACGGTGGCGGTGCAGGGCGTCGACTTCCGCGTGGAAGCCGGCGAGGTGGTCGGCTTCCTGGGACCCAACGGGGCCGGCAAGACCACCACGATGCGCATGCTCACCGGCTTCCTGCCGCCGACCGACGGCAGCGTCGTGATCGAGGGATTGTGACAATAACAAAACTGATACGCCTCATCAGGTTGATCTCCGATTACCGTCTTTGGTTTTTCAATATGAGTAGGAATGCGAGCCGTACCAGTTTGAGATTTGTCGAGAGTTGTCACTTGCCATTAAAGTTCAGGATGCGAGTCTGCGATCAGTGGGTGGCAGCGTTCGCACTGTCTGCAACCGATCCCGCCTGCGCCAGCACAACCGTGACGTTATCCTTCCCGCCGTTTTCCAGTGCGCGTTCAACGAGCGCATCGCAGGCGGCTTGCGGTGCCGAGTGAGACTCTCAGAATTTTGATACCAATACATACATGGCAAGAATTGGATTTTTCTGCTGATCTCAAATATATAAGTTTTATTAAGTTTAGTCTTACCCATCAAAGGTTACGAGTCTGAGAAAATTTGCCTGATCTTTGAAAAAAGGAGAAAACACCCCCCAAAACTCGTATAATCTTAATGAAAATCACACCATCAAATTCAGTGTATCAGAAAACCCTATTGTAGAGGTATCAAGCGTCTATCTAAAAAAATGTAGAATTTTGTATTTTTTGTCAGAAGAAAGAATCGATCCTCCTTATCAATCCCCTTCCCTTTACTATTGGAATCGAGCAAAAAAGGGTTCTAACGCTGAAATCGATTTCATTTTTCAACATGAAAACCAAGTGATCCCTATCGAAGTCAAAGCAGGAACAACGGGTAAACTTAAATCCCTTCACTACTTTATGAAGAAAAAGAAAAAAACACTCGCGGTAAGAGTCAACTCAGATATTCCTAGAATCATCCCCGTTTCCAATAAGGACTCTGACGGTTCTATCACCTCCTATCAACTTCTTTCCATCCCCTTTGCTCGTACGTCCCACGCGCCTGGAACGGGTCACGGCTTCCCAGAAGGATGAGCACGGTGACCTGGTCCGCGTCGCGGCGAAGGACCTCGAAGCTGAGGCTCTCGCGCACATCTCCACACCGGGGGCTCGCCGCGAAGCGATCACCGGCCACCCAGGCCAGAGAGCTTTCGTTTTCGCCGATCACGCGCGGACCGCGCGCAGGCGCCGACCCGGGACGCGGGGACAGGGCGGGACTGGGCTCCAACGGCTGGCCCGAGACGGAGGGCTCCGGTGGAGCGCGGGGTATCATGTTTTCTAATTTCTTCTTGAACTGCATATGATTGAAAATTTTCAGTGACTGCTTTTTTTGGAAAACTGTCAACCTGTTTTTCTTTATATAAAGATAATTGTGTTTCTTTATTTGAAGATATTTCTTTTTTTTTGGCTGATAACAAGTTTGTCAAATTTAGTATTTGTAAATTTAATTGTTTATTATGTAGATCGTATTTTCTAATTTCTTTTTTTCCTTGCTCAACTTGGTTTTTCAAGTCTTCCATTTGATTATCTTTTTTAAAAATGCTTTTTATTTTTGATTTATATTGATAATGAAGTTTGCCTTTAATTTTCAGTTGTTTTTTTTCAAGGATTTGTAATCAAACAGTTCATGGTAACAAACTGTAAGAAAGGGGTATAGTAAAAAAGTCGCTAAAACATGGACTTTTGATACCAGTAGAAATACCAAACGAATCACCTTATTATGCTGATTCTGAATATATAAGCTTTCTCAAGTTTAGGCTTAGCCATCAAAGGCTACAAGGCTTAGAAAATTTATCTGATTTTCGAAATAGGGGGAAACACCCCCTAGAAGTAGAGAATTGTTTTTAGGAATTCCCCACACATTGTCTTTTGGGTTTGTGGCCATAGATCGAAAGATTTCCGAGCTAAAAATGCAACAGGTTTTCACATAATTCAGGAAAGGGGGTGAGCGTATTGGCGACAGCAAAGAAGAAAGCACCGGCGAAAAAGAAAACAGCGAAGAAAAAAGCGCCGGCTAAGAAAAAGGCAACTGCAAAGAAAAAGGCGCCTGCGAAGAAGAAGGCACCAGCCAAGAAGAAAGCCACGGCTAAAAAGAAAGCACCAGCCAAGAAGAAAGATGGATGTCAACTTTTCCTCTATTTTGAAACCACTATTTAAGTCATATGATAAGACAAGAAGGCTTATACAGGAAACAAATTGTTCTACAATTAATCCAAAAAGCCCACTACTTGATTTGCAGTCTCTCTACTTTTTTTCGTGTGCGTTATTCACTTTTCATCGACTTCATGTCGATGTTCCCACAGCCCTTCAAACTACTTCTTCTTTCATCACTGATAGGTCTATGCATCATTTTCGTAATTGAAGAAATATTGATATTTTATACACTCCATCGGGGAGATGTCGATGCCGAGGCGGTCCGCCGCGACATCGATCAGGCGCTCAAGCGTGCCGCCGCTCTCCGGCTTGCCGGCGCCGCGATAGGCGTCGGTCATCATCGCGTTGGTGAACACGCCCCGCACCCGGTAGTGCAGCCCGGGGATCCGGTAGCAGTGACCGAAGGTCCGCACGGCGCCGGTGGTGACGATGGACGGGTTCACCGCGTTCCAGTAGGCGCCGATATCGGCGAGGGCGTCGATCTTGAAGGCGAGGAACCGACCGTCGGCATCGAGCGCGAGCGCCGCCTTCCGTGGTGGTCTGCAGGCTGTTCCGCGCGGTCAGTTTGAAGCAGGTGACAGCCTTGCACTGTCTTACTGGCAGTCCATGCGCCTGATTATTCTTCCGCAGGCACTGCGTCTGGTTATTCCGCCAACCGTGAACAGCTTCATCTCGATGTTCAAGGATACCACACTGGTCGTGATTATCGGCCTGTTTGACTTCCTTGGCACCGTGAAGCTGGCACTGCGTAGTGACCCGGCCTGGACCAAGTATTACGTCGAAGGTTATGCCTTCGCAGCGGCAATTTTCTGCTTTGTCAAAAGATGAAACTCAATTGATAGTACAGGTAAATGGTAAATTACGAGCCAGGATTATGGTGGCAGTCGATGAAAAAGAGGAAAACATCAAGGAACAAGCGCTGTCTGATAGCAACGTTACACGCTTTGTTGAAGGCAAAGATGTAAAGAAAATAATTGTCGTTCCCGGACGCCTTGTGAACATCGTCGTGGCATGAGTTAATATGTCTGTATTCAATAAAAATTCTTTGTATAAAAAGGGCTTCTGGACATGAGATTACAATACCTGCTCCTGTTGCCCATTTCATGTGGGTTCTGACCTATGTTAATGCTCGAAAGACCGTTGCTAAGTGCTTTGAGCTGAATTTGCTCGGTGTCTGCAGAGATAATTGTGATATCCCCTTCTTGAATACGCTTTTTGTACGGCAGCAATTTGCTTGTGTAGTCTGGGTTAAATTGGGCAAAGCCTGCAACGGCGATAAATATGGGGGGGTACTTATAATCAAGTATCGTCAGCAGTTGGTTAAGTGAGTCATCTCTTCTACCCATAGTGTAAAGGGGGCACCGATCATATTCTATCGGACGACTGGGATCGGTCCTCACAATGTGTGATCCCTCCCGGAATCGACCACTTCCTATCGGTGCAGAGTACTGGGAGAAGCTGCTGGGCATGGATGTGTTGTACAAGTCCGAGGATGGAAGCTGTGCATCGCTTGCTTTCGCTCCTGAGCAGGCGAGGCTGATGCTGCTCGAGGTACAGTACACACGCCCTTTTGGTATTGGCTGCCGTCCCATTCACGCCGGTCGGTGCAGGATGCATCGCAAGGGGAGCAGATCAACCACGCCGAGGCGTACGGACGTGTTGGCATGAAGTGTGAATGAAACTGTTATAATAAGTAAAACAGATTCAGGAGGTTTTGTTGATGGAATGGGAGTATTGGTTTCTTGATATGCCAAAATTAGGGCAAGGGGATGTCAAAAATAAAATAAAAAATTTGGAAATCCATGGTTGGGAGTTCGTCTCAAATGGAGGGAACGACCGTTCGGAAGTGTTAATTTTTAAAAGAAAGTTGTCCTCTGAGGCCATCCCTAAAAGAGAAGGGTGTTTGCTTATTCAAAAGAAACCGTCTTTTTACTCCTCAAACCATGGGCATGATTATGTTTTAGTTTTTTGCTGTTCTACCTTATCCAATAACTTCCGCAGTACAGGTATTTTATCAGGATGCTCGTGTAAAAATTCTTCCAACGCAGAAAGCAATTGTAAGGGTGGATTTTGCATATAGGCTTGTATGTCTTTTTTCACCTGAACCACATCTTTCACTAGTTGAGAATATTGGTGTTGTAAATACTGATAGGCCTGCTTGTCTGCCAATGCTCCACTAAAATCTGTTCGTATCATTGTGCGATGAATAGCATGAATAACTTGATTGCTCCGGTGCAAACTTGTCAAGCGGAAACTCGATATTGCGAAATTCCTGGGTGTCGATCAGGCGCCCGGCGCGGTCGTGGTTAAACACGAACTTGTACTTCTTCTTGACCTCGTCATGGCTGACGTTCTTGGGATAGCCGAAATTGTCGCGGATTACCTTGAACACCAGGTCATAGGAGGGCAGCGTAAAGACCAGCATCACCAGGCCGCGTTCTCCGGGTGCATGGACAAAATGATCTTCGCAGTCCGACAGGTGGCGATAAAACGATCGCGCGCGCTCAGTGACCCCGAGACTCACGAACGGGGCCACGTAGAAGTCGCAGCCGAATCCGTACTTGATCGCCGCGCTTGGGCCCCACGCTCGACCATCGGTGCGCATGGGAATGCCCGGGTGAACATCTTCCGACTGAGGGTTGTACAGAATCGTGTATCCGCCCGCGCCAAACATGACGTAGGGGTCCCACCAGCGGTCGGCCACCTCTTCGAAAAGCTGCGCGGGAAAGAAGCGAAGCAGGCCAAACACACCGAGCTGACCTTCGATCTTGTCGCCATTGTCGAGGTTGTTGGTCGAGCCGATCATGGAGACGGTGAATCTGGGGCAGCATGCGGAGCTGGGGGTCGCAGCCGTGGAGCCGTCACCGACCCCAGTTACGTCCCGGCCCGGTCGCCGAATGATCGCCGCGGCCGTCGCGGCGAGCGTTCTGTTGGTGTCCCTGCTGGCCACGGTGATCTTGCTCTCGACCGGGTCGCTGAGCTCACGCCATCCGCGTTCCGTGGCGGTGCTGCCACTGGTTGATCTATCGCCCGCCCAGAATCTGGTGCAGGTGGCGAGCAACATTCAAGTGGAGTCAATCGTGGCCTTGTTGACCCCTGACAACCGGGCCAGATCCCTCACGGACAAGGCAAGGCCGGTGCGCGCCATGCGCACCTGTACCGGTCCAATTACGTCAGCGCGGACAAAAAAATGCGCAGACATTACTGGTTGTACAACGTCAGCGATTCTGAATGGAAATTCGGATGAGGCAAGTTCAACGCGGTACAATAAACACAACAAAACGAACCATATGTACACAAACGGAACCGCCTCAACAAGAGGCTGTCAATCAACTGCTTCGCCCTCCACACAACAAATCGCGACTTCGACGGCCTGCTCTTCGGCAGCGGCTCGGGTGCGGACAAGCTGGTCTTCGCCAGCGGGCTCGAGGTCGGCAGCTTCGCCTACATCGGCGAGGCCGCATTCTCCGCCGGCGGCAGCTCCGAGGCCCGCTTCGCCGGCGCCCAGCAGCTCCAGGTGGACCGCGACGGCGACGGGCTGGTCGACCAGGCCTTCAAGGTGACCGGCCTCTCGCAGGCGGACCTCCTGACCGCCAGCGACTTCCTATGGCTCTGAGGCCGCTGCTGCGATCTCGAGGTCGCCGTCTTGTGGCAGCGATGGCAGCGCACCTCTTCATCGACAGCGTCGCCCTCTTCGAATCCAAGCAGCTGCGGCTCTTTCAGACTCATGTGCGACAGATTGCGAACAGAGTCGGTCAGCGTTGCCGAGCACAGAACCGTCTGTCGAAGCAGTCGATCACAGTGTGTGTTGGACAGGGTGGTGCTGGTGATGATGGTAGCATGTGGTGCCTCCGGGACATACCTGACATGGGAGTTTGAGTCGTTCATGCGGTCCATTCGCTGCGTCCTCCTCCTCCTCCTCCTCGAGGTTGCGGGGCTCGCCGAAGAGGACGTGGGACTTCGCCTTCACCACCATGTCCGGAGACACCTTCCGTCGATCGCGGAGCAGAGCGACCCACGCTCGCGCGACTCCCATCTCCCGGAGTGCGCGACGGGCGAAGCTGTAGTTGACGCTCTCGTTCGGAGTCAGGCCGATGCAGCCCTCGCGCATCTGCAGCCGGGCGCGACGCAGCACCGACTCGTCCAGAGCGCTGCCCCACAGCACGCGGAAACCGCGGTCCTCTGCGGCCTTGCAGTTGTCGGTGTTTGCAGATGTCTTGGAATTATTTGGACCAGTTAGCAGAGGGGCAATACTTTACCTTCGACGTGTTCTTGACCTATTTGTTCAAGTGGGATCTCCTAAACCGATGGGTACTGTATAACACACCCAACGCCATCATTCGCTTCGAAAAATTAACGATGGAGACACTCGGTGAATACAACCGGGTTTTTGCCTAACCTGGCCGCCAAACACACTCGTCCTCTTCCTCGTCATGCCGAGGTCATCAGTGTTCGAGAAAACCTCGTGACCATTGAGGCCCAAGCCAGCTGTGAGAAGATCCTTCCAAAGCAAAAATGAAAAGGTAACTGGAGAAAAAGTGCAATACTCAGTGAAATTTCAAACTTTAATATTGTATAAAGCACTTGAAGACTAATCGCTTGACAGATATTGTATTGTCATGGATTCAATTTGGTTGAAAAATAAAATTTTTTGGATCAATATTGATACGATTGGAATTAATAGGTTCATTATGAATTCAACTCAGATAAGTTTCTTCAGTATCTCTACTAAGGACGAACACTTTATAAGCATACTTTTTCTTGACGTTCTCCGGGAAGCGGGCGAGGGCACCGAGGGCTCATTCGCACCGGGGACCCTGTTCGTGCAGGTCGAGGTGGGTCACGACGGGGTCCGCCTCCTCCACCTGCGGCACAAGCAGGGCCTCCCGTACCGCATGCAACCGGGGACCGGCTCCTGCTGGGCGATCGCGGAGGACGCCGCGGGGAACTCGGCGCGCGTCCGCTTCGGGCCCCGGCGCCTCCCCAGACAGGACGTGGTCCTCGACGACCAGGTCCTCACCGCGCGCACGCCGTGCGTTCTCCGCCTGCCCGGCCTGGGTGCCACTGCTGGCTGGTCCAGCAGTGCCCCTCGGAGACCTCCGACTACTCAAGAGACTCGTCCTCCGGTCAACAGACAAAAACCTCTATCGTGATGCCGATAGCAAATATGCCAGGAGATCGAGAATCTCTTCCTGAGTCAGCTCGTTCAGCAATCCCTCGGGCATCGCCGACAGTGGCGACTGCACCCGTTCGTCGATGTCCTGCTTCGAAAACTCAACCGTTTCATTCGGTTTAAGTAAATCAGGTACCAACGTCACTGTTTCAGCTCGGTAGTCTCCGCTAAATAGTTTTGGCTTGTTTTTTTTTAACTCACTGGACACCATACTGTGTTTGGTTTTGATGGGCAACCATTTTATGTGAGTACAAGCACAAGTTCTGGGAGTTCAATCGAGGGTGGGGGGGGGCTCCAATCAATAAACGTAAAAAATGTATATAAGAAACGTAAAAATGTTGTAAAAACTTAGCGGGAAAGAGAGGGAAAAGGATCAAGTACCATTCGTTTGCACACCCCCTGTGTATTTACCCTTTTTGAATTCCCTAAGACCCTAGACTTGGATCGTTCGTTCAACTGATTTGCTTGGCCCCACTCCTCCTAATCCCCATCACACTCGTCTTGTACCAATGGGCAGTCGATCGTCGAGACGGTGAACCAGGATCAGCGAATTGAACACGTCGACTTTTCGAACCTTCAGGACCGTCTTCCTCTGCGGCGCAGCATTGCTCACTGGCTCTTGGGCTCACACTCAGGGGATATCGACCGGGCCCGGGCAAGCCACCGTCACCCCTCCCGTCCTAGAGGCGCCGGGAGCTCCGTTCTTTCTCGCCGTTCGCGTCCAGAACATGGTCCTTTTCTGTGAATTGAAACCTTCCATTATTGCAGCCAATAATAAAACCACAAGAAAGGGATTCTCGAACTACAGGGGTAGAAATGAACAAAAGCTGCAATATCTAAAAAAAATGTCAGATATTTATACCCCATGGATTAACTGATAATATGTAAAACCACTATATTTGGTATTTGGTACAAAAACTAAAGGTCTATAAATATTTCCATTTTATTTCTTTGCTCAATTCTCCAGCGCCAAGTCGATCCAACATTTCAACCACCTGCTCTATCTCTTTCCTGGGTTTGAACCTTACCCCCCCCCCCCTCCTCAGCTGTATTTTTTAGATTAGGCAGAATTAGAAAAACAGACTGCTCTTTCCTGATATAGTATACAAAACCATACCACGTAAAAGTTCCATCAAGAGCAACGACTTTTCTGTAAAAATAGATTGACGATAAATTTTTAAAAGGGCGATTTCATTTTTAATATAAGTAAAAAAAGAATAAATAAGTACATCAATACCATCTGTAGAAGGATGTGACTGTTTTATTAAAGAATAGCTGTTGGGGTGACGCTTCGCGCCGGACTCGCAGCTGCTGGCTGTTGTTCGTCAAGGAGCTTCCGAAGCTGCTCGTTCCGAGCCACAAGCAAAGCCATTTCTCCAGCTGCTTTCCGCTCTTGCTTGGTAAAGCTCTCTACTTGTTGGGATAGGTGCTCGATTGCTTCATGGTTCATCATGAGGACCGATTGTATGCGATCGATCCATGCATCGACTGTTTCCCAAGGTAATTTCTCCAGACCATCACTCTTCTCGGCGCCTACGTCTATCAATAGATCCTCGGCGACAGGCTGGTTGACACGTGGGTCTTGTTTGATATAGCCTCAAATTCAAAAATGTTTGCCACTAACTTTGCGCTGATGAAGCTTGCCAGCGAAGGGAAACTCGACGTAGAAAAGCCACTGTTTTATTACCTACCAGAATTTAGGGGCAGTGGCCGTGAACAGCGCTTAGTAAAAGATTTACTCACCCACAGTGCAGGTTACCCAGCCGTGGTCGATTTTCATCGTAAAGACAATAAATTTGGTGAGCGTTTTTTTTCTCAAAACAGCCTACGTACTAAAAACCTGCTATTAACTGGCGTCCCTTTTGGTTGGACTTTTTTCCTCCGATGTAGGGAGCTTTCTCATTTGCGCAGTTCAATTTCCGTTGACGGAGAAGATAGGCGACTTCAAGGGACAATGATAACTAGATCTTCTGATCTTCTCGTTATGCAGTTACAGGAGTAAACTTTATATCATAGGGAATGGTGGCAAATAGAATCTACGTGGTATTGGTATAGTTCTATTTGTTCTTGACATTGCTTTTAGAAAGTGTTATTAGAAAGTAATGCAAATTATTATCTGATTTGTTTGCTCTTTTTTCATTTCTGATGCGCGATTTCGATCGCATTGCCGGTTTTGATGACTTCGGCTTCCAAACCCAGCTTGTCGCGCTTGACGGCATCAAACTGCTGCCGGCTTATCGCTCCGGCGTTGTACGCGGCCTCATACTCGGTTTCCTGCCGTGTCAGAATGCCGAGTTCCAGTTGGCTCGTAACCAACTGTTCTTCCAGACCGGCGATCTCCCGCTCTGCCAGGGTGATGTCGGTTTTTATAACCCCTGCACGCGCCTTGCGGTTTTCAATGGCACTGGCGAGTGCTGCCCTCTGGCTTTCGAGCTCCTGTTCCCGCTTCTTTACTATGAGTTCAGCTTGGTCCCTTCATGATGATCAAGACCTGACTGCTTGCGACTACCTTTCGAGCTTTCGACTGTTCTGGTCATTGACTAAATCGCGCTTGACCCTCATGACAGATTCCTCAGCAACTGAAACGACTGCTTCACTTTTTAACAAGGTGGCCTAACATCATGTGATAAGCATCTCAAGGGAATCAGCTCAACCTCAGCTGCTGCCAATGCCGCTTCCAATTTAGATTTACCTGGCACAACAATCATTGGCTGGGAAATCGATAACCGGCGAATCGCGCTGTATATCGAAGAAAAATTTCCGTATTTGGAGGATCGTCTGAATAGCGCGGTTGAGATCAAAAGCGCAAACGCGTCACCGGGAGATGCTGCACTTATCGAGCGTGTGATCGAGGATGCCCTGAACAAAGTTCATGCAATCCGGTTGTCAGAGATTATTGATATCGGAAAGCAGCAACGGTTTTTATACGGCGCTTTAGGATTGTTAACGCTGTTCCTGTTTCTCGGTTACAATATGCGCAGCGATTTGCAAGGGGTGGTTTTTTTCTGATTTTCAGACAATTCTGATACCTTAAGGGGAATGGCATCTATGTTTTCAACGGGTGTTGAAACAAGGGTAGTGGCACCACATCCCATTAGAAAAATGGAGGCGGAGACCATAGAGAAAGAAAGATTGAAATAACTGCGATTCATATAGATGATTTTAATTGAAATGTAAAACTTTATTGTGAATTGAATACTTCATCAAAGGAAAACAATTGATCTAGGCGTACTCCTTTTTCCGTTTTTTTTAGAGTACATAATTGGTTGTGTGCATCGTTTAAGGATGTTTTGAACAGGATTGTTTTACTGCTGGAACACAAGGGGCCCGTTAAACTAGAATAATGATTTCTTTTAGACACTGGTAGTCATTAACAACTGATTCAGTAGCAACCCGTTCAAAAGCAGGATAAATCTTAGAAAAGGGAACTGGAATTTTCGACTTCTTTTGACTGAGTCCCCTCAAAAGCTTTTTCGACCACCCCTTTCACGTGAAGTCCCTCTGGGAAAAAATAAATGAACAAATATTAATACATTAATTGTGGGTTTAACTGTAAATTGGGTACAAACACTCTTCCACAAAATTATAATACTGGAATTTGTCAATAGTTTCCTGACTGCAGTAGCTACTGAGGGGACTAGAATTGGGTATTCTCCCGGAGTTGATAGAAACAAGAATCTCACATATAATTCCGAAAGGATTACTCCATTCTATTAGAGTATTTACAAGGATTTTAGTATTTGTCCCGAACCTTTCCTGAAATGCCCACCTATTTTGTGATGATCGATGGTCTGCTGTCCGCTGTTCCTTCATATTTTGGAATTCCTCAGTCCTTGTTACTATTTGTTATTCAAAGAAGTTTCTTTCGGGGAACTTTTTAGCAAGAACAGAGAATTACGCTGAACTAGACATATTAGCCGTAATTCACATCGAAATCATGGATACCTCCCTAGGTAAGTAGTTAGGTAGGTTTTATTTTTATCCAAAATATAAACATAAATAAAAAATTACAACACTAATAAATTATTGCAGCACAAAGAAAGTCCTAAGGAGTTGCGCTACAAATTCATATTATGATTTATATCTTATAAATAAATATCTAAACATAGTATCTCTTGATTATCCACCCAATCGGAAACCCCGGTTCAAATCCGCATCGACGGGGCCGACACCTTTGTAACGACATCGACGATCGCGGAGCTGGGCAATCAATTCGAAAGCGTCCCCATCCAACTGCGTCGAGACGCCAACGTCGACCAGTGGGGCGTGCCGATCAAAGTCCCGATCCCTCCGGGAATCCCCGTCACACCCGGCCAGCGCGTCGAATTGCTGATTCAATAGGCCTCGCCGCCGGTCGCGTCGAGCCGTAGTTTGGATCGCAACACCGCACAGCGGTACTCCAAGTCCAACTTAGTTTTAAAAACTTTTCCCCCCCCCCCCCTTCTAACTGTTTCTCGTAAATTGATGCTACTGCCTATTCTCGCCACCCCTGTAGAAACAAAAAAAAACATATAAACGATATTATCAGATTCATTTTAACTTTAGTTTGTAAGTAATTAGCAAGCCATTGACGAGGAACTGACACTCATAACCTTTTATTTGCTACTGCTAGCAGGTTTTTAAGACAGTATTGTTTTCAATTACCCTGTCTACATGCAACTTTGCAATACATTTCAAAAGGAATATAATAGTTTCCTGGCGCCGCTGAAGTGTGTGACGACGTCGACAACGACTGCGACATGTCGGTCGATGAAGGATTGACCTGCGACTGCACACTTGGTGTCGACACGAACCGCGAGTGTGGATTCGATCCCGCGCTCGATGACATTGGAAACTGTCGCCTCGGTACTCAGATGTGTGTTGCTCCGGGCATGTGGACCGAATGCGCAGGCGTCATCCCGCCCATCGACGAGGTGTGCAACGGCGACGATGACGACTGTGACGGCTCAATGGATGAGGGCGTTCGGGTCACGTGTTGAAAAAATATTGTCCAAGGTAAGTCAATATGAATGAAACTACACCGAAAACTGGAACAGAAAAAAACAATATTATTGTCGTTTTTCCAAAGGATAGAATAAGATGCAAACATACACAGTAAATAAGCTATCTTTGTATTTACTTCAGCACGAATTTGTCTCAATGGTGATGTTATTGTTGTTGCTGTTGTTGTTAAATTTACACTACAATACCTTTAACGAAAAATGTATACTTTAAATTAGAAATAAATTGTAATTTACAGAAAATTCCCATTGAAATAGCTCTCGTCATTTTGGAACATTTCTGCTTATATGTTATTAAATAATAATAAAAAAACAAGTTTTTTTAACTGAAAGTAAGGCGCAACATTACAATTTAAAAACGAACAGAAATTACTCAGCATATGAAAGGGGTTGTTCCCTCTTCTACGCCCCGCTCTTTACGCTAAATTTTTTTACTATTTTAAAATGTAAAGTTAAGAGAAAGAGTTAAAGTTCGGTAGCGTAAAGAGCGGGGCGTCGAGGAGGGAACAGCCCCTTTCATATGCGAAGTAATTTCTTTTCGTTAGAAATGCTCAACATTCATCATTAGTGCATGGTGAATGTTGATTTTCTTCGGTAAGTCAGAAATAAGGATATTTAGCAAATACTTCGGATATAAACCAAACGACTATGTTTTTGTTGACATTCAACGATGAATTTCGACATTTAACAAACAGTTTTATTCATTTTAGTTGAAGTTTACTCGTAACCATTCCTCATAATGAAAGTTTTTTTTTAGGGGGGGGGGGCATGGTACTCTCCTTCCTCCTTCTATATTTTTCTGGGTCCTTGACGAAACTTGAAATTTTTATTTTTCATTATCAGTTTTTTTTTTTTGGTACCCCTCTTATTTATATATTTCATTTTAAATTCATGCTTCAAGGGACGTGAGCGGAAGGGATGGTGTGATAGGTTTATGGTTATGGAATATGTGTTCCAAGTGGAGCCCGGAAAAGAGAGGAAACCGCAACAAATTTAAGTCAGTTAATAATATGGGCCCAAACGTGCACCAACGCACAAGGCAGCACAATGGTCAGATGAAAAGTCCCGAACTAGCAAAGGAAACAATTCTTTTGTCAATTCTTTTTTATGTTTAGTTTTGGTAGTTACTACCTATTTTTTCCCCTTCTTTTCTTGCACGCAAAAAGCTAATAACTAATCTTTACGTGTGCTTTTTCAAGCTTTTAGCGGTCGTTAATAGGTTCGAAGAAAGTAAAGCAGTATATGTTGAAGAAAAGAAGACATTTGCAAAGCCAATCTCTTTTATTGGCCGTATAACATGTCGATGATTTTTGTTTTGTTTATTATAATGAATTCGCTTATTTTTATTTTTGACATCAATACCCCTTGAATCCCGGCAAAATATCTTCGAACGTTAGGCATAAGTGGTTCTGCAGCTATTAAAAAAAAAAGAAAAAAAAGGGGTGATATCTGTTCCATACTTCCGTTGAATATACTGAAATTTAATTCTAGTGGTTTATTTGTGTGAAGATACTTGAGTCAACTAAAATAATGATTTAGTTCTGGAACTAGGAATAGTGTTTTTTGAGAACCGAGTTTACTATTGTTTCGGCCTTAATAACGCTGAGTGACAAATAAAGACAGATAAGTAAATTCAATTTCTGGAGAGAGAAACAGCTCCGATTTCTTAAAATCTTGCCTGTATGAACTGGGTTAAACCACTTGAGCCACCAGTAATAGTAATCTTTACCTTTAAGGCGTTTTAGCTTTAACCCTGGAGATTGCAGTTTAGCTTCGACCTGATTCATCACTTCAAGATGTTCAGTAAAAGCGGCTTCGCGGGTGGTTTTGCTTTGCTCATACCTTCGGTAAAACAGCACACGAATACGCCGACGTCTACCTCGATAAGGAAAGCCCGTTTTAGGGTCAATGAATAAGCCTTCTTTTCGAGACATCTTGTCAAATAACCCAGAGAGCTTTTAGATTTTCCATCGATGACGAGTTGTCGCCAATCAAACACGTATCACGAGATGCTTTGTTTTCGAGGAAAGCCAGAAGTTTTTCGAGACACGGCATCAATTCGTCAAGGATTTGGGTATCTCCTGTATGGAATACATGGTGTTGTAACCATAGTGGCCATAGCATATTGAAGTCAAGATAGCGTATGTTGTAATCGCTTGGCGCCAACGCCGGAATTTCACCGGTTAAGAATTGGGCATGGGCAAAGTCGCGGAGCGCTTTACTCGACAATTTACTTGTTCCGGGGGTTACCGTCTCCTCAATACCTTGCTCCTTAGGCTAAAGTTTTATTGTTGTTCCAGGTATTTAAAGATGACTCCTGAGTCACAAAGGCCGTTTAAGCTGCAAAGTCACAAAAGCCGAATAAATCAGGTCACTTAAACCATTGTATCAAAATTCCATTTTTTACAGTTTTGGTTACTATTGACCCGGATCATTTATTACTTATACGAGGGGAGTCACTCTCTCTTCAACACCTCACTCTTTATGCTAAAGTTTGATTTTTTGTTCTAGTTATTTGAAAATGGGCAGTTTTTGGCTTGCAGTCCGAAATCAGTTATATCGATGAAATCGTACAATATCAGGCTGGAAGATGCATAAACAGTAATGAAGCTGTTTGGCGAATTTTTCACTTCCGATAGATGAACGAAGTCCAGCTGTTCTTCACTTAGCGGTACATTTACAGAATGGTCAACGTGTTTATTTTTCGGAATCACACGCGCAACAAAGAGCCCTGAATCCACCAGAAACAACGTTAACTGCTTTCTTTTCGTTATTCCAAAATGATTCTTTTGCAAAAGAAACTGCTGGTCATCACCCGCTCCGCCATGGATGTTGTCATCGCCAAGCTCGCCACGGATGGTGTCGTCGCCTTCGTTACCCCACAGGGTATCGGCACCCGAACCACCATTGATGGTCACATCGCCATAGGCAATCGTGCCACTGGTCAGATCGACAACGTCATTGCCGTCGCCAGCATTGATGACTTCAACACCTTCGATGCGGGCATTGTCAGATGCGTCTTCGACAACCGTGTCGAAGCTGATTGAACGCACAAAGAAGTCGCTGCTGTCCGAACCGGACGTGCCGTCGGGGCCACGTCGGCCTCACCCCGCAGAGCGTGAACCAGATGGGCGGGTTCCGTGTGCAGGGTCGCGGCGACGACGGCCGCCACCAGGTGATCGAAGACGCGCTGGCGGTCCAGGAGGCCGGCGCCTTCTCGGTCGTGCTCGAAGGTATCCCCGCCGATCTCGGCCGCGAGGTCACCGCGATGCTCGACATCCCGACGATCGGCATCGGCGCCGGCGTCCACTGCGACGCGCAGGTGCTCGTGATGCACGACCTGCTCGGGCTGAACGACTGGACGCCGTCCTTCGGCCTTGGCTGCCTCGGCGATCTTGCCGACGTTGCCGTCGAACTCCCGGATGTTGCCGGGATTGACGCGGACGGCCCCGCACCCCGCATCGATGGCCGTGTAGATGTAGCGCGGCTGGAAGTGGATGTCGGCGATCACGGGGATCTGGCTCTTCATCGCGATGATCTTGAGCGCATCGGCATCGTCCTGATGCGGCACGGCGACGCGCACGATCTCGCAACCGGACGCCGTGAGCTCGGCGATCTGCTGAAGGGTCCCGTTGATGTCGGTGGTCTTCGTGGTCGCCTGACTCCTTCCTCCTAGATAAACACATCGAGAAAAAATGATCTCGTCATATTATAACGGTTGATTGAAAGATCTCCTGCCCCCATTGTCTTCTCGGGGTCGAAATTATTTTGGGAAAACACTACCAGAACCTCCACCAGGAGTAAATCCTCGTATCGTGCAATAAGCCTGACACTAGCCAGGTAAAACCTGTAAGTAATACGCAACTGGTGTGTAAATCATGGATTTGCCGGAGTTGACTTTCGTTTATGGTCCTTGACAGTATGGAATCCTGAGGTTTTGTGGTGGGCATAGGTCGGGATGTCGCTGCGGAACTCAGCCGCGTTGTCATAGACGCTGGTGCGCGAGGGCAGCTGGCCGGACATAAAGGAGGCGCGGCCCGGCGCGCAGAGCGGCGACGCGGTGTAGGCGTTTTTGAAGCGGGTCGAGCGTTCCGCCAGTTTCTTCAGGTTCGGAGCATGCAGCCACTCGGCGGGGCCGTCCGGGAAAAGTGTCCCATTCAACTGGTCAACCATCAGGATCAGGATATTCGGGGCCCTCATCGCGGACCTCCCAAGTATTGGCTTTTGACGCCGCGATAAGTTCCCGCGCGACTTTCCTCATGAATCGATTGGCGTGATCCGGTGCTGCCTCGGCGGCAATCGGCACAGACGCGACGATCAGGACGAAAAGCACTGACAGGCAGTTACGCAGCACTTTGCGAACGCCGAAAAAGGGGCGCACGTTTTCGAGAAATTGGGGCGAAACCGTCATATCGCTTCCATATCCTGTCATGTGACCCGGGATTAGCGGACCATACCAGCGCAGGACCCTAATCCTAGATTGGGCCAGAATCCTGTCAATGAACGGAAGGGGTGGTTGTATAAACTTTGGGGGTTGGGGGGGCTCATTCAATCGGAAATTAAAAGTTATAGTGCCCTTTTTAAGAGTGAAGAATGATCAGAGGGCAAGTAGCTCCTCAGTGTCATTTTGTTCCCAAAAGTATCTGACACAAGTTTTAAGATAGCCATTTTCTTAAAAATAGTGCAAAGATCAGATAACAAAAACTTAGGGGGTTGACACATTCTCAAAATCCTGGGACAGGTTTTTAAGTTATGCACGTGACATATAAGGTTTTTATGGAAGGGATGCATTTTGCGACGCTAATGACGATTGTTCTAGTGATAATTCATCGGGGGTGTGCCCGTGTTCGACTGTTGTTGAGTACTGTATAACTTATTCTGAGCGTTACGAAGAGGCAGTGATTAGAAGGAAAAGCAAATTTCACTAGGTTTTCGGTTCCTCTCCCCCTCTATCATATGGAGTGCATTGCTTCTCGTCGCCTGAATCAACAAGCAACGTACAACAATAAGAAACCGAGGGAGCAGGAAGTGGTGTGTGTATTGTCCTGCTAATAATCAAATTTCTAGAATTTGTACGATACGGTGAACATGCACAGCTCGAGGCCTGTGATCCTTTGGAAATCGCGGACTACCAGGTGAGCCACATTGATGCTTTGGTTTCGACGTGCAAGCTCTAAATTTTGCACCCAAAAAAGGGCCTCGTTCAATTGAGACCCTTTTTTGTGGATAGCTTGTTCAATGGGTTATTTTGGTGAGAAAGCGAACCCGTTTGCATTGCATCGAATGAGTGCGAACCGTCTGGGATCAATCAGTCTTAAGTCTCTGAGTTCGTCGGGCGCCCCAAAGTCCTGTTGTATCGATGGTAGAGACAAATATGAAGTTCGAATGCAGCAAAATCTGCTTCTTCTGTAAATTCTTGCGAAAAGGAGTAGACGTAAAAAGTTTCATAGCTAAGAGTTGAAAGGAAAAAAATAATATGTTTTACAACAATTCCAGAGAATATCCGTGATCTGTGTTGTCGACAGTGATACATTAGTGAAACAAATTTGACAGATAGCACTGTCAGCTCACAGTTCGTGACAACAGTATTTCAGGGTAAAGATGCTCCCAACAATTGATTACCTATTGGATTGCGTGGGCTGGCAAATTCTTTTCGTTTTTTTTCTTTATTTTGTTTTTGTTTTGAATTATGGATTTATAAATATATTCATGGACTCATATGATGAAGGAGGAGCATTACTTACACAACCGAAGTTGCAAAGTTATGACATTTTTGTCGTATTTGCAATAAAATATTACGATTATGCTTTTACGATATTTTACCTTTCTACGATACTTTTTACGATGCTTCAGTAAAGTTTCTATATTGTACTACTTGTTTACGCTCAGATGTTTAATTTCTGTTCCGTTGGGTATTTCCTTTCACTCTTAATTTGCTCAGCTGAACAAACACCTGTGTTAACTTGTTCAATTCTGTTTAAGAGTTCCCTTCTTGCAAAAAACCTGTTTAGAAGCTGTGATCTTTCTTTGTCGTATTTTACTGTAATACCGGTAGGTATATGCTTAATGTTTACACAAGTACTGTTTTTATTTACGTTTTGGCCTCCCTTTCCACCGGACCTGACAAAAGTTTCAGTGAGATCTTTTTCAAACACACCAAGTTCGTCCATTTTCTTAAGAAGAGCATTTTCCTTTCCCGGACTTAAACGATAAAATAAGTAAAAGCTACAACATCCGTTAGTTAATAAGAAAATGGAACTTGACTTCACTTCACAACCATTGCGGAAACAACTGAACTGATTGGGAATAGGAATTTCCGAAGGGCTTGGATCAGAGAATAACAAACCGACGTGGAGATTCCCACTTTTACCCAAAGTGACTTTAGATAGGTTCAGGAAATTGGCAGACTTATACTGTGCCTTCTTTATATAATGAAAGGAATTAAGATACTATTTCTATCACACCCAAAATAAATATATGAGGTACTTGTTCCACCCAGTTTCAGAATGTGATTCGCTTAAACTCAGTCGTCATTCAACTATGTCTTCAGCACGCCATAACGACGTGATTTCCGCCGTCGAATAATCGCCTTGGACGAAGCCTTCCGACGCTTCCGCGTTTGGCCGCCTTTGGCGAGTTTCCCGGTTGGACTACACGGGTGACGACCGCCGGAGTTGCGACCTTCACCACCACCCATCGGGTGAGCGACTGGATTCATCGCGGTCCCCCGAACGTGGGGGCGACGACCCAACCAACGCTTCCGACCGGCTAAGTAGCCCATCCCTGATTCCAGCAAACTCTACCTTGTCACAGTTAGATTCCTACTCGGTGAAACGCTCTAGGGCTTTACGGTACCCCCGGCTCAGTGTCAGCTTCGTCCCATCTGTCAAGGCCACCTCGTATTCGCCATTGAACATAGGCCGCAAATCGCGCACACGATCCAGATTGACAATCGTGGATCGGTGGATACGGAGGAAGCGTTTGGGATCCAGGCGCTTCTCTAACGCACTCATGGTTTGTCGCAAGAGATGGCTCTTTTTGCCAATATGGATTGAATTATATAGAAGACGTTTTTCTGTAGTGAACGTCCCATTGAACTTGTGGACCAGTCTAGAGAAGAAAGACTAAAAGGGAAATAAAATAGTGAACTCATCCCTCACTCTTCGTTTGCTCTCATGAAGGAAAAGAATGATTTCACAGTATGACCTTGTATCCTTAGATTTAATGCAAACGGCAGACTTAAAGACAAACTTTATTGTTGATATTGCAACGAGTCCCATCTTCGTGGTAAATCTTATATTGGCAGAACTCATCAACAGTTTGGAGAAAGACTACGTCGGAGAGAGTAGTAAATCATGAGAAATTTATTAAATACATTATTCTTCTTTGCTTTATTAGCGACATCTAAATTATCTTGCTAAATAATATGATATATAATACAATAATATTACTACATAAATTAGAAATAAATTGCCAAAAACAAATTTTTTTTTGATTTTTGAAACTGTCAAAGGTATTTTTAAGTTTTTAAAATAATGCACAGAATTTTGTGAAATTGCTTGCCTTGTTTAATTTGTTTACATTTAAATTAGTTTACATCAGAAATTAATCTGAATTTCAAAATCATCTTGATATAAAACCTTCGTTGTTAATGTATACATCGACGACTACAATCAACAAAAATGAATTAACTTTCCTTTCAATATGATGTCATCTCACTCGATCATTGAAATTAATCGATCGAATAAAATAAATCTTCGACGATGTATTGAAATCATTTTGAATAACCGATTGAAAATCTCCCAATGGAAGAATATTCTTAACGAAAAGCTCATCTCCCAATATTCTCTTCGAATTAACTCACGAGAAATTGTCCGGCAAGACCTCCACGTGTACACCATTTATCCAACATATCCACTCGACCCCAATACAATGTTTTCGACTTGGACACATACCCTAAACCTGACTTGAACGAACGGTTACTGGTCAAGAGCGTAGGTTGACCGACAATGTCACCATCAACAGGATCAAAGTCGGCACGGTAGATATCACGATGACCCATTAAGAATAGTTGATCGCCTGCTTCGTCAAAATTCACTTGCCACATCGCTCCAGTACCCGCCTGTTCAAGTGCTTTTGGCTCTACGGTGCCATCTACACTTCCGGCCCATAGATCGCCATAATGTATTAAATTAAGTGGTATTAGCATAACTTATTTGGTATTGTATTAGTATATTAGCATAATATTAACATTATTTATCCATTCCCTAATTATACAGTTCTGCGTAAAAAAAAAAAAAAACAGAAAAAGCTGTTTTGAATATGTCTGTCTTAGGTGCTACTATTCCTTTACAATAACCACCACAATGACCTGCCAAAGGCAAACGCTACTCCACCATCTCAAGTTATGTAAAGCTACTGCTTTGGCCACCGCCCGAAAAATTCTTGGAAATATCGAATTGTCTTGGAGTTTTTTGGAGTTGGCTGGTAAAATATAGAACTTGGAAAAGTGTCTGTGATATAGTAAATTTTTGTTCCGGTGACTTTTGTATTTTTAATATCAACATATTTATTCAGCAGAAAGAATCCAAATTTTTATTCTCAATTGGAAGAGTGGTAAGAATCTTTTTTTTTGTAACTACTGAAGTACTTGAATAAAATAATAGTTAAACTAGATTTCGGTCAAATTTAACTCAAACAAAATTTATAAGAAAGTTATTCGGTACTTGTATGATATAGCCCCTATAGCTCAGGCCGATGCCTTCGCCACGGAACGAACAGACGACCACGCAGGTGCGCTCGTCCTGGTCACGGGGCTCGAGCCCCAGACGGGTTCGCACGTCGACGACCGGCACGACCGTGCCGCGCAGGTTGATCACGCCGCGCACGTAGTCCGGCAGGTCCGGCACCGGCGTCGGCTGCTGGACGCGCACGATCTCCTGGACGCGCGCGAGCTCGATTCCGTAGACTTGGTCGGCGAGCTCGAACGTCAGATGTCGATCGCCGGAGGGCTCTGCCGAGACGGCGGAGTTTTCTGACTCAAAAATTCTTGTTTTAGGTGTTTCATACAAACCAGATGTAAAAGATATTCAAATCTCTCCGGTCGAAGAAATTATTAAAATCTTAAAAAACAATGACGCAGAAATTCTAATTTATGATCCATATTTTAAAAATTCTGAGGTTTTTGGTGTAAATACTTCAGATGATCTAATTTCTAGTTTAGAAAAATGTGATGCGTTGATAATTGCTACTGCACATAAAGAATTTCATGATCTTGAGCCATCTTTCTTAAAGTCAAAAATGAAAACTCCTGTTGTTTTGGAAACTTTTTTATAAAATTTTAATTAATTTTAATTTTTTTGATTTTGTTTTAAATTTACTAGAAATCAGCTTTTATAAAACTACAAAAAAATTATATATGTGTATATATTTATACTACTTTAAAATAGTAAAAAATATTAATTTTTAATAAAAATTTAAATTTATACTTATAATTTTTAACATACAATATATATTAATATATTTATATAAGTATTTTACATATATAATTGGAATATTGCTATAAATAATCATCTACATTTTCTGATGTCTATTGTACTAATAGATATAGTCGATACCGCTTTAAAAGGTGAGAAGTTAGCAATCAACCGAGTTGAAGATAACGAAGAAAAAGAAGATGAACAACCTGAGGGTGAAGTCCAGGAAACCAAAAGCGACGCTGTTAGTATAGATGATCCTGTCCGCATGTATTTGCGAGAAATGGGAACTATTTCTCTGCTCACAAGAGAAGGCGAAGTTGAAATTGCTAAAAGAATTGAAGCAGGGCAAAACGAAGTCATTTCTGCTGTTGCTAGCTGTTCCGTGACGATTGGCGAAATTATTGGGAGGGGGGAGGACATTCAAGATATTACATAAATAAAATTTATGTTACCTATTCTTTTCGATGCATGCTATCGACTTGTATTTTTGTAGCAAAATGGTTCTTGTAAGTAATAATCCGATAGGTGCCCATCGGATGGACTAACTGTTATGTTACGTACATCAGATTACTTTATTCCTGAGCCCAAAATTAGGAAGTTACTGCGCAGACTCTAGATCCATAGAGACCCTACCCAGTACCGAAAACCACAGCTTTATGCTTTCGATAATAATTAAAAGAGAAATGGTAGACGGGTGTGTCCCGGTACCCACCTTCGAAGAAGACCTGGCGGTTGGTCTTGCGCGCCGCCTCGGCGTCATCGTCGGAAGACGGGAGTTTCGGAAGGCTCGGGCGCTCGATCGTACCGAAGCCGGACAGGCAGAAATTCACGATCTCGATCTTCTGTTCGCCCCGGTAGGCGTAGCCGAATGTGCGTTCGTGGGACGCGTGGAACGCCTCGGCCAGCTGCACGGCGGCGGCCGCGTCGAAGTCGCCGGCCGGCGCGGTGACCCGGACCTCCATCGACTGGGGTTGCCTAGCACCAGGTTTCTGCTATGCAAAATCTCTGAAGACTGTAAATAAATGTCGTTCAGCGGCTGTAAATAGAGTTGATATTCAGCAGCCTTGGAAGGCAGGTTCTCTTCCATTAGCGCCGGCAACTTATCAACGAGCGCTTCGGGATTTGCTCCTGGACTTAGCAACAGGTAGGTATAATTTGCTTGTGTCAACCAGCGGTTTAGCCAGGAAAAATTCAGTGTCCCTTCTCCAGGCAGTGTAGAAGACCAGGAGATAAGTGCATTGTATTTGATATGGTTCTTCATCCGTATAGGGATAAGCCAGCGCATCTTCGACGGAGGGGAAAGCCCCGGCCTTGTTCTGCATCAGCTTGAGCACCCAGAGATTGCGGCTGGCGGAAATGCGTCTGGCGTCCTCTTCCGTTTCCGCGACCGTGACGGAGACACCCATGGCGGCGTAAGGCTCGGTGAGGCTGCGGGAGGGCTGGAAGAACTTTCGGTAGGTGCTCATCGCTTGGTCGAGCGAATCCGGGTTGATGAAATGGGCATAGCAATAGGGAAGGCCGAATTGCGCTGCATGGCTGTGAAACCTTTGATGCCGTAAATTCTAAACGAATATGCCTAATTAGCGTAAATAATATGTTTATCATTGTAACATATTATATAATATGTTATTACGTTTTGTTATTATTATATGTTTATTTATTAGCCTCTGATGTCATATATCCTAAACGAATATGCCAAATTAGCGTCAATAATATGTTTATTATTGTAACATATTATATAATATGTTATTATATTTATTATTATTATACTTTTATTTATTAGCCTCTGATGTCACAAATTCTAGACCAATTAGCCATTGATTATTTCTTGTTGGCCTACCTTCCAAAACTTTCACCCAGACCCCATTAGAATAGAGGGAACTATGATCAGACACATGCAGAGGAGTTGTTTTGGGGGGAAGAGGGGCAATGAGGAATTGATGAAAAAGTAATTTTATTTGACAATTTGAGTAAGGAGGTCTGGAAGATAGCCCATGGAAAAATTGTGTTTTTTTGTTGGAGGGGGGCTAAGACCTCAGACCCTCTCTGGATATATACCTGGCTGCAGCTGCAAGAGCAGGAATGTTAAAAGGGTAAAATTGTTCGCAAATATTAGTCTTTGAATTCAGATTCAAAAACATGGAAGTAAAACATGAAAATCATTGACAAAATCTTTGTCTTGATAATATATCTCCAAAAGGATATCAAGAAGGATATCTCGAGGTAAATTGACAACCCTGGCTATTCCTCAGCTCTTGTTATTTAAGACTTTAATTAACTTGCTCTTTACTTTATTTTCTACAGATCCTGTTACTGGCCAATATCCGGAAAGTAAGTTTTCCAGTCTCAAGTTATGTGCCTTCGCATGAGGTCAAGACCTTAGGCCGGTCGGAGCGCATTGCACGCTGCAGTTTCTCGCAGATCCAGACATCCTCGGTCTGAAAGTCATCCGATTCCAGCGGATGCACCGTCCAGTTCGCCGACCTGACCCTCCCGCTGTCCGGGTCGTAGCCGGGAATGTCCTTTGCCCGGTATTCCGGCCCCCAGAAACTGCCAGGCGCCCGAAGTAAAATCAGTAACACAGATTGATAGAGTAAAAATCGGTAATGGAAAAATGGGCCACATTACAAAAGCACTACAAAAATCATTTACGGATGTAGTGATGGGGCAACGAGTCGATCGCCTTTTCGCTTTGCCCCAATTCGCGGCATGCCGTCACCAGTGATTGATGCACGGCTTGGGAGAAGGGCTGGATCTCAAGTGCCTGGGCGGCAGACTCCAATACCGACGACCATTCGTTTCGCTCTTTCTCCATTTCGATGAAACGCTGCAAACCGGGCAAAGCATCGGAGGAAACCGAAAAAAGCTGCTTTAAGGTGTCGCGTTCCTTTTCCACGTTCCCCAATTCACGGTAACAGGCGGCCAACGATTCCAAAACGCCTTCCTGTTCGTAGAGGGTGCATACATCGATTGGGACGAAATTAATTCAAGACTTAGAGTACTAGAGTTTGGTATCTAATTAACGGTAATTAATTTGTATTTTATGTTCAATAAGTAGCTTTGATGGTAAAATTCTTTCAAAATATTTAAATTGCTTTTTCAAGGTTTTATATATTGGATAGTCCTTCTCTGATACGACTGTTTATTAAGTTTGTAAGTTCAAGTGTATTTACTGACCATTGAAAGAGGAATTGGGAAATTAGAAAGTTATTGAATATGTTTGGTGACTTCAGCTGCGTCCGGGTCTGCACCTTTGCCTGAAAGAAAACCGCGTCAGATGGACCGGTGCGCGGGATGGTTCTTGTGCCTGCCCGCGTCCTGAGCCACGATGCCAAAAGGAACAAGAATTGCAATGGTGAGGGAGACCAGCAGTGGCAAGAGAACGTCTGAGTGTTGTCGTAACGCGACGGTTGCCGGAACCGGTGGAAACCCGGCTCAGCGAATTGTTCGATGTGCGTCTGCGCGACGATGACACCCCCATGAGCCGGGCCGAGCTGACCGCCGCAGTCAAGGACGGGGCACCCCCCACCCAAAGGTGTTTGAGTCACCCATAAATACCACTTTAGGTTTGCTGGAATCGTCTAGCTGAGCAGAATCGACGGTAGAGAACCCTCTAGTGTCGAATTCGCGATGAGCGCCGCCCATATCGCCGCTGTAGCCCGGTGTGGGTTCCCAAAGTGAGTCCGGGGAATAGGTCCAGAATGGATCCGAAAACGGCTTGCTTTCGTCTTTAAAACTAAACGCAACTCTAGCCAAACCCTCGATGAGTCCAAGCATGATAAGCGTAACCAAGATGCCTCTTAGATGTTCGGGACACACCACAAAAGACACGGTTCGCTGCTCGCCAGGAGCGAGGTCTACGCGGGCAAACCCCTTTAATTCCTTCACCGGTCGCGTCACCGAGCTGACCTCATCGCGGATGTAGAGTTGCACAACTTCGGTGGCAGCCATGGTGCCGCGATTGCTCACTGTAACCGTGAGCTCGGTTTGGCCGGTGGCTTTGATTTCATTACGATCCAGGGTGGGTTCGGAAATTTCGAAGCTGGCGTAACTGAGCCCAAAGCCGAACGGATAGAGAGGCGTCAACAAGATTTGTGATTACTGTTGCTTCTTCTTGTGTAAAGAATGTTGGAGTCCAAACAGAAGCCTCAGTTTTACAGCTTTGAAGTATACTTAGTATACTGGGAGCAGCGATAGCATACCCTAGTGACAATCCCATTCCTTTAAGTGCGTCTCTTCTGTTCATTTTAAATAGTATTAGATTTAAATTGCTCAGCTGCATGATTAGCAGCTCTAGCTGTTAAAGCCATATAGGTTAATGATGGGTTTTGACACCCAGACGATGTCATGCAGGCGCCATCTGTTCCACCGCTGCCGCTACGTGCGTCGCTGCATCTGCCGCCCGCGTCCGCGTCCGCGTCGTCGCTGCCGTTGCTACCGCCGCCGTGTCTGCCGTCGCTACCGCCGCTGCCGCCGCTACGGACGACGTGTTCGGTGCCGCATCTACCGCCGCTGCCGCTACGTGCGTCGCTGCCACTGCTACCGCTACTGAATGTATCGCACCGCCAGAGCTCTCAATCGCCTGCCGATAAAATGAGTGCATGAAGAAGTTTCGAGACATTTTTCGTTTTGTCGCGCTCCTCCCCTTGTTGAACACATTGTTGACCGCTATGATTCGACCCCGCCGTGAGGGTTCTGTCCGCATTTGTATCAACGCGTACAAGGGCACAATAAACATACCCCCAAAAAAACCGACAAAGCCAAAATCGATAAGCAGCCTCGTGGTTCCTGTTGCCGCAAGGAAGGCGAGCCACCCTATCTCATTCGTGTGCTGCAATGCCGCCATGGCAAAGTAGAGATCCACACCCGCAAGGCTCAGGCCAAAGGCACCTAACGGCACAATGCCTATTTCGATTTTCTGACCGCTGAGGCTGCTTTGCCCGGGTGCACACGGGCACCAAGCGATGCCATCCAGGAATCCCTTGCCGACCCCATCTACCTTTCGTCAGTCCGGGCGCTGGCGAGTGCCATCCGGAGAAAATCAATCTCTTCGGAAGAGGTCGTCGGTGCTTGTCTGGACCGCATTGAGGCTGTCAACCCGATGCTCAATGCCGTCGTCCAGCTCGATCGCGAAGGTGCCCTCGCTCGCGGGCGGGAAGCTGATGCGGCGTTAGCCCGTGGAGAAAGCTGGGGACCGCTGCATGGGGTCCCAATTGGAGAGGTGAAGCTTCTGAGCAAAGGCCAGTCGGCGCGTCTCAGGCCAGGGGTGGGCGAACAGTGCAGTGCTGTGTCGCTTCGTGAGATCTCGACCGTCGTTTGGCTGACCGATGCGTCGCAGGATGGATTCAGGCTGATCACGAAAGACGTCAAGTTCACTGTGGTGGAGATTGAGAAGGTGACGGCGAGCGAGGCTGGAAAGAGGAAGCTGGAGGAGGCGCGAACAGACCAAAACAGCGCTGCTTCCGACGAGCCATCGAAGAAGCGACAGAAGACAGAGGATCATACCCAGCATCCAAAACCACAGATGGAACACCTTTATGCGTAAACTACTTTTTCAAATATATGACTGATGCTTTGAAAACTAATATATATTATAATTAAAAAAATTAAGCAAATGGCCAAGAAAATTGTTAATCTAAATATTTTTTCTGAGTTGACACTGACCTAGACTGATATCAATTTACTTTATTAAATAGAGACATAGAGTATTTGGTCAACACATTGTAGATGTTCGATATTCGAATTTAGATGCACATAAAGTCACCCAACCTGACTCAATGTGGTACGTCGCGTACCACCGGGCCTTTTGCTTTGTTCGCTCGTCCGCAGCTTAGGCGATGAGTTCGTGAATCGGCTCGGCGCCTTCGACTCCGACGAGTCTCTGGTCGAGACCACCGTAGAAGTACGTCAGGTGGTTCGGGTCGAGTCCCATCTGCTGGAGCACCGTCGCGTGAAGGTGCTTCACGTGGTAGCGGTTCGTGATCGCGCGGCTTCCGAGCTCGTCCGTCTGACCGACCGACGTTCCGCCCTTGATCCCGCCACCGGCCATCCACATGGTGAAGCTGGTGAAGCACCAAGTTTCCTTTATCTGATTCTTAAATTATCCTTGTTAAACTTATTGCAGAAACAGATATATAATATCATATAGGTAGGATTGATTACTAAAAAGTTAATGGTGATAATCCTTTAGTCACACTGCCATATGCAGATTGGTTTGGCCGTCTAGATGCACCATTTTGTTTTGTTTTTTTATCATCTTGTTCTTCATAAACATTCGCTTGAATTTTGAGCAGGCGTTTGGTTAATCTGATAGTAGAGCTTTAGCGAAAATTAGATAAAAAAAGTTGAAGTTTCAAGCTTCTATTTGGAAAAATGTGGAGTTTTGTATTTTTTGCTAGAAGACAGATCACGGATGCGTTTTTGTTTGTTGTTTTGCTTCTGTTTTTTACCCAGGGGTGATCGTATCGACCCAGTGGTCCTACAATGTCGTGATAGGGATCATTCTAATGGAAATTAAAAATTCTAGTGCCCTTTTTAAGTAAAACAGAAATTAGAGGGCACCTAGGCCTCCTCCCACTCTCATTTTTTTCCGAAGTCACTGGATGAACAGCCATTTTGTTCAACATAGTATATAATTCTCCACAGGCTTGCCATATCATATTGTTTATCAAGGCTTCCCGAAGGTTTCGACGCAAAAGTTGGCAAGAGGGATCTTTAAGTTTTTGGGTGATGAAAAGCAGTGTATTTCCATTGCAAGATGTTTGCTAAAGGATCCCCCAATTGTTATGTTGGATGAATCCATCTCGTCACTCGATTCAATCACAGAACAGAACGTGCAAGCTTACCATTTCATATTTTATCCAGGCTTCCAGAAGGCTTCGACACAAAGGTTGGCGAGAGGGGTCTAAAGTTATTTAATTGCTCTGCAACTTTTTTATATTCATCCCAAACACCTGGGGAAACTTCATTTCTTCTACCATAAACATAAACAATAATTCCTTTAGCCCCGCTGATGATTGTGGACCAAGCATCGTGATAAGCGGCATTTGGTTCTATCGGTTTTTTCTCTAAAGCAAACATTTGAAGAAACCCCATTGGATATTTATTTTTTACATCATCACCAATGGCTGTTTTCTCCTCAGTTATTTTTTTCTGAATAAAAGCTCGATTTTTTTCATAAAAATCACAATAAATTGAAACAGAGGCTGGAGCAGCTAGAAACCATGTTGCAGAGGAGCACACGTCGAAAGCATGTGTTTGAGAGGGTAGAGGCAGAGCGTGCAAGGCAACAAGATGTTGCTGCTGCTCAAGCTGAGGCAGCTGAGGCAGCTGAGGCAGCTGAGGCTGAGGCAGCTGCTGAGGTGGAGTGGGAGGTGGAGACCATCCATGGCAAGCGGGTTGAGAATGAGGTAGTTCAGTATCGTGTCAAATGGTTGAACTATCCTAGTCATCATAATTCATGGGTGTCAGCTAAAGATTACAGCCAGTTTGAGGTTCAGCGCGGATTGCCGATATCGCTGCTGGTCAAATACTTCAAGCAGCAAGGCAGCCTTTGGCAAATCGATTCGGCTATCCGGGCAATGGTTCAATATAAGAAGTTCAACTTGCTGGAGAGCTTCCGAGGGTTCGGCAAATTCGACATTGTGTTCTGCCGCAACGTTCTGATCTATTTCGATCCGCCAACAAAACGCGATATCCTTGAACGGGCGGCGCAGCAGCTCGCGCCCGATGGCTATCTGGTTCTTGGCGCCGCGGAAACAGGTCAAAGACTGCCCGACAACCTTCCATTGCCGCCTCAAGGACACGGTCCATAGTTTCAAAATCAGGCAGTCTCGCTTCGCACTGGGCAAGGACAATAGTCCCTCGTTGTGGCAGAAGAGCACAGGGAAGATAAACTGCGGGCTGCCCTGCATTGGAGGATTCTTCTCGATGATTCAGATCAACCAAGGCAGTGTCCATGTTCCCACCAGAATATCCTGCAGAACAAGCACAGACAAAATCTTTCATGGGAATTCCAGCATCGATCAAAGCCAACGTGGCTGCGGTTCGCTTTGTTTACTGAACACCCATCAGAACGCGCGGCAGATAAAGCGCGATATCGGGAATGTATGTCACCAGCAGAACAACCGGCAAATGACCAATAAGCATAAACTTGAGTGTCGGTTTTATGTATTGATCAATGGTTTGCCCCCCAATCGCGCCCGACATAAACAACAGCGGCGCACAGGGCGGAGTCACATTACCAAGACCCAAATTTGTGCCAACGATTGCGGCGAAATGGATCGGGTGAATACCGATTTCATTGGTCACAGGCAGCAATACAATCGTGGAGCGACGCCTTCTCCGACCCCCTGGTGCTGCCTGGGCGCGAGCACGCGGTCCTGGTGTTCGCGACGCGCAAGCCGCGCTGAGCTATCCTCTCGCACATGTTCAACCGCCGCCCGGACGGCACCCTCGCCAAGGTCGCGCCCTATCGCCGGATCATGCCCTACCTCATGCCGGGGCGGAACGAGGCCGCGTTCTACTTCGAGCAGGAGGTCGACGTCACCGGCGTCGAGGCCTTCCTCGAGGGCCACAACACCGAGCATCCCGAGGCCAAGGCCAGCCTGTGCTTTCAGTCGAAAAAATTTGTTTTATTTTTGTATTTAGTAACATAAGATTTGCGTTTAGTCTTTTTACACTCGGTTACGCATGAACCAGGTACCTAACAAATAAAAGTTCAATAGGAATAAGTCCCTTTATTAGACAGTGAAAACAGTTACAAAATATATGTGTATTTCGATCATCAGCAGATAAAGTTTTATATCTGATAAACTGACTTATCACTGTTTAACTTTTATTGGTTCGTCATAAAAAGGTACATAGGAACCTACATAGGAATGTTTTTGCAAGGGGATTTCTGCTGGTCAGTGAAGATGCGTCTCAGTGGCAGGTTCCCGCTTTTCTGGGAGCCACTCTGTGTGCCACCAGTGTCGGAATCACCGCGCGAGTGCTGAAAGACATCGGAAAAAGCAAAACGCGTGAATCGAGCATTATTCTGGGCGCGGCCGTGATTGATGACGTGCTGGGCCTGGTGGTACTGGCGGTTGTTTCCGGTGTGATTCGGGAGGGCGATAATTTTGAGGTCATGAGTCTGTTCCGCATCGTCGGCCTGTCACTTGCCTTTCTGGCCACCGATGGGGCTCCTGATAGACTTGAAGAAAATTAAAACTAAATATGACTAGAGTGAAAGATATGTGTCCTCTTCTTAATTCATTGATCTAAGGTTCAACTTTCAAGCGTTAATCTATGATTTATTAATCAGAATGAATGTTCAGATGGAAGCTTGGAGTTTTCTTCTCTGTAAGATGAATCTGGGAAGATACATAAATATAGAAGCAGTAGGCAAAAGTTGGGAACAAATTAGTATCGATTCAAACATTTCCAACCGATTTCTTGGCAACTCAATTTTCTGCTTATTTAGACCGTGAACTTTGTAAACATCGGGATGGCCTGCTGAATGTTGCAACATCTATTCGTTTCAAAATCGCGGCTTCTGAGATTGTGTACTGTTATTACCAAACTTATGTCCCTATGCAAAGGATCGCCATGTAAATGTTTGGAAGAAATATTTTGAAATATATCCCATAAAATTTCACAGTATAGGAAATTAAAATAACTTATTTTGTTGTGAAATTACCAAGGACAGTAAACATGAAAACTGATTGTTTGAATTGGTTCAGCGGAAACTCATACACCCATGCAATGATTTCCATCTCTTTTCCTATTTCTTTGAGTTTACTTTGGGGGTATTTTGTTTAGTTTGCCTGAGAAAGGGGTTTGTTGTGCATTGTTGGCATTGGGCTTCTTGTTTTTTTGGTTGAAGGTTTCTTTTTTGTGAATAAAACTCTCCTCTCTCAAAATCCAATGGCACCATCTTTAGGGTCTGTATCCTCAGCCATTTTCTATGCAACTATATCAATTTCTATGGTTGTATTCAATAAAACAGTATTTTCACAGTTCAAACTTCCATATTTAAATACAATCCAATTTATTGTAAATTATATTTAAATTTTATATTTAATTTACGATCTATATGTACTGAATTATTTTTTACGTCGCTCTGAAAATACGATTAAATAATAACATTTTTGCTTCAAAAGTTTTGAAAAGCAATCAGCAAGCAAAATACTTACAGTTACCAACTGCCTACATTTGTTGCCTTTTAAAGTGTTTTCCAGAAAGTGTTAGTCACCATTTAGCATAAAGAGTAGAGTTCGAGGGGAGGTAGCTCCCCTTATATAAGACAATTTAAGTTCTTCTCAAGTTGTGCCGCCCGTTTCGTTTCGCGGGTCATCAACGTCCCACAGAATCTCGGCGCGACCGGTGAGTTGCAGCGTGCTGCGGTTTCCAAAATCTGGGATGACAAGCCCCGTTCGCGGATTCACCGACAGGTTTCCCAGCGTGTTGAACATCCCGTTACCGCTGTAGTCGGGAACTCGCAACCGCATCGGGCTTACCTGCTGGATGAAGCCCGGGTTGCCACCGCGGTGCGATGCATCAACCCCGCTTTCGGGATGATGCGTGGCGATAAACAGCGTGTCGGCCGTTGGCCCGTCAGCCAGGCCAAACGCTCGGCGCGCGGCGGCAGGTACTCTCCCTGATGTTCGTCCGCCCGCGGCAGGATCAGGCCGTCGACACCCCTTTCGTCGAGGATTGCCCGCAAACGAAGAAGCCGATCGCTTGGCCCGCTCGGCTCGGCTTCCCCCGCCAGGTCGTTTACTCGGGCTTCTCGAAGCGCGACAAGGTCCGCCACGAGATCCTTGCTCAACCGATCGCCAACCAACGTCGTCCAGCCCGTGTCATCAACGGCCAAGGGGGACGCATTCACGCCGGGATTTTTTCAGTTAGTATTGAGAAAATGGCTCATAGAGATTGGACTTTCTCCAAATTGATAACTGTTTTATTTGTTTCCTTCTAGAAATAGATTAGTGGTATCAACTACTGCAAAAAAGGCTCGAACTAGGTTTTATTTTTCTCATCCTATGATGTATCGACTTCTTATGTTAGTAATTTTTGAGTCCTCTGGAAGGGGTCCAAAACCTGAGGTATAAAGCTGTAAATACCATCAGTTTTTAAAGTTTGGATAGAATAAGTTAAATTATTGCGGGATTCATCGTCAGCATTAATTCCTAAAATTTTGGATAACTCCTTCTCAACTTTCTCTATAATTATCTCATCCCCAAGACTCAGAATGTCTGGGTTTAGTGCTCCGCCCACAAATGCTCTAAGTAATACACAACCATCTGGTACTCGCCCATCAAATTTATTGCTACTATATGAGCAGGCAATTAAATCGCTGTTTTCAACATCAGGTACTACAAACCCAAACCCTTTTAAATCATTCGCAATATACTCTTTTTTGTAAGCAAGTATAGCAACTGCTGAGGATGCATATTCTGGCGGTCTCCGCCTCCGCCACCTCGGGGTGGGTGGCGATCTCGCCCAGCAGACGGTGGGCATGGGCCTCGTGGCCCTTCTCGTCGCGCTTGCGGGCGAGTGCCAGACCGCGTTCGGTGGCGGTGATCGCCTCTTCGACACGGCCGGCCAAGTAGAGCGCCTCGCCGAGCTGGATGCCGACCAGTGAGCGAAACAGCCCAAGGCCCATGATCTCATAGTCGGTGACGGCGCGCTGCAGCAGGGCGATCCCATCCCGGGCTTGCCCCGAAAGCGCATAGAGGTGGGTCATATGGTTTTGAAGAATGGGTGCTCCGAAAAATGGAGTAAGATTTACTAGATCTTTCCCAGAGAAATTGCCCACGTATTGTTTTTGGGAACCCAACCGACTGACCTTATTTCAAACAGTAGGCTGTACAAAAGTTTGTTTCAATCCCGTTTCCTAAAGCTATAATGAAAGAAAGATCAAGATGTTTAGGCCGCGTTTTGTGGGTGAAGGACGACAGATTGCCAAACATTACTCTTTTCGGCCAACCGTCCAGGTCTAAACGAGAAACATCGTCCTCGGTTTCTCGGAGCTTGCCAATACCACCCGAATGTCGGTTGGCTGCGAGAACACGGCCACAATCCCCAGATGGCCAAAGCCGTACATATTCCACGCGCGAAACACTTGATCAATCTTCAACGCCCTGCCGGTCAACCGGCCGTCTTGCTGCACGAGTTGGCTCATGCCTACCACGACCGCGTGCTGAGTTTCGATCACCCTGGCATCAAAGCGACTTACGACGCAGCCGTCGAACGCGGCGATTATGAATCGGTCCTGCACATCAGCGGCAAGAAGAACCGCCATTACTGAATTTTAACCTCCTTTAAGATCTCAAATATCCCCTAAGGGGCACTGGTCTATATAACCTGTAATAGGCTTCGGACAGATTCAATGGTTTGATGGCCAAGTCAAACGGCGAGATGCTCAATGGCGCCGCAACGGTTCTAACAGGGGGGAGGGGGAGGGGCTTTACCATCAATTTTATACTGCAATACAAAGATAAATAACAAGGTAAATATATCACAAAACAGATTCGCATAAAAGCATTGGATTCCATGTAAACCAACAAATGTGTTTAAACATAATAGATCGACTGACGTGGCGTTTACCAGCACGTTAACGCTAAACTTCAACGAAGCCGTAGACCTGGCTGCTGGCGCCGTCACCTTGGACTGCGGCGGTGCCATCGCGCTTACGGGGCTTCCCGCCAGCAACGTATCCAGCATTGAGCTGACGCCGCAGACCAGCCTGCCGGCGCTGACCACCTGTACGGCCACTGCGGTGGCTAATCTGATCACCGATGTTGATGGCGGCAGCGACCCGCTGGACGGCAACGCCGACGGCAATGGCGGTGATGACTTCACGCTCATGTTGGAATGGAGGCAGAAGAGCTGGTTCGCTTCATCAATGAGCTCTTCACGCCGGTCGCGGATATCATCCTTGAAGAACAAGGCACCATCGACAAGTTCATTGGTGATGCGGTGATGGCATTTTGGAACGCGCCGGTTCGTGACGAGAACCATGCGCGCAATGCCTGCCGGGCTGCGTTGCGGATGCTTAAGGCGGTCGATGAGCTCAATCGCGAAAGGGCGGTCAAAGCAGCCGTTGAGGGACGAACACATGTCCCTGTGCGCATCGGTGTCGGGCTAAACACCGTTTGTTGTTCATAGTATACCCAGGGCTACTCTAAATGGAAAGAAGGCTATATATATATATATATATATTTTTCCCTCAAAAATTTCATATAAATTTTGTATGTAATTGAAAATAATATTTTTATGCATTAAGAAGGGAGCTATTGCCCTCATTCAGCCTTTGTCTAAACAGAGGGAGATATGAGATTAATTCCTACCCCTCCTCTACCTTCTAAATTTATATGAAGGTCCATGGAGAACTAGACAATTTGGGTATTGAAATGGACTCTTTGAGGCATCTCGCCGGATTTTTACCAATTATAATTTTATAACGACATACCATTTAATGCTTACATTCCTAAAAAAATTATACATGGCTCGACAGCTGGCCTTTTCGTCCATGGTAGCATCCGCACGATAGCATCCATGATGAATGCAAAGCCATCGGTGGACAGCATTCAAAAGAAAAGTGACCGTGAAAGTTCGTCGTATCATCTCGCACTTGTACCGCACGTCCCTTACGAGTCGACACTCCTTTCTTCACAAATCTTGCCAATGAACAGATTTTACAAAGGTGTGCTCAGACCTGCATTTTTGATTATGATAGGCATGATAATTCGAAAAAGTTCGAAATATCGCTATATCTATGCCGTACAACAGTTTAAAGAATATCATGCTGATAACCAATGGATAGCTATTAGTACAGATGTGTTTCCACATACAGAAGATCGAAAGTTTAGAGAACTCAAAAAACAATGTATTTATAATGGTTTTGGTTTGATAATGGTGAACAATGAACTAGAACCTCACTTCATAACAACTCCATCTCGAACAGATTTATTTGGAAAAAGAAGGCGTACCGCAGAGTTTTTGAAGAAGACCGGTACTTGGCAATCGACCTGTGCCATTTGGTGGCTCCTGCAGAGCTTTTTACCTCTGATTTGATTCAAAAAGTGGGTGAGCAACCCTTGACCGACTATTTTGCAACACGTCAAGAAGCCATGCGCCTTTTATCTCGAATTAAAGAAGAGTTTCGAGATATTTTCTACGACCACGATTTTACACTCTGGCGCGGGGCTCATTTCAAAGATTACTTAAAAAAAATGCGTCAAAAAGAGAAAGATGAGAGCAAATACGCAAGACCTTATACAGACGGGGGAGGGGGAGAGTGAGGGGGAGAAGGTGGGCGGCAGCGACAGGGATAAGGACAGCGAGAGCGAAAGGGAGAAAGAAGGAGCGGAGAGAGAAAAAGAAGAGAAAGAAGAGAAGGGAGAGAAGGGAGAAGGCGGTGAGGGAGTACCTCCGCCATCTCACCCTTTGCCCACGGGCGTGCACCCCTCCATAGCAAAGACCGAGGGTCGCCGCCCCCTGCCTCCTCCCGCCCCCATGCCGATGATAGAAGGGCGCGGCCCACTGCCCCTCCCCTCCCTAGCGGTTTACAATAGACATGCCAAATTTCTCTCTCTGGTTGGTAAGGGGCCGTAGCTTAGTGGGAAAGCATGGTCTTTACGCACTTACGGAGACCATCGACTCTGTTCCCCATGGTCCACAGATTTTTCACCATCTAGATTTTACAACACCGATGTCTACCTTCTGTCATTACAGATTCTAGAAGCCATACTAATAAAAGCTATCAATCAAACAGCAATGGTCAGTCAAGATGACTCTCTACAAGAAGTATCCTTCAGGAAATTGAGAACTCCTTTTCTGAGTACCTCATGATGAAAAATTTCTCTTCCGTGTCTATCCTACTGCTGAGTTCTTAGCAGAAAATTCTGTAATTTTTTTAACCAGAATCATACCAAGATTAGAGGCAAACTTTATGGTCCTGCCATTTTTCCAGAATGACAAGCTTGTTGCGCTTGGTTTAACAGGCAAGGCTTTTTAACTCATTTCAGGTGAAACGTAAAGTGGACCTATTGCCCATCCAACATCCTTCTACTCACCCACCACCAACTTTTTAGCAAAAGGATAGGCATGCTTCACCTCGTTAGAGCTAAGTTCCACACCGAACACGGCTTTGTTGACGATGAGGTACGCCGCGAGCGTGCCGAGCAACATCGCCGCCGGCACGGCCAGCGTAGCGATCCTCCGCGACTGCCCCCGCAGCTCCGCGTACGCGAGACCGAGCAACACGAAGCCCATGCCGAACGCCTCGAGACGCGAGAGTCCGAGGCATGCGAGTGCCACGCCAAAGAACACGCGCCGGCGCACGGCTCCCGGCTGCTCGAGAAGCCGACGCAACGCGACACCGCAAGCCATCACGCTGGCGAACATCACGGCGGTGTAAAAAACTGACCTAGATGTTCATTCCGTTTCTGGTGTAAGCCACCAAGAGTGGACGCCTTTTTTGTTTGACTCCCGCGAGAATTAATCTTGTTTAAATCACTCCATATCTTTCGTTGCACGGCAGTCATTTTAGGCAGCCAGGGGAGAAAGATCGGAGCAAGACTCTTTGATGTTCTCTGAAGCATGTAATATTATGAACGCATCGATAGCGTCCATGGCGGGCCTTGAAAAACGTAATTCGTATTTGTGTTTAAAACAGTGCACTTCAAGATTCTCACCCTGATGAAGCGGCCTCGGCCCAGGAGGCAATTGAACTTCTGAATCAGTCTATCTCTGAAGCTAAGCCCTATAATTTAATTCTGGTAGATTGGAAAATGCCGGGTATGGATGGCATTAGCTTTATTAAATCTATACAGACAGACCTGGATTACAGAGAGGCACTTAAAGGCGCAGTTATTTTGTTGATAACCGGGTTTGCGAGAGATATCAATGAAAGTACATTAGAAAGTGTTTCATTAGATGCCGTGGTTGAAAAACCCTTTATCGCTTCGCGTTTGTACAACCAGGCTGGCGTTGCTCGGAATGCGGCGGTCTTCGGGCGCGCCCCGGTCTTTCCAAAGAAGCGAGCCCTTCTTGGCATCGAGAGCGTAGAGGAATCCGTCATCGGAACCGGCGTAGGCCTTGCCCTGGTGGATGGTGGGCGGAAGCCGCACGGGAGCTTCCGTAAAGAACACCCAGCGCTCCTGGCCGGTTTTGGCATCGAGGGCGTGCACGGCATTGTCGTGCGAGGATCCGTAGTAGACGAGGTCTCCGGCCACCGTGACAAAGTAGCAGGGATCGAAGTTGGAATGTAATAGAATGTAAAGAATGTAATAGAAGAATGTAATAGAAAATATTTAAAGCAGAATGTAATAGCTATCGTGGCATAACTTTGCTCTCGGTACCCGGCAAACATCGCCATGCTGCTCCTCAGGCGGGCAACGAAATATCTCCAACACCTTAGTTTCCACCAGCAAGCTGGGCTCCCACCACGCAGCTCTACTACTGAGCAAATCCATACAATTACACAGCTGATAGAGAAAACTCTAGAATATAAAAGGAAGGCATACATTGACTTCGTCAATTTTCGGGCGGCGCCGGGACCTTTCCAATTGGCTAAAGCCGGTAGTTTAATCAACCGCAGCGGCTTGGCAGGACCCCGGTCTTGCGCTGCGACTGCGTACCCGCCCAGCAGTGTGCTGAAGCCCGGTACCTTCGTCTCAACATAGGCAACAAAATCGCGAGGGGACTTTCCGAATTTAAAGTAAACGACATATAGCCCGCCAGCGACTACAATATGCCCTACGACAAAAAGAAATATAAGGTACAGTTTAACTAGTAATTTCAAGATCTTCATCAGTGACTCGCGGTGGTCCAATTGCTTCACCGTCCCTCTGGGAGGGTCGACGGCTCGACTGAGCTCGTGACTCGACTGAGCTCGCCGAAGTCCGCAGCGAGGGGAGGGCGAACTGCGAATAGCCGTCCGTTCGGCCCTCCCCGGAAACGAGCATGCTCGTCGCCGACCCTCCCGCGAGCGGGAGGGTGAAGGATTTGGCTGCGCCGCGCTAAGAGCCATGAGTCTCCTCTGCGGCCTCTGTGTCAAGAGCCCGCGGCTTCGAGGATGAGCTTTTCGGTGGCTTCCCAGTCGAGGCAGCCTTGAAGACTCCATCTATCTCAAGAAGGGTCAGTTGGCGGAATCCAATGCCGCCCAGGTCACCCTGGCCAGGCAGATTCTCGAGGGCCTGTCACTGGAAATCGCAACACCACAGGATGCCCGTGAAGCGCTTGGGCTCAAGGGCGGTGATGCGGTAGGGTTTTAGCGGAAAGAAATGCCTCGTCGCAGGGCGTCAGGTAACAAGGGGAGAGTGAAGAATGAAACTGACAAGAAGGCTATTGAGCGCATTTGTTCTCGCTCTGGGAGTGGCCCTTACCGGGTCGTCTTACTACAAACCACGCCCTCTACTTTAATAAAAACAAAATTTCGAAATTACAAAACGATTGTAATGTCAGATTGTTTATTTGAAATTTACGCCCTTAAAATTTACCCGGGGCTAGTGCCTCCCTCTACCCACATAAAATCACCTCTGGGGGACGGGGGGAAAGGTGATAAAACTTTTGTGAATAACACAAGCCTAAATGTGTCTTATAATGTCTGAATATTCTGCTGATTTTGTTCTGAATTTCCTCCCGTTAGTTGAAGGGAAAATCAAGTCTCTTTCCTGTTCGGAACGACTGCTTTTTGCATCCGCAAATCGATTGGTCAAAAGTCTCGTTGCTCCCTCTGTAAGAAATAATCCTGCGGTGTATCCTCCCCAAGAGGTGATTGATCGAATGGAGTGGATGGTCGATACTGGTGAGGCTATCCGGTATTATGACCGGGCCTGGACAGAGCTCAAAGTCCATTGAGTTGGCGTGTGGGAAAACGTAAAGCGCAATGTGGGGAGCTCGAAGTATTGGAAAAAGTATTCCTTATATTTTTCGCACACATCCCGCATGACGTTTCTTTCATTCTCGTACATATAACTTATCACCTTGACGTAAGCATCTGGTATGCCACACAATAATTGGACCTGATCTTAAGCTCATCTGTGAGCTCAACCAAATGCTTGCTCGTAATCTTCTAGGCTCAAGACTAAACAGTTTTAGTGATTCAGATATTTATTAATGTATGTTTTAAGTGTGGAAGCTCGATGAACCCATCCTGTTCTCTACCCAAAACTATTGTTCTTCTCTTAATGCTTTATCAGCAGTATTTTAAGTTAAATTCAACCATTACTCCCAACTTTCCCTTTTCAAGACGTTTCAAGACATCCCAAGATATATTTTATAACATATCTCTTTAAGACGTTTCAAGATGTTTCAAGGCATCCCAAGACGTTTTCTAATACATCTTTGTTTAAGACGCTTTTTCGAAACGTTTCAAGACATCCCAAGCGGTTTGTAAGACATTTTTTCTTCAAGGCGTTTTTCTTCACGATTTCTCTAGTTAATACGCAATAGGGGGATGTTTAGCTATGTTAAGGATGACGCATTCACGCGTGAGTTGTTTCTTCAAGCACTCGATCCCCGATTACTTCTATCCTGCTGTGCACCAGACTGGAGAAGAAGTATTCCAGATCCTTGCATCTGCATTCTCCGCTGGACGGATGCTTGCAAAGGCTCTTAGTTGAAACGCTATACGTATTCAATAGACAAAGGTCCTTTACTCATCGCTCCAGGAAAATATCCTTTGCTATGAAAATGGATAAGCACCCCACTCTTGAGTGTCAGAGCAGAGGTGCTTCGCTTTTTTCCGATCAACTTTCAATGCGAGGGAATAACTCTCCGACTTTGGGATCGTACATTCAGGTAGTAGATGTAGCTGCTGCAGGGCCTCTTCGGTGAAGATGGCTTCCGAACCGCCACAGGTTGTCAGGCGGCGGTGCACATACTCCCGGGTTTCCGCGGGTGTCATGCCGGCCAGCATTGCCGTCACAGCGACGCGTTCCCGGAGCTGCGGATGACGTGAAAGCTGAGCCATCAGTCCAGGCTGACCGGACAGGATCAGCGTCAGGCTGATGTCTTCATGCATGTCGTGAATGTTCAGGAGCCGCAGAATCATGCTGGTGGCGAGATCGCTGTCGATGAACTCTGCATCGGCAGAAAACCGCCAGCCTGAAAGATCTGGAGGGGGAGCAGGTGCTGCTGCTGGAAGACGGACATTGCCTGCGTGACCAGGCGCTGGAGGTGTGTCACACCCACCGTGCAGCAGAAAACACCAACTTCCGTGCGACCAGTATCGAAACTCTGCGGCAGATGGTAAGTGCCGGTATCGGCACGACGCTTATGCCGGAGCTGGCTGTGCGCGAAGACAGCCAGGACGTGCGCTACCTGCCGTTTCGTAAAGACCAGCCCCATCGCGATGTGGGGCTGGCCTGGCGGATGGTCCCACGGTTCGACGAACCTCGCCGATCAGTTCCGTGTGCCGTTCATAGGATTCGTGCATGCCATTATGGGCGTATGGTCCGTTCATGGTGACCTCCGCCTTCATGGCGCGAAATCCCAGACCCCTTGCTCGTTCAGCCGCCGCGCACAGCGCGTCGCGGTAGTCGTGAAAGCCGTTTCCCCGCGGTTGCAGCGATGCATAGGGAACTACCGGATCGGTCCTCCTTTTGCGCCCGAGCAGTTGCCAAACCGGTTTGTTTTCGCGCTTGCCCTTGAGATGACTGCTTTTGCTGGCATTTGTCCCAACTGGGCCAACCATGGGGTGAATTTCAACATACCCAATGAGCGATTTGTCGAATCCGAAATAGCGACCTATTCGTTCCCGGCGGGCATAAGTTTGTCTCAGCCCTTTCAAATTGACGCGGCTCAACCCGGTCGAGCCTTCAATCAGTATCAGCAAAAGGTGCTAATCCCAAACTCCTTAGGAAATAACACGTTCTATCCCGTTGTCGGCGCCACCATCAGTATGCGCTCCATGGTCAACTCGTCGGGCCAGATTATTCGCGACCCCGGTTACGGCGACACCTGGAGGCTGGAGGCGGGGCCCCAGGCGGTGGTGTGCGACCTCACGGTGCCCCCGCTCCCGCCCGACGCCGTCCAGGCCCTCGGCGAAGCGGACCTCGTGGTCGCCGCCAACCTGTTCACCGAGGTTCGCCCCCGGGGGACCGAAGAGCTCCCGCCCGGCTTCGCCGCCTGCCTGCAGGAGGTGCTGGCTGCCCTGCGGCCGCCCTGGGAGCTCACGCTGATCGATCGGGCCGGTGCGCCCGGAGCGGCTTCGCGGCTGGATCGCGGCGAGATCGGCGGCGCGGGGCGCGATATATTGCGCTAAACTCCCGTCGGGAAAGGCTTTTTCCGCGCTGGCGGCCTGTTCGGAGAGGGCGAGGGTCTGGGCCTGTGGCAGGACCGTGTGACGCTCGCCATCGCGGCCGTCGATATGGGCGATCCAGAGCATGGCGATGCCGGTGGCGGCCAGAAGGATGAAGAAAGGGATAACGTATAGGCCAGCATAGAAATGCCAGCGCCAGACAGCGCGATAAAGCGCTGCGCGTGCGGGGGTCTGTGTCATGTCACCCTTTAGAACACAACTTGTGGAGCAACTTTTAGAAAACAACCCTAAGGTGTGTCAAAAAGGGTAATGTTCTCGACGTCCAACTCTCGACCTTAGCGAGGAAGAAGTTCACCTTAGACCTTCTGTGAAACACTGTGCTTTACCGGTGAACGCGTAGGTAAGCGGCAGTGTGAAAGGCTGAGTGTGCGAAAGCTATGCAAAATCGCAAAAATCGCAAAATTCGCATTCAGGCGTAAGGATCTGTTGACTAGCATCTGCGATTTCACCGCAAAGATTGCGAATGCAGAGGTAATCTCTGAAAACCAGTCGCTTGAAACATTCAAGCGAAGGTACAACAAATGCCTCAAAGATGAAAATAAAATGACGAAATTACCAGGAAAAGCGGCTTATCATCATCGTTGGGGAGCCAGGAAGATTGCAATTAAGAAATAATTTAAAAAAAAAATCATTTTCTTCACTATAAACGAAACTAGAAATCCTTACTACAAAAAAATATTCTTAAAAAGAAAAATATGCGCTTAAAAGCAATAAAAGACAAGAATGTACCAATTTATCAGATATCATGGTCGACGAGGAGACCGAGGTCGGGGCGCGGACCTCGGTCGAGCTCGAGATCCCTCAGGATCCGTTCGTCGACCTGACCAAGGCCCAGCTCTACGCCCAGGCCAAGGCGCTGCAGATCCCCGGCCGCTCGCGCATGACCAAGGCGATGCTGCATCGGGCCCTGTTGGAGCGATACTTCCTGGCGTGAGCCTCGACTTCCGACCCGCGACCCTCGCCGACCTCGACGCCCTGGCCGACCTCGAAGCGCGGAGCTATCCGCCCGACGAGGCGGCCAGCCGCGAGCGACAAATTCTCATGCAAAAAAAAGAGCCTATTTTGGAAAATCGGCTCTCTGTTCTCCTCTTTCGAATTGAGGAAAAATGGTTTTCTTTACCTACAAAACTTTTTGAAAAAATTGCCCCTCTCAATAAAATTCATCATCTACCTGGTAAAAAAGGTTCTATTCTCAAAGGACTTGTCAATATCAATGGGCGACTTTGCCTAAGTGCTTCACTACACACGTTACTTGATTTAAAAACCACACAAAGAAATAAGGCGTCTCTCTTATCTCAACTGCTCTTTGTCATTCTGGCACGCCATGGACACCCAATATGAAAGGCCAACGGAAAACCAAAGGATAAGGTGTTCCAAAACCCAGTAACTCGCAGACATGGCAACTGAGGCAATAAAGATAGAGCCTGCAAAGTCTTCTGTGTGGCTCCAGGTGTCAGAAAGGGACATTTTTCTGTCAACGGCAGTGGCTGGAAGGATGGGAGATATCAGATAAAAACTCCAATTCACCAAGGCGCCAACGGCCAGAAGCAACGCTGCAGAAACCCACAGGTTGCCGACCGCATATCCGATAAAGCCGTGGCGTCGATGTGGGCAAGCACCCATTCCAGATAGGGATCGGCGAAGGACCAGGCGCCCATGTTCTTGGGCTCTTCCTGGCACCAGACCATCTCGGCGTTCTTGAATCGCGACAGTTCTGTGATCAGCGCCTTGGCCGGGAACGGATAGAGCTGTTCCAGCCGCAGCAGGTAGACATCGTCGATGCCCCGACTGTCCCGCTCCTCGTAGAGATCGTAGTAGACCTTGCCGCTGCACATGACGACCCGGCGGATCTTGGAATCCTTCACCAGCTTGATCTTCTGCTCCATGTGGCTTGTACCTGGCATTCATCACCTGATGTGGTTGATGCTCTGTTGTCGGCGGATCAAGGAGCTTGTCAGATTACAGACGAGCTTGGCAATGTTTCCCTGCATTCAGCATGTTTCTCTGGATCAGAGCCCAGGATAATCGAGTCTCTCCTCGCTGCTGACGGCAAGATGGTTCTAGCTCGTAACCACCAAGGTAGCAGACCCATTGATATTTGTAAGCGTTTGCGTCATGAAAACAGACGAAGTGTCATGGTGGTCCTGACACTGAAGAAAGAGGGGTAACCGAGCAAGTTTTGCCCCCTCAAAAGCATTTGCTGCTTGGTATTCGGCATCGCCTCTTTAAGCGCTCGAATGCGATGCCAAGGATCTTCCCCAAGGTAGCGAATACATGCGTCAAATGTGGCGCCCCCCCACGATTCAACTGACCAATATCCAACCTTATCTAATTCTTCTGCAATTGGAAGCATGTCCTCAAGGCGCATTCTAGTTGCCAATAAAGATTGATGGGCATCTCTGAGCACCAGCTCTGTTAGTTTTAATTTTGACATAGCGTACCCCTTCTGCCCATTGAAGGTGCCGATGGACGGCCGGCCGTAGGGGTTGGAGAACAGGGTCGTGAAGCGGTCGTCGGGCACGTCGAGGATGGTCTCGAACGTGATGCCGTCGACGCTGCGGTAGACGAAGGAGCGCGACCAGCCGTCGCTGCCGATCGCGTAGACGTTGCCGTCGGTGTGCTCGACGAAGTCGACGAGCTCCGCGCCGCCGGTGCCGAGGAGCAGGGTGAGCGCGCCGCCGGACTCGAGGCGGTAGTGCACGACGCCGACGCTGGTCAGCACGCTGACGACCCCTCCCCACACAATGTCAGATCAATATTTTGAGCCAGGAATTTTCCTCAGAATGGTCAAAAGGTTGTAAATGTGCTCCAAGGGTTGTCATGACAGGCAAAGTTTCACGCGTAATGGATCCCAAATTATGGAAAAACGTTATAAAGGCTTAATATATAAATTTTAATACAAGAAAGGTGAGCAATTAGTGCTTCACTAAGGATTGAAGGATTACAACGTGTCTTAGGACAAAGTAACATAATTATTATCTTTCATAGGTCAACTGCTTGGACATGCAAATTGGGCCATTTTACTACCAAACACTATATTGGTTATAACTAGGTTGTTATACCTACAAAATTGCAAAAGTCTTTGCAGTATGGTAGAAAAGGGCAAGTTTTGGAAACCCCCTATACATTTTTTACTCACTACTGTACAAATTCCAGGATTGATTGATCTAGCTTGTTAACTGGAGCAACAATGGACATCCAAAATTCTACTTTAGGTCAGATCAGGCCCTTTAGGAGCTTAGTAATCACTGCTGGGACTTACTCCAGAATGTTCTCTTTAGTATACCAAAAGTTTTATTGCCGTTCCCACTTCATTCGCATCTGCCGCTCAATACCCATTCCCTTAACGGTCTCTGCACCGCTAATAATTTCCATGAGTGTGGATTCGGTGAGTGTTGAAGCGGCAAAGACTTCTCGAGCGTAGACTTTCAGCTTGGGCGTGACGACTACAGTGAGTATCAGTATCGGCAGAACGAGTAGCAACAACAGCGTCGTCATCATTGCGCTATAAAGAAAAAGCACAGTGAGATAGATAATGACCATCAAAAGATTGAGCAGGGTCGACAACGTCGACTCGGCTATTAAAGAACATAAACGAAAAACCCATCTGACAGACCTTGATGCTTTAGGCCAAGCGGCCGAATGCCTACGCACTCTTGCTCACCCCATGCGGCTACGCATGGTGCAGATGCTTCTGCAAGACCGCTATACGGTAGGCGAACTGGCCGAGGCTTGCGGCATCGCTAGTCATATGGCATCCGAACATTTGCGGCTAATGCAGCATTGCCAGTTATTGACCAGCCAGCGGCAGGGCCGGCAGGTATTCTACTCGGTGGCCGAGCCACACCTACAGGACATAATTTACTCACAATACAATATTAATTAATCACATATTCTTGCCACTTAGAAAAAGAAGCAGAATCGGTGACGTTTTTCGTTTAGTCAATATACTAGTAAATACATAAATGTTGCGGTAAGTTTAGGTCCTTTAAAATGAAATAACCGTAAATACTACCAAATTTGGAGTTTTCTCTTATTGCAAATGGATTTACAGTACCATTCTAATAGTACACTTCCCAACCAAGTTCTTATTAGACCGTTGGCTCCTTTTATGCAAATTCGCACTTTTGTGTGTGGTCCTTTTGCCTACCTGACAGGGCACCTGACACACTGGTATCTCTGGGCGCTGCTCATGCCCCTGATTTATATAGGGGGTGCCTGGCTCGTGAAACGCGCTTGGCATTGGAGCTTGCTTGCTTTAGTGCTGCTCCTGTTCAGCGGTCCGTTCGCGGTCGTGCATAGCGGGTTAGAGTATGGGGTTTTTGAAGCGTTTCCCACTATACGTGGGGTGTATCCACGTGTGCCACTCTCTAGTTTCATCGAACGTCACCTCCCAACAGATACCCTGACCTTTGGCTTGCTTGCTGTATGAGTTGGCCACCGTTTTCAATGGTCAGAGAACCTTTGGATGAATTGCCCACGATCATGTCGTCGGCTTCGGCGGTTCCGTTGGAGACCTGGTCTGAAATCACGGTCGCATTGGGAGATTCGGTGTCGATATAGGCGAAGTCACTATCGGTAGGAACCGCGCCAGTCGACCAGTTGGTAGCGTCAAACCAGTCGGAGGAGGTCTCGCCTGTCCAGGTCTGCGCGTGAACCGCTGAGGCAAGTGGCAGTACCAGTAGGACCGAGACGATCGCAAGAGTCGGCGGAGGGCAACTAGCCCCACTCCTACGCTCTTTTTCCCCAAAGTCGTCTGATGAGAATTTTGAGATAGTTAGTTTGCTCAACATAGTTATTACTATCTCTTTGAGAATGATATGACCCACCAGAGCCCCTGGGGAAAGGGCTGCAAGCTATGAAATTTGCCATTTTTTACATATAGTAGCCTATTTGTTATTGCGAAGTATACAGGCATTTTTTTGGGGAGAGATTATCTGCAGGTAGGGTATATTCTACGGGGATAAATTATTGTTAGGTGGGTAGCATCCAGCGGTGATTGGCGAGATGTCCGTGTCGTGGCCTGTGTCCCTCACTGTGGTATCGAGGAGCCTGTCCAACACGCTGGAAGGCTCAGTGGCGCTGACGTGGCAATCGCTGCCCACTGTGATCAGTACCACGCCAACCTTTTCCTCGCTCAGTATTCCCATCAGCATCAATGGTACCGGCTTCCTGCCTACCACAGGCCTCACAGTTCGCTTCTCGCAGTTCCCTAGTGGCGCTGCGGCTGTGGATGTGGCGGGGCAGTACGTCAGTGCCACGGAACTCAGTGTTGTGGGGGGATTATAAAAAAAATTGTTGAAAATCGGTGATTTTTTAGGAATTACGCGACTAAAAATGTCAAGGTTTTGGGGGACACAGACAGTTTTTAAAGCTCTTGTTATACGCATGTGCTTATCTTGGGGTGACAGTGTCAACATCTATCCATTGGGTGACATAAGCTCGTGTGGTGAGTATCGCATCCTTAAAAAATATAAATTTATTTCTGAAAACTGAGATTTGACTACATTTTACTCAGAAATTTGACCGGTGGAGGGGAGATTCTTAGAAATTTTTAGGCGCGGTATCTAAAGCTTCGCGACTCAAAGATCCGATTCCGGCATCGAGTACGATAACATCCCGGCGTATCTTACATGTTATCTCGCTTCCGCAGCAACTTTCTGCTCTATTCCATGCGATCACCAATCGCGCTTTCCCCAACCACGAACCAACTTGCGGATCACGGCTAGGTAAAAATTCGATGTTTACGCCAGCTGGTAGCAACGAAAATGGGCGTATCTCATCCTGTTTGAATTCCGGTGTCGAATCGCCGATAACGATGACCTGCCCCCGACGTTCGGATTCGCATTCGATTGAGAATTTATTTCTTGAATTAATCAGGCATGTTAAGGAATTTGTATCAGGGATTAAATTAAAGGTGGGGGGGGGTCATCTCTGGAAACACAAGAAAACGCAATCAATCTCCGTTTTTTTCTACCTGCCTTTTTAAGACCAATTAGCGAGCCAGATTTTTTTTTAAGTGTTTCGAAGAAATTGTCCTCTTATATACATTTTTGCACCAAATATTTCAATCGGAGAATTGTTATTTTTTAGCATTGGGGAAAGGGGGTCAGACCTAGCATCCTGGGGATGCGCGCCGGGACAAAATTCACGACATCGGCCTTTTCGAGCAACAGGCCGAGCCGGCCATGGCGCGTGCTGAGACGCGCCTGCTGCTGCATCAACTCCGCCATTCGCCCTTCCATCATCTGCTGATCGAGCAATTGGCGGCTGGTGATGGTGTCGACCTGCGACCGCAAGGCCGCAATCCGGTCCTCATAGGCGTGCTGAATGCGCGCCTGCCGGGCCATGGCGGCGCCAATCAGGTCATCGCGCAGCACAAGATAGGTCGTCGCCATGAGATAGCCGGTAAAGAATGGAATAGTTGTGGGCATCGCATTTGAAAGATCGGTATATATGCTTGTTGGACTTTTCGGAGTATTAAAGGCAGGAGGTGTTTACGTCCCCTTAGATCCGAGCTATCCTAAAAAAAGAATTCAATTTATGCTAGAGGATACACAAGCTAAGGTACTTCTTACTCAATCTTCTCTTTACAATAAATTTAATGAGTTTACTGGAAATATCATTAGATTAGATAATCTGTGGCAAAAACTCTCTAAAGAATTATCTTCAAATCTCTATTCTTTTTGTTCATTTTTCTCGAAGTTACCGGATCAAAATTTTAAGATAGTCATTTTTGTTCAACATCGAAAAATCTAATAACTATGTCTTTGAGGACAACTTAATCCCCCCACTATCCCAAGGGGAAGGGCTGCAAGTTATGAACTTTGCTCATTGTTTACACGTAGTATTGGTTATTGGTAAGTATACAGACATTTTCAGGGGTGATTTTTTTCTGGGGGAGAGGGTTACGTGGGAGGATTTTTCCATGGAGGAATTTCTCATAGGGGAAGAACCCTACAGTAGAGAATCCTCTACTTACGACGAAGTCTTTACGATCACCTTAACGGACGTCAACGATGCACCGGTGGCGGCAACGGATAGCTACACTGCCCTGTCGGGTGAGCCGTTAATTGTGCCGCTTGCCGGTGTCCTGGCAAACGACGCAGACGCCGACGGCGATGGCATGTCGGCCTTGCTCATCGCCGGGCCTGAGCACGGAACGTTGGTCTTCAATGCGGACGGTTCATTCACCTATACCGCTGCAGCCGCTTTCGCCGGCGTTGATTCTTTCACCTATTCCGTGACGGACGGACTGTCGCGAGCCGGCTGGGCAGATCGGTGTAGCCAATGAGGGTAACGCCGGCGCTGGTGGCAACCTCGCCCGGCACTGTCAGTTCGCAGTTACCGCCCTGTTCGGCGGCGAGATCAACAATCACGCTGCCGTTGGCCATGCTCTGCACCATCTCGGCTGTAATCAGTTTTGGCGCCGGCTTGCCCGGGATCAGCGCCGTCGTCACGATGATGTCGATTTCGCGGGCCTGCTCGGCAAAGAGTGCCATCTCCGCGTCGATGAACTCCTTGCTCATCGTTTTGGCATGTTCCTGTTGGTTGTGCTCGCATGCTGATGTACACACGCAAGCCACCATCCTACCAACCTGCCATGATTGTTCAAGATTGATGGCATCCCCACCTCATCAACTTGTGCAGCCATCTCCAAAACTTCAAGCGCTTGAACCACCCCCAGCACCAAGCTCACGCCATTTGCCCCTTGAGCTGAGAGCAGAGTCTCTGTACAGCACTGTAATGCAGCTGCAGCTGCATGGTCTGGGGCTTGCTGGAGGATTGAGTCTCGGATTGCCAAGTCCAATGTCTGGAAACACCCCGAAAGTGTTCCTGAGATATTTTATATGCACTATTTTAACAACCTGGCAATGTAAAATGTTTTCTGTTTACCTTGGTACATAGTTGCGAATAAATTGAAAGTCAAATAAAATATGGGTTCATAGTACTAACTGTTGTAAGGACCAGAGAAGACAAAAATTGCCCCTCTCCTCCTCTTTACTATTTAAGATCTTAGGTCCTTTATGCCCCTCCAACACTCAATGAATATTTATCTCCACCCCTTCAAGTAGCCTCAAGATATTGTAGATACGGTACTTTGATAGGAGCTTGAAACCTCTACATTAGGTTTTTTTTATATACTGAATCTGATGGTATGATTTTCATTAGATAACTAGATATTTGTGGGGCGTTTCACATTAAACCTGAATGTGACATTAAACCTGATGAATTTTATATATTTTGAATTAGCGTCAAAATTTGATTTTTGTAGGGCATCTATTGTTATCAAAACTCTGTTTCTAAAGGTTTGGTTACTACTGAGCCGCAACGCACCTTACGTAAGTTCGTTACAACGTACTGTTTGCTTGACCATCTAAGAACAATTCACATTCGTTATTCTATTATCAAGATAAAAACGAAAGTAAACTTCGTGGTTGTATTTCTTTTCAATCGATCGTAGAAGTTTATATCGATCATTTACAATCGATTTCATTACGATCACCTGAACCACGACAAGCAACATTTATTGTTAAGACAGTTGATCGATCGTTTTATCTCGTTGCACCAACAGTTGAAACAATGAGAATTTGGGTCGATGTGATTATCACTGGTGCTGAAGGAAATACTTTTGCGAGAAATTAAAATTTTCGTTCCCAACTTTTTTTTGTTCATTTTATTTTATTTTTTAAGCTTAATAATTTGGGGTTTCGTGGGAAAGGATCGGATTTAGTAAAATATTATCTTTCTGAGATAACACAAGTTAATCTAATTAATAATTCTGCTTTTTCTTTCCTTCTACTATCGTCATCCGTTGGTGTCTCTCGGGGTTCAATTATGGGCCCTCTCTTCTTTCTTCTTTATATTAACGGTCTGTGTTTTGTTTCAGCCTCAACCTCTCTAGATATAGTTTGCTTATATAATTTGCTTATGATACAGCTGGTATACTATATATTTGGCTTTAACCCTAATAATAAGTCCCTTACCGCACCTCCAACTATAAAAGCAGAATACCCAGCTTTCTGTAAATCTAATGTAATTTTAGTTGCACAGGTACTTATATTACTTCTGATGAGTCCATGATTCTTAAGTGGAATAATTTGTAGCCCAATAGCTATAGATTCTGAAGGAAAAGCTGAAGAATCTTGGTCAGAAAGAAAATGTGAAAGTTTATGAATCATTAGAAAACTTTGGAAATACTATGCTATAGATTATACACCTAGCCATGCAGCTGATAGACGGTTTTTAAGAGGGTATTCTACAAAGACCTACTCTACCTGGAAGCCGATGGCCTATATACAAAACTGTATACTGCTGATCAGGTATTCGTAGAGCGTCGTTTGCTAAGGAGTTTTGAAGATCGGCTGTCCGCCGAGCAGTTCATGCGCGTTCATAGGTCGTATATCATCAATCTGGATAGGGTAGAGGCACTACAGGTAGACGCTGTATTGGTAAACGGTACATCGGTACCCCTTGGCAGAACTTACAAGGAAAAGTTGTTCAGCATCATTCAATAAGAGACTACCCATTCTCCTGAAAATCCAAACGTTAATTCACCTTGAAATTTTTTAGATTCGTTTTCTTTTTGTTCAATAACTTCTACAGGAACTTCAATTGGAGAAATATTTTTTGATGGATTTGAAATTTTCATTTTAATTTGTTCTGAATCATAAAGTTTGTTTCCTTCAAAATCACTTACTTTGACTAAAATTTTGTTTGTTCCACTAGTAAATGGAGAAATGTCTATGTCAAATTTTGCATTTTCTGTAAATTCAATTGTTTTAAATCCATACACTATTTCTTGTATCCGGCGCTGTAATGTTTAAGAAGCTTGTCGAGGTTAATTTCTATAATATTTACAGCTGTTTCAATGCCCAGCTTTTCAGAATAGTCCGGGTGCAGTTCACCTATAAAACCTATTTTTGAATCCAGTATTGTAATGTATGAAGACTTACCCGGGTGGAGGAAGTTTATATCAGCTGCTTTGGAAAAGGTTACATCTTTTCCGTGAGTAATTGCCTCAAGGCAGCGTGTAAGAATACTTTTTAAATCATAAAAATTAAGATCTTCACTGTCCCATACCTCGGGCCATCGGGACCAAAGACTTTTTTGCACGTTTCGCCTTTGAAGATGCACCACCTAATCCTTCTACTAAGCACACAAAATATTGTTTAACATACTAAACCTTCAGATGTGATTAGGTTTCTCCTGATGAACAAGGCCGAAAGAGTGGCCATAACTGCACTTGGTGCCGGCAACGGAGGAAGGGTGTTTTTGCCTACAGAGTTCATCCAGTACAAGACTCTGCCTGCAATTGGCATCACATTCATCTTCGTAACCCTCCTCTTTTTGCTTATGTTCCGACTCGTCAAACTCCTTAAATCCTGTTCAATATCTATTATCTATCTTTAATCTATCTTTTAATCTATCTTTTTTCTTACCCTTAAATCTATCTTTCTCTACTTCCTAAAATCTTGTTAATTTTTCTCTGAATTACGAAAACTCTTTTCACGTGTCTCTGACCCCTAAAGAAAACTTTTTACGTGTTTGACCTTTATAAGAAATTCTATTTTTCTCTCTCAGAAATACGAAAAAAACTGTAATTCACATTCACGTCTCTGACTTAAAAAAAATGGTCATGTTTCAGACTTTGATTTCGCTCTCGCGATTGTTCGCTGATGTCGACAGCACGCAGGTGACTTGATTCTCAGCGAGTCGATGGTGCCGTGGGAGCCGACGTTCGACAGCGTATCACATCGACTGTTCATTGAGGTTTTTTGATTCGCTGCCGACTCGCCTTTCCGCTTCTCTTCTCACCACTCGCCTCCGTCAGTCGATCCGAGCAGTCACCGGATCTCGCTTTCTGCATTGCTCCGTTGTGTTGCGGGTGCGTGCTCATTCAACAACTTTGCTCACAGTTTCTCTTACACACACTTTCGGGAGTTAAATGACCTGAAAAGACTTGAGTTTGCGAATTATCTAGCCTCGGCCAATAGGGAAAAATAATTCATATTTTGGTGAGATAATTTACGCCGGATCCTTACGCAAGGCGCAAATGAAGCCATATGCCAAAGAGCGCGACGAAATTCAGCGTAAAATATCATCAAAAAGGGGACGTCGTTGATCATAAATAAAATTCAAATCGCCTTAAACAGGGCCTCATAACAAGATTCTTTCGTGCCGGCTTAAAATTAAATGAATTTTATTTTCATATAATGTTAAACTGCATTTTTGATTAATTAACTTCGCACAATTGTAGACCTGTTTATATCTTGTTTCGTGGTATAAACTGGGGGAATATTGTGCTATATTAAACTGTTTCTATAGTCTGAGTCTGTTTACATGTTATTCAGTCTCTGCTCAAAGTCACAAACAGTTATTATGTGGAAAACAAAAAGAATACTAGGGTACCCATTAAGTAGCACAGAATGCTGCTTAATGTTAAATTAAGTTTTGAGTGTATCCTCAAAGCAATGAGGGATATAAGGGCATTCCACCTACGCCCTCTCAGCAATCCTGTCCAGTTGTCCTTCTTTCCTATCTTTTTTTCAAGAATTGGGTGTTGGGAGGGGTAGCAACCTCAGTGATATGTAGGATACTTCTTATTTGTTTCAAGTTTTAATGTTGCTCTTTACTATCATTAACCAAGAAGCAAATGTTTTATTTTTATTTTTAAATTAACTTGACTGTAAGTAATTCTAATAACTAATTAATTAACTGTAAAAAAATCATTATAAGAAAAAACTGAATTTAAAACTTAAAACGAACAGAAATTAGCTTATAGACTGACCCGCAAATCACAGATATCGTAACCGTTGCATTGGTGTCATTTATCCTAAGTCTGCTTGCCACCCTCTATCCAAGCTACCGTGCAGCCAAAGTTAATCCAGCAGAGGCGCTACGCTATGAATAGTGCCGACACTATCACTGCTGACGGAAACTTCGTTATCTCATGTAACAATTTGTTTAAACAGTTTGGTCAAGGTAATCTGGCCATTGAAGTTTTGAAGGGTGTAAATTTGGAAGTATCTGAAGGTGAAATGACGGCTATTGTCGGTGCTTCCGGTGGGAGCCAGGCTGTTGAACCGCGAAGCTAGGCTGTTTAGCCATGCCCTGTCGGTTGAGCCGCGGAGCTAGGCTGTTTAGCCATGCCCTGTCGGTTGAGCCGTGGAGCTAGGCTGTTGAGCCGTGCAGTTCCTGGTCGTCCTCCTCGAGCTTGCGCAGGACGAAAAGCTGGCGGGCTATTAGCTTCTTCAGCTCCCGGAAACTCAGCTCGCGGTTCGCGTTCAGGCTGTACATCCGTCTCTCCTTTCTCGAGTGGAGAGGCAACGCCCATGCCGCCCGTAAGCCCCTTTTCTTACTCCAAGAAAAATTTGCGTATTACTTGCCTTACCATGCCGAGGCTCAGTGCCTCTAGTTTTCCTGTCGCGAATTAGAGCCTAGCACCATGGTCAATTGGAAGATATATAAGTATTTTCAATTTATTTCTTGAGCTGCAAAACACACGTTGTTAACAGTAGGGCTAAACCAGTTCAAAAAGGGCTATTCCCTGGAAAGAAAGGCAAATGCTATGGATAAACCTTTTGGCCTACTTCTTGCTGAAACATTTCTTTTCAAAGGAGAATTTTCAACTCAAAAATAATAATAATATTTATTTAAAAAAATATCCTCCACCACCCACCACCCCAATTCTGCATCATCAGCTAAATAAACTACGGATTGGTGAATAGTATGAACCCCATTGCATTTGTTAAAAATCATGGTTGGTTGGTACATTAGAATCCAGTTTAAACAACTTTTTGATTTTTAAACAAGAAAGAGCAGCTCGGAAGCTCAAAGAATCAATGGACATGAAGATTTTAGCGACTCTAGAGTCAAAGTGTTGTTTTCTGTGTATGTTCATTCCCAAGGTCCATTCCTCCCTACGCTGGGCCGGAAATCGCTATCCAAAATACGATGGAATCGCCACTGGCTGAAAGTTGGAATACGAAGCTCCTTAATACCAACGTTCACAAGAGCAATGTCAGCAAAGGGTCCAAAGGCGTTTCAGCCATACTTCAACTTTCCTATTTTTTTGTCCGATTGATTTGGCGACTCCTAACGTTTCGGCCACATGTCGTGTACTACTTTGTTACCGCAACACAACTGGGCTGGCTTGGACGCGACGTTTGGTGCATTCTCCTTTCGCGACTATCGTTTGATCGGCGGTTGACAAGCGTCGGCGTCACGGCCACCGTCGACTCATCAGGGGAGCCCGAATAGCGTGAAGTACGACGAAGATTATCAGAGCGCGGATGTTGAGGACCGACGCGGCCAGCGCGCCTCGGGGCGCCGTGGAGTCAAGATCGGTGGCGCGGGTGCGGTCATCGGAATCATCGTCATGCTTGTGTTCGGTAAGGACTACCTGGGCGTGATGGACCGCGCGTCCACGGTCGCGAGTCGAGACTCTGGCGCTGAGACAGCCGGTCCGGTCGCCGACGATGCGCAATTGCAAAGGTTCACGGTGTTGCAGTGGAACAGATCCTGTGCGGTGCAGGGTCCATGGAGCTGATCGATTGCCTGATCAGGAGCTATGCGGGGCCCGGCGCCAGTGTGCTTTCGACGCAATACGGCTATGCCTTCTTCCGCATCGCGGCGCAGAGCGCGGGTGCGGAATTCTTCGCCGCCCACGAGTGCGATCTCACGGTGAGCGTCGACGCGCTGCTGGATGCAACCGGCCCCGCCACCCGCGTGGTCTGCCTTGTCAATCCCGGCAATCCGACGGGGTTGGTGTGTTGTTGTTGTTGTTGTAGTGGTGGTGTGTGTGTGTTGTGTGTTGCGCGCGCGTGTGTGATGTGTTGTGTGTGTTATTTGTGTGGTGGGTTCGAGGCGAATACGCCCGCCGAAGAAGCACAACGTGCGAATGCTCGTGTTTCGTTTGTTGTGTTGTGGGAAACTTGAGGGGCGCAGGAACCTCCGAGGAAGTGTTGTTCGACGCGTCGTTGGTGGCGAACGTTGTAAATCTTTTTGAAAAGGCTCTGGATAGTTCAGGCATAGATCCTGGCTCGGGCCATCTCCACCGAGTCGCGAAATCCCTCGGTGACGATCAGCGCGGTCTTGGCGCCCTTGCGCTCGATGATCGCGTTGGTCGCCAGCGTGGTGCCGTGGATGACCAGCGCGATATCGGCGGGCTGGACGACCGCTTCGGGCATCACCGCCGCGATCGCCTGCATCACGCCTTCTTCCGGGGCGCGGGGCGTGGTCAGCACCTTGCGCGTATGGAGCGCGCCGCCGGCCTCAAGGGCAACGTCGGTGAAGGTGCCGCCGATATCGACGGCGAGTCGGGCGGCTCGTTAATCCGAGCGGTGTGTGGCACACCGCGGATGTCAGCGAATCGCTGACCAGTGTCTACATTACCCCCTGTCACGGCACGGAAAACGAGCCAAGGTAGACACAGTTATAGAATGTAAGCATCCCCGGCGGCACGTACCGTGATATCACCTATCGAGACGCCCCAGGGTTGGTTGATGGCGTATAGGATCTGATCCACCAGTCGCTCGGGTTCGAGCATCAAGTACTCCACATGCTCGGCGCTGAGCAGTTGAACCGGCAAATCGCCGGCTGCGGCAGCTGCCGGGGGCATCTTGGGGCACCTGGCTTGAAGACCAAGTGGACCGAGCAACTCGGCTCCTCTCAGTACCGTCGGTCGGAATTTGTTAGGTGTCATCGTTCAACTCCTATTTCCAATCTTCGGACTAACTCATCTATTTAAAACGTGGCGCCGCTCTGACAACGAGCGCGCTCAGCGCGTTTGTTAAGCACGCATGACGAACCTCGGTTTGTTTGTATCGCTCGAGCCGTGTTCGTGGCGTGGTCATGGGAGGCGGGCCGAAATGGCCCGCCTTTGCCCCGTTGTGTTGCGTCACCATACAGCTTGTCATCCCCCGATCCGATGAGGATGTCATTGGAGCTGCCGCCATACAAGGTGTCGGTACCTTCACCACCATCAAGGGTATCCTTGCCGCCGCCACCAATAATGGTGTCGTTGCCTGCACCGCCATTCACGATGTCATCAGAATTACCCGCATTGATGTAATCATCGCCGTCACCGCCGCTAATCGTATCGCGACCACTGCCACCATAGATCGTGTCATCACCGTCACCGCCATTTACGATGTCGTGCGAGCCACCAGCATTGATGGGTGTCTTTTTACCTGCTTGTGTACTCTAATGATTTTCTATATCATCTGACATATATTCAAGCAATAAATCTGTTTTAAATGCTGACGATCTAGTAGATTTAGGTATGAAGTTCGATTCTGCCAATAACTGCCGCTGGATGCCATCGTGATGTTGCATAAGACTTACATATCTGAGACGGACTGACCCTATTTTTTTTATGTGTTTTTGTTTGCCTTATTTAGTTGACTGTTTTTCATTTGCAAAATGAAAGCGCAATCGGTATATTAGAAAGTGATAATCGGTGAAGGGAATTATAGACATAAAAACGATATTCAATGTAACCCTACTTCGGAAATGTATAACCTCCTACTCCGATTTACACAAGAAAAGCACTTGTGTAATTTTTATAGAATTGTTTTTTTTTAACAAAGACACAATTGGGAAGGTAATTTTCCCTTCCAATTGGCATCTCGAGCAATTTAAAATTAATTTAATGTTTTTGCCGCAATGATGCCAAAAATTATTAAGATTTTCTGGATATTCTTTGTCAAACAATGGCCAACGGATAAGTTTATAATTCTTAATGCAGACGCTGCTCCAGGATCACGACGTCTACATCACCGACTGGCACAACCCGCGCGACATTCCGGTCGAGGCGGGAAAATTCGGCCTCGACGAATACACCGAGCACCTGATCGAGTTCATGGGCAAGATCGGCCCGAAGTCGCACATGATCGCGATCTGCCAGCCGTCGGTATCCGCACTCGCCGCCTGCGCGATCATGTCGGAAGGCAATCATCCGGCGCGGCCCGCAAGCCTGACATTGATGGCGGGGCCGATCGACACCCGTATCTCGCCGACCAAGGTCGGCACACCTCGTGGCCCGAAACAAAAACACATTCCATCGGCGGGGTTCCGTGTGTCACAGCAGGACCGGGTGTCCGTAATTTCATGCTCTCTTGCCCCTCCTGTTGTCGCGCAGGGGTTGTGGAAGGTAGGCCACCAAAGCTCGCATAGACCGGACCTGGGTGGGTATGATTTCTCGCTCTCTTGCCCCTCTCTTGCTGGGCTGTAGAAGGTAGGCCCCCAAAGCTCACAGGTCGGGGGTTTGGAGTTTCACAACTGGACCCGGGTGTGTATAATTTCAGACTTGTCTTTAACTTGCTGACGCATTACATCCAACACGCGTTTTGGCAAGCTGTAAGTGGGCAATGAACAAGCTGAATCACCAGAGTGAACTCCCGCTTGCTCGATATGCTCCATAATTCCGCCGATAACCACATTTTTACCATCACTGATGGCATCAACATCCACTTCGATGGCGTCATCAAGGAATCGATCTAAAAGTACCGGAGAGTCATTAGATACACTAACCGCTTCGGTTAAGTAACGCTTAAGGTCTGCAATGTCATACACGATTTCCATCGCACGACCTTTTAATTTCCGTTTGAATCAGCCGTCTCACGATATTCTAGGACTTTCCGGTTGATACGTTCGCCTCTGAAAAACTAATAATAATAAAAAATAATAAACACGCATCCATGATTTTTCTCGTGACAAAAAAAAAAAATTACAAAAATTCCACATTTTCGTAGATAGGAGCTTAAACCCACTACAGTAAGGTTTCCTGATGCGCTAAATGTGATTGTGTAGATTCTAATTTTGATAGGGGATATTCCCCCTTAGTAGGCAAATTTTCTCGGGTTCCGTTCAGTTCGGCCAGTTTTTCTTGCGCGACGCGCCCGACGCCCCACAGCCGCGACACCGGAAGCGGATCGAGAAACGCGATCACATCATCGGCCCCGACTTGTACGAAACCATCGGGCTTGTTGAGATCACTGGCGATTTTGGCGACGAACTTCAAGGGGGCAATTCCGACGCTGGCCGTCAAATCCAATTCTTCCTTGATGGTTTGCTTGATCGTTTTGCCGATGTGAGTGGCGTCTCCATGCAGTCTCTGGCTGCCCGACACATCCAGAAAAGCCTCGTCCAGCGAAAGGCCACCACATCAGAACCGGTGATCTCGATGCCATCTATTCGGTCGACGGCTCCAACCCCGTCACCATCGGCCATCTGACACAGAATTCCAAAACAGCCGCCTCTATTTCGGCCGACGCGCTGCTGAACCGGCATTTCGCCATCGTCGGAACGACCGGTGTCGGTAAATCAACCGCCGTATCCCTGCTGGTCAACCGCATCGTGGATGTTTGCCCGGATCTGCGGGTTCTTGTCCTCGATCCGCACAATGAATTCGCCGCGGCCTTCAAGTCACGCGCTCATCTGCCCAGAAGGAAGATGACGCTGCAATTTCATCACAAGCCATCTTTCATAACCATTTAGTTAGTTACCATTAGAATAACCACAAACTTTGAATGTTCATTACATATTTATTATTTTAAATAGTAAGGTAATGATGGTTGTGGTGAAGCTCAAACATGGGCGCTTCAAACAGCAGAGGATTTGCTAAATTTTTTTTCTCTCCGAGCATCAAAAAATGTGCCATTCTTGAAATTTTAGTAACCAGACGTTTTTTGCCATTTGGATTGACCAAACGACGCAATGCAATAGGTAGGATGGTTAAGGTTTAATGTGAAAAGTTAAAAGGGCCTAGCCACTCGTTACTCTTCACTAGTCACTAACTACTACTAATCCGCTATTCGCTAAGTTCTAATTCCTGCTACAGCACTCCGCTAGTCACTGAGAACTATTTGCTAGAACGCAATTCGGCGTACTCATCCTTCGTGAGGCGGTATTGCACAAGGCTCTGGAAGGCATTGTTATAAAAATAATGGTCCTTGAGCTCGGCTTCTCTAATCATCCCGTTTTTAATCATGGCCCTGCCTGAGGCTATGGCCAGGAAAAGCGACGCTACCAGCTTGGCCGCGCATGTCGGATCAAAGTCACCGAACACGGCCTTCAACCCGATCGCAATGCCGACCGATCCCAGCCCAAAGCCCATCCAGCTGCTGAACGTCCGCTCATTCGCCATGATGGTCCGATCTTCGGCCCATTCCGTGCGTACCCTGGCTTTTTCCGAGTTGTCGCCGCTCTGAGCTTCCTCTGACCTGTTTTTACTGTCTGCCATCCGTCCAACTTAGCGGTTTGCCGCGTTGAGCGCGAGGAACGGTTTCTGTTGAGGTTACTGTTGCATTTCGTTCAATTCCTTCATGTCCAAAGTTTGACAAGCCACGCGATTTCTTTCGACCTATTCTGCGACCAGGAGGAGATATTAAAGTTTCTTTCTCCATCGTTATCCCAAGAACTAATCAAGAACCAATTTCATCTTTTGTTTATTCATTATAGTTTTTACATGTTAATTAAAATTAATTTTAATTTAATATAGTTTATTTTTTTTTTTAATTTTAATTTAATATAGTTGAATTATTATTAATAATTGGTTTCATGAAAATATTCTTGCTACGACGCTTCAATTTACGCTTTTCTATTTTTGATGAAGAGCGTTGTGATGAAGCATTTGCTGACTCACCAAATGTTTTTGAAACAGAGCAGCTAGTTCTTGTGAGTCTTGAGTTCATTACCAAAAAACGCCGTTGGTTTGAGCAAGCAACACTTGCCGATTGGGACTTATTGGTCGTTGATGAAGCCCATCACTTGACAGTGGAAAAAGACAAACCAAGCACTGAGTATCAACGCATTGCTGAACTAAGCCAAGATATTCCAGGACTCATTCTGTTAACGGTGCGCTTCCCTCCGGGCTGCCACCCACTCCTCGGCCCTGACCCGGGCCACGGCGCGCCACAGCAGCGCCTCGGCGTCGTCGGGCTCGGCCCTGAGAATGGTGTCGAGCCGAGCCCGCGCTTGGCTCGTCTTTCCACTCGCCAGCTCGAACCAGGCCAGGCGGAGCTCGGGTTCGTTCGACACGCCGTCGAAGGGGGTCACCCGCCACTCGGAGTGGGTCCCGTCGTCTTCCGGAGGAGCCGGGGGGGGTGGCTCGGCGGGCGGCGCGGACTCGACCGTGGCGGGCTTTTTTCATTTTCTTTCTTTTTGTTACTTTCTATCACCACCCCTCGTATTTTTGATGGGTGTAAAATTATACATTGTGGGCTGTGAGGCATAGATTTGTCTGACCAGAGCCTTATACTTTCGATTACCGGTCCCGGCACTATTTTTAAAGTTTCTTCAAGACGCAGGTGCTAGTTCCTTAACATGGAATTTTTCTTAAAGAATATTTTGGTTGTTACATATACGTTGAAAAACCTACGAGGGCCTGGAAAAAAAATCTCAGGGCCCACCAGTCAAATGGGTACAAGACGACTGCCACCCCAGTCCCCATTGTACTTCCAGGCTGAAGGACCATTAAACGGAGATCAGCACCACAGGTAGGGAATGTTAACCATTTCCCTAACTGTAAAAGACTAAAGGTTGTTATATCATTTACATGTTATTAAAATATGCATTTAAATATATGTGTATTTGGAACGCTATAAATTTGTTTCTCAAAACACAATTGAAAAACAAACAATAACCAAGACTACAGAAAAAAAAAACCATTTCAAATAAACTGAATATTGGTTATCTCATTTTACGTCCTCCTGATCGAGCGTCAGCCGCGCCGCACCGATCGCGAAGTGCGGCTCGGCAAACTCGCTGGTCGTCAACTGCACACCCTCGGCCTCGAAACTGCTGGCCGAGGTCTGACGCACCGTGTCCGCACGCATATACAAAGGAAGCTGCCGCGTCGCGTCGTAGCTGTACACCACCGCCTCCAGCAGCGTCGCCTTGTTCTCCTTCACGTCGTAATAAACACGCGGCGCCCGGACGGTAAAGTCCGAATCGACGACGATCACGTTGTCTTCCAGGTACACACCCTTGTTTGCGCTTGAAATATCATCGGAACCGAGATTTTTCCGGGAAATATTTTTTCTAATTCTGCACAAAGACGGACGGCGAGAAGAGACTCTCCCCCCATATCAAAAAAGTTATTTGTGACACCAATACGATCTCTTCCCAAGATTTCTTCCCAAATAGTAGCCATTTGTTGCTCAAGAGGTGTTCGAGGGGCCACATACGCCTCTTCAGTAAGTGCAAGCTGGGATAGAGGTAGTTTGCTGTGATCCACTTTTCCGTTTTGGGTGAGCGGTAGAGAGTCAAGTGAAATGAATAAATAAATAAAGTTAAATACATTCTACTAATATTCAGAACAAATTTTAAATAAAACATTCTGAATGAATTGAGGGTTAGTTTAATGTACAACTGGTTAATAAAAGCATTATAAGCTGCCATTTAATTTCTTTTGCGTTCCTCTTACCACCTCCCTTTGTGACTCCCCAATTACTCTCAGCGCAATATATGTATTCTATAGTTTAGCTATCTTTTCTAAGATAGCTTAGTAATGCCACAAACACCAAAAAACAAGAAGAACAATAGGGAATTCCTTCTCGGGCGGTGAGAAGAAGCGCAACGAGATTTTCCAGATGGCGGCGCTCGAGCCGCGCCTCGCGATCCTCGACGAGACCGACTCGGGCCTCGACATCGACGCGCTCAAGATCGTGAGCCAGGGCGTGAACGCGCTGCGCAGCCCCGAGCGCAGCATGCTGGTGATCACGCACTACCAGCGCCTGCTCGACTACATCGTGCCCGACCACGTGCATGTGCTGCTCGGCGGCAAGATCGTGAAGTCGGGCGACAAGTCGCTCGCCAAGGAGCTCGAGGCCGAGGTGGCCCTCAAGGGCGGGCGCATTCATTTCGACGGCCCGACCCAGGACTTCAATCCCGATTTCCTCAACGACCTCTACGGCGGCGACCTCGACATCAGTCTGCTGCTGCCGCAAGGCCAGCGCCCGCGTGCGCTGGAGCGTCCCCTGGCACTGGCCAAGGCCTGACGCCGCTGCCTCCATCCGAAACAACAACGCCAACCCGCAACAGGAGTGTGCTCCATGTTCAAACGCATCGGCCAGGTGCTGGCTGCCTCTGCGCTCGTAACCGGTTCCCTGCTGGGCTCGGCTGTTATACTTTGGTCATCTTTGCAATGAGGATTGGCGACTTTTGATTGGTCTACCTATTATTTGCTTCCAATGCATTTTAGGGTATGAAAATGTTGGTTTCATATCTGCTACGGAGAGGGACATATAAGTAAGAATAGACTGTTAAAAGTCTTTTGGGTAAGAGGCTAGAATTTTCTGCTAATTGGTTCCTTTTTATTGGGTTAAGATAAGTGAAAAAACTGAATTTATAGACAAGTGAAGGAATTTTAATATAGATTCGGTGTCACACAAAGGTTACTTTGGCGCGCCATGTCGACATTCGAAAAGGTCCTGGTCGCCAACCGCGGCGAGATCACGGTGCGCGTCCTGCGCACGCTCCGCGAACAGGGCATCCGTTCCGCCGTGGTGTTCTCCGAGCCCGACCGCGGCTCCCTCGCGGTGCGTCTGGCCGATGAGGCGTACTGCATCGGTCCGGCGCCCTCTTCGGAGAGCTACCTGCGCGCGCAGGCGATCGTCGATCTCGCAAGAGAGATCGGTGCCCAGGCGATCCATCCCGGCTACGGCTTTCTGTCGGAGAACGCCGGGTAGTATATCCCCTCATATACGGTACCATTTCTGTTCGCTTAAGCTCTGATATAGCTCTTTACGTTTAGTAGAGAAAAAACTTTCTTTTATTAAATTAACTAAAATGAAGAAATAAATGTAATAAAAGTCATTATGTTTAGTAAACTATCGGAGCGCTGTAAATGGGTAGTGGTGAAAAGAGAGGTTTTAACGTGGCTTGGTGACTTTTTAAGACAAAAACACTTATAAGTTACCTTTAAGTTGTCCAAGTATTAGAAAATTAGATTCCTTCCAGGGGTGCCATAAGTTAGGCTACAGATCAAAATCATGAGTCCTCTGATGGTTCATTTTTACCCAGCACAGCCAGGAAAATTCAAAACATTTTTATTAGAATTTGGATTCAAATTAAATAGAAGGTTTGCCTGGATTCGAGGTTAAAATTCTTCTAAAAGCAGTTGAAATTCTGCTTTCCAATTATTCTTATTTGTTTAGAGCATGCTTAGACGTAGACTGATCTCCAGAACATAGTCAGAAAAAGAAGGAAGTCAGACAGGTGAGGTAAAAAAAAAGAAGCTAGACTAATGTGAATGAACATAGGTTTCAAGGGAACATTTTCCAAAAAGGGGAGGGTGTAAAATGGTCTGGGTCGTAACAAACTTAAACAGAAGCAAATTTACCTTAAGGATACAATCGTCCCCTAAATATTGGTCTCAAAATAGCTGAAGTTTTTTTTCTGATTAACTCAAAACTCACATTGCTAAGACCTTAAATTCAAATAAACTCATTCCACAAGACAAAGAAAAAACAACTATTTCTTCCCATAAAAGGGCCTAAAAGACACTTAGTAACTTTGTCTTTCCGAATTATTGAACGATTGCCGCGACCGCCACGAACGACTTCGCGGCCGTCGTCGACATCACGCTGGGCGACACGCGCGCGTCGCAGTTCGTGTGCCGGAAGATCGCGGCGCACTTCTGCTACCGCGCCCCGCCGGCCAAGCTCGTGGAAGGCCTCGCCAAGACCCTGCGCGACAGCAGCTGGGAGCTGCGCCCCGTGCTACGCAAGCTCTTCCTGTCGCGCGCGTTCTACTCCGAGCGAGCCAAGTCCGGCCTCGTGCGCTCGCCCATCGACCACACGATCGGCTTCGTGCGTGACACGTCTCGAGCAGGGCGAAGGCGAATCTCTTCCTCGCAAATCTGATGGCCAGCACACTGGCCGCTCATGCTTCTCTCTGGCACGAAGGAATAAAAACGCACGACCAATCATGCACGTTGCATGCATACACAATCGTCTCGTTGGGCCAATGCGCGCGCTCCCTTCCAATCAACACCGAACACCCTGAGTATTGCGGATAAATAAGCTTCAGCGTCACAGTGGGAGACTCTCGAAACGCTCCAACGGGAACGAACGCGGCACGCGATGGCGCAGGCAAATGACGCTCTCGGTCGGCAGCGCGAAGAGTTCCTCCCCCAACCGCACGATGCCGGCGCTGAAGCGCGAGGCCCGGTCCTCGTCGTGAAGCTCGTCACGGAGGGCGCTCGTCCACGCCGCGAGGTACGCCTCGGGCGGACTGCGATCCAGCAGGCGGGCCGCGGCGTCCTCGCCGCGCTTCGCCTCGTCCTGGGGGTCCGGCCGCGGAGCGGCGTCGTCGTCATGCGTCATCGCCATCTCCCTTCACGCGGGCGGCCTTCTCGCGCAGACGACGCGCGCGGCCGCGTCAGATTTTCTTTGGCCAGTAACCTTTTCCTCTTTTAATTTGAGTCAGCTTTTTCATTGTTATACTCACTTAGTCTTTTTAGACCCGATCTGCTCTGTATGTTCGTTCAGGAAGAGTGGGAAGGACTTTACAAAAGTACTTGTAAATTTTCAGGATATGAGGTTCCCTGGAGCCACTTATTTTAAACAAATGATACCCGTCGGAGTCATTGATTTACAAACATATCTCAAGGCTTGCAATACGGAAATGCATTAAAATAAGGTTAAAAAATTTTTAGTTGAAGGCATTAAACCTCTGATTCTCCTTTTAAATCAGTCTATTGATACTTAGAATTTTCCTAGAGCTCCTACCATATGATCTCTTGGCTCTTCCGGCCTCGTCACAAGTGCCATATGAGCTCTTAGCTCTTGTTTTTTTTTTTTTTTTTTTTTTTTTTTTTTTTTTTTTTTTTTTTTTGTCTGAATGTATGGATGAATATATTTTTCAAAATCCAGAGAGAGGAAATTTGTCTTAGTGTTAATTTTAGTTTTCAATGAAAATCCCAAAAGACGTGTAGCCTATCAATGGCCTTAAGAGCGGAATTAAAGGACGAATACAGGCACTACCAGACCATGGATATGAACCTGGATATGAGTAGAGGAAAGCCCTGTAGAGAGCAGCTGGATTTGAGCAATGATATGATGGATGCTCTGGACAGTAATGCGGATATGTATTCCAGCGAAGGTGTGGATGTTCGAAATTACGGCGTACTGGACGGAATTGCAGAGGCCAAGGAGCTTCTTTCCGATATGATGGAAAATCATCCGGATCATATCCTTATTTTCGGAAACTCTTCTTTGAATGTGATGTCTTTTCCTTCGAGCCAAAAAACCATGTTGAGCTCAATGAATCCCTCAATCTTTTCGACTTTAAGCGGGGAGCAAAAATTGGAGGAAGTGGGTGGCCCACCTACCGAGGTCTTGGAGCTCGCTTAGAATGGGCTCTTATCAATTTTATGATCGACACCCACATCGCAAATGGATTCGAGCAGTGGGTCCCCCCTCTTGTGGGACGTCCTGAAATCCTTTTTGGGTCAGCGCACCTTCCTAAATTTGAAGATCAACTCTTTAAACTCCATGATAAGGATCATCATGATTTGCTCTCATGTGCTATGGACTGTGAGTATTTGGAACCACCCAGGATATTCAATGAATTTTAATTCTTGAAAATTGTCGTCCATTGTGAAAAATATTCTGAAAAATTTGGAGAGTACATGAAAATCCATGTAAGGTTCCATTGAACTGAAATAAAAGAAAACCCTAACAATTTGATGCTTTCCGTGTAAACCCTGATGCATTTGGTGTTGGATGGAAGGTTGACCTATTGGTTACAAATGGTCCAAATGGACGTAACAAAATTTATTATTTTTTATATTTGCCGCAACTTCTTTATGGGCAATGAGCCGGAAAAGAAGATTGGTCCGTTCAAGTTCTTCGACCATGAGCACGCCAACAACGTGACCATGGACGCCATGAAGAAGATGGGCATCAACCTGCGGGGGCCGGATCAGGCGGTGGGCACCCTGTCGGGCGGTGAACGCCAGACGGTGGCCATCTCGCGGGCCGTGCATTTTGGCGCGAAAGTTCTGATCTTGGACGAGCCGACCTCGGCCTTGGGTGTGCGTCAGACCTCCAATGTTCTGGCCACCATCGACAAGGTGGGCCCGCAGGTCCCGCTCTACTTCACGGGTGCCAAGATGGTCGGGACCTTCGGCCTCGGCCTGCCGATGGAGGGGCTCGGGCTCTTCCACGCCGTGCTGAGCTACAACGGCTCGATCACCGTCTCGATCACGGCCTGCCGGGAGCAGATGCCGGACCCGAGCTTCTACGCCCAATGCCTCGAGGCGTCGTTTCGCGAGCTGCGCGAGGCGGCGGTCAACTAGCCGCTGCCCGCCGCCCGGTCAGGCGAGCACGCCCGCCGCGCGCAGCCGCGCGCGCTCCTCGAAGGCTTACGGGAAAGACAGCGCCGTTCTCGTAGGAGATGTGGTAGACGACGTCCGCACCTTTGTCGACGAGCACGCTAATGTCGCCGTCGACGGATTCGATGGAACCCGCGCCGGCGATGCCGCCGAGCGCGATGAGGCGGACGTTGCCGCTTTGTTGGCGCACGGTGAATTCGCCCGCGGGCGATTCGATGAGCGTGTTGCCGCCGTCCGTGCGCAGATCTTGCTTGCCTGTAATGTTGCGTGATTGCACGGCACCTTGCGTGGTGATGACCGACACGTTCTAGTTCTTTTGTAAGTACATCCCAAATAATTTGGCAATCTTGTCATTTGATAATCAATTCCATCAACTCTTTCAAATCGTAAACCTGATCTGGCTGTATTCTCTATGACTAATGTGTTTAAATTCCTATCAGTGCTGCAACAAGTACTCCAAATTTTCCGAATTTTAGTATCAAGTATTAAGCACTCATTTTTTTTTTTTACTTAAGTATCACTAATAAGTACTTTCAAAATTCTTACTTAAGTATCAAGTCTGAAGTACTTGCCAAAGTTTTAATTAACCGCTGTGTGGGAGCTGTGGCAAGAATGGATGTTATACTTTACGAAGAGAATTTACGAGAATTGTTAAAAAACGCACAAAGTAATTGGAGTACTGGCAGAGTTTATCGAGCTGTTGGGAGAACAGGGGCTTCAGATTTGGAACAAGAACTCCTGGACGGTCTTTGTAGCGGATCAGTTGAGGTCGTTAGAGGTATTCTTGCAGGGCTTTGTGCGTTAAATGACCCTGCCACTTTTGCTGTAAAAATAAATAGAGAATTTGTGAATTTGGGTTTTAGAAACAAAGTGCTACTACTGCTATTAGGCAATCGAAAAATGGAACTGCTCTCAGCTAAGTGGGAACAAGTCGATCTTAAGCGGCAAACCTTTAAGTTGTTCGCAAACACTACTAAAACCAATGCGGCGTAGTGATCCCCATCCCAGATAAAGTATTACCGTTGTTTCAAGATCTCTACCTTCTTAGTGGCGACCATGAGTATCTTTTCCCCAAACGCAGGGCCAGCAAGCATCCTCACATCTCACCGGATACCATAAATGATGCTGTCGCCTGCTTGTTTGGCATTAGCTATGGATTTTTTATTTTGTGCCAGATAAATGTGCAAGTTTACAAGTGAATCTAAACATAAGTAAAGTTTTGGTATATAAGGGTTTGTAAACATTACAAATCTTATATTAACGAGACACCTGATTCCCCATCTTTTTCCACATATTAAATTTAAAAAACAAGTTTTTCCAACTGAAAGTAAAGAGCAACATTGAAACTTAAAACGAGCAGAAAGTATTACGTATATGAGGGGATTCGCCCCCTCGTCAATACCTCGCTCTTTACGCTAAAGTTCTAATTTTGTTCAATTCCCACCGGATCGGCGGTTGTCGGAGATGTGGTGGAGATCATCCGCAACTCTTTGGTGGGTGTTGGAACGCGCGTTCCCTCCCAGTCGTTTCAAACGTCGAATTTAAAACCCATTTCGCTAAAGAATATCGATGAAATCGAAGCGGAATATTTTTTACGGTTTCGAGTGAAAGATGTGCCCGGAGTGCTTTCCAAGATTGCCGGAGTCCTGGGGGACCATTCCATCAGTATCGCTTCCATGATTCAAAGGGGACGGGACGCTGACGGCAAGGGAGTGCCGCTGGTGGCTTTGCCGAAGGAACGTAAACTCTCCGGCAGGGTTCGAGCGACGAACGAGTTCATCGAGAACGAGCGGCTGTTGCTCTTGGAAGAAGGGCATTGTTTGCGCGATCAGGCGTTGACGTATTGCAGCCTTCAGCAGGTCGATACGGTCAACACGTTTGGCGCGTCCAGCCTGTCTACGATCATCGAAATGGTAGCGGCGGGTTTTGGCATCACCTTGCTGCCTGAAGTTTGTCTGGGCGTCGAATGCCGCGGGCGGGATCTTAGCTTGGTCCAGTTTGTTGAGGAGTAGAATTCATTCGATACGGATTTCTATCATTTCAGATCACAACGTGAACAAGAATTGGATTATTTTCAACGAAAGAAATTCGGTCAATTAAGTGATCGAGTAACTAAACGTATAGAAAAATATCATACCGCATCTCGAACGGATCTCTCTCAATCAACTGATCAACAACAAGCACAGCCACCACCACCGCTCTTGATTGAACCAACTCAATAAATTTCGAACCGTCTTTTTTCCTCGATAAAAACAGTGATACTTGTTTTTTTCCAATACTCTATTTTTTATGGATTTTTCGTGACCGACATAAATGTCTCTATAGTTGGCATACAAGGTTAAACCACTCAGTCTTTCTTGTCCCCTAATGTCTTAGCCAGGTTTTTAACCTTTAAAGTTTAGAGAATCTTCTTTTCTGAGTAGTACTACTGACAGGCAAGGTCACATGGACAATCAATAGAAGATAAATATTTGAAAAAAGTGGAGTCGTATACGCGAAGAGAAGATAGAACACAAAGAATTTCTGTGATAAGAAATTTCTATCACAACAATGACTATCAAAACAATAAAGTGGAACTGGCGATGGCCATCCGCCACCGGTTCCGGGACAGGAAGAATGTAGCCGTTAGTGTCTTCGAGGTTGCGGCAGACATTCTTCCCGGCTTTGTCGATGCCGCGCGAAACCGGGTTCGCCGAAATCTGGAATCCCTGGGGATCGGCATCGTGACCGGGCAGGCGGTCGTCAGGGTTTCGGCGGACCGGCTGGAACTTGCGGACGGCACGGTCCATCCGGCGGATCATGTGTTCTGGACCACCGACGCGAAAGCGCCGGACTGGTTCGGTGAAACAGGCCTGGTGGCGGTTTAACCTCAGTCGAGCATTCCCTTTTTAAATTTTGACCTTTTGGTGATACAATCTCTCCGTTATAGGTATTAAGCGGTAATTCGCTCAAATCAGCACCAATTTTACCGCTTTTTACCGCTTTTGCAATAGAAAAAGCGGTAAAATCTGATATATTTTTGATATATTATGGCTTTGCCAGGGTTGAGGAGACCATATTTTGCCCGATTTAAAGGCTGAACAGGGAATGAGGCTGCGTGCGCTGCGTAATATGGCCGGACTAACCCAAAAACAGCTGGGGCACCTGGTCGGCGTGATCACCAACGGAACCGCAGTCCTCGGCCTGGGCGATATCGGCCCCCTGGCCGCCAAGCCGGTCATGGAGGGCAAGGCGATCCTGTTCAAGCGCTTTGCCGACATCGACGCCTTCGACCTGGAGGTCAACGAGGTCGACCCCGATCGCTTCATCGACATCGTGTGCTCCCTCGCCCCGACCTTCGGCGGGATCAACCTGGAGGACGTCCGCAGCCCCGAGTGCTTCCGCATCGAGCGCGAATGCCAGGCGCGCCTCGACATCCCCATTTTGTTTTTTTCAGGTGTGATTGTATTTAGTAAATTTCCCAGAAGATTAGAAGAGGGCTGATTTGGACGGAAATCAAAAGTTCTAAGGCCCTTCTCAGCGAATAAAAAGATTGTAGAGTACCTAGCCCCCTCTTTGCCCCTTGTAAAAAACGCTTGCCTTGTAAAAAAGAGAGTTATTTTTACCAGTTAAGAATGCCGCTTGTTTAGTTTTGACCCGCCTCACAAGAAAATCCTTTTATGCATCTTTATAAGATTAGAAATTAATGTGTAATTGGTAATATGGGGGTATTAGTTGAAACTTTCATGGCTATTACTATAACTGTCTCTGCTCATACAATTTAAATAAATCCAAAAGAGGTTGTCAAATAGGCTATATAGAATTTTTTGGGAATGGTATTAAGTTGTATTTTTCAGATCAACTTGAGGAGCCATAACATTAAATTAAACAATAGTATGTGTCAGTGTGAGTCAGGATTAAAAATCGTTGGAAAAGTTTCTCCAACATAAAAATAGCAAACAAAATTTTGAATTCTTAGAAGAAAAACACCGAGAAGATACAAATTGCATGTCTAGTTGACAAACACCTGAAAATGTTTGGACGGATTATCGTGCTTCTTTTCAAGCTCTATGATATTAGTGACAAAAATCTAACCACGGCTAATAATCAATTAAAAACCTTTCCTAATAAAGATACGTTTCAAAGAAAAGTAAAGAACCTAAGACAAACAGAATTAAATTGGTGTTATAATTCGAACTTAAAAGGAATGCTATGGTAATTACAATCAATGGACACATAAAGACCGAAGCGGACAGAAAATAAGATGAATAATCACTTAGAGATACAGATCCGGCGACCCGCCAGCGGTCCGGCTGGTCCTTCAGCCAGGCCCAGGCAATGCCAGCGACAAACACCGGAAGGATGCCGTTCATCAAGATCCCGGCGTGCGAGGACGGCGCAAACTCCATTCCGCCGAAGGCAAGCAGCAGATAGGGCACACCCTGGCCGATGGAGATCAGGGCCACCTGCCACCACCGCAAGTTTCTCGGCCAGTGGCGCCACACGAAGGGTGCCACCGCGGCTGTGGCGACGACGAATCGCAAGGCAACCATGTCATGGATCGTCAGTGACTCGGGTCGCACTCCACGAAACGCCGGAATTGACTGCCTGGACCGTTGTGCAGCCTATCACCCGTTCAGGGGATGTCCCGCGGATGAAGATGGGCTACTCCTACACCCACGCGCCGGGGCTTGTAATGGCCCGCACCCAGACATTCCAGCCATCAACACCGCCAATTGAGGACATACATGCCGGTTCCAGGATCAAACCGAACCAACAGCTACCCGGAACTTTCGAGGCGACGTCTGCTCGCCATTCTGGGTGCCGCCGGCCTCATGCCGGGAAGAACTCTTGCTTATTTCATCGATCAGAGAACGCAATAGTTTATTTAAACTAAGAAGAAAGATGTCATCACAAGCACAACAGATATATTATAATATATTGGGCTATATGGGACTATAGGGGAGAGGCGGGGTACATTTTCAGAAAAGTGACCATGATATCTGAAAAGAGCAGAAAATAAGAAATCTAAAGGTACTAATTATTCTTGTTAAGCAATTTTACTTAAGAAAAGGTCAACCCTCGGTTGACCTCGGTTTGACATGTTTCATTCAAACAAATGTTTGAAGAGGCTAACCCCTGAACAAAAAATTCTTATCTATCTTAATAATTCGATGCGCAATAGCAACATGCGCTCTTCTCTATATAGAAGATCAAACTGATAAAGAAAATTGACGAACGAAATTCTAACGCTTAAATATATATATATATATATATATATCAATGCACAGAAGTAGAATATGGAATAAAGACTTGGATAATGAAAAAAAACTGATAAGAAGTGGCTTTTTTTCGAGGATTTTTATTTCATTCAGTAAACATTTTAATTCACCCCTAAAAGATCCAACACTACGCAATGGATCCCGCTCCCAGAGCTCTTGATGTCCTTCCGATGGAGGTGAATGGAGCCGGGGAAGTCAAGATCATCGATATCGAATATAAAGCCGGCGTCAAAAAACAAATTCGGCTCTTGTAATACAACTCTTGCGTAAATTAAGGATTGCATGAACGGCCAATCGAAATCAGGCAACGAACCTAATGTGTTTGAAAAAGTCGTTGACTTTGTGGACGAACGAGTCGGCCTGAAAACTCTTCAGGCGAAAATGTTGAATGAGCCTGTTCCTGGTGGTTCGCGTTGGGCTTATTGGAAATATCTTGTTTTCTTCTCCTTCACAATTTGCTTGATTTTGTCATACATAGCTAGCAGGTTCTTGCTGGGGTAGATATATAGCAAAATCTTGGGAGGGGGGGGACAATGTGACAAGGGCGTCAATAATCAACTAAAGTGACAAATTTATTTTTAAAAAAGAGTGAAAACAGAAAAACAAGGAATGATGTACCAGATAAATCTTGGAGGCCCGGGGCCCCCATCTCTCCCTTGATCTGCCAGTGGGGTGTCAGGAATTACTTATCATATGTCATGTTTTCACGCGGTGCTACGGGAGTTTAACCACCTTCAATGTGCTGTTTAAAAATAATTCCCAACACTTTAAAGGGGACAGCGCCAAGAAGTAATACGGTACCCGCTTCTATGGTTTGATATGGGCGTGCCGTCGAAGATGTGAAATAAATTGCTATCTTTCAGCACCCTATATAAAAAAGATGTACCTACTGCAAGCCGATCCCGACAATACTTGGTTAGCGCCTTACGCGTATGTGATCGTGCTGGTAGGGTTTGCTTTTGTTGTCTTTAGAATGTTCGAAAATTGGTATCTTGCGTATGCGTCAACAAGCCGGGCATCATCATCAAGCAAGACAACCGCTTTGGAGAAAATATGGCGCTGCAACAATTAAGCGATGAGCAAATACGAACCTGGACCCGTGCCCAAAAGGACGAGTGGTGGTTCGCCAATATTTATCGGGGGGACATGGCGCAGTTGACCATACGCTCGGCATTCACTGGCTTTTTGCTTGGCGGCATATTGTCTGCAACTGCTTTATACATCGGTGCCAAGACCGGTATCACCATAGGTGTAGGCCTGACATCTGTCATTGTCCAGCGCGCAGTAAATCCGCCTCGAAGGCCGCGCGGCCTTGCAGTTCCCGCCCGTCGGGCGTCGTGATCCGCTGGGTCAACAACAGGTCACCCGGGTTCCAAACCCCGCTGATATCGATGTTGTCGGTGACCGCGGTTGGCGTCGCGAAGGCCGGGCCAAAGGTCAGCGGCCCGGACGGCGAGGAAACAAAGAAACGTGCCCGGGCGATCGCCGCGACTTGCGGCATCAGGCTATCCTCGCGCTTGGCGAGGTCGATGATATCGGGATGCGTGCGAAGCTTTTATATTGATTTTTTTAAAGATTCATGTACAAGATTGAGAAATGACGTAATAATCTTAGGTCGCAACCATATATGGCGTAAAATTAAATACGATATTATAATGTTACCTATAATTAATCAATGGACAATGCTGGTTTTAAGGAAAGTTTTATTATAAAATTTAATTCTTCCAGTATTTTTCAGCTATTATAGGCTTTACTATTTGTTCTTTACTTTAATCGCTTGTAACTTATACTTCATAGGTATCTGATGGTACAATTGAAAGTATACCTACTTGTCACGATAAATTCCAGGGTTTTGTCCGTACTGCCAATCGCCGCAAATATGTTTTTCGCATCTATGGGAAATACCCCGACATCGGCGGTACTCTGGATCACCAAAGCAGGCAGTTTGATTCGAGCCAAATGAGGTTCGCCACGGCAACTGGAGTACTTGAGGCTCCACATCGATAACCACGAACGTAAGCTACTCAAATTACCAATACCTCTGGCATCAAAATTGGCGCGTTTAGCATCACCTGCATAACAAACACCAATTTCGCGATCCGATGGATCGATATCACCATCCGCACGAGGTGGCTGATGCTGTTGATCATTCCGCGAACAGATGGCGTATCTTCCAATGTACTGCGGCGGTTCAACTTATTGAGGCCCAACCCGATCAGCGTCTGCGTCTGCTTATCGGGGCGGCGGATCGCGCTACGGATCTGCTGGACCGTTACTGTCTTCTTGGCTGCCATATCACGTTATCCCTGGCTCGATCAAAGGCCCGCGTCGGCCGTTCCGGCGGCGGCTTCGGCAACAGCCGATGCGTCGCGGCGCCGGGACACGATCTCAGACACTTTCTTGTCACATTTTTGTAGATAGGACCTTAAAACTTCTACATTAGGTTCTCTGATACGCTGAATGCGATGGTGTGATTTTTGTTAAGATCCTAAAACTTTTATGGGGTGTTTCCGCCTATTTTCCAAAACAAGGCAAATTTTCTAAGGCTCGTCCCTTTTGATGAGTAAGACTAAATTTAATGAAACTTATAAATTTAAAATCAGCTTAAAAATTTGATTCTTTCGATGTATCTATTAGTATCCAAATTCCGGTTTTTAGGGTTTCGTTTACTATTGAGCCGGATCGCTTTCGAATCGATACTCCCGTCGAGATGGACTACTACCGAAATGGCGGAATTCTTCAAACAGTCCTCAGAAAGCTGTTGTAACTGAAAGCTGATGTTGCAGAAGGCTGATTTAAAACCAAGCTTGATTCACTTGTTGCGAGATTGGTTTTCCGGTTCCTGAATCATGACGATTGGTGGGTCCGTTTTCGATTCGAATACAGCCACGTTGCGCATGTTGAATCGCAAGAACTTCAGAGTCAGTTCGGACTTCGACTCGCCGATGGTTTTTTGGCTTAGCTCCAACCGATTCATCAAGGGTCCGCCAGGCGGAAAGATCCACTTCAGCCTCGCGAGTATCCGAATCGTGACAGTCAAGACAGTATTTTTGCAGAAGCGGCCAACCTTGCTGTTGCCAATGGGAGACGGCATCGGAAACGCCTTGATCGGTCTGCTGAGCTTGGTCTTTTTGCTGGGCTTGGTCTTTTTGCTGAGCTTGGTCTTTTTGCTGAGCTAGGCCGAGCGACGAAACGGCCAACGCGGCTACCAAAATCAACGGGACGATCCGGTGATCGATCACGGGCAGTTCTGCATTGGGCGATTCTGCCCAAGGCGAACATTTTCATGCCTCAGGTTTTCCTATGAAGAGACATCTTGACCCAATCAAGTTGGGTACTGCGTATCAATTAGACCCATTCGGGTAGACATGTCCCGATGACGAACAGAGAACAACAAAAAAAAACTCAAATCAGCTAAAGAATTCACAAATAAACCCCGAAAAATATGAGCAAGGAGAGAGTAAACGCAGTGAACATGGCTCAACCGGGAGGTTCAGAGTGAAATTCAATCGTATAGCAATGTGTTCGTACATTGTCGCAGACTATTGCCCTGCATGCTGAAAAAGTGTTTTTTGTAAGTTGCTAGAAAAAGTGTTGAGTAGTTTGACTGTAGAATCACCAACTAAAGTTGTCTTTGACTTTTCACAGGTGCATCAATTTCCGGAGCCTTTTTAAAGCCTTTTTTCTCTCCAAGTTCCTTTATGAAGTTTAAAGTTCTTTTCATTAAGCGTCTTAGTTAATCGTTACTATATTCAACACAGCACGTTTTAACTCGTTATTAATTAACATTTTATTCAACACAGCACATTTTATTTGCTTTGCCCGTTACCGACGCGATCACGACCGGTGCGAAGGCCCGGAGGCGATAATGTCCGACAACAACCTCAAGAGCGAACAGCGCGCCCGCCAGTGGCGCGTTAAATGATGCTGCGACCGCCGCCGCGACGCCGCACCCCAACAACGTCAACATGGTGCTCCGGGTCATTCTGAGACGCCTGCCGATGGAGGATGCGAGGCTAGCCCCCAGCAGGACAACGGGACCTTCGCGGCCAACGGAAGCGCCGCACCCAACCGACGCCGCATTCGCGAAGCTGGCCAAGAGAGTAGGAATCCAGTAAATTCGGCAGATTGAAGAGCTGTTAAATTGTAAGACAGTCTAAAGGGGCAGAAACTCTTGCAAAAGCATAGCACTGATGCCATTGAATTAAATTATGGCAAAGTTCCAGCTTTGTTCAAAAAGCAATTGAGAAACAACTCAGATATTATGCTTAGCTTCAAAAGTTTAAATTATTTTACTTAAGTAAAAAGTGAAAATAAATTTTAGTGAACCTTTCTATTGATGCATTTGCATGGTTAATTACATCATTTTGATAGAAAAGATCATTAGGAAAACGGAGAAGAGCAACCCGTCGACCTCGTTCACCGTCAGGGACGTGCCATCGAGCGCAACCGAACCCTTCTTGGCAATGAAGGGGGCGGCTTCCTTCGGCGCTTCGAACTGGAAATAGACCGAATCCGGATGGTCTTCACGCTTTGTCACCGTTGCAAGTCCATCGACATGGCCAAGCACCAGGTGCCCGCCCAGCTCCGCACCCATCGTCAGCGAGCGTTCCAGATTGAGTTTCTGCCCCACTTTCCAGGATGCGACGTTGGTCAGAGCCAGGGTTTAGCATTCGAAAGCTTATACAAAAGAATTTGATGAGAAATGAAATCAAAGGAATCACCAGCTAGTCTAGTTCAATAGAATCACCAGCTAGGTCTAGTTTCTGTTAGTTTTGGGTTTCATTTATTTTTTAATAGTATTTTCTTGTAATTTATTCATTTATATTAGTACTTGTTGTATGTTTTTTTGATATGATTGTTTATTTAATTCCTCTTCCGTTTTAGGTTTAATTTATTCTTTAAAAGTAACTTCTTATCGTTTCTAGTATGAATTTTGACAGATATTTGTGGCGCATGTCCGCCCAGCTCCAGCACCAGTTTCTTCACCGTCGCCGCCGATTGCCGGTAGAGCAGCCGCCCGACCTCGGTCGAGCCGGTGAACGACAGCACCCGCACCCGAGGATCGGCGCACCAGGGCTCGACGATGGTCGGCGCGTCGCCGGTGACCACGTTGAACACACCCGAAGGGAAGCCGGCCCGTTCCGCCAGTTCCGCCAGCGCCAATGCGGAAAACGGGGTCTCGGCCGAAGGATGCGCCACCACGGTACAGCCCGCGGCCAGCGCCGCGGCTGGTAGTGTCCTCGTAGGCCTCCGGCGCGACGAACGTGCCGACCGGGCGGATCGCGGGGATCGTCACGTGCAGGAAGCGTTGCCGGGCGTTGGCGCCGTCCACCATCGCCGCCTCGACGAGCTGCCGGTCCACGTTCTGAAGCGCCGCCAGGAAGTAGATCATGTTGAAGCCGGCGTACATCCACAGCGCCGCGATGATCAGCGTCGGCATCACGTATTCCTGAAGCCAGGGGAACTCCGGGTCGAACGCGGGGAAGAGGCTGTGAAGCGCGACGTTCACGAGCCTCCCAAACCTAAACCACCATTATTGAATCGCAAGATAGATCCACGATGTAGCTAGTATTAGAAATGGTCTTCATAAAGGCGTATCCCTGCAAACCCTTCTGTTGATTCCTTCTAAAGAAAACAGAACTGATGTTGATAATTTTAAATTTGAACGAGCTCAAAGGAGTAACAGCTTAGCAGTAATTTCTTTTTAAATGATTGCTGAGAATCTACACATATAAAAAGAAATAATTAATATTTTATCAAACAGTTCGGGGTAACGAAGTAAGTAACGAAGTGTAGTCACAAAATCCTTCTTAATCTGATCTTCTGTTCAAGTCCGTTGCCGGCCAGGGCCGATTACCGGAAAATATCAGTATTCACGGAAGGAAAATGTTACCGCGTTCGGTAGTGATTATTCTACGAGAAAATTCTGAAAATGCTTAAAAGCTGCTTCTAATATCGGTTGCGAATGTTGAAGATTAAGCCCTTGTTGAGCGGGAAATGTTGACGAATTGAATTGCACCAATCAGGCGGTTAAAAGGCCAAAAAAGAGCCTGAAGGCCACTATTGCAGTCTGATTGTCTGCTCTAGGGCATCTGGGGCGGTGCATGCAGATATTCCTCCAGGAGAATACTGCGTCGTCCTTGCCAAGACGGGCTACGGTTCGAAACGGGGCCAGGTAAATGTGGGTAGCGGCGAGCCACATCAATTCCGGTTGCTCAAAGATGGGTTGCTTGGTTATGCCTGGCCAAAGTGGGTCAAAGGTGGCGAGAAAGCCGAGTTTCGCGTCCACTCAGACGAAGCCTACAAGCTCTCGTTGTGGCGATACGGAAGCGAAAAGGAACTCGTTCAGCCCATCGGTTGGTTCATTAATTTTTGTTTATCAGTTTCTTTTCTCTCTGGCTTTAGACCATTTCTGATGATTTGCCATAGTGTTGTTGCCATAACACTGGGTTTTCTAAATTTAGAAATAATCTTTTATTCCCCCTCATTATTGGTTAAATATTTGACAGATATTATTTATTCTCCAGGAATTTTCGTTTCATTTGATTTCATTGATGTCAGTTGCTTTCTGTTAAACATACATTTATTTTTTTAAATCAAGCTTCTTCTTTTGTGAAAAATTTTGAATTGTTTTTCTTTTTACATGTTATATTGATTTTCAGAGATGGAAATGACACGCCTTAAATGCGGCAATCGTTTTGAGGAAAGCGGCGCTTGTTCGCTCGCCTCGATTTCGGGCGCAAGTTCTTTGATCATCGCCGTATAGTTTGACGTCTTAAAGGTGTCCGCCAGGACAAGCGCCGTACACCCAACCTTATTCAACACGTATTCAACTTCGCTCAATCGGTAAGCAGGATTGATCGTAACTAGGATTGCGCCGATTTTCGCCGTCGCGTATTGCGTGATAATCCATTCGATATTGTTCGGCGATAATATGGATCACTTTGATGGACTTTGTCCTAAGGAGCACAGCAAAGGCAATGGACGAACATTCAATCTAATAGGTAATAAAACTCTCCAAGAATTGGATTATGCTAATGACTTAAGCGTTCTAGATAAAAATTTTAGCAATATGAATAAACCTTTAGAGGCTTTGCGTGTTCAGGGTGTAAGAACATTTTTTAAGATAAATGTGAAGAAGACTGGGTCGCTACGACTAGGAATAAGTGAAGGTGAAGAGGTGACAATGGGTAATGAGAAGATTGATCAAGTTCACATGACTGAATTATCTCCACTTCCTATATTTGATCACTGTGGTTATCAGTGGCTGATGCGTCTTCTGTTGTACAATAGCATTCGTTGCTTTTTGGGACCAATGAATATTTGGAATGGATCTTAAACACATGTTTTAGATCACAAGGAGTTTCTTTTCAAGTTGTTAATCTATGTGCCAAGTTTCAGAACCATAGCAAAATGTTGAGAGGACGTTCCCGTTGGACGGACTCAACTTGAATTGTAGAGGATACTTCTGGCTGTGCCAAATTGGAGACATTTCCTTTCGATAACAAGATCTGATTGTGCTATAGCCATAAAAAAACATCGACTCAGACTGTTAAACGTCATCATTCTAGTGAATCGCTACAAATCAATTTATTTTGACTTTTCTTTGCCAACGGTCATACACCAGCAAACTATTCGTCGTTTCCAGAAATTGTTGATTGAACTATCTCACTGTGCGAACAATCATGATCGTCATTCCAATTGCTCCAAATACAGTTGAAATACCTGTTGTTCAAAGTAATCAAATATGACGAATTTTATGTTTGATTTTATCGTGTGTCCCTTGCTTCCAGAATTTCACAGAAAAAGACAGAAACCCACAAAGGAGCCATCCTAGTGGCTCATTACCGCTCCAGGCCGGGTGTTTTCTAAGTTTTTCTTTCGAAGTAGGTCGTGTCACTCTGTAATATTGTACCTCAGTCAACCCACTATCCTAATAATGTATTTGATTGTTCTTAAAGAGATCACCATGTTTCAAAGATTTCAAAGGGTGTAGAAATGCAAAAAAATTGGACATTGGATATTCTTTTGACAAATGAGTATCCCTTGCTTCATTCCGCGCCAGGGTGGGCTTGCAAGTCACCTCCCCGGGGAATACAAGAGCCTCGTCCGCATTGTCGAGGTTCTTCCTCAACTGCTCGAAAGGCCCTCCTTCTCTCCTGGCCGCATCACAGTCAAACTCGCACTGGCCCTCAATGTGGGGGGGGCAAGGAACTGGCATACTCAATCGATCCTTCCACCCACTCAGCCTCTCAGGCGTAGGAACGTGTTCTGCATCATCACCATACGGTGGTGTAAACGTTCGTAAGGGAGCCTGCAGTGTGGAATGCTAACAGACCAGGTGTGTTGCACCATGGATATGCGTCAGACACCAAGCTGCCCATCTTTGACACCTCGAGTACGGTGACGCCAGACGCTACACCTTTGGCGAAGGTGGATCCCGGAGGAACCGCATGCTTCGTGTGCTACAAGCGGGGGCAAGGGCGACCCGTCACCGAGGTGAAGGTGGTTGCCAATGATGGCCAGGCCGCCGTTCTGTCGTCAATGGGTTACACCACTTTAGCTCTGCCAAGACGTGAGCTGGAGCCTGCCGTGTCGCCGCAGTCTGACGCGTCATTTGAGTTCTTGAACTAGGAGTGAACTTCAACTAGACCAGTGCAGATGAATAGTGACCGGAATATGCCAGCTCGGCGGCATTGGTTTGACTAGTGCTGCCGATGGCAACAACGAAGGGGTGAATCGCCAGGTATACCTGGCGCGCCACCCTGAGGGCATCGCCGGTCCGGACGACTTCGAAGTGCGGCAAGCTGCCATCCCGAGCATCAGCTCGGGAGAGCTGCTCATTCGCACGCAGTTCGTCGGTGTGGACGCTGCGCTTCGACTCATCGTACGCGATAGCGACGAGTTTTTTATGGATCGCTGTTCGCCGCGATTTCGGTTCAGGCCGCCGCCCGCGGGATCGCGCCGGTGCCGGCCGAAGAGCGCGTCAAGCTGACCCGCCGCGATTACGTCCTGTCGCTGCAGTTCGCGCTGCCGATCCTGGCCATCGTTGCCGTGCTGGTGATGGGCCGGTCGCCGGCCATGGCCGGGTTCGTCGCCGCCGTGCTTGCCATCGTGCTGGGGCTGTTCCGGTCGCAGAACCGCAAGAACCCGAAGATGTACTGGGACGTGGCGGTGAAGGCCGGGCAGGCCTGGGCAGATTTTTAAAACTGAAAACCAACCTCAACTGGAAATATATTCTTGGTGAAATTCTGCTCATTTTTATTGGTATTAATCTTGCCATTTGGTTTAATAACTGGAATTCTAAAAAACAATTAACTCAAGATAAACAAGTAGCTATTTCTAAGATCAAGGAAGAGATCAACAATAATAGTGCAGAGCTTGACATGGCTAGAGGACAGAATGGAACTATTATTAATGCTTTTAAAGACTTTAAAAAAGTATTTGATGGCAACTCTTCCAGAGTAGTTACATCTGTCGGGGCTGACCCACTCCATCTCGTTGCCGACGTACTCGGCCACGCCGAGCTGCGCTCGCAACCAGTCGACCTCGACGTCGTGATAGGCGACGCGGAACGACCCGCTCTTGTGCCACGACGTGGCGATGCCGCTCTCCTCGGGTAGCGACGCATAGAGCTCACAGGCGTATTTGCGAAAGTTGCCGAGCGTGTAGCTCGACACCGAATGCGTCACCTGCCCCGCCGCGTGCCAGGTCGAGCCGGAGGTCAGCTCGGCCTTCTCGACCAGCAAGGTGTCGGTCCGGTCGCCTGCAACGACCGGCGCCGGCGGCAGAGTCTGGCGCGGCGGGATCTTGCGCGCCAGTACCCGCGGCAGCAGCGGTCGTACAAACCGCCCCATCGCCACCAGTGGCGCCAGCCGGCGCGGGTACGGCACGACCGTCGCAATCAGCCAGCGCTGCAGGCGCTGGTACCACGGCCATGGCGTCAGCGCGTTGACTTCGGGCCGCATGATTTCCGCCAGCCGACCGTATTGCACGCCGGATGGACACGTCGTTTCACAGTTGCGGCACAACAGACACTGGTGGATGCGTGTTTATTTGTTTTTTTTTTTTTCCAGGGCTGATCGTATCGACCCAGTGGTCCAAGAATTTTGCGAGAGGGATCATTCGAAAAGAAATGAAAAGCTCTAGTGCCCTTTTTAAGTGACAAAAAAAATTGGAGGGCACCTGGGCCCCCTTCCACACTCATTTTTTCGTAAATAACGACGAAGACCACACTGCCTTTCCATCACAAACACCAAAAACAAGAAGAACAATAGGGAATTTTTTATGACAGTGGGAAACAAATCAGAATGAATATTTCGGTCATTTTGCTCAAGCATTTATTGAGGACTTTTGAAACGTCGGTATGCTATTATTTTTATAAGAGTTATACCTTCTCATTTGCTTATTCCTTTACAAAAGTTTGCTAAGTCAAACATCACTCTTCAAAATTAAAATATAAAAGCTCGAATTGGGATGCGTCCAAACATAAAGAAAGCATATAAGCTGGCTATATATAAAAACAAATTATAAACTGAACGGTTCAGAGGCAAAACCGATTGTCATAAAACAAGTAGTTGAGAAAATTCAAAGACTTTGTTTAGTGCTATATAGATGATGATGACCTGGCTCTTTTGTATAGAGATATTATTGAGTCTTATGTTGATAAAATAGATCAGTATACCAGCATCGGAGATGAAAACTTTCTGTATAATTCGTTGCGCTATTATGGTGAGCCTTCTGAAAAAGATATTGCAAACGCAAAATTTATTATGCATTTGCCAGATAAAAAAGACACTGCAGAAGTGGTGTGTTATAACGCGCAGAAAATTGATGATGTATTGAAAGCGTTCGCAGAGCATGAAGATGTGAACTATGAATCAATATTTGTCGGCGTCGACCTGGCGATCCGCTTCGGCAAGGGCAATTGGACTGGGCTTGAATCGGAACTGTTCATCCCGACGAATTTTGCGGTGATCGGTGCCAATTGCCTGATCGGAGACAAGAAGATCGAAAGCCCTGAAGATCTTCTGGAGTTTCCCTGGTTGCAGGACTACGGCACCAACGAATTGACCATCTGGCTGGAGCGCCAGGGCGTCGTGCCCAAGGGCAAGCTCAACATCACCCATTTGCCTGGCTACATGGTGCTGGAAGGATTACGGCACGGCGACGGTTATACCTACCAAATTACAGCAGCCTGTTGCCATTATTGTTTTCTTTTCCTATACCAAATTAATTTTCCTAGACTGTTATATTCCGTTTATTAATTAATGTCACACATATTTTGCATTCAAGGTTATTCAGATATTTTTAATAAATAGAGTCTACCAACGCAATTTCTTTTCTACCATGTCTTTTCAGATCCACCTCCCTCCCTGAAAAATACCCCTACTCGAAAATTTCTCACCAAAAATTCCCTATCTTCTAAAAATGGAATTTTGATACCAATAGCTATATGACGACCGAGACCCAGAGCTGCGACGACTCGAACCCCTGCACCGACGACCAATGCGACCCGGTGCTCGGATGCATCACCACGAACAACACGGCTCCGTGCGACGACGGCGATGAGTGCACGGAGAACGACGTCTGCGCTGAAGGCGAATGCACGAGCGGTCCCGATGGCTGCGAGTGTTTCGGGAACGACACGAGCACGTGCGATGTCTCCGAGCTGACGGACCTCTGCACCGAGACCTTCGAATGCCAGTCGAACAAGTGCGTTGTAACGACCAAGGAGGTCAGGATGTGCCACAACGAAATTTTTCTTCGGCATCGGGAAAGCTTCTTTCTTAAACACCGCGGTGTCTCCAGCTTTTGCCTCCAAAATGGTGTCTGTGACGGAGCGGATCAAGATAGCGGAAGGGAAGCTTTCAATCGAAGCGTTTAGAGATGTTTACGACCCATCAAAATCCCTGATCATTGAAATGTACGGTAAACAGGCCGGATTCAATTCACTGGCCAGTGTAAGGGCAAACAAGATGTGAGAAGACTGCCACCTTCGAGCCATGCATACGAAGAGCCATGCTGAGTTACCATTCCCTAGCACCGTCGGTTCCGCGCGCTGTACGGGTAGAAGCCGTCGGACCAGTTCGCTGTCGAGGTCGAGTTCAAGGTGACGGCCGAGGGTAAGCTCGCCATCAAGCAAGCTCGGCCCTGGGTGCACTGAGCTCGCGAGTGCGGCGCGCTCCACTAGCGAGCGGCAGCGACGTCGCACATTGCCGCGACCTGGCCGAGATGCTGCGGGAGCAAGTCACCCAGGCGCAGGCGTGTGCCGAGTTCCTTGTGCATTCGCTCCAGAGCGGCAATGGGGCCAACCCACGTCACGGAACCGGAACCGCCTATTTGTAACATGGGCAGTGGACTTTCGGAAGTCGACGGAAGCTAGCGCTGTCGGATCCTCATCAATCTCATCAATCAACCGCCCTCGTCCGTCATCCATCATCGCCATCCTTTCCTCGCCGACAAGTGTTCGCTGGTCGCCGGCTAACTGCATATCGTTGGCCACTCTGCTCGAAGGCAATAAGCCTTTACAAGCAATTTTGACGTTCTGTTTGTTTCATATGCCTTGCAAGTTTTCTTTGCGGCAAGGGGTTCTCCCTGAGAAATTTCTGAGTGTTTCCCAATAACAAATACTTTATTTAAACAATGGAAAAATTGCATATTTTATAGGCCTTTCTTTATGGACTGTGGAGAGTAACGCCATCCCCAAAGACATAGCTATGCCATCCATTTGGTTCAGGCTTTTCAACTTTGCTGAACCAAATGGTTATCTCAAAATTTTTATCAGATGTCTTTGGGGAATAAAGGGGTGTGGAAGGGGTGCTAGTTGCCCTTCAATATTTTAGTTACTTAAAGAGGGCTCTAGAACTTTTCTGGGGGGTGAGGATGAATTCGAGATAGTAGGTTTGCTCGGGAATGACGGTCACGGGCGCCCACTGGATAAGGTGATCCTGGTTACGGATCGCATCGGGCTTGAAGCCGGTGGCAAGCAGGCCGGAGAGTACACCGCCTGAATAGGTGTCGTAGAGGTTGATGGTCAGGTCGTTGTCCGGCCCGCCTGAGCCGTGGACACGGACGCTGACAGCGGCGATATTATCGAGCGCGGGCATGAAACTCTGGATCACACGGGGATTGGTGTTCCATCCACCGGAAACGTACCAAAATGTTTGTTGTTGGCTTTCAGCCTATCAAACATTTCTACATTGTAAATACTAATTCTTGTTTGCCAAATTTGAAACGGGTAAAAGTTGATATCAGACTCTTGGGTATCCAGTTTTCTAGCAGCAGGCCTCTGTTAAAGATGAACTCAAAGACTGCGAATATCATGATGAAAGGCAGTCTCACATTTCTACAGTGCAAGAGCTACAATATTAATTGAAATACAGGGACTTGTATTCCAATTGACCAGTAGCTGAATTTGCAAGATCACAAGGACAGGAGACTACAATAAAGTTAAGAGACAAAAACGGATCTCCTCTCCACGTCATATCATTACGATCAATATCCAAACCCTTGCTGTGCAGGTGGTTGTCCAAACTGTTGTTGCTGCAGAGGTGGTTGTTGACCGTACGGCGCGGGCGGCTGCTGGCCATACGGCTGAGGAGGTGTAGCCTGCTGCCCACCATACGACGGCTGGGCAGGATTCTGTCCATAGGACGGCTGTTGCCCATACATTGGTGGTTGTGCAGGCTGTCCGCCATAGGCAGGCTGTGCGACACCGTGGTGCCGAGTTCCTTGGCCGCCTGTTCAACCAGCCGTTCGATGACGAAGGTCGCTTCCGGCCGGCCGGCCCCGCGATAGGCATCGACTGGCGTCGTATGGGTGAAGACCGCCTGCACGTCGCAAGAGATCGCCGGCGTGGTGTACTGCCCGGCCAGCAACGTCGCGTACAGGTAGCTCGGCACGCAGGTCGCGAAAGTGGACAGGTAGGCGCCCATATTGGCGATCGTATTCACCCGAAGACCGGTGAACTTGCCGTCCGCGTCGAGGGCCAGTTCCGCCTTGCTTTGAAAGAGGTTAGGCTAGGAAAATAAAACTTTCAGGGGTGTGTCTACAGGCTAAAGTATGTCCCAGGAAGGTATTTTGAAGTACCTACTTTTATTTCTTTTCCCTCTAGAGGGTCCTGAAATTTTTGGGTGCCTTCTATTTTGGTCATCAGTTTCTTTTTCTCTGGCCTTAGTTCTGAAAAGCCAATTCCCTTTGATTGAGCAGAACTTTAAGCCATAACACTGTTTGTTCTAATTTTAGAAATAATCTTTTATGCCACCTCATTATAGGTTAAACATATCATAAATAAAATAATACATCTTGTTATAAATATATTAACAACAAAAAATAACCCCAGCAGAGCACAAGTCGTAAGAAGGATATATAAATAGCAGAGCATGTTATAAATAAAATAATATACCTTGTTATAAATATATTAATAACAAAAAATAACCCCAGCAGAGAGCACAAATCGTAAGTTGGATATATAAATAGTAGAGCATGTCATAAATAAAATAATACACCTTGTTATAAATATATTAATAACAAAAAATAACCCCAACAGGGAGCACAAGTCTTAAGTTTCGTATAAAGCACGCAAAAAATTCAACCCACCATTAAAATTCGAATCATAAATTTGATGGATCAAAAATTTGTCTTTACCAACGATAAAAACATCTTGGTTGGGAATTTGGTACATCATAATTGATTTTTGGATCCGGTTTTTCTCATCGGTTTTTTTAATTAATTTACTAAAACTTTGCATTTTTTGGAAAAGTTGTTTTTTGATTAAAAACGAAGAAGTTGTTTGGAAAGTTTTAAGAAGTGATTTTAATTCGGGAAAATCATTAATTGCCGGATTTAAAGGGTGTCCCTGTGAAATCACCTCACCTGTGGCTTGCTACAGCCTTGCTCTTCAGCAGTTTCACTTCAGACGCTCAGGCTCGCGACTGGGGTCTGCATAAGCTGAACCTGATAACACTGGACAGTGCACCGCAGGATCACGGGTCACGGTTCCGCGGGTTTCGTCTCGGATCACGGCTTCGCTGGTTTCGTCCGGTAAGAGACGTGGAAACGGTGTTTCGAGCTCAGTCGGACGATGGCGCTCCGATTCCTCCGGATGCTACAGAAACGCCGAACACCGTCGATTATGAGCCAGTACTTGATTTAGCTGGTAGAAGAGCTTTAGCGAAGGCATTTTACTTGTATGGTATACCAGACAAATACGTTACGGTGATTGGTGCTATGTAAGAGAATAAAATTGCTGTGATGAATGTTGGAAATGAAGTTTGTAGCTGCACTCGTATTAAAGAAGGAGTTAAGCAGTGTTCCGTTCTTTCCACATTTATATGAATTATTTTGGTTGACTTTGTCTTAGGGAGCAGCAAAGACAATGGAAGAACACGGGATCAAACGGGGAAGTAAACTCTCCTGGCGATATCCTTAATTATTACAATAAAAAGAAAAACGCTAAATACAATCAACGTACGGATAAACCGGTAGAAAGTATGATGTGGAAAAATAAATTCTGAATTAATGAAGGTTTATGAGAAGCTATTTGAATTTAACGCTTCGATTTTTTTATGGCCCCTTTTTCACCACTCTTCGGCTTTTTTCGCCCGTACCAAGGGGTACGAAGCTCAAAAAGAGCCTCACAGTAAAAAACTGGCCTATAAAAAATTTCAAAAGCCAAATTCAAATAGCTTCTAAGCCTTCAGGCGTCTTCAGCACAAGATAGAAAATTAAAAGAAAACTAATCTAAAAAGAAATAAAAACCACCACCAAATATAATAAATACAATTGTCGCTACTTGTCCACGTAGGGAAAAGCAGCTAGGCGAGTTACTTCAATGAGAATCAAAGAGCAACTGAAGCATTGTAGCATTGTTTTATTGAAGACTTGTGTTTTATTGTGTTTTTGTGTTTATTGTGTTTTATCGTGCATTTTGAAGAGTGCTCATTTAATTTTTCAAAACGTCAACAAAGCTCCAAAAAATCACTGACACACGTTTTTGAATCTAATAAAGATAAAAAAAAAAACTCATTAAAAATCCCTAAAAAAAATTGGAAATATGCATAGAAAGTAATTATAAAGCATATGACAAAACGTTTTGAATTTGGTGAAAGTAAAGAAAGACATCATTTTAAATTTATTAGTGCATTGAAAAGATGGAGGAAATACCACCCTATTACGTGGAAACAATTTAAGCTACAATCGTCATCAGTATATTATGAAATTTTTTATTTTAATGACGAAAACGATGATTATTTACCAAATGAGCTTTCCCAAAAAACTTTCCTTTTTTCCAAGAACGAAAATCTTTTTTGAAATAGATATTAGTTACCAGAGAACCTGTTGCGGCCCCCAAAAGGAAGACGATTAATATACCGGCAAAAATTTTGAGTTTATCTTTATTCATCAATTGATCTCTAATGGTTCGTCTAAAAATTCGTCAAATGGACCTTCGTAAAAAACTTGAGAGACTTCGTATTCCCTTTGAGTTTCTATTTTCAAATTAAAACTAAAAACAATCGCTAAAACTAAAGAGGCAGCAACAGCAAACCTTTGATAAAAAACGATATTGCAAAATTTAACCTTTTCTTAAAGTTGTTTTTTACACTTTTCCTCGAGTGAATTTTTTCTGTCTATTCTATACGTCTCATCGTAAGACAATGTGGTTAATGCCTCACTGTTGTCCCGTATATGCATTCTTTGTTTAATGCCTGTGTGTTTATTGTGTCTCTGTTGTTTGTGTTAAATATTACAAAAACAACAAAACCCCAACTAAGGTGTATTTTCTAATCGATGCAGTAGAATTTTTGGTTTTTTCGTTGACTTCTGTTCATTCCCCTCTTCAATGTCTTGATCTTTACGTTGAAGTTTCGTATTGTTTTAAAAAGTAGAGTTGTGAGAAAGAGTCAAACTTAACGTAAACAGCGGGGTGTTGAGGAGGGGACAACCCCTTTCATATACGGAATAATTTCTGTTCGTTTTGAGTTCTAATGTCGCTCCTTACTTGCAGTTGAAAAATCTAGTTTATTTGTTTAAAAAAAATACTATCAAAGAATAAATGAAACCCAACACGAAAGGAAATTAAATGAACAGTTATAGAAGACAAATGTACAACAGGACGACTCAATAGTAACCAAAACAATATAAAAAAAAACGGAATTTTGATACCAATCAAAACGAATCGATTCGTTTGATACTATCAAAAGAATCGAATTTTAATGCTGATTTTAAACATGTAAGTTTTATTAAGTTTAATTTTGCCCATCAAAAGTTACGAGCCTGAAAAAATTTGCCTTATTTTAGAAAATAGGGAGGAAAACCCCTTAAAAGTGGTAGATTCTTAACGAAAATCACACCATCAGATTCAGCGTATAAGAGAACCCTACAATAGAAGTTTCAAGCGCCCGGGCCGAGGATTCGGTGAAGATGGCGAAGGGTTCTTACGGTTGGCCATTGTTGAGAATGCTCAACGGTTGCGGCAAGCGGTGCGTCAAATTGCGAAATGCACCCGCGTTGAAACTTCAAACGCTGAATAAGAGCAGAAGATTCGAGCTTCATCGAAGCTGAGACTTGTTGCTTTCCAGGAATTCGTCGGCCCATTGGTATTGATCCAACAATCCGTCGGTAGGGCGACCCATTAAATGGTGAGCAGCGTAGAGTGCTTCGATCGTTGCTAACCCCTCCTGGGGTAAACCTTCATATCCAGAATAAATCTGCCAAAACTAATATGCAAATTTTGTTTTAGTTTTCATTTACGGTGAGCCAAATTCAAACCTGCATTAGTTGAAAGAAGCTAAAAAATTAAAAAAGAAAAACAAGTTTTTTAAACTGAATGTAAGGAGTGTCACTTAAAAGGAACAGAAATTATTCCGTACATGAAAGAGCCTGCCCCCGCATCAGCGCCTTGTTCTTCACGTTAAAGTTTGATTCTTTCTCACAACTGTACCTTTTTAAACAATAAAAAAAAGGCCTGCTAATAATTTTCAGCGAAGAATGGCGATTATTTCTGCAGTAAAACTTCTTCTGACACTAGTAGCTACGACACTACAGCTTCACTTACTTCTATTTTGTCAGCTGCTTGTTCAATACCAAGCACTGAGACAAGAAGCATATCAATCTGTTGAAGATAAAAATCGTGCACTTGGCAGATATCGACAGCTCAGAAACAGATTCGTAAGGAAAAGGAAACGTCACTGGAAAAACCCTGGACGCACTGAAAAATGGTGGACCAACATTTTAGACGGAGCTATGGTGAAACCTAAAACTTGGAAAACGCTTAGAGTGGAGGGATCGGGATGAAACTTGGTGGGAAAAATAAGCACAAGTCCAAAGATACATGATTGACATAACCGGAACAGATCCGCTCTCTTTGGGGTAGTTGGGAGGGGGTTAATTCTGAAAAATTAGAAAAAATGAGGCATTTTTAACTTACAAACGGGTGATCGGATCTCAAAGAAAATTTAATATTTAGAAGGATATCGTGTCTCAGAGCTCTTATTTTAAATCCCGAAGAGATCTGATGACATTGGGACGGGCTGCAGCGGCGGCTTCGTAGGCCAAATGGCCAGTCGAGCCTTTGCCTAAAATCGGTTTTTCTGATGTCGGCAACCAACGCCGATGTTCGGCAATGATCGACTTCAACTTCGGATTAGCTTTCAAATAAGCGGGGGTGGCGAGGTTATCCCACTCGTGCGAATCGTTGCTGTGATCGTACAGTTCTTCGGAGCCGTCGATGTATCGAATGTAGCGGTAGCGGGTGGAACGCAGGGTGTGATTGCCTAAACCAAATGTGGTGATGGCGGGCCGAGTCCATTCGCCTGAGCTCGGCGTACCCGTTTTCACTTGATCAAATCGCTGTCCCCGCCTATATGGCGCCAATCCGCGACGTCCTTCGGGCGCTCGTGGATTCGTCCGTTCCCGCCTCCCGCGTTTCTTCGGCGCGGCCCGAGCGATCCGGACGCGGCCACTGGCCACCCAGAAGACAAAGATGTTGTTACCTCCGGCGGGCGCTGCGGCGGACCCGATCGAAGACACGGAGCTCTGAGAACGCGACACCTTCACGGAAAAAACCGTGAGCAGATAGGAGAGCGTCAGATGGATGATTAAATCTACCACTGTCCCTTCGGATATTGAATGGATGATGGCGAGGGCGGCCGGTTACGACGCCGGTTTTGCTTTGGTGTTGCGTTTACCCGAACTTGAAAACAATCCTTATACCGATGAATTACTCGACCTGATAAAAACATGGGAACACGCCAGACTGGCGGGGGCCTTCACCAAAGAGCAACGAGAAAGATTAAAAGATAACAACAACGAATTTCATCTTGAAAAATCGGAAGAAAAACTCATTCTTCACTCCTTTACCACCAGCAGTTTCGAGCATTGGCCGCGCACCGTCTATTCCTGGGTGGCCGGCACAGAGACCGAGGACGAGATGCAGGTTTCGGCGCCGGTCTGCATCCGCGCCGCCCGCTTGACGTTGTTGAGAAAGGTGTTGCGCATGATGGTCATCAGCCAGGCCCGCAGATTGGTCCCGGACTGGTATTTGTCGAAATTGTCGATCGCCTTGACCAGCGTGTCCTGCACCAGGTCATCCACGTCTTCGTGGCGACGCGTCAAGACCCACGCATAGGCCCGCAGAGCCGGGATCATCTCGACAATGTTTTTGAATCAAAACGTGGTATAAAAGCAATAAAATTCTTGGAGGTGAATAATTTTTGAAAAGTTGAATTGCACCAAGGCCGCGGGCAACCTTTGTTGCACCAATATAATTGTGGCGTTTCTACGAAAGATTACAATCAATGTAAAAACCTAAATAGCGGATTTCCTGAACCTGAGCTACATGCTTATTATGAAACAGAATTTTACCATTAATATCATTGGGCTTGCCTACTCTAGTATATAAAATAAAATTAACCATAGCAACGTTTGCTGATAGCAAACTCAATCGTTATGTTTTGTGGAAACTTCGAATGAATTCCAGCGTGTCCATCTCGTCAATATTTTCTTGTGTTACCCAGACAACACAAGGGAGATATCCTCAAGATTAAAGTTAAAGCCAGACATGAGAGATTTATTGAATCAAATTACCGGCAAAGACAGAAAGTAAGTTTATTGCCTTTTTTTAGGTGTAATACTTAATATGGTCGAACCATGCTTGAGTATCACCTCTCTTTGGTTCAATATGCATGAAAAGAAGAGGATGAAAAGAAAAATCTCCCCAAAATCCTTTCTTGGTGTTACGGTCAATTTACTTTTTTGACCGTAACACCTACTCGATTGTTTACTTTTTACTGCTTGCGGAATTTTTTGATTGCTACTGGCAGAAGTGATACGGCTGCCAACAATGCAAAGGCAATGAGCAAATCAGTTGTTACCAGTGACGATGTATCTAACTCGAATTTACAAGTGGCAGCATTTGCTCCCGCTAAACAAGCTTCATATGATTCCTTTTGAGCAACGATGACACTTTCCAGACCTTGACCAACATAAGAAAAGGCAAGGGTTCCTGGAATGACCTTCCCGGTGAGCCAGAACACCTGCAGGCTCGCGATCTCGCGGATGTGTCCGGCGGTCTGCGTGTGGAACAGATGCGACGCCCGCTCGGCGTGCTCGACGCTCCCTCGCCAGTCGCCCACGTGGAACGCGGCGATACAGCGCGCGCCCGAGACGAGCGTGTGCAGGTACGCGTCGTCTTGCTCGGTCGCGATCTGATCGGCGCGCAGGATCAGCTCCCGCGCGGGCTCCTGGCCCCCGCGGCCCCGGTTCGACACGTAGCAGGCCTCGTACGCCAGCGAGCGAAGGGTGAACACCCTCATATGCGTAATAAAAAAATACGAATATAGAAGCTCGTTACGTAAGTTTTAGTTGCCTTTTTAAGTAATCAAAACATTGGAGGGCAACTAGGCCTCCTCCCTCGCTTCTTTTTTCTCAAAATCTTCCGATTAAAACTATGAGAAAGCCATCCAGCCAAAAAAAATTAATATGCAAATTTTGTTTTAATTATTATGCGGAGAGCCAAGATCAAAACATGCATTAATTCAAAAACGTCCAAAAATTAAATAAAAAAAATAGTTTTTTCCATTCATGTTGGTCAAGTTGTCAAGAATAGGGGAAAACAACATCAAGCTGTTCTTGAACTTACTCTCGATTTATATCGTTGTGACAAATACCAAAGGGCGTATGTAAAAGCTCCATAATTTTGAAAAGGGCGAAAATAAATTTTTGAGGCTTTTTGCAGGATGAATCTTTCTTAAAAGAAAGTACCGCTGCAACTACTAACAACGCATCGCAGCACAAAGCCACTAGAGGCAAATACAAGTATAAAGCCGAGCCAGTTTCTGTAAATCTTTGTTTACAAGTCTGGTACTTGAGCTTGGTCCACCACATCCAGACTGTGGTTAGCGGCAGGAAGAGGCAGAGCAGCCCTGCTGTCGTACTAAGCAACAAAACACATTGAAAGCTAAAGGGCACGCCGTAATCGGCGAGCTGATCTCTGTAGCTGGTAATGTGCCAGACCAAACCAAAGAAAAACAAAACAAACAAAGTACCCGCCCAAAACTGGAGCCGGACCAACCATCGTGCAAGGGTTGGTAAGGGCTCCGCTTTGGGCCGTCCTTTGCTTTTCCGATAAACCCAACCAACGGCGATTGACCAATAATTGCGGAGGTTTTAAGAGTTCAGGATGCAAGAATACGGTGCAAAGAAGGTGGCACCAGCCGGTGCACTGCCAGAATTTTAGGATGAAGGTTAATTTAAAAAGATGTTAGAAACAAGCATAATATTTGAAAAAGCATTAAAGTATCCGAAAATCGTGAAAATACGAAGTTTTGAGGGAAAATAGCAAAAGATGTGTACCTGTTCATACATAACAAGAAGGATTCTCTGAGGAAATTCGCCAAGCATATTGACTAATACGATCGTTAAGCTTAAACAAATTGCTATACAAATTATTTTCTCGGTAACTGAACCAAAAATATGTGCTGATTCCGAATTCGAAAAGTTTAGCGCCCTAGCTTTTTCATAAACTTGAGTTTTTTTTAGGTTGAATTTGCGGTTGAGGCAAAAAAATGTTGATTGAGTAAATACTAGTAAATATGATTACATATGTTATTTCTACGCTCTTGTTTTTATGCTGAACATGAAACAAAATGTTTAAAGGCAAACTCATTGTTTGTGGCTTAAAGCTTTCAGAGAGAGAGTGAGGCTATGGGGAAAATTTAAGCTTTAGTGTAAAGAGCGAGGTATTAACGAGGGGAAAACCTGATCATGTACGTAATAAAAATGTACGAATATAGAAGTCCGTTACGTAAGTTAATTCGTAAGTTACGTATATTCTTTACTAATAAAAACGTTCGTAAAAAATTAAAAGTTCTAGTTGCCCTTTTAAGTAACCAAAAGATTGGAGGACAACTAGGTCTCCTCCTCCACCCCTTTTTTCTCAAAATCGTCCAATCAAAATTAAGAGAAAGCCATTTAGCAAAAAAAAATACTATAATAAACAAAAACCTACCATGTCCCCCGACCTCTGACCCTGGTTTCCTTTGTTTATTGCTCTGTTATATTATTCATTATACAATATTCCTGTTATGCAATTCATTTTGTATTATTTATTTATTTAATTGCGTTTATATGATTAAATATTATTTATTTACTTTTTTAAACATTTGGAACTGATATCTGTATTGGTTAAAACAAATACACATCAGTAAACTCTTCCGTCCTTGGGATATTGGGAAAAATACTTTTTATGGCACTTGGTATTAACCAAGTGACATATACAAAAGCTAGTTATACTGTTTGCTATATAAATTTACCAGTACTTAGGCCTATATATTATATGACCAGCACTCAAGTTTACACTGTGTAAATCTCTAGAGCAAACCAGTTTTATCTGTCTGTATTTATAAACAATTAGTTAATCCTCAGTGAAAAACAGGTGGTGGGTGACAGAATACTGGAATTTTATAATTTAGGCTATGTTCATTCATGTTTTTCAGCTGTTTTGAAACATATGCTACTGTCTGCTCTATCTCAGCAGGATATATTACCGATATCCACTGAGTAAAAAAAGGTCTAAAAATAAAATTTGGTACCATTAGCTACATCAAAAGAATCGCATTGTAATGCTAATTTTAAATATATAAGTTTCATCAAGTTTAGTTTTAGCCATCAAAAGTTACGAGCCTGAGAAAATTTGCGTTATGTTAGAAAATAGGGGGAAACGCCCCTCAAAAGTCATAGAATCTTAAAGAAAATCAGACCAACAGATTCAACGTATCAGAAAACCCTACTATAGAAGTTTCAAGCTCCTATCTACAAAAATGTGGAGTTTTATATTTTTTGCTCGCAAGCTTCGCTTATTTTGTGCTATTGATTAAGAAATGTTTATTTCTAATAAAATTGTTCTACTACTACTGCTACTACTATCATAAGATATGAGGTAAGTTAAAAATACCTCATTTTCTAATTTTTCCAAATTAACCGTCCCTCCACCCCCCTCCCAGATGGTTGAATCGGGGAAGAGACTATTTTTAGTTTAATCTGGCCTGGTCCCTGATACGCCTGCCAACTTTTATCATCCTAGCTTGACTGGAAGTGCCCGAACTAACAAAACCGGGACCAACAGTGAACCCGGCATGTATTCCGATCCCGATCGCGTTCAATCAACGGGCCGCTGAACATGAGTGACAACAAGCAAAAGACAGACGAGACGGGCAAGAAACCCGCGACCAAACGAGTGGGACCGGACGGCAAGCCGTTGCCTGAAGAAATCGGTGGGCCGAAAGGGCCGGAACCCACACGTTATGGCGACTGGGAGGTCAACGGCCGGGTCTCCGACTTCTGACCGGGATGAACCGCGTCGAGCGCCTTTGCCGCTGGGGCCTGCTGGCGGCGATGCTGGTGCTGGGGGGTTCGACCCGGGTAATGTCCTTGCAACATTCCGCGATGCCGTCCCGACCGGTTCGGTCAGCGCAGTACTGACCAGTCTCGACGGCACAACACTGGCCATGCAGCACACCGATTACACCTACTACAAGGGTTACAAGGGGCTGGTGCTGACCGGGACTTCGCTGCCGGCGGGCGATCTGCCGCAGCTCTACAGCGCGCTTGAGCTCGACGCCAGGGTGGCCCTCGGTGGTGTGCGCGTGCTGTGGCTCGATCGCGCCGGGCTTACGGTGCGGGATGTCTATCTAGGGGGAGAGAGGGGGTTTAAATTTCTCTCTTATCTACCTGACCATCGTTATGCTATGAGAGAGCCTATAAAATATAGCTCTTATGACACATCCCCATTGTCCTCCGTCCTCCCTGTTGTAACTAGCACAGATGCGCAAATCCTTATTTTCGTTTTCAGACTTATAGGAATACCTGATAAGCATTTTAATCGGCAACAGGGGTGTCAAGCATGAGAGAGGGGGACCAGCCCCCTCTAATCTGGAACATTTTGTGACTTGGTAAAAATAATGGGACAAAGGGCACGAATTCAGATTTTTTATAGCCTTGCATATATAGAAGGGCTGTAAGATCAGTGTGATTAACAGAAGCATCGGCCTCAGCGGCGACAATTGGTTTTGCGTAATAAGCCACACCAAGACCAGAAGTTTTGATCATTTCTAGGTCGTTGGCGCCATCCCCGACGGCGAGTGTTTCTTCGGCTAAGATGTTTTGCTCTTTAATGAAGTGCTCAAGGGCTTGTTTTTTAGCGGCGCTTCCAAGAATTGGAGGAATGACATTGCCAGTGAGTTTGTCATTTTCAATTTAAGTTATGTATATCTTTTACAAATAAAAACATTCGTAAAAAAATTAAAAGTTCTAGTTGTCTTTTTAAGTAACCAAAAAATGGGAGGGCAACTAGGCCTCCTCCCCCGCTCCTTTTTTTCTCAAAATCATTCGATTAAAACTATGAGAAAGCCATTTAGCAAAAAAAAAATTAAATATGCAAATTCCGTTTTAATTATTCATCTGCAGAGAGCTAAAATCAAAACATGCATTGATTCAAAAAAGTTCAGAAATTAAGTAAAAAAAAAACAACAATTTTTTTAACTTCAAGGTTGATCATTTTTTCCCTATCCTAACATACTTAATTCCAACACATATCTCCATTCCATCATACATTAGCTTTACAGTCAGAAGCTGATGCTCCCTTGAGAATTAAATATAAAAAAAGGTTTTTTTAACTGCAAGTAAGGAGCAACATTAAAACTTAAAACGAACAGAAATTATTCCATGTATGAAAGGGATTGTCCCCTCCTCAACGCCCCACTTTTTACGCTAAAGATTAACTCTTTGTCACAACTCTACTTTTCGAAACAATAAAAAACTTTAGCTCAAGACCATGCAGTACTATCAGCAGTATTTAAACCAATATTGAGCTGGTATCAAATGGACTAGTCCATTCAATTCCTGAAAAAATAACTTGAAGCAAGTGGGAAAAGAGTTTTTGGCCCTTTTTGGGACCTTTTTTGTGCTGTATGGAGAAGCAATATTTTTTTCTCACAACTCCATTAGCACATCAGCATTATTTAATTGGACCCCAAAATTCTAAACTAAGGGAGGGAGCAGAGGTAAACCAAAACACTCTACGTGCATCTAGTCATCGATATAAGTAGGTCAGCATTGGTATGTGGACAGAAAAAAATCGAGTCAATCTGCCCACCAGCCTGAGCAACTGCCTTGTACATTTTGTCGTTAATCGCATTAAATGTCACCATATCCAGTAGGCCTCGCCCGATACCTGATTGATTCGTCGCAGTAACTATACGGTAACCGGAATGCGTCAAACGCGCTATGGCCTCCATGCTCCCCGAAATCGGCTCCCATTCATCCGGTGTTTTAATGAAAGTCTCGCTGCACTGATTGATCACACCATTATGGTCCAGAATAACTAACTTCCATTATTAGTTTTCACAACAAGCATTTCAATGGGAAAGAATTTAAAAATTTAGCATACGTACCCGTACATGCTTAAATAATAGAGTAAGGGTTTACTGAATGAAGACTCTAAATGTAACATAAATTACTGGAAAATCAAGAAATCCAGAAATGGTGGAGCAACCTTAGCCAGTCAGAAAGCTTAAGTTCTTACTATAAGGTGAAAGAAAATTATGGTGAAGAGTTTTATTTTAAATTAGGGATTCCAAAGGAAGCCATGAGGTCATGGTTGCAGATGTGAGCAGGCGCGCGGGTATTATGTGCCTTATTTTGTTGCAGGCGTTTCCTTATTAAGGCGAGCTTAGCCGGGGACTGGCGTGATTTTTTCATTGGTATTTCGATTGGCTAGTTGACACTATGGATGATGACAATTTCAATGTTTCGTTGTTAATTTTTCGTAATTCACGTTATCCAAGACCCGTGTTTGATAGGGAAGAATCGGGTGCTATGCCGCAAGGGGGGCGTTTATTCGATCTCGTTTCGGAGAGGGTAAAGTTTATGCCACATTTCTTGGGTGTGGTTGTTTTTATTTCCATTTGGACGTTCGAATAACGCGCACAGTAACAAATTCAAAAAACGCCGCGTCTGTCCATTCCATGTCGTGCCTGCCCTCTAACAAATCTTTGAAGCTCTTGCCTGGTGAATTGAGAATCTTCTTATCCTGCATACCAACATAATCGAGCAGGGTGGGGAAAATATCGAATTGATTAATAATTTTATTCGATGACTGGCCCGAAGGTATTTTTCCACTATGCCTGAACAGCAGAGGTATTTGCATATTTATGTTTTGAGCTGTGAAAGGAAAAGACCGTTGGCTAATTTATATCTTTTTATTTTTTAAATCGCTTTGAATTTTATTTTGCCAAGGATTCTCTCAAGATAATGATTAAAAATCCAATATCAAATCGTATCATTACATATAAAAATTTTAATCCGCCGGATCAAAAAACAACCACCACTTCCACCCTACCCCCCAATATCACACTCCTCTATACTTTCCAGTGAAGTTGTTTCTGGAAAGAAATCCTACCCTCACAAAATTTCGATTTCTTTTTAGATTCCTTCACATAAATTTCTCAGAGAGGCCCCTCCTTATCTTTAGTAATTTCAACTATTTATTCTACGGCCTTTGGGATTCAAGGGTCATTCTTAAGGAATTGGGACAGAATTCAAACTTTAGTGTAAAGAGCGAGGTATCGACGAGGGGTGAACTCCCTCATATACGCAATAAAAACATACGAATATAGAAGTTCGTACGTAAGTTAATTCGTAAGTTACGTATTTTTTTTTACTAATGAAAATATTCGTAAAAAAATTAAATTTCTAGTTGCCTTTTTAAGTAATCAAAAAATTGGAGGGCAACTAGGCTTCCTCCCGGAATTCGACGTGCAACGTGTAGTCGCGAAACGTCTGGGCGAGCTCGGTCCCCTCGCGGAGGAGGCCCGCCTCGGTGATGCGCCCGTTCTTGAACTGTTCTGTGTCGCGGCCATTGAACAGCACGAGTGCTTGCGACGGTGCCGTCATGCCTAGGGTAGGGCTTTGCCGCCTCACCTTGCGGAGGACGCCGCGCGACTGGGCGGTTTCCAAGACCAGGCCGCCGGCACCGATTTCCGCCGCCAAACCGTCACCGCGGAGCATGGCCCCTCCCGCGGAACGTTGCACACGCGCAGCCAATGGTGGGCGACTTGGACACGTTCGCGCGCGACGTCACCGAGCACCTGTGGGCCGACATCGAGGCGCACTACGGCAACGCCACCGGCGCCGACGCCGCTGTGGCTGCCACCAATGCGCTGTCGCCGCAACAGCAGCAGCAGCAGCAGCAGCAGCAGCAGCAGCACGAATTGCTGGCGCTCGCTCGCTCGCACACCGACTTCGCAGCGCAAACGGCGACCGGGTTCATCGGCCGCCGCGCGCTCGTACAGCGCCTGTGCGCGCACGCACTGCCGGGAAAGAACAGGGGAGAAAAAAATACAAAAAAAAAAAAATCTAAACAAAAACCGAAAATTGAGCCGCACCCCTTAATAATCTCCAAAAAATGAAAAGCTAGGCAGGGGGTAGCACATGATTTCTCCAACTCAATTAAATATCCAACTCAATCCAGGGACATCAACTCCGAGGGAAACCAGAATAAGAAATAAGGACAAAAAAAGAAAAAACAACAACAAACAAACAAAATTATTTACTTGCTAGAAAATCTCTAACATAATTTTTGAACATACCAAACGGTTTAAAATGCAAACTTGCAATTAGCCTTCCTGGGTCCCTCGGGGAAGGGCCCTAAAATTCAAATAGTATTCAAAGAAATGATCCATTCCTTTGAATCAAGCATGCCCTTTGGGATCAACAAGTACTACCACGAGGTTTGTTGTCTGCAAGTGAAATGGTAATATTTATCTTTTCTTACTTATATACAAAGTTTCTTGAAACTTCAAGGCTATTCTGTTCGTTAATGAAACTTCTAAGCTGTCTAGTTTTAAAACCACAATGACGAACAGTTCAAAATGTCATGCATTGTTGAAAGGTCTAGTATTGGGGATGTAAACCTTTCCACAGTCCACAAGACCAGGGTTGTAAGCTAGGCAATTCGTTCATTGTTTATACATAGTATATGTTATTGAGAAAGGCATAGATGTTTGATCTTTACTTTCCAAGAAGACAAAATGTATTCAGGTGAGCCTTTCAGAGAATGTTGAGGGGAGTGTTGTACTAAATAGGGATTGTCAAATCTCATAATACGGATTGTCAAAAGGGTGCAACACAGGAATAATTGAGTATATTAATTTGGAAAATTTAAGGAAGCGCGTCAGTCTTGTTGGCCACTGTCATTATTCAGGTATGTATTCACGAAGTAGCAATATATTTTCGCGTCGTTCCGTATGGTGCATTCTCCGTTGTCGTCCCAGTTGCGAGCTTCATCCTCGAAAAGTGACAGGTACCACTCGTTGAATTCGACTGGCTGCCTGGTCGTCCGCTCAACACAAAATTCAAGACCACTGACGCTTCCGAATTCACTTCCGATCATCAGCCTCTCTTCCGGCTGGAGCTGATTTGCAGGAACGCCAAAGTACTCCCCCGCCAATTGTTGATGAAACCATTCCACAGCTCAACAGGACTATAACACTTGGACTGTCGCCATTGCCGTGCGACTTGAGCCACCGCTTTTTCAAAGTCTGTGAAATAGAAGAAAAAACTGAAAATAATGACTGTGTTCGAAAAACACATTATGGATAGATGCAGATAATTGTTGTAAAAAGGCCATAGAGCCATGACAACAAGCAAAATAATCTAAGCTCTTCACACATAAACGAACATTTCAAAAACACATACAAAAAACAATTCAAACATATTCAATAATCTGCTTGGATCTGGGACGGGAGGACTTCCATCCCGAAAAAATTGCGGTTCATGCTCTCCGCTTGGAAGATCAGCGTGTTGGCGGTCTGGTCGAACAGGCACCAGAAGATCGCGACGAAGAGGTAGAGCGGCACGAGTTTGCCGATGGCAGTCAGACCCTCACGGCTCACGACCTCAGCGAGGAATTTCTTCCCGCCGGGCGGGACATGGATGAACTTGCGGCGCCCCATCCAGAAGCAGAGCGTCGCGATCGCCATGAGGACGCCAGGGATGCCAAATGCCCAGTGATAAACAGCATATATGCATGAAATACGATTCTTTACAGCGTTTTTGTGATGTTGTTTCTGTTCCGTCATGAAGAACTACTGTTAGTGATGTCCTTTACATTTCAGTTGATATCTATTTACTGCAGCGCTTCCAAGTAAGTTAGATAAACAGCATATATGCATGAAATACGATTCTTTACAGCGATTTTTCGATGTTGTTTATGTTTGTTATCAAGAACTACTGATAGTGATGTCCTGTACCTTTCAGTTCATTACATTCACTGTAATGCTTGTAAGTTAGTTGGATATTGATTTTAACATGCGTTAAATGGAGGGAGAAAAACCAGCACTTGGGAATGCTAATTCAAATTATTCTTGAATTTTATAGCCTTAGACCACTGAACTGGTCTTCATCGTCATCGTTATCACATTCGTTTGTTTGCAAGCTTCTCCACAGCTCTGATTTTCTCCTTAAGGCTTTGAATCTAAACACAATCACAATAAGGAATATAACAAGAACATTTATTCCAAGAGCTAGCGCCCATATGGCTCCTGTTGTTTCATGAGCTTGTTGTGCAATTATTTTAGTGCCAAAGGTGTGACCGTAATCGCATTGTGGTCGAGTAAGCGCACGCAATCTGCCTTTTGATCGAGCGGTTGAGGGGTTTTCAGAATCGTAACGAAGAACTTTCCCTCATTATCGCTTGGATAATATTCAAAAGCAGATCGCGAGAATCTTTGGTGATGCATCACCTCAATGCCTGTCACATCATCTTTCGTGCAACGCGGAAAGTTCACGTTGTAATAGACATCATTTCCGTCACTATGATTATCTAAAATCGTCTTGACGGTAGCTGCACCATGCGCCTAAAATATGGTGTTCTAATTACTTTTATGTCCAAGTCATGAATCATATCCTTCACCCATTACATGATTAGTTTCTGCAGCCAACTTTGTATTTTGGACAACAAAATTTCAACTGTGCCGTTAAGAGCTTGGAAAAATGGGGAAAATACAAAAAGATGTTTTCTTTTAAACCAGGCAATTCCTAGTGGGACTTTAATGTCCTAAGGAGTGGAATTCCTTATAGAATTCGTATCCAGTTTCCAAGACCGTTCCTAAGGTTGGTGGCAACCGGGCAAAATTAATAATCTTGTTCGGTACGATCACCCTTGGAAAAACAACAACAAAAAAAACAAATAAACCGTGATCTTTCTTCTGGCAAAAAACACAAAATTCCACATTTTTGCAGATATGAACTTTATAACTCTTTATTACTACAATTGGGTTCTCTGATACGCTGAATCTGATAGTATTATTTTCATTAAGATTTTATGACTTTTAAGGGGTGTTTCCCCATTTTTTTGAAAATAAAGCCGATCTTCGCAAACGTGTAACTTTTGATGGGTAAGACTACACTTGATGAAACTTTTATCTCGGCCAACGCTTCGAGTGCAGCCGCGCGCATCATCCATTCTTCAGCAGTGGCTTGCGTGCGCAGGAACGAGTCGACGACGTTTCGATCATCGAGGCTTTGTGGAAGCACGCTTGCTGCGGCAACGGAACGCCATCGGACTTCAAATGCTTCGGCTCCATCGAGTGCCGTCACAAGTGCACCGTGGGCGACTTGGTGCAGGTCTTCGCCACCACGGGCAAGCGCCATCGCGACTGCGCTTCGGGCTTCAGGTCCGGCGTTGCCCAACCACGCGTCGACGGCGCCGAGAGCACGTACATGCTCGCCACGGTGATCACCGCCGGGTTGGTGAACCCGGCCATGGCCTGCTCCGGGGTCAGCACGCCGGTCAAGGCGAGGGCCACGATCGCGCACAGCCCGGTCAGGCCCGCCGGCACCCACTCCGTGACCAGCAGCACGAGGACGCCCGCCAGGACGAGCAGGGTCACGATGGCGTGGGCGTCCATGGTCCTACGTTGACCTGCTGCCGCGCTGCGGACAAGCGTCGATCACCGGTTGCGCCAGAGTGCGACTCAGTCGTCCGCCTGGAAAGTGGGATTGAAATACACTTTTCGTACAGCCTTCTGTTTGAAACACGGTCAGTCAGCCAGACCCAGAACAATTCGGAGGCAATTTCTCTGGAAAACGTCTAGCAAATCTTCATCCGCTTTTTGGATCGTCCAAGCTTCAGAGCCGTATTTGAACACTGTCGTTACTGTAGCTTCTAATATTCTAATCTTGGTTTGCAGACTTATCTTCCTATTCTTCCTTTTTTTTTTTAACTGTGAAAAAAACACCCTGAGCCTTGGCTATTCTACTTTTAACCTCTTCTTTAAAATACCTTCCTGTGACATAATTTATCCTGTGGACTCATCCCTGAAAGTTTCATTTTCCTAACCTACCCTTTCAGAGATAGCAAGAAGTCAATTAACTAGAATTTTACCAAAACCATATTTTGAATTTATGTTGAAAAATTATTTGAGAAAATTTGGTAAACATGTCACAGTTCATATTATTGACTTATCAATAAAGTGAACATACCACTTGATGCCTTTTTTATACTCTTTATGAATAGGGCCATTAAAAATTGCTTTTGTTATAAATTCAAACTTAACTAAGTGTTTTCCAAGATTTTAGGTTTCCCCCTCCCAACTCCTCCCCACCCCAAAGTCAACAGATCCGGTCAGGATTTAAAATAAAAGCTGTGAGACACGACATCCTTCTAAATATCAAATTGAATTGAGATCCGATCACCCGTTCGTAAGTTAAAAATACCTCATTTTTTCTAATTTTTCGGAATTAACCGCCCCCCATCTACCCCAAAGAGAGCAGATCCGTTCCGGTTTTGTCAATATGTATCTAAGACTTGTTTTATTTTTCCCACCAAGTTTCATCCCGCACCCAAGGAAAGTGTCCCCTCTGTCCCTCCCCTAAACCGTTTGTAGTCCCAGATGGAGCACTGCAAGTACGATGTTTGGCAATCTGTCATTCGTAAAACATGATCTACCTTATTTATCTTAACATAACACAGTACGTAATATATTTGTACGAGGGGGTGCAAAATAAAAAGCAAAACAGGTTTTAACTGATAATTTGAGTAAAAAGTACCTGAAAATTTGAAAAAAATTAGGATTTAGAACAATTGGGCCCGATCCCCCTTGCGTATGCCCCTTTTATTATCTAAATATGAGATTCAGGTGAACAAGAAATCTTTGTAGATTTTCCAGATTAAACAAGAGCTAAGAGCTCATATGGCACTTGTGACGAGGCCAGAAGAGCTAAGAGCCAGGAGCTCATATGGTATGAGCTCTAACAAAATATTAAAAACGAATAGATTGGTTTAAAAGGAAAATCAAAGGCTTTTGCCGGTCGGGATCTAAGATAAGAGCTCTGAGTCACGATGTCCTTCTAAATATCAAAATTCACTAAGATCCGATCACCCACTTTTAAGTTGTAAATATCTTGTCAAGCCGAAAAAACGCTGATTCAACAATTACAAAGATCGTGAAAAAACATTTTGCGTGTGTGAAAACAAAATTATTTTGTCGAGCTTGGCACGACGAGCCGTTTAAAAAGAAGAAGTCGAATCAGATGAAAAATTTTAAAAAGTCATCAAAATGTTGAGGCTCATTTAATCTGCCGCATCCGTTAGAAGATTTTGAGGATTCAGCTAAAGTGAGCGAGACATCAAAAGTTTTTATCACGTAATAGATTTATTATTTTTATTAAGAAGATCTTACACTGACAAATGAGAAGTGCATCTATCAAATGAAGTTCTAAATAACAAGCATCAGAAGGACAAGTCTGTCAATTGCGATAATTGTATGTATTCAAGCCGATGTAGCTGAGTTGGTAAGGCGTTATGTTCCAGGTTCAAGAGGTTCCAGGTTCGAACCTTGTCTTTAGCATTAATACAAAAGAAGAAAAAAACTAAAAAAGATAAAAACTACAAAAAAAACTAAAAAGAAAAAAAAAGGCACATTTTTGTTACCTCCCCCATGTTTGTTTCTGCAGTTTCGGTCATCGTTGCTATCCTTCCTAAAATATCAGCGTCCCGCATTTCGACTATAAGCCACGCCATCCCACTTAGTAACAGGTTTTCGCTATTAGAAGGAATTGATCTTATAGAATCGTTTGGACACCAGGAAACTTTTACCCCGGGCTCTCTCAATTTACCCACAACTTTTAAAACTGAACGTCTTCCCCTCCCACTTCAAAATCGGTTTATTAGTCACTTTAATACTATGCAAATTGATCTTGAGCCTACCCATAGCACCTCCATCCTTGCAAAATATGATAAACCCAATACACCCCGCCTGATTGTTCAGCCACAGGGCGACATGTTCTCCCGGCGCCACGCCGGCGGCGATCAGACGCTTGGCCGCGTCATCGATCCGGGCCGCGAGTTCTTGAAAGGTCAGGCGCAGATCGCCATCGACCAACGCCTCGCTGGTCGGAAACCGCGCCGCGGCCGCATCCGCCAGATCGCCGAACCGGCGTTTTGGATACCAGTCCATGGGTCGCGGGTCCGGCTGGCCCGGCGGCCGTCCCGATTGTCTAGAGGGTTTCGATGGAGATACAGCCATCATTTCGCCGTCCTAGGTGAAGGAAATTGCCAGCAACATCAGGTTGAGCACGCCAAATTGTAAATTGGCTACAACAGCACCTTTTGCAGTTGCCGCTGCCAAATGAACATTTAGTAAGCTCAAATCTATTAAGAATTTGCTGAGAACTGTCATGGTTAATTTTGACTAGATTCCTTTGTTTCTGGTGAATGAGAAAGACCTCACCAATACCACTGACTCAAACAAATTGTCCAGCGGTGGTCCACTTTGAGGAACAGGCAACTACAAACATAACTGTCCTTAGTTAAGCTTGTTTTCGCCCTGTACCGGCTGTCGCGGGATAACGATGCCTATTCGATGGAGCCGCAGGCCCTGGACGGCAGCTTCCTGTCCGACAAGCGGTTTCAGCACGACTTCGACGAGCTCTACCGATACTACAAAGAGACGCGACTGACCCAGCTCGTCAAGAAGGACGGCCGCCTGTTGGCAGGCTTCCAGATCGGCGAGCGCATCGACGACGTTCGGGTGTTTCGCTGGTCGATTTCGGACGATGCCACGGAGCTAACCTACATTGACAACCGCGGCGAGCGCGACATGCATTTTCAAAGATTTTAGGTTCCGCCCCCCTCCCAAATTCCACTTCACCGGATCCGGTCAGATTTAAAATAAGAGCTCTTGAGACATGATATCCTTCCAAACTTCAAATTTTATTAAGATCTGATAACTCCTTTGTAAGTTAAAAATACTTCATTTTTTCTAATTTTTCAGAATTAACCCTCCCTCCCCCAACTCCCCCAAACAGAGCAGATCCGTTACGGTTATGTCAATAACGTATCTAGGACTTCTGCTTAATTATACCATCAAGTTTCATCCCGATCCCTGACTATAAAATACTGAGTCTCCAAATTCTTGGGTCTTCAGCCCGCTGCTTTGCCATTTTGAACCTTTGTTAATCTAAAATCTACCTGTTTTTCTCATCTTGTTAAGCATCAGTATTTTTCGCTGTAGCTTGTTTTTAAAGTAAAAGAGCCTCCCCCCGTAAATTACGCGTACCAGTGTTAATTACTGCCTCTTGATTTCAGATTCAAGCACATGCAGATTCGGTCCAACGCCGAATCTCTGGCATTCCATGACGGTGCCGATATTGAACTGGACAAATGTGGTCCGTCGAGCGGTCCGGTTCCGACAAGCACGATGCCGGATTTTCCGACGGCATCCTGATGCCATGGAGTGAACGTCGAGGACGTACCGACTTTCTGCCACAGATGCGGACCTTCCTTTAGCGGCACCACGCCCTTGCCGCGCAGCACATGTGCCGGGAGAGAAGCAACGAACTTCTCGAAATCCGCCCGGTCGACCGGCCCTTCTAGTTTGATGGTCGTACTGTGAAACAGTTGCCCGGCGTGATGATGTTCGTGGCTCGACGAGGGCCGCTGCCGCGTGTCAATAGATCCTAAAGTGACACTTAATTCATAATTTTTGACACAAGAAATGGGTTAAGAAAAGTGGTTAAAAACGTACCAAGGAATTATGTTAAATGTGCAGAGCTGTAACTCTACAGAAGGAGACATGCTAAATAAACAGATTCATTTTTAGATTACTAATTTTGTACTTTTGCGGTTAAAGTTACACTTCATTCAAAGTTACAAATTCATACCCACCCCTGTACACACACACACACGCCCCTAATGGTCCCACCTATAGCCTTAGGATATATATCAAACCAAAGGCGATGGGGGTCTCAGCTATTGGTGTTTTACCTTCCAACCCTTAGAGCTAGGTCAAATCTTGACCTGTCAAGGGATGGGGAGAACAAGTGCCCTCAAAACCCGTGAAATTACGAGAATACTCAAATTTTGGATCTTAATAGAAAATTGAAGTACCAACGAAGGTATTTTGGGTTTCTATGTATTAGAATACCTATAAGAAGTATTATAAGAGAAGTACCTATAAGAAGCATATCAAAACTATTCAAAAGAGAATATGTAAGTTAGAATAAGTTTTTCATATTGGTGGTGTTAATTCTGTAAAATTAGAAAAAATGAGGTATTTTTAACATAAGAACGGGTGATCGGATCTCAATGAAATTTGTTTTTTAGAAGGATATCGTGTCTCAAAGTTCTTATTCTAAATCCCGACCGGATCTGGTGATATTGGGGGGAGTTTGGGGTGGGGGAACCCAAAATCATGGAAAACGCTTAGATTGGAGGGATCGGGATGGAACTAGGTGGGAAAAATAAGCAGATGTCTTAGATACGTGATTTATATAATTGGAACGGATCCACTCTATGGGGCCAGCTGCTGCTCTGGTACATCTCCGCGAACCGCGATGAGGACGTGTTCGAGAACGCGAACGCCCTCGACATCGAGCGGCACAACGCTGCGCATCATCTCTCGTTCGGTTGGGGGCCCCATTTCTGCATGGGCAGCCGCCTCGCCGAGATGCAGCTCCGCGTGCTCTGGGAAGAGGTGCTCCAGCGCTTCGAGCGGATCGAGGTACTCGAAGAGCCGACGCGCTCCTTCTCGTCGTTCGTGCACGGGTACACGTACATGCCCGTGCGCGTCGTTCGGAGGTAGCCTCTCAAGGGTGCCGGTTTCGTTGTAATTTTTGCGCCGATCCCGCGGTCTACCGGCGAGGTTGGTTTGGGTTCACACCCGACCGACTCGTTTCTGAAATCGGCCGGCTCTGGCAACGTTATCAATTCACCGACCTGGCGCTTCAGGACGAAACCTATTTCACCCAAAAAAACCGGGTAGCTGCTGTCGCGGAAGGTTTCTTGGAACAGGGATTTCAATTCACCTGGAATGGCACCATGCGCGCCGATCAAGGAAGGCGCATGGATGATGCGACCTTCGCACTGGGCACCAAATTAAAAATTGTATTTGAAAAAAGATTAAAAAAAAGAAAAAAGAACAGAATAAGGGCGCCAGAAATATCTTGGGGGAAGGGCCACCCCCCCCAACCCTATGGATCTGTTCCTGGCTAAAATTGCTTTTATCTCTTTCATTCATCTAATCTCAACCAAATTAGCTATATAGTTAAAATAAATAGATAGACAGATTTATCACATGAAAGCCCTATTTGGTCATTCGCTATTTCATTAGTCACAAAACTAAAATCAAGAATTTATTTGAGTGGGGAGTCTTGATGAAAGTTATATATTTAAAATCAGAATTAAAATGCAATTCTTCTGATGTAACTATTGGTATCAAAATTCCATTTTTTAGAGTTTCGGTTACTATCGAGCCGGGTCGCTCCTTGCTACAGTTCGTTACCACGAACTGTTTGAAAGTAAATATATGCCTGAATCAGAAGTCTAGCTTATTTCCTAAGAAAATTCAGAGCTTTTATAATAAGTACTTGTTCTCTTCTTCATAGATTGGTCAATCAAAAGTGATTGACTCCTTAATGTTATACATGTGCACAGGCATTACCAGTGGCCTACTCAGAAGTAATTAAACTACTTCGTATTGCTGCCACACTTCCTGAGACAACAGCGAGCAATGAGCGCTTGTTTTCTAGACTAGAAATAGTGAAAAACTTCCTACGGGCTACAACAGGAGATGATCGTCTCAGTCACCTCCTTTTGATATTTGGAGAAAAGGATTTAGTAAAAATTTGGACTACAACCAGCTTGTTGATTCGATTTTGCAAAGATGAAAGCTCAGCGGTTCCCCTTGTTACCTTGAATGTTGTTATATTTTTTTTGGTGAATAAAATGGCTATCTCAGAATTATGATCTGGTGACTTTGGGGAAAAAATTAGCGTGGGAGGGGGCCTAGGTGCCCTCTTATTTTTTGGTCACTTAAAAAGGGCACTAGAACTTTTAATTTCCGTTAGAATAAGCCCTCTTGCAAGATTCTAGGACCACTCAGTCGATACGATCACCCCTGGGAAAAAAAAATAAAATAAAATAAACACGCATCCGTGATCTGTCTTCTGGCAAAAAATGCGAAATCCCACATTTTTGTAGATAGGACTTTGGTATGACCGAAATATATAACAAATATCGAAATATATAATTTTTGAACATAAAGGTTTTTCTCTTTCCCTCCGTCAAATGACTGTTGATCGCGCCCTGGCAATTCTAGACGCAAATAAACAGTCACAGTCAGCCTAAATTTAACAGTGGATTAGAGCATCAATTCCGAGCATTGCATTTTTAGAAATGTCCATAAAACAGGGATCGGCCGCAACAATGCTTCCAAAAAAAGTGACTTAAGCTATTTCACAACTTAAAAAAATACCAAGAGGCACTCAGAGAACAGGCAGATGCCGCCAACTTGTCGTCGCAGGTGAAGTAGCAATCCCATCCCAGCGGGAAGAGCAGACCATTGCGCGCGAAGGCCTCGACCTCGGGCAGGCTCAGCGCCGCCTCGGTCTCGATGCCGGGGCCGGTGAGCTTCATGCCCGCACTCTCCAGCGCCGCCACCTCGACGATCAGCGTCACCGAGCGGTCGGGGTATTCGGCGGTGCCGATCCGGTAGCGGTCCAGCGGCTTCAGCGCCTCCCAGCCGCCGAGGGCGAACATCGCCTCGTCGGCGGCCACGACCGGCGCTAATACTGATTTCGATGGCTCTTTAGCTCTTTTTTTTAAATTAAAATTAGGTAACTCTTAAAAGTATTCACTGAAATTTATTTTCGAAAAGTCCGAGAAATTTTTGGAAAGGTTCTTGTTCTCTTCAGGCTCAGGCTTGGTTCTGCTTGGTAGAAGAATATCCTGTGAGAAAAGAAGTTCATGCCTCGTTTAATTTATATAAAAAGTTAATCATGAAGCATTTTCTGTCGGAACTTGGGTGAAACCAACCAAGAATTTTACTCCAAAGATAATTGTATTTTTCTTGTCTTTCCACTTTAAGCCGCAATTATATATTTGGTAAGTTATTGGCAGAAGGGTTGACCCCTGAGGAAGCACGGGAAAAAATTGGCATGGTTGTTGAAGGCGCTTACACTTGTGTGTCTGCGTTGCAACTCAGCCGTAAAGCCAACGTCCCGGTACCGATTACAGAAGCTGTTTACTCGATCATTTACGAGGGGCTCAACGCAAAAGAAGCTGTCGAAGCCTTATTAACTAGAGCTGTCAAGCAAGAGCATTTGTGAGTGTAGAAGGATTTAAGGTCATTATAAAGACAAAAAAAATCGAAATATATGGGCGAGGGGGGCTTTGTTTTTTTATTTTCCAATTAAAATACCAAGAAAGGTGGTTTTCACCAGCTAGAGGGTTAACAATCCATCCTACAACACCCCCACCCCCAATTGGCACCTCTGGGAACAAAATAAGACCAAAGCAGAATCTTAACACCATAGCACCATCGGACTCCGTAACACCATGAACGAGTAGTGACATGAATTCATAAAATATAAGGGAGGGGGGGGGTACAATTAATGTTTTCGAGTGTTTTGATGCAAAAGTGTATATACGTATTTCCTTACGCATACGAAACGACCTGATGATGCCCGTCAATTGACTACTGGCTTTAAACAGCTTTCGGATTAGTGATAAACAGTACAAAACTTACCAGCACCACTCTTGTCAAGCTTCCTTGCACAGATCCAAAGAAGACGTTACCACAGAGGACACAACACGTAGGGAACAAAATGGCACCACTCGCATTCCTAACAATGGCCGTCTCAAAGTCGGGCTTCGGTGGAACATAAGCTACTCGGAGTTCTTGATCTTTACCTGGTTAAGGCATCGGCGTTCAACTCGCCGCCGCCTTCAATCAGAACACTTGTGATTTCGGCCTCGCCCAGTTTTTTCATCAAGGCTTTCAGGTTGACCTTGTTCCCCTTTGTGGCGACCTGCCAGACCTCGACACCAAAACGTTCAAGCGCCTTTTTTCTCTTTGCTGAAATACTTTTCCCTGATACAGAAATCACGCGATCTACTTTAGCATTCAACCAGACCCGGGCCGTCAAGGGTACCTTTTGACTTGCATCAATCACAACTCTGGCGGGTTGACGAGCAGGTTGCTTCCATTGTTGCTGACAGCTGCTCTTGGAGATGCTTGCAGAACCTTTCTGCCATCTTGCTACTGCCATTATTGTCTGCAAAAACACCTTTCTCGATGCTGTATCTAGGTGTGATCAAAATCAGTCTATATTTTATCACGATACTTAATCAGAAACTTTTCAGGGGCTATCAATTTTTGGGGTCATTAAATTCTTTTTCCGCTTATTGCATTAGGCTACACAATTTTGAAGTGAAATTTGAAATCACTTCTGGCTTCTGTTCCATAGTTTACGACAGCTTTCGCCGGAGCGATTACGGGCGATTTTGTCCTGCCTGGAATCCAGTGGAACGATGTCAAAGCTGACTCGAATTGAACCACGGAAAGCTGGGAACGAGTGGATTACTCGGATTCATGATTCCGCCTATGTTCAGCGGTTGGAAGATAAAGCCCCGAGTTCGGGTTATGCCTCCCTTGATCCTGATACCTCGATGTCACCTGGGTCACTAGATGCAGCCTATCTTGCAGCGGGTGGGGCTATGGCTGCTGTGGATGCCATTATGGACAACCAAGTTGATCAGGTGTTTATGCCTACTAAATTGCATCGTCCTAGCTTATCTGGAAGTGCTCAAACTAGCAAAACCGGGACCGACAGACCGAAGGACAGAAATTGCGATCGCTACATGTCATTTGGTAAATACCAAGTGCGATAAAAGGTTTTTCTATGAGCTTTGCTACTCATTAAAAACCAAACAAAGAGCGTTGAAATATTGACTGTTTTTTTTTGCGTTAGCAAAAGTATCGTGCTCGTAAAACTATAACGTTTCGAGATTATAATTGAACAAATAAAAATGATTTTCCAACTAAAAGTGACCCGCGCCTGGTCGGCGGCAACCCGCTCGAGGTCGCGACCAGCGACGCGAAGGGGCTGGTGGTCTTCGAGCGCGCCGAGCTCGGAGTGCGGGTGTTCGACGGCCCCCCCGCGCGGTTCCTCGCCCCGGGCGAGACCGGCGCCTTCGACCTCGACGAGGAGACCCAGTTCCCCGTGCAAGGGACCGTGCTCGGGCCCGACGGAGAGCCCGTGGCCGACGCCAACGTGAGCCTGCACTACGGCGCCTACGGGATCTCGGCGGCGCGCAGCGACGGCAGCGGCGGAGATAAAAATAAATATTTCGGTCGAGACCTCCATTCTGTCAACAGGACCATATAAAAACTAATTTAAAAAAAAATATATCGAAGAGGCCCTTTCTCAAGCAACGGTAAGAAGGAAATTTAAAGAAATTTTGAAAATTATTTTTCAACAAATTTAATTTAATTTAAATGATAAGGGGGAGGGACAGATTGCTTTATTAACATTATCATATTTTTTTCAAAGTAAACTAATACATATTATTTTTCACATTAATTATTTTCAAACTTAGTTTTACTAATTTTACGCCTTCCTATAGTAGCATAATATTTGTAAGCATGAATATATAATGAGTCGGAAGTAACTGGCTTGAGACTGTCTGTGCAGGATTTCGACTCTTGTTGATAGAAGAGCATCGTCAAGAGCTAAAAAGCATGTTGGGGCCAAGATGGGCCCAGGATTGCACAAGGCCTCTATTCATACTGGAGGCCCCAGGGACTTCTTGATGTCTGGTTCAAAGCCAGATTAAACGCTTTGGTGTAGACATGAAAAATATGTGATCCTCACCCTACACTGGTAACCGGGATCATTATTTTTTTATTGTTTTTTTTAATAACGATAGAAAATCCTGCGCTCCCTTCATGGAAATATTCTTCCCCCATGACAAATTCCTCCATGGAAAGTTCCACCAACATATCTCCCTCTTCACAATCCCTCCTTCCCAACCCAAAAATCCCCCGAAAACATCTGTACACTTCCCAGTAACCATTACTATTTGTAAGCACTGGTCAAAGTTTGTAACTTGTAGCCCCTACCACGGGGACTGTGGAGGAGTAAGTCGTCTTTAAAGACATAGGTATAAGGTTTTTCGACTTTTCTTATTACACTTGTTCTGTTAGTTCTAGCCTGCTGAATAATCACCTTTGGCAGTTGAAATTGCATGTTTTTGTTAATGATTTAAAGACATTTGAAGTCTAATTTCCTAGAAAACTAACGCTTTGTCGGTAAGTTTACGATTATTCAAATATTAATTATTCAGTTTAGTCTGTAGTTTGGTTCGTTTTGTCCGTTTTATACATAGAAAAGGGGGAGTTATTCTCTTTGCCGACAAATGTATTCCTGACATTTCATTTTATACGCAATCCCAATTGCCGTGCGTGAAAACAGGCTTGCGGCTTCAAGAGATAATATACATATATAAAAATAAGTTGTATATATGCATGTTTGTTTGTTTGTGAGTTTGCATTTCACATCATTATAAGTATATAAGGCTTTGTATATGACGGCATTATAAGATGACACACAGACTGGGACACCAGGACTAAAATGACGACCAGGACACAGGGAATATAAATGACGACCTGGAAACTCAAAGAGAAATTACAGACAGGGACACCAGGACACAAATAACGACCGGAACACAGGGAATATAAATGACGCTCGTATTAACCTTGAGTACACAAAGGTCAATGCCCCAATTAACGGTATTATTGGTCGTTCAAACTTTACCGAAGGTGCTTTAGTGACTGCTTCACAGCAAGAACCTCTGGTCACTATTAATCAGCTTGATCCTATTTACGTGGACATTAGTCAATCCAGCAAGCAATTCATGCAACTTCAGGCTGACATCCAATCTGGTCGAATTGAAGCGAATGAATCAGGCAATGCGCCGGTTCGTTTAGAGCTGAACGGTTTAGACTTTAACCAGCAAGGCGAGCTGCTGGCGAGGATGAAGGCGATGGCGATGAGGCGGGTGAAGTCTTTGGAGAGGAGCACGAGGATGTCGGAGAGGGAAGCGCCAAGTACTTTGCGCACGCCGATCTCTTTGGTGCGTTGGGCGGCCATGAAGGTGGCGAGGCCCAGAAGGCCCAGGAGGGCGAGGGTGGTGAAGGCACTGAACAGGCCGCCTAGCCGCGTCTCGGTCTGGTACATGCGGTTGTAGGCGTCGTCCAGAAAATGGTAGCTGAACGGGTAGTCGGGTGAGAATTGCGCCATTGTTTGCTCCACCGAATTTAAGAATTCATTGCGCAACGACCTAAAAAAAACGCCAAAATGGCCCAAATGCGTCTTGTCTGGCCACTCTGAGCAGACCAAACGAGGAATTTACCTTCAGTCGTTCATGTTCCTAACAAATGAAGCCCAAGGGCTTTCTGTCATAAATTGGATCTTATCTTTTGTACAAGTGAAAACACAAACAATCGTAACAATAAAAATAATCATAGGCAGCGCGATGCCTAAGTAAAGAGCGAAGTGGGAATATTGTAGTATTTATTTTTTTTTTGTTTTTTCTAAATGAGAAAATAGTATGTGCATACACATTGCAAAAAGTGTAGATGAGCAATATCTTTGAAAACTGAAATTGATTGAAGTGGGAATTTAAAGTTCTGGTACCCTTTTTAAGAGTAAAAAACACTTAGAATGATCGGATCAAAATTCTAAGATTTGATCAGGAAAAATAAAAATGTGGCAACATCGCTCTTTACTTTGGCAGCACTAATACGTTGCCTATTATAAGAAACTTCATTAGGGTATTGAAATACTTCAGTTTAAAGAGCGAGGTATTGAGGAGGGGGTTTGACCCCGAACTTGTGCCGCATTTCATCGACCTGCTGAACCGACCCGGTTTCGAAGCCGACCTGCGTGATCCGGAGATGGAAAACCATGTCCTTTCCAGCCAGCCCGGCCGCCAGAACCAAAGCGTTGACGAGGATTACCTCGACGAGATTTCAGTGGCCTTTGCCAAGGTGATCGACGCGAAAAGCCCCTTTACCAGCGGACATTCGGAACGCGTGTCGCAATATACCGATACAATTTGCGCGGAAATGGGGTTTTCGGTCGGACAACGCCGCTGGATAGAAAATCTCTCTGTTGAATAGACACAACAATCACGCGTTCGATGGTATCGATTCTATGGACTTTTAATAACAATACTAACGATGCGTACAATACATACAATGGTGTAGCAATCAATAGTCCGAGTTATGTGACGGGCTATACAGGTTTAGATAGTGGAGCACTGAGTTTCAATGGCACTTCTTCACAATACGTGACAGTAGACGAACCTGTGTTCGAGTTTACTTATCGAAGTTTTACGATTGAAATATGGTTCTATCCGACGGTATTAATAACAGGTGATTATCGCGTTTATCAACATTCTCATGCAAGCTATAATTCTTGTGGATCAAATCATCTGCAAATACAAGGGGAAGCAAAGCTGGTTACGACAGCCCCAGGCAAGTTCTTAAATAGACTTTATTCGGTAAACGGTGAAAGGTAGACGGTTAACGGCCTCTCATAAGAAAAGTTTTAGAATAAAGGCTAATATTTCCATTCGTCTTTTTCCCCAAATAAAATACTTGGAGGCTAAAAATAGACAATTTTTAATAAATCTTATTGCGTTTTTTCTATAATTACGGAATTATAATACATGGCCAGTGTAAACAGAAAGGCTTTTGTCTGTTTTTAACAATGTCTCACCCGCCGGAGAAGCAAGTTTTTAAACTGTAATCTGAAAGAGAAGTTAAGCGAGTAGCTGGTCACAGAAAGGCTTAATTTCGTCAGACGGACGTGAAATCCACTGCCTAAAGCAAAATTTCAACTCCTGCCAGAACCTGCCTTTCACTAGATTCCTCAAAAAACCTTTTGAATGTGAATTCCAATGTATAATGAATGCCAATATTCAAGGCCGTATCCAAGGGTGTTTGTCGAGGTCGCAGAAGAGGGCCTGCAGCGTGCGCGTGAGCTCCGGGTCGAGCGCACCTCGGGGTCGATCATGGCGCAGAACATGGTCGTCCCCCTGCTCGAACTCGGAGAGATCGCACGGGTCGAGGAGATGCTGGCGCGTGACTTCGTGCAGGGGACCCTGCGCGTGTTCCGCATGTACATGAGCATGACGCGCGTGCGGGTGCTGGCCTGGCGCGGAAGTTCGGCCGAGGCCGCAGAGCTGTTGCAGGCGTGGCTGCCCGCCTTCGAGGAGACCGGTGGCTGTCTATGTGGATACGCCGCGAGGGCCGCGAATCGCGTCACGATTCTCGATGCGAGGGGGGTAGTGGCCTGCCCCCTGATAATCGGACCATCAGATGAGTTAGGGTTTCTCCGAGGAGGAGCCCATGAAGAAGCGGTTTACGGATGAGCAGATCGTCCGGATTCTCCAGGAGCCCAGGCCGGCATGGCTGCCCGGGATGTCTGCCGCAAGCACAAGATCTCAGAGCAGACTTTCTATCGATGGAAGAGCAAGTTTGGCGGCATGGACGTCTCCGAGGTCAAGCGATGCCTAGCCTATCATGTATGGTCAGAGACACTTGGGTGTGTTAGGGAAGAGTAGTCAGCGCGAGGAAGCCTGGCCTGGCGCATGTTACAATATAACGGCTTATTCATTCATAGCTTGCTGAATGTCTGCCAGAGTCGGCTCTTCGCCGGGTTCACTCTTTTCGAGAAAATCCCCAAAATCAGCGATCAAGTCAGCCGGTTTCTTCCCACCCAACTGCCTATCCATCCATTCTAGAGTTTCATCTTGCATCACGGCGGCTTGCAGCCAATGGTTCACCAGACTGGCAACGCGAGCTGGGGGTCGGGATGGCGACGATCACACGGGCCACTCCTGTCGACGACGACCCTATTGAGGAATTTGATGAAAACACAAACATCAGAGAGCGGAACCCCCCGAATCAGCATACAACTGTGAAGCGTCGTCGTCGTGTCTTTGGGACCCCTGGGACTGGACTTTCCAAGTTAGGACTGGATCCTCCCCGGACTAATCTGACCCCGGCATTCAGACGTCCCGTTCTATCAGGGTCCACTCCCATCGCTCCAAGAACCTATCCGTGCAGAGGCCTTAAATGAATTTCCTTATCTAAAAAGTTTAAGATTGAGCTCAACAAAAATTTCACAAGTTATGGAATTACCAAATACTTTAGAAATTTTAGATATTGGGAATACAAATGTTAGTTATGATCAATTTTCTAGTTTATGGGTTCAAGACTCACCATTTAAAAATCTAAAAAGTGCACAATATAATAAGCCAATTGAATGGATTAAATTTTATCAAAGACAATTAGAACTACAATTAAGAATATTAAAAGATGCAAGAGAAAAAAGACCATCAGAGACATATTCATGGTTCAATGCCCATACCCGTGGCCAACTTGTCATTCGTCATGGTCGAGTCTCCTGAACCACTGGTCAGAGCGCTCGCGGTGCCGCGGCGACTTCGGACAAACCGCGTGCTGCGCCAGGCAACTATACGCTTCCCGTCGAACCTTGTCGCCCCACCTTTGGGCTTGCGAACAGAGCTTGCTCGATCTGCGGAGTTTGTGAGTTTGGCTACGGACCGGGTGTCCGCCGTTCCTGTTAGATCGTTTCCTGCCTGTACCAATGGGCCTGTGAAATGAGACTTCGGGCGCTACAACACTTGAATTTCCTCGATACTCCAAAGAAATTTACTCCTTACTGTCATGACAACGCTCGCATACATATCCAATAGTTTAGCACTTGTTTCATAATCCAAACATTTCTCTTTCTCGGCATTCAACGCTACTGCAAAGCTATCATGTACACATGCCCTCTTGGAATATTTCATCTTCACCTTTTTTTTAAATAATATATTTTTATCCTTCCAATGCAGAAATAATACTATGCAAAACATATGAACCAACAAGTTAGGCAAGATTACGTCAACCTTAACTGTGATCATCCTGGCCAAGGGCCGCCTAGTGAACTTGGGCTGTGCCACCGGCCACCCCAGTTTTGTCATGAGCACTTCGTTCACCAATCAGGTGCTGGCCCAGATCGAACTGTGGGGCAGCCGCGAAAGCAAGTCCTATAGCACCGCCGTCCACATGCTGCCCAAGCAGCTGGACGAGGAAGTCGCCCGCCTGCACCTCGGTCAGCTCGGTGCCAAACTGACCCGGCTGTCCAAAGAACAAGCCGAGTACATGGGCGTCGACGTCGACGGCCCGTACAAGCCGGCGGCGGCCGTGCCGACAGGGCTTCGCATGCTGCGGACCGGTGGCCGTTACACCATCGGCGGGCTGGTGAATCCGGATGCCAATTTCACCGTTGATGGCAACGATCTCCTCAAACGCTGGATTACACTGCGCGGGGTGCACAACTACCATCCGCGGCATCTCGTCGATGCGCTCGATTTCGTTATGGAGAACCGAAACCGGTTTCCCTTTGCCGATATCGTCGATTCCACCTTCCCCCTTGACCAGCTTGACGACGCGTTCCGAAAAGCTTTAGAGCGTGAGGTGCGCGGCAAGGGCAAGCTCAGCGAAGCGGATGTCGATGGCACCGTTCGCGAGATCCGCCGCGCCTTACTCGATGCTGACGTTGCGCTCGAGGTTGTTAAGGAGTTCACGGCTCGCGTTCGCGAACGTGCTCTTGGCCATGAGGTTTCTGGCGCGCTGAACCCGGCGCAACAGGTCGTGCAGATCGTCAACGACGAGCTCGTGACGATTCTGGGTGGCGAGGCGCGTCGCATCCAGTTCGCGAAGAACCCGCCGACGGTCATCATGCTTGCGGGCCTTCAGGGCGTTCCGGATGTGGAGAAGGTCCCATCGCCCGCATTCAAGCGGACCGTGAGCTGGTCGTGATTCCGAGCGGCCGTCACGAAATCCAGATCTCCATCCCCGTCGAGATCGGCACTCGCGGATGAGGTCGGCGAGTCTCCGCCACTGCTATTCGTGATCGGCGCCCGGAAGGTTCCGTCCCCCTCATTCCGCAGGACGGTGATCGCATCGCTCACGGAGTTCGCCGTCAGGATGTCGAGGTCACCGTCCGCGTCGATATCTGCCATCGACACGTGCAGCGGCCTTGTTTTAGGCAAAGGAGACTTCTTTACACTGAAAAAAAAACTTGAAAAGAAAAAGCTGTTTCCGCCCAAAATAGACCAAAAACTTTCTGTTCCAAATAGCTAGTCTTCGTAATACTTTTTTCAGCCCGGTTACTTATTTTAAATCTATCAGGGTAAATAAACTGGTTCACAGGGACCTCACCAAGGACAAAATAAACTGGAACTAAATATAGCTATATCAATACTAAGCGCTAAAAATTCACGTTTTTACTCACCTTCACGGCCTGTTTTAAAATCCAAGGCCACAGCTTTTTCAGTTTTTCCTTGGCAGAACGGTCTTAATTTTTGTCGGATTAGACTTTTTATTGCATAGTTTATATACGGCCTATCATTAGAATATTTCAAGCATTACTAATTTTGTATAGTTAATTACGGGAACATATAATTTATTACGTGAAATCTCTCTTTTTAGGCAACACGTTTCTAAGTTTTTTGGCGGGAGGCTTAGGTGGGGACGGGGGAATTCTTCCTGCTGTCCAGTTACTATCTAAAATTGTTGACTATTTTGGCTCTATTTGCTCGTTTTGTTCTGTCGGTAGTGTGCACGACACAGACCTCTCCTGGCTGCCGATCGCGCGCAGCCGTCGAAGGAACAGGTCTGGTTCACGTGGTCGCTACTGGAAGGGGACGCTACTGGAAAGGGATCTTGTACGAGCGTCCTGCAACCGGCTGTTCACCGGCGCGGGCACCGTTGATATCGCGGAGCTTCTGCGCCTCGCCCGGACTGCCGAGAAGCCTCGCAGCGAGCGACTCCCACGTATCGTTCGCCTGCGCGACGATCGTCGTCATCAGCTTTCCGCGCTCGGCCATCGGTCGTCGACCCTGCCGCGAACGAGGACGACTCTCTGGGTCGGAGCCTTGATCATCCTGCTGATCCCTCCGGCGGTCTTCCTCTGGGCAGCCTTCGGATCCGGGCTCGGCGGCCAGTCTTTCGCGGCCCTGGCCGCTCAGTACTCGGCAGACATGGCGAACCTGTTCGTCTGCAGCGTGCTCGGCTTCGTTCCGTTGGCTTTGCTCACCGGGGTGCTGTGGGTGATGCGTCGGGTCGCTCCCAGCAGCCGGGTCCGACCGGCGTTGGCCGTCGGCGGCCTGCTGGAGCTGCTTGGTCCGCTCGCGGACCTTCTCCTCCAGGTTCTTGTTCATGTCCTGGAGCTTGAAGTTCTGTTCGCGCGTGACGGAGTTGAGGCGCTTGATCTCGGCCTTGAGGTCGTAGTGGTCGAAGGCCTGGCGGAGCGTCGCCTTGAGCTCCTCGTCGTTCCAGGGCTTCGTGATCAGGCGGTAGATCTCGCCCTTGTTGATCGCCTCGACGGCGATCGTCATGTCCGTGTAGCCGGTCAGCATCATGCGGACGACGTCGCTGTGCTGGTGGCGGACGGCGGTTGTGATTCCTCTGTACGCTTTCTTTTTATACTTTTTCTATTAGCCACAAGCCTGTTTTCACGCTGTTGTTGTGATTCCTCGGCACGCTTTCTTTTCTTGCTTTCTCTTTTAGCCGCTAGCCTTTTGGTATTAGCTCTTTGAGCAGCTTCCTCGGCTGTTTCTTTTGCCATTGTAGGTTCTTCTGTCATTTTAAGATCTATATTAAAAATTTCTCTTTGATGTTGTGATTCCTCAGCACGCATTCTTTTCATAATTTCTGATTTATCAGCAATCATGTTTTCGAAAAAGCCAAAACCATCAAGGGAGATAAATTAGTTCTTCTGGATAGAACTGACCCTTGGTTTGAGCAGAGAGCGCTTACCAACCGAGCAGGAAGTATTGAATTAAAAGATCATTGTCGTCACGCCGAACGAGTCAAAAATAGACGGGCGCTTAAAAATATGTGCGAGCGGCCTTTTAAGGGGATGTGGGTTCAGCCTAATGGCGATCTATCGCTCTGCTGTGAAGATATGTATGGAGATGTCACTATACAGAATGTCATGAATGCATCTTTGGATGAACTGTCAAGAATTATAGCATACAGATTAATTTTTTGAAAGTATAGGTAATCATAAATCAAGTTCTAGAGTAAATTTGATTTTACCGAGCCCAGAGCTACCACAAATCAATAGTTGAAACAACCATTAAGGTGCTAGCAAATGTTTATCTTTGAAACGATCTTTATTTTTCCACATTCATATACTTTAATAGGCACTTTTCCGTCCATTTTCTTGGTTCAATTTTTTGCTACGTAAAATTCTTTGTTCTTCAGTTCATGGGAACCCTCTGGATATTTAATATTTTCTTGCTTGCTCACTGACGATCATTCGAAGCATGGAATTTAGCTTGGGCTCGGGAATTCCTTCGAAATTCGTCTTGGGCTCATATTATCCCGAATGGCATCCTTTTGAAGTAATATCTGTCATGGATAGTGTTGAAGATTGTCATAAAGGAAGTTTCTGTGTCTTGACTGAGTGACCAATAGCCCAATCTGGTGTGCATCTCGCTAAGGTACTTGGCTCTATTTAGTTTCATAGTCGCGTCTTCAAATGCAGATATAGAATAAAATGGGCACACGATTGCTTTGTTCGGTCATACTGTTCATATCCCACAACATGGATAGTGCAAGACCTGGACTAATGTCCTCATTGACATTCACCGAGCCAAACACCCAGTCGATCCTATTAGCGCGATTAATTTGAGACAAAACCTAGAGGGAAAAAAAAAAGGGAAAAAAAATAAATAAATAAATTAAAAGAAAGTAGAAAGAATGAACAAGTTATGAATAACTACTTACCTCACCAAGTGCAAGGTCCAATCCATTCGCACCATTAATAGAATCTTTCATTTCAATTAGTCCTAGAATGGTGCTTTGTCAATGGCTTCCTGATTACGGTCATGGAAGCGCTTAAGCGAGGAGACCGCGTTGAACTGCGCGGGTTCGGGTCGTTTCGGGTACAACAGCGTGCGCCGCGTAAAGCACGCAATCCGAAGACCAACGAGCCCGTTGAAGTAGCCATGCGTTACGCGCCGATTTTTAAGGTGTCCCACGAATTTACCCAGGATGTAGACCGAGCGATTAAGCGGCGTTACAAACCAGGCGAGTTGCCTGATACCGTATTGTAGCGGGTCTGTAGAAACAGAGGATAATGGTTATGAAATAACCTTAGACTACGTTATTCAGTGACAAAGCCCAGGTTGACCAATAAAACAAAATAAGATTCTAAGAATTTGACCTGTTTACCCCCTTCCCCTTGTAACTTTAGCTTATAGTCGATTTCTACTAAGTAAATTCTACATCTGTCCCGCCTAGATTTTGAAAATACCTTCTTGTTCTTAGTATAGTAGATCATCATTCAGTGTAAGGGGAGGGGGAGTAAATCAAATTCAAGATGCGAACTGAAAAATCGACAAAAGTACTCTTTTTAAAAATATTTTGTCCAATACCGAACTCTACACCATCAACATCGATGGCACGGACATCCAACAAATTACCCAAACCGCGAATTTGCTTGAGGCGTATCCCCACTGGCAATAGTCGTTGACAGATGAGTTATAAGTTAAGTAGTCAATCGGGAGATGGGTAAATCACGAAGCCAATAACCAATATACCCATCTATCCTACTACCGATTTACCATCCAACTCCCAGTTGCTTGTCTCGAACGACCTAACACCTAATCACTTGACCCCCAATCACTTCCGAAAGGACAGCATCAATGGTTTTGTCGGCGGGGACGGGGGAACGCAAAGCTCCGGTCAGACGTCTGATGTATCCGGAAGTGGTGACGCGTCGGCAGACCGTTCTTTGGTTTTGTCTGCCCGTGTGCGTGTGCCGGTGGAATGTCTGGACGGGACGCGCGTGTGGGTCGTGCGCGACCGGCGAGGTCTGGTCGGTCGTGTATCCGCGATCGAAGTTAAGGCGCTGCAAAGCGCTAACGGGTTCGTTGTGGTCGAGGGCGCCTTGTCGGTCGGCGAGTTGGTCGTTGAACGGCCGGAGGGATTGACTGCCCGACTAGATCGTCTTCCTAACAAGGGCTTAAAGCCAACGCGCGAAAGGAAGCGAGCACGCGGCTTAAGCATCTATTAAGAAGCAAATGGGAAATGGCAGCAGACCCAAAAGTTCAAGATATTCTAAATTCTGGGTAACAAATGAATGACAAGCCGAAGACATTCTACGAACAAGAAGCGGAGCGAATAGCTGAAAATCTTTCATTGCAGAAGTATCACTATGTGCAAGTACGACAGTCCAGAGCTTTTATGGAGAAATACTATTCAGAAAAAATTGAATGCAATTGGCCGACATTGAATTACCCATGGAAATGGATGCATTCACTGAAGAAGTTGGTCGTGTCTTTCAACGGTGCAGCCGATCGGAATCCAACATATCCGCAGAAGAAAAGGAGCTTGATGTTTTCTTGATGGGGCGATTCGTAGACAAACACAAACCACTGCAAAAGAGCGGGACGATGTTCCGTTTGTTTCATAGCACAATGGTAACCAATAAAAACGTTCATGCAGTTCTCCAAATGGCAGATACACGTGTAAGGACGGGTTTTGTTCGCTGCTATGCTTCATATTAATCGGGTTTTGCTTCACTGTCATCACAAGACGGCAGAACGCTGCAACGAGAGAGGGGTGCATTTCGAAACGTTTTACAATTGGAGTCATTTAAGATGTTGAATAAAAGAAATTTTACTCATTTCCCTGTATCGTTCGATTGGTTTGGTTCTTTTGCGTTCAAGTCCGCCCAGGCGGCTTTGCTCGCCGCTTTCGGATCGGGTTTTTTCGCCACTACTGCGCTGGCGATCCCGATCCGCGATCTGCCGGATCTGCAGTCCATATCGATTTTCGAACTTTACCAATGCGGATAAATGCAGCGATAGCCTTGTCCAACTGCTCTTTAGTATGTGCAGCTGAGATTTGTGTACGGATACGTGCTTGGCCTTTTGGCACGACTGGGTACGAGAAACCAATTACATAAATGCCCTCTGCAAGTAGTCGGTCTGACATCTCTGCCGCAACTTTCGCATCGCCTAGCATTACAGGAATAATTGCATGATCTTTACCTGCACATGTGAAACCTGCTGCTTCCATTTCTGTACGGAAATGCGCAGCATTCTCCCATAGTTTTTCACGCTTTCTTTCGTCAGGTAGTTTTCACCCGTATGGGGCCGCTCCAGCAGCCGGACCTTGCCAATATGTCCCAGCCCGGTGGCCGTTTCGACGGTTGAACCGGACGCGGCAAGGGTTTTGACCCCGGCATGGTTCCACCAGGCGAGCTTGAGGCCCCAAGCCACCGCGACGGCAACGGCGGCACTCCCTGAAGCTGGCGCTGTTCCCAGTCCAACGGCGAGCAGATACCCGCAAGCCAGCGAGAAGCCGATATAGCAGACCGGCGTAAGCGGTGTGTGCCAATGCGGGGTAGGAAGTGAGGGTAGTTTTTGGTCCGGCGTGAAGTCTGGAGCTAAGCAGAGTTGTGTGCTACTCCCTTTTTTATGGAGTATTTGTAGTACTTTGTTTTAAGTGACACGGAAAAACTTACGGGAGGACATTGTATCAAATGTGGAGATAAAACTCTTCTAAACTTATATAATGCAAAGGACTGGAGTTTCCCAGACAAAATGTTAGAAATGTGAACGGTTTATGGAGATATTACGAGATCAGGGCACAAGAATAAGTTTGAAAACTAATGACAAGAAGACTCTGGCGTGATGCTGTCCCGCAGATAATGGATGGGGCACCACCCTCCCACTATATCGCAGAAGCCTTGTCGACCGCTGTGGTGCGGAACGGTCTTTCGGCTGCGCGTCTGAATGCCATCATCGATGCACGAGAAATTGATATCGATGATCTTCCTCCCAGGGATTTAAATGGGCTTGTCGAGTATGCAGAAGGGACGACATCCAGACTGGTTGAACTCGCATTGGAAATCCTTGATGTGCGCGGCAGTGGAACCCACACCGCTGCACGACATGCCGGTATAGCGCGCCTCAAGGCCATACATCCATTCATCGTAGAGCCGAGCTTGAAAATCCCACTCATTCGGCTCTTCAACTTGAACCAGGACTTGACGTTCCACATCAACGGCATAGTCCCAAAATAACTTCACATTCTTCCGCACGCTCCGATCCAACACGTACACCGGCTGAAGTTTGACCTGCCCATCCACCACCTGTAACTCGGTATGCGCTTCACATCGATGAAAGGGTTCCCAAGTGAGTCGCAGACGCTCTCCATCACATTCAAAGATGAGGGGATAACGATTTCCTGTCGGACGGCGGCGTGAACGGTACGCCGGACGAGGTCGCCTTCGCGGCACAGCGCGTGGGGTACTACACCAAGTACTTCAATGCGCCGCTGCGCATGGCGGCCTATTGGGACAACCCGACCGACCTGCACATGGGCCCGTTGCCGAAGTTCGCCAATGGCGAAGGCTCGACCGTGTTCTGGACCACCGGTTGCGCGCTGTTCAAGCACGGCCAGAACAAGGAAAAGGTGGCCGAGTACATCCGTGCGCTCACCTACGACCGCCAGATCTGGCAGGACTCGATCTACACGATGTACAACCTGGCCCCGGTCGGGAAGTACCACCTGCAGCTCTGCCGCACGACGCCGTGCTGGCTGCGCGGGGCGGACGAGCTGCGGCGCGCGATCAAGGACAAGACCGGTCTCAGCCATGCCGGCGTCTCGGATGACGGCCAGTTCTCCCTGGTGGAGGTCGAGTGCCTGGGCGCCTGCTGCAATGCACCCATGATCCAGATCAATGACGATTTCTACGAGGATCTGGACTACGAGAGCTGCAGCAACCTGCTGGACCGGCTGGCTAAGGACGATGGTATCACCGGTGTCATGGCGTTGATTGGTCAGCGTGGCCACCCAATAACCGGCACCAACCATTCCGCCTGAAGCTCCCGTTATCAAGCGAACATGACGAGCGAAATCTATTGAGGATTGCGATTTGCCGGGTTTCGCCATGTGCTGTTCGATCGCATTGAGCACCGTTGTCGACCAAACCTGCGCCTTGATTCCACCTCCAGTGTTTGAAACCAACACGAGTACTGGCTTTTGGTCCGGTCGACTTCGACTGGCGGACTGTTTCCAGTTTTCGAGGAGTTGCTGACATAACTTATAACCCTTGCTCCTGGGCTCTTGGGGGTTGTATCAACCCTGGAGGGACCGTTATTTGATTTTGGGACTATTTTGAACAAAATGGATAGAACTTTTGGTTTCCAATTTTGGAAATCCAGAATCAAACATGTCCATTTTTCTTAATAAAACACCTTATATGTTATCAATGGGAAGTGTTCATGAATAACAGTTCTTGCCCTGGGAGCTGTTGGGGGTTTGTCAACCCCTGAGTTATAGTTATTTGACTTTTGGATTATTTTGAACAAATTGGCTGACAGTGAAGTTGCCAGTGGCTTCTTCCAGGTGCAAACCGTCTCCTGTGTCCTGGGTGCCAACGGAAGTTAGTGTCAGGCTTGACAGGTTGATGCCGATATTGACCGGCGCAAGTGTACCGCCGAGTTGCACCCTGCCGGCGGTGATGTTGCCGTCGGTCGTGGTGATGGTCAGGCCTGAGTTATCAGCAGTTGAAGCCAGGCCGGATCCTCTGGCTTGAACATTATATGTATCGAAGATGATCTGACCCTGGCTGCCGGGTGTCGTTAACGCACCGTCAGATTGTCTGTCGGTCCCGGTTTTGCTAGTTTGGGCACTTCAAGATAATATAGGACGATAAAAGTTGTCAGGCGTATCAGGGACCAGACCTGATTAGGTTAGAAATGGTCACTTCCCCGATCCGACCATCTGGGGGAGCAAGCGCACGACATAGTCGAGAAGAATTTTATTTGCCGATAAAACAAATGATTGTTGTTCTTACGTGCGTCTTGCTAGTCTAGTAGTATGATTCTTCCTTAGGGTGCGAAAGGTCCCCCCAATTTTTACATGAAGAAGATCCAAAACTACTTGGTATATAACGGAAAATCAGCATTTAGTAGCCATCCAAAATACCCCGGTTCTTCACTTAAGACATCTTCTACTCGTTTTCCTTTATGTTTACCAAACGAAAAACATTCTTCTCCTTTTTTATTATAGTTAATGAATCCTGCAAAATCGGCAAACTTCTTTCTGGAGCTAAACTCAGCAAGAAATTTCATATCATTTTCAAGATCATCGTATTTTTCTATTTGTGCTTTAAGCACCTGGTAAGTCGCATTTGTATCAGCTTCGGCACTATGTGCACCTTCTTTATTTTAGTTACGTCTTTTTACTTCTTTTGCTTTGTAAGGAAAGAATAAATATAACAAATTTTCAATAGGAAATTACGATTAATATTTTAAACTTAAACATTTTAATCTGATTCCTCTAACAGTAAATAATACAGTGACTATGAATCAACTTCTAAATTTCACAAATTAGGTTACATCACTTTTGGAGAAAAATTTACCTCTAACTGTAACCCTATTATGTAGACTTCTCCTATTTATCGGTAGGACCTTTTGCTTTTACCAACTCCCACTAATGAAATCGGTTATCATATTTGCAGCTAATCCTGATAATGGTATATTTTCTTTTATTTGCTTTAAAACTTATTCATCTTTTTATCCTTCTAATATAGATTCCAAACAAATTAGAATTTTATACAAAATTCTTCTTAACATCCAAGGTTCATATATAGCTTCATGAGCTTTTAGAATTTATGATATTTTTATAGCAAATTCATCATTAATTTCTCCCATATAATCTCTTATTTCGTCAGACACTTTTGAATATTAAGATATTTCTCCTTTTTTGTTTTATAAACCTTAACTTTCATACAAACATAACTGGTTACGTTTCTAATGTTGTTGATTGGTACTGTGCTGTATGGTATGGTAAATGTGGCAGTAAAACGAAAACGAACTAAAGCAAAACTTATAATGTTTGAATTATGAAATGCTGCCAAAAATATTTCCCCTTAGCCTCCATAAAAAACTGGCAAGCCTTGTTTTGTACTGACCTGGCAAGCCCAGTTTTTTATTACGGCTTCGGGTTTATATTCTCTGGTGTTGCCCTCGGATTCAGTTATTATAGTCTTGGCAATGTTCTCGCGCATCTAGCGAACTGCGACGCGGCAAACGCTTAATCAAGGGTTTAAAACTTCTTTTAAAAACTGGAAGTAGATCGTATAAATCTTCGTGTTGCCTTCGTCGTCCTCAACGATAAAAAACGGTGCGACATTGACACCATGTTCCGCTGCCAGCAGTATCCCTTCGCTTTGCGGATCGCGTTCATCTGCAACCGCGACATGATCAATGCGATCTATAAGACTTGCAGCGGCTAATCGTTCAAGCACTTCATTACACTTTTTGCACGGTTGGCCGTCCGCCAGAATTTTCTTATTTGGGTTTTTTTGTTTGCGTTTTTTTTTGGAAGAAAGAGGGGTTTCATCTCCGGATATTCAATGAACATGGATTATCCTTTAACCTCTTTAGGGGAAACAAGAAGCGGTTTTGGTCTCTTTAATTTATGTATACATACAGTAAGTATTAAGTACTACTATATAAGTATTACAATAAGTAACTTACTTGCTGTCAACTATGACTTCTACTTTGTTTTAATAAATATTAATTTTTTTAAACTGAAAAATGATTATAAATGTTCGATTCAGTCTCCCCCCTTTTGGCGTGCCGTGCCCGACCTGTGGCGTCACCACTGCCGCATGCCATGTCGTGCACTTCCAGCTGATGAGCGCGGTCACGGCGCAGCCGTTCGGCACCGCACTCGCACTGGTCGGCATCCTGACCGGGCTCTACGCAGCGTTCTGTCTGGTCACCGGGCGCTCGTTCCTCGAACGCATCGCGCGCCTCCCCTACGGCTCGATCGCCAGCTGGGGCCTGGTGCTGTTCTTGGGCTCCTGGGCCTACAAGTACATCGCCTTCGCCGTCTAGCGCCAGTGCTAGTGGCTGCTCTGCGCAGTCGTCTCGGTCGAGGGGGTCGGCTGTTCGAGGCCCACCCTGGCACCACGGATCGCCGCCCCCTCCGTCGTGCGCACCCGGACGACGAGGCGGGAGAGCGCCTGCAGGTCGACGACCAGGCGCTCCTGCCCGCCCGGTGAGACGTGCACGGCGATCGGGTCCGGAGCCGCCCACGTATCACCACCTGGATGGATCTCGACCAGAGACCATCCGGGCCAAACCCCATCCACTTGCAGGGTGCCACCGCCCTCACGGCTTCGATGACGCGGCACGTTGGATTGACAAAAGCTATAATGAAAAAATTAAAACCTCTGGGATGCTGTACCAAAGGATAAAGTTGAAAAAGATATTCTAAATTAAAAAAAAAGATGGAAAAAATACAAGCTAATCTTCGTAAATCTAGAAACATTTTATGAATCCCTTTACAAGGATTACAAAAAAAAACATTTAAAAGTTTTAAATTAAAATTCTGGGATGGCAAATTTTACTCCAATATGTTTTAGTCTGCTTAGAAAGGTTGGGCTTCGATAAAAAGCTTTAACAAGGAGTTTATATCCAGGAGGACCACCCCCTTCACCAGCATCGCCGTATCCTGCCATTTTGAGTCGCATCCCATCATCAACTCCCTCGGGAATAGGAATCTTGACACGTTCTTTTTTCTTCACTTTTCCTGCACCATGACATTCGGTGCAGGGATTAGAAATCACTTGTCCTGAGCCGTGGCAATGAGGACAGGTGCTTGACATACTAAAAAAACCTCGCGATTGGTGGAGTTGTCCAGACCCATGGCATGTAGAACAGTTTTTAATATCCTGAGGAGAGCGGGCACCATTTCCTTCTACACCTACTTCAAGGAGATCCCCGGCGAGATCCTCGAGGCCGCGCGCATGGACGGCGCCTCGCTGAAGAACGAACTGATCCACGTGCTGACGCCAATGGCGGTGCCGGGGATCGCCTCGACCCTGCTGCTCAACATCATCCTGGCGTGGAACGAGGCCTTCTGGACGCTGAACCTGACGGCGGCCAAGGCGGCGCCTCTGACGGCCTTCATCGCCAGCTACTCGTCCCCAGAGGGCCTGTTCTACGCCAAGCTCTCGGCGGCCTCGACCATGGCCATCGCGGTAATTCGTGAAACAGTTAATTTCTTCCGCTTTAGTGTAAAGCGAAGCGCTATCCTAAAAAATTGTACTGCGCTTAATCTTAAAGGCTTGTGCGAAACTAGGTGGGTCGAAAGACAAGATGCTATTCAGATCTCAAAACAGTTGTCTGTACCTATCTTTAAGGCCCTAGAGGAGATAGAGACAGACGGGGACTCGGTAACGTTGTCGAAAGAGAAGTCTGCTCAACAACTTCCTGAGCTTGGACTACATAGTGACCCCCATTGTGATGAATTCTTTTCTTGGGTCTAATGATTGCCCTTGAGCTTTGTTGACGGTGATTGCTAATCCCCGTTTCCCAGTCGTCATTTATATATCCCCCTGTGCCCCGGCGTCGCCGTTTTAGTTGTGTCCCTGTGTCCCAGTCGTCATTTATATTCACTGTGTCCTGGTCGTCATTTCCGTCCCGGTGTTCTTTTTTATGTTTTTACCTTTTTTATTTTTCTCCTTTTTTTTAAGTTTTTTCTTTTTAGTTTTTTCTTTTTTTAGCTTTTTTCGAGCCATATTAGTTACGCGCCATTGTAGTTGTGGTATTTATTTAAAGATCCTTTCAGATTAACAATTTCAGCGTTTAATCAAAGCGAGGAAACAAAACCAAAGTGTTGCTATCGCAACACTTTACTCGGCGAAACCGAACGAAGGTTGCCGCAACAGCTCACGTTGCCCATGCAACGTAGATCTAGTTTCAGCTTTTTTTGGTCAGTACCCTCAGTAATTGCTAGTTAATTTATTATTCAGACACCCTCTGTAATATTACTGCATCTGACACTACAGCCATAATTATTTTGTGGTGAGACAAACAGCCCAGCATTTGACGCCGACAATCGCCGGCGAGCCGTCCTCCGGTTTGAACAGCTGCACCACGCCTTCCTCGGCCATCTGGCCCAGCGCCTCGCCAAGCTTCTTGGCCTTCATCGCATCATGCAGCCGAACCCGGCGCAGGATCTCCGGCGCGAAATTGGGCACGCCCCGAAACAGCAGATCCTCGCCTTCGGTCAGCGTATCGCCGATGCGCAGGGTTCCGTGGTTCGGAATGCCGACGACATCGCCGGCAAATGCCTGGTCGGCAATGGCGCGCGTCCGGGCGAAAAAGAATCCGCCATAGCCGTGGCGATTGTGGCAAGGTTTACCGTCTCCCACAACGCACTCAGAATCTGGTCGAGGTGGGTTGGGTCTGGAGGCACCATGCGGCTGAAAAGATCGCCCATCTGGGTCGGCGCATCCCACACCCACGCCCAGATGATGTTGACGCTGCCGAGGGCCCAGGCAACGACGAGTGCGGTCAGGGCAAAGTAGCCGTAGCGCTGAAACCGTTGGGCCGGCGTGTAACGCGCCCAGTCTTGAAGCTGTACCTGTTCCATTATGCGATCCGCTTTCTGGGTCACAACGTGGCGGCTCATGATGCCGGTCATGCCAACGATGCCAACGTTCTGGCTGAAGGAGGTGTTTGGCAGGCCGCCGAAGACACCGGCCACAGCGGTGCCCAGACCGTCCGCATAAGTGGCGCCTTGGATTTCCGCATCGGTGGCGTCACGACCGGCACCGGCTTTGGCCGTGGCCGAAGCGTCGCCAACGGTTTCAATGGCCGAAACGATGGAGACCAGAGTCACCGCGATGACTGCACCAAGGCTAAACTCAAAGCCATAGGGCAGGGGTTTGATGATGGACTGTTCAGCTATACTGAACAAAATGGCTCTTTTAAATTTTGATTGGAAGTATTGAAAAATTATGGGCTGAAGAGGGGGCAATTGCCCTCAAATCTTTTTTGACTCTTAAAAAGGCACTAGAATTATGTTATTTCCAATCGAATTAGTTGCTTTAAAAGCTTCAATGATATAACTATCTTTGATAGAGCAGTAAAGGTGAAAAGAAAGGTAAAGAATACAGCATTAGACTTTACAGTCCCTACTGGTGGTGCTGACCTCCGTTTCTTGGCCCTTCAGCCTCTCCAAACTGCCTGAACAATACCTTTCCGATAAATCCGGTTTGGTTTCGAAGTATCTTCCGGAACGCGATGGGCCTCTTTCCAAGTTGGACTTTTGGAATTGGAACAAGTTCATATCACCCAATGAGATCCGTAAGCTCAATCCAACGATCCCTGATTTTGTCAGCGAGCGCTTGATCCAGGATATCCTGGCCTGTGAATCGACATTTTTATCGGTATCCGATCGGTTGCTGATCGGTGGAAGCGTGATGGAGCGAAAGCGACTTTATTATGAACTCGCGTTGCTCCTTCTATACAGGTCATTACCACGAATTATTTGATTCAAGTTTGAATTAACTTTTTTGCGTTCGTAGAAGATCCGTAAGAACTTTTAATATTGTAGAACAGCATTTTTAAATGACTTTTTTGGTTCATGAGGCTTTTACAATTAGCGTTTTTTCATCATTTGTGTTAGTTGAATAACAGCTTAATAATGGAATGCCTCATGAAAAATGTTGTAATTTGTATAAGTAAATCTGATGTGTATGTTTAATGTATCGTATGTCATAATTAGGTAAAATCCTTTTAAAAAATTTCACTGAATGTGTTTGGGATAATGACGGGCAAGGGAGGATGTTAGTTGCCCTCCAATCACTTTCGAGTATTAAAAAGGGCACTAGTCCTTTCAATTTCCAATCGAATGAGGCCTTTTAAAAGTTTCCGCGATAGCTCGTACGGTACGAAGTGCCCAGGTCTAAAAAAATATATATGTATTTTGCCTATGATACCTTATATACCCCCAGGCTATAGGTTACAGCACTTGCGCTGAAGGGTCTGCGGGCTGTCATCCTAAAAACATATATGGCTATATAACCCCTGCATCCACCTCGGCAGTTAAGACCAGGAAGAAGAATAAATTGGTACTAGTACGGTTGCAGAACTAACCAGTTCAGCAATTCATTTGCCCCATTTTATTACCAGTGCCTTTAACCCTTTCAGTCACGAATTTTATTGGTGAGGGTGAAAATTATGCAACTATTGTTTTTATGACTTCTGACTCTCCAAGATGATACAGTATTTTTGTATCTCTCGTTGTGACTGATTTTGAATGTATTTGTCTGAGGACAAAATGACACTGTTTTCGTGTCCAAATGGACCTACCTCAAGGGAGTGCCACGTGATTAGTGTCAGTGCATAATTTACAAATTTTTTTCCTCTTTAATACTTTGCCTCTACCTCTAAGGTTCTACCTCTCTCGTTAGTTCTACTTTCATTCACAAACTCTTCGCCTTGAAGTTTTAAATTAAGTGTTTCATTTAAACTATACCAGAACCGAACAAAAAGAGTATAAAACGCGAAATGATTTATAAAATTATTCCCATTGACTGTTTATTTCGGACAAAAAATAAGTAAATGTTTCTTTTGCTATTCCATATTCACAAATAGCCTTAGTCACAGTAACAAGAAATCGCATTTGCTAGTATTCGCAGTCACAAGTAGTTATAGTTAGCTATAGTATAAGTTGCAAGCAGTTGCATTTTACCAGACGCAAATAGGCACAGCTGCAGTCACAAGAAGTCGCACAACAAGTAGTTTCAAGCCACAGTTACAAGTAGCGGTAGCTGCTGTAACAGTAGTAGCATCATTTTCGGTCCTGAAAGTGTGAAGTTATTTCCCTAAGCAATTCCAAAGATATAGCAGATACATTTTTTTTATAGTCAGATTATCTTTGTTTGAATTTTTACGAATGAATTTTTTTTTAAATATAACTAATAAGCTTTACTTACCCATTTTCACGGTTCAACGTCAAAAAATTGAAAAAAAGTCTAGCATTACCTTAAAAACTTCTTAATTTTGAAAAAAAATCAAATTTTAGAGCATTAAGGTATGAATAACCCTAAAATAAGTCTAGGGGGCACATAATCTCATGTTTTAATTTCTTTGGTACTCTGGATTTCTGGGCAAGGGCATGTCCAGATTTTTTTTGTGGTGTGGGTTATTTTCCGCCGCCGAACTTTCTCGAAACAGTTCTCCCCGCCGACGAAACCGTGCAAGTTCCCAAGACCAGAGGCGTCGTCCACCGGCTACCGCAGCACGGATCCGATCCGCTTCCGGCCAACTTCCCACGCCCATGGCGCCTACCAGATGCCCGTCCCGCAGCAAGAGTTTGCGGACACCATCCCGACTCCGAGAGGCCATGACCTCCGTCACATTGGCATCTCCCAGGGGCTCACCGAAGGTTGCCACGTCGACCCCCAAGAGTTTCAATTTGGCTGACTGATCCCCCCCCAATGTCACAGGATCTGGTCGGAATTTAAAATTAAGCTTTAAAGCGCAAGACCCTTCTAAATATCAAATTTTATTAAGATCTGGTCACCCTTTCGTAAGTTAAAAATACCTCAATTTTCAAAATTATCCCCCCCCCCAAATCCACCAAAGAGAGCAGATCCGGTCCGATTATGTCAGTCACGTGTCTTAGACAAGTTTTTAACAAACAGATACAACGTAGAAACAATAGGGAAAATCTTTTCAAGACAATGGAAATTATTTATGTAGATATTTCGGTCCGCTAGATCATATTCCTTTGCAGTCACTTCGTTTGGAGAGATTTGCGAAGGATCGAAATAGCTTGCAATCTCTTTCTGGCGAAATAGAGCATTATCATCGATACTCAGCTTTGCATCCACCGCCCAAATGTCTCCATCAGGCGTTTCTACAAGAGGGTTGATTTCAAGCAAATCAGCATCGGTTTCAATAAAAGCTTTTGCTAAAGCCTTGGCTGTCTTCATTCCTTGCTTGGCTGTCTCTCCTTTCCACCCCATAAAGTTTGCCAATCTCACTAAGTGATAGGGGTCTTGCCGCGTGATGCATTGAAGCAAGAGCTTAAAGGGTTGGGCTATCGTTTCGTTAGGCAAGCAAGTCAAGCCGGTACAGTAGAATGGGCATCACAGCGGGTGCGCATTCGCAGCCGTGGTTTTGACTTTCCTGATGGTCAGGAGCCGGCACGTGACATGATGTTGGATTTTAATGGCAGTCAACTGTTGAAGATCAGCAGTGCGGGTCAGTCGCTGTCATTGGCACGGCTAGAGCCAATTCTGATTGGTGGTATTTATCCAAAGGACAACGAAGACCGCCTGCTGCAGTGAGAGGAAGCGCACGGGCTCGTCCGTCGGGCCCGGGAACGCGGTCGGCTTCGACTTCCGCTTGGCCTTCATGTAGCGGTACCACTCCGCGCACGTGATCTCGTTGACCGAGATGTAATAGACCTTCGGCAGCTGGTAGGTCTTGCCGTTCGGCGCCTTCCATTCCCCACCGGGAATCTGAACCATCTCTGCGTCCAGGACACCTTCGGAGTTCAGGTCGAGCCACACGGCCCTGCGCTTCTGGTAGCGCTTCACCGTCGTGTCGACGAACGCGGCTCACGCTCTCCTACACTCACCCGATAAAGCCTGTCAGGATTTTCTGCTAGTGCCGCACAAAGAAAAGCCCCTTTTTCTTTTAAAAAGGCTCCTTCTTTGATAAGCCCTGCTAATACAGCTCGGTAATCCTCAATATAATCCTTAAAAGATCTAGCCTCTGCGTTTGGTACAAGCTGCCCTAAAGGGAAAACCAAAGGAAGAGCCAGTTCATTAAAGAGAGCCTCTAGCTCTTTATCACTAAGTAAAATAGGAAAGGTTATCCATTTAGAGGCAAAGAATCTGAGGGGGGATATCTGCCCTCCAATTTGAATCTTAAGAAAGGCACTAGAACTTCTGATTACCAATCCAATGAGCCCCCTCAAAAGTTTATACGAGCCTATCCCAAAGCTTATATGATCCCCCTTTTCTACATTAATCTTAAATGCCCCCAGGGTACAACTTACAACCTTTGCACTGAAATATGTGGAGGGGGGGGGGTTGTTGTCCTCAAAGACATAATTTCCGAACCTTTCAACTATGTTGAACAAAATTACTATCTCAAAACTTTGATTGGAAGTGTTTGTGGGACGCCCGTCGAGCTGCTCGGCGACGAGCTGATCGTCGACGAAGACGCGCACCGCGGTCGTGTCGGCGCCGCTTGGACCCTTCGCCGCGATCACGATGGACGGCAGGAGCGCGTTCACTTCGCCGAGCCAGCGTTCGCAGTCCGGTTGCACGAAGTCGGGACAGGTCTGTTGAACGCAGACGAGCAGCTCCTCTCGCGCTGCGGCGAGCTTCCCGTCTTGGCGCCTCTGCTGGCCGGCTTCGTAAGCCTCGATGCATCGAGCCCGATCGGGCTCGGCGTGCGATAGTTGTTGTTTGAGGACTTGATCGGCATGGTATTCAATCCCGTGTGATCGTTTGCCACTCTCATCCACCAGATTATCGTTCTGTTGTTGTAATTGTTGGTGTACAATTTCAAGTTGACTCTTATCAAAATAAACAACAGGACTTGTAGCAACCACTTCTCCCGCTTGGACAGTATGTTTCGTAAAAGCACCCCGTCCAACACCACCACTATGATTCGGTGACGTACTATTGGCTCCAAGAACTTTGGATGGACCAATGGATAACGTATCAAGACAAATTCCGTTTCAGTTTTCTTTTTCTTCTTATTTTCCAGACGTAAAAACATATCGCCGAATCTTTGTTTTTTTAACTAAAATCTGGTAGGCATTGATGACCTTAAACCTAAAAATTAAAAAAGAAAAAACTAAAAAAAATTAAAAAAAGTAAAAACTACCAAAAAAATTAAAAAGAAAAAAAACTGAATATTACTAAAAAAAAACTAAAAAAGTCTAAAAAACTAAAAAAAACTGAAAAAAAGGTAAAAACTAAAAAAACTAAAAAGAAAGGGTGGGGTGGCTGTTGGGGGTCCATTGAATTACAGATTTTCGAACCTACAATGGCTTTTTCTCTTTTTATGTAGAGGCAACTAGCTTCTCTCAGCACAAAAGATGACACTAGCTCAATAAAATCTGGCTCTAAAAGCGAGCATGATACCCTTAAAGAAGAAATAGACGAAATTCTTGCAGGAGATTGCCTTTATTGTGGGGACCTTATGATCGAGTAAGTATCTTTAGCTTTATCAAAAATAAGATCTAAAAATTTTGGAGTATCTTTGTTTGTTTTTCTTTTCGCTTTTTTTTTTCTTCTTAAGAATTTTCTATCTGTAAAACTACAAATTGCAGCCTATTGAGCTCTGAAGCACAATAAGCAAGTAATTCATTGTAATGGATTTCAGTAGGGGCCTCTGACCGCAATTTAGCAATTGCAATTGGCCCTCGAACGCCAAAATTTAATTGCAATGAGCTTGTTGAATGCGGGAATAGATAAATGTGTATATTTCATTGGCGGGGAGTTGACTGGTAGCCCCTGACCATGATTATCACTTGTCGTAGAGGAAGAAATGTCTTCCTAAACTGCCAGAATAAACCTATGTAGAAAATCGGTAATTTCCGTTTTTACCATGAAAATACGACTATGTCCCAGAACATATAATATATAAGCAGTGCCTTACCCAGGATTGTTGTTCAGAGGGTTTACACTGTACCTCCCTCCTCGATACGGCCTTGCATATAAGGTAATTTTTGCTGCAAAACTGGAAAAACAGTTTTGAGATCGAAAGAGGTCTATCCTATGTTAAAAATTAATTAGTAAGATGGTGTTAGATCAGGAATCAGCAAGCTACGACCAATAGGGGGCAAAAAAGTGAAAATTATGATTTAGGGGAGAGAATGAAATTTTTGGGAAAATTAATGTTAACGACCGGTCCCTACTTTTGCCTTATGTGTGGATATGAGAATGAGAATCTCTCTCATATTGTATCCGAAAGTAAAGAGCTGTCTGAGTTGTGTAATGAATGTTTGGGATGAGTGTTTGGGAGTGAATGTTGGTTAATTGAGCGGATGGCTGAGAGAAACACGTGTGCTATTAAAAAGTTGTGTAAGTTTCTTCATTTAGGGATTAAACGTAAGGAACTATGCTTGAGGAGATAGCTTGCTACCCTCGTTACAAGTGCCATATGAGCTCTTAGCTCTTGTTACTTTTACAAAAAAAGAAATTGAATATTTACACCGAACTTTACTTTATTATTGTGGAAGGATTTAGTTGTTTTTTAATATTAATTTTACCTTTGGTTTTGTTGTTTTGCTACTCTGTAGGCTGTTTGCTTTCCCTAAGTATTAGTATGGTTTATTTAGATTTATAGCCAGGATTGTCATTTTTTTCTTTTTCTAACGGCCGAGGTAAGCTTATTATATTTGTGTTTTTTTTTGTCTGTTTTGTATTCCTACCTGTTACTACCCCGTTTGCCATGGGTCTAAACCCATTCGACTTGCATGCCTTATCCACGCCGCCAGCATTCATCCTGAGCTAGGATCAAACTCTGACATAAGAAAACTACATTACTGTAGAGTTCCGATTGAACGGAACAAAAGAGAAAACAGTACACATATGTGTAACGTCTATCTTTTATTCACAAATAGATTGATGTCTGTTTGGTAATTGTGATACTCATCACAATACCGGAATATAGACGGGTCGTTTGTAAAATGAATTACAAACTTTGTCGGCATTTGAACGAGCAGGTGCTCGTCATCATTCCATCAGCCTGCCTGTAAGCCTCTCAAGTCCTCTGGGTTTCCTAAAATCGTGGTGCTTGAAGGAATGGGATAATTATTATTCAATTTTATATTTGAAAAAAAGAGATTTTTAAAATCAGTCCTCGTGAGAGTGAGGGTTTCTTTTTAATTATATCAGCCCTCTTAGTAGGATAAAGAGTCTTCTATATGAAGAAAATTCAGAAAATAGAACTTCATATTATACGAATAAATGATGTAGCAGGAGGAAAGGGTCTTCTTTACTAACTTCTTTGCGTCCTGAAGTAGCTGAGCTGAAGAAGAAATTGGATAATTTCGTGGAACGAGATTGTATACCTGCAGAAGAAGAATTTGACAATCATCTCAAGAATCGTTATGGGAAGGATCGATGGTCCATCGAGGCTATCCCACCCTGTCTAGAACGTCTCAAGGCGAAATCCAGATCTCTTGGACTTTGGAACTTGTTCATTCCTCCTCGTTTAATTCCTAAACTTCCAAAGGGTTCTGGTTGTGATCAAACTCTGCTACCGACGGTACCCGTACTCACTTGCAGCTTTCAATGGGATTTTGAGTTCGTAGCTGGCGGTACCAAACGAGCGCGTGAACGCTAGCTCGCCATCAAACTCGGCTACGGTGAGCCGCAGCGGATCCTCTTGGGTATCGTGGATTTCGAGGTTCACCAGGCTCTGTTCAAAGCGACGGCGGCGTTCGTCCTCGGTGGGCTGTTGCCCGCCCGCACGGCGTCCGAAGCCACCTTGGCCAGCCATAGCCACTAGTCCTATGGGGTACTTAATGCCAAACGTCTTCCCTTTTCCACCCTCACTCGGCGCTTCAATGGCGGCCAGCGCGATGGTCATGATCTCCGCCGACAGGATGAAGTCGGTCTTGATGGCCCCCTTGATCTTCTGCTCCTCCAGATGGCCCGGGTCCTTGATGCTCATGTCCTCATCAATGGCGTGGCTGGCATGGGGAAACAGCACGTGAAAGATCTTCTCGGCCCCCTCGAAACACAGGTAAGACCCGCCCAGCATCAGCAAGGGCGTGATCAGCCAAGGCGCGAAATTCGCCAGCAGCATCGCCACCGGCAGCAGCAGGATCAGCTTCGACAAGTAACTGCCTTCCACGTTTAGCTTGACATAAACATTATTCTTCAATTTTTTCGGGGATTAACTATTCCGTGCATTCCGTATATACCCACTTTCTTAGCCCCCTCTTCTGTACAACCCTTTTGCAATGCCATATAGTGCCCGTATCTTTTTCTTCCGTAATTGATGCTCTAAAAAGTTTAAAATCTGATTCAACAGATAAGCACTGTATTTTTAAGATGCATATGTCGACTGATTGCAACCCCCTTATATCTGACCTTCAACTTCTTTTTCAAATGTGCCCCGCCAGTCAGGCTATCGCCGCCATCGCCGCCACGCAGTGTATCGTTACCCGCACCGCCCAATATGGTATCGGCTTCCGTGCTGCCGGTGATGGCGTCATTGCCGGCACCGCCGTCGATGCTGTCCACATTGTCGAGATCGGTGCCGGAGAAGTCGAGCCGGTCGCCGCGTGATGTGCCTTCAATGGTATTGTCGCCGGCGCCCAGATCGATATTCTCGATTGAGTTGCTGGCACCGAACCGGTTCAGGCTCAACGCGTCGTTGCCGCTGCCACCCTGGATTCGCATTTGTGTCCGCAACTTTATGTTCTAACTCGTTATCATCATCGAGAAGTTTCACACCTGTAAGATCGAATTTAGATTCGTTCAAGATGTATTTCTCTGGATTGAAATCAGGAGTTTCTGGAGGACGAACAGTATTATTGAATTCTTTATCTGCTGGATCCGTTACGTTAGTGATGAGAGCTTTCGCTGTTCCGTCATGTTTAACTTCTACAGTTACTACTGCTTTCATCGCATCGTAAGTGACAGTTCCGTCAGTACCTTTAACTTCTTCTACTGTGTAGAAAACTGGGTGCAGGAAGAAAGTCGTATCCTCGACCTAGGCTGTGGCGACGGCTCCTTGCTGCAATTGTTGAGTGATAAAAAGCAGGTAGAAGGCTACGGCATCGAAATCGACCCCGACAATATTACCGACTGCGTTAAAGCAGGCGTCAACGTTATTGAGCAGGACCTGGATCTCGGCCTCGCCAATTTCGAATCCAACAGCTTCGATACCGTCATCATGGCACAAGCGCTACAGGCAGTGCATCACCCCCATATATTGCTGGATGAGATGCTCAGGGTTGTACTTCTAAAATTTCACCTGTGTGAGGATCAATTTCTACAGAAATTTCTTGGTCACCAATTTCAAATTCTGCTTCGTAGATGAATGATTGACCTTCTCTTTCCATTCCTATCTCATCAAGATTAGATGACTCTGTGTTTAGATGAGCAATTGCAATTTCTGCTGCCTCATCCATTGAGATCTCAGCTGATTGTATGTCCCATAGTGAGCCTGTAGCATAAGAACTACCTATGGTGACTACACCTATGGCAACAGCAACTACAGCTGCAATGATTCCAATTTGTTCACTTGTTGTCGTTGTCGTTGTCGTGGTTGTAAAATGATAATCATAATACTAGTTCTTCTGTGTATGGTTGTTGTTGCTGTTTTTTTGTTGTTGTTGTTGTTGTGGTGGTGGACGTTTGTTTGTTTGTTGTGAGGAAGGAATTTTTTTGCGACGTACTACAAGGGAATAAAATTCTAAAAATCATACTCTAGTAGTTGTTATAATGTAAGAAAAGATAAGCAATAAAAACCCAAAAGTTATTACAGTAGATGATAGAAGCCACATTCTTATTCTATTCTATTCCCTCTTGACTATGCACGTACCCGTCTGGCTTCTGACGTTGGTAGTGGAAAGCAGCAGTTCAATGGTCTTGTTGACTGCCTTGTCAAGACAGTCCGATCAAGTGGTTTTGGTGGTCTCTACAATGGAATTGGTGTATCCATTGTGGGTATCATTCCCTACCGTGGGGTCTACTTTGGTCTCTTTGATACCCTTTCTGGTTACAACCCCTACCAGAAGCACGAGAACAGCTTCCTCCGTGCCGCCTCCAAGTTTGTCTGTGCACAGTTCTCTGCTATTTCAGCTTACCAAATCTAATTCTACCAGTGACGTTGAATCTTTTCAACCATGTTTGAATCTTACCAATGGCGGTTTGAATCTAACCAAAGACGTAAGCAATTTTTAGCACTTAAAAATAAGTGATAATTACTTAAGAAATGAATGTCGACATTTGCCCTTATATGCAGATACCACAGACATATTACAAAATATCTTAGAACGAACTTCCCCCTTCAGTCGTCGTGATGAGCTTTTTCGCTAGCGTTGGCTTTCCTCTAGCTCTAGCTCTTGCTTTTTGAAAATACTTTTGGGGGCCGTATATGAAAGGGGCTGTCCCCTCCTCAACGCCCCGCTCTTTACGCTAAAGTTTGACTCTTTTTCACAACTCTACTCTTTAAAACAATAAACACAGAAATTAATTTAAAAATTCGTTTCCACAAAACAAGTCTTACAAAGAAAAGTAAAGAACGCCATTAAGCCAAAAATGAAGCGTAAAACTACCACATATTACCACCAATAAATAAATGAAACTAAAAAAAAACAGAAATTACAATAAATAACGGAACAAAACTCCAAACGAACAAAAATTAACAGAAAGCTTCCTGAGCCTGGTCAGCGAGCGGCTCCAGGCGCACAGCAAGACAGCGGATGCGGATCTAGCCAAGCGCCACGCCGCGATTGAGAGCTTGGTAAAGCCGCTGGATCAGAAGCTGGGACAGTTCGGCGAGCGGATCAAGGAGATCGAGCAAGCACGCAACGAGGCCTATGGCGCGATTCAAGCGCAGGTGAAACATCTGGCCGAGGGCCAGGCGGCGCTGGGCGGCGAGACCCGCAAGCTGGTTCAAGCCTTACGCGCACCCAAGACCCGCGGCCGCTGCCGAGCCGGAGCGACGGGTCTGGTAGACCGGCATCTGGTAGGTTTCCGGGTAGGCCTTGAACATGGCGATCTGACCTGGCGTCAGGTTGGCCTCGTACTGGCTCAGGTTGGCCGCGGTGATGGTGAACAGCGGCTTGTCTTCCGGGAACGGGTCGACGTGATGCTGGCCCGAGCGGGTGTAACCGGCCGGTGCCTTGGTGATGCCACCGGTCCAGGCCGGGATGGTGCCAGCAGCATTGCCGGCTTTCTCGGCACCGAAGGGCGTCAGGGTGTCGCCGAGTTGGGTGGTTCGCGATGGAGTCCTGTGGATCACGAGCTTAGACGAGGCGCAAGCCTATCCGAAGACGGCGGTGTACGACGTGCGAGACCTCTGCCGCGACGCTGGCGAGTCCGAGGCGCTTATCGATGCAATCACCTCCCAAGCTGAACCATCGTCCTGGGACGATGTTGGTGGCGAAGGCAGCATCCAATACCCGAAACCGGGCATACTTGTTATCGGACAGCTTGAACGAGTCCACCAGAAAGTGCACGGCTTGCTCGAAACGTATCGATCGGCATTGCGTGCATCTGGGATAAATGAAAGTATCAAAGAATATGGAATCAAAATCAAAGTGTTTCCTAAAATAAATTTAGATGTTTTTTGCATACCAATAACTACTGGAAGCATTGGAACTTCTGCTTGCGCATATTCGTCTTTGATTTTCATTGCAAGACACCAAAAGTGTGAAGGAGTCCAAACAAAAACTAAGAAGCCAACTAAAAATCCTAACAAATCCATACTACCAGTTGCTGCTGCCCATCCAGCCCAAGCTGCAGCACTACCTGCAATACCGCCAATTACAATGTTTGATATTGATATTTACATTCATCAGTATTCAATGATTATCAACAACAAATCACCCTTTACAGGCACATACATCATCGTTTAGACTTTGATCTGATCTAATCTGAAGTTAAAGAAGCTCTATAGATCAAAGTCGTGATGTTTGCCAATCATAGATGTCGCTTGCAATAATCATAAATCAAAATTTCAGGTAAATAATCGGACTACAAATTTAACCATCATTAATATATTGAAATAGAATTAGACGTGAAAATCAATTTTGTTTGCATTTGTTTTAGTTTTTTCGTGTAGAAATTATTATACTTGAGAGCCACGCTTTCGTAGGTCATGGGTCGGCGAAAAGTATAGTCGGGGCTTCGTTTTAAGTTGGGAACTTTAGGCAAGGCGGCGAGAGCTTTGTCTGTGAATAATTTTTCCGCAAGCTTTAAGCTCATGTGATTTGCAAATGCGGGCGAGGCAAACAGGGCGCCTGCGATACCTGCGGTCGAGAACCCCAGCAACTTTAAAAAATGCCGGCGGTTGTTGAATACGTTTTCAGGAGTGATATCTTTTTCAGGGACATGCCATGATTATCAAGGTAGATTATTTCCACGGCTTCCTAAAAAGCTACACGAGTACAGGGCTCACCTGGAAGCGCTTGCTCAACATGCTCTATATCTACCTGCGCCTCCCCTTCCACCTTATCTTCAATCGTCCTGATCGCGTCCTTGTCCGCACAACCCCCCCTTGCATTCAGCTCTATACTGTTTTCTGGTGCAGCCTACTTCGCATCCCCACCATCTGCTGGCTGATGGACTATCACCCCGAAATTGAAATTCGCCATTTCAAACGCCACGGGTTCTTGAAGCCCTTGCTTTAAGCGTTTTCCAAGATTCCCTGTTTCCCCCTCAAACTCCCCCAATATCACCTGACACAGTCGGGATTTTAAAATAAGAGCTCTTAGACACGAAGTACTTCTAAATATCAAATTTCATTAAGATCCGATCACCCATTCGTAAGTTAAAAATACCTCATTTTTTTCAATTTTCCCTCTCCCTTCAGGCCCCCAGATGGTGTAATCGAGGAACCGACTGTTATCAAGTCAATTTATGCAGGTCCCTGACACGCCTACCAATTTTCATCGTCCTTGTACGCCCCAATACCCCCTCTTCACACTATAGTTCGAATTTTGTTCCATTTCTTTAAGAATGACCCCTGAATCACAAAGGTCGTTTAAATAGAATAAATAGCTCTTTTGAAATTACTAAAAATACTTTAGCGTAAAGAGTGAGGTATTGACGAAGGGACAACCCGCCTCATATACGTAATAATTTCTGTTCGTTTTAGGTTTTAATGTTGTTCCTTACTTTCAGTTGAAAAAACTTGTTCTCTTATATTTAATTTCTGAACGTTGTTGAATCAATGTAGATTTTGATTTTGCTCGTAGAGGGGGTAAAGACGAGTGGGGCACCACTATGCGCGGGACGGGTTCAGCGGTAGTCAATTGTAAGATGATTGACTGGCCGGACCGTTGAACGCGGGGTGGTTCTCTTAGCAAGGTCCGACGGGGCTTAGGGGTCGCTGGGTCCAAAACCCCGCCGGATGACTGACACCCCCCTAGATTGATATAAGGGGGGCGTGCTGACAGAGCACAGTCAGTCTGAAGCATTAGAAATAGTCAGCCACATACATTATTCGGCTAAGGGCGCAGTGGATGCTTTGGCTGAGCAGGGTCGCTCCTTACTATAGTTCGTTACCACGAACTGTTTGATGATGTTGCGTTGGAAAAGAGATATGTGCTTCTATTGTTTCCTTCCCCCTGGCTTTATTTTAGAACGGAAAATCGCAAAAACTGAGTGTGGCTCATTTTACATGGAAGCATTTTTCATTTTTTGTATTACGGGACCCAGAGATCGAATCATGCTGCAGCAATGCACTGCAGGGCCGACGCAGGGACCTTAGTAGTCAAGAACCGTCTTTAATCTGATACAATACAATATCAATCTGACCGGATCGGCATAGTAGAGTTGGCAGCCCCGACACCGCACCACTACCAACTCGCCCTTCCGCCAGACAACATCGGACTGCGCCGATTCACAGCTCGGACAGGAGCGTCGTACCAAGGCCGGCTCACTCATGGATGTAGTCCCATTCCGGTTTCCAAATTCATCAAAACTCACTCACCACCACGGGCCGCACCGATTCATCATCAATACCAGCGCCTCGCCGTTCCTGCGGATAGCCGAGACAATACGATAGGTATCGAACCCCATCAATGACCCGATCTCGTATCACTCATATAATTCTTATACAGGCCCCTCTTCCTCTCTTATAAATATAAAGCATTTCCACTAATACTCCCAGCTGCGTTTATAACTTTCTTCCCTAAGACACTATAAGCAACTTCTCAAACAATTTTCTTAAAATTACTCAACTCAGCTTCAATATTGTCAAATTTTGAACTCTTCAGTTTAGTATTTACCTGTTCCTTGAAAGTTTCTCTCGAATTCATACCTTGGAGTCGATCAGTGTCGACAACAAAACAATTTTTTTTTATTAGTCATCTTGACAGGGTTAGTCCATTGGTCTAATTTATGCATTCTCACGCGCTCCGATTACAGCTGCATCTAGTCTTTTGAGGGAAATGCTTGACTTATTTGAAGGGACTACAGCCAGCAAGTATATATTATAGAAATCAGTTTCTTATTGTTGAGTAGAATATTTTTTGCTCTATTTTTAGATACCCCACAACAACAGTGTCAAGTGCAGCAATATAGAATGCAAACCCGTAACAGGTTTTATAATTATTTTGGAATCATAAAAAAAATAATTGTCGATTTTAAGATTTAATAAGAGTGTATTCGAATTTGTACAATGGAATCCTTGAACTGGCAACAGGTTAAGAATTGGTTTCAAGTTAAGACATGTTATTTTGGTAAAGAAACAGATCATAGCCCGATAAATCGGGAGGAGTGGAAGCACTGTCCCAGGTTTAACCCATAAAAGATAACAACAAATATTTATCCGGCCACGTGACACTCGATCAGGATGAAACTGGATGGGAAGAATAAAAACCTCTCTAAGATACGTGACTGACATAACCGGACCAGATCTGCTCTCTTTGGTTGAGTTGGGGGGCCCGGTTTTGCTAGTTTAGGCACTTCCAGATAATCTAGGACGATGAAATTTGGCAGGTGTATCAGGGACTGGACCAGATTAAATTAGAAGTAGTCGTTTCCTCGATTCGACCATCTGGGAGGGAGTGGGGGGACGGTAAATTTGGAAAAATTAGAAAAAATTAGGTATTTAGCACTTACGAACGGGTGATCGTATCTTAATGAAATTTAATATGTAGAAGGATATCGTGACTCAGAGCTCTTATTTTAAATTTCAACCGGATCTGGTGACATTAGGGGGTGTTAGCCGTACTGCAGCTCGGCATCGCCCGAACCGGCGTGCACGACGGCGAAGTCGCGACGAGTCACGAAGCCGGCCAACGAGTCGCCATCCAGCTCGCCGCACGCCACGTCGACCGCGAAGGTCCCACCGGTCGCCACATCGGCGCCCGCGGTGAAGTCGGTCGGGTCGAGCGCACCGCTACCGGTGTAGGTGTAGACGCGCAGGTCCGTGCCCGGCGTCGGGAACAGCACCGGAAGCACGACGGCCAAGTCGTTCGACCCGTCGCCGTCGAGATCGCTACAACAGTAGCAGTTCTCATGGGGCCATTATTGGTGAAAGAATAAGTCACAATTGCTTTCTTCTCCATGAATACTGGGCACTCCCTGGCGTTAGCAGCATGGTTACCATTGCAGTTAAGGCACTTGAGTACCTGATCTTCTTTTACTGTTTCGGACTGCGGACATTAATTATGGGTGTTTTGTCCACTACATATTATGTATCTTCTGCTTCTGCGGCAATTTGAAGCCATGTTGCCAAAACCTTGACAACTGAAGCACTGTATTGTCCGGAGGATAAACTGCCTAACTGAATGGAATTTTGATACCAATAGTTACATAAAAAAATCGCATTTTAATGCTGATTTTAAATATATAACTTTCGTCAAGATTAGTCTTACCTATCAAAAGTTGCCAGCCTGAGAAAATTTGCCTGATTTTAGGAAATAGGGGAAAACCGCCCCTAAAAGTCATATAATCTTAACGAAAATCACACCATCAGATTCAGCATATTAGAGAACCTTATTGTAGAAATTTAAAGCTCCTATCTACAAAAATGTGGAATTTTGTATTTTTTGCCAGAAGACAAATCACGGTTTCCGTTAGAATGAGGCCTCTCGCAAGATTATCGGACCACTGGGTCGATACGATCACCCCCGGGAATAAAACAACAAAAAAACAAACAAATACACACGCATCCGTGATCTGCCTTGTGGCAAAAAATACAAAATTCCACATTTGTGTAGATAGGTGCTTGAAACTTCTACAATAGGGTTCTCTGATACGCCAAATCTGATGGTGTGATTTTCGTTAAGATTCTATGACTTTTAGGGGTTGTTTTCCCCTATTTTCTAAAATAAGGCTCTTGATGAAACTTATCTCATCGTGCCTGGCCCGCTCCCGCGAATCTTGGTAGACATCGCGGCGACGTGTGGAGTGGTGAGGAGTCTGCGATGCGCACCACCTGGGGCATCCTGTTCATGACGCTTCTGGTCGGGCTGGGCATGGGTTGCGCCGGCGGCGAGACCGACGACAGCCGCTCGCGCGGGAGCTCGACCGGCTACCTGTACGACCTGCCCGACATGCAGCTCGCCCGGTACCACCGCGAGGTGGGCGCGCGCTACCTCGAGAGGGCGTACGCTTCCCGGCGCGAGATGGACCGGGTTCAGCCAACGGGACCGGAACGCCGTGCGATGCACGCTTTCATGCAAGGGCGCGAACAGAAACGTCATCACCACGCCATGCGCCAGAGTCGCCACCGCGATCACGAGTACGCTTTCGGAGATCATGATGACGGAACCTGTCCCCACCAGCGTGCCCAGATGCAGCCCCATGCGGCACAATCCCGGTCCGTCCCGCTTGGTCGAGAACGTGGCTAACTCCTTGGTCGTCAAGGGACTTGGCTTCATGGACATGGCCGCACTTTGCCGATCCCGTCGACAGTCAAAAACATGTTTTTTTTTATTTAATTTCTGAACGTTTTTGAATCAATGCATGTTTTGATTTTGGCTCTCCTGAAATGAATAATTAAAAATAAATTTGTATATTTTTTTTGCTAAATGGCTTTCTCATAGTTTTGATCGAAAGATTTTGAGAAAAAAGGAGCGGGGGAGGAGGCCTAGCTGCCCTCCGATTTTTGGTTATTTAAAAAGGCAACTAGAACTTTTAATTTATACGTAACTTACAAATTAGCTTACGTAGCGAACTTTTGTATTCTCATGTTTTTGTCAGAAATTAAATAAAAAAAAAAAAATTTTTTTAACCGAAAGTAAGGTTTTAAAACTTAAACATAAGGTTTTTGTTTTAAAACTTAAAACAAACAAAAATTACTCCGTATATGAAAGGGGCTGTTCCCTCCGCAATATCCCGCTCATTACACTAAAGTTTTGACTGTTTTAAAAAGTAGAGTAGAGAGAAGGGGTCAAACTTTAGCGCAAAGAGCGGGGTGTTGAGGAGGGAACAGCTCCTTTCGTATACGGAGTGATTCATGTTCGTTTTAAGTTTTAATGTCCTTTAGTGTAAAGAGCGAGGTATCGACGAGGGTTGAACCCCCTCATATACGCAATAAAAACACACGAATACAGAAGTTCGTTACGTAAGTTAATTCGCAAGTTACATATATTTTTTACCAATGAAAATGTTTGTAAAAAAATTAAAAGTTCTAGTTGCTTTTTTAAGTAATCAAAAAATTGGAGGGCAACTAGGCCTCATCCCTCGCTCATTTTCCTCAAAATCTTCCGATTAATTGCAATTGATTAATATGCAAATTTCATTTTAATTATTTATGTGCGGAGTGACCCGGAAAAACCCAAAAAAAGCAACCCAATATTCCATAGGTATTTACAGCTATGTCCATTCCTAGAAAAAAAAAAAACAACAAAAACAAATAAACACGCATCCGTGATCTCTCTTCTGGGAAAAAATAAAAAATTCCAGCTTTTTGGATTAGGAGGTTGAACCTATATAGTACGGTTTTCTGATACGCTGAATTTGATGGTTGGGTTATCATTCAGATTGTATGACTTTTATGGGGTGTTTCCCCCTTTTTTCAAAAATACCTTGCTTTTCCTCGTTTATGGAGTTGTGGGATTTGGGAAGGATATTTCTAAGAGGGAAAAATTTGGATATGATTGATAGGTAAAAGTTATGGGGACGAAGAATTTAGAGAAATGGGAAAGTTCTAGGATGATAGCTATGGCACATCAGGTTACTTTTTCTCTTAGTCTTAGTAGCAGCTGTAGTAGTAGTAGTAGTAGCCTTAGCTTTAGTGGGAGCATTAGCATTAAAATTAATAACAGTATGAGTAGAAGCAATAGCATAAGTATGTAACTATTCTCTTTTGGTTTGTTCAACATCTCCAATCCAAAGCCATCCTGGTTCCCGCCAACCGGTTCGAAATTCTTGAATGTCAGGCAGCGCTGGATGCCAATTATCTTGGCCATCAGGATACGCCACCGATCGGCCATGGCGCGTTGGATGTTCTGGCACAGCATGTACTCGGTTCTGCCTGCGGGGAACCTTTTTTTGAAGATCAGCTTTATGAAGAGATCATTTCATCTGCACCCTATGCAAGCCTGTCAAGGGAACGCTTCCAGCAGGTTCTGAATTTTGTTGCTACCGGAGGATATGCACTCAAGACCTATGATGACCTTGCTCATGTCTCCGACTCACCGTCGAAGCTCTCAGAAGTCCAACAGATCCTTGCTGATGAACCTTAAAGATAGGGCTGTCGATTAATTGGCAGAAGACAAAAGTGATGTTTGTTGAACCCCATAACTCACCGCGTCCCCCCGCCTAGTGCTAATGGTCGATGACAAGCCAGCTGAGATTGTTGAGGAATTTACATACCTTGACTCTATCCTCTCAAATGACAGATCAATCCTCAAAGATCTAATGTACCAAATCCCCAAAGCCTCAGAAGTGGTGCATGTGTTCTGTAGTGTTTTTGTGTCATTCAATTACTTTAATTTTCAGAAATCACGGATCCTTTACAAATTAAGAATGATGAACCCATGAAAGTTTCAAATTTTTTTCATTCATTCTATGGTTTGGATACTCCTTCATGGAACTCTTTTCAGGCTCTGGCTGGTTGTTTCACGTTAAACGAAGAAGGTATGCTTTCAAACAGTAAGAATACAAAAGCCTTTTCAACTTGTTAATTTTCCATTATGCTAAAAAAAATTTGTCATATCAAGCATTATCTGCAGATGAACCAGCTCGGTTTCCAGTCTGGCATCGGTTGCCAGCACGTGCATCGTACTCTGGCTTGTCTTTTTAAAGATTCTTCTGGTAAAGGGTATGGTCTTCACATTTTTGCCCTTGATCTTTCTAATGGTTTCGATAGTATTGTACACAGTCAGGCTCTTTATTCTCTTTATAGTCACGGCATTAACCTTTCGCTGATTTTTCTTCTTAAGAGTTTTGATATGGTAAATCCTATCTTTGAATTAAAACTAATGGTACCCTTTTTTCTTTTATTGCCCCTGTTCGTCAGACGGGCTACTTTATGTCAAAGGCTTTTGGAAATCGGAACTAAGTTTCGACTAACGTTTTGAAATCCTAACTCTAAACTGTATATTTATTATGGTAAATATTTATAATATTAGATAACGTTAACACTAAATTTTGTATTAAAAAATAACTAAATGTTATGTTTATGTTTTGAAAATCAAAAACTTAAGACGGGGATTTTTTTTTACGGTATATTGGGCATTTGTTAATTAATTAATATACCATGTGCTTTAGAACTTTCTGTGCTTTCCTTTTTCGTGCTCCGATGCCCTCCAATTTTTTGGTCACTTAAAAAGGGCACTAGAACTTTTCATTTCCGTTCTTGTGACATTCTAAGACCAGTTGGTTGATATGATGACCCCTGGGAAAAAGAAAAAAAACAAACAAATAAACACGCACCCGTGATTTGTCTTCTGGCAAAAAATACAAAATTCCACATTTTTGTAAATAGAAGCTTGAAACTTCTATTGCAGGGTTCTCTGATACGCTGAATCTGATGGTGTGATTTTTGTTATGATTCTATAGCTTTTAGGGGGTGTTTCCCCCTGGTTTATTTCTAGTTCCAATTGTTTTCATGCAATAATTAGTTGCTTATTGAAAATATAGTTTTTAATATCTCAAAATAGCAAAATATATGAAAAAGGAGCTTTCAAGACTTCCTAAAAAAATATATTTACAAAAATTTTGTTTCCCCAGTAACAATGAATTTGTGAGATTTTTTTTACTTGTGAGTTTGCGATTTTGTTTGTTTTTGTCATTAAGATTGTATTACTTATGTCCAAGACCATATCCAGGAATTTTTATCGATGGGAGTGGGGAGGTCAAACCCAAAAGCTTTGCAATGGCACACAACTTGCGGTAAAAAAAAACAATGGAAAACGTAATAGAGGCAACAATCTTAACAGGGCCTTTTGAGTGTGAGGCTGTTCTTATTCTTCACATTCCCATGATTCCAACGGATCTGCCTTTTCAATTTAAAAGATTCAAATTCCCAATTCGATTAGTGTTTGCAATCACCATCAACAAAGCTCAAGGACAAACATTAGAAAAATGTGGTATAGATCTTAATACAGATTGCCTTTCCCATTTACAATTGTAAGTTGCATGTTCGAGCGGCGCCGAGACCATGCGGAACGTCGTACGGGAGCTGGAAGCCTTACCCTACGTTCGCGATCTCGTCTGGCTCGACCGCGTGCCGACCCTCAACATCTTCGGCCTCGTGGAACCGCTCTTCCCCCGGGCCACGGCCAGCCAAACACGATTCGACCAGGCGCAGGAGAAAGCACTTGCCAATCCGCTCGTGACGGGGCAGTTCCTATCCGCCGACGGCAAAACGATGCTGCTGTTGGTGAACTTTGACTTCTTCTTCGTGGAGTCAGATGAAGACTGCGTAGCGAACAACTTCGCTCTTTTCCGTATTCAGCCTTAATTTTTTTTTTTATATGCAAATATTCTAATATAAGATTCAAAAGCGTCTGTAGATCTTGCGGTTTATTAACCACCAAAGCAATATCATCTGCAAACAACAAAAGAGATAGTTTTTGAGTCCCTAGGCTAACTTTCGGAGCCCATCCATTCTCTAGAAAGTTGACAACATCATTTATAAAAATATTAAACAACTTAGGAGAAAGGGTGCAGCCCTGTTTTACTCCCAGCTTAATATCAAAAAGCTTCGAAAAGTGAGCTTTTCTTTCCTTTTTGTAGAGTCGTGTTTATCGTTTCTTTATTCCCTTTTTAAGTTTTGTTTATTTCAGGTTAGTTTGTTTAGTTTTATTTTCTCTTGATCAAGACTTTCAGACAGGGAACCGAACTATTCAGACTTTTAAAATTATCGGCGAACAAAACTTTTTTTTTGTTATTTTTCGACTTCACTTTTCATTTCACTTTAAACCTAAATAAAGGTAGTGGTCTAGCATTTCTTTTTGATTAGTTTCCAAATAGTCTTGTGAGGCTGAATAAACAAAATATCAAATTTCACTAAGATACGATCACCCGGTCGTAAGTTAAAAATACCTTATTTTTTCTAATTTTTCTGAATTGACCGTCCTTCCACTACCCCAGATGGTTAAATTGGGGAAGAGACTATTTCTAACTTAAGCTGGTCTGGTCCCTGATACGCCTGCCAACTTTCATCGTCATAGCTTATCTGGAAGTGCCCGAACTAGCAAAACCGGGACTGACAGACAGACAGAGAGACAGACAGACAGAAATTGCGATCGCTATATGCCACTTGGTAAATACCAGGGCTTCCGGAGGGGGAGGGGGCAGCTGCTCCCTTAGAACTCCAAATTTACACTAGATATGGCTGAAAAAGTAGTTGATAAAAGGTAGATGGTTGAAAAAGCTGGAAATAAACAGAAATGTCCAAATATCGATTCCGATATCGATGTCGTACAGCGACACGCACAAAAATTTGTTTTTACTGTAGCACCGAAAACCGCTGCTTAGCTGCTTAGCTGCTTAGATGGTTGAAAAAGCTAGAAATAAACAGAAATGTCCAAATATCGATTCCGATATCGATGTCGTACTATCCAGCCTGTTGAAGCCTTCGTGCCCCAATATCCTCGACAGCCTTCGGACCATAAACCCTTTGTCATGCGCTTCACGTTCAAACAGGAGGTGACGACCGCCGATCCTTAGCAATACCGAAGACAAGCCCGAGTGGGATACCCAAGGCTAAGCCGACCGAGAGATCACCCAGCGCCGTCCCAAGCGAGGCCCCAACACCTACTCCCAACGCAACGCCGAAGCCAATGGATGAGGAGCCGCAGTATTTCCAGAAAGGTTGTTTCATAGCTAGTAGTGGGTTGTGTTGAAAATACCTGTCTTTTTTAATTAATATTATCAAAAGCACGAGGTATTCGCTAGGGGCTTAGATAAATTTTTACATACATTTCAAACAGTGGTAACGAACTGTAGTAAAGAGCGACCCTGCTCAATAGTAACCGAAACTCTAAAAAATAGGATACCAATAGTTACATCAAAAGAATTGTAATTTTTTGCTGATTTTAAATATATAAGTTTCATCAAGTTTAGTCTTACTCATCGAAAGTTACGAGCCAGAGAAAATTTGCCTCATTTTAGAAAATAGGGGCTCTTTACGCTACAGTTTAACTCTTTCTCACAACACTACTTTTTAAAACAATAAAAACTTTAGCGTAAAGAGCGGGGCATTGAAGAGGGAACAGCCCCTTTTATATACAGAATAATTTCTGTTTGTTTAAAGTTTTAAAGTCGCTCTTTACTTTCAGTTAAAAGGCGAGGGTTCGAATCCTAGTGTACCCAATTATTTGGTTTGGGGCGCGGGTCAGTGACGTGACTCTCTAATGTCAGCCAGAGGCAACCCAGCTCTAAATGGTTACCTGGAGAAATATGGGTCCCTGCCCCGATCGGCGGATGGCACAGCTTGGCAAACTTCAGGCGGACGGCACCGGCTCCTGGAATGTGGCACGCACAGTGCTGTTTCTGGCGTGGGCTTTCGGCGGTCCGCTGTCGCGTGCCGTGCACTGCAATGTCGGTCGTCCGGAACTGTGGGCCATCCCGCCAACCGATTGAATGCACGTCATAGCAACATTCAGCTGGAACGGCGGGAGGATGTCAGATCTGCCTGCGAGTCTTCCGGAACCGACTTGCCAGAGACTGCCCCGCATCTACGGACACGGTAACTGAAAATTAAGGTAAAATGTTGTTTGTCAAAATTTCTAGAGGGAGAAGGAGTAGAGGTGAGTACCTCGAAATACCTTCCCAGGATATTCTTTAGCCTGTAGACCTATCCCCAAAGTTTCATTGTCCCAACCTAACCCCTTTCCAAGATAGCCAAAAGTCACTAAAGTAGAATTTTACCAGTTAGCTTAATATTCATCTCTTGTCTTAAAAAGATCAGTTTACAGCAGTATATTGTTTTTGCAGGACAAGCTTGAAACTTAGGCCTAAACTGTGAAGGGGCAGCATTCCAGTTCAGAAGTAGATTTCTAAGCCACCATTTGACACGTGTTGCTACCAGTCTGATTAACCGATTCTCTCTGAGATTCATCAAGGAAACTGCAAGCTGTATACTCTTGGACTGCTCCTCAAGTGCATGAGCAGTGTCATTTGGAACTTTCCCTTGAGCACTGTCCAATGCTCCAGGGCTCTGCCCACCCTTGGCCCGCTTCTTCTGCTTCTTCTTCCCGGACTTCTTCTTGCGCATGGATGCTTGCGCACTCTCCATCTCCTCCTCTGCCAATTTGTGACAAGGATATTAAGGTCCTCCCTGAGGAGGAAGTGTTAATGCAGCACAAGCTGGTTGTGTGTGACCTTAGCATAAGGATTAAGAAGGAAAATAAAAACCTTGCATCCCACAACTTAATGTTTGGAGGCTGAAAGATCCAGAGGCTGGGAAACCATTTGTTTCTGGTGTGAAAGAGCATTACCTTGATATTCAGGCTGCTGATAATGTAGAAGAATCCTGGGGTAAGTTAAAGAAGGCTCATTTGAAACCAGCGAAAGTGTTTGTGAACAAGACTTATTGACCCACGGATCTTTTGGGAATTGACGTTTTAATTTAACGATGGCAATCGGTTCGCCCGCCCTCTACCTACAGGGAAGAGGGTGGGTGGAAGATCGATCGGTTTGAAGGATGTTTTCGATGAAATCAGGGGTGCATTACATTATTGGGATGATGGTTTTTTTTCTTTCAGCAGGATTGCCGAGTGCGCTCCCATTCCATCCGAATGTCTACGAGCCAAGGGTTCCTAAAGAAATTCTGGAAGATGTACAGGAGAGGGAGAATCCGTATCCGGCGACGCGCGAGGTATTACCGACTTTCTTTGTTTACCCCATTTCTGGACTACTTTCTGCAGCAGGTGCATCAGCGATTCCTTAGTCACAGAAAGTTGCTGGATCTGCTGCAATACCTATTTCCTCAGCACTGTATTTCTCACGACGAGGGGAAAAGGATTTACCGGATATTCTGACTTCTTTTTTTGGTATCTTGATGCAGACAGCTATAGGGGGAGCTTGCAAACGGAGTTAGCTCTGTGGAGAGGAATGTGGATACAGCCCGGAAAATTGGCATCAAAATATTTCATAGCGTGCGTGTGACTTGGTTCTGGGAAATTCTATTCAAGACAAGAAGTTTTTTGTCAAATCACAGTATTATTTTTCCAAGGAAATCTTATTTCACTATATTTCATTCATCTTAAACCATTTGTTTTTTTTTAAATTTTTTGAACAAACTGGTGAGATTTTAGGCTTCTCTTAGTGTAGTGGTGCTTACCCTTTCTTGGTTCTGGAACCAGCCGTCCTGTCCTACTTTTTCATTTTAAGACTTCTTTCTAACTTTTGTTTGTACATTCTTATGCATAGTTTTATTTTTTGAAAAAAGAGGAAGTCGGATCAAATACTGAAAAGAGTTTCGCTATCATTTTCAATTCAAATAAATAGTCTGATTGGAGAATCTCTTAGAAGAAGAGACTGAATTTGGTTGATAAAGGGAAAAAAACTATAGTCATAATAGCTCATAGGAAAGCTATGGAGATAAAGAAGATTATAACTCAAGGGAGTGGTATTATTTGAGGAATAAGAGACTGCCGTTGGCTTCTTAAAGTTGATAACCTTATATTTATTATTAAATTAAGTCTCTATTACCAGAGAACTTAAGTCTCGAATACGCGTCGGGTTGATGGCGTAGCGTGCGTCATGCCCGGGACGGTCGGTAACAAAGGTAATCTGATCAGCATAGGAGCCAGAGGCTTTCGGCTGCAGCTCATCGAGAATACCGCAGAGCGTCTGCACCAGCTCCAGGTTCGATCGCTCGTTCTCGCCGCCTATGTTGTAGCTGCGCCCCAAGGCCCCCTTCTCGACCACCAGCAGAAGCGCATCGGCGTGATCCTCGACATAGAGCCAGTCGCGCACGTTCGAGCCGTCGCCGTAGATCGGCAGCGAAAAAAATCATAAAAATAGCACAACAACTAAAAACCTGGCTAAGCAATTCCAAAAACAACAAAATCAGAAAGGCAAAGCCATTCATTAGTAAAAAAAAAAAAAAAAAAACAATAAGTGGCAAAATGTCAGAAAGTTAAAAAGGTAAAAGCTTAAACAACACTAAAAAAGAGTGAGATAAAATTAGTGTTAAAAAGTTTTAAAAGAGAACATATAAACAAGGGGAGGGAACAAAAGAATCAAACGAACACAAAACTTAGGTATCACCAGTACCAAAGGGAAAAAAGAGACCTTCTTCTAATCAATTATTACAACACAAATGGATAAAAAATGGTCCTAAAGGACCTAAAGCAAAACTTCTAAGACAAGCTTCTACAATATTTCTTCAAAAACCAAGAGGTTTATTATTTTTATTTGGTTTGATTTTATTAAATTTTCTTTTCCATATCAATTTTTTTTTTGTTTTAACAAGGAACCGAAACTGATACAAGAATTGAGAAATTAAAATCAGAAAAAGAAACATTAAAAAATGAAGTTAGTGATCTCACCATAAAATGTATTGAATTCTCTAGCTAAAAACTAGCCCCTTCCTGTGGAAGAAATCAAACAGTCGTGGTAACGAACGGTAAGTAAGGATTAACTCGGGCTCATAGTAACAAAAACTCTAAAAACGAAATTTTGATAACAACTGATACATAAAAAGGATTGATTTTCTGAGCTGATTCCAAACATATAAAGTTAATAGTTTAATGTTGCCCGACAAAAGCAAACAAGTCTGAAATAAATTCCAGGCCATAGCACTCTTTATATGGTGATCAAAAAGTTTGTGCAACGAGAAACTAGCGTTTTCTTCTGCACACCACTTTGTCCGATCGAAACTTCCGCGACCGGGTTTTTTCGTCCACAGCCGCAGACGATCACGGCAGTCGCCACAAGCAAACTGATTCGATACATGGTCTCGTTCGCAAAAAGAAGCGGGCCCCGATTGACCGAAGCCGGTCGTCGGATTCCAAAGCTGACGCCAAGTGCAGTGCTACCGTTATCCATACGCCGCGCACTGCCGTGAATACACGGCATATTTTGAAAAAACGGTCGAATGCGGTCGGCGGTGCCCCGTGATCAGCTTGTGCGGGGTTACTGTTTTAAAAAGAAGAATTGAGAGAAATAGTCAAACTTTAGCGTAAAGAGCGGGGCGTTGATGAGAAAGCAGCCCCTTTCGTATACGAAGTAATTTCTGTTCGTTTTAAGTTTTAAAACGTTTTAAGTCTTCGCTCAAGTTTTAAAAATAACTTTTTTTTTATTTAATATGTTGTAAACACGCTCTTTTCTCTTAGTTTCAAATTTCTGTTTTGTATAACTACTTTGCAGTGTTTCATACTTCTTTTTCAATTGTATGCTATCAGGCAATTCTGTTTATAGTTCAAAAAAGAAACAACAACATACTATGCAATTTAACGTTGCTTTTAACTTCAAAACTAGTATAATAGTAAGCTAACAGTTCAAAGAGAAGTAAATTAATATAAATTAACAACTGTGTTATACTATCCTTATTTTTTAATCAAAAATAGCCTATTGTAAATATTAGAGCTAAATTTTGCAAACCTAACCCAAGAACGTTTTTTGTGACGTATTATACTACTTTTAACATTGGCTAGGATGCTCAAGTTCATAAGTGAAAAATCTTGGGGGAAATCAACTTGAGATTATAATTTTTTTTAGATTTTTTGAACACATATCCAGTGTTCATCATTGGCACTAAAAAAAAGTTTTACTGCTGATGATGGACACTGTATATGTGTTCAAAATATCTTAAAATTTTATATCTGTTCACAGTCTATTAAAAGGTTTCATCCCTATTTTGAACTGTTATACTTTTGTCATGGAAAAGCAGTGTGGTGTTTGAAGTTATCCATTTTGGAGGTTTTCCAATGTCCGTTCCTGCATATACCACTCTCCCCTATATATTGATGAATATTTTTTATTGGGCCCTCTAGAGGGAGAAGGGGTGGAGGTAGGTACTTAACAATACCATCCTGGGATATACTTTAGCCTGTAGACCCATCCCTAAAAGTTTCATTTTCCTAACCTAACCCCTTTCTGAGATAGCAAGAAGTCACTTAACTAGAATTTTGCCTTTTTTTCTTTTTTGAGCTTTTTTGTTCAATAAATTTTTGACTCTTTGTTCAATAAATATTGAATACAGGCCTGCTGCCTGCAGGCCTTATGGCAGAGAATACCCTGTTGCCTGCAGCGCTTATGGAATAATAGGGGGAGGAGGTAACAAGGGGTAAGGGGGGAGTATATAATTGGGAAGGGTTTATTAATTATTGGGCCGAAAATGCAGGAGGATAAGACTGGAAATCGACTGGAACCCGACAAACGGGAGGAGGGGGGTCGTGAGTGCTTTCAACATTGCCGTAAAAAGGTTGGATTTTAAAGCTACCCTCCACATCTGATGATACCTGAGCAAAATTATACGACTTAAAATGCTTGGTAAATTTAGCAGGATTAAGGTGGCTTCTGGACAGCAAATAGACAGGGTTAAATTTAGCCGTTATCTCATTTTCAACTACTTGTCTGGATATGATTTACAGGATAAATAAAACCATTTGATTTGATTTCAGAATGGACTAATATAGTTAATTTGAAAAAGCATTTAACTTTACATGACAGCATCTATAACATAGACATAGTTTAACCACTTCTATCTTCATATTCATGGTAATGATTGCTTATATCAACACTTCTTTTAGAGGGTATTTATTGTCATTCATTTCTTAACCACCAATTGTCATTCCAGGGGCCCAATGCCCCTCCCTCAACTTTTTAACCATTATGGGCTCACCTCCTCCTAATCCCCTGCTCTTTACGCTAAAGTATTTTTAGTAATTTCGACTATTTATTCTAAGGCTTTTGTGATTCAGGGGTTATTCTTCAGGAATAGGGACAAAATTTAAGCTTTAGAGTGAAGAGCGAAGTACTGACGAGGGGGTGAACCCACTCATATACGTAATAAAAACATGAGAATACAGAAGTTCGTTAAGTAAGCTAATTTGTAAGTTACGTATATCTTTTAATAATAAAACATTTGTAAGAACTTATATGTTCTAGTTGCGAGCGCTCTTTGGTCTTGGGAGAGCTGAAGGCTTTTGTTCAATCAAAACATGCATTAATTCAAAAACGTTCAGAAATTAAACAAAAAAACAAGTTTTTTTAACTGGAAGTAAAAAGCGATTTTAAAACTTAAAACGAACAGAAATTAAACCGTGTATAAAAGGGACTGTTACCTCCTCAACGCCCCACTCTTTACGCTAAAGGTTTTTTACTATTTAAAAAAGTATAGTTGAGAGAAAGAGTCAACCTAAAGCGTAAGGAGCGGGGCGTCGAGGAGGGAACAGGACTTTTAGCTTCTAAGGAGTTTTCTATTGATTTTATGAAATGTATGTCTAATGTAAATACATTAGACATAATTAGAAAAACATTCTAGGCAATTAATGTATTTTGATTGCTTAGAAGCTAAAAATATTGTTGGGTCAGTTGTTATCTCATAGAATCAGATTTGAGGGCTGTCACAGAACATGTTTTATTGTTTCACCGACAACATGAATGATTACGCAATACCAGATAACGCATCATTCTTGAAATTCTCAGAAACATGCCAAGTAATTCTCAGAAATCTGGCTTTTTTTTTCCCAGGGGTCATCGTATCACCAAGTAGTCCTAGAATGTCGCAAGAGGGCTCATTCTAACGGAAACGAAAAGTTCTAGTGCTATTTTTAAGTGACCAAAAAATTGAAGGGCACCTAGGCCCCCTCCCACGCTCATTTTTTTCCCAAAGTCAACGGATAAAAATTTTGAGATAGCCATTTTGTTCCGCATAATCAAAAACCATAATAACTATGTCTTTAGGAATGATTTACTCCTCCATAACCCCTGGGGAAGGGGCTGCAAGTTACAAACTTTTGCTCCGTGCCGTTCGGGGTGATTGTGACGCGGTTGCTAGGGCTCGGCAACCTGCGCCAGATCGGGTCTGGCAATATCGGCACTACCAACGTGCTCAGAACCGGCAGCAAGGCCGCCGCGGCACTGACACTGCTTTTGGATGGCGGCAAGGGCGCGGCGGCGGTGCTGCTGGCCCGCTCCCTGGCTGGCGAGGATGCAGCGCAATTGGCCGGCCTTATGTCCTTCCTCGGCCATTGCTTCCCGGTCTGGCTGGGCTTCAAGGGCGGCAAGGGCGTGGCCACATTACTTGGTATTTGACCTCATGCACACGTCGACCTTGCTTCCCATTGTCGTGGAAGGCCTCGGCTGCGTGTCCATGGCTTTGTCCCACGAATCCATCGCTGACCTGCTTGTCGAGGCGGGGGAGACATGGATGGGTCGATCGTCGCAGGACGTGTCGGGTGGGACGGCGTCGTTTTTTCGCCGTCAAATGTCGGTGGATGTGGTCACGGACGTGTTCGATTCACCTCTGCCGGTGATCAAGACCATTCCGCTGGCGGACAACCCGACGAATCTCAAGGCAGTGGTATTAGAAAATTGAGTTATTTTTAATTTACGAGTGGGTGATGTGATCTTAAAGAATTTTGATATTTAGAAAGACCTCGTGACTCAGAGCTCTTATTTTAAATCCCGACCGGCATTGAGCCTCTGATATTCCTTTTATAGCAACCTATTGATTCTTAGAATTTTGTAAGAGCTCATACCATATGAGCTCTTGGCTCTTCTGACCTCTTCACAGTGCCATATGAGCTCTTAGCTCTTGTTTTTTCAATATTCTTGAAAAATTAAAGTTTCTCTAAATTCGAATTCTCTGGAGGGATTCTCACCTGCATTTTCGCCGGTAGTCTACGCCACCGGGTTTGCATGGAACCTCGTTCGTTCGGCTTTTGAGAACACCTGGCTCGGGCTCTATGCCGGCGTCCTGATTGTCACTGCGTTTGCCTATTCGGCCGGATGGCGGATAAGCCGGCGCCGGACCGTGCTTGTGGCGGCGGCGCTGATTGCGGTCGTGGCCAAATACACGGTCTTCCCGCTGCATGATGGACGCACCTACGTACCGTTGCTGCTGCCCGCGATGCTGCTGCTCCTGGCCGCGAAATAATACATTTTGCTGATAAGGTCTACACTATTCATAACGGCAATCTGATTTCCGGATAATACGAGCTTACTAATATGAATTATCCACTATTGCACTTAACTACAGGCTACATTCGAAAGCATTTGCTTCAGAACGTTTTGTTAATTCTGGGAATAGCTTTTGGTGTGGCCCTTATTGTATCTGTAGACATAGCAAATCAGAGTGCAAGCCGCTCATTTATGCTTTCCAAAGAACTTTTGTCTACCAAAAGTACTCACCATATTTTGGGAGCATATTCTCGCAAATGTATCACTCGGACTCGCGCGGCCCTTGGGTCAACCGTTGGGACTTTGATGTGGCAAGTGGCGATATTTCTAACTGCACGCGCTATCTTGATCTTGATGATACGCTTGGTCGTCCGGACGGCGGGGCGGTGGATGCCGAAGGATGCTATTGGTCGGCGGGTGTGTCGGCAGGCAATCTGAACCGCTTTGCGCCAGATGGCACGCTTTTGAAATCGATCCCGATGCCGATGCCCAATCCGACGATGCCATGCTTTGGCGGGCCGGATATGAAAACGCTCTAGATGTTTTCAAGTTCGCTTAATCACGGCCTTAAGAATAACAGGAATAAATATAGAATATTAATGAAGAATAATTGAACAGAATTCTTTAATTTATTCTGAATTATAAGTTCAGCTATATTATTTAATTACATCCTAAATTCGGCTGGTTGTCAGCAGGAAACATAAGCATGATCGTGGTTGAAGACGCGTTTTTGTTAGAAGGATATTTCAAAAATAGTTTTTTGAAAAATAGGCTGTTTTATTTATAATAAAAATCTGTTTTTATTTCTAACTATGATACACCAAGTTTCATCCCGATCTTTCCACCCTAAGTGTTTTCCAAGATTTCCGGTTTCCCCTCCAACTCTCCCCCAATGTCATCAGAACTAGTCGGGGTTTAAAATAAGAGATCTGAGACATGGATTTCTTCTTAATATCAATTCAAACCTACCTCACAAATGGTCACCCGCTCTTAAGTTAAAAATACCTTAATTTTTGCAATTTTTCCGAATTAACACCCCCTCCAACTCCCCCAAAGAGAGCGAATCCATTTTGTTTATGTCAATCACGTATCTAGGACTTGCCATGGGGCAAACTAAAAATGCATAAAATGGGCTTGCTTACAGGTAAAATTACCTATAGAGCGAAGCGTATTAGTCCATGAGCCCCGCGGGCAGCGGGGCGATGTCCTGTATTCTATATTTATTCAACAAAGAGTGATATGATAAAAATAAAACTTTTAACGAAGTTTATTAAATAAACATAGAATACAGACCTCGCCCCGCTGCCCGCGGGGCTCATGGACTAATACGCTTTGCTCTATAGGTAATGTTACCTTTAAGCAAGCCCACTTTACGCATTTTTAGGTTGAGAGCCAAAATAACTGGACAATGTCAATGCGGTAGCTCCCGAAAATGTGCGGAAAACACTGCAACGCAACTTTAAAAATGGCTAGAGGCTCTAATGGAACCGATTTTAGACTGATTCGAAACCAATCTCATCGGGATTGCCTCGTGGGTGGGCCCCCACTCTACTTCAAGGCCATGGTCCTAAAACAGTTGCTTGTGCAATCGGTTAGTCTCAAAACAGTTTCCCCGCAGGCGCTGAGCCTAAATATTAAAGTTGCAACTGAACTTTTTTCAGTAATACGAATTAATTTTCGAACATGATCAACGATCAGTTCTCGAACGTGAACCGGAATCAATTCTCGAACGTGAAAATCAACCGAAATCAACCCTCGAACATGATCAACGATCAGTTCTCGAACGTGAACCGGAATCAATTCTCGAACGTGAAAATCAACCGAAATCAACCCTCGAACATGAAAACCAACAAAATCAACCAAATCCACCAGGTTTAACCTCTACAAAACCCAAATCGAAACCATTAGATGAACAAACAGTGGCACAAGCAAAGAAAGCAAGACAAAAAAAGACGATTTTGAGAAATAAGGGGTGGGGAAGGAGGCCTAGTTACCCTACAATTTTACGGTTACTTAAAAAGGCAACTAGAAGTTTTAATTTTTAGCGAATGTTTTTATTAGTAAAAAATATACGCAACTTAAGAATGTTGAATTAAAAGAATTTACTCAAATAATTCAATAATAGCTACATGTATGGAAGATCTTTGAGATATGAGGGGTGGGATGGGAGTTCCCAGGTCCTCAGCTTGAGAGAGTGTTCAATAGTGTATCCAGTAAAGCCAATTAGAAGCACGTAATTCAAGAAACAACTTTTTCTTCTTCATCTGTTTCTTTTTCGTTCTTAGACTGATATATTAGATTCAAAAGAGCCGTGAAATACTTACTTTCTGGATTTCTTACTCTTTTAGAGATGAACTCTAGCTGACTCTGACGGACTTATTCTTGCCCATTATGGCCTATAAACCACACCAAGAATAAACTTTACGTCAATTGTGCGCGTGCAACTATGCTGTAAAATTGTATGAATTACTTTAGCTGAAATATTTTTTAATAGAAAGGTGTATATTCGAAAACTACAAGGGACCTGTGGTAAAGGGGATAAGTGCAAGTTCTCTCATGACCTTTCCATTGAAAGGAAAGGAGAAAAAAGAAGCATGTACGTTGACTTGCGTGTAGAAGAAGATGGGCAATCTGGTGATTGGGACGAAGCAAAACTGCAAGAGGTCGTGGAGAAAAAGCATGGAGAAGCTAACAAGAAAATTCCAACGACAAATATTGTAAGTGTCCCTCCTCATCTCTTCTCCCTCTCCCTCCCTTTGTCCTTCTCTCCTTCTCTGTCTCTCTTTTTCGTTTTTATCTACAAAATTCAAGTTTTAGTGTAATAAGCGAGCTATTAGCGAGGGGATGGGCCTCCTCATGTACGTAATAAAAATACACAAATATAGAAGTTTGTTACGTAAATTAATTCGCAAGGTACATATGTTTATTACTAACAAAAACGTTCGTAAAAAAGTAAAAAAAATTAGTCGCATTTTTAAGTAACCAAAAATTGGAGGAGAACAAGGCTTCCTCACCCTGCCCTTTTTTTTATCAAAATCGTCCGATCAAAACTGTGAGAAAGCCATTTAGCAAAAAGAAAATAGAATCAATCCAAAAAAAGAGCCTTACGAATAAGTTTCCAAGAAAGCAAGGTGCCATTCTCTCTGCTCCTAAAAAAAGCTAGTTTGGAAACCCTTGAGCGAAGGAGGGTTTCGCTGTGCCTCCATATTGGAAAAAAAAAATGCAAGAACAAACCCTCGGACGGCAAGTATTTTCTCCAAACATTACTCCCCATCCAGATTGTGACTGCCTCGAGCTGATTCTGAGCCTATCCCTACTTTTTCCCCCATTCGCTAAGTTACTTCCAGATATGAAGAAACTTTCGTTCGTCCAGCGAAAGACGAGATGGAAGGCTTACTCGAATTGGCACGTAAGACCGAGCGAGATGCAGGTCTCGATGCGGCGTTACAGTCTGTCTTTACTGCGGTACTTTTGAAGCCGGAGGCGGTGTATCGTTTCGAGGTTGGCGACGGCGAGCCTGACGAGTTTGGACGGGTCTTCCTTGCTCCTTACGAACTGAAGCACGCGATTTCCTACGCCCTCACGGATGCCCAACCCGATGCAACGCTTGAAGAAGCGGCATCTACGGGGAAACTCGCTACGAGGGCCGAGGGTCCCGGCTTCTACGGATTGAATCGAAAAGTGGCCATGACGGTCCTGGTCGCCAAAGGTAACAAAGTCGTCAGCAACCTGGTTTTCAATGCCCCCAACCAACGCGACCTCCAAAAGATCATGGCAGCGGTCGCGAAGGCGCTCGACAAGCCGGCGCCGACACTAGCGAAAGTTCAAAAGGAACTTCGAGCCGAACGCCAACGCCAGCAGACGAAGCGCATCAAGGCCAGTGCGATCTTCAAATTGGCGCCCAACGAACAGCTGGGCCGCATCATGTTCGCAAGGTCAATGATGAGGCTGATTGATGATTGTGAAATTGTAGTTTGACCAATTTAAAACCAAATTTGGATACACTATAAAATTTCCAAGGATGGCTTCTAACTTCCAGATACACAAAAAAATATTATTTTTATCCCAATTCTAAATATGATAAATTTGTTGAGTTAATGATATCGGAACCATCAATACGACGGAACGGCTAATGTTTTACGCTAAAGCTTTTTACGCTAAAGTTTGACTCTTTCTCTTAACTCTACATTTTAAACAGTAGCAAACTTTAGCTTAGCTTGTTCGAGATGTGCCTTTTCAGCAAATTGGAGCCGAAAGGAGCGCTTTCTACCTAGTTGCTTAGCTTCAGATTAGCTTGATACTAGCTGAATAAGATCATCAGATGTAAAGATTTCAGGGATCCGGTGAACAATTCCAAAATATGATGGGCTTTTCACTTTGACATTCAAAGATTGATCATGATCGTTGAGAGCGTGTACTACAGACTGAGCAGCATCTTTATCAGACAAAATGAGCCACCAAGTATCCTTGCAGGGCTTCAATTCAATAATACGGTCATTCGATTGTAATAAACTTTGCTTAATGTTTTTATGCGGTTGTATGCATTAAATATACTGAATGGTTTGGCACTTGGGGAAAGCCGAGCATCCCCAGAACTGCTGCCCCATTTTTGGGCCTGATTTCACGGTGCGTATCAATAGCGCGCTGCCGCACTTAGGGCATTGCCGCTCTGCTGTCGGATCACTCCGGCGCTTTAGGTTCTGCACATGCTCGCGATGTGTGGCGAGGGTTGGCGCGCGGCGGCCGGTTTGCAGGGCGTGCAGCATGGCGTCGACTTCAGCTGGAGTCCGATCTTCCTGGCTCCATGGAAGTCCAACCGCAGGTAGTTGAGTTCTGGGAACAGACGCCGACTGCCTTTGACGGCCTCGACCTGCATCTGATCGCAGATTCGAGTGACGAGCTGATCATCGAGTTGGCAGCCAAAGCTCAACGCCCAACAACGGTCGTGCTCCCTCTAGAGTCATTTCTCACCGAAGACGGCTTCCTGCACAACAAGGTCTTCGACGAACACCAAAACAGGTTGCTGGTACGCCGAGTCTCTGGGGATGAGTTGCGGGTCGAATTCTGCTCATACCATCAATTAAAAAGATAGTCTCATTCTCAAACAGAGGCGAGGAAGGGCAGGATTCATCACATCCGGTCTGGTTCTATACGCGGTGATCTGGTTTCTGACCTTTCTGGTCGTGATCCCGATCCGGCTGGAAACGCAGGGCGACCGCGGCAAGATCGTGCCCGGCACCCATGCGGGCGCGCCGGAAAAGCATGACCTCAAGCGCAAGGCCTGGATCACCACCGGCGTTGCGGCGCTGCTTTGGGCGGTGATCGGCGGGATCATCCTTTCGGGTTGTGGAAGGGGGGATTTTCCTTCAATTATCCTTTCTTTTGATATCATGGTAATGCGCAACGGATAAGCTATTACCTAAACAAAGTCCCAATATTATAGGGAAATTATTGCGATACACATTTGAGAAAAGAGCTTTCTATGGTTGGCAAAGTGGCGGAGCCTCCAAGGAAATGTAATATAACATTTAAAACATAGAGATGGCTCTTAAAACATAGCTTATCTCCCATACCTGGCGGCATGGGAGATAAGCAGACAAAATCTGTATCATGTCTATTATAAGTTAATCAAAACGAGTAAAGCTTAAGTTGAACATGTAAATCAAGCTTAAAACGAACAAAAATATTTTGCTGCTGATGCATAAATGAAACCCAAAACGAACAGAAATCAAATAAACAATCGTAGCAAACAAACAATAGTTGCTAATATAAACGAGTATATAAATTTTAAAATGAGTAAAACTTAAATTGAATATGCAAATCCAGCTTGAAACGAACGAAAATCTCTACAAAGAAGAGTTTGGGTTTTGTCTCCTTCTTTCACTCTAAAAGTTTAAAACCTACTGCGTCATGAGGGCCTATAAAATTCATTCAAAATTTATTGTCAAACGAGCCAAAGCAGAATTCAAACACAATTTTCATTGGTCTATAAAGTGGCAGAGGTTAAAGTTCGGTGTACAGCTTTTGAAGGTTTTTATTTATCTATAATTTTTTGTAGTTCTACAGTTTTATTGTTTCGGCAAAAGACAACAATTTTGCCATCATTCGATAACGGAAATTCAGACTTATCCAAATGCTACAACTATAATTAGTAATAACTCATTGCAGTACCAAGTTTGCTGAGGCCAACACAGCAAAAACAAGTTTTTTTAACGGAAAGTAAGGAGCGACATTAAAGCTTAAAATGAACAGAAATTATTCCGTTTATGAAAGGGGTTGTGCCCTCCTCAACGCCTCGCTCTTTGCGTTAAAGTTTGACTCTTTCTCACGACTCTACTTTTAAAAACAATAAAAAACTTCACCGTAAAGAGCGAGGCGTTGACGAGGGAACAGCCCCTTTCATTTGCGGAATAATTTCTGTTCATTTTATGTTTTAATGTCGCTCCTTACTTTCAGTTGAAAAAACTTATTTTATTTTAAGATCTGATCACCCGTTTGTAAGTTAAAAATACCTCATTTTTTCTCATTTTTCCAAGTTATCTATCCCTCCACTCCCCTCGAGATGGTTGACTCAAGGAAATCACTAATTAAAATTTAATCATGTCTGGTCCCTGATACGCCTGCCAACTTTCATCGTCCTAGCTTATCTGGAAGCGCCCAAACTAGCAAAACCAGGACCGACAGACAGACAGACAGAAATTGCGATTACTATATGTCACTTGGTAAATACAAGGTGCATTAGAACTGGTCTTGATCATAGTCTTGATAATACTGTTTCTTGTCAACGATGTCTTGGGCATGATTCGCTTGGTCAATAAGTCGATCTGCTTCATGACTGGAGAATCGGCCACGGTTGGCGCCATTTGGTGGAATGGATTCGCTATGAAACACGTAATGAAAGATATCGGGGGTTTTTACTCCTACCCAGGAGAGGCTATATATTTGAAAGCGTCCCGCTTTGATGTCGCCATAAAAAGTTCCCCAGTCATAACTTCGAAGGTCGACTTGGATCCCGACTTGAGCCAATTGATGTTGAAGGATTGTGAGCTTCACCGGCTACCGGTTGATCCGCCCTGACAGCCTCTGGACCTGGGTAGGCCTGCGCAACTACCGCCGGATTTTTTCCAATCTCGATTTCTGGATCGCGTTCGGTCGGACGATTCTGTTCCTGACGATTGCGCTCAATCTGGAGTTCATCCTCGGGCTTGGGATAGCTCTGCTGATCAATCGGATCACCTGGGGACAGCGGATGCTGAGAACGATCATGATGTTCCCGATGATGTTCTCGCCGATCCTGGTGGGCTACCAGTTCAAGTTCATCTTCAATGGAGGTCGAGGCCGCCCTCGCCAACATGGTTACCGCCGCGCGCGACCTCCGCTCTCAGTTGGCGCGCCCCCAAGCCGCCGCGGAGTGACGCCCGGCGGTAGGCGGCGGGCTGCTCCGCAACCGGCCCGCCGCCTTCTTTCCTTTCCATCCCCTCAATGGCTGTCACGCTCGACGCGCGCCCATTGGGCAAGGTCGAGGCTGACAATTGGAGTGCGTGGACCCGTAGATGGGCTAACGGCCCTCGTTTGGTGGCGTGCATGAGTGGTCGTCCCTCAAGATGTCGACTAGTAGAATACATCTGTTACAATATATTTAACATAGTTGTAAGTAATCCAGGTAAAAAGTTTCATGAATGAAAGAAAGCCCACTGTATAAGGCTAAAAAAGACCCTTGAAAATCCTTAAATTAGATTATGATTAAGGAATCCTGCTATAGGTCACATATGACACATATTATTTATTCTCTGTGAATTTTCCTGTTATTTGATTATATTGATGTTGTTTGTTTGTTGTTAAAAATAGCCTGTTTTCTTAAAATTCGAGTTTTTTCTTTCTTAAAAGAGAGGAGGCAGAAATATCAGGGGATGTGGGTACCGGAATTTTCTCTAGAGAGGAGAAGTGGCATGCCGAAAACTATACTTTTTAAGAACTTCACGCCGCAGTTCTTCTCTTTCTTCCATTAGAATGATTTAGCCAATGAAACTTGTCTGTATGAAATGATTCAATGAGCAACGCTTTCGTTCAGCCAATCCCTTCCACTGTCAAACGTCTGACTGTATCTCTGGCTTCTGAACCTTTTCTTTTGGTTTAATATCTTTTTATGGCACTTGGTATTAACCAAGTGACATATTACTTCCGGGGGCCGGGGCTGGGGGGCTCACCCCGCCGGGCTCTGGCGGCTCAGGGGTTGGGAGTGGATGGTGGCGCTGCTCGACGCGGCCTTGGCGAAGACCTTGGTGATGCGGTCGCCGTGGGCGCACCACTGCTTGGTCGTGCCGGTGGGCACGCGGCCGAAGGGGCCGCTGGCCGAAGCGCTGGCCGCGTGCACACCTTCAACGCAGACAAGCACGTCGTCGCCGGAGGCCGAGATCAACTCGAAGGTCGAGCACCCCCGGCCCATGCCGTCGTCGGCCTGAAATTTTTTTGAAAAACAATCAGAAACCAAATAAATGTATGTTTTATGGAGGGGAAGGCGGATTTTCTGGAATTTTTGAAAAACTATCAGAAACCAAATAAAAAAGACAAGTTTTTCTGCTCAAAGTAAGGATTAGCATTAAAATTTCAAATGAACAAATCTTTTTTTTTGTGTATGAGGGGACAAATGAGTTTGTGTTTTTCTCTCAATTGCTTAAGAACGACTCCTGAAACACAAGGATGGTTTAATTGGAATAAGAAGCTTTTATAAAGTACCAAACACTTCAAGCACTTAGGCCTACTGGTGACAAAATTATGCTTTCTTTACCCTCCCGTACAATTTGAAGTGCCTGAAATGACAAGTATGCAGCATTGGGGTACGCTAAAAAAAACAAAATCTCCAAAGGCTAGATGGCATTGGTGGCCTTTCTTTCACTACTAGCACCATTTTTCAGCCTCATGAATATCCTACGCTCATTAGAGAACACTTTAATAATTGCAACCAATTATTAAACAATTTATCAACAATTTATCCTATTTATTCTATAGTATCCTTAAAGTAGTGTTAAAGTGTTGTTTTGTTTTTATTTTTCGTTCACTGCTTTGGTGAAACTAAAACTCGTTTTTTATGTTTTTTTTTGCTTAATTTTCCGTAAATAGAAAAGCAGTGGGGTCTAAGAAATTATCTATGTTTTGTAAAACCTAATCCTTTTTTATCCTCTCGTTTTCGCTTATATCCATAGATTGTCGAGAAAAAATATTTTCTTATCTTCGGTTCATTTGAAAAATGAGTTCAAAAAGAATTGTTTTTAGTCAAATGGGACTAATGGGACTTCTATTTTTCTACTGACAACTGGGTCGATACAATCACCCCTGGGAAAAAAAACAAACAAACAAACAAATAAACACGCATCCTTGATCTGCCTTCTGGCAAAAAAATACAAATTTCCACATTTTTGTAGATAGGAGCTCGAAACTTCTACAGTAGGGTTCTCTGATGTGCTGAATCTGATGGTATGATTGTCGTTAAGAGTCTATGACTTTTAGGGGGCGTTTACCTCTATTTTCTAAATTAACGCAAATTTTCTCAGGCTCGTAACTTTTGATGGGTAAGACTAAACTTGATGAAACATCGTATAAACAAGTTTTAGGGTATTTCAGAAAACTGCTTTGCAGGGCCATATCCAGGGTTTTTGTTCGTGGGGGGGGGGAGGTTGTCACAAACACTTTCAAGTTTCATCCTGATCTCTCCACTCTAAGCGTTTTTAAAGATTTCCAGTTTTCAAAATCTCTGTTTCCCCCCTCGATCCTCAATACCCCCAGATCCGATCCGATTGAAAATGGAGCGTCTGAGACGTGGAGTATCTTTCTATGTATCAAGTTTCATTAAGATCTGATCATCCATTTCTGGGGTGTAGACTATTTATATTGATTTTTCTCCTCCTGAAACTGATTTTGTTCATGGAACTTGTTGGGCGCTGATTTGCTTCGTGGAACTTGTTGTGTGTTTATTTTTGATCTTGAAGCTTTTTCGCAGATTGACTTTTTTCTTCAGGAAACTTGCACATTGATTTTTCTCCTTGTGAAACTTATTTTGTTCATGGAACTTGTTGCTTACTGATTTTCGCTCTTGGAGCTTGTTGCATGGTGATTTTTATTCGAGAAGCTTGATACATGTTGATTTTTCTGTATTACTTCCGTCAATCACGTATCAAGGACATTTGCTTATTCTATCCACCAAGCTTCATCCCGATTCCTCCCCTCCAAGTGCTTTCCAAGATTTCCCACTCCAACTCCCCCAAATGTCAAAATATCTGGTCAGTATCTGAAATAAGACCTCTGAGACATGAATTCCTTCTAAATATCAAGTTTCATTAAGATGCGATCACCTATTCGTAAGATAAAAATACCCCGATTTTCACGTTTTCCAAGAATTCCGGTCTCCCCTCCAACTCTCCTAATGTCACAGATTCTGGTCGGGAGTTCAATTCAATAAAACAGTCCTGTAAAGAATTACATAAAAAAAAACTAGTTTTTTTTAACTGAAAGTAAGGAGTAACAATTAAAAATACGCAAAAAAACGTAGAAAACGCAAAAAAACGTACGAAAAAAAAAATAAACACGCACCTGTGATTTGTCTTCTGGCAAAAAATACGAATTTCCACATTTTTGTAGATAGGAGTTTGAAATTTTTGCTATAGGGTTTTCTGATACGCCGAATGAAACGGTGTGATTTTCGTTAAGATTCTATGACTTTTAGGGGCCTCTGAAACATAAAACATTTATTAATAAGGTTATTGGTTATGAGTTAGTACGCAGCGTCAACCCGTAACATACACCTGACCCTTGAATAGGAAATAGTTTACTTGAATGCGCCTGTCCCGTCAGTATTAAGAACCACCTATCTAATGCAGGAACTGGAGTCAGTCTAAAAACAAGCAACCAGGATCATCCTAGGTAATAGAGGCATTTCCTATCCCAATACCCTAGTAACCCTTGAACTCCAAAGTTTGGAACTCCGTTTGGGTGACCTTATCCTGAGGTTTGGAGATGAACTTCCTCATATGCGTAATAATTTCTGTTCGTTTTAAGTTTTAATGCTGCTCCTTACATCCAATTCAAAAAACTTTTTCATATTTATGTTTTCATTTTTTTTTTAAAGAATGCTGGAAAATCCTGCACCCCAAAATTCTTCATGGAAAGATCATCCCACACAACCCCCTCCATTCGACTCCCCTCTCCCTATCAGAAAAATCCCCCTGAAAACGTCTTTATACTTCCCAGTAACTATTTCTATATGTAAATTAAATAAAAAAACTAGTTTTTATTTGCAGTTGTTTTTGATCGTCGGTTTGACGGTCAGGTTCTGAGTTTCGGCACGACCGGAAAACTGCGTAATTCCGATCTTGTGATGTATGACCGACAGACAGAAACATGGTGGCAGCAGTTTCTGGGCGAGGGACTGATTGGAAAATATACCGGCGAGATGTTGAAGACGATTCCGGCCCGATTGGAGTCCTATGAAAATTTTGTCAGTCGGGCACCGGACGGCGAGGTGCTGGTACCGAACCGACCTGAGCAACGGGATTACGGTCGAAATCCTTACGTTGCCGAGTCAAATTCCCAGCAAATCCATATGTATTTGCCAAAAGAACTGTTGCGGATGAGAGAGTATTTCCGTCATCGGGAAATAAGAGACGAATACGATCGAAGATCTTTTGACATAAAGAAGCATTCTTTTCAATCCGTGCTCCAGACAACATAGCCACTAGATCAATCATATCAAATAAAAATTGGAAGAAATCAATCAAAGATACCTACTGTACATATGAATAGAAGGAGGATTGTTCTTTTCAAATTCATCAATCAAACGTTGTGCACAATCAAATTGGAATATGAAGAAAATCAGTTTCACTAGGACAAAAATCAATATACAAGTTTCACAAAGTGATATACCAGCTTGCAACGGGTTTTATGAACAAAAATAATCATCGCGCGATAATTTTCACGAAGAAAAATCAGCACACAACTATGTCCATGAACAAAAAATCACGTTGCTGCAAGTTTCATGATCACAATCAATTTCTTTAGGAGAAAAACCATCATGCAACAAGTTTCATGAACAAAATTCAGGGCCCAGCAAGTTCACAGAGTTCCATGGAAAAAATCCGTTTCATGGCCAAAGTAAATGGGATGAGGGACCTGAAAGTTGATGTGGTTCTCGGTGCCCAATGGGGAGATGAAGGAAAAGGAAAAATTGTGGATTTACTTGCAGAGTCTGCTGATTTGTGCTGCAGATGTCAGGTGAGCTACAATCTAAGATTATTGGGACTTAAAGCTGGCAAGGTTGTAGATATTAGGCTTGGTATAAGTTTAGTGGTTAGCCGCTGCTAAACTAAACAAGACAATAAAGTAAAAGTAGCCTAGTGGTGTTGTATTGCTTATTTTAAGCTAGCCTATTTGTATTTTTCTGGTATACCATATAAGGATAAGACCTTTGTTAACGCTCTTTTATCAACAGAATCGAAACTTTGCTCATAATCGATAAAACTGAGAACCAAAGGTGTTTGACAACGAAACGACTCCTCAATTATTAACCTAAGAGGGAAAACTTGGTCGACACAACCTCTACCTTTTCTAAAACCGTACTGTTCTTCCCTTAAAACTATGTCTACAGCATCTCTAAGTCTAAAAAGTATCATATTACTAAGTGATTTGCTACCTACAGAGACCAGACTAATACCATAAAACAAGTTTTCCAAAGAAAAGTAAAGAGCTCCATTAAGCCAAGAATGAGCAAAAATAAAGTCGAATAATCTTCCAAGCGTAAAACTACCACAAATCACTATCAATAAATAGATGAAACCCTAAACAAATAAATAGCAGAGTCAAACTCAAAACGAGCAAAAATTAACATGAGTAGGGCTGACAACCCACATGCTTTCTCAAGACCTGATCACAATTTGTACTTTACCGAAAACAAAATACTTTTGAATTGCCTGAATCTTTAATGTTAGTCATTGGCTGGGTCTAACCTGTGCGGTTTTCACGGAAAGTGTGGACTTCAGGCCCGATTGATGACTATGGCATTACATTTTGGAAAGCTCCGCAGAACTATTACCTGGGGCCAAAAAGGATGGTTTTGCTTGTCCACGAGCCAGAGACTATGGTGTGCGAAGTGAAGTGGAGTTATATAGCCTAGGTCAGAGAGGGGTATCCGAAGTTGTGCAGCCAAGCTTTCGTTTCCTCAAACCTTGTTTCTGCTTTCGAGTGGAAAGCTCCAATCTAGCAGGCAAGCAGGCAGGCACCATGTCCGCTGGCAGCACTGCGCTGTTAGCATTGCGCTGTAAGATATTTAAAAATATTTCCTAGTGTTAGTCAGTACTGGTTGGAGAATTTGGGAGTTCGAAAAGGGGTCAGTGTACAATTGATGCGCTTTGACTTTTCAAACTTGACTTTTCGATTTCTTGACTTTTTTAACAAAAATGGGAAGGTATCTTGTTGAAAGAGCATGGGAAATTTGTAAGTATTGGATGTTTGGTTATTTGACTTTTTTAACAATTTGATGTTTGGTGTTTTTAACAATTTGATGTCGACTACCCTGTGCGGGCCCACCCGGTATGCTTAGGAAATATCCCCGAGACGTACGACACACAAAGCACCAGTCCTTTTGCGGTGAAGCAATGCCTCAATCGATTTCGCTCTTCTTTGTGCTTTCCTGCACGGTAGCCACGTTCGCCGACGATTGGCCACAGTGGTTGGGATCTCAACGCGATTCAGTATGGCGCGAGAATGGCATCGTGGACACATTTCCAGCGGGTGGACCAACGGTCCTTTGGCGTACGCCGATCGGTGCTGGCTACGCCGGTCCAGCGGGAAAGTAAAAACAAATGACCAAGGATTGTCAGTTAAATATACATATGCTGATATTTATTCCTTAAAATGAATACTTTTTTTTAAGTAAAAAAAGTGAAAACATTTCAAATGTATTTTGTTTTCAGTAAAGTGCAAATTGTGTTCCAGTCTTGAAAAGGCATAGGACTTGTCAGCCCAACTCATGTTAAGTTTTGCTCGTTTTGAGTTCGACTCGGTTATTTATTGTAATTCTGTTCATTCTGAGTTTCATTTATATATTGGTGGTGATATGTGGTAATTTTATCCTTTTTCGACGGCTGGATGAAAGTTGCGCAGGAAGAAGCAAAGCATTTTTCCCTGTTGCAAGGTCGCCTGGATGAATACGGATTGAAATATGGCGATCTGCCTGCTCATGACGGATTATGGGAAGCGGCGGGAGAAACCGGACATGACATAACCGCTCGCCTAGCGATTGTACCTTTAGTCCTGGAAGCCCGCGGCCTTGACGTCACTCCCCCACGATCGAAAGTACATTCCAAGTTGAAATTTACTTGCGAAATGTACATATGTAAGCACGAATCATCGTCGGCAAACAGACGCTCACACAAACTGGCGCGATGAGAGAGAAATAACATGCGCAAACACACAGAGTGAGACTCATAAACACATAGAGTCAGGCACACAAAAACACAAAGAAATACAAAGAAAAAACAAACGCTCAAATAAACAGACACTAAGAGACAAAAGACATAAAAAACACAGAGCCAGACACGCAAACACACAGAAAGACACAGAGATAGACAAACAGACACTTAGACACACAGGACCAGAGAGAGCGAGAAAATACATACAAACACACAGTGTCAGACACTTCCTTGAGGCAAGGGAATTTTCATTATACAAACAGGTGAAAAATTACAACTATAGCCAACAGTGCTTAGTTAGTGCCAATTCGCTAATTAATATTTCACTTTGGTTTGAATGACTGCTTTAGACCCTAGAATGGGTTATACTATCCCAGTTAGGCCCTTTTCAGAGTGCCAGCTAAATTCGAATTCTGCGGCGAAGGAAGAGAGAAGAGGTCCCTAAATTCTTTCCATAAACATCTTTACACGAGGGAACCGTAAGACCCTGAACAAACTTGGTAGGAAATCCTTTACAATTCTCTACGTCTTCTAAAATTAATTTTATTACTACTTTTAAAAATTAGAGGTGTCCGCACTAAAAATTTTTTTATGAAGCTCTAAAGAAAAAAAAAATGCAAATTTGCTCAACCTATACATGTTAAAGCTTTCAATGAAGCCAAAGGAATTTTTTCATCAAAGAATCTGCTCGTGTCTGTTGTTAATACGCATTTCACTGCTATAGGAGAATAGCATTGGCTTCAAACCTCGGAGATTGACCTTATAATCGGAAGGTTATTCTTGAGGCTCACCTTAGACAGCACTACTGTGCTGTATTTGAATTTTTTTTTTACTGTGAATTCTATTACATAGCACTGGAAGTGCCAATTAGACCAGGTGATGCCCCCCTGAAATTCAGCTTATGGGTACCCATGGGAGGAGTAGAAGTAGGAACTTCATAACACCTTCTTATGACAAAATTTAGTCTGTAGATCTACTGCTAAAAGTTTCATCTTCTAAACCTAACCCCTTTTCAAGATACCAGAAAGTAGCTGGTCAAGAATTTTACACAAAATCCTAGGGGGGGCAAAGTTGGCACATAGACATACCTCAACAAAAGTATCCTTGATCACATTTAGCCAAAAAAAAAAAAAAATAAAATTATATGCAATTTTTGTTTTAATTATTCATGTGCAGAGAGCCAAAATAAAAATATGCCTTAATTCAAAAATTTCAGAAATTAAATAAAAAAAAAAAACAAGTTTTTATTTTAACTGAAAGTAAGGAGCGACATTAAAACTTAAAACGAACAGAAATTATTCGTTTATGAAAGGGGCTGTTCCCTCCTCAACGCCCCGCTCTTTACGCTAAAGTTTTTTTTCAACTTTGTATTTATTCATTTTAAAATAGTTGCGAATCGTAATCTAGGGATTGCATAGTCATTTCATATAGAGTCCTGTATGATTTACCAAAGGATAAACTCAAGAGTGATTTCTATTTACTTTACATACAAGAGATAAAAGTCCAAAAACATCGAATATGTGCGGGGAGTTTATCCCTGATCCAATTTCACCAGCAATTTTTACAATAGCCATATTAAGTTTTGAAAGAATGTAACCATAGATAAATGACAAGTTGGCTTAGGTATTTGAGCCCGTAGCTAAAAAATACACGTAACTTACGAATTAACTTACGTAGCGAACTTCTGTATTCGTATGTTTTTATTGCGTATATGAGGGGGCTTGCCCCTGGTCGATACATCGCTCTTTACACTAAAGCTTAAATTTTGTCGCAATTCTTTAAGAATGACCCCTGAATCACAAAGGCCGTAGAATAAGTAGTTGTAATTACTAAAAATACTTCAGCATAAAGAGCGAAGTATTACGAGGAGTTAAACCCCTCATATGCGTTATAATGTCTGTTTTTTTTTAGTTATAATGCTGCTAACAGATCTGGTCGGGATTTGAAATAAGAGCTCTGACATGAGTTCCTTCTAAATATCAAATTTCATTAAGATCCGGTCACCCGTTCTGAAGTTAAAATTCCTCAATATTTTTAATTTTTCCAAATCAACACCCCCAGCTCCTCCAAAGTGAACAGATCCGTTCCAATTATGTAAATCACGTATCTATAACTTGTGCTTATTCTTCTCATCAAGTTTCGTCCCGATTTCTCCACTCTAAGCGTTTTCCAATATTTATGTTTCCCCTCTCCAACCCCCTATGTCCATCACTCTCCTCCTGTGAAAAGAGGAATGGTCACTTCTCTAGTTGACAGAGCTTTGTTCTCCATGTTTCTTGGATTCAGAAATTGACCACCTTAGAGATATTGGGAATGGTTCTCCAATTAGTTTAATAAATTCCATAATTGAAAAACCTATAAAAAAATTATCACATAGTGACACATTAAACGCATATCAAAGGGAAACTTCAGTTTATCTTGGTCTCCCGTATATTAAAAGGGTTTCAGACCACATTTCCAAAAATCTAAAGCAAAATAATATTTTCACTTGTCAATGTCGTAAAGTTGAATTAAGTGGTCTTGCACCTGCAAAATGGTTAATTCCAGGTTTTATACGTAATTTAGCTGGTTCAGCTGATCCATTAGTTAAAGTTATAGTTGATCATGATCGTAATTTATTATATACATTATCTGATAGAAGTTCTATAACGTTATATAAATTATTTGTTGCGTCATCAAATAATAATCATCAAAGTAGTATTCGTATTGTTAAACGAATTGACAATTTAAATAAAATTTGTAAAACATTTGTTGAAAATGAAAGATATGCAAGCTTTTTCTTCTTCAATGCATACATTTGCGACCATACCTTTTTATTGAAATTAGGTCCATCGCTACCTATCTTTATTAGTCTTTCAAGAGGTAAATTCTCCCAACGGATGACAACAGCTTTTATGCAATGTCATCACCAGTTCCATATCCCATTAAATGCATCACCAGATGGCAGCACACAACTTAATCTCTTAAAGAGAACCATGGGTTACTCTAATCTATAGCTCTTTTTTCCTTAACTGTTCGTAGTTTCGTTGTATTCAAGAACAAAGTCAGCTTTACCTAAATGACGACCGGGACACAGGGAATATACAACTACAGCGGGGACGCCGGGGGGCACAAGGGGATATATAAATGACGACGGGGACACATCTATCTATATTCACAGGTGGGACACAGGGACACAACTACAATGCGCGTAACTAATATGGCACGTAACGACTTACGCGCGCGGAGGGGCTTGGGGGGCGCGAAGCGCCCCCACCAACTAGGTGTTGGGGTGGCACGAAGCGCCACCCCAACAGCTAGTTATTATTATAAGAATTAACGACGCTTCTTGACTCCTATCTGGCAGAAGAAATACGGTGGCCCGGAAGTCCCTGAAGCCGTCGCCTGAAGGCTCTTTAAGAAGAGAACTCGCGGCTCAAGAAGTTGCTGGCCGAGTCCATGCTGGAAACTGAAGCTTTGAAGGCCGCCCTCAACGAAAAGTAACGGCCGTGCGGAACAAGCACGAGGCTGTCCGCACCGTGCTGTCGGAATTGACGATATACGAGCAGAAAGCCTTTTCACTCGTCGAGCTATCGCGCGCAATGGAGCGTATCAAAGAAATTGCGTTACAACTCCGCAGGTTTTAAATTTTAATCAAAAATGAACAAAGATTAATTTAAAAAAAGTTTTTCCTGGTGAAGTAAAGAGCGAAGTTGAAACTTAAACAGGACAAAAATTATCACTTAACATACTATCTAATACATATAAATAAAACTAGCACAAATAAACCAACTAATTATGTTTCCCTGTGTTTCTAGGATTATAGAAAACTAGCGCTTTACTGAAAACACAAAATAATATAGGAGCTTTGGTACAGTAAAAAGCAATCCAATTAAGGACACTTTTTACACAATAAAAATTTATCGTTTTCAACAAAGTGGGAAAAAGGGCTTGAGCGGAGATAGTAGCCATCCGATCACTTCTTACTCTTAAAAAAGAACTAGAACTTTGAACTTCCTATAATTTGAGCTCCCTCCGAAGTTTGTACAACCACCTCATCCATAAGAACCCTATATGCCGCCGGAGTATAATTTATAATCATTTCCTCCGGGCTCTGGGAGGGTTCTGTTGATCCCGAAGTTTTTTTTTTTTAACTGATCTTTGGACTATTTTGAATAAAATGGCTATCTCAAAATTTTGATCGGATGTGCAGAAGCTTTGAACATTCCCGGGTGGGGAGCAAATGCTAGCTTGAATGCCTTGTGTGAGCGTTCCGATTGTGCGGTCACGGCCGAGCTTGCACCCAGGAACGCAGCTGATGCCGTGACTTGCAGAAACTGGCGTCGGGTCTTCATCGTTGTAGCTCATTGAAAGAGAGAAAAGCGAACCACGCTTTCTAAGCTGGGTTCGGGTCGCAAAAGCCGTTGTAGTGGGAGTCAGCCCATAGCGGCTTGGAAACCGGTTATATCGATGGAATGGTTTTGGACGAGCGCAGAAACATACAAAAAGATATTTTGCAAAGGTCGAAAATGTGAACGAGTTTTATTTTTCAAAAGTCAGAAAAAAGTACAAGAAATTGTTCTTCAAAAAGTTAAAGCGTTCGACAACAAATATTCTTTAAAGAATTTTTATCAAGATTTTCATTTTTCATATTTATTATCTTCAAAATTATTTTCTTTGATTCTTTGTTCGTCAAAATTTTTTTCTTCAAGATTTTTTCTTCCTCTTTTATCTTCAATATATTTTTTCTTCCAATTTTTTCTTCAGGATTTCTTAGTGTTTACATATAGTAATGGTTACTGGGAAGTGTACCGACGTTTTCAAAGGGATTTTTTTTTGGTTTGGGTGTGGGGTTCAGGGGAGGGGCTAAATGGGAGGATCTTTCCTTAAAGGAATATTTCATGGGGGAAGAGAAATTCAATGAAAAGGGCGCAGGATTTTCTAGCATTACTATTTAAAAAAACAACAATGAAAATGTAAACATGAAAAAGTTTTTTAAATTGAAAGTAAGGAGAAGCATTAAAATTTAAAACGAACAGAGATTATTACACATATGAAACCAAAACTCTAAAAAATGAAATTTTAATACCAATAGTTACATCAAAAGAATCAAATTTTAATGCTGATTTTAAATATAAAAGTTAAATCAAGATTAATCTTATCATTCAAAAGTAATGAGTCTGAAAAAATATGCCTTATTTTAGAAAATAGGGGGAAACACCCTCTAAAAGCCATAGAATCATAACGAAAATCCCACCATCAGATTCAGCATATCAGAGAACCAAACTGTAGAGGTTTCTAGCTCCTATCTAAAAAAATGTGGAATTTTGTATTTTTTGCCACTGTCTGTGCAGGATTTCGGCTCATGTTGATAGAAGAACATCACCAAGGGCTAAAAACTATGTCGCGACCAATATGGGCTTATGATTGCACAAAGCCGACGTTCAGCATAATCGTCTTCTGAAGCAACGTCCATCGTCCTCTCAAGCACAAGATACTTCTAAATATCAAATTTCATTAAGATCTGATCACCTGTTCGTAAGTTACAAATATCTCATTTTTTCTTATTTTTCAGAATTAACACTCCCCCGCCCCAACTCTCCCAAAGAGAGCAAATCCGTTCCGCAAAAAATGCAAAATTCCACATTTTTGTATTTAGGAGCTTGAAACTTCCACAGTAAGGTTCTCTAGTACGCTGAATCTGATGGTACGATTTTCTTTAAGATTTTATTACCTTTAAGGGGTGTTTCCTCCTTTTTTCTAAAATGAGGCAAATTTTCTGAGGCTCGTAACTTTTGATGGGTATAACTGATCTTGATTGAATTTATATATTCAAAATCAGTATTAAAATGAGATCCTTTTGATGTAACTATTGGTATCAAAATTCAATTTTTTAGAGCCGGGTCGATACGTAAACACTGGTCAAAGTTTGTAACTTGCAGCCCCTCCCACGGAGACTGTGGGGGAGTATGTCGTCCCCCGAGACATCGTTATTACGTTTTTCGACTATGATAAATAAAATGGCTATCTCAGAATTTTGATCCGCTGACTTAGGGAAAAAATGAGCATGGGGGGGGTCCTAGTTGCCCTCCAATATTTTAGTCACGTAAAAGGGTACTAGATTTTCGATTCCCGTTAAAATGAGCCCTCTTGCAACATTATAGGACCAATGGGTCGTTACGATCACCCCGCCTTGCGCCTCGACCCCAACGACGCCCTGGCGGTGAACAACCTGGGCTGCGCGATGCTCCGGCAGAACCGCGGGGAGGAGGCCGCGCTGGCGTTCAAGACCAGCCTCCTGCTCGACCCGACCCTCGACCTGGCCAAGGAAAACACCCACCTGTCGGTGCGGCAGCTCCTCAGCGGCCAGGGCGCCATCGGCGTCTACGCCCTGACCGCTCTGGTGCTCGCATACCTGCGCCTCGACGGGCTGGGTTTCTGGGTGCTGCTGGTCGTGATCCCCACCGGCTATTCTTTCAATCGTCGACAATCAGAACACCAAACCGTTGTGAACACCTTTATATCAAATTGATCTAAATCGGTCCAAGTCATTTCTATTGCTATTCATTAATTTACGTTTTTCTTGATCAACAACTGTCGAATTGCGCTTGATGTTACAATCGCAGCACAATTCGAAACATTGAGTGAATTTTTATGGCCGAACACAGGAATACGAGCAAAACCGTCACAGTGCGATAACGCTTCATTCGCAATTCCGTTCGCTTCATTTCCGAAAATAAACGCTGTTGGAAATTTTTTGCCTTTAAACAATTACATCTGGAAAAGCTACCCTTGAAATATATTCAGAGCAGAAGGGGTTGCCTGAAGTGCAAAAAAAATATGCTATAATTTTTCACTTTTCCATAAGGGATAAAGCTTTTCTAATAATTTGATTTGGGTGTGCCTGTTACCCATACAGAATCTTGTATTCAAACCTTGCAGCAATAAGAGCCTGTATCCTGAGCACAAATTCATATGTTTGGTCAATACATGCTCCTTCAAACAAAGGGTGATTAGGGGATAAAGTGCCGATCCCCCTGTCTTTGGAAAAAGGCTTGTAAAGTTATCTCTTTATTTTTCATTGATCAGACTTTAGGGTAACGTCTCAACTTAGGGGAAGATGAGATAAATGTTCTATTCTACAACAACAGAATAGAACATTCCTTTTTTTAAACTTTAGATAGATCTTTCGATTAAGCTTTTAATGTTTGGATAAAATAAATGCTCAATTCATTTAACGAATTTTGCTGAAATTTTGTCGAATTGTGACACTGAAACTTTTAATTTGGTTCATTTTTAGATTTTCTTGATGGTTTTTCAATCTGAGTTAAACTGGAGTAGAATATTTTTTTTTCTTTTGCTTTTGTAATAAGTATAGAGTTAATATTAACGCCGGGCATATGCCTGGTAACATACTCAAGTGCTAAAAAGAATGTACATAACGAAAAACAAAATCGTCTAGTTTGTCAACATCAAAAATTTCGCTTGCAAAACAACAAACAAAGTCCTCTACCTTTTTGTCGCTAAACACCGAAATGACACTAATAACAGAAAAAGATAAACAAAATAAATCGAAACTGTAATAGTAAATAATAACTACTCAGCAAAAGAGAAGATGGTGAAAAGAAAAGAAAGTTGAAAAAACAAAAACAAGGTTCCTTTGTCATCTATTTTCGTCTGATGCCTGACGGCATGTTATTATTTATTTAATCACTTATAAATCTACTGATTAAGCACAAAAAGAAGAGAATAAAACGAAAATCAGACTAAAAGAAAGATAAAAGAAAAAAAACTAATGTAATACAACATAAAGAAAAAAAATCTCCACGGAGGAAAAATACAAAGAAAAGTAATAAAAAAGAGAGAAAAACAAATATACAGCTCTGCGGAGGGCATGACATCCCTGGGAGCATTGCTATGAGACCTTGTGACTATATTGAGTAAAATGGCATTTAGGATTTCTATCAGGGTAAGCAGAGGCGCCATTTAGGAGGGTCAGGGGTGGGCAAATGCCCACCCCAGATTTTCCAGGGGGGCCCAAGCTTCCACCACAAAGGGCCCTTTTCCAGCCATAATTATCCATTATGTCTAACATAATCCATTCTGTTCAAATGATTTGAACTAACTGCATGCCTATTAGCCAAAAAGCATAATTACCTGACGACCCTTGGGCAAAGACAAGTACACTAACTTTTTTTCCTGTTCCGTGAGGAAGAGAAACTGTAGAACGGATCTGTTGATCTGCTTTTCTTGGGTCTAAACCCATCTTTAATGAGAGCTCTATAGTCTCATCAAATTTTGCTTTTGGACTAGCTAGGAGAAGGTCAATAGCCTCATCTAAGTTGAGGATATCAGGCTTCCCTACCACTTCCTGCATTTGTTTTTTTCGTTTCGTTAAGCGAGCCATGTTTTTTAACCTTTCACTTATTCAACATTCAGCTTAGGCACTTCGATGTAAAATTCTAGTTAATTGACTTCTTGCATTCTCAGAAAGGGTTTAGGTTAGGAAAATGAAACTTTCAGGAATGAATCTACAGACTAAAGTATAACCCAGGAGGTATTTTGAAGAAGCTACCTCTACTCATTCTCCCTCTAGAGGGCCCTGACCTTTAAAAATATGTGTTTTATAAAAGTGAAACCTGGCAAAATAGATCTTCTGCTTAATTGAAGTACAACAAAAAATTTTTCAGCTTCATAACTTTGCTCTATTCTATTTTATAAGGTTTTAAAGACATGCATCTAACTTTATCGTTACTCGCGTAGATGATCATGTATTCATTAAGATCCCTAAAGACAAACAGCACTTTTGGTCACCACAACTTCATTTAGAAATTAACCAAAATGAAACTGAGGAATCCAGTATCATTTACGGTTTGTTTGGTCCCAACCCAACCGTATGGACCATGTTCTTGTTTTTACATTTTATAGTAATTTGCCTGTTTATAGGATTTGGAATTTGGGCATATACCAATTGGACCTTAGGTAACAATTATGCCATCCAACTGTTTTTGAGTCTTTTTATATTGATCATGTTTTCAAATAAGCATAAATTAAAACCTTAGCGTAAAGACTAGGGCTTATAGGGATAGGAGCCTTCTTCATATAGGATAATTTCTGATAACCAAAAGATTTATCAAAATTCATTATTGGAATTAAATTTAACTTGTTAATGAAAAAGGTAGTATGGTCTTCGCAGTTTTTTTTTTTTTTAATTATTATTAAATGTTCTACAGTAACCTTACCTTTTAGCTAGACCAACTCAATTTGAACTTTTTTTCCCTTGTCCATTTTTTTGCTTTGCTTGGTTCGGAATTGCCATATCTTTGGTTCTTTAAAACACAACTAAAAAGATTTATGTTGGAGAAGAATATATAATTGAAATATTTTCTACATATTGTAGTTTCAAGTTGGAGTTTGGTTGGTTTGTTTTAGCGTTGGTTCTTTATTTCGATTAAATAAAAAAACAGGTTTTGTTAAACTGCAAGTAAGTAGCGATATTAAAACTTAAAACGAACAGAAATTATTCTGTATATGAAAGGGGTTGTCCTCTCCTCAACTCCCCGCTTTTTATACTAAAGTTTGACTCAGTTGTGTCTAGACCCCCTTTCCTTCATATTTGTTGGTACCCAAGGCTATACACAGTAACAAAGTCAGGAAATTTCAACACACATTTCCAGGAATTATTTCCCAGCATCACAAAAGAAGAACATCACCAGCATCACCCCTTTGCAAAAGTAGTGGTTGTTATATTTGGAGCCTATGCCAAATATAGGTCAAGTATTATATTTCTCCATTATTTTACATCTTGTTATATATCATGTCTTCTTTGTTTACTTTTTTATGCACTCCTAACCAGGAAAAAACATTTTTTTAAAGGGGGGCGCACCATCTTTTTTTTAAGGGGGTACCGGTACAAAAAGGTTGGAAACCACTGCTGTAATTTCTGAACATGATGAAATTTTGAATTATCTTTTTCATGAGGGGATATCGCCCCTCTAAAATTTATGACATCTGTTTGGAATCGAATTGTTTAGAACGTTAGCTGATAATGCTACTCAGCAGAAGAAGAAGAAATATTTAGAATGGAAGTTTTACTGTGGTACTGTGCTCTCCCATGGAAAGGAATGGAAGACAATATTTAGTCTTCCGTTTTGGGTCGACTCTGGTCGAGGCTACAGAATCACACTGTTGACTCCCGTTTGAAACTGTTTAACTGGTGGCACCAGGAATCAAACCCCTGTACTCACGGACAGAAGATTTCAAGTCTAGCACTCTAACCACTTGTCTAGGACGGCTCACAGGCCTGGGGAGCTTACAGTTTAAAAAATTCCCACGAATATCCGAATTTCAGATGTCAGGTGAGGTGGAAAATGCCCGTTCCAGTATTCTAATAAAATTGTTGACAGGTTTATCTGGAGTGTCATTTATAAGCAGTGTTGCCCTTCGTGCCCTTCAGCGAGCCGAGCTCTGTGTACTTGGCGTCCGCCACCGCGTCGTTGTCGACGGCGTCGGCCGCGGCGACGAGGAGGACGCGCACGTCGGGGCCGTTCGACGTCTCGAAGTCGGTCAGGCGGAGGAAGCGGCGCCCTTCCACCTCGTAGACCGTGGCCGTGCCCTTCGTCTCGTGTCCGACGCTCTTGAAGCTGCCCGTGAGGACCTTGCGGGCCTTCCCGTCGGCGAACGCCGGCATCGCCTCGTCCACCGGCCGCGCGATGAAGGTAGCGGCTATGTGTCTGCCCGAATTCAAAAAGTCCTCATTGCTCTGAACCAAGGGATAATCCTTCCATCCCGATATGAACGAGGCTAATAATGAACGAACTCGCAACACCATAAGAACGAGTACGAATCAGGCTACGAACACTTCTATTAAAAAAGGGTAAAACCCGGACACCGAAAAAAATATAGCACGATAAAAAAAACGAATGAAGTTTCGCAAGATCACGCCTATTATAAAGGCCACAATTTATGACAGTTTTCACATAATCACAAAAACATGCAGTTGTTCACATTTTTCCCTAACGCCCTCTGGCCCTTTGTGAGCAAATCCTCTGATATCATCTATAATATTCTTGATTCGTCTTAAACCGTCTTCAATGTCTTTTATAGTGTCTAAATTGTCTTCAGAAGGGGCATTGATAGACGATTTAAGATAACTTATTGCAGTCACGATGATATTTACAGGGTTATTAATCTCGTGCATAATACCGGCAGATAGAGTACCAAGCGCAGATAATCGTTCGGTTTGTATCAGTTGCGCTTCTGCGCTGCGCAATTGCCGCAATGTGAAGTTATCTACATTAGAAGGCATTGAAAAGTAGTTAAAAAGATATAACTAGTTTATAAATAAGCTGTTGCAATAAGTATTCCAAAAATACTTATTTATAACATTTCAAACCTCATTAATTAGGCAACTCAGATATAAACCATTTTGCAAAAACGCATAGTTAAATTGAAATGGTTTCAATTTAACTATGCGTTTTTGAAATGCTTTTGACCAAAATAGCATTGAATTTTGCAATTCAAAACTTTGCTGTCAACATTTCAGGGTATATTCCAATTCAGGGTATATTTGTAATTGGAACCGCTAATAGGCGCTGATAACTTCCTATTCTGAAATTTTGTTTTCATATACTTACCGATAAATTTAGAATTGCTTCTTTTTATAAGACCAGGCTGACTTCTCGTAACATGCAGGACTTGAGAACCAAGCTTTGCTTGGAGAAGAGAATTTTAGACGTAAAAATGATATTCAGTGTACCCTCTTTCCTCCGGAAGCGTATACCCTCCATACAAGAAAAAAACTTTTATGTAAATTATCTAGATTTAGTTTTTTTTTTAACCGATGACACAATGGCGCCCGGCCCCAAATCGATGCCGCGCTGCCTGGAAGCACCTTCGATGAGCATCGCCGGTTAACTACCACCGCCGACATGGACACCATTATTGGTGTGATCGGCCAGGTACGCGCTCGACTGGAAGGCTTATTCCGCATGGGTTTGCCGAATACACCATTGCACAATGTGGATATCGACTTGGTCTCCAGCAGCGCGGTCAAAGCCCGGCCCATGGGGGTAATCGACGGCGTGGATCATGGGCAAACCGGTCGGGTGCGCAGTGTGTCCGCCGACCAGCTATGTGGGGGTTTGCTCTCTCGTTAACACCTCACTATTTACACTAAAGCTTTAATTTTGTCCCAATTCTTTAAGATTGATCCCTGAATCACAAAGACTGTAGAATAAATAGTTGAAATTACTAAAAATACTTTAGCGTAAAGAACGAGGTAATTAAGCGTAATAATCTCTGTTCGTTTTAAGTTTTAATGCTGGTCAAAAACTTTTGAAAAAAATGCTGGACAAAAAGTGGAAAAACTTTTTCATATTTTTTTTTTTTAAATAATGCTAGAAAATCCTGCGACCCTGCTCGCCGCCGCACGGCAGTCGGGGGCGACCGCCGTGCATCCGGGATACGGATTCCTGTCGGAGAGCGCCGCGTTCGCGCGAGCGGTGGAAGGGGCCGGGCTGGTCTGGATCGGTCCGACGCCCGCGAGCATCGACGCGCTCGGAGACAAGATGACCGCGCGTCGCATCGCTCAGCAGGTCGGTGCCCCTCTGGCGGCCGGAACCGATGAGCCGTTGGCCGGCGCGGAGGAGGCGGTGGCTTTCGCGGAGGAACACGGTCTCCCGATCGCGATCAAGGCGGGAAAACGCGGCACTCGCTGTGGTTTGGGCAGTTTCTCACCGTGTGCTGCAAGCAGCACCATTGCCTCCACTAATGACTCGACAACAAATGCGTCTTCTGGGTCAGCGGGGTTCGCGAAGCGCATGCCGTAACACAGTTCACTGACACGATGCTCAACCTGAATCCGTGTGTTCATTTCCATAAAAAAGTGGCTGTCGCGGTCGACAATACACTCAAAGGTGGATACCGAATCGAGGCCCACTGCCTCGCCAAACCTTGCGGCTTCCGCTTCCATTGCATCGAGCACTACTGGGGACTCCGAGGCAAACTCAATGTTCCCAAGGAACGCTTCCGCCTATTGACTGAGGCGAGCGCGGGGAATGGTGAACGGGTGTACGGCTGGCTTGGGTGGACTGCCAGGGAATGGGCCCGTGTCTACTCCGATCTAGATGAGAGACTCGAAGACGCTGGAGAGCCCATCGAAGCTCGTTGTGGCACTCTTCAAGGCCTCTGGAACATGTTGCCGCTCCTGCAGTGGGATCACCCAAAGACTGCACCCGAGTATCGAGCCCTCGCCGAGTCAGCTTAGACTAAGTGTAATAATTATCGAGGCATTAGTCTGGTCTCTGTAGGTAACAAATTACTTATTTAAAATGATACTTTTTTAGACTGAGAGATGCTGTAGACAAAGTTTTAAGAGAAGAACAGTGCGGTTTTAGAAAAGATAGAGGATGTGTCGACCGAATTTTCACTCCTAGGTTAATAAATGAGAAGTTCCTTAGTTGTCAAACACCTTTGGTCCTCAGTCTTTTAGATTATGAGCAAGCATTCGATTCTATTGATAGATGAGCTTTAGCAGTCTTATCCTTGTAAGAAAAAGTAATTACTTAATGTTTTATTGTTCATACTTTAAGCCGTCGTTTTAAATGTCTTCTTTGCATTTCTATCTCTTTATTCAGTTTTCTTGTTACACTCCTAAAAGAACTTGTATTTAATGTTTAATATAACTTTTATGATTATAACGGTTGTATCTTTATCCTCATTTCCCACTCTTCATTACTATCATAGTTACTAAGCGATGCCACAGAGTTAGGGGATATGCTAAATGATTTTCCTATACAAATTGTCCCAAAGAGTGCATGACCCCAAAAGAGGCCTACACCTATTCCTTCATCGTCACGCTGACCGGAACAGTCATGTTCATCATCGTCAGCCACTTTCCGGAGTGACTGTCTTGGCAGAGATCGTAATCAGAAACCTTCGGAAGGAATTCGGCGACTTCACCGCCGTGCAGTCGTCTTCCTTCAAGATCGAGGACGGTGAGTTCTTCATGCTGCTCGGCCCGTCCGGCTGCGGCAAGACCACCACCTTGCGCATGATTGCCGGGCTGGAGCTGCCGACGTCGGGCGAGATCTATATCGACGGCGAGGAGGTCGTGTCAACTAGTTTTAATGGACGCATTTCTCAGCTAATTCTTAGTGCATTGACATCGTAATACAACAATAACAAAATTTCACGATTAACAGAAAACGCAATGAGATCTCTTCAATAAGTAAAATAATTTTAGTGAACAAAACAGAATTATGAACAAAACATCACAACTAGAAACACACAGGCTTAATTAATTCTTTGGATAGAGTAGTAAAATGCGAAAAAGAAAATAATTGAAGCTTGATACTCTGTAGCACAAAGAAAAAAAAACTTCAAGAAAATCAAGGTCCAAAATTGATATTGCATATTTAAACGTAGGACGGTTCTAATCAACGTACAATTACTGATTTACACATTTTAAAAGTAATTAATCAGGGATTTAAGGGACCAGTAAGTCAAATTATATCTTGGTTAGACCTGGGTATGATTTAGAAAACAATCAGAAATTAAATAAAAAAGAGCTTTACAAATGAAAGCAAGGAACAGATTTGAAACCTATTGGAACAGCTTATTCTTTATGTTAAGGGGGATGTCTCCTCCTTAGCTCCTAACTTTTTACTGTGAAGTTTGGGGGGACCTTCCCCTCTGCCAATTACGCATCCCTAGTTGGTGATAGGGGAAAGCTGTACAGACAAGTTGGATACCTCCATAGGATACACAAGCAAAGGGGGACCTTTTGTCTTGGGGTCCATAATAGAAAATGGGGCAACCTCACCCGGAGTCGTAATATAGGTGAAGGAGGAAGAAGGCCTCTCAACTGTACACTCATAGCGGAAATACAATATACACAATATCTGTCTGAAATATCAGACAAAAAAGCTCAGGGTATCAGTTATAGTAGTGTATGCCCCTGTGTAGCAGACAGAATACTGCAAATTGGCCAATCAAGTTTCTGTTTCAGTATCATGATTGATAAGTAGCTTAGCCTGCTGTAACTTGTCAGAATCTAAAACAGTGAACCTGAAACAGCTCAGCACACATGAAGAATTTTTGTGATAGGTGAAATTTGCAGTGTTTTCGGATTAATCTTCGCTATTCTAATTTCGGTATTTTATCATATGTATTAATTAGTAGTATTACCCATAACTATGGTTTGACACCTCATAAATTATATTTTCTGGTTAAATTTCCACTGAGATGAAAAAAAACACACTATCAAGTTTATGTTTTTTAGCGACGTCTTTGGTAATAAGTAGTTCAGCTTTGGCTTATTCTGATCCTAGTACGTGGCGATATGACACCGGATGGAAACTTAAAAGCCAAGCTACAGCGAATGATGGCTCAGGTGTATACGCAGGTCAGCATGACCCAAGTTCGCCAGTTTATGTATGCCGTCATTCAAACCTACCGGGTAAAGCTGTAAACGGTAAGTGTTACATCAGTTACCGTGGCCGTGAATACGGCACCCACAACTACATGTTTTGATAGGGTTCGGTCTTAAAGCTTTTATTTAGCGTTTCTGGTTTCACTACATATCTATTTAATGACCATATTGATGTTATCTACATAATCTTTCCTTAAAGGAAATCCCTCCCAATTCTCTGTCAAAAACAACCGTTTTAAATTAGGGTGGTTATTGAACTTAATTCCAAAAAAATCAAACACCTCTCGTTCATGAAATTCAGCAGTTGCCCATATGTCATAAACCGAATCAAACGTCGGATGCTCTCTATCTTTTATTTTTACTTTTACTACAATGTTATGCCGGCGCACGTCGCGGACAATGTGCGGTACTCGACGACAATCATGTTCGCATTCTCATCCTGCCGGAAAGCGACGGCTACATAAACGATAGCGCCTGGTTTGCATTCAAAGTGGTGCCGAAGACCGACGTCGAAGCGAAAATCACGATGAAATACCGCGGCGGTCATCATCGCTACCAACCCAAAATCAGCTTTGACCTGATCCACTGGACGCCGTTGCCCGATGACCAGTTGCTAGTTTCGGCGGACCGGCAGCAGGCGGACATCTCACTGCGGACCGGAGTATTGTTCAAGTGACATTTTCTCCTTGCGCAAATTTAGAAGAAATGCAAATTAAGATTTTTGTTTTGTAGAGGCTTAACGGCCTGCGTACAAATTTGCGAATATATTTTTTTATTTAATTATTTATAAGAATTGAAAATGTTGCAAACCCAAAAATTGGTGCAGATGCAGATAATCCTTAGACGTTAGACGATTTCAAACAGGATAATTATTAAACATCAAATTCTAAGCAACCCAAAATTAAGTGAAGATATTAGCGAATATAATAAAATTTATCTCTAACCAAAAGTTTCTCTCAAATTCCAATCCTGGAGTCTACCAACAACATAACTTCCTGGGAGGTAGTTACCCTTCCGAAATATCAGCTTTAAGTTAAGTCTAGACACTTCTAGATGGTGATCTTTACTTTTAACATCAATAACAGCACTCCTATATACCCTAGTATCTTCTATTGATCCTGCCAGTCTTCAGTTTATTATAACATAATCAATAAGGTTTGCTGTCTTACCATCACGTGTATACCATGTCAACTTATGGGCTATTTTGTGACCAAACACCGTATTGATCTAATATGCAAATTTCGTTTCAATTATTTATGTTCGGAGAGACAAGATCAAAACATGTATTAATTCAAAAACGTCCAGAAATTAAACAAAAAAAAAAAACAAGTTTTTTTTAATGAAAGTAAGGAGCGACATTAAAACTTAAAACGAACAGAAATTACTCCGCATATGAAAGGGGCTTTTCTTCCTCAACGCCCTGCTCTTTACGCTAAATTTTACTGTTTTAAAATGCAGAATTAAGAGAAAGAGTCAAACTTTAGTGTAAAGAACGGGGCGTTGAGGAGGAACAGCCATCGAAGGCGGAGCCGAAATCCTATCGCTCATCAATACGCTGCAAGGCATGGCGATCAACATCGACACATTCAAACCCATGCTCGCCAACACTGTCGGCGGATTGTCCGGACCGGCAATCAGACCCGTCGCGGTCCGCATGGTTCACGCCGTGTACTCGCGCGTCGCCAAAGAAGCCAACGTCCCTATCATCGGAATGGGTGGCGTATCAACATGGCGCGACGCCATGCAATTCATTCTTGCCGGCGCATCCGCCGTCGGTATCGGAACCGCGCTCTTGTTAGGTATTTAATATAATGCGTTCTGGGCGAACTGCTTTCTAATCCTTCGTTGTAGTTTCCATAATCTTGTTAATGAAATAATATATTTTCATCATATTTTGGTATATTTCATTAGGATTAACCAAACTTGACTTCTTGAGTGGGGTAGCTGTAATAAATAAGTACCATTGTAATTTCAGTCTTTTGACTATTGACATTAAGAACACAATGACAAAGCTTAACAGCTCGAATGAATCTATAAATTAAAAAATGTAGTACAAGGTCAATCATGTAATGGCGCCCACCAAGTTTCATCCTGATCCCTCCAATCTAAGCGTTTTCCATGATTTTGGGTTCCTCCACCCCAAACTCCCCCCAATATCACCAGATACGGTCAGGACTTAAAATAAGAGTTTTGAGACACGATATGCTTCTAAATATCAAATTTCATTGAGATCCGATCACCCGTTCGTAAGTTAAAAATAGCTCATTTTTCCTAATTTTTCAGAACTTTTGAACTTGCAAAGGATTTTCCTAATAATCCGTTTTTGGAAGGATCCACCAATGGACTATAGAGGTGTCCACTAATTGAATATGCCTAGCGAGGAAACGAATTCTTTTTGTCTGCATAGCATAGCAAAGGTTTCCTTTCCTGCAGAACGGCCAAATGAAATGCAGACTTTCCTATAATATGGAAGCAATCGTCCGTGTACAATTCGGCACAGTCTGGATTCTCAAGCAAGTACTGTCCTATGGCAGAGTCACATTGCTTAGTGGAGTCTTTGGTCTTTGAAACCCGAGGTGGTTGATTCCTCTTAGGAGTCGATTTTTCGCGAATATAGGATGGTACATGCTGCTTAATTCGGCCGTAAAATTTGGTCAGTAAATTGGAGGAACAGTTCCTTCTTTTTATACCCTTCTGTAGCTAACATCATAAACAGGTGTTGCAGAAGTATAATCAGAATATCTGTGCCATTGGCCCAAACAATTAAAGAAGAACTTCCATTTCTAAAGCTGGAAGCAACAAGGACTGCAGTACAAATGTATGTTCTTGTAGGGTTCTAACCTCAAGACTAAGAAGAGGAAAAGGCTCCATGTAACTTTCTCTCTGCAATATCCCAACACGTCGACGATTAGGGATACCTCCTGGTGTCTTAGTTTCTCGATTGCCCTTGGGCGGAAAGGGTCATCAATTATTTTGCGGACCCGAGTGTGTTCTGGTGGGTCTGCAGATACCAAGATATTCATTTGCCGGGCTGACCGCTTTTGAATATCAAGCACTTCCTGAGGCGGCTGACGCATATGGGAAATATTTTGGCTGTTTACATTGGAAAACAGTTCAGTATTGCGCATGATTTCGCGCATCAGCTTGTAGTTTGCGCAAACGAACATGTCGAGTTGCTCATCGAAGTAGAAACCGCGTTCAACCATCGCACATTTATTTTATCATTGTAATTGTTCTGACGTGCTTATGCTAGCTTGTGTGCTATTCTAGCCAATAAATCCTATTCTATTCTAATTGCCAATCATTCTTCACATTTGCAATTTATTCATCCATATTTCATCCTCCTTATAAGCTATACCACCAATATCTAATAAGTATATTGGTTCTGTTTCATTTGCATCTAAGATATGGAATAGTTTACTTTGTGAAGCAATTTTTTCTAGTATTATTGGGGCTTTTGAATATCCTTTGTTGGTGAATAATTTTAGCTTGCTTTTTTCCACTGTACTGTTACTTTAATCTCATGTCAAGAATAGTTTCAGCTTTAAATCACTTTTGAGGAATAATAAATATTGATTTCTGTTCTTGAGCTTCGTTTGGGAAAAGGCTTGTATTTTCAGAATAGCTTTTTCAGCTTATATAAAGTATTCGTGGTATCACGGCATGCAAACAATTTTGTAATGATCAAATTTAATTCATGTCATTACGTCATTCATACAGAAGGCAGTAGCAAGCACAACGGTTTGAACCAGTTGAGAATGAATCATGATTGAATAAAAATTTCTGATTTTGATATGCGCTGTGTTTTTGACGTTTAATGCCATGAAGAGCAAGCAAAAGGACATGCACTTTTCTATATCCTTCGATTAGCTGTAAACTGAGAAATAATTTCTAAAGTTAACATTGCGCATCGACATGCTTGACATCCTAGAGATAACTGTTTTTCTTGAAAAGGTAATTTTTTTCCAGCACGAATAGACAGGTCTTTGGGGTCCAGAAGTAAAATTTCTTCTGTGAATTTTTCTATTTCGCAGTTTTGATTCTTCGAATTCTTTACACATGTCGTCTCCTCGTATATTTTTATTTTACTATACTTTTTCTAGCGAATCAATTTTTACTTGCTTCTGTTTAATATAGACAAAGGCTCTACGGCCCTTCCCGTGAGCCTCGCAAGGAGGCAATCAGCGGTGACCCTTCATCCGTGAAAAACAAGAAGACAAACGGAAATATAAAAGAGATATATGAAAAAAGAAAAATGAAGATATAAAAAGATTAAAAAAAGATATAAAAAAGATAAAAAAAAGATATAAAACTTATACTTACCTACGACACGACTGCCTGTTGAAAGAGGAGTATCCTAAAAATACAAGTAATTAGACCATAAACTGAATTTCATTTTAGGACAAGAAAAAATTTTTTTTATTAAATGACAACAAAAATTCGCTGCCAAAAGGGCTAAGCCCTCTGTAAAACACTGTACATGAAAACAGCTAAAAAGGAATGTCAGTTTAATTGAGATTAAAAAATAAATATTGCATAATTTTTGAAAAAGAAGGTTTAATTGAAAGAAGGTATCATTTAAAAAATAGTAAGCATTAACTGATAAATTTAATTTCATGAACACGTCCCGGCACAGCTCGATCGCGACCTTGGCGGCCGACTGCGCCTCGAGCGGTCGATCGGCGAGCCGCTGACAGAACGCCCAGACCTCTTCGTCGAACGTGTCGTCGGGGTAGATCGCCTGGACGTAGCCGGCCATCTGCGCCGTGCGCGCGTCGATCTGCTCGCCCGCCATGTTCAGCCACTTCGACCAGCCGACGCCGCACAGGCGCGTGAATCGGCTGACACCGCCGCTCCCGGCCATCACCCCGAGGTTGATCTCCGGCAGGCCGAAGCGCGCGCTCTCGCTTCGGCATCCAGGCCGCGACCACCGCGATCCAGACCGGCCAGGCCCGCGCCATTCTCATGGTCAACCCGGAAATCTGCACCGGCCACCTGAACTTCCGTGACCGGGACAGCCACTTCATCTTCGGTGATGCCGCCACGGCGGTGATCATCGAGCGTGCCGACCAGGCCACCTCCAGGCATCAGTTCGACGTGGTCGGTACCAAGCTGCTGACCCAGTTCTCCAACAACATCCGCAACAACTTCGGTTTCCTCAACCGTGCGGCGGAGGAGGGCGTGGGCACTCTTCCCTCATAAGTTCCTCCATGGACAGATCCTCCCATAGCCTCCCCTCCCCTCACCACGCAAAATTCCCCCTGAAAACATCTGTACACTTCCCAATAACCCTTACTATATGTAAACAATGGTCGAAGTTTGTAACTTTCAGCCTCTTCCCCGGGGACTGTGGGGGATTAAGTCGTCCCGAAAGACATAATTGTTAGTTTTTTCGACTATGCTAAACAAAATGGCTATCTCAGAATTTTGATCCGGTTACTTTGGGAAAAACGAGTGTGGGAGGGGGCCTAGGGTCGGTATTTTTTTTATGAAAACTTGTATTTCAAGTGTAACATATATTTGATTAAAATGAAGATATGCAGGAGTCTCAGTATTTTAAGGAAGCTCAAACACAGTTTTTCTGGATTAGTTTTCTAAGCCCCTTTTCATTTCTTGGTCGAATCTTCTGTTTCTTACTCTCCAATAGTATGGATGTCAACGTTTCCTTCTCTTTTAATATCCTTTCTAAGGCTACAATGAGGCTAGAAATCTCATTCAGGGATTTAATCGCTTTGAAGTTACCGCTTTAGCGAGGGCGTCGAAGCCATGAAGATGGAAAACGTGTTGCGTGCCGAGCGCGATGGCACCGTCAAAACGGTAAATGCCGAACCAGGTGACAGCCTCGCCGTGGATGCCGTGATCTTGGAATTTGAATGACGCCGGCGGCGCGCACAGTGCACGTCATCATAAGCGGTCGCGTCCAAGGCGTAGGATATCGCGCCTGGACAGAGGCGGTGGCAGCTAATCTTCAGCTTCGGGGCTGGGTGAGAAATCGAAAGGACGGCACAGTTGAAGCCGTCTTTAGCGGCAGCACCGAAGCTTTTAGCCCAATCCAAATGCTCCATGAGTTGCTGCCGAGCCACTTCAGTATCGGAAGTAGCAGTGGCGTTGGGGTCATCCAATTGCTTGGCACAAACCAAAGAAATCACGAAATTGATCTTTTCGCCCGGCTCAAGGGAAGGAATAGGTCCCAGAGAAATCAACTGAATCTTATTACTAGCTTGTTGCAGACGTTTCTCATAGTCTGCAATTTGATCGCCCAAAGACTTTTTGAGTACTGAGTACTTCGCATTGTCATTGGCAGGAAAAGTGGTCAGTCCAGAATAACATGGCTATCTCCGATTTTTGATCCGACGACTTTGGGAAATAATGAGCGTAATAAGCCCTCTCGCAACATTCTAGGACAACTAGGACGATACGATCACCCCTGGGAAAAAGAAAAAAAACAAAAAACAAACAAACAAACAAACACACACGCATCCGTGATTTGTCTTCTGGCCAAAAATGCAAAATTCCACATTATTGTAGATAGGAGCTTGGAACTTGTACAATAGAGTTCTCTGATACGCTGAATCTGATGGTGCGATTTTCGTTAATATTCTATGACTCCCTTGATCACGCTCGACTGAGAATCCTTGATGAGAGCCGACGTGCGACTCGCCGCCTCCGCGCTTCGCCGTGCGAGGCTTCGGACCTCCTCCGCGACGACCGCAAACCCGCGTCCGGCCTCGCCAGCACGTGCGGCCTCGACCGCTGCGTTGAGAGCGAGCAGGTTGGTCTGAAACGCGATCGCGTCGATCGACTGCAGAATCTTCGCCATGCTCTCCGAAGACTGACGGATCATGGAGATCGCTTCGGACAGGCGCCGAATCGAATCCTTGCTGTCGTATTAAAAAAAAATTATATTTTGGATTTATAGAATAAATATCAAGCAGTATTAATCCCAATTTGCAGTATTAGCAGAGACTAATACTGCAATAAATTTGCAGCATTAGCAGAGTTTCTAATAAGTTTTCTTCTTAATTTAAATTCTCAAAGGTGTTTTCTATAGGGTGTTGGCTTTTGAGATGTTTCAAACAGGCTAAATTGGCAACTTAGGTCTACTTTTGCAGTATTAGCAAAGTCTCTAATAAGTTTTCTTATTCATTTAAATTCTCAAAGGTGTTTTTCTTCCAATATTTGCCTGCCTGTACAAATATAGTTATGTCCGAAAATTTTTAAAATAGCAAATATGAGGGTAAATATAACGAAAAAATCCAGGAAAAAACCTAGTTTTAAAAAAAAGAGAGAAAAAGAACAAACACACAAACGCTATACAAGGGGTCTTCATTTAGTTGCAATGTTTGTTTTGAGGTTTGGTTTTATATTGTCTTTTGGACTTTTATCTGTATTTTTTTTGTTATTCTTCACGATTGAGCTGCCTGTACAAACAAAGTTATGTCCGAAAATCTCTCCTCGGTTATCTACGTGAACGCACCAACTGACTTGTATCCACCAGCTCAAGTGGCCGTGGCCAGCTACACTACCACTACTACTACTACCCCTGTAGCCCAATATGTGCCCGAGTATTCGCAACCAAACGCACTGGCGGAGGACAAAGCCGTGGTGTGATAGCCACAAGGCGTATATCGCGTAGGTTTTCGTCATGGCCTCCGAGTCTTCCAGAACCATAGCACATTTCTGAACAACTTTGCTTATTCGCTGCCAGAATGATGGCACGCAAACGAACGTGTCGTGGACGTGGTAGCCACCAACCGCCCGCAACATAAAGCCAGCCATCACGTTGGAGACGAACGTCGTCGAGGACAACGCGATCACCCCGGTAAGCACGAGGCCGAACAGACTCAGCAATTGCCCGCGCAAGACCTCGGAGATCGGTAAAACCAGGGTGATCACAATGATGCCGAGCAATACGATGCCCAGGCGCACGAGTTGTCGAGCAACCTTGCGGTTCGCGCGATCCGGCAGCAGGCGTCCCAGTAGCCACAAGGCTACCGCCACTGCCGATAACGCGATGACTGTATAATTCTGTCAAAATTATTCCTGTTGATGAAAATGTCATAGAACGAAATATTACAAAATATTATCTCACTCTTCATTTGCTCTAGTTCTCTTTCACATTGATCCCATTTCGAACAAGAAAGAACCTGGACTAAGAGTGATTTGTTTCTTTCACTTACACATAAATTCGCCCCAATCATTTTTAATACGTGGTATGCAATATATAAAGCAAGATTGTGTCCACAAAGAGCTGCTAAATGAAGTGGACTTTTGCCATAAATGTCTCTTGAATTAACATCCGCCAAGCTCCAGATGCCGACTCGATGAGAGGAGGACGCACCGCATGTCAGCAGCAGATTGGCATCGTTCGGACACCAGGACATGCTAAGAATTCCCTTCTGATGACCGCTCAGCTCCTGCAGAAGGACGTGAACGTGGACGTCAGTCGGCTTGCGGCCAGGGGACGACAGGGAGGGCCGGAAGAGCGAGCGAACCCTTGAGGGGGTGTATGCGTTGCGCAGATCCCACACTTGCAACACCGGATGCCGGTCATCGTCAGAGGCCGTGATGATTTGCGTGGCCTGTCTATGATGAGCGCGGGATTGAGGAGACAGGCCGAGAGGTTGAAGTCGGTCGAGTCATGGTTGATGAGAATAAGGCTGAAATGATAGTTGATGCTATTTACCATGCCTACCCTGAAATCGTTCATGATCTGGTTGATGCTAAAACTGAAGAAGAAGAAGAAAAGCCCAAGAAGTTTAAGGGCAGTGAGCTTGACAAGAAAATCGGTGAGCTTCGCCGGGAGTTGATTAAACTAGAACGTCTTCGCAGAAAATCAAAACGGCGTAAGAAAAATCCGGATAGCGATTAATTGGAGAACCAAAATCGTCAGTAACCCCTTACCCCATCCCCCCTGCCTCTCACAACCTTGATTTTGCATAAAAGGTTCGAGATATTGCATTTAACTTAAATAAGAAAAAATGCAATTGTTTTCAACCTCTATGGGTTTGTGGGCCCTTTAAGTAGGATCAAGTGGACCCATCGGCCCTCAAAACTCCTGTTCCATCTCCTTGTCAATTTTTTAGCTGGACAGTAGGCATACTGAACCTTGTTTAAAGTTAAACCGTACGCGAATTATTTTCAACCTAAATGTCCACATCGACATCTGGACCGTCTGTGTCGATATCCAGGGTTTTCAATTCCAGGGCACCGAGAATGACCATCAGCCAGTACACAATCGTGAGTGCGAGCAGACTGGTGATCGGCAGATTAGCGGGTGCAATGGCAATTTGCCACAACTCGAGCAAATCCAACCTCCTAACGATTTTCGCGTATTTTGCTTTATTGGGGATCGTGCGGGTTTACCGCACCGGGCTGAACATAGACGGAATCTATCCCATAGCACAGGGGGAACGGCTGTGGGGCTGGTCCGTGTCGGGAACAACTTCGCGCGGATTCCAATAGTGAGCGGTATGCCAATCGTCACCATATCGCCTTCCGATGCGTGTCAGGTCCGGACCAATACGACGGGTTCCGAACAAATGGGGAAGATCGTGGATATGTTCTCCGGCCTGGGATACGGGGCCCCAACGCAAAGATTCACCTGTAACCGGTCTGATAAATTGGGAATGACAATACCAGCAACCCTCGCGGATATAGATTCCCCGGCCTTTTGCCTCTTCAGGGGTATAAGGAGGCACTATGACACTGGCTCCGGGTAAAGGTTTAAAAGCTCCTTTGAATTTTGATTCTACAAGTCGGGATTATAATTCAAATTCTTTAGTATAATTTCTGACAACTGTGGGTAATTTAATGGCCAAAGAAAGTGCCAGGATAAATATGGGAGATATTTCGGGGGTTAATTTAACCGATATACCTTTGGAGGGCAACAGCAACACGGGTAATATGAATCAAAGAGTAATTGGGTCAGTAATGGATCCCCTATTGAAAACGCACTTCTTGAAGAAAAGCAGGAATATTATCAGCAACCGCAGATGCTGCTGGTGCCTTTTTTTGGCATCATTCCGAGAATATGCATATCACATTTGAAATGCTTGCAGGACAGACGTATTCTTTTGATGGTTAGTGAAACTTGTTTCGATCTCCAAAAATTTTAATGGCTACGACCGACAAAGTATCCTTTTTGTAATGTAATATTCTTGAGTACATTGGTTTTCCTTTACCGGGCTTGCGCATGAGTTTGGGTCCCGGAGTTCCCGTACTGGTCCCCATGTCTCCCTCTAGGGCCCAAATTCCCCACATTTCCTTTAACTTTGAGCTTTTGGTGTTATAAAATATCCTCTAATCAACAGCATTACGTCATTGCGAAAGAAATGTGTAACGGTGTAACTTTTTAACGGTGTTACGCAACCTCTTTGAGTCATTGCGTCAATTACGTCATTGCGAAAGAACGTTGTAACTCTGTAACGGTGTTACAAAATCTCTTTCGGTCATTACGTCAATTACGTCATTGCGAAAGAATCGAAACTGTGATAAACATTAATCAGGGAATGTTAAAAAAACTTAAACAAAAAGAGTTTAGCGTAAGGATTATTGAGATCACCGTGGAACAGGCTTCGGAAGCCAATATCGCCTCCCTGACCGCAGTTGTCGAAAACAATCCCGATTCACCCGAAGCCTATAATGTCAGAGGCACTGCCTACGGCAAGGCTGGCAAAAACCGTGAAGCCCTGGCTGATTTCACCCAGGCAATCAAGCTCAACAAACGATTCTATCAGGCCTATGCAAACCGTGCCTTGATTTACCGTCAGATGGGCGATGCGATTAAAGCCGCAGAGGATTACACCCGGGCGATCAAGATCAACCCGCAATATGATGTCGCTTATATTTGTTGCAAATAAATGAATAGTCGTTTTGTTATGCAAAAACCAACCCTGGAACATGCTTCAACCACAGCATCCTATCTTCTTGACAACCCAGATTGTACAGAAAATTACAAACAAGGATCGATTTAGAGCAATTAGCAGGGCAATATCATTGTTTTGTTATCTTGTCATACTTTGTGAGCTGACTGGCACTCAAAACACAATACCATCCAACCTCGCTTCTCTGATTGGTGCATTTCGATCTGCTTCTTCGTATGTTTTTTCTGGTTGTCATTTGTTTTGCGCTGCGTCGAATGAAACGGGATTTTGACGTAGGTTTGCAGAAGGATGGTTTCATCGGGACGACCGACAGCATCCAGCGAAATCGTATGGCTGGGGCTCTCGAAAAGCGTAGCCGTGGCGGGGCGTTCCGGTCGTGATCCTTGACTCCAAGCATCGGCGCTCCAGACGCGAAACGGAATCGTGGAGAGTAAACCAGCTAGGTGGCTGCTTCGCCCAGTACCGAAGCCCACATCAAGCAAAAGCCGTGACCAGTAAGGCCGCCACATCGTCTCGTGAGGCATTGCTGTCTCCAAGTTTTTGATCACTTAAAAAGGCAACTAGAACTTTTAATTTTTACAAACGTTTTCACTGGTAAAAAATATACGTAACTTACGTAACGAACTTCTATATTTGTATGTTTTTATTGCGTATATGAGGGGGTTCAACCTTCGTCACTCTTTACATTAAAGCTTAGATTTTGTCCCAATTCCTTAAGAATGACCACTGAATCACAAAGGCCGTAGAATAAATAGTTGAAATTCCTAAAAATACTTTAGCGTAAAGAGTGAGGTATAACGAGGAGGAAAGCCCTCAAACTCAAAACGAGCAGAAACCAACGTGAGTAGGGCTGATAACCCCATGCCTTCTCAAGACCAGAAAATAGTTTACGTTTTACAGAAAACAAAATATGTTTTAAGTTTCTTCACTCTTTTTTCTTTCATAAACAAAAAACTTTCGAAACTCTTGTATTGTAGAAAAAGTGTTTTTTTAGATTAATTATTAATCTATGAGTGAAAATTTGGTCAATGCATACTCTCCGCTTCCAAAACCATATTGTTCTTCTCCTAAAACTTTATTTACACCACCTCTAAATATGAAATTAAAGAAAAGGTTTATGTAAAACGAGAATACGGAGATATTCCGGAAGTCTATCTTTATCCTGATGAACTAAACCAGGTATTTATGAATCTATTGATAAACGCGGTGCAAGCGACCCCTCAAAATGGGATGATTACGATCAAAACCGCTGTTGACAAAAACAATATTTGCATTACCATTTCCGATACCGGAAAGGGAATTCCGGCAGAAAAACTCACCCAACTTTTCGAACCCGGGTTTACCTCCGACCACAGCCGGGTTAAAATGCGCACCGGCCTCACCGACAGACCAGACAGACAGATACACAAGAGAGACAGACAGAGAGAAAGGAAGAGCAGACAGATAGACAGACAAGACAGACCGACAGATCAGAAAAGAACAGACATACAGAAAAAGAGACAGACAGAAGGGCTAGACAGAAAGATTGACTAGAAAGAAGGACAAACCAGATAGACAAACAAACTAGAGAGATAGACAGACCAAACAGACAAAAAGACTAGACAGACACAAAGACGAGAAAAACAAAAAGCCAAGACAGATATACAGACAGACAGACAAACTCCTTATGCACCACAAGCCCTACTTCTTGTCTATGTACCCCATAATTCCTGTCTGAGTAAACAAATTATCACCTAATTACAAATCTATATCACCAAAAATCATCTGTCGGATACCCAACCTCTGTTCAGTTTGTATAGGGAAAAAATTAAATCTTTTATCTAATAAATCTTTTTATAGGAGAAATAAATCTACTTCCTTTGCCACAGTGGTCACAGTCATAAGTAGTTAAGTAATAAATTTTTCTTTGGTTAGATCAGTGGTTCTCAACCTTTTCTTATTCATGGGCATGATTTTTTCGGTAATTTCTTTTTGAACCGCAAGCCTGTTTTCAAGCTGCTCATGTGATTCCTCGGCACGCTTTCTTTTGGTAATTTCTCTTTCACCCGCAAGCCTGTTTTCACGTTGCTCTTGGGATTCCTCGGCACGATTCTTTTTTGTAATTTATCTTTGAGCTGCATGCCTGTTTTCATGTTGTTCTTTTGATTCCTCGGCATGCTTTCTTTTGTTACTTTCTGTTTTAGCCACAAGCCTATTGGCATTATCTCTTTGAGCCGCTTCCTCGGCTGATGTATTTGACCAGTTTAAATCTACCGTTGCGGTTACCAGGGATTTAAACAAAGAGCAGGTAAACACGATAGCAGACGGAAGGGTATTTTCCGGAGAGCAGGCACAGGGCCTTAACCTGGTTGACGAACTTGGGAATCTGAATGATGCAATAGCTTTTGCAGCCAAACAGGGCGGCATTGAAGGTGACCCGGAATTAGTTCATTACCCGGAAAAAAAATCAGCACTTCAGGAACTGCTTTCAACAAAACTGAGTTTAACCAATAGAATTTCCAATTTTCCTATGTTCTTCCATTCTACAGGAACTTTTACATTGCTGACTCAAAAATTTTAAGTTTTTTTTTTTTTTATTTGAGCAAAAATGAAACTTAAGACAATCACAAATAAAGTCATATAGCAAATCAAGCTTAAAACAGACATATATTACTGTGGTTGGATAAGGAAACCTAAAACGAACGTAAATTTGAACAACAATCACGGCAAAATGAAAATAACCAAAAACTGCCTCTTCTAAGAGTGAATATGCGACCTTCTCAAGCCACATAAAGGCAAAATTTGCCTTGTGGTTTCTCTGCGACGATCACCCCGCAGGGCTCCGGCGGCACCGACCCCGGAACAGACCCGGGTGAGGATCCGATCGCGGCGACGATCGCCGAGGTCCAGGGCACGACCGATGTCTCCCCGCTGAACGGCCAGACGGTCGAGGTCGAGGGCGTCGTCACGGCGGACTACCGCACGGGCGGCTACAAGGGCATCGTCATCCAGACCCAGGGCTCCGGCGGAGCGACGGATGCCACGCCGGGCGCCTCGGACGGGGTGTTCGTCTTCCTGAACGCGCTGTCCCCGACACTCTATGGTGAATAAAATGGCTATCTCAGAATTTTGATCCGGTGACTTTGGGGGAAAATGACCGTGGGAGGGGAACTAGGTGCCCTCCAATTTTTTGGTCACTTAAACAGGGTACTAGAAATTATCATTTCCGTTAGAATGAGCCCTTTTGCGACATTACGGGACCACTGAGTCGATACGATCACCCCTGGGAAAAAAACAAATAAACACCCATCGGTGATTTGTCTTCTGGCAAAAATGCGAAATTCCACGTTTTTATAGATTGGGGCTTGAAACTTCCACAACCGACGAGGTTTCCGGCCGCGTCCTGGAGGAACACGGTGATGGCGTCGTCGCCCGCGCTCGTCACGACCGCGTCCAGGCGCGTGTCGCCATCGAGGTCGCCCGTGGCGACGCCGGAGGGGAGCGCTCCCGCCGGGAGGAAGACGGTCGCCGCGAACCGCCCATCGATCGGGTCCTGGAGGAACACCGCCAGGTCACCGGCGAAGGCGTCGGTGACGGCCAGGTCCGCGAGGCCGTCTCCGTTCAGGTCGCCGATCGCCGCGCCGGTCGGATCCGTGAGCACGTTTGAATAGAAGTTTGTGAAAATGTTCATGAAGAAACGGAAGCAAACAAATCTTAACCTCTCCTCCCCCCTCTTGACCCCTCACAAAAAATCCTCTTAATTTATAAAGTTTTGACTACAGCACAAATCCTTATGGGTATTTATGATGTTTTGTTCAAATTTCTTCTTTTTTTTCAGTAAATGTTTTCATTGTTGGATGAAAAGCTTGTTGAGACTAAATAGGAATGTACATTTCTTACATAATGCAAGGGTAAAGATGAAAGTTTTACTTTGAGAGTATTATAGTCAGGCACCCGAGGGGACGCGCCTCGTGGTCGTTTATCTCGGCGACTACGTGGATCGCGGCATGGACAGCAAGGGCGTGATCGACCGGCTGCTCGGTACGCCGCTGCCGGGCTTCGAGGTGGTGTCCCTCAAGGGCAATCACGAGGACGCATTTCTCAAGTTCATGTCGGAGCCGGCCTTCGGCCGCGAGTGGAAGTATTACGGCGGGCTTGAGACCCTGATGAGTTACGGCGTCCGCGCCCTGCCGCTCAAGGATGAGCCAGAGGCCTTTGTCGCAGCGCGTGTTGTTTATGCGAATTCCAATAACTAGAAGAAAGATAAATTTTGTATCGTAAGCGAGAAAAAAAGAACTACTTGATCAATCGATTGGCTTGATCGATGTTAATTGCAAGTTCATTACGAATAAATTTCTCGTAATCATTTCTGTCAATATCTCTACGAAAAGATACTTTCATCGAAGATTATAGATACAAAATCGAAAGAGAATACTGAGGAGCAGTGGTTGGACTTTCAGTCATTTTCTGTTCTAATAAACGAACTTTGAGAATTTCTTTTTCTGCTTGAGTAGACAAGTTACGAGAAAAGATTATTAACAACAAAGTTCTGGTTTCACAACAAAAAAAACGACTCCTCAACCTGCTCAATCAACTACCTGACGAGAGAGCCTTGTGTCATGGTACTTATTCACCTGCAAAGATCCTTTTATCTGATGACGGTATCAAGCTGCTTGATTGGCGCAGCGGCACCTGCGGCTCACCAATCGCTGATGTGGCGTTGACATATGCTTCGCTTAAGTTTGCCTGGGGACTGCATGGAAAATGGGCGCTGATGAGACGACTTTTTTGTAAGTTTGATTTTATTCTTACCGATATATCCAGCTGATTCCTACAGAAGATCTGAATTTGAGAAGTAAGGTGAGAAAGAAAACGCCCGGTCTCACTGCAAGAACAATTAGTGCTAAAGCTCACATCTGATATTTTCACACTTGCAAATTAATGTCCAAAATCCAATTAGTAAGAACATCTCAGAGTGAGTGAGTGAGCAAGACTCACTCCTTTTTAGAGCAATTAGCAAGACCAGCAGAGTGAGGATGTATCTGGATTTTCAATTACTTCTTTAAATACACTTCCAGCTCCCGTTTTCCAAGATTTCCGATTTTTCCCTCCAAATCCCCGCAGCGTCAACAGATCAGATCGGGATTTGAAAAAGAGCTCTGAGACATGAGTTCCTTCTAAATATCAAATTTTATTAAGATCCGAACAACCGTTCGTAAGTTAAAAATACCTCAATTTTTACAATTTTTCCAAATTAACACCCCCCAGCTCCTCCAAAGAGAACGAATCCGTTCCAAATATGTCACTCACGTATTTAGAACTTGTGCTTATTCTTTTCATCAGATTTCATCCCGATTTCTCCGTGAAAATACAAATATTTTGTTTATCTTCTGGAAAAATTCCCTACTGAATGGAAAAATACCCGAGTTATCCCACTGTATGAAATTGGTGATACAAAAATTTTAAGAATTACCGGCCCATTGCAATACTTTCTTCTTTTTCAAAGATTTTAGAAAGGTTATTACACAAAAGAATTCCAATTTTTTTGATAAAAGATATTTGAATCAAAAGCCAATTTCTTTTAAATCGGTTCGTTTTACTGAACAAGCAGTTGCAGCCCATTAGCTGACAATTAATGATTCAATTATATAAATGATGACCAGGACACAGGGAATGTTTGATTAGCAATCACCATCAAACAAAGCTCAAGGGCAATCATTAGAATAATGAGGTATTGATCTGAATATCGATTGTTTTTCCCATGGACAACCAGGACACAAATGATGACCGGGACACAGGGAATATAAATGACAATCGGGACACTCAAAGAGAAATTACAGACCAGGACACCAGGACACAAATGACAACCGGGACACAGGGAATAATAATGACAACTGGGACACTCAAAGCAAAATTCAATTTCTCAAGCTTTGGGGCTAACTTACTCCCCCAAAGTCCCCGGGGGAGGGGCTGCTAGTTACAAACTTTGACCAGTATTTACATACAGTAATGGTTAATGGGAAGTGTACAGACGTTTTCAGGGGGATTTTTGGTTTGAGACAGGGGGTTCAGAGGAGGACGCTACTTGGGAGGATCATGTCTTGGAGGAATTTGTCACGGGGAAGAGAAATTCCATGAAAAGGGTAAAGGATTTTCTAGCATTACTTGAAAAAATGAAAAAATAATTATTAAAAAGTCTTTTCAACTTAAATCACCGGTATCGTAACAAACCTGATTCCGGCCATTGCGCTTGGCCAAGTAGAGTTGCTTGTCTGCCTGAGAAATAAAACCCTCGACACTTAAACCATCTCTCAGGGAAGCGACACCGATACTGGCGCTGGCCTTAATGATATGACCATCAAACTCATGCTCGATGCTTTCAATATTCTTTCTCAAACGATCGCAGAATGGGACCGCATCGACGATCCTCGCTTCCGTGAGAATCAGCGCAAACTCTTCCCCACCATAACGGGCCACGAGGTCTTCCCGCCGCGGTCAACTTTCCAGTTCAAAGAAAAAAACATTTGAAAAACTTCTTTCTTTTCCTGAAGAAATGATCGGCGCGTGGATGGATCCTGGGGTCGCATCGATTCCTGCAAGTTTAAGTGCGGAAGAAGCTTTGAAGTATTCCGAACGTTTTAAAACATCGATAGGCAATTATCTTTGTGTCACGGGTCGGGAGGGTACATACATGGGCATTGTTTTTTTAAAAGATGTATTATTTGCAAACAAAAAAGCCCTGATATCCGAAATTTCAATAAAAAAAATCAACCCGCTTGAAGAGATCTATCGATTGGTCAATTCAGAATTGGCTTATCATCAATTTTGACCGCGTTGTAAATTGTCCCAATAAGGCGTTAAAGAAGCGTAAGTCCCTAACCTTCTAAGTAAGGAACAATTTAGCGATTTGAAAATTTCCAGTGAACACCGATCGAAAAGTTAACTAGGAATTAGTCTTTAAAAATTCAAGTTTCTTAAATTTTGATTTGTGCGAAAGATTTTTTCATTGTGCGTTTTTACTTTCTTTTTATTTTCCTGTAAAATTAAGAAAATTGGACTTAACTAGAACTTTTTATGTTTTTGCTAACGTTTTTATTAGAAATAAATATACGTAACTTACGAATTAACTTATGTAACGAACTTCTATATTTGTGTATTTTTATTACGTATATGAGGGGGTTCGCCTACTCGTTAATACCTCGCTCTTTACGCTAAAGTTTGAATTTTATCCCAATTCTTTAAGAAAGAGCCCTGAATCACAAAGGCCATAGAATAAATAGTTGAAATTACTAAAAATACTTTAGCGTAAAGAGCGAGGTATTGTGGAGGAGATAAACCCCCTTCGATGTGAGGATGATCGAGACGAGCGGCCGCTTCAGCCTCCGCGCGAAATCGAGCCACGTCGCTCTCGGAGGCGTTCTCTCCCCAAAGAATCATCTTCAGCGCGACGGTACGGTCGAGACTCTTTTGCTTCGCGCGAAAGACGACGCCCATGCCGCCGCGGCCGAGCTCCTCCAGCAAGACGTAGTCATCGCCGAACTCCCGGGGCAGCGAGGACGACAACGAACTATCCGGCGCAGCACCCGCACGAACGGCGTCGATCGTCTCGTCGGAGCCGAGGGGATTTTTCTTCTCACGAAGTTTATTTATATCTGATAATTTATTCTGATGTTGTCATGTTGACAAGACTTTAGAGATTCACTTCCCCCACAAAGATTGAATTTTATACGCACCCAAGAAAAGTAATACTGCAAAAGTCAGCCTACTCCTAATTTCCCTCCTAGATTAATTGATATCAAACAACCCAATCATGTAAATGTCCTGATGGCAAGAGTTCGGGAAGATGGCAAATACGGGATTTTGTTTAAACACGAAAAAGTGCAATTAAAGCACTACTCTTTACTTCCCAGGTTACTAGGGCACTTACCATAGGCGCTGAAATCTTAAGGGCGCAAATATGAAATTAAAAATCTAACATTTATTATCATTTTGTAGTTTTTAGAATTGTATTTTTATTAAAGTAAAGTAAAGATCATAGTTGCCAGTAAGTTACTTACTTACTATAAGACTCATATAGTAATACTTAATCCTAACTTTAAGTAAAAGCAAGTTAAAGAGGCCAGAACCACCACTGTTTCACCCTGAGGAATAGGCAATACCCATTGAATATCTAGTTGTGAACCCCATCTTGCGGCCTTTTGTAAGGAGCAATAATGAAAGGAGCAAGATAAATTCTAAGCCAACCTTTTTCAGCATCTGTAAAGGCGTGCTAATTAACAAACCTTGGAATTCGGATTTATTCCACATTCTAACAAATTACAAGTGACAAAAATCAAGAATTAACACCAGCAGCTGTAGAGCGCAAAGATTTATCAGCTTTAGAGTCAGCCCCCTCATTCAGAAGACACTCTACAACACACAAACGTTGTGAGGACAAGGCTTTGTCTAATGGTGTACTACCAGAACCATCTATGGGGGGCGCCGGATTCCCCAGCACTATTTGAAAAACGATCAGAAATTAAATAAAAAAAACAAGTATTTTTAACTGAAAGTAAGGAGCAACATTATAACTCTAAACCAACAAAAATTATTACGTATACGAGGGGTTTGCCCCGTCGTCAATACCTCGCTCTTAACGCTAATTTTTTTTAGTACTTTCAAAAGAGCTATTTATTCTAATTAAACTATCTTTGTGATTTAGGGGTCATTCTCAAAGAATTGTTTCAAAATTCAAACTTTAGCGTAAAGAGTGGACCTTGTTGTTATTTTATGGCTATCTTAGAATTTTGACTTGGTACCAATGTGAAGCCCAGGGACGTATGGGTCACTAAAAGGCAGGCTGTCCTTTAACCAGCTTTGACCCTTAAAAAGGGCATCAGAGCTCAGAATTTGCGATAGATTGAGTTTTTCCATATTTCTATGGCCATGCGTTTTATATGAAAAATTCTTGGAGAAAGGTAGAGTACATGGGGAACACTTTGCTCTTTATTAGGTCAAACCTATGGCACTGGCATAAACTGGTATACCCCCTTTTTGCATACGTAGGAAAACTAATGGGATAGCAGAGGTCTAAATCCACCCAGAGTGGACTTAGATAGTTAAAAAGATGGTCTTGAATAGAAACTGATAATGCATCTAGATGTAAATCTCCTCCATTGCGCTTGACGTTCCAATGGCTTATTAAAGTCATTTCATCGAGTGATTTGTTTTTATAGTCTGGGCGATTTTATCCAATATTTTGGAAATGTTGAATAAAAACCTTGTGAACTTAAATGCAATTTATTGAATCTAGCAAATTTGTTTTACAAATAGGTTACTTTTATTTTGGGCAATTGCAGCTAGAAAGGACATGGGATGGGGTTAGCTGCCCTCCCAGCACTTTTCAACACCCCCTCCCAGCTGGCCCCGAAAGTTTAAACTTAATACCTTCAGTCGTTCTTGAGATATTTCATATAAACATTCTTGGAAAACTGGATGCATCTGAGTTAGTTAAAATGCCTCTCAACACTCCCTGAAGTTACAGCTTAACGCACATAACCTTTTCGAACACAATCAGAATCAAACATTCCCTCTTTTCCTAATGATAAGTCTTGTAATTGAAAAAAACGTCGACGACAACAACTCGACGTTCACCTACTCATGTGAAGAGGTGTTCAGCCAACGACTCCCTGGGTCGAACCTCTATATCTCAAGTTGGGTCTGTTTAGCATCTTCTCTGCACGTTGCCTTTCGGTGGAAAGCTCAGCAAGCCATCCAGTTTGCGCAAGCACAGCAAGAGAAAGCCTTTGATAAGACACGAATTCGAGCCTCCGGAAGCCTCGAGGTCGCGGCCGCGGATGTCGATGATGATTCAATTTTTGGTGATCTTGATAAGTTTGAAGAGGCACGTCTATTCAGTAAATAAAATATGATTCCGTTCAATTTTTTATCTATTTTTTTTTACTGTTCCAAACGCTAAGGGCTTAAACTTCACATTTCCTGTTTGATTTACTCTAGACAGCACGGTAGGAGTTAGCCAGCTCTTTTGTCATCATGGCACCCTTCCTAGCTGAAAGATAAAGCCTTTTTAGGCTAGTACTTGTAATAAAGTTAAGTCTGATAAGCAGCATGTCTCCATCAGCATTAATAACTTTAGTTTTCTAGTTTGTACCTGCGTGTTATCCAAAGGATTCGTTGACGCAATGATTAATTTAGTTTACCTAATTCTTTACTCATTTTAAGAAATATTCCTCCAAAATTAGTTTTTGTAAGAGTTTATCGGCCTAGTGATTACTATTCAAGCATAACTTTGAAATATAGACATTCGATTCAAGATAGCTTAAGAACATGCTTTAGAAATAATGATTGTGTAATGCCTGTCTGAAAATAATAAGTAAAATTTGAGTACGGGTAACTGCATGGGTTACGTTCAATTACATATATTATTATCAATCTTAAAATTATTCAAAACAGTTACCCTCGATGTTGATGATGTCGAAGCGACGACCGTTGTTGACCGCGTAGATGTGGTCCTCGTGCACGAACACGTTGTGCACGCCGCCGCGCAGCTGATCGTCGTAGCGCGACAGGATGCGCACGCCGTTGATGGGATCGGAGACGTCGAGAATCACCAGACCGTTCTTGCGGTTGGAGGCGCCCTCGCGGCTGATCACCGCCAGCTTGCCGTCCTCGGACACCTTGACGTCGTTCACGGTGCGGGCGTCGACCTTGACTGCATCGATGAACTCGATGTTCTCGGGGCGGAAGTCGAATTGGAAGGTGGTTGAGAGATGACCAGTTCTCCGTTTTCAATCATGATTCGTTCTAATTGGCCATTCAGGAGCTGAGAGAGTTGATAGTCAATCTCTATGTCGTTGAACGTGGCCTGATAATCGTCCCCAGCAATATTTTTTTTAAATGACAGTAGTGGGATGCGAAGTTTTTTTGTTCCAGGATAGCCAAGATGTATCGTGACTTCCTTGAATTCGTATTGGGTTAACCCTTCAGTGATTAATGCGGTTGCAAGAGATGGAAAGGCTACGTCTGTTACGCATAAAGTCGCGACGACTCTGATTAGCCATGGTGTCTCCTTGGAGTTGGTCTTTTCCGGGTCCTTGGATGCCTTGCCAGGGGCGGGACCCGCTTCACGGTCATAGGGGCGGCTCGGGCCGCCTCTGATTTAGGCGAGGCTGCCTGGCCTCGCTTCCTGCCTCTTGCTTCTTCCGGTGCCTCGTTAGCGCGGCACCTGTCGACTATTGCACCTCATTGCCGCGCGGTCTCGTTATCGTTTCGAACGGCAGCGGCGCACGGCAGCGTTCCTGCCAATGGACGAGATACGATATTCAGCTTCATAAGAGCTCCGTTCGACTATTGCTTAAAGACCATACATTATATCGGAGGAATTGATATCCGACAAGCCGCTTTTTCACAGCAGCATAGCTACGTAGGCAGAACCTCGAAGAGTGAGGAAAGAGAATGCCCTGTTTGGATACAGCGAATCGCCTCGGCAAACAAAGGAGATACAGAGACCGTCTGCAAACGTTCCAAGCAGACTCGCCCTTCTGTAGGGATGGTATTACCCATATAAATTTGTTGAATCGGACTCTTTTGCTAGGTTATTTTCCCAAGTTATCTATTTTCCCATGGATTATTACACCTGCAATAAAAAGAAGTACTTTTTATTGCAGGTGTAGATATCAGTGTTTATGGTGTTCATAGCGCACTGTCTGCCTCAACCTCCCACCTTAGAGCAAGAGGAGTCGATGTGGATCAAATCGTAAGATATGCAGGCTCGACAGATGCTAAAACGTTATAATACGTTTGGGCGGCGTTATAAAACTCTATAATAAACCAATTAAAAGTCATTAAAGGTCATGATATTATATGATAATGGAACAACTAGTAAAAGTAAAGTTTTTCTTTTTGGATTACTCTGTTCCTTCCTGATCAAAACTCAAAAGTTATATTATTCTGTTTAAGTTCAACAACTTTTCTATTCTAACCTTGCTTTGGTACTGCTTTGTTACTCTTGAAAGGTGAAAAAGGGGGAAACTTAAATGACAACAGTTTTAACAAAATAATGACAGGTAATTTTCAATTTAGTACTTTATTGCATGCAACTTCTCCAACTCACGGGGAATAAACATTAGAAAACGGTTCTCCACAAAAATACAGGGGGGGAAAAGAGAACGACCTGCTGCAGGCAGTCGAACTCGCGCAGGACGGTGATGCCGTAGTCGCCGGCTGGACGACATCTACGGACTTCCCCACGACCCAAGGTGCTTTCGACAGGACGTTCAACGGCGTCGGCGAAGGCTACAAATACACGGGCGGCGACCTCTTCGTGGCACGGCTCGAGGCCGACGGCAAGAGCCTCGTCTACTCGACGTACGTGGGCGGCAACGACCTCGAATACGTGCTGTCGATGGACCTCGCCGCCGACGAGTCCGTGTCGATCTGCACGTGGCCGCGAGCTCGCGTGCGCGTATGTGCATTTCCCATTTTCCGGAACCGAGATCGGCCAGCCGATCGGTGATCGAAGCAAAACGCATGGCACCGGCTACCCGTTCGCTGGCGAGAAGCGCAGGGACAGGCAGGACATGCCGCCGTCGAGTTTTGCCGCTTCCGAATTGCCGACAGTTCGCACCGCGTATCCCGCTGCCGCTACAAATTCCGCCGTCCGCGGAAAGCCGTCCGGCATGATCACCAGTTCGTTGAACCGGATGGAATTGGCGCACGCCTGGCATGTTCTGTGGATGAGGGATGACATATTGCCTTAAATCGTCCTTGTCGGGCAGCTGTTTAGGGCCAAATGAAAAGCAGTTGCCCCAGAGTGAGATGGGAAGATGTCGGAAGGAAAGATTTAAGGGAATGGGAACTTCTTGAGAGGCTGTAAAGAGTGAGGCTTTGAATAGATTGTGGTTGAGAAGGAGCATGCGTAGCTGTGTCGGCCTCAGGTGGCTTGGTGCTGGAGTAAAAAAAAGGAAAAACAAAGACGCCAAAGGAAAGCAATTGCAACAAGTATGTTCGACGGCATCTCGAATCTCATGCACTTCTTCCGCTGAAAGACTCAGATGCGGTAACGCACAGTCGAGGTTCTGTTGCGTGATGAAGAGCATCTCGCTTCCGAGTTGCGAAGCGAGGGCGAGTGCGTCCGTCGTCGACATCCAGTAGGCTTCGTCCTCGGCGCCGGCGAACATCGCTCCGGGAATGTGGGACTCGAGGGTCGAGCCGAGGAAGCCGGAGATCATCGCGGTGAGAAACGCGCTTTGCCGGTTCCCGTCCTTGCTGACGACCATGCTGACGTCGACATCGGAATCGATCTGACAGGCCGCCAGCACGGTTGGGAAAATGTCGAGCGCGGACACGGGTGCCGAATAGCGAACGCCGCCGGGCAATCCATCCGGCCATGAGACACAGAAAGGGACACGGATGCCTCCTTCGAACAACATGCCCTTGTGTCCACGCAGCGGCAAATTGCTGGCGTGCGTGGTTCTGCCGCCGTTGTCGCTGTAGAACACGACCAGCGTATTGCCTTTCAAACCCCGCTGTTCAAGCTTGTTCATCACGCGGCCGATGCCTTCGTCCATGTTCCACCTTGGCAGTCAGTTAATGCCTCAGCCCCGCAACAACCCCTTTTCGACCATCAACTGCATCAGACAAGCTATTGCGTGCTTACCGCAGTACTTGTTGATCCTCTGACAACACCACCGGCGTCAACAAACTCAATAAACACCCGGTTGTTAGCCGGATCAAATGTTATATCGCCGGTTGCGTCAACAAACACCGCAAATGATGCTGTGGCTGCAGCCGGATAACTTAGGCTAACCGTCGGCCCAGGCGTTGAAATACACGCACCGCTCACGTCCGTCTGTATAACAAAAACAATTTATTCTGACTGAATGAATGAAACAGAACTGAACAGTAATTAAAATGAATCAGTAAGTCCAATTTAGATGGAACACAAGTTCACATAAATAAGAGCCTGGCAGCTGACACTCAAGTCTCTCTAGCTTGTTTCCGCAATGATTTCAGACGCTGGTCATTTTACACATAATCAGAACGTAGCCTTTTTGTACCATTAAATAAAAAAAACAAGTTTATTTAACTGAAAGTAAGGAGCGACATTAAAACTTAAAACGAACAGAAATTGCTTCGCGACGCGTTCGTGGGGACGGGAGCCTCTCCCTTTCGGTCCTCTCACGTTTCTATCTCTCGCCTCTTCGCGCCCCGATCGGCGTCCGCTCGCGACGCCCGAGGCGCCGCGTGACCCTCGCGCTCGCGCTCCTCGAACGCACCAGTGCATTGCAGGAAACCGTTCGTTGCATGCCGCTCCGGCCCCCGCTGGCCGATGATCCCCCGGCACCGACGGAACCAGAAGGCCAACCCTCGTCTATGAACGAATCCATCTCGTCGAATCGACCGAACGAGCGAAGCGGCCCCTTTTACGGTTTGCAATCGTCCCTGAATTACAGGTTCAGGGGCCAGATTTCGATGCCAGAAATCTCAACGTGACCGTCACGATTTCTGCTGCCGACGATGTAGGGTCTATCTGTGACGACGGAGACATCGGGCTGACAAAAGATGGAAGTCATTGGAGCCTCCAGTCGACAACTGTCGAACCAGCGCTCAGAGCGCGGTGGAATTGGTCGACCGACGACATCTCGCCGTTGACGTTCCGATGGCCCTTGGAAGGGCTTCGCTGGCGCATCACTCACGCGGGTTACCTCAATAAAGTAATCAAATGTTAGTGCTGAAAAAGAAGAAGAAAAGGTAACATCCTGAAACTCAAGAGACTTGTGATTGAATCTCGGTTTCTACTCTCTGTATAACTTTTAATTACCAACTTATTGTGCACTTACAGCTTGAATTTCACTCTGAAGTTAATCATAAAATATGATATGAAAATATACCTAGATCAGTAAATACAATTTTTACATTAATAAAAAACTTTTAGTGTCATAAGTCTTATCAAAAGTTTATCTGTGTTGCCTGTCAAATTACTGCTTTCAGCTAAAAAAATTAGTTTTTTTTTTTATTTTTGAAATAAACGACACATCATTAACGCATGATCCTGATTAATGGACAATTCTTCTGGGCTTGGTCTGTTTTGGTGGGCGTTTTCCTGCTAAAAAATCTCTTCCTAGCTAATTTATCTACTATGGGTTACTTCCCAGTAGCAGCATAATGATTGTAGGCATGGATATATAATAAGCAGGAGGTAATAGGCTTGAGAATGCATGTGCAGGATTTCGACTCTTGTTTATAGAAGAGCATCGCCGAGTGCTGGTATCTATTGATATCAAAATTCTGCTATTTATAGTTTCGGTTACTATTGAGCCGAGTTGCTCCTTACTTACAGTTCGTCACCAAGAACTGTTTGAAAAGCTAATAGAGTGAAGGGGTAGGCCAAATTTTCCTGGAAATGTTGGTAAAGTGTGTAATTGCTGAACAATCTTACAAGATCTGGTTCTTTTCAGGCAAAACTTTGAAAATCTTGGTCTCAATTTGGAAATTATTTAAGGACTTGGCCCTCTTAAAAAAATATACAGGTACTCATAATTTGTTTTTCCTCTTTGTTAGATTCGGCCTGGAACGATAAGGCCAAAGTGGTCTGGGAAAAAGTCGAGCCTCATCAGGCGAACGAGCATTCTATAAAAACAAATTACACGTATGGCTTGGAATTTGCCAACGATACAAAACAAAGTTTCAGTTACTGGCTTTTCAAGTTCCTGCCAAAACTGGTAACTCTTTTCCTTGTTCTTGGTACCCTGAACGTTTTGTATTTGAAATGGTTCAATGTATTTTAATTTTGGTATCAACCCGTATTAAATGTGTATAGCATCATCATCTCGCACTTATTATAACATTGACAATAAAATAAAATTACGGTGAAAACAGACCAAGATTTACCAATAGGCCTACTAGGTCCTGCGGCTTTCACTATTTCTGAAATTTTATGGATTTTCTTGAAAATCGTGCAAAAACGGAGCGGCAAAAACGCTTGGTCCTAGAAGTGTCAAAGCTTTAAATCTGAACATGGGTGAAACAAAATCTTGAGCAGGCGAACTTTCAGCAACTAATATCATTATATATCAATTATTCAGTTTAATTTTGTTAGTTCTTCCCAAAACTGTTTGCGCACGTTGCCGCGGCTGCCGGTGTTCATCGAGACGATCTCGACCAGGTACGGCGCCTCGCTCGTGAGCGGCACCATCAGGAAGTCGTGGCTCGCCAGGATCGCCTCGATCGTGGTCTGCACGCGGTCCTTCGGGATGTCGAGCTTGCCATTCGTGTTGAGCTTGGTCATGGCAAGGAAGGTCTTGGTCTCGTCCGAGTAGATCACCGACTGCGAGGTGATGTCGCCGTAGGTGCGGGCGATCACCTCGAGGCTCGGTCCGTCCTCGTCGTCGGGCGAGTGAACTTCATTAACTATTTAACTTTATTTAAGCTTATTTAACTTATTAAACTTATAGCTTATAAATTAAGTTTGTCACAGTAACTCACACAAAGTAAGAAAATATCTTCATATAAAGTTAAGATATTTAAATAGGACTAAATTAAAAAAGTGAACGATCTGTTTTTCGTTTAGTAATCGGACGGTAGGACTTTAAATTCTGAAATTTAAATGTTTATTTATATTTGACAGTGTATTTTGTTTTTTATTTTAGTGTTTTTATAATATTTCTATGATTTTATAGTTTCTTGGAAATTAACATAGAAAAAATTCTGCTTCTCAATGAGGCATGTGAAACGTACAGGCTTGGCTTGGGTCAGTCATAGTGTCAAAAAAGGTGCGCTTATTTTTAATCGAAGGTATAAAGAACTGCTCCATAAACAACTCACAAGTAGAATTGGTAGGCTCTCATAAGGTTTCTCATCATCTCATCAGGTTTCTAAGGCTCTCTTCTAGTGCAACGAATAACTAATAACAAACTATTTACAATATGTATAAGTAGAGGACTGTATATAATATTCTCTCCATGGGCCAGCTCCGCTGCGCTATCTGAAAGCACGCTTCGAACAGATCCCAGCGTGGATCGCTATTGGTTCCCGATGAGCGATACCGTTCGTATCGAATTTGACCGGCCTCATCCAACCGCCGTCGCCATCGCTTCAAGTTGTTCCGCCACTTGCTGCCGCGGCTCGCAAGATACGAGTCCCAAGAACCGCGTAGGGAAACAACGGCTGTGTTGTCGAAGGCTCCCACAATCGGTGAAAACCCGTTGTCGGTCAGACAGTCCCGAGTTGCCGTGCAATCGCCTTCATCGCCGACACGAGGAGCGTGCGCGGGTCTGTAATGCTCATAAAGTATCGCAGACGGCCCCAGTACGTCGACTGATCAAACTACATGCCGCAGCGACATGCGTACCGAGTCGGTGTGGATATGTTAGATACAAACAACACCCTCGACGGAGCCCGGAGCAAGCCACACGCATGGTGCATACCTGGGGTCTCGTTAAGCTGAACGGCGGGCAAGGTGGCTCGGCCATTTCGAAAAAAACAATAAACTTTTTAGGACACAAACAGACGCAAGAGTGAGAGGGTGAGTGGGCTGCTGCCGCTTCGAATCCCGCCCTCGAGATTCAGCCACACAAATGAAAATGCCCCATTCAAGGGGCATTTTCATTTGTGTGGCGGAGAGAGCGGGATTCGAACCCGCGATACGATTTGACTCGTATACACGCTTTCCAGGCGTGCTCCTTCGACCGCTCGGACACCTCTCCGTGTCTTGCTGCTAGCCGTGTGGGCGGCAGCATTCTAAGCGAAAGCGCCTGCCCTGCGGGCTTTTTTTACGGGGTAGCGTCCGCCGTGACCTTCAACGCCGGTGGCTGGTTTCAGTGTGTGTTCCAATTCAAGATGATCAGCTTCTAGTTTTTCAGGATACTTGAATCGTTTCTTAAGTTCAGGAACAAACATGATATCTTCGTTCTTGTGATGTGCAATAATGTGTTCTAAATGCGCATTTGCTGCCACCTTGAGTGCCATGAGTTCCCATTCCTTGAGTGGTTGATTCCGTTCCTGCATAGCCTGGAATGCCTCCCGGAAAGATGACATTTCACCCCTTAAGGCATTGTGAGAAATAACCCACCCACTATCTTCCAATGGGTACTTCCACGCGACTTCTTCGTACTCCGTCATTCAGAATGTCGAGACAGCGTATCAGAACCGGACGCTTCGCACCGCAGGACACGGAATCCCTGACCTTGAAGAAGCGCTGGGTGTTTACAGTCTGCTCGATCCAGAATCCCTGAAAGTGGAACCGCCCACTGCAGAACAATTCTCCGGCAAAAACGACGGCATTATTCCCACCTTTCCATTGGCGGACACCGACCCTTCCACGTTCTTTGGCCAGTGCCTGGCGATGTTGAAACAACCTGAACGCTTTGAAGCCATCTGCTGTCAGATTTCTCTTGAACGCAAAACTTGGCTTCACTTTTCGGACACTAACTTTTAAAAAATCTAATTTAAAATTACTTTATTCAAATATATATAGAAAAATTGGTAATTAGTAGTTTAATGTTATTACAAAATGTTTTTCTTAATTATAAATTGGTTTCAAAGTCTCGATTTGGTTTCGAAGGCATTTTGAGAAAGTTTCTGCCAAAATACATGCTCCAGGGAGGTATACACTGGACTACTGACGGCAGATAAAATGGGAGCTGTTTGTACTTGCCGATAATGGATTCAAACTGCTGCTCAGCGGTGTCTAATGCCTGTTGCTGATTAGTTGTCAGGCCAATATCCATGTAGGCCATTGCCTTGAGCAAACTCAGCTGCTCTAATGCAGGCTTAAATGTCTGCTGTAACTCAACTTGATTTAGGTAATCCAGTGCTCTTTCTCCTTGATGGAGCTGAATATAATAGAACCCTAAGTAAGTGAGTACTTGCATATTAAAATACTGATCGCCACTATTAGCGGCAATCTCCAAAGCTTCTAACAAGCTGCCTTCACTTTCAGAAACTGATAGCACCCCTTCAGGGGTGCTTCCTCAAATTTTCTGAAGGGATGTAGCACCCCTTCAGGAAATAATAGCCTAGCATTTGACACACCAATGTACTGGAAAGGTGTGAATGACTGTTTTCATCTGTTATATGCAGTCACCTGCCTCTTAGGAGGCTTAAGGGGCTTATTAGGAGGCTGCCTCTATGCATGTAGTCACCTGTATACAAATATATTTCAAAGTAACAAAACTAATAGATAGGCACTCAAATAGGGACCAGAGGTACATATGATCTTGATTAGCTCTCGTAAAGAAATAAACCTTTAAATTTGACATATTTATGTTGTGTCAGTGGCGGAACCATGGGGCCGGGTGGAACCCTGGCTCCCGCAAAGATTTTTTCTAGCGTCCTCATTCCTTGTTTTTTTTTTCTGTTTTTCACTCGTTTTTTTAAATGAATTCATCAATTTGGTCAATTACTGGCACCCTTGTCACCTTGGTCCCCCAAGATTTTGCTTAATGGCACTCTTGTCACATTGGGCCCTCCCCTGTGTTGTCTTTTTGTTTTAACTTTGTTCATTTGCGCTTTCTAAGAATAACTAACCAAAATTACTATTACAAAGAATTAACTGCAGTACCATCCTGCTTGGAAGAGACAGCTATGCACTCCCCCATCCCAACCTATTCAAAGCTTCTATCTTTACACCCTCCCAAGAAGTTTCAGCTTTATTTAGATCTTTTACTATGGCCTCATTACCACCCAATTCAGGGAAGACCTACTTTTCTTTAGCAATAAAGGGACAAGCAAAAAGGACAATATGTCATCCTTAATCTGGAAAACATGTCCCACCCATCTCAACTTCTCTCTCATTGTGACGATTTGACGATTTCAAATTCACACAAATTGGGCAAGTTATGTGAGTGTTTTGATAAACCTGACCAGGGTAATTTAAAAGGCGCACAGCAATGTTTTGAGCATTGGCTTGCAAAACACAAATTGTGTTTCTCTGTGTTTTATGGCTATTGTTAAGTACCATGTGCCTGTAAAAGGAAGATTTTGCTGACATTCAGTATACAGTAAAAAACAATTTTCAAAAGAAAAGGTCCAGGTCAAGCTATTTCTCTATTTTAGGTAACAAACGTAGCGCTTTTTGGGGCGTGTTTTCCACGGCGATTGTCAAACAGCTTGAAGACGAGCGGTTTAACTACCGCGAAAACTTCGTCTGGGCAGTGTTTCAGATCCAGCGGCAATTCTTTATCGTGCAACGCGATATCGAGGCCGCTTTTGGTCGTACTGGCCTGTCTGAAGAAGTTGTCGACGAGATCCTTCTGGAATATGAAATCCTTGTCAGTCGCGTCTATCTGCTGCGTGATGGCGAAGGCTTCAAGGTTCTGTTTTCTGTACCGGAAGTCGCAACGTCAATCGCGATGCTTGAAGGGAGGAGGTACGAGTCGACCCTCTATAGTGACAATTTCTTATATGACAAAAAGGGGTATGTTTTATCTCATGAGTTCAGTCGAAACATATACGAAACCTTGGGCTAAGGGGACCCCAAGGCAGAAAAAATTGTTTTCCCCCAAATTTATCCCCCAAAAAGGCCAGAGAAGTGTCAAAATACGCCCCTACCGTTTCAAATGGAAAGGGCTATCTTATAAACTTGGGAGAGTGCTTATTCCTTTGGAATTCTAAAGTTTGCTCATACGAACTTTTGAAAATCAGCGAGGGATAAGTGGGTTCCACTCGGTCCGCCGGCAACAGCGCAGTATCTTTAAGGGGCGACGTAAACAGCAGATGACCAAGGTGCGAGTTGAGATCGCCCATGACGACGGCATGCGCTTCGTCTTGTATCAGTTCGCGCACATACGCCAACTGCCGGGCTCGCGAGCGCGTACCTAATGACAGGTGCAACTGCACGATTAACACACTCGCATCGCCAACCTGCACCCGGGCCGCAATGGCGCCACGGCCAGGTATCGCACCGGGCAACTTATGATCTTCGAGATGTCTCGTCGATCATCCGCCAGACCGGTGTGATCTCGGCCATCGGCGCCCCGGTTTCATGGGCCTCGTTGGCGGCTTCGGCAACAATGCGCAGGAAGATGCCGGTGGGCAGGTGGCTTCGGCGCCATGGTGTTCGGCCAGATCGGCACGCATCGTGGCCGCGTCACCCTTGCCGCCACGCGGGATATTTCGAATGTAGTCATCGACGATCCTCGGCGTTGCGATCAGGATCATCTGGCCAGCCTTCATTCCGGCGACATCCTTGCTGATGCGCTTGACCTGGGGGGTGTCTTACCGGAAGAAGGCCTTGCATTCTCATTCTCTCAAAAAGCAGTCCTTATACTATCAAAGAAGAGGCGGTGATTTGGCAACACTTGAAGTGATCGTAATTTAAAGGAGCATTTAAAGCATATAAAGTACAGTGGCCCTGAGGGTAGCAATATATCAAGATACACTTAAGCTGAAATGTACTCTTCATCATACTCACTTCCGCGCCATGTTTGAAACTTTACAGTTTCTGAAAATTTCTGAAAATTCAACTGTCACTCAATAATCTCTGAAGTGAGATGGTGTTCCGAGCGAAAAAAGTAGGTGTGTGTGCGTGTTCGTGAGTTTTCCGACGCCCAATTACCCAGCTCTTGTCCATTTTTCCTGTACACGTGTGCATTATTGACCATTGACGTGTGGAGTGCGCCCGGGTCTGTCAACGCAATTTTTTCTGGTCTGCTTGGTTCTACGTTTCTTGTTACTCTTTCGGTGTGGCTTGCAGCATTTAGTCGTGCAGTGCATTCGAGAGACATATGCATGCCAGCAATTAGTGTGAGCAGGGTCTGTCAGATATACACCCCGTCATGTAATTATTGTTATAATAATTCCGTTTTTTAGAGTTTTGGTTACTAATGAGCCAGGTCGCTCCTTACTACAGTTCGTTACCACGAACTGTTTGATAGATGCAATGTTGCAGGAATGGTATTAGGTTGTGTTTTTCAGGTCAACTTGTGGAGATATTTAAGTAATTCAAACAACACTATATGTGTCCAGATTTTCAAAAGGATTTATGCTGTTTAAAACTTTTGAAACCTGTCTCACATAAAAATAGCAAGCCAAGGAATATAGACTATCTGTCTTGGCTATGAAATTTATTATTGCGGCAGAGGATAAAGATGGAATCCACTTGAAGTAGGTCGTGCACACGAGGCACCACCTGCTGGCCAAGAGATCCCGAAATGATCATGCAAGTTTTTTCATCGGTCATATCTTCTAGGAATTCGAGACATTCTCGATCATTGGTGAATGTTTGAATAGTATTGACGGTGCGACGAAGATGAGTGATAGTATTCTGGCAATCGCTGCTGTTTTCATCGATCTTCGCATCTAACCAGATGAGGAGAACGTTCTGCACCATGTGCACATTGATGAAAAGAAATCGTTGCAAGAACTCACAATTTGAGTAATCCTTTGAAACGTTATCGTTTTAATAAACATCGTGAAAAAAAATTCTTGATTGAAGCAATTGTTGACTTTTTAAGCGACTTTGAATATCAAATATCGTTTCATGATGTACAAAATGTTTTAAGCAATGCTCCAACAACTGAACACGAGTTTTTAATTTATAAAGTTTACAATCTGTTTCAAAAAAAGCATGATTTACCAAATTTATTAAATATGTACGAAAAAATCTGAAAAGAAATGAATTCTTTGGCGAGAAGCCCAGTTGTATCCGCGTTCTTTCGGGTCAACCTCGTAGGGAAAGTCGAAATAAAGTACATCCGGAATAGATAACACCACATTCCAACCTCTGTGGGCTTGCTCACTGGCCATGACATGCGCCCCCCAAGGCAGAGCTCCCCAAATATAGGAGTAAACATCCTGTGGCATCTGACTGCTATCAGTCTGTCCAAGTCCATCGTTCCATCCTCCAACAGACAAGCCTTTATCTGCTATCATCTTAGAAACCCGTTGAATGAAATGCGCACCTAGGTGGGCAACAGCAGGAACCACCGCTTCGATCGACGGGGTCCGATCCCGCCGTGTCAAATCATCTTGCTGGCTGGTCGCATCTTCGACCGGCGATGATTGGCCGGATTGTTCACTTGAAAGCTGCCCCGCGGTGTCACTTTCCCCTCCATGATCCGCGCCTTCTTGCTGTCCCAGGACGACACTCGCACTCATCAGCACGAACATCGCACCCAAAACGAAGCGCCGGATGAATCCCTTGAAGTGGTCGACCAACAAAACTTTCCTTTAAGAATGAAACACCGCCGTGGTTTCAATCACAAACAAGCAAAACATATACCCATTCAAACGAGGCAGTAGAATTAAACAACCCCTCAAGAAACTAGCCTTTCCCCTAAAATGTGGACTGGTTTTAATAGGTTATACCATAGTCTTTGCTGTGTCCCTTAGGACAAATTCCACAAAAATAATACATATAAACAGGAATAAGCCAAGACCCTGCTTGAGTCCAATTATACACTGAATCAACAGCTCATCCCAATTCCTGCCTCAATTACGGTAATATTATTATTGAGTACGGTAATCTCTTTAGCGGCATATCAGAATGGCGTCATGCTGGACTTCTCACGGCCGGGCAAGCCGACCAACAATGCCTTCATCGAGGCATTCAATGGCCGGTTACGGGCGGAATGCCTGAACGCCCACTGGTTCCTGAGCCTTGCCGAACGCGGCGGAAAAGTTAGAGGATTGGCGTCCAGACTACAACGAACAACGGCCTCACGGGTCTACCGGCAATAACGTCCCGATGGACCTGGTGAAATCGGAACACGCAACCAGCCCGTGTTCCTGATTTGGTCCGGAAAACTCAACGCCCATCAGATAGCTTAAAATGACGCACATTAGGGGCAGAAATGTGTAAATTATCGCGGTTCTTTGTGCCGTTGTGGTTTTTAAAGACTCGAATAACCCAACAAAAAAGAGCACGAGAAATAAACTGATGACCGCGTATTTTAATAGTTGTTTAGACTCAATTTTATAACTAGCACCAATCCCTACTATGGGAGCAAGGCATAAACTGGTCAGAAAAAATCGTAACCATGTGGCAGCTATGGGTGACGCATAAGGCAGCACTTGTTCCGATACAATAAATGAGGAAGCTTAGAAAGGTCACGCCATGTGTCAGGAGAATCATATATTTCACGATGCGTACTATTAGGAATCAGTTAAAAGCTGAAAATTCTTGATGCTATTGCCCTCTGGGGTCTCAGATCTATCTCATTTGTCATTATACAACAAATGAAGAAGACTGGTTATTCTTTTATATTAATTTCATTTTGTGTTAGTTCAGCTTCTCCAAGATCGGAACTTCTTAAATCTCTGGATAGACTCTTTGAATTTCTACATCCAGGATATTGCATTGATTACTTTACAAGTTGGAATCCGCACGAAGCGCTAGCGAGTGAACCATTTCGTCACTTCATTCGCTGGCGCTTCGTGCTTGTACTAGCGTGATTGGCATGAATTGTTGCTTGCTAAACCTTGGTCGTTAATCACTTTTTTTCTAACCGGATTCGTCGATCCCAAAGCGAATGCCAACCAGGCCATCCAACGCGAATGTGTTACGCATCTCCCAGGGAACTCAGCAACTCGCCCATTTCACTAGCCGCGTGCAATTCATTTTGAGCCCTGGCAACTTCAATTCCCGTTCGCAGTACCGTGCGAGCTTTAAAACTTCACAGAAATACCTCTTATTATTGCTTAAATTTACCTCTAATAGCAACCCTTTCCCTGGAATAGGTTGCTAGGGTGGGCAAGCCACATAATGTCACGGTGGAGTGAATATGCAAAGTTTTGGCTAAAAAAAACGTGGCATTTCCGTTTGAACCTCTAAGAAATAACAGAATGCAAAAAAATGTCTTTTTTTCTCTGTTTGTGTGTTTCATTTACTAGCAAGAAAACGTATTGTGATGTTGACATTTTTTTCTTATTATTACTATTATAAGTAATGGTGTTCGAGACCAAGTCATACGACTTAATCCCTTTGATTCGTCTTACGAAAGTTGGTTTGGGCCACATCTATTGCATCATGAACAGTAGCAGCAGCCGGCCAAGTTTCAGCATTTTAGAGAAGGATCTACGGTGTTGTAGTAGATCTGAATTTTCGTTTTTCGGCTTATGTTGGGCTTTGATTACCTGGAACGGCATAGTCAAGCCATAATAAAAGCAGATTTTGCAATGCGCGACTAGATTTCATTTCAATTGAGTCGTTATAACGTGTGCCCTAATACGTTCCAAGCCAATAAAAGAGCAGTGGCTGTTTGGATTGTGAGTAGGAATGGTGCAACCAACAGACAATAGTACAGCCAAAGCACAACACACAGTTCTCACCTGCTTAACCTAACAGACCACATCACCAGTACGACCATGCCAGATGGCAACATCTCCAGCAATTGCCTTGGCCTTCTTTGTTCCCTTGTTAATTTTGAAGATGGTAGCCAAACGTTCTCCCTGGGTACTCTTGGCGCTCACTTGGGCAGTATCGGTCTGGTATCCCATCATGATCATGTTGTCCTTTATAAAATAACTTTCAACATTCTTTTCTTGTACCGCCTATCGTCCACCCTCCAGAAAATTCTCTCTATGCTACATGCCTCAACGCGCGTACCTCCCCACATTCTTAATATCCACTTTATACTTACTTTTTGAAATTCCGACCAGATATCCCTTCCCATTTACACCAATCCGAAAAGTTTCTACCATCAAATCCTTCAACTCCTTACAATCGCACATAAAGTACTCTAAGTCATCATTTTCTTAGCACATCGGGCGAAAATACGGATCCTTCCACGACCTAAACCAGGGATGTTTCTTGGAAGCGATGAACAATTGGGAAAAAGTCGCCAAACGTTACGAGCAGTATGGCGTCGCTACCTTATGCCGCATCATGGAATATAACGCACTGGATGACAAACGGAAGCAAATAAGCTACCAAGGCTTGGAAGAATTTTTTGCCGCGCAGATAGGCGGCGCTTACGATCACTCTTTGGAACTACAAGCTGAACAATACCGGAACCTGTTTCCGCAATTGCTTAGCGAGCAGGATTGCGAAATCATGAACTTCTACGTAGACGGTTACAGCTTTGCCATTCATCGTGCCATCGGCATTGATGATCGCGGAAGCGTCGATGGCGACTTCCGCTCCCTTTCTGGAACTGACCAGTGTTTTTTGAAGTTCTGTCTGGGCTCCCTTGATCGGAACGATCAGATAGTTGACGCCCTCGATCAGCGGTTTGATCGTTTTCACCGCCGGTTGTTTTTTTGAATCTGCCTTCTGTTTGCTCGCTTTCGGCGCGTCTGCAGTGGCATTCCCGGGAGCAACCCCGACCGCTCCGATGAGCGTGCCCAACAAAAGTCCCAGCGAGTTGTCATTTGTCAAAAATAAGCTTAATTCAAAGAGCAGTAACAAAATCGGAACGAAATGCATGATATAAAAATTGAAATAAAACGAAAATCAAAACGAAATGGTCAACATAAGCCAACCAATAAGTTTGTTTTCTCTCATTACTCTTTCTTCCCTATCTATCAAGATTATCCTGCAAGCTCCCACGTGGAAGTACGGGGGGATTGCCTTTCCCCATGTGATGGTCGCAAACCATACAAGGGAAAATTACGGTCTAAAAAAGTGTTTTTGTTAGCTTTTATCCACTCTCGTAACATTTGCTGTTCAAACTACTGTAAATAATTACAGCAAAAGCTTGATATCTGGTTTTATGTCCAGTACTGTATGCGCTTACAGTAATTGTAAGTTGGCAGGAGCATCCCCTCATGAAAATCAGGCACATCAGGTCACTCGATATTTGGTTGATGAGCAAAGGCAACAAGGTGCTGTATCGGGGTAAGCAGAACCCCTGGCATTCACAGAAAGTCATGCAGGTTGCACTGCGCAGGGAAGGCCTGAAACTCGTCGCCTAAACCGCATCTCCCGCGGGTACAGGTTGGGGTACCATTATTTTAGCTGAATTTCTAATAAGGGTAAATTTGAGGCGTTTTTTTCTCTTGAAGTGATACCAATGTAGTTAGTTACAGAGAAAAGAATCCTTCATTGTTATTGGCTACCATTTGATTGCCCTTTTCAACTGTTACATTAATGCTATACTATGCATATATATGCATACATATGCTATATAGTCTATATATAGATTGAGAATCTAGATACAGATTCTCTATGTATAGAGAATAATATATCTCTCGATATAGAGAATCTATATCGAGGTCTTTCTTTTAGGTATAACGAGTTTTCAAATAAATAATCAATAATAACCCCAAATTTTAAAAATCTTCATGGCTCTTTGTGGGCAAAGAGCCTATTGCGATTTCACTAGACTTTCCCAATAAAATTCACCCACATAATGTGGAAAACATCCGTCGGCCTTCTACCTTTGAGTCCGGTCGACGTTATCAGTCTTGAGTCTGCTCAAAAATTCCGGTAGCCCCACATTGCTTCCAGTGGGCAAAATCCATATAATGAGTACAATCTTGATTGCCCGTTTGCCTGCTGTTGTACGTCACTGGGCTGCTTTATGGTCCACTTCACAGCACCAGAGAGTTGGACTGCCCTCACTGATGTTTTATAGATAATTAAGCAGATTTTCAAAAAAAAACTGGCATCTGTTGCATCTCTGCCTTAACAATTTTCATTGAACGGAGAATCTTTAGGGTCATAGCTTATTTTGGAGCAAGCTATTAACATTCAGGGAATATTCTTGATAGAAAGCAAGATTCATTCAATATTTCTGGATAAAAGAACATTTAAGAGAGTGAATTCATTTCTTATGCTTGAATGCACAATACAAACTATTTGCAAAAATCTGGGGGAAAATTTTCGTAATGCTGCGTGGAATGTTTAAATATATCTAGTTTCTAACCTAAAATTAGAAGAAAAATGCAAGAAACTTTTTTTTCAAACATATAAGAATTTGACAAAAATTTCTAAGAAATTTGACTCTATTTTCAGCTTCAAATTCTTTCAATCTAGCCTATAAGATGGCTAGGAAAACGATATAGGTTTTAAGAGCCTTCTTACTCTATAAAAAAAGAGAAAAAAAAGCTAAGAGCGCATATGTGGGTTCCGTTTTCCAGCACACCTCCATTTCCTCATCTTCCTCATCTGAAGAAGCACTGCTGGAATTTGTGTTGTCATTGTCTGGTGCTGTGGAAGGTTCCCCATTGTGGTTGTACGTGCTCGTGTCCTCGTTCGTCCTGTGGGGTGTGCACGGCGCTTGTCGAATTTGCAAAAAAAAAAACAATGTTGTGTGCCCATCATGGCCTCCCTGTGCACGCTGGTGGAAAAGGCTATTGGGACGTACTTTGGTTAAAATTGATCACATAAAAATTTGATCAATTTAGCAGCTCGCAATAGCCACGCTGAACTGTAATCTCTATCTACCATTCCTACTGAGAAACTTTCAAGGAAACATGCACACGGGGTCGGAGTTGTAGCCGAAAAATTGCATCTTTGTCCGGTCCAGCTCCTTTTGCAACAAGGCAAGTTCCACCAGGGTACTCCTGTACGGTCAGCTCATCTATTGAGAAGAAGGACAAATACGCATTTTCGATCCCCTCTTGAAACCATTGAACTTCTAATTCTGGATTATCAATAACACAGTCTAACCGTTCTCTGTCTAGTTTAGAAGAAGGAACTCCATGGTAAAATTTGATAAAGCAGAAGAGAAAATCATGTTTAACATTCTAAAAAACAAACGTTCACATTGGCGGCATGTTTACGCTTTCAATATTTGGTTTGGGGCCTCTTTCGAAGGGATAGTTCTGGAGTTTAGTAATCTTATTCTTCTTTCGTTTCCTATTGCAGCATGTGCCACACGACCTTGTTTAAGAATAGAAAAAGAGCTAGCCAGCCAGTGGTTGAGGCCAGAACATGTGAAGTTATTTTCATTACTTTATCCACTTGTGATTTCTGTACAAAAGAACCTATGTGATATACTTTTATGAGGTCTCCGAGGATTATGCATCTGTTCAGGAAAAAAATTTATCTCTCTTAGTTCATAAGTGTGTTTTCTTGCCCCTGGCCAAATTTCTAATATCAGTACTAAGAAACGAGCTGAGAGTAAACTCTTTTTTTTAGACTATTGATATTTAGGTGGTATATGTGATACTGTTCCTCTGCCTTAGTCCCAAACGTGAAAACTTCATAGCCATACTTGACCACTATCACCATTGTAGCTTCCAATTTTCTGTTTCTTTTTCAGTGTGTGGAAGGTGAAAATCATGAAAAAGCTGTGGAGCTCTTGAAGCGAGCAATAGGTTCTGTAAAGCTTGTCGTCCGGTACACGCCAAAAATTCTAGAGGAGATGGAAATGAGATTTGATAAACAGCGTGCTTCTAGAAGGTTGCGTCAATTCCAATAGATTTATTTACTAAATCGGAGATAAATGTTATAATGTTGAAAATGAAAAGAAGAAACTGTCCAGAGTTGTTTTTTTTATATTGCATGATTCTTCAATAAAATCGTGATACACTAGCTTATAACCCTTTACCTGAGGGCTGTGGGGTGGTTGTTATTCTCAAAGACATAATATTCGGATCTTAAAATTACCTTGAACAAAATAGCCATCTCAAAATTTTGATTAAATGTGTTTGGGAAATTATTGGCTTGGGAGAGGGGTAGTTACCTTCCAATGACTTTTGACTATTAAAAGGGGCACTGGATCTTTCAATTTCCAATCGAATGGTATGTTTTCAAAGTTTCTACGACAACAAATGGTCATATTGAAATTTCTATCAGATGCATTTCGGTGAAATGGTGAGGGGTGTGGGGAAGCCTCTCTGGAGTGCCGTGAGCTGCTGCGAGACCGCGGAGGGGGTGACCCGGAGGGCGTCGGCCACGGCCGTGACGCTTCCGAGCGCGCCGAGTTCGCGCAGGATCTGCAATTGATGGAGCTCCATCCGCAAAACATTAGCATTTGCTAAATGATCACTGCAGACGATGGCGATTGCTCTACATGGTCGGATGCGGTGGGATCGGAAGCATGAAGGCACTGTTCAAGGATGCACCGGGTGCCGGGCTCGAGCTCGTCGAGCGTCCTGAACGAAAAGCGAGGGCGTACTATGCGCATGGTAAAGACCGGAGTGCTCATAGTGGTTGCCCTTGTTGCTTGTGGCTTATTGGTTTTGCGAATCGTGGGATTCGATCCGCCTTATTTGGATGCGCGCACCGATGAGTTTCGCGAGCGGGGTCGAACCGGCTATCCCGGTCTTTGGTTGAGTGGCGATGTAGTGCGTGAACCAATTTCTAACTGGGATTGGATTAATGAAGTAAACGATCCAGTGCGTGGCAACACCATCATGTTAGAGACTCGCACCTGGTACAGCACCTGCCGCCGGATCGACTTGTTCAGGAACGCGATCTTCTTGTTGAACAGCTCGGAGAAGGACGACTGCCGCTCCATCGCCTTCAGCGGCTTGATGTTGTTCAGCGCATCGGTCACGTAGGTGACGAGTTCCGCCGTCTTGTCGGTCTGCTTGTATCCCGACTTGCGCGACACCTTGGTCAAGGCAGCCAGCAGGAGCACCATCACGACACCGGTTCCGATGCAGGCGACGGCGAGCACCGGCGATATGGCAAGGGCCACGATGGCGAAGATGACGACTGTTGCGCAGAAATTTTACCGCAGCTTCAAACAAAAAATCCTTGTGTTCAGGAGAAATAGAAGCTCTTGATATGCGTCGAATATAAGTAATTTCTTGAGTAGTGCAATGGAAATATAGATCCCGTGCTAAAATGTCGGTCTATTCGAGCGTTTTACCATTCTTTTTATATTTAAAGTACATTTAAGAGGAAACTAGGCTGAACTTTTATAATATTTACTGCTCAGGTCAACAGTGGTGCTAAACTTGGATTTAGCACCACTAAAAATATTGCTAAAAATATTACCATAACCTTTTATGGGTAATATTAGGCTTGAAGTATTTTGTATATTTTGAATAAACACCAAACTTCGATCCTTTTGATCTATTGTTATAAAGACTCTATTTATTAGTTCTGTTACTATTAAGCCGCATCACTCTTTATTTTCTGGAGGAAAGTTCCTTCCACATAGAAAACCCCCCACCAAACAATTCCATTTTAGCCGAAAATTTCCCCCGTAAAATTTCTTGTGGGTAATTCTGGCTCAAAGATTCTTCTTCAGACACTTTCATTTGGATAAGACTTTACTTCTCATTATATTCAAATAGTAATGAGCAGCATGAAGGATCGCCTGTCGAGATTCCTCGACATCGCCGCCAGCCTTTCCGCCGAGACCCATTTCGAAGCGTTGCTCAAGCGTGTACTGGACGCCACCGTATCCATCAGCGATGCCCAGGGTGGCCTGCTCTATCTGCTCGACAACGACACTGGCCGCCTGGAACCGCAGGGCCTGGTCATCGACGGCCAGAGCCGCGGCCTGAGCGAGCTGGGCATCGCCGGCGTGGCCCATGACGACCCCGCCCTGCCCGGCTCTACGATGCTTGCCGTGATCAGGTACTTTGTGATGAGAAAAGTCATTGGGCCACCTCTGCTGTCTGTGCTTTTGCATCGGACGATAGCCGCTCCCGGCCATGTACCAATCGGTACAAAGCCGGGAGGACGAGAAGAGTAAGCACCGTGGAAGACAGGATGCCGCCGATGACAACCGTGGCGAGCGGGCGCTGTACCTCCGAACCAATTCCTGTATTGAACGCCATGGGGACAAAGCCCAGTGACGCGACAAGCGCGGTCATCAACACAGGGCGCAATCGCGTTGCCCTGGCTGTACAGTCACAACAAAAGGAAAGGTCAAGGATTGCCCTTTTTATAGCCTTTAGGCTATTCAAAGAGTTTGGTCCCCCTAGGCTAAAATGGGCAGAACCCACACAACAAGTGTGAAATTGTGCTTCGACTTGGGCAACCCAAACTCAAGGATCATTCGGCCAGAAAGAAGGCAATTTGATGGTGAAAGAAGCAACCGAAGAAGGCACGATTTCAGCTTGAGATACTGAGAAGAAGACCTTGATTGGTCTTCCAATGGATTAATTTTGCAAAAAGTGGCCGTCGAATACCGTCTGGCCCATCGTGTTGCCGTCGCGCGCCTGGAGACCATTTTCGACCGGCCTACACTTGCGCTTGACGCTGGGCCCGGACACCTGAAACGAACCGGTCATGGCCGCCGATTGAGTGTTGAGGATCTGCTCATTCCCTCCGGCCGCCGTCTGTCGTTCCGTGTCGACAAGGGCGAACGGGTGACGCTGACAGGCCTTGTCGACCTGGACGTTCAGGATCTTTTCCTTTCGATTGCCGGACTGGCCGGACCTATGGGCGGGACCATTCGGGATTCGGACAGTACAAGAAATAGGAAAAGAATACGAAGAAACATGAGATTTTTGATTCTGATAAAATAATCATAGGCATACACATGGTATGTGTAATGATTGAAAGTGAAACCAGATTTCATCTTCTATCGAGACTGATATCTTGTTTTCATTGATAACCAAGAAAGATTTTTGCAAAGTCATGGAGTGTTTTTTTTCTCGAAATTAAACATCATTTAAGTTCATCTATCAACTGTGACAAGAAAACATAACAATAAAAATTCGGAAATGTCGCACGTTCGTCCGACGGCGCCCGGCGGGCTCCTCCCCCGCGACTTCGAGATGGAGGAGACCCAGGGCGCCCTCAAGGGCTACCGGACCAAGTTCTACCGGGTGCGCAGCCTCGCCGGCGCCGACCTGGCCAAGATCCTCGGCCAGTGGAAGACCGCCAAGGCGAAGATCCTGCCGGTGCCCCAGCACAACATGCTGGTCATCACCGAGACCCCCGAGAACATGGGGGTCCTGGAGACGGTCCTCAAGCAGATCGACGTCGTGCCGATCCAGGTCGAGATCGAGGCCAAGATCATTGAAATTATTAAAATAGTTATTCAAAATATAATACTAATTAATATAATAGATAAAGTTAATTAATGTAGAGAATAGGAATACATACAGATACATCATTACCAACTAATGCCATTATAGCTTTGTTAACTTCTTCTTGAGTTGCATCAGTACCTTGATAAAGGTTTTTTATACCAGATGGCGAACATACTGATGCTTCAGTTCGTAAATCAAATATATCAATTTTTTGCTCTAAAAAATCCATAAGAGCAGCATCCTCCAGAGCAATTCTTCCATATTTATATCGTATTAGAAAATAGATAATTACCAGTCCCATCTTTTTTATTGCTTTACATGTCCAAAAATAGCAAAGATATGAGCTTTACTGAAAAAAAAAACAAACAAACAAATGAATGACCTTGATTGTCAGTTAAATTGACATATACTGACATTTCTTCGTTAAGGTTTTGATAATTTTTCATTTATGAAAATAAGAAAGGTGAAAACATTTCAGACTTTTTTTGTTTTTAGTAAAACGCAAATTTTGTTCTGGTATTGAGAAGGCACAGGGGTTATCAGCCTTACTCATTTCTTCCGTGGTCCCAATTCCATACCGATCATTTCCTCATACAAGGTTATCAGCGAACTGCCGTCATTCTTGTTGAGACCCGCCGCGCGTGCCATCTGATAGACCTGCTGCGAGGCGGCGGCCATGAACATCGGCACGCCGAGCGCCTTGGCGAAGGCCGTCTCCAACTCCTGGTCCTTGTAGGAGATGTCGATCGTGCCCCCGGGCGAAAAATCGCCACTAAGATAGCGCGGCGTCACCGCCTGGAAGATGGCGCTATTGCCGGTGCTGACGCTGATCACATGGATCACCCTGCGCGGCAACATGCGCAGCGAATCCCCCGCGCTCCGCAGGTTCCCCAAGACATTGGTTCGTGGTGCCACTGGAAGACCCCGGCGGAGGAGACGGTTGGCTACCCGATCGATCACTCCGACGGCGGCGAGGATGACGACCTGGAGGAGCACGCGCGATGGGCACAACAGTTAGAGGCCAAAGGGCTGAACCCCGGGGCACCGTGGAAGCGTCAAACGCCTCAGATCGAGATTCAAGACGGTGATTTCATCACAGACGATGGCATTGAGAATTGGTGAGTTTTTTCTGCAAGGCCTGGTATTGCATAATTAGGGTACAAGTTGCATAATTTAGGGTACAAATTTTTTTCAAAATGTCTTTAGAGAAACTGTCTAGCGTGCAAATTCAGTTATTGTATTTATTATATAATAGTTAATTATATATAGTAACTATATCATAGTGAATGTATATAGGAACAATAGTAACTATATAGTAGTTACCAGTCTGTTAACTTGTAACTTTTATTTAGATGTAGCTTCACACTATTTATAATCATTAAAATAAATATTATATCATTTTGCCTGTCCGTAATTGCGGCTATTATGTGCAGCCTTAACATAATCATTTTGTTCGGCTCATTTTATTTGTATTTCAATTAAAGAAATGAAAATAAGAGAACAACACAGAAACCAATCGATTTTCCAAATTAATCTTTTTTCTGTGTGATGCTCATGTAATTATCCTGTGATAGAATAGGCCATGGGAATTATCCTTATGTCTATATTCTTGTTGGATCAATCAGGACGAGTAATTTTATTGGTGAGGGAGTATACGGTAAAGGACCATAAAGGTGAAGGAGTATGATATACTTTTTAACGGCTTCGATGTGAGTCGAACTCAAAGAAAATGCTCCATATCCATTCTGCCAATGGAATGTATTCAATGCCGGATCTAGGGTTTTGATCCACTTTGATGATTCCCTTTTGATCTCCCTCAATAAATTAGCTATTGTGGTGGTTTTTGAGTGTCGCGTCAAAAGATGAACGTGATCTGCAACCCCGCCAACGATGAGTGCAGGACATTTTAAACTTCGGCAAATACCACCCAAATAGGCCTGGGTGCGTTGCCTGATATCTTGATCTGATTAATTGCTTGTTTCATTTTTCGATTTGCATCCGCAAATTCCGGAGATTCTCTTAGAGTAACCCTTGCAACTGAGCCAATAAGAGCAATTAGAGCTCCAATCCAGAAGATTATTCTCCAGTTGATTTCAAGCGCTAACACAACTCTTGCAACTATTAATGACACTACCATACCAACAACTCCTGCAAAGCCTATAAAACCTACTGCGCTATATCTTAGTGGTGGTTTTATCATTTCTGCAGTATAGAGTTCAGCTCCAATAGATTCACCAATTGAAGACATGCCTTATATACAATTTATATGTATTTTTATATATTTTTTATTTATATGTTCGGAAAATTATGAGCTAAAGAGGAAAACTCCCCTCCAATCACTTTTGACTCTTAAAAAGGACACTAGAACTTTGAAGTTCTAATCAAATTAGCTCTTTTAAAATATAAATGATATTACTTGCTATGATAGAGCAGCGGTGCCTATGATACTCCTTATATGCCCTTATAATACTTGCATGCGCATATTTATTTTCGTTTAAGTGAAACTCCCCCTAAGCGTTTCAACTTATTGCCCTGTTCACTGGTCGCCATTTTGACCACGCTCGGCATCGTGCTGTCGGTGTTGTTTGAAGCCGCGCGATTTTTCGAATCGGTGGCACCCCTGCAGTTCTTGTTTGGTCTGGAGTGGAGCCCGCAAACCGCCATCCGCGAGGATCAGGTGGGTTCTTCGGGCGCGTTCGGTGCCGTACCGTTGTTCGCCGGGACGATGCTCATCTCGTTCATTGCGATGGTGGTCGCGGTGCCCGTCGGCTTGATGTCAGCCATCTATCTGTCCGAGTATGCGGCGCCGCGGGTCCGGTTTTCTGCAGCTCTCATTTTTATACTTTGCAACTTGATTTCTTACTTCATACATTACTGGCAGATGATCACACTACAAAGTGATTTCACTTGCTGACCAAATGGTCCATTTTGAAGCCAGATTAGCTGTTGTAATTGATAAATCAATTGTAGTCTATTTGTTCTTTTGCAGAGATGTATTTTCAGATTTTTTTGGTGTGATTAGACATGCATTTAAGTTGTCTTATATAAAAACTTCCAGCACTGTTTGAGATACCAGAATCACATTGAATATTATTGTGTGGATTCCATGAAATTTGCAGAAGATAGTCCAAATCCTGATCCGATGACTTTGGGAGAAGGAGTTTTGATTGATGAGTGAGATGCAAGAAGTAGAGCTACGTGAAGCTTTAAGGCAGGCCATTGATGAAGAAATGGAGAGAGATTCTACAGTCTTTGTTATGGGGGAAGAGGTCGCAGAATATAACGGTGCCTATAAAGTAACAAAAGGAATGCTCGATAAATGGGGGCCAGACCGTATCATTGATACTCCAATTGCAGAAAATGGATTTACCGGTTTAGGTATTGCGCTCGCGTTGGACAACCCCTCTTCGACCTTCCTTACCCACTCGCGCGCCATATATGGACATTTTCAGGGAGTAAAATCATGGCATGACCTCTTAGTCGCAAAGGACGGTGTTGTAGAAGATCATCCCTATCCGTGTGACGACGCGGCCTTGCATCATATTTTGGATGGAGCCTGGATGTGGATGCTCCGGTTTAATACCGACGTGGTAAGCGCAGGTCTGATGCTGGATACCCGTCGCCATCCCTTGATTCCGGACCTCTCTCCAAGCGACGAATTGGCCTCTTTAGCATAAAGAGCAAGGTGTTGAGGAGAGGAAAACTACTTTTGTATATAGAATAATGTTTGTTTTATGTTATAATGTTGCTCCTTACTTGCAGTTAAAAAACTTGTTTTTTTACTTTTGATACATTTATGCATATAGTACTGGATGACCAATGGCTAAACAACAGGCTTTTAAATATTGATTATTATTTGTCTTATATCTGAGGCTGTTGCCCCAGTAAAGCAACAGTTTGATTCAAATCATTCTCTACTTCTTGCATTTTCATATAACCTTTAGCATAGCAGTAGCCTTTTCGAGGCGACTCCCCTTATAGCTCGTGTGCGAGGTATTTGAATAGAATCACAACACACGGACACACTCGTCATTGGTTATTCAGAAATACACAAGCAAAATCTTTTCACTGTCGCATGGTAAACAAATAATCGTCAACCTTATCCCAGAAAGACTTCGTTTAACCTGGAAGACTTAATATCCTTGGAGTGAGGCTTAGGTTACCTATGAGACTAATTTGCATGTCATTCCCGTTTACCTCTAGACAGGAAATAGAAAAGTCCCCTGTGTATTGCCCCTTCGTTCGGCATGTAATAAACGGGGGGCGGCGAAACGCGTGCCGCGACAGCCACTTCCTGAACGACATTCAGCAATTGACGCGATCTTAGATCGAGTTGAGCGTTCTCTTCGATTTCGATACCGCCCAAATCGTGAGCGATAACTGCTCCTCCACCCGCACGAAGCTGCCGGATCTTTAGGTAACTCTTCAACGATATGGCAGTCGTTGTCACAACCACCGAACCAACCGACAGTACAAGGAGGATTAGTGGTTCGCTGCGAAGATACGCTGACAAGTGAATTTTCCACTTTTGCCCTGATTTGCCAAATTCAGGAAAAGTTTGCAAGCAAATGCATGCAGAATTGTATGCACATTTAATCCAAATATTAAACTACAGCATTCCTATCAGAATATATAATTGGAACTTATTGACTTCAGGGTGTTTTGTTCTCATCAATGGTAAAATATGTTTTCCAAATACTATTTTTTGTTTGTTTGTGGCTTGCAGAATACACAATACTATACAATATTGAATACAACAATTAGAAGATAAATCTTTGACTTCTTATGAATGTTAGCTGGCAATCTTGCAGCCGCGATTGAGGGCTTCCACCGCAGGGGCGCTCAGTGACCCGAAGCTCATCCCCGAGATATTCACCACCGACTGAGGTCGGAAGGCGTGACGGCGGCCGCGACAGGCGCCAAGAACTTTCGCGCATGGCAGCGGGAATTTGGGATCGTAGTCGGGATCGTCCCGGAGTATCGACGGCAGCGGAAACGCCGACTGTTTGATGATCAGGTAATTCTGGGGCGCCTCCAAATCGTTGTCGGTGCCGAATCCGAAGTAATTGTTGACATGTTTCGGATTCCTCCTCGATCGTCTTGTATAGATTGACCGTATAGTCCTGCAGCTTGGCGACATTGGGATCGCCATTCAGCGAATGGAAGCCCCCGGCGGCATGCCAGGATGACCCGCAGGTCAACTCATCGCGTTCCAGAAGCACCACATCGGTCCATCCGGCACGGGCGAGGTGATAAAGGACGGAACAGCCGACGACACCGCCGCCGATCACGGCGACGCGGACATGGGATTTCATGATTGCAGGTCTTTCTCGAGCTTCGAGCGGGCACGGATTTCCCCGCCCGTTTCGTCAGGACGGTCCGCTCGATATGCGCATGGATCCCGGCAGCGGGCAGTCCGCGGCCGACTGGCTGAACAGTGCGGACGAAAAAGCGATCAGCGACGTGCTGTGGGAATACGGGGAGGAGCGTCGCTCGCGCCAGATCGCACGACGCATCGTTGCGTCCCGGCGCACGCAGCCACTGACCACCACTACCGAGCTCGCCAATCTCGTGCGTAGCTGCGTGCGTCCGGCCGGGCGTCGTATCGATCCCGCAACGCGCACGTTCCAGGCGGTACGCGTGCATACTCCAGTTGCTCGAACAGAGCTTTGACGCGGGTGTCTGTGTATGCCACTTCGTTGGCGTACTGCCAGCGTTTGCGCCAACCTGAAGTTCGTTCATCGGCGGGCGGTTGCGGCACTGACACCGAGTCGTGCAGGTCGTACGGCGTGTGTGGTTCGGAGAAGTGCACCCACAGAAAAAACGGGGAGGATGTTTCCTTCGCCGAGACCTCGTCGAGGTGAGTGGTAACCGCCGCGATGACTGCGTCAGCGGTGCGTTCGTGGGCTCCGAAGACGTTCCTCCTGGCGCTTTAGAGTTTCTTCACCTGAGAACAACATTCTACCCAAGAACCCACGGATAAAGGTTTCTTCTTTGTTGTTTGAATATTGTCTCAACCAATCAATAAGGTTGTAGTTGGTATCAAAATAACCTTCGTCGTTGTTAGGCATGTAGGCCGTGGTAATGGTAGAGCCAAATTTGAACTCTCCGGCATCGGCATGTGCTTCGCCTGCCAATACTTCCAGGAAACTGGTAATGGCCAATGGATTTTTAGAAAGAAGGCCCACTTTATCACCTCTTCGCATAGACAAGTGGCCCGATGCTCTCAACCTCCGGACACATAGGACAGATGTACTTCCTGGTGTCTTTGGGGGCGTTGGGGTCTGGCGGTGCGTCTTTGGCCTCCTGGCGGGCTTTGTCTCTGGCCAGCATCCCCGCAGGATCGGCGATAAACTTCTCTTTGCAGCCGGCCCTGCAGAAGAAGTACTCAACGCCTTCGTGCTGGTGGCTGTGCTCGCTCTTGTCGGGATCGACGGTCATGCCACAGACTGGATCTCGCGCCTGGCGCGGGCTCTCTTCCTGTTGAGGGCTGTGGATATGAAGTGCGTTACATAATTCATAAGCTAAACAATTTGAAAATTGATATGAAGACGTTTGTTAAGCCTTTACAATTTGATCCAATAGTGTTTTAGACTGTTTTTAACATAATATCGGTTACAACGTCAATAATCCACGTGACGCCGTTAATGACTTTTGCAATGACATTAACTGCTTCCTCTGTTCTTGCAATATTCTTTATGCCTCGTATGGCTAAGGCAACCAATTGTGCGATTGCAAAGCCTTTAAAATAAAAGATTTTCTTAAATGCAGATCCACCTGATACCGACAAATCCGCCTGAAAGATTGCCAAGGAACAAGGTCTGGTTGAACTCTTGCTCAGCCGTTACGTTGGCGTTGCGCAAGGGCGGTTTGCCTCCATCTACGCCGAAGTTAGTGTAATCACCGACTCGCGCCACAACAGTTTGTTCAAATGAGGTCACAGCGACAGAGCCGGTGACCGCAACGGCTCCTGCCGCTGCCCCGGCAACGATGGTGTCAGCTTCAAGACTGGAGTTTGCATGGATATTAAGATCACGCCCAATTTCCACATCGTTCGCGGTGGATCGGATATGTTTTGGTAAATGATTTATGTAGGGAAGGTGGTTGGTCATCAATCATTTTTACTCCTAAGACAGGCACTAGAAGCTCCATTTTTCAATTAAATGAGCCCCATTTAAGGTTTATACGATCACCCATTCAATAAAAACAATACATGTTTCTGGGGCATAACTCAAAACCCTTGCTCTGGGCTCTGGGGGTTTCTATCAACCATAATTATTTATGGTTACAAAATTTATTGGCTACTTAAATATGATGAATACCTTTAAGCAAGTTTTTACGTTCTGTCCACGGTTGTCAAAAAATCAGTACAAGAATGACGGACGCGACGTTTTGTTTTCGCTTTTCTTTTTTTTTGGTGATTTGTTTTCTCTCTGTGTGTGTCCTGATATGCTACTGAAGGAAAAGAGGGAACGAGGGAAATTAAGCCGTGTCGGCAGCGATAGATATCATATCTGTAGTCTGCTGACGCAAATCTTTTAAGCCCTGTCTTCATTATGGCGTTTTCCGGCTGAGACGGCTGGGGAGGCTCATAGTGAAGACAAGTTTTATTGCCGTTTTTGTTTTCTCGAGATCCATGGTGTGGTCACTGTGTAAATGCGATAGGAACACGCAGCAGACTTGCGAAGGGTATAAAGAAGGCACATCGAATTTGTAGCGGGCAACCACAGCATGTCTTACCGATCCGGCACCCACATCGAATACATAACTTTCCCCTTTGTGAATTACCGCAATGCTCGAGCCGGCGCGAAAGGCATCGGGTACAGGAGTACCAGTGCCAAGAACGATAATTTGAGTGGGCTTTTGAACATCTTCTGGGCGGGGAGTCACCCAGGTTTCAGATCGCGCGCTGAAGGAGTATGGAATTTTGCCTTCTTTGTAAGTGATCCTGAGTGAACGCTTTTGGACCGGCTCGATTTGGTCACTAAGTTCATTTGAAAGTTGCGAATGCCAGACCAGACATGCATATTCCAATAACGGCCTGATAAAGGATAAGGAAACATGGAGGGAATGTATCTTAGGACAATTAAATTTGTTTAGCAGCTTAAACATGGATAGTGAAACATTTGCTGGTTTAACAATGTTGGAAACATGTGTGTTCCACTTAAGATCATTAGAAATTGTTACACCAAGGCCTGGGCAACCTGAAGCCACCTCGCCTTTGTCAAGTCTGAAATGTCATTTTATTATATAACTTAAAAAAAAAAACAGACTATCTACTATACTGTATCGGAGAACGGATATTTAGTGACACTATGAAATAAACCCTATTCGTAGACAATTTTAGCACTGCCCTAATAGTGAACCCATGGGTTATTTTCGCCGAAAACTGTCGCGAAAGGAAATTATTTTGGAAGACCAGTATTTAAGGTGTGATGAAAAAGTGTTTAGGAATTGCAAGAAGAATGCGTGTTAATTAAAATTTTTTAGGACCGAGCCACCTAGAATTTCTTGGTCTGTTTCCGAGAACTTCATGAATGATGTGTTATCTGGTATTGCATAATTGTTTATGTTTTCATTGAAACAGTACAATACATCCTGTGACAGCGCTCACATCTGGTCTTTTGAGACACAGATACTATGGGGGCCCATATTCCGATGTACTATTGGAGTTGATAACACCTTTTTTGGCATCATTCCAAGAATATGTATCCTTGTTTCCAAGAATTTCCTGGCATATTTCCAAGAATTAAAAGAATGCGACCGCCGATACCGCTGCAGCACCTCGGGCGTCTCGTCGGTGGACGCATCGTCGTATACCACGAGCCGGTAGTCCCGATCGAACTCGCCGAGGACGTTCCGCGTCTTCCACAGCAGGACGCCCACCGTCGAGGCTTCGTTGTGGGTCGGTATGCAGACGTAGATCACGATTGACAGGTCATGACGGCCGGGCCGATGCGCGCCGTGTGCGGCATCGACGGAGGCTCGCGTGAGGTGGGGCGGAAGCCGATCCGCCGCATGCAGCTAGTAACCTAGCCTCGGGTCCATATTGCCACAATGGCCATGATTGAAAACCCAATAATGACGTAAGTGAAATTCTTTAAGTCACAGCACTTGTTGACCATAAAAGAGCGCGACAATCCATGCAGTGTACCAAGATAAAGGAAAGTCCCTGCCGCAATGGCGTTAAAGATAGGTTCAATCAAGAGGTTCTTATCCAGCGCACCGGAAATCACATTACCGATATAAATACCCATCGGTGTCATCAGTGTGAAGATGAGAAATAAAACCCAGCCGACTTTTTGAGCCAGATCACTTTGGGCAATTGACTACGACCGTATTCCTGGAACTGGGTTGTTAATCGATAATATACGGCTTTCCGGCAGCAGCGGTCTGCCAGTCAGTCCCGACGCTGCACAGATTGCCGTAGGCCAACCAACAAATGGCATCGTCAACATCATTGGTAATGCTGGAGCCGTTGTTGGCGACGCTACCGTCTTCGCCTATGGTGTTCAAAACGGCCTTCGCTACGAAACCCTTGCGGATGCCGCCGGTGCGTTCTCATTACCCGTATCAATCAACGACAGTATCGCTAATTTTTACGTCCTCCCTTTGTTTGATGATTTTGATCAATTTTTGTATATTTTTGACGGGTTCGGTGCGAAACTCCACCAAAACCACACCAAAACCACACCAACATCGTGCCATTTGGTGCGGTTTGGTGCGGTTTTGGGGGGAGAGAGAGAGAGAGAGAGAGAGGTGGCGAAGACGGTGTTCGATGAGTTGGGCGGGGTTGCTCGACAGCGCATTCGTGCCGGAGCGTAGTTGAAGGAGGAGTTGGAGCAGTGCGATGCCTTCGCCGGAGGTCGGAATCCGTACCGACCGTTGCTGGTATTTTAGAGTGATTTAACTGGTAGATATTGATTAGCTGTCGAACTAGTGGGTATCTTTCCCTTCTCAATCGAAAACGGGTATGCAATATAATACGAAAAGAATAGTTATAATTACAAATTATTATAAGTGTAAGTAATATTACAACAAGTTTAGAACTGACGTACAATGTCAGGCTTATAAACAATTGAAGGGCTAAATTTCTGGTGATCTGTCATTTTAGGTAATATGAGTTTTAGGTAATATGGGTAATATTTAGGCATTTTAGGTAATATGGTATTTAGTGTACACCACGGAGGGAGGCGTGCCTGTGCGCCTGCCATCTGCCCCCACCTCAACCCTCAGCAACCGCCCTGGCTCTCCATTGCTGTCCCCATCGGCCACCATGACGTAGGTCCCTCCTTTGTAGCGACACACCGCCACATCCTTGGGGTTCAGGACGGACGCCACCAGGAACGGGGCCTGTCCGACATCAATCGCGGCCCCTGTCCAATTGACCGCGATCCACCCCCCGATGGTGGCCGCACCGTCCAACCCGGAGTAGAGCACTGTCGCTGCCACAGGCTCCATGATTGCTCCCTTTATAGTGTATTATATACACTAAGTGGCCGGCGGTCAAATGCGGTGCTGCGTGTCATGGCTGAGGATCCGGCAGATTCGTGCCAACCTGCCCCTCGACGGGCCACCGATGCTCCTGAGAACGGTCTCACCGATTCGGCTGCCGGTCCCACTTCTGCGGGTAGCGTAGGCTTGTGATGCTTGCCGCCTGACACGTTGTTGGTCGCGTACCGTCACACCCAATCTGGGGCCCAATCACATGAGTCGGACTTGCTGTTTCGTGTTCCTTCTGAGACCCCCTCTCTCGCGTTTTTTTTCAAAGATATCTGCTAAAAATTTTAAGATGACTATTTGATACAACATAGTCGAAAAATTCAATTAATATACCATTTGGTTATGACATGACCCTCAAAAGTCCCTGAGAAAAGGCTGTAGCTACGCAAATTGTCCATATTGTCTACATACAGCATTTGTTATTAGAAAACATATGATGATTTTTGGGTATTTTTGCAGGGTGGGGGAAGCTTTTCCACAGGGAGAATTTAAATTGAAGAGAAAATTTTCTGGGAAAGCTTGAGCGCAGCGATTTTACCCGAACGGGCCCGAGGCTCACGATATGTCTCCATAGCGTCGAGCTGTCTGGGGAGGGTTTTCGAGAACTTCGAGGGGTGAAGGGCACTCGAACAGACAAGGGCTTATACAAAACCAAAGGCAAGGCAGTAAGTCATTTCGCCGGTCTCTCCACGAGCAAACCATGGTGGCCTAACACCGTACAGAGGCAGAAAAACCGGGATTCGCAGGAGGAAGCGGAGGTAGCAATCGACGCTACGGAATCCCATGGCAGAAAGAACCGCGAGGTGGAAAGCGAATTCGAATCTCAACTGCAAGCGGAAGCGGAATACTTTGCAGACTGCGCATCCCGACCTGACTTCAAAGAAGGAGTGACCGCGTTCATTGAAAAACGCGAAGCAAAATTTACTGGGAACTAACGCTAGGATTAAGGCCCGCCAGAATTACCAAGGGTTCTTTGCAGCGCTTCGATGTTTTGTTGCAGTCTGAATAAACTTTCATTGATCTGCAATCGATGGGCGTTTACTGATTCCATTGACTCTTCAATGTATTCCAGCCGCCCTACTAATCCCAGGCATTAAGGAGTAGAGAGGACATATTTGTGACAGTAGCCATTATTGTGTTTCGAAAGATTTTTAAAAGGTCAATTGAATGGTATTTCCATCTTTCAGCTTGCAAATTAATCGAAAAGATACTGAAGTTATCCAATTTTTGCAAACAAAACTTTTACAATTTTTGCAATTTTTTCAAAGGTCTGAGATTGACTATTGTCCTACTTGTATTCCGGGTTGAATTCAATAGGCCTTATAGGAATGCTGTAGTTTTCTAAAAAAGTAACTCAAAAGGTTATTTTTGGCTGATCACCCAGATGTATTTCGAGGGCGATCCGCTGATCAACCACTGCCCGATCGCCGCGACGATCAAGAACCGCGCCCAGCTCGATGCGCTGGTCGCCCCGCTCGACCTGGCGCATTCGCGCCCGCTCGACTACCTCGCCTACAAGTTCGACATCGTGCTGCGCGGCCGTCGCCAGTCGATGTTCGAGAACAAGCTGGAGGGCATGTGATCATGGTGCAGAAACTCGACACCCTCGTGGAATCCGCCTCGCAGACCGCAGGCCCCTACGTCCACATCGGCGGCCAAAATTATGCCCTGGCTAATTGTAAAATACAAGCATACAGTATCAGATTTTCATGTTTTCTTGCTTTTGAATCCACTTTCTTTTTTTTTACTCGTCTTTGAATAATAGGCCAAATCCAACTGTTCTCACGACTTCACAATGACGCAACGCTATAGACCAAAGTTAAGATACAAATGCCTACAACGAACAGATGTAATGATTAAAGCAATGAAAAACAACGGGTGAATATATTATATAGTGTTACATCCGACTCCAGAAGCAGTTCGTCGCCAAATGAGGGAGGACGCGCGCCGCATGGTGGGCCGCCTCGTGGACCGCGATCATCGGGTCTGTACCGGGGTCGCCGTGCGGACCGAACACCGAAGCGTCGACGGCGTCGAGGCGTCGACGGTGCGCTTCGGACCGATGAGTTCCGACGAGGTGAGCTGGTACGTCGAATCAGGGGAGCCGATGGACAAGGCCGGAGGCTATGCGGTCCAAGGGCTCGCCGCTCCGTTCATCGCCGCCATCGACGGCTGCTACCACAACATCAAGGGCCTGCCTCTCTGGCGACTCCGGCGTCGACGACGACAACCCGTGCAGCGTCGACTCCTGCGAAGCCAACGTGTGCCAGTACGAAGGCATCGAGACCCGTGATTGCCGGCCGCAGATCAACGTCGACTACCCGATGCGCGGCGCGACCATCGACGGGGACGCCGGCGATGCTGTCACCGTCACCGGCGTCGTGCGAACGGGCCACGGCAACATCGAGTCGTTCACGCTCGGCGGCCAGAGCGTCGAGGTGGACGACGACGGCAACTTCTCCGTCGACGTCGACCCCACGGTGGGCGGCAACACCCTCGTGTGTTGTTTCGTCTATACAGTTATAAGGTCATATTTGAGTTTTTTTTTTTTTAAGATGTTGAAAATTTTCTACTATTTGCTAATTTCTTATTTCAGCTGTTGATGAAGATGAAGACATAAACATGGACAAATTCATGACCGTTGACGCTGTTGGTAATGTTGATGAGGAATCGGAAGCGGCTGCTAAGAAAGCGGCCGCACCTGTCAAGCCTGCTATACCCAAAATACCAGGAGCTGTTGGTGAGTGCTCAAACTTGATGAATGAATAGCATATGCTATCTAACTGACCTGAAGACTGTAGAAAAAGGTGTCAGTGTAATTTAAATCTGCCGTGTGATCGATTTCTAAAAAAATTGAGGAATCCACTCTGGAGAAGATAAAACAGTGACCACTGTTTGCAAAAAGTAAATAAGGTAATAAGGACCCATAATGTTTAAAAGGGAGAATACTTAGAAAGAGAGAATGTCAGGCTGAGGTTCAACTGCCAAGTTACATTCATTGCTTGACAGTTCTACAGTCTGCAGAGATGATGCACTCTTTTACTTCAGAAGCTTTAAACCCTGTCTTCTTCAATATTTCATATTAACTGTATAAAAAACATTTTTGTATAAGAAATCAAGCTTTTTGTATAAAATACATAAAATACGACGATCACTTTTGAGAAATTACAAGAATTGTCAAAGGGTATAATAAAAATATTTAGTTAATTAGAAAGAAAATGCTTTTATCTTCAAATCTGCTAAAAGTTCTGTTTTCTTACTTCTATGAATTTGATTCTTTATGAATTTTGATTCTTTTTGAATTTGTTCTTTCTAACCCAAGTAAGATATTTCACAAGTTGCTTCTCTTGTTGATTCACAGGGACGGACCGTAGATTTCAAAAACACGGTCCTGATCATGACCTCAAATATCGGAAGCCAGGAAATTCTAGAAGCCCAGCAACATGGGCGTTCCTATGAAGAATTGCAAACACTGGTGTTTCATGAGATCAAACACCATTTTCGTCCAGAATTTTTAAACCGTATTGATGAAACGGTCGTCTTCCATCCATTGATGGCTCACGAGTTGAGTCGAATCGTGGATATTCAGTTAGTTCGTTTAAAGGCGAGATTAGCTGACCGTCGAATCGCACTCAATCAGTAAAAATGTTAAAAAAAAGTTTAAACTCGTAAAATGCAATGTACATTTCAATCAGTAAAAATCTTAAGTAATTTAAACTCCATTGCACGTTATGGATAGCTGATGAGTGCACTTTTGTAACCCAAATTGTTAATAAATAAGATTATAGTGAATAAAATATAGCATCCCTAAAGAACCTGACTTTAAAATTATGAACTAATGGTCCTTTCTGTGTGTGTTCATAGGTGTCTTCTTTTATGGCTTAAAAAAATGGTAAATTGGACTTTGATTAGTTTTTTGCGGCCCAACGCGAGTTCGACGAAATCCAAGGTGATCTAGCCGCCGCCCAGTCCGTTCTCCGGTACGCTGAGGGTCGGGTGAGCAACTGGTCGCGGACGGTCTCTTCCCGGTACCGCTCGTGGCGGAGTGCAATCAGCGCGACCAACCGAGCTCCGTGGTACAAGAAGCCCTACTACCAGGGTATCGAGGCCGCTCGCTATTCGTCGTACCGCGCCGCACAAGGACAGAAGGCGATTGCCATCACAGCACTGCGGGCCGCCCGAACGGGTCTCAGTGTCGTCCCCGAACCGGGCCGCCCAACAGCGTCTCCGTGAGTGCGTAAATCAGTAATGCCGCAATACCGAGCACGATGATCTCGCCGTAAGTATCGAAGCCGCGGAAGTCGACCAGGATCACGTTAACGACGTTGCTTCCGCCGCCGCCCTTGTAGGAATTGGCTAGATGGAATTCCGATATCGGCGTGCTGACGGCATCGCGTAGTAGGTAGTGATAGGCCAAGGCGAAAGCTGCCAGTCCGCCGACACCCGCCACGCCGGCATCGCGCACACGCCGGAGCACTGAACTTTGATGGAGACCATGACGCAATTGAACAGCTTTATCTTCGGGAAAGAGAAACGAAATCAAGTAACATATTGCCGATGGTAATGAACCTCGCCAATATTTCTCCGGATCAAGGTTGGGGCGGAAAAGAGCGCCTCGCATTAGATAGTCGTAAATCGCCTGATCTTGTTCTTTGTCTTGCGCTAATTCATCACATGCGGATTTCCGCGAACATTCCGAATATATACTTTTTGGAATGGCTTCGCACGCTTGAGGCTTCAGTCATTCTGGAATTTGTCGACCGAAGGTGCCAAAAAAAATACGAAATTCCACACTTTTTAGATAGGAGCTTGAAACTTTTACTATAGGGTTCTCTGATATGCTGAATCTTATTGTGTGATTTTCGTTAAAATTCTATGACTTTTAAGGAGTGTTTTTCCCTATTTTCTAAAATACAACAAATTTTCTCAGGCTCGTAACTTTTGATATAACACTAAACTTTTGAAGCTTGTTGAAAAGGGGGCTAAGTCTTGAGTTTAAACGAGCTGTAACATCAAATACCATTCTGGAAATAAAACTTGCTTCAAGTTTGCAAATCTAACTCACACGGCATTGAGCATCCGGATTTCGCGTTGCGGGAATGGAATCTGAACATCGTGAGTTCTAAATCTTTCGACAATTTCTTGATACAACTCTGCCTGGGCTGGAACATAGTCTGGAACACTCACCCAAGGCTTCACAGAAATGTTGATAGAAGAATTATCCAACATACTAATGCCAATAACAGGTTCGGGGTCCTGCAATACCCTGGCATTGGCGTTCACGATTTCCCGAACGGTGGACAGTGCCAAGGTAAGATCTGTTGCATAGGCCCACCGCAAACAGCATGTCCGTTGCGGTGTCGGCCACCGACCCGGCAAGCGAGGACGCCATGCGGCCGAACTGCCGGATGCGGGCGGCCTGCGCGCTCACCGGGCTTGCGATGATGCGTTGCAGGGGCAGGCTGATGATCTTGCGCAGCACCGTTGTCGATACAAGGTAGTCCATCCGGGCCGCGACCCGGGCGAGGCTGCGGGCCTTGAGCTGCCGGAACCCGAGGTCGAGCACCAGGAGCCCGGCGAGACCGCCTGCGAGCCACAGGAGAGTGTCCCCGGCTGTTCGGTAGAAACAACCATTGGCCGCACTTGTAAAAAGCCAAAGCGAACGGATTTAGCCGAATCTCCATCGCCCGGGAAGGTTATTGCAAACTCCATCTCTACCGGCGCGCCAATTGCCTTTTCACAAGCGTGTAACAACGCTTTGATGACGTCATTCAAGGCAAATTCTTTCAGTTTTAACACCGGCGCAAAATTAATGATTCTCGCTCCCGGTGCGCCCACGCCGATAGATACTCTGCCGGATTGGGCATCGTATGTGGAGGCTGTAAATCGCAGTGTTTGGAAACCGATGCCGAGGTGCGGGCCTGTCTCGAACGGGTCTCGGGCCGCGCCCATCATGTCATCACCTCGGTTTGCGTGATGGCGCCTGACGGACAGGTGGCAAAGCGCCTGAGCGACACGCGGGTCATCGTCAAACGCCTGACCGAGGACGAAATCGCCGCCTATATTGAGAGCCAGGAAGGCGTCGGCAAGGCCGGAGGGTATGCCATCCAGGGCCGGTTCGGGGCGCATATCAAACAGATATCGGGCAGTTATGCCGGCGTCATGGGGCTGCCGGTCTTCGCGAAGGCGGTCAGGTCCGCGGGGCGGCGCAGCTTCGTGCGCTGCTGACGCGTCCACTCGCGCTTGGCGTCGCGGTAGCCCGCGGTGATCAGGCGCCGCGTGCGCGGCAGGCTGGTCGAGAGCAGGTTGCGCAACTGGAAGCCGGCGAGTTCCTCGGTCGGGTTCACCACGGTGACCGGCACGCCCCGGTAGGTGCCGTCGTCGTCGATGCGGGTCGTCACGTAGCCGACGTTGCCGATGGTCCGCCACAGCACGTCGGTCAGGCGCGAGAGGTAGTCGGTCATGCGTTTCTTTGAGATAAATAGCAAGCATTGCATATGTTTAACTTAGTTGACTGCCTGATTCTTTGAGGTTCGTCTCTTACTATTGAAAAATAAAAAAAAGCAGTAGGGTTTACTGTTTGTAATCAGTTACATAAGAATCGAGTAAGACAAGATGATATAATGTAGTAGTTTTTAATAGAAGTTATAATAAAGAACGACTTCTTGCCTATAAAAGGTCTTATAGTGTATAATCTTAATTAATTTTAAAAAGGGATTATATAAGATTCATCGGCATCATCGGCTTTCTTGCGGCCCAGGATCGCGTAGCCCCGGCTGTTGAAGTGCAGGCCGTCGCTCGTGAAGGAGGGCTTCATCAGCCCGTCTGCGCCGACGAACTCGGGGTGCGAGTCGATGAACGGCGCGCCGGTCCGCGCGGCGATGGCCTTCAGCTCGGCGTTGAAGGCCACGATCTTGTCCTTCAGCCGCCGGTAGCGGCCGCGGACCGGCGCGCAGGAGATGATCACGACGGTCGCGCCCGAGGCCTGGATCTCCCGCACCACCTGCTCGTACTTCGCGGCCGTGCGGGCCGCCCGAGGTCATCGTGGTTTCGATCACCGCCGGCTGGGCGCTCGGTGGCATCAGCTCGCCCTTCACCGCCACGACGCTGCTGGTCGGCAGTTTCGGCAACGTCAGCGCCCGCCATGTCGGTCTGCGCTGGAACGGCGGCTACATGCTGTGCATGCTCCTGCTGCTGTCGGCCTGGGTGCTCGCGCTCGGCTACCTGCTCAACTGACCCCCGCCCGTTCCCTCATCGAAAGACCTCTCATGACGCTTGCGACCACCCCGCCCATCTTCGACGGCCACAACGATTCATCAAATGCAGGAATGATTTGCGTAACAAATTTGATTTCCCTTTAAAAATAGGTGTCCATTTCTGAGGCCTAATTTTCACTGACTGAACTCTTCGTGTTCAGTTGAGGTTTAACAGATGTCTAACCGTTCATTTTAGAAAAAAAAATCATGTTAATATATTAGATTTTGGTACGTCTTAACATTATATTTTTGGTAAATTTGAGTAGGAGCAGACACAGACATGCTACTTAAAATAACAACAGGCAAACTTCAAAATACATAAAACCCCAAAACATCCATTTATTCTCACTAGCCTCCCTCCCACGCCCCTTCTTCTCCAAAGTCACTCAATCATAATTCTGAGATAGCTATTTTGTTCAATTTAGTTAGAAAATTCACCTATTATGCCTTTGGGTGTAATATGCCCCCTCATCCCCTATAGCCTACGTGGAAAGGGCTTTAAGTTAAAAAATTATCCTTTCCTTGTGCATAATATTTTTCAACGAGGATGGAATTCTGCGGATGAGTAGGAAGAAGGGGTGTGTTTTACGTTGGAAGAAATTTTCACGGAGTAGTTTCCAGAGGGCGATGTGCATCATCGGCGGGCTGGGTTCGGTTCTGGGATCGATCTTCGGCGCGGTTTTCGTCACCCTGTTGCCGATCGCGATACGTATTTTTATGGAGACCGTCGGGGTGATGTTCGTCGACGGCGTCTATCTGGCGCAGGTCATCGCCCAGATGCGCCTTATTCTGTTCGGCGGGCTGATCATCCTGTTCCTCGTCGTAGAACCGGAAGGTCTCAACAAATTGTGGCAGAATATCAGGAACTACTTCCGGATTTGGCCGTTCTCCTACTGAGGCGGCCTCGCATGGCGCGCACCGAGGGCCTGCTCACGAGCGAGTACTTCGCGAACGTGACACTGGCGCGGGCACGTCGGTACCAGGGCGCCGCGCATCTCGGCGCGCGAATCCTGGCGGCGTTGGGACGCGTGATTCCGTCGGTCTGGTGGCGGTGGTGCGACTGGGAGAGTGTGCTGGTCGGCAGCCGTACCCTCCGCAGCCAAGGCGGGCCAGGACGAGACGCGCTTGGGCTCATCGGCGCGGTCGAAGCGGGCGACGCGACCGACGTCCTGCTCGAGGCGATGATCGTGATTAAATAGGCAGCTTCACTCACCTTGGTAGTATTATTAGTAAACAAAAAGCAGAAAGGTCAAAGAAATCATTATCAGTAAAGACAGTGGGAACAGTGAAGATATTAAAAGAAAGATAGCCAAGTTTCAGGATTTTTTTTTTTTTTTTTTTTTTTTTTTTTTTTTTTTTTTTTTTTACAGTTGAAAAAAGTCGGAAGAATAGGATAATAAATCTGCAAAACAAGATTAGAATATTGAAGGCTCCAGTGATGACACTGGTCAAATATGGCTCTGAAGCATGGGTCATGCCACGCAGCACACCATCCACCAGATCCAGACAATGGCTCGGACCTGAAAAGCACAACATACACGTGTGTGTGCGTGTTATCATGTTGCCATGGCGCTAGCTCGACAATCAGATCAGCGTCAATGCAAACCAGGAGTGAGCTTCAGTCTGTTGCGTTGGTCGAGCGCCACGTCGACATGCAGCCGGATATTGCGAGCAGAGGGAACGTCGATCTCGTCCTCGCCGCTTCCTTCCGACGACTCCATTGTCTCGAGTGCTCCGGTCTGGTACGCAACGACCGGCTTCTTTTAGGGAAAGTGCAGCAGAAATATACCGCCTTTCAAAGGTAAGGGTGAAATGGTGCGGTAAGAGCGCACCGGGTTATTGGTGACAATAATTGCTATGTAAACCCCATCGGGAGCAAGATCAAATAGGCATAATATGAACCATAGCGTTCCTAGCGGTCTATAGCTAGAAATTATGCGGGTAGGTCGCTTGAGGTAAATGGTAACATTTATCCTAGATAAATAATCACGGTAGCTTTATGCTATACAGAATCCGGCTTATAGACCATCTTTAACTTGCAGCTTGTAGTCGAGGTTTGCCAGCGGTTCGTCGAGAAACACTGCATCGCTTTCCTTGGCGATCGCCCTGGCCAGTGCGGTGCGCTGCTGCTGGCCTCCGGAGAGTTCGTGCGGCCGCCGGCCGAGCATGGGGGCGAGCTGCAGGATGTCCGCCGCTTCGCGCACCCGGGCATCGATCGCGGATTTCTCCATGCCGGCGACCCGTAGCGGCGACGCGATGTTCTCGTACACCGTCATGTGCGGGTAGTTGATGAAGAACTGATGGACCAGGCTGACATTGCGGTGACCACCAAATGATATGGCGTGCCACGAATGGCTTCGGAAATACCAACGATCATGCGTCTGGCAAATTCCGGCACCTTGTCGGTCTGATCCAAAATCAGACTGATCACATTGGTCTTGCCAGTGCGAAGACGCACACCCGCACGATCGGGATGGTAGCCAATGGCATTGGCAACCTTGCGCACGCGTTCCTTGGTTTTGGCACCAATGTCAGGTGCGTCCTTAAGCGCACGTGATACAGTGGTCACACCAAGCCCGGTCATCTCGGCAATTGTCTTTAATGTTTTGAAAATAAAATGAGCTTTAAGTCCTGCCTTTTACTGTTGAAAAACGTTTTACTATTCCCCTAAGAAGGGGGATTAGAGAATCTTTAGATTAACATCCCTTCAGCGTCAAAACGAGCCCTGGCCCCTAGATTAATATTCCTTTTCACAGCTTAAAATCACAAATGCATCAAGAGAGTAAAAATTTCTATTTTTTTCAAGGCCAAATCCGAAAAGAATTTTGATGACGGAATTGAGGATCCGTTCCTGGACCTCCTTGGAGCAGCAACAATGGATGTCAATGGAACTCTTCGCAGCAAACCTCTGCACTCACCCTCACCTCAACCCTCCACACTCACCTCCCCTCTAGCTCTCCTGGACTGTGCATTCAACTCGCTTGTTTTGATTCGGTAGAGATTCGTATCATAGATCGCAGCATAATATAACCATTCACCATCTTCAGAGATCGCTATCGAGTCCACGCCCACAGGCCACGGGAAATCGAGAGCTTCTCCATTCACATGTGCTGCTATCCCCATGGCAGCCTGTACTGAGGCATCTCCCTCTAGCATCCTCCATGCCTTCTGATCTGCAGCACGGCGTGCCATCTCAACGCTCATCAACCTGGCACGGGAGCCGAAACGGCCCTCGTCGGCGTAGCAGTAGCTGCAACTCATGTTGCACCCCTGCGCGACGTTAAGTGACAAAGAACGCAGACTGCTGGGCCGAATAGGCGAATCATCGACATACACTGCAGCGGCTGCGTCACGCAAGCCCGCGGGCATTCTGCCGGCGGAAGCCTGCGCATAGGTTTCCTCGTCGACGTCATAGATGCGACTACCATCAACCAGAAGCACATGGGCGCCTTGGAAAAATAACATTCTTCAGAAACGTTAAGTGAGAATAAATTGGCGACCGATCGTCCAATGACTTTCAGCTACTGAACAAGCTTACACTGTAGAGGGCGATAACCGGAACTCTTTGTGCATATTAATATATACATACATATTTGTATAGCAATAATGATAGATTGAATTGTTCAGTCCTGATTCTTTTAATTGACTCGGATGGAATGGTTAATTTATGGTTTTTTGGTTCTTGTTTACTGTAGCTCCCGTGTACCAGGTACTTTATGGAGTACGGAGTACGGAGTGCTCCCTCCAATATAATTATTTTTTCAATTAAAAACAATAAAAAATAACAAAAAAATAAAAAATAAAAACGATTTACTCTGATATTCGGAATTCATCCAACTCTCACAAAAATGTGTCATATTTCGTACTGCAAACACCTCTTTTTGGATATAATCTCGTTCACAAAGTAACACTGTGAATACTGTAAGACAACTGTGATTCCCTATGAACCTTTATTGAAATAATTTCATAATCAGACTTGAACTTGAAAATAGTTCACATTGAACTTGGATTATATTATTTAGATAGATATATAAGTGTATTTCAAAAGCCCATGGGCCATATACACGCAAAAATATGAATAAATAACAAACAAGCAAGGAAATTAAACTACAGTACGAATTACAAATACGCACAAAAACAGAATACAACGCGAAAATGCCAAATCTAACAACAAAAGAAATTAATCCCCTTGTGTTGGGTTGTTGCCTCTGAATTATTTGTCTTTATTGTTTCTATTGTTTGATAAATGACGACTTATATTTATTGACGACATGACTGCCTGTCCATGGATTATTCTTTATGTCCCGTCTTGGGCTATATAAGTGGAGTAGCAAGAATACTGAAGATTAATGATGAGCATATAATTGGACGTGAAATCACCCACAAATAAACAAAAACCACAGATCTTAGCAGTTCCCAATTACTGATTATACAGCGATGTTATAGGAATTTAGTTTGGAAGCTACCCAACTGATTTTGTCAATGAGTTCCTACAATATAAAATACATGTTTATAACTACTAATTCCTCGCTACACTACTGCTACTACTTACTCAAGTCCCTCGTTTTGAGGGTTAGTCCCTCTCGTCTTAGGCATCCCAACCTTTCTCTTATTATAGCTCTATAAAGCGGAATAAAACTCTATTTTTCGTAAAGCCTACTGTTTGAAATATGGTCAGTCAGACGGACATCCAAATGGTATTGGGTATAACACATCTAGGCAAGTAATGCTATGTACTTTATATTGCTGTTATAACAACTACTAGTAATTCTACTATTAACAACCCACTACAGCAACAAGTCTCCAGAGGTCGACACAATTGCAAACGCTTTTCCTCCATCCCAGTCTTTTCAAAGCTTCTCTATTCGCCGCGTCCGCGGAGCTGCCGATACCCGCTACCGGATCGCGCTGGCCGAGGGGGTGACCAGCTGGCAGGTTGTCGAGGAACTCAAGGCGCTCGACGTGCTGGAAGGTGCGGTGGCGGAGCTGCCGCCGGAAGGCACTCTGGCGCCGGACAGCTACGAGCTTCGGGTCGGCCAGGCGCGGGCCTCGATTGTCGAGGAAATGCAGCGGCGGCAGACGGCCATCGTGGCCGAGGCCTGGGCCAACCGGAGCGAGGGACTTCCCTTTGACACGCCGGAAGAGATGCTGGTAAACAAAGTTTTCACAGACGTCATTAATCGACACAGCAGATCCAATAACAATAAATTATGTATCTAACTCAGAGCAGTATATATGTATACATAATGGGATTTTGGGTGAAAGCCTAGATGCCGGGATTTTGGTTTTCCCGGGTATCAACCAAGTGTATAGCTGCAAGATTGGTTATTACGTATAATTATCAATCAACTGATGTAGGAGATCTGTGCTGATGGGATAGGAGATCTACAGTAATTAATAATAATGCTAAGGGAGAAAACAAGCATTTTCTTCTAGCTGTTTCTGTGATATTGCCGTTACCACTTCATAAAGTACACCCTTTTGACAGTCCACATGCTCATAGTTTGCTTGATTTAGTTTAGCATCCACCAAAACACTCTTTAAAAGCTTCACCTTAATACCCTTAGCTTCAATAGTAGCAATAATAGTAGCAAAAGCACTAGTAGCAGTTACACGTAGCACCTAGATTTTTTTTTACAACATACCCCTCAACATGCACCAAAAGATTCAAATTAACACCAGAAACCGTTTATAAGCCATTGCTAATTCGTCCTCTTGCGCTGGCGGTAGCGGTCGGCGAGCCCGTATTCCTCGTCGCGCTTGACCAGCCCGAAGTGGTTGAGGAACCGGTCGAGCGTCGGCAGCGACACGTTGGGCACGATCGCCATCGGCAGCGCCAGGCCCAGCTTGCGCCGATCCTCCGACACATAGGCGATGTGCAGTTTCATCGCGGCGCGCGGGCTGTTGATGGTGACGGGCTTGCCCTCGAAACGGATCTCGCCCTCGTCGGCCGGCGCCACCCCGAACAGCGCCAGCGCGATGTCGGTGCGGCGCGCGCCGGGAGCCAGTACCACTGTTGCTGCAACACGTGTCAGCGGCAGCGCTTGTTTCAATGCTAGTCGCAACGCCAGTGACAGCGCTTGTTTCAATGCTAGTCGCAACGCCAGTGACAGCGTCTGTTGCAATGCCAGTCGCAACGCCAACAGCAGCGCCTGTTTCAATGTTAGTCGCAGTGTCAATGGCAAAACCTGTTTCAGCGCCGGTTTCAATGCCAGCGTCAGCACCAGCTCCAGTGACAGTGCCAGCGTTAGCTTCAGTGCCAGCGCCAATGCCTGCCACCGCTGTCAGAGCATCTTAATTTATTAATTAGTCTTTTTTAATTCATTGATTATTCATTCACCTTCACTATTTGGAATTGTAGAAAATTATTTCTAGGTTGAAAATGAAAGGGTTTTCGTTCTCTTTGTAAGAAGGAAATTTACAACGAATATTAATTAGACTTTTGTGTTCTAATTTAACCTGAACTTCAAATTAGCGGAAAATGACGGTGTGACGGTCTAGACGGTGTAAAGGAGGCTATTACCTAGCTTTAAGTCTTTGGCGGTTGTCAGAATATCAATCAATCGTGTTCTCATAACGCATATCGTCTGGAAAACTTTCTTGAAAATATTTGGCACGCAAAATATTAATCTCTCCGGGACTGTCGCAGTTTTAATTAGTATCGAATTTATGTGCCTAAAATTTACCTCTGTGTCTGCCGCGACCTCTGCCCACATTGGTTAGAATACAGAACTCTTAGATAAAGAATCAGAGACAAGAAAATCCTTCGAAACCCGTGGGTGATGATTATTTTCGAAAAAGCCAGACTTAATGTACCTTAAATTTTGCTCACAGGCTACCTCAAACTCTAATTTTTCCATTTTTTAAGTATGCAGTCCAAATGTTACTTGCAATTGCCGCACTAACAGTACCATCTTTATTTGCATAGGAACTGTAAGCAAGTAGTGCACCTTCACTGTTTAATAGCCTGAAAAAGTGGCATTTAAGGGACTGGAGAGGCTGGAACCGTTTTGCAACCTAAAAAAAACCCAATCCCACTAAATACAGGCATGTCTTATGCCAGCTGGGGCAGTACAATTTCTTTTCAGATTACCATACATTTTCAGACATTTTATAAGGATTTACTGAGATAATCTCTGGAGTGATCGAGAAACCGATCACTTAAAGTCTTATTCCAATAAAAGAATGCCAAGTATAATTTTTCAAGTTGAATCGTCTGCAAGCAATTTTATAGGGAGGGGGATTCTCAGCGAGAATGGAATTTGACGGGGGGAAGGTTTACTTTACGTCGGATGAAACTTAACCGAAGAAGATTTCCGTGAGGGGGAGGGTTGCCTCCTCTATATATAAACGGTGTCCCGCTCCTTACCTTGCTCTTTAAGCTAAAGTTTGACTGTTTGTGCCATTTCATTAAGGGAGGACCGGCCGAGGCGATCGGCTATTCCGGCCTGTGCCATGGTTTCGACACCGCGAGTGAAGTCGGCGCTGGCCGCGTCCATGTTGCCGGCGAGGATGTGAACATCGGCCCGAGCCCAAAGTGCCTGGGCATAGGCGATGCCTTGGCCGAACAGTCGTTCACGAATGTCGATGGCCGTATCCGCATACTCCAGCGCATCGTCGAAATCGCCTTGCAAGGAACTGGTTTCGGTCAGTTGAAGCCGAAGATTTGCCGGCCAATGGTGTATGGCCCCGCTATCGTTGGCAGCCTTTTTCCTGCAGTTGCTCTTGCTGCAGTTTTTCGCTGGATTTAAATTAGGTCAGGCTCCGTGTTGTAGATAAGCATCTAACCTCTCCCGTTTGCCTCTGGCTGAGTTTCTCCGAACTTGAACTGGATTGGGTTATGTTCACCCCGCCAAGGTTTACCTCTTGGAGTGTTACACGCTCGAAAACCATTGCTGGCCTTCCTGCTGCGCAGATCTGCCGAGATGTTGAAACTGCTGAGAATTTGTACCCAAAAATCATATCGACGATGTTATCATAATCGACGGATAGGCTGCCACGTGGCAGACACGTGGCACATCGACTTATTTTTTTTAATTATTTTTTTTATTTTTTTTATTTTTTTTTAACGCCGTCGATTATCGACGGATAGGCTGCCACGTGGCAGACACGTGGCACATCGACTTATTTTTTTTAATTATTTTTTTTTTATTTTTTTTAACGTCGTCGATTATCGACATAATGCCGTCGATTATCGACGGCAACCGTCGTTCAACGACCGTTGACTGGTCAATATTGTTGATCGACGCTAGAGGTCGATTATCAAGGCGCCGACCACAGCGCCTAGAACCACTTCGCCTGGCTCGCCAGGGTTCTCAGCGTCTGCAGATGCTGCTCCTGCGACGGCCCAACTCAGAATCCAAAGGGTGTAGCAGGCTAGGAACTTGGTGGCTGCCGGCTCAGGTGGTGGAGGTGTGTTCTCGTCTAGAATCATGGCTTTGGGCGATAAGCGGCGTGGGGTTGGGGTCGTGGGCAGGCGTAAAGCGAGCGTCGAACGCACACTTGGTTGTGCGTACGACGCTCTTGGGACTTAGATGAATGCTAGGGCTTTTGAAATATGGTCGTAGTCAAGCCAGTTAGAACCGTTCATCTGGTTAACATTATAGGTTGCAAGTGCAGATGGAACACAGCTCGAGAACAGCTTTCAACCAATGACAGAAATCTGCAGCAAATTATCGCAAGGTAAAGGCAAGAAACAATCGTTATCTGCAATACCGGCCTCAAGGAACCTGAAAAACCGAACCTGCTCGTATTGCCAAAGAGTCTTCGCAAGACCGTTCACTCTAAAAAGCCATATAAGACGTCATACTAAAGAGAAGCCGTTCACATGACCAGATTACAACAAAATCTACTTGCAGGCCAGATACTGCACTGCTTTTAAATATGTTAAACTGTCAGTTTCATCTAACATAACTGACGTAAAAGACTGCAAGCGAAACTTGGAGCCGACCACAGAGTAACAAGTATGGATAAGGCAGCCACACGCCACTCGCTGTGCCTCCCACTGGGTCGAACAAAAGCAGGGTTAACAAACAGCTTGCTTAGGGGTATTCTTGGTAAAATAAAGTGTGCTTACTACCACGATAACATGTTACTCAATAATAATCACATGACCATTAGGTCATTTATTTATGGTTCAAAACTGTTTCCCAAGAAATTGGTTCATAATGGCGATTTTAAAAGGATGGAGATCAATTAACTTTTATATACACCAGCTTAGTATCATATTCAGGCAGTAAGCAGGGTACAGTCACAACAGTAGCAATTGTGAAATTCTAGTTTAGTCACTTTTTGTTATCTTTGAAATTAGTTGACAAAGCATAGGTACATAGAAGGTATTAATGCACAATTACAATTCTTGAGAAGGAAACATGGTAAGAAAATCAACATGTTGATGGGTGCGAAGAGGCCAGAACCACGACTGCTCTTTCAAATGGGAATAAGTCTAATTGTACTATCATTTCCTGGCATTCCGGAGAACCACATTAGGCCACATTAGAACCATCACCAAAATCTTCTTGAATTTTCAGATAACTTAACTAGCTCGCTTTAAAGAGTAAAAAAAATCTCTCGAACCAATTTCCTTCTGTAAAACCAATAGAACTGACTACAGTGACTTAGAACTGAAGACCAAAGGATCTGTAAAGCAGCTATGTATTTAATAAGACAAAGATCTTAAGGGATATACGGGAATCTGTACTGAATTGATGCTATTGTGTTAGTTTTTACCAAAAATCAGCTTTTTACGTGATTGGTTTCAAGGGGATGCGGTATGAGGCTTTTTAATTTTTAAGGCAGTACATTGTGATGGTATACATGAATAAATGACAGTGTAACACTAAGGAGGGGGGATAACCTATAATGGATTGGAAGGAATGGGTATGCTCGGCTCTATTTCCAGTGGTTTCGGTTTGAGGTTTAGTATTGAAGGTCCTGCTTTTTCATATTAAGTTTTGAAGGTGGGAGGGGCTGCAAGTTACAAACTTTAGCCAGTGTTTACATACAGTAATGGTTATTGGGAAGTGTACAGGAGTTTTCAGGGGGATTTTTTTTTGGTTTGGGAGGGGGGGGGAGCCTCTGCCGCCGATACGAACTTTTAAGAATTGAGAAAAAAATGCTAAAAAAAAACCCGTTGTGTATACTCTTTTCCGAGGGCCTGAAAATTTATTCTGGACCTTTCCCCGAATCAATAATTAGTCTCTTAAGTACCATAAGTCTCTTAAGATAGTGCTCTCATTAAACACCTGCAAAATTTACATTATGTAATATAACACTAAACTATCACGGCTGAGGTAAGATGTACACAAGAGAAATGTTACAGCCACGAAACTTTATGGATAAAGGCAAAGTAAACAACACGGCATTGCATTTCACAATCCTTACCGGCTGTGCTGATCTCCGTTTAATGGTCCTTCAGCCGGGAAGAGCAATGGGGAGTTGGATGTCAGCCATGCTATGCTTTCACACACCCTTCCAGTTTACCTTCCCCAGATTTCTACAGGTACCCATTTACAGTTGGGTCGACTCTACTCGCTACAGAAGTAGTAGTTTTAGTGATAATAGAAGTAGTAGTATTAGTTCTGTAGCAGTAGAAGTAGTCGTAGTATTAGTAGCGTGCGAATATTGCCTTTTTGGTCAAATGATCGCTATCATTATCAATGATACCTTATCATTTCCTGATAGTTTCAAATTAATATAATAAGCATTCTTGAGTTATACCCTTCTGATGGGCACTGGGGGCTGGTTACTCTTAAATCACGTTGACTCTTAAAAAGGGCACTATAACTTCTGATTTCAAATCAAATGAGCCCTACAAAGTTGTATATTTTTTGTAGATAGAAGCTTGAAACCTCTATGGTAGGGTTCTCTAATATGCTGAATCTGATGGTGTGAATTCCGTCAACATTGCTTGACCTTTAGGGGTGTTTCGTCCGTTTTTCGAAAATCAGGCAAATTTTCTCAGGCACTCAACTTTTGATGGGTAACATTAGTTATTGAACTTTATATATTTGGGATCATCATAAAACGCTCATTTTTTTATGTTGATATTGTTATCAAAATTTCGTTTTTAAGAGGTTCGATTACTATTGAGCCCTGCCCAACCTCACGCTCCACCTCCTGGGAAACGGCTACGACTTCAGGGCCCTCGCCGAGTGGTTCGACCACCAGGGTCTCCCGCATCCATACCTCTGGGCCTTCGTTTCCTCCTACGCGGGGTATATCGGGAACGAGGCGATCGAGGTATCGAACCCGAAGATCGACGGATCTGACCACATCGCAGATCTCTACATCTTCAACCTGCTCGGAAATCTGATCTTCATGAACGACTCGGTCGCGAAGTTCGCTCACGACGATCTGCAACTCCGCAACTGGACCGGCATATTAGTGAACTTGCAGCAAAACCACATGTTTTCCGCCTCACCTCACCTGGCATTTTTCCACCTTAGATTCACAGCGATGTATATTCCACACAATTAGCCTATTTTGTGTTTTTCGAAGCTGTCAACTCCCGCAAAACAAATTCTATTCAAATTCTATGATGCAAAGAGCGAAATAACTTCAGAAAGTTGTTTTTTTTTGCTTTTTATTTCTTTTTTTCGTACATAGTTTGGTTGAACTTATATAGTTATTTACTGGTTATGATTATTCACGTATCTAGGGAAAACATCGAGGTTCAAAATTAAAGTTATGGTAGCTTTCTGTCTCGCAATTCTCTAAAGACCGTCGATTGTCAAAAAACCGTCAAATAGCACTTATTCATTGGTAATAATAGCAGGTTAATTATACTAGCTTGTCAATCTGGTCTCTAGGGTGATCTGAAAGATTATTTCTGGCAAAAAACTTGTAAAAGTTTCAGGTAGCTGAAAATATTCTATGGGGCTGTTCGAAAACAGGAAAATACATCGAAAAATGGTTGCAATCATCTTACAGGTTATTGTCTTGATGATAACTCGCAATTTATGTCTTCCATAATATTCATCTTGTTTGCCTCCAGGAAACAAATTTACACATTCTCAGGAAAGTAGTTATACCTGGATTCCATCTTTATAGAAAAGATAGATCAACCAGAAGGAAAGGAGGGGGAGTGGATAATCCTCATGAAAAAGGGTATACCACATTCACCAATAGCCCCAAGAGAGTACCCAAATCAGACTGATGTGGTCAGCTTGAATTTATATGTCCAAGACAGACATCCCTTAAAGTCTCATCCTTTTACAATTCTAATAGCTCGGCACCATCGGAGTAATCCGGCGCCTCGAGGTATTCACTGTAGGCGGCATCCACGACCAACAGGACATCGGCCGGCAGACCGTCACGCAGACGGGCCAGTTCCGCACCGCTGATGTAGGACCCGGTCGGGTTGTTGGGATTGGCGATGAAGACCAATTTGGTCTTGTCGCTGACATGGGCCAGGATCTGGTCGACATCGGTGCGCAGGTCGGTTTCCGGGGCGAAGACCGGGGTCGCGCCGACCAGACGCGCCGAAATCGCATACATCAAAAAGCCGTGCAAGACTGGAAAAGTATTTGTAGATGGTTAAGTAGAGCAGGACAATCATAAGCAAGAAATTGGTAAAAAAGGCCGTCACCATCAAGGCTATTTGAATGCTTAATTTTTCTTAAAGCCAAGCGAATATCAGACATTGCTACAGGCTGGACATGAGCCTGCATGAGCCTTTTGGTCAAATGGTCATCCCCTTTAAATATTCTCCGAGAGTTCCAACTTAATACACAAATCAATTCTTAAGACACGCTATTTTGACACGCTTTTGGTCAACTGAACATCCCACTCCGATAGGGAGCTATCATGTCAAAGCCGCATCCCGAGGGATTAGGAAGTTTGACAACCCCCCTCCCGAAATGTTTGTTTGACACGTTAAAGCGTAATAGAAATGCACTTAAACACATTTTTGGTGTTTTTTTTTTAAGTTTTGAAACCACTTTCCCCAAAAAAATATCCCCACCCCAGAAAACAATTTGGATACGGCCTTGCATCCCATCTACGTGGGACTGGCCTTCCATCTTCAACTTTTTTTTTACATTTCATTGCTAATATTTGAATTGAAATTACTCAACACTCGCAGGATGCGAGCCTCCCCAACCACGACCTGGGTCTAGGTAAATGGACAACCTGTATCAGCCCCCGAAAGCCGAACTGCTGGACGAACAATCCCCTTCCCGCAGCGCCTTCTTCGTCACCTCCAGGGACAAGCTCCATCTGCTGTATTTCGCCACCTTCGGCCTGTACGCCATCTACTGGTTCTACAAGCAGTGGGACAGCCAACGCGCCGCGATGCTGCCCAGGAAGATCGCGCCGGCGGCACGCTCGATCTTCCAGATATTTTTCACCCACTCGCTTTCCCAACCCAAGCCGCCAACCAAATAGTTAGGATGGGGATCTACTTGTGGCCTTTTGGTCAGCATTAACATCCCCCTCATGATATCCCGGATATTTCAGGTTGATACAGTAAGCAGCCCGAAAAAATACTCCTGCGCCCTTTTGACCCCCTTTTCATGCCCCATTCATCTTAGTACCATAGCCCTCAAATACACTTGCAATTGAAATCGTAGTTAAAGTAGTTTAGTAGCAGTAGTAGTAGTAGCAGTAGTGGAGGTAGTAGTAGTAGCTGGAGTAGTTGTAAAGAAAAAATCTGAACCTTCAAAAACTAGAGAATGAAGCTCTAAACATAATCAACTGCAAAGAACATTCCAAGTAAACCAGAATATAATCCAGTGATTTGCAGTGCAGTCAAGGGGAAAGGGGCAGGACCAGGAGCAGAAAGTTGTAATTAAAGATTACTTTACTACTCTTTTACTTAAAAAATCCATTTTTGGTGTTTTACACTTACCAAGATTAGGATAGAGCCCGCCTCCCCACTTTAAGTAAGTCATTCAAATTTGGTCTAAAGCAAACATGGAATGCACAGATTAAATACAACTTTCAGGAATAAGCTTAAAAATATCAGTTTTACTTGGGGAAGGTAAGGACAAGGTTTTTCGTAGGGGAGGAAGGCTAGACTGTTGAGAACATTGAACGAACAAAAGCTCTGTTTTTATTCATTATCTTATGAATGGTTGTGTCACAGACAACCATGGTTTCACTGGCCTCCACAAAAGGGATAATTTCTGGTCGTTTTATGTTTAGTATTGTTCTTGACTTTCAGTTGAAAAAAAAACTAGCTTTATTATATTTAATTTCCGACCGTTGGGTGTATTAAAAAACTTCACATAACGTATCAAAATTTATTTATATGCATTTTTGTAGCTGATTTATTTTATAAGCAAAATTGAACCTTTGAGTGAAGGGGTGGGAGGGAACTGAAAAAAACGACACTAGTCACTACGGATACGCTGTTTTGGGCGCTTTGTTCGGGGCGGCTTATAAAAAAAAAGTAACAAAATGTATCAAAATTAGTATGTTTGCATTTGTATCTTTTTACCAGTAGAATTAAAGCTTCGGGTGATGGGGGGGGGATGAGATGCAGCCAGGGACTTGATTTTTCCAGCTGGATGGAAACCTCAACCCAACTCCCCCATCCTTCCAAGACATGCATTTCAATTGCCACACATCACTAGTGTTCTATTGGAGGGGGGCCTTAGACCCATTCTGGGGATTACCCTCTATTTCCCCCGTATACACGCATGACTTGGTGAAAAAAAAGAACTAGGTTTTCTTGAGAGCCAAAACAGGATACTGGATAACATAGTTGACATCCTAACGTGATTAGTTTAGCAGCCAGAGTATAAACGTAAATTCGATGAAAAACACCATCTTTGCCTTCATAGCGGCCATCATCAATGCTTTCAAAATATTTCCTTATCACCGCCTCGCCTGCATCAAACATGCGCTCGACTGCGTATTCAAAATTATCTTTGCCAAAGCGGTTAACCACCCGCAGTAGCTCCTTTGTGCCAACACGGACACTGGCGATCTGCGCATTGATATCCCCCAGGGTGCCAACCGGCATGCGCGAGTTGGCTTCAACCATCTTGAATATGTCAGTGACTTTCTCGCCCTTGCTGTAGAGCTTGACGCCGGGAAACACCACACCTTCCAAAGTAGTAAACGAGCAAGTCTCTTCCTCCCAAAAAATGGACTCAACATGTTTATTTTGATTGATTTTTTTTTTAGTGAAGATTTAAAAGGGTATCAATGCCAAAAAACTATTTTCTTTTTACTCCTTTTTGAGCGTAAAAGAAAAACTGATCTGTTTTAAAGTTACTGCTGTAAGTGCCTTTGCTAAGCGTATCCTAAGGTATCCTTTCCTTCCCTAGGAAATTGGCTTAACTTAGCATACCCTATGGCAGTGGCTCTCAAACCATGGTACAGGATTTTTTTAAGAATGAAACCTGAAAGCCCTTCTAACCTTTTTTTCTTATTGTTGAATTTAATATCTGACATCGCAAAAACTGCCATTGCGAGAAGTGTCAATGTCTTTTCAGTTATTGGACAAAGTGTCATTTTTTTTGTCATTTCAACAACGATCGTGTTTTGTTTGTTTTTTGTTGTTTTTTTTTTTCATCGCAAAGCGTATCATCGTTTTTGTTATAAGTGATTAATTACTACCAGCATTTCTAGTGATAGAAATGCACACAAAACATGATAAGATCAACGGGCAATCCTTTGATTGAATGTTAGCAGTAGTTAGGTTCTTATGCACTTTAATATTTTTGTTATTGACAAGGATCGTTATTTACTTACCATTCATTACTATGCAGAACTTGAATTTTGCATTGCTCCAACCAAATCATACAGAAAATAATTGTGGAAAACTCAAAAGGGGTCACTCAGTCACAAATTACAACTTCTATTTTCCTTAATAAGGATCAACATCTATTGGCAGGCAGCCAACAGTAGGGCAACGCACATTTTTTCTTCGGTTGTTCCTCATTCTGTTGTCTTTCGATTTTGAACAAATGGAAAATACTCTTTTGTATTTTCATTAAAAAATTACTCCTTCTTTAGATTTTGACCCCTCCCCAAAAAAGAGGGAGAATGACAATAAATGAAGTGACACCCCTGCCTCAGAATGCATCCATTACCAGAAAAGCTCCATTTTAACAGAATGTTTTTGGAAAAAATAGCAACAATATAGAAATAAAAGCCCACCAAAAACGATCCATCTGACACACACGTTTTGCCACTTAAGAGGGGAAGAGAATTCAATCGAATACCAAAATGTAAAATTTGAAGAAATTTTTAAAATAGAAGTGTTAACCCTTAGTTGATGATATATATGAACCTTTTATTAGGTCATGTCAAGAGATATTGATAGTATTAAGTAAGTATTATTTTTTCCTTGAGTTTGGGCTTTAGGGGTACCCTGATTCGTCAGAGAAAATGGTTTGAGTGGGAATCACGAAATATTTCTCGCGAAGAATAACTCACTCAGAGATGGTGTAGAGACCTTTGGAAGGAAAAAAATTGCGCTGGAAGGGTATCCCAAAAACAGTTCGGAACGAAGGAAATTGGCGGCATCGCATCCAGTGCGACTCTTGTGGGCTGGTTGGCGTTTGTCGTCTTCGGCGTGGCTTCATTCGCCCAGATTGTCGTTGGCAAGCTGCTTGACGTTTATGGTCCACGCAATGTGTTTTCGGTCGTCGCGTTGATCCAGGTCGTGTTCTTCGCGCTGATGCCGGGCTTGACGGACATCACGGCACTCGCCGTCGCACTGGGCTTCATGCTCGGCGCCTTCGGCCAGATCCCGATCAACGACTACATGATCGGTAAGATGGCAAAGTCCGAACTCCGCGCTTTGCTTGTAATGATTTTAGAGGATGATTATGATGGTTTTACATATTTCTAAATTGGTCTAGTGTGAAAGGACTTGTTTAAATGTTAAATTTCGTACTTAACATAAAGTAACATAACCACTTAGCATAAACAATTACGTAAGTGTGTGAAAATTGAACAAAACTACGCGCAGCTACCTTACCATCGAAGGCATAATTTGGTGAGTTGCGCAATGTTTAAGTTTCAATCGGAGGAGATTTAGGATATCAATTTTTAATTTTTTAAGAAGAGATAGCAGCTAGGCCACCACTGTTAACCCCAACCGCTGGACCTCCTCTAAAATGCTTTTGGCATCGCCTCCAGGATCCACGACAATCGCTTGCTTCGTCGCCGGATCACCGAGAATCGAACAATTACACCCGAGTGGGGGAACGACAAAGGTTTTTCGAATCATATCCGCCATGAAACTCCTTTCATCAGAAGAAAAAAAGACAACGTATCTCTGACCTATCATTAGGTCAATCTCCCTCATTCGGGGATCTTCCATTTGCATTAGGAAACGAAGCAGCCTACAATTCTACAGCAATTGCGCCCTCAAATAGTTATCAAAGAAAAATGAGAACTAAAGGGGTACGAAAGGTTCATAATCATAATTCATGGAGCCATTCAATTGAAATGACGGAATGGCTTGAACAAATAGAACCGGGATCTTGTCCAGTAGAATATGGAAACAGATCAAGAAATGAAAATTACTTTTCACAAGCCTATTCTAGATTGCACAAAAATGGATTGAGCAGAACCATAACCACAAATTTTCATAATCCAGGCAGTGGCAGATTTACACATTATAATGAAGCCAGAACATTAACACCTGTTCGACGGCATGGGTGTGGCGCTACCGTCACGTAAAGCGCACAAGGACAACAAGGAACTAATCAGTAAGGGGTTCCGGAATCTGTTCGTCACGAGCTGGTGCGGGTTGTCACTGGTCGGCACGTTCTACGACGAGTACACGGGCGACCCTGACGCGCTCTCGGTTAATGCGGACGAGGTGCGGGACTTTGTCGATGAGCTTCAACCGATGCTGGAACGAGCCAAGAAGGCCTAGCGCCGCAACTTAGCGCTATGGCTCAGCTTGTTCTTAGAGTCGCGTGCCCCCGCCAGTCCGCTCCCGGAACTCCGTTTGGCATCGTTCTAAGGCGTCCCGGTTGGCCATGAGATTGATTGCCGTGAGGGCGATGATTTCGCCTGGCGTAAGGAACATGGGGTGCATCGGTGCGGGCAAGCCGCTGAGCGCGGTGCGCGGCGCTCCCGATCGATGCGGCTACTACGTCGGTTGGCTGGCCGCGCGGGCCTGGTGCGCGGCCGACTCCAAGCGTTCGTTGGGCGACCTTCTCGCTGCGCCCGCGGCTGACGTCTACGCGGCGTTGCGGTGCGAAAAAGAGCAGCACGACCGAGGCGACGCCTAGCACGCTCAGGGTCACGTGGGCTGCCACGAGGCCTGCCCAAGCCTTGCTGCCGCACTCCAGGGCGGGCCAGCGAACGACGAGCGTCACCTGCTCGACGCCGACGCACACGAGGAGTTCCCCCAGGGTGCGGGCCCACTTGAAGAGGCCAAGGAGGATGAAGGCGCAGGCGGTTTGCCTGGCGGCTTTCCGCGTGGCAAGGAGGGGACGCCAGCGGCGGAGCAGGAGGACCGCGAGGGGCAACGCGACGACTTTTTCGTGCTGAATGTCGAGGACGAAGCCGTGATGACGCGTGCAGTAATTTTCACACCATCGCAGGCTGCAGTACCAACCGCGTCCGTTCAGGCCAATTTTTCAGATCCGCGTGTCTGGGGCATCGGCTTGCGCTACGAATTTGACTAGTCAAATCGGCTAAAGCGAAATCCAGGGGCGCCCCGAGTATTCGAGGCGCCCTTTTTCGTAGGGGATCAAGATGACAATTTCACGACGCACGTTTCTGCAGGCGAGCGCCGCGCTGGGCGCAGGCGCTGCACTCCATTGTTTTAAAACAATCTTCCTATTTCAAATGCAAAATTATATTCCTATTAGAAATTTAAAAAAGTCCCCATTGATGGAAAATCTTATTTAGTGAATTAAAACGCCTTGTTGGGAATTTAACCTACATTCATTTATTACATTTAATTGATACATTTAATTCATACATACATACATTTAATTCACCTACATTCTTTTTTTCCATATGTAGGAATTTTTGATTTCATCTATCATCGATGCAGAAATTATTTAATTTAAGAAGTATAAGGACAGGTTTTAAAGATGGGGGGGGGAGTAGGAATTAATTAAAATGTTTCTCTATATAACTAAAATCTCACAGTATATCCATCCATAGAAACAATAATACTCCTTTTCATCCAACCGAAATTCTTTAGTAGTAGCCTAATATTAGCAAGGACTTTTTACCAAAATAACTATGACTTGCCAATTTTTAAAGTATATTAAATTTTTTAACCCAAACTGAAATTGCTAATTTAAACGTAAGACGGTACTAATCAACGTGCTATTATTGATATACATATTTAAAAGCAATAAACCAGGGATTTACAAATGCCTCGTATTTATCTGCATTCTCTGGGGTTGCCATTGCCGCGACCTTACGCATCTCACGGGCTAATTTTTCACGAGTGTGCATATGCAAACCTCAAGCGGTAACGTGTTTGACGGCCCACATGACGGCCTGCTCAGCGTTGGTTTTGGCCAGAGACATCTCTCGGCTAGAGCCGATTTCATCGCACTTGTTGAGGAAGGCAGCGCCAAGGTCTTTCAGCTCGACCATTTGCACTTTTTCTTCATCGGTCAGTACCCGATATTTGTGACGCACCGCATTAAGTCCTTGGATTCAATCTTGTCGATATAAACGCCCGTGTCGTTATTGCGCACACCTAAAGTTGCTACGTGGCCGAATTCGGCATGCAGCGCCTGAAGAAACGGGCGCGCGGCAGTGCGTAAATCGTAATTTGCCGTCACCAGACCGCCGACACGTGCGAGCAACAGGCCGCCGCGGTAGACCCGGGCAACCGGATCAAGTGTAAGCGCCGCAAGCTCAGTTAATTCATTCAGCAAGCGATGGGCACTGGCTTTGGGCACGCCGGTTTGTTTGACGACCTCTGGGTTGGCGAGTTGGAACTGTCCAGCGACGTGGGGCCGGCGGCCGCGCTTGCCCCGACCGACGCGAAGCGACAGTTCGGGACGACGAAAGACTTTGCGGATCGGTTGCAAAAGCGATCGGGAGAAAACCTGCACATGCAACTCACTGTCTTCCCCGAAGCATCGCACGGAGACACAGCCCGCCGAACCATTGATTTTGCTATGAAGCAATGGATCGAGAATAGCACACGCTGATAAGATCGAATGGCGAACGGTTTTGTCGATCTTTCAATTCGATCGCAACCGGTTTCTTTTTGTTTTGTCTCTTTTGAAGTGTAATTCCGTTTCGATTGAAATGCAGGGTAATTGAATTTTTTCTTCTTCTTTTCTTTTCTTTTTTCTTTTCCTTTTCTTTTCTTTTTTATTTTCTTCTTCTTTTTCGTATTGTTTTTATTTTTATGTGTATTGGGTTTGTAAGCCCAAACAAGCTTTGCTTCGGGCCATTTGATTGTTTTGTTTTGTTATTTATTTTAATAAACCCATCTTTCTCTCTAAAAACAAAACAAAAAAACTTAGAAACTTGTAGGGGGTCCTCTTTGTATAAAGCAAATAATTTTTGCTGTCTTTCAGACAGAAAATCAAGCACAGTGGCTAGTGTTTGGTGTTTAGCGTTTGATAACTACGATGACGGTAAATTGTATATTTTTATAGGCCTAACGCATTCATTCCTAAATTCTACTAGTTTTCAGGCCTTAAAAAAATATAATTCAGAATTAGGGAGGGCTAAAACATGTAAAAGTATTCAAATCTCTTTCATTCTTCACAAATTTCTTTTTCTTTTGTCTCTACTAAACATTTGCATTTGAATCAGCGTTATTATATTGAAAAATTTATAGCTTTGTCTTTTTTAAAGTATGGGATGTTTCTTCTTTGAAAAAGCTATGGAAATATTGGTACTTGTTGTATAAAACACACTCGAGAAGTGAATTTTGGTTAATCCTAATGAAATGAAACAAAATATGATGAAAATAGAATACTTGATTAGCAAAATTGTGAAAACTAGAACTTAGAAATATGCTCCCAGAACACAGCGTTACTCTTCCAAAAATATTGCTTTTCTTAAGAGTACAAAGTAATGGTGTGTCCATTGACGCGGCAATTCAGCCCCAATGATCCGTCTAACCTCCTGAAAAATAGTTTCATCACCCCAATGAGGGTTTAGTTTTCCAAGTTCAACGGCTAGGCGATTATGCTCACGGACAAAAATTGTATGAAGTGCTGCCATCTCAATATGCTCATTGACTCTTACGTCTCCCGCTTTGAAGCATCTAGAAAGAAGGTGAATTGTACCCTTGTACACTTAGCGGGATGTTAATTGTTACAAAACCAGGGGCAGATCCAGAGGACGAAATGAAGGGACAAAAAAATTGCACCTCTGCACACGATTCTTATAGAAGAGATGCTCGTATAAACTTCAAAAAGGGCTCATTTGCTTGGAAATTGAAAGTTCCAGTTCACTTTTTAAGAGTCAAAATAGATCCGAGGGCAACTAGCCTCCCCCCCTCCCCCACGCTCTTTTTTTCCCCGAACTCATCCGATACAAATTTTGAGGAAGCCATATTTTTAGAAATAGTTCAAGTAGTAAATAACAAAACTCCGGGGGCGACGAAACCCCCGAGCCCGATGGCAAGGGTTTTAAGTTATGCCCCGGGGCACATAAGTAATTACTAATAAACAAATACATATTTAGGATCACCATAAAAAGCTGATTCTTTGATTGAATGTTATCAGTAGTTTGGTTCTCATACTTTCGTTATTCACACTTATTCGTTATTCACACTTATCTACCACTCGTTAAAATTATAGAAAAATCATATTGAAAAAATGTTTGTGGAAAACTAAAAAGGCGTTAACTCAGTCACAAATTAGAACTTATATTTTCCTTATCAAGGGTCAAAATCTATTGGCAGGCAGCCAAAAATGAGGCAACACACATTTGTTCCAACTTTTCCCTTCGGAAAAAAACTAAAACCCATCTATTTGCAAGAAGGCTGACATTAGAAAATCGCTACACAAAATTTTTCGACATATAAAGATCGCAATGGAATTTCCTAATTTAGTGCAATATGTTATATCGGAACCGCAGAATATTATTTAAAGTTTCAGCCTTCAGTTTCAAAGGATTTCTTGCCTTAAGCGCAAACATATGAACAATTATTCAGCACAGCGGTCAACAATAAATCATCTGCTTTTCCTCTTTCTACTGTAAAGTTAGTTTAGGAACTTTAGAGTACCAGCTTCCTTGTTTTGATAAATGCTGCCTCCAAAGCGGCAAGATGCAATGTAGCAATGCAGTGTTGTGATGCAGTGTTGTGATGCAGTGTTGTGATGCAGTTTTGCTATGCAGTGTTGTGATGCAGTGTTGCAATGCAGCATTGTTGTGTAGTGTTGCTATGCAGTGCTGTGTTGCAGTGCTGTGATGCAGTGTTGTGATGCAGTGCTGCAATGCAGTGGTGTGATGCAGTGTAGTGATGCAGTGCTGCAATGCAGCATTGTTATGTAGTGTTGCTCATCATCAACGTTTGATGCTCTCATTAACCTCTTAAGAATTTCACTTGCCACTTCTCGACTACGGATGGTTGCTTTTAAGTTAGAATGGAGCTTACTTATTACACCATTTCATTTAATATAACAACACTGCTCCAAACCCCGAACTATAAAAAGTTATCGAGGAAGCGTGTAAACTTTGTCAAGATAAATTAGATAGGCCTAACTATATCGATGTTTCTTGTTTGTTTTCATCTTTCTCGCAAACGCCGTAGATTACGACCCACTTATGAGCGCACTGCGCCTGGTTCGAAGAGGAAACGGATCGAATCACATTCCCAACTCCGGTTTCGAATCGTCGACGAGTGGTTGGCGTATCGAAGGGACGCACATCTTGAGCCGCCGAGTGACCTGGGACGCAAGAAGCGGAAACGCGTGTCTCGAGATCAACGCGACCGGAAAGGGTGACAGCTCGGTGAACCGTATCGAGGTCGATACTTCCCCATCGCTTTCGCGCGGTTCCTACGAGGTGTCGTTCTGGGCGCGTTGGCTTAGTGGAGCATCGGTTGTCGTCGGTCACGGAGTGTTCTTGGCATCCCTGACGCTTGTACAATCGTTTTATTGTGCATTTTTGGCCTTTGGCTTGCTTTGACTTTATTTTCCTTGAGGCAAATTTTCCCAGATTCCTGCGTATTGTAACAATCAAATTGCTCGAGGGTGCTTATCAGTCCCTTTTTTTACCCTGTTTTGAAACTTAGTTTTGTGCCTGATTTTGATTTATTTTGCTTGATAATTTATTATTGACTGAGGGTTCCTATGCTTGTAGTCTATTTGTTTTATCTATTTGACAATTTACATATTTTTGTGATTTGATATCTTTTGGCAACCAAAAACTAAACTCATTTATGTGACTAAACACGAAGCGGAGAATATATAAATTTTTCCTGTTCCACAACGTCAGAATTCAAATTTTATTGTTTGTCTTTTAAATTATACTTTGTTTTTGTTGCATTAAGGCAATATCATATTTGGCTCACTAATCCACAAGGTAGCACTAAACTAAAAGAGTTTCGATTGCAGTGGTGGTAAAAATTTGCAATATTTTTTGACGGAAATTCTCTGCATGACTATTTATTTAAATTTAAAAATCGGCACTCCGCTTCGCGGCCGCGGTGATCGAGACCGATGCGGATTGACGATGAGCCCGCCAAGGTGGCTTTCCCCGCCTTCAATCTCCGTTTTCGCTTCGAACTAGCGGACGATGCAGCCGACGCAGTTTCTGAAATTGCGTAGAATGCGTCGGTCTTCGCTATGATGGCCTCACCATCTGTGGACATTAGACAAATGCGATCGGAATCCCAGTTTCTTTGCATGCAACATCCGTATCCCGTCAGACCGCTACGGCGGTTTCCGCGATACATCCGTTATTTCGATGTCGGAAATTAAAATAAATAGCCAAGTCAAACTCAAAACGAGCAAAAATTAACATGAGCAGAGCTGATAACTCCCTTGCCTTCTCAAGACCAGAAAAAAATTGCGCTTTACTGAAAAAAAAAAAAAAATACAACAAAACAAACGACTGTGGATTGTATTGTCAGTTTAATCGACATATACTGATATTTATTCCTTAAAAGTTTGATAATTTTTTATTTATGAAATTAAGAAACGTGCTAACATATCAAACAGCAGAAACAGTCCGCGGTAACAAACTGTAAGTAAGGATTTCTGCCGAGACCCGTGACGTAGAACTCGGTGATGTGGACGGTGATGGAGATCTGGATATTCTGGTTTCCAATGTCGATTATTTTGGTGCCTTTCCAGATGATAATTACCTTTTGTTCAACGATGGTTCGGGCAACTTTGAACGCGGTGAACTAACGGCTATTATCGGGCCGCATACGGACTCTGATCTTGTGGATATAGATAACGACGGTGATTTAGACATCGTCACTGGAACGGCTCACCTCGCTGATAGCGTAGGGTCAAATGCGATGTACCTGAATGATCGGCATCCAGGTTGTCACCGCACCTCGCCTGACTTAGGTGGGCTGTGTCGATACCGGCGTCGCGTGCGCGCGCGAGCGCTCCGGAGTTACTGTTGTTGCTGATGACGAGGTTAACCTCTGCGGCGAGCTGGCGAGCTTCGATGGCGTCCAGAATGGCCTGTAGCGTGGTTCCAGCGTGGGATGCGAGCACCGCCAGCCGCATCATGTGCCTGCAATGCGGTAGATGGCGACATGGTCTATTTCCATCGCCGTCTTGCCGTCTACCTGATAGCGAATGGCGGGGGGCTATTGACCCTCCGATCACTTTTAACTCCTAAAAATGGCACTACAACTTCCAATTTCCAACCGAATGAAACCTCTCCGAAGTTTATACGATCATCCCTTCCATATGAAGTGCCTTTGGGGAAATTGGAACCTTGTGGCTTTGGAGTTGGCTGGGGGAGGCTAATTGCCATCGGATCATTTTTGACTCTCAAAAAGGGAACTAGAACTTTCAATTTCTAATCATTTGAATTCCCTCCAAAGTTAATACGACCAACTTTGCCGTAGAAAGCCTAAATGCCTCTCCATGGAAAGATCATCCCGCGTAACCCTCTCCCCCCAACCCTTCAACACAAAAAAAAATCCCTCTGAAAACGTCTGTACACTTCCCAATAACCATTACTGTATGGAAAAAATGGCCAAAGTCAGTAACTTGCAGCCCCTCCCCCAGGGACTGTGGGGGATTATATCATCCCGAAAGACATCATTATTAGGTTTTTCGACTATGCTGAACAAAATGGCTATCTCAGAATTTTGATCCAGTGACTTCGGGCAAAAATAGCATGAGAGGGGCCCTAGGTGCCCTGAAATTTAACTTTGACATTGGCCCGACAAAGGTTTCCACAGTCATGTTATCGCTTGCTTGGCTTCTGAAGCAGATCGACATTCTTTCTCTCGCACTACAATCCAAAGAACATTTACTCGAGGTATTATTTTTGTAATAAGCATGCAAATAGCAACATAATATATGTAACATTGAACAGGCCTGTTGAATATAAAAGTACGGGTAAGTACCACTTATCACAATAGCCATACATATGGCAGCCAAGCAAAGAGTAGTATTAACAGCAGGCAAATTCAAATATGGTTGATCCAAAGTACTCATTTATAGAATTCTATGAATCTGTTGGAATTCAACCTAGGAATGAAATAGTCAACTACCTCAAGACATAAAATAAGAGAATTGCCCACAATTCTACTAAAGTCCAAAATTTTAACGATGTGAATTGTGGTCATTTGTGTTTTGATTAAATAAAAAGAAGATTTAAGGGATAGATCCGCAGAATTTTATGTAAACCTTAATTTCAAATTTAAATAGAAGAAGAATTAGAAAAGAGATTATTCGTTTATCGTAGAAGCTTTAAATATTATTCACAGTTAGATTTAAAAAAACTAAATGTTACGAAAAAAATATAGCATAAGGAAGCTGTCAATAAAAAAAAATGGGCTGAGGTAAGCATACAAGTTCTTTAGAAAGTATAGGGCCAGTAGACCTACTCCTGTTTTGATGTCTCTTTCTTTTAAATTGGGATTATTATATTACTTAATTTCTTCTCGTCTACAGGTTAATATGGCACTTTATCTCTTCTTCTAAAACTCTAGTTTTGATTTTTTTTTTTTTATTAATTTAAGAAAACAGAAGGGCAGGGTACGGAGTTGAAGATGCGGTTTTAGCTTCATCAGTTCCTCATTTAACTTATAAGGTGAATCCTGAATTTGAATGCGAATTCGAGAAACAAATTTGTCTCTAATATCGTCTCTGATGATCGGCTAACTGATTATCTCCCTGAAAGGACAGCATCTATAAAATCCTGCTAATTTTACCTTAAGGTAGTGATATAGCTTTTTGAAAGGGTTATGATATTTTGCGTGACTGTGTATTTTTAATTTATTTGATATTTTTCATAAACCTGCCTAATATTTGCGCCTCCAATAGACTGAAGAAATCAAGATATCAATAGTTAGAAATCCAGACCAAACCATAGAAATCAAGAACAAACCATAGAATTCAAGAAACCAATGCATAGAAACTCATACTAAACCATACAAATCCAGGCAAACTCGTAATAATCAAGATATCATTATTTAAAAATCCAGAACAATCCTTAGAAATGAATACCGATGCATATAAATTAAGACCAAAATCTAGAAATTAAGACCAAATTATAGAAATCGAGACTATTGGACAGAAATCCAGAAAAATCCCATAGAAATCAATACTATCTCAGCAACGACTAAAGGTAATAACTTAAAACTTTCAGGGGATGTTGAACTAAATCAAAAAGCACTATGTGCATTCAGGTTGTCAAAAGGATATATCTGCAATACTTCTGGAACAGCTAATGATATTAAGGATGGCACTTTCAGGGAAAGCTAAGGGGAATTTGAAGCTGAGTCAAAAGGTACTACGTATATCCGGATTTTTGAATATTTAGTTGAAACTATCAAGACTTACTTTTACGGATGTTGAATGAAAGTAGAAGACACTGGGTGTGTCCAAGTTAGTATCATACACTTTAGCAGTAATGATTAATTAGTGTGATCTAGTAGTCAGGGAAAAATAGATAACTTACTTTCTCTACACTCAAGGCTTCATATAAAAGGTTCAGCTTCATTGGGAGGATAAAAACAAGCTTCTAGGAAATTATTGTGGACAGAAGACGGCCTCTAGATGTGATGTCGTGTATGTTGTTTTCCGATATTTGGAATTTTTGGAACAGGCCAAAGATCTATGGAAGCACATTTAATGCGAGCTTGGCCCTATTTGCTCGTGATAGATCACGAGCGTCTGGGCTCTGAATTTTTCTGTGATCCAAACCCAATAGACTAATGGCCATGAATCCCTTTGCCCTTGCAGGATTTCTTACGAGCATCAGTTCATTGGTGTTTGGATTTTTTGTATTTTCTCGCAACCCCACCCGTCGCTTCAACCAGCTCTGGTTGGCCTTTACCATGGCCGTGGCCTTGTGGGGATTGGGCTCTATTTGGATTGCACTCGAATCAGACCCTTCAAGAGCGCTGTTGGCTTGGCGTATAGCTTTCGCCGTCAGCGTGATTTGGATCCCCCTTTTTACTCGCGAAGCAACTGTGATAAAGTAAAAGTAACTTCCGACCATGACTCGAGGCTAGAAAAGTCTTTTTCCTTAAGGAATTGTCCTGAGTTTCCTTTCTTAGTTTCCCACTAGTTTTCCTTTAAAAGGAATTATTAAGGAGTTATTTTGTACTTTAAAAGGAGTTTTCACGTATACGTGTTTATTTGTTCGATTTGATTTCCACTGGGGTGATAATAACCAGCTAGTGGTCCTAAAGAATTCTTATCCGAATAGAAATAAAAAGTTCTAGTACCCTTTTTCCACGAACTGTTTGAAACCGTTTGCCCGACTTAATTGCTATTAGAGAGCTCAAATTACCAGATGGAAAGAATGCACGCTTACACACAATTATTGTGACGCTGGCTGTTCTCTATTATTAGAGGATTTAACCGAAATAGTCCAGAGGTAATAATTGATGTGTATTTAACAGGTGTGCCAGAATATGCTTCGATTAGCAAGGGGCTTTTGAATAGCAGACAGATTTAGAATAAATCTATATGATGGAAAAAGATAAGATTATTATTCGTCAATGAAACTTTTTTAAGGATAGTCTTAGTAATCGTTTGGTGGACCGTTATCCAAAATAAACTATACGAAAAAAATGAAGTTAGTTCATACCATTTTCTAGAGCTACGGTAAAAGATAGGTTAAGACAGCTTGTCAAAGGATGGAGGATAACAGATTTGGCAAAGATTACGCTGTTGCGTAATCCGTCTGGGGCCAAAAGAAAAACAGGTCGTCCCTGAATAGGGTGGGAAGGGGTCACAGGGATGGATTTTAAGGGAACTGGAACTTCATGGAAGGGGATAGAGAGTGAAGCATTGAATGATTGGCATTATCTCCTACAAAGAAAGTTATATTAACAGAAGCTCCATCTCCCCCTTCACTTTTACAATTACTACCCGCCTTGGCGTGACCACCATCACCGCCCCGCAGCGCGAAGTATACCGCATTGTACGGTACAGTTGCAGGAATGGTGAAATCTTGCTTTTGTCCTCCGGCAAGTTCGGTGTGCTGGCCTGTACAGCAATTATCGACGTTCACTGTTGTCCAAGTGCCACTTACGTCCAGGTTTTGGGCGAATGAAGAACCGAAGATAAAAATGAGAACGTTAGAAAAACACATGCCTTTGGCTAATGGCTGTTGCTCACCACGAACAAAATTAACGCTTTCATGGCCTTCCATCCCAATGCCATGACCTGTGCGGTGTGATAACCCTGGCAACTGGTAATTAGGGCCAAAGCCAAGTTTTTCATAATGCTTGCGCACGGCATCATCAATATCGCCTGCTGGCGTGCCCACTTGCGCTTGCTCAAAAGCAATTTGCTGACCATCGCGTACATGCTGCCACACTTGCCGTTGCTTTTTACTGGCATCACCAATTAAGAAAGTTCAATGTCCAAATTGTTCGACTTTAGACCACCGTGGTTTAAAGACCACTGGCTTTTGGCCACCGGGCTTCCAGGGTCGAGCCGTTTTCAACAATATATCATAAAATTTTCAGAATTTCGGTATCTGATAACTAAATTAGTATAGAATTCCTGTGCATGGACGCGTTGTTATTTACAATCTTTCAACGAAAACATTTTTTGGTGAAGCAACTTACTTTATCCGCCGGTGCTTATTAATAATAAATAACTTTAAAAAACCTCTGGTTTTGTGATAGATTTTATGTGCACATAGGAAAGTAATACTTTATGCTACATAGAGAAATATTTTAATTAATTCCTACTCCCCCTCCCCAACCACTTCTTACATTTATGGGAGGGCTTATGTAGTGTAAGCAGTTTGAACATTAAAATGTGCTCTCTTAGGCATCTGCCCCACCCTGTCTCCACAATGACACACAACCCCTTCCTTATAGCTGATACACAATTACAGATCACCAAACGTAATTTCATTAAAAATAAAAATGAATCAACTTAGTTTAATCAAGTACTGCCACCGTGTGGCATTACAATAGCCCTTGCGTTCTCAAGGCCACATCCTAATTTCTTCTTTGCCAAATAAAAAACACACAACAATTGGTGTAAAGAGGGAGGCCTTGAATATATTAGGTTGGAGGAGGAGTGTGCGTAGCTGTATTGGCCTCAGGCGGCTTGGTGCTGCAGTGAGTTATTAGTAGTAGTATGTATATTAAACTGATAATTTATCATTTGTTGTAGTTTTTATGGCACTTGGTATTAACCAAGTGATATATAGCAATCGTAAATTCTGTCGGTCTGTCGGTCCCGGTTTTGCAGGAGAAAAAAATAGATGCATGAACAATGTGTTATAAAAAATAAATACCCAATGATGGACACGCCACTGTAAAAACAAGAGCTAAGAGCTCAAATGGCATTTGTGACGAGGTCGGAAGAGCCAAGAGCCAAGAATTCATATGGCATGAGCTCTAGCAAAATTCTAAGAATCAATAGATTCATTTAAAAGGAAAATCAGAGGCTTAATGCCGTTCGGTGTTTAAAATAAGAGCTCTGAGACACAAGGTCCTTCTAAATATCAAAATTCATTGAGATCCGATCACCTAAAATCAAAACATGCATTAATTCAAAAACGTTCAGAAATTAAATAAAAAATAAGTTTTTTAACTGTAAGTAAGGAGCGACATTAAAACTTAAAACGAACAGAAATTACTCCGTATACGAAAGGGCCTTTTCCTCCTCAACGCCCCACTCTTTACGCTAAAGTGTTTTACTGTTTTAAAAAGTAGAGCTCAGAGAAAGAGTCAAACTTTAGCGCCTCAGGAAATTTGCAGGACTTAGTTAATATACCTGACAATGCCGTTATAGGATCTCTCTAATCGGACTGGAGATTGCCGAGGTCACCGGGCAGGTATATACCCCCGAATCACTCGCGGAAGGCTACCGTAAGATCGCCAACACAAACATGGCGGAGGCAATCCGCTGTGTGACGATCGAGCGCGGCACGGATCCCCGAGACGACGCCCTGATCGCGTTTGGGGGGGCGGCCGCGCAGCACGCCTGCGCTGTCGCAGACGAGCTCGGCATTCAGCGGATTGTGGTTCATCCCTTTGCCGGCATTCTCAGCGCTCTGGGGATCGGCAATGCCCGCTTAACAACGCATCATGAAGGAGACTGACATCTTATGTATTGGAAGATGCATTGAAGATGAACAATGTTATTAATATTATTTTAGTTTTAAAATCACTGGAACAAATTAATACATATGCGCAGAATCTCATTGAAGATACACTATATATGGCCAACAATGAGGATTCCTGGTACAATATTATGAATTAAACATTATATGTTTGAATTTGATCCCTTGCTTACACAATTAAAGTACTGATTATCAAATAGTAGGCCTGTGTGTTTACTACCTGGATGGTTGTTATGAGAAGCTCATTTTCGCGAAATGTTTTCAGCAATCGTTAAAGAATTTAAAAAGTCCGGTGCCATTTTAGGAAAGCTAAGAGACACACCCTCTGGTTAATGGTATTCAGAAATAAAAAGTTAAGAATATTGTCAAAAAAGACAAACAGTATAGTTGTATCATTGGAATGTTCGGCTTTTGCGTTTTTTAGACGGTGCCATGAGTTAGACGTTGCCATGACGGTTAGACGGTGCCATGAGTTAGACGTTGCCATGACGGTTAGACGGTGCCATGAGTCTTGTCAGACAATAATGAACAACGAGGTAAGAATTTTTTTTTTACTGGAACAACATTTTATGGTATTCAGAATGCACTCTGTCCAAGAAACTTTCTTATCTCTACAATAAACTTGGCACGCAAATGGATTTTTTCATTGGAACAATATTCGATGGTAACCAGAATGCAGTGTTTCTTGAAAACGTTCTTATCTCTATGGCAAGATGCGAGCGGTTTTGACTAGAGTATAGGTGGATACAAGCGGCTAGCAGCTTCAATAGTACGCCGAGATAGGACTCTGCTTGTCGTTGTTGATGGGATACTATTGATAGGACACTTAAAAGGTCCAGCTGGGACATTCACTTTATATTTCCAAATCTGATTGAAAGCCAATCACCTCAACTGCTAGATTTACTGATGGTAATTATATAGCTCCACTATATTCCCCCTAGCTGAAGTAAGATTCAACAATCTCTTTTGTTACATTTCTTGATGGTAAAATCCAACTCCCCCTCTCGAAGGTTGGTTAGGATTCTGACAGTCAAAAAGCAAAGCTTGGAAAAGCGTAGCTCTTACTTCTTGCCAAGTTTAGTCACAGTCCAACATCTCTTTCCAGATGGTCTAATCGGGGAAACGACTGTTATCTAGTCAATTTGTACAGGTCCCTGACACGCCTACAAATTTTCATCGTCCTAGCGCGTCCAGAACCACCGAACACGCCAAAGCAATGAGATCCCCCCCCCAACTCCTACAAAGAGAGCGGATCTGGTCCAGTTATGTCAATTACGTATCTAGAACTTTTGCTTATTTTTTCAACCAAGTTTCATCCCAATCCCTCCATTCTAAGCGTTTTCCAAGATTTCAGTTTTCCCCCTCCAACTCCCCCGAATGTCACCTACAAACTTTGACCAGTTCTTACATATAGTAATGGCTATTTGGAAGTGTACAGACCTTTTTAGGGAGATTTTTAGGTGTTGGGGGGGGGGGTTGAGAAGATATTCTGGGGAGTTTTCCTTGGAGGAATTTTTCATGGGGGAAAACTTTTTCATGACGTGAGCGCAGGATTTTCTAGTATTATTAAAAAAAACGATGAAAAAATAAATTTGAAAATTATTTTCAACTGAAAGTAAGGAAAAGCATTAAACTTGAAACAAACAGAAATTATTACGCATATGATGGTTGCGCACAAAAGGACCCAGCCACGCGCGCCGATCTCTTTTCGCAGGTGCCGAAACACCCCCCAGTGGATGAGAATGTCCATCACCAGATAGAAAAACACCCCCAGTGACGCGATGCGGCTCAGATCAAAGAGCACCGTCAACAGCCCGGCGACGATGACCGTATAGACCAGCATATGTTCCCTGATCGGCCCCGACATTCCGAAATGGCTGTGAGGTATCATGTTCATTTCGGTCAGCATCGCGAGCATGCGCGAGACGGCAAACACCGACGCGAGGAGCCCTGGCTTGGTCGTGACGGAGCTCCAGAGCCGTCGACGCCGATACGACCAACCCGGCGCGTTCGCCTGCGACCTGCACCCCGACTGCGCAAGCACCCGCCGGGCAGAAGTCGCCCCCCGCCGCCGGCTGATCCGTGTGCAGCACCACGAGGCCCACGTGCTCGCGGTCCTCGCCGAGCACGACCTGCAGCCGCCGGCGCTGGGTCTGGCCTGGGACGGGACGGGCTACGGGCTGGACGGGACCGTGTGGGGCGGGGAGGCGCTGGCGATCGACGAGGCAGGCACGCAGTAAAAGTAAAAATCACCATCTAGTAGTGTCGAGGGTTAATTCAAAGCTAAATACTTGGAAGGGTTATGATGTTGGTAGACTCTAGGAAAATGATTTGAGAAAAACTTCCTTGGAACAGTTGAATACATTTGAAAATGTAGAGGATGGATGTAATAAATTTAGGAAAATAGTTTGTGAAGTTGCTTATTGTGCCTTAGAGAAGAAAGTTAGGAACATAGCTAGGAATAGTAGTGAAAAGGCTTTATGTTTAATAGAGGAGAAAAGGCTTGTAAAAGAATTAAACTAGATGCTAATCGTATTTCTACCTGCTATGCAAACGATGGCAAGTGTCAATAGTGTAAAGATAATATGTGACTTCATTATTGTTTATCGATCATCAACATAAAGATATGAATACTGGCCTTGTATTGAGCATACTGATCAATTGTATGTTTTCTAGTGTTCAATCTGGTCTTGCCCTTTCATTCTGTCTTTCTTTCTTTCTTTCTCTCGTTTTTTTTTTCATCACTTGCGTAAGTTGGTCAAATAGAAAAAGAAAACTACAGTGCATACAATTATAATGTTAGCATCCAGCATTCCACAAGCGAGGCTTCATTCTAACCACAACTGAACGCAATAGCTAGCCATCGAACTTTAAATGAACAAGTCCCCTGTTATGCTTCAACGAGCATATCACAAGGGTGTATGTAATCAACTACAAAGGCCATAACTGCAAGAGCTAATGTTATTACTTTATCCATATAACAACTAAAATTCACAGTTCAATCCGAAAGAGGTGTTACCGCAAATCATCTATGTTTATCCAATCAACCATGAATATGATGAGCTTGCTTGAACCAGATTTAGTGAGGCAACTTGATCAGATTGAGCGCAAGGCCACCTTGTCCCACCAGTCTGATTGGGGCTCGGCGGCTTATTACACCTTCCACATTACTTATGACCCGCCATCTGATTTCGCGTTTGCAGCCATTGGACAGCGCGACGTTAGTCCCTGGAAACATCGTATTCGTATGCTGGCTCTGGAAGGTCAAGTCTACGAAACAGACGCCAACAACCCAGATTTCGCGCTGGTTGGCCGATTTGATTTTGCGTTTATCGCCAGCCTGATCGCGCCGCTCCTTGTTATTTTGAGGCGGGCGGACTGTTTCCGTGGGGAGGCGATGAGAATGGCAACCGTTATTATTGGTTGACGAAAGGAACTCCCGAAGAGTGGCCCGTCATCTACTTCGAGCATGGAGGTGGTGAGCTGAAATATGATATGGGGTTGGTGGAGTTTCTGGTGAAAATTATGCGAAACGACATACGGCTGTTTCCCGAAGATATCTCTGGCAAACTGTTGATCTTTGAACCTGAACAATGATGGTAGCGGAGGCAAGTTGCACACATCTTTTTGATCGACGCGGCCCCCGGTGCAGGACTTATTAGACCCCCTTGCTTATTGGTAATTAAGATTTGATGATGTAAAAGGAAATTTTTTTACATATTTATTTAATGATAACTTTTGAGTGGTGTAGATTTCTGAGGCTAAAATGTGCCTTATTTTGACGATTTTTCCGTTTTATTTTCATCTTTTTATAACTACCAGATTTTATTTCAAAAATTGATTCCAGCCCCCCCCCCCCCCCACACACACACACACACACGTTTATTAATTTTTGATATTGTCCCCCCCGTTAATTAGAGACCAAAGAGTACATACGATCTTTAGATAGTAACATATCTATTTGGTGAATTCGCAAAACTCTTCGAAATCTATCAAATTAAGTCAAAATCGATTTCACGATTTGACTGACTGTGGCCTAATTGCAAAGCTGGCAAATCCCACGTTTCGAATTCACTTGCCTTAAAGTTGCCTTTCGAAACCGCTTTCGCAAGAGCAAGAGGAATTTCTGATTCCGCTAGCAATAGACTTGATTGCTTTTCAACGACTTTGGCATGCATTTCCTGTTTCACAGCCATTGCCATTGCGCGGCGTTTTGCTTGGGCCGCCTTAGCGGCTGGCAAGACTTTGTCAAAGCGAGTGCGCGCTCAAAAGCCGGCCGTAGCGCCATGCTGTCCCACCGCGAAGCCAGAGGAATCGCGTTTGGTACCGAGGGTAAAATGCGCGTATTAGCCGATTTACTCGCCCAGCACTATCCGGCTCGAACCCTCATTTTTACGGACGATAACGCTACCGTCTACCGCATCTCACAATCGTTCTTGATCCCCGCTATCACCCATAAAACGGCGGTGAAAGAGCGACATGACATTCTGAGTCGTTTTTACATCGGGCTTTCTAACTCTTATGAGTCTCGCTGTTTCTACCACTCATTATTTGTATAATTTACAACATTTGGGTTCTTTATACATTTATTAAACACGTTTCAACAGAAACAAGAGAACAAAAAAAATTAATGGAAACTATTTCATCCCACAGAATTTCGCTCTGGAGATTTACTCCTGTCAATAACGTCATCACATGTTTGGTGGAACTTTTGGAAATATTCTTTTTTAAAGCCTTTGGTTCCGTCTGGCCCTCTTGGCTGCCTAATTACAATAACTCTGCTGGTGACCTTCGATGTTAAGATACTCTATTTCTCTAGTCGCCACATTAACTCCCAATCATCCACTGGTAGTCATTGACATCCAGCTCAACTTAGTTGGATAACCAGCCTCTCAGTGCCTTGTAACTTGACCAAGGAAGGAGTGTCACCCGGCCCGTCTTTTTGTCCAAAGCCGATTGAAAGTTAGAAAGTAACATCGAGAAGAGAGGACTTGAAATGTTAGTTTTGAACAAAACACTAGAGAAATAGAAAATATGTCACAAACGGGGAACGAAACTGTGACCGTCAGAAAATAGGTAAGTGTGTTATTTTCAATTTGATTGAATAAAAAAAGAACCCATTTGTCCATTCGGTAAAAATACATTCTTAACACAATTACTTAGTTTGTTGAAGTTGTTTTTCTTGTAGCACCTGTCTTAGATATAATCTGAACATTATTTTAGCTTTATTTTGGTGATCTAAATATACATTATACTGTCATTGTGAGATATTTATCATTGGAAGGTTTATTTAAATAGATCACAAAAAGCGTACGAAAAAGTCTCTTTTTTTGTTTGAACTTATTCTGTTCACAGAATTTGGCTCGTACTAATGAGACTTGCAGTAACTCCATGGGCTTACTATCACCCAAATTTGCTAACGCTAGCAGTGCAATAAACTTTTTCAGCTCGACTTCACCCATGTAATTGAGGGCGTGTCTCAGTGAGGTTATTTTATTGCGCTTATTAACCATTGGGTTATTGATGAACCGGAGCAGCATATAGGAAAGCGCCACGTCGCGCTCAATGATGTTATTGATGCGCTCAAAGTCCATCTGCATCTTGGCACTTTCGCCAATCAACTCAATCATAAGAAAATAACCACTTGTGGTTCTAATTCTGCAATTTACATTTCTATTTTTAGTTTATTTTGTCGGATCCTTCTTTCATGTAAGTCTTTGAATTTACCTCGTTGCAACAATGCTCCTTTAAACTAGCTATAGCATTATCTAAGCTTTCGACAAATCATCAAGCGTTTGAGCCTGATAAAACTTACATAATTTTAGAAAAAAGAGGAATTCACCTCCAAAATACAGAATAAGCTCGCTGAAAATTACATCATAAAATTCAGCATATTAAACACTTCGTGGTAACTGTTTTGCTGATGTCACTGGGGCGAACGCTCAGCACACAAACCTCTTGCGGCAGTGCGGGGGCACGTCCCGGACCATGGGTGACGTTGGCCGATGTTGCCTTGGTCTTCCCCGCCGTCGTGTTCTGTAGCGTCTCCACCGTTTTGTGATGGACCAAAGCGACCTCTCGGTGCGGGGCTACGATCGGCTGGCAAAGGTTTACCGCGGGCTAGAGTTCTGTCTGTTCGGTAACTCGCTCTACCGAGCCCGCGTCGCGTTGGTGGATCAACTTCCTGTGACAGGCCGGACGCTGGCGGAAGCGATGGACGGCTGTGATTTGTTTTTGGGGTTATCCGGCCCCGGCGTGGTCAAGCAGGAGATGATCCGGTCGATGGCAGAGAATCCGCTGGTCTTTGCTTTATCCAATCCGGTGCCCGAGATCTTGCCGGAAGAGGTCAAGGCCGTGCGTGAAGATGCAATTATTGCGACCGGCCGTTCTGATTATCCGAACCAGGTCAATAACGTGCTGTGTTTTCCGTTTATTTTTCGCGGTGCACTGGATGTAGGCGCGACGACAATCAACAAAGACAAGAGCTGTCGGGCCATAGGAAAAAAAACAAAACGAAACATAAACATAACAAAACTAAAAAATGCACAAATAATAATACATCTTGCATGATGTATCAGCCCTTCATGAACATACTTAGCCAGATTCTTTAATGTTATTTTAACTCCTACATTCTCTACATTTCCCTTCCGCCCACCTTCTATCTGATAACACTAACGAAAAATACTCATTTTTCAGGTCCGCCAATTCTTTGCAATTCCCCAAAAAATGAAAAATGTCCTTCATCTTCCAAACACATCGGACGCTGTTTTCTTTTTCAGTTTTTTAGTTTTTTCTTTTTTTTTTATTTTTTCTTTTTAGTTCTTTTTAGTTTTTTTTTTTTTTCAGTTCTTTATGGAAGATAAATATTAATTCTTTTAATTTTTTTAGTTATTTTTTTTTTATATATTGACGTCATACTTAGTGATAGACAGACGGAGTTTCGGCAATCGTGAGAAATGCGAAATCGTGATCAATCGTGAGAAATCGTGAGAAAGTGGAAGTCTATCGTCTTTGAAGAGAAGTTTCAGAAAATTCAATCTTCGAACCAACAACATATCAATAAAGAATACACATTTAGAATACAATGCTGCTCGAATATAATTTAAGCCAAATGTCTCTTGGTGACTCGCCAGAGCTTTCAACCCTGAACAAACAGACGCACCACGCAGATTCGCTTATAGTGGCTTTGTTATAATCTGTATGTGATATAATTAGAACCAACTTAACCAACCCAGAACCACTGTGAATGAACAAACACACTTGACGGTTTTGTTCTGGAGTAGCTTAGTTATAATGTGGGTTTGATATACAAAGAACCAACGGAGTCAATTCGGTCTCCCCGCGCTCACGATAGGCGTAACAGGGGCTGACATGGCGCGCCTCGGTCATGATCTCCCGGAACGAGGCCCGGCGCCATTCGTTGCCACCGACGGCCAGCGCACCCAGCGTATTGCCGTGATAGGACTGACGCCGGGCGATGAAGACATTTCGGTCGCTTTCACCGATTTCGACAAAATACTGCCGCGCCATCTTGAGCGCCGCCTCGACGGCTTCCGACCCGCCCGATGTAAAATAGACCCGGTCTAAGCCTTCCGGCGCACCAGCGACCATCGAGTCGATCGAGGCGATCCCGGGCGTGTTCGCCTCCGACAAGGAGCCCGCACCGCTCAAGACGTTGTCCGCGGAGATCATGAAGCTCGCGGAAGAGGAAGAAAAAGTCTTGCGTGTCGGCGTCGATACCGAGGCCAAGGTCCGCCTCGATCCTTCCCACCACGTCGAGATTGGCGTCAAGCCCTGTGAACTGCATTCCCAGTACCGCCGCCGATCCGGCATCCAGATCGACGCTCACCCGACGCTCGACGGCGAAACGGACGTTCACCTGGAAAGCGTTGTCTTATTTTTGCCGAAATATTTTGATGATTTTGAAATTGCAGTTAGAGAATCATGAGTCTCCGGCAGATTCACATTGACAATTCTACAAAATTAAGTTATTTCGCACAAACCGAAGAGTAGTTTGAGCTAGAATATTATTTTCGTTTAAAACTACAGGGTGTCCAGAAAGTCTGGATACATAAGTATTATGATTTTTCAGATAAATTGATCAGACAACTTAAAGATAAAATAATATAAAATAGATAAAAAGATAATAAAAATATAAGTAATAAGACAAAAGAATACTCCCAAAAACAAGATCCATGCCAGTGCCTTCGTTCCAAGACATTTATTTTATTCATTAAATCCTTGTATTAATCTTCTTCAAGATTTTTAGCATACATATTAGTTTTTTGAAATCAATCGATGTTCAAAACAGCTATTGAGGTGCTAGCAAACGTTTATTTTTGAAACGATCTTTATTTTTTCCACATTTATATATTTTAATAGGTGCTTTTCCATCCATTTACTTGGTGAGAATTTTTCCCAAATAAAATTCAACTATGAAGCTTATAGCTTTAAGGCTTCCCTATCTTAGAATTGGGGTAATGGTGACAAAATCCATTTGTTAGAAGTTGTTGCATCTCGTATTTTGATCTCTTCGAGAAAAAAAATGAAGTTTTGTGGCACAAAATGGTAGAAAACGCCAATTTATTCTGCCGTCGTCTTTTTTGTTGCTAAAAAAACACACTTCATATTAAGGTTTTCGTTCAGATAAACTCTTCCAATATTTTATGACCACTGGCTTGATATAATCACCCCTGGAAAAGGAAAAGAAGACGCATCATTGCTGCGCATACAATAAAAGTGATTCGAAAACTTTGCCTCTATATTCTAATCCATTATCTTCTTTAATTATAAATTATTATTTTTACGTATTAGCTTAGTTTTTAATAATAATTATTGTCTCTATAAATTTTTTATTATTTTGTTCTTCTTTTTCATTTATTGAATTATTTCTAATAATAAGATTATATGAAAATAAGTTCAAACTCTACAAAAATACATAACAAAAAAAATATTTCTATAGAACTAACATATATATAAAAATGTTCATAAAATTTATCGTCGAATTTTTGAAATTCATGTATAAAGCAGGGCACCGTGGGTCTTCACGGCCTCGATGAAGTAGTGGGAGCAGGTCGGCTCGAAGCGACAGCCGAAGGGAATCAGGGGAGAGAGCGTCATCTGGTAGAGGCGCACCGGAGCGATCAGGAGCCCTCGCGCGACGGCCCCGATCCGGGCTCGCAGCCAGCTTGCCGTCCCGGCCGGACGGGAAGTCTCTCCGGTCTCGCCGGAGTGGACTTCAGGAGGGCACACTGCCCCGGCCCTCCGTCTCGCGGTCGAGGCGGGCGAGGAACTTCTCCTTGATTCCCTGAGGTTGAACCCATTCCCGATCTCAGTCCTCACGGTGCTCTTCAAGTTTTACGCATTTTGCAGGAAGCGATCACCAATGCGATGAAACACGCTCAAGCGCAGCACATTTCGTTGGAACTGCAGGATAATCGCGATGGCAGCCACGTTGTGGTTCGAGTAAGCGACGATGGCGGTGGATTTTCAATAGATGCAAACGGACATGGGCACGGACTGGTTAACATGAGGCGTCGTGCGGAGGAGATTAACGCACTGTTGGAAACCAAAAGTGGGCAAAAAGGAACTTTCACTGCCGTATACCACATTTTGTAATTGTATCAAATGTTTCAAATAAGAAGGCAACGGGAATAGAAAAAAAAAAGTATTGCTTTGAGACATACCAAAGAATAAGTGTATTGTTACTTATTTGCGAGAAGTATTTGTGCGATCTCTATGTAGGAACTATACTAAATGTAAACTTTCTTTTTACCAGGATTTTTTTATTTTTACATGAAAGACAAAAGAGGCGATAGAAATAGCTTAAAATGATGAAATCAAGCGTCTTGGGTAAATTTTAATCAGCTTTTCATAGGAGAGTATAGAATTAATCTCACTAAATTAATTTGAAATCTATTGGGGAATTACCCCTGATGGCAGTGTTCTAGTTAACTTGCCACCATGAACACAAATCAAATATCAACGTAATCAATTTGGATTCTTACATGTCCAAATGCAAGTCCTATTCTATACCCTCGGATTTCCTTGAGTATGTTGAAAATGTTAAGAATATTCTTATCATTGTTAACAGTAGTCCATCAGTTTTAAAGACGGAGCACTCGCTACGCATCTTTCAAATAGAAAGAATATTGAATTGGGCGGTCAGACGAACTTCCCGACGAAAATCTTCTAGAACTTCGTCGTCTAGTACATGCTGACGAGGCACCTTGATCGCAACACGGATCCCTTCGATCGTGTCCATCGCTCGGAAAACGGCTCCGAACCCACCATCGGCGAGTCGCTGTTCAATCCGGTATTTTCCAAGTCGCTGGCGGGATTTGAGCACGGGCGGCCTACTTATCTCTGCGGGGAAACGGCACAAACACGTGGAGATTCCATTCCATGGGGTACAGCAATTATCGGCCAACCAGACCCGAACACTATTTAAATTTTATTGAGCAGTCTTGGCAGAACTTGTAGAGCTTTGATAAGAGATCCGAATAAATGAAAAAAAAACAAAAGCCGTTGCCAACGTTCCCAATAATCTTAGAAAAACTATTTAACTTCTCAGGTTTTGTGCTGGATATAGAGACAATTAGTTTTAGTGAAACTTACATCGGAAGCTCTGAATTTTCTTTTCTCAATCAAATAGAGCAGACATTTCTTTTCAAAGTGCAGGAATGGGCACTCCCTAAAAGTGTTCTAGAATAATGTGTAGGAAATTTTTATTCCTCTAACTCAACTGCTTTCTGTGACAACAAGAATTTCTTAAACAAGAATTTTACAGTTACTAATGCTAGTTTATTGAAGTAAGCTGATTAGAAAAGGGAGACATGGTCAAATTTCAAATAACTTGCTTTTTAGTAAGTATTTCTATAATTTTCTTGTATTTGTACACTTTTCAAATACATTAATGATGCCCCAAGAAATGTTACAATAAATTTAGCCTGTATGCTGATGACTTGAAACTTATTGGTTGTGTTGACACAGAGCAAGGTGTAGCCTCTTTTGAACCGCTCTTATATGACTTTCCCAGGTAAGGCAATTATCAATCATGACCCCGAGGTATTTTGTTTCGTTTACCAGGTTGATTTCCTCGCCCCCTACTTTGAAAGAAGGAAGTGTGCTAAGATTGTTTTTTAGTTTTTTAATTTTTGGCTTTGAACCAATCTGATCAGTAGTTGCTGATTTATAGAGCAAGACAATCAAAATCATTTGCTGCCTCAAACCAGATGATTCATTATTCTCCATTATGCTGAAGTCAAAAGAAATTGATTGAAAAACATACCGCCGAGTAGGTGAGACTCGAAGTCCCCCCGAGCAGCGGCTCGACCTCGCCGGCGCCCTGACCGACTACCAGGCCGGCGTGTCCATCGACCCCGAGTTCGCCCAGGCGTGGAGCAACCTGGGCGGCCTGCTCCTCCGGCTCGAGCGGCAGCGGGAGGCCATCGACGCCCTGGACCGTGCCATCGCCCTGCGGCCGGAGTACGGCGTGGCCCTTTACAAGCGAGGGCGCTGCTACCAGGACCTGGGGAAGACGACCCAGGCCCGCGCCGATTACACCGCCGCCCAAACGTCATCCCTTTCTTCAAGGTTCCCCCTGCAGAAATTGCAAACAATATCGGTGCAATAATTTCCCATACCTTATTGTGATTGTCGGAATTCGTATAATAATGCGTCGCCGTGAGGAATAATGCGGGTGATGAATTCACAATGTCTCCAAAATAAAATACATAGAAGAAATAATAGGCGGGAGCGATTAGAATTACCGTCATCACAAATAGTATAAAGATCTCTGCCCTGAACCTCTTCAACACAAACCACGTTTTGGCGTACACGATTCTGCACTTTGGCGTTGTAGATCTCGTCCGGCGTGCCGAGCTGCTGGATGACCCCGTGCTTCATCACGGCGACCCGGTCGGCCAGCGTCATCGCCTCGATCTGGTCATGGGTGACATAGACGGTGGTCACTTTCAGTTCCCGGCTGAGATGTTTCAGTTCGGCGCGCATGGTCACCCGCAGCTTGGCGTCGAGATTCGACAGCGGCTCGTCCATCAAGAACACTTTCGGCGTGCGCACGATCGCGCGGGCGAGCGCGACGCGCTGGCGCTGACCGCCCGATAGCGCCTTGGGCTTGCATCGATCCAACAATAAAATTTACTACGGTAATTAATGTTACGTAAAGGACTTGCAACAGTAACCTATTTTGATCTTGCCTCATTGAACTGCAACCTTCCTTCATTTTGAGCCGCGCAGCAACAGTCTCGGAGTAAGTCCCGAGAAAGTCGGTAGGTTACCGGTATCAATAAGCCTTATAAGCCATTTCTCAGCCGGCTCAACGGAAGTTGTTAGCTAATATTGTCTACGAATTTCTCCCTCAAATTGAATCATTGTTGGAGCAAAACGTAGCAGAACTTAGGGTCGCGAGGAGACTGATGCTTCGAACGAGGGCAGCGACTCCAGCCTGCGCTTCGAGCGGGAAGTGATCCAGTCCAGCTCGGTGAACGGTGCGCGAGCCTTCGTTCGCTGGGTCCGCACCGCCACCGCCGACGGAAAGGACATCAACGTGGTCAAGGACCGCACCACTCGTTCCACCAGGTGTCGTTTCATTCTCCACGCACCTCTCCTCCGCCACTTCCGCTCACCTCCTCACGCCACCATCCGCGCTTCAGCGTGAATGCGACTCGCGCCATCTCGGACGACTTAGAGTAAACTAGGCGTCTTCAGCACAAGATAGAAAAAAAAAAACTAAAAACAAATAAAACCACCACCAATGTTGATAAATACAATTGTCACAACTGATCCACGTAAGGAAAAGAAGCTATTAGAGTTACTCCAATGGGAACATCAAAGCAACTGAGGAAAAATTTTAAAAATTGGAACTAAGTTAATTATTCTGTTGTGAAATAATCCTCTTGTTAGCTAATATTGAAGCAACTCTTTTTGGTACAGTAGGTAATCTTGTCCCCTGATGGTAATGTAAAATGACCAACTCCAACTTATCCAAATGTGAATCCATAGTGCTGTAAGCAGAGAAATCATCCTGGAAAATCTGCAGAAATGGATCTTGTTTCATAAAATCCTGGAAGACTGAAAGCATGATCCGTTGAAACGTGGACGGTGAGTTGGACAAGCCAAACGGTACCACCTTGTAGGCAAAAGTGCCCCACGGAGTGGTAAAAGTAGTCTTCAACTGATCCTCAGGTCTGATGGAAATCTGATTATATCCAGAGAAACCATACATAAAAGAATACATCTCTTGACCTGCTTTAATGCTGCTCTTTACTTTCAATTAAAAAAAAAAAATCTTTTTTTTTTATTTAATTTCTGATCGTTTTTCAAATAGTGCCCGTAATCTGGCTCATCCTCCATGAACCCCCCTCCATGAACAACTTGCGGAAAAGGGGGCATGGCAAGGGGGGCTAGTTGACCTCCAATCTTTTTGGTCCCTTAAAAAGAGCACTAGAAATTCTAATTTCCATTCAAATGAGCCTTCTCTCGATCTTCTAGGACTATTATTTTGATACCATCAGCCCTGGAAAAAAAAACACATAGAATATTACCAACAGCCATATCACAACATGGAGGCTCATTCGTCCTAAAAACATATATGCAGTCCGTATCGTGGATAGTTTTTATATGGTACGGACATCCAATATTACTAACAATCAAATAACAACATCGCAGCCCATTCGTCCTAAAACATAAATGCAGTCCATATCGTGGATGGTTTTATATGGAACGGACATAGAATATTACCAACAGCCATATCACAACATGGAGGCTCATTCGTCCTAAAAACAGTCCATGTCGTGGATGGTTTTTATATGGAAAGCTCTTCTCCCACTCCTTGTTCTCTTTTGCAGAAGATCTAATCCTTATTCTTTAATCAGAAGATCTATTTTGCAGGGTTTCATTTTTATAACACATGTATTTTTGAAGGTCATCTAAGTTCAGGGCCCTCTAGTGGGAGAAGGAGTGGAGGTAGGTAGGCTACTTCAAAATGCCTTCCTGGGACAAGCTTTAGCCTGTAGATCCATCCGTGAAAGTTTCCTTTTCCTAACCTAACCTGTTTCTGAGATAGCAAGAAGTCAATCAACTAGAATTTTAAAGAATGGGATTTAGTCAGTTTTGAAGACTGTTTTTTTTTACGCTTTTTGTAATAACTGATGTTTTTTATTGCTTTTGAAACGTTTGATATGAATAAACGAGTTTTACAGCAAATCTGACGGTCTTAAAGCTAATGGTCCTAGCTTTATGTAAAAGTAACCCCAAAGCCCGGTGACTTCGTTAATTGATGTTTTCGTCAAAAATGAAGTACTTCCGTCAGAGATGCAATATTAAGCGTCTCAGGCTGCCATCTCTTAGCAAAAGTCACACTCTCAACACTAGTTTCAGATTGTTAATTAGAGAAAAAATAGCTCTAAACGGTCCGAAGTGAATATAAATCACAAATTGAATATGCACTTAAACAAGTTACAAACTAAAGTAGAACATAAGTTATAACTAACGAAGAAATGAAGCCTAAAACAGATGGATAGAGTGGGATCCAGGGCCAAACCACCTCCCCCTATCGTTCAGACTAGAAATCCTTGCATAATTTTCATACTCAAAGATGTAACATAGTCATCCTTTCTCAATAAATACTCTATGAAGCCTCTATTTGAAATCATCTATTTTTTCAGTACTCGTTTGACTGACTGTATAGTAAACAGCAAGCTGCACAAAAAATAAAAGCTGCCCAAAAATTCAGATTACTGCACAAAATCAGTAAGCCGCGCCAAATCATTGTTAAATGTTTTCCAGAGGAATTGTCTACGAATAGTTTTAAGTACTATTTTGACTGATCACATAGTAAACAATAAGCTGCACGAAAAATATAAGCTGCACTAAAAACAACTCACTATACAAAAACAGTAAGCTGAACAAAAGATGTGTGTTGATGTTTTCAAGAGGAATTGTCTAAGGTTAGAATTTCAAAACAAATCAAAATTAAGTTCTGATGGTGAGAACTTCGAACCAAATCAAAATTCAGTTCTGATTTTGTGATTTTCACTAAGATTGTATGACTTTTAGGGGGTGTTTCCCCCTAAAGTTTCCCTCAGGCTTGTAACTTTTGATGGATATAACTGATCTTGAAGAAACTTGTATATTTAAAATCAGCATTAAAATGTGATTCTTTTGATGTAACTATTGATAGAAAAATTCCATTTTTTAGAGTTTTGGCTACTATTGAGCTGGGTGGCTCCTGACAAATTTTCTCAGACTCGTAAGTGTTGCTGGGTAAGACTAAACTTGATGAAACTTATTTATTTAAAATCAGCATTAAAATGCGATTCTTTTGATGTAACTATTGGTTTCGGTTACTATTGAGCCGGGTCGCTCCTTACTTCAGTTCGTTACCACGAACTGTTTGATAACAAAGGGTCGTGTTTTCACCAATGTTGGTTTCTGAACTTTTCGATTAAACTTTCGAAGCAAATATTCCAATGTAGAATTCTGAAGTCAATTTGAATTTACGTTCTACTTTTCTCCCCCTGAAAATGGCCTTGCCTACACGTATTGCAGTGAAACATGACATTTTGTACTATTTTTCATCAATCTGAAGATAGTAGGTCAATTTGTTTGCATTCATTACCTTGTGAAATGTATTTTATCTCGTGGAATCCATCTAAGTTTCTAGCTTGCACGCGATGTTGATTGTGGGAACTGTATCTTTTATCCTGGGCCTATCTCATGTGTCATTAACAAGCTCGGAATAAGAGTAGGTTTCTATTTTATTTTGATTCTTAACAAACAAATAAACGTTCAAATGGTTGTTCCTGGTTGTGTTTGGGGCCTTGGTGCTTTTTGCTTCTCGCGCGCGAGATGTCCCTTGTCCGGTTCCTCCTTCTGTTGGCCGTGGTGGCAGGTGCCGCCGGGTGGCTGTGCAATTGCCCACACGAGTGCGAGTACAAGACCCACGCCGCGTGCTGCCTGTCGGGGAGCCAACCGGCCGCAGAGTGCCCCACGGGACCGTACGGCCAGGGGCCCTGCACCTTCGCCCCCTGTGAAGGGGCAAGGGGGGGGCAGAAGTCCAGTGATGCCAACGCCAAGCCCCAAAAAACATTTTCGGCTTAAATACCTATAAACTGACGTATTCGAAGGCCATTTCCGAAGAGTTCTAAACGCAGGAGTTGGACTGGTAGATCCTAAAGCCCTCCTATTAAAAAAATAAGAGAAAAGCGGTTACAAAATGAAAATCAAAATTTGAAAAATTATAATCGAGAAACCCATGGTGGTCTTCTAGAAATTAAGGTGATACAGCACCTAAAAGTATCACCCTATCTCACCCATTATGAACTATTATTTTGTGTTCAAGCTATTTAAAATAGATTGGTCAGGGGCAGATCATCGTCGACCAGGCCAAGGAGCCGTCGCTGTCGGTCAGCGAGGCCGACGAGCTGGTCGAAGAAAACTACCGAACCGAACTCTATTGAAATGGCGCCCGAAATGACGACCGAAATGACCACCGAAATGACGACGCAATCGTACGAGGACCAGGGTTTCCAGGCGCCGATCCGCGTGATGTCGGCGGAGGCTGCGGCGGCGCTTCACGCGCGGATGGAAGCGTTCCGCCGTGGGGCCGGGCACGAAGGCAGGCGGACCCAACTACCTGGTCGGGCGAAAATGTTAATTTAGTTTTTTTTTATTAAATAGTGCAGTTAAATTTCTCTTTTTCAAGTTAAGGAAAGGGTCCCTCAGTCCCTAAAAATGTTGAAGGCATACTTCCAAGGAGGTAGTCCTCGTCTGAGGTGGGAAGATGTCATAAATAAATATTTAAAGGAAATGGAAACTTCTTGGGAGGGTGTAAAGAAGGAGGCTTTGAATAGATTGGGATGGAGGAGGAGTGTGCGTAGCCTTGTTGTCCTCAGGCGGCTAGGTGCTGCAGTGACTTGTTAGTAGTAGGACACAGTTTTTTTTCATGGAAAAAATAATATTTTATACCTTTTCAGTTTTTTCCTGTAAGAATCCATAGTATGGGTTGCTATTTGTATGTTGGAAAAACTTTTCAATAATTTTTCATTCTGACACAAGCAGTATTTTTTAATTTAATTTTATAAGTTGACCTGAAAAATAAAATTTAATATCATTCCCAAAAGATTCTATCTATGCCCTTTGACAGCGTGGATATATTTAAACTTTTTTTATTTATTAAAACTGTAAGAGCAGAACTAGTAATAGTAGTATCTACCTTTTATTCTATCGGAAGTATTTGGGATGTTATTAGTATTTTTGTCATTTGTAGTAAGTATTTTATGATCTGCTCAAACGATTCTTCTTTCTTTTGAAACTGTTTTAGAATTGTCTAAGGTATTTCTATTCTATTTAAAAGTCATATCTTTTTTGAAGGACCTACCTGGATTATGTTTGTAACTTTTTTGAATTCCATAGGGAGTATTAGGGATGTTGTTTGAATATTTTTGTTTTTAGCAAGTATTTTTTGCTCTTCACCAACTATTTTTCATTCTGTTATACAAATAATGTGTTTTGATTTAGTCCAATACTCCCCTCAACATTCTCCGAAAGACTTACCTCAATGCAATTTTTCTTTTATGAAAGTAAAGGTCAAACATGCACACCTTTCTCAAATACATGTACTATACGGAAACAATAAACGAATCGCCTAACAAATTATGCTTTGGGGATTTGATATCCCCAAAGGCACAGTTATTTGACCTTTCAACAATGTTAAAGAAAATAAATGTCTCAAAATTTTGATTGGATGTTTGTTTGGGGATATAATGGGCGGGGGGGGTCCCAGTATTTGGGGGTTTGCTTCAACCCAAAAGCCTTGCTATATAATATTTGGATAACTTTGAATAAAATGGCTATCTCAAAATGTTCATTAAATGTATCTCGGGAAAATACGATTTTGTGTGTGTCTTTGTGTGTGTGTGTGGGGGGGGGGGTGCCCTCCTATTACGTTTACTCCTAAAAAGGGCATTAGAACTTCTTATTACCAATTCAACGAGCCCCCTTCAAAGTTTATACGACCAAACTTTCTATAAAGCTTAAATGTCTTCACGGCACAGCTTATGACCTGAAAATTTAGCATTGTTATCACCACGAGTCCTTTGGTCACTTGTGTATCATTATTGTCGTTGCCGTCATGTAAATGAAGAACAGCAACAGAAGACTGCCACAACGATCCCACAAGCCTTACAACTGGTTCAACCAGACTTAGATTGGTCATTCTTGCGTCGACGGAGAGAACAGCTCAGTGCCAAAGCAATAGAGAACAAACGACAAGAAGCAGCAGCACAGCAAGCGTCCTCGTCATCACCATCATGTCGTAACAATGACTGGGAGGCGGCAGCAATATATTAAAATGAATAATTAATTAACGGAGTTGAAATGAAATAATGCATTAGTAAAACTAAGTTTAATTAGTTAAATTAATGTACATGGAAATCAGAGAAATTGTGTTGAAAATGCAGAAGGATGTTATCTTATTAAAATGGATTTTTCACCATTATAAATTAAGTTTGGTAAAATAAATGTGCAAAGGCCCTGTAATCGCTTTCTTCAACCCGTTAAGACGCTAAACGAGCTGCTCAGATGTTAATCTGAGCAGCTTCACCTTTAAATCTTATATTTTAGATTGGAAACTGTAAGAAATTTTGATACCAATAGCTACATCAAAAGAATTGAATTTTGATGCTGATTTTAAATATACAAGTTTCATCAAGATGAGTTATACCCATCAAAAGTTACGAGCCTGAGACAATTTACCTCATTTTTGAAAATAGGAGGAAACACCCCCTAAAAGTCATACAATCTTAACGAAAATTGCACCATCAGATTCAGCGTTTCAGAGAACCTGATTGTAGAAGTTTCAAGCTCCTATCTACAAAAATGTGGAATTTGGCATTTTTTGCCAGAAGACTGAAGATTGCATTGAAAGAGACGCACGACAACTTAAGATACTGAAACTGATTCACGCATATTCAGGAGTAACTTTAATTAGACTTACAAAGGAGTTGCTCCGAGGTCAATTTGAGTATTTCTATAAAACAGTTCTAAGAAAGATTGAAATAAACCAAAAGGAAAATTTATTGCTGTTCTAGATTTTGATGCAAAACTAAATTGGGGGAAAACATCTGACGGAAAAAGTTTTAGCGTTTTACTTTTGTATAATTAGTATTATCGATAACTCCCAGCCAATCACTATTACCATCTATCATTATTATGTAAAAAAGTCAGGTTGGCCTCCGAGAATATATTACAAATTGCTGCTGTTTGACTACTGTAAACACATAAGGAAGAAAATATTGAAATTATTGTAAAATAGGATGGTAATATATAGACTGGGCTATATATAGCTCTATTAGGAATGGGGGAGTCAATTAAAGGAAATCAACCTTTGGGAGTGAGATAATTATGTATCTTAGACTGTTGTAAAGTAGTTTTCATGATTTTATTGTGGTTCCAGGAAAATTGTAGTTTAGTGGGAACCGAATGACAACCAGCTTTCCGTTTACCCCTAGATGGCCGGCCAAAAATACTGATCTTCAGAAATATGTTTTCCTTCATCCGCTGATTGTGCCCTAGCCCTTTCAGCCTTTCTCTCATTATAAACCTAGAAAGCGGTAATGAACTACGTTTTTCGTACGGTTTACTGTTGGAAACACGGGCAGTCGGTCGAGTAGCCAAGACAATGTGTAGGCAATTTCTTCGGAAAACACCCAGTAAATCGTCCTCCGTCTTCTAAAGCACCCACGTTTCAGAACATTACGATCCGCGTCCCAGTCCCAGCTTGCGACTTCCTCGCCGTTGACCAGCACTGCCAGCGAGGCAACGCCGTCGTTCTCGTCGAAGTAGTTGACGCTGAGGCTGTAGACACCCGCATCGCCGTCGAAGGCGTAGGAGGCTGTCTGCACGGTGTCGGTCTCGTTCTGGATGACCGTGCCACCCGAGGCGCCACCGATGTTTTTCAACACGTAACCATCGGTCAGCACCATGTCTTCGGCTTCGACCGAGATCACCGTGCCGATCTCACCGACGTTGCCGAGATCGCCGAGAAGATTCGTATAAAAGAAACAGGCATACAAGAATTCATCATCATTCTAGAAGTACTTCCATTGAACAAATTATGCCAAACCTTATTACTAATGCTACTTATAAGAATGTTTTGCTTTTTACCATATTAAATATTTTTTACGATATTAATTTGGTCTTAGATTTTCATTGGAGCTGGATTAAGGAGTGAAAAACAAAAAAGACCTTTTAATGGTCAGAGATGTATGAACAGAATTTTTCATTAAGATTTAATAAAAGCACTTTAGAGCACAACACACATCCCATCTGACATTTGAGCACGGCAGTGGGCCCTGTTGAGTTTACATTTGAGGGGCCTTCTTCCTCTTCCGCCTGTAATTATGATACCCAGGGGAGGGTTTCCCAGTTTCTTTTATGTACCCCACTGGGACAAGGTCCTTCTTGGTCTAAGCCTCCTATGGAGCAACTCTACCTATCTGTAGGGCATTCCCCTATCTATTGTCCTCTACCAAAACCTATTATGATTATCTAATAATTAACTAACTTATTGCAACTAATAAATAGTTGCAGTAAATTTCAACTTTACTATACATTTCTTGTATTTTACTTTGGGCTAATATTTTGATTTTTACAGTTTTTTCTACAATTCTTATGTTTTCTGTACAATTCGTTCATTTTTGGTATTTAATTAAAGCATCATTAAGTCTCATTCCAAAACCTTGTACATCTCACCCTAACACAAATACTGTTAATGCCCTAATCTTATTATAAGAAAAACAGCTTTCATCTAATTAATTTTTTATATCTTAGATAGTGCAGTTGATTGGCTAAATGAAATTCATGTTAAACTCTTTGTTGAAGTGGCTGAAGACAGGAATCAGAAACGAAGATTGCTACTTAGAGTGTTAGATTTTCCGTCTTTTGCCAATGTCTTCAAACAACAACAACAACAACAATAATAATAATAACAACAAAACGGACGACAACAAGAGACCGATGAATCAATAATAGAGATTAATTAGAGTAAGACAAAAGCTCAGATCAAATTTTTATTGGGTAAGATCATTCAATGTGAGAGATGTTTTTTTTTCTCCTTCGCTCTCTCTCTTCCTCTCTCTCTCTTTACATTACTATTATCTCATAACAAGTATACCAATGAAGTTATAATCTCCTTTCAATACTTCCCCATGACCTACGGGAGCTCTACTAAGTAAGCAATTTCAATTCTTTCAGTTAAATTCGATAATTAGTATTAATCATTACTTCAATATCAACCATTATTAATATTTATTATATATTTTCTAATGTATATATTTTTATAAATTAGTAATGTCTTTTTTATATTTTAGAGGATTTGGACAATTGTTTCTTAAAAGGATATTTAAGAACTTAAAAGCCTGTCAGCAACTGCTAGAATAAATAAGCCTGCATAAATAAAGTATAGCCTTAAATTTGGTTTGTGAAAGTAATTGCTGGAACATTAAGACAATAAATAGTAATAGATATAACTAAGTGTAAAGAAAGAAATTGTATTTGAAAGAATTGTAAGAAATTGTAGGCGGAACAGACGTACGACAGAGTCGGATGAAGGTTCACAAAGAAACGCAGATTTTTGTGTCACAGCGACAAACTTTAGAATGAACAAACTTTAAACAATGTAAATTAGCTTCTGTAGAACCTTTAACTTAGAATAAACAAATATTGCTTGTATTGCTTTTAGGAGCAACCTCCCTCATATACATAATAATTTCTGTTCGTTTTAACTTTTACTGTTGCTCCTTATATTCAGTTGAAAAGACTTGTATTTTTTTTTTATTATTTAATTTCTGAACGTTTTTCAAATAATGCCATGAAATCCACCTCCACGGAAATATCTCTCCTCTCCACTGATATATACTCTTGACAATCCAATCCCAGTAAAAATAGTTACCATCCAGTCACTGAATAAAGGCACTAGAACTTTAAATTTCCGTTCCAATGAGTCCCCTCTTGATATTCTAGCGGGGCCGCGCCCTGGATGGTATGGCCGTGCCCCGGGCCCGCGCCCGGGGCGGGGCCGCTCACTCAGCCAAACGCCTGCAACCCGGTCTGGGCGCGCCCCAGAATCAGCGCATGCACGTCATGGGCGCCCTCATAGGTGTTCACGGTCTCCAGATTGCACATGTGGCGCATGACCTGGAATTCGGCCGAGATCCCGTTGCCCCCATGCATGTCGCGCGCGGCCCGGGCGATGTCGAGCGCCTTGCCGCAATTGTTGCGCTTGATCATCGACACCAGTTCGGGCCCGTTGCGTTAGCCGTTCTGTCGATTGGGCTAGGCAACCAGCAGAACGTTTCACTACTCCACCAAGATGAGGTACATTTTAGGGCTTTCTTCTAGCCTCACTAGGGACGGGAGCGTGAATCATAGCTACTAGGTGCCAACCTTATCTGAGAGCACTCGAGCTTATTAGGCCCTGTTTCCCCCTGAAAGAACTAGTGGCTGGAATTGACATAAGTGGTTGGTTAAACGTAAGTATTAACCAATGAAAAAAGCCATTTCGTTCGGTGGCTGCTCATCCCAATGAACTGACGCTTCCTCGTCAACAGAGGGCGAGGCCCGTGGGGTGGGAGGCTTTTGCCATCGGGACCGATCCCTTGCGCTGTTGCAACACTTTCGCAGCTTGTTATCCGGGGATGTTGGTCGCATACTGAGATGCACGGAGCGTCACCACATTCGGCGGGCCCTGCATCACCTGCAGCAGTTCCCAGCCCCCCGCTCCTTGTTCAAGGTACGGGCCCATCGTGCGGCGGACCCAGCCAACCCCAACATCACTGGCAATCGCCTTGCCGATGGACTGGCAGTAGCAGACCGACGTTGGATGTGAACACGTTGTCCGTCGCTGCAGCGTACATATGTTCAAAAGTGAGCTGCAGAGCACATGCGAGAAGCAGCGCCACCCCTGACCTGTGAACGTGAAATAGTAGTTGCCTTCGAAGAACCGAGCCGTGGTGTATGTGAACGAGCCATCGGACTGTGCCTGAAGACCACCGCTTGTCGGTTGCGTCAGCACCGTGAACGTCAGCTGATCGCCGTCACCGTCTGCACACATACATAGGCACACAGGCGCAACGCTGTCAGACTGCGCCGAACACAATGACCGGCGCGGTGAACTCGGACGCCTGCTGATCGAGCCGGTGGATAATGAAACGCCTCTGATTGCACGCGCGTTTGTGAACCGCATGTGGGCTCATTTTCTGGGTTACGGATTCACTCGTCCGGTTGACGACATGGGACCACACAACCCGGCATCGCACCCGGAACTGCTGGAACGGCTCGCGTCTGATTTTGTTGAATCCGGTTACGACGTGAAACAGCTCATCCGCTGGATTGCCGGCAGTCAGGCTTATTCACTCAGCAGCAGGGTGGGTTCGAAAGGTGCGACTGATCCGCTCGAAAGGCGTCGGGGTGTATTTCGTCACCCAGTCGCCCAGCGACCTGCCCGATGACGTGCTGGCCCAGCTCGGCCTGCGTATCCAGCATGGCCTGCGGGCGTTCACCACCAAGGAACAGAAGGCGCTGCGCGCGGTTGCCGACGGCTTTCGCCCCAATCCGGCATTCGACAGCCTGAGCGTGCTCACCGAACTGGGGATCGGCGAGGCGCTGGTCGGCACGCTGGAGGACAAGGGCACGCCGGCCATGGTGCAGCGCGTGGCCATCGGAATTGGTTGCTAGGGCCCGGTATCTTGAACGTTTCCCCACTGGTGGGCCCCTGAAGGTGTCCCCTCTTCATCCCTAGGCTTTTAAACAATCAAAGAAACTATTATTTAACAAACATCTGCGTCTTGACTAACGGATCATGAATTCTAACAAGTCCTATTACGTAACATCCAAAGAGATCTTGTAGAAAAAAAGCCCCTGTTATGTAACAATCAGGTTTATTATACCGTTACAAGTGTACTATAGTATTACGCAAGACCCAGGTGCATGTGATAACGTCTTGGTCGTTCACGCAACTCAACGGGTTTGCGAGGCCAAGAGAGCCAAGACGACCACTTTGTACCATCTCAGGCTAGAATCTATTTAGTCGGAAAATAAAAACTGGTGATATTTGTCCGCAAAGTTTATTGATGAAGCAAAACAATGTTGTGTTTTTCAACATTTAGTAGAGACGGTCTGCTGCACTTGTTTAAATCCTCTTGATGCCACAATTCTTGGCGGTTTCAAAACCACAGGACTGGCAGTGTCATCTACCTTTTATATAAACTCAGCTGTAAATTGCTGCCTGGAGCGGGTGCGCGGGCTGTCGGGGCCGGACACGGGCGCGAGGTGACGCGAGAACTCGACCTCGTCCCAGCTCGCCGAGTCGCCCTGAGGGAAGAGCTGGCGCGCCGAGTTGGAGAAGAGAGCCGAGCAGCTGCGGTTCTCGGCCTGATCCGCGAACGTCTGGATCATGCCGGTGAGCGTCTCGACCGAGAGCAGGTCGTCGATGGCCGTGTTCATGCCGGCTCCTAGCCGAAGATCGAGCCGCGTCGCGCCAGGACGACGCTCGACTCGGAAGTGAGGTGATTATCGTACAACGGTTGCAATATCTGGCTGGCATGTGCGGGTTTGGATCTCGTTGTCGCAGACACGGTCTTTCCAACTGATTCTAAGGATTTGGTGAAGACAGTTACTCACAAAAGCGGTAAGGCGTTTCTTCTTTTTCGCAGTTAGTTTAAGGCATTCTATAGCATAACTCAGAGCAGACAGTACATTGCTCTGGAACAACCTGAGTTTCAACTTCAGCGAGTATATGGTGAGCTTCCAGACTGGTAGAAGTCTCTGAAATGATGCCTTGATCATGGCTATCAAACGAATTGGATTTTCATGCTGATTTTAAATATATATGTTTCATCAAATTTAGTCTTTGTCATCGAAAGTTACGATCCTGATAAAATTTGCCTTATTTTAAAAAATAGGAGAAAACACCCCTTAAAAGTCATAGAATCTTAACAAAAATCACACCATCACGTTCAGCGTATCAGAGAACCCTATTGCGAAAATTTCAAGAAACTATCTACAAAAATATGGAATTTCGTATTTTTTGCCAGAAGACAGATCACGGATGCATGTTTATTTGTGTTGTTTTTTTTGACCTGGAGGTCACCGGTCCCCAAGGGGAGAAAGTGTTCGCGGACCTCTCCGGAGTTCCTCTCGCATTCACGGGGGACGTAGACATTACCGCGAACGGCACGCTGTCCGTAGATGGTGGTTTGACTGCGGACGCGATTGGCTATTCCACCACCCAACTCGTTACCGATAGCCGCACCGGTCAGGTGACCGTGGTGGATACCAGCGGGATCCGTAGCGTCGGCACCGATCGCATCGAGTACCGCGGAACTGCAGGTGTGTTCGACGCCTTGATGCAGCTGCGTGATTAAAGATGCCAATATGGACTTCGGTATTCCCCTGGGTACTAAAAGCGATCTCGTTTTTTTCGATTCATCTTTTTCTCATATTTCAGCTAGCGTACTCCTTTTCAAGTGCATTGAAGGCACATAGGAGGGGAGGACAGGGGTTTCAATTAGGAGGGGACCTGCTCCTGGAAAATACCATGGTACTTTTATCTTATAGCCTTGTATCGAGATCTTGTATCGCAAACATGAGACAATAACCGGTCTTCATGGTCTTTATGCAAGACAACATTAGCTTCGACTCGCGGCTCGGCACTGCGTGTTTCCCTAAATGTGTATAATGATGAGGAAGATATGGCGGCGTTGCGAAAGGTGCTTCTAAATCAAACAGATCCTGAAACAAGTTCAGGATGACATTTTTGGTTTTTTAGCTTCATTTTCAAACAAAATACCCGCATTAAATTTAAGAAGACTTAAATCATGCTAATGAGGATTGAAATATGCCCCATCACTCCACCCGTCGAAACACCATCAGCGTATCGCTTTCGTTCATCAGCAGAAGTTCTGCATTGGCAATAGCATATTTATAATTTTTGGTGACGGAAGCCTTCCAGATCCAAGTCTAGCCTAATGATTAGTTTCTGAAATACAATAATATGCAATTTGTAGAGAATGCAGTCCAAATTTACTGATGGGAAAGAAGATCCAGGTTCTCTTACTGAAAATCTTCTTTTCTACAGTACTGAATTGACCGTATTCTAGTCCAGCCTGTACTGTAGATTAATATACATAGGTTTTCTTTTTGTTTATCATCATCGCTAGTTGTATTAAGACCTAATCACAATGAGATTTTGTTAATACTAAGATTTAGATATTTTACTATTACGCCGTCTAGCTGCATCTTTCAGATCCTCAGCAATCTTATCCATGGCCTCCACATCACATATCATTAGTTCAATATTTTAATGCTTTCACCACTTTCTTTATACTCTTTACTTTTCTTTACTTTTCTTCACTTTACATCTTCTTCTTAATTTTTTTTTTTAATTTCTTAAAATTTCTTCTTAACTCTTGTACAAACCCCTTCTACTCTCTATCAAACATAAAGCTTTTTTACTAATATTCCTAGTTGCAGTCTTAACACTCTTCCTTAAGTAGAAGTTGAAGCAGTAGAATTATGATGCAAATATTGTCTTTTGGTTAGTTCAAAATCCCCCACAACAAGCGTTGTAAGTTTAAATTTCAGATACGAAACTGTTCCCAAGATATTCCTGATTATACCCTTTTGATAAGCTGCATTTGGATGGCAGGTTGCCATACGTACAATAGAAATTTTCCGAAATATTCTCTGCAAATTTCACCTTCAAACCCTTAGGTGTCGTTGTACTATTAGTCACAGCAGTAGTATATTACTCAACTTAATGCAATTAACCATTAAATTGCCTATGACGACGCGTATGAAGGTTTGGCGCTCGCCACCGACGAAGGTGACCGTCTGGCGCGTCAGATCGGCAACAAATCGATCCTGTTCATGGCCAGTCACGGCATCGTCGCCGCTGGCCCGACGGTCGCGGACGCCTTCAACCGGATGTTTTATTTCGAGCGCGCGGCGGAAACCTATATCCGCGCCTTGCAGACCGGGCGCCCGCTGCGGGTTCTGCCCGACGAGATCGCCGAGAAGACCGCCCGCGAGCTCGAGGAATATCCCGGTCAGGCGACCAAAACATCTATCAATTAGAAAGGACCTCATATAACTTATGAAACACTAAGGGAAGTCAAGCTTAATTAAAAGTTCCAATAACTTATTGTGAACTACATTGCCATAGGCATCTGACCAGTCAAACAGAATATCTTATCATAAGAGAGTTGCAAACATCAATTTCTAACCAGGTAATGTTGTGGAAAGAGCTATGTCCTCTTCTGAAACCTGTTTGTTCACTAGGAAAGAGATTATTGACTTCAGCAAACCACTCAACTTTTGATAAGACAAGCCTTTCCAGAACCTATGATTTTTTTTTTCTCTTTATTTAAGGTTTTAAGTCGTTGCTGTTTCTATAAATCGTTTTTGAGAAATAGTTTAGGATTTCCGATGAAAGGGGAGGGGCTTCTTTTAGCTGTAAGATGCTGTTCCAGAGAAAAGTAAACCTGTTGCACCACACGCATCGTTTATAAAGTAAAAGAAATTGCTGCCAATGAATAGAAATGAAGCCTTTATCTTGGTACCTTATGCCAAATAATACTAAGAGTTGATAGATTTTGCGAGTTTTATAGCTTAAATTATATTTTACAAATTTTTCCATGGAAAATTCCCCCCGTATAACCCCCTCAACCCATCCCCTCCAACCAAAAAAATCTCCCTGAAAGTGTCTGTACACTTCCCAATAACCATTGCTATGTGTAAACACTGGTCAAAGTTTGTAACTTGCTGCCCCTCCCAAGGGGATTGTGGGGGAGTAAGGTGTCCTCAAAAACATATTTATTAGGTTTTTTGACAATGCTGAATAAAATGGCTATCTCAGAATTTTGATCCGGTGACTTTGGGAAAAATAAGCGTGGGAGGGGGTCTAGAGGCGATCGTATCGACTGAGTAATGGTTACTAGGAAGTGTACAGACGTTTTCAGGGGTATTTTTTGGTTTGGGGGGAGGGAGAGTTGAGGGGGGGGTTACGTGGGAGGATATTTCCATGGAGAAACTTATCAAGGGGGAAGAGAATTTCAATGAAGGGGCGCAGGAATTTCGAGCATTATTTGAAAAAAATTATTTCGTTTTAATTATTTATGTGAGGAGAGCGAAGATCAAACCATGCATTAATTCAAAAACGTCCAGAAATTAAATAAAAAAACAAGTTTTTGCGTTGAAAAATTAAAACTTTGTCAAGAAATCTTGCGAACATCTTTGGAACTCTAATTTCTTTCTTCTGGCAAGAGACTAAAATTAATTAAAATAATAAAAACCTTCAAAATCTTTTTAAAAAACGACTTAGTAACAATATAATTTTGGATGTTATATTTTTTAAAACAATTTTAAACCTGCTGGGAAGTAGATATCCCAAGAATTTTATCACAGAAATTTTTTTGGCTAATGAATTAGTTTGCCGGTTTGTTGTAACAATCTCTTTGTAAAAAAACTCAAATACTGTGGCAAACGTTGAAGCGGAATTTAAACAAATACAAAAACTTATAGATTCACACCCAAATTTAATTTTCAATGTGCACCACCCGTCCTAGCCGAGTGGTTGTCGCACTACACTTCTAATCCTTTGTCTGTGAGGACAGAGATTCGAGTCCTGGTGTCACCGGTTATTTGGTTTGGAACAGCAGTCAGCGGCGTGACTACGTTAGCTCAGCCGGAGTCAACCCAGCTCTAAATGGGACCTGGAGAAATCTGGAGAAGGTAAACAGGAAGGGTGCTCAAAAGATCCCACCCTATTCAGAGCTTCACATGTAGGACCTCGTGTCTTCAAATGTTTTCTTATTACATCTTCTTGACCCATTTGAGGATGGGCTTGTTTTTGTTTAGCCCGGGTGGATTGCCAAATGAAGAAGTTCAGAAACCTCCTGTTTTGCTTCGTCTATATCGCATATACTTTTTTCTCTAGCCTAGAAATTGACTATTAGCCTTTGCTACTACTAAAAAAAACTGCTAGATAATTTGGTATGTCTTGGCTGAATCGTTATTAAGCCGAACTCAAAAGCGAATGATATTTATAGTAGCACTTTTTGACAATTTCAGTGTCTCACTGACAGCATGTGGGATGCACGGTGAGGTATTTAAGTGTGGTAGGCACACTGAACTATAAATCGAGTTTAGTAGTTTTGTAGTTTAGTTTAGTGGTTTGTGTTTGTAGTTTAGTCAGGGAATTCATCGACGGAGTGTTTTCTGTGATTACAGTACAAGTTGGACAGTGTTCATTGGGGCTGTGGCTCCAGCATCTGGGCAAGTTGTTAATTGAACACCCGTTTACACTGCTTTACCACGGACGCCAGTAATTTTGCGACTGCTTGCAGAGGAGATTAAGGAAATAAAACAGTATGCTCAAGATTTTGAATTCCACGCCACTAAGATATATAGAATCACTAAACAAATGTCTTATCTTTTAGGAGAACAAATTTTAGTGGTAGTGGTAACACAAGCAGTATTTATTCTATGTCACTCCGTATACTTTATAGAAAAATTTGGAAGAAATGATATTAATTCATTGTCTTTAATTCGAGCTTGTCTACTAATACTTATTTCTTCAATGAACGTTTTGATTCCTTGTTTCATGATACAAGTTTGGAGATGGCCATTTGTTGTCGTAGAAACTTCGAAAAGAGCTCATTCAATTGAAAATTGAAAGGGCTACTGCCCTTTTTAATAGTCAAAAATGATTGGAGGATAACTAGCCCCCCTCACACGCCCACCATTTCCCCAAACACATCCAATCAAAATTTTCAGACAGCCATTTTGTTCAACGTAATTGAAAGGTCCGGAATTATGTCTTTGAGGATGACAAACCCAACAGCCCTCAGGGCAAGGGTTGTAAGTTATGCCCGCAGAGCATAAAAGGGCGCTGGATGTCCGAGTACTGCCAGATCTCTTTGCCGTTCTGGTCGACACAGACCATGTTGCCGATGCCTTCGCCGTGCTCGGGATCCTGCCCGATCAAGGCATACACCCGGTTCTTGTAGATCACCGGCGTGCTCAGCACCTCGCTCGGCCCCTTCGGGGTCGCGTAGCGCAGCATCTTGCCGTCCTTCTTGCGGTAGTGCGGCGGGTTGCAGTCGAACTGCCACGCCAGCTGCAGCACGTCGAAGTCGTCTTCCTTGACCGGGTCCGGCTTGAAGGCGTAGTTGGTTTTAATAGTATCGTTTTAAAAAGAAAATCGTGAAAATGAAAAGCGTTCTATACCTTGTAATGTAAGTAAAATCTTGCAGTCTTCCTGCTGAATAGGAATTTCAAGACATTAAAATAAACTAGATGCTAATTAATATTTGAGCAAAAATTGTAAAAATTGTAAGTTTACATTATGAGACAGAAACAGAACAATTTATTGTAAACAGATCTAAGCTTAGCTACCAATTCTGGCCAAGCTCCCACTTGGAACTCCCACAGCTACTTTCCAAAACCATTTCAATAAGAATCAAGAAACGGATTTTATTCAAGCACATATTCCCATTATTGATTTTTTCTATTTGAAATCAAAGACTAGCAGCTTCTCAAATGATTTTAGTATGATATGTTTTGAACAATAGCCATCTACTTATGCGGCATCTACAACTTCTGCCTTCTGCAAACTTGTCAACGCTGGTAAAAAGAAGTACATATCATAGTTGGAGTTGTATATGTAAGCCGATAGGAAGTACTGTTGCTTAACGTTTAAATAGCAAGACTTATAGGCTAATCCACAAAGATTACTAAAAATCGATGCCATTATTCTGATTAAAAATGAGGATTCAGATAAATATGTTTAATTTTATTGCTAATATTTCATTTTTTAATAAATTTGGGTCTTAGGTATCATAAAGAGAACGAACACGGTCAAAAGACAACTTTCTTATATAAAATATTTCAGCGTTTAAGAAAATTGGGTTTTAGATGTCAAAAATAAGAAAACGTACGGTTCAAATACATGTGATTTTATTAAAAATGTTTGATCATTTAAGAAAATTGGCTTTTAGTTTGTAATTGTTCAGGATGTCCTTCAATTTTGCTCCTTACCTTCAGTTGAAAATACTCATTTTTTTTTTCTCTCTGATTTATTAAAAATTTCAACGACAAAAAAACTGCAAACATTGCCGAAGCGATAATGAAATTTGCAAAAAGTCTTGAGTTGAAAACGGTCGCTGAAGGGGTAGAAACTGCCGAACAAAAAGACTGGTTAAAAAACGCTGAATGCAACTTTTATCAAGGGTTTTTATTTAGCGAAGCGCTAACCGCAGAGGAAATCAAAAAACGCTTTTTTAACTAAGTAAGCTGTTACAACTTTAGTGTAAAGAACGAGGTATTGACGAGGGGTGAGCCCCTTCATGTACGCAATAAAACCAAAAACAAAAGTTTTTTACTGTTTTAAAAAGTAGAGTTAAGAGAAAGAGTCAAACTTTAGCGTAAAGAGCGAGGTGTTGAGGAGGAAAAGCCCCTTTCATATACGGAGTAATTTCTGTTCGTTTAAAGTTTTAATGTCGCTACTTACTTTCATTTAAAAAAACTTGTTTTTTTATTTAACTTCTACAAAAGTTCCTCCATTTCCCAATTTCCTAATTGTGTTCTCAATCTCTCAAATAAGATTTATAACTGATATTTACGAGTTAAAGATGGGTTGGGAGAGGGGGAGGGGGTTCAAACCAGACAACCCTCCTTCTTGGGTCGGGCCCTGGAGTCTTGAATGATACTTGAAGAATATTAATGACTGGGTGATTGTAAAAAATGATTTTCAACACATTTAAAACGAATGTGCTTAAAAGAAGATCACGTGGATAAAAATTTACGACTCCGGACTCATGAAAAATCTGACTAATGAAATCAGATTTATGTTGCAAAATATAATAATGTTTTACATATTCATATATTTAATTTAATCGAGGAATACTATTTAGAACTTATAGTATGATTGTATTGCGCAGTTGAAAACAGAAATGTTGAAATCTGCGCAATATAAGTTGATAATAATAATAATAATAATAATAAAAAAAAAAAATTTGAAAACGATGGCCAATTCAAAAAGTCAGACAAACGTTGGCAAAATCTGCCTGTCGGAAAGGCTCTAATACGAAGCACATGTCTCAACATAAATTGATGTATCTGCCCTTATTTCCTAGAAATACTATGTGTAATCAACCCTGTGCGCTTGAGCACTTTGGCGATGGCTCCAACCGGACCAATCCCCATCACTTCAGGCGGCACACCAGCCAGCGCAAAGCCAACGATACGCCCCATCGGATCGACGCCGAGGTCGCTCATCATCTGGCCGCTCATCACCACCGTCGCCGCCGCCCTCCCAGGTCCGGGCACCAACGAATTCGCCGCCACCGCCGCCGGTGTTACCCGCCTCGGTATCTCCCTCGGTCCAGCCGCCAGCTCCACCGAAGCCGCCGTCGCCTCCGATCAAGCGGTTATCGGAAGACATTACCACTGCTGCCAGTTATAGAGATAATTGAAGACTCTTCTTAGATGCCCTGGGTACCTCTGGAGGCACAGGAGGATCTAAGGTCTAAGGTGAGGTAAACTGCTTCTGGTTTTAGATTCTTTTTGAAAATTCCTGGAAATTTGTTTTCAAAATAGCATTTAACTGTTAAGAATAATTAAAGTAGCCTAATAATTACCATTCCTAAATCAGCTACAAATGCTATTTTTCCCTGCTAAAGTTTTGGTAAAATTCTAGTTAATTGACTTCTTGCTACCCAGACAAAGATATTTATATGGGATTTGGAAGAAAATACCTCTTTTCTGTAAATGAGCGTTAGATTTCATTTATCCTCAGTCAAAAAATTCATTTTATACGTTCCAGCTTAAATTTAAGCCTAGAAATTGTTAGTCTAAGTAAATCATGCCACTCTACCACACTATTACTGGCCCTTAGGAGCCCTTTGACATCCCATCCCCTCTACACTTTCTTAAGACATTTTTCAGATATTTTCTCGTCACAAATCACGCATTGACCATCTGGTACCTTTTGCCAACCCCTCCAATCTAAAATGCGTCTACTGACTTCTGCAAAATCAAGGTTATCTACTTGAAATTCCATTTCTGAAATGATTACTTTGGCATTGTGTTTTACAATCTTGTCGATCTCTGTTTTTTTGATTGCCTCATGTCTTTTTTTGAGAATTTCTCCTGATAGCGTGACATCTCCTCTGTATTGTTTTGTTCTGTGAAAGTGCAACCAATCGTGAACAATTTTTGCTGTCATCGCAGATGGATTTGTACCATTTTCCTTAATTATTTTCAAATATTCTTCATGATCTTCAACCCACACATAGAAGCCTGCCACCTGACGCGTTAATTTGTAAGTTACTCATATCTTTTACTAATAAACCAAAAAATTAGAGGGCAACTTGGCCTCCTCCCCAACTCCTTTTTTCTCAAAAGCATTAGATCAAAACTATGAGAAGGCCATTTAGCAAATTGAATAAATATGCAAATTTTGTTTCAGTTATACATCTGCAAAGAGCCAAAATCAATCATTCATTGATTGAAAAACGTTCAGAAATTAAATAAACAAAATTAAGTTTTTTTAACGGGAAGTAAGGCCATATTTACTGCTTAAAGCAGGGATGCTTAAAATCGTGAATGTTTAGACTGGTTGCTCCAGCGGAAGCCAAGCGCTATAGACAAAACAAAGTTCTGCAAAGAGTTAGATTACTTAATAAATACCTGACAGTCAGACTTGTCATCCCATCTAGCTTATGCCCACCGCTTAAAGTACGGATGCTTAAAGCCGTTGAATGATTAGACTGTTTCTCTAGTGGTAATTAATTGCTAAACATATACCAATAATATAGTCGTTTTTCTTGCCCATGTTCACCACTTAAAAAACGAAGTTTGTATATTTATTTATTTTTTTCTAAATGGCTTTCTCATAGTTTTGATCGAACAATTTTGAGAAAAAAGGAGCGGGGGTGGAGGCCTAGTTGCCCTGCAATTTTTTGGTTACTTAAAAAGGAAACTATAACTTTTAATTTTTTACGAAAGTTTTTATTAGTAAAAGATAAACCTAACTTACAAATTAGCTCACGTAACGAACTTCTGTATTTTCATGTTTTTATTACGTATATGAGGGGGTTCACCCTCTCGTCAGTACTTCGCTCTTTACATTTCCTAGACGTTGGTGTCACCTTAACCCGTCACCGTTGATTCAGCTCAACCAACGTCCGGGATCTTCCCACCTATGGACTCCTCTAAGCCGTCCACGCGGTAGAATCGTAGGCATCCATTCCGTACTATGTCCAACCAGAACATGCCACGTGTTCAATGGTGATACCAGAGGGTGTCCAAGATTGATTGACATGATGTGCATTAATGAGGATAATCTAAAAAAGCTAATTGATTCTAAAATATTCCCTTACACCATGTAAGGGAATGTATCCATGTACCCATACGTTTATTAAAAACTGTTTTCTAAGTTCCTGAAATAGCAAACAGCAACAATAATTCAACAGATTAGTGAAGCACAAGGAAATCCACATGATGTGTCGATATTTATAACAAATTAGAAATCAGTTGTGAGTCCATAAATTGCGTTGTTCTCAGTGAAGAAGAATGGATTAAGTACTAAAATAGGAAGTCTATCCTCCCAACACAATAGCAGAAGACGAAATTCAATTTTTTTATTGGTAATTCTTAATGAGGTGCTGAATCCGAAATTATTTTTGAAATCAGCGTGGTAGATGCCCTCCGATGACTTATAAAAAAGGTAACTAGAACTTTCAATTTGCAATCAAATGAGCCACATCTGAAGTTTTTATGGCCACCCCTTACATAAAAACCATATTTGCCCCTTGGGCATAAATTAAAACACTTGCCTTAGGGCTTTGGGGGGTTGTATCGACCCGGAGTTTTGTTATCTGATGTTTGAACTATTTTTAACTACCTGAACTAGATATTAAAATTATGAACTGTCTCAAAATTTTCATTGAATAGGTTGGGGGAAAAGGGTGTCGAGGGGATCCGAGAACCCTAATATAGAAGTTTCAACCTTCCATCTGCAAAAATGTGTAATTCTATATTTTTTCCAGTAGAAAGATTACAGATGCGTGTTATATTTGTTGTTGTTTTTTTTTCAAGGGTGATCCCATCAAACCAATAGTGCTAGGAGATCAAAATAGGCTCAGTCAAATATAAATTATAAGTTCTAGTGCCCTTTTTAAGTGACCAAAAAGATTTGCGCGATAAAAGATGAAATATGGTATGACTTCCCTACGTTTCCATGTTCGTTCTTATAACAAATTGATTCCACCCCCCTTCTAGATTTTTAAAAATACCCTTGACACATTCATTGAACCAAAAAATAGAAAAAAAAACAACCACCATTATATACCTGATTTTCCACTATTTTCAAATATACTGGTCAATTTTCTGACAATGCGTCCCCCTTCTTTTTGATGCTCCCAGATATAGCCCTAATAAAAGCATATATTCCTCTGCGTCATTACCTTAAATTACCTTAAATCGCATTTTCCAGCGAGATAAGGTGGTAGATCCTCCTGTGATCTACATTTTCTATGGAAGGGGCATTCGACGTCGTTCGACCGATCGTTTCATTTACACTTGAGGTATGGAGAGTTGACACAGGCGGACAGGGCCTGAAGCGAAAAAATTAAACCAAGGAACTCGCAGGAGGAGTTACACATTGCGCACAATTGCAAAAAAAGGCTGTAAAGCCCTTTGACGAAGCATAACTAACTCGTAAACAAATGCTTAACTGTCCAAATACTGACGAATTTAAAAATATTGCAGATCCGAAAACGATATAGAAAATTCAAGTTCTTTTGATAAACCTCTTATGTAGGTCAAGCTAATTTCTGTTTTTTATATTTATTTTTAACACACTAAAATTTCTTTTTTTAATGTTTTGCAGAGGAGAGTCTACGCTTGCATTCCCGTTGTCTTCAAATTTAAATAAGGGGAAGATGTGTGACTTACGTTTTCTTTTCTTTTTTTAGTCAAAAAAGAATTTTTATGAAACACGGATATCACTATTTCAACAACGATAAAAAAATGAATAAATTTGCTTAATAAAGATACACACTTACAACTTTCTGCAAGCAACTGATTTCCTGTCGCAGGAAAATAGTCATTCCAAGATAGCAAAAAGTAACTAAACTAAAATTTTACCGATTGAAGCTGCAACTTCAATCGTGAAGGTTTTGTTCACCTGGCTAATCAACTTTTTGAGATTGCAAAAAAAATGCTGTAATCAGTTTCCAAACTTCAAATGTGAAAGATTTATTGATTCGAGTATGTCTTCAATTCATCAACACTAGCCACTTGGGATCCTTAATGAGAATCGGGTTTAATATGCTCAAATTTTGTCTTCTGTTCAGAGCCGATAAAGTGTGCCGACACATTGTTTGACCCATTCCGACTGTTCACCTACGTTTCTGAATACTGCTACAATTAAAAATTACTCGTCAAAAATTATGAGACAATAGCGAAGCCTTAACATCTGGCTGTTGTCGGTAATAGAAAGAGATATTACGCTTAACATCTGCCTGACCCCTATTATGACATGCAAAACTATGGATTGAATCAAGCATTAATTTTTCACACAATTCAGCGCGTGCCGTTTAACTCCTGTAGTCAATTTGGACTTCCTTTAGGAGCTTCTTGCTTCATTATTCTTTTGAGTTTTTTGAAGTTTGAATTTTTTACCTTTTTTTAGTTTTTTTAGTTTTTTAGCTTTTTAGTTTTTTTAGTAGTTTTTGTTTTTTTTAGTTTTTTTTCTTTTTTAGTTGTTTTTGCTTCTTTTGTATTAATGCTAAAGCCAAGGTTCGAACCCGGAACCTCTTAGACCTAGAACCTGGAACATAACGCTTTACCAACTCAACTACTTCGGCTTGAATACATATACCTTTTTTAGTTTTTTTAATTTTTATTTTTTTTAGTTTTCTTTTTCTCCTTTATTTCTCAGTTTTTTTCCTTTTTTTGTCATACACGATAGCACGTAGATATAGTAATTCCCTTTCAGATGGTACTTGTCAATTATATCGACCACACTCAAAAAGTTTGATCTATTTGATCTGAGTAAAGCCGGTTTCTTTGTCTACAATTGGATATAATTAGCTTAGTCTTAGTGAGATAAAATACTATATAAGTATATTTTAATTAAATATTTAACATATAAAGTTGGTTAGGTATTTAATATAACGCGTTTTGGGCGACCTGATTTCCATAATTTTTTTGCTGTAGTTACCATAATTTTGTTACTAAGGAAAAAGGGTGAAAGACCCCCTAGAAGTCATAGAATTTTTAGGAAAAACACATCATCAGATTCAGCTTATCAAATAACCCTACTGTTGAGGTTTAAAGCTGATATCTGCAAAAATGTGGAATTTTGCCATTTTTGCCTGAAGAAAGATCACGGATGTGTGTTTATCTGTTGTTGTTTTTTTCCCAGGGGTGATCGTTTCGACCTAGTTGGCCTAGAACGTCGGGAGATGGTTCACTTTAGTCGTACTGCCCTTTTTAATTGAGCAAAAAATTTGACGGCTACTTTTTCTTCTTGCAAAAAATACAAGATTTCACATTTTCACGGATAGAAGCTGGAGACCACTAAAGGAGTGTTCTCTGATGAGCTGAATCTCATCAGAGCCAATCTCATCAAAGACCAGGCTCCTGGTCTTTGAATGGTAAGATTAAACTGAACGAAACTTATAGATTTTAAATCAGCATAATAAGCCAAATCTTTTGACATATCTATTGGTACCAAAATTCAGTTTTTTAGAGTTTCAGTTACTATTGGGCCTGATCGCTCCGGGTCAATCGAACAGTAACATTCCTGAACATCTTATTGCTAACTGTCCTAGTACCTTCTATAGATGTGCTAGATGTTCTGGTCCTCATGATTATTGCAAAGACACCCCATGTACGGATCCGATAAAATGCGCAAACTGTGGTGATGATCATGTGGCATTTAGTTTTCGCTGTTCTCGTCTCCGGGCTCTTGTTAAGACCGCTGCAGGGCGCCTTCATAAATGTCGCAAAATTTCGGTGTGCTCGTTTAACATTAACGGGACTAAAGACAAAGTACCAAGCCTGGAGGAAAAGGTAAGCCGTTTTGCCCCTTGGTGTCGGGTTTTTCGTTGGTGTGCTGGCGGCGATCATGGGGGTTGGTGGCGGGTTTATTCTGATACCGGTGATGATCTATCTGATCGGCATGCCGACCACCGTTGTCGTTGGCACCTCGCTTTTTCAGATCATCTTCGTCATGGCGAATGTGACATTTCTGCAATCGGTGCAAAACCAGACGGTGGATATTCTGTTGGCCCTTCTTCTTTTGACGGGTGGGGTTGTCGGCGCCCAGTTTGGCACACGGTTTGGCGGCAAATTGCAAAGCGAAGAAGATCTAGAAGATGCAGCTACACGGCATATTAGTAAAGTATTGTACTGGTACGTTGATAAATTGAGAGGGAGTAGTCTATCCGAACTTGTCCCAGTTAAAGATGGAACCGGGGACATAATTAGTGATAAGAAAGAGTTAAAGAGAGATGGGTGGAATATTTTGAGAATGTGCTAAACGAGATAAAAAAGTTGGTGATACCTTGGATGTGAAGCAAGATTTTTTTGTAAGGAAGAAATAGTGATTGTACTAAAAGGGCTATAAAATAATAAGGCTCCAGGTACTGCCTGGGATTCAAGCGCAGAGAAGACAACCACACACCACGAACAGAACACATGGGACATCAACTCCTCAGAGGAAAAAAAAAGATAATCTTGATTGAAAGATAATCTAGAGCCCGATAATCTTGATCTAGTTATACAGTCATACCCACAGAGAGGTGTGAAGAGAGATGACTCTATGCATGGGCTGTTCTTACCAGCTTCCGAAGTCCTGTGTCGCCAACACATGACCACAGTCAAGGCAAAACGCAGAGCTTGGGAAATTTTAGTCCACTTTTTATATTATGCTGGCTAAAAAATAAAATGATTTTGAAAAAAATAAATTTAAAAAGTTACCAAAAAAATAAATTTTTAAAAATCAAAAGTTAGTGTTCAGAAAATTAAAAATAAAATTAGTTTACCGTGGTAAATGATTTCTTTTTTGTCAATATTTTCATTACTCCTAATTTTGAGGGAATAGTGTTGATCTTGTTGTTATGTAAAGTTTATGGGATTAAGTACTGTGGTGCTAAAATCTCAGAAAAATAGAAAGTGGAAATTTCTCAGAAAAATAGAAAGTGGAAAAATAGAACTAACGTTCAGTTTAAGAACTGTTCCACCCCCGCGGAGGGCCGATTATCCAGAATGATGAAATTGCACATATATACATTTATTATTGGATAGCACAAAAGAAGGGTTGCAAAAGAGGATAAGAGTTGAAAGAGTGAAATAATATCCTTTCACATGTTAACACATAAGAAATGTAGTTTAATCCTGGGTCCTACCCTTATTTTACCCACAGTAATGGAAACTACGCATGTGTGCTTTTATTACTACAAAAAAGGTTTAAAAAGAGGGTGAAAGTGGTAAGGGTGGGTAGGATTTATTGCAAAATAGCCAATTTTTGCAAAATTTATTTTCTATTAAACAGTGGCTTATGGAACTTGAACCTTGAAACTTGAACCAAAGGTCACAGTTAAATTAAAGTTAAAAAAAAAACACTGAAAATTTTCGTTGACTCAAAGTTAGGTATTTATTTTTTTGGTACTTAATTGGAAATGGGCCTTCGCTTGCGAATATTCCAGCCAGCCCCAACTCTTGAGATTTTTACACTATTTCCATAATTTCTTTTTTTTTCATACACTATAGACCTAACCTGAACCTGCTGCATGTTGATTGTATTCATGCAACTTGTTGCTTACTTATTTTCTTCGTGACACTTCTTTCAGGATGATTTTTTTTTCGTGAAACTTGTTCATTGATTTTCTCCTCTTTAGACCAATATTCTTTATGGAACTTGTTTCGTGCTGAATTTTGTTCTCTAAACTTGTTGCATGTTAATTTTTCTCTTCATGAAACTTGTATATTGATTTTTCTCTTCGTGAAACTGATTTTGTTCATGGAACTTGTTTCGTGCTGTTTTTTTCATGAAATCTGTTGTTATCTAGTCCAGGTTTTTGATTTTCAGAGCTATGGTAGGCACGGACGACCTTATCCATGTCAAAATCTAAAACCCAATCGTCATCGCTACTATTTTCAAATTGTTTGGTTTGTTTTGCCTCGGCTTTTCTTTTGTCATTACGAAGTACATATTGCCAAACATTTGTTGTTTTTTTTTTAACAAAGGTATGGTAGGTATTGATGACCTTATCCATGTCAAAATCCCAAACCCAATCATTATTGGTTTCATTTTCAATTTTGACACGTTTTGATTCTTGCTGCCCCTAAGGAGGGGCGGGGGTAGCATGGATTAGTTTTTGGCAGAAAAGAAATTTTCTGGGCATGGATTAGTTTTTGGCGCAAAAGAAATTTTCTGACCGGGACATAGAAACACAACTACAATGGTGCGTAACTAATATGGTGCGTAACGACTTACGAGCGCGGTGGGGGCTTGTATATATATCTTCTACATATATAAAAATAAGTTGTTTGTGTGTCTGTCGACTGACTTCATATTTGTGTGTCGAATGACGTCACGTTTGTCGACTGACGTCATTATAAGGATTGCAAGTTTTCTGACATAATAACCATATCTTTTTAGAAATAGACATTCAACGCAACAAATGATTAAATTAGGTTACTAAAGGTATATAACTCTGATTGGTATCACTTAAAATTTGTCGCCCCTAGCCCCTACTAGAGAAAAAAAATGTGAGTTTGCAATTGCAGAAACATTGTTTATTGAATCCCTTGCCAAACGCTTTAATCACCAAGAAACAGAGAATTTACTCTCTGAAAAATTTCCTCTGATCGAACTCTGGCATTGTAATCATGGATCTAGATATTCTTCATGGTGACAGAACAATACCCGATTTCACTGATTGTCTACTAATCAATATTTTTGGATGCATTTTATACTATAGGAAAACTCAATCTTGTTTTTCAAGATGCACTATGGCCTTACTGTAAACTTAAATGAGCATGTTTCTAATTTTCATAAACGCAACCGATTATGTGCTGCACCTTAACTGGGAATGGCTGATATCATTACTGGCGTAACTAGCGGAATCTTCTAGCGGTGATAGTATTTCGTCAAATTCTGCAATTTTTTTTTTAAGGACAATGAGTTTTTTAGGGGGATAATTTTTTTCAATTGATATACCAAAATGGGCATCTTTCAATGAAAATATCCATCAAAACATTTTTGAAAGTTAAGGGGAGCAAGGGACTCACCTCCCCCCCCAACTGATGCCAGTACCTAGTAGCCAATATTTATGAGAAAAAAATTAAAAAGTATTGAATAAAGTTTAAATTATTGGTGATTATTGGCTCCAGAAGACTTAAATTATAATTTAAACAAGTTGCAAAAGTGGACAACCTGAAAAGGTAACTTAACAATTTGTAAAGGGGTGTGACGCCTTTTGACCAGTTTAACATTCCCCTCATGATACCCAGGAAGTTTCACCTTGGTGCGGCATGCCGTTCGAATACGCCCTTTTGACGATTTGTATGCACACAGTATGTTTGATTTAGTTGAATTTCCTTAATATTTCCTCAGATGTTCATTTCCATATCATCAGCATTGGCAATACTCGCTAGAGAAGGAGTAGTTTTACTGTTAGTAGCATACAGAGAGATACATTTGTTTTGTTTTGTGTTCATGTTTATAATTTATGTTTATTAATCTTAAGGTTCTGTGATTAGGAATGATTTCATTAAAGAACCCCCCCCCCCCCACAAAAAAAAAAAAAAACCCCAAACAACCAACAAAAAAAAAACCAAAAAAACAAAAACAAAAAAAAACAAACAAACTTTTAATGCCATTTCTGGAGTGGACGGGCTGGGAAGTGAAATAGCGGCACCATTAAAATCTAATGACCAAGCACCCTTAACCGGAGGTTTACAATCCCTCCTTGTTAATGCTCCCCCTTCCATTTCCATCCTCCTTAGTAGGTGAAAATTGAAAAATTTGCTTTGGAAAAAATACCTGAAAATTTGAAAATTAGTTTGTTTTCTTTGTTAGATAAAATCAACTCGCTACGTGATTAAGCTTACGGGTTTGAACGCAGCCTTTTATATATGTCAGTAGGAAGGCCCAAAAAACGAAAATTTGAAATTATTACAAATGAGGATTCTCTTTTGACAAAGGATTACAACAACTTAGAAAACCTTAAAAAAGAAAACCAAAAGTTTCAAGCTTAGTACGTATCGTTGTTGAAATCGTTGAAAACAATGCCTAACTTATAACCCTTGATCTAATGGCTATCTTATCATAACATGTTCGAAAAAACTGGTAATTTTCCTTAAAAGAGGAAAATATACAGTAAATTTGCAGTTTGTAGGTTCTTTTGGAGGGAACTTTGTAAGACAAAAACCATTAGATTTCTTTGTCATAATTGTTATTTTCGTTGATTTTTTCCTCGTAAAATCCAATCAAAAGTCTGTTCATTGCCAGACACTTGATTCAGTACCACAGCTTGGCCATATTTTATTGATTGTGTTTAAAAAAAATTATTTATTTATTGCCTTAAAATTCCTTAGGCTTAATATTGGATATATGTTTTTATGTGTTAATATTTTAAAACTGAGCAAATGGTGTAATTTCCCTTCCTTTGATTGAAAAAAAAACTTTAAAGTAAGTTGAGGCCGTAGGTACGATGTGGGTCCGATTGAAATTTGGAGCAACACAATAGCACTTTATATTCAAAGCCTGAATTACTGTAAAAAAAAAAAAAAAAAACTGCCGTTTGTTCTTGGCTTTATATATTTCTAGGCGATTTTTTTTTTGCTAATGCTAATTTTTCTAACTGCTAATGTTAGAAAAATAAATCTGCAATATCCTTACGCCTCGATGCCTGAGCCGATGAGACACTGTTATGTGGCAGGTTCAGCGCGTTGGCAACACGTGCGGCTAACTCTACAGTACTGTCGTCACTACCCAGTACACCGGCTAGCGGTCTGCGTGAGGCTTCAGCCAGAATGACAGATAACGCTTCGTCAGGATTATCCAGGTCGATATGAAGTCCTTCATGTACTTCGGTTATTAATGAATGCTTACCCCTGGACGCAATCAACACCTCCAGACCCATTTGCTGGGCTGCATGAATATAAGGTCGCGTTCTAGTCCGGAAGCAGACGTTTTAGCGGACTCCGCCTGAAAAAAACTGCCGAATACTGGAACGTACAATATAAAGCCAAGTAAAAATTCAGTTAAGCCGCCTGCTAAGGCCGCTAAGAGTACTTTTTTGGTATCCATATCGTTTTGTTTTGATTAAAATTTTTTTTAGTTGGTTTCGCAAAGTAAATTTAGAAATAAATTCCATATTTAAAACTACTTGTTGTCTTTTATTTCAACAAATCATTTAAATTTGGAATTTTCTAATTTACTTTTCACTTTTAATGAAACATGAGTTTGTAAAAAAAAAAAAATCTTATACCAATCCTAAACTGATATTATCCATCAGAAGTTATTAAAATAAAAGGATTTGTATAATTTTAGAAGATAAGAAAACGTTGCTAAAACGGAAGAGCATCTTCATGAAAACTGTACCCTAACAATTGAACATGGTTCACTCTTGAATCTAAGAATAAGATTTTTTTTTTTCTTATCTTTTAAAAAAGGAGAGGAGTTGGCAGGAGAGTAGACTCTGCTCAGTTGTTCTCCCTCTGAAAGTGATTATCTACGTCTGAATCCCAGCAGATGTAGGATGGATATTATTTATGCTTTATGTAGCTTGAATAGATAGCACTATCCTTAATAATTGAGAAGAGATATTGTGCATTTTCTGTCTTCCAAACTAGCTTCTTGTAAGCTTTTTTAACTGTTTAAATATTTCAGATCCCTTATCTATTTTTACTGAAATATTTTTATTAGTTTCCTCTGATGCTGAGAAAAATTCACTATTACACCCTTCGTCTTGAAGATGGTCAGCTGAGATTGAGACTCTTAAAATGATTCTTTATTTTACCAGTAATAAAGTTCATTCATTCATTCATTCATATAACAAATAGTATATCTAGTGCAAATAGAACAGATCTAGCAAATAATAACTTGGCAACAGTATCTAACAGCTCGTGTGTGCGGACCTATTAGACTCCCACGCTCGTTTTTTCCCAAATTCACCGGATCAAAATTCTGAGACAGCAATTTTATTCAGCATAGTCGAAAAATAAAATAAATATGTTTTTGGGACGCTTTACTCCACAGTCCCAGTGGGAGGGGCTGCAAGTTACAAACTTTGACCGGAAGAGGATGATTTCTCAGGTCCAAAACGAGTTCTCGGTTTCATAGGTGAAATTCCAAATCAGTAGGCTAATACATTTTTTTTTTTGGAAATTAGTTCGTGAGGCTGGCTTGATGGACAACCTGTATTAATGATAAGACTGAAAAAAAAAAAAAAAAAAAAAACAGCGACAAAAACAAAGGTTCCTGTCACTTATCGTGGATTAGAATCCATATACAACAGACATATGTTGCTGACGGCCGAAATCCTTGAAAAGAAATGTCATTAAACATAGTAAGGAAGACACTAAGAGATGAGTGAAAAATAATTAATATAGATCTGGCAAGGGAAAGGGTTAAGGTGTCATTTTTATGATTGTCAATACCTCTGCTGGTTGTATAATACTCTTGGTATGCAATAGATTAGTACTTTTGTTCTTTTCTCCTTTTCAACTACTAAGGTTTAAAGGATGTAACTTTCTAGTTATTATTTTATAGAATTACAAAGAACAGTTACTATACAATTTGGAATAATTGCCAAAATAAGCCTTAAAGAATCTAATCTAGGCACATATGTTTAATGTAGCCACTGGCTTTATATTTCAATTCAAAGTAATTCATCTAACAAGTGAAAAACATATAATGCTCCTATGGAGAGGTGCTCATTAGCAGAGAAAACGTGTATTATTTTGTTCAGTTATATATCAGCATTAATATTACTTAAGAACAGCGGTATAAACTAAACAGGTAAGTATTTGCGACAGAAACTTTACCCTTGATCCAAGAGATACTACAAGATTAAAACGACGGAGTTTTGCCGAGCAAAACTGTACAAAATACACAAGATTTGGTCATAATTTTTACGAGCAGAACCCAGGAGCCCGAAGTTGTTTGTTCAACGATTGACAACCAGTCTTCATCCCAGCCTCTGCAATAATGCTTGAATCCACCAAGAGCCTCTAAATAGAACTTGGTGGCCTATAGCCAAGTTTTTTTTTTGACCCTTTGTTTCCTCAACGGACGGCAATGGGAGGCTCTTATGGCATTGCTTCGTTGCGATATTTTCAGGATCACCGGAGCGTCTGCACTTGATGACATGGGTGTCCGGTTTCCAGTCCTCGTTCGTAAGGCGTACGTGCCTTGATTTGGTACATAAATTTCCTGAATCATAATGTCAGAAATAGATTGCTGGTACAGTGTCTAGGGCGCAGTTCCATTGGATGAAAATAGGTTTTTGAATCCTAATGAGGACAAAAGACGTTAGAATATAAAGTTTCCTGAAAAAACACCTTGAAAGAAAAAATCTCAGAAGGTATTATGTAACAGCGATGTGTGTACCGTAATTGTGTAACACCCACGTGAGTGTCATCATCAGTTACAAGCCGGGATCCCCCACGGGGGGCTGGAGAAACAAGTCACGTGTGAATGCGTCATCCTTATTCATTGTGTACAGAGCAACATACCTGCTATGGGTCCCATGTGTAATGACAAGAATAGGTAATTCAAAAGTTTTACGGTAAGAGGGAAAGTTCCTATCAAGTCTTTCAAATATCCAGTAATTTTCCAGAAAATAGAAACGTTTTTTTTTTAGACTACTAAATAGTATAAGTAAGTGCAAAACGAAACTCCCCTGGCTCCAAAACGAACTCTTAATGATCATATAACGTCTATCTTATTTAAAACATGATATTAGCTTCTAGAGAACTGAGATCACAAACTCTCAGTGCAGCTACTAATATGTTTTGGTATGACGAATAAACCCAATTCGTGATTTCATTAAAACAGAAAATAAATTTGAAAGCAGTCTTACAGCTGTTGCAGCAGGTAGTGGAACCATTGAAACAAAATGAAATATCGCTTTTAATAGTGCTTTATTTAAAAGACTGAATTAAAATCATAAGAAGTCACGTGGTTATAATGCATTTACCATTATCATGATCTAGTACCATTATCAAATCAGATCAATGATCTAGATTTTAAAAAAATTTTCATCATCTTTTCCTGTTGAGGCCGGCGTCGAGAGGTAGGGTCATGCGGTGAACTCCAAGGTGGTTGCGAGCCCAAGGTCCTGGCCGGACCGCGGGAATCCCCATTCATCGTGGCGCATGGCGGACCTCAAGGTGGTCGATTCAAGGATAATCTACCACGCGGGCAATACCGCGCCAGAGGCCCCGCCGCGCACCGGGGCGACGGTTGCGGGTTTTCGCTAACTCTCCCGTCATTCCCACGAAGGCGGGGATCTCCGATAGGCGGTCGGCATATCGATCGTCGTCAACGGTAAGAGGTCCCTTTTCGACGTCGCGCTTTGGCTCTAGCCACGACCGCGTCGATATTCTCCAGCGCTATCGAGCTGGTTGACGTGTTCTTGCCCGAAGAGAACGCGGCCGATCTCGACGGAGCCGGCAAATTTGGTTCGCCCTCTGGATGCGATAGAGCAATGGCATCTTCAATGGCATAAAAAAAGATTAAATTATGCCTAAAAAGCAATCAATATTGCTGATTGGTTCTGCCAATAAATTCAGTTTACCTAATTTTTCTAAATCTGCTTATATAGTAAAAATTTCATTATTATTTTTGGAGTATTTGGCTATGCATGTAAGCGTTTCGACTGGCCCCGTGTGCCTTTAGTAATAGCCTTCATACTTGGTGAATTCCTGGAAAGAAATCTTTCGCTTAGTATGCGCCTTATTGAACTAGACCGGATAAACCCACTGCAACGTCCGATCGGTTGGCTAATTTTTGGCCTCATCATTGCTTCGTTCTGGTTGATTCGTGCCAATAAGAACAACAGATCAGGAACTGGCCACCCCGGTGAAATCATCGTTGCTTTTGGCATAACTGCTATGTGTGGATTGGGCACATGCCCAGTTCGATCTGGCGCGCCGACAGCCAGGGGAAACGTTTGTTGCTGAGCGCAGTGTCGGGATCACCGTCCACGATCACCTCTTTCAGCACATCCCGCGCCTTGGGACCCGCGATGGCAACGACGCCCCATTGGGTGGTGACATCCTGGATTTCGATATAGCCGAATTCCTCCATCTTATCCTCGGCCGCCTTACGCAGGTAGTCAGCGTCATATTCCGTCCAGGCCCCGGCAGAGACGAGGTAATAGTTGTCCTCGCCATTGCGCACGATGGGTTTTCAGGATTTTTAGCTTAAGGTGAAGAAATCTGAAGCCATTTATTAGTCCAAGTTCAGGCCCAAGGACTGACAAAATTATCCCTTCTTCACTAGCGTATATGCTGTACTCTTTTGCTAGTGTTGAAACTTGTCACTTGCACTTACTTGAACTTGTTGCACGTTAAAGCCACATCCAGGCTAATTGCGGAGCCCAGCAGACGACGGCATGTCTTCGCCCAGAGGTTTTGCTCGTGGGTGGTAGGCTCTACGATCTCATATCACTGGCAATTCCAACGATGGGGTTCGATTCGTGAAATGTTTTTTTTTATAAAAAAAAAAAAGTCAAAATAATGAATAAATATTTTTTTCAAAATAGACTGAAAGTAGAATTTTGTTCGAGAATCTTTGAATGTAACCTAGAAGGAGGGACACCAAAGGAATTGGTTTTTGAGTATCTTCTTATTTTCCAATATGTTTTTCTCAGCTCACAGATATTTTTCGTTTATGGATTTATAACTTACATAAATTTGATATTTTTGTTACGTAAAGCCCAATGCATTTTGTGTCCTACGTTTTCACTTATCATGAGAAAAATTTCTGGGAGACAATACTCCAGCAATGATGAAGCCAAGCCTTGATCTTACTACTTAAGGTTGCCTCAAGACTTATTTGAGAAGAATTGGCAGCGGTAAACCAAAATAAGCCTTAGAGATAAGCTTATAATAAGGGTATACCACCCAACATGAATTAACTTCCCAATTGAACTTAAGGATTTCCATTTTTAGTGCAACTGATGCAGCGGATACGAATCAAATAACATCTGACTTATTGTGTAAGTACGTATTCTCATTCTCGTAGTAGCCACTGAAGGGGGTTGCCTCCTCTTCAATACCTCACTCTTTACGCTAAAGCTATTAGTACTTGTTAAAAAAGCTTCTTATTTTTTTAATGAAACAAACCTTGTATTTCAGGTTTCGTTCTTAAATAATCGGGACACAATTCAAACTTTAACGTAAAGAGCAAGGTGTTGAGGAGGAGGTAACCCCCTTCATATACGTAATAATTTTTGTTCGTTTTAAGTTTTAATGCTGCTCCTTACTTTCAGTTTTAAAACTTTTTTTGATCGTTTTTTAAATAATCTCGAAAATGAAAGCTTACAACTAAAAGAAATTATTGCACGTTTAGGACTTAAACGGCTAAAACATACCCGTAATCATAGGGGGAGGGGTTGAACCCTGAAAAAAAAGCTTCAAATGGACGCTATAAGTCAATACACACTCAATTTTTACTAAGTGATATTAATAATCTATTTTTAATGCGCTACAAAACGATAAAACACAAGGGGAATGCTAGAAAAAAGAAACAACAAGTAAAAAGAGAAAAAAAAACAGCATTACCATCTAAAACTGTATTTGATCTTTCGAATGACGCTGCTTGCCGTCGTCCCGATCCAATGCCGGCTTGGGATCAAATGTATCTACATGTGAAGGGCCGCCCTTCATAAAAAGAAAAATCACTCGCTTCGCTCGAGCCAGAAAGTGAGGCGTCTTTTGCCGAAGAGGATTATTGGTCGTTCTTGCACTTCTGCCTCCCATGCCAGACTGTGCAATTGTTTCAGCTGCCATGGCCGTAAAGGCAATGTTTCCAAACCCAAGTGCAGCCGTTTTTAAAAGGCTTCTTCGGTTGCTCGTTAGTTGTTTGTAGATAGGGTTCATTTTAGTGAATATCATGAGTAAAGAAGGTTCAACCCTTGTTTGCTTAAGCGCGAGAGTAGGGAGTATTTCAGATAATGGACTTGGAGGGTGGTACGGCTACCGCGCGTCGAAAGCGGCGCTCAACATGTTGGTTAAAACGGCGTCGGTAGAATACAAGCGCAGATTGAAAGACGTGATGCTTGTTTGTTATCACCCTGGGACGGTTGATACGGGGCTTTCTAAGCCTTTTCAAAATAAGGTGGCTGCCAAGAAACTGTTGACGCATGATTTTACCGGTCAAAAGATCTGTTCCTCACTTTCAGTCGAAAAACTCTTTTTCTTTTATTATTTTTTTTATTGTTTTCCAAATCATACCCAGGCCAAACCAAGATATAATTTGAGGTACCAGTCCCATAAATCCCTGGTTAATTGCTTTTAAAATGTGCAAATCAATAATTCTACGTTGATTAGTACAGTCCTACGTTTAAATTTGCAATTTTAATTTTGAATAAAGTTGGAATATTCTTTAAAAATTGGCGATGAATAGTAATTTTGGTGAAAAGCCCTTGTTAATATCACCACTAAGAAAAAAAAAAAAAAAAAAAAAAAATCAGCACTTCTTTAAGTTTTCCTCAATGAAAACGAGAAAAAAATGAGAATGAGATTCACATTCAAAGAAGTAGAAAATTGAAAAAAAATATAAATGAAAGATAATTCAAACTACATGTGTTTTCCTTGCTTGCATAAAATATTTTTAATTTCTAGTAATAATTTTTCTTCAAAAATCGTCTTGTATTTAGCTACACTGGCTAGGTAAGACGGAGAGATGGGATGAAAACAAATTAAAGAATGTTTTATTCTTAGCCATTGCATTAAGGCCTGAAGTTATGATCATACTTGACTGGTTAGAACTGGAAGTTACATCAGATGGTTCTACTATCACCACAAGTGGCAACTTAATACCACGCTCTACCCGACTACTGATCAAATTCAAAAAAGTAGCAACAGGACGCGTACCTCTGCGTATATCAAGGACGTCAAGTTCCAAAGCAGTTTTGCACACTTCAATCGCATGTTTGATTGCCTCTTTCCCAAAAACTTTGCGGCAATTTTTATCACTTTGTATTTGTCCATCGTTATTTGCGGCTGTAAACAAGGATAAGACCCTTGCTTAAGCTTTTCTATCAACAGAATTGAACAATTACTCATAATCTATAAAAGAGAGTGCCCAAGGTATTAGACAACTAAGGTACTTCTCAATTATTAACCTAAGAGTGAACATTTGGTCGACACATCTTCTACCTTTTCTAAAACCACACTGGGTTTCTCTACAAACTTTGTCTACAGCATCTGTCAGTCTAAAAAGTATCATATAGTAAATTAATACCAGCAGAGACAAACTTAATGCCTCTACCCTTAAGTTACTCACTCTCATCACAAGAATTTTTCGGTGCTAGCAAAGCAAGGTAGGGTTTTACCATTGGCAAATGGTAATCTAATTTGCGTCCCCGTTTTAACATCCCTATTTTAAATGATAACAAATAAGAAAATCATAAGCTGCCAGGAGGGAGCTATTACAAGAGGGACCCTCTTTAACTCTCCTGAATGATCAAAATTTGTAAAGCTTAAATCAAAAGCAAGACAGTGTTTTCTAAACAGAAAATTTACTGAAACGAGGAGTTTCCATGACATATCCTCATATGTAAAACGGCAATTCTTCCATAGCCGAGATCCGCGAGATCATATCAATGTACAAGGAACCGCCGGGCGAAGCCGGTCAACTCGACCTGCTTATTCAACGTGTCAGCGAAAAGCGGGACCAGTTGATACAAAAGAAACGTGACATTGATGAAACCATTGCCGAACTTGACCAGGTTGAAGAGCAAAGCCTGGCAAGACTGGCTGAACTTGGCGTAGGAACCTGAACATGCCTGATGTGAGACGTTTGAAACCGGAAGATCGCGAACAATGGCAGGTGTTGTGGAAAGGCTATCAGGATTTCACATCAAATTATTGATGTTTCAGGAAGAAGCATTCCAGCGCCCATTGTTAGCAATACAGGAAGTTCCATAAGTTTTGATTTGAGCGCCTGTGAAACCGGAATCTACTTTCTGAAAATTCGAAGGGAGGTAGATGTTGAAACCTTTAAAATTTTAAAAAATTAAATTTTTTCTCTAAATATCACTAGTTCAAATACAAATCCTATCATGAAAAAATATCACATTCTACCAGCTCTATTGGCATTTACAATTGTCGCTTGTGATGGCATTGATGAGCCACTGAAAGATTTATCAAAAGAAGAGCAACCATAATACTCCAATATTTTAGATTTATAACGCCTAAAGCTATGTTTATCTAAATGAAAACTATCAGATTTAAAATCTAATATTTTTAATTGACGTGATACATAATCTATATCTTGGTAATAAAATAATTTAGGGGAAAAGAATTTTTGTACAATTTTAAAATAATAAAACATTAGTACAAATCCTATTCTATGGCTATTTCCTTTTATCGGCTTAACCATCTCCTGTACAATTTGATTAAATCTAAAATGAGATTTTCTGCATATTGAAAAAAAATATTTTTTGGATCTTAAATCTGGGCTTTAGCGTCTTTTCTAAAGTTTTGACTGGGACACTATGGCACACTTCTTCGAATGGACCACCATCTTTTGACCAGAATTTGTACTTCTGATGTTCTTTTAACAACCGGGTTAAAGCGAATAATTTCTATGGTGCCACAAAAACTAGTAATTTGGTTCGTTTTGTTATTAGTTTTACATATGTTAGTTTTCTCAGAGGTTTATTCATTTGTGCTCTTTTGATGTGCTTACCTGCATGTTTAGGTTGATCTGCACGGAGGATGGCGTCGGCGCCATCGCCCGGGGTGCCCAGGTGATCGTCTGCGGCGACAGCAAGCAGCTGCCGCCGACGCGCTTCTTCGAGCGTCGCATCGAGGACGGCGACGACGCCCCCGAGGATGCGATCACCGACATGCCGAGCATCCTGGACGAGTGCCAGGCCGGTCCGCTCCCGATGATCCCGCTGCGCTGGCACTACCGCAGCCGCGACGAGAGCCTGATCACGTTCTCCAACCGCCACTTCTACGAGGACTCGCTCGTCACGTTCCCGAGAATTCCGAAAGATTCCGAAGAATAGCCATCTGATAAAATCGGATAGCAGCAATTATGTGATTGACCGTTTGCTATGGACTTCGAAAGGGCAGTTTATTTTGACGCAAGAAGATAGCAGCCTCATCTGGAATGATATGCGATTCGGCATGATGGACGGATGGGAAGGGGAAAAGGAGCCAGTATATACCTTCAGTTATAAGCTTCTAGAGAAAGGGGACGAGTTCGTAATCGTCGCAGCTGGCAATTACAACAAAGATGAAGAGAACTGGCCAAAATAGCTTTCAAAAATTATATAAGTTTTTTTTTGTAATGTCATTCTTGAGTGATTTTAGGCTCTTTTTAAAAATTCCAGCAAATCTGCTTTTAAAATTTTATTTTACCTGTAAACTAACGAAAATAGTATTTACCATTCTGAATCACCCAAAAATGGTGATTTTTTCACATTAGACAGATTTTTTAGAGAAGTTTTTTAAAACTTTTGGTTACTCTGCTCTGTTTTACCTTTTGGAGCCCCCTTACGGGCTCGAAATATAAAAAGAGCGATCGAAAAAGCAATAAATGGCAATAATGGGCAGCCCAGCTGCAACTTTTTTCCTCAACCGTTGCAATATAGTCGTGCGAGATTCCCTCATCATAAATTCCTAGTTGAGCTCGTCGGTTTTAAACACAAAGTTAAACACGGTTCGTCCTCAGCAACGCCGACACGCCAAAGCCCTGAATCCAATCGGGGTCGATGTCAAAATCAAAGTGATCATGTTGGGTCCCGCCAATCTTACAGAACTGATTTGCTTGAACAATGGTCCCACATCGCCCCGCTTCTTGAGCTCGAGTTGGCCGATCTCGTTTTGAGTCTCCAAAACGATGAGAAGAGGAGCAGGAGTACAAACGGCCACTTAGTCCACCATCCAAGCGGAACTTCTAGGTCTGTAGGGACGAACGACAGGCGGAAGAGAGCTCTGGCGTTGTCGGAGAACACGGCGGTTACTGCCACTGAATTCCTGCTTGCATCGAATCGGAACGACGTGACTGTGCCGGCATCCAACGTGTCGCCCAATCCGAGAATGCGATGAAGATCGCCCAGACGCGGAGAGTGGAGCGTAGGAGCGCCGCCGTCGAGGACCGCAGCAAAGATCGAATTTACTGCTTTTTTTTACTTTTCAGCTTTTGCGGCTGAAGTTGAATAGTGAGCAATAAATAAAATAAAAATAAATAAGCAATATAAAGCTTTGACAGCAAGAGTTCAAGAATATACTTTCAAATCTAACCCTCTTAGAAATATTCTTAACTGAAAATCTTTGATCTGAGGTCAAGATTTCAATTTTCACCTTATTTTTATTTAATTTGGGGGTTAATATTTAATGAAATCAATACTAGCAAAATTCATTTATGCCTCATATGAAATTTTTAGTTGCCTTCCCTCATCAGACTTAAGGTTAAAATATAAGTATTTAATAGAGGCCCAGTACCTATAAATACAGCCAAAAAGCAAAACAAGAAAATAAACAAAAGCAACCAAAAGTAATGTATTTCATAAGAGTTTATGTGTATGTTTGTGCCTAAAGTCACTATATATTTTTCAATAAAGCACTTGTTTATTTGAAATTCTTCCTTATTCCTTCTTGATTTTTTAGTTCCTGCTATTCTGGATGTCTTGGTAACTTGAATGTTTCCTCTGGTCCCTTGAGTTTCAAGTTATTTTCATTTTATAAATACCTATATAGAAGCTCAAACCAACCAAAACTGCAAAAAAAACAAAAAACAAAAGACAATTAAATGATAGGTTTTTATGCTTGTCATAAGCAGAATAACAGAGGAACATAATAAAAATCAAAACTAGAATACATGAAAAAAAACTATCTGTGTTCAATAACCCAAATAAGTTGGACCCCTGCTTTGGAGCTAATATTTAAAACGTGCAAGAAATCGGTAAATCACAAGAATATATTCCGGAGTTCTACAGTGAACAAAGTAAAGAATAAGCAAACTGAACTTTTACAATTAGAAAATTGCAAAATAAAGAATTGAAATTTGAATTTTTACTTTGAAATTTGAATTTTTGAAAATTGAATCTTGAAATTTGAATTTTTGAAAATTGAATCTTGAAATTTGAATTTTTACAATTAGAACATTGCAAAATAAAATATTACTTTTAAATAAAACCTTAAAATCTGATTTGCTGAGGTTTCCAGGAATTGTTATCATTATATATTGAACATCACAGTTCATTTTTATAGTTCTTTCCAGTAGTCTTGATTATTATTGGTTTCAGCAACAATACCAAAGGAGCCAACAGCTTCGTATGGAACTTAGGAGATGGGTCTAGCAGTACGCTAGAGAAACCTGGATTGGTGTATGGTAAAGCTGGAAACTACATCGTACAGTTAATCGCTACCACTGCCAACGGGTGTAAGGATACTGTTGCAAACTCAGTAACCGTAAACGCACTTCCAGCCGTAGCCTTCAACCTCAACGACACTTGCGACGGAAAGGCCGTGAACATGCAGAACCAAACGTCTGGAGCAAACTCCTATGCTTGGAACTTTGGTACAATTTCATATAACTTTGTTATAAGTTTCCCATTTTGGTGTTTTCTCAATTTTGCCCCCTTCACAGAATTGTTGGGTCCCCCTAGATGTATTTCTGCGTAGTCTCTCATTAGGAGACTTCTTGACTGCTCTCCTAAACCTGATATGTTAATTTTATCAATTATTCTGTATTGCTGCTGAGTCAACTGCGGCTTTTCTGCTTAGCAATTACTTCAATTGTCTCATTTCTGTGCGGTCTTTCACACTTGAAAAAATAGCTAGTCTTTACCAGCCGAGAAGTCTTAGGAAATATTGAACGCTGATGAGGGGGAAAGGCAAAATCTGGGAAACTACTGTTTTTTTCTTACGAAAAGTAGTGTGTTTTTTCTTTTATCCAATTATTCTTTGCTAATTACTGCATCATATTTGGTGAAATCTGAGGGGACTTTCTGCGTTTACTATATCATACAAAATTAATGGACATATTGGTGCAGCAATTTCCCAGATATTTTCCTTATTAAAAGTAAATAAGTAAGGTTTAAAAATGAACACTAAAGTCTATTGGATACTTGTATAATGAACCGCCAAATTACATTGGATAATTGGTAGAGGCATAATTTCGGGGGGGGGGGGGCATGAAGGATAGTTTTCGCTCCCCCAATAATTTGGAAAAAATAACAATCCCCCTTGAATATCAGCTATTGACCCCTCTTTTCCCCGAATGAAAATGTTGGAGCTACTCCCCTGATAATTGGTAATTTTTAGGGTTGTTCAAAGGCATTATTTTGAAAAAGGCTACAGCTATAAATCATCTTATCCTAAACAAAACTGAATTATGATCTACTTAAAAATCAGAATAAATTGCAAACCTTTGTGATTTCCAGCACTGGACCTTCTTGTGGTGGTATTGCTGCTCGTGTCCCTGAGGGTCATAGAGCTGCTGCATGTACTGCCCCCACTGCTCAGAAGTGATGTTGCCTATAGGCTATATTGGCTTTATCCTGCACCAGAAGGTTCTAAGATAACTATTTAGGAGGTAAAACATTTTCCTCTGATTCCTCGCGGTGTACCGTTCTTTCTTTGCCTTCAAGAAAACACGATATTGTGTGGCCGTGTGAGGGTGTAGAGCTAGCTCCGTGACTTGGCGGAGCCTGAGTTTTTAGCATGAACAATGAGGGTGTTGCATCTAAATAAGAAAAAAGAACTGCTTCATATAGAAACAGATGTAAAGGCTCTTTAGCGCCAAATCGGTGATTTAAGTCGAAAATAAAATCATCCTCAAAGTGAAACTAAACCTTATTATAGTTGTAGGTATTCTGTTGATTCTACGCCATATTTGATCTTTTACCATTGTTCTGTTTCCTTTGCATCAGACCTGTCATAAACTGAATTCCCCGTCCTGGCACAACAGGAGAGTGACAACAGCAGTCCCCCCGACAGCTTCTCGGACAGGCGTCGCTCCCCCTCCTGTTCGCGCAGCACCTTCACGCGCGCCGCGACCATCTCGGGGCGGCACAGCTCGTAGGTGCCGATCTCGAGGCTGTGCAGCCAGCGCGCCCAGGCCTCGAGGGTGTACCCCGCCGGATGGGCCCGCGCCGCGATCGTCTTCGTGCGCAGTCGTCGCGCCAGGTCGACCATCACCCGTCGCTGCCCCTCGCGGTGCAGCATCTCCATCACCTCGCGCACCTTCTGCTCGTCGCCGGGGGTGGCCAGCAGGGGGCACGGGCACGTGGAACGTGTCGTTCCGGGTCTCGCCGTTGGTGTCGGGTGGCGTGCTCAACTACCAGGCGTGGACCTGGGACCCCGCGACGTCGCGCATCGAGCAGACCAACGGCCTCGAGCTGCGCTGGCAGTAGCCGTTCGAGCTGACCGTTTCATCGACGCGACCTGCTCGTCGGGAGTCAGAGGCCCGGCGAGCGGGTTGTTTTGCGTCGGGGCGGTTCGGTGCGGCATCGCGGCGTCGTGAGCCATCGGGTATGACGCGCGAGTGACCACTGCAGACTACTTCGGAGGCAATCCGGTTTCGTATGGCATCACATGTCCTAAACTGAGAGCATTTGCAGGTCATGATATGCCTACAGTTACTTAATGTCTGCATCAGTATTGGTCGTGTCTTTTAACATTTATGGGACAAAAAACAAGGATCTTACCATTGATGAACTTTACAGTAAGTTGGAAATTGTAGGCTTGCAGGAACATCTTTTGACAAAAAAAGTGTTGACTTCCAGCGCTGCAGCGTTATCACTTTTTTCACAACAAATATTATTTCTACTTCTAGAAGGCCAGCGGCATGTGTCTCTTTTTTTTTATCTGGCCTTGCTGTAATTCAAAATGAGAGAAGAAGATTATCTTAAGCAAAGCTGTGATACGGGGACCTGTAATTTGTCTCCTTTTTTCTCGAGGAAAAAGGAGACATACACCGTAAAATAAAATAATTTTGAATTTGCTGGGAATGCTTGAATTCGATTTATTCCCCTTAACAAAGCATTAAAAATCGGTTTAGAATATGTTCTCTTTATCTCCGTTAGCCTCAGTCTTTAAAACAATCATAGCCAAAAAACTTATTTGGTTTCAAACAGCATTTCCGGAGTGGCGTGCAGATCGCGGCGCCATTCGGTGATTTCCGGCAGCAGCTCGGCAAAACGGTTTTTAATGGGCATGGGGCATCCTCTTTGCAGGGCTTCTATCTGTTACAGCGCGGGGCCAAGGTCAATCTTGGATCCATCGGAAAACCGTTCGAACCGGAAACGAGAGATGTCATGGCCCGCCGCACGACCAGAGACAAGATTGGCGACAATCCGGCCAAATCCCGGACCAATGCCAAAGCCATGGCCACACATGCCGGTGGCCGGCTTTTATTTAATTTTCACGGTTCAGCATAGGAACGCCAAAAAAATAAGGTACTCCCAAAAAACTTCATAATTTTGAAAGAGTTAGAAGCGGAATCTTAGAAAATCTTGGTTTTCAGGTATAAATAAAACAAAGATGGGCGTAGGGGGAAAGCATGTTTTTATTTTTATTTTCTTAGAACTAACTAAGTTTGTGTCTGTAACATACTGCTTTTTGAATTACAGTCGCCACATAAAAAAAAATGGTTGAAAATATCTAAAAAATGCAAACTTGAAAAAATTAAGAGGGTGTGTTTTTCGCTGCCGTTACCTTCACCCGCAAGTTCGTCCAAGGCTTCGGTGTGGTGTCGGCCACGATTATGCTCACCATTTCCGGGTTCCCTGAAGGCGCGAAGCCGAGCGAAGTACCGGTGGACGTGGTGAATCATTTAGGCGCGCTATATGCCCCAACGATATTTTCAGTGTGGATGCTTATGATCGCCTGCCTCGGCTTGTATAAAATCGACCGAGCCCGCCATGAGGAAAACCTCCGCACCCTAGGCCGGGCATAGCGAGCGTAGTTAGAGGTTCCTGTTTGGTGCGTACCCGTTGATCTGCGCGGTGCTCAACGTGAACTGGTTCTTCAACTCGGGTGCAGCGCAGATCTTTGTGAAGCCGTTCGGGCGAAGTGCGGCACGCGTGATCTACGCGATCGTTGGTCTGTTCTTGATGGGCCTGGCCGTATCTCCGCACATGCTTGACTGATATGGGACTCACGCATCTCGACGACGAAGGACGCGCTCGCATGGTGGATGTGGGCGCCAAGGACATCACCGAGCGATTGGCGCGCGCGGAAGCACGCGTGACCATGCCGCGGCGTTATCGTTGGTGACGAATGTACGCACGGGAAGGGGACCGTACAGACCATTCTCAAACTCAATCGTTATCGGCGGTGTCGTAATTCCAGCCGTGCCGGCGCCATGAAGTATACAATGGCCAAGTTCTACCGCGTGACCGGGGCGTCCACACAGAAAAACGGCGTCAATCCGCATATCGTATTTCCTTCATTTCTTGATCATATGGAGATTGGTGAGGCATACCACAAGCACGTGATGCCGTGGGACGAGATTGAGGCCCAGCCGCTGATCAAGGCCGTAGCACAACTGGGAAAATCACAATTATCTTCATAACAAGATTTAGTGAACTGGACAACTACTGAAGGGAATGCAGCACTGCAAGAAGTGTCCTCCTATAATGGTGAATTGAGTGTGCTTTTTCAAAATTTTACTCCTGATGTTTGTGGTAACTATTATTTTCATTTGAAAAATTTGTATATATTATTTAGTTTGGTTTATTTGGATTGTAACCTTATATGTACAAAGGTGTGACCCAGTGTTACCAAATGTCTGGCTTTTAATCATGCCCCTAAAGTACCATCGAGGGGCAGCCACCCCCATGTCATATGTTCTCCAAATGCATCCGATAGAAATTTTGAGTTGGTCATTTGTTCAAAAATAGTCCAAGGATCGCAGAACAATAACTCCGCGGCTGACAGAATTCCCCAGAGTCTGGGGGTAGGGCTGTGGGGCGCCTTATATGCCCCAGGGGTATATAAGGTTATTATGGAAGTGGTGGTTGTGTGATCTTTAGAATGGGTTCATTTGATTGGAAATCTAGTTTCCTCTTAAGAGTAAAACATGATGGAGAGCAGCTAGCTCCCATAGGAAGAAGTGGAATCAAAACCACAAAAGGTATACTTTCATACCACTATTTTCAGTTTTTTGGAGAGCCCTGTCTCTTTCTCTCCTGAGGCCAGTTATTTGTTTGAAATTATAATATGCACCAAAGAGTATTTTAATGAGTAATACTAATTGGAGACGAGAGATGGAAGTTGAAAATAGAATAGAAACTAAAACCTAGGGTTTTTAATGCCATTGAATGTAACACCATGAAATGCTACCTGTGGAATTTGTGTACTCTTTCCACTTCCTGTCTCCCCAAGCAATACGCAGGCGACAGCAATGCGCCAGTCAGCCTGGCCGACACCGGCTGCGATCAGGACAAGTGTCGAAAGCAAGGGCGCCGCATAGCTGGACGCGCCGAGGATCTGGATATTGCCGTGCTTGACGCCGTAGTCCCAGACATAGAAGGCCGCCCCGACAGGCAACAGTCCCAGACCGGCGACGGCAAACCATTGGCCAGCGTTTTCGGGCCACACCGTGTCTTCGAGCGCCAGATCACAAACCAGCGACAGCATCGCCGTTGCGGCACAGAAACCGGTCACCAGTGAAAATTGATCACTGACCACAACGATTGCCACTTCGTCGATAGTTGGAGCATTGTATCTACACACATGTTGGCCAGTAGGCGTTTTTTCAGGGAAATTATAATTTTATGCGTATCAGTAAGCATCAAATCGATTGCTGTTTTGAACAGACGCAATAAATCATTATTTTCGTGGAAAAGATGTTGCAATTTGGAAACGATAGTCCTTTCAATGTTGGGAGAAATTTTGCAACGTGCATTCAATTCAGAATTGCTATCACTGATGAAGTACAGTTGTAAAAATGGTCAAAACCTATTTGACCAATCCAATTTGGTCAAATTGGTTTTGTTGGTTCACTGTCTTGTGAAAAAAGTCCTTATTATTCTCTCTTTTGTTGTTGTATTATAGAAAGGCAGTGTCGTCTTTGTCATTATTTTCCCTTCTCCAGTAAACCCAGTCATGAGCCGCGGTGGTGTTTTTTCAGATCTTATTCTTGCCTTGCTTAGGAAAATGATGTAGACTATCATCTTGTTTTTCGGGGACTTCGTGGTTGTGGAACATTCGAAGGAGGTGATCGTACCATCTCGTTAAAAATTTTACTGGGATACTTTGTTTTCCAAGAACACAAAAAAAAATTCTCTTTTTTTCCATGAACAATAATAAATTTCCAGCTTCCACAAATGAACGTGGAAAACTTGTTATTAGCCAGTGCTAACAAATCACCAATAACAAATTAGTTTTTGCGCACTCTCCCCCCCCTCTTTCTTATGATATTCAAGATTTTTCTGCTAATCACATAATCAGCTAATTTCAATCTCATTGCTAATCAGCTAATCACAATTCCTTGTATTTTCATCTCCATTTTAAAAGTGGGTGGATAATTAAGATGGAGAGAATGGAGAAGCTTAGCTTTGTATCGTTGCAAGAATTTGTCTTGATTATCTCTAGGAATTAAAAAGAAAGTAGTATTACAAATTTTACTTGAACACCACATGTTAAGCACAAGATAGAGAATAAATCCTCCATTTAGAATACTTTGGAAACATAACTGGAAAAAGTTTTCAACCACAGAAAAATTGCTCACGAAATGTTTGAAACCCTAATGCTAATTGTTTGCAACTGATAAATTCAGTATACAAAAGTGAAGAAATAAGACACCTTTGGCATGATTCTTCCTAAATTTGATATATTTTTCCACTTAAAACTTTTCCCATCTTCCTTAAAAAAAAAAGAAGAAAGATAAGGGATATTTCTTCATAAGACACAGGGAATTTTTCTGGCTAACAACAATTGTCATTTGGTAAATCTCATAAGTTGAATAATGCTGCATATACTTTTCTTTAATTAGTCAGCCAAGAAATAGTTGGCTCCTCATCAAAAAAGTTTTTCCAAATTTGAGTTGCAAGCTTAAAATTTAAAATTATTTGCTGTAAAATTTATTCTTATATGATTAATCGGCCTATTTACTTAACATCACCATAACATTTTTTGTATTTTGGCTGAAGCTTTCACCATTCTCATGTGGTGAAGTAACTGATCATCTTTATGTTCCATATTTTGTTTTTAGAATTCCCTTAAAAGTTTATGTGTTCAATTGATTCTGACGGTCAGTTTTTATTACTTTTACAGCACTGAATAACTTCTCGACGTTGACATTTGAAAATGGAACCCATTTCGAAAACAAGCGTGTCTCCAATTTTACTTTGTTATCAAAGTGGTTTTTATCTTTTTTATATTACGGTTTTTTTTTCTTTGAACAAAAAACGATGTTATTATTTGGTTATTATTGTTTATTATTGTTGTGAGCAAAACCAATATTGTTTATTTTTATTTAAATTAGTCCATAGACCACAGCTCTTTCAAATTATAAAGGCTGTTGACTTTCAAAAATCCCAGTAAGTATGCTATGCTTATTTATTTAATTGAAAGCAGTGTGTGCGACAGTCAGATTGTAGAATTAGAAAATATAATTAGAAAATTAGAAAATAAACCCGTCTCCAAAAAAACTAAAAAGAAAATACTAAAAAAACTAAAAAAGCTAAAAACTAAAAAAAACTAAAAAAAGGTTAAAAAACTAAAAAGTAAAAAAGTAAAAAACTAAAAAAAGATAAAAACTACAAAAAAAAACTAAAAAGAAAAAAACTAAAAACTAAAAAACAAAAAACTGAAAAAGAAAAAAAAACTGAAAAAAAATAAAAATAAAAAAAACTAGAAAAGGTAAATGTATTCAAGCCGAAGTAGCTGAGTTGGTAAAGCGTTATGTTCCAGGTTCTAGGTTCGAACCCAACCACATCACAAAATTTGGTAAATTTTCCAGCTGCTGGAAACAAGGTTTTATAACACAAGTCCCAAAAAAATGCACCAGTCTTACTTTCGCCAACACATACCTCATTTCACTTACTTCCGTTTTTTCCGAACTTACCAAAGTTTTCCTCTGTGACTGGCTTTAAAGTTAAAATTTGTCCATGTATTTACACTTTGGTAATCTAAGGAAAACTTCCACCACCCATTACCTTGTGCACTTAATACATACCATCATAAGTAACCTTGAGAAACAAAATGTTTGGAATGAAACGTAAGGACAAGAAGAAGAAAAAAGACGAAAAAGTAAAAACAAAACAAAAAAAAATCAACAACAACAAAAACTACAATGCCAATCAAAATAAATGTTTTAAACAAATTCAAAAGGAAAGACAGGGAAAAAAAGAAGGGAGGAGAGAACCAACTCTCTAGGCATAAGAGGTGGTCAGTTAGCTCTGTTTAAATTGTCCATATGAATGGCATAGCCAAATTTTAACTGGTAGGGAATTCCATATGGATGCACAACATAAAACTGGACAGTTTTATGTTGTTCCGGCCATTCGATCAGCCGGCAGCCATCGTCCATTTCTCCAAAACCGAGATAGCGCAACTCACCCTCGTCTGAAACCCTATATAAATCAACATGATAAATTAGGCCACGTGGAAGGTCATAGGGCTCCACCAGTGTATAGGTCGGACTCGGGACCGCCCCGTTGTGGCCCGCGCCTTCGATGAACGCCCGCGCGAAGGTCGATTTTCCGGCGCCGAGTTCGCCACTCAGCAGCAGCGTCCAGCCGGTCAAGTCTTCCGGCATCGCTGCCAGCAGTTCGCTGTTGTGGTTTATGCGTCACCTCCTTAAATGGGTACTTTGATAATAATAAGCTGCTCAAAATGCCAAAGTATTTTTAAAATTCGATTTTTTTTTTCTGTCGAAAAAATCTTCACCTTTGTTCCTCAAGGTTTAATCCCCATTCCCCAAGTAAACAGTTTTCTGGGTACCCATGTATTGGTCCATTCTGTGTTTCAGTAGGCTATCGCGTTTGGTTCTGAGCGTTTTGCTATTTAAAAGTTTTTTCAATTTACAAAAATACGTCGCGTCGTCTTTTCTTATTCACCATCGATGGCTGGCTGGAGCACAGGGGCAAGCGGTACGAGTAAATAAATCTGACCCCTTTTTACAGTGAGTCAGTTGAAGTACGGCAGTAGCTCTCGAAGGTTTTGCTGCAGCGCTGCACCCCTCTCTGATGTATGCAGCCACACCAGCGCTGCGCAGTTCAACAGCACGGTGATCCAAAAGTTGACGCGAAACGAAGTCTTCCTGGATTTGTGTCGGAGGTTATGCTGGGCGAGCATTGCGCCGGGCCAACCACCCGCCAATGCCAGGAGGTGCAGGGTAGCCAGCTGCTAACCTCATTTCCTACCTTAACCGCAGCAGTGTTATTCTCTAACACACCCCTAATCCCTTGAATGTCTTTGTCTGGTATACCATACAAGGATAAAAACCTTTGCTAAAGTTCTTCTATCAACGTAATCGAACGCCTACTGATAATCTATAAAACTGAGGATCAAAGGTTTGATAACTCAGGTACTTCTCCATTATTAACCTAAGAGTGAAAATTTGGTCGACGTATCCTCTACCTTTTCTAAAACCGTACTGTTCTTCTCTTAAAATTTTGTCTACATTTTGTTTCGGTGCAATTTATTGTACCGGCAGAGTTTAATATTTCTCTCAAAAAGTTAGTTTTTTTTAATTTTGCGGGCGCCTTAGCGGAAGTCTCTGCCGAAATATCTGCTTTGTCTTTTCGTTTTATTCAATGGTTTAAAATCACCCTCGTTTGGTTTTATCTTTTTTTTTATTTTTTTTTTCTTCTTCGCTTTTTTGTCCAACGAAACATAACTGGGTATGTATGCAAATCGCTCTAGATAACACTCTCTTTTCATATTGTTTGGTTTTGTATTATTTTCGGCGAAATTGCGGGATAGCGACACGGGCGGCGGCGATCAGGTTCATGCGTCCTCCTGCGCGGGCAACCCTGCCACCAGCCTGGCCCAGCCTTCGGCGTCGCCGCCCTTCTCGGGGCGCATCCCGAAACACTGGAACACCAGTTCCCCGTCCCCGTCGAACGCCTCGACCGAGATGGCTGGACCGCGCTTGGTAGGCTTGTCGACAAGCCAGACCTCGGTGATGTGGTCTGCGCGAAGATGTAGGTTGAAACGGTCGTCCAGCACATTCAGCCACGGACCCATTTGACAGTGAATAGATATAAAAATTATTTAACTGGATATTTCGAACAAATTTACAGTGTTCATCATCAGCAGTAAGTATTAGTGTTCATCGCTCTTTACACTAAAGGTTGAATTTTGTCCCAATTCCTTAAGAATGACCCCTGAATCACAAAGGCCGTAGAATAAATACTTGAAATTACTAAAAATACTTTAAAGTACAGAGCGAGGTATTGTGGAGGAGATGAATTCCATTATTTACTTAATAATTTCTGTTCTTTTTAGGTTTTAATGCTGCTCCTTACTTATAGCAAGAAGTTTGACTTCTTCATCAACTATCAGTTTTAGATCTACATTATCTTTCGGGAAATGTTAATCTCGCATATCCACAGGTCATCCGACATGATATTTTTGGTACTCCAAAGAAATTTAATCTCACACTTATGGCAACGCACGCATATATTTCCAATAATTTCTCCATTGGTGCTTCTCTCATAGTTCAAACATTCGTCTTTTCGAGCATTCAATGCAAGGGTAACACTATAGTGTATGCTAGTTTTCTTTAAATATTTCTTTTCCACTTTTTAAAAAGTTAAAAATACCTAAATTTTTCTAATTTTTTCAAACTAACAACCTCTAGCTCCTTCGAAGAGAACGGATCCGTTCCAATTATGTCAATCACGTATCTATAACTTTTGCTTATTCTTCCCATCAAGTTTCATCCCGATTTCTCCACTCTAAGCGTTTTCCAAGATTTTAGGCCCCCCCCCACCCCAAAGTCACCGAATCCAATAGAGATTCGATAGGGATACAAATCTTTTTATAAGTATAAGATATACGTAACTTATAAATTAGCTTACGTAAAGAACTTTTCAAACTTTATGACCCCCCCCCCCCCGTTGTTAGGTTTGAGATACGATTTTGCCAGGCTCCACCAGTTTTTGTATTGTCCTCCTTATTGTCTCTTTTATAAGCTAAGGGATTCAACTAAAATGATTCAGAAAGGTAGCTCCTTTGGTGGCTCCCGTAAAACATAGCCCAATCATTTCAGTTTGACGTTCTTTGATCATAAGGGCAACGTTTCTTTCGATGTGGGACATTCTTTGTATCTCTAAGTTGGATATGTGGTCACGCAGATGTATCCTGAGGATTTTTCGAGCAAATGAAGATTGATTTTGGTCTTGTATTCCGTAATTCCGCCGTACGTCCGCAATATGGTCTGAATGATGGGGGCCGTTTTTCGGTTTTTATCCAAATACTCGAAAATTCCAGCTTTGGAGGCCACAAACTGCAAGGTGGTCTTTTCCTGAAAGTTTTCAGATAATGCAATTACCGAGTTTTGGTCCAAGATTCGAAGTGCGTTGAAAGCCATATTTGGATGGAACTCATACCGTTTACAAAACGCATTGAACTTAAAGGACATGGGTTCCAACACAGATATGTTGCCAGCAACAATAAATAAAAATAACGGGCGTTTTTAGACCTGGTGGGCTTTTTGAGACACTCTTTACTATCGTTTAATGCAGAGCTTTTGAATCTTGAATTTCTATGAGCCGAGTGCAGTAATGATTGTCTAATGCCAAGACTATGTGGCTCTCTCTAGAACTCACCTTAGGTACCCAGGCCTCTGCTCATCACGATCTAAAATCAGTTTAGTAGCTTGCTAGTTTTAATAACCAGAGGTGAATAAAATTTGGATAGCATCTTGCCAACCTAGACAACACTTTCTTTACATTGCTTTTGTTTTCATATGATCGATCACTCAGATAATTCTTGTACAAACCCCTTCTCCTCTCTATTAAATATAAAGTTTTTTTTTTCACTAATGTTACCAGCTGCAGTCTTAACTTTATTCCCTGAGACACCATCTGCAACTTCACAATTTTTTTTTTTTTTTTTTTTTTTTATTATTATTCCCACCATCTTCCACATTGTCAAACTTTAAACTGTCAAGTTTAGTATTAAACTTTTCCTGGAAATTTTTTCTCAAATTCTCATCCTGGAGGAGTCTGCTTTTCCTTAGATAGCATGGATGGGGAAACAAATAGGAGCCACCGTAATCTAGAATAACAATAACTATTTATAAGATAAGAATAAAAATATATAAATAATTATCTATAAAATGTAAATAAAATGTGTAAATATCATATTACTACTAACTACTGCTACTAACAACTCACCGCAGCACCATGCCGCCTGAGGCCAACACAGCTACGCAAGCTCCTCCTCCACCTCAATCTATTCAAAACCTCCTTCTTTACACCCTCTCAGGAAGTTCCCATTTCTTTATAGTAACCGAAACTCTAAAAAACGGAATTTTAATACCAATAGTTACATCAAAACAATCGTATTTTTATGCTGATTTGAAACAATAAGGTTTCATCAAGTTTAATATTACCCATCAAAAGTTACGAGCCTTATAAAATACCTTATTTTAGAAAATAGGGGGAAACACCCGCTAAATGTTATTGAATCTCAACGAAAATCACACCATCAGATTCAGCGTATCAGAGAATCTTACTGTAGAAGTTTCAAGCTCCTATCTAAAAAAAATGTGGAATTTTGCATTTTGAGAGTGAGACAAATAAAAGCACTTCTGACTACAATAAATTCATCTAGCTGATAAATCGCGATTATTTCAGTTAACGACAAATATGTTGCATTGAGTTAATTCCTTTCAAGTTAGGTTTGTTTAGGTTCACTTAGCTTGGCGAAACACACAGAGTCAGAGACATAAACACACAAAGGGAAACAAGGAAACACCCGCCAAGACACATAGGCGCAGAAAGACAGAGAGAGATAGAGAGAAAAAGTCAAAAAAAGAAAAACCATGTCTCTAGAAATATTATTCGTCCAATTTTTTTGGTCACTTAAAAAAGGACACTAGAACTTTTAATTTCCGTTAGAATGAGCCATTTTGCGACATCCTAGGACCACTGAGTAGATACGATCGCCCCTGGAAAAAAAAAAAAAACAAATAAACACACATCCGTGATTTGTCTTCTGGCAAAAATTGCGAAATTCCACATTTTTGTAGATAGAAGCTTAAAACTTCTACAATTAAGTTTCTCTGATACGCTGAATCTGATGGTGTGATTTTTGTCAAGATCGTATGACTTTTAGGGGGTGTTTCCCCCATTTGGCAATCTAGCGAGTATCAAAAACAATACCCAGTTAAGTCTAAAAATTTAGCAAAAAACTCATTAAAAAGAATCGCAACCGTACATACCTTTCACACGCTGTTAAACCTGGCGAATGTGAGCTATCCTATGGAAATGTTAAACATGAGTTTTGGATCAGCTCAATTTGATTCCTTAGCACAACGTGCATTTTATAGAACTGACAAAACTATTTTAAAATTAGATTAATTTTAATACTGCTTATATTAACCATTCAAAGTGTAATCATCAACATTCATTTCTGTTTACCTTCCCCAGATTTCCCTCTAATGACTTTTCACTATTAAAAAGGGCACTAGAACTTCCAGTTTCCAATCAAATAAGCCCCATCCAAAGTTTATACAACCATCTAATCCATTAAAACCTTATATGACCCAAAGCATAGCTTGTAGCCCTTACTCCTGGGCTCTGGAAGGCTGTGTCAACCCTGAAGGCATTGTTATATGTTCTTTGGACTATTTTGAACAACATGGCTATCTCACAATTTTAATCAGATTCGTTTGGGGAAAAGAGGGCGTCAGAGGGGAAGAAAATACCAAAAAATCTCAGTCATTCCCTTTGCAATTCCAGTGGGCTTTCCCAGTAGGCAGAGTTAGTATAATATATGAATAATCTCAGTTGCCCAAGTGCTTGAAAATCCGATGTACTTGGTCAGTCACAAATCTTAGAAAACATCTTATTTAAGGTCTCCCATTGCCTTCAAACGGTTCATTTAACTGATAAACTATTTAAATTATTCTTATTCTATGCCTATCTACCTTAGTTCTGCCCTCGGATGGATGGATGATAGACTGTCTATCAAAAAGTACTGAAAAATTTGTAAAACCTTCTGAATCATCGTCTGAAATTACCATGATCATAAGTAAATTGCTTAAAATGTCAATTAGATACTTAGAATCAGTTTATGATGATAATCTTATGGCTATTGCTGCAGAATGGCTCGTGTTTCCAAGAAAGTATGAAAGGTTTTCGAGGAAAACCTCATTAATTTATTTTCAAAATTTTTGTTGAAACAAAAAAATAGAGTTGAACCTGGAATTCTATGTTGTTGTCACTGTGTCGATCGTTCCATAAAGTAACAAATCGCCGTGGAATGGATACAGAAGATTTGTTAATCAACGGGGTGCGCACGCCCTGCGTGGATGCCGGCGGTGCCGGCGAGGAAGCTGTGCTGTTTGTGCACGGCAACCCGGGCAGCGGCGCTGACTAGTATGCGCTGGCGACCAAGGCCGCCAACTTCAGCTGCGTGATAGTGCCGGATATGCCCGGTTTTAGCACCGCGGAGAAACCTGCGGATTTTAACTACACGGTGGATGGATACGCCGGGCACCTGGATGCGTTGGTCAAGGCGCTGGGCGTCACCCGGGTGCACCGCGAAAAGAATGAAATGAGAATATAAGCTCATTCAAACTGAAGAGAACAAAATGATTAGATGTAATTTCTTAAAGCTAGTCTTGCTTGTTTAGCAGTCTGTCTCAAAGGCCTTTTCGTAGTTGGTTCTCTACTATTATAAATCGGTTTAGTAAAATATTTTGTTAGATCATTTTTAATTAAATTTGAGTATAAAGAATTTAGTAAATATTCCCAAAAGTCCCTGTTCAAAGAAATATTATTATTTATTTTGAGATTAATTTCGATTGATTCTCGAACCACCTGCTCTTTCTTAATCTAGAGCGCCCTGAAATTTGCCTAAAGGACAGGTCTATACCTATTGAAATTTTGACAAAACAACATTTTACTTTAATTTTTAGTTGCAAGTTGCTTTTTCTCTGCCTTAAGTTCTGAAAATGCAATTCTTGTTATTTGAGTAGAATTCTGAGCCATATCAATGTTTTTTTCAAAATTAGGAAATGTATTTGTATATCTTTAAAACCTTATAAATTGGGGTTGGGGTTATATTCTAGAGGTTTCACTTTTATAACATACATATTTTTAAAGGGGATGCCAACAATATTCTATTTTAAAATTTGTCAATTTGTAATACAATTTGTCTTTTATCCTTATAATCTTTATTCATATAATATTTTGCCCTAGAAAAGTGTTACAACCTTCAATGTTTTCTTCTCATATGTTCCTTTTTTAATAACGTATATTCAAAATCTGGATCTCAAAACCCTCAATAATAGGCCGTGTTCTAGTTAAGTGCAAGACGTAAAATACCGCTGGGTATCTTTCCAGGCAATGGTAAGTTTAAGGTCAAAATGACCGGTAAATTCCTCGCTACATCCCCGACTTGATTTCTTAAAGAAAATGATTGCTAAGTTGAATCAATGTTAAGGGGACGAGAGCTATAATTAGATTAATAATTATGCTGTCGCTTGAACAATGTTTTCAATTGTGACTAATGATTATTTAAGCGAACATTTTTTCTCTATTTGTCTTATTTTTGTCTCTGACAAAAGCCGTTTTGTCAAAGCCCTCTGATGGTTATACAATGAAGATACCATGCAACTTGTTCTTTATACAAATACAAATTTATCTGACGACAAATTTACACTTTACGGCCTTTAACCCTTGCCTTTTATAGTTTTGCTCAAGATTATGCAATATTGTGAAATTTGTGCAATATTGGGAAATCTCCCCCTTTTCACAATTCTGACTGGAAAATCCAATGACCAATTGGAATGCTAAAATGTCAATAATTGCAAAACAATTCTAACCCTATTTTCAATAACACCTTTGTTTACCGACCATCGGAATGTAGTTACCAAGATTGCCAAATAGAATGTAACCCCCTTTTCCTGCAATACCTCTCTTAATTTCTTTTGCATTTGTACAAATCATTAATGAATGAACTTTAAATAGTTTAAGGTAAATGCAGTTTAGTTTTGTCAGATACTGTCTATTTTTATCACCATCCACAGATGTTGTACATAAAAGATAAGTTTTTTTCGAATGTGCAGAGGAGGAAAGAATTCTGCAAAACATGTTTTCTTAATGGCTTTCAGGGTTAATTCCTTTTTAACTACGTTATAAAATGAGAATCTTCATATTATGTAGGTATTGTAACATTAGAATTTCACCGTATTATTATCGTGGATAAAATGATGGTAGGATTACTATTGAAGGTATCCTGGAAAATCGGATGAATACAATAAGCCTGCTTTGCGTGGACGGACGAGTTGATAGCATCAAGAATCAAAAGGCCTTCATTAATGTGGTTCATGTAAGGTACGTCTGACCGTTCGGCACGTTTATCCCCGTAAAAGTCTCGGATGGCAAGGTAATGTGGGTCAGAATTCATTTGCAGCATAACGCCCAAGTTGACCGAGCCGACGATCGACTCTCAAGTGTTTGAGCGGGATAAAATGGGCGAAGCCAATCCCTCGAGTTTTGGTTCAGTATACCCGGCTTCATCGTTCAAAAAACAACAATAACAAAAGAGTATCGAAAGAAGGGACTAAATTGACTTTGCAGACAGTTGAACTTTATCCTTTTTCAATCGTAGACATCGTGACGGATGAAAACTTGGAACAATATCTTATATAATCTAGTTGGTATTATAAAGCTATCCGTAACTTTTCAGGATTAAATTACCATAGGTGACACTAATTATTACGAAACTACCTCCTTGTTTTACGTTATCGTTTGTACCCGTTGCGTAAACACTTAATTCTAGATTACAGTGAGTATGGGTTACTGCCTTTCGGAGTTCTATTCTTAAGGAGCCATTCAATAACTACGTAACGCTAACGATCGACTTTTTTCACCCTATTTCAGACTCTATTATACCACTTGTGAGTTGGTAGTTGTTTCTGTTCCTGACTGAATCTTGATAAATTTTCACTTTATATGTCCTTAACTCTAAAAAAGAATCCAATTTATCGCTCTCAGATTTTTGTAAAAAGCTTATTTTTCGTCTGATTTGATAAAGCGATGTTTCCTTATATTACAAAAAGAAAAAACAGCAAAAATTCATTGGTTCATGTTTTTGTAATCCGCCTCAAAACATGATACCCCTATAATAATAAACACCACTGTGGCAAAATAAAAATGACATACAACACTGGTGAATCTGGTGAATATTATCACACATATGGTATTTTTCGGACGTTTTCCGGCAAAAATTTCATTTACACTTAAATCGATGGTTCAAATTTAATGAAAAATCCCTATTAGCGTTAACTTTGATAGCTCATAGCATTTGAAGTTGGAATGGCACAATGTACTACTCCTGATGACACCATTCTTGCGCAAATTACCGGACGACATATCTTGCAAATCGCGTTTTTGCCAAAATATTGAGTTGCTGGAAGGATGTGGTTTTTCTTAGAGGGTCGACCTGAAAGAATTGGCTGCAACAGTCAACTGCAAAAAGAAAGCAGTCTCCCTCACAACCTTTATACAAGGAATAATGGCATAACTTTATAAAAGGCATGACCCTTTTTCAAGAGTTTATAGAGTACTTAAAAATTACAGGGATATGATACAATGGATATGTAATGCCTGATACAAAATTTTATATCTTCATTTGGCAAATCCTTTGTTTATTTACGTATTAAATTTAATTTGAAGGGGATACTACTCAACTCCCACTTTTACAGTCATATTTGGTTTGTATGTTTGTGTCTGTATTTTATTTATTTATTTTTAAGAGGCACTTCAATGATACATAGGCAAAAATACGATTTGTTGAGGTTTTAAAATTGACGGGGGGGGATCTAAAAACTTCCGGTTAGTTATTTTCGTCCACCATGTTTCCATTGGTTCATATTTCATTTTGATCTGCCACAAGTTTTGAGGGCATTTAAGCGGTTTCAAAATTCCCATTTCTTAATTGTCAAATAGTAACTCCATTTTTTAAAAACTTTGAAGTATGCTTTCTTTGCTTACTTAAAAAGCTGATATTTTGGTCAATCAAATCAAGAAATTACTAGTAACCTTTAACTAGCGAATATTAATCTTACTATATATACCTCAGGGATATTTAAAAAAGACCTATCAAATACAGAAAATACCCTCGAGGATAAAAAAATTGTTATATTACTGAATCTTCGGGAAGAAGGGTGATTTTGAAAAGACGTGTCAATAAGAATATAGGGAAAATGAAGAGCGAGTTTGGTGCTTCTGGACGTGCTAGGACGATGAAAATTGGTAGGCATGTCAGGGAGCTGCATACATTGACTTGATAAAGTCGTTTTTCCAGATTCGACCATCTGGGGGGCTAAAGGGAGAGGAAAAATTTGAAAAAATGAGGTATCTATAACTTACGAGTGGGTGATCGGATCTTTATAAATTTTGATATTTAGAAGGACATCGTGACTCAGAGATCTTATTTTAAATCTTGACCGGCATTAAGCCTCTGATTTTCCTTTTAAATCAATTTATTGACTCTCCTCGCCTCCGTCCGCCGCCCGGCCGTACCATTCGGCAGCCTGCCCCCAGTCCTGCGCCGTTCCCTTGCCATCGGCATGACGCTGGCCCACCATGAATTGCGCCTCGACAGAGCCTGCGTCCGCCGCCTTCGTGTACCACTCCAGCGCTTCCGCGTAGTCGTGGTACACGTTCTGCGTATCGCTGTACAAGGCGCCGAGATGTAGTCGTGCCTCCATATTCCCATCACCCGCAAGGCGTTTCAGTGCGGTGAAGGCCAGGGGCTGACCGCGGTATCCAGCCCGCTGTCAGCCTAGACTCCTGTCAGTTTAGAGCTCTTCGTTAGTATTTCCTCTTCTATTCATCCTAAAATATTCGGATAAAGACCAAAATCGTCAGAAAAATATGAACTCTAATAAAGATGCACGTAGGCATGCCACAAATATATGTGGTGTTATTTCTCTACCCCTCAAACCCTCTAAACGCCTGAGTTTCATCTAATTTTATCAAAACAATAAGACATTTGAAAGGTGTTTTGATTCGGGTAAAAAACTTGCCGTAGTAAGCAAGATGACTGGAAAGATAAAAGAAAAAATAAAAACTTCCACATTTTTGTAGATAGGAACTTGAAACATCTACTACAGGGTTCTCTGATACACTGAATCTGGTGGTGTGATTTTTTCGTTAAGATTCAATGACTTTTAAGGGGTGTTTCCCCCTATTTTCTAAAATAATGCAAATTTTCTCAGGCTCGTAAATTTTGATGGGTAATTCTAAACTTAATGAAACTTATATATTTACAATCAACTTTAAAATACGATTCTTTTGATGTAACTATTGTTGTAACAATTCCCTTATTTAGAGTTTCGGTCATAAATTTTAAATTTTTAGTCCATTTTTCAATTGCTTCCGAATATTTAAATACTCCCAAATTCCCAAAAGGCAAAACAAGGTGTGCAAAAACAATTGGACTTTCCATAGCTTTATATTATTAACTCGTTTTCTTGAACTCAAAGACTAATTTCATTTGTGTATTTATAGCTTAAACCGATTTGATATCTCTGATATATTAATAGATTCTTGAGAGAGAACGAAATTCTACTTGTTTTGTCTATTTTGAAAACAAGTATGTTTACCATTTCTTCTGTAAGAAGGGCAGAGTTATCACAGTTTTAGACTGTTTGAACGAGATAATATTTTCAAAACTTTGATCAAATACATTTCGAGGGTTTTTAGTTAAACAAGTATTGAAGAAAGATGGCGGCCTTCAAATTTCTTTTAAAATTGCCAAAAAATACGGGCGAAAAAAAGTAACCGTTGTTCATAAAGCGAATATCCTGAAAATGAGCGATGGCTTATTTTTAGAGGTTGCCCGCCAGGTTGCCCGCCATTATCCCGAAATCAAATATGAAGAATCGATTGTCGATGCGACCGCGACTACCAGTGCCAGGAGTTTGTCTCCCGCTGGCAGACTTGCTTTTTTACGCGCTATTGCAATGTTCCTTTCAACCCGGTTGCCCAACGTGCGTTCCTAAGTCGGTAACGGCACGGTTCGTCGTATTCGAGGTTGGGAATGATTATCATCCCTGCCCTCTCGGATACGTGTTGCTGATTCGGGGTGTTCACGGATTTTCAAGAACACCCAGGCCGGCACCGCCGCATCCGCCAAGCGATTCGCTGCTGATCGGGGCCAACGGTCCCGGGCGAACCTTTGGGCTACAAGAAATTGGCTACAACTTTGCCCCCCCCCCGTCCCTGAATTTTCATGAAATTACTTAACTGGTAAAAAACATAATTTTAAGCGTAATCTTTTTAAATTACATACATACCGGTAAATGTCCCTTGCCATTCCAAAATCAGCAATTTTTACTACCCTACCGGGTCCTTTTGTTGTAAGCAAGCAATTACGAGCAGCAATATCTCTATGGATAAATCGACTCTCTTCCAGGTATTGACAACCCTTTGCTACATCAATTGAGCATTTGATCAAGTCTTTCATTGTTAGAACACGCCACCTTTGGCTTGAGCTGGACCGGGATTTGGTTCTCGGTGTTGTCCGTCTGGCGGATGACGGCGGTTGCAGCTCGGTGATCGTCCTTGGCAGTGAACTCGGCAGGGACAGTGAAGAAAGGAGAGCTTGCCTCCACCTACACAGACGATGCATGACGTAGGAAGACAGCGGCGTCGTTGTCTTGCTGTTGTATTTGTGTGTCCATACCTTGAAAGTGATATCGCCGGACGGCATCTCGAGTGGAGAGCGCATCGACTCTTTGACGTCTCTTAAGTGACATATACATTGGGTGAGTTTGCCATAATTCCTATACAAAATTATTTTTATATTTCTTGCTTTCTTTTCCGTATCAATTTTACAAGTGAAGCCTTTCACTGGGATTAAATTGTCTTGATATATCAGTAGGGAACCTTTACAGTGTAATTATCTGACATACTAAATCTGATGGTATGATTTTCATTAAGATGACTATATGTTATGAAGGTGTTCCCCCTATTTTCAAAAATTTGGTTAATTTTTAAGGCTCCTCCCCCGCAATTTTTTTCTCAAAATCGTCCGGTTTTTAGCATTAATGCAACGATGCCAAAATCTTTCTCGAGTCTAATATTAATCCCGATTTCACATCGACGTTTTGGTTCTGATACAGTTTTGGTATGATTCCAAGGTCATTTATCTGCTGTGCTCTGTAAATCCGTTTGCTGTTTTCGCATGTTATGTTAAAACATGTTTTTAGCATTAATGGAACAATGCCAAAATTTTTCTTGGGCCTAATACTAATCCCGATTTCACATCGACGTTTTAGCTCCGATACAGCTTTTGGTATGATTCCAAGGTCAATTATAAAGTGTAAGAAACTCCTGTGCAAAGAAAATGTAAATCGAGAAACTATTTTGCTTAATGAAGGAAATCCTTGTCCTATTTCTAATTCATTTTCACTTTTTACCGGTGTAATATTACTCGGAAGGCACTTGAATGATTTCTAAACATTGGATACCAGCTTCAAAACTTTGTCCTGAAAGGTTCACGAGTCGAGGGAACAGACATGAGTTGTTGTGGAACCTTTTAGAAACTTGTAACAAACTCTGGGTACTAAAGATCTGATAATTTTAAGAACTTTTAAGTACGAAGAATATTTTCTGGTTCTTGTGTTTGCAAGCCTAACCTCTGCGATAAACCATATCATTTCACGCCACTCTACCATATTGTGAACAGCCTCCGTCACCCCTTCGTCATTCCTAGGTTCATTTTCGAGATATTCTGTTTTGTTAAAATCGTGTATTCAATCCATTGGTTCATCTTTGTCACATGTCAATCCTCAACTTGATTTACCTTGTCAAATCACATCACCGTGCCACACTGTTTTTAGCATCCTTTAGTACCCCTGTTATTCCTAAGATATTTTCTTATCCAGAAATTTGGGAGCTTAGGATTTATGGGAATAGGATTGTGGGTAAAAGTGGTTCTGGTGCCGCAGCTTTTTTGCTAGTCTTGCATGTATTTAACAAGCTGAATTCAAATCTGACATTAGATTTTAGCGAGGAGATCAAAACTTTAAGATATGTATTTTGTTCAGCATAGTCAAAAATTGTAATAACTATGTCTTTGGGGATGACTTACTCCCCCACAGTCCCCGGGGAGGGGCTGCAATTTACAAACTTTGACCATTGTTTACATACAGTAATGGTTATTGACTGAACTGAAAATAGCTCTTTCAAGTCCAATCAGATTTGTCAACACAAAGAAAATTAAATCTGAGTAAAATACTTGAGCAAATTTTGGACTGATAAACACATCTATAGGAGCGGTACTTATTTCATTCCTAACATGGAACTCGGCTCTCTTGACCTTCCCCACGGTCTGTTTTACCATATTAATTCGATTGATAGATGAGTCCCTTCCTAAACAATTTGCAATTCCCTTTACAAGAAGTTGGTATGTAGCAGGCACGAAAGAATACTCTTGGTGTAGCCAACCCAACAAGAAAAAAATTGTATTTAGAACATTCATCGACGAATGTCGACATTCACCAATTTTGGACATTGACGGTAACATATAACACTTAAAGTACGTTTTTACAGGTTTGGTAGAGTGCATCTTCTCAGGGGTACCACGCTGCACATCAGCAATAGATTCTCTGTTACTGATGAAACAAAATGTATTGCACAATTTACTATAGCGCAATGTCTTTTTTTAGCTTTTAAGTTATAGTTGATATGTAGTAGCATAATAACGTAAATAGCGACGAAGACTAAACTGTAACACTATTACAAAAATTTGCCTGAAATTCAAATTACTTCTATGCTAGAATAACAAGTTAGAAAAATAAAAAATTTGGAAGGTGTTGGGTAGTAAACAAGTAAAAAAAAATTCACAAGCTGATTTTAGTTTTTCTTTGGAATTTGGACGTAGCATTAAAACCAAAATAAATTCAATGTAAGAAAGTTTTTAAATTAAAGCAGAAATTAACAACCCCCCCCCCTCGACTCCCTGCTTTTTACTTTAAGTTTGACTTCTTTCCTGGATACTAAGAAGGAATACTGGCCGCTCGCCGCGACGGACCGATGCACGGCAATCCGTCAGGCATCATCGGCCGCCAGCCCGCCCACGATTGCTCCGTCGCATCGGGCAGTTCCACACGCAGGTGCCGCCGTGCCGAGCGTTTGAGCAACTCGATCCGCGCGGCGGGGACCGAACGATCAAACCCGGTCAACTGCATCGTCGAACCGATCCGAAACGAATCGCCCAGCGGCGTGACCGCGACATGATCGTCCTCGAAGATCAGCGGCGTCTCGGGCATCCCCGTCGCGTCGGCATACGTGACCGTATCCAATAAAGTTGTTGGGATACCCGTTTTGCTGCTCATGATTTTGTTCATAGATAAAAAAGCGACCTATCTAGGTTAAGGCTAAGTTCCGGTAAGCTTCGAATTGCACTTCGTTAGCCGTATTTCAAGTCATGCGATGAAAAGTGAACTTTGGTGTTCGTTGTGCGCTCTTAAAACTTGAGACAAATGACTATCAGGAACTAGATAAAGACTAAGGTCCTAGTATGTACTGTTCTTATTAGTTTAATGCATTTATTCAATATCTTTTTCAGGACCTTGACCTCTTATTTCCAACCAGCAAACTCCGAACTTTCCAGCCAACACACCGCGGCCGTCTTGGTGGTCAGTGTGGGCCAAAGGTGTGGTTCAGGATTACACCGCTTTCGCGCCCATTCACAACGATACAGCGAATATTCTGTTCGCCGATGGTGCTGTCGTTTCATTCAAAGATGTCAATCGAGACGGTTATCTCAATTCCGGCTTCGAACCGGGATCGAAGTTTTCGGACGGGCTACCCGTGGGTAATACATCCTGAGACCCACAAGCTCTTTCCCAAATACACAGCTAACCAAATCGGGGCTGAAGGTGCAGAACATCTTGCGAATGCATTGCAGCAAAACCGGGTACATTGTTCATATCACTTAACGTCCTATGATACTATTCATTCATCGTTTGTCGCAGACACTCATAACACTTCAGCTCTTTAGCACTGGTATCGGTATTCAAGGTGCAAAATATCTTGCAAATGCACTGCAGCAAAATAATGTGAGATTACTCACACCTGCAACTACTCACTGATTCATTTTCACAGACACTCCCAACACTTTTTCTAAGATTCAACCAAATCAATTCGCTCAAGTTTCGACAACCAGGAACCCGAGACCTACGTCGATTACGTTCGTGAAGAAGAGTATTTTCTTTCAGAGAAATGGTTGGGGAAATCGCTGGAAGAGTTGCTTGAGGTAAACCCAGACGATGTCGAGGGAGTTTCTGGCGCAACGATGACCAGCCATGGCGTATTCAAAGCGATGCAGTTCGCAATCAAGCAGGCCCTTCAGGAACCACCGCCAACGAAAACGAGAAAGATCGGTTGTAGTTGGAGAGATCTTGGCACCACGCTGGTGTTGTTGACAAAAGATCAGACGTGCTTATGTTGTCGAAGACCATCTGATAAAAAATGGTAGATTTGAACAACCCACGAGATTTGATGCTCGTCATGGATATCAGTTTGGTACAATATATTCCGTACCTTAAAATTTGATGATGTAACTTTTTTCGCCATATGGGCCTGGGGCTCTATAATGGCGTGATAATACATTAGATTTAAAATTTATTTATTACAGAATTTTCCCACCTCAAGTGTATATTCCCACAATTTACTATTACTATGTTGGTAGATGATGCTGATGTCTCCAGGTATGTGTGCCTAGTATCGGGGGTGCTGGACTCTTGGCTCGTCCCGAGCCATGCAGGCCCCAAATCCATCAGTGATGCAATAGTCTCATGCTGTTGTGCCAGTTCAATCACGATGTCTTTCCGAGTCTCCTTCTCATGAGAAAGACTGTTTCTGAGCTGACTCACCTCACTGGCCTTGCATCGAACACACTCTTCGAAATACACACAAGATAACTGATGGGCATGAATAAGCCCGCCCACCAGTGCAGTGGCTCGTTGTTGCGTGTGAGCCAGAGCAAGCTCGCACACTCCTCATCCATCCCAATTTATTGGAAGCATCCCTCTTTACAAAATCTCTGGAATTTCCTATTTCCCTTAAATCTTTCCTCGCGACATCCACCCACTCCAGCTGGGGATGATCTGCTTGCCGTCTGGTCCTAGACGGTTGGCCAACGAGAACGAACTTTGGCAATTTGTTATCCTTCATCCGCAAAATGTGCCCTAGCCATCTCAACCTTTCTCTTATTACGCCCTAGAAAGCGGGATTGAACCACACTTTACAGCCTACTGTTTAAGATACGGTCATATTAAGACGCGTTCACTTGAGTCAACCAACTCTGGTCAAATCATAGTTGTCGCTTTGTGTACTAATCATTCCAAAATGATTTAAAATCATCTTTTGATATTTGACTATATCTCTTTGATCAATTTGAAATAATTTGTCAAATGATGCAAGTCTTTTGCAATTTGCAATCAAATCTGATGTCAAATCAACTAGGTTGTAGGTCTTGCGATGGATTACAACCTCATTCTTTTTGCCATCCATTTTTATATGTTCACTTTCAGCGAGATAGGTCAAGAGTCTTTGACACCAGTCAATTTGAAAATCAGCAATTTCACGGTGAACAACACCGCCAAACGTTTTCGCCGCTTCTTCAACGTCTGTTTCAGAAAATATCTTAATATTAGAAAACCATAGCGGATGGAATATGGCAGGGTTAAACCTGCCAACAGCTACTATTGAGAGTGCTTGTTGCATCGAAGTAAAAATTTTGGGGAGAAATTGATTCTAAACTGTTGTGATTAGATGAAAAAACTAAGGGCCAAATTTATGGATATTTCTTATAAAGATAGTGGTAAATATCATTAAATCCAACAGTCATTTATGCCATGGCGGAACGTTTTGATGGGAATATTCGTCGAAAAGATCTATCAATTGATTCCCCGTACAACACCTACCGCTACAGAGGCTTGCCGCCAACACCAATTGCTTCGGCTGGCAGGGAATCACTAAGAGCTGCATTACATCCTGAAGCAGGGACGGCACTTTACTTTGTTGCAAAAGGCGATGGCACACATTATTTTTCAAAAGATCTGGCAGAACATAATCGGGCCGTTCGTAAATATCAATTGCAAAAGCGATAATAAGGACTGGAAGCGGGATTTTTCTGTGGAGCCAGATATCCTGGCGTTATTTAAGAAACGATCAGAATTTAACTAAAAAACTAATTTTTTCAACTGAAAGTACGGAGCAACATTAAAACTTAAAACGAACAGAAGTTATTACGTATGTGAGGGGGCTGCCATCGTCTCAACACCTTGCTCTGTATGCTAAAATTTAAATTTTGTCCTAATTCTTTAAAACGACTCCTGAATCATAAGGGTCGTTTAATTAGAATAATAAGTAACTTTTTTTTAAGTGCCGAAAAACTTTAGTTTAGAGACAATCTTAATATTTCATGAGGAATCTTAGGGTAAAAGCCACAAAGGTCGATCACTAAATTCGTGCCTTGTCTAAAAGGACCCTTTGCAATCTCATTTTTATTAGATAATTTATCCTGTTTTTCGGTCAATTTGCTACCCCTTCATCAAAAATAACTCCCATGTAAACACCTTGATCTTAAAGATTTATTTCTATTTTAGAAATTTATTATTTAGGCCAAGACTAAAATAAAGAAGTTTTTTACAACTTAAATAAACTAATCCATGAGCAAGTCAGTGACTGTTAGACATACGGTCGTCATTGGGTCCTCAAAAAATTAGTAGGCAGTTCCTCCGGAAAACATCTAGAAAATCCTCCTGTGTTTTTCGGAGCGCCCTCGCTTCAGAAGCATACTTATCGACTGTCACTGTATCTTCCAATATTATAATCTTTTTTCATTAGACTAATCTTCCTATTCCTCTTCATAGTCCATTTGAAAAGCTCATTCTCACCACAAGATACATCCCATGCCAAAAAAAAAAAAAAAAAAAGTAAGAACTACTGAAGTTTCTGACCCCTATCTATTCCTTCTAGGTATGGGCGACGATGGCGATGACCCCTTTTGTGCAGCTATATGGATGATAGGCTGTGCGGATACGTCAATGCCAAAGGATCTGTAAGCAACACTTCTTACTTTTCCCTTTGTCTTGATTTAAGTACATGGATTTTATTTTCCTATTCAGGTACAGTTATACTAATTTGCCATTCCCAATGAGATCTGTTTCATGTATGGCCGATGACATCGGTTTCATGTATGGCCGACGAGCCCAGCATTTTCTAGTTCTACATTTGATCTGTAAGACCTATCGCTCTGAACTTGCAAAACCTGTAAAAGCTCAGTCATTTTGCTCAAACTTTCATCTAGGACGCTTAAATCACCAGCACAATCTAAGTCCAGGAAAGTTTTCTCTCCGTTTGATTTCGAGGTCTCCCATTGCCTTTCCTTTGCTTCTTTTGACTAAGTCCATCAAAATTATTCATAGAATAGGGGGATAGAACACAACCCTGGTTAATTCCTGATTCAATACAAAACCAGCTGCTAACCTTATTTTCTACAAAACCACATTTTCAAAAGAAAGTTTTGTCTGACAACTTCCTACCAATGAGGGTAATGGTGGGGGGGGGAGATTTTAAATATTACTGATATTGGTAAAAACAACAACGGAGAAGTGTTTCCCTAGAAGTTGACATTTTAAATATTTCCTTGACTTTAGGAGTAGGGAAAATTGAATCCATCTTAACAAAATTGGTGCCGCCAACTTATAGGAAGTCCAGCTTTAAGGCACATAAAAATAACAAAAGCAGTACTTGCCTAGAATTAATAGATGGATATGGGTTTTGCACTTGGTTGTCGTCCGAGGGCGATAAGAGCGTCATCTGTCATGGGCAGACTGAATCTTCGTTTCGGGCGAAAACCGAACATCAGTCGTACAACGAAACTGTGGATATTCAACCCTCTAGTTGGCTCTGTGATGCTTTACGTAGCTGAGACATGGCAAGCATCAGCTGCAACCCTCAAAAAATCGAAGTATTTCATACGAAGAGCCTGAGGAGGATCGAGGGCCTACGATGGTCCGACTTCGTCAGCAATGATAAGCTTTTGCAGCTCACAAAGCAGTCTCGGTTTTCAACTCAAGCAGCCGAGTTAACCTCTAAGCCATTTCACATTTTCAAATTTTCAGCTATTGAAAGTTTCATATTTATCAATGTTTTTAAGTCGCTTTTTACAACCCACCGACTCGTTTGTTTGTCGTACAAATCTGTGAAACTAGTGGGTCATATGTTGGCCCTATTTGGGCCATTTCTGAATTCTAAATTAATTCAAAATTTATCGCTGTATGCACTTACGACGCCAATGCATTAATACAAAATTCACTTTCTTGTATAGTCCCTTCAAAGACTCGCTTCAACATAAGACTCCCTTCAACATAAAACAAAATTCACCCCAAAGGTAAAATTGAACAGCCACAGAGAAAGTATGACAAACAAAAGTAATGAAGAAATAAAGGAATTTTGGGATATTCACAAATTTTGAAAAATAAAGGAAGAGGGGCGTACAAGGGTCGACAAACTATGAGCTGTGGGTCACCTCGGGGTGACTCACAATTTTTTTTTCTTTTTTTTAGGTTTGAAGGATTCACGGCTCTAAGTTTCAAATAAAAAAACGAAGTTTGCAAACACGAATCACCCTTATAAAAGCAAATACTATAGGATACCCGGGGGACCTAATTCGGTAATTTGGAAAATTTAAAAAAGGAGGCTTATTTTAAATTACGAACACGCAATTAATTCCAAATAAAGTTTGATATTTAGAAGAACCTCATGACTCAAAGGTGATTAGATCTGGTGACATTGGGGGAGTTGGAGGAGGAAACCGGAAATCTTGGAAAAGGCTTAGAGTGGAGGGATAAAGATTATACTTGGTGAAAAGAATGAGCACAAGTCCTAGATACGTGATTGAAATTGCCAAACAAGATTGGCTCTCTTTGGGGGAGTTGGGGCTCTTTAGGGTAGTTGGTTGGGGGGGGGGGTGAATTCTGAAAAATTAGAAAAAATGAGGTATTTTTAACTTACGAACGGGCGACCGGATCTCAATGAAATTTGATATTTAGAAGGATATCGTGTCTCAAAGCTCTTATTATAAATACCGACCGGATTTGGTGACATTGGGGGTATTTTGGGGTGGGGGAACCTAAAGTCATGGAAAACGCTTAGATTAGAGGGATTGGGATAAAACTTGGTGGGAAAAATAAGCAGAAGTCTTAGATACGTGATTTACATAATTCTCGCCGCGCGCGAAGATCCGTTGCTTCCAGCCGACACTCGCGCCGGCTTCCGGAGAAGCGGGGAGAGGAAAGAAGACCGACGCGAGCGCCGGCATGACGGTGTGCGCCGCCCAGAGGGTGGATGGTCCGTCCGTCTCGCGCCACACGCGGCGATCGACCCGAAGCGACGTGGCCGGCCAGCCCGACCGGTCCAGCGGCTTCGCGCCGCGCTCCCCGTCGACGTCGAGCGCGCTCTCCACCTTCTCCAGCTCGAGTCGGACCCGTTTTGGCTCCGCGTCGTCACCTCCTGACGGAAGCCGTTCCGGAACTGCCCGGCACTATGCCGGTGCTTCGTGTGCCTGATGAGTGCGCCTAGTACAAGGAAGATGCCGGCAAGTTCCTGCTTGGCGCATTTGAACCGGTATCCAAACCATGGGGCATGGACGGCATTCCGGAGGACTTCTGTTTCGACGAGCTTCCGGAGGATTTCGATCATTTCCAACCGGTGCTGGAGAAGGCGGTTGAACGGTTGCCGCTGTTGGAGAGTGCAGGGATCCACACTTTCTTCAACGGACCAGAGAGCTTTTAGTGAAATTTGATATTTAGACGGACCTTGTGTCTCAGAGTTCCTATTTTAAATCCTGACCAGATCCGGTGACATTGGGAGGAGTTGGAGAGAGAAAATGGAAATCTTGGAAAAAGCTTGGATTGGAGAAATTGTAATGAAACTTGGTGGGAAGAAGCTTTTGGTTCTTGTCTCTTCTGACGTTGTTGCAAGTGCCATATGAGCTCTTAGCTCTTTTTTTTTCAAAAATAGTTTTTGCAAGCTATGGGCTAACCACTATGGGGGTCAGAGTCATTAGTGGATATATAAAGGGTAATTGAGGCAAAGTAAATGGTTAAATAATACTAAATAAACGAGAAATAATTATCTACCAACTTTTGTTAAATGATGGTTTCAGCTACAACGGTAAAACATTGGTTCATATGTAAGGTTGTCAATATATGTAGTATATTGCCAAAGTATATCGGCAATTTTGTAAACGGAATCCAATTCAGCTTCAAATCTTACAACCATTAGACATTTTCGTAGCTCAAATGTTCCCATTTTCTTCGTTTTACACAATGATTCTTCACAGTTTGTTGATCTATAGCCACGGTTCTTGCCGGGTCAACCGGGGCTAACGCCCAAGCGGCTAGTGTCTAAACCGTCGTAAGGTGATGGTCAAGGTATACGTAGTTGCAGAATGACGAAAGTCTGACGACTTCCCCTACCTGTGCTGCCGGAATACTAGCCGTTTGGCGTTAGCCACGGTTCTTGCCGGTTTAACTTTAACCGGGGCTAACGCCCAAGCGGCTAGTGTCTAATCCTTGGCAAGGTGCGAGTCGACGTATCCGCAGTTGACCGATTTCAACGTCCGAGCCCCCGTGCCACCCGCTGATTCAGACGTTTTCCATACAGTTGGTCAAACTGCAGAAGTTACAACTTATCTATTTCTAGCAGCATGAAGTGGCAAAGTGGCATTACACCCCATGAAGTGGCAAAAACCATGAGTCTAAGTCGGAAATCTCCCGGGAAAAAAAGGAATAAAAAAAATAAATTTTCTCTGGGGATGGAATATTCGGTTGAAGGTTGGCTTCAGTATGGCTTATTTTGGAAAAGGGTTATTTCCAGGCTTTGGGCAAGCCACGGGTGGAATTAGTTACAGGCCCTACTGACCCAGTCCTCGTCCTTGATGACGTCCCAGACTTCGGACGCCAGCCGCGGCAGCGATATGGGCGACGCGTCCCAGTCGTTCTTGGCATCGACCGCCCATTGGTCGAACAGCGCTTTGTGGCGTTCGCCGATTGCCGCTTTGCGATCCTCTATTCGCGATTTCAGTCCGTCATCTGCGGCAATCCGCTCGCGGCAGATATCGGTGAGAACCGGCACGGCGGAAACCGGGTCGGCCGTCACGCGGACGTCCCAGTCCCGATGCTTGTTATAGTCCATTGCCCATATGTACAAAATCTGCCATAAAATACATATTTTATATCAGGAATCAACCGTGAACAAGAATTGCACAGCAGACGAATTTGCCTTTACACCATATACAAGATCTGTCAGAGAATAACTCTTTACACCAGGAATCAGAACCGTAAGAAAAAAATACTATACCGGTAATAAGTCATTTACAGCGTATAGAAGGTCCGTCAAAAATGCATCCTTTGCATCAGAATTCAGACCAGTGAATAAAAATTACACCGCAAGCGAGTGAAATTGTTGAACAAACGGTTGTGATTCCTATTTTCTAAAATAAGGCAAATTTTCTGAGGCTCGTAAATTTTGATGCGTAAAACTAAACTTGAGGAAACTTATATATATTTAAAATCAGCATTAAAATGCGATTCTTTTGATGTACCTATTGGTATCAAAATTCCATTTTTTAGAGTTTTTGGTTACTATTGAGCCGGGTCGCTCCTTACTAAAGTTCGTTACCACGAACTGTTTGATAAACAAACTATTCAAAGGAGAAGACTAAAGGGGTTTTATTTTTACGGCCAGTTGTTGATCTCATCAGACAAACCCCAACTTCCCCTTCATCAGATGCGGTCGGGATTTAAAATAAGAGCTCTGAGACACGATATGCTTCTAAAAATCAAATTTCATTCAGATCCGATCACTCCTTCGTAAGTTAAAAATACCCCATTTTTTTCTAATTTTAAAGAATTAACCCTCCCTCCCCCCACTCCACCAAAGAGAGCGGATCCGTTCCAGTTATGTTGATAACGTATCTAGGACTTGTGCTTACTTTTTCCACCAGGTTTCATCCCGATCCCTTAACTCTAAGCGTTTTCCGAGATTTTAGGCGAGTTTGGTGCTTTTGAAAGTGCTAGGACGATGAAAATTGGTAGACGTGTCAGGGACCGGCACAAATTGACTTGATAAAGTTGTTTTCCCCGATTCGACCATCTGGGGGGTGGGTTGAAAGGAGAGGGCGAATTTGAATAAAAGTGGTATTTTTAACTTAGGAGTGGGTGATCGGATCTTAATGAATTTTGATATTTAGAAGGACCTTGTGTCTCAGAGCTCTTATTTCAAATCCCGACCGGCATTAAGCCTGATTTTCCTTTTTAAATCGATCTATTGATAAGAGCCATTGAAATTTTCAAAAGGTTTAGAAAGACGTGGTGACAGGTTCATAATACTTCCTCTCCCTCTTTTTACGATTAAAAGGATGTAAGGCTCAAAAACGTTTTTGCAAGATAAGCACTGCTCTAGTATACTGCATACGCCTTCTCTAGCTTCAAACTATCCCTACCATCCCATGTTGGCGACCTCAAACGGTCTGTTCTTGGCGCGGCAGTAGAGTTGGCTTCTTAACACATAACACTTAACACAAAACACATAACACATAACACATAACACATAACACATCAGGAACACATCTCTGATAATTTTATACCACGTGCCGATATTATATTTTTTACCATTGGTGCCGAAAGGGCTGTAACAGGCAGCGAATCTGATTTTAGTAAGTTTTTAAAGGATGACTGGAAAAAGAAAATCGTATTCCTGCTGAACAAGATAGATATCGCTTCAGGTGAGGCTGAACAGAATAAATTAATTGAACATTCCACTTCGGAACTGCAAAGAATATTCAGCATCGAACCCCATATTATACCAATATCAGCAAGGCGGGAGCTTGAACTGACAGGGCGATCAATCACTCAAATCACTTAAGCCAACCAAAATGGCTTTTGAATTCAAGCTACCTTTTTGAAATCAGTATTTAATATAAAATGCGTAAGGAACTATGTTTCTAGCGTTATTAAGTGATCTTCAATAGAACGTTTTTGAATGAATGGATGTTTTGATTTTGGCTATCCGCAGAGGAATAATTAAAAAGAAATTTGCATATTTATGTTTTGAGAAAAAATGATTTCTTATAGTTTTGATCGAGTGATTTTTAAAAAAAGGAGCGGGGGATGAAGCCTAATACAGGCACCGACAGCACACAAATGCAAATAATTCCACCGAGCCCACTGCCGCCTCATGCTCCCGCACGGAGTGTCGCAAAGTGCCAAGTCGATGTGTCGCCCAGCAAGCGGCACCGCTGTGGCGGAAGACCAGCGAGGGGCAAGGGCGAGGTGCGCACCTGTGCAGTCGACACTGCGTGCTTTGTGTTGTGAAGGTACTAGCGAGTGACCTAAGTCGGCCAAGTGCGCTTTAAGTCGGGCCACCTGGCCCTGCGCTCGGGGCACAGGCCATGCGTCGTAAGTCTAACTGCATAGAGAATTTGTTTCTATTAAAACTTGAATTTTTAATTTTTCTTAATTTTTTTAGACTTTATTGTTTGTTTAAGTTTTCATTTTACCAATCCAAACAATCGAATTTCCTTTTCATAATGTTTTGTCAGCAGTTTACAAAAAGTTGTATTTGCTATTACTTTATACTCTTGATAATCAAGGCGAAAAAATGAATAGGCTAGTGCATTAACTTATGCATAGTAAGTTGTGGCTTTTAATATTTACCATAAATTACCAGAATTTTTGTTAACTTTGTAATCTAAGCAATATGGGGGAGTGGAGAGCAAGTATACAGTTATACTGGCAAGTACTTACAAAATCCAGGAAATCCACATATTTTCTGATTGTGCTGAAGCATTTTTTTAAATATTTAGTTTGAAAGGGAATCTTATATCAGCATTACTGAAAACAGTGAGGCCATTGTATCAATAAACTTTTATAGTCTTCATTCTTATAGCAAAAAAAAAGTATGTTAAAGCAAAGAGCTTTTCTCTTAAATATGAGAAATTTTCTTTCTTTCATCAACAAATAAAAGTTGTTCAGAAAAATGCATATGGATCTGAATTCTCAAGCATATGCACTAAGGGCCTGAGTCTTGGGTATCTTTTATTGCTTGATTTTGTAAGATTATAAATAAAATAATAATTAGTTGTTTATCTTTTTTTTTTGTTAATTATGTGGTTTCTTTAGTTAGTTGAGCCACTACGGACAGGGCATTTGACCTAGTAGTGGCTATATTAAGCAGTCTATCTATTTGTCCATCTAAATACCAACTATTTAACGTGGGGAAGCATTCTCTACGGTCCATTTATTCTTAGGACAAGTGGGCAATCCTATAGCTTTAGACGCTAAGACCCGTTTACATGATAGGCAACGAAGGTTGTTCCGGGGAGGGGGAGGGTGTGTCTAATAACCAAAAAAAGATATTTTCGATATTTGTAGATTTGTATCAATCTTTTTAGTGGTGGATTCTCCGATGGACCAAGAAAGGACGAGAATCAGCCCTGAAACTTTTCCGCATTAGTATGTTTACATATGATGTACTATGACACGCTCCATGATTAGAAAAATTTTACAGCGAAGTTGAAGTCTCCTTAAACCCATAGTTTTTGAGGTCGGAAAAAACACTTTTACAATTACACATAAAAAAAAAAGAAACTTACATTTTCAGGGATACTGTCAAACGCCATCTGCTCTTTCTTCAATTCAGATGGTGTTTTATCATATACACCGCTTGGTGTTTTGCCATTCATCTTGACTGGAGGGTTGTTCATTTTCTTAGTTGGAGATTTCGATAAGGGTTTAGATGAAGGTGTTTTGGACGGGGTTGATGTTTCTTTTTTCCCGCTTCTATTTTTGTTTAGGTCGGAGGAAAACTCGGGAATTTTTCCCTAAGTGGAAAAATTTTCTAGTCACGAGAAAAAAATATTGAAGTACATCCAGTAAAAAGCTGCTGGGATTTTTTTTATACATGTATTTGTATTAGTTTTAATTCCACAGCCTTTTCGCAGGAGTTCGTCTACGGCCTTTTCTTCTCATGTACATCAAAGCTCCCGAAGTTTTGATTATAAGATTTTGCTTTAAACATGTCTGACCCATTACATCAAAGATTTACATGAAATGATTGACCTTTCGGCAGGAATTTTAGCCTCCAGAAGAATACCTCTCCAACTCGATAGCTCTTGATGAGCTGATCAACGTATATGTCATCAATTTTTTGATACAAAATTCCTTCATGAGATATACTAGTTTGAAAGTTTCAAGGAGTTGACAACTTCAGTAGTAGGGTACACACGGAAACCAAAAATAAGCCAATACCAATTGTGAGACATGTAGGGGACTTGTAAGGAAAGGCCAGCTGTTAGCTCATAATCTAGCTAATAAAAGGTCAGCTATTTGTTTCCAGTGTATTTGATGATAAGACTGAGGTGTTTCCACTGGTAAGACATGTAGGGACCTTGATTTCCCAGGATGAAGGGCATCAGATTTTGTAAGCTTGAGTGAAATGACAAGCGAGCTTCCAATGCGACTAAGCCGTCATTCAATGCTGAAGCTGTTTGAAAGTAGTTTGAAAGTTCTTTCTCCTCGTTGGGCTTAATGACTTGCCTGTTATGAACTATCTTACCTGAAAAGGTGATATCTGGTACCTTCTCCGTGGCTGGGGCTTGTGTAGGCCCTGGAACTTGAGATCCTGCCGCTGTGGAAGGCTCAACTTCGTCTTCTAATGCTGTTTCAGCTGGTCTGCCTGTCTGTCTTGTCTGTCGATTTGTCTTGTCTGTCTGATGTTTCTGTCTGTCCGGTCGGTCTGTCTGTCTCGTCTGTCCGTCTGTGTGGTCTGTCTGTCTACTCTGTCTATGTGTTTTTTCTGGCTGTCTGCCTGATCTGTTTGTTTGTGTGTATTGTCTGTCGGTGTGTCTGCTCTTTCTGTCTGTTTCGTCAAATTGTATATATTGTCTGTCTGTCTTGTTTGTTTGTCTGTCTGGTCTGCTTGGTCTGTCTCTCTTGTCTGTCTGTCTGGTTTTATGAACTGATAGTTGTCTGTCTCTTTCTTTCTCTGTTTTTGTTTTATTGCTCAGTTATTATAGATGGAGAATGAAAAGGTTCATTTCGTTGTTGTGTGTCTTACCTATACTCAATTGAAACAATAAATCGAAAGAAAAAAAAACAAACTCATGAGAAATTCAGTTTTGATCTCATTGATCAAGCTTAACAAATAAATCCTTTCTCACTGGTTGCTAGATTTTGATAATGATGGTTATTTTGTTAGAATGTCGATGGAAAGTAAAGGGCTTTCATTTTTTTTCCGGCGGTCCGAGCCAGTTGTTGGTCATCACGCGGTGGATGTCGAACCCGAAGCCGCGGACCGCGCGATCCAGCGCGGTCGAATGTTCCTTGAACGCCTCGAGATAGCCCTGCCTGCCCGCACGCGGGTCGATGCGCACGCGCGGTTCGCCCTCGAACCCTTCGAAGGGCGCGGCGTTGTCGAGCGAGAAGTTCACTTCCTGCTCGTCGAGAATCTGGAACAGGATCGCGTCGTGCCGGCGATGTTTGATCCGTGCGAGCGCGGTCCGGATGTGTTCGGGGTCCAAAAAGGGAAAATCAGTTTTGTCAGAGAAACTTACCTCGATAGTGTCGTGGTCTAGGTCAACCCTTTTTTGGGAATTTTGAATTGCGCTAAGGATACCTCTCTTAATGTTGATACTCCAATGAGGCTCTTTGTCGTTCGTAATGCAAACATTCTCAATCAGCCCATCATGGTAAGAAAACCTAGAGAAGAGGTAGATTATTTTTCAATATCTACTAAATTTACTGTAAACTTTTTAATCATATATTATCCTTATTAATAGAAATATTAATGCATAACAGAAATGTCAAATTTGGCAATTTTTTGCTGATTTATTTTCACAGTTAAACGTGGCAACATTGACAAAAATATGGCACTGCCCATACTTCAACCAAGGGAAACCAAGAGAAAACTCAACAATCAAGGGAAAAATCTTAGAAGGTTTCAGATATGAATAAATTTCGCACTCTGTTCTTCTAAAAAAAAAGCCAGGTTAGAAGCACTTGAGTTTAGGAGAGTTAAGTTGTGCCTCCGCTTTTTTATAAAATGCAATAGAAAACTCTCGCACGGACAATAATTTCCCTGATACGGGACAGATGGAAAAAAATTCTAGCACTTTACTAGCAGAACCACGCCTCTAATAATGTAATTTGATATATTGATATTTGTAGGACCTCAATTGCGAGGAGGACAAGCAGGAGGTGTTCTAGCAAAACTCCAGCTAAGGGTTTCGGACCATAATTATTACTATGATACTGTTATATACTTCCAGGATTTTCCACTTAAGAAGTGGCACCAAAAGTGTTGTTTACAGTGCTATAGCTCACTTACGTATGGTAGAATTAATAAAAAGCTCGTAGACATGAGCAAAATTATATATCTTGCTTTTTTACTCGTTATTCAAGATTATCTGGAACAATTTTTATTAATTTTTTTAGTCATAGACACAAGCTTCACTTCCAATCGTTTTTTTGCGACTAGTCCCTTTTTGCCACTAAACATGGCTAGTCGCGGGAAAATACCTATATTTTTTTGTTCACAGCTCAACCACTAGTGCATCGTTTTTCAACTTTTTTAGCATCGGAAACTCCCAAAGCTGGTAAAAATCAAACTCACCTCATGAACTGCATCCAAATCAGGGTTGCCTCCTGATGATGAAGCCAGATCTGTTTTATTGTGTTTCATAGGCAGCGCAATAGCGCTGTCTAAGTAAAGAGCGATGTGGACACAGTTTGTTATTTATTTATTTATATTTTTGGTTTTAGACCAGGGCACTTCATATCGAAGGAGCTGTCGTAGAAACTTCAAAAAGAGCTCTTTCGATTGGGAATTGAAGGGGCTTGTACCTCTTTAAATAGTCGAAAGTGACAGGAGGCTAAATAGCCCCCTTCCCACGCCCACCATTACCCCAAACACATCCAATCAAAAAAACGAGATTGGAGGATAAAAACAAAACAGTCTGATCGTCCAGTATTGCCGCTTGGTCCTTCCATTCTACGAATAAAAAGATAAAAAAGAACAGAACTCCGAAACGTTTTTAAATGCCAATCTTGTAATATGTCCAATAAATCAAGCAAAAACCAGGAAGAGTAAATTTTAAAAAACGAATCATAAGCACCCATCGATGAATCCAAGAATGTTGTAGATCGGATATACAGTAGAGTGCAAAAATAATTGCCGTTGGTATTCGATAATTTTATTTCGCTAAGCGCGATGCATATGAAGTTACATGAAAGAAGATCTAAAGTTACAAAAATAAGACATAAAACGTCTTATTTTTTTATAAAAAAAGAGAATGTTATCATTATAAAAAAGAGAGCGTTTATTGAGTCTTATTTTCTGTTAAAAAAAATTCTTATTAATTTATGGCCTTATCCCCTTTTGATTGCAGAAATTACAGCGTTCCTCCAAACAACTCTTGTTGTTTTGCCAAGAATGGGGATCATGGTCGGCATACAAAACTCTGAGAGATTTATTTCGTCAAGGGTACGACCATTTTTCGAAAAGCGCCCGCCCCTCTCGAAGAACCCGCGCAAGAAGACGACCAAGAAGGTCAACAAAACCGAAGAGCCACCGGTCGACAAGGGCCCCGATCTGTTTGCCGAGGCGAAGACCGAGTCGAAGAAGCTGGCCGACGACAAGGACTACCTGGGGGCCATGGAGGTCTTCACCGCGCTCCCCGAGAAGCTGCGCAAGAAGCACAGCCGGCGCATCAAGGGCCTGACCGACGACCTCAACGGCAAGGCCGCTCGCCACGCCACGGCCGAGGCCCGCAAGCTCGACGGGTAATTACTAGAGTTCCAACAGATCCACATATACTTTCAAGAATGGGACAAATATTCAATAAAGATGATGATGAAACACAAGCATTACATTTTCATCATGAAAGTTATCGATATTATCCTGTGAATTTAGATGTTATTTCATGGCTTGGAGTTTGGTATGTAAAAAGTGAACTTTACGAAAAAGCTATTGAATTTTTTGAAAGAGCTTCACAAATTCAACCAACTGAAGTTAAATGGAGACTTATGGTCACAAGTTGTTATAGAAGAATGAGTGCATATCAAAAAGGAAGAGAACCAGCAGAGTACGGTCCTTTCAGAACGTGTATTGACAAGTATTTTATTATTGGGCCATAGAATCCCCAGCCCTTCCCCTCAATTAACACCTAACTTCACGAGTTGATAGATGATACTAATTAAAACTTGTCATTGGATTTGGCATGTGAAATCACAGTCAAGCGACTGCTTGCCATCATTTAAAGGACCCACTAATTAAAGGCTGGAAGAGAATGACACTTATCATTTATGGAATTTAAATTTATTTTAGTCACCAAGTATATTTAGGCATTCCATGGTTCAAGCAAAAAAAAAAAACAGGGCTAAATCTAGTTCTTTTTCAAGGAGAGGGAAGGTTGTTATTAACAACCATAATATTTAGAAAGAGTCTTTGTTGGGGATTTGAATTTTAAGTCATATTATAATTTTTTTTTCATGTTTAATAGACATTTTTCCCAATTCTATAAAATTTTGCAAGTCTAGATGAGTTGGCCTTGAGCCTTCTTTGTTCTTTGGATCTGTTTCTAAAAGCTGTGCTTTTATAAAATATGTTTTGACCAAGTTCATCAAAGGCATGCCTATTCGGTTGATTCTTAAAAGGTTTTTATTCGAAATTATAAAAATTCTAATTCTAAAAATGTTATTTTGTATTCTAAAATGAAAATAGGGTAGATTCTAAAAAGGTTTTTATTGTAAATTCTAATAATTATAAATTCTAATTATAAAAATTAAATTTTTTTCTCAAATGGAATTCGGTAGATTCTAAAAAGATTTTTATTCAACATTCTGAAAATTATATTTTCTATTTCTAAAAATGTAATATTTTTTTTTCTAAAATGCAATTCGGTAGTTTCTAAAAAGTCTTTCTGAGTGGATCGACCAGCCGTTCGAGCTGCCGATGACCAGTCAGGAGCAAACGGCCCTGCAGATGATCTCTGCCGACGGGTTCTCACCCCAAACGGCCAACATTGTTCACAATCGCTATAAGCACCAAGCGTGGTGGCATATCGCGATCACGTCTCCGGACCAGCTCCGCCAGCGGATGGCCTGGGCCTTATTCCAGATCTTTGTCATCAACGACCAGGGAGCTGGTTTCGGCGAGCAAGACAATGACATCTCCGGTCAGCCTCAGTTCCTGGGGGTGGACTGAGCTCATTGTATATATTAAAAGCATTAATAAAAGCATTAAAATGATTTTATTTTTATGCTGTTAAAAGTCTCTTTAAATGGTTTTCTTCTACTGAACCAAACCTCCTATATGGTTTTGTGTTTTCAGAAAAGCACTAGTTTTCTATAATCCTACAAACAAAGGGAAATATCAACAGTTGGTTTAATTGCACTAGTTTTTTCGATAGATGATTCGATAGGCTGGGAAGCAATAATTTTTGTTCATTTTTGAGTTTCATCTTTGCTCTTTACTTCTGTTAGTGGTATTAATCATATGTATCCTTAAATATCGTGTCCAACCCCCCTCTCTATACTCCTATATTCTATACTTCCTCTCATCCTTACGTGAAGATCGTTAATCAGTATTCATACATCTTCAGTGCTTGTGGTACTCTTCTGAGTCAGGATTTAAACTCGCTCTCTTGTGTTGCTCTAGCATTGCTATTGTTAAAAATTATACCCGATTGTTTGGAATTTGTTCAGATTTTTGGACTAGGAAGGGCTTTGGGGCTACTCCAAATAATGGAGTAATTATTTAACTCTATTTATCCATTGAAATAAAACATGTGAGACCCCTTATTCTCAGAGGCCCATACACGTGTGAGGTATTCCCTTAGTCCCTAAACATGCTTGTAGTGCATTAAAATTTAACATTTATCATGGGTAGTTTATCCGATAAAACAAAAGTCTATTGAATACTTTATAGTTTCAAAAAGTCGATTAGGTTGTTGGCAAACGGAATCATTTCTGGAACCTTCTATAAAATGTGTTTCAAATGAATAGAATGAGTTTTCAGATGGTGGTAAATTTAAGTCTGGTCTCTCTTACAATTTTTTCCTTTCAACTGAAAAAAATAAACTAAAACAAAAATGCTCATTTTATGTTGCATTACCAGATGCAAAGTTATATGAACGCGATAAGTGGAATAGGACTTGAATAAAGTAGGCAGAAAATCGTCTATACTGGTGCAATATCTGCGACAGCAGGACCTGATAATAGGCGATTTTGCTAATCAAAAAATGTCACCATCAAAACGAACACAAAAAAAAAGATTTTGAAATATTAATCAAATTGTTTTTTTTTGTGGTAAGGGATAAATTAGGAACTGTAGCAGCAGCCCGTCGGGAAGGCCTTCGAGAATCCGCTAGTTCTGTAGCAGCGAACCAATACGGAGTTGTTCCTCGGTGTCCGCGGTGGCCACCAGCACGTTGTCGAACGGCTCTTTGACGAGCCGCGCCAACGCCTCCACGGAATTGTCGACCGTCTCCAGGTCATAGCTGTCACGCAGCTGACCCATTAAGGCGTCATCGTGTTGCGCAGGCTTGCCGACGTACAGGATTTTGGGCTTGCCGACCAATCTCCTCGACTCCTCAGTTCTCATGTTCCCCCAACGTGCAGCTGCAATGGATGTCCCGAGTAGTCGGGATGGCCCTGACAATGGCAATAGCGACACCGACGGCGCAAAGGACGGCTTGTCCCGTGGATACGGCAGCATTGAAATGTTTGACGTTGATGATCTCAATATCGATTCCAGTGGCGGGTGTGTGGACGATTCCGCTGACGCGGGGCTGTCCCCTTCTGAGCGCGTCGCGTCCTCCTCTCTTGACGCACGGGGCGCAGATGAGTCGAGCCCGCTTGTTCGACCGGCGGCAGGATTGCCTCACGGTGTACCTCCTGGGGGGATAGTCAACTTCATATTAATTTTGTTTGTTTTAAGTTTGACTTGAGTATTCATTTGAATTTTTACTTGTTTTATGATTTATTTGTGAATCTAAAGAAATATATTAGCAGTATGTTTGAGGGGATTATTCATTTATTTTAATATCTTTTCGTTTGGGCTCATTTGAAGTAACAATGACGGATAAATTTCACCAATCTATTCAGCACAAAAATTATACTAAGAAATTGTAAGTACATTAATCTACACTTGTTGATAGTTTTATTCCTTGTTGGGGGTGTGAAACATATCCTCATTATCTTCCCCACACAGCGGACAAGGGGCTTGGTTAACACTATAACCCCTAAATTTCCTCTCTCTTTCCCCAATATCAATTGACCTTCTCCTTAAATTAAAAATACAGTTTATTTCTACCCCTTTCAACCCAACTTCAAATAAACTTCTTACCCACGTGTTTTTCACCGTACTATATAGACTCAGAGATCCTGAGGTATCCTCCGGAGCCTGCCACTGCTGTATTCCTTGCTCGTGTAACCTTTCTTTAACTTTAAAATGATAAACATGCACTTCTGTTGCGCAGAGCAATGTAAACCTGGAGGCGTTTTTAGAGCTTGGTCAAGAATTGGTCGATGTTCGTCACGATTGGCAGCGATCGCGAAGCCAGTCGATGACGCCAAGTCTTTCAGCGAATTTTGAGTCTGTGAAAAAGGAATTTGGGGAACTTCATTTGACGAATCGGGCAATTCGCTGGTTCCACATGTACAGTCTCCTCCGCAGCCACACAATGAAGCCTCGCCTTCACTCGCAGCTACCGAACAGCAACAGGAAGAAGAATCAGATCAACAACGCTCTCTCAGACAAAGGATCCTGAATCCAGCGTAAATTTAATAAATGCAAAACTATTAATACTTTCATTAGTGAACATCAATATGCGTTGAACTGTCAATTCATATTCATTTGTTTTTGTTTTTTTCAGTTCTTGGTTACGGTGGCAATTTTTTTCTTTTTTTGATGTAGCGAAAAGTAAAAACACACGTACATTATATGTCTTTTGATTTAATTTAGCATCCCCAAAACGAAGCTCGGAGTACCAACATAATATCTTGAGGTATTCCTAGGATATTATACAGCTAAGGAACATCAGTTTACTAATGCTGATGATGGTAAAACAGTTTTGTATTAGCAGAAAAGGCTTCAACTTAAGGTTACTACTCTATGTAACCTTAGGTTTAAACTCTACGCAACTAAAAAGGGCAACTTAACTCTCTGTTTTTCATTGGAACAACTAAAAAACTACAGTTTAGCTGATGTGTCGTAGTTACAGTTGAAAAACACATTTGGAAAAACAAAAGAACGATTTGAGTCAGCATCACCAGCATCACAAAAAGTATTTATGGTCGTTTATAAAGGAGGTCGCTCGGAACAAGAGATGTCAAGCCATATCCAATCATTTCAAACACTCTTTCAAATTCAACAACTGAAACACATCATCAGCCTGCCAGTTCCGTCAGACTTTGGTAAATTTCTGTACTTGGAGGTGACAGACAGATTTTGCATCTGAGACAGACATATTTTGCATGGGACCGACGTCCCATGCAAAATATTCCTCTGTTTGATGCTTTATCTGCCTTCTACCCTTCAAGATCTGCATTTCTTGGATTTTCAAAAGTTGAAAGGTTAGAGTGCGATAATAAACAAATTGTCATGAGGTGGCAACTGCCCCATCCAGACCCAAGTTTTCCCCTCCCAGACCTCAGTCCCCCCGCTGAAATTTAATTCTTGCAGCATATCTTGTGAAAACTAAGAAAAGCTTCATAACTGAAGCATCCAGAGAAACAGGTCAGTTTCCTTTAGTTTATCTTTGCCTTTATGTTAATATATAATTCATTATTCAGTCTTAACTATCATTTTCACTAGATATAGGAAAATTGGCTCCAACTTGGCCTTCCCAGGATATAGACAAAATTAAGCCACTGCTCCTCGGTCGGGCCGGACGGCCCGTTCGCGGCGGTCGGAGACCGGTTCCGGTTCCTGCATGAACCGCCGCAAGCCGTGCTGCACCGGCTGTATCTGACGACCCGCGCGCTGGTTTTTCCCAGCCGCTATGAGGGCTTCGGCCTGCCTGTCGGAGAGGCGCTGTGGCTTGGCGCGCCGGTCCTGGCCTCGGATGCGTCCTCGATCCCCGAAGTGGGCGGATCGCTTGCGGCCTATTTCGCGCCGGACGACGCCGGGGCGCTCGCGGCCCATATCCGGCGGTTGATGTTAACTTGGAGTTAGCAAGGAATAGTGCGAGGAACATTGAAGTAAAATCAAAGGTCCTCACCCACTCCAAGGTTGTCAAAATGACAACTATGCAATATCTCATGAACCACTTGTGGTATTACATTGAAATTTCCGAAGAAAGCTGATGGAGATAAAAAAGTAAAAAGACGCTATTATGTATTCAGATTGTCAAGAGGCAGAATGTGCAATATCTAAGGAACTCCTAAAGATATTACGTTTGAAACTTTCAGGGTATGTTGTTCGTGATGTTGAAATAATTCAGGTAACCCAGTGTAGACGCCAACCCCTCAGCACCATTTCTGTCCACATCATACTTGAATGAGTCCAGGACTTGATTGGATGGTTTGATTGCTTAAGGAGTTCCAAAGTGGGACAACATGGTTTGGAAAGAAGTGGTAGCATTCCCTGTGTTCTGTAGTTTGTTGGTAATTTTCCGGGAGTTTCCCCAGGTTCTCTGGTTTGGGTTGAAGGGAAGAAGGCTTGAGCTCAGGTTGTCTTGCAGATACTTCAAAGCTCTGATGACATCACCCTTTTCCTTCAATAAGTTCCCTGGGAAACTGGTTTCATCATTATTTAATTCATGGTCTATTATACATTCCACTTCACTGGAGGTATGTTCACTTTTGTCTTCCATGTTTTCTGATTCATCCATACGTCACACAAAATCAATGGTATGCTATTTCACTAAACAGCTTTGTAATGACAGCTTCTTAGGCATATTTCTTTTTTCTTGCTTTAAGAAATTTACACAATTGCACTATTTACAGTTAGTTATCAAGAAATTTCAAAAAAGTACTGTCAGATTTTCGGAACTTAGCATTGTAACCTATTGTTTTTACCAAATGAGGAATTATAAAATGATTTTGCTAAATCTTTATTTGAACTCCTTTCTAAGAAAGATGACTAAAGAAAGTATTGTGCTTACAGAGGCAGTATCTTGATTTCTGCGGGGAACAAATTACTTAGCATGAGGATACTTGTTAGACAGGGGGATCCTGCACATTAAGCTTTAAGACAAGAACAGCGTGGTTAAGGAAGGGGAGAAAATGCGCTAATTTGACCGCCATACTTAGACTCATAATTGATAATCATCAAATTCTTTTAGTCCTTGCTGTTTGTTTTTTCTAATTTTTGTTTGATCATTCACAGAAACTTCTATTTGCTTTACGTCTACATAGGCTACTATATAATTTTGATTCCGCAGGCTTTAGGTTTCTGTATCACTCCTAAGTGTTTGAACATTTTGTGTTATATGTTAATTTTGGCATAATTATATTTTTTGTGTTTTTGAAGTTATTTTGATGAATCTGTGTATGTTTTTCTTCTTTTTTTTTTTTTCAAATACCTATTTTCAGTAGTTTTTTGGTGTCTGTTAACAAAAGTAGCTCCTAACCTCGTCATCACTGCTGATAGCAAAGGTTAGTGGTACCATCGTGGATGTGCTGATGGCCCCGCTTGCACCGTTCGAGCTTGTTATTGGCTACGCCGCAGCGGCCGTTTTCCGGGCGCTTGTCATCGCGCTCCTTTTGGTCGGAGCTATATTCCCGTTCGTTGATTTCACCGAGGAAAGCTGGATCCTGCTGATCGCGGTGGGTCTCCTCTCGAGCGTCGCATTTGCCGTCCTGGGAATTATCAATGGTATAGTTGCGACGCGGATGGAGCATGTTGCGGGGATGAAACCTTGGTGGTATCCGAAAACCAGATCGGACAATCCGTGCGATGTCCGTCTTGCAATGCGGTGATGCAGGTTCAACGCGAAGGTGAACCGATCGGCAGCGAGATGGTGACCTGTCCTGGGTGTGCCAGTAAGTTGGCGCAAGCCGATTCGGATAACTCGGAAACTTTTCGTTGTCCCAAGTGCGCTCAGCTGCTGGCTTCGCCGACCAACCAACCGGCCGCAGAGGTGGCCGGTGCCTTGGATGCGGTGATCGATCCGATCGGGTTTGATGATGGGGCCGCGTCGTACAGATATCAGTGTGGAGCAACTGATGGAATTAGTGGAGGGCTCCATTATCGATTTACGAAAAGTATCAGTGGACTCAATCGAAGTTCGGATGAACGAGAAAATTATTGCTCAAGGTGAAGCAATCGCTCTGCAGAATAGATATGGAATTCGATTCACCACCCTAGAAAGAATGTCTACTGGAGAAGAGGAAGTGAGGGATGAAAGCTAACGTCTTCTTTTCCAATATGAACCGCTTCAGAAGTGTTGCTGCTGCCTTCTCAATATCTATATTGAGTCAATAGATTCAAGGTTTGATTTACCTTGACAAGGTTTAAGTTCCACCAGCTTTTCCGCTGTCCTCCTTGGCGTCTCTTCCATGAGCTAAGTGCCTCAGCTAGAGGGATTCGGCGAGGCGAGTACTCTGTTGGCCTACGTAAGACATGGCCCAACCATTTCAGTCGATGCTCCTTGATCGTGATGGCAACACATCTCTTGATACCACAGATTTGTCATATATCCACTTTGATATGCCATCATTTAGATTTAACCTGAGGATCCAACGCAGACAGGTATGCTCAAAATCTGCTATGAAGAACAATATGAATCAGTTATTTTCCCATTACTGATTTATTTTTAACTTGTTAAAAAGAAAAATTAAACAGAAACGCCCCGCAAGAAAGACACTACACTATACTGCAAAAAAGATTACAACGCCGCGATTTGGTCATCAGGTCCATTGAATAATCTTATCGGGCGCACACTCCTTTTCTACCATCACTTCAAAATATACACGAAGTCTGGTACGCTGGAAAAAAAAATCTTACAAATCTCTAGCTAAGGTGTTGTGAACTTCCTTTTCATCCGATAGATGTGAAACTATGACTCCAATGATATTCGAGAGTTGTTTTTTCAACCTCCAATAGGCAATAAATGAAGGACAAGTTTATACAAACCAATACTTGTATTACCAAAAGATAAGTGCACTTATGATTAATTTTCGGCATAATAACTGAAAAAATTGAGACGTTTGTCAAATCTGTAGACAATCATTCCAATACCCTCTTCAAAGGAGATCGTTGAAAATGAATTGAAATGATCCTTGATGTGGGTTTGAAGGTCTTCATTGGTTTAAAAGTACTTCTTTCACTCCCGGAGCTCGCGCGCCGACAAGCGCACCGGCGAGGCTGGCTCGGCTTCGCGTGCGATCAACACGACGAGGCGCGCCGCGACCTCCTCGGGGGCGGCGAGCTCGCTCGGGTCGACGTCGGGCATCGCGTCGGCGTGCATCACGGTGTTCATCTCGCCGGGATCCACCGAGAGGGCCCGGACCCCGGTGCCCTCGAGCTCCGCCGCCCAGACGCGGCAGAGGTGGTCGAGCCCGGCCTTGGAGACCGAGTACGCGCCCCACGTCGGGTAGGCCTCGACGGACAGCTAGACGAAAAGGAAGCCAAAATTGCGGAACATCTCATCGGAAGCCTGGACGATTCCGGATATCTTAGAAGGGATTTGAGTTCGGTAGAAGATGATCTGGCGTTTAGCCTGAACATTATTGCCACCCAAGACGAAATTGAGCGGGTATTGAAATACATACAACAAATGGATCCTGCAGGAGTAGGTGCAAGAGATTTGCAGGAGGGTTTACTCATTCAAATCAATCGTAAGAAAAGGGATAGACCTGCGATTGGAATTGCGGTTGAAATTCTGGATAAATATTGTAAGTTACATAAATCTTTTAATAATAAAAATATTTGTAAAATATTAAAAGTTCTAGTTGCCTTTTTAAGTACCTAAAAAATCGGAGGGCAACTAGGCCTCCTCCCCCGCTCCTTTTTTTCTCAAAATTCTTCGATCAAAACTACGAGAAAGTCATTTAGCCAAAAAAATAAATATGCAAATTTCTTTTTGATTATTCATCTGCGGAGAGACATAATCAAAACATGCATTGATTCAAAAACGTTCAGAAATTAAATTAAAAAAAACAGGTTTTTTCACTGACTTATGAAAAACATTAAAAAATATTCATTAGGGTTTCGGTCCGCCCACGTTTCGAGATCATGTTTTACCACAGTCATTACCGCAGCTTCAAGTGTTTTAGTCTTGGTTCGCAGACTGATCATCCTATTTTTCCAAACCTTTTCAATTGTGAAAAACACCTGGTACTCTGGCTACTCTACTGGTATATCTTCGTTGTATTCGTATTCACCATACATGGTAACCATACGACACAGGTAAGTGAAGCTACTCACTTGAATGAGTTTGTCGCTACTGAAAGTCGAAACAAGGTCTCCCTGTCACTGTATATGGATCTCGAAAAGTTGTTCGATACCTGGATGGTTAGGTTCAATGCATCGAAAACAAAAGAGCTGATGATCTCACGATCAAAACTGCATTGCATATACCCCAAATCCGTCTTTATGAAAGAAGCTATAAAGAAAGTCGACGAGCTTTCGTATCCTCGGAATCCACTTGTCCACAGATTTCTCTTGGAAAACCCACCCCGGTCGGGCGAGAACCTCCTGCGCAAGAAAGCTGAGGATCACCCTTTGCTGCAAAAACCTTCTGGCATTGGTACTCTATGGAATATTGTAAATTGTTGTTCCTGCTACGGCCCGCGCTCATGCAGCCCTGGATACAAGTAGTGATTGGCGCATCAAGAAAAGTGTGGTAAAATTACCAAAAAATAAAAATTCGGTTAGTAAAATCGGTAAAATAAGATAAAATTGGTGTTTTAGAGTTGCCCTGTAGCTACAAGACCATTTGGGCATTTCTTTTTAAGCAAAACTTTTAATGTAATTTTTTTAATGATTCAGATTTTCCTGGGCTTCAAAAATGTAGTAGGCTACCCTGATAAAGTGAACATACTAGGCCTACTTGATGCATTTTTTTTATGTTCTTTACAACTATAATAATTGCTTCTACCACAAATTTAAATTTAAGCACTTTTTGAGCTCTAAAAAATGACAAATTTTCAATGAAAGCATGAGTTATTGCTTGTTTTCCCCAAAATAATTGCTGACTACATTTTCTCAGCACCATCTTTTCTTGGTTGTTTTAAAAAAAAATATTGCTACATTTTCTCAGTGCTAAATTCTTCATTATTAGGTTAGGATAGGTTGGGTTAGGTTAGTAACTATTGAAATTCTTAAAGTGTCAGATTTAAAAAATCAAGCATACGCAATGTCTTTTGTCTACAGGGGGTAATAAATGCCCTCAATAATCTCTATCACAGTGGGCTCTAGGTATGCCATAAACTGACCTACAATTCAAGGTGTGACTGTAAATACAGTTGGTTTATCGCAAGGTAGGGAATCTATACTATGAAAATGATTTCGTTCCATACTCCATACAACATTTCTCAGTTAATGCATCACCAAATAAACCTTTTCTGTAAACTTAAGAGCCTTGAAAATACTGTCAACACCGGTTGCTGAGTGATCGAAATAATCACATATAATTCCTATCTACTATAAATATAATAGTTCAAATATACCAAAATTATTTTTTTAGAGAAGAGGCACCTGTAGAAAAAATAAATCTGGCAATATTGAAAGATTGCCACGACAAGACCGATGTGTGCCCAAGTGTTCAAGATTGTAAATGGACGTATCCTCAAAAATATTTTGTAGAGCAAGTTGAAACTCTAAGAAGCGTTTGGGATATGTAACTTGAATCCTGACATTTCGAAAGGGGTAGGTAAATACAATAACCCGTTTTATTTTATTTTAAATCAGTTTTGATATACTCTTTGGTAACACTAAGTTTTATTAGTTCTTTTGTTTTCTTTGCCAAGAAATGAATTGAGTTTTCTCTCTTATTAGTTTTCTTTGCCTTTTTTCCGACCTCTTGAGATAAATGTCTTGAGATAAATGTTTTTAAAAACCTGGAAAGGATGTAGCCCTTCATCCTGTTTTTGTTCTCATCAAAATGTAATGTAAGTCGTTTTTAAGGATTTTTGGACACTTTTCTTGGGAACTATGCATACAGTTAAGCCATACTTTGGCCTGGGTGCTAACAGTGCCCTTGAAGACGTGAAGATTTTTGGAGAGATCTTGGAGTCTACTGGGAGTGTTGTGCAAGCGGTGCCAGAGTTCTCACGAAGGCGTGCCCCTGAATCCAAAACCCTTGTACGCCTCTCGCGTGAGTTGGATCGTCCAGGCAAGCTCGGCTTTGTCACGTTTATCTTACCCATTATTTTGGACTCTGTCTTCCACGGATTGGTACCTAGATTGTTTGCACCCAATGTGATAGCCATGTTACAGGTCGCGCGGGTCGGACCCGTCACCGTGGTGGGGGCGTGGATCGTCGGCGGCCTCGTCGGCACCGAGGTGCCGCTGGCCGGGGTCCGTGACGACGTCGGGGATCCGGTCTTCTACGTGGCCCTCGTCGTGGTGGTCGCGGCGAGCGCCTGGCTCGTGCGCTGGCTCGGGGTCGGGTTCGACGCGGCCTTCACGGTCGGGGTCGGTCTCGTCACCCTCACGACCGTGGCCGAACTGTGGAACGACCCCTGGCGGGTCTCCGGCCCGGTCGACGCGCTGGGCGACCGGGGGAGTCGACATTCCCAAAGGCATAATTGCTGAACCTTTCAGCAGTACTGAATAAAGGTGTCTTAATTTTCTTTAGATGTTGTTTCGGGAAATTGTGGTTTTGAGGGGGGGCTGGTGGCTCTCAAGTCACTTTTCAGTCTTAAAAGCTATAACTTTCAATTTCAAATCAAATAAGACACATCTGAAGTTTATACGACCACTCATTTGATAAAAACCTTATATATCCCCAGGGTATAACTTACAGCCCTTGCCCCATGGCTCTGAGGGGCTGTGTCAACACTGGAATATTAGTGAAAATGTTTTTTATTTGAGTAAAGAAAGTGGAAAAAGCATTAAAATATAAGCTAAGGATGTTTTAAGTGGAGACGATGGATAAAATTGCCAATGATCTGGAAAATACATTCAGACGGCATAATAAGAAGATACTGTAAAAGTTAAAAAGAGATGAGTAGAATATAATGAGAATGTCCTCAACCGTTAAAGAGTTACGGGAAAAGATTTAGTGAAGAATGAAAAAGTTTGTGATACCTTGGATGTGAATAAAGATTTGTTTAATGAGGAACAGGCGGGAGTACGGCAAGCGCGGAACAAGGCCGACAGGCCGCCGCGCATCGCCGGCGCGCCCACACGCGCTGGCGATTTGGCTGAGGCTGGGCGGTCCCTCGGCAGGGCGTACGGACGTTGCAGACATAAACTGCCAGCCACACCCCCTCAGGATCGCCACCGCGCGCGCCGCCGACGCGCGGCTTTGTTCATTTGGGCAATCGCCTCGGGGAATACCCCCGTCCGCCTATTTCAGGCGCTGGCCGTTGGCGAGGATCTTGCCGTCCTCGGTGATCTCGATCCGCGAGCTCATTGTTTAGTAGGACAATCGTAGGATGTTGGGAGAAGGTGCAATGAATCGCAAAATTTTGAAATTAGGTGCTCTTTTCGAGTGACTGCTAACCACCTGTATTAACCCAACCCTGCATTGAAAAAAAAAATCAACTACCTTTTTTCCAAGAAAAAAATTCTTTAAAGTTTCAACTCGATTTCAGGCCATGAGACGAACCAGTCTATACGGTAGACTACTCTCTTGGGTAAATTTTTCGATTTACGGAATATTGCGACAGTTAAGAAATATACATATCCCTCAGGCTCTGGGGGGAATGTAGACACCAAAATCTCTGTTATCTGATGTTTGGAACATTTTTAAAAAATTGGCCATCTCAAAATTTTTATCAGATGGGTTTGGGGGAAAAGGGTGGGGGAAGGCTAGCTGCCCTCAGATTTCTTTTGACTTTAAAAAAGTAAACTAGAACGTTCGATTTCCAATCAAAGGAAACTTTTCTGAGGTTTATACGGGCACCAATTCCATAAGAGCCATATATGCCCCAAGGGCATAATTTAATATTACTGTATCTGGGCCCTGGGTTTGCATCCTAATGCTACTGCTTCTACTCATGCTACTACTACTGTTACTATTATTACTACTTCTATTGCTACTACTGTCACTAAAGCTTAGGCTACTATAATTAATTCTACTGCAACTACTGCTATTAAAACTAAGGAAATTAAGGTGACAAATTTGGGATATATAGAAACTGTATGGAACTAAATTGAAACACACTATGCCCACACAGGTTGTCAAGTAGACCCATCAGGAATGATTCAGGAAAAACTGATGGTATTAAACGGAAACTTTCAGCGTGTGTTGGCAGCGGTCGAAATCGCAGCGGCTATGGGCGCACGCGTCATCGCAGCAGCGTCGTCACCCCAAAAGCTGGCGATTGCTGAAGCCCATGGCGCGACAGCGTCAATCGACTATTCAAAAGAAGATCTCAAATCGCAGCTTCGAACACTGACCGATGGCGCAGGGGCTGACATCGTTTACGACTGTGTCGGCGGTCCTCACACCGAGCCGGCGCTTCGGTCGACGGCCTGGGGCGGGCGGTTTCTGGTCGTCGGATTTGCGGCAGGCGACATCCCAAAAATCCCGTGGCGAAGTTAGTTGTTCATTTTATTTGCAATTAATGTGCTCCGTTTTTCTGTTTTGTAGGTCTATCTTTCAAATAAATAAATAAACACGTTAGACGGAGGTGCGTATTTCCAATTAGATCCTCGAATTAACTAAACGTTGGGTTTAAGCCTAGCCTAACTAAATCTTATTATTTTTACGGTTTGTCCTCGGCGATTCTCAGTAATTTCGTATCGCACCCTTCCAAAAAAAAAGCATTTACACGGTTTCAGCACAAAAACGAAGACACAACATAAGGTATGATCTGGAATCCTGATCGGTTGAGGCCGACGGTTCGCGTCCCCGCGGATCAGGACTCGTCCCAGGATGGCCGGCGTTTTTCCAGGAAGGCGGACACGCCCTCGGCGAAGTCTGGGCCGGCGCGTACCTTGTCGCCGAGTTCCTGCTCAAGCGGCTCTCGCGACAGGGCATGATCGGCGATTGTGGCGCTAATCTGGGTTTTGACGGCCCGAACCGCCGAGGGGCTATTCGCCGCGATCGCCTCGGCCTTGCCGAGCGCCCAATCCATGAGCGCCTCTTGGTCCACCACACAAAAGTATAACAGTAGTAATTATTATATAAACCAACATCTTCTTACCTGCTTGTTTTAGATTATCAATGCAATTTAAGTCTTGTGAGTAATATTTGAATCATACTTAAATTGCAACAGTTAACAAGGAAACAAAAAGGAATATGAAAGCTTATATTCCAATAGCTGGCACAAAAAAAACTTTTGGTCATATAGCTTAATCACTAACCCTTTATTAAAAATTTTGGATAAAAATGGGCTTTTTATGTCTTAATCCCCCTCCCTTATCTTAGGAGAAGTCCCGTTATGGCGAGCTCGGTCGCTACAAGGAATCCGAAGCCGCTTATCTGGAAGCGGCCCGCCTCGACCCCAACTATGCAGAAGGTCAATACGGACTGGGTTGGGTATACAGCAAGCGCGGTAAATTCAAACAAGCCCTTGAACCTTTAAACATCGCCATTCGCCTGAACCCGGAGTTAGCCGCAGCGTATTTTACACTGGGTCATTGTTATATCGCTCTTGGCCAGCCTGAGAAAAGCATCCCGCAATTTCAGAAAACCCTGGAGTTAACGCCACTCTACTTTGAATTCCACGACATGTTGGCCATATACATGAACAATACATCAATGCCGTAAGGGTCCTGGGCATGGGCGTTGGATATGACCATATGCATCAGCCCATGCACCGCAAGCGGTGCATCCCAGCTATAGGCCTTGTCGATGCGCTTCGGCGTGCCATCCGGCTCGACCAGAAGGTCCTCCGGTCCTGTCGGGAAGCCAAGCGGCATGCCGCCCAGCGGCGTGTTCGGCTGGACCTGATGCCCCGCCGGTTTCGGGCCTGGCGGGCAGGGCCGCGGGAATGGCGGCTTGCTACGAGTCATGCATACAAAGAGCCATATTCGCTACACGGATAATCTTGTCGCTAGTACAGGCTTGGTCGAGCATTCTAGATCCACTCTTCCATGGATGGAAGATGGCTGAAAGGGGAGTCAATACGGTCGTCTCAAAATGTAAAGAAGCATCAAGCCTGGAGGCTTAATGCAGATGCAAAAGTGGAAGATGCAGGAAAAACTGTGCTGCTCAAAAATGAAAGGATGAAAATCTGACCTCGTGCCACGTGAATTTTTGGAAGAAGAAAATGAGGAAAGTTTTTTTTCTCTGATACTCAATCCTAATGAAATATACCAAAGTAAGATAAAAAATGTAATACTCTAGAAACAAATTTGGGCTATATATTTGCACATTAAGGGGGGAGGTGTAAGATACAGCGGGTATCTATGCCCATTTGTTAGCTACAGTTATTCTGATATTATGAAGCAATGACTGTTTTCTGACTTCACACTGTCCAAATACTTTAACCCCCCCCCCCCTAATGTGCAAATATATAGCCCACATTATGTGTTTCCCATCGATTCTGTCAATTCTCTGTCTCTTCTACAAACATCACATCAACAAAGATGGTGATTTGAAGTAGTTTTATGCTTGGAAGATTATTTGGCCTTATTTCTGCTCATTTTTTGTTTAATGGAGCTCTTTACTTTTCTTTGAAAAACATTTTTTTTTTCAATTAAGCATTAGCCAAACTAGAACAGAGATTAAGTAGGCCTATTATTAATATCATATATACACTTTTTTAAGTCTTGAATTTTACTACTTCTTGTTAAAGGTGGCTTGCTGACTTAGAAAAAAAAAAACGATAGAAAACAACGTCTTTAAACTGTGGGAATGCAGCAGTATTTTGCTGCTACAGCTACAACTTTACTACTAAATCTTACTAGTACAGCAGCAGAAGAAGTAGCAAGAGAAGTTGAAAACTTAAAGAAGCCTCACTGCTTACTTTCTACGGCGATGAAAAAGCTTTGAAAATTTTTTGTACAAAAATCAATAAAAAGCACTTCACGGTTAATGTCATTAGAAAGAGAATAATAACCCTAAGACAAGTGCTAGATCACATAGCTAATGAACATGAAAGCCGAATGTTGCTAGGAAAATTAATACTACTGGAAACTCTGCATCTTTGTTCTCAATTGCTTCAAAGGCTACAGGATTTACATAAACATTGTCCTTGCCTGGCCATGTTTTCCATTTAAGCTTGTAATCCTCAGTCTGAATTAGATTCCAAACCTCAGGCGCCACTTTATTTGAAATGCTATCATCAAACTCCTTCTTTGATTCTTCGTGTACCTGTTCAGATTTCTCCACAACCTCATCCGCTTGCTTACAGGAAGTAATTTAATTCTAAAAATGTAACCGTCTTTTGTTTTAATGTCAATAATAAAATTGATGAGCCTACTTGATAGACTTACAACTTGCTTTATTAACGGCGTGTTTACCGCTAGTTACAGGTTTGGTTGATGTTGTTTGTGTTTTTGAAGAAGACCAAGTGTTCTTCTTTGTGGTTGATGTTGAACCAGCAACCCAAGTGTTCTTCTTTTTAGAACTTGACGACGAAGAAGAACCCCAAGAGCTAGTCTTTTTAGAACTTGACGACGAAGAAGAACCCCAAGAGCTCGAAGACGACTTCTTACTAGACGAACTCCAGGAAGAAGACGTTTTGAATGATGAGCTCGCCCTGCAGCCCGAGGCCGACGAGCTCGAAGTAGCCGTCGCTGCGCACGCTGCTGGCTGCGATGACGACCCCGGGGTCCTCCGCCGCGCGTGCCTCGACCAGGAACCCCCGTGCCAACCCTCCGCTGCCGGCGCCGAGACGGCCCGTGATGCGCTTGGGCTTGGCCACGATCACGTCGACATCGCGCGCACCCGCGCGAACGCCGTCCCCGAGGATGCCGCCGAAGCCGTGCTGCCCCACCGTCCACAGCAGGTAGCGTCCGGGCGGGAGCGCCGGGAACCGCGTGCATGCCTGCGCAGCGCGGCGGCATTCCATCGGCAATGCACGAACAAGGGTGAAAACCTGAGGCAACTTCACCACCCGATCGGAGACTCGCTGCTTTTTGACCACACATTAGTGAGCCAGATCACCGCGAAGACTTCTCAATGGCCGAATGGGCAATGAGCCCCGTCCCTCTTGTGGCCTGTAGCTGTCGTTCGGTGGGGACCGGGCAGGCGCGGGAGGGGAGCGGCCAGGACGAGGTCCAGCTCCAATGATCGATCACGCCTCAACGACTACGACGATGCGATGACCTATCCGGTCGTATCGCTGTTCCTGGTCATCGGCATCGCGTCGTTCCTGATGATCGGCATCGTGCCGTCGTTCAAGCCTGTGTTCGAGTCGCTCGAGGTCGAGCTGCCCGCGCTGACGGTGTACATCATGGACATCGCCGAGTTCATGCAGGCCTACTGGTACCTGATCTTCGGCGGCGCGTTCGGTGTGTTCTTCGGCTTCAAGGCCTGGAAGAAGACGCCGAAGGGTTCGTACCTGTGCGACGCGATGTCGCTGCGGGTGCCGGTGTTCGGCTCGGCTGACAATGCACTGCTTGCATTTTTTGACACTCATGTCCCCAATACCAAAATGAAATAAACGTACACATTTTTCTTTTTGAAGTTCGATTCATGTTTGATGCTTGGATCTCTCTAGCCTAATTCTAGCTCAATGCAAAATTAAAGTAAATGCTTGGTATACTAATACCAGCTTACTGTCATTTCCCTTTCTACTATTCGAGATCGGTGAGTGGGGTATAGCACGCTTTTTAACTTTAACTTGGGTGGTCCTTAGAAGATCAGGTAAAGGTATAGTAGAGGGGGGATAGGGAAGAAACTTAGTGGCAAAAATAATCAAAAGTCCTAGATATGCGATTGACATAACTGGAACGGATCCCTCTCTTTGGGGAGAATTGGGGGGGGGGGGGTAATTCGGAAAAATTAGAAAAAAGGAGGTACTTTTAACTTACGAACGAGTGATTGGATATTAATGAAATTTGATAGTTAGAAGGACCTCGTAACTCAGACCTCTTAATATAAATCCCGACCGGATCCGTTGTCATTAGGAAGAGTTGGGGGGACTGGAAATCTTAGAAAACACTTAGGCCGATGAACTGGAGATTACCCGCGTATTGATCCCGCCAAACCCGGGAAACTTCTCCGCCCTTGGAGCCATCTTGTCTGATGTACGGCACGACTATGTGCGGACCCATCTGATTCCACTCGCGAATGAAAAGCTCGCCGAGACAGATCGATTGTTTCTAGACATGGAGGAGCTCGGTCGCGCCCAGATGTCCAAAGATCAAGTGGCAGCTGAACGCATCTCGGTCCGCCGTTCGTGTGGCCTGCGTTACGTTGGTCAATCTTGGGAGCTGGAGATTGAATTTGGACAGACAACTTATTTTTATATATATAGATATATATATATATATATATATATACATATATATATATATGTTCTCCCCCCCCCCTCGAAAAGGTTAAAAATAACATCCTGGATCTCACAAAATACCTCACAGTGAATAATGATAAAATCAGGTACCTAACAAACACCTCATATTAAATAATAACTTGGAGCCAATTGCCTGACTTAAGCTATAAGAAGAGCCTAAAATTAGATACAGATTGATGCTTCTTTCTTCATTTTTCTAAGTGTTTTCTTTGTATCCACAATAGATACTTCTCTTACGTTTTATGCATATTTTTAACTGCACATGATTAAAAACCAATCAAGTCCTCAGATAGTACAACATCCAAAAACGTATAATTGATCATGATGCCTACTGAATGGCTAAATTATTGAACAGACAAAATGTTTTTTTCTTCCATTTTAGATGAATAGTTTTTCAGGTAAAAAACTAAATAAAAATAATAAAACAGAAACAAACTTACTAAAAGAATTTTATCGAAAAAAAAAAATCAAACTAAAATCATAAAGCAAATTTTGAAAGTCTTGGATTAGAATTTTACTCTAGGCTACTTGATGCCTTTTTTTAGGTCTGCTATTTCATGATTCAATAATTGCTTCTAGGTCAAAATCCATTTTGAGACCTTAAAGGGCATATAACAGTCTATAGTCACCAAAAGTGATGAAGTATTCTAGGCTACAAAAAACCTGGTAAAATTCTAGTTAATGAACTTCTTGCTGCCTCAGAAAGGGTTTAGCTTAGGAAAATAAAACTTTCAGAGGTGGGTCTAAGGGCTAAAGTATATCTCAGGAAGATATTTTGAAGTACCTGATGCCGTCGGGAAAGCCGGGGAAGTTCTCCACCTCGGTGGTGTTCATGAGCTCGCCACCGGCTTCCACCGAGCTGGCGATAACGAGCGGCTGGTGCCCACCCCGGGCCGTATAGATAGCTGCGGTGTACCCGGCAGGACCGGACCCGATGATGATGACATTGCGCATGAGCGACCCTTCGTTGCGGTTCCGGATGCTTCAACACATGCTATCCGCGCGGCATTCCCCGGGCCTGGTTGCCCGCAGTGTCGTTCACGGCTCAGTCGAGCGACGTTCACCGCCAATAAATGAAAATCAAAGGGCAATTGTGGGAAAAGTTCTATTATTCGTTTAAAGAAGAGTTTACCCATGCAACCCCATTCTTTTGCACATATGAATTCAATGAAAAAATGAAAAACAAAGATCATTGACCATACTAGTACTTGAAAACCGTTAGCTCTATGACGAATCAGTTTTGTTTTAAGTGTTTCGTTGTCCAGTCAAGAGCTGAGGACTAACGTAAAATCTCAGAAAACTGAAGTTTACCAATGGATTTAATTTTAAAATGATAATTCAATGGCCGGGTGATGTCCTTTTTAATTCAATATCGATGTATTTAGTAAGCTATTTTAGTGTCTGATTAATTAGCGGAAAAAAAAACGCTTCAAAACTTGAATCCTTTTGTTTGTCCATAACGAAGTTGCTGATGATTCTGTTTGACCTTCCTTGTTAGCCCTTTAGCCCTGTCAAGGCCGGGTTAGGCCTTTTCTAGACCTGTAAAAGTGAGTCATCAAATATTAGATTAGATACGATATCTATTTCGAAAATTGTCTTAAATGGGCCCAGATGATTTGAATTTATTTTTCTAGCGGCGGATCCGTATAGGTGCCGGTGGCGACCGCTTGGCCGTTCACATAGATCGTGTATTCGGACTCGCTGACATCGCGGACCATGGCCACGTGGGCCCATTCACCGGCGGAGATTGCACCGGCCGGGGTGCCGACCTCTTCGTTGGCCGTTGCGGAATCTTCGTGCACCGCCTTCAGGGCGCCCGTGCTGTCGAGCTCCAGCGAATAGAGGATGTTGTTGGCCACCGTTTCGGCGCCGGAATCGAGGCCGCCGTAGGTCAGGATATGGAACGGCCCGCCGGTCATGCGCCTGAGCTCCTTGCGGTCCACGCATCTCTTCTCGGCGGTACCGTCAAATCATTCGATTTCCGATGGCCCCGCCTCGCACGCCCCGGAGAAGGCAGCGGCTTTCATTGCGACGGTCCATACATGGCGCGGGGTACGGACACGGCGCGGATCTTCACATCTTGGATTCCCCTCGGACGTGTGCGCATGTCGGAAGGCGCGCTGATTCTGCTCGAGCACAGCCATCGCAACGAAGACCTACATGCTGGCTATCTCCGCATGGATGCGGACCTTCACGGCCTGGAAATTATGATAGTGGCTATTGTAAATCACCCAATGAAATGTTAGAACTTGCTTTAGTAGTGTTAAATTTACCTGCTCCCACGATTATATTACGTTGTGATGCTACTGGTTCAACTATTTTGCTTAAGGCAATACGGAAGCTTAAAATTATTTTGAGAACTTCAGCGTCTGATCACCATCAAAAAGACAAACGGGACATTAGCAAATCCTCCAGGATACTAGCCATTATCAGATAGCTGTCAAGGATCTGTGGTTAGACTGTAAAATTTCACTGAAAAGACGATTACATTATGTAATGCCATATATATCCTTAGATTGTCTATATAGTTCAAAGAATCTTTATCTTGTAATTTTAATCAAAGGTAATAACCTGGGCCTCACGTCAATTCTTTCAAACAAATAAAGTATTTATTTTTGCTAGATCTCATTGCCAAGCTGAAAATATAAGAGAGACAATCTGTTGTTATTTCAGTGTGCTTGTTTGGACTATTTACAGTCATTGCAATATTTGGGAGTTATTTAGATCTGAGTTGTTTGTTGTGTTTTTTTGTGTGTTTTTTCTTTGTTCGTACACTGTTTCTTCCCTTTGTTGCATCATGGCTACTGTGTTTTTAACAGGAATGGGCGAGAAGAACTTGAGGGCAAGTTTATATGCTTTATTCATGTTAAATCAGGCGTAAACTGGCCCGCTGGGTTCCAAGATATTGGACCCCGTTTTCGAATCACCCTTATGTAAGTTTAGCGAATCTACGTGCTGCCGCTAGTGCCGCTCTCTCTCTCCGTTTCTCGGGTGTAATTTCTTCCTCAACCGCTCCCTCGTTACTAGTTGTCCCTAAAGCTCTCGGTTCCTTTAAAAACGAATGAAATTTTTACGTTTGATATGAATCAAAATTATTAAATTAAGATAAAATTATTAAATTCCTCAATATAAAAAATTGTTCATGTTCCCTTACAAACTATTCCTAGCTAAAAGATTACTGTTTAACAGTTTGAAAGAAGAAAATAAAAAGAGGAATAGATCCATGCTACTTTAAATCAATTGCTTAGTTAGAAATAAAAATTTGATAATACAAAAAAATCATTTCGAAAAAGATGTCAAGTACTCTTTAAGGAAAAAGTGGATGTATTGCTCTGTTCGTTTTAATTTTTAATGTTGCTCCTTACTTTCATTTAAAAAAAACTTTTTGTTATTTAAAGCCGTGATTAAGTGAACTGATGGAACTCGAAAATCCCGTGTTACATTGAAATTTATATTTAAAAAGTACTCAAGTATTGATTGGCGGAAGATGCCGCTTTTAATATCAGTCCATAGCTTCTTGAAGATGCTACAAAATGTTTAAAAGGATTTTGCTCTATTTCCTCTAATTGCTTAGAAATCTTGGAAAATGTCTAGGTCTTTTACACAAGTGTACTCCAGGGCTAGAATCATTCCAGAGATTGTTCAAGAAGGAAATATTTACCCTCCAGATAGGATTTAAGGTACCATTGGGTGAACCCTTTTATTAAAAATATATTTTATCCTTCAAAACTAAAATTGAAAGAGAAATAACTAGTAAATGCAATTTTCTTTTTACTTTGTAAGTTTAGACAGCTTCATGCACACACGCTTTCAAATTTCCCGCTGAAATTGTTCAACGGCGATATTATTATCAAAATTTCTTCTATTCTGCACAATAGATAGCATTGACTGTGATCTTGCCCTCTAATTTTTTGATCAGTTAAAAAGGGCACTAGCACTTCTAATTTCCGTCAGATTGAGCCTTTTCACGACATTTTAGGACCACTGAGTCGATACGATCACCACTTGTGAAAAAAAAAACAAATAAATACGCCTGTGGCTCATCAGGAGAATACACACTTGCCTATAGGGTTTCGACACTTTATGTATGTATGTATGTATGTATTTATTTATAACCCATCATACAAAATGATGAAGTGATGGAGTACTTTGAAAAAAAAGGAAAAAAAGAAGAAAGAAACGTTGAAGGAATGAGAGCGAGCCGAAGGTGCTAATGGATTGCGAAAGACGGGCCCCACCGATCGAGTTCCCGGCCCGACCGGTTGAACCGTGCGATTCTGGTAAGGCTGCCCAATGCGATGGCTGCTTGTATTTGGAACATAGCCTCGATTGGGCGTCGTTGGGCGGTATCCTTGGCTCGGAATGCGGCGACTTGGACTTTGAAAGCCACCAGGACGCGAGGTGCTGGGGCGAGAAAACGACGGGCGAGACGTGGAGGGTCTCGAAGGACCGAACGATCGACCCCAAAATCGGAAACGTGCTTATAAATCAATTATTCTTGTTGTATGCTGCGAAAGTTTCAAATTGGTCAAACAATTCGTGGTAATGAACTGTAACAAAGGAGTGGTGTAACAAAGGAGGAATAGTAACTGAAACTCTAAGAAACAGAGTCTTAGTAACAATGGATACAAAAGAATTTGAGAGGTTTCTCCCGTTCTCAATAACTCGCCCTTACTCTAAAGTTCTTTTTAGAACTTCAAAAAAGCTCTAGTGTCCTTTTAAGTTAATAAAAACCCATTAAAAGTGCACTCCGCTCGAGCTGTATATCCTTTCAAGGGATATGGCTTTTTTCTCCATCGATTTCTTTTCCGGAGATAGGGACATCAATCATCACCATCATCTTCATCGTATCCATCATCATCACCATCATCATCATTAGCAATCATCATCGCCATCATCTTCATCATAACCAATCACCATGATCACATGATCATCATCCATCATCATCACCATCAATCGTCATCAATCACTATCATCATCATCATCATCTTATTATTATCATCATCACCATATCATCATCATCATCATGTGAGAAAATGAAGTCGTCTCTACACAAACAAAATAGACTGTTCCTATCTTTGAACAATCAAAAATCGTAGTTATAACACAGATTGACAATTTAAGAGTTTCTAATCAAGCACCATTTTCCTAAAACGTCTACATAAGATAAGGCCAAAAACGCCTTTCATTTTTTCTGCTGTCAATAATGACTAGAAGCATAGAAAAGGAAAAATTTCTAAAACCTACAAGGGTCAAGAAATAAAACATCATGTTACGCAGCTTTACGTAATTCCAGTATCTTGAAAGCAACACATAGGGGAATGGTCACCCGAAGGCGAAATTTATAGGACCAAGTGCATTAGAGGTAAGTTGCTGCAAGAACGCTTGTAGGTGGTGTAACTGCGGGTTCATTGCTGGCGTTGATTACTAGTTACTTCGAGCAGATGAGAAACAAGACAACTCTCTATATATGTTAGATTGATCATTCAAACAGCAAGACCAAAATATAACCAGGGTTGCCAAATTGCTGAAACGGTCGGAGGCTTAATAATTTGCGGTTCACGGCCAAATTCGGCCAAATTTTTTCTGCAGATTTGTGGGAATGGCCGCCGCCGACAAGGACGAGGTCACGGGTGAGGGGCAGGTTGGGCGCGCGCATTGGGGTCTCCGGCTAGTCGGAGGGGGGTTTAGCACGGCTTTCGCGGGGAGGTGGAGCGCTTCTCGCAGGCGGGCTCCGAAAGCAGACGGGCCCGGGCCGAGGGGGTCACCGGCAGCGTGATGGCCGCCGGTGATCAGTTGATGTCTGCGTTGCCGCGATCAGAAGTGGACCGAGCGCGCGGTCGCCGGCGCGGCCAGCGGCGGGGCGAACTTGGTCAGGTCCTTGAATCATGCCAAGTAAGTTTATATAATTAGTTGGTTGTTTTTATATTTCTTTTTTTGCTCTTGATTTATTTAATTTTTATTCTTTGATTCTAATTTGTTTAATCTCTTTATTGCTACTTGTTACACTTTTAATCTCCGTTTCTTTTTTTCTTTCTAATTTTTGTATTCTTATGCGAACAGTAAATTGATATAAATAGTTAGTTTTAGTATATTTCTTTCGTTGCTTTTTATTTTATTTATTTTTCACCCACACGATACATAAAGTAAATATGACGGAGTGAAAAGAAATTTAAAAAAATAGATAAAGGTCTAATTTTAAAGGCTAGTGAAAGAAAAATAAAGATAATAACAATTATTTAGATATTGGTATCGGACTATCTACTAAATATTAAATTATATTAAATAATTACATTCTTCCAGTAGTGTAAGAAAATGGGGTAAATTGATCAGGTGATCTAGGTGGGGCCTAGAACCCATGTTTACATTGTGAAAAAGTATAAAAATGAGACCAAATTTGCTTTTTCAATAACCTGTTATCATGTTGAATATAGGGATAAAAAATCCTAATTTGTATGTATCTCTTCTCTTCTTTATAAATCATTTTGAGCTATATATTAAATCTCCTTCTAAATCTTCTATCTGTTAAATGTCCTTGTCTTGTTCTTTTTTTTATTATTATTGTAAAAGTGTTTTATTCTTGTTTTTGTGGCCCATTATAAGCAAAGCTTCTTGGGCCTAGTAACACCCAATATATGGCTCATGTTGGATATTTATGCACACACAATTTTATTATACACAATATTATGCACACAATATGAATGAATGAATGAATGAACTTTATTACCAGTGGAATCCAATTCAGTGGATATTTCGGCCCTATGTCCAAGCTCAGTCGTCAGCACAACACGAGAACGAAAAAAATATGTATATATATTTACTTACTATAAAATGTGAGAATTAAAACTACTAATATTTTTGTTAAAAAGTTTTTAAAAACAGTCCTAGCATCCTTACTTCAACGAAGTTCAACCAGGACTGATAAATAGAATAAAGTAAGATGATTAATTCATTCAAACAAAACAGAACAAAATGATTAAATGCAAGTTTTCAAAACTAATCTTGCGTTTTTACAAGGTTGAGCATCTAAAAAGATAAGAGGAAGGGGCTGGCTGCCTTCCACTCCTTTCTCAATTTTGTTTGACATCCCTCTCAACATTCTCTAAAAATTTGACCTTTATACCCTTAACCTTTTTGGAGAATCACGATCAAACGTGTCCCTTTTCCCAATAATAATTTATATGTAACCAATCGCCAACTTATATAACGTACAATACTTGTCCCGGGGGCTGTGGGGGGGGGGGGGTTGCCATCACTGGAAACATAGTTATTTGACTTTTTTACTATTTTAAACGAGGTTGGGGGGTGGGCGAAGCGCCCCCACCAACTAGGTGTTGGGGTGGCGCGAAGTGCCACCCCAACAGCTAGTCTATATATATAAAAATAAGTTTTTTGTGTGTCGACTGACGTCATGTTTGTCGACTGACGTCATTATAAGGATTGAGCATTATGCCGTCATGTATGTGTTTCTTATGTTTGCATATGACGTCAAAGACTTCGTATATGACGTCAAAGGCCTTGTATATGACGTCATTATAAGTATATAAGAAGGCGTTTCAAAGAAAAATTTTTAGTATCTCTAAACTTATCTACCTAATAACCTGCCTTACATCCTTATTATCTACCTGCCTTACATCCAACATATACCGTACAGGCTCTCTTATTAGTCAGAATAATTACAAATCGTCTACGAATATCACCTTATCTACCTAAATAAGGAAAATATGCATACCCTAAATATTTTTGGTCATTCCCTGGCAAAGGTATCTTTGAAAATCCCTTCATGCCAAGCTAAATTGTAGTTAAATGTAGTTTAAAGTCCCCAACATGCAGGGATGGATTGGCCCAGAAAGATAGGAGATATTTAGTTATAAAAGTTTTTTTGCTATAGTAGAGTGAATACTGTTCCTATCCTATCAACAACAAATCGTCCGTAATGTTCATATCCATATCTCCTACATGTTCATATCACGTATATTATGTTATACCATATTAGAGATTATTGCACTCACTTAGCTTGAGTTAAAGCTGCAACCAAGTTTCTGTGCGTCAACATAACACCTTTGGGTAATCCAGTTGTTCCACTAGAAAAAGGCATTGTTGCAATATCATCTAGATTAATTTTTGGGGGTAAAAAATCAAGAAATGCATAGCTTTCAGGTAGGTATAATTATAAACATTGGCTCTTCTATATTCCATAAATCAAAACGTGCATGACAATTAAGAAGGGTAATAACCTACAAGACTATCAAGGTATAGTTGCTCAGTAATTGGTGACCCATGGAAAGACTAAAATCAAAACAGATTTTCATTTTGAAACTGGTCAATCCAAACCTAATTAAAATAAATTCATGATGCATTTGAGAATAGTCAGGAACCGTTCCAATGGGACCAAAATAAAAAAATAACAATGATGCATTCATCTTGGCTTAAATGCAAATGTGGAAAAAGAGAGTTAACGATGTTACTGTTTTTTTTTTTTTAAATAGAAATATTTCGAAATTCAAAATGCTTTTTTTCATGCTAGGTATTTTAGCAGGTCACCGGGCAAACCCTGAATCCCCTTGGGTCAGCTTCCGGACACCACCATATACCCCTTCAGGGCCCCCAATGTCGATTAATTTTATGCTAGTGAACTTTGTTTAGTATGAATCATGTATTATTGGATTTTGAAAAGAAAACTATGGTCATGAATGTGCTTACCAGCGTGTTCCTGGCGGCGGGATTCCGCGCCGCGGTGCCCGACCTGCAGTCCGAGGCCGGCGCATGAGCGGTCAGCGGTTACTGCTGCTCGGGCTGGTGCTGGCCGGGTGCGCGGGCCACGCACCGCCGCGGGTCGACGCAGAGCTCGGCATCGAGCTGCCGCAGAGCTGGACCGGCGGCGCGAAGTCGGAGCAGCCCGTGGTGGCGATGTGGTGGACCACGTTCGACGACGCCGCGCTCGGTGCGCTCGTCGACGAAGCCCTGGCGCACAACCACGACCTGCGCGCTGTTTTAAGTCGACACCATCAATGTAACGTTGCCACTGAGGTGTTACTTGAGGAGGTGAAACGGTTACGATCGCTCGGCGCGAGATCAGGACTGTATTGTGGGTGATCTAAAACTTCCCAGCCAAAACTTTCCGACAAATTAGGACCCGAACTGCAGTGCGACGTCTTGCATTGTCATGAAGAAGGACAATTTCCCTTGTCAGCATGCCAATTTTTTTTTCTCTTTTGTCTTTTTTTTACCACTCTATGAAGTTTTCTGAGGATTAAGCAGTATGGTTCTGCATTACTCTAAAAAATTGAATTTTGATACCAATAGCTACATCAAAAGAATCATATTTTAATGCTGATTTTAAATATATAAATTTCATCAAGTTTAGTCTTACCCATGAAAAGTTACGACCCTGAGAAAATTTACCTTATTTTAGAAAATATGGGAAACATCCCCTAAAAGTCATAGAATCTTAACGAAAATCACACCATCAGATTCAGCATATCAGAGAACCCTAATGTAGAAGTTTCAAGCTCCTATCTACAAAAATATGGAATTTTGTATTTTTTGCCAGAAAACCAGACATTATCGACATTGGTTACACAATTTTACTAGCATTTGAAGGATAACAGGGGAATTTTGGGTCTAAGAGAGGGAGGGCTAAAAAGAAGAAAAGAAGTGTATTCCTAGACCTAAATTTCCGAAGGAAAGGCTTGTTCAATTATCCTTAGAGGGGGGAGGGTAGAATCTCATTGCACAGGAATGATAGAAGAAATCGAAGATATATGTAAACCCATACAAAAATATGTAAACCCATGCAATGGGTACAAAATCAGTTTTGGGGAGATTTTACAAAAACTTTACGAAATCAGCGCCAACGAATGGTTGGTTCGCAACATCCCCGTCAGCCGATGCGACATCCAGTTTTTTGCCGAACGCGCAGGCGAATATTACGCAAAACTCTTTGGCATTGAGGAAAACGCCGCACTTCTGGTGATTGAGCGTACAACCTGGCGGGAAGAACGCCCGATAACTTCAGTAAAGGCAGTGACCATGCCGGGTTATCGGATGATTACCAATAGCTGACAGGGCCGTTTTACCCAAACAGCTGAACCAGTTGTTCGATTTCGCGAAAATTAGCCCCTAACTTTAGCGTAAAGAGCAGGGCGTTGAGGAGGAAAAGCCCCTGTCATATATGGAGTAATTTCTTTTTGTTTTAAGTTTTAATATCACTCCTTACTTTCAGTTTAAAAAACCTGTTTTTTTTATTTAATAGTCTAAAGAGCCTAATCTAATAGTTTAAATGAACTTATCCCCATTTGAACGTTTACTTGTTTTTCATAAAAAGGCAGTGTAGTCTGTGAAAATGGTACCTAATTTAAGGTGTTGTGTTGAAAATACGTCTTATATATGGGGAAATGAGACCAAGCCGAGAAGATCGTGTTAGGCCAGCCCAGCAAACTCGAGATCGCCGAGCTGTTCGTGCTGTCTGACGGCCAGCCGACCTCGGGGTCGATCACAGACCCCGAGGAGATCTTGAAGATGGTGCGCGCGACGAACCGCTACCTCAAGGTGCGCATCAACACGGTGTTCACTGGCACGGGGTCGGGATCCGAGTTCTTACGCAAGCTCGCCGAACAGAACGACGGCGTGTTCGTGCAGCGGTAGCGACTACAGCGTCAGGTAGAGCGTGTCGCGGAACCAGCCCGGCGTAAGAAGAAAGGTAAATTTATAGCAAATCATATAGCTGACTTTTGCATAAAGTGAATATACCACTTGATGCCTTTTTTATGCTCTTCACAAATATAATAATTGCTTCTACCTTAAATTCAGATTTAAGCACTTTTTTAGCTAATAAAAATTATTAATTTTGAAAAAATTATGACAGTTCAAATAACTGACTTACCAATAAAGCAAAAATATAACTTGATGCCTTCTTTAAATTCTTAAAGCCAGTTATATGGTTTGCTATAAATTTACCAAAAAATTCTTACCTTCTTTTGTTATTCACTTTTTAGTTTTATTTTTCTTTACGTTTTATTTAGTTTCATTTTTTGTTTTATTGATGAATATGCAATAAATAATTACTATTTACTTTTGTTTTCCTTTATTTCTAGCATCGTGCTAGAAAAACTTTTGAGGGCAATTACGGAGAACAGGATACTCAACCGATTCACACTTCATCCACTAAGGTAGCCGCAGCTGAGACATTACTATCGCTATTTATGGGTTTTGTTTCTTCATTTTTTATTTGCTGTTTAGTTTTATTTATTTTTCGGGGGGCAATAAAAAAATTTTGGGGACGGAGGAGTAATTACAAAAAAAAACACATTTTGTTTGATAACTTGAATAAGAAGTGGCAGAAAATCCAGAAAAATCTAAGATTCAGGGTTGGGGAGGGGGCAAGTTTATGTACTACGATTTGGGATACTAAAATAAAAACTGACAATGCTTTTTTGAAGTTCGTCACTTGAATTTTGAATTTTCTCTACTTTTTTCATGGACATGGTCAAACTAACCCGTGAAATGTCCAATTAATATAAAAAATCAACTTCTCTCAGAGATTGAAATTTCTAATTCCATTTTGATAGGCAACGCTATAGCATTGCCTATAGCAAAGGCTATACGACTCCAATTTTTTGTTATTTATTTTTCCAAAAGGCACTTCATATGGAAGGGGTCGTCGCATAAACTTTGAAGGGGGCTCTTTTCAATTGGAAATCGAAACTTCTAGTGCCCTTTTTAAGAGTCAAAAGTGATAGGAGGGCAACTACCCCCCCCCGCAACGTTCTTTTTTTCCAAAATGCATCCGATAAAATTTTGAGACTGCCATTTTGTTAAAATCTGTGTATACAAAATTCATTAAACTTGCAGTTACGCATCAGAAGTTATGTGCCTTAGAAGGTTTGCCTAATCACAGGCAGTGCAATAGCGCTGCCAAAGTAAAGAGCGATGTGGGCCCAATGTATTATTATTTTTTCTGATTTAGACTTGGGCACTTCTTATGGAAAGATTTGTCGTAGAAACTTCGAAAAGGGCTCTTTTGATTGTAAATTAAAAGTGCTGGTGCCCTTTTAATTGTTAAAAGTGTCAGGAGGGCAATAATCCCCCCCCCCCCTCCACGTGAAAATCCATAGAAGAGAAAACGGGAATAGCTGTGCCTCTATACACGAGTCGGTCCACCATTTAAATGGAAGGCTTGATGCACCGTCGATGACTGTTTTTTTTTTTAAATGAATGAATTCATCACCCTCAAACAAGCTCTATCGCATTTATCCCCCTTTATTTAGCCGTAGGTACAGTATTTGAATCAACATGAGGAAGGATCAAAGTTCGATCAAATTATCTAAAGGAGGACACACCCGTAACTGAGTACTTGAGCAAATACTTCATGCAGTGTTGCCCTTCTATATTTCATAGGAGAAAATCAAATGTTTAATTAGTTTTTTAAATTTCAAGAGAGGGTAAAGACAGTCAAATTACCTTAAGGTTAAAAAAAAATAATAAAAATTAAACCGAGTTGCATTCAACGTTCCTGGTTGAACACAAAAAAAAATATATTCAGAAAAACTGACAAAGCAATGACCATTATAAAGGGGGTAGCACGCTTCAAATAAGGATTTCTATTATGCAAGACAGGTGGAACGATGCACATTTGAATTTCCAAAAAAGTGGAAAAAACGGGAACCAATTCCATCGTTTGTTACTCCGACACAGGTAGACAAGTCAATTTCGTTTTCTTTCATAAACCGTCCAAACCGTTGAAAATATCGCCCCCAGTCGTTTCCTTTGGTAAAGGCCTGCAAAATCACATTTCTTCTTCTACTGGTTTTTTGGTCTCAAACCTTACATAAGCTAATAAATTAGCATTATCAGCTATATCAGTGCTTTCATCCAATTGTAAGGAGTAAAAGTTATTTCTTTCCAAAGCAGAAATAAGTTGCTCCTTTATATTTTTGGGTATTTAGATGTCCTATGTCAATATCTTCTCTTTTCTTGCCGTTCATTTCCGTGAAAATCTTGCTAATTTTTTGTAATTCCCAGCATAAATCATGTTGGCTGTCTTGCGCGGGAGATTTTACATTGGTCGTTCAGGGGTTCGAAAGTACCAATATAAAGCTGATTGAAGACTTCGAATATGGAAATCTTGAAATTAAGCTTTTGTTTTCAGTTTTACATCAACCTCACATGCTTCATAAATTGCTATTTTACATGCAAATGAACATTAGAATAAATTTTGTGGATAAAGTTAAAGTGGAGGGTAACTAGGCCTCCTCCTATTATTTGTCTGTGCATTTGTATATGTATTTCTTAAAACTAAGAAACCAAGAGTTGTTATCGTGTCATATTATTTGTCTGTGTATTCTTTTTCATTTGTGATTTTTTTTTTTTTTAGGACTGAGAAACCAAGATTTTATCGTGCCATATTATTTGTACGTGTGTTCATAGCTGAAATTTTTGAACTGAAAAACCGAGAGTTGTGATTGTGTCATTATTTGTATGTGTATTTTTTTCATTTGTTTACTTATTTATTTATTTTAAAATGGCTTTCCCATAGTTTTGATCGGATGATTTTGACAAAAAAGGAGAGGGAGGAGGCCCAGCTACCCTCCAATTTTTTGGTTACTTAAAAAGGCAACTAGAGCTTTTAGTTTTTCACGAACGTTTTCATTAGTAAGAGATATAAGTAACTTACGAATTAGCTTACGTAAAAAACTTCTATATTCGTATGTATTTATTACGTACATGAGAGGGTTCACCCACTCGTCAATACTCTGCTCTTTACACTAAAGCTTAAATTTTTTCCCCTGAATCACAAAGGCCGAGCTCCAGGGTTCAGTTCACTTTAGTTTTGGAATAAAGTATTATTAATTACTCATTTTTGGGTGAAGGGGAACAGGCCATGGGGAGCCAGGGGTCAGCTCCCATAAGTTTTGGAAGAAATTGTTGTTACTATGTATTTTGGAGGGGGGTTGGTCCATGGAGGATCATTTGTCAGCTCCCACAATTTTTGGAATAAAATATCCTTAATAAGTTTGCTATTTTGGAGGTCTAGGGGGCAGACCCCTTAACTTTTGGAATAAAATGTTATTAATAAGTCTTTTGGAAAGGCATTAAGCCGCTAAAAAGGCTGAAGACTAATGCTGAATAGGCTGAATAAGTTAATGAAGGCATTTATTGTTGTCAGCGTATCAAGGTAGTTATCAAGGTTTGTGAAAGGTAAAATTTGAAGAAAGGCAATAATAAATATAAATGCTTTATTTTTTACCGACTGCTATCAAACATAAAAAATTGCCAAGTTCTGATAAGAGAGTTCGATTAACTCTTTAAGTCTGGATATCCTTTTAAAAGGACAAGCACGTTGGTTTCAATCGGCATAAGTCATCTCTTAACTGTATTTATTAAAAATTAGAATAATTTCTATTCCAATGTGAATAAAATTAATTATAGAAAATAATCCAATTCAAAATAAAACAGAAATAGGAACCATTAAAAACGTGCCCAATCCCTTAAGAACTGCAAGATTAGCTGCAGAGAAGGCAAACATCGCAATAATAAATTATTCCAATTTTTAATAAATACATTTAGTGGAACGAATGAACCTTTTTAGCTTGTAAAATGTTAGGTTTTATCACATAGTCTTGGCTGAACTTTTTGAAAAATAATAATGCCCAAGCTGCGGATGTCGGCAGCTGCCGCCGGGAGGGCGAGCCACAGGAGCAGCACCGGCCAGAGCCTGAGCGCGCCGCGCGCAGCCCTGCCGGTCACGTCCTGAGCGCGGCCAGCTCGATCAAGCTGTAGCGGGCGGTCGAGGTCGGGTAGTCGTCGGGGAGCTGGCTCGAAAGGGCTGTCTCGAGCCGGTCGGACTCGGCAAGCAGGCGCTGCAGGAACCTGACGTTCTCGGGCTCGTTGCGCCCGGGTGAATAGCCCATGCTGAGGGGACCGAAGGGTACGCCTAGCACAACTGGTATGCTTACCAATAAATTAATCGCCAGCTATTTAGGGATTACTCAGGAATTTGTAAGCGTAATTAGAAAAAGACGGTCATTAAAGAAAAACTAGTAGCATTATTTGCGGCGCTTTGTCCTTTTCAAGGGAGGCCCCGAATAAGCAAAAAGTATTAAGACATGTGGTAACCTTCCAATTTAAGGAAGAGGTTACAGCTGCAAGAAGAGATCAGGCGATAAAGGATTTTTTAGCTTTAAAAGACGAAATCCCTGAGATAAAAAGTTTCGAAGAGTACTGTATTCTAGTGGCGAGGCGAATGATTTATCTTTACTAAATATGCTAAAAGACGATGCAAAAGCATTTAACCTTGAAGTAGTAGCTGTACCTATTGAACATACAAGAGACGTTATATCCCGAATGAGAGCATTCAAAAATAATGTAGACTTTATATACACCGGTTCAAGCGGTGGAATTCAAGCATCCCTTCCGGCGATAGTAAAAACCGCCGAAGCTATGAAAATACCCCTGTTTAATTTCAATGATAAGGAAGTTATATCGCACAATACACTTGCTGGGGTGACCGAAACGAAGTGGAGGCGCAAGGGGGCGGCGGGCCCCCTATGCGGGAGCGCGAAGTGAAAACTGAAGCGCGACTTCGAATTCCCTCCCTCTCCGCCAGCCTTAATGAATGCTGAGTGCAGAAAAATAAGTGCTAAATTGAATTTGGAATCATGAATCATAATGAGGATGAGGTGCCTCGACACGATAGTTCAACAGTCCAATTGCTCAGTAACTGCGAACTGCCCTCTAAAGCACAGTGCAAGATGAATATAGGATCGTAGGTGTCTAGGTGGACGAAAAAAAAAAAAACAAAAAAAAACGGGATAAAACTAAAGTGTTGCTCTCGCAACACAATAAAACTGGGCAAGCATAAGTATTCACATACTGTGCCTTCTGGTGAATAGTCAGAACTCCTTCATGTCTTTGTCTAAGAGCATTTTGGAATTTCGATATACTGTTTATACAGTTTTCACTTTCCGTTCGGTTCCAACATCTTTGAAAAGAATATGCCCAATATTTTAATTTTTTCCTTTCTTGAGCTTCCCTCACACACCTCTTCTACTTCATCTCTCAATGATGAAGCAGAAGAGGATGGTTGGGCATGGGCACCATTTAGTTGTCAAGAAATTCAATGACGGTGTCCATTAAGCAAAAAATGAGAATGATCAACATATCCTCTATGTTTTTTTTTTTAAACGGTAACTTGGCTTAATTGAATCTCAAATAATCCGAATACTATTATTCCAACTTTTATATATATGGTAATGTTTAATAGTATAAGGGTATAGTCATTTAAAAAGACCAACTGTAAAATTTGTACATGGCAAAACTCCTCGCAAGTACGGGATCTCGAAAGCCACTGGATCAAAATTTTGAGATAGCCATTTTTTTCCATATAGTCCAAAAATCGAACAGCTATGTCTTTGAGGACGACTTAATCCTCCAGAGTCCACAAGTTTTTTCAACCGAAAGTAAGGAGTAGCATTAAAACTTAAAACGAACAGAAATTATTGCGTATATTTGTGGGTTCGTCTCCTCCTCAATACCATGCTATTTCCGCTAAAGTATTTTTAGTAATTTCAAAAAAGCTATTTATTCTAATTAAACGGCATTTGTGATTCAGGAGTCATTTTTAGAGAATTAGGGGACCTCGATGTCTGTCTCTATCGACACTGGGTCGACCCGACCCGCCCGTTCGCCGAGGCGGTCATGCGACCGGCTCAGGGGCTGGTCGTCACCTCTGCGACCTTCACGGATAGCGCCGGAGACGACGAGACTGCCTGGGCTGCAGCCGAGATGCGCTCGGGCGCGGTGCACTTCCCGAATGCTCCGATTCGCGCTCGCGTGCCATCGCCCTTCGACTACGCGGCCAAGACCAAGGTCCTAGTCGTGAATGACGTGCGCAAGGACGATCTGGGCCAGGTGGCGGTAAAACTATGACTCCTTAATTCTCTTGTACCTTTTTTCCAGGGCTTTTACATTTACTTGTATGTTGGAAGTATCTTATATTTTGGTTATGTCTTCTGGACACTGTTCAGGAACAGAGCTAACAAGACAGCAAAGACATACTGGAATCGTAAGTCTTATTTTTCATAAATTTCATTCCAACCTAAATTTCTGGAAAAAAAAAATTTTTTACGAAATTTTTTTCGAAATTTTAAAAAAATTTTACGAAAATTTTCGTAAGTCTTATTTTTCATAAATTTCATTGTACTTTGGCTCTTTTGTTTAAACAGGGCACGGACAAGTCTTCTTTGCAAAAATGGGTGGACACCTACTTGTGCTTGTACTTGCGGCGGGAATCAAGCGTTTCCACCTTGCCCGCCATTAAGGATCTTTGAGACTTGTTTAGACCAGGTAGTGCAGTCTGTTGCCAGCTTCTTTGCAAGTGAGAGCCATTGCGCTTTGCTGCTAAGATCTTTTATCCTTTGATTATTTTTTTTCAGGGATGTCCCTGAAAAAAAATAATCAAAGGATAAAAGATCTTAGCAGCAGGAGTCAATATGTACCACCAGCTTCACACACTCCGCCGAGAAGTAGCGGAGAAGAGAGGCCAATCTCTGCCTCTATTGTGGAGGGGCTGGTCACATGGTTCGTGGATGCCCAGTCAAGGCCCCAAATCAGTCGGCAAACTTCAGTGGTCGGTCCGAGTAGGAGTCCCTCGTCGGCTGACCGTCATTCCTCAGGCTCCACCCAGATGCAGTGAGGGGTTTATTCCCTCGGACAAGGTCAGTAAGGAGTTTTTCATACCTGTGGAGTTCGAGTCAGGGGCTGGGGCAATTAATTAATATGCAAATTTTTTTTAATTATTTATGTGCGGAGAGCCAAGGTCACATGCATTAATTCAAAAATGTCCAGAAATTAAATAGAAAAAAACAAGCTTTTTTAAATGAAAGTAAGGAGCAACAATAAAACTTAAGTCGAACAGCAATTACTCCGTATATGAAAGGGGCTTTTTCTCCTCAACGCCCCGCTCTTTACGCTAAAGTTTCTTACTGTTTCAAAAAGTAGAGTTAAGAGAAAGAGTCAAACTTTAGCGTAAAGAGTGGGGCGTTGAGGCTCGTCCCACCCTTTCGCCTTCACTCTTCCTCCCGCAGTTTCCTCTTCCCCTTGCTTTCCTCGAGGGGATAGCTGCAGGCTTCTCACACACAAGCCCTCAACTTCCTCTCTCTCTTCTAGTGATCGCGTCCACTCACTTCTCTCCCCCTCTGATAGCGTTGCGGGGACACTGCGCAGAGGGCGAGTTGTGAGAGAGGGCAGCGCGGCCGCGCTACTACCCGAGCCTCCTTGGGATGCCACTGATGCGGTAGCGGGTGGAGGAGTAGAGGTAGTGGGAGAGGAGCATGCCCTAATAAACGCAAAAAAACTGGTCATATTCCTTTTCCACTGACGAGCCAGATTCTTAAAACTGGATTGAGAACTATCAGTGGAACAAAAAAGTTTACAAAACGAGTTTTTTAAAACTGGATTTTGGAATTGTTAACTTTGCAATAGCAAAATTTATAATACAATAGCAATTTGCCAAAACTTGTGATCTTTTTACCCCAGCTAGACAGATAATGAATCTACAGTTCTGTTTGTCAGTTGAAGTCGCCTCATAATTATCCTGCACGAAAAACTCCACTGCCATCGTCGTGCTGCTCTTCACGATTGGCGAGATGCTGGAGGTCGTGGCGGCGGGACGGGCGCGAGCGGGCATCAAGGCGCTCGCCGCCCTGGTGCCGAAGACCGCTCGCCTCGTCGACGAGGCCGATGGCACCATCCGCGAGGTGGCCGCCGCGTCGTTGGCTATCGGTCAGGTCGTAGTCGTGCGGCCGGGCGACCGCGTGCCCGCCGACGGGGTGATCACCGACGGCGCATCGAGCCTCGACGAGTCCCCCATTACCGGCGAGTCGGTCCCGAAGCCCAAGAATCTCCACGCCTGTAGGCGCGCTTAGCGCTACAATGGCGCTGTCTAAAGTTGGATAGCAGTAGCCAGTGGATCGTATTAGCCTTACCGCGCCGGATGATTGGCATCTACACGTGCGCGACGATGACGCCTTGCAAAGCGTATTGCCGTATACGGCAAAGCAGTTTCGCCGTGCCACTATCATGCCCAACCTAGTGCCACCGGTAACCACAACGGAGCAAGCCTTAGCCTATCGGGAACGGATCGTAGCAAGTACGCCTGAGGGTTTAGATTTCACCCCATCTGAGAAAACATAGGATTCATTTATTAGAAAACAACCAATAACTAATAACATATTTAAGAGCTCAAAAAGTGTTTGAATTTGAATTTGCAATAGAAGTGATTATTATATTTGTAAAGAGCATAAAAAAGGCATCAAGCGGTATGTCCAATTTATTGGCAAGTCAATAATATGAACTGTGAAATGTTTACCTCAAGTTCAACTCCCTTTCAAATATAAATTTTACATGGTTTTTTATTTAATTTTTGGTATTAGTGAAGGATTTATTTAAAGAAATATATTCTTGAAAGATTTAAAGGGAGCGGGAATTTCCTTAGCGGATGTAAAGGACTTCGAACATATTGATAATTTGGGATGGAGGAGGAGCGTTCTATCAATTGATTGACTTCTTTGGTTATAATATAAAGGACTTGGATGGAGGATAATAGCTTTCCTTTAAAATTTCTGTTTTTGGATTTATCCTCTTATTGCGCTGATATGGGTAGGACGGTTTTCATTTTATCACACAAGACGTAGGTACAAAAAAGATATAGCTTGAAGAACATTTATTAGAAAGGTTATCATATAATTTACACCAATCAGGTTCAGCCGTACCCGCGCGCACCGCATTTGTTCATCGGACTGCCGACGCGTTACGTCGATCACGGCTGGACGGGATCGATGAAGGAACTGCCGGAACTTCAGCATCGCGAACTGCGTTCCTCCGTGCGAGAACGTTACGGCACGGCGCTGACGGATCTGGTCCTCATGAGCAGTCGCGATGGCCAGACCTTTCGCCATTGGAACGACGCGTTTCTCCGGCCCGGTCCTGAACGAGCCGGTACCTGGAACTACGGTCATTTATACACGGCATTATGATTTAGATCTAATGCAGAAACAACATTGCCATTATCTTTTTTTTCTGGCTTGGGGCGGCCCCTATCATATATATATATATATAACAATTTCTTTTCATTTTAAGTTTTAATGTTGAGCCTTGTTTCTATTTGTTCTTTTTTTATTTGATTAGTAATGGTTTCCCCATAATACCATGTAGAATTTCTCCTGAAAAGCTCCCCCAGAAACTCCCACTGAAAAATTCCCTGTGGAAAGTCCCCTCCCCCTGCAAAAATTTTACCCTAAAAGAATGTCAAAACGTCATGTCGATGAAATTGGTTGCCAGGGGCTCAGATGGAATTGGATAATAGGGCACCCAGGAAACTGGTTGCTAGAGCCCCGCTGAAATTGTTCGCTAGAGCTCCGGTTGAATTGGTTGCTAGGGCCCCCAATATAATTGGATGCTAGGGCCCCGGTTAAATTATCTGCTATGGCCCACCGTTGGAATTGCTCTCTAGGGGCCCGTGAAATTGGTTGCTATGGGGTTCGGTAAAATTGACTGCTAGGGCCCCCGTTGGAATCGGTTCCTAGTGTCCCCATTGAAAAAATATACTTGTCGTTTGGCTTCAACTTACTTGCTCTGAATGTATTGAGATCACACTGTCTGTTATCTTCCGAGGACGAAATAGATATATCCATCGTTTACTGTACTTCAGACAACTATGAACAATTATGTCGACACCGGGAAAGATATGTGAGATTGCTTGGTGTTTTATTGGATGAAAATCTGTCTGTCAAGAAGCACATTGAGATGATCAGAGCAACAATTTCGCAAAATCTGGGCATCATTCGTAAATTAAAGCGCACATTTCCGGGATCAATTTGCTGGGGGGGGGGGGGTCTTGTTGCCCTCTAGTCACTATGACTTTAAGAAAAAAACCTTTCAACTCCCAATGTAATGAGCCTTTTCCGAATTCTCTACGGCACCAAATGGCCGTCTCGAAATTTTTATTAAGTGCATTTCAGGAAAGTACGAGGTGTCTGGGGGGGGGGTATCTACTCTCTGATCACTTTGAATCTTAAAAAGGGTGCTACAACTTCTGATTACCAATCCAAAGAGACCCCTGCGAAGTTTATACGACCACCCATGCAATATAAACTTTAAATAACTTTTATTACTAACTTAGGAAAATTACAAGGAAAGTCCGGATTTTAGATCTAGATACATAACTAAGTTTTCAATAATGTCACATTTTATTGGGAGGCACTACTTTTGAATATTTTAAAGATGACCTCCTTTGAGATAATCAAATTTGAGAAAATTATCATAAAAACTCCCTCTACCACCTTCTCTACTTTATACAGGCATAGTGGAAATGCTGAAATTATATTAATTGTTTTGCAACTACACATCGCACATCCACCATGTTTTGATTTGTTCGCTTGCATAGGGCTCGGTCTACTTCACGCCCCGCGGCGCCCCGCAGCGCCGCCGCCAGGGCGTCCCACGACCCGTAGCTCCGCGCGAGCAGGCGGGAGGTGGTCTCGCCCACATGCCGCACGCCAAGCGCGAAGATGAACCGGTCGAGCGGAATGTCCCGGCGCGCGCGAATCGCCGTCAATCTGGGGGATCCAGCGCGAGCGATCCGTCTCATGACGGCGTTCCCGCGCAAGGTCACTCAGGAATTCCATGACCGCACCCTGGCCCGGGCCGAAGCAAGGCTGCGCGACGGGGTATATGGTGCTAGTACCCACAAGGACTCCATGGCCTGTAAAGGAGGCAGAAAACAATCATGAGTTGAAACACTAACTAAACATAAGGAAAACAATCAGCGAATGACAAAAAAAGTGCATTTCAAAATTTTGAAAAACAGCTATTTTTGGTATCTTTGTTGACTACTGTATCCCCGAAATTGCCACTCCTAGATTCTGAAAATTACCCCCCCCCCCCAAAAAAAAAAAAATTCTAAAATTTATACGACTATCTTTCTTATTTTTAAAGTTAACAAAATATCACTTCAAAGGGGCATCGTCTGGAAATCTACTCAGCTAGTTACAGGGGGCATTTTGTTTTCCCTTAAGGTATTCAAATTTACAATCTAAATCTTAGATTTTTAGGATCCATCATGCAAGTATCCCCGTCGGCTTTTTGAAAGTCTAAATATTGCCGGCTTTAATGATCTGAACGTAGATTAAATTTTCTTCCTACTAGATAGTGTTGAAATTTATCTAGTTAGTGTATGATTGACAATAATTCAAGCTGGGTAGCTGAATAGTTGCTTTCTGGGGGGGGGGTTAGATTAGAAAAGGGACTTGACGGCCCCGTTAAGGGACTTTTAGGGGTGAAAAGGAGACCAGAGTGGGAAGGTTGATTGTCATTCAGGGTCAAAACATTCCTTTATTCAGGAATCAGAAACGGTGGCGAAGTCGCCCTGAGAATCGTCATATTCATGAGCCTTGGAAGGGACTCGTTTTCCATATATATTAGTCAGTTGTCCTTTTTTTTCATTTTCTTTTTGTTCAAACTTTCAGTTATGATTATCTAAAAAAAAAAGAAGCAACTTCAAGACTAGAAACAATTTTGCATAATTTATCCACGTAAAGAAATACTTAATGCCTGGAAAATAGAGTAAGTAATTATTGCTTGTTTAATGATACCTGGTGGTTAGGTTGTTAAAAAAAAGTAAATGGATCTGCAAAGCGTATGGAGAATTCGTAAGAGAAGCAAACGGCCCTGGTTTTAAAAAGAACATCCACTACCGCCATCTAGAACCTGCTGATTTTTGTGAACGTTGGGCATGAAAATGAATTTGTGAGGCATAATTTTGGCTTCAGATTCATCCATGGAAATTTTATATCCTAAATGAAAAAAGATGCTTCTTGGGCATTTTTTAGCTATAATTAAACAGACTAAGATGATATTCAAAATGAATGTAGAAGATTGAGACACTGTGAAGAGCCTTAAAAGCGCATGTAAAAGATCCTGAGAGTCTATAAATTTGATTGTTACATTTAAAAAAAAAAAAAATTATTGTAAAATTTTAAAGTTAGCGTTAAGTCACAGTGCAATTCTGCACTTTTAGTATCACCGCTTAACCCTCAAATAGCGAAATTAACCCAAGTATTCCTGACTACTTTCTTTAATATCGTGACTGTGACTGCCTGCAGCTGGTACTGCAATTAATTGTGACTGCTTTCAGAAAATATTAGGGGATGTTGAACAATATCAAACACACGCTATGTGTATACTGATTGTCAAAGGGGCGCTTCATCAATATCTCAGGAACGGCTAAGGGCATTAAATTGAAATTCTCAAGGCATGTTGAACAGTGCTTGGACCTTCGGGGAACGCTTAGAGGGGTTCTTAAACTAAATCGAAAGATACTATGTGCATCCAGGTTATCAACAGAGCATATCTGCAATATCTTAAGACGAACACCAAACTGACCATAGTGACAAAAAGCAAGGACAAGAAAAAAATGAACTGAAAAGTGAAGCCTGTGAAAGTTAAAAGATGAAAATTTATTGTGAATGCATCCTCTATGTAAGCAACAAGGCATGCTTTGCCCAAATACTCTAATTTTAAAAGAAAGTATAGTAAATAAAATAAATGTAATATATATAAAATAAAACATGAGCAAATGTATAGTGAATATAAAATATATAGTAAATATAGTAGACTATAGTAAATACAAAATAAAAGAAATCTAGTAAACAAGTGTATATGTGAGGTGATGTCAGGGGGCCAGGGGAATGCTAATTAGTGATTGGGGGGGGAAGAAGGGAGGTGGCTAAAAATGTCCTGATATACCTAAATATTTATGCACCACAGTCCTCTAAGGTTTCTCTAATCTGTTCACGGTTAAGTAGCCAAGACACTACGTGCTACGCCGGGATCAAAATACTCCATTTGCAATAGATTAGGAACGGCTTAGGCATTCTAGCTTAAACCTTAATTTAAATTTAGAGGGAGCCAAGTGGACACCCAATCTTGACTATCCCATTGGGTGTTTAAGTTTGTTTTTTTTTTTTTTTTTTTTTTACAGACAAACAAGAAACAAATCAACCAATAAAATTGTGAGAAAACTATATTTCAAAAGGAGTAGTAAATTCACTGTTTCATTCACAGTTTCATAGAAAAACAGGGAAACAAAGAAGCTATTAAAATTGTGAGTAAACCCTGTTTGCAACGAGGCATTCAATTAGCTATTTATTTGGTATTTTCCCCGAAAAATGACAAAAGAATACGTAGATTAATTAAAAAAATCTACACCATCTACCGGTAGCGATCTTCGCCATCGACAATGCCGGCCTCCACCGTCTGGATCTCGTCGCCCAAAGCGGCGGCGCGATCGATCTCGATATTTCCGTGGCCGGTGACCTCGACCGTGACGGCTCGGTCGACAGCGACGATCTTGCAGCCTTCGATTTGTCGGCGACCGATCTCGACGGCGACGGCGTTGCGGGGAGCAGCGATCGGGCGATCCTTCTTCAGAATTTCGGCTTTACCCGTAATGTGGCGCCGGTTCTCGATGACAGCGGCGTCAAGACCTACGAGGATCTATGTTTGTGTGCCGACTGACGTCATGTTTGTCGACTGACGAATTTACAGACCTGGACATCGGGACACAAATGACGACTTGGACACCGGGACACAGGGAATATAAATGACGACCTGGACACTCAAAGAGAAAGCGACCGGGACACAAGGAATGTTCGATTAGCAATCACCATCAACAAAGCACCGGGACACAAATGACGAGCGCGACACAAGGAATATAAATGACGACCAGGACACTCAAAGAGAAATTACAGACCTGGACACCGGAACACAAATGACGACAGGGCGAACGGCTTCGAGGCCAGCGTCAGTCAGGTCGTCGATGGCCTCGGCGAACTGATCATGCAGCTGCAGCAGACGTCGGAAACGCTCGCTGGCGAGGCCGAGGATACCACCGGCCAGTCAACCGCCGTGGCCGGCGCCGCGGAGGCCGTGGACGAAGCGGTGGCCGTGACGGGCGCGGGGACGAGGAGTCCCGGGACGCGAGTGACGCTGAAGAGGACACCGCGACCGACGGAGAGGCGCGCGGACCGGCGCGAGCCGACGTCGAGGGCGACGGAGAAGAGGGCAATTTTTTACAAATGTTTTTATTAGTAAAAGATATACGTTACTTATAAATTAGCTTACGTAACGAACCTTTGTATTCTCATGTTTTTCTTACATATGTGAGGGGGTTCGCCCCCTCGTCAGTGCCTCGCTCTTTACATTAAAGCTTAAATTTTTTCCCAATTCATTAAGTATGACACCTGAATCACAAAAGCCGTAGAATAAATAGTTGAATTTACTAAAAATACTTTAGCGTAAAGAACGAGGTATTAGGAGGAGATGAGCCCCTCATTTGCGTAATAATTATAGAAGTTCGTTACAGAAGTTAATTTACAAGTTACATATACTCATTACTAATAAAAACGTTCGTAAATATAATTAAAAGTTAGTGGCCATTTTAAGTAGACAAAACATTGGAGGGCAACTAGGCCCCCTCCTCCACCCCTTTTTCTCAAAATCATCCGATCAAAACTTTGAGAAAGCCATTTAGCCAAGGATATTAAAACCAATGTGCAAATTTAGTTTTAATTATTCATGTATAGTGAGCCAATATCAAATCTTCACTAATTATAAAACATTCAGAAATGAAATAGCTCTTTTGAAAGTACAAAAAAATTTAGAATAAAGATCAAGATATTGACGAGGGAGCGAACCTCCTCATATGCGTAATAATTTCTGTTTGTTTTAAGTGTTAATGTGGCTCATTACTTTCAGTTGAAAAAACTTTTTTTTCGATTTCTGGTCGTTTTTTAAATAATGCTGGGAAATCCGGCACCCCCTTCATGGAAAATTCCCTTCCCCCACGAAAAATTCCTTCCTGGAAAGATTCTCCCGTATCACCTTTCCCCCAGCCCCCACCAGAAATAATCCCGGAAATTGCAAGTCCTAGTACCCTTTTTAAGTGACTAAAAACAATGGAGGACAACCAGTCCACCTCCCATGTCCCTTTTTTCTCTAATGTCATCGGATCGAAATTCTGAGGTCGCCATTTTGTTCAGCGGCGTAGTTGAAAAGTCCAATGTTTATGCTTTTGGGGATAGAATGCCCCCCCCACATATTCTGACATTGCACATAGTGTTTGTTTTTGAAAAGTATAGAAACATGTTTTGGAGTGGGGTGAAATCTCTGGGGACTTTTTACACAGGGAGAGTTTTAATGCATATCCTAGGAATCATGAACTCGTTCCTGAGAGTTTGATTCCCCTGATCCAGCTACTTCTTGAAATAGCAAATATCACCTCATTGAATTTTAAAGAGGACTTCGTTTTGGTATTGTGTTAGGTGAGCCTTGGGTCCTGGACACATGCTTCCAGCAATAGAAGAAGATTTATCTACATGCAACATGTTAATTTCAGGCAATTGTATCTACACTGCCTCACACAGCTTAATATAGGTGGCGAATATCGACTACATGTCTCACAATCATTTTAAAAGAGTAGGCAATATAGGCAAGATATGGGGTGAGGGTATCCATGGGTTTTGCTCCAGTTGCCGCGATAATGAAGGCTTCGCATTGCCCGAAGCAAGCGATTTTCTATGTTGGTCGGGGTCACTGTTGATGAACCTTGCCAAGCCTGCGATCTGGCGGCGACCACGCCCCGCGTTTAAGTAGACGGCTGAGGGACAAACGCGATGTGCAAAGAGGATCTCCCTCACCTCATATTCTTTGACGCGGACAGAAAACCCAAATCCCGGCAAAATCCTAAAATACAACAACAATTGGTCTAGTACCCCCTCCAAGCAGGTCCCACCCAGTCTTTCAAAAAACATCCAAGGTTTTTTTTAGGGGGAGGGGGCAATTACTGTATAGATTTTATTTCCCTTCCTAAATTTTAAAAAAGTATCTTTGTTGTATTTTCATTGAAAAAATTGACCTTCGTCGTTAGATATTGAAAATATTATTTAGGACATTTATTTTATTTTTTAGTCTTCCCTCCCCCATATATTTTCTTAAAATGTGGTCCCTGTCCAAATAAGAATTTTTAAGCACTCCAATGGTAACAAAGATGGTTTAAAGAATGTCTTTACCGCGTTTAACGGTTTGTCTATCGTCCTTAAAACTAAAGAAAAATTACAGAAGTACTGGCATGTCTTTACGCCGAAACAGAAAATTGCAAGTCTGTGCGGGTTCTTAATTCTAGCTGCCGGTGCAACTATGCTTACTTTAACCCTATTTACTAGTGTCTTGCCAATTACATACCCATTAGTGGTCGGAGCATTTGCTGCCTTAAATCTAGGCGCACATATATGCGCGAAAGCTGAACCCGATGATCACCAACTTAATGATTGAGTATATTTATGAGTTTTGTTATTATTGTTTGCGCCATATGAGGAGGTATACAGGTACGGGTTCAAGCCACGTAGGTAGGGATAAATATGATCGGGATGCAACTTAAGGATAAAGTTGAACTGCTTGAGATAAATACTGTGAAATTTTATGAAGAAATGAACGAAGTTTTGCGTGATGATTGGGATGAGGCGACTTTTCAGAATGTGCAAGGTTTTAATGAGCCGTCAAAGTATATTTTTGGTTGTGAATTAATGAATGATTCGAATTTGAATCGACAAGACGATTCGCCAGAAGATGATGCTTTCCCTCTCTTTTGACCACCGGGTTGTGGATGGATTTTTAGGAGGTTCATTTCTCCGAAGCCTGGGTGATTATATCGAAGATTTCGCCCAATCAGTTTAACACCTGGTTTTATTCAAATAGCTCGCCCTCTATGAAGAATACGAAAGCAAAATATAACAAAGAAGACGTCCTCAAGGATTTTACTATCTGCTATAAAAGCAGACTCGCAAGCAACTCTATGCGCAAAGAAGCCTTAAGCGGAAAGGCAAAATTTGGCATCGTTTTTCCCCTCACCCCACTCTTCCCCTTTGCCCTTTGTTGATGGTGATTGCTAATCGAACATCCCCTGTTTCCCGGTCGTCATTTATATATTCCCCTGTGCCCCCGGCGTCCCCGTTGTAGTTGGGTCCCTGTGTCACGGTCGTCATTTATATTCCCTGTGTCCCGGTTGTTATTTGTGTCCCGGTGTCCCAGTCTGTAATTTCTCTTTGAGAGTCCCGGTCGTCATTTATATTCCCTGTGTCCCTGTGTCCCGGTCGTCATTTGTGTCCCGGGGTCCCGGTCATTTAATGCGAAAAAACTAGATAGAAACGAAAGCTGCAATACTTACAGATATGCATCTTGAGCATTCCTTTTTCCTTTTATTTCTGTGATAATTTAGAATAGCGTCTTTAAAATTTAAATTTCTTTAAACATATACTCTATCCAAAATTAGATCAATCTCATATATTTCTTATGCAATAAAACTAGAAATAAAATTCATAATTTGAAATGCTTTTAAAAAGAAAAAATTCTCTGTATAGAAAATTTTGGGTGAAAAAAATATATGGTTAAATATTCTTCCCACTATTTCTACATGTTTAGAATCGGATCGTGAACAAAGTTACAACACGATTCGTCGTATGTACAAAATCGTCGTATGTACAAAAAAATACTTCTACCTTGACGTCTGAACAAAAAGACATTTATGATCAGATAATGCATTGTGTCGATAACCAAGTTGGAAAAATCTTCTTCTTGGATGCGCCAGGAGGTACTGGTAAAACGTTTCTAATTAGACTTCTTCTGGCATCAATTCGATCCAAAAATGAGATAGCGTTGGCCCTTGCGTCGTCCGGAATAGCCGCAACCCCCTCGCGACTGAAGATCGTAAAATGGCAAAATCCGCAACGGGAATGACCAATTTAAAGAAGCTTTTACAAGGGCATATAAATATGTAAATAAGGCTTTTGAAGAGCAGCGCTTATTCCCTGATATTTTCAAGACTCAAAGTAAAATTTACTTATCACTACCCATGAAAACTAAAGCGAAATCGAGAATAGTGTCGTCAACTCCGACTTCTGTAGCAGCATCAACTTTAAAGGAAATAATAAATGGAACCAAAGAGGAACTAATGAACACTAAGTTGGACCTGTTCGGCCCCGTGTCGATCTACGACAAGCCCGGAGCGGGCGGCGCAGTCAACGCCAACGTCGCGCAGACCTTCCTCGGCCTCGCCAAGAACAAAGACTGGTCACACTCGGACGTCGGCATCGAAGACCAGCTGGCCGGCCGCACCGTCGCCGAACGCACGCAGATTCGCTACGCCAAGGCGTGGGAGCTCATCCAGGAAGACCCCCGCCCCTTCTTCAAGGCACTCGAGCGGGGCATCCACAACTTCAACCAGACGCTGCACCGGAGTTTCTTCGCGCGTGTCCTTTAAAAAGAAAAGTTTTAAGCCAAAAATGAGCAAAAATAAAGTCAAATAAACTTCCAAGCGTAAAACTACCACAAATTACTGTCAATAAATAAATGAAACTCAAAAAGTTCAGAAATTACAATAAGTAGCCGAGTCAAAACTCAAAACGAGCAAAAATTAACATTAGTACGGCTGATAACCCCCATGCTTTCTCAAGACCAGAATATAATTTGCCCTTCGTTGAAAGAAAAAAAAGAATGACCGTGGATTTTCAGTTTAATTGGTATTTACTAATCTTTACATAGAGAAAAGTGTCTCCGGTGTATTTTCCCCTGGTCACCTTACATAGAAGAGGTGGCTATAGAAACTTGGGAGGGGGCTCATTTGATTGAAAATAGGAATTTTTAGTACCCTTTATGGCTGTAGGTGACTGAAAAAAAGCAGACTCCTTCTTGTGCTCTGTTTTCTTCTTCAGGAGCCTGCATAACCTCCCATGGCATAAGGAGCAAGAGTAGCTCCAGGAGTATGAGGCCCAAATTGTGCATGCTGCTAGTTGCTCACAAATAGGCTTTATTTGTGTGACCGATTATCAATCGAATGAGCCCCCTCCAAACCACTACTACTACTACAACTGGTACTGCTACTACTACTACTACAACAACTAATACAGATATTCTACTTTAACTGTTACTACTACTACTACGAATTTTACTAATACTACTGAAGATAAGGGTATTATGTTGTAACTCTCATGGAATCTTGAGGGGGATTTTGAAACGACAAAAAAGGTACTGTATGTGGAGAAGCTTGACTGCTATGCAGGGGACAGGGGCTAGATGGGAACCCCATATGAAAAATGACTATATTCGGAGTGCAGCGCCGGCATGACCAGCACGTTGGCAGCCCCTGACAAACGGCAGAAAGGATACAACTCCCGCATCTGCTCGGCATTGAGCGCCGCGGTTGCCGACATTTCGCCGTCGAATTCGAAATCGACCCGGCGGCGTTCGAGGATCTTGACCGCTTCAAAGAGCGAGTCGACGCGGCAGTCCGACAACAACACGAGACACGCAAAGCACCTGGAATCAACCAGATCTTTGTTCCTGGAGAGATCGAGTCGGAAAAACGGGAACGCTACATACGTGAAGGCCGGTAAATATTTTCCCCCAAGAATTCCACTCAATATCTCTACATTTAAAACTGAGTTGGCAATTAGAAAACAAGACAAATAAAAAGAATTTTGTACAGGAAACTTGGCAAATTCCCCAAGTGTAAAATTTCCCTTGGAAAGATCAGAACTTCCTTCCCCCCAAAAATTATAGAAAATCCTTCCTTCAAAAAATTTTCTCCCCTTCCCGAAAAATGTCTGCATACTTCCCAATAAGAAATGGTAGGCGTAAGAATGGACATATTTACTGACTTACAAACCTTTCAGCTAAATCAGCTTCAAAATAAATTCCTCGCGAATATTAAGTTTTTACAATGAATTCTGACATTTCATAAGCTTGGCGATAATGAATGATTCCATGCACTTCGTTCTGATTTGAATTAATTGCACACCTGGTAACAGTGACCGTTCTGGCTTCTCTTGTGCCCAGGACAAAATATTGATTAGCCCCCCCCCTTCTCCCACAAAATTGTCAGGCCAAATTTTAACCAAATTAACGTTTCTTAACAAAACTATATTCAATTTATTAATTAAACAATAGTTTATCAACTACCTAATATTATTGAAAATAATAACATTACTTGGCCTAATATTATTGAACAAAAGTCGTGGTTTATTATTGATGATTCAACTGAATCGATTGAAGAATGCTTTCAGGTAATGTCACAGTTACTCACAGTTCAGTTTCATCATGAAATAATTTCCATAACCTTTGATCTCCACAATCTTTTCATCAGAGCAAATGTGTTTGAGCACTTGCTTAGAATTGTACTTATAATATCATCTATAGGGTTGTTCATGATTCCAGTTCCATCGTAACTTTAAACAGACAAAAGATATAGAGAAAAATGAAAAAGTTTTGTGATACCTTGGATGTGAGGGAAGATTTGTTTTATGAGAGAGAATTAGTGACTGTACTAAATAGATTAAAAAATAATAAGGCTCTAGGTGCTGATAGTTTGGCAAATGAGTTTCTTAAATATGGTGGCTCTGAAGTTAGAAATTAATAACTGAAGATTATGAATATGATATTTGAAAAAGGGGAAGTACATTACAATTTTAGGAAAACTTTATTTAAACCCCTGTAGAAAAAAGATAATAAGAGTAAATGTTGAACCTTCCGCAATGTCATCGTTGCCAATCCCTGAAATTGTGCGAATGTAGGCGGTCATGTCGTAGCGTAAACCATCAACATGGTATTCACGCATCCACATCATCGCGTTGTCGTGGATGAACTGAAGAACTTCACCGCGTCCGTAATCGGGCCGTGTGTCGCCCCAAGGTGTGCTGGAACGATGGTCTTGATAGAAATAAATCCCACCCTTTCCATTCTCGTTCCAGCCATCAAACTGCCACAGATCCAAGTCGCTCAGTCCGAAGTGGTTGTAAACGACATCCCGATGAAAATTTTGAAATAGCCATTTTATTTAAAACAATCCAAAGTTTAAATAACTGTTCCTCAGCCCCTCAGTCCCTGGTGCAAGGGCTGTAAGTTATGCAAGTTGCCTATCAAAAACCCCTGTTAAAATATCAAAAAAGAGGGTATATTTAATCCTTGATATCCAAAAGAGCATGGAGTATTAAGGTCAAACCTTAGGGAAATGTCAAGAAGAATGCCAAACACAATAATAAAAAAAAATTACTTTATTGGTTATGAAAAGAAAATACGAGCAATGACTGATCGAAAGAGAATGGAAGTTAAAATGCAGATTTGGGATTTGCCAAAGACTGAAGAAAAGGCAATTATATTTTTACAAGGAGCTGTTGCCCAAAACAAAACAGTGCATCAATGGGCACAACATGACTTTACACTGTGATAAAAATAATATTTTTTTTATATTTCATTGCGCTTGAGCATCAGAGAAACAGACCAGCTATACTTTACTCCAAACAACTTCCCCCCCTCCCCCAATGTGCAAATATGTAGCCCAAATTTGTTTCTAAAGTATTATATTTCAATCTTAATGTCAAGTAAAGGAGTTTCCTTGTACCAAATAACGGTGGAGTAAATTCAAGATGTAAAAGTCAGTTTGTAAGAAACGCAACCAAACCGGTGTAATGGAAAATTTTGTTATCTAAAAAAAACTTTTTCGCCTGCAACCAGTGGTCTGTGTAGTGCAGGTACCGATCTCCTGATTCTCTGCCTTCAGCCGGGAGTGCGGGTTGGGGGCAAATCATCCGACACTTCCCGTGTTTTCCCCCAGGTTTCTCCAGGCACCCATTTTGTGCTGGGTCGACTTTGGCTGGTTCCCAAAACAACTGCAGTGTATTGTATGTGAGGAGGCAAAGATGTCAGTCTCATTCCAGTGAATATTTCAAAGCTTTCATTTGAGTTTTTTATTCCATGAATATCCAACTGACGTTGAAATTCATTTTTAATTAACAATTTTCCAAGCTCGGTGTAAAAATCATCTCCAAACTTTTCATGCTCTGATTCCATGTAAATACGGGATACATCCTGCCATTGTTCCACATTTTTTGAAAGATATGTATCATCCATTACCTGAATTGTCTTTGTATATTTTAGTGAACCGTCTCGGCCTGGCGCCCGGCAAGACGCCCGACGAGGTGGAACAGAACCTGCTGCGGGTGATTCCGGAGCAGTTCCTGCGCCATGCCCACCACTGGCTGATCCTGCACGGCCGCTACGTCTGCAAGGCGCGAAAACCCGACTGCGAGGCCTGCATCATCGCCGACCTGTGCAGGTCGAAGGAGAAAATCTCGGATATCCCGGCGCCGATCGTGCCGGTGGAGGCGTGAGGGGAATTCTCGGGGCTTCTACTTCCGAAACGACCAACGTAGGCATTGCCGCGGAGATAGCAAAATTAGTTAGTTTTAAAATTAATAATAATAATAAAAAGATTAATAAAGTTTTATTAATAATAATAATAAAAATTATTATAATTTAAATAATGATATAAAAAGTTTGAGTAATATTAATGATATTTAATAATAATAATAATCTTAAGGTACTTTTGAGATTTTAAAAGTGAGGTCTTCAGATAAATTGATGATATAAAGATAAAAATCTTAGAATATAGAAGGGAAATTGAATTCTATGCAAAATTTGAGTTTAAATTAAAGTACTTTAAATACATAAAATGAACGCATCTAGTGTATGCAAACTATGTCAAATAGAGATTTCTGGTTGCAAATATCTACCGACGGAGGACAGACCTACCAAACTATCGAAGAATGGAACCGCGGAGATGAATTCTCTAATGGCAGTTGGTATGAAGATCAGGTAATAGTCTCCGGAATACAGCTTAGCGCAAATACCCGTTTCCGTTTTATGTGCGACGCCTCCGGCAACCAAGATCAGATTTACCTCGACGATATTACGATCACTGGATGTGCGACTACCGACGGCTCGGGAAGTGCATCGCATCTAAGCTTAAATATCATCTCGTCTTTAATGCCAATATATTTTATATACTTTCCTTTTTTAGCATATTGCTGGGCCCTTTTTAACTCTGTTGCATAATCAAAGCATAATGAGCTTAGACGAATCAATTTGCCTTCAACTTTAACAAGTGGATCCACTCCCCTGCATTTAACTGGCTGAAACACGTGGTAATCTTCTATCGGTGATTCTATATAGTATGAGTCTACATTAATAACTATATCAAATAGCTTCTTCAGTATTAGATCTGTTTTCTCTAGAAATTTTCTTTCCTCAGGATAAATTCCTCCTTGGAACAATTATCCCACGTAACCCCCTCCCCCAGTCCCCCTTTAACGTGAAAAGTCCCCTTGAAATCGTCTGTACACGTCCCAATAACCGTTACTTTATGTAAACAATGGCCAAAGTTTGTAACTTGCAGCCCCTCCCCCGGGGACTATGGGGGGATCCCCAAAGACATAAATATTAGGTTTTTCGACCATGCTGAACAAAATAGGTATCTCAAAATTTTGATCCAGTAACTTTGGGGAAAATGAGCGTGCACTGGATATTGTAACCTTTGCTCTCCATGTAGAAAGGCCTCAAATTATGTAAATTGCTCATTATTAGTAGATAGGTTTCGTATTGTTTAAATACACGGGAAGTATTTAATTCTGGCTGTCCTATTAAATCCTACAAAGATTTTAGTTGTTTCATTAGGCTAAAAATTCGTTAAAAAACCGCTTGTCAGGTTGATCAGCTTTAAACTTGCAGCTGTTTCCGACTGGTCAACGGAAAACTAATGAACAAAACAAAATAGTTTCAGGCTACACTACGGCCGGCACCATCTAGTTTAAGGTATTTCTCGGGATTTTTGCAAGTTCTGGAATTTTTTTTTTTAGACACTGATATCAGACGCTTATCACTATACTAATTTCACTAATTATGCTAATTATTCTAATTTGCTATATTATTACACTGACAAAATGCCAAAAACACCAAACATTAGATAGCTTGATTGCTAGGTAGCTAAAAGCTGTATAGACTGCTGCAACTAAGTAAGTTACTGCAGGCTACTCCTAGCATGCAAGTTATTGCAAGTTTTCCAAATTGATAAAATGCTGGAGGAAAGGGCTGCAAAACTAAGTCTTGGTGAGAGTGAAGATGGTGAAAAATCTTGGTTTTCCCCCCCCCCCCCCATCTGAACGGAACAACACTATTCGTATTGTGTTGACATATAAGGATCAAGCCTCGGCGAACGCCGTTAAGAGACAATATGTTACCCATATTCGTAAACCGCAAACTAGGCGATCTTTTTAAGAATAAGGAACCAAGCCCTCTTTTATCAACCAACAACGTGTTGTGTATAAATTCAAATGTGACCTGTGCGATGCAGGGTATGTAGGTTGTACTGACTTGTGAAATCAGGCATAAAACGCGATCTGGGCTTATGATTAAACATGTAGGTGTTGATATTTGGAACTCCATTCCAGAGAGTGTTGGGTGTTCTGAAAACCTTATGTTATTTAAAGTAAGAATAAAAAATTATTTTTTGAATAAATTATAAATCATATTGGTTAAATTTTTATTCCTTTTTTTTCTTTCTTTTTTTATGACGAGAGATGGCTGTTTAGAGATTGTATAGTGTTTCATCTGTTTTTTTTTTTTTTGGAATTTTGATTTTGAATGAATAGGCTTCTTCGTCCGCGCGCAGGGCGCGAGGTCGTCGAACGCCATCGCAAGCCCGGCCAGCGAAAGCCGGTCCGCCTGACGGATCACCGGCACGACCAGCCCCTTCTCGGTCTCGGTCGCGATCCCGACGTTCACGTCCTTCTTCTCGACGATCGCGTCGCCGACGTGCGCAACAACCCCGAGCTCGACGAGCGATCCAAGGAGATCCAGATCCAGACGATCGAAGACGTCGAGCAACGGCGGCTGGACGTCGCCAAGGCGCAGATCGAGGACTCCAAGGCCGCCTTATAAATTTCTCTTAGCAAGACAATACATAACACCGTTTTTTTTTAATATTTGTTTTTTACTTGTTGTTATTCCTTAAAAAGAAAGGGCAAATTATAATTTTCTCTTAGCAAGATTGCACCTAAAGCATTTTTTTATATTTTTCTGATATTCGTTCTTTACTTTTCGATAATCCTTAAAAAAAGTGCCAAATTATAAATTTCTCTTGCAAGACAGTATCTAAAACCGTTTTTTCTATGTTTGATTTTTACTATTTGTTTTTGCTTAAAAAGAGTATGCAACTAGGATTTCCTAGCATTATTTGGAAGACAATGAGAAAATAAATAATAAAAAAACAAGTTTTTTCAGCTGAAATTAAGGAGCAACATTAAAATTAAAGGAACAGAAATTATTTTGTATACGAGGGCGTTTTCACCTTTTTCAATATTTCCACTTTAAGCTATAGTGACTTTTAGTTCCAATTACCAAAGAATGACTGCTGAAACACAAGGGTCGTTTAACTAAAATAACAATCTTTCTTAAAATTTCTAAGATACTTTAGCGCAAAGAGCGACTTATTTAAGAGGACCTGCCGTCGTTCAAGCGACAGCGCGATGAAATGCAGAAACAGGTCAAAGCCGCAGATGCCAAGATGCGCGAGCAGGCGCGTCGGCTTCAAGCCGCACAACGCCAGGCGAAACCCGATCCGTTCGGTTCGAAGCAATTCAATCGTCAGAAGGCCGATTTCGAAAAAATGCGCTACGATGCCCGGCGAAAGCTCATCGCGATGGAGGCCGTGATTTACGCGAAGACGTATGAACGTATCCAGGCCGAAGTCGCCAAGTACGCGAAGGAAAAAGACATTCGTGTTATGGGTTCCTAAATACCATTCCCATTAACACTTACATAGTATATAGCTTCAACAGCAGAAAGATTGGTTAGAAGCCTCCTACAAGGAAATGCTATTTGAAGGAACTCTACTGACAGGTAGTGTAACTTTTATACAGTAAAGGCTCTAAAGTAAAAATTTGAGCTACTCACTCTGAGAACACATTAAAGATTTTGCAGGAATTACTAATCCTTTTGGAACCCCAGCAGCTCAAGAAAAAAATTTGCTCCCACTGCCTCTCAAAATTTTGTAGGATGAAGATCAGTAAAGAAAGAATAGGCTTATTATGTTGGTTCAAAATATATATTTGGTGTTACCCACCAAAAGTTAATGCGAATCACACTATCATATTAAGCGTATCCGAGAACCCTTTTGTAGAAGTTTCAAGCTCCCATCTGCAAAAATGTGAAATTTTTGTATTTTTGTCAGAAGAGAGACCACGGATGCATGTTTATTTAAAAGTTTGTTTTTTTCCAAGGGTAATCACATCAAACCAGTAGTCATATTATATCGAGAATGGCTCATTCGAACGAAAATTAAAAGTTCTGCCGCGAACCCGTGTCTGGGAAAGCATAGTGCCGAAATTCAGGGAGGGCGATATCGTTATGGTATCGCGCTTGTTCATGTCGCGATCGCCGCCTCACCCGATCGAAGAGCTCAGGCCCTGGTTGTACCTTACCTCCAGGCTGGCAGACGAACTTGCCAGAACCGGCGTGCGACTCATCATTACAGGACCGCCGCCCATATTCCCCTTCGACGATATAAGGGAATGTTCGCTCGCCGAGAGGGATAGTTGCAGATTGGCAAGAAACGACATCGCGCCGCAGGTCAGCCCAACCATTTTATTGGGGGTGAAAGGGGTAAAATTGAGCTACTTTCACTGTTAAAATTGTGTTCACTTTATGCTATTGTGTTACTATAACAAGATGTAGATGGAAACCAATTCCTATCCCTTTTCAATACCTTCTTCTTTATCCACTTCAAATTGCTTTTTTGGGGTTTGGTCTGAGCCAAAAAAAGAAAGTAAGAAACTTTTTATAGTTTTTTATTTTCATTGAAAAAATCCATTTTTTATTTTAGTTATTTTAGTTCAGAATCGCTAAAGCTATTGTACATGGTTTAGAATGCAAAATTTATAAGCACTAAAACTTCAAATTTATTAAAAATTCCAAACTAATTATAAAAAAAATGTATCACATGGACTGTCCGAATGATTGTCCTTAGGATTAATAGCAATGACTAATAGACGTACCAGCAGCATTCTAAAACACCAGGAGTACCAGTAAGGCCAATAAAAATATTTCAAAGAGTTAACTTCAGTTAGGAACAATTTTTTTTTTTTCAAACAAAAATCAAACAATCTCAAACCAAATTCCAAGACGCTTCTAAAGATTTCAACGAAAACTCGAGGATCGACACAACCCCAAGGCCGGGCGGCAGGCTTTGTAAGTTATGCCCTGGGGGCATATATCGTTCTTATGGAAGGGATACTCGCATAAACTTCAGAGAGGGTTCATTTCATTGGAAATTGAAAGTTCTAGTTCAGATTTTGAAAGTCAAAAGAGACTGGGTGTTATAGTCAATAGTCAATGTATAATCTTATTGTATAAAATCAATCGTGTCAAGCGCTCCAATCTTCAACAGGAATCATGCAAATTTGCTTTTACGTTCAATTCACCGTTGATGTTGTGAAGCTTCTGGTCGAGCGCGGTGCCGATATTCACGTTGACAATGATAACCCGCTTTGGTCGGCAATCTGGCAAGTCTCTTATGGGTTCGGCGGAATGCCGTTGGTGCGATACCTGATCAAGCAAGGTTCCCATCCGCGTGGACTCACTCATGCAGCTGAAGCAGGTAAGTTGAGAATTGTTCGAGTTCTGGCCGAGCGCGGAGCGGACGTGAACGAAGTGGATGACGAGGGCCACACGCCTTTGGATTATGCCACCGGCGTTGCTCACACTTGAGATGGCGTTCTTCTGACAAGAGGGACCAATCCCGATGGGGCTCAAGATGCATATATTTTTTTTGGGTAATTCTTAATCAATTGATCATCTCAGAATTTTCACGCAAAAGCTTTTTGGCCTTCTTTTGGTTCGAATCATTGTTTTACACCCAGAAATGACTGAAACGCCGCTATGCTGTGGGACAGTCTTTTTCGCCAAGATAAACATCTATGTTAACCGTTTTTTTTGTTACAACGGTTCCACCCTCGATTGCGCTGGTTTCAAACCCGGTATGACCTATTTCGTCCATTTCATTTTTTGCAGCTTGCGCGCAAAGTTTGGAAACTTTATCCGGCGCGACATTTGCCGTTACGGAAATGACCCCTTTGCCTCCAACAGGTAAAATTGGCAAAAGAAGGGGATCGTCGCCTGAAATAAGCGAAAAATTATCTCCACATTGGTCTACAATTTCGCTCATTTGTTGCAAGGAACCAGAAGCTTCTTTAATTCCGACAAAATTCTTTATTTCCGATAACCGTTTTACAGTATTGGATAGCATATTTACCGAAGTCCTACTAGGGACATAAAGAAAAGTCATTTCGACAACTTGGCTGCAAATAGTGCACTTTGATTTAATTCAACATCCCCCTCAAAATTCTCTGAAAGTTTCAGCTTTATACCGTTAGTCGTTCCTGAGATATTACAGATACGCTCTTTTGAAAACCTGGATGCACACTTTTGAGTTGGGTCAACACCCCCCACAACATTCCCTGAAAGTCTCAACTTAATGCCCTTAGTCGTTCCTGAGATATTTCATATACATCTTTTGGCAATACGGATGTACATACTGAGATACTGACCATACGCCGTTGGATCGGGGTGTCGGCCGGCTTCGGCAAGCACTGGCGTCGAAAGAGGTGCTCGACAACACGCTGTTTGTCTTCCTCAGTGACAACGGTGGGCCGACCGCCGAGTTGACCAGCAGCAATGCACCGCTTCGCGGAGGCAAAGGGAGCCTCTACGAAGGTGGCGTGCGAATCCCGATGATCTGGTCGTTCCCCGATCAGCTTCCCAGTGGCCAGGTCGAGGATCGTGTCGTTTTGAGTCTCGACATCGCCGCCACGGCACTCGAGTTGGCGGGTCTACCAGCCAGGAGGCTTGCTGACCTCCAATCTTTTTGTTCACTTAAAAAAGCACTAGAACTTCTCATTTCGGTTCGAATGAGTCCTCTCCCGATACTCTAGGATTATTGGCTCGATGCGATCAACCCCGGATAAAGTAAATGAAAAAAAAAACAGCAAACAAAAAGAAACGAAATAAAACCCGCATCCGTGATCTTTCTTCTAGCATAAAAAATAAGAAAATTCCACAGTTTTGCAGCATCTACAGTAGGAGCTTGAAACCTCTGCAGCAGGGTTCTCTGATACGGTGAATTCAATTGAAAAAACTTTTTCATGTTTATTTTTATATGCTAGAAAATCCCGCGCCTTTTTCATTAAATTTCTCTTACCCCATGACATATTCCTCCAAGGAAAGATCGTCCCCCTCCCCTCAACCCCATCCCGAACCAAAAAAATCCCACTGAAAACGTCTGTACGCTTCCCAATGACCATTACTGTATGTAAACACTGGTCAAAGTTTGTAACTTGCAGCCCCTCCCCCAGGGTCTGTGGGGGAGTAAGTCATCCCCAAAGACATAGTTATTATGGTTTTCTACTATACAAAGGTATAACTGAAACAATGGATGGACCATACAGCCCCACAAAGCACAAGATGCAACTACTGCTTGCATAATGTAAGGCACCACAACTTGAAGCAATAATTAGAATATAGATGCTAGGGGAATATGAAGTATTGCAACAGCCTTTGGTGAGAAATCCCAAAAGTGTTTTGAAGCAACACTATGATAGTGTTTCTTTATCATTGATTAAATACCATATCCTAGCTATCAACTCCTCAAAACTTCTCTCAGCAAAAAATTTTCTTAAAAAGATAACAATGAGAACCCGGCCCGCGACTGCCGCCAGGCGATCGACGATATCGCGATCATAGACGTCCGGGTTGGTGATCAGTGCGTTTTCCAGACTGGTGTGACACCCATGACCGCACATCGTATCCCTTCCGGCCAGGCGCGGTCCCAGCGCACGCACGAGGTTGCGCGCCTTTTCGGCATTCGCGAGCAGGACCTGGATGATCTGCTCCACTGTCACGTCATCATGGTCGTCATGCCAGCAATCGTAGTCCGTCACCATCGCCACGGTCGCATAACAAAGCTCCGCCTCGCCAGTTCAGACGGGGAGGGTTGTTGGAGTATTTTAAAAGGTTTTAAGGTTGGTGCAAATAATATCCAAACTGGTTCCACCTTTTGTAGTAGGCACCCCAGCAGTTTGTTTAGCCTTCTGATCTTTTCACAGATATAGACTTAGTTCGTTTACATCTTCTGCTATAAAATGCCGGGATTTGGATGCTTTGTCGTCACATTATCAAGACGTGCCTGTAGTCTGTTATGGAAATCACGACAAAAACAAGTATTTTGTCCGGATGAATAATAAAACGAGCAAATGATCATTTTCGCCAAGGCGCACAAGGCCATTTTTGAGGACGAGTGCGCGAAGTTTCCCGGTATCGGGCTTTTGCATGATCAACTGGCGAATTTCGTCGTCCATTTTGAACAACTCGTAAATGCCCCGACGTCCACGGTAGCCGGTCATGCCGCAAGCTTTGCAGCCGGTACCGCGGTAAAAGAGTGCGCTGCTGGGGTCGTCCACCAATTTGTAGATATGCTTGTGGTAGCCCGTATACGGTTGATAGCTTTCCTTGCCTCGTTCGCAACTGCCGCGAACCAACCGGACCGCCCCAGAGCTTGCTCGCAGAGCGCATAGAGCATCGCATCGAACGCCACTTCGAAATCCGCCGCCAGATGCGCCCGCAGGATGTGCTGACGGGTTGCCCGCAGATCGTCGGCGAGGCTTGCTGAAATCCCGTGCGCCTTGCGCAGCGTGGCGGCAGGGTCGGAGTTCGGCACCGGCGTCGAGGAGGTTGGCGGCGTCACCTGCGGACGGGCAGGGGAGGGGGCGCCATCCGCATCTGCGGTGGTCTCGCCGGGCTCGGGCGCGGCTGGAATATCCTCGGAAAAAGGATAATCTTTGGCAATCTGTCATCCTTCATCCGCAAAACGCGGCCTAACCATCTCAACCTTTCTTTCGTTATAGCCCTAGAAAGCGGGATTGAACCACATTTTTCCTACAACCTACTGTTTGAAATACGGTCAGTTAGCCGGGTACCCAGAACAATCCGTAGGCAATTTCTCTGAAAAACATCTAGTAAATGTTAATCCGCTTTCCGGAGTGCCCATGCTTTAGAGCCATATTTGACCACTGTCATCACTGTACCTTCCAATATTTTAGTTTTGGTTCAAATGGAAAATCGGTTGGGTTCGAACAAAACGGAAACCCGACGGAGCCTCCTCGGCAACTGAACCTGCGAAAGCTGCCCGCTCGCCGACATGGTGCGCCCTTTGATGTCGTGTGCCTGTGGAGAGAGGTGGAGGTTGGAAGGCGGGAGGGGAGGAAACAACGAAGCATCGACGGGTGGAGGAAACACGGGTCATCAGTCCGTCGGGTCGGGCCCGAGGGAAACCGTTCGGACGTACGGCGCCTGAATGAAGAGCCTCGCGTTTCTCGGCTGCGCTCAAGCTTGAGAAGAAGGTCTTTGTAGGGAGAGGGGTAGATGCACTCCAACCACTTTTGACTATGAAAAACGTAACTAGAACTTTCAATTTCTAATCAAATGAGCTATCTCTAAAGTTTATACGACCACCTCTTGCATAAAAACCTTAAATGCCCATGGGGCATAACTTAAAACGCTTGCCACTAGGATCTGGGGGTTCTGTCGACCCCAGAGTTTTTGTTATCTGATGATTGCACTATTTTTAAGAACATTTTATCTCAAAATTTTTATTGGATGAGTGAGGAAAAAAGCCTGCGTGGTCCACGTGTAGTGCATTCCAAGTATCCCAAAAATTGGTCTTCATCATTTGTAACAGTATTATCATTGGTTATTATTGCTTTGGTTGGTTTACCAACGTGCGTCCGTCGAAACGACAGGCAATTAGAGCCGAGCGCCTCTGGTGGTGGGGGTTTCCACCACGGGTTTAGCCAAATCCTAGTGCCAGGACTAGCACCATGCTTCTCTTTCCAATGCGACCAGGCTGGTGTTGATTGAACACGTGACAGAAGGGTGGTGGGGGATTTTGGCATTCAACGTCAGTATCGAGCGCGACCCGCAGCATCCCGATATCGTGCACGAGATATTTGCTCGCGCCGATGTCCAAGACCGCTTGAAGCTTTACATGCAGACGTCACGAGAACCGATCGTCGAGAATGCTTTCGGTCTGATGTTCGTCGACGGCGATCACTCTTACGAGGGTGTTTGCCAGGACATCGCGCGGTATTGGAACTGTCTGGAATCCTTCGACGGTCGTCCGCTGCTTGCCGTGTTCCATGACGCGGCGGAGAACCCGATAACATTCGTCCCGTCGGTCAAGCTCCTAGAAAACATTCCCTGTGACGTAACAAACACCAGCGTCTCTTAGAAAACATTACCTATTGCGTAATGAACGCCTGTGTCTTGAATAAGTTTAAAAAAAGTGTTGGGAATGGGATTTGAAGGGATAGGGCCCCTCTCGAAACTGGAACCCCCTTACTACTGGTGGGGGGCTGTTTGCCCTCCAATCACTTGAGAAAAATAAAAAAAAAATCGCTGGAGATGAACACGCGACAGACGCTTTTTATAAGAAGCGCGCATGTATTTTACCTGTATTGAGACCAGGTTCGAGCTTGTTAATTCTTTTTTTTTGACAGTCCTTGACGATTTTGCTTTGAAGATTCTAGATCCACCTAAACATGTTCAGCAATCACTGAATAACGACCAATATCACTCCATCTAGGTAAGACCTAGCAATCTGGAATTTGGAGATGGTTTCAAAGTTGAACTTTGTAACCTCTCTGAATGTTTGTTGTTTGGTGGTAATTAAGGTAATGTAGCTAGACTTAGATTGATGTCAATTGATGCCCCCGAAATAGATAATTGTTTAAAGTACGTGTACATGAATCAATCATCCTTCTCTAAGGATTGTGCTAACGCTTTTTCTTCTTCATCAAAAAACTTTTGTTTCATGAATCCCTCAGATACTGTTTCGTGTATTTGCGACTAGGAATGATCGTTTTCAAAACTCTATACTCTCCAATATCAACAAACGGAACGGCATATACATAGTGATTTATCTGCAGAATTATGACTTGTTGGCCCGGGTACCTTTTCGGATTTGGATGACTGACAATATCTAGGATATCACCTTGCTCAATATGTAAAACCACTTGTTCGAAACTCACACCCCCTTCTCAAAGCCCTGCTCTTTACGCTAAAGTTTTTTACTGTTTTGAAAAGTAGAGTTGAGAGAAAGAGTCAAACTTTACCGTAAAGAGCGGGGCGCTGAGGAGGGAGCAGCCCCCTCCCCTACTCCCACCTCCTATGTTCATCCCTGCTGCTGGTTAATGTCACCCTATTAATGGATCTAGTAGTTTTCAATTCGCCTTTGTTAAAGCGTCAAAGCTTTGCCTACTCTCAGTTTCTATTTTTCGCCTAAAAAACTAGAACAAGGGTCGTTTTTTTCTCCATGAACGCCGGAAAACCTAGACTGCCGGAGATTAAAAGATACAAAATTGGTGCGCATTGAATCACACACAGCAGGTTTGAGATTTAGTAGGTTGCTGGATATTGCAAATACAGAAAATACTCTCAGACCTCCTGCCGTTGAAATGAATCTTTCGTGCGCTTTTTACGGATTTTTTTTCAACACCGGTGCGGCTTCTGCAGTCAACACTAAAATATGTGGGGTGCTCACTTCAGTTCTGTCAATGCCAACGATTCTGATCAATACAAGTCTTTTTATTGAGCTGATTTTAAATTATTTCCTTAGCTCTATCTGATTAGAGAAGATTGTTTAAGGTTTAAAGGGGAATTAGCACTCATTTTTTTATGTGTATGACTGTTTGGAGAAGGGGATTGGCTATTAGTTGATTTAAATTTAAGCATTTTGTTAGCATCAAATTAAGCATAAATTTTTTTAGAATATTATTTATGTAAATAATTAAAATCTACAACTTCTCCATTAATATTCATATCAGAATTTAATTAATTTTTATTAAAACTATGCAATACTTTAGTAATATTACCATTACACTTAGCAGTCATGCAAACGGCCAAGAACATATTGGGTGAAACATTGGCCGCCTTGGAATGGATGGATCAAACGGTAGTGGATACGATTCTTACCCAACGGCTACAGAACCTTGTACTCCCTATTGCGGACCGTGATGGATCTCCGTATCCGTACTATCTGCTGGTAGAAACTCATGGCTCTGTACCCGAACACGATCAAGACAAGATGAACACGTTCCTGGAACATGTTATGGAAAATAGTTACGTTGAAGATGGGGTATTGGCACAGGACTTGTCACAGGTGGACTTTAGGTGAATCACAGTCATTGGTCGGAACCTCAAAGAGAACCCGCCATAGGTGTAGTATACTTTTGGAGATTTGTCTGCTTCTGCTTTAGTCCTTTTCCTACATTCAAGAAGAATAATAGTAAATTTCTGGCCCTTTTAAAGTGCCTATATATTATCTGTCTTGACTAGTTTATAGGTTTTGGGAAGTTGAGCAATTTCAGTTATAAGAAGTATTTCCAATACTATTTAGATTTCTTCTACGAGGGAAGATGTTTAGTGTTACGACTCTAATGATCAGACTAATGAAAACTTGCTCAGATCGATGTTCAAACCGTCGAGGATCCAGTTGACCACGAGCCGCGGCGATGCGCCGTATTCGTAGGACAGATCCGCATGGGCGGTGCTGACGGGCTCAAGATGCTCGCGGTGTACCGTGCCGCTGGTCGCCACCTGCTCATTGCGTTCGAAGCGACGATCCCAGAGCCAGTAATGTGTCCAGTAGAGGAGCATGCACCAGTGATGGCCGACCGTTTCCGCCAGTGTTCGCGAACGCGCCAAGGGAGTGGCCGCAACCGCTGCAGTGCATATTTTCTCCACCATCATGTCAAATCCTTAGGCCAGATGAAGGGCCTACAAGTACAAGGGCAGCAAAAGATTGAGACAAGAAAAGATTGAACAACAGCTCGAGAAAGTCAAGTGAGACTGGGAAAATGAGGAGAAAGCAGTTATAAGATCTGCCAGAAAAGGTTAATGAGGCACGGCTGTTTCAGATCGGTCATGTGGCACTTGGATTGTGCGCAGATATTGAATTTAACACCAGATTTGCTATGTGTTACCAAAACTTCCGAATATTCAAAATATTCTTTCTTTAGACGCTACACCTTCCTCTCTTTCCAAGAAAGTTAATTTGTAGTTGACAACAGTATATGACGTCAGTTTTGATGTGACGTCATTTTAGAGGGGCAACAGGCTATTTTTGAAAGTTACTGCGAACTACATTTCCATTTAACATTTTACTACTTAGACTAAGGAAAATGACAATTACCATTGAAATCAGCTAAAAATAGTAATTTTTTCTCGCTAGACAGTTTTTTAGAAACATATTTGTAAACCGTTGGTTACAACAGATTGTTTTCCTTTTTTGGGTCCCCCTGGGCTTTTGCGTTTAGATACGGCAAAAAAGTACTAAAATATATTGCTGGAAACTTCTTTTTTTCCTTAAAGAAATTTTCGTTTCAAAAGAGTAATACTGAATGCAACAATAAGCCTTCTGGCTTGAAAGCTTTTGTTAGAGTTGAATAACCTTTTATTGCATTTTCCTTGTTTTGTACAATCGGTAAATGGGGGTGTAACAAAGACATTTTATAGCTACATTTTGAAGAATCTTCGTTTCAGTTGCCATCGTGGTAGAATACTTGTTTAATATTCTGAAACCCCGTGGACGAGAAGGAGGTCATGGCGGTCGCCAAGCAGCTCCTGCCCGGCCTGGCCGAGGCCCACCGCCTGGGGCTGGCCCACACCGCGATCGACCCGCGCCTCGTCTCGGTCACCGAGGCGGGCGTCGTCCTGCACGGCATGGGCGTCGCCCCCGCGATCACCGGCAAGAAGGGGATCGCTTCCAAGGACGTGCGGCGCTTCGTCCTCATGCTCCTCGAGCTCCTCGGCGGCAAGCACCTCGACAAGGACGGCACGGTCCGCGTCCGCGACGCCGCCCTGGACAGTTATAATTTGTTAAAAATTATAATAGTAATATGCAGTTTCATATATTAACATATATGTATTCAACATAATTTTAGATTAAACGAAATCTGCTTGTAAAAATACATAGAATGATATTGAAGATGACTGACAGCCAAATACTTTCAATTCCTTGAGAAGATATACAAGGGAACTAAGAGCTGAATCCAAGTTTGATTTGTTATTGATTTGATAGTAATAGCAGTAGCAGTAATGGTGTGGTAACGGACATCAAAGAAAAAGAAAAAAATCTGGCTAAGCCATCAATGATTCGCCAGGATGAAGATAATTACTTTTTAAAATGCTGTCAATTGTTTCACCATTACATTGTAAATATGTATGCAAAGATTGAATCAGAAAGTTTGCTACTCATCCGTCTCAATCATACAAAGCTCCGCTCTGAACAATACATTCATTTGCGAGTTGCAGTTGTAAATGACGGTAATACCACTAACATTGGAATTTTACCTTCGTCATATTCTGGCCGTCCGCGTCATATGCATGAGGCACCATTCATGACAACATTGCGTATGTTCGTCCCTATGGGTACTCTCATTAAAAGCTCTTAAAAACGGCTCTAGATGTTGGTTAAATTTACCTCTAACAAGATTATGCGAAATGAAAAGAAGAATATTATTCAAATATGTGCTTGTCAATCATGTCAACCAGGCCATAGTCTTGGCTCAAATAAACGAGGCATTTTCACTAAAACCTTGGGAGGTGACGGAGGGGGATTCAAAACTACCACTTAGTTAAACAACGGGGCATATTTATTAAAAGCTCTCTTAATGTTTTTCAGAGAAATGTCTCTTAATGTTGGTTTAAATTAAGACCACTCAGCCAACGATCGGGCGGCAGGTTTCGGAGCTCGAAACCGCGCTCGGTGTGACCCTTGTCAAGCGCAGCGTGAGAGGGCCGTCGCTTACGGACGCCGGCCGAGACCTGCTGGACCATGTTCGGGCCATGGGGGAGGCGGCGACGCTGATCTCGATGGCCGCGTCCGGGCACTCTCAGGAGGTGTCGGGCGAGGTTGCCGTGACAGCGACTGACCTCTTGTCCGCAGAGATCCTGCCGTCAGTCCTTGGACCGCTGCGGCAAATCGCGCCGGGCACGGAGAATTTGGAGAATGATGCTAACGTCGATACTGATCCTTTGCCGTCCTATCTGTTGCCGATCAGTCAAAAATTTTCCTGACGATGGAGAATTTGGAGAATTATACTAAGATCAATCCTGATTCTACGTCAGCCTATTCGTTGTCAGTTCGTCAAAATTTTCCTGACGATGGAGAAACTAGAGAATTATACTAAAATCGATACAGATCCTTCGTCGTCCTATCCGTTGTCGATTCGTTACAATTTTCTTAATGATAGAGAATCATACTAACATCGATGCTGTGTTGGCACAATTTATTTATTTATTTATTTTTTTTTTTTTTTGGTCTTCGACCAGGGCACTTCGTCTCGAAGGAGTTGTCGTAGAAACTTGAAAAATAGCTCACTCATTGTAAATTGATAGGACTAATGCCCTTTTTTGATATTCGAAATTAGTTGGAGGGCACCCCCCACGTCTATCATTTCTCCAAATACTTCCGATTAAAATTTCGATGTAGCCATTTTGTTATACGTTGCTAAAAAGTCCAACTTTGAAGATGATAACCCCTCCCCCCACCAACAGGCCCCACTAGCTTCATTGGCAGCAGTAATCCTAGTAGCAGTAGTATTTGTATGCAGATAGTGCCATTTGCTTTGCACCTTTTGCTTTTTTTCACCATCCCTTTTGCCACATGTTGAAAGTTTCAACTTATTACCATAAACAGATCCTCAGACATTTTTGATAAGTCCTTTTGACAACCTGCATGCACTTAGTGCATTTTGACTTAGTTCAGCATCTAAGTATTCCCTAAATGTCTCACCTTAATATCCTTGACTTTAATAGTACTATTAGTAGTAATAGTGGTAGCTGTCGCTCAGTTTGGCCAGCCCGTAGAACATCCCGCCGCCATCAAACCACAGGTCCACCGTATAATTGACGAGATTGGCGCCGGCGCTTTCGACCAGTTGAATGAACGGCAGTTTCTGCCGAGTCGCGATCTTCAACGCGCCCAGTGCCTTGACCACGGACATCGGGGTCGACGCGCCGGCGTTGATGCCGCTGTCCGTCACGTTGATCATGCTGCGCACACCGTAGATGTAACCGACGCCGCAAATGCAACTGGCGCCCGGAATGCTGCGGTCCGGATTGGAGGGTGTTACACCGAATCAAAAGACATTATGCTTATTCATGCTGTTAAAATGGCTCATGTGCAATATCTTAAAAGTGGCTATGAGTATTAGGTTCATAGAATGTTCAGGGAGAAAATAGACAAAATGAACAGACAATATGTGCATCAAGGCTGTCAAAATGGTGTATATGTAATGTCTAAGGATCGTCTATGGGTATTACGTTAAAATTTTAGGGTATTTTGAAGGGTTATGTTGAAATTAATCAAAAGACCCAATGTGCAGTCAGTGTCTGTGTAAAATGCACAAAAGGGGTTGGGGGAAGGGGGGTAAGAGAAGATGACCTGTGATTACTTTTCACTCTAAAGAAACTAGAACTTTCGATTTCCAATCGAATAAGCCCCCTCTAAAGTTAATAAGACAACCGCTTCCACAAAACTTTATACGTTAACGACAGACATTTGCAATTTATAAACCTTTCCCCTTTTCAACCCCTGGGTTGTAATTATTTAAATTTCGGACTGTTCTGAATAAAGGGTTATTAAAAATTCTAAATTGGAATGCATTTGGGAAAAAAGGCGCGAAAGGGGGCGCTCAGACGGCCAATACCTATCGCTTCCTGCGCTTGGGGGCCGTTTCGTTTCAGCCCTCGGAGCTGGCAAAGATGGCCGTGGTGCTGTTTCTGGCGTTCTATCTGGATCGGCACGCGGATCGGCTGGGACAGCATCCTGGGCCTTGTGCCCGGCATCGGCGACACGCTGACGCTGCTTCCTGCGGGCTACATCCTGGTCTCGGCGCACCGCATGGGCGTGCCCAAGGCGACGCTTGCGCGGATGGCGGCCAACACCGGGATCGACGCTCTGATCGGGTCCAGGCGCCCTCGAAGATCATGCCGAATGAGGCGTCGCGCACGAATTGCGACATGCCCCATTCCTCGATATAGCCGTGGCCGCCATAGACCTGCTGCATGTTGACGGCGGTCTCGAATCCCTTGTCGGTCAGGAACGCCTTCACGACCGGAGTCAACAGGGCGATCATGAGCCCCTGATCCTCGCGTGTCTTTTCGTCCGCATGGAGTTTCTCCGCGTCGACCATGGTCGCGGCCCAGTAATAGAAGGCGCGCATGCCTTCGGTCAGGGATTTGGCCTCCATCAGCACCGTCCACTAAACCTGCTAAAAACCACAGCGCCGCTGAAAACTAAATACATTTTAAATATTTGCTCGTGCATAATAATAATTTTGAAAAATCAGAAATTGCTGGAAACTATAGGAATAAATATAATCAAATGTAAACTTTCCACTTCAACTACTTGGCACCTAAATTATAAAATAATAGGAAAGAAAGGCATAAAGAAGAAATATATAGGAATGTTTAATGTTATGCTAGCTATAATTATTTTCAAATTTACATTTTCAAAAAGAATTTTCCCAAACCTGCCAAGCGATTTCCGGCCCGGCAGTCACGGGGTTGTGATGGTTCTGGCCTTTCCGCAGGCGGATTGCACTCTAGGATTCCGGTCAGGCGGACGTTGATCCGCCTTTGATGACGGCGGGGCCGTCGGTTGTACCCGGCTCCGCGCAGCTTTTGGAGAAGTCCCATGAGAACAGCTCTTGCCGTGCTTGCACTGGCGGTTTCCGTTGCGCCTGCCAGCGCCATCGCCCGCTCCGACACCAAGGCCTACGATTGCAACCAGATCCAGTCGCTTGTCGAGCGCGATGGTGCCATGGAAATATACTCTAGACAATTCAATCCCGATGAAAATTTCCCCTGGACAATTACCTTCACAACTAAACGCATAAAATTGAGATAGAAAAGAGAAAGCAAGACATTTAAAAAAGAAATTGTATCTTTTTGGAAGTCTGGCAAACTCCCACAGCGCATAATTTCCCCTGACAAGTTCATCCCCTGAAAAGATCCCTTCTCACGGCAAATTCCTCCGTGAACCCCCCCCCCACTGAAAATGTATATATGTTTCACAATAGCAAATACTATGTTTAAAAAACGTGACCCTGTCTTGGTTTTATTTGTAGTCATGTTGAGGGCTAAGCAGGTTTATTGCATTTTAATAACCCTATGCCTCTGTTACTAAGCACAAAAGCATAGGTAGCTTAAATTTTCAGGCTTGAAATCTGTCTTGATCTTTTAATCTACGCCTCAAGAACGTTTATATCAGCAACACATTGAAAACTAAACAGCTTACCAGAAATCCATTTGAATCCTACTGTTTTACAGTAATCACCACCTCCCTTCCACCCTAATATATAAGAAAAACCGCCTTCGCATAGAGCCTCCTCCCAATACCTCGCAATTTATGCAAAAGTATTTTTAGTGATTTCAAGTATTTATTCTACGGTCTTTGTGATTCAGGGGTCATTCTTAAGGAATTGGGACAAAATTTAAGTTTTAGTGTAAAGATTGAGGTACTGACGAGGGGGTGAACCCCCTCATTTACGTAATAAAAATATGCGAATACGGAAGTTCGTTACGTAAGCTAATTTTTAAGTTATGTATATCTTTTACTAATAAAAACATTCGTAAAAAATTAAAAGTTCTAGTTGCCTTTTTAAGTACTCAAAACGGCGTGCAATGAGCAGGATCAGGGCGTTACGACGTTCATCGAAGTGATCCTGAACCAGGAGCTCGGCGAGCCGTTCCGCCGTGACGCCATGAAAGCGCCAACCGTCGTGGCCGGGATCGACCCAGCTGACATGCAGCCGCAGCGCGGCGCGGCCTGATCGGCGCCACAATCCCGATCGGTGGCTTCGTGGCCACCTGCAGCGGCCAGTCCTAGGGCCGCTGCACGCCTTGGCGGTTCAGGATGACGGAGTAGACGCTGGTGGTGGCGGTGATGAAAAAAATTTGGAGTACTTGTTGCAGCACTGGTAGTAATTACCAATTGGATGTGTGAAGGCGCTCATTTGATCAACATTAATTTTTTTTTCAAACTTTCCCACAATATAAGTTTTACAAAAAATTAAAGAACACCATCAAACCAAAAATTAACAACAACAAAAATCAAATAATCTACCAAGCATATAACTATCACAAATCAGCAAAGAAACCCAAAATGAACAGAAATTACAATAAATAACCGAGTCAATCTCAAAACGAGCAGAAATTAACAAGAGTAGGGGGTGTGGTTCATGACTCTATCAGAAAAGACTCGTATCAACTACATTTCAGGCTTTAGAAAGCTAGTACAGTTAGGTTTGGTGCACATTCAAGTATCGCTGCAGGCGTTCTCACTTGGCAATCACGATGCTGTGATTGATCGTATCAAGTTAGTAGAAGAATGGTCTGAGTGTACTCGCCAGGCTAGAGCTGCTGCTTACATCTCCTTCACACGGTTTCTTCATAGAAGATCTAAAGGCATCATTCCAAAGGCAGTCCCCAACAAAGAAGGAAATGCAAAAACTTTTAATTTGTCCCTGCCCAGAGGTATAGCTATTGAACCTTTCAACTATGGTGAACCAAATAGCAAACTGAAGATTTTTATCAAATGTATTTGGGGAGAAAGGGGTTTGGGAGGGGACTAGTTGCTCTCAAATCTTTTGGGTCACTTATAAGGGACACTATATATTTTTTTTAATTTGTGTTTGAACAAGACTACATCTAGGACTATCGGTTCGACCCGATCTCCCCAGGAAAACAAACACAAATAAACACGCATCCGTGATCTTTCATCTGGTAACAACAAAATATCGTGCGTTCCTCGATGTAGGCGTTCACGCCCCAGACTGCATCAACGAGTTGGGCCCGTGTATGGACCCGCTCCGGGTTGCGGACAAAAAATTGCAGCAGCCGAAATTCCGTCGGACTCATGTCGATGCTGCGCCCGTCGTACTGGATCCTGTTCGCGTTCGTATCGACCGTCAGCGACCCCGCGGAAATGACATCATTGTCTTCGCTTGTCTGGTTACGTCGTATGACGGCGCGCACGCGCGCGAGCAACTCACGCGTAGAGAACGGTTTGGTCACAAAATCACTTACTGACGGTAAGATGTCTGGCAAGTTTAACATTTTCTGATTTAACACCTGCTAATTGAAATAAAAAAAAGCCCCATGATGCATGACAGAGTACTATGTTGTCGATTCAGGCAAAGTTAACCAGTAAAGGAATGGTAATGCTGCAATATTTTGGACAACTGGGAAGTTTATTAAGGTCCATTCACAGCCGTGGGCCTTAAGAGCAAAAAAAAACTTATGCCTTCTAACGAATATTACATTTGTTTTTGCAAAAAAAAAATCATTTATATGCCGCTTTCTACGTTGCCCATGGCCGCAATATCGTGAATGTCATCCTCGTCGATTTCCGGGGCCTCGATACGCTGGGTGAGATCGCGGTCGTCATGGTGGCGGGGCTTGCCATCCTGGCGCTGATCCGGATCCGGGTGCGCGCAGCTGCCGGCAACAATCTCCCGAGCCGAGGGCGGTGACATGCGCACGGTGATCTTCCGGACGGTGGCGCCTTATTTGACCAGCCTCATGGTGCTGTTTTCGGTGTTTGTCCTGCTGCGCGGTCACAACGAGCCGGGCGGCGGGTTCATCGGCTGTTCGGGGCAAGGGCGTATCCAGGATTTCTGTTCGTGGTGAAGAGGGGGGGGGTATATTCTCAGGTGGGAGGTGGGATGGGTACAAAAATGTTTTTAAACTCATAAAAAAGGGGTTAATAGCTGTGTAAAATTTGCATTTTGTTACGTTTTTGTGAGTGCGACATTTTTTTGGGGGGGGGAGCGAGGCTTCAAATTCAGTAGCTCCCTCTTCCCATGGATACGGCCCTAGTTCAAGGTTTGAATTTGAGGGAATTAGCTGAACATGTCAAAACGACAAATATCCGCTCTATCTTATGTCGGCGGAACAGCCAGCACCCATATTAGTTTTGCCTCTTTATTACCTACATTCTTCCATTTATGGTCGTGGTGCGTCTTGAAATTGAGACTGTCCCCGGGACCCAAGACATAGGTTTCATTTTTGATCTTGAATTCGATCTTTCCCTGAAGGCAATAAACAAGCTCCTCACCTTGGTGCTTCATTGGGCTCCTGCCGCTCGTCGCTCCTACAGCTACTGTCGCGTAGGCGGCAGTCATAATAAAATCCCCATACTGCTTTGCCGAAATTCTTTTTTTTGATATTTGGTGGACTTGCTCTTGCGAGCTTGCTCCTGGATGTTAGCAGTCCGCGACAATATCAGGTGATTTATTCGCCCTATCCACCTAGCTCTCTGGTGCTTGTCCAAGGGTTGGACTGGAGAATTTTTATATCGTTTCTCGCATTCTTTTTCGCGTTTGTTTGTATCCGATTTGGAAAAGTGGCTGAGAGAAAACAGGATAAACGGGAAAGCAAAGGGGACGGACGAGGAAAAGGGGACGGAGGTCGCAAAGACGGTTTGTCTATAAGGTCGTTTTGCAGATACAATTTTTAAAAAATTAGATGTAAATAGTGTCTTTTGATTTATTTCAATATCCCCTTCGATTTCCCCTTAAAGTTTCAATTCAGTACACTTAAGTGCTCCAGAAATTGCAGATACACTATCTGAAATTCCTAGATGCATATAGTGTATTTTGATTAGTTCAAAAGGGTCCTCAATAGTACCCGAAAGATCCAAGCTAATCTCTTGAGCCATTCCCAAGATATTGCAGATATGCCCTTTTTACAACCTGGATTCATGCAGTGTCTTTTAGTGAGGGACGGGACCAGCTTAAATTAGAAATAGTATTTCCCCAATTTGACTATCTGGGGGGGAGTGGGGGGGCGGTTAATTCGGAATTCTGAAAAATTAGAAAAAATGAAGTATTTTTAACTTACGAACGACTGATCAGATCTAAATGAAATTTGATGTTTAGAAGGATATCGTGTCTTAGAGCTCTTATTTTAAATCCCGACCTGATCTGATTACATTGGGGGGGGGGGGGAGTTGGGGGGGGGAAACCTAAAACTTGGAAAACACTTAGAGGGGAGGGGTCGGGACTCCCCCCCTCCCTCAATGACACTGGATCCGGTCGAGATTTTAAAAAAGAAATCTGAGTTACGACGTCCTTCTAAATATGAAATTTCATTAAGATCCGATCATTCCTTCGTAAGTTGAATTTTGTAAGTTGTAAGTTCTAATTTTTCAGAATTAACCCTCCCCCCCCAGCTCCCCCAAAGAGAGTGGATGCGTTTCGGTTATGTCAATTACGTATCTAGGAAATGTACTTATATTTCCCACCAAGTTTCATCCCAATCCCTCCACTTTAAGCGTTTCCAAAGCCAATTCATTAAGAATGACCCCTGAATCACAAAAGCCTTAGAATAAATAGTTGAAATTACTAAAAATACTTTATCGTAAAGAGCGAGGTATTAGGAGGAAATGAGCCCCTCTATGCGTAATAATTTCTGTTCCTTTTAAGTTTTAATGCTGTTCCTTACTTCCAGCTGAAAAAACCTTTTCATTTTTATTTTTTCATTGTTTTTTTTTTAAATAATGCTAGAAAATCCTGCGCTCCGTTCATGGAAATTTTCTTCCCCCATGATAAATTCCACGATGGAAAGCTTCGCCCAACGCCCAAAACGCTTCGGCATTCATCCCCCAGGACATAACTTGCAACCCTTGCCCTGAGGGCTGTGGGGGAGGGGGGTTGTCATTGTTATCCTTAAATACATAACTTTAGGACTTTTCAAATACGTTGAACAAAATAGCTATCTCACAATTTTGAAAACGTTGAGGGGCTATCCCCCCCTCAACGCCCGCTCTTTACACTTCAGTTTTTATTGTTTTTAAAAGTTAAACAATAGATATGAGAATGAGTCAAACTTTAGCATAAAGAGCGGGGCGTTAACAAAAAGGCATTGTTATGCGAAACTCTTCAGAATATTCCTCGTGGGATTCACAAGTCCTTCTGAATTGAACAGGTATGTTGACATTTTGGAATGCTAATCACGAGGCATTTTGAAGAAATTTACAAGTTTTTGTGATTTTGTTTATTGCAGAAGCCATAACTTGTCTTTATTAAACAGTCATTTAGTGTGTTGTCTAGAAGTCTTGATGTATTTTTTTTTTCCTTGCAGATAAATATGCCTCCTTCTTCCAAGAAGAAACAGCGTGAAGTTTTTTCATCTGGGCGGGCAGCTTTGCTGACCGCCGCCCACGCGCCCGGATCGGATCGCTGCGCGATCCGATCCGTCAAGAGACCAGGCGGACCCTCAGAACGGGACGTCGCCGTCCGCGGTGACGAAGCGCGCCACCACCTTTTTGGTGCCGGCTTTCTCGAAGTCCACTTCCAGCTTGTCGCCCTCGATGCCGATGATGGCGCCATAGCCGAACTTCTGGTGGAACACCCGCTCGCCCAGAGTGAAGCTGGAGGTGGCGGTGAGGTCGATCACCTGGTGCTTGCTTTCCTTCGCAATGAACCTTTTATCATGGTTGAAGCATTAGCTGCAACCTAGTAAAGATCGAACCACAGCCCACAGCCATTTTTTCTTCTTTTTTTTCAGGCCTAGCATGTTATTAGAACATCATAAAGAGATGCTTAAGGGCTCATTCAAAAGCTATTTCTGATATGTACGTGGTTTATACAATTCCACTATCCGCAAGTGTCATATGCCATGAAAAAGGGCACTTTTTATGCCATTTCTCAAGGAGTGGGGCTAGCGGGCTACCAGAACATCGTAGATAGATTTTCGATGGATTGGGGAACTCGATCAGTACATAGCGCTCGAAATCCGAGTTTTTCGAAAGCGACTCGACGATCGGGCCCCGGGTAACGAACTTACCTTCGTATTTTGCGACAGTGGGGCCGGCGGCCTTTGAATATTCCGCGAGTTTCTCGGCGTTCTTGATCTTGGCGAGGACAACGACATAGGACGGCATGGCTGGCTCCAATTGCGAGGGGGCACGGTTTCCCGTCCGAGCGTAATACGGCGCCATGACGACGGAAAGGCAGTTGGTGGCCAGCGCTTCCTGGACCCTATTATGATGCGCAGCTCTGATGCCTCTGATGATAGTTTTATAAATATTTCTCTTTTCGGTTCATCTGTGTAAAGATAGGCTATGTTAGTGTATGGTGCATTGTCTTTTTATTCAGTTGTTAATTTTCAGAAATAATTGTAAAGGGCAAAAAACTGCTTTCTAAGTGTTTTTCTCAATTAAAAATAAAGCTATTTAGGAATACTTACGATTTTCAAAAAAGATAAACTCTTATTTTATGAAATCAACCTGGAACCCCAAAATGGAGAAGAAATTAGAAGCATTCATTGTTATATGCTCTTTGGACTATTGTGACTAAAAATGGGGAGAAGAGGCTGTCAGGAAGGGGGGCCAGCCGCCCTTCATTAATTTTGGCTCTTAAAAGGGAACTAGAACTTTGAATTTCAAATCAAAGGAGCATCCTCTAAAGTTTACACAACAACTCCTTCCATAAAACTTTATATGCTCCCCTGGGTATAGCCTACAACCATTGCCCTCAGGCTCTGGGTGGGGGGGGGATGTATCAACCCCAAAGGCCTTGCTATGTGATCTTTGGACTGTTTTAGAGCATTATTGAAGATATGTTACTGAATCTCTATTTCTTCAATTGTTCAAGTGATGGGACAGAAACCTTCTTTTCTTCAAACTATTTATCTAGTCAATGGTTTTTGATTTTCTAAGGTATGGTCGGCATTGATGACCCTATGCATGTCAAAATCTAAAACCTAATAATCATCGCTATCATCAGTCTTGACATGTTTTGATTTTCGCTGTTCAGGTTGATTTTCATTGACTCGGTCAAGTGTTTGGTGTCGTAAGTCTTCTAAGCGTGTGTGTCTTTGCTTTTCATTTTTCTAACTTTTTCCCAGGTTTATCAAAATATCCAAGTTTTTTAGTGCTGTACAGTAGAAAGACATAACTTTTCACACTTCAGGCTCGAAGTTGAAACTTTCAAGGACATAAAAGATCAGCGTACTATAATTTTCAAAGTTCACAGTTCAAGTTAGATCATTCCAAAAGCCGTTATTCCTTTTGGGATTATTAACACTTTTAAAATAAAGTTAGAGAAAAAAAACAGAAGGAGGCCAAAGTCCACGAATCACATGTAAATATTCGGGTAGCTTCTGTATCGGAGTGTTCTCCTTTTAATACTTTATGTGGCAACAATGACATAGATCTTATTAAGAAAGTTGTCACTATCTCCCAAAGATGTTTAATAGTCATTTATTTAGTTTATTTTGCAAGTATGTAATTACTGCCAGTGAATGCATGTAAGAGCGTCGTTAGGGACAGTTGTGAATTCAGTAGAGTGTAGCACACCAGCCCCCCCTTTTTTTAGTACATCCCCTCCAGAAGAGTGTCTCTCCTTTTTAATCCCTTTTGCAAACTAAAGAATTACTTGAAAAAATTAAAAGTGGCCCACTTGAATGTCCTCGATTGGCTAGAGTTGGAACCCATGGCGGCCGCTATGTTTTTGTTTGCCGATGGCATGATCTACATCTGGTTTGCGCTCATGATGAGTGCGCTGACTTTTGGTTTGATTAACACGCTTATCACCAGTGTTATGGAGCGTGTACGCGAACTAGGCATGGTGCGAGCCCTAGGCATGTCGAAAGGTATGGTGCTGCTACAGGTTGTGGTTGAGTCCACTGTGATTATGGCCATTGGTGTGCTATTTGGGCTGATCGCCGGATAACTTGCTCCTTACTTTCAGTACAAAAACCTGTTTTTTTTTATTTAATCTCTTATAGGAACAAACAATTGTAGACTATTAATCTTAAGCTTACCAGTCACAGATCATATTCAATGCATCATTGCATCTTTCCACATGCGTGAACGATGGTAGTTTTTCCTATATTCTCTATGCTTTGCTTTTCATACGGCGCTAATACAAATGGGGTTTTTCAAACAAATATATCATTTCTTCTTTTGAAAAGCTTACATTATGGTTCTGCTTAAAACGCGTCAAACTTTAAATTAACGCAATTCTGAAGAAAATTTCAGTTGCTAATTTTGAATTGTGTTGTGGAAGAAACAACTAGGTTTATCCTTTTTTTTTCTTGTGCTGCTGATTTCAGTCATTGCGATAAAGTGAAAGGGTTTAACCTCCGTGGTTTTAACAGAATATTTCGACCTATGGTGGGATTGATGATTATGATGCTGCATTTTGAAAAACTACGTTTAATTCTTCCCTGTAACAAAAAGCGGTGGTTTTGCTTGGCTTTGAGCCAAGACCTGCAATGTAAAAGCTGATTTTGAGTTTTATACTTTTTACTCAAGGGCTGAAATATTTTGGTTTTATTTTTGATGACTAATGGATGTATCTATAGGGTATCATTTGTAAATCTAATAACTTCCTTGTGTCTTTTTCTCAACAAATGTTCCTCGGATACTTAGATATTATTTATTTTCCCGTCCGACTTTTTTTTTCTGTATGTAATTCTCTCACCGCACTGTTTACGTAGAGGGCGTTCTAACTCTTCAACTATGATAGTTAATTATAGTTGACTTGACTTCAGTCAATCCAACTATAATTATGATAATGTCTTGATCGCAAGCGGATGCACATATCCCGCCGGTTTGGAACCTGCGGAGTCGGCTTTCCATTCACCTTCGCCGAGTTGATTCCAAAACGCGTCCGCCATCTGCGACCGACACGAATTCCCTGTGCATAGAATCAGAACTCGTTTGGCCATTTTCGTCGCGCTCCCGGTTGGGTGAATTGGTGAATCGAAATCTCGCTGATATCATGCGGACTTCGCGTTCCTTTGCGATCCATACCACGGCGAAAGTCCGTTTATGAAGACACTCTTAACAAACGAGGAAATCGCCCCTTAAACCATTAAGGAAGAAAAGAGTAATGGCTATGGGCTTCCTCAAATAGATTGGGCCTCCACTACTGGCAGAAAATTTCTAGTGAATTTGTAAAATTTCCTGCAGTTTTCCAAAAAAAAACTGCTTTTGTCGTAATGTTATAGGCTACATGCAGTCAAAAAAAGCTTTCCTATCTTGGAAATGAAGCTTTTTTCAGAACAGTGTTACATCGTTCTCATATTTAGAACATTTTGTATCTCTTCTGGATTTCTTGGAATTAATCCTTGGAAAGTTGACGTTGCTTTTTTTTAGTTTTTTCTTTTTTAGTTTTTAGTTTTTTTTTGTTTTTTACCTTTTTTAGTTTTTTTAGTTTTTTTTGTTTTTTAGCTTTTTTAGTTTTTTTATTTGTTTTTTGTTTTTTTTTTGTTTTTGCCTTTTTTTTGTTTTTTTTTTTTTTTGTTTTTTTTTTGTTTTTGCTTTTTTTTAGTTTTTTCATTTTTTTTTTAGTTTTTAGTTTTTTTCCTTTTTTTTGTTTTTTTTTAGTTTTTTAGCTTTTTTAGTTTTTTTTCTTTTTAGTTTTTTTTGGGAAACACCCCTTAAAAGTCATAGAAGCTTAATGAATCTTAATCATACCATCAGATTCAGCGCATCAGTAGAACCCTACAGTAAAAGTTTCAAGCTCCTATCTACAAAAATGTGGAATTTTGCGTTATTTTGCCACAAGACATATCACGGGTGCGTGTTGATTTGCTCTTTTTCCCAGAGGTGATCGTATCGACTCAGTGGTCCTAGAATGTCATGAGAGGGCTCATTCTAAGAGAAACCTGGAAGTTCTAGTGCCTTTTTTAAGTGACCCAAAAATTGGAGATTGAACATAGATTGACAGTTCAATATATACTGAATGCATTTTTCAATTTTAAACATTTTCAAAGTTATTAACTTAATTCAAAGGCAAAGTGCATATATTTTCTTTTGATTTATTTAAACATCCTCAACAGCACCCAGCGTCATCCCTTTAGCTTGTCTTTGGATATTGCACAGGCGTCCTTTTGATGATCGAAATAAACATAGTGTCTTTTGATTAGTTTTGCATCCTCCTTAACATTACCTGAAAGCTGTGGGTCCAGAGATTTTGCATGTAAGTTATTTCCCTGCTCAACGACCCCCAGGGGGCCCCGCTCAGCGGCGCCCCCTCGCTCAACGGCAGCAACGGGCTGGACGCGTTCGATCCGCAGACCGAGAAGCACATGGCGCTCGTGCGCGAGCGGGTGTTCAAGCTGCACATGGCGGCAGCGCAAGGCGGCGGTGCGCCGGATTCCGCCGCGATCCGTGCTGCCCGCTCCAACATCCGCCAGCACATGAAATACACCAACTGGCTGGCCGGAACGCGCAACTGGTTCGGCGCAGAACGGTTCTCCTACGCCGATGCCGCGGCTGAATTCGAGATTTAGTTGGTGTTTGACAAAACCTCCCAAATCACAGATTCTATCATCGCACGTCAGAAATGGGCGTGTCAGGATTGGAACCCTGCCTTACTCACAGCGCTCCAACCGCGCTGCACAAGTGCGGTTTATTCGTTTCTGGATACTTATCCAAACGTTATGGGGTGGGCATTCAGGCCGCGCAAGCGGACCTGGGCTTGTTGCTGTGAGGCAATGTCTAGGTAGTTCCAACCTGTTTGTTCCGCCCCGCCATTTCGAGATTGGAACCTCGTGTGCCTGGAACAACAAAAACGTAAACTGGATCCATCAGCTCACTGTTTTTGACGAATTGATGAATGAACGTAAGCCGAACGTCTACCTAAAAACGCTAAAGATCAAACAAGGCACTAACGAAAATGTGGCCGATATCGACGCCGAATTGCTTGCCATCGACGAATACAGCGTTCGACACATTAAAGATCGATTTGAGGGAAAAGGCTATCTCGTCAATCCACGATAAGTTGATGCTGCAGGCAAAGAGTCGCGATTCCCATTTGAAACAATGCTCGATTTAGTTCCTGCGTTGTGGGTTCACTTCCCGCGTCAGCGCTCTTGTCATCGGACGCCACATCGGAGGGTGACTGCTGCGGCAGGTGGACGCGTAGCGTAGGTGTCGGGCCAGACTCGAATTGGAAGCGAATTCGCGGTTCATCGGCCGCAGCGCTGGCAGTGCCAGGTGACATATCGGCAAGTGGATTCTGTTTGACGCCCAGCTGTGTTACATCGGCAAATGCAAACACGGCCAGCGCACCCGGGCCCTGGGCCTCCGGTAGTGGCTCGACCGACTGCACCGTCACGCCGGTATTCATATTCATACGATCATACGTTCGTAATGCATATTTCCATTGTGCAGGTTTATTGGATTTACGTACGTTGCGCCATATGGTACCTGCATATCCTGTACTTGTCATGACGGGGGATTGTGTACGAAATTGTGGATTGATATCGGATATACCACCCATTTGTGGACGCCAACGTGGTAATACACCCATACCACCCATTCTCATACCAGCACTATTATTAGCGGCACCCGTCATTGACGATGATGATGTTCTGCTACTGCTCGTCGTCGTACCATGATCATGATGCGCATCGATCTGCCGGAACCCTTGCCTCCGGGAGGGGCGGTGGCAGTGGACATCGATTGGAGCTACTCGTTGATTGACGCGAAATTAGTGAGTGCTCGATCCGGGTTCGAGTTCTTTCCGGAGGATGGCAACTTCATTTATGAGGTCGCTCAATGGTTCCCTCGTATGGCGGCCTATACGGATGATCGGGGGTGGCATCACAAACAATTCATCGGTTCCGGCGAGTTTACCATCGAGTTTGGAGATTACCTCGTGAAGATAACCGTTCCGGAGGATCATGATAGTTTTTGTTTCAGCTGTCAGGCAGATAGAAAAAGGGCAGGCATGTGACTCATTTGATGCAGGTTGATGACTTTGATTTTAAAGACAAAGGTTTATTAGCTATTGATATTGATGTAGAGTTTGTAGAATTGGTGGTATTGTTCTTCACAGGAAGAACACAGGGAGGGGCGGTGTATGTAGACAAAGGCGTAGAATGTCTTGCTGAAGTTGATAGTGGTGTTTATTTTTTTTGTCCAACTGTGTTGAATATTTTGCTATTGATGCTCTACGAGCTGTAAACCAAGAGGCGTTGTCAAGTGATGCAGCAGCAGATTGTAATTGGAGTCAAAAGCAGCAAAAAGCGTTAGAAACCGCCCTTGGTCAGTATCCAAAGGGCTCTTTAGAAAGATGGGACAAAGTCGCCAAGGCGGTTCCAGGAAAAACGAAGGTAATGGGATTTCAATGGCAATTTCTCTCATTAGCCATTTTTTAAAACGTGTTTTTTGGGTTGGGGGGGGGTCATTCTCTACTAGGTTGCAGCTACAGCCACAAACATCATTTTTAATCACACACTGGAAAAAGTCTGGTGTTTTTTCACAACTGAAAATACTTTAGATAAAATATAAAAAATATTTTTCAACTGAAATTAAGAAGCAACATTAAAACCTAAAATGAACAAAAATTATCCTGTATGTAAGGTGGCATGTCCCTTCCTCTAACCTTGCTATTTACGCTAAAGTCAAAGTTTTTTTTTTTTTAATACTTCTCGTTCAAAATCAATGCCCCTTTCGTTTGAGTAGTCTTTCCTAAATAATCAGAATAAAAAGTCAAACTTTGGCGAAAAGAGCGAGGGTTTTCAAAAGGGGTCGCCCAGCTTTCGTTCGAACACGATCTTGGCCTGCAGAAGCAGCACAAGATGATCGGTGGGCTTGTCTATTTTCACGGCGAGCAGACACAGCAGGACGATCTCGATCTGCGCGCCATCACGGCGGATTTCGGCTACGAGCTGGACTTTGCGCCGCACCGCGTCACGCCGCGCCTGCTCTATGAGCGGATCGATCTGTCCAAGGAGAAGTATCTCACGGCGGTCGGCGCGACCGTCGACTGGGTTTATGCCCTGTCCAACACCTGGTCCGTATTCGCGGCGGGGGTTTGGTTTACGAAAATGCGTCTGAGACGTAAACCAATGAAATTAAAACACACCTCTCAGAATGGTATTATAGGAAAGCTTTCTCTCTCTTTTTCTGTGAAATGAGTGAACTGAGTTGAGGCGAAGTTGTGAATATAGTCAATCTTGGCTCGGCACCTGGATTTACCTCCACCAGATGAAGACCAAGTAATTCTTGTGGGCACATGTTTAGTTCATTTTCAACCCGACGTAGTTTAAAAATTCGATTCTCCGACGGTTCCAAATTGTAAGGTAAAAGGTAAGGACACTCACCTACCCTGAGACCCCCTAGGTGAGTAGCAGGAATCGGTCCCGGTCAGCATATTGATAGCGCGATGGAAACCGGAAGTTAATGAAAATAGAGAAACGAGTCGTTTTGCTGAAGACGAAAACGCGTTTTACACCTTGTTATTGTCGGCATGATGTTTGTTTGTTTGAATTTGAAGAGGACGCGTCAGGTTTCCACGTGGAAGATCTTAGTGATAGACGGAGAGATTGGACAGGGGACAGGGACAGGGGGAGCAACAATAATAAAGAGAAACCAAACTAAAATCTGATCGTTTACCGAGATCCATCCGCTCCTCCGCGCAGCGATCGGATTGGCATTGACGAAGTAATCGATCTTCCCGGCCCCCATGCCCTCTGAGGCCCCGATGATTCGAATCCATGACGCATGGCTCATGGCGTTCCACCGGACCTCGCTCCGGGCCGAGAAGCGAATGGAACCGTCCTCAGAACCAGCCCCATGGCGCCGGCCAAAACCAACGAGCATCAACGCGTCCTCCGAAACCGCAGCAAACCGGCAGACCCCACGAATACGCGCCGACCCAACCCTTAGACCTTGGTGGATTCCGATTTTGGAGAAGAAGAAAAAACAGACGTAAAATGACATACTAAATGTTCGAAAGTTTTCAAAAACAGGGCATTCTAAAAAACAAAGTAGTCATGGTATTTGTATGAAAAAATAATAAAGAAAAATAATTCTCAAACAGGAGAAACAGGGAAGGAAAAGAAAGAAATTTTGAAAACGGGACAGGCCCTTAGACCTTGGTGGATTCCGATTTTGGAGAAGAAGAAAAAACAGACGTAAAATGACATACTAAATGTTCGAAAGCCGGTATGTTACGTAATGGTGCAGTACACCTGTTTGTTACGTAATAGGAATTGTTTGTTTGCTTATGCAAATGTTTTCCTTAAGATTTCTTGGGTTGTTAAGCAATTTGACGTAATGACGTAATGGAGAGTTGCCTGTTACGCAATAGGGAGTTGCTTCTTAAGTAACGGGGAGTTGATTGTTGCGTGAAAGGATATTGTATGTTACGTAATAGGAAATGTCTACCTGTATTGAGAATGAAGTAATCTTGAGCGACTTCTTAGACCTTAGGGTACTTGGGAACCGGGCCAGATCTGTGCTGGCAGAACTGCGCCAGGCCAGCAGCGCCGGCGGCGCACCTTTTGCGCTGAATCTGAACCATCACGTCAGCGACGGACTGGCCAGTTCCCTGCAGAGCATACGCGGGCTTGCCAGCCAGATTCGCGAGCGGCTTTCCGCCGATGCATGGCGCATCTTCCAGACATTGCCCAGCCAGTTTCATTCGCCAGCAGACCTGGATGGCCTGCTGGACGGCTTGAGCGCATTGAACGGGCTGATCATGGAAAACATGACCCGGGGCTACGGCTGTCAGCTACGCCGCGACGAGCCGAGGCTGGGGGGAGCCTCCTCGGGGTCCGGCTCGTCGCGTTCGATATTGGCCTTGGCCGCCGCGATGCGACGGCGGAGCGCCTTCTTGATCTCGGGGACGTCGATGGGCTTCTTGAGCACGGGGCAGGGGATCCCCAGCATGCTCTCGTCGACCCCTTCACCGAACGTCCCCCCCGTGAGCAGCACGAAGCGCTTCGCGAGCTCGGGATGGAGCTCCGCCACCTGGTGGTAGAGCTCGACGCCCGTCACCTCGGGCATCATCGTTTGTTTCTGTGTGCGCGTAATGGTTTCTTTCCTCTTTTTTTTCTGTTCATCGTTTGATATCGAGAAGAAAAAAAACACACCGGATACTCGATGTTATTTCGTATGAGAAAAAGAACGCTTGTCCATTCATTCGATGAAATTCTCTGTCGTCTTCAATGTTCAAAAGGTCAAAACCTTGAATCAGATGTTCGTATCATCATCAGTACGTGCGTAGAGGAGATGTCATTCGTAAAAACGATTATCATCTCTCCATTAGTTGACATACGTTATACATTTGTGTACGACGCCGCGCACGCATCGGTTTCTGACGCATCGGGCGCCGTGTCGACGCGCCGAGGCTTCTCAACCAGCAACTCCAGCAGCACGATCGTCGCCTGCTTGTTTGGCATTGTCGCCGAACGGCACAGGTCAGGGTCACTGTGCAGCGCAGGGCGGAACTCCGGCATGCCGACGCAGCTGGGGCAGCCCTCCTCGCACGGGCAGCCGCCCACCATGTCTAAGCAGAGCTCCAGCCGCTGGCGGATGTTGCGGAAGCCGCGTTCGGAATAGCCCAGCCCGCCCGGTATCTGGATATTTGGAAGAAGAATTGGTTACCCACGGTGCACCCTTTTCAGTAGCCCCGATTGCAGGCTAATACCCCTATTTTTGTTTTTTTTCAAACAGCCATGTCGAGCTATTTCCTTAATATATGATTTAGGCTTCTACTTTGATTTTAATAATATTATTCATTTAAAAGTGGCTATGCACTATTTATTTACTTAGTCTTTACTTCCCCAACAATTAACTATCTAGATGTTTACATAGCACTAGTTACAGCCTCAACTTTATTTGGAAAAGAAATGTTTTACTTTTTTTTTATTAGCAATTCATTTCCTTTGAATGCTTGTTCTTGTTTCTGTAATGTTTCATAAAAACGAAAGTTCTGTTTGGCTATTTGTAGGATAAGAGAATTTCCTTCCATGAGCAGGTTTTCTTTGATTTGTGTGTTTTGTTTGCTGATCATTATATGGTCTTTCAGTGTTTTGTCAGGATTGGTTTGTGCATGTGGTTTTAGTATTCTTTTCATTTCTGTTATGAAATTTTTACACTTTCGTTTTCTAATCGTTCTCTTTTGAACCAGGCAAAGAGGGGAAAAATGAGCGTGGGAGAGGCCTAGGTGCCCTCTATTTTTTTTTGGTCACTTAAAATGAGCACTAGAACTTTTAATTTCCGTTAGAATGAGTCCTCTCACGACATTCTAGGACCACTGAATCGATACGATCACCCCTGGGAAAAAAAAACAACAAATAAACACGCATCCGTGATCTGTCTTCTGGCAAAAAATGCGAAATTCCACATTTCTGTAGATAGGAGCTTGAAACTTCTATAATATGGTTCTCTGATACGCTTAATCTGATGGTATGATTTTAGTTAAAAGTTTGAAATGCAGCTTCATATAAATATTTAGCTTCAAATTATTAATATTTGCCCTCACCCAATAATTAGATCCAATCGATCTTTTCTGTGGGTGTGGTTTTCTTGATAGACATTATAAAAAACAATTGGAAGCAGTTTCTACTTAAAACTAAATAGACTTTCATTACATTTTTTTTTCAAAGAAAATAGTTAACCTTTACATCTTTTCTGACTACTAAATTGAATTTGTCCACGCAAAGTCTGGTCGATTAGCCACTCACTTTTCTTATAATATTCATGTCCTTACCCCAGGTTTGTCAGGGGGGCTAAGTTATCCTCAGCACATATAGTTGTTAGATATTTCGACTATTCTGAACAAAATGGCTATCTCAAAATTTTGATCAAAAGACTTTGGGGAAAATGGGTGTGGGAAGGGGGCTAGTAGCCCTCTAATATTTTTTGTCACTTAAAAAGGACTCTAGAACTTTTAATTTTCATTCAAATGAGCCCATTCCTGATATTCCATGACTATTGGTTTGATGCGGTCATCTCTAGGAGAGCAAACAAACACACATCCGTGATCAGGGTTGTAGCCAGTTTCTTATATAAGTAAAAATGATCTCTCTTTTTTAATTTTTTTTTATGAAAACTTAAATTGCCATATGTCTTACTTTGTCATATGCGTATTATAAAATAAAAAAAAAATTGGAGTATAATTTTTAATGAAAAGAGACTTCTTCTGCACGTACATTTATTGTTAGCTTATTTAAAAAAAACTAGTTTGAAATAAGCTAAAAATACAGATAGCAATAACACTAATATGACATTAAAAAGTTTAAAAGATTTTCTTTGAAGGTATATTTGTCCCAATCGATGCCCCTGTATCCTTTTTCGAATCAAACAGTTCGTGGTAACGAACTGTAGTAAGGAGGAACCCGGCTCAATAGTAACCGAAACTCTAAAAAAAGAAATTTTGATACCAATAGTTCCATAAGAAAAAATTACATTTTAATGCTGATTTTAAATATATAAGTTTCATCAAGATTAGTCTTACCCATCAAAAGTTACGATCCTGAGAAAATTCGCTTCATTTTAGTAAATAGGGGGAAACCCCCCCTTAAAGTCATAAAATCTTAACGAGAATCATACGGGTTGTTGGTGATACAACCACAGTTGACGGGGATATGCAAACCAAACGAAAACCAGGTATCGATTTTTTTCGCCCAATTGGGGATGTGAATCAATTCAAAAAAGTTGAAGTTTTCGTGAAAAAGGTAAAGCAATCCCAATGGGGATGTGCTACTTTACTTTACAGGAGACAACCCAGGGTTTAGGCACACGAGTGCAAGAGCACAAGCTCTCTGGGTGGTAGACAAAATAAGTGAGTACGATTTTGAGGAAGGGATTTTTACTCTCAGAAAAGGGGAATGGTACATACGCATTGTTGTTGTTGCGAGATATGAGATAAATTTGCAAATCAGGGTAAAGTTTCTTATTACAAAAATCATATACTGTTGAACCAGAAATAATCTCTATTGATGATTATTATTTTGAATGGTATTTGTAAATTTTCACTTCCAGAAAATGCTACAGTTATTTCAGGAAGGTGCTTTTTGCATACAAAATATTTTTTTTCATTTGAATAGGTACAGTTCAATAGAACTGGAAAGCGGAAAAATTCCAAGGTTTCAATCCATAATTTTTAAATAAGAAACGTTAAGCTTCTTCTAATACTTTTTTTTCCTAAATACTGTTTCCTGTTAATTTTCTGCGACAGAAACAATAAGAAACAGGAAAACAAATCATCAGTCGTGTCTATTATATTTAAATCAAAGGGAGACAATGCTCCATGAAAAACAAAACTTAAGTGAAAAAGGAGAAATGTAGTTTTACAAAAAAAAACCTTTAGCGCCCATATCCCTCAGCCCACTCAATCCCAGGTAAGTTAAAGTTGCCAAGTATGAATAAACTCTTAAATTTTCGGGCAGTACTACCAATGATCACGGTACCTCTCTCTGCCACTCTCGACCTGTCTGTCTGCGTGTGTGTGCGTGTGGATCGCATCAGAGCTCGATTTCAGGCATGTTGCCACTGCTCTATGCTGCAAAGAATGGATGGCTGATGTGTGTGAAGGTGCTTGCGCACAGCAAAGCGTACACATCGAACGCGGACATGATTGATCTGCCCAACGATGACGGCGACTCTGCGCTGGTGCTTGCCGGTATGTTGTGAATCTCCCTCGTTCCTATCCATCCATCTGACAATCTGACAACCATCCGATCGTGTTGTTTATTGGTTGTTTTTTTTTTTGTGTGTTTTTTCCAGGGGTGATGTATTTAAGCTTCTCTCTTAACCCACTCCCGTGAAGGTCGAATTTTCATCAGGTCCTTTCTCAAGATCTCTGTCCGTCCCGATTGGTGATAACCTGCTTTTCGTTTGGCCTCAGATGGACGGGCAAAAAGCACAATGTTACAACAAAACTACTTCCCTAAGTTCATCAACCTCCAAGAAAAAGGTGTATAAAAGTAACGTAAAGAGAAAAGTGTAAAGAAAAGTTTCAAAAGGGTTTAAACTAAAAAGTATCTTGGAGGTTTTTTCCTCCCTCACTGGGGCTTGTTCCCTCTGTGGGAAGGAGAAAGTTCATTGTTTATTGAAAGTCTTTTGCCCTCTTTTAAGCTTTATTTAGGTTATGTTCGCCACTTGCTTTTATCTTACTCTCAGTCATTTCAAATTTATCTCTGTTTAAAGTTGCTTCTTTGTGTGAGGCCAAGGACTGGGCTCTTTTATATGTACCAAAAAACAGTTCTAACTTAAGTTTTGTATTGAAGGAAGATAAAAAGGAATCTATTGGAAAATTGAGTTGGGGGGACTGGGTCTAGGCTGGGGGCAATTAATCTTTATTAATCAAATCTAAATTATCTTTTTTCTTGAATAACATAATATGTTTACTTCTGACTTCCCCTATTATATATATGAAATCAAGCCACCTGTCGTACGTGATTTCCTGAAGTGGGCAGCCCCTCGACCAACATTTGACTGAACATTTAGTCGGTAAGAAATCATATTTAAGACTACATTTATACATCATAGCTTAACTTGTGAAATTATTCATCACGAATTTGACTCGTATGATTAAATGCATAAGGCGATGGCAACCGTTCATCCAGTTTATGAGTTAGATATGTATTTACAAGCATTGGGCTTGCATCAATATTTATTGACCTCAGCAGCGCTGTAAGCAAAAAACTCTTGTCCTTACAATCTCCAAACCTTTGTTTATATACCTGTATAGGATCATGTGGTTTATATGCATTTAAGCCATCTTCGAACCCCAGATATCGTACCTCATCCTGAACAAATTGAATGAGATCCATAATTATCTCTGTTTCATCTGTTGCAGTGCTGATATTGCTAGGGTTCTCCAAGATTTCCGGTTTCCAAAATTTCCGTTTCCCCCCTCCAACCCTCTATATCCTTGGATCCGATTCGAATTGATAATAGAGCATCTCAGACATACGATTCTTCTATATATCAAGTTTCATTAAGATCCGATCACTCATTCGTAAGATACCTCGATTTTCATGTTTTCCAAGAATTTTGTTTCCCCTCCAACTCCCTTCAATGTCACCGGATCTGGTCGAGATTCAAAATTAGAGTTCTAAAGCACAAGATCCTTCTAGATATCTAATTTCATTACGGTGTGGCGAGCGAACAGCCACCCATCCGGGTGCGGGACGTCGGAAAAGATCTCCAACTGGTCGTTCTTCTGAAACGAAATCTCGCTGTCGTCTCGACCGGCAAAATCCCACAACGCCACCACAGTTGAGGAGGCGCCATCCAACCCCGCGGTGGGGAGTAGCGGCACAGACAACGACTCCATTGGGACTGAAGAAAGCGAACGCGCTACAAAGCACAGGTTGGGTCGACCCCAAACGTGAAATAAAACATCGAAAACTGTGTGAATTCGGGGAAAACATGTCACTGAAAATGACCGAAGTTGGAGACAATTATAATCTGTAACCAATTCTGCAACCCTGCAACCCAGAACATTAAGACGGGAAGTTGCCAACACGATTGCAAGACCAAAATTGTGCTGTAAATTAAGTCAACAAGGGTTAAAATTCCCTTTTGGAGTATTAATGTCTTCAATATTTACACCAACTGGTTGAGCAATTTGTGAAACACAACTTTTTTATTTGCGAAGCTCAACATCTTTGTTTAAAATATGCAAGTTACAATCTTGCAATTTCTGAAACAAAAAGAGTTTTTGGACCATTATTCTTTCTTCACTTTTACAAATTGTCCCCTGTGCACTGGCGAAACAAGTACAGATAGTATTCAAAAATACACCAATTTGTATATCCAATTTGTATAATTGTATGTACAGATATTCTTGCACATCCTTGAAGTTTTATTGTTCGCATCAATATAGTGAGGCATTGTTTAAACGTCACTTGAAAATGATACAAGCTTCACGTCCTGATCACCAAGGTCACATGTTTCGCTTAAGTTGGAACAGTCGCAGTATCAGACATTAACATCAACGTCGAGTTCCTTACCGTTGACTACCACAAACTGTTTGATCAGTCTTTAAACACGGATATCAGGTAGCAGAGTAAGAAATGAAGACCCGCCTTCTGCACAAAAGCGAGTCTGAAAATAGTGTAAAAATTTACAAGAAAACAATTTGCAAATAATAACCGAATTTTTACTTTCCGCTATGATATACAGCTTTGTATAATGAAAAGAGAAATCACCAATTCTCTCAGGATCATCCTTCTGACAGGGTTATTAATTGCTCAAGCATTAGAAGTTATGGAGATAGGCCCCAATTCCCCCAAAGAGAGCAGATCCGTTCCGGTTATGTCAATCACGTATCTAAAGGCTTGTGCTTATTATTCCCACCAAGTTAAATCCCGACCCATCCACTCTAAGGATTTGCCAAGATTTGGGTTCCCCATCCAAATCCCTCCAATGTCACCAGATCCGGTTGGAATTTAAAATATAAGCTCTTTGACAAGGTATCCTTCTGAATACCAAATTTCGTTAAGATCCGATCACCGGTTCGTAAGTTCAAAATACCTCATTTTTTCTAATTTTTCCGAATTAACGGAGGGTTGCTATTATGCGGGTACTGTTGGTGAATTGATTTCTTTTCCTTATATATTTATATTTAGGCGTTGTTTAGTATATATATGCCAAGTTTCAACATTATTCATATTAGCTTGATTCCTGCTGACATCTGGCAGCCATGAACACTTGGCTCCTTTAAGAGACAGATGAAAAGTTTTCTATTAAGGGTAAATATTGAATAAATTTTAATTGTTTTAGGATTTTTTTTTTTTGGGGGGGGTTGTTGTTGTTGTTTTGTTAGCATTGGATCCCTGATGATGTATCAGCGAGCGTTAAAGGGTCTGGTCATCTACCGAGTCAAAAGCTTTCTCGAAGTCAATGAAAACTAGGTAAAGCCTATTACACAATTAATTCACTTCTTCGGCAGCATTCTAGGAGTAAATACTGGATCGGTGCAGGATCGTTTTGGCCAGCATCATGGAGATGTTTGTTCAGCGCTGGTTGGATTCTGCAAAGAAGTATAGTTACAAATGCGTTGCTTGGTATTGAAACAAGGCTGATACCTCTCTAGTTTTCACCTTTCGAAGCGTCGCCTCTTTTGAATGGGGGGGGGCCTGGGGAGATGTCCTACAATTCCCTCTCCACCGTTGTACATGGTGTAGTTGTTGAGATACGGACACAGGCTGGTGGCAATCTTGAAGGCCTCATTCGCAGTCGCAGCTGCCGAAGCGGAAGCAGGACGAGATGAGCGCGGTCCTCGAGACTGGAGGAGACACGCGCTCATACCTGCAACAACTGCGTTGGTGCTTGCTATGGCGGGGATGATGTTCTTCACCACCCCCTATGCACGCACACAGGAAGCATCGTTGGACACCATCGGCCTTGATGCTCTTTTCTTGTCGCTGGAAAAGCTTGCCATGCTCTTTGCTGCTTCTTGTTGAATTCGTTTATCTTTGATTACTGATGAAAGTTGGGTAATAGCAGCAATTTTAACGTAGTCTGAGCTGGTTTTCTGAAGAAGCAGCTCGTGAACGATCATACAATTTTAGTGGGTTGGCTTGTTAAATCTAGCTCTGCAAGAGTTTCCAGTCTTTCTCTTATTGAGATAATTTCGATTTTCGCGTGTGTAAATACCAACGCGAATATCAGAAATTGTATTAGCATAATTCATCAGTTGCTATTGATTTCATATTTTCACACATGAAATGATAACAACCTCAAAAGAAAAAGAAAGAACTCAAATAAATAAAACGCAAAAATAGAGGCTACAAGATGTTCTACCTGAATTTGGTAGTCAAAAACTCTAGAATTTGGTAGTCAGTTTCCGCAGGGGGAATGGTACTTTCCATAAGAGGGTGATTTCAGGGGGGGTCTGACTCAATCTAGTACCCCTTTTTAAGTTATGATTTGTGTAAATGAAAAGAACAATAGCCTTTTAGAGATTAATGGCATAAACTTTGAAAATAAGACAGAGAAACCATGGCCGAATCCAGCCGGGGGGGGGGCAAAATTTTTGTCCGGCACGTATAAAAGCAACAAGAATGCATATGAAAAATTTTGGTTGAGTTTTGTATAGTTTTCTTTTAAGCCCCCTCCCCCCACTCCAAACAAAATCCTTGATACGGCCTTGAAAGAAACATTTGGTCATTGTCAGAGTTTTTTAACACCAAAATTCCATAAAGAAACATGTTTTGGATTAGGGTGGTTGGGTTTAAGAAATCCTCAAAATTATTTCGATTTTAGTTATTATACACATACTTTAATTTTTGCTTTAAAATTTTTGACATGTTACTTTAATAATGATACTCATAACATTCAAGGAAAATATAAGTATTACTGGACGCAAAGGGTATAACTGAAGCAGAAAGTATGGCAGATATCAGTTTGAGCAGACAAGCAAAAGACACAGCTAAAGCAAGAAATACGGCAGAAATCAGGTTGAGCAGACAATAATAGAAATAACCACAAACAATCTAATTTCCTGTGGTGCTTGACACCATAATTATGGCAACAAATAACGGTCGGCCTCCTCCAAGTAGTGCGTGGTGAGGAAGACGGTTGTGCCGTGCTGGGTGCGCAGGTCGAGGATGTGCTCCCAGAGGTTGGCCCTGCTCTGCGGGTCGAGTCCGGTGGAGGGCTCGTCGAGGAAGATCAGGGGCGGAGCGTGCATGAGCCCCAGCGCGATGTCGAGTCGACGCTTCTGCCCGCCGCTGAGTTGCTGCACGCTGCGGTTCGCGAAAGAGGTGAGATCGAGCGATTCGATGAGCTCGCTCGCCCGCCGTGCGCTGTCCCGGCGAGTCATGCTTGGTTGGTGGCGCTGCCACTTCTCGCTTCGTCGTCCGCGCTGCGGGCGGCGGAGGGCGGGGCTGCTACGTCTGGCCCTCTCGAAATCGTCAGCGGCAGTCCGGAGGGTCTCGCTCTTCTGGCGAAATGTGTCTTGCTCGTGACGGTCTTCGGCGTGCTTCCGACCGCCGCGCTTCTGACGACGTGTTTTCCTCGCGTCTTGATCGTCCTTTCGTTCCTCAGGCGAGCGATGGGCGCACAGGATCTGCCGCCGAACATCGCGATCGTCGGTCTTTCGCTCTGGCTGTTGAGGAGCAGCGTCGCGCCGTCCGCCGCGCGCGACAGCACGTCCATCTTCTCGAGGAACCCGAACTGATGGCACCCGACGAAGCGGGCCTGCTCGACGAGGTACGTCGCGTGAATCGGACGCGGTGCGAAGCGCAGATGCGACACGGTGATCGCGCCGGACTTCTTGGAGTCGTAGACGAAGTAGCCCTGCGCGTAGAAGTCGGTGGACTCGCCGATGATCTTGATCGAGTTCTTGTTGGCCCCGACCGTGCCGTCGGCGCCCAGGCCGAAGAACATCACACAAAATAAGAACACATAATTATTTGTGTTTTAAGGATTATTTCGACTCATATACTTAGTTTGAAGCAAATACCTACATGCATCTTTATTGGAGTTCATATTTTTCTGACGATTTTGGTCTTTATTCGAATATATTAGGACAGATAGAAGAGGAAATACTACCGAAGAGCTCTAGACTGACATGACTCTAACTGACAGGACTAGCCATTATAAATGTTCACCAAAATATTCAGGTAGACATCGACCGTGTAATAAATAGATATAGCGGAAGTGGAAATAGCATCGCTGCAGCAAACTTGGAAAAAAAAGAACAAAACAAGCTAAACTGAGATGACGAGCGTTAGCTATTTCATAGCGCTATCTCTTTCGAATATTAAGGGTGAATTAAGGATTAAGGACGAGCTAGGGATTAAGAATGGGGCAGTCCGTTTCATTTACGTAATAATCTCCCTTTTGAAAATCTCCTCTCACAGCAAATCCAGCCCATCCCCTCCCAGAAAAATTCCCTTGAATTTCTCAATAAAAAATATATTATACATGTAAACCATGAGCAGATTTCATAATGCTGGCCTGGTCATGCTCAGCTCGATGGCCCGTGAAAAAATCGAGTCAACCACCAGTTCCAGCTTTGCAATCGATTTGAAGAAATGGCTTCAGCTGATGGAGACTTACGAATCAGGCAACCATGTCTACCATGGGACGATGCCCACCGATACGTTGCGAAAATTCCGTGATGTTATCAACGAGGTCGAGGCGTTTGGCTTCGAAGAAATGCGTAAACGACAATTTGAACTTGGAGCGAAAGCAGTTGAGTTGCTTGCAGCGAAAGGATTTCCCAGCATTTGCTGTTACTTGAATGAAAAATCTTAAATGTCAATCAAAAATAACAATTCTAGTAATAATGTATCTATGAAATTGAGGGTTTAGCCTATTTGTGGATGGGTAGTTCAGTGCGATAAGGAATATAGGTATCTAATACCGATCATCGTCTGTATTTGTTGCATTGATAGCCTATTCCTATAATACAGAGGCCGGGGCTTCATTGTTAGTCAGTACAACCTCCGGAATCGAAGTTAGGTTAGCTTTAATGAAACATACCAAATAGTTTAGTGACAAAATTACGGAAACTTATATATTTTTGTAAATTTGACAGGAGTGGCTGTAATCGTGCAATTGGATATGGCTCAACTCTGCAGCGAATCAGGAATTCACTTGTATTCACACGAAATTTCGCACTTCATTCATTTCTTTCACGGATTAGGACATATCTCGTTTTCATCTTGAAAATCACTTTCATCTTGGTCTTGTATACAGCAGTTCTTAATAGAAATCTTATTGGATCTGGATATCCACCAAAAAAATTCACCCTGCAAAAAAGCCCCACAGAAAATTTTCACGCGGAAAATTCACTTCTAGGAGATAGTCTAGCAATCTTTGTAAGAAATTATTCCCTCGACTCTTCTTAGCAAAATCTATAAATTGTGCATCTCTTCCAAGTGTAAAACAGATATCTTTAATCTCGCTTTTTTGCAATCCATTACTCTTTGTAGTATAATCTAATTCTTCTGACCCACCAATAGTAACCAGTCTCTTTATAAATGAACAGATTATCCCCTCTTTTAAATCACTGTCAACATCTTTTTTAATAGAAACTTCAAAATAGCTAAACATCTTTGGATAATTTTTGATAAATAGTCTGTCTGTCGGTCGGTTTTGCTAGTTCTGGCACTTCCAGATAAGCTAGGACGTTGAAAGTTGGCAGGCGTATCAGAGACCAGACCAGAGTAAATTAGAAATAGTCGGCTCCCCCATCTGGGGGGGGGGGGTGGAAGGACGGCTAATTCGGAAAAATTAGACAAAACGAGGTATTCCTAGCTTACGAACGGGTTATCGGATCTTAATGAAATTTAATATTTAGAAGAGCCTTGTGTCTCAGAGCTCTTATTTGAAATTCGGATCGGATCTTGTGAAATTGGGGGTTTAAAAAAAAAACTGAATCTTATTGAGTATAAATATTGCTTTTTAACGAACTAAACCTTAAAGACTAAAATCGGATTGACGTAGAGTGGGCTATTGTCCCAGGAAATATCCGACTCTACATGGAAGAGTTTTCCCCTCCCCCGCATAAAATTCCTCCATAGAAAGTCCCTCCGGAGTAAAATCTTTACCATTCTAGAGTGATTAACCCTGGACAGCTCTATCCTCCCTGCCAATTCCCCCTTTCTTGCGAACAATTCGCTTTGAAGAAATATCCTTAGCATTTCATTCATTCAAATAAACACATATCTGTGATCCGAGTGATTGGAGGGTATCTTTGTGTGCTATTTTCCGCAAATGGATACGATAGTCATTTTCAGACAGTTATTTGTTCAAAATATATCCTAAGATGACACAACATAGCCTATGGTTTCACAAAACACCCCAGACTACATAGATTTTTTGGCTTTTAAAATGACGGAATAGAAAATAGTTGGAATAATTTATGTTTAACACATCCTTGAAAAGTTCTGGCACAAAATATAAAATTCCACATTTTTGTAGATGCTTCTGAATTACACTTTTCCATTGTTGATTAGGACTGTGTTATTTCTAACATTGAAATAGCACTTGATTCTCGTGTATCTGAGAAATACGAACACGGGTGCCATTGTCTTGCCAAAAAGCTCTTCAAAATCGCAAAATATACAAAAAGCATGGAAAAATCATCAGAAAATGTGGTAAGAACCTGATTTTCTTTATTTCCTATCTACTTTTAAGAGGTTCTGCTATAGTAAGATTAGCAAAAGCTAACTTTATATCTAACACTTACTTAAAAGGGAATACCACTTTTTATATCTTTAAAAACAATAAATTTTAAAGATCCTACTTATAAAAATTAGCAAATTTCAGTAAGTCTTTTAAAGTCTTTTTGTTTTTACCATAAAAATATTATAAAACATAAGTAAAAATCTTAATCTAGGTAATTTTCTTTTTAAATTGCCATTTCGTAGATTTAACGACTGTTTTCTATTTAACCTTAATCTTCAGTTATGTAAGCTACATTTCTATAATTTTCTGATTTATCATTTATTTAATGTTCGAAACACATTTTCATTGTTTCTAATCCTTTTAGTGCCGAGGAATCACAAGAGCAACCTGAAAATTTTCGCCTGGCATTCAGGTACAGCCCAGTCGATGATTATAGCCTGAGTAGATGACTACCGTTTCTTAATTGCAACATCTTTTCCACGAACATATTGATTTAGTGCGCCTGTTCAAAACAGCAATTGATTTGATGCCTACTGATACGCATAAAATTGTTATTTCCACTGACAAAACGCCTCCTGGCGAACATGTGCGTAGATACATGCTCCAACTATCGACGAAGTGGCAATCGTTATGGTCGGTGATCAGGATGCCGCTATTAGTCAGGGTTCCGATGGCGTCGGCGATAACGCCGTCTTGTCCGCCCTCAATGGTGCCGTGGTTGGTCAAGGTGGTTATGCTGTCGTCCACGTAAACGCCGTCAACCCCGCCCTCAATGGTACCATGGTTGGTGAGTGTGTTGATGCTGCCACCGGTGTAAACGCCGTCACCCATCTTCCCTTTGATGGTTCCATTGTTGGTGAGTGTGTTGATGCTGTCGCTCACGTAAACGCCGTCCCGCCCGCCCTCAATCGAGCCGTAGTTGATCAGGCCGAACCTGTGGGTCGTCGACGGCAGCTTCATGCCGACGAGCTCCGGCTACAACCCGACGCTCACGATCCTCGCCAACGCCTACCGCGTCGCGGACCACTTCGTCCGCGAAGCGAAGAAGGGGTCGCTCTGATGTCCGACGAGTCGCAACCGCGAGGGAAGGGCGAAGGCCTGAGCCGCCGGGCGTTCCTCCAGCGGGGTGGCCTCTACGGGGCGGGCGTGCTCGTCGCGATGAACCTGCCGCGACCGAAGGCGGCGCAGGCGGCGGCGGATAACGGCGGGTCATTGACAAAAGAAATGGGGTATCCATTACCAAAAAGAATATCTCTGATAAGATTTATTTCTGCATTTATATACGAATCGAAGCAAATGTTCCGGGCACAATCAATGAGAGAAGCTACAACTGCTCTTTTAACTGGTGGGGGGTGATTTGAATTAAAATGAAGATATCTATTGTTTTGCGTTGGCTTTCGATAGATAGTAAAATCCAGTTAACCAGTATTACGAATAATTAACACGTCAAAAAACGGTAATTTATTTTCAATTTCAACTTCTAGGGTAAACTGCAGGGCTGAATGAGGCTTAGAAAATTAGGCCATTAACATATGCTCTGTTTGGTATCTTATCACCTCCTCTTCCCCTACAAAAAGACCTATCTCCCCTCCTTAATAATATATTACTGTATTATGAAACAACATAAGTATTGTTTACATATTGCTTACAGTGCATATAATAAAGTTTTATTTAATTTATATACGTAGTTTGCCGTGGATGGCTCTTGGATTTCGAGCCGAAATATTCTTTCGGAAAAAATTTCACTGTTTTAGGTAAATTCCCTGTTGTTTTACTTTCAATCTGTTGCCACGCTTCTACGACACGACGGGCGGCAGCGTCTGCATCGGCGGACGCGATGTCCGCGATTACACGCTGGCGTCGCTTCGCGGCCAAATCGCGATCGTCAGCCAGCACATCGTCATCTTCGACGACACGATTCGCAGCAATATCGCCTACGGCCACGAAGAAATCACCGACGAGGCGATCGAGGCGGCAGCGCGCGCGGCCAACAGCCATGACGAAATCGCGGCGATGCCCAACGGATATCGCACCAGCGTCGGCGGCGGCGGCCTGAGGCTATAATATTACCTAGCTAATTTCTACAGTTTTTGCAGACTTGACCTCAAAGTGATTAATTCTCTCATGAAGTATTGGAGTTCTTGTCATAGTTGAGCAACTTTTACTATCAGAAAACAACGTTATTGGACTTACTTGCTTTACTCTAAGCTCTTGAAATAGTCTTCTACACCATACTATCTCTTTAGTTGCAAGTATTGTTGCTGCATATTCTGCCTCAGCAGATGATAAGGCAATGGATGTTTGCTTTTTGCATTTCCATGACACTGCACTATTCGAGACAACCGGCGCGGACGACGACCGTGAAGCGGCGGCCTTCGTGCTGCTCGAGGAGCCCCTCGAGGCTGTCGGCGGCGACGGTGCGGCCGCCCGAGATGATGACCACGCGGTCGCACACGGCCTCGACGTCCGAGAGGATGTGCGTGGAGAGCACGATGGGGTGGTCGTCGCGCAGCTCGCCGATCAGGTCCTGCACCTTCCGGATCTGGTTCGGGTCGAGGCCGATGGTCGGCTCGTCGAGGATGAGCAGCTTGGGGTCGCCGACGAGGGCGTCGGCGATGCCGACGCGGACAGAAGGATGATCCGATCCCCCGGCGCAAGGTCGAGGGTACAGCACTCAAAGCGGGCGTCCGGCATCAGGCCGACGGGAAAGCCGCCCCTGCCCACCGCCTCGACCGTTCCATCCACTCTTTGTACCAGCGGATGCGGGTGACCTGCCTGCACGAAAGAGACACCACCGCAGGCCAGATCCACGAAGCCCAGCAGCAGCGTGAAATACTGATCCGTCCCGATTTCGTTCAACACCACGCTGTTCAGAAGCGTGACCACCTCTGCCGGCGGGCGCGCGACATATTTAAGGATCAAGTCTCGGCGAACGTCGTCGAGAGACAATTAGGAAATCTCAGTGTTAGAGTTGGTGCTGCCATCTTACCCATATTTTTTTATGTCTCAAGTGGAAAAGCTGGGGCTAGTGGGCTACAAGAACTTTTTAGAGTGATGTTTAATGGTTCATTTGAAACTTTTGCCCATATCTACGTGCTATTTATCAATTCTAACATTCTTAAGTGAGATATAGCACTGAAAACAACACTTTTGGTGGCACTTCTTAAGTGGAAAATCTTGGAAGAATAAAACCACATTTTTGTAGATAATAGCTTGAAACTTCTACAATAGGGTTCTCTGATACGCTGAATTTGGTGTGTTTCTCGTTAAGATTCTATGACTTAGGTTGTTTCCCCCCATTTTCTATAATAAGGCAAATTTTCTCAGGCTCGTAACTTTTGATGGGTAAAACTAAACTTGATGAAACTTATGTATTTAAAATCAGCATTAACATACAATTCTTTTGATGCAGCTATTGGTATCAAATTCCATTTTTTAAAGTTTTGGTTACTATTGAGCCGGGTCGCTCCTTACTCCGATACAGTCCCGCCCTGACGTGTCAGGTCTGTGTTCAGTGCTTTGCGCACAGCATCTGCAGCAGTAACAACGTCCTGCGAACTGATATCCAGATGAGTGACCGCTCTCATCCGGCGTCCGCTCATCGGACACATGCGGATGTTGTGTGCTGCCAGGGCACTGTTCAGCTCGGCCGCCGTACCCCGATCGTCTGCGAGTTCGAAATAGACCAGATTGGACTGCACATCGTCCGGGGAGATCCGAATACCGTCAATAGCGGAAAGCCGGCGAGCCAGTTCTCTGGAGGAAGTAAAACGTTAAACTTAAACCTAATGGGGTGCAGATGAGCACGTTTCAATCTGTTACGAAAAAACAACAATTTTTGCCTTTTTAGGCCTAATTTTCATGAGAACCAGTATTTCTGGCAACTTTTTTTTTAGAATAGGAGGTCATTTGTCTCAAGGATTTTAATATATAAAAACATTTAAAACATATTTATATTTTTATAAAAGCATTTAAGCTTTAAGCAAATCAGAAGAAAAATCTCGTCCTACTTTCTGGGGACCAGTGTCCCAATCGAATTTCATGTGTCGGGCGATGTTCAGGAGGACGCGACTCTCAGCGTGTCCGTCGACCTCGATGCGACGGATGTGGTCAACGGCGCGACGGCGGCATGGTCCGTGAGCGGCGGCGGCGCGGGGGCCTATGGCGACCTGTCGGTCGATGGGAACGGCACGTGGACGTACAACCTGCGCAACGGCGATGCGAACGTGCAGGCGCTGGCGGCGGGCGAGAGCCATGACGAGGTGTTCACGGTCGTCGTCACCGACGAGCATGGTGCCACCGACACCGAGACCGTCACGGTCACACAGGGGTTATCAGACTTACTCATGTTAATTTTTGCTTATTTTGAGTTTGACTTGGCTGTTTATTGTAACATCTGTTTGTTTTGAGTTTCATTTGTTTGTTGAAAGTGATTTGTGGTAGTTGTACACTTGGAAGATTATTTGACTTTATTTACTCATTCTTAGCTTAATGGAGCTCCTTACTTTTCTTTGAAAAACTTGTTTTGTGGAGAAAGCTTTTTAATTAATTACTTTAAAAAGTCGAGTCATGACAAAGAGGCAATTTTTAGCAAAAAGAGTGGGGCAAGTGAAGAGCGGGCCGTTGAGGAGGAAAAGCCCCTTTTATATACGGAGTAATTTCTGTTCGTCTTAAGTTTTAATGTCGCTCCTTACTTTCATTTAAAAAAAAACTTGTTTTTTTATTTAATTTAAGGTAGGAAATGAGGTTAGTACCTTTTTTAGCTGCTGATTTCATATTAAATTACAAGATATGCATGGTTATGTTCTATTCCCATTGATATGAATCGTTTTGATTGATTTCGTCTAAGGAGCACAGGAAAGGCAGTGGAAGAACACGGTGGCAAATGGGAAGTGTGATGACGGATGGTATGTTGGTACAAGCCAAAGGTCTGGACATTTTGGAACCTTTCCTGGCAATTATGTCGAAAGACTTTAATCTCGTTGCGTTAGTAATTTGTTTTTATTGGTGTTATTGTTTATAACTGTCATCTTTCCGTAAAACTTACAACCTAAACAAACATAAAATTTGAAACTTACTCTGTCGTAATAATAATATGAAAATAGCCAACCTACGGGACTCTTGTGACTAATGGGTTTAATTAAAATGGGAAAAGGAAAGCTGTCAGTCCTATGGCAGAAACTTTTGAGAACGCACTAAACTGAGATAGTGTTGCAGGAAAAGATATAGACGAAAATGAAAAAGTTTGTGATGCCTTGGAAGTGAAGGAAGATTTGTTTATGAGGAAGAATTAGCGACAGTACTAAAAGAATAAAAAAAGAAATAAGACTCCAGGTGCTGATAGTGTGGTAAATGAGTTTTTTAAATATGGTGGCTCTGAGATTAGAAATAAGTTACTGAAGATTATGAATACGATTTATGTAAAAGGGGGAGTACCTAACGATCTTAGAAAAACCGCTCTACAGCACGATCAACGGCAAAGTCCGCAACATCACTGAGTTCGGTATCTTCGTGGGCATCGAAGAAGGCATTGATAGCCTGGTGCACATCTCCGACATCTCCTGGACCCACAGAGTCAAACATCCCTCCGAGATGTTCGAACTCAGCCAGGATGTCGAAGCCGTCGTCACCAACATCGACGAAGAAAACCAGCGCTCCTCGCTCAGCATCAAAGAACTCACGCCAGACCCATGGCGCGAGCGCATCCCCGAGCGCTACCGACCTGGCTCCGTGTGGCCCGGGTCACGTCAGCTTCATAAATAGAGCCAATTTTCCCAGTCCAAGTGAAAATAACAGTGAAAACTGAAAAAGAGCCATATAGTACCATAAAGATGCTTCGTTAAGATGTTGCTTTTGGCACTGAATTCTTTTCAGGGTCGCATCAGCTTCGAAAATGGAACCAACTTTCCCAGTTCAAGTGAAAATAACAGTGAAAACCTAAAAAAAGAGCCATATAGTACCATAAAGATGCTTTGTTGAGATGTTGCTTGTGGCATTGAACTCTTCTCAGGGTCACGTCAGCGGTATTTTTTAACTTACGAACAGGTTATCAGATCTTAATGAAATTTAATATTTAGAAGGACCTCGTGTCTCAGAGTTCTTAATTTAAATCCCGACCGGATCGGGTGAAATTGGGGGGGGGGAGGAAAACCGGAAATCTTGGAAAACACTTAGAGTGTAGAGATCGGGATGAAACCTGGTGGGACAAACGTTACAATACTGAACAAGAAGAGACTAGAGGGACTCTGTATTTGTAATTTTATCTTCGTAATAATTGCCAATAAACAAAGAAAAGCAAAATCGATCTCAAAATTTCGATCAGGTGAATTTGGAAAAAAATGAGCGTGAGAGGCCGCCTAGTTGCCCACTTAAAAATGGCACTAGAACTTTTAATTTTCGCTCAAATGAGCCCTCTTGCAATATTCCAGGACCATTGGGTTGATATGATCGCCCCTGAGAAGAAAAAAAATGAAAAAAAAAAACATAAAACAAATAAACACGCTTCTGTGATCTTTCTTCTGGGGAAAAAAAATACAAAATTCCACATTTTTGTAGATAGGAGCTTGAAACCTCTGCGGTAGTATTCTCGAGGGCGGCGCCTATGTCGGCAATTTCCGCTTCAACCGTCACGCCGGCGAAGAGCCGAGAGGCACCACCCTGGTCCGCGTCAGCCCCGACGGCGCGGCCAGTGTCGCCGCCGATGATCTCTGGTTTCCCAACGGCACGATCATCACCCCCGACGGCAAAACCCTGGTCGTCGGCGAGACCCGGGCGGCGCGGCTCACCGCCTTCGATATCGCGGGGGACGGAAGCCTCTCGAACCGCCGGATCTTCGCCGAGACCGAGGATCTCTATCCCGGTGGCATCTGTCATGTGAGAACTTTTTCATGGAAATTTGCTTAATAAAATTTTCCATTGGCTACTATTTCAGTTTGTAGCTGATGAACTCTGGTTCAATTTGGTATATTATGCATACAAATATAGGGAGTCAACACGGAACTTAAGTCCCACTTCCTGGCATGTATTCATGTGCAGTCCTTGAGGTTTGTCTTTATCTCCTCCAGTTGGCATAGGATCAGACAACATGTTTGGTCCGTACTTACATATGAGGGCAAAAAATCTTCCTCAGTAAAGACGCGGGATTGAAAGGCCAAATTTTATATTTTTCACTTTAGAATAACTGTCACAAAACATATTTACAAAGACACAAAATAATGAAAAAAGGCCGTAAAAAAAAAAAAAAAAAATTATACCCTTATCCCCCAATGTGTTGTTAAGCGTACTGCATTTTTGGGATGACCCCAAAATGAATAAGATGAAAATGTCCAAAGAATTAATAAAGGAAGGCAAATCAGTTCGTTGGGCCGCAACAACAGAAAACTGTAAATCAAAATAATCCACGCATGTCCATGCAAGGATAAAAATTTCAGTGCATCGGTGCCCATTTACACTCCCCAGCAAAAAAGTTTGAGACACCTCCCCCCACAGTGGGCCTTTTCAAGGGGAGTGAGGTGGGCATCCCCACAAGTCAGATGTGGGTTGACAAGCCTTCACACCTACAGGAACCTGAATCAGGGTGGTGTGGAGCCGACACTCGGTCTTTGACCTGTTCTACCCCAAGTTTTTTTTTGGAGGGGGGGGGTGTCTCAAACTTTTGCTGGTGAGTGTAGTTGCCTGGTCTTCCTTTTCTTGTTACCTGTTGTTGAAATGCAAGAGACTCGGAGGCTGTCTCACATCGGTTCCTGCTGCGTTGACTCGTAGAAGTCGGTTAGTTTGGGGTTCAGCAATGAATACTGGCTATCACTCTCGTCCTCCCCGAAATCTGAAAGATACGACATCTGGGAAACATCTCCATCTTGAAGTTCCATAAACATTTCTAGGGCTTGTTCTGGTTCAAAATTTCACCAAGCGCGCAAGTTTCGTGACTTCTTCAATGCCTTCTCAAACTTGTCACCCATCTTGAAATATACTTTGGATATATATTCGCTAAAACATATTCAAATATAATTGTGTTGCAATATTATAGTTCGTTTTTTCATGGTTGAGATTTAGCTAATGTAACTGTTAAAGGCAATGATGTTGAGATTTTGTGCATGTGTAGCTTTCTGAAATGGAGCAATTAAGGAAATCATCTATGGTTTACTTAAAAATTTATCATGAACAGGAATAGTTCCATGTTTGTTAAAATCTAGGAATACTTAAATACATTATTTGAAATTTGTTACAAATAGTTCAATATTTAGTTGTTTTTTTTCTCACTGAAAATTTATAAGTATACTGTGTTCAGAGCGCAGCGACGACAGCCACGGAATGATGCGTACCGAGGTCAGATCCAGCGACGCCGATAGCCATCTCGGACACGTGTTCCCGGATGGGCCGCAAGACCGCGGTGGACTGCGATACTGCATCAACTCAGCATCGCTGAAGTTCATCCACAAAGACGAACTCGAGGTCGAAGGCTACGGCGAGTTCGCGCCACTGTTCGAGACTAATCCGGAGTAAACCTCAGTGAACGAGTCGAAGACAACCGAATTCGCCGTCCTTGCCGGCGGCTGTTTTTGGGGCATGCCTTGGATTCAATGTCAAAACGAAGAGAAAATGACACAGATTCCTAGACACCCTGTAAAACCCTGATTTCTTTTTTGGCACAGACTACACTGAAAAAGGAACTTCTTTATTGGTAACAAACTCTTTGTTTTTGAACTATTTTTACAGAAACGAATCTTTCATTCCTTTAGAAATGATTTTTTACAGCTCTATCGTGGGTTAAAACAATTTCAAAATATTCTGCCCATCTCTTTTAAACACTTAAGGTTTAAGCATAAGATGTCTCATTTCTACCTTTGACTGGAACCGAAATTTGATATTTGGATGGATATCGTCTCTCGGAGCACTTATTTTTAATCCCTACCAGATCCGGTGACATTGGGGGGAGTTGGGTGACCTTAAATCTTGAAAAACGCTTAGAGTTGAGGGATCGGGATTAAACCTGGTGGGAAAACTAAGCACAAGTTCTAGATACGTTATTGGCATAACCTGAACGGATCTGCTCTCTTTGAGGGATTTGGGGGGGGGGAGATTAATTCAAAAAAATTAAAAAATGAGTTATTTTTAACTTGCGAAAGAGTGATCGGAATCATTTGGATGGCCGTCCGTCGCCGAAATATGAAAGAGTTTGAAAGTTAGGAATTAATATCTGTAACGAAAACCTGTAGAGTCGACGTGTTCGGAAGAGTAGTGTGCTTTGAAAGATCTCTTGGAAATCATGTCAACACGTACAGCAACTCTCAAGATGTTCTAGCTAGCTACCAGGTACGGTACGCAGTATTTTTTAGAGTTCACGGTTCATGGCTTTTCTAGCCAGTTTTGTGAGCGGAAGGACCGAGACCGGCCGGCGACTGAGGCAATTATTCAGCGGAATGAGGATAGAATTGTACTGTGTACTCTGGAATTGTATTGCAGGGAATTTTACGGTGGTTTGTATTTTAGCAGGGAGTAGGGAGCAACATTAAAAGTATTATGAAAGTAGGGAGCAACCTTAAAACTCAAAACGCACAGAAGTTGTTCCTCATACAAAGGGCTTGCCCCCTCATCCTCAATACTTTGCACCTGACGCTACATTTGACTGTTTGTCCCAATTGCTCAAGAATGGCTCCTGAAAAACAAGGGCCGTTTAATTAGAATAGGAATTTTTTTTAAGTACTCGACCGCAGCGATGGTCTCGGGGGTGACGGATTCGGTGCCTTCCTGCGCGCTGATACGAACCTGCGCGACATGCTGATCCTCGCAGAAGGTCGGGTCATAGACATGCGTGATCGCGACATCGCCCAGATTCAGCGGCTGCAACGCGGCGCGGTATTCACCGACATCCACCTGCTGAACGGATTCGGTGCTGTAAAGAATGTGATAAAAGGGTCTTTTCCTGCTTCAAAAGTTTTAGTTTTCGAGGGTAATAGCTACGCATGTTGTAAAAATGAAGATATTAGCGAATGGCCCAATAGGGCTTTCGTGTGAATAAATCTATCTATCTATTTATTTCAACTATATAGCTAATTTGGTTGAAATTAGATGTGTTTTTTTCATCTTCAGAATATGTTTTCTTTTTTTCTTTGTTTTGGCAGATTTTTTTCATTCTCTTTCTTGTGAGCCTGTCAATTTAGGGTAAATTTAAGCCCAATAGGGCTTTCATGTGATAAATTTGTCTATTTATTTTAGTTATATAACCAATTTGGTTGAAATTAGATTAGTGAAAGAGTTAAAAGCAATTCACATCTTGCATGCAGACCCACCTCTTCTAATGTGTAAATATATAGCCCAAATTATATAAGTCCAATGCATTCTGTCACCCGTCACTTGTCTTTGTTGCTGTGAAACCGGTTACTCAGATCTTTCATTCAGATCAAGAACATGAATGTGTTCTGAATAGTTAACGAGTACCTTTATTATGGCACTTGGTATCTACCAAGTGGCATATAGCGATCACAATTTCTGTCGGTCTGTATGTCTGTCGGTCCCGGTTTTGCTAGCTCGGGCAATTCCAGATAAGCTAGACTCTCCCCCCAGATGGTCGAATCGGGGAAACAACAATTCCTAGTTAAATCTAATCTGGTCCCTGATACACCTGCCAAATTTAATCGTCCTAGCTTACCTAGAAGTGCCTAAAGTAGCGAAAACGGGACAGACAGACCGACAGAATTTGCGATCGCTATATGTCACTTGGTAGATACGAAGTACCATAAAAAGATCTAAAATATATGAAAAAGACTATTCGATGGCATACTTGCCACGAGAGAGATGAGTGATTGGGTACATATTCATAATGAGAATCCATAGGCACATAAAACTGACAATCCGCAGGCTCATTTCTGTTTTTTTTTATGATGGTTCAAATTTTGTTTGGGTCTTGAGAAGGCCTGGGGGGTTTCAGCCCTACTCATGTTAATTTTTTCTCCTTTTGAGTTTGACTCAATTATTTATTGTATTTCTGTTCGTTTTGGATTTCATTTATTTATTGATGATGATTAGTAGTAGTTTTAAGGCTTGGAAAATTATTTGACTTTATTTCCGCTCATTTTTGGTTTAATGGAGCTCTTTACTTTTCTTTAAAAAAAAAACTCACTGCTTCCCAGAAAAGTGATTTTTCTTGTTGCTAAAGATGGAGGACTGTAATTGTCCTAAATAGTTTTCGGCTATGGTAATCCCAGTGGCACAATTTTCATTTCGATTTGACGCCATTTATTTGGGATTCAGGCTGTTTTTACAAATCCGCATTAATTTGTTTTCGCAACACACTTTTGCCATTGAGAATAGTCGAAACAATAAAGATCTTTCCTGAATTAGATTGAAACGGAAAGTCTTCGACACTAGAGAGTTTTCTTTTTACAACACATTTTTATTTTCTGCTCATTACTTCCAGTTGAAAAAAAAATATTTATTTTCTCATTCTTTTTTTAATAATGCTAGAAAATCCTGCATTATATCATGAGGGAAGATAATTCCGCCATGGATATATCCTCCCACGTAACCCTCTCCCCCGATACACCCATACCCAACGCAAAAAATACCCCTGAAAACCTCAGTAAACTTCCCTGCAGCCCCTCCCCCGGGGAATGTGGGGGATGAAGTCGTCCCCAAAGACATTGTTGTTAGGTTTTCGACTAAGTTGAATAGAATGGCTATCTCAGATAGTAATCTTATTGCTATCTTAAGACAAAATCCCCATAGCTCCTGGGGGTACTATTTTAATTTATTTAAGGTGCCCATTGTCTATGTATAATGTTGATTATTGGCAGGACAGTATCTAGGATCTTTTTTCAGGGGGGGGCGTGTTACAAAAGGATTTTCTCGGTGGACAGCGGTTTACAAAAAACTTTAAAAAACACATCAAAAATTTGTTTATCTTCATTTTTCTTGAGTGTTTACGAGTCTTAGAAACATTCTGGGGCGGGGGGGGGGAGTTTCAAAATTCGAAGATTTGGCAGAAAGTGGGAGAACCGCTGGCTCCGGTTTGCTGAAGAGTTGGAACAAGATCGCGAGAAATGGGAGTCAACCATACATAGTCTTCCAGATACCGGGTGAGGCGTTGTTGTCCGGCCCCACTACAAGTACAAGTAAGATCATATGTCAGTATTTTCCAGGATTTCTTTAACGATTGTCAAACAGAGAAGACTGCATTGGGAGATTGTGTGTTCAGTTAAAAAGGTAACAGTAAAGATAGTTTCATACTCTAAGAGCTGCTTGGGATGCTTTAACGCACCACGGGCATCGTCGAACTATTTCCCGAAACCGAAGCCGCAAAGGTGCCCGTCTGGCTAGTAAGCCACCGCGAGCTGCGCACAAGCCGGCGGATCCGGGTCGTCTATGACATCCTGGCCGAGGAACTGACGCGCCTGACGTAAACGTCTTTAGCACGTCGCGACGAGGTCCATGAAGCGCTAGAGACCTGCAAAAAACTGAATCACCATCGCGTTGACCAGATCCACGAAGAAGGCCGACACCAGCGGTAAGATGATGAGCGCGAGCGGCGCCGGTTCCGGCCCAACGAGACATCAAGACACGCGCAAGTGCTATCATGGCTTCTTCGACGACTCCACACAAAAACAACCCGACACCAAGTATGTTTGTCATCCAATCACAATGTAACATCATGGTCTTAGTTATACGCAGTACGGCGCCGGTTCCAGTTCAGAACTTAGTAACTAATTCGATCCGACACCTCCTTTTGTTTTTATATTAGTACAAAAATCAAACAATGGGCTTCAGGAAAAGAATTGAGGAGAATGTGGGGTTTAAGTACACAATATAGACATCTGGCTTCTCAGCTCGCATGCATTTGCAGGACAAGACTTCCGCGGACCACCAGTCGACCTCTGGGACGTCGGCGTGACGCTGTACCAGATGATCTTCGGTCGCCTGCCGTTTCGTGGTGAGGGAACATGGCATTTGTACCAGAACATCATGGTGAGCTGGAGCACCCCACCTTCTCGCTTCATGCACGCGCACACACGCACACTGAGTTGCCTCTCCTGCATTTAGGACCCTGAAGTGAGGCCGGACTTTGACGGATTGCACGACCAGCGATTGCTTAACATCTTGTCGTTTTGCTTTTGAACACTATCTATACAGCCATTAGAAAGGCAACAACAAATAAGTGGACAATATTGTCTAAACAAGTTTTGGGACGTCACTCAATTACTCCTCCTCCTAGAAGAGATCCATGTTATTGATCGTGAGTAAGTTTATTTTTAGCAGTGAGAGAGTCAACCTTGAAAAAAGGTTTTACGCATGTCCATTATGTTTGTATACATTGGGCAGCTGGTCATCCTGTGAGAATTGTACTATTATTGATGAATATAACGAAAAGTTTAGATTATGCGATCCGACTTAGATTATGCTGATAGTCTAAGCATCCTAGACAAAAGTTTGAGCAAAATAAATGAGTTTTTATAGGTTTTGCCGGTTCAGGGTGCTAGAAAAAGGTTTGAAAATACTAGGATAACCAAGTCACTAAGGCTAAGAATAAGTGAAGATGAAAAGATGACGTGGGGTAACAAATAATTGATCAGGTGGACAATTTCACTTACCTAGGTAGTATTATTTGCCAAGACAGTGGGTGCAGTGAGAATATTAAAAGTAGAATAGCCAAGGCTCAAGATATTATTTCTACCACGCTGGCAATATAAAGTATGTACAATATCTCACAAATGGCTTAGGGTATTAAATTGAAACTTATCACCTTTTTAATTTCAGGCAGTTAAGATACCTCAATAAAATTTTTATAGCGAAGGAAAACTCAGTCAGGAAACAAATCTAATTGAATTGATTCTTGGCTTCATGTTTTATTTATATTGAAACTCTTTTAATAAACGACCTCAAAACGCATTTGTCAAAAGCTCTTATAAAAAAAACACAATAGAATGAAATTCTTATAAGAAAAATTTCAAATCTTTCTTTGTACAGAGTCAACCTAATGATAAAAAATCGACTTCATGGCACTGGGCTTGGAGCAGAGTTCACCCCAGCAGATGCGAGTCTGAGTATTAAATTGTGATTCCCACCATTATGGTTCAGAACTACACCTTTACTTCACAGAGGGTATTATGATATGTAGAATTATTATAAATTTAACTCTAAACTCCCCATAGTTTCCTTAGCAATGACAGACTCAATTAGAGCGCCTCCAGTCATCCTGCACTAACATTGCATCCACTAAAATTACGAATTCCTGATGATTTTTCTTAAATACCCTCTTAACTTCGATTATTTTTCTAAGGTCAACATATCTATATTGCCTGGAAACACTGTACAGCTTTTTGCCTAGAAGCCTGTCTGCAGCTTCAACAGCTCCAATTTGACGAGTTTTCACGGACTTCAACAAACAAGATATAGTTCTTTGACCAAGGCGGTTGCACGCACTGTTCACTTCCTCCCACGTGTCATTAACATCGGGACTTTCCGCTTTTTTTTGGGAATCAGTTGTGTAATATGACAATTTTGAACCCAAGTGGCCAATGGATGGCGATTGTCGGCTATCTGGTGAGCAACAAAATCCCTATCAGGCTGGCGCCGGATTGTTTTACGCCGGGTATCGTTCAGGTCGGAGTGCTCCTAGCGGAACAGGAGCGGGAAGCCCGGATTACGGCCTTTCTCGATAGCGCCAGATGCACGAACGATACAGCGACAGGGTTCCTGCAGACTGCCCGGAATCCCCGAGCGGCATATGCCGATTGGCTGAAAGATCGGCTGGGCGCGGCATCCCGGGATCAGCCTGAACCGTCATTTTTGCCTGACGGTATCACCTCAGGGAGCATAGGGAAGCGTCGCACCTCAGGGAGCATAGGGAAGCGTCGCGCCTCAGGGAGCATAGGGAAGCGTCGAACCTCAGGGTGCCATAGGGTAGCGCCGCAGCTCAGATCTGCGGCCAGGCGCCGTCCGGGGCTCGCCCTTCAGTACACGTCCCGCACATAGCGTTTGTCGGCTGCGAGGGCCTTGACGTAGGACTCCGCGTTCGCGGGGGAGCGGCGACCGTACTGCGCGACAATGCCTTTCAGTGTCGCGTCGACGTCCTTGGCCATCCGTCCGTCTTAGTACACACTGTAAAATACTGAGTAGAGCGGTTCGTGAATATCAGAACCCTGCATACAGAGCCGTTGATTGCTTTTCTCTACTACTCGTATTCGATAGAGTACATTCCACAAGAAGTGCGTCAAGCCTGAAATTTCTACGCAGCAACTGGTACGAGTAATCTAGTAGGTGCACGTCTGATATCAACAAAGAGCGAAACTGTAGAAAAGGGCGCCAAGGATAAACTTCCGGGTGTCTTCTTAGAATTTGTTTGTCCTCATATCTACCGAATACCGTACGGCCCGGTCCTGACGCTTCAGCGATTGTCGGCCGGGGGTTCGTCCGCGATCCGGTCGGCGATGGCGGCGAGGTTGTCGCCCTCGTAGATTTCGAGGGTCGAGAACGCTCCGGTCTGGTCGGTGACGAAACGTGCCCGCAGTCGGTCGTTCGCGAGGTAGGTGCGGTAGGCCTCGTCGTCCGCCGGCAGCAGGTGGAAGAGATCGAGGGGTCGTCGCGCCTCGAGGGCTGACTTGTCCAGCGTCAGCCGATGCCGGTCCACGATGACCACGATGACCTCGTCGTTTAAATATGCCCTCTCCCGATATTCTATGATCACTGGCTACAAACAATCGCTCTTGTAATAAAATCTGTCTCTGAAATTCTAGATTAGATATAATAATTTTTCAAATTTACTTAAATTTTGGTCGGGTATTTCCCATTTTTCGAAAATTTAGTGGACTTTATCGGGCTCATAACACTAGTTGATAAATTTGTGAATATTACTTCGTTTCTTAGAATCACCTTAAATGCCAATCTTTTTAATATATACATTATTAGAAGAAGTCCTTTTTTGGAGTTTAGGTTGATAGGAGATATTATTTTATTGTATTAAGTTATATTTTGGTAATAGCAGACAGGATTTTGATGAAACCTTTTTTAGTTTTCGACAATATCAAACATATTTCAAGAGTACCAAAAAATACCTTATTAATGCCAGGTAAGATTTTGATAATATTGTCCAAAAATTTGTTAATAACAAGCATGATTTTAATAATTCCATTTCAGGTTTTGATAATACAATAAAAGATTTCTGCTATATAAGGCGAGATTTTGATAGTATAGTGCGTGGTGACAGATGATTTCAGTCACGACTCTTTTTTCGACTCCTTGACTACTCTTGTAATATGTTCAGTGAATCACTTTTTACCCCCTTTTAATTCATATTCTAATCAATATAGTCTTCTGAACCTAAATTTTTTAGGTTATTATTCACTTAAGACTAACAAACCATTCGCTTTGTTTATTTTTGTGTAGGATACTCAACTCACCCGCACTCTTTGGTGCATCCACCGAGTGGAACGCTTGGCAACTGTTTAGCCGTTTCAAAGTAAATACTGAGTGTCACTAATAGCTTCCAGAAATTGCATCTTTTGTATTAAACCAGGGGTAAAGCAGGGTTGTGCTATATCTCCCTTTATATGAATCATTTTGATTGACTATGTCTTAAGGAGCAAAGGAAAGACAATGAGAGAACATGAAATTAAATGGAGAGGAAAAACTTTCCTGGACTTTTTATGCTGATTATGCTGATTATTTAAGCATCTTAGATGAAAGTCTGAGCGAAATAAATATACTCTTAGGATTTTTACGAGCTCAGCGTGCTAGAATAGGTTTGAAAATTGATGTCAAGAAGACTAGGTCACTAAGGCTAGGTTCAAATTTTCACTTTTTGACTCACTTTTTGACTCAGTTTATCATGTCTTGAGATAATGTTCACATTATTGCACATACACATGATGATGTTGGTTGGAGGAAAACGGTTGAACAATATTATTATGGTCTTAATGAAACAATCGATAAACGCGGTGAAGTGAATGCTATTATAACAAGTTCAATCGAATCTTTAATGGAGAATCCTGCACGAACTTTCACTTATGTGGAACAAAAATTCTTTTCTATGTGGTGGCAAGAACAACCAGATTCTGTACGGGATACTCTCGGGGTTCGGAGCTGATATGCCCGTCTGCCCCGGCTGTTTCAAGCCGCAGCCGGAACCGCGGCGCCGCTGATGCGTTGATCGCCTGAACCGCTGGAAAAAGGAGGCTACCATGGCAGACCGCAAGAGGTCACAGGACGGCGAACGGGAGACAGAAGCAAGGCCGCCTGAGGTATCCACAGGAACACCTCAGCCGGACGAGCGGCCGAGTCCGAGTGTCGAAATCGGGAAACGGGAAACGGAAACTGCCGAGTCTCGGGACACCGATTTGCGGGGCATGTCGGTGCCACCGAGATACGAGGTCGTGCTCGCCTCGGCGAAGTAGCCGCGTGCCACACCGCCTTGCGAGGAGGTGTTGACCAACGCCAGCAGCTTGTCCCAGCTCGGCGGCGACCACTCGTACGACGCGCGGTCGTAGGCGACGATGTCGGGAGACCCCGAGCCCTCCCAGAGGTCGATGTCGAGCACGGCGATCGCGTCCTGGAACGGATCGAAGCTCGAGGGCGACGGTCGGAAGATCCGCCGCTCGCCGCGCACCAAGCGGTGCGAAGCAGCGAACTGTCCCGTTCTTGCCAAAGGTACAAAAATGATCGATAGGTCCTGTAGCAAGGCTTTGATGTCTGTCGGTGATTCATGGATATCAATATCCGATATTTCCAGGCGTATTTGATCCAGCAGGTTTTCAACCAGTGATAAAAGGTATTTGCCTCCTCGTTCAATGGCCTGGATTTTCTCAATATTGGGATCAGTCTCATCTGACTTGCTTTTCAATATCTGCGCATAACCCAGGATGGCCGTTAACGGTGTTCTGAATTCATGGGACATATTAGCGATGAAACTGGCCTTCAGCTTAGAGAAAAAATTTGAACTTCCATTTTATACTCATCTGCTTTAAAATTTCATAATAAAAAAGGTAATAACAATATGTTGCAATGAATTATAATATTCATCTGCTTTATAATTTAAAACCATGTAGACCCCTCTGCTACAATTTCAGGGCCAAAGGAACCTTAATTAAGACAAAAAAAATCAGGTTGTATTGATGCTTGACACACTGTTTGCTATTATTATTATTTTTTTTGTAACATAACAAAACAGAACTATTTTAAGTTAATGCTCTTCACATGCATTTGACCGGCGCCTCCCGCCTGTTCGACACCCAGAGCTACAACCAGGTCCTGGTCCTCGAGCCCAAGACCTTCATCCGCTCCTACCGCAGCCGCTACCACCTCAACGAGACCAGCCGCCAGGACCTCGAGGACTCCTTCGACCTCGGCGCCGACCGCCTGACGAAGATCGTCGCCATGGCCAAGGACGCCCGCAGCAACACCAGCAACCCGGCCGCCCAGGCCGCGCTGGACGCCGCCGCCGCCATCGGCACCGCGCTGCAGGACTTCAACGCCCGGCTGGCAGCGGTTCATCGACGCCCTCATCCTGCAGGACGATGATGAACTCTACTTGGGCCAGCTGCGGGCCAAGGCGTTTGCGGAAAACCGCCCCCTCTATGTGCAATACGACGGCACGCCCGCCGTCTATGCCTGGTATTCTCGGATGTGGACCAACGTGACCGGAACCGGCGGCCACATTGCCCGCTCCCTGATCCGCGATACGCCGGGATTTGCCGGAGTGCAGCTCGCAAACACGCTCAATGGTCACAGACCCGGCAGCCCGGTTGCGCGGAAATATGAGACGGAAGACCATTCCATGAAGTTGTTGAATATATTCGTGGGTCTGCGCTGCTATGCTTCGCTGAAATGGGTAGAGAGCAAGGCGACGCGTCCACCTCAAAAACAGTGCATTAATTATGATAAAAAATGAAGAGTTTGTATCGCGTCGACAGAGGCTACTACACAGCTTAAAAAACAACTCAGTTGCTGTTATCCCCGCTGCAACTGAACTGACCCGCAGCCGCGATACTGAATTTCCATTTCGCCAAGACAGCGACTTTTTTTATTTAACAGGGTTTAAAGAGCCCGATGCTATGAAGTCGTCCTGGGCCGCTTTAGCAGCGGCTGCATCGTGAAATCGGGTGATGAGCTCCTCGGCCAGTTTAAATTTTATGTCGCGGGGATTAGCGCCAGCTTCAACTTCAGTTTTAAAAGATTCAATCTCAGATAGAGGCCTGAAACTCAATAATTCAAAGTATCGCCACATGAGATCATCGGAGACCGACATGATTTTTCCGAACATCTCAGTAGGTTCATCGTTGATCCCAATATAATTATTCAGGGATTTGGACATCTGCTGAACCCCATCCAGACCTTCAATCTAATGTACAAGAATTTTCTCCGCAGACCTTCTAATAGGGAAATGGGTCAGCCTCTCTGGATATTCCTGTCGGTGTGATCTTGTAAAATACACAACAGGAAACTCAAATAACAGAGCAAAAACAAACCTAAAAAGTACCACAAAAAAGTAAGGTCAAAACTTGAATAAGTAACAAAGCAAAATGCCAAGCAAAAACCAGATGATTTTGTTTACAACCAAAACTTCTTTGAACAGATCTTGTTCTTTCCTGCAATAAAAATGACAAAATTCTTACAAGATTATCAACTTCTTTGTGTGTAAAATGTATTGTCTCCAATTGATCTACGAAAAGCTTTTGATTTAATTTGCTACAATATCCTTGTAAAAAAAAACTACTTGAACTGGGTGTACACTCATTCCTTGTGCGTTTAATTGCTAGTTTTCTTTCGGGTAGATGTCAACAGATAAAATATAAGTCCGCCTACTCTGACCCACTGCCCATTTTGTGTGGAGTCCCCCCCCCCCCCTCTTGGGACCACTTTTGTTTATTATTATGATAAATGATTTGGTAACAACACTGGATCCAATGTCAAGGTTAGAAATGCTATTATATATCTTATTCAAAGGATAATTATAATCTTAGTTTGAAATTTGTATTGTGTTTGATCCTTGGGGCAAGATAATTTGTTTTACTGTGAGAACTTGGCTTTTTAATCAGGTTTTCGTATGGCTAAGATTGAGATTGAACTCGTTTTTAATGAATGCTTAAAGCGTTCCCATTTTTAAACTTACTAATGAGGGAAGGGGGAAGAGGCTTGCAGTAACAGTGCCCAAAACTATTCTCAATATGTTAGTAAAGAGGATATGATGTTGAAAGAAACCAAAGATTTGGCTACTATATAAGTATTGCTACTACACAAGCAAAGAGTATTAAGGTTAAGCTCTCAAGGAATAAAATGAGTGTATTGAACTAAATGAAAATGAACTCTGATCAAGTAGATTGTCAAAAGGGTGACAAAGAAATATTTCATAACGGCTTACGTTATCAAGTTAGACCTATCAGGGTATGTTGCAGTGAAAATTGATCTAACACACTATGTGTATACTTTTAATACTACTTATAGGGTTACTTTAACTATTGACTCTAAGGTCTTTTGTGACCTGTATAGTATGGGTCAGAACAGACTGAAAACCGTCTAGTTACCAATAGTTAGAGTATGATCCCCAGACTATGCAGTACACAAGCAAGCTATTCTAAACCAGATCATAGTACCAAGGAGAGGTAAAGAGCTTGTGTCCAGAGACAAGTTCAAATAAATATATTTAGTGAAATATTTGTACAATTAGTTCAGATACCACTTATTCAATGAAATTATAATGAAACTATAGGCTACAAGGTATTCTTAGACAAAAACAACCATAATGAAGGAATGTCTTCCCGATCTGCCGTAGTACGCGTTCAGCGCCCGCGCCACGTTCGAGTTCACCTCGCGCACAAAGTCCGGTTCGTTCGCGTGCACGTCCGTGGTTTCTGCGTGATAGTGCGAACTCATCCCGACGAGCCCGTGGACATCGATCTTCCACTTCGTCGCCATCACCGCCACAACATAGAGCAGCGTGTCGTTCACCGCGTTGCACGGCGTGAGCAGGAACTTTCGATCGACGCAGCGTCTCGTGATCAAGTCCGTCTGACCTGGGAAGACGGGGCGAGCTTGGCTTCCTGTGCATGTCTTCGTTTATATATGATTGCCAAACTTATACTACAGGCGTGAGGAACGAGCTGTCTGCTATTCCAATTGGTATTCCTGGGAGGCCTAAGTTCAATTTCATTTGCGCACAGATAAAACTATACAACAATAATGGTAACAAAACTAATGAAGTAAAAAGGTTTGCAGGATTTAGAAATTAATTTGAGGAGAAAATGCATTCTAATTATGAGCTCCTACGTATTATCTGAAATTTTCATTTGAAATTTTCATTTTTTATTTTTTTTATTGTAATTTGAATTAAAATGGAATAGTTGTGGGCATGAAGTCATGGGGACCATACATAAGCGTTGCAACCCTTGGGGAAAAAAACGCATTCAATTTATCTAAGCAAAAAACAGACTGAAGTATCCTTCCTCTTTCAAAAAGCGCAAGTTCTTTACAAAAAGACTGAAGGAGGTAGCTTTGGAAAGATGTGACAAACATAAGAAAACACGGTACGGTTAAGCAACCCAACAGAGAAGACACTCCACACAGAGCGCACAAACAGTTTTGTCAGACGCTCCACCTCCATTGCCTGACGTTGCGGTTACCTATATTTGGTAAAATATATCATAAAGCCGTTATCGCCCGTTTTGCTCGCACCCTAGCTACTACATTCGCTGCTGGTGTGCCTTTACCTTCAGCTTTGGCCTCGGTTGCGAAGGCCAGCGGTAATATTGTTTACTATGATGCGATTATGCAAATTCGTGAAGGCGTTTCGGTCGGGCAAAGAATTCAAACCGCCATGACTAGCTCTGGCATATTTCCTGCCATGGTAACGCAAATGATAGCTATTGGCGAAGAAACCGGTACTTTCCGTCAGCAGCCACACCCAACAGGTAAATCGGGGAGTCACTCAATGGCCTATTCGTTGCCGGAATTGCCCTATGCGTATGACGCACTGGAACCACACATCGACGCCAGAACGATGGAGATTCATCACACAAAGCACCATCAGGCATACATCACCAAAGTCAATGCCGCGCTTGAAGGGACAGATCTGGCCGACAAGTGCATCATTGAGGTGATGAAGGGCCTTTCCAGCGTCCCTGCGGACATTCAGGGCGCTGTTCGGAACAACGGTGGCGGCCATGCCAATTATACGGGTACGAACATTGCCGTTGCTGACGTGTTGACTCCTCCTTCGGATCTGGCGGAGACAATTATTCTCAGAGACAATTATGAGCTTCTCCTGTTCTGCAGTCACTCTTATGCATTCTATTGAGTAACGCCAAACTGACAAAACAATGCTATAGAACAGCCTGAGTTTCAGCTTCTTTGAGTATACTGTAGATTTCCAGACTGGTAGTCCAGTCTGGTTGACGGTATTTCCTGGTTAAGAATTGTCCTTCACAATGTATAAACATAATTTTTTTTTTTTATACTTTTTAAAGAAATTACCTCTACTGGTAAGTTCCCTCATTGTTACCCACGTAAAAAAGAAGGGTAGCAAACAAGATTTTGCTGGTATTCGGCCTATTATTATTACTCGAGTATTTTCCAAGTTATATGAAAGCTTTTTAGCTGATTGGTTAAAAGTAAAAATAATCCCAAATGTTGATCAAATACAATTCGAAAATTTGCACTCTACTTCTACCATATACTATCTTGTTCACACTATATGAAACAAACTTGAAGAGCCCAATACCTGGCTCAATGTTATCGGGCGAGTGGTAGCTCGAGCTGACCGGTGACATGCGCCCGGAGGGCACGGTGAGCGGCAAGGCGACCGCTGAAGGGCGGCTGGTCGAGGAGAGCGACGAGGGCGAGGTGATCGTCGAGACGGAGACGTCGGTGTCCACGACCGTGAAGCGCAAGCGCTTCGCCAAGGAGCTGCCGAAGCCCCAGCCTCCCCCGCAGCCTCCGGCGAAGGACGACGGCGACGAGCCTATGGAGGACGACTACGAAGACCCCATGCCCCCGGAAGACGAGGGCGAGGATGACGAGGTTCAAAACCTTTGCGGGAAAAGTAAAAAGGGCCTTGCCTAAAACAAAGGTCATCTTTGTGGCGATTAAGCCAAGTCTTGCGCGATGGGAACTGGTCAAAAAGATGAGAGCCGCAAACTCACTGATCAAAGCCTACACCGAGTCCCATCCGCATCTGATGTTTGCTGATATCGATACTCCCATGATTGGAAAAGACGGTACTCCAAAGCCAGAACTGTTCGTCAAGGACGGATTGCATTTGAGCGCTGCCGGCTATCAAGTCTGGTATGATGTGGTGAGTCCTCGGCCCCGCGCGAGGACCGGTCATGAGGTGGATCGACCTGCTCTGGCTGCTGCCCGTCATGGCCGCGGTGGCGATCGTGCTCGGGGCGACCGGACGCCGCCGCATGCGCGTGATCGCGAGCTCCATCTGGCACACGTTCCTCGCGCTGACGCTCGGCGTCCTCGCCGTGGGCGTGGCGATCCACCTGATCGCGCGCGTGTTCGCCTAGGGTGTGTTTGGAGACGCTCCGTCGGGAGCCCGACGAGGCCGAAGCGAGCCGCGGGCGCGGTGAGGAATCGGGCCGGCGGCCGCAGGCGCGTGATGGTCACCGAGGCCGTCAGCGTCTCCCCGACCGGGGCGGGCGCCAGAAACTCCAAGCTCTGCTTCAGGTAGTTGGTTCCTCTCCCCGGCAGCTCGACGCCCAGCAGATAGGAAAAGAGCCCGCCGATCAGTGGTCCCGGAACAGACACCGGTACTTCCGCACCGTTTCCGGCAAGCTGCGCGAAACCACGCATGTCGTCTTCTGTGTAGCTGCGTTTGACTTCCGCGCGCGCTCCGACTTCCAGGCTCATGTCCGCCCCCCCAGTTCTGTCGGCGCGGGTTTTGATCTGTTCCATCAGCCCGGCCCGTTCGGGCGACAGGATGGGGTTCGATGTGACGCCCTGCGACCCCAGAACCGCCCGGATCTGACCGTCGAGAATGTCATTGAGCTGGATCGCCGCTTCGCGTTCTCCGCCTGCCGCAAGGGCCTGACGGAACTGAACCACGTCTTCGATGCGGTAAAGCACGAAAGCGTCCACTTCTAGCCGCCGGTCATCGGCGGGGGTAACCTCGATCACCGGAGTTTCCAGCGACAGGATACGGTCTTCATGGACTGGAAATGGATAAGGGAAACGTAATCATGTTCAAAAAGGAGAGAAAAAGAAATAGGATCTCAGAATTCGGGTTCAATAGGAAACTTAGCTTGATCTTTTCTTTATGAAAAGCCAAAAATGAATCTGATTTCTATTGTGTTTTGTGTTTGAGCTCTGATTGTTTTTTAACTAATAAATGAAGTAAATTAGCAGAAAAAAGGTAAAGAACCAACGAGAAGAGGTGAAATGGAATATGATGAAAAGTAGAAAACCAACGTTTACTGTTTTTGCTACTGTTCTATATCAATCTTCAAGAGAAACATAAATTTGATATAAGTGAACATATTGTTAGCAGCATTTTCCTGTGAACTTAGTGGCCTAATTTTAGTTATTGTTTTTGCTACAAAATTCCTGAAACAATAAAGTGTAACACTTGTGCTACGTAGGATTAATATGTTTTTAGACCTTTGCCAAGTAAAATCATATTCAAGATAACAAAGTATTAAAATCACAAATTGACAAAATAGCATAAGAGAGCAGCCAAGTAACGAAACAGAATATTTGTTTTCTAATCTATAAATTTACGGTGGTTCAGCAGGGCTGTTGCGGGATGGCAAGGGATCGACCTGGGAAGGCGGAATGAGAGAGCCCACCGTGGTCTGGTGGCCCGAAACGGCCAAGCCGGGTGTCGTACGCGAAATGGGAAGTACGCTCGACTTGTTGCCGACGATCGCCAAAATCTCCGGAGCAAAATTGCCTGCAGATCGTGAACTCTATGGTTTTGATTTAACCGGCGTGATCAAGGGAGAATCAAAAAGGACACGTGATCAGATGTTTTACTATCACGGAGAAGAAGTCTACGCGGTTTTGTTGCTACGTAAAGTGGCCTGGGAACAAACACGGTCTTATATCTGACGTCAAGTAATGTCAGTTTCCATGTTATAGAATCTGTGATGTAATTTGACTACAGCTAAGTGTTCTTTGCTACGCTCAATTCGAGCAAAAGCTTGTATTAGGTGGGGAACGTAAAGCTTTGTTAAACATCGACCATCAATTGCCTTGACAACACATGCTTAAAGCGCTCTTGACGAGCATGTAGAAGTTCATCGTTGGCCAGCCATCGATCATAGTAAGCACAGAAACTATTCTGTCGACTTCGTCGAGCCGGAGAACGAGCTGCAAGCCGAGATCGCTGCCCTGTGGGCCGACCTCCTGGGGATCGACCGCGTCGGCGTGAAGGACAACTTCTTCGAGCTGGGCGGCGACTCCTTGCTGATGATGCAGCTCAGCGTGCGCGTGAAGACAGGCTACGGGGTGAACCTTCCGATCCGGATCCTGTTCGAGACGACCGACGTCGAGGCATTGGCCGAGCGAATCGAATCGGTCCGAGCCCTCGGTGCGGATGGTGCCGGCGCTACCAAGGGCTCGGGCGGGGCTAAAGGACGCCGGTATCTTCTGGAACGCGGCTACGCTCGACGGTTGGCTGAAAGACCCGGCGGATATGATCCCTGGTACCTACATGACCTTCCGAGGGATCGACGATCCTCAGGCGCGCACCGATCTGCTCGCCTTTCTCGCTATTGCCGGCCAGCCCGGCGGTGGCAAAAAGGTCGTTGATGAAGGACTTATGCCCGCTGGTTGGTTGCGGGCCGGGGCGCCGGAGCCGATCGGCAAGCCATCGCCGGAGACGCATGTCACGGCAATCCGCCATTGTGGATCGTCGAACGGGATGCCCAGTGCCGTCGCACAAAGCTCCACGACTTTCCGTATCGATGTCGGGTCTTTCGGTCCGACATTATATGTCGTTCCCAGAGGTGCCTTTTCGGCGACCAGATGGATCGCACGGCCGAGGTCGCGTGCATGGAGATAGGATTTTTCCGCCTTGCCCCCTCCATGCAATGGCAACTTGTTGCCGGTCAGACCGCACACGATTGCCTTTGGAATGACACGATGAAGCAACTGACCGGGACAGTAGCAATTGCTCGGCCGGATGATGTTAGAGATGACGAGGAGGGCGCGGGCACACGGTCATTCACAAAAACATGAGATGGTGGCACGAAAGTTTCTTTCTTCGTGGTCTCTAAAGAAAATTTCCGGGTTCTCCAACCAAAGAAAAAACTAAATAATACAGTGTATTGGGCGTCTTCAAAAACGTCTGTCCGGACACCGATGACTACAATAACCCTATTCGTAAGGAGAGTTTTGCATTCCACACAGGAAAGACGTGCGTATTGGCGTCTAACACATTGCTTGCTGGTACTGTAGTTTGTATATTTTTCTTGTTTTGAATAAAAGGCTCAAATGTTTTCTTGAAGCCCGCAGTATTCTGACAATAACCACGATAAAGCCGCTGCCTGTTCGAACGCAAACCCAGTTGCTCAGAAGGAGAAACATAGGAGGCATTGACGATACCCGTTGCATCAAAATCATAAGGCACCGGGATGAGCACACCATCATTTCCCTGCAGAGGAAAAACATTGTGGCAACAATTCTGCTCAGGCGGGCCCAGTACCACTGAGACATCGGTGTTGCCAAGCACGTACTCAAACACCGTCGCCAGGTGCGGGCTGATCCCTCCTTAAAGCCCGTCTCTTTACGCTAAAGTTCGACTCTTTCTCTCAACTCTACTTCTTGAATCATTAAAAAACTTTAGCGTAAAGAGCGGGGCGTTGAGAAGGAAACAGCGTCTTACATATACGGAGCAATTTCTGTTCGTTTTAAGTTTTAATGTCGCTCTTTACTTTCAGTTCAAAAATAATTTTTAAGTTTAATTCCTGAACATTTTTGAATTAATGCGTGTTTTGATTTTAGCTCTCTGCACATGAATTATTAAAACTAAATTTATATGCCGGGCCAGATGCATCGCGTCGTGCGCCGCGCCGCTTTGCATCCAGAGCGCCTCGACGTCGAGGTCTTGGGAGGCCGCTTCGATGTCGCGCCCAATCTCCGGCACCATATCGGCGGGATGGATCGCGAGGATCCGGTCGGTCTCGACGGACACGTCGTTCCTCGCGGCAGCAGCCGCGTCTTGGGCGGCCGCATCCAGCGTATCTGACATGCGGTCGAGCAGATCCTTGTCGAGGTCGCGAAATTCGACCGTCACCTCCGCGCGTGCAGCCACTTGATTGGGTGATTTGGGATGCGGTAACTGCTCCCCCACCCCCAATTAGCACATGTTGCCGAGCACCGGTCAAAACGGTGGATGAATGCGACCTCTGCACTCACTGCAACCAATGCTGCCACATTGAGTAGAAAGATTAGCCCGCTTCGGTGGGCTTTTTTAATGCGATTAGGTAACAAAAAGTTGCGGTCGTAAAGTGCATCGGCCGATGAAACCGACGCTTCTGAGACTAAATGGAAACCTGCTTCCTGCGGTAAAGCTCTGTCTAAAAGAACTCGTGCGAATTTTCCGACCCCGTTTGCAATTATCCTAACGGAGATGTGATTTTTCCAACAGGAAGCTATCTCAAATCTAATTGAATCCTGACAATTCATAACGTAAAAACTGCGAGAAAGTTCCCCGAAAACTACATAGGATTTGATATTTGCGGTCCTTTTATTTGAATTATCGAAACTTCTCAAATCTGAAGCTCGTGGTGGTCAGTCAATCCCATGTGCCGGAGGCTGTGATTTGGAATCCGTCAGATTGACTTACGACTATTCTTTGATGTTCTCTCGTCGTAAATTATCCATTGGCAAATTCCTCCATGGAAAGATCCTCTCAAGTAACCCTGTCCCCTCAGCCCCCTTCCCAACCAAGAAAAAAATCCCCCTTAAAACGTCTGTAAACTTCTAAATAACCATTACTATATTTAAACACTCGTAAGCCGTCCCCAAGGAAATAGTTATTGGATTTTTCGACTCTGACAGAATGGATATCTCGAAATTTTGATCCATTGACTTTGGGAAAAAATAAGTGTGGGAGGGGGTCTAGGTGCCCTCTAATTTTCTGGTCACTTAAAAACAGCACTAGAACTTTATCTGAGGGAAAACCACCAGAAGCATCTAATTATTTTCCCCTCCTCACACATAGTTCTTTCAACCAAAGGCAGAGATAAAGAGATCGGTACCTACGATACAAGGACTATTGGTCAGCATACGAGAAAAGTTTCTTTTTTTAGAATACTAGAACTGGCATTTCAATTAGACCAAATAGGTTTTTAGGTGACTCAAGTAGGCTACTGCATCAAAATTTAAGAGGAAAAACTCTTTTAACTATAGGTTCAACTTCAGAAAGTGATGTTAATCAGAAGTTCGAGGCTTTTAGCTACATTCTAAAAAAACCACTTTGTCAATTCTTATTTATGTTTTTTACAATATTTAAGAAAATCTTCGTAATCCTCTTTAAATGGCTTCAAATTTGATGGAAACTGCATCTTCCTCCAAAATAAGGTTAAAAAATCATAAGTGCTTTTTATCGCCCAATCTGCACATCCAAAACCAAGACATTTTCTTGGAAAAAAAGGTTCATCCTCAAAAGTAAATGGATTGGGTTTAAACTTCTTGCCTATTTTGTTCTCTACTCTTTTATGTTCGTCTAACCTAGTCCTGGTTCAAAGTTCGTGTTTACAAAGAACCGGTCGACATGAGTCTGATCGCTGATCGCAAAAGGATATGGGACGGCGCTCAAACCGTTTTTTCAGATCATCCGGCAAAGATGTAGGAAGGAATTGGGTTCCGGTTCGAAACTGAGTATCGTTGCGCCTGGTGCCGAAGCCGCCGCGATAGCGGTCATTACACCGATATTCGCACCGATGTCGTACAAAACGTCGTCCGTTCGTATCGAACGCAGCAACACCGCAGCCGGGTCCGGAACCCCGTCCTCCTCTTTAAAAAAAAATAAGTAAAAGCAGAACAAACAATCAGATCTTTCACCAGTATCACGATAAGGCATCCCGAGTGCTGAAAAGAGAAAAAAAAATCTAAACCAAACAATTCAAAAAAGAGAAAAATCTAAAATAACTGAAATGCAAAAAAGAATTAAAACAAAAATAATAGCAATATGCATAATAAATACCACAAGTAAAAACCAAGAAAGTAGAATATAATACACATAATTTAGCTACCCAGATAAAAAGGCAAAGTAACAAATGCACAATCAAATGTCAATTGTAGCAATAATAACGCTATTATCAATAAATTGATTATTGATAATAATCAATAGTTTGACACCTCTTGATAACAGTTGATAGATAGTTTCTCGAGTTGGATCTTTTGCGAAAACTCTTTTGAATCGTTTCCTTAATCTAAACCAAGCTACCGATAATAATTATTGACAATTTACAACACGATTTTTGACACTTGTTTTCAATATCTAGCCTTGGCAACATTTGGCACGAGACCATTACCAATGTGAAATTAAACTTGCGCAATATTTTTTTATTGTAATGTAGGGGCTTTTTTTGCATGGCAAAAAATATGGTCGTCGGGAGAGAAACTGACATTAGTTGCTCCATTATATAAAGTGAAAAATTGAAAAGAAAATCCATTATAGTACCACCAGGGCCGTATCCAGGGGGTGGTAGCTAATCGGTTTGACCCCCCTTCCCCCGTAATGCTTCTCCGACTAACAAATTCGTCAAAAATGCTCTAATCGTGCTCAGGAATGTTAAAAAATTCATAAGAGGGTATTTTTTGTAAACCTGCCCCCAAACAAACTTCTTTAGGTAAATCCCATCGTACGCCTCCGCTTCTGTTCCATCAGGTCGACGTCCTTTTATTACCACCATCCCACGTAACTGCGCCGGGGAGGGCAGTGGTCCAAAGAGAGAAGCTTCGGTTGGCACGTACAGAGAATCTCCCAAGATCCGCACCAGCTGGTCTGCCATGATTTCTTGATAGGGAACACTGCAGTGGTTCTCAAAGGACAATATGATTGGGAATGTGTCGGGATGGAAATTCAAAAAGACTTTGATAGTTTTGATGATATCAACGAAACGGATTTTCGTCGTCATGGTATGCGTGCTCTAAATGGTATTAAGTAAAAATGGTATTAAATAGTATTAGTAAAAAAAAAAAAAAAATTATCTTATCCAAATAATTAGAAATTCTTTCTTTTGTTACTTTTCAAACACTTCATTGTAAAGGCATTAAAATTGCAATGGGACGATGATTATTTATACCAAATTTATCACCTTTTTTTGTAACGGAATTACCCGGGTAATTTTTCACACTAGGAAACATACCTGAACTGATACATGAATTAAAAATATGAATAAGTGGTTCAGAAATCGCTCCAGCAATGATTTGCGCTATTGATTGCCGTTGCTTGATTACCTTTTTCAAAGAAGCCAGCAGCCAAACGCCATACGCGTTTCAAGAAGCGGTTAGCACCTTCAACACCTGCATCAGACAATTCTAATGATTGATCTGGTGGAGCAGCAAACATCATAAAGACACGAGCAGTATCTGCGCCGTATTGGTCAATAATGGCTTGTGGATCAATACCGTTGTTTTTCGACTTAGACATTTTTTCTTGTCCACCGATAACAACTTCTTGACCATCACCTGAATATTTAGCAGAAAGTCCAATCATCGCGATTCGCATGGTGCTTCCCGCTCAGGAGAAAGTTTTGAGGATGCGCGAGACGTCGTCCCGCATGTCGTCCCGATCCAGGGCATAGGCGATATTCGCTTCCAGAAAACCGACCTTGTTACCACAATCGAAGCGTCGACCCGCGAATTGATACCCGCTGAAGGGCTGCAGGCCGAGTTGACGGGAAAGCGAGTCCGTCAGCTGAATTTCGCCTCCGGCGCCGCGCTCGAAACGGCCGAGATCCTCGAAGACCTTCGGTTGTACGATATAGCGGTTTTCTAAACCAAAAATCGAGGGGTAAGGCGCAGTTACTTTTCTACAATGAGTTCCGACGGCTTGTTTTATGCGTCGATGTTCCGTAACTTGGCTCGGTCTAATGATATATCGGATAAGAACAAAGTTTCCTTCTTTGACAAAAAGCGTGGTCGAGCTAAAATAACAAAGCAAAAGCGACCGAAGGAAGCGTTGCTTTTTATTTTGGTTCGACTTCAAATCACGGTTTTTGTCAAAGAATTCAAAGTTTTATACCTATGAAAAAATTTTTTCCGTATTCTTTTGTTATGACGTATATACAACCATGTATCCTGTATAATATCAACCCGTCTCTAGAAACAGGGACCTTTCCAGAATCGCTGAAGCAAGTTAAAGCTATCCCGCTTTATAAAGGGGGTGCCAGGTCAGATGCCGGTAATTGGAGACCCATTTTGGTGCTGCCTCTATTTTCAAAAATTTTGAAAAAGTAATTCATCGTCGTCTATATCTCGCGAAACATGGTCTACTCAGTGACACCCAATTCTGGCTTAGAAAGGGCCATTCAACTAGTCATGGTGTCATTCCTCTCAAATGTTGGAAAAGTTTCGATTTTATTGTCAGCTTTCCAAATCTCATCTAATTTTCTTCCGGCTTCTCTAAGCCGATTTCATGGGACAAATGTTTTTTGCTCTTTCGATTGCAAAGTGTTCCCTCTTTTTGTCTGAAACTATCATTTTGCAGAAGAGAAATCAATGATGCATGTTGGTCGTGCTTGGCAACATTTCCGATTGAGCTATCTTTTGGAGAACAATTAAATAAAAAAAAAGTTCTTTAACTGAAAGTAAGAAGCAACATTAAAGCGAAAAGAAATCGGTGGCGAAAGAGGGCTGAAAACCAGCCGCCAATACTCCGACACGACAGATCGCCGACACGACAGATCGCCGACACGACAGAAACACAACCGCACAACAGGCGCTGAAGAATGGTTGCTACCAAGAAAGACAAAGTCAGTGGTGACTCTTTGGGAACCGGACGTCGTAAGTCCGCAGTCGCCCGTGTCCGTGTCCGCGAAGGCAGTGGCAAGATTCTGATCAACCGTCGCCCGCTGGAAGAGTACTTCTGCAACGACCAAGACCGCAAAACGGTCGTCGAGGTGTGATCTTTATAGCTCCTCTACTCTTGTCAGCTTAGTTTCAGATTCATTGCCAATTGGTTACCGTATAGCACCCAAAGCTCTTAATTACAGTTATATCAATAATTGTGGTACTGTGACTAATATTGACCATTGTGTCTGCTCCGTCGATGTTCCCTGTTCCGTCGTTCAAGTTGACAAAGATGAACGTGATATTCACCACCCTCTCCTCTCTCTTACTGGGACACTCACCGCTGATCCATCTAATAATCTTTGTGTTACTACTTATAAATGTATGAAACGAGTCGACAGCCGGCGGCGAGGCCGCGCGCTCCATCGAACTCATTCTCGAGGTTTGTGATCAAACCATTACTTATGTCAATTCGCGCCTTGTCCGTCTGGACTCTCTACTCGGCAGGTTCGCCGACATGTTCGAGGAGATCGACGGGTCAATCGAGCGGCTGAAGAAACTCCTGCGCGATGTCTCCTACGCCCTGGACGGATGGAAGGAGTTGATCGACATTTGGGAAGAGGCAATCGGCGGCATTGGCATGATCGGCGGCGAGCAGGCCCTGCTTCGAGCGGTGGCGAGAACGCCGCCACGGCACCGATCGGCTGACGCACGACGACATAGCGGATGCCCGGCGCGCTGGGAATGACCCGGCCATAGAGCCGCTGGCCTTCCGCCGCATCCCACTCAAAGAACTCGCAACCCCGGATGACCTCGAGCCGGGCCTGCCGAATGGGTTTGCCCAGTTCGAGCGATATCGACCGGGCGATTTCCTCCTGCCGCTCCCGCATCAACTGGGAGGCTTTCAGGATGATCTGGCTGCGCTGCAGCGGCGCGGTTTGGCTCCAGACTTTGAAGCCTGGCAGCCTTGCTTGATAGCCTGCTCGGGCATCTCGGTATCGCCTTCCCAGTCTCTTTCCACCGTATGGGCATAGGTCGCGGCGGGCGTAGCGTGGGTGATTCGGGCAGTAGAAATGATACCGGTGCCGTAGTTTCGATCTTCTAATTCTTCCAGCAAGGTCATCAATTCATTGCCGGTTTGCGAAGTGCAATCAGCACGGGTAGCATTTTCATTTACCGAAACGAACCCGGCCTTGGTCTTCACACCTGTCATCATCGCCGTCATGGTGCCAGCCGAATCCGGCGCGTCGGCGCCCTGCATCCCGCGGGATTTCGCCACACGATAGATGACGGGGCGATACATGCTCGAAAACTCCTCCCAGGCGCACCGGTCGCCCGTGTCTTTGACTCGACGGATCAGGCTTTCTCGGGTTTCTGGAAAATCAGTCATCGTGGGCTCCAAAACGGTCCACTATATCTAATCCAGCATCACCGGAATTCTGACACGCGTCGGGAAAAAAATCCAAGAATCGCGGGCGGTTTGTCTCGGAGGGGGCGGCTGTTTAATCTGAACCGCGGGCGTTCGTGGCGACAAGGACAAGGAAGGCGAAGGCAGCTGCGGTGAAGGTTCATGCGGTGGCGACAAGGACAAGGAAGGCGAAGGTAGCTGCGGCGAAGGTTCGTGCGGTGGCGACAAGGACAAGGAAGGCGAAGGTAGCTGCGGCGAAGGTTCGTGCGGCGGTGACAAGGAAGGCGAAGGCTCTTGCGGTGAAGGTTCCTGCGGCGGATCCGTATAAACCCGACAGGTCTTTAAGGAAGCACAGAAAAGCCTGCGCATTGCGCGTGCTTTTATTATGCATCAAGACGAGGAACCTTGAAATAGGCCATAAAATATCTCTCTAAGACGTTGCAGTAGCCGACTATGTCTGCTATTCAGCCAACTGCTTATGAAACTTACTAGGAGGATCTGAGGGAGAGTATAGAAGAGAGAGAATTATGAAACCCAGTTTACAGGTTTTCAAATATGGAGATTGTGATGATACCTCTTTCATGTTTCCCAGCCTTTTTGTTCCAAATATGGCATCAAAAACTGTCACATGGCACTTTATGACAATGTTATCAATATGAATTTAGAAAAAGCACGTAAACATAACATGGTTGATCAATGATCCGCTTGATGCTGAAATAGCTTGCCGATACCCTAAAATTCGGTGGGAACTCCAGAATCAACGAGAATGAGAATCTGGCCATTCGTCATGTAACGGCATATCGCACCAGACTTACTCAACTAGCAATAAAGTTTGGATCAGAGTTATTTATCCGAAAAACAAGTCCACCATATATAGCTCAAAGATGTACTGGCGCGATTTATTTTGACCGAGAAAAATTTATGCAGTTACTTCATATCTCAGATATTCACTTCAAAGATCCACAGTGTCTCAAGGCGACGGAATTCGTGCCCGCATCGTGAGTTCGACGGCCGGAGTGCTCAAGGTCGTCAAGCTTCATCAGAGTGCTGTCGACACAAATCTTCCGCTGCGGCGAGTGCGCCGCGGGGAGACGATCGACTTCGTCGTCGATATCGCGGGGACGCTCTTCTACGACCAGTTTCTTTGGAACGTTCGACTTCGCGGTTCGGGTCCAAAGGAGTCGGCGGGTGGTTGGGATTCTCGGCGGGACTTCACGGCGAAAGCGAGCGCGCAGCTCGACGCCTGGGAGTGTATCCGCACACCAATGGGTCGTTCTAAGAACGGCGTATTCAAAAACAAGCGTGCGGAAGATTTAAGTGCTCACTTAATGAAAGGTTTGTTAGACCGTAACCCAGCCGTTGATCCAGCATCAATTGATGATATTTACTGGGGCTGTGTACAACAGACTTTAGAGCAAGGTTTTAACATTGCTCGTAACGCAGCACTACTCGCCGGTATTCCGCATTCAGTGCCAGCAGTAACGGTTAACCGTTTATGTGGCTCATCAATGCAGGCATTACACGATGCAGCACTGTTACGTCATAGGGAGTGTTTTCTAAGAGACGCAGTTGTCTGTTACGTCAGAAGGGATGTTTATTTTTGAGTATTACATTATAGAGAGTGTTTAAAAAACCTACGAGGACCAGGGAAAACCTTCAGAGTTTCCCTCAAGTAACGGTATGGTCCTTACATCACCCATTATTTTAATGCTTCCCGTGATTTTATGTTGGCAAACAGCAGATTTTTGCCGCCATTTTCTACGTGAAGAACAGCTAGAGAGACTATTCATTTTCCTATGAACAAAGGCATTCTTGGCAGCTGCGACACTGTACAGTCTTGGCAAGGCCTTTCTCTGGCCAACGATGCTTGCTGTGGCCGGTGAGCGGTATCCGCAGAGTGGTTCGGTGGCCATGAGCGCTCTGGGAGCTGCCGGGATGATCTCTGTGGGGACCATTGGTGGTACCATGATCGGTGCCCAGCAGAGTGAGTCGATGAGTGTTGCTCTGGAGCAGGCATCACCGGAAACGTTCGAACGTTATTCCAGCGGTGTCGAAAGCGAATTTCTGGGATACAAGTATCGAAGTCTGGATCCCGGACTTCATTCTTTCATTCATACTTATTTTTGTTTGCTTTAAGTTTGCATCAATCGCGTTTGTTTGATGGCTACTACTACAATGATGAAATATCATCTAGCAAGGCTTGCTAGTTCAGTTGGCATAGGTTGTGACTTACATGAGTTAAAATCACAGAGTTGTAGATTCAAGCTTCACACTTGACTTCTTTCCCTACAAATTAAGAATATATTTGAAACAAAAATTCACTTATATGAATTTATCGAAGAATTTGGTTGTGACTTTGCAATCAAATATGCTCCGCTAATGTTTTTTAAATTACATTTACCTTTTGAGTAAATATGGACTCGCTGCTAATCAATATGTCTCATAAGAACAATTTATTATAAAAAGATACTAGAGTAAATGTGATCACATGCTTTCTTATCGTACCTTCCTAAAACAAAATGAGGATTTTATATCATTCCTATTGTCTTGGAGCGTCCACTATTGAGCAATAGCATTGAAAAGGGAAGCTTTAGTTTTAAGAGGGTTGGCCGAGGGGAGGGCAGCGGGTCTCTTTCATATAGGATACTTTATGTTTGTTTTAGAACTTGTTAGGTCGTCACAAGGGTACCTGAGACCTCTGAGTGACCAGTGACCTCAACTTATTCACGTCGATTACGTCGATTTACGTCGATTTATCAGGATATTTTTCAGCTACTAGATGATTTTTTGCAAAATTTTGCTATAATTGGTGTTTATGAATCCTTCTTAGGTGCAGACCGTTCTTTTTCACCTTATTTATTCCCGGGGTATAATGTCAATGCCAAGAATTGAATCTCGATGAGTCGTGGCGGGATTGCTTTTCTGGTGAAGGAGGAAATTAAGCATGGGTCTTAAACTACTTTTGTTGACATTCTCGGTTGTTTTTTATTGACCTTCAAAAATCATTTAGTAATTATTAAATACTTACTAAAGCATTAATTATTTAGTTACAATCTATGACCAAGTCGCTAGTTTCTAAGGTGAGCTAGTTTAGTTAATCTTCATATATTGATTTTTTATTGTAGACATTCACATTTACTGACTTTTGATATTGGAAACTAACACAATACTCATTTAAGCAATATCATTGTTTATATCTTTGACTTCGTTAGAGGGTTTGGGTCCAGCCTGCGACTCTTAAAATGGTATCTAGAACTTTTAATTTCTAATCAAATAATCCACCTCAGAAGTTTACATGACCACTCTTTACATACAATCCTTATATACCCCTTGCAAAACTTACAACACCTACCCCCGGGCTCTGAGGGGTTGTCTCAACCCCGTAAATTTTGTTATTTTATCTTTGAAATTTTTTGAACAAAATACTTGTCTCAAAATATTGATCGGATGCATTTGGAAAAAAAGGTCTCACGAGGGGTGGTGGTGGTGGTGGTCTAGTGCCCTCCAATCACTTGCTGATGAATGATGGCGTGAAGGGGTGTCGTTTTCTTCGCCGAGTGGCAGGAGTCTATCGACGACTTTCCGTGCAATGCTGATCAATGGATTCAACTCTTCTCCAGAATCGGACTTCGATTCTTTGATATTCCAATTGTCAACATAACGCTGAAATTGACGGCGAGTTGATTGTATATGAAATGAGCCGGGCTCCACTAGCTTCAACATATTATCGATATGCTCCATCACCAGTTTTTCCGCATCACTCAGAGAATGGTCAATGTGGAAATGACCTATTAAGTTAAGGACACTTTTTTGGCACAAACCCTTCCTTTGCAAGTTTGGTGAATTAGCTTACAGTTAAAACACAAGTTAAAAAAAACTGACCGTAAGTAATCTTGGAATCCTCCTTAACACCAAACAAGGGCAGTTTTAAAGAAGAAGTAGAGCCTGCGAAGGACTTCTCCAAGGCATAAGTAACGTCCTCTAAATTTATATAGCCTTTCTTTCCACGGTCCAAAAGCTAGAAAATAAGCAATGATTCAGAATTTCCCAATATGATATGCAATAAATTAAAGTTATTTCCCGACTTTGACTAGAATGAGTTCTAAACTATTCATCACATTGTAATGAACTCAGACCTTACAGATGCAATAAAGCTAGCGTATGAGCCGTGTGGACTGCACGTAGAGAATTTCTGCGAGGGACCGGAGAGCGGGGAGTATGCAGCTGCGACCTTTGAAATCAATCGTCTGCGTGCGCAGTACCGAATCGGGAAGATCACGCCTATCAAAGTTGGTCAATTTACAACGTTTTACAAACGCATCGGTAGCGGTCCCATTCAGCCTTATGATATCAGCGATCCGGTCTAGAGTTGGACTGAAAAACATCAAACATAATTATTATACTACGGTATTATGAAAACTGAAGGACTGAGTGCTCAAAACTGCTTGAACTTAACTACAGAAAAGTTAAAAGGCGTTGGCAAGCAAAAAATGAAAGGATTCCAGCCTATATTGAAGAAAAAAGAGTTTATATTCCGAATTGGAGCAAGAGGCTATTCAAAAATGAGTCAAAGACGTATATACAATGACAAAAATAACGTAGCTGATGAGGAAAAAAATGGGAAATACCAGCCAATATTGGAAAGTGGGAGGCTGGGGGCCAGCCATCTTGTACTTTCACAACTCTTCCTGTCTACCTCAACTAGATTTCTTCAGGTATGATTTCGAGCTGTATCGACTCTGGTCGAGCTTACAGAGTCACGCAACTGATCTCGCTCCAATCCAAATCATCAACAGCACCAGGGCTCGACTCCCCATCCTCACAGACATCATTGTTATAAGCTTTTACTCAGGGGCAGGGAATGAACAGGGAGGGGACCTCGAGGCCTCTCCACCCCAATTCAATTTTTTTAAACTTCTGGGCACTTCTGCGTTGGTCCGCGATGCCTTGAAAGGCGTTGCCGCAAGTAAGAGTGCATCATGAGCATAGAACCAGATCGGTTAATTAGCGCCGAGGCGGAAAGTGGTGAAGCTCGATTTGATCGAGCGCTACGTCCAGATACCCTGGCGGAATACGTTGGTCAAAGTGCAGTTAAAGAACAGATGGAGATATTCATTGCCGCTGCACGTGGTCGGCGTGAATCATTGGACCATTGCCTGATCTTCGGACCACCAGGACTGGGTAAGACCACGCTTGCCAACATCATTGCTCGGAAATCGACGCGACCGGCCTCGTCGTGGCGCCGGGCTTCATCGACCTTCACACCCACTACGACGCGCAGGTCTTCTGGGATCCCTACCTGACGACCAGCGGCTGGAACGGCGTGACGAGCGTCGTCGTCGGCAATTGCGGCTTCGGCTTCGCGCCCTGCAAGAAGGACCTGCAGTACCGGGCGATGCAATCGATGACGAAGGTCGAAGCGATCCCGATGGCGACGATGGAAGCGTCGATCCCGTGGGACTGGGAGAGCTATCCGGAGATGCTCGACAGCATCGCTTATTGAATTCATCTATTCGCAAACTGGTAAAGCGATTTCTGCGCCGTTGCCTGACATAGGGTCCAAGCAGGAAAAACCATATCTTCGGCACAAAAAAAGCTTCCTCGAAACCGAGCAAAGCTTCGTCTGTATGATCCGGTGAATAGGTAATATTTGTCAGTCGGGCGAGTTCATGCCCGAAATATTTTTCATAGGTTTTTCCCTTGAACTGGATATCCACCGATTTGCGCCCCACTGTGAATTTCTGTCATTCAATTCGATCCATCATCTTATTTACTAATTAAAAAATCCTGAGATTAGTAGAAATTACTGCTGTAATCTTGGTACCCCAGCTGTTTGGAAGTATGTTACGCATCTTTGAGTCTCATCAACAATATAGTAGCACGTGACTTTAAAGAAGAGCTAAGAGTTCATATAGCACTTGTGACGAGGTCGGAAGAGCCAAGAGCTCATATGGCACTTATGACGAGGTCGAAAGAGCCAAGACCACTCTCTATGCTGATGATTCAAAACTCACAGGTCCTGCCAATACCCCTTCTGCCGCCAATCCCTCCAAACTGATCTAACACGCTGGAATGTGAATATTCAATAGATGTTATTTGCATGAGATGGGCACTTTAAGAATATCTGATATCCATTGAACACACTGGAATGTGAACATTCAATACATGTTATTTGCATGAGATACGCGTTTAAGTCATATCTTATATCGTTTAAACACGATAGAATGCGGATATTCAATAGATGTTATTTGCATGAGATACGCGTTTTAATCATATCTTACATCGTTTAAACACGATGTAATGCGGATATTCAATAGATGTTATTTGCATGAGATACGCGCTTTTTTCCAAAGTGATGTTCTCTTTCTCGCCTATGGTTATCTTTCGGTAAACGCCCTGGCAGTAATTGTTTATTCCTGGATTTTATTGCGATTACTAAAAAAACAGGGATTGCTAAAGAAATTCAAATTCAAAGAAGTTATTATTCCTTTTGTCGAAGTCTTCTCTTTCACCATTCCGTTGCTCACTTCAGACCTTGTTTCGGTTTTAATGCACTCCAGTGGCACCATGATTTTGGGATATTTTCACAACACGACTGAGGTCGCTTTTTATAGGGTTATTTTACCGTGACGTGCTTGAAATCGTAAAAAAAGCAGGTGCCGGTGATTTCGAGGCACGTATTATCAACATCAGTTCAGATGATGAAAACGCTGAATTGTTCCATTCAATAAACGACCTTATTGACCGGTTTGATGCCTATGTCAGAGAATCTGTAGCCTGCCTTGAACATGTCAACAACAACCGATTCTATCGAAAAATCGTGGAAACGGGCATGCAGGGTTCATTTTTAACAGCCAGTAAATCGGCAAATTCCGCATTGGATTTTATGCAGGAAAAGCAGGAAAACTTCGCGGTGAGCCGCTCGGGGTCGGTGGCCACGCCCTTCGTCTCGACCCCTTCGCGAGCGAGCTGCTCGAGGATGAAGCGGCCCATGTGCTCGTCGCCGACGCGGGAGATCAGTGCCGATTTCATCCCGAGCCGCGCGGTGCCGCAGGCGATGTTGGTGGGCGAGCCTCCGATGTATTTCTCGAAGCTGCCCATGTCCTCCAGCCGTCCACCGATCTGCGCGCCGTAGAAATCCACGCCCGCGCGCCCGATGGTGATCACGTCCAAGGTCTTGCTCATCTCGCTGTGGTCGTGGTCCGCTCCATGGCGCACCTCGCGCTGTCGTACGATCACCGCGCGATCGACGGTGCGACGGCGGACCAATTCCTCGCGCGCGTCGCCGAACGGCTGGGCTCGATCGACGAAACTTGGCTCTGAGGCTGGCGAACCTCGTGCGCACCCATTGCCCGATGGACGGACAGCCACGAGAATCGCGGAACTCTCACCGCTGCCTCGAGTCCAGAGAAGCGACAAGTCCACGGGTCGGTCGACCAACCTCGGGAGTTTCAACATGAGAATCCGCATACTCGCTGCCGAACCAACAGGCTAAGAACGCCCCCTCAAAAGAGGGTTAATTTCTCTAACTTCATTGTACGAAATTGGTTGCGGTTGGAAAGCTGTGAACTGTCAGGGATCAGCAAAATATGCAAAACCGGCCCATATTCATATGGAAAGTGGAAAGGTACGCCCACCTCTGCAGGCGACACATATCGGAACCCCCGTTGGTCAAAATCAGATTTCAATGTGATATCAGCCAACAAGGCATGTGTTCTTAGTAAGTGGTGATCCAACAGAAAATCGACGGAATTGGCCTTAGCACTGAACATGCAATTCTGAAATTCGCACATTTTATACATGACACTTTAGGTAAAAACAAACTTCCGGCTACTATATTTATCGATATGAAAAGAGCATTCGATACTATCTGTCATTCAATTTTGCTTCGTAAACTAGAAAATTATGGTATACACGGACCCCCAAATTCTCTGATTGAATCATATTTTACTGGGCGTAGTCAGTTTGTTGATTGTGGAAATGCTACCTCTTCCCTACTAGCCAAGTTAGCGTTCCTCGGGGGTTTGTATTTGGACCTCTACTTTGCGTCTTCCTTAGTTCTTTCATTCATGAAAGACCGGCTTTTTTTTTAACTAACTTCGAGATATGTAGGGGCTTTAGAATTTACAAGGACTAGATGGCATTCACAATCTGTAATAAACTACGAATCAATCTCATTGAAGTTCATTTCTACGCTTGCAGATTTTATCATTCAAACAAATATTGAAGGGCAAGTCCAAGATGAAGCCTTACCCCCGCACTCAAATAGAAAAGAAAACTGACCCTATTTCACCAAACTGCTGCCTACAAATGACTACTCCAATACATTGGGGCGGGCACGAGCGACTTCACCCACGCCTAGCGTACCACCTGCACCGGCGGTGTTCTTGACGACGATACTGGCATCCAGCGCCTCTGACAGTCCCTGCTGCATCGCGCGTGTGGTGATGTCGGTGCCACCCCCGGCGGCGAAGGGCACGACCACAGTGACCGGACGATTCGACTGAGCCGCCACGCTGCCTGCGGCGACGGTGAGCGCCAGCGCAGCGACGCCAGACAATGCCTTGAGTTTAAATGCTTTCATGGTCTCCTCCCAGATTTCTTCCTGTCCCGACTGGCATTAAGCCTCTGATTTTCCTTTTAAATTACCCTATTGATTCTTAGAATTTTGCTAGAGCTCATACCATATGAGCTCTTGGCTCTTCCGGCCTCGTCACAAGTGCCATGTGTGCTCTTATCTTTAGTTATTGATCTGATCGGCAAGCAGCATTGCCAAGAGTGTTTGGATATTTTTGTTTGCTTTGCAAAATAGAAATGATAAAAGTAGGTCTTTTTTATGATGCAAAGGTTGCTAACAAAATAACTGAATATTGGTGGAATATTATCTTGATTTTTTTCTTAAGAACATGAAGAGAAAAAAGAACAAAAGAATTGTGAAAATGTATAAACTGTAATTTGCGCTATGCAAATAATAAGAGTATCAAACTGATTATTACAAGCACACAAGAGTAGTGTTTCAGGAAATTTCCAAAAGCCTACTTTTCGCGTTTTGAGGAAAAAAAGAAGGCAAAATTCTACTTCAAAATAAGATTTTGTGAGACATTGCCCTTCTTAGACTGGCAACTTTATTCATTTTCATGTACTTACCAGAAGGCTTGTTTGATCCTGGTGGGGTAAGCGGTTACAATGTGCATGACTGGCGCAGCCAATCGGGTGCAAAACGCGCTGCTGTCGCCGCATAAACCGGTTGTTCCAGCAATTATCCAAGCCAATAGTGGAGGCTTTGAAAAATAGCCGAATTCCAGTTCTTGCGCCCAATACCAGTATTGTGCTTCATCAAAAAACAGTTCTGAATTGTTGAACCAGAGGGAAATCAGGCGTGCACCCAAAATCGCAACAAGGATCAAAACCAGTCGTTTTGAATAGTTCGGGCTGATTGAAGCACTCATCATTTCTCGATGCGCTCGCTCCCAATTTTATTGTGTTCGATATTTTCAATAGACATCATGCAGTCCCTTCCGGGCCTTGCTTTTAGTCGCCAACAAAGTTTGAAAAGCCGTCTACGCCAATTGTGCGATACATAGAACGTACATAGTCATAGTCAGCGTCTTCGACAGATTCTAAGAAGAAGCCGCCAGCATATTTGTCGTTGTCTTCGCCTTTAAGAACAGCTTCCATGATTGATGCGCCATCATTGATGAATGCGTTTTTGACTTTTTCAAGCACATCGGCATCAACATGTAGATGATGCTGAGGTCTGCTTTGGACTGGCTGCCCAAGGGACGGGTATGGCGGACCAGGCAACGGTTGAGTTTGATGATATCCTGCTTAGGGCTTATTCCGCTCCCCAACGCACGGTTCCCCCAATTGTGGGAACTGGGGATGGCCTTAAGGCGACGTATTCTGATGCTCAGAGCTCCATTTTAAGGGTGGATTCTACCGTGGATTTCTATTGGGCCTCCGGCGTGGGACCAGCCGAGGGGATTGCCGATGATGATTTTACTGGTAACTGGGAAGGGGATCGTAAGAAAACAATTCTTACTTCGTGATATTCAGATTAATTGTACCTAACACGTTCTGCATTCAGATCCACCATGCTTTACCCACCCCTCCTCTCTAATGTGCAAATATGAAGCCAAAATTTTTCAATGGCGTCAGGCGGTTTGGTACTGCGATGAGTTGTTAGTAGTAGTAATAGTAGTAGTTGTTCTGAATATTATAAATATTTTAATAACAAATACTAAATTATTGAAAACATTAGGTGCCGCCCTGGAGGTATTACGGTTTCTGCCAATTTTTCATGTGGGCGATCTGCTCGGCCGGAGCGAGGCCGGGCGTGCCGTCGTTGTTGAAGTCCTCGGGGTCGGGCAGCGGGAAGCGGTCGTTGATGACGTAGTAGCCGTCCCGGTAGTTCTCCGAGTCGGCGCTGCCGCTGAAGTCGTGGCGCAGGCCCAGGCAGTGACCAAGCTCGTGAGCCTGGGTGCCGTGGTAGTTGATGCGGTCGAGCTCGAACTCGACGCGCGCCCGCGGCCAATCGCGGTGCTGGTTGATGAAGAAGAGCACCGAGTCGTCATCGAAGTGGTCGAGCTATCTCTTACCGCGCTCTCCAGTTACCTTAATTATCGCTATATAAAGCTCCCGAAGTCAATTGGAATCACTTTAGTAACTTTAAGTTTAACATTGCTTGTGGCGATGGGTGGCCGTATGGGCTGGGATATTCATGATTTTTCCCAAAGCCTATTAGAAGGGATCAGCTTTAACGAAACTTTTTTGCACGGCATGTTAAGTTTCTTGCTTTTTGCTGGATCATTACATGTTAATGCGATGGAACTATCGCGCCACAAAACATTGGTCGCAACTTTAGCAACCGTTGCTGGAGCAACACCCGCGAAGCCGTCCGCGCGGCCCACGATGCCCGCGCCCTGGCGCAGCCCGGCGCCAGTATTTCGATCCTCCGCATCGGCGACGGCAGCGACGGGCTCGCCTGCCGCGAGGACATGGCGGCGGCCTTTGACCGGCACGGGCATCCAGTAACGCTGATTGACCGCGAGCGGACTACTCCGGACACCGGCTCCATGCTGCTCAAGGTGGCGGTGGAATGCGGCGCCGACATGCTGGCCGCCGGCGCCTTCGGGCATTCTTGGGCCTATGATTTCTAGTGCAGATGAAAAGGCGGAAATAGATTATATGGAAAGTGAAATGCGCATCCGTAATCCCAAGAATATCAAATGGGGTGAAGGGGGGTGTGTCCAGCTAAATAGAAAAATCAAAATGTATACGGACAAAATGACAAAAAAAGGAAATGGGAAAAAACTGGCATTTTAGACTTTGGGAAAGTCCTTGCCTCTCCCCCATAAAAAAAAATCTGAATTACCGTATCTACAGGCTTCCAATCAGTCTTTTTATATATTCCTATCAGCTACATTGTATTGCTTTTGGGATACCTCCCCACACCCCATATTTTCCTGAAATGCATCTGATAGAAATTTGTAGATTGCCTTTTGTTGTCTTAGAAACTTCCAAAAGAGCTCATTCGATTGGAAATTGAAATCCATAGAATCATGCCGCATGCCAAGTGCCAGGGCCCGATGGCAAATAGATTCCCTGACTGAAAATTATCCTCTTTTGGTTCCGTCGTATAGTTTTGTTGTGTGTTTTTTTCTACGTCTTGTATAGCCAATTTGGTATTCGAGCCTATCTTCTTTAAATAAAAGCCAGAGCTGGGTAAAGCCGAATTCTTAAACCCCGGCGGGTCCGTCAAGGATCGCGCAGCCCTGTGGATGATTCGGGAAGCGGAAAAACGTGGCGAGCTACAACCTGGCGGTACCATCGTCGAGGGGACTGCGGGAAACACCGGGATTGGTCTCGTTCACGTGGCCAACGCGCGCGGCTACAAATCCGTTATATACATGCCTGACAACCAATCCCAAGAGAAGGTCGACATCCTGCGTACACTCGGGGCTGAGGTACGGGTAGTAAAGACCGTGCCTTATCGAGATGAGGCTGCCACAGTCTGACAGGGCTCGGAAACAACACCCCCAAAATCCAGGATGGAACGGGAAGGGGGAGCAGCAGAGGAGGGGACGTGGCGATGCGATGAGCGTACCCTTGTCAGGCTCCCGAACCTCTCCTGCCCCGCCAAATCCCAAAGCTGAAGCTGGATGGTGAGGGCATCGTTCCAGTTGATCACCTTGGTTCCGAAATCCACTCCGACCTGCCAACGGCGTCCAGCTCAGCATCGGCCGAGCAAAAGAGGGAGGAGGCCGGTTTTCGGGCCGCGATTGGCTTTCTCTTCACCTAGGACGATTCGATCGACGGCCGGCCCCTGCGGAACCTGAGCCCCCACAATATGGCACTGAACGATGCCGGGGATCTGGTGGTGCTGTGGGCGTCTTCTGACGAGGTCGAGCGCTTCGTCACCCTCACCTGCGCCACGGGTGGCGGCACGAGCGTGATCCTCGCGGAGGGGGATCGGGTTTCGGCAGGCTACGGCAACGCGACGGTGACCATGATGGGTCGCACCTTCGCAACACCACGCCCCGAGCGGACCGCAGAGGGGATGATCGCTCTAGAAATACAAGAAAGGCAACATACTTGGGACTCTGTTAATTGCACGAAGAGGCCTCAGAACTCTGCTTAGCCGAACAATGGTCAAAAAATCTCCACCAGGGCCTAGCATGTCAACAACCCTGAAAGAAAATAAATAGTTTCTGCTAAGCCTGAGTTAACAATGTTAAAAAGGCCTCCGATAAATACAGGCCTAAGTAGGCCCGCGTCTTTTCGTGACGAGGTTTGTATTGAAAGTTGTTCTTATCGCCCAAAAGTGGTATTTCGCAACGCCATATTATTCACACAGCAACTGACCTGGTGTGGATACCCTGCTTGTGTGGCGTCGGGGTGGACCTCTGCGAGTTGCCTAAAAAAGCACATGACACACACGGCGCTGCAGATTGACCCTGAGGAGTTTGACACTCTCGAGGAAATCATAGCCTAGTAAACGAATATTCATTGAACTGGATAATGTTTGAATAGATTGGGATGGAGGAGGAGCTTGCGTAGGTGTATGGACTCCAGGTGGCGTGGTGTTGAAGTGAATTGTTAGTCGCAATACTAGTAGTTCAAAAGAATCAAACTTTGCCAAGAATGAGTAAAAATAAAGTCAAATAATCTTTCAAGCGTAAAAATACCACAAATCACTATCAATAAATAAATGAAATGCAAAACGAGCAAACATTCACACGAATAGGGCTGATAACCCCCACGCCTTCTCAAGACCAGAGCACAATTTGCGCTTTATTGAAAACAAAATACGTCTGAAATGTTTTAAATTTTTTTACTTTTATAAATAACAAATTATCAAAACTCTAAAGGAATAAATATCAGTTTGTGTCAGTTAAACTGACAATCCACGGCCTTTTTATGGAATCTAAAAAAATATATGTTATCTCTTGCAGATTTAAATCCATTTAATTTTTCTGCCACCCAAGACACATTCTTCAGTATTTTAGCTATGTTATTACTAGAGACAGGTATAAATTGAGAAAGGTTTTTATTTTGCTTATATAATAAATAAAAAATCTGTTTTTCAAAAGAAAGTTTAAAGTGACAATAAGACTTAAAAGAACAACAATTATCATATTCATGAGGATTTGCCAGCCTCTAGTTGTCCAATGGCTATTTGTGTAATTCGCTATTAGCTATTTACCTTCAAACTGGTTGGAAGCTTTTCAATTATTGGTTATTTATCTAGATCAGCAAGAAAGAGATCGCAAACAAGTCGTGTTTTTTGACGAATTGCCGTGGCTATCGACGCCAAAATCAGGTTTTCTTACCGGACTAGGTTTTTTTTGGAATAGTTGGGCCGTTAAGCAGAGTATAGTAGTGGTCATTTGCGGTTCGGCAGCTTCTTGGATGATTCAGAAGGTAGTGAATAACAGAGGAGGATTATATAATCGTATTACCAAGCGCATTTATTTGCAACCTTTGTATCTTTCATGGAAGAAGATGAACGGCGGGCTGTTATCCGCTGGTATCTGAACGCCACGCGGGGCTGAACCGAGCGATCTGGAAGCCCGCTGGCACGAGGTTCAATAAAAACTCTGCGGGTCGATATCGACGCTCAGCCGAAGCTGGTTTGACAGTTTGAATTGCCCGACCCACGCGGCAACAGCCCCCTGTAGCGCCACTCCCTTGGGGGCCTTGACCAACAGACGGACCCGGTGGCGTCCGCGAATACGCGCAATGGGGGCCGGGGCCGGGCCAAATACCCTTTTCCCGTATAGAGCTAACCGAATATGTATTTAAAAAAAAAAAATCAAAACGTTGGGTTATACAAAGTCGTAATTAAAAAGAACGAGAACACTGTCATTAAAAAGCGGGATTTGGTAAGAATTACACACGAACAACGTGAATGATTTTAGGTAAATTCAGGTTATTCACATTTAAGATGTGTCAGTTCCAGCCAAATGCTTATCCAGGATTGTTGTTTGCGGGAGGGGGGGGTTAATGTAAAAACTTTACAATTAACTCAAACATTTGTTTAAGTGCATTTTCTATATTCAGAAAGATTTCACGTTCTCATTTAATACGTTGGTAATGCAAAAGAATTAACACTTAGTCAAGCAAGATTATGATTTTGTTTACTATCCTTTAAAAGATGTTAGTTAGTTATAGCATTAAGCTGGAACTTTCAGAGTATACTAAGTGAGATTTTGAACTAATCAAAATGCGCTTTCAAATGCTCGGTTTTCATGGATCATGTAGGCCGATCATTTCTTTGCTGCAAACTCATCAAATTAGCGCAAGAAATTTGAGAAGCAGCAAACAATCAAGACTTCGGTTTTGAACATTTTTCTAGACAGCTCAAATCCTATGTTCAAAGCATCTTCTTATACGGGGGTCGTTTTGCCCTTGTATGTAAAAACATGTTATTAATAACGCCCATATTCTGTTTTAGTTTTGTCTGACATTTACAATTTCATATTAAAAACATATCGGCATACCGTTGCTCATTAATGGACATTGTGCATGTTTCAAGGTCGTTGGATTGATGCTTGCGAAAAGGCTCTTATATTTATCATTTGGATTTTTCTGTTCTGTATTTTCTTTTTTTAGATGGTTTCATTAAGATCCGATCACCCATTCGTAAGATACCGCGATTTTCACGTTTTTCAAGAATTCCGGTTTCCCCCTTCCAACTCCCTTCAATGTGGCCGGATCTCATCGAGATTTAAAATAAGAGTTCTAAAGCACAAGATCCTTTTAGATATCAAATTTCTTTAAGATCTGATCACCCGTTCGTAAGTTACAAATACTTCATTTTTTCTAATTTTTCTGAAGTACACCCCCCCCCAACTCCACCAAAAGGAGCATATCTGGTCCGATTATGTCAGTGACCTATTACAGTGTAAAAATGTTTAGCTTGACCGGAGTCGAATTATGTTTAGCACGTCTCCCCAACATAAAAATTAGAATTTCATATACCCATCTCCGCTTCTTTCTCCCACACTGCCTGGAAGTTTCAACTTCATCCTAACAAAAACAAGTTTTAAAAAAAATAAAGCCCTGTAGAGGGTCCATATTCCTTTGTATGTGATTCCCCCCCAACTGATGAAAACGGACGTTAACATCCTAACACGTGATAAGCTTTTGAGTATTCCTCTTTTCATTAATTTTAAAGTCTGCGGTAGAATGAAAAAAACCCACCACTGCCGGCGGGGGGGGGGGGGGGGCGCGGGTGGGGGGGGGGGGGGGGGGGGGGGGTTCAGTCACTCGGTAAAAAAATAAGTCGGTAAAATTGTGGCACTTTGCCCCACGATTTTTCCGACGCCGCTAAAATTCCTTCTTCGGTTCAGTAAAGACCAGGAAAATACTGACATGTCATCTACAGATATTTCAAATTTGGTCGGTAAGCGCCGCAGTTTCACCAACTCCTGCAGTGATTTTACAGATGGTGCCATAATTTTTTCAGACTCGGGGCTTTCGCCCGCTGATCGTCGTCGGTGCGGCGACGACGATGTGGCGTCATTCGTCCGTGCGAGCGCCGAAGACGATCTCATCCCACGAGGGCATCGCGTTCCGACGGCGACGGCGCCCACCGGACTCGCCGGAATCCGTGGGTGTGGGCTGCGACGATGCGGGCTGCGAGGCCTCCGGCTCCTCTTCCGGCTGATCCAGCGCGTCGAAGAGGGAGATCGGGTCGGAGCGTTCTGCGTCCTCGACGTCGTCGAGCAGCGGAGCCGTTTCGCGCGCGAGCCAGTGGGCAGTCTGTCCCTCGACCCCACATCGTTCTGGCGGAGTCTCGCCAGGCGGCCCGGCATGTATCTGGGAGGCGAAACGGGATGGCACCTCGGCTGGTATCTGGCAGGTCTGACGAAGGGTGGCGACTGGCTCGGCCTCCCGCCGTTTGCGGGCGCAGACGAGATCACCACCGCCATCCACGAAGCCTCCAGGCAGGCGTACGGCTCGGTCTTCGGCGGGTTCCGTGTGTACGCAGGCAGAGGCGGCGTGCGGAACCTTCTGGCCTGGGCGGGATTAATAAAAATTTCGTAATATATTTGCTAGGTAACGAGTTTTATTTTTACACTCAGTGTCCATCTCAAGCTTTGAACTCAGAAGACTTAAAATACCCACTCAAATGTGCTCAAACTTTTAACTTTTGTTATTATAAGAGGCCTTTTTCAAGAGAACCATTTCTGATAGCTGGAAATAACATTTACGTTGGATTTTAATGTAGAGTTTCGTAATATCTTTACTAGGTAACCTCTTTTATTTTTACACTCAGGATCCGTCTCAAGCTTTGGATACAAAAGACATGCGTTTCTTCCATTGGACAGTCAGAGCAAGATATTCATTTTTTGGCATTCGTTTATGTTCAGACATTATGTACAAACATTATGTACAGACATTATGTACAGACATTATGTACAAACATTTATGTACAGCAGACCTCGATTATCTGCTGGTAGACTATCCAGCATTTGTCTTCATTTTCGACCGTTTCATCCTGTTTTATGGAATCCACTTATCCGTGGTTGCCATACCACCCATCTTTGTAGATAAATGGGATGTCAGTATCAAAAGTAATCTATCCTGGTATGGTGCATACCACATTCTTTCATCTTAGGGATTTCTGGAATCCATCTGTAAACAACCGAACAAAGCTAAATAGAATTTCCGTTTCACCAGATTTACACCTTAGATATTTCCTGGGAATATTTAGGATCTGTACTCATCCCCAGCAATGAACACTCCTCATTCAAAAGTTATTTTTTGAGGGAAGTTCTTTTTACAGAAAAGAAAGAAAAGAAAAAAGAAGATTGTCTTCTTTTTCTTTTCAAGAAAAAGAAGACAAATCTATACAAACCAAAAATAATATGTGCGGGATCACAAAGAAATAAAATCCGTCTCAAGAAGCTACGAAGCCTTTAAAACCTCGCTGTCATGTTAAAGAGATTAGTCATAAGCCAGATGGCCCACTTCAAATTTTTGCTTTGACCATCCTGGTTCCTTAACATTTTTTGTAACTGTTAACTTTTTTTCTAACAGTAAAAGAAAAGTATACTTTCTGTTTATATTCTAAACACCTAGATTTATGTCGAATTAAACGAATTGTACGTCCAATATCAAATTTATCACTATCTTGTGTTTTTGTTTTCCTAGCTTGCCTAGCTTGCCGATCGAGCACAACCCGGGTGGGACTATCCGCCTCCAGCCCAGGCAGACGACAGGTCAACGACGGATCATCGGCCAGCGCCGTGCCGATCCCAACAAGGATGGCGTCGTGGCTGGCACGCAGCCGATGCGCCTCGGCCCGGGCATCCGGGCCCGTGATCCATTGACTATCCCCGGTCCGGGTCGCCAGCCCGCCATCGAGCGTGGTGGCCAGTTTCAACGTGACCAAGGGACGTCCAGCCGTCCGGTGCAGCAGAAACCCTTGGTTCAGGCGCGTGTACTAGGCACAGTTGCAGGTTGGCTGCAGGTACCGGTGCGCGTTTAGGAGTATTGTCTTATGTCTATCGTCGGATTACTGCCCTACGTATGTCGCCGGAGTATTGCCATATGTGTGTCATATGAGTATTGTCCTATGTGGGTCGTCAGAGTATTACTCTATGTGTTTCGTTAGAGTAATGCACTATGTGTGTCGTTTGAATTTGGCCCTCCCCCGCATACTAATATTCAAACAGAGAAAGAACCCTCCAGATCGTAGTTATAACATTTATTAACATATGATTCATCGTTTGTTGAAACATCAAGAGTTGGAAATAGTAATGTACCCCTCCTTTTCCTTATTCATCGTTTGTTGAAACATCAAGAGTTTGAAATAGTAATGTACCCCTCCTACATGTTCTTGAACGAATAATCACCTACGAACACGCTCATCAAAACAATATAAAGCATCTTCAGTATGTTCCTGTAAACACTTGGGATTCGGAACTCTACCAGTTAACATTAAGAAGTGAATTAGGTAATCATTTAGCAATAATAAAAGTTTAGCCGTAATTACATGTCATTATATGACTTAATTTTTTTTTTAAATGTGACCAGCAATTTCTTTTCTTTTTTTTCAATTTTTGTTTTCTATTTTAGATGTCGATGAGGCGTCAAAGAGAGAGATAAAGGACATTTTGATTCAATACGATAGGTCTCTTTTGGTAGCAGATCCAAGACGATGTGAGGCCAAGAAGTTCGGGGGACCTGGTGCCCGTGCTAGATACCAAAAATCATATCGTTAATCCTCGATTTTGTATTTTCGGTGGTTCAAAAATACAACTTTGTTACTGCTGAAATTTCACTTATACACAAAAAAAATAAACAAAAAAAAAGAACACTGGAAATTTAACATATAGCTGAAAATGATTTTAAAAGAAGAGAAGAGACATACAAATTAGGAAAGAATTAATAAAGAGAGAGAAAAATTATTGAATTGGAAAGACCCGACGATATAATGCCTTTGCAGAAAGAAAAAGGGGACATCCGAAGGGATGGAGTTCCATAATAGAATTGATTGATATACAGGAGACCTCTGGGCTTTTGTATAAGATCCTTTTGGTAAAATAAATCGTCGAGAAGCATTACGTATTTATTAAAAAAAGGCAAATAAAAGTACCCAATCTCAAGATTACTTACTTTGCAGTATCGGCACGGGCCTTCAGTGTGTTAGCAGTTTTCAGGTCATCCGAAGTAGCCGCTAAGATATCATCAATATTTGTGAGGGATGTTATGGCGTCATTAATCCTTTCCGATAGCTCAGTAATTTGCTCAGGTTGTAGAGAAATAGCTCTCACCATTATCTGAGAATGAATTATTAAATGAGTGAATTTAAGGGAGTAAATCAGTAAATACATGACTGAGAGAATACATTCTCGGAAAACGCTTAGAGTGGAGAGATTGGGATGAAACTTGGTGGGTAGAATAAGCAAATGTCCTAGATACGTGATCGATGTTACATGACTGGATCCGCTCTCTTTGGGGGAGTTAGGGGGTCCAGTGCTTTGGCGAGTTCGGTGCTTCTTGACGTACTAGGACGATGAAAGTTGGTAGGCGTGTCAAAGACCTGCACAGATTGACTTGATAAAGTTGTTTTTCCGGTTTTGACCACCTGGGATCCTGAAAGGAGAGGAAAAATTAGAAAAAATGAGGTAATTTATTAGTGATCGCCAAAGTTTTAAGTTTTAAGACTCCCTATTTCAAAATTGATTTTTTTTTCAATTCTAATTTTCATCAAATTATCAAAACTAGTATCAAAATAACAATATCAAAGTAACAAAAGCATCAAAGTATGAAAGTAAACGGTATATTAAAGTAATAATAAGCAGCTTGCATAACTTACAGCCTCCGCCCTGCAAATCCAAGCATCAAAGTAAACCAAGTATCAAAGTAGAAATAAGCAACTTGCATTACTCACAGTCCTTGCCTCAAGGGTTGCTTTTTCCTAATTTTAAGTATATAAAGTTTTTCAAACATTTCGTAACACCAATGGTCTTGAGAGATATTTTACATAAAAAAGAAATACACGCAAATTTGGCCAAAAGAACCCGAATAAAAATTCTTTGTACAGCTACAGCTGCACTGATGACCAAAACATAAACTCTTACAAAATTCCCCTCCAAGGGGATCGGTTTCTTGCGAAATGTTTCTTAACAAAGAATGTGCGTAATCATCTTGCTTGCGACGTTTAAACTACTAAAAGATTTACCCTTCTTCATTGAGGCTGGTTTATTCGATTCGAAGAGGTGACAAGCTGCAACGCGTCCTACTTAGTTGTTCTTTGATTTTTCTCGGGCTTCGATGGCAAAGGATTCTTCGGGTGCCAAGACCAGTCGTTTTCGTCCATAGGCCGCGAAGTAAACCAGTCCTAGGGCAAACCAGATGGCTGCTCCGATTACCCCCGGCCTGGAGTCCGAGTCCTCGTCGAACAGTGCGATCAATGTCGCGGCTGAGATGAGTAATGCGAACACCGCACCGACATAACCGAGCGGACTGCGGTAGGGGCGCACTTGCTCATAATGTTTGAAACTCAAGACTAAAGGGGCCTGATTATTCAGGCACTTTTCAATTATTAATCTAAGAGGGAAAATTTGGTCAACTTATCCTCTCCCTTCCTCAAAACAGTTATTCCCTTGATGTTCTGTCTTTGCTATCTCCAAGTCTAACAGGTATTACCATTCTAGAGTTAATTCATTCTTCTTTTCTAATGTTTAAGCTCTTTATCATGCTTTTGATTTTGTTCTTTATTTTTCTTACAGCGGGTTTGTTTGGAGGAGCAGCCATAAATTTAATCAGTTAAGAGAGGAACCAGGTAAGGTGTAATTGCCTCACCTTGTTATTTCATGAACTATATCCTCGAAGCTCAGGATCAGTGTGAGATGTCCTGCATTTTTTCTGGTATCAACATTTTATCAGTTCATCAGCCTCAGTACTGAGGCTGATGACATTTTTAACATTAGCTGAATTTCTTTCAAAATTTCTGAAACTTTCCAAGAACTGCATGCAGAATACTCAAAATCTGGTCTTGAATTTAACGCTGAAAAGTCTTACGTAGTACTTTTTTTTTACTGGTTTTAATTATTCTATTTATTAATATATTAGACTTTCCCCAGGATCTCAAATCCAGGACTGAAATTACAAGATTTTTCGGGAATGTAATATTCAGTGGCAGTCTGTTTTCTCTACAGTAGAAAACAAAACACTTACTTCAGTTTTAATTTCGCCTGCCTTTATTAATATGTATTTATTAATATGTAATGAATGATTATAAAAAAGAAAATCACATTCTTTTTTGAATCTTCAATAAAGATTTTTTTTTAATTTCCCTGAAAAACAGAAATAAAATAGCTAATTTGTCTGCATTGAGAATCAGCCAGCCATCGGCGGCGACCGCGTGGCTGACTATCCACTTGATATTCAGTAACTCAGATACGCTTTGCGAGCCAAAATCGCCCAGGTGATCTTCAGCGATGTTGGTAATAACTGCCGCTTCCGCGCGCTCTACGCCAAGGCCGCGACGCAGGAGCCCGCCGCGCGCCGTTTCCAGGACCGCCGTATCGACCCGCGGCTGTCGCAACACCATTCGCGCTCCGCCCGGACCGGACCAGTCGTCACGATCGATAATCTCGTCGTTGACGGAGAATTGAATAGCACCAGTTTGAGCCAGTCAGGATTTTTCGTATAATTTATTAGCTAATCAGAAAATTCTACGAAAAATCTGATTGGCTCAAATTGGCACTAGCTAGATCTTAGCATTAGTAAAATCTTAATGTGATTATGCCTTCATCTTTTAAACCATGGATTATATTTAGAATTTCACTTAATAAGGCTGGGGGGAGTTAAGGATGCTGTATTACGAACTCAGTATAATTCGAGAAGCCTTGGTAACGTGATTGTAAGCTAGAGAAAAACCGGCCAGAGTGGTGATGGGGGGCGTGGGGGGGGGGCATAAACTCCTGGAAAATACTTAGAGTGGAGGGATGAGGATGAAACTTGGTGGTAAAAATAATCATAAGTCCTAGATAAGTGAGTGAAATAACCAGAACGGATCTGCTCTCTTTGGGGGAGGAGGGTTAATTCTGAAAAATTAAAAAAATGTGGTATTTTTAACTTACAAGGGAGTGATTGGATCTTAATGAAATTTGATATTTAGAAGAATATTGTGTCTCAGAACTCCCGATTTAAATCCCGACCGGATCTGGTGGATCGATTGCCGGCTGCTGGTAGTCGCGCAGCATCCGCTCCACCCGCTCGGCGGCCAGGGTCATGGTGTCGCGGGCGCCCTCTTCGTCCCAGGTCTCGAACGGCTTGTAGTCGAACAGCTGGGTTTTCCAGAAGGCATCCTGGAAATTGGCCTGGGTATGGGCGCAGCCGAGGTAGTGGCCGCCGGGGCCGACCTCGCGGATCGCGTCCATCGCCTGGGCGTTTTCATCCGCCACCACGCCGGCGGCCATCTTGTGCAAGGTGCCGAGCTGGTCGGCGTCCATCCAGGAATTATTTGAAATTTTACATGGGGTGAAACTTTGCCAAAGTTTATATACAAAATTTTATTTTAAATTTCATGTAATTGTTCATTTAATTGTTCATGTACGATAAGCTATACCTTACCTATCTGCAGCTCTGGAAGAAAATGCAGCCCAATCACACCAAACTAAACCCTTTATGAAACCACCCAGTACCTTCACTCACAGAACATCCAACCTACCCAAAGCATTTGTTTCCCGATTTAACCAATTTAAGAACTACCCGATTTAATTGTTCATGTACGGTCTTTATTTCACAGGCACGTAACAGGAAACTGGGTACTGTCTCTCTGCCGCATGGGGACAGCCCCCACGTCAGCCAACTCATTCGTAGTGGAGAAAGGCTTCTAGTACCAGACGTTTCCTTTTCTGCAGCTGACATGTTCGATAAAGTGGTAGTGCCAAATGAGCCTTGTTCCAGAAGATTCATGTCATTACTGAGCAAAGATAAGATCGAAATACTTGGTTCTCCACGCTACTGTGACGAGTGGCTGACAAGGATGGCGGAAATTCTTCCACCATCACCGCTGTTTCGATGCAATTCTTTTTTTATTTAATACACCAAGAAGTGGGATCTGAAAAATCCCAAAAATTGATTCAAAAACCAAATTTGGATGTTAGCATAATAAACGAGGGTTAAGGGGATTTCAGCCCTCCTCCATTTGTAGGGCAATTTTTCTGTATTTTAAGCTTTAATAAAATTCATTACTCTAATTTGTAAAAAAAAATACAGTTTTATGTTATATTTTCTGTGAAATGTAACCATCTTGACATTGCGAAAACACAAACAAGAGTATTAGAAGAAAGTTCCCACGAAATATGTCGGGAAATTCTCATGCAGCTCATGGGTCATGTCTTCCACGCGACTGTGACCAGCCGCGATTACCGGTGACGGACCGACCGCCGTCGCAGCCACAGCAGCGGCACCGGCAGCACCGGTTTTGAACAAATCCCGCCGCGAAAGCATTTTCTCCTTCACGATATTCATCACACAGATGTTGCACATGTGGATTCCCCCCAATTCGCGCACATTCAAAAATTCAACTAACCGCCCGAAAACGCAAAGGTTTTCCCTTGGAGAGTTGATCCGCGGCGTCTGAAAACGTCAGCTTTCTCGTTATAACTCATATTGGCCAAAACCTCCGGGGCCATCCACTGACTGGGATTTAGGGCAGAATTTAGAGAAGAATACAACACAAATATTGCGTGAGAAACAAGAACATTTTTATAGTGAAACAAAGCCGGCTGACATAACTCACACTGTGCCGCAATTGCCTGTCATACTCCGCTCCTGCTCTTTAAGACGACTTAGACCAAAATCGCACACTTTTGCTGTGTAACTTGCGTCAAGTAAAATGTTTGCGGACTTGAGGTCTCTGTCGATCCGCTCCAGTTAGCGAAGTTTTTCGGCATCGCATTGCACAGCATCCACGACCCATGCGGTGCCGGAAAGCTGGTCAGCCGACATCGGGGGCGCGTCGATCGAAGCGGCGGGCATCTTCATGATGGGGGCACGCAGAGGAATTTTTTACGGCGCTGCTGGCGGTGGCGGCGGCGGCGGTGTCGCGGCGAAGTAGCCGGCTAGCTGTGGAACCTGCGAAGCCGCCGCCCAGCCTTGCATGCCGGCTGTCCAAACCATCGAACTCGACTGGATCTGTCCACGGAGGAAATTCTCCAAAGGAATCCGTATACAAATCCACATATGTACCAGCCACAGATAAAAATTTAATCTTGCGCCCATATGAAGGCGGAGCCAAGAAGTACCTTTGAGCATGGGAACACAACCATGAACCCAACTTCCTTCCTGGTTTACTAGTAATTATGCAATTTCAGGTTGCTTCATTCAGTCTGTGGTCAGAAACTAGTGAACAATAATAAACCACGACCTTTGCAAATTACAGTTTTAGGTGCTTGTTTGCTTGTAAGCCTGTGTAGGTTTTTTTTTGTAGGCCGGGATGAAGGCCCAGATCGCGCCAAAGGCGGCCGCCCCCAGGGTTGCGGCCAGCAGCGCCAGCGACCAGTGCGGCCAGGGAATGTAGAGCAGCACCAGCGCCACCCCGAGCCCGCCCAACGTGGCCTGCCCCTCGCCGCCGATGTTGAACATCCGCGCATGGAAGGCGACGGCCACGGCAAGGCCGGTGAACATGAAGTTGGTGGCGTAATAGAGCGTGTAGCCCCAGCCGGCCGAGCGCATCAGCGCGCCTTCGACCATCAGGTTGAAGGCGGCGGGTAAGTAAAAGGTTAAATAATTTAAAAAAGAGAAAAATATCATTTTTTAAGACATTCAGTTTCCTTTCGAGGGAGGTACATCAGTAGAGATCGACCCAAGCGAATAATTTTTTAGTCCTCGAATACCTGGCACTGATTTTACGGTATCAGAGACTTCATCTTACAAACTATGTCTGTTCAGCCTTAAAACATATTCGTATTGACTATTAAGCGCACAGCTATTAATAAATATAACTATTTACGAAAATGCAGCTATAAATTTAATCATACATGCAGAGAAATATGGTGAGGAAAATGAGCGAGCTAACAAGATTGATGGCAAAAATTGATAGGGGATCGGCCCTAGGGCTTACCGTCGTTAGATCCATGAAAAGCCGGGTAGCAAATATGTTTCTGCACTCAATATTGTTGCTGGGTCTGATCTTGAGCGGCGCTAGCTGGGCGGCAGAGTTTGAGTTTGCGTCTGATAACGACCTATTTGCCGAAGAAGAAGAGTTTCTGCCCGTTGACGAAGCTTTCCAGTTGACGGCAACCTTGGGTGCCAACGGGGTGATAACCGCTGATTATATTGACATCTGACTTTGGAAAACCGAGCATTACACAATCTTGATTAAGATTGGATGTCTCCTATGACCCTCTCTCTCTTTGCAGCCAAGCTATGAAGGTTTATTTTATGCCTGATTTTTTTCTTTGGAATGGGGATGCCATTAAAGAAAAAGTCTGCTAACTGTAGAAAGAAAGGCAGCAGACATTGTTGTACATGGAGATGTAGTTTTGACAAATTTGTATCTATTTTTAATATTATGTTTTAGTATTTACAACAAGCACGTAAATATAGCAATTTTCTTTACCACCGTTAAATCCCCACCATCCCATCCAGAGAATAACGGTACCGAGTACGGTCATTGGATAACTATTGGATTGAAACGGTCGTACGTTGCCGCGATTGTCGAACCTCCCTAGACGGGGGCCGATGCTCCACACGCCGACAAGTGCAACCCACGCTCCGACTGAATGCACGACTGTAGAACCAGCAAAATCCATAAAACCCAGTTGCGCTAGCCATGGTTTGTTCTCGACCTGAAAAACGTTGCCCCATGCCCAGTGGCCAAAAACCGGGTAAATGATCAGTTACAGAGTCACGCCACTGACCACCGTCCCAAATTAAATATGATAGAAAGCGTGAAGAACAATAACTTGTTTATATCTACTCCGAAAAAGAAGTTCTTTATTGATTTTAGCGGTAGATAATAGGGTGATACGTTATCATAAATTTCAACGTTTTCCAAGAGCTCGAAAAAGAAAATGTTTTAATTGCCTTAGATCACGCAAACCCAGAAATGTCCATGCCAGACGTCTCGGAACTGAGCAACAGCCGCGAGTCCTCCGATTGAGGTTAAAGACAGCTTCACACTTGAGAACCTCTGCTATAGATTTTGAGGTAATATAATCGTCCAGGTGCTTAGCACACGTGTTTTTGTTTTGTGAAATGATATTAGGCTATATGAAGTTTTCGGAGATTTGATTCACTCCGCAATGTAAACAGGTTTACAAAGAAGATTAATTGCTGGCTTTGTATCAAGTCGGATTTTGAATGACTCTGTTCAAATTGGCTCCTGAAAAAATCAAACAGTTCGTGGTAACGAACTATAATAAGGAGCGACCCGGCTCAATAGTAAACCAAACTCTAAAAAACGCCGGTATTGCGAACAACGTTTATAGAATCCCCCCAGGTAAGTCCATTATCTGAGGACCGAATTACAAAAACGTCATATGAGGGATCTTGCCGATAAAATGGTTTTATTAAGGTATCGCCATCCGCTACCGTTAATTTACCATAGGCTGCGAAGGCATCGCTGCCTTCCGCATTAGAAGGAAACGGAATATCCGTTTTTGTACTCCATGTGTCGCCGCCGTCAGTTGATCGGATGTAAGAAATTGTTTTGAATGAGCCCGCGACAATAGGCTGAACAACGCGATTCTATTGGGAAATTCGATAAATATCGATTCTCCCTGCCCGACATCGAGAACGGAAACCTGTAAGGTTTCGATAGGCCGTTCGGGAAAACGCGGCCAGATTAGAAACAGGATCATTGCGATCAAAGAACCACCCAGACCGATTTTGATCGGAAGTTTCCATTGGAACGCTTTAGGAGACGAAGGCTTTTCTGAAATATTGAGTGTTTTTGACAGATGCCAGAGACTTCCAGCCAGCACCAGATAATACAAGAGCACCCAGAATTCAGGAGGAGTTGGAACGTACGTTAGCTCGACAAGACCTATGAATCCATTTCATTGCATCATTAGCCACGAAACGGTGCCAGAATGCACCTCATTACCGCATCTTCAGCGCGTAGTTGGTACCCCATAATGAGTTAGCATTCGGCACAAGTGCTGAATATGAACACCAAGTATATACAGGATCACCTGAGGTCCAAAAGATCATTTAAGGCACAAGTAAAAACGGCGAAAAAGTACACTATAAAATACCACTTTAGGGGTGGGGTCCAAACGGAAGAACGGCTTAGGTTCATTGTGGAAAATAGGGCCTTTGGCAACAGGTTCTTAAATGCACCGCACATTACCGGTTTTATTCCCATGCCGCCATCAACCGATTTTTTCAGGCGCGGGATTGAGGCACCAAATTCCCAAAGCCGATCATCATACAATGGAATTTTGAAAGGGATTCCGGCATATTCTCCGGCCAAACGATGAACCGGAATTGTCTTCTCAGAAAGCATCATCAAATTATGGCCTTTTTCCATAATTCCTATCGGATCTTCGCCGGGAATTTCATTGAAATAGCCGGAGATTGCCACAATCATATCCCATCAAAATTCCGTTTTTTAGAGTTTCGTTTACTATTGAGCCGGGTCGATCCTTACTACAGTTCGTTACTACGAACTGTAACCCCACTCTTTACGCTAAAAGTTTTTTACTGTTTTAAGAAGTAGAGTTAAGAGAAAGAGTCAAACTTTAGCGGGGCGTTGAGGAGGAAAAGCCCCTTTCATATATGGAGTAATTTCTGTTTATTTCAAGTTTTAACGTCGCTCCTTACTTTCATTTTAAAAAACTTGTTTTTTTTTTATTTAATTTCTGGATGTTTTTCAATTAATTTCAGCTATCAAAGATTGCTCGTTTACTGAGTGAGTATAATTCCCAGTTTGATTACCTTCCAGGGCGCAACTGGATGCTGAAGTCAAGTAAAGTTGATTGGGATTCAGCTTGGTTTGGACGTTTTTCTTATGTTCTCTAGTCCAAGAGTGCTGCAGTAGAGGGTAACAACGTTTCTGACAAGCAAGTGATGAATTGCAAATGACACAGTTGAACAAGCGTACATCTCTTGGAATTGCTCGGCACCACTTTTTCATTTGTTGCCCTGTTTCGTCGTTCTCGCCTCAAAGTTGTCTCCAGCAAACACAAAATCAATTTAATATTTATCAAAACAAAAATTTACTTTGACTCTGACATATTCTATATGTATAAGGAAGATCTTATATATTTGGAAAATCTTGACCTAGGTAACATGCATTGTTTTACATTTTCACAGTAAATTTAACTGAGCCAATATACCGAACTGACGTGTGTCACAAAAGTAAGCTCAAACAAGGTTACCTGATCAAGAGTCCTGCAGCAGTTAACAAGGACACCAACAGGTTGGGTATCTTGAAGATTTTCGGTTCCGCAAATACCCTGATAATTACCCCAGCGACGTTTATTTTCCCGATAGATATCCGCCATCGACGGGTCGAAGAGGGCTTTTAATTCCTGGTTTTGTTCGCTTTCCGGCGAAGTGTTTTTCAAACCGTTGAGCCATTCTTCAATTTCTTTTTCTCTTTGCTGGAATTCGTCGCACAGTTTGGGGTAATTTCGGCACATGTCTAGTAAAGCGGTTCCGCAAATACCTTGATAATTACCCCAGCGACGTTTGTTCTCTCGATAGATTTCAGCCATACTTTCGCCTGGCGAGGCTGCTATTCAGGCCTACGAACGCGATGGTGTCGTATGTCTGCGCAAGGCCTTCGACGCCGATTGGATCGCCACGCTGGCGGAGGGTATGGAGATTGCCATCGCGGAAGGCCACCGCGAGAGCAAGTTCCACATCGCCGAGCCCGGCGAACCCGGTTTCTTTTTCTATGACACCTTTATGTGGAAACGCATCGAACAGTTCCAGCGTTTCGCGATGGAGTCACCGGCCGCCGATCTGGCGCGCCAAATCATGCGCTCTCAGTCGCTCATCTATTGGACCAAATTCTTAATTTTGTGAAATTGGACAAAGCAGTGGCTTTTTCATGTAATTAAGATATTAAAGTAACTATCCTTTTATATTGATAAGCGAAAAAAGAACTTCATTAGCAATTAACTACGTGGTGAAAAGAAGACAGAACTACGACGCATCAAAAGGGGATTATAACACATCATTGGAATAAGGGCTAATGTTACAGGAACATTAAAGGCAAAGGATGGAGCTTCAGATGTTTGGTCAAATTGAGCAGGCATAATTTACAGTAGAGTAGCCAAATCAGGTACTTCTTTTGGGGAATATTTTGAACTTTTGAAACAAAACCTTCAAACAAGGCAGTGTTTTAGATCAGCCATCAATAAGCGCATTGAGTTAAGTTGGGAGAGCTCAAACCTCTATAGCAAGTTCTCTATAAATACCTATGCTGAAAATACTCTTGTGTTATTTCAATATCAAACCTTGAAACATAAATAACCCAACGAGAAAACATTCAAAATGAGCACGGATCAAGATGGTCTATAACATGCGCTCATGTTGAAAAAAAACACTCGTCCCCTGTTAGCGTCTGGGGAACGACCAGAGCAACTTCACACCTTGGGCGTCATTCTCGATGCCTACAACGACTTCTACGATTTTGATCCAAGCACTCTACAGGCGATAGAGCCTCTGCGTACCTTACGCATTATGTACCATGCCGCGTGGATTGCTCGACGTTGGCAGGATCCTGCCTTTCCAGCTGCGTTTAGCTGGTTTGATTCACCGCGATATTGGTCAGAACACCTACTCTCGTTACGCGAGCAAATGGCGTTGTTGCAGGAACCTGCACTAATTTACTGAGGCAAGCCCCGCCATTCGGACTATTTTAAATCAGAGTGCTAGAACTCCTGATTACCAATCAGAATTTTGTCCCGTCCGAAGTTTATACGACCATGTTTTCTATGAAAACCTTTTATGTCTCTAGGGCATAACTTACAACTCTTGCCGTAAGGGCTGTGGGAGAAGTTTTAATCTTCAAAGACACAATTTCCAGACCTTTCATATACGTTGAACAAGATAGCTATCTCCAAATTTTGATCGGAAGTATTTGGGGAAATGATGAGCAGAGTATTTGCCTGCCAACCATTTCGACTATTGCTGCCTGGGCCCTGGCACTGGCCATCTTCGCCCTGCGCCTGTCTGGCCAGGGACCCATGAACCACACCGCGAGGACCAGCATGGGGCGGTATTTCGATGCCGAGCGCGGCCGGGCGGTATCCGTCGCCATTCTGGGGTTTCCCGCCGGCGTGGCGGTTTTTCCAGGCCTGGCGGTGTTTCTGATCGGTTTGCTGGGCTGGCGCCAGGCTTGGGCCGCGGTCGCCATTGCCCTCGCCGTTTTCTTGATTCCAGTGTTGCTGTGGCTGTTGAAAGGGCATGGCGATTCTTGATAACACAAATTAAGATAAATAATAGAAACGTTATTTTAGTTTCAGACGTGGAGCGAAAGAAGCAATTATGAAGTTAGTATTTTCCTACAACCGATATCTAATCATTTTTCAGTATTGATATCGACACCAACATTTCGGTATCAAACAAAGCGAACCACAAGGAGAGGGAGAGGGAGGGGGAGAAAGATAGAGAGAGAGGGCGAGGGAGAGAGGGGAGGAATAGAAAGTGATGAGAGGAGGGAGAGTGGAGAGAGAGAAAGGGCAAGAGAAGGAGTATCATAATTTAAAGAGACCTGTTTTGTTCAGCATTTTTGAAAGGCCTAGGAATTATACCTATGGGGATGTCAACCTCCCCATAGTATATTTATATGTTATTGTATATAAAGTATATATATTGAGGAAGATATGTTTGTGACTAATGAACGGATTTCTTGGCAAAGTGCAAATTATGTTCTGGCCTTGAGAAGGTATGGAGGTTTTCAGCCCTAGTCGTGTTACTTCTTGCTTGTTTTGAGTTTGACTCGGTTAATTATTGCAATTTATGTTTCATTTGTTTATTTTTATAAACAATTTTTCGAAAATATATTCTTCTTAAATGATCACTCCAAACTCTGAAGGAGTATTTCGACTCATATACTTAATTTTAAGCATAAACTTATACACACCTTTATTAAATTTCTAAAGACTTTGGCCTTATTTTAAAGTTTTAGGACGAACAGAGGAGGTGATATGTTATATAATGCAGATCTTTAATTAGATAAAAAAAAATAGGCAATAAAGTGCCCGCCATTTGCTCACCAAAATCTAAACCTGAAATTAATAATTCTTATACAATACAAATTGGATGGAACCTAATAACCTTAGTAAAAAAACGAACTCCACCACATGGTAACCGAAAATTTCAAATAAGTTGAAAAAAAAACACCAAATAAGGAAGAATCACCATTTGAAGCCGATTGAGTAAATGGCAACTATTATTAATATTTATTGCATAAGTAAATTTATAGAGTTTCGAATTATAGCCCAAAACTCGTCAAAAATAGACCAGGTGAGCCAAATTCAAACCTGCATTAGTTAAAAAACGTTTAGAAATTTAAAAAAGAGAAGAAATAACTGACAGCAAGGGCGATCGGCGACCGGCTTGCTAGCGTACGCGAGACACGCGAACCGAAACCACCCCATAGCGGACATTGTGTCACTCCCTGACAGCCCTGCCGAGAACGGTCGGCGCAACATGAGCGCCACACCGACAACAGGGTTACAATCGACCGTCAGAACCGGTCGCATTCAGCAGGAGTTACATCGCCGTTAAAGTCCGCCGCGACACCTACGGAGAGGCGGGAGGGTCGTCATCGTTGGCGGACAGCACGATGGGGGTAGCGATCGCGGCGCCGATGGTCAGCATCCTGCCAACCGCACGAAGATGATGCGGAACAAACGCAATGAGGCTGCAGAAAGCCAGATTGCAACGAATCAAGCAGCTTGAAGCTGATTTAGATAAAGCTCGCATGCAGGCCGCGAAAGAACGCCAGGAATTTGAGCTCCAAGCAGCCGAGAAGGCGAAAGCAAAAGTTGAACCTAAGAAAATCGATGTTCCTGGCATTCCTGCATTGAAGCCACAGCAAACGATTGCACGAACATCAACTCAGGGTGCTTTCGGCGCGGCGGCATTGGGTATTTCTGGAATCGGTATTTCAAACAATATCATACCGAAATCATCTGAGAAGCTGCTAGTATTAGATTTCCTATGGAAAACAATAGATAATGGTAATTCATGCTTTATGAAATCCGTTTTTAGACTCACATAGTTCTTTCTCCAAATCCCTAAGTCAATTGATTCAAGTATAGGAAAAATATGATTTTAACAGTCCCCCCCCTATGACAGCGCTTTCCAAGTGGTCAAATGAATTATTTATTAACGTATACAGACATATATCCGTATGAATATTTCAACTCCAACTCGAGGGTTCGTGGTGGAATCACACCTTCTAATTTTGCGGTAAGGGATCCAAGAAGGGATTTTCTTGGCTTAAATGCAGTTCAATCAGTAAATTTTCCTCTTACTGTTACACGAATATATTGACTGTCAAGAGAACGACTGTATCCCCAGGCTTGGATGGTTTATTAAGTGAGTTTTGCTCACACATATAAATCCGAATCAAGAGGTCTTCAACATTCTAGCAAGGCACCTCCCTCTTCGAATTTTTGACATCCCACTGACTTTCTGAGCATGAGCATAAACGATATCATAAAAAGCTTCTGTTTGTTCTATTTCTTTTCTTTATTCTTCTTCTTTTCTTTCTCTTGCTATTCTTTCAACCGCCTCCTTTTTTTCTTGGTATTCCATCAGCCTTTCCTTTTTTCTCTCTTTCTTTCTTTCTTTCATCATATTTAATGTATATTGTGTTATATCTACATGACAATTTTTTCATGACTCCCTGCTGGGCATTGAGCTCCTACTCCACCTGCTTCTCGGTCTACTTTGATTCCTTCTTTATTTATATCCTCTCGATTCATTTTCTGAATCCGTTCGTTCCTTGATTTATTCCTAAAATCGTAGATAACTTCGAAGACCACACTGCCTTTCCATGACGAAAGTAAAACAGTTCAAAATAGGAACGAGTTTTACTGCTGATGATGAACACTGTATTTGTGTTCGAAATATCCAGTTAAATAATTTTATATCTAATCACTTGTCAATAAAAAGGTTTCACCCCTATTTTGAACTGTTTTACATTCCTAAAATCAGTTTAAAAACAACGAAAAGTAAATTTTTCAAAGTAAAGAGCCAGATTAAAACCCGAGGCGACCAGAAATATATTCAGTTGAAACTAATGAGCAAAATTAAAACGTAAAATAAACAGAAATTATACGGTATATAAGAGGGCTGCACCCTCATCAATCTCCCACTCTTTAACTTGAAGGTTTTTAGTACTTCGAAAAAGCTTCTTATTCTAAATAAACGTTCCTTCTGTTTCGAGAGTCATTCTTAAGGAATTAGGACACAAAGTTAAACTTTAGCGTAAATAGCAAAGTATTGAGGAAAAGGAAATATTCTCATATACAGGATAATTTCGGTTCGGTTTAGGTTTTAATGTTGCTCCTATCTGGCTACAATCCATATGATTACTACTATCAAAACGCTGAAATCAAAGCGATACTTGATTGGTTAGATACAGACTATTTTACCCCTGGCAAACCGGGAGCACTTTCGGACATAAAGCGCAGTTTACTGGAGCACGGCGATAGTTATTTAGCGCTTGCCGATTTTGAATCTTATTCAGAAGCCCAGAAAAAGGTAGACGCGGCCTATCGTGACAAACAAGCTTGGGCCAAGAAAGCGATAATAAATACAGCCAACATGAGCAAGTTTACTTCTGATCGTTCTCTGTGAAACTTCTTCCCCTAGGCGCTGGCAGAGAACAGCGACAGAGGATCCAGCTTCTTTCAAAGCCTCCATACTCGTGATTTCTGATCCCACAGCAGGCCCGGTTCCTCGCCGGTTGTCAGCAATAAATTGACGCTGAAAGTAGGCAACGAGCTGGTCAAGCACCTTCGCACTAGGAATCATCGGGTCCACCGAGCGAATCTGTCCGTGTGCTGCTCGAACGATCCAGCGATAGATTGCCCGCCTGATGGTAGTCTCATCAACAACAGTCAGGCTGCGCTGGCTAAAGTTTGAATTTTGTTCCGATTCTTTAAGAATGATCCCTGAATCACAAAGGCAGTTTAATTAGAATAAAAGCTCTTTTGAAATCACTAAAAATACTTTAGCGTACAGACCGAGGTCTTCAGGATGGGACGAATCCCCTCATATACGTAATAATTTCTGTTTGTTTTAAGTTATAATGTTGCTCCTTACTTTCAGGTGAAAAAACTTTTTTTTTTCATGTACTTTCTCATTATTTTCTTAAATAATGCTGAAAAATCCAGCGCCCCCTTCATGGAAATTCGGTTTGTGGACCATGTCAGGAATTTGTAAATCTTTCTACCGAGTCACGACTTCTTCCATTTTTGTTACGAGTTTAGACCGACGAATCCACAGTTTGAACTTAGTTTCTCTAAGTGTATATACTAAGTGTATATAGTAAGTATCTCGAACTTAGTATATACTAAGAACTTAGTATCTCTTGCACTGATTCAGGCCTTACGTTATTGCACCAAGACCAGATTAAAACCCAGGAATTTTTGCAACAATATACCCCCAGCTCCATAAGCTGGAATAGCCAAGACAGCCTCACCGGATAAGGTGCCACTGGTTTTCTCCGTTTATTCAAAAAAAGTTCCACCGTTATTCAGTGTCCTAAGAAAAAGCGTTGTTTTTTCATTTCATGTGTGAGAAATGAGGTCATGGTGTTTCACCGCGTTGTGAAGAGTTAACACAGCGGTTCCCACAGGGAAGGACTTAGAGGTGATACAGCCCTCCCCCCTAGAAGAAAAACTACATGTAAATGCAATATGTTCTAGCATTTGGGGAAAACTGATGTTTTCTGGAGAACAGCTTTATTTCAAAACCTTAGTTAACATCAAAATAAATGGACAACAATAACATTCTACCCCTACAAGGCTCCATGGCCCAAGAAGGTTTAAAACCTGTAAAAAAGTTTTGGTTTAGGAGATTTACACTTACATTAATCCCTATATAATCTTACGCTGTCCTGCTTCATGTCGAACGATCGTTTCCATTAATGTTGATATTGAATTAATTACTGCTGAGTCTGCCAATGTACCCTTTTTTTTCTTTTCGTTGTCGAGTTCTACCTTTTTACAGCCTTGAATCAAAATTGAAATCTGGATATTTAGTAATTCCCATAAAAAAGGTAATCATCGAAAATAGAAGGCCTGTTGAGATTCCGAAAAACATAGATCGGGCGTCGACGCGTCGGGAATAGATTCCTAAAAGAAATAAGGGCGCTATTTGCACTAGAATCTGCATTTTTAGTTCTATTAACCGCCAAAGCGTAATTTGAGGTTGCAGTGCGACCAGAACCATGAGAAACATAATAAGCCAGGAAATGATTTTACCTATCTTGGTTAAGCTTTCTTCCGATCTATTTTTGAGCACGGAACTCCCCAGGACGTCTTTCTTTCATCGCTTTGTTAGACATTAGTTCCAGAAGCGGGCAGATTTCAGCAAGATCATCAAGCATTCTTTTAAGTGCCTGGAATGCTGGCCATTCTTTAAGGCCTTTCGGTAGTTTTCGGCATCTACAAGAAATTTTCCAACTCAATAGACTTTGGTCTATTAGATCTAGGCTATTTGATAGTATTATAAACATGTTAAAATAAAGAATAAAAAAGTTGAGATTAAACCCTTAGTTTTTTTATTAATTTTCTTAGGGCTTGTTATGTTTTTGATCTTTGATTAGGTGGTAAGGCCAGTCCCAGCAGCTTACTCGAAGCGGTCAAGATGGCCATCGATTTAACTGCTCACCTGCAGCGCTCAGATAAAAATCGCTCATGAAAAAACATGTGCCACGAAAACGCTTCGGGCAAAACTTTCTGCACGACCAGAACATCATCCACCGAATTCTCTCTACAATTAATGCCACCCCAGGCGATTTCATCATCGAAATAGGTCCCGGTCAGGGCGCACTGACCCTACCCTTACTCAAACAACTAGGAAAATTAACTGTCATAGAACTGGATCGGCCTTTTTCTCTGTAGCAGATTCTTCAGATTTTTTATCTTCCACAACTTCTGCTGCAGCTTGTTCTGCCTCTTTAGCTGCGTCAGCTGCAACAGTCTCGTTAACTTCAGGCTCATCCACTTCTGGTAATACTTCTTCTTCTAGAGTTTCTCCAGTATCAACATCAGTGAGGCTTTTCTTCTCATACACGCGACGCTTTTTCTTAACGACGCTAATAGTTGAACTCTGTCCGGAAGCACGTTTTACTTTTAAAGTGCTTTTACTAGTTCTTTTTAAAGAAATTCTTCCTTAAGAGGCAATGATAAGTAACCATGGACGTCCAAATATTAAGAAATAATGGAAAAGATATACCAAGTTAACTGAACTGGTAGGAAGAACATCTGCAAAATAGAAGGAGTATTTTCGAATCGCTACAAGCTGCAAAGAGCGATTACTAATACCGTCATAATTAAATATCTAGTAATATTAAAAAAATAAGGAATCATGATCAGAATCGCTCTCACGATTAAAGGTTGTATTCAAGGGCTTATTCAGGGTTTTTATTCTGGAATGAGGAGGGGAGGGTACCGGTCCGCATTGTCGATTTCGACTTCAACGCGGAAGGTACGGGTATTGTTGTCAGACACGCGCGCGGTGTAGCGCACAACGCCGTTGTACTGCGCTCCATCATGCAGCGTGACATTGGCAAGCTGGCCAAGGTCAATCGCCCCAATCGAATGTTCCGGAACGTGGGCTACGACCAGCATCGGGTCAGCCTGGATCATGGTCGCGACCGGATCACCGATTGACAGCAAATCGCCAATTTCGGCCGGGCGGGTTTCAACAATACCGTCAAAGGGCGCGCGGATTTCCGCGCCGTAGTGCCGAGCAGCTGGCGAATCTCGCCGGGATCGGCCACACCCGGCATCTGCACCAGGATGCCGGTTCTGCCCTGGCGGGTGATGCTCGGCTCCACCAATCCCGTTTCATCCAGGCGCTGCCGTACCACCTGAAGGCTCTGCTCGACCGCGTCGCGGATCAGTTCGTCCTGCCAGCCACGGGTCAGGCGCAGCAGCAGCCCATCGTCCGTGGCCACCTCGAACCGGCGGCTGCCGTCCGGCGTCTCGAGCGCCAGACGCTCCGCCAGGCTCGAGGGTATTTGAGGGTGTTCTCGTAGGATTTTGTCTTGTTTCGTGCCTATAAGGCCATGTCCTCCACTCCATGTTTTCGTACAAAGGAGCTATCAGACCTGCAGAAGTGATGGCTGGACCAGGAGAGACAGGAGCAGCAAAAGATTATTTCAAGGTCAAACTTCTGTTCTAAATGTTGTCCCATTACTTCATTTGGGACCTGGCTGTATATATTCAGTCCAAGCATGTGTTTCGTACACTTATGGTCAAACAAATACAGAGGCTGAGTTTTGGATTGATTTATAATGGGTACAGTTTCTTTTAATAGAGAAACCTTTGACATTCTAGACAAATTAAAGTCACGAAAATCATTTCTTAAACAACACCACGCTCTCACGTGCCAGCGGAAACCAGAATAAACAAGTGTGTGTGGAAAGATCACTCTTTCAACACCTTCTGGATGATTCATTGAGGTATATAAAATGGATACACCTGTACTATCGTGAATTGCTTGAATTAAGGGTCGTGCTAATTCAGGATTAATATGGAATTGAGGTTTTTGCACATATTCAGCTACATCAGGTTAAAACTGATTGGGTAGTTATTCTATCCATGTTCGCCCAAGTATCCCCGGCTTCAATGAATATTCTTCAATAGTCACCGAAACTGACAACCTTTGAAAACTGAAGTCACATAGACCACTTAATGCTGAATACACACCTCAGTCCAAAACATTTCATTGTCTAAACGTAATCGGTGTCGAGAGTTATGTGTCTCCCATGTATTATTGTTTTCTCCCCGTCTTATCATATAGAAAGGCTCGCTTTATAAAATCGAAGGAGAGATCATTCGAACTGAAATTTTAAGTTCCAGTTGTTCTCTTTTACTTTCTCTTTTTTGTTCTTGACCTTTTCTTTTTTCTCTTTCTCTATTTGTTCAAGCCATCTCAAAGCCTCTACAGCTGTGACTATTTAGGATTCTAAAGCAATTCTCTGCCTACCAGATGTCCCGGGTGCTGAGGCATCTAGAGATGGACACCGGGCTGAGGCCAAGAGAAGTTCTTCAAAGGATTTCTCATGTACATGAATCTTTTTTGGACTAACCAACATTGATATAGTAATCTGAGTAGTTGTAGTATTCACTATAGTTCTCGCTCTTACCGCCAGCCGGGATGCTTCTGCTGTCCCATGGCGCTCGTGACGAGCAGGATGTCGCCCTCGTGATGGACGCACGCGAGATGCACGGACCGGCGCTTGCCGGTCTTCCGCCCGGTCATCGTGATCGTGACCATCGACTCGCTGCCGGTCCCCATCGTGTGGAATCGACCGTTGGTCCGGCGGTAGAGCCAGGGATCGATGCGCGCCGAGAAGGTCCGGATCCACCAAGTCGTGACGGGATTCGTCACCAGCCAGACCAGGAAGCTGTCGGCGGGGTGCTTCTCCGATCCGCAAAAGCCCGACCCAGGCCGGGATGCGTTATTTACATCCCGGCGCAGGTGTCGTTCAGGCCAACTACGCGGCGACGAACTTGTCGCGGTATTCGGCGCGGATTTCGGCGAACCATTGCGGCTCGTCCGGCCACCACCACAGCTTCGCCAGGGCATCGCCCGGATACGCCGTGTTGAATGCGTTCTTTGAGGCTTCGTCCAGCAGGTCCGCCGCACCTTTTACAACGCCGTTGTAGCCGGTGACGATCGCCGCATCTGCGGCCGCTTCCTTGGTGTTAAAATTTTAAAGGAAAAGAGTAGATATTCTGAATCACAATTTTTGTTTTCTGAAGCATGGCCGTTCCGAAAAACAGAGGAAGATTTTCTAGATGTTTTCCAGTGAAATTGCCTTATGGAATATTTTGGGTACCCGACTGAATGACCGTATTTCAAACAGTGGACTGTAGAAAAACTGTGGTTCAATCCCGCTTTGTAAGTCTATAATGAGAGAAAGGTCGAGATGGCTAGGGCACGTTCTGTGGATGAAGGGTGACAGATTGCTAAAGATTGTCCTTTTCGGTTTGGCTGATATTATTTGACTATATTTCTTCCAGCTGAGATTGCAGTCAATATGGAATCCCAGGTAACGTAGACTCTTTGGATAACTTCTGATTCATATAAAAATGCAAAATCAGGTGGAGACAAGGGCCTAGTTCTGCTAAAAATCATAGAGGTTATAAACATTGACTGCTCTTTACATTGACAGTGCAAGGCAACTCAACCTCACAAAAACATGGAGACACTCGAGTGCACGATTTGCTTTTCTTACGTTTTCTTGAACTGACTTGGCAACAACAGGAATGTTTCGATTTGGCTCAACGCTCCCCTCGACAATCAGTGGAAGACTCACCTGAATGCCCTTCATATGTTGGGAAATTAGACGTCAAACATATATACCTTTCTCAATGACATATACTATGTGAACAATCAACGAATTGCCTAACTTACCGCCCTTGCCCTTAGGGCTGTGGGGGATTGACATACCCCAACACATAATTACTGAACCTTTCAGCAATGCTAAAGAAAATACATGTCTCAAAACTTTCTTTGGATGCTTATTTTGGGACATGATGGGTGTGGGGAGCTGTGACCAGGCACTGGTGGATTCCGCTGCCCTGACTTCTCCCAGGAAGGCGAGACAGCGTTGCAGCGGGTGTCAAGGTGGGGAGAAGGCCATGCAACACTTTGCCTGCTGATTGAAGCTCGGGCTCCCTTGGATTCACGCGATGTGGATGGCGGAACAGCGCTGCATGTGGTCAACGTGACTGTGATCTGCCTCAACATGAATGTAGGCATCCTATAACGGTCAGCTTCAAAACCTCCGACAGCTTCTGGTTGCCAAGGCCGATCCAGACCTGACAGACCTGGTGTGTCGCATTGGGAAGATAGCGAACTTCCCAAAATAGGGACAAAGGGATAACATTTTACAAAAGGTCAAACATGTGTCGCATTCTGCAGATTGCGATCTTCCCAAAATAGGGATTAAGGGATAAGTTTGTGAAAACGGTCAAGCGTGTGTTGCATTTGGAAGATTGTTACCCTCCCTAAAAAGGAGTTGAGGGGTAACTTTTTATAAAAGTCGAGCAGGTTACACCTTCGGAAGATTACCAACTTCCCAAACTAGAGATTAAGGGGTAACGTTTTACAAAAGGGAGATAATTCACACGAAAACGAAAAATATTTTAATACTGAACTTTCCTCCTGTTGGGCTTGAATAATTTCCATACACAAAAGTTTTAGTGGTTATTTAGGTTTATGAATTTATTTTTATTTCTGTGTTTTACCGTTTATCATTTTTCTACTATTACTTTTTTTTATCATCACAAAAACAATGGATATGGAGTTGATTGAGCAAGAGTTCTACAAATGAGAAATTGGAAATCTCTCCTGACAGAGCAAAATTAAATTTTCACCCAAATTTGCAACAACTAGGTCCATAATAAGCTGACTCTTTTGATATATCAATGGATATTAAAATTCCGTTTTTTAAAGTTTCGGTTACTATTGAACCGAGTCGCTGCTTACGTATAGCTGGTTACCACGAACTGTTTGATATTCAGAATTATCAGTTGCATAAAGAAGCTTATAAAATCAGTTTATAAAACTGGATAATTGAATCGAGAACTTGTGCAAAAGAGAAAATTGATAAATCTTTGAACAAAGACCCACGATGTCTAAGTCGATCGGGGAAAAAATCTCTAGTCCAAAACACAATATTGTATGGGCCTAGCTCGAGCACTCGTCGGAAACATTTAGGAATCCTAATCCAATACTTGCGTATTCTAGCGACCATACTTTGTTCTTGATCTGTAATGAAACCGGTTTTCTATGTAGCTTAGCCTAAACAAGATAAACGGTATCTATGCACAGCATATTTGAATCAAATATTTAATATATAGAGGTGGTTTATTTCATTATGATTAACCTAACTTTACTACTTTGGTTTGGTCGCTATGACACGTAATACCCCTAATCCTCCCATTCCTAACTGGCAAAGGGCTTGTAATGATAAAAAATGATGCAAATATAGCCAGTTTGTCAAAGAGCATATGTAGAATCTGGTAAATTTTTGTATTTCATATTATTGAGTTACCAATAAAATGAACATACCACTCAATGCCTTTTTTATGTTCTTTATTAATATAATAATTGCTTCTATTGAAAATTCAATTTTAAGAAGTTTCTCAGCTCTTGAAAATGACTAAAATATGGGATATAAAAAGGCTTAAAACACTGGTCTCAAACTTAATGTTCCATTATAAATCTATGTTTTTTTAATGTCATTTGGCACACCGGCTGCAAAGAGAGTTCGCAGCCAACGGTCTGTATGCCGAATAAATCCAACAGGAGGAATTACACATGCGTAGCGATCGAATCACCACCAAGCGACTTGGCTTCGCAGGCGTCGGCCTGCTAGCAACGGCCGCCCTCTGTGCGGCAATGACTCTGAATTCACAAGCGGCTCGTACGGCGCCCACAAGCTATCCGGCCGCCAACGCGTTGTCGGAGGCCTTCCGCGAAACCTCGCGTGCCCTGCAACCCTCCGTGGTTGCCATCTCCACCGAGGATAGAGCCCCGACGTCCCATCACCGCGAATCTCATCTCGAGTGAAGGCCAATCGGGTATCCGCAACAAATGTATTCACGTCAAGATACTTGCCGCGGAATTCGGAGCGCCAGCCGGTGAGACTTCGATTATATCGCGACAATTCAGTGACAGTCAATCCAGTATCGATATCGCCAAATAACGCGTAGAAATGTTCGCGTTCAATTTTCACAAATACCTTCTTCGTACTTGGACTTTCATAATCCAGTAGGCTTGCATCTCCGTAAATGGTGTAGAACGTATCTGTTGTAACTGAAATCATCGGTTTCGCCATAGACTATTCCCGGTTTCACTCCACCACCGGCCATCCATTTCGTATAGCATCGAGGATGGTGGTCTCGTCCGTAATTCGTTTTAGTGAGTCCACCTTGGCAGTAGATCGTCCTTCCGAATTCACCGCCCCAAATCACCAGCGTATCTTCTAACATCCCTCTTTGCTTCAAATCATTGACCAAAGCAGCACATGGCTGGTCGATAATGCCACATTGCCGACGGATGTCTTTGGGAAGATTGCCATGTTGATCCCATTTTTGACAATCAAAAGTATTAGTTCAAATATTTGAAAGATAGTTGGTAAATAAAAGGCTTTCGATTCACAAATGGTTCTATCTGTTTCCACTCTTTAACACTTTCAGTAAAGTGCTAATCTAAATTTATTGTAAATAGCTGTGATTGAGGGTGACATTATGTTTGTGAAAGGTTTTAATATCACATTTTACTTTCAGTTGACAACCCTTATTTTTCAAATTTAACTCTGATATAGTCTGAACGATCTGATATAATAGAGAATGCAATTTCACTCATATAGCATGTGGTGTTGGAGGCTGACTGCTTTCGCATTGCTTGAGTCATCCTGTATTGCTCGGACTGTAGCGATGTCGGCGGAGGAGCAGCGAGTGCTACCGCTGTGGCAGTCTCCTTCTCGTTCACCCATGGCCGAACACGTCTCACACCCTCACCGTCTCGACGACTCACGAACGAATGCATCTCTCGCTCCGCAAGTGTCTCCCTGCTCCGATCCATCGGTGCAGATCGAGGCGAGGTGTCCTCAATGGGAAAGTCCATGCGTCTCGACCACCAGTACACATCCTCACGTGATTTCTTTTATACTCTTTTTTTGGGCCATAAAAATGTCCTTCGAAATTTGATACAGGATCTTTGTTTTTCCTCTAATAACCTGTGGAATAGCCCTATTCAAGAAAATACCAAACGTCTGTTAAAAACTGTTATCGGAAAATTCTTAGTGAGTTTTCAGGTTGGTTCCCATGGTTTATCATTGATAATATTTGGGCGAGGGAAGGGTATTGGGCTCTGGAGGAACAGAGGCCAGCTCCCGTAAGTCCCGGAATCAAAATTGTTAATAAGTTGTTTTTTTAGGTCGTGAAACTTGTTGCATGCTTATTCTTTGACCATGAAACATATGTACGTCAATTTTCTCTTTGTGAAAATTATTATATGTTGATTTTTTCTTCTTGAATCTTTTTGGACTTTAATTTTTTCTTCAAAAACTTAGGATAGATCGTGTGCCATCTAGCCTAGCCTAACGTATTATGTATAGATTAGGTTGGTTAAGTTAACCTAACCTAGTAGCATGTTAGTTTAAGGCCTACAAATTTCACAAAGAAAAATCAGCATTCAACAGGCTTCATGAAGAAGAAATATAAGGTTTATGTGTAGAGCATAAAAATGTTTACTTATACATATGATACAGTTTATGTACATAAAACGAGGACAGAAACAGAATAAGAACTGACTCGATTAATCTAAAACGGTGGCTTATATTCACTAAAACAAGGAAATAAACATCGAAACATTTGACAGGAACTGACCTATGTTAATCTATCAACTTAGAGGAATTACTGCAAATATTCAGAATTTATAATACTTTCAAAGTTTACAATGATTTATAGCAAATAGCGTAATTACCCCAAGGGTCGTCAGGTCCCGGTCTGTAATTTTGTCAATCGACAAACATGACGTCAGTCGACAAACAACTTCATGACGACATAATGCTCAATCCTCATAATTGCGTCAGTCTACAAACATGACGTCAGTCGACACACAAACATGACGTCAGTACACAGACAAACAACTTATTTATATATATATATATAGATAGATATCAAACAACAATATTTTAATGCTATTTTATCAAGACGTCTTAATCTATATATGGTACAAATTTTTATGCTTAATTTCCCTTGGATTTGGCGGTATTATTTTGTTCTTTTGGTTGACATAATGCTTTTTTCTGAGGACTTTCAGCCAAGAATGAATAGCTTAGAAACTTTTTTCTGCTTTGAATTTCCATTCCGTCATTGATTCTTTTTGGTAATAAGTCTTAAATAATTTACATATATGTTTAGGATTTGTCCATGGAGTATTTATTCACAGCAATACTTAAAGATATTAATGTTCTTTTGTGTATATTATTTATTTTTTGTAAAATTTTGTACTTTAGTTGACGCTTAAATTGTAAACATCAACGCATATATAAACGCTTTTTCAGATTCGAAGCGCGTGCCCTATTCCTATGACTATGCCAGGCTGGTGTGTACGGCGCAGGCCCGCGCGCTGACGGATGTTTTCGAGCGCAGGGCGCCGAATGTGCCGGCCAGCGCGGCTGACGAGATGTCCGAAGACCTCGCCTTCAAGGTGGAGCTGTGGTTCGACGACGACAGCGCTGTGCAGCTGGTGCTTGCGCGCTTTGCCAAGGCGACGCATGCGCAGCTCTATTTCGATGCGATCCGGCCGGAATATCACGGCCGAAAGTTGCGGGTGCGGCAGGGGATAAGTTTTAAGGGAAGATTAAGGCCCATCTTAAATCGTGTAATAAGGGTCTTAAGATTTTACACCTTAGGAAGATTATGCACAAATTTCAGAGGATAGATTTCGTCTTGTCTTAATTTATGCATTAATCCATTAGACAATTCGACCATTGTGGATAAGACCACAAGACTATAACTATAGTCAACAAAGCTATAAGTCTAGTCAAATCCATGCCTTTCTTTCCATTATTGGTAATCTTATGTTAGATACAAAACAATTAGAGGAGGTCACAACTTGCTCAATTTTTGTGCAAGAAAATAAAGTTGTAGTCTTAATTTTGTTTTAAGACTCCATCAAGAAATTCTACTCAGAAGTACTTTGAAATTATAGTTGAAAGTACCACACCCTCTCTAGTTATCCTGTTCTTATGAAGCTAAAATAGTTTCCAGCTTTTTAGTCGGCTTCTCCAACAAAAGTGCTCTCCCCCTAATTAAAAGTATCCACCGGCCAAAATTAGCCTCACTGGTTTATCCTATTCTCATGGAACAAGAACAGTTTAAAACTATTTAGTTGGCTTTTCCAATAAAAGGAGCTTATCGGTATTAACACCGCTATTTTAGGCGCATCTGGCGGTAACGTGGGGATCGGCTTCGCTATTCCTTCTACCATGATGAAAAACCTAGTTGACCAAATTATCGAACACGGTGAAGTGCGTCGTGGCTCGTTAGGTATTTCGGGTCGCCCACTTGACGCTGGCCTTGCTAAAGCACAGCAGCTTGACGTAAAACAAGGCGCTTACGTTATGCAGGTAATGGATGATACAGCAGCAAGCAAAGCGGGTATCAAAGCCGGTGATGTAATTATCAGCGTCGGTAAAACAAAGCAAAAATGAAAAATATTATAAGACTTCAGAATTAAAAAACAAATATTGTATGAACAAAAGTGTCAATAAAAATGGCAATGAAGTGTATAACAGAGAAAAAGCTTCGATCAATTTCCAAATCTCTTCACAGAATGTTTAAGCGCAATAAATTTCAACAAGACAACTCCTGCAAAAAAAGAGAGATAACATTGATAGAAATGTATGGACAAGTGAGCCGAAAAAAGAATACCATGAAAATAGTGCATTAACATTGTAACTGGTTGTGAAGATAGACAAATAGCTTCCGGGTTATTCACTAGATCTGTCTGAGAGGTTTCATAAACAGGATTCATTCTCAGTCTTCAGGATTAAATTTTCCTCTTTAATATTGCCTAATTGTAAGTTGAGTTTTTAATGAAGGTGGCACAAACTTCTTCTGTAGTTGACTTTAAAATCATATATTCGATTGTTCATAGCTATCCATATATATGACGTATGGTCTTTAAAAAATGTGATAGAAAGGCAGTGTAGACTTAGAAAAAACACCAATTTTAAGGTGTTACGCCGAAATAGGTTGAGGTGCGGCACCATCAGACGCACCGGATAGGGTGACAGGCTGATCTCACAAGGCAGTTTTCCGGCACTTTCGCCATCAATCTGAAGCGGTGCCGGGCCACAATGGCTTGTGATTGTCAGACGTTCGGTGCTGACGACCGAAACATCGCTTTGCGCGTGCAGGCGATTTAACGTCAGTGCCAATCCATAGCGCGATAATGCACCGATACTGTTACCGGGCATCAAAACAACATCGAGCATGTTGGACGTCAGTTTTGCGTCAGGCGAAATCACGAATGCCCCGCGTGGTATTGGCCTTTAATCCCATTGTTCTTTTTCTCAACATCGATGGTGGCCCTCATGCGGATGATTCCGGGCATTATTTTATGCTTTGGGTAACCTGCGTGTTTTTCCTAGGGTTTGGAGTTGCCTTTATTGGTGCCGATCTATTGAACAAGGCCATGCTCTTCTGCATGCCGAGACAGCAACAGGTGTTCCGGAGGCTGACCTTCACGATCGGTTTGGCAGTAAGTCTACTGGCTTATGCTGTCGCCATCTTGCCGAAATATTCCTATTGGGCGCCGCCGCCATCATGGTGGCGCTCCCCGCCGCCTACGTGTTCAACCGCACCCGCGACAAGTGGGCCAGCGGCCTGTCCGGGGGCCTGTGTTTCGGGGCGCTGGTGGGCGCCACCATCGGCTTCACCAACTTCTACTGGCCGCTGGTGATCCTCGGCTTCCCCTACTACCTCGCCTGGTGCTGGTTGGGCGTCGACGTGATCATCTACTCGCTGATGGGTGCCGTCTTCAGCTTCTTCATCAAGCCGTAGCCATCGGCCGGGCCGCTGCAGACGGCCAAACGGCACGACCTGGTTTATCCTCTCTTATAAATACTTTTCAGATAATCCTCTTTTTTGCAAATGTGATTCACTCATTTTTCAAAGCATATCGTGGGAAGGCTCTTTTTAAATCTATTAGAAGCCTGCAATGGCTTCTAATATTAGAAATCTTTATTAGAAATCTACAATGAAGCCTGTCTGCTAGTTCTAACGGCGGTAATTGAGGGAAGAGGCGTCCTTGCCCCGTAAGTTTTTGCTCCAGTCTAGGTTTTGAAAAGTACCATTTTTTTGGTTATTTTATTAAAATAAGCACTTACATGCCGGCGGTAACAACAAAAATCGCCTTCATGATAGAGCAATTGATTTTGAAAAAGGGAATTATATCGCTCATTATGTTACCGATGGTTCCCATTCCTATCGCCGCTGGAATGCCTCACCACCATTTGATCAAGAAAAGTGGGGTTTAACTATCCTCGCAGTAGATGATAATTTTAAAGCGAGCGATGTATCCGAATACGATCCGGAAGATGATAAATCCATCATCGCCAGAATTGTTCGTGTGCGGGATTGGGAAACGAAAAAAGAACCGTTTAGCCTTGTGTTGCTCTGTAACACAGTTATTATATTGCAATCCATATCTTCTGACTCGCTAAGCATGTCTTTTATTTCTGAATTTTAGCTTATAACATACAATAAGGTATCTAAGCCATATACTGCAAGGTGCTTGAACACATATTGAACATAATAGATGCTACGGACTTTGTGGCGATTTTCAGTACGACCCAAACAGTCCTGGTAAACTAACTGATATAGTTCTTGCCAGCATGCAAAAATTTAAAAGTTTTTGTTGTGAAGGTTTTAATTTTGTTTTCTTCCTAGTGTGCATTCCACAAATAATTTCTGAAATCAAACTTAGATGGCGTTGGAATATTTCAAGCAGCTCTGACAAAATATTCCCAATGCAGGAGCCAAATGCACATTAGTAACATAGGGTTAATCTACCCGATCTTGGTAGTGTTTTGTCTGTAGCTCGTTTAATTTAATTTTGTCTGCTTTACTTAAAAAAAAGTATTCGAAATGGAACACAATAACAACTCGACTTCGTTTTACGTTTTTATCATAATGCTAATAAGCGGTTAGTATATAATGCAGGCTCTTCCATTTTACAGAGTTGTGTGTTTTGTGGAATAGATATTACGCTACTAAATTATGCTTATGGTATTCTGAGTCCTAGAACATCGTTTTTCTACTTGGGGTAAATTTGTTCTCCACTGGCAAATGCGTATCGTAAGATAGGTTTTTCATTTAGCGAGAATAAAAGTGAAATACATGTATTTGACCTCCATTATCAACAGCAATCCACCACTTCTGTTTGGCTCGGTAATCAAGTTTGTACCACTTATATTAGTATTACTTATTTGTACCTTCCAATTGCACCTCAAATCTTGTGGGTTTCTTGTATCTAATCAACTTTGGCGACAACAAATGAATTGAGACCTCTATGTATCAGCTTATTTCTGAAGCCGTTGAGATGTGAATAGGTCTTCATATCCCCCCGCGGCCTGGCCTGCCTTCCGGGTGCAGTGACCTCCACAGCCTCTCTTGGTGGCCAAGGCTTTTTGTTCAGAGAAACAATGTATACGTTTGAATTTACTAAAGGTTGTTTTTTTCCGTTAAAACCAAAAATAGATTTTTCGGTATTGCGTACTTCCATAAAACTGGGTTTTATGTATCCGAGAATTCAAGCAACTTCATAGGATCCTGAGAATCAACAGGACACCATGCTAATCCTCCACTTAATGTAATTTCTAAAACATTTTCATCGTATAAAATTCTTTGTTCGCTAACTTTCCTTCTAATTCTCTCTCCTAAAACCAATGCGCTTATTTTTTCAGTTGCAGGCAAGATTAAAACCATTTCTTCTCCGCCATACCTACCCGCAATATCCTCTGTTCTTTTTTCATCTAAGATTATTTGAGCAACTTTTTTTAGAACCACATCGCCAGCTAAATGTAAGTGAACCATCATGACCGGTGTTCATGGCCTGCAGCATGTCCAGAGTTTCTCCGCCACGACACTCACCGACGACAATTCGATCTGGCCGCATACGCAGACAGTTTTTAACCAGGTCACGAATTGGCACGGCGCCCTTACCTTCGAGGTTCGCCGGGCGCGCCTCCAGAGAGACAAGGTGAGGTTGTACCAGCTTAAGCTCGGCCGCATCTTCGACGGTAACAATGCGTTCGCTGGACGGAATAAAATTCGAGAGGATATTCAAGGTCGTGGTTTTGCCGCTGTGGGGGTTGGGGCTGTCCTGGTTCTTGTTCGAATTTTTAGGGTGGGGTATGTGGCTCGGCATGCGTGGTGGGGGTGAGTGGGGGGGGGGGGGGGGGGGGGGGGGGGGGTCAAGTTGGAGCCGGTTTTCCCAAGTGAAGTGAAAACGACAGTGAAAAATAAAAATGAGCCACACAGTTTACTACCATAAAGGCAAAGGTATACTAAAGAATGCCGATCTGTTTCTGTCGATGCTTGAATTAAGTAGGCCTATCTTATTTTTGACATGATTCTTTTAAGACGCTCTTAGTACAAAAATAGTTTGGCTTCTTTTGGGTACCCCTGATATCTTCCAGAATTAGTGGTTCCAGCTATACTTAAGTAGGGCATCACAAGACTTTACGAAAGAAAGTAGGGGGTAAGACTCCCCTCCCCCACCAAAAAAATCATCTTACATTCTATATAAAGGTCTTTTGGGATTACCTTACCAAGGAGTTCCTTGTAGGCAAAGCCTAGTCCACTGCCTAGACTTCAGGTTAGATAAAATATATTAGCACATTAAACCTTAAAAAATACATAAACAGGTTGCAGCGTGTTGCTTCAGCAGTTTGCTTCTTTATTGCGGACAACCCATCATGTAACCAGTAGTGATTCACGCTGATATTATGTTCGGCATTAATATGGGGTATTAAAGCATGATCGGTATTACTACGGGGAATTTTCTGGGGAGGGGAATTTTTCTTAAATTTCCTATCTTTTGAGAAATAAAATCTCAAATCGGAAAATAAAATCTGAATTTGACCAATTCACTCCAAGCATTCTTCTTTTAGAAACATTGGACATGGACTTTGAACAAGCCAAGAATTCAATTGTCGAGCACGGCATCGCTGGCGTAGTAGTTGCCCTCGCCATGTGCAACGGGGATTTCGACAAGTTGGCCGGGGCGGAGTTGGTTGGTGAACGGTGTGTTGGCGTTCTCTGTTCGCAAGAGGACGGACTTAGAGGAAAAGCGCAGCGACGCATTGCGAGACAACGCTCCAGGTAGCAAGCCGCTCTCACATAGCACTTGGAAACCGTTGCACACGCCGAGCACCAAGCCGCCATCATTCGCAAACCGAACCACATCTTGCATGATGGGCGAGAAGCGCGCAATGTTCCTGTAATGCAAGAAAGCTTTCATGTATGTCGTTTGACACTTACTAATTTTCACATTCTAGTAAGCTTAAGAAACAATTATGATTATCTATACCGTATTTCCTGTAATTTGCGCCGACCTCTTTTAAGCGCCGCACCTGAGTTTGATTTAGCAAAATAAGCGCCGCCCTCTTATAAGCACTGCCCTCAAATAAGCGCTACACCTAAATGCGGCGCTTATTAGAAGCAATAGTAGCAATGGAAGCCATATTTCATTTCTCACTTATTTTCTCTTTGCCCTTTGTCTGGCTACCCTTTGCAATGTATCATCCAGTACCTCGCCCGTCCCCCATTTTATATCGTTAAACAACCCGGCACAGACTGCCCGCATCCCGATTAGATAATAACCGCCATCCTCTGCCGGTCCGATTACGATCTCGTTGTCATTTTCCAGGGCGTTAAATGCCTGCTCGATTATTTTCTGCGTCAGGTGCGGACAATCGCAGCCGATTAGTACTTTTGTTTTATATTTTTTATCCGCATCTTCAAAAGCATTGAACATTTTCTCGCCAAGGTTTTCGCCAGGCTGATGACAAGAATACATTCCCCATTTTTTCCTCTCCTATCGTAGCCACATCGGGTCTTGATCCACAAATGGTATTCATAGAACAATAGCTCTTAATTTCCGCTAGTTTGTTAGAAATCAGTCACCTTTGCAGGAATATGTTCAAGTAATATTAGTTAAAGATATCTTTTCCCTGTGGTACGATGTAGACAAGGACGATCCTTTGTGAATTAGTGTGCCAACTGCTATGGCAGAAAAATGCTTTGTTCTTGAGTTTTACGTGTTTTTATAACATTGTTTCTCGTATTCTAAACGCATTCTGTACAGAGCGCATCTGAAGCTATCAGGCAACAGAGTACCTCAATCTGATGTCATTTCCAATATGACATGACCATGTATATGAAGATGCAGTTATTATTAAAAATCATAGTTTATTTTTATATTATATTTCCCTGCTCCATTCTAATCATTTTTAGTTGATGATTAAATAAATTATTATTATTATAGCCATTATGATTATATTTTAATGCTTAAAAAATCACTAGATTTGGAAAATTTCTTTCAAATGAGTCCTTAAGCATATCTCTTTTTGAATCAATGCATCTTTTGATTTTGGCTCTCCGCAGAGGAATAATTAAAACAAATTTTTATATTTTTTTTTTGGCTAAATGGCTTTCTCATAGATTTAATCGAACGATTTTGAGAAAAAAAAGAGCAGAGGAGGAAGCCTGGTTGCCCTCCGATTTTTTTGTTACTTAAAAAGGCAACTAGAACTTAATTTTTTACGAATGTTTTTATTACTAAAAGATATACGTAACTTATAAATTAGCTTACGTAACGAACTTTTGGTGAGCTCCTCATATTCTTAATTGCTATTTGCCCCGAACTGCCTTGCCGCGCTCAGTCTCATCGTTCCCGCAACCATCCTCGGACTGCTCCTCGCGTGTGGCGCCACCGTGTGGTTGATCTCGGCCCGAGGCAGAACAACGATTCCGCTTGGCATCCTTGTCGCAGGTAATCTCCTGGCTTGGATCGCCGCCGCCCCAGCCCTGCCCCATTTCCCTCAGTTCGCCGAAATCACCGTTTTGGAGACCGAGTTACCCTTTTTACTTCTTGGGGCGCAATGCGCATTTCTTATTACTTTGCTAGTCGGCAGGGCTTAACAGTGGATCTTGCTTCAGGAACTGGGAGGGGGGGGGGGTAAAACTATGAGAAGCCTTTTCATCTATCATTTAGCTGAAAGTGTACCTTATTGTCATGCTTTAAAAATGGGAAGAAGAATGACTGGAGGAGAAAGAAAAGTTCACAAATATAAATTCTTTAAAGAAATAGTGCAGAATATCTAACTAACCATGATACTAAACGGTTAGTAACGACAAAACATTGTAGAAAGAAACCAAAAATGTTAAAACGGGAATTACATTAAAAAAGCAATTGATCTCATCACCCGTACCTAAGTTAAAATTACTTCATTTTTTTCTATTTTCCCGAATTAACCGCCCCCCTCCCCCCAGATGGTCAAATCGGGAAAACGACTATTTCTAATTTGATTTGGTCTGGTCCCTGATACACCTTCCAAGTTTCATCGTCCTAGCTTGCCTGGAAGTGCCTGAAGTAGCAAAACCAGGACAGACCAACAGAATTTGCGATCGCTATATGTCACTTGGTTAAAACCAGGTGCCATAATGATAAACTTTGGTAAGGTATCTTTCACATCCTCGAAATGCTGATGGATCAATCAGCAGGCGTCATTGCGATGGGTGGCTACAATACGTTCTGTGAAATTCTGTCGTTCGACAAACCTGCCGTTATTGTTCCGCGCACTGTACCGCGTCTTGAGCAATATGTACGTGCATCTGCTGCCGAAAAGCTTGGTCTGATCAAAATGCTGACCGAGGATGGTGGTCGCGATCCGCAGGAAATGGCCAATGCACTTCACGGATTGATTGATCAACCAAAACCATCCCACGTTACGGTCCCGAACCTTATGGGCGGGCTTGATGGCTTGCGCTCAGGCGAAACAGCCGAGGAAAGGGCAAATCTTGCGCTGAAGGAGCTGATAAGGGTCGGCGGATTCAGCAAAAAGATACTCATAATTGCTACCCCTACCGGAAGCGGATGGCTTGATCCAGGGGCGGTTGACACGATTGAGTATATTCACGGCGGTGATACTGCTATCGTCACCTCACAATATTCATATTTGCCAAGCTGGCTTACTTTGCTAGTTAATCCTGACCAGCCTTCAATATCCGCTCGAAATCTATTCGATAAGGTTTATGAACATTCCGGACGTGCGCGCGGCCGGACTATCGAATTTTCGTTGTGCGCCCGAGTTTTTCAATTGGCGTATTGAAAGGTGATCGAATGTTTTATCGCGACGACAAACTCGCCCTGTTCATCGACGGCGCGAATCTTTACGCGGCGGCGCGGTCGCTCGGTTTCGATATCGACTACAAGAAACTTCTGGTCGAATTTGCGAATCGCGGCAAGCTCCTGCGGGCGTTTTACTATACGGCCCTGGTCGAGAATGAGGAATACTCGCCGATCCGGCCGCTTGTCGACTGGCTTGTATAAGTTAAAAAAAAAACTAAGTCAAAAAACAAATGGTTTTGTCAACTGTATATCATTTGAGAGGGACCTTAGAACAGTAGAACTTTAAATTAATAAGAATTAAAATAAGAGAATTAATAATAAATTAAAATTAAATCTAATAATTAGAGAATCAAAATATTAGAATTAATAAGATTAAAAAAAGGAAGTGTAATGCAACTGGATCGTTTTAAGAAAATGTTTAATGTCACATGCTGCAAAAAAGCTTGAAACAAGGAATGTGCCATGAAAATGCTTCTTTGTCTCTCCAGCTTTGTTTGAATCCTTCTCACGCCCTCTTCACCGAACTTGGCAAGGTTCGTTAAGCGACGAGACGCATATTTGAGGCGCTCCGACTTGGACATTTTCCCTAGATCGTCATACACCTGTTCAAATTCAGGACCACATGCGCTCAAAAAGATAACAAACTCAACAGCATCGACCGTTCCTGTCCCATTTATATCCATGGCATTCCATAGGGCATTAAAGTCCTTTTCTGAAATAAAATCAAGTTTAACATCACTCAACCATTGTCGCAGATCTTCGATTGTTCCAATACTATAGCGTGTCCAGAATTCGTGTAAATGAAACGACGAAAAGGAGAAGAGCCTGGCCTCCACCCCAAAGAAATGCAAAGTAGTTTTCCATATGAAGATTAGCAGCTTGATAAATCCATGCTATTAGCGCACCTAAGAAAACGAAAGAAAATATTTGCTATTTCCAGTTTGTTGTAGAATAGTAGTGTTGGATTCATAGTGTGGCCCTCTAGATTTATTTTCCATGTCCACAAGCTACTAAATTAAAACAACCTATATCCTGAAAGCTTAGGATAATATATCAAAAAAAATCCAGCAATTCTAACTGCTTTATAACCACTGGACTTTTTTTGAATTTAGTTTCTATCTAGTAAATATCTTCAATAAGAATGAGTAGTTATCTACCCATTCCTTTGTTTGAATTAATTTTTTGAGCATTAGTTACAACTTTAGCTGATGTTTGAAGCCCTTCTTTCATAACTTTTGCGCCAGCTTTAATTTTTTCTGCATTCTTATTGTCTAGTGCAAATTTTGCAGCAGAAAATTCTAATTTAGCTTGTTTGCTTAGACCTAATCTGGCCGCCGTACCGTTTACATGGTTCCTGCCTTTCCCATTCCTGAGTCTGTTTAGCTTGTTTAAACTTTTCCGGATACATGATATCTTCAGGACCTACCAGCATACCATGTTGCGATATGCGGGCGTTTTTACTTTTCTTTCCTTTATTTTTTGGATTTTAATCGCTATTAACGGCCTGGCCTGCGGATGGCATAGCCTTGGAAACCACGAAGACGGGGTCGGTTTAAGCGCCGAATATATTAACGCCTTATACTGGACGATAACCACTTTAACCGCCGTAGGACCGGAGCCCCGGAATCGAGCGATTGAAGTACTATAAATAATGGTTTGATATGGTTTGATTTTATTGGATCTGGTTCGATTTGGACGGATTCCGAGGAGTTCAAACCATATCAAACCCGCGAAGCGCATCATGCGCGTTAAACCAAATCATTACTTTATTTTTTCAAAAAAAATTTAAAATTATGTGTTATAAAGCTCATCATTCCCATTGGGGAGGACGTCGGCACGGACGCCGTCATCACAAACATCATGCAAAAAGGTGGATGAAACATATGCTAAACGCGGAGCCGCTTTCGCCGACGATGGCGACGGTCTCGCCGCGCGCCACGTGCATGGAGACGCCGCGCACCGCATGCACCTCGCCGGTCGGTGCATCGAACCGGGTGTGCAGGTCGCGGACCTCAAGCAGCGCGGTGTCGGTCTGGCTGTCGGCCACGCTCAGCGGTCCTTCGGGTCCAGCGCGTCGCGCAGGCCGTCGCCGATGTAGTTCAGGCAGAACAGGGTGACGCACAGGAACGCCGCCGGGAAGATCAGGATCCACGGCTCGCCCTGGATGGAGTTGGCGGCCATATTCCCAGTAAGTTTCCTTCCAAAATATCAGTGGAATGACGCTGAAATTTTCTTTTCAGCGATTAAGGGGTCAAAGACTAGTTTAGGTGGTAGTCAAAAGTTTGGAATCTCTCCTTGAGCAAAATAGATTATGGCTTTATAGCGGCTACTACACATATACATAAGAGGAATGAAGCTAAGTGACAATGTCATCGAATATCCTTCGGATTCAACACGTCAAAAGAAATGCAAGTAAACTATGATGTCACTATACAATTAAAGAATGAAAAATGGATTTTGGTGCTATATAATGCCTTTTGATCTAACTTGTTACTTAACGGTGCATAAATCAAAAGTCTCAATAAGAATATATAAGCCAAAACAATCATTTATATAAGAATCAGAGAATAAATTTCTTCGCCCTTTCTTGCTAAATTAGAATTACGCTTGCCCTACTCTCCTAGCTTCCTTCCTCCAACACTGCCCGAAAGTCGTTCTATCCCCCAAGCTGTTACCAAGGTATGACAGACATGTTTCTTGTACCTCATTGCATTTACTGTCTTTTGATTTACCTCCAACCATCATCAATTTCCACTTCAACCGGCACATGTGACGACAATACATACATTGCAAGGGCAAACTTTCGAATTTAGTGGCATCGACCTCTGTATACCATTTTTTAATCACGGTATATTCTAAGTGGCATTTTGTCGTGTTAAACGACAAAGTAACTTAAGGGTGGCTGCGGGCATGAGTGCCCGCTTTGCCGCCCGCGCTGCCTTGCTCGCGGAGCGGCTGGAGCGTGACACCAGCTTCACCGTGCACCGCCCTGACGCGGGGATGTTCGCGATGTTCGACGTCGCTTCGTCGCTGTCGACGAGCTGCTGACGACACCAATTCAAGTCCACGATTTCGCCATCCAGCAAGTATCGGCGCACGTGTTCATCCGTGGCCAGCGTGTGAAAGACGGGCAGCAGACGCTGATTCAGTCTGGTGTAGATGAGCCTTGAAGACGAAAGGTCATTCACGGTGGACAACCTCTTGCGGTAGTGATCTGCGAGAGCGAGGCCCGATCGCGCCAGGGCTCTGCAACGCTAGAATAACGTTGCAGGATCAGACGGGGCGGCCTCCTCTCCGGGCCTTGGCTGGTGTTCTGCGCCATGAGGGGTTCGAAGCATCCGATGCACGGTTTCAAAATTACTACGCCACCGATCCGACCCGGCCGTTCTGTCAGACCTATATCGATCCGAAGCTCCGTTTTTTGCGCGAGCGCCACGCCGAATCTTTGCGGGTGCATTCCGATGCCGGGTAAAACGCGCTAGGCTCTGGCCCGGAAGGAATTGTCGATGAGCGAACATACGGAAGACTCCGTCCGCGCCGAACTGCACGCATGGCTGGACGAAAATTGGGATCTGGATCTAGGCCTGTTCGTGTCCATTGCACCTGGGGTAGATTAAAGTCTCCTGTTATGATTGTGTTTTCATTAGTAATTCTCATAACCCATTCAACAGAGTTGATAAGTGCTTTTATTGATCTCACTTGGCAGGGGGGACTAGGGCTTTTATACAGACATCCTATTACAAATTGAACATTGTGAAGCTTAGTTGTTAGCTGTATATGTTCTACCCAGGGTTCATACTCACTATTTATATCAAAGATGCCTACCTGGAGGGATGCTCTTGCATAAATTGCAACTCCTCTACCTTCCTCTTTTTTACCAAATATGAGCAAAATACCTAAAAACGATGACAAAATAATTTTGAAAACTTACATGGATTTTTTTTTACAAGATTCATGTTCCGACCAGTCTAAAGCCAGAAATTCTACCAAAAGGACAAAATACTTCTATTAATAGATTCGTTAGAATCAGAACACTAATTCAAAATTGATATTACTTATGCTTGTTCTTGGAAAATGTCCAAACCAAGGTCATGGACCTCATGATCGGTCAAGGGTATAATTCAAGCAACCACAGAAATGGGTCAGTTTTTTAGGGTTCGGAAATTATGTCGTTGAGGATGACAACCCCCACAGCCCTCAGGGCAAGAGTTGTAGGTTATGCCCTGGGGGCGTTCAAGGTTTATGTAGAAAGGATGGTTGTATAAGCATCGAAAGGGGCCCATTGGATTGCTAATCAGAAATTCTAGTACTCTTTTTGAGATTCAGAGTGATCAGAATGTGTATAACTCCTCCCCCCCACATACACATCGTATTTTCCCGAAAAGCATCTGATAGAGATTTTGAGCTGGCCATTTGCTGTCGTGGGAACTTCGGAAAGACGTGCCCTTGCGTATTGGTATTCATTAGGGCGATATTGCTTTGAGAGACGCCGCTATCTTTGGCAACGGCGTTAATATTGCCCCCCGGGTAGAAAGCCTGGGCGTAGCCGGAGCGATTATGATCTCGGAAACGGTGGAAAGGCAGATTCGCAATCAAGACTTTAGCACGGCGTCTATGGGACGTTTCCAGATGAAGAACCTTAGCAAGCCGCTAGAGGTTTTCGCGCTGGCTGCAGACGGACTGACGGTACCCGAAGCAGAAAGTTTACAAGGTAAGGGAGTCCGGCGTGCCGGAAAGCAAGGTGGTCGAACTGCACGGCAACGCGACCTATGCAGAGTGTCTGGACTGCGCGGAGTCCTATGAGCTCGATCATGTCCGTGCTGTGTTCGAGCCGGACGAGACCTTGCCGATGTGCGAGATCTGCGGTGGCATCGTGAAGCTCGCGACGATTTCTTTCGGTCAGGCGATGCCGGAAGGTCAAATGGCGAGGGCGGAGCATGCCACGCTGTCGGCCGACCTCTTCATCGTCCTCGGCTCATCGCTCGTCGTGTTCCCGGCCGCAGGTTGAACCACACGGCCAATCCGAATTCGCTGTCGTGCGGATGAGTATGCGAGCAGACCAGATCATGCTCGTGATGCCCGGAATCGCACCAGACAGCCTCCCCGCCGGAAAGCCCGAAAAGGGCTCGAATCACGAGCAAGACGATCAAAGGAATGGCTGAATAGACCTTCATGCCGACGTAACGCTACGACCTGATTTGGAATTTGGCGAATGGCAATTGGTTTCGGAGGACTCGAGAATCCGGCCACAGCCCGCTTCCTCTCCGGCGTTCTGACCTTGCGTTTCAGGACGGACTCCAGCACCGGAATTCGTCCATCCTTCTCAGGCCCGAACAGGATTGAGTCGGCCCCGCCGCTGATATTGCAGTGGTCCTCCAGCACTTCGCTTGCGAGTGTCCAGATGAGGGGGTGCCGGGTCGCAATCGCTTCGTGCACGGTCCACTCGAAGCAGATACCGGCATCCCCGTTCCCCTCTCGAAATTCCCGCGCAAGGTCCTGCAGGGTGATCGACTGATAGCCCCCAAGGCGATGTACTCGTGCCATCTGAAGGGAGTACAGAGTGGCCTCGAGGATGGCCCTAGATGGTTGGCCGAAAAGGACAATATTTGGCAATTTGTCGTCTTTCATCCGCAGAACGGGTCATGCAACAATAATTCTCTGTAGATATTCGACAAAAGTTTTAAATTATATCTCTTGCCGCTTCTGGACTGTTGATTGCTTATCAAGAGATTTTTTTAAGGGCTATTCTCGCTTGAAATTCCAACTTCAATAGAAACAAATTGTGTCAGTTCAAGATGAACAACAATCGATTTCATTTGAAAAAAAAACTCTGACAAATGTAATTTATAAAGTTTGAAAAAAATAAATTGATGAAAATGCATTTTTTAAGCTAATTAGAAAAAAATTAAAAGTTAAGTTGTTGTTCCAAAAATCTCAACAGGTCTGTGATAAAATTATCAATCTTGTAAGCAACATTTTCTTAGACAAGTTGAAATAAAATTTGCATGAAAAGGCTTAATTCAGAAAGCCCAGAAAAAAGAAAAGAAAAAGAGTAGCAAAGACATACTACAGTGCTAGATCGGGGCAATATATAAAAACCAAAATCAATGCCCTTATACGTCAGTTGTTGCCAGACATGCCAAAACAGTCCCTGATCCAGATTCGCTAAGCAAAACCTGTTCATTTTTTAAAGCAATAATCCGCTTAATCTGCGATAATCCGCGTGCTATTTTCTTTTATGCCATCCCTCAACTTTTATTCAATTAACACGCCAAGCCGGTCTGCCAAACCCCTTTTCCCCGCCTTCATGACCTTATCGTGATTCCAGTTGAACAGCGGCCGCAAAAGCGGCGCCATTAGATTCATCCACCATTTATTGGTTTTTACAATCCAGTCATAGCGCACCAAAGTCCAGCCCTCTGACGAGCAAAATCCTTGTAGCCGGCGGCGCGGGCTATATCGGCAGCCATGCCTGCAAAGCGTTGGCCGAGGCTGGCTTTGCGCCAGTCGTTCTGGACAATCTTTCGTCGGGCCACCGCGAGGCGGTGCAGTGGGGGCCGTTGGTCGAGGCCGACCTGTCCGACAAGGACGCAATCGCGGAGATCATCCAGCGCGAGAAGGTCGATGCGGTGATGCAGTTTGCCGCCTCCATCGAGGTGGGGGAATCCGTTACCGATCCAGGCAAATACTACGCAAACAACGTGCCTGGGACACTCGAATCCGGCCGTGACATCAGCGGCCCACGCCGCTTTGGAGACCTTGCAGCATACGACAACGATCTATCTAACAGAACCCATCGTGCAACGTGCCGAATTACTCGCCGAAATCGCCCCGGGCAATTTGCGACGGTCGTTCTTTGTCACAAGCGGTAGCGAGGCGAATGAAGCAGCCACGCTTCTTGCGAGTCACGCCACAGGTCGTCACGAATTCTTAGCGATCGAAGGCGGACTCCACGGCCGGACGAAGATGGGAATGAGCCTGACGGGGTTTTTTATGTAGCTACTGGTATCAAAATTCCATTTTTAGAGTTTCGGTTACTACGAACTGTTTGATCGAAGTCACTTTAAGCTACGAAATTTTTTTATCCAAGTTTCGTCATGTTAAATTAGCTGTAACTAACGGGATTGCTATATAATGGAAGGGTATTTTTCTGGGCATCAATTTACAAGATTCACCCATCTGGGTAGTTCGAACTATGTCTGTGCACTGTCAGTAAATACTCCTCTTTTCAGCATAAGCAGCGTACACAAGAAAGGTCCCAGATTTTGGAGAGGATTAGCAAGAGTATGGCGGATTGTCTCTTGCAGAGTAGCATCTTCAAGTTCAGGAGGTGGAACTAGGGAACTTTGGAGAAGTGCATCAGCCGAGGGTCTTCTGGCTGCATCATGTTCTAACAATAATCTAATAAGCTCCATTTTGTGGTCATTTAAAATTTCAGCAGCTTCAGCTGGAAACTCAATCGATTTTTTTCGCAAGTCACTAATAATTTTTACACGTTCCATACCAGTTGACAGATGTGGCCACGACATTTCAAAAAATATCACACCTAGGCTTACGATTACCAGTGTAACTCATACTATTGCTTATAATTTTGCAACTACCGGCACTGCCACTACTAGAGCTGCTATTTCTAATACAAATGTCGAACCAGGAGAAAATAAATTAACTCCATCGGTTGTCGAAATGGCACATAGACACAACATCTAAGTATCAGAATAGGAGAATAAGTTGAAACTGTCAACCAAAGTTTAGGGGATGTAAAATAAAAAATCTTAAGAAAAATGTTTTCTATTTAGATTGCTAAAAACAAATCTGTTCAATATACAAAGAACAGCTGTATACCTTCCAAAAAATTTAAATTTTCTTTTCAACTATGCGAAACTTTGCAGCTTACTACCTTTAAACAGACTGATACTTTTTTCAATTTAAGCAATCCACTATAGTTATCTACCAAACATTGCCATTACTTTCATTATAACAATAAGACTGTAATTACTTTTACTTTCAAATGATCAGTGGTTTTTGTTCGATAGTTCTTGGACAATATTCAATACTTCGTCTTAATTTACCTTTGATGAAAATAACGATTTGAAGATTGTAAGAAAGTGAGAAATAGATTTAAGATTGTAGCACGAGTACAGACGGATATATTGCGTTTGTTGAAAAAACAAACGCGTTCAAAAATTAGAGTCGAAACAGAGTAAAAACAACCTCTTAAGACACCATAAAAAATAAGAAGTGATTAAATTATTAGAATGGCTTTGCGCAGATAGCTCATGCTTATTGGTTGCATTTGTTTCCATTACTATCTAAAAAAAAACAGACTTGAAAGGAAGATAAAAAAAACAATAGACTTGAAAGAAAACATGATATATTATATTAAGTGAATGTAAAAGTTATGGGCAGCAAGTAGGGACGAAGCTTCGCGTTTGTAGCGATTAGCCTCACCTCGCTGATGAAGAAGCGGGTAAGCGAAATTGCCGGCCCGATCAACATCCGACCGAACAGTGTATTGTTGAACGTCAAAAGCGCTTTCATGAAACGGCCGCTGCCATTCCAGTCATTCGCATAAACATACCAGCTTTCAGGATCATCAAGAGGGTCGGTCAGCTCACCGGTATCGTGATGCGCGATATGGGTGTCGCGAAAACGGTCAAACGGGAAAACCCAACCGATGGGAATAATGCTATTTGACGGTCTACGCGTATTGGATGTCAGCAGTTGGATTGCCGCACCGGCGTGCGCCGTAATGCTTGCTGACCTAGGGGCGGACGTCATCAAAATTGAGCCACCAGAAGTGGGTGACATGTATCGCAACTATTTCGACATGCCGCCCAGCCCAGTGTCTGACGTCAACTACACCTGGATTCTCGATAACCACTCCAAACGCTCACTCACGTTAAATCTCAAAACCGACCAAGGACGTTCGATCCTTGATCAGCTCATTAAACAGTGTGACGTGTACATCCAAAATGCTGCAACATGTTCACTATTTAATTCTAGAGACTACATTGTTCAAAAATTTATTCTAGCAAAATTTCTCTTACTTCTTGACCTTCATGCTTATTTTGATTTTATTTTGTCAGCAAAGTATTTAATGCTCTGGCACTAATTCTGTTGAACTACTAAGAAAAAAAAGTGCAAGCAAAGCTAAGTTTTTGATTTTTAAGGTTTTTAAAGTGCCAAAACAACCCAACCAAATAGTCTAGTGGTAAACAAGAGGGGGAGTGGAAGAAAAGAAGGAAAATGCTTCACACCGAAAGAAACCCCTTCGTCTGCACCAACCGGATCAGTTTGGTAGACACCTGGTGGTAACTTTACGAATTCCGGTTCATCAGATTGACGTGTTATAGGCCTTACTCGGGCATATCTATCATTGTGCACCGCCAGAACAAGTTCGTCGCTTCCAGTTAAGGCATTTTCCTGTGGTAAGTAAGTAGCTAAACCAGCGTAATCGCCTTGATAATTGCAATGATAGGGAGTCACGTCAGAAACAGTCAGATTAACACTGTATATGTTGTTGGAGATAGTTGAGATATCACTTTTATATTCAAAAATATACATTGCATAAAAATAAATTTTTAAACTACAGAAAAAGTAGGTAAAAACTCAAGATACCGTTTTCATATCCATGTAAAATAAAATATTATTTATTTTAGCAAAAGCCCATAAGACTATCGGAAGTCGCAAAGACAATATTATTCAGAAGTAACAAAAAAGGAACAGATAATAGAAATAAAACGAAATACGGAGAGAGGGCCGGGGTCTTAAGAAAAAACAGAAAGAAATAGAAATTAACATTTTTAAATAACTTGAGGTTATTCCGACCACGCGTATGTTTGCTCTTCATTTTCATTTTTGACTTGCTCATATACTTGGTGTTGCATGTCTTATAATCGCGTACGTCCTTTCTATTTATTTTCATTTTTGGCATGCCGCCATGTTTCTTCTAACTGTGTGTATTTTTGCTCTTTATTTTCCTTTTAGACTCGCTCACATTCTTCGTTCTAATGCTTGGCATTTCTTCTAACCGCGCGTCCCTTTGCTCTTCATTTTCGTTTTTGACACGCTCTAATTATCATTCTTGCATATGTTCTAGCGTTGTTTCTGGTGGCCGCGGGGCACCCGCACCTGGCTCCACTATTTGACGAGATTAGCCCAGGCGAGCGTGAGTTACAGAGCTGGTATGGCATGCAGCTCTCGGGCAATACGGTGCGGAACCTCATCATGCTGGTGGTGTTCGTGGCCACCGGTGCGCTCATGGGATCGATCGGTTGGCTCGCGAGCGCCGTGTCCGGCGCTACCAAAGCGGCGCGGCCGTTTCTTTGGGGGGTGATCCTCGGGGGCGTCCTGTGGCTCGTGGGCATGACCAACCTCCCCAACTAGCAGTGCAGGGATGGCAAACAGCATCCACCAGCCGGACCGGTTGGTATCGTGAAGCCTGCGAATACTGGAAGAAAAAAACGGCAAGGCCAGCAATATGGCAACCAGTGTCACCACATAACGCTCCTGCACATCCTCATTGGGCAGATAGCCAAGAGCGGGAGCGATGAATTGAAGGTCAATCCATCCGGCAAGCATGTAAAACAAGAACAGCAATGCAAGCCAGCGCAGGTAACGGCTGCGGGACATGCGTCCGCTGAATTGTGCGTATTGCCGTAACGGCGATAATCACGTACTCCATCGACGTTAAGCAAAACCAAAGACCTAGAAGAAGCGCGTGTATCCTTCACTTCTTTTATATACTTTCCTATTATCCCAACTACTTTGTTTTGCAGGGTTTTTACTCTTGGAATTACAGTAAAAGTTACAGCTCCAGATTAGAGAGCCGTAAGAGTTATGTGGGTAAATAATTGGGTGGCATATCTTTAGTAGAAATCGCTTTGGCAGAAAGTGCTGCAACGTTCGTATGATTCCTACTCCTCTGGGAATTACGGATGAAATAGCGTGACGCCGACGCCGATGCGCTGCATGTCCGCATGGCGCTGGAGATGGGCGGTGAGGCCGTCCATGTCGGTGCCGCGCCGTCGGCCGAAAGTTATCTGGTCATCGACAGGATTGTCGACGCCTGCAAACAGACCGGCGCCGAAGCCGTGCACCCCGGGTATGGCTTCCTGAGCGAGAACAAGGCCTTTGCCGAACGGCTTGAGGCGGAAGGCATCGCCTTCATCGGCCCGCCCGTCCGTGCCATCGAGGCGATGGGCGACAAGATCGAATCCAAGAAACTGGCCGTTGGAGCGGCTCTATAATTTACTCCATAGCCTCCCTTCATTCCAAGGACGATTTTTGAGTAAGGTTTTTTTGTGGTAAGATCACACTGTTACGGCCTGCAGTATTGTTAATAACTGGTCAAACACATTGGAAGTGGCGTCCCCCTCATCCCCTCATACATGTCACTTCTGTTCATTAGCATTTAAGAAGAATACATAATAATAAATTATGCTACATGCATGTTCGCCTTCACTTTAAAAACACTTAGGAATTGAAATTCTATTGTTTACAACTTCAAGATGCTATGAGGAGGTTTGACCCCTCGTCAATACCTCCATTTTTACGCTAAAGTATTTTCAGTACTTTCAAAAGAACTATCTATTCTAACTAAACAGCCTTTGTGATACAGGGGCCATTCTTAAGGAATTGGAAAAAAATTCGAACTTTAGCGTAAAGAGTGAGGTACTGACGAGGGGGCAAACCCCCTCATATATATAATAATTTCTGTTTGTTTTAATGTTGATCCTTGTGTCCAGTTGAGAAAACTTGTTTTTTTTTATATTTTATTTCCATAAGGAATGAAAAGTATCCTGACTAACCTCCTGACACGCTCCAAGCAGATTCCATTTTCTTACAAGTATAGCAGTATACCCAGTGGTTGCAGGGTTGAACCAACCATGTGGTTGTCAAAGAATGAGATGAACTGATTGTCTACATCAGTTCCTCATCAAGTCAGGAATAAGATTTTTAAATGCTTTCTTGTCTGCTCAAGACCAGATGTCCTGGAGGATGCTGTGGTTTGCTGTCTTGACACAGGCTCCTAATTGGCAGGATAATTGAGTCATGTAAATCACATCTAGTTTTCCTCTTGTTACATCATCGGCGAGTGCTTTCGCGGCAACCGCAACGCCACTTCCCTTGGAACAAGCTGGTCGGTTGCTAAAAGTTTTTACAGCGCGGCAATAGGTGCCGCGGTCGCAGAAGGCTGGATACAGAGTCTGGATCAACCCGCGAGTGATTTTCTGACCGAATGGCTGGGCACAGACAAAGAAGCCATCACCATACGTCAGCTCCTTGAGATGCGCGCGGGCTTCGCTGCGGATGTCGGTGTCTTCTTCTCTGACGACCATACAGCGTACGCCTTGAATTTCCCCTTTTTTTGAAAGGGTATTTTTGATCCTGGGTCTCCAAAAAGGTGAAGGGTATTAAGCCAAATTTTTAAGGAAATGTTGAGAGGGATGTCGAACACAATTAAAACATACTCTAGGCTTTCTGGTTATGAAAAGGGAATATCAACAATATCTAAAAAACAACTGAGGGCATTTAGCTGAAACTTATCGAGATATGCTGAAGAGATGTTAAAGAGAGATTGGAGGGCAATTTCTTTGCCCTCGTTTTGCCCCTCTGCCAAACACTGAACAGAATTTTTAAATCGTTGGAGACAGTCGATGATTCGGGTATTAGTGGTAGATGACGAACCTCTTGCCAGAGAAGGGGTGTTGCTCAATCTGGCCGGACACAAAGATGTGCAGGTTCTGGGTGAATGTGCCAATGCGGCTGAGGCAATAGAAGGGATTCGGCGCTGGGAACCCGACCTGGTATTTTTGGATATCAAGATGCCCGGAGGCACAGGGTTCGACGTGGTAAAAACCATAGGTATTCACAATATGCCGCTGGTGGTTTTTCTAACGGCGTATGATGAATATGCCATTGATGCGTTTTTTTTACCATCGCTTCATATTTAAGTGAGATTTGGAAAATTTATATGCTGCTGATTTGATCGCAGATTGCAGTTCTAGCGCCCTTTTTAAAGGTTGAAGTGACTGTTGGGTAAAAGCCCAACTCCTCTGCCTCTTTTTTTCCTACCCGGACCTTCCTAACCCCTGCAGTATCGGATAAAAATTTCCCGATAGCCATTTTGCTTTTCTTTTTTTTTTAAAAGAAATGATTCTTCACTTTTTTTCGACAATCCTTTTTTGGAAAACGTTCTTTTAAGTTAATTCAAAGTTGTGGAATAAAAAAGTATTTATCAGTCTTCATGACATTAAATTACACGGCGTAGGTTCGGATTTGTTTCTGTCAACTTAAATCTTGTCTTCCATATATAAAACCTTACTGTATTTACCATTGAGAAAAAAAAATCTTTGCAATAGATTTTCTTTGTTTAAGGCAATTTGAAATGGTGGTAGTTAATCTTATAGCAAGTTTCTTTCTATTGCCAAGTCCAGCAGCTCAGGAGTTTCCTTTTTTAATGTAAGATTGCTCTTTTGTGGTTTCAATGTTTTGATTGACAGAAAATTATTAGCATTTGACTTCATTTTTGTTAGGAATAACAGAAAATCTCCCAGACATGTGATATTCAATCTGCTTCTTTTTTTGTTAAAAGGTTTGCGATGAAATTAAAATGACGAGGAAAACGCTATAGAAAGCTTAATCAGAATTCCCCATTGTCTTGGATCTTTTTCGGTATTTCTACCCGCAGCTAAAGTATTGACTATCCTTTTTTGAATTTCAAATTTAGCTCCTCATTAGTGCTAAGATCAGATAACTCCTCTTTTGGTATCATATGACACGTTAGTACTCGTTTCTACCGAACCGGACAGACCGATGAAATTTGATCCAGGGTATCTCTACGTAGAAGCAGGTGAGGAATTTGGTCGCTGGCACCCAGCAACCTATGCGGATGCAGGTGTCGCTCGGATCAGCTTCGGAAGTGCACAGTTGGCGCTTGAGCACCTTTTACAAAACGAAGGTACTGCTTATTTGCCCCTCCGCATCGTTGAGCCGTATCTGGAAACCAAGAAACTCTATGTGTTGGAGCATGCTCCCGTGTTTGAACGGGAAAGTTTTCTAGTATCGTGTATCGATTTTGCCACTCTTTGGTTTACAGTAAACATAATCGTTTCACAATTCATTTTACGACATCAAACATAATTCATTTTACGACAAATACTATATTGGTTATAGGTTATATATTGGTTATATGCTATAACCAATATTGGTTATAGCATATAACCAATTGGTTATATGCTATATATTGGTTATATTGGTTATATGCTATACCTACAAAATTACCGACCTGGGCATTACAATCCCCAAATGAAAATACCGTATTTCTACCTGGGATCCTCTCTGTTGAGGCTTTAGTTTTCACTTGCAATATAACGTCGTAAATAAATGGCAAATACTTGCTGGCTATAATACGCGAGGTGATCTTACATGAGATAAATACTAGGGAGAAACGATATAATTAATGGGATGGGATGGGATGACGTGGGATTTAATGAGACAGAATGTGTTGAAACCTTGCAAAATGTGTAATGTACATTTTTTCGTGAATTTCCCAAATATTGAAGTTCAAATAAGTTATCATTTTTCAATATCTGGTGATTCATCAAACGAATTGCTGTAGAACTTGAGTACATCTAGAACAGATCAAGTGCACGTATATGTATATATGAGAAATTCGAATAATATGTTAAAATAATTATGACAACACACAACAGTTAGCTCGTTTGTGAAATGGAAGTTTTTTTAATTCAGGCAATGCATCGGTCATTGTCGAATTGTCCTGATACCTTGAAAAAAACAAAGCTCGATGTTTTAAAAAACGTTTTCAAAATTAGTCAAAAGAAGAACATACGTTGCATGTGGTCGTCGTGTTAATGTTGATTCAGAGACGGATGATAGATCAACCATTGGCGGCCGTGTTGGTCGGCGTGAGCGTGCCTTCGTTGAAGAAGTGCTTGTGCACCCGGTCGCCGAAGCGCACCACGAACTCCGGGATCTGCCGCAAGCTGGGCAGCAGCCCGGCGGGATCGGAGGTGTAGTACGGGTTGGGCTGGTTCTGTCGCTCCAGGATGTGGTCGATGTCCCACTGGTAGAACCGCCACGGGGCGTCATTGGGACCGCCGCCCACGGCGCGCCAGTTGTTGGTGGTCGCAATGTCGGTGTTGCCGGAGTAGCGGATGAAGATGACCCAGGCATTGGCCAGTTTGCGGTGGTCTTCCAGAAGGGTCTCGGGTTCATTCGCATTGTCAAAGCTCAGCATGCAGAGGCGGTCGACCTTCTTTTTGCATTCTTCGATGGTCTTAAAAGCCAATGGGCAATCGCCGAGTTCGCTGATCAGCTTGTGGAACTGGTAGTCCAACGCATGAAACGTTTCCGGTTGGCCGGAATCGATTGACTGTTGCTGCTGATCGAGATTGCGTTCCATGGTCGCCGCGCGGGAACTATCCCAGACGGTGCACGCATGCCGGATAACCTCTCGAGGACGAAGTCGGGTTTCGTGAATCCGAGGGAAACCTGCGGGCTCAGCTTCCAGATACGCGCGTCGCCCGGGAAGCTGACCTGGACCTTGTTGCCCCAGTCGCCGGGCTTCTCCTTGACGGTTCCCCCGAGCTTCTGGGCTCGCTCGATGAAGCGCATCCGGAACAGCTGCTCGATCGTGGACTCGTCGAGCACGACTCCCGGGTCCTGCTCGACCGGCACGAATGCGCGGGGCTCGCCGTCGGTGCCCACGCGCAGCAGCTTCGCGAGCGCCTGCTCGACCGCCAAACCGTCGATGCGGTTCTCTGAGACTGGCTGGGTTTAGTGGGCCGGCCGGTGGCTGAGTCGCTGTGGCTCGGCTGGCTCGTGGGTTGTCGCGGAAGTCAGCGCGCATGTCGGCGTGACATGCGTGTTGCTCGCAAGGCGCTGCGACGACATGGCTTGTCGGTGGGCAAGTTGAGGAGCAGCAACGCGGCGAGCGGCGCGCAGGGCCGGCGACAACGGTGCCGAACTTGCGCGACGCGTCTCACTAGCGTGTAGCGAGGGCCCAGCTTCAGGTCTGTTGTTGTCTTTGTCGATAACGGTGACCTGATCCAGGGTAACCCGCTTGGCGATTACATGGCCAAGGAGCGTGGCCTTAAGGACGGCGAAACCCACCCGGTCTATAAGGCAATGAACCTTCTTGGCTATGACGCGGCCAATATCGGGAATCACGAGTTCAACTACGGGCTTGAGTTCCTGGACAAGTCGCTGGCCGGTGCCAACTTCCCTTATGTAAGTGCCAATGTTTTTATCGATGATGGCGATGGCAATGCGGAAAACGACAAACCGTATTTCGAGCCCTATTGAGGGCCATAATGTCAGTAGTAATACAACACCATTGAAGAAAGCAAATTGGCAGGAGTATGGGCACCAACATGAAAAACTATTGATTCAGGTATTAGTGAATACAGAAACATCAACAGGTAAAAAATTTGTATGTTCCAAGGAAGCTTACTGAAAGCAGCCAAGAAAGCTATTCTAGTGAAATGTAACTCAAAGATGGCTTACAAAAGTAACATTTGGTGGAATAGTGAATGGGAAGATGAAAAGAAGGGCTATGCTTCAGTAACAACTTAAGAAATTTGATGCTCAAGATTTTTGGCCTGATAAATTAAGATTAAATACATAAATAAATAAATGTTAAACTAGAGTGAACGATTTCTTTTCCAGGAACCCTCGCCGCTCAAGGTTTTATTAATTTTTTTTTTCATTTTGCATATAAAAATAAAAAATTTCTCCGGGTGCATCGAAAAACATAAATTCAAAACTGAAAATGAACAACCATTGACCATCTCGCGTAAGAAGACCAATCTGAAAAGCTAAAGCAAATGGGATGGAAAAAATATCTTAAGTAATGATAAAACAACCGGGGAACTATATGTATATGGATAAAGAACAGTTAAATGATTTGGGAAAATTTGATTTGATTTGGTGTACAGGTGTTCTCTATCATAATGCAGAGCAATTAAGATTTTTAAGAAAACTGTACAAACAATTAAATATAAACGGCACCCTTGTACTTGAAACGGCAACGGCAAGAAGATTTAATTGGAAAAAAGAGCAAGATTATGTGGAAATATATTATCCGGAGACATATAGGGGGACTGGTACGATAACTCATCTTCCAAGTTCGGGTGCAGTATATGCATGGTTATTCAGGTCAAAGGAGGCCATATGGGGTAAGTGTCACATTCGAACATAGCAAAAAAAACAAATAAGATATCGGCTGTTTTTTTTTTTTTTTTTTTTTTTATACGCAACTTATCTAGAAGATTTCTAGATAAGTTGTATGGCGACATTAAAACAAGGCGCCATATTTCTTAAGATAGTTTTGCTTGTCCAGTCCTTGGGGACAGGCCCACCAGCTAAGCCTGACCGTGGTGGGAAGAGCAGCAAAGGTGAGTCAAATTAAGTCAAAGTATATTTGTAGTCAATAGCTTACCTTTTTCATTATAATTATAATTTTTAGATTTCTTCTAATTTGAGTGCAAAAGAAAAGCTATTATGCTTACCTTTTTCATTTATCATTGTACTTTTTAGATTTCTTCTATTTTGAGTACAAATGAAAACTATCATACTTACGTTTTTTCATTATGATTATCCTTTTTAGATTTCTTCTATTTTGAGTACAAAGGAAAGCTATTATGCTTACCTTTTTCATTATAATTATAATTTTTAGATTTCTTCTAATTTGAGTGCAAAAGAAAAGCTATTATGCTATTCTGTGCGTCCATCGTGTTGCGCGTCAGATTAAAACTTAAGGCGTAGATTTTCTTTTGGTAGATCTCAACGATTTGATCGTAAGCCTCGAGATTTCCCGCCTGAAATTCCCTGACAAGCGCTTCTTCAGCTTCTTTGGTTTCCTTATTTTGAGTGAACGACATATTCTGGTACTTCCCAATATATAAGGGCTGTCTTTGTTTACTGGTCTCCCAATACTACCCCAAAACAGCGTCCTCTTGGACGTTCCAGAAATTTCACTTTCCCTAATATATAGATGCTACTGGAAGCAAAATGATATGAAATAGGCAAAGGGAAATGAAAATATATACAAACGAGTAAAACTTTTAATTAAGCTGGTGATAAAACATATACTGGTAAAAGCTTAAACATTTTGGGTCCACGACTGGATGTAAAATGAAATGAAATGATTTAAATGAAATGAAAATGGATGAAAATAGGTAAAACTTTTAATTAAGAAACTCATCCACGATTTATCAATGGAATAGAAAGCAAAAGTCAAAATTTTTCACATAAAATGGAAAGAATAAGGAATGTTTTGATTATCATTAACATGCTTATGCTAGCTTGTGTGCTATTTTAGCCAATAAATCATAATCTATTCTATTCTAAAGGTGTTCAAAGTCATGCCACAAAATGCATAAATGGTCTCCAAGGTATGCCACACAATGAGAGGCTGGAAGCACATGCAACTCCAAACACTTGTCTTCAGACACCAGTGTGGTGACATGATGCTGACCTATAAATATAATAGCCAGCCAAAAAATACTCTCTTCACAGAACATGCATGTCAGCACCATATAAGTGGCCATTTGCAAAGACTTTCTATCACGGATGAAAAGACAAATGCAATGAGGGTAGCTTCGTTGCCGCCGATGATCGTCGTGTGAAACACGTAGCGCAGGACGACCAGCAGGAACACCAGGGCAAGAATAGCTCCTAGCGCCATCTGCATCAGCAGCACCAGAAACCGTGTTACCGGATCGCGTCTACTGGCCAATGTTTCCCGCCGCAATTTTCCTGGCACGCCGGATATCGTCATCGGTAACGACCCCTGACTCGACGTAATACTGATAGACCGGACCCACGAGAGATCGAAACGCTTCCTGCGCACAGGTAAATCAAAGCAAGTGGGAGCAACTGGGTGATTCGATATGGCGGGAGCTGAAAAGTCTGGTACAAATCACCCGCGAAGGAGATGAAACTATGGCGACTTTGATGCCGGAGCAACAATATTTTCTTTATCAAAATCTACGATTGCAACTTGAAGCGAGCCGCTTTGCCGTATTGAGACAGGACACTCAAAACCTGCAGGTCTCAGCCGCATTTATTATTTCCTGGCTAAAAACGTATTTTGACGTAAGTGATAAAGAAGTAGCTAACATCCTGGAGTCGTTGGAGAAAGCCAGAAGGTAGCGCCCTCCAGCAATTCAAAACGATCGGCGCGATAGAAAATGGCGGAAAATTCATTATCCGGCTCGGGTTTCGTACTGCCGTCCGTACGGCAAAGACCAAACCAGCGATAGCCTGGCAAAAGACTTTCCAAATCGTCTAGCTGAGCTCGGAAAGCTTCTTGTAATCCGACGATATCGGCTTCATGATAACGGATCATACTGGCGGCCAAATCTTTACGATTGGGCCAGTAGTTGAAACCATCGTTTGGATTGGGATAGCGGGAATATATTCCGCAGCCAACTGCATTAATAATTCCTAGGATATATGCGTAGCAATAAATCTGCTCCCAGAATCTGCAATTCAACTTTTTATAATACTATTCTAAAATCAAAAATGCCTCTACATATATATTCTGTGGGGCCTAATGAAATTTTGAAAAAACATTTGACTTAACTTGGGTAATTTTTGTCAGACAATTTCAATCTTCCAGCTTTTTTTAGTTTGTTCGTTTTTTATTTAGATTCAAGGCTGTTTTCGTTTCCTATAATTTCAAAAGATCACAAGATCAGCTTCGCCTGGCGGCGGCTGCCGCGCGCGAGGGGACTTGGTGTCAGGCGACGATCGATACGGGAACGGGCATCCGATCGATGCTCGGTTCACTGCAGGCGCCGGTTGCGGTTTTCGGCCCGAACAACTTTCCGCTCGCGTTCAACGGTGTGTCGGGTGGCGACTTCGCCGCTGCGATCGCCGCTGGCAACCCGGTGATCGCGAAGGCGAACACCGGTCACCCGGGGACGACGCGACTGCTCGCCGAAGAGGCGCACGAAGCTCTGAAGGATACCGACCTTGGAGGAGGAGCGTGCGTAGCTGTGTTTGCCTCAGGCGGCTTGGTGCTGCAGTGTGTTGTTAGTAGTAGTTACACTTCCACACAAATCTTTGCAGCATATTTTGCAGTAGACAATGTTTGGGTTGTTTGGAGATTTTGAAATAAAATTCAACAAGGCAGGATCCAATACCGAACTCAAAAAATTAGTTTCTCGATTTCTGTTTATGCGGAAGCTTTGCTTTTTTCCCCACTTAAGTTTATTAGTTCTTTCCAAGGATTGTTCAAGACATCAAACAGTTCGTGGGCATCATCATAGGCAGCAACGGTTGAGGCCGCAGAAACCTGGGCACCGGGGCTGTCAGCTTCAGGGCAGAAAATATGACACTTGTATCCAAGCTTACCAGCGGCAAGTGCTGTCATGCGGCCAAGCTGACCACCACCCATGATGCCGATGGTGCTGCCGGGGGCGAGGGGATGAACGTTCTTGCTCATGGGCTCAGGCTTCGTCCACGGGCGCGTCGGCGACGGCGGCGGTCTGGTTTTCGCGGAACGTTGCGAGAGCCTGATCGACAGCAGGGTCGTGCAGGGGCTCGCAGTCACGGCAACCAGCCACGAGCCAGACAACTTGGTACCCGGTACGAGTTACTGTTGGCGGGTGGTGTTACAGTATGCCAACGCGGCACCCGAAGCGACTGCATCCTTCGGCTACCATCCGGTTCCGCCTGCTGTTACCGGGCTTGGCGTCGATACCATCCAGCCTACCAGCGTTCGCCTTACCTGGCACGACACCCCTGTGGCCGCTGAATACGAGGTGCAGGTAGCCGATAACCCAGGCTATCTCAACGCCTATACCGCAACAGACCTTACGGGGTGGATCGGCTGAAGGGCGTCGAGGCAAAAAGCAAAGTGATTGTTCTGCTTTCCGACGGCGAAAATACGGCTGGCGTCAATTCACCGGAGGATGCGGCAGAAGCAGCCCGGGCGTATGGCATCCGCATCTATTCGATTGGAGTGGGCTCCGACGGCACCGCGCCGTTTCCCTCGGTCGATTTGTTCGGGCGGCAGGTGCTGATGCCCCGGCAGGTGCGTCTGGACGAAACCACTCTGAAGAAACTGGCTGAGATCACCGACGGTCAGTACTTCAATGCCCAGGTGGTAAATCCTTGTGGCCAGAACCATGGGCACCAGAGGAACGCTCGAGCGAAAGCGGCTCCGAAAAGCAGGGAAAAATAGAAGCCACCAGCTTACCAAAAAGAAAAGAGTTGTAATGTGTAATATTACATGTTACAATAACTTCATTGCATGATTAGATCATTTAAAGACCGCAGACTGAAACGACTTTACGACCGAGGCGACGGAAGCAAATTGCCGCCGGAAATGTTGGCGCGGATCGAGGAGATTTTGTTCACGCTCGACAACGCTACAGACGTTCAGGGTCGTAATAGACCCGGATGGGGAATTCGTGGCTCATCTGCTTCCTCCCTGCCTGCATGCCGGGGCACCCGATGGGGCGCGGGCGCCTGCCCTCCCCTTAGCCGCTCAGCTCATACTCTGCCAGCACATCATGGCGGGCGCCCTCCGGCGACAGGGTGGAGCGGAACAGGGCAAAGCTCTCGACCCGGCAGTCGTGGCTGAAACCCGCACTGCGTTCGAGGAAGCGGCCGATCTTCTCAACCTGCCCCGCCTCCAGGTGGCGCGGGAAACGGGCCAGCGTCACATCGCACACAAGGCTCTTATAGGAAGGGTGGTCGTATATACTTCGGAGGGTATTCTTCAGATTGGTGATCAGAGGTTCTAATGTGTTTTTAAGGGTCAAAGTGATCACAGGGGAGCTTCCCCTTCCCACACACATATGTCATGTTTTACCGAAAAGCATGAAATAGAAATTTTTATATATCCATTTTCAAATAGTCCACAGATCATATAACAAGGCATTTGGGGTTGATACAAACCACCACAGCCTGGGGGCAAGGGTTATAGCAAGTTATACCCCGGGGTATTTTGCGATGATGTTTCTGGCATGGCCCGCCATGGCAGACATGCAGGCAATTGACGGATTTGAGATCGACCGGACAGAGGTCAGTGTCGGACAATTCCGAGAATTCACAAAGGCCACCGGTCACGTCACCGCTGCTGAAAAAGCCGGTGGCGGGCTTGTCTATGGGGCCGGGTGGGAACAGAAGAATGGCTGGGTCTGGTCGTCGCCGTTCGGTACCCCTGCAGAACCTGACGAGCCCGCTGTCCACGTCGCATTTGCAGATGCGGACGCCTATTGCACATGGGCGTCGATGTTCCTGAGAAAGTTTAAAATTAAAACTTTTCTTCACTAGACAGTTATTTCAGACAATTTTTAAATTATTTAGTGGCCTGGGCGGCACTTGACTTTTTACTAGTTTGCTGCTATTGCTGTGGTATTGTTTTGTGCTTTAGTGGTGTTCTTTTATTTCATTGAAAAGATTCTCATATTTATTTCGGAGTTGTGTCGTACTAATACCAATCTCAGTAACATAGCAAATTATATCTTCAGTTAATTTATGTAAAATATATCAATAAGCATTAACACCTAAGTTGTCCATCCTTGGATGTCGACAATGATTACTTTGCCAATAGAAGCACAAAAAGAGAAATGGCTGAAGGCCAACAGCAGATCTTTTCCTTGCACATCTCCTTTTTTCACATGAGTGAAATTGTTAGTAATCTTCACAAAGTTCCCCGCCATGTACGGCTCAACATTGAAATATCGTTCAAGCTCATCCTCCACCTCCACATCTAAAAGTTCAACCAGCACAGTTGGCAGATATTGCACTTGACCAAACGCAAGACCTACGGGAAAAATCTGAGTTCACAAGAGGTCGATGAGATCGCAAAGGAATTCCCGCAAATGGCCAAGGAACTGGATTCCGAAAATCAGGTCTATCTTGCCACCGGTGTGGTGCTGGACACCTATCAGTTGTTTTCCAAAACACCAATCAATTCCCTTGATGATCTAAAAGGCAAAAAGGTCGCCGGAGCAGGTTATAATCTGCGTTATCTTGAAGGGATTGAAGGCGCTGCCGGAGTGCGTGGCGGCCTTCCAAACTTTTACAATATGGTTCAGACTGGAGTTGTCGACGCGGCGATGTTGTGGCCGGAAGAGTCGCCGCAGAAACCTCTCCAGTAATATCGCTCACTAATCTCCCCCTTCTTTAACTCATGAACTATTACTTTATACTACAGTGCGCTATTTGTCGTAATTCATTGAACGAACCATCCATTGAATATCAAGCGAATCCATCCCCGACCAACGATAATGGATTAAGTATTGCATTTGGTAATTGTGGGCATGTATTCCATTTAGATTGTATCCAACGTTGGCTCAAGACACGTTCCGTTTGTCCCCTTTGTAACAAGGAATGGGACTTTGCGAAAATTGTAAGTGAGGTCCACGACGCGCACCAGGTTGTGGTTGCGGTACGTGAGGATGTCCTCGTTCGTCAGCAGACCGGAGCGCACGTGATCGGCGCGCACGCGGAGCGAGATCTCGCGCGTCGTCATGCCCTGGAGGTTCAGGCCCGCCCGCGGCAGCCAGAGCTGGAGGGCAAGCGCGGCCGCGGAGTGGTCGCCCGGCACGCCGACCTCGAGGCCTTGGATCTCCTCGGTGCGGTTAAGCTTGCGCGCCACGAGCACCGGCCCCTGGTGGTCGCCGTAGGCCCCGCCGCAGGGGCTTCTTTGCCTTCACCCTAACAGACTTTTTCCGGAGACACATGCAGTCGCTTCTGCTCGCAGTCTTCACCATTGCCGGAATCGGCTTCAGCATCATCGCGCTGTTCAAAGGCTCGGCCGGCATCATCTTCATCGTGCTGTTCATCGTCTTCTCGTTCCTCGTGCCGCGGCTCCGCTTCCTCTACGCAACACTCCTCTCCGTCGTCGCCATCATCACCTTCTGCGTGGTGTACTGGATGGTGGAGGTGGAGACGGGCGACGTCAGCGCCTCGACCTTCCTCTGCATCAACAATTTGTCCATGTACATTTTTTTTACATTTCAACGGGTTAGACATTTTTTTCAACAACCTACCTCTACTCCCTCTCCCTCTAGAGCGTCCTGACTTGTAATGACTTTTAAAATATGTGTGTTATAAAATTGAAACCTTGCAAAATAGATCTTCTGCTTAAATGAAGTACAACAAAATTGTTTTCAGCTTCACAACTTTACTCAATCCAATTTATAAGGTTTTAAAGATATGTAAATACATTTCCTAAATTTTGAAAAAAACAACAACATTGATATTTATTTTTTATGAACGTTTTTATTAGTAAAAATATACGAACTTACGAATTTACTTACATAATGAACTTCTATATTCGTATGTTTTTACTACGTATATGAGGGAGTTCAGCCCCTTGTCAATACCTTGCTCTTTAATTTTGTCCCAATTCCTTAAGAACGAACCCTGAATCACAAAGGCCATAGAATAAATAGTTAAAATTACTAAAAATATTTTAGTGTTAGGAGGAGAAGAACCCCTCGTATGCGTAATAATTTCTGTTCGTTTTAAGTTTTGATGCTGCTGCTCTACAGCGTCGTTTTCGGTGATCTCGGGCACCGTGTTGATCGGAAACGGCGCCAGTAGCGCCCCGCTTGCGAAGCGCACCGCCGGTCCGCCGGGATCGTCGGCAATTAGGATCGAAAGCCGCGCGCCGAAAACCGGCAAACCGCCGAGCGTCTGGTAATAGCGCACCACGTCATTGCCCGCTTCGTCACGCAGCGAAGCTACATGCAGTTCGGACAGCGCGATACGACTTGGGTCTCCACCGTCGGCGGGCGCCAGTTGGCGAAACAGTGCCGGGTAGCTCACCCGATCGTCGGGCGCCACCCGGTCGTTCGCGCGCCCTTCAAGTTCGCGACGGTCCCCCGCTGGAACCGGACACCGGCGCCGACCATGGGCCAGCACAACCACGAGATCCTCCGCGAGCTCGGCCTGTCGGACGACGAGATCGCGGCGCTCGAGGCGGACGAGGTGATCGGGAGCAAGCCCAAGGGGCTCTAGCCGTTCCAGGCGATTCGCGCCCACCACCGATTCGGCCACGGACACAGAGCACGGTCGTCGAGTCGCGAGCTGGCATGGAGAACGATGTAGATTGTAGTAAACATATAATAACAGTAAATAAACGCATAATAATAATAATAATAATAATATCATCGAGAAGAGAGGATTTGAAATATTAGTTTAGAAGAGAACACTAGAGAAATCGAAAAGTATGTCACCACCGGGGATCGAACCCGTGACCCACGCTTTCGCGGCGTGCGCTCTACCAACTGAGCTAGGTGACCACCGGTGTATGATTTGGAGCTGATGTGGCGACTAGAGAAATAATAGTGTGTTAACATCGGAGGTCACCTAGCTCAGTTGGTAGAGCGCACTGTTAAGGTTTAAGTAACAATTAAATCTAGCAACCGATTTGAACTATGAGCAAGCAGGCTAGAGCAAGCAAGTGGCGTTGTTCACGGCTCAGTTTCCATATTTTACATCTGTACCATGTCTGTGGATCAGCAAGAGCACATCCATCTGTGGAGTTACATGGGTCTATGTCTGCAATATTCATCAGATTGAACTCAATGAAGTGTGGTTCAGCTCCAACACTTAAACCAATAATGAAATAAACCCCTTTTTTGAAGGATTGCAAGACTCTCATACTTAAAGGTAATATTGGTAGTAATTTTAGTAGTAGTAGTAGTGTGCAAATATTGCCTTTTTGATCATCTCTCTTACCATTTCATGAGTTCCAAGATAATATACACAATCATTCCGACTTACGCCCTTTTGACAATCTTTATACACAGAAAGGGTTTTGATTTACTTCAACACTCTACTCAACATTCTCTGAAAGGCTCACCTGAATGCCTTTCGCCTTTTTGGCAAGTAAAATTCAAAATACACACTTATCTCAATACCTATCTTAGGATAAAATTTTAGTCCTGTGGTGCTGTAATGCCATTAATCCTACTGTCGAAACTAAAATTTGCGAATTTTGTTTCAAGTCCAGAAAATGTCCGTCAAATTTAGTCTTTATAAAGTTTAAACTTTGTCGATGAATTTAGTATTTATGAAAGTTCCTTTTCTAGGATTTTCTGTTGGTGATACCCCAGCTAATCTAGGACCTGTCCTTTTGTTATACTCAATAACTTATTTTCTGTGAATCCATAAAAGTGAATTCACAGAAAAATCCATGAGTGAATCCATAAAAGGAACTAAACATAGTTCCTGAAAGATAAGGTTATGTGAAAAAGTCAATGGATTTGAACTCTTAGTTTATTAGAATGGTCCGTTCCATTCTGAGGTCCACCCCAACACAAGTTTCCCTTTTATGAAAATAGTAGTTTTGGAGTTAGTCATTTTATAGAATTCAGAGTTTATGTTTTTATGTTAGTATTGCGAGTTGTGTCAGATTTGACATAGGAAAATATAAGTAATTCCACTGCTGTATGAGATTTCCCCCCGAACTTTGGAGGGATAGGAAAAGAGTTCTCGAGAAGTACCGTCATTACAATTTTCACTAAAAACAACGTCTTTTTTTATTTATTCAGGGGGGAAAATCCGTCAACAAGTCTCCAAACATAACTTTTTTATTCTTTACTAATAACATTTTCTGGAATATCGTCGAATGGACTGAATTGTCAGGTCACTGTTAAAAGAAATTTAAATAAAAGAGAGGGGATGAAAAGTTAATTGGGGTTTTTAATTGATAAAACCAAACATGGAAAAGGAACATTTAGGATGAAATCAATGAAACATTTAGGAATCAATGCTGATTTTGCTGAGGACAACGCTGATGGTGTTGGGCTTAGATGGCTTGGTGCTGTATCGGTTGTTAGTAATAGTAGTAGTAGAATCTTGGGATGTTATCGAAATGTCAGTGGCACTCCTATCACATCTGCAAACGGAACAAAAGCGCAAGCCCTAAAAAAAGAAATAAACTGTTTTGTCAGTTCGTTAATGTCGGCTCACTTATGGTGTCCATTTTCAAAGAAAATAAAATATAGATTCTCAAATGAGGAAGACATTTTCTAGTCAGCTTGTGTTCATGAAATGTTGAACAAGCTTGGTTGTGACATGGGATATGCATTTTTGTTACGTTTTTACGAGTCGGTACAAAATTTCGGGAGGGGGGTTCAAAGCCGATAACCACCCCTCCCCCCTCAATATAGCCTTGATTTCACTAACAATATAGGGGGCTTTCATCTTGCAAAAACCAGCTGTGGCGGGGTGATAGAGAACCTTGGAACATGTCCATTCAGCTCGTGTCACGATCCTTGTTTGACTTGTGATTCTCTTTTCACATTAGGTTCACACATCTGAATTTTTTTTAATAAATAGAAAGCTGCATGGCTACGATTTTTTCTCACAATTAAATTAAATTTTGTCACTTCCTTTTTTTACATTAGGGATCGGCACCGTTACCGTTTCTGTTTTTTTTCTGTTCTTTTTATTTAGAAAATGGAAAAGACAGAACACTGGCAGTCGTTTTTTCATTACTGTCTTTGTTTCTGTTTTTTTTTCCTATCGTTTTCGCTGTTTTTGTTTTTCTTAAAACCATTTTTCTTCATTTACCGTGCATTTATTGCGTATAGTATCATGCCGCATTTTTGCGACTTTTATTGGATTTGGACACTTGCCATGTATTTAATCTTGGTGATTAAACGCTGCCAAACATTGGTGACATTCACTCTTTTCTTCCACATCGTTAGTCACGAAGAAGTTTAACGGCGAACAAGTGTTATCAATTTTTTTCCGGATGCAGATGTTTTTACATAATAGGAAGTGTTAGTTTACTTATGCAAATGTTTTCCTGAAAATTTCTTTAGTTATATTTTTTAAAGACCTAGAAAAAATCCTCAGGGCCTTCCAACCTGTCTTCTTGCAAAAATTGGAAAATACTACATTTTTGTAGATAGGAGCTTGAAACTTGTATCCTTCGAGCGCGCCGGGCAGCAGCTCGTCCTCGAACGGCTCGAGAAACTCGGCCACCAGCCCCTCGGCCGGGCCGTCCCGCATCGCCAGCACCGAATTCGAGTAATACGAGGTGATGCGCGGCTGTTCGCCGCCGGTGAGCGTCTCGTTAATGTATTCGAAGTTGAAGGCATGGATCAGCGCGTCGCGGACCCGCCAGTCCTGAAAGATCTCGCGGCGGGTGTTCATCACGAAACCGGTGATGCCCGAGGGCCGCTGATGCGGGATCACCGATTTGATTGTGCTGGGTATTATAAACAATTATTCTTTGGTGGATGAAAAAAAAAATTAGGACTCTGTAATAATAAAAACGGTTGCCCTTTATCGAGTTTAAAAAAAATTGATACTTTTTGATGTTAAGAAATTATCAATGACACAAAGTCACTTATCCCTATTATTAATGACAGTACCAAAAAAACTGTTAGGAACTTAATCCTCAGCTGACATGTAGAATGCACTGTTCTTAATCTTAAAAAAACAACAAGAAATGTATATCCAATTGAATTTTAGTTGTAGCATGTTATATTTTACCTCTCAGGGTACCTGAAATAAGAAATATTTCCATTGTCGAAGATACATTTCATTATCCCAATTTAGGATCTCGTTTTCAGTTATTTTTGAATGTAAATTTTTAGATAAAAACATTTAGTATCCGGTAATATAAAGGCACACAAGTCAACATACAGCTTACATAAGACTAACCTTACTTATTAAAATTGCCAATTAAAGACTAAAAGGATCAATATAAGACTCTAGGGTATATAGGAACGGTATTATTAAAGTTAGAAGAAGAGAGAGACAACCTTTGGAACGGTTTTTTGTACTAACTAAAAGTATACCTTATTTTGTACGGCCTCCAGAGTTGGTTTATAAAAAAGGTCAGTTTAATAGGCATTCTATAATAGGGAATGTTGAAGGTACTCCTATTTCTACTATAAAAGCAAATGGTTTTCATTTGACTCCGGAAGGTGTTGAACTTCTAGAATCTTATAATAATCAACGCGTATCGTATAGTAGAAGGATTTATGCTTCAATGCTAAAGTATAATGTTAATTCTGGTCGTAATGATGGTAATAGCTAAGGTTGCAAAGCATAGTACCAATCTCGAGTATAGTTACAAAATTTCAACTTCATAATGAACTTACTTTTCAAATGATCGATGGGGTTTAGACACTTCGTCAGCTTGTCCGTGCCTCCACAGCTCTCCAAAGTGGATCAAAACGTCTGTATGTCCACTATTAGAACAATCTTCAAAATCAGTCAATATTTCATTCTCCATATATTGGAAACTGCCGATAGGAATAAGGCCATGAAGCCTATACGCTGCTTCCGATACTAGTTTCTTGTCTGATGAAGTTTTAATATTTGCCCAGCTTCTGTACGCAAGGTTTTCTCAGGATCTTAATTTTTCTCGCAGTTTACATCACAACTGTAAAAATATTCTTTAACATAACTTACAAACGTCTTATCATTTCACTTGAGGTCAAATACACAACCACCAAAACTTTTTGGTAAAAGCTAAATTCTGACAAATAACTAAGTAGCAATGCAAAAACAATTTAGTCTAAAACTCTGAATGAGAGTAATACTTTTCAAGGTCATCAATGTCCTTAAAAGGTTATATCCTGTAGGTTATGTTTTGGGAGCATATATGGGGAAAATAAGTTGCTTTCCCACTCTTTCTCTAAACATGTCTGGTGCATTAGTACTTAAGCAAAATTGGCTGAAACAGTTGGCTTTTTGACAAAAATTGGCTTTTTGAGTATTGACTCACTTGTTTCATATGCAAGTGGAAATTGCTGGTGAGTCAAAGGCTGCCTTTGAGCTCTTTGTTTGGGCAGCTCCGACAGTAGGAAAAACTTTGCTTTCGTAAATGTTCACGACTTGACACAACTTCGCATTAAGAAAAATTAGCAAAAACGAACCTCCTATTTCGTTCTCTCTAATTGAATTTTTAATTTGCTGGGCTAAGTGATTTGCTTTATCAAAATCCCCTTCAACTCTTTTTGTAACATCCAAATACGCTTCATCTCTTCCTACATATTCAAAAATATCTGCACTCTCTTTCATAATTTCCATTGCTTTTTCTGACATTTCTGAATAGAAATCAAAATCAACTGGCAAAAAAACTGCGTCATCTCTTTCCTCTAATCTTTTTTTAGCAAATGCAATAGGAATTCCTGATTTGACTCCATATTTTCTTGCTGTATAGTTGGCAGTTTCTCGGCCGACTTGCAGGCGCGGTGGAAGCGCACCGCGCCGTGCATGTTGTCGTGGTCGGTCAGCGCCACCGAGCGCATGCCCAGCTCGCGGACCCGCTCGACCAGCCGGTCCAGGCGGATCGCCCCATCGAGCATGGAGAACTCGGAGTGGACGTGGAGGTGAGCGAACTCCGCCTGGGACATTCGGGGCTCGAGCGAAGGCCCCATACTGAACGAGCGTCCGGTGGCGGGCAATGGCCCCCGCTCCTTGCGCGGTGGCGAGGGGGCGTGCTAGGCACTCCGTTAACGTAGAAAACAGATTTATAAAGTGTTTAATATAAAAGAAATTCTTTCCTCCCTTTTTTTGAATCCAGTTTAAGTTCTTCTACTTTAAGACGGGCGCGTGCTTGTTTACGCTTTTTTACAATTCTTTCTATAATCATTAAAAGTTTTCACGTATTTTCCTGTTTTCTATATTTCATTGAGCAGTTCTTGTAACACGCTCGCACGTGTTATTTTCATCACTAGTTTTTTTCATATAAAATGCTGCACTCAACCTCCAAAATTTGCAGGAAGGGTCAAAATTGTTGGATATACTCGCAGTCGCCATTCCAAGCAGTGATGGTAGTAGTTGCAAGTATTGGTGGTTGCAAACAGTTAGAGTCACTGCGTCAAGTATTCACAGTCATCGTAATCACAGTTGCAAGCTGTTACAGTCGTGATCACAAGCAGGTTGAGCCGCTGTCTTAGTTAGTTGCAGTTGCAAGTTTTTGCAGCCCTAAGTAAACATAAATGCAGGCATTTAAAGTTGTAATTCATCATAATAGTAGCGGTATTAGCAGCAGTAGTAGTAGCAATAGTAGCAATAGATTGTCGTTTTTTGGTCGGGCAGATTTTTCATTTTTTTTTTTTGGGGGGGGGGGGGTATTTTTTTGGGAGAGGGATTGTAACAACAAACTTTAAAAACAGTATCAGAAATGTGTTTTTATGCATTTTGGATACGTTTTTACGAGTAGGGCAAACACATTGGGGGAAGGGTGGTTCAAAATTCCTTCCCCTCGATACGCCCTTGATTTTATTCTTGTCAGAAGTGATCTTTTGACCATCCGAAAATTTATTGTTTTTTTCTATCATCCTACAAATAGACCAAGAATAATGCACTATAATGCAAAATACATATAATACTAAACACATATAATACATATAATGCACAAGATGATCAATATGCACATAATACACATAATAAAAAAGAAACATATAAACAAACAGCATCAAAACCAGTCAAATTGTATTTTTGCGTCAATATGTTTAAATTTCAACAGGGCGATTTCTTAATATGAACCTTGATTAGACGCAAGGAGTCAAAAGAAAGACTTGTAAAAATGACCCAAGGCTTTGTTTTTTTTTTTTAACCTGCTCTCAAGATGGTCATTATGAACAGTTGAATACTAAACTGGAGAATTTAAAATTTGACAATGTAGAATATGGATGGAATAATTATGCGAAAATGATGTTTGAAATTAATACTGGTCTTTTAGGGAAGACAGTTAGGTATGGAGTTAGGAATACTAGTGAAATAAGTTTGTGTTTAATAGAAAGAGCTTCTACAAGAATTATCCTGGTGATAGATCATATTTAAACAAGAGGAATATAAAGAAAGTGGAGAAAGTATTAAAATATGAACTAAGGAGGTGTGAATAAGAGATCTTGAATATAATCTGGTAAAAATTCGATGCTAGGGCCCCCGCTGGTTAGTTTAAGGGGCCGGGTGAAATTGAATGCAAGGGCCCAAAAGATTAGGGCTCATTTAAACTTTTTTTTAAGCTTTTTAAGAAGTAAAAATATATCACCCTAATAACATACTGTTTTTTCACATTTCTGAAAAACAAAAAAAAGGAGTACCATTCTGTTTAAGGGGTCAAAAGACTTCTTGATAAGCTACTAGTTTCAAAGAATATACTCCCATGCAGTCGTGTATTTCTCCTCGAAGATTTTTTTTATAAAATGACGTCTTGCAGCCTTATTGTTTTAAGTTTATGCCTAGGATCTTCCGTTATTTTTAGATAGTTCTGCAGTTTTCTTTGGATGTTATGTATGTTATATGTGACGAATGTCTATTGTTTTTACCTTGATTGACTTTCAATTTTATTTATTATGCTTATTTTTCTAAGAAATAAAATTCTGGAACAGTCGTTAACCGATATAAGTAATAGGAAGCGTCCTTCAAACGACCGGCTGAATGAGCTGTGTATATCGAACGGCCAGAAAACACAAATTCTCACAACTGTCGTGGAAGCAGTGCGATGCTGTGCGTGTAATTTTTGGAAGCTTTGGGTTGTGTGCCCTTGCAGCACGAAAATCTTTGATGCGCCAGGTCAGCAAAAGCACAAGATCCAAGTTTTCTGTTTGTGTGGAGAATGACGAGGAAACGGAACGGTGGAGAAGTGCGTCTGTCCTCGCAGAGGCCCAACATATTCAAGTTCTTGGGGACGGGTGCCGAATTTCTCGAGGGAGAACGTGATGTGCTCGTGTCATGGGCGGCGAACTGATTGAACTGTCGTGCGATGCTTACTGTAAAATATTGCATTGGATTTCATTGAAATATTGTTTTCTTTTACTTTTGTTTGGAAAATTTTAACATCTCCTGTAAGTAGATTTCCAAAACAAAAAGTTTGGCAATTATTTACTGATTTACCTCTAGTAGAAAGCCTGATTGGTTATCACTATTTAAAGTAATATCCGTATATTGACAGTTGAACCCTGACGACTAATCTATATATTATTTGGATAAGTAGGGATATTTCTTAGACAACACTGCCTTTTATTTATAATTAACTTTCATGAAAATATACACAATGCGTAACCTTGACGAGTAGGTACTTTCTCGACAACCCATAATCTCCCATACAGATTTTAAATACCCGCACAAATGAACGATTGAGACTTTGCTGATGCGCACTATACAACAGATGGGAGTGCACAAAAGAATCAAATGCACGTGAGACATCGTGAGCAGCAAGGACGACAAACTCACCACCATTTTCTATATCCATCAGGACGCTGGGAAGTATATAATGCACGTGTTCCCGACTATAGTCTTCCTTAAATTCAAACTGGTTCTCCGGTGTTGAACTTGTTCTTTAATCATGTCTGTTTTATTGAATAGACATTTCGTAGATGTTAAGTTTAACACTAGATTTATTGGTTCTTCTACTAGCTGTGTTACTTTCGACCTTGTCAGGATGAAATGCTGTACTGTAAACCATGTGCATTCGTTCTCGAAATAAGCAGATTGCTGCTAAACGTTTAAAGGTTTATGTGAATTGGTGCCCTTTTTACTAAATGGACCAGCAGTAAAATTCTCTTCAAAATGGGCCTGTATAATATCTTCTAATTATGCATTACGCCTGGTTTCCGAAAAGTTGTAAAATATTTGCAAAAAAGGAGCTTTTGATGCATGTTTCCTTCCCTTCCCTCCGCTCTTCCTCGCAGAAAGATCTACTGACCTCTCCCTGACAGGTGGTTTAAAATGACACAATAATGTGCATACTGTAACTGCACTAAACATCAGATGAAGCAATATCTTATATTGGCTGTATGTATGTCTATGGATGTATGCAACAGTATGTGGCAGAATTCTTTTTGATGAAAATGCGAGATTGTACATTTTTGTAGCTATGGGTTTTTGTCTATTCCATCCTGTTAATTCTTTCTTGGCTTTTGGTCCCAATTATTGTAATTCGGCTATGTAAACTATCTAGAATATCATCCTCTGAAACTTCAAGGGATATCCCCTTTATTATCCATCTTACTGTCTCACCTCTTCTCTTGGCCTTAATTGTCAAACCACACATTTGACTTTACTTCAAAGTTTTCTCAGCTGCCACCTCATTTTTCACAAAAATAACCATTTTCCTTCTTTCAGCAAAAACTTTGAACTCAAACTTGTTTTTTTTTTTTTTTTTTTTTTTTTGTTTTTTTTCAAATCAGTTGCTCTGTGTGGAGTTTTCTTTGGAAATGCCTCTCGGTGCTGTTTGCCTTCTGCACACCCATCACAATTTCTATCAAATTCTTCTTTGGCATTGAAGCTTAAACATTGACCATTGCTTTATTTGATAGCAACTTGAGATTTCATAACTCAGAGGACCATAACACGAGTGCCACAGTTTGATTAAGTTATTTCCCATACGTTCTGAGGTAAAGTATGCAGTTGTTATCTCTTGAGTATTCAGCCTATACAATTTCCCATCTCTCTGACCAATCTGGGGCGGGAGGGTTATGGTTTCCAGGTTTGAATTTGTAATGGTTTGGGTGGTAGGAAGATTCTGATGTTAGGGGTAGAGGGAGGAGAGTTGGGCAGAGTTACTGGAGCTCGTTTGCCAGTACGCCCGAGCCTTCCCTGTCGGGAAACCTCGGGCTAGCACTTGGAAGAAGAGTTAAACGGTAGTTTAAGCAGTTTTTAGGAAGTTATTGTTTTCAGAGCTAAGTAGATGATTTTATTGATTGTTTCTGTTGTTTTTATTGTTTTATGTATTAAAGAAACCCGGATGACGAAAAATACACTTAAATAGTATCTACAAATTTTTCTAAAAAAAGTATTTTCTATTTTCAATTATCCAAATAATTACTTAATCAAATACCCAAACACTTCATAATAATTATTCCCTTCTTTATTTTGAATGTAATTTGAGAAAATTTTGTCAATATCTAACTTGCATTACAAAGTAAAAGATGAATATCAAGCTTATTATTGAAAACAATTGTTTCTTCGAATTTGCTTTCGGTAAGAGCACAATTTCACATGTTTCCCCACCCAACGGGTTTCTTTTCGGTTAAAGCTTTAAAAAATTGTGTAAAGTTGTATATAATAGAGCTTCAGCTATCATGAAGAAGGGTCGGTGGTTCTCTGTGTAGGTTGGGGAGGGGTGTGCCTTAAGCATCAAAAACTACAATTCTAGTTCTTGGTGGGGTTTCAGATGAACGTGGCCAAATTTTCAAGCGTCGCCACGTACAACACTAGTTAAGGGTATATTCAGCGATTTCTTGATTGTTCGGATTAAAAGTGTGATTTTGCATATGCTCATCATTATGTTCATCATTCGTCGTAATTACGTAGAAAATTGAAAACGGCATTGAAAGAAAATAAGGAATTTATAATGAACCGAAATTTTAGGAATACTTACATTTCAGGATAACTGCTTGAACTTGAATTAAAACTTAAAAACACATTAAGAATAAAGATAGCAATAGAGTTAAAAAAAAGAGTAGTATACACACCCTTAAGTCTGTGATCTTCTATCTTTTCTTTCCACCTCTATTTTTTTTTTTTACTTTTTGTCCGATTGCACAAGAAAATAAATTACTCAATAAAGAATATATTAGATGGAAATGTTGTAAAGAAGACATCATCAAAAAGGTGCTATATGAGGAAATATCTGCGGATATGTACTAATATCTGAGATCTGCTGATAAATCACGTTATATGCTGCACCATTGTGTAAAATCAGAAACTTAGAATTACTCTGGGGACATAATGAGCTAATTCAAAACGCAGATAAGGCTAGAAGATCCTCTATAAACCATAATTTATTCGCAATTTTTACCAGCTATTATTGTGTCTTTGTATCTTTTTTCACATTTACCCAATATATAAAAAAAATTGTTGCAATAGGCAATGGCGGCTAATACTACTGCCACCACTGCTATTTCCACCACCACGATTTCGCGATACTCTAGATGCTAGGTTGATGTTCTGTGAGTTTTTGAAAACATCAAAATTATGCAAGAATTTATTCAGTCTTTCGAAATGGCAGGGGGGGGGGGAGGTAGGTAGCCTTTTACCAACCCCGTGCATACACATATGTTAATTCTATTTGACTCTTTTAGGAATCATTCGGAAACGGGTTTCAAATTAATAATCACTCGTCATAAAATTAGTTGTTACAACAAATTAATTATCAATAACGCTAGATACGGCGGACGAGAAGACTCCGGATCAGAGTCGCACATGACCAAAAAGTCTTTGTTACTGACGATGCAAAAAGTACTTGACTTGCACAAATCAAACAGTGTTCAACCCAACTCAAAATTTGAACCTCGCAATTCTCGCCTCTCCACGCCCGAGGACATTCCCTCGATGTCCAAGATGATGTCGAAACGAAAAGAATCTTGTATTCATTGTCACGATGTCTAAGGAGCCCAGCTCCGTGAAATCGATCGCCTCGGCAAACTTGAAAAGCCAATGATCCCTCAATGAAACGGTGATCGGACCACAGGATTTCCGTGACGAGATGGCCGTTCAATTTCCAGTACAAACATCCGGGGCTCCACCCTTCCAATGCATGGGGCAATCGGGTGGCACCGTTAACATTTGGCGATGGAATGCTGAATGGCAAAAGGATCTCGGAACTGGTGTCGCAGGAATGTGGGACGTGGATCAGCAATATCCTTCCCTAGCCTGGGATTATTACTATGAAGAACCGGCAGGTGGAGTGACTTACATGGACCGCAACGGACGATCCTCTGGTCCCATCAAGATCCGCTCGCCGGCTGTATGGCCGACATAGGCATCGAGGACGTTGATGGCCGTCTGCTCCAAATTGCTGCGCTCGATCAGACGCGCCAAAACAGGGCCCGTTCGGGCGCGAGGATTCCAGCTTCTTTCACGGCTGGACGACCTTCTACTGGGCGTGGTGGATAGCATGGTCGCCCTTTGTGGGCATGTTCATCGCGCGAATCTCGCGCGGTCGTACGGTGCGCGAATTCGTCCTGTGCGCTCTGATTGCTCCGACGGCAGTCTGTGCGCTCTGGATAAATTTGACCTAGGCGCACTAAAACATTTACTCAGTATTTTCGAATAAAGAGTATTCCGACCCAACGTCTTCCTTGAGAAACTAAAATAAGACTTATATACATTATTATTTTTTTTAAAACAAATAATTCATTAGCTTTTGAATCCAAGAATTCAAACTTTACTATTTATGTCACATTTTATTTGTATCTGTAAACAAGGGTAAAACATTAATGATGGGGGTAGTTCTCTCCCCTTCAACTCTGTGCTCTTTTAACAAATATTGTATTAAAAAAAAAAATCCGGAATACGTCGAGAATGAATAAGACTTAGAGAAGTTGTCCCATGTATGTAACACTACATCCCTGAAGATAAGTAAGCTTTACCATACTTGCTTAGAATTGTCCTCCGTGATAGATGACAAATCTTCTACCAATAAAATTGTGAACCCTGTATAGCATCTTGGCTGAAGAAGTAAATGATCTACCATGTCTTGATTAAAGCACCTGTGGGTGAAGGTACTTACCCCCCCCCTCCCCCAATTTATTATCTAGACGCTTTTGTACGGAAAGTAGATAAGGTTGAGGATGGTCGTTTGAATATTTGGACATGTGTTCTTATGAACCTTATATGAAATCTGTCCCTTATTCTCTAATGAACTTTATTTTGATATATGAAACACCATGTTAACTTGTAGTAACGGTCGTTTTTTCCTTTTGCACTGTAAGAAATAACATCTTGTATAAGGTTTACAGTTTCTAAGGCGACCCTGGTTATTAGATTACGTATATGGTTTTCGAATGTATTTTGGTCCTTTGAGAGGGTTGTCAGGGTCACCAACGGGGAGGTGGGGGCAAGGTAAAGGCAATTCGTTATAGTGTTAACTTATCTTTGCTAACCCAACATAGGATACTGACATTATTAAATCAAGTATTTTGCCAGACACTATGGAACTAGTTCATGCGTATATGAAAGGTCTCCTAGTTGTTGGGCTTAAGCTAATCTTTTCCGAGATTTGGATATCTCCTGTGTTATTTTCAATCGACAGAAACAAAACCCAGGAATGAGCCCAAACATACAGTCCCATAATGGCAATTCTTGTCTGGGCAAAGTGACGGGAAAGACGATTTGTAACTAAACTCTATGGTCCGAAAATTGTCTGGTGTAGGCGCTCTGTGTGTGTTTTTGTGTGTGTGTTTGTTTTTTTACGTCTGTGGTGTGTTGTTCCGGGGGGAGGGTGTGGGCTTCACATGTCCTTGGTGTGGATGATCTGGTATTTACAACTGTCTGGCTAAAATTTTCTGTTTTTATTATTATAGAAATGAAGGGTGTTTGAAAAAAAACATTTAATAAGTATTAAAAAACTCCGATTTTCCTCCAAGTTTTCTTTTGCAAATATTTATATTCTTGTTCCTTTCACCATAAAGATTTAGTTTTTAAGTAAAATATACTTTGTGATTATTATTACTATGGTAACGTTTTACTTCCAGAGTACATTTGATGCTTGTGAGTCCAGTGGTCGATCGCTGCCAGTTGGTATTGGACAAATTGTCCTCCCGGATGAAGAAAGAATCGTTAACTCCTCACCTGAAGTATCTGGTCAGAAACTTTCCTATTATCACTTTATAAAGATTGGATGTCATGTAGAATTAAGCAGTGTTAAACAAAGATCGTCTAATTATCTATGTCAACTTATCTGATTGTTTTTTTTTTAATAATGTAGGATACGACGAGTGGAATTATCAACCGACCAAAAGGGGAAATATGCACGCTACCACCACTACGTCAACTACTGTGACTGCTACTACTACTAAGAGTACTACGGCTAATACTAATGTTAAGGGTATGAAGGTAAAATGTTCAGGGAATGATGAAGGAGAAGTTGAACTAAATCAAAGAACCATGTGCATGCAGTTGCAAACGGGCGTACCCGTATTAATTCAATATTTTATCATTTCAAGATTAATACATATTTTAATGATTTCTCCACTTTCTTTACATTCACCTCCTTTCTTGCAATGACCTTATCTTATCAGGGAGTTAGTTCTATTTTCAGGGAATATTATTTGAATCTTTCTCCGTGAGTGACAAAAATGCGGAATTAAAATATTTTTGTGTTGGAGCCAACCGATTTAATTTGTCTCCTCATCGTGTTTACGGCTACTGTCCTTAATTTTTTGTCTTTTTACGTTTTGGAAAAAGAAGAACCAATCCAATTATATTTTAGAGGAGATTCTGCTAAATTTTAAAATCTAATTAGTTTTCTAGAATTCACAGTTATCGTGTATTGTTTATGATGTTGTTGTTATTTTTAGGTTGTTATATTCAAGTTGTTTTATGGTTTTGTGCTTTTGCATTTTTGCACAAAGGTTAAACTACGGTGTAAATAGCAGGGGCAAGAGGGGAAGTAACCTCACTCTTGTTTATAATAACCTTGAATATGGTAACTAACATGACTTACTTGACTTGACTTAACTTTAGTCTCCTGCCAGGCACTGTTTGGCGTATAGAGTGATGTCTGCTTCCTCCATCCACTTTTGTCCATTGCAAGTATTTGTTCTTCGCCCTGTGGACTCGTCCATCTCGATCTCGTCGATGAACATCGGGTCCTGCAGGTAGGACAGATGCGTGTCGAAGATCCTCAGCTCATCGGCGGGCAGCCGGCTCTCCTGCTTGGTGCGGATCTCTTCGATCTGGCTGCGACTCTTGGCCAGCGCATCCCGCAGGAGATTGAGCTCGTGCTCGACCTGATCCGAGGGAATTCGGGGCGCCACGCCGCCGACGGCCTCGAACCCGCGCAAATAGACCCTCCCCAGCGCAACTCCGCCGGAGACCGTTTCCCCGCGATACAGCTACTTTAATCATTTCACTTTCAACTGGAAAAAGGTTGTTTCGAAGAGGAACGACTCATTACATAAGGAGGTAAAAATAAGAACATTAAAGACCCGAAGACAGTGAAATAGAAATATGATGGTTTTAATTGGTTGAGAGATAGCTTAAACTTCGCCCTTTCCCGTGTCACAACGTTATGAAAATGTGACTTAATAAGTGTGAAACATTTATTTCTGCTAAAAAATCATCGGTCGATGTTCTATGCCTTGCATACAACGATATGTCGTATATGTACACCCTGTATATTCAGGCTGGTAAGCACGACATCATCATCCTCACCGGCGCTGAGTGTGGCAACACCCAGGCAAAAGCCGCACGTGCGCAGCACGAATTAAAGTGGCAAGCCCTACCCGGCACACCCGATTTGATGATCGGCGCCGAGGTTGAGATGCGTCACGACGCGGAAAAGGCTGTACGCCTGGGACGGCCCATCCAGGTATACCCGATATTCGAAACCGCCCTGCGCCATGCTCAGGGCTTGTCCGTGGACAAACACTTACAGAACATCTCATCGCTGTGGGCTGGTTGTAACTGTGTTTGAGTTCAATGCCGCGTGCAATTGCTTCGTTCATGTTGTCTTTGCTAAGACGAACAGCATGATCACGTTTGACTTGTATCTTCATCGGACAAGCAGAGAACTTGGCATAGATTTCATCCGGTGAAGAGTTAATGTGAGGAATAATCAATTCCTCGGTGATGATTTCATGTATAGTGTGATGAAAGTGATCAGTTACTGAAGACATATCATCGTTGAATAGTCTTTCCCAGCGGGGGATATAGTCGGCGTAGATATAGTTCAGTTGAGTGTGCGACGTTCCACTGGATGCGCTGTGCAAGCGAGTCAGCCAAATCGACGCAACTCTTGCAGCATCCATTGGTTCGGATCGCGACGCGATGTTGGACTTGTTGTTGTCGCGATGTATCCAACCAACACTTGGACTGCAGTATCCGTTGGTGGTAACCCATTATCCGCTTAGCCAGGCGGCGCTTGCGAAAAGGGCATCCGATGATCCCCAATGCGCGGCTCGATTCGAACTCTTTGTCGACGGAATCGAACTTGCCAAAGGTTACGATGACCTGCGGGATACCGATGCGTCACGGGCGCCGTCTTCCATGAATACCCAACCGTGGTACTTTCACGCCGTGTCCGGGCCAGCGCTCGAGCGCATTCGGCAGGGCAATACCGAACGCAATCTTGCCGGTGTCAGAGCGTCACGCGAGATTCGAATGCTCGGGCCTTATCAAGGCGTTCACCGCGAGCGACAGCAGGAAATTGCGGTACAGCTCTACGACAGCATGGGTATCGAGTGGACAGACAAAGAGCGCCGCCATGATTGGGTATTACGCGGATTCCGACAATTCGACGCACCGGTGTTGATGGTCTGTTCTGTGCACGTATCTTTGGTCCTGTGAAGGATTACGAATGCTTGTGCGGCAAATACAAACGGATGAAGTACAAAGGCATCATCTGTGAAAAGTGTGGTGTTGAAGTCACGCTGCAAAAAGTTCGTCGTGAGCGTATGGGCCACATCGAGCTGGCCTCGCCCGTCGCGCACATTTGGTTCCTCAAGTCGCTGCCCTCGCGCATCGGCCTGATGCTGGACATGACCCTGCTTGAACTGGTACGTGTTCTATAACTTGATGACTTCTTTGTGTTATAAGCTCTGTTAAATACAGTAATAGAAAGTACCTTTCGTAAACACAAGCGTTGAACCTCATTCGTGCACCGCATTCTCCTCACTTCCCTGAATAAAGACTCGATGTGAGATGGGAGTCCAGAGCCAAATCCCAAAGCCGGAAACAGGTTCACAATGCCGTGAACTCGTCCCATAGATATACTGGGCAATTAAACGGAAGTTGTTGTGTGCAGTTTGTACACTCGAATACGACGAGCAAAGATAGTTCCTTCGTCGAATTGATGTGATGGCGCACTTTTTCATAATCTCCAATACGAGACTGTCTTTTTGCTTTTGAAGAATATGGACATTATATTTTTAAAACCATGAATATTAATTGTTTCTAGGGTCGTCATTTAACTGGGGTGATAAAAACAATTTAGGGAAGAGCTCATTCAAATGAATAGCCTTATGTCCTTCATCTTAGGGACGAAGTTGATCTAAGAAATGTAATATTTTCTCGACCTAAAATATTTGTGAAAATTCATTTAGTTTTGCTGTTTTAAAAGATTCTTTTCATGATCGTTTCTTCCTTTTAGATCCTTTAAGACGGGGGGGGGGAGGGGGGGGAAGGAGGGAGGGGGGGGGGGGGGGGGGGCTTCGGCTGCTTGCGTTGCGTAGATTCAGATGGTGATGATGATGATGGTGATGATGTGGATGATGAAGTGGATGGGGGTGAGGGTAGCGGTGTGGTCTTCTTGCCCGTTGGCGACATGGTGTCAGGATCAGTTTCCACATCCAGCGCACGATGAGGCGGCGACGACGACGGCTGCTGCGCCGCTGCATACGCCGCTGCCCGTGCGCTGCCACTGGCCGGTGTGGCCCCCGAGGGAACGAATTTCATGAAATTTTCAAAACTTCGAAATTTTTCGAAGACAAGAAACTCAGAATCTCTATCTATATCTTTATCTATACTACTGTAATTGTGGTTTGAAGTTTTGTATTTCGAGCATTTAAAGCGACAAATCAAATTTGTTTAATAGCTGACCGATAGTTTTCACCGAGATGAACAATTATGTAATAAAGAATATTCGATTGATACAGGTTGCGTTTACCATACCGTGTGGCAATTCGTCCCTTTATGAAAATCTTATGCAATCTAGCCGGAAAACCTAATGGAAAAAACAAGAAATACAAAAATAAAATATAAATAAAACATACAAATGTTTAATTACGCGCGAAACTTCTGACAGTAATTGATGTAATAGATGCGTCGGAAGATGTTTTTGGGTTATTTTTACGAAAACAATATACCAGTATGTTTAACGACTAGAGCTACCTGCTTAGCTAGTAGGATAACTTCAAGCTTGATTCGCATAGGAAACTAGCTTGCAACCTCTCTACGGGCTTTTGTGTCTACGACAATGCTGTTTTCAACATGACGAGTTAACTTTCTTGGTGAAAGGCTAATTTTTTAAGAAACTTGCCAAGAAGGTTGCAGGCCCATGCAAACCAGGAATAAGGCTGTTCATTTTTGTAATTTGTAGGTAGATGCACATGAACTAGTCCACGATTTTCAAACTCCTGTACGGCTACAAAGAACATTCCAAGGCATCTACAATTGGAGCCTTTGTGTTTTAATTCTAGTATCATCTTGCTAGTTTGACTTGAACAAACGTCTACAATCAGCAACAACATGATAGGCTTGCTTTGTTATCAGGTACTGCAAAAGCTTAATTTAACATCACGCTCCATATTTTCCATACTCCAAGGACAATGCGGTTAATCAGCATCAAATACAAAGATCATACTCGAGCCATCCACCCGCGGGTGTAGAGGAGGGTGGCGTGTGGGGAAAGAACCGTTACCACGGCGCCGACACAGCGAGTGTGTCCTTCTGGTTTCCCCCACTCTTTTTGACAGACATTGCACTAGATGAACGTGAGGTGTACAAAGTGAAAGGAAAACTTTACGATGCCAACGGCATCTTTGTGGGGTCCGGCCGCGATCTCGATTTCACCCCAAACGAACTGATTTCTCTTGCGGAGTCTGCATGACGTCTTGGATAGTTTCTTTGAGTGATATCTGGTAGAAGAGGTGGTTTTTTTTTAACCTTCGTTGAGATTCTGGTAAATGCCCTGTTGGATGGGAAAAGGCAGTGATAAAACCTCTTCATAAGGGTGGACTAAGGTCAGATTTTCAGTAAATGTCAACCTATTTAAAACGCTTAAATCTTTTCTAGGACTATGTAAAAAGTAATTGTTGACTTGGTCAAAATTATTTTGAAAAAATAACCTGTGGCATATGGGCGCCTGCAGAGCCGCCTGCTGCTATGAAACCGTAGAGCCGTTTTGCCTGTGTGTTGGAGTATAGCTCTGAGGTGAGCGACCAAAAGAGCGAGACGATGAACAAGTTATAGACGCTCGCCCAGACAAAGAAGACGCTGGCTTCCAATGTTCCAGGCCTTTCGGTCGAGGCGGAGAACAATGCCCAGAACGCGATGAGGTTTAGGACGAAGAAGCCGTAAATGATCGGCAAGACCCGCTTGCGCGACGCGGCTTTAACAAGCCAGCCAAATGCGGGAACCAGGTTTAGGCCGCAACAGTGTTTGAAAGGGCAGATCAGAAGTATCAAATACTGTTTAAACTGCCTCCCAGCTTCGTAAGTCCTTCTCCTACATTGTTTTCTATACAAATATGAGGTACACGAACAATGGCGCGTCGAGGATTTTGTTCGGAGGGAGGGGGGTTTCAAAAACTTTAAAATTACATCAAAATTTATTTATATACATTATCTTAGATTTTTACGAGTCGGGGGAAAATATGGGGAAGGGTTCAAACCCTGTAGCCCCCCTGGATACGGCAGTTTCTACAAAAACTGACAATTGGCTAACATTCTTATCAAGAGAACATGGGTGACCTTTCTGGAGGGGGCTTGGAATCTCCTATTTTTTCAGGATTCTTTATGTTTGATTATTTATTTTCTAATTCTAATTACATTATATTTACTATTTCTAATCATAACTCTTTTAACATGTCTCATATGCTTGCATTGGCTCCATTTTGGAATACGTTTACAGCAAATGATAAAAAAATTATCCGGTCTCTACTGTTTCATTTTACAAAGTTTATTTTAGGGATATCTCTAGGGGCTAGTTGGCATCAATAAGTTTGACATGACCTTTAGCTATAACCGTGTCTTCTTCTTCGTAATAGATAATTTCATCGGCCATAACAGTACGGCCTGATTGCATAATTTGAACGTTACCAGAAGCGATGACTTGTTTGTCTTTTTGGTTATAAACCAAACTATCATCCTGAAAAATAACAGGTTCTTCTTCTTCAAAGGCTAGACTTTGTCCTGCAAAAGGGTTTTGTTGATCATCATCTTCGGCAAAGCTTACAGTGTGAGGTAATAAGAGTATTACAACCGGAATAACGTGCAGAACGTATTGCAGATCGGTAGAGGGTAGGGTAGGGCGAGAGAGTGGATTTCGGTGGTGCCCACATTCCAGCGTGCACAACGCAATACTAATCTGCTCAAATAGTGTAACTACGCTGAATGGCACTATTGAAATGCTCACATCCCAGCGTACAAAACGTATTGCCAATATGTTCAAATTGTGAAACTACGCTGAGTAGCACTATTGAAATGCTCACATTCCAGCGTGCAGAACGTCTTGCAAATATGTTCCAGTAGTGTAACTACGTTCAATGGCATTATAAATTTCAAATTAGAGGGAGGAATCTGCCCCTTTCTCCGTACACCCATATATATTATCCCTTTTTTTCGAAATATGAACTTTCCCAATTTGATTTTTCTCAACTACTTTTTTAACCTTCTACCTTTTATCAACTGCTTTTTCAACCATTTGCTTTTTCAGCCCTATCTAGTGTATATTTCAAATTATAGGAAGGAATCTGCCGCCTTCCACCGTACATCTATGTATATTATCCCTTTTTCGAAATCTGATCTTTCCCAATTTGATTTTTATTAGAGTTGACATATATCGGAACATTTCCTTAGTATCGCTGAACGCGTCTCTGAAATCTAACCATACCTGAAAAGTACCTTCCGGTTTGATTAAGCGTACTTTAGATTTTGCTTTGCTCAACTCCTCTTCAATAATTGATACGTTTTTCTCAACGGTCTTTCTCAAATTCCGCAACCACTCTTCTCCTTCCAAATAAGCGGTCTCCAGGGCTACCCTTGTTAGAGCGTTGGTTCGCCCTAAATAATATTTTTTCAAAGTGTCTTCAATCGTTTTTCGAATAGTATCATCCGGAACACGGCGCCGCGGGCTGATAGAACCCGCCAATCCGGCCTGGAGGGATCGTCAGCACGTTCCAGTAGAGCACTTGCCAGGCTCAGCTTACCCAGCTCCAAAGCCAAGCGCCCGTATGCGGACATGATCGTCCGATCCGTATTATTTGCCTGGTGGGCTCTTTCAAGAACCGCAAAGGCATCAGCCTTGCGTCCGCTCTGCTTCAGAATATTGGCGTAAGCCAACGCTTTGGCGGGTTCGTGCGGCGCCTTTGCATACTGTTTTTGGGCTCGTTCAAGGTCGCTGATTTGGCCTCAACGGAAACCATGGATCCAAATTGCAGTGGTTGAACTGACAGAAAAATTTCATTTCATTGAACTGCTCTGTTAGTTAATCTACTGCACTGTGGATCTCTAGTTTCTGTTTAGGCCCAATTTGATTTTCATACACTCCGAAATTGTAACGTGCCCGCAAAGGACCTTGGGTGATAATAGCTCTTTAAAAGAAGACCAATATCATACCATAAGTTAGTTAAAAAGTGGATTTATTCCAAAATATTTGAAGATTCAAGTTTAAGAATTGGACAACGGATTTGAAAATTCAATGCGCAACCGCCTAGAAGAGTGCCAAAATGGCGCAAATCCAAACCGTTTAGCCACTTTGGGATGTACTGTGGGTAAAGCAGTCATGGATCAAAGCAAAAATTATTGAAGTTCAAGCATCTGTCCCTTTTAATCGGATCTTGAGAAGGGTAACAAATTGAAGACACGACTGTGACAATTTTTCCCATTTTAATATCACGATATTGACACTTGGATACACAGACAAACATAACCGGAAGGAATCTACTCTCTTTGGAGAGTTGGGGGAGGATAAGTGGGCCACTAACACCTACCTGCCAAAGAGAATCAATCCAAATACCTGCTACACAGTTAAGACCTACAAAGAACCATAAGCCAATTATGCCGAAAGCAAGAACACGCTGAACCACTTTGAAGGGAGCTAGTGCGTTTAACTGATCAATAGCCCATTGTCGTGTGCGCTCATCGGCCTCGGCTTTCTCCTCTTCGGTATAGGTGCGACGATCAAACCAGCCGCCTAACTTTGCCGCGTGGCCATTGTCTTTATCTAATATGTCATTAATAATAGTTGTCATGACAAATGATTATTTCAATAAATTGAAAATGTCAGGCATAACCTTCAAGAATAGCAGTGACAAATTATCTTTTATTCACAGGAAAATTTGTACTTTCCATTTTGTAATTTCAAGCGTAATCGATTTATATATATATAATTATATTTTTCAGTTTTTTTTTTCAGTTTGTGTAATTTTGTCTAGATCTTCAAATTTTTAAATCAGGAGGACTGATGTGCTATTGAATATATATTGCTAATCTTCCTTTTGAATCTATCTCAGCAAATGATTTTTGACAATTTTGGGGGGGGGGGGGAGTTGAGTGGGTAAGCGAGTATGAATACGTCAGACACCAATTTATGCCTAACGTCCACATCACTGAGAGAAACTTTGCCTCCTGGAACTTTCTACACATATAACGGAAAATATTCACTGAAAATACAAATTCTGAAGATCGCCATGAGTACTACTACTATAAAATATCAGACCAGCTTATAACAAAAAAAAAAAAAAAGATAAAAACTAAAAAAAAAAGGGGAAGTCTGACTATATTTTTTGCGTGGTAGGATTTCCCTGAAAATTATAAGGAGCAAAACCGTTGTTTTTGTGGCTCAAATGGGCGACAATGCCACTTTTTCGCCGCCTAATCTCTCCTTTAAAAGGATCTAGAACTTTTCATATCCGCTCAAATGAACCCTTTTCTGATCTTCCTTTGTCCCTCGGCTCGATGCGATGACCCCTGGGAAAAAAAAAATCAAACATATATCCGTGATCTTTCTTCTGGGAAAAATTACAAAATTCCATATTTTTGTAGATAGAAGTTTTAAACATCCGTAGTGTTTCTTTTGAATGAGTAACATTAAACTTATAGATCTTGATCCGACAAGTGATATATATATAGACTTCTGAAATAGATGATAATCTGTTGTAGATTACGTAGTGCTGTGCATAGGATTTTTTCTTAATTTTTGCTACTCTATATTTTGTGTAGTTATACATTATGATGGGTAATAAAATTATAATAATCAAGAAAATATTATTTCCAATCAAAAAAGCCCATTCTGAGGTTTCTTATAGTAACCCTTTCTATATATACCATATATGTCCCCAGTGCATAACTATTAACCCTGACCATGAGGACTGGGGGGGGGTTGAGATCATAACCGGATATTGGTGAAATACCCGTGTAATACTCCATTCCATGACCCAATTTTCGTGGTCTGAGAGTAGCAGCATATTAATCAATATCAAAAAAAGCAAAAGCTTTTTTATTACCCATATCGTTATTGAGTGGGCCCAAAATGAAATGTCATCTCAGTCGAACCTTTTGTTATTGCTAGAGAATCACCCAATTCACTTCTTAATGTTAACTGACAGAACTCCAAACTAGAAGCGGTGACTGGAATTCATTAAAGGTGCTTTATATTGTAGCGGCAGGTAGTAGCAGTAATTCTCCTCCACCGCAGTGCGAGGTAGTATTTCTCCTCCGCCGTCGGCATGAGGTAGTAGCAGTCGTTCTCCTCCACCGCAGTGCGAGGTAGAACATCTCCTCCGCAGTCGGCGAGAGGTAGTAGTAGTCGTCCTTGTAGTAGTTGTCTTAAAACTACAATAAACTACCTAGATCAATAACTAAAACAACTGGTTAATCTAGGGAGGCTAGTTAAGGGGGCATATTAAATCCCTATATCTTAAGGTACAAACAAGTATAGTTAACCTGGCAGCCAAGTGTACCACAGAATATCCATGGCATCCCCGTGTCAGGTATCACCCACAAAATACATGCCTAAGAAAAAAAAACAGCAAATAAAAAACAACCAAGTAACACAAAATCAAGCTTATCCTGTTAATATATCCCTCTTTTTAGCAACAATACGTAAACTAAATATGATAAAATTTACCAAATCACAAATATTAACACATTAAAAAAAAAAAATAATGAACTAAACAATTATCTTATTCATCTCTCCCGTGTGGCTATTTTTAAAAGAAAAAATCCGCTCTGCCCCCGCCAACTAGGTGTTGGGGTGCCGTGAAGCGCCACCCAAACAGCTAGTATTTAATAAAGTCATGACATTGTTAATATAACACCATGACATGAAGGTGATATGACGTCATTCCGTAATGAACATACTTTATTGAATTTTCATTAAACTTTAACTAAGGTTTTTGAGCCAAAATAGCCGCCTCCCACTCAAAATAAAGCTTGAACTCCAATTCAAAAAATCCACCAATACCCCCACAAAAAAAAAAAACAAAAAAAAACACACAAGGGGTCAATGCGGAGGAAGACCAAGCACGGGATCGCGGACTACCCAACCGATGAGCTCCAGCTCCTCGAGTCGCTGGTTGGTCACGATCCCACGCCACGGGATGCAAACCTGGCGCCCAGCTACCGCGGGCAGCTGTGCTGGACCGGCGTCGACTACCTCGTGCTGACCCAGCAGGGCGACGCCTACAGCTGCCGCACGGCGAAACGCTTCGGCGAAGGCCATCTCGGCAACTGCCTGCAGGACACGGTCGTCCTGCGCGCCGCCCCCAAGCCCTGCGCCTACGGCATCTGCCCCTGCAATCCAGAAAAAAACATTAAATACTTTTGAAAAACTTATCCTACCAGGGGCGGATCCAGGATTTTTCTTAGTGGGGGGACATATAATAGGGTGCTTCAATAAACTTGCAAAAAAAAAACAAATACATGGGGAACCTTTACGATTATGCATTGTAAGTAGGTAGTATAGTCATAAATTTAATCTGAAATCTTGTCTGGGTTAAAGTTCTAATAGGCTAAATCTGTTGAAGTTAAAATTATATAAAAATATTGATACAAAAGTAGGGTAAAATTCTAGTTAATTGGTACGTACGTATGAATGTATGTATGTATGTATGTACGATGTATGTATGTATGTATGAATGTATGAATGTATGTATGAATGTATGTATGAATGTATGAATGTATGTATGAATGTATGTATGCATGTATGTATGAATGTATGAATGTATGAATGTATGTATGTATGTATGTTTGTATGAATGTATGTATGTATGTACGTATGAATGTATGTATGTATGTATATACTATGTATGTATGTATGTATGTATGTAGGTACGTACGTACGTACATACTTGTTTGTGTATGGTAACGACACTCGAGTTCTACGAAAACATCTATCACTATATGGGCGTCAAGGAGCTCTGGCAGGAGGCTTACAAGCCGCACAACGTCGGGCACCTAACTTACATGATCTCGGATGAGTGGGGCGCGATGGTGTCGACCCGTGAGATCAGGAAATTCTCCGACTTCAAAGGTTTGAAGGTGCGAGCGTTCGGCATCTGGGCCGAGTGGCTCGTGGAGCAAGGCGCCTCAATCGTCACGGTGCCGGGCGGGGAAGTCTATACCGCTATCCAGACCAAGCTCCTCGAAACGTCTTAGAAAAGTAAAAGTTTTCCCATATTTACATTTTTTTTTCTTTTTTGCATTATTCGATGTTTTTTAAGGTAGAAAATTAAAAGCAAACTTCTAGAATTTCATTCTATAAATGGGTAAAGCTGAATGTCAATTTTTGAATGATTGGAAAACGTCCGTCAAACGAAGTACGTTTTTTTTAACATTTATTAATTTTTTTTTAACATTAATTTCAACAAACGTTGAAATTAATGTTAAAAAAAAATGAAAAAAGAAGTTTTTCCCTGGAAAGTAAAAAGGCGAACTCGAGACCGAGGAACGCTGGCCGATTCTCTGCGCGACGAACTCGACGCTGCAGAGCGTCTCCCACTCGCGTGGCGAAACGTGCGATCGTGCTGCGCGGCGGTTGCGGAACGAGACGACACCGGACTACTGATACGACGGGAAACCGACCGTGCGTTATCCGCGTGGTTCGTCAGCGACGAAATCTTCCACGGTGACGTCAGTTGCTCCGCTGAGGTCGACGTCGGAGATCGACGCGCCGGTGTCGATCTGCACATCGATCTCGGCGCAGCCTCACTGACATATGGCTCTGAATGCTTGGAAATGAAAAAGAGTGATAGAGCTAGAATACAGTCATTTGAGCTGTGGGCATACATGAGACTGTTAAGAATCAGCTGGACGGAAAAGAGATCAAACAAAAATGTGCTTGACGAGATCGGTTTTAACTAAGGACTTGTTAATGAGATAGCCGTCGAATGAGTCGTAACAGAACTCAAGAAACAGTGGCTGCATCTGGAAGCCATAATTTGCTATCAATAGCCTATCCTGAGCTGGCCTTGCCCACGACTTGGGAAACGCCAATGCCTTTTCCAAAATTTCTGGTCCCCCCCAACTCCCCCGATGATACAGGATCCGGTCGGGATTTAAAATAAGAGATCTGAGTTACGAGTTCCTTCTAAATCTGAAACTTCATTAAGATCCGATCTCTCCTTTGTAAGTTAAAAACACCTCATTTTTTCTAATTTCTCAGAATTAACCCTCCCCCCACTCCACCAAAGAGAACGGGTCCGTTCTAATTATGTCAATCACGTATCTAGGACTTGTGCTTAGTTTTTCAACCAAGTTTCATCCCGATCCTTCCATTCCGATGTCGCCGGGGCGTTCGACGCGGATGCCGAGCGCGCCCATGTCTTCGGCGATCTTGGCGAAGTTGGTCTCGTTCTGGACCCACAACTCGTTGGAACGCTCGGTCGGCTTGCCGTCATAGAGGCGGATCATGCCGTTCAGCGCCTGGTTGCCGGAGTGGTTGTTGTTGATCACGGTGATCGTGTTCACGCCGTTGCGCACGGCGGTCTCGACCTCGGCCATGTGGTACCAGAAACCGAGATCGCCCATGAAACAGATCACCGGGCGGTCGGGGTGATGCAGTTTTGTAGTTACAATAGGAACCTATTGTCGGGTCAAGGTTTGAAATAACTGAATTTCTCCATTCTAGGAACTTTTTTAAAGTCGATTGGCTTCGTTTTATTCCCACACTTATAAGAAGAAGAAATAAAACAGAAGTTGTTACATATTTTTTAGTCTTTTCAAATCAGGAAAAAAAAAAAAAAAACCTCCCAATTTTAATCTTGTTCATATTTGCAGCATTCCAAAGAGTAGATTCCTCAACAATTGTTGGAACAGCATAATCATATGTCTTTTTCATATGATCGGAGGACCTTCGACCGACGACCGACCACGCCACCGCCGCCGCCCCCTCCTGCTGCTGCTCGCTGCTGCCTCCTTGACTGTGTCGCACAGAGACACAGGGGTTGGGTTAGAGTCTCCACGTCATCTCCTGTACAGGTCGATGGAAACTTCCCCCTCCCCTCCCCTCCTTGTGCGACTGCGCCATGCCCCCTCCCTCCTTCAACAGCAACAGCAACAGCGCCGGTGGCTGGTCGCTAGTTAGCCAGGGACGGAGGAATTCGCTTTCTTCCGTCGTCGAGTCCGACAACACATAATTGCATGGTAAAATCACTATATATTCCTTGGTGAGTTATAACATCTTTTCCTTTCTAGAGGAAAGGGACTCACATTTCTAGGAAATACTATCCATTTCTTTAAGGAATTACAATCGTTATTCATTGACGTATCGAGTAATCACCGTTCAAGAGCATACATACGAGAAAGAGGGCATTGGGGCCAACCACGTAGCTATACGATTATGCGCTTTTTAGATGTCTTTATCTATTAGATGTCTAATTTATCTATATAACACCAGTTACGAAACGTGAAGTAAATGAGTTTCTTAAATATGGTCGTTCTTACGTTAGAAAAAAGTTACTGAACATTGCAAAATGTGATTTTTTGAAAAAGGGAAAATACCTAGCGACTTTAGGAAAATTCTAATTAAACATGCGTACAAGAAAGGCAATGCGAGTAAGGGTGGTAATTATCGTGACATTAGACTGGTCTCTATAGGTAGCAAATTACTTAATAATGTGATACTTTTTAGATAAGAGATCTTGTAGACAAAGTTACAAGAGAAGAACAGTGCGGTTTAGAACGGGTAGAGGATAGCATCAATGTGACTGAGGCTACCTTCTTTTCCTTTCTGGTTTTCCTTCATACATACTCCTTTTCCTTCATGCATGCTCCTTTTCCTTCCTGCTTTGCTCATGGATTCACTCTTTACTCCTTCATATGATGCTCCTACTTTTTCTTAATGTTTTCTTATAACTTGTACCCACTTTATTCGAGAACGCCCAGCCTTTCCTTCGGCCCTGTCTTGATTGCTACGAAGAAGAATTTTAAGCAACCCTACCTCACCAGAAATCGGATGTAGATGAACTACTTTTCGACCCCTGATAAAGATATCGTAAGAAAAGCTGATAGGAAAGTTAAAATTTTCTAACTTCATCGATGTGATGGCTGTGATGTGATCCCGCAGTTGTGTTTACAATAAGGGTTCAAGAACTTCGTCACGATTTCAACGACACGGAATAACTTGTGAAGAAATTGTTTAATTTCTGTTCCCTTGTCATTCAAAACCCTGGACGCTTCGCCCAAAATTTCATATTAATATCGATATTAATGAGCCTAGAAAGCTTCTTCTACGTTAATAGAATAAAGAAAAATATATTGCCCCCAAAATACGGGACCTGAAAATCTTCCAAAAACTTTTTTTTCGGTTGGCATGGAAAGATCCCCGGTGCATTATATCCCCATTTAGACTATATGTTGTTACCGAAAAACATCTTGTAGCGTGAAGTTTTCTGAAAACTGCTACTATAGAGATGTGCCGTAATTGTTATGCATATTAAGAAAATATACAAGAATTCATTTTTGAGGGCTACATTTGAAAATAAGATTGTTAAATGAAAAAATTAATAGAAAAAATTGGATACTTATATGAAAAATAGTGGAAGCGCAATGTTCGGCCCCGAAGAAGACTTTCCGAAGGCCAAAACACTCCATCGACTGCTCGGCTGGAGCCCGCGGCGGGCGGCGTTTCGCCACAGCGCCAAGCACCCGTTGGCGGCAAAACTCATCATCGTGGATGAAGTATCGATGGTGGATCTGCACCTGATGCACGACCTGCTCGCTGCCGTGGGTGCCGATGCACGTCTGGTACTACTGGGTGATAAGGATCAACTGGTGTCAGTGCAGCCCGGCACGGGCAGATCCTGCGGATCCAAATTGCAACTCCGGTTTAAAATTTCTCTATCAGATACTCAGCTAAATTTGAATGTCTCTATATTCTGTTGCCCCTATAAACAGCATTAGCGCCACCAAACAAAATCCAGAGAAGGGTAAACAGGATTGGCTGTGCTTCTACACATGACTCGGTCCGCCATGTAAATGAAAGGCTTGATACACCGTCAATGACTGTTTTCTTAAAATGAATGAATTCATCTCCCTCAAACGAGCTCTATCGCACTTATCCCCCTTTATCTAGCAGTAAGCACAATGTTCGAACCAACATGAAGAAGGGTAGGCGCCCGTCATCGCCCGGTCGACCTCGTGCCGGACCGCCGGCGCGTCCTCGGGATTGTCACGGATGTGCTGCTGCAGCTCACGCAACCGTCCCTCCTGCCCGCGAGCCGACCCGAGGATGCCCGTCGCGCCGGCCAGCGCATTGAGCAACTCGTGGAGATTTACGGCATTGAGGCCTATGAGGCCGCATTGTCAGCTCTGTTCGAGGAGGGTGAGGCCCGCGCTCTCAAGGGCCTGGCAGCGCTGCCAAAGGGCACCTTCCGGGTCGAGGAGGAGCAGGCTGCGGAAGTTAAAACACTTGAAATAAAATTTTACACTTCAAGAAAAATATTGAGAATGATTATTTTTCTCTACAGAAAAATCGCTTATTTATGCTCTATATGTAGTATTTTGATCACATAGAAGCATTATTTCGTCACACAGGTCACATTGTAGTATTGGTCACACAGGTTAATACTTAAAATTGTAAACCATTGGTGTTAGTGAGGGAAAGTTGGACTTACTCGAAATAAATCCCCATGGCAACACTAAACTGAAATTCGGTCAATATAATGATTTTAAATGTCAGCTTAAATAAAACAATAAAGCCAGCAATCGCTGGCTTTTTTGTTTTAAAATCAGAATCGCCAGTTCAAATTTAACCAGATAGTACGTCCAGCTTCGTTAACCTTTGCCGATTGAGGGTATCCGCTTACCATCGCACCTGAACGGCTTAGGTGCTCAGCATAGGATTTGTCAAAAATGTTGTCTACGCCAAGCGAAAACACTAAATCCTCTGAGTGCTGATACGATGTATTTAATGCCAAAGTTCCAAACCCATGGCTAGGGGATACATCTTGGCCAGCTGTTTATTATCACATAAAAATCATAGTTATGAAGATGCTTAAGATAAATTTAAATGCTAATATTGGACGGAAAATAACATAAAAAGATTGGCCGGAAAATAATACGTTTATATCAGCCATTATTTTTACAAAATTCGAACCTTAACGTAAAGAGCAAGGTATTGACGAGGGGGAAAACTTCCTCATATACGTCATATGAGGGTGTTTGTCCTCTTGTCAATACCTCGCTTTTTACGCTATAGTTGGAATTTAAGAATTACCCTTGAATCGAAAATGCCGTTTACTTTCTGTATCGGCCTATTTTTGGTTTCAGTGTGTACCTTACCACTGAAGTTGTCAACCCCTTTAAGCTTTCAAACTGATATATCTCACGAAGGAATTTATTTACCAAAAAAGGAATGACATATACTTTGATCAGCTCATCAAGAGCTATCGACTGCCGTCGAAAAAAAAAATATATGTCTTAGTTCAAAAGTTGACTTTTTTGCAGTAGGCAAAGTTTCTAACATAATCACTTAGAAAGGAGCAAAAGATAAACTATAATTTTTAGCAATGAGAGAACTTTTAGCTCTGTCTGCCTGGCTGTCAATCTGTCGGACTCTCTGTCAATCAAAGTCTTTCATTCTGGTCCGTCTGTCTTTCTGTCTGTCTGTCTTTCTGTCCATCTGTCCGTCCAGTCTTTGTGTCTGTCTTGTCTGTCACTCTTGTCTTTCTGTCTGTTGTCTCTTCTGTTGTCTGTCTGTGTGTCTTTTCTTTCTGTTTCGTCTGTCAGTTTGTCTGGTCTGCCTGTCTGTCTGTTTGTCTGTCGGTGTATCCATCTGGTCTACCTTTCTGTCTTGTTTTTTTTTTCTGATTTATTGTTCTTATATCTGTATAGTTATATTTCCTTTATAACTCGTAAATGTTTCATAAACTAAACTTGAGTAGAATTTTAAGGTTTAATGTAATATTTTAAAATTAAGCGTAACGCAGATTTTTCGTTTAAATAAAATAGTTTTCTGAAGATAAATACTGGGCATGTCCTTTGCCCAGAAAGTATCCTCAGATTTTGACAACACGCTAAACTTTAAAGCTGTAAACTATTATCGTAATTTGTAACGCCTTGCGTTTTGAATGTACTTCCCATTTTCTTAAGCTGCGCACGCTCGCCGAGATCGTGGAGCGCCTCGACGATGCGCCCGCGGGGGCTCCGGCCGCGTCGGCGACAACCACCCCCTCGGTCGACCTCAAGGCGCTGATGCTGACCGTGGTCGCCGAGAAGACCGGCTACCCGGCCGAGATGCTCGAGCTGACGATGGACCTCGAGGCCGACCTGGGCGTCGACTCGATCAAGCGGGTCGAGATCCTCGCCGCGATGCGCGAGCGCGCCGCGGACCTGCCCGAGGTGGACCCGGCGGAGCTGGGCAAGCTGCGCACGGTAAATATAGGGCAGTTCATACTACTGACCTACAAAAAAAGCAAACATATCAGTAAATGCTATTTTTATACTCTGTCTGAACATAATAATTGCTTTTCTCCCAAATCAACTGTAAGCCCAGGTAAAATTCTACTTTAGTGACTTTTGGCAATCTTGGAAAGGGGTTAGGTTAGGAAACTGAAACTTTCTGGGATGGGTCTACAGGCTAAAGTATATCATGGGAAGGTAATTTAAAGTACACACCTCCACTCTTTCTCCCTCTAGAGGGCCCTGAAATTGGTCTTTTTTACCCTGCTCACCCGGTTTCATCTGCGGGCGCGCACGTCCCTCCTGGCTTCCCTGAATCTCAGCAACTTCAGCGAGTTCGGCCTCATCGTCGCGGCGATCGGCGTTGCCAACGGCTGGGTCGGCAACGAATGGCTGATCGTGATCGCCGTTGCCCTGTCCCTGTCCTTTGCAATCGCCGCAACCCTCAACACCGTTGCGCACCAGCTCCATACCCGGCACCGGATACTCTGGCGCAGGCTGCAGCGCGCCGAACGCCTCGCCGACGATCAGCAGTTCGGGATAATTTTTAATGAGGAGTTTGCGTAAATATTGGGCAAAATTGATCCAATCCTAGACTAGGCGTAATGAAAAAATATCAGTCCAAGTTATTTAACGTATATAAAAAAATATTGGATACAATCCCTGTTTTGGTTTAAGCTTTATACTTGGCTTCAGGTTTTTTTTTTCTATAATAATAGCGAACACCAGGTGGCCCTTGTATTTTTTTTTGTCTTTTGAAACCGATTTACCTGTTAATTTTGGATACTTACAACTTATACTTACAACTTACATAACTAGTAATCAACAACCAATGCAGGAATATCTGATGCAATTCCGATTTAAAAGCCTGTTACAAAACTGCAAATTAAGTCCCAAATCAAATTTTGCACAAAGGCCAGAATTCCCAAGAGGGAGAACTGCAGGCTTCTGCCCTTCGATCAGGGGGCAAGGTATCATTTTAATGAAAGTGTGATTCATCTTTGATACTATTCAAGTAATTAGGGAAAATCTAGGTGCTTTCGAATTGAGAAGTTGGACAATTTGGTGTGAGAGGTCAAACTTTTCATTTGAGCAGAGGAAAGTTTTCTACATCTTCACACCAAGTGTCTTTAGTGATTCAAGAGTAATCCCGCCGGTTGCCAGTCCGTTTGCATCCTGGTAAGACCTGAGGCCAGAAATAGTACCGGGGCCTACTACACCATCGACTGGGCCAAAATAGTAGCCGTCTGTTTTAAGAGCGACCTGGATTTCCTTAATTACCTGTGATGTCATATTGGTCTCACAAAGTATTGGTTTCCATTCAAGCTTGCCCTCGGAAATTTTCTTGGTTTTCTTAACAGTCTGTTTTTCCTCGGGGATTGCCGTCTCCGGATTGATGCCTGGAAGCGGAATGTAGGTACCAAGCCTATACACCAAAAGCGCACCCAGCGTGAACCAGATGCGCTTTTTCAGGTCTTCTGCCTTGGCGTAGGCCGAGAAGTTAAGATTGGCTGCAAGTTGTTCGGCTGCAGATGCCATGCGTATCTCCGAGTGGCGTTGTTCCGATCGATGCGTGCTTTGCTCCGATGACGGAACCGGCCATCTATTGCTGACTCGTCGGCGCCTTCATATCTATAGCCCCTCCCCTTTGCTAACCGGTGCCAGTGCAAGTGGTACTTTACTAAGACAACGCTAGAGAATTACCTGTGAGGGATTGAAAATCGACATAATTTGTAGTCTTTCATAAGGTTGGAGCCATTCTGACCCACATCCTGCAGACTTCTTTGAACACATTCATATCTTAATCCATCACTTTATTAAAATAATCGTTTCGTGTTCTATTTTGTTGCAACAGTTTGTACATTTTAATAAATGTTAGTCAAGAACATTTATAAAATGTACTAAAAAAAAAAAATTCAATAGGAACTTTTTCAAAGAAAAGTAAAGAGGACCGCGCGGGCAGCGCTTTCACTATGGCATGGCCGACCGGCACGCTTTCCTCGGCCGAGAGGCGAGGGTGCCCGTCGCGGTGGGCGAACCAGGCATTGACGGCAAACAGCGCCGCCGCCAGCACCAGTCCGGGCACGATGCCGGCAACGAACAGTGCCGCGACCGAAGTCTGCATCAGCGCGCCGTAGAAGATCAGGATGATCGATGGCGGGACGATCGGACCGATTATCGCGGAGGCCGCGGTTACCGCACCGGCATAGGTCGCGGTGTAACCGCGCTCTCGAATCTGTAAAGCCAACTGATACAGTTTGAGATAAATGTTGTAGTTGCAAAAAAAAACTTTTCTTTTTCGCTGCCTTTTCTTAGAGATTACACCTCCGAATTACGATAGGACGAGGCTATTTTGTGTGAAGTAAGAGCTGTTATAAGACTGAAGCTAACAATATATCTTAGTTTTCAAGCAATGAACTAACACAAATTGTCTCGGAACAAAACGTTAATCTACGAAATCTATTCCGTAATATCCTAACGTATGTGTTGTGAATACAGAAGTAGTACTGCTTTATGGTAGAGATTTTTTCTTAGCATTACGTGTGTACACAAGGGAGAGTTGTATTTTCAATGTATTTTTTAAACTTGTTTCGGTCCAAAGTCCACAGCCGGCCTGGGAGTGAGTCCGGTCTTCGAACGGCCACCACCAGCGGCCAACACACCTTACTGGGGTGATGGATGGGGTATCCTTTTCTAAATGTATTTTGAACACTGATATTTTTGATTAAATAACGTTGTATGAATAAAAAAGTGCTTTTTAAATTGTGATTTTTTTTGTGTGTTGAATAAAAACATTGTAAGCGTCTGGCGTCTCAAAAGGTCTTGCCCTGTATAAGTCATACAAAAAGGTTTGCAATATTTACTGACAAAGTATAAAAAATGCAGTTTCCTGGGGGTTTCTGTGGACACAATCCTTGGAAGGGGATCTCCCTTTCATAATTCTACGATTATTACCGCAAACCACTTATTGGGCTATTATCAAAAGGAAGATCAACAGAGCAGTGTGGGTTTAATCACATTTTGATCCTACCTTACACTGCTGATCCTTTCACTTAAACTTCAAAATCCAAACTCGTAAGCCTTAGGGGTAGCTGCCCTCGGATCTTTTTTTACTCTTAAAACGTGAACTAAAATTTTCAATTTCCAATTAAATGAACCCTCTTCGAAATTTATACGAGCCTGTCTTCCCTAAGAACCAAATACACCAACAATTTTACAATTATTTGTAAAAAAAAATTAATTTATATCTCAAAACTTTAATTGGATGGGTTTGAGAAAGAAAGACGTTGGGGGAATTGTCCTCAAACCTCTTTTACTCTTAAAAATTAATCTAGAACTTCAATTTCCAATTAAATGAGCCCTTTCTGAGAGTTTCGGTTACTATTGAGGCGGGTCGTTCCTTACTGCAGTTCGTTACCACGAACTGTTTGATGTTTATGGTGGACAGAAAGTACTGTCTTCCTCGCTATTTATATATTTTTCTTTAAAAGTTAGGGATTTAATAGGGCATTATGATATTACTGTCAGCGTTGCCATTATTGAACCATGCAAACATATAAGCAAATCTAACTAGTAAAAATCCAATTATCAATAATCTCTTGTTCTCCACCGACAACTACACCTTATTAAGTTGTTTTGTGTAATTTTTATAGGCTGTATGAAAAGCGTGGTTCAATCCCGCTTTCCAAGGCTATAATGAGAGAAAAGTTGAGATGGCTAGGGCACGTTCTGCCGATGAAGGATGATATTTTACTAAAGATTGTCCTTTTCGGCGAACAGTTGGGATGGGAGGATTTCATAAAGAAAGATTTGAAGGAAATAGATACCTCCTGGGAGGGTTTAAAGAGGGAGATTTTGAATATATTGGGATGGAGGAGGAGGGTGCGTAGCTGTGTTGGCCTCAGGCGGCTGGGTGCTGCTGTTTATTAGTAGTAAGTCTGTTTCAAATGAAAATGCGCTAAGAAAAATTTCTCCCCTGAGATCGTCCACAAGAAAACTTGGTGGAATTTTCAGCTAGAATGGACTTGCCTCGGGGGAATTGGAGTCTTTTTAAATTAAAAATTATTTAAACAAAACCACTATGTTAAAAAAAGTAAAGAGCTACGTTAAGCCAAAAATGAGTAGAAATAAATTCAAATAATTTTCCAAGCATAAACTCACTACAATTCACCATCGATAAATAAAGTGTTTAATAAAGTGCAAATTATATCCTGGTCGGAATTTGACGTGGGGGTGGGGGCACGTTACGTTGAATGAAAGCTCCTACGTAAAGGGAAATTTTACACTGGGGGGATTTTGACAAAATTCCTATACAAAAGATCTTTTTAATTGTCTTACATTCTCTTTGCCAAATCAATTTTTAATGTGGAGATGTTCCAGGGGCTACTTTTCGCGCGGAAAAAATTTCCACGGAAGGGGGGATTTCCAGAGTGATCGAGAAACCGATTAGAGATTAAAGTCTTTTTTAAAATGAAAGTATGTTAATGACAATTTTTCAAGTGCAGCCGTTCTTGCGCACATCCGCAATATACTCGACGAGCAGATCATAAAGGTTCGCCGGTCCACCCGGAATCGCCCGATCGCCGAACAGATAAAAGGGTGTGCCTTCAAGGCCGATCGATTGCGCCAGTGCCATGGTCTCCTGGATCCCGCCTTCGACTTTCTTGCTTTGCATGTCCGCCTTCAGCTTATCGATGTCGAGCCCGAGCTTGCGGGCCGTTGACATGGCAACGTCGGCATTGACCTGTCCGCGCGTTCGCATGAGAGCGTTGTGGACTTCCATATTACCGCTGATGATCGCTACTATCAAAAAGCATCGAAAAGAGGAAGTATTGTGCGACTCCGGGATTTCTCACCAGCAAAGCCCTATTCCTAGAGGCCTTCCACGCGTAGCGTACCGGTGCAGAACATATCTAAATCGTGGGTTAGGTTTTTTGAATACAAGCGAGGCTATGGGGAAAGAGAATTGGAGCGGGAAAGGGGATTTGAACCGCCCTCCGTCGTCCGTTCGGTCGCGGCAACCTTGCTGACTCCCACAGAGGGGGCCAGCCCCCTCGTGAACACCCAGGGCCGATAGCCCCCATACCTTCTCAAGACCAGAACACAATTGCGCTTTACTGAAAACAAAACAAATGACCGTAGTTTGTTATTTTAATTGACATATACTGATATTTATTCCTTAAACTTTTGATAGTTTTTGCTTTAGTAGGTGCCTAAGCTTTAGTGGTAGCAGTAGCAATTGAAGTAGTTATAATAATAACAGCAGCAGCAGTACAAGTGGAAGAAGTAGCATTAGGATTGCAATATTTTCTTATGGTTAGTTCAACATTCCTCACAACAAGCCCTGTTACCCCGCGCAGTTCACCGCGATGACGCGTCTCGATCACAACCGCGCGATGGCGCAGCTCGCGGCCAAGACCGGCAGCACCGTGGCCGACATCCGCAAGGTGACCATCTGGGGCAACCATTCGGCGACGCAATACCCCGATATCAGCAACGCGACCATTTCCGGTCAGGCTGCGAGTGAGCTGGTTGATAAAGACTGGCTCGCCGACGAATTTATTCCTGTTGTTCAGCAACGCGGCGCTGCCATCATCAAGGCACGCGGAGCGTCGTCGGCCGCCTCTGCGGCGGGAATTTAAACAACTATTTCGGTTCGACTTAATAATAAAAGCTTATTGCAAAGAGCAAATTGTAGTAATTTTGCAAAAAAGCCTTAAACACCTCGAAAATGGTGTCAGAAGGAAATAAAAAATGCACCATAGGAAGATTCAGCATGATTAAAAACCTTGAATTATGGAATTGAAGTCCCTCTCCTTGAACAGCAAAGAAAAATGCCCTTTTTGTGTCGGTGGAACTAATGTTTCTACCTTTTTTTCTTCTTTTTTCTCAGGGCTAGCGGGTTACCAGAACATAGCCTAGCATGGAACCCTACTGTACAAGTCTCAAGCTCCTATCTGCAAAAATGTAGAATTTGGTATTTTTTTTGCCAGAAGAAAGATCACGGATGCGTGTTTATTCGTTTTTCTCCAAGGGTGATTGTTTCCACCCAGTTGTCCTAGAATGTCGTGAGAGGGCTCATTCTAATGGAAATTTAAAGTTCTTGTGCCCTTTTTTCAATGACTAAAAAAATTGGAGGGCACCTAGACCTCTCCCATGCTAATTTTTTCTCATAGTCACTGGATCAAAATTTTGAGAGCAGCGTTGGCAGGTTGATGGGGTGCCGGAACAACCGGTAGCGTGGCTGGTCACCGTAGGGCGCAAGCGCGCCATCGACGTGCTTCGGCGTGAAGCGAAATCTTCCAGTTGGGAACACCTGCAAAGTATTGGCGGCACCGCCTCTGGCACGCACAGCAACGTTGTACCACTGGCTGCGGCCCGGGTGCCGGTGGAAACCGAACACGCTTTTGCCGTGGATGATCTGCACCTGACCGAGCTGGACGATGACCTGTTGCGCCTGATGTTTACCTGCTGTAATCCGTCAAGCCTATATTTGTTCAATAGCCTAATTGAACATAACGGTTGTACCGCCCTATTGATTGCTGCATTGCTTGACGAAACAACCCTTTAACTTGGCTTGTTTGTAGATAAAAAAAAGTTTCCGCTTGTTTCTTTTCACCTTTCAAGTGTGGCACCAAAGGGGAGAATTCACGCAAAATCGTAGTATTTGCATAACAAAAAAAGAAAATAGTAGCAATTCATGGTTGTCAGGCATGAATAGACCTAAGATGGAGACAGGGGCCAAAAAATGTTTTCATTTTGATAGCTGCACTAAGATCTCTTTTAATTCCTAAAATTTGAACCATAACTTTCTATTTCTAATCAAATGAGCCCTCTCTGAAGTGTATACGAGCATCCCTTCCATAAGAACCTTATATACCCCCAGGGTATAACTTACAACGCCTGCCCCCTGGCCCTGGGGGCTCATCGACACTGGAGCTTTTGTTATATGATCTTTGGACTATTTTTAACAAAATTTCTATCTCACAATTTTTATCTGATGCATTTTAGCAAAGAAAACGTAAGGGGGGCTAGTTAACCTCCAATGGCAATTTCCTTTAAAATGAGCCATTAAACATATGTCTATGATGTTTTGATAGCCCCCTAGCCCAGATGAAAAAAAAAGAGAAAAAGGAGACACATTAGTGCCTACTGATACTAAAAAGTGATTTTCCTTGTTGTTCAAGGTGGAAAACTGATCTATATATAAAAATAAATTGTATTTATTTTTTATGTTTGAAGACTGACGTCATTATAAGGATTGAGCATTATGGCGTAATGTATGTATTTTGTATGTTAGTATATAACGTCATTATAAGTTGACGTCATTGCAACGCACTGAAAACCGCACTCGCCTATTCTGCTGGCATCGGTGGCGCACGGGCCTGCGTCATTCAAACGACCTTTGCAGAAGAAACGGAAACGGACCTGTTCGGAGAGCAGGCGGTTCTTTGTGGCGGTACAACCGAACTGATCGTCGCAGGTTTCGAGACACTGGTTGAGGCCGGCTATCAGCCGGAAGTGGCTTATTACGAAGTCATGCACGAACTGAAGCTGATCGTGGACCTCCTGCACGAGGGTGGCCTGAAGAAAATGCACAAGTTCATCAGCGACGATCCTGTGGTCAACATCAATGGAAAGCAAATTCAAACAAAAGGCTATCTCACCGACTTAATTACCGAATGGGGTGTCGACTATCTCAAACAGGACTTTGACCAACCCTTTTGCCTTTTTCTTTCTCATGCGGCCGTCCATCAGCCTTTTCTACCTGCAAAACGGCATGAGGGCTTATACAAAAATGTCAAACTGACTCCCCCAACAGTTGATCCTTAAGCACTAAAAGGAAAAAAAGCACTTTCCAGAAAACTCCCCAATTCGCCGAACCCTTACTGGTTTAAATTAAACAAAAAAAAAAGCGATTTCGCTGTTGTTGGTGAAAAAAGGTTGTTTATCTTTTGTTTATTCTAGTAATTTTGTTTGTGAATTGGAAAGTGACACAAGATGCTATAGCCTAATTGTGCTACGGAGTATTTTTTGGCTGCAATTTGGTCAGAAAACTGATACAACTTATCTCAAAGCGTTGGCAACACTGCATGACAATCTCTGGTGTAAAGAAAAATGTGTGATAATTTTTTCCCCTTGATTAAATGAAAACAAAGTATTTTCAACGTAAAGGAAGTTTTTGCATTACTAAATAAAAAAGGGCTACTTTATATCTGCTGTTTCGAGGTTTTGCCCCCCCCCACGAAAAAAAATTCCTGCGTACGTGCCTGTCTGGTCATTCTGGATAATGTCGATACATCAATTTTATTGGTCTAAGATTACTTGTGAATTTTTCATATTATAACAGATAATATAGCACCGAAACAAATATGGTATATTTTGTTTAAGATCCCATGACCTGGGGAATTTATGGGGAGGGGTTGTTTAGTACTGGAAATGATAAGTTATATCTGAGGATCACATGGGGATACCAGAAATTGTTGGGTATTTGGAGTAAAGCTAGTATTAGTTTTTAAAGGTATGGAAAACCACATAAATTCTAATTTTTTAATTGAATTCTGCAATCTCATGTTTCGACAGATTTATAAAGCTAGATTTAAAAAGGAAGGGGTAAAAACATGATTTAGTACTAATGGGTTTGATATAAGACTAAAAGTTCTATAAGGCTTTAAACCGTATTTTTACAGGTGAAACTTTATCAGGTAAAATCCTCCCCTCCAAAAAAAATCTCTTGAACTTAAACTTTTGGCTATAGCATGAAACTTCAGTTATTGAGGTTGAATTGACGATAAAAACCGTTCGATTGAGTCCTTACAAGATTATGAAGTCGTTGCAAGATTTTCCCAAAAGTTCAATATTGCCATACCATTGTCTGCTCCAGTAGAATGCCTTTTTTCTATTTGGGGTTCAGTTTTCACTGCAAAACAGAGTCAGTTTGGAGATACAACAATCTAGAATTTTCTTTTTACAAGCAACCTCCCAATTTTGATAATGAATTTTGCAAGAATTTTCATTCAATTTTTTCGGGAAATTTATACTACTTTTACTTTATTAGCTTGCCTCTTCCTTCTCCCTCCTATCTCCCTCCTGTTATTTCTATTGCGCTAGCTGTATGTTTTATTTAATTTTTATGTATTTAGTTTGTGTGGATCCATTTTCTTAACATAATTCTGGCCAGGAGTAAAGCGTGTTATGGGCTGCCGAAGCACATCCTTTCAAATACCATTTGAATTATACAATTGGCCATAATACAATTGGCCATCAAAAAATATACTTTTGGTTGAGATTTAAAGCTCTGCCATTTTCCATTGATGTGATTCCCCAAGATTTGGAAAATTTCCTTTTTTCTGTTTTTTTTTTCAATCAAAAAATCATCTAGATTTGAATAATACACTTTTATTGTGTATTTACAAAAACAAATAAAAGACCATTGCACCCCTCCATACATTTTCATGAATCGGTGTCCCTGAGGTATCAAATTCTTCAAAGCAGCTAACTAGTAAATTATATAAGAATTGCGAGAAAAATTTATGAAGTCACCCAAAATATGGCAAAAACAATATGGGTATATGAACGATTATATATATTTCACGTCCGCTGCCACCGGAACCGAGGCGGAGATCAGCGCGGCAGTCGCGTTTCTGCTGAGCCCCGCTGCCCGCTACGTCACGGGCCAGGTGTGGCGCGTCGACGGCGGCGCCGGTCTCACCACAAACAGCCCCATGTTTCCCCTGCAGAGCCCGCCGCCACAGCCGGCTTTCGAGGGCTTCCACCGCGCACAGACGCCTTCGGTGCTCGCCGGCGGCGGTTCGACGGCCGACGCACCCGAGGAGCCGGACCGATGACGCTGCTGAAGGACATTACGGTGCTCGATCACTGTATTGGAAAAGAAGTCCTCATTATCCTCTCTTCTGTGGTTGTATTATGGAAAGGCAGTGTGGTCATCGTCATTATGTGCACATGAGGTAAAGGGATGTCCGTGAGGCAATCAAAATCAAACGAAACTTAAATAATAATACATTCCTAAATAGAGACTTGGGTGAATACACACTCAACCCTATACACAAAATTAATTATAGAAAATAACATAATTCAAATTAAAACAAAATAGGAACAAATAAAAACAAGCCCAATCCCAAAAGAACTACAAGATTAACACCTCAAAAAAAAAGAAGTTAGTCCAAGAGTCTGCTCCCGTTTTTTATGTAACAAGTGCGACCAAAAGAAGTTCTCGTTATTGCACTTATGTCATTTTTACCTCACTGGCAAGTGTACTTAAGCAAAGTGTAATTTTGACCATGATCCTTTAATGTAAGTTATCATCAAACGGCCGTTTTTTCGGGTGTGATAACCTGCATATTTATGTCCCCTCTTCCTTCTAAAAAAAAATAAAAAAAAAAAAAAAAAAAATATCAAGCTGCAAACAAAAGCCAAGTACACCACCAGCTCGCGCAGCGCGGCTTCGTCCTTGGCGTTCGCGGCGGTGACGAGGCGCGTCGCACAGTCGTCCGCCGCCGCGCCGAGCTGAAGGCCGCTCGACATGAACAGCCCGACCGCGATCAGCCCCGCGACGACGAGCGCGACCTTCGTGGAGGTGCGTCCGAAGATCGCGCGGAGCAGCTCACCCATCGATCTTCTCCGGCTCGCGGATGTTGCCGTTCATCAGCGCGCAGAACACCGGCGCCACGTGGCTCTCGTCGACGCCGGGGTGATGTAGGCGGGCTGCCAAGCAAGCACAAAGAATATGGATGATTCAGATCTGTAATTCCCTACACAGAGTGCAGGCCCCACCAGTGGGGCATGACAATATTTGGTGGGTCATGGCCAGGATGTTCCACTGTTGGCAGACTATTCTCTAGAGCCTTAAGTTGGAAAGAATCATTTTTATGTCACATTCAAAAGCATTTGAAAGTAAAAAGGATAGATGTTAGTATTGCAATGGTGTTATACATTGTATAAAACTTATTGCTTTCAGAAAATATTTTTTGTTTGTATAAAATATACCTTCAGCGGTCCGCCGATGCCGCTGGCGGTCAAACTATCCGAGAGCGTGTTGAGATAGCCTGAAACTCTTGGCCCGACATAAGCATTGAGCGCTGTGGTCGAGAAACGCTCGAACTCCCGATATTCCGGCAGGATCTCGTGCGACAGGCTGAGCGGCATGCCGGGCAGCTGGGCGCGGACGATTTCGGCGGCCCGGATCTCATGCGCCGGGTTGGCGTAGCTATGCAGGAAGCAGATGGCGATGGCTTCGACTTCGTCGGCCGCGAGGCGTTGGCAGGCGGTGGCCGAGGCGGCGACCTATTGGGGCTTCGACAACGGATATCTCGGCTGGTTCGAGATCAATGACCCGGGTCTGTTATGGGACTGGTTCATCGAGCTGCCGATATAGTGCCCGGAGATCCCTTCGGCGCATTTCTATCTCGGGCACCGGCTATTGCACACGGCCTGGCTGTACAAGAAAGTCCATGGCCTGCACCACCGCAATGTCGAGGTCGGCCCCTGGTCCGGGCTGGCGATGCACCCGGTTGAGCATGTGCTCTATTTCTCCACGCCGGTGGTTCAGTGGGCGAGAATAATTGAGTTCGAATCATCAATTTAGTAAACACTAAGTTGTGATTTTCAGTAGCTCTTAATCATTTATCTATAATGTTCTAGCAACCCGCTAGGCCTGGAAAAAACAAGAAAAAACGACCGTTTTAACATTTTTTAACTTTTAGTTACTATGAACTGTGGTTTGCTCTTTACTAGATTGCAGCTGATGTTTCAACCATGACAAAGAGTTAATTGCAAATTCTCCCCAGAAACTAGTTAACATTGAAATCTGTGAAATCTAATAGATGGTAGAATATGTAAAGGATTACAACAATCTAAAAATCATAAGAAAGGAAACAAACAGTTTGAAGCTTAGTAAATATCTTTATCAGAAAAGACATTAATAAATTTCTTTACTTATAAGCATAAGCAACGTCTTTCTAAGACATGAAAAAAAGTTGAAAAATGTTTTAAGTTCAGTTCAGAATCGTTAAAATTATTGTGTAAACTACAAAAATATTTGTGGCGCATTGACAATAATTTTAATTTTTAAACTCAAACTATAAAATATGTGAAAATTTAAAAATTAGTTTTTTTTTGTTTTTTCTTTCTTTGGTTAAAAATATTTTTTAAACCAACCTTTTATCAGCACAAATAGTTTCCCTTTCACTACAGTAAATGGTGAATCATCTACACGAACCACTGTACTCATTCTTTGAAGAGCTGAATTGAAAGAAACTTTTTCTAGAATTCGGAGTTTGTGTTGATTATCTGGGCTCGTCAGAATCATCCCATTTAAAGAGTCTTCTGTTATAATCCAGTTCAAAGGAGAAAACATTTCAATTTCTAAACTTTCACCAATTAATTTCCCATCTAACATGCTGATAGGATTTAAGAGCTTCGTTAAAAACTTACTGTAATATGCTAAGAAGTTACTGTAATTTGAGTGGCCATACCCCCTTCTCGCGCAGTCCCTACAATTCGCCTTAAAGTTTAACATACACTTTCCAATAATACTTATTCGACTGTATCAAACATTGCACACAAAAAATTGTGGCATTATGTTTTTCCATTTTCTTTCAAAAAAAAAAAACGAAAATATAGCCACTGTTAAAGAGTAATATTCAAAAATATTTTGTTTACTAACCTTAAAGTAGCCTTTATTGTAAGTAACAATTCGTTCTAGTGAACCACATGAAGTTTAAAACAAAAACCGTGTATATTGTCTTTGTATCTAAGTCTCGAAAATATCAGATCTTTCAGTATTATGTTAACTACAAATTGTTTTTTTTTCTTTAAAATTCATACTTGTGAAAATTTAATTATTTGTTTTTATGGCTAGCTGAAAAAAAAATTTCTTCTACTTTTTAGTTCCCTAGCAAACTTGACATTTTCAAACAAGGTGGATATTGCAAGACCCCAGTCTTCCTCATAAATTTTTTTTTTACCTAGGACATAATTCAAAACTTCTATGTGCGCTGTTATAAGATTTTGAAACTAAACCTCTTTGGAGTACCGAAAAAGTTCAACTTTGTTGATGGTAGATATGCCAGAGTAACTTTCCAGAGATGATCGCACTCAAAGATAATGTAAGTCAAGAACTAATATTTGACGACAAAGGCAAACTTCTTGATTGTGGTTCTGGTAGCACATTTCCAGTTGATAAATCGTAACACAATCTTTCAGGAATTAGAAAGGTCCTTTGCTGTAGCAATATTATAAGCCATATCAAATCTGTAAGGCTCCTGGAACATGTCAGCAAGATCTACGCCCCCCATTAAATTGTTGTAGTCACGGATGACTCGGGGGCGATCAACTTCGACGTATTTCCGTGATGTGCCATCCCATCTCTGACACTTATCAATTGGGGTGACTGCACAGTATGATGAAACCAACTGGACTGGTATGTTGTCATAACATTTTACTACCGATACTTCTGAATGTCTTTCAAAACGGAGCCTTATATTTTTATTATGTATACGAGGGGGTTTGTACCCTCGTTAATACCTCACTCTTTAAAAACGTTTAATCGGACGAAATTAAGACTTTTTCGCCAAACAAAAAGAGAAGAAGCTAACCTACTAGGAAAATCTGAAAAAAAGCAGATTCAGATAGTTTCAGCCTATTATTACCGTGATAGAGTTAAGCGATATCTTTAAAGCACGACTAAAGCAGCTGTGTAATATAATCAAGAATATCAGTGGCGACATGGCTGAAAATGTTGATTACAATATTGATTTCCCCCCTGAAACTACAGCTAATTCAATAAATAGCCTGCTCGCTTCTATTGTAAAAACCCTCACATAAGCCCCTTTCAAGATCTTGTTGTGGAACTTGAACCTCCACTAGCATTTTGAGAGCAAATCAAGGGTAGACATGGCATCCAGTCTCCCCACCTGAGGTCAATAGAAACCGCACTTCCAAAATTTTCAATTTATATGGCAACAGTGTACTAAAATTAAGACTGTCAATAACCATTTGAAGGCTCTTTGTGGTGTTTTTACCCCCTACAAGCATAGGTTGAAATGTGTGTAAGTCTTGGAGAGGCGGGAATTAGACTCATTTGTCTAATTGTCAAAAACACAGGGTGTATGTCGGATTCTCTGCCAGAAGAAATTTTCTTTTTCTTTTTAAAAAAAAGAAATATCGGCTGTCCCAGATGCAGGTTGAAACCATGTGGAGCTTCTAACATACAGGGATAGATAATGTATGTTCGTTGGTGCCTCAGCCCTAAACCTATTTTTGTAACAAGTTAGTTCCAGTATTACCAATAATTCCATTTCAACTTCTTGATATAATTATCAACATTCTTTAGAGAAAAGAACAATATCATAAGGTTAAAATAATAGCACTGCGCATAATAACACTCTAATTAAAACATAAATGCTTTGGAAACCACTTTTAGGGTGCTCTTTGTAACACAGTCTTAGCCTAAAGAAACAAAATAAAGGAACTAATGCGAATATCAATCAATTTCTCTACCTTTTGGCCATGAGTCTTATCCAGCTCAAAAATAGTTCATCAGAGATTACAAAGTGATCTTGGGCAAGGTTCTGTTGCTGTTGTTGTTTTTTTTTTTTTTTTTGTGCAGTGAAATCTTTGTTTGCATGAAAATGTGCAACATAGGCAGGATTTATGCCGCTTTCCATCGACCTTCAAAGGGCTGATTGCCATGATGCTCGGCGGCATGGGCTCATTGCCGGGCGCAGTCATTGGCGGCCTTCTACTCGGTGTCGTCGAAGCCCATTCGCTTTGGTACCTGGGCAATGAGTTCAAGGACCTGAGTGCTTATCTGCTTTTGTTTATCTGACTGATTTTCCGACCCGGCGGGCTCCTGGGTGGGCGTATACTCAGTCGTGACGAACTGGCATTTCGGCGAGTCTGACGCATGGACGATTATGTCGTCACGATCATCAGCAATATCGGAATGATCGACATTGATTCGTTTCTACATAATTTACAGGTTTTTCAAATACACCACCTCAATTTATCTCTTCTTGGCTTTTAGGTAACTCAGAGCGTTCAAACAATGCCTCCCCCATGTCATGGTTAAACTTTCTAATGTAGGCATGTAATATACGAGATAGCTTACATGGACACAAAATGATTAATAGGAAATAAACATTCACTAACCACAACCTGTTCAGGCGTCCAACTATCTAAGTTCACAGACTTAACTTTTGAAATATGCACTCCAAGATTCCGGTGAATGCCAGTAAACCTGTTCTTGCATCCTGAGCTCTCAAAACCTCTAATAATGCATTCATTTTGCCAATATTTTTATCTGCGATATTCTAATCATCTGTAAAATCTAAGTCTAACGAGTTTTACCTCTGCATTTGATTCCGTGCTTTTCCATAACTTTTGATGTGTTCCGAAAGCCAAATTTAATAAAAATAATCCATATCATGCTGTTAATCTCCAGAAAATGAGTAATAAGTTCAGCTCAAACGATTTTCAATCTCCCGATGAAACTTCCTGTATAAGACATGCCAGTATATGATATTGGTAGAAGAGTAAGCTTTTCTTCTTTTTACTTTCAGTCAAATGCTAATACTCAAAAGAGGGCGATATAGGGTTATTAACGACTAACATTTTACCACAACAGTATCTTGAGGTTGACCCTTGTTACAAACTCTTATTTATGTGTTTGCATTCTGTTTGAGTGATTTTCTCTTCCTTGGAAAATATGGGTGTGATTTCTGAAAAATTCCCACCCACCTGCCTCTAAATCTTGGTAAAATCCCATCCATGTGCCTCTAACTCTAAGAAGAATCTGATTGAAGATCGCCTTGACGCCCGCCTTCCTCAGGTAGTCGTAGTACTGCTGCGGAATGACGCCGCCGCAGATCACCAGGATATCGCCCGCGCCCTCAGCCTTCAGCGCCTCGATCAGCTTTGGCGCAAGGGTCTTGTGACCGGCTGCCTGACTGCTGATGCCGACCACATGGACGTCGTTGGCCATCGCGTCCTGCGCGGGCTCTTCGGGGGTCTGGAACAGCGGTCCGACGTCCACGTCGAAGCCGATATCGGCGAAGGCGGTCGCAATGACCTTGGCACCGCGGCTTTCTTCGTCGGTGATCCGTGTGCCGTAACCTGAGAAATGAATGAGCACAAAGTCGTCTGATGCAACGGTATTTGCCAACTGGGCAAACGCTTGACGAATGCTAGCTAAAGTTGCATCGCTATTTGTCAAACTGACAATGTTTTGCTTAGAGAATTTGTATCTGGTTAACAATACCTCTTGCATCAAAGAGATGTCATTCACGCAGCCGGCCAAACTACCGAAGTTTTGATATTCGTCAATACCGATGAGTAACGCGTGTGAGGTCATCTGTCGGTTATTGCCCCCCCCCCCCTAATGACACTGGACCCGGTGGGGATAAAAAAGAGATCTGAGTTAAGAGGTCCTTCTAAATATGGAATTTCATTAATATATAAGCACTCTTTCGCAAGTTAAAAATACCTCCTTTTCCTAATTTTTAGAATTAACTTCCCTCCTCCAACTCCCCCAAAGAGAGCAGATCCGTTACGGTTATGCCAATCTCGTATCTAGGACTTCTGCTTATTTCTCCCACCAAGTTTCATCCCGATCCCTCCACTCTAAGCATTTTTCAAGAGTTTAGGTTCCTACTATTGAAACTTAAATTTGGGTAATGCCTTAAGTTCATTTAAAAGCCGTTTTTCCCCTTTATGTGACAAAAAAAGGTGGCGAGTTGTCGTTCAAGGGCCAAGTTCATTGCTTGTTTTGACTTGGAATTTCTGGTAGAAAATTTTGTGGTAAAAAAGGTTCTGTTAGGTAAACAGAATCTTTTATGTTTGCTTATGGGGTGTTCTAGAGACAGTTTTCTTAAACTGATTTGAGAATGGACGTGACTCAAATTATTTCCTAAAAATATTTAAGTTTCAAAGGGGTTCTGCATCGTGACTACGGCTGTGTCAGGACCCAAGAGCGGGGTCGTGGCCTCGGCGGGTCCGGCCGAATCTCGGTGTCCGGATGTCTTTTCACCTGAGCAGCTTGAGCATTTCCGGTCCGCAGCCGTCGATGAGGCGGTCCATTTCACCGAAGTGACAGCCGGGCAGGGCGGCCGCAACATCATCTGCGTCGTACAACGTCGCGGTGAACTTCTCACGATCGCGCCGATCTCGACCGACTATTTCGTCGAACTCGGTGCGGCGATCTCCTTCGGCAAAAAATTTCAGAAAAATAATAATCGAAACAGTTGAGCTTTCAGAAAAATAATAATCGGAAACAGTTGAGCTTTAAGAAAAATAATCGGAAACAGTTGATCTTTCAGAAAAATTATAATCGGAAACAGTTGAGCTTTCTGGAAAATAAAAATCGGAAACAGTTGAGCTTTAAGAAAAATAATCGGAAACAGTTGAGCTTTCAGAAAAATAATAATCGAAACAGTTGAGTTTTCAGAAAAATAATAATCGGAATCAGTTGTTCTTTAAGAAAAATAATCTGAAAAAGTTGCAAAACCAGTTTTTGCTGGATTTTAAAGGCCTCCCCGGAACCAAAACAACTCGCGCAAGATTACGACATCTTCACCTGTAAATATTGGACCAAGATCAATTTGGATCATACCCGTACTTGAAGTTGCCCTGAAAGTTTTTTCGTGGCCCTCGAGGGGTTTTTAAGCAATCAAAGAAACCAATAGGTAACGTTTGCATCTTGACTAGTGGATCCTTAATGTCCCCCCCCTACGTCTTTAGGTCTTTAAACAATCAAAGAAACCATGACGTAACGTTTGTATCTTATGGCTGTTAAACTAAATCAAAAGATACTGTGTTCATCTAGGTTATCAGAAGGACGTATCTCTAATAGGCTACCTTAGGATCGGCTAAGGATATCAACTTTTAACTTTTTGACAACTAATGATATTACTTCTCTGACAGCAACCGCCACCACTTAGGACTGCGACTGCGCCTATTGCAAATGCGACTATGAATACTTACAACTACTTGTAAGAGTCACTATTTGACCCTTCGATTAAAGTTACTTGCGTTGGACTACAGATACTTATGACTACGAATACTTGCAACGTGTGCATCATAAGACATTATCATAAGACAACTCCCGTGACTCCAGATGATTAAAAATGGCAATCTATTAAGCACCTATACGAATAACTGAACACAAAGTTATTACTTATCCTAAAAGACTAAAATGCCACCCGTCTAGCATATAGATCGGAATAACATTTTAACAAAAAGGCGATTGACAGAGCCATATCATAAAATCATTTGGCCAAATTGGGTGATTAAATAGTCCTAAACAGACAAGCAATTTCTTACCAATTATCAATGCAAAAATATTCGGCAGCTCTAAGTGTTTTCCAAGATTTCCGGTTTCCCCCTCCAACTCCCCCCAATGTCTTATCTGGTCGGGATTCGAAATGAGAGCACTAAGACATGATTTCCTTCTAGATATCAAATCTCATTAAGATCTGGTCACCCGTTCTTAAGTTAAAAACTCCTCACTTTTTTTAATTTTTCCAAATCAACACCCCCCAGCTCCTCCAAAGTGAGCGGATACTTTCCAATTATGTCAATCACGTATCTATAACATGTGCTCTTCCCATCAAGTTTCATCCCGATCTCTCCACTAAGTTTGATCAAGTCAAGTGTTAACCATCCAAATGTCCGAGCTGTGAAAAAATTTGTATTATTTTCGAAAAAAGAAGGAAACAACCCCTAAAAGTCACAGAATCTTAATGAGATCGCATCATCTGGTTCAGTGTATCAGAAAATCCTACTGCTGAGGTTTCAAGCTCCTATCTGCAAAAATGTGGAATTTTGTATTTTTTGCCAGAAGAAAGATCACGGATGTTTGTTTATTTGTTTTTCTCGTTTTTGTTTTTGTTTTTTTAGTTTTTTTAGTTTTTTTAGAACCGTACTGGATCCACTTTCTTTGGGGGAGTTAAGGGGTGGGGTTCAGTGCTTTGGTGAGTTTGATGCTTCTGGACGTGCTAGGACGATGGAAATCGGTAGGCGTGTCCGCGAGCTGCACAAATTTACTTGATAAAGTCGTTTTCCCCGATTAGGCCATCTGGGGGACTGAAGGGAGAGGAAAAAGTAGAAAAAATTAGGTGTTTATAACTTACGAGTGGATGATCGGATCTTAATGAATTTTGATGTTTAGAAGGACCTCGTGACTCAGACCTCTTATTTTGGCGCATGAATTCGTCGCGGTTGGGCAGGCCGGTGGCGAGGTCGTAGCGCAGGCGGCGGCGCAGCAGGTCCTGCTGGCGGATCGTTTCGCCCAGGTCGGTCAGGCTCAGCACGCCGCCCAGGGTCATGATCAGCGCGCCGAGCCAGATCCAGTTCGCATAGGGTTTGACATAGGCCCGCACCACCCAGCCGCCCGTGCGCTGCGGGTCGCCCAGCACCACATAGACGTCGCGAAGCAGGCTGCGGTCGATGGCGGCCTCGGTCGTGGGCGTGCCCTGCACCGGGTTACAATAGCCTACAACAGCCCCCCGCCCCCAGCACAAACGCACAGAAAAAAGGCAAAAATACCTAATTGAGTCGAAAACAATTAAGGCTAGCAAAGCCGAATAGATGAAAGATTCACTGATGGCAATATTATACTTTTTTACAGCAAAAACACAAATGACAAGAAAATTTAACCCCACTGTTACTGGTTTCCAGAAGCAAATCCCAATGCCATGACCCTTCACTTGTGTTTGGAGATAGTCAATATAGGTATTGATAAATTGAGACGTCAAATGAAGTATTTGATAAACGGCTCTTATTCCGGGCTTCATGATTTTGGCTATACTTGTTATATGCCGGAACGGATCACGATTGAAAATCTTCATATCGACGACTCCAATCACCCGGAGAATTACAAAGTCTCTTCGATTTTCGCAAATTTCAATCCACGAATGGCCGACGATTCCTATCGCGAGGAATTTCCCTATGTCAAAACCAGGGAAGTCATTCTCAGAAATGTGACGACCGCCAGCGGCAAGGCCTTGAGACTCAGCGACAATCTGTTCATGTTCAAGAATGTGAAGGTGAATAATTTGTCTAGTATAGAGAAATCAAATGATACGTCGTGGTTTTTTGTAAGTAATTTTAAAGTTTTAACGTAAGATTGTAGTCTTTGTAGGTCTATTGAAACATGTTCATCATTCAAGTTATTGGAATTACTTTCTTGATTAGACAGTAGCCTTGAAATTTCTGCAAAAATCTTCATTGCAGAAAGAAAATTCTCTTTGGCAGAAATGCCATCTTCATTTCTAATTGCATTTTCTAATGATTCAATATTTTGTGAACCTTTGTTAAACAATTGTTTGATTCAAAGGTCAGGTAAATCCTAGACTTGCCATGTCTGAAAAGGTACTACCAATCAGTTTTTATTACAGCATGCAAACATCTTATTTATTTTCTTTTTTCTTTCTTTTGTGGATGAACTTGTCATCAACAAATGTTTGAAAGTTTTCATTAAGGACAGCCTATTCTCTTTGAATATGAGGATAAAATTTAATGAGAATTAATAAATATTTGCTCTTTTTATTAAGATCAGAGAAACTTTGTTTTCTTTCAAGAAGTAATCCTTGGAAATATTACTCTAATCCTTATGTTCTTCCGGAACCACCACGTTCAGATCAGCACGTCACTCGACGGCCCCGAATGGCAACACAACAAGAACCGGCCGACACGCGGGCATGATAGCTATCGGCGGGTCGTCGAGGGCATTGAGCGGGTACGCCGGACCCTGGGACCCAACAGCGTGTCGGCACTGATGACGGCGAGCGTCGGTAGCCTCAAGCACCCCCGCGGCATCATCGACGAGTATGTCCGGCTGGGCTTCCCGTCGGTCTTCCTCCGCTGGATTAGCCCCTACGGGTTCGCGCTGCGAACTCCTGCTAATATACAAATTATATATTTCTCATATATTCTGTCTTTTTTTTTTGTCTTGTCTCATGCTAAGCTGAAAATTATTAACAGAAAAAAAATAATTCTATAAAGAACTGATAAACCATTTAATAAAGAACTTAACATATGTGCAATAACAGAAAAGGGTAAAATTCTAGTTAATTGACTTCTTGCTATCTTGGAATGGGTTTAGGTTAGAAAAATGAAACTTTCAGGAATGGGTCTGCAGGCTAAAGTATGTCCTGGGAAGGTATTTTAAATTACCCACCAACGAACGTTATGTTTCAGGAGTTGTTCTTAAAGAATTGGGAGAACATTTAAATTATAGCGTTTGAGGAGATTGCCTCCTCCTCAACACCTCGCTCTTTACGTTAATTTTTTTAGTACTTTTAAAAAGGCTTCCTATTGTTTTAATTTAATGACCCTTGTGTTTCAGTAGTAGTTCTTAAAGAATTGGGGCAAATTTAAACTTTAGCGCAAAGATCAAGGTGTTGAGGAGGGGGCAACCCCCCTCATATATGTAATAATTTCTGCTTGTTTTAAGTTTTAATACATATTGTGTTCATGTTATGGTTTATTAATTTCTCAAAATGTTCATTTCGTGAATCCGGCTAACAGTTTATTGTGTCATATTCATTGTAAATTGAGAAATTTTTACCACCAGGCAGATTCTCATGAACCCCTGTTTTTCAAACTTGGCCTACCATAAACCCTGGTTTTTCCTTTACTAGGCTGCAGCTGATTATTTACCTATATTGGATCTTTGCCGTTAAAATGCAATTTTGAGTCGTTTACGGGTATAAGGTGAAACTGAAGACGTAGGTAAAATGCTCACGGTCGCAAAGCGGTTCCGACGAATGAGCTCACGCATCGCGACGTTCATCGCCGCGCGCGAAAGCGGCCAGGGAATGTCCAGCTCGCCCAGCGAGCGATCGAGACGGTCGAGATGGGGCTCCGCGTCGACCAGCCGCCCGCGGTACAGGTGAATGACCTCATACACCCCGTCGGCGAACTGATATCCCCGATCCTCGATATGCACCGCCGCCCGGCGGTGATCGATATATCGCCCGTTCACATACGCAATCCGCGGCACAGCTCTCTCCCGTCGGTTCGCCTAGATTGTTTTCCAAGATTTTAGGTTTCCTCCTCCCAACTCCCCCCCCCCAATGTCACCGAATCCGGTTGGGATTTAAAACAAGAGCTCTAAGACATGGTATCCTTTCAACCATTAAATTTCACGAGGATCTGATCAACCGTTCGTAAGTTTAAAATACTTCATTTTTTCTGTTTTTCCGAATTAACCGGCCCCCCTCCCCCCAGATGGTCAAATCGAGAAAATAACTATTTCTAATTTAATCTGCTCCAATTCCTGATACGCCTGCCGTATTTCATCGTCCTACCGAAAGTGTCATTTTCCTAACCTAACCCCTTTCCGAGAGAGCAAGTAGTCACTAAACTAGAATTTCACCAATAATTGAAACAAAAGCTTCAGAAAGTAGTAAAAACATTATGTCAAGTTAAGTGAAAGTGATAATTACAAAAGGTGGATGTTTTTGGGGATATTCATATAAATTTGGGAATAGTGGAAGTACACTACTGGTATTTTAAGACAAAACCTGCCAACAAATTTTACTAGGCTATAAAATTTGCCAAGTAGCATTGCTACTAGGCTATCCTGCCCTACTGAATATTTCGTTTTATTGATTTTATCCTGTTGAAAGTTTTTTCTTCATTCTAATTTGTTTCCCACTGGCTTGAGAAATTCCCTATTGGTCTTCTTGTTTTTGGTGTTTATAATGGAAAGGGAGTGTGGTCTTCATCGCTATTTAAATAATATTGACAATAAATATAATCTGCTTTATAAATCTCTTGTTGTTGTTTTTAAAGATACAATTTTACAGGTGAGTTTAGAATTTTGTTTCCACGAGTCTTAGCCGACTTTTTTTTTCCAATTTTGTCACTCCGAGTTGCTTAAGAAGCTCTGTGCATTATCTGGTATGCCGTTTTCTACCTCATGATCAATCCCATAGATAGGCAATTCATAATCGTTTAGGTCTAATACTTCAATATTGGCATTAGTAACTTGTTCAGCCGCGTGAACAGCTAACTGCTTATTTATAGAATTCCTACTATTGCTACCCGCAAATGCTATTATCTTTTTCATGTATATTTTTTATTTGTTAATTCTTTTATTAAAATAGTAAGACACTAAAAGTAATACTATAGCTATTACTGCTCCCATTTGCTCGACGGTTCGCCGGTGCGTGGAGCACACCCAACAAATTGAGGGTCTCCTCCTGCCGCGATGCATCCTTCGACCGCTCAGCGAGCTCGAGGGCTCTCTCGAGAAACTCGCGCGCCCGTTCTCCGGAGCCGTGGTAGAGCTCACAGGAGCCGATCGTGACGGCGACGGATGCCGCGCGTCCGGTGCAGCTGGCGCTCCACTCCGTCCCGAGAACGGAAGCCGCAAGCTCGAGCCGTCCGCGCCCCTCTTCCGGTCTCTGCGTTTGAAAGAGAAGCCGCGCGAGCCGCGCTCTAAGTATGCTTCTCTTATTGGACCAATACTTGTTTGTTATCTTTTAGCAAGGCACGCCCGCCTAGAGTCTCAGGCAGGTTGACCAGGAATTTAAAACTGACATACGACCAATGGATTGTGGTGAATGAGAGGTAAACAAGGGACGCCTACCCATGGTATTAGGCAGGTTGAACCAAGAATGAGCAGACAATAGATTATTTGGGGGAGAATAATGTATTATTTCTAGGGCGCCCAGGCTCTTTACGCACGATTAACATCGTTTTTATAATTGGTTTAGTGCAGGATTTACCCCCATCCTGCAATCCTGAAAATAAATATTTAAAATCCTCTCTAAGGTAATTTTGTAGTAAAGGCCTTAAATACAGCGCATTCCCCTAATGTCTCCAGTTGACCAAAAGGAAATATCTTTAAAGGTTAATAACTTACTGAAGTTGTAGATCATCTAATTCAATATATCCAACTTTGTGTGCTGCTGATGAGATGTTGACGACTCTTGCAGCTCTGCCGGGTTTTCCGCTTTCAATCAGCTTGGGCAGAAGCAAATGTGTTAGAAGGAAATGACCGCTTAGTCTTGATCTCTCCGCTTTAAGCGTTTTCCAAGATTCCCGGTTTCCCCTTCAACTTCCCCCAATGTCACTGGATCCGATCGGGGTTGAAAATAAGAGCCCTGATCCACGAGGTCCATCTAAATATCGATTTCATTAAGATCCTATAACCCGTTCTTAAGTTAAAAATACCTTAGTTTTTCTAATTTTTCCGAGTTAACCATCCTTTTACTTCCTCCAGATGGTCGAATCAGGGATGCAACTATTTCTAGTTAAATCCGATCCAGACCCTGATAAGCTCATCCTTTCGGGTTATGTTAATCATGTATCTAGGACTCTTGCTTATTTTTCCCACCGTGTTTCATCCCGATCCCTTCACTCTAAGCGTTTTCCAAGATTTTAAGTTCCCCCCAACTCCCCCCAATGTCACCGGCTCCAGTCGGGATTTAAAATAAGAGCTCTGAGACACGATATCCTTCCAAACACCGAATTTCATTAAGATCCGATCAATCCTTCGTAAGTTAAAAATATGTCATTTTTTATAACTCTCAGAACTACCCATCATCCTCCCCCAACTCCCCAAAAAAAGTGTGACGTAGTTTTCTACCTTGTTTTATTTCACTTAAATAATCTTAGTGGCTTGTCTAGCTTCTAAATGAGAACATTGTTAGTTGTTAAATTCTGGGTGAATGAATGACTTTTTTGATTTGGGTTTATAGTTTTTAATTTGTTTATTTTTTTATTTGTTGTTTTTTCTGCGTTGCTAGCTATTTATTTCTTCCAATTGGGGTTTTGGCATCATTTTTATTTCCATGCTATTTGTTTTCGTTTTGTCTTTTTTCTTCTGGTCTAAATCACACGCAATTTCATATGGCGGATCGAGAAAGACCAGATCGAACCCCGCCCCCTCGTTTGCCGGAAGCCGGGTGGCATCGCGGGCGATCAGCCGCGCCCGCCCGGCCTCGCGCAGCAGCGCGATATTGGCGCGGATCAGCTTTTGCGGCTTGCGGCCGTCATCGACAAACACCACCTCGGCGGCGCCGCGCGACAGCGCTTCGAACCCCAATGCGCCGGTGCCGGCGAAGAGATCGAGCACCCGCGTGCCATCGAAGGGCGCACCGAAGCGGCCGCCACCCAGCATCCCGAACAGCACCAAAACCAATCTTGAGCATTCCACAGTGCAAATCTTGTGGAAGAAATTCTGCTGAGCGGGTACAAACTGACCAACCCGTGTGAAAAGCAAACAAGCACACAATTTATCTTCTCCCATGTTGATAAGCTTGGGAAAAAACCGCATATCCAAAGGATAAGCCACTGATATTATGTTGATTTTAGCAACGCAAAGCAAAACGCGTATCTCGCTTTTGAAAAATGCTGGCTATGAATTTAAGGCAGTTCCAGCGCGAATCGATGAGCGGGAAATCGAACAAAGCAAACTGGACGACCCTCTAGCCATGGCCCTGAGCCATGGCGCCAGGGACTATTTGTCCCCCTCCCCTCGAATGGCTCTGCGTGTGCCGCTGCCCTATGACATATTACAGTAGCTATTTCGCTTGACAATGAACTGTGACTAAAATTCCGCTCAGCATAAAATTTTTTGTTGTCAAGATAAGAAAATCCATGCCATCATAAAATTTGTCAAACTTGCGTGGACAATCACGAACAGGGATGTTCGCAGTTGATGGGATGGAAGCCTGCCCCCCTCTTAATAAATCTAGCTCGCCATCCTGGCACAGCCCTTCGTTCCGTCATCCGCCGCCAAGATGCTGGACAGTCTGGCGGTTCCGGCCGACGCCCGGAATTTCGACAGCCTCGGCGCTGCGGCGCGTCTTGCGCCGCAAACCGCACGGCCGGCGCCCAGTCCGGTGTTCCCTCGCTATATCGAGACCGAGCCCGATTGATGGAAACGGTTCCTCTCATCATCGACAGTCATTGTCACCTGGATTTCCCGCAATTGTCGGACGAACTTGACAGTGTCGTCGCAAGGGCAGGCGAGGCTAAAAACCTCAAAGGCACTGCAACGTGTTTGTCCAACTTGATATGGCAATAATCAACATAAATGCCATATTTCAGTGTTTTTTCAAAAACACTTAATTTTTTGACAGATATTGGCAGTAAGTGGTGCAGGCAGAGGTGTGTGTAGTGAGTGATGCAGGCGAATGATGTTTTATGGAGGAAAGGATGGAAACTTCCTGCTTGCGGATTATTCAGAGACGACTGTCCTCTAGAGTTAAGACATTTGGTGTAGAAGTACACTCTCGTAGCTGGTTTTTTTGTGGTTCGGAACAGCATGCATAGGCTAGCTGTTTTGGCCCTGACAGCTAGGTGTTGCAGTGAGTTATTAGAAGTTCGCCTAAAAACTCAGACTTAGCTAATTTAGATGTTGCCCTTACTGGATTATTATCAGAAGTTCTATGAATTATCAACCCTTCTTTCTGAAGAGTCAACTGGCTGAACAATCGAGCAAACCGCGTGTTTATCATTTTTCGTATTAATTGCGACAATGACGAGATTGTCAAGTTCAAAATTAAACTATGCAACCAATAAAACCAACCACCTGATTACTTCCTCGCGTGATGCGAACGACGCGCGGATTCTCCGTCGTCATTACGAAGGCCGGCGGCAGGCTACTCTCGTCGAGCTTCAACGCGAAGTTGGATCCACGGAGTTCGTTCGGAACCGCCGCCTGCGCGATGTGGAAGAGACCAAACTCGTCGGTCGTCACGAGCAAGCCTCGAACCGTCGCAAGGCGCACGCCGGGCAAGCCCTCTTCTCCCTCGTCCTGCACTCCGTCGCCGTTCCGATCGTGAAAGACTTTCCCCAGGATATCGGTCGCGTCGAACGTCGGATACTTCTGGTTGGCAAAAATGATGTTGGTCACGTTCAACTGCTCGCGCGCCTGAGTCCACAAAGCTTGCACCGTGTACATACCCCCACCATCGCCCTGCAAACAGATCACTCGCCGATCTGGACAAGCCACCGCTGCTCCAGTGGCGCAAGGGAGGCCGTAGCCAATGGGTCCGCCGGTTAACATCAACCAGTCATGTGGGGCTGCTGTACGGGTGGCGATACTGCAACCGCCACCGCAGGTACCTCCCTCGTCTACCACAATGGCGTTTTCAGGAAAGTGAAAAAAATTAAAAAGAAAAAAGAAAAAAAAAACTTAAAAAAAAAACTTAAAAAAAAATGTTTTGGCATTCTGACCATGGTCTGCGTTGTGCAGGTCTTGATCTCCTGATTCAATGCCTTTGGCTGGGAGCGCAATGCGTTGCTGGAGGGAAATCATCTGACGCTTCCGATGTTTCCTCCAGATTTCTCCAGGTATCCATATAGAGCTGGGTCGAGTCACGCCATTGACCCCTGTTTCAATCCAAATACCCAACAACACCAGAACTCGAACCCCTGACTGGAGGTGCCAAGAACCCGTTGGCGGTCCGTCGGTGTTCGCAAACTTTCCTCGGACAGTTTGCGCTAGTGTTGCGTGTTTGAAGTGTTTTTACGTGTCGCTTTCTTGAGTATTTCTTCCGGGGTGTTGGGCCAGACGAACGGTGTGGCGCGGGTGTTCCAGCCGTTGATGAAGGCTCGGATTTTGGTGGTGAGGTCGCTGACGGAGGTGAACACGCCCCGTCCGAGTGCTTGGCGTTGGATGACACCGAACCATACTTCGACGAGGTTGAGCCACGATGCCGATGTCGGGTTCCAAAGTGCCTATGACACCATCAACAAGATGCAAACTATTTGTTTTTTAAATCAAGGCGTGGGGACAGCTCCATTTTTTTTTTTTTTTTAGAAAACACAAGAAAAGATGTTTTCCAAATTTTAGGGAACACCTGACCCTACCTCCGATTGGAGTCCCTGATCTCCTGTATAGATTTCATCACCAACAGCATAAAAAGTAATTGCAACTGAGATAATAAATTCTCAAATCCAATGCCCAATCCTGACAACTCATATCAAGCCATTGTTCTACTCTACATCCCTGTTTTAGACTTTCAAACTTAGTCAGTTCTTTTTAATTATAAGAAAATGTTGTGCTTCCGAAAATTCTAATAAAAATATTTTTACTCTGTTGCAGAGTAAAAATTTAAAGCACTTTATTGGATATCTCAGTGTAGAAAAATAGTATTTAAAGATATTTTTATATAATTTGAATTTGAATTATATGGTACTTTGTAAATTTTCATTCTTTACGCAAATCCGAAGTGTGGGTGAGCAGTATTGAAATTACAGACTAACTTCAGAAACTTGCGCCATAGCTTGAAGACATAATTGAAGTACTAAAAGTAATTGAAGTATTGTCATTATGTAAAAAAAACAGTAGTTAGACTGGAACTAGTCTTGATGTTTTTATTTACAGTGTTTTAATTGGCTTATACGTTGAGTTGGCCAAATTGTTCCTTTGCTAAATTAAATATTACTTTTCCTTAAAATTAAGGTACAGAATACAGAAAATTATGCAGAAAATTTGCTTGTCAGATTAGAGCAATTCTAATAGGGCAGGTTTTTCTGTTTTTTTTTTTTTTTTTTGTTTTTTTTTTATTTGAGTGTGTGTCTTAGTTTCTGTGTTTGTGCTGTTGCACTGGTGATTTCTTGTTTCACCATAGAATCAATGTTCATGTAACAGTTCATAATAATATCTATTTACAAATATACAGGGCAATTTGGTTTTATCATTGGGTGCTACTAGATGCATTGCTTGCCTGATGCATTTTAGGCTATTATAAAAGTTCATTCATTTCCTTCGTTTTTTCATCTGGGATGATAGAATCATCGGCATAATCAAGTCAAAGAAAGCTAATTTCCACATAGGATTCCATGGTACTCCATTAACACCGTCGTTGAAGAAGTAGCCGCGCGTTTGCTGTCCGGGCACGCGGACCCCCCACGTCGGTGGTGCACCCGGCCCCCCACCGCTGAAGTCCGGCAGGCGCGCATCGGGAATGCCGTCGTTGTCGGTGTCGACGAAGCTCGTCAGCCCGAAGCTGGTGAAGCCGAACGGACGGTCGAAGGACCCACCGCCACCGCCGGACCGCGCCCGGAACCGGGGCTCCCGGAGTTCGGCAAATGGCAAGTCGATCGAAGCGATGCCGAAGTTGTCGAATCCCGCGTTGCATGAAATGATCACCCAGCAAATTATACAGAACAGTACGAAATACACAATTTCTTTGGGTAGGTTTAGCCTACTTGCGACACCAAATGGCAAAGAGCTCTTGCAGCCTAATCCTCGAACACTTATTTACGCTTCTTATGCGACTCCAGATCAATGAAACAGCAAAAATATTTCACTGGCAGGAGCTATTTTATCACCTGTTACATTTTATTACACGTGATTTATTACATTTTATTTGATTACACGTGAAAACACTGGCGTTCGATCTTAGGGTAGAATTTTTATATAATAAAAATCAGATAAGACGACAAAAGAGGAAATAAAAGATACAAATATGGAAAAAAGGACAGAGATAAAAATGAGAAGACAAAGATAAAAAAGAAGAGAGCAAGAAAGCTCCATACCAGGACAACAATAGTTAGGTACCATTTGAAAACCAAGAAGACAATATCTTAAAATATCCAGAAGACCTTGCTCGGGGTTACTCAGGCCACATACTGGTTCACTTGAAATGCTATCCTCACCATCAAATAAACTTCCTACCATACGGCCATACTGCGACTGAAAGAAACAACTTTACAGCTCGTACATGGGAATAACATACATTTCAGGGTATTTACAGATGCTTTGAATTCATTGAGCATAAGCTATCTATCAAAATTTGCTAACAAAATTGCAAGAGCTTAGTGAAAGTGGTAAATCCTAAAAAAAATGGGGAGATCCGGATGAAAATTAAATAATCACGTTTGACTTATCTAAAATTCCTTCACCATAGGCTTCAAGTTCCTGCATTTAAAAATGCAATTTTGGACTTTTACCGAGAAGGATGGCTGAGGGTGCAGATTTACAGGGGCCCGACGGTCAACCGCCCGGCCGGTCCGCCCGGGTCTGGCATGGATGGTGTGCGGCGCGGTTGTAAGGCTGCCGGCGGCGGTGCGCTGCTGACAGGATTTACCGGTGTCTCTGGTTGTTTCTTGAACATCGTGCCCTCCCGAAAAAGTCATGGAGAACAACTGTTAAATCCCAAAGGTGTCCAGAACCCGGACCGGATTGCGGCATTCAAGTGGCAATATTTAGGCACGCGGCATCGCGGCGGTCGAGCCGCCGTCGACCGGCATAGTAATCCCGGTGATAGGGCGCTAGATGCGCTCGATGCTACCGGCATAGTGGGTGGTGGTTTCACCCGACTGACCAGAATCGTCCACCCGCTTGTAGCGGCTGCGGTTCGGGCCGTAGTTCAGGTGCACCGTACGACCGCTCTTGCTGATGGAGGTAGGTTTGTTATGCACGTCCTTGGTGGTTCCGCGGCCCCCAGCGATCTACACCGAACCGTTGCCGTCGTAGCTGTAGCTTGAGCCGTTGGCGGCAGAGAGTCGGTGGGTACCGCCGGTGTAGGCGTAGCCGGTGACGGTGGCGTTTCGACTTACGAACTTGCCTTTCTCTTTTAGCCCCGGTCGCGAACTAGACGGATGAAGGCCCGGGGGGGGCTAGCCGAACGACGGCGGAGAGGCACGATGGGGCTCGTGACCGAGGTCAAGACGGACACGCCCATCGCGCGTGCGCGCGCGGGGGACCGCGAGGCGTGCGGTGAGATCTACGACGAGCTGGCGCCTCGGGTGCGCCGGTTCGTGCTCGGGCTGCGCCTGCCGCTCGAGCCGCAGGACGTCAGCGACGCGCTGCAGGAGACGTTCCTGCGGGTGAACGAAGCAGATGAAATAGAGAAAGACAACTTTTATGAAACACTACAAAGCGTTATTGCATAACTTTCTAGACATGATATTACGTGTGTCATAGGTGTCGGCTCTGGAAGCTCTGGAATCGGAATTAGAACCAAAAATTGATGGTCGGTGGTTCGAAAGAAGATAAGAAAATTGAAAGAAAGGTTGTATGATTTTAAAGAAAGGTTATATGATTGAAAGAAGATTGGATGATTGAAAGAAGGTTGGATTATTGAAAGAAGGTTGGATGATTGAAAGAAGGTTAGTTCACACGGAAAGACATCCCCTACAAATTATTACCGAAATTATTTGATCCAGTTCCTGAAGTAATCTGGGCTATTGGCAAAGCAAAATCTCTCACCCGTCGTTTTTCTTGCATTATAGTCGCTTAGTGACTATAATGCATTATACTCACTTGCATTATAGTTTCTTGCATTATAGTCGGAAAGTGCCAGAAACGGGGTGACTTGGTTTTTTATTTCACAACGACTATTGGTCATCTGAGAAGTACATACTGTAGCCCAGCTTGTATAATAGGAGGAGACTTTCTGAGAACCATCAAAGGACTTGGCTGTATACAATGCCTTCTAGGTTTATAGGCCTTGCTTAGATCACACCCCTCATGATTGCCATATATCTTGATTGGTTTCATGAAAATGTATATTTTCAATGACGATCTTCTCCTGAGTGCTATAGAGATAGATATGAATTGGGCCTTTCTGGCTGGTAAATTTTTATCAATAGATGCAACTGCCGTGGTAGTCCCTGTGATTCAACTACGACAAAATCAAGCTAGTTTGGGGGGCGAAAGCTAGCATGTGAGTATATGGCTTATATTATTTTTTTAACTTAGTTAAATTTTGTATTCTATACTAGATTTATACGGTGTTATATACGGTATATTATATTATAAAATATGTAAAAAATATTATATTTTACTGTATAATATATAAACATAAATATATTATATTTGTCTTGTATTATATTGGCTGTTTTTTATTGGCTAAGCGGAAATTTATTCAACCAAATATTTCTTGGCTGTGTCTGTGGCTGTTCAGAACAAAACTGAATAACTTGACTTCTTTTTAAAATTTTTCAAGCATAAAACTTAATAAACATATTCAATAAAAAATAACAAACAATAGAAACAAGAACAAGCAATGTTTTTTTCCAGCGACTGGTATATTTTTCCAGCGACTCCTCTGCTAAAAATATAAACATAACGGCTCGGTAGCTACCCCAAGCAGTTGTGTGAATGTGGCCAGTGGGTTTTCTTGAAAGAACAGCAACTCTAAATCTCTTCATGATTCGTGATCATACATCAAAGAAAAGGAGACTGCTTGATCAGATGATATCAGGCCAGTGAGGATGCAGAACAGGGTGAAAATGATGTTGTTATGTGCAGTTTTCCGACCAGCAAAATGAATAACACAAATGATGCAACAGTATTAGTAGGCAAGAGTTGGGAACAAATAAGTGATAATACAGGCTCAATTCCTGTCATTAACCAATTCCTGTCAAAATCAATTTCCTGTCATTCTAATTGTCTGCTTCTGTAGAACAAGTGTAACTTTAAAACTAAGGAAAACGAAATGTGATTTATGTACCTTGCCTTTGACATTTGTGACCGTGGTGCGACTCGGAAATTATCGTTAAAAGCAGGATTATGTATGATAACAGCTTGTAGTAGCGCTCGAGCAGGTACGAGCCGTCTTCCATTCCGGAATCGTCGACACCGAGCTCCCGCATCTCCGCGAGCAACCCGCGCAAGACGGCGCGCAAGTCCGTCGACCTCACCGTCGCGTTCCCGGAAAAGTCAGCCTCGACTTTGAACTTGTCTTGCTCGTCTTTCTCGTCCGAATTCTGCCCCCACACGAGACTTGAGCAGAGAAGGAACAGAGCGACGAGATTCGTGATCGCCCGATCGATCATCGAACCTCGAAGCGCCAACCGAGATTGACGTGAATTGTTGGCTTTGTGTTCTGAACACTGATCTTGTTCCTGAAAACAGGCCATTCAAACGAAAAACGTAACGTCCGACTTGAAGAAAATCCACTAGAGAGAGCGATGCGCCGAGCCTCCGAATATGACGTGCCGCCATTCCCGGCTCTTCGTGCTTTCCATGCTGTGGCACGTCACGGTCGGTTGAAAAGTGCGGCCGTTGACCTTGGCATCACGGAGTCGGCCGTCAGTCATCAAATCCGAAGGCTCGAGGACTATCTGCAGCAATCGCTTTTCCACCGGCGTGCCAAATTAAACTGTTGTCTAATTTATTAAAAGCATTACAGGATGAAACTATATAATTTGGATGGATATTTGGAGTTATGATCCAATAAATGTGTACATATTTTTTCCCATTTTATGGTTTCAAAAGAGTTTAACTCAAAGGTTTAGAAGACATTGTCTAATAGGTAGTTGCCTATCCTGTACCATTGTAAGGTGTACATACTGAAGAATCTGAGTAGTTACAACTTGAATAGAAACAATATTGTCATCTAGTACCAATTTGCTTCAAAGCACATGTCCATTTATTTAACCTACCCCTTGTATTGCAAGACTAGAGGAAATTTATGGAAACTTTCTAAGTAACATCATACCACTAGAAAAAGAAGCCACTTCTTCAGCCATAGTTCACAACCTATAGAACCAGATTTGGAGGGACACAGTATCTGTGTCTTCTGAAACATCACAGAAATACTAGGCTAATGACTTCTTTTAGAGGTTTCTGTTTTTTTTTTTTTTTTACAAATTTCTGGGAGTTTGTTTTCATACTAATATTTTACTGGCTTATTAAGACTAATGAAATGAATAAATGGAGTTTTGCTGTTATATGTTATCCATTCTTTTTTCTGTGGTCCCAAGGTGGTAAATAGATTTGATGCATTAAAACTGAATTTAGTTTTTTCTCACATGAGCTGGTAATTGAAAACACAAGCTTCGAGCGTATATGCATTACCACGCCCACCTTCTTCTTCTTTTTATTCAACTGATATGGAACAATTTACCGATATTACTAGAAAAAATAAGACATCATATTTGAGAGAAATAAAAGAAAAAGAAGGCAGAAATGCCTAAAGAGCATTTTCTGAATTTTCCTGAGAAAGCCGGTTTTATAGCAACAAAGACAAGTGACGGATGATAGAATGCATTGGACTTTCGCATGCTATACTTAAACTTCACCTACCTAATACTTAAACCTAACCTAAGCGTAATTCTTGAGTGTGTTTTGTTTAATTAGTAAGTACCTAAAAATATGTATTTAAAGAATATAGGAAGTTATTGAGAGGGACTACAAAAATGAAATTCTTAGCAAATTGGGGTGGAAAAGCTTGCCAAGCTGTGTTGACCTCACATAGCTTTGAACTACAACGAGTTATTATTCTGAGTCCAAATTTGAGAGATGCGTCTCTGCATAATTCTCACGGGCTCAATGCAATAGGATGGAAGGAGCATTTTGGCTCTGGTGAGGACTTATTGGGCGCAAGGGTGCGAGTGACTCAAGGTTCATTCTCCCAGTTCGGTTCAGTAACCAAAAACCGGGACACATTTAACATTATGTCTGGTAGTGGAGCGTATGAGCACTATCATTCAGATGGATCTGATTCTTATCCGGAAGGGTTTGAATTCACAGTTGAAGACATATTTCAACGCATACCTTCAGTATTTTTGTTTTCCCTTTTTTCTATAAAATTTCATTAAAGTTATGATTTCCTATCTCATGACACAAAGTCAATATTATCATCTTATTTTTGTCATCACCATAACATTTATTAAATCAGCTGGGATGATCTATAGGCTTTTGAGTCTCTAGATCTTCTTTTAATTTTCTTCTATAAGGTAGTGGGGATTTTCTTGCTGGGTACACTGGGCAGGGCTGTATAAAGGACAATTGGGCTCTGAGGGCCCCAGGTTACCATCTAAATCCAGTTCCAAAAATTGTTGGGAACGCCGCCGCCGCCTTTGCCGCGTCGCAAGTACTTCACTTATCATCCGAACGCGCGCCAATAAAAGGTCTTTTGATTGATTGTTTGTTGTGTTTGCTTGTTGGCACTTTGAGCAATCTCATTATCATTAGTCCATCGTCGCGTCTGCATACACTGTGGGAGCAACAGCAGTATTATGTCAAGAGGTGTCGGGTACGTACGTACGTACGTACGTACGTACGTACGCGCGTTCGCCAATCATTATCATTACTCCATCGTCGCGTCTGCATACACTGTGGGAGCACTAAAATTTTAGGTTGAATACGCATTATATACAAATCACACCTTCCAAATTGAGTGATATCCTCTACAGCACTGCTAGAAAATATTCCCTTTGGGTTTATTTCTATTAAAAAGCGCACTATTTGCTACCACTTACTACACAACTTTAAAACTTTAAATTCGAAACGCTGCAGATGCGTCTGTTACCAGGAATACATTCTGATTTTGAATGGTTGTGCTGATAAAACTACCTGTTGTAAGTACTCTTTATAAAATACTTTTTATGATGAAAGCACATTAAATCATGATAGGTAATCAAAAGCCAAACCCATAACTAACCGATGGCAAAACCGGAAGGGCCCTCTGTTCTTTTATCCCACTAAATTCCGGATAAAATTCATCTTCAAAAAAATAAATGAAATAAGGGTTTCGGCGATTGTAAACATTATATGCTCCGAGGGTTAGCCGGTGTCTGCAATTGTCCGTTCCCCATTTAAATAAAAAGGAAAGATCAAAACGGTGGTAATCGGGCATTTCTGTTCAGTTTATTGACCCAAGACGGTCAGTCGGAGCTGGGGCAAGGTTATCGCAAGTTGTACACTGGTTTGGTCATGAGATATCCCAAACTGAGGACATTGAGCTTGGAGTAATTTTATGTTTCATAGGAGAAAATGACGAGTCACATCACGTTCTACTGGAGATCTGAAAATGATCTTATTTGGTCTAACTTTATTCTCTTGCAATTGTCACAAGTCTCACAGAAAAACTGCACTTAAAGGAGCAATCTTAAAATATTTTGTCATTTAAACAGCCAAATCGGCAACATTGTGTTCTCTCCTTGTCTGCAAATGTATTTTTTCTGCAATACCATAGTAGGGGCACTCCAAAAAGCAGATGAAGATTTGCTAGATGTTTTCCAGAGAAATTGTCTGCTGATTGTTCTGGTATTTGTCTGACTGACAATACTTCAAACAGTAGGCTGTATGAAAAATTAATTCAATCCTGCTTTCTAGGGCTATAATGAAAGAAATGTTGATATGGCTAGGGCACATTCTGCAGATGAAGGATTGCAGAAAATTGTCCTTTTTGGCCAACCATCTAAGTCTGAACGGATTGCAGTTTATCCTCATCTGGGGTGGGAAGATGTCATAAAGAGCTAAAATTTGATTTTGACTTATACAATGTCAAAAGTATGCTATTCTTGGACAGTTTTAATAACATTATTTTGACACGCTACTTTAAGGGAACGATAAACGCGTCAAATTGGAGCACACGACAAAAAACCTCCCTATAAATGATCGTCGATGGACGTCGCAAATTAGATTTTAACTATTTCATGTCAAAAGCACGGACCGATTTTTATCCCGAACGAATAGACTTAACTTTTAGTTAATGTTTATGTTTTGTTTTTTTTTTTTTCTTTCTCTTTTTCTCTTTACTTGTTTTAAAATTTATTCATCTATTTTAGTACTGGTTGTATGTTTGCTTGCTATGATTGTTTATTTAATTTCTGCTTGTTTTGGGTTTGATTTATTCTCTAATAGTAATTTTCAGTCATTTTATCTTACAATATTATATTGCATTGTCCAGCACCTAAAGTAAATCCTGTGATGTTACTGGTGAGTGATGGGAATGATTCTAATTGACAGCATCCCATTTTGTTTTCAAGGTTGCTTCAGCCAGTCATAATCAACTCCAGATTTGAATGCATTGGTGGTAGGCCAAAATAAATCTCATGTGCATTCAAAACAGAACCATACACTCATCAAACAATCAAAGCAATCAACAGACCAGTTCAAGTGATTTGACAGACTGATACATTTTCCAGGAAAAAAAAGCTTTGGAAACATTAGAATACATCTTATCTATTTTTCTTTGCTATTTCTTGTATTATAACAATATTAAATTACAAGCACCTAACTGTGGTAGACTTTTTTTTTCATACAAACCATTAGCATGTTGCGATGCCTTTATGGCAATAATTGGGCTGAAATAGTTGCTGCTGTGTTTGTTAATATTAAGAAACAAAACAAGCAAATGGCCCAAAGGAAAGCATTTTAAACTGTTAAATCATGTTCAGTTGGTATTTGTCAGTAACCTCAGTTATGATGGTGATTTTTTGTTCAGTATTATGAGGGACATAATCGCAGTCCAAATAAGCATTGTCAGTTGCATTCCCAGAGGCATAATTACTAGGTCTTTTAACTATTTTGAAAAAAAAATCACGTTTCTATAATTTTGACCCGTGTTGAGAGGGTGGGGCAAACAAAAAGATCTTGTTGTTTCACCTAAGTAAGTGAAGCTGTCCACTTGATCGATCTCCTTGCTACCCAGCATCACCTTTTCATATTCACTTATTCCTAACCCTAGCGATATAGTCTTCTTAAAATTAATTTTCAACCCTATCTTGCACCCTGAACTCGCAAAACCTAAACAGTATATTCATTTTGCTTACACTTTCATCTAGGACGCTTAAATCACCAGCATAACCTAGGTACAGGGGAATTTGATTTCTTAATTTGATGCCGTGTTGTCTCATTGTTTTTGTTGTGCTGCTTAAAACAAAGTTGTTTTGCAAATTCAATTGGTTTAGAAAAGTATTATAGTACCTATGTTCAAATATCTGATTCAGATAAAATGGTTTCAATAGAAATTAGACCGACAAAATTTAACGTTTCATCGGAAAAAAAAATCCTGAAATCAAATTGTCCTGTTCTTACCAAATACATAACAGGTAATTTTTACATTCTGTCGAGAAATCAAATCGAAAGGAGAGTCACAGGGGAATAAAAGAAAGGATTCTCTTAAGATTGGTTTAAAACAGTGGTTCCCAACTTCTAAGGCCTATCATTCTTTAGACTTAAATGCTTTACCTTTAATCTATAAGCTATGCTTGCTGAGAACAGTGACGTTAAACATGGCACAATTGGGGGTGCCACCCCTTTGCTTGAAAAAGTCATATTTGTTAAATTAGACGTTTTCATCTTATGCCAGCACTACTGAGTAGGCTAACTGTGGCTAAAGTTTAGTTTAGCCGCTAAACACCATGGAGCCACCAACACTTATACGGTCTAACTTGACCGTGTTCAACCAATTTTTCGCCTGTCCTCTCTGGAGTTATTTTTAGGAGCTAATATAAAGTCTTGCGTCCGTGCCTGTCCACCGGTATCGGATACACTGCTGGGTGCGACACCAACGATACCGTATTCACAAAAGTCCGTGGCCGATTGGCCATCGGTAGTACACTGTCGAGAGTCACACTTCACGGCAGGAACTTGCCAATTATCACCCTGATTGTAGATACCACTAATCCAGACTTCGTTACTGGTACTTTGCCATTCACATTGTCGAACAGCCTGCATGGCAGTTACATAATCTCGAAAGGTAAATGCTGTAAACGCATCAGAACTGCTTGGAAGTCATCTTCCTGTGCAGTCCCAATTGCACTGCCCCCCCCCCTTTTAACATAACTCTAATGCAAGTACAGGGAAGTTGGTTTCTGGTGTCTCCACTTAGGTAAGCTTTAATAATGAGCAATTAGGCAGCTAAATCTAATTGTGCTCATTATGTGTTCTTTTCTCTCTCGGTACCTTATTCTATTTCACGTTCTAAGTTCAAACCTCACATCTAGGTCAAAACACAGAAAATATAGTAGAGCGTGGCTGAAGGACATGCCAAATCGAGGCCCCGGAAGTTCAGACCTGAAAGTTGAGCCTATTTCAGTTTGAACAGATTCTGCAATACATTTTAGAAAGGTACTTATTGGGGAAAAGAACATATTTTCTTTTCATTATTCAACTGGGCCCCTGATAATCTCCATCAATATATATCTTTAGAGAGGATTTGTCTCCCACTTGGCTGATGGAAAAAGTATTATTCTGAAGCAGTATTTTTTGCTGTTTCTTCCAAATTCAGAGCTAGCAAAAGATACTTTTTGTAAGTATCACATTTAATTAACATTTAAGAGTCAATATATATAGTACCTCCACAGAATTTTTTCCTTGTTATTGTATTTATTTCTGAATTTCCACAAGAAGGATCTGTCTTTAAATGTATTACACTCTGAAATTAGGTAAATTTACATCTAAAAAAATAATAAACACGCCCAAATCATTCTGATGTTTATTATGACTCAGTGGTAGAAGTTTTTATTATTTTTCATTTTTATAGAAAATTTACTTTTCCGGAAAAAGGAATTTAATCAGCCAGGCTTCCTCTTGACTTTATTTTATCAAGACATAATTTGATACAGCGGTGAAACTCCACTCTCCCGATCTTCTGTGATCACTGGTTCGAAATGATCACCCTTTACGAGAAAAAAAAGAGAAACGACTACGCATCCGGGATCTTTCTTCTTAAAAAAAAAAAAAACAAAAAAAAAAAAACATATTTTTGCACATAGGAGCTTGAAACTTCTACTCTGGTATGCTGAATCTGATGGAGTGATTCTCATTAAGATGTTTTATGGTTTCCTCCCTCTTTTTTATTTTCTTAGGCTGGCAACTTTTGATGGGTACCATTAAATTTAGTGAATTTTACATATTTTGAATCCTGACCCCCTCGGTCTCGCAATCCGATCTCGGCGACATGGCGGGGCTGACGCGCGAGACCGTCAACCGGCAGATTCGCACCTGGGAATCCGACGGGCTGCTGCGCCGCGATGGCCGCGAGCTGATCCTGACCGATCCAGACCTGCTGGCCGAAAAAGCCCAGTAGGACAGGCGCCAGCCGCAAAGCCCCACGCGCCCCGGACCCGATCCGGGGCCTCCCCTCCGGCGGCACGCAAGAGGTCCCGGGTCAAGCCCGGGACGGGGTCAGACGAATTGCTCGCGGATCTCTTTTATATTGACTTTAGTTTTGAAGATGGAATTTCTATCATATCAGTAGAATTTAATACTATGTCTAGGATTCTTTCCCAAATTTAGGAACCAGATCTTTGAAATTTAATAAATTGGGGTAGATCAAAGGAATGAGACTCTTTTCATGTGCCTAATTTCAGGAGATCTATCTTGCAAGTTCTCATTTTATAGGCCTAAAATAAAGATTGTTAAAGGCCTGTGCCCTCTAGAGAAAGGAGGGATTGAGGTAGGTAGTTCAATATATATTCCCAGGACATGAGGTCAATTTAAAACTAGCTTATTTTAACTATAAATAACTCACATGTTACCAGTTTCCTAAGAATACGTGTATTACGGCTCCAAAATTAACTGAAAACAGGTTCTTTTCTAAAGGCGTAAAAGTATACAGATTTTATACTATTAAAATAAGCCATTTGTTCTTGAACGATGAAGAGAATGGTTTTTTTTCTTATAAACTTTGATAGAAAAGATTAAACATAACTGATAATCAACTTTATATAAGAAAGGTGGTACCACAATGCAAAGGAAAAACTCGTCGCCGGGATATCCTTAGAACCGGTCTTTAAGGGAGACCCACTAATCCCGTCTCCTTGTGTGAACGCAGGCCTCAAATCATCATTAAATTTTATTTTGAAATATTCCAGTTTTTCAAACGACTCCAATTTCTAATCTTTTGAAGTTTATTGCCAAACAATAAGGGAAAACATTCCAAAAAAATTTAGCGAGGTGAATAATAAATGAGTTTTTTTTATAGCCAAATTTCATTACCTTATGTTCGAATATACCTGCAATATTATTCATGCCCAGGTGCACAAAAGAATGGTGTTGTTTTCAATTCAATTCAACGAGTATTGTTTTCAATTCAATTCAACGAGTATGAAAGCCGCCGGTCAGAGCCGCATGCAGCATATGCTGGTTTTGTAAGTGGATTTCGTCATAAGATAACTTATTTCTCTCGAGTTATCTCTGACTTCCGCAATTCTCTAAAACCACTTGATGATTTCATAAATGAGCAGTTTTTACCAGCTATAACAGAAGGTTACCATTGTTCAGAAAATGAGAGGAAACTTATCAGTCTCCAAGTTCGTTTTGGAGGACTTGGAATAAAATAATCTATATCCTTGTGAAATTGAAGTCCTATTTTAAATATTTTCCTGGAGATACCCCCATCAGTCATTATCCTTTGCTTCTTTAAAAGGCAAATTCTTCAAAAATGGGGTGACTTTCCAAGGATCTAAAGGGCGTGGTCATGAAAAATTTTTCGCCCCCAGACCCCCTTTTTTGCCCCCTATAAACCGGTCAGAATTCAGGGCTGGATCCGCCCCGCAACCCCTCAAAGAGGGCGAGGACATTCCTTGTCTTCGCCCCCCTCACCAAAAAGATTTCATGAATAACCCATGGGCATAACTTACAACCCGTGTCCCTAGGCTCTGGGGTTTGCTTCAGCCCCGAAAGCCTTGTTATATGATATTTAGACTACTATGAATAAAATGGCTATCTCAAAATTTTGTTAAATGCATTTTGGGACACTACGCCGTGTGTGTGTTTGGGGGAGGGGATAGCTTCCTTCCAATCACTTTGACTCTTAAAAAGAGCAGTAGAGCTTCTAATTACCGATCCATTGAACCCCTTTGCAGCCTATATGACCACATTCTCTATGAAAACCTTATATTGGCTAATCATTCTCAAAATGTTCCTCGATGGTTAACTTGAATATAGATAAAGAAGTATACAGATTTGGTTGGCTCAAGCGATGTGAATTTAGCCTTAACCATTGGCTAATCATTCTCAAACTGGTCCTCGATGGTTAACTTGAATATCGCTAATGAGGTATACAGATTTGGTTGGCTCAAGCGATGTGAATTTAGCCTTAACCATTGGCTAATCATTCTCAAAATGTTCCTCGATGGTTAACTTGAATATAGATAAAGAAGTATACAGATTTGGTTGGCTCACTAAATATCAAATTTCATTAAGATCCAATCATCCGTTCGTAAGTTAAAAACATCTCATTTTTTTGTAATTTTTCTGAATTAACCGTAAACCCACCCAAACCCTCACCCAGATAGTCGAGCCGAGAAAACAACTATTTCTAATTTGATCTGGTTTGGTCTCTGGTAACCCTGCCAAATTTTATCGTCCTAGATTATCTGGAAGTGCCTAAACTAGCACTTTTATATAACCCAATTTCATGTTTCATGTCTCTAGGGTATGAATTTCTGAAAACCCTAACACGACGTTGTTTATAGTAGTGAAGCCTCTAAATATTTAGATCGAGGGAGTTTGACAGCCCAGCGAGTTTTACTTAGTCGCCATTTGGCATCCACTTGGCTTTACCAATTAATATTTTCTAGTTTCCACATTATTACCTATGAATCCCATCCGTGTTTCATTCATAAGCTTTGACTTGAATTAAAAATTTGACAAATTGATGTCCAACTTCACGTTGCTTGTTTTTCCGCTTTCTTTTCTCGCAAAATGAAGTTTTTTTTGACCTGACTGCTTCAATTAAACATTATATGTCATGTCCGGGATAATGCTCGAATGTCGCGATTTCAACGTATCCGTTCGCCTTGAGTGGCTCGGCAACTTCATGCTCGCGGCCCGGATTGACCTCAATCATGAAGCTTCGGACGTTGCCACTTTCAATAATGCTTTTGGCCCCTTCGATCACACGACCCTCGAAACCGTCCACATCGACCTTGATGTGGCTTGGCATAGGTTGTCCGAGATTGAAGTGGAGATGGTCGAGGGAGACGCCGGCAACCCATTGACTGACGGCCACCGGTTCATCCTGTCGCCCGTAAAATACAATAATTTTTAATTAACTTGGCATACTTGAATTTAATTTATATTGCTGAAGACCATAAAAAATTGGTTTAGAGCATGTTTTCTTTATCCCTATTAGCCTCATCAGTCCGAGCAACCATGGCCAGCAAGCTCTTTTCTTTTTTTTGGCTATCAGGAAAAGTTACAAAAATGTCATGTGTCGCACTTTTAATTATCATAGTCGAAACTTAGATGACCATAGTTTCTTTTGATTTAATTCAACATCCATAATGCTTTGGAAGCTTCAACATACCTCCCGTGATTAAAAAATTGAAATAGGTGAATTATAACAAAATAATGGAAACGTTCGGTAAAAAAGTCATCTAAATTTTGGGGTTAGTTGGACTCCCTGCAATTGAATTTTTTTTATATATAAATTTAGCTCACAGTTTTATATAAAAGTGCGTGTGCAAAGACAGTATTTTTAGTTATTTTATAGTACTTATAGCATATTTATATATAGTATTATAGTTATTTTATAATATTCAATTTCCAGCTTTTGTAGTGTCAATTTTGTAGTGTTTACAATGGAAGAATTTTAAGAACATAATGATTCTCTCGTCAAAGTAAATTTGATTCGTGGTTTAATTCGTGGTTTAAGTTATTTTTATCAAGAATAAATGTCGTTTATACATTTATTTAGACTCTGCTTAGTGGGAAAAAATTTCTTAATTTTTATCCTTACGGTGCGACTGTACAATACTTTAATTATACTGATTCGAAAACAAAACGGTTTAGCAAATACATTTAATACAGAAAATGTCAAGCATCCTATAAAACATGTTTTTTCCAACTGATAGTGAATTCCCACAAAAAAATGTGATTACACTCTATGGAAGGGAGGGGGACTATCAGAATGTTTTTTTTCTGATAAGGGTTAACTTAAAATAAAAAGATTTGCTCTTTTACGCTTCGATTGTTCGAATCCTGAGGGTTACTCTCTCCCACGCATGGTTTGGTCCAACGTTCATGGACCAATAGTCCCTATACCATAGTCCCACTAATCCTCTTGGGGAGTAAAACATCATGATTAAGCTATTGAAGGCATTGGGAATCTCGATCGGCTGCCAAAAATTAAACGTGAGTAATTCCGCATAATATATATAGATGTTGGGGTGGTTCAGCCGCGAGATCGCGGTCGACTCGCGGAAGAAGCGCGCGACGGCCTCTGCGTTGTCGTTGAGCTTCTTGGGCAGCACGTTCAGCGCCACCTCCCGGTGCAGGGCGAGGTCGTAGGCGCGGTAGACGACGCCGTAGCCGCCGCGGCCGAGGACGCCCCGCACCTCGTAGCGGCCGAGGAGCGCCTGGATGTCGTCGTCCTCGTCGCCGTCCTCGTGCCGCAGCAGGCGGCCGTCATCGGAGATCGCGATCGGATCGATGCGGTTGATCGTCATATACGTTATATGAGAGGGTTCGCCCCCTCGTCAATACATCGCTCTTTATGCTAAAGCTCGAATTTTGTATCAATTCTTTAAGAATGACCTCTGGATCACAAAGGTCGTTTAATTAGAATAAATAGCTCTCTTGAAATTAAAAAGAAATACTTAGCGTCAAGAGCGAGCCATTGACGAGGGGACGAACCCCCTCATATACGTAATAATTTCTGTTCGTTTTAAGTTTTAATTTTACTCCTTACTTTCAGTTGAAAAAACTTGTTTTTTTATTTAATTTCTAATGAACTCGTTTAAAGAAAAAAACGTTCTATTAACTTTATCCCGAAATTGAACTTGCACTTGATTGAAGATTTTCAAGAAATAATGAATATATATATATATATATATATTTATTATCTTTTTATTTAGGTAGTATACTGGCAATTACTGTGGCAGATCCTAATTCACCATCAAAGAACAACCGATTTGTTGGAATTTGTATTGACAGAATTGGTTGTGGACTAAGAGCCAGCTGTATTTTAAGGAGAACTGACTGATGTTCTACCGACTGGCATGCCATATAGACGATGATGCAATTGAGATACCTGATGGCGCAAAACCCGGACCAATTGATATTGAGTATAAATCAAAACTAAAACCATCTAAACCTCATGAAGCTGCAGAACATACCATCAAAACTTGGGGAAGAAAAGGCACGAACAATGGAATTCTTGGTGTTTGGGGAGAATTTGTCTCAGTGGATTATGATATTTGTGTTGCAGATGGCGGATGTATAGAGGCTTGCCCTGTAGGTGTTTATGAGTGGTTTGAAACTCCTGGCAATCCTGCCTCTGAGAAAAAACCATCCTGTTTTGCATGATCTCGATTTTTCATCTACCCCGAATGTTTGGCTCCCCCCAAAAGAGAAATGGTGGGCACGCTCGAGCCTATATACCATCTAGAATCCCATCAATTAAGGCAGTATTATTAGCAACGTCTTGTATTTGTCATTTAATTATCTTCTATTTTTTCTCCTATTTTGGATTTTTCGAATTCCTTCTCACACATACATGTTCCCCCCCCCACAAAGAATACAGATAGAAGATCTTCAGGTCCATACAAATTCAAAAATTCCAGGAATTCAATCTTGAAAATAAGCTGCTTTCAAGAAGTTGTGTAAAAAAAAAAATATTTTATTTTCGTGTATTCTAGTTTAAAGCTATATAGAGGGGAACAATCGCCAGTGAGTTATTCCTACACCATTTAACTATGATAAAAGTAGAGCATCGAACAGCTGCAATGGCAATATTTGTTACTAGTAATTTTAATATAAAATTAATCTATCTTACAGGCTATAATAACAAGAAAAGGCTCCTCACCGAGATTAAATCCCAACTCATTGTTACCCGTCACACCATGGTAGGCATATAGCCTTTCAAATTTTTTGCGTGTAGTGTTCTGGGTTGAGTTCATAAATAAAAATCCGCTGTCACTCACAAATTTTTGTAATATAATATTTTTGAATAGGTTTGATTTTTACCAGAGACAAAGGCATGTTTGTGCCAACACTAATTTCTTTCAATCATTAAAATAATTTTCTTATCAACAAAAAGCAAACTTGTTCTTGTTATGAATCTTTTTCAAAAATAAATATTTCCAAGGAAAAAAATTCCAGTACGGGCTTGCGCCGTTTCTGTAAAAATAGAACTTAAATTCTCATTGACAAAACAGCTCACGAAAATGGGACCTTCTGTGCCGGGATGGTGCTGATCGATGTGTAAAATCGGAGAAGCACTTTGGTAGCCTTAGAACCCAAGGCATCTAAAGTCGAGATAGTAGCTTCCTATTCGTGGTACCCCATGGAAGATAAATACAAATAGATGGCAAGCCCACATAACTTTAATTTTGGGTCATAGGTTTGAGTAGAGTACAAAAACAGCGATCTTGTTAACATTTTGTTTTCGTATCAACATGGATGAAGTATCACACTGTTTACATATGGGATTTCAAAAATTTGGAGATAGGGGGGAGGGGGAGTTTTTATACTATCCTAATAAAAGAAAGACAGTAGGTTTTTTTTTTATACCTTTCATCTGACACCTGGATATACCCAGAGGAGAGGGGAAGGCTTTGGGTTTTGACTACCAAAAAAATCTTAAGTTTTCTGAATTTCCAGAAATCGCTTATTTAAATTGCCAGATAAAATTAGCCTTTTCAAAAAATAACCCTTGATTTCTTTTATTGACCCTCCCCTTGAAAAAAAAAAGAAAAAAAAAATCCTGGTCGGCAAAGGCAACAAAGAGCGGCTGGTGTATCCCGATGAAGGCACCCAGGCGGCGCTTTCCGATTGGTTGTCCGTTCGCGGCGACTTCGAAGGACCGCTGGTACTCCAGGTGCGAAAAAACGGTGCGATCAATTACGCCAACGGCCGCCTCTCGGACCAGGCGGTCTACAACGTCATCAACAAAGGCCAAAGACAAGCCGGTGTGAACGCGTGCTCGCTGCACGACTGTCCTGCTTCGTTTGCGACCCAACGGCGTCATCGAGGTAAAGACCTGCTGACGTGCAGGTGTTTGTTACATAATAGGTGATGTTTTCTTCAAGTTTTCTTTGGTTCTTATGTTTGAAAACCTTCGAGGACCAGGAAAAACCTTCAATGGCCGCTGATCATGATGCAAACGTACTTGTTACGTAATCGTTTTGTTGATTGTTTAAAAAGCTAGGGACGTAGGGGTCAAAACCCTCAGGACGCGCCAAACCTAGATGCAAACATTGACAATACTTCACAGTTTTTCTTTGATTGTTGTGTTTAAATACCTCTGAGTGCAAGGAAAAACGCTCGGAGCCATGTAGCTTGGACATCTTTACATCCATTCAGTGAGAAAAGGCTTTGTTAAATGGATAGATAAGAAAAGTATTGTTAATTCTCGTGTGTCATCGGCCCAATTTGGCTGCCCCTAAAAGTTTCAAGCTGATTGGAACACTTTGCACAACATTTGAAATAGAACGTTTTTTGACAAGAACTGCATTTTTACGCAAAAGCCGATGTTTGACGTCATGACCATAGGCTAAACAATAAATGGCAGAAAAAGCAAAAAAATATTATGACTAAAGTACATTTGATACGTCCCGCTGCCTTTTCAAAGAAAGCTTTTCAGCTGCAGAAAGACTTTCCATGATAAGAATATGTGACATCGATTCTCTTCTAAAGATTCTCCTATTGCGTTTATTATTGATTAAAGCTGTTTGAACGACTGAGCCTCCTCGATTTAACTACCATTTAAGGTCACAAAAGTGCCATTCATCCCAACTGTCCCGATGATTTTTGTCTTCGGAAGGGTTTTTTGGAGGCAAGGCAAAAACCCTCTGTTTGCTACTTCGTTGATTATAGCCTGGGAATCTGCAACCGATTCCTTCATTTCATTCTTTTATTAATGTTGTCGGTATTGTTGTTAATTGAATGTTTATCAGCCACTACTAACAAGTCTTTGAAAGTCGCTGATATGGTTCTATTGTATATTGATGATGTATATAACAAAAGTGTCTAAGAAAATTAAATAAATTGGAACGACATTACTGCTATTTCAGCCGAAAACTATTCTTGCATAGTTGTTTAGTACCAAGGACATAAAATAAAAATTCTTTTTTACAGCCATTTTCAATGATTTTTCTTTTGTTAGTTTTAATGAAGTGGCTCATCAAAAATTCACTATAGATCTATCCCAAGTTCCAACTCATGCTTTAAAACAGGGTAAAAAGGAGCAGCAAATTTGAAAACAAATAAGAATCGAAATAAAAATTACTTGTAATCGTTCGATACCTACAAATGCTTAAGTCCAACTATTTCGAGCGAATTCGTGCAGTGAAAAACATTAAACACGTTTAAATCAGTGAAAATGTTACCAAAAGTGAAAAGATCCAGACAGAAGCCAATCTTGGTAATTTCAATAACAAATGTACTATATTCTTACCCCTCTCCCATAAGAGGAGTTTAGGAAGGTTGGTTCATAGATACTTTCTAAGACCCGTTGCATCATCTTTTGTACTATCTTATCTTCGAAGTTGCTTATCTGGATGGGGCGTGTACTTCCAGGTTTTCCTTCTTTTGGGATCTGCACCTGCTTCACAGGCCCTGGTCGATACGCCATCTTTTTCATCCTTGTCACAAGACCTTCTAGATTTTGATCCAAGTTAAGTGCATACATTTCTTTTGTGACTTTGTCTACTCCCACAGCCTTCTTTTTATTAAGTCTGTCGAAGCAGACTGAGCTTAGAAAGTCACACTACTGACCCCATTCCAAACCAAATAACCAGTGACACAAAGACTCAAACTTGGTCCCCACAGATAAAGGATTTCAAGCCTCGGCCGACGTGGTAGCGGACGGCTAGGGTATGTTCTTTTATCATGATCCGATAAAAGCTGTTTCCGCACCACACTAAATAAGAATTTTACTTCCCCCCGCCCTCCCCAGCAAGGCTTCCCTGAAATTTTCACCTCAATCTCCCCAGCGATGAGGCAAAACATTGGTAGGTTTTACCGAACCTATAAAATCTTAACGAAAATCACACCATTAAATTCAGCGTATCAGAGAACCCTATTGTATAAGTTTCATGCTCCTATCCACAATAGTCTGGAATTTTGAATTTTTTGCCAGAAGCCAGATCACGGATGCGTGTTTATTTGTTTGTTTTTTGTTTTTTGTTTTTTTTTTCCCAGGGGTGATCGTATCGACCCAGTGGTCCTAGAATCTTCCGAGAGGGCTCATTCTAAAGGAAATGAAAAGTTCTAGTGTCCTTTTTAAGTGACAAAAAAATTGGAGGGCACCTAGTGAATTTTCAACTTTATAGGTATACTCGAGGAGCTTTATGCAGTTATCTGAACGATTAGACAATTTTGAAAATATTAGAATAAATATACTTGAAAAAGATCCAAATAAGAATTTCAAAAGAGCAAGAAAGGAAGGTTGAAGTAAAAATCAAGCCTTTGAAGTTTCTTGAAAAGAGAATTACGAAAATCCTTCCATTGGAATTTTATATATAAGAATAATTCACAAAGAAATGGGATAGTCTACAATTTATTTATCAGAGTTTCAAAAACAAAAATTAAAACGTGCTAGTAAAATATCCAACAAACTCGCTCCTTTTTTAGAGACTGATTCACGGTTCAATTAATGTATCCGTGGGTTAACTATCATTGGCGCTAGTAACGTTTGCATGTATTGTTCACTTGCATGTACCCTAGCTTGCAAAGGGAAAGAAAAATATTTTAGAGAAAACGGCTTGTTTAAGCGAGTGGTAGCTTAATGGCTTAATTTCATGGTTAATGCCAATAATCGTGGGTTAAGTGGGTTAACTGGGTTAATATACGTGGGTTAACTATCATTGGCGCTAGTATGTACGATATAAGTGGTTGTAATTTCGGAAAAGAAATATGTTTATCGTTTTTGCTGAAATAAATATATTTCAGTCTTTGAAACATGAAATATTTGAAACGCCTTGAATTTTGAACTATATTTCAGTATATTGCCATTTTCTTTGCAATAGTACCATCTACAAAATTCATATTTAATAGCTTGCTGAAGCTAGCATACTATCTTATCTGCCAAAAATAATTAAATTATAAAACTCATTAAATAATTGAAAACAGTTAGATTAAAAAAAATTTTAACTAGTACGCGTAGCACTAACTGTTTATCCTAAGTATTTTTGTCAAATTCCCATTTTAGCATGAGGACTATTAATGTGGCAAGGCAACTGGCATTCTAGATTTTTGTTCAAGTGAATAAATGGTACTGTAAGCTTAAAAACATTACAACTAGTACTAACAACTTGATCCAGTATCAAGCCACCTGACGCCAACATAGATGTGCACACTTCTCTAACCCAATATATTCAATGCTTCACTCTTTATCACTTTTCATGAAATTTCATTTGCCTTCATATCATTCCTTATGATCCCCTATTTTAACTTTCTTTCTTTTGTTTTAAAAGAAGAATAAAAAAATAAATAAAAGTATTGCTAAACTAATTAGGTCACATTATTTTTTTTTGTATGAATTCAACTTATTTCGTTGGTATGACTTTAGTTTTACAATTTTTAGACTACTCTAATCTTCATGATTTTTCTGCTCCTACTAAGTGCATTATAATTTTACTAGATAAATAAATTAATGTGTTGGAAATCGAACAGTTTCTGCTAAATAACTGCCAGTCGAAGCCTTTGAATGAAAACATACTGTATTAAGAAAAAACCGCTCTCGTTTACGGGCTTTTTAATTCAAAACAACCACAAAGACTTCTTGTTCAACTGAATCCCATTTTTTAGCTCTTTTTATTGTATAGAAGAAACCGCTCTCGTTTGCGGGCTTTTCAATTCAAAACAAACACAAAGACTTCTTGTTCAACTGAATCCCATATTTAGCTCTCTTTACTGTATAGAAGAAACCGCTCTCGCCTTCGGGCTTTTCAATTCAAAACAACCACAAAGACTTCTTGTTCAACTGAATCCCATATTTAACTCTGCTTTCTATTAACGACAGCTTGCCAACTGATACGCACACTATTAAAGACTTACTTAGCCGCTTTAAAAGCAGCGAATTTAGTGTTGATTTAAGTGCTTGTGATAATCGAAGCTGCCCAGCTGAAAGCCAATATCAGCAACAATTTAGTGATGCGGCAACGATCATTAATGCGGTGTTTAGAGGTTTTGATCAAGCGAAAACAGATATCTTTACTGAGCAGTGCTATCGCTTTTATCAGTTACTGCGGTTGCTTGCAGAACATTATCGCCAAGTAGTGAGCTTCCCGATGAAGCTGGTCGTCAGTAAAGCGAAGGCGGTGAACCTTAACGGCATTGACTATGTCCGACGGACACCACACGCTGACGGCCTCGAGGTCAGCCTTCGAGGCATGCTTCCGAAAAATGTCGTTGCCGAGTTGGTTTCGCGCGCGGGAATCACGACAGAGAGAAAAGACACGGCGATTGCCCACCTGCAAAAACGCTGGGGCGATCGGATTTCCGTCGCGAACGTGCCATTGAAGCGCACGACGTTCGATGAACTCACCAAACAGGAGATGCACAAAGCCATCACGGCTCTCAAAGTAAGGATAGTAAGTTATGCCCTTGGGGCATTTAAGGTTTATGTAGAAAGGTGATCGTATAGGCTTTGGAATAGGCTCATTATATTGGTAATTAGAAGTTCTAGTATCCTCTTTAAGGTTCAGAGTGATCGGAGGGTGGATATCCTCTCCCCCCACACAGACACCTTGCTTTTTCCCGAAATGCATCTGATAGTAATTTTTTGGCTATTTCTTGTCGTAGAAACTTCTAAAAAGGTTCATTCAATTGGAAATTGAAGGGACTTGTTCCCCTTATCAAAAACTCCTAAGTAGCCTCACAGACTTGCACATTCAACTAAAAAATGAACCGCAAAAAAATGTATTAACTTTTTTACACTTTGTTAATAAAAAGAACTTTTAAACCGATAAAAGAACTTAAGGAGATTCGACACCTCCAAATCATTTTGCAAGCCTCAGCGTCGGCTGACAGACTCAAGGACTAAAGCGAGTCAGTGTTTTCACTTCAATTTTTTTTTTAATTCCTAAAAGGCTAGTGGAAGAACCCTAGAAATCACCATTTTGAATACCAGAATCCCTATGGTAGCGACGACGATAAGGAACATCGTCGTAATGAAGAATTGGAAGCGCTCCGTTCGTTCTATGGGCGCGACGATGTTGTCACAGTCATGACAGAAGCGCCATGTCCGAAAGCCTCTACAAAGACTGCTACTGCTACTAATACATGCTGGAGGATTCGGTTGCGTTCAGACATCGAATTAGAATTAGAGCTCCCACCTGGATATCCGTCATCATCGTCAACGAGAAATTCTGCTTCGTGTTGTCAAACTCCGACGATTCGTGCACCGAGGTTTGTTTTGAATGCTAATGTTACCCCCTCTAGTGGCCAGGGTCAAGATGGAGCTCCAATATCAGCTTCAGTGGCTGCCTCTGCATCGACTCAGCAACCCTCTAGCACAGGTAGGCCTAGTTTTGCTCATCTTTATTCTCCGCCCAGCAACGAGCAAGTAGGCCCGAATTTTCATACGGCCACCGCCCCTTCGTTTGTGAAGCTATCTACAACGGCTAGTCAGCTTCCAGCCATTCCAGCGTTGTCAGCTATGGCTCTCCAACCTGCTCATGGCTCTGTGGTTATTCCATCCACCGGCCAGAAAATCTAGCAAGGCAGACGAATAACGATTGAACGCACTGATCTGCGCTTTCTCTTCTATCACGCCCTTCTTGGATTGACTTTGGGTGCGTTGATAGCGATTCCAAAGAAGTACCAGATCGGTATCAAAACGAATCTGATCAGTTTTCTCTAGACGCTCAAGCGTTCTATCAAAGGCCCCGTGCAAATCCCAATCAGCAATCATTTCACGGATATAATTAATCTGATCTTGCATTGCGAGCCTTTCCTCATAAGAGCTTTCGGCTACTTTATCTATTCCTAAGCCAAAATATATTTTAAAGGGATAATTTATTTTAAACGAATTTTGAAACCAAGGGCATCAAAATCCCCTCCTAGATTGTGGAAATACTTGTTTTGATATTTTTCATTGAAAAAAGTCCTCGTTTTTGGTACTTCCATCGAACTAAAAAATAGTCAGATCGCCCCTGTAGATGTTGAAAAATACGGTTAGCCTCTGGCCCCTCCTACCTACCTTGTCGTAAACTGGCAACCCTGTCAAGGTCTGCAAAAATGGAATTTTTTAAAAGTTGCCATTGAACTTATGTATAGTGCTGCATGTCATTGGTTGTTTTTTTTATAGAAAGCCAATTTGACATTCAGTCCTTCATTCTGTTCAACTTTATCCTGTTCGGCTTTAACTTCATTCTGTTGAAATTTCATCTTGTTCAACTGCAACTCCATTCTTTCTTACTTCATTCTGTTCAACTTCAGCCTTTTAAACTTCATTCTGTTCAACTTCAACTTCATTCTGTTTGCAAAGGGCAGGTAGCTAGTGGGGTTTTATGGGACTATAGTTTCTCTATTCAGGACTGAATTCATACGGAAGTATTGGCCATACCTCTGTTAATATCGCATTAATCTATCCTCAAAGGAATTATCTGTACCTACGCATATGCCAAAACATATCTCTACGATTTCTAAAGTTGCAGGGCACAATCAAAGAAACAGGGGATCGAGGTTTTATTTTAATCTCTTTTGTAAACAAGCTAAGTGCTCATATGGCACTTGTGACGAGGTCGGAAGAGCCAAGAGCTCGTATGGCATGAGCTCTAGCACAATTTTAAGAATCCTTCAACCCCCCAGATGGTCGAATCAGGGAAAACGACTTAAATGCGCCGCAACGGCGCGGCTGATCGTGCCCTTGCCGGCAGCCGCCGGCCCGTCGATGGCAATGGTAAAGGCCATGGCCGTCCCTTTCTTTCAGATCGCGGCCTTTATGGCCCCCGCCGGGAAGGGCCGCAAGTTACCTGCCCCGCTGCTGCTTCCAGAGGCCGAAGAGCGCCACGCCGCAGACCGCCAGCAGCACGTACTTGAGCCGGGTGAACAGGCTCGACCACTCGACCAGCGCCCGGTCGAGCGCCACCGGTCCGCGCAGCAGCATCTCGTTGATCTGAAAAAATATTATTGATCCACAATGACTGATAAGCAAATCTGTTGCCTCAAATGTTGATTAACATTGTTGATGAACAAACTTTCTTAAATCTGTTTCTAAAAAGGCCTTAGATTAGCCAAAATATTTTCTTTTGTCAAAAATTCATAATTATAAAATGTCAGTCAACATTCAACATTACCTTAAAGTAATTTTAAACATCAAATCAAAACCCCTTCAAGGAATAAATGTCAGTATATTTCAATTAAACTGACAATCCACGGTCATTGTTTTTTTTCTATTTAAAGATACATCAAACAACACAAGAATAATCATCAGCCCCAGAATCAGGCATGTGCAGGACGAAGCATAAACAAACAATTCAAGGTTTTCAATATAACTAGTAAAAAAATTTGAACGCAAAGGTAGGAGCACAGATTGGAGTAAAGATAGAGAATTCAAACGCAACGAAGTAGAGAGAGAGAGAGAGAGTAGAGATTAGGAAAAAGAACCGTGATAAGTAGTAAGTGTAAGCTTTAAGTGTTTTTCACTCTACATACGTAATTTTTCATGCTAATTGGTTAAGTTCACAATCAAAATATACAAGTGAATAATATGACTTTTTTCTTGAATATAGTAAATAGTCCTATAGTATTAGTTCTTAATAGTAAAAAGCCATTTAGTCCTAGGAATTATAGCCCTTAATCTGGAAGTATTGCAACCTCTGTAAGAACCCTTACCCCTCTTCCAGTCTGTAAACGGTGAAAAAATAATGGGCGTTATCTTCACAACTTGCCTGCAATCACTTGTTACAACGAAGAGGTTCAGTTTCAGTGGTAAAAGGTAAAAAAGGTAAAGGATGCGGCACTAGCCTTTCGCTGCAACTTGACGGCCCGCAGCAGGACGGGCAGGGCAACGGGCACTCCGTCAAGAGCACTGGCCGGCGGAGCCTCCGTTTCATCCGGCTTGGCTTCGGCCTTTGCGGTCGCCTCTTCCAGCTTGATCCTCTCCCACAATCCCTTATCGGCGCCGGCGGACCGCGCCTCCGCGTCACCGAACACATGCGGGTGCCGCCGAACCATCTTTGTGCACCCGGCCTCGCCCGCGTCGTCAAAGGTAAACAGGTTTTGCTCGATTGCAATCTGAGAATGAAACGCTAAAGTCTGACTCTTTCTCTCAACTCTCTTTTTGAAACAGAAAAAATAACTTTAGCCTAAAGAGCGGGGCGTCTAGGAGGGAACAGCCTTTTTCATATACGGATTAATGTCTTTTCGTTTTAAGTTTTAATGTCACTCCTTACTGTCAGTTAAAAAACTTGTTTTTTAACTTGTCTTTGAATTAATACATGTTTTGATTTTTGCTCTCCTTGACTTACTTGACTTAAGTCTCCTGCCGGGCACTGCTCGGCGTAGAGAGTGACGTCTGCCTCCTCCACCCAATATCACAAAGTCCTCAAATATATTTGCCTCCATATGTATCCCATGCAAATCTTCTCCTTCCCAGTTGTTGAAAATTCTAGAATTTGGACCAAGATTTGCTATTTCAACCCATTGTCTCGAGCAGTTGGAGGAAACAACTCTTAATTGCCATATGCGTAGCCATGCAAATCCAGATGGTTGCACTAGTACCGCAACAAGAATTGGTATATTCCTCCACATATAAAGATCTAAAAATTGAAGCTTCGAAGCACACCCAAGTGCCTCAAATTCTAACCATACCTTAATCAAATTGGATAATGGACAATATGCTGCTGATACTGAAAATGGAACTCATGTTAGAATTTGGAGATGTAATAATTGCATGTATGTTATGCAGTTTTGGGAACCTGATTAGATGAAAGATTAACTTTTTTGAAATTATAATTTTTACATATTATGTACAGATTTTACGAATTTTTTTCATCCTAGGTTCATCTAAGAACAAAATGTAAATAGACAATGTATTATCTATTGTAAGAAATGGCAGCAAAGCGAAAAACAACTACAAAAAAAGATCTTGAAGCCTCTCATCGACGGAGCCGTCCGCTGCATCCACTCGAACGGGTGCCGCCAACGCATCTGCAACCGCATTCGATCACGTCATGGACATCCTCGCCTCCGCTCTTGGTGGGCTGAAAGTCGGTGGCTATGCGGGCACTCAGACCGTCTCCGCCACGGGCACACCGACCGACACGTTGGTGACCACTTCGACCGCCTCTTAGACCGCAGTAATGCCGGTGGTCTGGGATACCGGTCTTGATGTCAAGCCGATGGAGATCGGTTGGTGCCAGACCATCGACTCGGGCACAATTTGACCTGTCTCCTAATTAAACTATTATAAATTGAGTTTATCCTAAAATCCCCTTCATCTCTATTAATACTAATACTCCTATAGTTTTTTTGTTCATTTCGATAGTTTCTCTAAAACTTTGCAAGAGTTCTACAGACGTGTCTACAATTTTTGTTTGATCAAATAAAATATTATGATGAGGAAAATCAAATAAATGTTCTACTACAGCTGATTCGAACGTTTCCCATTTTATATTGTATTTTAGCGAGCAGTCTTCGAACAAGTGACGACCTTGTAAGCGTACTTTCTGTTTAGGCCTAGAAGATTAGTCAATAAGGAAAATCTTCAGCCATCTGTCATCCTTCATCCTTAGAGAATATCCAACGCATCTCAACCTTTTTTTTTATTATAGCCCTAGAAAGTGGGATTGAACCATATTTTTCGTAGAACCTACTGTTTGAAATACGGTCAGTCAGCCAGGTACCCAGTACAATCTGTAGTTGATTTCTCTTGAAAAGTTTTAGTAAATTTTCATCTGCTTTTCAGAGCACCTATGGTTCAGAGCCATTTTTTACCATTGTCATCATCGTTGGGTCACCGTAAAACTTGGTCGGCAAATCTTCAATCTGCTCAGTGATTTCGTGCCGGGTAGCGATTTCGCGTTCACGCTCGCAGACGCGCTGGATGATTTCAGCCAAGTTGCAAGTCCGCGGATTTAGCGAGAGTTTTCCGGCATCCATTCGTGCGGAGTGGAGCAGTCCTTCGATCAGTTTGATCATGCGTTGAACTCCACTACGCGTCTTTAGAGCGCCTTGAGTAATATCTTCAGGCGCAAGGCGATCGGCTCTTCGAATGAGCCGCTGCGCGCAGACACATGGCAATTATATATAATTCTCAAGGAGTGGAGCAGTACCACAATAGCTTGCAATTTAACAGCGCTGAAAGGATTCAAACCCATAAACTCATGATTACCAAACCAATGCCTCAACCATTGAGCCGGATTCCGGCTCAATAAGCTAAGGCTATAAATGTATACTCCCAAAACCAGGCTACCACATATATATAAATATAATATAAAGCTAAAGAAATATTCATTTTCTTTATGTTTCAATGTTAATATAATAAATAAAAAATGACACATAGATCTAAACGCCATCCTGGTTGCAACCCAGTTTTATCAAAACCATATTTTCCACCGGGTCATCGAAAAATCGGTGAGTCAATCAGGCGACCCGCTCGGCACCGGTCTGGGCGGCAGTGAATTTCCAGTCATGCTGGAAATCTCCCCCTTTCTCAAACACAAAACATACGCGCTGGGCATGGCCCGCAAAAATGAACCTCATTCAGCGAGTTCCCAGTTTTATATTTGCATGGACGACATTAAGGAATTGGACAATCAATACACCATTTTCGGGAAGGTGATCGACGGCTTCTTTAGCTACCTTTATTGGTCTAGTCTTACATTTTGGCCAGGTTGTAGATTCCTTAATTGTTCAGGTGGTGGGACAAAAACTTATTTTTCTTCCAACGAATTATCATTTATAACACTTGTAAATTTTTGTTTTCCGGGTTTTGTCTCATTTGATAGTCCCGGCTGTTGATTTTCATCCATTGTGAATTTACTGCCAATGCCCTTTGCTTTAGCTACCTTTATTGGTCTAGTCTTACATTTTGGCCAGGTTGTAGATTCCTTAATTGTTCAGGTGGTGGGACAAACGTCACTGTGGATAAGGCTCGACGCTGCGAAGCCTGGAAAGATGTCAACGCCAAGCTCTTCCGCCTGCTCGCCAAGCCAGCGGCAGACCTGCCCGAGACTGACCACATAGCACCCATGATTGCTCATCAGTGGCGGCATGAGGAATATCGGCAGGCTCGCATCGCCTTCCGGACCGAGATACAGGAAACGGTCCTGGGTTACCGGCGTGTCGATCGGTGCGCCACGCTCTTTCCAATCCGGGAAGAGCTGACTTATACCGCTGGGGTCGATCACGGCGCCCGATCTGATTTTCAATCGAATGAGTCCCTTCCGAAGTTTATACGACCAACCCTTCCATAAAAACCTTATATGTTAACAATAAGTAACTTGCATAATTTATGGGGGAGAGGGGGGTGTTAAACCCCAAACCATAGTTATTTGATCTTCGAACTATTAAGAAAATGATTATCTCGAAGTTTTGATTCAAAGCATTTGGGGGAAAAGGGCGTAGGGGGGGGGGGGGGTGATTGCCAGTTATTTTTTTTTTGGCTTGTTAAAGAAGAGCTGTTTGCCCTCCAATCCCTTTCCCTCTAATGACACAGGATCCGGCCAAGATTTAAAATAAGAGATCTGAGTTTCGGTGCCTTCTAAATATGAAAATTCATTAAGATACGTTCACTTTTACGTAAGTTAAAAATACCTCGTTTTTTCTAATTTTTTTTAATTAACTCCCACCAAGAACTCCCCCAAAGAGAGCAGATCCGTTCTGGCTATGTCAATTCCGTATCTAGGACTTGTGCTTATTTTTCCCAAAAGTTTCATCCCGATCCCTATACTCTAAGCGTTTTCCAAGATTTTAGGTCCCCCCCGTCCGGAGCCATAATTCTTAAGGTTGCAAGCCCCCTCCCCTAGGCCCCAGTTTTATTCTTTACGCTTCCATATATAAATGACATAGAAAGTACTGACTTATCAACACACACAGTCACCTTAGGCCAGCAGAGCAGCACACAACGGCGTCAGTTTCTTGGCAGTATTTAACCCTGAGGGCCACCATATACGCTTCCATATATAAATGAAATTAAAAGTACTGACTTATCAACCCACACAGTCCCCTTTACGCTTCCATATATAAATGAAATAAAAAGTACTGACGAACCTTCTAGGACGGTCGAAAAGCGATGATAATTTCACAAATTTCAAACAGTTCAAGGTTAACAAACTGAAATTTGGGCACGACACGACTGAATAGTAACCGAAACTGTAAAAAAAGGAACATCAATATCAATAAAAGATATCAAAAGAATGGGTTTATCATACTGGTTCCAAATACACATAAGGTTCATTAAGCTTAGTGTTACGGATAAGAGTGTACGAACGTGAGAAAATATGCCCGATATTCAAAAAACGAGAAAACACCCCTTAAAATTTAAAGAATCCCATTCCTTCCAACCAGTACCAAGGGTGGGCACTTGGTATCAAAATTCGGCATCACACCTTAAGCTGAATGACTAACAAATATCTGAATAGCTGATGATTTAATTAAGATTATGTGATTTGTTGGTGTTGTGCTGAAGACGGCCCTTTGATATCGGGTCGGAAATATCCACTGTTTTGAATTCCACTGTCTTGAGAAAAATTGTCCTTATTATTTCTAAGTGTGTCTGTTTTGTACAGAGTTTCCGTTTTCTACTTTTTCCATTTCTACTTCTCTTCTCAACCTTACATGTACTAGTCATAGTTGTATTGATGTACATCATCTCTCTGACTTTTCCCCTACCTTCAAATCCTCCACTTAGATATTTAATTAAGATGTTCCAATTAAATATTAGAATTATCAAGATAAACATAGCTTACAATATTCTCGGTTGTAAGAACTTCAGTTTTTATGTTTTTTTTAATTGTTTAGGTTCACGAGCAACGAATATTCTATCAGAGTCAAAAATGCACAATAATTGACGAAAGAGCTTGCCGAGTTTGTCATAAGAGAATTGGAACCAGGTAAAACCCCGGCAGATTGCTTGTCACCGTCCTATAACTGTTTCCCCCGTTCTTTGTAAACTGATGGAAATGCTCGTTACTGATGATATTTCAAGTAAATTTCGTACTCCTGATAACCATAGGTTTTAAAAAAGGTATCGGTTGTGAGCATGTTCATTATATTTTAGCTAATATGCTTATAGAAGCTGATGCGTATTTTCCTAGCAAGTCATGATATCCGCAGGGTATTTGTCTCCAGAATACACGGTCGGCTATTACTTGCAGCGCATAAACGTGGCGTGTACCATAGGGGAGGGGGTGGGGAGGTTTTTTGGAGAGGAGGGCTGGGAAACAGACTTTTTTTTATATTTAAGAATCTGGCGCGGTTTATTCATGTGGGTATAACCCTTCGTGAGGGTGTTATGTGATGACTTAGTTTCTTTGCTTGTATTAGTGTTTTTGATCAAAATTTTATACTGATTCCTATAATTGTATTTGTATATTGTTCACTTTTTCTTTTTTTGAGGCCATTGCCCTAGGTTTCTTTTTTTTTTGTCAAATAATATATTACATACTATAATTATGCTGATGTAGGGAGATTTTCTGCTGGTAGGATTTTCCACGGTGATAATTTTCCACTGGGAAGGAAGACTTCAGGGGGTTAAATTTTTCAGGCAAAGTTTTTAACTGGCTGAATGTGCCAAAATTCCTACACAAAATTCTTCCGATGTCTTGCTTTCTCATTGCCGACTTAATTTTACGCGTGGAGATGTTAGGGTAATTGTCCGGTGTAAAATTTCACAAGGATTGAATTGTCTAGAGAATAGATCATTGAAGAGGAATCCTTTTTCCGTAGAGGAATAGCAACATATCGATATTAGACTATTTTATGATTGCACATGGCAAAGAATGTGATTAAAGGGTCTTTTCCTATTTCAAAAGTTTTCCCCTCCCTTAATTCGTTGTTGTAGTTTCCATAATTTTTTTTACTAAAGTGTTATATTTTCATCTTATTTTGGTATATTTCATCAGGATTTACCTAACTTCACTTCTCGAGTGTGAACTGGCTAATACACTAGTACCTATTTTGGTTTTTCGGTTATCGAAGGGGGAAATAAAAAACTTTTTTTGCTCTTCTGGAAATTTGCAATTATGGACAAGCCTGCATGTTGCAGGCTTTTTCTATACTTCAAAAAACAGTATTATTAAATAGCTTCTATTGCAGTTGCAAATAGAGGTCTGTCTGCCATCATTGCAATAACACGTTCTCTAACTGATGCTAACACAGCTTCATTTTCATGATTGGTAATTACTTCATCAATCAGGTCTACAATAGCACTCATATCACCTTCTTTCATACCTCTGGTTGTTATCGCTGACACACCAATTCTTATTCCTGACGTTACAAATGGTGATTTATCGTCAAACGGTACCATATTGACTTGAGATGAGTGGGTGTGGTGTTCTGCAAGTGCGTTTTCGATGCGTCGCGTGTCTCTTTTGACATGCAGACGAGCTCCGATGCACGAGAACGGCTGGAGCAGCTACGTGGCGAGCTACACGAGGAGATAAGCAAGATGTTTGCTGTGCGGCTGATGACGCTGGATGCTCAAGGCAAAGGCAGTTTGATGGATGCCGCAATCAGCCATTCCGAGGCGCATTGGCCTGTCCCGCGCGACGGGCGCGATCTGGCTGCGATCCTTTATACCTCGGGCACGACGGCTGTACAGGCCAACGGGTCGGTCCCGTTCAAGATCAGGGCCGCGCAGGCTGTTGCCCACGCGGCCCTGTCAGGCGAACCTAACCCTCTGATCGACTATCAGAAGTAATTCAGGTTGACCACGTACTCGCCCAGCATAAAGAGCAGATACGGCGTCGACGCATACTCGACCATGAAGCCGGCCACGAGCTCGCTTTCCGCTTCCACCAGATCGAACGGTGGCCGGTTTGTTTCTGCCAAAGCTGAAATGAAGAAGACAACGAACATTGGCAACAGGGCGAACCACCTTGTTTTATTGTACTGACAGTGACAGAACAAAGACGATCATGGCGAAATGATGACAATGATGAAATTGTGCTATTTTAAAATAAGGCAATGATGGTGACTATAAAGAAAGGTTCCTGTAGACCTGGACCCTCGTTTAACTTCACCGATGCAATTCAACCCATTTGACTGAACCCCCGAGCAAATTAGCCCAAGTTTAACTGAACCCTCGTTTGTCTCAACCAACCTGCAAGTCAACACCTGTTTAGGACACGTTTAACGCAATCTCTATTCAGGTCCACCCTACATTAGCTAATTTAGGGCTGTGTTTGTAAAACACAAAGAAAGGCCACGACCGATATGAAAACCAAACGAATAAAGTCGTAAAGAAACAAAGCCATATAATATGTCAAGCTCAAAACGAAAAGAAATTACTATGAGTCAATAAATAATACCTACGAAGAATGAAAATTAAAACGAATAACTAAGCCAAACTTAAAACGAACAGAAATAACCACGAACGATATTTGGGCTACCACCCCCTCAAACTTCTTAAAGGCTAAAGTTGCATTTATGCTTTACTAAGATAAATAAAAAAAAGTTTTTGTTACTGAAAGAGGGAGCGATATCAAAACTTAAAGCGAACAAAATATTTCGTATATGAAAAAGGTTGTCCCCTCCTCAACGCCCCGCTCTTTACGCTAAATTTTTTATTGTTTGAAAATTAGAGCTGTGAGAAAGAGTCAAACTTTGGCGTAAAGAGTGGGGCGCTGAGGAGGGGACAACCTCTTTCATATGCGGAATAATTTCTATTCGTTTTAAGTTTTAAAGTCGCTCCTTAATTTCAGTTACAAAAACTTTTGTTGTTTTCATTCTTCGCTGTCCCATTGTCTGTGCATATAAACAGAATGTCAGGTTTACCGACTCTTAGACATGCAAAATATAATTATCCATGGAAAAAAAATACGTATTCAGATCTTTACCAAATTTTATTATAATTGCCCTTGAGCTTTGTTGATGGTGATTGCTAATCGAATATTCTTTGTGTCCCCGTCGTTATTTTTACCCCCCCCCCCCCCCTGCCCCCCCCCCCCCCCCCTTTTGTTGTTTTTCCGGGTCCCCGGGTCTCCGGCGCCCTTTTTTTCCCCGGGGGGCCGCACGCTTCATTTCATCGGCTCGTGGCTGGTTCTCGGCGTTATAGCACTAGCAGTATTTATGGCTAGCTGGTCGCTACTGTGGTTTATTCCGCTAGTAGGTTACGGTTTCGCTTGGGTAGGTCATTTCTTCTTTGAGAAAAATCGCCCTGCAACATTTAAACACCCGCTTTACAGCCTAATGGGCGACTGGGTCATGTTTAAAGATATTCTTGTGGGCAAAATTAGCCTTAAAGGCGAATAAAGCTCAAATGACTTAAAGAACGGCCAGCCCTCTATTAAATTTTATACCCAAGACGATCGTTACCCAATTACAAGCTTTTCTTCTGTATCTTTCTTGAAAGTAATCAAAATATGTTTAACGTTATTATCTTACAACTACAGAAGAGAGAATAATGAGGACTTTTTTTCTTTTTTTTTCCCAAGACAGTGAACCAACAAAACCTATTTGAATATTTCGGCCCTATATCTAGGGGCCGTCTTCAGCAAAGAAAATAATAAACAATAAAACACTTACAATTAAAGTTTTCGGTTAAAAATCCATTCTTTTTTTAAAAAATAGCCTTATCTCGTTGCCGCCACTTGCCACGCGCATTGATGTTCTGCACATCTTCAATCTGCTTCTCAACTGCTTCCGCCGCAGCTAGCTCGTCGTCTTGGTGCTTCACAATCTCGGAAACAACCAGCACATACTCGTCGTCGCCTTCAATCGCCGTTCCCCACGGCGTGAGCACTGCGGCGGGTCGGAAACAGCGGAAACAGCGGAAACGAGGCGAACAAGTTGAGCGGGTTGGATCCGACCACTTCAGAAAACGTCCAATACGGCTCGGAAACCACGCCACGAGCATTTTTATAGGGAGGGGGATTCTCAGCAAAGATGGAACTGTCTGAAGGGAATTTGATAGGGAGGTGCACTTTATGTTGGATGAAATTTCCATGGGGGGGAAAGGTATATTTCATAGAGGGTGAGCCAGATTTACTGGCATTATTTGAAAAATGAACAGAAATTATTCTATATGTGAAGGGTTGCCCCCTCCTCAATGCTATGCTCTTTACACTAATGTTTGACTGTTTGTCATTTTTTTACAGTGGCTACTGAAGCACAGGGCCGCTTTATTAGAACAGGAAGCCGGGTTATTTGTTTGTTTTGGTATGTGGCTTTGAGCGTTTTAGTGCCAGAGCGTCGGGCATAGCGCTTCTTGATGGGGCCCGGTGATGTCAAGATCCCTGCCGCGCGTGATCCAACAAAAAAGGCCGCCCTATTGGGCGGCCTTTTTTTATTTGGTTTCGGTAGGTGGCTTTGAGCGTTTTTGTGCCAGTGCGTCGGGCATAGCGCTTTTTGTGGGAGCGCTGGTCAGTTTAAAATCTGTATCCGTTACCAACAAAAAGGCCGCCCTATTGGGCGGCCTTTTTGAAATCAATTGTGCATGCTCTGTTTCCTATTCTCTTTAATTGAGTGTGCAAGCATTGAAGCAGGTAACACAATGATTAAATAACGTCACCAAATGAACAAAATACAAATGAAAACAAAAATGATAAACCTCTTCTTTGAATGTCAGTTGCAAACGGATCTTTGCCATTGGAAGCGTTGGCATCATCTCTGTACTGTATGCAAAGAAGCATTGGATTTGGCAAACTTTGATTCTGCCCAGTATACCAAAATGTTCCAATAGCCACATCCTTTATGTCAAGGTACTTGAGCAAATGCAGGAGTTCTTACAAGAGGCGGATATATGGCCAAACTTTTTATCTTAAAAACCTGGCATTATCATATGATCTGGATCTGGAACTCCCATTCCACGACGTGGCTCGCTACGACGTGGCATTTCGAATGGTGGAGGCACTTCATCTGGAATCATTGGCCCAACCGGGTCAAAGCGCGATTCAGGGGGAACAGCACCACGTGGGAGTCCATGCCTTTCTTCCCAGTCTGGGCCTCTACGACGAAAATGATCCATTATCATTCCTTCTTTACTCCTCGAGCGATTAATGGCTGCTTTCTATGCTAGAAGCATAGGAAACGGGGAGGCGGTTGCATCGTCTGCAGATCGGACGAAGGGGAGGAAAACGAGCAGGGACGTGTTCGTACTTTTGCAACAAAGGGTAGTTGAAAATATGCAACTTTTGCTCGCCTCAACTATTCCCAGCCGAAAGTAGAAGGTGGGAATACTGAACCGCTGATGCGCGATTGCATATTCACGTGCTGTCACCTATCTATTTCCTTGAAGCCCCCCATTGCTGCGTTCATCTGTCCTTTTTGATCGGTGATACAGTCAAGTCCATCCAAAACGTCTAATTCAAGGTCAATGTGGCTTATGCTCTTCCTTTCGTATTGTTCCTAATCACCCTATCTTAGTGGATCTGTCTGAGCTGTCAATAATCTAAAAATAAAAAATTGCTCCGCTGGATTTAGAGGGACCATTTACTTTCATATTAAAATCCTCTTGGACCTGGCACTTGTAGCTGTAAGTTTCAAATGGTCCAGATATGAATAAGTTATCTATCCTTTTTTCTACACCATTTAAGACAAACAGATTTTTTTTGTAAATAAGAAATAAAAACATTAAGACTTTTAAAAGTTACTATGTCCAGTGTGATTTTTATATTGGAGGAGGTAACGAACATTATCAGACATAACATAACAACGAACATAACAAAAAAACATTAGAAATGCCCTCCTCCCTCTAGATTTGAAAAATTCATTTTCGCTCCCCCCCCCCCTAATCTCTGTTAAAGAGAAAAAATAAGGCAGAGACATGAATGAGGGATTGTAAAACAACAACACGAAAGTAAAACAGTTCAAAATAGGGATGACACCTTTTTATTGACGGGTCTCATACCCGGAAGATTATTCTTCCGCCACATTCAAGCTGCGTGAGGGCGCGCGTTTTCATGACGGCCAGCCTATCACACCAGAGGACGTGATTTTCAGTCTGGAGGCGGTCAAGGCAGCGCATCCGGGCTATGCCCAGTATTACAAGAACATTGTCGCGGCAGAGAAGACCGGCGACCACCAGATCACGTTCAGGTTCGACACCACGGGCAACCGCGAACTGCCGATCATCGTTGCCGACTTGACGATCCTGCCCAAGCATTTCTGGGAGGGAACCAACTGGAGTGCATGCCGGTGTGCGTGCTGATCGAGAGGTGGGCACCCTCGCGCGCCCGACCCGCGAAGAGCGTCGCGAGGTTCGCGCACGCGGCGGTGTACATCACGCGCTCCGGGTCGGACCAGGCGGGCAGGAAGACGCGCTCTTTCAAGCGGTCGGCGTGGAAGTCCCCGTAGGGGAACGCGTTCCACGTGAACGGGTCGAGGTCGTGGTCCTCGAGGAACCCGGCGGGGTACTCGCGCTCGCGGTTGTTCTCGCACTCGGCCAGCTCGAGCGCCACCGAGGAACTGAAACCACGTACAACTGAACCCCCGTGCAACTGAACCCCCGTATAATTGGACCACCGTGCATCTGAACCATCATCCAACTGAACCACCATACAGCTGAACCCCCGTGCAACTGAATCTTCGCATAACTTCAACCTCAAAACGTTGTTACTTGCATCTGGGTCTTAGGCAATACTATAGTGCATCTGTTACAATATAGTACACCTACGTCATAGGAAGTGTTTACGTCTGGTTGTTACTTGATGGTTTTTTGAGTGTCTAAAAAAACACGAGACCCAGGGTAATGGTAACTAATGAAATCACGCTACCCAAATTCTGAGTTTTTTTTAGACTTGCAAGTTTCCATTCAGGCTTTTGAGAAAAGTCCAAACCTAATGGATTAAACCGTAATACCAACACTTTACTGTTTTTTGGCGTTACAGTTTTCCATTTAGGTATTAAAGAAAAATCTACACTTAATAAATTAAATCACGCTACCGAAATTTACAGCTTTTTAGAATTCTATTTTCCGTTTAGACTTTTGAGTCTAAACTTTACAGTTTATTGCATTGAGGAATAATGATAGTTGAGACCAGATAAGAGAGAACCAGAAATTGAACTGAGTTTTTTATGGACTCGAATTTTTCTTATCAATTGTAGCTTTTCTATTTCATCAACAAGAGTGAAGGAACATTTTCTTATATCAGCTACTTGTTGTTGTAGCTGCATGATTTCTTCAGTTAATTGTTTCTTTTTTTCTTCTAAAACTCGGATTTCTGTATCTAATCTTGTTTTTCTTCCAGTTTTAGAAATTGTCTTATTAGATTTGTTTCTTCTTATTCTTTTTTGGGGAGTTGAACACTTCACAGTGGTTGATTTACGATTGTGGTAGATATTCCCCAGTTTTTTAGCTGTGTTTGGAGTATTTTTAAATTGGTATCGTTATCATCCACAATTAGAGCGCGTTTACCTTGTAGTCGTTTTTTCGAAATGCCAGTTGTTTCAAGCTCCGGTAATTCGCCGATTTCCGCTTTAATTGTAAAATAAAACGTAGAACCTTTGCCCTCTTCGCTTTCTACCCCAATTTTGCCGCCCATTGGTTTTACCAGCATTTTACTGATGGCGAGGCCTAACCCGGTGCCGCTATATTTGTTTTTCAAACGACAATCTTCTCTTTCTTTTGCAGAAACTTGTGTTTTAGTTTTGAATGTTTAAAATCTTATATTCTGTTTAGCGTGGCGGGCTGCTGAACCCCACACCATCCTTTCCTCTCATACACTTTTACGTTAAAGTTAAAGTTTTGTACTACAAAGCTTTGGGAATACTGCCTCATTTTGATGTATTTCTTTTTTCTCAGCAGTTTTTCTTAGCACACTCTTTATGTTAAAGTTAAATTTTGTACAACAAAGCTGTATGAATACTACCTAATATTAGGGGCTGCATGTCGAGGCGCATGCGCTCCAGGTCGGCGTGGTCGCCGTAGGCCACGACCCGTCCCTTGCCGCGCGAGCGCTCCCAGTAGAGGCAGCCGTCGCCCAGGACGTAGCCCGCGACCTTCAGCAGAACGGGCAACGCCGAGTGGCCGCTGGTGAGCGGCAGGAGCGAGACCCGGTGCTTCAAGGACTGCTCCAGCCCGTTCCCCGCGTTCGTCTTGCCCAGCCGGGCCGCCGTCGCGCGCAGATCGTCAGCCGATACGAGGCCCTGGACCGACGGTTCCGCCACACGGTTTGCGCCGTGCTTGGTGCGGGTGAAGACGATCACCTTACTCACGCTTTTCTGCTCCAGCAGCCATCGCAGTGCAAACTGCTTCTGCTTGGTGGGTACGAACGCGACGCGCTGGGTGATTTTGTCGACGGTAACCGCCTTTGGCGAAACGTCGATACGCTCGGGCTTATGCAGCAATGATTGGGCGAGTCGGGTCATGGCGCCGGGCATGGTGGCCGAAAACAACAGCGTCTGGCGTCGCTTGGGCACCGCCATGGCGATGCGCTCGATGTCTCTATCTAGGATGTTGTTTTCGTCAGCATATTTTAAGTCCAGGAGAGTTTTACTTCCCCATTTGATTCTTTATTCCCCATTGCCTTTCTTCTGCTCCTTAAGAAAAAGTCCATCGAAATGATCCTTAGAAATGGGGATTGAACAGAAGCCTTAACTCCTGATTCAATACGAAACCAGCTACCAGCCTCATTTCCTACCTTAATCGCAGCAATGTTATTCTCGCACATAGCAAAAATAACTTTAGTGTGTCAAACTAATTTTACTTCTTTATTTTCCCAATTTAGCAAGAGCGGGGTGTTGAGGAGGGAACAGTCCTTTTTATATACGGAGTAATTTCTCTTAGTTTTAAGTTTAAATATAGCTCCTTACTTTCAGTTAAAAATAACTTTTTTTTTTATTTAATTCACTACTTAAATTCCCTTATTTTAGATAAGTGATAACAAAGGAAGTTTTTCTTACCAATAACTATCCATTAGCTGTATTACTGCTTAAAAGTGAAATGGAACAAAAATCTAACATAAAAAAGATTTGGTAAACATTCTGGTGAAACTTTTAGAAGGTTATCGTTGGCCTGGGCACGGGGAAGTCTTTAGGTGTTGAGCCATTCTCAAACATTTTCCCAAGCCCATACAGAGCCTTGTAGAGAAGGTCTAAGTATAGGGAAAGCCTTGAGTTTATATGTCTACCCATACATTTTTGTACGTAAAATAACTCGCCTTTTTTTGGAGCTTTATTAACATGAGAATTCATGACATGAGATGACAAGACCTCAAATGAGAAAACTTGTACAGCTTTCGCTTTCAAACTCAAAAAACAAAGAAACGAACTCAGCTTTTACTTAGATCAACAAGATTGAGCCGGGTCGCTCCTTACTACAGTTCATTACCACAAACTGTTTGACAACAGAAACTCACGCAAACAGAAAGCTGTTTGGCAACAGACTGGTTGTCTTGTAATTTCGACCGAGGAGAGGTTAATTTTTAAGTTTTATGGAGTTTTTTTTCATGAAAATGAGTAGCCAGAACCTGTTGAGCAATGTTGGTTGCTTTTATTCTATTCAGACTGATATGGCTTAGCATATCCAGGCATGGGATACTTTTCATGAGCTTCAGCAGACTGATCAGACTGATCAGGGTAAAAACGCATTTTCAGCACCCGTGGGTTGCTTGGAAATGCACTGTAACTGTATTTGGAACTCGGCCACACTGACCTCTAAGATTTTTTAAATAAAAAAAAACAAGATTTTTTAGCTGAAAGTAAGGAGCGACGTTAAAACTTAAAACCAACAGAAATTGCTTTGTATTTGAAAGGGGCTGCTTCCTTATCAACGCCCCGCTCTTTAAGCTAAAGTTTTTTACTGTTTCAAAAAGCAGAGTTGAGAGAAAGAGTCAAACTTTAGCGTAAAGAGCGGGGCGTTTTTGACCCCATTCATGTTCCTATGATGGCCTAAGAACATGCTCATCCTTCAGCCGTGGAGAGACCCTACTATCGCGAGGTACCGCTCTGAGCCCAGCATACACGAGTGTCATTCCGTAAATCATTTATTTGCTCTAACTTTTTATGCTACGGATGTGGAAGCACCAACTCCGTCCTCGCGGGCCCCCGAAGAGCGAAAGAAACTTTTCGAATTCTATGAAAGAGTTTCGGGAGCCAGGGGGTCAAGCGACATCGTCATGGAGAGCCGCATGTGGGGAAACTCAGCAAATTTCAGGGCCCTCTAGAAGGAGTAGAGATGGGTACTTGAAAATACCTTCCCAGGATATACTTTAGCCTGTAGACCCATCCCCAAAATTTTCATTTTCCTAACCTAACCTCTTTCCAAGATAGCAAGAAGTCACTAAACTAGAATTTTACCCTTACTTCAGTTTATGGATAATTGTAGCTAACACACATTTCACCTCCTGTCACTCTTGTTTTTCTGGTTCCTGTTTTGTTACAATTGATTCAATGTAGCCTTCCTGACATAGGCTGAAATAAGAGATGGTGAATATTCTAAGGGAAATTTTACACTGGGGCGATTTGACAAAATGACTATACGAAATTCTTTTTAATTGTCTTACATTCTCTTTGCCAAATTTTACATGTGGAGATATTCCGGGGGAATCATTCGGGGGCTATTCTCCACGAGTTTTGATTTCAAGGAAGCAATTTCTATGGAAGGGGGCAATTCCAGAGTGATCAAGAAACCGATTAGAGACGAGTCCAATGAAGTCGGGTTCAAATTAACGAATGTTGAGGATAATTTTTCAGGCTGAAGTGTTTGCAAAATGGTATGTGTTTTTGTTTTTTTAAACATTTTAGTTTTTAATATTTTATGTGTAAAGTTTGAATTTTTGCTCTTGTTTAGGTTTTTGCTGAGTTGTTCAAACGAACTCAAAAAAGAGCATTTTTAAAGACCTTGTTAAGACTTTTGCCTCTTCATTTTTTTTCATGAGCTTTTTTTGGTTCAATAAAGATTTTTTCAGCAATCTTGTAATTTCAGTGAGAAACAGGGAAACAAATAATTCCCAGGGAAAGGCTAATTCCGAGTAGAAGCCGTGGTATAAATACAACCAATGGGTAATTCACTGTCTTGTTCTGAATCGAGGTTTAATAAAATCTGACCTTTTAACCAGCCTTCTTCCAGTCTCTTGGCGCCGGTCATGCCCGTTTCTTCATCGATGGTAAAGAGCGCTTCCAAAGGCGGGTGCGGTATATCTTTGGATTGTAATAATGTCATAATGGCCGCTACGCCGATTCCGTTATCGGCGCCGAGCGTCGTACCTTCTGCTTTTACCCATTCGCCGTCTATAAAAGAGCGAATGCCTTCGGAATCAAAGTCGAAGTCTGTATATAATACAGAGATGTCAGAAGCAGGCCAAACATTATGCATCGTGGGACGGACATGGTAAGGCTTTTTTAAACAGGCAGAGTCCTCCGAGTCCTATCAGCAACAAACACTATCTGTCGCGGACTAGGGAGATACACTTACTGTCCTGCTCGAGATTGGCAAGGGCCCTTAGTACTTGCTGTTACTTTGCTAGTGGCCTCGTCGTGGCGGCTGCCGTCGCTGGAGAGGGGGGTTCATCTTCTTGTTGTCGTGCAGCAGAAGCAGTCGTGCCATCGAACTCTTCCTGTCGGCGATTGAGATCGTGCTCTATTCTGTTGCCGCCTTCGCCGCGGCTATGATGCTCTCGCGGCCTTATATCGCGCGCCGCGTCGTTGGCTTGGAGAACAAGAAAAAGGATATCTACGGGCTGTTCGACGTGCCTCTGATCGCCGGCGCCGCGCTTCTGTCCTTCGCCCATGGCGCCAATGACGTGGCCAACGCCGTGGGGCCGCTGGCGGCCCTCGTCGCGACCATCGGCGATACGTCGGAGATCGCGGCCAAGTTCGAAATCCCGATGTGGGTGATGACGAAGACAAGGACAAGTTGACGGCAAACATTGAGACCTTGAAGGCTGCAACGGAAAAGACCGGTGTTAATCTGTCGCAAGTTGAGGACCGATGCAGGGAATTAGAAGACCGTGCAAAGAAGATGTCTGCCTTGGCTGCTGAGAGGGAAGCCGAAATCGAACGGAAGGAAACTGTGTTACATCAATGGGAACATGACGTCGAAGAGCGAGACAGGCGGGCTTCGGTGCAAACCGAAGAGGCAAAGGGCCGTATTCGGAAACTTGCCGACAAACTTCGGGAGAAAGAACGGGTATTTACCCTTACTTGTTTTTAAATCATACATTTCATCATCTGGAAAGTGCTGTTTCAGGAGGGTGAAACTATTAAAATCGTCGCTTTTCTGTGCTTTAATTGACTTAGGGATTTAGAGAAGAAACCATAGGAGTCTAAGACAGATTTTATTCAAGCATGCATTACCCCTATCTATTTTTTGCACTAGAATTCTAAGAGCAGCAACTTCTCAGATGATTTAAGTATGATATTATATGAAAAACAACCATCTATCCATGCTTAATCTACTACTTAGTCTATCAACCGTGTTGATAATTAAAAAAAACGTGACTTTATCATTATTTAATAATTTTGTCAGTCTGAGGTTTAGCCAACCATTTATTTTGTTGATATAACTTATGATGTCATTTTTATTTCGCAAAGAACGAGCATGAAGTCTCCTACGAGACTCGCCGCTTAAATCTCTGTCTTGCTCCTTAAATCTACTATGTTGTTAAAACAATGCAAAGAACAAAAAGGACGAATGTGGGGACTGTGATGACCATGGACTTATTACGTTAATCTAAGTAGGAACTTTATAATTGACCTCTTAACAACTACCTTGGTTTTGTGTACAACACTAAAGTTGTGTAGTTGGAATCCGTATCCTTACAGAGATTTCTAAATAAGTGACTATCAAGGGCATTGACCTTAAAAATTCGTAATCTTAACATCATCTTGAACCACATTGTTTAATTTTGGTTTCTTTCTTTTGCTGTAAGGGCCTCTCGGTGAACAAGGCAGTGAGCAAAAGTTGTATTATCACCATGAGCAGCTTGAAAAAAATGTTCCAAAACCAGCATTTTTTCCGGTCATTGCTTTTGGCAAAAGTAACTTCAAAGTTACTTTTCTGAGGTTCCAGCTATTACGGTCAGCAAGAATGACTAAGTTAGTTTTTATTAATTTTCGTTGAACCTGGAATTCCCCAAAACACCCACAAGGACTCTCAACATGGACAATTTTGTTCACTCTGACCAAGGGTAATTGAATCCGCAAATCAAAACATAGTCACGTGAATAGATAAGGAAGTTAAAATTTACGAATGAAGAAGCGTTATTTATATTTTCTTGCAAAACAAAGTTGTTGACGACGGTATAGGTGAACTTCAGATCCAGCAAAGAGCAATCGCCTTTATTTGCTACCCTTTTTTAGGAAAAATGTGGGGCTCTACAGAGAATACATGTAACGTTGGAGCCCAATGACTATAATTAAAACTTGTGTAGTTTACGGCATCTCTGTAGGTTTTCTTTGGGTTTTGCTCCACAGTTTGTTGGCGTCACAAATTGTGATGGAATTATTCTTCTAACGTTATATAATCGTGACATCATTATTATTATTATTATTAACTGTACTATTATTATTATTAACATTATCATTCACTTGACATTATTCATTATTTTAAAACAAATGGGTGTATAAACTAAACCAAGACTCACCCAGTAAGACAATTATCACAGCGCATTAAGTATTAAAATACAATTTCCATATTCCAGAATCATCAGCAGATCCAGGTGATGCCTGAAAACATAAAAAGGAAACAATCAGGAAAAATGGTCGCAACAATAGTTCACGCAAGACATCTGTTTCAATTTGTTTGGGTATTATATCTTTTTAATACTCCATTCGATAAAATAGCTAATAAAATGACATGTCTAACATCTCTACATTTAAAATGCCATTTGCATTTGATTCACATAAATGGGCTTAACTGTAATTGGTAGTTAGAGCTGTTGTCACTATTTTGCCATGGTAAGGCACTCCGCCGAAATTCTTGTTGAGAGGCTAGGGATGGAGGCACTACCTCTGGCTCGTTCCAGAGATTCACCCAAGCTCTCAGGAGACTAAAAATGATATCATTCAGCCCACGGTAGTCTCAATAAGCTCTTGTATTAAAATAAAAAAAAAACACTTTGAAATGAAAGATATTCACGAAAAAGGTACTAAAATCTAAAACAAATGTAAAAGAAAGTTACTTCTAGGATATTTGGAATTTATTTGAAATAAAAATTATTTTGAAATAGCGAATTTAGAAAAGCTTGAAACTCTGGCAATCAAAAACGAGCGGAAATTAATTAAAAAACTTTCCAAAAAAGAAGTCTTTTCATAGAAAAGTTAAGCCCATATTAAACTTAAGATCAGAAGAAATAAAAACCTATAATAATTCAAACTCAAAACGAACAGAAATTACTATTGAAGAATGTACGAAACCCAAAGCAAACAGAAATTAAATAAACCATCATCCACTATGACTGATTACATAACTCTGTGCCTTTATAAAAACACAGATAAATCGTAGACACAAAGCCTTAAAAAGCAATATTTCTCTAATGCAGATATATTTTTCGCCACTGTTAGTCTTTAAGTGAATCTATTTTAATATTATATTTGACAGTAAAGAAATTATCCACAATAAGCCGCATCTAGTACTAAATATACAGTACACCTTATTACGTAAAAACCGTATATAAAATTCCAAATTCCAAGGAACTTATCACGACAATACAAAAAATGCGCTGATCTAACGCGAAAGCCTTTGATAAAGTACAGCATCAGCTTCTTCTCCTGAAACTGGAAGCACAGTACAGTGTGCTTGAAGATTTAGTTGCATGGATTGAATGCAACTGGAAGAACTCCAGTTCTTCCAGTTCTCTTACTGGAAGAACTCAGAGGGTAGTAGTTTATGACGCCACTGGTAAGACTGTTAATTCTGATGAAATTCCTCTCATTAGTGGAGTTCCACAGGGTACAATCCTGTGGCCTACGTTGCTCATATTATCGACTGTACAACTCATCTAAAAAACCCACTGTTGGATTTCTGGTAATTACTATCAGTGATTTCTTTGAGTGCCTCTTTGGCATCGTTCCAAGAAAATACATACCAAAGTGATTTAGACAGACATTCTTTTGATGGTCAATGACACTTGTTTCGGTCCCAAAATTGTAGTGACTACAACTGGCCAGGAATCCTTTTTTGTAATGTACTGGTCCTGAGCACAATGGTTCTCCATTATCGGGCCTTGTGCATGAGTTTGGGCCCCCATGTTCCCATCCAGGCTCCTTCGTCTCCCTCCAGAAATTTAGCAAAGATACTTCGGCGGTCGGCGCCTCGACAGGGAAAGTAATGATGGCGCCGCCCGATTCGACCGTGCCCGGCGCGTCGATGCCCGGCTCGGCGGGACCGACGAGTTCGGTGGCGAGCTGTTCGATCGGGATGCCGGTTTGCGCCGAGATATCCTCGAGCGCGATGCGTTCTTCTTCGGTCAGCGAAGCGAGCAGTTCCGCGGTGGAGACTTCCGGCGGTAGCGGTTGCGGCGCGAGTTTCGAGTCGGGCAGCGTCGTCACGCCCGGGTCGGTGTCGGGTTCGACGACCACACTTTAGAAGAGGCTCATTTGGTTCAAAATTGAAAGTTCTAGTTCCCTTTTAAGCGTCAAAAGTGATGGAGGGCATTTAGCCCTTACCCCACCCCTGCCTCCTCGACAGCCCATGTTTTTCCCAAACGCATTCTATTGAAATTGTGAGATAGTGATTTTGTTCAAAATAGTCCGAAGAACTTATCATAATGCCTCTAGGGTTGACACAGCCCCAGCGCCCTGGGGATAGAGTTATGAGCAATGACATGAGGGCATATAATACTATTATGGAATCGGCGGTAGTCTAATTATAAATGAAACAAATCAAAATTAAAAAAAAGTAAATGAAAGAGAAGTATGTAAGCATTTATAAAATTAAGAAATAAATAATTGCAAACAAGAGAAAACGTGGATAAAACAGTCAGTGGAATATAGAAGAAAATTCTGCAAATATTTCGGTTAAGACCTATACTCAACCATCTTTAGTGCAGAATAAAAACACAAATAAAAGTACACAGGACAATATAAGAAACCGAACCTTAAAACGAACACTAGAACTAAAGGAAGAAGAATCTTTCAATTTAACGCCATAGGCGTTTGCGGAGCTATCGGTTGGCTGGGCGGATATATTAGCGCCAGATTTAGTATTGTTCCTTTTATCTTTACTTTAGGAACTATGCAGATAGCGCGAGGATTGGCTAAATGGCTGGCTAACGAGCAAACGGTCGCCACGCCTGATAATTGGATGCTGGGATTGATGAGTATTAATCCGGAACCTTCCTGGCTAATATTTGCGCCGGGCGTTTGGGTCACTTTGCTATTGTTATTTTTATTAGCGACCGCGCTTCGCTATACCGTTTTTGGTCGCCAGGTTGAAAAATCCCCTGTTGAAAAGAAATGAGGCCTCACATGCAAAAATGAACTTCGCCATCATGATCAGTGATGTTTGTTTGATCGAATAAGCGAATAAAAATTTTCGTGTCATATACACTTTAAAAGTATTTTTGCTGAAAGGCTACGAGATTGTTATTTATCGATCAAAAAGACTGTATAAAAAATCTTAGTGTACTCTTAAATAAAAACATTTGCTGGGAACAGCATATTCAACAGGTACATCTTAAAATTTTTTAAGGCATTGGAATACTAGCTAAGTACACCAGCACACAAAGTGGTTGGTTGATTCCTATTATCTTGGTCTAAAAGGCCTAAAATCTGTCTTTTTTATCTTGCAAAACCACGTTGAAAAAATCCTAAGAAACTCAAGGTAGGCAACCCCTTCCCTACCACTCAAATTAGGTGTGTAAACAGAAAGCATTTTAGAGAGGGGCAAAATGAAAACAACAACAACAAACAAACATACCAATTATATAAGAAATACAGGAGATTATATTGAAAATCTAAAACTAAGTTGAAATTTGGGAGAGGAGGCAATTTCCAAAAAACTTGTTTTTTTTATTTAATACCATATAAGGATAAGACTTTTGCTAAAGCTCTTCTATCAACAGAATCGAACGTTTGTTTATAAACTATAAGACTGAGGACCAAAGTGTTTTCAACTTCTCAATTATTAACTTTTTAAATTATTAACTAATTATTAAATTATTAACTAACACTTCTCAGTTATTAACCTAAGGGTGAAAATTTGGTCGACAAATCCTCTACCTTTTCTGAAACCATACTGTTCTTCTCTTAAAACTTCGCCTACAGCATTTCTGAGTCGGAGAAAGGACCTTTTGTTACTCGACTGACCCAAAAATAACTTCCAGCGATGTTCTTTTGCTAAAGAAAACAAATAACAATAGTAACAACAATAAATAAATATTTATAAATATATATTAGTATTACACTATATGTATTAATAACTATTTGTCTATTTTTGTATCTATTGCTGATTTGTTTTTTAGCAAAAGAACATGGCTATAAGTTGCATTTGCCCCCCGCGCTTCCCGCGCGTTGATAGCATCACGTGGCGTATTTGCGTGTCCTTTTCATGGGTGCGTCAGCGCCGGGGGCTGGCCGAGCCGCTGCCGCTCCTCGACCGGCTGCACGGGGATACTACCCGCTATGTCACCCGCTCGGTCGCCAATCACCTCAATGACATCGCCAAGAAGGATCCGGATCTGGTGATGGACCGGCTGCAGGGCTGGCGCGAGGCCGGGCGGCAGGACCGCAAGGAGCTGGACTGGATGACTTCCCACGCCCTGCGCGGGCTGGTCAAGGCGGGCCATCCGCGGGCGATGGCAATGCTGGGCTATGATCCGGATCTGGCCTTGGACGCGTTTGTCAGCATTGTCATGCGACTGCTGTCTTTTGGTTTAATTCAACATGTCCCACAACAGACCTTGTAAGTTTTAATTTACACACAAAACTGTTCCTAAGATATTGCTGATATGACCTTTGGACAACCTACATACGGAATGCAGGTTGTCATCCATAAAACAATGTTTTTTTTTTGGAAAATGTCACCTTTCTACACTCGAGAATAGTTGTAATAGAAGCCACAGTTACTACTCAACTTAATATAATTAGCCATTGCAATGGCAAAGTCAAAATGCCTTATTTATAACCAGGCCAACGGATCAAAATTTGGAGATAGCCATTTTATTCAGCCTAGTCGAAAAATCTAATAACTATGTCTTTGAGGACGACTTAATCCCCCCACAGTCCCCAGGGGAAGGGCTCTAAGTTATGAATTTTCTCCATTGTTTACATATAGTAAGCGTTACTGGGAAGTACACAGAAATTTTCAAGGGGGATTTTTTCTGGTGAAGGGGGATTGGGGGACTGGGTTACGTGGTAGGATCTTTCCATGGTGGAATTTTTCATGGGGGAAGAAAATTTTCATGTAGGGGTGGCAGAATGTTTCAGTAATAGCCTATATACTTTGGGCTTGGCCTAGGCAATATATCTCACACATTAAAGGATTAAGGGTAAGTAGGCTGTCTAGAAGCTGCTGTCAAAAGTTGTATATTTTATTCAATGGCCTATTTCAACTGAATACACTTGAAAGAATGGTTTTTACTGGTCTAAAATGCAGCAACCCTATTTCAACAAAGATCATAGCCTATGATGCATCAAAAGAGAATAAATAACAAAGAAATGTAGGCTATTAGTAGGATTATGTTAAGGGCTTTATGTATCAGAATATCAGAAGAAGATTCCAATTCCAAAATGTGTATGAGGGTACACGGACTGCAAAGTCCTTTCACTCCTTTGCTTCAAAATAACGCTAGCAATCCTTCTTTGTCATCTTCCTTTTCCCTTCTTTTTGGTTTGTGGGAAGTGCGAGTACTTGAGCTTCCTGTCCTCAGTATTTTAAGGCCTAGAGGTCGGCTGGTACCAATACGGCTCTTCCTACTCACTCTCACTCTCTTCTGCACAGTAGATCTTCATTAATAAACCAGTTCATTTTCCATTCCCCAGGCATAATTCTTCTGAAACTCATTAGTATACGATATTTGAACTGGTTTTTTAAGCGATGTGTTTGTTAAAAATACATTTGGCGAATTGGCATATGTCTGAGGAGTATAAGAGAGATTGTCAGCATCCTTAGCTTTAACAAATCCGGAAACCATTGCATCTTCAAAGGTCAAATTTTTTAATTTCTTCTTAGTCAGTACTGAAAGTCCAGACTTTTTTGAGTATTTACCAAAGCTTCTAAGGTACATGGCTTTGTTAGTATCGATATATCTTTGTTCACAGAATACAACAGGGAGAAGTTTCTGCCACAGCTTTCTGAAAGCTAGAGTTTTTAGTAGCTTTAGGAGGTGTCTCAAACAAAGAAAGTGGGTAACTTTTTTGTCTATAACCCAAGCCCAGGCATTTATTCAGGTGCTGAGGAGAGAACTACTCCAGGTTCATTCCCTGATGTCCTTTGAAAAAGTGGGGTAGCATAGTAGCAATGCTACTTAGCAGTTTTCATGGCCTAGTGAAATTTGTTGGCAGCTTTTGGAATTCTGTCCAATTCTGCCACTGGCAGCTTTTAGACATAGTACAGTAGACAACAAAAAAACAACAGATTTCCGTATTTCCATCTTATTTTGAGCACAGATCCCCTTTGACGTGCACATTTGAATATTTTCAATGTATTTCGAACAACATCAACACATTTGAAGCAGATTTTTGCATATTTTTCATCTTGTCTCGAGCAATAACAAATTTTGAAGGACACGCATTTTTTCATCGTGTTTCGAGTTCACGTTAGGTTTTAATGTCGCTTCTTACTTTCATTTAAAAAATTTGTTTTTTTTTATTTAATTACTTAACGCGTGTTTATTTGTTTTTGTTGTTTTTTTTTTCCAGTGGTGATCGTATCAACCCAGTGGTCCTAGAATGCAGGAATTTATCAAGGGAGAAGAGAATTTCCATGAAAGGAGTACTGGATTTTTCATCACCATTAAAAAAACAAGAAATTATATATTTAAAAAAAATTCTAACTGAAATTAAGGAGCAACATTAAAACAGAAATTATTACGTATATGAGGGAGTTCGTCCCCTCCTCAATACCTTACTCTTTATGTTAAAGTATTTTTAGTAATTTCAAAAGAACAAAAAACGGAATTTTGATACCAATATTTACATCAAAAGAATTGTATTTTTTACGATGATTTTAAATATATAAGTTTCATCAAGTTTAACCTACCCAGTCAAAAGCTAAGAGCCTGAGAATATTTTCCTTATTTTAGAAAATAGGGGAAAACACCCCCTAAAAGTAATAGACTCTTAACAAAAATCCCATCATTATATTCAGCGTATCAGAGAACCCCACTGTAGAAGTCACTGAGGAGGATTTTTCCGTGGAGGAACTTAACAAGAGGGAAGAGAATTTTCATCGTACACGGCGACTCAAATGGTAAGGTCGAAATTTTTCATCAACTATGTCTAAAGGGGTAAAACAGATTTCACCGGTTTTCAAAGGCCAAAACTGAGCATGTACACACTAGAATTACAAACCTAGAATCTAAGTCCAGCAGAAATCATAGTTGCACAGACGGCAAGAAAAAGGACACCGAAGAACCGGAAATTATGTACATTCATCTATTTCTTCTGTTTCAAAAACCAGCAAAACTCTCCATTTTGCAATTTTCTTGAAAACTCAAAAATGCAGATACTAAGGACACAGCGCTACACAGCTCAGAAGTACAAGACCGAAGGCCTGTGCCGGACTAACACCAGGAGCATGTCTGAGCCTAGCCCTAACTCGAAAGCAGTGCTGGACCACATCGAGGACTGCCGCGGAGCCTGGTGCTGTTTGGAGCTCTGGAAGTGGGAAGGCAGCCAGGGAAAACGGCCCCGTTTTTTTTCCTTGGTTGAAGAGTGAGTCCGTTTATTTTTCTGTCCAGGGCTGTGTTCCACCCCAATCCTGCAAAACTCTCTCCCCTGGCTTGGGCAGCAGCCTATTTGTTCTTCTATGAATTTCTTCCTCTTAAGATCATTCGATATTTTAAGTCATTTAGCGAGCCCCAACGTCAGCTGACCATGTTAAAGAGTTCACAGTGAATTCTCCCAGCGGACTAATGAGACTTGTTAAGGGGGAGTACATGCGAGGAGTTCTTGTAAATCTTCTGTTGAGGGTTTTGGATCATAACTATTACAATGGTACCGTTACATATTTTCTAGCTTTTCTACTTAAGAAGTGGCACCAAAAGTACAATTTTTTTTTGCTATATGGGACTTACGGAATTTGTTTAAATTTAGCTTCAGCAGATAATCGAGTCGTATCCAATTCGTCATTGTCTCAACAACAGCGACAAAATGGCGAGAAAAAAACTGTTAAAGATGTAAGAATAGTTTCTATCTAAAGGAAATTGAGAAAATTTGTCGTTGTAGACAAAAAAACCGCTTCGTGTTTCCGGTGATTGGTCTGAATTCAAAAGTTCAACAGGTTTACCATTTATCTCCAGCAAAATCTCATCTATCAAATTCGGTTTTTTTTCTCTTCAGGCAAAACATATTTTTATAATTATGGAAACCTAATGAGTAAGAAGTAATAGGCTTGGGATTATTTATGCAGAATTTTGGCTCTTGTCAATAGAAGAGCTTTGTCAAGTGTGGGAAACCATGTTGTGAGCAAGATGAGCCAAGGAATGTATAAAGCCTCCATGCATTTTGGAGTCCTAGGAGACTTCTTGCGGTCCGGTTCTAAGCCAGCTAAAGCGCTTCGTGTAGGCTTGAAAAGACATGTTAGTCTTTGGTCCTGGACTGGTTCTGGGACCATTTCTTTTCCTGAGGCCATAATATTTTCATTTTTTAAGTTTTGATGTCGCTCCTTACTTTCAGTTAAAGAAAAAACTTGTTTTTATTTAATTTCTGACCGTTTTTGAATTAATACATGTTTTAATTTTGGCTCTCCGCAAATGAATAATTAAAACGAAATATAAGGATTATTTTTTTTTTATTAGTTTTGATCGGACGATTTTGAGAAAAAGGTGGGGGAGGAGGCCTAGTTGCTCTCCAGTTTTTCGGTTACTTAAAAAGGCAACTAGAATTTTTAATTTTTAACAAATGTTTTTATTAGTAAAAAATATACACGAGGACGACCTGCTTTCTGTTTAGCCCTAGACGGTTGACCGAAAAGGACAATCGTTGGCAATCTGTCATCCTTCATCTGCAGAATGTGCCCTAACCATCTCAGCCTTTCTTTCATTATAGCCCTAGAAAGTGGGATTGAACTATACTTTTAGTACAGCCTACTTTTTGAAATAGGACCAGTCAGCCGGGTACTCAGAACAATCCGTAGGCAATTTTTACGGAAAAAAAATCTAGTAAATTATCATCCTCTTTTCAGAGCACCCATGCTTCAGAGCCATATTTAGAAAATAAAATCAATGAAAAAAAAATCAAAAAGTAGAGAAAAACAAGGGTAGTGTCAGCCAGTGGAACAACATGAAAAGAAAATAAGCAAACTTTTCGACAAGGAAATTTGCCAAATCGTTCTCAGTGCAAAAATAAATGTTGAAATTCCGGATGATACAGAGGGTATCTGGAAAATTGTAAATGACATATTGAAGGGTGAACGTAAAATTTTAAAAATTGATAAAATTTTAATGAACAAAACGAGTGGTTGAACTGAAGCAAATTGCTGATGAGTTTTGTATAATTGAATAATATAATATTGTAATACCATCTAAAAGTTATTTATAAGAAGGACCTTACTTCTCTGTCTAATTGCTTTACGTTGGCCCTGACAGCGAACAAAATTGCTTTCAAAGGGCTTCAAATAATCACCATGCTCCTTCTATCAAGTATTATTGGCATTCCACAGAGGATCGTGACTTCTGATATTATTGAACAGTTTGAGCATCTAAAAAGTCAGCTTCATCACAGTAGTTTCAAAAGCTTCCACTTTTGTCAAAGTTTATGAGCAATTACCTTCAAACCGTGAAACAATTTTAGGTATATATGGGTCCATCGGATTATTCGCAACAAGTGTTCCAACTTTACTCTCGATAAAACTGTTACTTGGTAAAGCAATGATAATGTAAGATATTCTCAGAATGAAAGTAAAAAAAAAAATCATGAAGCCTTTGTACGTGCATGGCTTCTCAGCGTGTGAAGAAACTTACGACCAAATGCATCAGATAAGAAATAAGTAAATGTAATAATTATTTTAACATTGAATTGTTTGGTATTTGCCAGTATTCACAAAGGGGTGTCCAAATTAAAGTTAACATAATCATTAAAGCGCCAATAACGCAGTAGGTTTCAGACTTTTACAGTGTGGGAAGCAGCCAATACTCAAACTCTTGTTTGTAGTGATTTTTGTTTTTTAAGCTTAATTCGCATATTCAATTTAAGCTTCACTCGTTTTAAGATTTTCTTAAATTCATTTATATAGTACCTGTTGTATGTTTGTTTGCTATGATTGCTTATTTAATTTCTATTCGTTTCGGGTTTCATTTATTCTTTAATAGTAATTTCTGATCGTTTTGAGTTTTAGTTATTGTGGGACGAAATACAGCAGGTTTTACTTCAAGGACAATCGGCGGTTTATAGACATGACATTACTGCCCGTGTCTTCCGGCAAAAGTTGAAATCACTGATAAACTACATAGTAAATTTTAAAATGTTTGGGTCAGTGCGATGCTGGATGTACTCAATGGAATGGCAAAAACCAAGATTGCCACACGCACGTATACTAATCTAGCTACATGATAAAATTACTTCTAATTAAATTGATGATATGATTTCCTCTGAAATACCTGATAAAAATGTCGATAAGGGCTTATCTTGAATTCCTCGAACCGGGTGACGTTGAAATAGAACGCGCGGCGCAGTTCGGGCAGCACCCGGCGCTCGATCAGCCCGGTCACCTCGCCCAGCAGGGGATTGGTGGTGAGGTGGTGGTCGCGGCGGCGCTTGACGGCATGGTTGGGGGCGACCAAGGGCTTGCCCTTGACCATGCGGAACGTACCGCTCTCCTCGTTGCCGGCATCATGGTACTGGCGGATCAGGCGGGCGCAGAAGTCGCGGTCGAACACACGCGGCACGATCAGGATCGGCGCGCACATCGCTAAAGCTCTTTTATCAACAGAATTGAACGCTTGTTCATAATCAATAAAACTGAGGACCAAAGGTGTTTGACAACTCAGGTACTTCTCAATTATTAACCTAAAAGTGAAAATTCGGTCGACACGTCCTCTATCTTTTCTGTAATTGCACTGTTCTTCTCTTAAAACTTTGTCTACCGCATCTTTCAGTGTAAAAAGTATCATATTACTTAGTAATTTGCTACCTACAGAGACCAGACTAATGCTTCGATAATTAGCACACTCACTCGTATCACCTTCCTTTTTTTAATGACAAATGGCGACATAAAAGAAGGCTGCCAAAAACCCAGTTTGACCTGTCACTAAAACTATATTTATTATATGGTGTTTTGCAAAAGGTTTTTTGGTAAGTGTTAGTTTAATTAGCTGGCTAATTAAACAAATTAATTAGCTTGGTTAAAACTAGATATACAACGTAACTTTTTCGAGGACTTTTTGAAGCTAATATGAAAGATAAAATGATTGATTTTTAAAATCTAGCTTAACTTTAGATTGGACCGAACTGATAAATCAGACAACCCCTTTTTATATGCAAATCAAGCTTTAAGAATAATAGAAAATTAAAAATTAAAACAAAAATAAAAAGTTATAACCTACTGGTTCCTACAGTGTAAAACCAATATCGCTTTTTCTGAAAACTATACGTGTCTTGAACAGTCTTTGAAAGCAAAAATAAAATCAGATTGCATATTTGATATATCGATGCTAATTGTTGAAAGATCTTCAGTTCGAGATTTTATTTCATTGTAATCTTGTTTCAGTTTCAGTGCTGTTATCCGTTTTTCTTGTAACTCCTTTCCTCAAAAATCTTAATCTGTGAGGGACCCTGACAAGCCCACTAATTTTCATCGTCCTAGCACGTCCAGAAGCACCGAACTCGCACAAGCACTGTTCCCCCCTAACTCCCCAAAGAGAGCGGATCTAGTCCGGTTACATCAATCGCGTATCTAAGACATTTGCTTATTCTATCCACCAAGCTTCATCCCGAGCCCTCCACTCTAAGCTTTTTCCAAGATTTCTGGTTTCTCCCTCCAATATCACCAAATCTGGTCGGGATTTTAAAAAAGAGCTCTGAGAAGACATGGATCCTTCGGGTAGTTTACGATTCTAATTTATATTCCTAACTTCATATATAAACCAAAAATAACAAAACCAAACTAACGAATAACAAAATTAAAAGAAAAAAATCAATAAAAAACTTCCCAGAAGGCAACGTTTCACCCTAAACTTGAACTGGCGAATACATAGCAAATAAACCAGTGGAAATATTTAGGCTAGAAATGTTTCAGTAATGTTAGTTTTGTTCTTCTTCTTCTCCATAAAAACGCACCAATGCACTAAGCATTTTCGCATTCATAATACTCATGTTGTATTCATCCTTTGAGACCTATTCGAGCATTCCTTCCATAAAAAAACCTTTTATGCCCCTGGGCCACAATTTACAACACTTGCTAAAGGGTTCTGGGGGGTTGTGTACACCCTGGAGTTTTTTTTTATACTTATCTTTGGTTTATTTTGGACAAAATGAATATTTAAAAAATTTGACCGATCGCATTTGGGGACGCATTGGAGTCCCCTCCAAAGCGTACCTCTTCCATAAGAACCTTACATGTCCCCGGCGCGTAAGTTAAAACCTTTCCGCCGGGCTCTGTTGGGGGCTCGCTTTGAGGTGCGCTGACGGAGTTCCTCTCGTGTGCCGGGACGGAAGAGCAGCCCTCATTGCCTGTAACTACCATCACCATCATGAAGGTATACAGGCTTAGCTTGATCTTTGACTCCCACCATTTACTTAACTCACATATACTCTTTAATGGTGAGCTATGGTGTAAATACAGTTTCTGGGTATATGTCTGTATAGAGGAGCACGTACTGAGTTGGTGGATAGGGCCAGAAAAACTCCACAATCCACTCAAACAATCAACTCATGACAGTATATCAAAGACCATTCGGAATTAGGTATTTAGCTCCGGCTATTTGGAATGATATCCCAGCTGGCTTTAGTGAGGCTGAACACATTGGGTCATTTAAAGTAAAATTAAAAACATTTATTGGGAGTGGGGAGATATTTTTTTTTATTAGTGTTGGCCTTTATTTATGTATATTTGGTTTTAAAGGGTAATTGAGCGAGAGTATTGTTATTCTTCTTTATTTATTGTATTTTAAGTAAATACGAAGAGAATGAGAGGATTGCAGCCGTCCAACATCAGGCTGTTTGAGCCTTCCCCGTTTGGTTCAAGTTTAGTAACTAAAAATACATAAAAAAAAAACTTTAGACAGTTTCAAATCCCTCCTGTATTAGACTTAGAAGTTATTTAAAACATTTTACATTCAAGAAGACTATATCTAGAAGATCTAGAAGACACAAAACTATTCAGCAATTTTAGAATAATGGTCCTGAGTTTAATCGAAGTCAAACATGTTCGGTTCAAGTGTAGTATTAACAAAAACTAAATACAAAAACTTTAGACATTTTTAAATCCCTCCTCTATTGGATCTAGAAGACATTCTAGGGCCGCCAAGAATATCACGGGATGGGTCAGCGCCGCCCACAGCCCGGCGAACACCGCCAGATCCTCGGCCAGAGACGCGCCGATGTTGGAGAATGGTTCCGGCGAGGTGTTGATGAGCGCCCGGCTGCCGGCCTTGCCGGCATGGGTGACGGCGCTGATGCCGCCGCCCAGCAGGCCCGCGTCGAGCCGATCTACGAGACTGTGCCTGGCTGGAAAGACAGCACCTTCGGCGCGCGCCGCTGGGCCGATTTGCCAGCCGAGGCGATCAAATATGTGCGCCGTCAATAATAGGTCTGCTTGCCAATCTGACAAGTTTACAATTGCGTCGCAATGAATATGCTGTAAGGGGACATCGAGTCAGAACATCCACGAGCTGGAACAAGTGATGATGTAGAATGCTTTATTGAATGTCTCCATGACCTCATAGGTCCAATTTTCACAATTCACAATTTCCATGACTCTCTTCAGAAAATCTTGAATGAATATGCCAAGAGAATTGATGACAGCAACCCATTCTACTACTGGACCCGCAAAAGTAATTGTTTTCAAGATTTTCCTCTTCCTTTCAATGTTTACATAAAAGATGTATCATTGGGAAATGGTGAATGTTCAACCCTGGGTACATATTAAACAACTATTGTTGTTAAGTTGAAACATCAGAGAACATTGAGGGGGATGTTAAAATAAAACTAAAGACATTGTGTGTATCCAGGCCATCAAAAGGAGAAAACTGCAATATCTTAGGAGCAAAGAGCATTAGCTACTTTCAGGGAGACTACTACTACTACTACTTTTACTACTGCAGGTGCAACTGCAACTACTAATGATTGTGATAAATTTTGACTGCGTAAGAAAAATTTTGTGATAGGTCACAAATTTCATTTGTGACCTATGAAGTCATTTTCGAAAATATATGGTCGGATTCCGAAAGTTCTGGCATTCGACATTGTAGAAAGTTCAAAGGAAAGTTCAAAGCAGTTCAAAGTTCAAAGTTCATTGTAAGCAGTTCAAAGGAAAATATGATGCGTTTTTTTTCAACTCTTGATGATATACTAGGTAGTGATAATCTTGTGGAACCATTTATTAAATGAGTTTCATTCAGTGAGAATTTGATAAAAAAGTGAAAAGATTAACGCGGTGATGGACGTGCTGGCAGGCAACAAGATCGAGTCCTTCATCGACACCGGCGTGGTGCTGGTGACCAAGGACAACATCGACGCGCCCGAAGCGCAGAACGTGCTCTACTGAGCGGTGCGGCCGGGGCCCTCGCGGTCCCGGCCAGACCCATGGAAAGGAATCGCGCGGGAATCATGGGCGAGAGGAATGCGAAGAACCGATAGATGCCAATCTGACCTCGTTGACTGGAATAGAGCTCGGCGTAATGTTGATCGTTCAAGGCATCGGCAACTTCCTCGCCAAAGTGCAATTTGCACCCATTCCTGGTCGGGTCGGCCAGCGAATTCGTAACGAGCTAATATTTCAAGCAACCGGCGGCGGACAGCAAACAGGGGCGGGGGCGCAGCAAGGGGCGGGTGCAGGTTCGCAACAACCAGCCGACGCGTTCACGGCGGCCAGTGATCCGATCAGCAACGCAGTGCAAGCCGCGAAAACTCGAAGACCTTTCATTGGGGTTTCCTACAGTAGAAGGGGGTGTATCGTTTGATGCCGCTGATACGGGGGGCGACATCAATCTGATTTGCGTTAATCAATAAACCATTCCTAATTTGCAGGTTTTTCGCAATAAACTGAAAGTAAATACCAATTGAATTGCAATTTCCACCGAGAACGCGCTCTTAACTTTTCTATTCTTTTCCCATTTTTGTCAAAAGGCACCTTTGCCCCCCTGGATTTTCCACCTGGAAAATTCAAACGCTCCTTCAATCAGGGATAATAAATATTATAACTCGACGCCCTAGCAGGACAAATTCCCTTGTCTTAATATGAATGCAAAAAAATGCAAGAAATAAAAAATGGCAAATGATGAAGGCCAGGGCCTGCATCTGCTCGTTCATCTGCTCGCGACCGGCGGACAGGCGCACATGGGACTGCGGCATAATGATGCGCGCCACCGCCAGGGTGCGGATGAAGTCGAACGGATCGACGTCCTTCTCTTCGGCCAGCGGCGTGCCCTTGACCTTGACCAGCATGTTGATCGGTACGCCTTCCGGGTGCTCGGGCAGGTTGGCCAGCTGGATCAGCAGCCCGGCGCGGTCGTCCACCGTCTCGCCCATGCCGAGAATGCCGCCGGAGCAGATCTTCATGCAACTGCCTATTGACTCTTGTTGTGGGGAAATTTTGTCGACGTCCATTAGGCACATTTCTTATCAACTCTTGTCGTTGGGAAAATCATGCGACGTCCAATAGGCAAACTGCCTGTTGACTCTTGTTGTGGGGAAACTTTGTTGGCGTCCATTAGGCACATTTTCTATCAACTCTTGTTGTTGGGAAAATCATGCGACGTCCAATAAGCAAACTGCTTCTTGACTCTTGTTGTGGGGAAATTTTGTCGATGTCGATTAGGCACATTTCTTAACGACTCTTGTCGTGTCAGGCTGTTGGAGCGTCTCGCGGGTGGCGCTCGCCTCGTGCATCGAAATCGGCGCGAAGCGTGGGCGTACCCTCTGCCGAGGTGCCCCGAAACCGGTCAGAACGTACCATGCCCCACTTCGGAGGGTCAAGGGAACGGGAGGCCGCCACGAGCCTCGTTCTCCGCGGTTCTTCCAGCCATCGTTGCGCAGGTCGAGACGGGGCTCCGATCAGGCGCGGACCGTCCACGACCCGCAGAGACGATCGGCCACGGACCGCCCCGACAGAGCGACCACCAGAGGCAGCACATAGTCGCGCGTCCACAGCGGCAGAGCCGATCCCCTGTCAAGCCTGGCGAAAACAGGAATGTTGAAGATCCCGATGGCAATGATGGCATTGACGGCGCTGGGGCCGAAGACCGCGGTGATCATGATCGCCATCAGCAGCGCCGGAAAGGCGAAGATCAGGTCGTTGGTGCGCATGACGAATTCGTCGATCAGGCTGCCATGGCGGGCCGCGGCCAGCAGGCCGAGAGGCACGCCGGCGACGATGCCGATGCCAACCGCCACGAAGGCGACTGCGATCGGCGAAAATAGTTGGCGCCTCGACCTCCTTGGAGAAGATGGAGAAGTGATGCTGCAAGCTAAAAATCTGGCTACTGCTAAGGACTCAGTCCCTTCCTCCCTTGAAGCAAGCGCCAAGGCCGCTTTGCAATTATATACTACTAAATGGGAACAAAAAGAACCGGAGTTAAAGCCGTTTATATTTGACGCCGACACACTTATTGTATTAGCCGGCGGCTCTGCGGCTTTAGCCGAGAAACTAAGCGAACAGTTGGAACAGGAAGTAGTTCCGATTAACGCCGCTACTTGTATGTTTAATTATGCTTAATTTATGTTTGTATGTTTAATTATGCTTAATTTATGTTATGTTGTTATGTTTATTTATATTTGTATGATGTGTGTGGATTGTGTATGGGTAAAACATTCAAGCTAATCACATTCTTGTTAAAAAAATTTAGACAGATTTAATGGTGAAACAATTCAATTCCTTCACAACAAAGATTCCATAGTAATATAACTGTTGACACACTGATTAATGGTCTGACTGCTGGGTATTTTCCTTAAAATAGTATATTTACCCATTGATTCTGAGGGGGCCTAGTTGCCCTCCGAATTTTCGGTCACTTGAAAAGGGCACTAGAGCTTTTAATTTCCGTTTGAATGAGCCCTCTCGTAATATTCTAGTTCCACTGGGTCAAGGCAATCACCCATGAAAAAGAAACTAAAAGAAAAAAACAAATAAACACACATCTGTAATCTTACTTCTGGCAAAACATACAAAATTCAACATTTTTGCAGATAAGAGCTTGAAACCTCTATAGTAGGGTTTTCTCATAGGCTAAATCGGGTGGTGTGATTCTCATTAAGACTCTGTAACTTTCAGGGACTGGCTCAGAAATCTTGTAAATTAAACGTTAAGTAACAATACTTTCTCCGGGTTTACATGCAAAATTCAAACTATGATCTGAAATTCATATTACCAGCGTTGCCCATTTTGCAGAAAGGTGAAGTTGTAGATGGCATATGGGTAGATGGGTTGTTTTCTTGTAATATCATACCAAAGACATCTGAGACGTTGTTGCTCTCAGAATTCAAATGGAAAATGGATGAACATGGTATTATATACTTGAATAAAATTTGTTTGTTAGGTTCCTAGAAAAAGAAAAGAAAAGTTTGATTTTGTTGGGGGTGCACAACCCCAAAGGAACCATTTCTTCTCTGTGTGCACCTGTATGGACTAATAAGGGATCAGTTCATAAAAACAGAAATATATGCCATTCGATATAACCAACATCTAGTCATTCCACGGAATGATCTTCCTATTCTTAGTTACAATAGAATCTATTTGACATAGAAATCTAGGAAAAATAAGATACTCATTTGTCTTTTCGTCCTAATGTTCCCGGCATGAGATAAAGACCACTAAATATTCATCAATATTATTCCCGTATATAGTACTGATCAATTTAATATGTCTATCTGGTATATCATACAAGAATAGGACCTTCGTTAAAGCTCTTGTGTCAGCTAAATCAAATGCTTGCTCTTAATCTATGAAACAGAGGACTAAAGGCGTTTGTTGTTTCAGGCTCTTCTCATTTATTAATATTATGGTAGAAATCTGATCGACGCATCCTATATCCCTCCTAAAATAACATTGTTCTTCTCTTAAAACTTTTTTTTAAACTTTAATGTCTAAAAAATATCATCCTACTAAGTGAGAAGCTTACTGGCACATTTTTGGTGTGGTTCAGCAGCAACTAGACAGTTTGCAAACTGGGAAAAGTGACCCGCAGGACAGCGTACTGGTGCGGTTAGCCGAAGCAGACGATTTGCAATCCACTGTGTTGGGTAACTTGATTTATATGGTGGAATCGGGACGTTTCGACTTTTATAGTTTGATGCGTTGGTTGCTCCGTTATCTCACTTTAAACCCCAAATCGATCGGCGAACTTAGAGCGATCGACGATCAACAGCAGCGTGAAAAATTATCGCAAGCCATGGAAGATACGAAAATTAACCGCAAACTTGAGGGCATTGCGTGGTCCTATCTACCGACCCTAGGACCTTGGACAAGAAGCAGCTCAATAAGGGATAGCATCAACAAGGGATAACGCAATATAAAATATGGCTTCCGATGGTTTGGGAATATGCTCTTGATCTTTCTCGATTTCCTCATTGCAACTTTCTGCCAATGATTGAGGTATTGAGCCTGTTTCGGCGCTTAGTATACTGCTTCTGTCACTACCTCTAAATGTCGTTACACTGATCTTCCGGCTTTCCTTTTTTCTGGTACCTCTTTGTGATATTGCCGCGAATTGGCGTCACCCAATTCTTGATCGCACCGCCAGAGAGCTCTGCGAGGCGCTGCCCGAAGAGACCCGCGCAGAGGTCGTTCCAATGTGAATGACGCGCGGCGGAGCGACGCGGCGTTTGCGCTTGTCAATCTTCCAAGTAGCCGGCACCCCAAGGCGGTCCCCCGCCGAGTGACAATCGTGGCGGCTTGGAACCAACCGGCCGGTGCTGCCGGCACGCGGACCGCGCCGATCCAGGGCGGTAACGGGGACCTCTACGCGACGTGTCATTGGACGGATCGGCCCTGCGCCACGCGAATCTTGCCCGCGCGCAATTGTTCTCGGTCAGCCTGTTGGGGGCGAACCTTGAAGATGCCAGCCTGAACAACGCGGTGCTGTGGGGCGTGTCTTGGGAAGGCGCGCGGCTCGACGGGGCTGGGCGAGGGGATCGCGATCCCGCACGTGAAGGATTGCCCCCACGTCGACGGCCTGACCGGCGCGTTCGCCCGCTCGGAGAGCGGCGTCGAGTTCGACGCCGTGGACGGCAACCCCGTGCACCCTGTCTGGTTAGAGTATTGCCATTGTCACTACTTACGCAAACATTAACACAAAAAACGTGCCTTTTATTATCATAACGTTCATTTTGGGGAGATTTTTGAGAGCTCAATTTTCTTTCTAGAAAATTTAGACAGTGGAATTACAGTGGCAGTGTTGCGTTCATCCTTATTTTTGTAAAAATAATTTTGTAAATCGTAGACGTTTAGAATAAAAACCAAGGACATTTTATAGGGCCTTTTAAGTCTTATAAAGGAATTTTATAAGACCCTTGAAAATACTGGATGGGGGGCTAGTTGTCCTTCAATATTTTTGGTCACTTAAAAAAAAACTAGATTTTTTATTTTCTGTTTGAATGAACCCTCTCCCAATTTTCCAGAACCAGACTGTTCAATATCCCTGAAAAAAAAAACAAATAAACACGCATCCGTGAATTTTTTTTTTTCTGTAAAAAAAATACAAAATTCTAAATTTTTGCAAATAAGAGCTTGAAACCTCTACATCGGGGCTCTCTGGCCCGCTGAATAAAATGGCATGGTTTCCATTAAAATTCTTTGACTTTAGTAATTGTTGAAAAGGCTCAACTTTCACGTCTACAGGCATTTCTAAAATCTGTATACTTTCTTCATGATTTTCAATTTGGTTTCCACTGAACATGCCTGTATGGCCCTTTTGGATTTTGCACAATCCGCGTTAGATTCGGGATTGATTCCGGCTGCTATATTCCTGAATATCCGTAAGGCATTTGATTCATTAACCCATGGAATTCTTCTATCGCAGATGTCTAGTTTTGGTACAAGAGGAAATGTATTTTCTTGGTTTCAGTTTTATTTGAATGATCTGTCCATTTCAGTTTCGCTCTCCGTGCCTGTGTGTCTTAGTGGGTGTGTTAATGTTTGTCTGAGTTTGCGTGGTTGTTGTGTGTGTATGTGTTTTTCCCCTTGTCTTTTTGTTTCTCTCTCCATGCCTGTGTGTTTGACTGTGTGTGTATCTGTGTGTCTGAATTTCTGTGGTTGCGTTTGCTGTGTGTCTCTGACTTTGGTAAAATAAGCCTGCTAACCGATCTCTGACTCTAGTAGATCTCCCTATGAGCCTGGCAGTAGTAGTTTTGTCTCTGAAAATTCCTTTTCTAGCGTAGCCTTATAAGATTCTTTAAAATATGAAAGTGGAAGCCGGTCGGAGCCTTGAAGACCATAACGATGGTCATCATTTCATCGGGGTCGTAGGTGATTTGTTCTGCTGCGAGCCATAAATCAGCCACTTTGCCGGCATAACTTGAAGCTAGGCCTGCTTTGAAAGCTTGCCATGATTTCGTTTCTGGGCTTGGCAATTGTCTAAGCCAAATATTTAAGAGGGAACGCAACCTGTTTTTCAAGATCAGCAACTACTCATAGAAATATGTAAATTCAGCAAAAGCACAGTAACTGGAGAAGCAGTTTCTAGGATTTGAGTCAGCTGCTACCCTCAGTCAGCCGTTCAAAGTTAGAATTGATTTTTTTAGAATGCTACGAACCTTACGAGTAGCAAAGGGTTGGAGATATGAGGCTGGGACCACCTTCCCAAACTCTTATTTTTGCTTTAACTCTGTTACACCTGTATTGGGCATAAACTCTAAAGATGTTTACGTGTCCCGCCGACAAAACTCAAGAAATGAACTTAGGTTAATCATAATGAAACATCCTAAACTATGATGAAAATAATACTAAGCATTTCCCAAGATTTCCGGTTTCTCCCTTCAACTCCCCCCAATGTCAACAGATCTGGTCGGGATTTGAATAAGAGCTCTGAGACATGAGTTCCTTTTAAATATCTAAGATCCGGTCACCCATTCTGAAGTTAAAAAATCCTCAATTTTTTTAATTTTTCCAAATCAACACCCCCCAACTCCTCCAGAGTGAACGGATCCATTCCAATTATGTCAATCATGTATCTTAACTTGTGCTTTTCTTCCCATCAAGTTTCATCCCGATCTCTCCACTCTAAGCAAAGTGTTGAAATCAATGGAAAAATAAATTCTCACCCATCACAAGCTGGGATTTCTGGTGCACTGATGTAAGTTTCGGTGGAAGTGATTCACCAAAATATTTTTACCCTGATTATCTTTGTATGTTACAAGGCTCACTATACAGAACAATCTTCCATGAGAGGTGGGCAGGACTTACAACTTTACGGGATATGTAGTCGGTGTCAAATTCTCATAGAACCTCAGCCGGGTACCTAGAACAATCCGTAGGTAATTTCTCTGGAAAGCATCTAGCAAATCTTCGTACAACTGTGTACTTATAGTAGTGGTTATTAGGAAGTGTATAGACGTTTCCAGGGGGACTTTTTGAAGCCACTTTTTGAAAGCCACTTTGAGAAAGCCATTAAGCCAAAAAAAAAAAAAATTCAAATTACGTTTATTTATGCATGTACGGCAAGCCAAAATCAACAAATGTATTAATTCATAAACGTGCCGAAATCAAATTAAAAGAAATTAGGTTTTTTCAGCTGAAAGTAAGGATTGACATCAAAACTTAAAATGAACAGAAATTATTCCGTATATGAAACTCAACCGGCCTTACCCAATGAGAAACAACATGTTCCCCACCCTCTTCAAGATCGCCAACCAATTCTTCTTCAGTCGGCTCATCAGACTCTGGCTGTTCATCTGAGAAATCTTCTTCGCTGCTGCTATCTTCGTTTGCTTCAGCGATGATGTCAGCAAACTGATCTTCTATCATCACTTCTGTGTCGTCTGAATCAGAATCCGAGAAGTCGAGTTCAATTGTCCGATGAGCTGTCTTTTTAACATCATCGGGACTTGACCTTCCAGAGTCAATTGAATCTCTTTGACTGGTTTGTTAGATTTAGCGGCTATGGATTAAGCTAGTAGTTTTTACTGTAGATTAAGAATAACAATCCCTCTTTAGAAGACTTAAACTTTGATGTATCTAATCAGTAGGGCTTCTATTATCAATTTTACTTATGCAAACAGATAGACTTATCAATACTCAAAAATGATGGTGAATTCTTAGGAGTAGCAACTAAACCATATTGTGCTGCATCTGGAAAAGTTACTAAACCAACAACCTATTAACTGAAATATCTACAGGAAAGGATTACAGGAGTGCAGCACAAAGGAAGAAGTATATAAAATAAAATAATAAAGCCTTATTGTTTTTGTTAAAGCAGCACTACTGCCCTCCGTGTCTCCAGCTGGAAAAAATCCAAAGAATTTAGAAGGAGCTTGTAGAAAGTTTTCCGAAAGCTTTAAAGCTTCAAATATTTCATCTGTATCTTTTCATCAGCTTTGAAACTACGGCCTCCAACTAGTCGATACAAATGTATTTATTGAAACAATAAAGAAAAAATATTTCCAACAGAGAGTATAATACTGGTTATAAGACTGGGGAAATAAGACTCCCAAATAGTGTAAGCGGTCGAATCCGGTATCAACTCCAACCGGACCCTCTTTATCAATTCCACGAGCCTCCTATTCATCTGGCGCACTGCGCAGTGGGTGTAAAAATAAAAGTAAATCCTCCACAGCACAAGACAAACCGTTTCGGTGTAAACAGAACCCCATTCCGATGTTAAATGAAAACGATATCGTGTAAACGGGACCTCAGTTCAAGGAAATAGCTGATGAAATTTTACATCAAGTTTTAAAAGATTTTGAACATATGCTGGCGCATTCAAAAGATTGGAACGATTGGACCCATATTCTTAACAATTCCAGAAAGTGTTGCTTCTGCAGAGATATCATTTTCCAGACTACAAATGTAATATATAGGGAGGGCTGCGCAAAAAATTCCAATCGGGCCCGCACCAAGTCAATCTGGGCCTGCATCAGATCCTCTCACCTCCCCCCAAAAAAAACACAAAAACATAATTTTCATAAAACATAATAAACATAGTTTAAATTCATATTTTCTGACACTGGAACCAAATGAAGTAACTGGGGAAATATTAAATTCAAACGGCAGAAAAGTTTCATCAGATTTGTTTTGTATACACCAAATATCCAAGATTAATATTCGGCCTTGTTTATAAAGTCCTTAAAGAAAGACAAACATTATGAATAATTTTTCCCAACGCAGTTTGTCGAATTATGACGAATTCGTCATAATCCGACAAACTGCACAATGCATAATAGATAATAGATAATGCATAATGACGAATTGTGCAGTTTGTCGGAATAGAGAAAAGGGTCATCGGATTTGTTTTGTACAAACCAAATATCCAAGATTAATATTAGGCCTTATTTGAGTTTACTGTTTTGTACTTCCCTATACTATATTTCCCTGGTTTAACTTAGTGCCTCTCGTGCCATTGGTGGAACATAAGATGCCGACGAAGCCACTCCACATCCAAAAGCAGTGCTAGACCAGTGATGTCTTTCTATTAGGTTCCAACGAGGTCTCAGCCATCCTTATATCTCGGTAAAACGTCCCCCCCCAATCGTGTCCTCTGGACGATCTCGTCTTCTTCTTCGGCGTGGTTTCCAATCGTAGGCTATCCAAGGAAGGTGGTCTTATTTCATACGGACTTAAAATTGAGAAATTTTGGACGGCTTGCACAGTTGGCGCTGTAATCGAGCGTTATTTTAAAAGATTCACAGACAATACAAAAGATTCAAAGGAAGTAGGCACTACATTAGAGGGACTAAAGCTCTGAGCAGAGTACTCCTGTCCGAAATGAAGAAAATAAAATAACAAACTCGACTAAAATCGTAATAATAAATGGCTTGTAACAGTAGATGGTATCACTTTCAAATCTGCGGGCAAATACTTCTGTTGTGGAGCTTTAGATTTTTCTGTCAACAAAATCCATTTGAAGGTTTCTTTTATTGTAATTTAGTTATTATGGCGGAATATATTCCTTTATATATCATGTTCCAAGTGTTATGTCACACATTCTAAACGTTTAGAAAAGGATTAGAAGATGTTGCTAGAAAAGAAGACATGTTGAAGTAGAACTGAGCTACTTACATACATTTTTGTTGTCGTTGAAGGTTTTTTTTTTTACATTTTAGTCTTTATGTGTACTTATCACAGGCTTAGAAGTGAAAAAAATCACGTTTTAAATCGCTCTAAGATGAACATTTGCACCTTTTCTCATTTTAAGATTTATTTATTCATTTATATTAGTCCATGTTGTGTGTTTGTTTGCTACTTTATTATAGTCTGTTCGTTTTTGGGTTTCATTTAATCTTTAATAGAAATTTAATGTTCACTTCAAGTTTCAATTATTATAAATTTTTATTTCTGCTGATCTTAAGTTTAATATGGCCTTTACTTTTCCTTAAAGAGCTTCTTTTCCGGACAGTTTTTTTTTTTTTCAATTAATACACAAAACAAGCTCTGGAAGTCAATGAGTCTTTAAAATAGAAATACATCGGAAAACCTAAAGTCCCGGTTTTGCTAATTTAGGCACTTCCAGGTAAGTTAGGACGATGAAATTTGACAAGCGTATCAGGGACCGGACCAGATTAAAATAGAAATAGTCGTTTTCCCGATTTGTCCATCTGGGGGGGAGTGGGGGCCCGGTTAATTCGCAAAAAATAGAAAAAATGAAGTATTTTTAACTTATCAGCGGGTATATGGATCTTAATGAAATTTCACGTTTGGAATGATATTGTGTCTTAGAGCTCTTATTTTAAATACCGACCGGATCTGATGAACGAAATTATGACAGCACTTCCACCCACTCAATCTTCTGGATGGGTAGGCCTTGTGGCACGCCAGTCTCAGGGGTCCCGCCCCTTTTCTTTGTTACCTTCGAACACTCAGTCTTCGTTTGCAGTGGATGTTGTTCCACACACAGTTCACTTTGCCAAAGAAAAGGAGAAGATGATGCCTCATGTGATGCCTCAACTTCGGGAGCGTCTTCTCAGTTTGATGGAGCAAGCTGAAGGCCGCACACTGGCCAATGTTAATGCCACTACCCGTGCTCAGAAAAGTACGAAGTGGTACCAGCCTGGCTCGACGAGCTGTTGGCAACTTGCCAACAGCACGACGCGGATGTAGCAACCGGCCCGGTCGTACCAAAGTTCGATTCGCCGCCGCCAAAGTGGGCCGTTGAAGGCCGCTTTTTCAACCGGCGGCGATTTCCAACCGGCACGGTTCGAGATCGTGCGTTTACCGGTAACATCCTGTTCCAAAGCCACGTACTGGCTGGCATGCAGCGCGAAAGCGGATGGTTTGACGAAAGAATGTCATTGAGCGGCGGAAGCGATTCGCTTTTCTGGGGGAGGGGGGAATTTTGTTAATGTCGTAAGTCTCGTTTTCATCTTCAAAGTTAAATCGATTAACCTGCGTCCCAGGCAAGAAGGATGTATCCCCGGCTTCTTCAATACGGATTTTCCTCAACATTTGACGAGTAATCACTTCAATATGCTTATCATTAATAACGACTCCCTGCAGACGGTAGACCTCTTGAACCTCATTAACCAGAAACTTTTGCAACTCGCGGGGGCCTAACACCGAAAGAATATCATGAGGATTTGCAGAACCATCCATCAACGGCTCTGGACAGCCAAGTTTGAAGATAGATCAGTTAACGGTAGGCGGTACAGCATAAATAAAAAAGGAGGGGGACCCCTCCTTTTTTAATCTAAAATTGCGTCTTTTAAATATTGAAACAATTCTTTGTATCCCTTTGCGGGTTTTTCAGGTTTTAACTCTTTATTCGCCTGGCGTACTAACTGACGTAACTTTTGTCGCTCCATACTTGGGTACGCATCAAGTAGCTCATTGATTTTACTGTCACCTTGGGAGATAACCTCTTCTCGAACACGCTCGATTTGATTTAGAACTTTTAAGTAAGACTGCTAGCAATCTATTTTTTTCAAAAATAGTTTTCATACTACACTAATGAATTACATATGAGTATTTGTTGGATGTAGATATATAGATGATGTAGATATGAATTCATAGGTGTTTTTATTCGCTTTTACGTTATTTTTTTTTATAAGCATTAGCTCAACTAGAATTCTATGCTTTAACTGGCTATTATCCAATATGGTCTGCACGGCCCATGCTTTTATCTTTTGCTATATTGTCTCGAAGTACAGACGGGCCCTCTCTTATGTTTTTGACCAGGGTCCATCGCCCTAATAAGCTCAAACACCTAGCATTACACAGGAGCAGTTAAACAAATCCTGGGGTGTGTGGTGTACTGCGACGTTGCTTGTAGTCACCCGATCGACGATAAATAAATTTGTCCCTGCAGCAAAAGGTCTAACTTAGATTATAAGCCTAACCTCATTAAAATCGGTCACTTGGTGCATTCGTTAAAACATATTTTCTTTGTAAGGCCTTGTATGGGAGTCTTGCAAACTGATGGAATCTTTAGCCAAGGCCCTTCAGCATTTTAGCCAAAAAAAAAGATGTGGGTTAGCTGGATTAAAATTTAGTATATTCGTATTTCCAAATCATGGCTTTGTATAGGCTAACTAAACTGTAAATCCAGTTCATTCCTCTTCTTTCAAATCATAGCTTTTAACTGGTTTCTTTCAATTCCTGTCCGTTCAAATCGATGTCACCTTCAACAAATAATCTTATACGTTGTTTTAGAGTGTTTATTTTGTCCATGGCCAATCTTATCCAGAATCTAGTTCATTGTCATTTTTTTAGTTTATATTTTATTTACTGTCTTTTTACTATATACCCCAATATCTCCTATTAATCCTGCTAGTCTTTGGTTTACAATAACATAATCAATAAGGTTTGCAGTATTACCATCACAAGTATACCATGTCAACTTATGGGCCATTTTATGACCAAACACCACATTGTTTATAACTAGGTTGTTATACCTACAAAATTGCAAAAGTCTATAGCCATTACTGTTTTCTTTTCTACACCAAATTTATTTAGGCTAAGATACCATCTATCCCTATTTCTACGAAGTTTGGCGCTAAAATCTCCTAGTAAAATCATCATGCAAGGGCGCTTTAGGATGTCATGGGGGAGGAGGGTTTACAATAAAAACCATCAACATTTTTTATATGTATTTTTGTTACGTTTTATTAGTCAGACAACAATTCTGGGGGGGGGGGGAGGATGTTCAAAATTTTACATTTAGATGCGAATCCAATGGGCACAAACGTCTAACCATTAGGGATTAAAAAACATAAATTTGCACAAAGTTTTCGAATTGTTAATGAGCAGGTGAAGTACTTTCTAAATTATCTTAGCATCCCCCTTCTCCACACTACCTTTCCTGCAAAAAATACGAAATTCACATTTTTGTAGATTGGAGCTCGAAATTTTTACTATAGGATTCTCTGATACGCTGAATGCGATGGTGTGATTTTCGTTAAGATTCTCTGACTTTTAGAGGGTGTTTCCCCTATTTCCCAAAATAACACAAATTTTCTCAGGCTCGTAACTCTTGATGACAAAGACTAAATTTGATGAAATTTATATATTTAAAATCAGCATGAAATTTCGATTCTTTTGATGTATCTTTTAGCACCCATTTTTTAGATTTTCGTTTACTATTGAGCCGCGTTGGCAAAATATAAAGTTTTGCCTAGCATAGTGATTTATATCTGCAATAGTTTATATTTTTGTATATTATGTAAAGAAAAAAGTCAAAAGTCTGTATTGTGTTATAATGAGGTAAAAATAAATTATGAAGTTCAGAGCATTACACATAATTTTAAGATTGCTTTTCCGTCGAAATTAATTTTTTTTTCTTTTTTAAGCCACATTTTAACGTCCTGGTAAAATTTTATTCTCGTTTTGTAAGAAAAAAAACAACAACTAGAGGCGCGTACGTAAGAGTTAGTCACTCAACTAGAATTTTACCAGTATTTGTAAGCAAATGATGGAGTATAACATTTCTGTAGTCTAGAAATTAATCGAGGAATTTTCAAGGTAGTACCCTATAGACTCATCAAGCAGGATTTTCAGCCAATGAATTGACTAAACTATTGTATTTAGTTGAGAAAAGCACCTAAACTAGACAAGTACAGAGATAATTCCAGCTATATTTACAAAAAAACATGATAGTTACAAGAGTAGGTTACCTGGATGTTTATCTTTCTTTGAATTTTTGATTTAAGCAGTCGCCGAGGCCCTCGAGGGCATCGACCTCGGCGAAGCCATTGACCTGATCGTCGACCCCGACCTGCCGACCGGCGAGGCGCGGGTCGTCACCAACGACGGTGAGGTGTGGGACGGCGTCTACACCCGACTGGACGCGCTGTCCCAGGCCATCCTCGGCGGAGGCAAGCGCCATGCGGCCTGAGGGGCTGAGCGCCATCCTCGTGAATCACAGCAGTTGCTCGCGCTGTCTCTTGAATCTGTGTGTGATATCGATCGTTTTAGTTAGGCTTAACAGTAATCACTTGAGCTTAAACTTAGCTCGATTTTAAGAAATAATGTTTCTTTTTTATAGACTAAATAAAATTATACCCAGTAAATTTTATGGTAGGGGATGCTAAAATATTTTGCTTAAATCATGGCTGGATTCCAATACCGTTTGTAAAGTAACAACTCTGAAAACGAATAGACAAACATTTATAAAATTCTATTCAAGTCCTAGTGATTTTTTTATGTTCAAAAACATCAGATATGCCCTTTTGGTTTTTGGTACTCCTGTAAAGATAAAACCTTGGAAACTGAATTGTTTGTCACCACCAGAGCTGCTATTGCCACTCCAGCATCTACCACAACTACCCCTTCTAGTGCTCCTGCTCCACCAGCTCCTGTCGCCACTCCTACCTCTGTTGCTTCTACTCCTGCACAACACATCACCCCCCCTGCGGTCACCACAACTCCTCGCACGTCTACCTCTCATGTTGACATAGGAATTGTGCCTCCGTATGGTGTCCTGGAATTAGTCGTGGCTTTCCTTGGCAGAAAGGAGAAAGCCTCAATTCCATTGCAACAAATATTCATTTTTCTTATGGAAACAAAATAGCTATATGAATCAAATTGTTTCTCTAGCTGCTAAAACAGGAGGGCTGCAGGTACCCGTGGTGTGACACTTGGTATGCGGGTACTCGGGTTAGTTATAAGTCGTTTTCAGCTACATTTGCTGTAGGAGGCTGGTACTTTTAGTGGTCGAGTGTCTGTCTTTGTGTGTTTCTGTGTTTTTGTATCCCTCCGCGCCTATATGTCCGAGCGTCTGTTTACCTTGTCTCTTTGTTTGTTTCTGTGTCTGACTCTGTGTGTTTTTGTCTCTCTCTCTGTGCTTGACCGGAACCGATGCCCAGCAGCCCGAGTCGATCGCCGGCGTTGGCGAACCCTTGTTCCAGTCCCAGCGCCATGGTCATCGGCAGCGCCACGGACCCGGTGTTGCCCAACCACTGGAGAGTCGAAAAGTCGCCTGTGACCGGCAAGCCCAGCGACCTCATCTGCGAGACGCTCCGCCAGCAGCAGAAGTCACTGGTCGGCTACGGCATCGTTGATGGACGGCGCGTCATCCGCGCGGCGTTCGTGAACGCCGACGTCGACGAAGCAGACCTGGACGACTTCTTCAACAGGAACAGCACAGAGTCCAGTCAGAACAGGTACAAGGTCTAAGAATGGCTCATCCGAGACAGCGCCAGCGAAACAGGGGAAGAACGGCCTAAGCGGCGATATTATTTTGGAGGCAAAAACCAATTGTAGCAACCCGGTTGCCTGGGTACAATGTACAGCATGGGACCCTTGTTCCATTGGAGTGCTACCTGGGTATCCGATGTAGATATATCCCCTATCTCACTCTTTGCAGGAAGCAAATGGATCCCCTTCTCGGAAACCAGCACACTCGAGCGATCATATTTTGATGAGATAGTATGACAGGATTCAGAGTGTTTTTATCCGCGTAAATATTTTAACTAAGACATATAAGGAGGGAAAATGACTATTGTGTACTTTGGATGGATAACAAGATGCAACGCTGTTCTTCTGTTGAACATTCTAATGAAAAACAAATATCTTTCTCGGATTAAAGATAAAAATTGTGTTTTACATTTATTAAGTTACTTTTTATATACTAAATAGGGCTTAGTACTGCTCAATAGAAGACTGATTTAAGCAAAAATTAAAAAAAAAAACGGGTGATTTTGCCACTAATCATGATGTAACAATGTCAGATTTACTTGGGATGTGTTTTGAGCAATATGAAAAGAATTATAATAAATAAATCGTGCTGGCACGAAATCTTTCTATCGTGCTATCTTTTTATTTATGTCAAACCGGATCATATATAATTCAGCTTGGGCAAAGGAGAATGTCTCTATGCCCGACTTGCTACGGGTATTTGGTCATGAGCCAGTAAGAACAGCAAAACAAGGCGGCGAACACTACTATATATCGCCTTTCCGCTACGAGAAGCAACCGAGCCATTCTCATGAATGGATGAGCAGTGCTCATCCAGACTTCATCCAATTAAGACCAGTGTTGAAAAAGGTCTATATTTTGAATTATTCAGATAGTGATTTCAGTGTTACGTAACACAGAAAAATTGTACTTTGTAAAAGTACTGGATTTAATTATTCAGTGACCAGGAAATTGTATTTTTCCATGATACTTTTAAAGTACTTATTGGAGTGTATCAAGATAACTCATTTGGGTAAACTGTTTATTGGATAGATATCCGAAAACTTAGATTTATGGTTTATTAGAGGTTTATCAAGGAATGTGTTAGCCTGTTATGAGAGGTTATTTTGAATTATATTTTTTGTTAGTGATATGATATCAAAATTTACTTATAGCATGCTACTTATTTTAATGAAGCTTACTTAGAGTGTTGGTTAGCTCCGTTAACTTTAATCGGCTATTTTCGTTTGGTCCTGAAATTCAAACACTAGCGATTTTTTGTTACGGAATTGTTTCCGGGCAAAACCAGTTGGCCAAGTCCGTCTCTTGCCGATGAAATCAGGTCGACTCCCGCCAAATCCGTCCCCAACACCATGATGGATTAGATCTGCGATTGGTCAGCATGGGGCAAGGAATGATTCGACGCGGGGACCAACTGCATCAGTACTTTGTCGGTTGGCCGCACACACACGGAAGACCGGTGGTCTGGGATCGAGACAAAGAAGATCGTGCCAATTGGCTGACGAAGGACCTCGGTGGAATCTATTGTGCCACCCAGCGAATCGACGGTTTCGTTTCTTTAGAGGCTGGCTATCCCGCGGGAACGTTAACAACACGTCCGTTGCGTTTTCAGGGGAATACACTTCGGCTCAAGCACTAATATAATGTTTAGACGTTGTAAATTTTACTTTCCTTCAATCCTTCAAACTAACACTTTCTCCGAATCTATTGTTACTCCTTTATTACTTTTTCACCGTCTCCCCCTGGTGTTACTTTTACAGTGGTCTTAGAGCGATGTGAAGTTTACTTTCTTTCAATCCTTGAAACCAACTCCCTGTATATTCTCATCTTTTATCACCTCCTCCCTTTCACTATGTTTTCGTACCAATTTCATTATGAACATTTGTAAGATGCATTTTTTTTTTCATCATAATTTCAAATTTCTGCTGTACTAAATGTCAAAAACAAAGTGTTATTGTATTCACTAATTGGCTGAAATCTTAGCAAATGAAAAGGCTAAATAAAATTCTAGAGCAACGAAAGAAATAAAAGGCTACAGAAAAACCTTTTTGAATTTTATTTTTACTATTCCTCTCTTTAATAAATCTTTTAATTTCAATTAGGGGATGGGAAATAATACCTTATTCTAGTCGTAATTAGCCTGCGGCCATTCTGAGTGGCCTGGGGAGGCCCCTACTGAACAGTAGACTCATTAATCAGGTTCCCGCTCGATCTTCGCGGCACGAACGCGCGGATGCTGAGTCGTGGCTTCGCCGTAGCGATTCAGTCCCTCGCGACGGTTTATCGCGAAGCGGAGGTTCTCGAGCGTCTTCCTCGCGCCCCGGGGATCGAGCCGCACGTGGCCGTCGCCGTCGGTGAGCGTGGCCTGAAACGTGTAGCGCTTGCCATCGATCTCGAGCTGGGCGCCGTCGTGGGGATTGGCGAAGAGCGTGATGGCTCCGAGGGCCGGGTCGGCGTCGAGAGTCGCGCGGGCCGTCTTCATAGTGGCATCATTAAAACCATGAAGCAATCTGTTTCTATTTATTTAGTTCAATATACCCCCAAACTCCCTGTAAGTTTAAACTTAATGCCTTAAGCTGCTCCTCAGATTTCGCCGATAAGCCCTTTTGACAAACTAGATATCCTTAGAGCCTTTTAGTTTAACACACCCTAATAGTTTCAACTTAACGCCATAAGCTGTTCCTGAGATAATCCAAACATGCCCTTTGACAGCTCCGGTGCACATAATGTGTCTTGAATTAGTTCGACATCCCCAAAAACATGCAGGGGTCATTAGACTTCTAACTTTAATACCTTGTGTGTCGTCCATACATCTTCTTGTCTAGCTTTCTAATTTTGTTTTTTATGCCTTTCATTCTTTCAACAATTGGCTTAGGAAGTCAAGGATTCCAACTGCAGTTATTAGTCTTTCATCTCATTATTTGTCTAAACTTGTCACCGGAATATCTTCATTTCTTTTTCTGAGGTTAGAAAAGGTTATTCTGACCTCAGGACCTTTGCACATGCAACCATCAATCTAAAAAAAAAACCTTGAGCAAACACAGCACGAAGCGGTCGCCACCCCGTTGGCGGAGGTGAAGATCACACCTTTGACGTCTTGCAAGCTGACCGACGCCTTCGCTGGCCGGATTTCCATCAGCGGCGCATAGAGCACCCGCAACCCGGCACGCGCCGCTTCGGGCAGGCTGGTCACGAACCGCTCTGCCGCCGCCAGCGGGCGTGTCATCAGCAAAGGCACCATCGCGGGGCTCGCGGGATTGTTTGCAGGCCTCATAGGTGGTAGCCCCGTCGGCAATTCGATGCAACGGTAAGGCCATGACAAAAACCCTGGACAGGGCTACTTGGAAAAGACTGACGGTGTTGCCAACCAGTCCCCTCTGCGCTTGCGGCCTTACTGAGCAAGAGTGTTAAGTCAAAGTAAGTCAAGTTCTACCCTTCAAGTTATGATTTTCTCGAATTAATAAAAGTTCAGAGAGTAATGTGTCAACATCAAGCTATTCTTGGTGCTGATGACTATGCCCTGGATGCTCAACTCTCCTTTGCAATGATGTTTCTTTCAAAACATGACGCTTTCAAAATGAACTTACTCCGGGCTATCGAAATCTTATCCAACAGCCTGATGGGCCACATGCGGGGCGGGCCGGCCAAGGCGGCGGTGGTGTCCTCGGCGATGACCGGGCTGATCTCGGGCTCGTCGATTGCCAACGTGGTGACGACCGGCACGTTCACCATTCCGCTGATGAAGCGGGTGGGGTTCAATTCGGAAAAGGCAGGCGCGGTCGAGGTGGCCAGTTCGGTCAACGGGCAGATCATGCCGCCGGTGATGGGGGCCGCGGCCTTCCTGATGGTGGAATACGTGGGCATCCCGTATTTCGACGTGGTCAAGCACGCCTTGTGATTTGTCAATTTTTGAGACTTTTTTAACATTAACCAGAATTATTTATCCCCAGGACAAAAAACATGACCCTTATTCTCTAGCTGACGATAAAGTATTTCATCAATTATTGCGAAGATTATAGTTTCCAAGACTTGAAGACTTTTTTATGATGGTTGAACTCAATCCCAAAAGGGCCATATGTTTCCATATCTAACCAGCCCATTAAAGTTCAGACACAGTAATTCAAAATGTGCTATGTGACACTTCTTACAACAGGGATGTTATATCCAACCTGATCCATGTCCTTGCGACGAACCACACCAGTTTTACCGTGTCCGATTTGGACCGTACCGTCGGCTATTTCGTCGACGCCTTGGGCTTCGAATTGATTTCCCGGGCGCCACGGGACAGCGCCGTCATTGCGCGCATTACAGGGGTCGAGGGCGCGGATATTGAGGTCGCCTATGTGCAGGGGCCGGGGCACCGATTGGAACTCATTCAATATCGCGCGCCAGAGGGCCGGGGCCGTGTCCGCTCGCTGCCTTGCGATACGGGCTTCGCCCATGTCGCCTTCGATGTCGACGACGACATTTTCGCCAGGCCTGAACTTGCGGAAGGATCACCTGCAGAGCGCAAAGACTGGACAGCCCTCGTCATAGCCGGTAAATTCGAATGTTTACTGTTGACGGCGGCCCTTCGTCCTCCCTTTCCGCTTCTTTTCGGGCGGCACATACAAGGCCTCTGCCGCATCCGGGCCAGCCGCGTCCTCTCTCACCACGTCTGCTGCATCTACGAGAGCACGTGCGGTCAGAAGTGAGTGCTTGACTGCATCACAATCACGGAACGCAACGCGCAGGGGGGGAGTCAGCTGCTAGATCAGTTGAGACCAACCATATTGATGCATATGAATATGTCACTGAGCTTATAGACAAGGGTTTTCTAGCTGATATAATTATGCTGGACTTTGCAAAAGCATTTATTCCTTAAAATGTTAATAATATTTGATTTATTAAGGTTATAAAAGTGAAAACATTGAAAAAAATTTTTTCAGTAAAGTGCGAATTATTTTCTGGCCTTGGAAATACATAGGAGTTTTGAGCCCTACTAATGTTAATTTCTGCTCGTTTTGAGTTTGACTCGGGTTATTTATTAAGCCCGAGACCTTTGAAAAATAATTGTCGACGAAAAGAATCTAGAATTAGAAAAATCCTTGCTTAGTAATGACTTTATTTTAAATTCAACTGGAGAAGGAATTATTGGGCTTGATAATCAAGGATTAACCACATTTATAAATCCTTCGGCAGCTGAAATGTTAGGTTATCAATCAGACGAATTGATCGGGCATCCTTTATTCGATTTCATTATTCCTAAACCACTGGATGAGAGTCCTTTTCCGCCTAAAAAGGATGAAACCCAGAAAAAAATAATAAATGTGATCAGCCTCGTCCGAGGTGTCCAACGTACGGAGAAACAGGCTTTCGGCAAACTTTAGGTTCGCTTTATTCTCTTCCAGATTGGGCTTCAAGATGGTCTCGATGTAGTGCCCAACTTCATCGCCTCCCAACTCCCGTGCGTAGAGGGCTTGCATCACCCGTTCGCGCACTTCGCGTCTGCTACTCATGTGGCTTGCCTATGCCCTGATCGATGGTTGGATGAGCCGTGAAACGCTGCCTCGCATGCATGTTTAAGCAAAATCGCGCAGAATACCCCGCACGCTTGAAATAAAAATATGGTGGTTGTTTCCTAGCTCCTCCTCACTAGGATTTTAAAGTTATATAGACTTACCAATAGACTACCAATAGAAATCTGGCTGCTAGTACTTGCAACACCAGGCATAACAACGTTGGCAGAACTAACTTGATAAGGAACTTCCTGAGAATAAACCATGTTCAGTGATTGCTTCATTCCTTGTTAAAGAGATGACTCCTCAATACTTGTCACCCTCTGATTCCTATTAATAGCAGTCACTGGTTCAGGCTCCTCAGGAATAGAGGAATTATGGCGCGGTCTCCGTCGCGATCGCGCTCGGATTCGTCATGATGGGAACGCGCTCAGAGGAATGGCAGATCTCGGAGCACCTGTCGCACAGTGCACTCCGCGACTTTAGCATCGCGATCATCGCGTGCACGGCAGGGGCGTACGGACTACGCCAAGGTCTTCGCCGCCAGATCGGATCGTTCTGGGGCGGAACGCTTCGCCCCCTCGTACTGCTCGCCAGCGGAAGCACCGTCGGCCTCGCTTGCCTCCACCTCTCCTGGGCTGAGTCCCACGAGATGCACGGCTACGTTGGTACGAAAAACCACTTTGGGACGTTGGCTTGGTTTCGCATGGTCGCCACCACAGCAACCCGAAACGACGCCTTCCCTCCACCAATCGATCGCGGCGTAACGGACGCTTGTGGCGGTCTTTTCCCTTTCGCGGCTTGGCACCGCGGCACGATTTGATTGCGACGTGCTCGCGGTTTCAACGTACGCTGGCCTTCCACGGCCGTCGAAAACCGCTGAGTTATGACGTGCATTGACGGCCTTGGAAGGCCATCGTACGAAAAACGACAGGCAGCTAGGAATCAGAATTTCAATAGGTATAGACCTGTCAGGTAAACAAATTTCAGGGCCCTCTAGAGGGAGAAGGAATAGAGGTGGGTGCTTTAAAACACCTTCCCAGGATATACTTTAGCCTGTAGACCCATCCCCAGAAGTTTCATTTTCCTAGCCTAACCCCTTTCCAAGATATCAAGAAGTCACTAAACTAGAATTTTACCCCAGTTGCTTTTTCTCTGCCCTTAGATCTGAAAATGCAATTGCTGTTATTTGAGTAGAGTTTTGAGCCATATCAGTGTTTTTTTTTCATCGCCTTCTATCACTGCCCTGGCGCCTCGTTGAGTTCGGCAGCTGCAGGTGGACCGAGGGTGCCGTCGGGGAGAGGGAAGTCCTGGCCGTCCTGATCCTTGGCGTGGATCGAGAAGGCTCGGCCGCGACGGCGCTTTTCTAGAAAGTTCAGGCACGCGTTGCGCAGGATGCGGAAGAACCATGGCGCGAAACGCTCACCTTCGCGGAATCGATCGAGGCTCTTGTAGACGCGATAGAACGCTTCCTGGGCCAGGTCGAGGGCATCGTCGCGGTTACCCACGTACTGTTTTTTTCAAAAGACTAGATACTCAAAAGGCATTTCATAGTCACCACATGGAGCCAATGAGGTGTAAGTTTATGAAGAAAATTCAAAGTGCAAAAATCACAGCAAAAACGGCTGACATGAGATTTTTTTCTACAACAGAAGGAAAAGAATTGAATGGTAATGAGATTGATGATTCATATTGGTGGAGAAACGTAAGAAATCAAGTTTCATTCAGTCAAGCTGCAGAAGCAATGATATCAAATGTAGCTCGAATTTTGATAGAGATCAGTTCTCGTCCAGTTTTTATATGACAGAAAACTAGCAAGTACACCTCGGCAAGCATACCCTTTTTGTCTCACGGCAGGGAGATTGATTTTATACAGTTGTATTTTTTTCGGGGTGGAGGAAGGAGAATAATTTTTTTGTTTCAGGGTAATATCTGTTTTGTTTCAGGTAATTCTTTGTTACTTGCTGTGTGGTGAGGTTTTTAGCAAGTACTGCATTTATTGCTAAAAGACATCGTTGGATTGTAGGTCATATTCAGAGGCGGTTTTATGAGGGGCAGAAAGAGAAAAATACTAGTAGCGTCAGACGCAACGCCCGCGCGGCGCCCGGAGTGGTTAGCTCAGCGTCGCACAGCTCCCGGCCTTCGCTGTCGTACCCCACCGCCCGGAGCGAACCGGCTTCCCACGCGACGTCCGGAAAGGTGAACAGGAAGCGGTGCGACTGCGTGCCACCAGGCTGCATGTGATCGCCAAGGGCAAGGTGATCAGTTCGACACCGCGCGGCGATGCGCGCCTGACGCTGCCGGGGCGGCCCGAAACGGTCCGACGGCGGCACGACGCCCAGGGTTCGAATTGAGCTTGTAAGTGATATTAAACCACCTTCCGCTCTTTTGTCTGTTTAAAAGGGTAAATTTAGTGTTTTTAATGTTTGTGCATTGATATTTGTTTATTAATTTCTGTATCTTTTGTGTATTGATTTCAATGTTTTAAGTGAGGGAAATACAAGGGTTAAAAGTAGAATTTAGAAAGATAGGTATGAATCAATAACTCTTTTCTGTCGATGTTTGAACAAAATAATCAGATAAGATAGAATAATCATTCATTATCCACTTCTAAAGAAATAATGAAACGGAGAAGTGTGGTAAGGTCGCTCTTTACTACAGTTCGTTACCAGTTACCACGAACTGTTTGAAAGCTAAAATTTTGTCCCAATTCCTTAAGAATGACCCCTGAATCACATAGGCCGGTATTATGAGGATGCAAACTCCTTCTATGTGTAATAATTTCTGTTCGTTTTAAGTTTTAATGCTCCTCCTTACTTTCAGTTGAAAAAACTTTTCATATTTATTTTTTCATTTTTTTCAATAATGCTAGAAAATCCTGCGCCCCCTTCATGGAAATTTCCTTGCCCCTGAAAAATTCCTCCATATAGCTATTGGGAAGTGTACAGACGTTTTCAGGGGGATTTTTTTGGTTTACGGGGGAGAGTTGGGGGGCTTACGTTGGAGGATATTTCCATGGAGAAACTTCTCATGGGGGAAGAGCATTCTAGCATTATTTGAAAAAACAATGAAAAAATAAATATGAAAAGTGTTTTCTACTGAAAGCAAGGAGCAGCATTAAAACTTAAAACGAACAAAAGTTATTGCGCATATACGGGGTTTACCTCCTTGTTATATCTCACTCTTTACGCTAAAGTAGTTTTAGCAATCTTAAGTTTTCTCTCACTTTCCCAAGAATATACTGGCAAATTGGCAAGGGATTTATCTTCTAATCAAATAGCAGATATAGAAACCCCGCTTGATATTACTAATTCAGCTAGCGGCTCAGATATGGAGTGGGAGTTTAACAAACTAATGGGCAGTGAACCCGCGGTTGGCAAATTTTATGATGGTTTGTGGATGCAAAGGTTTTTATACCGATTGTTATCAGACAGAATTGGCGAAGAACTATACGATGGGAGCACCCATTTAATATTCACAAGCAGACTCTTTTGCCCACGCGCTTGCCGGCGAGGGAGTCGTCGTGCACAGCGAGCATCTCCTGGGCGAAGAACACCGCGCCGTATCCGGTCGCCTCTGTGCGCACCTCCGCGCCGCCCCACCCGGTGCCCTTGCCGGTGAACATGCCCGACTCGTGGCGGTTGGTGATCTTGCGGTACTGGCCGAACAGGTAGCCGATCTCGCGGCCGCCCACGCCGATGTCGCCGGCGGGGACGTCGGTGTGCTCTCCGAGGTGACGGTAGAGCTCGTTCATGAACGACTGACAGAAGCGCATGGCTAACTTAAGAAAATTAAAATTCTAATGGTATATTCGAAATGCACAATTTCTGTAATATTGTTCTTAATGTGTACATATTCATGTGCATGTATTTGTTATGACAAGGATAAAAATTGGTCATGAACGATGACACTTTTATTTTATAACATTATAAATAATCCAAATACTAATAATTTTCCAGGAAAAAAGGGAACTATTTCTTGGATTGAATATATTTGTGATGATCTATTTAGTTTTTGTGTTTTAAAAGGTCACTAATTTCCCTCACTATTCTTTTCTATACTAATCTTATTAAGGCGAAACATTTAGGGAACACTTAGGGGGAGTTTCAATTTAACAAAAACCTATATGTATGCAGGTATTCACAAGGGCATATAAGCAATATCATAGGCAGCACCGCTTTATAATAGCTAGAAAAGCCATTGAAACTTTGAAAAGAGCTAATTAGATTAAAGATTAAAAGTCATAATTGTTTTTTTAGGAGTAAAAGAAAATGGAGGGGAAGTAGTTCTCCTCTAAAGCCCATTTATTTTCCAAACACATCCAATCAAAATTTTGAGACAGAGGAATTGTCCGCACAAGACCATTTGTAGCTCTATGCAAAAATCAAAGGCGTGAAAAGAGGCGAAATACCAGCCATGTGTGCGGACATATTGGCCGAAGTCATGCTGACAGAGGTTACGCTTCCATGACTCCGGCCAATTTTGCATCTCATTTCGCGGTCTTTTCACAACCGTAGATGAAGGACCAACCCTCAAGCAGTTACTCCGGCGGCATGCGGAGACGGCTGTCCATTGCGATTGCGTCCATTGGTCACCCCAAGATCATCTACCTGGATGAGGTGCGCAAAGAAAGAATGTTCTAGCTTTCATCCTCTCATCCCATCTCTTATTCAACCTAACAACGAGCTTGAGTTCAACTCTGCCTTGAGAACAGAGTAGACTGGAGATATCCACATCTTTGTTGAACAGAACAGTTGCTTTCAAAAGGATGAGAGGTGAACATGAATTCAACTCCCATCTACGTGAAAACGAGCCCTTAGAGTAAATTACGTGCTCTGGCGCTCAAATCTAAAAAATGTATAACTTAGAGATATTTCGAATAAACACTGCTGCTGCTGACTATTGCCGCTAGGATACCTGGCTCTTCCTCAATGAAAAAATCCCCCTCCTTACAGAAATATCCTCTGGGCAATTCAATCCTGGCGAAAATTTATCTCGGACAATTATCCTTAACATCTCCACACCTAAAATTGAACCGGTAGAGAAAGCAAAACATAAAGAAATTTCGTATATGAATTCTGGGAAATTCACCCAGTGTAAAAATTTCCCCTGAAAAGCTCACACCTAGGATATTTCCCTCGTCCTCCCCTCCCTACTGGAAAAATGTGTGCATGCTTCACAATAACAAATGTGCATCAGACAGAAAATTTATCAAATTTTATCATGCATTAAGGATTGTTGTATTGTTGCGTATATCTGTTTGCCAAGGTGACACACTGCCTCTGTGGGCATCCTTTCTAACTGAAATATATCCAAACCGACCAATTTTCTGTGGATATCATGGTGGTGTATATCTATTTGTCCTGGATGGTGCACTAATCGTATAAGTGTAAGCTATCTTTCAAGTTCACGGTCGCACGACTGTCGATAAAGGGATGAGCCTACTTCTATTTCTTTTTTTTGGGCTATTTTATTTTCATTCTAATTACTCGGCCCTTGTGTTTCAAGGCGGTGCTGCGTGGCGCGCGCAGCTCGAGGAAGACCTCAAGTATAAGGGCGATACGCTGGAGCTGATCGAGGCGGCCCTCGAACGCATTGAGGAAGGACAGTACGGACTCTGCACGGAGTGCGAAAATACCATCCCCAAGACTCGGTTGAACGCGTTGACGTACACGCCTTTCTGCGCGAAATGTGCGGAAAAAGCCCAGTTGGGTTAGTTGCCTGAACTCATGTCGACCCGGGGCCCTTCCCTCGGGCGTCATTTTGCGTATGAGAAGAAAACGGAGTCCCATTCAAAGGACGAGAGGCTAGAAGACTAGAAGCAAAGCTATATAAAGACAGTTGGTCTTGACTTTCCCTTTAGTTGCTTGTGGAGGGGCCCGAAGATACGTACGAATAAAGTTGTCGGATCTTTCTCCTGAAGCAAACTCTCACTCCGCCTTTGGGAAGACGTTACTCCTTTACACCAAGGATCGAATCAAGTCTCGGTAAAAAATCTTATCTTACCTACTGCTATTGAAGCCTAAAGCCGTCATTAATGAGCTGTTTCTGAAATTTTCTTTGGCATCAAGTGGCCATCTCAAATTTCTATCAGATTCATTTCGGGAAAATACGAGGTGTGGGGGGGAGGTATCCACCCTCTGATCACTTCGAATATTAAAAATAGGACTAGAGCTTCTGATTACCAATCCAATGAGCCCCCTCCGATCACCCTTTCCATATATACCTAATATGCCCTTGGGCGTAACTTAAAACACATCCCCTGAGGCCTCTGGGGGTTTGTCATCCACAAAGGCATAATTTCCGGACCTTTCAATTACGTACAATCCGTAGGCAATTTTTCTGGAAAATATCTAGTAAATTCTCATCTGCTTTTCGGAGCGCTCATGCTTCAGAGCCATATTTGACCACTGTCATCACTGTAGCTTCCAATTTTCTAATCTTGGTTTACAGACTTATTTTTCTATTCTTCCAAACTTCTTTTAACTGTGAAAAAAAAAAAACACCCTGAGAGTCCCTTTATTTCTATTTAAATATACCACATTAAACTTTTTTTTTTCAATCCGGAGAATAGAATATCCACTAAATTCCCCGAAGGGTCAAGCATTTAAGGGTCGACACGGTTTGAAAATCATCCCCTTTTCTTCGGCACAAAATCATATTCGATGTTTTCAATGTGTATCCCAACCGAGGGGTGGCCGACTCTCAGAAATCACATTTGTTAGGTGGCGCGTACCAGGAGTGCCAGGCATGGCTTAGCGTGTCAAGCGGGACTAAGCGCGATGTAGTTGTAGCAAGTGTAGCGGAACTGTGTCAAGCATGGTGGAACTTTGCGGCACACGTGTCGTTCCAAGATGTACACCAAGAGGTGAGAAGTCGACCACCCCTGGCGATCTCATCCACCGCCTTGGCCACCGCCATGGAATCCGCCGCCACAAAGGGGGTGCCAGCCGAAATCGCCTGGCTGGGAAGTTTGGAGCTGTGGAAAATTGGGGTCACGATGCCAATGTCGCCCAGCCCCAGCTTCACGCCCTCCAGCACCCCTTTGGGTTTGACAATGGAGCCGCCATAGCTTTCCTGCCAATCCATTTTGTAGTTGCCGGTTATCGCCAGTTTTTTGTCGACCTCCGGGATAAAGAAGTTGCTGAACTCCTTCACCCAGAGCGCCCGTTGAGGACAAGGTCGCGCAGATGTACTCGGCGATCCAGACCGGTGGTGCGCTGGGCATGCAGACCCTCGATGCCTGCCTCAAGACCCGGGTCAGCAAGGGGTTGGTCAGCCGCGACAGTGCGCGGGAAAAGGCCAAGACCCCGGAAAACTTCTAAACCGTTCGGCCGGCGCGTGTGGAGCACGCCCGCATGCGCCGCTGAGTGCCGAACAGTGCGTGTGGATTTGCGAGAGCGACGATGGAATTCGAAAAACTGCTGCGCCTGATGGTCGAAAAAGGTGGTTCCTAAGTGTCCATTAATTCATGAAAACTTAGGATTTTTCTGGAGAGGCCAAGTACTCCCCACCCTCCTGAGTACATCCCTCGTCAGTCTATTGAATTGATAATCCGTTCAACTTTCTGGAAAGTTCAGATTGTTATTTTGATAAATTTTCACTAATATATTTTAAGGTCTCGAGATGACCTCCTGAACCCCTATATAACTGCCTTACTACTTCAAAATAGATATGTAGGATCAAAATTATCTTTTCAATCCATATCTCGCTGCAGTTATATAATTAAACCATATGGCAAAAACTCTTGAGAAAGAAAAACGTTAAGAGGAGTTGACTTATGAAGAATAAGTTGAGTAATTTTTCTGATTCTGGTCATAGAAGATTTATGTTAATGGTGCTCATGATGCAGATATTCTTTTTTTTGGAAAATTTCTGGTTTTTCAGCAAAAAATATCTAGTCAGAAAAAGAATGAATTAAAATGAATTGAGGAGAATTTACAAAATAAACATGCTGACTAACTGAGAAATACAAGTACTGAATTCAATAACAATTTAATAAGGAGAGCACAGATGGTCAGGAACGTACAATCTGCTAACAAATTGTCCAGAGGGTAAATCTTAGATATAGATTACGGTGTTAAGTAGGAAATTTCGAGGGCTGCTTAAAGGGGAAGATCAATTGAACAAAAGTCAATAATTGCACGCAACAACAACTACTACTACCACCATTAGCACAAACACTACGACCTCTACAGCTTCAGCGTTTGTAGCGAGTATTACCAGGGCTGAGGAAACTGAAGCGAAAATTTGAGGAATTGCCGTGGGGAAATTTGAACTAAATGAGAAAATAGTATGTGCATCGGCCGCTTCTTGCGCACGCCCGTCTTGAAGGCCCGGAAGCCGCGAGCGTGGTGTTCCCGGATCGCCTCCGGCGTCTTCGCGTGGGCGTAGACCCGGAACCGCTCGCGGGTTGGTCCACCCAGGAGCTCGTAGACGGGAACGCCGAGGGCCTTGCCCTTGATGTCCCAGAGCGCCTGCTCGACGCCGCTCAGGGCGCTCGTGAGGATCGGGCCCCCCCGGTAGAACGCATGGCGGTAGATCGCCTGCCAGTGGTGGACGATCAGGCGCGCGTCCCGCCCGATGGGCGCTTTCGGCTTCAAACAAAACGCCGCCGGGTCCCCAGGATCCGGGACCGCTGCCTAGAGCACCGATCTGCCGGCTCCGGGTGTCTCGGTGCAGGGCAATATCTTGGTCGGTGCCGACGTGCTGGACGCAACATTGGCCGCCTATCTGGCCGCCCAAAACGACCCGAAAACAAATCTGGCGGACAGGCTGCTGCCTGCGGTGGTGAACATTTCCAGCACCCAGCTGGTGAATCAGGGGCAGGAACGCGGGCCCGACATTCCCCAGGCGCCCCCGGGATCGCTTGTTATATTCTAAAGTAGGATGACTGAATGTGTGTATCTATATTGTGGAAGTCAAATCAAAAACAATAGATAATCTTGTTATATTCTAAAGTAGGATGATTGAATGTGTGTATCAATACTGTGGAATTGGCATCGAAAACGATATATTATCTGATTATATTCTAAAATAGGATAATTGAATGTTTTTATCAATTTTGTGCAATTCGCATCGAAAAGTTTATATCATGTTGTTATATTCTAAAGTAGAATGATTGATTGTGTGTATCGATATTGTGGAATTGGGGTGGTGAGTAACCGTTGAGGTAGAATATTCTGTATTTGGCAAATATGCCACTTTTCACTATACCCGTATAGCTATGATGAGTGTCCATCGTTGATATTAAGTGTTTTTAGGATTTATTATAGGTTTCATCACACCAAGAATATTCTTTCTGAAGCTTAAAAATAAGAACGGGTAAAAGCTATTCAAATTATACGAAACAGGGGAATTTCTTTGGGGGAGAATTTTTTGAGGGATTTCCCCAGGGGTAGTTTTCCGAAGGGAACACCTAGACCCTGTTATAAAGGGTCTGAACGGAGCGCCTCCGCTGCGGGTGGTCGCCGCCGACGCGACCCATTCGACCACCGACAAGGTCCTGTCCATCGCCGGTCTCGGTCGCGATTAGTTGGAGCGACTGGATGTGGATGAGCAGGGCAGGCTGAGAGCGGAGCGACTGCCGCGCGGGGACGGTCCGTTGATGCTGCTCGCCCAGGCCGGCGAGGTGAACAGCGGCGCCTTCGATCCGCTGACCGAGATTGCGGAGTGGGCGGAGGAACGACGTGCCTCGGGTCGTGGACCGACCTGGGTGGGGGGATTTGACATAATTACTACGATTTTCTTTTTAATTGTCTTACAATCACTTTGCCAAATTTTTCATGTAGAGATGTTCTTGGGGAACTATACAGGGGCCTTTCCCCACGTATTTTTGTTTCCAGGAAATAATTTCCACGGAAGAAGGCATTTCTGGAGTAACCGAGAAACCAATTAGAGATTAAAGTCTTATTCAAATGAAAGAACGCTAAGGAGAATTTTTCAGGCTGAATCGTCCGCAAGCAATTTTACAGAGAGAGAGAGAGAGGATTCTCAACTGGCTGAATTAATTCAAAAACGTTCAGAAATTAAGAAAAAAATATTTTTTTTTTAACTGAAAGTAAGGAGCGACAGTAAAACTTAAAACAAACAGAAATTGTTCAGTGTGCAAAAGGGGCTGTCCCCTCCTCAACGCCCCCTCCTGTTTATGCTAAAGTTTTTTTATTGTTTTAAAAAGTAGACTTGTGAGAAAGAGTCGAACTTTAGCATAAAGAGTGGGGCGTTGAGGAGGGGACAGTCCCTTTCATGTACAGAATAATTTCTGTTCATTTTCAGTTTTAATGTACGGCCAATAGCCCGACGGTGCCAGCGGGAAATGTCATTTCGCAGAATCCCGTGGGTGGCAGTATGGTGCTTCCGGGGACGGCTGTGAACTTGGTGATCTCTCTGGGTCCGGCTGCGACGCTGGCCTGTGACTTTGTGGCTCCGATTGGTGTGGTGAACTTGGATGATTTGCGAGCGATCTTCCCTTGCTTCGCACAATCGACCACGGCGAATCCCAGTTGCGCGCCGTTCGATGTCAGTCCGCCTCCATCTGGGGATGGCATTATCAATATTCTTGATTACTGTAGTAGTATGCACATGTTTTTTTTTGGTCAGTTTAACCTCCCCCTCATTATACCCTAGAAGTTTAAGCTTGATACAGTAAACCGTTCCAAAGATATTGCTGACATACCTTTTTGACAATCTGTATCCACACAGTACGTTTTGATTTAGTTCAACTTTCCGCTCAATATTTCCTTAAATTTTTTACTTCAGTATCCTCAGCCTTAGTAGTACTTGCTACAGAAGCAGTACTTGTAGTAGTAGTAGTAGCAGCAGCAGTAGTAGTAGCAGCATGCAAATATTGCGGCGGTGCTGATCTCCGTTTCATGGCCCTTCAGCCAGGAAGTGCAATGGGGGGCTGGGGGGCAACCATCCTGTGCTTTCACACACCCTTCCTGCTTACCTGCCCCAGACTTCTCCAGGTACCCATTTAGAGCTGGGTCAACTCTGGCTGAGCTTACAGAGTCATGCCACTGACCCCTGTCCCAAACTAAATAACCGGTCACAACTGGGATTGAACCCGTGCCCCTAGGACAAAGAATTCCCACACCAGCGAGCCAATCACTTAGCCAGGACGGCTTTAGCTAGGACAAGCTTGCCGCGCTGCACCAACGTGTGTGCTTTCATATTTTCTCTCCAATGGTTAAGGACCCTTTCAAGAATCCCGGTGGGGAGGCTAGAGAGGCTGCATGTCTGTGTCAATAACCCTGAAGAGAAATGTTAGAGAAAATGTAGCGGGTGCTTACTTTTGTCGGTTAATGCCTCTGTACGGGCAACGTCACTTTGAATGTGGTGCCTTCACCCTCAGCGCTTTCGCACTCAATCTGGCCTTTGTGATCGTTGATGATGCCAAGACTGATCGAGAGTCCTACATAATGTATGTGACTTCCAGGCTGTCAATCACTATTGTTTTCCCAGAAAGTCAAATGGTGCTTTTTTTATAGTTGTAGTATATTGACCAATGAGAATCAGGCATGCAGTCAGGTATGCAGAGTTTTAATAAAAATACCAATAGCATTGGAGTGTAAAACTCCATAAATAAAGTAAGAGCAGTAGGCTATATACAGTATGCTTCAAACTTTAGATTCTGTACTCCACAAGCAGTATTAGAGTAAATATGATATAGTACTTTTGATAAAACGGTGCTTATGAAGGGTCTACTTCGACGGTCGACAGATCGGTCAGGTCACCAGCGGCGCGTGGTCACCCACGCTCAAGAAGTTGCTGGGTATTACGACGCTGGAAGCGCCCTACGCGCAAATCGGAAATGACGTCGATGTTGAGGGCACCGCGGAGTACGCGCGCAAACAAGTTCGAGCGACCGTGACGCAGACCCCGTTCTTCAACCCGAAGAGGAAGCGCGCATGACCAAGCCGAAGCACTCCTCCTACGACGACATCATCATCGGTGGTGGACACAACGGGCTCGTCTGCGCGGCACGAAAGATGGAGGATATAATTAAGCCAGACCTGTTACGTAGCGAAGAGGGTATCCAGTGGGTCAAAGAGCTTCTCTACCTTGGCAGTTTAATAACCAATGACAACAACAACTCAAAAGATATAAAAGGAAGGCTCAGTATCACGAGTCTTCGGACAGAGTCCTGGCCGAGTGCTTGCGCTGGATTCAGGATCCTTTGTCTGAGAGGACGAGGGTTCGAATCCTAGTGTACCCAATTATTTAGTTTAGGACAAGGTCAGTGGTGTGACTCTGTAAGCTCAGCCACCGCTCGGCGTAGCCACGAGGATGCCCTCGAGGGACTCCACCGTGTCGCGTAGCTCCCGCTGGTAGCGAGCCCGTACGGGGTATCGCTCGCGCCCTTCGATCGTCATCGTCAGGCGTTTCCCGCCGACGGCGACCTCGAGCACCTCCTGGACCCGTGCGACGCTGAGTCCGTAGCGCGAGAGCGCTTCACGATCGAGGTCGATCTCGAGGTAGGGCTTCCCGACCACACGGTCGGCGATGACGGTCCCGGGCTGAACGGCGGGAACCTCCTGCAGGATCCGAGCAGAACACGTGCTTAGGCCAGAGGGTTTTTTCCCCCACTGGGGGGTGTGACTCCTCGCTGGTGCTGGGGGGTAGAGGGATCCCAAGCTGGAAGACTATGGATCCCAAGCTCCTGGGCGGATTCCCTCGCAATCCAACGCTCACGCTCACGCTCACGATGGTGCTGGTGTTAGTCCGGCACAGGGTGGGGGTCTTCGGTCTGGGGTCCGTCCGGCCTGGAATCACAAGAGACCGATGTTTTTCCCACGACAGGCAGGCAGGCAGGCGCCGAAACTGTCGTGGCTCGCTGTCCAGGTTGATTTTCATCTAACTGCGCGGTTTTGCGTTCTTTAGCTTCAAACCTTTTGGCATTAACTCTTTGAGCAGCTTCCTCGGCTGTTTCTTCTGCCGATGTAGGATTTATACTAAATTTTTTCTTTGAATTAACTATTTGAGCAGCTTCCTCGTCTGTTTCTTCTGTCATTTTAAGATCTATACTAAAAATTTCTCTTTGAAACACCTTCTTATATGCTTATAACGACGTCATATACAAAGCCTTTGACGTCATATACAAAGCCTTTGACGTATGTTTGGACTCACAGTAGACCTCCAACCAACGACCCGACCAACGACGCGAGCGGCGGCCGCGGCAGAACCATCCAGGACGCTTCTCCGGAGACGTCGCCTTTCGGAAGATAGGCATCGCCCTTTGAGCCCGACGAGATCGCTTTGAACGACCGCACGTACACGGGAGCGCTCGCGTTTTCCGCGTCGACCCGGCACGACCACCGAGCGCGCAGCTGCTCTACTCGGCGCTGCTGGGGTCGAGCGGCAGCGACGGGGGCCAATCGGTGGCGGTCGACGCCACGCTTAAAAATGCGGTTTATGTGGGGTATTATAGGCCAAAATATGCAACCAATTTATGGCAAAAAGTCCCTGGTTACTATGATTTTTTAGTCAGCATATGAATATTTTCCCAAATATGCACATAGTGCTAAAATGTTCTCCAAACTTTGTAGTTTTTAGCTGGAAGAAAAATTTTCCGCGGCAAAGTGCAGTTTTTTCTTAAAAAGGGGGTTTATGTGGGGTATTTTAGGCCAAAATATGCAACCAATTTATGGCAAAAAGTCCCTGGTTACTATGATTTTTTAGCTACACTCCCAAAGTTTTCTTTAGCTCCTATTTTTAACATTAGCCTAAGATTTTTTAAGGTGTTACTTACGTAGGACTGGCCTACAATTTATTAAGCCCCTAAAAATTTTTTAATCTTTAAATCGATTAAGTTGTTTCTATTCTATTTACTGGTTTACTGTTCGCGTTTCTGGTTTACTGGTTACTGTTTACTGGTCGCGTCTTCGTAGGAGCGGAGTGAGATTGTAATCCAGACTTTCATGAGTCCTTTAACAATCCAATTGCCAATTATCCAATGCCAACAAAAATACAGAAAAGCAAAACTAGTAATAATATACTGAAGGCACAATCGCCCTGTACTTAGACACTCCTTGCTGACTTTTGCTTTTTTCGCCTCTCCTTACCTTTTCTCTTCCATCTTTGCTGTTATTTCCTGTGACTTATTTCATCTTTTCCTTTTCCTATAATTTCAATTGGCTGCTAATATATCCACTTTTGCTTGTTAGTTTTGCTTTTGCTCATTTCATTTTATAGGTTCCTCTACGTGTCCGGCAAGAAGAGGCTGAAAAAATGAAGCAATACCAAAGGATAGCGGGCGAGATAGCCGGTCACCAGTTTTCTGATCTCCGAATCATCGTCCAACAAGACTGCTTTAATGTCTGGTGCGTTCTCCATACCGGCGAGTATAAAAGCAAAACCGCTCACAACCGGTAACAGGATGTTGCCGAGCACCCTTTCTGCAATGTTTTGTTACCAAACGAGAGGTGTTTGAGACCCACTCCATCTTGATGCTCTGCATGCTAAGCCCTCCAAACCCAACTCCTAAAGGGAGATCATTATGAAACTGAGCCAAATTTTCCTTTCCGGATTTTTAGTCTGTACATGCAAGTCCAATTTTAGGTGCTACTGGTGTGCATGAAAACACCAAATGAAGCGCCTCCTTACTTTCATTTGGAAAAAACTTTTTTTTATTATGTAATAGCCTATGAACAAAATTCAACGGTCCGTACAAAGACAACCTTGATGTGTGAACATTCCAAGTCCTATCAGTTTAAACTAAACACAACAAACGTAACAAAAAAAGATATTTAAACCAGCAAAACGAAAAGACGTGAGTGACGTTACTAATGGGATAATGTGGGTAACTCAATCTTACGTTTTACAAATGCCATTGCCAGTTTTGAAGGAATTTCACCATTGAAAAATGTAGAGTTGGTTAAGATGCGTGACCCCGTGGTAATATGACGCTGATTGGTGATTGTATGAGAAACAAGTAGTTCGATATTAGTTCCACTTGCTCTCAGTTTTCCACTACCAAAGCAACAGAACTCTTTTGTTGCTTTGTTATCGTAGTTATCGTATAAGATAAACTTTTGTTTTCTTATAGGAAATATGGCCAAGATGAGAGATACTGTTAAATCGGGTTATGTAGCGAGATTTTTCCAAATTAACACCCCACAGCTCCCCAAAAAGAACAGATTCGTTCCAATTATGTAAATGGCGTATCTATAACTTGCACTTATTCTTCCCATCAAGTTGCATCTTGATCTCTCCACTCCAAGTGTTTTCCAAGATTTCTGGTTTCCAAGATTTCTGTTTCCAGAAAAATGCGGAATATTTTATTTTTTGCCAGTAGACAGATCACGGATGCGTGTTTATTTGTTTTTTGTTTTTTCGCTGGGGCGATTGTATCGTCCTCAAATGGTGATTGAGGACGACCGTTTTACCAGTACCTCCTGGTGCATCCAAAAAAAAAATTCTCCAATCCCTTCCTTTTGAATCGGTTTACGTGGAAACTTGAAACGGGGCTCATTCAACTTGTAATTGAAAATTCTAGAACCTTTTTTTAAGGGCTAGAAGGGATTCGAAGGAAACTAGTCTCCCTTCGTGGCTTTTTCTGCTCCCTCTTGTGACCCCTTGGCATCGGATCAAAATATTGTGCTAATAAGTATATCTTCAGGGTCGACCCTGAAGATATACTTATTAGCACAATATTTTGATCCTGTCTTGTCGCTAAGGAGACTTATAACGCACTCGAAAAATCGTGGAGAGAAATTCATTAATAGATATGTAAAAAAAAGGGACATACCGGTTGTTTCAACTGAAAATAAGGGGTGGGGGTTAATTTTTCCCTTTGGAGTCACAAAATTTTTTGATATCACCTTAAAGCTAAAAAAAATCAAAAATAAAAGTATTTTTAAAATCCATAGCTGGAAACTAGGATTTCTCAGTTTTTTTTTGGTTTTTTCTTTGGGGGGGGGGGGGAGAGAAGGGGGGGGGGGGGGAAGTGGCATGTTCCGATAATAAGAGTGAAAATTTCCCACGAACTTGGAATCATCCAAAATTTTAAGTGATTATTTCCTTTTCCTATCCTCAGTCTTTTATATTTCTATCTCATTTACCCTTATATATGTTATTGTTTGTCTGTATGGATGTCTACATTTTCTTCACTACTTGCTTCTGTACAGCATCTTCATGAGAAAGTGGCAAGAGTCCTACAGTCGACCACACATACTCCTATTGATCTCCAAAAGATGAAGGATATTTATGTTATATCTCTATCTTCACAAGCGAATGTCTCATACTGCTCGGCCTAAATCTAAGACGATAAGTTCTGTGCCCTTGTTTTCTACTAGATCTCAGATTATCCAGCAAATTTACCGTGGAACTAACTACATCCCGTCCAAAGATGAAGATACAGCCAGGCCCATAGTAAAAAGATTGCCTAAAAACCAGTATGTATTTTCGGGATTAGAGGAAGCATCTCAATCAAAGTTGGCTCCCAGAAGTGATTTTCCTACTTTGATAAGAGAGAAAGTCGTGTCATGTGACCATTCTGATTTAGAAGAATCTTTTTATGTCTCATATTATAGGTAATGCGTGCAAGAATCTTGCTACCCTTAAGATATATGTTAGCGGTTACAATTGGACCTACACAGCACAAAACGTCCACGGTACTCACTTTTTATGATTTTAAAGATTTCATTTTCATTATTATCTACAAAAAGGGTGAGTACCGTGGAGAATATCATTCCTCACCTGCGAATCGTCAGAAATAGTCCAACATCTTTACAACATGTGAAAGCATTTTTCATTCTGCTTCTTTACAAGGTTTAAGTTCATATTTAAAAGTCAGCCAAAATCAAAACATGCCTTAATTCAAAAATGTTCAGAAATTAAAAAGAGGTTTTTTTTTTAACTGAAAGTAAGGAGTGACATTAAAACTTAGAACGAACAGAAATTATTCCGTATATGAAAGGGAATGTCCCCTCCTCAAGGCCCCGCTTTTCACACTAAAGTTTGACTCTTTCTCAAAGCTCTACTTTTTAAAACAATAAGAAACTCTAGCGTAAAGAGCGGGACGTTGAGGAGGGGACAGCCTCTTTCATATTTCATATGGAGTGGGAAGTTAAGTTGCTTTGACAGTATAGTATTTGACGCATTTGAAAATTCCTTGGATATGATTTTGCGCTTTGTTGTATTGTTAAATGTTTTAGATCTGAAGCCTTTCTTAAATGGTCGCACTAATCCACGGCCTCCATCAAGAGGGGTATAGGGAAGACAAATTGGCTGAACGTAGTTGGACCATCGAAAGGGTGTTACCAAACGCACTAACGCAATGTCTGAACTGAAACCACCGTTGAAGCCGGGTGCTCTTGCAGCGAATAGGGGAATTGAAAATTGAGTGTAGGGTGTTGGGAACAATGTCATTTTTGTAAGGTTTATTGTGTATGCATATCTTTGAACTTGATAATTAACAAAAATTGATTTTAATCCATAATTGACAAGCCTCTCTAATGAAAGTAAAGAGCTGACCCGAAACTTAAATCAAACAAAATTACTGCTTCGCAGTTTATGCAGCATATATCCAAAAAAAGTTATTTTAAATTGATTGAGAAACAAGCCGAAAATATGTAGGGCGTACATCAGTTTGCACAATGTGACGATATTGTGCAAACACTGGTGCTAGCCATTACCACTTCTATACACTTTGCAATCCTGGGCCCATCTTGATCACTACATGGTTTTCAAAACTTGACGATGCTCTTCTATCAAAAGAAGTCGAAATCCTGCACAGACAATCTCAAGCCTATTACCTCTGACTCAGTATATATTCATGCCAACAAATATTATGCTACAATTGGAAGCCAGTCCATGGTAGATAAATCAGCTAGGAAGAACGTCGTATACAGAGTTGACTATTGCAGTCAGTCAAACATCATGTAATTATAGACTCATGAAAAAGTCATTTTTTTATATCGAATTACTGCATATCAATCGTCCAAGTGGTGGATACTCACTTCAACTTTGCTGGACGACTGGATATGTTGCCGGCTCACATGTATAACTACCGTGCGCATTCCCAGTCGCGTGTACCACAAACCTTGTAGAGAAGGAGAGCGTAGGCGAGGTTACCGTCAAGTGTAGTGATATCAAAATCTGAAATTTTTAGATCGGTATTGTTAAGACGGTTATATTTTTTTAGTACTTTTGGATCAGGGTGTTTTGAAGTAAGGATTTGTGCTACGCCGATTGCGCTTGAACCTTCGTAGTAGTCGCAACATTTGCAGTAGCTGCAGTAGCTATAGTAGTAGTGTTGGTAGTAGTAGGAGTAGTAGTAGCTATAGTAACAGTTGTAGCATGCACTTATCGCCTTTAGCTCAATTGATCATGGCCCTCATTATTCTCCGATCCGATTCTTGAGATGCGCTCTTTTGATGACCTGCATGCATAATTATACGTAGTGTCTCTTGATTTATTTCAACACTCATTTCAACATTCTCTGAAAGCTTTACCAAAATTCTTATAGCCTTTTTGGACACCAAGAGACACTTAATCACCCCCTTAAACGAGTAGAACTAAACTCGTACAATACCGCTAGAGAAGAAACATCAATATTTTTTGATAAGCTAAGCGATAAAACAGTATTGTGTAAAAATTATGGTTTACCAAAATTTCAAGTGCATGTTCAAATTTCGTATAAAAAAAAATACATTCTAGTAGATTAGTTTTTTAGCATAAAATAATTCAAAGAAACAAAAATACGACTATTAATAATTCTACGAATTATCAAAACTGTTTTGTTTAAAAAATGGATAGAAGTTGAATTGAAAACCCACGTCAATCGTTTGATTTTTCGTAAATCATATTGATTTTGGTATGTAGATTGTTGTTAAGAATAATGAAATATACCGTATCATATATTTCAAAGTAATTTAAAAAAAGCTTTTTCTCAAATACAAAGGTTTATTTTTTCGTTGTTTTTCTGTTTATGTTTTAATTGTGTATTTTCTCTTGTCCTGTTTTTATTACAGCTTCATCTGCGCTCGATTCTATCCCTTAAGGAGAAAATCATTATTATTTGCCACTAGTAAATCGGTTTTCTTTGGCTCAATCTCTAAACATTTTTTTATTTATTTAGTAAAAAGTAGGATCGATATAAATGTCTAAATAAAAAGCAAGTAATTGAGGGCGTCAATTCACAAGATGTAGTAAGATGGGGGCAATGCATTTTTTCAAATTCCTGGGTGGTTTTTTGCTTGTTTTTGGTTTAAATAAAACGCCAAAAAAAATATATTTTCAAATGCCCCAGAAAGGTAATTTTCAAAATCAAGCGTATCTAGAATGATGGGATTACCCCCCCCCCCCCAAAAAAAAAATTGTTACACCTGTAAGAATGATACGCGCGGGGGCGGGCATGGCCGCGCGCTGATTGGGGCGACCTATACCGAGGGCGACCCCGGTGACGGCGGGTTGGTGATCTATGAGGCGGCGGCGACCTGCCTGCATCTGGCGGAACAGTACCCGGCCGCCGGCCTGTTGCCGCCCGCCGGCAGCGATGCCCGGGCACAAGCCTATAAATATCTGATCTATCTGACCAATACGCTGCAGGCGGAACTGATGCTGTTCAACTACGCGGCGCGCTATTGCGATGACGAGGCCGCCGTGCCCTCGATCCGCGCGGAGGTAAATGTCTCACACAATCGGTTTTTTTCACTCAGATGCAAGACTAATGCTGCGGTACGTATCCCCCTTCCATTTCCCCCAAGCCCACCACAGGATGCTCAATCTCGTAATTCAGCTCTAAAATTTAATAGCCCCGGACATCGCACTATTCATTTTCTCTTAATTTTGAATGGATTTTGACTCTGTAAGATTTAATTTGTTGCAGCCTACAACACTTTTAATATACATGACTTACTGATATTTCATATGATTTTTTATTAAATTGATTGGTTTGTGGGTTGCTCCATCTGCTCAGGCGAGGTGATGTCATGTACCTCCACGACGCCTGATTCACGCAAGACTTTCAGGGCTGCTCGGCTTTCATCAAGCAGTCTTTTTTTATACAAAAAGTGACACAGTACGTAAACGTGAAACAATGTTTCTATAATAAATCAGGCGTTTTATATTAGCGCCTCATCGTGTTCCACGATGCTAGAATTTCAGTTAACTGTGTTTCCTTTGGAAGTCTTCTGTTTGATGTTAACACCTTTTTATTTTAACTAATTTACCCCAAATTTGGTATAATTGTCGCTCTGGGTAATGGACGAAGAGCTAAGGAAGGAGGAGCCTCCCTGTACACGGACTCATTTATTTTCTTTTGAACTTTTGATGTCGCTCTTTTTTTTGTTAGATTTTTTATGATTCAAGTTTGTAATGTCAGAACTCGGGTTGTTTTCGTTTTTTTTCCTAGTCAGGAATTCCTTTGCTGTGGTACCTAGACATTGTGGATCGATGCTGCGAAAATTCGCAGTTTGAACGTTGTACGGCACACTTGGATTGTGGGTCCTCACAGTATTCTAGCTAAAAATGAACTTCACCAAGTCTTAAATGGCACACCAAAAATTACAAGCCTAAGAAAATTTCCCTTATTTTGAAAAAAGGGGAAACACCACTAAAAGGGTGAAAGAGCTTGATGAAAACGGCACCATCAAATTTAGCCCGTCAATGAGTCGTATTGAGAGGTTTCAAGCCCCTATCTACAAAAACGTGAAATTTTGTAATTTTTTCCGATAAGGATTATAGATGCGTGTTTATATTTTCTTTGCGATAAAACATAGCAGAGATGGTTAATCCCTTTAAACAAGACAGTAATTTTAAGCTTTTTATTATTATTTTGAGTGGTTTTCGTTGTTAATTTTCATTTGATTTTCTTTTCATTTTGTTTTTATTTATGTTTCATTTTTTATTTGACATAACCTCAAGCTCTATCACACTCTGCCTATTCTCTTTAGAAATAGTCCTTTTTTTGGCTTCCAATGTAGCTCTTTGTCTAGCCACTTAACTTAACCCATATCTGCTTTTATTGAGGGAAGGGGGCAGTCAGTGGCGATTCTGTCATCTTTTCTGCCTGGCGCAAACCCTTGATTATCACCTACTACTACAACTAAAACGTGGTGGTAAAATTATTACCACTACCAAACTTACGTAACGAAGTTCTATATTCATATCTTTTTACTACGTATATGAGGGGCGTTCGCCCCCTCGCCAATATTTCACTCTTTACACTAAAGCTTAAATTGTGTCCCAATTCCTTTAGAATGACCCCTGGAATCACAAAGGCCGTAGAATAAATAGTTGAAATTACTAAAAATACTTTAACGTAAAGAGCGAGGTATTAGGAGGAGGTGAACCCCTCACATGCGTAATAATTTCTGTCTCGCCCTGGTAGCCGAACCGGCCGCGCAGCAGCACCGCCAGCGACAGGCCGCGGCCATCGTGGAACACCGGAAACTCGATGGCGATCAGGCTGGCCCGGGCGTAGTGTGCTTCCGGCTCGCTGTCGGTGGACAGCAGCAGTCCTGCCGTCGAGTCCGGATGCCACACATCCGGCGCCACCAGCGCCCCGGCTTCCGGCAGGCGGCTGTCGCGGACGACACCGCCGACCCCGTCGATTTCAAGCAGTGCTGACATACCCGCGCTCCTTGAACGGCTCCATCCCGGTTCCGCGTCCGACTTCCCGTCATCCCCAGCCTCCTCGTCCAGCACCAGATCGCCTGCAAAGAAGAGCCGCACGAATCAGAAACAATCGCTCGAGGAAGATGCAAACGCGAGAGCTGGCAATGGTGTACCGTTCATGGGCTGCAACGAATCGTCTTCGCTCATGGAGATGCGTCGGGAGACCATCAGATTCCAAATCAGGCTCTGGTACGCGTGAACGTACAGCATGCGCACCGGCCGAGGAATCTGCACCGAAGCATCGACCGTCGGATTTCGCATCGGGCTTCGGAGGGGGTCTGTTGCATACAATATGGATCAGAAAGGTAATGTATAGTTCTGTATTGGATTAGGGGGAATATGTTCTGTGTTCTGTGTGTTAAATAGAATGAGTTTGAATGAGTGTGAATGTATGGTTTGATGTTTGATAGATACTTTATGGGAGTGCGATTGTACCGTCTGTTGGCAAGAAAAAGAGATTTACTTCAATTAACGTTGTTTGTGATTCTTGTATTTGCTGATATCATATGTGACCCTTACTATACTAATTGTATCAGTCATGGTACAGATGAATGGTGAAGAGGTTCCAATTATTGCTCTTCCAACTACCCATCCAATACTTTCCCAGGAATAAAGTTAATTTTTAGATTAGTTGGCTTTAGCTGATACCTGACCCCAATTTCTGAAGGGGAGGACCCGCTGTTCCTGTTCGTCAACTACTTCGACCCGCATGCGCTCTTTGCCGCGCCGGCGCGGTTCCAGCAGATGTTCGGTGTCGAAGAACGGCTGCGCGCCGCTGCCCCGCGGGATCACTGGATGCGGACGCAACGCGACATGGGTGCGTTCTATGCGCCTTGGTATGTTGGGAGTTTTTAGCAGTAGTGGTATTTGGTTTTCTATTTAAGGCTATATTCAAGTATAATAGACACTGATTGTGTCCTATTTTTTCCTAATAGGCCCAGGTATTCCCCTAGCCAGTGTACAAAAGTTTGTTTTTTTTCAGGTTGGCTTTTTTGGTATTTTGAATCAATTGCTGGATAAGAAATTAGTAGATAAAATAATGGCAGACCTACAGAATCCCAGTAAATTTTTGTTTATAGCCTAGAGATCTATCGAGCTCCCTTGGGGGGGGGCGGCTCAACATCCCTTGAAGTTGGCAAGGGGTGACCTTTATTGGCCCTTTCAGGCCCTTCATCAGTCTATTTTAGTGGAGTCAGTAGTTTTTTGATTATTCCTTCTTCAATGAAATCTCTTTAATTAGAAGAGTAAAGGATATAAGAGTTGTGCCAACCAAGAAAAACAGGCTACTGGGCTGTGTTCTGGTGACATTATTTCAGAGGGTGGTGAAGTGTGAAGGAGAGCCAGCGAAAAACTTGAATCTTTCAACCAAAACAATCTCTGACAGTCCAAAACCAATAAGCGCCGGTTATCCGGCTTTTTCTAAAAGTGCCCCAAGGACCATGAGCCGGTTCTCGGGCCAAAATCAGTACCTCGCGTTCAGCGGCTACAACACGAGGCAAACACCTTTGAATGCTTAAACAATTCATATCATTGTTTTCAGCAAAGAACAAGCTTTCGATTGGTTATATGCAATAATAGGGTTGCCATAGCAATTATTCGAGAAAAGTGCCAGTGAACGTCGTGCTCTGCGCTGTTGCAAAATCGTGAATTCATGTGGAGTTCTGCGATCGATAGGATGTTCAATAATGAAGTAATGAAGTATGAAATAAAAATAATGAAGTAATACAATAAAATTATTCAAAGGCAGTCAGTGCTATAAATGCAAGACTGAAACAGTTCTGTAATGTTAGAGAGAGCCCAAGGGAGTGCAGATCAAAGACAAGAAGGTTGGATACACTGTGTTGTGGCCTGTTACAAGCACTGCTCCCTAGAGATGGAGCCAAAGATAAAGTTCACATAACACAAACATCCAAATGGAATTATTTTTATTTACGTCACTGAACTTACAAAAATCCAAGACTCTCTATAAATAATAATGTGTGGATGCAGAAAATCTAGTATGAAGGGTGAGTGGTGGGTCATTGAGTCATTTCATAAGCAGAGGGGGGGGGCAGGTATCCCAAAGAGCGCATTTCAATGGTCAAATATCCTAACTCTCAATGAGCCTTCACGTTAACATAAAATGACTTTTGGCGGAGGAAGGGGTAAGGTAGAAATCAATATCAAATCCCCATTGATTCCCGGGAATATTTTCGGTTTAACCTTTATTATTGGTGCTCAGGGAGGGGGGTAGTAGTGCCCTTTTCGGTTTTAAATTTTGATGTTGCTCCTTACTTTTGGTTGATTTTTTTTTTTAATTTATGATCGTTTTTAAATAATGCCGGAATATCCGGCTTCCCTCCAAGGAAAATTTTTCTCCCCACGGACAATCCCTCCAAGGAAAGTTAGTCCCACGTAGAATACACCGCTCTCAGCCGGTAAAATTTCTCTTGGGCAATTTCATTTTAGCTGAAAAGTCTCCCCAGAAAATTTCTTGAGGACCGTTCCAGGTGAAACTTTTCATGTAAAAAAGCGCACTCTTAGCGCACTTAATTAAAAATTCAAGTGCCCTTTTTAAGTGATAAAAAAATTGGAGGGCACCTAAGCACTTTCACATACTGATTTGTTTCAGACTCACCAGATCATAATAGGATCGGGTAGGAATCTGTAACTTCTCCAAGTGGGATGGGTAGTCCAAGCTTTTAAAACCCTCTATTAATGTAGTTGCTCACCTCTGGACACTCTCTAGTTTTTTCTTGTCACCTTTATTTAATGGGGTTGCCATACACCTACTAAATTCCAGTTTTGGACAAACAAGTCCTTTGTATAGCTTTGTGTCAATAATTTTTTCGACCTTATAATTTATTTGATTCAATTTTATATATTAAATTTGCTAATTACATTTTTGTTGTTGTATATTCTTACAGTAGAATAAGTAAACTTTCAATTTTGAGGAAAACTAGAATTAAGATAGGTATAATTCAATACAAAAATGACGTCCAAATAATGTCTGAATTGATTTCACAATATTTTCGGTGTCATTAAAGTCATCATTTAATGTAAAAAATGTGAGACAATGAAATCCAATTAAAATCAAAGACTGAATGGAAATCCTGAACATCGATCGGTTTTTCCGCAGTTGTCACGAGTTTTTCCTGGGGCGGCGTTTCGACGCCGGACTCGCCTGAGACTTGCTCGTATACCTTGTTATCCTGGTTGGGGACCGTTGTGCCACCGGGATCTTCCGGTTTGACTTTCACGTCGTCTGTTTCGGACTTTATGACGGCCGGCGGCGCTTCTTTTTCTCCACCGCCAAACGACAACGCAAACTCGCCTATGCCGCCAAGCAGGGCAACTCCGACGACCACCGCCGCAATTGCCATGCCGCGGCGACCCGATCTCTCGAGGGCCGTCACCACCAATACGGTCATTATCATTATTTGTAACATTAGGAAAAAACCAAGAGAAACCGTCCTTCTTCCTCCAATACTAATCATCCTTCTCCTCCTCATCCATCGCAGAGGAGGCTGATGTTGCTGTTGCTGTTGCTGGAACGGATCCATCACAACAACACTCCGTAGTAGTGATATCATTCAATGAACGTTCTATAGATTGATGGATGGATTTTCGTCTATTCTTTCTCGTGGTGTCCTTCTTCTTCTTCTCTCTCTCTCTTTTTTTTTATGTTAAAAAGCTTGTTTTTCTACCACGAGACTTTAAAAACTCGTTATGTAAATGTCTTACCCTAGATATTAAGAAGAAAGTTTTATTTCTATAGTTCAAGGACAGGTAGTTTTCAAAGTTCACTTCGCATCACACTTCATTGTTGGGACTCCTGTCCTAGAAGTATTATCTTCTTAATTTTTCGTCTTATTTTTTCAAATGCAAGAATTCCCCATGTTCTGAATCAGCTTTAGCTTAAGAAACTGATATTTTTGAAACAATTACGTTAGCCAAACCTTACATCCTTTATACCTCTGGAACCACGGGTAGCTCTAAAGGCGCGATGTTGTCTCATGCATATTTGTCCGCGAATGCGCATGATTTGGTAGCGGCTTGGGGTTGGGGGCCTGAAGATGTTCTCCTTCATGCCTTGCCCATTTTCCATGTGCACGGACTGTTTATTGCCAGTCATTGTGTGTTTTTAAACGGTGGCAGCATGTACTTCCTACCAAAGTTTGACGCTCAGTTAGTGCAAGAAATACTGCCAAGGTGTACGGCCATGATGGGTGTACCTACGTTTTACATTCAAAGAGCATTTTTTCTATAATTGTACTTTAAAACAGACACAAGTGCTCACTTAAAGAGAGTAAATATAGGCTATATGTAAAGCCCAAATCTCATATTTCCTATATATGTTCTGTTTCTTGATTTGGTCATTTTTAATCCAACTTACAGGTACACAGGCTAAAATAAGAGCAATCTGTAGCAGAATGCACATAGATTATATAATTTGAGCTATATATTTGCACACTAGGGTTTTGGGGGATAAAGTGCAGTGGGGTTAACTACAATTTCTCTTGGGCTATAATTATTTAGTTTTTTCTTTGTTTTTTTTTCCTTTCTTTTCTTTAGTGTTTGTCTTTTTTAGTTTTTATCTTTTTTCTTTCTTTCTTTTTTGGTTTTTCTTTGTTTTTTTTTTTTGTTTTTTCTTTTTTTAGTTTCATCTTTTTTTTAGTTTTTTCCTTTTTCAGTTTTTTCCTTTTTTAGTTATTTTTAGCTTTTTACCTAATTTAAGTTTTATTAATTTTCTTCTTTTTTATTTTTTTTCTTTTTTCGTTTTTCTTTTTAGTTTTTTTCTTTTTTTTTCTTTTTGGGCGAGTAGTATTTAATATCGTAAAAATTAGTCTTTTATTTTTGCAGGCTGTTTAAGGAATATTTTGCTCCTATGAGAACATCTTGTTTTTTTGGATCGTTTTTGTGTTTTCAGTAAAGCGCTAGTTTTTGAAATTTTATACATACTGAGAAATTTCATGAGTAAATTTATTTCAGCTAGTTTTGTAGATACGACTGGCGTAATCTGCCAAGTGAGAATTCCGATTCTTATTTGTTTTGAGTTTCAACTTCGTTATAATTCCTATAAAAAAAAAAAAAAAAATTTTGCGGAAGATTTAGCTATCGTTTGTGATAATTTTGATCAACTTAAGTGAGCAATCGCGACGTTGCGAAGGATTGATTTAAAATGACAAGAAAATTCAAATAAATGTTAAAATTGAACTGCCTAAAAGAAAGGCAACTTAGACTTATGGAGTCAACTTACGTTTTATTATCTTTAGTGTTGATGATAATGATTATCTTTTTCGTTAATTGGGTATTAAGATAGCTGAAATACTGAGCATCAATGTTTCTGCTTCTGCTTGCTTGGCAAGAACAATACTTAGTATCTGGAAGTGCCCGAACTAGCAAAACCAGGATCGACCGACCGACATACCGACAGAATTTGCGATCGCTATATACCACATGGCCAACGGGCAAGTGCCACAAAAACATAGGTACACAATGTCTAAAGAAATTCAGTAAATAAAAAAGAAGATGGAAATTGCACAACGTCACGAAAATCGTGCAACTGCACATTAAAAACATTTAGAATCCAAAAAAGTCGCGAATCCAGTATACTTGATAGATTTGCATAAAAACTGCAAAAAAAACTACGCCCATGCCAAGACAACACCTCCATGCATCATTAAGCTTTCGTGTGCTTTCGTGACGGCCGAGTCAATGCTACTCATACTTGTTGACGTATGATTAAGGATCATATCGGAGACTTGTCGTGTTGTGACATCTTGCATGGTACAAGCTCTTTCGTAGTAGGTGTATTCTTCCTAAGGAGCGTGTGATCAGGTGAGACTCCGTCATTCAAATAATGGTTGTCACAACGAGGCAAACAAAGAAGAATATTCGTTAACGTACCTGTAGGTCACGATTAGTCCGTTGGCTTCGATCAAATTTGAAATTTTTTTTGATTGTTAATGGTAATCGCGTCGGGAAGTAAAAAAAGGCGTACATGGTACAACTTGCGTTCATAATTAAAGTTATCTTGCTCTAACGGTTCTTACTTTCCAATGACAGTTGCATATTAATAAAAAGAAACTAACCTGATACTTGGTCACTGGTTATTGACTAGTCTGTTTGCTTTAACAGATAGGTTTCTTTTCTGTTTCACGCAAGAAATCACTCAGTAAATGAAAATTCTAAATAATCCGTATAATTTTGTGAGTCATGAGACAGAGAATCGTGGGTTACAGTTGCTGCAATCCCTTTGCCGGGGTTTGTCACTGGACCTTTTGTTAACTTTAAGCCAATATGCCACTAAAGTAAATATTTCCCTTTCCCCTGACTTAGAAATATGTTTGAACTTAGTTTGGAGCTCTCCCTCAACAGGAAAGCAAAAAATAAAAAAGAAGGTGCAAAACGTACAACCGAACTAAGATTATGTATCTGTAGCAAAGAAATGCCAAGAAAAGCTGTTTTTTTGTAATGTCTCTTTTCAATTTCATCCAACCTTTCCTTAAACTTCAGTTGAAGTTTCCACTCTTACGTGTGGATTCAACTCAGCCCGTCTTTCTGCACAGCCCAGGGCTCTGGGAGAGAAAAAATCAAGATTTAGGGGCCAATTATATGAGAATTTTTAACCGGGCCTGGACTTAACTACTCAATTCGCGCAAAAAGTTTAGAATGGCTTCGTACAAAATGGCGCGGAAGTTTTCGGCGTTTCCTTTTGCTTCTGATGAGCCAAAATACGAAGGATTATCATTGTAGATGATAGCAATGGCCTTACAAATGGACTCATATTGTTTTTAAATAGCACAGAGACAAACTCCAACATGTCATAACAAAGCAAATTTAAAATGAACAGAACTTATTACTTAAAATAACCAGGCAAATTTTTTTGTTAACCTTTATTTTATCTTACTAGGATTCCTCAGACACAAAAAAAAACACGATAAAAAGAATTAGAAGAAATAAAAACAAAAAATAAATAATTTAGATATTTTACTACATTTATTCTACCTACGTTTTACAATATAAGTAAAACATTCCAAAATCTCTTCTTTTCTTGATTATTTTATTTGTCTTACAGAAAAATCACATTTTACGAATATTTTCATCTAAGACGCTCAAATCATCAGCATGATCAAGTATTGGAGAGTTTAACTTTCATCTTTGAATCCAAGCTCCCCCATAGCCTTTGGCGTGACTGCTTACGACAAAGTCCATCAAACCTCAACCGCAACAATGTTATTCTTATACGTACTACTAATCAGCATAATGTTTTTATCCGTTATACCATGCAAGGATGGGCTTCTGCTGGCTGAATCAAATGCTTACTCAGAACCTATAAAAATAAGGACTAAATGGATCAAAAGAAAAAGAGAAAAATTAAAAAGAAATTAAAGAAAAAGACGAAAAAACTAAAGAACTAAAAAAGAAGGAAAAACTAAAAACGAAAAAATACACAAATATAAAGAAGAAAAAGAAAACTAAGAAAAGAAGAAGGATAAACAAAAGAAGATAATAGGTAAAAAAATAAGTTATAATAGATAAAAAAATAGATAAAGAAGATAAAAAAGATAAAAAAAAAAGGAAAGGGATAGACAAATAAAGTCTCAAACTCTTTAACTAACAGCTTTGACAAAACAATGTGGGTTGTAGTAATGACGGAAGCTGAGCGTCCTGTGCCGATTACCTACGCAAAGCAGAGTAGAGGTGGCAAAACCTATGGTGGCACGACCTCATATCTCCCTCTACGGCTTAACCAAGCAGGTGTGATTCCTACCATCTTTGCACTCTCAATTCTTCTTTTCCCGCAGATGATTCTAAACATTCTTGCGAGCTTCAATATTCCATGGGCAGCTGATGCGACGCTGGTGGTATCTGCTTTCTTCAACAATGTATTACTCTACGGGGCAGTATACTTTGTATGTGTATCAATCTTTTTCTAACCTGTTTTTGTTTCGGATTTTTTTTTCATTTGTATTTTTCCATTTTTGTTTCAGAGGTCCCGCCATAGCGTTGCCTCTAATAAAAGCGATAAGGCCCCAATGTTTTGCTATCTATTTATTTATTATTATTCTTTTTCCCTGGGGAACTTCACATGGAAAGGGTTGTCGTGTAATCTTCGGAGGGGGCTCATCTGATTGGAAATCAGAATATCTAGTGCCATTAAAAATTCAAAAGTGATCAGAGGGTAACTAGCCCCACACATCCATTACTCAAAATTTAACTTTAAAGTTGCACCAACTCTCCCATTGTTCCTCCCTTTTGTTCATTGTTGAGAACAAAGTGCTGGAAAATCTTTGCAATTGTTTTCGATTTCTTTTGTGTTTTTGCCCAGAAGTTCACACCCCAACAATTGGCCAATTTCTGAATAATTAAGAGGGAACAAAAGAAACCTGAAAAAACAACGACCTATTTTTGAATCGTGAAAGATTTTGAAAAATCCCACATGCAAAGCACACAGTCTCCGAGCGGCCTTTCTTCATTCAAACTCAGCCATTGATGAGTTTTTTTTGCTTTGGAAAGGTTTCGGTTAATACAGGATTTGGTTAATTTCATTTAATTGGGAAAACAAAATGAAAACACATTTAGCAACCAAGTTGTTTTTATAAGGCACTAGTAGCTTTGGTCATGCAGACCTTTTTTATATCTAAATTTACATTTTATTGACGTAAGTAGTGAAAATTAGTTCAATCTAAGAGTATGTTCCAGAAATTAATTATCGTTAACTGTAAATAATTACTTGTTATTATTTTTGTTCCATGGAAACAGATAGTACAAGACATATCAGTGATTTTTATACAAAAAATAATTTTCCTCGTTTCTCAAAATAGGGGGAAATTCTCCTGTGAACTCTTGTTTGAACTCGGCGGTTGCAATGGCGTGGTTTTTATTTGGATCCGCCGCTAGTTTCGAGGGTTTTCAGGCTCTTTTTCGAAACTCTTATGAATTTGATTTTGCATTCTCGAAGAAGCTGCAAATAGTAATTTTTCTCACTGTACAGTTTTTATCAAAACATTTTTCCGAACTTTGGCTGCAATGGGCCTGGATTCACTCTTTACTTTGTTAACAAAACATGGTGTTGACAGTAAGAAACTCCTCAGCAAGCTTACTGAAGTGGCCTTGCACTCTTCGTAATACATATTCTGCAGGAGGAACAAGGATTGGCCCAATCCAGCAAACCTCGACTTTTATTAATTAGAGTTGGCTTGTTTTCGTTTTTTTTCCTTGGTGTAAATTCTATTTATTTATTTACTTTCTTTCCCTTTCCTTTTCTTTCTTTTTTTATGGTTTGTTTCTTTTTTCTTAGTATGTTGACTATGTTTGTAGTGTTGTTGTACTAGTTTTGCCATCGCGTGAAATGTCGACCGCATCGGCGAGGGACACGATGAGTTTCTTCTCTCCGGTTTCCAAGTCGACATGGAAGATGCCGGAATCTTCGGGAGCGAGTTCGTCACGATGCGGGTCGGGCAAGCCGACGTATCCGTAACCGGGTCGGGTTTCCTGAATTCGTCGAAAGTCCGCCGTCACCGCGGATTTTCCATCGGGGCTCAAACTGTAAATCGGTGAAGGAACCGTGCGTGTTTTCCCCGTGCTGATGTCGTGAATTCGGCAGACGTGTTGGTCGTCATTTTGTTTTGCTTTTCAGATACATATCTTCAACTCAAAAAGTAACTGTAAGTAAAAATGAGAAAGCATCTTTGAATTTTACATTAAAAGCCGAGAATCTTGAAGAGTGGAGCAAAGAAATGGATTTTGGCCGCAAAGAAAATGTGGCTATAAATCAATATTTAACAAACAGCGAAGTGAACGAAGCTCTTGCTCAAATTGAGAATGAGGTGCCAGATATTGCTGAATTTCAGTCGGGTAGTGATTGGAGTACCCATATTCGACCTCTCAAGCTTGGTATTGCAGATATCTTGACACTGGTTTTCGAAACATTTCCACTCATCGCTTTTACCGAACGGTGCCACTTTGCTGGTTCAGTGTTGAGCAGGGGGTCAACTTTTTCACGACCTTATTTGCATCTCTGATCAGGTTAACTATTAGGTTTCTTTTTTTCGCCCCTTGATTTCCCTTGCCGCTCGAGTAAAGGTGGCTGCGCTCACGGATCAGGGCCTTAATAGTGGACGTAATCCATGGTTTCATATTCACTTTTAACCTCAGTCTTTGTTGGAAATATCTCGAGGTACTTTGTTTTTCGATCTTCCGAGCTTCTGATCTTGAAGACTTTCATTACAGCTATTACGGACCGCTCTTTACTTGCAATTTATTACCATGAACAGTTTGATGAACTTTTGACAATAAATATCATAAATCAGATATTTTAATTAGGAATCAGTGAATAAAACACCTAAAATAACAAATTACATTTATTGGATTCTAATGCGTTTCCAGAAAAATAAATAGAATTTGAGAGCTTAAGAGGCTGAGGGGGTGGCTGGGCAGCACTCCCCTTTTTAAAAGTAAAATTTATCGGCTATGATTTTAACCATTACTGCTGGTGACCGTTTAATGATGGCAACGGTGGTTTAACCATTAACGGTGGCACTTACGTCATTGGGAACTGTTTATTAAAACTGTGTGGTCTCCATTGTAGTATCTGTGGTACCGATGACAGGGAAATGAAATCTGAGTCTCTGAATTGGAAAGAGAAAATTTAAACAAACATATTGTATCTTAAAAAAAGGAAGCAATTTTGGAAATTCAGTTTTTAATGGAAAAGACGTCCATATGCAATTTCGCAGTTTTTGATGGCAGGCCCTACTCCCTGTCTATGTACCCTATCCTTCCTGCCTGAGTAAACAAGTTCTATATCATCTAATGTTATGCGAATTCCCTTGGATACGAGTCGACGAATCCCCTTTCATCGTATCCTCTTGGATACGAGTCAACGAATCCCCTTTCATCGTATCCCCTTGGACACGAGTTTCTGAAACTCCTAATAAGTCCAGTCCGAATGTCTGAATTTGTCAGTAAAAATGTCGATACGATAGTCATTTTTTAACGTTGTAACATTCCAATTTCCAGTTTTTAAATTCTTAGAGGTGTGGGTCAGTTGTGGGTAGGTTCTTTACTTTTGAATACCAATAACATTGGTTGAACGTACCGCTTCTTCATCGGCCTCGGTCGTCTGCTTGGGATTGCTCTGGATGTACGAGCCGAAGAGGTCAAGGCGCCAATCAGTCACAGCAGACTGACTTGAAGCGGTGGAAGTGGCTTTCTTGGAAGACATCGTGGGATGCTTTGAAGATCGAAGTTCCAGTAATTTTCAGAAACTAATTTTGTGAGGGTAGCCAGCCAGAAAGAAAAAAGGTGAGGCGTTTAAGGATTTACAAAGTTTAGTTTGTTTGTTTGTTTTATAATTCGGTATGTATTTCGAGAGGGCCCTTGACCTAATGACAATTTGTAAAGAGATTAAAAAAGGACCTTCACCTTTTTGGGAGTTCACATTGAAGGCAAAAAGCTTTGACATTATGTAAGGAAGACGTTGGAAGACAAAATTCTATCATCTTTTGCCTTTTCCGAGTTATGGCCGTGTGAAGGAAGGAATTCATGACGTTATAGCAGGGACCTGTCTTGAGTCACAGAACAAAGAATAAGAGGAAACAAAGAGAAGCGAGATAATAAATAGAAAATACTATATATTTGAACATTAAGGGGTTGGGGGAAAATATTTGGAGTGTGAAGATAAAACACAATTCTTACTTCATAATATACAAACTAATAGTACCTAACACATTAGGCAGGCAGATCCGCTATACATTATAAATAGAAAGTCATAGTCCTAAAGTTTTCAATTTTGTGGAAAGTGTTCAGACTATTTCATTTCTCATTAAAATAAAAGTAAAACAGTTCAAAATAGGGATGATACCGTTTTATTGACAGTGAACATAAGGAGAGGATATTTTTTTCACGAAGATTGTAATCTTGAAAATGACCAACCTGAAAATGCCCTGGTGAAAAGTCTGACCCACTTTTCCTTGATTTGATAATTTCTGTTGAAGTGAGCCCTCTCATAACATTCTAGGACCGTTGGGTCGCTACAATTACCCCTGGGAAAAAAAGCAAAAAACACAAAAAAAAAAAACTAACACGCATCCGTTTTCGCACCCAGCATTAAAACTTAAAACAAACAGAATTTTTTAAGCATATGGGGGGTTCATCTCTTTCTAGACCATTTCGCTATCGCACGCTACGAAAACGGCAGCTGGGGAGCGGCGGCGGTGGTTCCCCTGGAACCGCTCGAGATGCACCCGGCGGCACACGTTTTCCACTACTCGAGCACCTGTTTCGAAGGATTCAAGGCTTACAAGTGGGACGATGGCAAGGCCCGCATTTACCGTCTCCATGATCACATCGCGCGCATGCAAAAAAGCGCAGCGTCCCTGCGTCTACCGATACCTGACGAAACATTGCTTGCAGACATGGTGACGCAGCTTGTCGCACGACAGATCGACTCAAGTTTGTCATAAGATAATATATCTATTACCAGCATGCATTTGGAGATAAACAAAAGTTTTATTATTTTCACTAATAACATTAGCTTTGGAGTAATTAAAAATCAGATCACAGCAATGTTTATACAACAGTTCTATATTTTCAAAATATATAGTGCATCCACTTTATTATGGTTTACAGCATACTTTTTGAATGTTAGTAGCTTAGTCAGCAAAACTGTGTTAAAAATTTCAGAATTACACTATTTGTTAAAAATACACAATAGAAAGTTAAACACAATAAAATTTTCCAGTTTTTTTTTTTTTTGGGGGGGGGGGGAAGGGGGAGGTGAACTTAATCAAAACATGTCATTTGTATGCAGGTTGTCAAAAAACCGTAACAACAATACCTTAGGAACAGTTTGGTGTATAAAGTTGAAACTAACAGGGGTTGTGTTGGATTTTGAAATAACCAAAAGGAAATATTTGCACCCTAATGCTGGTGTTTCTACTCATACTAGCAATACTGCTACCGTTATTACTACTTCAACTGCTACTACTGCTTCTTTAACTAAGGCTATTACTTTTGCTTACCCGCGATATCCAGTTGCGCCGCTTCGGACTCCAGCGCCTGACGCTGGTTTTCCAGGTGACTCAGATTTGCCTTGGTATTTGTGATCTGGGTATCAAGCGATTCCAACGCCTGCAGCTCCGCGTAGTCGATATCGTCGATGGAGCGGTACAAACCGTGCACCCGATCGAGCGCGTTACGACATTCTTTCAGCGCTGCCTCCTGCGCCAATTTCTGCTGGTACTGCGCTTCAGACAACTGCGGCGCCACCGTTTGCAGGACACGCGCGTTTTCGTCTATATTGATTATTTAGAGTATGACCTCTAGGGGAGAGGATGTGTCAACCAAATTTTCAATCTTAGATTAATAATTGAGAAGTGCCTCAGTCTTGTGCCTCAGAGTAGACCTCAGTCTTAAAGATTATAAAGAGTTGTTTGGCTCAGCTGATAGAAGAGCTTTAGCGAAATTCCTAACCTCGTATGCTATTCTAGTTAAATAAAGTAGAGTAACCTAGCGCTGATTACCATCGCAATACTACTGCGATTAAAGCAGGAAATAAGGTTAGTAGCTGGTTTACAATAATATAAGGGTACAAATTATGTCACATCAAATTGGCACACCTGCCAATTCTAATATTCCAAAATGGTTTTATCAATTTGTAGGAGGCCGTGCTGATGGTAGTGCTGCTGATCGTAATTTACTGGGTGGTAAAGTGGCGAATTTGGCTGAAATGGCCAGTATTGGTTTGCCTGTTCCTCCTGGGTTTACAATTACAACAGATGTGTGCAGTGCTTTTTATAAAAATGAAAAAACTTTACCAGATGATTTGAAGCGCCAAACTCAGGTTGCCTTAGATCATATTGAAGCCTTCAACAGAGTAGACGTGTTAGCAAGCTTATACGAAGGGAGATCCGTCTAGTTTTTACTAACTACAGTGGCCCCAATCATTCTTCACCTAAAGGTTCACGGGACTTAGTTGTGGGTAATAGGGTAGAAGAAGTGGTGGTCGCATGAGTCAAGCATGGAGTGCATCATGGCACCAGTGACACCAAGCATGGCACCACGTCCGTTCTGGAGCTCAACATTGAGGGCGCGGTCACGGGCCTCAGGGTCTTCGATCTGGGTCTGGAAGGGGTATCCTCCTGGATAGTAGCCGAAACCCTAAAAACGGAATTTTGATACTAATAGATACATCGAAAGAATCGGATTTTCATGCTGACTTTAAATATATAAGTCTCATCAAGTCTAATTTAACCCATTAAATGTTACGAGCCTTAGACATTTTGCCTCATTCTCGAAAAAAGGGGGAAAACACCCCTAAAAGTCATGAAAACCATACCATCAGATTTAGCGTATCAGAAAACCTTATAGTAGAAGTTTCAAGCTCCTATCTGTAAAAATGTGCAATTTTGTATTTTTTTTTTGCCAGCCCCAACTCCCTCCAATGTCACCGGATCCTCTCGGGATTTAAAATAAGAGCTCTGAGATACGATACCCTTCCAAACATCTAATTTCATTAAGATTCCATCATCCGTTCGTAAGTTAAAAATACTTCATTTTTTCTATTTTTTCCGAATTATCCGACCCCCTACTCCGCCCAGACGGTCAAATCGTGGAAACGACTATTTCTAATTTAATCTAGTTTGGTCCCTGATACTCCTGCCAAATGTCATCGTCCTAGCATACCTGGAAGTGCCTAAAGTAGCAAAACCTAGGGCAAAACAAAAAGCATTTTGTTCCCAAATGGAGTGGGTGGATGTTGTAAGAAAAGATTTAAGGGAAATGAAAACTTCTTGGTAGGGCGTAAAGAGGGTGGCTTTGAATAGTTTGGAATGGAATAGGACCGTACGTAGCTGTGTTGGCCTCAGGTGGTCCGGTGCTGCAGTGAGTTAATGGTAGTAGTAGTAGTAATATATAAGGCTGTGATTTCAGGATATACTTGTGTTAATCGCTGTCTTTGGTTAGTCGTTCTTTTGTGATTTTTTTTTTCAATTTACGGAGGGCCGAAGATGAAATCACCAATAGTCCTATTACTGTTATCGCCTGGCATCGCTTTCACCCAACCCGGTGACATTGCAAGCGAACTGATGAATCAGCCCGCGTCGATGTTCGACGTAGGCATGATCCGGTTGCACAACCACCTGACGACATGGACGAAGGAGCAAGCCCAAAGCTATTGGAAATTTAGTACTGAAACGAAATCAAGAATTAATGTGAACGTGGGTTATGACTCGGATAAAGACCAAATTCGCGTCAACATCTCGGTGCATGAACCTAAAAACTCATACTTCTCCCTTTTACCGGTTTTGGACATGGGGGGGTGTGGGGGGGGGGGGCTTGTACCCACAAATAACTTTTGACTATTAAAAAAGGCCCTTTCAATTTCCAGCCAAATGAGCCTTTTTGAAGTTTACAAGAACAAATGGCTACCTCAAAATTTCCATAAGATGCATTTTCGAAAAAAAATATGAGGTGTGTGGGGTGCTATCCACCCTCCAATCACTTTGAATCTTAAAAATGGTACCAAAGCTTCTAATTACAATCCAATGAGCCCTCTGAACTTTTCAAAGTTGCCGACGGTTTTTGGCGTCTTGTCGGCAAACAGTTCCACGCGGATCGTGCCTTGATTGGTATTGAACGTTGCAACTTTCATAGCTTTGTTGAATGAGTCCGTGTTACGTGAGATCGAACGAAAATGTGAACCGGGGCTGGGCTATCGGGCGATTCATGGCTGGGAAGGAGTCGTCTGTTCCCCCTCGTCAATCAAACCCTCGAGTTCGAGATCGGGGAATTCCAGTCCGTCGGGTTCGCCGCTGACACTGAGCGGTATTCGTGTTCCGTCGGAGCTTTTAATAATGTAACAGTATGGTTTTATGCGATTTTGGTTTTCATTACTTATAAATTTTTTTCTTATCAAAGCACTAATCAATTTCTCTCCGTATATTTCTTCAGTTGAAAATCAAACCACACACCCGTTGTTTAAAATGTTTTCAGCTAAATATGCCATCTGTGGTTGTCGGCTCTGCTGGATTGGCTATTATGATATGTACCCAATATTGTTTATATAACCTAAGGCTTTTTGCGCCAAAAGACATTGCTTGTACTGTGCTGTGAAATATGCCCATAGCATCCTCGCAATCAGCGCTACGCTGACCGGGGCCAGGAACATCGGCAGCAGGAAGCTGACGCGGTAGAGGCTCGCGCCCGGCACATTGTGATGCAGGGTCAGCGCCAGCGCGAAGCCCAGCACATATTGCAGCGCGACCGAGACAAAGACGATCACCGCCGTCACATGGATCGAGCCCCAGAAGCGGGCCGAAGCCAGGATCTCGGCGTAATTGTCAAAACCCACGAATTTCGGCGGCACCGGCGGCACGATCCGGATCGTCTGGAACGAGACGACAAGGGCGTGCGATATTTAGGCTCATATGCTGGGCGTAAGAGCAGGGGGAAGTGGAAGTCGGATAGGCTCCTTAATTTAAGCTTTGAAGCTGGAAAAAAGAACCGAGCTAATATGAAATCCATCGATGACAATTTCTGTAAAAGCTTAGCACCAGTACTTGATCTTATGTTTGTTTGTTGTGTGTCTACTGTTTATTATGTATATTATAATGTATGGAAGTCAAGCGAGTGACATATTTGCCAAATAGTAACTTTTCTTCAATACCACACGAAGAAAAATGTGCTATTGAGTCTCAAGTCCAAAAAATGTGATCATACTACCTTATTTCCTACCAACCTAACTAACTTGATTCCTACAGATACCAAGCTAATGCCTCTATGATTACCATACCCATTCTTATTAAATTTATTAAGAAGGGTTTAATTTGAGTTTTCAAATCGCTAGGTACTTCCCCTTTTTCAAAAATCATATTCGTAATCTTCGATAATTCCTCTCTAACTTCGCAACCAACCCATTTAAGAAGCCGATTTACTACACTATCAGTATCTGAGGCCTTATTATTTTTTTTAATACCTGAGAAATGTACACATCGCCACTCGCTCTCTTGTCCGAAGAGATAAGTCGTAACAAAGTAGGTATACCGGAAGATTTGTCTTGAAAGAGTAAGGGATTTTCTCTACCCATAAATCTACTTAAAACAATATTATACAAGTAAAAGAATTGAACTTACTCAAGGTCTATGTACTGAAAAGGAAAATTCGTAAATTATAAAAAAATATTGTTTGTACCTTTTGTATCAGGGCTTATTAAATTTCGATCTCTATCGGCGAATCCCGAAATAAGGTGATCTATATCAAAGAGACACACAAGAAAACATCATAGTACTCGCTTTGCCCTGTTTATCGGTATAATTCATTAGGTGACCTGCCAGAAACTCCTTCGATCATCATTGCTAATGAAAAAGTTGATTGTTTTCCAAGTGTCTTTCAAATTGCCCTTATTGCGAGCAATTTTCTTGGAGAAATATTCTTTCTTGAGTTTCTTATTAAGATTATTAACTCCGTTGCGAACTTGCTTATATGATTCCATAATAATGGTAGACTTACTTTTTACAGCTGCAATCTTAAGATTATCTCTTGGCCCCGCTATTTACGCTAAAGGTTTTTTACTGATTTAAAAAGTAGAGTTGAGAGAAAGAGTCAAGCTTTAGCGTAAAGAGCGGGATGCTGAGGAGGGAACAGCCCCTTTCATATACGGAGTAATTTCTGATCGTTTTAAGTTTTAATATTACTCCTTACTTTCACTTCCTTACTTTCACTTTTTTTTCTTTTTTTTTATCTTTCCCTTTTCCTCTGAGGAGTTGATGTCTCCTGAATGTTTGTTCATGGTGTATGGTTGTCTTCTCTACGTTTTGACTCCCAGTTGTAATGGTTTTGGGAAAGTATACAAAGACTGGGGGGGGGTTTTTTTGGTTGGGGGGGGGGTTGGGGGGGGGGTTTGGGGGGGGGGGGGGTCTTTCCATGGAGGAATGTGTCATGGAGTAAATGGTTTCCATGAAGGAGGCGCCGGATTTTTTTGCATTTTTTAAAGAACAATGAAAAAATAAATGTGAAAAAGTTTTTTCAACCAAAAGTAAGGAGCAGCATTAAAACTTAGAACGAACAGAAATTATTACGCATATTAGGGGTTCACCTCTTCCTAATACGTTTGACAAGAATATGATATATATATATATATATATATATAAATATATTTAGTGTCTGAAGTTGTGTTCATTTGTTTGTAAACATCAACGTAAAAATTTAAAGTCTTTTCATCAGGGAAACTATCAGAGGGATACTTTCTTCATGCGGAAAAAAGGCAAAAGATGCGCGCTAGCCTTCATAATCTAAGCTGGCGGTGCGTATATCCGTTTCATTGACCTTCAGTATGGCCTTTCTTCATCTGTGGTGCTTTATTAAAACTTTTAATGCAACTTCTCGGTCGAACCAAAAATCACCATCGAAAAACGAGCCATATTATCGAAGCCATAGACCCTTAAGATAAGACTAACCTGGTAAAATGAATGAAAGTTGCGTTCTCCTGACTGCTGCATAAGCACACGCGATTTTTCAAGTAAATAGTTGGATATTTGACCACCTAATGGGTCTCCTTTAAAATCAAAGTGAATATCTTGAATAAACTTGAAAATCCCAATACCTGGCTCAATATTATCGCACTTTCAATTCCCAAGTTATTTTTCATGGCAAAAAATGAAAAATTTTCGATAAGATCAACATGGCGCTCAATTAGTAATCGATAAATATTTTTTGTGATGATTCAGGTGGTATTATTGGAAAGAATTGGGCTGCGCACAGAGCCTTGATTCACACCTTACTGAACAGTGAAGGAGATGCTAAGCACTCTACCTAGCTGCAACCACATGGATGCATTGCCATACCAATTCCACACGAAATCGTAAAGAAAGCGTTTAATTTTGCTTTTCAACGGAGAAAGAATAGCCTGCAGATGTATTATGGAGTCAAACGCTTTTGAAATGTCAACTCCACACACACTTTCATCCTCTTTCTTTTTCTTTGATTTTCTTGAATATCTTGAGCACTGGCTGCACTTTCTCATTTTCGCTTTCTGTCAGAGTTTACCACACACTGAAGCATGTTTAGTCCTGACTCTATTCCTAGGTGTTTAAAAAACTTTGAAACACCAGTGATGCCATCATTGAAAGCTACAACTGCAGCAGCAAAGGCTGAATCCAAATGATCTCTTCCAGAGTTTTTTGTTATGGGACACCTGGACCAAATCAAATGGTTCAGCGCCTCGCAGTCGTTCTGGGTGTATGAATTATTGTTGATTGAATCAAACATTTTGTGAGACATGAATTTTGACTGCCAATTTGACGCAAAATATTGTAGTTGAGGTTTGATAAGTCTATTATAAAGTAGACGAATAGTTTTTTGAGGAAATGTACGATATTTCTGGATCAAAAGTTCCAATCCTCGAGAAAAAGAGAACGCAAGGTTTGTCAACATTTATTACAAATCAATTAGCATCCATCCCGACGTAAATTTCTTCTAAGAAGACCTCAAGTTTACTTCGAAGTGTTTTCATGCCAGAGTCACACCAGTAACTGTAAGTAAATCCATCTGAGTTACTAGTATCTCCGTCAGTCGTTTCAACAGGGGCATATACAGATATAACTGATACCCTTAACTTTTTAGTTATAAACTCAGCAATGAGTATTCTTTTATTAATACCTTTCTAGCCTAAACAAGACTCCTAGCGCTTTATCTGGAAAGCATTGTGTTATATTAAAATGTGAGAAGGTTTACTATTTTGTACCAGGTCACTGGTTTAGAAAAGAGGGAGGATGAAATTCTCTGATCTCTTTCAATTGTTGGTGACCGTGGGCTCGCTGGGACGCCTTCGTCCACACCGCGGACCCCGACGCGCTCTTCGCCGAGCTGCAGGATCGCGGCGCCACCGTGCACCGCGCGCTGGAGGACACCGACGCCGGCCTGCGCTCCTTCGAGCTGCGCGACGCCGAGATGACGGTGCACGTGCGCCCGTCGCAGAAGTTCTCCACCATTGGCTGGCGCAAGGACATGGTCGCCGCCGAGCTGCGCAACCTCAGCAAGGCCGAGGTGAAGGAGCTGAACGCCATCGGCCGCTTCACAGAGGCGCACAGCGTATCTGTAAAGTGGGTTTTGAACTCAAAGTCTACCCCTAAAAAAACTCCCTTTACATAGCGTCCATAGGCAATTCTTTTAATCTAGCAATGTAACTTTTGCTTAAAGTCTGCGTGACTCAAACATTGCCTAATCGGAAATTCGCATTCCCCCCCAAAATTATTTTTTGAAAAATTTTCTCGAAATATTTATAAGTTTCTATATCTATAATGCCGTCTTGTGTAGCTGCGGTAAGACTTGTAGTCTTTGTGAAAACCCGTTCTACCGCTTGTGATAAGTCAGTCCCAGCTCGGTCGTGGGTTCTCGGTGTGCGGCACGATCAGGAGTCCGATCCGCCGGCCGTCCGCGACTTTGCCCGCGTAGTCGAGCCAGCGAAACTCCTTGCCCCAGGCAAAGCCGAGCAGGGCATGGCTACGTCGAACGACTTTGGTATTGATGCCTGCCATTACAAACGGTGCTGTCCAGCATTCCGCATCGTCGCGGTAGACGACACCCTGCTGATCGCGCCCGTCGGGCCCCGTTCGTTCACCTTCCGGGTTCAGGCTGTAAGGATGTACGAGGTATTTCTAGGTTATAGATAATGCTTCAACTATGTCAAACAGTTCATTGCAAATTCTGCCCAGAAACTAGATAACTTTGAAATCTATGAAATCTAATAGATGGTAAAATTTGTAAAAACCTAGTAAATATAAGCAATAGCTTTTAATTGAGCCAATAAATATCTATCTACTATAGTATTTTCACTAAGTTAATAATTTCTGAAAACACCGTTTAATTTCTTTGATATTGTGTATACTTTGTAATTAGCAGCTTTGTATTATATTTACTAAGTCTTTATATTAATTTCTTAGGTGGTTTTGAGGTGAACTCTATTGGACCTCTTATACGAGGCTACAACACTTCAAAAAGTTGTAGAAACCGATAGTCTAGTATCAAGAGCCTTGCTGCGATGCAATCATGACCGTCCCATCGGATGGGGAAGAACTCTGGAGGCTTTTATGGTGCATATATAGATTTAATCACAGTTAGAGAAAAAATGAGGCATGACCCCTTTAAAATTACCAGAGGCAGCTTAATTTCTCAACCTCAGCTTAATCTCAACCCTCTTTTTCTAACTATTCTTTTATATTTAGTCAAGGACGTGCTGCTTCTCGATGTTACGCCGCTCTCGCTCGGTATCGAGACCCTTGGCGGTGTGTTCACCCGCCTGATCGATCGCAATACGACGATCACGACCAAGAAGAGCCAGACCTTCTCGACGGCCGAGGACAACCAGACCGCGGTCACCATCCGCGTGTTCCAGGGCGAGCGCGAAATGGCCGCGGACAACAAGATCCTCGACGAGTTCAACCTTGAAAGCATCCCGCCCGCCCCGCGCGGCGTGCCGCAGATCGAGGTGACCTTCGACATCGACGTATGAACTTTACTTTTTTGGCTTTCTCAAAGTCTTATCGGACGATTTTGTGGAAAAAGGGGTGGGGAGGGGGCCTAGTTGCCCTCGATTTTTTTTGTTACTTAAAAAGGCCACTAGAACTTTTAACTTCATTTACGAATGTTTTTATTAGTAGTAAATATGCATAACTTACAAATTACCTTATGTAACGAACTTCTATATTCGTATATTTTTGCTAAGTATTTGGGGGAAATTCGTCACATCGTCAATACCCCGCTCTTTACGCTAAAGTTCGAACTTTGTTCGTTACCAAAAACAGCATCTTAAAAAGTTCTTAATCTAGTTCAACGGTTCTTGTGTTTTAGCCACCATTTTTTGAAGACTTTAGACAGGAATTCAATGTTAGCATAAAGAGTAAGTTTTGAAGATTGTGTTGCCCTCACATACAGAATAATTTCTGGTTGTTTTTGCAAGTTTTAATATTACTCGTTACTTTTAGTTGAAAAAGTTGTTTTTTAATTTAATTTTTGATCATTTTTCAAATAATGCCCTGGCTTAACCAATAGATGATGTGGGCTACCAGCCAAAGCGCCCGTGTCTGTTGATGATGTGGCGAAGATCTATGAAAACCCGGAAAAAGAAAACGGCACCTATACTTTACACCTTATATACTGAACACTGAACATACTGTCTTCCTCGATTCCCTTCATAAGTTTCGTTTTGGCATCATTTTTATCTTGTTCAGAGACACTTTTGTTTTGTAGCATGTAAAACAATTCTGCATATTCCAATTTAGGGTTCTTAGGCAGGCCTTCGTCTTGAGATCCGTCTGTTGCCATTTTGAATTACAAAAACGACTTTTCTTGAATATCTGCTTTGTGTGGTTGTGTATGTCTTTCCTTCTGTGTCCTTGACTGTCTCTCTATGCCTGTCCTTCTGACTGTGTGTTTGTGCTTTTGTATCTGTCTTTGTGTGTGTGTTTTTCCCTCTGTATATTTTTGTCTCTCTCGCAGTGCCTGTGTGTCCGACTATTTTTTTAGCATGTGTGCCTGACTTTGTGTGGTTTTGGGTATGTATGTTTTTCCCACCATGTGTTTTTGTCTTTCTCTCTCGATGTTTGTGTGTCTGGCTGTGTGTGTGTGTCTGTATGTCAGCACGATGCAATTCCTGCAGTTCAGCCAGAACCAGGTCAGCGACCTCGCTCCGGTCGTCGGCCTGAGCGCCCTGCGCTCGTTGAGCTTCAACGACAACCAGGTCAGCGACCTGTCGCCCCTCGCGGGCCTGACAGCACTGAACACCGTCCTGGCGGGCGGAAACCAGATCTCCGACCTGAGCCCGTTGGCCAACCTCCCGACCCTCTCGATTCTGATCGCGCCCCGCAACCAGATCACGACCATCCCCACCTTCGCGGGCACCACCTGGTATTTCCTGAACTTGGGCGGGGTTGTAAATCTTGTGTGGTTTTAGATCTGTGTCAAAAAATTTTTAATGGGGAATATCGAACTTTTCGCTAATGTATAATACCTTTCCTGTGCTCACGACCCGCTGATAGTGAGCAATAATTTGAGCCTGATTATGTGTTTTATCAGTGGAGTCTAGTTTTTCATGAACTAGTGGTCGATACATGCTTCTTCATGTTTACTTTATGTATCTTTTGAATCTTATATGATTTATTTATACAAGTTAGCAAATAAAAGGATCTTCTTGCATAAGCGTTTAGCGCCGGATCTCCATCAATGAAAACGACATTGGCGATATAGCGCGGAGCCTGGAATGCAGCCGGCGCTGAGCAGTGAACGGTGACTTTTCCATACAGTCCGGCGGCGTCCAGCTGCTGACGCAGCTGAGTCACCTTCTGCTGATCCGGATCAATGATTGCCAGCTGAGAAAACGGGGTGTTCGCAGCAAGGGCATGAATCCGGCTGACATCCGATATTCCGTACCAAAGTGCGTAACCTTCTGCGGCGACGCCCTGCAGCAGCGACTCAACAGCAGCCGCTGCCGAGAAAATGCCTACCTCCAAATATTTTGTCCACAATTGTCTGTATAACATACTTTTTTAGATGACCTTAAATTTTCAAAAAGATATCATTTATATATCAAAATATCGATTTTTCATTTAAATTCCCCATCAATGCTCAAAGAGCATACAGTATAATGTAAGTCCAGTGAAAGTCGAAAAATTACACGCCCAGAAGCCACACCCTTAATATTATGAAGTTGTTTTGTTCGACAAAAGGTCTATCCTATTGCAAACATAGCATAGAGTTGAGAACGTACGGGTAAATTGTTAATGTGGTTTCTTTTCTTCAGTTAGAAAAGCTCGTTTTTTTATTTAGTAACGGTAAAGCTGATATTCCGGATGGATAACTTTCTCCTGGAAAATTGTGACGTTGTTATACTCCAGGATGAGAACAGGAACAGGTGAATACTTCCAGGAATAGGTGAACACTAAACTTGAGAGTTTAAAATTTGACAATGTGGAAGATGGTTGTGAAGTTGCTGATGGCGTCTTAGGGAAGAAATTTAGGACTGCAGCTAGGAACATTAGTTAAAAAGCTTTATGTTTGTCGCAGTGCTTCACCCTGCGTGACGAAGCGCGGCTGCGGCTGCTTTGGCTGCGGCTTGCGCAGGCCCAGGCCCTCGGCCGAGACGCCGTGGGGCAGCTCGTGGGGGCGGTCGTCGCGGAGCTGATTCCACAGCACGACCTGCACGCAGTTCTTGGCGAGGAACACCGGCAGGATGCTTCGCACCCACTCGGCCTGCGACTCGGGGCTGGGCAGCGTCGGACCGCCCGGCTCGGCGTCGACCTCCAGCGGCTTCGCCTTGCCGGTCGCGTGCGGGTCGGGCCCAAACATTTTTTTGTTGTCCCGCATTGGTACAACATTGTACATCCATTGTTCAACAATGGCCAATTGATCAGCAATCGAACCCTGGAAAATGGCTATAATCTTGCTGCTAGGAATTAAGGAAGGCAGAATATTTGAATGATTGGAAAGGAGGAAATTTGTTTTAATTGCTTTATCTTAGTATGCTTATTTTTTGTGGTTCCTATGCGCTATAATGATCCAAAAAGGATCTAGGTTCATGGAGCATTCAACAATGGTTCCATGCTATTTCTGAGGCCTAAAGTAGGATTTGAGAAATACAGAAAATGTAGACACTGTATCCAATGCACCCAGATAAGAAAAGAATATTCAATCAGTTTCCTGTTTTTATCATAAAATGAGCCCCTGGCAATTTTTTAGCTATGTAATTTTTAAACTGTCATTACTTGGTTAATTTTTGCTAGAAAAAGTTTGGGTCAGCACCAATGCATCAAGATACATCTGATCTTCTCTAAAATATAGCCATATTGGCATTTTCTAGATAAAATTAAGCTAAAATGGCAGTTAATATTATATTGACAACACTTTGTGATCCTTAGGAGCCAAAGAATGTCATTATTTTCATAGGCGGTAACACGTTGCTCCTGTTCCGCAGTTAGCTTGTGGCACTCCTCGGAGTATCTCAAAACAAAGCAGAAGACCTCAAAGTTCCTCGCAGTTCCTGCGAGTACACTGTGGATTTCCAGACCGGTATGCGTCTCTGAAATGCTGCGTGGATTGAGGCTATTCTGGCGCGTAATTCTTTTTCAGGGTCGCCATTGGAAGTTACTGTACTGCCTAACTACTTTGACTTTGTCACGTGTTTTGTGTCTTCATCAGACCTCAGGCGCGCGACACCCAATGGTCCTGTGTTCAACTCCCGGGGGCCATTCATTATAGAATCCGATTTGATTGGGCTTACGCTGGAAGCTGAATTTGAAAACCTGACCGTTACCTCGCTATCTTCCTGGACCAACTATGATATCAACGACACTTTCAGTGGAGATCAAATGGATATTGAAAGAATTAGTAGTAACAACACAGAAGATTATCAGCAATTTTTCCAGGAGCTTCGGGTAAATGGCAGCGCATTTGAAGATAAAATTGATTACATCGCGGGTGGCTTAAAATATTCTGTTTTAAGGCTTTAGGCTATGAAAAAGAGACTTTAATTAGGTCTGTTACGATAGCATGGCTCAAAACCTCCTGTTTTAAGGTTTTAGACGATTAAAATTAATTCCTCTGTTCATTTGATCCTGTTTGGGCAACAATTGGTCTTTTATGGCAAAAATGAAAGTAAACATCCCCCTGAGAGTCTCTATCCAGGTAGGGTGGATTAAAACCTTCTTTTTTAAAGCTTTACACTATGAAAAATTGATTTCTCTGATAGTTTGATCCTGGTTTCTCTTTGCTTTGAGATTTTTTTTCATTTCGATTCCTTTTTTATGCTCTTTTTACAGAGAAGAATCATTCCCCTAAAAATACCCTCCTTCCCTAATTGTAAGAAGACACCCTAAAACAAAAAGAGACACATTTTAGATTGCTAATTTTATGCTCATTTTTGTAGTTTTTTTAAATACTTTATTTGACAATCCATCCCCAGTCCTTTTCTATTATCCTCATATAGCACTAGCCTATTCAAAAAAAACTAACCTAAAAACTGTGTATCTCTAACTTTATGATAAGTTTTTTCCAAGATTTCTGGTTTCCTCTCCCAACTCCCCTCAATGTCATCGGATCTGGTCAGGATTTAAAATAAGAGCTCTGAGACACGAGATCCGTCTAAATATCAAATTTCATTGAGATCCGATCAGCCGTTCGTAATTTAAAAATACCTCATTTTTTCTAATTTTTCAGAATTAACACCCCCCCCCCACCCCCCCCACCGCCCCCCCCCCCCCTGGTTATAGCATCCACCGGTCTTCCACTTGTTCGCGCGCTCTCCTTCCATCCTTCTACTCCTAGATTCGTCGCCGTAACCACGCCTTCATGGGGACCAATAATCATTGGAGCGTAGACAAACCACGATAACTCACACTGCAGTCCCCCTTTGCCGCTTCCAAGGCCGCCTGTCGTTTGAAGTCAACCAGAGGCCGGCAGAAGACAAGTACGTAATACACGTTCCACACTGCTCGAAGCAGGGCGATCCAATTTTGTCGTTCCACATTCTGTGGCACCTCCAGGGCAGGCTGTGTGCTCGTCTCTGCTGGGGGGTTTGCTTCTGCTCCTTGGGTTCCAGCCCTTGTGTCCATTTCAATGGAAATTACTTCGTTCTGCGATCATTTTCAGGAACTTTCCAGGAGCCGGAGGAATGCTACTAATAGCTTTTTTTATCTAGAATATAAATGACATTTTTTGTTATTTTTCAATTTTGTACAATTTTCGAAATATGCTCTAGTATCCTGAGTGGGAGGGGGCGTTGCTTTTCCATGCGTCGTATCAATATAACCGTGGTTCTTAATTATTATCTCTTATAAAATCGAGCAATTAATTTGTCCAGAGTAGTTGATTTTCTATTTTGTTTCGTAAACTATCTGCAAAAATATAGAATGTTGTATTTTCTTTCCAGAAGAAAGATCACGGATGAGTGTTTATTTAGTTTTTTCCAGGGGTGATCATATCGACCCAGTGGTCCTATAATGACAGGAGAGGGCTTATTCGAACGGAAATCATAAGTTCCATTTTTCCTTTTTAATAGACCAAAAAAAATGGTCACTTAAAATTTTCACATCTGTGTAATAAGAATATTTTAAATAAGAATAAGAATTTTATATATTAGAATAAGAGTACCCACTTTCATATATGATTTCGCTTTCTGGCGGCGGCGACTTCGCACCGAGTCGTTGGGGCGGCGGTGCGCACCCGACGGTCTACGACACCGATGGCGATCGCGACGTCTGGTCCGCCTTCGCAGAACTCGCCGTGCCTCTGGTCAGCGAGGACATGAACATTCCGCTGGTACATAGCCTGGACGCGCAGCTGGCGGTGCGGGCTGAGGATTACTCAGACGTTGGCAGCATCGCCAAGCCGAAGATTGCCTTGTCCTGGTATCCACACCCGGACTTCCAGATCCGCGCGGCCTATTCACAAGGCTTCCGGAAACACACCAAGGTTCAACATTTTAACCGACCAATCATAATAAAACGCAAATCCTAAAAATCGTAACAAGTTATCCCCTCAACATTATTTCCTATTCTTAGTCCCTAAACGAAGAACCTTACACAACTGTTAAATAGCACGTGCGTTCCTCTCAGTCATCCACTCAATTAACCAGCTTTCATGGGGTCGGAGGCCACGGAAGTCTCAATTAACCAGCTGTATGAAGGTCTTGTATAGATTTTCCGTTTTTCCTAATTTGTTTTCTAGACATACATAGTTGTAAAGCGAGTCACCATAGAACGTGACAGTTTGGTCGCCCGGGAAAAGTCATTCGAAGCGCCAGTAGACATCTGACCAACGAAAATTTCTTCTGCAATACGGCCACCGAACAAGATAGATATTTCTTCCAGCATCTTGTCTTTGTAACCGCTGATATTGTCATGCTCAGGCAATTGCCATGTCAGTCCGAGGGCTAAACCACGTGGGATGATGGTAACTTTATGAACTGGATCTGCCTTGGGCATAAGTTTGGCAATAACTGCATGACCAGACTCATGATAAGCAGTGGATTGTAGGCTTGGTCAGCATGATTTTCTTCCAAAAGAGAGCCGTAGATTAGAAAAAAAAATGTATCTAACGGTGAAAGCTGAGGCCACATCAGTTTTTGATGAGGTGGAGGTGCGACGTGGATAGCCTAGAATTGCAAGAAAGGCTGTAGGCTTGGTTGGGCTGGCGTGCTAAAAATTAAATCGCCCATCGAAATAAAACATAAAATTTTCATAGTAAAAAAATAGCCCACAAATTAATTAATAAAAATAAATTCATACTAAAAAATCGCCTATGTTAAGGATGACCACGTCCTTTAGTCGCCAAATTAGCTCCCAATCTTCCACCGGTGGACATCGACATCCAGTTCAACGCAAGTGGAGACCAGCCATGTGACTTGACCAAGGAAGAACTGCCTTCAGGCCCGTCATCAATCAAAAGCCAATTAAAGCATGAAATAACGAAATAAAAGTATGTTAACATCGGAGATCACCTAGCTCAGTTGGTAGTGCGCTCGCCGCGAAAGCGTGGGTCACAAGGTCGATCCCCGATGGTGGTATATTTTCTATTTCTCTAGTGTTCTTTTTAAGTAGCTATAAAAAGGCATCTGAACCATTGTGTCTTGCCAGTTTGGGCCGAACGCATCAGGCGTGATAGCAATAGGCGAGAAGCCACTTGCTGGTTTTGATTGGAAACAACCAAATCCCTTTTTTATTTCATTTGGAATTAAGTTACGCAAGGAGACATCATTAACAAGCATAATAAGTTTGATGTGCTTGACTGCATTATCAGCATTGCTATTCATAGGTACATCATCAGTATCCACAGCAACCCCTGCTTCAAACTCAAGGCCATAATTTTCATCATATCAATGCAACATGAATGGCCAAGTGGCAATTTCCAGGGGGTAAATTTCGAAATAATGTACCTATCGGCTTCGTCAAATACAGTATATTCAATCGTCTGCAATTTCAGTTCCATTTCCACGGCCAAATGAAGGAATCTACCAGGCGTAGCAATGATTCTAGAAATAAAGATATTTCCATGATTAACTCAGTTGTTGAATTGAATTAATGTTGCTGTGGCTTCGGGTAGGGACCAATTTCATGTATTCATCAACTGAACAAAAATGGCATTCCAGAGCAAATACAAAAGGGGACACGAGTTTTTTTTCCCTTGCCACTTATACAAGTTATTTAACACTTGTGCACAAAGTGTTAACACCTTGTGCAAGGTTTGACATCTTGTCCTCACCACTTATAGCAGAATTATTTAACACTTGTGCACAAAGTGTTAATACCTTTGTGCAATGTTTGACATCTTGACCACTTATACAACTTATTTAACACAAGTTGCACAAAGACTTCTTGAACCTTGGCAAGAAATTATTGACCTTGTAAAAATAAAAAAAAGGGGACACGAGTTTTTTTTTCCTTTTTTATAAAATTGAAAAGTATCTGCAAATGAGTCCTACGGATAAGTATTCATTGGTGGTTTGGGGAGCACAGTAACTTATTTGAGATGTGGCATTTAACCCTGGCCCAAGATTTGACAAAGGTGAGCTATAAATTGACTCGGAAAATGTAGATTTTCTTTTCAGTCGTTAAAGGGGAAAGCTCTAAAGACGTGGCAGACTATACGTTAAATAGTTAAAATTAATCATTTAATTAGCTACAAGTCGTAATTTTATTGGTTAAAAATATAAGAAAATTCATTAAGCAACAAGAAGAGTTTAGAGAATTATGAAATTTCACAATTGAAGCAAAATATCTCATTTCACAGGTATGTTTTTATCATTGCATGTCAACAAATCCCCCAGCCAGCTCAGGCCCAAAAACTGTGTTGACACTGCATTGGATTACACCAGAGAATATTCTGGAGCTAGGAGATGGTTCAGAACATTTAACTGGGGAATAATTGATTCTTAGTTTTGATAAGAACCCTGAAGACACTCTTGTGTAAGCTAGATAGGTGATGTTCCAACTTATTCATTGATAGTCTGATCAGGGGTGATTGTATCGACCAGTGGTCCTAGAATGTTGCGAGAGGGCTCAATCTAACGGAAATTAAAAGTGCCCTTTTTTAATTGACCAAAAAACTGGAGGGCACCTAGACCTCCTCCCACGCTCATTTTTCCAAAGTCACCAGATCAAAATTTTGAGAAAACCATTTTGTTCAGCATAGTCAAATAACCTAATAACTATGTCTTTTGGGACGACTTAATCCCCAACAGTCCCCGGAGGAGGGGCTGCAAGTTAAAAACTTTGATCATTGTTTAATATATGGCTGATGTTGAAGTTCTAAGAGCAGGAATTTCGGAAACAGTATATTCATCAAAAGAATTCAATTTTGATGTTTATTTAATATTCTTAAATTTTATTAAGATTAGAGTTACCTATCAAAACTTATTAAGAAAGCAGTTGTATAATTTTAGAAGGGGAATAAAGGCTCTTCTAAAAATATCATCTTGATGAAGACTACGTAATCAAATTCAATGTATCTAAGAACCCTGGAAACTAGATTCTAGCGTTTAGTGTCCCAGATATGAGATATCTGTTTGTGTTTCCGATACTATTTTTTTCGGTTTTGAATCTTTTGAGACAATATATTGTTTACATCAGGCGCGCACAATTCGCCCAACCCTAAAATGTATACATGCTTCCCAATAACAAATACAATGCGTAAACAATGGGCAAGACTTATAATTTAATGACCCTTCCCCTGGTCCAGTGGGGGGGGGTCATGTTGCATCCAAAGACATAGTTATTGGGTCTTTCAACTATGCTGAACAAAATTTCTATCTTAAAATTTTGATCGGACGATTTTGAGGAAAAAAGGTAAGGGAGGGGATGCTGTGCTCCTTAAATTTCTGCGCCTGAGTCACGTGCCCCCTCTGCCCTCCCCCTAAAACCGCCTCTGTATCATGGATCATCACTGGGAAGCACTGCTTTATCACATCAGAATTTTACTGAAATTTCAGTTTATTGGCCTTTAGATAGTACAAGTATTACATCAATAAAACTTTTAGGCTAGCGCCTAGGAATGGATCTAGGCTCGGGAAGGAGTTTACTGGTGCCATTCTCTTCATCTCTCCAGCCCAACAAAATATTTCTGCTTTGACATTTCTTGTGTGTTTCTATACTACAGTTAGCGACAGGGAAGGCAAGACTGTAAAGTCCATGAGTTTTAATTTTCCTCCGATTTATGCATGGAAATATAGTATAGAAGGATGCTGGCTTGGTTAGTCAAGCTGATTTTCTTCCGAAATTTGCAGTTTTTGGAACTTCCTACCAAGCTTCTACATTCCTTAAAATTGCTATCCAGCAACGTTTAGTAGCTAATATTTTTTTTTACGTATACAAAGAAAAAAGTAAGTAGAAATTAATAGTGGAGAGAAAAACTTTAGCCTTGTATGCTTGCTTGAAAGCTTTAGTTTTATACGTTTGATTTTCTATTTTTTGGTTTGACTTGTCTATACTATTTTGTCTATTTTAAGGTTCCTTGCTTGAAAGATAGGGCACTCACTATATTGATGTGTTTAGTTTTGCTGCTTCATAGTTTTACTAGTCTTAATTTTTTTTCTATTCATAAGATGCTTTTTTTGTAAGTTATGGTTTGCTATGTTTAGTTTTACTGTTTCATGGTTTGAGTTGACTTGATTTCATTGTCTATTTTGAAACTGCTTTGTTTGAAAGTAGAGTAACAGTGGTAACATGGTAGGTGTGGTTCAAGAACCATTCTCTGGCAATTTAGAGTTGGCACCACCGCACAGCAGCAACTTTGGATTGAGTGTGTGAGATGGTTGGGTATGACAATCTGCATCATCCTCCAAGCTGACTCTCTATTGTCTTCCAAGAGTGTTATGGCAGTGAGGGCTGGGAGGGGTTTTCCCACTGATATCTCCATGTTTTGGCCTCCCATTCCTTGTTGAGCCTCTTTTTGAATTCCTCAGGTGAGGTTGCTGATATTGTCTCTTGGCTTTTTTGAAAAAATGTGAAAATATCCCCAAGGGGGCAATGGATCTGAATTGAAATTGCACAATCAAATTCAGCATATCATAGATACCATTTGTGGAAAATTTCATATCTTATCCAAAAGAAAAGCAGAACTACGTCTTCTGTTTAAAAAAGGAAGATATTCTAACAGTTGTGTGTCTATTTTTCGTCTCTCTGAACTTTTTTATCTTTTTCCAGGGGTTGTTGCATCCAACCAATGGTCCTCGAAAATTGGAAGACTGCTCATTCAAGCAGAAATTAAAAGCTCTGGCAACATACTGTAAGTAAGGAGCGACCCAGCTCAATAGTAACCGAAACTCTAAAAGCTGAATTTTGATACCAATATATACATATCAAAAGAATTGGCTTTTTGCTCTGATTTAAAATATGTAACTTACATAAGGTTTAGTCTTACCCATTAAAAGCTATGAGCCTAAGAAAATTTGCTTTATTTTCAAAAAAAGGGGCAATCTCCCGTAAAGGTCATAGAATCTTAACACAAAATACACCATCAGATTCAGCATATCAGAAAATCCTACTCTAGGTTCCATGTATCTATCTTTAGATCTATCTTTAGATCTATCCTTTATCTATCCTTTATCTATCTTTATCTATCTTTATCTTTATCTATCTATCCTTTATCTATCTTTAGATCTATCCTTTATCTATCCTTTATCTATCTTTATCTATCTTTATCTTTATCTATATATCCTTTATCTATCTATATTTATCTAAATTATTTTGATAGACTGTTCTATGGAACATGGGAATGGCTGAGGAAGAGCTTGAAATCAGCTGGGAAATTTAAACTCTCCAAGACTTGGATCATACTGATTTTCCAAAACCGTTGTTTACTGTTCTTACCTAACGCAAAACCCTTAGCTACGCTGCATGAACAACACAACACCAGTAGAAACCGCTGTGCATAAAACGCAGCAAATTATTGGTCTTTTCCTTAGAGGCAGTCTATCCCCTATTATATTTCGTAAAAAAAAAAGAATTTATCCATGACTCTTATACAAGGCAATATCTACACAACCAATATGCAATGCAGTAGGTTTCTAGAGCATCTGCGTTCAAGACATTTGGTTGTAATAGGTTCTGCGAGGTGTGAATATTCTAAAGTTGACCTTTTTGTCACAAATGTTTAAGAAAGACAACGGCTGCTCAAACACAAGGGCTGTTGAATTTGAATGAGAAGTGTTTTTAAAGAACTTTAAGACTTTAGCGTAAAAAAACGAGGGTTGAAAAGGAGCAATAGCTTCAAAGATAAAGTAGCAACAAAATTGCAAAGAATGCTCTGGTTAAGTTAAGAAAGGGGAAAAGAGGGGCGTAACCAGCGCGTACGTGCCTAGATATAATGATGCGATCTTTGATCTTTTAATAGTCCACTGGTGCTCCGTTGGTGGTTCAGTAGTTGGTGGTACGGTAGTTGGTGGTTCAGCGGTAGTTTCTTCAACGGTTGTTGGTGGTTTAGTAGTTGGTGGTGCAGCGGTAGTTTCTTCAACGGTTGTTGGTGGTTTAGTAGTTGGTGGTGCAGCGGTAGTTTCTTCAACGGTTGTTGGTGGTACAGTAGTTGGTGGTGCAGCGGTAGTTTCTTCAACGGTTGTTGGTGGTTTAGTAGTTGGTGGTACAGCGGTAGTTTCTTCAACGGTTGTTGGTGGTTCAGTAGTTGGTGGTACGGGCAACTCACTGCAGCACCAAGTCGCTTGAGGCCAACACAGCTACCTACGCTCCTTCTCCATCCCAATCTATTCAAATCCTTATTATGTACAGGCGTACAGAACTTCCCAGGAAGTTCTCATTTCCCTTAAATATTTCCTTGTGACATCATCCCAACTGAGACGACCTGTCTTTCGTTAAGATGGTTCGCTGAAAAGGGCAGTCTTTAACAATCTGTCATCCTCATCCGCAGAACGTTCCCTTGCTATTTCAATCTTTCTTTCATTATAGCCCCAGAAAACGGGTTAAATTGATCACGTGTGTTGTTTTTGTGGGATCAATCTGAATTCCCTTTGCAAATTCTCTTTGTAATAGGTCCTCACACCTTGAACTCTGAATCAATACTCTTCCAATTATTAAATTGATCACGTGTGTGGTTTTTGTGGGATCAATCTGAATTCCCTTTGCAATTTCAAAGTCAGGAAAAGCCCTCTTCAAGGTTTCAGGAAGCTCCTTCATGATGCTGACTGGCAAGGTATGGCACATGACAAATCCACTTAAAATTAATTCTGCCTGTCTGATTTTCTGTATAGTGGAATCAACCCCAAACTGCGAATAAATGCCAAAAAATCACCTAATGTTTTTTCTGAATGTTGCTCATTTACGCAAAAACTTGAAATTATCTGACTCTTCAGCCAGGTTTGCTGGCGTTTTGCATACCGTCGTGTGGCCACCTTTGCCCGCTACACGGCCTCTTGCAGTGTCAGCGTCCCCGCCAAATAGGCGCTGAGTTCGGCCACGCCGACAGCTTTCCCAATCGGTCTGTCGGGCGGTAGGTTCCGTGCCAGCAAACGCTCCACCTCTTGCACCGATCAAATTGTACACTCTCACTTAATTGCTCTAATTTTACTAGGGTCTGTTACCAAACACGCCATGCAGAAATGAGAAACAGCTGACATCTGGGGAATAACAGAAATGGCATACAACAGCTAGCACGAATACTTGTAAAGAGCCTCAGCGTAGGAGACTTAACCTTGCATGTGATTGACTCGGATTAACATATCAATCCCCATTAAACAAAAAAGTAGGGAGCCTTCCCAAGAAGCTTAGTCCAGTCTGTGTTATCTTTATCAGTTAATAAATACACACTAATTGTCAGTTGTTCGGGGCGAAATTTATGATGTTGCGGTGGATATTCGACGAGGCTCCCCGACCTATGGCGAGTGGGTTGGCGAAATTTTGTCAGATACCAACCACCGTCTATTATATATCCCCGAGGGGTTTGCCCATGGTTTTTGTGTGTTGAGTGACGAAGCGGATATCACATATAAAACCACTGCAGAATATGCGCCGGAGCAGGAAGGGGGAATTCGGTGGGATGACCCAAGCCTCAATATTATTTGGCCCGTGAGTATGCCGTTGCTGTCGCCGAGCAATAACTGTGTCTTTAAAATATTCAGAACTTTTGTATTTGCAACTCTAAGTTCAGCAACATTCTATTTACACTTAGATAAAGAAGAAAATTGTGCCAACTTAACTAAGAATTACCAATTTAGCAACATTTTGTTTATAATCAGAAGAAGAAGATGATTTTACTAACCCTATAAGAATTCAACATAAAGTTAAGCAAGATTATGGACCTCAAAACTTTGAATGAGCTCAGTTGATGAATGTTTTGAGCCAATGGACTCATAACATTGAGTGATCTAGAAGTTGTTATCTCTCGTCGCGGTCGAGTCCGCCACCGGAGTACGTGTCCGTGACGCAGTCGATGCCCTCGCAGTTCTTGATCGCGTAGAGCGTGTCGCCGAGGAAGTGTGTTCCCTGCGCACAGGAAAGCTAGACGGGATGCTTCTCCACCGTCACGCCGGACTCCCGATCGAGATCGGAGATCCGGAAGAGCCCCTTCTCCCCCTGGTCGCTGGCAACGAGCGCGCCATCCGGACCGAGCGTCAGGGCCACCCAGGAGCCCTGGCTCCCGGCGTCCACCTCGAGGAGCGTCTTGGCTGTACCGTCGGAGCGTGTTGCGGTTGATCTGGTTTTAAAGGGCCGTGTTGACCTGGTAATTGCAGTGGAAGATACCGCTGAGGTTGCGATGGGAGTGCTGGAACAACCTACTCATAAACTTAAAAAAATGAAATACCGCCATACTCAAGAGATTTATGGATACATGGCCATGAGTACGGACTTTGCAAAGTCTGAACTCGGTACTTTAATAGCACAACAAATGAATGAAATGACCAAAAATAAAACGTTAGACAAACTAGTCGCACCATACCAATTACCAAGGAATGTCTTTTTGGGGGAAAACATGCACACGGAATACATTTTGCGAAAAAACATCAAAATCTGCAAAAGATATGGATTCAAAGAATTTATGTGTTCGTCTTTTAAACAGTATCCAATGTTTTAAGTCCATTCAGTCTCATAATAGTTCAAATTTAACAACAAAACTTTAAGTCTCCGCAAACCATCGAGTCTAAATATATTTTAGAAATACATACAAATGAAATGCATCTTGCAAAAATGAATCTGTCCACAAAGGAGATGGATGTAAACAATTTACGTCGGTCTCTGTGTTGCCTGTGAGTGTGCAAATGAACGGCTGGGATAAAAGGAGGTGACACGTGGGACTGATCTGGATCATGGGTCACAAGAGGGAAAAAGCCTGTGAGATGTGGCAGGCATTAAAAGTGCGTGGCAGCTAGGAATAATCTGGGCCGTTAATTTCTTTGCCAGCTCTCCCGAGAATTTTATGAGGTGGATGGAATGCCTTTGTTTATCTTGTTTTTTTTTTTTTTTGTGTTTTGTTTTTCGTTTTTTGTGTTTTTTGTTTTTGTATTTTGGGGGATGAGGGATCGCATCGCACCAATAGTCTTAAGATATCAGGAAAGGGCTCATTCAAGCGTGAATTACAACTTTTAATGCCATTTTTAAGTAAACAAAAAGATTGAAAGGCAATAAGCCTCTCTCAAACGTGCATTTTCCCCCAAAGTCCTCCGATCAAAGTTTTATGATAGCCCTGCTGTTCAGTATAGTCGAAAGATTTAATAACTATGTCTTTTAGGATGACTTGACCACCCACAGCCCCCTAGAGAAGGGGTACAAGATATGAAGTTTGCTCATTGATTATATCGCGAAACTGAATTTACCTCCACTTAAAGTCTGGCTTGAACACCTGATTCTCCAATTTGGAAAATCCGTCCTAGCCAGTACGAGCCACCAATCAGTATTACCTGAACCAGCCTCTCCCACTAGACGAACTCGGTTACAAAATAAACTTCTACCCCCTAAAGTGCTAACTAATCGTTACGCCAGCTCATTTGTGCATTTCTTCCATCGATTTTCAATGCTGAGCTGTAGTGTGTGATTTTTGTTTAAATATAAGAATTCTTAAAAAAAAGCTCAATTTAGCTATGTGAGTTTAAGCACACACATATCCCATTGTTTTAAGTACACACATATCCCTTCACTCCGAGCGCACAGCAGCCCATAATTACTATGACACACATGGTGTTATCTCAACTTGCAGAGATAGGGAAATTCATGAAAAAATTAATATCTGAGTTTCGTTTGTCAAGCATTTTATTCAATAATTGAAGTGAGCTCGATGTGGCATGATGTCTAATATACGACGTTTTATTATCCAATGGTAAGCTTATTTTGATCAGGGTATCAAAGAAGTTTCGAAGATGATTGGTCGGTCCAATCCAGTTGTTCGACTTTCCGTTTCTGGTGCTTCCTCGAGTACCAAGTGGGCATTGGTACAACCGATACCGAATGAGCTGACACCGGCACGCCTTGGGGTCTCTCCTCGTGACCAATCCTTAGCCTGTCTTACTACGTAGAACGGGCTGTTTTCAAAGTCGATTTCCGGGTTAGGTGTTTCGAAATGCAGGCTTGGTGCATACTTTTTATTTTTCAGTGAAAGGATCGTCTTGATTACCCCGGTTGCCCCTGCGGCGGCGTCCACGTGTCCAATGTGTGCCGCTTGGCAATGCATTGCCTGATGTGGATTGGAGGTTGTTTGCCGGCAAGGAAACGGCCTTGCCCGCCATTGGGGGTTACCTTGCAGAGGTCCCCGAACATGTCAGCGGCCATGCGATCATTGAAGTTGGCAATGCCAATGACGTGATCGACGTTGCAACTAAAAGTCAGATCAAGGTGACCTGGCTGTATCGGCATAAGGCATCAGATGTGAAGGTCAGCCCGATCCAGGATGCAGTCCGTGCAATCGACATCCCCAAAGCTGAAAAATCAGTCTTTTGTACGCCGTCTCCATTTCTTCTTATTCGTGGGGAAGAATAGGAGTTAGGCGGGCACCTGTCCAGCAAGCGTTCTTGCTGCTGCTGCACATGACATGCATGCGGCGCAGGTTCAGACCATCCCGTCTAGCAATTCATGCAGGAGTCCAAGTCCAGTTGACCTAGCTTGGCTCAGTTCGGGTCCTCCTATAACAATAGGAGAGTAAGGGAGGAGAGGATTGATTCTCTTTTTCTTCTTCCCTTCTCAGAGAACCGTCTTCATTGCCATTTTCAGGCTCGCATTTTACAATGAGGTTTGTATATACAATGAGGACCCTCTGGTGCCCCTTCTGTAGTAATTAATGATATATTACTCGTTTCACTTAGGAGAGGTAGCTCACTCTCACCTAAACTGTTTTTTATATTTATTATTAATTTAGTAGGTTTCCCAAAGTAGGCATGGTATAACAGTGAAAATAGGGAATACGGCGCTTCCAATGCCTTTGTTTGGAGATGTGGCTAAATCAGAAGAAAACATGCAGAAATTTGTAGATCTTACTGCGGATTAAATATTAATAAAAAAAGTTTTTAATTTTTAAATCTATTCTTTAGCTCTAATCTCTCAAAACATACTAACATTCATTCCATTTGAATTGTGTTTACATAGGATACTCAAATCATCTGAATATTCTAAGTTTACCTTACCTTAGATCCTCCAGAGCCAGGGGTAGCGCATAGGGCGTCTACGGAATCTCGCCAGACGCCTCGGAGCTGAGCTGCAGCCGTGACGTCCTCCCACTGTGGTTGAAGAAACATTTTCGCATTACTCAGGTCTTGATCGTACTGTTGTCGTAAGGTGTGTCCTGGTCGACCGGGCGGTCTCAGACCGACATTTCACGGCCCTGCGCCGGATCCTCGACCGGGAGGAGCCGGAATACAGAGCCTGAACTTGATCTGACTCCAATGGCTTAGAGGGCGATTCACGCTTCAGGTCGATTCGATCTGAAGCGATCGCACTCTAGCCGGCCCTCTTCAGGGCATCGACGAGGGCGCCACCCAGGCGTCCCGCATCGGCGGCCGTGACCGTCACCCTCAAATTCTGGCCCGTATCCAGCAGGACGGAAGCCTCGTCGCCGACCTGGATGCCGGTGGTGTCAAGGACCCATTCTTCTCTATAGAAAAAGAGCCTTTCCTTTTGTATAGTGTTTGTTGTTAGAACAAATCTGGCTACTGGTACAAACGTAATGGATTTGTAGCTTATTGATTGTGTAAATAAGCAGTTAAAAGGCCATTAACATTATTTCTTAACATTATTAAATAGGATGGAACTACAAAATGGACAATTTGCAAGAAACATCTTCAAAACGACATTGGTTGAAGTTAAAATCTGGCTACTGGTACAAACGTAATGGATTTGTAGCTTATTGATTGTGTAAATGTTTTATAGATAATCTTTGCAATATAGTGAGTTTTGGGAAGGGAGAGGTAGAATAAAAGCATCCTTTGCAGAAAAATAGTTTTGTTTAAATGAGAATACGGGTAAAGTGGTTAGGTTAGGCTCCTATCAGGACACAATTAGCAAAGATTCGATCTTCAATGAATAAAAGTAATGTCCAGTTATTATAATACGTAATATTCAAGTCGTGATAATTACATGAATAAATGTTTTGTCTTTTGATAAAAAATTGTTTAGCATTAGGGTATGCGTAAAATTAAAATTCCACATTGCAGTATGAAATGAATCTCTTCTAAAATTTTACTGAGGAGTATTAAGAATGAAATTATATTTTGTTACCAGAAGACATGGAATGGAAAATTTTGGCAAGAATACAAAGTTAAATGATGAAAAATCATCTATGCCACAGCTGCAGTTAGCAAACAAGTGCCCCCCCCCCCCCGCCCCCCCCCCCCCAAATTTTTTTCTTCTTTCTTATAATTTCTTGTTTGGTTTTTTGGTTGGGGGTTTTTGTTTGTTGTTTTTCGTCTGTGGTTTTTTTTATTCCTTCCAAAAAAGTAGAAATAATATGCAAATTCTGATTTTATTATTCATGTATGGTGAGCCAAAATTAAAACCTGCATTAATTCAAAAATGTTCAGCAATTAAATAGAAAACAAGTTTTTTCAGCTGAAAGTAGAAAGTAACATTGAAACTTAAAGCAAACAAAAACTGTTACGCATATCAGGGGTTTCGTCCCTCCTCAATGCTTCGCTCTTTACTCTAAAGTATTTTTAGTAGTTTCAAAAGAGCTATTTATTGTAATTAAATGACCTTTGTGATTCAGGGGCCGTCGACACAAGATTAAATTAAATTTCTCTTGGTACTCGAAAAATACCCTTGGTCTTCCAGTTTTGGTTCAATCAAGACCTATAGCGAAATTCTACGACCAATAGCTCAACAAAATGACCTCGGAAAAAAAATAATAAAAACGCATCTTTGACCAACTTAAAAGAAAAACAATAAGAATCTACATTCTGTGCTTTATTGTTAGAAATCAAGTAATTCTGGATAGCATTTTGGCCATAATAGATCTAGCAATCCAGCAAAAACGGCATTCCAGCAATTTGTTGGTGGGTCAAAACTTAGACATGTACCAAGGGGTAGAAAACTTCGGCTTGCTTTGTTAAAAAATAAAAAGCCATAATAGTGGGTCAAAACTTAGACGTGTACCAAAGTCCATGCATGGGAGACACAAGAATTATTAGTCTAGCAGTTTCTCCACGTGTCTCTATTCCCCTAAAGCTAGTACCCCGCTTTTTTTTTCCAATATTAGTATTAGAAATTTGAATGCTAGTCCCCCGCTTTTTTTTCCCCCCAATATTAGAATTTTGAATTTGGTACATACCTTTGAGACTAATATAATTATCAAGCCTTAAAAATTAAAATGATATGCAGACCAAAATTCCAAAGATAGTAAGATTGTAAAATACATTCCCAGTAATGATCTTTAAAATAAAAAAATCCATTCAGTTATTGTTACTAACGTAGCTACGCTATTTGTCAATCGGTTAATGTTAAAGACATAAGTACATATATTAACAAGAAATAAAAATTCTGATAAATTAGTTGCAGAGAGAAGAAATATAAATACATAAGATAGATACATAAATAATATTGTATTTCAATTTATAAGGTATTCTAAAAATTGTGTTTTTTTATATTAAATAGCAAGGTTAAAATAATAATATAAATAAATTAGTGTTATGGAGTAATATATCTATTTAGAAGAAACTGATTAGTTTAAATTAGAATTGAATAGAGTATTTGTTAATCATCCAGAAAACATTCAAGAATTCTGTCTGTATTTGGAGACAATTAGCTTAGGCTGAGTGGAAAACCAGTTGTAGGTATACTTTAATTAAATATTTAATATATAGAGTTGGTATTTTAGCTATGTTAGGTATTTAACAAAATGCGTTCTCTAATATACCCTTTTTTGTTAACCCCGTCAAAGGCTTAGCAACCGTTGCAAAATCTGGTATAAATCTTTGGTAAGATCCCACCAATCCTAAAAATGACCGAACTGTTTTCTTTTTATTTGGGACTGCTGGTTTTGAATCTTGTTTTTTTTTTCATTAAAGGTGTTATAATATCATTCCCCATTTTGTATCCAAGGTTTTCTGTCTGTTACTGCATTAACCAGCATTTATCCGCGTTTCAAGTTAATCCTGTTTTCCTGAGCCTGGTCAACACTTCTTTCAAATCACCAAAGACCAGGTCCAAAACCTTAGAGGTGATATCTTGGAATTGCTTTGAACATATTTTGCGTAGCTCGTTTATAGGAAAGTATATGCTTTCCACGACATGGTATGTGATATTAAACGGGACGGAAGACATATTTTTAGTACTGCAATTGCATGATAATGCTGAGTAAGAAGCGGGGTTATACTGGGTCTGATAACAAGCTACCAGTTTTAAGATTGGATGTCTTGGATGCAATGAAACCCAAGTTACTGTCTTTGCAATTTTTTTTATAATTATATAATTATATCAACTCAGTGGTCCTAAAATATCGTGAGAGGGCTCATTCGAACGGAAATTAAAACTTCTAGTGACCTTTTTAAGTTACCAAAAGACTGGAGGGCAACTAGGCCTCCTCCCACGCGTTTGTTTGTCTCAAAACAGTCCAATCAAAATTTTTCACATAGCCATTTTGTTCAGCATAGTTGAAAGGCCGAATTGCTATGCCTTTGCAGATATCATGACTCCCCACAGCCCATGGGGAAGGGCCTTTTAGTTAAAAAATTCGCCCATTGTTTATGCATAGTATGCTACTGTATCGAGTCGACCGGACGACAAAACCCTTTTCGTGATGCAAGGCGGATGTGCGGCTCACCATCGCAATATAATAATAATAAAGTTGTATGATGGTGGGGCTGGCCGGCGATGGAACGAAAGCAAACCTATATTATTGAATAGCCGAGTCCTCTCATATATGATAGCGTTCGTCATGCTAGATTTCACAAATCGTTTCGTCGTCCTGCTCAGACTAACGGCCTTGATGAACAAAACTGCTGTCGCTCTGCTACTACGAACAAATTAGAAATCGAATTTTCTGGCTGACATCGACCCGCAGGCCATTAAATCACGCGAAGCACTGGCGACCCTTCCGGTTACGCGCAAATCCGATCTGATCGATGCCCAGTCCAAGGAGCCGCCATTGGCGGGCCTGAACGCAACGCCGATCCCGGCCATGGCGCGTATGTTCCAAAGCCCCGGTCCGATTTATGATCCGCAGGGAAAAGGGGATGATTGGTGGCGGATGGGGCGTGCGTTCTTTGCTGCCGGTTTTCGCCCGGGCGATATCGTTCATAACTGCCTGTCCTATCATCTGACTTTACGTTCATTCTATTCTATTCCATTCTGTTTGCTCTGGTTCACCGCATTTTGTGCTATTTCATCGAATTTTCATCCTCTTTTTTTATACATAATGCTTTTTTGTTCTATTCCGTGCTATTTGTTTTACTTGTACCCATTCTGTTTATTACATTCTATTCTATTCTGCTTCTTCCTATTCACTTTTACCTCACACCATTCTCTTCTACTTCACCCTACTCTGTTTACGTTCATTCTATTCTATTCCATTCTGTTTGCTCTGGTTCACCGCATTTTGTTCTATATGACTGGACCGATTCTGACGCTAGAATAGCGCGCTCAAAATTCAGGGCCAAAGAGATAGTTAAGAACTATTGGAGTTTCTTAGAGATGTCACTGACAAGTGAAAGCAAGAGCAAGATAGTCGCGGAGTATGCCCGCGGCGAAAACGACACCGGTTCAACCGAGGTACAGGTTGCGCTGTTGTCTGCAAGAATTTCAGAGCTGACCGACCATTTCGGTGAGCACAAGAAGGATCACCATTCCCGGCAAGGGCTTTTGAAGATGGTAAACAAGCGACGCAAATTCATTAATCTTAATCTTTAATAATTTTTTATTTAATTCAATTCCGCCACCCAGAGTAGCTGATTTTTCATTAATCTTTTTTGTTTAATAATTATTTATTATTATTATGTTTTATATTTAATTATTTAACTTATTATATTTAATTTATATTATTTATATTTAATTATTTTTAGTCATTTATTAAATTTCTTTAATAATAATCTTTTTTCATTAATCTTAATCTTTAATAATTTTTTATTTAATTCAATTCCGCCACCCAGAGTAGCTGATTTTTCATTAATCTTTAGGTATTGGCAGAAATGGAAATAGAGAAATATACTTTTCTTATAAAATTGTGAATTCAGTAACTTAAGCAATATATATAGAGCTTTAAGAAGTGGAAAGATACATTACATTGTTATGAAAAGTAAAATTTTTGATTAGGAAATTTTTGAGTTGACTCTGTTTATTAAAACAATATTTTAAAAAAGAAACAGTGATTAGTCAATACTTTATTGCCTATACTTAAAATTCCCCTTTTAAATGTCTTCTATGTATCTCTTTGCTCTGTGTTTATTATTACATTCCTCTCTGGATATATGCTGGGCTATTTTAAACCTTTGTGTGTTGTTGCTTTTGGTTTTTTTTTTAACTTTTGTTGTTGGTCAGATCAAAATGCAAAACATGCTAAGGTAAAATTCTAGTTAATTGACTTCTTACTATCTCGGAAAGGGTTTAGGTTTGTAAAATGAAACTTTCAGGGATGGGTCTACAGGCTAAAGTATGCCCTGGCAAGGTATTTTAAAGTACCCACCTCTACTCCATCTCCCTCTAGAGGGTCCTGAAATTCGCCTACATGATGTCCGGATCTGCAATGTTTTGGATCATACCTACGGGGATCAATCAACATAAGAATCCTTTTCTATACAAGACATTTCTCTTTCTGAAGTTGATGGGTGTTCAATCACAACTTCACATGCCACCACGATACATTAGCCTAGTGTCTAGGGTGCACGCGATAAGCATTGGGGCAGGCTTCGAAATCCCCAGGAGCTCTATCCAGATAATTTGCTGGTATATGTGACGCCCAACCGGATTTTGTATAGAAGTTAAAGGAATATTTGTCGGATTTTGACAGAAAACCCATAATACTTTCTTGTAGTTCTTTTGGGATTATTTTTATTGCAATAGGATCGAAGGGCGTGACACCAATTAATTTCACTCCACTTATTTCCAGGTGATTGAAAGATTGAGTCGTCTCCCCGAATAAACTAAAATGAGGAATAATATTTACTGTCAAGATTAATTTTGGGGGAGAGGCGCTGAGCCTACTCCCGCTCCTTACAAATCCTCGAAGTGTAGAACTATTTGAAAAAACGTGTACTTTTCTTTAATGTGGTAGCCAAAAAAACTTATGTAGTTGACTGTATTTTCAACACCCCTCGCACAACTCGCCCTTGGCCCTAGGGGGGTTTTGTTGACTCCACAGTTATTGTTATCTGATCTTTTGACCACTTTGAACAAACAGGCCATTTTAGAATTGGATATGTTTGGAAGAGAATGGGCATGGAGAGGGGGCTAGTTGCCTATTCAATCACTTTTGACTCTTATAAAAGGCACTAAAACTTCAAATCTCCAATCACATGAGTCTCCTATAAAGTTTATACAACCACCCTTTCTACAAAAACCTTATATGCCCCTGGGGCATAAATTACAACACTTTGTCATCAGAAGGATCACGGATGCGTGTGTGTTTGCTTTGTTTATTTTTTCTCTATTTCCCTAGGGTGATTGTATCGACCTGGCGGTCGGAGAAAATCACGAGAGGACTCATTCAAAGGGAAATAAAAAGTTCTAGTGCCCTTTTTAAGCAACAAAAATGGAGGGCAGCTAGACTCCTTCCCATGCTCATTTTTTCCAATGTCAAGCGATCAACATTTTGAGATAGCGATTTTGTTCAGCATAGTCGTGTTAATAACTATAACTTTAAGGATGACTTAATCTGATCCGACCTGCCGAATGATCTCAACACAATGGTCGACGTCGTCACCGAAGTAACCGGGGTGGCCCTTCATGGGGTGGGTGTCGTCGAGTGTGTTGAGATGCTCGAGGCAGAGTTGGACTCCCTTTTCCTCAGCGAACGCCATGACCTTCTTCCAGCAGGTGAGGCAGACTGTGTTGTCCCACGAGAGCGAGGTGGAAGCCGAGCACGCTGAGGAGCTGGAGAGGCTCAGGTATCCCCCCCCCCCCCCCCCCCCCCCCCCCCCCCCCCCCCCCCCCCCCCCACATAAAAGTGAGTAGAAATTACATGAGTTGGGCTCAAAACCCCCTAAGCCTTCCATAATTTGTACTTTACTGATTTTTTTCAATGTATTTCACTTTTGTAATTTTAATATGTCAAAAATTAATTAAGATTCTAAGAAATAAATATCAGCATATATATACTAAACTGACAATAAACAATCAGTTTTATTCATTCTTAACTTACATTACTTTTATTTTGAATAGGATATTTATTGTAATTTTTGTTCGTTTTTGGTTTAATTTATTTATTGATGGTGATTTGTGGTCACCGCAGGCACACCGGGAAACTGGTTTCGCAGTTGCACCAGCCCACCCAAGCCGTGCATACCTGGCATATTCAGGTCCAACAGGACCAAATCGATATCATCGTTCTGATCGATGATCTCTATAGCACCATCAAGCCCCGAGGCTTCCAGCAAAGTGCTTCCAGGAAAGCCATCAGCAATTACACGAGCAATAGCCTCGCGGAAAAGCGGTTTATCATCTGCGATCAGTATCTCGTACATGGACCGAAATCTCCTGTCACCATGTAGCGCTGGGTTATTGTGTGTCGGTCCACATATAGAGCTGGAACCAAATATTGCCGTTGCCGGCCTCGTAGATCTCCTCCATCGGCGTCAGGGCGCTGGTCGCCGCGGTACAGGGCACGCCCATGCGGGCGGCCGCGCGCGCCAGCCCCACCTCGCCGCCCTCGCAGACCAGCCCGGCCGAGGCGGTCGGCGAGATACCGAAGGGCATGGCGAATTTCTGCCCGAAGATTTCCGTCGCGGTCGTGCGCTCGGACGACGAACTCGCGGCCTACCTCGAGCACATCCGCGTGGACTGCGTCGCCATTGACAACAACAAAAAATAATAGAATAAGCAATAACCTCAATAACAACGAGATAAACCACAGTATGAAGGGTATCCCCTTGTAGCCCATTAAATTGGAGCTATGACATTTCCTCCCTATATAAATTTCCACGATTCGAATGGAAATAACATCAGCTTAATAGGGCATGAATATGTGTCACACGTATAAAGCCCATTGGAATCAAACAGTTTGTGATAATGAACTTTAAATAAGGAGTGACGCGGCTCAGTAGTAACCGAAAGTCTAAAATACGGAATTTTGATAAAGAATAATCCATGGACAGGCAGTCATGTCTACTTTTTTCTTTGGCCTTCAGTTCCAATACTAGTGAAATCTTCGTGATCTGTGTTTTGATTTGCAGTGTTGCAATCACTCAGTTCTTTGTATAGGGACTCCTACTTTTTAATGTGTCCCGGTACATGATTCTCAGATATTTCTTGTAATATTGACAAAATAAACTGATTTTCGGGCCCTTTCCAGCCTTTGAGCATTAAATCCCTTTCTGTTGTTCTATCTAATAGTTATGGAGTCTTGCAAATCAATCTGTCCAACGTCATTCAAGTACAGCTGACAAAATTTCTCCTTCTGCCACAGCTAGCAGTATCTTGGCCTCAACCTCTGAGGTCGACCAAAGTCATTCAAGTACAGCTGACAACAATTATTCATCAGCAACAGCTAGCAGTATCTTGGCCTCAACCTTTGAGGTCGTCCAAAGTCATTCAACTGCAGCTCACAACATTTCTACATCAGCATTGGCTAGCAGCATCTTGGCCTCAACGTTTGAGATTGTCCAACGTCATTCAAGTACAGCTGTTAGCAGCTCCAGGGCTTATCACTAACTGTGGTCCCGTTTCTATCTTTAACTGGGATAAGTCTGGATTGACTACTCCCTCTTAATTTATTAACATGCCAGTACAATATTTTACTATTATGCCGTCTAGCTAGATCTTCCAGATCCTCGTCAATTGTATCCATGTTCTTCGGTTCATACCTTCTTAGTTCATATTTTAATACTTTCTCCACTTTCTTTACATTCCTTTTGTTTTCGTATGATCTATCACTCAGACAATTCTTGTACAAGTCCCTTCTCCTCTCTAATAAATATAAAGCTATGGCCAATTAGATGACTAACAGGGTCTAAGTTAGTTCTAGGTCTAGAATTCTAGATTGGCCATAACTTTCTCTACGTAACTCGGACGGAGGAGACGACAGCGCCAACGAGTCAAGAATGGTCGAATTAGCTAGGAACGCCATCGACCCCCCCCCACAAATGCTCAAAAAAGGCCTGGGGCGTTGATGGTAAAAATTGAATTTCTCTCGCCGAGTTGAGCACGTATTTTACCTACAGCGCCCTTATACGTCACGCGTATTTCCGCCGTATAAAAAAAACTAATGTCAATTCTTGGAGTACCGTTATGAGTTAAAACCTAACGACTATATGTTAGGGTTTTCTGTACGTTCACAAGGGTTGAGTAATGTTATTAATGGGTCGCAAGATGTAACTTTAGACTGGAAGTTAAAAGGATACCGTCATGCAAAGAGTATCACTTACGAAAACCGTTATACGCGTTTGACCTATGAGCATGAGAACGGAGATAAAATTAGTAAGTTATCACAGGCAGGTGATGATGATGAAATAGAAGAAGATGATGATGATCAGAAAGAGAAATAGTGTGAGACTATTTGTATAAAACCCAAAAGCACATATATGCACTTATTAAAAAAAAAGCCCTTCTAGCCTTAGCATTAATCAGAGTCAATTATTAGAGTTGAATTGATCAAGAGTAATAGTGTGTTTTTTTTCCAAACTTTCATTTAGAACTGATGGTCGTGGAAATTTTGAGGAGGGCGTACGGTTTGATGACATATTCGGATTTATATCGCCGTCTTGTGTCAAAATCAATCAGAGGTCATCGTAACACCCTTCAGTACTATGTGTCACCGTAGCCTCAGTTGGCATACTGGATAAAGGAAACTCATACGTCACGGCGATCGCGAACATCGTCGCTGCGGATTTGTTTGCAGACCATTATTGGGGTCATCGATATTTTGTCACCTTTTTCATTCGACCGATTCCGAAGCAAATCTGGCCAACGAAGTACAGGGATATGGGAGCGCGCTGGTTGTATGTGTATGGAGACGACGGATCCGGCGCGGGGCGGTATGCAGAGGCTGTCGGCTTCAACTTGCCTGCCGGAGTATCGGCTTCAAAAATGATCGTTCGGATTTTGTCTTTAAGCACTTTGTTTCTGTCCTTAAAGGGGCTCATTCTTATCTTGTGCTCATTGAGCTCACTTAATGGGCTCATTCTTATTATCAAATCGTGTTAGATGACAAAAGATAGAGAGACAAGGAATAGGGGACAATCCATCCATAGGCCCCCGCTAGAATAATAAAAATCCAAAGCAAACACATCATAATGTTATAGGCGAAAATCATGTCGTTAACGATGGTCGCAAAAATGAATGCAAAGAGGCGCCATAAATAGAAGATGGCGCCACAGTAGAGCCATGGAACTATTTTCTTTTGCCCACCGGCATCTGGCTGTCATCCAAGGATTGACCATGGCTGAGCTTGGTCTGGCGACCGTCGGCCTGCCATTTCGACGTGGCGCCGATCACCACGGCGACCTGTTTTCCGTTCTTGTCCAGCATCTCGTGGACCTCCCGTCCTGTCTTGTCTTCTTTCCTAGATTCTTGGTTATCACTCTGATCAGGCTTTTGTGACAAAGATTTGCTCATATCCTCTCGAGATTCAGCAGTCTGGTGTGGATGAGATTCAGCAGCTTCGTGTTGTTGATCCTGTTGCAAGGGTTCGTCTCGGCGGCATCGCAGGCCGTCGTGATCCCGACCGGGGTGCAGATCTTCGCCTTCATCGCCACGCTGATGGATAGCAAAGTCGAGTTTGTCTGTTGCGATAATCCGCACGCCAACGAGTTGATGATTCATATCCTGGCTGCTTTCGCCCAACACGAGCGAAAGCAGATTAGCAAGCGAACCAAAGAAGGACTGGCCGCAGCCAAAGCCAAAGGCGTCAAGCTCGGCAATCCGAGAATCCACGAAGTGAACCAGCCGCGCCAGGAGGAGGCGGATGCTAGAGTAGCGAGTAGTTTTTTCATTTTTTTCACTCCTCTGGTTGTGGCTCCGTCTTCATTGTCCTCTTCTGCGTCTATAGGACGGATGCCAGAAAGTCACGGCGCGCTCAAGCAAGGCCAGCAATCCGTAGGACAGCGAGCCGGCAAGAGCCGCCACGAAGATTTCAGCCCAGACCATGTCGATATTCATACGACCGACCTCGGTTGAAATTCGAAAGCCCATACCGACGATGGGCGTACCGAAAAATTCGGCTACGATGGCACCGATCAGCCCCAGCGTTGACCAGACCCTTTCATCGTGAACCCTGCTGCTTATCCCGAACCCAAGCCGAATCCGCCGGCCGATCGTGAGGTCAAAGACGCGCAATTGATCTTCAATTCCGTCTGGAAAGAGTTGGAATTCGACAAGGGGAAACTGAACCTTCGCTTCCCCACCGAATTGATCCTGCTGGGTGGAGCCCCCGGTGCCGGCAAGGGCACCAACACCGACTTCATCCGCCAGGTCCGTGACATCACCGCCGAACCGATCGTGGTCAGCGAGTTGCTCAGCACCCCCGAAGCGCACCCCGCTGGCGCCATCCCTGCTCACCATCGTGGCCAGGGTAAAGAGCGCCGACGTTCGAAATTCGAGCAAAACTCGTAGCAACTCAAGGTTTTATCCCCCGGATGTTTGTGAACAAGGATTATTGGCAGCAAATACGTTCGTTGGAGATCCGGGGGTCAGCGTCGTAATTTTCGTCGAGAATCTGACGAATTTCGAACGTCGGCACCTTTTATCCTGGCCACGATGGTGGACGAAGCTTGAGCAGATTTCAAACTGTCAAAGTGATCAGTTTTGTTTCGCGTTAATATGTGCACACTACTACTAATACTACTATCACTGCTATATTTAGTGCTACTACTACTTCTATTGCAAGCAGTAGTATATAATTACTTCTGTTGCAGTAGATGCAACTATCTACTTCTATTGTACTTCTACTTCTATTGCTATACTACTTCCATTGCTACTTCTACTTCACTTGTAAAGGCAATAAGATAATACTACTGCTGCTACTAGTACTACTGCTATTACTATTAATACTACTGCTAGTAATACCAATACTACTGCTGTGACTACTATTACAATTATGGACGGCGGGCGTGGGAATCGTAAATTACTGACATAATATCGACGTTGTGTCATCGTCAGACGGCAGAAGGTAAACGAACGTTTTTATCTGTGATATAGAAATTACAAATTGAAGCGACAAATTCAAAATGGAAGATGAATGGGTTTGTGTGTTTTCGAAAATGTTAAGTCTATCACCAAAAAATGCGTTCTATATGCTATTTTACGCCGGTATAAAAAGGCACAAATCCAATGCCAAAGAGCGAAGCATCGACATGACGTTGGCTGTCGGTCGACTTTGCAATTTCTTGATCAGTGCCAACCAGGTTGGATCGGCCATTATCCAGTAAAACAACGTGAAATTGCTCAGGCCCATCCAGGTCTCCCGGTTGGCGAACGCCAGAAGAAAGCGTCGTGTATACAGACATATCTTGGCCTGTTGCGGATCGCCCTAAAAGTCTTAGTAATAATAATGCATCATCAAGTTTAGGTACCACTTTTTCTAAGCTCGCAGTGACGATGTGAACCTTGCTGCCAAGCTTGAGTTATGATTTATTGCGCTAATCAAAACTTCTGCCACAAGACCAGAAATTAAGAAATTCCAATACTTTGCAAAAATAACTATAATAGAACTATTTATTCTAAATCATTGACATATTTGTACTTTATTGTCACGCGTTTCCTGATAGCATATTAGCTGGAAGATACTTGAGTAATATCTAAACATTGGAAAGGCTTGAAAAAACTCGTTTTGAAATGTTCACGCGAGGGCACAGGTTGTGAACATGAAGATTATTATGGAACGTCCATGAAACTCGTAAGAAACTCTGATTTCGTTTCTGTGCAAATTAGGCACATGGCATATTCCACCATTGGTCGGCCGAGGATCTCACCCGCGCCACCTCCGCGCTTCGAGCAAGCGAATCGCGATGAACACGAAGAACGCGATCCACACGAGGAAGAACACGATCGCGCGACTGTCGAGCACCCCCAGCATGAACGATCCCTGATAGCGCGAGATCACGTCGGCGTTGATGATCGCCTGGCGCAGCCAGTGGTCGCTGCCCAGGCCCAGGGAGAGCCCGGCGAACGGCAACAGCACCACGGCGATGTTGGCGATCAGCGCGATGAACGAGCCCGACATATAGATGTCGCAGGAAACTAGAGTAAAGCATACGTAACAATCTTGACAATGGCGTCAAACTTTGAACATATTTACTACCCAAGTGTTTCTTAATTCGTTCAATCGGATATGTGGTTATAGAATGTTTTCTTTACTTCCCTACACTCTAATGAATTCATATTTTTATGCTAGTATTTATTCTTAAATTACACTTTAATCTTACATGGTAATACAAACCAAGAAATATGAATGACAATGCTTTTTTTTATTTCACTGTCATAGTAGTTTCACAAAAATGTAAAACTTAATGAATAGTTATTTGATCTTTGAACAAAATTGAACAAAATAGCTATCTCAAAATTTTTATCGTAAGATTTTGGGAATAAAGTGGAATGGGGAGGGGTCCTAGTTGCCCGCCAATTTTTGGTCACTTAAAAAGGGCACTAGAACTATTAATTTCCGTTGAAATAAGCCCTCTCCTGATCTCCACTGGGTCGATATGATCATCCCTGGAAAAAAACAACAAACAAATAAACACACATCCATGATCTTTCTTTTGACAAAAAAAAACAAAACAAAATTCCACATTTTTACAGAGATAGCTATTAATTTTCGGATGGTCTTTCGTATACAGCCCTCACTGGGAAAATTAATACATTTTCTATTAATAAAGTAACAATTGAGTCGTGAAAGACAAACAGATTTATCCTTGCGATTCATAATAATAAAACCCCTTTTTGTACAAGTGTATGACTTAAATTGAAAAATAATTTTCTTCTAAAATAACAAAAAAATATCTAGTTTTTTTTTAAAGTAAAACAGCTTTAAATTCAGAAAAACTTTTGGGTAAGCTGTGCAAAAAGATCAAACAGCGACCCGGAAAGGACTTTATTATACAATAACGACTTACTCAGTATAAATAGAGCAAGGTACATTAATTAAATTATAATTCAAAATTTTTTAGTAGTTGTAATAGCAGTATTTCGGAGACTTCCATTTAAGAACGTTAAAATGTTTCAAAGACGTCTTAAGATGTTTTCCACATGAAGAGTTTAATAACACAAAAACAAGAATACAAACATGGAATAAACAATGCATATTAACTGACTTAACATTACCAAAAATTCTTGCTAACATTATAAACTAATTTGTGCTTAATTAAACTTCTTCAACTGATTAGTTGCAATTCCCTTTTTCTTATTATTAGACGTTTCTGTTCTTTTCTGGTTTTTATCGGCATTGAGCATGCCTCGTTTGACGCATCTAAGGAAATTAGAGGTTTTTTTTTATCATTCCTTGTCCTTTTTGGGTGGTCGGTGTTTATCCCCCCCTGGTGTTTCTCCCAGAAATTAACACTCTTGTAAATTACTCGCCAAGAAAAACACATGGAAAAGCCCCCCCAGATAACAAGACGCCCACGTAGCAGGTGGAGCTTCAATGCCTTTGATGGCCGGCAGTTCGGGCAGCCACACTTCCAGCGCCTGGCGGAACTGCTCCTGCAGCACGGGATCGGCGGGGTCGGTCTCGCCCATCTTGTCGACGATGGCGTCGAACTCGGCGTTGCTCCAGCGCCAGAAGGTGGGGGTGGCCGTGCCGGTGGGCTGCACGAAGCGGCTGTGGTACTGGCGCAGCACGAAGTAGGGGTCGCGCATCGAGCTGAAGTTGCCGATGAGGTAGGAACGCGCCGTGCCCTGGCGCAGGCGCGAGTTGAAGTCCGAGGTCATGCGGACATCAGATTGGCCAGGGTCAGTTAAGGGTCGGCCTCTACATCAGGTTTATTTGTGCTAAAATAGTGATTTTGTTTTTAGCCCGTTTTAGGATCTGTTTTTAGAGTTCATAGTTCATGTTTTGTCAAATTTGATATTTTGGAGATTGGAAGTGAGTTATTTTCTCCAACTCTGTGAGATTATCTTTCAGGCAAGGTAGGGAAAGTCGAGAGGAACCGTCATCACAGACAGAAGGGTTCATTTACCTTCAGTTTAATCATAAACTAGTTTTCAGAGTTGTCCTTGCTACAAGTTTTTTGATCACCAACTTGAAGCTCCTGACAAGAAATCTCTTTGAATGGCATGTTTTGAACAACCAAAAACCATAAATTTAGTTTTTGTAAAATTTAGTTCTAGATTATTGGAAACAAACCATCAATTAACTGAGGTAACACTTGCAATCAAGTTTTTGGTCAATGTTGATGAATCCCTTGCTTTAATGCTTTAATGGTATGCTCTAATGGTATAGCTGTGTCATCTGCAAATAGAATTGCATGAATAATATTTTCCTGCAAAACTCATGGAAGATCTGCTTCTTGCTGTGAGCGCTGATGAGAGCCCTTCCATCAATGGTGGTTATGGTGCTAGAGACTGACTTCCGGTCCACCTTACACTCTGCCCATCTGGCATCGTATAAGGCCACCACTCTAAGACATTCTGGTGCTCTCAGCTTGATTGGTTGGTAGTTGAACTTGAGGTATCCGAGCAATCTGCCCAGTGCTTTCCAGTGATCTTCTCCTGGACATGACAGATGTGATGTTAGGTCTCTTGCTGCATTGGCGCAGTCCGGTAGCACCTTGGTTACAGCAAACGCCTGATATTCATGTATTGCTTGCCAAATAGTTGTGCACTGTAACCCGTTTTTTTAAAAATTTCAGGGTTCTTCTCGCCCTTTTACTGAGAATTTATCTAATACTGTTACAATTTTTTTCTCCTGAAGAGTGAGCTGTTAGAGGCGCCCTTCAGCTACCCGAGATCTAAGAGATTAATTTCATCTTTTTAAGTTGATTTCCCGGCCCATACTTTTCGTGATTTCTTCCTTCTGAGATTGAGAGCTGAAGGAATAACATTTTATATACAAATGTATTTGAATTTCGGTCTGGCCCAGGATGTTGGTCATCTCCGAGCCGGCATAGGTGGTGGGGATGGCGATCTGCGGCAGCCCGACATGCAGCGCCATCATCGATCCCTGGCTGAAGCCGAACAGCGCCAGATCGCCGTCGCCCAACCCGTACCGCGCCAGGTGATGGTCGAGGAACCCGTCGACCGCCGGCGCTGCCCCGCGCACGCCCGCGGCGATGTTCTCGGGCGATCGGTCGATCAGGCTGAACCATTGCAGGCCGAACGGCGCGCCGTCGCAGGGATGCGGCGCGTCGGGAAACGACAATCGGGACGTCTTCCCGTTCTTGCCGGCCGACGACGCACCTATCTCGTCAGATTTATGACTATTCGCTGTTCAACTGGCAGCCCGCGCGAACGCAGCGTTCGAAGGCGGCTTTTGTCGCCGCGTCATACTGACCGTCGGCCTCCTGATCGAGGTAGCCGTTCTCCTTGAGCCATGACTGGGTCATCTTGACGTAGGCCCCACCGATCTGCAGCGCGGCATCGTAAAGCTCCAACGCGCGGTCTAGATCCCCATTCAGGACATGGGCCGCCGCCAGTTTGGTAATCCCCAGGTCCGCGCTGCCGGCGATGGTGACCGCCGCTGTATCGGTGTTGTTCGCCGCAACGGGATCGATGATCGCAGGGTTGATGTTCACATCCACCGTGTTGATCGCGTTACCAGGGCTCACGGCCGCCACATTGAGCACAATGTTGTCGGTACCGCCGCTCAACAGGAAATCCGGACTGGAGGTGTAGTTACACGTCACGATGCCCGTTGATTCAATACAGGTGTACTCCAACGAGGTGGTACCGATGAAACTCACCTCTGGCGGCAAGGTGATAGTCCCTGACATATTCAAATTTAAAAGTCAGACATTTTTTTGGGACCTGTATAATTTACAAACAAAATTTAAATCTAATCAGTTAAGGCAATATTCTACAGATTTAAGGTACTGATTTCATAACTATTGGGTATGTAGAGTTAGAAAAAATATTTTTTAGGGTCTATTTTCATGCTAGAAATTATTTTTTTTTGGGGTTGATGCGTTGTACCCCTGCCTGAGCACCCCTATCCCAAATATACCTGGGTCCCCCCCCCCCCCTGGTAGGAACATCCTGCTTAAAGTCAAGAGAAATAAGTTCCAATGGTGCTGCTGTAATCAAAGGAGCTACTACAAGGCATATAATCAAAACTGAGCCTTCTCAAGTCAAAAAACTAGCAACCACCCACAATAGTCTCACCCACCTAATAAAAAGACGATACAAAAAAAGGCTGAATGGTCTTGACTGTAAAGCACATTTAATGCCTAACATAAAAAGAAGAAGAAGAACCACAGTTTCATCTCGGTTAAAAAATCACGAAACCCATGCTTCTTATTGTAAGATCTCTGAGGTTAAAATTCAGCAAAAGAATAATCTAATAAAATATACGAAAAAACGAGAATACTATCTATAAAGAAAACTATGGACAATCTAAAATTCCATTTTAGGACAATGATCTATTAAACTTTTTTAATACATTTAGAGTAGGGCTACATAGCCCCAGCAACAACTGAACTTGTTCAAACCCTTCTATACTGCAGAAGGATTTTCATTTGTATTGCTGCTCATATATTACACGAGCTGTTTAACAACAGTAAAGCGACCACTACTAATTAGAATTAAAATAAATTGTAAAATTTTTAACCACCTGACCCAGGAAGACCTGCGCGCTGACGAAGCGGTCCGCTTGCGCCGTCCCGGTCAGGAGCAGCTGGAGCTGCCCCTTGGGGGTCTGCGTGACCTTGACGCTCGCGATGTTCGCCCGGATCTCGAAGCGCGGATCGGCCTTCAAGGCGGCCGCGACGTCGAGGTCGTCGCCAAGGTCGAGGGTCAGCAGGATCCGGGCTACGGCGAGACGGCCAAGATGCTCTCCGAGTCCGCGCTCTGCCTCGCCCTCCTGGGCCAGGAGCTCTCGTCCGGCGGCGGCATCTTACGAACCTAAAAAATCATTTTCTCTCGACTTCTTAGTATATACATGAGTATACATTTATCCTTGAATAACCAAATAGAAACTGCTACTCTGACTTAAAGGAAACGGTTATTAAGATCAACCCCTGGTAAATGTGGTGGTAAAAAAAACCTTACCTTTTCGCGGCACTTTCTTTTTCAGTTTCTGTACTTCAGAAACTGCGTTCTTCGTTTCACTTTTTATTTTTTTAAGATCTGAGAATGAAATAAGTTGAAATAAATTACTTATTTTAATTCATTGAAATGATCACGAGCAGCCTGATCGCACTCACCCTCGCCGCGGCACCGATGCCCGTCGAGGACGACGTTCCTGCCATGGGGTTCTACCGCGCCCAATCGGGCCTCGCGGACTGGGAGGCCAGTGAGGAGAGGCCGCGGCCCACGATCCACGTGACGCTCGAGGGCAAGCTCGTCGCCAGCGGCGAGGTGCGACCCGTCGTCGACCGCGTGATGCCGATGACCGAGGTGCGCGACGCCCACCAGCTGCTCGAGGACGGCAAGGTCCTGGGCAAGCTGATCCTCGATCCTGTCTTAAAATCTATAGCCCAATTTTCCAGCTCGTTGAAGAATTACCTACTCAAGCGTCACATAGTTATGGCCTTTGTATGACAGGTAGAAATACGCCTGTAATTTCATATTAAGCACATGTTTGTCAAACAGAATGTTGGTCCGTTTTCTTGATTTAAATTAAAGTTTGGCTCCTTAAGTAAAATAATACCGCTATACGAAAAGGCTGTACAAAAAATGTGGTTCAATCCCGTTTCTAGGGCTATAATGAGAGAAAAGTTGAGATGGTTAGGGCACATTCTGTGGGGAGGCGAATTCCCCAGCAATAATTGAAAAACGACTGGAAATTAAATTTTAAAAAATGAGTGGAAATTACCCCCTCCTCAGTTCCTCACTCTTTGCGCTAAAATTTGTCTTTTTATTCCAATTCCTTAAGAACGGCTGCTGAAGCAAGAGGGCCGTTTATTTAGAAATAGAAGATATTTTAAGGAAACTAAAGACCTTTAGCGTATAGAGTGAATGATTTAGGAGGGGACATCACCCCTCATACACGAATTTATTTCTATCCTTTTATGTTTTAATGTTGCGGATCCGTGGCCGGTGTCCAAGAAGTTGCGTGAGATGATGGCAAAGGGCGAGATGAATGCCACCCAGCTGGTTTGCTTTGGTGATACAAAGCCCCCCGAAGAACTCTACGACCTGCAGAACGATCCGCACGAGATCCACAACTTGGCAACCGATCCGAAGTTCGCTCAGATCCTCGCCGAGCACCGCGACACTTTGTCCGGGTGGATCGAAGCCACCGGAGATCAAGGACAGGAGGTGGAAAGCGACTCAGGTCTGCTGGCCACGCTCAAGCGATGGAAGCAGCTTGTATATTTTTTTCTATGACTTTTTATTTAATTTCTGCTCGGTTTGGGTTTCATATTCTTTAATAATAATTTCTTATAATTTCTTCATTAATATTAGTCCTTGTATGTTTTTTGCTAGGGCTTTTTATTTAATTTCTGTTCGTTTTGGGTTCCATTTATTCTTTAATAGTAATTTCTTGTCGTTTCTAGTTTAAATTTTGGCAATTATTTGTATCTGCTGATCTGAAGTATAATATGGCCTATACTTTTCTTTGAAAAACTTCTTTTTCGAAAATTTTTCTGGACTTTTTATTTCAGATATTATAAATAGGGCCCGACCGACATATCGGCTGGCCGATATGGGGTCAGTATCATTATCGGACATTTTTGTGCGCAACCTATTCAGGATATGGCGCCAGATTTTCTCAGGTAGTTTTTGCTTGTCAATTTCTACTGAAATGACTGGGATTATATCTTTAACCCGCTCATCTGCGCGCGTTAGTTCTTCTCTTACTTCAAGTGAGTTTATGCCTTCCTGCGTGCAGAGTACTAATAGGCAATCTGAAAGGTCAATCAAATCAGAAAAAAGATCTACATGAATTTGGTGCCTCCAAGCATTAAAAAGAAGGAAAAGAAATTTCATGCCGTGTAATGTCGCACCAGCACCACCAGAAAATTAATTTACAAAAGATCGCTTAATCAAGGATATTTAAGTTTTCTTAAAACCAACAATAACGGAACCAGGGCAAAAGCCAAAATATTCTTGGATTCTCCTTCAATGCCTGTTGTGCTTCAAAGCATTTAAATAAATAATTATCATGCTAAGAGGGAGACAGACATCTAAACTGAAACTATTTCAGCATTCGGCATAAATAGAATAATTCTTGCTTTAAGATTTATTTAGTCTCAAATTAATAATTGATACCAAGATACATGAACCTTATTTTTAAATATTGGATTAGTTGTAGGTATCTGAGTCCCTCCCCCGCCCTAGTTCTCAGCTGTTTTTGACAATTTTCCTCAAATTTTCTATCTTTCATTATTTGATTTCTTTTTTATTGTCATTCAATGAACTACGGTCTCCCACAAGAACAGAACTTACGAATGAGAATTCGGTTTGGCTAGCCGATACTTGCCACGTTCAGCAGTATTTTAATTCTTCTAATTTTGGCTTTAAGTGGGTTAAATTGGTTTGTTTTTTTCACTTAGACTCTCCAAGTTGTTTTGGTTTTCTTTGCTTTTTCACATTTTTTGCCATTTTTCTTGAAAATCTTTTTGTTTCGCCTTAAAACCCAATTTTTGTTCGTTTTTTCTTTATATAACGGCAGGCCAATGTGGTTTAAGAAATTACCTAGGTCGTCTTCCTTGCCAGTTTTTGCCCTGGGGGCCAATCGCGGCCAAACATGGAACTGCCTCAACATTTCAAGGTAGCCGAGTTCTGTGAGACTGCAAAGGAGCTTCAGTCCCGAAACAGGAAGAAGTGACACCCAAAACAATCAACAGTGAGCGCCTGTGTGTACAAGGACGAAACGATACCCGAGTTTAGTTGACGGAATTGTCAGAAGTTCCAAATTGGACTGACTCGTTAGAATCTCTTGCTGGCATTGACTTAGGAGATACTTTTGGATACTTGATGGACTCCAGTTGGTCGCCCGATAAGCTAAAATTTTAACAGAAAAGGAATGAATACTGAATGTTTGTTGATCAATATGTTGCTTAAATAATTCAGTTATCAGGAAGAGAAAATACCTATTTACTTACTCGCATGGTAAGTTAGGATAACATTCCCTTTCGTGAGACTATCATATGCAATGATGTATGAAAACAAACAGATTTTGCTCTGTTTTTTTCAATAGTCAACAACTTCCACTTGTGTCAAGTAGTTGACGATAGTGAATAAGGCGTATAATTCATAAAATTATGCGCCTTGTACATGAAAATCTGTGATAAAATTTGTACACGCTTCTCTCAGTGTGTTAAAATTAACAGGCTAGTCCTATCTCTTCTGATGTATCGGGTTTTTAGTCATTTCTACCGTAGCTTTTTTCCTTTACAACAGGTTTCGCCTTTGGTCGTGGAGCAGGCTCACCACCTTCAGAACCACCTCCGCTAGCGGCTAATTCCGGATGGCTGGTTGGTAAGTTGTCGTAGTTCGTTCTCTTAGGTGCCTGTGCTTGTTCTACCTGAGCATCCTGTGTTGGCAATTGTCCTTTAAATAAGAAAGAAACTATCTCACGGTTACTCTTATCAACCATTGCCTTAAACAATTCAAAGGCCTCAAACTTTTTGTCTCATCTGCTTCCCTGAAAACTTGCATGAGACCTCTAATGGGGGGAATAATGGAGGTGCTGTCAAATAAGATGAAATGGTGCAGACTATCGACAAATGATGAGCCAAGGTGGAATCAAAAATCTCAGTCCTCACAAGAACAGGAAATTCTATAAACACCACTACCCAGAATGGGGTTGGTTTAACTTTGCCACTGTTGAAAAGGCTCAGTATTCTATTTTAATTTTTAAGTGTGACATTAAATTTATGTTTTTTTAAGGATTCTTTTCAGTTTTGTGCCAACAAAGCTGCTTTGACCAAATGGTGACAGACAGTCTTTGTCAGTAATCCAACCAGCCATAGAGCAAACACTCCTAAGACTATACCACACTGCAAATTAAAAGTTAAATTTTAGGAAAGTCTATTTGCATATTATAATAAGAGTTATGTTGGAGACAGTGAGGCTTTGTAGCCTAAGCCTCGACTCAGTTTGGTACGTCAACAAATAATGATAATGATAATATATAACAGTTGTTTTTTCAAAATTACAAGAAAAACGTGTATGGTGGCAATGAGGCTTTCGATTAATCCTAGGAACATCAGGTCAAAATATTACAGATATTTATCGAAACTCAGAAGAGTCGGACCCACTGACAATAATGAACAGAACACTTGAAGACCTGACAAAAACATCGGACATGAATAAGTAGAACGTTTCAAAAGCGCATGTGTTGCAACAAGTGTTGCACAGAATCCAAATTGGAAAACAAATATAGAAAAACGAGAAGAAATGTTTTGTCTTTAGTAAACAACACCTGATCGAATATAAGAAATAATATTAAACTGGGCCACTTATAATGGACTATGAATAGGTTAATTGTTGTTTTTTTCAATCATACTCTTCTTCTAACTCGATGCCATTTGAAACTAAATGTATGACACAGAAGCGATTTCATTTAAGAGGATAAACAGATTAGAAATATTAACGACCTTTGACTGCTATGACCTCAGGTTTTATGTTTCAATCCACCCCCCCCCCCCCAAAAAAAAAAAAATAAAGAGAAAAAAAAGAAAAAAATTAACAGCTTCGAACACAAAAACCAAAAAAAATCATATTTTTTAAAAAAAAAAAATATCACAACAACATCAAAAATCCCTAAATCTCCAGAGGGCCTTCCTCTGGTATTAAGTCTTTTTGCAGGAATGCAGTAAGATGTTGGACCATCTAATCTCATTATATTTGTACTATGCTTTGTAAAAAAATACTCTTGTACCCACATAATATCATACTTTACAATTAGCCTGATTAGCACTGGTAGTTTATTCCCTAAAGAACCACCTATATTCCAAGATAGGAAATTTATCACAGAAGTCATTGGCTCATGGTTTTGTAGTTTTTAGGGCAGTTAATGCTGTAGCACGTAAACTCTCATATGCGTAGTAGTTTCTGTTCATTTTAAGTTTTAATGGTGCTTCTTACTTTCAGTTGAAAAAAAAACTTTTTCATATTCTATTTTTCATTGTTCTTTAAAAAAAATGCTAAAAAAAATCCTGCGCCTCCTTCATGAAATTTTTTTCCCCATGACAAGTTCCTCCATGGAAACCCCCTCCCCTCAACCAAAAAATCCCCTGAAGCGTATGTACACTTCCCAATAACCATTACTATATGTAAACACTGGCCAAATTTTTAACTTACGGCCCCTCCCACGGGGAGTCAGTAGATATCTCTTTTACAAAAGTATATATCTTTTATATCTATTACTAGATAATAGTAGATATTTCTTTTAAAACAGCAGATATCTCTCAGATATATATCAAGAGATATCTCTTTTTATGTCAGTAGATATCTCGCAGCTATCTAGCAGTAGATATCTCTTTTTATAACAGTAGATATCTCTTTATATCAGTAGATATCTCTCAGATGTCTAACAGTAGTTATCAGTAGATATCTCTTTTTTTATATCCATATTCAAGAAAATGAATTACGATTGTTTTCGACGCCACATCCAGCCAGTCGTTGAAATCGCCGTCTTTCTCGTCCAGCAGGCGCGTCATCGCATCCCCATCGGCAATATCCTTGCCGAACCCGTTCATATAGATGCGGGCGGCCTGCCGGCTTGCATAGGTCTCAAGACATCCCCGGTTGCCGCAGGCGCACAGATTGCCGTCCTGTTCGACGACGATGTGTCCGATTTCACCGGCATTGCCAAGGGCGCCGCGATAGACCTGGCCGTCGAGCACCAGCCCCACCCCCAGACCGGTTCCGAAATAGATGAAACACTGGAGTCGACTCCCTGTAATGGCTTCCCAGCTCGGCAGGTCCTTGTGCTGTTGACCGGTGCCAAGGAACTTTTGATATTTATTCTCCTTGTAATTATGTTTAAATTATTCATATTGTGTAGTTCATGAGTTGTTTCGGTTCAGGTTTTTCCTGCATGCCAGAGGTTATCAAAGTAAACATGAATGCAGCTTATTGTAATATTAAATGTTACACCAAGGTTCCTAATTAATTATATTCTTAATTATGTAGTTTAGATTAAGTTAATACTAAATTAAGTAATAGCGCCGTCTGGGCGCCCTGGTGGTCCGGTGTGCCGGGTCTGATCCTGGATCTGCTGCTGCTCGACTTCTTGATCTACTGGTGGCACCGGGCAAACCACGTCGTGCCCTTTCTGTGGCGCTTTCACGAAGTGCACCATCTGGATGCGACGCTCGACAGCACGTCCGCCGTGCGCTTTCACTTCGGCGAAGTGCTGATATCCGCCTTGTTCCGGGCGGGGCTGATCATTGCCTTGGATATTCCGATCGGTTCGGTCCTGGTGTTCGAGTCAGTGCTGCTGCTGGCCCTTTAATCACATTCTGTACCATTTGCAATCATAAAATAGTTATGGATGATTTAAATTGCCTTTTTCTTTCTTTTTCTTTTTTTCCTTTTTCTTTTCTCTCTTCGTCACCTTTGTCTCAGGTGGCTCGGGATTTCAGTAGGCGATTCAGTTTTAGCTCTGTGGTGGAAAACTTTATCTGATATTAATGATAAATTAAAAATGGTTTATGCTAAGCTAGTTGCAAATCGTGATCGTTATAATAGGTGTGGTCTTGTGAATTTATTCAACTTTTTGCGACCATGCCGCATGGCGGCGTCGGTGTCCCTGTCGGCCACGGTGCTTGGCCGCCGCCACTATCAGGTCGTGGGTCTCTCCCGGTCAGGGCCTCGATCAGGTCGACAAGAATACCGGGCACGACCAGCGGCGGCGGAGCGCCCGTACGCTGGTGGAGCGCGGTCTCGGCGCTAGCAGGAAGGTGTTTCTCCTCGTCATCCTCTTCTCGCCCGCCATCAATCTGTTGATGCTGACGATCCCGATCTACCTGATGCAGCTCTCGGACCGCGTCCTGTTGTCGGGAAGTACGGACTTCTCTTCTAGGGGCGAAGCGGTGGTTTTGAAAAGACTTGACCCCTTCCAGCTCCTTAGCGGACGGAGCTGTCCCCTTTCGAACTGAAACCAAAGTCTGCAGATGTTTGCGTGTCAACTTAAGTTGGTGAAGACACGCTGTGGTGGACTGTTCATGGACAGGTGGAGCGGCTGGTGCTTCACACACACGAGAGAATGCCCCCTTCGTATTGGTTGCCTTGTACAACCATTGATCCCGCACCAATGGCGTTTTGCTCCGCAGGCACCAAGGGACAGGAAGCAACGTTCAACCAGGGTCCTGGTTGAACTTCGCTGAAGTAAGCACTTGGCCGTGCCAACGGTTGATAAAAACCTTCCTAAGGCTCATAGAACCCAAAATTTTACTTCGAAACTCTACCAAAGTAAAAATTAAGAAACGGAACTTTTTAGGTTCTACTCCAGTGTCTAAATATTTAGTTTTAATATGGCTCACTTTTTACACAGTTGATATCCCGTATCCCACCCTTGGCGTGGGATACGGGATCCCACGCCAATCCCGTATCCCTTGGCGTGGTTTGGTCATTAAGGGAGTTCGACGAACTGTCTTCGCAGCACAACAACCCCGAATCGGAAGAGTTCTTCTCGAAGATGCGACATTTCTTCGAGCAACTGAGCGAGTGAACGGGACATGCATGGCTGTCGCATCTTAGGGAGGGATCGTGAATGGCCCACAGGCTGCCGCAACATGTTTTCAGACAGGTCAAAGGCAATCTGCGGTTCTTCCACGGGCTGGTGACGCAGCCGAAAACCGTTGGCGCCATCGTGCCGACCTCGATTTTCATGGCGCGGCGCATGGCCAGCATTGCCAATCGTTATAGGGTGCGCGCGGCCCTGACGGCCGCTCCCCGATACACCAACGGTGCCTTTCCGCAACGGACTGTTGACGACTTGGCCTTAAGGCTTCGCCAGTCCGTTGAGGTTGCCCCGCACGCGAGCCCGAGCGAAGCACCCGAGGACGTCCCCGGCCCGGACGAGATCGCCGCGCGCCTCGACGCGAGTCCCGGCGCTTTCGGCGCCGAGCGGCCGCGCTGGATCCAGACCCACATCTCGCACGTGTTCGTCGGCGAGCGCCGTGTGTACAAGCTCCGGAAGTCGTGCCTGCTCGGCTTGTCGGCTGCGTCCGGCGCCCTGGCGGTCGGAGCGGCTGAAGCGAAATGCGCGGCACTCGAGAACTACGGGCGGGATCTCGGTACGGCCTTCCAGCTCGTCGACGACGTGCTCGTGCAGTCCTTCGACTGGGAGTGGCTCGAGGAGGTGCACCAGCTCGAGCCGCGCCTGACCCTGGGGGCACTGTCGGGCAAGGCGGTGAGGGACGACACCCTGGCCGGCATCGAGCGCACCGGCGCCAGCGTCGTGCACTGGAGCGCGAAGACCCTGGTCGATATATCACGAACGGAATGATATATCAGGATAGGAATAATTCGATGTATCACCCATAAAGCTTTTTCTAAATTCAGCGTTTCCTACCGCCCGTGGAAATAGGACAGACTTTGGATAGCAAACAATAGTTTCGACTTACCACCCATGGCCAGGGTACGGGCAGATTCTTTGTCATCCTTGTTAGAATCATGACAAATACAATAAGTTCAAGGAGCCATGCTGTGATTGTTACGAGTAGGAAGAATTGCACTCGAGATAATGCTGTTCCTTGTATCTGAACTGAAGCTGCTCTTCCTATTGAGCGCGGTGACGTGGTGCCATGAATGCGATATTCACTCCAGCCAAGATAAATTGCTCTCACCCCTAGAGGGTTTCGCGGCCCTGGGGGTACATATTTGGGGTATCCCAACTTACGCATTCTTGGCGTTGGTCGCCACCCAGGGTTTTTGCGTTTTAAAGTTACAAATGTGTTGCCAAACCATTGCATTTTTGGCTTCCCAACAGCCACTCTGTATCTGATTGCCCTTCCATCTTTCAGCATATAATAAAGACGGCGCTCAGATCAGAACAAAAAGACAGCAGGGAGCATGTTACCCCTGGGATCGGACGAAAAAGTTTGAGAACGTTGAAGGATGTAAACGACAACAACGTGGTGGCGAAAACTGTCGATAAAAAAGAAGGCGAGATAAAGACAGAGGCGAAAAAAGATACGAAAGGAGCCGAAGCTGCTGTGGATTTGAAAAGTGAAGCAGCTAAACGAAGACAACGTGAGTTGATTGAAAATTTTTTTTGAAGGTCGTAGCAAAAAATCAAAGCTTACCAAATACCAAATACCTGAATGCAATTCGATCTCTCTCAGACGATTGATGGCGCTTACGATGGGATCAAGGTCGGCATATTCGCGCGACAACTGAACGAATTTGTCCTGATCCGGACCTGATGCGAGTTCATCCTGCACCGCGCGCCAACGCGCCACAAGCTGCTCAAGTTTTGCCTCGGGGAGGGGGGACATTGCTCGGTTGTGAAATCAATCTGTTGGTGTGAAGGTGGTTGACCGGCAACATGAAGGCGACCGGACTTCCGACTGCGAGGATCGCCAAGCGTGTCATCCAGCGGTCTGAGGAGTTCCCGGGGCCATACGTGGCTTTGGGTGCGCCAACAGAGACGTTGATCAATATGCCGTACACCAGCTCAAATAGCTCTGAACCCAAGCATTCACGCAATCGTAGCTGCACACCGCTTAGGCTATAGCCTAGGTCTTTGCTCAGCTTGGCTTTTGTTAGTGATACCAGCTCCTCTGCTGAAATCGGTTGATGTGTCTGCAATAAAGAGACGCAATCATCCATCACCGTTTCTTTATTCGCAAATGGCTTTTGGGATTTAGCTCGCTTTGAAGTTTGCGATAGTGTCAACTTTTCCATGACTGTATCCTAACCCTTGGGGATCGTTCGATCCAATAATTGAGAAAACATAAATGTTATCTCTTGGGATCGGCCCTTAATCCAGTATACTCATCAACAAGCATATTATTATGCTTGTGTTCTCACCTCATCAAGTAACATGATGCTCGACATCTATGAATGCCTTGTGTACCTTTATCCATGTCTAATTAGCATCTACCAGATGTTGCGATCAACATCTTCTCCTTATACTCTTCAGGCCTCGTCTCCGTTCTTATCGGGACTTGAATGTAGTAGAGGCTATTTCTTGCTACCTGCTTGTATTGTAACAGTCGAAAAACGAGGTCATGAAATACTTTGTCATTATTATCAACCGTATTATCATCAGCTATCCCATTCAAAACAAGGTACCTTTAAGGGTTTGGCTCATAGGAAAATCCTTGAAAAACAGCGTGGAAATTTGTAAATTGTTAGTTCTGGAGCCATCATGTTAAACAAGCTGCAGAGGCAAAACTGCAAAAATAGCGTGGCCACGAACCTCATCCGATAATTTTAAGGAGTAGTGTGTGTCCGACCATAAATACCAGGCGACGCAGGATTTCAGCCATCTCGGCACCCGCTGCGAGATCAAGAACATGAACTCGATGCGGTTCATCCAGCAGGCGATCGATTACGAGGCCAAGCGCCAGATCGCCATCCTGGAGGCCGGCGGGGAGGTGGAGGCTGTGGTGTGGGCGGCGACGGCGAGAGACAAGCACCGGTGCCCGACGGCGACGTGTCGCGCCACAACGCCAAGCTCAGCTGGCCGACTGCGCTGTGTGCGATCGACCGTGACCGTCTGGTGATGACGGAATTCGGAGCATCTGTTTTTTTTAATTGAAAGTTATGTAATTATTTTTTTTAGAAATTTTGATTGGAATTGAGGGACACATTAAACTTCAAAGACTTCAATGTATGCATTTTCTTCCAAGGATAGCCAATTAAAATCCATTCAGTGAATAAATCCTAAGTTTACACACCTTTTATATATGTTTTATTTATGTGAACTCTACTTTTATAGATTCTAAAGTAAGCTAAAGTGTAGCTCTGATACAGCTCATTGTCGCAGATATTTATACTGAACTCCAATTATATAACAGGAAAGTAAGATTTACTCTGGAAAATTTCTCCAGGAAACTTTCCTCCCCGCGGTTAGTTCTCCCTGTGTGAAACACCACTTCATAAGATACCTCCCCCCAAAAAAACAGGTATATTTCTTAATAACAAATAATACATGTTAATAATGAGCTAACTGCGTAACAACCATTTCCCCAGGGACTTCGGGGGGCCATGTCTTCATCTCCAAAGACATAGCAATTGGATACTTTCAGCTATGCTGAATCAAATTGCTCTCTTAAATTTTGGTCAAATTATTTTGGGAAAAAAAGCGCCGCGTTGGCTGCGGCGGTGTGACCGTGCGACGCGCTCGCTGCGCTCGGCCTGAGGGACCTTGGCCAGGGCGTCGCCCAGAGCGAGGCCCAACTCCAGCTCCTCGAGGAACCTGTCGGCCGTCGGGACCTCTGGGATGGCGTGTATGACCTCACCGGCCGACGTACAGACGTAGGCGATGACCTTTCCACCTTGCTTGGCGACGTTGCCGCGGCGTTTCTCCACGGTCAGCGTGCCTTTCTTCTCCCACGCGGCAACGAAGCGCTCGCGCAGGAGACGCGTTTAATGCCCCTTTCAAAATCCATCCGAAGCCCGCCTACTTCCACTCCTACTACTACCAACTCGATGCAATCTCCTCGAATTCCGATTACGAGCTTAAAAGCATTGGCGAGAAGAGGGGCGCACCGCTCACCGATCCCTACCAGCCGGATATCGACACCGCTGTACCAAAGGAGTGGGACAACTCTCAACAAGACTTGGTTAAAGAGCTCTTTGCAGCGATCGAAACCCAAGCTGTCGTGGCCCACGAATTTGACTTCAGCGCTTCGTTGCTCCGCCTAAAGCTATCGGCTAAGCAAAAGGCTTCGTAGTCGACACGCGAGTTGAACTCGCACTTGCCGCAGTTCCCGTCGACATTTGCCGTCGACGCGGCGGCCGATTCTAATGCGGCGCGCATTTGAGAGATGATTTCGGTTCGGAAGGCAGCGTCATGGCTACGTGCTTCGGCGCGCAGGGTCACGCGTGGCGTGACGACGTTGGTGGCATCTCCGCCCTGGATGACGCCGACGTTCGCGGTTCGCGAGATAAAGATGCCGTTGTACGAGAGCAGGTTGTCGTACTCGTCGATGAGCAAGCGAAATGAACCCAAGCACACCTACCTGCTTCACCACCACACCAGGCGAGTCCGCTGCACGCCCTGTGGTTCTGGCTCCTCTCAGCATCGTCTGGAATGCATCGAGAGACGCGTGCCACGAAGCCATCTGCGCGCTCATCAGGCGCTTTCGAGCCAAGTGCATCGTGTGCTTCAGCGGCGCACAGAAGGCTCGCATGGCGGCCGCCGAGTCGCGCTGCTGGCTCGCCTTCCCATCATCATCCTCGGCAGGTGGCGAGGTCAGAGCAGCGAGCCACTCATCATGTGAAGCTCGATTACTGTCTTTAGGTGCTATAAATGTCTTAAGGTATTACGCATGTGTAGATAAGGCTGCGCATGTGTAGATACTTGTCATGGCTACAGATGTGATTGCGGCGAGAAAGGTGAAGTTTTGTAGTTCAGTTACGTGGCTTAAGAATTAGGTCCTGGCCTAGTAAAGTTTGAAACCAGTCATGTGAAGCTCGATTACTGTCTTTAGGTGCTATAAATGTCTTAAGGTATTACGACTGTCCTAAGACATGATCATCAAAACGGTCTATAGGGGGGATATATGATTGAGAGAGGAGAGAAAGTCAAACAACTCTTTCTATCTCTACAAGCCTGTTTCGTGAGAATATCACTCTTCAGGAGATTCAATCATATGTGTGTATGTATGTAGAAGTGTCAGTTCTTGACTTTTCCGTCATACGTGAACACGTAGAGTGTGATATATGATCGAGAGAGGAGAGAAAATCAAACAACTCTTTCCATCTCTACAAGCCTGTTTCGTGAGAATACCACTCTTCAGGAGATTCAATCATATGTATGTATGTATGTATGTAGAAGTGGTGACCTCGCAGAGGAAATCGAGTTCCGTTCTGGCGGCGTCTTCGGGTGAGAATTCGACGTCCTCGAAGTTTTCTTTCGCCCGCTTCACCATCTCGACGGCGGTCTGGACGATCTGGTCCTTATCCATCTTCAGCTTGTGTTCGCGATGGATGGCGCTGGTGGCCAGGAAGACATGAATCCGGGATTGCGGGGCATGCTTGATCGCTTCCCACGCGGCGTCGATGTCTTTGTCATTGCACCGCGCCAACCCGCAAATGGTGGAGCCGCGAATGGTTTGGGCGTTTTTAATTATATTTATTTCCTCTCTTATTTTTGTATGGTGCTGAAGTTGGCCCTTGAAAATGGGGCCAAATTATCTACTTAAATAATTGTGTGGCGGGGGCACCATTTTGGTTTTGCCGGGTTTTTTGGTATACCTATAGCGATACAAGGACAAGAACATAATAAAAGTTATCAAGCTTGTCCAGTATTAATTGCCCCGCAACATACTGTGCAATCTAGCCTGCCTAATAAAAAATTTAGCAAATACAAATTGGCAACATTATATAAAAAAGTTTGCCAAACAACATATCAACTTTTACCTTTACACTGGGTACTTTCACTTTTACCTGCATTGCAAAATGTTAAACCTATAAATCATGTCATATATCAGCATCTATAAAGGATGTCAAAATATCAGTGTATGCTAAAGTAAGATTTGCTTATATAATAAATATCAAGCATTTGCCTATCTGGGTTTCCATACTAATTCAAAATGCATTTTCAAAATTTACATTACTAAAACTAGATATTTTCCTGGAACTATGAGACGTAATTGAAAAAAAAAAACTTTTGTCCGTTCGTAGCTCCTCTGAATAAGTGGTTTTCCCCACCTTGCACCCCAAAGCCCACACTCCACCTCCATGTTGTTCTCAGTTTAATAAGTTAAAATTCGCACCACGTCAACGGTAAAACAACATATTCTGCAAATCAGCATTGGCACAGGGGAAAGGGGGGCCAAAGACAAGATTTTTGGTTAATGGCTCAACAATTTTGCAACTGATTGTAGCTGAGGCTAGCAGACAAATACATGGTTACACATATTACAGGAAAGTAGAAGTTGTTCAGACTAACAATGTATCACTAGAAATCCATGTAGGCATCTCTGTAGGAAAAGAACTCGGAGACATCGTTGGATCTGTGCTCGGAACGGAGGTCGGGTGCTCACTATAGTCTACACTAGGTAAGGAGCTCTCCTTTATGGTTGGATGGTAGCTGGGTTCAATGCTTGGTTCCACACTAGGCAAGGCGCTGGGAGCATTGGTGGGGTCGATACTGGGTCCTACCGATGGCGAGAAACTGGGCTCCGCCCCTATCACTCAACCCGCCGACACCCCCCCGGCCCACCGCCAAGCCGACCGGCGCGCCCACCAGCGCAGCTGCTTGTCGAGCGCGCCCAGCGGTTCTTCCAGCAGCACCAGCTCGGGCTCGAACACCAGCGCGCGGGCCAGCGCGACGCGCTGCTGCTGCCCGCCGGACAGCGTATGCGGGTAGCGGTCGGCAAGCGCACCTAGTCCCACGGCTTCAAGCTGTTCTGCAACACGTTTGCTGCGCTCGGCTGTCGTCAGATCGGCAATACCAAAACTGACGTTCTCACCGATCTTCATGTGAGGAAAGAGTACGTGATCCTGCAACACCATGCCGAAGCGGCGTGCTTGTATATGCATCAAAATGATAAGGTAGGGAAAATATTTTTTTACAATGGTAAATGCTGATAGTTAAACTTGTTTCTTTTTGAATATGATCATAATTTTTAATAAAGTGTAAGGCCCTCTAAAGTGCCTGGTGAAGAAGGCCCCCCTTGAGTCCGTTTGAAAGTTTAAACCTCTCTTAGAGCGAAGGGTAAACTATTTGGATATATAAAACTTTAATATATATTTCAGGAAAATTCTAGTCAAAAAAGGCTTTCTCTGGCAAAGAATCTGAGGTTATATCACGATACCACAGCGTTTACTGAGCCTCCATTGTAAAGCCCTACTGGTGGGCGAACACTCCCAATCCCTTCAAGTGACATCTGAAAACAACTGGGTGATAAATTCTGTGAGCTAACAACCAATAAAACGAGTGGAAAAAAGGCTTTCAAGATGCAGTACAGCGAATTCCAGTTTTTGAAGTTCGACAACAAGGCGAATGGCGTCTTGGTTGTCACGCTCAACCGGCCGGATGCAATGAATGCGACCAATGGGCGCCTTCATTGGGAACTGACGAAAGTCTGGGACGTGCACATAAGGAGTAAAAGGAACTTGAATGTGATTTTGGTATTGCGAAGATTATAATTAATCTGATCAAAGGTGATGAATTTAGAATTTGATCAGAGGTGTAGTGTGGATTTATTTTAGCTCTATTTGGTTGAATTACTTACTCCATGTGATTTATCATTTGTAGTTAAGCACAATAAGCGAAACCCTACAGCATTGCGGTAATAATGCTACTACTACTAGTAATAACTCAGCGCAGTATCAAGCTGCCTGAAGCAAACACATCTCTGCACACTCCTCCTCAGTCCCGACTGGCGGTTGATCTTGCGCAAGAAGTCGATCGCCTGGGCGTGGTACTCGACCTCGCCGCGCTCGATGATCCGGATCGCGGCGCTTCGTTCACGTATCGCGTGGTGAGGCAGTTGGGTGAGGGGCGACATACATTGGGAATCCGGACTCAACCACTCGTCGATCCTTCGGAGAAACTTCGGCGCTTGGATTTTCGCGTGGGGGCTGTGACGGTTCGAGGCCCTGCCGACGAGGCCCATTGGGTGCCGCCGGACGGGTATGAACGATTCTTTCCGAGTGGTTCGCTTATAGTAATTTTGATTTTTTTTGTTGTTTTCTTAAATTACAGATAGTAAAAATTGTTATGTTTGGGGGGAGGAGGGCATCGTTAAAAATTTGGCTCTCCCGTTAGTATTTCTCACCACTCCTTTAAATTTTGCCGCTTTCGACATTCTGGAGGAGACACGTGGCTCTAAACTACCCATGGATCTGTCCGTGTGCATGAGCTACCAGTTTTCACTGGATTCTGGGATAAAAGAAACAGTACAATGATGGTCACTGATAGTCGGCTCACCATTATAATGGTGCCCGCGACTTCCGTCGTCGGATGGCACGATTGGTGGGGAACCTGAAAGACAGCGCCCGCACCGTGTTCGAGGGCGATGACTATCGCCAGGCCCGCGAGAGCGTCGAGAAGGATTTCGCCGGTCGTGGCGGGGCGTTGATGGAGGGTGTCGCCGAGGAAGCGGAAAAGCGTGATCTCGTGCTCATGCGAACCGCGAAAGGGATGGCGATAGCCCCGCGTCTTGACGGACAGCCGATGCCCCAAGAGCATTTCGAGACCTTGCCTGAAGTCGTGCGCGAACGTCAACTATTTTTTCCAGTTCTGTCCCCCCCCTCTCAAGTATCCATCTCCTTATAGCAGCTTTCCCGTAACTCTAAGAGAAGAGAATAAAAGTTTCCAGTCCAGAACTAATCAATGAGCTACCATCCTCAGCTGCTTCATCCGCCAGCTCATTCCCTGTGATCCTAGAATATCTCGTGGCCGACAGTTGTTTAAAACGGTTGCGATTGGTTGCTAGTCTGCTTAAGGCTTCATTATACTCCTATTCTCTGTCTGGTGTTAATATTCTCAAGAATCTTTAACATATGATGGGACCCCTGGTCGGCACGATCGGCGGGCCCGGGACCTGGTTCGCCATGGTGCTCAAGGTCGCCTTCGCGCTGATCGGGATCGGCGAGCACGGTGAGGAGATCGGCGGTCGTCTCGGGGAGGGCAGGAAAACCCTCGAACGGTCGGCGCCACTGCACGACAACGGTCAGGGGGTCCCCTTCCTCGTCGATCAGCGAGATCGGGAGCGGGAGTCCGCGCCGCTCGTCGGGGTTCGCCTGGAAGGCACCGCCGCCGGCGATCGCGAGGGGCGCCAGGTTGTTGCTCCGTATCGATCGACGGCGTCGTTTCCGGCCAACAGATCAGCCTCGACGAACCGATTCCTGTTTCGGTCGACATTTCTGGAATCCCGATCGGAACGCGTGCGCATCTTTTCTTCGACTTGCTAGGCTTTGGTAGCGATGACAGTCGCGTCGCCGTGGACGACGTGGTACTGTTCACGCGCGACGCAGGCCCGCCACTCGCTATGCGATTGGACGATGACAGCGACACCGGCCAAGTTGGCGATGTTCAGCTGCACGAAGCCATGGATCCAACGCAACACCCTAAAAGATCAAAAGTAAGTTTAATCTCGTATTTGTTTAAGTTAGTCGTAACCTTAAATCCTTTTACCCCCGTAAATTTTTCAAGCGCTGTGATAATCATAACGGAATGTTGCAGTTTTCAGGCAGTTAATTGTGATAAGCTTTAGCTGGGGCGTCCACAACGGAATCTTGATGAATCAAATGTTCAAAAATGTTTTTGATCCTTGTATTGTCTAATTCAGCGATTGTTTGATGCCAATATATTTTTATTAAGTATTAGAGTTGGTCGCCATGAAACAGGTTTTTGTAATTTGGCTCATTACTCCACCACATCGCATCAATGGTAATGATACCGTTGTGATCGAATGGAAAGCATCTTCGTCTCCGGATTCGGTGACCTGGACACCCAAGACTCTTTCATTCAATAGTGAAAATTTTCAACAACGACAAAATTTAACTATCACTCGAGTGAAGAATAGTTCATCAACGACTTTGATTCCTACATTCTACGGTGGAGGTTTTGATCTTGTTACACCAGATATTTATCCGATTCATATTGAATAAAATTCTATGATTGATTGTTTTTCCTCATATATTTTGTTTTGACAGAAATTTTAAGGGTTAAGAGCAAAATGCCCCACCAATATTTTCATGATAGGCCTTTAAAAACTGAAAAACATACTATTTAGGGAATCAATGTGCTATCCTGAAGGCACTCTATCGGACATATATCATGTTCATCAGAATCATATAACCCCAAACTTACTTCCATTTAAACATTTACCAACCTTAAAGTTCACAACAAAATGATTTTGAAAGTGATCGCTCGAAATGCAATGAAGAACACGTGATAAAAAAATTACAAAACCTGACGCGTCCTTGTCGTCGATCGCGCCGTCCCCGTTGCTGTCTCGATCCCGAACGAGCCAGAGCAACATTCCGCAGGGCAGTGTTCCGGCACCCTCAGCGCACGAAGTTTGGCCGCGTACCCGGCGGTTCGTCTGTGTGCGGTCGCGGCGCCGGTGAGTTGCTGATCCGGGCTTCCTCCCACCACATAAGCCCCAGCGCGCCGGCGCGCACCGCCACGTGCGCCGTTGTCACCCCGGCCTCCATGGCGTAATAGTCGTGCTTGCTGATGACAAATCGTTCAGTGCGCTTGGCTGGGAAAATACCCGGCCCTTGCCTGCATGCATCTACAATAAAATTAGAACCAAGTTTGCAACAGGACAATCAACTGGATATGCATGTGCTGCAGACAGAGTATAGAGGTAATTGTTTTTTTACAGTCCTAATAGATAAAACAATATAGTTTGCTTGAACACCACATTTGAGACTAATTAAAGGTTTCCATTGTGGCAGTTAAGTAAAAATTGAAGACAAAGCTGTCCGAATAGCAAGGCAAAGCTCTGTGCCAGACTGTCTATCTATTCTCAAGCTCCACGGCGTAACCATATAGTTGTAGTCAACCGACTCTGCAAAGTTCGTTAAGACCTCTTGTCGGTTTGTCAAATTCACATCGTGGTTTGCGCTATTTGTAACCTGTGAAAGGTCTGCGTGATTTTGAGGCCCAGTTCCTTCTGCTGGAAGGAGGCACCAAAGACGAACCTTGTAAGGGACAAATTCTCCGTCAGTGGTTGTTCCCTCACCTACAAGCTCTGCTTCCTGGCGTCGTCCGTGCAGCCAACCCACTCATCGGTACAAGGTTTTTGGTTACTCCTCTGCGTCATACTCTGAATCGTACTGTAAAACTGACCCACCAATCATTAACACCTCCGTGCCGTCGTAAGTTTTTACACAAACTAGACTTGCATTAGCAAATAAACAAACCCTATTACATTACAAACACCTTCAACTTGAAGAAAACGCTCCCTCTTACAAACAGACGCCTGCATCATGAAGAAATTTTAAAAAAAGGGCCGAGATGGTGAGTTTACGGGGGGTTACGGCTAAAAGCCTTATGGCCATATTGATAATATTTAAAATTCACCAAGTTTGAATATTTCCGTGGATATCAGTCCGAGTGCGCTGGCCGTAGCCGAAGAAAATCGGCGACGTCACGGACTTGAAGAACAATTGCGCCTGCTACGCTCTGACCTGTTCGAGAATCTCGTCGGACAGCGCTACGATATTATTGTTGCAAATCCAGGTACGAATAATGTCGGTGTTCTTCTCAACGCAGGTAATGGCACATTTCTCACACAAATTACTTACACTGCTGCTACCTCCGCTCCGCGAGGAGTTACAGTAGCCGATGTGAATAACGACAACAAACCCGATATTATTGTCGTAATGATGTTCCGAATATTACGTCAGTTGACCCACAAGTAGTTTATTTGCAAAAGCATGCTCCAGTTGCAAAAAAGCCGAAAGGCCAGTGACAGATTTCATATTTGCTGAGTCCCTTAAACATCATGTTCGTTTCGACGGGTGGATCAGTTTAACCCAACCATTATTTGGCATATGTAAGAAAGTCAGGTAAGTTAAACACAGTTCAATATCTCATGAATTGCTTTGCTTATTTGGTATAGCTGACAAGGGGGGATCTGAATACTCTATCCTACTGCGGATTCGCCATGCGCGCCGCCTACCTCCCGCCCACCGAGGCGCTGAGGTACGAATGAAGGAGACCGTCGTCCAGGCGATCTTGCGCGAGCTTGTGGCAGGGATCCGGCAGGCCGGGCAACCATCGCGCGTCGCGTTTCTGGGGCCGCTTCATAGCTATAGCCATCTCGCCACGTTGCGGCATTTCGGAGCTTCGGCGGAACTCGTACCGGTACGTACGATCTCGGCCGTATTTGAAGAGGTGATTTCCGGTCAGGCCGATGCGGGGGTCGTACCGATTGAGAACTCCACACAAAATATTCTCTGCACACGGAATTCCGCTTGAAATTACCACCGATAACGGTCCACCATTTAATGGAGAAGATTTCAAACGTTATACGCAAGCATTGGGAATCAAATGGATTACAAGTACACCATTATGGCCTCAAGCAAATTCCAATGCAGAAAGCATAATGAAGCCTATTGGAAAAGTACTTAAAACAGCAAGGATAGAGGGAAAGAACTGGAAACAAGAGTTGCAACGTTTCTTACTGAATTATCGATCAACACCGCATGTGACAACAAAGATATCGCCACAGTAGGCCTTCGAAATGGTCTCTCTCCTAAAGATCTAGATTTTAAGATGACCCTCTGGAATTTAGTTCCATACCATTCCACTACCTTAATTGTGACAATGTAATACGGTTTTTTTGAAATGTCTTCGTTCTTTCTTGATCGGTGGTGTTCCTGCTTGGTATGTGAGGTGGTCTTCGGGTGTTCTTCGGTTGGAGGATTTCAGCATAGGTGCGGGTCTGCGTGTCATGTTGTCTGCGTGGTTGATCTTTTGGAGTCGCCGACTCATCGCCGTCTGTGGGTCGACTATAGTAAGAGTACCTTCTTCACAGCAGGTCAAATCAAAGAACAATGGGCACCACTCCCGAGAGATGAGGAAGCCTCTTTTGTTTGCTTTCTGTTGTTTATGATGGTTCGTCTTACATTGATTGGGTCAATAAAATCTTCTAGTAAATATCGTAGAAGATTGTAGCTGAAGAGAGGACGACGTCACATCGTTGATGGGAAGGGTGTCAAAGCGAGAAAACAAAAAAGCGAGAGGTTGACGTTTTGATTGATCACGAATTTCTTGTTGGGAAAAAAGGGAAAGACCCTTATCGGTTCGATATCAGCCGCGATCCCAATCCGCATATCACGTTCGGCTTCGGCGCCCACTTTTGCCTCGGCACGAACGTCGCCCGCGCGGAACTGCGCTCGGCCCTGCGCGACATGGTGCTGACGCCCGAGACCGCGACCGCCGCCCTGTTGTCGGCGCATATGATCATCTTCTGGTTGTCCCAGACCTCAAACGTCACCCCCCCGATAGCGCTTGCGGCCTTTGCCGGTGCCGGTGTGGCTGGATCACCGCCCATGCGCACGGCGGTGGAAGCCTCTCCCGGTAACCGCCGGAAACTCCCGTGTAGATCCCCTCGCATTCGGTCCGCGCGACCACGTATGTCCGCGGACGAGGAGGTTCTGCGATGGGCTCGCTCTCGATCGTAATCCTGTTCCTGATCGCCGCCGGTCCTCTGACCGCCCAGTTCGCGACGACCGTCACCCTCCAGCAGGGAGACCCGTCGGGCGGCGGCCTCTTCAACCCGACCGACATTCTCGGGGGCCCCCGCGGCGGGGGCGTCAACTTCGGCTCGTTCCACGTGCTCTCGCTCGGCGCGGGCCAACAAGATGGTTCTAACGTGAATGCCCTCACTGCACATAGCGTTGGCAACATCACGAAAAAAGTAAGGTGAATCGCCCAATCCATGAACTAACAAGACGCCAATATTGCGGTATTGTGTGCCGCATTCAAATGGCATATTCATGGACATTTCTTGTCCTTTGTCGTCAGAAATAAATGCCCTATGTTCAAGCAAGTAACGTTCAACTTCATTTATGTAATTAGCGAAAGGCTGCACACCTCCCGGGAAGGCCTGGGCACTGGCGCTGAACAGAGAACTGTGCAGCGAACGTCGAAGTTCCGGAGCCGGAAGGTGGCGAGAGCGACGTCGAGGCGGCGAGCCTACCCAGCATGGAGCCGATCTCGGAGGACACCGCTCCACCCGAGCCCGTGGCTCCCGAGTGGGCCACCAGCGGCTCTGGCCCCGTCACGTCCGGATCCCGCGTCAGCGACTCGTCATCGACGTCGTCGGTGTACGTGTAGGTCACGACGTCGGTCGATCCGTCGTTCAGCGTCACCGAATCGCCGCCGTTGTTGAGACCCAGGGCCCCGCTGCTCGCCACCTGCGTATTGCAGCCAAAATGTTAGAACATATAATTTCTTTATTTTGCGTAGTTTGAGATCAAAATATGCAGGGATACGGCCAAATTTACATTAGCTGGGAAACACAACTTGCAAAATGTGGCGCCTAGTCAGCTGGCCCTTCCATCGACGTCCGCACAATTGATTGTAGGTTAAGGCGGCAAGCAACAGTTGTCTAAACTCTCAGATCAATTGCGAAACAAGTTAGTAGATCGATTGCTAATATACATTTATAAACCTAAACATGTCTGGTCGTGGAAAAGGAGGTAGTGTCTGCTACAAAACATGTCCTTCTGACATCCTTGACTTCAGTTGCATATTGGAATAGTGTAACGAGAAAGAATTAAGATGATATTAGTGTCTGCTACAAAACATGTCCTTCTGACATCCTTGACTTCAGTTGCATATTGGAATAGTGTAACGAGAAAGAATTAAGATGATATTAGTGTCTGCTACAAAACATGTCCTTCTGACATCCTTGACTTCAGTTGCATATTGGAATAGTGTAACGAGAAAGAATTAAGATGATATTAGTGTCTGCTACAAAACTTTTTGACCAATCAGTTGGGTATACTCTTTTACACATTCCATTTCTGTCATTCTGACGTTAGTACTCTGAGGAGTGTTAGACGAAAAAAGCTTTTTGGTATGCAATGTTTTCGCTATTTCGTGCAGTATTCTTGTTTTGTACCACAAACAAAGTATTTGATCACCAAAAGTGGAGTTACAAGTGAGAAAGGCTCACACACCGCAAGGGTAAGTTTGACATTTGGAATGCCAAAAGTACCCTGGGTACTTTTCGTCAAATCGTTATTTTTCCTCTCCGACACCTACAGGATGCCAAGTAAGTACCTTCGTATCTTTCAAGTTTTGATAGATAAGTCTCACTGTATGGTTAGTGCTACTTATGAGTTTCTGATCGAGTTCGTTGTATTCAATTTCATGGAGTTCATTTCTTGCACTCGATTTACCGTTTTCATAGGTAAGATTTGATGTGTAAGATGAACATTTCTTCTACTACAACTTTCTGTTTTCAATTAGATTCAAAGGTGATCGGTGATGACTAAGAATTTCATGATAACAGGAGGAATCCAACTCCGCGTTGGGCAAGTAGTTGAATTGAAACACGCTGTTCTGGTGATCCGAAGATCACGTGACTTTTTGGGCTAGACCTGGTCCAGCACAGACCGATTCAAGATGGCGGAGTTAGACCGCTTGGAGGAAACAGTGGACGATCGTCTTGTGGAGTTAAATGTCGAACAGGCTCGTGAGTTAGCTAACGGGTTGGGAATTTCGTCAAGCCAGTGGGTTGATAAATCTATCTTTCAGGTTAGGCGCTGTGTTCGACGATTTCTCGACTCAGACACGGACGAAACAGATCGACGGTCACGACTTGTTTATACTGTGTAAGCTATATAAGGAACTGAAAACAAGCAATGAACTTTGTATCAAAGTCATCTTATCTTATAAAAACTATGCTTTTGTTGATACTTATCAATGATTTACAGTGATATATTATGCAAAGATTACTACTCAAAAGAATCCCTTGTACTTTGCATGAGTGTTTATACTGTGTAAGCTATAAAAGGAACTCAAAACAAGCAATGAACTTTGTATCAAAGTCATCTTATCTTATAAAAACTATGCTTTTGTTTTTACTTATCAATGATTTACAGTTGTGGACCAGAAGAGACTTTCAACGAGATTGCAAAGGGACCGACATATCGAGATGGCTACTAATGCGGGAACTACGATTTGCAGAAGACCGGAGACATTCAACTCACAGACGGAGAATCTTCGCCTCTACTTTCGGCAATTCGAAATTTTTCTGAAGGCAACAAAAGTGACAGATAATGTGCAGAAGGCAAACGTACTACTTACTTTTCTTTCGCCAGATGTCTTAACGTACGTTTTGGAGACATTACCTGAGGCCGACCAGGATAAGTTCGAAGCAATTAATGAACATATTGGGAATGCGTTCTGCACGCTGGAATGTGAGCATTTCAATAGTGCCATTGAGCGTGGTTACACTATTTGAACATATTTAGAATGCGTTCTGCACGCTGGAATGTGAGCATTTCAATAGTGCCATTGAGCGTGGTTACACTATTTGAACATATTTAGAATGCGTTCTGCACGCTGGAATGTGAGCATTTCAATAGTGCCATTGTGCGTAGTTACACTATTTGAAGATATTGGGAATGCGTTCTGCACGCTGGAATGTGAGCATTTCAATAGTGCAAAATTTGTTCTTCGCGAACCGTAGATCTTCTCAATCTTTCGAAACCTACGACTTCTTAGTTTTCGTTGTAAGATGTCAACTGAGGCCTTCAGATCTATCACAGCTGCTTTCGACAAGTGCATCCCTATCTCCTGAAGTCTCGTCAAAGCAGCCTCTTTAAGTGTTATCAGCTGCTCCCGATAATTCAAAATCAGTAATGCTAATAATGAATTTTCCAGTTCCGAAATTCGCTCGTCCCATACCCGTTTTAAATCCTCCTGCAGAACGCCATGAACCATTGGCAGTCTACCTGAATTCAGTGGATTTGCTTTCTCAAATGGATGGTCATGTTTATCTCAACCAAGAGGTAAGAGTAATTTTCTTCTTTAAAAATAGTAAAAATAGGTTCAAGTTGTGCACCTGGTCTGGTTCGGTGTCCATTTCACTATTTTGGACTTCAACTTGCAACAAAGCTGTAAACTGCAAGGCTGTGCGTTTAAAAATTTGTCTCTGAGATTGTCTTGTGCTGATTTAGTATTGTTCTTGCCCCTGGACTCTTTTCTGATCAAACACTACTCCCCCACTTCGGGTGGTTTCATGTATAAAGGTACAATAACATCACAAATCAGATATATAACACTCTAATTGAACGATTGACAATTTCAGAACATGTATAGTGCAGTATGATAAGAATGACTTTGGTAGAGTTGCGATGAGTGACTTTGATACAGTCTAGTATCAGCATGGAGGAAACGATTTCTCTAACAACAGCATGTTTATCCTAGAGACTATTCCTAAAGTAGGACACAAGCTTACCTTCTTGGCTAATCCAGCATTCCATACAACATATGTAGGTCTATAGAGTAAAACACGCTATGAACATTAGAATCGTGCAGAAACTCAAGTACCGACCCAAAACTAACGATGATTTCAAGGGAACTCCCCTCCCCCGCATAATCGGTGCATAACAGTTTAATAGTCCCAAATACTTACTTAATAAATCATTTTTCGATTGTGACTTTGAAATCTCATACTGCACGAGGGATCTTTGACGTAGGTTGAAGTTCTATGACTGCACAAAGGCGGGCATAATTACTGAGACTGCCTATAGTTTGGTATGTTTGTGATTCACACATTATTACTCTATTATATAACCATCCATATCATAAGCTGTAAAATTATCACTATCAGATAACCATGTTTCTGTCAAGCCTATGACATCAAAAGGGCAAGAATTATTAGACCACAAATACGATTTAAGACTGTCCCACTTATCTCTTATTCCACGCACATTCAAACAAAATACATTAAAGCAACTATTTGAAGAGAGTGAGGGCAAAATGTTATCACAATAATCAATGGTGGTGTGATAATTGCAGCTAGAACTAACCATAGATTCAAGGAGAGGGTCAAAAGTGTGTGCCTCTTGTGCTTTCCATTCCATCAAGGCAAAACTGGCTGAAGCAACATTGCTTACACATCCGTCTCCTGACGCCCCCTACTCTCTCATGGTTGATGCATCAAACGTTGCAGTAGGAGGTTGCCTTCAACAGTATATTGACGGGAAATTGAACCCCCTGGCCTATTTTTCCAAGCGTTTACAGCCAGCAGAGACTCGCTACAGCACATTTGGTAGAGAATTACTTGCAGTTTATCTCTCTATCAAGCATTTCCGCCACTTCCTGGAAGGTCGCCCCTTCTGTGTTTTGACATTCATTAAGATCCAATCACCCGCTCATAAGTTAAAAATACTTCATTTTTTCTATTTTTTCCGAATTAACCGGCCCCTGCTCCCCCCCCCCAGATGGTCAAATCGGGAAAACGACTATTTCTAATTTAATCTGGTCCGGTCCCTGATACTCTTGCCAAATTTCATCGTCCTAGCTTACCTGGAAGTGCCTAAAGTAGCAAAACCGGGACCGACAGACAGACAGACCGACAGAATTGGCGATTGCTATATGTCACTTGGTTAATACCAAGTGCCATAAAAACTAAATGATACTTAAATGCTGTCTTCAGTGATTGATTACAGCTTGAAAATGTTAAAAACATACTTAACAAAACAGCTTATTTCTAATATATATTACATGTTTGGAATAGAGTGAATGGCTTCATAAACAGGATTCCTGGTACAAAATAAGTACTCACAATCAGTGCTTGTCAGTCTGGGTGGCAGTGTCCACTGTGGAATGTTGTTAGATTTTGTTGGGAGATTGGGAGTTTTGAAAGTTTAGTTGTCATTTGTTTTCTGATTTATTTATGCAATTTGATGGTAAAAAACAGCTTTTGGTGCTATTCTAAACGCATTGTGCACCATGGAATGTACGCATTCCAAGCATGGAAGTGTCACTAATAACTGCTTTTGGTGCTATTCTTAACGCATTTTGCACTATGGAATGATCGCATTCCAAGCATGCAAGTGTCACTAAAAACAGCTTTTGGTGCTATTCTAAACGCATTGTGCACCATGGAATGTATGCGTTCCAAGCATGCAAGTGTCACTAAAAACAGCTTTTGGTGCTATTCTAAATGCATTGTGCACCATGGAATGTACGCATTTAAAAGTTGCCTAGCCCTATCAAACGTGGAAGGAAAGGTGACTAAAGTATAATATATGCCAAGGCAGTGATTGAGTAAATACAGAGCTCCCTTCCTGTGGACTGACATTGGAATCACACCAACCAGTTACTCCTTGGCAACTAGAGTTTTAATGCTATGTAAGTGTCTTAAAAGTTGCCTAGCCCTATCAAACGTGGAAGGAAAGGTGACTAAAGTATAATATATGCCAAGGCAGTGATTGAGTAAATACAGAGCTCCCTTCCTGTGGACTGACATTGGAAGGAAATCAAACGATTATCACTGATGTTGCAGCTTGTGTCGCCATACTGTATTTGATACGGTCACACTTCTTTGTTTCTGGGTACTTTCTTACATGAGGACGGTGGATCTAGAATTACAAAGAGAGTTACTCTTCGGGAATTTTACAAAAGTACACAAGACAGGAATTACTATTGCCCTATCACTTTATTCGTTGCAAAGTATGGCACTGATCGTGACTTTAAAACACAGCCATTGGCATCGGAGTATCACCAGCTATTTAATCGACAGATGGCATGGTATTTCATCCGACTTCCTGTAAACACGATCGAGGCCCACCCTTTACATCAAAAGGTTTCCGTGACTTTTTACGTCAACTTGATATTAAAGATGTGCCGATAACTCCTCTGCATCCGGAGGCAAATGCAGTAGTAGAAAATTTCAACAAGAATCTGAACAAATGCCTACGCACGAGTAAACTTGAAGGAAAACCGTGGAAAGAGGAACTGATGAACATGCTCCTTCTTTATCGAACCACACCTCACATGACGACGGGGAAATCACCCTCATTGGTTTTCTTCAACAGGTTTGAATATCGGCCACCTAGAGGCCTAGAGGAAAATATTTTGCACAAGGCCGCAAGCCTTGAATTTATTGTTGTATAAACAATTATATTGTTATATAGTTCATAGTTCAAGGTATAGCGAATGAAAAGATAGGTCATATGACGTCAAAATGACGTCTTGCATATGACTCATAGAAATAGTAGATAGACTAGCTAGAATCAAAGTTTTTCTAGTAGATAGACTTCTACTTCTAAAATGACGTCTTGCAACTCTATGAGTACTTTCTAATACTAGTACTTTCTATAGCGAAGAGAGGTCAAAAAACCCGCGGATCGCTGGTATTATCTGACAGAGATGAACGACCACCAGGTGGAGCTGATGGTTACAGCAGTGTATGTATGGAACATCTCGATTGACGTGCGTAGCTAGGCGCTTCTGCACGCCACTGTGCCGTCCAGACATTACAGACGCACCATCATAACATTGAGCTATCAAATATCTAAGATCAAGTTCTCTGATGCAAGAGAGTATTTGACCAGATATATATTCTGCGTCTAACTTTTCAAGTTCATATATGCCTATTAGAAGATTTTCCCATTTCTCAAATACAGTATCTAAGGTTACATAAATATCTACTGAACTCTTTTCAAAATGCAAGTGAATGCAACATGGACACACATTTCCAAAGTGTGCACACCAGCCTTCCTTTTCAGCACCCTAAAATTAACCCACAGACATCCTGTACCTTCTCCATAGCATAACTTCACATTCAATTCCATGACGGGCATACTATCTTATGCTGTAGTTTTATGACTGTTATATATTAACTTATGATTTATTCATTGTTAATGAAAAGGTAATGTAGAAACAGCATATTGATAATAGCTTCATCAGCTGATCCAGCGACGACCTTTTCCTTTTTTGGCCTTTTCATATATTTCTGTAACATAGACAAAAATGCTCTTACACAGGAGGCAGTCAATAATGTACATGTTCGGAACAACTCTACATGCAAAGCAATAGCCATGGGCCTGGTGAAGTAATATTGTAACCCCCTACCACCATCTAAGAGCACTGTTAAAGTCAGGTTTGGTACAATGAAACTACACGGCACAATGGAATCCACACTTTGCAGTATAAGTAGTAATAGATGGCTCCGTTGTCGTCTACATTCGCGATATTCCATTTTGTTCAGTTGAATCCTTTCTCGATCCTGCTCCACTCGAACTACTGCACATCAAATACATTAAGAAAACCGGGATTTTTTAAACATATCAAATACTTTCACGTACTTTATTTCATCAATAACTGTCCGTAAATGTTCACTCAGCTAATCCTGTATTTAACTACAATAATTATAGTTTGTTCATCGCCCGTGATCAAATAACGAAGTGTCACACGTTTAGTACTTCAAGAGCACGTAATGTCTCGTTACAACCATAAATCCGTATCAAATTTAGGCATTACTTCACGCTTACCTATCGGTTTTCTTGATGATATCAAACAGATTACACACTGACGTCTTAATAAACACTTGACTTTGAAGTTAAAAATATATAGAAACGGACACCACATATATCTACTACTTACAACCATTAATCCGCAACAGATTTAGGCATTTCTTCACGGTTACGTATCGGATTTCCTGATGATAACAAACAGATCACACACTGACTTCTTAATAAACACTTGACTTTAATGTCACCATAATATAACGAAAAAAATGGCTATAAAAATGAATGGCATGGTATATAATACATAAAACCAATATCAGTGGATAGTATTTTGTTCAAACCAACCGTATAAGTTCATAAAAGTAGTAGAAATGAAGGTTCCGTGAAAGTATTAAACTCTAAAGTTCTACAAGAAACACAACTGACCGCTTATACGAAACACAGAATCATAACAACGTTGCTTTATTCAAACACTTAAAATTTACAATTTTACACGAAAACATAGAAATTTATATTTAAAACTTCAACTTACCCATGTACTGGCTTTGATTTTTGTGTCCCTAAGGGTGACATTTGCCGTGAAACAGTGTTTGCAGAATTTGAGCAACTGTTTGCCCAATTAAGTAATCTATCTGCTAAGTCTGATGATGACCTTCAGGCCTTGAAGGCACTATTGGCTGATTTGGCGTATGCGTATTGTGGCACGCCGATAGACAGAAAGAATTTTCACTTCCAGCCTGAACATTTTAGAGCGTTAAAATGCCTTCGGTCAAACAAAGACATCATTATAACTAGGCCTGATAAGGGTAATGGCGTGGTTATCAGTGCCAAGCAGTGAGGTGAGTGAACGGAAAAGAGCAGATTCGAATTGAGAGCCTCGGTCCGTGGTTATGGTGGATGAAATGCCGAAAGATGATATCCAGTGTGTGACGAAAGTACGAGCGACAGTATTAGCAGAAATATCTGAAATAGGGATAGCAGCAGGCCAGCGAGTGAAACGATCAATGCAAGTGAGTATATAGCGATAGCCGTTAGATAGAGGAAGAGGACCAACAATGTCTATGTGAATATGGTCGAAACGAGCGTCAGGTGTGTTGAATGTACCAGCTTGCCCAAATGATGAACGAGTTCGAATGTCAGTACATGACAAAATCAGAAAGCTGCAAGGAACATCATGAATCACGCCCTTTACTTCAAAGAGATTTCTCCACTGATGTGCAGAAGGTGTGTCAACATTTCCGTGTTAATCCATCTGAATGCATGGAATTAACAACATTCAATAATGCTGAAGTTATTTTTGATGACCACATCTTCCACAATCTTCCACCGTTGGTTCAGCTCAGTTGAATACATTTGTGACCAACAGATTGCTGATGTCCAAAGTTTCCAAACTAGAATGTAAAAACTGGAAATTGCATAAATATTTCGAAATATTTTGACAATAGATTAAAGTAATTCGAAAAAGAAAAATGGTAAAAAACTAAAAAAAAACTAAAAAGAAAAAACTAAAAAAAAAATTAAAAATTAAAAAATTAAAAAAAGAAAAAACCTAAAAAGAAAAAACGTAAAAAAATAAAAAAGATAAAAAACTAAAAAAAAAACTAAAAAAGCTAAAAACTAAAAAAAGAAAAAACTAAAAAAAAAACTGGGAATTGCACAAATATTTCAAGAAAAGAGATGAACATGTTGAACTAAATGAGAGTGAGTATTAAAAAATGATTAGGTTACGATACGACTCCTTGTAATAGATGAGGTTACAAATCATCTCCAAGGCGCCCACGAAATTAACGAGCCCTCTAACCAAAGTACCTTTCACTACAGGAACTAAACTGAAATGCTCTTGTTTAAGAATAATGTATTTTACGTGCACAAAAGTTGAAAAGAACGACGGGCAAAAGTACGTTAAGGAATGAAAAACTGGAGGCACAAAGACTATTAAGAATTCTGATTCAAAAAAGGTCCGTAAAATATGATCTCTATCTGTTTACTTTATTGATTGATGCCCTGCAAGACTATTCGGTGTGAAAACTGTCCTTAATTTGCGATTAATTAGGAAATATAGTAAGAAACGTAAGTTGTCGGAGAGAGGCTGTTTTCTGGCATTTTCTCAAGCACTATGGCTTGGAAAAGTCGAAAATATTGGTCAACAAGAAAGGTCCGAAAATTATGATCTCTATGTGTTTATTATATAGACTGATGCCCAGCAAAACTATTCCGTGTGAAAACTGTTCTTTTTTCAATCTTCGTTTGACCTGCTGAAGTGGTAGATGGGTCTAGAAGTTACTCCCAATGCTCACGATAGCATTGTCGCTCCTCTTGCAGAAGAAAACGGATCCATCAGATCAATAGTCATACGACCCTCTCTCGTGTTTTTCCATTTCTTTCCTGCATTTCATACTTCCTGCTCCTCCAGCTGTTCTGTTTTCACAAATGGACCCTGAAGCTTTCATTCCCATGGACCTTAGCTATTTGAAGAGTTCGTAACTGCTGAAAAATTTATCAAAATATATGGAGTAGTGTTGGCATTTATTTATTACCGATAGATGGAAATCAAGGAGATGTCCAACTTAGTCTCTTCTGTTTTTCTTTTTTCTTATAAAAGATGTAATCAGCTTGGCGCTATTAGAATAAGGAAACGAGTTTGTTAAAGAATATTATTTTACTTTGAAAATAATTCATTATAATATATAAATATATATATAAGAAAAAAAAACAAAAACAAAAAAAATGCCAACAGCACCCGGTGTTCCCAGGCGGTCACCCATCCAAGTACTGACCGGGCCCGACGTTGTGTGACCTTGGGCGTCCAAGGAAGACTCCCCTCAATTTAGGCTAACAGACAGAGAAGCAAGCCACGAAGCATGCTCAAACGCCCAGTAGGACCGCCTCTTACTACTGGCAACCCCTTTCCCTGTATTGCATTTGCCTGTTGTGAGACAAAGCGATAACAGACAACTCTATTAAAAGATCCATTGTAATGTTGTAAGTGAAACACAATGTACGAATTGATAAATAGATGGCATCCATAAAATTAGGGCAAGAAGAAGTAGGAACTATAAATACTTTAAACAGAAAATTAAGATTACTTATTTTGTGACAAGCGGTTTTTACCAATGAAAATTCTCTCCTAACAAATAAACTTCTTTCTTTCTTTTCTTTTTTTAAGAAACATGAAATTTAAGTTGAGCATGACTGTTTCTTAATACTTTCATATTTTCGCCTGCGATCTTTCTTACATGTTTCTTACAAGTTCATGTACCTCAGTTTAAATTTTCAACAGAAAATTCGTTTTTGCCATTCCGATGCAAGTGTTTGTTTCAGAACAAGAAAGAATGTAAATGAAGCCAATGCAGTGTTCACTGGGTATTCCTGGTAATTTAAGAAAAGTGTGCTTACTACCAAAATAACATGTTACTAAATAACACATTGGTGTCATCTTCAGGTGATGAATAGTCGCATTTATGAATTGTCTTTGAGACGAGTAGTCTATGTGATAAATGGTCGCTTTGATGAATTGCAGCGTGATGAAAAGTCACCAGGCCCTTTTCCCAAGAATCTACGTAGTGTTCTATTCAAGATGTTTCGCACGCATATTGGCTCCTTATTTGTCGTAGCTGTCTTCCTCTTTATCAAAACAGCCTTCAAGAGTTCTGCTATATGTAGTCTATTGATGAGCTTTGAACTGCGCTATACTTCTAGGACGAGGGACAAATCAATAAACACAAAAATAAAGAAGAACACAGGCGCTTGCAATGTAAGTGAAGACGAAAAGCTATGCCAAGAGTTCTGCTATATGTAGTCTATTGATGAGCTTTGAACTGCGCTATACTTCTAGGACGAAGGACAATTCAATAAACACAAAAATAAAGAAGAACACAGGCGCTTGCAATGTAAGTGAAGACGAAAAGCTATGCCAAGAGTTCTGTTCATTCTTTCTTTCTTTCTTTCTTTCTATCTTATTTTCTTTCTTATTTTCTTTCTTTCATTCTTATTTTCTTTCTTTCTTTCTTTCTTATTTTCTTTCTTTCTTTCTTTCTTATTTTCATTCATTCATTCATTCATTCTTTCTTTCTTTCTATCTTATTTTCTTTCTTATTTTCTTTCTTTCTTTCTTTCTTTCTTTCTTTCTTTCTTTCTTTCATTCTTATTTTCTTTCTTTCTTTCTTTCTTCCTTTCCTTCTTTCTTTCTTTCTTTCCTATTTTCTTTAAAAATTAAATCTCAAAGTTCCTTCACAGTGAAATGCACTAATTGCCAAATGTTACAAAAGCATTTGAACTTCGTAAAAGTTGGGCGACAAACTTAAGACACGTTTCCCATCCAGGGCGATCGAAATAACAGGCCGGGACAACATGCAACCGGAGGTCAAAACTGGACGCCATTGGTATATCGATCAGCACTTGGTTTTTCTGTGTTCGAATAATACATGCACGAAACATTATTTAAGTATTGGAAATGCAATTGTTAACAATTAAACGAAACCGTAAATCATGGGAAGGTTGATATTACAAAATTATCCACTGCGATAGGTATGGGAAGGTTGATATTACAAAATTATCCACTGCGATTGGTATGGGAAGGTTAATATTTCAAAATTATCCACTGCGATAGGTATGGGAAGGTTGATACTACAAAATTATCCACTGCGATAGGTATGGGAAGGTTGATATTACAAAATTATCCACTGCGATAGGTATGGGAAGGTTGATATTACAAAATTATCCACTGCGATAGGTATGGGAAGGTTGATATTACAAAATTATCCACTGCGATCTATGCTAGCCAGTATTGGTCCTTGGTACAGTACCCTATGATTGTACCATGTATTTTGAACCAGACTTTGACTTGTGTGTCTGTTTATAATTACTCGTAGTACATGCACTCTGCTTTGGAATAGTGAAAACATTGTAAGACATACTCGAGTAACTATTTTGACAAGCAACAATGTGCACACCAAACTTAGAGAACCTTAAAGCTGCAATTTCTTCTCAGAAAGATTCTGAATAATTCTGTGTCTAATAATGTCTTAAATTTGAAACTAGTAAACTAGAGATTACAGACCATGTATTATCAACCAGGTAACGAGGCCAACAAACATGGTTGCCGAGTTCAGTCTAGTAGCCTATACAGTATTAATATTAATTCTTGTTATATAGGCTATAGTTATACTATTGGTTAAGTTATATTATATATACATCATATGCCATGGTCTATTTTGTACACTGTTACAGCGTGATATGATATAGTTGTAGACTGGTTGCTGCTTGGTGTAAGCCCCACATGATTCTGCGGCCAATACATGTACTTGGTGCAGGTGGGCCTCTCTAGCTCTAGATAACCAGAATCGCTGATACAACTTTTAATTTGAAGTAGATACCACCGTGTAGACAATTTTATTTTAGACTGGTTGACAAACCCCATCTGCAAATATCAACTCCCACCTTAGAGGCCAACCCCCCATGTGTAAATAAGATTTGACCCAACCCTGACCTAGTCAAAGTTTCTTTGAAAATGCTGGGCCTCCCCAACTTGGGGTGTGTGTGTGTGTGCATGCAGTGATAGTATGATCTGATAGTTGTGAATGGGCTCATATTGCATAATAGTTGTACACCTAAAAGTATCCAGTTAATCAAACCAGCTACGCCGAAGGCAGCACCACGACTCCTTTGACAAAATAGCTCACCAACTATAAACCAAGGAATTGGTGCTAAAATGAGACGAGCAAAAGGTTAGTTGTTGTGATTCAACAGTTTATGATTAACAACTTCTCCTAGTATGTTATGGTTAGAACAAATATTCGGCTGTTTTTATCTGTCTTCTGTATAACAAGTCCGGCCGGAATACCATTATGTTCAGCAGCTATGAAAGTTTTAAGGCAATGTTAAATACAACACGTACGAGAGCGCGTGTAAACAACTGTAAAAACCCACGTAAACAATAGAAAAGTGAAAATTATTTTTTGCAAGGTGGTAGATGCGCAGATATTACTACGCCAGCAGTTCAGTCTGCGCGCAGGCTAGACACAGTTGGCTGAGGAGGTGGAGTGCAGTGCAGTTTTAGGTAAAAGACATCTCTTTTTTTTTAATTGTGAGCTATTAGGCTTGTAGTTCCATCTAAGCCTTGACCTGGCCACACTGAAAAGGGTTTTCAGAGGATCTTGTCAAAATCTATATTTGAGAAAATGTTTACTTTGAAAGAAGCAAGTTCATGATCCAATCTTTGTTAATCTGCTCATGTGATGTTGTGTGAAAGTCCACTATCCTCACCGCTTAAGACTATGATCTTATTAATCAACAAAGTGAAATTGTAATGACCACATCGCCTGAGCAAGAGTTGATGAAAATAGAAACAGTCCACGCTTCCTATGTGATGATTCCCAGGTTGGGAACTGAAGTGTTGTTGCGAAATGAACAAAACCTCTTCTAATTCTACGTTGCCTAATTCTGCTGTGATACTACGGCAATATATAGTTTCCATATCTTGGTATTTGTTGTCTATCTTTTCCTTCTACCACTATATAGTTTCTAAATCCTCATACTTGTTGTCTATCTTTTCTGTCTATCATTTTATAGTTTCTAAATCTTCGTATTTGTTGTCTATCTTTTCTTTCTATCATTGTATAGTTTCTAAATCTTGGTATTTGTTGTCTGCCTCTTCTGTCTATCATTATATAGTTTCTAAATCTTCGTATTTGTTGTCTGTCTTTTCCTTCTACCAATATATAGTTTCTAAATCTTCATACTTGTTCTCGAGTTGCTTAGCTTGTTGCTTAGATTTTAGACCAAATCGAGGCCTCACACCTAAGCAACTGAGTTGCTTATATAAAAAAAACGTGTATTCAAATACACAAGACGTAAAGGAGTATCGTGCGCCAGAGTATTTGTTCTGCATTTCCGTGCATTTGCAACTACTATTCCTACAAGTCTTGTATCACCATATCATCATCGTCAGTTTCTTCTCCTTCTCCTTCTCCTTCTCCTTCTCCTTCTCCTTCTCCTTCTCCTTCTCCTTCTCCTTCTCCTTCTCCTTTAGAAGCTAACACAACGTCCATATAAAATCGAAGCTAACTTGAAGCCAACACAAGTCGACCTCTATTCTTTCAAAGTTATTTACGGTCGAAAGATGATCTTTCTGGGGCCATTGTGTAACACAAATTCATCATGCATGACCATTTGACACAGGGTGACGTGCTGCCCTGCGACGCGCAGCCTTATGACGCACTGCCTTGCGACGCGCTGGCTTGTGACGCACTGACTCGATGACGCCTCTAGTGTGAATTAAGCTTAAAGATGGGAGAAGTTTCTCTCAAATACTGTTATGGCTTAAGAAAGCCGCCTTCTACCGGCGTATGATCGGAAAAAGACTGGGTCGAGTCAGGTGACTAACCAAGAAGCCACTCCTTAATGACTCTTTTTAAGAATTGTATGAGTATCATTCAGAGTTTAGAGTCTAGAGTACTGAGCAAAAACGGTCGACGTCCGATCGAAGGTATACAAATCTTTTGGACTTGTTATCTTTTTTCATCGTTTCAAGTTTATCTACATATTTATATTGAGCAAAGGAAACTCTGTCTTATTCTGGAGCACAGTTGAACTTTAAAGCCTTGTAAAATGGAATTGAGCAAAGTTATGAAGCTGAAAACAATTTTGTTGTACTTCAATTAAGCAGAATACCTATTTTGCAAGGTTTCACTTTTGTGACCCACATATTTTTAAAGGTCATTAAAGGTCAAACCCCTCTAGAGGGAGAAGGAGTGGAGGTAGTTGCTTCAAAATACCTTCCCGGGACATACTTTACACTGTAGATTCATCCCTGAAAGTTTCATTTTCCTAACCTAAACCCTTTCTGAGATAGCAAGAAGTCAATTAACTAAAACGATGTTAACATACTCTTATTTCTCTAGTCGCCACATTAGCTCCCAGTGATCCAACAGTGGCCATCTACATCCAGACATGACCCCTGGTGGTTTAGTTGTTCTAATCCCTTGAAAGCAATACACACCACTATGGTATTGGCCTCACAGCTACTGTATACACACAGTAGCTTTTAGAAGTAAACTTGTGCCATACGACATAGTGGATTTCTTTCAGCCATCCTTATGAACATGCGATTACGTCAATATGTCTACCTCTGCGAACGTGAAATTATGCCGACTAAACTAATCGTTGATTATTGGAGTGATAATAAGTTAAACATATTTCATTGCCCTTAAAATAGTTGTGGCCGGGGTATGTCATTTCCCCCCTTGAAACACGACTGACAGTATCTGCTATCCCGTGAAGATATATATGTTGTTCGTAAAAATGCTTCATTAAGTGGACATTTGGGTTGATAGATGTGAGAGCGTATTTCTGTGAAACTAATGCGCAAGGATCGTTGATTATTGGAATTATAATAATTTAAACATATTTGATTGCTCTTAAAATAATGGTAGCCGGGCGCCTTGTGCTGGACACTTATCTTTATGATAAGAATTTGTTTTCCGCCTGGCTTGTCTATCGCAGATGTTGAGTAATACGCTCCGAAAGCGGAAATCTTCAATGATTGCCCAATTTATTTTCGCCCTGGATATCAGGTAGCAACTAGACAGTCTTCACGAACACCAGAATAAAAACATGAGAAACAATCGTAATGTCTGATGAAGAAGTCATGCGTTCGTTGGGATTACTGAGCTTTTCCCATGAAGATACAAACTGTATTTCAAAAGTGGAACTCAAGTTCAAAAGTGACGTTGAGGAGAAAATAGAAGGAGTAGTTTTTAAAGCATTATATCTCAAACTGTCCTTTGACTCCCGCGGCCTAATTAAAAACCCCTAAAATGCTAATTTTAGTCAAGTGCGGCTCAATTAAAGCTTGGCATAATTAAAGCTCGGCATAATTTAATGCGGCTTGATTACATACGCTGCTTAATATGACGTAACAAGGTAATCTGCTTGTCGGATGCACGTTAGAAGTCAGAATAATTCCCACTCTTGATGGAATCAAGGATGCTGTTTCTTTGTGTCCATTAAGCTTTTGCTTCTTCAGTTTGGCTCAAGTGTATTCTTAAAGTCCGACTGATTTAGCTTGGAAGAAGATACGCTTCGATCTTTTGCTCACATGAAAAGTAAGACTTAAAGAGCAGGCTTTAAGAAGCCTTGTAAAATTATGGTAAGTACAGCATGGACAAGCTGTAGGAAAAACAAGTCTGGGCTTCTGTGCACTGAAATGTTTTAGTTCGGTAACATTTCAGTATACATGAGTACAAAGTCTTACTCTTCATGCGCTTGCTAGTAATCTCTACTTCGTCTCGATAGAGGTATTGGGTATTCATTACAGAGTTAACAAAGATGTTGAATTGTATCTAAGGTAAGTTAAAGTAACTTTACAAAGTTCTTTTGTTATGTTGGCATTAGAAGGTCCTTCCCAGATCCAACTTCTCCCTCTGACTAAGACTTCTCAGGATATGCTTGCATGTAGGGCCTACTCGTTATTTTGCACGGCAATTTCCCCCTTACTCCTACAATTGTAAATGTTGCTTGTAGGCCAAGCGTTCTAAAGAGCTAAGCGGCATACCCCTACGGTCTATGGAAGCTGTTGATCGGCAAAATCCGGACTTGACGTGCGTTGCCAGTGTAACTAATGTTGTCGGGGAGTACTGTCTCATTCATTTTGACGAGTGGGAGGATATTTATGACTATTGGTGCAGGGAAACATGCCCACATGTTCATCCAATTCGATGGTGTAAGGCAAATGGTGTGCGACTAACTCCAGCACAAGGTAAAGGGTATAGACGTTTGATGATGTTATGTAATTCGTTTGTTAAGACAGTAAAAGTATGTATAACTACTCTTCTTGTAAGCAAAGGCCCCGTCATTGAGATATTCTATAATCTAGAAGTATGTTTTCTTCTAGTCATCTCTAGCTCTCTTTTCGACCATCATCTCTGCAGTGGTAACAAAATTTTGCTACCAAGGAATGAATTCATTTGCAATAGAAAGGGTACATTCTAGGATACACAGTCCTTGGCACACGGTAGATTAGTATGAGAAACGTGTTTGGAAGTAATGGAGATACCATTGTTTCATGTTCCTTAAAGTCGCACTGGCTGTGCTGAGCTGCTTTGCATCATTTATCCCCAGAGAATATTTCACTATTAGTGAAATGGATAGTGTTTGCGAGACGTAGAGGGTGAGAATAGGCCAGAGTCAACGTGATGACAATTTCCCCCACGCCCTAAAATGGAAACCATCATCTTCATTCGGATTTTAAAGACATAAAACTTGAAAGGTGGTATTTGTAAAGATTATAGGGTCCTGCAGAGAACATAAAAAGGAAATGAAAACGGAAAACAGAAAGGAGGTGTACAGCAGTAATTCTCTTACAGGCCCGTAGCTGCTTCAGAAGGTCTCCTGTTAGCTCACACAACACCCCGTACATTTACATGCAAAAGACAATCAAGGCACGTGAATCGTGACTCTGTCACATGAGTTCAGCCTAAAACTTAAACTTGAAACTTCGAGTAAAATTCTATAAGTGACTGGAATCCTGAATCACGTGAAATCACATCATTTATCAACACGTTCCACTTTCATTCCTTAGAAAAAGAGTCATGGGAGTCGTATGATTATTTGCTTTCGTCATAAAGGTCAACAAGATGAACCTTGTGGGAGATGCATTGAGCTGAATAACGTAATAATATAAAATGACATCTATATAGATTTATTCAGTTACTGTTTTCACGATTACAAACATGACGGACTAGTATTTCGACTCATCTTCATCAATTTGGTACCGTAACCAGTCTTACGTTCCTGTCATTTGGTGCCGTAACCAGTTTTCCGTTCCTGGCATTTGGTGCTTGCCAAGTCTTAAGTTCTTACCGTTTCTACGTTCACGTTCATTTAGTCAAAATTTAGTGCTATATTACAAACTAGTAGCATTCACTTCAAAGACAAAGAATATCGGTAAAAGATTATAAAGAAATAGCCGGGGAATAACGGGTCCAAAGTGGTACGGATCTAAATAGATCCGATCCCGTCTACAAACCCTATTCTAGTGTCTTCAGACAGGATCAGATCCATTTGGCTCCAGAGCTAAGCATGGGATTCCTTCTATTATTATAAGTAATGCAGTGAAGTACAAGGTTGAAATACGAACAAACGGGCCAAAATAGAACATGAAAGGAGATGATGTCAAATATACGTCGCAGTGGTAGTACTTCTCGTCTCATTTCGATCTCAACCAGTTTCGGTCAGGTCCAAAGTGTTTACACGCGACGATCTGAGCATGACCAGTCAATCATCTTTGTCTAGTGTTTCATTGCTTTACAAATGTTTCCTTGATAAGTGAGAAAGTGTGAACCTGTCATTATCACGAGGCATGCAAATTACTGTACGTAGATTTGTGTGCCTTATATTAAAAGCAACTACAAAATGCTTGATGTCAAGCACAAACCCAAGGAGGCGGGGCACGGGACACTGTCCCCTGGATGATTTAGTTTTCCCCACTTGCCCCCTAGTTATATGTCTAGAAGCACATTTTAAGTTAAGGTATTGACGTCTTGACCAGTAACTTACGTGTGTCTCTATCCAGCTGTTTCGTTTGTTCCTGTGTCCATCCTACAAACGCTGCACTGTGCCGAATTACACCGACAGCCCATGAATTGATGGCTGCAAACAGGTTCCTACCGTTAAATCGAGATTTCAGTAGTAGTTTGAGTCCTTGCATATACATTTCTTTTGTTTTCTCTTTCATTTCCTTACATAGCAACGTATCCAGTTCAAGAACCCCCAGGTACTTGTAGCCTTCTGCATCAGGATCTCCTAATCTTTCGCCATTTGGCCATTCTTGGCAGATGTTTTAATTCCATTTCTTTGGTCCAAACGTCAATATGCAAACTTAATGACAAGCCTCGAAGACGGCTAATGTTTTTACTGACATCTCAGATCACTAATGAGGCGTTAACTCTTAATGAGTGTCCCTTCGCCCACTATTTCAGCTCTGTGTAGTCCGACGTGAAAGGCCATTGCTTACGAATGAAAAATGTACCTTTTCAATAAGAACTTTCTGAAAGGAGTGACGTCAGAGTGACGCTGAATTCCTTAATCCTACGTGAATTAACTTGGCACGTCATGTTACGCTATTTTATGTTACGTTATGTTATGGCACGTCATGTTACGCTATTTTATGTTACGTTATGTGATGGCACGTCATGTTACGCTATTTTATGTTACGTTATGTTATGGCACGTCATGTTACGCTATTTTATGTTACGTTATGTTATGGCACGTCATGTTACGCTTTTTTATGTTACGTTATGTGATGGCACGTCATGTTACGCTATTTTATGTTACGTTATGTTATGGCACGTCATGTTACGCTATTTTATGTTACGTTATGTTATGGACATACCATCATGACCACGAATGCCAATTATAAAGTGAGGTGAGACCCTTTGTTGGTTACAGAAGCATTTGAAAACTGTAAAGAGTTCGTAATAGCAACAACCAAGACACTTATTTTGCATGAAAAGCAGATTTGGTATGTCGAAAGCAAATAAGTTATTTGATGCTTTTTACTGCGCATTACATTTTTTATGACCAAAAAACATTGCGTGGAGTTAGTTAATTTCCTACGTGCTCGTGTTGTCTAAAATGCTCAATCAAAAAATGTCCTTTCTGCGAAACCTTAAAGAATCACGTATATTGACTTACAGGTGCGCGCACGGCGAAAACCAAAGTAACAGTTCGATTCCTCAAGAGAAAGCGAACAAAATATCAAAATTTCTGACCACTGGAGGTACACTTTAATTCTATGGGTCTTATACACACTCTTCAAAAGTTATTCATAAATTTCAAAGCGAGGCTAACTCGGAAAATTTTTCGTCGAGCAATGGCAATCTCTCAATCAAAGACCCCTGATGAGCAGTCACTGAAACTACCCTAAATAAACAGAAAAACCACCAAACAGAATTTCAAATTTTCAGTTAGATTCTAATAATCTGCCAAATTTAAATAAATCATAATTGTTCGTTATTAGCATTAGTAGCTTTTATTCCTTAAACTTAAGAGTAACTTCTATAACAACAAAATCTAATAACCTATCATAAATCATGTTGTAAAGCTAAAGCTTTGGATTCATTATTGATATATATCGCAGTGGAAGTCTGTAAAAGTTTACTAAAAATTTTGAAGTGTGAGTTAGATTTTAATAATCCATCAAATGTAAATAAATGATAATTTTGCGCATTGGTCGCATAATCTCGTCTAGTTAAGTAATAGTAACTACAGGGTCCGACAACATTGAGCAACCTTGTAGCCAGCTTGGCAGACCGTTAAGTGTAATTGCGGAGAAAGGTGGCATGCTCCTCTTGCTTTTTATTGGTAAAATGGTAACGAAAATGAAGACACGTCTACTTGGCAAGGGTGCACGACAACGTAGAAGAGAAAATTTCTGAGGAAATAGTGTCGTAAATCAAAGATCTGTCACTAGCTAATGGAGGAAATTGACAATCCCTCTTGAGCAATACCGGAATACGATGAACGGTATTATTCGCGCGAGGTATTACACTAACCATGCCTTCATGGCACAACCATGTCATTGCCACACAGCAGTATCTGTTGCTCACCCATGGTACCCGACTAATTTCTGGTACATGAATACTTTACCACTAGAGAAACAATCAAACAGCAGAAAATTTGCTTTTTTAAGGAGAGATATGTTTCCAGAACAAAAGGCTATGTGAAAGACTTACAGAAGGAAACAGTACACGGTCATGACAGAGGAAAGACGGATAGTAATGTGGAAACTTGCATAGAAAAATACTCCTTTGCCCGAAAATTATTGGGACATAAATCGACGGTTCTGCAGACGGTTGAATCGAAGGTAAACTAAGTTCACTTTGAAAATTTCCTTGATGGTACGGCAATAAAAGATACGCACAGTGAACGAACTTTTGTTTCTAAAAAAACATGGGAGAGTACTCGTGAGATTTCTTACGCTTTATAGCCTTTTGATGTTTTTTTTGGCTATAAAATGCAAAAATTAAAACTATGTTTTTGCCAAACCAAAATGCTTCGCGTCTTCCTCTTTGCATGGCAAAGCGTTTAAAACAGGCTAAAAAGGCATATTTGACATAGTTTGCATACACTAGATGCGTACATTCCATTGTGCACAAAGCGGTCAAAATAGACTAATAAGGCAAAGTTGACATAGTTTGCATACACTAGATGCGTACATTCCATGGTGCACAAAGCGGTCAAAGTAGACTAATAAGGCAAAGTTGACATAGTTTGCATACACTAGATGCGTACATTCCATGGTGCACAAAGCGGTCAAAGTAGACTAATAAGGCAAAGTTGGCATAGTTTGCATAGACTAAGCACCTTTACTTGCTAACAATATAGCTAGTACTTTGCTTCTCACATGATTGCTTATGTTTCATACCAAAAGGCTTGTCTTAAAAACATGCCTCACAGTACAGCTTTAGTAAAGTCCAGTGACACTGTACAACAGGCTTGTTTTATGATAGTCTTCTCTCTGACCGATTTATCTACTATATCTTGCAGTGTCGATTAGCAATAAGGCAGGGCTGTAAATTGGAATCCATGAACCCGTTGCATCCCCTTTCCTGGGGCCATCAGATCCTTGGAAGGGGGCCTGCTTCTACCCAATGCTGCACGATGTTGTTGTACAACAACAATTACAATAACACATATCTAGGATTACAGAAATGGTTTGTCTAAAACCTCTTTTCTAGTATGCAAATATGAAGATATCACTCCTTAACTATATTTTTCTAAATGCCGTACTAAAAGATACGGACATTTATACTACCTCAAACATGGCTAACAGGTAAAACTGAAAACATACCTTTCAACTGGATCCTGACAAAATGACGAATGTTTCACATGGCGATTACATAATTTGAATTGATGGTGACTCTTTTGGTGACCATTATAGTCCAGACATGGCAAACACGTGTCTTCTCTAGACGTTGCTATGCGATCATTTCAGCGCTGCGCAAGATCTTTATAGATCAAACTAGACAACGAAGTGTCCTCGGTCCACATTGTGATGCATTTGTTGATGCACTGAAATCTCTCAGTGCAGCCCCCTGATAAGCAGTGTTTGATGCATTGCGTTGAGTGTTCAATATAGACACCAGAGTGTCCTCTTTGAACACTACGATGCGCTCATTGATGCACTGCGCAGGATTGGTATAGTGTCACCCCTTGGGCCCGAACCCATGACCCACGCTATCGGGCCGTGTGCTCTAACCAACTGAGCTAGGTTACCTTCCGATGTTAACATACTCTATTTCTCTAGTCGCCACATTAGCTCCCAATCATCCAAAGGTAGACATCGACATCCAGCTCAACGCAATTGGAGACCAGCCTCTCTGCACCATGCGACTTGTCAAAGGAAGAGCTGCTATCAGGCCCGTCTGTCTGTCCGGAGTCAATTAAAAGTTAGACGGTATCATCAAAACGAGAGGATAAATGTCAAAACATGGTAGCCAGCGCCGTCTAGCATGGCAAGGCACCCTACGATGACGACGAAGACCTAGAATCTGGGTTGTGAGAAACCGAGTCAAAGCTCCCTTGTTTTAGTAAGTGCCATTTGTATTTGTAGGTGAGATTACGGCTAAGAAAGGTTCGTCACTCATAATTATGACCACTAACTCACAGTTTCCGATTTCATCTAACACCCACTTGTTTAGTAGATATATCTGGAAACATTAAAAAAATTTAAACGAAGCTTTGTATGTATATATATGTTTTCCTGTGGAGGCCTTTGCAGCAAACCTCGCAGGATAAAAGGCCTTTGCAGCAAACATTGCAGAAGAGAAGGCCTTTGCAGCAAACATTGCAGGTGAAAAGGCCTTTGCAGCAAACCTCGCAGGAGAAAAGGCCTTTGTAGCAATCATCGCAGGAGAAAAGGTCTTTACAGCAAAGGCCCTTGTAGCAAAACCTCGCAGGAGAAAAGGCCTTTGCAGCAAACATTGCAGGAGAAAAGGCCTTTGCAGCAAACATGGCAGGAGAAGAGGTCTTTGCAGCAAACCTCGCAGGAGGCTAATAATATACTTCTGACAAGCAATAGTGCCTCAAACAAACTCACTGATTTGATGTAAGGGGTCATTCAATAATCACATAACGGTCACAAGAGTAGGTGGGGTTGCTGATACTGTTACCCATCGTTACACTATTTCAGTATGGGGGGTGGGGGGTTGAACCTACAAATTATGTAGCGCGCTAGAAAAAGAATACGTTTCAGTATCTCTGCGTGTCAATTATTATCAATCTAAAATCTAAGATCCTCTGAAAGATTAATTAAATTGCGTACATATAAATTGATTCCGTAAAAGACCGGGACCGTTGGTAACCGTAGAGCGGATAGCGTATAAGCTTTGCCCCCAGAATCCTTTGTGAAAGTCGAGTGCTCATTAACCCTTTATTTACCACCATAGCTAAAGTGAATGAGATTTTTGCAATATTTTGCATGAGGACCTGATTTGGTCTATTTAAGTTAATGACAAGGGGAAAAAACCAAACTACCTTGTTGTCATGGAAATATGGAGCCGGGACTTATAAGTCCCGACGTGCATTATCGGTCACATTCTTATAGCCTATGAAATATTATATATCGTTTGAAAGCTTATGATGAGAGCAATCTATAAATGCAAATATCAGACGTAGTACTCGAATGTTGAACGAGTTATAGTCCTTTTTATGCTCAGTAAATTAGATTTTGCGCGTTGTTATGTTAATGGTTGTAATTTGACCAAAAGCAACACATGTCATTTGAATAAGTAAAACCAAAAGCACTGATAACTTTGTTATTGACCTGGTATCTCAATGTTTACAGAAAGAAGTTGGTAACACTGACGACTGCTGCGAACTATTTTGAATAAGAGCTTCAACTTGCACGGAGTACGAAGCTGTATGATATATCAGCTGTAGCAGTAAATGTAATAATTATCCATTGAAAATTCCCTGTAATTTACTCCTTAGACCTTGGTTTTGTCGATAATGTTGCGGCGATACCTGACTTTATAAAACGAGTACACTACCAACGAATAAACTGTGACTAATTTTATTTATCGTCAACTGTATTTTGGCTGCATTGGTGAAGCGGTAAATATACGTGTTTGTTCGCTGGTCAGATCTTTTATTGATAAGCCAGGCGTAAACAAATTCCTCAAGGTCTCGTTCATTATACAAATAAGTCAGGACCATAGCTAGGAGCCCACAGCTCCAACTTGAGGAAAACTAATTGATGGACCGTCTACTATCCCAGTCGTATATGTGTGATCCCAAATAAGTTTAAACCTCATTAACGTGCATATAATTCAACACAGCAGTTGACTTTTCCTGTGTTACACTGGTCCCATCAGTAGTGGTGTATTCTTATTGATCAGCACCCATTGCTTTGATATTTTTATCGCTTCAGATTCTAAACTATTAGGGAAGCTGGATCCGTATCACGATGTAAGGGAAGAACAGCGATTCTTTCGGCAAAACTCGACTCGTTATGGAATAAACAGTGAATCATTAGAAAATCATATCGTATTTCTTTAAGTTTAAATCAAAAAGTTTATTTTGGAGGGACCTTTTGCTCGGACTTCAGGAGCTCTGGCTTTTCAAAGAACATCGCTGCTGTGCCCATGTTGACGTCGGTGATGGCTTTGCCCAACAGGATAAATAACTATCCAAAAATCTTAGATGAACCCAAACATTATCTTAGCTTTTTCTACGAACCCTCCTCTAATGCTTTGCTGCCTACAGAATCTATGTGTTACCAATACCTTCTTCCAACAGAAGCCACGCCACAAGGTATCCTGGAGGCATCCGCGATCTGCACCCTGGGACCAACTGGACCTCATCTTGACCTGCAGGAAGAATTTCAACACAGTGAAGCTCGCCAGAACCTTTCACAGTGCTGACTGTGACACAGGCCATTCCCTCGTCTGCACTAGAGTCAGAGTCAACCCCAGGAAGCTCCACAGGTCAGAACCAAAGCCACAGCCAAAGTTGAACGTATGCAGGCGTGGTTGTCGTGTTTCATATTTGTAGATTTTCTATTGAAGAGTAGGGATCAGCAGCAAGTATGTAAATGATAAAACAGGTATCTATGTATTTAGCTTTTTAAAGAGAACTTGGGAGTACAGGAGCCAGTTAAGTAAGAGGTAATCTGTTTGCCGTATAACTTCTTCAGGGAAATAAATTCAGTTCTTTATTGCCGGGAAAACTGTTGGGCGTAGTTGTCGTGTTACATATTTGTAGATTTTCTATTGAAGAGTAGGGATCAGCAGCAAGTATGTAAATGATTCGTTATGCTGTCCCTATAGCTGACTTTCAAAATTCGCTGCAAACTTCTTTGGTGAAACGTGTCTAACTTCTTTGACTCTTTAACCGTCTTTTTCCATCTTTCGCTGGCGTAGAGGCCCGTTGGTAGGACAATGGCCTTGTTGTATAGCCTGTTTTTTCGTTTTCGTGCTACTTGTTGCTGTTGACTAGATTTGGCTAATTCGTCTAAAGACTAAAGCTGCCTTCCCGATTCTGCTGTTCACATCTGCTGCAGCATTACTGTCGCTGCTGATGAGACTTTACAGCAAGCAGACCAAAATTTGTTATAAGGGTAGAAACAAAATACAAACAAAGAAACTGGAGACTTCGTATTTGGTGATGTGCACAAAATTAAGGATTTGAACAAGGAAGAGCTCTTTGTGAAAGCGCTGGAACTTTTGTGATGTTCCTTCATAGACATTTTGTCACGGAAAATTGACTTCAAAAGCATTGTTAAGTTGTGTCACTTATAATTTTGTGCAGTCACATCTGAATCAGTTTTCGCCGATATTTCTTTGACAAAAGTTTAACTTGACCTGACAAATGTTCTTCCGGTCTATGAAAACTGGCTACCTTCACACGAAAGATTGAGCTGCGAGGAGATAAGGTTTTTGTCGCAGTAAGCAACAGAGGATCCATGGTCCCTTTTATCTCGCATTTAGAGTATCATCTTCCTCCGATAAAAGTAAAGTATCGATCAGTGGACCTGTGCCTAGTAGCAACAAAGCTGGATCTACGCCGGGAAACCACACGAAATCCATGAAACCGAAAGTTAGTCGCGAAGGCAGCCTACCAGGACACGGGAACTTGTTCGACAAGATCGAGACATGACAATGGAACGATGAGGAGCATGTACATCTTCTTCAAAGAAGAGGCGTTTATCCTTATGAATATATGGATCAATGGAATCGTTTCAGTGAAACGTTTTTACCACCTATGGAGTCTTTTTACAGTCATCTCACAAAAACGACAATATCTCAAGCGGATTACAATCACGCTCATCGTGTTTAGGAAACCTTCAAACTTAATAATCTTGGAGAATATCATGATCTTCATCTAAAAACCGATGTGTTACTGTGGACTGATGTCTTTGAAAACTTTCGTACGAGTGACCTATAATAAAAACTGCAATAGATAATTTCCGTCCCTGACCACTAGAGTATCTTTTTTAGTGGAAAGTCTTTCTCCAGAATCATAACTGCCAGTCAGCAGCAGACAAGGCCGTCAAAGAACATGCATTGGAGACAATATCTATAATAGACAAGGCAAGTGATTTTAATAGTTCATTAGTTTCCCAATCGGGAGTGACTTGATAGTTCGAATCTTTGGGGCAGAAGTGCACAGCTTTTTTCAGCACTAAAAGTGTAGCTAAGTACAAGTTTCTATTTACGATGAGTCCCAGCGAATAGGGACTGGACCTGTGGTTTGGCCTTGCTTCGGCCCTAACCACATACCTACAGTTTTCTCGAGGTTCAATTTGCAACCTGTGCCAGATTCGTAACGGCGGATCGTTTCAAACATCGCCACAAGAGCGGCTGGAGTTGAAGCGAATAAAGTGGTATCATCAGCATACTGAGAAATTCTTAGTTGTTCTGGGTGACCAGGAAGATTTATCCCCAAAGCCTCAGGGTTCTTCCGGATTGCATTTGCTAGAGTATCAGCGATGATAACGTGTTTTTGATGCTTGCTATGCCAGTGCCTCGCAGCCAACGAGCCGCTTCCACATTTTGCTTTCTGACTTGCAGCGTTTGTCACTTGATGACAACACTGTTCAATGTTTTAACAATTTATATCATTGTCTTAAGGAAAGAACAAGCTTTCCATTGGTTACAAGTAACAATAGGATTTCCTCTGGACTTTCAACAAAATTGCACGTGAACTTCCGTGTTGTGGAAACTTGTGACATCGTGGCGAAAGCTTCGATCGATATCTTATTCTTTTGGCTGGATTGCTTTCGCCTTGTTCTGTTGGTCAGTGTTGTCTTCTATTCCTTCTTCTTTAGATGTCTTTTTTACGACTCCTTAGTATTTCAATGGGGTTTTTTTTCAGTCCAATTCAATGTTTTAAAGTGTTTCTTAGTCTTCATTAGTGTTGTTTAGTCTTCATCTAACTTTGTTTTCCTTCTACAACCACTTAAAATCTCCCTTACTAAGCTCCAATCGCCTTGTTCTGTTGGTCAGTGTTGTCTTCTATTCCTTCTTCTTTAGATGTCTTTTTTACGACTCCTTAGTATTTCGCCTTATAAGCTTATTTTGAACCCTTTGTGCACCATGGAATATACGCATCTAGTGTAAGCAAACTATGTCAAATATGTGTTATAAGCCTATTTTGAACCCTTTGTGCACCATGGAATTTACGCATCTAGAGTATGCAAACTATGTCAAGTATGCTTTATCAGCGTACTTTCCATGCTTTCTGCACCGTAGAATGTACGCAAATTTTGTATGCAAACTATGTCAAATATGCCTTATTAGCCGATTTTGAACGCTTTGTGCACCATGGAATGTACGCAGCTAGTATTTGTTGCCAAGATTCAAATTAACTAATCAAATAAATCGGTAATTATAATACACTTTAGTAAAGCTAATTGTTAAGGAGACACCAAAAATAGGAAACCTTAGAATCTTCTGTTTGATATTAATTAAGTTTTCTTTTACCGGGCGTCTACATATACGATCTTGGTGGAGGTTATTCAGTGGTTGTTAAAAGTGTATTTTGTGTGTTTGCGCCATAGTACCTACTATACCCGGCAATACCTATACCTCATTCAAAAACACCGCGAGAAATATACGATGCCATCGATATCACAATCTAGTCGGGGCCCCTAGGACATGCACTCCCTGAACCCCGCCTGTTACGCGCCTGGACACGAACAGGAGGAGAATGCGAGACATACCTTGACCTCCTCAGACGGAATGAGAAATGTCTAGCTATTGGAAGTATCAAGCAAGATGTGCTGAAAACTTTTAATGGAATAACTTATCTTACAAGCATATTTTGTCAAAGGAATCCTTTAACAGTTGTTAATTCCAAACCTGCAGAAATATTTCTAGCATCTCGTATAGAATACTTTGGTGAGCACATGAAACTGCAATGAAACTGCAATGAAACTGCAATGAAACTGCTATGAAACTGCTATGTCGACCTTTTGGTGCAGTGACTTTACCAGAATATCTTATATCTATGTTATCTCATAAATTACATAATAGAATTCCTCTAGAATTGAATCCTTGCGGTAAACCTGCCAGTCGTAAATTTTTACTCAAGTAGTAATTAAATATGGGAACGGGACAGCGGCGAACAAAATCCCCTTACTACTTTCGTAGTACCGTTTCAAAATAATAGAATAGAGGTCTACTAAATATAAGGCCTTGTAAAGTTGGTTACCGGATACCATTATGGAGCCAGTTTTCGATAAAGAGGCTAACACAACATACGTTTTCGGTTTAGCTGAGTTGCCATTCCATAGGCTGAAGTTCTATGATTTAACAAGGTTTTGATAGACACGATTTAAACTTTGAAAGGGCATATCTCATCGAATACTCAAGGTATGGTTCTCAGATTTGGCTAGGTTGTCTTTCTCAACAAGAAGAAAGCAACGAGTCCAAAAAATTATCAAATTTCTGATATTCATTAAATCGTGACGTACAGTCACCAATAGTTGCAGTTCTAAGTAGTCACAATCAAAAGTAGCCCTAATCTTAGTTGGTTTCCATTCATGTTTCCATTCACTATTAGTTTTAGCCCTGTCATAATTTGTCGTAGTCAAAAAGTCTAAAAGTAGTCAAAGCTGCAAGGAATAGTAGTTGCAGTCACAAGCTGTCACACTCGTACTTTCTAGTACTCATAAATACAGTCACCAATAGTTGCAGTTCTAAGTAGTCACAATCAAAAGTAGCCCTAATCTTAGTTGGTTTCCATTCATGTTTACGATGGGACACTGGTGTCCCAAGATTTTAATTAGGCACCACACCATCTCATGAAAAGAAATCATCGTTCTTTTTACTTTATCTTATCCATGTGATGTGACTCTCCAATTTGAGTCAAAAAAGTAGGTCAAATATTTGTATATGGTTTCCCTTGGCGTGGTTAAATTTGACCCTTATTGCTGCCTTGTCACGTGACGTAAAAAATGGCCTATAAAAATATCGCGAATGTGACCCATGATATAATTTTTTGTTTATTTACATCTGTAAATGATAAGGAATGCACTTTCCGTGTCACGTTTTACAGGCTCCACCAGCTCTACAGGGCACTCTATCCAAAATGATTGATTCTAGATTAAAGAGTGTCGTTACGCCCCGCTGCTCCCTGGTATACTGCAGACATTGCAATTGAGAAGACAAATCTACCACCATGCTCGTCCAGTTGTCAGCTGGCTAACATGTTTTCGGATTTCTTCTTTGACAAGATTAAAAAAATTACCGATCAGTTATCGCCATGTCGTGCTGCTTCAGCTGATGATCACAACTGCTCATCTAGCTTTTCTTCCATATGATTACCGATGAAACGATACGGCTCTGCTTTGAGTGTCATTCGCACCGGCTGTTGAACTAGGATTCACGGTCCTCTGCCTCCAGGTTTTCCACCATTCGACCGCCCCAACTGCCTGTTCGTGCAGCCATAAGCTACACAGGATATGACCACGGCAAAAGACTGAAAGAAATACAGAGCTGTCTCCAAAATGTTGAAACCGGTGTTACGTCGAAATAGTGTTGTGATTGCACGTCACAGCTTTTTGCCGTGCAAACCGGATGAGAATGAGTTTGTTTTGGGCTTCTTTGCTTGTTATTTTTGTATTGTTTTTCCTTTCCCATGCAATTGCTTGTTAATTACTTGCATCCTTAAAGGATTAAGTGGTCTTTCAGTAGCTTGGAAGACTATTGATGTCTCCACAAAGCATAACGCGAAGCAACTTGGCAAAAGACGTTGCCTTAGTAATTTACACAAAATTATTACTGATTTAACATTTATCGTCGACATCATTTTGCATTTCAAATCCTTCATTGTAGGCATTCGATTTTTGCATCTTGCTTTCTTTGGCATTGGAAGGTTGGGTCAGCAGGAGGGGGGCGAAAATTAAAGGGAGTAAAACTCGATTTTTAAAGTTTAGAAGGGGGCAAATTTTAGGGCAGTCAGTTAGGCAAAGGAATAAATACATTAGCATTGTGAAGGAGGAAGGCATGTCTTCTTCAATACCATAGATAATAGAATTACACAGGGGGCAGGTAATTTTTTGAAGGGGTGCAATTGTTTACACCGTCATATAAGTCGGATTTTTTTTTCTGCCGTGGAAAAAAGTGCCGCGGTAATTTCCGCGGTGCCTTGCCTTCACCGCACATGAGGACATATACCGTACTAATTGACTAATTAGCAACTGTTTCAGAATCAAATGTCAGATGGGAAGTTATTCAAGTGCTTTCAGACATCATTTACATTTGAGTACTGGAAAAACTCCTCGAATTTAATAAACAGGGTTTTTTTATAAACTTCCGAAAATGAATAAGCGGGGGGGAGGGGGGTACGATTATTTGGCACTCGAAAGTACCAGCATTCCCAACGTTGATTTTAGGCTCTTGATTTAGCTCGAATTGTGATGGAAGTCAACATTACCCTACTTGCCACAAGAGAACAACTAGTAAGTTAAATTTCTTGCAAATAAACAATTTGCTATGGTGGTAGACAAAGGGTTAAAGTCAATGTCACATTTCGCTTTGGTAAGCTTAATTGTTATTCGCTCAAGTTTTCTGGACGTTGTGCGTCCGTTGAAGAGTTTTCTCAACACAGTAAAGGACATCCATTTCGTTATATAATATTTTGAAATAGTACACGACGTTTCGGCACTCGCTGTTGCCATTCTCAAGTGAAATAAAATGATGGGTAACAATGTTTATATACAAGTTTCGCAAAACATAATCCAATACAATTATGAATAGCAATGGAGCAAGTGTGTCTCCTTGCAATACTCCTGCAAGTATTCTGAAAAAGACTGTGTCTCCATCTGGCGACCGCACCATAGACTCAGTATTGTGGTACATTATCATACTTGCAGCAAGTGTTTCCATTGGGACTTCATAAGAGAGTAGGATGTCCGTCATTTTTTCTCTGTGCACTGAGTCGAATGCCTTCGAGAAGTCAGCCAATATTACAGAAGCCGTAGGGTTTTTAGCTTTTACGCTCTTAAAAGATAAGTCTAACAGTGATAAGATGTTACCCATTTTGACAATTTACTTATTCGTTTCATTGTAAGATTCCCATCCTGAACCAAGGAAATACGGATATCCGTTTGACCTCTACTCCTATGGTTTAAGGAATCTTACATTACGAGATAAGTCTAACAGTGATAAGATGTTACCCATCTTAAAACTTTATATATTCGTATCATTGTAAGATTCCCATCCTTAACTAAGGAAATACGGAATTCCGTTTGACGTCCACTCCTATGATTTAAGGAATCTTACATTACTCCAATTATACCAATTTAGCTACTTTGAAGTTCATTTTAAAGCCTTGAGAGCAGGCACGCAGATAAGGGGGGCAGAGGCTGTACCAACCCCATATATAAAACTTACCGACGTTTGCAATCTCTCAGTGCAGCCCCCTGATAAGCAGTGGGGCCTTTGCCCCCCAGCGACCTTTTCTTTCCAAATGAGAAAGCGGTTTCCCTTGGGGGGGGATCGTCATTGACATTGCTGCAGGGACTGATCTATTCTCAATTTACAGCAATTTACCAACGTTTGCCCCCCTCGAGGGTGACCTATAACTTTCTCCGGTCGCTATGAAACGAATCGCTTAAGTAAGCCTCTCTTTTGGACTGATATCTGACGCTCCACGTAGGGGAGACCGGGGTAATCTGTGCCACATTTTCTTTTTTACTTTCTAGCCATCGTTGCTTTAGTCTAAAAGCGTCGGCTGTTGCTTTCGAATGTGCATTGGGATGTTTTCTGTACTTAATGTGATTGCCCATTTCTTAGGATTTGCAAAAACGTCAAAACCACTTACTAAATATTTTTAGTAAAATGGCACAACTAAACATCGCAAGGCCTGATTTCCAGGACGTCCGCAAAACAAACGATGTTGTTCCGCTTTCCTAAATTCGTGCGAGCGAACAAGAAAACAACCTATAACGCGGCCTCGAAATACGTCGGTTATGAACCTGACAATACAACTGGTCGTGTCTAACAGCAACAAGGAAGTTATGAGACAAACTAGTAAAATACGTTTATTAACCGGAGTATAAACATGAATACGACTTACCATGGGATGATCTGCAACTTGCGGAACGGACTTGCCTTGCCCAAATGACAGGGACTCTTCAAGGACGCTGTTATTGGTCCGCTTATCCCGCCAACTGATCCGAAGCATCCGCCTATACACCCACAATTCCGCTGCCTGGATACGATTGGCATCGGCCTTCTTTAAGGTCCATGCCTCGGCGCCATACGTCAAATTTTGCATTACTTAATACAAATAAGCATTAGGCATGTAAGTTCACTATCTTGTGGTCTTGCTTTCCGTCGACTTTCGTTCATTATTTTAGACAGAAACGGTTAGTTCAGAAGTTCCCTGCTCGCACACTTGAGTTGCAACAAATACAAACCAAATCTAAATCGTAGCAAAATCTAACAACCTATGAAAGTTTAATTTGTTCATTGATGTTTAAAATACGAAGGCAAAAATCTTCCCTTTCTTGAAACTCTTCTGTATTTCTTCTGTGGCCCATCTCTTTAGATTCTCCAACAGCAGTAAGCTAGCATACTGATGTCCCATCTTCCCTTATAACGTTCCCACGTCACCTGCAGATCCTGATGAAATCTCTCACCTTGTTCATTACTGTAGTCACAAAGATTATCTGGAAACTGTTTAAGGTGACTAATATTTGACATAGTTTGCATACACTAGATGCGTGAATTCCATGGTGTACAAGGCGTTCAAAATAGGCTAATAAGACATATTTGAAATAGTTTGCATACACTAGAAGCGTACATTCCATGTTGCACACAGCGTTCAAAATAGGCTAATAAGGCATATTTGACATAGTTTGCATACACTAGATGCGTACATTCCATGGTGCTCAAAGTGTTTAAAATAGGCTAATAGGGCGTAATTGAGATAGTTTGCATACACTAGATGCGTACATTCCATGGTGCACAAAGCGAAATTTTCAGAAACAAGATTTAGCTATACTTTAGGGTCTTAATAAATAATAATAATAGAAAAAAAATGGTTTTCCTCTGGGTGATGTCATACATTGTATAAAAGGTGTTGTGTTCAGACAATTCTTTTAATTTGTAGCCTAGAGAACGACCCAAAAAAGGTACCAAGTTAATGGCCTTTTAAGCTTGCTTCAGATAAATGCACGTAAATTTTCAGAAACAAGATTTAGCTATACTTTAGGGTCTTAATAAATAATAATAATAGAAAAAAAATGGTTTTCCTCCCCTAGTGTAAGAGGGTCGTTTCCACATAACTAGGAAAACAAGTACCGCCCTTTAAGTTTCCCGTTTCTTAATTGCACAGTCAACGATACAGTATAAAAAAAAAAATAGTTACGCAACAACCATAATATCAAACCTGCGCAGACACTACGGCTACCTCTAGCATTCACTGATGATTCATAATCTAGTATTGCTTTTCGTTTTTGCTTTGAGAGAATTGTAAATTTACTGTTTAATACCAAAGAAGTGTAATTTTAAGTGAGTTTCTTGACTCACCTGGACTAAAAAGTCTCAAATTCAACTTAACACTGAACCATTATAATGTATACAATGCCTACGTCATCGCTATTATTCACAGTAAGTGGCATTGGAAAATAAAGTTGGAAAATAAAATTTATTATCGATTTATTCCCGGTGTTGACATATTTTCTATTTCTCTAGTGTTCTTTTCAACACTAAAGTAAAATTTGGAAAGTATCTTACTTCGGCTATGCAGAATAAAATTTAGATTTGCTACATCCATAGTGAATCATATACACAGACAAGACCTAAATCTGAATAGATGTAGCTCAGTTGGTAGAGCGCACGCCGCGAAAGCGTGGGTCACGGGTTCGATCCCTGGTGGTGACATATTTTCCATTTCTCTAGTGTTCTTTTCAAAACTTAATTTATTCGTACCAAAAAGATAATGCTCTCCACGTAGGTAAGAAGCCTTTCACCATTTATTTTCTACGGCTCCTACGGCTAAATTATTTTGATGACGTTTAAGTTTTCAAGTATTGCGAAGAGGTTATGGGTTTCTGTCGACAGTGGACGTTCATTTTCCATGAGTACTGTTTAATTCACAGAGGATCCATCAGCACGTACCTAAGAAGATACACTGTACCCCTTTGGTATTGCAGAAGGCTCGTTCGGAGCGGGGAGCTAAGTCCGCCATTTTAGAACATTTATTAGGGAGCGAACATTGTCTGTCCGAGTACAGTGATGAACAATTTAAAATACAGTGGAGAGCGCGGTCGAAGCTTCATCTGTCTGTTTTGGAGGCTGTGCATGTAGCTCTGCGCAAGCCTTCTCTTTGTAAGCAGAAGGATTTTGTATTTAGACTAGCTGTTTTTCATTAAGGTTATCCGAAATGGTCAACATGAGAGTTGTAAAACAATAGGCTATTGTTCGTTTCCAGACTAGGGTTATTCTTAGGACCTTGTTTACAACATGCGTCTTGTTAACTGGTATGGTGTTTGTAGTTAGAACCCTTTTACATATACAGGCCTACCACTGTTCATCGTGAAGTGGACTAAGTTCAAACTGAACTCGACTAGCAGATACACCTTTCTTACTGTTGTGAGTACTATTACCATATTTGGTAACCCCCAACCCTGAACGTAAATCATATGATGATTGTGCAATAGCATTTCGGTTCGCCAATTTTGTCTTACAGCCCCAGCGAAATTTCTCACTTGATCGTTTAATACAAAGTTGCCTACAGGCGTTTACTACCTTCTTACCCTGTTACACAATGACATTCTCCTCTTCTATCTCATGATTTACGCGAAAGCTTCATTTCCATCCACTAGTTAATTTCTAGAAAATCAACAAATTCCTCCCCAACATATACGTTTTTTTATAAGCAACTCAGTTGCTTAGGTGCGAGGCCTCGATTTGGTCCAAAATCTAAGCAACAACTTAAGCAACTCGTAATGTTGAGGTTGTTTTCTCATCACCAAGTCATATGATTCCGAAGATCATGCAAGTTATCAATAAAAATTCAGTAGATTTTGTATTGTTGTGATGAACAGGATATGGGAAAGGAACAAACACATGATCTGCATGAATCAAATCAAGCTGGACAGTCTTTCAACAAAATTTCTAATTTTTACCCTTGCGGTCCATTGGGTCACTGGTGACCCATAAAATTCAATCGCCCATAATTTTTTAACCACTTGTAATCAGAAGATGAAACTTCAAACACAGAATAAAATGCAGAAATTTGAGCCTCATATTCTAAAAATCTGTTGTATTGACTCTTATTTAGCTTAAAATCAACTTTGTCAACCTGCTTGAAGAAAGATATAAACCCTTTAAGGACCACCGTCGCAATTTTCCGACAGGGGAGCAATGTTTGAATGCAGCATTTTGATTTAAAATGCAGCCTCGTTATGACAATCTAAGATAGTAAAGTTTAAATAGTTTGTTTGTGGTACAAAATAAGAATATTGCACGAAATAGCGAAAACATTGTGTACTTAAAAAGCTTTTTTCGGTGGAGGAAACTAAAAAAACATCTGACTCAACAAATGTTGCCTCAGATGTTTTTCTAGTTTCCCCCGGCCTTAATTTTATAGAATGAGAGAAACTATTAATGTGCACTGTGTCTAATTTTAATCAGGACGGAAATCCTTGCTGACGTTATATCATAGAATGACTTATGGAAACGGTTAATACGAAAATTTGCAATAGTATCATAAATAAGTTAAATTTCGAATAAGTTTTCCAAGAAACCTCTAACCTCGAATAACCTCACATGTAAATTTCGGTTCACATTATATATATGTTGTTTGTAACAAAGCGTCATTTAAGGGACTTTACGGTTTTTAGATGTGGGAGCCTATCTCTGTAAAGGTAGAAAGCAAGAATCGTTCATTATTGGAGTGATAATAAGTTAAACATATTTTATTGCCCTTAAAACAGTGGTAGCCGGTGTATGTCATCTCCCCCTTTGAAAGAAGACTGATAGTATTTGTTAGTTGTGAAGATGTATATATTGTTCGTAAAAAAGCGTCATTAAGTGGACCATTGGGTTGATAATTGCGAGAGCGTATCTCTACGCACATTCCATCGTACACAACACATTCTCATTATATTCAAACAGTGTAACTACGCAGAATGGCACTATTGAAATAAGCACATTCAATCGTGCACAACGCATTCTCATTATATTCAAACAGTGTAACTTCGCAGAATGGCACTATTGAAATACGCACATTGCATTGTGCACAACGCATTCTCATTATATTCAAACAGTGTATTAACGCAGAATGGCACTATTGAAATACTCACATTCTATCGTGCACAACACATTCTCATTATATTCAAACAGTGTAACTAAGACTTTTCATGAGTTGCTATGGCATAAATCACAGCCTACCTTATTCCTTTCAAATTTCGCCCTTTTAAATCCCTTTATTTTTGCCCCCAGGTAGGCGAAAATTATAATTGAAGGGAGCGAATTGGAGTGTCAGCAGGGCAATGGGGGGCGAAAATTAAAGGGAGTAAAATTAATTTTTAAAGTTCAGCAGGGGAGCAAAATGAAAGGCAAAGGCATAGATAAATTAGCATTGTGAAGAAGGTAGGCATGTCTACTTTGATACCACAAAATTACATAGGAGGGTGGCGAATTGTGGAGACTTGATATTCCACTGGTAAATGACGTTTTTCTTGTTACTTCGGTGTCTTTCTTTTTTAGTGGAATATGTATTTTTTGAAGTGTGCCTATAGTTTAAGAAAAGATTACTGGACTTGCAAATTTCCACAAACCCACTTGACACTTCCAACAGTTTTATATCTGCCCTCCCTAAAATATCACCGTTAACATTCTCTCCTGTGTTAGTATCAGTACGAAGCCTTTTGGAGGTATTCCATGGGAACATAGCTATCTTTCGATTTCATGAACCTCTAACGATATTCAGATTGGAATTCCGACGACTTTGGGCTCTGTCAGCCGATTTCACGAATGATAGATATTTTCTTAAGTGCCCTTTGCGTTAAGCTCAGTGACTTTATCACGTTTCCTTTATATGACATTGCAAAAAGTAAGACTTAAACATGGATTTTTCACAATGGTGAGATTCCCCGATGCACTTATATACGTGTAGCGGCACCCAAGACCGACGAGAATGATTATATACATCGTGAGCATTACCATAGGATCAATGTCTAAGGCGTTTGTGACTATGTAGTTCGTTAGTTAGGTTGATTACTTTGTGAAATTCGTCTTGATGGTTATTTAATTCGTTAGAGAAGTGACGTCCTTTATTTCGGTTAGTTGTTTAGTTCGGTAGTAAGGTAGCTTACTTAGTCTAGTTCGGTTCGATAGTTGTTTAGTTGATTGGATAGGCAGGTAAGGTGGCTTACTTCTTTGTTGTTAGGTTCATAAGTAATGCACTTAACAGTTTATTTCGGTTCATTAATTATTGCTCTGCTTAATAATAATGTAGTTCGTTAGTTAGGTAATATGACTACAAGTTTAATTGAACAGGCCCAGTGACAAAACGAAATATTTTTGTTGGCATAACAACAGTTTTTCTTACTTCAATATGGACTGACTATGAAAAAGACGACGAACACACGACCAATGAAGAATAACTTCTTTACGAATAAACCAGTATCTCCTTGACGTCCAAGCCGCGTGCAACAATGACGTCACATAAAATAGTTACAGTGCATCCTTGATTATTCGAACAGCGTGAATTTAATTCACGGAGAAGCAGTTTGGATACACAGAAAATTTGACACGAGCAGATGCAAAGTTTTGTGTTAATCATTGAAAAATCTACAACATTTAAAAAAGATACTTGTGCCACCATGGCCTAGGGATATGTTGTAATGTATACATCAAAGTGTATAATCAAATAATTTACAGATTCACAGAGAATTTACATTAAGTAATATAATTCACTTTTTGTTTTTTTTCTGTGTCCCGTACGACATATTGGATTTTTCTTTTTTTCAGTATCATGCAATAGGATGTTTTTCATCTAGTGACAACAAGTTAGAGGTTACCCTATAAAGTATGTAAATGTAAAACTTAAACCAAGGTTTAATGAAATGCTCTCAACAAATCTGAGTTACCCGAAACGTTGAAGCGATGAAAATGACTCTGTAGGCCTACAGGTTGTTCCACGTGCAATTAATCAAAAGTTGCGTGGGGACTGGATGTAAAGTTCACATGTCTGTCGACGTTCGTGCAAGGGTTGGTTGCCACTCCCAAATGGAGTCAGTTTTCATCTGCTTCAAGTGGCAATTCTGAGCGAACATAAGTCTGGCGCCATTTGTTTCCATTGATCATCATTTAAGGAAGAGGATCCATAGAGTAAAATTGGTTCAATGAGTGTGCGAAAGACTTGGATTTTGATCTTACGATCAAGATTGGATTTCCAGAACTTATCCATTTTGTTACAAGTAGTCCATGCTATGCCTTTTCTGATATTGAAGTCATTTTGTACTAAATAATTTGGGACTCTCTTTTCTATTTCTCTTTTTCCTGTGTTTCCTGTATTCTCTTTACGAGAAAAAATACTTGGTAAAAATGGGAGTGGATGAAGCCACGGCGCGGCCAATAAGTACGAATACTGGAAGGTGACATAGTGCATGCAAACTATGTCAAATACGCCTTTTTAGCCTATTTTGACCGCTTGGCGCACCATCGATTGTACGCATCTAATGAATGCAAACGATGTCAAATATACCTTACTAGCGTAATTTGAACGCTTTGTGCACCATGGAATGTACGCATCTAGTGTATGCAAACTATGTCAAATATGTATTCTTAGTCTATTTTGAACGCTTTGTGCACCATGGAATGTACGCATCTAGTGTATGCAAAGTATCTCAAATATGCCTTATTAGCCTATTTTGAACGCTTTGAAGAAGAAGAAGAAGAAGAAGAAGAAGAAGAAAAAGAATAGCGAATCAGCTGGACAGGATTTTGAGAGGGGATATTGGTTTACCTGGTTGGTTGACGTATGGTCGCACAGTGTTGTGCCAAAAAGATCCGTCAAGAGGACAAGCGGTTGACAATTATCGTCCGATTACGTGTCTTCCAATAATGTGGAAATTATTGACGGGTGTTATTGCTGAAGAAATGTATAACTACCTTGAAATGCAGAATTTATTACCGGAAGAACAAAAAGGTTGCAGGCGCAAGAGTTTATCGTGTGCATGGAAAGAATTTTTCAAAAGTAACCTTGTTTTCTGCACGCAACACGTTTCAAGATGAAGAAGCAATGGATTCGGTGAGGGAAGTGTTAGCTGAGGGGCAAATAACTCCAACATAATCTGGTAGAACTTTGAAGTAGTCTCCAGATACTCCCAGAATAATCTCTATAACAGATTCTTCTAATCTTTTAATAATCTTAGAATCTCAAGTAATCTTTATTATTTCATTTAACCACAAATAATCTCAATAGTCTCGTACCGATATTTTGAAGTGTAGGCAGCGTTAAGAGGTGAGATGAAGAAGACAAAGATTCTAGTCACATTCTGGGCCCGTAGCTCTAGGAGGCTAAAGCGTGAGATGCACCTCCAAATGTAAAATTGATTGCCAAACTTTCACGCACCATTTCCATCCTCCTCCTTGCCTTCTGGGAGTTGCTTGTTAAGTCACAAACTTGGACCATGGCTCATTGCTATTTCCTGGACGCATTAGTGCAATCCCTCTTAACTGAATTCCAAATATTGTGACCCACTCCCATCTACGGCTTCATTTGCTTCATACAAAAATACCGTACAAGTTTCATTAATATCAGTCACAAAAAACGACAAAATAACTAGAAATTGTATGTAGAAACGGCCTTAACCTAGTATAATTGCGTATTTCGATTTCCAGTACGTCCGCAAAATAAACGATCTTGTTCCGCTTTTCCTGAATTCGTGCGAGCGAACAAGAAAACAATCTGTAACTCGGCCTCGAAATACTTCGGTTACGAACTTGACATTGCAACTGGTTGTGCCTAACAGCAACAAGGAAGTTATGAGACAAACTAGTAAAATACGTCTGTCGGCGCTTTAGATTGGCATACAATGCTTGGAAAGCAAAGGGGAGTCTAGGAAAACTTTCAACTGTATTTCCAGTTTCTAACCCCTAAGCATTTTATCGAAGTAAAAGCCTATTCTTCAGTGTTTTGTACTTTTCATGTGTTATACAACACTCCATTGAAGATGCTCAGTCAATATGGTTACAACATCAAAGTGAATGTCTATAACTCTTTAGTTTGTTTGTGGTACAAAACAAGAATATTGGACGAAATAGAGAGAGCATTATGTACTTAAAAGCATGTTTAACAGATACAGTAAGATAGGTAAGTTGTGTGTTACAGGCTCATTTCTGGCATGTTATCAATCACTAAGGCTTGCAAAAGTCGTAAAAATTGGTCAGGAAAAAATGTCCGTCAATTATGTTCTTTATAGATTAATAATAAAGATTGATGGCCAGCAAAACTATTGCGTGTAAAATCAGAGTGTAATTCGATATAGTTTAACAGATACAGTAAGACAGCTAAGTTATGTGCTACAGGCTAATTTCTGGCATGTTATCAATCGCTAAGTCTCGCAAAAGTGATCTGTAAGATAACAAGGGGTTCTGCTGGGGATCCCTGGAAAATTGAGAGATAGCAGTTTAGTTCCATTTTTAGAAGTGCTGTGAAACAGTCGTTGGTAGATTGAAATTGCTCCGAACAAAAAAAAGCTGGCATGTCTGTTTGTCTGTCTGTCTGTCTGTCTGTCTGTCTGTCTGTCTGTCTGTGACTCGAAGTTGCGTCTCATAGCCTAATACTGTTTATAGTTTGACAAAATTTTAATTTAATTTTTATTATTAGTAGAGGAATTGTCGAGCAACTGGAGTTAACATCCAACAGCATCAGTCAACCTCAAAAGAGTAAAAGAGGAACATGTTCCACCTTAAATACTGGTAATTATCAATTCTCAACTGATTGCAATTTACTGCTACGTGGATGCATGTTTTCTTCCAAAGATGAAGTCAGTGCGCATGGACAATGGTCAGTAGAAAGGAGCTAAACGATCTCAGATCATGGATATGTTATGCATTAAACATTTAAAGGCGTGAAAATAGACATAATTGTCCCATGAGTGTAGGTTCAATGATACGCCCAAGAGAAAAGAATTTCCATGGTGCCCAAAGCGTTTAAAATAGGCTCATGACGCATATTTAACATAGTTTGCATACACTAGATGCGTACATTATATGTTCCACAAAGCGTTCAAAATAGGCTAATGACGCATATTTGACATAGTCTGTATACACTAGATGCGTACATTTAATGGTGCATAAAGCGTTCAAAATAGACTCATGACGCATATTTAACATAGTTTGTAACACTAGATACGTACATTCCATGGATCATAAAACGTTCAAAATAGGCTAATGAGGCATATTTAACATAGTTTTTTCTCTAGTGTTCTATTCAAAACTAACATTTCAAATCCTCTCTTCTCGATGATACTTTCTAACTTAATGGGCTTGGATTGATGACGGGCCGGATGGCAGTTCTTCCTTGGTCAAGTCACATGGTGCAGAGAGGCTGGCCTCAAATTGCGTAGAGCTGTATGTCTATGTCCACCGGTGGATGATTGGGAGCTAATGTGGCAACTAGAGAAATAGAAGTGTGTTAACATCGGAGGTCACCTATCTCAGTTGGTAGAGCGCACACCACGAAAGCGTGGGTCACGAAGACAGGAGTCGAAAAGTTAGTTTGGAAAAGAGCACTAGAGAAATAGAAAAGATGTCACCACTTTTCATGAAATAGAAATAGAAAAGATGTCACGGATGGCAGTTCTTCCTTGGTCAAGTCACATGGCGCAGAGTGGCTGGTATCCAATTGCGCTGGGCTGGATGTCGATGTCCGCCGGTGGATGATTAGGAGATAATGTGGCGACTAGAGAAATAAAAGTATGTTAACATCGGAGGTCACCTAGCTCAGTTGGTAGAGCGCACGCCGTGAAAGCGTGGGTAACCCGTTATCAAGCTGTCTAAACCGCTTTCAGAGATTTTTTAGATTGTTTAGGCTTCTTACAACAACCAACGCTGAGTTGTATGGTGAGCTGCCACTGGTGAGAAACAAAATAGCAGCAAGAAGAATGCAGCTTGCTGGTCACTGCCACCGTCACCCCTAGATGAGCGCCCAAAAACTTGTGCTGTGGCAACCAACCCGCGGTCACCGGACCCGAGGAAGACTATGATTAAGCTACGTTGATGTACTTAGACAAGATACTGGTGGAGTCACGTCAGAGGAAAAATAAGTAAAGTCCCATTTAAAACCTCAAATCGCCTTATACGCCAAGAAGAAAAAGAATTTAGTACAATTTCTCTGGTTCTCTCGAACCTTCGGTTGTAATAGTTATTCTTCTTCCGAAAACTCAGTAAAACCCGACAGTTTTCGTTTTCGTTGTCTTTGGAAAAAAATTAGAAAGTGCAGTCTTATTTCAGGAGCTGCAGAAAATTTTGAGTCATTTGTGTTGCGTTTGCGGTTTTACAGGAACGTAAAGAAATGTTGGAGTACAACTAAGATGAATGACAGCCAAAATTATACCTTGGGAAGGTATTTTTGAGCCTCTATTTCTACTCTTTCCCATCTTATAAGGTTTAGAAAGTCGCATAGAAGATACATCTGTCTCAACTTTTCAAAGAATACCTTCCTTCAATTTTAATTAAGCATCGGCACTGTTTCTGTTTTCTGTTTCTGTTTCTGTTTTTTCTTACCTGTTTCTGTTTCTGTTTTTACAAAAAACAGAACTGAAAACAGAAACAGGCTACCTGTTTTTGTTTGACCTGTTTCTGTTTCTGTTCTGTTTTTTTTTCAAGAGGGAAATAGAGAATGGGTTTTGTGGAATCGTGCATGATGTTATTACTAAAAGCAGGGAGGGAAGTTAAAAATGTATAGAAGATACCTGATTCCAGTGGGAAAATCTCGAGAAGAAAGCAGTATTCTGCGATACCCTAAGAATCGATCTGTTGAAGTTCAGTCGTCGATACAAAAGTCCATTGGTAATTGCTTGATAACCAAAGAACATGGAAATAATTGCGCAAGAGGGAAATAGAGAATGGGTTTGTGAAATCGTGCATGATGATTATCACTAAGAGTTACGTAAGTCAGAAATAAAGGGAAAAGTATCATGGACAACAAAATCACTAACGGAAAAAGAAGTAAGAATGGACATAAGGTATTTGGCGGAATTATAGGAATGTGTGCCAATAGCAGATAAAATTGGTCTTAAAGGACATTAGGTTTGTGGACTTTTGGAAGGCCATACAAAATACCTGGCCGTGAGCCGACGGGACGGAGCCTTTTGTACAGTTCATCAGATAAAACTCCCACGTTCTTGAGTTTTAACAAGAAAGACTGTAGCTTGTTCTCCCTCCTGTCCTCGTGCTTCTCCCAACTCACGCTCTTCTTGTACATCTACCAGCCCTCCATCTCAACATTCTACTTCATCTCACACTACGCCTCCTACTCCATCTCTGCTGGTACCATTTCAACTTCGGGGCTTCTGCTGAAAAATGTTCTTCTCCTTGCGCATTCATCACCTCCCCAGGGAGCCGACTTGGCCAGAGATTGAACGCGACGCCATCGTCTGGCTCAGAAACTCGCAGTCGCCTTCTTTACATCAGAGACATACACTCAGGCACTCGTTTTCTTGTAGACAGTCATTAACTCCTCCTTCCATGAGATTTACTTGCGTCACAGACTTATTATGATAGTATAAGTTGCTGTGTGCTTTTCCAAAGGAGGACACACATACGCAGTCTCAAGATATATTTAGTTATGTGTCACAGTGCTTGTAATGTGCTAGAAATTATTATATTAATATTTCTAGGTGCTACTTGTCCTATCTATTTTACGTAAGTGCTGTCATTAACTCCTCCTTCCATGAGATTTACTTGCGTCACAGACTTATTATGATAGTATAAGTTGCTGTGTGCTTTTCAGTATGACTAAAGATAGCAGCTGATACTGATGAACATGTTTCGAAACAGAGTGTCGTTGTTCTCCTAAAAATTCTAACGAGGTGAAAATACTGTAATCCCTATCAAGTTAAAAATTAAAAATCAAGTTAAAACCTAAAAATCAAGTTAAAACTTGCCCTATTACTCGAAATGCTTCTCGGGTCTACTATAATAACGTAATATGGAAAGTTTCTCAAATTTCCATCCATTAGAGCAGATCGTTTAAAATTCGTATTAATCTTCCTTTTCTCAAGGCTTCAAGTAACTGTAATTTCATTTACGAATTTCCTAAGTTTAGCCGCGAAAACGTTTCTCTTGATAACAAATATACATAGTAGAGCAGCAGAGTGCTAAAATCAAGAACATATTAGTCTGTGGTCGCAGCTTTAAGAAATTGTGCTAAACTTGTCCTCATGTAGACTCATATGGGAATAAAGAAATATTTCGATGGACTCCTATCTAGTCTAGCTGTCAAAAATTTTAACGAAAGAAGCCAATCTTGTTGTAGCCTTTTTTCGTTACGTGTTGACGTTCAGGTTCGGATGTATCATCAACGTCATGACCCCCATTATCATCATCATTATCATGATTACATCCACGATTTCACGCATCGTTTCACGGACAAGGATCCCTTAATTGTCGCAGAAAAGCTGGGATTTACATATGGTATCTTTAACAACTCTGTAATACTTGGATCTTTCACGCACTTGATGATGTCATTAATTGATGTGACGGTTGCATCTTCAATACAAACTTTCAGGGCATCAACGTTTTGCTTGGAAAGGCACGTTTCAGTTCTTCCTTGTAAATATCCTCAATATAGCTTCGCACTCCCATTATTATTATCATTATTATTATTATTGCGTGATATTTCTTGTAACTTAGTAAATTCTCACTAAAATACAGGGGTCAAACCATGACTCTTGGGTAATTTTAGTGTTCAAGAGATGGATAGCATTTTCCTGATATGTGAGCACTTCCAAGTAAGACTATCTTTTGTATTTCATGAATAGTTGGGCTCCCTGGTATATTTTGGATTCTCTTGTCTAATCCTTTCTTAATAAGGCCCAGCGCTCCAACTACTACAGGTACTGTTGTTGTCTTCAACCAAAATATTGCAATTTTTCTGCTACTGTGACCTTCAATGACGTAAGATGGACTCACCTTTCATCATCAGAGGAGCTTTCTTGTTTAATATCTTCGTTTACTTTTTCTGCTTTTGGCGTCGCTTCGTCTAGAAACGTTGGATCAAGTTCGTCTGTCAACTGAAAGTCATCTATGTTACTTGTACCAGCAGTTAACTTAAGATTAAAGTTGTTCACATCATTTGGTTTGTTTTTCTTTGTTGTGCCTGTGGACGAGGAAAGCAGATACAGGTATTTAAGAAGTTGAAATGCAAGCCTTGCAAAAGAACTGATTAAGATCAAGGGTTAAAAGTCATACTTCAAACAGAGAAGTTTGAAACTATCACGAGGCGCCTTTCTTGACGGTTGTGACCATGGAGGTAGTAGCCTAATTCCTCCGTGGTTGTGACACTTCATGTGCAGCAAACGATAAACTTGTCAGACGTGTGTGAACTTGTTGCCAATTTAATCACGATCAAATGAGCTGACAACTTTATTTCTTGCAAGAAAGTAGATTATGATGAGCTGGGATACCTTTCAAAGGACTAACTACTTTGACAAGATAGTTTAAACTACAATAACAATTAAAAAGTGAAAAGATTTTCACCATAGCACTATGTTGACCGCTGACCCTGGCTCACAAAACCCTATTACCTAGCAAACTGCCAGAAAACCAAGCTTGCTTCTTGCTCATTCTACGTTACCTTGCATGATGGTGTTCTTTACCATTCTACTTTGAGAAGATAGTTTAGATTACAATAACAATTAAAAAGTGAAAAGATTTTCACCATAGCACTATGTTAACCGCTGACCCTGGCTCACAAAACCCCTTGCCTTATCAGCTTATTTTCAACGCTTCCTGCACCATAGTATGTACGCATCTAGTGTATGCAAGCTATGTCAAATATGCCTGATTAGCCTTCTTTGAACAATTTGTGCACCATGGAATGTACCATCTAGTGTATGCAAACTATGTCAAATATGCCTAAAAAGCGTAATTTCTACGCCTTCTGCACCATAGAATGTACGCATCTATTGTATGCAAACTATGTCAAATATGCCTTATTAGCCTATTTTGAGCGCTTTGTGCACCATGAAATGTACGCATCTAGTATAAATACTGCATCTGTAAATTTATCAAGACACACTTTCACTTCGACTTCAACTACAAAGCTGTTGGTAGTGATTTTTGTGATTACTGGTTTCGCTGCCATGGATTCAACAGCCTAGCCGCTGCCATTGCGTTACGAAGTCAGTATAGGCTACACATATTTACGTAACCTATAGTGGTCGTTAAAGGGCATAAAAGAAGGCGTTCACTGGAGACAGCAGCAAGGGGTGTTGTCTGTTCAGATTTACAAAGTTAAAGAGACACAAACAATTTAAGTACATGTGTAACGAATTGTAACCGAGTGTTAACTAACTAAGGAATTATACCCCAGTGATGCTTGCTTTTGATTTATGAATGACTTAAGTTTAGCCCAGCTTGGAAAAGAAACAAGCCCCTGACTTTAGTGACTTCCACACACTTTATCGCAGCTATCATCCGCCATTATACAGCGATATTAGAATGGATCCAGTACGAACTGATCTAGAAACACTTGGAATTGAATCGGTTTCAAACCCGTTATAGTACAACCGCTTCGACAACCGATGTTAGTGTGAACACGGCTATATCGTAGGGAGGCACCGAGGTCCGGAATACTCAATTTGCTGTATAGGGTGACAGTTTCCACATTCTCCTTGGTCTTCACTCCACATATCCATGGCCATGGTTGTTGCGGAGCAGACGTGAGCGTTCTTCTTTTCTCAGGGCCCAGCACTCGCTTGTGTATGTGAGCACACTGCGCACACAGGACGTGAAGATCCTGCCCCTTGTACTCAGCGAGAGTGATCTGTATGTGAGGATGGGAAGCAGTTCCCTGAACTTGCCCCATGCTGACCTGCATCTGGTAGTTACCGTTTTGGAGAACAAGTTGATTTGATTCGCGATTGTTGCAATTTTCGTAATTTTTCTTAAGCCTGTTAGATAAAAAGGAAGTTATTTAAAGCTCTGTTATGACAGTCTCCTTGTCTTTCTTTCCTTCAGCCGGTCACCACGGCACCAAATAGAACTTTGAACTGGTCGGACCTTATTCCAGCTCATCGCGTTAGTAAAAGGAACAATACAATTTTACAACTCCAACCGACTTTAAATCCGTGTAGACATGTATTTGGAACTTATATTATCCCAGACACACTCTTGGGAGTTTACCTCGGAGTTATTCTACGTTAGTTACTGCTCTTGAGGCACGAGGAGATAGTTTACGATTAAAAGATGTGCAAGAAGCTTTGCTACACCAGGAACAAAAGCACAATTCTTTGCCACGAAAATCATCTAGTAAATCAGTACACGACCCCCTGGAGGATGTATTGGTTACTCCTTCGTGGAGAAAGGGGAAAACACGAAATGATTTGAAATGTTATGGCTGTGGAGAGAAGGGGCATTTCCGACGCGATTGTTCGAAACGGAAGCCTATAGTAACAGCCGTATATGCTATGTTTAGTTAGTATTGCTAGTTAAGTGTTACTAGTGAATTTACCTTAACTTCTTTAGGGACGGGCCGGTACCGTGTACATGTATAGCTCCGTGTTAAGGGGCGATATTGAACGTTATGTTTGAAGGGTGTCCATTGATAAAAGGGAATGGGATGAGGGAGTAAATTATTGTGATTTTTACAAGATATTGTCGTTTAATAATAAATTTAAAACTTAAAATAAATTTGCGAGCGAATGAATTTTTATTTGATGAATGCAATAAATCCCCAAGAAGAATGTAACCAGAGCAAAATATTATCAAACTTCTGATATTCATGAAATTGTGACGTCACACTTTAGTACTCCATTGGCACATGCTATGAAGAAGGATGCTTAAGGAAACAAATTGCTAACGTATACATCAAACATCCATTACCTTGGAGCATAATCTTAGAATACAACTTAGAAAGGAGGCTGGCTATTTAGAGTACATAATCCATGGAGGTATTAGGCTGGAGGGATTGGTACCTAATCGTTCCTCTTGTTGTTATTTGTCAAGCATGGACAGCATGGTACATGCTGCTTAATTCGGTCAACCAACCTCAAAGTCGTGCGGCCAACGTAGCCAGCCTCGCACTGGCATGAAATTTGGTAAACTATAGAGCTTGAATTTGTGGAAGGCACACGATCTTTGTGTTTGGTTGATAGTGCTTTTCTGTTGTATAAACTACGCGTGGAGCGACTGCGCCAAAACACTTCCCTATGGCCTTAGCGTAGCTTAGTTTGTAGTTTGGTTGTAGCTCTGTTTCAAATTCTGGTGATGATATTACTGTCTTCAGTATCATTTCAAAATGTTTGAACTGACCTCTGTTATCATAGAGGGGATAAGTGGGGAAAATATTGTTGCCATCATTTGTGATGATAATCACATTAATCAAAGTTTATTAAAAAAATTCAGTTGTTTGGCCCATGGATGACAGGTGACAATATTTTTCTCTTGTTTGATACCTGCAGAGGAATTGTTGCATGAGCAAGATATCTGTTAGGGACAACCTGCATATAATTTCTTAATTTTGGGTCAATTTGGCAAATGTTTGGCAAACTATGCCAAGGTTTAGGAGGAACTTATTTTATTTAGACTATTTTGAACGCTTTGTGCACCATGGAATGTACGCATCAAGTGTATGCAAACTATGTCAAATATGCCTTATTGCTCTATTTTGAAGGCTTTGTGCACAATGGAATGTACGAATCTAGTGTATGCAAACTATGTCAAATATGCCTAATTAGCCTATTTCGAACGCTTTGTGCACCATGGAATTTACGCATCTAGTGTATCCAAACTATGTCAAATATGCCTTATTAGCCTATTTTGAACGCTTTGTGCACCATGGAATTTACGCATCTAGTGTATGCCATATTAGGATAATTTTCAAATAACATCAGTAATGATATCTCTGCCAACTGTTATGCCAGATAGCCTGACTATCTCTGTAGGGCATGCTTATTACCTATGAGCATATGTTAGGGTATGTTTCGTAAATTTAAGGCGTATGGGCTCAACCCATATTTTATCCATTAAACATTGAAAATTGACATCATTTTAACAAAAATTCCAACATTTTGAAAATATTGGGGGAGGGCTGAAGCCCTCCGCTACTGCGGGGTGATCCCGAGAAGCTCTATAGCCTCCTCAGCGTCTGAGAGACAACCTAAAATTCGCAGGGAGTAATCACATCTGTTCAAAACGGAAGCTGGTCCTTCTTGTAATCTTAAACCAACACTTGACATGAACTTGTCTCTCACAAGTTATTGCAGAACTAGTAGTCATCTACAGACCTATTTCTCGATCTCCTTCTGTTCCACATGCCAAAAGTCAAAAGTCAAAACGAGGCAATCATGCCGGCCCCCAGTACTGCAATTTTAACGACTTTTACGGGCTTTTACAGAAAATACGGACAACATAAGACAGAAAGAATCTAAGATAGATTGGTTTTGGTTCGTTTAAGGAGTTATGTCACAGTTAGATTTAGTAATATCGTCAATTATCAAAAGCAAATGAACTGGACTCATTAAATATATTTTTCTTTTAATCAAGACTTTTGTAAATACGTAATAAATACAGTCCTCAGAAATTTTGGATTTGTCAGTTTTACCGATCCGTTCGTGCCAGCACATTTTACAACACTGTATATTCGCCAGTTAATCCGACCGAGTCGGTTAATATTCGAATTTTATTTGATTCAGGAGCGCAGCGCTCCTGATATATGAGTCTTTTATGTCATCTCAGACGCATGCTCGTAGTCTAGACTAAACGTGGCAGCAGCAGCTAAGAAACACCTGGTAAGCTGCATCTATATTGTTCAATACTGATATCCGTGGCAGCTGTCAATATTTGCTGCAAATACATGCTATGGGATATTGGACTTTTTAAAGCGGTGTTCTTTTTAGAATTCAATGGATATGGGTAGATTCCATGATATCCTCGTAGTATGTAGTTACCAAAAGGGACTGGAAGTAAGAGCATTGGAAAAAGACAATGAGGGGTATTATGGGGCTCTGGAACATAGCTCTCTGAAACGACTGTTTTGAAAATGATCGGAGGGGTACTGCTGGACTGATCCAAAATTCTCAGCAAGTTTTGTCCAAGATTGTAGCTGGAATATCTCCGACTAAGGGTCAAACAGTAGTGTAGGCCTATTTATAATGTCGCTTACTGCAATCATACGACTAAGTCAGGAGACTTGCGTACCCTATAGACAAAGGCGAACTTATGAATAGCTTAACATGTGATTGCTATGAGAAGCACATGACGATTAAACGATGGTCACAAGGTACAAAATCTACGTCACAAGGGACAAGGAAGCTAGGTGTTGTTGTTGCTGTTGCCCATGATATCCGCGTAAAAAACGGTTTGATTGCGCGGGTCAGAAAAAATAAAATGGCAGACGAAGCAACCACTGGCTATGTTTACAAAGTGAAATAGAAAGTTAGAGGAGTTATTCTTCAAATTTGAGGAGCCTGCCAATGCAACTGTTTTAGTAAAGTTAGTAAAGCCGTACATAGCAGAATCTCGAGACGAGAATTGTCGAGGAGGGGCTGACAAAATCTAAATTCGAGGAATCCGATATTGACATGCAGCATCAAATTAAAGGACTTTGTTCTTGGTCAAGAGTAAACTTTGACTCATGACTCCCCCTGTTCTCAAATATAGCAGCTCAGAATTTTTCAATTGGACACTTTGAAGTTGTAGGCGGTAAATGTCTAGTTTAGGCTGCATCATGGTATTGGAGGAGTGATCAACCGAAGATCGCAGTTGGCTAACAGCAGTGATACCACAAAACATGCAGTAAATGATAACAATTCAATTTGAATCGTACATGAAGACTGTTAGATACACTAGATGCGTACATTCCATGGTGCACAAAGCGTTCAAAATAGGCTAAAGACGCATATTTATCATAGTTCGGATACAATAGATGCGTACATTCCATTGTGCACAAAGCGTTCAAAATAGGCTTATAACGCATATTTGACATAGTTTGTATACACTAGATGCGTAGATTCCATGGTGCACAAAGGGATCAAAATAGAATCATGACGCATATTTGACATAGTTTGGATACAATAGATGCGTACATTCCATGGTGCACAAAGCGTTCAAAATCGGCCCAAATTGCCTGGATCTCTCACATTATCTAAAGCCACTATTAGCCCTTTAGTATTAATTTTTGTTGCCTCTGGTATTTTAAAAACAGCTAAGACAGTATTTGGGTTTTTGAGAGAAGATATTTTTTTTAGTTCATTTTCAGTAATATCTGTTACCAAACTATTGTATGTACCAAATATGTGCTTAGTGGCGTACAAACTTTCTAGTTTAAAATTAGAATTTAAAAACTCTTGTACTCCCTTAATGCCCTCTACAGTAAATAATCCCAGTTCCTGTCTGTATTTCGTATGTTGATGAGACTGTTAACGTCTCAGTGTCATTCATAGACGTATCATATTCAATTGCTTAATACTGAAACGATCAACACAATACAATTTGAGACACCTCCTGTGAAAAAATTGCATTAGCTCATAGATTTCGGCTGGAAACTGTTATTCGGTATTCTTTATTCCCAATGGCGATTGTCAGTCACGTGACATCAACAATTCTGCCATGTTGGAGTACAACCGCTTCTACCGAGTCACACTTGTTCAAAGGTTAACAGTTACTCTTATCGATCGCTCTTCGGAAGGGAGCCATGTCCGATCTTGTCACAAACTTGCGCTTTTTTTGCTCAGCATTTTGATCTACAGGCTTACCGTTTTATGCAGTTCATGCGGTATTTACTTGTTTAATGTTTTTTGTAGTATAAATTTTCACGACTTTGGTCTCATACTTTAATAAACTCTCTGATACTGTTGCAATTTACTCGCTTTTACGTACTGTTTTTTACACCCGTTTCGGAAATAATCATGGATCTATACCGACTTTGATCACAAAATTAATCTGGGATCAACCCATGTGAGGCCTAAGATCAACCATGTCTAGTAAAAAATTTAATGCCTTGGCCCTGCTTAGCATTCATAAGGAGTTCACGGATGCTTTTCATCTGGTGGCAGTTGCTAATGAATTCATTTGATTTTTGATTTGATTCACTTTTTCGGACAGTTTGGAGTGCTCTGACTTGGTGTGCTCAACTGACTTGACAAATTAAGTTTCTCACCAAATTGCTAGCAGATGCTGTACTTGATGATATACACACCTCTTATTTTATGATTGATTCCGCAAAACATGTTCTTTATATGTTTCTTTGTTTAGTCTTTTATTTTCATCGTCACCAATTGTGGCGCACTGACCTACCACAGAGAGATATATAAGGTCAAAGTTGAAAGGAGTAACAAAACATAATATACAGATTAAAATTCATAGTTCGACAATATGATTCAGCCCAGATATCTTTTGACAAGATGATTTAACACACGTATCTTTTGCAAAGTTACTTCTCCAGGGTATGATTTCATATATTTCTATAGTGGAGCAGCTTGGTATTACGGGACCCAGAGATTGAACCCGGCTATAGCACTGCACTCCAGCAAAGGTGAAGATGTTGACAGGAAGTGTATTAGTCAAACGTTGCCAAGATTGAATGGATTTTGAAGTGATATTGTTAGCGAGAAATTTGATCAGGACGTTTTGTTTGTCTAACTGATTGATTAGGAAAGATGACTTCATTTATTGTTTTAATTTCAATACTGGTACATTATCAAGAGCTATGGAGGAGTTATGAGCTTAAAAGTTACACTGCCACAGCTTCGCCATTGCTCGATGAAAAATTTGCCGAGTTAGCCTCGCTTTAAAATTTATGAATAACTTTTAACAAACTCCTTTTTGTTAGGGTCAGTGAATGAAAGTCCGAAATATCGCCCAGGCTTTTACAGTCACGATGCTTGCACATAATTGTACCACACAAGCTCCTTTATTAGGGTCTGTGAATGAAAGTCTGAAAAGTCGCCCAGGCTTTCACAGTCACGATGCTTGCATGTGTTTCTGCTTACAAGGTTGCTTTGTTGATGCCACTACGAAGGACCAGCATACACAAGGATGGCACTTATCGAGTGTGAAAGATGACAACGTTTGGTACTCGACTCTGGTACACTATTCCACCGAATAGAGTCAACAGGGAAGAAATTTTTGCCGACTTTGAAATTCTGTACGCGCAATTGAACAAACACAAACCTTTCTCTGCAGATGAACTTAACTCCCTAAAGACACGGTTAAGCGATTTGGCTGATGCTTACTGTGGTACACCTATCGACCTCGCAGATTTTTACATGCATAGGGAAACAACAAAGAGATCCTCGACACAAAACCTGATAAAGGATCAGGGGTCGTTATCCTAAACCAAAAAACATTATATCCACAAAATGGATAACATACTAATTATTAAAGCTGAACTTAATTGTATGACAATGTCACAACTGCAGAAAAGATGCATTCCAATCAACGGCAGAACCGGAGCAGCAGCCGCAGCAGCAGCAATTCACCCTAATGGCATTATATTATGAGACCCCGATTAAGGTACATTATGAAAAGATTTAACCCACCCAAGTAATTATAATCTCCCCTGTTAATGAGAATAATGGTATTCTTATATACTTTGGTGGCTGTTGCTTATTTTTAACATTTTTCTGCCTAAGAAAAGACAATACATATGATTACTTACAATATATCTGCTTTATAGCCATCTTCGATAGGTACCCGGCAATATATGATATTGCAGCTTTTTTGAATTCAGATACCTTATTCCTTTCAAATTTCGCCTCCCTACAATTTTCGCTCCCTTTAATTTTCGCCCCCTAATCCTTCGTTTGGCCCCATTTAATTTTCGCCCCCCGGATGAAAATTAGAGGCAGACAAAATTCCGGCGAACTTTGTATTTCTTTGCTTGTTCCTTACGTTTTTGAATTTTCATTTGGTGAAGAAATATTGCAAAACGGCATATCCATTGATGTAAAGTTGTAAACAAACATGACTTGTTTGCTCAATTGCGTATTGAAAACGAGGACAGCGGTCCTCTCGCCAGACCGTCTGATGAGCAGGTCTGATCGTATGAACAGTCGTCCCAAAATATCAGATCGGGCATCAGATCCATCGTAAGATTTGTCTGATCGTGTGAATAGGCCTTAAAGGACAAAGGCAGAGTAGCAACTTTTTCGCTGAGCTGTGCCACTGTGTTGGTAAGGAGAGCAACCTGTTCCTCTATAGATTGAGTAGGTTTTCTTAAATAAGCTACATCGATGTACTACAAAAGGTAAAGAGGCATGTCGAAAGTGGAGCTTGGATTACTGTAGAAATGGTCCAAATATCGTTAATTCAAATTGAGAGAATAAACAGAGTTATTTTGGGAGATTAACAGTAGCACCCAAACGACAAACAGCCCCAAACATTCAATATATCTTTTCCTGGTATCATCGGTCCTGGTATCATCGGTCCTGGTATCATCGGTCTCTTTTTTCAATCCCAAGCTTCCGAGTACCTGTTGAGAAAAGGTATCATATATCATGAGTTAGTTTAAAATAAATAGATTTACGATTTCTGAAAGTCTCATTCTGGTCTGAACATTCTCAGAAAAAAATGGTTAATCGACCCCACTAGCTGTCATGTATAGCTCGAACTCCTGACTCCAGCGTTCCCAGTTGAGCTTGACGTTTCCATTGAAATTAAGAGGTGATGGAGGAACAAATTCATTCATTGTCAGTCACTTCTAACACCATGTTATGATCAGCCGCATAGATCAGAGAGAGAGAGAAGAGCCAGCGTGTTGCTCACATGTTGATTCATTGTAGAATAAAGTCCAGTTCTCCACCATTTGGTACGGAAAAACGACATTTGTTGCTTGTAAAGAGCTGGTTTGGTGTTGAACGAGTATTATGAGATATGTTCAGCATGCCAAGGGTCATTTATCTTCATCAAATCAATAGTTGAAAAAACTAGACCAATTTTCTTTAAGAAGAAATCTTAAATTCTAGTGCCGTCTTTTGAAAATATTATCGTAAAGTCCAGTTCTCCACCATTTGGTACGGAAAAACGACATTTGTTGCTTGTAAAGAGCTGGTTTGGTGTTGAACGAGACTTCTAGATTTACAGAGGTGACTTGCATCACTCATTCATCACTTTACCTCCAGAGCATTTGCATGAGCATATTGAACTACTTCTAGATTTACAGAGGTGACTTGCATCACTCATTCATCACTTTACCTCCAGAACATTTGCGTGAGCACATTGAAATACTTCTAGATTTACATAGGTGACTTGCATCACTCATTCATCACTTTTCCTCCAGAGCATTTGCATGAGCATATTGAAATACTCCTAGATTTACAGAGGTGACTTGTATCACTCATTCATCACTTACCTATGTCTTGCCTCACTGTTTGCACCTTTCAATCCATGGCTGGTTGTTCCATGCAATTTTGAGCTGGTTTAGTAACACTTCGCCTTATGCAAGCTGGAAGTTTACTCAAAGCTTCTCACTATGTCTTTGGACTATCAATTATCATCTGCTGCAATCACTGATTACCTTACATAATCTGTTTGATTCAATTTCCTTGTAATACGTCTGGACTGTGTATACTCTTTCAACTGGTTTTTTTTTCTACATTGGTATTTATTGGAATACATCATCAAGTGATATATAACTTTGATAGCAGAAGAAAATGTAGTAATCGTTTTTTGAATTAATAGTAAGTGGAAATGATTTGCAAGACTTTTTTACAGGTTTTCTACTAAAATCTGATTTTAATAAGACCCTGTACCTAATTGAATAGGGCCCATTTGATAACTACTTCATCATCATCATCGGATCAACCTCGGTCGGATTGCCATGACACAATCTCTCCGCTGTTCCCTGTCATCCATGGCCGCGGCGAGGTTCTCCTTTGGGATGTTGGAGTCTTCCGACAATTGGTCTATGTATGGTTTCTTGTCATCTTCGTCAGTACAATTCATTTGGTGAGTCCGTTCCTTTTACATTTCACTTTGTATGTTCTGTAGTAGTCACGTAACCATACATCTTACAATATGATCAATGTCAATTGCCGGGATTGACATCACTCATCTTTTACAAAATACAAAGGTCGTCTGGACATCTTTCAGCCTGGTAATCTTTGCCTAATGTTGGCAGAGCTGGAGCCGGATATAAAGAAACTCGTGGAGCAACATTACCCGCAAGGGTCACACTGATAGCGATTGACTAGTTGGATGATGATGATGATGATGATGATGATGATGATGATGATGATGATGACGATGATGATGGTGGTGATGATGATGATGATGATGATGATGACGATGTTCACAATGTTGATGACAATGATGATAATTGATAGATTCAAGTATGATATATATAGAAGCAAGAAGAGTCCTGTATAATTAAACCTTTTTCCCCAGAACCAAATGGTGTTTGAACTTCTTACCTACACGTATAGTTCAAGTTTCATCAGTGGCAAGTTTACAAAACCAACTTTGGAAAGCTGTTATAATGGTTTAGTAATCATGAGGTCCCGGGTTCGAATCCGGTCAGCGCCGTTAAATTGCAAGCTATTGTGGTAACGCTCCAGTCTTTGAGAATTATATATAATTGCAATGTGTCTGCTGAGGATATACAATGTGTGTGCGATCCATACCTCAAAAGTGCTCAATATTTACACAAAAGCATTATAGATAGAGGTTTCACTGTGAAACCAATGAAACCACCACCGGCCGTGATCCAGGAATTCGCGACGTGCGCTCTACCAGCTGAGCTAGGTGACCTTCATTGTTAATTGTCCTTCTTCATCTGTGAAGCCACTCTAAAAAGCTTATTTCTACCTTCTTTCGTGTTCAAGTTCTCACTCCATTGACTTATATACAACAAACAACTCATCAATTCATATAACATGCCCTCTGTCAGTGATCTGAAAAGGACTTGACTAGTTTGAAATGGCCAAATTGAATCAAAATATTGTTTATATTTATTCTCCTTTACAGCTTATATGCCATACCACAATAAGAGATTTGGCCATACTTTTCCAAGCACTATTTCTATCACTAAATGATAGTAACACCCTTCGCCTTCCTCTTTTTCCTTCTACTTTTCGCTCAAACAACTGTCTCTGTAGTTCTTCTCTTCTCACTAGATGTCCAAAGTATCCCAGCCTTCTGTTCTTGATCTTGTACTTCAGCGCGAGGCTTTTCCCACCAACACGGCTCAGCACCTCTGCATTAGTCACATGGTCACTGTAGGAGATTCCTTTGTGGCGAATCTTTTTTATTTCAAATCCCAACTTCGAATGTTACTGGAACACTTCCATTATTACAAGTATAGCATTTAAATGGAACATTTCAATCATGAGTACGCTATCTTCCTTGTGGGAAAGAGATATCTTAAAAAATCTTTTTAGAAAAAATAACAAAGCTGCTAAGTGGAGAAAGTTGGTACTAAAGATGTTGAAAGCAGTGCTACTAAAGTATAAGCCGTAGAAGGAATAGACATTAGTAACAATTGGAGTAGTCACAGTACAGCAGTACTAGTAGTAGTATCAGAAGAAGGAGAAGAAGAAGAAGAAGAACAAGAAGAACAAGAACAAGAACAAGAACAAGAACAAGAACAAGAACAAGAACAAGAACAAGCGTTTATAAAACCCTCTTCTATGATTTGTATTTATGGCAAGAAATATTTATGCTGCTTTGACTAAATTACACCATTCCGTCAGCTGTATACAAGCAAATCAAATGATGAATAATATTTTACTCTCTCCGACTAGATTTGAATACTTGTGGCTCAATTTTATGTCGTGACGACTACGAATGTTGTTTATAGGTGCGCGAATTTAAAACTGACTGAATAAGCCAGCTATGATTGCACGAACCTAAATCGCGGATATTCAAAACTGCGCGAAAAGAAAGTTCTGAATCAACATTTTAACAAGAAAATTCTGGTCTTGCCCACTGGTATCATTTGATCGCGAAACAGAAAACTCTGGAGGAATGTTTTCTAATCAAAGCAGCGCTCTTTTGCTCACATTGAGAACAAATCTAAAATTAAACACTTCTTTCTCTCTTAGCACGTCTTGATTTTGCTCTAGGACACTTTCTTTTCCAATGTAAATTTTCCAATTTAAAGGTGTTAAAATTTTACTCCGTATTGCATCACTGATCGTACACTCGTCAATGTGCTATTGTTGTGGTGGCGTTTAGACCTATACGCATCCTTACCAGGTACAATCTTGAATAATGCCGTATCCATACACCAAATGTCTTCCCCCATCACAGTAAGCGCTGAATCTTATTGACAGTTATGTTAGTTCAATAGAAATAGACCTTACATCTTGTAACGTACTATCGAAAGCAATGTTGACAGGGATATTTACTTGTCTATGCTTCAACAGGTCTCTTTTGAATAAACGTTTTTGCATCGTTTATTTGTTGATTCTTCATTAAAGAGAGTATTTCTTTAATTTGCTCGAACCCTGACTCAGAATCCCTTTTTTCAGTTGTCGATTTGGCCAAAGTTCCTTGGTACATAACTGCGATAGTTTTATAAATTGTACCCGGCTCAAGGTATTCTTGCCTTAGGATTTGAAGAAGGGTGTGCCTCTTATGAAGTCAAATGCCTTTCAAAAATCACTGAACGTCAACACTGCTGATTTTTTCTTCCCAATCTATAATGGGTATCAGTGCAAGAATTTGACCGACTGTTTACTCTCTGAAACTATTCTGGTTTATTCGTAGTATTCTTTCGAAGTGTGGTTTCAGGTACCACTGAAAGTGAACAAATTATAGAGTTATCAACCACATGTCACTGCAGTTCAGAAAAATGAACACAAGTGCAAGGCACAGAACTTAGACTAGTATTTGATAACGCATGCAGTCGTGAGAAGTACAGTGGACTCTCTCTATCTCGAACTCGCAAGGGACCAAAAAAATTGTTCGAGATAGAGAAAGTTCGAGATAAAGAAAATCACGGGGAAAAACAAAATTTTTACTTAAAAAACAGGTCGGGCTAATGAGGGTTAATGTAGGAGTAAAAGGCTCCAAGTCTATTTTGTGCATTTGTTTAATACAATAGAATCGTCATTGATAAATGAAAATTCAACTTCATGGGCACTAATAAATACGATACTGAGGTTTTGCATATTGCATCCCTGAGTATGCTGATTCTCTAGTGATAATAGAAAGTGAATGGACCTCTTTTGCTTGAAAATAGAAGTGAAGGACCAAACTTAGTATCTAAATATGGATGGGCTATTTTGTGCATTTGTTTAATACAATAGAATCGTCATTGATAAATGAAAATTCAACTTCATGGGCACTAATAAATAAACCTTCACTTTCCCTACTCTGGCTGGAATAAACAGGGTGGGTGGAAATTTTGCTCAAAATAAATAAATGGGGTGGATAGAATAAACGGGGCGGGTGGAAGTTCTGCTTGAAACAAATAAACGAGGTGTGTGGAAAAATTTATCTCAAAATTTTTATAAATTATGTGGAACTCCCTGCAACAATACTGTTTCCAAGGGCCTTTGATTTAAGGGCTCGTGTATAAACGAATCAAACATAGGTAAAAGGTATAAAACTGCATCTAAGTAATATACAAGAAGTCTTGCTATTCTAAACGCATTGTGCACCATGGAATGTACGCATTCCAAGCATGAAAGTGTCACTAAAAACAGCTTTTGGTCATATTCTAAACGCATTGTGCACCATGGAATGTACGCATCCCAAGCATGCAAGTGTCACTAAAAACAGCTATTGGTGCTATTCTAAACGCATTGTCCACCATGGAATGTACGCATTCCAAGCATGCAGGTGACACTAAAAACAGCTTTTGGTGCTATTCTAAACGCATTGTTCACCATGGAATGTACGCATTCCAAGCATGCAAGGATGATGACCAACGGCCCGCAGGCCACCATCGGCCGCATCGTCAACGTCGACCTGCCCCGCCCGCGCACCCGCAAGGCGCTGCTCGAACATCCCGATTACTACCTCTACCGCGAGCAGGTGCTGAGCTTTCTCGAAGAATACGAGCATGGTGCCAAGCCGAAGGCCGCCACCCCGACCGCCAAGCCCGATGAGAAGGAAGCCGCATGATGGAAGCGATGATCGACACCGAGGTGCGCACCTTCATCGAGGTCACCGAATACTGGGTGCCCGAAGAGGGCGTGGACGTGATCTTCGACGAGTGGCTGGTTCGCGACTATGGCGGGATTGTCAGACAAATGGGGCTGGAGCCCCGTTCCTATGCCCAGTCGCTCATCCGCGACGAAGGAGGGCCGGATCGAGCCGCAAAACCCTTCACTCCGGCAATCGACCATGCAGGCCCCTACAAGGGTATCGGAAATGACAATGAATGGGGCGAGCGCTACGCGGCAACCTTGAACCGCATCATGGACAAGGATTTCAATCACGTCCTTGCCGACTATGACCGGGCCGCCATCGGCGAATTCTGTCACAATTGTAGTTTCCTTCTTGGCGTTCTCCCTATAGTTTGTCGGTGTGCTTGTCACCATAGTATAAAAAATAGTCGGATTACAAAAGACGACCTGTACGACGAGCTAAACTTTTACACAAAACCTGTTGGCCAACCCAATCTGCGTTATAAAGATGTCTGCAAACGCGACATTAGCACTGTCAGCTGAGAGACCACAGCAGCCAACTGCAGCAGATGGCGGGATGTACTGAAAAAACTGCTTGAGATAGGAGAGAAGAAGATTTAGAACCTAGCAGAGCTTGTGTCATTCCTCTTGCCTCTGTACCATAGAGCAGTACGGGTCTTATGCATGCTCCATATACTTTTGCTCGGTGCTTCAGTGTGATGCTGTTAGGAAGGCTGGCTAATTCCCTCCATTTAGACCATGCTGCTGACACCCTTCTGTTCCCTCCGACTCCAGAAGCTCTCCCAGGTAGCAAAACTCCCTGACTTCCTCCATTATCCCCCCTTCAATGTCCTGATGTTCCAGTTCTTCACCTCCCTCACGATCACCAGTGCAGACTCTACACCGGTAACCCTGTGTTGCACAAAGCGTTCAAAATAGGCTCATGACGCATATTTAACATAGATTGCATACACTAGATGCGTACATTCCATAATGCACAAAGCGTTCAAAATAGGCTAGTGACGCATATTTGACATAGTTTGTATACAGTAGATGCGTACATTCCATGTTGCACAAAGCGTTCAAAATAGGCTCAAGACGCATATTTAACATAGTTAGCATACACTAGATGCGTACATTCCATGGTGCACGAAGCGTTCAAAATAGGCCAATGACGCATATTTGACATAGGTTTCAGGCATAACTTACAACCCTTAGCCCAAGGGCTGGAGGGATTTTTTATGCTTAAAGAGACAATTTCCGGACCTTTCAAATACATTGAACAACATGGCTATCTCCAAATTTTGATTGGAAGTGTCTGGGGAAAATATGGGCGTCGGGGGGTCATTTGCCTTCTGATCACTTCCGACTAATAAAAAGAGCAATGGTCCTCTCAATTTACAATCGAATGATCCCTTTTTGAAGTTTCTACCAAAACATTTTCTATGAAAACTTATATTTTCCAAGGGCACGACTTACCTTGGTCTTCAATAAGGTAACGACGAGAAAAGATATGGATTTGATAGATAAACATTTGTGAGATTTGAACTTTCGCAAATGATTCTGCTGCCGTGACAAGCAATTTATCCAAAGCTCGATATCTGCAATTTGTGATAACGCCAAAGGCAAAAAAAGTCATCTTTGTTGTGGAAAATACCACTCTCGCAGATGTGTCGATTGATTTGCATAGAATACGGGGTATTTTCATCATAGTAGCTTCCTCAAGTAAAATGTACGAAGAGCTCCGTTTCTGGCTACGAACACAGTTAGCAAGATCAACAGCGACGGCTCAGCAACTAAAGAAAACAAAAGAAGAGGTAAACTAGGCATCATATTTTTATCTGTGATGTTTAAGCCTTTTGAATATTTTAGATATATGTCATATTTCTTTTGTGCGGATATACGTTCTGGAAACCAAGGAGTACTGGATCAACTTCTGTCAGGAAATAGTCAAGTACATGAGCAGGTGATCAGTTTTTGGCTGTGATCACCAAGAGCTGGTGTCTCCGCAGAAATACTGGTTGAAGTATAATATTGTACCACATGTCACGTGATACTAAACAATAACATGCTCTTGAGCACATGCTGTCGATTCCAGACAATTCCTCCATCGGCTTTGGGCAAACGAATGACGGTTGATTACTTTTCGAGTATGAAAACGAAATTAAGTAACATTGCACATAGAAGAGATTAAAAAAAGCTTTTTACCATAGTTCTTATGTTCACAAACGTTTTATTTTTGCTGATGATATATTTAACGATTTGATAAAAATACTCGTTGGTCTTGGTATATTCAACCGAGTTATTTAAAGACTTAGGGCCCGACATGGAATGTACGCATTCCAAGTATGCAAGTGTCACTAAAAAGCAGCTTTTGGTGCTATTCTTAACGCATTGTGCACTATGGAATGCACGCCTTCCAAGCATTCAAGTGTCACTAAAATCAGCTTTTGGTGCTGTTCTAAACGCGTTGTGCACCATGGAATGTACGCATTCCAAGCATGCAAGTGGCACTAGAAACAGCTTTTGTTGCTATTCTAAACGCATTGTGCACCATGGAATATACGTATTCCAAGCATGCAAGTGTCACTAAAAACAGCTTTTGGTAAATTTGTAGAAATCTTTTCTGCATCTCGTAGAAAACACTGAGTTGGGCGTCTCGTTACCATCACGTAACCAAGCCCGTTCATGATCTGGGTTTGGTCGTAAACTTTATTGTATTTAGAGCCAGTATGTATTTTGATCTGATTGGACATTATTTTAGTAAGATTTTTCTGATACGTAGCTTTGTTTGGAATACGTACATAATAATTCATGATTACTCTAATTACAGAGGCATCTGCTGAGCCACAACCAAATCTCTTCTCGTCCTCTACCCCGGGGAAGTTTAAGACAATACAACTCAGGCCATCGAGTAAAATCATCTGGAACCATAACATTAATTAAAACATCACGATACGAGTAGACGAGCTTCCATTGATATTGACCGCGGCTACGTTGTGGAATAGAGTACTAAAGTGTGACGTCACGATTTAATGAATATCAGAATTTTGATAATTTTTTCGGCTCGTTGCTTTCTCCTTGTAGAGATAGTCAACCTGTCCAAATTTGAGAACCATACCTTGAGCAATCGATGAGATGTGCCCTTTCAAACTTTAAATCATGCCTATCCTGGCTCCCTCGCTACACCACTGGCCCAATCTTCCTCTAACATGAACTTTACAAGAAATGTAGGCCATGCTAACTGTGGTGTGATTATTGAGGGGGCGTTGGCTGGGCGAATGAAAAAATACTCCTCTGACAACGCTAAACGGTTAAAATGTAAGACAGCTTCCCTGACCCGATACCAAGTGAAGGGGGTATGTAGCGACGTCACCCATTGTCTGAAGAACAATTACTTTCTTAATTACGTTTGAGGACAATAGAACACTTAACTTAGCCACGATTTTGGGTAAAAAGCCCTCTCACCAACTTTTCATAGTTCTTAGTGTTTCGATTAGAGCCTAAAACATTGCTACCAGGCATTAAAATACACTTCAGATGTATCTTGATGATTTGATAAACAGTCTCCACTCAGATGCATGGCAATTTTCGATGGTCAGCTCAACCAAAAATTTTTCCACGTTTGCACAGAACACAAACAAGTCTTTTACTTGAGAAAACTGCCGAAATGAGCTATCCCTTGATTTATTATAGTAAGAAACGCTTGTTCCCTAAGTCAAAAGTTTTTTGTCTTTTGCTAACGTCGATACTTGCAAGCATTTTCCAAAGAGCATCTCTCCATATTGTGTCGAACGCAGACTTGAAGTCAATGAAGTTGAAATGGATTTCAATATTATGGTTTTTTTTCCTTTTCGATGATTTGGCGTACAATAAATATTGCATCTATGATTCCTCTATTCAGACGAAAAGCAAACTGACTATCTGCCATAAAATCTTTGCTATGCTTGTTTAAACTTTGGAGAAGGATGTGACTAAATTCTTTTCCTGGTATCGAAAGGAGTAAAATAGCTCTGTGATGCTCTGGAGTAAATCTCTATGAAATATTCATAAATATATTTAAGACGGTAGATGGCAGTAAAGGCTTAAATGAACATTTATGGAGTCATAAGCAAACAAACCGAAAGTGAGTAAAAAGCAACATACCGGAACACACTAAGAAGCAGGAACAAACAGGAGCAGGCAAAAAAGTTACAAATCCCAATAGAAATGACCTAAATAGACGAAATGGAAACCGACTAGATTGCAAATGCACACAGGAACAACTTTGTCACTTACCATTTAGAACGTTGAGTATTTCATTATCAGTTCGCTAAACAGAAAGTGGTAAATACAACGTTAGCTAACCTTCACGTCTTACGTAATCAAGAAGAGGGATTCTTAGAAAGGCTTATGGATGATTGCATGTGGGGTGAGGGGTAACGTGCATTCTGATGCAAGCAAGTGAAAAATGCTTGCAGGTTCTTTGAGTCAAATAATCTTTTTCGCCCAGTCAACTGCACGGTTTTTTATATAAGCAACTCCATTTTCGGGGTCAGGCCTCGAGTTGCTTAGCAATTTTCCAAAATCAGGCCTGGAGTTCATTTAAAGATACTTTGCAAATTCCGATGAATAGAGGCATTTAAAGATACTTTGCAAATTCCCATGAACAGAGGCATGTAAAGATATCTTGCAAATTCCCATGAACAGAGGCATTTAAAGATACTTTGCCCACTCTCCCCGTATTTGAAGAAGAAGGAGTATTGGAAAAAATCTTTCCCTCTCACTCTAACGTTAGAAGACTATCACAGCCATTGCTCCAACGATTCTAACTATCAGCCACTAAAATACTACCTATAAAGAGTTTTATCCATGAAGCATCCTATATGGGCCGATTACCCCCTCCCCCTCGTCGGTATTGGTAAGCACGACCATTGACAAGAGCCCAGCTACGCCACTGATCGGGAAGTACAAATCCAGAAATGCCATTTCAAACCAATGTCTTGTACCCAATCCTGGACTGTATTTTGTCAGAACTGAACAATCGATTTTCAAATGAAGCCAAAGACATAATGCGTGGAATTTCAGTACTCTCGCCCACGAGTGAGACCTTTTTGAAGTACGAGGAGTTACAGGACATGGCATCAAGATACCATATATGTCAGGTGCACCTGTCACCTCATATCAATAAGAGAGCACATGGCTTAAGTGTAAGAGAATACCGTAGAATGATTTGAGTGAATTAAGTTGAGTACTGAGGAATATGTTGTGGTTTTAAACGAGTGCACGTTGTAACGAGTGCACGCTGTAACAGTCAGATCTTAAAGGCCAGGGGAAACTAGAAAAACATCTGAGCAAACATCTTGTTGGACAGGTTTCCCCACTAGCCACGAACATTGATGTAGGCCGGGGAAACTGAGGACTTAAACATCTGCCAACAGATGTTTTTAAACCTCATGATATTTTGATACTCTGACAAAAGCTGTCCAAATGTCCCGTACGACATGTATGGAATCGCCCCTATAGTACTTAAATTTTTAATTTAAATTTCCGGCTTATGTCAAAATAAAATGCCCTTTCGTTGCAGTAGTCATCATCATCGTCATCTTCGGTTTTACGTCCGTGTTTCCCTTGGTGTAGGGGTTGGACGGGCCCTCCCTCTGGCTTCCTTGTCTTGCCGTTGGGGTTTTATGGCATTTCTCCACCGCCCCCTGTCCTGAGCCATAGCAGAATAGTGATGGAGAAGACAACTCAAGAGAAAGTTTCCATAACGAAGATTCTCCCGACTCAGCATCTGACAATCGCACTACTGAACTTGATATCAAGGCATTGCTGTCTCAGATGCGAACAATAGGTAAGTCAAATTTAAACATGCATACAAATATAGTGTTAGAAGCTTTATTATGCAATTTCAAAATGGTGAGATAAGATTGTCGATGAAGATAAACTGCATTTGCGATTGAAATGTCTTCTCTAGTTTCCGTCATGTTTTAAATGTTATTTTCCACATTTACTTATACTTACTCTTATACTGACACTTACACTGACACTTATACTTACTCTTATACTGACACTTATACTGACACTTACACTTACTCTTATACTGACACTTATACTTACACTTATACTTACACTTATACTTACACTTATACTTACCCTTATACTTACCCTTATACTGACACTTATACTTACACTTATACTTACACTTATACTTACTCTTATACTTACACTTATAATTACACTTATACTGACACTTATACTTACTCTTATACTGACACTTACACTGACACTTATAATCGTAACTTAGAAAATCATCACTTATGCATTAACGTACACAACGGTTTCACACCTAACGTGACCTTTACCTTGGACAAAGGTACACTCCCAAGGTCACGAGTAAAACGAACTACGAACTACGAGCGAACTACAAACGAACGAACGAACGAACGAACAAACAACGAACTACGAACTACGAACCTTTACCAAAAGACGGCGAATTAAAAGCCTTACTTTAAAAACAGTCTTAGATCAAAATAATACAGCGATCGATTCATAATTCTGACAGTTTACTGTCACCGCGGTTTCACCGACACGCTGTTGTCCGAAATCACACTGGCAAGCGATTGGGTGCGACGGCCTGTCGAAGGCAGCAACCACGCGATATGGATCGCCGGTCATTTGACGTACGCCACCAACGCCTTCATCGGGTTGATCGACCCGGACAAAAAAACGCCCGGCGAACAACTGGCATCGCTGTTCGGAAAAGGCACTCCGCCTCAGGACGACCTGAGTGTGTATCCAGCCCCCGGCGCGATCACGAAACAACTGACCGAACGCGGCAACACGTTCATCGGATTGGATATGGATTTTGTCTTCTTGGGACAGTCTCTCCACGAAAATCATTGTTGAGTCATTCAAGTTCTGTGCAATCACTTTAACCGTTGACGGCTCTGATGATGACAAAATACATTGTGTTAACGAAAATCAACCATGCGAAAAAGGTGTCCAATGCCTCATGGAGCAACTCGGCACTCTGAAAGACCCTCTTCTTGGAAATCCATTGGTAACAACAGAAACGGGTCGCGAAATGTGTGCTTCTGAACATTTACATATTGACAATTATTCGGACTCAGATATCGAGGGGGATCCCGTCTGATAAAATTTGGATCCCCTCGTTAAAATTTTGCTTAAATAATTTTTTGCTGTAATTTTTATTATCAGCTAATACCTGGATGATGCCGGTTATTGTAAATGAATATTAAATATCAATGCTCTCTTACATTATCATACATTATCGACAATAACAATAATTACTGGTTTATTTAAATTGTAAATCTTCCTCAACTAACTAATCGCCCCTCCTCCCCCCTCCGAATAGCTCTTGCTATTTGGGACGTTGCTTAGGTGTATCAAGGGTGTTGATGATCGCTTCTCGGCCATTTGGCTAGGATTTGTTTACCAGTAGGTACTTACATAAAGATAAAAAAATGTATCTGTTCACATTCATGACACATTGATGGCAGTTTCTTTCCATAATCCGCGAGAGGCGGTCCTACTAGGCGGTTGAGCCTGCTTCATGGCTTGCTTCTCTGCCCGGTAGCATAAATTGAGGAGCGTTGCCCTTGGACGCCCCAGCTGCCCTTTAGTTATTAGTTAGCCTGTTTGGTGGTTTTTCTGTTTATTTAGGGTAGTTTCAATGTCGGGAAAATTTCGTGCTAACAACTTATTCCCATGACGGCATTTTGATAACAACTCACTACATACATGAAACTATAGTCGCAACTAGCATTATATTCTCTCTGCGTATATAACTTTATCTATATATACATACATATATACATATATATATTTATATATATATATATATATACATTAACATGGCAAGATTGACTTGAAAATTTCTCACCTTAATTTATTGGGCATTGATGGTCCAATGGTTAAGGTGTTGGTTTTCAAACCAATAGGTCGTGGGTTCGAATCCCCTCAAGGTCACCATTACATAGCATGTCCACTATATGGTTTCGCGATAGTATTACGTTTGGTAGGTTCCATTCAGAAAGAAAAAACAAATTGATTTTATAATTCATTGTATTTATAACCAAAAAAAAAGAGAGATATAAATTGTAAATATAGAGAAATTTCCATGAAAGTTTATTTTTACCCGTTAGTAGAAAACATGTTTTCTATTGTTAGGTCACCATTACATAGCATGTCCACTATATGGTTTCGCGATAGTATTACGTTTGGTAGGTTCCATTCAGAAAGAAAGGGCTTTGAAACCGTAGGCGGGACCGGCGGTCTTGTACTATTATTCCCTTTGAAACACGGTAGCGAAGTGATTCCCCTTTTTAAAGCTCAGTCTAGAGGTACTCTCTCCCAAAGCTTCGCCTAATCTATATAAAAGCGCGTAAAGCTGTGAAGTAAATAATAATAATAATAATAATAATAATAATAATAATAATAATAATAATAATAATAATAATTTTTTAAACTTCATGTTTTATTTCATACCAAATAATACAACCATTACTCACTTTACAGGCATAACGGGGTTCCCTAAGTCAACATTTTTGTCACGATCGACGGAGAAACGTCAACATGTTATTGCAACAAAACCAAAGTAAAAAGATCGTTGTCTTTTCTCATATACATTAAATATATCCTTTGGAAACACCACCGTAAATCTCTAAGTTTTGTGGAAGATGGAAACCTAAGAAAATTATAAAATACAAATTTGGTTCCCTAAGTCAACATGTTTGTCACGATCGATGGAGAAACTTCAACATGCTATGACAACAAAGCCGAAGTAAATAAGAGCGTTATCTCTTCTCAGGGGGTTGCTGTGTCCAAAATGTATGACCTTGCATTTTTCAGCATTGAATTCCAGCAACCATCTTTTGACCCAGTAGCACATGTGTTTGAGATCATTTTGGAGGGATTGGTGGGCAGAAGGGGTATTGGTAGGACCTATAAGTTTTGAATCATCTGCATAGAGAGTGGTTTTGTTACTGGTGATAAGGGCTTCCTCATTTACGTATATATTGAACAGGGTAGGGCCCAGGAAACTGCCCTGGGGGACCCTGCTGGTGACATTGACTTCATCAGAGAGTGCATCAAAAGCTGTTATTAGTGACACTTGCATGCTTGGAATACCTATATTCCATGGTGCACAATGCGTTTAGAATAGCACCGAAAGTTGTTTTTAGTGACACTTGCATGCTTCGAATGCGTACATTCCATGGTGCACAATGCGTTGAGAAAAGCACCAAAAGCTGATTTTAGTGACACTTGCATGTATGGAATGCGTAAATTCCATGGCGCACAATGCGTTAAGAATAGCACCAAAAGCTGTTTTTAGTATCACTTGCATGCTTAGAATGCGTACATTCCATGGTGTTTTTTCTGACCAAATTTTTCGACTTTTCCAAGCCTTAGTGCTTGAAGAAATGCCGGAAATCAGGCTCTCTCGTCAATTTACATTTCTTACCATATCTTTTAAACTACAGATAATTAGACTTTGATTTCACGCGGAATCTTGCTGTAGGCCATCAATATACATTATAAAGACATAAAGATCACAATTCACGGACATTTTTATCTGACCAAATTTTTCGACTTTTCCAAGCCTTAGTGCTTGAAGAAATGCCAGAAATCACGCTCTCTCGCCAACTTACATTTATGATGAGTCAATCTGCAACAGGACCAAATCCTTATACATGAAAATGATCAATGTAATGTTTTAATGAAAGAAACTTTTTCCAAAGTTGGTATTACAGTTTGATAGGCACTTTACAGGAGTGAGTTAAAGGAACCTGTAGTTTGCAATCAAAAAGCTATAGAGGAGAGGCTAGAACCCTATTGTCCCAGATTGCGAAAGGCAAAACTAGTAAAGCTACCGCTGTGGGTGCAAAGACTTGACAAACTTTTGGACATATCAATCCAGAGATGTAGAATTGTCCTGAATCAGATATTTGTTGGTAACTTGATCTTAAAAGTTTTATCTTAATTGGTCTAATTTGTCTAAAGTGAAGGTATCTAGAAATTATTAGAAATTATTCTCGTGACGAATGACATCATTCGAATTAATTTTGGGGGAAACGTCGTACTTCGATAATTCAAATTCAGTTATTAAAAGAAAATGTCGCTAGGTAAAGTGGGGGATAACAAAAGAAAATTAGCGTCAGGACAGGACAACATAGAGCCCAATTCGACAGGTCGAGTATTCGAGGTATCCAGATATGATATTTCACTGAACTTTGGTGGAGATAAATCGAATGGGTGAGATGGACTGTTTAGTTTCGGTATCCATGACGGAATATTAAAAGATCTGTTATTTATGGGATCTGTTTTAATAATATAATATAATAATTTTTTTTAAACTTCAATCTATTCATGTCTTAATTAGCATACAATCCCAGTAATCACTTACAACAAGGCATACTGGAAGGGGTATGGTATACACCTCTTACCATGACAAAAGTTCTGGATCAGACCATTCCTTATTTCTAATACAAAATATGTAGTAACATAACTCATAAAAAGAAACTGAGAACTTTGCAGTTCTTACCTTACCTCTTAGCTTGACAACTTTGTTCAGATCTTCGATCTGTTCTTTGGTGTACCGTCGCTTTAGGTGATCAAATAGTTTGTTTGTGGTACAAAATAAGAATATTGCACGAATTAGCGAAAACATTGTGTACTTAAAAGCACTATCAACCAACCACGAAGAATCGTGTGCCTTCCACAAATTCAAGCTCTGTAGTTTACCAATTTTTGTGCCAGTGTGAGGCTGGCTACGTTGGCCGCACAAGGCAACCACAAAAGATTTTATAGGTTTCAAACCTGTGCAACACGCAAGGTAACAATAAGGCTACTTGAAAGGATAACGCTACAAAGAGATTCTCGGCCTTTTGGCAAGGAATGCATGTAGTATATGTTCTTATTGATGACAGATGCTCTCCATAATTCGCGAGACGAGGTCCTACTTGGCGGTTGAGTCTGCCCCATGGCATTCTTCTCTGCCCGGTAGCCAAAATTGAGGGGCGTTGCCCTTGGACGCCCCAGCTGCCCTTTATTTATTAGTTAGCCATCATCAGGGCTGGAGACTCGGTCACCAAACAAGCAATTGATGGTTTTGTACTGCTGACAGCTGTTACCTATTCCTGTGTATCAACCCTATGAGATTTTAGAAACAGCTCTGTAACATAGGCCCTATGGTATTATACGAAAAAATAATACCACTGTCATGGCATCATGTGTCACCATACACAAGCCCGATACAGAAAGGTTTTCTTGTTTGCCTAACTGTTTCATGTATTTATGTTTTCATCTATGCTTAATATGTTTTGCTCTAAGTAAAATATCATATATTTCCAAAGTTGGCTGTACCAGTTCCTGGAGGTTCTGGAAGCCATTAAAATATCACCGGGTCTAAATCTAAGTCTAAAATCCCTATGAAAACATTCCAAAGGACTATGAGAGCAGGGATTTTAGACTCGGGAGGAATTTCTCTGGTAAAAGAAAATGGCATTAGGAAGTTAGATTACAGATTAGGAGCCTGTTACTAAATTTGTACTTAAATTTGTAGATAATATTTAATAACGGAATCATTAGTGAAATGCCATTGACCGGTTTCGTTGCACCCTCATCAGATTTGAACGCTTTGTGCACCATGGAATGTACGCATCTAGTGTATGCAAACTATGTCAAATATGCCTTTTTGGCCTATTCTGAACCCTTTGTGCACCATGGAATGCACGCATCTAGTGTATGCAAACTATGTCAAATATGCCTTATTAGCGTTTTTTGAACGCTTTTTGCACAATGGAATGCACGCATCTAGTGTATGAAAACTCTATCAAATATGCCTTATTAGCCTATTTTGAACGCTTTGTGCATCATGGAATGTACGCATCTAGTGTATGCAAACTATGTCTCCAATCAGAACCTCACGTCACAATAATAGCATAGATAAATAAAGAAAGGAACCAAAATTTACAAAAGGACGAAAACTCAAATGGCATTAATGTTTGGATTTTGAAGCACAAACAATCTATTCAATTATAGAATTTCAGATTTTAAAACCATTGGAAGAAACAAACATGTGTAAATATTGATCAGAGTTTGAGATACGCAATACACACCATATAGAAGACTAATCCGGGTGAACTGCCTATTCCTATCCAAATTCTGATTGAAATTACCCTTTGCAGTAGAGATTAAAGCGAGGCATATTCAACAATTGTTTCATTTCAGACTTACAGTTTTGGTGGAATGTGAATGTCTTATTGCCCCTCTAAGGGACAATTGTTTGTAGGAGGAACTAAAATTTATGTTCTTGCCCAGAATTCCATGTAAGATTCAAACTGACAGCAATAGGCCGTGTGTTTCTTCTGTTAGCTCTTTCAGATGGCTGTTTCTGAATGCACTATCTCAACCGGAGGAACATGATTTTGTTAGCAGTATTTATAGGATTACTAGTAATTTCCGCAAGGTTGGTAGTCTAAAAAAACGTTAATTAGATCAACGTTAATAAAAGCCGCGTTAATTTGTGTACACGTTAATTTTGTGTATTATGGTAGTTCTAGTTTCTATACTGTAAATTTATATTTTGCCCTACTATTTCTACTTATATTTTTCCAAACTTATTAACTTGTGTGAGGCAATTTTTGAAAAAAAGAAAATAATGGAAATTTCCATGAATATTTGTCGGAATATTGACTCTGAAACTAGACGTTTGATATACTGCTTTCACAAAATTTTTGAGCAACCTTAAATTTTCCGTTTTGGAGAACAAGTTGATTTGATTCGCGATTGTTGCAATTTTCGTAATTTTTCTTAAGCCTGTTAGATAAAAAAGAAGTTATTTAAAGCTCTGTCATGACAGTCTCCTTGTCTTTCTTTCCTTCAGCCGGTCACCATGGCACCAAATAAAACTTTGAACTGGTCAGACCTTATTCCAGCTCATCGCGTTAGTAAAAGGAATAATACAATTTTACAACTCCAACCGACTTTAAATCCGTGTAGACATGTATTTGGAACTTATATTATCCCAGACACACTGTGCACAATGCGTTTAGAATAGCACCAAAAGCTGTTTTCAGTGACACTTGCATGCTTGGAATGCGTACATTCCATGAAGAACAATGCGTTTAGAATAGCACCAAGAGCTATTTTTAGTGTCACTTGCATGCTTGGAATGCGTACATTCCACGATGCACAACGCGTTTAGATTAGCACCAATAGCTGTTTTTAGTGACACTTGCAAGCTTGGAATGCGTACATTCCATGGTGCACAATGCGTTTAGAATAGCACCAAGAGCTGTTTTTAGTGACACTTGCATGTCATTAGTGGGAACATTGTTAAATAACAAAAGGTAAACTGATTGATACGCTTAAGTCCTTCTCCTTCTCCTTCTCCTTCGCCCTTTGCTCCTTCTCCTCCGCCCTTTTTCCTTCTCCTCCACCCTTTCTTCTTCTCCTCCGCCCTTGCATCTTCTCCTCCGCCCTTGCTTCTTCTCCTCCACCCTTTCTTTTTCTCCTCCACCCTTTCTTCTCCTCCGCTTATTCTCCTTCTCCTCCGCCCTTTCTTCTTCTCCTCCGCCCTTTCTTCTCCTCCGCCCTTTTATAGCGTGCGTCACAGGTTCGATCCCAGGTGGTGACATGTTTTCTATTTCTCTAGTTTCTTTTCTAAACTGAAATATGAGTCTTGAGAAACAGTTTTGAGTATCATGAAATGCCTTACAATAATTTGGAACATTTGTTAACAGTCATTAGTATCATGGAAAGCCGAAGTAACAGAATAGTGCAAGAGACGTATTGATACCCATAACTGAACATGTATGGCAGAGTTTATCAGGACATTGGCTTTATCCATTTGCCAGTTAAGGAAATGAATACGACCCACTCAAGTCGTGTCTATCACGCTTTTAAATTCATCATTTATGACTGAGGCGACAGTAGAAACTAATCTATCTTACAGAGCGTCCGAATATTTTACGTACTTAGTTGTTGGCAAAAGCTATACATTTAAATGTGATATAACGGAAGTAGTTAGAGTTAGATGAGATTTTCCTATCGCAGTAGACATGAAACAGGAGTACGCCAGACGGTAAACGACTGATTTAGCGCCCAAAGGGTAAATTGAAAACGAAATATTTTGTATTCACATGTATATATGATTGAATCACTTCCTTCATACCACTATCCTTCATACGACTATCCTTCATATCAGTATTCTTCATATCACTATCCTTCATACTACTATCGTTCACATTACTATCCTTCATACTACTATCCTTCATATCACTATCCTTCATACCACTTTCCTTCATGCCACTATCCTTCATATCACTATCATTTATACCACTATCCTTCATCCTACTATCCTTCATACCACTATCCTTCATACTACTATCCTTCATATCACTATCCTTCATACCACTATCCTTCATACGACTATTCTTCATACTAAGTTCCTCTTCGCTCTTTGTTTTCCTTACAATAAATTAAGCCGCGTTTTTATTAGGCCGCACTTTTGAAGTTGCGGCCTATTGTAGTACGCGGCTTAATTTGACGTATTAAGGTAGATTCTTTTTGCGTGCACTTTCACACGAAATACTCGTGCTAGCGTATATGAAACATATAAATTGAACATATAAAACGATATGCTTAGTAGCCAAGCTTTCCGCCTGGTAAATCATCTGCTGATATAGCTCCTAACTATATTTGTAAACTTCGAGGTCGTAAAAGGGTCAACTCTGATGTGCTAGCTATTACAGCATGGTCCCTTACCATTGTGGAGAGACATTTGCGATGCCATATCTTTCGGTTGACGTCACTACAGTATCATCAATAAAAGTGAGTCGTTTGTGGGGCTTCAAAACTTCATTAAGACCCTGTTTACACGGGTACGGATCCAAACAGGTACGGATCCAAATCCGATCCCGTATAAACACCTCAGAAAGGGAATCAGATCCTTTTGGATCCAGAACTCTGCATGCTAATCCAATCAGCAAATCAGAGGTTTGTTGTATTATCAGGAGTGAGCAAATAATCAACAGTGGCTGTACTTTGCTGTCATTTAAAGCATATGGTCGCCTGTACGTACCTTCCTCTTTGATAGTTCGTGTTGCCCTCATCACTGACAAGCATGTTAGAATGCTCTTGAAATGGCAAAGTGTTCAAAGAGGGAATCAGGAACTCTAAAGCGGCCGACAGACGCGCAATAATCTTGACAGTTATACTGATGAAGGCGTAAATTAATAACATTATTGATCGTCTGTGGGCGATGATTGAGGCATTGCACAGTATCTTGACGGCATGTTGTCAAAGACACGTCGTACGTAGCACGTCGCCAATGGCATGTAGATGGCACTCAGCAACTGGCACGTGGCAACTGACACGTAGCAACTGACACGTGGCAACTGACACGTGGCAACTGACACGTGGCAACTGACACGTGGCCACTGGCCCATAGCAACTGGCACGTAGAAATTTGCATGTAGCAAGTGGCACGTAACAAGTGACACGTTACAGATGGTACGTCTTTAATGCCATGTTGCAGTCGCAATTGCCAGTTGTACGACATGTGTGGCAAGTTAAGAACTCTTATGATAGCAGCACATCTTGGCTTCCGTGCAGTACTGCCTACCTTGCTTTCAGATAATCGCCTATCTAAAACAAAGACGTGAAAGGGGATGTATTGTTTCTCGTTTTTGTCTTGTATACCATTGGGCTTGAGTTTGGTCGTACAGTTTAATTGAAGTTGAAACCGACTCATCTTTGACCTTTAACGTCAATGAAATAGCATATGAGAAACGTACGATAAACAGTCACAACAAAATAGCATGCAAAGAAAAATACATGCATTTGACATATCTTAACGCAGATTATAATGCCGTTTAAAATACGACAGAGACGATGGAGCCGAAAAAGACCAAAATGGCAACCACAACATGGCAGAGAAAAGAAGAGAAGAGAAGAGAAGAGAAGAAGCAGAGCATAAAGTGCAGAGCAAAGCAGAGTAGAGTAGAGCAGAGCAGAGAAGGGCAGAGAAGAGAAGAAAAGAGCAGAAGTAGAGCAGGGCAGAGTAGAGTAGAGCAGAGCAGGCAGAGAAGAGAAGAGAAGAGAAGAGAAGAGAAGAGAAGAGAAGAGAAGAGAAGAGTGATTGTAGTTAATGTATTTTTATTCTTTGTATGCCATGTGCTTGCTACTGTTCTTGTTAATTGTCTTAGGTGTAAGTGTAAATATGTGTTTCTAATTATTCTTAAGTGTATTGCCATTCAAATTTGTATTTCTTATTTAAGTAGGACTGTGATCTATGTAAAGCAATTTTTGAAAAAGATAACATCGAAATGTCAACAAATTGACAGAGTTCTTAATTAATTATGAGTTAGATTGCGATTCTCGAAATGTTGTTTATTTACTTCAGTGTGAAGTATGTAAGATGACCTTGAGTCGGAGTGACTTTGAGCTTGTCCGAAGGTGTCCTTGAACCTTATTCTAAGAGTGACTTTGAGCCTGAGTCCAGTGGTGTCCTTGAACCTTAATCTGAGAGTGACTTTGAGCCTTAGCCCAATGGTGTCCTTGAACCTTATTCTAAGAGTGACTTTGAGCCTGAGTCCAGTGGTGTCCTTAAGCCTTAATCTGAGAGTGACTTTGAGCTTGTCCGAAGGTGTCCTTGAACCTTATTCTAAGAGTGACTTTGAGCCTTAGTCCAGTGGTGTCGAGTAATACAGGTCGTCGATAATTATGATTTAAGAAACGGTGGCAGCTACTCGACGTCTGAAATATTTGAAAGCGTCCTAACGTTAATTACCCAGCGCTTGTTTACTGCCACTTCTTTGGAGCCATATTGGTAGTTTCTAATTTCCGCGTGTCACGTGATTAAGTAAACGCTCTAGCCCAGGCTTTTTCCTCTATGGTTTCAGATCAAGTTACGCCAACCTCACTTCCATGCAAACGAATGGAAGCGAGGGTCAAATTTAAACTTGGACCAAGTTACGCCAAGCCGCGAAAGCGTGGGTCACGGGTTCGATCCCCGGTGGTGACATACTTTTCTATTTCTCTAGTGTTCTATTCATAACATACTAATGTATGTAGTACTATAGCTGAATGCACGTTGGAATTTACTGCTTATCATAAGTAAACTCTGTTAACATTTTCTCTCCCTTTTTTAGCTGGTGGATCATTGCCATACAGTTCTAGCAATGCAAAGAAGCAGCTTTACTTGGTTGATTACTTGCAGTTGAGTAAATTATGTGTTTTGCATAGTCTAAAAAAAGTATAACCTTCAAATGAAGTGTGAAAAGTGTCAACAACTAATATGTGGTGGAAGTGGAAGCGTAGGATGGTGGTGCATGTGTCTTCAAAGCCACTATTAAGTTTAATGACCGCATCTTCGCTGCTCCGTCAGAACCTTCTCTAACGTAAAGACATTTCCAAAGGCATTAAGCAACCCCATAACAATCCACCCAAGTGGTTTTATGTGATTTTAAAGTGTACCTCCAGTGGTCAGAAATTTTTTGATATTTTGTTCCTTTTGTCTCGAGGAATCGAACTGCTATTTTGGTTGGCCAGAGTCAAAGATGCTTATATTGGTAATTACACCAACCCGCAAAAATTGCCTTTGTATTCTTGATCTGTTTTGAACTATTTTGCTTTATTTTTGACTGAAAGTCAGAAATCTAATAAGAAGTATTTATGACGTTTTGAAGATTGTCCCGTATATGCCCTTTAAATCTCAGTTTGGTAGGCTGTTTAACGAGTTAAGGCTTTTACAATTAGACCATGATCCGTTTCCCACCAACGAAAGTGTTGGAATTACTTGTTCCGGAATGTCTTTATGACGGATGCGGGAAATTTTTCATTGGCGTCAGCTTGAATTTTTTTTTTTGGCGTTTCACTATGCGGTTTTGCTGGCTTTAAAGACTTTCTTATTTCACAATTTAGTAGCGCTACAGAAAAACCTAACATTCCCATATCCTGCGTCTTTCATCAATCCTTCAACAACATATTACAACAACATAACTTCAACAGCATAACTTCAACAACATATTATGTCCAGAAAAAAAAGGCAAGGATTTGTAGAAAAAATTAAATTGAAATGCGGAAAAAAACAAAGCAACGAAAAAGAAGTCATTTGTTTTTTTTTTGTGCACACTTTATTTTGGTGAATTTAGTCTGTTCTCCTGACACATTGTTTTGGAGAACTGTCTTACTCCCTCCATTTAACTAATTCCCTGAGTATTTGACTAGAATATAGGGCAAGAGATACTTGTGCTCTGGAGTTCCAGGATATGCAGTTCAAGTGTCAAAACTTCCAGAACAATAATTTTAATGTTTAGAACACTTTTATTATGAAAGTTAAGTCTTTTTTTAAAAATCGTTCTCCTTTAAAAGAAAAAACCATTGAAAAGGCACTAAAAACGCCTTGTTAGGTTGTTTTGAACACATTGTGCACCATGGAATGTACCCATTCCAAGCATGCAATTGTCGCTAAAAGCGCCTTGTTAGTTTATTTTGAACACATGGTGCACCATGGAATAAACGCATTCCAAGCATGCAATTGTCACTACAAACGCCTTGTTAGGTTACTTTGAACTCATTGTGCACCATGGAATGTTCCCTTTTCCAAGCATGCAATAATAACTAAAAACGCCTTGTTGCGTTATTTTGAACACATTGTACACCATGGAATGTTTCTTCGTTTGTAATCCGTGGCCGCGTCGCGTGAGCCATTGTGGCCGAGGGATTAGAACAGCTGCGCCATAATCTAATTGTTATGAAGTTCAGAGGTTCAGGCCTCAGTCGTACTGTAATATCCTTGAGCAAGGTATGAACTTTTTGGTGGGTTGCCGCACCTAGATGTAAAATTGGGACGTGGCTATGATGGCAAAAAACCACTGCAACACGTAATCAACATTTCAGGAAGTGGATCAGAAAAGGATCATTAACGGCCGACTTGAGTTGCAGGGTAAATTTTGAACCAATTCTAACTGTGCGACGTGAAATGTTGTGCAAAAATGGTCCGATCAGTTTTTCGAGTAACACAGAAGTGGCACGTTGCATTTTTGCCAAGTGGCATGTCACTTCGATGTAAAAGGTTTTAAAGTTTTGTATAGGTTCCTTTCCGATGAAATGCCACGTGGCATACCACTTGGAACGTGTCACTCCAGTGTGAAAGCTCCCTTAGAACTGTTATGGCGCAGTTGCTGTAACTACGACAATATGTAACAGAAGCCCCTACACAGCATAAACGCCATCACTGTCGCAGGAAACACTGGTCCTGCTATACAATGCTCTTATCAGACCCCGTTTACAGTACCGTGCAATGATCTAGCAATCGACTTTCAAATCTCACCTGTAGAATCTCATTTCGATTCGTAAGCGATATTTGAAATTAATTGGAAAACATGGAGACTATTTGTTATTGGAGTGGGTGCATCATCAGTCATGCTTGACCTTTGTGTTCAAGTTTCTAGCTGGTGAACTCTCGTCTTATTTAAAACATTATTTCGACCAATCTCGAACCAGTATAATGTAGATAAATCTTGTTTGGCCACCCAAAGATGATGCTTGATTTGCTGGATGAAGTAGAAAGACGGAGTCCTTCTGTGCCGAGCTTTTTTAATACTATTGATAGAGAAATAAAGGAGACATACGTTGTCCATGTCTGATTGCTAAAAGGATGATTTGTTGTAGTCTTGTTTACAACAGTCGAACACGAATTGCTGGATTCAGAAGTCAAAACGTTTTGCATTACATCATGAAATACTGCGAAAGAAAACAGGAAATCATGTTTGATAGTTAAAGATGCTATTTGGAGTATGCTTCTCCTGCCCTCCATCTTCCCAGTTAACACTAAATTTTCCATACTAGATTTTCGAATGACATGCCCTAAAAACTTAGATTAGTTTTTCGTAATTGTTTTCATTAAGGATCTTTTCTCTCCGACTTCTTGTAAAATTTTATCATTTGTCTTTCGTTCAGTCCATGAAGTGTGAAGCATTCTTCTGTAAAACCAAAGTTCTGCTGCTTCAAGATGTTTCTCCATTAATTTGAAAATAGTCCAGGACTCACAGCCATAAATTAATATTGGAATGATGTAGCCAGAGGAGTGCAGGGAAGTGTTTCCTGAGGAACCAATGGTAGCCTTTCGAAGAGCTAAGAATCTACAGGATACCTTAATTGGAGCCAAACTAGCAAATATCGAGGAGTGTAGAGTAGGTGGTAGTTATAAATGTGGTAGACCTAGATGTCCAGTTTGTAGTGTGATGGTAGAAACTAATATGTTTGTAAATCATAGTTCAGAAACAAGTTATGTAGTAAATCACAATTTAGATTGCAACTCGAGTAATGTAGTTTACCTTTTAGAATGTAGCATCTGTAATAAAGACCAAGACCAAGACCAAGACCAAGACCAAGACCAAGACCAAGACCAAGACCAAGACCAAGACCAAGACCAAGAAAGAAGGAGAAGGAGAAGAAGAAGAAGAAGAAGAAGAAGAAGAAGAATGCGTTCAGATTGCAACAGGCATGAGAAGGTTTTGAATTAAGATGAAACGTTTTCAAGACAATAGTTTTCGTGTGTGGTATCGCGCCTATAGCTATTTGAGCATTCGTAATTCTCAGTTTGATCTGACTCCTCAGTCTGAAACGCTATTTCTGTTCTGCCCCCCTGTACGAGATATGACAATGCGCTAGAAGCAATAAAGCCACGTAGGCTAATGTTTTTTACAAAATGAAACGGAGCTATGATTTGATTGGAAATGGTTACGTACGGCAAGTAAATATGTTTGCTTACCGGGGTCACGTCATGTTGTCTGATTTAGTAATCGCAAATGGTAATGTTTTTCAGAACTTTGTCTATTCTATCCTAGTAAATAAATAAATATACTACAGTTACTATTATTAAACAATTAAATTGTATATTAAATTTTGTGTAAGGGTTACCAGTATTGTTATTATCGTTGTTATTGTTATTTCCACTTCTATTAATCTCACTGTCCCCATTATGCCGGGTGAAAACAGTGGAATGTAAACATTAGTACTGAAACTGTAAATTTACAGAAGAATAAATGGCAATGAAGTTTTTTTTAAAAAAATTATATTTGAAAAGTTGGTTTGTTCGACAAAAAGAATTTGTTTACAATTTGCGCCCTTTTTAATAACACGAGTGGCAGAAAACGTGTCGCTCTCGTGACCGTTATTTTCTAGGATCTTCTCGTTTCCTATAAATCAAGACATTTAATAGATAAATACATTTAGGCGGCAACGAAGTAACTATTGGAGCTCTTGTACTTGCTGCATTTGCATTTGCTGCATTGCATTTGCTGCATTTGCACTTGTTGAACTGATGCAAAGGCCCTCCTACCTTTTGCAAGGGAGAAATTATGTTTGCTAAGAGAGGAATCAGACCATTAAAGCTCAAAGGCTTTTTTTTAGGGCATCTGGAGGGAAAGGAAGATCTACCTTTAAAGGCCTTAGAGAAGGACAGGACGTGATAAGATTACCTGTTTACATAGGGCAGCACTTGCTTGAGAACCCAGACTGTGCCAAAGTATACACGGACAATTGCTTCCGTATCATAGGAAAGGGCAGGTCTGCATTACATTTGGCCGTTCTGGAGTCAGTCCACATAAGAAAACCTTTACTATGCCGACAAACAGAGCTGGTTTTTTTGCTAGGCCTATTCAATTAACCTTGTTGTAATGGATACTGATTGTCCAAAAACACAAGCCATTCAGGCAGTTCAATTTCTGATTGGCTCCTTCAAAATACAGTTGGGTATTCTCTTTCACAGCAAACACCTCTTCACACTTTGAACGAGCCTCTCCCAGAATCCGCCCCACCATGCCCCCCTCTCAACATTGAACCTCCATCTTATGTTGTGATCGACTGCATACTCTGCAACTTCTTTGCTACTCGCCGCTTTGAACAACTTCTCCAAATCTTTTGCTGCTGTGATGAATGTCCGACCATTATCTGAGATAAGCATAGAGGGGACCCCCCCTGCGGGAGACGTACCTCCGTAGACACCGTAAGAAGGATGGGGTTGTAAGGTCCTCCACAAGCTCTAGATGTGGGCCAGTAATGATGGATGGAGACTGGTATCCAAGTATATCAGCATATATTTCCATCTCGCTGTTAGGTGAAGTAATAAAATCAGATATAATTTTAAGAAAAGAATCGCGCCTCTAATTATATCGACTTTGGTTAATAATAATTCTTTTTAAACTAAATGCTTTTATTGCTAATCTTCATTATAAAATAACATTTCCCGCTGTTCTCTCCTGGCATGGTGCATGGGACAGCAGGATTGATATACAGGAGTGTTTAATTACGAATACAATAGCAGCAATAAAAGATCACTGTCACCACACAGTTTTACCTTCAGCGAGCATATTTCACGGTTAACGTAAACTAGGGTTTAAGAGACAAGACGAAGGACGTACTTACACTACAATTTGTCTGCTCTTTCTCTTTCTAATGAAAATGTAGTCTAAATTAATAGAAAATCCAATGGACAACCCCTTCGTGACTGAACTCTGTTTAACAGTGACGTAGCTAGAAGGCGTGCTTGTCGTGCCCAGCACGACCAAGAAACTGCAAAGATGAGTTTTTATCTTATGTGAATTCCCTTGTCCTCATCTCTTCATCTCTTCTTTTTGAATGAGTCAGAAACTATCTCGCTGTAAGGAATATGGTTTGGGAAGCCATCTAGAATTGTGTACGACAAAATGGAGCCAGATGATTAAAGTGTTACCGACAATACGAATACTTCTCTAGCAATGGCTTAGGGTTATCAAGGAAAAGAATTCGTTTTGCCAGTTGTCAGTCCCTAAGAGAAAGCATAAGAAAAAGCAGCTTAGAGAAAGAAGTTGTTGAATGTCACCGTGGATCATACACGACTTTACGGAACCAAAACGTGGTGGAGGAAACTAAAAAAACATCTGACTCAACAAATGTTGCCTCAGATGTTTTTCTAGTTTCCCCCGGCCTTTAAGTTAAGGAAATTTTTATGCATACGGCCCCAGAGTTTCCTTAGCTCAGGAGTTTCATGACTGAAGGTGAAATTGCGTAACCTTGTTCTACTTCCGGTATACCGCAATAATCTCTACTTCTTAGCATCGAAAATTGGGGGTTCCCTAGACACGAAAACATGCCAGCATTGCATGTATTCACTTAGCGCAGGACGTCTTGTGTATTTTCTCAATTACGGACTCGAGGAAATTGGTGGAAGTTGGGGTTGTGTTCCTGTCACGAAATTAGGGTCTCGGTTACACGGCACTAGATAGCTCTTAATATCAGACAGGCACCTCTATGGTTTATATACTGTTCGGGACACATTTGATGCAAAAGCTGCTTCGCCAGTGCAAACGGCTCAAAATCCACTCCCCTGATAAAGTAGTCGGATTTATAAATCACAGTACCGAAATTTTATCAGGAACAAGTCAGGAGATAACAGACTTGCACCGCAAAAAGGCCTCTTTGGTGCGAGGCTTCCCGGAATTTCATTCCCATAAGGTGCGATTACTTCTTAAAACTTCAAATTCTTTTAAAATTCTTTTCAATTCTTGTAATTTTTAGCAATGTATTTCTAACAATTTTAACCGTAAACAGTTTTAGTATCATATATTTGTAAGTAGAAATTTTAGATGGAATGTTGTAGAGAATGTTTTATTGTTTTTAATTTCCCCAGTAGTCGGAAGATAACGCCTATCCACATAAACATACTATCATTAAAACGTTAGCACCTCCCTTTCGTTTAAACCTGTTCTTGATGCTTCAATCCGTAAATGAAGCTCTCTTGGGAAATTTCTTTTTAATGCCAATATTTGTTTGGTCAGCAACTTCTTTGTTGAAGTAAACACTATAGTATAATTACCCTTTTGCACTGCACTGACTACCAAATTTGTGCTCAAAGTGTACACGGTTCATTAAAGATATTCTTAGTACCGGAAACATGAAATTTAAACAAGATACGTAACTATATTACGGCCAGTTGGTCTAGGGGTATGATTCTCGCTTAGGGTGCGAGAGGTCCCGGGTTCAAATCGCGACGTTGCGCAGCAGAAATTGAAGTTCAAAATGTAAACAAGAGCTTGAGTAGATTCGAGTAGAATTTAGAGATCATGAGTTACGTTAAAAATATACAAAAGTAGTGAGAGTTTGTGACTTGTTATACAGTGTCAATTTCTGTATAACTGCACCCCCAAGAAATGCGGTAATGTATTCCAGTCTCCTCCCTTTTGACCAAAACAGTCTCTCAACAACTTTCGTTTGTAATTTAAGACAGCTTTCCTTATAGTCCTACAGTTATCACTGTCTATTTTACACGTCCAAGGGCAACACCCTTCAATTTAGGCTACGGGGCAGAGAAGCAAGTCATGAAGCTAGCTCAACCGCCCAGTAGGGCCGCCTATAATGGACCATGGAAAGAACCTGCCATCAATGTGTCATCAATGACAACAGATACCGATCCAGATCCAATGGTACCGACTTGCGCAGATAGCATTGACATTGCGTTACTGAGAAACAGAACTAATTGGTTAGGCTGTTCGTAGTTGTAATATTTGGAACCCATCTCCCCATGCGCTCAACTTTGGACTCTTGTGGTGCCAGAATGATCGAAATGAAACGTATATAAGGGTATTCCCAATGTTACGTATATCTGCTTAGTAGACTTTCGATATTGAGATCCCGCTATATAATGAAGTTCCCCTTACATCGCTCCAAACCGTCTCTATGTAACGAACAATCAATACAACGAACCTTCAATATTATACACTCTTTTTAAGTCCAACCCTATTTTAGAGTTTGTTATATACAGGAGCTTTTGTACATATTGTGCGTGCCGATTTTAAACAAGACGGGAAACACATTGACAATTTCTCTATGTTAATTTCAGTTCATAACTTCGAATTTGTACCGACGATTTTGTATTCTCAAATTTGATAATTGGAAAAGGAAAATTTGTTGAAATTTTGCAAAAAACGAGAAAATATGTTGTGCAATAAGGTGAAGTTTGCTAGAGAATTAAGAGTTATATTTTTGATGTTTGGTGGATATTTGTCAGTCACAATGCTCAAAATAAATAAAAACCGGAGGATTATAAGTAAGAAACCATTTCGGTACTTTCAAAACTCATACATTTTGGTAAATAATTTTCTCAAAATCTAAAATTAGAGCATGTTCTATGCGTAAGCCGCTTGGGCCTTAATAATTTGCGTGGGATCCGGAAGTTAGACACATTTTCCAATCGTCATTCATTTTACCACAATAATGGCCAAAATGTCTAAGCGGTAACATGTGTGTTAATATTTTCATCATTTTGGGAAGATCCAACATTTCTTATGTGGCCATAGATGTTTTAGCAGTGCCAAGTGCCATCGCTTCTCGGCCTTTTGGCAAGGAATGGATGGAGTATCTGTTCTCATTGATGACAGATGCTTTCCATAATCCGCGTCTCCATTCCGAACTATGATAAAGAAAACTTAACTACGAAGACGATTGAAGTCTGATTTTCCGCGTGAATTAAATCTTGTCTTGCTCCATGTAAATACAGAAATATATTGGCGGGAAAAATGCCTTGCAAATAGGCTCACTGAGCATGCGCACACACGACTTTTATCGAGTGAGTGAACAAACCGGCTCGACAAGGCTATACAAGAACAATAGATTTGTAGAGTGGATCCGCTCGACAAGTTTGAACATGTTCAAACTTCACTAGACCTCGCTATACAAGGCTTTTTGTGACTTACATTTTGTTCCTTTTCTTTTTCATTGCATAGCTTCTTTTTATGTTAGTAAGCGAACAAAAATTGACTTATCTCATGTTATAAAATGGTGTCGGAAAGAAAATCTTTTCCAAGTTAAAAAGCAATTTAATACTTGAACTAATACGCCTTGATAAGGTAGTTTATCAATTGAAGAAATATGCATACAATACTTGAGCTCTTGAGAAGCATTGCACGAGCTACAGACACGATAGGGGATGGCTTTAAATATTTAAGACCAGAATTGCTTACAGAGGGCGCGGCGGTATAAGCTGTTGATGGCAACGATTGATAATCTAAATCGGTTCGATCAATTCTGGCCCCGCAGCGCGGTTTGAATTGACCTTTGGGTCGACCCGATGAAAGCGCAGCAGATCATCTGGCGCGGATTGCATCAGCTGCGCTGCACCATGCCCCTCTTCCCCTAGCCAAAGACCCCAATTTTCCTGGGATATAATGACCGGCATCCGGTGATGAACCTTGCGCATCGGCGCATTGGCATCGGTGGTCACAATGGCGCAACTGCGATATGCTTCAGGTATTCCTTGATGATGTCGTTCTGCACCGTGCCCTGCAGACGCGAGATATCCGCGCCCTGCTCCCCGGCCGCGGCGATATAGAGCGCGAGCAGCCACGGCGCGGTCGCGTTGATCGTCATCGAGGTGTTCATGGTTTCCAGCGGGATGCCGTCAAAGAGCGCCCGCATGTCGCCCAGATGCCCGACCGGCACGCCGACCTTGCCGACCTCGCCCTTCGCGCGCGGATCGTCGCTGTCATACCCGGTCTGGGTCGGCAGGTCGAAGGCGACCGACAACCCAAGTTGCCTTTGATAACTTCGATAAATTTTTGGGGAATCTAAATTACCTTTCCTCTCTACAATCTCTTTTCAAGTTTGCGCTGTTTTTCCTCCTATAATTTTTTTGGCAATGCAGTCTTCCTCGTATAATCATAATTTTCAACTACTGATGAACGTCAGGTCACAACTTGACTCTGAAAACATGCGGTTGATATTCACCCAGAAGATCAGACACGCGCTGTCTTACATCTGTCCACCAACGCTATGATTATATTAAAGCAATGTGTTATTTTTTAAACTTTTTCATGTTCCGCTGTCTACGGTATAACAGGATTGCGCACTAACATGAAAATGTAACTTCCATTCACTCGATCTTTTGAAGCAGTGTTGATTTGGTTTAAAGCTAGCCGCGGCAAAGCATAAACGTTGTCACGACAGCATTTACTCGTTCTTCCTCGTTTACTTTTTCCTTCCGCCAATACTTAGACAGTACTTATATATCTCTGGAACTGATGAAGGCTCAAAGCCGAAACACAATTAATAATTATAATTAACGAATTTCCCCTTTCCCACTGAGTGGAGGCGGTGATTTGTAAACATACTAGGCAATAATTTCAGATTACATTGAGATGAGTTACGATCGCGTGTGCTTTTATTCATTATGTTCCATTTCGCGACACAACACTATTGATAAGTGCTTTTATTTCTTTTAGATTATTCTAATGCAGTACGACCAAGTCGTAAATACTTAAAACTGTGCTTGTGAAGATGTGGTTGTTGAGGAGGTAAAAATTGCCTTCAGTGAGTACAAAATTTAATACATGCCCTTACTGGGCCATATTTGAATACTTAAAAATCCAAATTAGGCAAATATTGAGAAAGTGCCTTTTTAATTATGTGATCGACCCCCTGGCCGCAGATACCGTCTTTTCGTGGGGAGTGTATTATGTATACTTGTTGTTTGGAAGCTTCTTGAATGTCGGCGTTCCAGTGCGTCTCCGCCACACCTACGACAATCAGCTTGTACTTCATTATTTTTGCCAGTCAGCTTTCAAGCTTTCCATCTTCATACCAAGTTCTCACGTTCCATCTAGTATTAGAAGTAAATGTGAGGATACACTCTTCTTGACCGGGAGATTCTTAGAACCCAGGCACCCAAGAGTACATGTGTAAATTTACATTTCTGTATCAACATCCTCTTCTTATATACAGTTGGCACCCTTTATAAGCAGAAATGTATGCAGGTTTTTGATACTATTGTCGTTATAGCTGAAGTCTCTGAGCGATGGATTATCATTTCTGTGTCTTAATGCACGCTGCTTTCCAAAGTAGTTCTCTAAAGAGTCCCGGTTCGAATTATAATTTTTTTCTTATGTGAATGGTCTTGTTCATGATTTGTCTTCTCTCAGACTTTCATCTATAACGCGGTTCCCCATGAAATCATCGAAATATTTACGTGATATATACACATTGGGGCACAACAGCTACAAAAATATTGAGTACAAACAAACTAATCAGTAAAACAGGATTGACCTATTTGGGGCAGCACAATTTCTATTTTCCTCATTCTTCCAAGTAAGCACTACACGCCATGATCAAGGTCTTTGTAAACAAGTATAGTTCGCGTGCCTAAAATTGCTGACACATAATGATGCAGATTTATGCCTTGCAGTCCTGGGTTTTATGCCTTGCATTTAACTGCATCCAAACTCCGTTCATAATAATTGGTGACACTTTAAATAACTCCATTAGCTTTATTATCCACGAGTGAGGAACACTATCAAAAGCCTATTATTATTATTATTATTATTATTATTATTATTATTATTATTATTATTATTTTATTTTTTTTAAACTTATATTGACTTTTCGTCTTTGGTTATCGTCACCATCGATCTTGTTGCTATTGTTATTATCTTTGTTATTGTTATTTCCACTTCTATTAATCTCACTGTCCCCATTATGCCGGGTGAAAACAGTGAGAATGTAAACATTATGTTGCTCCTTACTTTCATTTAAAAAATGTATTTTTTTTATTTAATTATTAATTTAAATCGATGAACCGAAAAATAAATCAATTTAAAACAAAAATCATAAATAATATTTCAGTACTAGTTCAGTACTGAACTAGCTTTCAGTACTGAACTAGCTTTCATGGTGTCAACATCTAAACTAATCGGATTATTTTTCATTTTCACATACCTGATAGTCTGAGGTATGAATTTTAATCCCACTTGCTAGATCTCGCAGTATTTGGCAAAATACCAGTTTTAATTACTGTGTAAAACACATTGAACGAAGAATATCCCCATGTTTTACTTTGTTTACAAATTGCGAGTTACGGATGTGTCCTTCAGAAACACCAGGCTTTGCTCTCAGGAAAATATAGGAAATAAATTTCCCCTGTTGGTTGCTTCATTCGAGTTTATTATTGTACAACACTCTTGTCAAGCAGTTGACATAATTGCTGAGGTAACCAGGCACAAGGTCTATAAAACACAGGTCATGACACTTCCTGCCTTATGACGTCACACAAGGACAATGGGAACCATTTTGGGTAACTCGATGTCAAAGGCCTTTATGTAGAGTTTAATGGTCTGGATCCTCATGAAGACTGTTAGACGATTGATTGTAGTCGGAGACAAACGTATACCCTGCTTTCAAAGGCCTCATTGCCATGTGTTATGATGTATGATACTTCGGTATAACAACCTTCAAAATGTTGCCGAAACCGAATCTTTCTTGACTCTTGACAGTGGGATGTTGTTGTATCCACTGTAATTGTGATTAGTGCCCATGCTTCTTATGGGCCGCGCATGATGTAATCGGGAACACGAGGTACATCAATTGATTTCTTCTTTTCTTCCGGAAGTTCAGTGATAGATTTACGCACAAATATAAGCAAAAGGGACTTATTAAGAGAAGAGAATAATAGTGCATTTCATGATCATGGATGCAGCAATATCTGTTTCCTAGTAATGAACGAACAACGGTCAATGGTAATCAAAGATTAAAAAATACACCAAAAAACAAACAGAAACTGACCAGGGAGTAAAACTTGGCATTTCTTGCTGATTATTCAGCCAGAAAATAAGTAGAGCTGTTACTTGAGTGCAGAACTACCATCAGCGCATATCTTTATTGTCTCATCTAAGGGAACGTTTGTAAACAAGTTACAGATGTCAAAAGAACACAAAAACTTTCGTTGGAAAGGTTTTTGGGTACGATTAGCGAAAGTAAACGAGTCTTAAACACAATTTTCCGAATAAAGATGAAGTACCGGTTGTAAAATTTCTGAAAGCCATTTTGCCATTTCATGTTGTGAACAGCCAATCATAGTTTTACAGTTTTCCAAAGAAAAACGCTTCGGACCTCAAAAATGTCCTTTATACTTAAAACTACCGTTCAAAGATTGGACGAGTAGTATAAACAATGGGTTTTCCTTGAATCCACAACTAGGGCCACATGGTGCTAATGACTGGGCCAGCCAGTACCTAGCTACCTAGGAGATGGGGACCAAAGATGACGAAGCAGGTGGATTTGGATTGCGAGGGATTTCATAGCTATGTAGGGGATTCCCAATCCCCCTTGACGACGAGGGAGGTACAAAGTGTGCCGTGCAATCAGCTCAGATTTAGATGACCAGACAAAACTAAAAAATTGGCCGTTCATTTTCTTGAAAACCCTTTTACAAAACAGGGCCAACGCTACAATATGAAATGTGCGTTTAGCCACTTACCTAGGAGGTAAATGTATTCGTTGAGGGTGGGCAGTGCTACCGATGCCCTCCTTGCTACGTGTTTGATCACTAATAAAAGTGTGTTTTATATCAACTCTTCAACATTTTCACAAGATGCCAGTTCCTAACGTCCATTCCAAAAAACTTTCGTATCATTCCAGTGTAGGTTGATAGTTTAAGACTCTGATTAAAAATTGATTATAAATCTTGATTGAGGTGTCACTTCTGAACTATACATAAATGTTCTTACAAGAAAACTTACTTACAAGAACTCAAATATGCAGTAGATTTCGTCGACAGTTTCCATATTGCGCTCAGCATATGCAATTATGAGTTAAATATAAAGAACTCTTGTAGCCTCATGGAGCAGAAGTTGCCATTCAGTTGTCCTGGAGTTACAGGAGAGTCGCATCACTCATCGAAGGAGAAAAGAGACGCATGGAAGTCCCGCACCTCGATGACCGTGTGCACGGTGCAGTGAAAAGTGCCTGTCACTCAGCGGTCTGAAATCACGAATATTATCAGACTTTTTTCTTTTTACCATTGTTGTAGCGTGAAACCAATGTACATTGTCCAATATTGTAAATCAGTAAATTTATTACTGTAAGGTAATCTCAATGATTTTACCCGCCCATGTGGAGGCTCTGTTTCCCTTTTTGAAACAGACACCCATGGGAACGGCAGTCTCTCAATCAAAGACCCCTGATGAGCAGTGGGCCCATGGGAACGGCCCCACTTCTTATCAGGGGGCTACACTTAGAGATTACCTAAGGGCGCGCGCGAAGCTGATTACAATGAACATTTGCCAATCGCTAGATATTTTATAGGCCCTATCTAACATGGTATTGAGCAAACCACGCTTGTAACGGCTTTCGACGTGACTATGATAGTGGAGCAAAAGTCCCTTATTGGTGGGTTTAACAAATACTTTGGTCACGATCTTGGGTGCTCGATTAAGTAATCCCCTCTTGGGCCGTTGCTGGCTAATGTTTTCATGTACTCAGTCGAGGAAGCACTCCAAACGCATAACAAGTTGCCCCTTTTTTATCATAGGTACGTAGACGACACCATCACTAAGATTAGGAAGCACCAGTGTAAAGTGACGTGCTCCAAATATCTGTAGCCTACACATGTGATCATACCCATATGTCAGATCTCTAACAGCCCCCCCTGCAGTCTTATCATGTGCTGACCTACTGAGACACTTGCCTTAAGATCATAGTATTTCAGACACAAAGGCATGAAAAGCACGTGGTAACTCCAACCCTATCTAAATGGACATTAGAACAGGCTGTTTACCTTAGTCATAAAAGTCTCTTATCACTTATCAACATCTTGTGGGTTCGTTTGAGTGTCATATATAAATACAATTATTGATCGGACATAATATTCTTTTCTGCCAGATTACTCAGATGACATACGAATATCTAAATCAAATTCCGGCTCTGTTTCAATTTTAAAACGTTGCTTAGCAACAAAAGGACTCATGTCTTTTTTCATTTTTTTTCCAATATTGCTTTTTATTTCTACTAATTTATTAATAAATACGGTGGATAATCAGAGACAACGCTCTAACGTTGCCTTTATTAAATAGCCACATGGGAATGCTGGGTAGGGCGTTGAACTAAATAAAAAGAAACTAGTAATTAGTTATCATCTTATTAATCTCTCTTATTATTGTTATTCAGTGCAGTGTCAGATTCGGGGGTTGGCGACCTATCTTCCGAAAATCATTCCGAATTCAAGCATGATGCGGAAGTGTCGAGGAGTTCCAATTCTGTCACCAATCTCAATCCTGCCATGTAAGTCAAATATCGTTTTTTTTTTACTTACCATCCACTTCTCTCACTTTACAAGACTTTTCTATGACATATCCTCCCTTACGATGCCCCTAAAAACTTTCATTGTCTTCTGATTGTTGTTCGCCAATTTCAAAGGCGCCTAGCCGATCACTTGGGAACCTCGGCCGTTACTGGTAATCCTCTCTCAACTCCACCCTCTTCTAACATTCGCTCTCATTCCCTTCAAAACTCTCATCCTTTTTCTGAATCTGATTTCACATTCTTAACTTCTGCCTCTTTCGATGTATTATCACATGTTGTGATAATGAGACATGAAACATGTTAGAAAGTTAGCAAACAAAGGACCCACGGGCGAACCCATAGCTACCCCATCGACTTGGTCAAATAGTTTGTTATCGAACAATAGTTCATTTGTATGAAACTGAATTCGTCAAAATTAATAAGCGGAGGGTCCAAATAAGGTCCGGCGGGTGGGAAAAATTTCCGGAAATTAATAAGCGTCCGGGGACGCTTATTAGGCACTCAAGAGTAAATGATGACGAGATCACGACAAAATGAAATCCAAACAAGGCGGATTCTGCTACATAATATCGTGACTAACAGTTTAAGCAGCGATGCTATCTCTGACTGAGTGTTAACAAAACTTGTATTGCTACGCGAACTTTCATTACTGAATAGGGTGTATTTATTTAGGAAAGCTTTTAAAGTCACTTTGAAGTCAGAACCTCGACCTTGGTAAAACACTGGATTTTATGATACAATACCAAAAGACGCATTTTAATCTCGTGTTTTTTGATATTTTAATAAGTTCTTTGCTTTTAGGCCTAGCGTTGGCAAAGCACTGTACAATACAGATGTAAACACGGCAATATACAAGAATCTTTTATTTTTTTTATTATTATTATTATTGCGTGATATTTCTTGTAACTTAGTAAATTCTCACTAAAATACCGGGGTCAAACCATGGCCTCAGGTTATTAAATATGACGGAAATATTGTTCAGCGTAGAGATGACGTTGATATCGTCCCGGTTGGCTTTCCGGATAGCTAAAGCCTGATTAAAATAGTCTAACGATTTATTAAAATTCTCAACGTCGGAATACAACATGCCCAATTCATTGTAAATGAAATTCATGGCGTTTCTGTTGCCCAATTGTTGATTGAGTTCCAGAGACTGTTCGTAATAACGGATCGCTTCCGTATGGTAGTTATAATCCCAATAGATGCGCGCGACCTCGTTTAAATGGCATTACATTCGGGGCGGATCTCAAATTTTGGCCGCTTTGCATTTGGTGATCCCTGTAAAAATAACACAATATATATTTAATATTAAAACAAACTACCTGCAGGAGTATAACAACATAACAAAGGTAAAGGAAGCAAACAATAGACTGACTAGTCCAAACAGTGGTATTGATCTCTGTTTCCTTGCCCTTCAGCCAGGAAGTGCATTTGGGGGTTGGGGACCAGCCATCCTGAGTTTTTGCACACTTCCTATTAGCTTTCTCTAGATTTCTCCAGGTACCCATTCCCGTATGGTCTGAAACTGAGATGTCTCATTACCAGATTTTTTTTTTTATTCTAGACTCACTGACTATCAGAATTTTGATTGATAGCATCTTGACCCTGTTTGGACCAACATTTTGTTATTTATTTGCACAGAATTGCAGACATTTACGATTTACCGTGGCGCTTTTGTCGCTCAAAATGGTTATTAGAACTTCAAATTTTCATTTAGATGAGCCGCTTCTGATATGTTGTAACGATTTCTCCAAGACGGTCATCCCTGGCAAAAAAGAAAAAAAAACGCATGGAGATATGAGGTAGTAGAAGTTCTTTTGGTCACACCTCCACACCAGTTCGCTCCAACCAATCAAAAAAGTCACCGCTACACTCGAGGATAGCTGCGGATCCATTTGCAATTGAGGTATAAGGGCAGTGCAGGACTAGATGGTCGGCATCTTGGGGTGCTGTGCCACACCTGGGGCATAAAGGGGATGGGGCGAGGCCCCATCTCTGGAGGTTTGCTGAGGTTTTCCTGTGCTTAGAGAGAAGTCTGTTGCAGCTGACCCATTGTTTTCTGTTGCAAGATCGATCATATACTCTTGATATATATACGGCATGTACATAGAGCCTTTACTATACCAGGCACTTTAAAAGTACCTTTACAAATGGACACGTACCATGAAGCTCATGGTACGTGTCCATTGTAAAAGGATCATCAACATCAACTCATACTTTACCATAAACACACAGTTGTTAAAATTTACTCCGCTGACGTTTTCCCGCCCCAATCACTTCCCTCTTTTAGTCTTCTGATCTCATAACCGTTTCATTCCACTCGTAGTACTTATTTAAACTGAACTCATTTATAGGAGTTTTAAGTGTGTGTTTTATAGAAAAAGGTGACTAACAACGTTCAGATTTTGGTTGTAAAAGTCATTGTATCTATAATTTTGTTTGTTATTTTGTGTTATCAATGTAATCAGTAATTAAGACGGTCCATGTAGCACAATCGAACAGTTTTTGATAAAGAATTACTTCGAGACGTCATCATGCTATTGTTTATTTATTGATAGTCTATATATATATATATATATATAATTGCAATGTGTCTGCTGAGAATATGTATATGTCTGGCACTGATGAAGGCTCAAAATTACGAGAAAATCTTGGACTTGTACAAAAACCGGAAAAGTAGAAAGATTGTTGAAACTAGACTTTATGGTTAACTGTTTAAAAGACTCAAAGACTGGCAGCCATTATGTTTATCTGCCATCTTGAACAATACCATATTTGGTATTGCCATAGTTGCGTTAATTGTTTACTATTACATTTACAGTGTTACTTTTTCATTCTTGTAAAAAAAAACGTTCTTGGTGTTAAGATGAATTGTTGATAAAAGATAAATCCGTTTCTTTACTGAGTTAATATGATTCCGTGCCATTCTGCATACATACACTATTTGAATATAATGAGAATGCGTTGTGCACGATGGAATATGAGTATTTCAATAGCGACATTCTGCTTACATACACTATTTGAATATAATGAGAATGCGTTGTGCACGATGGAAACTGAGTTTTTCAATAGTGCCTTTCTGCATACATACACTATTTGAATATAATGAGAATGCGTTGTGCAGGATGGACTGTGAGTATTTCAATAGTGCCATTCTGCATACATACACTATTTGAATATAATGAGAATGCGTTGTGCACGGAATAGTTAGTTGGTACATTCTCTGTGTTTTTAAATAGTAGAATTATAGTAAAACCAACCGGAAGATTACTCTTTTTAGTTGCTTTCTATCATAGCTTATAGCGTTACAGCGTAATAGCTTTTAAAGTGCTTGTGATTTAATGCGCTACCCTCTGCTATAATAATGAATAGGTATCGAGATTTGACCTACATTTCCTAGCACACGATACAATTTGCACTATGAGCGGGAAGCGAAGATGGAAGACCAATTTTATACGCTCAAAATAGACAGAGTAAACCTTTACTTCAGATGAATGTTGTGGTCATTGTTTAGTAACGACGTTTAGCAAAGTCGACTCAGTTCAGTAAAGGGATGTTAATTTTTGCTGATAAAACGTTCACTCAGTGTTGGGCCGTAAAGAGGTGTTTTAAATTCCGACTTCAAAGTTTCCAGTGTCTAGTATCTTCTTTTATATTCACCTACTCCCAACTGAATCTGAGGCGAATTCTTGATAAACTTATAGTACTAAAACGCAGTGAACATATATATCGTGTCTTGAGTTTTGTGTCTTACTACGACCACCTTAATAAAGATTGGTGTTAAATAAAGGGTAGCGTGTAATAAAGGATGGCGTTTATCAGAGTCTGGCGTTTAATAAAGAATGGTGTTAAGTAAAGGGTAGCGTTTAATAAAGGATGGCGTTTATCAGAGTCTGGCGTTTAATAAAGGGTGACGTTTATCAGACGGGAGGCATTTTATAAAGGGTGACGCTCATCAGAGGGTTGCGTTTAATAAAGGATGACGTTTATCAGAGTCTGGCGTTTAATAAAGAGTGGTGTTAAATAAAGGGTAGCGTGTAATAAAGGAACTTTACGATCATTTATTGTACAAAAACAGTAACAGCAATACAAAACGGAGCATCATATTGGCCTGAGACATCTCACTGACAAGTCACGGAATAGCAAATGTTTTGTATCTTCCTATATGGGACCTTCTCAGACAGAGGAATTGATATCTAAAAATCTCTAGCTGCCCTTCAATCTACAACGGTAACTGATTGTAATTTTACAATAAATTCAGAGTGTATCGTAGAAAATGATCACGGCACGAGTAGACAATTAATATCTGGGACGCACTCGGAATCAAATATAAGATGTGAAATATATTAAGCATAATCATAGCCAGAAGAGCAATTAATCATTACTTTTAGCTTTTAACAAACTTTGAAAACACGTGACTTCATCATTAGAGAGGCCTAGGGACCCCTGTCTCCTACGGCCCTGTACAATAGTGGGCGCTACTGCAGTTTCGTACCCCCCCCCCCTCCAAAATCATCGATAATGTATTCGTATCTAAATAAAATTTATAGGGTATGTAGTTTATTCTATCGGTAATTTAATGAAGCCTAATTGGTAGTTGTCACGTACGTTGAAGAGCTGCCCTCCGGCCCGTCATCAATCCATAGCCCATTAAAGTTAGAAATATCTTCGATCTCAGGTGGTAGAGCGCACGATGAAAAAGCTTGGGTCACGGGTTCGATCACCGGCGGTGAAATATTTTCTTTTTCTCTAGTATTCTTTTCAAAACTATTTTGAATCCTCTCATATCGAAAATAGATTTTAATTAAAGTGCATATTTTATTTAAAATGATAGAACCCCTTACGTTCACCTATGTTCCCTTAGATATTCATTCGGTGTTTGAAATATGGTTTTGTCAAAATTTTGTCCAATTTTTGCAAAATTGGCCAAGGCGCGCGCCTTGGACAAAATCTCATTTTAGGCTCACTATATTCAAAGAGCTATAATTTACTTAAAAAGCCCTAAAATCACTGGCAGTAAGCTGGAAACATGTTAACAGGACTTGGCAAGTATGTTGGAACTTGTTTTGATAGTTGTCAAGATTTGACCAATTTTTGGAAAATTGGCCAATGCGCGCGCCTTGGACAAAATCTCACTTTAGGGTCACTATCTTCAAAGACCTATAATTTGCTTAATTTAAATTTAATGCACAATAAAGGTTACAAACGTTATGTACGTTTCTTTTCTTAATTTTCGTGCCCGTATCGTAATAAACTGTCATTGATTGTTAATTTTGAAGATTTATGTAAAATATAACCTGGATACCTTGATGATTTTTTATAAAAAATTTAGTGAAAACAATTACTGTTCCCATCTCCACATGAAGTGGACTATTTCAATCATTTCACGTCCATCTTTTGGGGCAGCCTTGTACTGACAACATTAAACACTGTGGTATTCGATGTATTGCACCGAGGCTTGCTTCTTTAATCCTTTCCTACTACCTCGAACGCACACTCTTACATGGTCTCTGTAATCTTCTTACTCCTACATGATCTCTGTAGTCTTCCTACTCCTACATGATCTCTGTAGTCTTCCCACTCCTGCATAGTCTCTGTAGTCCTCCTACTCCTACATGGTCCCTGCAGTCTTCCTGCTTCTACATGATCTCTGTAGTCTACCTACTCCTACATGGTCCCTGCAGTCTTCCTGCTTCTACATGATCTCTGTAGTCTTCTTAATCTTGCATGGTCTCTGTAGGCTATTAAATCTAAAGGGCGTGGTGTTGAATCCCAGTTGGGATGTGAACTTATGATCATTTACGGTTATGAGTTCATTTATTCTTCATTATGACCACTATGTTGTGATACTGAGAACCAATCACATCAACTCAACTTTCTGCTTTTATACCAAATTGTCCTGTATCGTGATCGATGTATACTTTATGTAGTAAACGACGACTGTTCATACTTCATAATAAAAGTAAAGTACATTTCAATTATTATTGTAACTGTCATCACAAGATTTCAGGGTAGACCACACGGTGAGTTGAAAGCTCGCATCCATGACACTGGTATCACCAAAAAGGGAGTAGTCATATCGCTCGATGATCACTCCTGATTCGTCACTCAGGGCATAAACATCGCCTCTGGGATTACAGTGGTAAAAATAAGCCTCTCGGCCTCCGAGAGTTCCTGTTGATAAATTGTTATCCGCATCCGTAAACATCGCTATCGGACGATCCAAACCTTCATAAATGAATTCCTTGGTAGGTGAAGTTGGTTCGCTGCCTTGGATTCCAGTGAATTGATAGACTTCGTGCACAGAGGTTCAATTCCCAACGGTGACATAATTTCTATTTCTCTAGTGTTCTTTTTAGAACTGACATATCAAATCCTCTCTTGGCAATGATATTATGTTTTTATCAAAAACTAATCAATACACCAGTTGCAGATCCATGGGGCAACCCAGGCCATGCCTCCCCTACCAGGAATCCTTTATGAATTTTGGCTTCTTCATTCGAACAAATGATAGACCAATTTAGTAATTTTCTTCATTTCAGAATGTTCATTAATGACATTAAGATTGTGGACAGTGACCACCGAGCATTAAAACACACTTCAGATGTAACTTGATGCTTCGATTAACAGTCTCCACTCAGATGCATCGCAATTTTCGATGCCCAGCTCAACCAAAAACTTTTCCACGTTTGCACAGAACACAAACAAGTCCTTTACTTGAAAGAATTGCCGAAACGAGCTATCCCATGATTTATTATAGTAATAAACGCTTGTTCCCTAAGTCAAACGTTTTTTTCTCTTTTAATCTTTATGCTAAAATTTGAGATTGATCTTTCGATAGATTAAGATCGCAAATAAGACCTTTGAAGGTAAATACCAAGTGCCATAAAAACGAAAAACAAGAGCTAAGAGCTCATATGGCACTTGTGACGAGGCAAGAAGAGCTAAGAGCCAAGAGCTAATATGGTATGAGCTCTAACAAAATTCTAAGAATCAATAGAATGATTTAAAAGGAAAATCAGAGACTTAATGCCGGTCAGGATTTAAAATAAGAGCTCTGAGTCACGAGGTCCTTCTAAATATCAAAAATTATTAAGATCCGATCACCCAGTCGTAAGTTAAAAATACCTCATTTTTTCTAATTTTTCCCAAAAAGAATGGACGGAGGCATATCAGTTAAGTTTGATGAACAAAATATCAAAAAATTTCTGACCACTGGAGGTACAATTTAATAAACATAAATGATGCCTTCCTATTTGATGCCTAGGGCCTGGCGAGCTCTTACTCTATCCCTACTTGCTCTATCCTTACACCACTTATTACGGTGACAACTACACCGACAACAAAATGTTATTTTCCTTCTGGGCGTTCTACCTTTACCACTTATTACCACCACCTAAATTTTACTCACATCTCGATGATACGCAAGTATGGTAATGATTAAGTTTGCTAACAAATGACATTGCACGGTGGTGCACAATCTCAGGCAAGGCCAGGCATAGACAAAACTGGCCATGTACTTTTATGTACGTAACTGCTACTGCCCTTGCTAAATTTCAATAGCTTTTCTCACTACTTTACCCCGCTTACTAAAGTTAACTCGTTCGACTTCTAGTTTCCGTCACCTTGTCGACTAAGAGTCTTTCTAAAGAATTCCAATAAACCATTGAACGTTAAGGATCAATTTCCTGACCTTTTGCAATGAAAGGAGCCCCGCTAGGTACGGTGGCGGAAAATCGATGTTAGTCAAGCAGCAGGCAATTAAACTAACAACTAAATTCCAATACTGACAGACAGATTACAAAGACATACAGTGACGGAAAAATCGATCTCAATTGTGAATTAGAGGGTGCGTATACAATTGTGTACATAGCAGGACACAACATATAAATCGAATTGAGGTACGTAAAGAATTGTTGTACGGACGATGGGTACAACAAGGCCATGAGGCACACTGCTATCAACTGCAGCACTTTACAGCTTTACGTTCTCCGTGCTGTTACGATATAATATGAAGATAAGTTGACGAGGTACTACGACTAGTTTATTTAGCTAAGTATATTTCACACGCAATCGTAATCTATACAAAATCGTCTCTCCCGTTCACTCTGATTGTTGTAGAATTTAAGGTAAGAAAATTACGCTAATTTACGTCAATGAAGAAGAGGGGATTCCTTGGATTTGCAGATACTACAATCACACACAACTTATTCAATTTTATATTAAGGACCATACACTTATGGGATTGGCTAATAGGGAGAGAGACCTGCCCCAACAGTAAAAGATATCCATCTGTTCATTTCAGTCGTAAAAACTAGAATATAGCAGTCCTTGAATTCCCTATTCCGTTTTGCTTTAGGTAATCAAATATGACTAGTTTTTCTCGTGTTACCTTAATATGTCAAATTAAACCGCGTACTTAAATAGGCTGCATCTTCCAAAATGCGGCCTAATATAAACGCCGCATAATTAATGGCGCTGTTTATTAAAACGCGGCTTAATTTATTGTAAGGAAACAATGAGCGAAGGGGAACTGTCATTGGTCCCATTTGCATAGATAATTTTCAGTTACCAGTTGCCTTTTCTCTGCCTTTAGTTAAAAAAATGCCCTCGACTATTTGGAACGTTCCTGAAATTCCGTTCACAACAGCACGTTTTATTTTAATTGCTGCTCTGTGACCGCGTATCATTGTTGTTTCAGTACAGTAAAACTCAGCTTGTGGAAGACCCTGCAAACATAAACCAAAATCTTCGGTTCGAAATTCTTACTTCATGTTCTCCTACAAACTGCACTCCACTATTCGGACCGGGAAAAGTGCAATTTAGTCCTAATCGATATTTATTGACAACGAAATTAAGTTAAAGAAGTTTCAGATATTTCCGGCTCATGGGTGGCTTGTGGGAGGGGTTTAAAAGTTATCCGTCGATCTGTCCAATATGTTGACTTAGGGAACCAAACTTGTATTCCGCACATTTCTTAGGCTGTCGTTTTCTGCAAAGTTTTGAAGTTTATAACAGTGTTTCCAAAGGATATCTTTAACGTATAGGAGAAAAGAAAACGATCATATTTACTTCGGTTTTGTTGTAATAACATGTTGAAGTTTCTCCGTCGATCGTTGCAAATACAAGTTGTACAAGGTAATCTACAAGTTGTAGAAGTCATTCGTACCTAAAATTCACCGAGCCATCAGCCGATATTTGGTTGAAATCCAACATTGGGCGATAAACAAGAAGCGTGTTCTTCTTTTCCCCTTAAAACTCTAGACGTTGTCTTTATCAAGCGGAAAAAAGCCAGTCCTCTGTTGACTGATAGGACTCATTCAGAGCTTAAAGCTGATGATACACGAGGCTTCATTGAAGCCGGCTTCACGAAGCTAGCTTCAAAAATCCTCGTGTGACATAGGATTCGTCTTTCAATGCTAGTAAATATTTGTCATATTCCTTAAACAACGCATAGCAATGACTAAAAATATTTAGAAATAGTTTAGAGCTATAGGAATCTTAGACATTGCAAAATAATAATTTGTATCATGATTGTGCTTATACTGGTTTTTTAAAAAAATATCCTTCATACTCAAACTTTTCATTCCACTAAAGATCTTGTCTTATAATCATATTTTAAGATAGTATTAAATTTTGGGCATTTAAACCTAATTAATTATTGTAGCTTAGTGTAAATACTTAGTGCCTTCAAAATACAGTTGGGTATACTCTTTCACACATTCCATTTCGGTCATTCTGACGTTAGTACTCTGAGGAGTGTATGTATGTATTTTTGTCAGATGAAAAAAGCTTTTCAGTACACAATGTTTTCGCTATTTCGTACAATATTCTTGTTTTGTACCACAAACAAACTATTTGATAGTCAACTGTTAACCAATTCAAGTGGTTTAAAGTTGAAACAAATTAAGTCACTCATTTTCAATGCCTGTTGGTAGTTTTGTGTTTATAAAAGCAAATGATTTTTAAAGGAGAAATACACAAGTGGCATAGTTTGATTCAAGTTTATTGACGGAGTTTGATGAAGCGTCTCAACTATTAGAAAGTCTTTCACTCGGTGAAGGGAACTGTAACATTTAAACGAAGTATCGAGGACAAGTGCTTACAGAGTAAATGGTAAAAAGAAACGCTTACTCGCTATAGCAATTCGCCAATTCCTCTTTCCAACAACTGAAAAAAGTTTAATTGTAGATAAGGTACTCATCAGGAAACTATATATTATATGTTACCCAGGAAAATTGAAGGCGACGCGGCAGGTCTGCCAATAGCAAAAGGTATCACAGCTTTTATACTTCAATCTGTATGTGATACATGCTCCAAGAACATTCAATCTGATCCTTAAAAGGGACAGGAGTTCTTAATATGCTTAACAGAATAAAATACAAATCCAAGATATCATTGTATATAGGCTACATTACATACCGGTACTTATAAAACCTGGATTATCGAGGTCACGGGTTCGATCCCCGGTGGTGACATACTTTTTTATTTCTCTAGTGTTCTATTCAAAACTAACATTTCAAATCCTCTCTTGTTTTCTTACACTTATAACTTCTGTATGTGCACATTTATGACTGATGTTCTGATATTCTCTTTTCTAGAGCAATCCCATACTGATGCAGAAGATGTTAAAGATGAGTAGTTAGGTAGATGGGTAGTTAGAGTACGTAGACAGAGTAGTTAGGTAGGTAGGATAGGTAGGCAGAGTAGCTAGTGGTGTAGGGTAGATAGAATAGGTAGTGTAGACGCCAGGGAATTAGTTTCAATCGTTTGCCCTGTGGTCTAGTGGTCTAGGTACTAGTTTTAAGTTGTTGCGCGCGCAAAGTTTGGAAAGTAGAAGAGTCTTCAACTTTTCTGCGGAAAAAAAAATTCCGCTCGACATATGCATAGACGTGATCTGCGCATGTCAAAATGGGTTTTCAGGCGGAAAAAATCAGGACGCTCGCAAAATTCCGCCTAGTGGAAAGAAGGCTTTAATGATAATTTCTACTTTCAATGGGCCTTGGACAGTTGTGCGGGGCGTATGGCAATCCCTCCTTGGTGAAGTCCACATGGTCTCCAATTGCGTTCACCTGGATATCAATGTCCTCCGGTGAACTCCGAATCCGCTCTCAGTCTTCCACCATATATCAACGTTACGTTTGAACCTCCAGCAGCCGACATTTGGTATGCCCTAGCAACTCCCCTTCTGTATTAACCACTAGGTATTGTGCACTCCTCTATCTTATCAGTTGCAAAATTGTATATATATAACTCTTGTTCTCTACAAACAATGTCATACCACACAACTTAGCCTCTTTGCCCGCTGATTTTGGTGAATCAAGGGCGAATTTCATTTCCTTTCCAGCAAGCAATTGTCATTCTGTGCAGTCAGGCGTACAGTTGCTACTTGAACTTGCAGCAAGATTCATCCCTGGAAAAATTGTCTCTACGTTTGCGCGAACAAGTTTCATGTACTCTGTTAACCCTACCTTACATGGGCATTTTGGCAATTTGCATACATGGGGGGGAGGGGGCCTAGTAGGCCCGCGGCACTTTGACACACTATAACTTTATATCGGCTCATGCTATTACAAAGATGGTTGGCACGTTTTTAGTTTAGCTCTTTCAAAACAAATTGCAAAAAAAGTTTTTTAATTAGGTGTGCATAATGTCATCTATGAAATTTATTGGATACAAATTTACTGATTCTTTCTTTCCCAATTCCTCTTGTTGTTTACCTTTATTTACTTTTACTATTTTTTTGCTGTTTACCTTTATTTACTTTTACTATCTTTTTGTTGTTTACCTTTATTTACTTTACTACCTTTTTGCTGTTTACCTTTATTTACTTTTACTATCTTTACTACTTTCTTCTTATTTACCATTATTTACTTTTACTACCTGTGGGCACTAGTTTACCGATGGCTTGGGTAGGATGGGCATTATGAAAGTGCTTCGGCACAGTTCGAGTAGATGGTCAGTATGGAGAGTGGGTTGACATCAAGCGAGGGGTAAGACAGGGATGCGTAGCATCACCAAAACTTTTCTCAATAGTAGGTGAATAAATCCTTAGGGAAATAGAAGATCTAAATGGGATATCAATAAGAGGGAGGAACATCTACAATATTAGGTACGCAGATGATACCGCTTTGATCGCAGACTCTGCGGACAAGCTTCAGAGAATTTTGACCAGTGTTGCGGAGGAAAGTGAGAAGAAAGGTCTTTCAATAAACTGTAAGGAAAAACTTTGCTGACGGTATGCCGAATGAAATAAAATTACCTGGTAACTGCAAAGAACAGTGTAGCCAAGCAGTAAAATGGTCACTGTACCGCTCGGTTAAAATATCCCTGTGTCTGAGAGACAACCTAAAATTCGCAGGGAGTAATAGCATCTGTTCAAAACGGAAGCTGGTGCTTCTTCTAATCTTACACCAACACTTGACATGATCTTGTCTCTCGCAAGTTATTGCAGAACTAGTAGTCATCTACAGACCTATTTCACGTTAACTTTGAATTATGACCATGACACTGATAGCTGTATTTACTAAGTATCTAAAAGTACTGTCGTAAGCTATTATTTTCTTTATTTCGTATAAATCTAAATTACCGCTTGAATTCCTGCTTGTGATTTACAATTAGTAGCAGTTTTGAAGGTTTAATTGCCCTACTAATTGCCTAGTAATGAACTTACATTATGATTCTTCCTATTTAATTATACACGAACAAAAAGGGATATATCATTATAAAAATGACCATCATTTGCCTTGCTATTCTGCTAAGATATTATATGGCTTTTCCAAACAGTGATGTTTTGCCTGCTACTATCTCAGGATTACGTTTAGTGCTGACTGTTCCTTCGCTACTCATATGCAGGAATGGGCGAAGAAGAGAAATTCTGCTTTACGGACGTTGGTAGCAATGCGCCACTTAGGTTTTCCGGTTTATCACTGAAGATGGTATACATAACATACACTCAACTCCTCCTAATGTGTGTATCCAGTATGAGGCCCAAAACTCGGCTCTGGAATCACTAAATTTACCAAGTCTCCACGAGTGTTGACTCGGGTTGATGATCCGCTCCGGGTATTTAGAATCAAATTTCGAGCCCTGCAGTGTGTTGCTACAGCTTAGTTCAAAATCTGGGTCCCGTATTACCAAGCTCAGGTCAAACCCACTGCGCCACTATAGGACTAGAAGGGAGGGGATATGTCTATTACCCTTTTAAAAAGTATCCACAAACATTTCTATTTCTGAATCCTTTTAATCGATTTACATCTATGCTATTTCGATAAATCGAATAAAAGTATGAAAACCTATACAAAACTGGCACTTTTAGCCTAAATTAGTCTACGGGTGTAACACATTGCTTTTAACTGGAAGTTGTTCGCATGGAAACAAAAGGTTGCGGTGTACAGTTTTTGGTGAACCACGTCCATCTTCACGGTGTAAGGTGTATGTTACACCTGATTCTCCGACCGAAGTAATGGTATATGCATCTCCCTCCCAATAAGAACGGATCTTGAAGTTACGTAGTAAGACACGCTCCCCTATATTTAGTGGTGATGCAAGGTTCGCTTTATTTCTCCTCTCGCAATCCTTCTGCTTCCGCGCTTCTGAATGCTCACTTGCGATTCGGTAGGCATCTTTAATAACGACTAGAATTTGTTGGCTACAGCTCAGCCTTGATATTTTACCCCTTTTAATTGAAAGTATTTTTCGCGGTCCCTATTAAGCAGCTTGATTGAGATCCATAGTATTTCAGGTTAGGTTAGGCTGTTCAGAATAATATTGATAACTTACGGTCCCTGAAGCACAATACCATGTTTTGAAGACCTTCAAGGGGTTCTCATATTCAAAGTGTCATTGAAAGCAGCTTGATTGAGATCCATAGTATTTCAGGTTAGGTTAGGCTGTTCAGTATAATATTGATAACTTCCTACTAGGGACGGTAAAAATTGAAAATTTCCCCAGCCAATAAAACCATGGTGGGCTGACTTGGAAGAAAGGAGGGGAGAGAAAAGGTTTTGTTTCGAATCTTTAGCGTAAAGGGCTAAACATAATAATAACTAAATGGTTGACTCACCAATCCTAACAAGATGTCTGTAAACATTAAGAAGGCAAAGATTACTTTTTCCATGATTTTTATGAAGCCATCTTCCTAATCTCTACAACTCGAAACTGACTAACTAGAGATGTCAACAAAGCTAATATCACTAAAAATCTCAAAGACCAAGTATACAGAAGAGCGGATCTCCAATGCAGGGACCAAGTATACAGTTAAACCATTCGACCAATACAAAACACGCGTAAGATGAATTATGAATACTCGAAGGGCTTTTTTCAAATCTCAAAGAGCAAGTATATGAAGAAATGGATCTCCAATGCACGGACGAAGAGGAACAGATGAATGGTGTTTGCTTTCTTACCTATTGGACTTATGAACTAAAGTTATACATTTTCATTACATTCACAGTAAAATACACAATTATACGAACTTAAGTGAGCATTTCAATAGTGCCATTGAGCGTAGTTACACTATTTGGACATATTGGGAATGCGTTCTGCACGCTGGAATGCGAGCATTTCAATAGTGCCATTGAGCGTAGTTACACTATTTGTACATATTGGGAATTCGTTCTGCACGCTGGAATGTGAGCATTTCAATAGTGCCATTGAGCCCAGTTACACTATTTGAACATATTGAGATTGCGTTCTGCACGCCGGAATGTGAGCATTTCAATAGTGCCATTGAGCGTAGTTACACTATTTGAACATATTGGGTTAGGGTTAGGGTTAGGGTTAGGGTTAGGGTTAGGGTTAGGGTTAGGGTTAGGGTTAGGGTTAGGGTTAGGGTGGGTTGTTATGTGCTGGTACATCCTATATTGTTGATTGACAGCTCTCTTTTACCAATTATTAGTCTTGATACCTAGTTGTTTTGCTTCTTGTTAACAAATTTTGGAGAAATCTGTATTTTTTTGGAATATTTATAACCCTAGACCTTTTGATTGACAGATTTACCTTTGAACTCTGCATCCATAGCAACTGGACCTGCATTCAGTTTTTTAGTAGTAGTAGTAGTAGTAGTAGTAGTAGTAGCAGTAGTAGTAGTGATGGTAGTAGTAGTAGTAGTAGTAGTAGTACTAGTGGTGATGGTAGTAGTAGTAGTAGTAGTAGTAGTAGTAGTAGTAGTAGTAGCAGTAGTAATGGTAGTAGTAGAAGTAGTAGTAGTGATGGTAGTAGTAGTAGTAGTAGTAGTAGTGGTGATGGCAGTAGTAGTAGTAGTAGTAGTAGCAGTAGTAGTAGTGATGGTAGTAGTAGTAGTAGTAGTAGTAGTAGTAGTAGTAGCTTAGGCTTCATTGATTTTACCTGTTGGTATACGATCAATGGTAGTATTGATGTTCGCATATGCTTTTTTATCAATTCTTCTTTACATTCCTTGGTTATATTGTCTGCTATTGCTCTTTTTATTTTACTTTAGATTTTACTGTTTATTACCACATTATTCTTCAATACTTTGCAGTTTTGGCACATAGACAAGATATACATTATGATATTAGTGCATAGTAAACCTTTCTTTTTCCCTTTGCTTTTATTTCAATGCTAATACCAAAAAGATGGCGATGCGATGAGATAAAGGCACTTTTTTGACAGAAACATTTCACGGCGAGATGGAATTAACGATGACAGCAATATTTAGACAAACTAGAATCAGAATGAAGGCTAAAAATGGCAACATAGATCGTGAACCTTGCTGATGCTTGTTGGATAAAGTCCTGAGCTATCAAATTCCAGACTCTCTCAGAAAATCTAGGCTCTTAAAACTCACTCTAAATTTTTGAAACATTGAAGCTGATTAAGCACACCAGTGAAGGCCAACTCTGTCTTTCATAAGACGTTGGGCACTGGTTTTCTTCCTCGCATACACAGAACTATCGCAGATGTTCATATGATTACCTAAGTATTGCTTTGACGAAGCAAAGGGCGCAGCAGAAATTGACCACGTTTAAGGAGGTGCTTAGGGAGGTCCTGTTTGATGCCTCGTAGGCAGCGATCGTATACATTTCTGTTGAGTATGTGTATATAACGCTTGGTAACGGCCCATGTGAGTTATGTGCATACATACATACATACATACATACATACATACATACATACATACATACATACATAAATACATAAATACATAAATACACCTGTTCTCTTTAGTTGATGAAAACTGAGTTGCCTGCGCAAGTGTGCAATTTCCGTTGTGTAGTACCAAGAATATGTTTAAATTCTTATTGACAAACATTTATTTTAAAGCACTCCGGTGTCATAATTTGTGACACTTGAATGACGAAAGTACATTGACGTTTTTGTAGACCCTCTTCGTTCCCGGACATTCTGAAGCCAACATTCAAGAGAAAAAGAAAGAGACAGTAGAACTTGTAACCCAGGAGCCTAGCAGTGCCAAAGATAAGGAGAGGGTGAGTCCAGCAATTGGACAGTGCCTGATTTTGGACATCCGTTTTGTAAGGAAAAACAATGAACAAAAAAAAATTTAAAAGTCAATCAAATTTCCCATTATTTGGAATTAAAATCATATTAGTCATTTTTTCTATGTTTAAACCTTAGAAATATTACCTTAACAGCTTTGCATATTTAAATAGCGGTATTCAGCCATATTCCCCATATCATATACATACTATTTTTTATTTATTTAGAAAAGTAGCGAATACAACTAAAAAAGAGATCTGTAACACTCTGATTGCATTGTTGTGGGTCTGATAGTTGGTGGGAGAGATGTAAAAGGAGATGGTGGGTACAGCTTATATCAGACAGAGAATGTTGACTAGCACAGCACTTTTAGAATCTGAAAGGGCCTTAACCCATTGTGGCCCAACGTCACATATACATGACGCTCAGTTTCACCCCACGAACACCCATCGTCACGCTGGCGTGACGGCAATGTTTTGGTCAGGAAAGCCCAGCGTCACCTGTACGTGACGCTCGTCATTGGTCCTCTTGCTCAATCGCTGTACGTCATTGGTCCACAAATATTGTACAACCTGGATTTTAAAACCGCATCATAGAACCTAAAGTCCAATATAAAAGTTAATGGCTATTACGTTTTTGGCAGTTGAAATTGACACTTCAGGCGGGAAGCGTAATCTGAGAGAACTTTTTATTGTAAAGGTAACACTTTTTACTATAGCTATCAGCTGCACAACAAATTTGTACAGTATACAAAATGATGGCGTATGTGAAAAAGCTCCCGCGCAAGGTTAAGATGAAAATTTGACTGTAGGTATCAGGATTCTTTTGTGCGTTTTCACAAATGGTACAGTCAATTGAAATCAAAAAGCTAGTAAATTCAGTTAAAAAAATGGATTAAAAAAATAAAGCCCTTTAGATGGGCCATGTCCATCTGTTTGTTATATTCTGGGCTATATTGTTGCTGAAAAGCAATTTTAGCTTCCTGATATGCAATCAACTCTTGGATATTTCTTTGTTGTTGTTGTTTTTTCGCCTGAAAGTTGAAACAGCAAATGATGGATTGCCATTGGATCATAATTATGTCTAATATCAATTATGTTAATTGTTTCCCAAAATCTTACAACTGGTTTCTATTTCTTTGTCTAACAACCATCTTCATTGTTTTCTTTAAAAATGTTTGTCAATTGCAAGTTAATGTCAAATCAATATGTAGAAAAATATCAAATGAAGTACAAATTAATTCCAATCCCGACTAGAGGTTTCTAGCAACCCCAGGACTTTATTCCTTTTCTGATAATTAGAATTAGGAGGGGGAATATATTTCGAGATTTCGTTAAATAAACCACCCAGTTCTTTGTATTTTTTAGATTCAAATATCATTATCAAATTTTGACAAGTATTTTTATAGGTGAGATACCTTGGTTACCACCTATGAATCTGGAAGGACCTATAACCAGGAGCATTGACCCCATCACAACACATGAATGGAGTGAGACAAGTCTAACAGGTTGTATTAGTTGTAAGGAAAATGATCCGCTCTGTATTCTTTAATTTGACTTCCAAACTTAATAAATTGGCTTAAAAAAACAGAAATGCTTTTATTTGAGAGTAGTATAGCCATTTTGAAGCCAGGAGGAACAATCCTACAAGCAATTTTAACCTCACTTACAAAAGCCGAGAGGAACATGCTCTTGAGAGCTACTCACAGACATATATTTTGAAGTAGAATATAGCTTATACGAAGGTTGAAGAAATAAGGAAAGTTAGTGTACATTAAGTTGACCGATTAACATTTAATTTTACATTAACATTTAATACATCCATTTGCAATTTTAGGTTAGATTTTGTCCTTGTGTAGACAGTTACTCCAACAAGGATAAGAGGAAAATACCTTCAATCTAAGTACTGTGATTCTAAATTTAAGTGACAATACCACCCAATTTGTCATTTTCATTCCATGAGTAAGATATATTTGAAAATGGACATCAAAGCTTTAATAAAACATTGTAAATGACCTAAAAGTAAAAGTTATATAAACATTTGTTTTTATGCAGACTCATGAAGCTTGGAGTTTGCACTATACCTCCAGTATTTTGTGCAGTTCAGTTCAGTTCTTTTGTCCTTACATTTCATATCACAGAATAGTTTTTCAACGTTATTATAGTCTCTTGTCACTTTTGTCCGATGTCTTCTTGGCATTTTGAAAATGGACATCAAAGCTTTAATAAAACATTGTAAATGACCTAAAAGTAATTCTTGTTTCGGTTCTTCCTTCTTGGGTTCTTCGCGTGGCTTTTCTTCGTCTGGTTTCTTGTCTGAAAGAACGAAAGGAGTTGAAAGTTGAAAAGTTGGTTTGCGGTACAAAACTTGTGGTACAAGACTATCAAGTGGATTCATTTAGGATATTAGCCAAAGCCAGATCTCCTTTTCATCTTGCCGCTTTAGAAGCCGCTTTTGTCAAAACAAAGAGGCCGGTACTCTATTCGACAAATAGAATTTGTTTACAATTTACGCCTGTTTCAATAACACGAGTGGTTTGTAGAAATGCATTGGACAACCTTTATTATGTCAGCTATTATTGACATAAAATGATAACAGTTAAAAACTTAGCCTCGGTTTCACTTTTTGTGCGAAATAACGGTAAAAAGGTACTGGCCTTAATTTGTAGCCTGAAGGTTGAATGTACCTTTAAAAGTCCTTAACAATCCTACATGAGAGAAATTGCAAACTTTGATGATTTATGTGTTTAAACGACAGAAGAAGAATTAGGGGAAGATCACTTCCAAGTATCTCAGTGCAGTGGAACCGCCTTGAAGAGTCTACAAGTAGTTATGCTTCCACCCGATATGTTGCGCAAAGTGCAGAATCATCTGCAAACAAAAGATCTCTAATCACAGTTGGCTGAAGAAGGGTTTGTGTTTGACACGTTGCTTATTGAAGAGACCACCACTTGTTCTAAATTTAAACTCTACGCCAGCATGTATATCAGCATATATTTCAGCATAACTGAGAAGAACAAAGAAAACAACACAGGTGCCATTACGCATCCCTGTTTGATACCATTTGTCACATTGAAAGGTTTTGAAGACTCTAAATTTGCAAGAGACCGGAAGCTGTGGCGAACCATGATCGTCAACGTCCTCGCAGGACAAGACACTTAGAAGAAGAAGATTTTAAGAGGCTCCTAAGCTTTCTATTATTTGATTTTATTGTCAAATGTAGCCTTAAAACAAAAAGTTACAACCTAATGACGCAATTTTTTGTTACCAAAAGAGCTCCATCCAAACGAAAGGGCCTTGAAAAGATTAGCTAAATTACTTAATTTCTCTTTCAAGGCTTCTGCCTACGAAACAGTCGAAATTAGCTTTTATGGAGCAGGTCTTTAGAAAATATAGTAAGAAATGTAAGTTGATAGAGAAATGCTGAGTTCTTGCATTTTCCAGGATAGCCAAGCTTCCCAGAGTGGAAAAAATTGGTCAACAAAAAAGGTGCTTCAATCATGATCTATATGTGTTTATTATGTTCATTGATAGCCTTGACAACGATTTGGCGTGAAATTAGTGCCTGATTGCGCATAGTTTAGAAGTTATAGTAAGAAATGTAAGTTGATAGTGAGAGGCTGATTTCTGGCACTTTATAGGGCATCAAGGCTTCCAATAGTGGGGAACGACGAGGCTCAATAGTAACTAAAACCCTAAAAAACGGAATTTTTTTGTCAAAAGTTATACCAAAAGAATCAGCTTATTATACTGATAGTCAGTGTTACCCCTCTGCCACGCCCCTTTTTCCCTAAATCGTTCGATCAAAATTTTGAGATATAATGCGTTAACCATGGAGAGAATATGACCCCCCCACAGCCCCTGGGGATACGTTTTTAAGTTATAAAATTTGCCCATTGTTTATTTATAGTATTTATTATTGCGAAGTTTGCGTAGATTTTTTGGGGCGAACAGTCTTTTCAATTTCCACACAAATGCAGCAGTGCTTGTTCGCGCGAACGACTTGGGTGAACACAGCATGCTTTGTCAGAGGAAATTCACGTAGCTGCGAATGATCAAAGTCAGATAGCTCTATTCTTTCGTGTGCGTGGAATACGCTTAGAAATTACGATGCAGGCAAGGCTTTACAGGAGATTGCGGTTTCTAATTTTTAGAATACTGTCGAATTTTGAGTAGGATGATTATATTAACTGTATTGCTGCGGAGATACAGAAGATAGAAAGATGAACTCGGGTACCAGCGAAGGTATTCCTTTATCAGCAAACGACTTCTTCTTGTAAAACTTGGGTCTGTCGATACGAAAAACTCAATCATAACAATCAAACAGTGGATGAAACACAGTTCTGGTAGTAGCACAAGGCGGGAGTGGAAAAACTCCAGTTTGCATATCAATTGGCAATAATAATAATAATAATGATGATGATAATACGGAAAAAGAATAAACGTGGTTGATCGATTTGTAATTGATGAGTTGATTTTTTCGTATCGACAGACCCAAGTTTTACAAGAAAGTCGATCAGATGCCTTTTCTCTATACCTTTTAATAAATCAGCAGTCTTGTCTTTCGTCAAGCGCCCGTTTTTCCCAGTGGAAGTATATAAGAAAGTCAATAGCAGCAATATGAGGGTGCTAAAACTAGGTTTTAGAGCGGCACTGGTAAATGTCGAAAGTGGCATATTATATGGCCGTAGAACAGGAGCACGTTGAAGTCGATTAGTCGATCAGATGCCTTTTCTCTATACCTTTTAATAAATCAGCAGTCTTGTCTTTCGTCAAGCGCCCGTTTTTCCCAAGCTTACTGCCTGTGATTTTAGAGTATTTGAAGCAAATTATAGGTCTTTGAAAATAGTGACCCTAAAATGAGATTTTTTCCAAGGCACGCGCCTTGGCCAATTTTGCAAAAATTGGTCAAATTTTGACAATGACCAAAACCAGTTCTAACATGCCTGACAGGTCCTCTTAACATGTTTCTAGCTTACTGCCTGTGATTTTAGAATATTTTAAGCAAATTATAGGTCTTTGAAGATAGTGACCCTAAAATGAGATTTTGTCCAAGGCACGCGCCTTGGCCAATATGAAAAATAAATCTGGGTGGCCCAATCATTAAAAAATAACCATTGTTATATGTTATTGAATTCATGTTTTGCGATGATGTGAACCAACAATAATTCATTGCTAGAGTTAAGAAGCCAATGGAGGACAAGACAGGGATTTGTTAATGTTCTAGGAGAGGCCGTATTATAGATGTTGATTACCTCTTTTAGACAATGGTTACCATAAAAGGGTCTGCTAATGCAAGTAATTATTATTCCTTTAAATAAAAACAAGAATGAAGTATACTTTCCGGAAAATCTATAATGCCACATTTTCATTGTCAAACTAAATCCTGGGATAAGGAAAATTAGGTGAAATCATTAGGAATCGAGTAAAATTCTATAAATTATGTAGAATCAGGCAGAATCGTAGGAAATCATTAAATAACAGGTGAAATACCTTATTCCTTTCAAATTTCGCCTCCCTATAATTTTCGCTCCCTTTAATTTTCGTCCCTTTAATTTTCACCCCCTGCTTCTTCGTTTTGCCCCCCTTTAATTTTCACACCCCCGGGAAAAAGTTAAAGGCAGACTAAATATCGGAGTTGAAAGTGTTTGTATAAAGTTACAAGTGTGTATAAAATTGCAAGTATTTGTATAAGATTGCAAGTGTCTGTATAAACGTGCAAGTGTCTGTATATAATTGCAAGTTTCATTATAAACTTGCAAGGATTTGTATAAAATTGCAAGTGTTTGTATAAAGTTACAAGTGTGTATAAAATTGCAAGTGTCAGTATAAAATTGCAAGTGTCTGTATAAAATTGCAAGTGTCTGTATATAATTGCAAGTTTCATTATAAACTTGCAAGGATTTGTATAAAATTGAAATGTGCACCATGGAATGTACGCATTCCAAGTATGCAAGTGTCTTTAAAAACCGCTTTTGGTGCTATTCCAAACGCAATGTGCTACATGGAAAGTACGCATTCCAAGTATGCAAGTGTCTTTAAAAGCAGCTTTTGGTGCTATTCCCAACGCAATGTGCACCATCGAATGTACGCATTCCAAAAATGCAAGTGTCTCTGAAAAGAGTTTTTGGTGCTATTCTAAACGCATTGTGCACCATGGAATGTACGCTTTCAAAGTATGCAATTGTCTCTAAAAACCGCTTTTACTCGTGCTGCTTGATGTCACGAAAGTACACTGCTGTCATGTGCAGATATCCTAACATAACATAGGCACGTTAGTTACGTTTACGCATACTTCATATTTTCGCGTTTAAGCGTAAATAGACAATATTTGCTTCTGTGTTAAATCTTACTAACGACACTCTGATTTCATTTTAGAAAATACTTACCTGGGGCTTTTACATAAAATCTCTATGCAATAAATTTATATTTCATCACTTGTTATAATAGGATATTTTTTTAGGAGTTCATGAACAAACAAAGCGCCTTATCAGCCTATTTTGAACGCTTTGTGCACCATGGAATGTACGGATCTAGTGTATGCAAACTATGTCAAATATGACTTGTTGGCCTATTTTGAACGCTTTGTGAACCATGGAATGAACGCATCAAGTGCATGCAAACTATTTCAAATTTGCCTTATTAGCCTATTTTGAACGCTTTGTGAACCATAGAATGGACGCATATACTGTATGCAAACTATGTCAAATATGCCTTATCAGCGTATTTAGAACGCTTTGTGCACCATGGAATGTACGCATCTAGTGCTCTCAGCAGTTTTCAACCAGCCAGAAATCAATGTGTTTTAGTAGACAATTTTAATTCTTAAAAAAAAAAAAACTCTAGCAAGTTTAGTTTTGAGTAAAGTCCTAGTTTTTTAGAATCTTACAAATATAGTGAAAAAATCAAAGACTAATTGATAAAGCTTTCAATCGTCTTTAAACAGCCATGAAATCAATAAATTTTTGTAGACATTTTCAATTTAGCTTAGTTTTCAGTAAAGTGCTTTTCAGTAAAGCTTTCAATAGTCTTTAACCAGCCAGAAATCCAGATCAAAATCCACATCCCATAGACATAAATCCTCTCCATGCGTCCAAGAATTTGATAACTGGTTTTTGCCTCCATCTGTCTCTTGCCAAAATAAGCCTGACCCCTCCCCTCTAAGACACCCTCCACCCTACTTCCCTTTTCCAGCATCATCTTGTCTTACCATCCCTCCCTATAGAGAACATTTCCAATTTGACTTCTTCTCGTATCACCAGGACACCTTTACCCTATCCCTTGGACTTTATTCCCCGTGGGTACCCTACCAATGTGACTCTGGTTTGAGAGATTTCCCCCTCCAATTCCCTCCAAAGTCAAAAAATCTTGTCAGGATTCGAAATAAGAGCTCTGAGAAATGAATTCCTTCTAATTATCAAATTTCATGAAGATCCGATCACCTATTCGTAAGATAAGAATACCCCAATTTTCACGTTTTCCAAGAATTCCGGTTTTCCCCTCCAACTCCCCCCAATTTCACAGGATCTGGTTGGAATTTACAATTAGAGCTATAAAGCACAAGATCCTTCTAAATATCGAATTTCATTAAGATCTGGTCACCCTTTCGTAAGTTTTCTCCATTGTTGCACCACTGAATCGTGAAATGAGACATTTGGAATCTTTTCCTGTTTACAGAAGAAGCATAACCGAACGGTTGTAACGCCTGATTTACCTCCATATTATAGTTGAGCATTAGACACATCAATAGAGAATTATAATCGTTCGCTTTTAAAGAAACATAGATTACTATGAATAATAAAAGTATTATTGCATAACTTAGATTTTCAGCTGTCCAATAATATATAATTGTCTTTTCAAATCCTATTTTGTAACATGATGTTAGGGTTATATTACCTCAGTTCTAGAAACCAACAAAATAGAACCAAGGTCCTATCTTATTATTCCATGCTAACGTATTCAAGGCGTGTGCCTGCTTGAAACACTCTAATTTCCTCAAAGTAAAAGTCCTGGATACCGCACCACACAATGAAGTGCAGCACGTTCTCCAAGAAGATGCCCAGGCCGAGCCAGATGCACACCTAGTGGGCGGACCGGTCGTCCTCGGCAGAAATCCAACTACGAGCTTTTTAACCGCAACAACTTTAATATACGCTATTGGAGCTGGAATTACCGCTGTCTCAAAAAACGCTTGGATTAATCAGATTAGTAATCGGACAAGTAAACAAACGCACCCAATGAGACTCCTTAATATCCAGTTTGAAAAACCTACCTTTCTGCAATCGGTAGCCATAATGAGATTGTTTCTAACATATGCAACCCAAAAATTCTTGCAAATACTGTTGGAATCATTATTCACTCGTTCATATCTTGGGAATCCAATATTAGTCCTTATCTAGACTGCAAGATTATGGGTAATAAGGCAATAAAAACATCTTGTCGCCATCTTCAGTCTGCCGGCCTTGACATCAAACCAAACTGGTCAAAAATCCAAAATTTGACTTTGATGTTCTCGTTTTGGTCGTATATGCTGTACATTTAGCCTTATAATTGCAGCCAAGAAGCTCAGGCTATAATTTTGATGAAGAAATGAGGATGAAGGTTGTAAGGGCCCAAGGGTGTCAATTTTGACTATTCAATCTTATATATTGAAACCCCTTGTGTGACTCTGATTGCAACGACATTCAACTTGCTCACATTTCTGTCGAAACGTATTTGTAGATCAACTACTGCTACTACTGGCGAGCTTGTCGTCGACGATCGGCGAGCCCGGGTGCCCCAGGGGGTGGATCGTGTATCGCAGCTCCTGCACCGAGCAGACCCACGACGAAGCGATGATGTCGCCGACGTGCACGATGATGTCCACCTGGCCGCTGAGGCTCGCGGGATCCTGGTAGTTCGACGTCTCGTTGTCGCAGAACGCGAAGAGGTCGCCGCCGAGCGCGTTCTCGAACACGGGCGGCGTCGCGTCGCCGGCGTTCTTCAGCTCGAGGTGCGGGTTGTCCGTGCAGAGCCAGTCGCCCTACTTAACAAGCATTTTTTTTTCCTAGAGTGATTGGGTAAATGCTGCACAACGTCTGATAAGAAATGTTTGTTTTTGCTTTATAAACTTCACATTTTAAATTGTAGTATAGGTTTAATAACTAAGAGCCAAACTCTTGCCTCTCAGCAAGATTACAACCTCCAAATTGGTGCATATGTTAAGAAAAACCAAGCTAATCAAAATATTTATTACAAAACATTGAAATAATGATTTGAAAAATATTGTTATCTGCAACAAAATCAAAAATTGTATCGCATGTTGCCTAGATTCAGGAAATTTTAAAACGACGTGAAACTTGCCCTAGGAATGACGCATGGATAATAGATAGATTCATCTATTAACAAATGAACTAATGTCATTTTTTATGCAATCCTAATAATGGGATCAATGCCAGATTTGCCTCTCACTCAATTGGACTATCTGTTTTGGCTTTTTCTACAATTAGCCATGGCTCGATGCCCACAACTACTTGATCCAATAAAACGGCCCAATAAGAGTCATACTTACTCACGCCGTTTACCTGTGCCATTTAACCAAATACTTGGGGTTTTCTAAACCAACAAAAAATTGTTTTGAAAGTAAATGAATTAACTAGGGAGAAGAGAGGAGTAGTTTCCTAAAGAACGAAAAACGGTACACCCAAGCTTTGTTTAGAATTAACTGGGAAGGGGAGAAAAGCGGTCTTCTAAAACAACGAAAAATTGTTTCTAAAGCAAACGAATTAACTAGGGAGAGGAGAGGAGCAGTTTCGTAAAACAACGAAAAATAGTACACCCAAACTGCATTCAGAATGTATATCGAAGGGGATGGAACAGATTTCAAAAGTAAAATGATACATCAGCGTATGTTCGCCCAGCAAGGTCGCCGCCATCCAGTTTTCCAGATTAGAGCTTAGCGGAATGAAGCCGGCTTCCGTCGTTTTGTTTTCTGCGCCATTGCCCGACGTACTGGAAAACAGAACGCTAAAGCTAAAGCAGAAGAGACAAAAGAACAAGTAACGAAGACTTATCTTTTTCGGGTTTCTTTTATAAAAAAACATTGGATTCATATGGCTATTAATTTTATAGCTTGTTTTATTGTTGCCGGCGACTCACAGGCTTTTAAATTGGCGAACTGATCGAATGGCGCGACGCGAAGGTGCATATCCTGACCCACGCGCTGCACTATGCCAGCTCGGTGTTCGAGGGCGAGCGCTGCTACAACGGCAAGATCTTCAAAAGCCACGAACATTCGGTGCGGCTGATTGAATCCGGTCGCCTGCTGGACATGCCGATTCCCTTCAGCCCCGACGAGATCGACGCGGCGAAAGAGGCCGTTCTGAAGGCCAACGGCTTCGAGAACGCCTATGTGCGGGTCGTCGCATGGCGCGGGTCAGGACAGGACATGGGCTTTCGATTTCGATAAGTTCTGATGATTGTACTCTGAGAAGTGTCAGCTAAAATTGTCGTGCGTGGAAGAATGTTATTGTTGTAATTTACAGGCAAAAGATAAGCGCCTTGTGTTTGGTTGCCACCCCAAGCTACTGGTGCTTAGTCACTCCGCAGGCTATACGTACTATTTGTTAGTTTTTCAACAGCCCAACAGTGATATCTTCATACAACGTTATTACTTTTGGAGCCGAATATAATATAGTGTTAATCCTCACTTTTAGTTGCAAGGCGAACAGAGGCATTTTTGTGCAACAAAGTCGTGGTACAGTTGTGTTGTTGTTGCTGCTTTCACAGCGAAATTTCTCAACCTATCCTTTTCTACGTAAAAGGGGCAATATTGGGGTGAGATGGGATTTTTCCGCATAGCCATGGGAAAGAACATACTTGGAATTGAACGCAAGATAACGTGGGCGACGCCTGGACGCTTCACTGTGCATAATTATCCCTGTTCTGAAGATGGTAAGAATTGTGGACCTACAAACGCCTTGACTGATCAATATTACATCGATCCTTCGAAGGACCTGAAGTCATTAGATTTTAAAGAACTTTCACTCTCGTCCCAGTTGGTTAAGTCTATTCGAGAGCTAATGTGCTTACAATTTTCCAAAATAATTTAATAAATCATCAGTTTTAATTTTAACAGGAGTGAATCAGTGTCTTCATCAACACTTGAACTTCCCTTCCCTCGGCTTTTGGAGCTTACTCATATTGTAATAAAATGACAACATGAGTTTCTTGGTGATTTTCTGTGGTTGAGCTACCAAACGTAAAGTTGGGATCGGCTATGATTCGAGCACATTCTTTTCCACTCTGATAAGGTCCAGTGAAGTGGTCAATCTTGTCCCTGATGCGGTGTAATGTAATTGTGGACATGATTTTCCGTAATTGAATTGATTTGTAAATAAGGATAAGATACTAGGCTGGGGTTTTCGAGCACGTTTTTCCGAATAGCGGAAGAAGTTGGAGGAGATCGGTCGAGTTCGTAAATATAGTGAAGAATAGTTGAATGTAAAATAAATATATATAGTGGAGAAGCAAGTCGACAACAGTATACAAGCCTGCTACGTATTTCGAATCCTTTATTTTAATTACTTATATTTTGTATTTTATTCTTTAGAGTGACTTAAATACTTTTGTTTAATTTTGTAAAGTAATTAATATTTTAAAAATTGTAATTTTGACTTATTTTTCTATGTTTTTTTGTAACTATTTTTTTTCTATATGGCAAAATACATACATACATACATACATACATACATACATACATACATACATACTCTGCTATTATTTTTCTTTTGTAACACTCACTCCACTCTATGTTTTAGTAGTTGTTGCTCTGCGAGTTGTGATATATCATTTCTACTCAGGCTAGATGCGTACATTCTATGGTGCACAAAGCGTTCAAAATCGGCTTTTGACGCATAGTTGACATAGTTTGCATACACTAGATGCAAACATTTCATCTTGCAAAAAGCGTTCAAAATGGGCTAATGACGCATAATTGACATAGTTTTGATACACTAGATGCGTACATTCCATGTTGCACAAAGCGTTCAAAATAGGTTAATGACGCATATTTAACATAGTTTGGATACACTAGATGCGTACATTCCATGGTACACAAGGCGTTCAAAATAGGCTAATGACGCATCTCAGCAAAGAACATTTCTTTTGATAGGAAACCATTTAATAGAGGCACACCTGCCATCGACGCCGCAGCAACCATGGCCAAGGTCGCTGTATAGGGCATGAAGCGCCACATCCCGTTGAGCTTTCGCATGTCTCGAGTACCAGTCTCATGATCGATAATACCCGTTGCCATAAATAGAGACGCTTTAAAGGTGGCGTGGTTAATTATGTGGAAGATAGCCGCCACTGTCGCCAACTCTGTATCCAACCCAAGCAATAAAGTGATTAAACCTAAATGACTAATTTGCAAAATTTCAAGAAATATCAATTATTAGTCTTGTAAACACTGGTTTTTAATAAAGGCATCTTGTACAATTTTCATGTTTGTTTTCTTGTCTACCACTTACTGTTAGCTCTTAATGAAAATGAGGTTAAGTACTTACTGTTAGCACTGAATGAAAATGAGGTTAAGTACTTACTGCTGGCACTGAATGAAAATGAGGTTAAGCACTTACTGTTACACCTTCGAAGGAAAGTTTTCTCATGTTCCAATTGATGATATCTGCTCTGTGGTCATACAACTGGTTGTTATATCGTTTTATGAAAAGACCTTGAGGAATCCAATGGATTTAAATGTAATCCCGTACGCTTTTGTGGAGAACTCATTTCCCCCTCCTCTGAGTATACCAATTTAGCTACTTTCAATTTCATTTTAAAGCCTTAAGAGCAGGCACCCCGATAAGGGGGACAGAGGCTGTACCCGCCCCATTTGTAAAACTTGCCAACTTTTACCCCCCTCAACCCCCCTATGGCATTAAAACGTGGATCACTTGTTTATTTTAATTCACTTACACAATGTTTTAATCTACCTTTTACTAGGCTCGAAGAAGTGAAGTGAAGACGCACATTGCAGATGTTAGCAATAACACTGTCATTGAGCAGGAGGATGAGGGGAATACTTTTAAAATTTTGCATGTAGGAGACTCCCATGACTTCGAATAACTGACTATGGTTTGTGTTGCATTACCCTACGTTTAGAAAGTTGTAGTTGATTCTAAACATTTATTTTTGACTTCATTTTCCAAACTTTTTGTCCACACTCCCCGTCTTTTACGTTTGGTCATTTTCCACCCCCCGCGTTTTTTTATTTCAGAAAAAAGTCAGATAAAAAGGCAAAGTCAGAATAAAAGTAAAAAAGTCAGAAAAAAGTAAAAAGTCAGGAAAAAATCAAAGAAAAATCACTAAAGATAAAAAGCCACGTACACTTTTTTTGCAGTTTTTTTGCCCCTCGGGAAAAAGCATACAACAATCATATATATATTTCTGGACCTGGCTAACCACATTTGAAAAGTAGGTGCCCTTGGACGCCCCAGCTGCCCTTTATTTATTAGTTAGCCTGCTTGGTGGTTTTTCTGTTTATTTAGGGTAGTTTTTGCATCATTTAACAGTTAAGATGTGACAAAAGCTGCTCTCTTCCTTCTCCGTGTAGCATTTTCTTTGTTCTTTTAGCCAGAGTAAATCATTACTTCTTAAAAAGGGGGCTGAATACCCCAAGCTCCCGAAGCCAATGCACTTGTTCTGTCATGTGCTACAATGACAAAGAATATCCACCAGTATCTTTATGACTCTCTGAAGTGGTTTTGATTTCTGTCATATAATCTAATTCGTATTGGATGTTAACAGCCGGAAAGTGAGATACCGTTGATGTTATACTATTAATATCACTTTGCATCCTTCGTTTTGTTTAGTTCTACTTTCATACTTTGATCTTACCCTTTTTGCTTTTTAATTGTATGCTCGTCTGCTTCCTTATTTTCAATCCTCTCATTTTATCCTATCATTCTACTTACTTGTGACCATTAATCTACTTATACTTTTACCCTTTTAATTGTTTCCTTACCACTTTCTCTTCATTACGATCTACTTGATTATCTTCATAAGTACTATTCTCTTAAAATTACCTTACTTGCTCATGTGTGTGCTTATTTTTGATTTAAGATGGCTCAGGAACTTGCTCCGAGGTGCAAAGCCACCTCTCCGCTCAAACGGCCTTCGCCAATGAAGTCGATTCGGGACGGAAACTTCGCCGCGCCCAACGTGAGATGCGTAAGATGAAAATTATTGGGAGGAATTAATAACATGAAGAAATCAAAAACAGCTTCGCTATTTTTGGTCATTTTAGGATTACTGTTTGCTTTGATGGTTGGATGTGGGGGGGAGAGTCCGGAGAGTTTATTTGGGACTGCCCAGTTTGAGGAGAAGCAGACGAATTTTAAGCGTGAGAGAAGCAGATCGGTAAAACCTGCTACTAGGGGTTAGAGTTTTGGAAGCGCTGCTTCTGTATTTAGTGTAATAGAGGGGAATCGGGCTGCTTTTGTTGATGGGCAGTATCATACCACCGCTAGCTATGAACCTGCCGTGGATTTAGCTCAGCAGAGTGTGACACAGGGCAAAAGAAACAACAAGAGCATTGGCCCTTTAGAGCAGGATAAAGGTTCGAAGAAAAAATATGCTCGAAAAAGGGAGGCGGTTCACGATTACGAATCATTTGTGCCTCGTCAGCGCACAGACGCATACAGGAGCGTAGGGTATTGACGCGCACAGAAGCGTATTATGTGTTCACATTGCAGGCGTATTGCCAACGTCTCCATTTGCCTTTTTCTTTACGTATTCTCAGCCTGGACGCTCTCTTTGTTATCAGGTAGCAGATTAAAGTATTACCGGAAACAGTAAAAACAGTTAGGGTACGTTCACACTGCAAGCGTAGCGCACAGACGCATACAGGAGCGTAGGGTATTGACGCGCACAGAAGCGTATTATGTGTTCACATTGCAGGCGTATTTTAAAGTTATACATGATCGTTCTTGTATGAAGAGTTCCTAATAATATGCTTGCGCCGTACGTACCCGACCTCTAACAAAACTTTGGTTATTTTCTCAGCATTTTTACTCTTGTTATCTCAACTGTTTGGCTATGTAGTCTATGCTTCAGCTGATTTTAGGCAGGTGTAAAAGAAGGCGAAATTTCTTGATATATATTGATGTAATGGGAAAAGTATCTTTAACCACACTCAACTGAATAGGCATTGTATTTATTTTAAAGGCATTTTATGAAATTGAATATTAGAAAATGTAAATCCCTAAGATTCTGACAGCAAAGAAAACAAAAACACCAGCTGTAAAATTTTTAAACTTTAAAATCTCTGCAGTCTTTATCCCTTTTATGTGTGCAGTCTACTCAACTTTAATAGTCTTTTTACTTGAAATCCTAGATATTGCCTATTCAGGATACCACCTATCCAGTATGTCCACTAACTTATGAAAGGTTATTTATGGATCTAAGAACTAGTTTTCAGCTTGTATATCTCTGTTGACGTGGTAAACTAGTTGGACTAATTGTAAGACGTCTCGAAAAAAATCCTGAAAACACGGCCCTGAGCAAACAACTATGCATTTCATTACTGCATTCCCAAGAAAAGCCAAATGGCAGTGGGAGTCCTACGAAAGAAGAGCCTGCTCTTCAAGAGCCAACATCGAAATAAAATCAATTTTTGGCCCCATCTTAGGTCTAAATAAATCTGGTTGGTTATTCCAAATTATGAATATCTTAGAGCAATATCTCACTTTTTCAGTATTGCCACGTTGAACCGTGAAAATAAATAAGCGAAACTAATTATTTAAATTTAGCACTCAGATTATTTGCAGTTATGCAATTGGAACAGATGCTCCACTTGGTCCTTCCTAAAAGACTAAGGAGAAGCAGAGAGTCGTCAGCTCCATAGTCAGCTTGTAACATTAGGAAGTATTGACTGCATTAAGAGGGGCATCAAACTCACATTTAAGGAGACAGAATATTTTTGAGGTTGATATTTTTGACTGTTGACTTTGACTGAATATCATTATTGGCACAAATAATATGCAAGCATGCAACATGCATTCTCTTAGACATCTAAAACTGCAACAGTGCAACAAGACCTTCTGTTTCATCCAATTCATCAGCTGGTAACGATTCACTTGGTGTAGCTGACGAGACCTAGAAGCAATAGCAGCGTGAGAAACAGGTTATTCCGGTCCCTTTCGCCGTACATGGTTGCAAACGCGTTAGTCGAAAGTACATAAACAATGATAAGTTTCAGGTCTCAGGTTGAGAAGTAATCCTTGACTAATAGATGACAGGTGAGTGAGTGAGTGAGTGAGTGAGTGAGTGAGCGAGCGAGTGAGTGAGTGAGTGAGCGAGTGAGTGAGTGAGTGAGCTTCTCGATTCATTATCACCTTAGCACGTTTACTTGCAAGAATTACCAGAGGCTTGGTTCATCTACGTCTTTTAAGGCCTCTCGACATTGTATTGGTCATAGCTCGGTTTCCATAGAATTAACTTTATGATAAGCTTTTATAGCATCTTCCTTTCTTTCCAAGCACGTCTTCCTCGTCCCAAGTTTGATACAGATGGAATTTTTTTATACAGCTTTTAAGGTTTGGTGTTCCTGTCAATTTTAATATCGTACAACCCTAAGCATTTTTGAATAAGTACCATCAACCCGGGCCTCGGCCGATCCGGTATGACTTGGTTCAGGGTTGATATCATTGCGTTTCAATAGGCATATTAACCCGGTGGTGCCTATCTCATCTCCGGTGCCTATCTACTCTCCTCTTTTGAAAAGAACACTAGAGAAATAGAAAATATGTCACCACCAGGGATCGAACCCTTGACCTACACTTTCGTGGCGTGCGCTCTACCAACTGAGCTAGGTGACCTCCGATGTAAACATAATCGATTTCTCTAGTCGCCACGTTAGCTCCCAATCATCCACCGGTGGGGTTATGGGCCTATAGCGATCCACCGACCGCAGGTTGCGGTATGGTGACTTGAGCGGTGTTTCTCGACGCAGGACCCGCTTAGGGGGTATTTAATATTTTTAAGGGGGTAAAATTGAGATACGAGGTACTAGAAACGTCAAAGTTACACCTACGGGTTCTAATAGCCACAGGGTCTAGTAGCTAGTAGCACATTCCATTGTTTTCTTTACGTTAAAATGCCAAAACCAAGCAAGGGGACAACAAATGCTGTCTCAGTTTTCTTCCACGGTTGCTCAAAATTTACACTAAAGAATAATTAGAAACACATATTTACACTTACACCTAAGACAATTAACAAGAACAGTAGCAAGCACGTGGCCACGCCCATAAGGTTTACATTCTGATAAATAGACTACTAATTTTGAGTTACAGTGTAGAAGACCCTTGCGAATTTCATAAGAACGAGTGTTGTTTTTGTTGTTGAAAGTCCTCGTTTCCTTAATCATGGGGCAAACCGCGCAGTTAGATCTTTGTCTGCACTTTTTCGAACATCCCGTATTCCCGCCTGCTTGCGGTAATTTAGCCTGAAGATTATGAATATGATTTTTGAAAAGGGGAAGTCCACCAGATTTTCACTCTTAGGATAATAATTGAGAAGTGATTTGTCACTTATGAGTGATCATTGAGCTAATTTTCATCTTAGGCTAATAATTAAGAATTGCCTGTGTTATTGAAAACATTTGGTCCCAGTTTTATAGATAATGAGTAAGCTTTTGGTTCTGTTGATAGAGGCTTTAGCAATGGTCTCATATTTGTATGGTATACCAGACAAATACATTAAAGTCATTAGTGCCGTGTACGAGAGTGGTAAATTTCACTTATTTACCGCTGAAAAGCGGTAAATAGTTCATTCTTTAAGCTTTAATATTATATGTGAACTGGTATTTAAATCTAGAGAATGTCTGTTAAATTATAGGCACTGTTTCATTGACATTTCAGTTTAAAAACGGTATTTTGAGATTTGAACGTGTAGCTCTATCTTGTTACAGAGCTTTTGAACACTTTAACCTAGATGAAATTAGTTTAGCAACAAACTTTGCTTTTGTTGAGATAGTGGGCTTTGATAAACTGAACTCAAGCTCTTATATCCGTATATTCGGCACTCCAGAGTAAGAAGGAAATGGTTAGAGGGGAAAGCATCTGAGGCGTGCATTGCAGCTAATGATACTTACAACATTTTACAAGATAGTCAACGAGTGGAAATTGTAGTGGCAGTACTGTCCCAGGCAAAAATTGTATATGATGCTCACCGGTGAGGAACCATGGTTTCATCCAGCTTTTCAGGTCCCCCCATTTTCTCTTGTTTGACTCTGTACATTTGCAAGGGGCACAGCAAGAGCTTTGGCCGATACCTGTAGAGGAATTGTTGCGTTCATAATGACTTACAGCAGTGGTTATCAACCTTTTTAGCGCCGCCGACCCCTTAGAGGCTTCTAGGTTGATTGAAGGACCCTCAAGCCTCACCAACCTACTTCCCGCACCCATTTTCGTTATTTTGAGGACTAGATAGTAAAAGCAACTACTTAAAATTGCAAAAAATGTTTTACAAAGATGAATTTAAAAATTTATATCGGGAATACATCAAATTGTTTTGTTTGGTAACAGATTCAGTCAATCTAACCCAGTGTTTATCAGCGTTCTGAAGAAAATTACTATCATCCCTACCATAAATAGCTGTACCATAAATAGCCGTAAATGGATGAGCTAGAAAGTGCTTGCGCACACGTTGTCAAAGTTAAGGTGATGGGGAGCGAAAAGGCGCTTGGACATACATTGTATAAGTCTAAGAGGGCGGGTAGCGAAAAAGTGGAAGCTCACATTTTCAGAGTCTAAGGTAATCGGAGGTGGGGGATTCCGATCAAGGTTATCGCCCTTCTGTCCTTCCGAGCTATGATCAGGGAACCGACCCTTTAAACCCCACTAAATCCAGCTCTTTAGGTTATAAGCCTAAATCTGTTGAAATATTTTCAGCATCTCGTAGTAAAGACTGTGCCCGGCATCTCGTTGCCACAACGTAACCAAGGCCGTCCTAGCATGTGGTTTACTGGCGTATAGAGAATACCATTACCTTTCTTCACAACTTGGCATTGGTAAGAATGAATTTGAATTACTCAACAAAAGGAAATTGGCCAATAGAGGAACCAAAGTAGAGAACACAAGAATCTACTCTGAACTCCTTTCCACTCATTTTGAACCTAAAGTAATGAGGAAATGTAACAAAATTGGAGACTAAAGCCTGGATATAAAGATTATGCCAAAAGGTAAGATTTTTCATGGAAAGTATCTCATCCGTTTGTCTTTTCTTCACCTGATTGATTCGCCCTCTAGCCCGCAGTTACTCCATTTTCCCTTTTATGCCAAGAGGGTGCTTGCCATTGTCGCTTATTTTTGTACTCCCTAAGCTAGGTCATAATGCTTCACATCCGACTGCAGTCTTCCTGCTCCTCAGCTATCCTTTTCTCCCTGCACTATGTAATCGCTCTGGAATTCAAGGTCTTCCAGCTTTTTGCTCTTTATGCAATTTAATGTCTTTTCATACTATTCAAAGACATTACAATGTCTATTTAAAGATATTTGATTATTACTGCAAGTCTGATTTCTAACACTGATTTCCACTAAGCTTCAACTTTTTTGTTTTCTTTTTTAAGATTTTTGAATTGTTGTAATCCCTTGTTAAAATATATACAAATATTTTTGCAATTGCCAGCTTTTTGCTCTTTATGCAATTTAATGTCTTTTCATACTATTCAAAGACATTACAATGTCTATTTAAAGATATTGGAGTGGGGGGACAGTTAATTCTGAAAAATTAGAAAAAAATGAGGTATTTTTAACTTACGAACGGGTGATCGGATCTTAATGAAATTTGATATTTAGAAGGATATCGAGTCTCAGAGCGGTTATCTTAAATCCCGACCGGATCTGGTGATATTGGGGGTAGTTGGAGGGGGAAACCTAAAATCTTGGAAAACGCTTAAAGTGGAGGGATCGGGATGAAACTTGGAGGGAAAAATAAGCACAAGTCCTAGATACGTGATTGAAATAACCGGAATTGATCCGCTCATGATATGCAGCCCGATAAGCTTTGACTCGATGGCTGTTCAGCTGAATGTAATTTAAATGTATCTAACTTTTTGTATATCAATTAGTTGTGCACTAAAGATGTTGGTAGTCGACACGCCACTGATGGAAAGAACTAAGCCCAAACGACTAAAACAAGCCCAGAACAAAACAAAACAGTTTGGAGCAAAGCAGAACAGAACAGAACGAGCAGAGCAGAGCAGAGCAGAGCAGAGCAGAGCAGAGCAGAGCAGAGCAGAGCAGAGCAGAGCAGAGCAGAGCAGCTTTAAGGGAGATGAAGAGCCAATGTAATTTGGAAAGCTCCTGTATATCGTTATTATTATTATTATTATTATTATTGATATTATTATTGCAAACGGTTTTCAAAGGTATCTTGAACTTTCGATTTACATTATACCCTTGCAAATGCTGTCGTATCAGATCCTGCTTCTTATTTGAGTTAATACATAAAGACATGCGCAAGGTTAACCTGTCTAACAAATGCAACTGTACCTTTTGTTCCAGTGACGTTGCATACGTAGGTCTTACATATTCTTGAAAACGCTGGGACGCCTGCGCAAGCGCATAGTCAGGGCGCAGCATAGCGCGATTTACCTGAGGCGCCGCCTTAAGCTCCAACACTTTCCATAGATTATATGTTTACTTCAACCATTAATGCTTCTCCATTGGTATGAAGTTCTTCCTGTTTGCATTAAGGATCCATTGGTGTAGATCACAAAAAGCAAACGTTTTAAATGTTTCCTATGTATTCCTTATTAAAGTTTACGTAATAGATATGTTACTGCCAATTTTGCATTTCTGCAAGGTATGTTTAGTAATAGTATATTGGGGGAGGCAAACGTATTTTTTTAATATCTAGGGAACGGAGCAAAATCGTCACTGATTTTTCAAAAAGTAAGAAAAACTTATAAGTGGAGAATGGCGTCAAAAAGTTATCAACGTCACCTAGCGTTTAGCGACACCTGACATTTCTTCCCAGTGTAATTATAAAAATAATCAGTTTAATTGATAAAATTAGGGCAGTAGTAAGTGTCTGATCTTAGTTCATAGACAAGAGCTCATATGGCACTTGTGACGAGGTCGGAAGAGCCAAGAGCTCATATGGCGTGACGAATTGTATTAGAAAAAAATTATTTCGTTTTTATTACAACACTGAAAATAAAACGAAGACTGTAGTGAAGTACGATCTTGAGCTGGTGAGCTTTCAGCAATTAATATCATTAAATATCAAATATTCTGTTTAATGTCATTAGTTCCTGCCAAGTTTGTTTTTATTTAGTCCAACATCTGCCTAAATATTCCTTCAAAGCTTCGTCTTAATACCTTTAGCTTTTGTAGTAACAGTAGTAACATTAGCAGTATGTGCAGATCGCTTTTGGTTTCTTCAACATATGGGAAATTGAAACCTTTCTGAGGATGGGCTGCAAATGCAATAGAGTGAAGCTTTCATAGTTTAGTTGGTTACACATTACATAAAGTTATTACTTGTGATACATGCTTAAATTATAGGTATTTTCTATAAAATGTATATATAATTTTTTACCCTTGGGTAGTATATGTAAGAGTAGATTCCTGAGCCTATTGTGTGTTCTGGTGTTCTACACTACCCTCCCAAAAGTATTTGAACGCTTGCAACAAATATGGCGTCAACTGAAAAGGTAAACGAATGTCAGAGTGCCCTTCCTATTTTTACTACTTAAACATGACTTGTTACCTTCCCATGCTAAGACGTTTCTGTGTGTAAATCACAAGACAAGATAAAGAACTGACGGTTTTATCTCATTTAAAATTAAAAAACATTAAAAACTTTTAAGAACTCTTCATGTCTCTCTTTTTCGATGGTTTTTTGCTTTTTTTCATTTTTTGTGTTTTTTTTGTTTTCATCTTTTGTTTCTATTTTTTCATCTTTTGTTTCTATTTTTGTTTTTATTTTGTGTTTTGTTTCGGGTTTCTTTTTATCACCTATGAAGGGGCTCCTTCCATTAAATATACTTGAAAGTTAATTTAATCTATCAAAAATCTTCAACATATCTTGCGTCAAACTTCCAATAGTCTAGACATTCCAACGTCGTATTTTAAAGCGGCTCGTATCTCAATACAATGGAATGGTCGATTTGTTACTCGAATTTGCATGCAGAGTTCTGAATCCAAATGGATCCGATCTACCTTCTAGGGTGTTCATGCCGAATCGAATCCATGTGGATCCGTACCAGTTTAGATGCGCACCTGTGTAAACAGAGGCCTTTTTTCATTAAAATTTCGATACTTCGATATCTAATCGATTTTTCGATACCGATTCTTGGTACCTCCATTTTTATGACACTTGCTATCTACCAAGTGACACATAGCGATCGCAAATTCTGTCGGTCGGTCTGTCTGTTCCGGTATTGCTAGTTTAGGCACTTCCAGGTAAGCTAGGACGATGAAATATGGCAGGCGTATCAAGAACCAGACCAGATTAAATTAGAAACTGTCGTTTCCCCGATTTGACCATCTGGGGGGGGGGGGAGTGGGAGGACTGCATTTGTTTACATCCTTGCCGAGTTAGCCTCGTTTTCGGTTATGATGATGCAATCTAATTAAGAAGGGTCTATTGTTTATCAATAGTTTTTATCAATAGTTTTATCGATACTTTTATTGTTTATCAATACTTTTATCAATACTTTTTATTGTTTATCAATAGTTTTATCAATACTTTTTCATTGTTTATCAATACTTTTATCAATATTTTTATTGCTTATCAATAAATTCATCAATACTTTTTATTGCTTATCAATAAATTCATCAATACTTTTTATTGCGTAGTTTTTCGCTTGAAAAGTTACTTGACTTTATTTTTACTCATTTCTGTTTTAATATAGATCTTTACTTTTCTTGAAAACTAAACTAATTTTGGTGAACGAGTTTTTAAAATTAAAATATGTTCTTTTTTAATGACATGGTATTTTTCATGGAAAAAAGCATTTTAAATCTTAGCTGTTTTTTCTATAAGTTTCCATTGTTGGCTTGTCATTTATATGTTGAAGAAATTTTAAAAGCTCACACATTTTGAAAATCTCAACACAAATTAGTATTGCTTAATTTAATGTATATAAAAAAAATAGTTAAAACCCAGCAAGAACAGGGCTGTTTTAGCTTGAAAACGTCGTGTCTGTCCAGCCCTGAAGTGTGTCAAACCTTTCTTGAAGTCTGAATAACACTATTTCTATTGTTGTTTGCCTAAATATAATGACTACCATATTTAACTTTTTATCTGAACTTTTTGGACTTTTTTAATCTTTTGCATTATTTTTTATCATATATTGTTTTTTTTCTGAACATTAACACATTTATCTTGATGGTACCCCTTCTTTCTTTCTTTTTTTGTACAGTAAGAGCAGGAGGACAGTAAGAGTGCAGGCATGGTCAGAGTAGGAGTGTGGTAAGAGTAGAAATACAGTAACTGTAGGTGTATCGTAAGAATAGGAGCATGGTCAGAGTAGGAGTATAGTAGGAGTAGGAGTACAGTAATTCTAGGAGTATAGTCAGAATAGGAGTATGGTAAGAGTAGGAGTATAGTAAGAGCAGGATTATGGTAAAGGATTTGAGTACAGACAAAATTAGGAGTGGCGTAGAGAGCAGAAGCTGGGTAGAAGCAACGTAGGGCACAAAACATAAAAATTAACTTAAAATATATTATAATTAACTAGGAAATTTACGTAACAAAATATTAAAACATAGCAAAACAATGTAAATATGCTGGATAACAAAAAGTAAATTCACTTTTTAACAAAAAATCGTTGACGTTTGTCTGCCATGTGTGCATCTGAGTGTCGACAAACTGACTGGTTAAATGGTCGACTCCCTCGGTATAGTACTTCATAAAATGTCCATCGTTCTTTTCTAAAGCAAATAGCTTAAGCTGGCAAATCAAAATCAAGTGTGAACCACTCTCTTATTGTGTTATTGCTGTAAGAACTACACTTTGCCACTCGATCATATTGTTTTTTCATTCTTTAAGATACTTTCGTGACAAGTTTAATACCAAAGAGAATTACAAGACGTTTTGCAATCTTTAATATTTCGTATTTTGACTAAGATACATAATCATGAGAGATAACTTGTTTTGAGTAGTATATAATCCCTTTCTTTTACATTTGTCACATCATACACTTTACTCTTCCGTTTAGATAAACCCTTGTGGGCAGGATAGCTTGCTTGATTTGCTTTCTGTCAAGACGTAAAATTGAATAGTGGTCTATTTTACAAATGATCGTCTGTCGTATCCAGCTTTTATGAAGTTGACAGTACAGCTCCATGCTGGTTGATTCTAACCAGTGTGACGTTCCAATCTGTCAAAAGCAAATCCAACTGTATTATGCTGGGTAAATACATTTAGTAGCCCAGAACGTACAGTTAGAAACAGCATTATTTTATGTCAAGACGTAAAATTGAATAGTGGTCTATTTTACAAATGATCGTCTGTCGTATCCAGCTTTTATGAAGTTGACAGTACAGGATCTGTACACATACCACTGCTGAGTGTACATGTGTGTACAGTGAGCACTGCTGAGTGTACATTTGAGGGGCCTCATTCTTCCTCCACCTGCATTTACAGCCATGAGTGAGGGTGCCCCAGTTTCTATTATGAACCCCCAGGAACAAGGTCCTCCCTTGGTATGTGCCTCCTATGGTGGTGCCCTACATATCAGGGCGTTCCTTTATCGCCACCTGGGGATGCACTGGGTGGCTCCTACAGAGTAGATTCATAAATGTACTATGACGAGCCTAAATCTACAGTGGGCTAAGACCAGTGTGCTGCAAAATCTTCAGCAAAGTGATTTCGTTATGTAATACCTTATTGTAGGAAAATAATGAAGCCCTAAGTTAACGCTGCTTAAATTACCGCGAATCAAGTTAACGCGGTTTGCCAAAGACACATTAAAATAAGAATTAAATCAACGCGGTTCAGTCAAACTAGGATACATGATGCATCTAATGAACACAGAAATAAAACAAGTTTAAATATATTCCGATTGATCTCTACCTGGAACCTATATAACGGCATGGAAATTTACTCTTGATCTATCGAGACTCCAGCTTCGGAGCATAACCCTCGTATTGTTGGGAGCTCTGTCCGGTCCAATACGGCGAGGATCCCCATAAAGGCACCGTCGGTAGCGCCGCTTCCCATTCCGAAAGCTCCGAAAACAAAGCCTCCAATCGGGCCTTGTCCTTCCCTGCCAGATCCTGCTGCTCCCCCGCATCACTCCCCGGGCGAAACCACTGCGCTGGACGATGACTCAACCGTATCAATTTATCCGCTCCGGAGCGCACCGCGGCTTGCCCTTGAAGGCGCCACCATTTATTTTGATCCTTTGATGCCTCTCGAACAGCCTGTTTTATGCCTAAATCATTGGTAAATCATCACTATTTATATCTGCAACCCCATATCATTCCTAAGACACTTTTCAGATATTCCCTTGATAAAAAATATGATTTAAATCCAATGGTTCGTGTTTTCACAACTCAACCCTCCGTGATACATCATTTGAATTCCCACAACCATGCCACTCTATGATTGACCATCTAGCACCTTCTAGTACCCCTTCTAGCACCTCATCATTCCTAAGATATTTACCCAATCTTGTACAAGATTACAAGTTGTGATGTGAAGCTTTTTGTTGCAGCCACTCCTATTTCTGGACCGCAATTCAAACCAATTACAGCATCTGCTTCTCGTGCAAGTGAAGAAGTTAATAGATTAACAATTGCAATGATCTTACAATTCGCATTTTTTGCAATTTTTACTGCTTCTAAAACATCTGCACTTTCTCCACTTTGAGATATTGCAATTAAAATAGAATTTTCTTCAATAGCATTTGGATCAAATTGAATCTCACTTGACATGATTGGCTCAGCCTTATATTATATTATATAAATCCGTTATACCTGTAAAGAGAGTAATGGATGTATCTTGATATAGGAAAGGAAAAAGATTATTAACTGTAAATTTACAGAACAATAAATGGCAATGAAGTTTAAAAAAAATTATTATTATTATTATTGCTGTTATTATTATTATTATTAAGTTTTTGTAAAGAGATCACCAATAAAGGCATTGAGTTTAAAAAATTATTATTATCATTATCATTATCGAAGAAACAAGCATTGGACAAGCCCAGAAAATCTAAATTATCATTAAATAATTACAGACTTCACTATTTAACTAGTTGCGTTACCGGAAGTGACCTGGGCTCTAAACTGCCTGCGGTCACTACAGAAAGGAAGAAAGAAGGAAAAGGAAAAGGACAAGAACAAGAACAAGAAAAAACGATATTAAGAATAAACTGAGCAGGACTGGATCGTAAGTCGTAGTATATGTGTTTTGAAATTGTTGATCAATAAATTAAAGTGTTAAATAACAGAGTTGTGATATTATTGTACCTGTACACATGGAAGTATCTGTGTGTTGTAGATTGGTATTAGGTATTGTCCTGATTTTACCACCTGATCCGAGTTTAGATTTTTTTGGCTATGTTTTGTTCACAGCAACCATACTTTCAGTGGTTATACACTTTGCTCGTCTTCATACTTATCGCCGATTAGAAAAAATGCGTCTTCAGGATGAAATGCTGAAAGAAGAACGCAGGCAGATGATAGCGGACCTTCGAGATAAAAAAGAAGAACTCAGTCTGCTTAATCGCTCTTTAGAGCAAAAAGTGGAAGTTCGAACCGCGGCGTTACAAGTTGAAGTTAATGAACGAAAGAACAATTTCAGAGAAAACACAAACTCCTTTTGTCGGCAAAGTAAAGGATCCCGGGTTTTGATGAAAACCGCTTCTAATACTTTCAGATGGAAAGCTGATCTAGCTTTAGCTAATATACGAAAACAATCATTCGTATAGGCCCCCCAAACAGTCATGCTGATGTAGTAAATGTGTACCGATGGCCGAATCACAATCTATCAGACTCACAGGAACTATCAAACCTGAGGGATTTGTTTCGGCGTAATGGATATCCTGATCATATTGTAAACCGTTGCATCAGCATGGACATAAATCAGTTTCGAATTAATATAATATGTGGTGGATTTTGACAAAGTAAATTATCATTCCTTTTTAACAACTACTTATCTGTTTAGGATTATCAGTTGAAGATAATTCAGTAATTCATTAACTTCAAATTGGTATTAGGAGCTGCGGTCATCCATTTTTATCGAAGATTCCGCGCGCAAAGTTTGAAAAGTAGAAGAGGCTTCAACTTTTCTGCGGAAAAAAAAATTCCGCTCGACATATGCAAAGACATGATCTGCGCATGTCAGAATGGGTTTTGCCACTATAGGGGTAGACGGTTTTTATGTCATTTTCATTCATTAGAGTTTGTAGTGGGGGAACAAATACCTCTTGCACATTGACAAACACCCATTTTTGATATTATTCAGGCGATTCATGCGCTAAAATCTACCGTGCAATTAGTGATGTTGTGTTGCCTTTACCACTGCATTCGGGGCAAAGACCGTGGAGGATTAAGCCTTATTACTGGGTAGATATGAGAAATAATTGAATTATCACCGTGGGTGCCGGGGGCTGTCAATCCCAGTTTAAGAAGGTAGTTATTGGATTTTGCGAAAGGAAAAGGATATGCAGGAGCACCCGAGCTTAGTGTGTAAATATTTGAACAACATGAATATATATTATGTGAAATTTCACAATGAAAGATGGGCTGGAGGTAAATTTTTTTGAACTACTGTTGTAAGGATATAGCTGTACAGTTCATAGACCTGGACCAGGGTGTAAACAATTACCAATCACATCTATGCAGGGCTATCTAAATAACAGGCCTAGCCAACATGCAGCTGGAGGCTGGAGCTGGAGGCGATTGAGTATAGAGCACAACTCCAATCTCTTTTAACTTGTATCTCAGTAAAATCACTGTGTGCCATCTCTTAAATTTATGTGGACATTTTGACAACTGACCAAACGCATTTGCATGGATGGCTAGGCATTGGGGATAATGCCTTGCACATGTGACGCCTCCTTCCGTCCATGATATATATAGTAGCATATCTGTCAGAGGATTAATTCATTCTCTGACTGACAGTATAAGCATGTATACGATCAGTAGTAGCAATTCCTATACCCTCCATTAAAGATTTTTGAAACACGTCAATCTAAACCGTTTATCATATTTGGCTTGCCGACCTCAGACATTAAAAGGAAAAACTGGTCTTACTACATGGTTAGCCTCTGAACTAGGAATATTAACTCAGTTTAAAAAAGTGGAGCAAGGTCTCAATAAATGCGTTTTCAGAACAACTATTGAAATACAAGGGATATAACAGAGGACAGACTAATGCCTTGATAATTGCGACACTCACTCTTATCACTTTTCTTATACAGTGGTTTAGTTAAGGTTTTCCTAGAATCGTTAGGTACTTCCCCTTTTTCAAAAATCATATTCAATTCATCATGAGATAAATCATCACACAGACAATTCATCGAACTGTCTTTGTGATGAATAGTCTGTGTGATCAATTGTCGCTGTGATCAATTGTCGCATAATGGATTATCGAAGTGATTAATTGTCGCGAGATGAATCGTCACGTGGTGAATTGTCGCGTGATGAAAAGTCGCCAAGCCTAAGGATGCAAAGGAAACTGATTCAGTTTAAAAATACGTATTTAGGAAGAAAAGTGGCTAATGCCTTACCCGGCCTCGCACACAGTCCTTCTCTCGCGGACATTTATTTATTTAATTCCACCAAAAAAATTAAGTATACAGTGCTTATTCATTGCTTAACATTTACACAGTAAATGTTAAACACAAGTTTATTATGTTTAAAACAATAAGTCTATTGAACATAACTATGGATCTATGCAGTTAAATGGAGAGAGAGACTCTATCCTACTATTTTGTCTTTCAAAATACTGTGTTCTAGCCTATTTAATTCTGCCTGCATTTTGTGGGCATATAAGTAAAAAAAATGACTTTGTCCTTTAATGGGATTTATCAGAGACCCAGTGACAATCATTAGGCTGAAAACAATCATGTAAAGTTAATACAATGTTTCCACTTTTTTGGACTTTTCTATAGATTTACGGAATTTGTTTCTATTTACGGACTTCGCAGCTAAAGAACAACGTCGAAGAAACCAGAATCCTATTGGCAGCGTCATGTTCACCCTTCCCTTACAGTATTTACCCCAGATCACCAGAGAGCCCTGCTACAAATCTAAATTTTCGACACCAACTCTTCGTCAGACTAAAATTTTGATAAAATCTGATTTGATACTTTTTTCGTTTGTGGCTTCCCAGAATTAAGAAAACTACCTAATGGTCTCACTGATTGGAAACAAGTATTAATGTTATGTTTACCTAAAATTCATTTAAGCATTCCCCCAAAGTAGGTACATAAGGTAAAGAAATGAAACTTTTCGCTAAGTTTAATTCTGTGCACTGTGAAACCCCAATAACCCTATTGTTGTCTTTAATACGTCTATTTTTTATTATTTTATCAATGAATTTAATCGGGTAGCTATTACAAAATAAAACATCCCTCAAATACAACAATTCAGAATCTAAAAACTCCATCTGTAGTTAGGAGAAATGTGACAACAAGCATCGCAACAAATCACAAGCGAAAGCTGTGGCTAGGAATTTCTTAATTCGATAGAAGAGAAGGTTTTTGGTATCTATGACGTCATGGCTGTTTTGCTCTATCAACGTCATAGACATACAGAATGCAAACACGTCATGTAATATATACAAGAGGATAAGTGAACACGAGCAGTTAAAGCAAACGGCATGAAAAGAATGTCTGAGGTAATGATGTACGAAAATAAACCGCAACAAGATCTGTGGTTTGGAGACATTCCCCCGCCGTTCCCGCTCCCGACGCAATCATGCCGTAATAAACATGGGATGTGTAATGTCCAGGTAGTATTGTGCAATGTGCTAACATTTTATATATACAAGAACAGGGGAAACGCTAATGTTATTTTTAAAACGTTTAGAATTCGAAGGTCTCTCTACAAAACCATGCCATTGATCAGTCATTAGACCAGACATGGAACATGGAGTTATCTGGTTTTCAGTACATGTCTAGTTGCAACTCCAGTATTCGGGTGTACTTTGGTTACCATAAAAGGTGTAGATATGTTGTGCGTACTGCGGCTTTTTGTTCGTCATACATTGCTTTTAGGAGTAAGATGATATGTTCGGGGAAACCCACGTTTTTCACGTTGTTCCACAATTCTTCGTGGATTTCCATATGGACTGTTACGTACTGTATAAATAAAATGTTCATGAATACATAATACTAATAATAATTTTTTTAAACTTCAAATATCTATTTCTTGCATGCAATACAATTCATTAATCTCATTACAGGCATAATGAATTTACATGGTATGATATACGTTTTCACCAAGCTAGACTGATTGGCTCGTTCAAAATACAGTTGGGTATACTCTTTCACACATTTCATTTCGTTCATTCTGACGTTAGTACTCTAAGGATTGTCAGACGAAAAAAGCTTTTCAGTGCAAGATGTTTTCGCTATTTTCGTCCAATATTATTGTATGCTTGCTACGTCAAACATAAGTTATGCAATTTCAGACTCTGTTTACACGGGGCCCGAGTCAATGTCGGGTCCACTGCTGATCATGGATCTTTCATTGAGAGACTGCAAACTATTTGGCGATACATTAACTTCAATAACGAAATCAATATGCTCCTCCGTTTCATAGAGCTTTTTGCAATTTTTTCCGTAATTTTGTCCATTGTAAAAATCTCCGATTGATTGAAAGAGATATGATCCGATAACTTTCAGCCAATCAATGGTCTTTTCTTCTTGGTCAAAGGTCAATCAGTTATGCGAAAACTGGTTGTAATAAGCATATTGAACACTGGGATAACCTTTAAAAGTTAAGTGATCATCATCTATTTTAACCCCCTTCCTCCTTAATGTCACCTTAGTTTACTTAAGTGTATGACTTTTAATTTTTGTATGATCACGATCAGTTCAAAGAAAGCCTTGCACATTTGATATGATGGCAACAAATGAAAAAAATTAAAACAAGCGCTGCGGACCTGGAATTGATCCTGAACGGTCATACTTACTAAAATCTACAGCATTTCTTGTGAATTCCAGCAAGACTAGCAGACTGTTGATTTGTCCCCCTCCTAAAAGACCAAGAAATTATAAAACTAGAAAGTAAAGAATGCAGACAATTACAGGCAGTCTCTGCTAGGGACTTTGAATGGCTCCAGTGAAATTCCCTGGAAGTAGAGTGGAATTTGTCTTGTTGTTGTTGTTGCTTCGTCAGTCTTTTGCTGTTCTCTGTTTCTTATATGCTCTCCAGGAATTGTTTGATAGTTGCGTCAATAAGAATTTGTGGGTAGTTGTTGTTAATAAGTTGTTGTTTTAGTATTAGTTTTATATTTAGTAACATGACAATATGCTATTGCACACAAAACAGTATTGACCTGCAAATTGCAGAGGCACTGCTGACTAAAAGGGACAGCCCAAGAATAAACAAGAAGGATGAAGGTTTTATCCGTGCCATGTACCGTTTCTAAGAAACACTTTCCGGCACTGGTAAAAATTACCATCTAGATATCTGTCAGTCCAACCTTTCCCCAAAGCGCAACAGGATGTCATGCCCTTCCTATTGTCACCAATGGCCCTTTGGGAAATCGAACCCGTACCTTCTACAATGGAAGGCAAGTGAACTATCCACTGGACCACGGCAGCTCTGGACCATAGCTTTAGTAACTGTCTGAGTGTTCAATGCCTTATGCTATTGTTGTCCGTTTCGCAAAAATTTTAACAACAAATTGACCGTTAACAAGAGAAATTGCAAAATCTAACAAAATTTTCTACCGATTTAAGGAGCAGTATATACACAAGTCTTTATTCTAGTCTTTCCCAATGGCGTCCAACATTAGGAACCCTGATCTATAAGGGACGTTCGAAATGTTGGGCAAATCGGAATAATCATTATGAAAAAACAGCCCTCGTCCTACATCTCAAGGAAATATATATATCTCTATTACATAATCATATCCTCTTTAAATCTGAGGTAAGGGGGGAGCTGGCAATGGACATCTTGGGGGTGATATGACCATCAGCATAAAAATCCAATTCTTTTGATTTATCTTTTATTATCAACATTCCGTGTTTTAGTGTTTCGTTTACTATTGAGCCGGGTCGCTCCTTAATACAGTTCGTTACCGCGAACTGTTTGATTAAATAAAAAAAACAAGGTTTTTCTAACCGAAAGTAAGGAGCGACATTAAAACTTAAGACGAACAGATATTACTTCGTATATCAAAGGGGCTGCTTCCTCATCAACGCCCCGCTATTTACGCTAAAGTTTTTTACTGTTTTAAAAAGTAGAGTTCAGAGGATACAGGAAAATTGAAAATCGTTGTGAAAAAGTCTGAAATAGCTCATTTATTCCTTTGTGACGTTTATTAGGATTTGAATTGCAATGTATATAATGTTTAAAAGGTCTTACCCACAAGTAACATGTCCATTAATTTCTTCATGAAATTAGACATTCTGCCCGTTTTGACCAAAAATGGCATGCATCTGTTGAGAGAAAACCTAATGTGATAGGGGAAAATGGACTTGATTTTCAAAATGAGCGTGAATAAATAGCCCAGAAACATGTGCCCATTACCTGGTTGCTTACCACCAATTTTGCCAACATAGGAGTAACACCTAATAAAAATAAGGTGACCCTACTAACATTCCGTGATCTTTTAAAAAGAAATAAACAACAGCATCGGAATGCATATGCATATGCATCATCTCATGCATAATGATTCCCTTGTATTCGAATCCCCGTCCAATCAAAATGTCTTGCTTACCACAAATTTTTCCAACTATAACTTTCACTATAAAAACAATTAGAAAGTTGTTTTCTTTTGAGGTAATTTCAATCCGATTGGTGCATGATGATAAAAATTCCTGTACACAAGCCAATCCTTGATAAGTAAGCGAGCATTTCCTTATTTTGAGAACGTTTCAAAGACACATAGCAGAACACCTATCACCGTTGTGGCAGGTATTGCTCTATTCTGCTAGATCTTCTCAAATTCTACTCTTAACTCCAATCTCACCGGTATTAAATAGAGGCGCACCATATAAATAAATATGCAACTGCTTTGTTAATGTATTGGAGAAGAACAGTGTTTGAGACTGTGAAAGATATATGTAATGACATAAATTGAAAATGCATTTGCAAGTCAGCCTTTAAGAATGGCAAGGGAATATTATTTGTCAATGCCCGTAGAAATGAGTGTTCGTCTTATGTTGGAAGGCTGCCAAACCACCGTCAGAACTTAATTCTGGGTATTGGTTGTTTGGAACCTAATATAGTAGCCCACGAGTTTGCACATGCTTTAGGTCTCGGCCATGAACATCAGCGAACAGACAGGGACAAATATTTAGCTGTATTCCCATATAATATGGATCCGAAAGCCCATCTAAATATGGATATCCAGCCATGGGACAGCTTTAATGTAACTTTGAGACCACGAGATGTAACAGGAGAAGGCCTTCAAGTGGCCGTCAAATTTTTAGAGCATTTATTCTCTCGGTTTGTAGTATGAGTTATCATGTAAGGACGCTTTAAAGTTGACATCCAGCATCTGATGCATATATGTGTACTTTCTATTATCAGAGATATTATCAAAGATGCCCTTTGTACTGCAAATAGCTTCTTATTGAACACGAGGCTAGTTGTCATGGCTCTATCTACATCTATGGCTGATGATGTTTAATGATTATTAGCGTCAATTTTTATTTTTATTTTCGCCGATTCTCATCAGTTGATTTACATCGGTAACGATTACAATAATTAGCATTTACTTATACTGGGATGACAAATATGCGAACGTAGACGTAAACATACAATTACAATTACAATTCCATTTTTTGATTATTTCTTGAGATCAAGGGAAGAATTGAAATTGGTGAAGAAGATTTCAAGCTTTCAAGGGCGGAATCCTTACACTTCAAGAAGGACATTCCACTCTCCTGCTTACAAGTTGTCAAGGAAGATGTTCCCTATGGTGTTGTTCAAGCGCTGGCCTAAGGACTTCCGAGTGGGCCAATTTAGTATAACTGTGAAAGAAAGAGAATAATTTTTTTGAAAGAAAAAAGTGTGCTTATTTAGCCTAGGTGGTCAATAAGATTGTCCACAGTAAAATAGAGCTTATGGACCTGGCGAGTCAGTGTGGCTGTAACATCCCCTGAGAGTATGGGTACCGTGTAAGGCTCATAGATTACAAACTTGGGGAAGACTACTCTCTTCTCGTCACAAATCTGGATGTCTCTTATTCGATCAGCACCCATGTCCTGAGGCCTAACACGTTTGAAATGCGGGCGCAAAATCAAAGTCCCAGCAAAAATCAGTAGTAAACTCTGCATTTGACGGGTAGCTTTGAACTGCGAATACGGGCAGTGATCGGCAGTCCGTGGCCCATGAAAACAGTGTGATACGGGCAAACAATGACATTCTCGCAGGAATAGAAGTGTCATCAACATGACGCAACGACGGATGGACCTGTGTATTGCTCCCTTGTTAGAGTGACTGCAATGAGCTGCTTAAAACCTATCAATTCTGCTTAACACCTGATGTTGATTTGGTTCACATTTCTTGGTTGCTATTTTATTTGTTTGCTCGGATGTAAACACAGTTTTCCTCATTTCTGATATTGAACAATGTTTTTCCCTGTTTTTTACATCCTCTTGGCTTTAACCGGCCAATATGTTTCTCCTGACCTGTGTCCTTTGGGCTGCCTCTTCTGATTCGTCTCTTCTGATTTGTGTCTTATGATTTGTGATTTGCGTCTTATGATTTGTGTCTTTTAGCATGGTCTTATGACCTGTATCTTGTGACGTGTGTCTTTTGACGTGTGTTTTTTATGGGAGCTTGTCCAGATAGTGATCGTCCAAAAGTGGTTTTATTCAGAAAGAGTGACTCAGTTTCTTTGTTTTAGAATGCTGGAGATTCCAAATTAATCTTAGTTCACATAGATCCGTGTTTTCTTTTTTATTCGTACTATCCCAAAAATTCTCCATGCCTAGTCTCGAACCCGTTATTTTTATTCAAGGGGGAGGGGAGGGAAATGTAAAAAATGTATTCCAGCCATCAAACGACCAAAATACTTATTTTAATGATAATTTTTTAGATGATTTAAAACCTCAAACCCTCCCGACATAATAAATAAATATAATTAGTGAAGCGAATATAAAACAATACAAATTTTTATAAAATTAGATTTTTTGGTAGGACATGCTATCTTAATTCCGATTATGAACAAATTTGTAAGGGAAAACTTTCCTCTGACAAACACGTGGTTGTACTGGAAATAACATTGTTATGGTTGTTTTTCTTTACATAATCATACCGAACTTTGACATCCAACTCAAATATGCAAAAGAAAGGAACAATTGTAGGCTCAAGCAGCACTTCACATATGCTTGTGTGAAATTGTCGAAGGAAGAAGAAGATATTTGGAAAGGGTTGGAATGAACAGTGGTCCTTACAGTTACCTGATGTGTGGTGAGTGGAAAAAAAATTCATTACATTTTCTGGGGAAGTGTGAAAGGTTAAGGGTCTCGAGAGAGGAAATTTTTGGAGTGGACAAGTGGGGCGAGCCTTGGGTCGAAAAATTCCAGGAAAATGATTGTTTTATTAGTATCAAGAATCTGGCACAGTTTATTTGTGTAGGTATAACCCATCATGAGTGTTTTTAGTGATTTATTTTTTGTTTGTTTTCAGCCTATTTTGATCGGTTTGTGCACCATGGATTGTACGCATCTAGTGTATCCAAACTATGTCAAGTATGCGTCATTAGCCTATTGTGAACGCTTTGTGCAACATTGAATGTACACATCCAGTGTATGAAAACCATGTCAAATATGCGTCATTAGCCTATTTTGAACGCCTTGTGCACCATAAAATGCGCGCATCTAGTGTATACAAACTATGTTAAATATGCGTCATGAGCCTATTTTGAACGCTTTGTGCAACATAGAATGTACGCATCTAGTGTATGCTTAAAATTCTAACAAAGCCATCTGGAAAGATCGTTCGTTCAGCACCAACATCGTTGCTTGATTTAGAATTGAATACATATGAGTCTTCGCTTGATTGCGAGAATCCTGTAACTTTTAATTATTCAGTTGTACGTCTCTTATTGCCCAATTATATGAATTTCGACTTTTTCTTTTCTAAAGCCGCTTTCAAAGGTTTGTGATAAGGTTAAAATTCTAACAAAGCCATCTGGAAAGATCGTTCGTTCAGCACCAACATCGTTGCTTGATTTAGAATTGAATACAATTAAAAGTGGGCTTACGGTAGACTGACGTCAACAGTTCTGAGTCACCTTTGCTGACTAAAACATCAAGAAAAGGAAGCTGATCTTCCCTTTCAAAGTCACAAGTAAAATTAAGCGATAAATGCAAACTATGTAAAATATCTAAAAATCTTAAAACCAGCTCATTATTGTTAAAGATTGTAAACGGGTCATCTACGTACCGGGATTAAAATAGTGGGCTAAAATTAGAGTTGTCAAATAAAAACCGTTCATGATAACCTAAACGCCCCTCAAAGTCAAAAGGAACTTAGATTTTCTTTCCTGAATTTGTACTGACAATTTCGTAGTATTAAAATTTGAAGTGAAAAATGCAAAATTTTTGAAATTTCGCAAAAAATGAAAAAATATGTTGTGCAATAAAGTGAAGTTCGCTAGAGAATCTTATATAACAATATATGTAAATTGATTATAAGGAAATCACATCTTTGGATGAATATTGTACCAACAGCGAATTAAGAGTTATATTTTTGATGTTTGGAGGATATTTTTTAGTCATAATTCTCAAAATAATCAAAAACCGGTTGATTACAAAAGGTTTTCTGTTCATCTTTAAACCAGAGGTCTTTTGGACATATACTAATTTATTTGGAACAGTCAGCTTTTTATAATTTGGTCTGTTTGTCATTTTGTTGATTTTTTACACTGCCTAAAACTGGACAAAAAGGCTGACATATTATTAGTGCCTTTTTGCTAATTAGGCATCTAATGATCGATTCAACGTTATGAAATCTGTGATAGCATTGGCAAATGGCTCTTGCTACAGAATTAATTTGTCATTTCGTTTGAGCCAACTCTGGATCGATGGAATGTCGACTAGAGCTGGCGGTCGAGCTCGGTCGCGCGCGATGGAATCGAGGGGTGATCGAGGAAGTGGAAACCGGCCTTAAAAACCGCTGTTTCTTATCACCATGGCAACTTGCGCTGCTTTCCAACTTTTGAGATTTGAGGGAATGCCCTGAATTCACACTAGAGGCGTCATCGAGCAGTGCGTCACAAGCATAGATTTAATAATCGCTTCGCTAGATTGAGAACTAGGCCCGATTCCATTGTTCAAAAGCGAGTCAATCAGGAGGGCTAAAATGGTAGGCAAAACTTTAATTTGTTCATTGATGTTCATAATACGAAGGCAAAAATCTTCCCTTTCTTGAAACTCTTCTGTGTTTCTTTTATGGCCTATCTCTTTAGATTCTCCAACAACAGTCAGCTAGCATACTGATATCCCATCTTCCCTTATAACGTTCCCACGTCACCTTCAGATCCTGATGAAATCTCTCACCTTGTCCATTACTGTACAGAGTCACAAAGATTATCTGGAAACTGTTTAAGGTGCCTAAGCAGGAAATGTATCTTGATTGTTACACCCAAGTTCTTGGGAAATAAATCCATAGCCTAGAAGTAGCTGTAAGTACCTGTTGATTGACCTGAACGGAAACCAGTAGTACTTCTTTTGTCTTATTGTCCTTTCGGAGGCTGAAATTGGTAGAGCTTCAGACACGGGACTAATTGAAGCCACACGAACGCCTTTTTATCCCTTTCTAGGATATATTATGTTCTTATCTCCACAAGATAAGAATCTACTATACTAGACTGGGTCCCTTGGGCCCTTTCTGGACCCACATAAACAAGACCTGCTACAAAAAGCCCTTTGCCTCCTTTTTAAAACGTGTCAACGATCTGAAGCTCGAAAACAATCGATTAAAGTAGGAAAGAGCTTCTGCAAAGGTATGTAAGTTTATACTGGGTTGCCAAGTTAAGTATAGCGACATTTCACGTGTTATTATCACTGTTGCAGCCATTTCTACCCAAACTAAGATATTGGAGAGGTACGAAAAGGATTATCTCAGCAAGGGTTAAGCCCATCGTTCGTCTCAAAAGAAGCTGTCGTACAAAGATGAATTCTTATTGACGCTCATGAGACTGCGACTTGGACTACTTACTGGGATGTTTCTTAGTGAGGATGGTCTATTTCCAGGTCAGGAATAGAAAACTGGCTTCTTATGGTTATTTCTCGATGAAGATTTTTTCAAGATATATGACATCTGAATAATTCCTTTCATGTGCCAAACTATGAATAAGCTGCATCTTCACTCTTCAAAAGTGAGAAATGTAAACATGTGTAGAATCTATTAGACATTAGATCAAGTGTCTGTCACCTGAGTACATGGTCACTCTTTATTACGTGAGACAGCTTCTGGGCGTTCCTTACTCAACCATCTCAGAAAATCTTACATTCAAAAGATGAAGGTGGCCTTTTACGAAGCTCGAAAGGCGTGAAGAAACGCATTACAGATGTTTTGCAATAACACCAAGCAAGGACAAAAACTGAGGACTGGTAGCATCTGTCAGTATCAATTATTTTGTTCAGACTCCCATCTATTACATTTTTGGTCATTTTCCAACCCCCCGTTTATTCCAACCCCCCATCTATTAGGCACCCAAGAGTAACCATATGCGTTGACTACTCGCAAATCTGAAAATTGTTTTCATAAACACCTCTCTTGTGGAGATAGTACCGTGGTAATGATGTTGCCTTTGCTAAGTTCATCAATGGCAACAAATGCATGTATGATATCACTACTTTAATCTTTAACGCTCACCATGAAAGTGACGGAGGGATTTACGAGCGCTTCTCCGCTACTCAGGGGGACTTCTTAGTAGTGCATTTGCCTTTGCCAAGTTCATCAATGGCAACAAATGTATGTATAATAGCAAAAGTTTAATCTTTACACCTTGACATGAAAGAGACGGAGGGATTTACGAGCGCTTCTGTATACCACAGTTTACCCCCTACATTTTTTTTCAAGGAAAATTATTACAATAGTAAATACCAAGTGTAAAATAGTGGTGGTGGTAACTAGAAGTAGTAGTAGTTAGTAGTAGTAGTAGTAGTAGTAGTAGTAGTAGTAGTAGTAGTAGTAGAACTAGCTGTAGCAGTATTAGTAGTAGTTGTAGTAGCAATAGTAGTAGTAGTAATAGTAGTTGTAGTTGTAGTAGTAGTAGTAGTAGTAGTAGTAGTAGTAGTAGTAGTAGTAGTAGTGGTAGTAGTAGTAGTAGTAGTAGTAGTCATATTTTCGTTGATGTAAGCCGCTATTTAAAAGAAGAGGGCGTTTAAACGAAGAGGGCGTTTAAACGAAGAGGGCGTTTAAACGAAGAGGGCGTTTAAACGAAGAGGGCGTTTAAAAGAAGGTGATACCAATTCAAAGCATTACGGTTTTATTTATTCATTTTTGCAGTATTTTTCAAAGTTTCCAATAAATTCATTTAATGAGTTTATAGGAACTTTGTCCATAGACCTCAGAGATACAACCTAAAATGGTCCTATTATCCACTGTTGAATTTCAGGCAAATAACGATCAAATTCAAAATAATATTATAAGTAGACTGTCAAAACAGTGGATAGGCTAGAAAAAGTAAAAATATATCTGATTGTCATCCAACAGGAAATTGACTTTTTTTAAATATTTGAAATAATGCAGCAGATAACTACTTCAGAAGATAACTACTTCTGAGTGTAGTAAATAAGGGTTTATACCAAAATTGAACCAAGTAATTATAACACCCAATATTTATGTTTTCCTTATTTCCAGTTCACAAAAAGTGCTTTTCTATTTCAGAACCATATTCAACGTCGATTTGAAATCAGAAAAAGGTATTTTATTGAAAAGCATCCTGTGCAAAAGTCTTTCCATAATCAATACCTGTTTTCTGTGTATATCCTTTCGTAAACAATCAATGTTTTACATTTTTCAAGACTTCTTTTTGCCTGATATTTCGTTTCGTTATTTTTACAATGCTTGCCAATGGCTCCAGATCGTAGAACACAACAAGGCCACTTACCTAAGTCTTGAACGTAATTAATGTTTTTTTCCACGTGTCATGATTTTCTTCTTGCTCATATTGACGTAGGTTCGAAGATTCCTCCTGAAAAATTCTCATTAGCATACTTTCATTTAAAAAAGACTAACTTCTAATCGTTTTTCTGATCACTTCGTAAATCCCCCCTTCCGTAGAAATAATTTCCCAGCAATCCAAACACAATATAAATTTCCCCCAGACATTTCACCCAGAACATCTCCAAGATGCAAAATTGAGTAGGTAAAGATAAAGTAAGACAAATAAAAAGAATTTCGTATAGAAATTATGTGAAATCCAGTTTAAAATTTCCCATGGAAATTTCGTTCTGAAAATTTCCAGTCTGGTTTGAATTAGTTCAAGGTTTTCCTGAATATTCCCTGAAATTTTCACTTTAATACCCTTAGGCTTAGTAGTAGTTGCAGTAGAAGAAGTAATAGTAGTAGTACTAGCAGCAGCGCGCATATATTGCCTTTGGTTGACTGAACATCCCCCTCGCATTTCTAAAAGTTCCAGCTTCATGCTCTAAGCCGTTTCTGAGGTTTTGCTGATACGCCCTTCTGTCAGCTTGTATGCATATAGTGTGTTTTGATTTAGTTCAATATTCCTAGAAAGTTTCACCGTCTCCGTTTGCTCTATTATAACTTGTGTACATCATGTGCAGAAGTTGACCATCTTATATCAGGATAACTAACTAATTATAGGTAAATTACTTTTGCCAGAAAATTCGAAAGTTCTATTTGGAAAAAAGTATATTGAAACAACATAAGATACTAAGATTGGAAAAATGCGTATAACCAGCATAATTGACCTTGAAGGGCGATCGATAAGAGTAAAGGCTGGTTTATAGTCCTGCTGTACCGCATGATTTTACAGCATGCAGCAACTTTGGTCATTCCCCACAGGGCCGTCAAATAGCACCAATCAAGTAAATGGGGTTATCAAAAGCTGTGATGATTATACCCATGCATAAACAAGATTTTGAGCAAGGTAAACAAATATTTTTGATCAATATCAACTTATCAATAACCTTACAGCATTGATTCAGGTCCAAAGGATTTTTAAAAAATAACCATGGTCAGTAACCTTTCTTCAGTCAAGCCGCCAACCAACCAATGGGCTTCCTAAGAAACGAGTACATCCAATCAGCACGTAAAAAAAACTTGAACAGGGCCTAGCCTTCAGTCAATGTCGAAAGCGTCATGACGTAGCAGCATTATGTATTCTTCAGTTGATAGACGAGGACAATCCAATTTCGAAAAGAGGTAAAACAAGAGACTGCATGAAGCGGCGATACGAGAAAGGCTATGAAAATATATTGCACGCGAGTTGAGCATCGATTCATGATTCATCGATGTGACTCGAATCTAAAAAATTGAGCTCCTCTTCCCAGCACAAACCCTCTGGAGTCTGCCCCATCTCCTCTGTATGCTGACCACAATTCTCCATTCTCCAAACTATGATAAAGTATATAGATTTATTTATGCACAATCATTAAAGAAAAGTAAGAGCTTTTAAAATGAAAATTTCCGGGCTTTTTACTCTTGCTTCAGATGGAAGTAAACTAAAAAAAGCTTGATATTTTGAAACGTTTTGTTTTGCTTTAATTAAAATCTTAACTTTTCAAGACTGTTTCACTCGAATTTAACATTTATATAGACAGTTACAATTTCCATTCTATCTATCTATCTATCTATCTATCTATCTATCTATCTATCTATCTATCTATCTATCTATCTATCTATCTATCTTATCTGTGTCCTTATCATTGAGAAAAGTTTAAACCCCTGCATCTGGATTGCTAACCATATAGTTTAAAGTTCTTCTTTTACTTGAATGCTTTAGTTGGCCAAAATTAGAAATCAAGACCTGATGTTTTTAATTAACATGTTGTTACAAATATGAATTACTATGGTCTGAAACTTTTAGAGTTCTGCAATATATTACAAATCACCATAAAGCACACTATGCTTTACACATTTTTTTATATATAAGCAACCCAGTTGCTAAGGCTTCAGCCCTCAAATTAGCCTAGTTATGCTGGTAAGCTAGTTAATGATTTACAAACAGCCTGTGGTGAAATCGCTACTTTACGACCCCTTGCTTATAACGAGTCACTTGGTTCTCATCGTTCTTTTAACGTCGGTGATTTTGTTTATGTAAGAAATTTGCAAGCAGGCAAGTCCTGGGTTCAATGGTACCCAGATGTAATTGTTGATGTTGTGTCTGATGTTCGATATCGAGTACAAGACTGACGTCATACCTTTCATGTTAATGACTTGAAACCGCGAGTTGAGACTCAGAGGCATGATCAGGACAATCTGAGGTGTGAAGGGAGCTGTTATTCCTCCTGTCAAATAGCAAATTACGCCCCTGCCTCAAAGACATAATTACTTGAACTTTCTATATTGATAAACAAAATAGTCCTCTTCAAATTTCAATTGGATATATTTTGAGAAATGATGGGCTTGGGAGGGGGAACGTGTAAACTTAGATTATGTTTATTATTAGATTAGATTATGTTTATGGTTATTGTTATGATTAGGTTTTATTGAACGGGTAGTCGGGTAAACTTAAGACGGTGGTCAGTTGATTGGTAAAACCTTTGCAATTTTGCTTACATTTATTTAGCTTACAATTTTGTAAACAAAATTTTCCTAAAAGCTACCGGAGGTCCAGAAACTTACTAGCAACTAACTATATTACCAACATAGTCTTCTTTTTGAGCTTATTTAATACTATCCTACAAATAAAGATAAAACAATGCGTACCATTCAGCAAATTGAAAAGCTCTAATCTTGCTAATCCTTGAATCAGATACAAAACATCGTAAGCACTGTAAATACTTCTTATATTTTAATCCATCTTGATTTCCTCTGGTGCACGCGAAGGCATCGGTGACAAGCCGCGCGCGGCGCGCGGCGTTTAACGCCAGCGGCAGCGGCGCAAGAAATTTCCTCGGCGATCACGATCTCCTCGACGCAGTGGCCGCCGGCCGCGTTGATGTCACAACCGCAGCACCGGAATCACTGCCGGCACCACTGCGGAAGATGGCGCCGGCGGCACGCGCAGCCGCAGTGGAGGAAAAGGCGAAAAAACGCGCGGAGCTGAAGCAACAGATCAGCAAACTGGCGGGCGAGCGCGACGCCTATATCGCTGCAACAAAACTTCCAGAGTCAATACAACCCCCCAGAGCCAGGTGGCATATAAAGTTTTTATGGGAGGATTTTCAGAATAGTTCAAAGATCAGATAAGCCTAACCCCCACCATCATTCAAGAAACTTACTAACAATATCATATTTCAAAATTTAAGGGAGCTAACCCTTGGCTCTCCCTCCATGCCCCTACCCCAGTAAACTTATTAACTATATTCTATTCCAAAAGTCATGGGAATTCAGTTTAATTTTATTAACTCTCTTCAAAACTGTTCAAAAAACTTATATATTTTGAACAGCTTAAAATTGTATATGCAAAATGACATTGCCCATGTCATTGAGGCTAGTCCCTTTAGCCAGCTCAATCATTCAGAAATGACACCCTTTTTTGCAGCTTGTGATCCTCAAGGACCATTATATTGTGGTAAGCATCAGCAAATGCCAAATAATCAGAAATGTTCCACCTCAACTTTAAGCATAGGTCTCTGGGAGGATATCTGCATGCTAGAGCCAATAAGAAACAGTTTCTACCTCTAGATTAGATTTAATAAATACCCCTCCTTCCAGAGTGGTTCCATGGTTTAATGGTTAGCACTCTGGACTCTGAATCCAGCGATCCGAGTTCAAATCTCGGTGGAACCTTTAGTCACCAAGGATAGGCTGTTTCTCAATTTTTTGGCTAAGACCTGGCCTTTGTACCTTTTCTTCACAATCAATCGGCTGCACATCTGTTAGGTGCTTTATCATGTTATGGCTTGCTTTACTCATATAAACCAAATTAGAACGACGTCTTTAAGTTATCTATTGTAATTCTGACAATGATCTACTACCAACTAACGCCATGTTTAAGATGTGCAAAAATTTTACCAAATTAAACGAAAAGAAAAAAAAAAATCAAAAATCCTAAAATACGTAATTTTTATACTATTAAAAATGTCCTTAATCGGTTTGCTTTTACTGTACTAAAACTCCAATATTGTTATGTGTTTTAGTTGGTTCATTTGTGCTAGTTTTACTAATATATGTCAAATAGACTGTGAAGCGATAATTCATGTTCGTTTTAAGTTTCAACTTTGCTCTTCACTTCCCTCGGAAAAACTTTTTTTTAATTTAATCAACATAAAAGATGATTCGAGTGCCGCGGTTGGCTAAGGAGAGAAGACTACACGACACACCAGGCAAAGCGTGTGCTGGATCCACTACAACGTCTGCGCCACTCCCCAGCGGCCCACCAGCTCCGACCCGCACGCACAGCCCTCCAGCTTCGACATTGACAGTGGAGCCGTAGGGGATGTCGGAGGGGGAGATGGTGGATGGACCCTCACCAGCACCTGCACCAGCACCTTGGGTCGCAAGTGTCGCAAGGTCGTGCTCCGCACCACCACCGCCGCCACCACCCGCACCACTGCGCCCAGGAAACTGTCAGAAAAGACAAATAGGCTGGCCCTGGATACCACCAAGGCCTACCTAGGCTTAGTATCAAATAATCTTAAAATATTTCTAAGATTCTATATGACTATTATCTTGAAAGTAGTTGAGTTATTTGAATAAAGCTTTCAGGAGTGGATAAAAACCTTACACAGAGTAGGCTACGCTTTGGAGTAGGCACAAGGGGTAGACTACATGTCCAAGCTACTATCTTTCATTTTGTTTCCTATTTAGCCGAACTGTTAGCCCAACTTAGCCCGGCTTAGAAGCACCCTGCTGGTTATACATGTAATTTGTTGGACAGTTTTGGCTGGGAAGTTTTAGATCACCCACAATACAATCCTGACCTTCCACCAAGTGATTATCATCTGTTTCTCTGCCCTCAAGCAACACATCAGTGGCAAACATTACAATGATGACAATAACATAAAAACAGAAGCAAATTCCTGGTTAGCAGAACAGGTGGCAAGATTTTATACAGAGGTTACTTAAAAAATTAGTTGAGAGGTATGATAAGTGTTAAAATAAACTTGGCATCTATACTTTTAAATGATCTGCTGCGCGTCCAGGAGGTTCTCGAATCCGTCGGGTATTGCAATCCCCGCTTCCCGGAATACCTCGCGAGACCCGCTCTTGGATCCCAGATGCAGCAGATCCGGATCGCAGCCGTAAATAGGAATGCCGAGGCGCACCGCGAGACTCCGCTCCAGGCCCGACACGTTGAAGCAGGTCATGTGCGCGCTTTCGGGATCGGGGATCGCCTGGCGAATGCGCGCGATCAGGCGAGGGCGGGCCAGGACCTTGGCGGTCAGGGCTTGAGCCGCTCCGTCGTGACCGAAAAGTCAAATTTCAATTTTAGGAAGTTTTCTGAGTATAAAAAGGAGCTGAGAATACTACAGCTATTACTATCAAGTTACCAGAGCACCAAGCCTCCTAAGCCCAACACAGCTGAGCCTGTTCCTCTGCCACTCCAATCAATTGAAAGTTTCACTCTTTAACCCCTTGCATGAAGTTCTGATTTCCTCTTCTTTATTTATAGTCTCAGCAACTTGGTCTTCTTAACCTTAATCTTTAAACATGTTTTTGCACCCAGAACTAACAAACCCTCCAAAAACACTAATTCTTGGAAGAACAAAAACTATATTTGTTTTTGATTTTGGACCTTTTCGCGTGGACAAATATTTGTACAGTACTAAATTCGTACACCTAAGGGTGCGCGAAAATAGTAATGCGCGAATTTAGATACACTTAAGGTAAATGGTTGGGAGCGCTAAAGAGGTGTTTCGGAATCAAAGGGAACAGCAGCATTAAAGGTTTTGGAAACCAGTGGGCTAAATAGACACCATGGTTACATTTGTCAATATGGACCGGACTATTATAACCGTCCCTTTGATAAAGTGTAATTTTTAATAACTTGGTAAGTTGTAATTTGTTAAGTTGCGTAATTGGTGATATTTCTTGTTTTCATTTAACAGCGTCAAATTTTGCGAGAATTCTAACTGAGTAAACTGGTCTTTTTTCAAAACATTTGGAAATAACCCACCGGTCACGTAGACTTCTGCAGAAAGTATGAGCGTAGTTGTGTAGGAAATACATTGCTGTGTATAGAGTAGTCATCAAACAAGCGTACATCTCATTCATTTGCTGTTCATGTACTGTATAGTTCTGCTTCACCCTATCTCTCTCCGACAAATCCAGTGAATAAACCGGCAGTAATTATTTTGTTCCACATGAATATGTTAGTTTTAATTTTAATGCTTTAGTATATCTGCTGATGAAAACCGCTGTATATATGGTCATAATATAGAAACCTTTGTATCTGTTTTCACTTTCTTATAAATGGACTTATCCCTATTTAAACGTATATCTATTCGTCATAGAAAGGCAGTGTGGTCTTGGAGAAAAAATACCTAATTTAAGGTATTACGTCGGTATTACCTGTTACTTGCACAAAGAGTGTCGGGCCGCTTCACGTCGATGGTGTAGATCGCGCTGCCGTCGGTCTTGCTTGCGGTATCGAGCCGGCGCAGTTCCTCTGACCCGATCAGAGTAAAGTCCTCAGGCGCCTTGAGTGTCGGATCCTGAGGCACCGGCAGGGCGGACGCAGCGGCGGCAAACTCACCGTAAGGCGCCGAGCGTCCCGACGCACTCGTGAGAACGCCGCTCTTGGTCGAGATCTCCGCTTCCGGCACACCCCAGGCCTTGGCGGCCGCGGACGTCAGCATCTCCTTGGCGGCCGCGCCTTCGCTTGGCATTCCAGACTGTGCTGGGCCGTGAATCAACCAGTGAGGAATCTGCAGTGGCCCTTGAGACATTGAATGAGTTAAAGAAAATTTCATCGGGTCGGCCCGACTCTCAGGCGAGAGCCAGAGCCAATATCGTCATGGCACTCATTAACTCCAACGACTTCGTCACCATCCGTTAGGCATCGATTATGAACATCAAAACATCATCGCCTGGAATTCCGCGAAGGAGATTCTTGAAATCTACCGGACTGGGATTAGGCGGAATTGCGCTGCAAGCCTGCCCCACCATTGGAGGGCGGGCAGTGCTGACCGTGAACGGTCGCTTCTTTACACCCAACTCACTGGCGATGCAAGTCACTGTGGGCGGTGAGCCCTGCGAGATCCACAACAGCACGCAGTCATCCATCACCTGCGTGCTTCCGCCTGGCTCCGGGTCACGACAGGATGTGCGCGTGTCTCGCGTATTTGGTAGTGTGTGGCTATCGTCCTCTACCAACGCCGCCAACGCCTCCAGTGGTGGCGCCACTGTGGTGTCTCTGTCATACGCTGAGCCACTGATTGTTTGTTCGAAATAGAGAAAAATTCGAGATAGAGAAGTTTGAGATAAAGAGATAAAAATAGCTAACAGGGTACGTAAAAGTCCATGGGGCCAAGCTTTTTGTTCGAGATGGAGAGAAGTTCGAGATAGAGGGTAGTCGAGATGGAGAGAGTCCACTGTACTTTCAATATCGGTTCCACTTCCCATCAGGGCCTTTGATTAAGAATCAGCTTTCACGAATCTACGCAAATAGATATTTCACTTATTCTATAATTCTCGGCTAATCCACGTATTTTACAACGTTCTAAAACGCCAAATATAGAAACTTTATTGACAACGTTTCGTCTAACAGACTTCTTCAGGTCACTATTGAAAATTGGCTTAACTAAACTCAGAGCTCTACAGTAGAGCTATGAGTTTAGTTTAGCCAATTTTCAGTAGTAACCTGAAGAAGTCTGTTAGACGAAACGTTGTCAATAAAGTTTCTATATTTGGCGTTTTACTTTTGGTAGCTCGGTATGTGGGCCGTACGTCACAAATTTTGGAATCGAGGCTTAAGCAGCATGTTCCTGCAATAGTACGACGGGTTTTAATTTTCGAAAAATTATTATTTGGTTTTGTTTAAGGTTCGGCATTTGCGGAGAGAAGAGACCAAAAAATTACTCGCCCAGCAATTCGCGACAGTTAATTCCCGCGAAAATTAAATTTTCCAGCGTTCGCGAAAGTTAATTCCCGCGACAGTTAACACACAAACAAATCAAAGCATTCGCGACTCTTCGCGACAGTTTCTTACTTTAAAGTAGCGCATACATTTTGCAGCGGCGTGGGCAAAACATTATAATACGAATGTCATTACTACCATGTAAGCAATAAAATCAATACACATCAATCCGTCTTTGTTTTACAGTTATCAAAAGGAAAATAAAAAAAAAAATTGTGAGATTTTTCTTGCTCTTCTAAACATGTACAATTATGGAAATATGACATTTTGATACCTGAATGACAATCTGTTGCAGTTGTGTTATGAATCAAACTTGAACCATCTTCGACTACTTATTATATGTTTCCAATATTAGAAATTTATAAGAAATTTGAATCTATGAGTGAAACATTTACCGAGGTCAATAGTCAAATCTGAATGCAGTAGGGGGCTCGCACAGGGCGACGCGCTGGCCGCCTTTGCCCTGACCGAGCCCAAGGCGGGGTCCGATGCCGCAGCCATCGAATTGTCCGCCCGCGAGGAGGGCGGCGAATTCGTCCTCAACGGAGAGAAAACGTGGATCTCCAATGGCGGCATCGCCGAACGCTACGTGGTATTCGCCCGAACCGGAGATGCTCCGGGAACGCGCGGTTTATCAGCCATCGTTGTGCCGGCGGATACGCCGGGGCTGGACGTCGTTGAGCGCCTTGATGTCATCGCGCCGCATCCCCTTATTTCAGTCTCTTTTGCGAGCATTATGATTCAAAATTTACTCTCTAAATGTAACTTACGTGACGTGAAATGGCCCCAAAACTAAAATTATATACAAATAAATAAAGGTTGAAAGCACATTTGTTTGCTGCAAGTACTAAACAGTCTTTCAATGGTAGGAAACTGAACAAAATACCGAAAGGGGAATCAAGCAATGAATATCTATTTGTAACGCGTGGTGGTGGTGTTCGACGCTGGGTGCGAGGGCGGCTGAGACTTGAAGTCAGCAACACAACATGATCTTGTTGAATTTCCATAGCAACGTCTAAAAGAACAAAAGGGTTTCGGATTACATTGACTGCATCGACTGAGTAGTATGTTCGAGACACCCAGATGTAGTTAACCAATCATGTACTAGCTTTTGACAGATTGTTGATAGGTTCTGGGTAAACTCAAACTCAAAATAGATTTCCCCGCCAAATACAAACATGTTCAGAGACATCGCACCTGGAGAACAATGCAAGGAAGGCACAATATGACCTGGACATCTAGATCCTGCTGTAAGTCAATTTTGCAGTGTGACCTCGAAAACTTGAAAATTTGGGTATCTTTATCTTACGAATGGGTGATGAGATCTTAATGAAACTTGATATATAGAAAGATCTTATGTCTCAGATGCTCTGTTTTCAATTCGATTTGAATCCGGGGACAGAGGGGGCTGTAGGGACGAAACAGAAATCTTGGAAACCGGAAATTTTGGAAAACGTTTAGAGTGGAGAGATCGGGATGAATCTTGGTGGGTAGAATAAGAAAAAGTTCTAGGTACGTGATTGACATAGTTGGAATGGATCTGCTCTCTGGGGGAGTTTATAAAATGACAGCCAAAAAGTCGAATTTTAAGAGATCTAGAATAAGGAAGCAGTCTCACTAAGCATGTAATACGTCCAAATATAGGTTTTCGGGGCGAACGATTCAAATATGAAGTTTTTTTCAGAATTCATTGCAGCCAGACATATATTACAGGATAAAATAGGGGAAAACTGCTTGGAACCAGTAACTAATATCTGTATAAAATGTTGAACAATGGATATATATTTTTGATACGAGGTTAACGACGTTTTGATAATAATCGATTGATTCAGTCACTGTAAGCCGGCTAACCTAGCATGCAGCACATCAGATATTCGTATAGTCCTTTTTAGATAGTCTATGGAATATATGATGGGAACAAGAGATTTTCATTAAAATCAAGGGAAGGTTACAATTCTACGTCCAGCCGACTAACTTAACCTGGAGCACATAAGATATGTGTTGACAAATTTTCCTTTTTTCTTCCTTTTTAGCTACCCATGAGCAGCCGGCTAACCTAGCATGCAGCACATCAGATATTCGTATAGTCCTTTTTAGATAGTCTATGGAATATATGATGGGAACATATATGAAAGGGGATGCCTCCTCATCAAGACATGCCTCTTTACGCTAAAGTTTTTTTTATAGAATTTTAAAACAAAGCTTATTATTCTAATTAAACGGCCATTGCGTTTCAGCAATCTTTCTTAAAGAATAAGGACAAAAAGTCAAAACTTTAGCGTAAAGAGCAAGATCTGGTGGAAGGGGCAACTCATTTTATATTCGTAACAATGTCGCTTCGTTTCAAGTTTTGACGTTGCTCCTTACTTTAAGTTGATAAACTTATTTTTTATTTTAATTTCAGGGTGCGAACAATTCAAAATTATCAATGGACCGTCAATAAATATCTACGGATTTTGATTTCGTCAAGATACTGTTCAATGCTTCAATCATCGCCCACAGACGGTCAATAATGTTATCAATTTACACTTTCATCACTACTGTCAAGATTATTGCGCGTCTGTGGGCCGCTTAATGGAGTTTGTGAATCAATAAATTGCAACTACTTGAGTCCGTGAATGAATTAATTGCAATTAATCGAGAGAATTTGTTAGTTTGAGAGTTTTGAAAGTCTACATCCACCAATCATGGAATGTAGGCATCTAGTGTATGCTAACGATGTCAAATGTACCTTATTAGCGTAATTTGAACGCTTTGTACACCATGGAATGTACGCATCTAGTGCGTGCAAACTATGTCAAATATGCCTTATTAGCCTATTTTTTACGCTTTATACACATGGAATGTACATATCTAATGTATGCAAACTATGTCAAATATGCCTTAATAGTCTATTTTGAACGCTTTGTGCACCATGGAATGTACGCATCTAGTGTATGCAAACTATGTCAGATATGCCTTATCAGCCGGCGTCGATAGGAACTTACCGTCTTTCCTCCAATAAACGCCGCTCCCTGATAAACGCCGCTCTCTATTAAACGCCGCTCTCTATTAAACGCCGCTCTCTATTAAACGCCGCACTTCTAACAGAACATTTCAAATATACGCCGAATCTTCGAAAGTGGCATTTATCAGAAAATAAACCGACGAAGAAATGACAAATAAATCATACCAGTTTTAAATGCTTCGCGCCAACAAATGCTGCTTTAGCCACTTAAGTAGTTTGTTATAGAGAATTTTTGCATCAATTGCATTTCAGGCTATTATTAGGATAGTTTGTGGTTAGGGCACAAGTGGGCGCTGGGCTCTGGTGTGGCTCTGGACCACCAGGATTCAAGAGGTAATAACTTTGTCCTTCATATTATCCAGTATTGCAATACATCTCTTACGTATGCTATATTAGCTATTATGCATCGTAGATATGTATTAATTGGTATATTTACTGTTTGTACCCCTTAGAAACAAATCAGTTGAGACAACAGTCGAGTCGACGTTTGGTACAAGACATAGGGGTCGTACCAACAGTCGAAGTCAATAAAACATGCGAACATGTCTTTTTGCATCTCAACTGCTTTCTCAATGATGTTCCTCAGGACAAAGATTGCATTCATAGTGCCAAAATCTTCCACAAAGCTGAGCTGTTCGATTCCAATATCTGGTCTTATGCTACTCCCTAGTCTCAATAGTAGTATTGTATAATTGGGAAGCAGTTGGTTGTCCTTACAAAACTTGTTCTGATCAATGTCACAAATACATTTTGTGAGACGTAGGGCGACTCCTTCTAATTTTCTGAAGGTCTTCTTATCTCGCAGTAATTTTGAACATTGTACTTAGATTTTTCTAATCACGGATGAGTAATAAAAAAAAATAATCACTATAATAATCAATATGACTGGAAAAAAACTAATGAAAGAAACTTTTTATTTAATATATAATGATGCTAATCCCCAGAAATGTCAGAAATTAAAGATCTGGTTTCATTGTGATTTTTATTTGTCAATATTATAAATATGAAAAAAATATTTTTTAAATATATTCCAAGTCACGAATAGTTGTAAAAAAGTTGCAAGTAGTCACACTAGCATCTAGTCGAAACGGTACCGATGACCAGGCCCGGTTCAACCAACCCGGACACGGTCAGGTTTTCGCCGAAGGTTCCTGGCTCGAGCGGCAGCCCGAGCTCGGCCGACCACCACTGGTAGTCTTCCTGGCGATACAGATAGACCGCCTGGTCCGGCCCACCATGATGACGGCCATCAACGATGACGTCGCCGTCGAGGCCCAGTTCACCGACGCCGACCCGGCCGTGCGCCGGCTGTTTGAACATTCCCGTTTCGCCTCGATAACTGCCGTGTTCCAGGCGCTGGCGCAGGCCGGTTACGTACATTCCATAGTGCACAAAGCGTTTAAAAGAGGTTAATAAAGCTTAGTTTGCATAGTTGGCATACACTAGATTCGTCCATTCCATGGTGGACAAAACGTACAAATTGGACTTAATAGGCATATTTGACATAGTTTGCATATATTAGATTCCAACATTACATATAAGGCGTTCAAACTAGGCTAAGAAGGCATATTTGACATAGTTTGCATACACTAGATGCGTACATTCCATGGTGCACAAAGCGTCAAAATAGGCTAATCGGGAATATTTGACCTATTCATTGAAGCTGCAATTGTCAACTTCATTTCCCACGATAAATATCTCCTGATTGGAAGATTATCAGCAGATTTTTATATCTTAAGCATATCCTCAGCCCTAGCAGAAGAGCATATTTGTCTTAACACTTGTGTCCGTACATGCTCTATCATTAGTTTAATCGGAGGTCATGCTTGGGAAGCGTTGAAGCACGTGGTATGTGATCATACGCTACTAAACCACAAGGAAGAACGGCCTTGGTTACGTGGTGGCAACGACATACTCAGCACAGTATTTTCTGCGTTTTTTTTCTATACTTGAATTCTTTTTCATTATTCAATGGTAAATCGTTTGTTTAACGTATTTGAAGTAAAAATTTCTCATGAAAACTAGTTTTTTTTTTAATTTAACCAAAATTAAAAGAAAAGGAATTAAAAGAGTTAATTGGTGAGTGAATCAAGTTGTGCTTTTATATTCAATTTCAAGCTGCTTAATTTTGATTAAAGGTTTTTTTTTCTATACTTGAATTCTTTTTCATTATTCAATGGTAAATCGTTTGTTTAACGTATTTGAAGTAAAAATTTCGATTGACTAAAAAACCAGTATTTACACTCTACTACTACTACTACAACTACCACTACTGCTGCTGCTACCACTACTACTGCCGCTACTATCACTGAAATTACTGCTGCTATAGTGAGCACTACCAAGGTTGAGGATATTGAAATGAAAATCTGAAGAGAAATTGAGGGGAAAGGTGCACTAAATCAAAATATACTATGTGCATACAGATTCTGATGCAGGTGTATCAGCAATATTTTTGTAACATCTTACCTTATCAAGACGAGACTTCTGGGGCATCATGAGCACTTAAATCCGACTAATATTTGGAAGAGGAAAAAACTGTCCAATTGCATCAGGGTCTTTGGCAGGCTCGTAGAGAACCATACTCAGCGTTTCACTGATTCAATGGACAGAGCACTTACTGAAAGTAAACCCTCTTTTTATCTTTAAGTTCACCCTTTTTATATTCTGTATCCTACTGTATTACTGAAACCCTAGTATTTAAATGCTCGTTGGTCCTCTGAAAAATACCTATCCCCTTAAGTGTCACAGATTATTACTATTTTAAACAATTAAAATTGACCTTAAATTTCTGTCATCAAATGTCATCAGAGGGAATCAGTTGTGTTTCTACAAATGTAACTTTACTTTATCTTAATGGAGTCAATCAGGCCAAATAAAATGGTATTTTTATTCCTTGAATTTAATCAGGTAGCTATATTGAAAGCCATGCTATAACAAGGTAAATGCAGATAAGCATTATATATTCTCAATTTTCTATATTGGGTCTATAGTTTGGCAGTCTCTCAATCAAAGACCCCTGATGAGCAGTGGGCCCGACATTGAAACTACCCTAAATAAACAGAAGGTGCTCCGAAAAGCAGATGAAAATTTACTAGATGTTTTCCAGAGAAATTGCCTACGAGTTGTTCTGGGTACCCGGCTGACTGACCGTATTTCAAACAGTATGTTGTACGAAAAATGTGGTTCAATACCGCTTTCTAGGGCTATAATGAAAGAAAGGTTGAGATGGCTAGGTCACGTTCTGCGGATGAAGGATGACAGATTCCCGAAGATTGTCCTTTTTGGCCAACAGTCTGGGGCTACACGGAAAGCAGGTCGTCCTTGTCTGGGTTGGGAGAATGTCATAAGCCATGTTGTTTTAATCTTCCCTCTGGCCTTTCTGACGTGTCTCTGGTATTCTCTCAGGGCTCTTTTGGCTGGTGTTTTGTCTGGTAGTCTCATCATGTGACCAAACCACTTAAGTCTTCTTCTTTTCACTTCCTTGCTCCACGGGGCCTGTTTGGTTACCTTATGTAATTTCTCATTGGTTATTTTCTTCGGCCATTTGATATTCATTATCTGTCTCAGCAGCTTTCCCTGGAAGACATATATTTCATTTTCTATTTTCTTTGTGATTGTCCACAGCTCAACCCATGCAGTGATTTTAAGGATTGCACCACACTTTTCTATTCGGTTATATTACTTTTCTATCTAGGTCGGTAAATACAGTGGTTTTACTGACTTGTTCCGTGACTTTGTAAATGGTGCCAAATTTTGTCATTCGGTTAAATAGAGAACCTGAAAATACTGACATTACGTATACCGTTCGGTCGGTGAATGTAGCGGTTTGACTAACCCATGCAGTGATTTTAAGGATTGCACCACACTTTTCTATTCGGTTATATTACTTTTCTATCTAGGTCGGTAAATAATAATTGTTTTGATTCTCCTGAAGCACGATTGGACCAAGTTAACAAAAAAAAACTTGTGGATGGTTTGTTACTGTAGAAAATCCTGGCTACTGCTAATTATGCAATAAATCCGTTGGAGCACTTTGTCACCAAAACCAAACTTACTGGCAATAATTCGCTCTCTATGTCAAGTATGTTTAAATCCCAAGTCAAAAATTTCAGGTCATTTTTCTAGGAATATTGCCAGAATCTTTCAATAATCAGTGAAGGTATTCTTGTAATGTCTAAGAGGTGAATGGACTCCTGTATATCGTTATTATTATTATTATTATTATTATTATTATTATTATTATTATTATTATTATTATTATTATTATCGGTCACGTCCTCTACTGGCTAATATCGTTTGACTGTTTAATACTTGGTATATGTCTCCATTGACAAATATTAATGCGTAAAGCTTTTGGATTTGTTACGGATATCTCTTAGATATGCAGAGTTTAACGTTTTTAATCTTTGTTTTGCTGTTTGTGGTGTGTAATTACTGTGGCTTGGATTTTGTTTCTCTTGGCCGACATCAATGAATTCCTACTAACATTATAACACAAGTTAAAAGAAGTAAAAGTTGGCTGCTTTGCTGAAGATTCAATAAAAAGAAGTTTTTCAAATCAAAATAAACAGCAATGAAAAAATTTTGAATGGACAAACCTCATCTATATTGCAGCCACCCGATGGTCGTACCCTTCTCAGCACCTCGCTCTTTACGCAAAAGTTTGACTTTTTATCCCAATTCATTAAAAATGGCTCCTAAGACACAAAGTTGGTTAATTAGAACAATAAGAAGCTTTTTTAAAAGCTCTAAAGACTTACTACAGTCTGTTACCACGAACTGTTTGACTGTATTTATAGGTGACGGCGCGGTGGTATGGTTTGGTCACTTTCAGAGTGTGCGAATGGGATCCCATATGTTCTTGAACGTGGATACCTCACAAAAGGCCTTCTACAAATCTGATAATGTACTAAACGTTCTTTATGAAGTTCTCAATCTTGATCAAAACTATGACCCACCTTCTCTGGCACAAAAACAAGTGAAGGATTTTGAAAAATATATCAAAGGCGTTAAAGGTTTGAATTAATTTTGTTTTATTAGAATTCCGCTATTGGAGCTACTTTTCTAAACTTGATAAGAGATGATGGCATACCGTGATCAATTTTATAGTTGTTTGCGGCGAGACGGACATCTAATGAATTGTTAGCCTGACAGAATGATGACAATTTGAATTTCTTACCTTAAATTGACCATATAATGATGACCATTGAAGACACTTGCTTCTCCGGTGTTTTATTCCAGTCTCCCTGGTAAGCAGTTGCTTCTCCGGTGTTTGATACCAGTCTCCCTGATAAGCAGTTGCTTCTTCGGTGTTTGATAGGTAATCGCAAACTTGCAACCCCATAAACAGCATTGCCGTAACGGGAGCAGTAAACCTTAATTTTTAAATTTTCCATAGCTTAAAAAAATTTAACCACAGGCATCAAGATCCAGAGGCCGTTCTTAATATCTTGAGCACCCGCACGTGCCTCGGTCTTTGAACTTTTTTTCATGTAAATTCTGAGCACGATTTTCAAATTACATGCTGGAAGTTAATTTCAGCCCTACTACGCCTTCACATCAAGTTTATCATCTAAAATGTTTTTGGTTTTGAGTGAAACTTGACTATTCTAGCTTATTGAATCATCTGAATATGCGCTCCTTTTCCATGTACAGAATTTCACATACTCGTGCCCTACCACAGCCTCAATTGACAAAACATGTTGAAATCAGAAAGATGCTTTAAAACATTAATTCTTATCCTGGTGGTATACGCCCTCCCCTGGGAATCCAGTAGTGAAGCTGGGATACAAATGATATCAAAAGCGGGGTTGCGAACGTATTAGTAAATTGACGCGGTTTCGCAGTTGTCGCAATTGACGCAAGTACAAAATTCAAAGATCTAGGGTACGGTTAGTTAGAGTAGGCAGGCTAGTTAGAGGTAGTTTGAGTAGTGTAGGGTAGTTAGGGTAGGAGAAGTTTGAGCAGTTTAGGATAGTTAGGGTAGGGGTAGTTTGAGTAGTCTAGGGTAGTTAGGGTAGGAGTAGTTAGAGTAGTGTAGGATAGTTAGGGTAGGGGTAGTTTGAGTAGTCTAAGGTAGGAGTAGTTAGAGTAGTGTAGGATAGTTAGGGTAGGAGTAGTTAGAGTAGTGTAGGAGAGTTAGGGTAGGAGTAGTTAGTTTAGAGTAGTGCCAAGCCCGATGTTTCCAAGTCGCATAACTGTCACCACTTACAATGCCATGATCAAATAGGCTTTGCTAGAATTAAAAAATAGTCATACGAATGTCAAGAATGCACACCAGGAGCATAAAAAACGTTGCTTTCAGTATTTGCATTATCTACCTTGACACTCATAGTTCCATTCTAGTTTCATTCTGGTTCCACTATTCCAGAAGATAATGCTACACTTTACGACAGCGAATCAGTGATTTGACTGTAAGTGAAAAATGGCAATGTGTAAATTTTGTAAATATAGCCATATTCATTGTCATCTTACATACATTACTTTTATTTGGCTCTCATATTTGTTATGTCGTTGATCGGTCGGTCTTTCTTAGACTTTGTTCGGTAGTAATTATTAAAATCGAAAAGCCGCTATTTGTGAAAGTAGGTAGTAGCAGTCTCATAGCAGCCCCACTGTAGGAATATAAAGTTATAATTAGTTTGACACCGCAGAGCTTTGTTGGTGGGTCTGACTCCCAGTTTCACTTTCTTTTTATCGGTCTTTTTCACAAAGAACCCTTCCCCCATAGGCATATTTGACATAGTTTGCATACACTAGATGCGTACATTCTATGGTGCACAAAGCGTTCAAAATAGGATAATAAGAGATATTTCACATAGTTTGCTTACACTAGATGCGTACATTCTATGGTGCACAAAGCGTTCAAAATAGAATAATAATCCATGTTTGACATAGTTTGCATACACTAGATGGGTACATTCTATGGTGCACGAAGCGTTCAAAATAGGCTAATAAGGCATATTTGACATTGTTTGCATACACTAGATGCGTACATTCTATGGTGCACAAAAGCACGGCTGACTGACTACAATAAGAGCGAGTTCTGGCGGCAAGAGTGGACGGAGGACACTCCCAGAGGTGTCAAAATAGTAGTCGATTCCACGAAGAGGCTGCTTGGTTTCGGCAGTTGCAGCAGGGTGCAATGGACAGCAGCTAATAGGTTGCTCTGCAGACACGGGAGAGTTGCTAGCAACATGCATAGATGGGGCCTAGCTAAATCCCCTGACTGCCCAAGGTGTTGGGGGTAGGAGCAGACGGTTGACCACTTAGTCCTGCGGTGTCCGGCGACAGTCCTCGCCAGAGCGATTATATACAAATCATGATTAAATTAGAAGCAGCATTTACATTATGAGCAATTAATTACTGTCGCTGAAATTGGTTAACCTTTCACTATATTTGCCTCGAGTAATATTTTTTCTGAAGAACAATTACTTCAAGCACTACACTTCCTCGCTCCCCTCCCAAGTGGCCACCACTGCTGTCAACAAATTAAACGTAAGAGTAAAGGCTGGTTTATAGTCCTGCTGTACCGCATGATTTTACAGCATGCAGCAACTTTGGTCATTCCCCACACTATTACTATCTCTATTACTATCTCTATTACTATCTCTATTACTATCTCTATTACTATCTCTATTACTATCTCTATTTCTATCTCTATTACTATCTCCATCCCAAGTTCCCTCAAGACCAGTGGTTCATAACCGTTTCTCTTTAAATGTCCCTCTAACATGCCAACCAATATCCCGTGCAATCTCCTTGTGAAATACCACAAATAAACAACTGCGGAAATGTCTTTCTTACATCGCAGTAGAACGCTATCAATCAAGATTTAGTTGTAGTTAGCTTCTGCTTCGAAAACATAATTGACTAGAAAAAAAAACATAATCTAATGGCCAAGAACAATCGCCACATAAGTGATATCCCAAAGCAGAGGGCATGCGTTAGACTAATAGAAGACAAATTGTTTATACTGGCAGAATATCATCGGTAATTGGGATACAATAAATCTTTGAAAAATTAAAAAAAAAACATATGCGAAATCCTAAGACTTCGAGCACTCTTCATATTACTTGTTGTGCAATTAGTTTTAGACAAGTTCGGAGCTCCAAGAAGATTCCAATTACTAGAATATTCGGTTGAACACAGAACAAACCCGGCCGTGACAGTTTACATTTCATGGGAAACAATTCCACGTATATCCAACTGTCGGCTCATCTCAAGCGCGAATATTGGCATGGACAACCACTGTCAACTAGCTACGGCTGCGTGTAGGCTTTGCGAATGCAGCTGTGCAACCGAACCAACGTAGATCAATAGATGGGTTAAATTGCAGTACTAAAATATGATAAATCTGTGTGTCTAGCTCTCTATAGGGCATACTTGTACCAGTGCATCTGCACATGGATAGTTTTCTTGTTAGTTAGCTCAGTAGATTTATAGTTTGAAAAGAATCTTAAACGTCGTAGCGTCGAGGCTCCTACTATGCTTTAGTGGGATGTGAAAGTTTATATTCAAGATAAATTTTACACAGTAGTATTTCTATGGTCAATACATAAAACCGGCTGTATGATAAGATGACTTACTTCAGAAATTTTTACAATGATTGTTTTGTGGTTTTAGTCTCAACAAGAATATCTATTGATCTATGTACATTCTGCTATGCGTACAAATAATTTATGTAATTCACAAAATATACAGAAATTCCAATATTGGGGGAGTTGGAGGGAGAAATCAGAATTCTTGGAAAACGCGAAAATTGGGGTATTTTTTGTCTTACGAATAGGTGATCTGTTCTTAATGAAGCTCGATATATAGAAGGATCTTATGTCTCAGATGCTCCATTTTCGAATCGAATTGGATCCGGGGACATAGAGGTTGGAGGAGGGAAACAGAAAGCTCGTAAAACGCTTAGTGTGGAGAGATCGGGATGAAACTTGTTTGGAAAAATGGGTAAAATTTCTAGATACATGATTGACATAAGCCTCTGTAGATGTTATCTCTATTTCTACATGCCGGGAGGCCCTTGCAAGCCCTCGGCGGCCATAATCAGACAGAAAGATTTTTAATACGGTTGGTTTTTATATAAAATGCCCTACCAAAATCAACGGGCCCTTTAAGCAGGAGATAGTTTCACCTGCATCTATTAAGCCTGGTTCACATACGAGTAAAATCCGTCGCGTCTGGTATGTTAAAGGCAGGTTTTCTTGCATGCGAACGCTACTACTTGGCTGTGAAAGTTAAAATTTGATTAACATATGCCAAGCAATGACCGAGTTGTAAAGTGTTTACAAATATTTACAACATTTTTACATGTTAAATTCATTACTTATCAAGGGCAGATATTCAATTGAGCAGGCAAGTTACTCTATCGATCAATAATACTTTAAAATGCATTCCATGGTGTTACGAATATAAACATATCTCTTTTGATAAATCTCTTCTTTATTAGCAACTAAATTCAACGTAAGAGAAATTTAATGAACTCCAAAACTGAGATGGTTATCTTGGATAGGCAACTTGAAACTTTGACTGTGCGTTTTATGGATTATATTCAAACAGTGTAACTACGCAGAATCGCACAATTGAAATACGCACATTCCATCGTGCACAACGCATTCTCAATCTATTCAAAAAGTGTAACTACGCAGAATGGGACTATTGAAATACGCACATTCCATCGTGCACAACGCACTCTTATTATATTCAAACAGTGTAACTACGCATAATGGCACTATTGAAATACTCACAGTCCCTCGTGCACAACGCATTCTCATTATATTCAAACAGTGCAACTACGCAGAATGGCACTATTGAAATACGCACATTAGGCAGCTTTAACGACCCCATTTCTACATGAAACTCTCTCTGGTCGCAGTTACACGGTAACAGATAGTGTTAAATACTCTCTCTCTCTTTCCACAGTTAAACCTTACCAGATAGCTTTTGATACCTCACTTCAGTGACACGGGACCTAAAGCTATCCATTTCACGAATATTGCTCCGAACTGTCGATTATCTGTTAATTATTGTGCCCTCCTCAGGCCACGCTGTCACTGTACCAGAAAGCTTTTGATATCAGATAGGTCTTTCATTTACACGGTACCCTTGAGTCTTAAGGTAAAAAAAAGAAGAAAGGATTGTGATAGATTTTTAACTTTATTTTCAGGAGTACGAAAAAAAACAACACCCGGTTTGATTCCATCCATTACATGAAGTATCACCAAACCATCATCAGGAAAACGAAAAAGAAGAGGAAGCAAGGAAAGAAGTTACATCCAGGATACTCCAGTATGGACCAAACACCGTTGAATAAAAGAAAGAAAGGAAGAAGAAAATAAAATATTTATTAGAAAAGGGGTTTGTATGTATTTAATATTATAGTCTATTTTTTGTATGTATGTATGTATGTATGTATGTATGTATGTATGTATGTAAGTATGTATGTATGTATGTATGTATGTATGTATTTATTTATTTTGCCATATAGAAGAAAAATAGCTACAAAAAAATAATAATAAGTCAAAATTACAATTTTTAAGATATCACTTAACAAAATTAAACAAAAATATGTAAGTCACTCTAAAGATACAAAAGTCAAAATACAAAATATAAGTAATGAAAAACAAAGAAATTGTGCTCAATAAACCCCTACTGATAAAGTTGGCAGGGATAAGGACGCTGACTTCTTGTTATTTTTTACCCCTATACCAAAACTTTCATATTTGATTCATCAATTTATTGAAAAGGGAGGTTGTTACCGATCGCATACAGCATAAGCCAAAGATCATTTAAAAATTCAAGTAGGTTAACGTTACAATTGCACAATTCCTTTACTTCATTTAAAATTAATACTTTAAATAGACTAATATAGTAATATAAATAGAAAGAAAAAATATAATAGGAAAAATATAAAAAGAAAAATATAAAAAAGTGAATAATAAGACAATCATATTTTTTATGGGCGCTGACCGGGCTCGAACCCACGACCTCATGGTTACTAAACCAACGCCTTAACCATTGAGCCATCAAGGTTAAGGCGTTGTAATTGATATATATCTATATATATATAAACTAAACAGGCTGTAAAAAGTCAAAAGTTAAAAGAGATATATAAAACGTTAAGACCTGGCTGCTCAAGTCGACCTTTCGGAATCTTTATTCCTTCATCTGGTACCGTACAATACTGCTCCCCTTAATTTATGGGAAAATAAAAACAATAGAAATATTTACAAGCACTTGGAATTGAAAAGATAGACGCAAGAGGAATGATCTGAAGTGATCGTTAGAATTGAAAAGATAGACGCAAGAGTAATGATCTGAAGTGATCGTTAGAATTGAAAAGATAGACGCAAGAGCAATTATCTGAAGTGATCGTTAGAATGGAAAAGATAGACGCAAGAGGAATGATCTGAAGTGATCGTTGGAATTGAAAAGATAGACCCAAGAGGAATGATCTGAAGTGATCGTTAGAATTGAAAAGATAGACGCAAGAGGAATGATCTGAAGTGATCGTTAGAATCTGATTGAAATATTATTTGTTGTTGTGGGAGGAGAGTTTCTGAAGAGCGTCGTTGAAAGCGAAATTTTTTAAAATCATTTTTTCACGTATTTATAAGACAACGAAAAGTGTTGAAATCACTGGAAAAGTGAATTCTCACCCATCACAAGTATTTATCCCCAACATTTCTTGTATGTGATTAGCTGCTAACCCAGATGGACTTTATTATATTCTTGGGAGATAGTATTTGTATTTGGATTAGAAAATAGATGAGGATCGCCATCACAGGGGGCAATAACGATCCGTTCTGTTTGGTTTCTAGGAGCAAATTAGTTTAAAAGGTAGTGATAATTACCTCTTAATTAGCATCAATGCGTCTTAAATATAAGTAGAATCTAATTTTAGATTATTCTACAAAAAATATTTGTCACATTTATGGAAAACCCCCCTCTAGTTAGAGCATTTTTTTTAAATTTTCCATATATCGTCCACTTTTTATCAAGCTACCGTGACCAGACCGCGAGCAGTGACGGCCAATTTTTTACCAAACGTTTGCTGGATAAAGGTTAGGAAAAGTCAAAATGCTTAATTAGGTGTTTTCGTTGTTCCCTTTGGAAGAGTAAAACATTACTTGCCAAGAATTAGAGATGCACAATCCCCATGTACCCCCAGTGGCGCCATCAATGGTGCTGAATTGTTATTCCAATGTCTCACCCCAGCTCTCTATATTCACGATTAAATGAACCGGGTATCAGTCAAGCATTGTCGCAAATGCGAATGCAAATGCGCCCTCTAGCTTCAAGGCTTCCTCGTGCATCCGTAACCGGGCAAGTGTATCCCTAATCGGAGCGACTATTTTCAAAGCTGTCAGGAATTTCTAGTGCTGCTATCCAGTCAGTGAATGCATAGCCATTCGTAGCCAACTTCTTTGTAATCTAGTTTCGATATAGAGTCTTAGGGCAACTGTAACTTTTTGCAACTTTTTGCATGGACCAAGTTGATAAGAGTACATGAAATGTATGTTTGGTTTAACCCATGTATCCACAATTTAATGGCTTATTGTATTTTGCAAAAAATAGCGAAAAATTTCTTGTAATGAGCTAAGTAGAAGAAATATATTTAAAATAGTACCTTTACGAAGGTCAGCAATTCAAAAACGTTCATAAATTAAATAAAAAAACTGTTTTTTTTTTTAACTGAAAGTAAGGAGCCACATTAAAACTTAAAACGAACAGAAATACTTCGTATATGAAAGGGGCTGGTCCCTCCTCAATGCCCTGCTCTTTACGCTAAAATTTTTTACTGTTTTAAAAAGTAGAGTTGTGAGAAAGTGTCAAACTTTAGCGTAAAGAGTGGGGCGTTGAGGAGGGACCAGCCCCTTTCAAATACGAAGCAATTTCTGTTAGTGTTAAGTTTTAACGTCGCTCCTTAAGGCGGGGCAGCAACTTATTTTTGGCCAAAGAGGTATTCAGGGTGCTCGATTCAATATTGGTTTTGGCTTGTAGTATTTCCGGTCGGTGCTGGAGTGCCGCATCCACCGCGTGACCCCATAATGAGGCATCCCGGTCTTGTGCAGGACGATCTAGCGGTACCAGGACCAGGGTTTGTCGCAACTCTTCCTCTGTGGGGCTTATTAATTGACGGAGTTGATCTTCTTGATCACGCACGGCTTTCTGGGCCACCAAAATTTGCTCGACTCGATTGGCCACGCCATGTGACGTCACTGGTAAGAATTTTCGTCGAGACATCGAATTCACAGAACAATAGGCTAACAGCGGCGATTCCTGACTATACTTTACAAAGACCCTGCTCAACCCAATTTTAAAATTTTACTGAACTCAATGATTCATGCAAATCGGAACTTGACAACGTGGCGTGAGACGCACCCGTGGCTACCTTTATTACCACGATTGTTCTGGATGGGTACATTAGCAGTTGGAGTTTACGCCTTATGAGTTTCGTCGTGTGGGTATATCAGTTGGAAATTAAGGTATATATTAGTTTCTTATGCACTTTGGTATGTACTATTAAATATACAATTTGGCAGTGGAATTTGCCAAATTGTATTGGCACATTACAATTACAGATAAAGAGTACCTAGACAGATAAAGAGTGAGGTTTCCTAAGAAGGTTTGAGGGAATTGAGAAATTACTTGATCGTACCCCTCTCCTTTTTTCAGTTACAGATAATTGATTGACCATATTGTTTAACCCAAAAAGGAAGTAGCCACAACCTAATAATCTTATGTATATTGTTTGATTACGTTTATGTTTAATTTTATACACAATTCAAATTTATTGACCTAAATTTCTCCCTGTTATTCTTTTAGTATTTTGTGTAATAAGCGATTCTCTTACCCCATTAACAAAGATTAAATAATGTCTCCAGAAATAAACATTAAGTATGGGAATCCATGGTAGCAGACATGCACATTGAACATGGCAGTGGCAATGGCAGCTTCTATCTAGCGGATTTTACTTATACTGTGGAAGTAGATGAATCGCTTTTTTCCAGGCGCAAAATCATTCAAATTCAATTTGTTGAATGAAGAAAAAAGACATTGATTTTGAAAAAAGTGGAGGGTTAGTACCTGTAATCGTTCAAGATGCATCTACAAAAGAAGTTTTGACTTTGGCGTATTCAAACAAAGAATCATTAGAACTTGCAAAAAAAACTGGTAATTCTTGGTTCTGGAGTCGTTCAAGAAATAAGCTTTGGATGAAAGGAGAAGAATCTGGAAATACTCAAAAAATAAAAGAAATTTTGGTTGACTGCCAAACAGTTCGCGGTAACGAACTGTAGTAAGGAGCGATCCGGCTCAATAGTAACAAAAACTCTATTGGAACGGTAGTAAACATTCAAATTCTCACTTCTGCTACGCGTTTCCTGACTGACAGAAATTGATTATGGATCTTGTTTACGTCTATATGTATAGACGGTACATCGTCGACTTTTGAGCCGGGAAAGGTTACTTAGAGATAGTATAAACCGTCTGAAAGTTTATGAAGCGACTGCTCAGTGGCGGCGCGTGGAGAAAAAAATTTTTGGTGGGGCTAATGACGTCATGATTAAAATCTAAAGTCAAAATTTAGTTTATCAAGAAGGTTGCTTTTAACAGAGATGAAATGGACGTATCAAATGAAGAAAAACTAGATCACCGTTGCATGGGCAACGTGAGGTGTTGCGGCTACTTTTGTTCGGCTTCGCCGAGTAAAGTGTTGCGAGAGCAACGCTTTGATTTTGTTTCCTCGCTTCGATTAAACGCTGAAGTTATTAATCTGTAAGGATCTTAATATAAATACTAGGTACACCATCTCGCAAAAGTTCTAACCCCTCATTGCAACTAGCAAAAGTTACAAGCCCCTCAATGCTGAAGATGATTGTAGCCTAACAGCCCATTATTAGCCAAAAAATCATAGTGAGCCACAGGATCCCCACAAACGACACCTCTTTTAGTTCCAAGCTACCGGAAAACAGCTCGAAAATTACAGTCTAGTAAATGAGACAGAAACTCCGGTACTGAAGACCTGTTTTAGTAAGAAAAGTGTAATTTCTTATGCAACAGTTCTTTAGTTTTTGGCTTTCACTCAATTTCGGTGTTTTGGACTTTTTGAAAAAACATAATTGCTTAGGAGATTTTTCTAAGACCTTTTATATGTCAAATCAGAACTTGTAGATTTTTCTTCTTTTTTTCTACTTTTTCCCATGATTCAGTGGTTTAATGCAAAGCCCCATTGGACCAGCCTCTTCAGACCTTTTTTCCAAATTTGGAGACTGTTCTAGAGTAGCAGTGAGAGACTCCTCTGTGGCTGTGAAGTTTGGCGCCTGAAGCCAGCTATTCGGAATTCTGGCTCATAATCATATTTACTTGAAACAATTACCCAAAACCATTACCTTTCTTGATTCAGCCCATTCGTGGTTAGAGAAAACACTAGTAGCAGTTCGGGTGAACTACTAACGGAAAATTGTCACATAGCGCAAAAAGGCTGGTTGAGCTTGTGTTGAGCTGGAAGTCGATGACCACCGATGGTTGATTGTGAGCTAATGTGGCCACTAGAGAAATAAAAGTATGTTAACGTCGGAGGTCACCTGGCTCAGTTGGTAGAGCGCAACCATTTCATAGCAATTCAAAAACCATGTATGAAAGAACAACTGCATAGATCACGGGCATGAAAGCAAAGTTTGATGTGCTTTCCGGCTTTAGGCGAGATAGGGAATAATTTCCTTTCCCATTCAACTATTACTGTACGCCCATTCCATCATCTGGGTGCCAATGCCCTTGCCGCGCCGATCGGCGGCAACGCGAACGGTTTCCACCGTCGCGCGCCAGCCGCCCCGATAGGCCAGACCGGGCGTGTAGGTCAGCTGAAAGCAGCCAACGATCGTCCCGTCTTCTTCTTCGACGACCCAGTATTCATTGTTGGGATCGGCCTCGATTTCTTCGAAGGCGCGCAAGTAGTGCGGTGCGGGCGTCATGCCCACCGGCTCGTCCAGGCCCGTCAGACTGTCGGCGGTGATCAGACGCAGAATCCTGATGGCGCGCGGGTATGAGGTGATTTGTGATGACCTCAGTGTCCTGAACAAGGATAAGGCCGGTGTTTTCCATGTCTCCCCGGGGATACCGAGGCTACGGCTTTGGCACGATGTCCTGCGCTTCATGGGGATTGACCGGGATGGCCTCACCCAACGGCGGCCAGCCTTGGAAAAGTACAATTTGCCGATGCCAAGCTCAAAGGATCTTGCCCCGGTTCCGGTGCGGAAGATTTTCAAGCTCGGCCACGAGGCGCCCACCATGCCGCCGGGTGTTTCAACGCACAGTAACCTGCAACAAACCATTACCCTCACGAAGAAAAACGAAGAGTGTTAAATTATGTTGACTGAAAGCCAGCACGCTCATATGGAAGAGGTCTAGACCATATAAAATATTTTCAAGCTCCTAACATAATTTGAGAAGTCGTGTACGTAAACATGGCTTTCAAAAAGGTAAAGTTTAGTCTGGAAAGTAGAACTGAAACCAGTAGCATCAAAGAGATTCTTCCTGGCCGAAAATGACACTTGTTACATGGTTTTCGGCATTTCTTCTAAAACTGCTATTTTCAAATAACGTCGGAAATCCACCCCCCCCCTCCTTGGAAATCCCCCCGCCAACGAAAATTACCTCTATGAAAGGTTCTAACGCTTAAAATTCTCCCCACTCCCCGGTAAATGACCGCCGGAAAATTTTATACTCGCTGCAAATTCCCCCCATAATTTTTTAATCCCACGAAAATCTCCATGTGTAAAATTAAGTCTCGAGAGAGGAAAATAGACAAATAGGACGAATTTCGTATAAGAATTCCGGAAATATCCTCTCGTGTAAAATTTCTCCTTGAAAGCTGAACAAATCCTCGAATCCGATCCGACTGAGAACGAGCGCCCACTCCGGCTTGAGTATGCCCTCTGGAAAGAATCTCTCTGGAGACTCTCTTGGCCAAGCAACGCCGGTAGCCAAGACGAGCTCTTTAAAGTGGGGCCCACACAAGTTGCCACTGAAGTCATTCTCAGCACGCCAGGCCGTTTCCCCCGAAACGATCATATTTTTTCGACCAAGACAAACGACCACGAGTCCTTTTACCTCCAACGAGCGAACTAGCAACCATCCGTGAGGACGACGCCGCCTCTTCCAGAATTTAAAAAGCTAGCCAAAGTATTACTACCTCTTAAAGCTGCCTTTAAACCATTATTCTGTAAAATCCTTCTAAGTTTTTCACTCAGCCCTGAGCCATATAATAAAGAACAAAAAACATCTTTCTTTTCTGTTGTTTCCAGGATATAGTTAGAAAATTCTATAAATTGTTCCTTATTACGAAAAAGTCTGGTCAATTAACCAGCCTGGATAATGGTTACTCATTGAAATTTCTTTTAACTACAATAATTCCTCTTCAATGAATTTTTTAGAGTAGTTATAGTTGCTTTTTTTAAGTAATCAAAAACATGGAGGGCAACTAGGCCACCTCCTTCGCTTCTTTTTTCTCAAAATCTTCCGATTAATTGCAATTAATTAATATGCAAATTTTGTTTAAATTAATTATGCGCGTAGAGCCAAGATCAAAACATGCATTAATTCAAAAGCGTCCAGAAATTAAATAAAAAAAAAACGGAAAAGTAATAACGGAAAGTAAGGAGCGACAATAAAACTTAAAACGAACAGAAATTGCTCCGTATATGAGAGGGCTTTTCCTCCGGCGATGAACTTATTGTGAGTGGATTTGTAAAAGATCCATTTAGTAATTCTAGTTATTCTACAGGTAGTTCTGTTAAAGTAACGATCACTCATGAAGATGGAACTCCTCTAGAGATTATTGGATTGCCAGAAGGTGAACAATCATTACACTCAGGCGGAATTGTTGTTGGTTATGATTTTACTGCAATTCCTGAAACCTCCGGAAGTTATTCCGTCTCAATTGATGTAACACAAAATATTTTCACAGAAGGAAACTATGTTGTAAAATCTCAATATCAAGGTCTCAAAGTGCAAGAAAAAAAAAATGGCTGTGATCTTTGAAACGTAGTTACTAGGCCTTACAATCTTATATATAATAATAATCCCTACTTTTAAACTCCAAATTAAGCTAACTGATCCATAATTAAATTTAACCAATTAATTGGAACTATGCATCAAACTTTAACAATAAAATAAGCCTATCCTTCTATTATACATACATAACCAGTAATTTAAGTTTCCGGCCGTAACAAATAAATAATTTGTTTCATACGTTTATCAGATATGTGTTATAAGAAAATTTTCGAGTGGCATTTATTCAGAAATAGATCAAACAAGAAATGACAAATAGTTTGGCAAATGAATTTTTATTCATTTTGTAAGCAACATATGGGAAGGTGAAACCAGATAAACGGAGCAGAGTATCGGATGACATACTGTGATACTTCTGAGGTACTTCTGAGGTAAATCACATACATACTGTAATACTTCTGAGGTAAATCAAAGAATCTCACTTCCAAAGCGGAATCAATCACAAGTCTGTACTTTGCTGACATCATATCTACTGTTTCAGGTTACGTGGTCTACAGGAAATTGGACGTTAACGCACAACACCTCAAACATGCATTCTTAAAACTCGATGACGATCAACGATTTTACATACTCATGAGTTGTATATTTCAAAATCGAGTTCCAGCAATCGTTTAAATCGAGCACTACACAACTGTTTATCAAATACAGCAGTACGTGTGTGGTAAGGTAGCCACTACAGATAGGGGAGGGACAATAAATTTCATTACGGGGGCAGGGGGGTATAGCTTTTTGGCAAGGAATGGATGTAGTATCTGTTCTCTTTGATGAGGGATTCTTGTCTCACAAAATCAGGGGATAGAGTTAAAGCGGATTGTCAGAAATGATTTATCAGAAAATTATTTGGCCATTTTTTGTAAGCGAAGTCTGAGTGCGTTTAGTTTAATGAAACCTTCAGCATCCCTTTGATCATAAGCACCTTCATCATCTTCGAATGTGGCAATCGTAGCATTAAATAAACTGTCTGTTTCAGATTGTCTACCTACGACGATAACGTTGCCTTTATAAAGTTTTAATCTGACTACTCCATTGACGCTTTGTTGTGATTCATCGATCAATTTCAAAAAACTAAGAAAAGAAAAAACTAAAAAAGAAAAAAAACTAAAAAAGAAACCGTATCTATATATATATATATATATAAATAAGTTGTATATATGCATGTTTTTTTGTTTGTGGGTTTGCATTTGACGTCATTTGACGTATTGCATTTGACGTATATAAGGCTTTGTATATGACGTCATTATAAGATGACACTACAGACCGGGACACCGGAACACAAATAACGACTAGGACACAGGGAATATAAATGACGGCCGGAACACTCAAAGAGAAAATATAGACCGGTTCCGCGACACTGTGGGCCGGCGCGTTCAGGCTGTCGATCCCGGCCATGCGCATGAACAGCGTCTCGACATCGGTGTTGCCGGTGGCCGAGACCGTCCGATAGTTGAGCCCCTCATCGACGGTGACCTGCGTCAGCGCACCGGCGACGCCGGCGGTGGCGACGTAATCCTGGGCGACGCCGGACGGATCGGCCTCCTGATCGAGATCGGCGGCAGCCAGCACGGCACGGTCGAGCACGTGCTGCATCTTGGTGCGGATCGATTCATAGCGCATCACGTCAATTAGCAGTAGTAGTAGTAGTAGTAGTAGTAGTAGTAGTAGTAGTAGTAGTAGTAGTAGTAGTAGTAGTAGCAGTTTTAGTGTTAGTTGTAGTAGTAGTAGTGGTGAAGTTGTAGTTAATGAAGGCCCTAGCAATAAAAGTTCGGTAAGCATCCCGGGCGAGATGTAGCTCTTGCTTTTGTAGCTTTTTTATTCTTATTTCCCATCGTTCAGTGGCTTAGTAAGGGTTAGAATTACAAATCCAAAACTTTTTCCAGGGGGACATGATGTTTGAACCCCCTCCCCTACTTGTGACGGCTTAAAAAACTCAGAACTGGTCCTCCATTTATAATTTCCGAACTTTTTATTGTCTCTCCCTTTTTTTAAAGAAGAATAGTCTGGCTCGACAGACGTACCTGTCCTCTCTTATTTCAGCCTCAGAAATTACAGAAAGTCGTAGCAAGAACTAAATCCAAAGGATCCTGTCGGCTTATGAAGGAAATACATTTTCTGCTTTCCGGTCTCGTCTGTATGCTACTCTCATGGTTTAAGCACCAGTTGTTGGGCAAATGAATAGTCAGCCGGAAAAACTTACAAACTTGTGGTTTTACAATTAGCCAAATACAAAACAAAAGGGTTATTGTTCTACATCGGAAGTTGCAATGGTTAATATAATGATGCATGTCTTTAGAAGTTTCTTATGACATCAATGTCTGTCACTACAGTATCTAAAAGTCTATTGACATTTTATCAAGAGGCTTGCAAAAAATTATCTCAATATCGGGTTAAACCACCCTAGAAAACCTGTACACTTGCGCTTTTATTGCTTTACTGGAAATCACGTACGCTTTTTGTGGACAGTAATTTACCTATCTGGTCCAGTCATCGTCAGGCATCATTTTTGCTATCCTACCTAGTAGAAACAATATGGCTGTCATTAGATCAATACAAGCTTGATTCGTAAGAAACGTGTTTGGTGTTGATTTTCGTATTTCTTTCTTTTTCAAAAGCACTAAGCAAATCAATCGATTCCCAATGAAAATTGAAAAAAGGTTAACAAATAGATATGTGAAAAAATAGTTTGTTTGTGGTACAAAAAAAGAATATTGCACGAAATAGCGAAAACATTGTGTACTTAAAAGCTTTTTTCGTAAGGGTTTTCCTCACTTGTATCAGTTTTTTGCTTTTGTGTGTGGCCTATTGACTGAAATACACATCTTTGTATGCATAACATCAGGGCAAAACATTTCTTCATCATGGACAAAATAGTGACATCGTCATCAGAAGCTGCAATGAACTTTTACCCGTTTGTATAAGGGTAATATTAACAGAATACTTTATGAAGTTAAGGATTCCAATGGTCGGATTTACCAGTCGTAGGGATACAGATATCTTTTATGTTTCACCAGATATCTCACTTCAAAATTATTACCACATTTAGGTTGCAACTCTTGTGATAACTTATTTTATGAGCTAGTATTTCATATTGTCCCTACAATACAAAGATGCGTCAGATGTTCTGCATTATTTGTTATTGCCTGGGTGTCTGGTAAACTTAATAAAGTGTAATTAGCATTGATTGAAAAATAAAGTCTTTTCTTGCCGAAGAATAGAGCAAAAATTAAAATTCAAATTTACTATAATTATTGCTCCAAAGACAACACAATAACTATCTATGAAACTAGCCAAAACTATCAAGGGGTGTGATATTTCCCGGTCTGTCGACAAGAAATGACAGAAGGAAGAAACGAGAAATGAGATTACGTCCAAGGCGCGCGCCTTGGAGAAATTTTTAAAAATTGGTGAAATTTTGACAATTACCCAAACCACTTGCAACATGCTTACCAAGTCCTGTTAACATGTTTCCAGGTAACTCACAGTGATTTTAGAGCATTTTAAGCAATTTATAGGCTTCGAAGATAGTGACCCTAAAATGAAATTTTGTCTTGGAAATATTTGCAAAAATTGGTCAAATTTTGACAACCACCAAAACCACTTGGGACGGCCGCGTCGACGACATCGACGGGGTGAACACGGTACTGGTACTGCGGTTGGTGCAGATGATGAGCTAGGTGGGAACAGGGACGGTGATGGTGTAGCAGTAGAAGGGAAGTCTGCCACTGTCAATCCTTCCTCCGTGGCGTTGGAAGGGACGAATCAGTGTGATCAAACAGGAGTCCAAGCCGCTGGTGTTGTTGAACCACCCATTCTTCTTACCGAAGAAGATGACGAGGAGGCGGCGCAACCACCTGTGACTACTGTTCCTTCTTCTGCTTCACCATTTCTCGCCTGTCAGGAATTTTTAAAAATAAATTTTTGCCCTGGTTATGCAACTGTAAAAGTTTTAAAAGACCTTATTGGGAATGCCCACCGGTTGCCAGCCTAAAGGACATCTTTCGTAGTGTTTCCAGTGAGGCAGAACAAATATCTGTTGAACAGCTTTCGATAAAATTTTCAAAAAATTAATAATTAAGCTATACTTTAATTCCTAAAGAAAGGCAAATACAAAACTATAAAGAAAGTTAACAAAAATTACCAATTATTAAGAAATACAAGGTAAAAGCCATGAATGACGCCGCCGTCGCAGCCGTTCAAGGCCATGTGGGAACCGCGTTTGAGGTCAAACTCACAAGCCGCTGATCCTCAGTTCCGGCCTTTCTGCAACGAATGTCTGCGCCCAAAAGAAAACTCCTTTGGGCGCCGTGAACTTCATTGGCCCTTGACCGACGCAATCGCCGGCCCGATCACCTTGGTCGCCAGCGGGATCAGCACCAGTCCCCAAGCGAGGCCAAACACCCCGTCCATAGCCGCTTTGGCCGCCCATTCCACAGCGCCGGTCCAGCCTCTTTCTCAAAATTGTCAAGTTTTTACGAATAACACGTTTCTTGAATGCTTCTTTACGATAGCCTATGACAATGTACACTTTTTCTTATTTGATAACAAAAAACACGTCAAGGACTTCAACAAATGGAAGCCATACCTCCTAATGATCATTCTTGACGTGAGATACCAAATAACGCCGGTGATGAAATAATTATGAGAAGTCAAAATTACTTGTAAAATCATATATCTTCTACATTCCATTCGATTGCTCCTTACATCATTAGGAACGTTGTAGTAGACATTTGCTCCCCCGGGTACCCCGCGAGGGTAAGTCTGCTGGATTTTTGCTACCTGGGCAAAATTTCCACTGGTCCCTTGTTGACAAACTCAAAATTTGTTGAATACGATGTCTGACAAATTGTTTCCAGGGCTTATTATTGCGAACCCAACACGATACCGTAGATGAATCAACCCAAAAGTAAACATCAATGTTTCCTTGGAAACATTTAATAGACAAGGCATTTTTGACTGAATTCATGTGCTTGGTGAGAAGAAGTGCCCCCATAAGTTCTAATCTTGGGATACAGCAGGGGTGTGTATTCCTCATGTTTCCTTGAATATATCAGCAACTCTTCCATCCCACACTTCAATTCTGTCAGCAGTTATTTGCTAACAGGGTTATGGTCCAAATTATGAAAAAGACAATGGAAAACGAGCTAATTTAGTAATGAAGATCTACTGTGCAGAAGAGAGCAAGAGTGAGTAGGAAGAGCCATATTGGTACTGGCCAGCCTCTTGGCCTTAAACTGCTGGGGACAGGTAGCTCAAGTACTCGCACTTCCCACAAACCAAACAGAAGAGAAGAGAGACTCATCAACCTTTACGCATAATTGCTCCGACTACAGCTTCTACTCTTAGCTAAAATACTTCCCTTTTCATGAAGGCCCCTTTTCTCCCGTTTTCGTAAGAAGTACATAGTTTTATGAAATTCTTTTCTAAATAAAATTCAATAAGCCTATTAATAGCTAATATGTATCTTATAAGCTGTATTATCGGAATTGCTGTAGAGTGCAAAAAAGAGTTATCTTTGTCAACCTATTAAGCATTTTTTCTGTCTTTCTTCATTTTACATGTAATAATTTTGTAAATGATAAGAGAATAAACGTGATACTTCCAGGAAATATTGAGGGGAAAAGTGAACCAAATATTAAAAAAATATCAAAGGAATGAATTGTAATAACGCAGGATAAGCTCAGAGAATTAAGTGTATGGGCATACGTGCTGTCAAAAAGGCGTTTAAATACAATATCTCAGGGACAGCTTGGAATACGAAGTAAAATCTTTCACGGCATGTTGAGGAGATTTTGAACCAATGAAGAGGCACAATATGCATACTACGACTACTACTACTACTACTACTACTAGAAATTTAATACGATAGAGCAATTTTTACAAGGAGTAGAGGAGAACGACCCAGCTCATGTTTCAACAAGCCAAACTAGACTTAGGCAAGTGACACGTTTGGTACTTATTAAAGATTATAGATTAAAGATTTCTCTGGGCATGAAGTTTCCTTCTACAATTCTGCGTTTTCAAAAAATATTGTTTATGAAGGTAACAGTGAGTGAGTGTGTGTGTGAGTGAGTGAGTGAGAGAGTGAGTGAGTGAGTGAGTGAGTGAGTGAGTGAGTGAGTGAGTGAGTGAGTGAGTGAGAAAATATTGACCATTTTGAGCCCTCAAAGTTCCTTAGCAGTTTCTTATTCTCTGGTACCAAAGAGAAGGGGGTGGAATACGCGGAAGGGGCTAGTCACACTGCTGTTAGTAAATTCACTATTCGCTTACGACACCCTCTGTTCCAGGTTAGCCTATTTATGAAATAACCCGTTATGAAATAACCCGTTATCAAACTGTTTAAACCGCTTTCAGTGATTTTTAGGTTTCTTAGAGCAGCCCTATCCAGCCCTCGAGTTTCTTACATTTTTGGGAGATTGAGCCCTCAGTGGATCCATATCAGTAACTGTGGGTACTTACAATGATAAGGCATGAAGAACTAGGCTACCAGCTTACTAAACGTTTAGATTTTAATGAACAAATGTTACCGTTAACGTTATATTAAGGCACTTGTCACCATGACGATCATATTTTAAACTCAAATAAACAAATGCAATAGACTGAGTGGACCCATGTCAGTAACTGTGGGTACTTACAATGAGAAGGCATGAAGAACTAGGCTACCAGCTTACTTAACGTTTAGATTTTAACCAAAAAATGTTAGAGGTGTTAAATCATGAAATTAAAAAATGAAATAGGCTACTAGGGTTCTAAGACTCTTTAGTCACAATTAATTTTACATAACGAATTGCTCGAATTCACGTAACGAATTCACATCTTAGCTCTTAGTAAAGTTAATGATTTTATCCCAGATAGTCTTAAAAGCAAAGACAAAAAAAGTAATTTCTTTACACAAAAAATAAAAATTAACTTCTAACTGAATCATTCATCAATAATTAAATTAATAATAAGTTATTAATTAATTAAAAAAGTTAGAGTTAAAAGTTTACCATGTGTACAGGGTTTGGGCTCACATGCTTGTAGAGCTGCGACAGACTTGAACGAATCTAAACAGTACTGCTTGATGATATGTTTATAAGGGAATAAAAAACATACTAACTTTTACCACGTTAATGTACAATAAAAATAAACTACGTCAATGGTGATGGCTTCTCCCATAGATTTTGACGTATGAGAGCTCAGGTGTCCAACCCGATAGTAGACGTCGATGAGCAGTCAACGTTCCCTCATACCCAGCACGAATTTGCGTCAGTGTAAAAAAGCGGGCCATTCCAGGAACATACAGTAGGGTAATATTGCGGTAATTGCTGCAGTCGGTCTTGCTGCCCTTGTGCTTAAACACTGGCACAAGGATTCCTTTCTTGCAATCTGATGGTATAATTTCAGTCCACCAGATTACGCTGAACATCGTCTGCAGCCAGAGTATCATTGCGGGGCGCTTGTTGTGAGTAGCTCAGAAGTGGTGCCACAAGTTACGGCTGCTTTATTTTTCTTAAGTTTCTTTATGGCCGATCTGATCTCCTCAGGAGAAAATTCGTCCCCGTCAAGGGCCACTGCTTGAAGATATTGCCATGCTACTAAACTGTCAGTGCTGAGTTTGCCGGCAGCATCCTCACTGATATAAACAAAAGGCTCCACAAAAGGAGTTTGCTCAAATTTATAATTCCACTGAGGAGTCTCGATTTTGCAAAAGAGTTTGACAACTGTACCACACCAGACCTTATCTGATGAGGTTGGTCGATCAACTTTTGTAGTGGCTGCCTCCTGTCGCTGCCGCTGCTGCTCCAGACGTGCTTTGCCAACTGACATACGCAAGTCTTTCATTTGCAGCTTGATGTGTTTTGGGGAACGGTAGGATTGTGGGGGAAGCTACTTTTCCTCCTATTACTTTTGACTCTTAAAAGGGGCACTAGATCTTCCGACTTCTGCTAGCTTAAGCCCCTGCTGATGCTCAGTTTATACGACCATTCGTTCCATAAGAGCTTTATATGCCTGGGATATAACTTACAACCCTCGCACCTGGGTTTTGGACGGTTGTATCCACCTTGAAGCCATTGTTTTATACTCTTTGGACTAATGTGAACAAAATAGCTATCTCACAATTTTGATTGGATGAATCAAATGTTAATCATTCTACTTACAAGGACTGATACGTAGACGATTACAATGGGTGTATACATATGGAAAAGAACTATTAGTTACACGTAGAGAATTATAACAACCAAAGTAAATCATTGGTATACTAAGGCATGCGAGTGAATATTTGTTATACAGTATAAATGGATTTCATTTGGATACTATATCCATTGGGTGGATACTACATGGATGAATGGATGGATGGATGGATGGATGGATGGATGGATGGATGGATGGATGGATGGATGGATGGATGGATGGCTGATTGTCGCTACATTATTAGTTTGATTGATTACCATACTAAATGGGTAGAATGTACCACAGTTAACAAAGTTACTGTGTTTTTTGCAAATAAGTTATTGTGTTTTTTGCAAGGCGTTTTTAGTCACTTTCGTCTTTGCAAGTCACTTGTGTCTGATAATGGTTCTCCTATTTCATTCGTTAGAATTTGAACAATATTTATTGCTGTGTGGTATCAATCACACTTACTCAGCTAATTAGGATGCTTTGTCTTAATGAATGTATGCATTGTTATCTTGTATTGATAATTATAAATTTCATTCATACCCAAAGTTCATAATTATGAGACGGCTTTTGGGGCATTTGGTTCGATTTGAGATGTTCTTCGTCGTTCGGTTATAAGCTTTCACCGACATTATTCTTGATTATCGGTACAGAGTATAATATATGTTCTCCTTTATGTCTAACAGAGTTAGCGTAAAAATAAGTGTGTGAGTGTGTGTGTTTTATAGATCTGCAAAGCCTTTTATAGATGCAGAAATCTTTGAGACGAACGATCAATGTCCCAAGACAAGTGACGTCATGTAAGGCATATTTGACATAGTTTGCATACACTAGATGCGTACATTCCGTGGTGCACAAAGTGTTCAAAATAGGCTAATAAGGCATATCTGACATAGTTTGCATACACTAGATGCGTACATTCTATGGTGCACTTAGCGTTCAAAATAGGATAATAAGGCAAATTTAACATAGTTTGCATACACTAGATGCGTACATTCCATGGTGAACAAAGCGTTCAAAATAGGCTAATAAGGGATATCTGACATAGTTTGCTTACACTAGATGCGTACATTCTATGGTGCACTTACAGAGAATACTTAAACGTTCAATTTTCTCTTGAATGAGACTTTTCCCAATTTTCTTGAATATTGAAAAAACAACAAAGAAATTAAAATGATCACACGTCCGTGAGTCTTCCAAAACATGAAAAGTTCCTTATTTTTAAGATAGGAGCTTGAAACCTTTTCGGCAGAGTTCTCTTATGTGTTTAATTTGACGGTATAACTTTTTATCAGGATTATTTCCACATTTGAAACGTTTTCTCCTTTTTTCAAAAATCAAGTAAACTTCCTCAGGCTCGCACCCATTCCAGTATGCCTTATTGTAAGTGATTACTGGGATTGTATGCTAATTAAGACATGAATAGATTAAAGTTTGAAAAATTATTATTATTATTATTATTATTACTATTATTATTATTATTATTATTATTATTATTATTATTATTATTATTATCATTATTGTTCGAAGAGCACTGATCCTTGCCCTTCCCTCAAACAGCAACCTCTCGACTTTGAAATGCATCTCTACAAAGCTTTGCAGCCTTTGCAAAGTTAAAAACCAAACACAATTTCACATCCTTTCAAAGTGAAAGTATTTCTATGGCCATAACTGCCTCACCAATTCCTAAGGCCCTGCCACTACCTGATGACGCCATAATGAGCGGAAATTCTGCTTTACAATAAATATTTTCAGGCATGAAATATCTTTTTATCGCAATATATATTGACCAAAAGTGTGTTCTGGATGTCTTTAAAGGGGTTAAAGAAGCCCTCATTTCCGAGCGTGAGGCGGAGGGGTGGCATCTCGAATCGTTGGAATTAATTTGCATGTAAAAGAGCATTATTATTGCAGTAATTCCGCCGTCCCGGTATCACACAGAACATGTTAAAGAATGTTAATCGGCGAAATTAACTTAACAAGTGTAACTTGTTAAGTTAGGTGATCCAGATTTTTGATGGAAAAATCAATTTACAAGTATACTCTGGAGTGCCGGATAAACGAGGGGGTCTGAATAAACGGGGAGTCATCATTTCGGTCTAAAGTTTATAAACAGGGGGTCTGAACTCCAGTTTCAATTTTGTGAAAGTTTTAAATAAGGATGACACACATGAGGACAAAAATCGTACTAATTGACTAATTAGCAACTGTTAAATAATACACCCTAGCTATTGAAAATGTGTTTGCATAAGAGAAGGGGGAGGTGTTACAGAAAAACCAACTAACCTAATACCGCATACCAATATAAGGCAATGTCTTCAATTAAATAATTTTAACCTTTTGTTGACCTCATTGACTCTCATTTCTTAGTAGTTTATTGATAGGTTTTTTTTGATACTTATTACTTTCAAGAACGAAGATATAGACTGATAATGAACATCGTTTTAAAATGTCCTTCGTGCATAGACCCCTAGCACCCCAAGATGAAACAGGAGCACTGGGAACGTAGAGCACTGGGAACGCTTAGTACTGGGCACGTAGATTACTGGGAACGTAGAGTACTGGGAACGCTGAGTACTGGGAACGTAGAGTCCTGGGAAAGCTGAGTACTGGGAACGCTGAGTACTGGGAACGTTGAGTACTGGGAACTTAGAGTACTGGGCACGTAGAGTACTGGGAACTTAGAGTACTGGGCACATAGAGTACTGGGAACGTAAAGTACTGGGAACGTAGAGTATTGGGAACGCAGAGTACTGGGTACGTAGAGTACTGGGAATGCTTTTTCATTTCGACTGGCTGGTTTTGCCAAAAGCGTTTCATTAAATGCACAACAGTTTTCACGTTAAAATTAGCACGAATTTTAAAACTGGTATAATGTGTGATTACTGATCTTTCGTCAATTTTATTAGGAACTGAAATTTACTTATAAATTCCATTTTGCGTGTTCGATTTTAATTGGACAAGTCACTTTTACAGAGGAGTAGTCAAATTAGAGTAAGTTGGTAATAGCAATAACAATAGCTTACTGGAAAACCGCAAGCAAGGACTGTGACAAAAAAATTATGAACATAGTAGGGGTATTTGAGTCCTCTTATTGTTGAAGTAACTTCGCCTTGTTTCTCGTAGAGGGTAATGTTATAATTCTTCCATTTGGCACATTTTCCGAACTAATTTATTTAATTATCAGATCAGGTGGTAAAATATCTGAGTAGCAGGCAGCAATGTACAGCACATTCTCGTTTATCCGAATGGCATGAACGTAAATATATTAGACTATTTTATGATTGCAAATGGTAAAGAATGTTATTAAAGGCTCTTTTCCTATGTCAAAAGTTTTAGTCGAGACATCGAATTCACAGAACAATAGACTAACAGCGGCGATTCCTGACAATACTTTACAAAGACCCTGGTTTAAACGATACGAAGCTTTCGTTTTTGCTTCCTTCTTGTATTATGATAAAGGAGGTTTAAAAGAGGTTGCCCTGCTACTTGGTCTGAAGGCTAGTACCAGCTAATACAATATGTTTTGGTCGAGGGAAGAGCTGTTATTATCTTTGTATCTAATTTCAACCTCTCCAAAGAAGTTGTCGAAAACTCTCGAAACCAGTAAATGGCAATTATTGGTAGAGCGCACGCCGAGAAAGTGTGGGTCACGGGTTCGATCCCCGGCGGTGACGTATTTTCTATTACTCTAGTGTCCCTTTCAAAACCATTCTTTCGATGTATTTATCATACTATTCTTTCGATGTATTCATCATACCATTCTTTCGATGTACTCATCATACCATTCTTTCGATGTATACATCATACCATTCTTTCGATGTACTCATCATACCATTCTTTCGATGTATTCATCATACCATTCTTTCGATGTATTCATCATACCATTCTTTCGATGTATTCGGACAATTATATGTTGCATGTTCAAGAGTCTTAAGCCCCACCAACTAGATGTTGGGGTGGCACGAAGCGCCACCCCAACAGCTAGTGTCAGATAAATGTTTAGGCGCAACTGCGACGATGTTCTCATGGCGTATTTTTTTATGTTTTAATTTCTCTTTCACTTTAAGCCTTGGTTTTATTTTTTAAGGCTTTTCAATTACTTTAATCTCTTGTCAAAATATTCTCAGATATTTTTGCAATTACCAGTTTTTTACTCTTTGAGCAATTCAATATGCACAGACAACATTTTTCACGAAGGCGAGACGTGATAAAAACCAATGAAGATCATTTTTGAAATCACAGCTGAAACATACACTTAGTTCAGCTACCATTTCCCTGCTGTCTTTTTATTGCTATATTTATAGCAATTTTATACTATATAAATATTAATATTTCGCATTGATTACAATTAGCCATTTTACTCAATCTACGAATAGAAAAGAGTCACAAGTAACATTTGTTTATGTCACAATACTATAAAAATGAAATGAATTAGAAGGTAAGCAATGAATAAAACATAAGTATGTACCTCATGCCACCCGCAGGCCGTACATGACAAGCAAGTAGGTCCTGCAACTGCATGGGCATGTATATAAGAAGGACAATAATAGGCCTACAGGTTTGTGACTCCTTCCACTCCTTAATATTGGGTTTTCAGACTTCCAAAATTCATTTTTTGTACTTTAGTTAAGCTAAAAGTGCTAAAGCAGTTTTTGTTTTCGAATTTATGGCTCGTAATAGAACTTGAGAAGAAACAAAGAGTAGGCTACTTCTTAACTTTACGTGCCCACCCAGAGAATATAAAAGGCTTCTGGGGGGGTGAGGGGGGGGGGGGTTTAATTCTGAAAAAGTAGAATATGCGGTATTTTTAACTTACGAAGGAGTGATCGGATCTTAATGAAATTTGATGTTTGGAAGGATATTATGTCTCAGAGCTCTTATTTTAAATCCTGACCGGATCCGGCTAAGGGGACGTTGGGGGGACGGAACCTAAAATCTTGGAAAATGCTTAGAGTGGAGGGTTCGGGATGAAACTTGATGGGAAAAATAGGCGCAAGTCCTAGATACGGGACTGACATAATCGGACCGATACAAAATAAAAAATATAAGCAAAACACATACATTTAATTACACTCTTTAGGCTAAAGTATATTAAGTAGAGTGTGATATAGTAAGCGATTAAATTGGAATGCTGAAAAAACATAGGCTACAGCGATAGAATAGTGAATAGTCCCAGAAATTCGGGCAATCCAATCATTAAGAATTTAAGAGTGAATTATTCTACGTAGGCCTACGACAGATATCTTTACATTCTGTTTCAAAGTCTTAGCGAAATTTGTCATTTTATTTTCTTTTAGTTACGAGTGAATAATTCACATTATGAGGACACTACGTTTTGAAGCTTTTAGTTCCTTTTCAGACATTTTATGACCAGTAGACAATGTTGCTGTTACATTTGTGGAACGTTTACGTACTCTTCAAAGAGACTCTGGTGTGGAGTGAACCATCAAATCACAACACTGATTGCTACTTTTACTTGGTGGATACAAAGGTTTCAGCATGAAAAATTGTCACCAAATGTTATACCAAGCCTGCCCTCTGCCGTATTGAGTGTTCCATACGCTGGTCTTTTCCTATTCCGTCTTTAGAGAACTTTTGTCTGGATGGAGAACTAGTGAAAGTTTTCTGTATGCTTTTCTTATGTCTGACACACTTGCATCCTGGGAAAAAATAAAGAGTGCAATACAACTGTTAATATGATAATATATCACCTGAAAGTTAAGAAAACTACTGCTTTATCTTAACGTTATAATCAACAAATATAAAACAGGTCCATGTTCATGTCCATGTCCATGTGTGTGTGTGTGTGTGTGTGTGTGTGTGTGTGTGTGTGCGCGTGTGTGTGTGTGTGTGTGTGTGTGTGTGTGTGTGTGTATTGTACAACAGGATGACGGTGTCAATGGTTCAGATGAGCCAAGCCAAAAACGAAAACGTGAAGATGCATTAGACTCCGCCAGGTAACATTCATATTACCATGTTGTTAAAGTGGGGTAATAGTTCTATTACCATGTTGTTAAAGCGGGGTAATAGTTCTATTACCATGTTTTTAAAGCGGGGTAATAGTTCTATTACCATGTTTTTAAAGCGGGGTAATAGTTCTATTACCATGTTGTTAAAGCGGGGTAATAGTTCTATTACCATGTTGTTAAAGCGGGGCAGGCTAACTGAGCCTCATCCCCGTCTCTTTCTTCTTTAGCAAAATCATTCGATCAAAACTATGAGAAAGCCATTTAGCCAAAAAATAAATAAGCAAATTTAGTTTTAATTTTTCATCTGCGGAGAGCCAAAATCAAAACATGCATTGATTCAAAAACGTTCAGAAATTAAATATTGATTCAAAAACGTTCAGAACTGAAAGTAAGGAGCGACATTAAAACTTAAAACTGACAGAAATTACTTCGTATATGAAAGGGGCTGCTTCCTCATCGACACCCCGCTCGAAATCCTGTTCATTGTAGTTTATGCTCGTTGTAAGTTTAACTCGACTATTAGTTTAAATTTTTTTGAAGGGGTTTAGGATTTCTTTATTCATCTATTTTAGTATTTATTATCTTTATGTTTGATGTGATTTTTTTTTTGAATTTGTGCAAGTTTGTAGATTCTTTTTTTTATAGTATTTTTTGTCGTATTAAGTTTGAATTGTTATATTAAATTTATTTCTGTTCGGCATACCTTATTCATTTTTTTGGAAAACTTCATTTTTGGATTTTTTTTTACAACTACGCTCAATGGCACTATTGAAATGCTCACATTCCAGCGTGCAGAACGCATTCCCAATATCTTGAAATAGTGTAACTGCGCTCAATGGCACTATTGAAATGCTCACATTCCAGCGCGCAGAACGCATTCCAAATATGTTCAAATAGTGTAACTAAGCTCAATGGTAATATTGAAATGCTCACATTCCAACGTGTAAAATGCACTTCCAATATGTTCAAATAGTGTAACTACGCTCAATGGCACTATTGAAATGCTCACATTCCAGCGTACAGAACGCATTCCATCATGAATCGTGAATTCATATTCTAATAAGTGTAGTTTCTATGACTCTTATTCTCCTAACAGACTATTATTAACTATGAAGACGTTAATTCAAAGGAAATCAAGTTTAATTTATTCGCGGCTCATTGTTTCTGATATGGTCTTATTTTCATCAAGAAGAGAGGATCTGAAATGCTAGTGTGATAAGACCACTAAAGAAATAGAAAAAAATTTAACCACCGTAGATCGAACCGGTGACCCTCACTTTCGCGGCGCGCGCTCTACCAACTGAGCAAGGTGACCTGCCTTTATTGGTGATCTCTTTACAAAAACATTTCCCACTGTTGTCACCTGGCGTAGTACATGGGACAGCAGGATTGCTATGCAAGAGTGTCTAGTCCCAAGAAATTTTAAAATAATGACAACGATGATATAATATAAACACACACATACAGAAAAAACAGGTAAGGGAGAAAAAAAGATTAATTACATGAAGAGTAATAGCTCTGGAGAGGTCCATTCTTTGTTGCACCTATTAAAAATGTAATATGACGTTCTTATGGCTACTTCCGAGCACTTCATCATGGAATGTACGCATCTAGTGTATGCAAAATATGTCAAATATGCCTTATGAGCCAATTTTCAACGCTTATTTGGAACGCTTTGTGCACCATGGAATGTACGCATCTAGTTTATGCAAACTATGTCAAATACGCCTAATTAGCCTATTTTGAACGCTATGTGCACCATGGAATGTACGCTTCTAGTGTATGCGAACTATGTAAAATATGCATTATTAGCCTATTTTGAACGCTTTGTGCACCATAGAATCTACGCATCTCGTGTATCCAAACTATGTCAACTATGGTAAAGAGTGATTTATAACGAGGAGGTAAACCTCTCATATGCGTAATAATTTTTGTTCGTTTTAAGTTTTAATGCTGCTTCTTACTTTCAGTAGAAAAAACGTTTCATATTTATTTTTCATTGTTTTTTCAAATAATGCTAGAAAATCCTGCGCCCCCTTCATTGAAACTCTCTTTCCCCATGAGAAGTTTCTAAATGGATATATCCTCCCACGTAATCCTCTTCCCCTCAACTCTCCCCCCTAAACCAAAAAATCCCCCTGAAAACGTCTGAAGACTTCCCGTATTAAGATATGAGAAAGACGAGGGGGCAATTTTCTCCCTTATTGGAAAAATAGTTATTTTCTTGCATTTTCATTACAAATTACGTATATTGCCCCTCCCTCTCCATTAGAGTTGGAGAAATACCTTTTTTGGTTTTCTTTCTAAAAAATTCAGAGAAAAATTATTGCTCCTCTCCACATCAATGTGATTTGGCACTCTTGAGAAGGGGGGTGGATACCCTTGGAATAGTAGGGATTATTGTGGTCTAAAAGACCATTGCATGTCTAATTTCTCTTTTTGCTACTATGTAATTTTGCCACTTTTACCGGACGTTTTGAAGATGGACTTGTAGAAACAACGATGCGAAGTTTACTATGTGATTTTGCCACTTGAATACTAATTGTTTTTGTAAAATCTGACCTCATATTTCTTATAAATCCAGGTATCTAATAAATAGTTAACGTCAACAATTATCAAATAATAAAGACCTCCTGTTAAATATCTCTTAATTAGATCTATTATCATTCTAATTGATTTATGTTTAGGTTCAAACTATGAATAGCTACCAATGAATGTATAGGTTCGCAATCAAACCGTTCTTTGCGCGGATATCATGGGCAACAGCAACAACAACAACTAGCTTCTTGTCCCTTGTGACGTCGATTTTGTACCTTGTGACGTCAAAAATTGCCTCGTTTTGGGAGAACTTCGTTAAAGAATCACGTATATTGACTTTAACCCAGCCATGAAAGCAACACAAAGGCTAAAATTGCTTATTACAGTAATAGCTTTAATTTCGAGTACTTGGTATAATACAAGGTCCAAGGCCTCAACAGGAGGAAGACTTTCCGATAAAAACTTCTTCTGCTGTATGTTGGTTTTATCTTTATGAAAATTATTGTACGTTAATTTTTTCTTCGTGGAACATTTTTATTTTCTTTTTCTTCTTGAAACTGGTTGTAAGTGGATTTTTTGCTCGTGAACACTTGTTGTATATTTTTTTTATGACACATGCTGCATGTTGAATTTTTGGTTTGTGAAACTTTTTGCATGTGGATTATTTCTTCAAGAAACTTAATATATGTTGATTTTTGTTTCGAGAAACTTGTTACCTCCTCTTTTTTCCTTTTTGAAACTTATGACATGTCTGGTCTTTGGTTTTACGATAACTTTAGTATACTTTTCTCTGAGAAACATTTTTTCTGGAAGATATTTTTTTTTATAATGGATTGAAAGGCGAAAAGATATTTCTCCTATGTTACTGTGATGATCTAGGTTAAAATCGAGCAAATAGCTTATAAAACATAGCATTTTTAGAGTGAAAAGAGGAGATGGGCAAGCTTGTACAATCACGTAATATAAGTTCAGAATTATTTATTAAATAATTTCTTGTATCTTTAATTTTATTTATTTTATATTTTATTTGTACATGTCAGTAAAGAAAATGCTTATTTCGGGAACTGTCTGGTTACCGAAGTCTTCATACGGAAAACTGACAACATACAATGCTGACTGATACGTTTTTGAGGCTTATTAATTTGTTAAAAGAATAATAAAACTCATATACTAAAAAAGATTAATGATACAGCTTGGCAAAGCCTATTGTATATAAAATGGTAAGACAAAGGGTTCATACCACAAGCCTGGCTCCAATACCTTATTCCCAACTGTAAAGTGTAATAAAAATGTCACTGGTTGGTAAACAATCAATATTTCTTTTTATGTCTTGCTTTTTTCTTTGTCGATTCAATTTTACGCGTGGAAAAGTTGAAGGTAGGCTAATTGTCTAGGGTAAATTTTCGCCACGATTAAATTGTCCAGAGTATATTTCTGTCGGGAGGGGCATTCCGAGGAGCTGGAGCCAGATATTATGGCGTTATTTAAAGGCTGAACAGAAATTAAATAAAAAAAGAGTTTTTTCAACTTAAAATAAGAAGGAACATTAAAACTTAAAACGAACAGAAATTTATTGCGTAGATCAGGGGGTTTCCCCCAACGGTTAAACATCCAAAAATTCATCGATATGTCTTCTCCAATATTCTAGGCTATTGCTCGTGTCAGAAAAATGCAAGTGATACCATGTAAGTGGCCTATTTTACCTTATTTGAAACTAGAATTATTTCATAACAGCAAGATGTTTGGCCCCTAAAAAGAGAGATTTCTATCATCTTGTCACAAAATTCTTTTTGCTCACAAAGCATAGTAACAACAAAGTCCATCACAAATGATACCAGCTCCTTCTTCAGGTTCGTTTCATGCCAACCATGTTTTTCCTCGGTGAGACCTCTAGTGGATGGCTTCGGTGAGACATCTGGTGGGTGGCTTCCTGTGAGACCTCTGGTGGATGGCTTCGGTGAGACCTCTGGTGGATGGCTTCGGTGAGACCTCCAGTGGATGGCTTCGGTGAGACCTCTGGTGGGTGGCTCCCTGTGAGAGTTGCTTCGCGAACTTGTTCTTCCTATGGCGTTTCATATGCGACCATTAAGCAAGTTTCGTTCACCGAAACATGAGCTGCTTTTGCATTTTACAAACTTTAATTGCAGTTACAGTTACCCTCTCGTGATAGACTGCATCAGTTGTAAAACCTCTAGGGACCCCAGTTGTAAGGAATATTCAACTTGAATTCAATATCGACGGGTCTATAATAAAAGAGGTATATTAATATTTTAAAGCTCGAATAGATATTGCACTTCAAGTACCACTTTTTCATTCGTTTTGCATGTATTTTTGCATAGATTCGAATAGATTCGAATAGATATTGCACTTCAAGTACCACTTTTTCATTCGTTTTTCATGTATTTTTGCATAGATTCGAATAGATTCGAATAGATATTGCACTGAGAGAGAGAGAATTAATCTATTATTAGAGTACAAAGACAGGGAAAAAGTTATAAAAAATGACTTGCCTTTAAACTCCAGGGGGGGGGGGTGAGTGCTAAAATAAATAATAAATCCTTCATAGAACAATCAAAAGAAAAAACAAAACAAATAAAAAAAGAAAAGTTAAAGTGAACAAACAGATTCAAGGCTACTCACTAAAATTCTCCTAAGCTATATTCACAATTGGATACGAAAAAACAATCAGGACATGTAATTTTACTTAAAATCATCTAAACAATTCGTCCGTATCGCCGGTTTCGGTCAATATCCAGACCATCACGATGGGCAATATCCTTGCGATCACGCCCGAGGACACGCTGCAACTCGCCATAATCGGCTTCGGATCGCTGGGGATCCTGACGTTGAAATGGCGGGATCTGATGGCGGTGTTCTTCGATGAAAACCATGCGCGCTCCATCGGGTTGCGCCCCGAACGGCTCAAGGGGCTGTTTTTCATGCTGCTATCGGCCTGCTGCGTCGCCGCGTTGCAGACGGTTGGCGCGTTTCTGGTGATCGCGATGGTGGGGGGACACTGTCTCCCTTAGAAAATGCTAAAAAATGTATAAAAATACGAGAACACTAACAAAACAACAATGAAAACAACGCTCCTGTTATCATTTGTTCACCCATCCCCCCACAAAAATTTCCCGGTGGCATTCGTGTCGTCCCCGCCTCTCCAAATTATATAGCGGTAAGAAAGTGAACATAATCTTTTATGTAGCCTCTTTTTGCTTTCATCTCAAGGCTCACGGGGAGTTGGGAAATTGGGGCATTAAAATATACTTTTCGGGATTCAAGCACACTCGCAGCAACAGTAATCCACTTAACTTATATAACTTACCTAAGTACTTATATAAGAAGTGATCGTTAACCAGTTAATTAGTAAAAATAAACTCACTCACATTAAGCAGTGGTGAGTAAGGAAGTAAAAATATGTTTGATACCATTATTGGCTTTTTGCAAGACGGCGGCGCCTTTATTTATCCAATTGCTCTAGTATTGGTTGTTGGCTTAGCCATTACCTTTGAGCGCTGGTGGTTTTTAAGTTCAACCTTAAAGGCAAACAATGCCGCCTTGTCGCAGGTGCGATGTTAGATGGATTGTTAGGCAGTGTCGTATGAATAGTACAGGGGTTGTTTGTTGAGGTAGTACAGCGAGGTAGAAGTATTTAGATTATTGGAACCGAGGTAGTTGGATAGTGTAGTATTACATACTTAAGAGGCGGCAAATCTGTAGTGTAGAAGTAGTTAGGTGGTGTGGAAGTAGCAGATAGGTAGTGCGGTAGGGTACTCGCTTCTCGTCCTTTTGGCAAGGAATGGATGTAGTATCTGTTCTCATTGATGACAGATGCTTTCCATAATCCGCGAGAGTGACCGAAGAACACCCCGACCTCGTCGCTCGTCGCGCGGCGGGTGCGGAAGAATTGCCCGTGATCCGGGAAACCGATAGCTCATGGTATCTGCGTGAAGAGCGAGACGGGTTCATTCTTGGCCCGTACGAAAACAACGCGCCAAGCTGTTATGTGGATGGGCCGCGCCCGGAATCAGAATATGAGCTGTTCCAGGAAGACCTCGATCGTTTGGTGCCGCATATCGAAACGGCCATGGAAAGAGTGCCGGCATTTGGTGAGGTAGGCGTCAAACAAACCTATAATACTGTCTTTACAAGGGATTGCATCTCAGACACGATCGTGTGCCTGATAAGTGTAAACACTCGTTGCTTTATATTGGTAATGGTAAATGGCATGATCACATTTTAGACATTAGGAGAGAAAAAAGAAAACCTTCGAAGTTTTCAAAATAAAATATATTCTTTGATTTTCAGATGGAACTTATTTGTTTTCTACATCATTAAAACTACCACTAGAGTATATCAACTGCAGGGGTAAAATTCTAAACTAGGCCAACTACGGGGCCACTAACTAGGCCAATTTGTTACACTTTTTATTTATTTAAATTGTAAGAGCAGAAGTAGTAGTTGTATCATGCCCCAAAATTTGCAACTTTATACTCCCATTCGTTATCAATATATTTCCGAGGTGTCTTATTGGCAACTATAAACACGTGCCTTTAGATTTAGTTTAAAGCAAAATTTAGTTTTAAAGCGTCATAGGCAAATCGCAAAATTATGGGGGGTTGACATGCCCAATATCCCTAAAGACATAGTTGCTGAACCGTTCTACTATGATGAACAAAGTGGTTGTCTCAAAATTTTGCGTGGACCGATCAGCACGACGTTGTTGAGACGTGTCAGCGAGACCTGTTTGACGGTCATCCATCAACCCAAGACGGGATGGACGGACCGGGCGAATCCAGCCGGCGACGACGACCGTTTCGCGCCCTCGCTGCAAAGCGTGCAGTGCGCCGTCGCCTCGCCGATCCTGAATGCAGACCATCAAGTGATCGGCGTCATCTACGGGGATCGAACCATTTGTGCAACCGGTTCGTTCTCCAGCGGCATCAGCGACATGGAAGCGACACTGATCGAGATCCTGGCCGCCGTCGCCTTCGTAGCCGACTTTCTCGGAGCGAACTACATATTCTGCAAACGTCTTGATATCAAACGTGCACTGCCCTTCAGATATCGTTTATTCGAATTTGCGCACAAGTTCTGTCATACTCAGCCGGATTGTGTTGCGAGAGTGGCGAGTTCAACGTGCTCCTATTTCTTGGAGCTTAGACAATAATGGCACTTAGCAAATACTTTCAGATAATCGTTGCTATCGGTATTCTCTCGAATTCAGGAACAAGCTACGCAAGCGCTCCGAGTGACGCACGCTCTTGGATGAATCAAACGCATTTAGTAGATCTCTTTTTTTTACCAATCTTCGAGCTGAGAATTTTTATGAGCACGTCGAAGAGGAATGGTGCCTATTTCAGCACATTTCAGCGCGTGATTTATTTGTGCCAAGTTGGATATGAGTCCAATCGAAATATTCTCTTCGCTTTGTGGCGGCAGAGCGCGATTACATAAAAGACTGAAAGGTACTTTGATTTTGCTCCTTCTTTTACTACTTTGACCTCGTGACTGCCGTACGAGGCAACAATATGGTCTATGTTAGTAATACTTCACTTTATCTGCTGAAGTCTCTTCTCATTCCTCTTTTAAAATAGATATTCAAAGATGCCTTATCATATTCTAGGATAGAGGCCTACTGCCTCAAAATAAGAATTCCTAATAAAGGAAAAAAGCTGCAGTTCGCTTTTCTAAGTTACACAATGGGTTAATTATTGGTTGACTATCCCATGATGCTATCTTTGGGGCTTAAACTTCACCTTTGGCAACCATATGCACAGGCTAAAACTTGATAAACAGCCCTAGTAAAAGATGAGTTGCAAAATTTCATGAAATCGGAAGTCGCCAATTGGGCTTATTCACCTTTGGCAATGCGCTGATCCATTTATCGATAAGCTTAATTATATATCGTTATCGCCTGGCCTCTCGAAATTTATTCTATCTGATATTGGGTCTGGCTCTGACTTTTGGCACGATTGCAATCCCCGTTCAGTTTGACGGTAGCTGGGTCACGATGCTGTGGGCGGGCGAAGCCGCTTTGCTTTTCTGGATCGGCCGTACTCGCGCCGCGCCAGTTTACGAAAAAATTTCTTATACCCTTTTGCCGCTGCCTGGATGGCTACGGGTTCAACGACTCCCTGTCCACGGACACCAACTGGGTGTTCACGCGCGGATGAGTCAACCCTCGTTTATATTTGATACCGAGCTGAAAACCTTTGATGTGCAAGTTATCCAGGCATCTCACAAAAGCCCCGTGCTGGTGGATTTCTGGGCAGACTGGTGCGCCCCCTGCATAGTGATTGCACCGATACTGGAAACCGTTATCCCGGCCTATAGCGGCGACATCGTGCTCGCCCGGCTGGAAGTGGATGAAGGTGAGAACATGAAACTTGCATAACCAATTCGTATTACTGCTATCTTTAGACCACCAATGCGCATTTTTGTATCTTTTGTATATAAGTAACATAAATATGCAGATCATGAGTATCTTTTGTAGAATAGGTAAAAACCCAAGTGAAGTTTTTACATGTTTCATATATTAAGAAGCGTAACCAATGTTTGTATCTTTGTTGACTATGTAGCATAAACAATTCGTATTACTGCAATCAACATCAATGCGCATTTTGTAAGTTTCGTTGACTTAAGAACATACCAAATGTGTAATTTGTTTTGTGTTGGAACAAGGAACAAAGGGAGCGGCGCACGGTTGGTGTCGTTTTTGCTCAAGATCCCTCCCAGGCACAGGCACGACAAGCTGTCGTTTCTTGTTCGTCTCAAATCGTAGGGGGAAACCCAACGTCAGATTCCCACCCGATTTTGTCACAAACACAATGATACGACTGTGATGTTCAGGTGACCCCTCCCCCTCAAGAAATCTCCGACAAGATCGCGTTCTTGATGAACAACTTGTCAGAAACCAACCTAGAGAGTGCTGTGACGGAAATGCGGAACTTTTTGCTCAAAAGTTTAAAACAAACTCTAATTTGAAACGAAATTAAAAGAGCGGTGGCAATCAGGGAGGTGGTCTTAGAGGCACATGCCACCCCAAAAAACATTAAAAGTTATACTAATTACGGGAGTGAAGCGGCGAGTAACACCAACAAAGGAGGCCAAGGTCGTTAGTGCACCCCCAAGCATTAATTTTTTAACTACCCATTTAGGAGATAATCTATTTTTAATTCAAGGGGAACGCCTAGTTCAGACTAAAAAGACGTCGCTAGAACTCTTTATGTACACTTATTCAAAGACTAAACCTTATAGCTTAGACTTTACCTTATCTTCTAGACATTTTTTTCCGTGGAGCTAAAAAAGGGGTGGTTTAAGATTAGTCATTGGGTAATTTTATGTTTCATTCTTTGTCCGTAATTGCAATATATCTATAACTTTTAATTCAGAAGAAGACTTGAATTAACAAAAGAAAATTCTTACCATTGTTTATCCCTGATTGCTGTGTATATGGTCTATTTCTTATTTGGATATTTATACGTATCATGTTATAAAATACATTAAACTTACTTTTGTGGGAATGGACACAGAATGCCGCCCTGATCAATTTTTTCTGGAAGCGATTTTACAGCGAGGCCCAGGAACTGCCTCTCGATATGTTTGATATGGATAATATTGCTGAAGAGGCGAATATCTGTGATGAGCAAGTTGATGACGGTAATGGTGGTACACATGCTCGTTATACCTGTGATGGAGTTATTGATTTAAGTCTTGGGACTGAATCAGTCGAAGATAACCTGCTCTCCAGTTGCGGTGGAACCTGGGTGGAGGTCAACGGCGGGTTTGAGCTGAAGGTGGGTAACTTTAAATCTTAAAACAAAATGAAATTATATTTTATATGAGGGGGATTGCCGCCTCCTAAACTCTGCACCAGAGCTTAGATACCAAAACACAGTTATGAAAACTCCTATCTTGCCCATAAGAAGCTTTTGGTACAGAGCTCTGAACTTATCGCCTCCTTTAAGCCCAAGCTCTGACGCGTAGATGATACTACAAAACCAACTGCGGGAACGCAATTTGTTTGTTGCACACACAGCTTAGATAACAATATTGGTACTAAGCTGTGCTGCCAGTTTCCCGCTGCGTAAACACTTAATTCTAGGTTACAGTGAGTATGGGTAGGCTACACCAACTAAAAAAAGTTACAAACCCCTCTTTACTGAAGATAATTGTAGCCTAACAGTCGATTATTACTTACAAGTCCCCTACATGTCTTACCACTGGAACCAACTCGGTATTACCATCAAATACACTGGAAACGAATAATAGGTACACCAAATAGCAAAATTTGCAAATCCCTCACTGCCGAAGATGATTATGAGCTAAAAGCCGACCTTCCCTACTTACAAGTACCCTACATCGAAGTTAGGCAGCTGAAACTGAGGAAGTATTTACGTGAGATGGGTAGCATCACCGATACTTTTATTACTTATTCTTTTGTTTCAAGTGTCTGCAAATTTTGAAGTTACATTATTGTTTAAGGGCGTATCGAGGATTTTTGTTCGAGGGGGGTAGGTATTTTTCCGGGGAGAGGAAGTAAAATAACTTGAAAAAATGCATCGAAGATTTGTTTATATGCATTATTGCTACGTTTTTACGGGTCAGACAAAAATTTTTGGGGAAGGGGTTTAAACCCGTTAATTTTAGGGGTTGTTTCCCCCTATTTTCTTAAATGCTGCAAATTTTCTCAGGCTCGCAACTTTTGATGGGTAAGACTAAACTTAGTAAAACTTATATATTTAAAATCAGCATTAAAGTGCGATTCTTTTGATGTAACTATTGATATCAAAACTCAATTTTTTATAGTTTTGGTTACTATTGAACCGGGTCGCTCCTTACAACAGTTCGTTACCACGAACTGTTTGATGAGCATTGTCAAATGTCGAAAACCATGTAGTGACAAAGATATGCCCAGGATTATACAATAGGTTACTTAGTGAAGTGGTCCCGAGGCTACTCTGATAAAACGATTCTTGTGGACAGAGAAGCGGAGTTCTGGCCACACGAAACAGAGACTTCATTGGTAAAAAAATCTTGTGACAAAAGTATTTTTCGTTCTTCTTATTTGTTCAATACTTCCCATAAAAAAAAAACTGACCAGGAAGAACTTCTAAGTTCTTCCAATTCACGAATTTTCTATGGTCAATCGAATTGAGTTGCTCTTGTTCTGCAACTTACAGGTTTATATTTCATAGTAATAAATTGGGGCAAGGCCGGAATCGTTAACCTCAACGGGAAGACTAGGCCAAGAAACATGAAAACTCACTATCAACAATTCAATGCCAAGAAATTTTCATTCCGTGATGATCCCGTACTCGTACTTGAAAATTTCTGGTCCGAACAGGAAACGGCTATGTTTCGTGAAGCCATGACTCGCGCCTCATGGAAAACCTTGGCGGACCTTCCGCCTGTCGCACAGGCATTTCAGAATTGTGGGAATTGGGTCAAGGCCGAGATAGGCCGTACAGAAGGAGAGATGCTTCTCAATGATCGACGTGCTGCCGTTCGACGGCGCGGCCGCCGACGGCGTCGTCAGCGTGGAAGAGACACGCCTGCCCAACGTCACCCACCGGATCTTCCCGGCGTGGCACACCTTCATCATGAATCACCCCGAGGTGGTCGCCGCGTTGCTCGAGTTCCTCGATGGGACCGCTCAGAGTGCGTCGCGGTAGGCGCCCGGCGTCGTGTTGTGCCAACGCCGGAACGCCCGGAAGAACGACGCCTGCTCGTCGTAGCCGAGCAAGTACGCGATCTCGGCCAGGCCGAGGCTCCTACTTTTCTCTACAGTACACCAAGTCCTCTGTAGTCTCAAATTGAGACTTTAACAGAAGCTCCACTATGGACGCTCACCTTTCTAATTCCTATTGAGTTTCCTTAGAAAAAAGAGTGCTTGTTCCCTTATTTACTAGAAAATTGCTGATAAGTAAAACCACCTAATTGGAAAATAGTATCGTGGTGAGTCTTGATTAAAACAGATGGAAGGTACAAGTATAGATTTAATACTTTGTTGAACATATTAGTATATTGAGAAAAAACTATAATACAAAATGCTGACAGAAATTAAACTTTTACAGCAACTTGAAACGGTTGATATTAACGGTGCAAATACCATCATATGAACAATCTAATATTTTTGCTGTACTCACCTGCCGACAATGAGACAGTGATGCAATTCAAATTGCATTTAGTCAGAAGACGTGAACTTTACGTTAATTTCTTGGGCCAGTCTGATTATTGGATATAATTAGGAGGTATTAAAGCTCACCTGCAGCTATGGATACATGGATGAAGATGATTAAGTCCCTGGCCTTAAATATGGAAGACAGTGATGATGTCTCTCTTCAAGTCTCCGTAACTCGATGCTACATTTTCAAAAAAGAACGCGATCTTAATTATTGACTCTAAAACCTACTTCATTTAGGTCTCTAGGGACAAAAATGTGAGTTAAAATCTTTAGTATTTTTTTTATATTTTATTTCTATGTTGTTTTCGGTTTTTGTTGTTTTAATTAGCTTCTCTCTCTCTTTCTGTCTTTTTTTTCTCTCCCTCTCTCCCCCTCTCTCTCTTTCTCTCTCTCCTTCTCTCTAATGAGAAATGAATTGGGAATGAATTGAACGGAAACACTTAGTTTGGGTTATGTATTAGTGATACTTCTGTAGATCCATATTGATGCTGTGTCATGGTAGATCTTTCTCACTGATAAATACCAGACAGAATCATCGTCTTGAGCAGGGACCTCGTCATTTTCTTTAGAATTTAGTAGTCTTCTTCGTCGGAATGCCTTCATCGGAGTCTTCATCGTTTTGTTCATTCGCTGTCTTGGGGAAAAAAAAAGTCCTCATTATTCTCTCTTCTGTATTTGTATTATGGAAAGGCAGTTTGGTCCTTGTTATTATTTTTACTCTCTTTTGGTCTCGGAAAATACTCGATGGGGATGTCCGCGAGACCGAGCGTTTCGATGTAGAAGCGATGCAGGCGATCAACGTCCTGCGCCACGTAATTGATATGATGGAATTCGAGCTTCATGGCGGCATGATCTTTCGATGTCGTCTCAGGCCGGCGGCCTATCTGTTTTGAGGATGCGCCGCAGTGATCTTCTGCGCAACCTCATCCACGGAGACCGGCAAAGCGCGGGCGGAGAGATAAGCGGCCCCAGGCAGAAGCGCGGCGTTCATTTTGACCGACTATTCATTTAATTTTCCGAATGTTTTGAATGATTTTGGAAGTGCATTACTTTTTTTGTTATTATGTTATTTGTTATTTGTTTTTTTTTTTCAGTTGCTATCCACCATTCATATTGAAGACACCTAAACTCGTTTAACCAGTGTTATAATTTGCTCATGTCATACCAGATTGATTTGGATTAGCCTGCTGCCAACCTAATTTGGATAATACCTGGCACTGTTTGAAGCTGGGGAGGTCATAAAAAGCCCCCTTTGCGTGTAAGTCTTTGTATCATGTTTACGCAATTCCTCAATCGTCCGGGCACCGGTGTAACCCATCCCGGCGCGAAGGCCTCCGACCAACTGGTATACGTAATCGCTTAATGGACCCTTAAATGGAACACGCCCTTCGACGCCTTCTGGGACCAGCTTTCCACCCTGCGTGCTTTCCGTCTGTCGGTAACGTTCACTGGAGCCCTTAACCATGGCCCCCAGCGAACCCATGCCGCGGTAGACCTTGAAGGTTCGACCCTGGTAGAGGATTGTCTTGCCAGGACTCTCCGCGAGACCAGCGAATAGGCCAATAACGCCTTTACAACTAATGAGATGTTATCGGGCTCGATTTCCATTTAAGCCACTTTTCAAGAGCTCAGATAGGGGAGTTTAATTAACGTTTACTATCCAGAAGCACAAAAGAGATGTATTACATAAATGAACATAAGAATTAAAACAAGAATTAACGGGCCATTTAAAAATCATTGTGTGCACATATAATTGACCATTTTCCATTTCACCAATCAATGGATCAATCAGTCAATCAATCAACCAATCAATACAGAATACATTTTACCAATCAATCAATTACAAAAATGGAAGGGTATTTCTTTGAATTTATTAAAGTTTTCATGTTTGATTCCAGACGGAAGCAATATTTAAATAGATACAGTGCTCATAATTTGAAAGCACCTCAATTTATGAACATTGTCATGGTTTCACCCCCCCCCATGATTCTGGGGGGACCTAAGTTTTTGAAGTCTCTTATTTTATGGGGGGACCTATGATTTTGGGAAAAAAGTGGGGGGACCTGAACTTCTGGGGGGACCTGACTAATGTTTCCCAATTCTGGGGGGACCTGACACAAAGAGCGGATTTATATTTTCTTTTAAGGATAAAACTAAAAAGGTAAATTTGTTATAAATCCAATTGATAATGAATTCATGAAGTAGTTACATAAAAGCCCTAACTTCAGCCCGTCTGTTCATTGTAACTATTTAAGAGTTGCATTAATACTAATAGTTTTCTATCGGAGAGACGAACCTTATATACAGAAAATTTATGTAAAAAAATGATTTTCCAAGTTCCATAGCGGTCGTTCATCATATCTAGAACGTGTTCAAATGCTATGTTCATCTAAGTATGTTAATTATAATTTCGTCTTATTATTCATTTGCAGTGAGCCAAAATCAAAACACACATTAATTCAAAAATGTTCAGAAATTGAATTAAAAAAACAAAACAAGTCTTTTCAACTGAAAGTTAGGAGCGACATTAAAACTTCAAACGAACAGAAATCATTCCTTATATGAAAGAGGCTGTCCCCTCCTCAACGTCCCGCTCTTTACGCTACAGTTTTAAAAAGTAGAATTGAGACAAAGATTTAAACTTTAGCGTAAAGAGCGGGACGTTGAGGAGGGGACAGCCCCTTTCATTATCCTCCAGGATACTGAACATACATTCTGTGGCTATGAAAGTCTCTGGTGAATTAATCTTCATAGTCTGAAAAAGCCGAACAGTCATGAAATATGACTCAGAATGTAAGGCAGATGGGTTAACATTACTTTAAAACAGTAGGCCCTATTCCACCATGCTCCTAGTGTACTCCTACTGCTACCCTTACCCAACTGCTCTCTACTTCTACCCTACTCTTACCCTACTCTTACCCTACTCTTACCCTACTCTTACCCTACTCTTACCCTACTCTTACCCTACTCCCTTTTTTTTACTGTCCTTAGAAAAGTGGGCATAGATATTTCGTACCAAGTCTTCTAGTATCTTGGGAAGTGACAAGCATGCATAGGATGAACATAAGTGAGTAAGATGGCACGAGCATTTCACATTCAAGATATGAGGCACCATGGCTTTCATTAGCTTTGAAGCAGATTTATTGGCTCCAAACATGACTTTAGTAGTATCAGCAAAAAATCCAACAATATTTTGCCCGGGAATCGAGTTTTAACAATGACTTGTTTGATGCAGTTAGTCAGACCCTCAGCTAGCTGACTTGCGGGGGACCCTATTGGATTTCAGCATCAAACCATTTCAAAGAGTGATAAACTTCACAAAATCGCTGCTATTTCTACGGCTTCCGTAAGTCATAGAGTATGTAAGTTGACAATTACGAAAATGCGGCCATCCTTGAGTTGATCTATGACATTGGGTAGACAATTTCTGGGGCATGCGAGTTTGTAGATGCTATAACGATGGGAGTGATACGAATCATTTTGTTTTCACAAGGGCATAACATACCTACGAGCAAGTATTATCAGGCATGTGTTATATTTGTTGGGGTTCTAAAAACCTTTAGCATAAAGAGCGAGGTATTTAGGAGGAGATAAATACCTTGCTCTTTATGCTAAATGTATATTTGTTTTCTTCTAATCATTCTGGATTTTGTAGGAAGCATTTTGTATTTTGCAAAAATCATTTTTTGTTTTGTTAGAACTATTTTGTTTTTAGTTCGAGCTTTTTGTTTTTTGTAAGAGCTATTGCGAGTTTTGTAGGATGAACTTTTGTTTTGTAAGAGCTAGTTTGGATTATGTTACAACTTTTTGTGGTAAAAGTATACTATAGTATAGTATATTACAGTATAGTATAGTATAGTGTAGTATAATATAGTATAGTATAGTATAGTATAGTATATTACAGTATAGTATAGTATAGTATAGTATAGTATAGTATAGCATAGCATAGCATAGTATAGTATAGTATAGTATAGTATAGTATAGTATAGTATAGTATAGTATACTATAGTATATTACAGTTAAGTATACTATAGTATAGTATATTACAGTATAGTATAGTATAGTGTAGTATAATATAGTATAGTATAGTATAGTATACATTTTAGAATCCACAAGCGAATATGTCCATTAATCCTGGGCTAAAAAGCTTACTTTTTGTAATTTTTTTGGTAAAATTCTAGTTTAGTGACTTCTTGCTATCTCGGAAAGGGGCTAGGTTAGGAAATTGAAACTTTTGGGGATGGGTGTACAGGCTAAAGTATGTCCCGCGAAGGTATTTTAATGTACCCACCTCCACTCCTTCTCCCTCTAGAGGGTCCTGAAATTCGCCTACATGGCAGGTCTGTACCTATTGAAATTTTGACAAAACATCATTTTACCCCTTTAGCTTAATATAGCCTAAGCCAATATACGTACCGGCGCTGAAACTAGGTTAACTGTTAGTGTAGAACTTCAGGACAAACAAGCTATTGAAGGCATCAGGATGGTCTAATCAACCTCGGTGCAACCTGTCGAGTTGCATCAAGTCAGGTGACTTGATTCCGAGCAAGAGGGCGCTACCAAGTTTTATTCCCCCCCCCCACCACAGAGTTTTTCTCTGATTTGGATAGTGGTCATAAAATGCAACTCCCTCCCTCCCTCCTCAATAAATTATTTTGTGGTATCGGTCTTCTGGCAAAAAATACCAAGTTCCACATTTTTGTAGATAGGAGCTTGAAACCTCTACAGTAGGGTTCTTTAATACGCTGAATGCGATGGTGTGATTTTCGTTAAGTTCTTATAACTTTTAGAGGGTGTTTCCCCCTATATTCCAAAACAAGGTAAATTTTCTTAGGCTCTTAACTTTTGATGAGCAAGAATAAATTTAATGAAACTTATATATTTAAAATCAGCATAAAAATTTGATTCTTTTGATTATCTATTAGTATCACTTTTCCTAAAATGATTGTTTTTATTTTCAATTAAATACAAACCATATTTCAATTAATATAGCTCAAAATAATGAGAAAAAAGGAACCGATGTTTTAATTAGCACGTTTTCAAACTAAATGGAGCATGCTCGCCTAGGTTCTTGAATGGCTCTTTCTTTCTTTTCTCCTCTTATCATCTTCCTTCTCTCAGGAGCCAATTGATGGTGTTCTATTCTTTATTTGTGCTAAAGCATTTCCGAATTACCAGTTTATTGAATTCCCCGTGTCAAAGAATCATTAGCTCCCATTTGTTTTGAACCAAAACTCTAAAAAATAGAATTTTCATACCAATAGTTACATCAAAAGAATTGCATTTTAATGCTGATTTTAAACATATAAGTTTCATCAAGATCAGATATACCTATCAAAAGTTACGAGTCTGAGAAAATTTGCCTCATTTTAGAAAATAGGGCGAAACACCCCCTAAAAGTCATACAATCTTACCAAAAATAACACCATCAGATTCAACGTATCAGAGAACCTTATTGTAGAAGTTTCAAGCTCCTATCTACGAAAATGTGGAATTTCTTATTTTTTGAATACAATGAGAAAGTGTTCCTGACTCAAAAAACTTTCACGTATACCAATAAAACTAACTTTACCTTGAGAATCAGAGAGAAATTGCAACACATTATTATAACACGTGGTTAGGTGGCAATTCCAGGTACATAAACTCAGTAAATCGGCTTCTGCGGGGTTTAACTGCGAACATTGAACATAAGCACTGTTTCTCAACTGTTTAAATTTAACTTGGTTCATACAAAGCTCAATATCTAATATTAATTAATGAATTTCCCCGTACCCACTGACTGGAGGAGATTAAAAAGTCAGCTCAAAGATCTTCTGTTGTCATAATTTCTATATCTTTTAGCACACCTCAAACACATGCTCTTATAGAAGTACTGCCAATAGATTTCAGAGCGTTAGAATTAAGTATGTCAAGATACGCAAAGAACGGTCGAGGGTTAGGTTATGTTAGGGGCGCTGTCAAGATACTCCCCCCCCCCCCTTATGTGCAAGTATATTGCCCAAATTGTGTTATTATATAAACTAAAGGTTATATGGTTATGTTTCATGAGGATTAACCTAACTTCACTTCTTGGTTGACCTCTGCCACTGACACAAGTGAAATTAACTAGAAGTATCTACCAAAACTTTCTAAACCAGTGGCCTAAAGAAAAAAAATTCTTTTTAGGGGGAGGGGGATATTTCGAACTTTTGAATCTAAAGCACTGCAAGACTATAGTTCTAAAATTTCTGGAGTCTTTATATTATCACATAAAACATTTTTATCCCTTATTTTAACGCTCCCCAATAGCCCTTAAGTGTAAAACTAATGTTGAATCCTACATGTGGAAAGTTTTTCTTTAAAAATGTATTATCTGTACAGCATCCGGTCTTGATGTTCTCTGTGATTAAATAAGGTCCCATTTACGTAGGCAACACCCTTGATTTTGACAAAGGGGAATGCACGAAACCGCATCATCATCAACGACACATTTTTGTGCCCATTGGCAAGAGCATTGGCAAGAGGGCTTCTAGGCCTTCTAGGAATGTATATAGTATCTGTTCTTAATAATGACACATTTTTTTAAAATGATCCGTGAGATGTGGTCCTACTGGGTGGTTGAGCGTACCTTATGGCTTGCTTCTCTGCCCCAGTAGCCTAAGAGTTGCAACATAGAATTTAATATCAGAACAAACAAAGGTATTTTTCTACTAGCAATCTTACTGAATGGGTCAAGAATGACATGTAATCACAGCCAAACATTTTGTTATTGCTAAAGGATCACCCACTCAACTTTTTAATGCTAACTGACAGAGTTTCAATAATAAAGTGTCTACTTTAATATATTGCAGGTGATTTATATTGTAGTGGTGAATGTGTTTGTGAGTGATTTTTCGTTCGAAAACACGTTAAAGGGGGACATCGGTATTACCAGCTCACTGTCAAACGCATCGAGGCAGTCACAAGATCGATAAGGTCAGTGCTTATATTACTAGCACAGGATCGCTTTAATGGCAATTAAGAATTGTCGATGTTTGCTTTCTTTGATGCCTTTTCGTAACATCGTTGATGGCCATTCCTTCCCAATTCATCGATCAGTAAACAATAATTATTAATAAGCTCTCTAAAAATTAAACAGAGGGGGCAGCGCCATCAAATCAAAATAGGGGTGGCGTGGTTGAGATAAAAACCGAAGGGTTCTCATCCAGTCGCGGCGTGGCACCTGTTTTTTGTTATCGTACGCTCTTCACAAAACATAAAGACTTTTCCGGGACCGGAAACTATAGTCAAGGCATTACCCGCCCGCTTGATTAAAGCCTCAACAAATACCGGCAAGATTTTCCGGACTTGATCGTTTACAGGCGTACAATTGTAATCCAGATACTTACGACCTCGTGCGACTACCGGATGTAGACGTCTGTAACCTAGATTATTTCACCATGTACCGTTTCTAAGAAACACTTTCCGGCACTGGTAAAAATTACCATCTAGATATCTGTCAGTGTTTTTTCCTTATTTATAAATAAATTCGCAATGTCAATATTCCTATATTTTTTAGAGATGTTTGACCACTGAAATCTCTAGTGTGTTCTTGAGCATCCTCATTCACTTTCTTATTATTCTAAACTTGTTTATCGAAATAGTCCATTCCTTTATTCTTCACTTCGGTGAAATTTCAAGCAGTTGGAACCTTTTTTGATTTAAAAAAATGTTAAGTTCAAAAATGTCTTTTTTTTTCTCATAGGGTTAAACTGATTTCGTAAATCTGAAATTGTTTTGTTCTTTAGTCAATCTTGCCATGTTTTCGCCTCACCTCAGTGGGTAAGGGGAAATTAATTAATTATAATTATCAATTGTGTTTCTGCTTTGAGCCTTCATCAGTGCCAGAGATATATAAGTACTCAGCAGACACATAGGATTTATCATATATTCATCACGGAGTGGAGCATTACCACAATAGCTTGCAATTAAACGACGCTGACCGGATTCAAACCTGGGACCTCATGATTACTAAACCAACGCCTTAACCATTGAGCCATCAAGGCTCAAAAGCTAAGGTGAAGATTTGATAAACATTAAAGTCAATTCACAAAATTTTTGTAAATATTGTATTTCATTGAAAAAAGTCAAAACACTCCAGCATAATCGCAAAATACAAGTACTTATCGACGCCTAGATCATTTAAAAGCGATAAGAACAGACGCAAATAGAACATAGTACATTCACCCTGTGTGTTACCCCAGAATATGGAGACTTCCCGCGTAATTTTTTGCATTTACCGTATATTTAACCTTTTGGGGGATTTTGAACTTTTTCCTTATGTGTCTCTGCTCAGAAGGAAAAAGGTGGGCTCGTATAGTGATATAGCATTCGATAAGCCCTATATACAGTACTGGCGGACACAGGACACAACTGTACTGTACTGAATCATCGTTTTGACGATTTTGTTACGTGCGACGTGGGTGTAAACCCCACGATTGTCCAACGTTTCGGGTCATTCGAAAGCAAAAAAAAACACCGCTTTGTTTGTCCAACACCATGCCCGCCATCGTAGCAAGAGTCATTTTTGTATAACTCTGGACTTAGCATAGGGAAACCACATCTTGATTGATCAATTGTCTATTGTCTGACGATTTGGTTTGTTTTTATGAAACTGTAATATGATGCTAAAGATCAAAAGAATGTTGAGTAGCATCGGAGTTGAACACTTTGGCCCTTTTTTGCGCTAGTAACTTCCCTTAAATTAGTAAAATTTCACATACAAGTTCAACATAGTTCTTATTTTGGTTTTATATCATCAAACAAAAATATGATCTTGAAGATACAATAAAATGTTTAGGAACAGCAGGGTCGAATATTTCTGGTTTTTTTTTGTACCATCATATTAAACTTCACTAGTAACTTCCCTAAAATTTTTCATATACGATATCATGGCTGCTTTACTTGCACTCCCAGGATTCCCTGTACAACGTGCAAATAAACGAAAAAACGGTGATGCTAATAATCCTGCATTAAAACAAAAACGTACTTTTTGTGGTTCTGTTGTTGATTTTGTTGATTTTGTTGATTTTGTTAACTTGTTGTTGGATGATGATGACGACGACGACGACGACGATGCCAACGAGGGGAACCATACAAATAAGATAGACCAACCAATACAGAATGCACCGTGTGGATGGATAGCATAAAAGGTTTCTAATCAACATACCACAGAAATTATGTTTCCCTCAATACGTAGACGAGGAAATGGCGATTATAAAATCGATCTTCTTGGAAAAAGGCTGCCGTGAACCAGCTCTGAACTCAATCATACGAGCTGCAAATGTGACTACTGTCCCTGGTTATGGGCCGAAATGCTGCCCTGTTTACTTAAGACTGTCATGATGGAAAGATCATCGGAGCTTTACGAAAAGAGAATCACTAGAGCAATTAAAGAATGGTGTGCCTTTAATGATAGGACCATAAACCGTTTTATTGTTTCTTTCTTTCTTTCTTTCTTTCTTTCTTTCTTTCTTTCTTTCTTTCTTTCTTTCTTTCTTTCCTTTTTTCTTTCTTTCTTTCTTTCTTTCTTTCTTTCTTTTCTTCTTTCTTTCTTTCTTTCTTTCTTTCTTTCTTTCTTTCTTTCTTTCTTGCTTTCTTTCTTTCTTTCTTTCTTGCTTTCTTCTTCCTTTTTTGGTTCCTCCATCAGTGTTTAAATACTACCTCGTCCCGTAGTTAGTTACTTATTATCATGACTGTTTGTCTGTCTGAATCCTTGATCATGGACCATTAAGATGTTTACGTATTCGCTATTCAATTCTCGATTGTAATTAATCGAATATCAGGGCTTGTTACGTTTATGTTTATTGTAATACGTTTGAACTGCGACTGCAAGAGATATTTTCATCAAGTGATCATAAGTGAAAAACTCGACAAGCTCATTTTCCATCTACTTGATTTATGGTAGGGGTAAGGGTTCATGACAACGTTCATGATAACGTTTTCGGTCCGGTCTCCTCTTTGAAATATGGGGTGCATTTTCAGACTGTTACGTAACGGTGAAGAGATATGTCACAAAGCCCAGAGGGAAGACTAAAACAACATGGCTGGAAACTGTAGAGAAAGATACGTGTAAATTAGGGTGGTGGTAATACGTTTCGGTAAACTATAGCAGATAGGCACAGACTGAGCGACACAAAATAAGACCATGTGGCAGAACCTGACTCGGCGCGCTATGTCTTTTTAGGAGACGAAAAGGCGTACTAGAGTGTGTGTGTGTGTGTGTGTGTGTGTATGTGTGTCTGTAAATTCTGCGCAAATTGGCTTTGGCTGTTCTCTTAACAACATTGAAAGTATGAAGGGGCATCCACCCTTGTATATCGAGCAATTTCTGTTCCTTTCAAATTTCAATATCGCTCTTAGCAATCATAATGAAAAAACTCTTATTATTTAGAATTGTCTTATATCCTGGTACATTCAGGTACCAGAAGATAAAGGTATCTAAACTGTTTTTATTTTGTACAATCAACTGTATTTTTTTGAAGCTCCAAAGTTAGGTGTTTTGACCTAGCTGGTATCCTTAAAATTTGTTAGAACCTAACGTAGATTTCATTATTTTTATTTTCGGTTATTGCACATTTGAATGTTTGTACAATAACATATTCAATACGTTTAACATTCATAAATCAGTAATGTTATGGGTTAATCTCTTACGAGCGTTTTTTTGCCTTAGCTTTGCTCTGTCTTAAAGTGGCCCTCCAGTCCGTCAATGGACCTTTATTACACAGAAATCCAAAACGAGGCCGGACCCGCAAAGAGCTCGTCAGGCCGCAGGTTTACTTTAAAATTAAGGCATAAAAAGGAGGGCGTTATATATGTTTGCGAACAATATTATAAAAAGGATGAATAATGTAATTGATGTACTGTATACTGCTAGCAATAGAGCTAGGGACAAGCCCAGTTCAAAATTCTTCTATAGAGTATTGTTCATCTGCAGTCTATGAGTTTCCTTACCCGCCTGTAGCTAATACAGTAGCTATCATTGTGACTTAGAGCCTGCTGAACAAAAACTGAAACAGCCAACCATTGGCAAACAAATCAGTTACAAGCTATGAAGTATCCTCGGATGAATGTATTCTACTATAGCTGATCTCTGTTGTTTTGCTGCTGTCGTTGCCGTCTGTTCAGGAATATTTTGAACGCTTTGTGCACCATGGAATGTACGCATCTAGTGTATCCAAACTACGTCAAATATGCGTCATGAGCCTATTTTGAACGCCTTGTGCAACATAGAATGTACGCATCTAGTGTATGCAAACTATATTAAATATGCCCATGAGCCTATTTTGAACGCTTTGTGCAACATGTAATGTGCGCATCTATTGTATCCAAACTTTGTTAAATATGCGTCATGATCCTATTTTGAACGCTTTGTGCACCATGGAATGTACGCATCTAGTGTATCCAAACTATTTCTTTTTTATATTGTTCAGAGAAAGTGTGCTTATACTTCTGTTAAAAAAAAAAATATAATTTGAATATAAAAATACTGAATACAGGGGAAACGTTTCTGTCGGTTTCCAGTTTCTTTTTTTTTACTGGCTTAAGCGGTGGCGTCAATTGATATGGGGGAGGTCACGGGCATGTACACACCGTATATTTTTGTCCCATTCTCCCGAATTTTGAAAAAACAACCTTTTAGGGGACCTTTTAGGATTTGGTGGAAAATGCCTTTTTTTTATTTTCATTGAAAATAAAGGTCAAAATAGTGTGTTAGTTGGTGATGGTAAAGCAACCTACTGACTAGAACGGGAACTGTCTCGTTGCTTAAATCCTTTGTTTGTTCCATAGGATATTTTGTTGCCGAGAAGTTGCCTGATAAATGCACAAAATGCACAAAATGAGTTGCTGAAATTTCTTATTGAAAATTGGATAATATTAGTTGTGAATTCACATAACGTTGTGTGCGTTTATGTTGAAGGACGTTGTCGGTTGTAGGATTTGCTTAATGATAGCTTTGGTGGATAACTACGTGTTGTAGTAGTAGTAGTAGTAGTAGTTGATATATGAAGATCCGTCTTCCGTAGCCTTGAAATTTGAGAGAGTGTAAATACCCTCACACTTTTCTAAAATGTGGTGGAATTGATTTATGTAAATGGGCACAAAGAAATCAGACCTGACAATATCCTCTAGAAATTCTATACCATTGAAGAGTCCCACTTAACTGGGAACACCACAGTACCCGGAGAGGAAAGGAAAGGAGCGGAGAGGAGAGGAGAGGAGAGGAGAGGAGAGGAGTGGAGAGGAGAGGAGAGGAGAAATTGGGTCTTCAAACATTTTAATTTTTATTCTTCGAAAATTGTTTAAGTAGAGTTAAGAGAATCCCTAACAGTGGGTAATACTAACTGGAATTCACGGAGCCATATCACACGATCATTTTCACTTGACACAATGTACTGTCCCCTGTCAGACTTAGCCTTAGAACTTATGGAATGGGGAGTAGCAATTAAGACATTTGAAAATACGTTTTGTAGCTTTTGACAATGCTGTACCCTTTTTTATGGAATGAAACTATTCGCAATAATCCAAATTTGTATCTTTAGGCAAATTTCCTCAGGCTCGTAACTTTTGATGTGTAACAATAAACTTCATGAGTTTTATATATTTTGAATAAGTATCAAAATTTGATTTTTTTTTTCTTATGTATCTATTATTATCAAAACTCTGCTTCTTACAGTTTCGGCTTATATGGAGTAGGAGCGATCTTTATTTACAGTTCTTTTCCACGAACTGTTTGAAATGAATTGTATGCAGAAACCTTGGTATTCTATGAAAGCTGAAATAAATTTTTCTTGGGACAACTTTGAGAATCATATTTCACAGCGGTCGAAAGAGAAGTTCTTTTTTATGTGTTTTAGGGAGGCCATACATACTTTGATGTTGTGACGTGGAGGGTCTGATCCTATCATAAACATCGCGAGGCAGACGACCTTGCTTAACTAGATTAAGTACTCGTTTTTGCATACGCTGCTCAATGCTAGCTGTATTGTCGTTCTTTTCAACACTAACTAGTTTTTGAAATTTGCTGGAATCTTGTACTATGTTATCCATTTTGTGGATGTAATCTTTATGGTTTAGGATAACGACCCCTGATCCTTTATCAGGGCCACTACACTTCTTTGAGAGTGACCAATCTCAGGCAGACACTATTGTTTCAACTGATGCTTCATTTAAAGGAATAGCATGCACACTTAAACTGCGTGTCAATGGTGAGCTTCGCCTTATTGAGTGTGCTAGTCGCACGTTAAATGTACATGAATGCCATGATAGCATTCAAGAATCAGAATGTTTGGCAGTAATTTTCGCGCTGCAAAAATGGAAATTCTTCTTGCTAGGGCGGAAATTTACTCTCCAGTGTGACAATTCTGCACTCACCACCATTTTAAGGTAGAAAAAAAAACAACAGAAGCAGACAAAAGAGATGAAGAGTTGTTGGTAAAATAGAATTAAACATAGTTAATTTTCAGATAATCTCTCAAATAATAAGTGATTTAAGGGAAGTGTCCTATTATTCTTCAACTAATTATAGCGTTAGTGGTTGTTGATAGCTCGTAATGAAAACTAGCCATTACCGGTAATTACCATCATTAAAAATAGAAAAGGTCAAACAGAGAAGAATAGGTAACTGGAATAGAAATAAGAATTTTCAAGGTTCAGACAATCTCTTGTTTTCAGAATTAAACCCTTCCCCCCAACTACTCCAAAGAGAGCGAATCCAGTCCAGTTATGTCAGTCACGTATCTTAGACAGGTTTTAGTTCTTCCCATCCAGTTTCATCCTGATCTCACCGCTTTAAGTATTTTCTAAGATTTCCGGTTCCCCCCAACTGCCCCCACCCCAATTACGCTGGATCCGGTTGAGATTTAAAATAAAAGATCCGTCTTCTATGACTCACCTCCCTGGTTCTGACAGCACATATCTGCCATGAAAATCTCTGTTATCATAGGGGGCGTAACAATTCCATGTATTCTACATGTTGGTTTAACTTGCTGCCTCATCATGCTAACTGCATTGTAACATGCTACCATCGCATCTACTGCATTTACACCATCCCATGGAGATGCAGCAGCATGTGCTGCCTTCCCTATAACAAAATGTTAGTACATAGAATGTACTTAAAAGAGCACACAAACAGGTGTGAAGTTAATGCATGTTAATCTATGTATGTATGTATGTATGTATGTATGTATGTATGTATGTATGTATGTATGTATGTATGTATGTATGTATGTAACATTCAATGAAGTTATACTGGTAAAAATGAGACAAAAAATGGGATTTTAATGCAGCTACTTTAGAGGAGGAAAGCAGTCACTACAAAGAAAACGAATTTTTTTACGATGTTATGATTACAATTACGATTTTACGATTACATTCTACGATTCGTTCATTGATGTGGTTTTTACAGGGTTCTCATCTGTTACTTATTTCCCGTTTTTAATATCAATTAAATAAGAAAAAAGTTTTTTCACCACTGAAAGTAAGGAGCAACATCATAAAACTTAAAAAGAGGAGCATTTTTTATAATTTATCCTCTCCCTTTCGCCCCCCAGATAGTCGAATCGGGTAAAACGACTTTATCAAGTCAATTTGTGCAGGTCCCTGACACGCCTATCAATTTTCATCGTTCTGGCACTTCCAGAAACATCGAACTCGCCAAAGCACTGGAACCCTCCCCCGTAACTCCTTCAAAGAGATCAGATCCCGTCCGGTTACGTCAATCACGTATCTACGACATTTGCTTATTCTACCCACCAAGTTTCATCTCGATCGTCCCCCTCCAACTCCCCCAATATCAAATTAGGTTCTTTTGTTTTGGTGAAAAGGGATAAGAAATTTTTATCCGGTCTTCACGAAAAAAATAGGCCAAGTATATTTTCCGTTTAGTATCGATGTCTTTATATAGGCTCATCCCATAGGCACTGTTCGTAGGTCACTCCTGTGGTGTCAATGATCTACACAAAGACGCCTAAATTCACAACCACCTAAAAAAGCATAAATTCACAAAACCGTAAAGTAAAAGCTTAATAAATTTTTATTCGAATTTTAATAGAGTACAGTATGGTGCTCAAAATAGAGTGCAAGCTGGAATTTGGGCATTTCAATAGTGCCATTGAGCGTAGTTACACTATTTGAACATATTGGGAATGCGTTCTTTACGCTGAAATGTAAGCATTTCAATAGTGCCATTGAGCGTAGTTACACTATTTAAATATATTGGGAATGCGTTCTGCACGCTGAAATGTGAGCATTTCAATAGTGCCATTGATGGTAGTTACACTACTTGAACATTTCTGGACTGCGTTCTGCACGCTGGAATGTGAGCATTTCAATAGTGCCATTGAGCGTAGTTACACTATTTATACTAAGCGAAGGCAAAAGGAGTTGCCAATGGTCTGCCCCTCCTACAATCGCGATCGCTGGAAATTTTGACCACTGAATCCTACGACTTTAGAGCATCCTCTAAGTACTCACTACGTGCTAAATGATTCTGTCAAGATCTATTCTGGGAGAGTAAAGCGTTATATTGTTGTGTTAATTAAATATTTTTCCCTATTTGTTCAAATATCTTGCTTATATTGTAAGCATATACTTGTATTTTTGCAAGCGTTTTGTATCTTGTCTTGGTAACATGCTTCATAATTCCCGCTGTTTTCTCCTGGCATGGTACATGGGACAGCAGGATTGATATACAGGAGTGTTTAATTACGAATACAATAACAGCAATAAAAAACCAAAGGAAAAAAGGGAAAGAGAGAAAAAAGTTAATTACATGAAAAGTAATAGTTCCGGGGACGTCTATTCTTTGTTGCGCCTATTAAAAATATAGTAAGATGTTCTGATTGCTACTTCAGAACACTTCAACATAAGCCTATTTGAATCGATGTCTAAATTCTTTAAAAATTTTATAAAATTGGAATAATCACCGATCATGGAGTCGAGGAGAGACTGAAATTGTGGCACGATATCCTTTACTCTGTTCTTCTTCTTACACTCTGGATCCGGATAATGAGGACATTTAGAGCATTCTCTTTCTTTTCGTCATTTATCACATTGCTAGGTATGTTATGTTTGGCATTTTTTATGCACGTTCCCATTATGCCCCTCCCAATAAGCAGATGGTGTTGGCTCTTCCACTACTACTACTACTACTACTACTACTACTACTACTACTACTACTACTACTACTACTACTACTACTACTACTCTGTTCCATTGAACGCCCTGTATGATTGAGTATGCCATAGAGACGTCCAGGTTGTTCAGTGGGCCTATTTGTGTTGAAAGAGAGTGTTAGTTAATACAAGATGTTTTCAGGCAAAAGTTAGAAGTTGCTCACCATTACTATTCAAAAAACCCTTCCTTAACTTGCCAATATGATCAGGGAATGATTTATGCCCTGAAGCAGTTATAGCATTGAAGTCTCGAAGAACTAAAGTAAAGTGTTTATTTTTCCTTTGACATTGCATCAGTTTGTCCAATTCGTTAATTTAAGGGAAATACACTGCCCGCTGTCCTGGTCTCAAGTCGAACATTATTGGCGCGAGAACAAATATCAGGAAATGTAGTTTAGAATAATGAGGAGTCAGGATATGGCCAAACCTTCGGGACATAACCTTCAGAATAACTTTCAAAGCATGAGTAACAAGGCTGATGGTACGTCTATCACTATACTCAACTGCATTTGACTGCTTCTCGGTTGGGAAGTAGTCGTTTGTCCATTCTCCTTTCTTGTGCATAGACTTGCTCGGAGCTATCACTTCACTGAGGAACTTCGTTTGCCTGGATGCGGAATTGATTTGGGCTTACCAGATTGCGGCCTAACCGATCTGCCTGAAAACTCTGGCTCATTGGTGATTGGTATTGCTGCTCGGGGTGGGGATATTCCCCAGGCTTGGATAGGGTCTTTGGTGGGTGCTGCGGCTGCCGGAGTCGATATTGTGTCTGGCATGCACACGAGACTGGGCAGCATAGCAGCGCTCGTCGATGCGGCCCGGGACGCAGGCGCCCGCCTAATAGACGTTCGGACGCCTCCCGATGATCTCCCCATCGGGGTGCAGGAGTTGGGTTAGGGAAATAAATGTTGATGCTTTGTTTATTATAAAAAAAAAAAAAAAAAAAAAAAAAAAAAAAAAAAAAAAGTTAAAAACCTCTTATTAAGCATGCAGCGAAATTTCATATTAAAAGAAGTTGATTGAGACAACATACGAAGCATTTTAGTTTTAACTTACGCCCAATTAAGTAACGTCTCCCTTGAATCAATTAGAGTCTTTTATACAAATTGCATTGCAATCGGATCCCTGAAGTCCAAACATTGTAGCTGCAAACAGGTGGAGCAAACATATTTATACAGAACAAAATAATTACTTTCAGATCACAAACAGTTCCTGGTTCATTCACTAGATTTGTCTGAGAGAGTTCATATAAAGTCTTGAGTTGTAAATTTTTCTTCTTTAATATTGCCTAAATTTACGTTAGTCTGCATGTTTGAACTTTTATTCGTTGATTCGTTACCCTGAATCATCCATAAGAATTTTTACAAAGGCGGGGATTATTTGCTAGGATGGAATTGTTCGGAGACTTTGCGCTGGAGGAACTTTTTCACGGAGGAGTTTTGACCTGCTTTCCGTATAGCCGCAGACGGTTGGCCAAAAAGGACAATCTTCGGCAATAAGTCATCCCTCATCCGCAGAACGTGGCTTAACCATCTTATTATAGCCCTAGAAAGCGGGACTGAACCAGATTTTTCGTACAACTTACTGTTTGAAATACGGTCAGCCAGCCGGGTACCCAGAACAATCCGTAGGCAATTTCTCTGGAAAATATTTAGTAAATTTTCGTCTGCTTTTCGGAGCGCCCATGCTTCAAAGCCATATTTGACCACTGTCATCACTGTACCTCAAATTCAGAAATATTTGGAATTTGCTTTTTTTTTAAAATGAACTAGAGACAATTTTTTTTGGTACAAAAACAACTGTCAGTTGTTTCCTCACCCTCCTGCAATATTTATATACAACACATGAAAACCGAGTTTTATGTATCCCTCTTTGACGAGTAAGAGGGATTTGTTTTTGCCTGAATTAAGATTATAACACTGAGACTAGTGCTAGAAACAATTCAAGTCTTACAATAGCCTACAATTATTTTGTAGAAATTTTAACTTGTATAATTAACTATTTAGTCTCCTATTTTTATTTTTTGTCTAAAATTCTATCTATTTTCATTTTGTTAAGAAAGGATTTTTTGTATTTCTTTTTCTTTTATTTATACAACCTTACAGCTGAAAGAAATAGAACTTGTCTCTTATTTTTATTTTTTTTATAAAAATCTACCTGTTTTCATTTTAATAAGAATTTTTTTCTTTCTTTCTTTTTTCTTTTATTCATACAACTTTACAGCTGAAGGAAGTGGAACTAATTTTTAAATTTTAGAATGTATTTCTCTCTGTAAATTTTTTTTTCGAGCCATATTTGACCACTGTCATCACTGTAGCTTCCAATATTCTAATCTTGGTTTGCAGACTTATCTTTTTATTCTTCTAAACTTTTTTTAACTGTTAAAAAACATCCTGAGCCTTAGCTATTCTACTTTTAACATCTTCACTGCTCCCACCATCTTCACTAATAATACTACCAAGGCAACTGAAGCTCTCAAACTCATCAATCTTTTTTCGTTACCTAATTTCACCTGTTCATCTTCACTTATTCCTAGCCTTAGTGACTTAGTCTTCTTAACATTAATTTTCTCAAAGAGCATAGATATAATCTTTTGGGAATGAAATTAAGTTTTATTTTTCTGATTAACTTCGGAAGCTATAAAATCAAATTAGAAAATACTATGTCAGGATTGAAATTTGTTGAAAAAGTTTCTCCAACATACAAATAGCAACCCATACTATAGATTCTTATAGAAAAAAACTGAAAAGATAAACATTATGATTTTTTCCATTAAAAACACTACTTAATTAAAAAAGGAACAGAAAATTGGGTGGTACGAAGTGATTCCTCCACTTTTTTCTGCCAGATACTCCAAATCAACGGTCGCAACGAACATGGGTATGTATATTAACCTTCTCAGTTAAGGAGAGCTAAATACCGTATTTCCTCTAATTTTAGACCCCCTTGAATTATAACCCTTTCCCCTTCCCACCTCCTCGCCTTCCCACCTCCTCGCCTTCCCACCTCCTCGCCTTCCCACCTCCTCGCCTTCCCACCTCCTCGCCTTCCCACCTTCTCCCCTTCCCACCTTCTCCCCTTCCCACCTCCTTCCCATTCCACCTGCTTCCCTTCCCACCTACTTCCCTTTCCAAGCGACCCGGCTCAATAGTAGCCAGAACTCTAAAAAAGGAATCTGGATACCAATAGTTACATCAAAAGAACCACATTTTAATGCTGATTTTAAATATATAATTTTCATCAAGTTTAATCCTACCCATCAAAAGTTACGAGCCTGAGAAAATTTGTCTTATTTTAGAAAATAGGAGGAAATACCCCCTAAAAGTCATTGAATCCTAACGAAAATAATACCATCTAACTCAGCGTATCGGGGAGCCTTACTGTAGAAGTTTCAAGGTCCTATCTACAAAAATGTGCAGGGAGGGGGAAGGGGACATAGCTCAGGAGTAAGGAAGCCATAAAATGTAGACAACGCCTCATGAAAGATAAAACGTGGGCAGCGTGAATCAAAGTGCTCTGCATTGAGAACAGCCTTATGAATTTTACTTTGGAAGAAAGTATTAAGAAACTTACGTCACTTCTTGAACATTACCTCATAAAAAGAATAACTATTCTTCTAAAGTACAAGGTGGTGGATTGTCAGTATTCACATAACTGTAAATTATTTTAGAGCTAAAGCTTTTTATGTAGGCCAATTATCAGTGTGCTAAAATTGTGAAGTTCATAAATTCTAGGCGTCAAAAATCTTGTTACTTTAAAATACTATGCCAGCAAATGGGGGGCCTCCATGATAACTTATTGCTACATACTGAGGTATGATGGCTTTATTGGGGAAATGTTTTGTGCTAATTATGTATTTGAACTCCACAAAGAATTACATTTTTTTTTACCGAATACAAGTCCAATCTGTCTTCTGCACACACTGATTTTGATTGGCTTTTGAAACAAGCCAATATTTTTGAAAAAAAACAACATCTGGCAGGTTTTTATTGACTTGACAAAAGCTTTCGACACGGTGAATAGGGACGCTCTGTGGAAAATTCTTGGAAAGCTAGGATATCCACCAATATTTGTTAATAAATTTAAATAGCTGCACAATGGTATGAAAGCAAGAGTAAATGCACATGGTGTTCTTTCAGATCCAATTAATATTGATAATGGTGTAAAGCAAGGAGATGTTCCTGCCGAGGGGTAAATCACTCCAAAAAAGGTGTACGAGATTTGTGATTTCAACTGATTTCAGTGATTTCACTTGATTTCATTAAGATCAGTTCAGAGTTTTTCACTATTTCCAATTCTGTTGATGGAAATATTCTATCATAAATCAGGGTTACTTGGTCTTTGGGGGTAATTTTGGACAATACCACCAGTAATTTGATAAATCTCATTCTCAAGGAAGATTTGAGTTACTTAACCCATATTATCCCAAGCATGTATAAAATGGATCAAAATTTACAAATCTCTCGGAATTTACTTAGTATGGTGTATCAAATTTACATGGAAAAATTCATCACCATAGCTTCTGCCTAAGTTTGATTTTTTGCTAGTTTTGGCTGGTATGCTAGGCCTATCCTACCCTACTTAAAACTAGACATAGCCTGACTCTACATTGTTCCCATCTCATCAATAATTTAAAAAAAAAGAATAATTATCTATAGAGAAAACTCAATAGCTAAATATTAGCCTATAAATTTAAAGTTTTCTAGTCAACTAGGTGGCTAATAGGCCTATGAATCTCAACATATTTGTGGAATGTTGAAACTGGCCAATTAATTTGGAATGTTGAAGAGCTCAAAAAGTGCAGACACAAAAATTTGTGGTAAAAGACCATCTACCCATACACGCGCGCATGGAAAATGGACCTTAAATCGCGGAGGAAGATGATAATGACGATGACGATGATAACGATGGTGATGGTGATGGCGATGATTATGATGATGATGATGATGATGATGATAATTATGATTATAATGATAATAATGATGATGATGATGATGATGATGATGATGATGATGATGATAATGATAATTATGATTATAATGATGATGATGATGATGATGATGATGATGATGATGATGATGATGATGATGATGATGATGATGATGATTTTTTCCAAAATCGTAGGTCCCCCCATAAAATAAGGCATTTCAAAAAGTCAGGTCCCCCCAGAATCATGGGGGGGGGGGGGCTGAAACCATGGCACCTTCTACTCTATCTAATATTGAGTCTGCTTTATTGCCTTCAATAATCCGAGTCGAAGGTGTTCTTTGTGAATCAATGATGGGAATTGGCAATTAAATGGTTTTAACAAGTTAAAAGACAACAACATTCGATGAATCTTTCTGCAAATGTTATAGTGCTACTCATGCAAATAACAGTGCGAGTAAATGGGGGGGGGATGAACCTTGACTTTCCTCTCTGATCAATTTCCCTCATATCAGGTTTTTTTCGTTCAATTTTTCTTTTCACTTTTTTTTCTTTTTACTGTTACTTGAGGAAGTGACTCTCCTGCATTATTTATGTATACAAAAATTGTATTTTTAATGGTTTTATGGATATTCCACGTGCCATTTTTCTTTTTTTTTTCTTTTTACTGGCATGTTGCTTCTTTTTTCTTCTTTTCCTTGTCCAACGTTTTCTAGTTTTGCTTTTGCATCTCATTAACTGTTTCGGTGGGTCCACCAGAACAGCGTGTCCATGTAGCTGTCGCGGTCGTTGAGGTTGAGCTTGCCCATCAGGTCCGGGCGCCCGGCGAGGCGCCACCAGATGACGCGGCTGAGGCTGTAGCCCTGGCCGGCCATGACCATCGGCGCGTTGAGATGGTCGATCTGCGCCGCCGAGAGCGGCGTGCGGTGCTTTTCCTGGCCGCGGTAGGCGGTCAGGTACCAGTAGAGGTAGCGGTCCTCGCTCTCGAGCCCCTTCTCCACCAGGTAGTGCTGGTCCATGCGGTAGCATTCACTTTTCGATATACTTTCAATGGTCCACTTGAAAGTATTGTGTTATAGGTTTGTTGTAATTTTGGAAACTTATGTCACTAATGCCTATTACCGTGAACCTTTGATTGACATTCTATTTGCAAATAGAATGCCACTGGCACCGTTTCGCAAGGTATGACCACCCCCTTCAAACGCTGTGATCGCCAGGCTCGTAACTTCAACGGGAAGCCATATATGTCCTTTACGACGTACATCTTGCTGAAACTTTAGCAGCGCAGCAATAGACAACTAGAAACTTGCTCGTGTCTCAGAGCTCTTATTTTAAATCCCGACCGGTATTAAGCCTCTGCTTTTCCTTTTAAATCAATCTCTTGATTCTTAGAATTTTGCTAGAGCTCATGCCATACGAGCTCTTGGCTCATCCGACCTCGTCAAGAGTGCCATATGAGCTCATAGCTCTTTTTTTTTGTATATTCCTATATTTTTAAGTTGTGTATTTAAGCGTATAATTCGATAAGTTCCTTGGTATTTTGGAAGGTTTTCGAGCTCCTCAATGGGGCTAGCTTTGGGCTACATACGCCCACGACCCAAAATGGGGTCGCAGAAACATTTTGGGGGGTCGCCTGATGTGTGTACAATAATAGTACTTATATATATGAAAGATTATAAGACTAAAATACCGTACTTCCTTGTAAAACACAACAATTAATATGAAGAAATAACTTTAATGACAGAGTTTCGAGCCAGTTGGGTGACATGTCAGCAGCACACAGCTAAAGCACAGAGATGTGAAAATCAATGTATAACACTGACGTGTCAGCTGCATGAATTTTGGGGGGTTGTAAACTACTTTGGAACCCAGCAAATAACGTCATATTAACCCGGAGCATAACTTTCAACGAGAGTCCCCAGGATCTGGGGATGGACCCCGTAGTTTTTGTTATCTGATCTTTGAACTATTTTGAACAAAATGGCTAGAAAGTTTGAAAATAAAGCTTCGATCAGATGCATTTTGGGAAAAGAGGGCGTGGGGGAGGGGGGCTAGTTGCCCTCCAATCATTTTTGAGTCTTAAAAGGGGAATTAAAACTTTCCATCTCCAATCAAATGAGCCCCTCTGAAGTTTAGACGACCACCCTTTTCATATTATCCTCCCCCAACCGCACCCCCTCCCTTGGAATACGAGGATATCCTACATTATGCTTTATCGCGTAAAGTGTCTGACCTTTGGAAAATCAGTCTTATCAATTTGAATTTGTGGTACACGTTTTTTTTATAAGCAACTCCATTTTCGGGGTCAGGCTTCTAGTTGCTTAGCAATTTTCCAAAATCAGGCCTGAAGTTGCTTAAGTAGTTGCTTAGGTATCACTACATGTTATCGTCGAATTTCGAGCTTGTTGTAAATGATGAAATATCAAATGATGGTTGGCTAGTGCCACGACATCCAATGAGAAAACACCAATAACCATGTTGAAAGAATCCACGAAATTTGGTACAATAAAAGCAACAGAAAGTCAAAGTAACGAAAAGACTGTCGAACCAAATCATCTAGGGAAAGCAGACAAAAGCGTAAATGGGTTAATATCCAACACAGAAAATTCTTCAACATATATCCAAGATAATAAAACAAACACTTATCAGACTAGTGTAACAACAGAAGGTAAAAGTGTAAAGAATGTGGGTAAAGCAATCAGCTCAACCGAATCCAGCAAAGAAACATGAGGCTCAGATTGCCTAAATTTTAAGAAACATTTAAGAAACATTCGCAGGCTGGGTGAAGCAAAAAAGAAACTTTCTCGGACAAGTAAAGTCGTTCAGCGTTTAACTGAAAATACATATCAAAAGGCAGCAAGTGTCGAGTTTTTTTTGACATTATGATAACTCTTGTTCTATTATTCACGAGAAAGTATGCAGTATTCTGATTCTAAAAATTAAATAAAAGGATTTGACAGTGAACACTGCATTGGCTTTATTTACATTCTTTCTTGTTCTAGGACCACTCCAAAATATCAATATATTTAGAAATGAACAGGTTTTCACACTTTCAAGGGGCAAGTGCTTGTTGTACTTGAAGTCGTGGTAATATCAATATATCTATTAGTTTTTCTGGTAGTAGCAGATTTACTTGTGGCTGTAGTAGATCTTGTGGCAGTACTAGTACTACCAATAGTAGTAATACCTGCAGCAATCATGGTACTGATAGTAGTGGTTGAAGAGTAGTATCAGTAGTATTCAAAAAGAATGGTAATAATAGTATTTATATTGGCTGTAGTAAGTAAAGTTTAGAAAGATGGAAACGAAGAGTGACACAAAGGCCTAAGCTATCCTTGTCTTTTTTTCAAGATTTTGGATGGCTAACTTAATAGTTGCTTTAATTGAATATCCAATGGGCATTCCCAGGTAAGTAAGGCTTTTAGAGAGGGGGATACAAGTTTCATTAAGTTGGAGGGATTTATCCAAGCATCCTTTGAGGTTGAAACCGACAGCTACAGTTTTATCCACATTAAGATTTAAACCAATCTGCTAACGTTCTAGTTCTAACTTCGAGAAAATGCATCAAAGAATACAAATGTATATTGTTATCATGCGCGATGGACAATATTTGGCACAGTCAATCTTACATGTCCCCGTAATGGGAACAGTCTGACCAAAACAGCTTTTAAAAATATGGTTTGTAGGGTGAATTGCAGGTTTTGGATTCATTCTTTTTATCATTTGTCTGGTAATAAGGCTAGCTTGTGCCACTATGTCAATCTTGAATTTCACACTTAACAGGTGGGTAGTCTTTAGTTTATCATTAGCTTTATCAATGATTAATTGTAGATTGAATGGTTTGTCAATTGTTTAATGTATTATCTTTAAGAAATAGATGGGGTCTCGAAGCGCAGCTCTAGGACTGAAAGTTGAGCTGCATGATAAGTAAAAAAGCTACTTTATTGTCAAAGTAAACATCGAATTTTTCAATGTTTAAACTTTTGGTTTAAATTTTAAACAAATGGTTCCTTTGCACTCAGTTCCAGTCAGTGCTAAAGAAGCATTCTCTGTTTTACAATACAATGTTTTACAATCCCCTTAAAAAAGAATCCAGTTTGATATAATTCCCTTACTGTATATAATTCCTTGTGTATTAACCATTTTTATTGAAATATCCAATAGAATTTCATTTTTGGTAACTTTATCGATACTGCCTTCCTAAGCATAAAATGCATATGTAAAAGATCTTAGCCAGTTTTACCATATCAAAAACGTAGAACAATGAGATCTTCCTATTCGTTAATTGAAAAGCCTTAGCTCAATTAGCAGGGATCTGAAATAGCTAGCAATAAACGTTACGCCCACAGTTGTTTCTTAATGACCCGGGTCCCATTAAAACGCTTATTCTCAAACATTAAAGCCTTCGTGAGGGGGGGGGGGGGGGGGGGGTCGCTGTTTCGAGGTTGTTGTTGGGGGGGGGGGGGGGGGGAAGCTTCCACCACGAAGGGCCAGCCTTTTTTTTAACCAAACATAATCCATTCCGTCCAATTGTTTTGAAATTACTGCACGATTATTAAACATTAATCTACTCAGGGTATTACGAGAAATTAGCATTATTTAATATGAAGTCATTATCCTAGCGCAAACCGGGTTGAGTAAGGATTGGAATTGGAGTGACAAAATTGTTTGTGATCTTGTTGATTCAACATCTAGACTAGGAAAATGTCATCATGTGATCGATGACTGTTGATACTTCGATAATATGTTTTTAATCATAATTTTTCTTAAAATTAATAGTTCTTTCTAGGCATACCCTTGACCTGTCTTCAGTGCAATTTTTGGTAACAGTTAAGACAATAGGACATTTAAAACAAACCTAAAAAGATTTGAAAACTACCTTAAAACAGTCATGGATGCTTACTTTTTTCATTCCTAAATTAAATATTTATTTTAAAAACAAAGGATTTTAAATGGATTAGAAATGGAAAAGGGTGTTCCAGGTTAGCCTATTCATGAAATAATCCGTTATCAAACTATCTAAACCGCTTTTATAGATTTTTTAGTTTTTTTAGAGCAGCCCCATCCAGCCCTCGAGTTTCTTAAATTTCGAGAAGATTGAGTCCTGGTTTCTTATGAAAAATAAGTGTACTTAAGTTTAAATACTGCTGTACTTTGCATTCTTTTGACTTTATTTTTTAGACGACATCGAAGACCCAGCATCCACTCCAATCTATTGGGTTGGCAAATGGGTGGATTATTCTGATAAATACGGATTCTTTTTTTTTAACTTTGTAAGTAATAGTTTCCCATTCCAATGGACTGTGACTGCGTCGGGTACAGTTTTGGACTGTGACTACGTCGGGTACAGTTGTGACTACGTCGGGTAGGTTTTGGAAGTCAAATTTGATTGCTTATGCCCTTGATTTTCTAGTTTTCAGAAGAGATTCGCTGGACAGGTGATTTGTTAATAGGGAAATCATCACTACTCAGACCAAGCGCTTCTACCATCGCATTGAGAATGTAAATGAAGTCTCTAATGCTTAACTGGCAACGATATCTCCTCCCAATTTATTGCTGATATAATGCAGATACGCTAATTCGTTAACTGGATACACAAGAATATTCGCTCTACATTGCTACTTCACCGAAAATAGCTTCAAATCAAATAATAGCTGTTAATGCTAAAGTTTTAAAACAGATTAGATAAAAGACTTCAAGAACCTTCTCCTCTACACAGCCCCCCATCCAAGGCTAGATTGGAGACTCACTTATAACCCAAAAACTTCCTGTATGTTTCAAGTTGCTCCCCAATTCGTTCGCAAGATCTTTTTTTTTTCATCGCTGATGAACCGCACCGCGGCGAGTGTGTCGAGCAGGATCGGGATGCGCCCATCGGCGGCGTCCTGGTCCTCGACGCTGACGCCCAGCCAGACGTTGGGCAGCGGCCAATCGCGCCCGCCCCGCACGTAGCCACCCGCGCCGACACGATCGTCGAACGTGTGCATGGCATCGGCGATCCGCGCCTTGGCGGAGTGCTTGCGGCCGCGGCGCGAATCGCCGCCAAACCGTAGGTAGTCCCGCATCCGCTCCGGCCGCTTCGTGAGCACCTGGAACGTGTGCTGTCAGCGCCGCCGGCCTTGGCGATGATGACCCAGTCGGCGTGCATGATGCCGGAGCTGAAGTTCGACCGGCCGCTGATTTCATAGCCGCCCGTCACTGCCGTAATGGTAATACCCGGCGCCGGCTGGATCGGGATCAGGCCATAAGGCCGGTCGGCAAAGACTTCCTTTTGCACCGCTTCCGGAAACTTGGTCAGCATCCAGTTATGCCCGATGTAGAAAGCCGTCACCCAGCCCGTCGACATGCACGCACTGCTGACGGCGCGCCCGATTGCCGCCAGGGTTGCCGGAGTACGAGCCGTATTACGTAGAGGACATCGCCGCGTAGCTCGGCGCAAAGCGCCGGCTACGCCCCGTGCCCGTGCCCGTGCCCACCCACAAGCTCACTCACAGCTCAACACCGGCTCCAACCAGAGCGCCCTCCCCGGCCGGCCCTCCACCGCCGCCGCGTCGAGCACCAACCAGTCCGCTCCTTCCAGCGGCACCTCGACGCGGCGCGCCTCCTGGTCCGCGTGCATCTCACCGGAGTCGAACCGCTCGCGCCGATCGACGTACACCCGAAAGCGAAATTGTGTCCCAATTCCTTAAGAATGACCCTTGAATCACAAAGGCCGTAGAATAAACAGTTGAAATTACTAAAAAATACTTGAATACAAAAATCCTGAAATACAAGAGCCATTTGATCAGAATAAGAAACTTTTTTTTATTTTCCTAACTAAAACTGTGACTGGTAACAGTGCTGAAGGATGACCTTGAGGAGTTTCACCCCTTGAGGAATTTACATCCTTGCAAACAACACAGTATTTATCATGGATTCTGACAAATGGGTAATTCTTCTGCTTACCCATTCTTTTTTGTTGGCGGTGGTGACGAAAAGGCTCGAGCCGACCGGGTTGACCGACTTGGAGCGTGCCGAGGCCGCCATGAGCTACCTCAGGAACGCGCTGTCGCTGAAATCCCACGAGCTCGCGTTTCAGGACGGATACCTCGCGCTGGCGGCGCTTTTCGCGTTCGGCGTGGCGACGACATTGGTGATGCTGCGGCGTTCCGCGAAAAGCTGATGGCGCGTCAAAGTCGAGTAGAGGTGCGCCAAGCGGCTGATCATATTGGATTCGCGTCGGCGGTGGATGCGCTTTCCTTTAATTTTTCAAAGGCATCCGAAAGTCTGAAGTAGCCGCCGCAATGACCGTTGGTGTTGTTCTTCCAAATAGTATTTTATTCGGGTTGCATCCTTCTGCGCAACCCAGGGCACATTAGTCTCCCTTGCTTACTAAATTGCCAACTGCGCCGTTGAAAACGACATCCAGCATCAGCCCTATCCTAGCTACGACCTTTCTTGATATCTCTTTAAGATCGTTATTAAATCTTTTCCGTCTATTACTAACGAATACACATTTTTTTAAAATAAGCAAGGCCCGCGGCGCTTACGACGCGCCGGTCAAACAAGTGAACAGAGCTACGCCGGAGGCGATTCTTCCTTTTCCGAACGAGTTGCCAAAAAACCGCCTTGGCCTGGCGCAATGGTTGTTTCATGAAGATCACCCGCTAAGCTCGCGAGTATATGTCAATCGGCTCTGGCAGATGTGTTTCGGACAAGCTTTAGTCGGCACGCCGGAAGATTTTGGCAGTCAGGGCTCCCTTCCTACCCATCCCGAGCTATTAGATTGGCTCGCGGTCACTTTTAAGGAATCGGGCGCCGTGGGTGTGTCCGGAGAGTGTCAACGATACCTGTTCTGGGACTTGCGGAAATATGTCCGGCTCATGCGCCATCAGGATCACCGGCGCGTCGGCGGTCGTTTGCGCCAGGGCGCCGTCAAGGTCATCAAGACCCATCATCGAGGCGCGCCCATATCGCCTACCGGGCTTTAGCGCCCATTGCGAAGACAGGCCAACGAGCCAGAACGGCCGCCCGTCCTTTGTCAGCAGGCGCGCCTCATTCTCGTAGACGGGAATGCCAACCTCTCCAAGCGCCCTGGGAGTTCTCCATCCAATGCCCTTTTAATGTTCTCCGCTTGCCTGAAGCCGTGTTGCTCTTCAGGAAAAGGAATATAAGCCACGGGTAATCCTTTTTTTCTTAAGGCATCCACCATCATTTCTGCCTGATTAGGCAAAACGATTTTATCTTCCAGTCCCTGAAAGAAAATCACCGGGCAAGATAATTGTTCTACCGCATAGATTGGTGAACGGTTTTTATATAGATCGATTTCCTCTGGATATGGGCCGATTAAACTATCCAGATAACGGGATTCAAATTTATGCTGCTGGATGAGCCGACGAGCGGCCTGGACCCGATTTCCCGTCACGCCTTCTATGATCTCATCGATGTCATGGCGGAGCAGGGCACTGCGGTATTCGTCTCCTCTCACGCGTTGACCGAACTGGAGGCGCGCACCGACCGCCTTCACATTCTGGCATCGGGCCAGGTTGTAGCGCAGGGCAGCCTGGAAGACTTGCGGAAGCAGGCCGGGCTGCCGATCCGGGCGACGGTTCGCGCGTCTGACCGCCAGGCGGACACTGTGGCTGAGCGTCTGGGCGGCACGTAAAAATACCCTGACCATGTAGTAGGCTAAGTTTGTAAACAATTTACCTTTAAGTGCTGTTTGTTATTAGTATAATGTTAACTTTATTGTTTGCACCTGGTTATTAATCATTACATGGCAATAGCAAGGATAAAAAGGTTTAGACATTTAGCACTAAATTATGGCTTGCTGAAAATTGCGTAAAGGCGTAGATATTCGTACTGAGCTGCGCTGAAGATGCTCAACTACTCCAGACGTAAGTGTCAGGCGTTTACAATAAAACTTCAGTTTTTAAAGTCTAGTATGAATCTGTAACCGCTCAATCAATTCATAAGTTGGACGTTTGGTCATTTATTAGCGCTCAGGAGTGGTTCCTATACACCTGGTCGTTTAGGTTTGAAAATTAAAATTACTTCACTGCATAACTTTTAGAATGCTTTACATGCATGGTTACAACTGTTTACCTTCTTGTTACAGCATATTATGGTTGCGCTCTTAGGGTCAATAGGTTGCACCTTAGTAACTAACGAACTCTAAATCAAATTAAATTTAATTCAATTAAATTTAATTAAGTAACTAAAAATTAACGAAACTCTAAAAAACGGAACTTTAATGCTAAAAGATAAATCAAAAGAGTTGGATTTTTATGCTGATATTAAATAAATAAGTTTAATCAAATTTAGTCTTTGTAATCAAAAGTTACAAGCCTGAGAAAATTTGCCTTATTTTGGAAAATAGGGGAAACACCCCCTAAGAGTTATAGAATCTTAACGAAAACCAAACCATCGCATTCAGCGTATCAGAGAACCCTATAGCAAAAATTTCAGGCCCCTATCTACAAAAATGTAGAATTTCGTATTTTTTGCCCTTTCACTTTACTTGATAATGTCCATATGGCAGGGGGTGGACGCCGTCTTATATATACCTTTTAAGGTCATAGGATGATAGTGATGTTTTCTTTTTTTTGATGGTGCTTACTTGGTGACTGTATGATGTTATGTGTAACACTTGATTTCTTTTTTAGGCAGCTTGAAAGAGACCCTCTTATAGTTGTTAAGGTCAACACCTGAAATGGAGAAAAGGTATGCATAAATCAGTTAAGTGTTAGATCTATTCACGAAAGATAATAGAAATTAATAATGTCTAGATTGGTCAGAAAAGCGATTTAGCATACCTTTCCAACTTTTTAAACACAAATTTGAAGTCATGTATCTTCCTAATTTGGGGGGGTAAGCCCCCTTGCCCCTTCCTCCTACGGCCCTGGAACAGTAGAAGATGTAGCATTTACTAACTCTTATTCTCTTTGATTTTAAGCTAGGTATTGTTTACCCTTAAAGTATCGTTTTTGCCACTTGCATATTGATGATAGGTACGAGAGTGCATCAAAGCACATCTTGTTTGTTCATACCTAAGTCTACCAACTGAAGCCCAGTAAATAATTACGAAATTTTTTACCTTGACCCAAAATATTCAACAAGCCATGCTATTCAATTTTCCATTTGCTTAAACAATATCACTGTTTTACGAAATAATTTCTTAGACCACATATAACGGGTAAAACTTTTAATAAAGACAGTGAGTAAAATAAACTAGAAAAGCCGAAATATGTTGACTTTGCTTTGGAAACCTTCATCAGCACGAATAAATTACATTTAAACTAAATTTAAAATCTTGGATATAGAAGAAAATTCTCTAAGAGATGAAGAGCTCATCGGGAAGCCCTGCGCGCGATCCATAAGAGCCTCCAGACGATGGCGCCCGACGAGACGCTCATCGTCCAGAGCGGCAAGCCCGTCGCCGTGTTCAAGACCCATGCGGACGCCCCGCGCGTGCTGCTCGCCAACAGCCACCTCGTGCCCCACTGGGCCACGCGTGACGAGCACGCGCGCCTCGAGGCCCTGGGCCTCACGATGTACGGCCAGATGACCGCCGGCTCGTGGATCTACATCGGCAGCCAGGGCATCCTCCAGGGCACGTACGAGACGTTCGCCGCCTTGGCTTTGACCTAAATCAACTCTAATAAAAAAGCTGAACGTTTTCATTTGCATACCTGCATATATACGAATTGTTGCAGCGCAACTTGATTGCAATCAAATGAGCCGTCGCTGAACCGCCCTAACGTGCCCGCAATGATATTGCGGTCGTTGAGACCGTCAGATCACGACTGGCCCGGGTGAGGAGTTCGGGGTCGAAAACGTGATCGAATCTTGGGATCGGAATTTGGTTCGGACGGCTGCCCGTCCGCACTGTCCAATCCTGGTTTAGGGGAGGTTGCCGTGATTATCAGTACTTATGAAAGAGACCCTAATCAATTTTCCCTCAGTGATTTAAGAGTACACTTACACCCCCGTAAGAAGGAGCTGAACGCCCTGCCTCCTACTGAGGTGGTGCATGTGCGACATTGCAAGCGTTCTTGCTATCATCTTGGAATCTGGAATGCCTTACTGATTGCAAGACCTTGTCAGCCTTTCGATTTATGGATGGCATTTTTCTGGACAAGATGTTGTTCCTGTTGTTTCGAGCGCTTCCTCGCTTCCGTTGGGATATTCATAACTCTTTTTGAATTTCTTATCTACAGTAACAAGTCAACCTGCTTCTTTATGTATCTCCCTACACTTCCGCACGTCGATAGGTTCATTAGACGTACTTCAAGCAAAGTAATCGTGATCGTACGACCATTCATTTTAAACCAAAGAGTCGCAATGATGCAGTGGATGGCGCAGTTGCCTTTAAGGCCAGAAGCTACGATTACCAAAAGTATTATTGAAAACAGCAGGAAGGGAAACAGGTGTCGAAGTGCTCTAAACTGCAACAAAAACCCCATGTACGTGGCTATCGCCCCTTATAATTTCACATTTTAAGGATTTTCTTTCAACCTTCAAGGAAAACTCTATGCGTCTGAACCTAGCATTAGCGCTTATTGTCAAAAAAGAGTAGAAATTATAGTAGATAAGAGAACTCACTTACTCTCACATAAAGGCTTAAGCTGCATCTGAACTTAATAAAAATAATTAGGATTCCTCTTTAAATAGACGCTGTTTGAATCGTAAGCAACTATTTTCTTTTTTGTGGGTTCAGTCCAGGGTACTCCTTCAAAGATTTAAAATATGCTCGAAAAATATGGATTATCCCATGCAAAAGATAGATAATTCCCAAGAAAGACCAGTGCGTCGAATGATTCCAAACGACCAGTGGCCTTAGATCTATCTTTAGCGAGAAATGGTCTTAAACCTCAAAAAGCCTGTAGTTGGTATATTGTGCTCTTGTTGCATCTAACATATTCAAATTGTGTAGGTGGTTCAACGACGTACCCGAGAGAGAAGTGTGTCGTGGCGTGTCCTTCCTCTCGTGATATCGATGTATCTTCTGGATTCTTTATATTTTGCCCATAGAATTTTCCTATGTGATGGTGTAGCCTCGCGGCGCAGTCACCGGCTCGTCGAAAGACAGCTTCAGCTCGACCCGGTCGCCAGGCAGACTAGCGACATCCAGGCCTTGCAGGTTCGCTGCCAGGACTACTGGCGAAAGCAGCGCTGCCATGAAGGCGACACTAAGACGCGAAAGAGAGCCGTTCATTTTCGTATCCCGTTTGGCAGACAGATTATTTATAGTCATTTTTCACCTCGCCCCTGTCAGGAGCGCTCCTTCAAGGTCAGGCTGCGTGGTCGCTCAAGCCAGCCACCCTCGGATAAACCAGCAAGGGTAGGTGGTTTTGGGTAGCAAGCTGCTTTCCAGACTTTAGTTCCCAAAGAGGACCAGTCCATAATTAAAAAAGAAACCTTTTAGCGATTCCCCTTTTGTTATAACAGATCAGAAGATATTATGTCAAAAATATTTCAGAAGGTTTCACCAATCAAGTGAAGCTAAGATCAAGTTGTTTAGAAATAGTGAAACCACTTTATACATTTTATTTATCATTATTATTTGAAGATCGTTTATTTTATGGAATTCAAGAGCAAATCTTAAAATCTATTATGCATAAGATCCTTAGAACAATGCCATTTACTTATTGCATTTCATCTTTTAGAAACATTCCTTTATTATTTATTTGGTAAATGCACTATATGTAACTGAAACATCTAATAAGCATTGTTCACAATGTTGAAGGAGCTTAGACAATTTTGGCTCTTGGGAGGAGCTTTGTCAACTTCGACTCTTTGAAGTAATACGCATAAGATCTTCATAACATTCAGCTTATTCCTCTCTTGTATACTTGTATGACTGAACACCATACAGCAATTTTTTTTTCTCGGGAAGAGGAAACGAACAGCAGCTCTGGGCGTAGGTTCTGAGGAGGGAGGGGAAGTGTAGGGGGGGGGGGGGGGGGGGGGGGTAATTCTGAAAAATTAGAAAAAATGATGCATGTTTAACTTACGAAGGAGTGATCGGATCTTCATTAAACTTCATATTTAGAAGGACCTCGTAACTCAGATCTCTTATTTTAAATCTCAACCGGATCAAGCGTGACTGACCAGATACGTGACTGACATAACCGGACCGGATCTGCTCTCTTTGGTGGAATTGGAGGGGGGGGTGCCGGGTTTTAACGTTTAAGATCCCGATAGTCAAGGAAACCGAAACTTGCCCCTGGAATTTTTCATACAACAGTCGGTTTAACAAATGGAAAATATTGGAGATATTCTTTTTTCCTTCGGACTGAATGGCGGTTTTTACCATCCCGTTAATCAGAATTGAGGGAATCGCCCCGCCCATTCGTTTGCCTTCTACATCTACCAGCAGGATTGCTAACTCTTCTTGCGCTTCATCTATCCAAAAATAATCGAAGTGGTCACCGGCGACTTCGTAAGCCGGTATTTACTACCGCGCACTGTGTCCCAAAAATAAATCGAGTCTTCATAACTGTATTGTATATCTAAGCTGTGCAGCTGACTGTGTTTAGAAATCCTTTTACATTTAATGACAATTATACATACAGATTTTTCCTAGATAAAGTTACGCAACAGATATGCATACAAGATTATTCCCGGATAGAATAGTAAAGGGCTCAGTTGAACTAATTTTCTACCAATTTATTACGGAGAATTGAAAGTTTGTCGGAAGAATATCGCTATAGTTTTATATTAGCTGTCTAAGTCTATGAGGTCCTACAATAAGGCTCTCTGATGTTTCCATACATGGTATACATATGTTTGGTACATTTTTGTAAATGTTTTAAATATATTTCTCGTCAATAGGAAAAAGAAAATATTGCCATTTAAAATCGCTGGAAACGAAGTTTTATATATGTTATAGGCTTGTAGGTTTAGTCCAGCTTTCGCCCAGATAAAGGATCCTGAAAACAAAACTACAGTATGTCAATAGATATTCGTTGGCCTATAGTTTGGTCTAATACTGTTATGATTGATAGGATTAGCTTATACCAACCTTAAGAAGTTTGTGAAAGTTCCATTTACCAAAACCGACTACTTTCTAAGGTAGTGGAAAAATCTAGATTTAAAATAACAAACCTCTTTATAATAATCCAAAAGAATGCATATTAAGAGAATCTATAAACTTTTGGTATAGCATGGGGCTGTAGCCAAGCATTAGGGGAAGGGTGCCTGATATAGTTAAACAAGATGTCCCTATTAAAATTCTATAGATAAAGACTTTTGGAATGTAATGAAATAAAAAATTGTTTGTTAGTGTTTAGTTCAGAAGGCCTTTGACGTAAACGTCGGCCGTATCAATAAAATTAACGCCGGCGTCCAAAGCCTGATCGATCATGCGGATACTATCTTCTTCGCTGGTCTGGTCGCCAAAAGTCATCGTACCCAGGCAAAAGCGGGATACTTGCATGCCGCTTCCTCTAATATTCCGGTATTCCATAGTTGATTGCAAATTATAAGTGAGAAGTCAGAAATAAGAGCACAGAAGTCAGACTCCGCACGATTTAATAATGAAGTGGTCCAGAGTTTTCTTACTGGACTGCAAAAACTCTAGTTTTTAGTTTACAAGGATCCCCTTGAAAAATCGTAAAAAAATTTTTTTGAAAAAATATGCCCCCAAGAAATTTTGTTAACTTTTTGTAACCAAGTTTTGTCAATCATGGTACCAGGAAGCTTATTGTTATCTATTATTAAGTTCGTTTCTGTTAATTACTTTTTAGTTTACAAGGATCTCCTTGGAAAATCATAAAAAAAAATTATTTGAAAAAATATGCCCCCAAGAAATTTTGTTAACTTTTTGTAACCAAGTTTTGTCAATCATGGTACCAGGAAGCTTACCTTAGGCACTTTCAAAAAACAGTAAAGAAATTTTTATTAAAAAGAATTTAAAAGAATTAAATTAAAGTAATTTTTTTCAGATTTGGGTGGTCTGAGTGTTGGGTCCTCGATGTTTATTTGGTTATTAATCTTTTTAAATTTTAAATCAGTATTCCACACAGTTTCATCTTGAAATTTCCACCAGCTGTTAAAGTTTTATACATTTTGTGACACAGTTCTTAAGGTCCCAAAATGCATTAGATTTACGGTACACTAGACGGACCGTTTTTTTTGGCACTTGGTATTTGTAAATCCCGACCGGTATTAAGCCTCTAATTTTCTTTTTAAATCAATTTATTGATTCTTAGAATTTTGCTAGAGGTCATACCATATGAGCTCTTGGCTCTTCCGACCTCGTCACAAGTGCCATATGAGCTCTTAGCTCTTGTTTTTTAATAATGTTAGAAAATATTGCACCCCCTTCATGGAAATTCTCTTCCCCCATGGTAAATTATCCATGTAAAGACCCTCCAATATAACCTCTTCCCCTGACTCCCCCCCCAACCAAAAATCCCCCTGAATAGAAAAAATAATAGGAAGATAAGTGGTAGGTTTTGAGGTTTCACTTAACAAATACTAATTCAAAATTAATGCTAAAAACCCCAAGTGGCTCAAATTATGAATAAATGAGAATAAACATCTGACATTAGGCCAAAACAAGACTGGCCAAGAGCATAGCTTCACTTACCTAGATGGCATTAATAGTGAGGATAATGAATGCAGTAAAAACATAAAAAGTGAGAAACGAGATAAAGTCATTATCATCAAAACACTGCAGAGGGGGAAGATGTGCAATTCCCAAGAGAGGCTTTATGAAAAACGTGGTTCAATCCTGCTTTCTAGGGCCTACTCTGCAAAAACTAGGGTGGCAAATTAGCATTGCTACTTTGCAGTTTTCAAATTTGTTGGCAAATTTTGTCTGAAAATACCATTTTTACATATAAAAATAATTTTTACTCAAAGAAAAGCTGGCAAAACACAAGTTGTGCTCTGCCATACAAACAATAGAGTAGCATAGTAGCAATTTTCTTGGCCTGGTAAAATTTGTTAGCAGATTTTGTTTGAAAATACCAGTGTTTCTACTATCAAATTTCGTTTGGAGTTTTGGTTGCTATTGAGCCGAGTCGCTCCTTACTTTCAGTTCGTTACCTCGAATGGCTTGAAAAACGAAATAGCCTGGTGGCATCTCTGAATAGTTGTGATTGATAACATGCTGTCATTTTTGTTTTGTTTCTAATATAATTTTCTTTTGTATGGATGCCTCAAGCCTTTTTGTTCAAAATGTTTTTTTAATAATCAAGACTTTTCCCGTCATTGGTTGTCTTGGGGATATTGTATTAGTTTTGGGCTGTTTTTTCTTGTTGCTGGGCCTTCTTCAAGACTGCCATCCAGTTCGTGAAGGACTTGCACTACTCCTGTAAAGGAGCAATGACGGTCCGCCGCCGCCGCGCCTTCATGTCCATCGTGGGGTACTCCCCGTACATCACCTTTACCAGGTGGTCTGCGGTGGCTGACCATTTGAATTCAATTAAAGAGCATAATTGAAATTTGTGCCTAGCTTAATAAGATTTACTAAATAATTTCGTAATAGTAAACTGTTACCAGATTAGAGGCACTGAACTACACTGCTAATTGTGGCGGTACAGCAAGGTCATTCTTGGAACTTTTAGCGAAAAAAGTTGAAAAACTCAATCTTTGTTTATTCTCAATTCATTGGATATAATTTTCTAACCTGATGACAATTCAGGTGCGTGCGCAACAATTTAGTTTAAAGATCAAGCTTACTCACAAAGACATAGACTTCAAACACCACTCTGAAACCTCAAGATTTCTAAAAATTTGTCCACTGATTCAGTATGTTATTCATGTAAGTTGCCTACTATTGCGTGTTTTTGTTTCATTTTCCTCCCTCTCCCTCTCCCTCCCCCCTCCCGCCGCAAAGCAGGGCGTGCACGATCTCGGCAGTGCAGACCACACCAATACCGGCAACCTGACGGACATAGTCGTGTCCGCTCAAGTCCAGACATTCGTCAAAGAATGCGACAGGATCCGATTCACCGAGATCTTCTAGCCAATCGCATGCGATGTCGTCTTCGAATGTGCCAAATCCCCAAGCACCCATGTCGATCCGTCTATTGGTTTGCCTTGTTCTGCCCACACACTCCGCCGCATGCAGTGGCGTTACTTGTTCCACCACCAACGAGCTTGATTGGATAGACAGCCTTTTCCCGAACGTCAAATACCAATAGCTATATCTAAAGAATCGCATTTCAATGTTAATTTTAGATATGTAAGTTTCATCAAGATTAGTCTTACCCATCAAAAGTTATGAACCTGAGAAAATGTGCCTTATTTTAGAAAATAGGGGGAAACATCCCCTAAAAGTCAAACAATCTTAGTGAAAATATCACCATCAGATTCAGCGTATCAGTGAACCCTGTTGTAGGAGTTTCATGCTCCTGTCTGCAAAATTGTGGAATTTCGTATTTTTTGCCAGATTAGAGAAGCACATCGGTTTTCTAGCTTTCTAAAACCCCCCTCCAACGAGAGTAAAAATGTGTAAAGTGGGCTTGCTTACTGGTAGCATTACCTATAGAGCGATTACCGCTTCGCTCTATAGGTAGTGTTACCTGTAAGCAAGCCCACTTTAAGCATTTTTAGTCCCGTTGGAGGGGGATTTTAGAAAGCTAGAAAATGGATGAGTTTCTCTAATAATGACAAAGAAACAATATGCGATAATCAGAATCTTGTTATATGCAGTAATACGCACTTTAGAGCAGCTCAAGCAGATGGCGGGCCGAATTCGCCGCCTTTACGACGACAAGAAGGAACCTCGGTTTCGCTATTTCGTTGATGAAGGTACTGGACAGTTGTACGGGTGCGCGCGAGGCACCGCGAACAACTTGAAATCTATCGGGGCAAGGTTGGCTTTCTTTGGGTTAGGTGATAAACCTAGGGAAGTGATCTTCGGCAAGGAAGGCTTACAGTCGACCAAGCCGGGAGAAGGAAGCAAGAAAAGCCGCCTTCGACAGATCGCATCTTCGGCTTCTTCTGTGGACAAGAGAGGGTTCATTTTTTTTTAAGTGAAAGTTCTAGTTCACTTTTTAAGAGTCAAAAGAGATCAGAGGGCAACAAGGCCCCCTCCCCTTCTTGCTCATTTCCCCCAAATGCATCAGATACAAAATTTTGAGATAGCCATTTTGTTAAAAATAGTTAAAAAGCTAGATAACAAAAACTCTGGTGTCGAAATCACCCCACAGGGCCCGGGGGGGCAGGCGTTGTAAGTTATGCACTGGGGGCATATATGGTTCCTATGGAGGGGATGCTCGTACATACGTCAGAGCTCTAAGAAGCATTCACGCTTGCGCAGGACCTTTCAGAATGGAGGCGAAGAGTCGCATCTCTTTCTACGCTGGACCACCAGGAGGAGTTTTTAGTCAAGTTAAGTCACAGGGGAGGGAAAACCTCCGGCTTAGAGTTTTCTAAGTTTTGAAACTGGTTTACAGTTTTAGGAGGAAGCCATCTCAAACCTATCACAAAAGACAGGTTCGCTTAAGCTTTCAACCCAAATCACGGAGAAATCTTCGCAAATTTACCGTACCAAGATAATACTATAGTCTGCGACTAAGTCTTATAGATTATCATCATTAAGACGAAAAATGGATAGGGTGGAATAATCGGGGGGGGGGGTGTAGGAATGGTGGAAACTTGAGAACATTTGAAAGATGGGGTTGAAAGAAATGAAGACAAGAACCCCTAAAGTAATAATACTTCGGTAAATCTCAATAGAATAAACATGTAAAAATACAACAAAGACGAAGTACGTAGAGTGTTGTAAAAAATGTGAGGGTGGGGGAGGGAGGCGCAAACCTTTTATAACCTTAATAATTAGGCGGGACCTTGTGTTGGACTGGATCCGACCTCTTTCGGGGAGTTTAGGGGGGGGGGGTTCAGTGCTTTGGTGAGTTTGGTACCTCTGAACGTGAAAATTGGTTGGTGTGTCAGGGACTTGCACAAATTGACTTGATAACAGTCGTTTTCCTGATTGGACCGTCTAGGTGGCTGAAGGAAGATGAAAAGTTAGAAAAAAGTGGCATTTTTAACTTGCGAATTTATGATCGGATCTTGATGAAATTTGATATTTAGAAGGATCTCGTGTCTCAAAGCTCTTATTTTAAATACCGACCGGATAGGTATAGACCGGTCATGTAGGCGAATTTCAGGGCCCTCTCGAGGGAGAAGGAGTGGAGATGGGTACTTCAAAATACCTCCTCGGGATATACTTTAGCCTGTATACCCATCCCCGAAAGTTTCATTTTCCTAACCTAAGCCCTTTCCGAGATAGCAAGAAGTCACTAAACTAGAATTTTACCGGCATGTAAACTCTAATCATACTAATTTTTGCTCGTTTTGAGTTTGACTCTATTATTTATTGTAATTTCTGTTCTTTTTGGGCTTCAATTATTTATTGATCGCTTCGTGCTGATCCCTATTCTGCTCAGATGTTGAGGGAGAGTGGTTAACAGAGATAGTGCTTGAGGAACAGTCTTTAAAGAAGGAGCCGTTAAACATCTAACAAAATAGTACGGAAACAGAGGTCCAATTTCGTATTAAACGAAGTAAAAAGATGGCAGAACTAGTTTCATGGGATGTCAAAATTTTAAGGAGAGGAGAATAGTATTAGGGAACCAAGATAAATACAAATTATATGTGAAGGGGGGGCAGTATTCTTTTAAGAAGTTGTTCATAAAAGATGACAATTTTTAAGGAGGTTTTTGATGATATCTTTATCAACATGAAAATCACACATTTAAAAAAAGAAGGTGGCCTTTTACGAAAATGTAAGAGACATTAAGAAAGGCATTACAGATTTTAGCAATAACACCAAGCAAAGACCATCAGTGAAGAGCTAATTGGTAGCGTCTATCAGTATCAATAATTTTGTTCCGACTCCCATTTACAACATTTTGGTCATTTTCCACCCAACCCCCCATCTCATCCCCCCCCCCCCCCCCCCCCCCCCTCCGCTTCTCTATAAGGCTATTGATAATGGTATTCTTTTCCTTTATATGACATGATTATTTGATAGCTAGCTAATTCATCAAGAGAAGGAAAAATTTACCAAGAAACATACCATTTGAGTCCCTGTTTTAAAACACTTTTGAATGGCAATGGTCATTGCCACTGTAATTACATCCCAGCCCCACCCCATCCCTTTTATAATGGGGCCAGATATAGGCTAGGTCTAGACCAAGGATATACAAAAGATTTTGGGGTTTGTAACAGGCCTATTTACCTTGCCTTAAATTGCAGCTTGTGATTATTTAGAGCAGTTTCCATAATACTTGGAAATAATAGTCGGTAGAATCAGGCAATTTTGTGGGCTACCTTGTCCTCGTACGCCGGGCCGATGCCACGACCGGTGGTACCGATCTTGGCGTCGCCACGGGCCTTCTCGCGCGCCTGATCCAGGGCGACGTGATAGGACAGGATCAGCGGGCAAGCCGGGCTGATGCGCAGGCGCTCGCGCACGGGCACGCCCTTCTCTTCCAGCTTGTTGATTTCGCGCAGCAGGGCGTCAGGCGCGACGACCACACCGACCAATTTTCATCGTCCTAGCACGTCCAGAAGCACCAAACTCACCAAATCACTGAACCCATCCCCTCAACTCCCCCAAAGAGAGCGAATCCGGTACGATTACATCAATCCCGTATATCAAGGACATTTGCTTCTTCTATCCACCAAGCTTCGTCCCGATTCCTTCACTCCAAGCGTTTTCCAAGATATTCCCCTCCAACTACCCTCAAAGTCAAAAGATGTGGTCGGGATTTGAAAAAAAGAGCTCTGAGACATGAATTCCTTTTAAATATCAAATTTCATTGTGTGGGCCAGGGGAGGGGTTGTCATCCTCAAAGACATAATTTCTGGAGTTAGTTGCCCTCCAATCATTTTCAACTCTTAAGAAGACGACTAGCCCGTTCAATTTGCAATCAAATGAGCCCTTTTCCAAATTTCTATGACAATTACTTCGACACGAAGTGCCCTGATATAAAACCAAACCAAAAAAAAAAACAAAAAAAAAAACGCTGTTTACTTAGCGCTGTCTATGATACACATTCAAACGCGTAATTGTTGGAAACGGCTCCTTTTTTTTACAAGTCAGGCGCTGCGGGCCAAGGCCGACGAGGTCCTGGAGTTCCTGACCATCAGCCATATCGCGGACCTGAAGGCGGGCCAGATCTCCGGCGGCCAGAAGAAGCTGCTGGAACTGGGCCGCACCATGATGGTGGACGCCAAGATCGTCTTCCTCGACGAGGTCGGCGCCGGTGTGAACCGCACCCTGCTCTACACCATCGCCGATGCGATCAAGCGCCTGAACGAGGAGCGCGGATATACCTTCGTGGTGATCGAGCATGACATGGAATTCATCGGCCGCCTGTGCGACTAATGCATATTTGAAACAGTTTGCATACACTAGATGCGTAGATTCCATGGTGCACAAAGCGTTCAAAATAGGCTAATCGGGCATATTTGACATAGTTTGCATACACTAGATGCTTACATTCCAAGGTGCACAAAGCATTCAAAATAGGCTAATAAGGCATATTTGACATGGTTTGCATACACTAGATGTTTACATTCCATGGTGCAAAAAGCGTTCAAAATAGGCTAATAATGTATATTTGACATAGTTTTCATACACTAGACGCTTACATTCCATGGCGCAAAAGTCTTTAATGACTCTGGTGTTGCAGCCAGTTGAGGAAGTTTAACTTTACCTGAGGCGCAACACTTTCCGATTGTTTCACCATTAAATTTCAAGGCCTTGCAATAGGACAAATTTTAGACATAGTCCCGATTTGAACACATCTATTCAAGCTATAATCATCGACTTGGCTGTACCTGAATGCCAGGCGATAATTTTCAGGTTGCTCTTGTGATTTCTCGGCACGCTTTCTTTCGGCATTATCTGTTTGAGCTGCGACCCTGTTTTCCCGTTGCTCGTGTGAGACGATGAAACCTAAAGTAGCAAAACCGGGACCGACAGACAGACTGACAGAATTTGCGATTGCTAAATGTCACTTGGTTAATACCAAGTGCCATAAAAATGACCAAGGTTGTCAGCAAAATGTTTAGGATAATCATTTTTTTTATTTACAAAGGCCTTTGGACGTAATTAAGCCGTTTTCTGCTTAAGCATCGAAAGAAAACTGACCCGTTTCTTTCGATGCTTGATTTATGCAGGCTTCTCTAAGTTTCGACAAGATTTTTGAAGAAACTAAATTTCGACGTTGTAATTAAAATTTATTTATGTCTCAGAGTTTTGAATAGTCTGATCATTTTTTTTAACTTAATAATTTTAGCAATAAACTTTGATAATTTTATGAAAATGTTGGAAGGATTTTATATTGTTGAATTTTGACTTCAGTTCTAAAAAAAAGTTCACTTGTTGTATAAGTCTCCGGGTTTTTCTTTGGAGGAAGGTCTTATGAACCAATCTCTCGAAAGCATTTCACCTCCCTTGTTTTACATAGTGACATGCATCCATTGTCGTTACTAGCCAAAAAAAATTCAAATCTCTCTCAATAAGTTCAGAGTTCGAGCAAGCCGTAGTTTCTACAGACATTTATGAGAACTGGAAATTCAACAAGCACAATTGGGGAAATAGATTACGCAAAAGTGGGTGTTGGATATGAATTTTAATCATCTCCAGGAAAAAAAAGGATATTTAGAAATAAAAGGCTGCAGAAGTCAGTGATCAAATTATCAGTCACATTTGGTTACTACTGGTTCCAACTTTTTGGTTACTACTAGATTTTGGTTAGTACAACAGAAACATTCTTTGGTTAATCTTTTAAAAAAATGAGATATAAATTAAAAAAAAGTTTTTTTTCAGCTGGAAGTAAGGAGCAGCATTAAAACATAAAAAGAACAGAAATTATCACGTATATAAGGGGGTCCGTCTCCTCCACAATACCTCGCTCTTTACGCTAAAGTATTTTTACTAATTCCAGCTTTTTTCCACGGCCTTTGTGAGTTAAGGGTCATTTTTAGAGAATTGGGACACAATTCAAGCTTTAGTGTAAAGAGCGAGGTATTGACGAGGGGGCGAACCTACTCATATACGTAATAGATTATCAAGTTACATCCCGATCCCTCAACTCTAAGCGTTTTCCGAGATTTTAGGTTCCCTCCTCAATTCCCCCAATGTCACCGGATCCGGTTCGGATTTAAAATAAGAGCTCTGAGACACGATATTCTCCCGAACTTTAAATTTCATTAAGATCCTATCACTCCTTCGTAAGTTAAAAATACCCCCATTTTTTCTAATTTTCAGAATTACCCCTCCCCCCAACTCCCCCAAACAGAGCAGATCCGTTCCGGTTATGTCAATTACGTATCTAAGACTTCTGCTTATGAAGTATATGAGGCGGCTCGTCCCCTCGTCAATAACTCGCTCTTTACACTTAAGTTCGAATTTTGTACCAACTCTTTAAGATTGACCTCTGCATCATAAAGGCTGTTCAATTAGAATAAATAGTTCTTTTGAAATTGCTAAAAATACTTTAGCATAAAGAGAGAGGTGTATTGAGGAGGGGGAAAATCCCCCTCATATAAATAATAATTTCTGTTCATTTTAAGTTTTAGGGCTGCTTTAACTTTCAGTTGAAAAAAACAGATTTTTTAAATTTAATTTTTCAGGGGGTGAACCCCTCATATATGTAATAAAAACATGAGATTATAAAAGTTCGTTACGTAAGCATATTTATAAGTTACGTTTATCTTTTACTAATAAAAACATTCGTAAAAAAAATGAAAGTTCTAGTTGCCTTTTTAAGTAACCAAAAAATCGCAGGGCAACTAGGCTTCCTCTCCCGTTCTTTTTTTTCTCAAAATCATTCGATCAAAACTACGAGAAAGCCATTTAGCCCCCCCCCCAAAAAAAAAAAACTTGCAAATTTCATGTTGATTATTCCTTTGGCGTCGTAGGCCCAGTCGGCCTCAAGGTCGACTGGCGACTCGAGCGACCAATCCGTGCCGTCTCGCCGAAACGTCATGTCGGTGGCTGCGACGACGTCCCAGCCAAAAGCGTTTGCCGCGCGTAGGGGCGGGCACTCTTCCGGCCACCCCTTTCCGGGCTCGCGCTTCTCGTAAGTTTCTCTGGCCGGGACGGGGGCCGGAACGTCTTCGCAGAACTTGTAGTAACGGAGCATGCGAGCCTCTCAGGACGTTGGAAAAGGATGCATCTCGAGGTTAGAATGCGCAATATGCAAGACTGTTTTTCCAGACACCCTGATAACTAGGGATCCTTAAAGCCCTGGTTAAGATTTCAGATAGGCATTGGAAACCCAAAAGTAAAAAAGTACAGCATAATCTGTACTTATCATCAAGTCTAGTTGTGAGTGTATAATCCCTTCTTCTTGATTAATCAAAATATCATTCCGTATATGAAAAGGTTGTCCCCACCTCAACACCTAGCTCTTTACGCTAAGGTTTGACTCTTTCTCACGACTCTACTTTTTAAAGCAATAAAAAAACTTTAGCGGAAGGCTAGGGAGCCAAGCGAGTCTAGCCGAATGTTGATAAATTGGGCGATCTTCAAATCAAAGTGGCGACCACCGGTCAGCGACTTAAAGCAAAAGCAAAAACATTTATATACAGGACAAAAACCCTTAGTCACAATGCACTTTTGAAAAGTTCGGGAAAAACTCAAAAGCCAATTGGCGAGCTATTGAACAGACCAATATCAAAGCTGCAGCCTGGGCAAAGTTTATTGGCAACGGAGAAGATGGTTTATGTTACTGCAAGCATGTCACAACTGATGCTTATTGCAAAAGGAAATGTTCCATAAACAAATGCAGTTGTAAAAACAAGGGCCTTTTGTGCAATTCAAAGTGTCATAATTTGTTGCATTAAATAAGGTTCGAATCACATAATTTAGTAGATTTCACGTTCTTCAAATATTTTTAACATTTGGTACTCAAGCCAGTTGGATTCAGTAATCAAGTCACATCCGAAATTTGCGCTGTGTAAAATTTTGTATTACTATTTTTTATCTACTCATTATAAATGTAGTGTGCTGTTGTTTTACGTTTTTAGTCATTTCTTCAGTTCAGTCGTAAACTAGGTGTCAGCTTATCTTTTTTGTTGTTGTGAATTCGTGTTCAAACAACGAGTAGAAAAGGACAACAAACTTCAAACTTATTTGCGGTGAAAATCCGGAAGAAAAATTACGAAAATTCCCCATACGAAACTGGCCATAATGTCAGTGCTCAAAAGTGTCGGACTACTGGACATGATTTTCCCTACCTTTGACAATCTTTATGAAACAAGTGGAAATGAATGACCCAGGTCAACATGAACGAGTGATCTGCATCCCCGAACCCATTTCAAATAATTTTATATATTATTTCTGAAGTTTTCTTTTTTGTATCTTTCTATTGAGCATTTTTTTCAGAGAAGATTATCGCCAAATATTGAAGTTCGGGCCCTCTGGCCCCCAATTGGAGTAGAAAGATTTAACCCATTTCAAGTGCCCCTACTTAATACAAGTATTCTCCTGGCCTCAGGAGTTACAGTGACCTGGGCTCACCATGCCCTAATAGAAAATAATTTTGATCAATGTCTCCAGGGACTTCTAATTACTATATTACTAGGATTATATTTTTCGTTTGACAAATATCCTGAGGGAAAAACTCATCACTCAGTCAATCTAACAAAAGGGATTAAATTTCTCGGTAGTTTCGAAAAAAGTGAGCGATATCAATCCCATTGCTTGAAAAACGGGCGTCCCTATTGTCCACTAAGCTAAACGAATCCTTCAATATACTCTTTAAAAGTTAGCATCAATCAATCTAAGTTTAACTGTTCACCGGGAAACATCTTAATATACCGTGTTATCTCCTACAGAAGCTGGATGTATTGGAAAAAAAAATACAGAACACGACATTTCGTAGTAATGAACCATTTCTGTGTGGATGTCCTGTATATTTTGCTACACTGTACACTCTTGCAAAGGTTTTCGGCATAGAATCTAATGCCCTCTTAATACTTTTCGCACTGACTGAAGTTAGAGACCTCTCAACACAAATGTTTAACAATTGCTTTCATGGGCATTATTCACACTTTCTGGGTATTAATTATCCAACAACGACCGACGGGTAAGTTGGTAATTTTAACTTTCCAAATACATTTAAATTTAAAAATAAGATTATTTTACATGTCCTTAAATTCTTCCGTAAACACTGGTCAAAGTTTGTAACTTGCAGTGCCTCCCCTGGAGACTGTGGAGGAGTAAGTCAGCCCTAAAGACATAGTTATTAAGTTTTTTGAATATGTTGAACAAAATGGGTATATCAAAATGTTGATCCATTGACTTTGGGAAAAAATTAGCGTGGCAGGCGGCCTGGATGCCCTCCGATTTTTTGGTCACTTAAAAAAGATCAGTAGAACTTTTAATTTCGGTTAGAATGAGCCCGCTCGTGACATTCTGGGACAACTTGGTCGATACGATCACCCCTTTTCTTAGTCTTGATCGGACTATTTTGAGAAAAAAGAAGTGGGGGAGAAGGCTTAGCTGCCCTTCAATCTTTTGGTTACTTAAAAAGGCAAATAGAACTTTTAATTTTTTACGAACGTTTTTATTAATAAGAAATTATGCGTAGCTTCCAAATTAACTTTCATAACGAACTTCTATATTTGTATATTTTTATTACGTATATGAGGGGGTTTGCTTCCTCTTTAATACCTTGCTCTTTACAATAAAGCTTAACTTTTGTCCCAATTCTTCAAGAATGACCCCAAGTTTTTTCTACTGAAAGTAAGGAGCAGCATTAAAACTTAAAACTAACAAAAATCATTCCGTATATGAGAGGTTTACCTCCTCGTTACATCTCATTCTTTACGCTAAAGTATTTTTAGTAATTTCAATTATTTATTCTGCGGCCTTTGTGATTTAGATGTCATTCTTAAGGAATTGGGACAAAATTTAAGCTTTAATGTAAAGAGCGAGGTATCGAAGAGGGTTGAACCCCCTCATATACTCAATAAAAACATACGAATATAGAAGTTCGTTACGTAAGTTCATTATCATCATTATCATCATTATCATCGTTATGATAATCATTATCAACATCATCTTTATTATCATTATTAAGATCATCATCATTACATTACCATGATCATCATCATCATCATCGTTACAATCGTCATCATTATTACATCATCATCATCATCATTATATTATCATCATCATCATCATCATCATCATCATTTTTATCAGCTGTTAAGCTTAATTTGGTCTGTGGCAAGCTTGCCTTTGGGGATCATACGTAGTTAATGGGTAAAATACCATGTGAATTCTTACATGTACTGGGATAATGTAAGTCGGGAACTTCAAGAAAAGTTTGCTCAGTCCTTCAGCTTGAAGCTCTTCAAAAAAGTAAGCACAGGCTACTGCCATGTCTGTGTTGTTGGCATACACAATGATGCTATGATGCTACAAGCGCAACGGCAGACGTACTTGGCATGTGTCATAAGGCGTTGGTCAGCCTCTTCGTGGCTGGAGGACAAGCATTCCTCATAGTAACAGTGTTCTGATAAAGTTGGACAGCAGCCATGCTTGCCCAGAGACATTTTGAATCTCTCCCACTAAAGTTTTCTATCAGCTGAATCGAATTCATGTTCCTAATCTATAACTGAGGACTCAAGGGGCCTGGTAATTCAGACACTTCTCAGTTATTTATCTAATAGTGAAAATTTTGTTGACGTATTCTCTCTCCTTCTGTGAAAATCAAACTATTCTTCTTTAAGATTTTATCTACAGCATCTCTTGGCCGAATAAGTATAACCATGCTTTGCAAATTGCTTCCTACAGAAGTCAAGCTGATGCCTCTATAAATGTCGCATTCACCATTATCAACATTCTCATTCAGAAAATTTTTTTATGTTTTTTTCACGGCCAATTTAAAGTCACGAATGTTATTTTTTACGCACTGGGACCGGCATGGATCATAGACTCAAAGATTAATTATATTGCGCAGTGACCCAAAGATCAATTATGGACCATGGACGATGGACCAAAGATCAATTATATTGCAAATTTTAAGAAACATTTCAGAGAGGTTTGATGCTCTATCCTGAGCACCAGAGGTGCCCTTGCGCAAAAGATTTGTGGATGCGAGTTCCGACTGTATAAATAAAGCACTGGAACAACACTTTTCCTGGCTGCCTCATCCATGCATGAAGCAACCTCTTCGTCGACCATGTCCTCAATTTTTTCCGAAGCAGAACATTTTTCAGCTTCTTGAGTGCACTTTTCCATGATGGCTCTGCTTGCAGCAATCCGGCGGAACGCATAGGCTTCGTACGCATTCTTTGATGTAATTTCTGAATGGCACAGGTACTCAAACATCATATCCCTGTCCTCCTTTGACAGGTTGGTCGCATTCCTATTAATAGTCGCGATTAAGTGGCGTATCGTAGTCTGATTTGGTTTTTTACCCCCCCCCTCCCCTCAGAATAAATCCTGGATATAGCCCTGGCTGAACCCTAGGAAAGTACATTTCAAACCCACGTTAATTAATCCATAACTGCTAACCACAGGTAAAACATTGTAGGTTGTTTTATTTTTTGGCTTCCGAACACAAAAAAAAATCAAAGTGACAATTATTAACCTTGAGCTTTTATTATTTTAGACTGATAACCCAACATCTCAGTTTTCTTAACAATTTCAAGAAACTAAGTAATTTGGTAGCAAAAAGTACCTTTAATTCTAGTTTGATATTTTTTTCTTTTTTTTCCTTTTTAAAACTTAGTCTCATTCCCACTTGAGAATTTCAAATACAATCAAGGATATTGCGGGTCAAATAGTCATTTATTGCTTCTAAGAAAGCTATAAAATTCCCAAAAACCCATAAAGAAGGAAACTGACTAAAAAGTCCTCATTCGTGGGTGAAGGAGCTAATACGAAGCTAATACGAAGAGTTTTGGCAACTGTCGCATAGTAGGCAATCAGTTCATTGACATAAGCATTAGGAGATAATTTCCAAGTAACCATCCAGTTGCATTCATCAAAATAACGGTTTTGTGGTTGGGAAACATAGAGACTTCAGCGATGACTGAAGATCCAGCAATATGAGGGGGCTAAAAGCTCCAGTTTGAGGGGGAAACTATATCATCTGCAGGCTTCGTGACCATAGAGGAGTTTCCCAACTCCACAAAGATAATAATGTCCGAGTCAGCTTGACCAGATAATGATTATGATGATGATAGTGGTGGTGATGATGATGATGATGATAATTAAAAAGGCTATTCGACCCTGAAAATCTCCGTTGCGAGAGTAGACAAAGGAGTCAACATTTTCTACTGGCTCTCCTTTTATTGTTAGCTGCACGTTTCTTAGAGTAGGGTCTCCAGACACCCACATAACCTTGGTTTTGGCTGTGTTAATGACCATCCCAAAGACCTCGGTTGCCACCACTAGTTTGTTGGTTTCAGCTTGGAGTAGATGCTCTTGACTGTTGAATTTTTTGATGTCATATGCGTATGCCAATTTATCGATAAGCTTCCCTCCAATTTCTCCACTGTCAACAGTCTCAGCAAATGATAGTGAACGAAGTCTAGGTCACGCTCGCTAGTGGCCAGAGCCTCGACTACGAGACGGCCACTAGCCACAACATCACCATCCGCTCGTCGGACGGGACAAACACCACCGATCACTCGGTGACGATCAACGTCACCGACGTCAACGATGTCGGCCAAGTCTTCACCTCCGGCACCGCCGCCAGTGCGGCCGAGGATGTGAATGACACCTCAGTGATCTACACGGCCACCACGACCGACGTCGACACGACGGGCGAAACGATCACCTACAGCCTCACCAATGATGCAGGTGGGTTGTTCGCACCCTCAAGTAATTAAAACCACGTTCATATTACGCTACTCAATACAAAAGAAATTCAATTGATGAAGGAAGAAAGGAAAAAAGAGAAAGAGGGAAAAGACAAGAAGAAGACAGAAAAAAAAAATAATAGAAAAAATTAACAGCAAATAATTAACAGAAATGCCTTGAATAGAATCTGGGGCGTCAAATGGTGACAGAGTAAAGCCGGCTAGGCACAAAAACTCTAAGCGCTAGAAATCAGAGGCACTCCTAACATAAGAACTGCCAACCATTATTAGATGCATGCCATGATAAAAACAAAGTAATGGGAAAGTGTGGAGACTCTTGCAAAACCTTAGAGAAGTGGTTCTCAAACTATGGTACGCATATCCCTAGGGAATACGCAAAAATTTGTAAGGGGCACGTGACCAGCCAACAAAAAAAATTAACCCTTTAACTCTAGGACTTGCAATTTTATTTATATTTTAGCTATAGATTACTTGGTACCGGTAACTGAGAAGGGGTACCTAAAATGTTTTGTGGGTAAATAGGGGTACATTGTCTAAATAAGTTTGAGAACCACTGAATCAAGGGGAATTGCTAGCCGTTAGAATGCTCTAGTCATGGGGAAATATGATCACAGAGATCCAAGACAAAATATGGCGTGCGTGCAAACACTATCGATGATCAAGTCAGATCCGTATTATTATGACTTCAATTGGAAGATGCTTTTTGCTCCGAGATGAATGGAATTGAGCATCCGATGCTTAGCAAGTGAAGGCATGTCAAGGTATTAAGTCTGTTATTGAGAGGTCATTTTGTTGGACTTCAGGTCATAAAGTGTTATGTTGTACTATAAACATGCTTGCTCGTTACTTCCAGCTGAAAAGGACTTTTTTTTATTTATTTTCTCATTGTTATGGCACTTGGTATTAACCAAGTGACATATAGCGATTGCAAATTCTGTCTGTCTGTCTGTCCAGGTTTTGTTACTTCAGGCACTTCCAGGCAAGCTAGGACGATGAAACTTGACAGGCATATCAGGGACCGAACCTTATTAAATTAGAAATAGTCGTTTTCCCGATTTAACCATCTGGGGGGGAGTGAGGGGGCCGGTTAATTCGGAAACAATAGAAAAAATGAAGTATTTAATTAGCGGTCACTTTTGATAGTTCAGGTCTGGAGTAAATCCTTGCTAACATTTAAAAAAGGAAGAAAAAATGTAAGGATAAAAAAAGCAATTTAAAAAAATTGAAACTAACTTTCGAATTCGTTTAAGATTATCGAAAAAGTTAAAACGATGGAAAAGAAAAAACTTTTGGGTAGCATTAATTTACCGAATACTACTATTACTAACAACTCTCCGCAGCACCAAGCCACCTTGGGCCAACACAGCTACACACGCTCCTCCTCCATCCCAATTAATTCGTCCTTTTGAAAGTGTTAAATCTTCAAAGCCAACTCAATGCGTGAAATGACATTGTACCATGAGAGCAGCCAACGCGAGAGCCATTCTTCCATCTTAAATAATCATTTGCACTTTGTAACAAAATATCTGTTTTGTAATATATTTGTTGTGTTAAGCGTTTTTGCCAGACTCTGGTTACAGAAATAGTCCCTTGTTTAAAAAGAGGAGAGCAACAGCTTTTTAAAGTGATACCATACCTTGTTTATTTGAAGTAAAATTGTTTTCTGTAACCAGAAATGACATAAGAGATCGTTTGACCCCTCTTTTTTCTTTAGTCCTGACGTAGAAACCTTTACTTTTTCTAGTTCCTTTGATACATTTTCAATATAATTCTCCTATTTGCACCTTATTTTCGTAATTTGTGAACATGTTTTGCGAACGATTACTTTTGCAATTTGATTTCAGGTAAAAACACAAAATAAAAATAAAAAACGATAAATTTCTATCCTGGACTTATAATTAGCAAATTTAACACTTCATATTTGCTTCTTTCCTCTCCTTTTTCTTCTTTGTTTTTTCTTCTCTTCATGCGATCAAAAGAAGTTCATTCCGCTAAATTTCCACTTATGTGCGATCAAAAGAAGTTCATTCCGCTAAATTTCCAGTTATGTGCGATCAAAAGAAGTTCATTGTGCTAAATTTCCAGTTATGTGCGATCAAAAGAAGTTCATTGCGCTAAATTTCCAGTTATATGCGATCAAAAGAAGTTCATTGCGCTAAATATCCAGTTATATGCGATCAAAAGAAGTTCATTCCGCTAAATTTCCACTTATGTGCGATCAAAAGAAGTTCATTCCGCTAAATTTCCAAGAAAAATAAACGGCTTTGCTGGGATTTCTTTGTTTAGCAGTTCATCATTCTCTCCAGATTTTTCTTTAGGAAGTCCTCTGCATTCTGCCATTTCATGGCCTAGTTAAAAACAACCAATAATAAAAGAAAAAATAAAATATCACAAGGGAAAACATCAAGATATCTTCTTTGCCCTCCTAATCTAACATTTTACACTAGAGTTGAATAAGCAATCCAAATTTTTTCATCAATCACCATTTGTGTGCAATATATACCTCATGTATTCTACTATTTCATAGCCTAATCTCAGTTCTAAATCTTATTAATAGAAAAATTGAGCATTACAGAAAGAGCTTTGCACCAATGCTTGTTGAAATCATAAGTAAATGAAAATTGTAATGAATCATGTTAATATGCCATGTGCATTGTTTATATGTTAGTTTTTTTTGTTTTGTTTTTGTTTGTTTTTTTTGACAGGCCAGTTGGGCTCATTGCTGTATGTTTTTATAATTTACTTTTGTTTGTACTTATGTACTCATTTTTATTCATTTTACTTACTTTTAATTATGTACTTGTGTTTTTGTAGCGCGATTTTATTGGCTTCCGACACCTGTCGTTCCACTAGCTCCTGAGTAGAAGGTGGGAAAATAATTGAATTTAACGACCAAGCAAAAAGTGCAAGAAACGGTATAACCATCGCAGTCTTTGCAAGCCAATGTTGCCGTTGCCACCAGTTTTTTCTTGCCGTGAATTTGGCATGCAACCGATACAGCTCATCTCTTAATTCCGAAGTTGTTTGCCAACGCTGATCGGGATCGATAGCTAACATTTTGTCGACCAATTGAGCTATATCTTCCGGCAATTCCCTTAAGTTAAGTACATATTCTTTTCGGTATATTTTTTTTTTCGTTTTTTCTTTTTTTTTACACCTACCCTTATTTAGCACCTTTTAAGATAGATATTGTTCAGTCCCATAAATTCAATACATTTTTTTTAGTGTGTTTTATTCCGTATGTTTGGTTCAGCTCCTTAAAATCATTGCTTTTTTCATCTACTCTTATCTAGCACCTTTTAAGATAGAATTTGTACAGTCCATTAAATATAGTACGGTTTTTTATGGCACTTGGTATTAACCAAGTGACATGTAGGTATTAAGGTAGCACTTTTCTTGTTTGCATCATATGAATAACTTTTCGGTTTTATATTTGCCCTGATGTTTGCAAGTAAGCGCTAATTAAAAGCTACTGCAAACTCTGCCGGACAACTTTACAAAAGCAATGAAAAATTTTAATGATGTTAGTGCTGTACAAAGCAAAATTCATGATATATAATGATGATGATCACTGTTATTATGATATTATAATTATGATGATTATGATGATGGTGAGGATCATGATAATAATGATGATGATAGTGATGATCGTGATGATGGGTGCTGGTCCTACCACACTCCGACTCCGTGTCGTTTCCGATCAACAAGCAGAGGGTGACATCGTTGAAGAACGGAAATTGAACGGACATGCCTTGGAACCACCTGATGAGTCGGAACCACGCGATTGGGTGAACTACGTATTGGGTGTTATTGCACAATACATGCCTGACCTCCCCGAAGAAGGTTGTGCCGTCGATCTTGCCATGGCCATTTGTAGTGACGTCCCCATTGGTGCTGGTTTGTCCAGCAGTGCTGCACTGGAAGTCGCCACGGCCCTCTTCTTTTTCTGCAATTAGCCATGGCTTGATGCGCACAACTACTTGATTTTAATTCAATATGACAGTAATTGAACACAATCACAGGTCATAACAGTACAGACTATTACAAAAAGGAATCCGGCTTAATGTTTGCTTCACGAGAACCAGAATCTGTAAACTTGGTGTTTTGTCGGCATTTTTAAAGTTAAACATGTTACAAGCTTGTGGAAGTCTTCTTTTTTAAAACTAAAACCACTCAGTAGTAAAATTACGAAAAGAGCCCAACCACATCGTAGAGTGCGTATGAGAATTCACTGGCTGCCAAAGGAAGTGCATGAATCCCGTCATCTTTCTTTTGGTTTTCTTCTCTCTTTTTTTAAACGGCTATAATCGCAAATATTTTTTCTCTTAAAGATACAATAAATAATTTTTTCGTGAAATAAGAGTCTAATGGAGTGTTAAAACGTGAAAATGAGCCAAAACTATTAAGCAAATGAAGTGGCTAGATCCTTACTTTTTACAATAAATAGAACTTATACTTCATTATGATTGTGATTAATTAATATGACTTATTGAAACTTCAACCTTACTATTTTTTAAGTTGGCATATATTTTATTTCGTATTCTACTAAGAATTAAATTCTTCCAACGTTGAAAACGCTCTTTATTTTTATTCTTTTTCTTAAACCACTTATCAATAAATAAATCAAAATCATTTTCTAAGCTATTAAAAATACTCGATGGTTTTAAACGATGGGAAAGACAAAAATTAGCCCCTTTATTCATTATAATTTGAAGATCTTCTTGTTTTATTATTGGTAAGTCCCCTGTTATAACATGTTCGTACTCTTTCTCTCAACCCTTCTTTTCAATATTCAACTAAAGAGATAAGTACAACAGAATGATATAGCTGGTCCTTTTAAAATATTCTGTTTGGCTAATTAAATTAATTAACAATTTTGATTTTGAAAAAGCTTTAATATTAAGTATTTTAATCAAAGGTTAAATCTTTTTCTGTTTAATGATGTATCAATTTACTTTCAATTTTTACTTGAAAACAAGACATTAGGATTATATTCTTGTATGTTATAATCATTCAGCCACTATCTTTTCGTTGTTGTTTTTTTTCACATACTTTACTGCCAATTAATTAGTGCTAATTATGTCCAACAATTTGATATTTTTTATTCAACCGCATACCATATACTTTTTTTTATTACATTTATTCTTTTTACTTTCCCGATCCACGCCGAGGCATCTATAAGATCATAAAATGTAATATATATAATTATGTCTTTGAACAATTGATTACTTATAAACCTACGAATAAAAAGAAAAGAAAAAGACTGAGTGACGGAAATGTGAAACTGCATACATTTTTGTTGCTTTTGAGCGACTGGCTACGATTTTGCCTACCAAATAAAGAGAGAGAGGTATATTATTATCAGATATTTTATTTGATTGTGCAACATAAATTTCTGGATGTATGTGAAAACAATGTTTTTTCTTAGTAATATTAAATAAAAAAAACTAGTTTTTTTTAACTGAAAGTAAAGACCGACATTAAAGCTTAAAACGAACAGAAATTAGTCCGTATGTGGAATGGGTTGTCCCCTCCTCAACGCCTCGCTCTTTACGCTAAAATAATTGTTTTAAAAAATAGAATTATGGCGAAGAGTCAAACTTTAACGTAAAGAGCGAGGGATTGCGGAGGGTCGTCGCTGGCGGCCAGCGCGCTGAGCGTGGCGGTGACCCCCTGCTCGCCGGCAGCTCGCAGAGCGGCCAGGCCCGCGCGCCGGACGCTCTTGTCATCGGAGCCAAGCTGCTCGATCACCCTGGTCAGCTGCTCCGGCGCCGTCGCGGCGGCGCCGGCGGCCGTGACGCACGCCAGGACAAACTCCTTGGCCTGCGGACCCAGCTCGGCGGTGCGGGCCAGCTTGTGGATCTTGGCCGTGCCGAACCGGGCCACCAGGTCGGCCCGCTGCTGGTCGGTGAGCCGCCGCGCTCTCGGCTTACTGGCAGCATGTCTCGATCGCGATCAAGACCGCCCTCGCAGACGGCGCGCGTCCTGTTCTACTCATCGATGAGTTTTCCTATCTCATCCAGAACATGGTCGAGGGCAACGGTGCCGCTGACGTCGACCAGCTGCTCGGTTCGATGCGCGAGTGGCGGGAGGCCGGCATGCAGATGCTGCTGACCGGCTCTATCGGTGTCACCCAGCTGGCGCGGCGCGAGGGCCTCAACCTCGAGCACCTGAACGACCTGCAGCCATTCCCCATCTGCTCCACGACGAGCGCCTGCGCGTCCTGGCCGCGGACCTGGAGATCGCGCCGCGCCCCGCCCTCTGGCGGGAGCAGTGCGAGCTCTTGCTCGAGGTCGGCCGGGTGGCCAAGGCCGAGGAGGCCGCGGAGGCCTGGTGGCGCCAGTCCCGTGACGGGGAAGCGCTCTACTTCCGCGCCCGTTGCCGCTCCGAGCAGTTCTTCGAGGATCGCCGCGCCGCCGACGGCCAGGTCGCCCACGAGCTGGCGGTCGAAGCCGCCAAGGAGCTGCCGAGCGACCTGGTAAAGAACATAAAAAAGGCATCAAGTGGTATACTCACTTAATTGTTAAGTCAATTATATGAAATGTAAAATATTTACCACAATTCTTAGCCTACTGCAAAATATGCAAAATAATAGTAGCTAATATGACTTATATGCAGCCTCACTATGCTCTATCCCCCCCCCTAATGTGCAAATATATAGCCAAGTAAACATTTTCTATATTCTCAAAATGTGGCTCTCTTGTTTCAACCAATAGGCTATGCCTATAAATTGAATCAGCTGTGAACAGAAACCTGAAAACATCTACTATTGTAATCGTTATGCTCCAGAACCTTTAATTGGAGGCTTGCAAGAACCCCTCCCGGCTCCCTTAGTAAGTTTCATAAATGGTCTGCTCATCAGTAAGCTACTGAAACATTAGCAGGCTACCACACCATCGTAGATGAATGTTTAATGGCTCAGCTAAAAGCTATTGCTTATATTTACTAGGTTTTAGCTGCATTAGGACTAGCATTAGCTACAACCTAGTAATGAGCGAACCATAGCAACTAAAAGCTAAAAAATGTTAAATGGTCTTTTTTCAAATAAAAAAACACGATAGCATATGACAACATATCGACACATTACCTATCAACGATAATTCACTCCGGTCATTCACTCAGAAGACCTTAGAACTCACAAGCTTTAGACGGTTTACGGAAGACCACACACAAAACTTGTCAGATGAGCGTCTTTAAGTTATTGATTTCTTATTAAAAAGTTAGGTATTTGAAAAAGTTAGGTATTAGGTTTTGATGGATGCTATTTTTAGGCAAAATTCGTATTCAAGTCCTAGATACATGATTGAAATAACCGGAACGGATCTATTTTTAATATTGTCTTCATCAAAACTTATTTGATAATTTTTAGGTTTTTTTTCAAAGCCTGGATTTCTTTCGTAAGGAACTGTGGTCTTATGGATCTGGACATTCTGATCAAGTTCTTTATTTTGGGTTATGCTATTAAGAGGGTTTGTAAAGTTAACTCGACTTGGACTTAATGTAGTTCCTTCTACAAAAAAGGTCCAACCAGTCGCAGAGCTAGAATTTCTACCAGAGGCGTCGTATTTAAGATGATTTCCATCTGGCTTTAGTCTACTTAGGCCGTTTTAATACTACTAAGTCACTCTTTTCAGATGCTAAGCGTAACTTATGATTCTGTGACCATATCTTGATGTTGTCCCGCATGTGCTGTCCCAATTCAAACAGTGTTCTTAGACATTTTCCTCTGAGTAAGGATAGTAAGTCATCTGAATATGCCTGGCTACATCTGGAGTGATGTTTCAATAAATTCAGCAGATTGTTCATTGTCAGATTCCACGTATATGGAGAGGTTATCCACCCCACCCCCCCTTTAAGCATCTTTTTTGAACAGTCTTCGAATTTGTTACTTGATATTCAATACCGCCGTCTAGGTATGCACGTTGAGTATCATCTTTTTCAACTGTTAAGGTAAAGATGTTCTCTATTTGTTGGTGAGTAAATTTAAACGCAGCATTTGGCTCTACCACTATACGAGTCATTGTTCCTTCTTTGAAGGTCTCGATTTTGCTTACAACGGTACCAAAGTCAATAACGTCAAGTTCATACAGAAGCTCGTCTAAAATATCCGTATGATGGAATTCTGCAATAATTTTACCACCGCTTTCATGTACATCAATCGCAGCTTGAGTTGTATTTAAAAAATATCCACTCAACTACAGTAAAGACGTAAGAAGCAGGCTAGTTAGCACCGATAAAGCAAGTTTAAAAATGTAATTTCCACTAGGTCCAATACCTGTGTACCTAGGAATCACTTCTTAATTCAATGTTTAAAAGGTTTTTTTTTGTATAATTGGATATGTATATAGGGCGTGGATCTTCAGGGCCCACATTTACCCCCACCCTCCCATAAAAAATCTTGTTCTGTAATTTCTCACAATTCCCTATATTTTGCATTTTTTTGGATGATCTTTTTTGTTTTTCATTAAAACTAAAACCCTCCTTCACTCATTTCTTAGTTTCACAAAAAAGGTGCAACTAGGTTGTACTAGAAGAATACTGGATCCAAAGTCAACGCCCTCATAGATGGAAACAAGATCAAAAGCTGAAGCAAGGCATAGATGTAGTTTCAGCCAAAGAGCAGTTGTTTACCCTAAGCAAATGGAAGACCAAATTGAGCACAAAATCTTAATTTATGAAATAAAAGTTATACAAAAAAAAACTTTTAGGAAGGAATTTCCTTGTATTATTTCATTTTTTAGTGTTCTTATTATAAAATATAGAAAAAACATAAGTTTCCTCCCATGGTGTTAAAAGAAAATGTATTTTTGTGTCTTGTTAATGAATGAAAATCTACATTTTTGCGAATTGCTGTCCCCGGTACCGAAGAAAGGCAAAAACAAATTAGAAAAAAAAGCCTGTGACTTGAAATGTATTTTTTATGTATTGGAATAAATTTTCATACAAATGGTTTTAAAACCAATCAACTTTTCAAAAGATGTTTTTTTTGTCTTTCTCGAGATAAGAAAAGAGCCAAGTAACCTTTACCTGTGCCCTAATAAATTATTCCCAAGCATCTTGATCTATATGTCAAAACAAAAGAAAGCTAACCTATAAAACCCTTGATAACAAGCCCAAGAGGAAAAATATGGTAGGGTTGACTTTGTTTCTTAAACTGCCTTTATTGATCTTGAAGGCCAGGGGAGAGATTCAAAAGCAGTTATATTTTCAGATCTGTAGGCAAGTGTGCGCAAGACAACATAATTAACAATTGACTTCAGTCATAAGAAGAGCATGATATTTTAGTTGCTATGTTATGCACTCGGTGAGACTATGATTATTTTAATGGTATCAGGGAACACACCAATAGCAGATTGGGGTCTGTTTGAAGGTATGCGGTCATTAACAGCAAATTTGGCAATTGAATTACCGGAAGCTGAGGTGGGTGGCATCCATTATCAAATTTTGTTCCTGACGGCTTTGATCCTGTTTGTTTTTACTTTTGTGATAAATACTGTTGCAGAATTGTTACGGCAAAATATGAGAAGGAAGTACTCTAATGTTTAGCCTTTGGCTGAAGGTAAAACAACAATGGTTGACTGGCTCGTACCCGTGCGTCTGAACACCTGCCACTGTGATTGCGAAACCTGTGACTTATCACCTACCGTCATAGCTTGAACCAAACCTAGAAAAGCACTGTCATGCAATAAGCTTTGCAGTCTCTTGGCTAAGTGTGCACGCAAGCTGGCAATATAAGCTGTCATGCCAGATTGCATGCCTAGTAAGTGGTTGTCAGAACAGTCAACCACATAACCGCTCGCCGCCACATTGTGGATCAACGCCCAACGTGCAAAATCAAATCCAGCTGGATTCGCTAAACCTCGACAACAGACTCAGCGGGTAGGGGGGGTTGACCGGTGAACCGGCGACTCCCGAGAACTGGAAGGCGTTGTAGCCGGCCCCGGTAGCGAACACCTGGTAGACCTTGAAGCGCCACTTCCCGTTGAGAACATCGAAGTACTTGAGGAGCACGTACGGGTCGGAAGCCGCCGAAGCCTCGTTTCCAAGGCCCGAGCCGAAGTCGGATCTCAAGGCGAACAGGGCCTCGATACCGCTGCCGTTGGACGAGGGCGCGAAGAGCGCGTGCTCGTCGTTCGGGTTGTAGGTTCCTCTCAGAATTTTTAATATTCGTATTGTTTACATGGTAAAGGCGTGCTTCTATTTATATCTGCAGTGATATGCGGTAAGTTATTATCAATTTCAGCTATATTTTATTTGTTCTCTTTTTCTGCCTTTATAGCAACTGTTTCATTCATGTTTCATAACAACAATGTCTTGTCACTAATAGCACAAATTCTGAAAAAATTTCTGCTCTTGGACTAAAAGAATGAATGCTATTAATGGTGTGGTTTTGAAAAAGAAGAGAAGAAAAACGTTTACCTTAATGATCTTCAGAGATGAGCGGTCGAAATACATTCAATTGGTGCAGTTATTCAGACTATTTGACATCTGGTTTTGTACAAACAATTTTCTGGTAAAATATTTGATATTTTTGAAAGGTGGGTGCATTTGCTGTTTCAAAAAGGTAATAATCATATACGAAATATATATAAAATTTATATTATTTATGCATATTGATCAAGAACATATCGTACTCACCTAGGGATTGATAAAAGCTATCGTGGAAAAGGGAGTGAAGTTAGATATGAAAAAAATTTCGAATTTAATTTGCAGAATGACAGGCTCAACGCGAGCAAGCTCAAGACTCTCGCCAGGGCGGATTCAAGAAGGCAGCCAAACACGTATCTGCTTTCGCTAGAGCTGGACACTATTCCGTTCCCTCCACTTCCTCGTTGAGCGGCTCGGACAAACGTCGCTCACAACCAGCAGCAGGGCTGGCGGACATCATGCTGCGACGGACGGTATGCTGGGGCGTGTCTACCAGTCTGATTGCGGGCCGCTGCGATTTCAACGCGAGCGTTGCTCGGCGGTAACTAAGTACCAAACCTCCATGAGCTGCTGCAGACGACAGGAGCTGAGCGTAAACAAGCTTTCAGATGGGTGAAGGTAAATCTTGCACACACTCGCTGTTTCCCAGCCAGATTCACCAATAATGCAGCAGTACATATCCCGCTACTCTTCCCTCAACCCCCGTACCCAGCACAGGATACTCCATTTCACAATTGAACAAAGCTCTAATCTAATAGCCCCGGGTATCGAGTTATTCATTTGCTCGTATTTTTGAATGGATTTTGACTCCGTAAGATTTGATTTGTTGCAATTTCAGTTGCTTGGGCGAGAAGATGGCGGTGTTCACGCCGATGACCTCGCCTTCAAGATTAAAGGTCGGCCCGCCCGAATTGCCGCGGTTAACCGCCGCGTCAACCTGGAGAAAATCATCGTAGGGGCCGGCACCGATGTCGCGGCCACGGGCGGAAATGATTCCGGCGGTTACCGTACCGCCCAACCCGAACGGGTTGCCAACCGCGACGACCCAGTCGCCGATGCGCGTGTTGTCCTCACCATCAAAGGCGACATAGGTGAATTTCCGGTCTTCTTCGACCTTGAGCACGGCTAAGAAGACGGTGGAGAAGGGCGTGAAGTACGTCAAGGACACCGCCAAGGCCATCACCAAGGATTCGTACGCCACCGATGCCGACCAGTACCGCTCCAAGGCGGAAAAGCGGCGCATGAAGGCGGGGAGGCGGCGCAACTTTGCGAACAAGATGGACATCATCGACCCGCACTACGGCAAGAAGGCGGCGGCGGTGCTGGCCACCGGCACTGCGCTGGGCCTGGCCGCCACGACGTGCCCTGGTATGCCCCAGCTCCCATGTCTACTCGCCACGTCTATTCTCCTCGTGGCGACTGTATGGGCTAAATGGATAGCTGCCCGCATTAGCAATCGTGAACCCAATTGCAGTGTGTGTTCATCGATATCGAAATGCGGAGAGTGCAGGTATGGGTTTTCTCGATCGGCGAAGCCACACCCAAGTCGCAACATTGCTCCGGGAGCGTAAGCCAGGTATTCCGAGAAGTCCTCGCCGCCCATACTCGGCAGCGTAATGCTTTCGAGATGTTCCACGCCCAACACCTCTCGCGATGCACGTTCCAAAGCCGCTGCGCATTGCGTGTCATTGTCATCCCCATCGCCTGCGGCAATCGTGTCATTGCCTGCACCGGCATCAATGATGTTGTCACCCGACGAGCCGGTGATGATGTCATCACCCTCACCGGTGGTCAGGTTCTCAAAACCGGAAATAACGTCTGTACCGGTTTCAGCACTGCTTGCCGTGCCCGCCGACAGATCAACCGTCGCGCCAGAGGTGGCTTCAGACAGATTAAGCGTATCGGTACCCGCACCACCCGACAGGGTATCGTCACCGGCACCAGCCATGACCGTGTCATCGCCTTCGCCGCCGGTTTCTGTACGCCTGGGAAGTGTTACGGCTATTTCGCCCCAATCTCATTAAGTCTATAAAAATGAATCGCCCGATTATGAATACTGATATAACCCGACACAACTTTTTAGTTGCCTTTCGTAACTTCAAACGTTACAAAACGTCCTTTTTTATCAATCTAATTGGACTATCAAGCGGTTTGTGCTGCGCTCTATTTATCTACTTATGGGTAAACGACGAATTAAAAGTAGATCAGTTTCGTCAATACAATAGTCGACTCTATCAGGTCATGCAAAACGACGCGTTGTATCCCCAATTTTATGGATCATTTTGGTGGACTTCATCCTAAGAAGCCCACCAAAGGCTTTAGGAGAACACAGAATCACATGGGGAGTAAATCTCTCCTTGACTTCGATTATGCTGATGATTTAAACAACCTAGATGAAATTTTATCAAATGAATGAACTTTTTAGAGGTTTTGCTGGTTACCAGATTTCAAGTATTCTGTTTGTGTTTTTTGGAATTTTTCTGAAATTTTGCCTAAAGTTTGACTGAGGTTAAACGTATTATCAGCTTAAGTGACTTGGAAGTAGATGAAAATACAAGGTAGGGCATCTGATACGTTCTTTCTTTGCCCATGTCTGTGTGCTGTTGTGATGGCACAAGAATAACTGAACATGGGAGAGTACAATTTACAACAGAGCAGTTAACCTTTTACTAATCTATTTAAATCAATTTGGAGTACACTTAACCAGCAGATCTTTGATCAAGGATGTTTTTATTACATATACTAGCACACAAAGGAAATCTGGACTGGTAAAATTACTAGTAAAATATAAATTTATGTTCATAGCAATAGCTTTTAGCGAAGCCAAAGCCAACGCGTCACGCGCGGCGGCAGTGGTTGCGCCCGCCGAGATCTGTTGACCGGCCCTGGCCGTAGCCACGGCCAGGTCCAGCAGCTGGCGGCCAGCGTCAGCCTCGGGCAACGACACGCTTTTCAGTGCGCTCGCATCGCCACCACCCAGCCAGCTGGCGATCACTTCATGCAGCTCGATGTAGTTACGGCCGTAACGGTTGACGATTGCGGCCTCGGCCCGCGCCACCTCGTCTGCAGCTGCATCCAGCGCCGCCTGCAACGCCTCGTTTCTATTCCTTACATTTTTTAATTCACATGGTAACCCATAAATACCATGCTGACTTCTTGCTATTTTTGCTTTTCTAAATATTTCTTTTATTCAGCTCCAAAAGGCATAAATGTGCTAAGAATCATGACTGAAATTAGTTCCATTTCATATAACACCAGTGCCACTTGTGTGAGATTTATCTCTGCATCAGCTTGCTGTACAAAATGTCTACTGAGAGTAAAATAAAGTGAATTTAAACAAAATATCTATATTTTTTTTCACAATTTTAAATTTTGTGTGTATGAGGGCTCGAATTTGGAACAGGAGTGGAAAGTTAAAAAAAGGGCCAAGTAGCTAAGTGTATGAAAATAAAGGAAATCGTAATTAAAACTTGGGGAGGAACCTAAGGCTCTCGGTACGCGCTTCACCAGATATGATCCCATGATGATTTTGAAGAGATCAAAATTGTCAGCAGAAACTAACAGTAGGCGTGTAACTTCGAAAATATAATACAAATAGGAAAAAGCGGAAACCGCGGGTGAAAAAGAGGATCGCGGGTGAAATAAATTCACGGGAAACATGAAGTGAATCATATGTAATAATAGTATCATTAGCATCAATAGCAATCATATGAGATAATAGCAATTGGTATAGGAAGGTACACGCTTTCCACTGTATCAGTCTACTAAAGTGCAACTCATTCAATTGCAATGAAAAGACTTAAACACAAGACAAGATATGAGTAACTCAAAAATAGAACTGTAATTTTGGTTGAATCATATGCAATAATAGTATCATTAGCATCAATAGCAATCATATGAGATAATAGCAATTGGTTTAGGAAGGGAAATACTTTCCACTGTATCAGGTCAGCCATCAAAATTAATATTATATTGAATTCTAATATAAATTAGAATTCCCTAAAATTGTAAGTATTTAAGATTCTTTTTTTTGCTGTATTTGATTTCTATATTACGAGAATATTCCTTTGTTTTTGATTCGCCCGATACTTATTGTTTTTCTTCTATAGTTAATCTATTGATTTTAGATCCGCTTTTGGTGAGAACATTCCAAGACCTGTCTTAGATAGTTTGACTCAGTTTAGGAAGAAACAGCAGAAAGGTTATATTGACGTCTGGTGGCTTTATGGGTTGTTATCCATCAGGCGTCGACACGCCACGCGCCGTGGGCCTCGATCATTTTCGCGGATGAGTCGTTTGAGGGCCGTTTGTTCCCGCCCCGAACTACACATCGCCCATCTCCCCCACGCGTGGAGGACAAGTCCCTTAGCTTTGGGAGGGAGATCCATTAACTCGCTCACGGCTTCCGATCCGTTGCCCAGTTCAACTTGTTCGAACACCTTGCGATACCGCGACGCGATTTCTCGAATGCGATCGTCGCGGTGGGACGAGTAGAGCACCTCGTCTTCTTGGAACTGTTGTGGCGAAAGGTCCCATTTTTTTGCCGGGGCCTGAGGCTGTGTTTTCTTGAGGACCCAGGACTTCACTTTCTCAATTACTTCTTGATCAAGAATGGAATGACCCTCAGCCACCATTTCTACGGCTTGCGTGAGTCGATCTGGCCCAACCTCTTTGAGCAAATATCCCGATGCTCCAGCCAAGACCGCGGCTAACATGGATTCCTCGTCTCTGTAAGATGTGAGAAACAGTACACGGGTGTCCGGACATTCTTGAAGAATGTCACGGCATGCCTTAGATGTGAGGTAGTAGAGAGGGATTTGCCTCATAAAACAAGGCACTTTACCCGTAAAAGGAATAAGAGTCAGGTATTCCCATTTTTTAATGGTGTATTCCATTATTATTTTTATTCTAAAGTATTAATTATTATTATTCAGTTATTCAGTATTATTACTATTCAGTATTAATTTTGTGTTCGAAAGATTCCAGAAAGATTAGACGACATCGGTAAAGTTTTTCTAATAAAACAAAATCAACCCTTTGTGCCTGAAAAAAAAACCCATCATAGATAAAATCCGTAGCTACAAATTGAATTTAACTGAGTCACTTCTGGCTCCATAATTTCTTCAGATGGCTCGCTTCTCCCCGAGCTGCAAGCAAGATTATCCAAAGCGTCTTCTGCCAAGGGCAAAGAAATCAACGTGCTTCAGTCGAAAAGCCTGAGGAGGATTGAGGGCCTACGATGGTCCGACTTTGTCAGCAATGAGAAGCTTCTGCAGCTCACAAAGCAGTCTCAGTTGTTGACTCAAGCAGCCGAGTGAACCTTACGATCGTTCAGGTAACTGCTACGAACGCCACCGCTTAGAGAAGAACCCTAAACCGTACATGCTCAGTTTCGCGCCGACGAAGTAGGAGCCAATCTTACTCAGCGTTTGCAGAATCGACCCTTCACTGTTGATGTATATGAAGGCCGGAATAATGATCAGCACCGCCCATACCAGAGTAAACAGGCGGGTCACCTTCAAATAGTGTTCCGACGACTCATTCTTGCGAAAGTAGCGCTGGTAGAAATCCAGCGTCGAGATTGTCGCCAGCGAGTTGAAGGAAGAGTCGAGCGACGACATGGATGCAGCGACGATCGCACTCATTGTCAACACGTGACCCATCCCTACAATGTCTTCGACGACATATGCAACAAAGCAGTCCAAAAATTCTACAAATGAGGAATCGGGTACAGTTTTTTGCGGAAGATGTCCGTGACAGGCTCGGGATGCATCATGATCGATCATTGGCCAGTCTCAGAAAACTCAAGATGGGCCTCTAGTAGCTACTCCACATGTTCTGGAGACGACATTTTCACGATAAGAGCACGCAGATGATCTGAACCACAAGTATGTATGTTTGTTTTGCTCTTCTTTGTTTTCTTTACCTTTGAGTTGAAACAAAAAGATTTGCCAACAATCTTTAACGAGATCTACAATGATAACAGCACAGGATTTTTGAATCACATGCTGACCTCCTCAAATATGCTGCTGCGAGAGAATTTAGCAACAAATTCTGAAGAGCAAGATCCACATGCCCTAGCAATCAAAGGTGCGACTGATGCAATAGAAGCATTATTTGAACAGAATGATGAGTTCTTTAGGAAGGTAGGAACTTTCCTAGGGTCGGCTCCAATGAAGCGCTTTATTGACGAAAATTCGATGGCACTTATTTCGTGGTAGCACCAGAATTACAAAATGCAACAAAACACGAAAATCACTCTTACTTAATGCAGAAGTGTACGTTTCTAAACATTTCCCAAACTTGGATATAACTTTACATTTTGTGCATTGCAGAAAGTATGCCTCGTTCGATAAGCAGCTGGAGTCGAATTGTTTTTATACGTGCCTTTTCTTAAAATGAGGCGAGAAAGAAGGGGCGAGAGAGGGAAAGAGAAAAAAATGAACAGCTGATAGGTACTTAAACAAAATTAATGGAGATTATTCTTTGGCGATCAAAAACGAACTGAAATTAATTTTTTTTTAAAACTTCCTGAAAAAGAAGTTTTCTAAGGAAAAGTAATGGCCATATTAAACTTAAGATCAGAAGAAATAGAAATCTACAATAACTCAAAACAACCAGATATTAATATTAAACAATCAATGAAACCCAAAACAAACAGAAATCAAATAAACAATCATAGTAAAAAACCAAGAACCGGTACTAATATAAATGAATAAATAAAGCTTAAAACAAGTAAAGCTAAGTTGAATATGCAAATCAAGCTAAGTAATGCGTGGTAAATATTAAATTAAAGTTTATGTTAAAAATTTAATGAGATTTATGTGCCTACTTTTTATTGGATAAGAAATCAAATCTTGGTGTAATGTTTTAAACTGCTGGACCTAAGACCTCTTCAACATTTTTTATCGCTGAACAATATTAAATAAGAAGAACAAGTGTTTTTAAATGAATGAACTTATATATTAAATAATATATAAATAAATTATCTTAAAATTTCTTATATAAATAAATAAACTTGTATATGTAAAATCAGCTTAAAAATGTGCCTGAACATTTTGTACAATTTGATGAGGCCCCGGCTATTTCTAACGATAGAGGTTTTTCTCAGTGGGCGAGGTAGGCTATAGAAATAAAAAGTATATATTTGCTTATCTTTCAATAAATAAAGACACGGGAAATTTTAATGTTGTCCCAATTAATTTAACCTTTTGACAAATGAACCAATGCTCAATAAGAAAATTAAGTTTATATATAATCAGCAGGGGACGAGAATACCTACTAAACCAACAAGAATTGCTTCAAGAATAGCTAATAAGAGGATTATTTCCTAAGACTTTTCGGACTGGACTTGTTAGGATTTTCGGGAATTCGTATCCTAAAGGTAAGAAATAGTAAATTAGGTGATATAGAATTTGAATACTAATGGAGGAAGGATGGGATAATTACAAAAGGAGTAGGGCTCATCATGAATACTACTGCTTCTATTTATAATTCATCGCAGCATCAAGCCACCTGAGAACACTTCTAGGCATGTGACTCTTCCATCCCAATTTGTTCAAAGCCTCCCTCTTTACATCATCCCATAAATTTTCTATTTCCTTTCTTAGTGAGTTGAACCTTCTTGCAACTGGACCCCCGTACTCTGTTTTTCAGTATTCTACAAATATGAGGCAATATCATGGGGTAAAATACAAATTAGAATCTTTATATATTTTACATTGCTGTAACTGTTTGTTTTTTAAAGTCACGAGATAAATGCCTGTTAAGATCATTCATTGAAAAGCACTGTTTTGTTGTAAAAAAAAAAGATATCGGGCATCAAAAACCATTAAAACCCGACTCATATCTTGTTTTATTTTAATGTCCGTTAATTGGGGGCAATTGTTTAGTTCTAAAGTTCTTAGTACTTTTCAAAAAAGCTTTTTATTCTTCCAATTAAACAAACATAGTCTTCCTCAACGAAGAATTGAGGAACAACATAGTTGAGGAACGATGAAGAAAGATGTCGAAAGTTGAGGAAAGATGAAGAAAGAAGAACGATGAACTCAGAAGTCTTCCTCAACGAATTGGGACAAAATTAAAGCTTTAGTGTAAAGAGCAAGTGTTGAAGAGGAGGCAGAACCCTTCATTTACATAATAGTTTCTGCTCGTTTTAAGTTTTAATTTTGCTCCTTTGGCATATTTTATGCTAATGAAAATATTGTCTAAATATAACATTTTATATACAATGTTTGAGGTCATTACAATACTATCATGCATCTTTTCTGCTGTTTAACCCCATATGAATGTGACGTAAAAAGTGCATAAAACTTCACGTAAAAAGTGCTGTATTTTTTTTCAAAATTGAGGTTTTAAAGAATAGTCATCTGAAGGGTACACGTCCTGCCTATGACCCACCAAAATATTGCCATGCCCCACCAGTGGGGCCTGTGTCCATGTTGGGAATCACAGCTATGGCCCCCTCCCACGCTAATTATTTTCCCTAAGTCACCAGATCAACATTCTGAGATAGCCATTTTATTTAGCGTAGTCAAAAAACCTTATAACTATGTCTTTGGGGAGGACTTGCTCCCCCACAGTCCCCGTGGGAGGGGCCACAAGTTACAAACTTTGACTAGTGCTTACATAGAGGAAGGGTTATTGGAAGTGTAAAGACGTTTTCAGGGGGATTTTTAGGTTGTGGGGGAGGGTGGATAAGAGGGGGATATGTTAGGGGAGCTTCCCTTGGAGGAATTTGGCTGAAAGTAAATTATATCATAGCTAGCATAAGACTATGAAAGCTTTATATATTAGTTTGTTGCAATGACGCTACGCACTAACTCTTAACTCCTATATCAATATTCTTTTTTACTTGGATTTTGTGCTCTCAGTAAAATACTAATTTTATATAGTCCTATAAACATAGGGGAATGTCAACAGTCGGTTTATTTGTGCTGGTGTTACTGATATATAGTACTGGCAAACAAGCCAATGCTGAAAACAGCTTGCAACATAAATTATAACTAAACATAAATGTTTTTATAGGAGGCTTGCTTTACAGCGCCATTATCGAAATGGGAGGATCAGCCCTGCACACCACAATTTTGCACATGCTATGGAATCAATTTGCACAACCCATTGATCAAATGATGGACAACTATTTGAGCTTATAAATGCTCTCGTAGAGCTGAGACATCTTTTTTAGAAATGCCTTGGACGTCACAAGGAAACGAACGGATCAAAAGGATTCACGTCGAACAAGGTCAGAAAAATCATAGCGAGAGTATCAAAGTTGAAGTCAATGTGGCGCACGGAATTTCTAATGGAAAAGCAGTGTGGTCTTCGTCGCTATTTGGTGTCACAGTCTTAACGCCCACTCACAGGGACACCCATTGAGAAGAGGGCGGATTTCCATGAGTATTCAAAATAGACAAGTACGAAGAATACTTCTATATTATCAATATTCAAATTATATTGCGGTGTGCTTTTTAAAACACAGACTATAATCTTCGGCAACATTTATTATAGCTATTCCAAGTATTTTTAACCTCTCTCATATGTTTTTTTTTTTTTTTACAAAATAAGGGCCATAGACGAACTTTCTGTTTTAACTATTATATGAAATGCGAAAACATGACCCCGTAGTTAAGGATGGGGGCAACGGAAGTCGTACTTGAATGGACTGATTTGCGTAGATTCTATCGAAGTGCAATTTCGTAGGTTTAGAGACGTGTAAGCATGCTTTTGAAAATAGCTTCTTCTGGATATCCAAATTGCATGTTTTGAAATGTGCTATAAATTCCGGTATACACTACCCTTCAAATTTTCGTAAGTAACAAATTTTCCCAAAATGTTTACAACTGAAACACGTTTATTGATTTTTCTTCTTTGGACGCCGCCGGATATGCCGGCCAAAAGGCGTTACTCAAAAAATGCGGACTCATTTTAGGCAATTTATCCTTTCCGACCGGTCATTCTCATAGAATACTATCTTCTGTTTACACCCAAACCCTGGAAAAAGCGCTGCAAAAGCTTTTAGAAGAGGAAGATTTTCGATTGAAAGCCCATCGACTAGCGAGGCCGCAAAGCGAGGTGCTAGCCTATACGCCGACTCATATGCTAAGCGAGGCTCTTGGGTTAGGCGCCACGCATTATGCGCTGGACGCCGAAAAGAATACAAAACACAAATAAAGGTATCTTTCAGAATATAAAGGGGGATGGGATTTACGTTCCTCACCCCAATAGTGCATCTGTATTGACATACTAAAAAAAACTAATAAAAATGCAAATAATCATATTGATAAAGGCAAAAGGCAACTAGAACCGGGCAATCTCAAAAGACAAAAGTATGTTCCCTGTTAAAGCAGCTAAATTGTAATGTTTGTGATTTTCTAATGACCTAGTATTTTTTTCAAGAGTCTAAGGATTTTTTGCTGATTTAGTGTTTTTTTATTGACTACGGTATATTTTACTACTAGTTTGCTTTACTTTAAATAGTTGGTGTAAAAACGCTAACCGACTACTATCTAACCAGCTGAAAATAGAGTATATAAAAGAAAAAAAAAGTTGAATTATACGATCAGGGGGAACTCTATGCATAAACATACGGAGGGCTGTATCGAGTGCAAGTATTTACCGCTCACGTCTAATGGTAAGTATTAATGGTGAAATAATATTCGTTACACCGTTACTTGCATGAAATCAGTCTCGTGAAATCTCGAGAAAGATCATAGTTCAATCACAAAAACCTTTACTGGCTTGCTACTCGCGCAGGCGGCACTGAATGAAAGTCTAAGACTAACCCAGACCATCGCAGAATTTCTGCCCGGAGAATTAAGGTCCTCCGAAGCAGCCAATCAAATTACATTCGAACAACTGGCGATACATCGATCCGGGCTTCCACGAGACTGGTTTGGTGACCAATCTGAGCCACCGAGGACTTTGGAAATCTTATATGAGTCTCTAGCCAGCTATGAGATGCCAACGGCCGAATTCGACGGAAGGCATAGTTTCCGACTTCGGCCCTACTCAATCCTGTTTGCAGTAGAGCTCGTAAAGCAGCGCGATCACATGCTTCGCCTGCGTGCTGGCCAGCGAATAATAAATCGTCTTGCCCTCGCGCCGCGTCGACACAAGCCCGTCGAACCGGAGACGCGCCAGTTGCTGAGAGACGCTCGGCTGACGCAGGTTCATCAGGCGCTCCAGTTCACTCACGGACTTCTCGCCTTCGACCAACTGGCAAAGGATCATTAGCCGCGTCTCATGAGCCAGAGCTTTCAGCAGGTCCGTGGCCGCGTTTGAATTTAGCGGCTACTACCCAATAAAGCAGAAATGCTAGAGCAGCCAATAGTGAGGCCGTACCAACTAAGGCCAAAAGTGGTCCTAAAATGGTGCCAAATGTCGATGCATTTAAAGCTCCACTCGGAAGGATAATGAGGAATCTTCCATTTTCTTCCTCGCTTGTTTCATCGTCTAATATGCTTCCTTCATCCGCGTTTACGACCGCTGCAAATGACGAATTAAACAGAAGAAAAATAAAGCTGAGAAATTTTAGCAAAAACATTTTGATCTATTCCTTCTTACGTGTTATAGTGACCACACCGTTGTTATAGATCTGAATGAAACTAGTTTCTCTGTTTGCATTCGGAGATATTTATTTTCGTCTCAGTGAGATAAACTGCTAAGCAGGTGTATTTTAATTATATTTTATATATAGAGTTGGCTAGGTTTGGTTAGGTACTTAATATAATGCGGGTTAGTGTTCTGGGCGTCCATAATTCCATAATTCTCTGTTGTAGTTTCCCTATTTTTGTTCCCAAAGAATTCTATTTTTGTAATTCCATAATTACACTATATTTTTGTGAGGGGAATTGCCCTGCAATGGTTTGAACCTTACCTTCAAAATATGTGCATCTACATTGATGACGACCCCAAGAACGACACTACTGTGAAATTTGGTGTGCCGCAAGGATCCATCCTCGGTCCGCTTTTGTTTTTAGTCTATGTAAATGACCTTACTCCTATCCTTAACCCGAACCATGACGTTCCAAAATGGAGGACATTACTAACGAGCAAGATGGACTTATAGCATTCGCTGACGACACTACAATGACCTGCTGCGGACTCGACATACATTCACTCCTAATGAAGAAAAATAGATAATACAAGAAAACACAGATAAAATTCCACATCAAACGGTTCGTGGTAACGAACTGTAGTAAGGAGCGATCCGGCTCAATAGCAACCGAAACTATAAAAAATGGAATTTTGATACCAATAGTTAGATCGAAGTAATCTCATTTTAATGCTGATTTTAAATATATTAGTTTCATCAAGATTAGTCTTACCCACTAAAAGTTACGAGCCTGAAAAAATTTGCCTTATTTTAGAAAATAATGAGAAACACCCCCTAAAAGTCAGTGGTGTAGCAGAATTTTGGGAGCAAAATTTGCATGAAGGTATCGAAGGGTTTGAGGCTGAGTCTAGTGGAGGATTGCCTCAGGATCTGTCTTGGCATGTTTGAGGCAGGGCTTTAATTTGCTTGGACTTTAACGGTTTGCCTGTTAGCCAATAAGAGGTGTTCATGCAAAAGAGGCAGCAAGGGTTTGTTCTTATCCTTACTTTAGCCCTTGTGGGTGTTTTGTGCCTTGGAGTGACGGTTTTAGTGCAGGATTTGCGCTATGCCTTAAAAAAACTGGAAGAAGATGTTACTGGCTGGTTTCGAAAATAGAAGCAGAGAAATGGCAGTCCTACATCACTAAAAAAATGAAAACCGCCGTATCTGCTGGCAGTTCCCTGGCACTTGGGGGTGTGGCGTTTCTATCCGTGTACCGTGAAGGGTTTGAAACGGTTCTTTTCTATAAAGCATTGTACCTGTATGCCGGTGAGGGTACAGGCGGCATCCTCCCGGGATTTTTAGTCGGTTGCGCTGTATTGGGAGTGATTTATTTTTTAATCAACAAACTGGGTATCAAAGTACCCATCAAATTTCGCCTGAGACAAAAATCTAAATTTCATATAATCAATTCTTATTTACGAACAAGACTAGAAAACGGGAGAATAGATAAAATTAAGTCCGGAAAACCTGTTGAGAGACGCCATTATGTGTTTTATTTGAAACAAATGAAGCATATATATGAATCAAATATGATGAAGTTTGAACGAATCATGAAATAGATATGCTCTAATTTTGCTACCAGATATTTTTGAGCTAAGCTAGGTTATTGACATTCCAAATGTGGTCAATCATACTACGGGACAAAAGATAACTTTTAAGAAATTCAAATGTTTATTGTTTCTCATCTTAAAGCAGATCTAAGATAATTACTTTCATAATCCTAAGGATGAATATATTTATTATGCGGAAAAATTGGCAAGGGATTGTGATTGGATTTATGGATTTTGCCAAATTTTGTCAAAGGAAGAAGCAAACGTTTAAAAATATTATTAAAGACCTTTATATTATTAAAGGGTATTTTTAAAGGGTTTTGTATGGGTTTTTTAAATATAAAAGGTATTTGGGTATAAAAATATTATTAAAAATAAATGGGTGCATATGTTTTGTGCAACTTGTAAAATTGGTAGCTCTAGTAATTTTGTATTCTATTGCTTTGTTTAACAGGTTTTTGGAGGACTTAAAATCAAGTATGACATTTATACTTCCCCGATGTTTAATCTGGTTTATAATCTTGTTGGCTTTTAACTTCTAGAATCCCCTTTATTAATTCTAATGGTTCGCTTTATACTTCAATTATTATAGGCTATAGTTTGTTGTTTGATATAATTTTTCTAGTATCTTCTGCTGAAACTATGATTTGGTTACTATTCATCTTTTATCATCTGGATTCTGAAAGAAAGTGACTTTAGAACGGTACAAACCCATGCGATATAATAGTTTTACCAAAAAATTGAGTATTCTTTTTACGCCTTTTATTTCACCCGTAAATGCGTAGCCCAAACCACTGATTAGAGCGTAAACACGTTTAACAGGTGTAACCCAGCTGGCAATACCACCATAGATCACAGGTTTAATGGTGTAAGAAAATAAGGCATCAGGCTTAATTTTCCTGAAGGTTTTAATTAAAAACCAAAGATAACCCAAGTCACTGACAGGATTGTCGAACACAGCATCAACGCACCGCTTCGTGGCAAGAAGGCCATGTTCACTGACGGCGGTATGCACGTTCCCTTTATCTTTTCTTGGCCAGCCGGAAATTTGCAATCGGGCTCGACCTATGACCAGCCTTTCATTTCGCTCGACTTGATGCCCACGTTCCTTTCAGCCGCCGGGACTCCCTGGCAGTCGTTGATCGATAAAGAACGTGATCGCGCCAGCGACGGTGTTGACCTATTGCCCTACCTGCGCGGCGAGCGAAACGGTGAGTATCCCCACGAGACTAGCGGGGAAAAACTGTTCATGGGGAGGTGGAATTTTTCAGGGAGACTTTTCCGTGAAGGGACATTAGGTAGTGGAATCAGCTAGCCACCAGATCCTCAATATGGATGTTGAGGAGGTGATTGTTCCCACAATATGGTAACAACTATTTTTTACCGCGGATTAGACATTTTGAGAATCTATGTAGTGCAATTTAAAAAAATTAAACTGAGGAGTCGGTCGTCTTCTCATATTTTGGATAAACCTAATGTTTTATGTAAAACTAACCAAACTAAATATGCCATTGTCGTGAACGGCGACTTCGTCCCCGCGTTTCACCCACGCGTCGGGATCGAACGGTCCGTGGCCAAGTCGATCTGGGAGCAGTGGCCGCATTGCGATGCTCTCGACGAAGACGTTCAGCTGTTGGTCCACAACGCCCTCAACGAAGTCTCCAATGGAATCCGCTTCTCCGAGTCCGAATGGAATTCCTTCTTTGATGCCTCCCGCGAGTTTTGCCGTTCCACGTTCGCCAAGTGGAAGAAGATCGCGGGCGTGAGTCGGGAGATCGAGGGGTGAGCCTTCGATGCGTGATCGACCCGCCGCGCGCCAACCCTAAGCCTGTGGCCCCGAATCGCCTCCTGCTGTTGGCCGGCGCGATGGCGGCGGCCCTGGGCGTGGGTGTGTTCACGACCTTCGCGGCCAGCCAGTTGCGTCCGGTGTTCCACGACGCCAACGACCTGCGCTCCCGCGTGGAGCTGCCCATCCTGGGCGTGGTCACGCGGCTGGTCACCGATGCCGACCGCGCCCGCCAGCGGGTGGACCTGATTCGTTTCTCTGCCGGGGCCGGAGGCTTGCTGGTGATGTTTGTACATAAACTATGAAGCATTCAATGCTTTATGGTTTCAACGGCATAAGTTCCTACCAAAGGCCCTAAGCTTTCCCAGGAGCTAAAAAGGCACCAGAATATTTTTAATTAATATTGAAAAAGTACAAATCACGATGGCGATTATAGATCCAACCTAGTAAAGACCAAAACATAGAGAAAATCGAATTTAGAGACAGTGAATGACTAGTACAGTTACGATGAACAAAATGGTTACTACTGTAACTGGTGTACAGGCAAATCTTTATAGCAAAATAAATCCTGCTGGTTGTAAGGTTTGTATATAAAGGGTGACTGCAGGAACTTCGGAGGGGGCTCATTGGATTGGTCATCAGAAGTTCTAGTGACCTGTATAAGATTAAGTGGTCGAAGGTCGGATAAACCCCCCACACACACACACCTCGTGTTTTTCTGAAATGAATCCGATAGAAATTTTGGAATGACCATTTGTTGTCGTAGGAACTTCTAAAAAGGATCGTTTGATTGGAAATTGAACGGGCTAGTGCCCATTTCAATAGTCGAAAGTGGTTTGAGGACAACTAACCTCCATTTTTGGAAGAATGAAAACGCATTTGTTATCTTGCAATTTTAACAAGACGACAGGCCTTTTTGAAATGCTTGCCGTCTACCGCATTAAAAAAATACGCGCAAGATGAAAAACTCAAAAACAAGACGAATCAGACTGATCTTTACTTTAATCCCTTTCCTTTTAAGCTGGGGGATCCTTATAAATTTGGACGCTCAAACCGGCGTCGGCGTCTCCGCGCCAAAAGGCGCCAAAGTCTATTTTGACGGCAGCCGCAAGTCTTTGGATAAAAACTGGATATATTGAAGGGGAAAACGCCACGCGGGGGGGGGTGTAGGCGTTGGGGTTGGCGCCATCGAAGGATACATTCTGGAGTACCACAATACAGCCGGGGGACCCATACCACGGGGCCAGTGAGCCGTACACCACGATGGAGGCCGCCATCGCCGCGTACAGCACTGGACCAGTAATGCCAGGCGATCGCAGCGGGCTCGCCAACCGCCAGCTACTCCTCATGACGTGTACCGCAGGGGGCGTCCTGCTGCAGCCCGACCGACCCGCCACCGCCATCGACGCCAATTTCGCGCATGACCTACTATAATGCGTTGGCGCGCCACATCACCAAAGATCGTGCACCGACGAAGGAGTGACGTGTTGGCAGTAAGTTTTTTGTGTCCGCGCCATATTTTCGAACGGAATCTCGACGTTGGCATCACATTTATTTTGATCAACGTACACCATCATCTTCCACTCCTGCTGAGCGATGCTCTCCCTCCTTCGTCCCCTTGTCGTTCTCACTTTGTCAACCTCCGTATAACAACGAACATACATCAGCAAACCCCTTTCCTGACACGTTGGAGGGTGTTATGTTTTTTCAAAGTTAAAAAAAAGTTTGGAAGAATAGGAAGATAAGTGTACAAACCAAGAAAAGCGGATAAAACTTTACTAGATGTTTTCTAGAGAAACTGTCTACGGATTGTTCTCGGTACCCGGCTGACTGACCGTATTCCAAACAGTAGGATTTATGAAAAATGTGGTTCAATCCCGCTTTCTAGGGCTTTAATGTAAGAAAGGTTGAAACGGCTAGACCACGTTCTGCGGATGGAGGATGACAGATTGCCAAAGATTTTCCTTTTTGGCCAACCGTCAGTAAATTTTAGGTTTCTGGAAATGCTGCTTAGATAGTTTTTTTTTCTCCAGCTTATACCCAGAAATGGTTAATAAATTGGTAAAAAAAAAAAGGAAAGGAAGGCGTTTATAGCAAAAAGAAAAAATATACACTATATTGTCGTTGTGTTCTAGAGGTCTGCGACTTTGAGAGGAAATTTGTTCCATTCTTCTATGTAACTAACTCAAGAAATATAGAAAAATAGGATTAACCGGTATATTGATAGCTGTTCGAATGTGTTGAACAAAAACCTCAATTTTGTTTGACTTCGTAAGACGATCCCAAAGAAGCCATGGGTAACTGCAGACCTTATAAAATAGATACGTATTAGAGACCACGTTTACAAAAAGACGATCAATGACAAATGTAATTTCAATGATAGAATGTATAATAGTGTATGATAATTATCGCAATGCTCTGAATTAATTATTAAAAAAGGCAAAAAGAGAAATTTAATCGAGGAAGTTTAGAAAAGGTATCGGGATGCCCGGTAAAAACATGGCGCAATTTTATTGTGATTGTTGTGGTTCTGTGAGGTTGTAGTAGTGATACATTTTTTGCCACGCGTAAGCGCCTTTAATCCTCTCTGAACCCAGCCTATTTTCAGCCATGTTTTTGTCACTGGTTGCATGTGTTGGCTGAATTGAGGCAATAATACTGAGCTTCTTAAAACGCTCAAACTCGCTTACTCTCACTACTTGCGCATGTTCGATACGGTGACGTAAATGTGTCGTTTTCGTTTTTGCTATCCAGTTTGCAAAGCTATCTAAAACTAGCGTATTAGCTTTGTCGCCTATTGCGTGGGTATTCACCTGAAAACCAGCTTCCAGCGGCTCGCCGTTGCGATCGGTAATTGTGCCGCGATGGGCGGTGATCTTTTCGGTTCGCAGGTGACGAGTGTCGGCCTGCTGGTTAAGAAAATCCTTGTCGAGTACCTGCAGATACACGGCGCGCGCGACCAGCGATGACGCAGCCACGGCGAACAGCGCCATTACCAGCGTCACCCTGCCGACGAATCGCCGTGCAGTCTGTTGTTTTGTCTCGGCGCCTCGTTTCATGGACGTTCAATAACGTAAATTTCCGTGGTATCGGGCCGCACCAGCGACAGGTCTGGTGCTCAAGCCCGGACCGCAGGAGCCGTGGACGCCGTACCGCATGGCGGCGGCCTTCGTCGGCGCCGGCGTGCCGAAGGAGGCCATCGGCATCTACCCGGGCGGCGCCGAGATGGGCGCCAAGGTGGTCGAGGCCTGCGGGCGCACGATGATCTTCGGCGGCAAGCCGACGGTCGACGCCTACCGCGGCAACCCCGCGGTGCAGGTGCACGGCCCGGGCTTCAGCAAGATCCTCATCGGCGACGACTGCGTCGACGCCTGGGAGGACTACCTCGACCTGTGCGGGCCTTCATCAGCAAACCCTTGGCGCGCTCGATCAGCTTGCGCTCGGCAAGCTGGGTGCGCGCATCGTCCAGCTCGCGCCGCAGCCGGCGGAACGCATCGAAGCGGTGAATCGCCATGTCGGCGATGGTGCGCACCCGCTCCTTCTGCAAGCCGTTGACGACGTAGGCCGACACGCCGGCCTCGATGGCGGCGCGGGTCATGTCGGGATCGGAGTGGTCGACGAACATGCCCACCGGGCGGTCGTCCGACCGGCTGGCGCGCAGCACCTGTTCCAGCGGAAGAAAAGGGGGGTGCGTAATAATTACCCGACACTATGGAGTGCGTAACAATTACCCGCCGTGACTATATAATTTAACATTGAAAACCAGTTCAAGTGTCTTCACTTCATAGCCAGTGCCATGGCCAAGAAAGGGGCGGAGGGTCATACACCTCCACTCTCCAGATAGATCAATGTTGCAATCCAGCCCAATTTCAGCACAAAAAGGTCTTCAGGGGTGCAAGGCAGGGGAGCTTTATCAGAATTAGGGCAAGATTTTCTCATATATATTTTTATGAAGCGCCAGCTTTCGGTTTCGGTTTCCGGGTTCCGGTATAACCGGTGTATAAACAAAAGCACCGTCGTCAGAAATCTTTTGCATTGAAGGATCCACCTTGAGTCGTCTTCTCCACGTTTCGACGAGGACAACACTCACTTCATGCCCGCGACGTTTGAAATGCTGATATACCAACTGAACACCCTTGCTGTTAAAGCCGTCCCGTTTTCTATAACTCCTAGAACATAAGTTTATGGGTCTTAAATAAGCAATGAAAAAACTTAAAAAGAATACTCCTATTTTTTTGGACAATGTTTCCAATGCTTTGGCGGCCGTTGCCGTGGCGCGCCATCTGGGCATGAAAGGCGATGAGATCCGCGCCGCTCTGGCGGCTTTCAAAGGGGTGAACCGGCGCTTTACCAAAGTGGGTGAGGTCAATGGGGTGACCGTGATCGATGATTACGGCCATCACCCTGTCGAAATTGCTGCCGTGTTGAAAGCCGCGCGTCAGGCCACCGAAGGCCGGGTGATTGCGGTGCATCAGCCGCATCGCTTTTCGCGGCTGCACAGCCTGTTTGACGATTTCTGCGTCAATTAAAAAAAATTCCGACAAAGAAATTTTCTAAAGAAAAGTAAAGACCATATTAAACTTAAGATCAGAAGAAATGGAAACCTACAATAACTCAAACTCAAAACAACCAGAAGTTATTATTAAAGAATAAATTAAACCCGAAACGAGCAAAAATTAAATAATCGTAGCAAAAAAACATACAACAGGTACTAATATAAATTAATTAATAAATCTCAAAACGAGCAAAGCTCGAGTTGAATATGCAAATCAAGCTTAAACCGAACATATTTTGCTTTTGAGGCTGCGCGCGGGCGCCAGGCCCGCGGTCTTGCACGCGTCGAGGTACTTCGCTGACGTGCCAAACACCGTGACCCGCTCGTCTTGGGCGAGGTCCCACAAGACGTTCCCGTCCGGATGGAAGGGACTGCCGTCGTAGAGCACGATCGCGGTCCCGGACGCGAGGGCGGACACGAGCCAGTTCCACATCATCCAGCCCGTCGTGGTGAAGTAGAAGAGCCGGTCGTCTCGGCCGAGATCGGTGTGCAGCTGGTGTTCCTTCACGTGCTGCAAGAGCGTTCCACCGGATATTACTGGATTTAGATTTACTGATAATGAATGCAAGAGAAGCAATGAAAAGGCAAAACAAGAAGTTATTTTCAATTCCAACATTGATGGATACTGTCAAGGTATTTATTTGTTACTGTTGTAGTGTTCACTGTGATTCCAGGTCAACCCAAGTTTTGGAATAGCTTACACTTGCTTAAAATGCGAATATATTCACTGAGAATTGGCACTCCACATCTTGAAGGTAGAATTGTATCTCGCCATGATGATGAAAGCTTTATCACTTCAGTATGTCATTTTTGTAGCTAGAAACTGTAAAATAATAATTAGTAAGTTGCCAGCCTGAATTCGTTAACAAATACTATTGCAGGCCTAAAATTCATGTTTTGCCGTATGAAATTAGCAAAACAAGTGCGACTCATCATGGATTTGCACTTTATGAAAAAAAAGCACCGTTTGTTGCTTTTCACATATACGACATGGTTTAAACAGGGAGTTAGTTCTTTGATGCAACCAGCTGTTATGTTCACTCGGAGGTTCTGAGAACTTACAAGACCAGCAAAGCCAAACTTAGTTCTTTGGTGTTTGCAGTTTCTGTCGCGAAGTCTGTATCACGAATTCGAGAACGTGCAGCTGTTAGGTTTTCTGATACGTTGGACTGATTTCGAATCGTAGATTGGAATCGGTTTTGAACGGCACCTAACTCTGCTCGCTTTTTATCAACTACAGCAATCAGAGAGTCCATGCCCGCCATTACAGCTTGCGCATTTGCTTGTGATGATACTGAAATACCACCAGCGGTGAAAACACCAGCAAAGCTATTATTCGTAGGAGAAGCACCAACTGAACCACTGATATTACCTGCACTTGATTTTTTCTTTTTTGGACTGATTGATGTTCTTTAATTGATTTCACGTTGAAACATCACAGATAAGAATGACACAGTTCCCGTCTATGCCTTCTAAGATAGTGAGACCGCTATAATTATGTTAGATTGCTGACTTTTCTACGTCATCTATAATACAGTGATTTATACGCCATATGTAATATCGAGACAGCTCTAGTCGTCTAGATTGCTGACTTTTTTTGTATGGTGGTGGAGACAAACTGGTCCATTTTAATCCAAACCATCCTATTGGTCATTCTTAAGTACACATTATTTATGTTTATGTTAACAAAAAGAAGTGTTAAGTGATCCAAAAAAATTTTATATCTGTCCATTGTCGATTCAAAGGTTTCATGCCTATTTTGAACTGTTGTACTTTCGTCATGGAAAGGCAGTGTGGTCTTCGAAGTTATCTACATGTTTCCAAATGATGTCGTTTGGTGCTCAAATCGAAGATCGAGGTCATCTATGCCGTCTTTCCAAGGAAAAGGGCAAATTTATCATAGAGCAGGCTCTCTTCTACCATTCTCAGGTGAGCGTCACAAAAAGAATATCACGGTTGTAAGTGCTAAATACCTTATTTAACTTCAAAGAACGCTGTCAATACATGGTAATCATCATCAAAGCAACCATTTAATTCTAACAAAAGACCCGGAATTACTTGTTCTGTTAAACAGCCTGGTCCAAATCCAAGCAAATTTTGTAAAAAAAAATTCATAATATCTAAACAAGTATAATGCTTCCTTCTAAAATTTTATCCAAGACTTAAAACAATGGTAACAAAATTGCAATAGGGTGGTCTAAACTGGACTTAACATTTTTTATGATCATGGGGACAAATCCGGTAGTTTCCATGCCCGACGCGAATGCCGTGAGGTCCGCGGTTCGGAACGTTGACTGCTGCGTCGTGTCCGACGTCATGGCAGAGACCGACACCAGTATTCTGGCAGATGTGCAACTGCCAGCCACCGCGTGGGGTGAAAAGACCGGAACCGTCACCAATTCCGAGCGTCGCATCAGCCTGCAGCGCAGATTTCTGGCCACTCCTGGAGAGGCTCGACCGGACTGGCAGATCATTTGCAATGTGGCGCAGCGAATGGGTTGGGTTCTACAAAAGAAACGTTTATTCGGCTAATATCTTCACTTGTTTTTTTTTTTAGCACATTCTCAAAAGCTCTGCTTTTTTCGTCCTACTATTTAAAAAAATGATTATTTTCAAGAAAATCGTTCTACTACTACTATTACTCACTTCACTCAATCACTCACTTCGTTCAGTGTCTCGATCTTGCTATCCCTAAGTCTTGTTATACGGAGGGAAAAAATCGAGAACGATTATAAAAAAAGTAGCACTTCAAACTGTACAATGGAATACGAATAGGACTACAAATAGCTTGAAAGAAGGCCAAATAGTTCGATGATTAGTAAAGAAATTACTAAAATACTTTTATAACAAAGCAACAAAAAAATCTTTTCTCGTTTTTAGAAGAGAATTTATACTTATCTTAATTCCATTTTTCAATGCTAAAATAAAATTCTAGAAATCTGGAGGTTGATTGTTTAGGAATGAAACCCTCCAAACATGCACACACAGCTATTTCATCTTGTAACGCAAAAAAAAAATAAACTTAAAATATTTGTAGAATTATCTCATGCCCTGTGTCTCGGTGATATCTTTTGTCGGTTAGTTTTACATCTCCTAAAATGTTGAAGTAAAAGAAGCAAAAATTATAGAAAATATAATCCGTTGAAAATAAAATTCCGTTGCTTGTGCAATACTTTCGTATGTGAAATAGATAGAGATTGTAACAAACTGAAGGACATTAAGCGAATTTTAGATGCGTTGTTAATTATTATCTAGAAAAATTTATTTCATTACTATTGCAATTTTTTTGCTGCGTTATAGCGAAAAATTCAGAGATTCTCCGAACAAAGTATACTTTCACTATTTTTTCTCGTTAGAATCGAGTAACTGGTTAGAAGAATAGATAGAAAGATGTTAGTACGAGCACTTGAATTCTCAAGTAGATCATCCGATAAGTGTACTCTTTCTGTTCATCTTCTCGATCTTTTTTAACAGTTTGGCCACTTTTTTGTAAGCGATAGCAAGTTTGCTTTCAGAAGCTTTATCCCTGTAATTGGTTGGAAGATAAAGATTGACTATTACCAAGTTATCAACCGTCACAGCAAGATAGTAATCACACATTTCAAACAATTCTGATTGACAAGTTGTCAGGAAAAACTTTTCTCTTTGGTTCAATTTTATGATTGTATTCTAAATCGTTCCGGGAAATCCCGCTCCGCCTCTTTGGGAAATATCCGACGGAAAATCGTCATTCTCTACAAACAAATTATCTCCTGTTAATTCCCTCTTCATTAAAAACTTCTTCTGGGAAATCTCTGTGTAATTCCTCCTCCTGGAAAATATTCCTTACTTTCATTTGAAAAACTTATTTTTTTATTTAACTTCTGCTCGATGCTAAATAACGCTGGAAATACCACCATCCCTCATCCCCTCAGATGGTGTTGATCTACTGGAGCCATTCTCACTCTTATGAGTTCCCCATGCTCTTTGGGCACACCAAACCATCCTGAACATTTCCACCAACCTATTGATGCATTAAAATAAAAACCTTCTTTTACTTTCTTTGTGAACTTTTCTTCTATCTCTATTTCTCTTTTCTTTTCCTCTCTCTCTCTTTATTTTTTCCTTTTTTTACCTAAGTGACTTGGGGTTACATAGGCCACAGTATAAAATTCAGTAACCATTTTCTTCCTAAAAGTTCTACTTCTAAATTTGTGCGGTCAGTTGCTCGGCGATCGTCTGTTGCAGGCTGAGCGTGAAGACCCATTGGGTCGCACTGGTGCCCTTGAGCGCGGCAGGCAGGCCGGCATCCCACAGCAGGTACCTGCCGCCATTGCGGATCAGATAGCAGCTGTCGGTTAGCGTACGCGGCTCGCCATCGTAGAGATGCGTATCGGAGAACGGCGCAGTGTCGCTGAGTTCGATCGTGCCGCAATCGAGCCGCCACAACTCGATATCGGTCGCTTCCTGCGCAGCGGCAGGCGCGGCAGAACCTGCCAAGCTCTCGTTCCTGAATTACCTTCAAATGAAAATTCTTTCTCATAGGAGTGTTTTTCACAAAAACATTTTTGACGGTTTGGTTACTATGGGCTGTAGTTCGATTTTTATTAGGTTGTACCTACTGCAGCAATTATGATGCTGAGCCCTGTGTTGTAAACAAGTAAACCTATACGTGTTTTAAACTTTCCATTTATCTTTCCATTAAAATTAAAAGTCTCCAAGCAGCTTTGGCTTCTTTAATCAAAAGTACCATACCAAGATTTTAAGTTCCTTTCTGTGTCACAAAATTCAAGTTTTTTAATGTAAGAATTTCATTAAAAAATAAATGCATTTTTTTTTAATTTAAGTAGGAGGTAAAGAGTTTATTCTCAGTACTTAGTCCAGCTATTATTCGTGCTTAGGCAGAAACGAAAGATTTAATCATGGTTGGCATGTATATGCTCATTCTGTTAGATTTTTCTAAATTCTGTTTCAACTCTGCGATGCTAGATTTTAAAGAACCTATGTCAAATGTTGCATGTTGGCGTACATTGGTACATTGACCTCATACTATTGTATATTTACATTCCAATATAAACTGGTATGTTAAAGAACGTCCTCACCTTTACGGCAGTATTCATACTCATCAAACGTTCACCCCCGATTCCTTCTTTCCATTGCAAAATCATCATGTAATTTTATATTATTTAGAGTTTGTTTTACAATCTCATGAAGCGTTCGAATTATATTGAAAACAAAATATTGCATCGGCCAGGCCAGAAGGGAAACGATGAGTGGTTACCAATGCAAAGACAAACCTCTGGTTTCCGTAGCATGACGTAGATAAAAGCCATTCTCTTTCACAACGCCGGTGCCATCGACCGCCACTACATCACGCTTGGCGCACCGCTGTTTGTCGCCACTGCTCATCCGATTACCAAAAAAGCCCTCAACCGCCTGATTATGGCGCAAGATACCGGCAGCGCGATCAAAGGCGCGGTCCGTGTGGATTATTTCTGGGGCTATGGCGACGAAGCAGGCGAAGTGGCCGGCAAAATGAAAACCACCGGCTATGTATGGCAGCTTCTGCCCAACGGCATGAAACCGGAATACCGTCCATAAACAGCGGTTTAAAAAAAGGCCGTCTGAGTAGTAAATGCCATTGGATCAGCTTTTGTTTTCAGACAAAAGCACTTTGAATGTGCCGATCCTTCTTTTTTAACGTCGATGTGGGGTAAGTATTATTCAAGTCAGTTTGAGGCTTATGTAAGATAGTTTTGAGTAGATTATAATGCCACCAAAAACTTTTAAAAAAAGGACGAGCTTTATTGTGAAAAATTCCTGTATATAAATCAGTCCGCATAGCATCATCCTTGATGCATACATATTTGTATAGTTTCTACTATACAAAAAAGAAAACATTTTCTTATATATTATAACAGATCATGGACAACATTTAGATAGGAACTACTCGTCTAGTGATTCAACAATTAATAGTTGTAATTTTTTACCTACATGGTCTTTTCTTCCTCAGATTAATCGCTCTTGATTCGAAGGAAATGTTCATTTAGGATATTATGACGAATATTGTGTAAACAGCCATTATTCGTTAGGTGAATCAATTATCAATCTATTCACTATTTTTATCCACAAGATCTTTACTTCATCCTATCATTTGATTTTTGTTCACGCAAAACATTATGACAAATATTCCTAAAATTTTGGAAAACGCTTAGAGTGGAGGGATCGGGATGAAACTTGGTGGGAAAAATAAGCAAACGTCCCAGATACGTGACCTGACATAATCCAGTCTCTTTGGGGGGGGTTAGGGTTAATTCTGAAAAAATAGGAAAAACGAGGCATTTTAACTTAAGAAGAAGTGATTGGAATTTAATGAAATTTGATATTTAGGAAGACTTTGTAACTCAGATCTCTTGTTTTAAATCCCGGCCGGATCCAGTTTCATTAGGGGAAGTTGGAGGGGGGCTGGAAATCATATGGAAGAGCTGGGGGTAGAACCTGAGGAGAGAGCTCATTCTATCAGAAATTCGAAGTTCTAGTGCACTTTAAAGAGTCAAAATTTATTAATTTAATTTACAATTCCTCACATTAAAAATTGTATTTTTTGGTATTTATGTACTTTATAGAAGGTAGAAATGCCAGGTAAGGGAAATTCCGAAATGCCCAATTGCTTTTTCTGGGCTAATATATCAACCAGGAGGCTTAGAGAAAAAATGAAGAAAAATATTTTTCTTAATATAGAAAAAATACTCTACTATCTGAACGGTCTTGTAACTATATTTCTAGGGCTATTGCGTAGCCCTAGAGATAGCCACAAGAGAACATCTTTTATAAGATGTTCTTTGCTTCTGTTGTGTATTTCAAAAGGGTGATAAGCAGTACATAAAGAAATTTGTTGGGTAAGTCTTTCTTTAGCCTTCATATCTGCCATCTCATTACCATATAGTCCAATATAAGAGGGTATCCACATAATTTTATTGTGAATTTCCTTTCTTGAAGGGTTTTGATCATTTTGGAGATTTTTGCCATTCTCTTTGTGCAGAAATGATATTTAATGAAACGAAAAAATCAAGCAATAACCCTAAATCGCTTTATTTTTATTCTGTAAGAAGTGGCCGTGATGGGTTCGCTTTTACTGTACCAAAACTCCTATATTATTTTGTGTTTTCAGTAAAGCGCTAGTTTTCTATAATCCTACAAGCATTGGGAAATATAATTAGTTGGTTTATTCGTACTAGTTGTATTGATAAATGTTGGATAGACTGTGAAGCAATAATCTTTGTTCGCTTTAAGTTCCAACTTCGCTCTTTACTTCCCTCTACTGAAATTATGTCATCCATATATCTCCGAAAAATTATATGTCCGAAGTTATCTCCGAAAAATGAGGTATTTTTAACTTACAAACGGATGATCGGATCTTAATGAAATCTGATATTTAGAAGGATATCGTGTCTCAGGAGCTATTGTTCTAAATTCCGACCGGATCCGGTGACATTGGGGGAATTGGAGGGGGGAAACCTAAAATCTTGGAAAACACCTAGAATTGAGGGATCGGGATGAAACTTAAAGGGAAAATAAGCCCAAGTCCTAGATACATGATTGCTACTAAACAGCGTAAAAGCTTCACACGGGTATTCCTGGTTCAAGACAGGTTCAAAAGATGTTCCACTTATTTCTTCTTTAAACAATCGAACATTCTCAGGCTTTATCTCTTGAACAGTTTTATTTTGCTTTTTCTGGTGTGATACTTATCTAAACTAAGTCCCAGTGGGAAATGATCAGATGACGAATTCACTACAATATCGGAAGCCGCCTTTCTGATATACATTGAAGATACAAACACATTGTCAATTAGGGTAGCACAGTGATCCGTGATCTTAGTACATGCCTATCAAAACCTTGTCAAATGAACCCATTTCATAATTTTACGAACTGAGCAAAATTAATAGTGTTTCCTTAAGGCCTTTTCCAAATTAAAACAGCTGTTTCTCGCAGCTGATGTAAGATTTGAACGCGATATTTTGTTTACAGGCATTTGGTGGCAAGGTTAACACTGTGATAAAGTTATAAGTGACATCATCACTATCGTACTCTATTGGTCCAAATTTCACTTACCTGCTAGTTCTCCTCTATATACATTTGCAGGGTGAAAATCTTCATGTTCTATTATACCACATCACATCACATAACATCATATCATCATATCATATCACATCACATATCATATCATATCATATCATATCATATCATATCATATCATATCATATCATATCATATTACATCATATCATATCATATTGTATCGTATCTTGCAAACTCTCGTTAGTGGTACAAAATTTAAAAATTGCATTGAGTAACGGGTTCATTTTGCTAAACGTTTTCGCCATACACTGATCATAGCAATTGCATGGAGCGAAGTGAGAAAACTTTTATAATGAATTTAGAGGACACATAGGTACCTTTCAAAGGAAGGATAGGAGTTTTCATTACTGTATATATGTAAACCGTGCATGAACCGTATTAGCTGATAGAAAGATTAGCCAAGAGATCAGCCACTTGGCAGGATGCGCTTTCGAAACACACAATTAATTTTTACAAAAAAAAAAGACAAATTTTAATTTGATAATTTACATTGTTTTGTATCAAAATCCGAGTATTTGAAATACTGGCTTATCAGACCGTTCGTGAATGTTTTCATCGACACGCTAAAAACTTAAAATAGTTGAAAAGGTAAAGCATGTAAAAATTGTTTTAATTTATGAAATTCGAACCATTTGTGATAACTTACATCAAATACTCAAAAGAATCAACTTCACTCAATTAAGAAATATTAGAATTTGAAATACAAGATTAATACTTGTGCCGAAAAATACTTTAAAATCTTTTTGACTATGGTGCTACTTGTGGTGTTACATGGTAATTTAAGATAGTTTTGTCAATACAAACTTACAAGGAGCCTTGGGATAAAAGTAATCGTTTTTAAGTGAGCAATCACAAATCTCTCCACTAGTCGAAGCGGCGTAGCAGGCGCGCGCCGAGCAAGGCGACCACCAGCGCCACGATCACGAGCAGCAGCCGCGGCCACGCCTCGCGCAACCAGGCACCCGCATGACGCTCGCTACGGAACGTGGCCCAGGCGCCGGCCGACTCCAGGGCGGAGCGCGTGTCCTCGAGCACGTCGCCGAAGTACGCGTCGCGCTGCGTGCGATCCACGCGGATGAGCAGGCTGCGCGTGCCCTGCCGCGCGAGGCGCCGCTGGTAGTCCACGATCGCCAGCATGCGACCGCGGTTGCGGTACTGGTCGGGGATGTTGGCGCCGAGATCTTCGACGATTTCCCGCTTCTCCGTACGATATAGCACAAGCCACCGTGGATCGGCGACATCATCGCTCAGCCCGTTGGCCCGCCCGAGACCATCAGCGACGGTCAGACGTTCTTGGTCGAATGTAAGCCGCGCTTGTTGCCCGGTTGCGCCAAACACTGTGAAGAACCTCTGATCCCTTTGAACGAAAAGAACGTCATCCGGATAGAGGTAAACGTCGTTTCTCGGGTTTCTTGTGATCGCGCTGAGACGAACGGCCAGGACGGCTTTCCTGGCCGACTTTTCAAGAATTGAAAGGTCGACCTTTCAAGAATTTGGCAGAACCGTGTTTGCCAATGGTGCTGCAGGGTGACTTTTGAGGAGCGGCACCCGTCAATTCGCGAATTCGGCTCTATAGAACTTGTGATAGCTTTTTGAAAATAAATATTATCTTAGCTTCTTTAATGAAATTATAGCCCAGTGAACGACACAGTACTGCACTGGATCCTGATTAACGGATGTTTCTTCTGGGTTTCATTTGTTTTAGTGGGCTTTTTTTGATTCGAGATGTAAACACGGTAACTCGAAGCTTTGAAGAGGATGAAATTCCAGATTTAATTTGGCAATCAGATTTAATGAATGTAGATAGTGACCCGTTTGCCAAAGTGACCAACAGTTTGAAAGACTTTGTTGAATTAGAAGCTGATTTAGCTGAAAAAGATGGTTGGTTTTATAATTTAGGGTGGGGTGAAAAGGCAACTTCGAAAGCTACCGTGTTAGGGGGCGTTGCTTACTTTACTACCTATAAACCAGATACCAGTTCTTTATCGGATTCTCAGTTAATTTTAGACAGAATTTCTATAAGTCACAATTTGGCGTACATAAGGTGTTATTCCCGCAAAGTCTTGTGTATAATTTTAAAGAGGGACAGAATCATGTAATACAATTTGATGCGGGGACCAGGGGATTGGTTAAGAAACACATATATAAGTCCTGCCGTATATGTGTACTCAGTAATCGGTGATGATAGAATAAGAACTAACTCTTATTATGACCTAATATGGCTGCTTTCCTGAAACGCTAATTCAAACTTTGCTAGCTAGACCTAACAAAAAAACTGACAATATTTTTGAGACGTTCACCAGCTGTTCACCCTTCTGTGACAATAAGAAGTTTTGTGGTACCCGCAAACCAGACTTAAGCAGAGCCGGCCTAAACAATTTCATGTAAAGGTGAAAAATCGTTTCTTCCTAAAGGCTGATTGCAACACCAGCGGACTTTATGCTTGCAGTCTTGTGTTTCTCCATGAGGATCACTTACATTCCTTCTTCTTCTACTAAGTGCTGGTTCATGAATTTCTGGACGGTCATATTCTCAGGGACGCCAGGCTGATGACCAAACATGATACGATAAACGAGGAATTTAAAATTGAGGCACTTCTAGTTGAGATGCAATAAAATGGCCGACGGAATCGGATATGGGATTATGCGGCACCGACCTGAGTAGTGGCATTAGCAGATTATTTGGGCCCAATCAGCTTTCAAAGGGGTCACAGAGTCCCATTTCGTTTAATCTAGTATGACCAGCATCTACAGTAAATTGTAAAACCCAAAAGTCGTCTGACATAAGGAGACAGGGCCAGATCTAGGGGGACTAGAGGTAGGTAAGCACCCTAGGCGGCATGTCGGGAATCTATGGCTGATTACCAACCATAGCTAATTTATTATACTTTTCCGATCAGTACCATTTTTAAATTGGACAGATAAATACTCCTTTTCAGACTCTAGTAGATCTCCCCTACGAGCCTGCTGATAGTAGCTTTTTCTCTGAAAATTCTTTTTCTCACGTCTCTGACTTTCGAATGAACAGCATTCTAAACGTTGAAGTTGTTTCAGCACCCTAAAAATACTAGGGATATAACAAAGTAATGCAATCAAATATGTTTATTGGAATAATGGCGTGTGGAATAAATCTGGAGGGGCTACTGTAGAGTCCGACCATTGAAAGGAATTGAAAAATTTTCGTCCTTGTACAAATATTAAATTTTATACGTATACTTGCTGATGCTTAACGTTCGTTAACGCATTAATACCAGCCTTCCCAAGTATAGGTAATCTCGCCTCCCCAGTGACGGAGCCAGTGGGTAGGTGGAGCCTGTCCACGTCTTTTCCGAGTAATGTTTTTCAAAGAACAAAGAAAACTCAGCAACTAAAAAGAGGAAAAAAGAGTTCTTTGACAAATCACAGTGTCACTAGGAAATCCGGCTCTCTTTCCAAGAAAAATTTCTGTACTTGTTAATTATACGCCATTCACTCAAGTTTAAAACTGTGTAAAACTCGACAACAAATTGATTTCTTCGTTACTTTAAAAAAAAACCTTAACTATACATTTTTTGGAGATGGGGGGGGGCTATATCTTCCTCTCTGTCCCTTATTTGCAAATATAAAATTATGCATTCGTAATTTAATTATTATAATTTATCATTTTATTTAATAAAAAAATGTTTAAAGTTATATAACCTCAATTATCTATCAACTCTCCGATGCCGAGCACGAAATCGTGCTCGCCGCCGGGCCAGGCCAGGTCCGTTACGCCGCGCATCAGGCTTTGGACGTCCTGGTCGGCGTGCCGTCGAACTGGATCTCGATCTCGGCCGAGACCTTCTGCCCCTTGGTGCGGGCGTTGTTGAGTTGCGTCAGCAGCGCCGGGCCGCTTTCGGTCTCGGTGTCGCCGGTGCTGGCCTTGGTGTCACGCAGCCGGATGTTCAACGTGCCCGAGGAATAGAACCAGTCTTTCAGGTTGTCCTGGCTCGACTGTCTCAATTTCATTCATCTTACTCTACTCATTTATAAGATAGGCTAATAAACATATATCAATCAGGTATATTAAATAAGATTTTGGAAAAAACTTAGGTAGCCTATAAGCCAAGAATTGGGGCTAATGAGAAGGACCTTAGTCTATGTGCAACTATAGAGCCTAAGTTTTAAATTTCCTGTGCATTTTGTCATGCATTACTGTCATGCAAAAAAAAAAAAAAAATGGAAAACATGTTAGCATAAAGTAGGCTATAGTGGAATTGCTCTTAATTTTTTCAGCTTGCAGAAGACTCGATGAAGATATGGTTATTTGAACCAAATGCATGGTTTTGCACACATCTGTTTTGCAAAAAAAAACTTAATGAAAATACGTTTCTTTGAATCAAATTTGGCTCAAAATGTTTTGTACTTTATTTTGCACAAAGCTCGATGAAGATACGTTTCTTTGAATCAAATGTGTGGTTCAAAAGGTATTGTACCCTGTTTTGCAGAAGACTCGATGAAGATATGGTTATTTGAACCAAATGCATGGTTTTGCACACATCTGTTTTGCAAAAAAAAAACTTTGAGTTAAAAAAAAAACTTGTTTTTTTACTTAATTTCTGAACATTTTTGAATTAATGCATGTTTTGTTTTGGCTCTCCCCACATGAATAATGAAAACGGAATTTTCGTGTTAATTTATTTTTTCGATAAATGGCTTTCTCATAGTTTCCATCGAACAATTTTGATAAAAAAAAGTGCGTGGGGAAGGAGGCCTAGTTACCCTCCAGTTTTTTTGCTACTTAAAAATGCAACTAGATTCTTTTTATGAACGTTTTTGTTAGTAATAAACATACGTACCTTTAAATAGACGTTTAACTTTGCATCTTTCAAACTTTGCCTTCAAAAGAAGGGGAATCGCACGCTGTGGGTCAGCGTATTGTACCTGGGCGCCGATTACAGTATCGACAACATATTGATGCCGTTGGACCCTTTGCCTCCAGACGCAGAAGCCTGGTGCGCTTACTTGCAAAACGGGACGCCCAATCAAGTCATTCCCATTATGATGAACGAAACTTACCGTTCATGGGGATTAACAAAGGCCGCTAATTATCTTAAAGTTATGGTCAGTACCGCAGAATTTGATTTTATTTGGATGATGTTATATTTCAAATGGAGAAAACAGAAGGTCATTTAAATGTACTTAGAAGTGTATTAGGAAAATTCAAAAATACAGGTTTAAAACTTAAACCAAAAAACTACAAGTGGTAATTTCAAAACATGCGTTCCTTGGCACTTGATAAATCAAGGAGCTATTTTGCCCAATCAAGTGAAATTCTCTTTCATTAAATGGTTAAAACCAGCTAAAGATCAGGAAAGCTGTAGATCAGTCTGTGGGCTGGTAAGCTATTTCAGGCATTACTTCAGACAGTAGTTATGAAGCGAGCAAAACGATATTTGGGTAATTTTCAACTTAAATTCATTGTTCTCTTTCAGGATGGATAAATCTGCTGTTGGTCATGATTATCTGCAAAAACTACAGAAGCACGCATCGCAAAAAGACTATGCAACCGGTTTTGGCGGAAAATATGGAGTCCAGAGTGATAGAGTGGACAAAGTAAGCGTTTTTGTATCCTTTCAAAGTCTTATTATACCAATTTTTCCTCTATTTCATTTTAACCGAGATAAAATAAAAAAAAAAAAAAATGGGGGGGGGGGGCGACACCTGTTCGAGAGCATTTCTCAACGGTAGCCGAGGACCCCGTTAGGGGGTATCTGTTGATATTTTAAAGGGGGGGGGAAATTAAAACAAAGTGTGCCAGGGGGCCCAACATATAGTTAGGACGTCCAACAGCTACTAGCATGTCTGGTTGTTTTGATTTCGTCAGAATTCCCAGGAAAATCAGACAAAATGACGAATACTCTCCGTTTATTCTCACGTTTCTCATATTTTCATTTTATACCTCAGGTAAGGTAAGTTAGAATTTTTCAAACTAGAAAAATTATGACAGGACGAGATGTGGTGATCTTTTAAGGTATCGAATCCCTTAGCATTTCACACAGGGCAGAAAAAGTAGAAGAAAAAAATTCAATAGTTGTATTATAGAACTTCAGCGGGTTTGTTGAGAAGTGAGCATTACAATAAACCAAGATATCCTGCCATCGTACGACAAAGAGAGCGGAAAAAAGTGATTTTGTCCTTCGCCTTGCCTCTAGGCGAAAATAAGGGTATCGATGCAGAACTGGTTGGGTAGCCCGAGAACTATACTATTGGTGTTCCAACTTTTCACAGTAATTTGGTTTCTTTTTACCTCTTTGCGACATAAAGCTAATAAAATTTAGCTCAAGTTTCCAACATTATAATCATAACTCAGCTGTTGAGGTACATGTGACTGCAAGTTGTTTCCAAGTTGTTCTGTTCTGTCCCGTCTCATGTATTCTGTGGGCGGGTGTCCCACTACACATGTTCCTAATTGTGTGTTAAATGTACTTAAACTAACTTAAACCGGGTCTGCCTGGTTTCTTCCTCCCATGCGTTGGCTCGTATAGGGAATTAAGGGATAGCAAAGAAAAAGATCCTAAAGATGTGAAAAAACGTATCATTATGCTATTATACCCCTGATACGTACAATGATTCTGAGGCCACAAAGGAGCAAGTTGTACAAACCAGGAAAAACATGTTACTTGGAATACCAAGCTAAAAGGACATCCCATGTATCAAAATTGTTCTATGAAAAAGGTTATGGCGAAAGTTGCTAGAACCACAGTTCTCAAGCATGAAAATCTTTCATCAAGAAAGGATTCAGCTTACTGACGTAGCTATCGTCTCTTTCATCCCAAATAGTTTTTCCTACCCATTTGTTTCTGTGGTCTCCCATTGCCTTTCCTGTGCTCCTTAAGACAAAATCCATCAAAATGCTCCATATAAAGGGGGATAGAACATAACCCTGCTAAACTCCTGAGTTAATACAAAACCTGCTGCTAATATCATTGCCTACCTTAACCAAAGCAGTGTTATTCTTGTGGATAGCACTAATCACTTTAATATATTTGTCTGGTATACTATACAAGGATAAGACCTTTTCTAAAGCTCTTCAATCCAAAGAATCGAATGCTTGACTAATTCATTTGGAAATTGTTGAGGTGGTAATGCCTTTTGACTAAGCAGGCACCAACCTCGAAAAAATCACCCTTGTTGACTGCTTTTTCTGCAGGGAAATGGGAGACTCCACAGTGAATACATACACATACAAGGTTGAAGGGTCCCAATGACGTGTCATTAACACTAGTTTAGTTAACTGTGTTTTTGTAGGTTTACACCACACTGAGTTTTGCACCACAGTTTTTTGTCGTCAAAGATTGCAATGGCGTTGTTCTTCTAACGTAAGATTTCTTTTTTCATCTACCTGTCCGGAGGCGGGGTTGCAGCCAATTCCCTGGGTATTCCGGACCTGGGCATCAGCGCCCTGGAAGACCTGCTAATTGATATTCGTCGGATAACGGACGTTTGCTCCTTACCACTGATGGTGGATGTGGATACCGGCTTTGGTGGTGCCTTTAATATCGCACGGACCACGCGCAGCCTGATCAAGGCTGGGGCCGCTGCCATGCACATGGAAGACCAGGTTGCCACCAAACGCTGTGGACCCCGACCGAACAAGGCCATTGTCAGCCATCAGGAGGTTATGTGTGCTATAGCTGTTTGCTATGTGTTGCTACAGCTGGGTTCGAACTGAGTCCTGCATTACCTGCATCATCATAGGACAAGATTTGAGTGTTGCTATGTGTGCTATAGCTGTTTGCTATGTGTTGCTACAGCTGGGTTCGAACTGAGTCCTGCATTACCTGCATCAACGACATTTTCAGTGTTGCTATGTGTGCTACAGCTTGGTTCGAACTCTGTGTCCTGTATTACCTGCATCATCATAGGACAAGATTGGAGTGTTGCTATGTGTGCTACAGCTGTGTTGGTAGGTTATGATGTGTGTGTGTGTGTGGGTGTGTGTGGGGGGGGGGGGGTGGGGGGGGGGGGGGGTCCCCGTGGGCAAGTTTTACCTCTTGGGCGGCCACAGCCCCCCTCCTTGGCTCCGTGCCTGTTGCTGGTATACATTACTTTCTCTTTTTCAGATTCACAAGCATTTCTTTAAGCCCCTTTTTTCCCATGCAATTAGTGCTCCACTGCCAAATGACCGTATATTGACTTTGGTACTGCTTTTCTCCTGCTACTCACTGGCACCAAGTTTCCACGATCAATATAACTAAAATGATTTTTTTTTAAACAGTCCCAGCATACTTACTTCAGCGATTTTTCTTTAGGTCCTGGTTGAACTTCTTGTTTTTCTTCTCGTTCTTCTTGTTTTTGGTGTATATGTTTAAACGTCTCTAATAAACTATTGTATTTACAACCAAATCACCTGTTACCGCAGTAACATACTGTTCCTTTGATAAAACTATTGGGATTACACTATTCAAGTCTAAATTAATGTCTGCAACCTTTTAAATTTTTGAAAGGCTATAAAAAAATCTATTAATAAAACAAAACATTCGTGTGGAGAACGTCAGGCATTACCTACTTATTGTGCATACATTACCTTACATCAATTGATTTAAAACCCATAATGAATTTGGTTAGTTTTCAAGACAGTTTTGTGAAAACTTTATTTTATAAAATAAATAAATCATTCATTTTTTATCCTCGATAAAATATGATAATGTAAGCTGCAGCATACATTATCCTTTCGTGTTAGTCAAGATCTATAGGAATGTCGACCCTACAGGACAAATTTCCCGAATTTCGGGAGTCGATGTATGTTTTGAGTATTTTCATTGACAAATGCCTTTTTCGGTATTCCCGCTGAATTAATTGAAAAAATAATAAATATATTCGAAAAAATAAAAATAAAATTAATTTGCTTTCCCTTTTATCTCCCCTCCTAGATATTTGTTAGTTGATGCCATTAAGAAGGATTACATACTAAAATCTACAATATACTATAATATATACTATTATATACTATAGACACTAAAGACATTACAGGTAAGACACCAAAGAAAGTAAAGATAATACTAAAGTATTATCTTTACTTTCTTTGCTAATCAACTTTTCAGAGAGCTGATATTTTGTGGCTAGTGATCAGTAAAATAGTACTGTTTTGTACCACTAATTTATTGGCTAATATTTTTTTTATTAAGAAATCACCTGATGGAAATACACAATCTAAAATCAATAGAAGTGAATGGGTTAACTTCGAAGACAACACTGTCTTTCCATGACAAAAATATAACAGTTCAAAATAGGGATGAAACCTTTTAATCAACAGTGAAACAAATATAAAATTTTATCTGAATATTTCAGACACATATATAGTGTCCATATCAGAACCTGGGCGCCATGGATCTGGAGCGCAACAAACGGATGCGTGACGACGCCATCTTTCGCATCTACTCCATGACCAAACCAATCACCTCAATTGCACTTATGCAGCTGTACGAGCAAGGTTTGTTCCAGTTAAACGATCCGGTGCACCGGGTTATTCCCGCCTGGCGCGACCAACAGGTATACGTGGGGGGTGAAGTTGACAATATGCAACTGCAGGCGCCTGAACAACCAATTACGTTCCGCCATATTCTCAGTCACACGGCCGGCTTGTCGTACGCCATTGGGATGGCGCATTTAGCAAATGAAATTCATAAGAAGTAGCCCGATTGGATATCTTTTTTATTTAAAGTCTGTTTAATCAAAAAACAGAAAAGAGTAAAAACTTTGGCTGGTTTTTAGGCCTAGTTTTTAGTAGGCCCAAACTTTTGTAGTTTGGGCTAATGGTTTCTGAAATTTGGCCTATTGTAACACAAGGAATCTTTGCAGACGCGAATTCAATATTTGTACTAACATTTTGCTTAGCATTATATTTTAGCAACAAAAATTATCAAACATGAATGGTCTTCGTCATTATTTCCTAAGATTTTGGGAAAAGTAGATGTCGGCTTTTAGTTTTCTGTCGTTTTTTAGGACCGCTTATCCAAGCTGTACATGGCTAGACTGCCCAATCACTTCTAAACAGTTTGGATACACAAACCAAGAAAGCTTATAATGGACGTGATAGGCTGATTCTTTGTGGTATCGAATCCCCTTAAACGTTTTGTTTTCTAGCTTCATTGGAATTCGTCATACTGGTGGAGGAGTCAAGTCAACAATATGACAGCTCATATCCGGGAAATGCAACGATTAATGAGGGCTCGTTTTTTTATGGAACGTATCTACAGCCTGATTTTGGCTGCTTTCTGGGTTGAAAGGAAATCACATAATCTAGTTGTTTTTCTTTTACCTGATTGTAATTTCAGAGTGCAATTTATGCTTACGCATTGAAAGCTCGGGAGATTTTTTTTTTTTTTTTGCGAAAATGAGCTGTTGAGTTCTTAGAGTGAAAATAGGAATCGATTATTATTACAAAAGTTAAGTAAGTAAAGGTAATGGGGCAATAAGAGGTTGTCCTAGATCGCAGACTCGTCTCGCTTCAGTTATATAATTAAATCGTCAATGAAGTGAATAAATACATAAACCGCACATGAAGAAAGCACAAATTTACCTGGCAAAATTTGAAGCTATGGGTTATAATCAGAAGAATGATACTAATCAAGATGTTCAGCATGGCTGAACCCGTCCAGTGTTCAAACTGGGTTCTGACAACATTAAATATTATTTTGGAAACATAAATTTTACAGATCATAGAAATATTGAATAATTTTGAATATGTTACCATTTTCTGTTACAAATTATTTTTTAGGAGCAACTACAATATTCTTCGCATTTATCATATTAACCATCGGATTTTGACTTAATGATCTGTTGTAATTACTTTTATTGTATGGTTAGTTTGATAAGGATTATTATTCACTCTTTTCTGTCTTAAATCACCATTATACCGTTATACTTTCACAAGTTACATGGAAAGAGTCGCTTTAATTTTAGTGGGTTATTTTACAGTTTGTCTTTATTTTTCTATTCCTGCACTGAGTGTGGTTGAGTGGAGGTCTCCGATAAAATATTTGCGCTGTTTTTTTCATTTAGCGTAAAGAGCGGGGCGTTGAGGAGGAAAAGCCCCTTCCATATACGGAGTAATTTTTGTTCGTTTCAAGTTTGAATGTCGCTCCTTACTTTCATTTAAAAAAACTTGTTTTTTGTTCAATTTCTGGACGTTTTTAAATTAATACATTTTTTTATCTTGGCTATCCGTGCATAAATAATTAAAACAAAACTTGCATATTGATTTTTTTTGGGCTAAATGGCTTTTTCATAGTTTTAATCGGAAGATTTTGAAAAAAAAGAAGCAAGAGAGGAGGCCTAGTTGTAAGATATCTACATTTTCGCACTGCTTAGTTTTAAATCCCTTCAAAGTGTCTGATACACCTGGATTTTAATTAACAATAAATACAAAATGTTCTTATTGTAATATACAAGATATTTTTCACCATTTTCAAAAATTTGAACATAACGAACGAGCAAATGGAGATGTAGGATTCACGCAATGGAGGTAGAAGATAGGAAACATATCTTCATGATGTTGTCAAAATGATTAATTTTCAACCCCCTCTCACGTCCTTATCGTCATGACGATGGATATATTTTATTGATAATACGAAAGAAACCAGAATGAAAAACAAAACAAAAAAGAAGCAAAAAACTTCAAAAACGGTGACATACTATATATGCTGCAGAATAATAACGTTTAAACAATCTTACAAGAAATATATTTATAAAAAAGTATTGAAAAACAGTCACATTTAAACACACACAATACGGAACATAGGAAGAAGAAAAATTCAATCATTGCTGCCTAAGAATGTGGGACCAATCATTTAAATTCGAGTCTATTTTTCTATTAGGTTTCGCAATCCGTCTGGCAACGGTAACCGTATTTAGTTGTATTTTCTTTAACCTTCATCTTTCATTTTGTGCATGACGGGATTTTAAATAAATAATAATAATATAAAATGGTATTATACTTTATTATATGTATTATAGCTTTTGTTATATATTTGGCTTTTAAAAAATAACTGATTTTTATATTCTTTTATAAGCAGTGGAGTCTCCGTTGATTAGGAGCCTTTATAGTTTCCTTAAAATTTTTGGTAGCAGTTGACTTAATGAACTGGTTTGCCTTTCAAACAACAGTTAAAATACGACCAATTTCTCTAACATATTTTGAGAAGGCCTAGGTTACTGGCAAAAAAAAATTCGGTCTATTCTCGGGTAAGAAACTGTAGCTCTGGTTTTTTCTATGTACATTTCCCTTAACCGAAAGGCATAGTAATCGACCCAAAGGTTTCCAGAAAAAATTGTTGGCCCATTTTCGTTCTTTTTTTCAATCAAACTAATATTGCGTAGATAACAATTTTTGCCCTCTCATCCACTCCCTGAACCATGAAACACACAATTTCCCTGCCTTTCCTCCCGTATCACTCCATGAAAGCCTTAGGTGGCAAAAAATGCAAAATTCCGCATTTTTGTAGATAGGAGCTTGAAACTTCTATTGTAGGGTTTTCTGACATGCTAAATCTGATGCTGTGATTTTCGTTAAAATTCGATGACTTTTAGGGGATGTTTCTCCCTTTTTCCTCAAATAAAGTAAATGGGTAAGACTAAACCTGATGAAACTTATATATTTTAAATCAGCATTAAAATGCGATTCTTTTGCTGTAGCTCCGTTTTTTAGAGTTTTGGTTACTATTGAGCCGGGTCGCTCCTTACTACATTTCATCTCTCTCTATGATGTTCTAGTAACCTGCTAGGCCTGGCAAAAAGGAAGAATAAAAGAAAACCGTTTTATAGATATTTAATTTTTAGTTACTATGGGCTGTGGTTCAGTCTTACTAGATTGCAGCTAATGCTTCAACCATGACAAAGAGTTCATTGCAAATTCTCCCCAGAAACAGGTTAACATAGAAACCTGTGAAATCTAATAGATAGCAGAATTTGTAAAAATCTTGTGAATATAAGCAATAGCTTTTAATTGAGCCACTAAAGATCTATCTACGATGATTTTTGTCCACCGATCTCGCCAACGGCGTGCTCTGCCGCCTGCCGAGCGGCAGCCACGATCGCGTCGTGATCCCCTTCCACGATGCGCACCTGCTGCCCGACGGGGACTTCGGTGGCGCAGTTGATCGAGCCGTCGTCGTTCACACTCAGCGGCGCGCGGACCTTGAGCTCGTCGTTCATCATCACAATGCCCAGCTCGTGCGTGAACACGAACTCGTTCTGATTCTCCTCGGTGAGGTCGAAGCCAATCTTCTCTGCGTAGGAGCGGTAGAACTCGATCGCGGATAACCAGAACTATTTACCTATCAACAATGATTAAAAAAAAAAAATGTTCATGTATAATTAGGCTAAAAGGTTCAATAACAACAACTTTAGAGACGACACCCCCCATGGCCTCAAAAAAAAGGGTTGTAAAACGTTTAATCCCCAATACCCGAAATCAAATAAAAGTTGACAGGATAATTTGGGAATAGTTTCACAATTGGTTTTATTTCTTTCTCGTATATTTTTATAACTTTTACAGATATTTGGATTTTGCAGCTTAAAATATTTCTAATTATCCTCCCCTAGATACGTGATTGACGTAACCGGAACGGATCCGCTCTCTTTGTGGAAGTTGGTGGGGGAAGGGTTAGTTCTAAACAATTAGAAAAAATGAGGTATTTTTAACTTACGAAGGAGTGATTGGATCTTAATGAAATTTACTGTTTAGAAGGACCTCGTTACTCAGATCTGTTATTTCAAATCCCGACCGGATCCAGTGTCATTGGAGGGGGGGGGGACGAGAAATCTTAGGAAACGCTTAAAGCGGAGAGAACAGGATGAAACTTGGTGGGAAGAATAAGCAATGCAAATTTCTTTTAATTATTCATGTGCGATGGGCCAAAATCAAAACATGCATTAATTCAAAAATGTTCAGATATTAGATTAAAAAAAAAACAAGTTTATTTAACTGCAAGTAAGGAACAACATTAAAACTTCAAACGAACAGAGATTATTCCGTATATGAAAGGGGTTGCCCCCCCCCCCTCCTCGACGCCTCGCTCTTTAAGCTAACGTTTTTTATTGTTTTAAAAAGTAGAGTTGTGAGAAAGAGTCAAACCTTAGCGAAAAGAGCGAGGCGTTGAGGTAGGAAATTTGGCACTTTGCATTGACATTTCAGTTCTGTAGTTTTGTCAATTTTTTCTCAAAGGGAAATTATGTGGTCAGCATGAATGCATTAACTCGCAGGTAAATTAAATTTAGCCACTTCCTTTTTCTACATATGTCTACTGATATTGGTTTGATCTGTGAGCTCATTAAGGAGATAATCAAATACTGTTGTTTTTTTGTTTTTTTGCCTCTTCGTTCAAAAAAGGCGTCGGGAACCTCGATTAGAAATAACGAACGGTCATTTCGCTCACGTAAAGTTGCCCGCATGTCACAAAAACAAAGACTGTAACATTTTGATGCTGCCTTCAGCTTTTTTTTTAAATGATCCGTTTTTTTTTGGAGTGAAGTAACGACCAACTCCAATCCTTTTGCTGACTATAACTGGGCCTTGCAAAGTACGCTCTTGCTTAATTTCCGTAGCATGCTCCAGTAGCACGGGGTCTTGGTCTCCAGGCTGAACATCTTTGCTCCTGGAAGCTTCTCTTTGACCATAGTCTTTCTTCTGCTGCTTTCTGGTTGCATCCGCGTCAATCGAGGCGACCCTTTCATATATGGAATAATTTCTGTTCGTTTTAAGTTTTAATGTCGCTCTTTACTTGCAGTTGCAAAAACTTTTTTTATTTAATTAACATTAACAAGTCCAGTTTTTTTTTTTTTATAAAGCACAATAGTATAAAAGATGTATCAAGTTTAGACAGTCCTGTTCCTGTTCTCCTTGCTAAATATTTCTCAAGTGACGAAACACAAAAATTGAAAAAAATTGTCCTTCTAAACATCCATTCTCCAGGTCATGGAGCTTTAAAAGACAAAAAGAAACTTGAAAGGCCAAAGAACCAAAAAGACTGGTAGATTTTTGCCTCTTTGGCCATAATTCTGTTTCAATTTTGAATTTAATTATAATACTGCATTAAAGCTTGAATCAAATATCGTTTAAATTTGTTGTCTGGCCCCAAATTAATGGCCAAAGAGTCATAAAGGCTAGAAGATTTTTGGCTTTTTCGTCATAATTCCGTTTCGATTTTGAATTCATTAAAATACTGCATTAAGCTTGAATCAAATATCGTTTAAATTTGTTGTCTGGCTCCAAATTAATGGCCAAAGAGCCATCCTTGGCGGCGACCAGGACTTCGTTCTCCACCAGGACCTGCTGTTCTACAATCTGCGGCTCCGGCGAGCCGCCTGCCAGCATCCAGGCCACAAGACCTGCGCCACCCGCTATTCCAAGGACCGCTAACCGCGCGACATTCATGACCCTTGCCCCAGTTCCTTGACCACGTGAAAACCTGTTCGGTTCTGTACGCAGTCTGGTCCGGGAAACGTCAATTTATGGTTAATCGATTGTAGCTAAGGCCATTTTCGGCGTCCGAATGCCGGGCGAATTTTTCGTTTTTCAGAATTCCGGTCCCTGATGCGCCTGCTAAATTTCATCGTCTTACCTTACCTGATCCTTAGCTTACCTGGAAGTGCCTAAAGTAAAATCGGGACAGACAGACCGACAGAATTTGCGATCTCTATATGTCACTTGGTTAATACCAAGCGCCATAAAAAAAGAATATGCAAATTTTGTTAATTCATGTACGGTGAGCCAAAATAAAAACATGCATTAATTCAAAATTGTTCAGAAATTAAATAATGAAAACACGTTTTTTAACTGCAAGTAAGGAGCGACTCTAGGAATATGAATGCGTAGGGCAGTTGGGGGAGGGGTTTAATTCTGAAAAATTAGAAAAAAATGAGGCATTTTTAACTTACAAAGGAGTGATCGGATCTTAATGAAATTTGATTTTTGGAAAGATATCGCGTTTCAGAGCTCTTATTTTAAATCCCGACTGGATCCGGTGACATTGCAGGGAGTTGTGGGAACCTAAAATCTTGGAAAACGCTCAGGTACAAAAATTAGACTCGCATGTGGTTAAAATGAAATAACTTATCTTCTTATTCCAGTAGAAATTTTTAATTTTAATTTTAGCTTTAGAGAAGCTCCAAAATGGCCAATCAACTTACTTGTCCCCTCCACTTCCGAAATTATTGAAAACTGCTACAGCACTGTACTGCACCGTATATTACTTTAAATTCTATAAGATTATACCGTAGGTTTATGAAGTATGTGTTTTAGACCTGTTTACACGGATACAGATCCAAACTGGTACAGATCCAAACTGGTACGGATCCAAATCGATCCCGTATAAACACCCCAGAAAGGCAATCAGATCCATTTGGATCCAGAACTCGGAAAATCAATTGATTGCTTTAAAAAGAAATTCAGAGGCTTAATTCCAGTGGGGATTTAAAATAAGAGCTTTGAGTCACGAGGTCCTTCTAAATATCAAAATTCGTTAAGATCCGATCACCCACTCGTAAGTCAAAAATACCTCAATTTTTCTAATTTTTCCTCTCCCTTCAGCCCCCCAGATGGTCGAATCGGGGAAACGACTTTATCAAGTCAATTTGTACAGCTCCCTGACACGCCTACCAATTTTCATCCTCCTTGCACGTCCAAAAGCTTCAAACTCATCTTTATTTCTTTATGTTGAGGTATTCTTAGGCGTTTGTGAATTCTCAACCAATTTGATATAATCTACTTTTGATATTCTCAACAGACATACTTAATTTTTCCACGGTAAATATAGAAATAGTCATATTAGAAGTATTAATTCTCATATTAAAAGTATTAATTTCATAAAGCTTCAAAATTCGAAAGATTTAAATAGGGGCATCAGGAATTGGGACCATTACATTAAGGTGAATAATAAGTTACAAAATGTTGACTACAGCGATGTTGGAGATGATCATTACTTGAAACTTAAAACATACAATTTATCCCATATATAAGGGGAAAATAGGCCCAAAATAGTGCTTTATTTGAGACTAGGATCAGCATCTATAATATTTTGAAAACATGGCATACAGAGTATGTAATAATGAGGTGTAGGAGCCCTACTCGTGTGTATTTATTTTTTTTGTAGGCTTACACGTTTTTCTTTACTTTCATTTAAATAGTTTAATCTTTTGCCTTTAATTTAGATCCCTTTTAATATCAAACATAGGTTTATTCTAAACAAATTAGGGTTATTCGAAGAACGCCGGCGTGTCACATCACAGGAAACCCATGCTCGACGTCACCGAGGCGGAGCTCGACCGCATTCTGGCGGTCAACGTGAAGGGGCTGTTCCATACCGCCAACGCGGCAGTCCCGGCGATGCGCCAGAACAAGGGCGGCGGCGCGATCATCAACATCGCCTCGACGGGCGCCGTCCGCCCGCGCCCGGGTCTTACCTGGTACAACGCGACCAAGGGCGCGGTGACGACGCTCACCAAGTCGATGGCGATCGAGCTGTCCGAGGAGCGAATCCGGGTGAATACTGGCAAGTAGATACATGTATAAATATAACATCAGTTAAACTTTCAACAATTTATACGTTTGACTTTATGCTATGCTATGAGTACATTGATGCCTTCCTGAAAAAACCTGAAGTATTTTTTATAGGTGGTGCAGTAAGAAGTAAGGGATGGGGGATACTCGCAATGATCAACAAGGACATCATTTAGTCTCCCCCCCCCCCCCCCCCCCAAGAAAAAAAAAAAAAATACTTAAGCGTCGAGAGTAAAGATTATAGATTTTAGCTTATTGAATGAAGATTGAATTGAGCTTTAAGCAGTACTTACTGAGTGAATTTTTGTTGTTCTATTTACTTTTAGGCTTATTCTACATTGTCGTGCTTCTTAGCTTTGAGGTATCGAAGCAAATAACCTTTTTATATCTACTTATGATGTAACTGAATATCTTAATTTGTGTTTTAGGTCTGCGATAGCTTTGATAAAATGGGTTTGAAAACTGAACTTCTTCGTGGTATATATTCATATGGTTTTGAAAGACCTTCAGCTATCCAGCAGAGGGCAATTCTTCCGTGTGTAGAAGGAAATGTTTTGTTTTTGGTATTTATGATGGACCGGCAGTGGGGTCTTAGTCGTTATTTTTGACTAAAAGTAGGGAACAGCCTTAAACTGAAAGCAATGGGAAATTATTCCATATATGAGGGAGTTTGATTATTTGTCCAAACTTTTTAAGATCGACTTCTGAAACCCAAAGGGTATTTAATTAGGATAAAAAGCTCTTTTAAAAGGACTAATAAAATAGCATAAATAGAAAGGTATCGAGGGGCAAGCTAAAGAGGAAAGTATCACCCCTCCCCCTTTATAAACGGTAGCCACAACCAGACCCCTTAACTTCGTAGACATCTGCTATTATAGTTTTTGCATACCTCTTTATATGAGAGTATTGGAATTGTATTTTTTTAATTTTTTTTATTTACATCTACATTTTTTCATTAAGGGAGATGAAGAGCCATTGTAATTTCTGCTCCAGACATTACAGTGGCAGAAAAGTAATTTTTAATGCCGAAATCAAAGTATAGGGGTCGGTTCAAAGAACGCAGAAAAGCTGCAATACTCTTTAATACAGAATCATGCTTTTAAACTACATTACCCTGGATTCATCGGCCGACGAGTTTGGCAACTTACTTCGGCGTTTCACGCCGAAGCGGGTTACCGTAGGCTTTACTCGCTGAGAAACCATGAACGGCGGGGATTCATAAGCATGGAGTACAGAGTTTCCGACAAATGCCAAAGTGCGAGCGGCGGCAGCTATATCGCCAAGTACTGGGCAGAGGTGACAGTTATTGCCGGGGATGGCGAGGTAAGCATTGAAGTGGTCAGCACAATTCCCCAGGATGCTGACCCAGATCTGCTCAGTGACACAATCGAGCACATTAAACATCACAGGTACCACCTCAGCTCTTCCGAGGACAACTGCTAATTGTCAAACAATATTCATTTCACTCAAACGAAATTTAGCATATAATCACGACTATCGACACGGAAATATCAGACCACAAAAGCTTTTACGGGCATTAAATCATCTGTGTTCAACAAGTGATTTCTACAAAGAACGGAATATATCAATTTCAGTAAACGAGTTCGAATCTGTTCTGTCTGATGACCAACAGATATCACAGGAAGAAACTTCTTTAAGCTCTTCAAGGTCAACATCACCACCGAAACTCTAAAAAAAGGAACTTTGATACCAATAGCTACATCAAAAGAATTGAATTTTAATGCTGATTTCAAATATACAAATTTCATGAAGTTTAGTCTTACCCATCAAAAGTTACGAGCCTGAGAAAATTTGTCTTATTTAAGAAAATAGGGAAAACACCCCCTAAGAGTCATATAATTTTAATGAAAATCACACCATCAGATTCAGCGTATCAGAGAACCTTATTGTAGATGTTTCAAGCTCCTACCTGCAAAAATGTGGAATTTTGTATTTTTTGCCTAGCGTCCGTGTCCGTCGTTCGCCTGATTTTTGGTTGGGACTCTCCGGAAACTAGGGCTCGAATTTGTTTGAGTCTGCCCTTAAGTTCTGAGCGCTTTTGCCTTTCAGCAACTAATTTTTCTTCTAATACAATAACTCGTGCTCGCGCCTGTGCCAATTGTTTGCTTTGTTCTCGAGTGTATTGTTGCTCTTGCTTGAGTTGTGTTGATAACGATTGTTCACTGTCTTTTGTCCCAGCTAACAATCGTGTTAATTCATCGACTTTTTCTGCCAAACCTTGCTATGTCGCTCCTTACTTTCAGTTAAAAAAACTCGTTTTTTTTATTTAATAATACAATGTGACATCATCGCTCTTTACTTAAGCAATGCTATTGCGCTGCCTATGATGTTATCAAAAATGATGATGGTTTCCTCCATCAAGGAGCAAATGAGGTGAACAGAGAAAATAAACCCATCCATGATGAAAGACTTCATTTTTTCAGCTACTTCTGACTGCGACTACTTGCGACTGTGACTATGATTGCTTGCAACTGCAATTGCTTGCGAATACGACTACTTGAGATTGATAGTGTGATTTGTGCAAAGGAACTGTTTTAAAATTCACCAAGCAGGAGCATATTTCACAATTCACCGGCCTGTTGTTTGTGCAAACAACCAATAGCATTGCAGCATTTAGTCAAGGAGCAGGGAGGAGAGGGAGAATGACCTTGAAAAGAAACTCATTTTTAATAGGGGGCAATCAAATGTAAGCAGTTCAATTTTTTACAGATGCATATGAAATTTTCATAAGCTGGTCAATAGTAATTGCAAATATTCATTGAAATATCCGTATTTGGGTTGAACGGGGGGCAGGCGTTGTAGCAGTCGCTCAGGGCGACGGCCTCAGCGTTGTTGGTGAAGGCTTGCCACTCGGTGGGGCAGACGGTGTCCGTGGTGCACGTGTCGTTGATGCAGGTTTCGCAGTCGGGGGCGTCCATGCTGCAACCTGCCTCGGCGCCCGAGGAGCAGTTGTTGTCGCCGTCGCAGGCGTCGTAGCAGGCGGCACACACGGCGCACGAGAGGTAGTCGAGGTAGTCGTCGATGCCGTCGGGGTGCATCGCGACGCAGGCGTCGAGGCAGGCATCGCCATTTTCTCTTTCTTTTTTTTTGTCTTACTCCGTCATTAGGACAACAAACCCTCTTTTGTTTTGTCGACGGGTTAGAAATAAGTTGATTGATTGATTGATACCTACAGTATATCATTGTTTTTTTGTATTTTTTTTCCTGGGCTCTTGGGCATGACTAAACAAAGAAAAGAAGTTTTAAATGACAGTAAGGAGCAACATTGAAACTAAAAACGAACAGAAATTATTCATATATGAAGATGTGTCCCCTTTCTCAATACTTTGCTCGTGAAGCTAAAGTTAAAATCACAAACAAGAAATAAATCTGAAAATGACAAACGGACCTTTACTTTTTTTTCTACGCTGAAGACACCTTGCTCTATATGGGTGAAATATTCGTTTGATTTTGTTCTCTTCGTTTTCTACTATTGGGCATTTTACGTTTCCCTTTTCGCTTTCATTTTACCCGTTTGTCATTATCAGATTCATTTCTTTGTCTTGTCATGGCTGGTCAGTTCGGCTTTAGATTACTATTTATCTTTTATCAGCATATTATTTATCAGTTCGACTTTAGATTATAATCACCTTTGCCAAAAAAGTAAAGTAAATATGGAAATTTTGTTTTAATTATTCGTGTACGATGATCTTAAATCAATACCTGCATTAGTTGAAAAAAACATTCAGAAATTAAACAAAAGAACAAGTTTTTTTAACTGAAAGTAAGGAGCAACATTAAAACTTAAAATGAACACATATAATTCCGTGCATGAAAGGGACTGTCCCCTCCTCATTGCCCCGCTCTTTACGCTAAAGTTTGACCCTTTCTCACAACTCTATTTTTTAAATCAATAAAAAACTTTAGCGTAAAGAGAGAGAGAGAGAGAGAGAGAGAGAGAGAGAGAGAGAAAGCTACAGCTCCACAACCCTTAAACCTTTTTATTTATTCTTTCTTTTTTACTTGTCATTTTTGTTGTTTTGCAGCATAGTCTTGCAAATGTGGCTTTCGATGCGTTGCTGATCGATTAAAACATTTTTTATTTCAACATAATCACTGCTTGACTATTATGGTTACTTTGAAAAAAAAAAAAAAACTTCGGAATTAGTACAGCCAATCCGAAACAGATCTAAAGATTCTCCTTTCCCAGATAAACCCCAGAATTTGCCGGAATTCTGAATTTGCCAGAATTCCTATACAAAATTCTCTTTATATGTCTCGCTTTCTCTTTTCCATCTCAATTTTACGCATAAAAAACGTTAAGGGTAATTATAAGGGTTGTGAGCCCCTATGAGTTTCATTCGGTTGTTTATTGTAATTTCTGTTTGTTTTGGGTTATATTTATTTATTGATGGTGATTTGTGGCAGTTCTACGCTTTGTAGATTATTTGACGCTAAAGATCATTTTCAAAATTTTTGCTGGTGTTCCAATAATTACACGGGCCGTGCCCGTTGGCGAAGCGATGCTCGCTTGTGTCCTGGCCGACCATCTGCTGCGGCATCGCGCGCAATGCGGCGCATAGGGCGTTTTTTCCTCTATCTGTTCGCGTCCATTGGCGCCTTGATTACGCTGTTCGCGGTCTCGGCGATTGTGCTTGCGATCGTCTACGCGACGCCGGAACCGGAACTGCCGGAACAGATCGTCTTGCGGCTGAATCTCGACCGCGGCGTCTCGGATGGCCGTTCCGACGATCCCTGGCGGCAACTCCGCGGCGACAAGACGTTTTATGACAAATAAGAAAACACTGCTTCAGCTGGACGCGGTGAGCTGGTAGTGTTACGACACGTTGGTGGCAATCGACCGGGCCTCTCGTCGGTGGTGTTAGATGCATGTGCCTGCGTGGCGCCGAGGTCGATACCCGACATTAGAAGTACTGATTAGACCGAATAAGCGCCTCCCCCCATAAGATTCAGCTAATGGCTGCCCATGGTGTTGGAGTAAAACGGAGGGGGGATTAAAACCGGGCACGTACCCATAAAATTATTTTTAGAAGGCAGCACAACGTGAGGGCTGTTGTCATCCTCAAAGACACAATTTCTGGACCTTTCAACTAAGTTGAACAAAATGCCTATTTCAAAATTTTGATTAGATGCGTTTGGGGAAATGGTGGGCGTGAAGGGGGTCGTTGCCCTCCAATCGCTTTTAAATATGAAAAAGGCCACTGGCCCTTTCAGTTTCCAGTCGAATGAGCTGTTTTCGAAGTTTCTACGACAAGAAATGGCCATCTCAAAATTTCTATCAAAATCATTTCGGGAAAATACGAGGTGTGTGGGGGGAGGGTTATCCCCCCCCAATAGTGCGGATCCGTTCCAATTATGTAAATCACGTATGTAAGACTTCTGCTTATTTTTCCCACCGAGTTTCATCCCAATCCCTCCAATCTAAGCGTTTTCCATGATTTTAGGTTCCCCAATGTCACCAGATCCGGTCAGGATTTAAAATAAGAGCTTTGAGACACGATATTCTTCTAAATATGAAATTTCATTGAGATCCGCTCACCCGTTCGTAAGTTAAAAATACCTCATTTTTTCTAACTTTTCAGAATTAACCCCTCCCCCAACTACCCCGACCAGTGCGTGACCTGGTCGGACTTTAGCTTCAGCACCATGATGTGATGTGCCCTTGGGTGGGTGGAGTTGTTGTGGTTTTGGTGGCCTTTTTCCGAAGCAGGATCACGGAATACACGGAAGCGGCCAAATACACAGACGTCATCTAGACTTTGGGGTGTTCTTACTTGGGGAGTGGTGCTTGGGGCAAAAAGCCTCATTGGCTCAGAAAGAGTTGCCATTCCTATGACAGAGAGCAAGGCTGAGACAGAGCCATTGCCTTTCTTTTTCTTTCTTGATTTTCACTGCCCTTGGCGAAGAGAATGAATTCCGCCGTATGTTCCAAACCCAAGGTACCGGCATAGTGCGGATGTTCGGGGTCGGCGACGAATGTATGGGCAAGCACATTGCGCCCATCCTCGAGCGTGATCGAAAGATGTGCCGGTCGATAGGCATAACCTCTCAATTCTCGCTCCTCGAGATAGGCCGCCGTCTCCGTCCAGCGGTCGGGTGAAACGCGGAACGCATGGCCATGGCAGATACCGGTATCGCTGGGATCGAGGCCAAGCACCAATCCCCGGTGCTCGGGACACTGGGACACAGGGAATATAAATGACGACCGGGACACTAAAAGAGAAATTACAAACTGGGACACCGGGACACAAATAACGAATTGAATCGATGAATACTTTATTAGAAACAAGAGACTATTTCATAAAATACACGGTTTAATCCTCTTCCACTCTCAAATTAAGTATTTCATTTTCTTATCTGGTACAGAGAATACTTCTTAGTTATCTTTGTTCCTTGGATTCGTTACAGCAGCAAACATTTAGTAGCCTTAAAATGAAAGATTTATAGCCCTATTTTCTGTTCATTTTAAGTTTTAATGCTGCTCCTTACTTCCAGATGAAAAAAACTTTTTCATATTTAATTTGTCATTGTTTTTTTTAAATAATGCTAGAAATCCTGTGTCCCCTTCATGGAATTTCTCTTCTCCCAAATTGCTCCAAGGGAAGATCCTCCCACGTAACCCCTCTCCTCAATACCCCCAACAAAACGATCGCCCTGAAAAGGTATGTACACTTCCAAATAACCATTGCTGTGTGTAAACGCTGGTCAAAAATTGTAATTTGCAGCCCCTCCCCCGTGGCGTGGCCGAACGCGGCGCGCGATGCAACCTCAACAGCCCCCTACATCTGGTAGCCTGCCGATGAATCCACTTTCCGTGCTCCGCGATGCCTGGTTCTTCTCCAGCCACAACCTGGCGGCCATCGCCCGGCTGACCCTGCCCCTGCTGGTGCTCGAGGCCATCGCCCAGGCCGTGCTGGCCGCGCAGCTCGGCGAAGACGCCAACCCGGCCTACGGGGTCCTGCTCGGCATCCTCTTCTATCCGCTGTATGCCGCGCCGCTGATCCTCTTCCTGCATGCGCTTGCCTCGGAGTTTCAATCTGCCGGTTTTCCGAAAACCGAGATCAGTATTCCGACTATGGCAGTCATTCGCACCGATGTATTTGATGCCTTTATGAAGCGAAATCATCTTAACGAAATCGCCTGTTCGGATCTACCTGACGACCGAATTGCCCACGCCTTTCAAAAAGCTGATCTGCCAACGGAGATCCTCGGCGATCTGCGAGCGCTTATTTCGCAAGTGCATACGCCGCTGGCCATTCGGTCTTCAAGTATGCTGGAAGACGCGCTATACGAGCCGTTGCTCGGCAGCCATCCCGCCGCGATCGCCGTTCACGAGCTTGGGGACGCCGCCGACGTGCGCTGCACGGTCACACCGACCCGCCAAGGGCTGCGGCTCAGCGTGCGTTTGCGGCGCAACAGCGAGGCGCCCCTGCTGGTCGCCATTCCCCCCGGCGCCAAGGCCGGGAAGTCATTGGTCTTGCTGCGCCCGGAGGCGGTCGTCCTCGACGCCAAGCAGCCCGAGATCACCCTCCGGTTGCCCGTGGCGACGACGCGCCCCCTGGCCGACGTTCCCCAGCCCGGTATGGCCCTTACTACAGGCAACGCTAGTGCATTTTTTATGAAAGGATTATCAGTATCAAAACAGATATTACTAACGTAATTTTTTAATTACACTTTTGGTTTATCTCCTTTTTGTTCTCATCAAAAACCCTTGTTGTGGATACGCTTCTCTTATTATGAATCTGTTGAATCCTTAAATAAGTTAAAAGGAAAAAACTTTAATTCTTTTGTTTACCTCCACAGATATGTGTCAACAGTTGGATATGCTCAACAGTTTTCCACGCACGTGACACACCCACAACTACGGGGGCCGTTTAACTACAAAAGGAAGCTTTTTTTCAAAGTGCTAACAGCTTTAGTGTAAAAGCAAGGTATTGAGGAGGGGGCAATCCTCATATCCGGAATAAATCTGCCAAAATTAATATACAAATTTTGTTTTAATTTTTCATGCACAGCGAGCCAAATTCGAACCTGCATTAATCGGAAAACGTTCAGAAATTAAATAAAAAATAAAAAAAAACAAATACAACAAATAATAAATAAGTAAATCAGGAATAGTAAAGAGCGAACCGCAGGGAATCAGGTTTGCGGACACACGGGGTGACGACAGTCTCACTGTTGCAATCAGCAATTCCAATTTCAAGACTGAAGATCTGGGTGTGGGGCTGGATGGATTCAACGGCCTGATCACGGTCACCGATTTTTCCAACAATACGCTTCAGGGCGATAATACCGCATTTATTCCGGGCTTTTTCGGGAATGGTGTTAGTTTTGCCGGCGTCAGGTTCGACAGCGATACAGGGACGCCAGGACTGCAGCCGGTTTCGGGTGGAAACTTTGTTGCGGGCACTCCTACGGAGAAGGTTTGGTGGTGACAATGCAATTCAACCATGTAAGCAGCAATCTCCAAAGGAATTACCTTTATTTGCTACTCTTTCCTCGAGAAAATGGAGGGCTCCACAGTGAATACCAGCAATGTTGAAGGGTCTCAGTGACTTATATGTAACATTTGCTGAGTTTATGGCATGTTTCTACGTATATGCTTGGCCTTGTACCACACGTTGTTGGTGTTGAAGATTACAACGCCGCTGTTCTTCTAACCACCCCTGTCTTTGCTTTTCATTTTCATTTTTTATATGTTTTGATACTGTTTGTATGGCTTGAACTGGCTGTAGGTCATAATTAGTTGGTAGTTAACTAGTTGTAGTTGACTTGTAGTTAACTTGTAGTGAACTAAAGAGGTAAAACTAGTTTTGTTTTCTAAAGAGATTTATAACAAAAACAAAAGATTACTAATAGAAAAAAGGCAAAAATAAAATTATTAACCATGTTAAGAATTAAAACAGGCATTAATTACACTGAGTAAGAAATTCGCCTGAGTGTTATTCACCTCTTATCGGCCAAGTGTCATTTGGGATTTACCCAACACACAAGACATTGGGGTTCTCAGTCCTGTTCATGTTATTTCTTGGAACTGGAAAATGGAATTCTACCCAAAACTAATTTCAATTAAATGCCTGAGAGTATGATTTCCAGTTGTAGAGCAAGAGTTGACGAAGGGGTAGCCTCCTTATATACAGGATAATTTCTGTCTTGTTTTAAGCTTTAACGTTGCTCCTTACTTTCAGTTGAAAAACGTTTGTATTTTGTTCATGTATCAGAGGCTGATTGAAACTTGTTCTCTTGAAACTAGACAGACCTGTGCTTACTACTCCAACCGTGACTGCCGAAATTGACGTTGATCACATCGCGAGGCTTGCACGTCTTGCCATCGAAGATGGAGACATGGAAAAAGTTGCGCGTGATCTTACAAAAATTATTCAGATGGTCGATATCATGCAAGCTGTGGATACCGCCACTGTTGAGCCAATGTCTCATCCACTTGATGCCAAGCAGCGTTTACGCAGTGATCGCGTGACCGAAGAAGTTGATGTTGACGCTTTTCAGGCCAACGCCCCGGAAACCGCAGATGGCTATTACCTAGTGCCACGGGTGTATGAGAGTTTCAGAAACAGGTCTACAGACTAAACTTTGTCCTCGGAGGGTATTTTAAAGCACCATGCAGGCCTATGTTATCAACAATTTAAGGAAATAAGTGTGAATTAGTGGGCTTGATTCCATACGAAACGCTGTATTTTCAATTGATTGTGTCATTGTGGTCTGGATTTGGAATTCATGGCCTTGAATTGAGACACTTTTAGCCTCACTAAAATTCTCTGTCATTAGAATGATTGTATATTTTCAAACAATAGTTCAGACTTTTTTCTACTTTTTTCGCAAGCATGCCCGCTGCCAAATGGCGCGAAAAGCGAAAAACCGGCGCAACCGATCCCCAAGGCCGAAGGTCCATCCCATCCGGACAGTCCCAGAAAAGACCACTCGCACCCGATCTGAAGCCCATTCCAATGCCCCAAATCAGGATGGAAATGGCTCGCGAACTGCTCCTCGATTCCGCAACATCCCGCCGAGCAGAGACACGACCATGAAATGGACGACTGCAGATAAACGACGCCGCTGGTTCGGTCTCTTTTACGTGATCAGCGCCGCCGGAATGTTCATCTCCAGTTTTTTGACTTCTTAAAAAGGCAACTACAACTTTTAATTTTTTACGAACGTTTTCATAAGTAAAAAATATACGTAACTTACGAATTAACTTACGTAGCGACCTTCTATATTCGTATGTTTTTATTGCGTATATGAGGAGGCCCACCCCTCGTCGATACCTCGCTCTTTACACTAAAGCTTAAATATCGTCCCAATTCCTTAATATTGACCCCTGAATCACAAAGGCCGTAGAATATTGAAATTACTAAAAATATTTTAGCGTAAAAAGCCAGGTATCTCTTTGATTACGCGGCGGAAGGGGGGCGCGATCAGGCCCTTGCTAAGGCGACGGCGGAGGCGCGAGAGCACGCCATTGCTGCCGGCGCTCGAGCTGATTCCATCGAGGTGGTAGACATCGAGGAATACCCCATGCCCTACATGCAAACCGACGCAGTCGATCTGAGGGTTCGCGTGGTCGGCGATCTCGATACGGGGGAGCGGCCGTGCACATAGACAATGTCGAGATGATCAAAGACCTTGCCCGCGGTGCTGTATTGCTAGGCACCGGCGGTGGCGGCGCGTACTTTTTATGGCACTTGGTATTAATCAAGTGACATAAAGCAATTGCAAATTCTGTCGGTCCCTGTTTTTCTACTTTAGACACTTCCAAGTAAGCTAGGACGATGAAATTTGGCAGGCGTATCAGGGGCCAAACCATATTAAATTAGAAATAGTCGTGTTCCCGATTTGACCATCTGGGGAGGAGTGGGGAGCCCGTTAATTCGAAAAAAAAGAAAAATTGAAGTATTTTTAACTTACAAACGGTGGATCAGATCTTAATGAAATTTGATGTTTGGAAGGGGGATTAAGTCATCGTCAAAAATAGTCATTATGTTTTTTGACTATGCTGAACAAAATGGCCATCTCAAATTTTGATCGGTGACTTTGGGAGATAAATGAGCATAGGAGAGGGCCTAGTTGGCCTCCAATATTCTGTTAACTTAAAAATGACATTAGAACTTTTAATTTCCGTTGAAAGAGCCCTCTCGCGATACTTTAAGACCCCTATTTTGATTTGATCACGCCTTGGAATAAAAAAAAAAACAACATTAAAACAAATAAACGCGCATTCGTGATCTTTCTCCAGTTGGTTTTCAATCAGGGTAATCATCTTTTTCCCGGTTATCACAAGCAGGTTCATTTAAATTGGGAATCTCCTGTATATGATACCGGCACCCGAAAATATTGAGATCATCGCACCCAACCTGAACCGGCGCCTTTCCGGGGTAACGTCGACAATTGTCCGTCTGGTTCCGCTACAATCCAAAGATATTCCCATCGTATCATTTGGCATAGGCCTGCCGGAATTTGTGCCGCGAATTTCTCTTTGGCAATTACTGAAGCTGGGCTTCATCAGAACCGCTTTTCGAAGTTATATATAGTTATAGTAATTTTCCTGAAGATGAATGACTGTACTATAAGTTTTATAAAGCATACTACAAATTAATTTGATTGTCGACAGTATAAAACTAATTTGATTAATTGGTAATAAATACAAAAAGAGCTTTGAACCTTATAATATAATAATAAATTCGATGTCAGATGTTTTTCTTGTCAATGAGTAAAGTTCTGTCCCCTGGTATTTTTACTTTAAGTACATTCAATAAACGAGCATGACATTATACAAATGACAAATAGTAAACTCAGGGGGTCATTTTTTTAATTCTTTTAGGGAAAAACCTAAAAAAAACCATTTCTAATGAAAATACCCAAAAAGGATACTGTTTAAACCTAGGGGGCTGAGGGATAAAAAAAAATATTGCAGGGGCTCGTAATGGTGCCACAGGAGGGCTCCTTAACTTTAATAGTTTTTTTCAATGCTGAATGGGTACTTGCCTCGTAGGTAAGATATGAATAAAGGAAATAGAAAATAGATTGAAAAAAGAAGAAAATAAAAAATCTAAAGAACAAAAAGAACAAATCTAAACTATGTTGACATAAACCAAGTCACTAAATTACGAACGAGATGAATTATTTGCACAGTGGTAATGCTTAATTTTGTTCATCTAGATATGTGACAATAATATGGCTAGGGCATTATACCCACGGTTCGATTACAAACAAATTCAGCCTTAACATGTTTGCGGTGGCAATCACTCTTGGTTTTACCTCTATGTAAACGGCCACCAAAGACCGTGGATCAAACAGTTCGTGGTAACGAACTGTAGTAAGGAGCGACCCGGCTCAATAGTAACCAAAACTCTAAAAAATGCTGAAGTCCGGATTAAGACGACTGACAACCGGCGTCGTCGCCGCCGTATGCCCGCCCGATTTTTTCGGAGCCGGTGCGCCTGCGCCCTGTCGTGAGCCCACTTCGACGACAACCTGGCTGGACGAACCGGAACCGCCGACAATTTCCTCAATTCGGTTCAGGTAATGCTGATTAAGCCAGTCAACGACAAACCGATTCGGGGCCAGCAGCTTCAGAACCGAACCGTCTTCCACGGCCTGCAGTGGGCGAATCCAGGTATTGAACTGCTGCTCCGGCAGCTCGTCGAATGGAAGGTCGCGTCGCAGGAAGAAGGAGGCAATCACGCTGCCGCCGGGGCGATGACACATGGCGCAATTCGCGTGGAGATACGAGCGGGCGCGATCTTCCAGCGATTGCGCCGTGTCGTGGGGATTGACCAACTGTAGATTTGCTGGAACCGGTGGGGCGGATTCGATGACCTTGTTTTGCGCGAGCGCCTCGAGTTGTTGCTGGAGTTGATTCGGCGTGAAGCCGAGAACATAACCTGCGTCGGCGTTGTGGCAGAGGCGGCATTCGTTGTGGGCGACGGCCACCAGATGAACACATCCGGCAGTTGCCCGGCTGCCAGTACCTGCTGAACTTGCTGATCCTGCTCGGCCTGATTGAACTGGTTTTCGAAGACCTTGATGTCAAAGCCCTTAAGCTCCGCGGTTTCCTTAATTCCCTTGATGAACCGGCCGATATAAGCTTCACCTGCCGGGCCATTGAACGAGATGATCGAGGGCTTGTCGTCCTGCGCCAATGCGGCCGTCGTGGCCAAGCCGAACATTATGCCGGCAACCGCCGCCACGCGAATGGCCGTTTTTGTCCGTGCAGTCGGCGTTCGACCCGTGGCGGCAGGTGTACAACCATGAACGGCCTCACGAGGCGTTGGACTACGACACACCCGCGCAACGTTACGCCCCGAGTCAGCGTCCGATGCCGCGTGTGCTGCCGACGGTCACGTACGGCCCGGGCGACGAGGTGCGTCGTGTAGATCGCAGCGGCCAGGTCCGCTTTCACCGCCGGAAGCTGCGGGCGGGCAAGGCGCTGGCCGGCGAATCGGTGGCGTTGCGTCCGACGTTGACCGACGGCCTGTGGCGGGTGTTCCACATCATCAAGCAAGTGCTTCTATTTTCTCCTTATACTGTGATATAGGATTTCAACACTGTGGTATGCATGAAGGTTATAAACCAGTATATCGGCCTTTGATAGCTTAACGCTATAACTAGTTATTATTAATAGTAGTTTATAATTGAGATAAAATTAAAATAAATCATTTACTTTGTTTCTCATTCAATCTTTATTGTGTTTCGTGGTTCCCAGAGAAACAGAAGGACTCAAAGATATTCATCGTTTTTAATAGTTTAAAATATAACAGAAGTGGTTTTGCTGGGGATCCCCTTTTGCTTCAAAAACCTTCTACCACTCAACTCGATCATGTCATTTTACAAGTCTTGCATCAGACCCGTCGCCAAGTATGGATGCCTGTTTTATGCTGATGCTCCGAAAACATTGTTAGCACCATTCTAAAAGATTCGGGATAGGGTTAATATGGCAGGTTCATTCGTTACCCAAGGTACACAGCTCAGTCCAATTGTATTGAGGTTGGTACACCGGGAACAGAGCATTTAAAGGAGAGTTTCATTTGACGTTGCATCTCGATTGTGAATGATAAACAACTTTTATTCAGTACGAAGTCTTAAATGGGCGTGTAAGCTAGAAACCCAAAAGATGATTTTTAACATATTTAAGATTTTTATGGTTTCTCTCAAACATGAACTCTCATATGCATGGGTAAATAAGAGCTTAGAGGAAACAATTTAATTAGCATCTCTCATTTGAATGGTTTTTCTTCGTTAAGAAACCTCATATGTTCTTACAAATGAGAATTAATAGAAAATTGTTTCGCACACACTTTGCATTGATACAGTCTAACTCGTGCACCGGCGATGGGAAGTTTACAAGAGGGAGAGGAGGTATTTTAAGCGGGAATAATATTCCACGGAGGAGTATCTCGCGAGAAAAGGGAATTTTTCATAAAGGGGAAAAATTCCCTCTTATGCGATTTATCGGCATTATTTGAAAAACGATCAGAAAATAAATAAAAATTAGTTTTTTCACCTGAAAGTCAACCTGAAATTAAAATTAAACACGAGCAGAAATTATTCCGTAGGAAGGGGTTGACCTCCTCTTCAATTCCTTGCTTTCTACGCTGAAATTTGACTGTTTGTCCTGCTAGATAGTATCTGAGGGAATTTTTTTTCATGTTATTTGTATTGAGAGAAAAAAATTGATTATTAACTTATTTGTTGTTGTTGTTCTTTCTTTAGGTCAATAATTTGATTTGTATTAACAAATGGTACATAGAAACCACCAGCTTTTTCTGCAGCTTCACAAGCTAATGTAGTTTGTGGACCACGATTTGGACTAAAATTACCTTGATTAAGTTCTTGGAGTCTTTGCTTCATATTATTCAATAATGTAATATTGCTTTTTGCAAGATTTATATGTTCTGTGGTACAACTGGTTGTCCTGAGTGTGCAGGTTGACCGAAACCGTGTTGGCTTCAGCATGCCGTATCGAGTTGTTGCAGGCTTCCTGTATAACCCGATAAACGTTGAGCACGGCCTGCGGACCGAAACCGGATACGGCGTCAACTTCGCAGGACCAGACGAGCGAAATGTCATGCTCTGCCAGCCAGCTTTGCAGGCGTGGTCGCAAAGAGCCGAGTGCGATGTCCAGATCTTCCAGATCGGTGTCCAGGGAACTGATCAGGAGCCGCAGATCCTGCAGACTTTGAAATCGACTTTTTGCTCATCTATCTGCAAAAAAAACATTGAGTTCTAGCTTTGGGTAGAAGATATTTCTTTGATAACTTCAATTCAAGATTCAAGGTTGCTTGGCATAATAGAAAATCGCGCGTTTATCTACCAGCAACTAAGCTCAAAGAGCCACTCCACAAGAAACCAGATTACACGTTGTCTTCAGACAAATAGCATAAAGTAAAAATAAAATCATGACTTTATTTTGATCGTTCAATGGTTTAACATTACTGTTTATTCTTTCTATATTCTTCTACTTTCTTGGACTGATGTCTCGTTACCATTTGTCGTTTTATGACAAAATCAGGGCAAGTGGTCAAAGGAACAACATAACGAAAAGAGAACTCTAGGAGTATACTACCAAAATAAGTTAATAAAAAAAACCGATAATTTTTCAGTTTGATTACTCACAACCAATTTTAGTGATAAGATTTTTGGATATTAGACCCATGAAGTGGAGTAGAAATATGTCTATCATACAGCTTGTTGCTTGAATTACGGTCAGTCAAACGGCTATCTAAAACTGTTCTTAGATCTTAGTACGCAGTTTCATACCATTCTGTTAATTGTGCAGAAGTCAAGAAATTAGGGCCCTAATGACAAAACTAGATAAAGATAAACAATTAAAGACTTCAAAGATATAGGATAGGTGAACTGGCATCAACAGAAATAGTGACTTCGTAACCCCAGATTGCGAAGCAGGGACTAGACTGTCAATTCCAAACAACAGTGGGAACAATATGGGAACAACGGGAACGTTGATGGGAACAACAACGATTTTATGTCTTTCTTTGAAAGAAAAGCCACCGTTAAAACGAGGAGTTTGGACCAAAACAGAGTCTGGAACATGAAAATCCTTTTGGGAGTTGCAAATGTGATAGGGTCTTTTGAATTTTTTTTTAAAAATCTGCAAAATACTGGACTTTATCTATACGGTAAATATAGTCAAAAATGTTTTGCTTTTGTGGCACTTTCAATCTGAAGCCATATCTGCTGAAATTTAGTGTGCATATATTCTAAAGGGCATGTAACATATTTTGAACTTCAAAGTAAGTATTCTTCTTAAGACAAAGTTTTGTAAAATTTTGGTTAGCGATTTTTTAAGGGGGAATCGATATCGAGCACGATCGCGCCGACATCCTCATCGGCGTCGAGCGCCCGCATGGCCGCCTCGACGCCGTCATAGGTCGCCCAGCCCATCCAGGACGCGAACGCGCTGCGCTTGGTCAACAACCCGCGCACCGGCATGATCGCCACGTTGCGCGTGATCGCATAGGGCTCGGTCGCCTGCGGCTGTCGCGGGCGATCTTCGTCACTGGGCGCCGAGACGACATAGCTGTGCGCCCGCTCCTGATCGAGCGCGACCGGCGCGCCCCGGAACGCCTCTAAACTTGAAATTCAGATGATTTGCACCCATAAAGGACCGTTCCACTTTTAGGAACATGGGGTAAAACACTCAAAAATTTTTTCCTACAAAGAAGCGCATTTCCCCCAAGAGAAAGTAATTCTGGTCCAAAAAACAAAAAAATGATTGTTTACACTCTTTATCCTAAATGTACGGTCTTGAATGGGTTGATTGAATACCAAATATGTATCAGCCGAAATTTGAGTTGGTTGAAATGCTTACAGTAATGAAATTGTAGTCATTTTCAGGTTTACCATTACCCTGTTTAAAACAAATTTTGCTGGGACTTTGATTTTGCGCCCGGCCTAGTATAATGTCGATAAACAGTGTGTTTCTGCCAATCCTCAACGTCAATCTCTTGCATGCCGACCAGCATCAGCTCAAGCTCACGTTCGTCAAAGTATTTCAGCCACTCAAGAGGCACAACTTCGCTGAAACCATCTAGCAAAGCTCGAGTTTGATCTTCAATTCCACGCGTCATTCGCCATTCGGTAAGGAGCCTTCAAAAACATACACAAAGTATAAGTGTCTTATTTTGTAACCGTAAAAGAAAAAAAGTGAAATTTCATACTTTTAAGATCGGAACTGTATCTAATAAATATATTTTCAATAATAAAACTTGCTTTTTGGGGGTGTTATTGTTTTTTCAAAAATTAGGTAAATTTTCTCAGATATTTTGTTTTTGGTGAATAACTACAGAATAAAAGAATTTCAGATAAGCACAAAAAGCCAATACTATCGATGTAGCACTTGTCATGAGAATTCCATTTTTAGTTTTGGTGAACATTAGTGAACATTAGTCCAAGTCAATTTTTACTTCCAGTTTTCGCTCTTGTTCAAGTGCATTAACGTAGTCAAGAAAGCCGCGCTCGAAGGACCAGTTGGCAAGTACCACCGCAGCTGCCAACACCACGGTGGTAACACCCAGAAAGGCCAGCACCAATTGTTGAGTGATTGAAATCCGCACTGAGGAATTATTTCAGGTTGCGATCTCATTCTCACCTGCCCACTGCCTCTGACTTTTAGAGGGTATCGCCGTTTTCATCTACGGCATTAAGCTGTTGATCGTCCGGCCCCGAAGACGCCGGATCGGCGATCCAAGGTGCTATTTTCAGTTTATTTCTTAACATTTGCCTCAGCCTACTACAACCTATTTTGAAGTCCTTGCCATCTGCCGTAACAGTGTTTTTAAGGAACCAAAACAGTGTAATTTTTCTGATCTCATTAGATATAGCTGTCTTCCCGAATGCCACTGTCTTGTTTTTAACTACTTATATGTTTTTGAAATGATTGTATCGGTTTTTTGCCCCTACCCGTCGTCCTTTTGTACGTTTGCACCATGATCTGAAACTGAATATATAGATTCAGCGTAGTAATTATGCAAGGGAATGGAGGATGTGTCGACCAAATTTTTACTTTTAGGTTAATTATTGAGAAGTGCCTTAGTTGTCAAACGCCATTGGTCCTCAGTTTTATAGATTATGAGCAAGCGTTCGTTTCTGTTGATAGAAGAGCTTTAGCAAAGGCATTATCCTTGCATGGTATACCAGACAAATACATTAAAGTGATTAGTACTATGTAGGAGAATAATACTGCTGCGGTTAAGGCAGGAAATGAGGTTAGCAGCCGTTTTTGTATTAAATCAGGAGTCAAGCAGGGTTGTGCTCTATCCCGATATGTGTACCGGCTGCCGACCGACCAAAGTAACCCTTTGATTTGGCGTTGTGCAGTTCGGGCTCGGGGCGAGCTTTGGACCACGTTTGGCCTCCGTCGGTGCTGACACTGGAATACGCTCGTGGCGGATCTGTCGTCTTGTCCGTTTCGTCGTAGTTGGCAGTTCGCATCACGATTTTCAGCTCACTCTTGTTGTCGCCGGGAGCGATGTTGCCCTCGTGAAGGAACACTCGGGCATCGGTGGGCTGTGGAATGAAGGCTTCCAGTTTCCACTCCAGCAGGTTAAAATTTTCAAAGCATTTTGAATGAGATTTTAGAAAGTCCTCAGAAGGAAAATAGCCCATTACCTTTAATACATGCTCACTTCCAAACCAGAGTGAAATTTTGAAAAAGTAATATTTTGTTGAAATAAGTCAAAAGGTTTAATAACTATGCTTCTGGGACTACTTTGCCTCCAGAGGCCCTTGGAGAAAAATTATCAACTTTGCATTATGTCCATCGCTTACATACAAGATTTATAGTTGGAAAATGGGGATGCTTGGTCATGGGTGCATTCGAAAAGGATTCGCCGCCACTTTCGCGGAAGAGGGCGAAGAGCGCCCGGACATTGCCGGCCTTGGGGCGAAACGGCGCCGGCAAGACCACGCTGATGCACGTTGGACTTGGCCTACTCAAGCCCAGCGCCGGGCGCGTGGCCCTCTTTGGGGGCCCTGTCTGGAACGCTCCGCCGACGAACCGCGCCCGGGTTGGTTTCGTGCCGCAGCGCTTTGAGTCCTTTCAATGGATGCCTCTATGGGATTGCATCAAGCTCATCGGCAGCTTCTACGAGCAATGGGACTACGATTTATTGCATAATTATGTCAAATTTATAAAATAATTACTACATTGAGGGTTTCCTATCTCGTCAAGGCGTATGAGAATCAGATTAAACATTTCTCTCAGCAGGCACACACGAAGACTTCTTTCTGCGTTTACAGATATTTGCACAGATCTTGATCAACGGATCTAGAGAGAGTCTGAGTTAGCCCAAGTGAAGCCACTAGCGGGCTGAGAGCGAGGATGTTTTGCACTTTTTTCAGCAGTGCCTCGGTCACCTTAAAACATTTTCCATGACGTCCACGTCCTACTTTTTACACAAAACAAGATTTTTAAAGAAAAGTGAAGAGCTCCATTAAGCCAAGAATGAGCAGAAATAAAGTCAAATAATCTTACAAGCATAAAACTACCACAAATCACTATTAATGAATAAATGAAATCAAAAACGGAGAGAAATTACAATAAATAGCTGTGCCATTTATTTTAATGTTAAAACGCATTTCAGATGTTTTTACTTTTCTTAATACCAAAACAAAATTATCAAAACTTTAAGGAATGAATATTATTATATGTCAATTAAATTGACGATCCACATTATACTGAGGAGAGAAATAGACTCACAAAAGGAATGGACAAACGTGCCCTTTCGTTTGATTCTCTTGTAAGGGGTCTTAGGATTTAAAAGAAATCTAAAAATTTGTTATAAACACCAATATTTTTTGCTTGACTTCTTTTTATTCAAAGACATATGCATCACCTATCAATAGCCCCCTGTGATAAAGAATCTTAAAATTGAAGTTACTAGTTCTCAAAACTATTATGGTAATTTCTTCTCGTCTCTTGTGTTTAAATTTGTAATCAAGTAAGGATATTATTATTTGTGCGAAATCTATAATAAATAAATCTAATAAACCGAAAAATCTACAGACGGTTTTGAATCTCATAGAAGAATATTTGCAGATGAAAAAATTAAGGCTGAATCAAACAGTTCGTGGTAACGAACTGTAGTAAGGAGCGACCCGGTACAATAGTAACCGAAACTCTAAAAAACGGAATTTTGATACCAATAGTAACATCAAAAGAATTGCATTTTAATGCTGATTTTAAATATATATGTTTCATAAAGTTTAGTCTTACCCATCAAAAGTTACCACCCTGATAGGATAAAAGGATAGGATAGAAAAGTTTACCTTAGTAAAGTAAAGTGTAGCAGAGGAAAGCATAATATAGTATCGTATATACCATACACCATAGATAAGTATAGAATGGTTATGTAAAGTATAGTATAAAATAATATAATACAGTACAGAATTGTATAGTATAGTACAGTATAGCATATCATAGTATAGCATAATGTAGTATAAAATAGTAAAGTATAGTATATTGTGGTATAGTATAGTAAAGCATAATATAGTATAGTATAGTATGGTATAGTACAGCGTTTCGGGGGAAGAGGGTTCAAATCCCCTAATCCCTCCCCAGAATACGGACTTGATTGAAGGGTATATCTTTTTTATTTCTTTCGGGGTCAAGCATTTACTATGTATTAAACCCTGTTTCGCATCTCAAAAAACGTGATATCTTCCATCAGGTTTGAAGCAATATAATACACCGGTTCACTTATTGCTGACTTTTCCTTTTCCATTATCTCAAAAAAATGTTATTCAATATTCTAATGGTGACGGTAATAATCTCTAGACCACTTCCTTATAAATTTCGCTTATTTTCGTTTCAAGGACGATTCTTCTTCGTAAACAAGGAAGTCTCGACTTATTGTGCCAACAGGATGATGCAAGTTGGGGCCAAGGAGCTTCAGGCGAAATCTTTTGATGTAATTAGTGAGAGTTCTTCTGATTGGGCACAAAGCCTCCCAACTTAACCATTTATTGGTAAGGAGACTCCTGCCTCTTCTGCTTTTATCGGTCATGTCCCACAAGCATATAGTAGTGCAACTTAGATATTTTCGGTATAAATAAGAAATTTGTTTTGGTTGAGATAACTCGATTCTGAAACATGTCGGACTGTTGGAAATAATATTTAAAATAGAAAAATAAACTTTAGATTGGCTTTAAAACACATAAAAGGTAATAAAGTAGTTCATTCTCTGATTCAATAAGTAAAAACATTAGCAAAAAAAAATAAAAAATAAGGGGCCAAGTGAGTCAGTTGCAGACTTTTTTAATATGAGAAATCAAAGCTCAATAAATAGGAGCTGCAAAAATCCACACTTTGGCAGCCAGCTCAAGGTCGCTGGCTCTCAGCGTGCTGAAAGAAAAGAAGAGTATGGAAACTCGTCGCATCCCCTGTCGGCCACAGCGGCGGATCGACTCAATCCCAAACACCACGGCGCGGGGGGAGACACGCCCGAGGCGAACAACGGCCCATCATCCTGTTCAGGGGCCGCGGCGTGGAGTGCGACATCGGTTCAGGCCCTCCGGACCATGTCCGATCCAGGGACCCGGTGGGGAGGCGGCAGGTCGAGGGAGGCCTGCCGCGTCGCCCGCCTCCGGACGAAGGAGCGCCCCGCGCCATGGCACGACGCAAGACCCCGCCCACCCGCCGCGAGCCCCACCATTTTCCCAAACACGTCCAATCAAAATTTTGAGATAGCCATTTTTTTCAACGTAGTTGAAAGGTCTGGAAATCATGTCTTTGACGATGACAGCCCCCCTCCCTACAGAGCCCTCAGAACAAGGGTTGTAAGTTATACCCTTAGGGCATTTAAGGTTTTTATATAAAGCGTTGTCTTAGAAGCTTCATATAGGACTCATTCAATTGGAAATTGAGAGGATTGTAGCCCTTTTTATTGGTCAAAAGTAATTGGAAGGCAAGTGTGCCCCCCCCCCCCCTAGACATATTCGACGGTATATGATCAAAATGTATTACTGGTAATATACAGATCTAATAATTGTTAGTAAAGTAGTTTGTTTCATCGTTTATATTTTAATTTTAGCTGTACAGCATAGAGGATCATCACCAAGAAGTTATCGGATTTTGCCGGGAGAGGCACTTTGACGCTCTGCTGGCGGACAGTGCTGATTTTGCTGTTTTCGACCCACCTCGTTACCTATCAGCAAGCAACTTAAAATTAACCAATCGAGTAAGTTGCTACTATACACATATTTTGTAATAGCTGAATAGGGGAAAAGAGAAAATTTTGTAGTGCTGTTCTGGGATATAACAAACTTACAATAGAACTGGAATTTAGGTCAAAGACGTGATATTATGTCGCTGCTTATTATGGAGGCAGTTAAGATTTTGTTGGGGGGAAGCATAATTAGACTCCTGATTTCCACAAATCGACAGGGGCTTGATATAATTCTGGCCTTAGGGTTGCCATCCCTTCGCAGGCGTCCTAGCTGCAGGCACATACAGAGCTATTTAATTCTGAATTGGGAGGATTTGAGGGTGAGCCTTTGAAATAGCTAGGTCATGTTCCACCAAAAAACTGCAGATCCGGGTTTCTAGAATCTTTGTTTGATCAGTGAATTCACCTTGCACAAACTGATCAAGAGTATTTTTGGATGCTGATGCATCAGCATCAGACTTTGATAGGTGCTTCTTTGTCTTTGCATGTTTTACTAGTTCTGACTTGCCACTCTTTCCCAACTTGGGGTCAAGAATCAACACATTTTGACATTACTGTGTACTAGCACCATATAGAGGTTCACCCTTTTTCCGTTTCTCTTTAGGTGCACATTTTCTATTTCCCTCGACAAAAGTTAGAAAAAGGGAGCGACATGTGAACTGCGAGTGTATTTACTTGGTTTGTGTTTGTTAATGAACCATATCTCAAAGCTTCGTTGAGCTAAAAATGCCAAGATGATAGGGCAAGTATTGGATCGATTTGTAGATCTGACATTTAGTTGCAAGGAAATTCCATTAAAAAGAAGTGAGACAAACAACAATTGACAGAAACAATGGCATTTCTGGGGTTTGATTAAGGGAAGGATAAATATTTTATGAGGCAATTTACACCGCCTTTGATGTCAGTCAATGTTGCTGGATGTCGGGATTCATCTGTATTCTCAGTCTGTTTCCATTTATTAGTCAAAATTTTTATCAGTGGAAAGGCACTTTGTTTCAGGGAGCCTAATGGCTAAGCCTGTCTGATTAATAAAATGTGGCAATCTCTTTGACACATCACTGGCTTGGACGACTCATTTAGGGATATCAGATATAGTGCGGTGGAGCACGCTTTATCGAAATTGTCTGCTTAGCAGTAATTTCTTCGGATGGAATCACTAAAAGATAACCAAGATTTTCGTTAAGCTTCTATGACTCTTAGGGGGTGTTTCCCCCTATTTTCTAAAGTAAAGCAAATTTTCTTAGGCGTGTAACTTTTGATGGGTAGGACTAAACTTGATGAAATTTATATATTTAAAATCAGCATTAAAATGCGATTGTTTTGATGTAACTGTTGGTATCAAAATTCCGTTTTTTAGAGTTCCGGTTACCACGAACTGTTTGAAAACGTATTTGCCTTTTTTCTAAGTTTTTAAGATACTTTTGGTGGGTTAATTCCTCTTTTTCCCTTTCTTCTTCAAACAGGACTTTTTAGGAGTTTCAGAAACTCATATCCCAGGTATAGGAAATATGAAACTAGTTGATATAACATTTATTTACTCAGACAGGAAGTATTGAATACATGGACAGGGAGTTGGGTTAATGGTGAATAAGGAACCTACTAAGTCTTGTTTAGGTCAAGAAGGTATTGATAATTGAATGCTAGTTGCTCATGTTAAGACCAAAAAGTTAAGGGCAATGATGTATTATGATAGAAATTATCTGATTTTAAATATAAAATACGCCGAAATCGTGAGATAGACCCCCCCATCTCTATTTATTCTGTTTTTCTTCAGCATGACTTTTATCTATTTTTCTTAGCTTACTTTATGACGCTGATACTTTGGAAGTGGTTGCATGGTTACGTTTTTTGACTTCAGCAGCTTTGCTGCTTGCTTTTGACAGGTAAAGATCAAAACCTGGTGATGTGAACCCACCCTGCTTTTCTTATATCTACCCTGGCTTACGACTTAAGAGACATTTATTGACTTTGATTAGTCCAGACGCACTTAATTCTTGTTTGGCTTTCTTTAAAGGTTGGCATGATAGTTAATGATATCCAATTCTAGACAGATGTTTTCACCTTGATCTCCGAATCAATACTGAAATACCTTATCCTAGCAAAAATAAATTTATAAACTAAAAACCGACCATCGCTTTTATTTGAACAGTGAAAACTTGTCATTTTATTGCTGTTGCCAATGTTCCATTGGCAATTCCCAGCCTATGACACCCAGTGGCTAACACATGGCACCCTCTAGTGGACATTATTACACATATGACATCCTTCGGGGATCTTCTGCAAAAATATTCGTTTAAATTGGTCGTGAGTGCAGACCGAGCACGACCGGGCACTGGAATTCGTGAATGAACCACGGAGCCAGCTCCATTGGTGGGGGGGGGGGGGCAAAGAAAATAGTTCTCAATGTTTTTCTTCTCCTTATGTCCTATTTGCAAACGGGAAATTGCTCATCTGCCATTTGGCCGACCAAACCGACAAACAAATTGGAAATGTGAAGTAAGGATGAACCATTGCAACATTGCCAAAATCAATATTTCTGAAGAAAATTGCATTACGACAAGAGATCTGAGGATTTTCTGGGCTTTTACGGGTTTTTACGGAAAGTACGGAAAACATACAACAGAAAGAATGGACGGAGGCATATCACTTAAGCATAAGGCAGTGGAACCTCACCCAAGATCAACCCCACTAAGAGAACACCTCGCTTTAAAGATCAAGCAAGGCTCAGAAACAATATTTTCTCACTATTTGTAGTTTAGTCAAACCTCTCTAATAGAACACCTCACATCCTGATCACAGATCAGCCCTAAATTCAGAACAAAGTATCCGGAAAACCTCTCTACCAGAGCACAGTCACCACGATCTTGCTTCTTGCTTATTCCCAAGAAGACAAAACTGAAAATAAAATAACAAAATATAAATGAAAAAATGCAAAATTAGAAAACCTGACTTTACCGTTGCTGCCTTCTTTCAACTTTGGACAGAAAGCTTATCATACTTTTCTCTGCTTTCTCTGACTATTATTAACGTTCTTCTTAGTTTAAAAATTCTTAAGTATAATAAAGGTCTGTAGCATTGGAATCTTCACTTCGAATATCTTGATAACATTTTCTATTTAAAGATTTATATCCCAAATCTAGATACCCAGCCTACTATTTGAAATATGGTCAGCCAGCCGGGTACCCAGAACAATCCATAGGCTATTTCTCTGGAAAACATCCAGTTAATTTTCATCCGCTTTTCGGAGCGCACATGCTTCAGAGCCATATTTGACCACTGTCATCACTGTACCTTCCAATATTCTAATCTTGGTTTGCAGAATAATCTTCCTATTCTTGCTATATTTTTTTAACCGCGAAAAAATAACCCGAGCCTTGGTTATTCTACTTTTAAAATCTTCACTGCTCCCACCGTCTTAACTAATGATGATTACAACAGGTATCTCCTTAAAAAAAAAAAAAAAAAACATTATAGCCTATAGCATATAGTGAAATGTGTCAATTCACATCAAGGGATCGAACAAATGAAACGAGTAGTGTCCCGATAAGGCTTTTTGTGACACCCATAGCCACTACTCTTTTCTTCCCTTAATGATTTAAGATGACAAAGAAGTTTAACGGCGATTCCCCTCAAAACACATATCTTCAAGACGTAGGTTCATGTTACGTAATAGGGAGTGTACTCTAAGAGATGCAAATGTTGATTACTTTATAAAGGAATGCCCCATTTTATTTTAATATGCAAGCGTCTTGATCCTAGAAATGCAAGTTTACCTTTTTAAGAAAAGAAAATCAGGGGTTTATCACTCTCTTATCAATTTGACTGAAAAGTTGAAACTCTAATTTCTGAGAACCCAGTGACCGTTCTACTGACATTGCCAATTATTTTCTCTCTAACAATCATAGGGGGGCTTTAGAGACTTGATTCATTGCTGTGAAAAAGTTTTGTAAAGCTGCATCTGTTTAATAAATTAGAGTCTCTGAGTGGTACGGGATTGTTTTAGGCGATACTGGTCAATTGGTTTTAGTTTCTTTATATTTTGTCTTTTTTCAATTGTAATCCCATATCGATCGCAATACAGGGTAAATGAATTTTTTCCTTTTTTTTTCTTTTCTCTTCTTTGCTTTTTTTTCTTTTTCTGTTCTTTTATTTTCTTCATTTTCCTCTCCTTTCTCGTCTTGTTTTATTTGTATGTGTACTGGGGTTGTAAGCCCAAACAAGCTTTGCTTCGGGCCATTTGCTTTTTTTGTTTTGTTTATTTATATTAATAAACTCTTATAAGTTTTTATTTTCAAGTTTTGTTCTTGCAGTTTTAGTTTTAAGGTCTTACGAATATTTTTTCGCATTGAACTTTTAGTTTCAAGCTTTTAATTTTGAAGTTTCAATTTTAAAGTTAGTCTTAGAAGTTTTATTTTTAATTTGTCAGTTTTTAATTTTTTTTAAAGTTTTCATTTTAAACTTTCGTTTTAAAATCACAAGGTTTAAATTATCCGCTTTAAAGTCTATGTTTAATTTTCTCTTATTTTAAAAGGGGGTTTCACAATTTTTTCGTCTAGATATGTGTGTATGGGCTCTAAATTGATGGTATCTGGACTGAACAAGATGGGGACAGTTTCGCAGTAGCGTCTTATCATGCTCGATGGATGCATCATTTCTTTTAGCGTGTCTCGCGTTGCGTAAGTAAGTGAATGGTACAGCAGGGCCAACTGTGGTCAGATTTGCTCTGAGAAGTTTTTATCACTCTTGATATTCCAAAAGATGATGTAAAGTACAGAAGTATTTTATGGGCTTTAACAACGGAGTTGTATGTAAAGGCGCGTTTTATCTCACATCAGTTCCGCGGAACGAATTTTCATGGATGCAGTGCAAGTTGCGAAAGTAAATTTCGGACTGAATGCGGAACAACAGCGCGCACCGCTTGAGTATGTAATTGAAGCTCAGTTGGCTCAGGGCAAATGGGAACTCGTGGATAATCACTTGGATTATTTCGAGTGGTTAAATGACCAAATCTATTTACGCGATTTCTATGCCTACCTGAGTGGAACTGAACAGCTCAATCGCATGTTGTTGAAAGCATCGGCTGATCCCAGCAATCCACTTGGTTTCCAAACGGCCACCATGTCATAATTGTTATCATTGTCATTGTCATTCTTGCTTCATTGTCACTGTCTTCGCTGTTATTGTTATCATTTTCGTTATCATTATAATTATTGCCATCCTTATCTTTACCTTTATCATTATGATCATCATTACCGTTATCATTATTGTTATTCTGTTTGTTATCATTTTTGTTATCGCTATTGTTATCATTATCATTACCATTGACATTATTCGTATTGTTGTCTTTATCGTTTTCTTTATCGTTTTGATCGTCAGTGTTTCGCGTCTTGCTTTCCGCGCGGTTTACTCGTTTTAAGATTTATTTATTCATTTATATCAGTACCTGTTGTATGTTTGTTTGCTGTTATTGTTCATTTAATTTCTCTTCGTTTTCGGTTTCATTTATACTTCAATAGTAAAAGATTTTTATTCGTTTTAAGCTTGATTTGCATATCCAATTTAAGTTTTACTCATTTTGTTTTTCTTTATGATTGTTTATTTGATTTATGTTCGTTTTAGGTTTCATCTATTCTCTAATAATAATCTGTGGCCGTTCTAAGTCTGAATTACTGCAGGTTTCTATATACTAGGCTAAAGCATGAAGTAAGTGAACCCAACATATCTCAGATTTTTGTTATCCAAATTAACATTTTGGATGCCAAGTCAAGAGCTACTTAAAACTGATACTAAATCCTGTTCACGACCAAAGGACTGTGAATCAATGATACTACCTAGCACAGACATAATTATTTAATTAAGTCAAGCAGACACAAGGATGATTGCTTCAACAGCCAAAATAATCACTAGCACCCCTAACCAAAAAAAAACGAACAAATCGGCGGCCAATATGACTGTCTATCATAAGGGCTGGAAAATTTCTAGAATACCAGCCAAACAGGGAAAATAATACCGGGTAATTGGGTAAAAATAAAATATTATGTAACCTTGTCATCCAGTGAAAAAAGGCCAGTTACCAAATTTGACAATTCTTAAATTCCTTCGCAAGCGTTTTAGTCTACAGAAAAATGGACTGTAAAATCCATCATGGTGAAGTCACTTACTTTCTAAAAGAACTTTATGTAGGGAATTTTATTCTAGTATATCAAAATCAAATAAATCCATGATTGCGTCTCTTCTCCTCTCGTTTCAGAGCCTGGGATAAGGGATTAAGTTATGCCCTGGGGGTATTTAAGGTTTTTGTGGAAAAGCTGATTGTATGAACTTTAGCGGTGGCTCATTTGATTGTAAAATGGAAGTTCGAGTTTCCCTTTAAGAGTCAAAAGTAATGGAGGTCAATTAAACCCTCCAAACTAACCCTCTTTCATGAAACGCATCTGATTGAAATTTTGAGATATCCATTCTAAAACAAAATAGTCCAAAGAAAATACAACAATGCTTTCAGAATTGACACAACCCCCCAGAGCCCTATCGGCGCGCGGCGCTGTCGCGGGGTGCGGCGCACTGTGCGCCAAGGTTTGTGGATTTCGGCGGTGATGACGGTGCCGTTCACGGTGGTGATCTGGCATGGCGCGACATTGCTGCTCTGGATGAAGCAGGATCCCGAGATCGTGGCCTTGGCCGAGGAATACATGCGCTCGGCTGTCTGGCTGCTGTTTCCAAGCTTCGCGTTCATCGTGCTCCGAAATTTCATCTCCGCGCATGGCCGACCTCGGGCGGCGCTGGTGGCGACGCTGTTCTCGATTGTCGTCAATGTCTCAAATCCAATTCATTGTTAAATGTGTGTGTAGACTCGCTGTTTCAGTTTTCTTTACGAGCAGGACATCCCCCTCCTACTATAATCTGATTAGTTATCCTGTATTCATGAGTGAAATTTCAAACCAGCGAAAATAAAGAAAAGTGACATTCCTATTAAAAGAATTGACACCTGATTGGTTCTCTTGTTTTGAATGTTCGACTGATAAAAAAAAGGAACAGATTTTTAGCCACAAGCTTTTTAGAAAGGTATTTTTTTCTTACCGTCAGGTAGTTACCCCGGACTTCGTCGAAATGTTTGTCGGCGTGGGCGCTTCGCGCGTGCGCGACATGTTTGAACAGGCCAAAAAACACGCACCCTGCATCATCTTTATTGACGAAATTGACGCGGTCGGGCGTCATCGCGGCGCCGGCCTTGGCGGCGGCCACGATGAGCGCGAGCAGACGCTGAACCAGTTGCTGGTGGAGATGGACGGTTTCGAGTCCAACGAGGGCGTCATCCTGATCGCCGCCACCAACCGGCCGGACGTGCTGGATCCCGCACTGCTGCGCCCGGGCCGCTATTGGCAACTATAAACTTGATAAATTTTATATACTTAAAATCAGCATAAAAAGCCAATTTTTTCAGTTAATTAACTGAATTTCGGTTACTATGTTAGAGTTTCGGCTACTATTAGTCCGAGTTACTCCCTGCTTACAGTTCGTAACCACAAACTGCTTGATACTAGACAAGTAGGTTAAGGTAACTAGCACTTTCTCTATATAAAAAAAAATAACTCATTTAGGTCCTAGAGGAAATTTAACTCATCTCCTTTCATTTGAATTACTCTAATTTTACTGTGCGATCGTCCGCGTCATCTGCAGAAGCTACTTGTTGTTGTTGTTTCTTTTGCTCTAATAACAATAATGGATTTAATTCAGATTGTGTCTGTTTTACAAGTAATTTATATTTTTCAAGCTCTTGTTGATGTTGTTCCAACATGGCATGCTTTCGTTCAAGCCGTTGTTGTTGAATAGGATATTGTTGAAATTGTTTTGAATACTGTTGATTAGCAAATCCTATTTCCACCAATCGATCTAATCCTTCCTTTGTTAGATGATTATTGTGATCATCATCGTCATTATCCTGGCATAACCGGACCGGATCCGCTCTCTTTGGTGGAGTCGGGGGGGGGGAGTAAAAAAAAGAAAAATTAGAAAGAATGAGGTATTTTTAACTTACGAACGGGTGATCAGATCTTAATGATTTGATATCTACAAAGATCTTGTGCTTTAAAACTCTCTTTTTAAATCTTTACCAGATTCGGTGAAATTGAAGGGAGTTGGAGGGGGAAACCGGAATTCTTGGAAAACGTGAAAATCGAGGTATCTTACGAATGGGTTATTGGATTTTAATGAAATTTTATATGGCCATGATCATCTCTTACTAGTTTGCTAGCTACTATTGCAACCTGGATCACATTTCTTACTAAGTTTTGTGACATTCCTTTAGAATGTTGGCATTAAATGAATTATATCTCTCGTCGATTTTGGTGACATGTCTCTAGATAGACCCTAATGCAGACATATCCACTTTAAATTAGGAGGAGGAGGTTAGTAATAATAGTAATAAAATAAGGAAGCTTTCATTTCAGTAATTTGCAAAAGTGAAAATTGAGGCTCTTATTAAATTATATTAAGCTGTTTAAAGGCCCTTCTCGGGAGCGTCCTCGGGCGGGGTCGGTTCCTTGACCTCGCCGTCCTTGGCGTCCTCGTCCTTGGCGTCGCCGTCCTTGGCGTCGCCGTCCTTGGCGTCGCCGTCCTTGGCATCGCCGTCCTTGGCATCGCCGTCCCCGTCCTCGGGCGCGGGCGCCTCGGGATCGGGGGCCCAGCGGTAGGCCCACAGGTGCAGCACCGGAACGCGGCAGGCGCCGCGCGGCGTCTGCACGTTCACCAGCGTTCGGGCCAGCCGAGCCTGCACCTTCTCGCCGCTGATCTGCCAGGTGGCTTCGCTGCCGGCCAGGCCGGCACCGACGATGATCGCGTCGAAGTCCGTCCCGGCAGGCGCGTCGGGCGCATTTTTGCCAGTTGTCGAGGGGCTCGTGTTGCTGTTGTTTTGCATGGCGTGGCTCCTGCTTCAGCGGCGGTTCTTGATGTAGGTCAGCATGAGGTCAGTATTCGGCGCGCGCCGATTGACGGCCAGACGGTGATGATGACAATGGGCGGGTTAATTCGTGACAACGAACCATGAATACCGAGTCGATAGAACGCAGCCGTGCCCTCCAATTTTTTTGGTCACTTTAAAATGGCACTAGAACTTTTCATTTCCGTTAGAATGAGCCCTCTTGCAACACTCTTGGACCACTTGGTCAATGCGATGACCCCTGGGGAAAAAAAACAAATAAACACGCATCCGTGATTTGTCTTCTTGCAAAAAATACGAAATTCCACATTTTTGTAGATTGGACCTTGAAATTTATTCTATAGGATTCTCTGATACGCTGAATGCGATGGTGTGATTTTCGTTACGATCCTATGACTTTTAAGGGGTGTTACCCTTGCGAAGTCGACCACACTTCCTCAAAGTGGTGGAGTGGTGGAAACGCTTCGTAGCTACATGCCTAGCGAAAGAGTGGCTAATGTGTGGAGGCGCCAAGGGACTGGGGACCTTTCGGTTAATAGTATTCCCACCAAACAATATGAAGAAAGCTGATCAAAGAGTGTCAAACCAAGCTAAGGGATTCCCAGCATGTGTTGGATGATTTACCGGTATCTCTTTTAAAAAATTGGCGAGCTGGACACCTGTTGAAACGAACAAAATCCCTTACAATTGGGTGCTCAGCCGGGCCTCCGACGCCGTGCTCGGCGGTGGCGCTCGCACGAGCAGGGAGCTCGCGCAGGAGGCGGTCCACGCGCTCCTGCAGTCCCTGCCCGACGCGCCCCGGCGCTGACGGCTCGCGCCTGCGGTTCCGGTCGCCTCAGGCGCCCGGAACCGGGAAGCCGCGGTCGCGCATCAGCGCTTCCATCTCGGCGTCGCGGCCTCGGAACGCCCGATAGGCCTCGCCGGGATCCATCGCGTTGCGTACCGCGAACAACAGGTCCACGAGCTTGCGGGCGAGGTAATTATCAACTCAATAACTGCTAAACTACAAATCCTAAATTGTTGTTCTTCCAGGGGATGCTTCTCGTTTGTTGTGTTAAAAGATACAATTTCAGCAGATTTTGAAATTGTCTAATTTTGGCACCTCGCGAATGCCCGCAGTTAATTCACTTCACATATCAGGTACGGGTGAACAGGGGGCAATGGTCCCCCCAAAGATTTGTCAAACCCCAATTTTTTTCTTGACCACTTTTCAGATTTATCAAAATTTAAATTGATTTCGACAGACATTGCGTCCCGTTCGAGAAGTGGACTAAGACAGAGAGAGGTGGTTACAAGATGACTTTACCAGATTTTTTCTTAAAGCCTTATATTCCCCTTGAGACACATACCAAACATCTTGCGATCAGAGGATACAGCTCGTTGAAACAAAAAAAAACAAAAAAAAACAGAAAATTGATAAGAAAATGGAATAAATGGAAAAAAATTCATGGAATAATTACCATGAAATTATAAAACTATAATAAGATAATAATATAATGTTTTATAGGATGTATATAATAATAATAATAATAATAATGAAGATTTCACTATTGAGGAAACCCAGATTATCTTCTAAATGTTGAAATGGTTAGTTCCACGGTTCGGACTACTCTACAATTACAATTCAACCCTACAATACCCTGCCACAGCTAGTATAGTTCCCAAAGTATTTCGTTAACGCAATATTTCTCCTTCTACTAACGATATTGTCCTTGCCAGTTACCAAAAGATTTGGTGGTAGGGTTTGTAAAAAACAGAAAAAAATCTATTTAGTCACAGCCCTATTAATTTTTTTTCCCATAAGTTAGAAGTGTAAAATTCTACTACCGGAAAACAGGCAATCGGGAAAGAATTTTGGGTTGGCCGGGAAGCGCAGTTGAAAAAAGCCGGCCTTGTATTGCAGCGCTATCGCCGCGGCCATTCCGGTGCGCTGCTAATTTTGGGCGAACCGGATTCCGGGAAAACCGCCCTCAGCCGCAATATTGCCCAAACGCACTTTGATTCGAAAAAGATTTTCCGCTTATTCTTTGCCTATGTCAAGCGCTGGAAAGGGCTAGTTTTGAGCAAGAAAAAGCAAAATCAGGGGTCATCCCCTCTAATTGGGCGCTGTAGGTAGCAAATTACTTAGTGATATGATACTTTTTAGACTGAGAGATGCTGTAGACAAGTTTTAAGAGAAGAACAGGGCAGTTTTAGAAAAGGTAGAGGATGTGTCGATAAATTTTCACTCTTAAGTTAGTAATTGAGAAGTGCCTGAGTTGTAAAACATCTTTGGGCCTCAATTTTATAGATTATGAGCAAGCGTTCGATTCTGTTAATAGAAGAGCTTTAGCAAAGATCTTATCCTTGTATGGTATACCAGACAAATAGATTAAAATAATTAGAGCTGTTAAGTCTTGCTTAAGCTGGGAAGGAATTAATAGTAGACTAATAATCACTCATTTTACGACTAAAAAGTATAGGGTATCAGTTACATTAGTATTTGCTCCTCTAAAACTGTCTGACGGAGCTACTAGTGACTCAGGAAAATTTTACTTGCAGTCACAGAAGCAAATAGACAGGGTCCTAGATAGAAATATGTTGCTTTTATTTGGAAATTTCGACGCCCAGGTCGGTAGATATGGCAATACAGAGTCGCCTAGTCTACAGAAATTTGGTGTAGGAGAAGGATAATGGTGGGAGAGATGAGTGAACGACCGTGAGTCATTTGAATCATATGATAATAAATCCTTTTTATTTCAATATTAGGCAAGCCTATTGACTACCTGGCGCAGTATATTGCAGCCGAAGAAGATCTAGAGCAGTTGGAGCCATACGAACCCTATGCCTACCTTCAAGGCATTACAATAAATGATGTGGAAGATTTGATTGAAGATATTAAGGTTTATAAAGAACTAGAGAAAGGAAAACATAAAGATTATTGGGATGATTTGACAGTAATTGCTGAAGAAGAAAAGGACAAGGTAGTTCTTGGGCAAATCCAACGAAGGGCCACTAAGCTGATTCCGATATGGAAAATACGCCCTACAGTGAACGGCTGAGGGAACTCAACCTCCCTTCTTTAGTCTACAGGCGGAAACGTGGGGATATGATCCAGGCACTAAAATCCTCTCTACCAATCAAGAAATGAGCTCCAGGAGATTTACCTTCTCACATAACACGAGGACACCCAAAACAAATCCGCAAACTTCATGCAAGGACTAGAGCAAGATACAGCTTCTTCTCGAACCGGATGGGGGGCGCTGGATTTTCCAGCGTTATTCAAAAATGCCAGGAGAAATTAAATAAAAAACAGGTTTTTTAACTGAAAGTAGAGAGCAACAAAAAAATTAGAACGAACAGAAATTATTCTGTTCTATAGAGGGAGTTTGTCCCCCCCTCAATACCTCTTTCTTTATGCTAAAGCGTTTTTAGTAATTTCAAAAGAGCTATTTATTCTAATTAAACGGCCTTTGTGATTCAGGGGTCATTCATACAGAATTGGAACAAAATTCGAATTTTAGCGTAAAGAGTGATATTTGACAGATCAGGGGGCGATAAGCCAGTTTACAAGTAAGCTCAAAATTTAGTAAATTGCCATTTCCGAATTTCATTTCTTCTAATACAACTGAAACGGTAGAAGCGGTATCACGGACATAACAGGAAATTTATACGATAATGATAAGTACTTTTATAACAATAATGACGCAAATTGTGATAATGTTAAAATAATGGTGACAGTGTTTATGATATTTGTCATGATCATGACAATCTTGGTTATGATGATGATGATGATGATGATGATTATGATGGTGATGAGCGGGTGTGGATTTCAAAAAAAAAAAAAAAAAAAAAAAACATGGAAAAGGAGATTTCCGGTGTGATCTTAAGAACGATTAGAAACTAAAAGTCTTTTTCAAATGAAAGTATGCTAAAGAGAAATTCTTTAGGCTGAATTGTCCGCAAGAAATATAACGGAGAGAGGAGAGGATTTTCAGTGAGGGTGGAATTGTCCGGAGGGAATTTTACGAGGATTGGCTATTTTTCGTTGAAAAAACTTTCCACGGAGGAGTTTCCGGTGAAGGCAGGGAATTTTTCCTGAGAAAAAACCAAGACAGGTAGTCCAATCAAGTGACAGGCAATTCTGGCATTAATACCCCCTTCCCTTATTAGGATTAATAAAAATGACGACAGTTCGGTTGTTAATAGTTATGTCTATCTATTATCCGTCCATGCGTCATTTCTAGGGCAGTAGAACCAAGGTAGATAGTCATAGAGCTAAGATAGTGATAAAACCTATAGTTTTCCAAGTGTTTGGTTAACTGGCACGGGTAAACGGCGGGAGTAAGTGTGCCTCTCTTATTGGACCAATATTTGTTTGTTAAGCTGCGAGCAAATCATCTAGTCGTATTGAGAAAAAGCCCAAAACATAGATCACGATTTTTGTACGAGAATATTTATGCGCCCCTTTTTATTGACAGTAGTGAATCTTCTGTTACGAAGGCTCTGATCTAATGTGACAGTTCGTGACAGACAGACGGACAGACAAACAGACAGGCAGACAGACACAAAAAAGGCTCAAATAGTCAATATTTTTCTTCGAAAGTCCTCAGTAATACTGATAGTTATCATTTGACCGTCATTATCATCATCATCATCATCATCTGACTATAGGCAGTATTTATTCCTGTAGATTTCTGCTAGCTACTCGGTTGGTTAAATCCAAATCCATGGTAGCTTTAGATAATCAAATATCTCTTAGATAAAGAAATGTTTGGGACTTCATTGCGTTGTCAATTAAATAAAAAAAAAACTAGTCTTTTTAACTGAAAGTAAGGAGCGACACTAAACTTAAAACGAACAGAAATTACTCCGTCGTGTATGAAAGGGGCTGTTCCCTTCTCAACGCCCCGCTCTTTATGCTAAAGTTTGACTCTTTCTCTCAATCATGAAGAAGGAGGAGGAGAAGGAGGAGCTGGACGAAACAGCAACATTATGAATGCATTCCAACGATTGGACTGGAATCGACTACAACGTGCCAATGCACTGAAATCACCGAAAGACTTGTTACCGTCGAGTGAACAAGATACACAAAAAAGATCCAACATAACAACACGTGCAGAACATCGAGCAACGATTAGTCAACTTTTCCGTAAGTCACTGGCAGTGAATGCGTCAACTATTACAGCTAATTCTTCCATGAATCACAAATCACCCAGAAAGTATCATCTAGGCCCCCTCCCACGCTCATTTTTTTCCCAAAGTCAACGTATCAAAATTTTTAGATAGCCATTTTGTTCCGCATAGTCAAAAACCATAATAACTATGTCTTTGGGGATAACTTACTCCCCCACCGTCCCAGGGGGAGGGGTCGCAAGTTACAAACTCTTTCCAGTATTTACATACAGTAATGGTTATTGGGAAGTGTACAGACGTTTTCAGGGGGATTTTTTGGTTTGGGAGTGGGGTTGAGGTGAGGGGGCTATGTGGGAGGATCTTTCCTTGGAGGAATATTTGCATGTACATTATCAAAAGAGCGCATCTCAAGAATTAATTCGGTTTTTAAGTTGTAACTTTTAGAGAATACTTAAAGGGCAAAATAATCTGACCAAAAGGCAAAATGTGCACGCTATTAATAATACTTCTATCGCTGCGACATTTAATACTGCTACTTTTTTCTTAAGGGGGGGGGAGGTAAACATAATTGCAACACGCCATCTGTATGCAGGTTGTGAAAAGAGAATAATTGCAATATCTTAGAAACAGTTTGGTGTGTGAAGTTGAAATAAACAGTTCCTCACCTGACGTGTCCATTTGTCTTCCAAAAAGATTATGCCACTGCATGGTGGGAAGGCTAGTTTTTCGCTTTGATTATATTTCGAGAAAAGTCCAACTCAATAGATGAGGGGGAAGTAACTATAAAAACAGGTTTTAACAGCTATTGTGTAGTTGAAAAGTAGGCATGTATTTTGCTTTCATCAGGGTATATTTTGGAACGATTCTGTAGACATAACATAAGTATTCAACCGTTTTTGGCAGACATATATTTCTTTTAGCAACATTTTCAGGGATTCCACTCGTAACTTTTTAAATTTAAATTTGATGAGTTTTGCATATTTTGAAATTTAATTCTTAAATTTGATTTAAATTTGATCTTAAATTTAATTCTTAAATTTAATTTTGAAATTTGCATATTTCGAAATTTAATTCTTTTGATGCATCTATTCTTACCATTTCTATGTTTCTTAGAATTTCTGCTACTATTGAGGCGCATGGCTCCTTACTTACAGCTTGTTACCACGAACTGTTTGCTCGCTGTTTGCGTCAATTACTGTATTTTGCGAAAGATTTTCTTGGCTTTAGTGGCTGAGTGTCCGAGTAGAATATGTTACAGTTGCGGAAAAAAGGCCATTCTGCCAATTTTTGTGTTAAGCGGAACTATAAGTATCAAAAGGGTGCCTGTTATGTGTGGGGGAGTTTGGATCATAAAGCCAATGTATGTATGAATCATTTCTAAGCGCAATCGTCAGGAGACGTCTCTGTGAGGCCGGGTACATTACAGGAAAACTAGAGGGCCAGATTGAACAGAAGGGGGTGATTCCTGACAAAGTTGAAAATTCCCCTCATTCTAAATATTTTGGCTAGCCATTTCGGCAATAAACCTTTCATTCGTTAAGGAATACACGCAAATCAGTTGTCCATGGCCAATCCCCACCCCATGGCCAAAAAGTTTTTATCCTTTCTTTCTACCGGTCGCAGTCCCGTTTGTTTGTCAATCGTTGAGATTTCTCTCTTTGTTGTTCTTTATCATGGCTAGCCATTTCAGCTTTAAACCTTTCATTCCTTAAGGAATACACGCAAATCAGTTGTCCATGGCCAATCACTACCCCATGGCCAATAAGTTTTTATCTTTTCTTTCTACAAATATGGAAAATTCCTCTAAATTTTCCAAGACTGGTTCTAAGGTGCCCAAGAGGGTTTTGGACAGCTAATAAATGTGGAAACGAAATTGAAAAATGGGATAACTGTATTGTAACTGTAAAAATATACCTTTTTTTTAATCTGCAGTTTAGTACCATATCAAAAGCTCTTTCCGCAAACAGCAAAACATAAGCAAAGTTCAATTACAAAATAACAAAGAGGAAAATAAAAACAAAATAAATGGAGTAAAAGCATTTACCATGCATTACCAACAAGAAACTTGGAAGTTTTCTTGGTACACTTAAGTCTCATTTTGAGGTCAAGATCAATACTACGGGTTGCAATTCATGCCAGTATTACAAACCTACAAATTAGAATAATCACAAAGCCAAATAGGGATTAGAATGTATAGAAGTCGCTTCATCATTACGACAGCCGATTAGCACGGAGCAAATAAAGCGTCAGCCAGTTAACGAATGCCTCGTAAGTATAATTAATTATTTAAACAGCATTCATTAAATCTTAAATGAAGCGCTGTAAGTCGCGCAGAAATCAAGACTAGAGAATAGATGCTTACTCTACCTCCACGTCGTGAGTCGTCTCTGTCACACCTGGTATTGAAGAAGTTCAGATAGCGCCTGTTTCAGTAGTAATTTCTCAACATTCGGTAATTATTGCTAGTGGTGTCCAGTTGATCGTAAGACAAGTTCTAACTCGTCTACTTTATTCATCAGTGATCTGGAATTGCACAGAATCAGGCTTGGGAAATTTGTTTAGGCGCTTAGAGTGACAGGTTTTAGCACAGGATCCGAGTTGTTCGAAGCTTCGTCGCTGTAGTAGGGCTTCGGGCGACTTCTTGCTTACATGGGTAACGAGATGAAAGAAAGAATCTATTGGATAATCTTAAGACCTTCAAGGAAGAGGAAGATTAATTTTAAACAGATATCCATAATTAGCTAAACACTTTGACCCACCACCGAAAGTTGGCTTATTTTCTCAATATACCTATTTCATAAAAGAGATTAACGTTGGCCTGAAGTTATTGGCCAACTGAATTCAAATATCTAGCTCGTGAACGTGAGCAATCAACAGCATGATTGAGAAAGTAGATGATAAGAAATGGAATCTATATTTTGATCCTGTCGAGGCAAAAGTTGGTCTTTTATAGGACAAAATGTCAGTAAATGCCCTATGCGGTGGTCTCTTGAGACAGGGTGGCTCAAAACCTCTTCTTTTAACGCATTAAACAATGAAAAATCGATTTCTCCAATATTTTGATCTTTTATGGGAATAAATTGACCTTTTTTAGCACAAAATCGCAGTAAACACCCCTCTGGGGTGGTCTGTCAACATAGGGTGTCTTAAAACCTATAGTTTTAAAGCTTTAGACTAAGAAAAACAGATTTCTCTATGATATCGGGGGCGAGGAGATCGAGGCTCTTGGAATTCTCGACATACGTCGGGTGTGGAGAGATCGGGATGAAACTTGGTGGGTAGAATAAGCAAATGTCGTGGATACGTGATTGACGAAACCGGACTGGATCTGCTCTCTTTGGGGTAGTTAGGGATGGTCCAGTGCTTTGGTACTTCTGGACGTGCTAGGACAATGAAAATTGATAGGTGTGTCAGGGACCTGCACAAATTGACTTGATAAAGTTGATTTCCCCGATTCAACCATTTGGGGGGGGGGCTAAGTTGAAATGGTTTTGAACCAGTCAGGGCCCACAAGAGCTTGTAGGTTAACCGAAAAGACCCAATGAGAAGACCGGTTTATTTTTTTGCAAAGCAACTTGCTAATGTGGACAGAATCCACATAAAGAGCAGCAAGATAAAACTCAGATTTCACCATTCCTTGCATTAAATAGTTTGTTTGTGGTTCAAAACAAGAATATTGCACGAAATAGCGAAAAAATTGTGTACTGAAAAGCTTTTTTTTGACACTGCTCAGAGTACTAACGTCAGAATGACCGAAATGTAGTCATGGAAACTAGATAACCATAAAGAGAGTCTTAAAATATAAAGGGGGGTAGCCAATGCAGTAGAAAACATGCAAAAATTTAAATTGATCTTACCAGTAGCTATGAGGTTTAATTGTTCCCTTGAAATGTTGCAGTGACTCTCAAAAGAGTAAAAAGCCGGTACCTTAAGTTTCTTAACATCTTTGACTTGTCATCATCACTTACTAAAGCTGTATTTAGTTACAAGGTAGTATTAGCAGAATACTGTTAAAATTGAAAGATAATTAATTATATATCTGGGCCTTCTCTAACTTTATTGTTCTTTTATTTGGCCAAAACTCGAGTTTGCTCGTCCAGTGTGACATTTCAGTCTTTCTTCAGAGCATATCTATATGATTGAAAATGTCCAAAAGCGAGAACTAGGAATCTTAAATGGTGAAGGGAGGGTTCAACGGTGAAGTTGAAGCTTATCATGTTGGCCCAGAGAAAGAACCTCCAGTGCCTTTGTTTCGGTACCAAGACCCTCTGTTCCCCGGTTATATTCATTATCAACCCCGAACCCTACCATTGCGCCTGCAATAGTTCGATCAAAAAATGACATAGCGTTGGCAATTGCTTCGTCCGGAATAGCCGCAACGTGGCTGCCTGGTGGAAGAACTGCTCATTCCGCTTTGAAATTGCCTTTGAATTTTCATTCTACAGAGACTCCTACGTGCAATATTTCCAAATCATCTGGTATGGACAAAGTATTGCAGCAATGCACACTTATTATTTGGGACGAGTGCACAATGGCACACAAAAAATCGCTCGAGGCTCTGGATAAATCGTTGAGAGATTTGCGAGGGAATTCGAAACCCTTTGGCCCTCAGGCCTCGACTTCGACCTTGCCGATCGGGTGCGAGCAGCAGGCCAGCACGTAGCCGTCCTCGATGTCGTCGTCGGTGATGCCACCGTTGTGCACCATGTGCACCTGACCCGACTTCTTCTTGATCTTGCAGGTTCCGCAGACGCCGAAGGTACAGCCCGACGGGATGTTGAGACCGGCTGCCCGCGCGGTGGCGAGGATGGTGTCGGTTTCCTTGCAGGTCTGGACGATGCCGGAGTCGAGGAAGCTGACCTCGGCCTTCGCGTCCTCGGGCACCACTACTGCTTGTGCTATTTATGGACGTATACTCCTTCAAGACCACACCAGTTGTCAAATACATTTGTGTCAATGTAAATATAACGTTGCTATTGTTCCTGTTCACAACAACATACTTGCAGTGGAATGGAACTGGGAATTTTCCAGGGAAATTGGGAGTTTGAATTACTCCTTTTGTTTCCTGAAACAATAGAAAGTATGTTAAAACTTGGCTATTTTATAACTTTCTATGAGACTTTCGAAACGAAAAATTCGAGAGGAAAGATGTGTTCCAAACCTGGGCTGACATCTAGGCATTAACTAATAATGAAAATTAAAGCAAAACAGTATTTACGAAGAATTTTACCCAGGGGAACCAAATTTTATAAGATGGGAAATGCCCCACTTTCTGAAATTCCCTTCTTAGCTAAGGACTTGCATTTGTTGTCATTTGCATCTGTTGTCATTTCCAAGACAACACTGTCCTGAAATCAGCAAGCATGACTCATAATGAAAGAAGCTGTCTCGAATCAAGCACAAACCGGATGTTGAGCGGATGAGATTCCGCACGACTTCAAGGTATTCTCCACTTTGCGAATCTTTGCGAATGTAGAATGATTGAATAGTTCACTACTTGTGCGCACCACTGCTGTTGTGCTTGACGCGCAAGTAGTGATTTTTCGTTTTCATTGCTTAGTTTGAATTTGACTAGTTGTGATGGCAGTGCGGCAGTGGCGCAATTTCTTCAAAATCCTGGCCCCTGAGCCTGGTTTTAAAATTCTATTTGAAAGGTGACAGAAAACAGGTTCTGTCAAACTATCGAAGAAGTACAGAGTTACTCGTAGGGGCGTAATTTATGATGGGACAGGGAGACTTGTGTTAAGTTGAAATATCTTGGCCTTCCTATTGGAAAAAATCTGTGATATGGAATTACAAGTTCCTTGACTATAAGTATGTAAATCCTCTTAGGGGGAAGGTTTCAGGCATAATGGATTGTTTCTTAGATCAACCTTTCAAATAACTGCAAATATGAGGAAGTCTCTTACCTCCAGATACGTAGTCTGGTCAGGTTTAGCCCTGTAACCTTCCAAATTATGGCTTTGTATTTCCCAACTTCCAGATTTCATAATTACGTAACTGAAAAATAACTGAATAGAAGTTCGTTACGAAAGTTAATTCCCAAATAATTATGTTTATAACTAAAATAAAAACTAAGAAAACATGAAAAACTAAAAAAATAAATAGAAATATGAATGAAATCATATAATATCATGTAAGAAAATTGTTTGTTACTGCATGACGTCATTGCAGTATAAGGAAGCTTTCATTTTAATACGTTAGGTCATATTCAATTGGACGTCTTATTCACTGTTAATGCTTGCGGCTCAAAGGGAAAGTACCACTAATCCTACAATGGCACTAAAAAAGGATATGACTGAGTACAGGTAGCGGAGGTACCGACAAGGGCAGGTAATTGACGAAGCATTTGGTATACGGTTATTTTCTTCTTTGATCGTACAATTTGATAATTAGAAAGTAAAACGTAACAATTACTAACAATAAAATTGACAAAAGCCATCAAAATACACAGTCAACTGTTTAATAAAGTCTTAAAACAGCATAAAATCAGTCAAATTATATAGTTAAAATCTGGCATTTTTATAAACAGTTCCATAAATTGGACACATTATTTTCTGCTCCAAATGGAAGCATAAGGCATGTGACGAATACTTTTACTTACCCGCCCGTCAGGAACATCGTGGTACGGGTGGGATCTTTTTTGATGACATGACAGCCGATAAGGAAACTATGGATTTCTGTGAAGGTGTAGCCAATGCTTGGATGCCGTCATGGTTCCCTATCGTTACGAAGAGACAAAAATTGGATTATACGGATGAACAGAAGCATTGGCAATGTGTTCGACGGGGACGGTACTTAGAATTTAATCTGTTGTACGATCGGGGAGTGAAATTTGGACTGGCACGTGCGAATCCTCGTACTAAAGCAACCGAGAAGACGGAAATTGCATCTGCAACCTTCTGTGCAAATCTTCTGGTTGCTGTGCAACCTTCAGAAAATTCGGATGCTAAACCTCCTAGTAATTCAGAACCAGTGGCTAATAACATCGTTAGAGAAAGCAATTTTAATGAATGCGGTATTTGCAAAAAGACTTACATCAAACGTAAATCACTCTTAGGACACTTGCGGAAGCATTCCGAACTTCGCAAAAGATTATCGGTCAAAGATAAGCCATCTAAACTAAAAGAAATAAGTCATCCTACTCTTTGCGTTAAGGTTATGTACTGTTCTATAGAGTAGAATTGAGAGAAAGAGTCAAACTTTAGCGTAAAGAGCGGGGTGTTTAGGAGGGAACAGCTGCTTTCATACACGGAGAAATTTCTGGTCATTTGAAGTTTTAATGTCGCTCCTTACTTTCAATTAAAAAAAACTATTTTTTTTTAATTTCTGAACGTTTCTGAATTAATGTATGTTTGACTTTGGCTCTCTGCATAGTTTCGATCAGAAGATTTTGGGAAAAACGGGCGGGAAAGGAATCCATGGTTCAACTTCGCTCTTTACTTCCCTCGAAAAAAAACTTTGTAATTTAAAATTAATCTTCGCCCGTTTTCAATAAGAAATTATATAGAAGATATTAGACCATGATTGGAAATGAAAGCACCTAATCCCGATACGCCGGATACCTATACAGGTGATACCAATACACGCCCGATACCGAAACGCTTGGTACCGAAACGTCCCATGTCGCGTACATCCCTTTCCCCAAGTACTATGGAGGATCATATTATCATCAAAGCATATTTATTGGACCTGTGAACTATGTTGCACTTAAAAAGGGCACTAGAACTTTTCATTTCCGTTAGAATGAGCCCTCTTGCGACATTCTAGGACCACTTGGTCCATACGATGACCCCTGGGGAAAGGAAAAAAAAAACAAAAAACAAAAATAAACACGCACCCGTGATTTGTCTTCTGGCAAAAATACAAAATTCCACATTTTTGTAGATAGAAGCTTGAAACTTCTACAGTAGGGTTCTCTGACACGCTGAATCTGATGGTGTCATTTTTGTTAAGATTCTATGACTTTTAGGGGGTGTTTCCCCCTATCATGCTTTCGTTGCTTCTCAAGTTACTTGGTACGGTGTTACTTCTTTTTACCATAAAAGAGCAGTCGGTCCATGCCCAGACTGGGGTTGGCACCAGCTGTGCTGAGGTTTTGTCCCCAATCGCGGATGCTAACTTGACGTACGAAGAAAGCTTGAGTCGGTTTACTTTCACTACACCCGAAATACGGAATATCTTGAATTCTACCCTGTCCAATGGGACAGTTCCATACACATATGCATGCACCTTTGATACCGAAACGGACCCAAAGATGATGCAGACAGTATTGAATTGTTGCTTATTCTAAACAATAAATTTGGTTCAACTTTTTCATCCCATTATTTAAGATTTTTACCTAGATATTACCCATTTTTTTCCTCTATAATGCAAAGGAGAAGAAAACTGATAGCACTCCTAATTTTCAATCATTTCGTGGTAACGAATGATAAGTAAGAAGATACTCGGTCTAATAGCAACCGAAACTCTATAAAACTGAATTTAAATAGCTATAAATGTGATCAGCAGCCCATCCTGTCACAATTTTGAGTTAGCCATTTTGTTCAAAATTGGTTTCAACCTTCCATTAAAAACAGGACAGCTCTAATAAATGTAACAATAATATTTTTAACCATCTTACTGATTGTTATGTCTGGATTACTACCATTTCCAATATATCGTGATGTAGTAGACATTACTTTGAACCTTGACAAAGAACTGCCCATGCTCCTTTATATTAGGTATGCACAACTCTTTATATGGCTCATCCGTAGTTGTATACACATAACATTTTGAGGGAATAGTGCTGGATTTTTAATTAAGGGGTGGGGTAAAATTCCCAGAAATTGTTTTATGGTAGGAAATATATGATTTGGACTATATATTTGCATATAAGAGGTACAGTATTTGGACAGTTTAAAGTCAGAAAACAATTCTTACTTCATTATATGCAGAATAATTGTATCTAAGCGGGAATTTTATATCGGGAAATCCGGATCTCTCTCCAGAAAAAATTCTGGTACTTGTGTATTACGCGCCACACACTCAAGTTTACGATGTGTAAAACTCGATAACAAACCGGTTTCTTTATTAGTTTCTTCGTTCGGTATTATTTTCTGGCAATTCCCAGTCTGTGTAACATGGGCTTAGGGGACATTAGTCTGCATAGGGAGGATACTGTTCCTGAAATTCATAGGAGATACTTGACTAGAAATGTGTCTACGAGCACGTTATATATTTTCTGTTCACAATTACGAAACACCCAAGAACGCCTTTAAATTTTAGCCTAAAAAGATATTGATTGAAATTGCACCCAAGGAGCATTTTCGTTTTTCGGTACTGCAATTAATACGGACTATGTGCCAACATTCATTTTTGAGCAAAATATTTAAACTTTAAAATGTTTGCCAACCCTTGCGAGTTTTCCACATACTTCTTTCTGTATGATTTGGTTGGACCAACAAAAACGTGTGGTCGACGCATTTTTATGTGTTTTATTATCATTTACTTTTTTTTCCAGGAGTGATTGTATTTATCTAGTTGTCGCTTTGAAAAAGGTCTAATTTTTTCAGTTATGAAATAAAATGGTCTCAAATATGTGGTTTTTGGTATTCAAAATTAATTTAAATATTTAGACTTAATTTTTCATCTGATTTTCTTAATCTTAGTTTTAATATTTTACTTTGAACAAACTACTTTCTTTTTCTCTATATTCCTTTTTTCTTTTCTTACCTATCTTCCTTTTTTTCAGAAACTGGTAAGGGTCTAACACTCCTTTTCGAAAGTAAAACAGTTCAAAATAGGGATGATACCTTTTTATTGACAGTGAATAGATATTAAATTATTTAACTGGATATTTCGAACACATATACAGTGTTCATCATCAGCAGCAAAACTCAGCAGTAAAACATCAGCAGTAAAAGAGTTTTACTGCTGATGATGAACAGTGTATGTGTTCTAAATATCCAGTTAAATAATTTTGGCGGCGTCATTATCAATATCGGTTCGATCCTCGGCCGCAACGCCTTCCCGGCAACGCTTGGTTACTGCACCTCCAAGGCAGCACTTGATCACATGACGCGGGTGATGGCAATCGAGTGGGCGCGGTTCGGGATCCGGGTTAACTGCATTGCGCCGGGGTATATCCGCACCGACCTCATTGATGAACTTGTCGCCGCCGGCAAACTCGAACTGGGTGACCTTGAACGGCGAACGCCGCAGCGACGCCTGGGCAATGCGGATGATGTCGCCAACGCGGTGCGGGCATGCTCGTTATGAGTTTAGTTTTGTGCCCTCGTTTGTTGAGTTGTTTAATGCCGGGTCGACTTTTTAATCCGGATTATTGTTGTTAATTGTATATATTATAATTTTGTGTATGTTAATTTTGACTTGTCGACTGATTTTTGTGTGTATATGACAACAAAAACTAATAATTGGCTCTGTCCGTCGCATGTTTTTTAGATAAAGTGAATTTGAATTTGAACTCCAAGTGAAATATGGCACAGGCACCTAAAAGGAGGCGTCAAGTTCATAAGAATACTAGTAAAAGAGCATTTGTTGCAGTCAACAAAGAGTCACCAACCTCTCGGACTGTATTGAGGGGTGCTGAGTTTACCAAGAAGACCAACCACATCTCGGCAGTACACGAGGTCTTCCTCTTAGTAGAAGAAGCCCGTGTAGTCTTCATACTTACTGCGAAAGAAAGTCATAGGCGCGTCTTCATCACTTAGACTTTGTTTTAGAGTCTGCAGGCCAACAGGTTGGAAGAAGCTTTCGACAAACTGAGATTCTCAACCAGATCATTAAGCTCACATTGTACAAACGGCTCAACCCTAAAGATAAATGTTGCTTTGTAGACAAAATTTTAAATTATCTTTTCATTTCCCCTGTTATAGTATCAGTTTATAAAAAATACCAATTGTTGCAAAAAAAAAAAAATCAGCATCAGTTGTTTTCATATCATGCTGGTTATGATATAGGACAGACTAGATGATGAGGTATTAGGATTAATGAAGTTATTTTCTTTCACACACATGAAGTAATCTGTACAAAATCCTCATCCTTGATCACTCTGATTGTGATGTAATATAATGTACTCTTGGGTGCCTAGGTAGTAGTACTTATTTTACACGTATTCCTTATTGTTAGGCTAAGTTTTTAGTAGTGAATCGAGAAAGAAAATCGACAAGATCTATTAAGTTTATGAGTGAACTATTTCTAGTCTGACAAGCTTTGATGTTCAGAAGGAGGTCTTATCCTCAATATCACAAAGGCTTTGCAGATAACAGCCTTATGTAAAATGCAAGAAGACATAGTGTTCTAGCAAGAAGTCTTAGCTTTCAAAATTTCTATTAATTGTAGTTAAAGGTTGAATTTATTCCTTTTTCATCTTCAATCACGTACCTATAACTTGTACTTATTCTCGAACTCGCCAAAGTACTAAAAATCCCCCCAGCTTCCCAAAAGAGAGCGAATCCGGTCCGGTAATGTCAATCACGTATCCAGAACTTGTGCTTAATATTCCCATGAAGTTTCATCCCGATCACTTCACTCTAAGAGTTATCCAAGATTCCCGATTTCCCAGATTTACATTTCTCCTCTCCTCTCCCTTATATCCACGGATTCGATCCGAATTGAAAGTAGAACATCTGAGACATGAGATCTTTCTATATAACTGGCTAAGAGGCTTTCCCTTTTTAGGCACAGGTGTTAATATTCCTATTGAAAAAGAATCAGGCACCCAGGTTAAAAATCATTTGATAAAGCAGGGCAGTTACCTGTTATCTGACACAAAAGTCCAAACTTTTTTATTTTATCAATTCACTTTGATAGTCTTGCAATACTTATGGCAAACAGTCTATCTGATCAATCTTCACGATAGTCTGTTGGGAGGTAAACATTCAGTATAACCATATCTTAGATTTTGACAGCAAGAAAGTCTAATGCCAAGTCAAGGAAACTTGTTGATCTTATTCATTATACTACTGATAGTAAAAATAGGATTCTACTCCAAAGCAAAGCACCTTAGCTACACTTTTGAGTTAAACTAAGATAGACATCTGTGATCACTTAGATCGACCAAGAGTAATACCAGTTGATATATGCTTTTGCTTGGATTAAAACCAAACTAACTAATGAGTAATTGTGATGCACAGTATAAGTACATACTGTTTTATGATCAGATAGTGATTGGCTTGTGGAAAATGTCATGGATGACAATTATAGAGGATTGCAAATTACTTTTTAACTAAAATGTTGATAAGATATTCTTATGATTAAAAATTTGTTATGTATGATTAATAAATAGACAACAAATCAGATTCTGATTTATGAATATCTAACATTGTTTATGCTATAAAATAAAAGAATAAAAAACGCTCTATTCAGTTTAACAAAAATTCTATATAGTAGTCATTCGAATAAAGCTATTAAGCTCAATTGTGTTAAAACAATGTTTAAATTGGGCACTTGAACTCTAAATTTTGGTTAGAATGAGCCCCCTCACGATGTTTAGGACCAAGGTCCAAATCTTAGTAAAAAATAACCTAAAAAGCCCTAGTAAATGGAGAGTAACCGCAGTTCTCTAAGCTCTTTCAGTTTGATTTTTGAAAAATACGTAAGACATTTTGTTTGCGTTATTCCACATAAGATCAGTCAGGAAGTGACATCCGCCTTTTTGGGGTGGGGGAAATAAAACACAAATTCGGAGAACCTTGGATGGTTACCCATTTCAGAGCCTCTACGAGGTTTTATTGATCGATTAGTGCTTCAAAAAAAGAAAAAGAAGACACGTTCAAGTATCGATGGGAGAACGCGGAATCAAATGAGGAGGAAAAACTTTCGTACACTTAGATTATGCTGATGATTTAAGCATCCTAAATGAAATTGAGAGCAAAATGAATGAACTTTAGAGGTTTTACGAGTTCAAGGTGCTAGAGTAGGTTCGACAATTAACGTTAAAAAGACTAAGTCACTAAGATTAGAAATAAGTAAAGATGAAAAGATGACATTGGGTAACGAAAGATTGATCAGGTGGGCAGCTTCATGTACCTTAGTAGTATTATTAGCAAAGATGGTGGGAGCCTCTGGCACAAATGCACACAACATAGCAGTTTCTGTTCAGATGACAGCAATTGATTCGATAAGATGACATCGATTGACAAAAAAAAAGCAACAATGACATTAAAAATATGAAACTTCGTACATATATAGTTTAGGCACTTGAAAATTATATTTTGCATCTAGAATTTGATGGTGCAATATACATTAAGATCGGATCACTTCGGGGGTGGGGGGTTAATCCATTCTTCGGAAAGTATCCAATTTGCTTAAGATAATAAATATTGACTGGTTTATTTTTCAACGAATAAAATATCTTAAAATGGATTTTTAACCGAGAACTTTTATTGTAAGTGTGTTATTGTTTATTATTTTCTTTGCTGAAGACGACCCTTAGATATAGAATCGAAATATTCAAAAAGGTTCTGTTGGTTCACTGTCTTGGGAAAAAAGTCCTAATTATTCTCTCTTCTGTATTTGTATGAAAGATCCTCCCCCAGAGCCCCCTCCCTTCAACCCCCCCAGACCCTCAAATCCCCCTGGAAACCCCGCTCCGCCTCCGCCCAACCCACACTGTACTTACCCACCAGACGAAGACATGGATCACTCGCAGGCGACATGAATCTTTGTGGCGATCGAATAAATGTACTACTTCTCATATGTTTCAAATCTATTACTGGGCAGTCTTCATCACGAGCCACTCCTCTCGACAAATAATTTTCTAGGCTAAATCGTTTTAATTCACTCATTACCATAAAAAAAGACTCACAACACAACCGTAATAAAGAAAGTGAAGGAATAAGGAATTCTAAGATTCGGAATTTTAACCCTTTTATTTATAGCAATAATTTTTAGCTGGTTAGTCACCATATATAAGTTTCATCAAGTTTAGTTTTACCCATCAAAAGTTACGAGACTGATAAAATTGCCCTAATTTTTGAAAAAAGGGGAAAACATCCCCTAAAAGTCACAGAATCTTAATAGAAATCACACCATCAGATTCAGCGTATCAGAAAACCCTACTGTAGAGGTTTCAAGGTGCTACCTGCAAAAATGTGGAATTTTGTATTTTTGCCAGAAGATTTTCCCGGATGCGTGTTTATTTGTTTTTTATCCCAGGGGTGATCGTATCGACCCAGTAGTCCTAAAATGTATATTTACACATCAGGGGGGGGGGGGTGTAACCTTAGTAGCAGTGATCATTATTATTTAGAAAGAGCACTGAATGGAAAAATCTAATGGTGTATTTTTTTTTATCCAATCTAATTTCTGTCTTATAGGTAACCTTAACTGCAGACATTTTTTTAGGAAGATATTTTCAGGTTCTTAGGCCTGGATCACTGACCCTCTCAGACAAGCACTTTTCTGTATTGAAATGTATAGTCTTGTTGCAAGATCCCCTTCTAAACTAGCTACAATTACAATTAAATTCTTTGGGTCTCAGTTTTCCCGTCTTAATAAAAGTTGTCTCAGTCTGGGTCTCAGTTTTCCCCATCAAAGATAATAATTTTTATTTGCATGTAAACATTATTTTTATTTTTGAAGAATATAGTAAGAGCGTTCTCTATTTATTGTATTTCAAATTCGCTGTTTGAATATTAGTAAATAAGGAAAACAAATTTTGAAAATGTGTAACAGCTGGGTCTCAGTTTTCCCGTCTTAATAAAAGTTGTCTCAGTCTGGGTCTCAGTTTTCCCCATCAAAGATAATAATTTTCGCCACTGCGCGTGTGGGCGGTTCTGACAGATAACTAGCTGAACATAATCAATGAAATCAAGTTCCAAACCGGGTTTTTAGCCTGTTGTTAAAATAGTTTCTGACCATAACTTATATGCTATTGAAGAATGTTGGTGTTCAGACAAGTATTTAACAATAATAAGACTATCCCATCTAATTTCAGCTTTGCTGGTTTTATCATTACATTGATTTACTTTTTAAAATTATTTTTTACTTTTAAATTATTTTACTTTTTAGAATTTACTTTTATTACATTCAGATCTATGCATCAGTTTATGCGCTAGTTTGAATGTGACAGGCCCTCTACAAGAAAGTAATGAACAAAATAAATCGAGAAGCATTTGAAAGGGGTTAAGCACTCTAAGGAACATGGGACGTTGGGGTTTTTGGAGGACAAATAATCAATTTCAATTGATGTTTTTGGCAGCTAATTTGACATTTCACTTGTACCACCAGAGGTGACTCAGATAATCAATGTTAAATTCAAGGAATTTGAGGATATCAGAGCTATCAAAGGGATATCGAAGCTATCCCTTAAATAGCCTAGAACTTTTAATTTCCGTTAGAATGAGCCCTCTCGCGACATTTTAGGACCACTGGGTTGATACGATCACCCCCTGAAAAAAAACAAAAACAAACAAACAAATAAACACGCATGATCTGTCCTGTGGCAAAAATACAAAATTCCACATTTTTCTAAATAGGAGCTTGATACTTCTACTGTAGAGTTCTCTGATACGCAAAAGCTGATGGTGTGACTTTTGTTAAGATTCTATGACTTTTAAGGGGTGTTTCCCCCTATTTTCTAAAATAAGTCAAATTTTCTGAACTACATATTGAAACTTGAAACATTGAAACTACTTATTTAGTTTGTATTTTGGTTAGGTTAGCTTAGTTTAGATTACATACTTAATATAATGCGGCCCGGGCACCCCATCCCCCCTTCCATAATTCTTTGTTGTAGTTTTCATAATTTTGTTGATAAAGTATTATATCTTCATCATATTTTGTTTTATTTCATTAGCATTAACCAAACCTCACTTCTCGACAAAACTTGAATGGGGTGGCTATAATACACAGGTACCGCTTCTAGTACCAATTTGATGCGTTAAGTGGAAACTGACTCACCTATATCTTCTAAAGTTGGGATAAGCTAGGGATTAAATCCCCAATGAAAAGGTCTTCCTTATGCAGTTAGGGCAGTTTTCAGTAGTAGCGAACTCCCTTAGAAAAAGAAACATGGGTGAAAATTCAGCAAAAAACAAAAAAAGCAATTACACCTTCAAAGGTGTAATTGTCTGTAAGAAACCGCAGATTTTTGAATCTTTACGGACGAAGAGTATTGTCAAATTAAATCAATTAGATTTGCTTATTCGGTTTCGCGGTTCAAAACCTACTGGGTCATTAGCGCTTTACTTAATAGCCCTATATTAACCCAAGTTTAAAAACTTTGTACCTAATAATTCTTGTTGATTTCAAATGAATGGACTCATTATATATACTATATGCTTACTATATGCTCACTATATGCTTAGGTATATAGGTATATGCTTAGGTATTACCCAAGGATTGAAAAAAAGAGCAGATGTCTGGAAGAACTTATTTAGATTTATGAAAATGGTGGGCGTGGTGGGGGGGGGGGGGGGGCAATTCTGAAAAATAAGAAAAATGCAAACCAGTTTTTTTTTTATTTTTTTTTTTATTTATTTTTTTTTTTTTTTTTTATTGATGGGTTTTTCAATGTTACTAGCTTTGGATAGAATACTTTCCTTTAACGGGTATAACAAAGGGGATTATTTATCTACTTAACTATTTTTATGTCTGTAATTTAAAGGCTTTATTTCCATTAGAGTTTATTGCAACAGAACATCTGAATTACACAAGTCATGCCATAAAAAGAAACTGTCATGGCAGGTTTGGTAGTCTATAGTCCGAGTAAAACCCGAAATTAGCGACGCAACTTCTTGTTAGGTTTCAATTACTCGTTTTATTAATGGGTATTGATATCGGCATGAGCCCTAGTGTGTGGGGCTCCCTTTAAGGATTGCTCCAACTAGCGTTAGCTAGCTGGAGCTTTTTTTAATATGGTTAACTGAAAATAAAAGGTTTAAAAAAAGGTTTCGAATGGGCGATAAAATCAAAAAGGTAGTCATTGTTGGCGGTGGTACAGCGGGCTGGATGTCAGCGGTTTTACTGAAGAAAATTATTGGTGCTGCGATTGATGTTGAGCTTGTACTGGAACTTTTAATTTCCATTCGAATGAACCCTTTTCCGATATTCTAGCTCTACTGGTTGGATGCGATCACCCCTGGGAAAAAAATAAATAAACACGCATCCGTGATTTTTCTTCTGGCAGAAAATACAAAATCCAACATTTTTGCAGATGGAAGCTTGAAACTTCTACAACAGGGTTCTCGGATACGTTGATTCTGATGGTTTGATTTTCATTAAGATTCCTTGACTTTTAGAAGGTGCTTCTTCCGTTTTCAAAAAATCTGGCAAATTTTCTCAGGCTCGCCTGGACTAACTATGATATTTTCTTGAGATACATCTACATTAAATTTTTTGTTTACATGTTTTGCTAATACCTCTCTAAAAATTGGCATTCCTTTTGCCTGACCATATTTTAGAAATCCTTTATCGTATACTTCTTTTAATGCATCATTTACAATTGTTGGTGGTAAAAAGTCTGGTTCACCAACTTCCATGTGGATAATATTTTTGCCTTGTTGCTCTAATTCCTTTGCTTTAAGAAATATTGAAAGATGAGTTTGCTTGTTTGATGATTGAACTTTGATTATAAGAGGGGTAGGAGGGGGGGGGGGGTCAAGCCGGGTAAACCCTTCCCCTTCCTGGATATGGTCCTGCACAAGAATAACTTTTAATCAAAGTTTAAGAGCAAGATTTTCCTAAGAACAGCGTTTAATTGGCAGGAAACTGGGTAAAAAGAAACAACAAAAAACAGTGATTGAATGAGTAAAACTGTATAAAATGTAAACCTTGCATCTAGTTACCGAATTGCAATTGTAAAGATATATATATATATATCTTCTATATATATAAAAATAAGTTGTCTGTCTGCCCCCAATCCTCCAAAGAGAACGGATCCGTTCCAATTATGTCAATCACGTATCTAGAACTTGTGCTTATTCTTGCCATCAAGTGTCATCCCGATCTCTCCACTCTCAGCGTTTTCCAAGATTTCTGTTTCCCTCCTCCAACTCCCTATGTCCCCGGATCCAATTCGAGCCGAAAATGGAGCATCTGAGACATACGATCCTTCTACATATATCAAGCTTCATTAAGATCCTATCACCTATTCGTAAGATAAAAAATACCCAATTTTCACGTTTTCCAAGAATTCATCTAGGAACCATTTCCTAGATGATTACGCGACACGAAGTGAGTCGGGTGGGTGGGCCAACATGGAGTTTATGCCCACCCCAAGATTTGGTCCAAATGGCGCCTCTGCTTGTGTCCAAAAATGCCAAAGGAATTCAGGTGAAACTTTCAGCAAACGTTGAGAGGAATGTTGAATTAAAATCAAAATAATGATGATAGATGGTAATCAGCTTACCAAAGCTATAGATGCCAGGTGATTGATTTTATCAAGCGATAATTTCGACAGGACCTGTGCCTGTCATCCTTAATACCAAGACCGATTCATCTCAACTAAAGGAAATTATCGTACTGGCACGCCAAGGTTCGTCAGACAAACCCGTCAACAACAAAAAATCAATTCTCATGTCACCAAAGAAAGATCCTCAAAGGTTGTCCATCGGTCAAAATGAACCTGAATTCAAAAATTTTGAGAATCGAGAAATACCCGTTACGGAATTAGCCCGGCAGGTTGCGAAACTTGTTCAACTATCCGAGCAGGATCAAACTGAAAATGCATCACTCCTCACCAAAGCGACTCAAGATCAGCGGTCGGGAAGTGCTGCGCCTCCAAACACACGGCATGATGCCGACGAGGTAAATAATTGCTGGTGTAGACTTGGACGCCAGGCTCCGTCGTGAACATGGTCACCTTTCGACCCGATTCTGGATCTTGAAGCGAGGCCGCAGCAGTGGAAAGGTCTCCGTTCGTATTCAGGCAATAGTTATGGTCAATTCCCGGAGGATCCAGTCCTGTCTGGTCGAGGCGAGGACCCAACGTGGTAGGAACTCGCAGGTTAAACGGAGTACTCGCAACGGGAGTTGGGTTGTGTTGCAAGTTATGAACTTTGCCCATTGCTTACATATAGCATTGGCTATTGGGAAACATGCAGACGTTCTCAAGGGGATTTCTTCTGTTGGGATCGAGGGAGGGGCTACGTGGGAGTATCTTCTATGGGGGGAGGAACATTTCTATGAAGGTGGAGCCTGATTTCCCAGCATTATCTAAAAATTATCATTAAACCTTAAAACGCATTATCATTAAAACTTAAAACGAATAGAAATTATTACGTATATGAGGGGGTTCTACCCCTAGGCAATACCTCGATCTTTAGATTCCCTTGCTAGCCGTCGACAAAAACTGCCATTCCATCGCTCCATAGTAACCCCCTGATTTCAAATCATATCGAGAAAGACCTGCAAAAGCAGTGGCAGAAGCTGTACCTCGTATACAGCCAATCAATGTGTCTCAAAACAGATATTTGAAAAGCTTTGTTCCCTCATTTGTAAAGTTTTTTAATGCTACTGCTAGTCAGCAAGAATAGCTACAGCTTTAGTTTGTTCTTTATATAGTTATATTACATTTTACTGATTTTAACTGATTTATAGCGTACTGGCTGATACGATCACCCTGGAAAACAAAACAAATAAACACGCATCCTTGATGTGTCTTCTGACAAAAAATACAAAATTCCACATTTTTGAAAATGGGAGCTTGAAGCTTCTTCAGTAGAGGTCTCTGAATCTCATGGTGTAATTTTCGTTAAGATTCTTTGGCTTTTAGGGGTTGTTTCCCCCTATTTTCTAAAATAACACGAATTTTCTCTGGCTCGTAACTTTTGATGGGTAAAACTAAACTTAATTAAACTTATATATTTAGAATCAGCGTAAAAATGCTTTAGGGTGTTATAGGAAGTTCGAAACGTCTTTCGTTCTATTATCTGCGTCGTTAGTTGGTGTTTGACATGCGACTACTGTTAGTTTGGCTTGTCGACTTGTGAACCGTGGCTCAATGATTCTCTCTTTTATGGGTATCCATTTAGTTAGAATTCTGGACGCAGATTGGGACAGCCTTATGGCAATACCTGCTTCTCTCTTCTTTTCGGTGCCAACTTTCAGTATTGTGAATCCCTTTTACTAGGGTTTGACTGTCTACACCTGTCCAACGGACTTCCAACAGTTCAATTTCTACTAGTTGAGGGTATGGTTGCCATCACGGTTACCGCAAAACTGGAAATGAATTTATGTCAATTCTCTGAGATAGTCTTCACCAGCACTGACTATCATCTCATACATGTCTCCCTCTCACCACAACTTCTTGTTTTGTAGAGATGTGAAAATCTCTTTCAATCTTCTTCGATTATGGTGGTATGATCTCGGCCACGAGGTACTCATAAATCTTGATTCAAAGTCTAAATTCCGCTTTGGAAGTCTAAAAACCCTGCTGAAAACTCTGTTTCTGTGTTCCTCCCCGAACCCGAACCGGAAAAACAAGGCAACTACCAACTCGGCGACTACCAACTCGCGTCGCGCCTCTCTTATCTCATTTGGGGCTCGATGCCCGACGATGAACTGTTCGCTCTCGCATCGAGCGGCGATCTAAACAATGACGAAATCCTCGAAGGCCAGGTCCGGCGCATGCTCGCCAATCCCAAAGCGATCGCGCTCGGTGAAATCTTCGCGCGCCAATGGCTCGGCATCGATCAGCTCGGAACAACCAAACTGCCGGACAAAGAGCGGTACAGGAATGGAGAATGTATCAAAGAAGGATGAGACTGAAAGCATCTGTCTTCACATGAGAATGTATCAATTAAAGCAGGATGGGAGAAGACTATTGAGATACTTGCATCATTGGATGGCGATTAGCGAGTGAAAAAAATCAGGTTTTAGGAGCGCGAGGGTAACCCCACTCCTATCGAAGACAATCATTCAGAGAGAATGAACTAAAAGTTTGCCTTTCCTCCTCTTCTTCACTGCGAATCACTGCTTTTCGGGGCTATTCGGTTAGTCAGCCAGCCATTCTCTGCCAGCGATCGCTTCACGGCAGTCACGTCACCGACTCTCCAGTCGTTCAGTAGTCGACTGCAGGCGGCAGGCAACGAGAAGGCTGCGGCAGGTGGTCATGCAATGCGTTCGTCTGCATCGTTACCCCGAGGCGAACATCGCTTGTTCCCAGCCGGCGAACGACGCGGATCACCCAGTCCGGTTCAGGTTCCACGCTCTTCTTCATCATCAGCTGCTGCAGCTGCAGGAGCATCAGCATCGTCGTCGTCCACGGCGGCGGCGGCAAGGATGGCGTCGTCCACGCAGCAGCAGCCGATCGCACAAGTCGTCAAAGTTCAAAAAAAGATTCGGCAGAAGTTTGTGGTCAATCCGCTGTCGGCGCTCAAGTTCAAAGTTCCGCCGATTGATGAGGTGCAGGTCATCACGCAGGACCTGACCAAACACGCTTACACGGTCGGTTACGGACAAGGCGAAGGAGCCGGTTTCGCGGGCGGTACGCAGAAGGGCAAGGTGCGGTTTATTCGCTTGGAATACTCCGGCGGCGACTGGAACCAAGACTTCGGTGTGGGGGCGGACCAAAATATTCGTTTTCGCTCGCGCTGGCCTAGGGACCGGTCAAGGCCCATTCCGCTTCGCGCCAGCGGTACCGCGACCACTGCAACACACAGGCACTCGGCACCAACAGAAGACAGCTCGCGGTCGCTACTGCGGCAGGCTGCATTTGGGCGAGCTGTGGCCAACTCCCCCAGCCCGCCATTGCCATGCTGCCGACCAACAGCAGCGCTGCAGCGACATAGGCGGTGGCAATCGTCCAGCTGCGAACGAGACAGAGGGACAACATGCAGCAGCTATACATCAGCCAGGTGGCATCATAAGTGTTTTCCTTGCTCATAATAGAGGTATTATTCATAGAGATATAAGTCTAAATAACTTTATCGTGAGGAATAATGAATCTTTTTTGATAGATTATGAATATTCTAAATTTAACAATGGTCCTGAAAGTATAGAGCGAAGAAATCCCCTTTATCCTACAGATGAAAAAATACCTCACACTCCGGGTTATTTAGCTCCAGAGATATGGGCTTATGGACCGTTCCCTTTGTTTGGCCTCCATACTGATGTATATGCGTTAGGAGTCATGTGTCAGATCGGCAACGCGAGATTTACGAGTTTCTGAAAGACCATATCCGGACGAAGGGCTATGCCCCCAGCATCATGGAAGTGGGACAGCAGTTTGACTTGTCCTCACCCGCCACGGTGCACAAGCACTTGAGCCATCTTGAGGAAAAAGGGCTGATCCGCCGCGACCGAAACCTCAGTCGCGCCATTGAACTGATCGACGAACCGGCACCGGTGCCGGAGTACCCTCTGCTCGGGCACATCGCCGCCGGGCGGCCGATCGATGCCATCGAAGCCAAAGAGATGGTGGCGGCGGGTTGTACGACCGGCGGAGCAGAACCTCGCCATTCGGATTCGCCGAGAACCAGCGGGTGCCGAGACTCGTCGTGGGCGTGTTGTCGGCGGGCACCAGCAGCCGCTCGACACGGAGCAGGGTCTCGCTTTCACGCGAGGTACTCTCGACGACCACAGCGCCCGATGCGTCGGTGTAGGTCCGGCTCGTGGGCTGCCCCGCGAAGAGCTGCGCGTAGATCTCGCTTGATGCCACGCCGGTTCTCGGCGGGCTCGTCGCGGTTGCGGGCCACGGCGCGACTCCGCGCGAAGGGCGGCTGACTTCAGTCATATCAACAAGGACTCGATGGCAGCCAGTGCTGACGACTTCGGCAGTCAAGGCGTCCGCGACGCTTTCCAGTTGGCAAGGGACCAGTTACCGGAGATAGGCAAGACGAGGCGATCAGACTCCTGCTTGAAGTTAAACAATATGGCCATACTCTTTCTTCGCTTTCAGCCCACCGGCAAGGTTCAGCCGCGGACATTTCGTGCAGCGCGATGGCCGTCGGCTGCAACCACTTTATGCTGCGCTTCCATTCTGTCTATCGTCTAGGATCTTTACCTAGATAGGTATGAGTATCATTCCCTACTGATTAATAGAAATAAGGAGATTGGATTTACCCACGTGTCAATGTCTTCAGAAATTATGCCAATGGTGCGAATAGTTCCGCGAGGAGATACAGCATCTGCTGATGCATATTTAACACCTGCTATTTCTTCATATTTGCGTGGTTTTTCAAGAGGATTTAAGGACAACCTACAAGGAATTCAAGTTATGTTTATGCAAAGCGACGGAGGCCTTACTCCAATGGACACGTGAGTGAAATTTGTGACTTCTCAACAATTGCCTTTAAACTTTCATATAGAGGGAGAGAGGCTCCCAGAAGCTGCTGAAGGTCTCTTGTAAAGCCAAGGACATCTTTGCGCGCTAAATTGACTATGCGCTTGTTATGATAGGGGCGGATATTAGTAATAAAAATTGCTTGATCAAGAAGAGATTCTTTCGCTGCAGAGAGGGAATCGGCATTAATGACCCCTTTCATTTTCTTTCCACAATCGTCTAGTGCAATATACTCAAATAGCGACATATCACCTCTTAATCTTCCGTGTGCCCTGGGGTTCGATCCTAGCTGCCGAAGGGTTCAGTGGTATACTTGCTACCTGTCCCTGTAAAAAAGACCCAGTAATTGACCACTCCCTACGCAACATCAATGGCTCTAGAGGATCTTCACACTTATATTTTAAAATTGGATTCGATGTTGACTAGCGGAAATAGTCCTCAATAGCCGTATGCAATACCTTTCGTCCTCTAAAATGAATTTAGTTAGCTTTGAATAGTAGGACAAGCAGTAACATTGGAATTCGTCGTGATTATAGTCAGACTAGACACAGATCTTTCACTATTGTAGAAATTGACCAAGAACGTGGTTTGATCACGGCTGATTACAAAAAGCCTGAGTCAAGCGTATGGGATTCAATTTGGGGCGAAGAGTTAGCTGAGCTGCCAATTGAAGATGGCCAATACCAAATTCTTGTTAGCCGCACCAATGATGGCGGTACAAGTTTAACGTGGATGGACTCTGAAGGTTCGACATTAGAGCCTGGTACAATGAATGACCTCCAGCAAGCATTAGAAAATGCACTGCGTCAGCGCGGTATCAATATTTAATAATTGTGGTGACCAGCCCGGGAAACCGGTCGACAAGCGCACGCGCGATCTTTCGGTTGCGCCTGATATGACCCAGCCCGAACGTATCGTGGCTGTACAGCAGGAGATGCGCCGTCTGGCTCACGGTATCCAAGACAAAAACGCTCCAGGGTTGGTGAAATCGGTATTCACCATTTGACAACAGCGCGGGCCGGATTGTCCGGAACGGCAAATGTTGGTCCAGCTAACGATGCGCTCGGCTCCCGCTTGTTCCCCCAACCCGCTTGAATGAGAAGCTCTTCAGGCGGTACAATGGCCATGCCACACGCACAAGCGATGTTGGACAACATCAGCGCGCCGACAAGAATGACGGTCATGCCTTTCGAGACTAGCATGGTGCTGAAAATATACCCCAGTAGGGTATATGTCAAGGCCTCGGTTCTCGCTGGATGAAGGACGCTGCTGGGAATCTTGCGATCCGTGCACGCTGGAAAAACGGCAGCACTCAGCCTTCCATTGCCAGCCAGCGCACGTTGAGCACTCCGAGTTAGGTCTTAACCTTTGACATCAGTTCGATGAGCTCATGGAATTAATCGTAGAGCGTAGTAGGATCCCATTGTGTTCCCAGAAATGTAATCTTTTCATCCATACTCTGAAAAGCTTCAGTAACATTTGAATAGTAGATTGGAAAAACAGCCGTACTAATTACTAAAGAATATACCGAATTCGCCCAGTCGTAAAACGCCCAGGCATTGATCAATTTTTTATCGCCAATTTTTAACATAATGTCTTAATTAAAAAAACCGTTCTAAGAGTTAGAACGGTTTACAATATATAAAATATTTATGGGACTATTTACCTGTATAATTACTTTGCAATTTTCAATAATATACGCCCTTTTGAACATTTAGACCCACATAGCATCCTATGAATTAGTTTTACACCTCCTCAAGTTTTCCTGAAAAACTAGTTTAGTTTTAAACTTAATATCCTTCCTAAAATATTGTATCTGCGCTATTTTGACAGCCTGGATGTACTTACACTCTTTTGATTTAGTTTAATTGTAAGAGCAGAAGTAGAAATATTTGTAGCCTTGAAAGTTTCAACTTGATATCCTCATCCTCAATCGTTCTTGAGATATTGTTGAGACATCTGTCGGTAGTAAAGAATGATAGGAAGTGTGGCTGTAAACATTTAGGAAAGAATAACTGACGGAAGAGCTCTTAGAAGAAAACTAATCATAGAAGAGCTAATATCAGAGCTCAGGTATTCCATGTATTTTGAGTGTTTTTTCCGTCGATGATAAAGAATGATAGAAAGTGTGGCAGTCAACTTTTAGAGAAGAATAATTCGTGGAAGAGCTCTTAAAAGGGCATAAATATTCCAAGTATTTTAAGTGTTTTTTTTTTCTACCGGTGATAAAGAATAATAGGAAGACCAAAATCGCCCTTCTCACCTTTAAGCTGCTAAGCTTAATTCTTTTGTAAGTCAAATCTCTAGCTTACTTCACTTTAGTCTGAAGTCCGCTAATGTTATCTTTCACCTTCCTAGGCTATAGGTTAAATTTTCATGCAAGCGCTAGCTCGGGAACCTCTTTTTCGAAACTGTTTTATTTCCGTCAGCAGTGGGTTCAAAACCAGCACATCTTGCCCTCATGGGCTGTCAAGGGTTGTCCTTGTATATTGTAGCTAATGAAAAGAAGTTCTCGATTCCAAATTTTCATCACCAAGGATCATGAAGTCAGGAGGAGTATTCTCTAGAGTTGTGAACTGAGCAATAGTAACAGCTTGCCCATTTGATTCTGACTTGATATTTGCAGTCCCGTAGTCAGCAAGCTTGGCAAGCAATGCTTGTTCAGCTGGCATCCGCAATGCAAAAACATGGGACCCGAGACCATAACGTAGAACAATATCTTGTGTTGTGCTCGCAATCTTCTGCACGAAGATGTTAAGAAGCTTGACGTCGTAGTGCTTCAAGGAGAAACGATCTGCAGCAGCATGCCCATCCTCAATGGTCTTTCATTGCCCTAGGATATGACGTTGTCAATTCCAGTGCTGAGGCCCGACTCGAGAAGCTTTGCATATTCCAAGATGACCTTCAGCACCATCTTCTCCAGGCCCAGGAACCTTATCGTCATCATGTTGATCATCATCGCGGGGATGCCCCACACTTTGCAGTTGGTGACCTTCTTTGCGCCGGGACTTGTCGATAACTCGTCCTTGTAACAAGCTCGCCTACCGGCACTTGGGATCCTACCAGATTATTGTTCAAGTTGGTAATGGTTTTCACTAAACCACCCATCTCCCTCTGGAGTATAACAATTTTAAGTCAAGAAGGTGAAATCAATCATTCTGTTCTTTCTTTTCGGTGCAGATGAACCTACGGCAATCTTCTTTCTATATAATTCACAGTTTCAATGATACGATACTGCCTTGTTTTTTCTATATAGAACTCGAAATGACCTGAACAGGTTGTTTTCTGGCCAAGTCGTGGCAGTGTTTCTTCCAAGTTATGGAGAAACTTGTTTTGAAACATCAATATTATCTGTGTTGAAACAAAAAGAAGTTGATTTGCGCCCAGCCGGTTACGCCAGGTTTCACACGGTGCCTTGCAATGTAGGAGTCAACGACTTCAGCCCAGAGCTTGTCATCGGTTTGCGCATTGGCAACATGGGGCCGGGGGCCAACCAGTGAAAGATCACCAACCAGTACGTTAAACAGTTGCGGCAGTTCATCGATTGATGTTTTGCGGATAATACGTCCTACGCGGGTTACCCTGCTGTCGTTTTTGGTAACAACATTAATGCCGCTGCGGTCACCCTGATCAGAATGCAGAGACCGAAACTTGGTGAAGGCTTCGTGCTGCATCAGCGCATGCACGCGCTCCAGGCCACCAGGCAGCGGGCTGCCGGCCTGCACGCTGAACCACTGGTCCATGACCAGCGCATCGTCCTTGAAGAAGTCGGCGAACATCGCCAGGGCCTTGCTACGCTCGGCCTCGAACGGCGAGTTGACCAGCACCGCCAGCGCCGCCAGGCGCTCGGTCATGTTGTCGGCGTTCTCGAACTGCTCGACACAGGCGGCCAGCACCTCGGCCTGCTGGCTGAGCATCAGGTAAGACAGGGCGATGCCGGCTTGGAGGTGAGGAGTTTGTTGTGGTCATGCCGGATACGGATATGACGATGGCATCGCAGATTGCCGAACGGTTGCGTTCATGTGTTGCGGCAGATGGATTTTCAATCAACGCTGAATGTAAGATTGACATCACTGCTAGCATAGGGATTGCCACCCTTGAGGGGGCCGATGAAACATCGGCAAGTCTCTATAAGCGTGCCGATGAGGCGCTTTACGCCGCTAAACGCAATGGGCGCAACCAGGTTGCTTCAACTGCTGCATAGGCAACCTGATTAGATGTAAAAAAAAGGGCAAAGGATACGGAATTAGACTTTACCTTTCGTTCCGGCGGTGCTGATCTCCGTTTCCCGGCCCTTCAGCCAGGAAGTGCCATTGTACTTCTCTTGGGTGCGAACTATGTTCTGTCGCTTAACTGCTTTTGGCTGTTGAACATTGCCTTCTCTTAAATTTAAAAAGTTCAGATGTGAGATTGATGAATTCATTATCAATGGCATGTTTGAGTATACCCTTCCTAAGCCGCGGTTTTGAATTACCTAGGATGGAAAATAATTGTATGTTGGTTATGGTCTTTGCTTGAAACGTAGTTCCAGAATTTCTTGGGCTTATTTTGGCCGTCATCTGCGAGTTTGGACTCAAAGTCCAGGTGCAATTGCTTCGTCAGTTGGCGCAGTTTGTTACGTGCGGTAGCAAACTTGTCATAGTTGGCTTTGTCCCCATTCTTTTTGTACTTCTTCCAGTAGCGGGATTTTTGGTTCCTCTTTTTCCTGATTTTCCTGGTCATGTATGATAGAGTCTTAGCTTTGGGGACCATCTTAACCGATGTGTGCTGTTTTTCCACATTTGGGAAAGAATGTTGAGCGTTGAGCAGAACCGATAAGGAAAAACGATGTTCGCAGTCATTAAAACCGGTGGCAAACAATATTCAGTTGCCGCTGACGACCTGATCAAGGTCGAGAAACTTCCCGGTGAAACCGGAGATATTGTCGAATTAAACGAAGTACTGGTTGTCGGCGATGGCAAGGATACCACTATTGGTGCGCCATTTGTTGATGGTGCCATGGTTACCGCAGAAGTTGTTGACCAGGGCCGTACCCGCAAAATCATTGCGTTTAAAAAACGCCGCAAAGGGGGCGATCAGTTCACCCCTGGTCAATTGGTTCTGGATAAGCAGCTTATGACCCATCAGAATACCGGCCCCGTTTTTTGCTTCTTCAACCGCCAAGGCATAAAGCGAAAATGAAGGGCCGGAAATTGTAGTGGGATCATCGGGTCGGCAGGAATTCATCCAGATTATCCAGTCGTCGGTCCAGGTGGTATCCCTGAGATGATCGAATTTTATCAGGTCTTCTGGCCGGTTTATGCGCGCGGCCAATGAAGGTGAACAAACGGGTACAATCCTATCCTGGTGTTTCTCGGATTGAACGGAACCGTGGTAAAGTCGCACGGATCGGCGGATGCCACCGCCGTCAGCGCCGCGGTCAAGCTGGCCTTTCAGCTGGCCCGTTCCGGGTTCAACGAAAAGGTCGCGGCCCGCATTGCCGCTGCCGCCAAGGTGACACAGACCGCCTCGTCCTCCGAGGCCACAGGAGATCAGACATGACGCGACGGGCGGTTGTTATCGGCGTAGGCCATTATTTGCCCGAACGAATTGTCGAGAACGCCGAATTCGAAGCCTCGCTCGATACGACTTGATGAAGCTTAAAATCATCATACAATTACGAAATCAGCATAATCAGCATAAAAATACAGCATAAAAATACGATTCTTTTGATGTATCTATTGGTATCAAAATTGCGTTTTTAGAGTTATTATTGAGCCGGGTCGCTCCTTACTCACAGTTCGTTACCACGAACTGTTTGAAATAGTTTCCTTTTAAGCTGAATGCTTTTTTAATTGATTTGTTAATTTTTTAGTTAGCTTTTAATTATTCCTCCGGTGCTGCTCTAGACTCAAAATGCCAATCCTTTTGAGTTCTGGTTACTATTGAGCCGGGTCGCTCCTTACTACAGTTCGTTACCACGAACTGTTTGACAAAAAACTAGATGGTCAGTCGAAATCTTGGCATAAAGTCGTCATAAAAATTGTTGAACCAATTGGGGATCACAGAAGCAACGACATAAGTAGGAGAGATGTAGCTGAAGATTATTTGATCACACAGGGAAGGCAGAACTTAATGGAAGCATTTGGTTCAGAAGCTCGTGCTAGAGACAATGCGTGTGCCAAATTGGGTTGAACAGTCTGCGTCTCGTCTAAGACCCGTCGTAGACCACGACGTTGATAGGTTGGATGTGTAAGTACAGTAATGTATTTAGCAAACCAGCACTAATCGGTCGAGTGACTTCATTTACATTTTCATCTTGGTCGCGCTAATACGCGTGCGGCCCGAGACGTGTGATTGCCTTATCGGCGCGGAAGCAAAGATACGGCAAGCGTTTGGAAAGAGTATGAAAGACTTCGTGATTTAGTCTGTGAGCTTGGATTTATCAATCAATTCAGCGCACCTGAGATATTGTTCTCACTCTCTGTGTCACTCCGACAATCTGTCCAGGTCTGGGCTTTGTCCGCCGAGATCCGGGTTTTGGAACAGGAGCGAACGACCGGCAAACACCACATCCCAAAGCCGGCCACCGATGCCGGGCAAGACAACCAGTTCAAGGTCGCCGGAGGTAAGTCGCAGTGTTTGCCAGGCTGCACTCATGAGCGTTTCTAAATTCCGGTCCGGTGAGTCGGACGGCGCACCGGACCGGAGATATCAGTGTTTGAACTGCGAGACGTTCGCTTGTGTGATGGGCATGACGCCGGTTTCGACCCGTTTACCGACTTAGTCTTCTTAACATTACTGTTCAAACTTCTTCTGGCATCCTGAACTCGCAAAGTCTCTAAAAGCTCTTTCCTTTTGCTCCCACTTTCATCTTGGATGCTTACTATAGGAGTCTACCACAGGAAACATATTCTACAAAGTCTAAATTTGCCATTTTGGCTTAAGCTGTGGTTGTTGTTACTCGGTTACTTAGATAACCTATGGCTTAAATCCAGTCTTGATGCAAACAAAGCTAAATCTAGGGAGGAGTATGAGGGGGTAAGTGCTACAGGCAGGCAATATTTGCATTCTACTACTATTATTACTGCTGCTACTACAAAAGCTAAGGTTGTTACTGCTAATCCTACAGCTACTACTGCTACTAGGATTGCTACTTGCACTGCTATTACTGTTAAAGCTAAGGGTGTTAATGTTAAATTTTTTTAGAAATGTCAAAACATTGTTGAACTAAATGCAAACACACTATGCGCATACAGGTTGTCAAGAAAACGTATTAGTAAAACCCATAGATTTATAATTTACTAATACCAATGGTAATACCTCAGGAACTGCTTATGCTTTGGCCATAGCAATTAATTTTCTTCTATTCTCATAATAAGATAATTCTAACATCGCCGGAACTTGCCCACCATTAGCTCTATTAGCAGATGAGCTATGTTGCTGCTGTTGCTGCTGTTGTTGCTGCTGTTGTACCTGTTGTTGTTGCTGTTGGCGTTGTTGCTGGTGATGGCCCGAACGGCGAGTCGCAATTTGCCCGTTGATAACGCGAACGGTAAAGGTTTGTCCTTTTTTTGTTGCAAACCTATCTATCTCAGTAGCAGTAACTTTTAGTAATTCCTGTATCTGAATCATTCGTGCCAATTCAAAAATATCCAAACATGAAGATTTGCGCTTCCTTGGGTCGGATTGGAGTTCCATCAACTGCATCCGCATTCATGTGATGACAACATTTTTTTCTTTTCTCCTGGTGGGTGGATGCAATCGAATCCACCATGATATCGTCCACTAACGAAGACTTGTGGGGTCGTATCTTTCACACTAATCATCCAGAAAGTCTATCAGCTCCTCATCCTGGCACTACGATCATGAGCCACCCTTCCTCTTCAGTTCAACCGTGCGTTGAGATCACGGAAAGATCAAAGAGCGCAGCCATCGCGAATTTCCTGGTTGAAACAATGTCGGCCATTGCCGAGAAAGTGCTGCGGCGTATAGCAAGATTGTCACCACCAAGTCGATGCTAGTTTTGATAGCATCTATCGTTCGCTGTTCGGCGTCCGTGGCTCGAAATCGACCGGACGAACGTTGCGCGGCGAAATCCTACGTTTCGATTCGTACCACAACACCTTTGAAAGCCGGTGTTTTGCTGTGGGGATCGGCATGGCGAGCCACCAACACGTTGGCTTGAACAGGAGAAAGCATACGAATGAGTGAGTGTGTGTCTGTTGATCATGCCAAATAAAGAAGGGAAAAAAATGGATACTAGCATTGCGATTGGGAAACGAGGACAAAGAGAAGAAGAAGAAGAAGAAGAAAAAAAACACACAGAAGGATGACGAAGAATTTTTACCGCAATGACGCTCAAGTATTATCCAATGATAAAGAAGGTCGTTGTCGAAGAATCTCAAAGTCGAGTTGTTACACTTCTCTTCTTTTTTTTTCTCTTTCGCTCTCTCTCTCTCTATCGTCAGCATGAGAAGCAACGCCATGAAAACGAAATTTGGCTGATTTATTGGCCAGAGAAGATGCTGCGGAAGCTCCATTCCCCGCTCCGGGATGCCAGTGAAGCACAGCATCTACATCCTCAAACAGACCTGCACGTACCATATATACTTTTCCAGCACCACCTTCTTCTGCAGGTGTACCGTAAAGTTTGATGGTGCCGGATTTCTTACTTTTGGCAAGCCAATCTTTAACTGCTATTGCGGCAGCAACTGAGGCCGTTCCGAAAAGGTGATGACCACAGGCATGCCATTCTCGGCGGTTTGGGCTTCGCCTTCCGCGCCTTCGTCGGCCGGGTCATCAGAATCAGAGGTTTCAGGACCAGACGCTTCGGGACCAGGGTCTTCACTGCCCGCGTCCTCGACGCCTGACTCCTCGTCGTCGACGTTCGTGTCCTCGACGTTCGGCTCCTCAGTGTCCGTGTCCTCGGCGCCAGTGTCCTCGGCGCCAGTGTCGTCGGCGCCAGTGTCGTCGGCGCCCGTCCCGTCGACGTTCGGCTCAACATCGTTTGGAACCGCATCATTCGGGTCCGTTGCATGCACCAATTATAAGAATTATAATAAATGGACAAAATCTTCCCAAAAATATATACAAGTCTTTTGCGAAGTTTCAAGATGATAGCACAAACTTCAAATAGGGCCTTACTAATTATAGAAAAAAAAAAATCAAATTCCAAACCAAATTCAAGTAGGACCTCCAAGTAGGACCTCAATTGAATACCAATGAACAACAAAAAAAAGTGAGGACTAGTGGAAAACTTTCATTTCGAATCCTAAGGTCAAGATAATAGAAATTCTGATAAGTAAGCGCCTGTCCCCTCCTCAACGCCCCGCTCTTTACGCTAAAGTTTGGCTCTTTGTCACAACTCTACTTTTAAAGTAATAATAAAACTTTAGTGTAAAAAGTGGGCGTTGAGGAGAGGGGACAGTCCCTTTCAAATACGGAGTGGTTTTCGTTCGTTTTGAGCTATAATATCGCTCCTTACTTTCAGTAAATTTTTAGTTTTTTTATTTAATCAAAGAAAAGACCCACAATGATGAGCATGGAATCCAAGAAAAGAAACCAGTATTTAGTGTGAATCATAGTTTCTTTGTGTGGCAATTTTCGCTTCTGCTAGCACTGGCCGCTTGTGTTTGGGCTCGCTTTTTCGGCTGGTCGTTCCATCCAGTTGAAGTTTCTTCTTGACGTGAGATGATTTACTCTTGTGGTTGCTGACCGATTTCTGGGCTAGGTAGTCAGCTGTGTAAAATCGAGTTGCAGGAGAAACGAATAAGCACCTAACTTCATTCTAGTACAGAGATATTTGGGAGATAATGCGATTGGGTACTTACCTGCTCCTAGCATACGGTCAAACGCCATGGTAATGGGTGTTTTGGAGCTCAATAGTAACCAAAATTATAAGAACGGACTTTTAATACCACCAGATATATCAAAAGAATTGACTTATTACGTTGATTCTAAATTTTACTCTTTTAGCGTTACTCATCAAAGCTACAAGCCTGAGAAAATATGCCTGATTTTCAAAAACAGGAGAAACATCCTATAAAAGTCGAGGATACTTAATGGTAATCACAGCATCAGATTGAGCATATCAGAAAACCCTAGTGAAAAAGTTTTGAGCACTTTTTGCAAAAATATGGAATTTTGTATTTATTTGTTCTTTCCAATTCCCTTTTTTTGATTTCAGATCAGTCCCACCACCATTGGTCTTCGTCGAGATCGTCAACTGAGACCGTGTCGCGGACTTTTTTGATCAAACCTTTTTCATCGTATTTGATCTTGCCTTCAGCAACTGCCTTGAGCGGCTGAATGTTGACGCCACCACCAACAGGTGTCATCAGAGCATTCCCTTTGAAGATCGCATTAACAGCTGTGGCAACCTGCTTGGGGGCAGTGTAAGTCTCAACTGGAAATTGTTCTTCATCGGTGAAGACTTCCATGCTATGCCGAACCCGTTGCGGCTGGAACCATCCTCGCACCACGGGATCACCAGACGGCGGCCCATGTAATCGCGCCATCGCCTAATCGACGTCGAAAAACTCCATCGCGGTCGACTTTACCTGCTCCCGGATTCTGGCCCAATCGTCGTTCCCGAGTTCTTTCTTGTCGAGGAAATACGCAACCTCGGGCTCGAAGGCGACATAGAAATGCTGGAAACTCCAAAGCATGAAAATAAACTGCAGCGGATCGGTTTTGCGCATCAAACCCCTGTCCATCCAGTCTACTAACATTTGTTGCAAGTGGTGTTTCTATTTCTCTGTGACCAAATAACCAGTAAACAATGAAAGAATACACTTTTCCAAGATTTTGTGGCTAAAAATGTCCTTGAATTTCGGCTTATGTTTGTGACACATTCGCAAGCTAATCTTACTTTTCCTCAAAAACGTGTTAGAAAAGGTTTGGTGACAACCTTTTAAGGCCCCGATTGATTTCTCTATTATCTTCCGTGGATTTTTGAATCACTAAAACGACCAGAAGCTAAATTTCACCTGAAGGGTTCAGCTGTTTTACTATTCCGCCATCTTACTATAGTTGCTTCGTATATCAGCCCGTGGATACTCTTGCAGTACAAGCAAAAACTGATGGCATATTTTTTTACTGACATTGTCCCTTATTCAGTTGTTTTCCTTGTGTTTTCTATAATTATACGAACTTTCTCGTGTACTAATAACTGCACTAATTACAAATAAACAAATACACATTTAGGATCATGATAAAAAGATGATTCAATTATTTAATATTATCAATAGTTAGGAACTTATGCTTTTATTATTGAAAAGGATCGTCATGCTGGGGATCGGCGTGGCCGATCACACCGGCTTCATCAAGGCCGCGCTGCGGGCTCTGCTGGCGGTCACCAGCCGGCATCTGCTCACCCCCATGCTGCTGCTCATCGGCATCATCAGTCACAGCGCCGTGGATGCCGGCTACGTGCTGGTGATTCCCCTCGGGGCGGTGATTTACCAGGCCGCCGGCCGCCATCCTCTCACCGGCATTGCGGTGGCTTTCGCCGGGGTGTCCGGCGGCTTCAGCGCCAACTTCGTGCCGTCGGCGCTGGACCCCATGCTGGCCGCGCGACTCCATCTGGCCGTTCTTGTACCAACTTGTGTAGGGACCGTTGTTGCGGCCGTTGCGGAAGGTCTCGGAGACCTTCTTGTTCCCGTTGTCCCACCACGACATCCAATCACCGACCATGCGGCCCGTGTCGTAGGAGCCCTTGGCCATCATGACGCCGTTCTCGTGCCAGCGGGTCCAGTCGCCGTGCTCGACGTTCTGGTCCCAGGGACCCTCGAACTCCTTCTGGCCGTTGGTGTAGTACTTCGTCCACACGCCCGTCTGACCACCCACGTTAATGGTTGGTGTTTTGGCGCCGCCGGTTGTTTGTCTGTTAAGAGCCGACGCCCCGTAGCGACGCCTGGCGTCACCTGCTCGAGCGTCTGCAAAACGGAGATGCGTCCGGAGCTCATCGCTTCATGGCGTTCGCGGTTGGATCCGGTCGCTGCGCCCGGGTCCCCGCCGCGAACTACCAGCCGGAAGCCATTGTCGAGGAGTGGGAGGAGGATGACGGATCCGGTACGCCGGGCCTTATCGTCGCCGGCCACATTCTCGATCAAGAGGGGCGCAAAGGGCAGGTTTCGCCTGTCTAAGTTTCTTCCTCCATTCAACCCATTGTCGCACATCTGTCTCTTCCATGTCTCCCTTAGCTTCCAACTGTGTATAATAAGCTTCTCGGAGGATTCTAAAAGCCTATTAAAAAAAAATTAAAAATAATATTTATAAACTAGGTGACATAAACCAAGTACGTACTGTTATTGTTAATTAATCGCCCAACAGAACGTCAACATACACCAAATTAATATATCCACAGAACTGATAAAACCTGCCTTTCCCATACTAAAGCACGTTCCCCCACGGGCAGCAACGGCCGGCGAAATGAACCTGACTTCGATGAATGGCGAGCGACGCCTGCGCCTGACGGAGAAGTATATGGACGCCCCAGGCGAAGCCATGCCCGATTGCCTCATCGCGGCGCGGTTGGCGAATGCTCTCGAGACATCGTTCCAGAAGGCCGGCAATGACGGCTATGCCAAAAAGTTCACCGGTAAGTTCGATTGGAAGACCGAGGAAGATGCCTTCATGGATGGCTATCATGCCAATGCCGGTGGCGGAAAACATGTCACCTATGACCGGCTTCGACGGATGGTATTTGGTGTATTCTTCCTGCATCTTTTCCAGAAAACTATGTCATCAAAACATCAAATCCAAAAAAGTCAAAGATAACCATTTCTTATCCAGGAGCTATGCTAAATATTCTTGTAAGTCTTTTCTTGTAAGTCTGTAAGTCTTTTATTTATAAATAGATTTATATATAAATGAATAAATAAATCTTAAAAATAATGAAACTTAAATTGAATATGCAAATCAAGCTTGAAACAAAAAAAGATCACTACAAACACGAGTTTGGGTATTGCCTCCTTCTAGAAAAATTACTGTAATTGAAAAATCAAATCAAAATCGAACTTATAGATTACAAAAATATCAGCGATCAAATCAAGAAACATGTCTTAATCAACGCCCAATTGTGTGGAAAGGAGAAAAAATTAAATCAGGACAGATACTTGCTGATGGAGCTGCAATAGATAATGGTGAGCTTTCGTTAGGTCAAAACTTATTAGTTGCTTATATGCCTTGGCAGGGTTATAATTTTGAAGATGCTATTTTAATTAGTGAACGATTAGTTTATGAAGATATTTTTACATGTTCGACGATCGTCCCCGTGATTGCGATTCCGATTTCCCTCATCGGCACCTTCGCGGCGATGCAGGCCATCGGCTTCAGCCTGAACAGCCTTTCCTTGTTCGGGCTCGTGTTGGCCATTGGTGTGGTTGTGGATGATGCGATCGTCGTCGTGGAGAACGTTGAGCGGCTGATTGCCGAGGGGCTTTCGCCGAAGGAAGCCACCAAGAAAGCGATGAACGAAGTCGGAGGGGCATTGATCGCAACCACACTCGTGCTGATTGCGGTCTTCGTTCCGACAGCATGGGGGTGTTTCTCCCTATTTTCTAAAACAAGGCAAATTTTCTCAGGCTCGTAACTTTTCATGGGTAAGACTAAACTTGATGAAACTTATATATTTAAAATTAGCATTAAAATAAAATTCTTTTGATGTAACTATTGGTATCAAAATTTCGTTTTTTAGAGTTTTGGTTACGATTGGGCCGGATCGCTCCTTACTTCAGTTTGTTACCACGAACTGTTTGATTCGTTACCACGAACTGTTTGATATTTGCCTTCTCTGCAGCTAATCTTGCAGTTCTTTTGTGGGTCCGCACCACCTCGACGAGTTTCATCAACTGCACGGGGTTGAAGAAGTGCAGGCCGACCACCCGGTCCGCGCGACCCGAGGCCGCCGCCATCTCGCCGATCGGGAACGAGGACGTGTTCGAAGCGAGGATCGCCGCCGCCTTGGTCGCCGCGCCGAGGTCGGCGAAGAGCTGCTTCTTGACATCGAGGTCCTCGACGATCGCCTCGATCACGAGGTCGCAGTCGGCAAGGCCGCCGAGCTCGAGCGTCGTCGAGATGCGGCCGCGCACGGCCGCCGCGTTCTCGGCGGGCGACTCGGCGGTCAGGTAGCGCATGGCGGCGTCGAGGCCGACCACGCCCATCGCGTCGGCCAGGCCCTGCGGCTCGACGGTCTCCGTTCCCTGTCCCTCGCCCGAGAAGAGCGGGAACGAGGGCCGCACGACCGAGGCGAACACACGCCGGCGGCGCTTGTGGAAGGCCTCGAGGCCCGCCTCGACGGCGTCCTTGATCCCGACCCCGAAGCGGTCGCGCTGCCCGCGGCCGGCGGCGAGGGCGATCCCCGCCAGGTTGAGCAGGCCGACCTGGGCGACAGCGGCGGCCTGTTTGCTCGATTGGTCGGTCGTCGTCGCCATGCTTTGGACAGATCTCTGCAACTCCTCAGCCGTATTTACGACGGTATCCAATACATCCTTGACGTTGCTCTCCAGATCGTCGGCGAGCGTATTCATATCCTTTTTGCGTTGTACCTCGGCTTCATTGCGCAGCCTCTCGCGATCCTTAGATGCCCGCTGCGCTTCGGCCGAAACTTCCTTCAACGCATGGAATGCCGTGCCAACTCTGCCAATTTCATCATTGCTCTTCACCGTCGGGCTCTTCATTCACTGGAGTTTCCATCTCTGCAGTTTCTGAAGGGGCGGGTTGCATTTGCTGAGGACGTTTATTGGAGGTGACCCGGTTGGAAGGTGTGTCAGTAACCGGTTCGGGTTCCATTCGGATCAGAAAGAAGATTCCAACCAGAAGGAAGACAGCCAGAAACCCGCCCAGCAGAGTATTGACCACCTTGAGTTGTTCTCTGCGTTGTGTCTCTCCGGCGTCTTCCCAGTCCTGCTGTGCCTTATCACGTCGTTCTTTGCCAGCATTGTCATCATGGAAGAAAAGACGCTCTTGATACATTAAATAGGTTGCAGATTGATCTTAGTAGAGTAAACCTTAATGGTGCGTTTGCTACTAGGTTAAATGTAATAAACGGAATATGGAATTGCGTTTCCGCGAATGGTGCAAATTTTAGTTTTTCGGGATTTTTGTCTTCCAGTCTACGTAGAACGAGAATGGAAGGTGCTCAACTCGGGGAAACGAAATTTTTCTATACAAGTTTTGAAAATTCCAGTTTCTTGGGTTCTGACTTCCGAGGTGCCGATTTTACTGGAAGTGCCGGATCGCTAGGAAACAAGGTTGGGCGTAGGAGCCAAGGTCAGAGCGTGACGAAGAAAAACAAGTCGGATGTGGAGTGGGCATTGCTGGATGCTGCTGCCAGTTTTTACGAATGCGTTTTGGGGGAGCGCAGTTGGGAGCAGGTTATGGAAGGCCTGTTGCCGATCTTCAAAGGCACATCGACCAATATTCTTATCAAAGACAGACGCACAGACGAATTAGTGGGTTTTAAGGTGGCCGGTAACGTCGCGGAATCGACACAAAAGGCATACGCAGCTTATTGTGGGGTTATAATACATTGCTCCGGCTTGGTTTTTGGTTGGTAGTCAGTGGATTGTGGCTGCTCATCATTTTTTCTCCCTATATTCCCAGCTTGCTGGGGATATATGACGGTGTATTAACTTTTACTGTTTTGTTGTAGGTTATCTGAATTAACATGTATCTATCTATATGTCAAAACTTAGAATCAAAAGTAATAACTATGAGCGAATAATTGAAGCCTAAAACGAATGAAAATCAAAAGAAAAATGAAGTCGAACCTTCAATGGAAAAAATTACCATAGGTAAAACTATATATATCAGTTTTACTAAAATCTTCTAAATATAAGACTACATGTAAGATTCGGGCTATTCAAATGAAAATATGCTGCCTATATACTTCTATAGAAACTGTATGGAATGCTCGCTTGCCTTCAGGTATGACAAAGAAAAAGAAATATGCTTACAATGATTATCAGAAACCAACTGAATGGTGTAAAATTTACCTGAAGATGTATGTGACTCGGTTAAACACATCATTGTTTTCAGAGCCGAGATTAGTTGGGTGTCACGGAGACTTACTGATTTCCAGTTTACCTTTGGCTTGAATCTGGCTAAGCTTACAGTCACACCACTGACCCCTGTTCCAAACCAAATAACCAGCGTTAATAGGACTCTAGCTCCTGTCCTAGCGGACAAAGAATTTCAAGTCCAGCGTGCAAACCACTTGGCTAACAATCTAAAGGTAAATGATGATATATTTGTTTTTTTAAGGGGGAATGGTGAGTGGAGAATATAGGTCTTTATAGCGTAAATCGCAACTCAGTTTTCTGAGTCGGTCCATTACAATAATTTGTAATAATAAACAGGAACAAATGGCGGCACGGTTTTGACCTGGTACTTGCCAGCGATCGACAGAACGTCCGGAAAATTGATGCCAGCGGCAGCGACCCTGACCAGGACCTGCTTTTCCGCCGGTTGTGGATCTTCAAGCTCCTCGATGAGCAAAGATTCGGGCGGGCCGTATTCCTTGCAGACCAGAGCGCGCATCAGGCCACTTCGAAGAGTGACGCTGCGCCCTGCCCGCCGCCGATGCACATCGTGCAAACCACGAACTTCGCTCCGCGACGTTTACCCTCAATCAATGCATGGGGAGAGCAAGCGCGACGGGTGGCGCCTCTACCCGCAGGCGCGCCGGCGCCTGCTCGAGCTGTTCGAGGAGGTGGGCGGGGTCGTGTTCCTCTCGGGCGACGTCCACCGCTCGCTCTTCCGCGAGCACGCGCTGCCCGGCGGGACGTACCCGCTCTACGAGGTGATCTCGTCGGGGATCGCGCTCGGGCGCGACCGCCAGAGCTTCTGCGCGCTCGCGATCGACACCACGCGCGACGACCCGCAGATCGAGGTCTCGGTCATCCAGACCGACGCGGGGGGCCCGCGGCTTGAATTACTTTTTCATCATTCACCTATTTCTCCACATCCTCTTCCTCAAACACAAAAACAACGAATTTAAAGACTGGATTTCCTGGAGCATCATTATCGGCTGTGGGCTCTGCGGAGCACTTGATTTGCTAGTTTAACTTGCTTTCACTTGCTCTTCGAAAAAAAATTAAAAATTTCTTTCCTCCTAAAAGCCTGAATATCAATTTTAGTCACAAAAAACTGACTAACTGTGATTCAAATGACTACTTGATTTTTACAGACAAAGGGTGAAATTTTAGCACGCAAAGCGAAAGTGCTCGCATTGGATAGTGACAGGGCATCGATTGAAACGCTCATGGCAGCAAGAGATCGGGCGCAGAAACTGAAGCCCATTGAAGCCCGTGTGCGAGATCTGTTCAGGGAGCCACTGTCGCGCAAGGAGCTCGAGGGACTGGACTGTGTTGTGTTTGATCCGCCGCGTGCGGGCGCCGAGGGTCAGGCCCGTATGATTGCCAAGTCGCAAGTGCCGAGGGTGGTTGCTGTTTCATGCAATCCAGGGACCTTGGCGCGCGATGTTCCCATAATAATCTTCGTTAGAATCTGTTGAACCGCCAGTGCTTTTATATTCCAGGTTCCAGGGAACCTTTCTATACCCCTTAATTGACGATGTATACTGGCCAGTGACGGAAATCACATCCGAAACAGTGTATTCAGAGGACATCTTGTAAAAGTCCGTCTTCTTTGAAGATAGATCTTCAACACGTAGTTCCATATATGTTTGCTGGTCATCAAACTAGAACGAACAAAAAAGTACTACTAATATTGAAAAAAAAAACAATTAGGTAAATAAACATATCTCTCGGTTGTTTTAAAATCAAAAGCATCCACATTACGCGGGTGTAATTCCATCGGATAATTTAGTTTACGGGCCGTTTCCCGCGCGACTTCAAGACCTGCAACTCGCCGGATCGCTTGCAGCGTGGCATCAATGGAGGCTGTAACGCCAGCGGATGTAATGATATTGCCGTCTTCCACAAATCGCACACCCCGCGTCCATTCAGTCGTTGGATAATCTTTTTCGAATTGGTCGAGGGCCCAAAAATGGCTGCTGGCCTTGCGATTATGTAAAAGCCCCGATTCGGCTTCATTTTCAATTAAACATTGTTCAATTAATTCAGGTAAGAAATCATTCGGTAAATCCCGATCATTCATTGGTAAATAATAATGCATGATTGGACAATGATGAATATTTTCATCTACACGAACGGATAGAACAACATATGGATTTGTTGGTGTTTGTTCATGTTGAGAAATTCGTGAGATAATCTCATCATTCGTTGTTGAATAACGAAAGAGATAGGTTCCAATTGGTTTCAAGATTAATTCGTGAATAACACGTGCTGGTTCAATGCGAGCTATTTGAGGATCAAAAATTGCGGCTTCGATCCCGATGAATATCAAGGCTTCGCTTTTGGTTTGGGGATCGAGCGTATTGCGATGTTGAAATACGGTATCCCGGATCTTCGTACTTTCTTTGAGAGCGATGTTCGTTGGCTCGATCATTACGGCTTTGATCCGCTTAACCGTCCAAACCGTGCGAATAACGCATAACCGTAATGGATATCCGCGCGCTTGGGCGCTCCGATCACGATCAATGGCTTCCTCTTTGGCAGGAAAATTGTCTTCATCAAGTTGGTGATGATGTCCCCACGGCGGCGCGATCATCAACATCGTCAGCATCTCCTCCCATCGCCCGACGCCCCGGGGCGCCGCCTATGGCGCCGCCAAGGCGGGCCTGATGAGCGCGACCCAGTCCCTGGCCGTCGAGTGGGGTCCGACGATCCGCGTGAACTGCGTCGTCGTCGGCCTCGTCGAGACGGAGCTGACCGGCGACCACTACGGCGACGCCGCCTCGAAGCGCGCGATCACCGACGCGATCCCCGCCGGCCGCTTCGGTCGCGCCGAGGAGATCGCCCACGCCGTGCTCTTGGCTCAAGCCGAAGCCATCACGCCCGGTTTTGATTCGCCGACGGTCAATCAACTCGAAGACGAAGCGTGGTGCAGTGTTCGAGTGATGGTTCGCCGTCGCGATGTGATCGGCGCGATGGAAAAGTTAGAAGCACTGGGGGCTTCGGCCATCTTCGAGATGACGATTTCGAACTGCCGTTTGTAGTGGCCGGTCAGAACCATCCGGCGCGATGGTTGGTCGTGGGCAGCGTATTTGGGGTGCAATGAGTTTTCCGTCGTAAAACTCGGGACGAAGTGTGGACGTCGAGCTTGCCGCGCCGCTTGTAGGCGACGGAGCGCCCGCGGTAGGCCGAGGCGTTCTCGGGGTCGAGGCCCAGCGCCTGGGTGAAATCCTCCGCCGCTCCCGCGTTGTCCCCGTTGGCCAGGCGCAGGCCGCCGCGGTTGTTCCACGTGTCCGTGTGCTTGGGGTCGAGCTCGAGGGCGCGCGAGTAGTCGCGAACGGCGCGCTCGCGCTGGTTGAGCACGGTACAGGCCGTGGCGCGCATGCGCACGGCGTCCGTGAAGTCCGGGGCGATCTCGATCGCCTTTTGGCCGCCTTCCGGATGGTTCTTCGAATTGGCAATTTACCACCGCCGCTACTCCCGGCGCAACAAATAACCTGACCGCGATTTCCGAAAATCCTCAATCGGCGCCGGAAAATTTTCACCTGTACCAGAATTATCCAAATCCGTTCAATGGCGAAACAATTATTCCCTTTCAATTGCCGCAATCAGCAAAAATTGTGATTCGCCTGCTAAACTCTCGCGGCCAAGTGCTCAGAGTTCTAATTGAAAAAAGCTACCCTGCGGGTAAACATTCGGTAAAATTGCTTCGTGTACGTGCGCAACCGCACGGAGCGCCATGGACTGGCCCTCCTCCGCCCGGAGAAGACCACAGAAAAGGATCTGACGAGCGTGGCCATGGGCGAGATCAGCCCATCGGGGGTGATGGATGTCACAATGGCGGATCCTGCCGCCGAACTTTGGCTACAAGTCAGCCTGCAGCAACCGGATGGCGATGTCTTGAAGAGCCGGCAACACGTCCCCATACGATGTTCAGACGCCGGAACTCGAGTTGCGGTTCCCAAGCGCATGGTGTTGGACTCGTCCCGGTGCAAACCCCCTCATATACGTAATAATTTCTGTTCGTTTTAAGTTTTCATATTGCTCCTTATTTTCAGTTGAAAAAACTGTTTTTTTCGCATTTAATTTCGTATTGTTTTTTAAACAATGCTGGAAAATCTGGCGCCCCCTCTCATGGAAAATTCCTCCATGAAAAGGTTCTCCCAAGTAACCCCCTCCCCACCCCAGAAAAAAAACTGAGAACGTCCGTATACTTCCCAATAATCAATACTATAAAACAGTTCGTGGTAACAAACTTCAAGGAGTGATGTTTATAATTTTCATTCTATAGCAATCAGTCTCTTTTATCCTTCTATAAATCATTTTATGCAGCAAAACTTAATCTTTTAATTCCATAAAATTGCTTTATTCATCGTCTTTCTTGGCACATAAACGGAATTGGAGGAGAAAAGCAGTCTGCCAGTGAAGTGAGAGGTGTATTTCAAGCAGTTCGTGGTAACGAACTGTAAGTCAGAAGTGACTCCGCTCAGTAGTAGCCGAAACTCTAAAAAAAATTGAATAATGCTGATTAAATGAAAAAAACATTTTTTTGAGAGGTAAATCACTTGCCCATTTCTTCGAATTGCTCTGTGCCTCACCGTATAGGAGGAACCCGTTTGAACCGCACTTTCAAAAGTCGTATTAAAATTTATTAGATCTTCCGGATGTATACGACTCAGGAAGACTTCATAGAGATTGGGCGTATCTTCAGGGATGTCGTAAATCTGATAAAGGGTCTCTGTCCAACTTAGGTCATAGGTTTTTAAGTCAAAACGCCAGGTACCAATTTTGGCGAGTTTTTGAGAGATTTCTAAAATGAGTTCAGCAAAATCTTAAGGAGAGAAATCAAGAAGCCTGAGAGGCGTTTTTAACACCCTCGTGACACTTGTGAGAGTTAGTATTAGATTACCACAAATGTCCAAACGATGATTGTCCATAAATTGATAAGATAATACAGGATATTGTGATGATAATTTCTACTGGAAAGAAAATACAAGTAGGAGGAAGGAGGAAAGTAAACAGGAACTTTTAGACAACGCCATTGCTATATGAAAGAACATTCGAAACCAAGTTGCCTGAAACAGAGCTCCACCTTAAGAATCGATTTGAGCGTTAGGCCGGGAGGACAATATCTTCTGGCGCAAGACGGGCAATACGCTGGAAGCCGCCGGGGCGGAGGCGCTCTCGACCAAGGATGCCGCGCCGCTCTGCAAGGATATCGTTCATTCCGTGACCAACCCGATCGAGAAGATCACCGCGGCGCTACATGTCTATGGCGGCGACTTCTTCGCACCGGGCCGCAGCGAATGGGATCCGGAGACCCTGGAAGAACGTCCCTTCGATGTCGAAGGCGCCCGGCGGATGTTCCGGGAGGCCAATGAGCGTTTCGCCAAGGTCTGAGCACTCAGTTGTTATTCCTAACATCAGTATTGTTACCATGTAAGGCAAGGGTGTGCTGAACACCCTTAAGATTTGACACAAGGACCCCTTCACATTTGAAGGTCAGCATCTGCTGCTACTTGATAAGAGAAGAGAGCAAAGACAAACTACAGTATTAAAGCACACTTCATGCCTTTGCCTCTTTACCCTTACCTTTCCGAGTGTACCACTACCCTTCGGTTCCATTTATTGGTAAAAAAAATATTAAAAATATCTAATATTAATCTAACTGGTACTATCCGTGGCAGCTCATGCGATACAAAGTGCCCTGGTCTAAGAAAAAAAAAAGTGAAAATTAATAAATAATAGTCTACATTCTCTCTGCCTATGAAAATAACGATAATTTACACCGATTAACGGGGATTGAACCAATTATTTTTTTCTGTTACATGTCAGTAATATTCATATTGTCGAGAGACAGGTATCCAAAATTCAACAAATAGCCCTTTGTGCGCTTGTAGGTTCTATATTAGCCAAAGGGTTGGTATATCTTTCAAAAAAAAGTCATAAAATAAAAGTTTGGATTCAAACACCATTGCTCAAGACTGCCTTGCTCAAGAAATTGAGTTCACACAAATCGACAAAATCAATGAAATCGTGTCGGGTGAGCGGATTTCGGCGGTGAAATATCTCGTAGGTGACGAAAACTACCTGCAAGACCACTTTCCGAAGTTCCCAGTCATGCCGGGCGTGTTGATGCTCGAGGCAATGTTTCAAGCTGCGTCTTGGTTGGTGAGATACACAAATGACTTTTCGTATTCTACGGTGGAATTGCGGGAAGCCAAAAATATAAAGTTTCAGAATCTTTACGATAAAGTTTGACTCTTTCTCTCAACTCTACATTTTAAAACAGTAAAAAAAACTTTAGCGTAAAGAGCGGGGTGTTACCCTATCATGTACAAAGTAATTTCTGTTCGTCTTCAATTTTAATGTCGCTCCTTACTTTCAGCTTAAAAAAAACTTGTTTTTTTTATTTAATTTTCTGAACGTTTTTTGAAATTATTGCATGTTTTGATTTTGGCTCTCCGCAGATGAATAATTAAAAGGAAATTTGCATATTTTTTGGGAGGGGCGGGGGCTAAATGTTGCCTGCGTGGGGCCTGCGGATACCGTTTATTGCGAAGAACTGCTTCGCCGCGCCAGCGGTCTTGGGGTGGCGGCGCGATTTCATGCCGTCGCCGCGGTCGCGCCCGAGGCGTTGCTGGATTTTGTGGCGAGCGCCGATTGCTCACTCGTACTGACCGAGGACGCGGGGCTGAGTTATCGCTACTCGATGCCAAACAAGTTGTTCGAATCGTGTTTTGCCGGGCTCCCGGTAGGGGTTTCCGATCTGCCTGAGCAGCGCGCATTTGTTGAACAAACGGGTACAGTTTAACATGCAGGACATTTTTTATATTAATCTGGGTGATTTTTTATTAAATCTTCTATATATTATTCTCCACCCTTTTCCTTTATAATTTTATCTTAATTTTCTTTACATGTAATTCCTTTATGAACATTTTTTTGGCAGGCAGGACAATAGGAATATTTACATATCGTCTATATTTGTATAATTAATAAATATACTAAGTTTTTATTAATGTAATTAATAAGTTATTACACATTTATATTCTTCCAATTTATCATTTATATTATAGTAATACTAAACTTGTCATAAATAAAGATTTAAAGGAAATGGGAACTTCTTGGGAGGGTGTAAAGGGCCTTGAATATATTAGGTTGGAGGAGGAGCGTGCGTAGCTGTGTTGGCCTCAGGCGGCTTGGTGCTGCAGTGAGGTATTATTATTAGTAGTAGTAGTTTTAGTATATTTCCTTTCGTAGAGCTGCAAAACACCTTTACCAAGAAGGAATCATGTTTTAAAAAGGTAGAGTTATTTATCTCTCCAAAAAATATATTCCCTGGATAGGCTGTAAATAACAGTTCAAACTGGGGGGGTGCAGGTCGACGGTGATGCCTTCCTTGCCCTCGAGGCCGGCGATTTGATCCGGGGTCAAGGTGCGGGCGATGTCGATGTCGCCCTGCTCCAACAGCAGCCGCTGGGCGGCCGGCTCGGGCAGATGGCGGATGATCACCCGCTTCATGGCCGGTGCCCCATGGCGATAGCCGGGGTTGCTGTTGAGGGTCACCGACTCGTTGGACTTCCAGCTCTGCACGATGAAGGGGCCGGAGCCGGCGCTGTTGTTCTTCATCCAGGCGTAGCCCATGTCGCCGTCCTTCGCGTTTCGTATGCTGGGCATGTTCATGGTGTTGCCGGTGCTGGCCACCTACGGCATGGATCTGGCCGGCAGTACACCGGCACTCATCGGGCTGGCGATTGGCGCCTACGGTCTGACCCAGGCCGTGCTGCAGATTCCGTTCGGCATCATCAGCGACCGCATCGGGCGGCGCCCGGTGATCTATGTGGGCCTGCTGATCTTCGTCGCCGGCAGCCTGGTAGCAGCCAACGCCGATTCCATCTGGGGCGTGATCGCCGGGCGCGTGCTGCAGGGCGCGGGATAATATCTCGGCTTGCACATTAATTCAAACCATTATGCCTAAATAATGTCAAAAGCTTGGGAATTGATACTGAGGGGTATTTTGACCGATTGATTTTATCTTTCACTTTATTGGTGGGCAACCCCACTTGCCTGTGAGAGAGGTAACTTAAATTTATTGTGTTATTTGATTGTAGTTGGTTTAAGTCACCTGAGTATCTAATAAAATGTCGCCAGAACATTTTGGACGCAGCGAAAGACAAATATAGTCAGCGAAATGCATGGTCAGATCAGGGTCATATTTAGTCGCCTTGCCGGTCGTGAGATGCTGACGGCATCGCGCAATGCGGAGGCCGGTCAGTGTTTTGAGCAGGGATTAAGCTCTCTCGACCAACTCGAGGACACCTCGCGCAACGCGGAACGTCGCGTCGATTTCCACATCGAGCTGATTCAGGCGTACTTCCCGCTCGGTCAAGGCGACCGCGTTAAAACGCATATCGATCGTGCCGAAGAGATCGCTGAGAAGCTGTCCGACTACCGCCGACTTGGCCACCTCGCGTCATACAAAAGCCTTTACCTGTGGTCGAGGGAGGGAGGGAGGAAGAGAGAGAACTACATATATATAGATAAGAGCTCTAGATTGCGACCGAGAGAAAGCGGCGCGCCGAAGAAGTGAGAACCAGGTGTGGCCGAAAGACGGCAAGAGCTATGCAGTCACGGTGGGAAGGAATAGAGCATCAAAGATACATAATAGATTATCATACAACTTAGTATGTCAGTACAAAGTATGTTTATGTAGCCGAGCAGTCAGTATTCAGCTTCCAGGGAGAACACAGCAGCTGCGCTCTTTCCAGTTCCCACCTGATGAGTCCTTTCAAGCCTTGCAACACTTTTTCGGTTACCGCGGGCTGAATCAGCGTTTTACCATTTTTTATTTGTGTAATAGTGTCAACCAGGGTTTCTAGCGATACATCTTTAAGCAGGTACCCTTTTGCACCAGCGCGCATAGCGCCGTTTACCAGCTCGTGATCGTCAAACGTAGTAAGCATTAGCACTGGCGTACTAATCCCTTTATCACTCAGTGCAAGCAAAGTATCGATACCCGATAATTTGGGCATGCGAATATCCATTAATATCACATCACAGTTTGTCAACCTAGCTTTTGCACGACTCAACTACACCTATCACCGATAAACGACAAAATCGTTCGAAGGTGCGTGCTAGATGATTCATTGTAATGATATCATCAGCCAAGCTCAATTAATCGAACGTAGTTTACAATCAGACTAATTCTTCACGGATGTGTATCACTAATAGAGTGCTGAAGAAATGTTTTCTTTGTTAGAGTAAGAAAATGAACGCAGTATTTTATTCATTAACTTAGGTAACGTGACTGATCTCTAGTGATGTGTTTATCGATCTATGCGATATCGAAGAATGGCGAGTCTTCCTAGCCTCAAGTAAACAAGTTATAGTGTCATTTTTTAAATAGCTGCATCATAAGTGTTATAGTTTAAAATGAAATAGAAGTAATTAAGGCTAGGCTGGCAATATTCTTGTCCAGGTGCTAACTGTACAATCGACGTACCAATTTTCTCTTGGGTATAGGAGATTTGCATATATCACATAGCCGTAACTAACGAGGGGGGGCGGACTTAAGAACCACCTATACTTTTGGTTTTCTTCGTTTTCGTAGTTTCTGTTAAGTTTTTTAACCCCGTGTAGAAGTTCTTTAAGATCGCCTCGTCGAAGGTGTTGATTTTGATGCGACCAAGCGCGGTGCGCCAGGCTTCTTTCGCCTCCTCAACGCGATGCTCAAACTGCCAATCAGGGGCTTCGGCGTCCAGATTATGTTGTGCCCCCTCCATACTGACGGAGGAGATTCCCACTTTGATGAGTAGCGTCGTTGAGGTGTTGTTGGGAAACGTAAGCCAAGTCTTTAGCGCCGTACCCGAGACCTGTTGTCCGGCGAGGGGCGTTGCTCCATCTTTGGTTTGTCTACAATCAAAGGCTTTTCTTTTTCATCAAAATAAGCGCCTTGTGAAAAATTAACGATAGATCTTAATACTCGCATATGTATATTTGCTTGTGCGGGTCCATGTTTTTCAAACAGCTTCTTATGTTTCCTTGATATTGCGTCCCTAGTGATGTCAACTAGACGTTTCTTTTTCCAATCCCCAAATGCTAAATCTATAGTCCTCTTGTATTCCTTAATAGTTCTAGGCTTCAGAGAGTTCCGGCCTTCAAGAAAATCCTTGAACGCTAATTCCAAAGTTATATGACACGTACGGATGATGGAATAGGTCGTAAATTAATTATTGGTTCTCTTGGTCGAGGTGGTGTATTAACTCGATCTTCACTGGAACGCGTAGAAGCAAAACGTTTTATTAATCTATGAAGAAGAAGAAGAAAAAACCCGATCGATTCAATCAATTCGATTGTCGTTGAAATTTGTAATACATACTGAACCATTGGATGAGAACATGAGGGTGCATTCACGGAACATTGATTGTGATAATTCTTTCCACATGAAACACAACGTTTATATGTTCCACGAATGTCCTGCTTAGACGCTTCGAAACGCCGACGCCGTTCTTGCAGTTGCCTGTACCTCGCAAACGACGCCGCCTCCTTCAAGTCTTCATCGTCGTCGTCGTACGGGTCATCGTAATGGTCTTCGGGCTTGTACCCGTCCTCCTCCTCTTCATGATGCCGCCAGTCGAACTTGGTTTCGTCGTAAATGTCCTGCTCCCAATCTTCAAGTTCTCGGGCAATACTGCCCGAGGCCTTCATGGCCGGCCACATCTCCTCAATGTCGTCGTATTTCTCCGTCTGAGGCTTGGTTCGCTTTCCGCACTCGCTGGGGTTGTTGTATGCGACCATCACCGCATACCTCGGCTTTCGGGTAAACAACGGTGAGTACAAAGTGATGGGGTTGGCGGCCTATGGCAAACCGCGCTATCGTGCGCAGATCGAGGCGCTTGTGGAAGAGGAGCCGCAGGGGCAGTACCGGCTGGCGATGGAGTACTTCGGTTTTGTGCAGGGACGCCGCATGTACACCCCGGCCTTGTGCGAACTCTTGGGGGCACCGCCGCGCAAGCCGGAGACCGCGATCAACTCGTTCTGTTGCGTGTTTTAAACGTTACTAAACAGCTTTCAAATAATTGTTTTATTATTGCTAGTGATTATTATTATTATTACAGTTAAAATTATTATTATTTTTACTTGATATATTTCTATAAATCCCCACCTAAGACTAACACAGCTGTACCCATGCCTCCTCCGACCCAAAACTTCACTCTTTACTCCCTCCTAAGGTATTTCAACTTCCCTCAAATCTTTTCTCATGACATCTTCTCAACTTAAGAAACTATCTTGGTGACAGGGTAGTACACCTTCAGCACTTTTCAGGGTACGTTCAGTGGGGGTCAATAAGTACTACAAAGAGCTTTGTTTTCAGCGATTTTAAGTTATTTATGTACTATTAATTTCAGCGAATAATATGAATGACGCGATTATTTAGCAACAAGTATGCCCCGTGTGGGATGTCTACTTTTGCAGATGGAAAGCTCAATATTAACGTTTTTGACAATTTTAAATTGAATGTCTATTTCTGAATTTTCTTGCTTTGCGTCACTCAGTTTTGTGCCAGAAAGCCATGACAGAATGTCACTTTGATATGATATAGGTTCGACGAAACAGCTTTTCAATCGTCGAATCCCCTTCTTGCATTAAAGCTCAGGACGTGAGGTCCACTTGGGTAGCGCATTTTCTAGTGCATTCAGGTTGGGTAGTTCCTAACTTAACCTTCGATTTGAATAGTGCACTCCATTTTCTAGTTGTGCGTTTGGTTTCCAAAATGCTCGAAATTTCTTCAAAATACCCCATGTTTTCTTTTCTCACTTTAAAAAAGGCCAGGAAAAAGGAATGGCCGTAAATTAGGCTTTTAATAAAACCAAAAATCTTTGGGTTCCGCTTAGGTCTTGCTGGCTGCTGCGCTATGCGCTGCGTCGCTTGCTGCGCCGGCTGCGTGTTTTGCAACGGCTGCGCGCGTTGCTGCGTGTCCTGTTGCATGCTGAGCAGTCTAGGATTGGTTGCCTTGAAGATCTTATTAGAAGAATCGGTACCAATAGTTCTACATCTTACTTCTAGTGGAATAAGAAACTTGATAGCTCTTGTAAAAGTCTTATTCTTACCTTCACCTGAGGCTACCTGAATCTTTGCAGAACGCACTGAGCCATCTTGACCCTTTAAAGTATGAAGGATTGAGAAAGAGGCCATCCTCCTAAAATTTATTCCATTTCCCCACAATATCACAACATATTTTAAGACTATCACCTCCCCTCCCTAACTGGCCCCAATATTTGCATAGCCATAAATAAAGGTGATAAACTGTTTTATTCAACTGCAATTTATTTTGATTATGCCTAAAACTTAGTTAGTTTTTTTTGTATTTTTATCAAACAATTCTTGTGTCTCGTACTTTTTAGGACTTATTTGTACTAAATTAAAAAATATTTGGAAATCGTTGAGTTTATTAAGCTTAAAACGGGTCACATATTGAAAAGGCCTGTAGTTGTGTTGAAGAGTAAAGTGGGAGCCGTACTACGTGATAGTAAAACTTGAAACTTATATCGTTTTTGGCAAGAAATTTTTAAACTATAAACTGTAAATGAAAAATGAATCAGTGCTTCATGAGCTTCGAGGCACTGGGCACTCCAATGTGTAATAACTATGACTTCAAACTTGGGAGCTATTTTTGGTGGTTACTCGTTTTTTAAGAATTGAGTGTCCAGCATAAGTCTCATTCGGAAGGAAGTGGCGCACGACACGAACTGCCACCCGGCTACGGGTTTCTTCCGGGGCCTCTCGAATGAGTTCAGCCGCCTTGGCTGGACGGTCCAGCGCCGCCGTAGAGTTGGCGATTGCGCGAATCTTTTTGCTCGTGAAAGCCGATGAATCGGCCTCCGCCAAACCTAATTGCGGGGCGCTTAGTAACCCCGCAGCAACTATCGCTACGACTCCGACCGAAGCTTTAAGTGTCATATTGTCTCGTTTTCGTAAAATTGTACCCGTCCGCCGACGAGAAACATACCTTATTTTGAAACTGTTGTCTCATTTACTTATAATGTCGTTTTTTTAGTTCTGCTAATATATGAGGGTCTTGATTAAGGAATTTTTTTATTTGTTTGTCTTCCTCAGTTTCAAAATAATTATTCTTGAAATGTCAAAACCAATCTCTGCATATTGTACCAAAACTCTATCTGTTTTGGCTAATAGTGAAATAAAATTCCCTGAAAATCTTTGTTTGACAAAAAAATAGACATTTTCCGAAGCAACAAAGTGAAACAAGTTTATACTGTAGTGAATAACTATTTGTAATTTTGGTCATAGTGGACTAATGTCAGTAAGGAATCGTTGCCCTCCCGTTCGTGTTTGGATACATTATTAGTAATTAACTTCATACACGGTCCGCAGTAAAGACTCTTAGGGGGTGCTATATTTTGTATTTGTCCCTTTTTGGAAAATTCAGGGAAGATTTTATTCCGTTAAATTTGGGAAAATTGCTGTAAACATGCAAAAATATAAGACCATCACGGTATAGTTTTAAGATATATTGTCAGAAGAGAGTAAATGTTAGTTGAGAATTTTGAATTTGACGTGTTGGCACCACGTTCACGCATATCCGTGAATGCGGCATGACCAGGCGTATCAATAAAGGTGATTTTGTTGCCCGAATGTTTCACTTGATAGGCAGCAATGTGTTGCGTAATGCCCCCGGCTTCACCAGCAATCACGTCCGTGTTCCGGATCGCATCCAGCAAGGACGTTTTCCCATGATCAACATGTCCCATAATCGTAACGACAGGTGCACGTGGTTGCAAGGAATCCGGATCATCATCTTCCATAACAAGTCCCGTTGATAATGCACTGTCCTCTGCCGTCGCCAGCTCGGAGCGGTAGGAGCTCTTGTCCGGCTCGTGCACCTGGTCGCCGGTGATGGTGCCGCCCGCGGCGGTGAACGCATCGCGGAAGGTGGAGGCGATGCCGACACCGTAGTCGTTGTTCACATAGGTCAGCGCCACGGTGTCGATGCCGTTGTCGAGCAGCATCTTGGCGAGCGCGATGCCCTGGAAGTCATCGCTGGGGATGACACGGAACAGGAAGTCGTTGTCCTCCATATTGGTCATTTCCGGCGACGTGGAGGTGGGCGACACCTGCAGCTCCCGTGCCCAGCGGACGATCAAGTCCTTCGGGGCCCGGTTGATCTGATGCACCGTGTCCAAATCGTAATCCTGCAAATGCGCTTGATACATTTGGAACACTGGCAACACGTCCACTTCGCGCCCATTCAATAACTTCACCCGGTACGACCCGGTCATCGCCGGCTCAATACCGCTGTTCTTGAAATGCCAGCCCACCAATTCCCGATGAATCGGCACCGCCGCACCTTTATTAATATCCCAGACCATAAACCCACCGAGGCGGGCAATCTTGGCGGGGTCCCATGACTGCAGCTGCTTCTACTTGCCACTGTGACTACTGCTACTACTCTGATTGTGACTGTGACTGCAAATACTACTGCAACTTCTGCTATTACAACTAGAATTATTCAATTAAACGGAAAGAGTGTGACTGCATCCTGATTGGCAAAATGGCACAGTGCATTCGAACGAATAAGATTATTAAGTTGATTAAATAAAAAAAAAAAAAAAAAAAAAAAAAAAAAAGTTTTTTCTACTGAAAGTAAGGATCGAGGTTAAAACTAAAAATGAACATTGATTTATTCATTATTGTAGATTATAGTCACTTCACTCGGCTGATAAAATATATTTATTGAAAGCTTCATGCTTGTACTGTAAACTAGAAAAATATGTAAAAGTGATCAATGCTAGGCAGCGAGAATATTTGTGTTGTGGTTAAATTGAAAGTCTAGGACAATAGTTGGTTCGGTGTGGAATCAGGAGTAAAGCTAGAATTGTGCTTTATATGGATTATTTTTCTGGTTTTGTCCTAAGGGATACAGCAGAAGGGAAGAGCATGATGTAAATGGGAAGACCTTCTTAGACTAAAAAAAAGGGTGGAGGAAGAGGCCTAGATGCCTGAATCGCAAAGGCCGTAGAATAAATAGTTGAAATTACTTAAAATACTTTAGCGTAAAGAGCGAGGTATTAAGGAGGAGACGAACGCCCTTATATACGTAATAATTTATGTTCGTTTTAAGTTTTAATGCTGCTCCTTACTTCCAGTTGTAAAAAACTTTTTTTTAATTTATTTTCTCATTATTTTTTAAATAATGCTAGAAAATCCTGCGCCCCCTTCATGGGAATTTTCGTCCCTCATGATAAATTTCGAGGGGCTGCTAATTAAGTGGGGAACCCCCGGTTTAACTGATGATGACGCACACATGCGTGTTACGTAATACTTTGGGAGATATATTGATTTTTTCTTAAAGATTTCTTTTTCTTCAAGATTGTTTGTTCAAGATTTTTCCTCAGGGAACCTTTATAATCCGTCATCAATTTCTCATCGGCACTTTTAGGAATCAAACGTATGATCCAAGATTTCCCCAATGAAATCGTGCTTTAGACACCTGAAACAAATTATCTTTTCTAACAGTATGTTCAAGAAAATCATTGAGCCAAGAATGAGCAAAAATAAAGTCAAATAATCTTCCAAGCGTAAAACTACAACAAATCACTATCAATAAATAGATGAAACTCAAAACGAACAGAAATTATAATAAACAGCTGAGTCAAACTCAAAACGAGCAAAAATTAGAAATGACCTTTGGTTGTCAGTTTAATTGACATATACTTATACTTGGTCCTTAAAGTTTTGATTTTTTTTTTTATTTATGAAAGTGAGAAAAGTGAAAACATTTCCAACGCATTTTGTTTTCAGTAAAGCACAAATGTGCCGCCTGCTTACACTCACGATCAGCATATGTGTTTTGGCTATGTTTCGTTCCTCAGAACCTCCGTCCGGTCAGCTCTGTGCTGCCTCCGCGCCAAGAGCCGCCGCGAGCCGACCGCGTGCAGCTGGCCCGGGAGAAGTTCGACACAGAGGCAAGACCATCGGCCCCAGTTTGCATCATGCGTTCGCTCATCGTTGTCGTCATCACCGTCTCACAGGTTGACCGCATCGCCGTTGGCCTTGCCGAGGTGTACGTCAAGCTGTTTGCAGACGAGAATGGCCCTTTACGCTAAAGTATTTTTAGTAATTTTAACTATTTATTCTACGACCTTTGTGATTCAAGGGTCATTCTTAAGGAATTGGGACAAATTTAAGCTTTAGGGTAAAGAGTGAGGTATCAACGAGGGCTGAACCCCCTCATACACGCAATAAAAACATACGAATATAGAAGTTCGTTACGTAAACTAAATCGTAATTTACGTAAATTTTTTACCAATGAAAACGTTTGTAAAAAATTAAAAGTTCTAGTTGCTTTTTTAAGTAATCAAAAATTGGAGGGCAACTCCCCGGTTGACTTCCAACTGGCTATAAATTCCCGATCTACACCGATCCAACATTTCATTCGATATATCGGTTGCCATGTATTTGACTTTCCAGGACTGCAGTTCAGGAAAGTTTTCCCGCATGAGCATGGCAAGCGTATAGGGCTCCTGCCCACTGGAACTGGCTCCGCACCAGATGTTTAATTCTTTGGAATCCTTTCGTTTTTCCATCAAATCGGGAAAAACATAACTCTTTAATGTTTCGAAAGGATGTATATCCCGGAAAAAGGAAGTCTCATTGGTTCGACGACTTTTCACCTTAAAACAAGTTGAAGAGAGTTGCTAACTTATCTGTTCAAGCAAGCCAATTTAATACAAAAAATTGCATTACAAGTAACCCTCGTGCCGACAAGTTCAACAAATAAACTTTAAACATTCTCTAAGGGACCTGTCAATATTGACTGCTTCGCTCGTGACTTATGAGGTTAAATCGCTCACGAAGAACAAAATGTGACCAAACCGAAAGACAACTGAGAAGTCTGAACTATATCAATATTAGTCTAGGAAAATTGTGAAAAAAGTCAACGATTTCTGTTTCCCCCTTCTAGCCTCCTATGCCCCCGGATCCAATTCAAAATGAAAAAGGAGCATCTGAGACATAAGATCTTTCTATATGTCAACTTTCATTAAGATTTGATCACCCATTCGTAATATATAGAAACCTCAATTTTCATATTTTCCAAGCTTTCCAGTTTTCCCCTCAAACTCCCCCCAATATCACCAAATCTGGACTTGATGTAAAACCAGAGCTTTGAAGCACAAGATCCTTCTAAATATCAAATTTCATAAGGATCTGATCACCTATTTGTTTTCCTATATTTATTTGTATAAGGAAAAATACTCGCTTTTAGACTTGTTAAAAATAAGTTAAACAACACCTTTTAATGCAAAAATTAATTTCACTGTTAAAAGAGATTCACTGTAAAATTTCACTTTTCGTTTGTATCATAAATTGGTACTTACTTTTTTGCCTTTTTTTATTTCTAATTATGAATATTTCACTAAGTATTATTTTTACTTTTACTAATTTCGGTTATTTATTAGTTTATTAATTTTAATGGATGTATTATGTTTTTTATTTTACTTTTCACTACCACGGGCTCGTCGAGGACCTCGAGCGCGCCACCGCGCTCCTCGACGGCGCGCTGAAGACGAACCCGGACAACCCCGCGTGGGGCAGTCATCTCCTCTCGACCCTCGCGAACCTGGCGGACGCGTACGTGCTCACGCGCGACCACGAGTCTGCGTTCGAGGTCTGCGGCCGCTTCTTCGAGAAGAGCGTCGACGCCCTCGACTTCTACTCGGCCGTGAAGCTCACGGGCAGCTGCTCCCAGCTGGCCCTCGAGGACCGCGATCTCGATGAGGAAGAGCGTTACAAAAATAACAGAATGATATAGGCAAAAAAAAGTAAAACACGGTATTACAGCCCCATAGGCATAACAACATAAAAAATTTAAAAAAAGTTAATGATATTCCCCACATCTTGCTTGAAATGCAATTTAAAGTACAAACAACGCAGATAATCAACAAGAATTGGCTATCAGGATAATGACTGGTATGGTAAAAATGTTATAGTTCCATACAACAAGTTTTTTTTCTAAAGATGAAGATTTAATTCCATTTCTTATTAAATAAATTTACCATCCCCAACAACGCTTCTCGCACCGGCTGTCGCGGATGCCGTGGATCATCGAGGCGTGGTTCAGCGCATCCGACAGAAAGACGGCGTTCGGCAGCAGCTTGCCCAGGGTCGACAAGGTCGCCTGGTTGGCGACGTAGCCGGATGTGAACAGCAGCGCCGCCTCGGCCCCGTGCAGGCTGGCCAGCTCGCGCTCCAGCAGGGTGTGGAAATGGTTGGTGCCGGCGATGTTGCGGGTGCCGCCGGCGCCGGCGCCGCAGCGCTGCACCGCGTCGATCATCGCCTCCAGCACCGCCGTTAGGAGAAGGTGAACCCCTCATATACGTAATAATTTCTGTTCGTGGAACAGGAATCACCCCCTTCATGGAAATTCTCTTCCCCCATGACGAGTTCCTCCATGGAAAATTCCCCCTACACATCCCCTCCCCTGAACTTCTCCCTCCAACCTAAAAAATTCCCCTGAAAACGTCTGTTCACTTCCAATAACTATTACTGTATGTATTAAATTAAAAAAAAGTTTTTTAACTACAAGTAAGGAGCGACGATAAAACTTAAAACAAACAGAAATTAATCCGAATACAATTTTCGGGCACAGTGGTTCCACCACGGCCTCAATGGTGTCGGTCATGAACAGCCGTTCGATCAGGCTGCTCTGGATCCGCTCGGCTGCTCCTCGAGACAGGACTCCGTGAGAAACTGCGGCGTAGATTTGTCTGGCGCCTCGTTCCCTCAGCACTTCTGCCATGCTGCACAGCGACCCGCCGGTAATCGTGAAGTCGTCCACCAGCAGCACGTTTTTGTCCTGGACGTTTCCAATCACCTCCAGGATTTCCGCCTGTTCACTGTGATCGGGTCGCGCCTCTTTTAACGTTGTAATATCCCAAGTCAAAATTTTTATTTTATTCAAATCATCGAAATTGTTATTGCCTCAAGAAAAACAATGGGACCCACCAGTGCAGGCCAGGGACTATTACTACGGGGAACAACACAGATGACCTCAGATTTGTGTGGATGGGGGAGGGTGATCACTTGATCCATGGTAATATTTCTTGGAAAATATGCAAGACTCCATACTTTGAAGATAGGGCTTTGAAACCCTGGCTATTGAGTGATGAATTTTTCATAGATAGCAATCGGCTTTCTCTATTGCATGCCTTAACCTATCGATCTAAAGTTGACTGAGTAACATCGGATATTCAAATATCCTTTTTTATCCCTCTTTTCTCCGTTTTCACGTAGTTTATAGGCCCATCAGTTATGTTTACTTTATTATAGGATATAGAAGGCTTCACAAAACTTACTATCAACTCCCTTGAAATCTTAGACTTGAGTCGAAACAGCATAAGAAGGATTCACAATGGTTCTTTCATGTCGGCACCCAAACTCAGGATTCTTAATTTGGGAGCAAATTCTATCAGGAAGGTGCGTTTTTCTTGATTTGACTATCTGGGTGGCTGAAGGAAGAGGAAAAATTGAGGTATTTTTAACTTGTGGGTGATAAGATCTTAATGAATTTTGATATTTAGAAGGACCTTGTGACTCAGAGCTCTTATTTTAAATCCCAACTGGCATTATGCCTCTGATTCTCCTTTTAAATCAATTTCCTTACAAAAATATTTTGCTATAGTTTGAGTTTATGGTCTCTTTTTCATTGGCTGTGGTTTCTGAAATGCCTGTTACTTCAGTAGAATATCAAGCCCTCAAGGTCGGTCTTCCAGAAGTTCTTCACAGTGTACGACGACACCGAGCACGATAATTCGATCGCGATTGGCCAGGCTGGGCCAAAGTAGGCCTACAACGGTGAGCGAATGTCACAGTCGGTCACCCCGAACCCAGCGAATGTCACACCGAGTCACGCAGAGTGTACGAATGCCCCATTCGGTCACTCGAGGTGAGCAAAGGTGACATTCGCTCACCAACAAACCGCAAACCCACCGCATCAATGGCACATTCATACGCCTAGACAGCTTCAATGTGCCATTCATGCCGATTCAACACTGTTTTGAAATATAAGGGTCACTAGCAAGACAATTGCGTACCAATCCCCTCCCTGTTTGAACAAGTTATAGTCCTCGACGATATGCAAAACTTTGGTGGTTCACATTATAGGCAATCAGATTTCCCCCTTTCCCAGGGAAAAGAGTATTACATTATTTATATCTATTTTAAACGAATGCTTTATAGATTAATTTTAGTGCAGAGGTGGTCTGCACTAAATAGAGAGGTTATATTACTGTGTACTCTTTACCATCCAAGGATTATTTAAGAAGTCAAAAATACTGACATCTCATCTACAGATATTTTTGAAGTTGGTTGGTAAACGTAGCAGTTTTACCGACTCCTTCCGTGATTTTACAGATGATGCCACAATTTTCCATTTGGTTAAATAAACAGCATTAAAATAGTGACATGATATGTACCGAAATATAAAATCTTGGTTGGTAAATACAATGGTTTTACCGACTCATGCAGTGATTTTACGTTTTGTATTCGAAACAGACATTCTGCTAATTATTAACAAAAACAGTCGGTAAAAATGACCAGCTAGTTGGTGTGACGTTGCCCAGCATGCCGGCCAGCAGGCGGCAGTGCCGGTCGGCGTCGCCGGGGATTCCGGAGTGGGCTTGCTCGATGCCCACGATGCCCAGCCAATAGACCAACAGCCCGATCGAAGCGATCACGATCGCATTCAGGCTGTGGGGGACCTGCAGTCCGTCGAACAGACCGCGTCGCTCCTGCTCGAAGCCCTCCATTGGGCGTTCCTCCTGAGCCGCGGACAACGGAAACCCTTGGCGCGGCTGATCCTAGGGGCGCGAATCCTATCACCGGCCCGATTATGTGAATATTGGGCAAAGTTCATAACTTGCATCCCTTCCTCCGGGGACTGTGTAGGATTAAGTCGTCTTCAAAGACAGAGTTATTATATTTTTCGACTATGCTGAACAAAATAGTGATCTCAAAATTTTGATCCGGTGACTTTGGAAAAAAATGAGCGTGGGAGGGGGCCTAGTTGTCCTCCAATTTTTTGGTCACTTAAAAAGGGCACTTTAAATTTTAATTTCCGTTCAAATAAGCCCTCTCGCGACATTCTAGGACCTCTGGGTCGATACGATCACCTCCATATCTGTACCATTTTCCCACCCTCCCTTCCGGTCAAATTTCTTGTCACTAATCTCTGATGTAATTGGTTAAAATCTAGGCTTAGATGCTGGTGAGTTGATCCAAACTGAACAATTATTACGCCTAGGTCTGAGACTTTGAGACCCGTGTGAACGGGAAGTTTTTGCCAAGTCGTAGTCGCAACTACGACCACGACTAAACCCCGTGTGTATGGCCACTAAACAGAAACCGGCATTTGTTGATTCAAAGCATTACAGCTTCAACTTTTTTTAACCATCCGCAATCGCAGTTCCGACGGGGATCAGGTAATTCCCCGGATAGAGGCCCTCGGGAATCTCGCCGATGTCCTCACCCAGCGCCTCGCGGTAGCGCAGATGGGCCGAGCGGGCCAGCACGTCCACCTGGGCGCCGGCATCGTTGATGTAGTACTCGCGGGTGACGGCGAAACCAGCCTTGTCCAGGAGTGCCGCGAGCACATCGCCCACGACCGCACCGCGTGCGTGTCCCACATGCAACGGGCCCGTCGGGTTCGCGGAGACATACTCCACGTTTACCGGTTGTTCATTTATATTTGAGGAAAGGCATGAATGAAATAATCAAATATGGAATATATTTTCTTATTGGCGGGACTCTTGTATCCCTCTCAACCTATTTAGGTTCTCATGGGAAAGGGTTTATGGCAGCAGTAGGGGCTACTGTTCCGATTATGAGTGGAGTAACCTTTATCCTCATTTACCTCAATTCGGGGAATGAGGTCACCTTATCGTTTGCTAAACATTTGATTTGGGTGTCCCCACCGTGGTTCTTGTATGTGGGGTGTATGATCGTTGGTGTTCATCGTTTTCCTGATTTTCGACACATATTGTCTTTCGATTTACCTTGCTGCTCACCTGTGAATGGGAGGTTATCGACACCCTAAAAGATTGTATTACAAAACTTTTAGAAGGATGGAGAAGGCATTTTAAGGGACATCGCCACCCATCCTCTCTGCTCTATCCTCCAAGGCAAACCTCAATATCCAATTGTCCCCCTAACACTCAATGCGAATTGCAATCTGATGCCTCAAATCACTCCTGAGATATATAAGATACGTCATTCTGACAACCTGGGAGTTTATAGTATTGTGGGTTTTAATGCAAAACTAACATGTATTCTTAACGTCTCTATTCATATATCATCCTCTTTTTCTTCTTCTTCTTCTAAAGCAATGTCAAAGTTGAAGTTTGCAAACTATCCTTAAGCCAGATCCCTCCTTTTTCTACGCTCGTAAGGGGCTAAACTGAAATTGGTTTGGACAAAAATAAAAAGAAAAAAAGAAAGAAGAGAAACCAGATATTATAACTTCCATAAAATAAAGAAGCACGAAATATAATCTAAATATCTGTATCTTCCTCTTCTTCCGTAACTCCTTACCCGAGGCAGACAGCGCGTAGCAGGGCCGGTTCAGGTAGTGGCCGAGAAAGTGCTTGCTGTGCACTTCCATGTCAAACCAGCGAAAGTCGTCTGCGGTAACAGGCTCAGGCACGCCACCGTTCGATCGACAAATAAGTTCCCCGCGGGAAAAAACGAAATACCAGGCGTCTTCGTTGCCCGCTTCTTCTGGTTCAATATGATTCGGGACAAATTCGTCCGGTTCGTTCGGCCACATAGAAATCCTGAAAACTCTTACTTAAGCAAAATAGAAACTATCTTGCCGCGCACACACACCAAACCGACATCGGCCTGGGAATCCTCGAACGCCCAATCCAGAATGCTGGTCAGGATCTTGATCGACACTTTCGGCGCGCGTTCGTGCAATCCATGCAGGCGCGGGATCAGCCACCGCATCGCAACCGAGATGTAAACCTGTAACGTGAGTTCGGACCGCGGCCATCCTTCACGCAAACGGCGCGCCGCCTCACGAATGCCGTCGAACCCATCGCGGACAGCCGGCAACAATGCTTCACCCGCGGGTGTCAGGCGCACGGTCCGCTGGAAGTGCCTAAAGTAGCAAAACCAGGACCGACAGACAGACAGACCGACAGAATTTGCGATTGCTATATTGGTTAATACCAAGTGCCTTAAAAAGGAGAAAAAAAAGAGTAAGTTTCAAAAGGAAAATAGAGCAATATTAAAACTTGACAAACAGAAATTACTTTGCTTAAAATTGGTGGCATAAACCCCTCACTTCTTGGCTGCAAATGCAGAATTAGGAAAAGAAGGAAATAAAAATTCTAAACAATAAGAAATTGCACTGCATAAAAGGAGTTACCCAAGGAGTAGCATTAAAAATTAAAACGAACAGAAAATATTACGCATGTAAGGGCTTCACCTTCTCCTAATACCTCAGTCTTTACGCTAAAGCATTTTTAGTAATTTCAACTATTTATTCTACGGCCTTTGTGATTAAGGGGACAAAATTTAAGCTTTACTGTAAAGAGCGAGGTATTGCCGAGTGTGTGAACCCTCTCATATACATAATAAAAACGTAAGAATATAGAAGTTTGTTACGTAAGCTAATTCGTAAGTTACATATATCTTTTACTAATGAAAACGATCTTCGACCAGCGTTTCGTTTGGATCGGCTTCTTGACCGCTCCATCCCAACTCGCCAGCGTCTTGATGGTCATCGTCTCGGTCAATCACGATCGGTCCCTGTGACCAATCCGAATCCGAGGTCGTTTCGTTTCCGCCCAGCGGAACAAATCCCGATGCACCAGCCGACGCGACGGCAGCGGCCGGCTGCGGCGAAACGTCCAGCGGCTCTCCATCGGCCGAGAGCACCTGAAGCACCGGTGGCAGTCGCTCGGCTACTTCCGAAATCGGAAACGTCTCTTTGGGGATAATAGATTTTGGGTTTTTTCAAATAACGAAAGCACGGAAACTTTGGAGAACTTTGGCGTCGGGAGTTTAGTATAACTTCGGTAGGCTTCAACAAAACGAATTAGACCCCGCGTTCGGTTTTGAATAACGGCTACGCCTTCGCTAAGATCTTGATAACTTTCTTGCCCCAATGTGTAAAAGCCATTATTGTGGATCATGTCTTCATTAATTACATCCGTTAACGCATTGGAAAGGGCGGATATGGGCGTTACCGTATTTAGAATTTCGTGTCTCAATGTCTAGCAGTTAATTCATCTACGGAAGAGACCAAATTGTCGATACCTTCAATTGTTTTCTTTGCTTGAAAGAGTTGTGATGCATTTATGACTGGCTGCAGAGTTTTCAGAATTGAGGCTGCTTTGTCCCTTCCCTGAAAAAAAGTGGAAAATAGCAAGTCAATGGCGAGCAGCTATTGACTAATAAGGTAAATTACTTGCGCCAATCGCAAAAAATTAATGCAATACCAACAATTGCAAAAAAAAAATCGATAAGAAAGCAAGGCTAATACTTAATAAAGCCGAAATAAGGGGTGGGGAAGGAGGCCTAGTTGCCCTCCAATTTTTCGGTTACTTAAAAATGCAACTAGAGCTTTTAATTTTTAACGACCGTTTTTATTAGTAAAAAATATACGTAACTCAAGAATTAACTTACCTAACAAACTTCTATATTCTTACATTTTTATTATGTATATGAGGGGGTTTTTCCCCTCGTTAATACCTCGCTCTTTACACTAAAGCCTAAGTTTTGTCCCAATTCCTTAAGAATGACCCGTGAATCAGAAAGGCCGTAGAATAAATAGTTCCGTTCCAGTTGCTGATGATCCCGCTCTACGTGCAGATCACCCGCAGCTATGGACTCGGCGACTCGTATCTGGGCATGATCCTGCCGTTCCTGATCAACACCACGGCGGTGTTCATCTTCGTGCAGTTCTTCAAGGCGCTGCCGGTAGAGATCTTCGAGGCCGCACGGATCGCCGGTGCCGGCGAGATCCGCCTGCTCACATCGGTCGCGATCCCGCTCATCCGCCCCGTGCTCGTGACGGTCGTGCTGGTCACGTTCATCGGCCCCTGGAACGAGTTCCTCTTTCTGCTTTATCGGTGCCGTGCAAGAAGGAATGAATCATCTGAAAGACAAGCAGGAAGCGAAGAGCTCGCTGATCGTATTCCAAGCCAACAAATTTTGTCCTGCGACCAGCCATCTTCCTGAGGACTACGCGTACCAAGTCAGCAAGCTTGATGGGGTAAAAGAAGTCTTTCCGATCCAGGTTTTTACAAATAACTGTCGCGCCAGCCTGGACGTGGTGGTCTTCTACGGCGTCCCACCAGAAAAACTTCGAACCGTGCGAGAATTCGAATTGGTTTCGGGCGCATGAGCTACTACAGCGACTGGAAGGCCGGCGACGAGATCATCGAGGCCTTCCCCGAAAAGAACTACGAGGACTTCGCCGCGTTCCGCCGCGACTACCTGCAGATGAACGGCGCGGCGCGCACGCACCAGGACAAGATCAACCGCCTGCTCAAGCAGTGGACCGGCGGACAGAAGCTCGACAAGGAGCACGAGGAGAACGCGGCGACCCTGCGCGACCTCGAGCCCGCCTACCTGGGGCGCGTGCGCGTGCGCGTCGAGGACTGGTTGAAGCGCCACGGGGGGCTATTTCGCCAGTTTCATGTGCAAGCCCGCCATCGATGGGTACTACACGAGCGGCTGGCATTTGCATCAGTCATTGGCCGACCGCAAGGCGGGCACCAATGTTTGCATGCCGGAAACCGAGAAAGACTGTCTTTCGTCAACAGCCAACGCGCATCTGGCCGGCCTGTTGAACCATGCGCAAGCGGCGGCGGTTTTCGGAACCCCGACCATCAATGGTTATCAGCGCTTCAAACCCAATTCGCTGGCGCCGGACCGCGCCACCTGGAGCTTCGACCATCGGTTGTAAACCATACATTTAGGAGGTGATGTCTGAGTTTTTAATAGTTTTCAAACGAGCTGCGTGTTAACTGAGCTGCAAAGTCCACAAATTAACATTCTAAAAGGCATAGTAAGTTGAAACATCTTTATTATTTAAAGAAAAACATAGAACTAAAAAATGTTTGAACGTAAAATACATATATACAAAAAAAAACACTAAAAACTCAAAAATCTTGTTGGAAAAATGTTAAAAACTTGAAATCGTAATTTAAAAATGATAAGAAACCTAAATACATAATGGTACTGACAACGCTGGCGATCGCGTACGCGATCGTCGACACGCCAACACTGGACAGCCTGATCAAAATCACACATGCGTTGAGCATGGCATTTGGCTTCCATCTCGGCATCACTATGTTTGCGAGTTACACAAAATCGAGGGAGCGAACACCCCTCTTCCTGGGCCTGGGCATCATGGCCATGCTCCTTACCGGTATTCACGACTGGATATTTGTGTCGGGTTGGTCCGGAGAAACGGGCACGTTCAGATTGCTACTGCACTACTACTGCGCACCCCTCGTGTTTGTATATATGCTGGGCCATAGCTGAATCAAAGCTGTCATTTTTATTTTCAAGTCTCGGAGACTAATCTATTAAAATTGTGTGTTCTTGCAATCGTTCCCCTAGTTGTTGATGGGCTCCCCTAGTTATTTTTTTAGCACTGAGGACGACTTGGCGGAGGTCCTTGTCGAAAAATTTGCTTGTTTTTCATATTTTGCCACTGGCTGACAAAATCCTCGTTTTTCACATATTTGATTTTTGTCTTTTCATTTATTATTTCTTTTCTTGTTTTCATACGTCATGCATACAGTCTTCGACGCCAACAAAAAGTGGCTCGAAACCCAATACAAACCTACAAAGATGCCATAAACAACGCAACTCTTTATTACAAGTCATTTGGACCCTTCAGCGCTCAGTGTTTCCTGGGGAGTCCTTCATTTTCCCTGGGAAGAAGTAGCAAACAAATCTTACTCCTTTGGAGGTTTTTACATAGAACAAGAATCAATATCTACAAGTTTACCATTTTTCGAGTGCTGGGACGTTTATCGAAATTGACTGCATAGTTTTTTTTGTTTTTTTTTAACTTGTGCCGCTCGGGTTGTAGCTGATCGCCGAGTCCCACTCCCGGCCGCCGAGCTTCAGGGTCTCCCGGTGCGGGGTCCCGCCCATGTTCAGGGGATGCCAGACCGACGCGCGGTAGGCCTGCCGGTGGCGGCGGCCGGTCTGCAGGTAGGTCTCATCCATGAAGGTGATCTTCCGCTCGGCGACGGTCACGACCCGCTGGACCTTCAGGTTCTTGCTGGAGCTGACCCATTGCAGGTACTCGTAGACCTGCCCCCGCTCCACGTGCTCCAGGTTCGGCAGGACCGTGATCGTTACGCTGGCTTAGGTATAGTTACCAGCGCGGCTGAGCTGTATGCCGAGATTGAATTCTGGGATGACGTGGTCGATTGCTATCGACGTGCAGGAAGATTGTCAAAGGCCGAACAGATTGTCCGGGAACGTCTAATGGCGGCGGAAACTCCACGTATGTGGTCTGCACTTGGCGACCTAACGAGTGACCCAGAACACTATGAACGTGCCATTGAGCTGTCCAAAGGTCGGTTCTCAAACGCTTACGTTTCGCTCGGACATCACTACTTCGAGAAGGGTGTACCCAAAGGAAAGAAAATACACACTATTGCTTTGTAACCTTTCGCTAAAGGGCATTACTACTTGAAAGTAAACTCTATTCTTTCGTTTTTGTAAATATCTTCTGTAGTTGCTGCTTTGGACTGGCAACCGGCACATTTCGAGTAGATATGGCGTGTTCGATATTTCTTCTAAATTGGACCAGCTTGTGGATAGGTTCCACAAGCGTCGAGAAAATATTGTCGACTTTCCACTTAACTGTCTTGCCTAAGTAGTTGAGATGTTATTTTTTTGTAACTGAGTCTATAATTATATTATTAATTATATTATATAATATTACTATATTTAATATATATAATTATATTTCTATTTGTAATTATATAATATATATATATATTATATTATTAATTATATTAATGATTATAAATATATTATAAATATAAATATTTATTATAACGTTTGACCCTTCAGCAATAGGTGTTTAAGAGTGTCCCTGGGGTTCAAAAAGTTGCTTTCAAGCTGTTATCTTCAATCTCTCTGTCTGTCCGAAACTTCAACCGCTCTATTTCTCCGAAACTGATTTAGACAAAAGAAGTTTTTTTTACGGAAGTAAAGAGCAATTTTGAAACTTTAAACACAGGAAAATTATTGCTTTAAAGATTACGTAAGATACGTAAGGTCTACAAAACTATCTGAAAGTAACCGAATTGTGTTATTTTTCCTATATCTATAGAATTCTGAAAAATGGCGCATTGCTGAAAACACAAAACCAACCCCCTAACAAACAAGATATTCTGTTAAAACCAGAAAATTCCCTGAGTAGCCTGAAGAAAATAAAAGACTAATTTAAAAGGATTTTAGTGGTCTAAAAATGCAATAATACAAAAATTAAAAGCTGTCATATTTGTAAAGAGGAAAAAGAAGATTATAATTTTGATCACGACCATGTGACTGGTAATAAACGTGGATTCACCAATACAGAATGTAATAAGAACTTTTAAATTCCTAAACATATATCCATTGTAATGGATAATCTCTCAAAATATGACTCTCATTTATTTTTCAGAAAATTAGTACCTGATAACGGTATTTTTGATTCAGCGGAGAGTTTTATATCATTTTATAAGCCAATAATTGATAATGAAACCCGTGGGTTCGCGGCAAAGTTCGCATAGATTGTCACATCCTGAGCGCAATCAGCCCTTGTCTTCCAAAGGCGACTGGCAACGAGCGATACTCAAAAGGAAACTCCGAACGTATCGTCCCGTGACGCGCGCGTAGCCAGAGCATGAAGAACCTTCAGGTCCATCTCACGAGCGAGCGCGTGTACCGATCCGTCTGCGAACAGGAACTGGACGATCTGCCCGTGGGGTGAGAAGAAGTCGTAGGGTTCGCTGTAGGGATTGTTGAGTGTGCGGTTGCCAATGCGAGTTGTTTGTTGTTTTTTTTTGTCCTTTTTTCCCCAGAGATGATCGTATCGACCCAATGGTCCTAGAATATCGCAAGAGGGCTCATTATAACGAAAATTAAAAGTTCTAGTGCCGTTTTCAATTGACCAAAAAATTGGAGGCCATCTAGGCCCCCTCCCACACTCATGTTTTCCACAAAGCTCTCGGATCAAAATTTTGAGACAACCATTCTGATCAGCTTAGTCGAAGACCTAATAACTATGTCTTTGGGGACGACTTAATCCCCAACAGTCCCCGGGGGAAGGGATGAGATTTTATAGGACTATATTTCTCAGGAGCAAATAGAAGACCATTCCGTTGACACGAGTTTAGTTGATTTGTCAGACCCTTATCCCAAAAGCGTCGTGCTTCTTCTCATAATTTCGTATACTTCTCATAAAATTCCATATTCTTTAGTATTTTGTTTAGTCCGCTCCTCCAAATTATTTTTAAGCGAAGTAATGATTTTCTCTTCAAGATATTTATCCCCTCCTCTCCCCCTTCATATCTGTACCTTTTGTAGGAACTGAAGGTTTTATTCACCTTTGGTGGGATTTTGCAGGAGAGGGGATTTTCCACTGGAAGGGTTTTCAATGGGAAGGAAAGTTTGTGGGGGAGCTTTCAAGGAGAAATTTTACAACAGGGGGAGAAAATTTCCTGGCATTATTTTAAAAACCATCATAAATTCAATAAAAAAAATCAACTAGAAGTAAATAGCAACATTGAAACTTAAGACGAACAGAAGCTATTCCGTATACGAGGGGGATTGCCCCCCCCCCCAAACAAATAAAAAAAATATCATGGCAGTGTAACTACCCAGTGGTGTATCTATGCAAATTTCATTTTAATAATTTATGTGCGGAGAGCCAAAATCAAACATGCAATAATTCAAAAACGTTCAGAAATTAAATAAAAAAACTGTTTTTTTTTAACTGAAAATAAGGAGCGAAATTAAAACTTAAAATGAAAAGGAATTACTCTGTGTATGAAAGGGGCTATTCCCTTCTCAACGCCCTGCTCTTTACGCTAATTTTTTTTTACTGTTTAATAAAGTAGAATTAAGAAAAAGAGTCAAACTTTAGCGTAAAGAGTGGGGTGTTAAGAAGGGAACTATTTCGAAGATGATTCGGCACAGGACAAGAAAGCTGACAAAAATTGAGATTCCAATTAACAATCTCATTTTATGCTCGACCCTGAGAAACCGGCTCTACGAGAATGGCTAACGACTTTGCTTGTTAGAAGCTTTTTAATTGTTCGTTCATTATGCCAAAATCTTGTCGAGTACGTGCCCATGCACGTCGGTTAGGCGGAAACGTCGACCTTGATATTTGAAAGTCAGTTTCTCGTGGTCGATGCCCATCAAGTGAAGCAGCGTCGCATTAAAGTCGTGAACTAAGGCACTGAGTAATAAAGTTGATTAAAGCAAATATGCATCAATGACGTTTCTCTTTATCTTACAGTATCTTTATCATTCCATTTCTTTTTTTAGGCAGAATTATTGATTAAGAAGAAACCATGACTGAAATCGAACCAATACTTGTAAGAATTTACACGATCAGAAGCTTCATTTGCCAATGTTGCCTGGCAAAACACTTAAAAGCAGACAAACATTCTGACAAAAAATTTACTTTTTATTATTGCAAAGGAAAATTTGAATCGGATCCAATTCTTATATGTAAGGAGCAACATTAAAACTTAAAACAAACAGAAATTATTCCGTGTATGAAAAGGACTGCTCCCTCCACAACGCCCCGCTCTTTATGCTAAAGTTTGACTCTTTCTCACAACTCTACTTTATGAAGAAACAAAAAAGTCTCTTTCATATACGGAATAATTTCTGTTCGTTTTAAGTTTTAATGTCGCTCGTTACTTTCAGTCAAAAAACTTGTTTTTTATATATTTTATGTGTCTAGAGGACGAACCGCAAAAACATACCCAGCCATTGGCCGATTAAGCTGGTGGAGGGAAATTTCTTTGTTTTTTTCCTTTTGTCCAATGACATGTAGGCTTTGCCTGTAGGTTTACTTTTCTTTAAAAAGAACTTCTTTTGAGAAAAGAATGTTGAAATCATATCACAAAATGCATCACATACTAAGTGTCATATCTCATATAAATAACCGAGGTATTGCAACCGGTTCAACTCTTTCTTACACTCGTCGACTCTGTCATTCCTTTTGGGTCAAAATCAGACAAAAAGGAGCAGAAAATGCACAAAACGTAACTGACATTTTATGTAATGGACTTCAGATAGTCTGCCGGCCGAAGCTGCGCAGCCGGCGGCCAGTCCACCACCTTCGGCGCCGGCACCGCAACCCGTGGCAGACGCAGCCCCGGTGGCTGCGACTGCGAGCGCCGCCGTGGCACCACAAGCGCCTCCGGCGTCTGTCGAGCCGGCGCCGTCAGCAGCACCGCTTAAGCCGGTTGCCCAACCGAATAACGGAGCAAGGATTTTTGCTTCTCCGCTGGCCAAACGGGTGGCAAAGGAAAAGGGCATCGAGCTGGCTGGACTGACCGGTTCCGGTGCGCTCAGTTTTCCAAATCCAACTATCGAATCATCTAACGGCATCCTTCTCTCTTCATCGATCCTTCTTACAGGCACCCACCAGCAGTAAAAATGATACAAAATTTATTCACACGATCCGAGGATTAAGTTTATCTTTTTCAAGTGTCACACTTTCCAATCATATACCTCCTCCATTGTTGGGCACATGATCCAAGAGTCTCGAATATTGCAAATAGCAGCAAAAAGCCTTCTCCCTTCTTCCTTCTTCTGGTATGGTGAGCTTGGACTGTGTTGATGGCTTCAGCCGTGCAGCCCAGGTCAGCGCGGTAGGGATAACCGCAATCCGCAGTTGCCCGGTCAGGCCGTGCCGCGTGAACCGCATCTCTTCCTTCAGCTGCCGGGTATCGCCCACGATCTTTCTGGCCCAGATCAACGCGCTTTGCCCTTCCGGCGTCAGCCCTCCATAGCGCGACCCGCGGAAGATCAGTTGCACGCCAAGCTGGTCCTCTAGCTGTTTGACACCCGCAGACAGTGTTGGCTGCGTAATGCCAAGCCCTGCCGCCGCGCGTCCGAAATGTTCTTCCTGAAAATTGAGGTACCTTTATCTTACGAATGGGTGATCGGATCTTAGTGAAACTTTATATATAGAAAAATATTACGCCTCAGATGCTCCACTTGCAATTCGAATCGGATCCGGGGACATAGGGGGTTGGAGGGGGAAGCAGAAATCTTGGAAACCGGAAATTTGGGAAAACGCTTAGAGTGGAGAGATGCGGATGAAACTTGATGGGAATAAGAAGCATAAGTTCTAGATACGTGATGAATGTAATTGGAACGGATCCGTGCTCTTTGGGGGAATTAGGGCTGGTCGATCTGGCCTGATCCACTTTACGACAATGTGCGCAAGCTGGCGGTCAACGCCTGGTCCTGCGTCAACGCTCCGGCGCAATTTGCAGGCATCGCCGCAATCGACGGCCCGCAGGATGCAGTGGCCGAAATGATGGCTGCCTTCGACAAACGCAGAAAACTGACCGTCGAACGCATGAACGCCATCGACGGTGTCACCTGTGTAACGCCGAAGGGCGCGTTCTATGCCTTCCCCAACATCAAGGCGACGGGCTGGAAGGCCAAGCAACTGGCGTCACGAGTTTCATCCCTACACTCTAAGCGTTTTCCAAGATCTTAGGTTTCCCCCTCCAACTCCTCCCAATGTCACCGGATCCGTTCAGGATTTTAAATAAGAGCTCTGTGACACGATATCCTTCTAAATATCAAATTTCATTAAGATCCGATCACCCGCTCGTAAGTTACAAAAACCTCATTTTTTAAATATACTAATTTTTAAAAATACCAAATTTTTCCAAATTAACCGTCCCCCCATCCCCCCCAGATGGTCGAATCGGGGAAACGACTATTCCTAATTTAATCCGATCATGCATTGAATGCACTGCTGCTGCTGAGCTACGTCGCCATACGACAAGGCGATGCCGCAGGCGTTATGACCGCGGGTCGTGAGCGTACCTGGTTACCGCCGCGCAAAGGAGCAGATGCGATAAACGGGCTCCTCAATCATGTTTATGACGTCCAGCCGCAAGCGGTCGAGATTGATTATATCGCCGCAGCGACTGAGCTTGCGGCGAAACAGCGACGGCGCTCGCTCATCATTATTCTGAGTAACATTCGTGAAGAGGACTCCGAAGAATTGCGAATGATTGATATTATTTTTTGTCAGGATCATAAATACATCTTGATTGTTTGAAGCTTTGCAGGTTGATTTGTGTCAGATTGAAAACATTTCCTTTTATAGTTTACCACCAATTGCTGTCTTTATAAATAAATACAAAGTAAATTAAATCTTAATAATTTTAGTAAAATATATCGTTCTTCTTAATAAAAAAATTCCCTTTTTCCAACTTGTTGCTGAGAAGCTGTTTGTTTCTCTTTTATTTGTAAATTAGCACTTGTCGAATTTCAATGTTGATTTTTGTTAGTGAATGAAAGTAGTTGTGGTTTGATTTGCTGGGAAGAGTGTAGTTTGATTAGGTGATCCGGTTGTGATTTGATTTGTTGGAAAGTGTGTAGTTTGATTAGGTGATCCGGTTGTGATTTGATTTGTTGTAAAAGGTGTAGATTGACTTGTAGGAAAGGGTGTAGTTTGATTTGCTGAAATGGTTGTGAATTGATTTACTGAAAATGGTGTGGTTTGGTTTGTTGCAAAGGATGTAGTTTGATTAGCTGAGACGGTTGTGATTTGATTTGTTGACACGGGTTCCTCATTTTTCCCCAACAGAGGCTGAAATGCAAATCTAACCCCTTAAAAACTACAAAAGATCCAGGTTTCGTGAGGGCAGTTGCGGGCGGGCGAAATCATGGCGAATTCGGCTTCAGCCCTTTTCGAGGTATTTGTAAACGTGTGCCGGCGGCCAAATTCGCGAATTCGGCAGAATTTGGCCGAGCACCCATCCAACGCGCGATTTTGGAATAACGTATAATTTTTACACTTGAATCACACGCTGACATATTAAGAAAATCATCACTACAACAAACCACTACTTTGTTGTACGATTCTTGCAGCTCCAACCAGCTCGCCAGCTTTTTCTTTTTCAATCCCATGAAAGTGGATTCCAGCATTATCCAAGCCAGCTAATTCGACTTGGGTAGATCCCTCAGTGGCAGCGGAATGATTTTGAAAAAGTTGCCGAATGAATGCTTGTGTAGCCAATGACAACCCGGAAGGTTTTTCCTGGGACTGAACGGCTACTAGAACTCCGTTAGCATCAACCAACAGTGATCGACCAGATTCACCAATGCTAGACGATCGTAGAATCTCGCTGAGTCGTGGATCGGATCAGGTTGTGGGGACCGTGGGCGCGGGTGATGCCATGCGTAACGGCAATACAGTCAATGAAGCCTCCGCTGCAAACCGGCAACGGTCACTGCTGACAAAAGAGGACCGATTGGCTATCGATCGCGCGATTCACTCTATTTACGAATTGCAGGATCTTGACGCCTTTGTCGTTGAGGCCATGCGCGTACTTCCACCTCTGATCCAAGCAGATCTGTCCGCCTACAATGAGGTCAACTACGCCGAGCGGCGCATGATGACGATCATCGATTCACTGTTGCCAAAGTCGTTGTCAACCGTCGCAGACCAAAGACCGTCGGTTCTCGGTCCCGCAAAGAATCCGAAAGTATTCATGTTTGGAAAACCCTGGGTCAGCGTGACCGAACCGGATGCCGAATAGTTGACGACATTGGATCCATCCATGCCCGAAAGTGCCAAAACCAAGTCGGCATTTGCCGACGAGCAACTCATCGCACAGGCGATCGAGACCAGTAACAAAGACGTTTTGCGAATTGCATTCATCAGATCGTGCCCGTCACGAGTCGAGAAAAACAGGTTTTGTTTTAATTTAACGTCATCTTCTGCTTATGGCGGTCATTAAAAATACAATACTTAGACTGTTTTTAGCTTACTCCGCTATCTTAGATGCCCCATTTCTTTTTTTTTATTAGTATTTCATGTTCTGTTGATGGTGAGTTATCAGTTTTAGCCCTTTCCCTTCAAAAGCAATATGGATTGTCGTTGGTTTGCATCACAATTTTACATCAGAGGCAACCAGCTCTGGAGGCAATCCTGTGCTTTCCAAAGGAAACCAGGACGTCCAAGAAGAGCCTCCAGTTTCACAATATGTTTTGCATTTGTGGGACAGTTGTGTCCTTAGATGTGGACTTCAAAATAGAGAGGATGAGCAATATGTTGATTTCAGCTGCCAGAGTTTGACTTTATCTTGACGTGATCTGTTTTTGGCGCGCTGTGTTCGAAGCAATCGCAGGTGTATGTATGGAGTTTGTGGGACTTCATGTCCAGAGCAAGTAAGTGGGACCGATGAAGTTTATCTCTCGGAACACAGCGACTTCAATTGACATCGTGTCTGACCCTGAAAAGCAATACAAAGATCCTTGCTCGCTATAGCAGAAAACCGTTCATTACGTGAGACTTAGAAATGAACTTGATGGGGCATTAACTGATTAACTTTTTAGTCATTAAGTGAATCTTCGTGCAAGATAGAAATCAATTTTAGCAATTTTGTGGGATAAACTCGAAAACACGATATTTTTTCACGAATATACATGCACCTCCAGTAGCCTTTCTTTAAAATAATCAGGAAAAGAAGTAGTCAAGAAACAAAAAGACTAACCATAAAATTTGATTTATGAAGGTATTTTACAAAAAGTGGCCTTTATCAAACAAATTATTACTTATATCGGCCATTATTTAACAAAATTCTAATTTTAGCGTAAAGAGCGTGGTACTAACGAGAGGAAGAAACTCCCTTATATTGGCAATGCGAGGGGGGTTCACCCCCTCGTCAATACCTCACTCTTTACGCTAAAGTTTGAATTTCGTTGCAATTCTTTAAGAATGCCCCCAAAATGCCAAAAGCCGTTTGAAACTTTGGAATTCCGTACCAATTCACTTTTTAAATATTCAGTGCCAATTCTTTACACTCCAAATAAGTTTCCGATGTAACGGCATGATAAAGGATAAGTAAACATGGAGGGAATGTATCTTAGGACAATTAAATTTGTTTTGCAGCTTAAAAATGGAGTGAAACATTTGCTTGTTTAACAATGTTGGAAACATGTGTATCCCACTTAAGATCATTATAAATTGTACACCAAGAAGCTTAACATGTTTCACTAGCATATTGCTTGGGATTGGGTTGCAAAACGCAGGGGTAGATTTCAAGAAGTTGATTGTCATTATCTGTGATTTAGTGGGATTTACTGTCATATTTAGATTCTTAGCTGTCCGATACCAATCTGTTTCTCGACGACATCGCCAGACGAACAGGGTTCTCCTCGCCGTCCGCATTCACACGATTCTTTAAACGCAATTTAGGCTGTGCGCCAAGCAAGTATCGCGCCGTGCATGCCTCGGGAGATTTCGGAGTTGCCTAAAGGCGAGACACCAACGGCGCTGGTGTTCTCGCTTTAGCCGCAACTTCTCGCTGCTTTGCAGCGACAGGGAATCGCCTCAAGGCTAAACACCAACGGCGCCTCCAAACCCCGAACTCCCCCCTGCCGTTCAAAATGACTGGAAGAGGCAAAGAAGGTAGGCTATTCTAGTTAATTTACTTCTTGCTATCTCTGAAAGGGTTTAGGTTAGGAAAATGAAACTTTCAGGGATGGGTCTGTAGGCTTAAATTACATGACAGGCCTAGCCTTGAAATTTGGACAAAACAACATTTTACCTTAATTTTCAGTTACTGGTTGCTTTTTCTCTACTTTTAGTTCTGAAAATGCAATTCCTAGGAAATGTATTTACATATCCTTAAAAACCTATACATTGGGATTGAGCAAAGTTATGAACGCCAAGCGCGGCAGCCACAAAAAAACAACACGCACGCCGTCCCTAGTGGGATGCTTAGCTGCACCACCCAACGGGGCCAACCCGTACTCGCCATCTCATACTGGCCAGTCGTTCGGATCCAACCGATGCTGTAAGCCAACACCACACCATTCAGCAAGCCGACCAACCCAACCGCCAGCAGGTCGGCCAACCATCGCCATCGAGCCGGAATCCGCTCCACCAATACGGGAATGGCAATGTGCTCCCACCGCGCCACCCCCACGGCCGCGCCCAACGCCGTTGGTAACTTATAGTTACCATATAATATATTGGTAGCTTCATAGGTAACTATAGTTTCCCATGCTCTTTCCGTGAGCTATTCGAATAATCTTTGAACTGGGTTTTGGTTGCTTTAGCCGTTTCAATGTAAAAAGAGACATTTCCTTAAGGTCGATGTGGAAATGAAACTATAAGACATCAAGAATCTCAGGTTCATGATCGACATCAATGTCATTGACATCATGAGTGATTGAATGTCATTGAATGATTTGACATCAATGTGAAATCATTTTTTTTTACTCCGTATCATATCTATTTGTATAGTTTTGTCAAATCCATTTTTATAGTTTTTTCACATCCCGTTGTCTATCATCCATTTATAAACTCATTATACTCAAATCCATTTGTAGCCTTTTCATATCCTTTTGTACAACTTGTTGCCCCTCCCATGGGGACTGTGGGGGAGTAGGTCGTCCCCAAAGACATAGTTATAAGGTTTTTCGAGTACGCTGAATAAAATGGCTATCTCAGAATATTGATCCGTTGACTTTGGTAAAATAATTAGCGTGGGAGGGGGCCTACGTGCCGCTTTTTGCTCGTGGCAAGTCTGCTCTTCAGTCCGCTGCTGTCCGCCCAGGATTTTGTCTGGGCACCGGATTTCCCCGTTGGGACACCGATGGTCGAAATCTCCGCGCAGGATCAGGACGGTGAACTACGCGACTTCGCCGATCTGGTCGGTGAGAACGGCATGTTGTTCATGCTGAGTCGCTCCTTCGATTGGTGACCCTTCTGTACTGCTCAGCTCGTGCAGCTGATAGACCTTACAGAACAGTTTGACGCAATTGGCGTCAGCGTTGTGGCCATGACTTGACTTATGGCATGATTTTAAAAACTATTAAAGAAAAATAAGTCTTTTTTTTAAACAAAAGTAGGTTAACAACAATTTTCTAGGCAGAATTGCCTCAAGAATTTTTTTATGGGGAATTTTCGGCACTGATGGAATTGTCTGGGGGAAAGAGGATCTTAAGTGGAAGAAACTTTTCAAGGAAACATTTTCTTGGGCAGATTTTCCATGGAGAGAAAAGGTGGATCTTCCAGCATTATTTAAAAAAACGATCAAAAATTAAATAAAAAAAAATCGAAACTAAATGAGCTTTAATTTTCCCTGTATTTTCTACAGTAGTCTCTTTCAACATTTCATACTTTTTTTGGCATTTTATTTACAAGTCATATCAAGTACCCACCCTGCTCCACAAGTCCCAAAAATGTCAATACCTACCGAAGCAAACGTTGGCCTAATTACCTGATTTTTAGTACAATTTTGGCTGTATTAATACGTGAGTTTTGCAGAAAAGAAATTTCAAACAAGCGTACCGTGAGCGCTGCTCCCTTCTTGAGTTCCATTCATTTTTCGATATTTTCTTATATTTTCCGTAAATTCTGCTCATTACTGGTGGAGCTTTTTACATTTCTTTGAACTAATTGTTTTGTTAAAATTTCTTTAAAACAAATTCTCATGAAAATTTCACTTCTTTATTAAAATAACTCTCTATTCAGCAACGTTGGCACGTAGGCTGAAATTCTATACAAGGAGGGGAAGCATTAGTAAAAAATTTTTATTAATTATTTGAATAAGACTGGACCTTCCGAACAATTTTAAGTTAAGTTTTACGGGTCAAACCTCAGCTCATTAAACAACAGGGAATTTCCTTGTTGATCGATCGATGAAGTTGAGTTATTTGATAGTGGGTGTGTTGCTGGGGATTCTTGCCATAGCAGCTATTCGTTATGTACCCGAACTGTTTCACGGAGCCGATGAGGTTCGATTGGTTGAAGAGAAAGTTGGCGACGAGGCGCAGCCGGCGGTGGAAGAGGTTGCGGGGGCCGACATTCCTTCTCCAACTGAAACAGCAGCCCTGGAACCTGCAATGGAAGATTCGCAAGAGGGTGTGGCTGAGACGGAGCCACCCCCTGAAGTGGATGATGGTTGGATCCAGGTCGTGGCGACCTCGACGTTCGCGCCCTCGGCGGTCTGTGCGACCAGCGGGTCGTCGAAGACGGCCAGCTGCACGTTGCCGGACTGCATCGCCGACACGATCGACGACTCGTCGGGGATCACCCGGAACTCGACCGTGTCGAGCAGCGCCGCGTCGCCCCAGTAGTCCTCGTTCTTCGCCAGCGTGATCGACTGGCTCGCCTTGCGGTCGTCGAGGATGAAGGGACCGGTGCCGTTGGGCGTGGTGTTCAGCCCCTCTTCGGTGTCGTCCGAGGAGAGCATCTGAGGTTGATCCGTTTCTAACGGATTTTCTGGCCGAACGTGATTCGTTTTATATGGCTACAGTGAATGCCGATGGACAACCCTATATTCAACATCGCGGTGGGCCAAAGGGATTTTTAAAAGTGATTGATAATAAAACGCTAGGCTTTGCGGACTTTAAAGGGAACCGACAATACATTTCTTTCGGTAACCTTGAAGATAACGATAAGGTCTGTTTGTTTTTGATGGATTATCCAAATCGCCTTCGCATTAAGTTGTGGGGTACAGCTGAGGTAATAGAAGAGCTATGCGCTGCACCGGGCCGGCGGGTTCCCCGCCCTGTTCATCGGCACGCTGATCGCCTGCGCGGTCGGGTATTGGGCCTGCGCGCGCCATAGGGCCGAAACGGGCGAGCATGACGCGCCCGAGATCGTGATCGACGAGCTTGCAGGCATGTGGATCGCGCTCTGGCCGCTCTCCTTCGGGCTGTGGCATGGCGGGGTGGCGCCCCATGTGTTCCCGTGGCCGGGCTGGGTCGGGGCCTTCGTGTTCTTTCGGGCCTTCGATATCCTGAAGCCCGGTCCCGTAAGAAGTAATGATGCCTAGGCTATTTTAAAATATTGATTTTTAACCAAGAGACTTTTATTGTAAGTGTGTTATTGTTTACTATTTTCTTTGCTGAAGACGGCCCTTAGATATAGGGCCGAAATATTCAAATAGGTTTTGTTTGTTCACTGTCTTGGGGAAAAAAAGTCCTCATTATCCTCTCTTCTGTGTTTGTATTAAACTCAGTAAGGGGGCTGGGAGGGGGTGTACTGGAGGGTTTCATTTGAATTTCCAGTTAAGGGTTCTGAAACATAACTATTATATAATTTTGCATCAGCTATTGTAGAGGAGGTCAGTGGATCATTGTCTAGGTGGGAGAAGGGAGTGTGCCTGAAAGTCCCATTTTCAAGATCTAAGTCTCCTTGCGCCTTTGGATAAATAGAAGAGATTTGGGAGGGATATAGACATTCTTCACTAATCTCCCTTCATTCCAGGGAATATTTTAAGACTAAGTATTTCATAAAAGGGACTGATGGGGGTTGATAGCTAACCTCTTATTGTAGAAAAACTTCTTTTTAATATGAAAGCGTACATTTATATGGTTAATTTGCTTTTTACAGGATTGAAGGCAATATCCTGAAAAAGGCTGTTTTTGAGGTAAATATCAAGGATCTCAGCATTAAACGTGTAAAATGGGGTCACAAAATTCCTTAAACGCAAACTTTAAGCTGATTTTTAACGATTTTACGGGTTTTTTAATTCTTAATTTGAAACAATTTTACCTATATAGAACGTCATTACAATGATATAAAATAAAGCAAGTAATATTCTATCATAGTTACATTTAATTAGATATAAACTTATCCGTAGTATTTTTTCCTCGTCCGCTCCACGTTTTATGCTCTGCATAATATGCTCCACATTTTTGCTACGCTTTTTATGTTCCACTTTTTATACTTCATATTTTATGCTCCACATTTATGCTGCTCTTTCTATGCTCTGCAGTTTATGCTCCACATTTTTTACTCGACGTTGTATGCTCCACTTTTAATGCTCTGCATTATATGCTCCACATTATTGCTAGGTTTTTTACGCTCTGCATTTTGTGCTCCACATTTTCTGCTCCACATTGTATGATCAACACTTTATGCTCCTCATGTTTGCTACGAAAGCAAAATGTAAGCTTGTTATTTAGATTTACGGCTAAAAAAAAAATAGTTGTATTCACTCTGAAATTAGAAGAGTGCGAAAAAAACAAGCCAAAATGCAGAGTCACTTCATTTGCAAAGTGTTTATACAATAGACCAATCCTGAACACAGTTTGTACCACAAAAGCGCGCTGCCAAAACATCAAGATCTAACTTCCAATGATTCGTTTTAACTAAGCGCGGAGCTTGTCTTCAGTTCGTTTTTTCTTTTTCCTCTCATTTCATTTGAAGGGAGTGACGTGGTTTTTGACCCATATAAAATTCAAAAAATGACAGCGCTTTGCCTTGATGGGGCTTAGCGATGGTTTGTAATAACTCGATGTCGCTTTGTACATCAGTTAGCTGCCCTGTTAGTTCGTCATGCTTGATATGTAATTCAGCTTGACAAATTTATTTTATTATTATCTTTTAATTTCAATTGGTTAGGTGTTTTTTTGAGGTTTTATTGACCATTCTTGAGGAAGAATTCTTTTATTTCTAGCTAAGTGATTACTTGATTTTCTATTCTAGAACCCTCCGATATTTTTCGAAAGCAGGCGCTGATGTGGTCGTGTTTGTTTCAGAAGATGATCGCGGTGGATTGGCATAGCCAGGCGCATCGCCTTCATCGGATGTCTCCTGCTCCAACTCAGCGTCCGTCGAAGTATCCACAACCGCTAGCGTTGTATCGTCGGAAGCTTGTGGTCCATCGCTGCTATTTCTTTCCGCGGCGTCGAAGTTTTTTCCGTCGGAAGTTACAAAGCCCTCATATTGACAACTTTATACCATTTCGTAAACTGCATCCTGTATTGTATTTTCAAAGAATGCATTCGGGAATTGAAATAAGAGATCGGAGTTACGAAATTCTTCTAATTATCAAATTTCATTAAGACAACCACAGAATAGAGAATAATGAGGACTTCTTTCCCAAGACAGTGAACCAACAAAACCTATTTGAATATTTAGGCCCTATATCTAAGGGCCGTCTTCAGCAAAGAAAATAATAACAATAACACACTTACAATAAAAGCTTTCGGCCAAAAATCCATTTTTTATTTAAAATAGCTTTGGCATCATTACTTCTTAACGAAAAGTTCAGCCAAGACTGTTCTTTAACGGGGGATGACCAAGACAATAAATTCTTCGGCCTGGCTGGGGATGACACGCTGATTGGTGGCGACGGCGACGACACGCTTTCTGCCGGTGGCGGCAACGATATCTTGTCGGGCAACGCAGGCATTGACGTTTTGGACGGTGGTAGTGGTATTGATACCGCAGATTACGCTGGCGCAAGCAGCGGCATAACGGCAGATCTTGCTACTGGTCTCACAACGATAGATGGCGACGGTGGTTCCGACACCTTAACCAACTTAGAAAATCTCAGTGGTAGTTATTCAAGTTGTCAGAGATTTTTACGATGTTGAATATTGGACAGACAAAGCAACTAGAGAAATTTTTGCTCTTCACGAGGATCAACCTACCCTAGAAAAAAAAGCCTCTAAATTGCGAGACATTTCGATTCAATATGAAAAATTACCTCGACTTGCCGGCGCCATTCAAAATCGTGTTGGCGAACTTTATAAGCAAGGAAACGAAAATTTATTAGCCAAAGAAGCTTATCAAGCTACTTTAGATCGATTTCCGAATTCTATTAAAACTAAGAATGCCGCGCTGTTTCTCTTTCGTATGATATACAAGAAGAAAATGTTATTTTCTAGAAATCATAGGAAAGAAAACCCAGAAGCCTAGTTTTCCCTAGTTCAACCTTGGGGCAGAATTATTTTAATGCTATGATTTTTCGGCGAGGGAACTTTTTGTTTTAATGAGAGAAGGTTAACTAGTTCCTATCTCTCTGTGACAGTACATGTGCTGTTTGTGGCCATGGTGCGGATATGGACGCTGGTAGTTTATAAAGGAACTTTCCTTTCCCGTTCTGTGCACCCATGAACATTTATGATATACCATTCCAATTCTCAAATGTGAGATTTGTATTTTGTGTATTATCGATATGAGGTATGTCAAAATGATCAGAAACATTCAAATTTAATTCATCATTGTTGTTAATGGCTTGATATCCCATAGATGATGGATGTAATTTGTCAAATAAATCAAAATCAACATTGTTAAATTTTTCTTGTTGCAAATGGCTTAGATCAGGACCTGATTTTTTCATGGTAAGGCTTTTGTTTGTAGTAGTTGGAGAAATCTTAGAAACACTTTTTTTCTTTTTTTCTCTTGAGCTTCCAGTCCATCGAGACCAGCTCGATCGAATCGACACAACGAGCGAGCGCTTCCGCATGCAGGCCGTGCGTCTCCAGATAGACCCGTCGCCCGCGACTCGCGAGCGCGCGCGACAGACGCGCGACCGCCGCGGGCTGCAGGAGCGGCTCGCCCCCGGTCAGGCTGATCCAGGTACGCGGCGACGTAGCGAGGCGGTCGATCCGTTCGACGAGTGCATCGACGTCGGCGGGATTCGGAAAGGTCTCGAACGTGCCGCTCCCCGCGCTCGTCTCGACGCGAAAGAAGTGGGGGAGGAGGCTTAGTTGCCCTTCAATTTTTTGTTTACTTAAAAAGGCAACAAGAACTTTTAATTTTTTACGAACGTTTTTATTAATAAAAAGACGCATAACTTCTGAATTAACTTTGGTAACGAATTTCTATATTCGTATATTTTTTATTACGTACATGAGGGCATATTTCCCCTCTTTAATGCCTTGCTCTTTACGCTAAAGCCTAAATTTTGTTCCAATTCTTTAAGAAGGACCCTGAATCACAAAGGCCGTACAAGAAATAGTTGAAATGACCAACAAAGTTAATAACTAAAAACTCAACATTTTATTTGCAATTAGAAGACACAGAAGGCTTTGCTACCTTGACTGGGAATTTGTTTTATTTTTTGGCAAGATTAAAGAAGGAAATTTACATCAAGACTTTGAATGAACTTCTTCATTGAACTCTCTCTGCAAATAAGCTAGTTAATAATCCGGAAGTTCATTATTTTGTGAAAGATCCAATAAGTTATTTATTTTTGCATAAATATGGTAGTTTCAATTATATTATTTTAGTAATTCTACTGATGATGGATCCATTAAAATTCAGGTAAAATTATGTTACATATCCTGTTCTTCCCTTACGCTTTTACTAGCATAGCAGATATAATATTAAGGTCTATTTAACAAGCTAGATTGTTAATTTCCTCCAAAGGATATAAATTACAACTATCGCTACTGCTTAAAAAATTATTAAGGAAAACTAATCAGTTAAATTTGAAAACCCTTTTCATCGATGAAAATTCAAGCATTAACAATCTGTTGACACAATCTGTCCCAAAGATAACTATATTTTCTGAAGAAAATTACACCTTCACCCCGAGCGGGGGGACGGCCACCGCCGGCAGCGACTACCAGGTGGGTGCACTCCAGGTCCTCTTCCCGGTCGGCTCGGCCAACGGTGCTCTGCAGACGGCCGATCTGATCGTCTTGGACGACACGACGAACGAGTCGGGCGAGACGGTTGCGCTGACCCTGACCACGGGGCCGGGGGCTGCGCCGGGGGCGGCCAATACGCACACGGTGACCATCACCGACGACGACACAGGTGTGCCGACGGTCCTGGGCGTGGCCCGCTATCACGACGTAAACCGCAACCCCGCCCTATTAGGGGACGACCTGCTTTTTGTTTGGCACCAAATAGATAACCAAAAAGCACTATCTTTGGCAATCTGTCAAATTTCATCCATAAAACGTGGCCTAGTAATTCCTTAATTACAGCCCAAGAAAGTGGAATCAAGCCGCATTTTTCGTACAGTATCAGCAGGAAAAAACATGCTTTTGTGTAATTTCTGATGCGTTTTTTAAACAATGCTGGTAAATCAGGTTCCCCCTTCATGAAAAATTTCCTCCCCTCACGGGAAGCTCCTTCGTGAGAAGCTCTTAGCCTTTCAAGTAGTTGTAGTAGAAGTGGTAGTTGGAGTAGTTAAGAAGTAACAGTAGTTAAAGTAGCAGTTTTAGTGGTAGCATGCATATGCTGCCTTTTGGTCAATTGACCTCCCCCCTTTAAGCATTCTCTTAAAGTTCCAACTTAATACTCAAATCCATTCTTCAGATACGACCTTTTGACATTCTGCATGCGCATAGTGTGTTTTGATCTAGTTCAAATTTACCCTCAACATTCTCTCGAATTTTCATCTTCATATGCTTAGCCTTAATAGTACGTCAATCGATGTTGTCATACACTTTGCGGCTTCTTCGAAATCTCTTTCGGCTTCCAGTAATTCTCCCAGATAATACCTGCAATGCGGAAAGATTAGACTAATAACCTGCATTTGGCTTCGTTTCCATCTCCAACAAGAAACACATCCAGATATCCAATCGTGACGTTCTGAATTCTGGGAACAATAGCACATGAATGTAAGGTTTAAATTGTCATTTATTTATACTCAGGCGGAGACTTTAGATTCCCAAAGAAACTATAGCATTACAGTAAAATCTAAGTGAGCAGTACGTTCATTGAACGCTCCATTGGAGGGTAGGGGGAGAATACCCCCGTACTGTTCCATATGGCCCGGCTCACTCGGCTTTGCAAGCTCATCCAACTCGCCTTTGAGCATTTCGTTTTCAAGCTCTAGTTGCGTTTCCCGCAGCTCTTGCTCTTTTTCGCCTTGCTTGGCTTGGCCGAAAATGCCGCCTGCCGTGGCGAATGCATCGCCCATGGCTGTTGACGCTTGATGTGGAATATAAGCACCGGAACTAATCCCGAAAATCGGGTTAATTTCGGGTGTTTCCCCCTATTTTCCAAAAAGAGACAAATTTTCTCAGGCTCATAACTTTTGATGAGCAAGACTAAATTTAATGTAACTTATATATTTAAAATATCCTAGCTGAACTTTGTTCCAGTAAGGATGCTAGGACTGTTTTGATAAGTTTTTTTTTACATTTTTAGCTTTATATTTTACATTTTGACGTATGTTCTTATAATGAAAAAGAAATCACCAGTGCAACAGCACAAACACAGAAATAAATGAACACCATAAAACCAAACCTAAAAATACAAACAATCATTAAATTTGCATTAAGTTCCATACAGTAAAAAGTATCATATAGCTTCACCACAAAATATTGTCAAGGGAAAAAAAAATAGCCACCACGAATACCTGAGAGGGGGAACAATGGACCGCCTCCCCAACAAAATATCAAGATTGTGCAATATTTTCTGTATTTTGTCATGTCTTTTTAATTACATACTTCTGGCATCTTTTGCTAACCCTTGATATAGGTTTTCTGTACACATGACACTGGAGAAGGTACTGAAACGAGCATTCGCATAAAATTCCATTTAAGGCCGAAGGGGCCATGTCGATGGTGGATGATGCTGTCTGGAGCTGGAAAGGCGCTGCTTGCGGTTGCCATCCTGCTGCTTGTGGGCGGCGCAGTTGCGGTGGGCGTGGCCGTCTCTGCCTCCTCTTCCTCGTCGTCAGGCTCATCCGCAAACAGTACGAGAACCGATGATTCTGCTCATTTGTGTTCAGGAACGTGTTCATTTGTGTCTGCGGCTCCAAAATCGCAGGTGGAAGCGGAGGAGGTGGCACAACGCCTTCATGCTCCGAGACGACGACAAGAGAGGTTCAGGCGAGCGATGGCAGCGCTTAATCACATTCGGACAAGCAAAAAGAGCCGCAGACGGCGGCTCTTTCTTTGGGCTGTGGATGGGCCTGAAGCGTTTAAGCCGTGGCTTTGCTCAGGGCCTGATCCAAATCGGCAATGATGTCGTCGGCGTCTTCGATGCCGATGGACACTCGCACCACATTGGGGCTGGCCCCTGCCGCTTCCTGCTGTTCGGGCGACAGTTGGCGGTGGGTGGTGGAGGCGGAGTGAATGATCAGCGAGCGTGTGTCACCCAGATTGGACTTTGGACCTGCTCTTTGAAAAGTTTTGTGCGATTCGGTTGGACAAAGATTGGAAGGGCGAGTTTAAAAAGATCCAATCCTGGTTGCAAACTGAGCGTGTTACAAAAAGAACGAGTAGACACCAGGCCGCCTAATAAAGATTCGAGTCCTGCTGGACCTGGAATCATGGTCAATAAAGTCAAACGAACAGTTTGAGGCGCTGAAGCAACTGGATTATCAAACAGTTCCAAGCTGAGAATCGAGCCCAATGTCCATTTAGCTTGGCTGTTCGAAAACAAAGCGCCAAGAGTGACAGTTCAGAAAAGAGTGCCTTGGAGCGAACCATTCTTCGTCGTGTACTACATGCTGTTGTCGTTGGGCGCTTTCGTTTCCGGGATGTCTTTGTACATGATAATATCTTCCCATCATCCCCTCCTTTCTTGTCTTTCTCTAGTAACGAGTTATTACTACCGGCAGATTGAATATTAAGCAACGAAGATCGTAATGAGGACAGGCACCGTCCATCGCTACTACAATCGGGTTTGTCTTCGTCAAAGGACCAAGATAAGGGTGGGAACTGTTGCTTTGGATGCGGTTGAATATTCAACATCACCGACCAGCTTCATTTTGCCCTCGATCCCTTCGACCCGGTTGATACCCACATCAATCACGGTCGCACCCGGGGCAATCCAGTCACCCTTGATCATTTCCGGTCGGCCAACGGCAGCAACGACGATATCGGCACGGCGGACTTCATCAGGCAGGTCGCGGGTGCGCGAATGGGCGATGGTGACTGTGCAGCTTTCTTTGAGCAGAAGCTGCGCCATCGGTTTACCAACGATGTTCGAACGGCCAACCACAACAGGGTTGCGCCCGGACCAGCTTCAGTATTGTTCAGCAATTCAATCTCGACCATGTGGGCAAGCACGGAATAGATTTCCGGGTCTGGCGCCTCATCCTCGACCAGATGACCGACCACAGGGTCCAGTTGCTCCTCACCCAGAAAGCCGACAATTTCCGATGCCGCAGCGACATCCAATCGGCGCAGGATTAGCGCGATGATATTGGGGGTCAGTGTCAGAAAATAGGTTGCGACCTGTTGCGCATCATAATTCTCAAGCCGCTCCCAGGTGTCGCCAACCTCTTCTGCATTCACAATGCTTTCGGCACAGAGCTTCGACCCGAGGCTGATCTGGGATGCGAGTGAGGAACCCGAGCAATGAGTGATCCGAAACCGGCCCGGATGGAGGTCGAGCCGAAGCGCCGCTCCGTCTGGCGCAACCTCTCGCTGGTCTGGCTGGTGCCGATGGCCGCCATCGCGGTGACGCTGTTCATCGCCTGGCAGAGCCTTGCCGAGCGTGGGTCGCTGATCGAGATCACCTTCGAGAACGCCGCCGGTATCACCGCCGAGGAAACCACAATCCGCTACGCAGCCCTTCATCAGCCAGAAAGAGGTTGATCTCCTCGCAGATCGCGGAACAGGCCATGCCGGGTTTTATAAGCGACTGGCCCAGCTCGTGCGCCGCCACATTGGCCCGCCACAGTTTCAGGCTCGCCGCGTCCGGTTCGCCGAGAAACAGGGTGCGTTCCAGCGCCGTGTAATAGCCGGAAATCATCGGAAAGGTGTTGAGGCTCAGGATATCGCCCTTGCGCAGCGTCCGCGTGGTTACCGGGTTGTGCGCGCCGTCGGTGTTCAGACCGGACTGGAACCTTTTTTCCGACCCAATTCCTCGAAAAGGCTCCTGAAGATTATCTTTTAACTCTAAATTAACAAGGGAAGATTGATATAGAGATTCATAGGATTCAAACGTTTTATATAGAGTAGATGAGGATTAACCTCCCCTACATCCTCTCCCCTGATCTCCTTTTGCCCCGAAAATTTAGCCTTCAAGATATTCTTCATAGTATATCACTGTTTATACTTCAAATACAACCGTCTGAAAGGAATTCCTGCGTATTTTCTGTTCGTTTTAGGTTTTGATGCTGCTACTTCAAATTACTTCTTACTATTTACCATATTACGATATTATTACTTCTTAAAGTTACGCTTAAACCATTATTTTGTAATATTCTTTTAAGTTTTTCACTCAGCCCTTGAACATATGGTAAAGAACAAAAAATATCTTTCTTTTCTGTTGTTTCCAGAATATCGTTAGAAAATTCTATAAGTTTTTTTCTTCTTTTCAAAAAGTCTGGTCAATTACCCAACCTGGGTAATGGTTACTTATTAAAATTTCTTTTAACAATAATAATTCCTCCTCCATGAATTTTGGAGATCCGGGTGACTGGAAAGGCGAAAGGTTTGTTAATATGCGATAGTTCCGGTTGGGCGGGGAGTGCCTGCCAGGAAGGTGAAACGCGAATTTCAAGGAGGCTCACGATGATGAATCTGAAACAACTCGCAGGCTCGGTTCTGTTTTGCTCGATGCTGGGGATGATGGCCTGCCAGAGCCAGGCCGACGGCCTGGAGGATTTGTTCCGCAAGGGCACGGGCACTGACAAGACCAAGGTCGAGGACGGCAACGCCGACATGGGCCTGGGCGAGTACAACGGCATCGTCTTCTCGTTTATCTTCAATGACGTCGATCACACAATATGAAACCTGTTGATTTCCCAATCTTTTAACAAGCAATAATCAAGAATAAGAAGGCAAGTTATTCAGCAACGCTTGATTGAATCTCATTTCTCTCGGTTTTTTTTCTTCCTGGACAAAAATAAACCGTCGAAAATTGTTTTATTTCGATCGAATGATTCGTAATCATAGATAAACAGATATCGAGAGAAGACCCTGAAAACATTAAATAATCATCGATCTATTTGTTCTATTCTTCTAGAATCGGATCGAGGTGAGAAATTTTAAATAAGAAATATACCCAAAAGATATGCATCCTTTGTTAAGATATTATGAAAACAAAGAATTTTCAGAATGAAGCAATAGACTGTTTACCGAAAGAAAAACTCTTCCTTCCTTATGCACAGCTTATCAAAAAGATACTTTACTTCTGTCTTCAAGTGAAAGTCACTAGATGGTATATTCAATACTGGCTTGATTAATTCGTCTGATGTTTTTGACCTTTCAACAAACTTGCTGTACACATAGGAACTAACAGCTGAATCAAGGGGGGGGGGGGGGGGGGGGGGGGGAGGGGGGGGGGGGAACTTGCCATGGAGGAATTTGTCATGGGGGAAGAGAATTCCCATGAACGGGGCGCAGGATTTTTTTTAGCATTTTTTTAAAGAGCAATGAAAAAATAAATATGAAAAAGTTTCTTCAACTGAAAGTAAGGAGCAGCATGAAAACGTAAAACGAACAGAAATTATTACGCATATGAGGGGTTAACCTCCTCCTAATACCCCGCTCTTTACGCTAAAGTAATCTTATTAATTTTAACTATTTATTCTAGGAAGGGGGTTACGAGGAAGGATCTTTCCAAGGAGGAATTTGTCATGGGGGAAGAGGATTTCTATAAAGGGGGCCCAGGATTTTCTAGCATTATTTAAAAAAAACAATGAAAAAATAGATATAAAAAAGTTTTTTCAACTGAAAGTAAAGAGCAGCATTAAAACTTAAAACGAAAAGAAAATATTACGCTTATGAGGGGTTCACGTCCTCCTAATACCTCGCTCTTTACGCTGAAGTATGTTTAATAATTTCAACTATTTATTCTACGGCCTTTGGGATTCACAGGGAGCAGGTAGAGGTAGACACTTGAAAACACCTTTATAAAATCTGGTTTGATGTGTAGAACTATTCTGCAAGTTTCATTGACCCAGGGTAACGGGAACAAGGCTTTTGAAGCCTTTTAGCCTTCTTGTTACAAAAAAGTAGAACATCCTACGCAGAAGTCATATGCAGAACATCCTATGCTGACTGTTACTATTTGACTGTAGCAGCTTTGTGCGAACATTTGTACTACGGCATATTTTTTAGAATAGCAATTCGGATGAACAGCAGAATTCTGTATAGCTCTCTTTCTTTCTTTTTTTCCCATCACTAATTAGCGTTTTAATAACACACATATCTTCTCTGTTCTTTGGAGACCATGGATACTTTCTGAAAATAAATTTTGTGTGGCCTATTAGTTATTTTTTTATTTTTTTTCTCTTTTGTTCTTTCAGTATATGACTATTTTTCCCTGAGCGCCTGTGATCCGTATATATTTCCCCGTAATTTGCAGGTTAAGGGTTCTTTTGGAGGGATTAGTATAGTGTATTATTGAATGTGTATTGATTATAAATAAATCTTACCGTCATTTTTTGATCGAATTGATTACGTGAATTGGTTTAGTTTTCTGTTTTAAGGTTTTCGAATTGCTTTATTCCATTGTCAAAATATATAGAAATATTTGTGCAATCACCAGTTTTGTCATTTTAGGCAATTTAATAATAATTTCTTTTTGACGTTAATTGACACTTTGACAAATTTTCTTTGACCAGCAAGCATTCTAAGATTCAACAATCTATCTATCTATATATATAAAAATAAGTTTTTTGTCTATGTGTCTTTCTACAGACGGCATGTTAGTATGTCAATAGTAGTGATGATAGTAACACTAGTAGTAATAGCACTACGCAAATATTGTCTTTCAGTTGAGCATCGCTCTCATCATATTCTGAAAGTTCCAACTGATCACTCTAAGCCTTTCCTTGGATGTTGTTGACGTGCCCTTTTGACATTCTGCATGCACTGAGTATGTTTAATTTAGTTCACCTCCTCTCAACACTCGCTGCTATTTTCTCGTAAGTGACCTTAATCTTAGTAGTAGTTGTAGCATTACTAATAATAGTAGCATTAATAGAAGTAGTTGTATGCCATCTCCGTATTTTATTAAGGGCATTTCATTATAATTTAGAAATTAAGGCATCAAAAGTCAGCTTTGAGACTTTGGGCACCCCCTGATCCCACCCACAAAAATTTGCACCAATATCTCCCTACTGGCTGGTGCATAAATAAAGAGTACTGTGCTGGCACCTTGGAGAATAGGCATAAGCGATGCCACGCTAACAACCCTGCCTTCTGCTTTGTATGGCTCTTGCACTGTATGTTATAAAAATGGCCAAGTTCATGGCCCTTTGATTGGTTCTATACTGAATTCCGAAAATATTGGAAAATGCTTATAAATGTCGTAGACACGTGATTGACATAACTGGACTGGATACGCTCTCTTTGGGGGAGCTAGGGGCTGGGGTTCAGGGCTTTGGTGAGTTTGGTGCTTCTGGACGTACTGGGACGATGAAAATTAGTAGGTGTGTCAGGGAGCTGAGGAAATTGTCTTGATAAAGTGGTTTCCCCCGATTCGACCATCTGAGGTTCTGAAGGGAGATGAAAAATTAGAAAAAATGAGATCTTTTGAAGGATGAATTTTGATATGCATTTCGTTGGAGTTTTTGTGTACAAAAATCTTCTGGTATGTTCACTTGGCAGCATAGTGCAAATTCTGAAAGTTTGGGACGGCGGCTCGCTGTGTATGACAATTAGGCTGCAGCTATCGAAGAAGCAGAGGAAATGTCTATTCAGACTTGTTATCACAGTCAAATAGTTGCAGCATGGAGACAGCTGTGTCAAGAAATTGTTGTTTGTCTCAAAATGATCGTTACTCGTGAGGTTATATTGAACTAGTTAATCTTGTTTCTAAAGTCTTATTTTAAGTTCTGTCAACACTGGCCAGCCTCACAAAATTAGGCCACAGTCCCTGAGATAAGCAAACGCAGTTTAAAGATTTGAAGCTGTTTGACAAATGATGCCAAGGTGTATATCGAACGAAAACAAACAAATTAGGAGTTATCTAGTGATTTTGCAGACGTCGCCAACGATACAGTTGATACGATTATCGTATACTAGATGCATCGAACAGGCCAATTTAAATTATGCTTCTTTAAACTTTTCGTTGCATTATCTTTTAAAGGACATTCTTCTGTATAGTTTTTATGCTATCAGTTACATTAAAAAATTAATGTATTAAACTAAAACAACACATTTTTAACGAATATAAGTAGTGAAATTTGGAAAATCACAGTTGGGACTTGTTAATTGTAAATCAATCTCACTCGACCAATGCATACAACTTCGTTTGTGCTATTTTCGTCTTATTTGTCCGTATTAGTAAAAAAGAAAATCCAAATTCTCTTCTACAGAAAATAAAAAAGCACTTCTGCTGTTTCGTATTTAAGAATAACTTGAAAGATTAAAAACAATTATAATATAAAAAATTAAAACATTGACAATCGACAAAATGATGCGTAGTCAATACATACATGTGTTACGAATCAGTAGTTAAGAAAGAGTTAACTTTGCTGTTGTTTGCAGTAATATTTTGTCATCTTTATACTAATCACTGGTATGATGCGTAGTGCTGCAATGGGTAGGTAAGCTTTCTGAAGTAAACATTCTTGAAAGAATGAAAGTTGAAGCGTTCATTAATTGAATCAGATATAAGGTAGATAACTAGCAAGACCGGAAGTTCGAAACAAGTGGACATTGAGAAATTGGGACACGTCACCACTCGGGGAGGGTGATGATACAAAAATTTGGGGGGGGGGGGGGGGATTAGTAAAAATGAGGCTGAGTTCCCAGCTACGGCGTACGTCCCTGCTTTGTACCCTGACGTTAGTCTAGGAAAATGCTTTCCCCGATTAAGCTTGGGGAAATGAGTATATTTATATCAATCAGTATGATTCTTTTTCAGATGGGTCTGGTATGCTTTCGACTAAAGGGTTTGAACGAACGGAATAAAAAGCTACTGACGAACATAAATGCATCTGGAAAACTCCATATGGTTCCGGCATCGCAATGAATTGGTTGCAATGGGTCGAGGGGAACGCGTTAAAGGGGTGGTAAATTACCAACTCATTCTTTGCAGGGCGTGTAGACTTTATCGCCAAAAATAATGCGCGGGTTTTCAGACTCGACCAAGATTTGTGCAACGGGACCAGGGACGACAACATCGCCGGCAACACTTGGCGTATGCATGCAGATAGATTCACCCGTCACATGGTGAACCTGGCAATAGCGCGGCCATTCTTAAATGAAGTGTGCGACTCCGAAAGGAATGGGGACAATATACTCGCCCAATAGGTACTTGTCGAACGCTTCGGAAAACCTTGAGTGATTTTTTTTTCAATCTACGAATTTGATCAAAACAACTATACGTGCACTGACTTATAATAACTAAAGACAGAAATGTGGTATCGTAAGCTCATTGGCTCTTTCAGAAATTCCACCAATAAAGGTCTCCTAAATAATTTTTCAGACCACACTGCTTTTTCTTTATAAATCATTCCAAATGAAGATAAGAAAAACGGGTATAATATTTCAAGGAAGGTAGTATAAAATAAAAAAAAACATTTTTTTATTTCTTTGGTCAATGGCTCTTCTGTATTGATTTGGAGGTCCAGGAAAGGGGGTGTGGGGATGTCTGCTGTGTTAAGAGAACTAGGTCTATTGAGGATTTTCTCAAAATGTACAGCCCAAACCTCAGAGATTTCATCAGGGGCTGTAACCACCTTGCCATTTTCATCTTTAACTGGCCTGTTTATGTTACATTGTTTTCCAATGATTTCATTGGTAATGTTGTAAAACGTTTGGCTGCTTCTTCAGCCATAGCTGCCTTCTTTTCTAGAAATTCCCATTTATCTTACCTCACAACTTGACTGTAAGCAGACTCAAAGTTTCACTGAAGCTATTAATGCCGAAACTTCGAGCAAATCGAAGACGCATATTTGGTGGCCTCTCGTTCCCTCCCTTTCAATATTTCAATCTCAATGTCATATGTCGATCCCAAAATTGTGGAAACAGGCCATTGTGATAGCCTGGATAGTTGTTTTCTTTCAGTCTAACTTTTCTCCTCCCCGAAGTCGAATTTTGAGGTCACCTTGCTCCAGTACCCTCTGGAAATTTCAACTCACTTCCCTAAGCAATAAGCGCCCAGTCCGACTAAGCGCGCACCAAAAAAATTTTGCTTTTAAATAAGCGCCCAAGGCGCTTCATCGGTCTTTTACGGTAATGCTAACTGGACGAGTCTTATTGAGTTCAAAATAGACTATACATTTATTTGAAACTCTCCAGCACCGATTGAAATAGACAGAATGCTCAATAAACCTGGTAGTGTCACCTGACGGGAATATTTTAAGCCAGGAACACTACCCTTTCTGATTACCCTTTGGTACCAACCACCATTGGATCTTGAAATCTGTATGGGGAGCTCTTCGAACGGGGCGATGAGCGCGCCGCGCAGGGCCGCCGGCTCGAGCCGCGCGCCGAGCGCTTCGTCCACCGTGGCAAGCGCAGAGTGGCCGGGGGCGACTTCGTTCAGGGCGGTGGGGTGCGGTGGCGACGTCGGCAACGCGCGCATCCTAACAGGCGCTCACCGCGGTAGCCGAACCTCGACGCGGGTCCTCTCGCCCAAGGTGCTCTGGACGCCGATGTGACCCTCGTGCGCCTGGACGATGCGGTGAGTGAGCGCGAGGCCGATGCCATGACAAATTCCATAAATTACAACCCTACCACCAAAAGTGGTGGTGGTCGTGTCCTCTCCAGAGGCATAGTTATTGGACCTTTCAACTATGTTCAACAAAATGGCTATTTCAAAAGTTTGATTCAGATTTCTTTGGGGAAAATGGACTGTAGGAGGGAGGCTAGTTTACCTCTAATCATATTGGTAACCTTAAAAAGGCACTATCGTTTTTAATTTTCACATGAATGAACTTCCTTCAATTGTTGGGGTATTTTTCTCCTGTTTCGAAAATCATGTAAATCTCTTCATTCGTAAATGATTCCAATACTATTATAAGTATAGGCCGTTTCAAGATGCGTTTCGCCAAAAGTTTTTTGCAGAATAGTTAAAGTTTTCTGCTGGTAGCTTAACGCTAATTTATAATTGCCCTGTTCTGTATAAACCATTCCAATCTTTCGATAATAGAAAGCTAATTCAGGATGTTCTTTACCTAACGTATTTTGTATGACAGACAAAGCTTTTTGATAATGAACTAAAGCCAAATCATACTTTTCCTGATTAAAAAAAACGTTTCCAATGTTACCATAATGGAGGAATCGGGATGAAGCTTGGTGGATAGAATAAGCAAATGTCCTTGATACGTGATTGACGTAATCATACTGGATTCGCTCTCTTTGGGGGAGTTGGGGGGAAGGGTTCAGTGCTTTGGCGAGTTTGGTGCTTTTGGACGTGCTACGACGATGGAAATTGGTAGGCGTGTCAGGGAGCTGCACAAATTGACTTGATAAAGTCGTTTATCCAGATTCGACCATCTGGGGGGCTAAAGGGAGAGAAAAAATTAGAAAAAATGAGGTATTTATGACTTATGAGTGTCGGCACATCACTCCCCTCCATTGTCACCTCTCCGTTCGCGTCTCCTTCATTGATACACATATACTCCGTCTTACCTCGGCTAACTATTATCTCTCTTCTCTCAAGCTCGTATCTTCAGTTCTCAACCTCCTCATCTACTTCTTCGCTACTCTCACATCAAATCAAGATATCATCTGCAAACATCATGGTCCAGGGAGATTCTTCTCGGACATTGCCATTCAGTCTGTCTATTACAATCACAAAGAGGAATGGGCTAAATGCCGAGCCCTGATGCAATCCTAAATCTTAAAACATCTTTTGTTTCAAGGTACTACAGGAGGATCTACAGGAGTGGAGGGAGCACCTCCAAGCTATAAGGAGGATAGAAGTAATATACACATAGTATATACTCTTTTTACTGTTGTTATTGTCTTCTTTTTGGTGTTTTGTTGTTTGTTTGTTGTGTTTTGTTTCGTAATCTCGTTACTTCTCCCCTCTTTCTCTCGCCGCCTTTTCTTTATTCCAACTCCATTTTTCTCTTCTTCTCTATACCTAGGTGATATATCTCTCATCATCTTTATCTTAAGCACACCATTTAATTCAATGTCTCCCTCTACCTTTACATCACCTACAATGTCGAGCTCAGCTTGAGGTCGGTCGTTACGAATACCTACTCGGCCATCTTGGAATACAATCGGATTTGCACCTTTGTGGTAGATGGCAAATGCGTGCTCAAAATGATTTTGTTCGAGAGTCAATTGCGCGCTGCGAAGCAGTAGAGTCTCTTCTTCATCAGACGCATGCATCGCAACACCTATGCGTGTCTCGCCAAGTAGCTCCGATGTACCATATACGTTGACGTTGCTCTTTTGAAAAAAGCTTCTTATTGTTCCAAGTAAACGACCCTTGTGTTTCAGGAGTCGTTCTTCAGGAATTGGGACAAATTTTAACGCAAGGAGCGACATTTTGAAGAGGAGGTTACCTCCTTCATATGCGTAATAATTTCTTTTTGTTTTAAATTTTAATGTTGCTCCTTACTTTCAGTTGAAAAAACTATTTTTTTTTTAAATTTAACTTCTGATCGTTTTTATGGCACTTGGTATTTACCAAGTGACCTATTGCGATCGCAAATTCTGTCCGTCTGTCGGCCTAACACGTCCATAAGCACCAAACTTGCCAAAGCACTAGACCCCCCTAAATCCCCCAAAGGGAGCAGATCCAGTCAGGTTATGTCAACCACATATCTATGACATTTGCTTAATCTACCCACCAAGTTTCATCCTGATCTCTCCACACTAAGTGTTTTCCAAGATTTCCGGTTTCCCCCTCCAACTCCCCCCAATGTCACCAGATCTGGTCAGGATTTAAAATAAGAGCTCTGAGACTTGAAGTTCCTCTAAATATCAAATTTCATTAGGATCTTATCACCCCAGACTTTAGGATGAGAAAAAGAAAGCGAAGTTTCAAAAACAGTTTGATATGAAACTGGGGTTTAAAATCTGGTGAATTTAGAAGATGAACGCACGGAACTAAAAGGTATGTTTATAAGAAGAATTTATGAAGCAACAGAAGATCTTTTCCGAAGAAAACTTAAAAGTAAGGCTTATTCGGAATCACCGAACTAAGTCGCGGCAAGACCATTAGACCTTACCTTACATTAGATCCTCATGTGCCTCCAGAGGCGCCCAGGGTGTCCAAGTCGTCTCTGAAACCCATACCAAATATTATACAATAACAACTGAATTAGCTACGGACACTGAATTAATTCAAGTTCACAGCACTTAATTAATACAAGTCCAAAACAGGCTTTAAAATCCAATGAATCCAAGGAGATGTTCATACTTTGAAGACTGAATGAAAACATTGGGGTGGTTAAGGAATTTCTGCAACTCTGTTGGCCTTAGGCGGCTTGGTTCTGCAGTGAGTTGTTTGTATTAATTGTATTACCTATTCTAAATTAGTTTTTACCTTGGAAGCGTACAACATACGGATAGGGCTGGTTTGTCTTCTAGGGGATATGTTAAAGAACCTCGATACTTGCTAAAGCAATCTTGTTATACAATACATATGGATCTCACATGCCCGTTGGCTGCATATTCATGTAGAGGCCAGGGCTCTAAAAGAGTAACTCATCAGATATGCAACACCGTATGGGGGTGTGGTGGTGGGGTGGTGGTGGTGTTGTGTTAAATTGGGGTAGCATTATCACAGTCACCGAGAAAGCAAGACTCTTTACTAGCTTTTATCATGTAGCATCCAGATATTAGTGCCGACTTTAAACTATGATAAATAATAATTCACTTTGTATGAAGTGAGCAATCCCTCACAATGAAATCTGCAAGTTAATTGTGCAATCTGACACTGTACAATACAAAAGATAATCCGATTAGGTTCATAAATTAGTTACTTTTAGTTCAGATACTAAACTCATATTTAAAAAGGCGTTTTAAGTAGTTTCATAATACCCGGAGGACAAATGAACAACCTCGACCATCAAACGTGACTAGACCAATCAGAGCAGCTAAGGGTATTGAAGGGTATTGAAAAAATGTTTAAAGCAGCTCCTTGGCTTGAATAGTGAGGAAAATCCGTAAATAAAAAAAGTTTTCAAAATAAAATCAAGTTTTTACGAAAAACTAAATTTTTGTACAACACTGTAGTAGCAAATGCTATTAAAATCATTTTGCATATGAAGATAAAAACAGTACGTTTAACATAATTATATAAAACGTAATAATTCTTCAAGGGTTTTAATATGAACAGTCCCATTTCCTTTTCGTAAATAATTACTCTTTAGAAAAAAGTATTATTACTTTAATTACTGTTGCAATAACATCAAGGTGTTGAGGGAGGGACCCATGTGTTTTAGCAGTAGTTCTTAAATAAAATTGAGAAAAAATTGTAGCTATAGAGTGTTGAGGGCGGGACCCATGTGTTTGAGCAGTAGTTCTTACAAGATTGAGAAAAAATTTAAGCTATAGCGTGTTTAGGGAGGGGCCCATGTGTTTCGGCAGTAGTTCTTAAAGAACTTAGAAAAAAATTGTAGCTATAGCGTGTTGAGGGAGGGACACATGTGTTTGAGCTGTAGTTTTTAAAAAATTGAGAAAAAACTCAAGCTATGGTGAAGGACAGCGAGGGAGTCGTATTATTGGCATTAATGGACCTCTGGCCCGTCATGCTGAAATTGGGGATCGCGTTGTTGTTATTGGCTACAAATGGATCAATGAGCAAGAGATATCAATAAATTACCAACCCAAAGTATTGAATTTTGATGAACAAAATAACCCCCTTACCTCAGCGCTCACTTCTATCGTCTGAACCCAGACGCGTTTTTCTACAAACTTGGGGCTGTCAAATGAATGATCTTGACAGCGAACTGATGTTGGGAAAACTCAGAAGTCGTGAAACCGGTGTAATTTCAGTGAGAAGATGTCTAAGTCTCTTTTGATTAGCGGGCCGAAAAGTCTTTTGCAGTATCTAAACTGAACTGATTCTAGCTTCTCCGTGGCTTCCAGGCCCCATAGCTCAGCTCCATAATGGAATGCCGTTTTAATTTTCAAATCAAATATTCGCTTAAACATTTTTAATGACTTCGACTTTTTCACTAGGTCATTACGTAATATTGCACCCATTGCTGTTTTCCCCCGCTTTGATATTTCGCTCGCAGGTTCCTGCCAACCGCAGTTAATCAGTTGTGGTCTATGTAATCAGTCAGTTGTATTTTTGCCAAGGCATTCAATTGCAATCAGTTTCAGTAAATCAATCTATGTAATCAGTTGTGGTCTATGTAATCAGTCAGTTCTAATATTTGCATAAACATTCAATTGCAATCAATATAATCAATTATTTTCAGTAAATCATCTATGTAATCAGTTGTGGTCTATGTAATCAGTCAGTTGTATTTTTGCCAAGGCATTCAATTGCAATCAGTATAATTGCAATATATCAGTTTCAGTAAATCATCTATGACCGACCGACTGGATATTCCCGTTTTTCCTGTTCATCGTGGGTGTGTCGGTGGCGATGGCGATCGGCCGACGCAAAGACTCAGGTGGGGGTCGTGGCGTGCTGGTCAGGAAAATTCTGTGGCGATCATTGCTAATATTTTTGATCGGACTGTTTCTTTCCGGCTACCCGTACTTCGACCTGTCAACGCTGCGCATACCCGGCGTGTTGCAGCGCATCGCCGTGGTCTATGCGGTGACAGCACTTTTGTTTCTCGTGCTGGAAACGCGCCGAATGCTTATGGTGCCTTATTAGCCTATTTTGATCGCTTTGTGCACCATGGAATGTACGCATCTAGTGTATGCAAACTATGTCAAATTTGTCCTATTAGCCTATTTTGAACGCTCTGTGCACCATGGAATGTACGCATCTAGTGTATGCAAACTATGTCAGATAGACCTTATCAGGCTATTTGAACGCCTTCTGCACCATGGAATGTGCGCATCTAGTGTATGCAAACTATGTCAAATAGGTCTTATTAGCCTATTTTGAACGCTTTGTGCACCATGGAATGTACGCATCTAGTGTCCTTTTGGTTTGCAGCATTCACAGTTTGCCCTTTTGGTTTGCAGCATTCACAGTTTGCCCGATTCGTTTGCAGCATTCACTGTTCGCCCTTTTGGTTTGCAGTATTCACAGTTTGCTCTTTTGGTTTGCAGCATTTACAGTTTGTCCTTTTGGTTTGCAGCATTCACAGTTTGCCCTTTTGGTTTGCAGCATTCACAGTTTGCCCTTTTGGTTTGCAGCATTTACAGTTTGTCCTTTTGGTTTGCAGTATTCACGGTTCGTCCTTTTGGTTTGCTGCATTCAGTCAAAAAACACATTTAATATAAATCCATGAGCTTCAGAATTCAAATGAGATATTGATTTTCTACTTTATTGGCTAGTAATGGAATTAGAAAGCCCACACTTTACCCATCCATTGGTGGAAAAATATCTATCTCTTCTTTGATTTGCTGCTATAAAATAGACTTTGACTCCCCATTGGGTAAGAATTTCGAAAGTCGCTCCTATTGGTTGAGGTGACAGCTTGCGCTTTCTAAGACTAAGTTCAAACATTCAGTTGTAAAATAATTTCAGATATATTCGAGCACCATCTAGCCGCTGCCGGACACCAGGTGGTGATCGCCAACAGCCGGGGGCCTGAGAGCTTGCGCGATCTGGCAGAGCAGCTCGGGAGCCGTGTCACCGCCGGGCATGTCCTGGAAGCGCTGGACAACCCGGTCGTCATCCTGGGTGTGCCATGGACAAGGGTACGCGACGTTCTCACCCCCGAAATCGATTGGGACGGCCGTGTGCTCATCGACGCGACCAACATCTTCACAAGCTACGCCCCCAATTTCGAAATCGACGACCTGGGCGGTGATTCCGGGCCCCTCCTTTGTACTGGTTTATAGGCTAGTATCTCTGTGATATTTCATCTACTGACGTAGACACATACCCAAACTCAAAAATTGCCAAAGCTAATGCCTAAATAAATGTAAATACCTTATAGGGACCCTTGTATAAAAAATCCTTGGAAAGAACAGTCCGTTCACGCGACGACAGATTTGGAACTACTGCCAAGTGATCATATAGCATAACCAGAAGCGAGGATAGATAGCTCTATCGCCTGTACAAATGATTAAAAGTTGTCACTTTGTTTGTTCAGCGCCATTTAAAGCTATGATACAAATTCCAGAGCTAATTTATAGTCATTCATTTTTTCTATATAAAATGGATTGTTCCTTTATCTTAAAAGGGATAGATCCTAAAAGGGATTGGCAATATTTTTATTCTGTAAAAAGTGTTCTTAATTGGTTTGTTTTTACTGTACCATAAATTCTATATTATTTTGTGTTTTCAGTAAAGCGCTAGTTTTCATAATCCTAAAAGTAGAGGGAAACATAATTGGTTGTTTTATTTGTGCTAGTTTGATTGATGAATATTAGATAGGCAACTTTTCATTACCGCCCTCAAGATATACAAAAAATGTCAACTTAATACCCTCGGGTTTGCTCAAGATATTGATGATACATTCTTTTCACAAGCACCATGTGCGTAATGTCTTTTGACTATGTTCAACGCCCCCCTCAACAAATCTGGAAAGTTTACTTTAATACCCTAAATGGTAGTAATTATGGTAGAGGATAAACCCCCGAAATATGAAAATTAACCCTACTAGTGCCTGGGCTGGAAAGTTCAACGCTCTAAAGCTTCTTTATTAACGGTCTCCATGGCACCAGCCTTTTGTCACGCGTAATTCTGATTTCATCGACAATTTGACAATAGTGTGGCTTCAATATACAGAGCAATTTGTTTATTGCATCTTATTTATGTTATTATATTGAAAATAAGAGTAGGATCGGCAGTGCAAAGTTTTACATTTTAATTCAAAATTTGAATTAAATACGGAAATATAGATGCATCAATTTGAATTCTCAATTTACGGTGGAAAAAATCACAATGTAATCAAAACCCCCTCAAAAGAAGTTTTTTTTTAATAGAAGGTTTGACGAGCTAACCACCCCTGGTATTTTAATAGCTGATGTATAATTATGCTCCTTTCTTCATTATTTAATTTCCCCTTGACTGGACAATTTCACATTGGGGGGGGATTTTCTAGGGGGAACTTTCAGCGGGAAGGAATTTCCGGGTGGGCGAGAATTTCCCGGGGATAATCCACAGGACACCGTAATGAGAGTGTATTTGTGAGAGCAATACGTTGCGGTTTTGGGAAAAAACACAAGGTTTTTACGACAAACATTTTAATCCAAGATTTACAATATATCAAAGTTTGCACTGATGTTGCCTACTTGGGGCACCTGGCGATTTATCTTGTCATTTTAAACGTTTACTACCGATTTTGCTGAAAACATTAAAATCACCAATTGCTGCACCTCAAATAATGGAAGTCTATAGTGACCTGAGGAAATGTGTTTTCCATAGAGATTACGATGTTTTAGGTGAGTGATTCTAATCACAGAATTTTTGTGGTTTTGGTGTTTTAGATTATAGTTTTGGTTTTGAGATTCTGATGTTTTGTAGTAGAATGACTATGTGGCTAGTAGACTAGAATGACTGTGGCAAATTCTTCAAAATAAAGCTGCTAATACAATAGGTAGATATGTCCAGGATGTGCATGACACCTGTGCTTGCTTTACGTCGCTGAAGCTCCTTAATATCGGTCAGATAAGAGATTACCAGGCTGCTGTATTTGTGTTTCAGTGTATGAATGGCCTAGCCCCGGATGTCTGTAAGAGTTTTTACCAAATAAATAGTGATCTGCATAATTATGGAACAAGGCACAGTAGCGATATAGTTGTGCATTTACGTCATGGGATCCCGTCTTCACTCTCAATGAAACAAGGCTTTAAAGATTATAGCCTAAGCCTCATTGAGTATACACTAAACCTCATTTGCATACTTGCATGAGCAAATATTCAAGTCAAGATGATTATATGACTGAATTTTTTATTTGGGTTGAATGAAACTGGTCTTTTGACACACGCTTGGTATAGCAAATTGGAAACATTTTATAATACGCACAAAATTTTAATGAGCCAAAAAGCTACAAATCTACCACTCTTTTTTCTTCTTATGACATGCGCTTGGGTAAAGTAAACCAGCGAACTTATGTCACCAATGAACTACCATATTTCTTCCTTCGATTATGTAATAGGATTCTTGCAGTGAGCGATGTTTATGTCAGTTCAGTGAGCATAAAAGAACAAACTTTATAAGTGAAAGACATGACAACGGTGGTGATAGTACATTTAGTAAAAGCTTTATTACCATCTTTATTAAATTTAGCGTAGAATTAGGGTGGTTTGCTCGTCATTCAATGGATACGATGGTCGGAAGGTTTAATTCTCTTCGCCGCTTATCCCTATGAAAGATTTTTACTCCCTTGTGTCATAGATCGTAGTTCAATAAATTTTACTATCAAAGTGGTTATGTTTTTTCTGGGCTACAAGCTGATTGTGGATTAAATCCTTCAAAATTCCAAATCTTCTTTGTTTCAATCCTTGTCTGATTGATCTCAATTCCTTATATTCATCTCCCTCTACACAATCAAGGGGTTGTGATGCTGCTATTTTTTGCATATTTATCAGTCATTTCGTTGCCTTGTATACCTATAGAATCTTAATAGTTCTGTTGTAGGATTTGATACATTACTACTAGTGCTCAATTGTTTTATTTTAGCTTTATGCAGCGCCTGGGGCAGGGCCGCGTTGCCCTTGCCGAAGAAGCCGAAATTGATCGGCAACCCCTCGACGGCCTGCATCATCCGCATGATGTTCCACGGCCCCGGCGTGCAGGTGGTAGCGTTGGTGCCGGTGGCGGGGCCGGTGCCGCCGCCCATCATCGTCGTCACGCCCGAGGCCAGCGCGTCGTCCACCTGCTGCGGGCAGATGAAGTGGATATGCACGTCGAGCCCGCCGGCCGTGAGGATCTTGCCCTCGCCCGCGATGGCCTCGGTGCCCGGGCCGATGGGCAACGAAGTGATGTGTATTGAGACGAATGAAAAACCACTATTTATTTGGAAAATCTTAACAAAAAGTACAAAAAAGTATGTTTATGAGCATTAAAAAAAAGGAAAAAATATTAATAACAAGTAAGCTTATCAATTCAATGTTTAACGTCCGCTTGTTTCATCTTTTTCCTCTTCCTTTTCAATATGTAAACAAATTACTAGGCAAAAAATCTCTTCACTTTCATGATTAAGGTTTCTTAATTTGATGGGTATATCCACTTTTTTTCTGCGTCTACTTTACGTCGGCCACTCGCGCCTCGGCGCCGGTTCCATCCACCACGGTACCGCCGCGAATGATCAGATCGTACTGCATGCCCCGCCCCTCGTATTGGTGTGAACCCGACATTTAACTACAGGCGGGATCACAGGGCGAGGTTCCAGCACGGTTGAATGTTACGCTTTGGACACGGCGCTCAGACGAATCCTGGCGCTGACAGGATTCGCCATTCGTAGAGGAAAAGACTGGACGACGGCAGGTGATACCACTCCCGGAGCGCTTCTTGGACGTCTGACGAAGGTCACCCGTTTTAAGTTTTGATATCGCTCCTTACTTCCAGTTAAAAAAAAACTTGTTTTTTATTTATTTAATAATAGTATTGAGCCAGTTACGAAAAGGCCTTTGAGACAGGCTGCTAAAAATGCAAGGTTGGCTCTGAGAAATTGTATTTAATCGCTTTGTTCTGTTTTGTTTGAATGAACTTCTGATCTCACGTCACTCTTTTTGTCAGTCCTGGTTGAATTAAATAAAAAAAAATATTTTTTTTAGCTGAAAGTAAGGAGTGACATTAAAACTTAAAACGAACAGTTTATCTTGACAATAGATTAAAGTAATTCGAAAACCTTAAAACAGATACCCAAAACTGAGGTTTATTATAAATTGTTGAAATTTAGCATGCTTTGCGCGTACAGATTTTTCCAAATGTCAATTGAACATATGACGTCTGAAAAATAAAGAAGAAAAATAAAACTAAAAAAAGAAAAAAAAGAAGCCAAGGGACACTTCCTATACAGGAGTTTCGGACAGGGCTGTTCAAATACCATAATGCTTGTTTTGATCAGATTCTATTTTTAGGTGTTAAGGGTTACTTGTCCACTATTTTTTTTCCCGAAGCGGGAAAAAAACGTCCTAATGACGGCAAAGTTATTTAGACATCCTAAACAAACTGAACAACTTTATGGTAAAGGGTTTCTCGGTAAATAAAGGCAATTCTTGGGGTTTTTGTTTTGGAATAACGTCCATGTGAGTTCCGACAAAAACTCCAATATTTCAGCAATCAATTTTTGGCTCAGAAACAAAAACACCAAGTGGTGACAGGGGCTTTATTTATTTATATTGCGTCATTTATTCAAAAAAAAATTCCTTCACTGTTCACCGGAGAGCCCCGTCGTGTTACGGGTCACCCTGATTCCCGGTGGAGGTGGATGAGCGCGCGATATAGGCCAGAATCCCGACCGTGACAACCCTGTAAAACAAGGCCCTTCGCGCATGGCTGACCTGCCTGGAGCGGGGGTCCGAAGGAAGGCCCCCAACCCTAGCGTAAAGTTGCGGGATCACTCCCACTTGTAGTTGAAGCTGACTGAGATGCGCTCGTCTTCGGACATGTTCATCGGCACCTCGTGGCGCAGCCAGCTCTCCCAGAGGAGCACGTCGAGTTCAATTATCAGCCTTTGCTTTTTCCTTTTGATTGCATTTCAAACTCAGGCGCAGCACGATCACAGCCATCATAATCATCATGCACAAACCAAGAAAGTGGATGCGCAGCCCATGGGCGGCGTGAAGGACTTCTTCATGGTTTATGGCAACTGCGGTATGTGTGAGCGGCGGATAGAAAATGCACTGGCAAATGTCAAAGGCATGCATTCTGCCGATTGGGACTTGGAGACCAAAGTGCTGACTGTTCAGTACGATAATGAAATCATAACCCTTGATGAAGGATTCGGTCTCTTTGGTGGAAGTGTGGGGGGGGGGGAGAGAAATAATTCGGAAAAATAAAAAAAAAGTAGGTATTTGTAACTTACGAACGGGTGATCAGATCTTAAAACAAAATTGATATTTAGAAGGATCTTGTGCTTTACAGCTCTCATTTTAAATCCTGACCAGATCCAGTGACATTGATGGGAGGGGGAAACCGTCATTCCTGGAAAAAGTGAAAAACAAGGTATCATACGAATGAGAGATCGGATCTTAATGCATTTTGATGTTTAGAAGGACCCCTGTATTTTCTTTAATACTTGCTTAATCTCACGTGACTTGTTAAGGCTCTTGGACCCAAGTTGGGAACCTTCAAAATGTCTCTATTATCATGCAGACATAGGTTGAGGATGCCAAAATCTCGTATGACGTGTTACTTTTATCGAGTGTGACGTATCTCACGTGACCTGGTAGATCTTACGATCCTCTAGTCAAGTGGTGATCCCCCGCTTGAAACTGAGGACAACGTACACGTGGTTGTTATGCAATACTTTAGGAGATAATTTTTTTCAACACTTTTTTTCCATAGCCGGTTTTCACCGGATTGACGGAGACGAACTTCGCACCGCGCGTCTTGATCTGCCCGAGGCCCATCTTGATCGGGTTCGAATCATGATCCTCGGCAACGCCGAACATCATGAAAAACTTGGTGTGCTCCCAGTCCGGCTCACCGAACTCCCAGAAGGATCCGCCGATGGAATATAGCCCCGCTGCCGCCATATTGACGGAACAGAACCCGCCATGGGCCGCGTGGTTGGGGGTGCCGAACTGGCTGGCCCACCAGCCGGTCAGCGACTGGGCCTGGTCATTGGAAAAAAACCAACTTAATTTATTTATCATTTAAAAATCGACATAAGAAGAACAGTACTATCTCGTTATTATTGCCTTGTTTAGACTGAAAACAGGTAAATGCACTAACAACAATAATCACTAGCAACATTAGTTTGCTAGCAATTTGATTGCAATAACAAATGTAGGCCATGGAATATTTTTATATCAGATATGCAACATTATTTTCTTTACTTTGCTTTTTATAATCATATTTTCTATTCTGCTAGATTTTAACAGATGGCATAAGATGTATTCTGTCTATCTAAAGCAAAACATAAACACTAACTAAAAGTCAAGTCTCTTCGTGCGGGATAAAAATCTGTTTAAAATAGTCCAAGCTCCATTATTTCTCATTATCAGTGATAAAGGAACCGGCACACTTATTTCATATTCACTTAATTCGAATTCCATTACTACACGTGCTCTACAGTAAACAGGGCAATCAAATAGAAAATGATTAGGCCTACATGTTTTCATTTGACCGCACAAGCACCATGGAGAGTCAGTTTTCCCAATCCTGTTTAAAAAATGAAGCAATCTCTTCAGCATGGACAGCTAAATTCAAAATTCAAGTACAATAAACGATTCGAACAGATAAAATGCGGACCACCATTCACCACAATCCTTTACGTTGAACACTCAAATCATTTTGCTAGTCTATCGCTAAATGATGCCCATTCTTCACATTAAATGCCAAGAAAAAGTTTACAAAAAAAATGAAAAAATACATTAAAATTTTGTTTATATGTATTTTTGTTATGGTTTTATGAATCACAACAGAAATTTCAGGGGGAGGAGACCCATCTAGGGAGGCGTCCCAAGATGAACAACAACATGGGAAAAGAGTATGCGTGTTAATCGTTCATCTATGGCTTGGGTCCCTATATTATATACTCCCCATTAGTTTTGGAGAACTGTAAAAGCCATTTGTAGATTCACTTCGCGTACTTGACACGCTCTTTTTGGTACCTAGTACTGGTAAAAGGGCTGTAGGAACGGTCGTATACGGTACGAGTTTAAGCTCTGCGATTAGGGAATTTGGAATCTTACGAAGCATATTTCAGACTGTGTTCCTTCACAAAAAACGGCGATTCCGTATATGTCCCTGGTACCCTGTCTATTTGCGCCAGTAACTGTAAATAAAATTCATCTGAGTCACTAGTATCTCCGTCAGTTGGTTCAACAGGGGCGTATACTACTATAACCGATACCCTGAACTTTTTAGTTATAAAATGAGCAATTAGTATTCTATTATTAAAACCTTCCCAGCCTTAACAAGACTTAGCAGCTTCATTATTCATCATGAGCCCTACTCCCTGTCTATGTACCCCATCCTTCCTGCGCGAGGAAACAAATTCTATGTCACCTAATTTCATGCTTCCTACCGTTCTAGTTGGGTAACTCCAGCTTTTTTTTTTTTTTTGCAAATACATTGTGTCATGCATAATCGTAATCAGGCATGCAATAGCAAGCCTGAACTCGAGAGGAAATTTTCAAAAGTGGTTTACGACCAGGACTCAAAATATAGCTCTGGTCCTACTACACGAGTAATATTTTTGTCATATTACCATTTCAAAACAAAAAGCCCTCTCATACAAAATGGTAAGAATTCAAAATAGGTTTAAAATATTTTCAGAGACCAAAGAATTTCAACATGCCGAGAAGAGAGTCAAAATTATCTTTTTTAAAATTTTCAAGAATCACTATAGTTTCAATTCACAAATTAACTGTTGTTAAGACCCTAAAAGAATTACTGAATTTTACATAACTATATCTGCATGCATGCTTTTTATAATGTTAAAAACACTATTGGATCTTCCTAAGCAAGATCATGTTACTGCCATTTGCTACTACAGTGTTGAACAAAAATGCTTGATTACATTTTAAACATTATTTTTTTTTTGTTACAACATTTTTTTAAATACTTCAGTTTTCCTTAAAACGAGCCAGAAATAATTAGGTATGTGAGGGGTTTCGCCCCTCGTCGATACCTCGCTCTTTACGTGACATTCTAGAGCCACTGGGTCGATACGATCACCCCTGAGAAAAAAGACACGCATTCTTGATCCTTCTTCTAACAAGAAATACGACATTCCACATTTGTTCAGCTAGTAGCTTGAAACCTCTACAGTACGGTCCTTTAATACGCTGAATCTTATGTTGTGATTTCCATTAAGAATATACGACTTTTAGGGGGTGTTTTCCCCTTTTTTTAAAATAAGGCAAATTTTCAATTTTTGATGCTGATGACCATGGTGCCCAAGATTCTAAAGAAGAAGAATTGAAACCGTCCCATGGTTACGCTTTTGTTTGTATACTTTTTTGTCAAACTTGAAGAGGTAATTATAAGAAATTAATGTTACAGATTTAATTCTTTGTTTCTTTACTATACTACTAATAATAATAATAACTCACTGCAGCATCAAGCCGCCTGAGGCCTACACAGCTACGCACGCACCTCCTCCAACCTAATCTATTCAAGGCCTCATTCTTTACAACCTCCCAGGAAGTTCCGTGAAATACCAGTGAAACATTATGACTCGGTAAAGGATTTTGTTTCTCGTGCATAAACGGACCAGTGCGTAGGGATTCACAGAGTCCCATTTATATTTCTTTGGTAGAGGATGGGAATATACACTGGACACCTTCAACACAAAAGCTTATTTCCAACCTTCATCCAAAACAGAATATCGTTGTACACCATGTTCTTCTGTGGTAGATGCTAGCGAACGGTTTCAGGGTTACAAAGATTCAAAGACCCCTCCAATTAGATCAAAAGCCATACATGATGATGTTGTAAGAAGTAGCTTGTTTAGAACTTTACCTGTTTTCTTTCTATGAAGGGAAAAGTAGAGGAGCATTCCACCTGTATTTACAGAAGACAAATACATATGTCTTTTATTTAATGGAGGTAAAAGGGTGTTTTTTTTTTATTCATTTATCTTGTTTTCTTTCCGCTCTCTTTGAGGGAGTTGGGGGGAAGGGTTACTTCTAAAGCATTAACAAGAGCTAAGAGCTCATATGGTAGGAGCTCTAGCATAATTCTAAGAATCAATAGATTGCTTTAAAAGGAAAATCGAACGTATAATTAATTTGCAATAAAAGCTTTGGCAAGTGAAAATTTGAGTAAGCGTGGCACCACCATGCAGTCTACACCCCGATGCCGGGTGATAGGGTTAGGAATTCCCTCCCTCTCAAAACTAGACTCCGACAAATAAAATACTTACCCGAACAGTTAATTACTTACCCAGCCTCTAGTACCGATAGGTATCCCAAATCAATTTGTCCCTTATTTCATTCGGTATTCTAATAATATTAGCTTGACAAATATTTGATGCAATTAATTTATAAGACCGGTCCCTTCTAGACTCAAATTTTGCGGAATATTTGAGCTTCCTATATGTAACTGTCTGCAAAATGAATGAACATTTAGAGGCTTTGAGGGGCTCGGGGTGTTTTTCCACATGTGAAAAAAGTTCGGAAGAATTGGAATATAAATTTTTGAACCAAGACTAGAATATTAGAAGGTACAGTGGCCAAGTATGTCTCTGAAGCTTTAGCACTCCGAAACACGGAGGAGGACCTGCTAAATGCTTTTAAAAAAATAGTAAGCTGTACGAAATCTGGTTTGCCCCTTTTTCTGAATAGATTTAAATTAAAATACATTCCAATTCATTGAAAAAATGAATACACGATAAGTAATTAAATGTACGATAATAATGAGTTGTGAAAAATGCAGACAGTTAGATGGAATACGAAGCCAATTACGATTAGCGACAAGAAGATGCGGTGAATTAGAAGCTGAACTTGAACGAATCCAACGAAATGATCAAGATTTTAAAGAAAAAATTGCAAAAATTGAAAAAAGAGAAAGAGATTTTCAAAGTTTTCAAGCGAAACAAGGCAAAAATGAAGTTGAAACACTGCTGCAGGAACTCGACAAGATGGAGTTTCATGTCTACGAGACCGGGGAAACCATCAAGGCGAAACACCGGCCGATTGTGATTATCACGTCTAACAACGAAAAAGAGCTACCGGATGCTTTTCTGCGGCGCTGCTTCTTCCACTATATCGCATTTCCTTCAATTGATACATTGCAGCAGATTGTCGATGTTCATTATCCGGGCATTAAAAAACGCCTGGTACAGGAAGCGCTGACGCAATTTTATGAGATCAGAGACACTCAAGGTCTCAAGAAGAAACCATATTTCCATAAATTGAAAATGGCAATTAAAGTAGACGATGATTTTCAAGAAGAAGCAGAAACCAGCGATGTTATTTTAAAGAGTTGAATAAAACAAATTTACAGTGATGTTAAAAAGAACGTTTCATTTAACACAGCTTCTACACAGGAAGTTATCCTACGTTGGACAAATAATACAATTAACGTTCGTTAAATGTTACAAGAATATTTGGCTCTATACCCTAAAATTATCTTCATCTCAAAAAAGCTGGCAAAAACAAGAATCAGTCGAATAGGCAACAGAGAATGCTGCCCAGTAAAAGCTACGAGCCGGAGAGACTTTTTCTGGCCTTTGAAAAAGGGATGCTCTACCCCCAAAAAGTTAAGCAATCTTACTGAAAACCACATCAACAGATTCAGAGCATCACAGATTCCTACTGAAGGGGTTCAAGCTCCTATCTACAAAAATATGAAATTTTGTGTTTTTTGCCAGAAAAAAGATGACTGATGCATCTTTTTGTTTTTATAATTTTTTCCCTCAGTGGTCACATCAAACCAGTGTTCCTGGATGAGGGCTCATTCAAAAGCTTTTTTTGGTTTGTTTCTTCTTCAGGTCTTCTTCCAACTGTGAGCTACCCACCGAGCCTATGTTTAATCAACGTTTATTCACTGGTGGATATCAGATAGGAAAAAAAGAATGCACTATTAAATTTTGCATTCAATAGTCTATTCAAATATAGTAATTGTTATGTCTAAATTGCATCTCAGCCCCCCTCTCCCAATGGGGCCAGATATAGTCCTGCGGTATACATAAAAATGTTTGCTTTTTTGCTTATTTCTAATCGACAGTTAGTTCATTAATTTCAAATGAACAACTTGCTAGTTAACCCTGGATCGACCCAGTTACGACCTCGCTTTTATAAGCATAGTCAACTCCATCTTGTTTCCCATTACAATCAATTTTGATTCGACAATACGACTTGCGGAACACTTCTCAGAGACTGTTTTTTCGGTGAAATGGTTTTGAAGAAGCGGCAGGAAAGGCTCACAAACGTGAAGACCACACTCAAAGATCTATGGCCAGGCATTCACCAGCCCAACATGATCACGCGTTGATATCGCCCTGTTCCTTTCCCAGGCCTTGCCTCATCCTATTTGTTTCTAATATACCAAAATACGTTGGAGGTGTCCTTTAACCCTGTTGGTTTATTTTTTGTTTTACTGGCTTATTTATTTACTTATTTTTGCCAGCCAACCACTGTTGTTTGTCTCTGAAGAAAAAGCCCTCCTTTTTAAAACTGAATTAACCATGGATTGGTGGTACATCTAAACAAACAAAGAAATACAGTAGAAACAGACATAGAACTACAGTTTCTGGAGGCAAAGTTATAGAGTTAGAATTTCTAGGACTACCCTAAGCGAGTATTTGACACTAATTATAAGACAAGTCGTCATAAATAAAGTCTTTTTATTATAGAAATATTATGTTTGGCGTGACTAATCAATCCAAAAAGCGCCAGCAGCATGTTTATTGTTACTGCTCATTCTTTCAAGTGAGATAATAACTAAATTTGTTGTCAATAGTATTATTGGTATCAGGACAGATTTTTTTATTAATGTAAAAATCTGTTGATTTTAATTTTTACTTTGAAAGCTTAAAATAATGAATTTCCAAATTGCACGCCTCCTCAAGACCCGCGGCCAACTGGTCAAGGGAAATCAAATAAAAAATCATAGCCAAAAAAGACACAACAAGCAATAATATAAATGAATAAATAAATCTTAAAGCGAGTAATGCTTAAATTGAATATGCAAATCAAGTTTAAAACGGAAAAAAAATATTTTTTTTATATATTTTAAGTCCTTGTTTTTCTAAGAGCTCCATTTTGAACAGGACCTCTCCAAACCCACCATACCAGAAAATGCAAAGTTATTATAATTCCTACGATACAAAAAAGCCAGATTAATAGCACTCAATTGAAACAGCAAGAAGTAAGTTGTTCGGCTGTAGCGGCCCGATCAAATGCAGCTTTATATCTGGAAAACGAGCGCGCAAACCCGGCCAGCGTTCCATCGCTTCCTGAACCCGGTTCTCACCGAAGATCCGATGCCCCGCCAAGCAAGCCGCCTCGACCCGCGCAAACGGTTGAACCTTGCTTACCGCGACCAGGGTGACATCGGACGCCGCGCGGTCAGCCCGACCGGCGGCATTGGAAATTTTGGCGTTAATGTCTTCCAGATTGGCTGAAACCTCGGCGGTATCATCCGTGGAAACCCGCGTAAACTAGAAATAGGAAGACGGAGCACTGATGGGTGGAGTCTCCATCCTCTGTAACATACAAGTGTACGAAATGAATTATAATTATAAAATGCAAGCGCTTCATAGTAATACTAAAACTTGTGAAACAAATAAATTATAATTTTTAATTGCTTTATCATTACCTCTACTAACAGTGATGTCTTTTTTTTGAATAGACATTTTTATGATCTATAATATTACTCCATGACCTAGACGACTCATAGTCGTGTTAAGCATTTTTGGGAAAATTGTAATTAATGTTGGGAATTGGGAAGGGTAACTCAAGAAAGAGGGGGGAAATTTCTCCAGAGGAGAAAAATCATATTCAAATATTCTTGCAGCAAACTCAGGTTCCTGTTTGGTCTTCAAGTACTGACTTTGTTTCCTTGTCATGGGCATTCTGTCTGAAGTGAAGTACGTCTACGCAGTATACTGATGTCATTTGGCTGGTTGGGTTAAATTAAATTTCTGAAAAAAGTGTCTCTGAGTGGTTGTTAAGTATGTGCTGCAACAGTCTTTCACGTGAAACAGAACGGCCAAAACGCCTCATGCAAAATTCTAGGACCACTTGGTCGATACGATGACCCCTGAGGGAAAAAAAACAAACAAAAAAACAAATAAAGACGCACCCGTGATGTGTTTTCTGGCAAAAAATACAAAATTCCACATTTTTGTAGATAAGAGCTTGAAATTTTCGTAACAGGGTTCTCTGATACGCTGATTGCGATGGTGTGATTTTCGCCAAGTTTATATGACTTTTAGGGGATGTTTTTCACATCCCCTATTTTTCAAAATAAGGCAAATTTTCTCAGGCTCGTAACTTTTGATACCGAATTTATTCGTCCAGTGAACATATTCAATGCCCGCATAGACCGTTTTCGGGTGAGAAAAAAGCTTGCCTATATCGAGCTTTACTTGAGGGGTGAAATTTAACTGAGCTGACACATCATCATTGGCACTGGCCCAATCGGCAAAGCCATCGATAACAAAATCCAGCTCCCCAACACTGATTGGCAGCTTCCAGCTCAATGTAAGTTGGTAGTTACCTCCTTCGAGAAGCAGATCGCCGGCACCGGCGCCGACCTCGGCAGCAACGCCATGGGGCTCCAGCTGAAATTGCAAAAAAAAATCATTATTTTGTTTCATTATTTTTTTGTGAAATATTAAAACCTAAGTTTATTATCCAAAAGATTGCTTTTTTAACAATAAAGAATCAAGCTTTAGTACTTGTTTACAGCAGCTACATAAATTTTTAAGCTTACTAAAAATTAAGCAAAAAAAAACACAAAACAACGGGTTTTAATTTCAACAAAGCATTGAACAAAAAAATAAAACCAAACAACACTTTAATAAAAAAAATCCGAATATTTTAGCCCCACGTCCGGAAGCCAGCCGCACAAACAAGCTTCACACTATACAATTTATCTTTTCTTTATTATTTAAGTTTTAAAAAATACATTCCATTTACAGTATCTTAAGTGTGTGGGTTTTTATTTAATTTTTTTTACGATGGAGTTTAATCTTTTATATTTTTTTTTCAGAATTATTAAGTTGAACCTGTTGATATTGGTTGTGGCAGTCGTCTGTCTTCAGAGTTTTGCTTCCCGTTGGAAATCTAGTTGATAATTGTTTAATGCTGGATTGCTTTTTGAATTAGATTTAATTCAACTTTTGTATATATATGTATGTGTGTGTGTCTGTGCGTGTGTATTTACTTTTTCTCATTAGCTCCCTCATCTTTTTCTCATTAGCCTCTCATTAGCTCTTCGACAGGATTTTACAGACATAGGATTTTTACGACAGGAATTTAGAGACATTAGCTCTCGTTGATAGGATTTTAGATTCGCTGTCATTTTTACCAAAATTAATTTGGAAGCTACCTGTGGTGCTGGAAGAATTACCTAATGGACCCTTTGTCTTGGAGACTGTCAGCCGACGCCGAGACTCGCAAAATGTTTTTGACCCGGCTCATAGGATGTTTTTAAAGGCAGCCATAGAAGGTTTTCAAAGGCAACCACAGGAATGTTTTCAAACCAGCCCACCTTAAAGTTTTCAAAGGCAGCCATTGGAAGGTTTCAAAGGCAGCCATAGGAAGGTTTTCAAGAACACATACAGCAATACTTTTAAATGTAGCCATAGGATGGTTTTTAAAGACACAGACGGGAGGGTTTTTAAACCGACCCACAGGAAGGTTTCTAAAGACAGCCCCATGAAGGTTTTTAAAGACACCTTTTGGGTAGCTCTTAACTTTCCTTTGAAAAACTTCTTTTGTGAAAAAAGTCTAATACTACAAAATACAGAATTGTAATTAAGAACAAAATTATTTGCATATATCTTTATACCCTTCGGAATCAAGAGAGCAGAAATCAAAAGTGCAATAACCAAAACCGTAGAAAAAAAGAGTTGAGGTGTTGCCTATTCAAAAGTAAAAAGTAAACGTGAAACACAAAACTTAGTCATCTGCAAATACTTAGGATTTGTTTCTATCGTTCTCTAAGAAAAAGATAATTATTTAAGAATGAAGGAATGGCGGCTATTTATTCACTGATGAACACATGAACGTCAACCTTAAAGGAGTGTGGGTAGTCCGCAAGAAAGAGATCATGGTTGAGAGATCATGATCCATGGTTGATTTGTGCTCAGAATTAACCTTAAGGTTAACGAGTTTTACTAGAACACGGTTTTCGAAATTAGTCAGTAGCAATTCTGCAGAGCGAAACAGACTATTAACGAAAAATATTAAGACTTTGGAACTATATATCTTAAAAACTGTATATAAACAGATCCAGATTGGAACTTACTCCAAATCAGGATTTCCTTGGGTGTTATGTTTAAAAACCTGCGAAGGGGCCCCACCAAATCAGGATTTCTAAGATTGTTCTTTAAAAACCTTCAGGGGGTCCACTAAATCAGGATTTCTTCGGGTTTTACCTAATAGTTTCAATAAACAAAAACCTACTCTAAATCAGGATTTATAAGATTGTTGTGTCATAGTTTCTTTGATTTTAAACAAACCTACAAGGATCAGGAAACTTTCAGGGACCGCTAGTCAAAATGCAAAAGCAGGTGTTACATCTTTTTTTTTTCAGATTAATTTTAAAAAAAAAATCAAGTTTCTTCAACTGAAAATAAGGAAGAAAATTAAAACTTAAAAAGTGCTTATCAGTGCTTTGAAAAAACTTAATATTCCAAATCGACGTCCCTTGTGTTTCAATACTCGTTCTTAGAAAATTAGGACACAATTCCAACTTCAGCGTAAATAACGAGGTACTGAGGAGGGACCAACCCCTATCCTTATGAAAACTAAGCAGACAACTAAGACTCTTTATTCTTAAACAATGTCTGTCTTCGCACTCGTGCATATCACTGAAACATCAATTAGACTGATGCTGGTGATAGGGCTGCTCTCTGGCCTGTCGTTGGATGACACCCACCTGCATTTCTTCTCGCGCCTCACATGCCTGGCCAGAAAGACAACTACAAAGATCATGAATAACGTGCAGCCCCCCAGTATTACACATGCACCAATCTGCATCACAAGAGAGTCCGTCTTCTTGATAACTGTTGCTGAGGAGAGTGTTAAGCCATCGAATCCAACCAATAGCGCCTCTAGTTCAAACTTGGGGAAATCAAAGTCACTTGGAAGGTTAAACTTAAAGCGAAAAGAAACTATGATAAATAAGACATAGGCTACCGGCCCTAAAATGTCATTTACACTTTAATGAATATAAACTATATTTAGAACAGTTTTTCTTTTGTCATTATAGCATTAAAAAATCAAAATTTCTCAAACTTCCGGGAATTCTTTCGTTTATACATAATTGTGTTTCAAACAGTTAATCCAGTCATTAGGCTAAAATGAATTGTAGTTTTATCAGTGCATTCTGCACTCTTTTCAAATGCATAAGAAATCAGTTGGTTAATCATTGTCTGTCTTTTCCAAATTTTGTAAGTATTTTCTTCGTGTTCCTATTTGGTCACGTTACAGTCACATCTCCAAACACTACGGAGTTTTTGAGATATGTTATAAGATGGATATTTTAGAAAACATATTCAGAAAGCGATCTGAGTCAGTAGTCAGTATTTATAATATTCAGTAACTCGTTTCTAATCTCAAAGCGACCATATTTGAAAGACTCATTTACCCCACAATCATGCCCCTTGACTATCCGGATATGAACCCCTCTTGCCCCCCCCCCACTTACGAAACCGCAGGCGGACGCGATCGCGCTGGCTATAGATACGGGTTTGACCCTGCCGTTCGGGCGAAATGAGTTCCTGATCCTCATAAAACCGGATGGTTCTGGTGGTAACTTCGAACTCACGGGCAAGGTCGGTGATGGAGTAACTGTCAGTCATGGTGGCTCAATCATCTTTACGCTTACGTAAACTGAAAGCTACATGCTTTCGGAAGCGGCGACAATCGACAATTCCTTGGGCAGTTCGACGCAGAATGTGCTGCCTTCGCCCGGTGCACTGGTGACATCAAGCGCTCAGTTTGGTTTCATTAGAGGAAAATCAACGGAGCCGGCGATTCATCAACTTTTGCTTGAGATAAATGTTGCAATTGACAGTGATCAGTATGCGTTGGCGGTATTTCTTGATGTCGCCAATGCCTTTGACACAGTCCACCATCGTCTGTTGTTAATGAAACTCCAAAAATATGGTTTTGCTTCAAAACCTTTAAATTTTTTCAAAACTTATCTTACGGGTAGAAAACCTGATTGTCATGATCGAATTAATGATATCCGTTCGGAAAGTTTTTTGACAAGTTGTCTTTGTTTTTAACAAATATCTTTACTTTCTCTTTGAAATTTTTCGGATTTGTTTTTTGGAAAAATTAGAAGGTTAATTAAAACGTCGTTTTCAAAGGAATATAAAGTGTGTGATTTTTTTTTATTAAGTCTATACGCAGGCGATAGAAGCTTCAAGCAGGGCCACTCCCTGCAGGGATTCTCCCCAAAGCAGGGATTCTCCCCAAAAAAAGTTGGCTAGTATTTTAAGTTTTGATGAAATTTATTAATGAAACGATTTCCAGTCCACCCAGTTTTAAGCGGGCAGTCATGTCGTCAATAAGTAGACGTCATTTTTGTGTGTCGACTGACGTCATGCTTCCGACTGACGAAATTACAGACCGGGACATCGGGACACAAATGACGACCGGGACACCGGCACATCTATCTATATAAAAATAAGTTGTCTGTGTGTGTGTGGGTCTGTCGGGTGACGTCATGTTTGTCTGTTGACTGACGTCATGTTTTCGACAGACGAAATTCCAGACCGGGACATCGGGACACAAATGACGACCGGGACACCGGCACATAGGGAATATAAATGAGAACACAACCATGAACATTTTGTTCTTTGAGTTCTTTGACCTTATTTGCAATGAAATAATACTGTGCAGATTGCAAGGTTTCAAGGAATGAAGATTTCTGAATATAAGCAACTCAAAATATCGTTTCTGCATCAGAACTGAAACAGTTTTCTAAGAAACTTGAGATTAAAAATATAGACAATGATGAAACTATTTGTAAGTCCTCCTTTTTTCAAAAGTTGTTGATATTATTAAAGCAAAATTAAATTGCAGACTTACAAAATTATTTTAATTTCATTTTATGACTGCATCGGTAAACACTTGTCTGCGTTTACGTAACTGCTCAGAAAAGCTTGAGGCCAACAAACCGGTTGGAATAGCCACCATACCCATACTAACTAGTGTAATAGCACCACCAAATAAGCGACCAAGGGGAGTCACAGGCACGACATCGCCATAACCAACAGTTGTTAATGTCACCATTGCCCACCACATTGCAGCAGGGATAGAGCCAAATTTATCTGGCTGTACATCGTGTTCAATTAAGTAAATACCGCATGAAGCAATGATCAGCACTACGGCCATCTTTCTAAGCAAGTTCCTGCTTTCTCGTGCATTTCCTTTTTCTTAATGAAGAAAGGATTAGATGAACTACTTTGTTAGACTACTCAATGAAAATAGCGTCATATATATACTTTTTTAGACCACAAATGGTCATTTAGATTAAACTTTATTTCGATATTGACATACCGAAAAAAGGGAAGCCTTATGAACTGGGATACATATGATCAGCCGTGCTAATCGACCATTTATGTCTGAAAACCAATAAATATTCTTGATTTCTCAATCATAATTTCTTGATTTTGAGTTAACCCTCTCCTCCCCACTCCCCCAAAGAAAGCGGATCCATCCCAGTTATGTCAACCATGTATCTAGGACTTGTGCTTATTTTCCCCATCAAGTTTCATCCCGATCCCTCCACTCTAAGCGTTTTCAAAGATTTTAGGTTCCCCCTCAATGTCACCGGATCCAGTCAGGATTTAAAATAAGAGCTCTGAGACACAATATCCTTCCAAACTTCAAATTTCATTAAGATCCGATCACTCCTTCGTAAGTTTAAAAATACCTCATTTTTCGAATTTGTTCAGAAAATTTCCCTCCACATGGAAAATTATCCCCTTGGAAACCCTCCCCAGCACAAAATTACCCCCTCCCCCACCCCTGAAAAATGTCTGTATACATCCAAATAAGAAATACTATATATAAACAATGTGCGAATTTTATAACCTAAAGGCGAATTCCCAGGGGCTAGGGGTTATGTTATCTTCAAAAGCATAATTATGGTGTTTTCAACTATACTAAATAAAATGGCTATCTCGAAATTTTTATCGGACGATTTTGGGGGGAAAGGGGTCGGGGAAGGAAGGCTAGACCCATTATATAAATCCCATCAACACCAGTTAACACTTAAAACCCAAGTGTTGAGAATATCATACAAGCTACAATAAATAGCATGAAAAATGAGATCATTGACAAAATCCCATCTCAAGCGGCCTTTCAAGAACTTGTTCACTCATCTTTAAAAAACTTAGAAACATCATTACAAGCTGAGATCTCACAAACTATCGAAAAGATAAAATCACAAGTGTCGGCCCTAGAAACCCGAATGTCCGAAAAATGCTCACTCTCTGAAATGCGTTCCGAAGTCCAGACGTGGAAATTTTTTTAATAATGTTCTCATAGAATTTTAGGTGCATTGGGAGTGATATTCTTATTTACACAGACTGGAAACTGATAATATATACACAAGGAAAAAAACGGTATAATTTTCTTATGATTAGCTCAAAACTTAAATCTGTAATTCCATGGGTCAAGAGAACCCCAATCCTCAAGAAAAAAGAAGAAAAAACATTGGATTCCCCTGAAAAGGGACAAAAAAACTTTTTTTTCGGTCTGAATGGCTTAATGCTTACACCCATAAGCTCATGGGACAGGACTGAGGTACTGCAGACGCGTCCTTTTTTATAACCTGCATGCACTTAGGTGTTATCATTTAGTTCAGCATCCCCCTGAATATTCCCAGAAATTTTCACCTGAATACTCTCAGACTTATTGGAGATCCAGCATCAAGTTCCCCCTCCCCCGTTTCTAAATAATAAAACTCATATATTTGTAGTGGGCAGCTTGCAAGATTTACAGCTTTTGAAGGAACTAAAATGGATGGAAGTGGGTGGCGGATGGCTGTCCTCTATTCCCTTTTGAATTTTTGAGAGGGCATTTCGTAACAAACCACCTTTTGAATCACCACCAACGAGCTGCTGGACATAAAGGGTCTCTTGTCTAAAGAGACAGGATAGGTACCCCTCTGTAAAACAATCTAATTAAATGCAAAATGCCATCAATGACGGTAATTATGGTGCTAGTATGGTTCTATATGGTGCTAGTACAATTATAGTGCTAAGAAAACAGAGACCAGCGTCTGCAAAAGTTTACTGTTAACCCAGAGTTACACTGTTTTTAAATTTTGAATTACTAGTCGCGGTGCAAGACTTAAAAAAAAGGTCAAACTTATTTCTAAGCTATTATATATTCGTCATATTTTGTTTCATTTCATTAGCATTAATCGAACCTCACTTCCCGAGTGTCTATTATCTAACCGGTAAGGACTCTTTTTTCTTCACAGGGGCAATTGCCAACCGTTCTACCCTTGAAACGGCGCCCCTGTTAAAGCATTGTATAAACTAAAGTATTTCATTATGACTTCATTTTTCGACGATGTTCTCTTTAACAGACAATTACCAAATAAAAACAAAGAAAATGAGCCAACTGGTGGATATACATACCACGAACTGTTTGATTTTAAATGTTCATCTTGTTTGTCTTCATGTGTTTTCTATTTTAAATAACAGTAAATTTTTACCTGGTTTTCCAATTTGTTTTAGTAACACTCGATTAGTTCTGGGATATAAGATTATAGGGTTGTCAAAATTAGCTATGATTAAGATGGATACTTTTTAACTTAAGTCTAAAAATTTTCTCTTTGTGCCCAACCTTTTCCATTTTTCGAGAATTTAAATAATTTTTGTTATTTTGTTTTTTTTATCTATTTTTTTCAGTTATGCCGTCGGAATTTAAAATAAGAGCTCTGAGACACTATATCCTTCCAAACATCAAATTTTATTAAGATCCAATCACCCGTTCGTAAATCACCTGATTAAAAATCACCTGATTTAATCAGCATGATTTAAAATCACCTGATTTAAAATCAGCATAAGAATTCAATTCTTTTAATGTAGCCATTGGTATCAAAATTCCATTTTTTTTAAGTTTCTGTTACTCTTGAGCTCCTTAATACAGATCGTTGCCACGAACTGTTTGATTAGATTAAATTGATAACAATAAATTTTTTGTCCGTTAGATTAGTTGTGTTCGACGGGTTACCTGTTGCTGCTTTAGTGAGCGAATGGCAATTCGCTTTTTTTGAACCGCGCAGTCCTTCATCGTATCAATTTTTTTGCAGCGGCTGAAGACGCCCAAACGTATCGCCCGTCCCAGTGAGATGATTCCATGAACTCCTGGAATGGTCGATCTCGAGCGGTATTTCAGACGATAAGCGTCGTTCGTTACGGAATATCTCGGACTGACGCTAACCATCGGATCAACACCGATGAAGCTGAGACAACGAAGCATTTTTCACTTGTTTTGAATCTCACTGTCGCTTGTCTGACCGCAAGTGTCTTTGCTCTTTCTTTTGTTTTTGACACGTTCTGATCCTCACTGTTACTTGTTTTCTAACCACAAGCGCCTTTGTTCTTTACTTTCGTTTTTGACACACTATGATTCTTGCTGTCTCATGACTTTAGGCGCATAATTCTTTCCTCTTCGCTTTCGTTTTTTAATTCGCTTTGGTCCTCGTTGTTACAAGTCTTCTAGCCGCATTTTTCTTCTTTTTTTTTAATTTTGGATTTTGCACAGTCCGTGCAGCCCGGCATCAGTCAGCGTCCTCGAACTCTACGGGCTCGACGACGTGGGCCATGATGTCGTCGACAACGCATTGAATGTGTTGATCGAGCGCGGAATAGAAGATCTGTTTTCCACGGCGTTCCCCTCGCAACACCCGGGCGGCGCGCAGCAACATGCCCGGACCCGGTTTGCGGTCCGGATGATCGGTGATGTTCCAGGGCTCAATGCCGCCGCCGTGGAAGGGGCAGGCGTAGACGGCGTCCACGGCCGCACCAAGCTGGCTAAGGGCTAAGTTCTTATGAATGTTTTGCCAAAATTAAAATTTCCTAGTAAAGAAATAGAAATTCGGGATTTGACAATCGACATTTCAGAATCGTTCCGGAAATTAAGCTGAAATACAGAAATTCTGTGCTGGGTGCTCGAAAAGTTATTATCATGTTTTTATACCAGGGCTGTATCTTTTTTTGTGGGAGGGGGGGTCACAAAGGAATTTTTTCTTATTGAAAAAGAAATTTAGCTTATTAAAAAAAACTTTAAAAACATTTTTTTTTTTCATTTTTCTTATGTTTTAGTTCTTGCAACTAATCTGCTCTGAAGTGCAAATTAAGGTAAAAGCATACTGTTTTTTTATTCTACCTGTGTTAACTTATGCTTGTTGAAGTCCAACTTTGTTATTTCTTGAAATTTATGTTTCTTTTGGCTTTCCTTCTGGAGAGTAGGAACGTGGTTTTCAGAATTTTAGAGTTATTCCTTTAGAAATGGTCATGCACTAAGCCAGTACAAGAAAATCTGAATTTTGGGAAATATGACCATGCAAGTGGAATGGTCTTGTACAGCATATTTAATATTTGCAGATCAACTCCACATAGTCCTCGGCGATCTCGACGCTATGATCGTCGCGCACCCGCTGAAACAGCGCCGCCCTGCGATCGGCGTCGCGCAAATCGATGACCGGCGCGTTCGCGTCGCCGTCGCTCGGACCGGACTTCACTGGATCTTTCGCCACCCGAGGGTCCCCGTCCCTAAGTCATCCCCGCGATTGTGACCACGGGCTCAGCTGAGCTTCTCCGCCCCACTTCGACAAACAATGGTCCACGAACCACGTAAGGGAACAATCAACCGACCGGTTCCAGGGTTTTAATGCTGCTCCTTACTTTCAGTTGAAAAAACTTTTCATGTTTAATTTTCAGTGTTTTTTAAAATAATGTTAGAAAGTCCTACATTGAATCCCCCCTTCATTGAAATTATCTTCCCCCATGACAAATTCCTCCGTGAAAAGATCCTCCTTCGTAACCACCCCCCCTTCAACTTCTCCCTACCAAAAAAGTCCTCCTGAAAACGTCTGAACACTTCCCAATAGCCATTAGTATATGTAAACAACGGTCAAAGTTTGTAACTTGCAAACCCTCCCACAGGAAGGCTGACAAGGATAAGCGATTACAAACGTGTGAATGGTTCTGTAATGTGCATGAAAATGACGAAAAGTCTCTTGAGAACGTCTGGTTCTCAGATAAAGCGAATTTTTTTTCTGCTTTTCGGGCAGGTCAATAGCAAAAACAATGTTTCTTGGGGTTCGGAGTTTCCAGACAAAGTGCTTCAAAAGCCACTACATTCTGTTAAATGTACTTCCTGTGTGTCCATGAGCAAACACGGGATCATCGGGCCTTTTTGGTGCAAAGATGATGACAGCCGATCTCAGTGAGATGTAAGATTTTCTACTCTTAACAAGAACAGATAATTTTGTTAACTTGACAAAATTATAGCGCTATTGTAATCAAAAGCAATGTGACTCGTCTAATGTTTCTATCTCTATTCCAAATTGGTACTTGTGTATTATACGCCATTCACTCAAGTTTACGCTATCTAAAACTCGAGAACAAGCCGGTTTCTTCGTTAGTTTCTTTCAGCTTAGCGTTGAACAAGACAAAGACAAGTGACAGAATAGATGGGAAATATATAATTTGGGCTATATATTTGCACCTGAAAACAAATCATTCCATTAGAAGAAAAAACGCTGCAAAAATTACTATCAATAGGAGTCGAACGCAAGACCCCTCTGGTAACTAGCTGAAAATTTTACCCGTAGACTAAGACAGCCACTGCATTTTATTACTGTGTATTAATTCTTCAGACTTATGACTGTTTAGTAAGAAAATTGTTCCCTACTACCTGAAATACAATATTTTATTTTTTTTTGTTCATGAAAGTGTGGTATTAAGAAATAAAGTTGTCCTTAGATAGTTAGAAATATCCCATAATCCCAACCTTGAGTCCCATATTTTACCTGTCATTTTAATAATACTGACACAACTAATATTTAATGTTTGATTAATATAATGTTTGTTTAAACTTTCCTGTGAGTCTTTTTGAAGGTATAAATTATTTTTGTATTGACATGCTAATGCTAGCTCCGGCTATTGTAGTGAATAAATATATTCTATTCTTACATTATCAGAGCCATTTTCTCCAATGAGGTTTTTCCTTCAAAATCTATAGGTTTTCTTTTCTTCACTTGGAAATGTTTTCTTTTATTTTAGTGAACATTACATCAATAGAAATAATAACAATAGAACAACGCTCGAATGAGCGGTTACCTTGACGAGAAAACAAGGGTTAGCGTAAAGAATCAGGAAAACAATAGAATCACTGACCAGAACAACCGGCAGCGCCGCAAGAGCGATCCATGGCAATCACGACTACACCGATGACCGGGATGATCAAGGACAGGGAAATCGAGCAGCAACTAGGGAGCTCGATCTGCTGGCAGGCTGGCAGGCGCTTGGGCTGAGGTGCTTCTTTGGTTCCAAAAAGAAGCACGTTGAAGCCAAATATATCTTGTTTTCAAAGTTTGGTTAGCCTTATTGTTGAAACCTATTACTGTTAGTAAATTTATGCATAACTGTTATTGTTGCCATACTTCACAATTACAAACTAGCGATATTTGTTATTTTAATTTGAAATTGATTGAAAATCGTTGTAAGAAAACAGAAATGACACATTTTGGTGATATAGTATTAGACGAAATTGCTTTAGAAGGGCTAGATGGCATCACCCTTTCAACCTTATGGACCCGCCTTAAAGCTAGATTGAAGACAGAAGATATCTGCTAGCGAAAAGACATTCTAATTCTCTCATATGGTATTCTGCGGTCGTCTAATTAAAAAAAACAAAAAACAGTATAACTGATTCTTTAGAAAACTTAAGCTGAATATTAAAAAAAAGTTTGAGAAGCAGTTTTCCTGAGGTATTAGCAAAATAAAAGAATTACTTTCTTGTATTTCTTGTCTAAAAAATTTAATTTGATTAATTTAAATTTGTGACCTATATACATATTTTTATTATGTCTTAAGAAGAATTCCAAGAACCTTAAGTATATGATCACAAATCCTGCAGCATATTTGAAAGGTGCAATAATTATGTCTATGGGGAAAAGATGACCCCCATAACCCCTTAAGAAGGGGCTTTAAGCTATTTGCCCATTGTTTTCGTATAATTACTGACTCTTATTATTTATAATTATTTTTACTTATACTTATTTTAATTATTTATTGACTCTTTCTCTTAACTCTACTTTCTAAAAGAGTAAGAAACTTTAGCGTAAAGAGTGGGGCATTGAGGAGGAAAAGCCCCTTTCATATACAGAGTAATTTCTGTTCGTTTTAAGTTTTAATGCACGGCGGCTTGTGATGCCTCATCCCGTCGATGAGCAACGGCCGTAGCTGGGACACCTGTGAGTAATATGGAGGCATTGTCCTTGTTCGATGAACTTGTTTTGCTCCCAGTACTGCTACTGCCAACGGTCGTGGCTTTGTTGTCGGGTGGGGTAATAATCCCAAATCCTGCAAGTTTGATGGGTTGTTTTTGACTACTGTGAATGTAGTATGCTTCACCATTTGCTGCTGAAATGAAGGTATGGCTCGCCGTTGGATCAACAAAAACATGCATGATTCGACCCTTAGATTTCTTAAAAGGAGTTCTGTTACATTCTGAATTTGATGACGTAAATTTCATCATAATTTATCACCCTTTAGGGATTGATTTTACCCTCTTTCGACCGTTGAAACATTTTTATAGGCTGACAACTTTTGATGTGTAGCGTTAAGCTTACGGAGTTTATTTGTAATCAAACAGTTCGTGGTAAAAAAACTGTAAGTACGAAGCGACGTGGCTCAATAGTAACCGAAATTAAAAACAAACGGAATTTAGATATGAATAGATATGAAACAGTTCGTGGTAAGCAAAACCAATTAACAATTAGCGAGAAAAAAATGACTATTTTTTTTATTTATTTATTTTACCCCAGGCTGATAGATTGCTTATTAAAAATCTTATTTATCTGGTTTTTTGACAACCCGGTCGGATCTTGTTGTTATCTGTTTTTCTTTGGGCTCAGTTTTCTTCTTTGGTTTTTCTAGTGATATTAAGTCAAATTTTATATACTGTTTCTTAAGAAATTTCTGACCCTTCAGTTGTACTTTAAATTTTTTATACTGTTTCTTAAGAAATTTCTGACCCTTCATTCTCAAATGGACTGTTAATATTTTATCTGTTTAACTTATTCTTGGTTATGAATTGTAAGCGCACAAGACCATTGGTATTGCAATTTTTTTTATTAGCGACGACCCTTTGAATTCACTAGTTTAAAATGATTTCCGAAGTGATGTGTATGTATTAAAACACACTTTCTTTGTTTTTTTTTATTTGTTTTCGTTTTTTACGTGTTTCTCTTTTACTGTAGACGTGAAACACTGAAGACATTGAAATGCTGCAGATATTGATGCAATATCTACGGTGTTAGTGCGGGCCTCCTCGAGGTCCCCGGGCTCATCCCCCACGCCGAAGGGCAAGGCCGCCCGGGCCAAGGCCTGGAGGACGGGGTCGCCTCCTTCCAGCACCACCTCCCGGATGGGGGCCGCCAGGGCCAGAAGGCCCAGGAACACCAGGGCAAAAAGCCGTTTCATGGCGCAAAGCTTACCAGAGGCGGGTGAAGGGGGCGTGAGAGTGACGACTCCCCGGACTGAAGTCCGGGGCTTCTCGGGTCATGCGGGAGCGGTTACCCGCCCTCCGCCCCCGAAGGCTCCGCTTCAAGAAAGAAACAGAAGTTTCAAGTTCAATCGAATGAGCCCCCTATAAAGTTAATACGCCCACCCGGTCCATGAAAACCTTATATGTCAACAACAGACAACTTACAAAAGTTACAAACCTTGCCCCCAGGGGCTATGGGGATTTTTAAACTCCTATGTCAATGTTGTTTGAATTTTGGACTATTTAGAATATCGATTTAGACTATTTAGAACGTATTTCAAATTTTAATCGGATTCATTTGGGGGGAAAAGCACAAGAGGGGGATGAGCTGGTTACCCTGGAAGGACAGCCTTTTTCATACACGGAATAATTTCTGTCTGTTTTAAGTTTTGATGTCACTCCTTACTTTCAGTAGAAAAAAACTTGCTTTTTTTTAAATTCACTATAATAATTGACGGGTATTTTGCGGAAAATAGATAGAATTTTTAGTCATACAAATTATCTGGTTTTATATTGGCAGGAGAATTAACATTTTTTTTTTTTTGCTGTAAAGGGTATCAATAAGACTAGCCCTAACTTCATCTGGGTTGGAAATAGATGCATGAAATCTGTGTAAAGAGGCAGAAAGTTTGTGAGTTTCTCTAGTGTGTCCAGTATGTATTAAATAAAAAAAAACAAGTTTTTTGAAATGAACGTAAGGAGCGATATTAAAACTTAAAACGAACAGAAATTATTCCGTATATGAAAGGGGCTTTTCCTCCTCGACGCTCCGCTCTTTACACTAAAGTTTTTTATTGTTTTAAAAAGTAGAGATGCGAGAAAGAATCAAACTTTAGCGCAAGGAGCGGGGTGTCGAGGAGGAAAACCTCTTTCATATACGGAGTAATTTCTGTTCGTTTTAAGCTGAAAACGTTTGTAAAAAATTAAAATTTCTAGTTGCTTTTTTAAGTAGTCAAAAACTTGGAGGGCAACTAGGCCTCCTCCTTCACTTCTTTAATCTCAAAGTCTTCCGATTAATTGCAATTAATTAATATGCAAATTTTATTTTAAGTATTTATGTACGGAGAGCCAAGATCAAAACATGCATTAATTCAAAAACGTCTGGAAATTAAATAAAAAAACAAGTTTTTTTTTACCTGAAAGTAAGGAGCGACAATAAAACTTAAAACGAACAGAAATTACTTTTGTGTATCTGGGTTTTATCAATTACGCCATCTGCAAGTACCGTATGGCTTTAAAAGTTACATTTTTTATACCATTTCTCAAGGGGTGGAACTAGCAGGCTATTAGAACATCATAGATGTATGTTTGATAGATCATATAAAAATATTGCTCATATCTACGTTCTCCTTATAGATTCCACAACCTGCAAGTTTCAAATGCCAGTAAAAACGGTACTTTTGGTGCGATGTCTCAAGCGAATGAAAGTTCTTAAGCTGAACTGGCCAGACATGACAATAAACAACATCGTTCTTGGTTAACTTCTTCGAGGAAAGTATATGTTTACCTTACTGATCAAATCCATTTAATCGTACATCCTACAGGCACATGTCTTATCTCGAATGATGTTATTACTCGATCAAGAAAAAAAAGAAGAAAACTTTCTTCTTCTTACATCATCAAGAAATGGATAATAAAATTTCGTGCTCATTATTAGTTTTAACAATTGTGCAGTGAATCGAATGACATTATCATATCGACACTTGTCAAATAATTTCTCTTCCTCTAATGAGGAGGAGAAAATTGATTCTTCGGGACTTAAAATAAGAATTCTGAAGGTCCTTCTAAATTTCAAATTTCATTGAGATCCGATCACCCCTTTGTAAGTTATAAATACCTATTTTTTTCTAATTTCGAAATTAACAGTCCCTCCACTCCCTCCCCCCCCCACATGGTCGAATCGGGGAAGCTACTATTTCTAATTTAATCTGGTTCGGTCCCCGACACGCCTACCAACTTTCATCGTCCTAGCTTATCTGGAAGTGCCCAAACCAGCAAAACCGGGACCGATAAACCAAGCGACCGACCGACCGGATGAGTTTGGGGAAACTTGGGTGTGGAAGGGGGGTTAGTTGCCCTCCAATCAGTTTTAAATATCAAAAAAGGCACAGCCCTTTCAATTGAATGAGCTCTTTTCGATGTTTCTTCGATAATAAATGGCCATCTCAAAATTTCTATCAGATGCATTTCGGGAAAATACTAGGTGTGTGGCGGGTATCCACCTTCCGATCACTCTGAATCTCAAAAAGGGCACTCAAACTTTTAAATAGCAGTTCAATGAGCTCCCTCCGAAGTTTATGCGATGACCATTTCGGCCAATCTTTTCTATAAAACATCTAATTTGTACTTTTCAATTGTAGACAATTTGCAAGGATATGAAACCAGTTCCCTAATATCTTGGATGGTAAATCTAATATAAAGTAATTCTCAAAGCCAAGTACTTCTTTAACTTAGGTATAAAACTTCAACATTTCGGACCTCCTTACTGTTTGGTATCAATTCTGAATTTCTTGGTCTTCCATTATTCTCCTTAGCCGAGACATATACGATTCATCCTTCTCTGGTAGCCCTAGTCCCTCATTTCAAATATTGGATAGGATGAATGTATTTTAATTTTTTGATAAGGGGGAGGGGGTGGGTGAGCATGGCTAAGGTGGTGCTCCTAGGATCCACCAATAGTTGTTCATGTTTAAAGTGCATGGTGGTTTACAAATGTCTCTAAAGGCATGTTTCTAAGGATCTATAAAGTTATGGAATCCACAAAAAGTGCCATGCTATACCTCCCATCCCGAAAAAAATCCCCATTTCATTTGCTTTTCGATAATCATTGAGAACTAAACGTTCCTCCTTGAAATACATATACCGGTATGGTCTCCAGTCTTCTGGCAAAAAAAATCCACATTTTAGTAGATAGGAGCTTGAAATTGTGGCTAAAGGATTTTCTGATACGGCGAATGCAATGGTGTGATTTTCGTTAAGATTCTATGACTCTTAGGGGGTATTTCCCCCTATTTTCCAAATTAAGGCAAATTTTCTCAGGCTTGTAACTTTTGATGACAAAGACTAAATTTGATGAAACTTACATATTTAAAATCAGCATGAAATCTAATTCTTTTGATGTATATTTTAGCATCAAAATTCCGTTTTTTTAGAATTTCGAGCTCCCTGACACGCCTACCAATTTTTATCTTCCAAGCACGTCCAGAAGCACCAAACTCGCCAAAGCACTGGACCCCATCCCCTAACTCCTCTAAAGAGAGCGGATCCATTTCGGTTATGTAAATCACATATCTACGACATTTATAAGCGTTTTCCAAGATTTCCAGTTTTCCCCTCCAACTACCCCCAATGTCAATAGATCTGGTCGAGATTTGAAATAAGAGCTCTGAGGCATGAGTTCCTTCCAAATATCAAATTTCATTAAGATTCAGTCACCCGTTATCTGCCTCTAATTTATCTATCCTACTGTGCTTGTAGGGCCCCTGGGGACAGTGTTGTACATATTATTATGCGTGCTCCCAACATTCGCACTGGCGAGCATTGGCAGCTTATTAAGTGCGAGAGCATCCATCTTGTATTCATAGTGTATCTTCTAGCGTGATGATAACCTTCGGGCCATTGTACTGTTCTCCATTGTGTCTCAGAATTATTCCCCAGATCATTAAGTGCGAGAGGACCCATCTTATATTCATCTTGTATAATCTTCTAGCGTGATGATAACCTTGCCTAAGATTTCTTTATGATGCTTTGTGATGCTCTTCATATTGCAGGGCATTTTATTAAACTTCGCGAACACGACAAGAGTGGACACTAATGCTGAGTCTGAGGCAGTCTGCGCTCATCAGTACTTGGACATTATCCAACTCGGATTTTTCCCCGATCGGGGAGATTCCCTTAATTTACAACTGCTGTCTCGTTTTTATCCGTGATTTTGAGCTTAAGATGATTAAATATCGTCTTCTAATTCAATAGCAGTCAATATCTGGTATTATCCTCTACGGACCACAAGAACGGCTCTGCCTATATGATTTTTGGTATGCTATTTTCTGTTATGTTATAAATGACGACAGGGACACAGGGAATTTTCGATTAGCAATCACCATGAACAAAGCTCAAGGGCAGTCGTTAGAAAAATGCTGTATAGATCTGAATACGGATTGTTTTCCCATGGACAATTATTATCTTGCATGTTCAAGAGTTTGTCTGTGGGTCTGTGTGTTGAGTGACGTCATGTTTGTCGACTGACGAAATTACAGACCGGGACATCGGGACACAAATGACGACCGGCAGGTCTAGCTTCATCACACGGGCCATGATGCCGCCGGCATAGGAGAAGCTGCGCTCCAGCACGACGAGGCTACCATCCGGCAAGGCTGCCGCTCCTGTGGGCCGAAACTGGCCGAAAGCCGGGTAGCTCAAGCTCTTCCAGGCCTCTTGGCGCCAGAGAAAGGCGCGGAACCCGCCTTGAGCGCGCCGAGCTTGGGCCACCGCCAGAATTCGGCCGTCCGCAAGGGCCGTCAGGGCCTCCAAACCGGCATTGTCGGGAAGCTGCCGTACAGCGGCGGGCAGAATAAAATGATCAATTAAAATTATTTATATTTTAGTAACAGGATGTAGATCAGAACAGCTTCACCCTATCAAACAGTTCGTGGTAACGAACTGTAGTAAGGAGCGACCCGGCTCAATAGTAACCGAAGCTCTAAAAAATGGAGCTTTGATACCAATAATTACTTCAAAAGAATCGCATTTTAATGCTGCTTTTAAATATGTAAGTTTCATCAGGTTTAGTCAAACCCATAAAATGGTACAAGCCTGAGAAAATTTGTCTTATTTTAGAAAATAAGGGGAACACAAGTCTTCCTAATACTATACAGGCAAAGTTTGAAAGCTCTATTTGAACTATTTAAGGCAGAGATATAAAAGCTTAAGCAAAGCACGACACAAATACCTGATATATTTTGTCACAAAAGTAAATATCGATGATCGACAAGCCTAATTCCCATAATTGGCGAACTTGCATCTCGCTTATTTCGTTTGTCCACCGAACAAGATTTAAATATACCAAGAGAAAATTCTAAAAGACTAAACACAGCCATGAATACTCAGTTACATGTACAAAAATATGAGCGAGTAAATCCAGTTATCTGTAAAAACGTGTTTTTCTCTTTTTCATAAAGGTAAAATTTTCGAAAACGCAAATCATAGTTAAAGGAACGTTGGCTCTCTTTCTTGCGAGCAAAACAATATCGGTCTTAAAACACAACAATGATATTCAAGCGTTAGAACACGAATACTCAGCTGATACAATATTTATTTTAAAAAAAGACTATGCATTTTTCGAGCAAAAAAAAAAAAAAAAAAAAACATTTCATTTACAAACAATTTAATTTATATATCCACACTTTGCCTTACGTAGTTTAGCGTAAAGCGCGAGGTATTGAGGAGGGGGTAATGAATAATTTCTCTTCGTTTTAAGTTTATAATGTTATTCATTATTTTCAGCTGAAAAAACTTGTGTTTTGTTTAATCCTTTCAAAATTAAGTCACTTGGATTGTCAAACAATCAAATGTTTAGCTACATGCTATACTTGCCTTAGCGCGAGAGCTCCTCTGGGCTAATTAATGATATGTAGGGGTGTGAAGGGAGCTGTTTTGTCAAAAGTGACTGAAAGTATTGAGGGGGGAGGGATAAATTTGGAATTTGACAAAAAACTGGGATGGATTTGGGAGAGAGGCCCCACCCTTTCCGAGTATGATTTCAGCTCACAACACACTGTACCAAGATCATTACAACTCGGTTCCTCTGGAGCTCTCCCGAACGCGTCCGACTTCCCCCGCGTACCAAAGGCCGGAGTTTTACATACCCACCCAAATTCCCTCGCACACATTTTCGTTCTCCTCCATGTCTACCCAACCCACTTCCCCCGCCTCAGTCTCGTTTGCAAGACCAGACAGCACTCCTACTGAACAACAGCAACTGGTTTCCGGATCTGCGTCGACGATCACCTCTTTCAGCACATCGCGGGACTTGGGGCCTGCGATGGCGAAGACGCCCCACTGGGTGGTCACATCCTGGATCTCGATGTAGCCGAACTCCTCCATCTTGTCCTCGGCCGCCTTGCGCAGGAAGTCGGCGTCGTACGTGCGCTGACCGAGGGCGGGCTGTTCGCCAACTCTTTCGAAGTGGTCAACTTCGCGCTCGTCATTGGCGCCGTTTCGGCCGCCATGATCTCTGCCATCTGGCTTATTCGCGAGCGCGGCGCGAAGAGAATCTTTTCATGTCGCAGAGCTATTATTTCAAATCCTGACCAGATCTTTTGACATTAGGGGGAGTTGGAGGGGGAAACCTTGGAAAACACTTGAAGTGGAGGAATCGGGATGAAGCTTGGTGGATAGAACAAGCTAATGTCCTTGATACGTGATTGACGGAACCGTACTTGATTTGCTCTCTTTGGGGGAGTTGGGGGGAGGGGTTCAGTGATTTGGCGAGTTTGGTACTTCTGGACGTGCTAGGACGATGAAAATTGGTAGGCGTGTCAGGGAGCCACCCATACTACAGAGCGTTAATTTATTATTGTTTATCATAGTTTGATTTTTTCTTTTTTTTTCTTCTCTTTTTTTTTTCTTTACTCCAGATGCACACTTTCGTGTCATTTTATATGGGTCGATAAAATTATTGACTGATTGATTGAACAGCAACTGATTACTATAGAATAGTAATCAAACTGCACTCGTTTGAGGGTAAAGCACCGGGAATACCCCTCCATTTCCGATGACCCCGACATCCCCCATCCCATAATATTTGCATTTTTCTACATGGGATAGCAATAATTCTTTATCAAGGCAAGGGAAAGGAATGGGACAATAAAGAAGGTATTAAATCATGCATTAAATGAGGCTGAAAGGGAAAATTGCTGAGGACCAAGAAAAACGTATGCTAGAAAATTTATGGGAAGCGGTCAGTTCGGACTGGTCCCAGTTTAAATCGCGAAAGGGGTTCTGTTAGAGATAAACAGAGTATTAAAGAGAGATGAATTGTATATTTTCAAGATGTATTAATCCATATCTTCGTAGGAAATAATTTTAAAAATATGAAAGAGTTTTTAGTATTTGCTATTTTATATTAAATAAAAATAGATATTAGTTAATTTCGATTACCACTAACAGTTTTTGGTTGCTTTGTTGCATTTTAAAATTTCAGATTTCTTCATGCTGGTCTATGCAACCTAGGTTTATCTTGTTGCTTTTTAAAATTTCTGCAGTGGTTAATGTTGGTCTATGCATCTCTAGGTTTCAGCTATCTTTACAACCATGAAAACAATGTAATTTAGACAATCACCATTCATAACAAACTACACGGATCATTCACATGAAACATTCCTGAATCACATCAAAACGTGCGATATTTGATGTTACAGCGATTTTCAATGGAGTAAAAATGATGCAAGTTGAATAGAGTGATCTGGGTAGTCCAGAACCAGCAGCTTCTATGCAACAATAATTTTTTCTGGGTGAAACCAACCATAGGAACACCTTTGGTAAAATACAAAGAAAATGTCCGGTAGATTTGACCAGTATTCACGGTCTGTCTCAATGTCCAACTAAATAAAATCAACCTTAAGAATCTACATATTTAAAATAAACACTTCGAGATTTTTAGACATACAATTTTTTATTTAATTACCTTTGATCTGAGGTATAGCTGCACAATTTTGGAGCAACCTGTAATTTTTTATCGATTTTAAGATATTTTTTGCAGTTTCGATGGATTTTTAGGAAATTTGAAGAAATATGAATGTTGCACCCATTTGTCGACTATATAACGCCGATTTTCGTTTTCAGCATGGTCGATTACATTGGATTGTACACTCAAACCTTCTGCTGCTTCAATCACCTCAATCCTTAAATATCAACATTTCTCTCGTTTGGCTTCCTGACTAATAGCTCAAACATCGAGGCTTAGGCCCTGTTTTGGACAAAATTCCCCTTTTAACATTGATTTAATACGTGTAAACTACAAGGCTTAGGTGCACACCTCAAAGAGGTCTAAGGAATAAAAACAAAAAAATTATGAATATCTTTATTTAGCTATTGTGTTTTACTATTAAAAAAAAATGCCTTTTGAAGCATTAGAAATATCGAAGTGCTACAGAGCTAGCAGATACTTTTTCCTTCTTTGTTTTTAAATTAACAAAAAAATCATTTTCAAACAGTTCGTGATAAGGAGCGACCCGGAGCTTCATTCATATTTTTTCCAACAATTTTAATATACCTGGCATTGACTGGTGCAAATTCCAAATTAAAATATTTAATATCGTTGATCTTACTGGTTTTAGTCAACGGGGCGTCATTCTCAATAACACCAAGTTTGCTAAAGTTTTTATTATCGTTAGAATAGTAATAACTCACCTGCTCAGGAAAAAACACAATATGATTAGACACCTGTAAAAAGGCTGTTGACACCGATTGTATCTGTTGTTTGGCACTTAAATCAATAACCGCTTCCAGATGATTGCCGTTACAAACGTGATTTTGCCAATATAATCCACATATGTTTCTATAAAATCACCTTAGGTCTGGAGTTCCAGTTTTTCAGATGCCACTTTCGGGAGGAATTGATCTGGAAACCCTCATTATCTTGCGTCTTTGTATTTTTAACTACTACCTGAAAATACTTGGCGTTAATTAAAAATAATAATTGTGAAGAAATAGAATATTTATTTAAATGGAATATTTATTTAAATGGAATATTTATTTAAATAGAATATTTATTTAAATAGAATATTTAATCATTTTTAGGAAAAGAAGTTGGACGCGCACCAAATCAAAAAGTAATAGAAGACGAAAAAATTCCTTTAATTCTTCTAGATTAATTAGATTAACTTCTAAGTCCGACTGCTTCTAGATTGAAAGGATTAAAAGAGAGATACAAAATGATTTCTTACCAGTCTCATTTTGAGATTCTTCTCCAAAAAATGATAAATTTATTGGTAAGTGAGGGGGATCTTGTACGTTGCTTATTCCTGATTCTACTTTTAAATTTGATTTGGAAAATACACTTCTCAGCATTGCCTTAAAAATACAAAGAAATCGCTGTGGGAAAATTCCTTGAAGTCGTGCCGAATGTTTTTATTAGTAAAAGATATAGGTAACTTATAAATTAGCTTACGTAAGGAACTTTTGTTTTCTCATGTTTTTATTACATATATGAGGGGGCTCACCCCCTCTTCAGTACCTTTAATTTAAGTTTTAATACTGTTCCTTAATTCCAGTTGAAAAACATTTTCATATTTATTTTTTCATCTTTTTTTTAATAATGCTAGAAAATCCTGCGCTCTCTTCATGAAAATTTTCTTCCCCCATGCAATACAGGTTTACCCCATCCCTAATTTTAGCATTGCATATTTACCCGAACAGCCTGCCGAGCTAAACGATTATTACCAGTTTTACAGCATTAGCGACCAAGTATTAAACCAATATCAATGGACGCTAACTACCTTAAATGGTCAAGATACCCTACTTGCATCTACGGCTTCTAGTCCGCAATATTACGAGCAACTAACTCCAGCCTTATACCGCATATTTTTAGATGCCAAAACCCCATTTGGGTGCGCCAACAGCAACAAAAGTTTGTTTGAGGTAATTCAAGTGGCAGAGTTCATGGCAAGGCAGCGCGGCTTTTCTCATGCAGAGATTTTGCGCCTGCATCCTTATCCTGATGATCATATGCTGGCTGGTGGCAGTGAGGTCGAAGCATTGCTCAACAAGGAGTTATTCGGTCCTCAGGATTACGCAGTCATAGGTCGTAAATAAGATGCAGATACATCAATTCAGTCCCTCCTGCGGCAAGGGTGATGGCGTCAGTAATGGCATGTTCTTTACCCGCGGTCTGCTGCGGGAAATGGGATATACATCGCATATTTATTGCTTAAGATACAATGTAGTTTTTCGACTCAAGCAAGTCTTAAAAAAAAAATAGAGAAAAAGTGAAACTTTCTAGGCCAACATAATGAGACAGAATACCGAAAAATCTTGAAGCGTCTCGACGCCCAATTTCCGCATTCAGACAGTTTCGTCGTCTCAGTTTCTTTTTTGGTTGAAACAATTTACTTCTAAATGGTCCTTTTCTATCGTTAAAGAAAGCTTGGCACAGACCTGGTCAAAATATCAGCAAGATCTTCCTATTATGTCAGCTTCAAATCTCAGTTTTTTTGTAAATCTAATCAAAAATCAATGTAAAAATAACCACTCGTCATGTTCAATTAGAACACCTTTCGTTGAATACTCTGATGTTCTTCTTCTTTTTAGGAATGTTATGGGGATATAGCAAGATTCTTTTATGATTCCTATGGAGGCTTTGCCATTGGTGTTCTTTGGGATAAAGATGCACTTGGAGATATGGACTTCAAGGTAAATAATATGTACATAAACTAAGAATTCAAGAAGTTTGTATTTAGATTGCCTGTCAAATCTCTCTCTCTCTCCCTCTCTATTAGGCCCTTGAACTACATATATCCTTCAACTACATGGTGCCCACTCTCTTGACTAATAATACTGCTGCAACCCTGACTGATATAAAAGTCACAAACAGGTAAAGACTATGGCTTTTTCTTATTTGGAATAGTAAGAGACAAACTTCGGAGAATCAGACAGCTAAGTCAATACGTGCCATGTTTCTCTCTACTAAATTTTAGCAATCTCTACAGCCATCTACCGATGAAGCTTGCATAATCCCCATTTATGATTAGCTAGTTTGATCCTTTATATAACATAAATAAGTCCAAAATCTCTATCTTCAGTTGCGGCTGAAATAAGTTGAATTTGTGCATTACTTGAACCTATATTGTATACATGACCAGGGATAGCTTTTTCAAATTATATAGTTCTGCACTTTTTGATGTTTAGTTCAAGATACTAGCTCTGCCCATTTAGAGAACGAGCAAGGTAGTGTCATCAGATTGTAAGGTAGTGTCTGCATTTACTGGGCCATTGATTATAGAAAGTATAGATTTACATGATCTAACAATCCTATCTTTTAGTTATATGCAAGACTTTTCCAAAAACACAGAGGGCATTCAGGTGAGCCTTTCAGAGAATGTTGAGTATGGTGTTGAACTATATCAAAGCATATTATATACACACGGACTATTAAAAGAGCATGACTCAGGAATGGCTGAATATATTAATTTGGAACTTCCAAGAAATGATAAAGGAGATGACGAAAAAGACAATATTTGCATGATACTGCTACTACAACAACTACCACCACCACTACTGTTACCACTACTACTACCATACTATTCAATTTAAAATATCTAGGGAAATCTAGAATAAATCTCCAGACGACCTAACGGGTACGCTCGCATTTCTCGAAGAGACATGGAATCAATTTGTGCCAGACCGCTCGTTCGACTTCTTTTTCCATGACCAAGCGTTGGGCCAACTCTATCAAGCCGAAGACAACCTGAAGCGCGTGACGCAGATCTTCGCGTTCCTAGCTGTCGCGATAGCCTGCTTGGGCCTGTTTGGTTTGGCCTCGTTTACCGCTGAACAGCGCACCAAAGAAATTGGCATCCGCAAAGTACTTGGAGCCCCGGTTAATCAACTCGTGATGATCCTTACAAAATATATCGACGCACGGTTGTAAACATCACCTTCGCCACGGTTGCAACACAGTAGCAAAACCTAACAATTCGGGGGGATCTATGTGTAAATGAAAACGTAAAAACTCCTACCTGATTTCCCAATGAAAGATACCATTCAATCTATTTATATGGCGGTATATTCTGCAGAAACCATTCGAGACGGTAGTTGTATGTAACGTTTACAAAGAAACGAAACTTATCTACTTTGGGACCTAAAAATTGGCTATTATTTTCAACGATAAATACCCTAATCGTGACTTCATCCCCAAAATGCAGATCTACAACTACGTTGGGATTGCCCAATATCCAATACACTAAACCTAATTTAAACATTTCCAAGAATCTTAAGCTACCCAAATTGGTAGGAAGAGCTACGAATTCACTTGAAACACAGAACATTTTAAAATTGAATGATTGACAAACATGGTTATTCATAAATTAATAAATACTGCTCTACATGAGAAGTCAGAATATTATCCAACACGCTTCAACGTTTCATAGAATGAAGTCACCGCAAGAAATGTGAATTCCAATGGGACAGCCCAAGCGCCGGCAGAACCTGATCGAACATGCCGACCTGGCCCGGATCAGCCGCGAACTTGTGCGCCTGAAAGAGGATGTTCCCGTCGAATGGCCACTGGAAAGTCTGGCCCGCCGGGACCTGGATACGGACAAGCTTCTGGCCTTCCTGCGGGAAAACCAGTTCAAGCGGTTGCTGGCCCGTTTCGAAGCCGAGGCAGCGGCCGCCGGCGGAGCGACATCGTCAAGCGACAGCGCACCGGCGGTTTCAGAGGCCGCCTATACAATTCTCCAAGACCTGCTCCATATAAACTTTATCAGATAACATCCTTATCAGATGTTACATATCAGACATTATATATAATATCCTTATCATATGTTACAGTTATTAGCATCTAGATCTTCTTGGTATCAAACAATTCTGGGTAATTCACTATAATGGGAATTGGTGTAACTGTCGGCAAAATAACCCTCAACGCCATCTAGAATTTTGTGACATTTCTTATTTTTTTCATTGTTATAATATGAAGAATTAATTTAATGTTTCTAGTATGTAAAATTAGTATGTTAAAAGTGTTTCGTCAGCATTATTTAAAAACGATCAGAAATTAAATATAAAAAAAACAAGGGTTTCAACTGAAAGCAAGGAGCAACATTAAAACTTAAAGCAAAAATAAATTATTATGTATGTGAAGGTGTTCGCTCCCTCATCAATACCTCGCTCTTTACGCTAAAGTATTTTTAGTACTTTCAAAAGAGCTATTTATTCTAATTAAACGGCCTTTATGATTCAGGGGTCTTTCTTAAAGAATTGGAACAAAATTCAAACTTTAGCAACAAAAAAATGAGGTATTGACGAGGGGGTCCCTGACATTCTTACCACTTTTCATTGTCCTAGCACGTCCAGAAGCAGCAAACTCGCTAAAGCACTGAACCCCACCATCTAACTCCACCAAAGAGAGCGGATCCAGTCCGGTTACGTCAATCCCGTATCTACGACATTTATAAGCGTTTTCCAAGATTTCCGGGTTCCCCCTCCAACTCCCCCAAGTGTCAAAATATCTGGTCGGAATTTGAAATAAGAGCTCTGAAACACGAGTGCCTTCAAAATATCAAATTTCATTAAGATCTGGTCTCCTATTCTTAACACAGATTAGTGATTCTGAATCACAGTGATTAGTAATTTCAAATAGTTGAAATTACTGAAAATACTTTAGCGTAAAGAGTGAGGTATTACGAGGAAGTAAACCCCTCATTTGGATAATAATTTCTGTTCGTTTTAAGTTTTAATGCTGCTCCTTACTTTCAGTAGAAAATTTCTTTCATATTTATTCTTTTATTGTCTTTTCAAATAATGCCAGAAAATCCTGCGCCCCCTTCATTGAAATTCTCTTCCCCATGAGGATTTCCTCCATGGAAATATCCTCCCAGCTTGGTGGATAGAATAAGTAAATGTCCTTGATACGTGATTGATGTAACCGTACTGTATTCGCTCTCTTTGGGGGAGTCGGGGGGAGGGGATCAGTGATTTGGCGAGTTTGGTGCTTCTGGACGTGCTAGGAGGATGCGAATTGGTAGGCGTGTCAGGGAGCTGCACAAATTGATTTGATAAAGTCATTTTCCCAGATTCGACCGTCTAGGGGCTAAAGGGAGAGGAAAAACTACAAAAAATTGGGTATTTATAACTTACGAGTGGGTGATCGGATCTTAACTGAGCGACTTAAGCTTTTTTTTGTCGAGGTATAGACTCTAGCTCGATTTTTAAACCTGATTTCACTAATTTCCCTTGATAAAAAAAATGACTTATCTGTTAAGGTGATTTAAGAAGGTCAAATGGAGAAACTCGAGTGTCCGTAGGTTTGTAATGTTACCGGATATATTTGCTTTTGTTCATTCTAGAGGTTTGCTGATGAGGATTCTGTAGATGGTTCATCCGCGTATGATTGATGTTACTTGGGAGTGGGAAAAGGAATCAACCACAATTAAAGATGGCTGTAAAATGGGAAGGTTTGATCGGAAATTTTTAGTCTTGATATTTTTTGTAGCTCTTTTACAGACACAGGATCGCTTATTTTATTACCCAATAAAATGCTAAAATATCCAATAAAATACAGGATAAATACAATACGATGTGTCTACGATTTTCGTTTCATCTAATTTAGGGTTTATTTATTGTAAAAAAAAAAAAATTAAACCGTTAGTTTCTTTTCAATAAAAAGGGAACCAGTAACCTCTTTTGTCAGTCTTTGCTGAATTTTAGTGCATGGGCACCCATTCTGCGCCTGAATGGTCACATCAAGTGCTGTAGTAGGTTCATCAGCAATCAGCACTTTCGGGTCGCAGGCCAACGCAATCGCGATCATGACCCTTTGACGCATGCCGCCGGAAAACTGGTGCGGATAGTCGTTGATGCGTTCCGCCGCTTTGGGAATTCCAACCAATTCGAGCAGCTCGATTGCGCGCGCCTTGGCCGCCCTTTTTGACAGGCCGAGGTGCTCTCGCAATGGTTCAATTAGCTGAAAGCCAACAGTAAATACCGGATTGAGCGACGTCATCGCCACTAGCTAGTTTTTCTAGAGAAGATTTCAAAGAGGTGAAAGGACTTGTTGTTAGTCCATATACCTCCCTATAATTTTTGGAACTGGAACTGTCTTCAGATAGATCTAAGATGAAGGCACCACTTTTGTGTACCAGTGTGGTGAGTTATTGAGCTTGATTTTATGTTGTTAGGTAGGTTGCACTAAAATAGACTTAAAAACTATGTTATTAGCCCAGTTAAAACTGGTTTTTTTCCTGTGTAGGTGGGTGGTTTTTTTCTTATACTGGGTGGGTGGGATAGAGTCAGTTGCAACTTATAAAATCTAATTAAATTAAGCTTTAAAATAGGGCTGTGGAGTCGGAGTTTTCGTAAAATTTTCCTGAATGGAGTTTGAATTGGGGTCGGTATATTGAAAATATCAGGAGCTGGAGCTGGAGTTGATTATAACTTTTAACCGACTTCACAACATTCTAAATGCTAACTGTTCAAAACATATTTTGTTTTTATTAGAGTACAAATGAAAAGCTAGCCCTTGGGAGCGTTTTTAGAGGACACAGTTACACTTTTATCTCGTCTAATACCAAAAGGTTAGAGGGGAGAAGTGTAGGCAAATACTTCAAACAAAGTTCTCGGAACATAATTTAGCCAATGGATTTATTTCTGAAAGTAGTGTTTACTGAACTCAACTAGTTCCCAAAAATTGGAATTTTCCTATTGGGGCTCACAATGGAGTAAGTACGGTTTCCTGCCACACATTTTTCAGGGGAGGTTGTTCAGACCAATCCCAGGCAGCCACCCATCTGTGTTAAAACATTGATGAAATATACAATAGGATACTGGTTCATTTTAATTTGTCGTTTTCAAAGGTTGGTCGAAAAAAATCATTGAATAGAAGTTTCGCTTGAATTAATGATCTGTCTCTTTTCCAGAGACAAGATTTTATTATCAATGGGAGCATGGGTTAGATCCCACTCCCTATTCTATAATTCGAAGTTGGATTTTTTTTTGTTGTGTTTAAATACCTCGAAGATCCTTGGTTAAGTACACGAATGTTGTGACCAGGGCAGTATCCAGGATTTTTTTTTTTTTTTTGGGGGGTGTTTTAAGCAAGAATTTTTTGGGGGGATACACAAAATAAACTTCAAATTACGATCATGAAGAGATTTTTTGGGCTAATGTTTTTTGTAATTACAACTGAATTAAATAAAATAGCTGAAACAGAAAAATATATAAAAAAAAAGTATCACATCCATGATATCAAAATTATAATATCTTGACCCATCAACTCATCTTCGATTGATTAATACCTGAAAACTACGATCGATTTCCTAAGATTTTGCTTCAAGTTGTTCCAAAAATCAAACTTGCAGTATCATATTTTCATCAGTTTTGCTGAATAAAGTCTCTAAAATAAATATGCGAAACTAGACCAAACCGTAGACATCAAGACCTAGCTGTAGAAATTCAGGCAAACTCATAGAAACCAAGTCCAAACTGTCAAAGTCGAGGGCAGCTTCTAAAATCAAGACCAGTACATAGAAATCATAACCAATGCATAGAAATCTACATGAGTTCATACGAAGCAGGGTCAGCCATAGACAACCAGACCAAACCATAAGCATCAAGACCAACCCGAAGCAATCAAGAGATCAATATGTAAAAATGCGGAACAATCCTAAGAAATTAAAACCAATACATATAAATCAAGACTTGTAAAAGTTGACTTATCTAAAAATTGGCTTATCATTTTGAAGCGACAAGTGAGAAAACTCTGACGTCAATTTTTTCTTTCGCGCATGATCAGGAGCCAGCATCAGCTATCCCTTTGACAGTTTTACACGAAGAACGTTTACTTTTTACTTCCTATGTCAAATGAGTTGACTGCTGGCTCCATCTTAAAGTAAATTAGAGAAGGTGACTTACCTTCTTGAGTAATCCAAAAGGTAAGTTGATGCTGGCTCAGTTTAAATCGCGACCGCATATAGCTCGATGATGAGTTTTAATTGTTTTTGAAATTTTTACGTATTTGACATTGAAACTTTTATAATTTTGTTGTTGTTGTTTGTATTGGTTCTTTTTTGTTTATAGATGGGTGAATTTGGCCCATTTGGGCTTGTGACAGTTGTTTTTCAGTAATAAATCGTACTTTATCTCTTATCTTATCATGCAAATCAAGACCTAGGGTCAGGCTTGGTGCAAACGAATATCTCCAAGTTTGAGTCAAGGGACTTTGGCAATATGAATGAAAAATAAAGTCCTGACTTGATACAAAACGCCCCAAGATGTCAATACATTCCTGGGAGCTGACTCCTAAGTCCTACTTTCTTGGAGTCATCACGTTCTTGTGCTGACTCCGAAATAGGTATTATATGTGGTAAAGCTATCAGCTTGTTTGTGACGTTTTTCTTATGATTTATAAATTTGTCATCTGTGACTTTTTTTTCTTTTTTTTTAATATTGGGTTTCATTATTATCTGTTTTTATTTAATTTGTTTTTATTTTTATAATTTGTATTTTATTCATTTAAGTTTTCAATTTTTTCTCTTTTACTATTATACATTTCTTAAAACGGTAGGACTGAGGGCAATAATTCCATAATGGATCAGTTTAAACCACAAATATCATGACGATCATTCAAGTTCACGAGAGGGTGTGGATCGCTATTGAAACGTACGGGCACAACATACAGATTCATTGTGGCCCTATTTAATCCTTGTCATGAAATATTCCAACTATAGATTCTCTTACATATGATGGCGGCAAAAATGCATTTATTGGTGCGAATTACCATGAGTTAGGACCGTTTTACATATGGAAGTTCTTATTGAATGATGTTGAGAAAGTAAGGAACAGCATTAAAACTTGAAATCAACAGAAATCATTACGTATATGAGGGGGGCTGCTCCATTCTCAACAACTCGCTCTTTACGCTAAAGCTTACATTTTGTCCCTGTTCTTTAAAAACGACTCCTGAAACACAAATGGCGTTTAACTAGAACAATAAGTAACTTTCCTTAAAGTGCCAAAACGCTTTAGCGTGAAGAGCGAGGTGTTGAGGAGAGGGAGAATTCGTCATATGCATAATAATTTCTGTTTATTTTAAATTTTAATGTTGCTCCTAAGGTAAGATCTTTTTCGGATCTTCAAATGAATACAATTTTCTGTATCAAGTAGATTTCCAAAGTTAAAGCAGGCATATACGTATTTAAGTATTCAGAAAAACCACAGGTTTAACTTCAATATTTTGATAAACCCCGATGTTGTGTGTTTTAGGACCCAATTTTGTATCAGATGAAGGCCCTTTCTTTTTCATTTGTAAATTCATTCATAATTATGAATTTAGGCGTCAGACTTCTCACAGCTCAGTTTGACAACGTAATTAAGTGACGAGTCTCCTATGTCCTCTCCCCGCCTCCACGGAAAAATTCCCTTCCCATGGAAATATTCTACAGACAATGCAATTCCAGTGAAAATTTACCCCTGACAGCTATCCTTTACAACTCCACGCGTGAAATTGAGACAGTAAAGAGAAAGGAAGACATATAAAAAAGGTTTTTTTTTAGGAATTCTGTCAAATTCCCCAAGTGCATAATTTACCCTGATCATTTTACTCCCAGGAAACTTCCCTCCCCATGGGGAATTCTCCCGTAAAAAAAACTCTCAGTAAAAATTTCCACCCTCCCCTAATTTCTGTTCTTTTAAGTTTTAATGTTGCTCCTTACTTTCAGCTGAAAAGCTATGTTTTTTTTAAATTTAAAATTGAACTAAATTTCAAAGATTATTTTGGATTTAAACATTCAATCGAAGGTTAAGCTCATTATTTATTTTCCACTGGCTGAAATCATTTAAAAAGACGAGACTAGGAGTGATTCTTGAGTGTTTAAATTTAGAAAAAGTGTATTTTGTAAGAAAGTCACATATTTGGTAACAAACTGTGGACAAGGGACAGCTCGACACAATAGAGACCTGTCTTTGAAACAGAAAAGGGTATAGGTATAGTTCAGAGAAAAATGAGGAGAAACATGAAAAGAATGGGTAGAGTAAGAAGAGAATGAGACTAGAAAGAAAATGGAAAAGATATGATGGATAAGAAGACAGATAATAAGAAAAAGAACAAAAGGGAGATTGAAAAGGAGGGAGATATGGATGATGTGTCAATGAGATGTGAAAACGAAAGACAGAGGCACAGGAGGGAGAAACAATAAAAAAAAAATGCTGGGAAACAGAGACAGAGAGTGAATGGTAATGCCTTTAACAAAAATATGACTGGCTGGCGAAATTACATCACAGACGTAAACCAATTGAATTAAAACATGCATTTAACCACGTAATTATAGGAAAACAATCTGTTTTGTTCTCTTTGATTTAGAAATCAAAAGTAGAGCTTTTTAACGTTTCCTATTAATGATATTGATCAATTCCTATTTTCAGCCATAGATTATTGATATGCATTGTTCAAAAGATAATCTAAAAATAATTTAAATGTATTATTGTACAAGATTTTATTGTATGAACAGAAAATGGCAAAGATCACATCGCCTTGTAACGATGTTCGAGCGGCGGGACCAAAAACACTGTCCAATTCATCAACGAACATCACCTGGGTGATAATGTCGTCATCGAACTTGCCGCCATGCTTCGAGGCAACCGCGGACAACTCATCAATTGCATCAAGTAGGTTTACCCGGCTTTGTGCGGTCGATAAGAGCCGCCTGCTTAGCGTTCCGATTGCCTTGTCTGCATTGTCACCCAACAGGTTCAGTTTACGGCCCGCGACATCCTGAAAACTGTCCAAAGCAGCCCGGGTTTCCGCCGAACCAAAAACAAGAAGTTCTGTTTTAGAAGAGACAACTGAAAGTCCGATTCTGTTTAAAACATCACAAACACTGTCTACAGCTTTCTGTAACCCTTGGAGGTCATCCGACAAAAGAAGAATATCTTCCGCATATGACAAATGACTTACATCTACATATGGCTCAATTAGATATGGCGGTATATATTGCAACTTCCTTTCGAATGAGCCCTTAAACAGTTCCCTATGATGTTTCATTGCCCACTAGGTGTGGAGAAAAAAAAACAAGAAAAAAGAGGAGGTAGATTCTAGCGTCTCCAGAGCAGGTTTGATGTCAGTGAGATTTTCGCATACTATCGTCAGCAAACTCAACGTCTGACAGAACTCCTCCAGCAAAATCAATGCCAAAAGGATGCGCTTGCAGTGTTTTTTTAGAACGTGGTTCATTAGACAGTTAAAGAGTTTGGGAGGAGCAGCGAAGCCTTGCCGAACACCGTTTCTAATTTGAAAATGTGGGGAGAGCTCGCCATTTACAATGCCAGCACTTTCGGTCTTATTGTATAGTTCTTTGAAAACATTGACATTATTGTAAATATGAGGGGCAGTCTAGCCCCCTCAAACACCCATTTTTTCATGTGGAAATTCAAATTTTATTGTAATGCCTCGATTTTACAAAGTACTGTCTTTTGTAAAAAAAAAAATGCCCTGTGGGCAATGAAGCAGAATCACGTGAGCAGGTAGAAACCGAGTAAGATCAGACGATGATTATAGCTTGAGTAGATGTGGTCAAATCGGGACTATGTCTAAAATTTGTCCCTATTCCAAGGCCTTGAAATTTAGTGGTGAATAATGGGAATGTGTTGCGCGGCTGCCGCTTCTACACGTACATTTCGACAATGCGGCTTGCGATGGAAGCGGCCCATGAGGCCGGCCTCACGTTCGTCGTGCTCGACCGCCCCAACCCGATCGACGGCGTCACGGTCGAGGGGCCGATGCTCGACGCGGGCAGCGAGTCCTTTGTCGGCACCCACCCGCTGCCCGTGCGTCACGGCATGACCGTCGGCGAATTGGCGACCTTGTTCACTAAGGACAGCGCCCAACAGGGGGAACTCGTCGTCGTGCCTGTTAGCGACTGGGAGCCCACCGAGACCCATTCATAAACAGCGAACGGGTTCAGATTATCAACTTTTATCAGTTGATGGCCTTTGCAGCCATCAAAACATCAGAAAGCATCCGGACAAGCGAGATGAGCAGGACCGTCATGTCCAATGTGCCCTTTCTCTTGGCCAGTATCGAGTCGACGATCAGCTACGCTTACAATGTTGTCAATGAGAGATTGAGAAAGCAAGAATCAGATCAGTTGAAAACGGATCTTAAAACGAATGTTGCAGAATGGCTTGGGTGGCAGGCGTTCTACGATATTTTTGACGTGGGAATGATTACACAATTAGATTAATAGATTCTGTAATTACAAAACTTATTACAAAATTATCAGATAGTGACACAGTAAGCACAAATCAAAGGGAAAATTCAGTTTATCTTGGTCTCCCCTACGTCAAAGGAGTTTTAGACACCATTTCCAAAAATCTAAGGAAAAGTAATATTTTCACTTACTAAAGACCCAGTAAAACTATCAGCTGCCAAATCGACCAAGGTAGATCCAAGACCCTACGGATTGACAACTTGCGGATAAATTAACTCAGCACTCTACCAGAGTAACTGTAACATCTCCTGAGACCATTCTTCAATGGATTCAGCTAAATCATCAATAATCAACCACGAGTTTGGTTCAATAATATTAAACACGTCGAAGTCCCAGTATAAATTTTATGTCTGCTGTAATAGTCTTTATTTTATTATAAGACTCTTGCCACAAACTATAGCCATAACAGATATTTTTTGGATTTTCTGTAAACGTTTTGTCACGATTTTGAATTATTTTCGTTTAAAGGGTGGTTTTGCTAGATATTGAAGGTCCACAAAGAAATGATCAACGATGGTATATCTGGTACCCATTTAAGCTTTGCCAGCAATCTTCTCCTAGAGCACCTTTCTCTGCAATTTCAAATGATTTTCGTTACTGGCATCGTTCCAGACAGCTTTGGTGTTGGATTGGTCCATCCTTTTCTCAAAAAAGGTAAACCAGCTGACCAGTGCGCTTCATGTCGTCCGATCTTTGTTTCAACTACTTTTTGTAAGCTATTTGAATCCCTTATTTTTGATGAAATTGCACTTTGATGCACTACTCCAGACAACCACTTCGGTTTCAAAAAGCAAGAAAAAAGCAATTTTTTTAACTGAAAGTAAGCAGCGACATTAAAACCTAAAACGAACATAAATTACTCTGTGTATGAAAGAGGTCGTTTCCATCTCAAAATCTGGATTGTTTCGCTAAAATTGTTTATTACTTTAAAAAGTACAATTGTGACAAAAAGTCAAAATTTAGTGTAAAGAGCAAGGTGTTGAGGAAGGGGAAGTCTTTTTCATATAGGAAATTATGTATGTTCGTTTTAAGTTCTAATGTCACTCCTTACTTTCAGCTAAAATAACATCTCTTTATAACAGTATATAACAGTAAATTTAGATTTTTTGCAAATAATGACACTGCTGAGGTATCTCCAATAACAACTTGAAAAATTATCGTAGAATTCAAGCATAAATTTTAGAATCTTTGGTAAAATTTGAAGCCTCCCACCTCTATTAGAAAGATGTCAATATACCTCTAACCGCTAGAAGCCTTTTAATTTACTTCGATTTTCCTTGTAAGTGCTGATTTTTTTTTTCTCTTTTAGGCTCCCATTCAGCACTTTTGACATATTAGCTGACGAAGAAGTACGCCATTTGTGTTTTAATTCTGCCTTTAATTCAGTGCTAATTGTCTTAATTTCAAGTAGAATATGTTTCGTAAGTATGTTCTTTGCATTGAAAGGCGTGGGGGATCTAACTGTGTAAAAGTTATTTGTTATATCTTGTTAGTCATTTAAATAATTAACTAGTATTCGTTTAAAATTAACATTTCACCTTCTTTTTCAGTTCTTCAATGTTCAGAACGGTTTTTGGCAGACTTAGAAAGAAGATGGCAGGAGAACATAGTTATTAGTGATATCTGTGATATAATTCTTATAACAGCAAATGCTCTGGTACGGTAAAGTTTAACGTTCAACACCGATAATAATCCTAAAAGTAACACAATTTAATGATTTTTATTTGGTATAAATGTTTAAATTTTATCTAAATATGTCTATAAAGTATGTTCCTGGTCATATACAGTGGAAGGAAACATTAGCTTACTAGTTGTTGGATATAATACAAACAGCGTATGATATCATACCAATCGGTTCTAATTTTTTTTAAACACATCCTTTAGCCCTACCTTAGATGGGCTTTTTGGCTCTTCTCATACACTAAAAAAAACAATGAAAAAATAAAGATGAAACAGTTTTTTCAATTGAAAGTAAAGGGCAGCATTAAAACAAACAGAGATTTTGATGCATATGAGGGGTTCTAAAAATACTTTAGCTTAAAGAGCAAGGTATATACCTTGCTCTTTATGTTAAAGTATTTTTAGTAATTTTAACTATTTATTCAATGGCCTTTCTAATTTGGGGGTCATTCTTAAAGAATTGGGACAAAACTTAAGATTTAGTCTAAAGAGCAAGGTATTAATGAGGGGACAAACCCCCTCATGCTGATTCCTATCATATAAGGTTCATTAAGTTTAATGTTACCCTTCAAAAGCTACGAGCCCGGTAAATTTTTTCTGATTTTCAAATCTCCTTAAAAGTCAAGCATCCTTTAAAAAACATCCTTTTAACATCCTTTAAAAGTCAGGGAATCTTACTGAAAATCACACCATCCTAAAAAGGGCTTATGCCAGACTTGCGTCTCACTCACTCGGACTATTTGTCTTGGCTTTTTCTACAATTAGCCATGGCTGCAAAAAAGCCGAATTTTGTATGTTTTGCGAGATAAGAGCTTTGAGACACGATATCCTTCTAAATATCACATTTCATTGAGTTCCGATAGCCCGTTCGTAAGTTAAAAATACCTCATTTTTCTAATTTTTCAGAATTAACCCCTCCCCCAACTACTCCAAAGAGAGCGGATCCGTTCCGTTTATGTCAATCATGTATCTAGCACTTTCGTCTATTTTTCCCACCAAGTTTCATCCCGATCCCTCCAGTCTAAGTGTTTTCCAAGTTTTAGGTTTCTCCCTCCCAACTCCCCCCCCCCAATCTCCCCAGATCCGGCCTTACATTTAATTGATTTTTTTTTTTCACTTAAAAGCTGAAGCAATTCTTAGTGAAAAATACGGAAATGTTGCTGGTTTGAACAACCAGCATCTTTTCTTTAACCTAATCCTGAGAAATCGGGGTATTGTCCAAATTAGGGGTTTTGATAAATTCATTCATTTAATGGAATTTGTTTGTATTTTATTCTCAATTTGTACAAAGTGCTCTTTATTTATATATTTTCTTATTGTATTTTGCAAACACTGAAGTTAATCTGAGCAAAAAATTGATCAGATATATTTTCATTTTTTTTCAACGCCTTTTTGTATAAAAATGCACTTCCAACATTCAGCCAGGTTAAACAATTTCTATCAAATCTTCTTGGGCTTGACTGGTATCTTGAATTAGGTATTGCTTAAGTAAATGAACATTTAAAGGCATAAAGACATGACTTTTTTTTATATCGTAACTAAATAGTCGCCCGCATGTTTCAGTTGGTTTAATGCAGAGATTTTTTATATAGGTGTCTGCCTCATTGTAAATAAAATGCCATTGACTATCCACAATCCTTATTCCAGAGCAAGCTTTCCGAATACGGCTGACTGGGTACCTGATTGACAATATTCCAAACAGTTTACTGTGGGAAAAGTGTCGTTCAATCCGACTGTTTAGGGCTATAATGAGAGAAAGGTTGAAATGGTTAGGTACGTTCTGAGGATGAGAAGGCTAACCGGCTACGGCTAAACGGAAAGCAGGTCGTCCACTGTTGGGGTGGGAGGATGTCATAAAGAAAGATTTAAAGGAAATGGGAGCTTCCTGGGTGGGTGTGAAGAGGGAGGCTTTTTATACATTTGGGATGATGCACGCCTCTTCGGAAGTATAGAACCGCAAGAGGAGCGCCTTCGTCGTACTCACTTATCGACAACGTCAGCGGCCGGATTTCATCAGCAACCGGTCTTTCGAGTTTCAAAACTGTATAACCATCTTGCCAATCATCTGAGACGTTGTTTCGATGCTCAAATTCCGTAACAGAAAACACTTCCCTTTCCGGGTTTGAAAAATCCCCTCCTAAGGGCAGTTCAAACCTAATAAGATCGATATCTCTTTTCTCTATGCAAAACGTAGCGGTCGCGATCCTATCGCGGTGATTGAATTGTCCAGAGGATTTATCCATGGGGAGGAGGATTTCTCCGTGGAGGTGGAGCCAGATTTTCTGGCGTCGGTTAAAAACGATCAGAAATTAAATAAAAAAACAAATTTTTCAACTGAAAATAAGGAGCAAGATTAAAACTTAAGACGAACAGAAGTTATTGCGTGTAGGAGGGGGTCGTCACTTTCTCAACACCTCGCTCTTTGCGCTAAAGTTTAAATTTCGTCCCAATTCTTAAAAAAACGACTCCTGAAACACAAGAGCGTTTAATTCCATATTTTTTAAAATCATACCAGAAATGCCCTCCCCCCGTGGAAAAGTTTTCCCAAAAATACCTCCCCTCTCTCGTCCCCTATTAGAAAGTTTCTCCCATAGAAAATTCCCCCTGGAGAATTTATTTCGTGGAAAACTCCCCCTATTTCGGAAAGATACTCTAGACGATTCCAATCCAGTAAAAATTTGCTCTTGAAGAATCTCCCTTAACGTCTCCACATGTAAAATCGAGTCGACAAAGAGAAAGTTAGACAAATAAAAAGAATTTCGTACAGAAATTCTGGTTACTTCCTTTTTTTTTCTTTCTCTCTCTCTCCTGGTTCTACCCCTCTTCTGAAAAAAAAGATGAGATCTATACCCAATTTAAGGCCTAAAAAAGTATTTTCCATCTCCTACATCCATCTTATCCGTATTCATAAGACTAAGAATGGTGTTATCCCCACTCCCTGAAAAAATTCTTACTTCTGAAACTGTAAACTCGGAACATAAATTGAGGATATGTCTTTTTATTCTAGTGGTAGAGTTAATACCAGTTAGCACCGTGCCAGTCCCCCTCTCTTAATATTTGGGACGCTTCGAGCAGAGACCAAACCAATTTGGATGTGCCAGGATATGAATCATCAGAAGAGGTAAATTAAAATAATTGGTCCTTGAAAGTCTTTGCACATTTTGTGCCTTTTTAATTCGAAAACATTGTATATTGATGTATCGCGTAAACTGATAGAATTTTCAATTGCTCAAAGCCTTTAAGAAAAAAAAAAATCAAAGCCTTTTTTGTGTCTCGGTCGTTATTTGTGTCCCAGCCTGTAATTTCTCTTTGAGTGTCCCGGTCGTTATTTGTGTCCCGGTCTTGTATGTGAATTAACAGTTTTTCATTCGCCTATCATTCTACATTTTTGGTACCACTTTATTACTTTATTTAACTTTTTCAGGATTTTGTTTTTCGAATTAAAAAACCTATGGGTTTTTTTGTATATTGATTTTGGGCGACTGTTAAATTCCCACTGGCACCTCTACACCATTATTCAACAAAAAGGAAGAAACGATCATAATAGGCTACTCAAAAAGGCTCAATCAGAACTTAAAGTTAAAAGGTACTGGCACCCCTACACCATTATCCAACAAAAAGGGAGGTGCTAGAAACAGACTGTTAGGTCTCAGCCAGAAGTTTTGTATTGCTTTTTTTTTACCTCACAGCTCCAAGCTTCTAGAATTGTACAAACGACGAGAAGAGGCTTGATGGGCTGTTGAATGTGTCAAAGACGTTCATACAATAGCATTTTAGACTGCAAATATATGTCCTAGTGCTGCATAAAATTATGGAACAGGCACACAGTCCACCTTTTTGTGCGTGACTCAAAATGATAACGGCTTATTATCTTGACCCCCAGGTAGACGCTATTCATGAAGAGTTTCTCCTTACTTTCAGTTAAAAAAAACTCGTTTTTTTATTTATTTAATACATGTACAGAGTTATTACACATCAATAGTATAGATAGAGCATAAATAAAACAAAGCAATGATACTCAGCCCGGTCATCCTCGTGGAGTTTGTTGAAGCCACAAAGCCTGCCAACTCATGCGGAAAAGCTTGATAAATAACTATCTTGTTTTAATGTGCAATAACTGGACTATCTTCAGGTTGCCGAAATTCTCCGCCCATCGTTTTCCGTGATCTGCCAGGTCGATGTTGAAATCAAGCTGAACCAACTAAAGTGCGTTCGGGAATTACAAGATTAGTTAGGTGACAAGCCCGATTACTTCTCCTAAGCGTTAGCCGAGGCGTAAACCAACGCCACAGGTTATTAGGATCAAACAGTTCGTGGTAACGACCCGGTAAGTAAGGAGCGACCCGATTCGATAGTAATTGAAAGTCTGAAAAACGAATTTTCAATATCAATAGATACATCAAAAGGATTGGGTTTTTAAGGTGATTTCGAATCCATCAAAGGTTACAAGCCTGAAAAAATGTGCCTTATCCACTACAGTTACAAAATCTATCCAAGACTCGATGGTCTTCTCGTCACGATGCCTGTTGAGTTGTTAATGAAACAGAGAAGACATTTTGGAAAGCTTAAATGATATTGTTAATAGTGCTGCTTAGAGACCCTCAGCCAGAAATGAAGCCAGTGTGTTGAAGCAATAGTTGGGTTCCCTTGAGGCCACTGTCATGGCAATTTTGTGGGATATAATATTGGAAGCATAAACTGCAGCATAAACTGTATAACTGCAGCATAAAAGCACAGAATTAGGGCAGATTATGGACACAGAGATAAGGCTTTAGAGACGCATGAAAGAGATTTGGTTCATGGTGCACTCAAATTTGATGATACAGTAATCAGATCTGTTATGATGCCAAGAACTAGAATGTTTAGCCTACATGGTGACATGGAATTAATTACAGCTGCAGACAAGATTCACAAAAGCGGTCATTCTAGAATTCCTATTTATGGAAAAAATCATGATGACATTCTTGGAATTCTTCATGTAAGGGATATTCTCAAACATCTTAAAGACAAAGAACTGCAAAGAATGAAACTACGTGTTGAAATGGCTTGGGCATATTTTGTGGATGAAGGATGACAGATTGGCAAAGATTATCCTTTTGGGCCAACCAACAAGGGCTAAACGGAAAGTAGGTTGTCCGCGGTCGGTTGCGGGAGGATGTTATAAAGAAAAATATAAGAAAAACAGGAAAATACTGGGAGCGTGTCAAAAAGGAGGCTTTAAATAGGTTGGGATGGAAGAGGAGCGTGCGTAGCTGTGTAGGCCTCAGGCGGCTTGGTGCTGCGGTGAGTTGTTAGCAGTAGTAGTATTTATCCTTATCATGACTAATCTTCTGATCAAGTCATTGAGCCACAGAGAACTCTTACCTCCTAGCAGACACCAAAGCCGCCGTAGCCCTAAACTACCTCGTCGAAGTGGAAGACGACTGAAGAAGATTGAAGACAAGGAAGACGATCCGGACTGGTCCAGCCCAGGTTCCCCCGCCTAAGTACAATTACTACTACTTTTTAGGATGTGAGATCGGAATTACAAGCACGTTAAACCTGTAAAATACACGAAGAGCTTTTTTTCTGGCTCCGTCTCCTAGATTACTTGTGTTTTTGACTGCATATCAAAAACTAAAGTCATCGCTGCAGAATTCATATAATTATCTATTAACGAATTATGAACAAAGACGAAACTTACTGCAGCATCCATGTCACACTAAGGCTTAATTTGCATGCTTTAGACCCAATTTTGAAAATGGAGGAATTGTCAGTAAAAAACAGGTACATTTTGCTGTATAAATATATATGTATAAATATATTTCAAAACTGGTAAAGCCAAATACAAAACTGATACGGATATTCATAATAAATAATTAATTCAAATTAAATAAAACACGGCAACTTGTTTACGATCCATTGATTTGTCACGTTCGCTTGAGTTGTTGAACACTACCACTTTAAGAAGTTCTAGGCTAACGAATTTCGGTCCGCGATTCTATTCTGAGTCGACTGCCGAAACGCCTTTAATCCGTCCCGAGTGTATGGCTGTCGCGACGAGAGCACCACTGTACCTCTGAATTTTCAACTCATCTAGATCCTGAACCGACCTGATTCCTCCAGCCGCATAAAGCTTGACGCCATCCGGAGGGTCAAGCTGCTCAATTCGGTCATTGTGGGCTGAAACATGTTAAAAAGTTGGTGCATTTTTGTTTTAGTATTAAAAACTAGAACTAAAAAGCAACTAATTAGATGAATGAAAGCTGGGAGTTTGTTAAAGGGAATTTGATTAAGGCCCCTGTGTCGGCCTTGAAGTTTGTTATTGTAGTTGAGTTCAAATGTTGGGTCCCGCATTATATACCCGAGATCAGACCAAAATTCAGTTTAAAATAATATATTTTTAAAACAACCACAATTAAAATGTATTTGATGGGTATTTCCTAGAGAACTTAAAAAATAAAATCGTGACATAAGAGAACACTAACTTAAACAAGTTGGCCTACTGCCAGGAATTTCGAACTATTTAACGCATTCGTAATGCTAATAGATTATTCCATCAATTCTAGCATGTTTCGGCTGGCTGACAAGATACTCATCAATTCTTATTGACAACGATGAGAAATCTACTTTCTCAAGTAAAGTAGTTTAAGTTCATCACTTATAACGTCTGGATTCAACCTTTTCAAGGGTGGTGGTTTAGCAAGAGCCTAATATACCGTTATGGTATCTACACTATTTTCCTGGTCTATCATGCAGTATCATATTATTTGGGATTATATATTGTGGTGCCACATTGGATCAAATATCATCCTATGATATTGCCTTGTATTGACAACATGACGTAACACGATGCTTCGGCGAGTATGATTTTTCCACTACCCTGTTACTACCCATCGGTGCCACCTATTCAAGTGAGTACTAATACACTAAAGTTGACATTGACATTGTGTCAGGGAAAGCTTTTTACTTAAGCCGTCATGTATCTTACGCGCATGTCTTTGTGGGAATTCCCATCATTCAATTCGCGTGAGCCAAGTCTTGAACCTAGTAGCACTCAACAGCTAATGTTTTTTGGTAGATAGAGTGACGTTTTTATACGTTGGGTGTATACTGTGGTTCAAGAGGTAGTCTACAAGCGCCTGTTGCTCGTTTTCCATGCCCTAGGAGCTTTTCGAGTATGTTGTTATCATGGAGAGTGCCAAGTGCTTTCTTAGACTAAAATAGATTGCACTGGTGCAGTTTTCGTGGTCCATATTAAGGCGTAGGCTTCCTACAAAAAATAATTCCATTTTTCATGCAATCAGTTTTTGTTAGCAACTGGCTTTGTATTAAACTTGGAGTTAAGCAGGGTTGTGTTCTATCCCCCTTTATTTTATACGGTTCATTTTGATGGACTTCATCTTAAGGAGCACAGGAAAGGCAATTGGAGACACAGAATCAAATGGGAAGGAAAAACGTTCCTGGACATAGAAAATGCTGATGATTCATGCATATTAGATGAAAGTGTGAGCAAAATGAATGAATTTTTAGAAGTTTTGCGAGTTCAGGATGCTAGAATAGGCTTGAAAATTAATGTGAAGAAGACTAAGTCACTATGAAGATCTACAACTGAAATCTCCGTCACTGAAAACCCTCACACTAGTGTTTCAAATACCCCTCTTGAATACTCCACTGCCCATTCGTCTTTGCAAGTGGAAAGTAAAAAACTACCAAGGGAAAAAAATCATCCTAATGCAAAGCTGATTTGTTAATGATAGAAGCTATTTATTTTCCTTTCAGCATTAAAATTAACTAGATCCACGTTGCATGGGCAACGTGAGGTTTTGCAGCAACCTTTCAGCTTTGCCGAGTAAAGTGTTGCTAGAACAGCACTAAAGGTCCTTAGCATTTATACTATTAATTAGTGTATTCCTTGATTTTGGAATGTCGGCTAAGGAATCGACTTTATCATTAGATGGCCAAAAATCCTTTATTCGAAGAGGCATAGGCTTCCAATATCTGAGCGAACTTGGAACTGGATCGAGTGGAAACCACAAACTCATTGTCTTTCTTAGCGTAGAAAAGCTTAAAAACACGGCTTTGCTGCTTAAGGTTCAGGTGGGAGATATGCTGAACATTCTTAGAGAAAATGGACTAAATTTTGAAAATGTTAACCGTCGAGACAAACGATGACGCTGCCTAGTTTTAGGCAGTAAGCTTTTTAGCTTTCAGCTTCACAAGTCTCGGCGAAGACCAGTGTGTAGCCATCTGGGTCTTCGATGGCGATTTCCTTCATGCCATAGAAAGTCTTGTGAGGCTCTTTTAAAATGGTTGCTTTGGTTTTTTGAAGGTGTGCATAGAGCGTGTCTACCGAGTCCGTTATCATGTAGAGGGTGAGGCTGGCACTAGGCTCTTGGCCTTTGAATTTAGGAACTTCTTCAGAAAAAGAACTCGTTTTGTCTCATTAGACCAAAGAGTACGAGAGAGTAATTCACTTGTAGTGTTAGACTAGCCTTATAAAATAAATTGCTGTTTTGCTATAGCTTTATTTATTTATTTTCGTCGAAAAAATTTGAACTAAAAATTATACTGTTTCTCAAGAGTATGCAATTGAAAATACGTGCTTGTTTTCTTTGAAACGGAAATCATACTTAATTCCAAAGACAATGAGTTGAGTAGGCTTTTCGCAGCCCTCCCATAAATGCAGCAATTTTTGTTCCAAGTTTTATTGTCGCTATTTTATAAATATGTTTGTGTATATATGAACATAAATATAGATATATTTACATATAATGTAATGAAATATATAAAGTATAATTAATTAAAACTATGATTGAATATTTATTTATTATATATACTTTTGTAACTGTTTTATTTCAGAGACAGGTGGAAGCCGAAAGAAGGGCAGCTGAGGAAATAAAGTGGTTGCGTGAACAGATCTATATGACTTACGCCCGGCTAATTATTTTTGTTTTACTTGGACTTTGGTTCGGATACATTGTTGCCAAACTTTACTAAAATGGGCTGCTCCCTCCTCGACACTTCGCTCTTTACGCTAAAGCTTGACTCTTTATCACAACTCTATTTTTCAAAACAATAAAAATTTTAGCGTAACGAGTGAATTGTCAAGTAAGTGTCAATCAAGAAAGTCAAGCTGCTACCTGCAAAAATTTGGAATTTTGTATTTTTGCCGGAAGAAAGATCATGAATGCGTGCTTTTTTTTTCTTTATTCTTCCAAGGGGCGATCGTATAGAACAAATAGAAATTATACCGTATATAATAGAGGTTGCTCTCTCCTCGACGAATTGCTCTGAGGTAGGTGACGTTAACATTCTATAACTCCTGATTTTCTTCTTTTGTTTTATTTAATTTTAAGGATATTTTATTTGGAAATTCTGAGTCGCCAAAGAATGACGAAAATATTTTTAAATTGCTGCGAGCTCAAAAAAATGAAATTTCCCAGTTGGGGTCTAGCTTGGGTTTGGAAGATCCTGAATATTCAGGTTACTCTTATTCTCCCAGTGTTTCCAAATTCTCAAGCAAATTATGTATAGTTAAAAATTAGCAAAATACATAGAAATTTTTCGGCATCACTACCTCAAACACTGGGTAGGTCAATGTATAGTTAATTGATAATTCTAAATCGGTTGACTATCTCAGAATTTCCACTTGATAGCTTTTCGGCACTCTTTTGGCCCACATTGTTGTTTTGCACGAAAAAATAGCAGACCATACCACCTTATTCTGGCACAATCTTTGAGGCTGCTTAAAAATGGACTAGAACTAGAGTATTGGTTTTCTATTGCTCTAGGACCACTGATCGGATGTGATTTCCTTCAGCATAAACAAAAAAAGAAATAAAAATTGTAACATTAGAAAAACGATGACTAACGAACATGCAACAGGTGGCACTGCCTTGGTGAACCCTTCCTCGACTTCTTCTGCTTTGAAACGTGTGTTGCGCTCGACAACCAAGGCTGATGCCGATGAACAGGATCGACTCGAGGAAGTTGCATTGATGAAAGAGGAAGAAAAGATGCTTGAGGATGAGGAGGTTACGTCGGAGGAGGAGGAGGATAACAACGAGGCCGCGGTGAGCATGGAACGTACAATGTTGACTGTTGCCTTGGTTAAGAGTGTCGTGGAGACCTTGAGAGATATGCGAAATCGCTTTTTTTTTTGCATGCGTAGCAGTGATGACTCCTTTTATTCTTTCTTTTTTATCGCCCCCAACGGGGGCGATAAAACTAAGTAACCAAATTTACGAAACTTACGAAAAATAGCCTGAAACCCCTAAAAAACGGTGTCATATTGAAATGGAAAGTGCACCATTGGAACCATCATAGCTGAAAATCCCAAATAGAACAATCAAAGTCCCCCATCTTGAGCGATAGTGGAAATTGCTTTTTTTGCATTCGGAGCGGTGATGACTTGAATTGCGTTAAAGAGCATGAAGCCTTTGCAGTCTCCTATGCCTATGCTCAAAGAGATACTACCAAAACCATGGAATTGGTAGAGATATTTGAGACATTGAGTGGGGAAGATTGTTATGGCACAGCCATGGTTGCACTCACTAAAATAGCAAATAAGTCAATTTCATGGCTCTGCAATTTAAATTACCCAATGACTACCACCAAATGACAAATTGTCCTTTGGTGGCGCAGTAGATTTGACCTTAGCTAGGTAATACGGGACCCAGAGATCGAATCACGCCCGGGGTATACGTCACCAGATGTCGTGAAGCGAAAGGCGTTGATTGTTCCATTTCCGAACAAGCTCCCCCCCTGGTGATCGAATCCTCCAATCGCATTCACTTGACCAAGGATGAACGTCGTGGATCCATCGGTGGTCACAAACTCCCCGCCGGTGTCCAACACGCCGCGGCCTAACTGCAACTTTGACGTGGTGTCGACGATTAGTTCGCCATTATTCTCAAAGTCTCCCTTGAGGAATACGTTTGACTTACGTAGGCGAACGACGCCGTTGTTCTGAATGTAAGTCAGGATTCATTTCGTCTCACAGGGATGGCACTGTGATCTATATCGATTTTAGGAACCCATTATTACATACTCAGTTGACAGGGTCTTATTGTGATCCCGTCCTTAAAGTTGTAACTGATGGAGAATGTATGTTCACATGTTGTAGGGATGGTGTTATTCGTAAATTCAGTGCGAAAGCTATTTAATTGTTTTTCTCTTGACACTGCTTATCTATATTATTTATTGGTTACTTATATCCGCTTATTTCATTACAATAAAAATAAATTGAATTAGTTCTGGAACTGAACAACCTGTGGTGGAACTGTGCGGCGTACGAGGCGCTCCGAGATGTACACCAGGTGGCAGAAATTTGTTAGCCCCTTGGATTAATCGTAAATATCAGAAATTTAACAGTGGGTTTTGTGGTTTGGCTGAGGTAAATTGAAACAGCTGTTTCGCTTAAATTTCTGATAATCGATTGGTAAAGTCCGTTTTGACCACCGATATTCCAAAATATTCGTAACTCTAGGCAACTTTTTTCTGTCAGCTTAGAAACCAAAAGTGACCGTTGTTAGGTTTTCTCAAAGACCTACGTATGTAGCCACTTTCATCAACACTTCCTACCAAAAATGAGGCAATTTGTTGCTCTTCGTCATTTAATCTAAAGGTATTAAGCTGATTTTTTAAGTGTTGCGTGAATGAAGTGCCCGAAGCATAAGGAATGCTTTTGTCTTCATCATCGGCGCTATAATTATTGGCCTGCATTCTATAATCAGGAATCTCATCATCACTTAAGTATTCATCTACATTGATATCTTCGGCATTAATAGATTCACTATCGCTAAAATCATCGTTGTTTTCGTGAAAATATATCTCTATGGGTTGACCAAACTGCCCATCGATTCGTTACAAAAGAATTGTTATCAGATTCCCCAACCCAAATTCCAAGCTTAGACCAACCTTCATTACCTTTTGTATCATATAAACAGTAAGTACTTTCACTATCTTTGTATGATCCTTCTCCCAAGGCTACTACAGTAAGATAAAATTGCGTTGCCGCCCTGTAACAATCTACTTGAGTAATCCCCAAGCTGGCAAAATCGTACCATTCAAGTTCATTACATATACTTACCATGTCCTTGTATAGCCGTCGCGAAGGTGAAGTGTGCGTCCCAGTAGTAGTGAGGCCGGCCCTCGTTCTCGAGTATCTGGAAGAGTTTGCCAGGAGAGCCATCGGCACGCTTGACGGCGTTTTGCGCAAAGTTCAGCCACAGGGTTGTGGGACGCTTGGCGAATGGAACGTCTCGATAACGATAGGGATCCGTTTCCTGCATCGCCCGCAGCACCGCCTGCCACCGAACGTCGCGGTCTGCCGATGCGTGCCCAAGACCCGCGGCGAGACCGGCGATGAGTGCCGCGCAGATGTGTCAGAATTTGTGGAATCCGGATGGTGTCGGTGAGAGGCTGAACGCCGCGCAAACTCCATTCGGCTAACTGTTTGTTCCCGGCAAGCAGCCGAAGCCTGCGCGCGCCGGGTCGCCTTGAGACGTTAGCCCGGACATAGGACAAATCGATTGTCAGATTGACGCCCGTTCCGACACCCGGTTTCAGAGGCAATGTGAGGTGAGAGCGGTCTTCCGCCATGTTCAAACCATCCGCATCGGGAGTGCTCCACCCGGAACCGAGCAGGACGGTTTCGAGCAGACCGAGGGTGACAGATTACCAAATTTAAAGATTGTCCTTTTCGGCTAACCGGCTAGGGCTAGACGGAAAGCAGGTCGTCCACGGTTGGGAGGATGTCATAAAGAAGGATTTAAAGTAAATAGGAGCTTCCTGGGAGGGTGTGAAGAGGGAGCGTTTGTATACATTTGCGATGGAGGAGCAGCGTGCGCAGCTGTGTTGGCCTCGGGCGGCTTGTTGCTGCGACGAGCTGTTAGTAGTATTTAGTTTCCGAACAAAAATGTTAGTTGTATTATCATTCTCTTTTGTTCGGAGGTGCCGAAGCTTGAGCTGAACCCGCCGAGCCCGATGGGCAGAGGGCCTGAGGTGGAGCTTGCACCGACAGCGCCGAGCACTTTGGCGCAGCGCAAGCAGGCAGCTCAGGAGAGAGAGCAGGGTCAGCGGAGCAAGGAGCTCTCCGAGCAGTTCACCCGCGCGAAGTTCCGCTCGCTGGCAGAGCGTCGCTTCGAAGCGGCGTCGAAGAGCCAGGACGTCGGCCGCGAGCGATGACGTCGGGCGAATTTGACAGCTCACGTCGAAACGTGAGACAGTGTGTCAAAACATTTGTTAAAATGTATTGCAATGGAACGGGTATTCATGATTGCCATCTACCCTACCAATTTCTTCCTTGTCCTCTTCCTCGTTGTCATCATATGCTGGAGCATTTTTGAGCCAGAAGTTGATTATCACCTGGGGCAACAGAAGCCAAAGCAATTTTGATATGCTTAAAATGTGCACATGATATATTATATATAAATCTATTACTCAAACAGTAGTAATATTTACACTGTATGGCAAGAAGTAGAGGGGGAATGGGGGGGGGGCAAAATCCTACGGTGATGTTTTTCAGCATTATCACCAGTTTCCACTCTTACTAGTTCCTCTTTGAAGTACGATTAAATAAATGACAATGCCTTACCCGATCTGTTGTGATTGTCATTTTTAGCGACAAGACAGTAACTTGTGTCAGTTGAGGGATGAAACTGATTAGCCAGTTAGGACAGAGCTCTGTGACGTAGTCAAGACTGAGAGTGTGGAGTTGCTGAGAGACGGAAATCAGATTAGACAGTGAAAGAAACAAAATAATTAATATCAATTACAGTGCTTGGTTTGAGGTTGAGACAGTCTTTTTCGTGAAAAGTTATATTTTAAATCTTTTCAGTTTTTTTTTTTTATATAAAAATCCATAGTATGGGCTGCTATTTATATGTTTGAGAAAGTTTTACAACAATTTTTAATCTTGACGCAAACAGTAATTTTTCACTCAATTATATAGCTTCTGAAGTTGACCTGATAAACAAAACCTAATATTATTCCCAAAAAAATTCTCTCTGTACTCTTTGACAAACTGGATACACCTGCACTCTTAATATTTATTTAAATTGTAAGAACAGATGTAGATCAGCAGGAGTCCATCAAACTCCTAAGGCGCGCGGGGAGATATTATTGGGAAGCGTTTCAGGCTGATCGAACGAACCATTGGGGTGTTGTGCAATATCTATCAATCGTCATTGTCCTGTCCCGGTTGAACGATGGTGCTTCTTCCATAGTCGCGCAACGAGAAAAGTCCGAGGAGGACTTGTGGGTCTTAGCGCACTCCATGTCGAGTCAGGACTTGACAGCGGCGGAACAGGAAAAGCGGGGATGGGCGACCGGCAACCTGATAGAGCTCTATCTCCTTTGAAAATAAAGGAATCCTTAAAATATCGCACAATCAGATTCTAGGTACCAGAGACCAGAGAACCATGCTGTAAGAGCGTCAAGCTCCTATCTGAAAAAATGTGGAATTTTGCTATTTTTGCCAGAAGACAGATCACGGATGCATATTTATCTGTTGTTGTTTTCAGGGGTGATTGTATTGAAATAATCGTCCTAGAGATCGGAAGAAGGTACTTTCGAACAGAAATTAAAAGTTCTAGTGCCCTTTTTAAGTGACCAAAAATTGGAGGGCAATTATGCCCCCGGTTGACAAAAGAAGACACAAATATGATTAAGAATCCAAATAGACCAGATTTTTCTGAGAATGAATTAAATAAAGAAACGTCAATATTGAATCAAAAACGGTTTGGGAATCAAAATATGGAAACAACTACCGCTGAAAATCATGAGAAGGAAACATCGAATCTATCCACTCTACAATTTAGAGAAAAATGGACAAAATCGCCAAACTTTGTTACAAGTAGCCCTGTTGATTGTGAATTTTGCTTAGAAGAGAACATTGGGCTAAAGTTTGAATCTTTCTCTTCATGATCCTGATCGAAGCCGATAGCGAGCAGCAGGCCCAAGCGATCGCAGAAACCGCCTCGAGTGAGGACGTTGCGGGCTGGACAACCGGCATTGGATTCTTCCAAGTGTTCGAAGGCACGACTTCGGACGGCATCGACCACGCATGGATTGCTGCAACCGGACAAGCCAACGTCACCCCAGTCAATCGCGTCGCGCATCCACAGGATCAGCCGATCGAAACGACAGATCGCCGTGTCATTTCGACGTCGTCGACCCAGCGCGCGATGGGCTTGATGTTTGTGGGATTATGAAAAAAACAACAGTAAATACAAAATACCCTCTAGCGAAGAAAGGTGCTAGTTTGCGTGAAATTTAACATTTTTAGGCTTTTTGAAACCATTTTTTTTTTTTAATCTGCTTTTTTTCTAGAATGCTGAAATGCAGGGCAGCTCTTTAGAAGGAAGAGGAGACATAGTATCATCTTCTTCTTTAAAGCGTATGGTCAGACAAGTCCTAATTGATGCTTTAGATAGTAGCGATACAGGAGAGTCCAGAACAGGAATGAATAAAACTAGACCAGTTCAAATTGGAGGGCACCTCGGCCCCCTCCCACGCTCATTTTATCCCGAAAATCACCGGATCAAAATTCTGAGATAGCCATTTTATTCACCATATTCGAAAACCTAATAACTATGTCATTGGGGACGACTTACTCCCCCGCAGTCCCGTGGGAGGGGCTGCAAGTTATAAACTTTGACCTGTGTTTACATATAGTAATGGTTACTGAGAAGTGTACAGACGTTTTCAGGGGGATTTTTCTTTGGTTTGGTGTGGGACAGTTGAGGGGAGGGGTTACGTGGGAGGAGTGCCATTGCAAAGCTTTGGTGGGTTGATATTTTGCAACAGTATTATTGGTACGCCTATTTTTAGTTGTAGCACGTGTGGTGGAAACCCCTGGAAATCCAGGGAATTTAGAAATTCTGATGGATAGTTAACTGCTTCATTTGATTGTAATCATGAAGACTTGTTCATTTGATTTGACTTGTAAATGACTGCCTGGTCTTTAATCTTGGTCAGAATAATATTGTTGATTTTGTGGATGTCTTTGTTCTTTCAGACATTTTCAGATCTGAAAATGTTTCACCAGTGGAAACAAATTATATTTTTAACAGTTCTTTTTACATTGAAAAATTGAATGCTGCCCAGCCTTTTGGGATTTCTTTTTTTATGTATCAGTATATATAAAACGACAAATTTTATTTCTTTACTTGAATTAGCAATATATTTTATCAATGTTTTCTTCCTTCGAAATGTATTCTTTTCGTAGGTGTGAAAAATCAATTCACGGATTATTTGTTGAAATTCGACTAATTGTATGACTTCATTTGCACTCATTTCAGGTTTTAACGCCGTTCTTTATTTTTCTTTGGTAAGTTTTTTGGGAAAAAACTGGGGTTTAAATCGGCAAGGAAAGAAACTAAAAATCAAAAGCAAATAATTTGATTGGATTCCCGATAACCAATTTTCAGTGATCGGGGTATAAGCCAAAGGTACCAATTCGGGAACATCAGGGAGGACAAGGATTTTGTCCTATTCTCTGCACAAAGATGCGAGAAGACATCTTTCAAAATTTCAAGGGTAATTTTCACTTGAGGAAAAACAAAACATCAATCTAAAAGTATTTTTCCACATCTAGAGGGGGGGTGGGTGGTGTATGGGCAGCTCTGATGCATAATTTTTTCCCTCAGCTGCTAGCAGGATACTGGAATTGCAGGAATGCAGGATATTTGAACATCATAAAAAGCTGTTTATAGGATAATTTTGAAGGAAATTGCTACACTTACATACTTCTGTAATTAACAAAACCAAATATTTAAAATAATGGAGCTAAGAAGCTAGATTTAATGCAAAAACAGCTAAATGATCCCCCTCGTTCTCAAAAACTCGTGATAACTAATATAAGATTTCAGTACCCTGTTGTTATGTTGAATCGCTATGCGTATAGTCAAAGCACAGTATTGACTGTGCTTTGACGTGCGTATGAACTTTGACTGCGTACGTGCCTGGTACTCCTTTTAATTTATTCAGCTACGATTACTATCAAAGCTTCCCATTGGACTTGACTAGTACCGACACGAGTCTACCTAAATTCGGGCCTATGAACTTTTTATTTTGGACCGCTGATATAAACCTGTGAAGATTAGAAGAATGTAAACCTAAATTTATATATCATAGTTGATCCATAGTTGTGTCCATGTATTTTGTCGAAGAATTTTCATACCACAGCGCGCGCGACTGCAGGCTGAGATTCAGCCGCGTGGCCTGCGGATTGCGGATCCAGGTAATCACCGGTTGAGCCATAACACCCATGAGCACGTCACCGGCCAGGTACAGCGGCTCAGCCTGCACATCTTTGGCGGTACTGCCCGGGTCAACCGTCGTCACCGCGGACCAGGTTTGAGATGCGCCGTCGAAGCGCGCGTACCGCAGCTTGATGCGCTGCTCGTTGATATCCCCCGCCGTGTCGATTTCCCACACAGCCAAGATCTCACCCCCTGTTTGACTTAGAACAAGACGAGTAAAAGTCTTTAAATTGTTTATGTGCTCTTTGGTAAGCGGACTCTTTTGGTTACCGTTCTAAAATAGTTGATACGTTTTAGGGTTCCAGACTTGGAAGCTTAAGTTATTACCATGTTTCTGCTTTAGGGATACGGCATGATATGGCAGGATATGGCATGGGAGAAGAAACTATAAATAACCATTTATTTTACCCATTTATTTATTTAAACCATTATTTATTTAATAATCATTAGTAACTTAATGAAAAAGTAATTGCTATCAGAGAATGTTTGATGCTTCTAAAACTAGGATTCAGTCTATTAAAAGCTAAGGTTGATTGTGCAGTTTTGTGTTGTCTCTCTGTGATTATTTCACAATCACAATCGATTAAGCTATCCAGGTATTTGAACTCTTTCACAAGTTGTAGGCTCTTATTCTTACTATGCAGAACGCACGGTGAGCTTGTGATGGACAAGCTCCTTTATTGGTCAACATTAATGGTTAGGTCGATATTTTCAACATTTTCTATAATTGTGTCAAGTAGCTTCTGTACACTCTGTTTCTTTTATCACATATGCACAGTTTTTCTCAAGATATCATATGTATTTTTGATACTACAATCGACAAGAGAAACTTCATACTTTCCTTCGTTGAATTTAATGACGGGAGAGAGTTATGTCCCAAAATGGCTTGTTTTGTTCAGATAATTGTAGAAGAGATCAGAGGACAAAAAAATCACATAGAAATGATTGGGCATTGTGTGCGTCTTCAGCAGATATCGACAAATCACAGTCAGAGTTGTGTCATAGCCAACGAACAAGCAACTATGCCTTGCCTCTATGAGTTTACTTCCTAAAATCTTGTTAATTTGTCTCTGAGTTACGAAAACTCTTTTTACGTGTCTCTGACCTCTAAAAAAAAAAAAATCTTCTTACGTGTTTGACCTTTATATAAAATTCTATTTTTCTCTCTCAGACCTACGAAAAAAACTGTAATCCACATTCACGTCTCTGACTGAAAAAACAATTGGTCATGTTTCAGACTTTTCAAAAAAGCATTTTTTCATATTTTCCTCACTTCGAAATTCTCTTTTTTGTTTGTTAATATCTTACTTAAAAAAGCCTCTGTCGTGGAAAAAAGTTCTATCATTCCTTCCACTATGATATTTTGGGCCATAAGGGCTAGTAACTTCCAGAATCGTCCTTTTAGAGGCCTGGCTGGAAGCAGCCGGTATAGAGTTTTTTCACCCTGCGATGGAAGGGGGCGAATCATTTCTACTGTTGTAAGTACTATGCGCACTACTAAATGACATCTGCGAATTAGTACTCTCCGGAGACACTTGCTTTCTGGACACTTCTCTCTCTAGCTAAATTATTTGCCATTACATTTTCTAAATCATCTCCTTGCTTCCAGTGCAACGAGTTCGACAACCGCCGCGTGCAGCTGATTTTCATCGCGCATCGGTGCCGTACAACCTTCCAGGTAACTGACGTAGCTGCCTTCGTCCGCGATGATCAGTGTTCGTTCGAATTGACCGGTGTTCGCCGCATTGATGCGGAAGTAGGTCGACAACTCCATCGGACAGCGCACGCCTTTCGGCACGTAGACAAATGACCCGTCACTGAAAACAGCACTATTCAGCGCGGCATAAAAGTTGTCTCGCCGCGGTACAACACTGCCAAGATATTTTAGCAGGGATATACCTCTAGCCTGGCTAGCTTAGAAGTTTTCTTGCTTGCTTTTTATTTGGGGCACAAAATTTTTGAGCTCTTTAGAAACAAATCCGACCATAATATTATTCTGAAGTTTAACGTCAAAGGCTCTGTCTCTCTTTTAACTTTACACTGTCTGGGAGATTGTTTCCTAAAATAAGGGTTAGAACAAAAGGTCGTTTTCATGAATTAGTTTTTCAAAAGCTGTATTAATCAAGTTCGATTCTTAAACCTTATCCTCGTGCGATGCCTTTGTAATTTGCATTGAAACAAAAATTAAGCCTGGGAAATATTTAGGCTAATTTGTATGGTATATTTGCAAATTGGGAGGAGGGAAGCAGATTATAAGTACCTAAAAAAATTTTAAATACAATTTGTCTAAATCTTATGAAGTAAGAACTGTCCTCTTAAATGTTTTTAGTAGGCAAACTTGATGAATATGGGGATCTTTATATGACTTTATGTTTTTGATTGTGTTCTTTCTAAATATAAAAATTGCTTTACTCAGAAATTCAATTTAAGCCCTTTAAAGACTCTCAAAGGAGCACAAAACAAAAATTTGAAATTTGAATAAGATATAGCATTAAGTAAGAGAATTTTCCTGTAAATTTTTTTACTTATAAACAACTAATCGTGGAAATAGGATTGGATGGGATGCATCAAAGTAAGTATAAAAATCCTCAGCAGTACATATAATAGTTTAGAAAATTTTATGGACAAATAAATGCAACCCCTATGCAAAACGATAACTGTATTTTGTGACTGGTTGGTATTGAGAAGGTGAGAAATTCTGAAGTAATATTGTGGTTGCATTTCATATCCATGCATACGGCATTACAAAAGGAACATAGCTAACTATATATCACGTGTAATTAGTTTATTTACAAAAGACGTTTTAAGAAATTTCATAATGCCTAGAGTAAAGCAAGTAAAGAGTAAGTAAGTAAGTAATAGAGTGGTAGAGTAAGTAAAGAAGTAAAGAGAGTAAATAAAGATTAAGCAAGTAAGTACGAGAGTAGTAGAGCAAGTAAAGAGACCCATAATAATACGTAGAAGAGAATCGAGAACAAACCATCAAACGTGACTATAATAATCCGACCTGACCGGCTCCCGTTGAATACAACATGCTCATACTGCCGTTCGAAAAACGTCTGCACATTATCCGGGTTTTTCAAGTAAAGTTCTGTTTGCACTAACACGTATTCACGATCGGCTTTAGGCATTAGGTTGGTTTCTTTGGGGTCCACAATGACAGCACCAACCATACCGCGTGCGATATGCTGAATCATGGGAAACGATCCACAATGATAGGCAAAGACTCCCGGACGTTTAGCCACCCATTCATATTCGAGTGACTCCCCAGGATTGATATCACGATAATTATCCAGCCCTCGCGCAAGTTCAGCATGCCAAATACGGCCTTCATCGCAGTGGATTTGCCCGCACCGTTTGGCCCAACTACGACAGCAATCTCGCCTTTTTCCACGCCAATGGTGCAATCGTGGAGAATATCCGCGCCACCATAGCCGCCAGTCATATTTTCACCGATAAGAAAAGCCATCACGCTGTCTCCTTCGGCTTGTTTTTCAGACCAGTGCCGAGATATGCCTCGATAACTTCTTCATTGCTTTTGACTTCCTCCGCGGTGCCTTGAGCCAACACCTTACCTTGCCGACGCCGCAATGTACCGTGCGAAAGAGCTGGGTAAAGGGCAGGCGTTTATTTACGAGTCAGGTCTCTATGAGAGCATGACCCAGCAGGTCAGTATGGTGAATGACTTGCGCAGAACGGTAGAGAACCACCTTCTCGATTTCTATATTCAGGGTAAATACGATCTAAACGGCGAGTTAAAGGGCGGTGAAGTACTGTGTCGCTGGATTTCAGGCTTGCACGGTGTTGTATCGCCAGCAGTGTTTATTCCCATAGCAGAAGAGCACAAGCTGGACAGCGCTGAGTATATCTGAAGCAAGAGTCTTCAGGGGAGACAAAGTTTTTAGTCTTGGTAATGCAAAATATTGTTCTATTTCCGTAAATGTAATTTTGGTATTCAATATTGTCTGATTAATTTCGTCAGGAGCCGTAAAAACAAGCGTTAAGAAATATAAATAACTACGAAAATATGAGTTTATAAATATATTTAGGAAATGAATAAATGTAAACGAAAATCACCTTTTCTTAATATATTTGTTTTTAATGCTTATGTAAAGCCTTTAGCTTTGACTTTCAACAAAAAGTTGTTTTTCTGATTTTAAGGAAGGGCACCTTCTACCTCCCCAATCGGATTCAAGAAATTAGTATTTTCAACTCGTTTTTAAATCTGAATCTTTCATTGCGCTGCAGAGAAGTGTTGTTTTTCTGATTTTAAGAAAGGGCACCTTCTCCCTCTCCAATCGGAGCCAAGAAAAGGGTATTTTTCAAATCGTATTTAAATCTGAATCTTTCAATTCGCTGCAGCAAAGTTTATTTTTTTCTGATTTTAAGGAAGAGCACTTTCTCCCTCCCAAATCGGAGCCAAGGCATCCGACTTTCGATGCCCGACTTGATGGTCGGCGGCATGGCGCCGCTGCTCGCGGAGTTTGGCCGCCGCTACCCTGCCATCACGACCGACGTGAGCGTCGCGAACGAATACGTGAGCCTGACGCACCGCACCGCCGACGTTGCGATTCGGCTCGGGACCTCCGCTCCCGATCACCTCGTTGGCCGACGGATCGGCTCCGCGGCGTGCGCCATCTACGGAGCGCCCGCGTACCTCGACGAGCGGCCGACCGACATCGACCCGGCCGAGCTCGACTGGGTCGGCCAGCGCCATGTCGTCGGCGTCCTGCAGCTCGGGATTGCCTGCGCGCAGCTGCTGCAGCGCGGCTTCCAGGTGCGGGCCGCGAATCTCGCCGGCACTGGCGACGAAGCTGCTGGCATCCTCCTCCGCGGCAGCGACCAGCTTGCGGTCCTTGAACGTCAGGTAGGTCGACGCGGTGGTCGCGCCCGAGGACAGAATGTCTCGCAGCAGGCCATCCGCGGCTGCGCTCTGGGCAATCAGGAAGGCGCTCAATGCCATGGCGGCCCGGCTTATTGCTCGCATGTATCGTCGCGACACTGGTCGTTTTTTTAATTCTGGCTAGTTTTTCTAACCAGATTTACCAACTCATCGCCACGCCTTTAATCGAACATTTGCCCGATAACAGCAGCATGATCGCCACGGAAGTGGCGGCACCGTTTTTGACGCCGTTCAAACTGACCTTCTTTGTGGCCATCTTTCTGGTAATGCCTTATTTGCTTTATCAGGCCTGGGGATTTGTCGCGCCGGGTCTTTACGAGAACGAACGGCGTTTTGCCATGCCCCTGCTATTCTCCAGCATTGTCTTAAGTAAGTTTTTTCAACTGAAAGTAAGGAGCAACATTAAAGCTTAAAACAAACAGAAATTATTGTGTATATGAAGAGGGTCATTCTCTCCTCTATACCTCGCTCTTTCTTAATTTTTTTTTAACTTTTTGAAAAGCTAATTATTCTAATTAAATGGCCTTTGTGATTTAGGAGTCATTCCTAAATGCCTGGATCAAAAACAAACTTTAGCGCAAAGAGTGAGCTATTGGGAAGAGGGCGACCCCCCTTATATATGTAATACTTTCTGCTAGTTTTAAGTTTTTGAATAGGCACCAACCAGCACAGCGTGTTGCCACATGTTCTGTAGACGGGAGCGCAGCCACTGACGGCGTGCGGTAAAGAGTGTTTTTGCCGCGAGCGTCAAAACGAGGGTGCGAGTTTGCGCAATTCCGAGCCTGACAATGGCCGCATCCAATGATTCGCAGGGGGCCGCACCACGGAACAGTGCGCTGTTGGCAACATTCAGAAGTGCGCCTGCGATTGCCGGGTCGGCGCTGATCAGGCGTGCCAGGTCGCTGATAGCAAAGTCAGGATCCTGCATTGCGCCCTCTCATAAAGCTCAAGGGTTTTACAAGACTTTTTATTTATATGTTAATCAAATTCCATTTCTAATCAAAGAAATGGATGTACAAGGATCAATAAATGGAGAAAAAAAATCGGCTTTCATTTGCTATATCCTAGGTCTATTGGGGTCAGTCTTAATGCTTGTTAAAAAGAATGTGACTTTACATTATGGAAGGATTTTTTTTTAAGTTTCTAACGGACCAATAGAGCGACATAGTACAGCTTGATAATGCGTTGATACAGTGAATGAAAGTTAAGATTTTTGTTATGGACCACCGAAGTTGAGCCAGCAGCGGTAGCACCCTTTATTGAACAAGGTATGCGCGGCTCCATAGCGGAGCTCATCAAATTGCTGAGCTAAACATCCACCACTTCCTTTAAGCGGAGGTTGCACGCTAGATTTGTGATTGGCATCACGCTGCGCGGCGCAGCGGTGATTTGGCTGACCTAGACTGTAAAAGATACTCCTGGGAAAGGTTCTGGCGTGCAAGCCGCAACTACCGACACAGATGTTTCTCCAGACAGTGGAGGCGCTGATCAAAGCTGTTTTTTTAAGAAGTTAAAGGAAGTTAGAAGAAGTTAAAAGGAGTTAAAGGAAGCCGAGCCTGGAAGATTCCGACAGCGGCGAATCCGGATTCGCCGTTAACGGAATAAAACCCTACCTTTGCGGCGCTGAACCCTATGCGCTTTTCCGTGTTTTATACCAAAATTAATAAAAAATAATGAGTAAGCAATTTCATACCCTCAAAGTAAAAACGATCAAAAAGGAAACGGCGGACGCGGTTTCGGTATTCTTTGACCTACCGGCCGGTTTGCAGGAAAACTTGCTCTTCGACCTCTCCCTTGCGCTGGGTGCGAGCCTCCTCCTCTGTGCGCTGGGCATCTGGGCAGCAGGAGCCGTCGGTCTTCCCGGCTACAGCATCCTCTTCGTGACTCTCTTCACGGTGGTGGTGGTCAACCTCGCACCCGCGGCGTTCCGCGGGATGAAGGGAGACCACGAACTCGCCATGCTGCTGATGTTCGTCTTCTTCGCAGTCTTCGGCGCCGGCACCGACGTGACCACCCTGCTCCGGGACGCCCCCGCCCTCCTGGCTTTCGCCGCCTTGATAGTTGAGTTTTTCATTTAATTCAGTGTAACTTGCGAGAGATCTATGGATCTCAGTGAAGATTGAACCAAAGGTGCCTAAGACCGTGGCAGGCATCAAGTTTAGAGATGAAAACCCCAGCTCAAATAAAACGAGGGGGAGTGGGTTTTAAGTGCTGAAAAAGTTAAGCTTTTGGTTTAATTTAGTATAACGTGTGAATGGAGCAACGGATCCAAATGAAAGCTAGACCAAAGATGACTAGAATCAGGGCTCATATCGAGATCTGATATCACAAGTCCTATATACCCAAAGTTAGCCTACCCATGTAGTTTGGGTAGTTATGTTTGAAGCCAATTTAAAATTGATACACATTTGGTGTTGCTAATTAAAGTGTGTACTCATATTGAAGATTTAATGGACACCAGCTTGAAATAATTTAATCTGCCCATACAAAACAATAAATAGTTTTTTTATTGTTACAGGTCAGATATGCTGTTAATCTAGTAAAACTTCTCAATACCACAGAAAAATTAGAAGCTGTAACAATTTGGAACAACTTTTCTGTTGAGTTTCAAGCGGTTATTGATGCCCATTTTTGAAGGCGTTGACCCCGCTATTTTCTGACATGAAATAAATTGTTGAATCACTTGCCTCATACAAATCGGGCATAAAATCAGCAACAAGCCCGGTCGCTTTTGTAAATGTTTTAAATTTATTACTTTTCAGAACCGTAATACCATTATTCATGGTGATAAAAAAGAGAGTATTATCTTTGCTTTCATAAACATAATAAATAGAGTTCGATGCCAGGCCGGTTTTTACATCGATTGTTTGAAGGTTGCTATTATTGAATACGGAGACGCCGCTGCGTCACCCTAAAAAAATAATTATTACTGAATCAACGACAACTGGCCTCGGAATTTGGACTGATCTTGAGATACCGAACCCTGAACGTCTCCGAACACGACTTTTGACTATGAAAGATGCTTTTTGAATTGGATTTTAGAATGTTTGAACGATTAGCCCAGATACTCAACCGGATCGGGTAAATAATGTGATGGAAATTCTTGATAAGTATCGATTAAATGTGGCTGCCCTATCTGAGACAGGAATTCCATAGTTTGGGACCCTTGAGTGTGAGAATTATCATGGTAGCAAAAGAAAGTATGAAATAAACAAGTACTCGTGACCCATTTCCTGGAAATCTCAAGGGCTGCTCTTTACTTATCGTTGCTCTATACAAAGAACATATACTCAAACTTGTTTTGTTTTCCTGCTAAATATGTTTCGGTTACAGACAACTAAGGTGATAATAGCCCGCTTCTAATCAATCTTATTGATTGAATATTAGCGGTTAAACTTGAAGACAATTAAATCTCAAAAAGGTTAATGCATAAAATTATTAATTAGCAGATTTGTCTATGAAAACACCTGGCATCAAGCCCGTGCTGGACAAGGATTTCCCACTTTCCGAAATTGCTGCCGCCTTTGCCCATCAGGCCAGCCAGCAGCATTTCGGCAAGATTACATTGAGCCTCTAGGTGGCGATGTATTGCGCCCCGTTCACCGTCATGGTGGCGCCGGTGATGAAGGCAGCTTCGTCGCTGGCGAGATAGGCGCACATTGAGGCGATCTCTTCGGCCTTGCCAAGGCGGCCGACAGGGATCGTCGCAATGATTCCCTCAAGGACTTTTTCCGGAACAGCCTGCACCATCTTGGCTACAAAGGCCTTGGCGTTGTTACTGAAGAAACTGGTCGCACACTGGCTGCCAGCCCCCTGTTTGCTTCCGTATGGGTCGGCGGTACGTTAATCAATCTGGGTGGCAGCGACACACAGAAAGCAGAATTGTTACCTCAGGTGGCGGCCGGCAGCCTGCTGCTGGCCCTGGCCCTGGAAGAAGGGCACCGGCATGCGCCGTACACTGTGGCTACCAACGCCACTGCTGCCGGCGACGGGTACAGCATTTCCGGAAACAAAACGTTCGTATTGGACGGACGAGAAATAGCAAAACAAGGAATAAAGAAACCAAACTTAAAACAAACACAAGTAGGCTCAAATAAGGCCAGTTTTGCCACTACTCAAGCCCTCAAAAAAGGTTACATTGTCACTTATGATTTATTGTAATTTAAATCATACCTTTCAAAGAAAGACCAGATTCCTTTCGTACGCATGTTTTTTCTTATGTGTGTGTCCTGTCTGAACTAAGCAATAGCTTTATACATTGGGGCAAAAATATTCGAAGAAAATAGTTTATAAGAGGCATTTTCTTGTTTTGAAGGCCACCGCGACATGATCAAGTCGGTGGAAGGTCTTACGGTACCGAGGCCAAGTACCAGACTTGACACAATTGCGTCGCGGGATCTTCGACAGCAAATTGCAAAACAACGCGCAACAACCGTTGACCGACTGCAAAGAACACTAAAAGGCGATATCGACAATATCCTGCTGATGGCGTTGCGACAGGAACCGGAGAGGCGCTACGGGACGGTCGCACAATTTTCTGACGACCTCGGTCGCTACCTCAAAGGCGACCCGGTTTCAGCGCACGTCGACTCAATTGGGAACTAATTTGTGCTTTTTCTCACAAAATGAATTATCAAGAAGAGTGCATTGATAAAAAACAAAAAACGCCCTTATAGGGCGTTTTAAAAAATACTGTCTTTGAAGCTGGGATTAGAAACGGCGACGTTGACCGTTGCCACCATTATTATTACGTGGCTTAGGAGGGCGAGCTTCATTAACTACGACATTACGTCCGCCTAGGTCTTTACCATTTAGTCCTTCAATGGCTTCTTCACCTTGTTCTTTACTTTCGAATTCAACGAATCCAAATCCTTTTGAGCCGCGGTGACCTCGGTCAGCTTGCCTTCGGCTTGATCGGCCAGGCCCGTCTCGATTTCCACCGCCCGCAAGAGGTCTCCGTCTTGAATCCAAACGTGACGTCGGTTGCGACTCTTTCTTGCTTCGGATCGTTTTTCGGCGCTGAGTTCGGCAGGCTCCTCATCGTCATCCTCGCCGGCTTTTGCCCATACGGAACCATCCAGGATCGCGTGATCTTCCTTGCGGACATGCTCCTTCTTGGGGTAGTAGCGTAGGGCCTGATTGGGCACTCGCAGGACGTCCTCTTTTGGGCGACAATGGGATCATCGCTGGTGTAGCAGAGGACTTTGAATCCTTCATCGACCAGAATCTGTGCTGCCTTGCCCGTTTCGATGGGATCTGGAAGCAAAGTCTTACTATCTCCCAGGACTTCCAGCTTGACCCAGTTGGCGCCTGGATTCTCCAGCCCACGCAAGATTTCTCTTCCCATTCGTGCGCAGCGAACGGCGGTCTCCGCGTCATAACAACCCGCGGTATTCGGCAGAAGAATAAATCGATCCAGATCGATAAAATCAAGAATGTTTCGTAAAACATACGCATTTATGCCTGTTTCTTTTTCATACAATGATTGTTTTGAGCAGAAACACTGCAAAGTAATATATAAGCAAATATATGGGTAAAAACACCCTTAATAAATCAGTCATATTCTAAAAATAATACGAATTTAATTTGCATGCCTCCGTGCTTTAATGGCTTCACAGAATATCTGGTAACTGCCATATAGAACAACCGATGAAATAATCGCACCAATAATTAAATCAGGAATTGCGGATTCAAAGTATGCGACTAATAAACCAGCCGTAATAACATCGATGTCTGCAACGCGCTGTCGTCGGGCTTTGCACCCGAAGACGACTCTTCGGCCTGGATCAGCGCACGAACGATATCGGCACGGCTGATGAGCCCGATCAACTTGCCCCCTTTCACAACCGGAACCCGACGGATCCGATGGGTATCCAAGATATCGGCCACTTCTGCCAGATCGGCGTTCTCGTGCACCGATGTCACAACCCGAGACATGATGTCCTCGGCCTTCAAGCCATGTGACTTCACATAGTCGCGGGCGAGCACATCGGTGTCTGTGAAAACTTCCACGATCACGTCAGCTGGTTCTGTTGGGTCTGCGCCGCGGTGGTGGCCGCGCTGGTCTGTTGGCACCTCGCGCGCAAGGCCGCGCAGAAGCTCGCGCGACGGAAAGGCGTGACTGCGTGAGCAAGGCGCTCAAGGCCGCGGGCTCGATCTCGGCCTGGACGTTGGCGTCGCGGATCATGGGCTTGGTCCGCGACGTCATCATGTTTCGGTACCTCGGCGCGGGCTGGCAGGCGGGAACGTTCCTGTTGGCGTGGGTGTTCCCCAACATGCTGCGCCGGCTTAGTGAAATTAAGAAGCTTGTGTTTTTCACAATTATGATTACTAGATGCTATGTGGGTAGTTCAAAAACCAATTCAAATAACTACATTTTTCAATTTTGAATATTTCAGCGTCAAAGCACTTGATTGACTAAAATTTGTATGTTTAGGCCTACGTTGATAGTTCCCTGAAAATAAAAATATCAGCAATATCAGTAAGAATTTCTATGATTTTATTCTAAATTACCTTTTTTAAAACGGGCTTATCCATACACTTTAAATTGTACTCAAACACGTAAAATAATTACTACTAGCGTGTACCAATGATCGCTATTGACGGCGTATCCTGGCGGCAAATAAGCCACCCCGGAGGCGCCGCCTCCTGATCCCTGTGCGGTTCCCCAGCAGTCGTCCCGGCTATTGCGCCCACTTTGCCCAACAATAACTTTCAAAGTTCCGCCTACGGCCAAGTGAGCGGACGACTCTCCAATATCGACGGGATAGGTTACCTGCACGGTAGCGCCTTCGCCGCCTCTTTTTCGCAGATTAGTACAACCAATGCCATTATTAAGACTGGCGTCTCCCCCAAACCCAGCACTGACCCGTTTGATAGTAGCGTTCTGCGTTTCATTTGGTTGTCTCTTATCGCGTCTTAGCCCGCGCCCCATTCGTTAAAGTAAGTTTTTTCTTCTGCCGGCTTGCGCGTTACGGGTCCAAAATTGCCCATTGGCCAGCCTATTGGAATGGTCACAACTACACCGTAGTCATGAGGGATTTTAAGGTATTCGTGGAGTTCGTCCTCAAACACTTGATGCATTGTGGTAAGTGCTGCGCCAAGCCCAACCGCTCGACAGGCCAGAAGTATGTTTGATCGCCGCCGAACCCGATCAGGTGCTTGAGCTTCGGCAGCTGCGGGCGCACCGCGGCGACCTTGTCGCTGAAGACCGCATCGAAGATCAGAACCTCGACATCTGCTTTGTCGAGCACATAGGCGAGCTCTTCCGGCGCATAGAGCACAGAGATGTTGGTCAGCACGTAACCGGTTCGCGCAACGCCGAAAAACGTCACGCCGTATTCGGTGAGGTTGCGGCTCAGCATGGCCACCTTGGCGCCCTTCTCAAGTCCCAGCGCCAGCAGGCCGTGCGCCAGTTTTTGCTACTAGACATTGCGAAATTTAAGGGAATCAAGTAACGGAATCAATCAAGCATGATAGCTTATCCCTGTCAAAAGAGACGCATGGTACACTATCTTGTATATGGACACGTAGTTTCTGTCCTAAATAACGTTTTATTTTGTTTTGGAAAAGGCACTAGATATAAAAAATGTAGACCCAATCTATTCCATAAGGTCCATAGTCGCTACTGTTTACTCCTTCACCACTAATCACGAAGAAGTTTTTTACAGTGATTCCCTGAAGGTGTTATTACGCACACGATCACACGCGGCTGTTGCATAATCGCCACGCCGCCGCGCCCGGTGTGAAAAATCTCTGCGGTGATACCGGCAGATTCTTCACCCGCCAGCCACGTGACAATGGGCGCTACATGCTGCGGACCACCCAACTCGATGTCGTCCTCGGCCACTTTTTCACCACGGTTCTCGCGCAACGGGATGGTCATCCGGGTCAACGCGCCGGGTGAAATGGTGTTCACCGTGCACGCGTACTTGGCCAGCTCCAACGCCAATACGCGTGAAAAACCGGCAATGCCGGCTTTGTCGCTGGCTGGAATTGCCATTGCCATCGGCACGATGGTCGACATGGGCATGATTGCCTCCGAAACGATCTACGATCACGTCGCGGAGTGGGAGAAGCAAGGAAGCCCCGGTGGCAGAGGACAGCGTCTGCGTGTGATCCATGACGCTGCCGCGGAGGTCGCACCTGCGGTGGTCACCGCTGTCACAACGACGGTTGTGAGTTTCTTGCCCGTCTTCATGCTGACCGGTCGGGACTACAAGTTGTTTGCGCCGCTTGCGTGGACGAAGACGTTTTCGCTGCTATACTCTTTCGTGTTTTGTGTTAGCATCTATTTTATATTGTATAGTTATCTCTATACTATATATCTTATACATCTATTTTATTCTCTATAGTATCTATACTGACGGTTTACCTCTAGATGTCTTTGCCTCTCTTTCCGGAAGCTCACTGAGGGATTTTTTTCCATTATAATATTTGATCCAGTAATTATTTTTTTATTTCATTATTTTTTTTTTGTCTGATAGAACAAAAATGTTTGGTTTCATTAATGTAATGTATTTATTTAGTTTTAATTTATTTTAGTGAATAGGTTTATTGACCCAGGCTACCTACAAAAAAACATAACATGAAACCAGGCTACAATACAACGTAATATAAAATACTGCAGATTTCAGGCAAAAAATCCAACCTCGCTATTGGCATATGTCAAATATGGATCTGTGCAGATAGTCTTGTAATTGGAAGATGCTGTTTAGATACCAAATAGAATAGATTCCTAAAAGGCAGTGGAAGTAAGCCAGAGAGGAATCTGAAAGCAAAAACCTTGCTTTTTGCAGAATGGTATGCACCAATATGTCAAATTTCTAGAAAATCCTGTGCTCCCTTCATGGAAATTTTCTTCCCCCATAATAAATTCCTCCAAGAAAAGCTAACCCAGCATATCCCCATCTTCTCAACCCCTTCCACCAACCAAAAAATCCCCCTGAAAACGTCTGTACACTTCCAAATAACCATTACTATGTGTAAGCACTGGTCAAAGTTTTTAACTTGTAGCCCCTCCCACTGGGACTGGGGGGGATTCAGTCGTCCCCAAAGACATAGTTATAAGATTTTTTGACTACGCTGAATATAATGGCTATCTCAGAATCGGTTCGGCGCCGCGCGGATGCCGAGAAAATCGGCGATCCACGAATATTGGGTGAAGCTTGATCGGCTGTTCGGGGGACGGGCATGAGCCGGAAGAAACCCGACTGGCGCCCCCATGAGGTGCGCGCCGCGTTGCTGGCCAGGGGCATCACGCTGTCGGGGCTGGCGCGGGACACCGAGGGCGTTTCGTATCATTCGATCAGCCGGGCGCGGCGATACACGGATTGCCCCAGCGCGGAGGCCGCGATCGCGGCGGCGCTTGGCCTGCATCCCAAGACGATCTGGCGCTGATGGTGGCAGCCCAGGCGTTGAAGGCCGAGGACTATTCGGCCGCGTTGGCTGTTCTGTCGTCGGTACAGCCGCAACAAGTGGAACAAATATCCTCCAGTCTGGTGCTTGCCTGGACTCATGTCGGGTTGGGTGACATCGATGCCGCTATCGAAACGGTGGACAGCCTGCGGCAAGTCGACGGTCTCCGGACGCCGGATCCATTTCCCGAACTTCGGCAGGTTCACACCAGTTTGATCAACCAGAGCTCCGGCCGCTTTACCGAGGCCGAGGCGGCACGAACTGTTTGATATACGCAATAATCTATGTTGCTTTTAAGTTTCATTGTTATTAAATGAAAAAAACAAGCTTTTTTTAACTGAAAGTAAGAAGCGACATTAAAACTTAAAACGAAAAGAAATTACTTTGTATATGAAAGGGGCTACTTCCTCCTCAACGCCCCGCTCTTTGCGCTAAAGTTTTTTACTGCTTTGATAAGCAGAGTTGAGAGAAAGAGTAAAAATTTAGCGTAAAGAGCGGGACGTAACGAACTTCTGTATTCGTATGTTTTTATTACGTAAAAAATAAATTTAATTAAAATCGAATAGTTGTGGTCATCAAGCCATGGCTAATTGTAGAAAAAGCCAAGACAGATAGTCCAATTGAGTAAGAAGCAATTCTGGTATTAATCCCTCTTATTAGGATCGTATAAAAATTATGTTAGTTCATTTGTTAATAGATAGATATGTCTGCATATTATCCGTCCATACGTCACTCCTAGGGCAGTAGAACTAAGGTAGATAGTCATAGAGCTAAGATAGTCACAGAACCTATAGTTTTCCAAGTGTTTGGCTTTGAATTATATTTAAATTTTGGACTTTGTTAATACTGTCTATCAGTCTTCTTCTCGCTTTCTTTTCTTGTCTAACCTGACAACAAAAGAGATTTAATACTTGATTAATTTTGTAGCCTTTTCCAGTGCTAATCAAAAATAGACCTATAAATTACACCTAACATAATGCACATGGTTTTTTTTTTACAGCATACTTATCGAATGCTCATGTCTGTCAAACTCCCAAATTATTTCGCCTCTTGGCTGTAATGTCAGAAAATCACAGAATTTTTCCATTTGAAACCTGTTCGGATTTGGACTTGTGATATCTATTATGTGTGGTAAACGGCTTCTATATTTATTTGATAGTCGACACAGAATGATAGTGATTATGATGTTATGATCAAAACCATATTTGGAGCCTGTATTGGCACCTAACTACGATTAGGAAACATTTAACTCAGGATTTGATAAGTACATAATATAGCCAGGACTTGGTAGATCCATAATTTGAGTATCAAGTACTCAAATGGCTTTATTGGGCTGAAACGGTATTACAAATGATCCAATTCTTATCTAGAGCAAGACCAGTGGATCTCAGAATGGGGCACAATGGCGGTGATGACGTTATCTGCATCGATTTTGACGAATGCCTGGACGAGCGTTTCGCCTGCATCAGTGACTAATTCAGCGAGCTCTTGCGCGCGATTGCCGGGCCGCATAGCGACGCCGACGATGATACCGCCGCCAGTAACCACCCCGGCAGACAAAAGAGCACGTCGTGTCCACTTACCCATGATCGATCTCCTGTGCCGGGTCTACATAGTTCACGCCGCGGTTTCCTGGGCTGCCTGACGCTGCTGTTTTGATGGCGCTAGAAGTTCGTAATATAGAACTAGAGGGCAGCTAGGTCTCCTCACTCACTCCTTTTTTGTATCAAAATTATCTGATCAAAACTGTGAGAAAGCCATTTAACAAAAAAAAATATTAATCTACGAATATATTTTTAATTATTCATGTGCGGTGAGCCAAAAACAAACATGTATTAATTAAAAAACGTTCAGAAATTAAATAAGAAAACAAGTTTTTTTGACTGCAGGTACGGAACGGCATTATAACTTAAAACGAACAGAAAGTATTCCGCATATGAAAGAGGCTTTAAAATTCGGCAAGAGAGACGGTATGTTCTAGACACACAACTTTTGAATTACTTTATTTGAATTATAGGCACAACAACTTTTGTTTTACTTTTACAATTAAAAAGTGAGCAAAAGCACTTCGTGTTTGGTGGGAATACCGCCCCCTACCTACTTTTTGTGATTTTTTACGTATTTCATAGATTTTGTAAGATGTTTGTTTTAGTCCATGACTCGAACTTATTTTGTTCGTCTAGGCTCCCAGCCACTTCCTTTAGAAATGTCAATATCTTTCCACATTTTCTAGAGGTAAATTTAAATCTTATTATGAGTTATTAAAGAGGGCTATTAATGAAAATATCTCATTTCTGTGACTAGATGTTAGATTTTAGTCGCCCCACCACTGAAAAATTCATTTAACACATTCGGCTTTAACTTTAAGCGGCAGAGCATGTTAGTCCAAGCAATTCACGCCACCGTGGCAATATGTGGCTGCCCTGTGACAACCCTAAGATACACATTATCATTCTTAAGATTTTTCCAGACATCTCTTGATAAAAAACTATGGTTTGGGTCCATTGATTAGCACCGAACAGCTTAAAGACGGTACTTGAACAGGCATTGGCCAAGGATGGTCCTGCAATAATTGAAGTGGAAGTAACCAAAAGAATGCCAACGCCGTGGAAGTTTATAATGATGCCAAAGGTTCGCGGATAGTTTGTAAAAAGTGGGAACCACAATGTGTTATGCAGAATATCGTAGCTGATTCAGGTTAATACCTACTTCGACTGAGGAGTTTAGCCGTGCCAGTTCTCTAGCATCTTCTGCTTCAAGCCGGTGTTGTTTAACCCGTTTGCTTAGACTGTCTGAGTGAGGTATTGACGAGGGTAGAACCCCCTCATATACGCAATAAAAACATACGAATATAGAAACTCGTTACATAAATTAATTCGTAAGTTACGTATATTTTTTACCAAACGTAAATATTTGTAAAAAATTAGAAGTTCTAGTTGCCTTCTTAAGCAGTCGGAAAATTGAAGGGCAACTAAGCCTCCTCCCTTGCTCCTTTTTTCTCAAAATCTTCTAATTGATTTCAATTAATTAATATGCAAATTTGTCTTAATTATTTATGTGCGGAGAGCCAAGATCATACGGCTCCACGCCTGAGCAGTCAGAGCGCAGCCGCGCGCAGATGACTGAGCTGGGCGCCGGGCTGGGCTTCGATTTTGCCTTTGCCGATGACATGCGGATGCACAACACGTTCGCCGCCCATCAGCTGCTCCATTGGGCCGGCGAACAGGGGCGCAGGCACGAATTGAAGATAGCCTTGTTTGCCGCGCATTTCACGCATCGCTGCAATCTTTCGGACCCGGAGGTTCTGGCCGATATTGCTGCGGAAACCGGGCTGGACCGGGCTGAAGCTGTTGTAGTCGCATGAGGGACCTTCTCCCTAAGCTTTATCTGAACTCTGCTAAATTCCTAACTTGTAATGGTTACACTGTCATAAAATAGAGTAAGACAAAATATCATATCTGTACCATGTTTTTTTTTATAGTTTCATAAACTGAGATGGATAAGCTTTTGGCATCTAATTTTTGCATGTGATAGCAGCCAACTGGGTGCTTCACAACTTCTCCATTTGATATATACCTGAGTAGGATTGATAAATGTGCTTTACTAGAAACATTGTTGGTCTTGTCAACAAGAATAGCATGGCTTTAACGGATTTTTAATTTACGATTCTAAAAAATCCATTTGATCCGTCAAATCTATGTTTCATTTAAATTTATCATGTTTTGTACATTTGTTGCTTAAAAATACCAATACCAAAAATCACAGCCGAAACCAACAGTCCCGGGTACATTGGCGGAATATCTTTATAAAAATAAAATTCGGTTAATGATGGGCTGTGAACAACAGACAGCACCAGGAACGCAAAGGCAGTTAAAAATGATATAACGAGATTGGCAATCACCCATTGCTTTCCGGGATTTAGCGCAGGTTTCTACTTGGCCGTCTTTGGCAATATAAAAGGCTTGGAATCCATATTCGGAAAGCAGTCTCGCCGCTCTGCGATGCGCCTGGTTACTACGCGCTTCCGCCAAATATTCCATGACGACGATCGGTCGACGGACGGATAAGGTTTTGCTCATACCTTCAATTACGAAGTCCTCGGCGCCTTCGACGTCAATTTTAATTAAATCCGGATGGAATTTATTTTCCCGGCAAAAAAGATCGAGGGGCGCGGCCGCCACTTTCTGAACGAGCGGCTTATTTTTTGATAGTAAGTCGTGTGAACCAACGATGCCAGAAACATCCGAAGCGGGTACGTCTTCCTCACTGCAGTACTGGTAGAGAATGCTAAGAAGCTCTTCTTGCAGAGAACGATGGTTTAGCAAGGCTCGCTGGCGTAGTTTTGCAATCACATTGGGAGAGACGTTCTCAATAATTAGATTTGGCATAAAATTATCACTCTCATTTCGAGTAATCGTCGAGGTATAGAAATATTAGTTTAAAACCATGTTGGATCAGATTCTACCGACATCTCTGTGGTAGGGTTTACAGGGGAAAACAAGTAGCATATAAGGGCCTTGGGCAGCCTTCCTAAATCTATAGATACTACCATCTCATGTGATTTCTTTGATTTTCAGCACAATTAGCCTCTTGTTTGCTTTTATTGTTATGTTTATAGACCATTCCAAGTTTGCCTCATTTAAAATGAGTGCATGGGCATGTTCCTATATGAATAGTAACTATTTTCTCAAATCTAGATGCAACAATATGTATTTATGCAGGATGTATAATCAAAAGAGGGATAAGATATGATCAAGAATTTATGATTTCTCTCGATCCCGCTTATCCTGCTGGCGCGGCGGAACAAGTAAATCCCTAGAGCTTCGCGCTCGGCCGCTCGCTGACCGCGGCATGCCAGCGGCGCGCGTTGGTTGCGCCCTCCGGCAGGCCCATCTTGATCCAGCCGGCGAAATCAATGACGACCAACAGATCTATATCGGCGACGGAGAAACTGTCGCCGGCGGCGAAGGGCTTGTCGCCGATCATCGCGTCGACACCGTCGAGAAAGTGCTCGACCCGCGCCCGACCTCGCTCGGCCAGCGCGGGGATCCGTCCACGGAATCAGCAATATTGTTTTGACCAAGATTCGAGACCAGGCAGTCCTTTACAAGTCAGTCGACACAGTTGTGGAACCAAACGAAGCTGTTAATTATCCATCTGCATTTTTAAATTCCCTGGATCTCACAGGGTTTCCACCACACGTGGTACAACTAAAAATAGGCGTACCAATAGTATTGCTACAAATATAAACCCTCCAAAGCTTTGAAATGGCACGCGACTTGCCGTAAAAAAATGGAAAACGTAATAGAGGCAACAATCTTGACAGGGCCTTGGCCTAGTAACCACTTTACTTTTGTGACAGTTTTTTCTTTTAGTATCAATAAATTGATTGATTGATTGATTGCAGTTAACACTGTATAGTCAGGGAGCCACTCAACGAAAATGTGTCGGGTAGGTGATCAGTGAGCCACAGAAGGTATGACAACGGAATATGGAGTAATCGATAGTGCTGATCACGAAAATGGGATTTATATACTTGGCCGGGGGGTGCTTGACCCCGAAAATTGATAATTTCACTGTTTTGCGATTAAATCATGTTCGGTAAAATTTCCACTTTATGTAAGTTCTACCAGCACAAAAATAAGGAAGAAGGTATCACTTCTAGGGTCCCTTTGAGGGATCAAAATGGGTTTGCCAGGGTATTTTTTAATATACTTAAAATAGTGTAAGGACCCATTGAGTGGTACTCTCAACCTCAAGCCAGCTAGTTAATTTGGAAAAGGAAAAATATAACCAGTGAAATTCTAGATTAGGGTGTTTTTTGGGTTATTATGTATGATGATTCCTGTAAAGGAAACACTATTATGACTGCTGGGGATAGGCGATTCGAGTATCCTCATTTCTAAACACTCCTAACGCTAATAGTCCTAATGTGACAAACGTCAATAAATGTCCTATCTCTGCAATTGACATTATATCAAAGTCATATACTGTAGGCCATGTTGCATCAACTAGCAACACAGCTTCTGCTCCAATAAAATTTACAAATGCAATTGCACTAAGCAAAAGCCGTTTTGTTCTTAGTTTATGGTAAGCAAAAATTGCAAGAACCGTAATGAATACTGCCAGAGATATCCCTCCAACATGCAATATGATGTGTGCTAAATGATAACCATGTTGGAGTTGCCTTCGTCTTAGAATCTGAAAGAAAAAGCAGTTTCTGAATTTTGGGATCAAAATTGGTTAATTAAATGACCAGTTCAAAATAAATTCTTCAAGGATAAATTTGCAGCTTGTCACGCCTATTATTTACAAAATTAAAAATTTTGAATACCTTTCTAACTGGGACTGGTTTGACCAGCAAATACAAAAACATAACAGCGTGTTACTATTAAATTGCTCAGTGTTTATATACCTCCAAGTGTGCCGTATGATGATTTCACAGAAGGTTTCAAAGTCTGTATCGATCAAACCCAGGTCCCACTCAATTGAACCTTCTTATCTCTTCACCCCTGTTGTATTGACGTCTGACCAAAATTAGGATTTTGTCTTGTCTGATCAATCCATATTGGTAACCGGTGCCAGTGGCTTTGTGGGAGGATTCCTGCTGGAAGCATTGTGTGCCGCCGAATTTCGAAATATCAAAGCTCTTCATCGCCGCCCTTTGCCAGAGGCTGTTCTTTCCCGTTATGGAGATTCAGTGCGGTGGATTCAAGCAGACCTTTCTACGGACGATCTTGCTCTGGAAGCTGCGGCGCTGGAACATCCCGCCGCGCGTCGGCTCGCCGTTGCCCCCCTGGATCGCGGGCGCGGGTCGGAACACGAGATCTTCATCGAGGCCGTTGCGCCCGTAGCGATAGTGCATGCGCGTCAGCGTCCAGCCGCTGCCGAAGCCTCGGCCGACGCGCTGACGCGTGTTGCCGGACACGACGTCGGCGCCGAGCGTCATGATGTCTTGCGGTCGCAGCGTGGGCCCAGGGCACGGGTCGCACGAGGTGGACTGCCACGAGTACTCGGTCACCACGGAAAATGTGCAAGAAAATTATGCATTTTTTCCGACGCATAATTGAAGTTTTCGCTTATTGATTCCTTAGAAACCCACAGATTTTCCATAAGAAATCTCATTGACGCGTACTATGGCATTGTGTGTGGCATGGTGTGTTAGCCACTGTGTGGCTAAATGTATACTTTTGCATTTAATGGAATTACTAAGCATGTTAAGACCTTTTGATAAGTGCAGCGTGGAATAGAATCTTATTGTGATAAGATTCATTTTTAATATGATAAGATTTATAAGAATCTTATTGGGTCAATTTTCTCAGGCTCGTAACTTTTGAAGGGTTACATAACTTTTTGAAAGTTTGAAGGGGGCCTCCAAACAGTTTGTTACCACGAACTGTCTGAAGGTCTCGGTGATACCATAATTTTGGCACAGTGAACAAACGCGATGAATCAGTCCGATAATACAAATATCTTCACATTTGAGTGTAAGTTACAGCTGTAGACTTGTCGGAATATCCCATATTTAACAGGGATCATGAGCCTTAAGTGGCTGCAGCAGGATGGAGTCATTAAAATATAGACAGCCGACACGTTGCAGGGGAGGAGGGGCTGCCCAAAAAACTATTTCTTTAATTTATTTCTTTGCTAAACCAAATATGGATATTTTTTATTACTAAAAGAATTTTTGAATTGTGAAAGCTCTTTAAAGGAAGAAAGAAGGGTTCTGCTGAGAAATGGTTTTCTTCCTCTTTCCTGGGCTACAGGCCCCAGTTTTTTGTTCGTGGAATTCTAATTCTGTAAGTTTTTAATGTTTGGACCTTGGGGAGGAAAGAGGGCTCTAGCAAGAAAAATGTGAGAATCTGCTAATTGAGAAATGAGGTCTTTCTAAATATCAACATTCATTAAGATCTGATCACCCACTCGTAAGTTAAAAATACCTCATTCTTTCTAATTTTTTCTCTCCTTTCAGCCCCCAGATGGTCGAGCCAGGAAAAACACCTTTATCAAGTCAATTTGTGCAGGTTCCTGACACGCCTACCAATTTTCATCGTCCTAGCACATCCAGAAGCACCAAACTCACAGAAGCACTGGACCCCCCCCTAAATCTCCCAAAGAGAGCAGATCCAGTATGGTAACAATTATCTAGCACGGAAATTTACAAGAGTAGAAATCGGCAACATTTTCGAAAAGGAAATCGCCGTCGCCATCTAGCAGTCAATAAAGAAAGCAGAATTCCGCCCCAAGCAGACATACTAGCTTAAAGTCAAATAGTCTACTTGCTAAGATTGTCCCAAGCTGTACTCCAAATGTTCAAATTTAGTCTTTATTACCACCAGATTAGATACTGTCGGAATTTTGGAACGAAATACCAATATAAGCAAAGTAATGCATTTGTATTTCAGTTAAGTATGCAAAAATTAACTTCGTCAGTTACAGTATTCTTCGCCCTTGCCTCTTCCCCTCCCCCTCTCAGCCAGCGGTATAAAACTGTATTTTTTTTGGATTATTGTGATGCGATGGAGGAAAAGCGTGCGTAGTTGTGTTGACATCAGGCGGCTTGGTGCTGTGGTGAGTTGTTATTAATAGCAGTAGTAGTGCACTATGTTATTTCAAGAAAGATCAGCCAGGTCATGGCAACCCTGGTCTTAGGGATTGACGAATCCGGGCTGATTTATTCCTTTTATAGAAAAAAAATCTTAATAATGTTTTTAGGAGGTATTTCGTTTTTCTGTCAAGGTTTCAATTTCTTGTTTCAATGTTGAAATAGAATTACTTTTTTTGTCACATTGTTGATTTAAAGTTTCCACTTGAGTTTTGGTTTCTTGTAATAATTTTGATTCATTTTCAACATTTTTAGTCAATTCATGTTTTTCATGTTCAAGTTTTGAAATAATTTCAAGTTTTTCTTCCAAAGCTGATTCCAAAGTTGTTTTTGTATTTAATCCAAGTTGAATTTTTTCTCCTTGTTTTGAAATTTCTTTTTTACAATTTTCATTGAATCTCACCCCAACTCAATGGATGTAGTCCCAGCTCAAACTCCTTCTACATTTCTTCCTCTGAAAAACTAACATCGGGGGCATGTATATTCCACTTGGAGACAAGCAAATAAGGCATGTCATGATTTCCCCCCTTTTTATAGAAGTTATTGCACCAACTTGTCGTTTACCCATATAAGCGATGATTTTTGAATGGTTCTCAGGGTTCACTAAAACACCAGTTTCATCGCCATTAAATATCTGCGACGCTCTAAGTTTGTGCTTATCTACCAACTGAGTGAATAGACAATATTTGAGAATTATATATATATATATATGTATATAATTATTAACCAATGGACCATCAGGCCCCATATAGGTGAAAATTTTTAGTGTCAATCTTTCGCGAATTCAAGTCAAATAATTAAGGTGAGGAATTTTCAAGTCGATCTTGTCATGTTTTGTCCTCCACTCAGTGGGTAACGGTAAACTAATTAAGTATAATTATTTATTGTTTTCGTCTTTGAGCCTTCGTAACTACCAGAGGTATACATGTAATCACGAGACACATAGAAATTTGCATATCCACCGGTTGATGATTGGGAGCTAATGTGTCGACTATAGAAAGTAGAGTTACTAATTGAGGGCGCCTAGCATGTGCCACAGGTGTTGACATATTTTCTGTTTGTCTTTTAGAACTGCTGTTCTTACCTGAAGACCTGTTAATCTGGGCTAGGGTGACAATGGTCTCTTGAAGCTGAAACAATTTACACTCCGTATAAACTATTTTCCAATATATTTACAGTTAACTCATGTTTCGTTTCATCAGTTTCAATTGGCTAGTGGTTTTGTTTCAGTGACCTATTCTATTTTCCTATAATAGCTTATGTAACTATCCTATTTTTGCTATACCCTCCATAGATAAAGACGACCCGTTCAAGTATACAAACCCTTTTGCCAACCTGAGCTTTAAGCAAATCGCATTTTGATTATGCAGCAAATCAACGGATCGTTTTGATGTGTCATTGCAATTTAAATTTTACGCAAGTCGGCAAAGAACCTCTTTAACTTGTTGAATGGAATGCTCAAACTCTTTTTTGCTGTTGGATAACTGGATTTCTAAATCCACAGGGAACATTTCAGACTTAATCTGGCACTAAGACGTGGTGCCAGTTTCACCCTATCAAGCATGCATTGGTGCCGAGTGACCCGCTCCGGCGGTGTCCTATCTGTTTGAAAGGAATTGCCACGATGAAAATGACGACAGAGGAAGCGTTCGTAAAAGTGCTGCAGATGCACGGAATCGAACACGCATTCGGGATTATCGGATCGGCAATGATGCCAATTTCCGACCTGTTTCCGAAAGCCGGCATCACCTTTTGGGACTGCGCCCACGAGACCAATGCGGGAATCATCTGTGACGGGTACACAGAATTCATCATCTGAAATACATAAATTGTCTAGAAATTTTCTTGTGTGATATGAAACATAACAGACAAATAAAAACATAGATAAGAAGATATAAGTAAACAGAACGAAAAACAAGATTTATGATCGATGTACACCACATGACTCCTCACCTTGAAGAGACGTCGAACGTAAATCACAAAGTCCAATCGATAGGAAAGAGAAGAAATCATTCGATTTTAAGCGCATTCTTCTCCTGGATTACAATCATCAATATCTGTCACTATCGCTTTTTTTCTCTGTTCTTTTGCAGTGACAATATTTTGTTGTTTTTGACCAATATATACGTTCACTTGGTTTTTTGATTTTACTTCGATCCTTGCTACATATAGAGCAAGAAAAAGTAGTATTAACTGAGGGATGTAGAAATAATAAACTACACGGACAACACTTTCATCCAGAAGGAGATTCCCTTTTAAAATATAGAAGCACGACTTAAATGTTTTAAAAACCTTGTAGTACTTCCAAGACAATAAGTAAGGAAATAATAGAATAAAGTTAAGAAACATAGTGACTAACAGTAGTTTACATCCACACTCGTAGAGGTTGCTTTTTTTCTGTTGGGGAGTTCCACAAGCTCATAACCCTATTTGAAAACAACTTGTTCCTTAGTCTGGTATTTGCTTGTCTCTGGAAAAGCTTATGAAAATGACCATGAGTTGTCTTTCAATTTTCCAGTTGGAGAAGATCAGGAATGGTATATTGAGCATTTAGAAGCTTGTATGCTGTTATCACATCGCCATGTTTGTATCAATATGTTAAAGATGGTATTTTGAGCTTATGGAGATGGGAGGGATAAGGAGCATCATTGTTTGTGGGTGTGTGTGTATGTGTGATTCGAGTGATTCTACCGTTGTAACAGGCCCTTTGTTTGTTTGTGTGTGTGTGTGTGTGTGTGCACTGAGTGATTCTAAAGTAGTAACAGGCCCTTTGTTTGTTTGTGTGTGTGTGTGTGTGTGTGTATGTGTATGTGTATTATTTCAACCATATATAAACGTAGAGCTCTTAAATTGGAAATTATAAATACTACATTTCAGTACTTCATACTAATATACAGCGTTGCAGATATAATTCGGCTTACATAATTTTTTTTTCAAAAATCCAAAAACGGGAAAAAAAACTACCGTAAAAAAAAAAAAAAAAAAAAAAAAAAAAAAAGTTCACAAGTTAAATTGTTAACCTAGAGCTATTAAATTAGCTTCGCTCCAATTAAGGGTACTCCTAACACGCTTTGAAATTTAGCTTTATCTAACTGATTAGGTTAGCCTCTTTTTCAGAAACGAATGTTCATTTTGGACAAATATACTGATCAAGTTTAGCGTAACCATAAAAGGTAATACAAATAAATAGATTTTTTTTAATAAAGTAGACTGATCCATAGAGCATTTCAACCTTACAATGCCAAAAAATATTTTCTTCGTCTGTTTCACTAAAAGTGCCAAGAATATTTTTGTTTTAGCTTTGGCATAACAGTATTTGACTTGTAGTTAAATATTTAATGCAATGAATGATCTAAACTCAGCTAAAACAGATTTTAACATTTTTCACGAGATGATGGTTTGGTAGTTTAACACATCAAGACCACTTCTTCATCTTGAATGCACTATAGATTAGTAGAATGGCACAAGCAAATTCAACTGAAGTCAAAAGCATACAACCAAAACTCTAAAAATGGATTTTGATGCCAATAAATACATCAAAAAAAATCGCATTTTAGTGTGGATTTTAAATATATTACGTTTCATCAAGTTTAGTCTTACACATAAAAAGTTACGAGCCTGAGAATATTTGCCTTATTTTTAGAAAATAGGGGAAAACACCCCCTAAAAGCCATAAAATCTTAACGAAAATCACAGCATTAGATTCAGAGTATCAGAGAACCCTATTATAGAAGTTTCAAGCTCCTATCTACATGTTTATTTGTTTGTTTGTTTGTTCCTTTTTCACCTGGTTTCTGAATTTTCGCCGAAACCAAAATCACTTTAAAGAAAATTCAAAGAGTGCAATTTTGCCTTTTCTCAAAACCATGCCTTTTCAGGCTTTTGAAAGTATTTTACACTACATGCATGTATCAAAAGTGATTTGCTTGAGAAATTCCAGAGGATGTGATGAGAACAAAGTATTAATCTTTAAGAAAGCACAGTCTTTTTTCGCAAATTATTTCTTCTTTGCCTATTATCAAAAATGGATCACTGTAACATGTATAGTGAAAATTTAATACGCGTTTCGGGGTGACGATAGCGGTGGGTCATGACCGGTCGCGTTGATCCCAGCACCTGCTCTGTTTCAACCTGTACGTACTGCAGTACGTCCTGGATGGGAGGGGGCAGCCCAGTCTATGACGAAGGGGGGTGTGGATAGGATAAGGTCATTCTGACTATTCACAACACAATACTTTGTAACCAAGCTCTATCTTACCTTTTAAAACCTTTATTAGTTATATGATCAGCGTGTTATAACGTTGGTCTTCTTGGATTATAGATAATTCTTTCCTGGAAAGAATAATAGACAAGTACAAAGTAATAATGCTTAACCGAATAATGAGGTTTCGTTTCTATGGTACTTGGTATCTACCAAGTTACATACAGCGATCGCAAAATCTGCCGGTCTGCCGGTCTGTCTGTCCCGGTTTTGCTACTTTAGGCACTTCCAGGTAAGTTAGGACGATGAAATTTGTCAGGCGTATCAGGAACAAGACCAGATTAAATTAGAAATTGTCGTTTCTCCGATTCCACCATCTGGGGGTCGAATTTAATTCTGAAAAATTAGAAAAATTAGGTATTAGTGCCATACTGCAGTCTTTTGAGTAAGTAGGCATTTGAGACACGATCTACGTATGTTATGCCAGCGACTCGCATTGGAGTAATTGACAACACTGCAAAATAATTTTGGAAACTACCGCTGAACTCGCTTGTTTGTACTTCTTCTTTCTTTTTTTATCCTTTTGTTTTTCATCCTACATCGGCTGTTCTCAGTGTTAACATGGACATTTATTTTGACTTAAACACAGGCCATGGCTAATCTTGACACTGAGAGTCAAATTGCACAGCCATTTGCAGTTTTGCCTTATGAAAGTAAAGTGGATACAAACCTCGAGCTAAATAGCTTTCATGAAAAGTGAACTGGTGCAACCAATACCCCTCCCCTATAACATCTACCTCATCGTACCTTGTAACGTTTACGTTTGGATTCGGGCTTCTTCTTCTTCTTCTTCTTCTTCTTCTTCTTCTTCTCTAATTCCTAATTCTTTTCGACGTCTACTTTCTAGGTGTTTTTTCAATTCGATCTCATACTCTGGAGCTATTTCTTTCATTATGTGACTCCCTGGTCCTTCAATTAGACCTTGGCCTGTAGATCTGTAAACATAAAGCAAGCTCAGATTCCAGCACAGCTCTAGTTTCCCAAAATTCTATAAACTTAGAGAAACTTCACGAGTCTGTTTATTTGGACCAGTTTTGCAATTGTATATTGCATACACTACGAAACAACAATTTGCGTTTGTTTTAAGTTTCAAGTTTACTCTTTATTTCCATAAAAAAAAAAAATACAAAAAAAACTTTGCTTTTTTGAAAATGAATTTCTGTTCACTTTTAGGTTTTACAAGTGTGCACAGTAAGCTTTACTAAAAGTCTGACCTCGTTGGTTCTTGTGCTAAATCCAAGTTCTGGTTTCGTGTCTGGAAGGAGTGTGGTATGCCACGGCAAGGTTTGGTAAATGCAATTCGTTTGAAAACAAAATGACGTTTCGCGAAAGGGCTTAGGTAACACCAGGCTAAATCAGTAGCTGAACTATCAAGTAAAGCCACAAGTGAACCTAATTTCGTATGGAAAGTGCTCAAAAGAATAATTCAAAAGTCTATAATACTGTCAAAATTACCAGTGACTAGTGGTATGATTGCTTCAAAGGTGGATAAGGCAAAGAAACGGATCCGGATTTTGTTCTTTTGCGATCTAATTTTCCTCGCAATTGGGCTCGGTCTCGTTGGGAATTGAAACCAGAAAGTATTTTGGAACGCGGCATTTTTAAAGTTATATTTGAGAAACGATCATAAATGAATTGATCAATCGACTTTATTCTAAAATTTTTCGTGTGAGAGGCCGTTAACCGTCTACCTTTCACCGTTTACCGAATAAAGTCTAATGGGTAAGTTTATTTTTTCAGCGTTCCTTAAAATTGAAATTGCAAGTCCATTCAGATTAGGTCAAAAAGTGCTTAAATTTGAACTTGCAATAGAAGCAACTATTATATTCGCAAAGAGCATAAAAATGGCATCGAGTGGTATGTTCACTTTATTGGTAAGTCAATAATATGAACTGTGATGTATTTAGTGGAAAATATATAGTTTGGGCTATAAATTTGCACATTATGGGGGTGGGATTGTAGTAAAGTATTTGGACAGTTTTGAAGTTAGAAAACTATTCTTACTTTATAATAAGCAGAAGAATAGTACCTAACAGATTTTGCATGAAGACCCGATATATTTGAAATCAGCATAAAAATACCGATTCTTTTAATGTATCCATTGGTATCAAAATTTCGTTTTCGAGTTTTGGTTACTATTGAGCCGGATCACTCCTTATTTACAGCCATGACCTGTTTGAAAACAAAAAATTCCAAGCGTTAATAGTTAAGTAGTTAAATGCACCTAAACTTTCTCGAACAACGAGTTCTCAGCAAATTTTTACGATCCTATAAAAAATAATTTTCTTTTCAAATTGAAATTTCTGCTGGGGACAATAAGTCTCTAGCATAATGACTTAATGCAGGTTTGCATTTCCCTCACCGTACAAGAAAAATTAAAACAAAATTTGCATATTAATTTTGGGAGATTTATTCCGTATATGAAGGGTTACCCCCTCCTTATAAACTTGTTCTTTACGTTAAAGCAGTTAGCACTGTTAAAAGTTTTTCCTATTCTAATTAAAAGGCCCTCGTGTTTCAGTAAATGCTCTTAAAAAAAAAATATTCCATCCATCTTCCGCCTTATCAAATTTTAAACTCTTTAGTTTAACATTCAACTGTTCCTGAAATGTATTCAAGGTTGAAGAGGTTTCGGCACCATCTTATTTAAGATAACCCTGAATCAATGATGTATGCCCAATGTGTTATTTATTTATTTTATTTCTTTTTTGGATTGTTTGCTTTAGACCAGGGAACTTCATATAGAAGGAGTTGTCGTAGAAACTTCAAAAAGCACGGAAATAGACAGGGTTAGTACCTTTTTTAATAGTTGAAAGTGATTGGAGGGCAAATGCCCCCACGTCCATCATTTTCCCAAACACTTCAGATCAGAATTTCTAGATACCCATTTTGTTAAACGTGTATAGCAGATGCGCCATGTTGACAACCAGGATGCTTATGGTATCTTTTGATAAGTTCATCATTTAAGTCAAAATTTGCTGTCTTCTCTTAGTCATCCTGAGATACTGCAAATACACCCAAGACAACCGATAGTATTTTTTTCTATTAAATGTTGCTTTTAAAAAATCATATAATATTTTTTTAGCTTAAATCATTGAATTTGCGCACAGTGACATACTCAGAGGTGATTTAGGAGGGGGTGCTTAGCCTGGGTCTAGAAATTGTAGGGGTGAAAAATTTCACTTAATTGCTTCATGTAATTCTTCAGTTAGACTAAGTTTGTCTCTAATTTGAGATATTATTTTTACCAAATAATTTCCAACTGTTTGCTTCAAATCTCCTGGGTGTAATTTTTTTTCAGCAAAATCTGTTTCAAGTTGATTATAGTCTTGATATGATACATTTCCGCCAAATTTTTCAGGCCTTTCTACATTCATTTCATTAAATTCATGAAAAATCACTGTTTTTGCAATCTCTAATAATGGATTATTCTGTATGTTTGCCTCTTCACACCAGGCTTTGTTACTTGGAATTAAAAGGATGGAGCAAGTCAGGAGTTGTCCCTTTTAAAAATAGGACTTGGGCCTTGATTAGTAATTAAGAAAGAGTACATACATAATATACATTATATAATATATATTAATATATTGGCATTTTGAGAAATTAAAAGGATGGAGCAAGTCAGGAGTTGTCCCTTTTAAAGATAGGACTTGGGCCTTGATTAGTAATTAAGAAAGAGTATATACATAATGTACATTGTATAATATACATTAATATATTGGTATTTTGAGAAATTAAAAGGATGGAGCCCCAGGATGCGATGAGCCGACATCGAGGTGCCAAACCGCCGCGTCGATGTGAACTCTTGGCGGCGATCAGCCTGTTATCCCCGGAGTACCTTTTATCCTTTGAGCGACGGCCCTTCCACTCGGAACCGCCGGATCACTAAGCCCTGCTTTCGCACCTGCTCAACCTGTATGTCTCGCAGTTAAGCTCCCTTCTGCCTTTACGCTCTACGCACGATTACCGACCGTGCTGAGGGAACCTTTGGGAGCCTCCGTTACCTTTTAGGAGGCGACCGCCCCAGTTTGTCATTATGAAAAATGTAACGCCTAACCTTTGTTTTTTTTTAATAGAGGCTGAAGCAGTATCAAGTTCTTGGCTAACGTCCTTAGAAACTCTTATGTCGTTATTTATATCAAAGCCACCGTTCTTCAAAGCCACCAGACCAAAAACTCACTTTCGGTACAGTTTTGTTTTTTCTATCTCTCTTTTTCCTTCAAAATTGTCAATCAAAGTTCAAGTTAAGTCCTTTGTTAGCTTATCCATTTATCGAGCAGACCAGTCAGACAAGTTTTACTTAAAACTGCAAGATTCAAGGGAAAACGGAGCTTCCTGAGAGGGTTTAAAAAGGGAAGCTTTGAACAAATAGGGATGGCGGAGGAGCGTGCGTACCTGTGTTGGCCTCATGCGGCTTGGTACTGTGGTGAATTTTTAGTAGTAATAGTAGTAGTCGTAATGAAGATTTATAACAATTTTATGTTACATCAATCACCCATACTTTCAAAAACAGAAAAATGGCAGCCATGCTGCTTCTCTAGATGTCTCCACTAACATCCACCAGTAAACCCACCTTACCCACCCAGTATACCATCCACGCTTACACCGGAAGAATTCTTGGCATAACCAAGTGCTTTCCCCAGTGTGGGAGAAAAACTGATGGACTAATTAAGAAGGTCTTTGTTTTTAAAATAACATTTCTTGGAGTTTTTGTGCTCCTGATTTTTCGTGTGAAAAGGCTTCTTTTAGAAATCTTTCTAAGTGATCTGTATCCGTGATTTTAGAAACATCTAAACTTGTCAAATCTTTGAACTTCTCCCCTTGTATAGCGGGTTACCTGGGCTCTATAATTCCCTCAGATGAATCGCTTCTCCTAGTTGATAACAACTTGGTCGTTTTTGGGGGGAAATTGTAGTTTGGTGCCACACAATGGCAGAAAACGTCACTTTCCAGTGGGAAAATTTGTAGGTCACTTAATAAAGGCACTCGAACTTCTAATTTAGGTTTGAATGGGCCTGCTCCCCATCTTCTCCAACAATTGGTTCGATACAATCACCCCTGGGAGGGGGAAGACAAACAAATAGGCAAACACGCGTCTGTGATTTTTCTTCTCGTAAAAAAAATACAAAAACCCCATTCTTACAGATGAAGCTTAATATGCAAAAATGTTGAGTTTTGTATTTTATGCCAGGAGAAAGTTCACAGATGCGTGTTTATTTGTTGTTTTTTTTCCTCATGGGTGATCGTATCGACCCAGTGGTCCTAGAATGTCACGAGACGGCTCAATCAAACGTAAATTAAAAATTCTAGCTCCCTTTTTAAGTGGCCAAAAATGGATGGCAAATAAGCACCCTCCCACGCTCATTTTTTTCCCAAAGTTACCGGATCAAAATTTTAATTGAGCCATTTCGTTCAAGATAGTCGAAAAGTCTAATAACGAAAGGGGACTTAGTTACCCTCCGATTTTTTTGGTCACTTAAAAAGAACACCAAAACTTTTTATTTCCGTTAGAATGAGCCCTCTCCCGACGTTCTAGGCCCAGTGGGTTGATATTTATTGAACAAGAGCTGAAAGCCAACATTGGATAAAAAAGTAAGTCACTCCCATCCGGACATTGTACACAATTTATATTCAGTAATATTTTAGCCCTCAGATATTGTTCAAGAAGGCGAGCTTGAACCACAGAGTTCACCATGTCAGATAACATTTTGACCAACTCTACAGAAACATCGGGATGATTTCTGTTCGTTTTAAGTTTTAATGTTGGTCCTGAGTTTCAGATGAAAATGTTTTTTTAAATATATAATTTCTAATCACCTCCAATCTAGGGGAGATAAGACACCTCAACCCTTAATAAGGAGCTGAACTAAGAGGCTGTACGAGAATTGAAGGAAAAAAAATATGTTTAGAGTAGAAAGAAAATCAAAACGTATTGTCGTTTCTTTTTGTAAAAACAGTTAAAAGAGAAGAAATAGATCTTTAATTCTTTGTTTAAAACAATCAACAAACGAGAAGCACCGATCCATACTTCCTCCATCTGCATCAATCAGCAGACATACTATGCACTACAACAAACTAGAACCAGTCAAGTGCCCTACGAACAGATTCGCAAACTCCTTTGTACCATATTTCGTAAGTGCATTTAACAAGTGAATTGAAAGTTGCACCATATCTCATAAATGTGTCTAACTAGTGACCATTTTGTGATTGTAAAAGTAGCGTAATTTAGCGTTCATTTTTGAGTGCCACCATAGCTATTTCATTAAATGAATACGAATTAAATTCTTCTCTGTTTTCTCTTTTAATTGCAGTTTTGTTACTAAGTTTATAACAATCTTAATTTTATCTTTATCCTTTAGTCATGTTTTCTAGGGACCAATCAGATTTTGAAAAGGTTGGCTTATTTATCTCACAAAAAATTCCATTCCGCTTATGAGTAATGTGATTGGCTTGCGAAAATGTGTCTTGAGATAAGCCAGTGGATTCAAAGCACAAATTATACATCAGAATAGTAAGAAAGTAATCTCTCTTATTCTCTCTAGTTTTACTACATATTGCAGTTGCACTTTTAAGTTTTAATGTATTCCTTACTTTCAGCTGAAAAAAATAGTTTTTTTTTATTTAGTTTGGATGCAGTACCAAAAAGAAATCTAGGAAATGCAGTATGTACGTTAAAACGTTATTCATAAAAGGAGTTATGGCATAGTTTTGTGATGAGATAGAAACTAAATACCCAAATTCAACCAAATCTACAAGGAAATTGTTGTCCTATCCCCATATTTAGCTGAATGTGGCAATAGTACTGTCAATGATTTGTTATCGAAGAAAAAAAAATCGACTTGATTTAGATTAATAAAAAAAATTGTTAAATACTAATAAATGTTAAAAACGTAACTCAACATTAATAAGTGAATGAATTGAAAATGAATGAACGAGTTAGTTCAAGGTCTGTTTCAGATCTTAATATTGTTCTCAAAGAAAATGTGTTAATTTTCTAGGTACTTGTGTCTTATAGCCACCACACTCAAGTTCTGTCGAGAAGTGAAGTTCTTTTTTCGCATTTCTAACAACCCTTATAGTAGAGATTGGGCATTTGCTGGTATAGCGAATAAAGCAACTTTTTTTCTCCATATGATGTTATAGTAACCCGCCAGGCCTTTTAGTTACTATGGACTAAGGTTCGCTCTTTACTAGGTTGCAGCCAATTGCTTCAACCATGACAAAGAGTTCATTGCAAATTCTCCCCAGAAACTAGTTTAGGTTGAAATTTGTGAAATTTGATAGATGGTAGAATTTGTAAAAACCTAGTAAATCTAATCAATAGCTTTTAATTGAGCAATTAAACATCCATCTTCAATAGTGTGGCAGCCTGCTAATGTTTCAGTAGCTTACTGATGAGCAAGAGATTTACGTGTCGAAATGTATCCAGGTTATCGTATCCAGGTTATCGTATCCATGTATCCAGGATATCATATTTGTGTTCAGAGGGTGGGTTGTGGGGGCCACCAAGTGTGTGTCTCCCATCCACCTAAAAGTTTTGGTATTCTTAGCATCAGTGGAACCTTGAATCTATTTATACTGAAGTCATGAAGCAAATCAAAATACGTTATATTCTCACCAGCTATCAAAATAGCGTATCTGCAGTATGTCGATGACAACTATGTGGTTGCAGCTAAGACTTTCAGGAAGGGTTTGGCACCAGTTGCTGCGATCCCCGCTGGCCGTAGCCAGCTACCCCTCCATGCTTTCCCATCCGCTGGTCATTCCGCTACAGTTGGCAGGCCGTGGTTTTTCGGGCGAACTGACCCTGTCCTGGCCCAAGTGGGAAGCCATCCCAATAACCTGGACGTTTGTATTGATAGACCATGAGACTGGCGCTCGTGTGGACTTGCGGCAGGCCCAGGGCTATACCTTCCTATATGAAGCCCCTGTTGGAAAAGCCCGCGGTCCACAAGAGATCCTTGCGACCCCTCTGCCTGGTTAGCATATACAAACATATATATAAACGTGTGAATATTCGTCTAACCTTGCTGCAGCGGGGATCGAACCCTGGTGCTCCGTATTGGTCTGCTTGGAAATACGGAGAACCAGGGTTCGATCCCCGCTGTAGCAATGTTAGAGGAATATTCACTAATTTATGTTCTTTTTTGTAGGATAATTGGGATTTTTATGAATAGAAAAGCACATTTTCAAAGTCAGTTTTTATGTATTTTCAATTGCTTTTCTCATAAGTACCAAAGATGAATAACTCTTGATTCAAGTGAAAATGCATCTTTTCAACGAATGTTAGTGGCTACTCCAGCACTAAATTTGCACTTCCAATTTGTATATTCGGTATAAACACCAGAATATTACCATACCAAATAAAGCTATATTAAGCGATATCACTGCTACTTTTCCTTATCTGGACCTATACACCTTAAAAGAACAATCACACAAAATACAAATATTGTATTTTGCCAACATAGCTAACGGGAACTTTAAGTCATCTCGGCTTCACCAAGGTTTAAGTAAAAAAAAAGATAGAAACATAGAAGTTGTACCGACCGGAAATGCACAACACCTCGTGTTTTCCGGAAATGCATCTGATAGAAAATTCGATATGGCCATTTGTTGTCATAGAAACTTCAAGAAGGGCTCATTCGATTGAAAATTGAAAGGGCTAACACTCTTTTAATAGCCAAAAGATATTGGAGGGCAACTAATCCCACGCCCACCATTTCCCCAAACATCGAATAAAAATTTTGAGATAGGTATTTCGTTAAACGTAAGCAAAAGGTCCCGAAAACATGTCTTTGACGATGGCAAAACCCCTCCCTCCCATGACCTATTAGTTAATTTGGCCCTGATTCTTATGATTTTATAACAGTTTCAAAAATAAGAAAATTAATACACTATGTTTATATTTTACTTCAATTGTTCTTATTTAAGATAGAAAACAGACATACGAACACGATTTTATTCATTAAAATCATAATTGGATTTCATTTTAAGGTTTCATGCTGCTCAAGGGGTAACACACTCTCCGGTGTCTTGTGTATACCTTAACTCCAATTGTTCCACCACCTGTGACCTGTGCGGTGACGATGCAAATATTCAAGAGAAAAGCAAAGAGTTAATACTGGCAGATGACTCCCAGAACACACAAACTCACATTTGGCAGCATTAACTAAAAGGCCTACTGCTGACAGCGCATCTGAAAGCAGGTCAAAGCTGGCAATTAGACCTCATTTTGTTCAGCTAAGAAGCAGAACTTCATCAGCATAAGCAACATGACTGATGACTAAACTGTCATTGTAAAGAACTTACAGTTGAAGTTAGATAGTCAAATAATACAGGGGATTTTTTTTAGCAGCTTGTTTCATTAGTTGAACCACAATAGCTGGTGAATGGCTTGGCGCCATATTTTAGGAGCATCCAAAAACCGCTTCAAAACTGCTAACAAAGCTAGCATGGAAAAAAAAAAACCTTGAAAAAGGAGTTAAAGTATCTTACTTTCGACCACGAGAAAGTGTGTTTCTGCAACAACTTCAAAGATGGATTTAGATAATGCTATAGAGTACGTGGCTTAGAAAAGAGCTGGGAACAAACGCAACTAAATGACAACTGTTCATCGATAGCTCAAAGTGGAGTTTCAGGTGTTAATTCCTTCCAAGTATCAATTTAACGAAAACTGCCACACACTGTCGAGTTATGTTCATAGTTATGTTCGTTATGTTCATAGTTATAGTTCGATTTATGTTCCTGTAGACTATTGGCTTAGCCTAAAGCAAAAAAAGGGGATTTTTCAATGGGACAATCAGGGGCATATCATTCGCAAAACATAGGGGCTAGGGAGAAAATGCTGGTATAGTAAGGTTATTGTCCATATGACAGGGACAATTAGGAAACTTAGTCAAATTCTTGTGGGACAATACATTTTTTATCGATTTTTTTTCCACGGAAATACAGGAATCGTAGCGGCCGGCGACGCGGGACTGGGTCCGGTGAAAATCAATGTCGTCGTGCAAAAAGGCGTTAATGACCACACCGTCGTGGACTTGCTCGATTATTTTCGCGGCAGTGACACCATAGTTCGCTTGATCGAGTTTATGGATGTTGGCAACCGCAATGGCTGGCGCATGCAGCAGGTTGTCCCGTCACGTGAGCTGTTGAAAATGATCGAGGCGCGCTGGCCTTTGCGTGCGGTGGGCAAGAATTACCCGGGTGAGGTAGCGCGGCGCTACCAGTACAGTTTCAACTTTATATCCTAGGTTGTTCTAGAGATATATATCCTATTGGCAACCAGCACGCACAAAGTGCCTGCTGATTTAGTTTTAAATTAAACTAAACTGTGGCTGAAAGTTTCTACCTTATACCCAATCCAGCCTTAAGATTTCCTACCTGAACATCTTGACAACCTGGTTAATTTTGCCAACCTGCATGCTCTCAAACTATTTTGATTTGGTTCAATAGTAGCAGTATTAGTTGTAGCAAAATTAGTAGTAATATGGGAGTTACAGTATGGAAGTTACGTCTCGAATCATGGTCAGATTAATTTTGTTTATTTTGTAGACGTCTTTGTTCTTGACTGCCAGAATCGCTCGTTCACTTAGCCATTTATGATTTTTATAATTGGTTAGAATATTCGGAAATACTTTCTCAATCAAATTATTTTTTACGTCACTAAATTACAGAATTCAGAAGGCAGTTGTATGCGTCCTGAAATTGAGTCATCTGGTAACATTCCGTTTCCAAACATTCCGTTTCCAATTGTCAGCAATTGATCTGTAAATTGCTACTCGTCTAATATTAGTCACGTAGTTTAGAAAAATACGTTAAAATTAAATTAAATTTCTGTTAAGCTGCCTTTAGATTATGCCCGGTAGTTGTGTTTAAATACTTATCTATAAACTCAACTTACTTAACATAACCCGAAATAAGGCAAAAGATGATAAGATCTTGTTTCATCCGTATAACCTTCAATACAAGCCTGAAGTTTCAGTAATTTCTCAAGTTGTTCGACCTTCTTGAGGAACTCTAGTGACTCTGAAAAAGAAACACAAATTGACTTGATAAAGTTGTTTCACCGATTCGACGCCGGACTACGGCAGCCTTATCGCGGCGCGGTTCATCACCGGGCTTGCGCACGGGGTGTTCTTTGCCATCGCCTCCACCATCGCGACCGATCTCGTGGACCGCGAGAAGGAAAGCTCCGCCATCGCGCTGGTCTTCATGGGCCTCACCGTCGCGCTGGTGACCGGCGTTCCTCTTGGCACCTGGATCGGCCAGAGCTTCGGCTGGCAAGCCACCTTCCTCGGCGTGGTCGCGCTTGGCCTGATCGGGCTGATCGCCTCCGCCGTGCTGGTGCCCTCTGACCTCCATCTGATACACTTTTCAATTGATACAGCCAAGATCTTTTTCCGTTTCAAACGTAGGATCTCCTAATAAGCTACCTTATTTAACCTATCCTCCCGCAGGCTAACAACCTTTACCTAAGACCGCATCATTTGTCATCTCTGGCGGACATGGCCCCTCGTTCCAAATATAAGATAAGCCTGCTCCATCTGATACACTTTTTAATTGATACAGCCAAGATCTTTTTCCGTTTCCAACGTAAGATCTCCTAATAAGCTGCCTTATTTAATCTATCCTCCCGCAGGCAAAGTTTGTAACTTGCAGCCCCTACCACGGGGACTGCGGGGGAGTAAGTCGCCCCTAAAGATATAGTTATTAAGATTTTCGACTATGGTGAATAAAATGGCTATCTCAGAATTTTTATCCGGTGACGTTTGGGAAAAAATGAGCGTGGGAGGGGGCCTAGGTGCCCTCTAATTTTTTCGGTCACTTAAAAAGGGCACTAGAGCTTTTAATTTCCGTTAGAATAAGTCCTCTCGCGAAATTTCTAGGACCTCTCAGTCGATACGATCACCCCTGGGGAAAAACGCCCATGAATAAGTAAAACGAAATTAGCATATTAATTTTTTTTGGCTAAATGGCTTTCTCATAGTTTTAATTGAACGATTCCGAGAAAAGAAGGAGCTGGGGAGGAGGCCTAGTTACCCTCCAATTCTTTGGTCACTTAAAAAGGCAACTAGAACTTTTAATTTTTTTTACGAAGGGTTTTATTAGTAAAAATATACTAACTTACGAATTAACTTGCGTAACGAACTTATATATTCGTATGTTTTTACTAAGTATATGAGGGGGTTCGCCCCCACGTCAATAATCTGTCATCAGGTTCACCAAAAATCTCAAAACCATCTCCCTCATCATAGTTCTCAATTTTCTTCTGCCATCTTTCTTCAGACAATATTGTTTCCACTTTTTCAGAAAATTCACTTCCTTCAAAAGGACCATGTGTTATGATTTCCATATCTTTCCTTTCTGGTATTTTAGATAACACAATTAGGTAAATCTCTGATTGATTCAACAAAAAAATTTCGACCTGACAAGGTTCTGAAAAATCCAATACGCTATGGATACCTGTTCTTTCAAATTCTGACAGTTTTCAGCTAAAAAAATTAGTTTTTTTTATTTAATCTCTGATAATATCGTCCCTAGTAAGCAATCTCTCTTTAAGAATACTTTATACGCATGTATAAAATGAAATTTTGAAACGCCAATGAGGTTTGTATTTTTATTCACTCACCCTTTAAATGTTGCTTTGAAAGGGTCTTTCTTATTTTAGGGTTAGTGTTTGTTTTAAGGTTTGGTTTTTATTTTACCCTTTGGATTTTTATCGGTATTTTTTTTTATTTTTTTTTTTTTTTTTTTTGCACTTAATATGAACTTAAAACGAACAGAAATTACCCCGTATATGAAAGGGACTGTTCCCTCTTCAACACCCCGCTCTTTACGCTAAAGTTTGTCTCTTTCTCTAAACTCTACCTTTCAAAACAGTAAAAACTTTAGCGTAAAGAGCAGGGCGTTGAAGAGAGAACAGTCCCTTTCATATACGGGGTAATTTCTGTTCGTTTTAAGTCTTAATGTCGCTCCTTACTTTCAGTTAAAAAAACTTGTTTTTCTATTTAATTTCTGAACGTTTTTTAGTTAATCCTTGTTTTGATTTCTTCTTATGAATTGTTTGCATTTTTACAGCCAACGCAAAGTCAGTAGTCTCATTTTTGGAATTCAGTTGCCCCCCTTCTGTGTCCCCTTAGTTTGCAGAATCTCAAAACTGTTTTTCACAGAAAAAGTCCTGAAAATATTTTTTTACAGGCTAAATCATGTGTCTGCCATACATGTCAAGGATATGGCTCAAGACTGCATGCATGTCTACATTGTATCTATTTTGGCTGTTTCACTAAAAGCCATATACAAATGCACTGTCAACAGAGAAAGCATTACCTAGGGATAACTGACATTATGCAACGAAATATAGCCTAATATTTCCAATGAACTGGGTGTCAGATTTTCATGAATTTTACTCTTACTGTCCTGCATATGTCTTGATTTTCTTTCTCCCCCGTGAACATGTCCACTTGGTTATGTCATTACTGTTGACGACAACAAAATGGTTAACCACAGAGATAATAAGTCTAAAAATCTAAAGTTTGCAGCAGCAACAAAAGAATATTTTCTGGTAATGATATACAAAATTATTAATTATACAATAATTATATTTATAATTATGCGTTAACTGTCTTCCAATCACTTTCAACTATTAAAAAAGGGCACAAGCCCTTCCAATTTTCAATCAATTGAGCCCTTTTCGTAGTTTCTATGACAACTCCTTCGATGCAAAGTGCGCTGGTCTAAAACAAAAATAATAAATGAATAAAATATAACACATTGTGCCCACATCATTCTTCATTTATGCAGCGCTGTTGCGCTGCCAATGATGAGTAATAGCAGAATGTGGGTTTTATTTATTTGCTTTGTTTTTAGTTATTTTTTTCTCTTTCTTTTTCCTGTGTAAACAGAATCTCTTCTACTACCAGACCGAAAAGGCGAACAAAGTCTTCCAGGCGTTGGACGCCGACCAGGCCAAGAAAGCTCTCCTTAAGAAAGCTCCTCGAGAAACGGCCGTGCAGATTCAGGGAGAGGGTGGCGACTATCCGGGTGTTGCGCTCAGCGACCTGAGTGAGGACCAACAGAAGTTGGTTAAGCAGACCCTGGTGTCCGTGCTCGGCCCTTACCGCGAAGAAGACCGCCAAGAAGTGGTTTCCATCGTTGGTTCGACCGGCGGCTTGAACAAGTTATTTGCAAATTTTGATAGGAGGTGTTAACGGAAATGATGAGCGTGGAGGGGGGCGCTACTCTCAAATCACTTTGACTCTTAAAAAGGGCCCTATAAAATCAAATTTCAAATCAATTGAGCCCCGTCTGAAGTTTGTATGACCACAAACCTTATATGCCCAAGGACATGGCTTAAAACCCTAGCCCCAGGGTACCGGGGGGTTGTGTTAACCCTACAGGCAATTTTATATGTTCTTTAGACTATTTTGAGCAAAATTGATATTTTCTAATTTTCATCACATCTAGACTCTGTTCTTGTATTTCTGAAAAATTTAAGATCCAAAAGTAATTCTAAAATCATTGATGCATTTTTTGATAATGATCTAATGTAGAGATCCCATGTTTCAGCAGGCAGCCTGTTACTTAAAAGTTAATCTCAGCTCCTAAATCGGGCATATTATTTGATAACGTATATTTGTATCTTCGACCTGGCCTTGAACAACTCGACCTGGCCTTGAACAACTCGACCTGGCCTGGCTTGTCCTGTGTGGCACTCTGTTTTAACCTAACACCAATTCTATAAGAGCGACATTAAAACTTAAAACGAACAGAAATTACTCCGAATAAGAAAGGGACTGTTCCCTCCTTAACGCCCCGCTCCATGCGCTAAAGTTCGACTCATTCTCTCAACTCTACTTTTTAAAACAGTAAAAAAATTAGCGTAAAGAGCGGGGTGTTGAGGAGGGAACAGCCCCTTTCATATACGGATTAATTTCTGTTTTTTAATTTAATTAAATTTCTGTTTTTTTAATTTAATTCCTGAGCGTCTTTGAATTAATGCATGTTTTGATTTTCGCTCTCCGCACCATTTTGACTTGCGCCAATAGTAGCCAAAACTTTGAAAAAGGGAAATTATTAATTTTTTATTCTAAGAATAGAATAAGTTCTTGGGAAAATCACGGTACAACGAATTAACTTTGATAGTTAAAAAAAATATACAAAACCTCGATTTTTTTAGAAGGATCGTAACAGATGCGTGTTTATTTTTATTTTTTTTTTTCATGACTGGTAGTATCAAACTTGTGGTCGTAGATTTGATGTTAAAGAATAATTTTAAAAGACATTATCTGTTTAGGAGGGAGACTGACTAAATTTTGTTTTCAGTGTATTGCTAATTATATTCTTGTTTAAAGAAGAAGTGGGGGGCGTCTGTCCTTCTTGTCTTAGTTTTTGTTCGTTTTTAGTTTGACTCGGTTATTTATTGTAATTTGTCTTCCTTTTTGGCTTTATTTGTTATGTAATTTGTGTTAGTTTTACGCTTGGAAAATTATTTGACTTTATTACAGGGCTTTTTTTAAGGTTCCTCTTGACGTTTTTTGAAAAAAAAATGTTATTCACTTTCGCCATAATCCCAATTATTTCAAATTATGCCAAGGTATTTAAATTATTTCAGCGAGACTCATGTCACGCTTTAGAAACTAGTAAATTAATATTATGAGATTGAGAAGGAACAATTTGTTCTACTCACATCTAAGCAAATCTACCCACACTCGCCAAGCTCCCAACGCCAACTATCCTTTTCCAAAACCCTTCTCGTCCTTCTATACAACCCTTGTTTACAATTCGCACTTATTATGTAGCATAAATCAATTCGTACAAAAAAAAACATTTCCAAGGCTATACCAAGAAGAGATTTAATCCCTGGTAAACAATATGCAATCCAAAAAAAGGCTTTCGCCAGATTTGCCTCTCACTCAATCGGACTATCTGCCTTAGCTTTATACCTTAAAAAATATGTCTTATTTTTTTTTAAAGGGGAAACATCCCAAAATGTCAAACGATCCTTATGAAAATCAAATCATCAGATTCAACATATCAGAAAACCCTTCTATAGGAATTTCAAGATTCTATCTACGATAATGTGTAATTTCGGATTTTTTTTCAGGAGAAAGGTCACAAATGTGTGTTTATTTGTTGTTGTCGTTCTTTTTGTGTTTTTATTTTTCAAAATACCCCCCCCCCCCCCCCCCCCCAATGACACTGGATCCGGTTGGGATTTAAAATAACAGATCTGAGTTACGAGTTCCTTCTAAATATGACGTTTGCTGAAGATCCGATCACTCCTTCGTAAGTTTAAAATACGTCATTTTTTCTAATTTTTCAGAATTAACCCTCCCCCCTCAACTCCCCCAAATAGAGCAGATTTGTTCCGTTTATATCAATCACTTATCTAGGACTTCTGCTTATTTTTCCCACCAAGATTCATCCCGATCCCTCGCACTAACATGTGATAATCCTAAGAACTGCCTTTAAAAACTTTTTTACGTACTTTCAGAATATTGTCACTTCTGAATTGCTCTAAAAGGCACAATTATGCATTTTGAGACACGAGACAGTTGACATAGCACAATCATTGTCTAGTATCTATGTGAACACGGAAAGATAAGGGGGATCTAATTATATTTTAGCATAAAATAGTCGAATTCTAATTTAAATAAGATTAATAAATAATTAAATTTTATTTGATTCAGGATTGACTTAAGTTTTCCAACAAAAAACGTCTTCGCGATCATCATCATCTGGTCCGGGATCAAGCAGGTTCCGCAGGCCCAGGAATGGACCGTGGAACGGTTCGGGCGCTACACGCGAACCCTGTCACCGGGCCTGCACCTGATCGTACCTTTCGTCGACCGGATCGGCTTCAAGCTGTCGCTGCGCGAGACGGTGCTGGATATCCCGAGCCCGGATGCCATCACCCCGGACAACGCCACGGTTCCCGCCGACGGCGCGACCTTCTCTCAAGTCATGGACGCGGCCACGGCGGCCTATGAGGCCAGCGCGTAAAAAAATCCGTTAAGCTCATAAATATTTCACTTACCCATATATGACGTAGGTTACCCCTTCCTCAATTCTCGCTCTATACGCTAAAGTCTTTAGGAATCTTCTGATTTTTAGGAATACTTCTCATCTTAATTCAACGATCCTTGTCTTTCAGGATCCGTTCTTTAAGAATTGTGGTAAAAAATAAAGCTCTAGCGTAAATAGTGAGGGAAAATCAAAACACACTGTTTGTATTCAGGTTGCCAAAAGGATGTATGGGCAATTTCTCATGAACCGCTTAGAGAGGAAGGGTATAGCTGAGAGAGAAGAAAAGTAGCCTTCACTGCCCTATTTTGGGTTCTCTGAAGTGAGCAAAGAAGAAATTTGTTAGCACTACCCCAGACAGAGCAACAATAAGAAAAGTAAGGATAAATAAAAGCATAATAAAGAGAAAGTTTAACCTTTGGGGGAAGAAATGAGTTAACCCGTTGCAACACTGAAGACTGGCGGAGGATGAGGGAACTAGTGTGAGCTATATGTGATCTAAAACAAGAAAAAGTCAAGATACACACATAAAAAATTCCAGGGAACTAGCCCTCTGATTTTACAATCAAATGAGCCCTTTTTGAAGTTTCTATGCCAAAATCTTCTATAAATATCATTATAAGCCCACAGGGCATAACTTACAACCCTTGCCCTGAGGGCTATAGGGGGTTGTTATCCTTAAAGATATAATTTCTGGATATTTCAACTATGTTGAACAAAATGGCTATCTCAAAATTTTGATTGAGTATGTTTGCGGAAATTGTGTGCTTGGGAGGGAATTAGTTGCCCTCCAATCACTTTTGACTATTAAAAAGGGCACTTTACTTATACTCACATCCTGTATTGTTACATTCTGAATCGTTCCACTCTTCTTTTGATTTATATATTATATATTATATATATAGTTTATCAATGAGCTACACCTGCCAGTTTATCAGATATATATATATATACTATTTTACTACATAAAAAACTACATATTATACGTTTTGAGATAATTCTTCCTCAGTATATATATATATACTCCAGTCTGCGCCCTTAAATTGCAAGCTATTGTGGTAATGCTCCACTCTTCGAGAATTAATTATATATTTAGGCCTACTACAAAATATGAAAAAGACATGGACAAAAATTAATGAAGTAATGGGCCACAAAAAAGAAAAGGAGCAAATCAAAAAGATGAAATTTGGAGATGTTATTGTGAATGATCCAAAAGAAATTGCAGAAAACCTGTGGTAAATATTTTTCTGAGGAAGGTTCAAAATTGTGTCATGAGGCAGCTAAAAGATCAATAAGTCCCCTCTTCTTATACACCCAACTCGAAATGTAACTCCTGAATTTTTGTTTATGAATTGTGATGAAAAAGAAATAAATAAAAAAATCATAATTAAGTTTAGTGTTACCCATCAAAGGCTACGAGCCTGCGAAAATTTGCCTGATTTTTGAACAAGGGAAAAAACACCCCTTAAAAATCAAATAATCTTGATGAAAATAACACCATCACATTCAGCGTTTTGGAGAACTCTACCGTAGAGGTTTCAATCTCCTATGCGTGTTTATTTGTTGTTTTTCTCCCTAGAGATAAATCTATTAACACAGTGGTCCTAGAATATCGGAAGAGGACTCTTTTGAACAGAAATTAAACGTTCTTTGACCTTTTGTTTGACGTCTGAATGTTTTTCTAATTTTTAAGAATGACCCCTGAATCACTAGGGCTCTTTAGTTAGAATAAATAGATTTTTTGAAATTACTAAGGATACTTTACCATAAAGAGCCAGGTATTGAGAAGGGGACCAACCCCCCTCATATACATAATAATTTCTGTTCGCTTTAAGTTTTAATGTTTCTCTTAACTTTCATTTAAAAAACTTGTTATTTTTATTTAATTTCTGGACAATTTTTAAATAATGCAGGTTTTGATTTTGGCTCACCGTACATGAATAATTATACTTAGACCTAGAAAACAAATTTGTTTACAGATTATAAGGTTTCACTAAAATTACAGCTTTAATGAATCTTTTTACAAGTCTTATCAATCTCGTTGGAATTACCCATTCTAGTTCCTCTTCGTCGTACCCATATCGGGCATTATTTTCCTCCTAACAATGTTACAGTCACTAAATACTTGTCCCTTAATTTATCAAAGGACGAGAATTCAATGCTTACGAGATGTTACACTTATAGATGCAAAGGTAAACCAGTTCAAAATAGGGATGAAACCTTTTAAATGAGTAAGTTTTTATTTAATCAATTCGAAAAATTGTTTTTATTGTCACAGTCAGTGATTATTTAATGAGTTATCAAAAATAATGACTATGTATTCGTTTTGTAAACTGCGTTGGGTTTTATTTGTATTTGTGTTTATCTCATATTTATTTTATTTCATTTCTTATGCCCTTTTATCGATAGAATTATATTCAAATAAACGAATACGAGCGAGTAACAAAAACAGACATGGATTTTCAAAAAATGCTCAATATTGGCAGTTCACACAATGTCATCTTTGATTTTCTAAATCCTCTCATCCGGCTCACCATTAATTCTGAAAAACTTAACCTTGATTGTACAAGGTCACGTAGGGATCAAATTTGAATATTTTAAATTTTATAAAATTTCACTGTCAAAACACAACATTCTTAGTAGCTGGAATAATATTCTGCAACACGGTTTCGAACTGTCAATGAATTTTGTAAGTAACTGTCAGAAACTAATTTTCTGTTAGCTTGCAGAATTCAAGCTGTCCTTTTTTTAAAGTGGCAAAATATTTTTCTAATTTTTTTTTTTTTTTTAAATAGGAACAAGGGGCCGAGCTCCTGCTTACCCCAGAAGGGTCGGTAAGCGGCTACACGCATGTGTTCGATGTAGAAGCGGTACGTAAGGGCGTCGCTCGAATTACTCAGCATGCTCGTGCCCGAGGGGTTGGCCTTGCTTTGGGAACGTGCTTCGTGGAAGACGATGGGCTATGCTATAACCAGATCCGCTTCTACCGCCCCGACGGCACTTACCTCGGGTTCCATAGCAAAATTCTTCGCTGTGGCACTATTCCTTGATCCCTGACTCGTTCAACATGATAAGAGCACAGAAAAATTTTTAATTCAAGTTTTGCTGTCCGTTTTAATTTTGTAAGTAAATATTGTAGTTAAGCAATTTTCATTTAATGGCTAGTTTCTGTTGTTACGTTATTTGCTAGGAAGGTTGTTAGCGGTGTGACTAATGGCACTTTGATTTGTCTCTGTTCTGTAAAATGCGCAGAAATAGGTTTATTGAACAATTACTCTCTCTTGAGTATCTGATATTAGATTAATCAGCTTTACCAGATAAGAATCCCTCTCTCTCTCTCTCTCTCTCTCTCTCTCTCTCTTATCGAAGACCGCGGCCATAAGACGGTCGTAATTGGCCGTTTTCCCCGACTGGATCAACGGGTACCCGGCGCCGCGGTGATCGAACGCAACCCCGGCCCGAACGACTTTCCTGAAGAAGCGGCCGCGACGTTGATACCGGAAGCGGAATTTCTCGTCATCACGGCATCGACGCTATCCAATGGGGCACTCGCCGGTTTGTTGGCCTTGCGACGAAACGCTTTCACAGTGCTCGTCGGTCCTGGAACCCCGTTGTCACCGGCCTTGCTCGACAATGGCATCCCGGGCGGGACGATGCAGCGGCCGCACCGGCACAATTCCGTCGCGGTCAGCCTGGTGGTCAGCGGCGAGGACTGTTTTTCCGTTGTCGACGGCAAGCGCAAGGACTGGTCGCCTTGGGCGACGACGATCACGCCGGCCGTCTCGGTTCATTCGCACCACAATAGCGGCGACAGCCGGGCGATGTTCCTGATCGTGCAGGATGGCGGGCTCTACTACCACACGCGCGCTATGGGCTTCGAGTTCGCGGAGTAATAGGCAGACGCCGACAGAGATCTACACACGAGAGATGGCAGTGGCTTCATGTTCTTTTGTATTTTTCGAGGTTGATGAATCGCACACATCCGTGAGTTTGGATTGAATATCTAATACCAAATTGTCACTCTGCAGGAGTGAATTTTGAAAGTTCTTGATACGCAAGATGGTATTTTCGCCCAAAACCGTCTCAACGAAGTGCTACCCATGACGCTTACAGTGTCTCAAGTGATATTTCAATTTTAATTTTGTATAAAACCTAGACATACAAATTGGACAAAAATAACAAGTAACCCCATGCCTCTTTTTACCCCTCTAGGACCGCCAGCACGCCGTCGGCGATCTCGGCCAGGAAGTGGTCGAAGGCCTCCTCGCTCGCCGCCGCGGCCGCGCCGGCCTCGGAATAGACCAGGGGCACCGCTTCGACATTCAAGGCGGCGCAGGCATCCAGAAACCCGCCCGGCACCGTGTTGGTTCCGGCGAAGGACGACGTCAGCGACGCCCCGCGCTTGGCCAAACGCTCGAACTCGGCGAGGCTGGTGGGTTCCGGCAAGAAGGTCACGGATTCGAGGTTGAAACCGGCAACGGCTAGGCGGGGGGGCGATTACAAAAAAAAAGGCGTTGATACGTTGAATAAGAAATGCCCTGAAATATGGGAAAACTTATAATTTGAGGAGGGGGCACTCCCTAAGCCACCCTCCCCCCTGCAAACGTTCCTGCCGATGTTAATCCTTTTGGTTACGTGTTATAGCGACCACGCTTTGCTCTTGATTTGTAATGAAACCGTTTTTCTGTGTCCAGTCGGAGATAATAAGCTTGGCTTGAGCGAAGGAAACTACCTTACAAGCATATTTTAATCAAATGTTTAATACACAGAGGGCGGCAAGAAAATTGAAATTTTTTCAGTGAAAAAGATTACTCATACAGTCTCGCGTACATTCAAAAGACAAACTTTTGGCAGTAAAATTTTAAAAGAAACTACACATGCTTCTATGCATATTAATATATAATGTCAACATTATTCAATAAGCAATCATTGTTGGGTTTTATCTTGATTTTCAGCGCACACAGATTTCTGTAGTTGTTACATAGGTGTTACAGTTGTTATAGTTGCTACGATATGCCACAAGATAGAATGAATGTAAGGTTTGTGGCTACATCATCCACAGTGCCTCTCTCTAAACTCTATCAAAAGCCTTCTTAAAGCCAATGAAATTGTGGTGCACTTCCATTTAATGGTTCCTGTATCTTTCTCCAAGGATCCAAAAATATCTTCATTTTCTTCCTTGATTACCCTGCTCCATTCTCTCCAAATGACTCAAACAACTCAACCTACTGATCTGAGGAACATTTTTATGCTATAAATACCTAGGCTGCTTTTTTGCTCATCTGAGCTTTTCTGTTTCTTAGGTTGTTGTTGCAAATCCTCATAATTACTCTCGTATAGCGACTCTCTCGAATTGTCTGAAAGGATGTCTAACATCTGAGAGTTGCAATAAGGTATTATTCTTCACAGTGCTTAAAAGTTGGAAATAGCAAATAGCGGCATTCATATGGATAGCATTTATGATAACTTTTAGCCACTTACTATGTCTTACTTTGGTTTGAAAATTCCTTTCTGGGGTGTTGGGAGGAAAAGACATACCGATTGCATTGGAAAAAAACTTAAAGAGACTTGGATAACAAATTTAGGATGTAATCCCGTTGGGTAAATATATCCCTGCAAATAAAAATAATATCTATTATCAAAAATTGTTTGACTCATGATATTGTAATTTTTCCAGCAATGTGAGATTTCAACTGCATCCAGCTAGTCTAGAAATTGGTTACAGAACATTCATCTTTTGCAATTCATAGCTTTGAACTTAGTCCTATGTCAGAGCATGGACTTCGAAATAATAGCATCTGGACTGGGAACCAAATTTGAAGATGTACAAGATGAGGCCAGTTTTGTGTCTGCTCAAGTCACGATGATTCCCACCATTTCTCTCTTGGTAACTGTTCAAAAGGAAAAATATTTCCAAAACAAGTTGCCCTTAAAGCTGAATCAACCGCAAATTCCTTGATTCCAAGAGTTTAGTTGTTTCATGTAAATAGTTTTTTACTTCCATCTAATCTGTTAAACTGAAAACCAAACAGATTGTTTAAAAAACAGCCAATTGGCCTGGTAAACATTTTTTTAGATCATTTTTTTTATTCCAAATTAAAAATAAAAACAGAAAGGGAAAAAGCATCCTTATCGATTGTAAAAAAATGTTATCATATAAGTTATTAATGAAACTCGTTAAGGTCATTCTTTTCAACACCATCACTAACTGAAATTTGTGGGACAAGCTTATTCTATGAACTTTAAAACAGCTTCGAATGCATTCGAATTTGATTCTCTTTAAAGACCACAAACTTAGCTGCATTATCACTTTTTGAATTTTGTGCTTCAGTTCTCTATTAATTTCATCCACCATTGATAAGGTTTATTGGAAAAATTCTTTGACAATATTTGGTAGCCATTTACCTATGTAGCATAAAATATTTAATTCCCATACCTACCGAAAGAGAGATGGAAAAGTACTTATGTCTTTGGAGAAAAGGGGGTGTGGAAGGGAACTTCTTTTTCTCCAATCTTTTAGGTCGCGGAAAAAGGGCATTAGAACTTTTGAATCCCGTTCGAATTCTGCTTTCTTGTTCTACTAGGAGCATTGACTTGATACAATCATTCCTGGGAAAACAAGCAAATAAATACGCATCTATGATATTTCTTCTGATAAAAAAAAAAAAAAAATACAAAACGCATTTTCGTTGGTAGGTGTTTGAAATCTCTAAAGTAGAGTTGTCACATATCCTGGATGTGATAATGTCTTTTCAATTTGATACATTCCATTGTTTTTTTTTACTTTTTGTAATTCACTCTTAAAACCGCCAAGAATCTCTTCATCTCTTATGTTCATGAGAAAATACGTTACAGGTTTATTTTCTATAACTTCTGACAATTTAAAAAGCTCAGTGGACCCCAATTAATTCCCTTTTTCAAAAATATTAATTGTTCGATTGATTCGAACTGTATCACCAACATTAGAATTCATCTTTTTCACTTGCTGCCTTTCATTGGAATATTGTTTAAAAAAAATGTCCAAGCATCACTGACCTTTGTCCCAAACCAAATAAACTGCTAATGCCAGGAATTAAACCTGTGCCTTTTGGATAAAGGATTCTCAACCTACAGTGCCATTCCCTTAGGAAGGAACACAAATGTCACCAGAGAACAACAATTATTTGGAAAAAGAAAATATTGAAAAAAAAAAACGACTCAAGTCATTGTTGCTCATTGCTGTCCCACAAACAATGTGTATTTTATTAAGACAAATAATTTTTTAAACAGGTATCAACAAAACTCCATCAGGGATTGTATTTACTTATATCGTGTTTGTGTGTCTGACTATGGGTTTGCCTGTCTCTGCGTGTCTGAGTGTCTGCTTGCTTGTCTCTGTGTTTATTTTGTCTGTTTGTGTGTCTGAATCTGTGTGTGTTTTTTCGTCTCTCTTTAATCGCGCCTGTGTATCTGACTCTGTCTTTGTCTTTGTGTGTCTATGTGTCTGACTTGGTGCTGTTTGTGTTTTTGTCTCGCTTTCACCGTGCCTGGGTGTATGACTGTGTGTTTGCCTATAAAATAGTCTAATATCTTCATTTTTTCAACATATGGTGCAGGACGACCAGACGTCGACAACCTTGTTGTACTTTTCACCCTGGGTGATCAGGCCGTCGAGATACTGCTGTTCGTATTCCTTGACCATCTTCTGGGCGTCGGCGATCAGTTTTTCCTTGGCTTCCGGAATAATCAGATCGTCCTTGCCGAACGAAATGCCGGCCTTCGCCGCCCATCTGAAGCCCATCGACATAAGCTTGTCGCAGAAAATGACCGTGTCTTTCTGACCGGAATGCCGATAGACGATATCGATCAGGTTAGACACTTCCTTCTTCGTCTTATGTAGTGCAAAATTACAAACATTCTTATTATATTGTATTCTTATGGCACTGTAATCAATATTATACAAATAGGATATTGTATTTCCCACTATAAAAACATTCAGGCAAAGATTGTCCGTGTAAATCCTAAAAAGTTCTTTTTAGGTTTAGCCTCGGAATCGGAAAAAAAAAAAAAAAATTAGTGCATGGAACCCGTTGCTTTTGGTCGAAAAATCTTGGACTACCTTTCGGTTTTGGGTGGTATATTTATCCTTTTCTTTTAATAAAGGTCCGGACAAGGTTAGATCATGGTTTTAGAGTAAATGCAGACCCTAAGCATTCCTCTCCTAGTGTACTGCAAAAGCTTTACTTGTTTATTGAGGAGCCAGCATTTAATGCTGGCATTCCCAAATTTCTTCATCTTTTATTGAGCTGGGTAAGCCATTCATTGAAGCTGCCTTGGACATTTACTTTGGTTCATGGAAGAAGTGGAATTTCTTCAGCACAAGAAATTGAGCTGAAAAACTAACATTTCATTGCATTGGTGAAGTAGTAGACAGGATTGGCTCCAAAAAGCCCCATGGCAACCTAAAAAAGGGTTTCGACTTTATGTATAGTTTCTAGATAGTTTCAACATTTGTGCTTCACCTTTTGAATTTTAGTTGAAGATACAATGAATTGTAAAAAAAGTAATTAAAATAATAGAAACATACCAGTGTAACTATTAAATTGAATGACTTTTAGGTTATATAAAGGAAGTAAAATTATGAGTAATTAGGTTGCCCTGTCAGACTTGTGGAAAAACAAAAGGCTAAAAATGCACTTGTTATATCTAGTCTTAAGCTCAATCACCTGGCAAATAACCTTTTGCTTCATGGGAATCCGGCAAGTGCTAAATATAAGGCTTGACGGCTTTGAATATGGCGTGAGGATGTAGAAATAAGAGAAATAAGAGCTCCGTGTGAAGTATTAAAGAGTGAGGCTCTGAATAGAGCGGGATGAAGTCAAACGGTCACAACCTGGTGGCCATTGGCCCTTAGGTCACCATGTGCCACAAAGAGTTGCCAGCACGAGTTTACCTGCCCAGTGGACACAAATGATACTCATTAAGTTTGAGGGTGCTAAACATGGTAAGTTGTCACCAGCGTCCAGCCTTTTACTAAACAATTTTTTATTAGCTCTAGAAAACATATTGTTAGCATAAAAAATCCTGAATACATTTTAAGAATACACAAAAAAAAGCTTCGAAGAAAAATCTCAGCACAATCTACTCGGCTACCCTATCCCTTAATATAATCTTATGCAGCAAAATAAAAACTGTAAGAAACAATAAGCACTTTTACTCTATCAGTTTTTTTTAGTGTAGCCTAGTCCTAGTCAAGCGATTAGCACTCTAGACTTGAAATCCTTTGTCCAAGAGGAAAAAGGGTTTTTGTAAGTAATTAAATAAAAAAAAAAAAGTTTTTTTGGGAGAAAGAGTCAAACTTTAGCGTAAAGAGCGAGGCGTATACGGGATAATTTCTATTCGTGTTAAATCTTAATGCTGCTCGTTATTTTCAGTAGAAAAACTTGTTTTTTTTTTAATTAATTTCAGATCGTTTTTTAAATAATGCCAGGAAATCTGACCCCTCCTCCACGGAGATATACCATCACCACGGAAATATCCTCTAAACAATTCAATCCCGGTGAAAGTTTACCCTAAACAATTACAGATTTTGAGTTTTGAGTATGTTCTAGCCCGCTCTGCCTTGACCGTGTCTCTGTTAAGAAGCAGTCAAATCTTTTCTTCTCACGGCAACAACAATATGTTCCCTGTTCCTCATCTGCTGATTTTTATTTTGAACCTTCCAAAAATAAAAAAACTTGTACGTACAGGATCATATTTGACATGGTTACATTCGGTGGTCGCTCTATTATTCGTTCTTTGTATCAAAGATATAATGAATTATTGGGAAATAGATTACGAGAACGAGCTCTTCCTCCGTTGCTTGCCCCGTTCGTCGTAGTTGAAGGGTCGCGAAATAGAGCCAAGATCTTTCCGTGCTGATAGGATGTGGGAGCGTCGGAGGTTAACGCTTAATCTAAAGATGTGTGTTGAAATTGAAATCTTTCTATGGGCAAGATACGACTCCACTCAACTAGTGTCTATATAGACAATCTATAACTATGAAACATATCCAGGGTAATTTGAATGGAATGACTAAAAAAAAACCCGCAATGGGCAATCTTACAATAAAGCTTTCTGCCACACAAATTGTAGGCAATCTCCCAATTGTACTGTTTGGCGTTAATAATGTATACGATGCGAATGAAGTGTAGGCACTTGACGAATTACCACTCTATACAAGCGTGTCATTAACAAATACTTGAATGTTTGGGAATAAAGTATTCATAATGCCCCCATCATCGTATGAAACTTTGTCGCTATCTGCTACAGGATTTCCGTCTGATTTAAAAACTTTGAATTTTAACTCTAAAATACTGTTTTGCATGTCAGAATAATAGTTTTTGTTGCTTGCAAAGCGAAAGTGAATAGGTGAACCATTCGATAAAGGGACCAAATTTCCACCGAAAACAGTGAAAAGGTGACTCAACATGATCCGTGCCATACCGAATTTTCATGTGTGTGTTTTTTTTTAGCGCTTTGCTAGCAAGACTAGCGTTTCTTTCTTCTTTTTTAAGCTTCTTAATTGTGTTTTTCTAAACTGAAGTCACATACCTATTAATACAGTAATTTTACCATTTACACGAATTACACTAATTTGCTTTACTATTACACTCAATGGAAACACCAAGAGACACCAAACGCTAAATAGCATTGTTTGTTTTTTTTCGTTTACCACCCTCTCAACTTCCCCCTCCCCCAACCAAAGAATTCCCCTGAAAACGTCTGTACACTTCCCAATAGCCATTAGTATATGTAAACAACGGTCAAAGTTTGTAACTTCCAGCCCCTCCCACGGGGACTGTGGGGGAGTAAGTCGTCCCCAAAGACATAGTTATTAGGTTTTTCGACTATGGTAAACAAAATGGCTATCTCAGAATTTCGATCTGGTGACTTCGGTGAAAAAATGAGCGTGGGAGGGGGCCTAGGTGCACTCCAATTTTTGGTCAGTGAAAGGATAAAATGTTAAAAAGCACAATATCTTATTTATTTTTCCATAATGTTTTCACAGCAAATCCCCATTATTTTCTGGTTGAGAGTGTGGGGATGGGAGCAATACTAGAAAAGCAAATTTTGCTTGATAATTTAAACAAAAAAAAGAGCTCCCCCATATCCAAAATTTTCTGAATTTCTGGATAAGTTTTGTGCAAACTATCAAAAAGTGTTTCTTTAGTTTCCCCCCCCCCCCTTCTTGATAAAAAGTCTTGATAAAATTGTTTTAATTGAACGCCTTAAGAAAATTTTAATTTCACCTTTTATTCGAATGATAAAATAAATTGGTTCTTTTATTTTTATCTCTCTCCAAATTTTGTCTTTATACCCTCCCCACACACACACAAACACATCCTGGAAAAAAAAATCCTGCATATTTGAGTTGTGCTTGGTTTTAAAGATGAGCTTCAAATTTTGTGTTGGGCAAAAAAATATATAGCCTTTCAACTTTTGGATCATTGCACCCGACATATCTTAAAATGATATTGCTAATTATGCTCTGCCGATTGTGGTCTATTCTCATATTTCGTAAGATCACCAACACCAGAATGTACTCCCAGCCTTCCATTCATAATTAGTAACCCTTCCTTTTTACAAAAATTCAATAAATTACTTCCCCATCTTTTTGTTTTCGAGTAGTATCCTTACTTTTCTTAATAGGGAAGACATGCTCACAATCATTCAGTGTTGATAGGGTGATAGTTGAGTGTCGAGAGTATTAACAGTGCTGCAACGGATTATTATTGTTATGTTTTAATTTTTTATTTGAATAAATTGAATTGAATTGATTTAAGTTGGGAGTAATGTCTACTATATTAAGACAAGTGATAAATAGTACTGCTTACCCGTTGTCCTACCAAGAAAATTCTCTTCCTCCATGTAAAAATTTTCCATTCTAGGCTCCCTGCAAATTTTTTTTTATATAGTTACTAAAGTGAGTGTTACAGCAATAGACCCTTAAAGTCCTAACTGACGATGCCTCCCCCCAGTAGATTTTGGAGGTCAAATCTTTCTAACAGACTTGGTTATTACATATTTTGACTATGTTGTACAAAATGGCTATTCTAAAATTTTGATCAGATAATTTTGAGCCTGGGGCAAAGTTTGTAAATAATTTAAATTTTCTATTGACTGAATATACAGGATTTATTATCTGAAAGGGAAATGTATGATCCTGGCTTATCTCCAAAAAGGCTAAGGTATTAAGATGAAAATTTCAGGGCTTGTTGACGAGAATGTTGCTAAGTGATTGGATGCCAACCCCCCTCCTCACCTTTTTAAGATTCTCCCCTCGACACTAATCACAGTTTTGAGATAGCTATTTTTTTAGAATATTCCAAAGACTCAATATCTATGCCTCCGGGGATGGCATGCTAGAACCGCATCTGCAAGTAAGATAAAGCAAAAAGAAAGCTTTCTAAAATATTCAAAATTTTGGATTAGATATCACCTGAACTATCCTTGGATCAGAATATTGGATATTTCTTAAATAAAACTGAAATGATAACAGAACAAAAAAAGAGCTAAGAGCTCATACGGCACTTGTGACGAAGTCGGAAGAGCCAAGAGCCAAGAGCTCATATGGTATGAGCTTTAGCAAAATTCTAAGAATCAATAGATTGCTTTAAAAGGAAAATCAGAGGCTTAATGCCGGTAGAGAGGGAGACCCCCATAGCCAAACCAAACATCTGTTTGTAAAATTCACCTCTAAAACCAAAATAAAGAGAATATTCATTTACTAGGATAACCAACTTCATAATGACGTCAATATCCAAACTAGCCGTGATCACGTCTTGTATCAAATCAAAGTGCTTCTGTAATTTCATCCTTAATATATCTTCGCACTTTTTCACATTACAATTCGAATACATGGAAACCACATCAAAACTACAGAGAATTGAATTCTCCTCCAATGTGAAATTTTTTAACTTTTTAGTATGAAAAGCAAATATCATTTTTATTCTTAGTCCTTCAGGGGATTCGTTGAAAAGATCCGAAAAGTTAACAACTTCAACATTGATTCTCATATCTAAACACAGAATAAAGAGTAAAAGTGAAAAACAAGTAGTAATCGGCCACTAAACTATGGTTATCTTTTTGGAGAGGGGTTTGCACTGCCGGTTTATCTCATATACACTTGGGCTAACAAAGCTTTGTTCCCACTTCTATCTGGTAGGACAATTTGTAAAGGAGTTTACACATCGCTCATCTTCAGGGCCAACTGTAATTAACTTTCCGGTTTTTAGAACACGTAAGGGGTGTTAGCCTTGCTCCAAGTTGGGGTATTTTCTGCTCGCTACATGTTTGACTTGATTCTAACTATTTCCTCTAGTCTTAGGTTTAATTTAGCTCTGAATTTTCTTTGAAAAACTTTTTTTCCGGTAAAGATATATCCACTAAAAAAGACAATGCAACTAAAACGTTAAAACTAAGTATGGTAGATATGTTACGTCATTGGGTAGACAAGGGGGGCGGAAAGCGTCCCTACCAAGGATGGTTTTAGAAACGGTTATGAAGGGGCTAGCTATATAAACTTTCTGGCTTAAAAAACCAAAGGAAACCAGTAAACAAAATATTTCTCAATGCTAATGGATTGTTTTTACAGTCTGCCACAGGGAGACCGTTTTCCAACTGTAATAGTTTTGTTTTGGGGGTAGAGGGGTAGTCTTGTTGTTTTTTCAATGAAAATAACAAAAAAAAAACATTTTTCAATGAAAATACAGTACTTGTGTGATATACGCCCTACCTAAGTTTCTTCTAATATGTTCCTCTGACACTCAATCCCAAAAAGCAAAGAAAGTGAAAGAGGCTCTCAAAAATCTTCATTTAAAATCCAAAAATCATAAGAAATCACTCTTTATTCAAAGTGATAGCAGTCTAGAAGAGGTTTCAGTCTTGGATGATTTTTCAGGATCTAATGAAACAGATCCAAAGGAAGAACCTTCATGTGAGTGGAGCCCTGCTTTTTCCGCTTTGAATGTTGGTGACTTTGTTATTGTTCTTGGAAAAAAAAGAATAAAAAGGGAAATGCCACATTGTTGGTGAAATCATTTCAGAACTTGCAGCTTGTGTTTCAGGAGTCGTTCTGAAAGAATTTGGACAAAAAGTCAAACTTAATGAATTTTATATATTTGAAATCAGCATGAAAAGCCAATTCTTTTTATGTTTTTCTTCTTATCAAGATTTCGTTTTCAAGAGTTTTGGTTACTATTGGGACGAGTCCAAGTCTCCTTACTTACAGTTTGTTACCAAAGACTGATAATTTGGCCTTTAGACGATTTCAGAAACCTGATCTTTAACCCGTTACTTAAACCCGTTAACAATGTATATTTGAAACCCGTGCTGTTCTAGGGGTAAAAAAATTGTCTGGATGGCAACCATGTTGTCACATTTCCTGTAAATTTAGCCTTATTTAGCCTTTTTTCCTGGCTAAAAAAAAATTAGTCTTAGCTAATTTATTTTAAAATTAATTTATTTAGCTAATAATTTAAAAAAAATTAGCCTTTCCTGGCTCCCAATTTAGCCTTATTTCTCTGGCGTTTATTTTTATTACAGTTCATCCGAAATTCATTACAGTTTGTAGAGCCCATGTTAAAGTTTTCACTAGCCCTACCTATCTTGGATCCGTGTAAAAGACAAAAGCGTCCTGGAAAAAAAAATCTAAAACTAAGTGCAAAAATTTATTTTTATTTTCTTACCCCTTAACTCTTAATAAAATAGATAAAACTAATTACCTTTAATTAAGTTAATTAATTTTATCTTATAATTAATAATCTATTTCAAAATAAATAAGGTAATTAATTTAATTAATTTAATTAAAATTAATTTCTTAATAAAATTAATTACCCCTATCTACATAAAATATAACTAAACCTTAAATATATAATGATATTAATTGCTGAAAGCTCATCCATTGGCGGCACCGGCATTTCGATGGAACTGGCCGAACCGGGCAGCATCTCAACCGCCTTTGAAGGCTTTAACCTGCCGGCGGCGCTGTTGGCGATCACCAGCAACCTGCCCATGGGGTTCCTTGTCTCTTTGCTGTTCCTGATCCTGACCACAATTTTTGTGGCCACCACGGGGGATTCGATGAGCTACGTGATTTCGGCTACGATGAGCGAAGGCGACACACCTTCGACTGCGGTGCGCGTGTTCTGGGGCATTGCAATGGGGGTCATGGCGATCATTCTCCAATTTTTTTAGAATGACTCCAGAAACACAAAGGTCGTTTTATTAGAATAGAAAGCCTTATTATAAGTACTAAAATATAGCGTGAACGGCAAGGTGCAAAGGCCCTTTAATTAGAATAAAAAAGCCTTATTTTTTTTACCAAAAAGCAAAAATGGGTAAAGTTTATGTGGGTGATAAGGTGATCCATCCCACTTAACCCCATTTTTAAACGTCCGCAGTGTTTAATAGGTGCTAAGTTAAGATCCAAGCCGTTCCTAGGGGAGGGGGCAGCCAGGGAAGTTCCGGCTCAATAGTAACCGAAACCCTATAAAATCGATACCAGTAGTTACATCAAAAGAATCGCATTTTAGTGCTGATTTTAAATATATAAGTTTCATCAAGATCAGTTATACGCATCAAAAGTTACGAGCCTGAGAAAATTTGCCTCATTTTAGAAAATACGGGAAAACAACCCCCAAAAGTCATATGATCTTAACGAAAATCACACGATCAGATTCAGCGTATCAGAGAACCATTTTCTAGAAGTTTCAAGCGCCTATCTACAAAAATGTGGAGTTTCGCATTGAAAACCATCAATTTGTATGTCAATATGTTTTTCTAAAAGTAAAATACCATTTGTTACTGTAGTTTGTTTCATTTATTCCTGAGTTAGCACGTTTTTGTCTGTGGCCTGGTGTCAACAAGAGCTAGGTACTTTAAACAAATAGTTGCTGATTGGAATAACTACCTCCATGAAGTATGCATGTTTTCTGTGTAATAGAAAAACTGTCTGCAGACCATCAACAGAAAATTTTGCTAATAAAGTAATCTATTTTTATCATATTTCATTTTTTACCATTACCACCAAAAATCGATACGCCACGTCAATGGTGATACCTTGCTCTCGCTCTGCCGCCAATCCGTCCACCAACAAGGCAAAGTCGATCTCCCCGGCCTGGGTACCCATCCGTTTGCTTTCCTGTTGCAGCACAGACACCTGGTCTTCAAACACCAGTTGCGCCTCGTATAACATGCGTCCAATCAAAGTTGATTTCCCATCATCAACACTTCCGCAGGTGATGAACCGCAGTAGATCTAAATTGGCTTGCGTGTCGATATAGCTTTGAACACGCGCTTCGAGTTCTTCTAAAGATCCAACACAAATAAACAAAGAGAAAACGTTTCTATGGGGATTTGCGGGTTCAGTACGAACTCTCGTACAGCAGATTACAATTAGATCGCAAATCACCACGAAACAGTTCTCTCTTTGTCCATTCATGTCGATTCTTAGAAAATTTGATTGATGTTTTTTGATCGTTTTCGGTGTTTTCGAAAACTAAAATCTTAGGAAACTCGCTTCAAGCTCTAAAAAAAGGTCAAATTTTGAGAATCGCTTTTCAATGAGTTGGCAGCTCGATTGATGAATTCATGTTTGTTAAGAGAAGAGTGACTGTACCCTTTTTTGTATGTGTCCTTGTCTTCAAACTTTCGACGTCCCTTATTTGTGATATTACTTTTCCCTTGTACCTGATAGGCAAATGTAACAGGTTACATTATTGTTGCTATTCTTAGCGTTTATCAGTCTGAGACGCATAAACTGAGCAATATCTCTCTTCATTCATGTCCTGAGCTTCTGCTTTAAATATCATTTGGTTGATTTTTAGTCAGTTTGGTATATTGTCAGCGGCCAGTTTTACCCAATTTGTTTTGCCGCTGCAGTCCAGGTCATATTTAAGCAGTCCAAAATGAACATTTCCAGAGCTACTGTTGAAGGTACAATTCCTGGAAGTTTTAAAAAAAGAGAAAAACAACCTTCAAAGACACATGTACAAAATATTTTTCTGTTTTCGGTAGATTCCTACGGCTATCCCTCCTGCTTCAATGGCACCAACATGTGAAAAACACCATTCTGGACGATTGATGGCAACAATATATACACTGTCATCAAGCTTCAATCCTATCTTCAAAAAGGCCTTTGCAACGGTTTCCATAACTGACACACCTAGAGCATAATCTCGAAGTGTTCTAGGCGTCAACCCCCCCCCCGGGGGGTAAACGCCGTTCATTGGCTATATTTGTGCAATATTCGTTAGGTCTAGTCTGTACTATTTTATGAATGCTTGGACCCAGACCAGGCTGACACCCCTAAGATTAGCATTTATCTTTTGGTCAATGCCATTAAAACACTAAAAAAAATGCGTCAAGTCTGGAAGATTTTCAGCATGACGTCTAAACCAAAAATTGAAATTAACCTTGTGCTTTACCTAATAAAAATCGGAGGTCATGAGTAACATCCATTTTCATTCCAGTTCGAGATGAAAAGATCCGTACCAGAACAGAAGAATGATGGTTTAGACTAGATGAGAACAGCGAGAGCCACTAAGCGACTAAAATTCCGCTACTCCTTTTTTTTCTTCGACCGAGTGACCACCTTAATGCCTTAAATTCCACTAAACACCGCTATACAGCTTAAGACATAGCTACTTTTCAATTTATATAAGAGCCCTACTGGATCTATTTCTATAATTCAGATCTTCAACGTTCCTCATATATCTTTTCTGCGCTTTGACTCCCAGGCCTCATTCCTTTATGAAAAAATCTAGCTCTTTGCACACTATCCATTCTACTCTTTTGCATCAACAATTTTATAATGAATTGAAATAAGTTATTTAATAGACGACGCTTGTGATGAACGAAATTAATTAAGAAAACTGAGATATGGTTCATAATTACCCTTTTTTTCCTCTATGGAATTGATGATCTTCTCTGCCCCCCCCCCATACATCCCTCACGCAACGGGTTGCAAGTTATGTCACATGGACGTGAAATATTTTTTATAGACCATCACCCCCCGCGACATCGCCGCCCGCTACGTCGAGCTCGGCTGTATGGAATATGCTAAAACATTCAAATTTGTTTAGAGTGCCTATCAATGATGAAATATAATTGTCCATTCTGTCTTGAACAGAAATGGTTGTCAATTTTATGACTCTTTAAACAGATTCTCCTGACTGTTTGAATCAGGTTAGGTAATTCTGAAAGGGGGAACACATTGCTTGAGGGTTTGACGCAAACGTATTGTACATATATCAAAGCCCTAAAGGGTATGGTGGGGCTAAGAGTAACAGATACTAAATGCACACAATTGGCAAATTGCAAAACTTACATCCCTTGCCCTGAGGGCCTCGTTGTTGTTTGACATCCCCAAAGATACAGTTTTAGGATCTTTCAACCATGCTGAACAAAATGGTTATTATAAAGAAAGGGTTTCTGAATAATTTACCAATATTCCAAAATACATGCAAAATACATCCTGTGGACTATTCTATAGGATTCATTTTTGTGTTAATTCTTGAATTTTCATCATAGAAGGGTAAGCTAAAGGATAAAGAAAATAACTTGCTCTGTTTTCTTTTCATTGAACTATTAAAATTGTATTTAATCCATTATACTAGTTCTGAAATTTATACTAGCTCCGTTATTCAAAATTTATTTATATAATTTTAGATTATATTTAGGCAGTGAAAAAGCGCTGCTTAAATAAAGAGTGATGTGGGCACAATTTTTTGTTTTTTTTTATTATTTGTTGTATTTTTATATTATTTTTATTATTTTATTATTTTATATTTTTATATTATTTTTTATATTATTTGTTGTTGTTGTCTTTTATACCAGGCCACTTTGTAGGATTTTCAATTGATGGAAATGCTAGAAAGATTTCACTTGGCTATTATAGGCTTGAGCTTTGCTTATAAGCAAGGGTAAAGTGTTATTTGATAGGCCCTTTCCTACCTTGAGAAGTAGTCGATTTGAATGAAACTTTTAGAAATGAATTGTAGGCCTAAAATATACCCTTGGAAAGGTTGAGACTTAATAAAGAATAGGATGCTAAACCTTCAAATTATAATTAGGATTTTCACCACTAATTTCCCTCAATTAGGATTAATATATGTGTGGATATATAATGGTACCAAGCTCATAAGCCTTAAATAATAGATCTTTTAAAGCTGATGCAGAATTTGATCCGTTTTCTATTTCAAACATCATCCCTAAGGATAACGTATCGTGAATATTTGCCTGACCAATATCAAGTATCTTAGCATTATATTTGGACAAAACACTTGTCAATCCATAGGTTAATCCAGGTTTATCTTGCCCCCAAATATTCAATAGAAAAATTTCCTTAGCCATAGTTTAGCTTACTTTTTATGAGTTATAAAAATCACTAATCTATTCGAGATATGAAAGTTAGTTCATCCCACTTTCATGCAAGTATTTCTGTTTTGGAAACCGTTATTTAAATTCGGTTGTCTCTATTTGATTTACAATTTGATTTACGAATAACAGTTCAAATAGGAATAAATCCTTCTATTAGAAAGTAAAAAAAAAAAAAAACAATGGCAAAAAATTATTTATCCCTATTTGAGCTGTTATTAGTAGTTCATCCCACTTCCATGCAAGTATTTCCGTTTTTGGAAACAGTTAATTAAATTCGGTTATCTTTATTTGATTTACAGTTTACAGTTTGATTTCAAAGAGCAAGGCATTGAGGAGAGGACAACCCTTTTCATATACAGAATAATTTCTGTTTGTTTTAAGTTTTAATGTTGCTCCTTACTTTTAGTTGAAAAAACCTGTTTGTTTTTTTATTTCATACAAAGAATTACTATTCGCATCTATTCCAAAAATAATAGATCTATTCAAAATTATTAGTTGTCACGAAAAATAAACTTGTTTCATCTAGTTGTGTTGCAAGAGCAACACTTTGGTTTTGTCCCGTTTTTTTTTTTTCCTATGCTGCCAATGTCGGCTTATCTTCGTTTTAAGTTTTAATGTCGCTCCTTACTTTCATTTAAAAAACTTGATTTTTTTTATTTAATACAAAGACAGAGGGAAGCTTTCAAGTACTTATCGCACTCATAAGTGAAACAAGGAAATCCCGCCTCAAAAATCTCCTTCTCTTTATGATCGTTTTTGTTGTTTCTATTCCTCCAAGAGGTTGGCTTTTTCCAAAACAATTTTCACCAATGGGTTTAACGAAATATTTACCGTCAACGAATTTTATCAAATGTAGTAAGTTGAGAGGGTGGCTTGTCTGTTAGTGTAATTTTGCGCCTCGATAGCTCTTGTATTCTTTTGTACTTGGCATGGGTATTGCCTTTTCGGAAGTCGAGCTCGCATTGGCCAAGACTTTTTCCAATTACACTCAGATACCAGGATCCTATACCCGTTTGCAAAGAATCCCTAAAACTTTGAAGGTCATTCTTTATAGTCAAATGTCTTGACTTTTGACTTAAGTCCCATCTGGCCTTGGTGGTCGTCTCGGGGCCTCCTCACGATTGAATGTATTCGTCGCCTCTACTGCTCTATGTTTCGTGACCACGTATGCAACAAAACAAAATTGCGTTCCCGCAATGGTGTTGTAGTAGGATCTACGCGTCGGAGCACAACAGTTCATTCCGTTTTTTGATATTACTATTTTTTCCCCTTTTCTTTCACGCTTTTTAGGAGGCAGCAGCAACCCATAGACCAATGTAATGTACAAATTATTTGTGCTATCTATAGTAGTTTGACCAGCTCTTAAAACTGAAAGTAAGGAGCGACATTAAAACTTAAAACGAACATAAATTACTCCGTATATGAAAGGGGCTGTTCACTCCGTAGGATGTTCGATGCTGCTTACTTCGGGCTATAACAATATTATATTACTTATAAGAAATTGAACCAGTCAAATAGAAGCAAGTTACCATTAAACAGAACAAAAGTTGATAGACATCAGTTTTATCTCTTCAGATGTTTTTCAAAGCTGGCTTACAGGAGAACAGGATCATAAACCTGTTCGGGAGGCGTCCTGAACAGGTCTATAACATTCCCTAACTGTTTTTTTAAACAAGTTAAACCAGTGAGGGAATGATCAAAGTTTGAGACCTTGTATTTATCATAATAGATTTAGCATCATTTCTGACTTTCCTCCCTAGGGCGTCTTAGGCTTCTTCGTACCTGTTTTCCTTAACTAAGTCTATACATCTTCTACATTATCAAAACCTGAAGTCTCCCATTACAAATCCTACGGTTCCTTCGAACATTCCTTTCCAATACTGGCTCTATATTCTTTCAGAGTCAAAGCTGGCTAAGAAGTAGTTACCACGCCTTAACTTCAGCTTCGAACCAGTCTTTGATACTGTTAGAAGGTAATCTTTACTGCTAAAATCAACAAAAGCTCTCCAAATTCACATTATATAATCAACGAGAACTTTTTGTATGTTGTAATTTTTTCGTTTGATATTCACTGGTAGATGGTTGAAAAAGCTGGAATTAAAGAGAAACTTCCGATATCAATATTTACGTTTCGATATTAAATATTGATTTTTGGTCCGATATGTAGATACATCAATTTTGATATTTAATATCGCCCAACTTTAAACTTTTGAATTGAATTCTTAGAACAAGAAGCTGTCATCTAACCGTAAAGTGATTTGTGTCAATTCGCCGTTATGTTGTTTATGCTTATTTTAAATTCTGACCAGATCTCATGACATTGAGGGGAGTTGGAGGGGGAAACCGGAATTCTTGGAAAACGTGAAAATTGTGGTATCTTTATCTTACGAATAGGTGATTAGATATTAATAAAACTTGATATATAGAAGGATCTTATGTCTCAGATGCTCCATTTTTGACTCGAATTGGATCCAGGGATATAGGGGGTCGGAGGGGGGAAACAGAAATCTTGGAAAAAGCTTAGAGTGGAGAGGTCGGGATAAAACTTGATGAGAAGAATAAGCACAAGTTATCCCCCTGCGCCCCCCGGCGTCCTCATTGTAGTTGTGTCCCTGTGTCCCGGTCGTAATTTATATTCCCTGTGTCCCGGTCGTCATTTGTATCCCGGTGGCCGGGTCTGTATATACATTCGTTTTTGAAATGGTATATGATGAAATAAATTTTGTATTTTTCCTCTTTTTTTCTTTTTAGTTTTTTTTAGTTTTTTAGTTTTTTTTTATTTTTATTTTTTTTAGTTTTGTTTTTCCCCTTTATTTTTCATTTTTTTTCCTTTTTTTATTTTTTTTTCTTATGTGACTATAAAACCAATTTTGTCATTTCTTACATTCAGATCAAGAACTTGAGTGTGTTTTGGTTAACTAACAAGCACCAGCTTTTAATTGATTTTAATCCAATCCTATTCTATAGAAATAATGTATTACAACTGTGCTATGCACAAATGGCTTATATTATGTTATGCATTAGACTTAAACAATGTGGGCTATATTTTAGGAGGACTTAATGGTAAAGTACAGCCTGTTTGCACACAAAGCGTGTTAGCTACAATTATTGGCAATTGTTTATTTATTACAGTTGTAATGGACTTATTTATTAAAATCAGTGATACAAAAATAGGTCTAATAAACGGTGTGGATTAGCACTTGTTTGTAGAGCTATCCATGCGGGGAGGGTATTTTTTCATGGGGATCGTATCACGGGGATGTCCCGTTGCACATATTACAAGTAGATCTTTTAACTGTAGACGAGATTCAAAGACGTCATAATACACACTACTATTATATTTTAATTGTAATCAGTGTTTTTAGTCGCTATTTTTAGTCGTACCATTCCGTTGCGGTCAAAGACAGGCGATGAATAACTCGCCGGGCTGGACGGTGAAGGAGACATCGCGCAGCACCGCGCGCCCGCGCAGCGTGACCGAGAGGTCTTCGACCGAAAGCACGCTCATGCCAGCCCTTTCCGCGTCTTGTAGATCAGGTGCAGGAACAGCGGCGCACCGACCAGCGCGGTGACCACGCCAAGCTTCAGGTCGCGCGCGGGCAGGATCAGCCGCACCGCGATATCGGCCATCTGCAGCATCAAGGCGCCGCCCAGGGCCGAGGCCCAGATCAGCCGCGAGGGCTGGCCGTTTACGAAGGAAACGGGAGAATATGTTATCTAGAATAAGGTGTGACAATAAAAATGGTACGATTGAAAAATTAAGAAATAAACTATGTTACTGGATGTAATTTACATGTACCAGTCATTTAACAAATGAAAATCAGTATTTGAACATAAATGCAGGAAACAACAATTGGAACGATATTGCTCAAGAGCTTCTGTTTTATTTTCGTTTCTTATGAGGCACCAAAGTTTCAAAGTATTGTCCTTATATTATAACTAGCTGCTGATCCTTAACTAGCGGCTCAAAGATATTATATTGACAAACTTTAGACGATTTTGTGTGCAGATTTTGCCAGATTTTTTGCAAAATCTGCTTCAAGAGAAACGAATAAAAGTGTATCAAGCCGTCGGTGCCGACTTTCTTATTGTGACAAGGGCTGTTCCTATTGCGACTGCGACGGAAGGTTTGGTTGTCAGTAGCGATGCAGTTTTGTGGGTATTACTTAACCATCAGTAAAAAGAAACACCAACCACCTTTTCTAACAAGTCGAAAGCAGGGTATTCTGGTATCGGAAAAGTGAACCAAAATTCTCGGCCATATGTTGCTGTGTAACAATATAGCTTTGCTAGAAGTAGAGCAAGATCTTTTTTGCTTGGATATGCATGTGATTAGGTAAGTAAAATTTTTCCAGTTCATTTATGGTTTTTGCTTTTTATGGCTGTTGTAGCTTCATTGACTGGACTGCATTAGAGTGTAGCATAAAGAGGCGTATATTAGGTGTTACTATGTTTGGATTTTCATCTGGATTCTGTTGATTAGGTGATTAATTCCTGGTAATGCTTCTGATTCGTTTCTGCTTGGGAGTGGTAGCCAATCTAATGGGGAGGGGGATTGCACCTCAGGCCCCATTTTAGCCCCTCGAGCTGATTTTTGCTCACCCCCACCCCTCCCAGCTGAAATTTAGCGTCTTAAAAATCTTTTCAAAACTAAAATGGGCTTACATAATTCAAGCATCCGCAGAAACATCAGTTTTCTGACAATCGCGCAGTGGGCATTTTCGCGAATTTGAAGAAAGGTTGGTTCGCCTTAGTCGATTAGTAGAAAATTTCTGTCTTTCTTTATATTTATTACATTTTTCTCCTTGAAATAAAACTGCTTCCCCCTGGCAAACATAAATGCAACACTGGTGTTCTACGAATCACCAAAGCGGTTAGCCAAATCCCTTGCGGCAATGGAATTGGCGTTTGGCGGTGGCAGGCCGGTTGTCGTGGCACGGGAACTGACAAAGCGGTTTGAAGAATTGCGCCGCGGGACGCTCGCGGAGATCGCCTCACATTACAAGGAAACCGGCACGCCCAAAGGTGAAATCGTCATTTGTGTCGGCCCGCCGATCGGGACAAAACACATGGAGGACACCGATGTTGACGAGTTGCTGACCGGCCTTAAAACTAGTCTTGTGCCACGCGCTTGAGTATAGAAAATCGGACACATTTTATAATGCGAACATAATTTTAATGAGGAAAAAGTGAGAAATTTGCTACTCCTTTTTTCTCTTGTGACACGCGCTTGGGTAAAGTAAACTGGCGAACTTATGTTCCTCAATGAATCAATTGCTACGGCACTTTTTTAAAAGAGAACTTATGGTCATCCATGCCCCGACTCCAAGGGCCCCAATACCCCTCCTACAAACTTTTAGCCCCTTTTTTTGCGATAAGAAGTTTTTGGGTTCACCATCATTGATGGCCATACCGAGACCAAAACGAACGCCACCCTTTAGCTCGGTCAATCCAACAGTGGCTTAGGGCAGTTTGATCTCATAGATGGTCCGGCCCGTATCGGCATTCCGAACCACGACGGCTTCGGTCAAGAAATCACCGATATCCGGCGCGGGCGCCTCATGATTGACGATGATGTCGCCCAGCTCGTTTTCCACACCACCCAGGGCGTAGTTGTAAAGGGCAACCTGCGTATCACGCGCTTCATTGGCGATCATCAACTGAACCGAATCCCTTACTACAGTTCGTTACCACGAACTGTTTGATTAGCACGTTCGAATATTAATGTATATTAATACTCTTTAAGCATGTTTCAGAAGCTTGTAAAAATATAAGCATCCACGACAGCCTAAAACAGGTTTAACTCGCTAAACATTTTTTTCTTTAAAAATCTTTTATTACTTATTTTATTTTTAATCTTATTTTACTTTAAAAATCTTTTTTTTATTATTTTTCTAGGTTTTTTTATCTTTTTTTATTTTTTAATCTTTTTGAATCTAGTTTATCTTTTAGGGCCAGTGTTTACGCTAAAGTTTTTTATCGTTTTAAAAAGTAAAGTTAATAGAAAGAGTCAATCTTTAGATTGAGCAGGGCATTGATGAGGAAGCAGCCCCTTTCATCTACGAAGTAATTTCTATTCTTTTTAAGTTTTAATGTCGCTCCTTACTTTCCGTTATAAAAATTTGTTTTTTTTTTATTTAATTTCATTAAGATCCGATCAACCTGTGACGTCTTGCATATGGTTCTAGAATTCTAATCTATTGATTCTAGACCAGCTAGAATCAATAGTAGATAGACGGCCTTTGTGATTCAGGGGACAAATTCAGGATTGGGATAAAATTAAATCTTTAGTGAAAAGAGCGAGATATTGACGAGGGGGCGAACTTCCTAATATACGTAATAAAAACACACAAAAATAGAAGATAGTTATGTCAGTTAATTCGTAAGTTACGTATATTTATTACTAATAAAAATGTTCGTAAAAAATGAAAAGTTCTAGTTGCATTTTTAAGTAACCACAAATTTGAGGGCAACTAGGCCTCCTCCCCCACCCCTTTTTTTCAGAATGGTCCGAACAATCTTCATCTTGAGATTTTTTCTCTCTCTTTGTTATTGTTAAAGCTTTTACAAAAATTTGACATGATCGGTCGTAAGTCATCTTGGTTCATTAATTTACCTTTTAGATAACCAATCAACAGATTCCTGCAACAGATGGCTCTATTAATCAAGGTAATGTTCATGGTGCAACTTATTATGTGTCAGGTGACATGATCCAGGGCCAGACTGAGCAGGCTGTTTCATTATTTGAAGTAAAAATGCCTGATGGGACAACCCAATACTTGCAGGTGAATATACTAAGGAGGTCTACTTCATCGGTCAAAAGCTTGGCGATTTGGAATCGAAGCTGGGAAAAAAATTGGGTACTTGTGTATTATTCAAAACACACTCAATAAGTAAAGTTAGGTTATTTCGTGAAACAAACTACGATGTAGGTACATTTTAATTAAATATTTTATATATAGAGGTGATTAGGTTAGGTTAAGTTAGGTAATTGATATAATGCACAACACCCCCCCCCCCTAATGTGTAAATATATAGCCCAAACTTTTGTTAAAGCTAATGAAATAAAACAAAACATGAACAATGATGAACCCCAACTAGTTAGCATATGAATTCAATTTTTCCGAAATAACTATTGTTACTAGCCAGTTGAAATTGTTCGCTATAGCTTGAAACAGAAAGTAAAGAGAAATAGATGCTAAAACAAGGGCTTCGACTTTAAATCGAAAGTTAGGTTATCACCTTTTAAGATTGAAGAGGAACTGGTTTCATAGCGTTACTCTTTTTACTCATCAAAAATTTCAAGATTTCCATCATTTGATTACATTTTATCTTCTTTACTCAAAAATAATATTTTTGACCTGCTGATAATCTACATTGACTGATTCTGAAACTGTGGCAAAGTGGCTGACATTTTGAAGTTCCTTCTGAAGCTCAAACTAGTACAAGATAAATAATCTAGTACAGGATAAATAATTTAGTTTCTTTATGCAGTTGTTTTATTACATTCTGAGCAATTTCTGAGCAATTTTTAAGCCAGAATCCCTAAATTGACTAATTCCAAACTGTGGCAAAGTGGCCGAATTTTTTTAATCAAACAGTTCGTGGTAACGAACTGTAGTAAGGAGCGACCCGGCTCAATAGTACTATGAAACCGGTTTTCTCAGATCTTAAGTTCAACAAACATCTCGACTATGTGTGGTATAATACATAAGCACCGATAATACTACCTATCAACATGTTTAGAGTGATTTCAGTTATTACCATTAATCCTGTTAACTGGAAAAGAGCCCTTCCTCTCCAGGAAAGTATTCCTGGTGGCGTCCTTGGTATGAAAAATGTTTTTCTGTGTGAGTTGACGTAGTTTCCCTAGGAGAGGGGTAAAGTTTTAAGAAAGGGGCTTATTTTAACAGAAAATTTTTGTAGTTGTCTTTACTGAAAGACTCCCTCGACACATTTTTCTAATCATGGTAGGAAAACCAATTCGATTCTATATTTTCAGCCATAGGTGGGGAGGAGTAAAAGCAAGTAGAGATAGGAAGTTCGTCAGAATAGAATCCTTCTTTTAAAACTTTGACCTCGTGACTGCCAAACGAAGCAACAACATCGTCTAAGTTAGAAGTCGAGGAAAATGGCCCAATGTATGAAAAGTTGTCACTCTTAGGCTATATACAATAATCGGGAGGGACGCAGTCCAAAAAATATTTGTGGTCTTAACATGATTGACATAACCGGAACGGATCCGCTCTCTTTGGGGGATTTGGGGGAAATGGTTAATTCGAAAAATTAGAAAAAATAAGGTATTTTTAACTTCCAACACAACCCCCAATGCCCTGGGGATAGGTAAGTCATGACATAAACTCCAGATGGGGCTCATTTGATTTGAAATTGAAAGTTATAGTGCCCTTTTTAATAGTCAAAAGTGATTTGAGAACAACCAGCCCCCCCCCCCCACACGCCCATCTTTTCCCCTCAGACATGCAACGAACATCGTAGAATTATGCTCCATATTATGAATGGAGATGACCATATGGGTCCTTTTTAAGAGGTAAAAAAGTGCTTAAATCTGAATTTCCGGTAGAAATGATTATTATATTTGTAAAGACCATAAAAAAAGACATCAAGTGGTATATTCATTTTACACAAAAGCCAGTAATACTGTTTCCTATAAATTTACCCACATTTTATTTCTTCAAAGAGTAGGAATACTCCAAACTTTCCAACTGTTTGAAAATTTTAATTTTTACTTAAAAATAAAAATAGGTTTAAAAAATTGCCAAATCATTACCCCAAATACATCCAATAAAAATTTTGAGACAGCCATTCTGTTCAGCGTAGTTGAAAGGTCGAGTAATTAAATCTGGTTACAAACCCCCAGAGTCCTCAGGGTGAACGTTGTGAGTTATGCCCTCGGAGTATAAATGGTTTTGTCGAAAGGCTGGCCGGATAAACTTCAGAGGGGGCTAATTGAATTTTAAGTTGAAAGTTCTAGTGCCCCTTTTAATATTCGAAAGTTATTGTAGGGCAATCAGCCCCCCCCCTCGTTCACTATTTCCATCAAAATATTCAGATAATCATTTTCTTCAGCGTAAATGAAAGGTCCTGAAATTACGTCTTTGAGAATGATAAACCACCCATAGCCCTCAGGGCAAGTGTTTTAAGTGATTCCATGGGGGAATATAAGGCCCTTGTTGAAAGGTGGCCGTACTAACTTTCGAAGGGGCTCAATGGACTGGTAATCAGAAGTTCTAGTGCTCTTTTTAAAATTCAAATCGCTTGGATGGCAGCTACTCCCTTCCCCTGTTTTGGAGCTTCAAGGCACTTCATATAGAAGGAGTTTCTCATTTTGACCACTTTGGAAGAGGAGGTCTATAAGGTAAGTAAGAGTAGTCCCCCTAGCTCTGTTATTTCAGTTTGGTACCAACAGGCGATTTAGCGCATTTATTAGAAGGGATCGTCAGATCTACATAAAAATTAGTGGCAAGTAAGCGCTAATTTCCTTGTAATTCCATGGGAAGCGAGAAGTAGCAGCTAGTACCCTATTTTGGGAGGCCAGCTGAATTTCTAACTCTGAAGAACTCTCTCTTAACTACACTGTTGATAGGGAGTTAAAATAGCTCGACGTCCTGTACTAATTTTCTTCAACTTATATATAGTTTTTCTTGTCTAATTTGATTAGCCTCTAATGTTTTGATTAAACTTTTTGATTCTAATCTTTTGATTAGCCTCCTATTCATTAGTTCGTAGTATTAATTTTATTTATTTTTTTTGTATTGCAGATACAACGTACAACACTGAAAATCATAGCAGGACAATACCTCTTAACGGTTCTGACAGACAAAAGCTGCACACAATTGCTGTTCTAAGTATACTATCAATAATTTTATTAAGATAAACTATCAAGTATTATAGTAATTTTCTTCATATTTTTATTTTTGAAATATGATTTGAACCGGTCCATAGCTTCATTTTTGTCTTCATAAGATGTATTTCCAGCTCTACTACCTTGAAAAGTATATAATTTTTCCATTATAACATTTGCATTCATGTCAATCCCAGTTCCTTGCTGAGATCCTATAACAACAAGTTATCTTTTAACGCTGCTATCTTTCTTCTGTAGATTTTTACGAATTGAGACTTTTTTTATAATTCGCTAGATCTCATACTTCATATCTTTCCTCCGTACCACGAAATTACTATTTGAATCTTTTGCTGCCGTTAACAAAAACAGAAGGTTTTTCAAAACTGTTTCAAATCAAAGAAATATCTATATTATAGTCTGCTGTGCAATTTATGAGCTAAACTGAAACGTCTAAACCTTACTTCAACAGTAAAAGTCCTCCTATACAGGTACCACCAGCACTAGCGGTAAGAATCAATTTATTAATAGTAACCATTGAAATTTGCCTTTTGCTTTTACAGATTATTGTAGGTAGCGTTTTAAAATCTTGAAGTAAAATCCAGACAGCAGCATGCCACGGCCGTCACGATTAAAACCAACCCGGCGTGTGGCGCCGATGCGCCACGCCAGCCAGGCCACCCTCAGCGAATTAGGCAGCAGCACGGCCAGGTCGAAGCGAGCGTTTCTAAGTTCGTTTAAGAATAACTTGTACTCATGTTTGTACTGGCGTTTGTCTGTACCTTTACGCGGCCAGTAGAAAGTGTGTGCAAGCGACGGACTGTCGTCCGGGATGTCGGCCAGATGTGGCTGCATAAGCGGCCTGATGTCAGCGTCCTCGTAGCGGGCACAGCGGTTCCTTGCCGGACCAGGTGATTTCGATCAGCGAGCCGAATCCGGATCGCTCCGGACCGGAAATCGTGCCCGAGCCGAGCAGGTCACCGGTGTTCATCTTGCAGCCGCCGATTGCGTGGTGCGCCAGTTGCTGGGCCGACGAATAGTACATGTTGCGATAGTTGGTCTGCGAAATGGTCGTCGCCCGCTCGGCGCCGTCTGGCTGCATCGTCACTTCCAGCTCGATGTCATACCACATCGGGCGGGTTTCGCGCAGATAGGGCAACAGTTCCTTGTCTGCAAAAATCACTATTAAATCTACTTCAGTTTCATTTAATCGATTGTCTTTGCTGATATTTCTAATACTAATTAATAGTACCACAAATAACTCTATACAACAACAAGCCTCGTGAGGTTAACATAACTGTACACTCTCCTCTTCTACCTATAGCTTCATAATATCCAATTTCCTGGAGAAAAATTCCCTTTTTTTTCCAAACTGTGTTTGGAGCAAAACTTTCTGTCTTTTTTCTACTGATGGTCTTGTTAAGCTTTCACACTGAAAAGTTCATGACAAAATGCATTTTGTTTTCGTTTTATTTTGTTGTTGTTTTTTTTTTTTACCGTCATTAGTTTCAAAAACCATTTTACAAAAAAAAAGTTGTAAGAAAAGTAAACAGCAAAAAAAGTCATCTTTATCAAAACTTAGGGTTACAAAAATAATCTTATATAGATGGCGATACGAGACGGGTTTAGGTAAAGATTGTAAGTTTCTGTTCGTTTGTTTAAGATTAAGTTTTAAGTCGTTTATGACTAAAATTTTGATTACTTAAAAAATAATAAAGTCAGTTATTACATGAAGACAGATACACGGATGCGTGTTTATTTGTTTGCTTGTTTTTTTTCCCCAGAGGTGATCGTATCCACCCAGTGGTCCTAGAATGTCACGAGATGGCTCATTCTGACTGAAATTAAAAATTGCCCTTTTTAAAATTGGAGGGCACTTAGGCCCCCTCCCACGCTCATTGTTTTCCCAAAGTCAGCGGATCAAAATTCTGAGATAGCCGTTTTATTCAGCATAGTCCAAAAACCTAATAAATATGTCTTTGGGGACGACTAACTCCACCTCAGTCCCCGTGGGAGGCTGCAATTGTCGCTCTCCGGCGTACGCGATCTCTCGATCATCGGCACGCCGCCGGTCGACCGGCTGGCGATCCGCACCTATGTCAGCGAGTTCGACGCGGTGACCATCCGCGAGGCGCTCTTGCGTGAACATTATCGCGGCGGCCAGAGCTTCTATGTGGTGCCGCGGGTCAGCGATCTGGGCGAGATCGAGCAGTTTCTCAAGGATCAGGTGCCCGAGGTCTCTTACGTGGTGGCGCATGGGCAGATGCCGGCAGGCGAGCTCGACGACAAGATGAACGCCAACCTTATTATAAATAATTTTGGCACTAAGATAATGTAGCATTATTGTTTCGAAAATGGTAGAAAAGATGGCACTGAGAAAACATAGTATTTTTTTTGTGGAAAACAAGCAATAACTCATACTGTAATTAAAATTTGTTTTTTTAAAAGCTCAAAAAGTGCTTAAATTTGAATTTGTGGTAGAAGCAATTATTATATTTGTAAAGAATATAAAAATGGCACCAAGTTGTATGTTCGCTTTATTGGTAAGTCAGTTATATGAACTGTCATAATTTTTTTGAAACTGTCCAAGTTGATGTAAGGCAAGTAAATGTCAAAATTTATCAACAGAAACCAAAACTAAGACATTGATTTAAATTTATGCAAATTAAACCTACTTTTTATAGTCGTTAAGTTCAAAGCTTCCTGCAGAAGCTATAAGCCTAGTGATATTTGCAGGATTTTAGAACCAGGAAAAATTGTCCCCAAAAAGGGATCAACGGCGACGTAAATGAAACCATGAAATTTAGCAAAATTGACGGCCTGAGAGAAGAGGTTTCATAGCCCTAAAAAAGTGCAAAATGTTTTGGAAAATTATAGAATAGATTGGTATAATTAAGTATAAATGGAATTAGCAGCAATACTTGTTTCTCATAGCTGCAGGTACAACTAATCCAAGAGCTGCAGGGACAGCTAAGACTACATCTGCAGGTACAACTATACCAACAGCAGGTGCAAAGCTGCCAGCTGCAGGTACAGCATCTGCAGGTACAACTAAGCTAACAGCTGCAGCTACATCAAAGCCAACAGTCGCGGGTACAACTATGTCATCAGTTGGAGATATAAATAAATAAACAGCTAATAGAACCATGTGATAACTGATTGCGTTCTTGCTTGAACATAACGTTTTTAAAGTTTCGTAATAATTAATAGAATGTCATCTATGGTGTCTTTATCCAGAAAAATTAGGGATAGCTTTATAATACCAACTATATTACACGAGATATTGTTCCGAGTTTTCATCCGTCACGATGTCTACGAATGAAAAGGATAAAGTTCAACTGGCTGCAAAGTCGATTTAGTCCCTTCTTTCGATACTATTTTGTTGTTGTCTTTTCAACGCTAGGGAATAGCCTTTGATCATGTGATTTGATTGTACTGCAGGGTAATCAAACAGTTCGTGGTAACGAACTGTAGTAAGGAGCGACCCTGCTCAATAGCAACCAAAACTTTAAATATGGGGTTTTGATATCAATAGCTACATCAAAAGAATCGCATTTTAATGCTGATGTTAAATATATAAGTTTAATCAAGTTTAGTCTTACGCAACAAAAGTTACGAGCCTGAGAACATTTGCCTTATTTTAAAAATAGGGGTAAACAACCCCTAAAATTCATAGAAACTGAACGAAAATCACACCATCAGATTCAGCACTATTAATACTACTTCTATGGCTACTGTAACTAATGATATTAAAGGCCTTAAATTGAAACTTTTAGGGAACGGATTAAATTTTTAGCTTTGAAGGTTTGTTCAAAAGTATTTTGTTTTTCCCTAATCTCCGAACTGTTATTGGGAAGTATTTCAACAGGGCTGGCAACATTCACTTACGCAGCATGAGGGGGGAGGTTCATCCATTGCTCATTTTTAATCTTTCAATAAAGTTTTCTATGATTTTGCTAACTTTCATAGAACTTGCTTAATCATTTTTTGGGTATTATTTAAAAACAATCAGAAATTGAATAAAAAACAAGTTTTTTCAACTGATGGTAAGGAGTAACATTAAAACTTAAAACAAGCAAAAATTATTACGCAAATGAGGGTGGTTCCTCCCCTCTTCAATGCCTCACTCTTGACGCTAAAGTATTTTTAGTAATTTTAAAAGAGCTATTTATTCTAACCAAACGGCTTTTGTGATTCAGGGATCATTCTTAAAGAATTGGAATAAAATTCGAACTTTAGCGTAAAGAGCAAGGTATTATCGAGGGGATAAACCAAGTTTTACGTTCTTCCCTCCCAACTCCCTCCCAATGTCACCAGATCTGTCCGGGATTTGAAATAAGAGCTCTGAGACACGATATCCTTCTAAATATCAAATTTCATTGAGATCCGATTACACGTTCGTAAGTTAAAAATACCTCATTTTTTCTAATTTTTTAGAATTAACCTCCCCCCAACTAGATTTTACACGTTTTCACAACAAGAGGGGATTTAAAATAAGAGCTCTGAGATACGGTATCCTTCTAAATATCAAATCTCATTGAGATTCGGTCACCCGGTTTGCTTCATCATTATTTACTCCTTCGTAGTAGTAGTAAGTTCATTTTACTGTCCTACTATTTCTTCTCGTTTAAGGTTTAAAAATTTTATTTGAAAACCAACTTTTTTTGTTCGTTTTTTAATTGACATATTTTAAATATGTGATAACAATAAGAATTTCCTTTACTTTTTTTACTTAGGAGCTGACATATTAGATAATAAATTACATGACACGTGTTATTTAATTTACAATTCGTACTCCCAGCCACTCATAGTTTTTTGTTTTTGTGCAGAAACCTTCCCCAAAAAGCGATACATACCCGTTTGTCTTGTGCTTGGTGGAAGACTCTTGACAATACTGTCTATGTAGAAATTGGCTCTTCGTAAATATTGATTGCAAGTTTGAATTTTTATTTTAAATTCAATCATAATGCCAACAGTAGACGTGATTGACTATTTAGGAGTTAATCTTTTCTAATGCGAGTTTATCTATTTTGAGCTTTGATTTTGTTTATCATTCGACTCTTCATTTGATTGATTAATGATTAACTGAATGGGTAAAATTAGCAAATTCGTCTTCGTTGTGCAAAGGAACAGACATCAAGGTTTGCATGCACGCTCGTGCCTTCCTCCCCTTCATCCTCATCCTGATCCTCATCCTCCGTTTGCTGGCGTCTGTCTGCGGCCACAGGTTGCGCTGACGATCGGTGAGCACAGCTTCAAGGTGGAACAGGCGGAGGTCGTCCATCGCCGTGCCGAACTGCCCTCTCGTCTCGATGCAATGCGCTTTAAGGGCGTCTTCGACAACTGGGTCGCCCCGCATGCCTCAGCCGAAGAGGAGGCTTCGGCGTCGTCTTCGGGCGTGCCGGGGAGGGTAAATACCGGCCACCCCCGGACAAATACATTAAAGTTATTAGTGCTATGTACGAGAATAACCTGTTGCGGTTAAGGTAGGAAACGAGGTTTATTGCTGGTTTCGTATTAAATCGGGAGTTAAACAGGGTTGTGTTCTATCCCTTTTATATGGGTCATTTTGATGGACTTTGACTCAAGGAGCACATGGAAGGTAATGGGAGAACACGAAATCAAATGAGGAAGAAAAACTTTCCTGAACTTAGATTATGCTGATGATTTAAGGATCCTAGTTCTGCTGAAATTGGGCAAGCGCATCAGGGACAGGACCAGATAAAATTAGGAATAGTCGTTTCCTCGATTTTACCACTGTGGGGGGGGGGTGGAAGGACGGTTAATTTGGAAAAATTAGAAAAAATCAGGTATTTTTAACTTACGAATGGGTTATCGGATCTTAATGAGATTTGATATTTAAAAGGACTCGTGTCTCAGAGCTCTTATTTTAAATCCCGATCGGATCTGGTGACATCGGGGGGAAATGGAGGGGGAAATCGAAAATCTTGGAAAACGCTTAGAGTATCTTGTTTATTTTTAGAATTGTGTCTGACTGGGTAACTCCTGCAAATGCAAATTAGTGATAGTAAGCAGCTCAGAGGGTCGTAGTTTACCATATGTGAAGCTTGAATGTATACTAAGCAGGGATTCCTCTCCATTGAATTGCCATACTAATGACGATAGACGAGCATGGTTTGCCATCGATCTCGGTCTATGGCTCATCCCGTCAGCATATACGCTCAGACATGCTCGTGGCTATGTCAAATCAGCTCTAAGAAACTGGAACTTGCAGGTTAGAACTTCACAAATGGCGTCAATTTCTTATATATTTCTTTTGCCCCGGGAAAATTGTAATGGGTCAAGCCTAAGCCGAAATGTCAGACAAACAGTGATAAATCTTATTTCCCTGGTTCCTCTAATAAGAACCCTGCTCTGATCAATCATCTAAACACTGTGGTTTGGAGGTAACATACAAAAGCAGCACCTTGGCAAAAAAACGCAAGGACAGAGTGAACGCAATTCTACCAGCCAGCAGAAACAGATTTCATCATTAAGTTTTTAGCAGCAGTCATTTTTCAAACCCATCTGTGACAACACTGGCTAATCATGACAAAACACAAAATCGTAAAGAAAAGAAGAACGAGGAAAATAAATTACGCAAATATTTCGGTCAAGACCTCCGCTTGACCATCCTCAGTGCAGATTAAACTGATAAAAATATAAAAAAAACTTATAACAAACACAGAACTAAAATATGATGACCCTTTCTCAGTAACGGTGAAAAGGTAACTGAATAAAAAACACAAGTCTAAATGACATTTGACAATTTCATCTTACTTACAGCACTCTTAAAGGATAACCGATTTCCTTAGAAGATAACAAATTTATACCATAATTTGGTAACCATGCCTTCATTTTTATCACAGAATGTGGACGAAGTTGTAACTCCCAGGAAAACTTTTTTATTTGATTGTGAGGGGGGGGGAGACTTGTAATTTTGTATTTAAAAGTAGAAGGCAATATATTTCTACTCGGTACTCACAAAGGGGTATACGCTACGATTTTCGGTTATGCTTGTGGCCTGATTGGTTCTTCGACCAGTTATCTTGACAAAACAGTAAAATATCCAATTAAGTCAAAATAACTTCTTCTTTAAAAAACTGCTACGCTGAGGTTGGTTGTTAAAAACAAATAACAGTCAAAGTAGCCATTTAACACTTTTTTTTATCACTGAACATGGAACTGAAATCTTTTGTAACGCAGTCATCTATGTATTTCTGCTAAAACATTTCTCCCGAGTCCTTTCGATTTATAGAAACAATAGAAACGAACAGTCTTTGTTTGATTTTTGTTTAAATAGTTCAATCGATAGAAAACAAATTCTGTGATTGAAAAATACTAAATGGGAGTGATTTTTATACGATATTCTTTGATAATCTTTTCTGTTTATGAAACAGCTAAGTTACATCTTGTATATATAAAGGCTGATAAACAGTTTAGCTTATGAAAAATGCATGTGTAAACAACAGCTTGAACTAAACTTGTCAAAAGCACTTAAAGTAAGTCTGAAGGCCATTATGGTATTTGATTCCCCTTGACATTTATGTCTTACCTCTGTACTTGCCTAGGTTTGTTTGTGTATATATTCTAAGTAAAATATGAGTTACCAGGTCATCAGAAGCATTAAATTTAGTGCACAGACAAGGAACGGCCCGTTTGAGGTAGTAATTTTGTTAGGTATAGTTGAAATATCAAATAACTATGTCTTTAGGGGTGAAATAGCCCCCCAGTCCATGGGGAGAGGTTTGTAAGTTATAAAATTTACCCATTTTTTACGTATAGTATTTATTATTGGAATGTAGACATATATTTTGGGGGGTATTTTGTGCTTGGGGTGGATTTTCCTTGGAAAAATCTTATTTGGGGAGGGTAATTTCTAGGAAGTCTAGGGGAAATTTGACACTAGGGGGCTCCTATAGGATTTTTTTTTTTCTCTGCGATACCAGACATGAGATTTATTATTACGATCATGCTTGAAATCCATCAGCAGCTTACCGCAGTAAACGTGATAGGCAATTAACAAGACGATCAATAACAGTTTTATATGCAGCCAATAGCTTCCTGCATAGACTTCCATCCCCTGGCTTTTAAATAACAGGACACCAAATAACAGGGTTAAGATTCCTCCGGGTGTCATGATGCCAAAGAATAATTTGCGTTCCATGATCTTAAATCGATCAATGCTGGTTTGATCTTCACTCATTGCATGGTAGACAAATTGGGTTCAACGTCAGTTTGAATTATTTCTAGTATTTTGGTCGAGAAAAGCTTCACCGGGATTGAGAGAGGATTGATGCCGCAGTAAATACCATATTTCTACCTATATTCTGTCCATCTGTTCTTGAAACTGTATGTAAAATTTCCCTGGATGACTGTTATTCTGTAAGTCGGTTCTACGATGGCTTATATAACTACAACTGATACCTTGCACTTTTTTCATCAAATAAGCAATTTGAATTCTATTACTGATATTTTACCCACCTAAGAAAGACTTGGAAGCTTTCCAGTAAAACAGGACCTTGTTTTGATCGGTCGGTGATACGGTCAATCCATGGTAGCGACAATCGGGATTGTCTCGCATCAATTCGTTCATGTGGGCGAACCCGTGCGATGATTCAATGATCCGAACATAGTTTTGCTGTTGAAGAAATGTCGCTTCTTTTCCTTTTTCGTAGCCAGCCAGTTCGTACATTCGATCTCGAATGACATCGCCATAAATGGTTTTGACTTTCGGGTAATGGCCTCCGCTTAGATCTTTGAAATGTTTCAGGGCCAACACGACATAGAAGGTTTTAACAAACGTTAGATCACGGACAAATTTCCATCGTCAGGAAATTCCTTAGCGAGGCTACCAATTTCACCAAGAAAGAGTTAATTTTGAATTCCGTGTTAAATTTCTCAAATAATATATAGTGATTAAAAGAGTCAACTACTTTTTGAGGGTCGATGGGAATTATGTCCAACCAGAAATTATGCCATTCGAGATTTTTCATAAAAGATTCGATAACAAAAAAAGGTAATAGGAAGCAAAAGTAAAATTGAGGTTTCTGAATGACACCAGTTCTGTACAATACTTATAGGAGCGATAGATCATATGAAAATGAGAGAAATGTAAAGGAAGTGGAGAAAACACTAAATATGAAAAAAGTAGGCGGAATAAAATGGAATGGAGGCCATGAATAAAATTGCTGACGATCTGGAAGATGCAGCCAGACGGCATAATAGAGGCATTAGCTTGGTTTCTATAGGGAGCAAATTACTTAGTATGATGATACTTTTAGACTTAGAGATGCTGTAGATAAAGTTTAAAGAAGTGTGGTTTTAGGGAGGGGAAAAGATGTGTCAAGCTAAAGCCACAGAAACATCGCTGTACCCTGCACTTGAGGATTTCTGCTGAAATACCACAGACACTAGGGTCTCGATTATTATTTAGCCATTTTACGGCATTTCGGATCTCAAAGGTGGTAAACGTTGCAATATGAGGTCATAAGTAGCCTTTGTGGCTATACCTGTTTCAATTAGGTCTGGATCGGAATGAAAAATCGCTTCAGTGTTAGGAAGCGTTGAGAAAATCTATTACAGGTGGAGAGTTGGCCTGCATTGTTATCCAGCATACTGATTTTCGCAGGTTTGGGGGGGGGAGAATTTGAGGTGGGGGGGTTACGTGGGAGGATCTTTCCATGGAGGAATTTGTCATGGAGGAAGAGAATTTCAATGAAGGGGGCTCAGGACTTTCTAACATTATTTAAAAAAAACAACAATGAAAATATAAATATGAAAAAATTTTTCAACTGAAAGTAAGGAGCAGCATTAAAACTTAAAACGAACAGAAATTATTACGCAAATGAGGGGCTCACATCCTCGTAATACCTCGCTCTTACGCTAAAGTGTTTTTAGTAATTTCGTGTGGAATGAAATTTGAAAAGCATATTTGGCTACTCTCCTCTAACTTGATGCTACTAAAAAGGATCAGGGAAAATATTTACATACTGCTCAGTACCAAAACCTCTAATATACATTAAAATTACCTCATACACTTATTTCCCATTAAAAGCATGGGAAATCTACCCACTTTTGTTGAGTGGTCTAACACAAGCAAATAGTGAGATTCAAATTATTCCCTTCCCCTTAGTGTTACAAGCAATAAACTTACAGTTTTTTTTATTTAGCTTGAATACATGACTGACAAACCTTATGGGTATTTAAAAGGTGGATCAGTTGTGTATTTCAATTCACTTATGCAACAAGATGAGAAAGACGGGAAGTCTTAAGTCTCTCAATTGCAATTTTGAGCCTTCTAGGGACTGTTCAAATTCAAAATTTTCCCACCCAATAAAGCCATGGTGGACTGGCTTGGAAGGAAGGAGGGGAGGGAAGAGGTTTTTCTTTTGAATTTAACCCCCCCCCCCCCCCCCCCCCCCCCCCCCCAAATTTTACTTGTTCTGGGGGCGTTTCTATTTTATTTTAAAATCTCGTATTTTAATTAAATATTTAGCACTAGCTGTTGGTGGGGCGCTTCACGCCCCCCCCCGAACGCGTAATTCGTTACCAGTCATATTAGTTACGCGCCATTGTAGTTGTGTCCCTGTGTCCAACCTATGAATATAGATAGATATATATGTTTTTATCTAAGTAAAACTTACGAATATACAACATTCTTCACTGTCCCATTGTCTGTGCATATAAATAGATTGTCAGGCTTACCAACTCTTGAACATGGAACATATAATTGTCCATGAGAAAACAATCCGTAATCCTTCCTGGGAGGGTTTAAAGAGGGAGGCCTTGAAAAGATAAGGTTGGAAGAGGAGCGTGCGTAGCTGTGTTGGCCTCAGGCGGCTTGGTGCTGCAGTGATTTATTAGTAGTAGTAGTAGTCCACAAACCTAAGTTCATCTTGCTTTCTACTACACTTTGGATTGACTGGTTACCTTCGGGTATACCTGAGTAGGCCATTTTATTTTGCATAAATACCTCATTATTAATAGCCTACAATGTACAACAATGTTAAAAATGAGCCAAAAGGAAAAAGCAATACCTAATTCGAGAGGTATGCTATCGAAATATAATGTCTTTGATAGGCTAGGGATAATCTGATGTTATGGATCTTTACTCTACATTTACCCACATAGCCTCAAACTGAATTTGGAATGAAGATTCTACAGGTTTGCGCAGCCAGAATTGTGATTGAAAGCAGGATTGCAGGGCAACTATGAGAAGTGGCACCCTTTTGGAAATTATGGCCCAGTCCAGCACTGGAGTTTGATTAAGGCAATTCTGATGTGTTTCGTTTGTTTTGGTTGACTTTTTTGTTTCTTTCTGTTACGTAGTTTCAGTCACGAGAAGTTGCTGTTGTAAGTTAAGCTTGCAATAGTTAAATTAAGCTTATCAAGTTATGCTTGAAGTTAAGTTACAAGATACACTAATGATACGATAAGTTACGTTAGAATAGTTAAGCTTATCAAATTAGGCTTGTCTAGTTATAGTGGTTAACTTAAGCGAAATTGATAACCAAGTTAATCTTAAAATGAACAAAAAACTGCATTGGGGCAAATGTAAGTCTTGAGAAGCCACAGTCTCAAAAATCCATCTCTGCAGTCACACGGAGAGCAGGATCACCGGCGTCATGTAGCGCGTTGCGATGCGCACCGCCTCGATCGCGGTTTCTAAGCAGTCGGCCGGAGTCGCCGAGGCGATGACGGGCAAGGGAGCTTCGCCGTTGCGGCCGAAGATCGCCTGGAGCAGATCCGCCTGCTCGGTCTTCGTCGGCAGACCCGTCGAAGGACCGCCGCGCTGGACGTTGACGAGCACCAACGGGAGCTCGGTCGAGATCGCCAAGCCGAGCGCTTCGCCCTTGAGTGCGACACCCGGGCCCGAAGTGCTCGTGTCGTAGATCCGTGATTTATTTAACCGGACTGCATCCGATCTCTTTGGGGGAGTGGGGGGGGGGTTTCAGTGCTTTGGCGAGTTTGGTGCTTCTGGACGTGCTACGACGATGAAAATTGGTATGCGTGTCAGGAACCTGCACAAATTGACTTGATAATAGTCGTTTTCCCCGATTCAACCATCTGGGGGCCTGAAGGGAGAAGAAAAATTAGAAAAAATGAGGTATTTTTAACTTACGAATTGGTGATCGGATCATAATGAATTTTGATATTTAGAAAAACCTTTTAATGAGATAGTGCAGCAATTAAAACATAAACTTTTCAAACTATAAATAACTTTCCAAGCTATAGTAGTTCGAATATTTTAGCTTCACATCGGGAAGCCTTCATCAACGGAAAACATAAAAAAATAGCTTAAACAAAACAAATAAAGAAGAGAAGAAGGAAAAAAACATAACTCTACAAAAAATACACAACAACAAAACATTTATAACTAAACAAAATCCTATAAGACAGAGAACCAAAGCAAAAAACATTGAGTTATCAAAACAGTTATTTTGTGCTTATGTGAAGGAAGATTTATTTTGTGAGGAAAAATTAGAGACAGTAATAAAAGGATTAAAAAATAATCAGGCTCTAGGTGCTGATAGTGTGGTAAATGAGAAGTGTGGTGGCTCTGAGGTTAGAAATAACCTTAACAATTGAGAAGCCTTAGCTTTCAAACACCTTTGGTCCTCAGTCTTATAGATTATGAGCAAGCGTTCGATTCTTTTGATAGAAGAGCTTTAGCAAAGTTCTTATCCTTATATGGTATACCAGACATACACATTAAAGTGATTTGTGCCTTGTTGGAAGACATGCGACACCGAGCAAGTGACCGAGTCAAACATGAAACTGAAGAGCAAAGCCACATGTAGTTGGCAGATATGCAAAACGACAATTAGAGCGTGTCAAAAAATGAAACGACAAGCCAAGACACACACGGTTAGAAGACATGTGATACCGAGCATATTAGCAAGTCAAAAATGAAAATGAAGAGCAAAAACACAGGCGGTTAGAATAAAAGCGACCGTGCGTCAAGGATGAAAATAAAAATAAAGACATACGCGGTTAGAATACGTTTGACACCCTGAAAATTAGAGAAATGATATATTTTTAACTTACAAAGCAGTGATCGGATCTTCATGAAATTTGAAGTTTGGAAGAATATCGTGTCTCCGAGCTCTTATTTAAAATCTTGACTGGATCCGGTGACATTGAGGGGAATGGAAGGGGTTGGGAACCTAAAATCCTGGAAAACGCTTAGAGTTGAGGGATCGGGATGAAACTTGGTGGGAAAAATAAGCACAAGTACTAGATACGTGACTGACATAACCGAAACGGATCCGATCTCTTTGAAGGAGTTGGGTGGGCCGAGTACGCGGTGGGGCTGACATGCTGCCCGGGGGTGAGGCGCTCGCTGGGGAAGGTACCCGTAAACGTGACGAGAGTGTCCGCCAGCAGATCGCTGAGACGCGCCGTGACGGTCTGTTCGATGGGGGCGCGGAGCTGCAGGGACAACAGGCTGTCGGGACCTCCTTCGACTTCCAAGACCACGGACTTCGTGGGATCTTCCCCGTAGCACTCAACGCGAGTTGTGGCGGATTGCAGTTGCACTTCGGTTTCCGAGGCGAAGACCAGACGGTCACGTCGTGAATTCTAAAAAGGCGGCAAAACAAGCGTATTGAGAAGGACGGACGGGCGCTTGGTAAACCTAAAGACTCGCATCCAGCTTTTTTGCTAATGAAAAAGAGAAAGGCCGAATTCCAAGCGGAGCTCCACCATCATAATAACTTGATCATGGAAGAAGCTTCTTCAAATATTGATAACGACAAGGACAAGAATCTCCTTTGGAAAGTTTTCCGAGGCAATAGGCGGACTAACATGCCTGGTACTAATTCCACACCATCGCTAAAAAAGAGGGAAAATTATTTTTAGTTGAACTTCCTATTGTTCTTCTAGTTGCTGTTTATGATGGAAAGGCAGTGTGGTCTTCATTGTTATCTAAGTGAGGGAGCCAATAGAAAAGCACAGGCATAGGCAGCTGGGCTCCAGAAGAAGATGGAATCATTCTATGTTATCTTCCAGTTGTACTACATAGAAGCAATTATGTGAGCAAAGAGCTTGCTGTTACAGCAGCTCCAGGCTGTCAACTTGGTTATTTCCTGACCCCACACCCCGATTCAGACCACAAGAGGTCAACCCATTTACCTGCGTTGATACTACTATTCGAACTACTTCATGAGAAAAAAATACAGACAAGCACGCATCCATAATCTTTCTTCTGGAGAAAATTTATTTCTAAATTTCACATTTTTGTAAATATGAGCTTGAAACCTCCACAGTAGGGTTGTGTAATATGGCGAATCTAATGTTGTGATTTTTATTGCGATTACTTGCATTTATGGCGGGGGTTTCTCGTTTGATGTTCACAAAAACTTTATATTTTTGGAATCAGCATAAAAATAAAATTTATTTGATGTGTTAATTGTCAGTAAAGATGGCAATTAAGTGTTTCTCCTTGCTCTATAAAAATATTGCATTCAGATGCCTACTGGTACAGACATTTTAGCCCATTACGGCACTGCGTGTGTGGTAGGTTCTGACAGAGAGGTCAGGCGTGACAGAGAGGTCAGAGGTCAGGCGTGTGTGGGAGGTTCAGGCGGAACGTAATCGATGAGATCAGGTTCTAACCCGGGTTTTTGGCCTGTTGCTGAAATAGGTTCTGGCCATACCTGAATCAAGGGAAGTCAGAGTAACCCTTAATGTTCTGGTTATTCTTTCTATTTATTTCAAAAGCAGATTCAAATATCTGAATCTATTTTTAGAAACGTTTACGGCCCTGCCATACTTTGGCAAGGCCGTGAGTTTTAGGACACGCCCGCCCCCTGGTTTCATCACCTTTTTGGAGAGAGTTAGGAGAAACCAGGTAAAAGCCAAATCGGTTTTCGACTGGCGGAACGACTCATATGATTGCATCTGGGTGAAATGCTTTCGGCCTTGCGCCAAAATCTAGGACCGCCCAATGGTTCCGACCACAGACCACAATGCCCGAACTACTACCGACAAACGGAAGATGCAGACAATTATATTTTTCAGTGTGTATATCAGCTTTCCAAACATGTTTCCAATAAAAACACCATTTGAAGCACTATAATTACCATGGATACCAATCTGTGAAGATGGTTTCGGGCGATAATGTCATCTTGCGATTCAAGACTTCTCAGAATTGGGTCTTGAAGAGCGACAAGTTGGCTTCAAATATTGAAGCTAAACTCACGGACGTGTATGACCATTGAATTCGAAGAGTGTTACAGGGCAAGAAGCCATGGCTATTTCTAATGCCCGTTTTAACCAATGTGGCACTTCTTCTGCTTAAATTACCTAATTAAAATTTAAGAATTTAATCCTTAAAAGGAAACTCTAATTAAAGTTCCTCATTCTGCCTTGAAATTTCAACATTGATTTGGCCAACAGGCAGGAAAAACAATGATTCAGCTGTTGGTCGTTTTCATCCACTACGCTGATCAACAAAACCTTTGTAAATGACTATAACACAATTGCTGATAAACAACCTGTTGCCAGAACAGAACAGAAAACAAAGTAGCCAGAAAAGACCTTATAGCACTCTAGGAAGCATGTATCCATTGAATTCTTCTTTAAGAAATGCTTTGAGCTCTTCATTAGCCTCAGGGTATTTGTCTGTGTTTATTGTTATTCCATGAATGTCAAATATGACAATATCCTTGGAAATGTCAAGAAAATCTTTGACTTGTTGTATGTCAAGCTTCACTGGCCGATATGTGATTGGTCCATGATGCGTCCAAAATAGTTCGGTTGTATTTGCTGGAAAAAAAAAACAATTACATCCAACATACGCAGAGACAAAAAAATTTTTCTAACTGGAAATATTTTCTTGTTAAATTATGCTTAAAGTCCATTGATTCATTTTTTTCAAGCCACCCCTCAATGTGACGCCCTCCACGCCAATTTGCGCCACCATGGCAATATGTAGCTGGCCCACAGCATCCCTTTTGATACAAATTATCTTTCCTAAGGTAGTTTTTAGATATTTTCTTGAGAAAATTATGCTTAAAGTCCAACGATTCGTATTTTTGCAAGCCAACCCCCTCTGTGATACACCATGTCAATTCAAGCTAATATACGACACTGTTACTAGCCCTCTGGCACCACATTTTCGCATAAGACTTAGGGAGGGGGGCTGATAATTTTTTCTCTGGAGGGGATACGTGTTGCCTCAAAAAGAACATTCTCTGGCCCAACTTTCACCAAATTTCTTGCAGTTTAGATTAATCTGAAGGGGCGGGTAGTTTACTCCCTAGGTTACCTTCGTCTGCAAGAATACACTCAAACTAAGTTTTCAAAATCTCTTCTGAAGAATGGTATCCTCTTTATTGAATACGGTGGTGAGTTTAAAATGGAAAATATATATTCACATGCATATTCCCCCATAGGCTATTAAAATTATTAATTAAAATTGTTTTCTATAATTTTGACACTCATTTCACATTTTCTACGCACTTTTATACAATAGGCACAATTGTACAACACGGCACGGGGCTAGGTGCGACATTAATACTTAATAAGAAAAGAAATGATTACGCATACCAGAGGTTTACCTATGCGATAGTCGTAATACCTTGCTCTTTACGCTAAAGTGTTTTAATTGGCCCTCTAAAGTGGTCCTGGGGTTTTCTAGGGTCTGTCTGGGAAAATTTGCTTAGGAATTCTGGCCGCAAGTTACAAAATTTGACCAGTGTTTACATATAATAATGGTTATTGGGAAGTGCACAGACGTTTTCAGGGGGATATTTCTGGTTGGGGGAAGGAAAGGGTTGAGGGGAGGTGGTTACATGGGTGCATCTTTCCGTGGAGGAATTGGTCATGGGGGAAGAGAATTTCCATGAAGGGGGCTTAGGATTTTCTAGCATTATTTAAAAAAACAATGAAAAAATAAATATGAAAAAGTTTTTTTGACTGAAAACTCACCTCCTGCATATAGGGTTCACCTCCTCCACTCACCGAGGTCTTCTGACCTTGAACCGTCAGAGAGCTTGTTTGACAACCATCTAAAGCTATTTTGGCTTAAATTAAATGGTAATTCTATCACATCCACCGAGCTCCTATTACCTCGAACGGTCAGAGAGCTTGTTTGACAACCGTCAAATGCTAGTTTGGCTTAAATAAGAATGATGTGTTATTTTCCCTCCCCCTCCCCCCAAGCTCACCTGACCTTGTACCGTCAGATGTTATGCTTCTAACTTTGATAGCTATTTTGAAAGTTCTCTTGGTTTATAAAAGCTGGAAGGCGGTGCTCGACGGCGTCAGCGGCATCACGAACACCACGCGCTTCGAGGCGCGCGCGTTCGAGATGCCGTGTGACGTGGCCGGGGAGTTGAAGGACTTCGATGCCAGCCAGTGGATCTTGAGGAAGGACCTCAAGAAGCTCGACCTCATGACGATGTACGGCATCGCGGCCACCGAGATGGCCTGGGACGATGCCGGACTCCCGCGTGATGGTGGGCTGGATCCGGAGCTGTGCGGGACCATCCTGGGTACCGGCATCGGGGGTCTCGACACGACGGAATGCGAAACCAAGAGAAGTGATCACAATGAAGCAATAAGAATGAAGTTGTACGAACAGTAGAAACTGGAGAAGGAAAAGATTGAAGTGAAAAAGGAAGAGGTAATACCCGATATCCTATTTTAACCATGAACAGGACTAGTCCCTTTAATAGAGTATCTTTTTTTTAACAATTACTGGACTTACTTTTTACTCGTTCATTCATAATTTGTATTTGTATTTTCATTACTTAGACTGTAGAAGCTTCGTCTTGCTTAAGGTGTTTTTATTTTCCAAATTCCTTTCAATTCAAATATAAGAAGAAAAGCCGAATCAAATTGAAAAAATTGATCATAGTGGACAACACTTCAGCGAAGGCCCCTCCAGCCACGGTGCCTGGGGCATCTACCCCAATATATTGACATTAGACAGTAGTTTGTACTAGACAATGGACTAGTACGAACAAATTTGCGAAGACCAGCCATCGCTTTATTAGCCTTTAATAGAAGCTCTTATAGTTACTGTTCCAAGCACAAAAGCTGTGTCGTCAGCAAATGAAGTAATTGTAGTTCCGAAAGGTCTAATTGAATAATTGTATAATTGAAAATGGGCTTGAAACTTCTGTTAGGTGGTGTTTAGACATGCCGACTTTCAGAATTCAAAGAAAAATGATTATCGTGTAATTTTCATCGGATCACTGTCGGATGGTGTTTCGCTTTTTTTTTCTAAAATTGCACAAATGCACTTATGGTAACAACTGTTGATGGGTATCTTTAAACTTCATAGATTTTACGTACTTTAAATCATCTTAAAATGGAAATTCTTTTAAGATGTTAGTTGAATGATATCATTACTAAAATTCAGCGTAAGTTAAAAATATCTCGTTTTTTTCAATTTTTCCTCTCCCTCTAGCCCTTTTTTTGGTCGAATCGGGGGAGACGATTGTTATCAAGTCAATTTGTACAGGCCCCTGACACGCCTACCAATCTTCATTGTCCTAGCACGTCCAGAAGCACCGTACTCGCCAAAGCACGGGAAATGCACCCATGCTTCCCCAGAGAAAGCGAACCTGTTCCAATTATGTCAATCACGTATTTAGAACTTGTGCTTATTCTTTCTATTAAGTTTCATCCCGATCTCTCTTCACAATGGCACATTTTTCTTCCCTTTGACATTCCACCCAACAAGGTTCCCTTAATGAGAGATATGTACATGAAATTCGGAAGCGTATTACGACTGGAGAAGGGCTCACCAAAAACTTTGAAATATCAACCAGTATTCTTCAAGGCTGCCTGCTATCAGTGCGATTTATTTTTTGCTTCAGTCCTTTCACTCAAGGATATCCCGTCTGGTGCGCTCGTAGGAGGAGTAGTGACAGAAAAACTAGCTGACATTAATGATATAGGCCTAATTTAGTTTTGCCAAGCTGCTAAGTAATGTTTTCGCTAGGGTAGCGTTAATAAGCCTCCTTAATCTCTTTCCTTGTTGCCAATGAATAAGTTTGGCTCAAATGCTTGTAGAGAGACAAATAACGGATCTGGTAAAGACTAATATCAATAGCCTCTTATTTGTTATAAATCGGCAATGATAACACCACCTTTTATTGCCATAACCTAGTAAAGAATGAGCCAAGTTGTCACCAGTCTCAACCAAGTAATGGTTTATAGCAACCAAATTCAAGAAACTTCTTGTGTATTGCAATTTTCTGATCTTGTCTCTCCAGAAGATCATATATTTGATCCAAGATTTCCAAGAACGAAGAGATAGATTCTGCCGGTGGATGGTATACTTCTTCCAGTGTTATTTTCTTCTTCTAAGTAAAATTATTTCCAAGAAGAGAGATTCATAAACTCCTTCGATATACTGGGTTGATTCTTTATTTATGCAGGCTGAGTATTCTTGCAGTGTGTAAATAGCCAAGTATCTCTATTCATTGTAGATCTGTGCAGGAATTGGGAAGAATAACCAGGTATTTCTAAAAGTGTATTCGTGAGCGAAATCAATTCTTCTATATATTTGGGCAATATAAGAGTATTCCGCATATAAAAGGAAATAAACCATTTCACAAGATTATCGCATATATTTTATTCACAAAACATGAAATGGAAAAACTAAACATGGATAAGATGGCTGTGTTTAAGACGGCTGTATAGCAATGTTTCATGACAGTTCTAATGTTTGTTATTACGTTACAGGCTACTATCATTGTACTAACGGGTGTTCATCACAGAAGCACGATAAACGTTAAGTTTAGAAAAGAGATAACTGCCTATGAAGCTTGCTGCGCTCCATACAACATACAAGTAGTCGAATAATGTGGCAGTCTTTTCAGTCGACATGTTTCTCTTATATAGTTTGCTTTGCTGGAACTCCGCACAAAATCTTAATGCACTTCGCACAACACGCCGATTATCGACGCTGTGGCAGTTTTTCTGGTTCACATTCTCTCATAGTGGTATGTTGGTAGAATGCAGCAGAGAAGCTTGCTGCGCTCCATACAACATACAAGTAGTCGAATAATGTGGCAGTCTTTTCAGTCGACATGTTTCTCTTATACTCCCCCTGACTCCCAACCAGAAAAATCATTCCTGATAACGTTTGCATACTTCCCAATATAAATTATATTCTCCAATTGTTCCAAAGGTATAACTTACCTCTAGCTTTAATATCCCTTGACTACAACGCGGCCTTTGCCTCTGTTACTCGTCACAGGTTCTGGAAAAGGGAACATAATGGTGCCCAATTTGGAAAAAATCTGTCCTTGACTGAATTAGATTATTCTAATGATGCCAAACTCCTCTCTGACCCTGGTCATGCTCAAAAGATGCTAGATGCTATCATAAAAAAGAATCGGATTTTAATGTTGTTTTAAACATATAAGTTTCATCAAGTTTAGTCTTAGCCATCAAGAGTTGAAAGTCTGAAAAAAATTGCCTTATTTTTGAAAAAGGGGGAAACACACCCTAGAAGTCTTAGAATCTTAATGAAAATCACACCATCAGATTCAGCGTATCAGACTGTAGAGTTTTCATGCTCCTATCTGCAAAAATGTGGAATTTCGTATTTTTTAGCCAGAAGAAAAATCATGGATGCGTGTTTATTTGTTTTTTATTCCAGGAGCCTAATTAATTTTGGTATTAGAAATATTGAAACTTTCTACATTTTTTGTTTTTCTTTCATATTTCTGTTTCATAAGAATTCAGTATTTATTCCAGGGCCTGTTGACAACTTGGAGTATCAAAAGATTTTCAAAGCTGCTGCTGGTTTTGCCCATTCTTTGGCTCTTGATCAGCAGGGACAAATTTTCAGCTGGGGATTGGATTCCTCTGGACAATTAGGTAAGTTGCAAGCACGTTTTTGGTGTTATAATTTGTATTTCAGCTCACTTGCTTGGATGTCAACGATCACGTAGTAGCCCCACAGCAGCACGCGATCCAGGGCGCGGGTGTGACTGATCAGGTCCTGCCGGGAGTCGGCGTTGATCAGCCCTTCGACGAGCTGGTCGATGGCCGGGTCCTTCAGGCCGATGTAGTTGCGGCTGCCCGGGTTGTCGGCGCTGGAGGAGTGCCAGTACTCGCGCTGCTCGTTGCCGGGCGAGTTGGGCTGGCCGAAGCCGCCGACGATCATGTCGAAATCACGCGAGCGCAGGCGGTTGATGTACTGCGAGACGTCGACACGGCGGATCAAATAAGAAAAAACAACTTACAAGATGATAAAATCAATAAAACTAAAATGAACAGTTTTTCAAAACAGTCCTAGCATCCTTACCTCAGGGAAGTTCAAACAGGACTCATAAATAAATTGTTATGAAACGAGGCAATTCAATGAAATGAAAAAAAAATGATTTAAAAACAGGTTTTTAATGCCAGCCTAGCTTTTTAAGGTTTTCAAATTTGCAAGATTCCAAGAATTTTTGTTGGTTAATAATATTAGCATGTTTTTTGTCTACACTAATGAAGTAAAGTAGATAAAGAGGATAAAACCTTGACAACAGCTTTCTGAAGGGAATTATTTTCCACATTCTTTCTGTCGTCACTAAAAATAGAGCGTAACTGAGTATTATATTTAAATATTATTATTTAATAATATTTCAAATAAATATTGAAATATAAAAAATAATATTTATTAAAAATAAATATTAAAATAATAAAAAATTAAATAATATTTAAATAAATATTGTCCATAACTGAACTATCGTATGTACATCGTCTCAGAATATTGCTAACAGTTGATAGAGCATTATATCACAAATTTCAGGACTGTCTAGAGAGAAGGAGTGGATGTAAGTACAGTAAAATTCTAGTTTATTGACTTTAGGCTATCTTGGAAAGGGGTTAGGCTAAGAAAATTGTAACTTTCAGGGATGGGCCTAAAGGCTAAAGTATGTCATGGGATGGTATTTTGAAATACCTACCTCTACTCCCTCTCCCTCTAGAGGGTCCTGACCTTTGATGATCTTTAAATTATGTGTGTTACAAAAGTGAAACCTTGCAAAATAGATCTGAATGATGTAAAACAAAATTGTTTTCAGTGGGGTAGGGTGTGGTGGCGGAGAGGTCCGGGTCTAATTCCGGGGGGGGGGGGGGGTAGGGGAGGGGGGGGGGGGGGGCAGAACCTAAAATCTTGGAAAACGCTTTGAGTGGAGGGATCGGGATGAAACTTGGTGGGGAAAATGATCACAAGTCCTATATACGGGATTGACATAACCTGGACGGACCAGCTCTCTTTCAGGGAGTGGGGGGGGGGGGTTTCTTCTAAAAAATAGAAAAAAGATGTATTTTTGACTTACGTAAGAGTGATCGTATCTTATTGGACAATCCACAGTCATTTGTTTTTTGTTTGTTTGTTTTTTTTCAGTAGAGCGCAAATTATGTTCTGGTCTTGAGAAGACATGGGGGCTTTCAGCCCTATTCGCGTTAATTTTTGCTCGTTTAGTTTGACTCGGCTATTTATTTTAATTTAGGTTTGTTTTGAGTTTCATTTACTTATTGATTATTGATTAGTTTGACTTAATCAGAATATTTGATTATTTGACTTAATATTTGCTCATTCTTGGCTTAATGGAGCTCTTTACCTTTCTTTGAAAAACTTGTTGCAAGTCTGGTTTCGCGTTGCTCTGGTAGTGCCTCGACACGCCTTCGTTGACGTAAATTGCACATTCCTAATCTGGCCCTTTCTCTTGGAACGCAAGCCTGGTTTTGCTTTTTGGTAAGATTCTATCTTTTTCAATGTTTTTCAATTTGTCAGTGTTCATTCTAACATTGACAGTTAGAAAAATTTTTACGTGCCAAGCATGCTAAAACTCAACAATTTATAATAAACCGTAAATTTATAAGTATCTGTTTTAAGGTTTTCGAATTACTTTAATCTAATTTATTGCACCCAGCATTACGCTTAAGTTATCCAAAACGTCAAAACTGTTCTCTTCTAGCCTACTTTCAATCTCTGTAGTTAGATCATTAATGACAGGAAACAACAGTATTTTTGAAAAACTCTTGCGCTGTCTCATATAGAAACATTGTACCCCGACCTTATTTCACTGGAACTTTACATTTCTGGGTCAAGTCAATAACACTATTTACCTAAGTGACCAGCTTGATTAAATACAAAAAAGAGCAGTCAAAGTAATATTGTGCGATGCTTTTACTGAATATAAGTGAGACATACTTTAGTCTGTAGATTCATCCCTGAAAGTTTCATTTTCCTAACCAAAACCCTTTCTGAGAAAGCAAGAAGTCAATTAACTAGAATTTTACCCAGAATTCTATTCTAATAACAGGAATTGCATTTTTAGAACTAAAGGCAGAGATAAGGCAACTGGCAACTGAAAATTAAGGTAAAATGTTTTGGCAAAATTTCAATAGGTATAGACCTGTTATGTAGGCAAATTTCAGGGCCCTCTAGAGGGAGAAAGAGTGGAGGTGGGTACTTTAAAATACCACATTTTAATGCTGATTGTAAATATATAAGTTTCATCAAATTTAGTCTTACCCATCAAAAGTTACGAGCCTTAGAAAATGTGCCTTGTTTTGAAAAATAGGAGGAAAGGCCCCCTAAAAGTCATAGGATCTTAACAAAAATCACACCATCAGATTCAGGGTATCAGAGAACCCTACTGTTAAAGTTTCAAGCTCCTATCTTCAAAAACGTGGAATTTCGTATTTTTTGCCAGAAGCCATATCACGGATGCGTATTTATTTGTTTTTTTTTCCCCGGGGTGATACATACATTAATTAAAAAACACACAGAAATTAAATAAAAAAAAACAAGTTTTTTAAGTGCAAGTAAGGAGCGACATTAAAACTTGAAACAAACAGAAATCATTCCGTATATGAAAGGGTTTGTCTCCTCCTGGACGCCTCGCTCTTTAAGCTAAAGTTTTTTATTGTTTTAAAAAGTAGAGTTGTGAGAAAGAGTCAAACTTTAGCGTAAAGAGCGGGGCAGTGAGGAGGGAACAGCCCCTTTCGAATACGGAATAATTTCTGTTCGTTATAAGTTTTAATGGTCGAGCTTGTCTCTCCATTTGGGCAAGTTGAAGATTTTGATGAATATACAATTTTGAATAAATGAATCTGAATCTGAATAGATACATTAGACTCAACAGATTATCAAGTTTCTTGCCCCTTTCTCCCTCCTCTCATTACTCCCTGGCTTATTTCTTGTACTATTTACGAGCGACGATTTCCCAGCTGCTGAATTCTCTTTCTTGGATAGTGCATCTATGAAAGCGTCTGTGCTCTTTGATAGCACCATATTGTCTTCCTGGAGATGGTTCTCATATTTTATAATTTTTGTACTATTATTTTAGGTTTTTTTTTATGGTTTGGTTCTCGTTTGCCGTTGGAAAATTACGCATTGCGTTTTGACAACTTAATACCCTATAATTTAAAGGAAAGAAACAAAGTTTCAACTTCTAAGAAAATCACAAATAAAAGAAAATCACAAATTTAAATTTGGAAAATGTTTCCTCAATAAATTTTGGTTACAATCCTCCTATTACCCTCAAAAACTAAAACTTTTGAAATAGGAAAAGAGCCTTTAATAACATTCTTTACCATTTGCAATCATAGCCTGGTCTTCGTCACTATTTAAAGGGGATCTTACGCGAATGGAACTTTCCATTTTTGTGGGGGGGGGGGGGTCCATAGAGAGAAGCGGTAGATTTTCTAGAATTATTCGAAAAGCGAACAGAATTTTTTATTTATTTATTCACTGAAAGGATGATCCAACTCTCAGGGAATTTACATGTTAGGCCTAGTGATTCTGAATAGCCAAAAATAGCCAGTAGTTTATTTTTCTTTATCCTGGACCAGAGTAATTTCAAATTTGGATTTTTTTTATATTCATTCAGTAGTAAGGAGCGACCCGGCTCAATAGTAAACGAAACTCTAAAAAACGGAATTTTGATGCTAAAAGATGCACTAAAAAAATTGGATTTTCATGCTGATTTTAAATATATAAGTTTCATCAAATTTAGTCTTTGTCATCAAAAGTTACGAGCCTGAGAAAATGTTCCTCATTTTGGGAAATAGGGGGAAACACCCCCTAAAAGTCATAGAATCTTAACGAAAATCACATCATCGCATTCAACGTATTAGAGAACCCTATATCAAAAATTTCAAGCTCCTATCTAGCGCCCCATGGCGTCGACGTCGAGGGTGGCGAGGTCGGTCGCGTAGAGCTTCTCGTTGTACGGAACGAGGAACATCTCGGCGATCGAGCGACCGAACTTCGCGTAGAGCATCTCGCGGAAGTTCTCGGCGGGTTTGTCCTCGCGAAAGTAGAGGTCGTGCAGCGCGTCGAGGAAGTCGGCGCGCGGCAGCTGATGGATGTTCTTCTGGAACGGGAAGTCGACGTGCTCGCCCTTCCAGTGGATCAGCGGCCGCTTCGCCACCTCGAGGATCGTCTGACCCTTTTTTATTTGAATATCTGAAGGATGAAAGAAAATTTGGCAATTTATATGATGCTTTGGCCTTTTGCACTTTAGAATACCCAGATAATTTAGTTATTTTTAAAGAAGCAGCCTTAGATTCCACCAAGAATGATTTGTCGCAATATTATAAGGAAGGAACTGAAATTAAAAAATACATATATAAAGACAACCCATATTTACATTTGAATTATATCCATCTACTTTATTTTCAACCCGAATAAATAAAACAGAGATTAAGAATATACCTACAGAGTTCTTGAGTTTCCTGGCTGAAGGGCCATGAAACGGAGATCAGCACCACCGTTTTGGACCTTAAGGGTCTAGTGCCGTCTTACTTCCTTACTTACTTACTTACTGAAATGAAAGCTGAAATAATGGTCTGTTCCCAGTTATAGGATAAAAATGACAAAAAGGCTATGATGGCTATCATCTTCTATGAATGAAAGATATTGTTGACAAATATGGCGATTTTTCTAATGCAGTGGTGGATAAAGAAAAGTAGAATATCATCGATTTTGGGTGGGAAGCATTCAAAAGGGGTGATTGTGGGAGGGGGGCCTAGTTGCCCTCCGATTTTTTTGTAACATAAAAAGGGCACTAGAACTTTTAATTCCCGTTCGTATGAGCACTCTCCCGACATTCTGGGACCGCTAGGACGTTACAAAACAAAAACAAAACAAAACAAAAACACAGAAACAAAAATAAATAAGCATCCGTGATCTTTCTTCTGGCAAAAAATACAAAATTCCATATTTTTTTCAGATAGGAGCTTGAAAACTCTACAGTAGGGTTCTCTGATACGCTGAGTCTGATTGTTTGATTTTCATCTGAAGTTAATTAGAATTTTCAAAAAGCTTCTTATTCTAATTTAACAAACCTTGTGTTTCACTTGTTGTTCGTAAAGGATTGGGATACAAAGTTATACTTTAGCATAAAGAGCGAGGTTTTCTAGAGGAGGCCTCCTCCACATCCCACCACTGAAAATTCCCCCAGAGAAAATTCGCCTCCCCGAAAAATGCCTGTTTAATTCCCAATAACAAATGCTATGCGTAAGCAATAGGCAATAGGCTTTTCTTTTTGAAATTAAATAAAAAAGGAACCATTTTTTTCCAAAACTTTGAGCTTAGACTTTCCAATGAATGCAAGACTAACCCAAAAAAGTTTTGGAATTATGTGTACAGTAAAACCCATGCTAGGCACTGTTTAAAACGCCTCACTACTGATGACAGAAGAGAAGTGACTGAGACCCAGAAACTAACAAACTTACTAAGCAACCAGTTTGCTTCAATCTTCAATACAGAACCAGATAGTGATTTCTCAAGCACCTTGCTTCCAACAGCATTATCTCAGACAAACAACATGGTTTTCTTCCCAGGAAGTCAGTCAAAACCATCTAATTGTGAGGCTCTGATTTAACGCTAGTACATTTCTTTTCTTTAAGAGAGCAAACAATTTTACAGGCTTTCAAAGGTTTCTTCTGTGTCTCCTCCTTTATTTCTTGTGAACAAATATTGTATATAGAAGAATGACTCAGGCAGGATCGATAAAGAAAGCCGAGGATGATGGAATTATAGTGTCTCCTCCTGATGGCGGCTGGGGCTGGGGTGTTGTTTTTGCTTCTTTTATGATTCATATTATAGGTAAGTTCTTGAAGTTTTCCTTTTTTTAGTTTTGGTAGACTTTTTTTTTTCTTTGGTCCTCACTGAACAACACACGCTAACTGTTTTTATGTTTTATTCTTTTTTTATGTCCCTCATCCTGCAGGCTCTTTGGCTAGTTTCTAGAATATCCGTTTTTTCCATTCTAGCATTAAAAAAAAATAATGATAAAAAATAATAAGTAAAAAGTTCACAGGATTAAAATACAAGAAGTTTTCTTCTTGTTGTCTTTAGACAAGACGTTTTCTAAAGACATTTATTTTTCCTCCTATTTTTTTTTTTTTCGATTGAAGATTCATAGCCACCACACTCAAGTTCTGTTGAAAAATGAAGCTTATTTAATGCTAATTAAATAAGCGGTTTTTAGCACGGGGTGAAATTCATTCAGTTTGCGATCTATGTTAATAGGAAGTAGTGTCTGACCATGGATTTTAAAATGACAATTTGCGATTTGCCAAGGACGGAAGAAGAGGCAATTAGACATTTCCAGGATAAGGGGGTGCTGCCCAAAGCAAAACACTGCGTCAATGGACACACCATGACTTTATACTCTTTTGATAAAGACCCTTTTTGGAAGTGTATGATGATGACGTGAACGATGATAGTAATGATGATAATTGCGATGATGATAATGATGATGATGCTGCTGCTGCTGCTGATGATGATGATGATGACGCTGATAAGGATAAGGGTAAGGTTAATAGTGACACCGATAATGATGGCTATAATGATGATGATAATAATAGTACTGATGATGGTGATGATAATGGCGATGACGATAATGTTGATGATGATGATGATGATGATTAGGATAAGGATAATAGTGATATTAATGATGATGGTTATAATGATAATGATGACCCCTTGATAATCCTTGATTCGAACAATTTTTTTTACTATTTCTTCTAGATAATGCCATCCCCATCAAATCCTGGTTTAGTGACCCGTATGACACAGCGCTGTTAAATTTGTTGCCTGTTTTAGACGCCTTGCGTTTTGCTAGTGACGTACGATCCATTCTTGCAAGGAATTTGCATTTACAATAGACTAGTGCTGACATCTATAAATGGGTCTTCCTGGCAATGGCGTAAAGGTGCAAGTTGACTATTTTTGTACAATTTGTTTTATTTTTACACAGGTTGTTTAATTTCTGAACGTTTTTGAATTAATGCAAGTTTTGATTTTGGCTCACCGCACATGAATAAATAAAACGAAATTTGCATATTATTTTTTTGCTAAATGGCTTTCTCATATTTTTGATCGGACGTATTGGAAAAAAAGGGATGGGAGAGGAGCCCTAGTTGCCCTTCAATTTTTGGCTACTTAAAAATCTACTAGATTGTTTATTTTTTTAACGAACATTTTTGTTAGTGATAAACGTACGTACCTTACGAATTAACTTACAAAACGAACTTCTATATTTGTAGGGATCGGGCTGACAATTGATGGGAAATATAATCACAAGTCCTCGATACGTGATTGACATAACCGGAACGGATCCGCTGTCTTTCGAGGTCCTTCTAAATATGAAATTTTATTAAGATACGATCACTCTTTCATAAGTTAAAAATACCTCATATTTTCTAATTTTTTAGAATTAACCCTTCCCCCCAACTCCCCCAAAGAGAGCAGATCCGCTCCGGTCATGTCAATTCCATATCTAGGACTTGTGCTTATTTTTCCCACCAAGTTTCATCTGATCCCTCCGACATAACTAGCAACCCTTGCCCCGAGGGCTGAGGGGTATTATCCTAATAGATGTAATCGATGGATCTTTCAACTATGCTAAATAAAATGGCTGTCCGATAATTTTTATTGAATGTCTTTGGATAAATGATGGGCAATGGGGGATGGTTCTCCTCCAATTACTTTCGACTGTTAAAAAGGGCACTAGAACTTCAGATTTCCAATCCTTTGAGTTCCCTCCGAATTTTATGTGAACACCCTTTCCATAGCAGCCTTATATGCCCCTGGGTCATAAGGAGGGCTGCCAGTCTGTTCAGAGTACTTGCAATATCCAGTAGTTATATCTTAGAAGATTAGACCCCCTCCCCCAGAACCCGCAGGGTAAGAGTTGTAAGTTGTGCCACAGGGTATATAAGTTTTTTTTCGGAAACGATTGCCGAATAAACTTCAGAGTTGCCACATTGTATTGCAAATTTAAAGGTCTACTGCTCTTTTTGATTGTCAAAAGTGATTGCAGGGCATCCCCCTCCTTTTGCCCACGATTTCCCAAAATACGTCAAATAAAATTTCAAGGGATATCCATTTGTCGAGGCCTTCGTCTTTCACGGCAGCGGCGGGCTCGTGGTAGCGAGCTTCCTCTACTTCTTGTTGTTCGCCGCCTTCACCGCACTGCTGGCCGCGCACTGGCTACCCCGCGGATGGCAGGTGCTGGTGCTCACCGTCTTCGTCATGCTCGGCGCGCGCACCGCCGCGTTCTACATGGTCAACGAGAACATGCTCGCCGCGGGCCTCGGAGCCGGGGCGTTGGCCCTGCTGTTGCGCGGCGGTCGGGCGCCCGAGGCCGCAATGGCCGGGATCGTATTGGCGAAGAGCCTGAGAAAATTTACCTCATTTTAGAAAATAGGGGGAAATAACCCCTAAAAGTAATGTGATCTTAACGAAAATCACACCATCAGATTCAGCGTATCAGATAATCTTATTGTAGAAGTTTCAAGCTCTTATCGACAAAAATGTGGAATTTCGCATTTTTTGCCAGAAGACAAATCACGGATGCGTGTTTATTTGTTTATTTGTTTTGTTTTTTTCCCCAGGGGTGATCATATCGACTCAGTGGTCCTAGAATGTCACGAAAGGGCTCATTCAAACGGAGTGTTTTTCAAACTGCAGTGTGAGAATAAATAAGAAAGTGAAAATGAATATCTCCCAGAAAGTGTTTGTACCTGATGAAGATTTCGTAGCATTTAATGCTCGAGAAGATGAATACTAGAGCTACAGAACAGGAATTAATAGGGATCTTACTGGAAATATATTTGTACGTTGTAATGAAAGTGACAAATCGAATGTTTTTGGAGTACCAAAAAATTAAAATGCTCTTAAAGTGGATATTTAAGAGAAACATCACGAGAAAAAACTATTGCTAGAGGGCAATAGATTCGAACTCTTAATTTTTACTTTTTTCATAGTGTCTTATTTTATGGAGATCTGATGGCTCCGACGAGTTTTTAAAACAAACAGGCTGTTATCTTTACCTGTTGTCACCTAATTGTGTTTTTATGAGTAATTGAAATTTTACTAACAGGTTCATAACTAAAGCGGGCATAAAAAGTGGAATAAGTTTAACTATATACATTCCCAGGGTTTCAATTTGTTGGTTCGGTTTACTATGGGATGTGGATCGCGCCATACTAAGGTGCAGCCATTGCTACAATCATGCTCATAGACGTAATAATGTCTGTTCGTTTTAGTTTTAATGTTGCTCCTTACTTTCTGTTGAAAAAACTTGTTTTTTTTATTTAACTTCTGATCATTTTCTTATACATGCTTGGACATCCGGCACCACCTTCATAGAAAATTCCCTTCTCCCTTGAAAAATTCCTCCGCGGAAAGATCCTCCCAAGTAACCATTCCCAATATTTCCCTCAATTTTAAGAGAGGTTGGAGGGTTGTTTGCTACCTCTCCTTCGGTTTTATTCTGAAGGACCTCTCTCAGGATCTAAAACAATGTTCTCATTCTATTATTTTAGGCCTCACTCAGGAAAATGTAATCAAATTTAATTTCCTTTTTCAATCTTTTTACTGGATTAAAGTTTCACACAAGAGGTTTTAAAACCAAACGGGTTTTTAAAAGGCCGGTTTTACTTTCTCTCAAGAAGTAAGCAATACTGAGATTGGCTTAATAAATTGCTTTAGAGACACAGGACACAATGGCGTAATTTCATCAAAATGCTTGGGGGAGGGGGCAAAGTTAGAGCCGATTTTCCTAAATCAAGTGAAAGTATTCTGTGGAGGTATATACACTACACCCAAAATTAATTGCTTCCCACATTTCAAATAAATATACAGCCGAAGCAAATTTTTAGATCTACTACTAATTGTCTCATAACCTTCAATAGCAGATGATTTAATCAAAACCAAAATGCTACCATAATGTCTATTATTTCTTGCTACATTACGCACGGTTTGTTCAACGAAATACCCGGGAGAGGTGATATAGGAGAACAATCGTTCCATGTTTCAATAAGTGAAATCACATCAAACGAAAATAAATCGTCATATAAATTTCGCCGGTTTCCTTGGCGGCTCGCGTATGGCGCCGGAAATGATCCGCCGGGTTGGCCATGTGCGGGTGTTTGCGGCGCTGGCCTCCTTGATTTCGGCGGTGCTGATCCTCTATCCGGTGATGGCACATCCGGTGGCCTGGGCCCTGGGCCGGGCAGTGATTGGCTTCTGCTTCTCGGGTGTTTATGTCACCGCGGAAAGCTGGATCAACAATGCCTCGGACAATGAGAACCGGGGCAAGGCGCTGTCGCTTTACATGATTGTCCAGATGACCGGCATTGTGGCACCACGTCAAACGTCGTCGCTGTTGTCAAATCCGACGGCAAGCTGTATTCGGCAAGCAAAGAAGTGAAGGTTACGATTGGCGGCTGCGGCGGCTAACGGGAGTACTTGAACATGGCAAAAAGCATCAAGATCCGCGCCAAGGCTTCCGGTGAAGTCACCACCGTCAAGGCGCTTATCAAACACGAGATGGAAACCGGCACCCGCAAAAATGCGAAGACCGGCGAGAAGATCCCTGCATGGCACATCACGGAAGTGACTTGTGAACACAAGGGCAACACGCATCGTCGGGCTGATGGTCGCAGGCGGCATACTCCTGCTGTGGGTCGCCTGGAAGCTTTGGCGGGAGCTGCGCGAATCCGCGGCAGAACACGCGGGCATGGCGGCGATCGAGGCGGCGGAAGCGGACGGCGCCGGACCTCCCGGAGGCCAGAAGACGCTCCGTCAGGCGGTCATACAGATTTTGCTGGCCGACCTCACCATGTCGCTCGACAACGTGCTGGCGGTCGCCGGCGCGGCGCACGAGCATCCCTGGATCATGGCCTTCGGGCTTATTCTCTCGATGGCACAAATTGTTCCCGCGGAACGCTGCGCAGCACCCCGAGCGTTGCATCATCAAACACGTCCCAGGTGCGGACCTGCTGTTCAACCATTTGCCTGCGTGCAAAATCAGTATTCATGGGTAGTCTGGCCTTATTATGGTGAATCGCAGCAGCCGGCTGAGGCTGCTGGGATATGCTTCACTTGCTTCGTTTTTTTCCGTCCAGTGCTTTGATTCTCCGTACCTGGAGATGCAGTATCGACCAGAGAATAATAACAAAATGACGTCTGACCAGATCATCATTGCCCCCAAAGAGAACAGATTCAGTCCGGTTATGTCAATCACCTATCTAGAACTTGTGCTTATTCTTCCCATCAAGTTTCATCGCGATCTCTTCACTCTAAGCGTTTTCCAAGATTTCTGTTTCCCCCTCCAACCCTCTGTCTGCGGATCCGATTCGAATTGAAAATGGTGCATCTGAGACATATTATCTTTCTATATATCAAGTTTCATTAAGATCCGATCACCTATTTGTAAAATAAAGATCTCTCAATTTTCAAGTTTTGCAAGATTTCTGGTTTCCCTCTTATCTGAAGCCAGGCACTCATTAAAAACCCCCAAAGTGAATTTACATTAAATGTAAATATACGTGTCGATACTTTTTCCTTAATAAAAGAGGTGGCTAAACCAGTAATTAAAATTGACATAGGCCTAATTATGAAAGGCCAAGCTTTCATTTTATCTACAGCCTAAAACACCATTGAAAACTATAAAGAACTTGAGGGAAAAACTATGTTTTACCAAAAAATTCAAAATTTCATGGGCCCGCTTGTTCCAATGTCGGGACGTTTGGTGCAGTTTCTAGAATCGCAATAATTACCGCCCGTAAGGGCGGAGCTTTTTTTCATTCAGGTTCTCATTTATGAGGAAACTCAATATGACTAATACTATTCCTAAAGACTTTTCGATCGCTGAAACTTTCGGTATAGATGCTCCAAAAGAACTAACTCTCTCTGGCTTCGATAATCCGAGTCCTTTTACGCCTGCTGCCAAACCCAATTATGTCTTCGATAAGAAGCTGATCCGGGAATTTCGTGGTTGGATGTTGTGCGGCTCGGAAGATGGTTTGTATTTGACTGGTCCCACTGGTTACTCAGACTATCTGTCTTAGCTTTTTCTACCATTAGTCATGGCTTGATACCCCTAACTACATGATCTTAATTCTTCGGTTTTGAATTAAAATCAAGTAATTTGGGGCATCAAGCTATGGCTGATTGTAGAAAAAGTCAAGACAGATAGTCCGAGTGAGTGAGAGGCAAATATGGCATAAGCTTTTTTAAGATTGTATAAAAATGATGTCATTTTACTTGCTGATAGATAATCTTATCATCCATCCGTCCATATGTCAGTCCTATGGCAGAACTAAGGTAAATGTAGTTTACTACTGAAGTTGTCAGCCCCTTTAAACTTTCAAACTGGTATATCTCATGAAGGAATTTTTTTAACGAAAAATAAATGATATATACTTTGATCATCTGATCAAAAAAAAAAATCTATCTGTCTTTGTTCAAAAATTGACTTTTTTTGCCGTAGGCTAAGTTTCTAACGTCATCACTTAGAAAGGAGCAAAGGATAAACTCTAATTTCTTTACCAATAGGAGAACTTTTAACGCTTAAGAGGCATATTTGGTACCATTTCTATATCAACCTATTTTCCAAAGAGCAAAGAAAGAATTAGCAAGCAAAAGGCTCTCTCTACTCTAGCCCTAGAAAATCCTGAATAATAAAACATGCATCATAATACAATTATTTGATCCAAAAATCATCATGCCTTGAATCTTAAAACTCTATATTCCAAATTACAGGATAACAATTATAAAAAGGTTGATTTTAGATTGGTTTAATTTTATAGTCTTTAGTTAGAATTGAATGAGATTTTCTGAGTTCTTTTATTTAACAATAAATGTATATCAACAGAAAACAACTTCAACAAGGCCAAAATTATCAGTTTCAGTATCGAGTGGAAAACCAATAATCACGTTAAATAGCCGATTCTGTTTAACGCTAGTACGATAGAACTACCAAATTTACCAAATTTGGCAACGAATGGTAAGCTAATAAACATGTCGAATCGCCCAATCTATAAATGACTGAAACAAAAATTATCAAAATCAGTAACGAGTAGAAGCCCAATAATACCGTTAAATAGCCGATTCTGTGCTATACCATTTCGACAGAACTACCAAATTCTAAGAAATTGAGTAACAAATGGATTTAAAGTAAAAGAAAATGAAAAAATAAACATGAAAACGTTTTTTCAATTGAAAGTAAGGAGTAGCATTGAAACTTAAAACGAACAGATTATTACGCATATGAGGGGTTCTAAGAATACTTTAGCATAAAGAGCGAGGTATTTAGGGGGAGATAAATACCTCGCTCTTTATGCTAAAGTATTTTTTGTAATTTCAACTATTTTTCCTACAGCCTTTCTGATTCAGGGGTCATTCTTAAGAATTGGGACAAAACTTACAATTTAGTGTAAAAAGCGAGGTATTAACGAGGTCCGGGTCAACCCCAACCTCCCTAGTCAGCCAAAGGGTGCACGACCTGCCCTTGACCCACCAAAATATTATCATTCCCCATGGGTTGGACATGGACCCAACGTTGGGATTCACGGCTCTAAACCATCAGGTGTATTATCCAGTCGTCGTTCGAATTACAATAATGTAGGCAGTGTTAAGCTTACTGAGAGTCCTTACATGGCTATTGCAACTTTTTTTAGGGTACTAGCTTGAGATCTTAGTCTTGTGAGTTTTTTATAACCCTTTGAGATCAAGTTATTCGTACACGGTGGCGATATGGGCATTTGGCAGCAAATCCCTTACCTGTTTGGCAGTCGCTCCTGTGGCGGTAAGATCATCAATGACCAGTACACCTTCTCCGCCATTAGTATTGTTCAGGATGTCATCGGATATTGTTTTTAGAACCACCAGATTTCCCTGGTCTTTATATTCGTGATAGGAGGCTATACAGACTGTTTCGATTTTACGCACTCCCAGTTCACGGGCGATAATACCTGCGGGTACAAGACCTCCGCGTGTTCTTGCAATGATGGACTGCCATTCGATCTATTGTCGTATGTATAAAATAATATTTCTAAGTTAACATCTGAGCAAAAAGACATTTATGATACGATAAGGCATTGTGTCGATAAAAACGTTGGAGAAATCTTCTTTTTGGATGCACCAGGTGGTACTGGTAAAACGTTTGTGATAAAACTGATTCTGGCTTCAATTCGATCAAAAAATGACATAGCGTTGGCAATTGCGTCGTCCGGAATAGCTGCAACGTTGCTGCCTGGCGGAAGAACTGCTCATTCCGCTTTGAAATTGCCTCTGAATGTGCATGTCTTGCCATGCAGGAACTCAATCAGGTTAACGAAAACAAATCCATCGGCTTTAACCTCGCCTATCAGGTTAATGATGACTTTTCTTTAGTATTGGATGTACATAACTCCAGTGCTGAAGGCCGTCCCGACGCTCCTTATGGTACCTGGACTAACTTTGGCTTAGGCGCAAATGTAGTGCGCGGTCAGGGGGTAGATTTCTCTGCGGCATTCCCCATTATGATGGTGGATTTTGATGATGTTTCCCGAGGTAATCTCAATCCAAACGGCATGTTAGACCAGGAATCTTAGAAAAGTTCTTTCTTAAGCATTTAATTTGTAGACTATTAAAAGCTATGGTACCCTTTTAGCCTAGCCTATTTAAGTACTATAGTTCTTATTCATAAGACATGAATGAACAATTGAACACAAAGAGCCATATTGGTACTGGTAGGATATCCATCCTTAAACTGCTGGGGATAGGCAATTTGAGTATCCACACTTCCCACAGGTCCAAATTCACCCCCCCCCCCAAGTTCTGAAAACCCCATGACTAATAGATATCTGTTGGCTGAAAGTTTTTTTTTATAAGTTATTACAACTGAAGTAGAAGTTGGAGTAGTTTAGTAGCAGTGGTAGTATTAGTAAAAGTAGCAGTGGTATCAGTGTTTGTAGTTACATGCATATATAACCGTTTTGTCAATTGATCTCCCCCTTTAGGTTTTCTCCGAAAGTTTCAACTATGTCCTTTTCACAATCTGCAAGTGTATGGTGTTTTTATTTAGTTCAAGTTCCCTCTCAATATTCTGTCAAATTTTCACCTTCATAATTGTAATAGTATCATAGTAGTAGCGGAAGTAGTAGGAACACAATAGGGAAATATACGTAAAACAAAGAGGAATATATTTACAATAGGGCATAAATACTCACTTTATGTCCTCTGATAGTTAAACTGTGAAGTTTAGAAAAACATTCCCTAATTAACTTTTTTTTGTAAATTCAATACAGAAACTCATGGCACGGATATCAGTGGGAGGGAAGGGGGCAATGATCCCTCAGTAAAACAATGACAATTAAATATATAAAATTATATATTTTACTAATAAAATTTATTAGTAATAATAAAGATCTTGATAGTATTCGCCGTCCGGCGCACTCACACAAAAGCCGGCAACTGAGCCGTCGGCACTGGCGAATCATTTCCCTGCAAAGAAAGCACTGCCATGTTCTGGACCACGTCCGCGTCGCTGTTCGTCTGCCTGAATCTCTGGCTGCCGGCCGACGCCGTCAACGACAAACCGGCGATTGCCCGCTGCGCGCCGGACTGGCGCGTGGGTGACCGCTGGACGGTTGCCACCACCCAGCGCATCGACTGGTCGGAAAAAAACCAGCCGCGCGAACGGGTCGTGCGCTGGCAGTTTCAGGTCGCGGCAGTGGAATATAAGATGTAAATTGGAAAAGTTACAAATAGAGACTTCAAAAATAAAGCAAATGGGAGAGAATGACGGAACAAAACAAGCAAAACAAAATAGAACTACTTAAGGCAATAAAAAAGAATGACGAACAACAATTACGCAATAAAAACCAATCCATACGTTTAAGAAATGAAGATTTCCTTGCGACAGTAGGGATCGAACCTGAGCGCCTTCACATTAACAGCACAGTTATATCCACTTAGCTGTCACGAGGTGTTGAGTAGGATGATAAATTATAGGGCAACATGGTTTCTTTTCCAACAACACATTTGTTTAGCTTCTAAGCAGTTTTCCATTGATTTTATGAAATTTACTTCTGGCTAGGAATCGAAAATGAGACTCAGGATTTCTTATGGTAAAAGAAGGACACGTTAGTCATCGAAGCCAACAAGTCGTTGATGATATTATGTTCTTAGAAATACATTCTAGGCAATCAACGTATTGTTTATGGGCGTTATCCAGCTAATGTTAAGCGTCACCATATCGTAACAAGTTGATTGCACAATCAATTTCTCAATTGGAATGTTTTTTTTTCAAAATTTAGAAAATGTAATTTGCATATCTTTAAAACCTTATAAAATGGAACTGATAAAAGTTATGAAACTGAAAACAATTTTGTTGTACTTCAATTAAGCAGAAGATCTATTTTGCAAGGTTTCACTTTTATGACACACATATTTTTAAAGGTCATCAAAAGTCAGGGCCCTCTAGAGGGACAAGGAGTGGAGATAGTTGCTTCAAAAAACCTTCTCGGGACATACTTTAGTCTGTAGATTCATCCCTGAAAGTTCCTCCCCCCCTCCCAGTGCGGTTTTAGAAAAGGTAGAGGATGTGTCGACCAAGTTTTCACTCTTAGGTTGATGATTGAAAAGTACAATTAGGTTCATGAATGAAAAGCGATCAGTGCTATGTACGAGACAAAAAAAACTGCTGCGGCTAAAGTAGGAAACGAGGTTAGTAGCTGGTTTTACATTAAATCAGGAGGTAAGCAGGATTGTACTCTATCCCCTTAATATGGATCATATTAATGGCTTCGTCTTAAGGAGGACAAGAAAGGCAATGGGAAACCACGGAATCAAATGGGGGGCTTTTTGGGTGAAAAATGTCCATGGTCTTGAGAGCTGTGATTGTGGCCGGCCAGGTTTCTGTTCCATAAAGAATTACAGATCCATCCAGGATGTTGAAGATATGCAGCTTTTTGTTTCAATTAATACTTGATTTCTACTATAGGTGGCAATTTAACCTCCCCATAGCAGCAGATGCCTTGGTTATTCTTGCATGTAGTTCAGGGAGAAGCTTGCCATCAGCAGCAATGACAGAGTCCAAGTACAAGAACTGCTTGACCACATCAACAGTAGTTGTTTGGTTACTGCAAGCTTGTGTTTCTGATGTTTTGTCAGTGACCACGTCTCAGCCCCATAGGTCTTGGCCGGTAATATGACCATGTCCATGACCTTCTTCTTTAGGCACATAACCATAACCACTATCATTTATCACCATAATCGTCATCATTATCATCATCATTATTTTACTAATTACCGTTAATTTTATCGTAATTGTTATGATTATCTTCATCATTGTCATAAATCACTATCATCAATACTATCGTCTTCACTAGCGTAATCATTATCGCTCTCATTTTCATTACTGTCCGTGCAGCGATCGCCGAAGGCGAGATGCCCGGCGCGGTGGTGGTTGTGGCGGGGCCCGACCAGGTGCACTACGCCGCCGCGTTTGGGCAGCGGCAAACCAGCCCCACTGCCAAACCGATGACGCTTGATACCGTCTTTGATCTGGCGTCGTTAACAAAACCGATTGCGACGGCCACCTCAGTGATGAAATTGGTACAAGACGGTAAAGTCGATGTGGACGCACCGGTCGTGAAGTATTTGCCAGAGTTTGCGCCGCACGACAAAAACAAAATTACGGTCAGCACTCCGAAGAACATTGTGACAGCTTTCCGGTTCAACCGGAGTGTGACGCAGGCCTCCTCGGTAAGGAGTTCCGAGGCATCCACTCCCGCCTCCTCCATCGTCTCCCTGATAGCACACGACAGGCCATTCTCCCCTGGCTCCAGCTTTCCCTTTGGGAACCCCAGAGGGCACCCTTTGCAAGTTCCCCGCACCATTAAGACTTGCTGGAGTGATGGGTCCAATAAAATGGCCCCAGCACACGGGAGACGCGACTGCGACTTCACATACTCCTTGTTCATTGCGCCAGTTTTCACTTTTATAAGCTACCCATACTCTTTGGTCAGGTTTATAAGTTCACAGAGCCCAAATTGTATTATTATTACACAGACTTTTTCATAGAGAATGATCTAAACTTTGCTTATTTTCTTTTTTTAGCGATTTTCAACTGAGTTTCTATCTAGAAAAATGTTTCTATTTAAAAAAGTTAATTCGAAAAGTATAATTACGTGGATAGATAGCAAACTGAATATAAGTAACGAATGATAGTGAAATTGTTTTCTTATGTTGAAGCACTTAAACAGTGAATAATTTCTGTTAGTTTTAAGTTTTAATGTCGCTCCTTACTTTCAGTTTTAAAAAATGTTTTTTTTATATTTAATCTGTATAACAGGAATAAGAAATGCAATATAACGGAGAAAACTTGCCTGAATTGTAAAAGATAAAAACATGTATTCCATTGCGTAAACAAGTCGTTTTGCTCTTAGAACTGAATTAAAGACAATCAGTCAGAATATCTGAAAACTAAATTATGAACCGTGCTAAAACCAAAAATTGGTCTAAAAAAAAATGTTCAATTGCTCCAGGCTTTAGAAGTGAACAACCGCTCTTTTTGTTTACTTCTTGTCGTTCTCTCCATGCCGCCCCCTTAGGAAGTGTTGCCCGGTCTCAGAGGCCATTCTGGCGTGCGGCATACCGTTCATGTCTTGACACATATGCAAACTATAGAAAATTAACTTTTATTATGGACTGTTTACCCAATAAACTAATGGCTGTAGTGTAGGACACAGTTGGACACTATCTATTAAGGTGTTGGCAAAAGGATCCTCTTATGGGAAGGAGATGTGCCTTTTTAGCCTCGAAAAAACTGGACTGTACGCTATAATCGATATTGGAGTCTCCATGGAGGTGGATGGTTGACTTAGCGTATTTACCCCGAAATTAATCTAGGAAGGTTCTAGGGTAGCTAGTAGTCTGAAAGGATGGGGGGTTAGATACAGTATCAATGATTACATTTTTTAGCTGGAAAGGTCATCCTAATTCATATAGCTTCCTCAGTCACTGAGTTTACAAGATTCAGATAATATGAATATGTAGACAAACGACGATAGCCTTTTCTTCATATTTGGCATCGTCGGTGCGTACTCAGTCGAGGATGCAAGTTTAAAACTTTTAGTTGATGACGAATGACAGATTCTTGCTACTATTGCTTGTAACACATTGCCCGTTGAAAGATCCTTTCACCATATCTCTGGCATTACCATTCAAAAGACGACAAGAAGAAGACGAGCGTACTACAGCCTTAACGCCATAATGCATATCTTATCCAGGTGTGGAAACTGCAACCTATGTAAAAATAATAGCGAAATAAACGGTGAAACCGCAACTAAAATAAAAAGGCATTGACAGATAAAATCCTTTAAGAAATATCCGGTCATATTTCAATCCCCTCATTGCTTGTCAACAGGTCTAGAATACTCTACCTTAATCAGTACAGAGATGCCACTCATTTGGGAGTGTTAAAAGGATTCTTAAGGACCAGATAGCTAAGAATCAAACAGATGAACATTTTGTTTTTATTTATTTTTGTTTTTAATTTTTTCTCTGCAGAATTGATACCCCTGAATACTTATTTCATGATTATAGTGGTCCTCTCTTCCCTTTGATTCCCAGGCCTGAAGTATGGTCTTTTTTTAACCTTATATTTTGTTTGGCCCAAAACGTGAGACCCAAACAACACGATAGCAATACGAAGCGGATTTGCATGGGAATAGCACCTGATTGAAGCCTGTGAGCAGATCCAAGTAGCAGCGCCACGATTCTCGTTGGCCAGATGATAACGCCAAATCAGTTCGCTGTCGCGTCCACCGGCGTCAGCGCGGCTACCTTTTGCAACGAATCCAGGTGCCACCGCCACACTCGGCGACCGGAATAGTACTCAATGAGTGAGCGATTCTGTTGGTCGCCAAGATCCCGCGCCCAAACGATGGGGGACTTTGTCAATGACTTTATTCCCAAATTTAATTTCAATTATTCAGGATGCATAAATAATTCTCAAAAAATACTTTGGGCATCCAAAATCCACTTTGGTCAAGCGGCGTCCACATGCGTGTTTAGCTAAAATACCATATCTAGACATGTGTCTGGCCAGACATCAATATCTAGAAAACTACCCTTCACATGTGAAATTTGGTGCTTGGCTAGACAAATCTCAGCTAAGCATCGTGTTCTAGACTCTAGAACTCAAATTTTCAATTACAGCCAATCAGAATGTGTCGATTATAGAGCGATAGCGCTAGCGGCCGAGGTGCGTTGCCAATCATCTCTGCCGGGTTCCAATCGGACATTTCTCCCAGAATGGTAGAATTCCCGGCAAGTCCCGTTTGGGGCTTCATTCGGTCTGCGAGGCAGGCGCGAACGTTGTCGAGGGCCTTGTCAATAATTGTGTCCGATAGCTGTTCCCAATGATGCCGCGCCGCCAATGGGCGAACCTGGAGGATATAGACTTCCTGCTTCTCGGTAATGCAAAACTCTATATCGAGCTCTTGATTTCCGGTGATCGGAGAAGACGGTTCGACCCGTAATCAGGGTATCGCCGAAACTTTTCCGTCACACCAGCCGTAAGCGTTGCCAGCGTTCCCAAAGCACAATGTCGGATTCGGTTTTGTCAGTCGTTCCGTTTCAACGATTACTCACGATCAGGTCGACTTTGAAGGCTAGTTGAGGTTCCGGTCTCATGGGTTGCAGAGGACAAGCCAACTCCAATGTTCTCCGACACCCCACGAGACAGAACCCCGCATCGAAAGACGAAAACTGCTCTAGTTATCGACTTTGGGATAGATTCCTTTCAGCACCGACACCACCCACGAAGTATTTCAATCCGACGTTGTCTTTGGCGAGTTGAGCAATCGCGCGAATCACCAGATCGTGGCCTTTGCGAAAGTCCAATCGGCTAATCGTACCAATCAGGAAATCGGCATCAGAAAACCCATACCGTGCGCGAAGTGCATGCAGTTCACTCATTTCCGTTGAAGGCACGAAGAACTTCTTGGAAACACCACAGGAAATCGCGTGGCTGTGGAAGCCAAATTTGGCTCGAAGTTCACGCTGCACAAACGAAGTTGTTGCATGTACTACAAAAAATCCAAAATGACATTGTTAGCACAAGCATAGAATGAAGCTTTGTCGTGTTTACACATCGTCATAAGATATTCTGTATATAATAAGAATTTTTATTTTGGTTGCTGAATTCCCTTAATGATTCTCTTGATAATTTTCTCGATAGTTCGCATCGATCGATGATAATCCATTTCTGCAGAGTCTGTTAAAGTGCGGGATCTATACAGCTGATAAGCTGAATTTTGCATAAAATGAAAGCTTGTATTATGATAATTTATAGATCTATGACTGTTCGCATCGGGCCCGACATGCGCATGGCTGCTGTTGCTTCACCCGGATACTTCGCTCAACGAAAACAGCCGCACAGTCCTCAAGAGCTCTCGACCCACAACTGCATTAACTTGCGCTTTCCGACCTTGGGGGGACTATACTCTTGGGAATTCGAGAAGGGTGGCAGAGCGATAAACGTCCGCGTCGAGGGGCAATTTGTTGTCAATAACATCGACCTTGCTCGTACTGCTGCACTCAGTGGTGCTGGCATCGCCTATCTCCCAGAAGACTATGTTAAGTCGAATGGCGACAGCAATAAACCATCCCGTAATAAGAATGGCCAGGGCGCCTAGTACCGTCGGCAAGGTTTCGCCGAGTGTGCCTTGTAACGAGTCCACGAGTTTACTGATATCCATGAATGCCTCCTTTCTCATAAAAAACACATACGAACTATGCTAATGACGAGACTGCCCCCAACCTTCTCATCCATTTGAGTATTGGGTGCCTGTCCCATTACGTGCTCGATAACCTTATCAAGGCATGGGTCTCTTCTTAATTAGACAATCAAGAAGAGAATTTCGTGTTTTGTTTTATCAAAACGACGACAAAAAGAGGAAAATCACAATAAACACTGTGATAACAAAGATTACATGAAACCTCAAGTAATTAGGGATGCAAATTCCTGGAATTCTGAGCAGTTTGGCATTTTTCAGTGTTAGAGCTAGAAAAGAAAAAAACTATTTATAATATCTATTATTTCTAGAATAGTGCAAAAGATTTTCAACCTTTAAAGGCCTAGAGGGCTGCAGCCAGGCTCATATTTGTGCTATTTTTTTGGTTTTTCGTTAGACCTGACTATTTGTTCTCATTATTCAAATTACCAGCATTGATCATTTTCGGGATTAACACTCTAAAGAATGCAAAATTGATATTTACGTAATCGTATGTTTTGGCTCCAACTGGAGTATTTTGAACAACATCTTTTAAATTATCAAAAAGCTGTCCATCTTCACCATCATTCACATTAATATGAAGTCCACTAGTGTGGTTCATCAATTGCCTAAATGTAATTTCAGCTACATCATTTGAAGGATTCCAATTGTTTGGAAGATATGGACCAATGGCATCGTCAAGACCAATTTGGGGGTCGCAACAGTGTTAGTGACCTGAGTGCTGAGAGTATTCGCGTATTCACTGGCACGCCGTTCGAATTCGGACTGGCGATCACGCGTCACGACTTCGTCGGCAAGAAGGAAGGCAAGCCAGGACAAGACGCCGCCCAAGCACAGAATCGCCGCCAGCGGCACGGCTTGCTTGATGCCCATCCTTTGCCAAGTGATCGAAAGACCTCTCTCTGATAAGGTCACGGGGAGCTTTCCGACCCGGCTGGGCTGTCTCCTCGCGTTTCCGGTGCGGCAGTTTGGGCTGCAAAGTTGACTAATAGCATACTTTATGTATGAATTGCAGAGTAAATAACTAAACAGCTTGTAACTGCTAAGAAGGAACATACCCATAACAAATTGAAATTTTAATTATTATTTTTATGTGTTCTCACATGGTAACTGAGTCGTTTACTATAATAGCAAAATTGTCCAGTAAGTCAAGCACCGATGGGACAGTTTAAAACTATATTAAATGCTGAAAGGGAATGTGTCCAGGGCTGCATAGAGTCCAGAAAATGATAGATGGAACGAACGAAATGGTAAAAATCGGCCGTAGTTGTTGTGCGGCTCCCAAGTCCCACGCTCGCAGGTCTTTGGCAGCTGACCCGCGAGTAGGGCCTTCTGCATCGCGGGGTTCCAGGCGCCCCACAGCTTGCCCCCCGTCATCATCGCCGACTGGGTGCCGAAGAACAGCTGCTCGGTCGGGTCGACCTTCCCCTTCGCCCCGACCCCCGGGATGTGCTTGCCGAGCTGCGCCAGCCCGCCGCGGACGTGTGGATGTCCGGACACCTGGCCGGTGAGCAGGCGCCCCCACAGGGAGACGGTGGTGCTGAATCAACTGACGATGAATCAGCTGGAGAAGACTTTTCTTCATCTAATGATGGAGGAGATGATATGTATACTCAAGCAGTTAATATTGTACGCACTGAGCGCAAATCATCAATTAGCTATATCCAGAGAAGTTTAAGGATAGGATATAATAGAGCTGCAAATTTAGTTGAAGAAATGGAAAAAAATGGGATACTCTCTGAACCAAACCATTCTGGGAAAAGAGAAGTGTTATTACCAGAAGATTAACGCATTAACTAAATAATACGCTTTTAATATTATTGCCGATATTATTTAGCACGTCGTGAGGTTGGAAAGCCTTTACCAAACATGAAACGTCTTATGACAGAAGAAATGCCAGTAAACGGATTTGAAGTACCAGATGGAATCAATCCAATATTTATGACAGCAAAAAGAGTCCTTAAACACTCAGATATTCCTAAAAAACAAAGACGACGAGAAAGAAGTAGTCTTCAGTTCATATTGCAACGATAATTAACTTGCTTTAACGTCGCTTTATGATTGACGTCATCAACCTCACACAAAAACTTATTTGCTGCCCTTCGGGCGCGCCCGCCCCCGGCGTCCGCGGGCGCCCCGGCATAGGCGAGCTTGCGCCGGCCCTTGGGCACGAAACGCTCCCTCGGGGCCCAGAGCATCGCGTCGATGATCGCATAGCGGGTGACGTCGACGGTGCGGACCTGCCGGTCGACCATGGCGGTGCGGGCGGCCTCGAAATCGAACATGGGGCAAACCTCGAAAGCGGATCCGGAACCCCGCGGATGTGCCACAGCCCCGCCCCCCGCGCAATGTGGCCACCGATGCGTGGCGCCCGGGCCGGGTCGGCGACACATTTTAGCTAAAAGTGACAAATTTTTGGATGCTCAGGGTCCACAATCATGGACCAAAAAGCTGGAAAGCCTGCTCATAGACACCTCCAAATATATTTTTGTGAAATCAAACCTGCCTAGACGCTGGAAGAATGCGCTTGCTGTTGACTGATTGTATCTAGCCTAAGTAGCTATAAGTAGATATAACATTAAGTTTGTTCCACTTTTTTTTCGATTTTTCCCATTGATCTTATGAAGCATTAAAGATTGGTGCAGCGTTCAGCTTAAATCGGATATTTTGAACTATGCAACCATCATATCGCAGCACAGATGTTCGCAAGGCAAACAGACGATCAAAAGGCTGGCAGTTGCATAAATGGAAGAGGGTGAAATTAGGACATGACTGCCCATCGTCGACGTTGGAGCAACTTGAAGGAAAGCCTCAACACCGCACAGTTATTCTTTATATTTGCACACCGATTTAACGCTGAACACTTTTTTGCTGGTCCCATGCTTTCGGGTCCGGAGCGAACGCAAGGGTGTCAATTGATGTTTCCAAGGAATTTCCACCCAGCAAATTGATGTGCAAATATATAGGCCAAATTTGTTTCTAAATCATTACATTTTTATCATGCTTAGGTATATTTCCTTAGGATTAACCCAAGTTCACTTCTTGAAGTGAACTTGCACTATAATAAACAAGCACCAACTTTTCACCAGGTGGGTGGTACCTGGTGGGTTGGTTAGAAAACCAACCATGATTCTTTGGAAAGAGCATTAGATAATGATTTTCTACTTCTATTACCTCAATCCAAATAAGGTAATACTTTTACTAGCATGCCTTTAGATGTGTTCAGTCACATGTCGGCATCGCCATGGGGACAGGGACGGACGTGGCCATGGAGAGCGCCGGCGTCACGCTCGTCAAGGGCGACCTCCGCGGCATCGTCCGCGCGAGGCGACTGAGCGCCGCCACCATGCGAAACATCAAGCAGAACCTGTTCTTCGCATTCGCCTACAACGCCTTGGGCGTCCCGATCGCCGCGGGCGTCCTCTACCCCGCGTTCGGCCTTCTCCTCAGTCCAATGATCGCGGCGGCAGCCATGAGCTTCAGCTCCGTCTCCGTCGTCGGGAATGCACTGCGGCTAGTGAAATTTCTAGGGTGCCGAAGCTCCACTTAAATACGACACTGCCTATTCTGTCTGTAAACTCTTATTCCCGTTTTCTGGTTAGAAACCAATATTGATAGACTTTTACAGTTACTTAGCACGCTTCCTTACTTACCACACCGAATTCAACAAATCACTGCAAAAGGATAAATATAGACAGACCGGCGGAGCGCCGATGATACCGGCGGTACGCCGAAGCGCCTTCGAAATTTTCCTCCACGCCAGCACGGCGTCTTGTATATAGAAATACTGTTAGTGTGATTTTTCATTCGGTTCGCCCCATCAACCGTTACAATCACCATGCACGTAACGTAAGCTGGGCATACGAATAACCAAGATTCGGATGGTCTTTACATGACAGATTTGGACGTCGAACTCGAACAGTTCCAATCACTGCTCGACGAAAGCCGGCGCGCGGTGATCTTCACAGGCGCCGGTATCAGCACGGAATCCGGCATACCGGACTTCCGCAGCCCCGGCGGAGTCTGGTCGACAAACCAGCCGATCGAGTTTCAGGATTTCATGGCCTCGGAAGCGATGGTCGAGCCCCGTCGTGCACAGCACCGCCAGCGCGTCCTCGACGGAATGGACGATCGGCTTGCCCATGATGTTGAAGCTGGTGTTCAGCACGACCGGAATCCCGGTTTCCCGCCCGAAGGCGGACAGCAGGTCGCTCATCCACGGATCGCGCCCGGGCTCGACGGTCTGGAGCCGCCCGGTCCCGTCGGCATGGACCACGGCCGGAACCCGGTCCCGGACCGCCGCGCGCCAGGGCAGGGTCATCGACATATAGGGCGAGGGCTGGGGCCGGTCGAACCAGTCGGTCTCCCAGGTCGCCAGCCTTTTTTATCTGGTGCCGGTGGCAACGGCGGTGGAAAGCTATTTCCTGTTCGGTGAATCCCTGACACCGGTTCAGATCGGTGGAATGGTTCTGGTCATCAGCGCAGTCTTGACCATCCGCAAGAAGTCAGCAAGGAGCTAGGGAGGGTCCCCGGAAGCCGTCATCGGAAAATCCGGTCAGGCTTCTGTATCCAGCGCCAGCGCAAGCTGTTCCTGACGGCGGCGCCAGTAGCGCCGTTGACGGGAGATTGCCGCGTTGAGTTCCCAATGTCCCATTTTTTTTTTTAAAGAAAATGTTTGCTAAATTTAAATTATAATGATTTCAAGTATACATATTTTTTATGTATTTTTTTTATATCTTACATTTTTTTAGTTTTCTTTTTTGTCGAAGCTGATTAATTTTTTCTTTTTTTTAGGACTAATTAGACTTTTGTGCTTGTTAAAGGGCAAGCACAGAGTTGCTGTATTCATATGTACTAATGGTGAATGGGTTCGTTTTTTATTGCTCTTTATATTTTTGTATGTGTCATATGATCATGCTTTGTTGGACGCCACGGCCGAACCGCCGTCGCTGGTGTTGGCGTCGGCATGAGCGCGGGCGCGGCCACCATCCAGGATGTGCGCGCGACCACGGTGGCGATGCCGCTGGAGGCGCCGCTGAGGCACGCCAACGGCGCCCACTGGGGCCGCTTCATCCGCACCATCGTCGAGCTTGAGGACAGCGAGGGCCGCATCGGCGTCGGGGAGATGGGCGGCGGCGGCGAGTCCGCGGAGGCGTCGGTGCGCGCGCTCGGCGCCTATCTGAAGGGGCACGACCCGCTGCAGCTTGCATCAACCGACTTATTTTTCGGTTTATAAATTCCCCGAACCACAAACTCCCATTGGCCGGGATAAATATCACCTTCCATCGGCATCAAGTCGCCGATTTTTAAATTGTATCGTGCCGCAATATCTTCACCGATAATACAAGCATTTCGCTCTTTTTTGAAATTCTCTAATTCTTGTGGATCGACTAAAAATTCAGGATACATATCAAAATACGTTTCGGAGTCAACGCCCATGCGAGCGAAGCACTGGTTTTTATCGATATACACCCCGCCAAACCAATTGGCCGACGAAGCCGACGGCCTGGACCTTGCGCCGGGCCCGCTTGGAGCCGACCGCGGCGGCGTAGGCCATCAGTTCGGCCATCTCGGTGCCGGCGCAGTGGCGCGCGTCCATCGCCAGGAAGGAGACCCCGGGCAGGTCCGAGCACATTGAATAGGCGTTGTAGGCCGCCACGCAGGGCGGCCCCAGCTTCTGCAGCAGCAGGGTCTCGAGATCGACCAGGTGGTAGAAGGGGCCGGTCAGGTAGAGGATCGGCTCGCCGGCGCCGACCCAGCGGCCCTCCTGGGGGGGGGGGGGTAATTCGGAAAAATTGGAAAAAATGAGGTATTTGTAACTAACGAACGGTTGATAAGATATTAATGAAATTTAGAAGTATCTTTTGCTTTAAAGCTCTTATTTTAAATTTTGACCAGATTCGGTTACATTTGGGGGAGTTGGAGGGGGAAACCGGAATTCTTGGAAAACGTAAAAATTGAGGTATCTTTACCTTACGAATGGGTGATCGGATCTTAATGAAACTTGATATGTGACAGGAGCTTATGTCTCAGATACTCCATATTCAATTCGTACTTGAGTTCTTCCACCACCTCAATTACTGATTTGCTGGAATACTGAATTTCAGACCCATAGATTGGGCGGTGATTGCCACGTACATAATTATTTCCTGGGCTTCTGTGATGGTCCCAGACAAGAGACCAATATCGTCTAGGTAATCTATATTGCTTAGGTTAAAATCGGGGCTAACGTGCCCGTCACAAAAGCCTGATATTGTCCTGGACATTATCCAGTTAGCGACGAAGTTGAAAGGTACGGTTGAGAGGACGCATCCCTGTCTTACACAGTGCTCTAAGGCGCCCAGGGATTTTTTTACCCGAAAACAAGAGCCAAGAGCTTAAATGGCACTTGTGACGAGGCCGGAAGAGCCAAGAGCTTCTTCCCACTAAGTTTCATCACGATCTTCCTACTCTAACTGTTTTCCAAGATTTCCGATTTCCCCCTCCAATTCTGTCTAATGTCACCAGATCCGGTCGAGATTTGAAATAACAGCTCTGAGACACAAAGTCCTTCTGAATATCAAATTTCATTAAGATCGGATAACCCGTTCGGAAGTTGAAAATGCCTCACTTTTTCTGTAATTCGAGACTGCTATTGGTCTTTGAACGATCCTGTAAGAAGTCGTCTATGGCTACTACTAGCATCAAGGCATTCTTCTGGAAATTTAGAAGAGCAAGGCAGTCTGGAAGAGATGTACTGGGACACGGTTAAGCAAATATTCGGGTCTGTTAGTAAGTTTCAGAAAAATCTATTTTATCTAGGGAAAATAAATTAGATATAGACATTGCTTTGTGTAACAGAGGAAGGGGATGGAGGTGGTAGCTGAACATTGCTCCACCTCTGGTTTGCTGGTTTACTTATAGGAAGCAAATTATTTAATATGGTGACAATTCTTTGGATATTTTAAACAAAGTTTAACAGAATAGTGTGGTTCTAAGGAGAGGTTGTATGAAATAGATTGTCACTTTGAATTTATAATTGAAATGAGCTTGAGTCATCAAACACCTTTAGTCCTTAGCTTTATAAATTACGAGCAAGCGTTTGATTCAGCTAATAGGAGAGCGTTAGAAAAGTTCTTATCCTTCTATGGTATGCCAGATGAAAACATTAAAGTGGTTCGTGCATTAAAGTGGTTTGTGGGGTAATCGGTTGGAAGATAGACAAAGAACCCATAAATTTCCTCTATTTTCACGCCTATGTAAAGTTTGTCTTCACCATCCAGCTGGGCGGCAAAGTGAGAGTTGATAAGAATGGCAACCCCACCTGATGGTCTCCCTCTTCCTGAAGAGTTAGCAGGTACAGCAAATAGTTGGATGCAGTCAGTTAATTTCTGTAGAGAGACAGAGGAAGATATCAGGAATTGCTCCTGTAAACATAGCACATCATTAGAGAATAGTGCACTTTCAAGAAAGGGCAGTTTTTGTATAAAATGAATTTTCATGCCGCCATAGCTAAGTGGCGCCCAGCAGCTTTAACCTTGGGGGATCATATGGCTAAGTTTGCCCTTCGCAATCACTTAAATATTATTCATGATAGTAATTGTAACGATACGGCATGTATTAAATATTTAAAATCTGCAGCCAAAAGACATTACTATGTGACCGTAAATGGGATTTTCACTGATCCAGAAATAGTCTTGGCGCGTGTTAATAAAGATAGCTCATACCCAGAGACTTCATATGATACTCTAAAGAAAGAATTTCAAATCAATACTCATTACGACCCGTCCAGCTTTTGCCTGTACCACAGCATGACGGAATCCACGGACATAATCTTCACCGTTGCTATAACATACAACATCAATACCGGGTGGTATGTGTTGTAACATATTGTGAGTATGGAAATTACCACCAAACAAACCACGATCAAATCCTTGACAACGTATGATCATCCCATTCGGACGTTGACCGGCCGATAACCAATATTGCATGGCAATTTCATAAAACATGTCAGCACCACAATCCAAAAATTTGGTGTACGGTATTTGCAGCAGCGGGAGCCCGGGAGCGGCGCGACCGAAGTGTCCCCGAGCGAGCCGATGCACCCGGTCTCCGCCGCGCAGCAGAGGTCGTCTCCGCTGTCGCAGAACGAGTGGAGACCGTCCATGCAGTCTTCGAAGAAGTCGACGTCCTCGCTCTCACACTCGCGCAAGCAGCGGTCGACCTCGATGTGGTCCGGGCAGTCCGGGCCGGTCACCACCTGGTCCCCGACGTCGCCGAGACACTCGAGGTCGAGCGCGCAGCAGCGACGGTCCCCGGGCCGGCAGTCATGCAGGATGGGATGATTGCGGTCGAGCGCGGTCCGCGCGCGCGCTATAGTCCGAAACACTCCGCAATCATGTATATAGAGAGTGAACGGTGCCGCTTGAGTGTTATCATTTATTTATCTATATATATGAGGAGGTGCCTTTACGGACGAACGTGTTGTTGACAGAACAAAGAATAACAATCGACGACGACGAGCTACACGACGACAATGAGTGACAAATAATATAGAGTTTTTTTTTCTTCTTCTTTCCCATGATCAGGTCGTCCGCAAAAACAATTGATTCTCCTCCATCTTGATGTTTCATCTATTTCACCATATATCTTATGGTTTTCATATAATTGGCCTATTGTCTGTTTACAATCAAAGTTGTGCCTCCCAACAATACCGTTTCGTGTCCCATTCAAAATATTTGCCGCGTTTATATGTTATCAAGCATAACCGCTAAATTCCTCAATGTAAAATAAAGCGAATACGATCCAAAAAAGGGTAAATGTTGATTAACCTTCAGGTTTTCCGTTGATTAATGGGCGTTCGGATTCTCATTTTTGTTGTTGTAATTGTTTGGCCGGGCTCGCGTTGATGACGTTCGCGATCGCGACGGCGGTGTTCCTCCTGACGACGCCGATCGTGTTCAACGATCCGCTGCGACTCTGGAACACGATCCTGCTCACGCGCAGCGACTACAGCACCGAGAACCTCGCCAACGCGGTGGGTGTGCCGTTCGAGCACCCGCTGCGCTTCGCGTCGTACTTCACGCTCTACGTCGGCTCCCCGTTCCGCGTGATCTCGGTCGTCTTCGCGGCGATCAGCGCGATCGGCGCGGTGTGGTTGTGGCGGGCTCGCCGTCTCGGTATACGGCGCCGTATACGATACCGTATCACTGTGCCCAATATTACGGAGTAGTACGGCTCATTTACGGCCGTAAAATAGTCGTTTTTTCATCGTTTTCTGTCCGAAAACGTCCCATGAACGATGCCGTTTTGATCGACCTGGGTAGTTTGTGTACATGAAAAATCGTTTATCATTAGACTCCAACTGCAAAAAATCTTACACAAATTAAAGGTGTTCGATGGTATTTAATGTTGATATCGTTGTCTGTTTGTTTTCTTACATATGCCAACTGATGAGGCTGATTTTGAATATATAAGTTTAGTCTTACGCATCAAAAGTTACGAGCCGGAGAAAATTTGCGTTATATTAAAAAAAATAGGGAGAAACACCCCTAAAAGTCATAGAATCTTAACGAAAATTACACCATCAGATTCAGCGTATCAGAGAACCCTACTGTACAAGTGTCAAGCTCCCATCTACAAAAATGTGGAATTTTGTATTTTTGGCCAGAAGGCAGATCACGGATGCGTGTTTATTTGTTTGTTTTTTTTTCCCAGGGGTGATCGTATCGACCCAGTTGTTACCCTCCAATTTTTGGTTATTTAAAAAGGCAAACTAGAACTTTTAATTTTTTACGAACGTTTTTATTAGAAAAAATATACATAACTTATGTAACGAACTTTTATATTTGTATGTTTTTATTACTTATATGAGGGGGTTCACCCCTTGTAAATACCTCGCTCTTTACACTAAAGCTTAAATTTTGTCCCAATTCCTTAAGTCATTAAGGCCGGGTCACCCCTGAATCACAAAGGCCGTAGAATAAATAGTTGAAATTTATAAAGTTATTTTAGCGTAAAGGCCAAATACCCAACTCGTTAATTCGAAACAATGGCGACGGCACTTTTAGCGACGTCACTATGGAGGCCGGGCTATATTCTCTGCATCCGACTCAGACGGCTATCTGGGCGGATTTTAACCTGGACGGCTGGCTGGATATTTTCATAGCGAATGAATCTACTCCCAAAGGAGAAAATAATTGCGAGCTATTTCTTAACAATACCGACGGTACTTTCACCGACGTAGGAGCCGAAGCAGGTTTCAGCGAAACCGGATTCTTTAAAGGCGTAGATACCGGCGATTGTTTTAAAAAACAAATCAGGTGAAGCAAAACATGCCGCCTGTTCTGAATGTAGCAAAACGTCATCGACATGAGATGCACAAGTCAACTCATTACGTTTTACACGTTTATGCGCATGTAACGGTTGTAATTGCGTACACTCGTCAGCCGTGAAAAAATCTGCCTTCTCCGGTTTTTTACGCGGGACTCCCAGCGATGTCTGATCCGACGCCGTATCATGCTGCATCGCCCAGTTACCACACAGTTGCCGGAATCCTCTTTCACCCAAGACAACCGGCTGTTCGTTTTCAAGCAGCTTCAGCTTCGCTGTTGCCCAATTCATGCAGAGACGCGGCCAGTTTCGCGATTTCCTTGCGCAGCGGGTTCTTTGCGGCGGAAGAGGCCAGCGGCAGACCGTGATCCGCGCTTTGGCTGATCGGGCGGCCGCCATCAGGCAGTTGCACTTCGATCCCGATCTCCAGGCTCTCGCCCATGCGTTTGATCCGGGACTTGCCGTTGAGGTCGGTAAATTTCGGCGCCCGGTTGACACAGAAGCGCAGTTTTTCGATTGGCAGTTCCTCGGCCTTTGAGACCGTCGCCAAACATGAGCTTCATGCGGATGTTCGAGTTCAGCACCTGGTCGTAGGCACCCCACAGGCGCGGCGCGCTGAACGGGCCGCCGCCGGCAAGCACGTCCAGCACAACCTCACCCTCGCCGGTATGGAAGCCAAGGGCGGCGAAGCCCTCGCCCTCGTAATAGCTGAACATCTGGCCACCACAATGCCCGGGCATCGCGTAGTCGTAACGATCGATGAATGTGTCCGTATATTCGCTCGGCATCTGCAGTCCACGGGTCATAACGCGACGATTATTGCAGCTGAGTGTGAATTTGTTTAAGATATATACAGTTTTCCAAAATATCGTACAAGTTCATGTAACTCAACTTCTCCGATAATGTCGATCATTAAATCGCATCAAATCAACAGGCTGGGTAAACTCAAAATAAATACTGAAAAGTTGATTTTTTCAGTTAGAAATAATAAAATACTATATTCTAGAGCTGATGAAGACCTTAAAAATGGGTTAGGCCTACTTGTAATGAAAGCACATACTAAAGTCTCAGAAAAATTTGATTTGAAACTAAGATTAGTGGTCGAAAAGGAGCCGCTCGAGATCGTCGAGCAGGCGATCGACAACATCCGGCCGCGCGTCGAGGTCCGCTCGAAGCGGGTCGGTGGTGCGACGTACCAGGTGCCCCACGAAGTGAGCCGTCGCCGGCAGCAGACCCTGGCGATCCGCTGGTTGATCGACATGGCGCGGCAAAAGCGCGGCAAGCCGATGGCGCGCCGGCTGGCCGACGAGCTGTTCGATGCGTTCAACAACCAGGGCGCAGCAGTCACCAAGAAAGAGAACACGCACAAGATGGCCGAGGCGCTACTCATTACAACGCCTTAACTCTTCTAAACTTTTATGACGAGGAACATAAAACTAATAGTATACATTAGAAATTGAAGTACAAATTACTTTATGCTTTTAGCGAGACCTAAATAATAAAAGCAGACTGTCATAACAAATGTAGAATCAAAACTATTAAATATGCACCTAATTGCAGATCTAAGTATATACTATAATTTAGCTGGAAGGATTCTACGAGGTCATACTTACAAATAATCTTTTGATAATTTGCTAAATTACTCTCTTAGACCGGTTTATCTGGCAGAAATACTTCTGACCATCAGTATTTCTGCTGATGACGATCACTGTATATGCGACCGAAATATCCACTATATTTTCAGATTTTTTTATTATTTTTTATTGTCTAATAAAAAGATTTATCTCTATTCAAACTATTATTTAGTATCCTTTTTTGTGACACTTCCAGTAGCTGTGAAAGATATGTAATAAAATCATGTAACAAATAATTAACGACGAATTATCATGTTTTACATTAAAATTTAGACCAATTACGTTAAAACCAATAATGAATTTCACCAATTGGCGATTTAGCTTTGAAGAATGAGATAATAAATGTGCGTTGTAAAATTTTTCTGGAGAACGTTTTTTGGATAAAAGGTTTAGACTGGGAAACAACTTTGGGTTTATGGTACCCTTTCCAGTATGATTTCATTGGAGTCTTAGGACTTGGGTGGCTCTTTTAAGAATTTTCTGATGAGCTGGTATTGAAATAGGAGTGGATACATTATTTTATTTTTAGATTTATCTGGAGGGGCTTGGACCTTCATTTGAAAGTGCAGGATGAATGAGTTTTACGATAAAATATTGTATACTGAAAGTTACTGATGTCATAACTGGTATAAGACTATAAAAAGCTTTATAGATTCGTCTATTGTTGTCTGGCTACATACTCACTTTTGACTCCCAAATCAATACTCCTGTTTTTCATATACTTAACTTTTGTGTTTTCAGTAAAGCTATAATTTTCTATAATCCTAAAAGTATAGAGGAACATAATTAGTTGGTGTATTTGTGCTTGTTTTATTCATATATAGGATGTGAAGTAATAATTTATGTCCGTTTTAAGTTTCAACTTCGCTCTTTACGGCTCCGGCTTCACCAGCACCCGGGCACCCAGCCGGTCGCCCAGCGCGCGCATCTCCAGCAACGGCGTGCGGACCGCATGGCCGTCCAGGCGCGCCGCCGCCGCCTCGATGTCGGCGATGGTGACCGGGGCCAACGAGACTGGGGCCATCTCGTTCATCCGGCGATCTCGTGCAGCACCTCAAGACAGCGGTCGACCTCGTCGGCGGTGTTGTAGTGGGCAAGGCCGATGCGCAGCACGCCACCAGACTCTAGCAGGCCGAGGCGTTTCACCGGCTCCACGCGGATTTTATGAAATTTCCGGATAAGCTGCATGTGGTGTATGTCCTCATCCCTGTTCAAGTTGTAGTGATTTGAATACCTGTACTGACTGTGTTACTAGAGATAATGCCTAAGGTCCTCCTTCTTGTGGATGTAATACAGGATACTTTGAAAATTTAAGTACATAATTGTGTGATGCATGTGTAGATGGATGTTCTAGCTGTACTTCTTTGAGCGAATGTACTGATTCAAGTTATTGTGAATAAGTATCATATGATATAGACTATCCTGAAATAGATTAAATTGACAGATAATGACTCCAATTGAGTGAGAGTCAATTCTGGCATTAACCCCCCTTTATTAGGATTGTATAAAAATGATGTTTTGTTCATTTGTAAATAGATTTGTAAATGAAAAAGGTATTTTCCCAAAAAAGCTATTTTCCAAGATCTAGAGTTGCATAAAAATTTATTGACGTCCATGACGCATGACGTCCATGACGTCCTACTGCATATGAATTCTTTTTTGTCTGTTACAATTAAATTAATAGGTTTATTATTAAAAAATTTCATTTTCTTTTCAATCATCGTTTTTCTGCACCTAACTATAATAATTTATAATAATTTTACAGATTTTATAATAATAATATAATAATTATAATAATTTAGCCTAATCTTTCAAGAATCTTAAGCTGCTTGAGGGATTGCGAGACTGTAGGCAATCTGATCCGTTAGATAATACAGCTGACTAGCCTACTGGCTTCTGCTGTGTAGGATTAGGTCAAACACTTGGCCTTGTATCACTTACATAAAGTTTAGACTCATTTTTTTTCCTTTTAATTAAGTGGGCTAGCATACTAACACAGTCGGCTTCTTCAAGAAATTAAATATATCTTGAACTATGACTATAAGAAACTTATTATATCTTTATTTCTTATTCATGAAACTTGATTTTTCTCTTCGGGAAACATGTGGTTTGATATTTCTTTTCGTAAAACCAATTTTATTCGTAAAACTTGTTGCTTTCTGATTTCTGTTAGTGAAACTTTATTTATCTCGATTTTTTTCTTCGTGAAACTTGTTGTATGTTGAATTTTTCGTTCGTGAAACTTAATTTATCATGATATTGTTCTTTGTGATACTTGTTGCATGCGGTGACCAAACCCGACGGATGAATGTGTGACCGGCATTGCCGGCGAGCCGAGCAGAGGCGACTCGAGCGAGGGGGGCTGGATGACTTCGGGAGGGGTGAGGTAGCTTGCAGAGCAACGTTCGATACCAGATATTCGTTGCACTGCATTTGCCAAATCATCGCTGGGAACGGCCCCATGAGTCAAGAATCGCGTCCAGTTCGTTCCGGAATTGCTGGATTGGATGAAGTCTTGGGCGGAGGCTTTACTGTCGATCGGACCTTCCTTATCGAGGGCGAGCCGGAGTGTTTTCGTTTATGCGCGAGTGCCTTGAGGTGAACTAAATATGATGATGAGTGGGGACCTGGTATCACAATGGGTAATCGGAAAGAGGGATGAGGACAAATGATAGGGGTGAGCTCGGTCCGTCGTTGAACCTTGAACCTACCGTGTACTGGGAGTGCCTGCTGTAGTATTCCTGTCGTGTTTTCGTGAGTACAGTAGATAATATGCCTCCTGCGCTTTCTAAGGGTAGGAAAGCGTCATTTTGTCCGTGTATTCTCCAAGATACCATAGTAGGTTTCGTTCCGGTTTCCCCTTCTTCACCATTCGCAAGATCGTCAGTCTGATAAAAGTCGCTGTCGAGCGTGGCGGTGAGGGTATAGATATCGCCAGCCGGAGCGATATAGGGCAGGGACCAGCCACTGCGTATGGCGATCTTCCTGCTATCCGCGCCGGTCTGGCGGGTGAGTGACATGGCCGTTGCATCCAGTTGGAACCGCCCGCCCGCTGAATCCGGCTCGCCGACAAAATTATATTCGAAAAGCGGGGCGACCGTCGGGGACCTGTCGCTGGAATCACCCGGGTTGCACTCGGAGGAAACGCCGATATTCAAGGACGATCTTGTCATCCAACTCGTGGTTGCTGACCCACGGCATCGGGAGGTCCAATGCAGAGACGGCTGGGAGCACGCGCACCACGTCAACGGATGGCACGATAAGGCACGTGGATAACCCGTAACTATCTATTCTCACACCGAGAGATCGGGGGAATATCAAGTCATACATGCGTTTGCACGTCAGTGCAAGAGCGCCCACATCACAGTAGTGCACGTGCGCCACGATCAGTAGTAGCGCTTCCACAGGAAGGTAACGCCGCTGGTGGGGAAATTCAGGTCCGGGTCAGCGATTCCCGGCGAAAAATTTTACCCGGCTTCGACTACGACGATTGTGTCGCAATCCGCAACGACTCGACCGCCGCCGAGGTTCGCTGGAAGAACGCCGACATCGCTTCACTGCGCGGCAAGACGATTCGACTGGAGATCTTTCTTCAGAACGCCGATCTGTATACATTCCGTGCCGGCGGCGGCCCACCTGAAAAACAATAAATGCAATTCACCGGTGTCCCGAAACCGCTGCGACGGCGGCTCGTTGTTGCGGTCTGCCCAGACGGCACCGTCATCGGGTGCGGTGCCCTCCACGTGATGTGGCAAGATCTGGCCGAAGTGCGCACTCTTGCGGTTTCTTCGCAATGGCTTGGACAAGGAGTTGGTCATGCGCTCCTGAACCATATCGAGACGGATGCCCGCGCGCTGGGCCTCGAGCGCCTGTTTTGTTTGACCTTCGAGACCGCGTTCTTCAGTCGCCACGGTTTCGAGCCGGTAGAAGAAGAACTGGTCGATCCTGCCGTTTTCGCCCAGTTGTCGCTGTCGCCTTATTCAACAAATACAAACCATCAGATTCAATTAGCATTCTTTTTTATGCAGCCATTTCTTTTTGTGTCTTCATTTAAAAATCAACAAAGAGTTCTGAAAGCGTTTGCAATGTTATCTGCAAACGCTGCAGATATTCAACAAATACAAACCATCAGATTCAATTAGCATTCTTTTTTATGCAGCCATTTCTGGTTTTGGCTGCTTATATCAAATGAGTTGATGTCAAAAGTGTAGACAAAATCCCTTTCTATTGATTGAATGAATCCATGCTAGCAGATGATGCTTTACGCTAAAATATTTTTGATAATTTCAACTATTAATTCTACAGCCTTTGTGATTCAGGGGTTATTCTTCAAGAATTGGGACAAAATTCAAGCTTTAGTGTAAAGAGCGAGGTATTGAACAGGGGGAGAACCCCTTCATATTATACGTAATAAAAATGTACAAATATAGAAGTTCGCTACGTAATTTAATTCGTAAGTTACGTATATTTATCACTAATGAAAACGTTCATCAAAAAAGTTCTAGTTGCATTTCTAAGTAACCAAAAATTGAAGGCCAACTTGAGTTTGTTCTTTGCAGGAGTACTTTTTTATTAATTTTTGATACTCCGTCAACAATTAAAAAACTAAGAATTTACCAAGTAGCTAAGTTTGTTCTATGCAAAAGTGCTTTTTATTAATTTTGATACTCAGTCATTAATTAAAATATTCAGAATTTACCAAGTAGCTGAGTTTGTTCTATGCAAAGTGCTTTTATTAATTTTGATAATCAGTAATTAATTAATATATTTAGAATTTACCAAGTAGCTGAGTTTGTTCTATGCAAAGTACTTTTTTTTTATTAGAACTCAAGGACATCGTCAGTCTGCCCCAACATTTTTCTTTAAACGGCTATACGACTTATTCCACCGGTAAAATCTATCACGGCGGTTATGGCAGAAAAGATACGGATAAAGAGTTTGACGAATTGGGACCGGGCGCCAGCGTGGGCGCTAAACCAGCGCAAAAAATAGTCGGTGAAACCCCTGGCGGAAATCATACTTTAATGGATTGGGGAACTTTCCCGCATGAGGATGAAGATAAAGGGGATTGGATCGTCGCCAGCTGGGCGGTCGATAAACTCAATGGGGGTGGTGGTAAAGTATTGGGATATTTACTTCATAATATGCAGAACAATTGTACCTAACACATTTTGCATGCAGACCCGCTATACTTTATCCACCCCTCCCCTCTAATGTACAAATCTTTAGCCCAAATTTGTTTCTAAAGTAACAAAGAAACTAATGAAAAACCAGTTTGTTTGAGACAAGACAAAGACAAGTGATAGAGTATATGGGAAATGTATAATTTAGGCTATATACTTGCACATAAGGTTGGGGGGGTAAAGTCAGAAAACAATTCTTACTTCTTCATCGCCCGCGCAGCACGCAGTTGATCGACATCGAAGCCTGTCCGGTCCTCATGCCCGAAATCACCGATCGGTTTGGAATGTTGCGCGAACTCGCGCGTCTGACGGCAAGACGAGGAAAGCCGACACGAATGTTGGTCACATCGACCGCTTCCGGGCTCGATGTCGATTTGCAGCACGGCAAAAGCGGCAATGCGGACGTTCTTTCACGCGTTGCCGGGATCATGAAGGAAGCCCGGATCGCGCGTTTCACCATCGATCGGCAGACCGTTTTGCAGCTCCATTTGCAGAGGGAATGAAATATCTGGAACAAAATAAGTTTGATGAAGCCGAGGAACAGTTTCAGGAAGCGATTCGCTTGGACCCCGACCATGCCTTAGGAAACTTGATGATCGGATGGTTAAATTTCAACGAGAAACGATATCAAAAAGCGCTTCCATTTTTAGAAAAAGCAAATCGACTAAATCCTCATGAAGCAAACGCCCACTATTTGCTGGGCAAAACCTATTTTGAATTAGAGCAAAACGAAGAGGCGTTGTTGCCGCTTGAAAACGCTATCCGTCTGATGTCCCAAGTTTTTGCGCTGTAAAAAAGGCTTTAATTAATTGAAAAGGAACGTAATCTAAAGTATGGGGTAATCATCTAAAAAAATACCGTCTTATAGGTCCCCAGTGAGGGTGATCAAGCCTCCACGAGGACAAGACTTTGGATAGTGTGGTAGGCAGAGTTCGTATCTACTTAAGATGCTGCAAAAACTACTTTAATTAACAAATAAACAATATACAATACTAATGCACACTCGCGAAGAGTCTTGCTCTTCCTAGTTGGTACGTCCTCTTGAAGTTGAGTTCATGCTTATGCGCCTGAATACTATTTATATTATAGGTGATAAAAATTTATTAAAATATTTGACTCCCCCTCCTTTCCCAAATATCATAATCCTGTTTGAAAAATATTCTCCACTATACAGTTGTTGTTTTTTCTTGTTGACAAATATATAGTGCCATATTTAGCTAGATTAATTCATTTTAACTAATTTAGATTTATTTATTTATTTATTATTTATTATTACTTATATTATTTATTATCATATACAGATTTATTTATTATTAGATTAGGTTTATTTTTCGATGGGTCGGGGAGTCCAAGCAATTTATTCCAAATCGATGTGTCAACATGTGTTTACAAGTTTTTAATTAAAGACATGTTTACATGTTTACAACTTTTTAATTAAGCACATGTTTACAACTTACTTTTTTTTGTAGCATCTCAAACCTATATGATTAATCTTTCGTCAATCAGACAAATTCAAATTTCAAATACGAATTTCGTCACAATTAACCTAGTGCATAATTAATTTTGTTGAAAAAAAATTAGAGTCCAGTTGTTCCAGTGCGTCATCATATTCTGTTTCCTGAAAAGTCTGAAGAAGAAAGAGAATCCATCGCAATTGCCATGTGGGAAAACTTGGGCCGTGTCATGGCAGAAACTATGCAGATGGATCGTATTTTAAAAAATCCTGATTGCATTGAGATTGCAAATCCAGAAATTTTAGAGCGCTATCAAGGTAAAATGGGCTCTGCCATTTGTGTATCTATGCATTCAGGTAATTGGGAACTTGCAATGTGGCCATTGGCCTCAAAGGGGATGAAACCAGCTGGTGTATATCGTCTTGTCAAAAACCCCTTAGTTTGGTCCAAGTCCTGGCCCTGGCCCTCGCGGGGGTCCTGGCCGGACTGGTGATCGGCGCCGGCGCCACCTATCTGGTGACGGCCCTGATCGGCGACCAGCTCGGCTGGCGCAGCGTCGCCGGGCTCTATCCCTTGCCGCTCCTGGTGGCCGGCGCTTTCGGGGTCCTGACCAGCCTGGTCTTCTCGCTCTGGCCGATCGCCCGGGCCATCACCATTCCCGCCGCCAGCCTGTTCCGCGACCTGGTGGCCCCGGTGCACGGCCGGATCGGCGCGGCGACCTGGGGTACCCGACCCCGACGACAGGCAACGCTGCGAAGAGGCCGCCCAGGCGACCCAACTGCTCGAATCCTTCCTCGTCGAAGTATTGCGCACCCCGCCCAGCGTCACTATCACAGAATTCACCGCCGCCGCTTTCGACGCCCCCCTCCTGCGTTTGGAGGCCCAGGTCGCCGACGAGGACGGCGATCCCCTTGAGGCCTTTTGGAGCCAGACCGAGGGCGTCGAGCTTTTCTTGCGGCCGCTCGAAATCGAAGACGGCGTCGCCGCCGCCGAAATCATCCCCTTCGGAATTTCTAGCAATATTTAAAACAAAAAACAATGAAAAAATAAATATGAAAAAAACTGAATATGCAAATGTCGTTATAATTATTCGTGTGCGGAAACCCAAAAACCAAAACATGCAATAATTCTCAAGCGTTCAGAAATTAAATAAAAAAAACAAGTTTTTTTTTACTGGAAGCAAGGAGCGACATTAAAACTTAAAACAAACAGAAATTACTCCGTATATGAAAGAGGCTGTTCCCTCCTCAACGCCCCGCTCTTTACGCTAAATCTTTTAGCTGTTTTAAAGTAAGGTAAAACTGTAACCTTAAAAACAAAAAATGGCGGCAAAAGTATAGCCAAATTGGGAGCAGATATGCATTTTGACGGTCTTTGTTCTCTAGTACGACAATAATTTCAGATTAGAATGGAGAATCAGAAGATCAGATCAGAAGAAGATTAGAATGGTTTGCAGAGGTGAATTGAATAACATCCTGATCTCAGACAGATTTTAGAAAGAGTCATAGTGCAATGGACAACATAACCAGAATAGAAACAGACATGACAGATGCTTTACAGCAGTGTGATGTGGAAGCAAGCCAAGTTTTCCGACGAAGCCTGCGCCGGGCTATCACACACTTGCTGCAAGGGACCTCACGGTCGCTGCTCCAATTATAGCGGTGTAAACTAAACCCGGCACACAATGAGAAACAGTCTTCCTCTGGTGACCCATGAGTCATCTTCTTGAAGTCCACACATGGATAATACCAGACGCCTTTGGCAAGGAGAAATTTGTCATAGCATCGGTGATATGCCAGTAGCATCCTCGAGAGAGAAATTGCTCGGGGACTCGACATGAAGATACTATTGCATGACCGTTACTTGCAGTTAGAATGAGTCTTAAAGGCGATATTTTGCTTACCGGCTTTGGTGATTAGACTATCATAACTGGACACTTTATCTCAGAATGAGACTTCCCATGTGCCTGAACATAATTACAAAAGGGTAAAAAAGGGAAACAAGTTAGAAATTTGAAACATAAGGTGGCAAAAAAATGCATTTTATAATGAAACATTTCCCAACTAGCCATTTAGGTAAAAGAAAAGAAAAAAATATCACTTTTGAATAAAGCCGTGTTTTTTCAGTATATATATCCTTGAAAAGTTTATCTTCAGCATTTCTTCGTCTAATAAGTATCATCCTGTCATGTAATTTACTTCCTACAGAAATTACTAATGTCTCTGTAGTCGACCATATTCATAAGCTTATCTCTAACTTTGCAACTACCAAATTTCAAAAAACTTCTTCACCTGAAAAGAGTTTTTCCACACTTTTAGTTCAGCCTGAAACGGGGGAATATATTAAGACTTAGAAAGGTATCGAGTGAGGGGGAAGGGGGTAGTGGTGCAGCTGTGCTGGCCTGAGCTGCCTTATGGACTCAACATGTGCACAATCATTTCAGAAGAATAACTGTGTGGATTCTAAACTAAGAGGATGTTTTGATTTGAGAGAAAAATGGGTACAAGAGTTAAGAGATGAAGGGAAGATAGAGACAAGATTAGTGAGGACAGATGAAAATTTAGCAGATGTATTCACAAAAGTATGCAAGACATGTGATTTCAAAAGTAAGATATGTCAGATAGATGAACAGGGGAAATATTAGTAGAGTAGAGATGTGAGTTTCGTCATGGCGCAAAAAGAAAAAATAATTTTATTTTTGATTGAGATGACTCGCATCTTTGTGGTCAGCTACCAGCAGTGGGCAAAAAATGCAGAAAGCGACCAGGATAACCATTTTCTTCATAAACCCAGACCTCCCAAGGTTTTACTAGGTGTTTTATTGACAAAATATTTGAGGTATTATACTACTTTTGTTGCCATGCTGCAAGGGCTTTTCGTGCGATAGGGGTTGCAATTTTTTGCAATGCCTGGCATACTTCCTGAATAACCTCCTCATGAAGGTGAGGATGTTCAGGATCAATGAAGTAAGCCAAAGACTTATAGATCTTAGTACTTAAATGAGACCTTAACCCTGCTCATCCATCCAATCACAAAGGTCAAACAGCATAGCCATACACAATCAACCATAAAGAATAATCCATGGACATGCAGTTGTGTCATGAGTAAGTATAAGTCATCATTTACCAAATATTAAAAACAGAAAAAAAGACAATAATTCAGAAGCAACAACCCAACACAAGGGCTCATCAGGAGAACACACTTGCCTATAGGGTTTTGGCATAAAGTATGGGTTGGAAAACTGGTTTAACCTGTACTTTCAGTCGGTTTAGCACATTCTCAAAATGTTGTGTCCCCTCTCTTTAACCCTTTCCTTATCACTAATTGTGGTCCCGTTCCTATCTTTAACTAGAACAAGTCCGGATTGGCTACTCCCTCTCAATTTATTAGCATGCCAATACAGTATTTTACTATTATGGCGTCTAGATCCTCGGCAATTTTATCCATGGCCTCCACTTCACATCTCCGTAATTCATATTATTAATCTTCCTCAACTTTCTTTACATTACTTTAAACATGAAGCTTTTTCACTAATTTTCCTAGCTAAAAAGAACAAAGTATCAGATATCTTCTTTCAAAGATATTTGGGAGACCTCCTTTCCCCTGCAGATACCGTTTTGGTGTCACTCCTCCAAATGGCTGCTCACCTATTTTGTACTTACCGTACAGATGTCTGTGTTGCTTCACGCTATATTATAACCGCAAGAGGCCATCAACAGACTCTTAAAAAAATATACAAAAGAAACCTTAAAACTCTAGAAGAGAAAACAAATAAAAACTACAATTCCCTCAAGTCGCTGCGTTCTGATGCCCAGTCAAATCTTAGGATTGCTCCATCCTTTTCGGAGCCCTGATTTCTATGTGACCTTTCCTCAAAACTGACTCGTATAAATTGGTTTTGATCTTTAATATACATACTTCCTTTTTCATGGAGTTAGATTTCATGACTCTTATCTCACTAAAATGAAATCCAATCTGATTTTGCTTCGTGCCAAACCACTATAAAAGGAACAAGATTTTACACAGACATTTCGACGAGAAAGATGTGTAGAAATACTTGATTCTCGTTCTTTTTCTTGGCTTCCCTGTGCTGCTCTGATCAAACAAGCTAGTTGCTTATTTTGCGACGAAAAAGTGCAAGGTGTCACGCCCTTCTGACATTATGCATGCAAATAGTGCTTTTTCATTTAGTTCAACACCCCTCTCAGCAATCCCCTTAAACTTTCGCCTTAATACTGTTAGCCTAATTAGCAGCAGTCGTAGTAGCAAGAGTACTAGCAGTAGTAGTATACAGAAAGTGCCTTTTGCTTAGTTCAACGTCTCCCTTAACATACCCTGAAAGTTTCAGCTTAGTACCCTTAGATTTAGCAGTATTAGTCGTCGTAGTAATCAATTTCTACGTCATCAGATAGTATCGCTACCGAAAGAGCAGTCGAATCTCTGAACCGTGCATCAATATTGCATCCATTTCGAAGAATGTCTTTTATAAGTTGATAATTTTTTGATTTAATTGCAAAATATAATTCTAGTATTTTTGGGTTAGCCATTTAATTACATAAAATCAAATCCAGACCAAATATATTTCAGAATCAATGTATTGCACCTATGTACTCAATCTACTGATATTGCCAGTAGCTCTTCTAAACTCCGGAGAAATCTATTTTTAAACAGTCCGGCCAAATGGCCGAACCCTTGCCCTGTTCTTTTTAAAAGGCGAATTTGAGTTCAGCCAGGATTTGCCGTTGAAGGATATCGCCAAAGATATGTTGTTGGATTTCCTCGTCAAAGAGGTTGGTAACTTTGAGCGAAGACTCGATTTTCCCGTTGAGCCAGCGATAGCCTAAATTCAAGTTGACCAGGTTGTAATCGTCGACCGGGCCGTGGAAACGGCTATCCAGAACATCGGTCCAAAACGAACCATCGGTGAAGTTATATGCCAAGTTGCCTTTAAATTCCCTTAATCTGCAAATAGATAGTCCAAACTTGTTTCTAAACTATTATATTTTTATCTTACTTAGGTATATTTTATTAGCATTAACCAAACTTCACTTCTCGAGTGTTTCTCGTATAATACTTAAGTACCAAGGGTTTTTGCGATGCAAAGATTAAATCAGAACATTAGCTATTTATCCGTCTGAATAGGACCAAGCTCCGTACTGAAAAATACATTCATTTGCGAGATGCAATTGTAAATGACGGTAATACCACTAACGTTGGAAGATTAACGATTTTACCTTAATCCGAAGCTTCAGACCATTCTAGCAATGCAGCCGCCCTTTGCCATCGACGCGCACGTTCGGGATATTCAGCGAGGTCCGGGTGGGGCCATGTGGATTGGCACCGCAAGAGGGCTTCTCCGCTATGAACGCGGAGACTTTGAATGGTATCAGCGTGCCGATGGATTGCCTCACAGCCGGATTGATAAGGTCCTCGCCAGTCCCGATGGGTCGGTCCTAGTTGGGGGAGCCATTGCGGGGAATGACTATCAACGGGCCGTTGCCACGGCCTACATGGGGCGTCAAGCTCAGCACTTTTCCAGCCTTTCGAAAAAGGCATGCACGCTCTGAGAATGGCAGTCCGAAAGCAGCAACCGGATTCACTAGAGGTAGAGGAATGACAGAAGTATGGAAACTTTAGTGGGAAATGTGACGTCCAGACTGTGTTCACATTGGTCTTCTGATGCTAGAAATGACGGATGTTTCATATCACACAAGCAACCAACAGAAAGAGCCTGGTATTTTAAAGCGGTAGAGGGACTACAAAGACACACAAATAATTATCGACTTTGTCGAGCAGTTTTTGCTGACAATATTGCTAAAGAGGAGGAGATATCGAAGTCGTAGTAACATATTTTGTTCGAAACTAAGTGCGTGCAAAATAAGACTCTCCAACATGATTATTATGTGCTGCATTAACTAGTATCAATAATCACTATAGTTTCGAAATTATGATGTTCTCTAAACGCAACTATTACAGAGTATATGTATTTTAGTTCGGTAAGTTCCATCATCATTCTTTGATCTCGTTGTGAACATCACATGCAACTTGAACCCGTATTAAGTGCGCACCAAACCACCCGCATCGCCGGTTCCGGATGATGCAACTGCTGGCCATCTCCCTGCTGGCGGGTGCAGCGGTATCGGTCAGTGGCGGAATCGGATTCGTAGGCCTGCTGGTGCCGCACCTCGCCGGATACGTCGTCGGCTCCCGTGCGGTCAGGCTGCTGCCCGTGGCGGCGTTGTTCGGTGCGATAGCCCTCGTCGGTGCCGACACGCTCGCACGCTCGATCACGCAGAGCACCGAGGTTCCGGTAGGAGTGATCACCGCGCTCGTCGGCGCACCGATCTTCGTGTTCATGCTGTATTGGAATGATAGACTTCATAAGCCTTTACTTATACAACGTCTAAACTTAGTCCTATGTGGCCCCTTCAATTTGTATGTAGTGAACTTTTAAGTTGAGTATTCTCTGGGCTAATTATACTAGTTGTGCTGGATATCTTAATATATATAATTTCATCATCATCATCATCAGTAGAAGGCAACTAAATTTTATATAATAAATAAGAGAGGATCTTTGTGTGATGGCAAATATTTTTTTAAATCTGCGCTTGGAATTGATGATAGATTTGCAAGTCGAAAAAAGCTCGTCTGCGATGGGCCGACCGAGTTTCGCCGCGTGGCGCGAGAGATGTGCCGCGAGGGCGTGGACACGCTGAAGATCAACCCGTCGGGCGACGAGTTGGTACCCTACGCCAAGGCGCAGCAGACCGTGATGATGGAGGACGAGATCCAGGCGGTTTGCGAAGTGGGCCTGGCCCACGGCAAGCGCATCGCCACCCACGCGCGCAGTGCCAAGTCGGTGAAGCTGAGCCTGAAGCACGGCTGCGAGGTGATCTACCACGCCACCTTCGCCGACGAAGAGGCGCTGGCCCCGCAATGAACCGAAGGCGCTGTAGAGTGCCTCCGTGTTCTCTCCCACTCTCGCCAAGACCGCGCTCGCCGCGACGGTTCTGCTGAGCGCCGCGTCGGCCCAAGCCGACCCATCTACGCGCCCGCCCAACATCATTTTCATCCTGGCCGACGATCTCGGTTGGGGCGACCTGGGTTGCTACGGACAGCAGAAGATCCAGACGCCGTGTTTGGACCACATGGCGAGCCACGGGCTGCGCTTCACTCAGTTCTACGCCGGCTCCACGGTGTGCGCGCCGTCGATGTCCGCCACGATGGGCGTCAGCTACTCCCTGGCCGTCGCGATCGTGGTGCTGGTCGTGTTCAGCTACGTGTTCCTGGGCGGGACCTACGCCCACGCCTACACCAACACCGCGCAGGGCCTGGTGATGCTCGTCGTGGCCTGCCTGATCTTCGGCTTCGCCGCCTCGCAGATGGGCTCGCCGGCGACGGTCGTGGCCTCCCTGAAGGCCCAGGACCCGCGCCTCGTGGGCCTGACCTTCCCCGGCAGCCCGTTCTACCGCCACTGGGCCGAGGTCCTGATCATTGTAACATTTCTTAACTATTTGTTTCCCATACACAATAAACTGTAAGGCTTATGTAAGACATTGGGCATATGTTGTTCACATAGATTCTTCATTGTGAGGTTAAAACGTGTTCCGTACTGCCGTTATTTCGCTGGGTTTAATTGTTGCCGCATCCACCGCATCTGCGGACTGCGCCCCATTTCCACGCAGTAATTTCATCGGTGCGTACACTCATGATCAAGTCATTCAATACGTTGATCGAGCCCATGGTGGTGACTGGACCCCTTATCTAAACGCTTGTCAGGCCTAAAGGTCTTATCTGACATTTCACACTTCTTGAAAAAAATTTCTAAAAGTTGTTTGCAAAGCTCTGAAGAAGCTCTCTTCAAAGGGATGAACAGTAGAGTATATTAGTTAAGGGGGATCAAATTGTGATTGAACATACGTTGCCCAAGCTGAATCTCCCTTTGAGATTAGCTTAGCGAACAGCTTTTGGCAATTATTTCAGAAGTTGAAAAATGACAGATGACCTTAAAGCAACTTAGGGCGGTATGCGTATACAATTATGTAAGGTGTTCTTTTCCTTTTCTAAACCTAATTCACCATGTTCATTACTTCCCCAAGCAAATAATTTTCCACTTGCAGTAACTGCAATAGAATGTTGGTATCCTGCACCAACATTTGATATAGTTTTTCCAATCAAATAATTTACTAATTTTGGTGTGTGCAAATCACTTTGAGTTCCATGTGCCAGTCGAAAATAAGTTCCACGACCCCAAGTGTATAAATTATTCAAATCACTTATTGCAATAGAATGAAATGAACCACATTGGATAGAACGAATTCTTTTCACCCTTAAACTTGAAAGGTCATAGAATGTTAACGAAAATCACACCATCAGATTCAACATATCAAAGAATCCTACTGTAGAAGTTTCAACTTCCTATCTACAAAAACCTAGAATTTAGTTGTTTTTCCCAGAAGACAGATCACGGATACGTGTTTATTTAAATTTCTGTTTTTTTGTTGTTTTTTTTTCCCAGAGGTGATTGAATCGACCCAGTGGTCCTAGAATGTCACAAGAGGGCTCATTTGAACTGAAATCAAAAGTTCTAGGGCCCTTTTTAAATGACCAAAAACATTGGCGTCGGCAACCATGCTGGGACAGACGTGGAGTATGCCGTGTGGTATTGCACCAACCGGTTTAACCGGTATGCAGCACGCTGACGGTGAAATTCTTGGTGCACAGGCAGCGGAGCAGTTTGGCGTGCCGTTTACGCTATCCACCATGAGCATCTGCTCCATTGAAGATGTGGCAGCACACACCACGAAGCCATTTTGGTTTCAACTTTATGTGATGCGAGATCGTAAATTTGTCGAGGCGCTCATCGATAGAGCCAAGGCTGCCCGATGTGGTGCCTTGGTCTGATCTGCAGACCTTGCTGGACGGTCAGCCGTCATTCATGTCGACTGCAGAAGATCTCGTTCCGATAGCAACGGTACTCAAAAATATTCGACTGGCATATCCGACGGCTACCGTCGAGCGGATCGATTACCCATCCGTCACTGGTGGCGCCTATATCGCCCATTTGGCCGCAACAGAAACCGGTTCCGGCATTAAGATTGCCATTGACCCGGAGACTGGCGATGTCCATGCGGCGCCTGCCGTCATCAAATTCTTTGCGGCTGTGGTCGCACTTCATCATGAGAATCAGCCTGAGGGCTGCTGCTGCTTCCATTCGATTCACCGGAATATGGTCAAATGACTGTGCCAGGCACTCCAGTCCGGCGGCCTTGTCAAGGAGATACAGCAGAAGTCCTGCTCGTCCTGTCAGTGGCCCCTCAAGTGCCGTCAGTGTCCGGGTCAGCAGTCGCCGCAGTCTACTGTTGATTGTCATTGGATTCTGATGGCGAATCAGCTGTTCACAGCATTTGAGCCTCAACCGCTCGGTTGTGATTGTCCGTGGAGCAGACCGTCTGATCCGACGGTTCTGCACCACGACATGGCCGGCCGTCACGGCGCAGGCAAAGTTGTGATGCGCACCGCGCCTGAAGGTACCGGTATCATCGCAGGTGGTCCGATGCGTGCCGTGTTCGAGATGCTGGGCATCAAGGACGTGGTCTCCAAGTCGATCGGTTCGCAGAACCCCTACAACATGATCCGCGCCACCCTGAACGGCCTGCAGAAAGAGCAGAGCCCGCGCTCGGTGGCTCAGCGCCGCGGCAAAAAGGTTGCTGACATCCTGCCCAAGCGGGACGACGCACCGGCAGCTATCCGATTTTTTAGTGCAGCAAAGCGATTTTTAAGAATTTTTTCTGTGATCTGATCAAATTTTGCAGCTTTGTACTTATCTGAATAGGTACTTAAATACTGATCGATGAATTTTTGGATCTTATTAATTTCTTGATTACGTAAAGTGAAGTAGTGACTTTTAATCCACTTAAGCTTAGCCATCGATTGATCGTGTTTTTCAAGCCTTTTTAAAAGTAAGTGAGTCCTTTTTAAGTTTGAAAGCTCAACAATCCCTTCGATGATACCAAAGCCCAAAAAAGCTATGACATATTACTAAAGCTTATCCCTTTCGGCCAACCATCTGGGGCTCAACGGAAAACAAATGGTCCACTGTTAGGGTGGGAGGATGTCGTAAAGAATGATTTAAGGGAAATAGGAACTTTCTGGGAGGGTGTAAAGGCGAATGATTTGAATAAATTGGGATGGAGGAGGAGCGTGCATACATTTGTTGGTCTCAGGTGGCTTGGTGTTGTGGCGAGTGGTTAGTAGTAATAGTAATTAGCAAAAAGCCAATGAGAAATTTGTGGTTTCAGACCATTTATCTTATCTGTCTCATTTGTTTGTCCGGTCTGTCTCTCTGTCTGCCCGTCTTTCTGTTTGTCTGTATGTCTATCTGTATGGTTCGGCTGGTATGTCTGTCAATCTGTATGTCTGTCTTTCCGTATTTCCTGTATGTCTGGTTTGTGAATCTCTCTGTCTGTCGGTCTGTCTGGTGTGTCTTGTCTGTGTGGTGTGGTCTCTCTGATTCTTTTGGTCTGTCCGTCTGTCTTTCTGGTCTGAATTTTTGTCTGTCTGGTCTGACTTTTTGTCTGTCTGTCTGTTTCTCGCCGTAGCTCCGAGCACATAATGTTCACAACAAACGTCCGAAGGACTCGCGACTGTCCATCTGGAGGTCTTGCCTACATTATCAAGCGGCGGCTCTTTTTTTGTCTCCCCAGTGCTCTGGCTCTGATGAAAATTATTTAGCTATCAGAATTGGTGACATAGTGATGATCAATACATAATTGCCGCACAATAAGAATACCCTTGCTTCTTTCACTAGTTTTGCCAAGGCTTGTAACAAGTTAGAAAATCTGATATCTGGTATCGAAAAGCTAGGTTTGGGCTGTCCTCGGAGTGTACAGTACCGACGACGGAAACTACTTGGGTTGTCCCGTAGAGAGCTGCTGCGACATCGCCTGCGGTGAAACGGATTGCACGGCTCCGGCCGCTCCCTTCGTCATGCAGCAACTTTTCGAGACCGACGGCGGAAGCAACATCATTCGCTTCTCGTGGGTCCCGGGAGACACCGACTACGAGAACCAAATCGTGACGGTCGATCAGGTCGACCAGTTCCAAGTGCCGCCCCAGTTCGCGGGGATGTTCCTACGGGCGAACGTCGCCTCCTCGTGCCCGATGTTGAGTCGATAACGCTGAGTGATGCCACCGCGACTGACGATGACGGCGCCGAAGAAGCCGAGGCCGCTCTCGCAAGCGTCGATGCTGAATTTGGCCGCACGACAGACCCCGTTCGCATGTACATGCGCGAGATGGGTACGGTTGAGCTGCTCACGCGTCAGGGCGAGATCGAAATCGCGAAGCGTATTGAGGCTGGCCTGAATCAAGTCAAGTACCACATGTCGCATTTCCCGCCGACCATCGAAGCACTGCTCCAGGTCGCGGACAAAGTCATTTAAAGAGCCTTTACGATATGTAATCAGGGCACTGCCCTGAGTAGTATCCCCTCAATTCGTTTAAAAACTTCAATAGTCACTATTCTTTTCTTCTTTTATGGTTTAAGATGACGAAGAAGTTTAACGGCGATCCCCTGAAGACTCGAATCTTCAAGATGATGTTGTATGTTACGCAGTAGGAAATGCTAAATTTATATAGGGCGACGGAATCTTGCGTGACTTGTTTGTCATATGTTTCGCTTCAGCATTATTTTTGCATTGGAAGGATAAGCATCTACATCGAACCGTCTTGCGGCGCGGGCGTGCTCTGCTGCGTGGGATACGCCTGGACCGGCGCGGACCGCACCGAAGTGCCCGCGGCAAGGAAACCGAGCGCCATCAGCCCGCAGCACGACAGCAGCAGGAACCCGCAGAGCGATACCAGCACGATGCCAAGGGTCCGCTTGCCGGACGACCCGCCTCGCGCGATGCCCGCCTCCCGCAGGTCCGCCCCGCACTCGGGGCAGGCGAGCTGCTCCAGCCCCCGTACCGCGTAGCCGCATCGGCCGCAGGCCATCTCCCCGTCCGCGCACTCGAGACACTCTTCTTGGGACGAGAGGCTCCCGGATGCGTCGTCGCTTGCGACGCGAACGGAGACAGCGTCAACGATCTCTCGGACGCGGTCTTCAACTTGTCCTTCCTCTTTCGCGGTACGCGATCACCTCCCCACCCTTACCCTGCCTGCGGCCAAAGTTCGGAACCGGAACTCCGCTGCCGCGAGTCGTCTTGCAGCGACGCCTAACAACAAGAGTCTAGCAGGCGGCCAGGCAGACAAATCTCGACGAAAAGCCGGCGGCGGCTTCTCTTGTTGCGGGCGAGCGATTTCCCACCGAACAAAAAGAACCAAACTGCCCAGGCTTATCGGAAATTCCGCGACAGCGGCGGGCGTTCGGTGCTGGTTCCGATCCCTGAATGGGAACGCATGATGATGATCCGCGAGTTCCATGCGCATCATCGTAATGACCCTGGCTTTGCGGATTGGTTTGAGCAAGCCAAGTTGATGTCCGGCCTGATCTCAATCGTGCAGCTTCTGCGTCTCGATCTCCTCGGCCGCCCGCTGCCGCATATGGCGCGCAAGAACGATACTGTTCTTTTCTTGTGACTGTGGTTTTGAAAAAAATATTTCAAAAGAAAGGTATAAAAATATAAAGGCTGTGTCAGCCTAAATCAAAGGAAGAGGCTATGTTTATATGAAGGGACAAGACGAAGACTATTTCTCCTAATTCTCTCGGACTGTGTTTACCTCAACCAGCTTTCTTAATAACATCAACCAGCCAAATTTAGCCAGGCTTTTAACATTACTCATACCGTAGATAACACCTCAAAGACTTTTTTACCTATGCTATGTGTATACTTTTACTGATCGCTATGACCCATCATTAGGCCTCGGAGGTTGACTCTTTGCTATGAAGCTTCGGTATTAACACCTCTGGGGACTGAAATCCTAAATGAAGAATGAACATTTTCAGGTCTTTTGGGCCTTTCATAAAGGATTTTTCTACGCTAAAATAAATCACAAAACGTTAAAATGTAAAATGTAAAACCGTTAAAATGTACCGTTAAAAAACGATAAAATGTAAAAACCAGCGTTTTTGTCTGATTGAGATAATTGTGTGTGCAAATAGTTTGTATCCAAATTATGTTTCTATTCTGCAGGCATGGGGTTTTTCTCGCTTGCCAGTCGCAATGTTCGCATCACTGCGCAAATCACTGGTTCAGAAGACAGTTTCATTTTCCGTGCTTCACCCGCCGCGTTCAACGGTAAAGATCCGATCAAGGGTGAGAACGGTCCCGATGGCCATCGCGGCGTGGAAATTTTCTTCTCGTCTCCAGAAATCGAGAATTGCGTATCTGCCGGTAACGCTGCCGCTAAGTATTTTCCTCTGCCTGTAATCGTCGAGGGCGCAGAAGCCGAACGCAAGGACTTTCTCGATAGGCTCTCAATAACCTGACACCCGGTGAATATGCAGATCACTGGGCTTTAACCCACCAGAAAATTGCAGAAGCTGTGGTGTAAAGATCGGGGGACCCTCAATGATGTTATTTCCCTCAACTCTAATGGGATACCTAAGGGGAGAAGGTCAGGCGTACACATTACAACGAAGAACGACCACACAGTTCATTAGGTTACAAAATTCCAGCAGTATTCGAAAAGGAAGCTGCCTGATATGATGTTATTTCCCCTAACTGAAGTGGGTTACCTGTGGGAAGAAGGTGGCGAAGCTGCCGGCTCGAAGAGGCACTAGAAACAGTTTCAAAACCCTGTTTGGTAACCAAGAAACGATTGCAGTCCAGTCTCGCCCTTGCTGGCAACACCGTTCTGAAACTGGTGCTAAGCTTGCCGGCGACGCGGTCGTTTTCTCTGACTCTTCTGCGTCTCCGCATCTTCCTTGACGCGCAGGAGCGTGTTGGCCCAATAGGCCTCGTACTTCCCAATCCAGCGCTCGATGACATCACGCAGGGGAGCGGCGTTCAAGGAGTTGAGCCGTTGGCGTCCTTCAGCTTCCAGATCTGCCGCGGGCAGCAGAACCTCTTCGAGGTGGCGAACAAGTACCCGAACGCGCACCTGTCGACGAGCATGGACCCGAGCTACTTCGCCAACATGATGGACATAGCCCTCGGGACGATCAAAGGCGTCGCGCGCCGCGACTCCTACGAGGGCATCAACGACGGCACGCGGATGAGCTACCGCCGTGAGGACATCACGAACTACATCCGCCCCAGCGAGCTCCGCCGCTACGAGTTCTCCGACCTCGACAAGGACGGCCAGCCCGAGCTGGATGAGAATAGTCACATAAGACAAGCTTCTAAAAAAAAATGGATTGTATTGAGATCTTAATTGTTGTTGACGACTTTTGGCGATATTTTGAATGTAAGACTTGTCTTCAATAATACATTGATAAGGTAAACGAAACCGTAGTCTAAATGATTTTTTAATAGTCCTATTTTCTGTGTATATTCAATAGGGGGGGGGGAGCATTCGGTCATGCTCTATGCATGTGCGCATACACGACCACCGTCCTCCACCCTTCCTAAGTTGGTTCCGTATTTTTGGGTATTCTGCCGGCGGCCCGCGACCCGCGCCCTGCCGATCATCATGCTGACGGCGAAGGGCGAGGAAACCGATCGGGTGCGCGGTCTCGACGCCGGCGCAGATGATTACATCAGCAAGCCGTTCTCGCCGAATGAGATGGTTGCGCGCCTCCGCGCCGTCCTGCGCCGGAGCCGGCCGGCGACGGCGGAAGACACGCTCGAGTATGCGGACGTCGTCCTCGACCTCGCGGCTCACCGGGTGGAGCGGGACGGCGAGCGCATCCATCTGGGGCCGACGGAATTCCGTCTGCAGGCGCTGTGACATTGAAGTTAGTAATAATCCAAGTCCCGGCTTATTAAAGAGGCTTTAAATCAAAGTATTTAAACACAGTCATAGTCATTAAACAGTATGAAGGGTACAGACAAATGATTTAGGAGGACAATATTAGAATATAACTTTTTTTATTTTGTTCGTTATTGCTATGGCCAGCACAAGTAACGCCCTTTGTTCAAGTCTACAAAATTAGAGTATTTTAAATTATACTTTATATTTTTGAACACAGATGTGTGAAGAAAAAAGTTACAAAATCTCTCGTCAATCTGGCTTATAATTGAATTGCTATGGGTAAACTGGGATGTAATTTTGGTATCATCCATTATAAATGCATCACGTCTACTTTAAAATCTTGAGCTCCAGATTTTATAATTATATTTTGAGAAAATCGCTTCTTTTTAAAATAATTTAATGTGTAATGCTTCTAAAACACAGTTAATATCTTTAAAAATCCAGTAATCTTGATAATATTAAATAAATAATAACTACGTGACCCTTTTGTTTTATTAAATAGTTTAAATAAGCCACTATTAAAAGCGTTAGCGCGGCGAGCGGCGGCACCCGTTCCGGATCCGTGTCGAACAACGCCTTTTCCCGGCTGTTCCACATTTCCAGCATGGAATGGTCGGGCAGACAGCCTATCAATCCGGGGTGAATCAGGCCCGCATATTTGACGCCCGGCACATGCCGGGAGCGCGTAAACATACCCTCGAAATCCCAGATCGATTTCTGGGCAAGCGGAAAGTGGTCCGTCAGGAAACCACCGCCGTTCTGCTTGGAGAAGAACCCGTTGAAACCCCAAAGGCTGTCCTCCTTGGCGCCTTTTGACTATAATATAAACTACTGTTAGTCTGTTACCCTATAAAGTGTTCAAAAATATTTATAGATGGCATTAAAAACCAGTTCTAAATTATCGCCGCTATTTTGGACGTGAAAGGAAGAATGGCTCTTACTAGCTAGAAAACAAAATAGCCTAAAAGAAATGGAAAGAATGCCTTCAGATAAGGAAGATTTACCTGAAGATCACGAGCTTTCTGGATCAGATTCTGAGGGTAAATCTTATTTTGGGTGAATTCAGTGAGCTTGTGAAAGTCTATGGCATAGGGGCTTGGCTTGGCACAGCTCACGCGTGATCCCACAAGCCAACCGATCACGGTGTGCCTCGCTGCGCATGTGTTGATGTGCCTGCACCCCAGCTCTTCAGCCCGCCCCCGGCAGCCAAGGGCGCGAGGGACTGCTTCCTGGATGCGGCGCTGCAGTTCCAGTGGACAGACGACTTCGAGGACCGCAGCAACGCCGTCGGGGGCTCCCAGGTGTCAGCTTTCGCAGGGCTGCCGCACCTCGAGAGGTCCCTGGAAGCGAACAACACCTCCAATGGCGTGGTGTCTCATCGCCACCTGGCCCGTGAACCCGCTGCGGCCGGCGTTGCGCGCCAACGCGAGGTGGACCAGGAACAGCAGCAGGGCTGACCCCCCCAGGACACCGAGGAATGGCGCCCAGGCCCGCAAGAGCTCCATCACGGTCACGACTCCTCCCTGGGGACGGGCGCTCCGCCCGAGGGGGGCGCCGTGCGAATGTGGACGTCCTGCTGGGGGAACGGCAAGTCGACGCCGGCCTTCGTCAAGGCCTTGTGCAGCTCACGGGTCAGGTCGTGCCGCACGGTGTTCATCACGGAGCCGCGTGGAGATCAAACGCGTCACGAGCTGCTCAGCGAAATTACATCGACGGTCTCTTCGGTCTTTCTCGGCTTAACGGTCGGTTGTGCCCAATGTCACGACCACAAGTACGACGCGATTCCGACGCGTGACTTCTATCGTCTGCAGGCGTTCTTCTCGACGATACAGATTCCACGTCCGGCGCCTGGCGACGGGTTTCAAATCGGCGGGCCGCTACCGGCATCTTTCTATCGCAAGGGAGAGAAGGACTGGGCCGCACGGCGCCGAGCCGAACTGGCATCGCCTTCCAGCGTTCGTCCGTCGGGACACGACAATCGGGCATAGGGTTTTTTGACGAAGCGTTTCGTTATGCGGTAAACGCCGTCATCCAGCTCAAAGGCAAGCTCGACAACCGGCCCGGCCTGATTGCGATCGTTCTGCAATGCCGTAATCGGTTGTGCCTTCGAGCTGTATTTCTCAAACAGCGCCGCCCGGAGTGCGTCAAGCAGCGTTGATTTGCCCATCTCGTTAGGACCGACAACGACATTCAGCCCGTCCTCAATGCCGTCGAGCCGCATTTCCGGTGTCTTTTTCGTTGATCCAAAAGATCTTTCCTTTTTGGCCGGCGATGAACAGGCGTCCGCTGCCGTCCGAAGCGCCCGTGATCACGATCGGCCGATCGATCCGCAAGTTGGGATATGCCGGGACGACTTTGACCGGTAGCGGTGATGTGTCCAATGACGCCGGCGGTTTGGACAAATCAATCGTGGACGAAGCGTTTTGAGCGTCCAGCCGATCAGCTGCCAATACGAACACACAGGTCAAGACAAACGTCAAAAGCACTTTCATTTTGCATCACCTTTTTTTGGCCTAAAATAATTCTTAAGGTTTTATTATCTTAAATTCAGTTCTTTGGTAGCCTAATCTAATTTTTGTATTATCTTTCAGTTGAATATCTGTATTTTGTCGTAAATCAAAACTTTGAATTCGTATGCCAAGTTTGTCATAAGTTTGGCCACAACGACCCTATATAGTTTAATTCTTTAACTTTCCTTATAAAGAACATTGAAGTAGTGCTAGCTGATAAATATAAAGCTAGGTTTGACAAATACTATTGAATGCTTGAATAGCTTGAATATCCGCTCATGTCTTTGTTGATAAATGAATATAATATTTGAAATACTTTTACAAGGAGATCAATGTAATTTTGTTTTATTTGCGGTGAGAGGTCAAATATTTTCCTGGTAGAGAGGGGTAACGCTCCTGAGAAATCCAAGGTGTGCAACTATGATTATAAAAGTTAAAATTTTTTCTACAAACTCGACAATTTTTCTAACAATGGGTTTATAACCGTCCTCTCTCATTTTTGAAGAACTACGGATGCACAAACCTGCCTCTTATTATTATTATTAAATGGCTGTGATGTGATGCAGGGTCAGGTTCTCCGCGACCGTCAGCCCACCGAAGACCACCTGCTCCTGTGGGGCATAGCCCATACCGAGACCGCTGCGCCGATGGCCCGGGAGCATCGTCACGTCTTCCTTATCCAGCAACACCTTGCCGTGCGAAGGGGTCAGGGAGCCGGCTACGAGCCGAAGAAGCGTGGTTTTCCCAACGCCGTTGCGGCCGGTGACGAAGACCGCTTCGCCCTGCTCAACACAAGCTGAAAACCCGTTGACGACCTGGATATCGCCATATCCGCCCCGGCAATAGTGCTGCCTAAGTAAAGATCCAAGGTGGCACAATTAATTATTAATTTAATCGTTAGTTTTTAGATCATTAGACCAAAACTTTTTATTTCAAAATCAAAGTATCAAATAATTAAAAGTATCAAAATAAAAATATTAAATGATACTTTGATTAAAAGTGTCAAAATAACAGAGTATCTTAGGCTGCGCAATAGTGCTGCCTAAGTAAAGATCGAAGTCGGTACAATTAATTATTTATTTATTTGTTTGTTTTTAGACCATTAGACCAATACTTCTTATGGTCGTTATTTGTTTCCCAGTCTTTAATTTCTCTTTGAGTGTCCCGGTCGTCATTTATACTCCCTGTGTCCCGGTCGTCATTTGTGTCCCGGTGTCCCGGTCTGTAATTTCGTCAGTCGACAAAAATGACGTCAGTCGACAAACAACTTCATGAGACATACAGCTCAATCCTTATAATAACGTCAGTCGACACACAGACATGACGTCAGTCAACACACACACACACAAACAAACAACTTATTTTTATTATATACTAGCTGTTGGGGCGGCACTTCGCGCCCCAGAAGTTAAGAGGTACAGTTTTAATAAGACATAGGTATCATAGCCTAAATTCTTTTTTCAAAAAGTTCGTGGTAACGAACTGTAGTAAGGAACGACCCGGCTCAATAGTAACCAAAACTCTAAAAAATTTTGATACCAATAGCTACATCATAAGAATCGCATTTTCATGCTGGTTTTAAATATATAAGTTTCATCAAGTTTAGTCATACCCATCAAAAGTTATGAGCCTGAGAAAATTTGCGCTATTTTGGAAAATAGGGAGAAACACCCCCTAAAAGTCGTGTTTTTTATTTAATCTTTGAATAGATACAGTATGATAATCCTTTAAACTGCGTAAAGAGCAAAAACTGGTAGTTGCAAAAATATTTGTATATATTTTAACAAGCAATTACAACAATTCAAAAACCTTAAGAAATTTAAACCAAAAGTGTGAAACTTAGTAGATATCGTTGTTAGAAGTCAGACTTACTTTAATAACAAAATATATTTGAAAAGACCTTTGTATGAAAAGAGAGCAAATTGTCTGCGGTTAGAAGAAAAGCGACAATGAGAATCTATTCTTGTATAGGTGGTGTAGTCCGTGACGGGCGCCGGATCGCGAAGACGGTGCGAGAACGACAAGTCGTTCGAGATCGTGAAGGCGATGTGATGGAGCTGGATCGCGGCACGATCGACGGGTCCGCCAGAGAGCGCCTCGTAGCGCTGGTAGATCTCGTCGAAGTCGCCGAAGGGGATGACGCTGTCGCGCATGCGCCAACCCGCGAGATCCATCATCGGATCGCCCAGATGCCCGATCTCGAGATCGATCAACGAGACGAAGTGCTCGCCGTCGTGATGGAACTGTCCATGGCGCCGTTTCGCCAGGGTCGAATTGGCCTCAAACCAAAAAAGATTTTAAGATTTTTTTTGAGGATTCCCTCAAAATCGAGCGGAATACAAGGACCCCTGGGTTAGTTGGTTCGAAACGACGCCCCAAGCCATCGTTTCTTCCTCAGCGATTGGCACATTCGACTCTCTAGCAGCAAAGAAAAAAGTAAGAAAAAGTTTAGAGATATGAACGCTGCGGCACAACTTCCCTTATTTTCGTTCGTCTGGTACACATTTTTCAGGGTGGAATCCGTCGCTGTTGTCTAATGACAATCTCCCTGTGTTTTTTTCCTTTTCTTTGGGAGGCGGGGGGAAATACTAAGGTAACTAAAGGTTTTCTTACGAAAGATAAGGGGTTAAGGTCTACGTTGGTCTTGCAATTTAGGTACGTTGAAAACCCTTGCAGAATGTTGGTTCAAATATGATGCAGCAAGTCTACCTTTCTGCGAAAAAGGTGGTGCAAATTGTTTTAGTTCCCACAGCCTGCCTTGGCAAAACCATAATCTTTCAAATCCATCACTCGTGGCTTTTTCTCCATAGAGCGGGTTCTGACGCACGAAACTCTGCATCTCTGCGATTGTGTTGACGGAATAACGAGACAAACGAGTATATCGTATTCAAAACACATCACACAAAACAAACGATCAGGGTTCTTGCGCATATCATACACCCTGTCTCTGGTCTCACCCTTCCCGGATTATATCCATCCACCCTATCATCAAACCACCCACCCAACAAACAAACAACCCTGCCACCACTGGCAGCCCTCCGCACCTGTGAGAAGCTCCAACAGCTGGTGCTTGGAGAGTTTGCTGACCATATTGGCGACTGGTTCTTGGGTGCTTTTTATTTTATAAAAAGTTTTCAGTTTTTATCTGATGATTGACTGAGCTTAATGAACCCCCATCTTATTCTTGACATAAATCAATTTACGAATAACTTTGACATGCAATAATTTCTGCATGTTACTGATGAATGTCATGAACTTGAACCACATGATGATATGAAACAAACCAAAAAATCAGTATTTTTTGTTGAATGGGCATATGGTAAAGAATTTGATTAAAGGCTCTTTTCCTACTTCAAAAGTTTTAGTTTTCGAGGGTATGTGCTAAATCCTGCCGTAACTGGTCGTCGATTTCTGTCTTATATTGATCGAGATGAGGATTGAGCACGCTTGGTGGCACATCCCCTGGAGGCTTGCTAATTACGCTTAATGATGCGTCTGTCATCTGTTTTCCTCTTCTTTCCACAGGACTGCCTGCAGCCTAACTTCAAATGGCATGGGCCATCCGTGACCGATTCGGCATCCGCCTAAATCAGCTTGTTACAAAACAAACGTGTCCTGCTAGAAACTTCTCATGCGTTTTGACGCATAAGTTATTTCTTCCTCTGAAAAAGCAAAGGCCCACTCCGCTTCTTTGGAGGGCTCAATCCTTTTTGGAGGAGGAGATGCCTCCTCCTCTTTACTTTTCTGTTTATATTTCGAGTATATCTCTCAGACTTGTATGTTCCATTTCAATTTTTTACAGTTATTAAGTTCTTTTCTGAATAAACGGACCCAGTGCGTAAAAATAGGAGATTTTAAATCAAGTGACAAAATTATAACATGCGGCATTCTTCAATGATCAGTTCTGAGCCCTCTATTGCTTTTTTTATATAAATAATTTGCTGTCGGTCTGTCTGTCGGTCTGTCGGTCCCGGTTTTGCTACTTTAGGCACTTCCAAGTAAGCTAGGACAATGAAATTTGGCAAGCGCATCAGGGACCGGACCATATTAAATTAGAAATAGTCAATTTCCCGATTTGACCATCTGGGAGGGGAGTGGGGGGCCGGTTAATTGGAAAAAAATTAAAAAAAATGAAGTATTTTAACTTATGAGCGGGTGATTGGATCTTAATGATATTTGATGTTTGAAATGATATTGTCTCTCAGAGCTCTTATTTTAAATCCAACCGAAGCTGTAAAAAAAGGGAATTTTGACAACAATTGATAGATCAAAAGTATTGCCTTTTATACTGAATCCAAGTAAACTAAAATTTGTTAAGTTTAATGTTGCCCATCATAAGCAACGACTCAAGAGAAAATTTGCTTTATTTTCCGAAAAGAGGATTCCCCAGAGGGTCAAATGATCCTAATAAAGATTACCTATTAGATTCAGCGACACAGAGAATAGTGTTATAAAAGTCTCATTGGCATATCTACAAAAATGGGGAATTTTGTGTTGCTTGCCAGAATTCCAACCAGATCCTGTGACATTGGGGGCAGTTGGAGGGGGAAACCGGAATTCTTGGAAAATGTAAAAATTGGGATATTTTTATCTTACAAATAGGTGATTGGATCTTAATGAAACTTGATATATATATAAAAGGATCTTATGTCTCAGATGCTCCATTTTCGACTTGAATTGGATCAGGGGACATAGGGGGTTGGAGGAGGGAAACAGAAATCTTGGAATTTGCTTAGAGTGGAGAGATTGGGATGAAACTTGATAGGAAGAATAAGCGCAAGTTCTAGGGTGAACATCTGACCTCTCACAAAATATACCTACAAAACAATCTGGAAGGCCCTCATTATGATGCTTATATATAAAAGTTAAAGTATAAAAATCATGCAATCCAGCTGCAGGCATTACATTTATTTCACTGTAGACTGACCTCATGGACTCCTGGTTCCCCACACCACAAAAAACTCAGGTAGCATTATTCTGGATCACACAGATTTGACAAAGTAAGAAGGGAAAAGTACCAAGCTGTATCAAGGAACAATGCAAAATATAAGGGTGAATAAGAGAAAAATTTCATCGGATAAAGGGAGAGAGAAAGACGTGTGACTACTTTTGATCTAACTTGTTTATTTTTGTGTCAATTCTTTTTCTCCGATGTGTCTATACATCGAAAAGACGACGCCGAAGGAGAATAAATGAAAATCGTGTGAATAGACATGCATTGTCTTGCCGCCTTGTGTTCTTAACAGTTCGAATGTCAGTCTCCTGCATCGATGCAAAACAATGATGTTGATTCAACATTCTCTCGCTGTTGTTCTTCTTTCTATTGAGCTTATTCCCATCGATACTCCCTTGTTGTTTTTTTTTTTTTCAGGGGTGATCGTATCGACTCAGTGGTACTAGAATGTCACGATAGGAATCATTATAACGGAAATTATAAGTTCTAGTGCCCTTTTTAAGTGACCAAAAAACTGGAGGGCACCTAGGCCCCCTTCCACAATCATCTTTTTCCCAAAGTTTCCGGATCATAGTCCTGAGATAGCCATTTTTTCAGCATAGTCGAAAACATAATAACTATGTCTTTGGGTACGACTTACTCCCCCAAAGTCCCTGTGGGAGGGGCTGCAAGTTACAAACGTGTGACTGCCGAAACCGATCCATCCAAGCTGGCTTGGGGTGACATCGGGGTCGATGTTGTGGTGGAATCGACCGGCATTTTCTTGACCTCCGAATCGGCTCAAGGTCACATCGATGCGGGTGCAAAGAAAGTCGTCATGTCGGCTCCGTCGAAAGACGACACGCGCATGTTTGTCATGGGCGTTAATGATGATTCCTACAACGGCGAACAGTTTGTTTCGAACGCATCATGCACCACCAATTGCCTGGCACCTTTGGCAAAAGTTTTGCATGACAGTTTTCAGATGTCTTGATTTGAGTGGCGCCCACGACAAACGCGAGCGCCACGATCAGGACAATACCGCCCAGCAGGCGGTCGGACATTATTCGATGACCCCGATCTCTCGGCTGAGGTCGGCGATGGCGGAAATCTGCTCGTCGACGAAGGTCTGGAAGTCGGGGCCGACCTTGTAGAACGGCATCAGGCCGTTTTCGGCCATGATCTGCTTCCACTCGTCGGACTCGTAGACCGTCGACATCGCGTCGGCCCAGAAGTCGAACGCCTCGTCGCCGGCATCCAACGGAAGCGCCGATAGGTCTGATCATTTGACGTTTCTTGATTAAATGATCTTGTAATTAGGCAATTGAGAAGAGGTCACCTTGCGGAGGAAATATATCTTAGAACAGAAGAACTATTTCTGTTATGATTTTTGTATATTAAGTAGCTTAGTTTTTACCGTTCTTATTGAATAAACTGTCTCAAAACATGGACCTGGTTTCATATGGGGCTGTGGGGGAGAGGGTGGCGCATAAAGATATGCTCTGTTTCCTTTGATCCCTTTGTCATGTAGAAGAGCATTAGATTTGTATTTGCAGATTGTCATAAGGGCATATCTCAAGAATGGATTTGGGTATTAAGTTGGAACTTTAAGAGAATACTAAACGAATAAGATCCATTGTCCAAAAGGCAACAAGTGCACACTACTACTACTACTAACACCACTCCCACTTTTACTAGTGCTACGACGACTACTACTACTACTTCGACTAAGTCTTCTATTGCACGTGCTTATAAGGCTAAGAACATTAAGATGAAAATGACAGGAAGTATATGAATGTAAAGAGTATCAAAAGGGCATATTGGCAATGCAGGCCTTGGGGCTGTTCTCGCTGGCGGTGGCGCGCCATGTTGCAAAGGCAGGCGACTCGTCGAACAGCCGCATCACGCGTGGGGCGCCGATCCCAAGCAGGCGCCGCATCGCGAGGAAGGCCTCGGTGTGCTGGGCCTTGACGGCGTCCCCACGTGCCGACAGGGCCGCGTGGGGTGCGCCAGTCGCCGCGGCGAAGCTGGTCGTCCAAGTGATCGACACCGCCTTGGCCTGCTTGTCAACAGTCCCTGGAATACCTGCCCCTGCACCCGCAGCCACCGGGTAGATAACGGTGTCACATTTTCCTTCTGGTGCACAGGGCGAGGGGGGTTATTTGATCTTTAACAGGCTTTTTGGCCCAATTTTGTTTAATCATTCATAAAATAATCACCAAAATGATTAGTTTTTCCCTTTGTATCTTTTAGATCTCCATTTTGTGCTTATAAATGCTCCTTTATATATAATAATTATAAATGTTATAAATGTTCCTTTATTTTTTAAATTGAGTTAAATCAAAATTCAAACATTCTGCAAGTAAACTTTATATATATTGTTTTTACAATGTAAGTTTTCGACTATGGTGAATAAAAAGGCTATCCAAGACTTTTGATTCAGTGACTTTGGGGGAAAATGAACGTGGGAGGGGGCCTAGGTACCCTCCAATTTTTTTGTCACTCAAAAAGGGCAATAGAACTTTTAATTTATGTTAGGATGAGCCCTCTCGCGACATTTTAGGACCACTAAGTCGGTATGATCACAACTGAAAAAAAAACAACAAATAAACACGCACCCGTAATCTGTCTTCTGGCAAAAAATACAAAATTCCACAATTTTGCAGATAGGAGCTGACCCCTCCTCAATACCTTAATCTCCACGCCAAAGTTTCTTTTTGTATTTGGACAATATCCTTATTCTAATCAGACTGGTCTCGTGGTTCAGGAGTTGCTCTTATTTAATTAAGACAGAAAGTTAAAATTAGCGTAAAGAGCGAGGTATTTAGGAGAAAATTTGCCTTCATATACTGCATAGTTTTTTTTGGTTTTCAGTTTTATTATTGCTCCTTACTTTTACTACAAATTTTTATTTTATTTAATTTCTGATCGTTTTTCAAATACTGCCAGACAGTCCGGCGGCGGAGAGGGCGACCACGCGTGCCGGCGGAGGTTGCCGTCACGCGAAGAGGCGCGGTCGGTCTCTAGGCCCCCGCGTCGCGTGGTAGGATCGAACCTGGTCGTAAGTGACCCGCGGCTCCCAGGGCTGGCGGTTCAGGTTCGCCGCCGCGATGTCGCACCACAGGTTGATCGTGCGCTGGCGTTCCGATAGAGGGTGCCGGTCGTCACCTGCGGCTCTCGCAGCCACGAGCTCACCTACCCGACGGGCGCGACGGTGTCCTCGCCTTCTTCGATCTCGGTTGCAGGGCCGCGATCGACGCCCATCGCCCCGTGCCTTTTTGCCCAGCGCTGTCGAGCACCAGATCCACCAGGGGCTGGCCGGTGGCGTCGTCGCGCTTGCGCAGGACCGTCGCGGTGACATCGATCAGAAACGAGGCCAGCGGCCCATCACGCCAAGCCTCGAAGATCTCGGCGATTTCCGCCGCCCCACGCCCCTGCCCGCGCGCCAGAAGATCATGGATCTCGGCGATGAGCTGCATGTCGGCGTATTCGATGCCGTTATGCATCATCTTGACGAAATTATGAAAGGGCCTGTTCCCTCCTCAAAGTCCCGCTCTTTACGCTAAAGTTTGACTCTTTCTCTCAACTCTACTTTTTAAAACAGTAAAAAACAGTAAAAATCAGCATTAAAATGCGATTTTTTTGACGTAACTATTGTTATAAAAATTCCGTTTTTTAGAGTTTTGGTTACTAATGAGCCAGGTCGCTCCTTGCTACAGTTCGCTACCACGAACTGTTTGATATACCTTAAGTTTTTATGTATCATAGTGACCGCAATAGCACTCCGGTATTGAACGATGTTGTAAAACTTTTATTTTCATTCATTTGCATATATTTTAGGATAGAAAAATTTATGAAAGGCAGTGATTAGGTGTAAAGCGGTTAATTTTGGAGATGTAAGTTGAGAAGTGGGACAGGAAGAACTTTTGGTATGTGTCACGCTTTCCACTACAATGATCTTAATACCGATATAGACTTTATAACACTTCAATCACCTCTTCAGCTAAAGGTGGTGAGATTCTCAAAACAAAAAACTTTAAATAACACATCAAAAATTTGTTTATATGCATTTTTGTTCGTTTTGGTCTTTAACAATGGTTTCAGCGAAAATAATTGAGTCTTTTGATTTTGAGACGATGTATAGAGTCTTTCAAAATGGTTTCAGCTAAAAGAATTGAGTCTTTCGATTGTGCGACAATGTATAGAGTCTTTAACAATGGTTTCAGCTAAAAGAATTGAGTCTTTCGATTTTGCGACAATATATACAGTCTTTAACAATGATTTCGGCTAAAAGAATTGAAACTTTCAATTTTGCGACAATGTATAGAGTCTTTAACAATTGTTTTAGCTATAAGATTTGAGTCTTAACTTTGACTGAAGAAAATATAAATTCGGACTATAGAAAACGTAACTGTGACTGAAGAAAACATAAACTGTGAATGAATACTAAACTGTGACTGATAAACTGATACTAAAGAAATTATAAACTGAGACTGAAGAAAACATAAACTTTGACTGAAGAAAACAAAAAGTCTAAATGAAGATTAGACAAACTGTGACTGAAGAAAAAATAAACTTTGACTGAAGAAAACATAAACTAAGACTGAAGAAAATATTAACTGTGACTAAAGAAAAAATAAACTCTGAGCAACACTTAACCCATTCTCAACTTGAGGGCTCTGTAACTCCAATTCGATTGCAGTCAAATAAACAGAATAAAAACATAAACTAACTTAGTTATTCTTATTTTGAGTAAAATCAACATAAACTGTCTAAACAAATAGTTCGGCTTAAAAACACTAACAAGTTCGGATGAATTTTATTGAAATTGTTAACATAGTTTTCTTGAACAAAGCCAAGCAAATTTTTGCATAAAAAACCATTTAAAAATAGAGAGACCATAATATCAAGTAAAGTTAAAGTTTTAAAGCCCTTCTGGGCTTCGCTCGCGCCATGTCCGGCAAACTCATCGAGGAGGTCACCGAGGTCAAGGTTTCCACCATCGAATCGAGTCTGGGTATCTGCGAGAAAGCGGGTTGTGCCAAGATTCAAGCCGGCAATTTGCTCGATATCTCCACCCGATGCATCGGGGACAAAGATCATCTCTGCGGCAACGAACGGACCTTTTATCCTCCGCTTACCAAGGTAGACGGCGCCTATCCCGTGGTGACCGAGTTGGCGAGCTACAACGGTTCCGGCCTCGACCGCACCTACTACTAACAACTCACATCAGCACCAAGCCGCCTAAGGCCAGCACATCTACGCACGCTCCTCCTCCATCCCAATCTATTCAAAGCCTCCCTCTTTACATCCTCCCAGGAAGTTCTCATTTTCTTTAAATCTTTCTTTATGACATCATCCCACCCCAGACGAGACGACGTACTTTCCGTTTAGCCTTAGACGGTTCACCGAAAAGGACAATCTTCGGCAATCTGTCATTTTTCATTCGCGGAACGCGCCCTAGCCATTTCAATCTTTTTTTCATTATAGCCCTGGAAGTTTCCGGGAGGTGAACTTTTCAGGGAAAATTTTTCACTGAGGGAATTTGCCAGAATTCCTATTCGAGTTTCTTTATACTTGTCTTACTTTCTCTTTTCCGACTTAATTTTATGGAGAGATGTTAATGATAATTGTCCAAGGTAAATTTTCACCGGGATTGAATTGTCTAGAGGGTCTTTCCGTGGAGGGGGAGCCAGATTTATCCGGATTATTTAGAAAACCATCAGAAATGAAATAAAAAACAAGTTTTTTTAAACTGAAAGTAAGGGGGCTACATGATGTGTAGAAGAGTCAAGCATTGGTTTCTCATTTACAATGAATTCACTAGTATGTACTTTACTTTTTGTTTTAGCAGGAAATAGTTGTTTGTACCCATACACAGAGGGAAGATTTCTATTGAGCCATGTCCACTGGGGTCAAATCTTGGCAATGTAGGGAAGGGAGATGTATTTTTCAAAACCTAGGGAGAAACAATTTTTTTTTTCAATGAAAAATTCAAACAAATATAGATTCGTAATTACAAATGCAAAACAATTTGCCTACCAAAACGCACTCAACCCTTCCGGCACCCGGCCATAGGGCGGTTTGAAGCCGACGATGCCGCAGCATGAGGCCGGCATGCGTATGGAGCCCCAGATGTCGGAGCCGTTGGCAAGGGTGGTCGAGCCGGCCGCCAACGAACCTCCCGCGCCGCCGGACGAACCGCCGGTCGTGTAGTCGAGGTTCCAGGGATTGCGGGTGATGCCCCACAGGCGCGAATGGGTAACCCCGGCACAGGCGAACTCGGGCGCGGTCGACCGGGCATGGACGATGCCGCCCGCCTTGATGATCCGCTCGACGGGGCCCGATGTTTGTTTGATAGTGACCATCAACAAGCGCAGTTGATGGAGACCCGCCTGGTAGTTCGCAATAGTTCTGGCGGAGCGCAATAGATTGCCTAGTCGCTGTGTCTGGCCAGCCATAAAACTTGTAATGGTGATAAACGCAGTTGCCCGGATTGCACCTGAGGTTTAGTGCGAGTCAACAAATCAGTACCTTGTGCCACCCAATCCAGCTCCAGGTTGTTCAACATCACGGTCTGCTCGTGCTCACTAAAATTCACCAGCGCTAACAACTCACCTTTACGTTGATGCGAGTAAACTCCCCTTTAACGTCTTGAGCATTGAGATATTAGCAGGCCAAGCGGTGGTGAGTGTGGACTTTGATCATAAAACCATTCCCTTAAAATCAGGTATGTCTTTAGCGGGTTGGCAATTAATTGGGGTTAATTATGACAACCAGGTTGCTGAGTTTGTGCAACACTTTGCCGATGATAACCCAAATCAAAGGCAGCACCGAAATCATGTCAAAGTGAGATTACACTCAGGTTTAGCAGGAGCAGGAGGCAAGTTATGATAGGCACCTTACTAAAAGCTAAATGGCGTTGATGGTTTTTTGGACGACACTAATGGACTAATGGCAGTTTAAACTCTTTTACTACAGTTCGTGGTAACGAACCTATTAAAGAGCGACCCGGCTCAATAGTGACCGAAACTCTAAAAAACATAATTTTGATACCAATAGCTATATGAAAAGAATTGCACTTTAATGCTCATTTTAAATATATAAGTTTTCATCAAGTTTAGTCTTACCCGTCAAAAGTTACGAGCCTGAGAAAATTTGCCTTATTTTAGAAAATAGGGAGAAAGAAACAAGAAAGACAATGCAAAGATAGTTAACCATCCTTGGTAGTGAGTGTTGGTTTTGAGTGTTGTATTTTTAAGGCAATGACTATGCTGCAATTATTAACACCACATTACCTGAATGATGGACACACTAAATTTATATCTTTTTGCCTATTGTAAGCTACATGAGTATGTAAGACATTATATTACTAAATTTAGGAAATATCTCAGTTTTTTTTTAATTTGCCATGAAACTCTATTTTATAATTGTGCAATTAACCTACTGAATTATAATTCTAACCAAGAGACTAGGCAAGAATGTTGATAACAGAATTACAGTTAGATGGAAACACGTTGAATAATAAAGCATCCCGCTCTGAATCGTACTTTTCAACTGCTCCGTCAAAATATTGGGCGGGCGCTAAGTTTAAATACGACCTTGCTCCTCATGGGGATACTGATTTTTTCTATAGTGGATACCGCTCTATTGTGGTTTTTTATGGATCTGGTCGGCTGGTTAATTTACTTAGAAGAAAATGCGATGAATCAATTTAGCGTTGTTTTACTTACCTTTATTAGTTATATGGCCAGACACTCCTGTCAATACTGTAATAGCGATACTCTCAAAAACTCTTCGCCTACCCCGCCAGGGCTTGGGAAAAATAATACCAAGCAGTTACAGAAATAACTTACTTATTCTTTAATTTCTACTCCGAAAAAAAACATTCTCTTGTATGAACGAAGCTTATAAACGAACACTGAAAATAGAAAAAAAAAACAAAATCACTATTTTCACACAAAGAAACCTTGTTTTGGGGTGTACTCCAAAATGAGACTGTCCAATCTGATATAAAAAAAGACTTCAAATCCATAGCAGCTAATAAGCGCTCTATCCTCTCCATTCAAGTAAGGACAGGCACATTAATAGAGCAGCACAATAGATTCACTTTAGCTCAGAGTTACCGAAGAAAATTGTTTCTGGCACATGTCTCCTATATGCTACTCAACTTACAACCTTTAATTGCAACCACTTTCCCAGGTATATCAGTTAATTAGAACTATTTTTTAAGCACCCATAAAAGTTACCTTACGCAGTCTATAGGAAAACCTTAAAAAGCAATAATATATAACTTAAGATAAGGTTCAATAAACTGTAAAGTCTAATTTCGTATCCTTTACCTTTTTTTTTACTTGAATGAGGCCTTAACCCTACTCATCCATACAATTACATAGGTTAAACAGCATAGCCATACACAATCAACCATAAAGAATAATTCATGGACAGGCAGTCGTGTCATAAGTAAGTATAAGTCGTCATTTACCAAATATTAAAAACAGTAAATAAAAGACAAATATAGTAACGCTATGTAAAAAAAATGATACTAACTAAAAGAAAGTAATTCCAATTTCACTGAACATTAGATTCAATATTGATGAAGCCTTCTCCCTGATTGAGGCCGAACGTCAAATGCGCCATGGCGCGCTTGTGGACGCTACTGCTGAAAAAGAACCTGTGATCGGGCGTAAGCTGGAAGGGCTGGCCGGTCAGTTGATAGAAGTCGGTATACATAAATCGACCTCAGAAGGACTTTCTGAGACTGACCGATAGGACGTTTTCCTGCAAATCCGCGGTGTTGTCGTCACTGTCCCGATACAGGAAATCGTAGTTGATACTGCCGGAGAAATTTTCCATCAGCCGGTAGGTCAGGAATATGCGAAAAAGGAATATTTGAAATCAGCACAATAAATATCGTGCATTTCAGTATATTCTCCTTAGAAAAATTCCAAAGCGTTAGCGACTCATTCGGAAGGCACAAGAACTGTAGAAGGATCCGTAAAAGTCATGATATATCTGGGAAAAGTTGAGTTATCTGTATATATAAAAATAAATTGTCTGTGTGTGCGTGTGTGTCTGTCGAGTGACGTCATGTATGTGTGTCGACTGACGTCATGTTTTCGACTGACGAAATTACAGACCGGGACATCGGGACACAAATGAAATATCATATAAGTCCACCCTCTTTCTGCTGAAGATATAGATATTTAGGTACTTATGTATTACGTAATACACACTTGAGAGCTTGTATCACGAACATGAGACAAAACTCGGTTTTCACCTTGTTTAAACCAGACAATTAGCTTCGGTTTAATGGGAAACTACATTATAACTATATTTTAATTAATTTTAGTTGGTATTTTGGCTAGTTAGTACAGGTTACGTATTAAATTTAATGTTCTCTGGGTGGCCCCCTTTCCACAATTCTTTGTTGTCGTTTCTAGATATCTAGAGAGGATGTGTCTCCTATATTTTATAAGCTATCAAGTAAAATGTTGATGTCTCACTTTACCGCTGCTCTTATCGATGAACAAGTTGAATCTTTTCAATTAGATAGTAATCTCCAAACTAGTGCTTCAAATCTCGATTATCAATTGATTAAAGGTGAGTATGAGGGCATCAGATTTCCTATTCGGTTCAAGCAAGAAGATGGGAAGAAACTTACTGATTTTCTTGACACAGGTTTTTCTAACCTTTACTTGATTTCAGATCGCACCAGAGCACTGGTAATAAGTACTTTTGAAAAAGTACTTCAGTACTTAAGTACTCAAGTATTTCGATTTTAGTTGAATTTTACTTCATTCATTACAGCTTCATCATAACTTTTCTTTCTTTCTTGCTTGTTTCAACAGCAGAAGCTTTTCATACATACCAATTCCGAGCATGTTTCTTTTTAGAGTAAAAATTCCATCACCCACTGAAAAAAGTCGTTGTGCAGGTGTAGATGAAGGAATGATAGTGCTGTACTTTCTGAAAACTTTTTTTTACCCTTGGGTACACTTTGAGCGGTATCTTCCAGCTCATAGGCCATATCGAAATGATCTTCGATAACCTGTTTGTTTCGCCCGGTGACGAAAACGATATGTTCGATACCTGCGGCCCGTGCTTCATCCACCACATACTGGATGATCGGACGGTCAACGATCGTCAGCATTTCCTTCGGTACTGCCTTGGTCGCGGGCAGAAACCGAGTGCCAAGACCTGCCACGGGCAGGATCGCTTTGCGAATGGGCTTGTTCATGTCAGGCCTTCCGATGGTCTACAAATACGAACTCAATCTTCTTTTACCCAGTCTCACGAAATTTTATTTAGATTTTTCCAACCTCTATTCGACCTCTATCCTCTTTGAGTCTGATCTTCACCTCAACCTATTCAACCTATTCAAACTCAACCTCAGAGGCTCTCCCCTAGAAAATTAGGGTGCGATATAAAATTATGCTATGACATGCGTTTTTCAAGTTCAGTTTAAAGCTAATATCCCTTCAAATTGTATCCATAGTAACAACGACATTATGTAACAACCACACTTGATCCACTAGTTCCTCTTTTTCAAGAGCTTTATCCAAACTATAGTTGTTTCTGTGATTATCCATATACGGGAAACATCTGCGATCAAACCATTGATCCATGTGTGCCGAATCCTTGTGGACCCTTCGGTCAATGCTATACCAATACTGCCACATTCAATTTCACTTGTGTATGTATCAATTCAACGTTCACAGGTCCATTATGTCAGAATCTTACTAATCCATGTCTATCATCGCCCTGTACTGTTGGCTCTACTTGTCTTCCAATCGGTACTGGATATATCTGTCAATGTCCACCCAATCGGACAGGAGTATTCTGTGAAAGTCTAAAATTAAATGCCCCTTTTCATAAGGCATGTTTCATAAAATACCAGAGAAGGCCAAAAACAACGATTCGTAACGTTCATAATAGTTGAATATTTTATAGGAAAAACAGAAAAGGAGCTTGTTCGATAGATTGGCTTCCCAAGAATTATTATTTTGGTAACTTTTAATTAGATATTCAAAACTTGAAATTCTTTGGCATAAAGACTTTAAGATCTTGCCACTTATCTAATTTTACCAGACACAAAATAATGGATCTACTTTGGAAAGGAAGTGGAGCAATGATTTAGAAAAAACCTAGAAATACCTTAAAAATCTAGGAGATTTTAAAAATCCAAAAATCTCTAAATGAAAAAACCTTCCCCTAACAGATCTCAAGAATCCCTATTATAGGGGGGGGGGGGAAATCCCTAGAATGGAAACACTGGACACAATGCTATCAATCTCAAGAAAGACACCTAGAATGGAAATACTAGACACCTAGAATGGAAACACGACCTTCCTGGTTGGCAGAATACTCCTTTAGGGTACTCCACAAGGAAGATTTTCTAGGGGACGAGCTCTAGGACGAGTGGGCGAACCCTCTCAAATATGTAACAAAGACATACGAATATAGAAGTTTGTTACGTAAGCTAGTAAGTTAGTTACGTATATCTTTTACTAATGAAAACGTTCGTAAAAACTAAAAGTTCTAGTTGTCTTTTTAAGTGCCCAAGAAATTGTAGGGCAACTGGGCCTCCTCCCCCCTCCTTTTTCTCAAAAGCATTCGATCAAAACTATGGGAAAGCCATTTAGCCAAATAAATATATATGTAAATTTTGCTTTAATTATTCAAAACATGGATTAACATCATCGACGGCACGCATCGCGTCCGCCGCGTAACCGTCGCTCGACAGCACCGCACCGAAGGTCGCCAGGATTCCATCGCCGAGGAATTTGTCGATATTGCCGCCATGGTCCTGAATGATCGGCACCATGCGCGATTCATATTCGTGCAGCAGCTGAATCAGGTCCGAGGGATCCATATCGTTCGCCATCGCCGTGAAGCCGCGGATATCGACATTCAGGATCGCGGCTTCGCGCGCCTCGCCCTGGCCGGGCCGGATGCGCTGATCGGAATGGGTGATTTTATTATTTTTTCCATGCTTGAAAAAAAAGTTCTTATTGTCTTGGCGAAAATTAATGGGATTATCTTGACATTTTTTTTTGCAAAAATAAGCTACAGCACTTATAAGAGCCTCATATTGGGCAGATAACACTGAACAAATGATTGGGAATAAAATTCACTATTTTGTCTCCTCTTAGATAACTTCGAAGACCACACTGCCTTTGCATGACGAAAGGCATGGAAATGCAGTTGAAAGACGAAAGGTATTATTTTGGAAAACTAGAAAAAATTTCTAGAATTTTCTTGCAGCCCTTCTCCTTCCCGTTCCCTTTTTGTTGTTGTTGTTGCTGCTGAAGTTCATCGGCAACGCACAAATGATTGATGAAGCTGTACCCCTTTCAAACATCCTCGCGGCCCCGACCTCCGCCATCAACGACATCCTCCCCCCAGACCCCTCTAGCCTCCTCAGGAAGGCACGGGGGGTTGTCTCAAGCGTTGAGGGGGCAGAGGCAGCCCTCACAGCCTTGGGCGGGGTTACAGGGGAGGATCTTTTCCGGCGTTTGGCCGCGTTTGTGTCGACCCAATCTTGGGACCTCTAGAGTGATAAGGTAATTCTTCACAGCCTCAGCCCGTTGTTTCCCCACTTTCAAGTTGAATCCTGTGGAGCCTCGATCATCGGTATGGCCTTGGATAAGCACATCCCATTTGCCGGATTTTAACTGCTCAGCATGTTTAGCTAGTTGGGTTTGTGCCTTTTCCGGCAACTCTCCTTTATTAAAGTCAAAGTAAATAGCGTCTAACTTCGGAACCTGATCCTGGTCTTTAACCTCACCGGCGGGTAGCTCCTGATTCATGGCGGGCGGAGTCGCTATCACCTCCGATTCATTATATATTTATGCTTACAAATATTATGCTACCACAGGGAGGCAACCCATTGTAGATAAATTAGCTAGGAATAGGTTTTTTCAGCCCGAAAACACCCACCAAAACAGACCAAGCCCAGAAGAATTATCCATTAATCAGAATCCCGTGCAAATACTATGTCGTTAACAACGCTATAATTTCCTCGAGGGGTGCCACTCCTCAAATGCGAATTGAGTTGAGTACCTGGTCCCCAGTCTTGAAGGTACCCCGAGAGGGTCAATACATTGATAGGCATCAAGTTTTGAGATGAAAACCCTAGCTCAAATAGAACGAGGGTGAGTGGGTTTAAGTGCTGAAAAAAGTCAAGCTTTTGGTTTATTTTAGTATAACTTACAAATGGAGCAACGGATCCAAATGAAAGCTAGACCAATGATGACTAGGATCAGGGCTCATATCGAGCTCTAATATCACAAGCCCTATCTAAAATAGGGCGAGGGGGGGATTTTCAAGTTTTAAGAAAGTCGAGTTTTCCTTCAGTTTAGTAGGGCCTGTAACTACTTCCACCCATCAGAAAAAAATATATTCGGGTAAAAACCGCGTTTTTTTCTGGGGGAATGGTTGTCACCTCAACTAATTTTTTTTTATAAAATCATGACTATATACTCACTGATGGAGATAGATGTGAACTAAGCAACGTATCAAAGGAACTGGATCGGTTACTATAGGTACTGCTGGTTTCTGACTGCCTCTGTTTATGCTGTCTGTAATTATCCCTCAGCCGCTTCCCATACTAGAAAAAGAAAGATTAATAGTTTGAAAACTATAATGAATCTCTTGAAATTATAGCTATGGTCTTGTGCCTCTCTCAACCAAACCTCAAGGGGACAAAAAGGTGATCTGGTCTTACTGATGTATTTAAATCGTATGCTTGAATTTTTGCGAATATGCAGCAATGAATAAGTTGACCTACCCGCTTTTGTTATCATCTCTCCAATGAAAGTGCCAGTTATTGCTGCTGCAGCTTATTCAAATCTTGCCTCTAAAATAACTTTAATGGAAACTTCGCTAAAGACTATTTATGATAAGGTGACATCCTATGATCAATATATTCCATCTCTACCAAATCATAATCGGCATCGTGCCGATGGTGGAGCCGGTGACGGAGCTGGTGCTGGAGGCGCCGGCCGGGCTGATCCGGGTGCGGGCCGAATGCCGGGACGGCAAGGTGACACGGGTGGCGTTCCGGAACGTGCCCGCCTTTGCCGTGCATCTGGATGCGCAGGTGGAGGTGGCGGGGCTCGGCACCGTTACCGTGGATGTGGCCTGGGGCGGCATGTTCTTTGTGCTGGCCGAGGCTGAACGGCTGGGTGTTTCGCTGGACGCGGACAACGGCGCGGAGATCGTGCGCGTATCCCAGCCCCTCCTACGGAGATTGGGGGAGTAAGTCGTCCCCAAAGACATAGTTTTTAGGTTTTTTGACTATGCTGAATAAAATGGCCGTCTCAGAATTTTGATCTGGTGACTCTGGGAAAAAATGAGCGCGGGAGGGGGCCTAGGTGCCCTCCAATTTGTTTGGTCACTTAAAAAGGGTACTAGAACTTTTAATTTCCGTTAGAGTGAGCCCTTTCGCGACATTCTTGGACCACTTGGTCGATACGATCACCCCTGAAAAAAAAACAAAAACAAATAAACACGCCATTTCATCGAAGTTGAAAAAGAAAGGAAGAATAGGAAGATAAGTCAACGAGCTCCAATTGGAATATTTGAAGCCGCAGCAATGACATTTGTTAAATGTCGCTCTGAGTAATGGGAGCTTCAAGGGATCCTATATGTTTCCAGATAAATTGTCTAAGAATAATATTAGGTACTTGTCTGACTGACCATAGATAAAACTATAAGGCCAAATTTTACCAGACAGATGATGTATTGTGAAAGACTGTGTTTGTCTTCTATTCATCAAGGCCAAACAAAAATAAAGGTGGGGAGGAGGGTCGGGGGAGGAAGTTACGTGGGAGGATCTTTCCATAGAGGAATTTATCATGGGGGAAGAGAATTTCCATTAAGGGGGCGTGGGATTTAAAGCATTATTTTAAAAAAACAATGAGAAATTAAATTAAAAAAATTTTTATCAACTGAAAGTAAGGAGCAACATTTAACTTAAGACGAACAGAAGCTATTAAGTATATGAGGGGGTTTGTCCCCTCCTCAGTACCTCGCTCTTTACGCTAAAGTATTTTTAGTAATTTCAAAAGAGCTATTTTAAACTAGAATAAAAATAATTTTTGTCCAAAAATATAAAGTAAATAATTTTATTATATTAATTTTAGACCTTGACTCCATAAGGACTTCTAGAATGAATAATTTTATTTTATTTAGAAAGAAAAGAACATTAAAAGTCTTCCACAATAATAACATGTAGATCAAAAAGTTCATTGATTGAAAGAAAAATTAAATATTTAATATAAATAAGATATTATCTACTGTTAAAAAATAATGAAAGTAATTTGTTTACATTAACCTGAGAGAAGAACTCCCTCCCTCGCTCCTTAGGTACTATTTAAATCTATGGGAGAACATGGCATCTAAAGGGAAGACAAAAAATAGATTAGGTTTGTGTTGCAAATACCAGAGATCAAAATATTTGAAGATTGAATAAAGAAATTTACATAAATGGATGACTTTTTGAGAGTCCAGGGTAGAAGAATAGATTTGAAATTAATGTTAAGAAGACCAATGAAGGTGGATAGCATCATTTACGTCGATAGTATTTTTGGTAAAAATACTATAAATGCTAAAAATACTAAAAATAAAATACTAAAAAAGTTCCATTTGGCGATGCCCGCTCGGCGATCTCGTTTCAGGTAACACCGATGGGGACGATGCGCGATCTGTTGGTCGCCAATGGCAACTCCTTCAACACGGAATGGGACGGCGTCTGGTCCACGCGTACGCAGGTCAACGCCGAGGGCTGGACGGCAGAGCTAGCCATTCCGTGGTCGACGTTGCGGTACCAAGAAGACACAGCACCCGTTTGGGGGATCAACTTTGTGCGCAAGATTCGCCGTGCCAACGAAATCCACGCGTGGCAGCCCTATCCGCGTGCGCTGTACACTTCCCAGTAACCATTACTGTATGTAAGCATTGGTCAAAGTTTGTAACTTGCAGCCCCTCCCCCGGGGACTGTGGGGGTAAGTCATGCCCAGAGACATAGTTCTTATGGTTTTTGACTATGCGGAACAAAATGGCTATCTCAAAATTTTGATCCGTTGACTTTGGGAAAAAATGAGCGTGGGAGGGGGCATAGGTGCTCTCTAATTTTTTTGGTCGCTTAAAAAGGGCACTAGAACTTTTCATTTCCGTTAAAATGAGGCCTCTTGCAACACTCTAGGACAGGGCGGCCGCGCCGCCCTCGAACCCCACGGCAACGGCGCCAGCCAGGGTGGGGCGGATGCAAAGGCCCTCGATGTAGCTGTCGTAGCGCTTGGCGAACACCAGCGCCGTCGCCAGGACAGACTCGAGAATCTCGCTCTCTTCGAGCGGTACCAAAATAGAGCTGAACGCCATAGTGCCTCCCAACGCGTATGGCTTTCGCCGATAATGCGCCCAGTCGCCGCGTCGGGCAAGCACGCGCAAATAAGCCCGTCCGCGCGGTTGCTTCGCGCAAGGCGTTCATAAATTAATGTTATAGAAATCCAGATTTGAAATTACTTGGGCTCAGAATAAAGAAATACAACCGACTGGCTAGTTTTGGCAATTCTAAATCAGCAACATGTCAATATTTTCCCCTGAGAATTGGTTCTATCTTTCAGTGGTTAAATTTCTTTGTAATGAAAGTAAGGAGCAGCATTAAAACTTGAGACAAACAGAAATTATTGCATATTTTACAGGGAGGCCCCTCATATATGTTTTGTTTTAGTATTTAAAAAGCTTCTCATTCTAATTAAACAACCCTATGACGCTTTATTAAAATTTTAGAGTTTGGCCTTTATTTTAATGTTTTAGGATGAACAGAGGAGGTTATATGTCATATAACGCAGAGGCTTAATTGGATGAAAATAGACAGTAAAATGGCCACCATTTGCTCACCAAAATCCAAAACTTAAATTAATGCAACTACAGAAGAGAGAATAATGAGGACTTTTATCCCAAGACGTGAACCACCAAAACCTATTTGAATATTTCGGCCCTATATCTAAGGGCCGTCTTCAGCAAAGAAAATAATAAACAATAAAACCACATACCCCGAAATGTCATAATATCTTAACCAAAACACGCTGTCACATTCAGCGCATTTGAGAAACCTACTTTAGGAGTTTCAAACTCCTATTTACAACAAGAGGTAAGAGCTCATATGGCACTTGTGACGAGGCGAGAAGAGCGAAGAGCCAAGAGATCATATGGTATGAGCTTTAACAAAATTCTATGAATCAATAGATCGATTTAAAAAGGAAAATAAGAGGCTCAATGCAGGTCAAGATTTAAAATAAGAGCTCTGAGTCACAATGTCCTTCTAAATGAGTCATTGAGCGAAACTGTTGACGTGCAGTTTAGCGGCATCGGCATACAACAACACTCTCTGAGTCGTCTGCTGTGCGCGTTGTTTCATTTTGGCGTATCGTACAGTATAATCGCAATCCTTGCGAGTTATTCCCAACGCATTGGATCCACAATATTGTAGCGTGTTGCCTGGCCGTCCCCTTAACCGACGCAAAGCGGGACCGCCGCTACTATATCTATATACTTAAGATCCTTCTCGGAGAGGCGGTCCTCTTTGTGGTCAACAAGAATTCGTATCGTCAGAGAAATGTTTCTGCGTATGGTCCAAGAAGTAGATGGATCAGATTCCTTTTGCGAAAAAAAAAAATACAACAAAAAAAAGACCACCAGCCAAGTGGTATAGTTGACATAGGCGAAGCACAATGGAAAAAGGGACATGTTGCATTTTTGCAACGAAAATCAAATGTATCTTCTTACAAGTACAATTCTTAAATCAATTTGTCATGGTTATGCGATTACAGGTCTCATAAAAGATTTGTATGACACTTTTAGTGATCAAGCTTTTAAAAAGGCTTTTTGGAATCGCACCCGCTCCAACAGCACCCCCAGCAGCACTCACCCGCACCGCCGCGCTGCGGTTGTCAGGAGAACCCCAGGATGCCCTCGATGCCTACGTTGATCGGCTCGATGCCGAGTCCGCCACCGCCCTGGCTGCGCTCATTGATCCTGTCCGCAACCTGCTGGATCAATCCGCCTCCCTCGATGAATTCGTTACCCGTCTCGACCAGGTCTACCCAGACCTCGACCCCGCACCGCTCCAGGGGCTATTACAACAAGCCCTCGCCACCGCAGAACTGGCCGGTCGACCTTAAAGCATCTTTTGGAGTCATACACTCTTTGTGACAATTTGTACACGTCAAACCATTTAGAATGTCGCCTAACTTTTTAGCATCGCTTAGTAACTATGGTAGTAATGAAGAGTAGGGAGTGAGGATAACGATACAACTTATATGTTCGTAAAAGATATATTAAACATCAAATACTAGCTCTTTTAAGAATGTAACAAGAAAAACAGATTTTTTTTTATAATGAGACAGATAGAAATGCATAGAAAACATTTAAAACGAGGGTTTTAAGTACAGGCAATGGATTTGCTGAATCTCACGATATATTATTTGCAAAAAAAGTAAATGAGTTCTTGAATTATGATCACCATATTTTAGAAATTAATCCAGAAACCTTTCATGATGTTTCTAAAAAAATTTACAATGTCATTAATACTGAAAACCTATCTTGGAATGAGAATTGTATTGCATTTTATTACGTGTCAAAACTTGCTCAAAGTCTAGACCTCCATACTGTTGTGACCGCAAATGGAATTGATGAACTTTTTTGTGGTTATAATGCGTATAGAGAGGCATTTTCTGGTCAACTGACACCCGATCAGATCAAACAGTACCACGAACAAGGTTATCTCATCGTCCATGACCTCTTACCTGAGGATATCGTGGACAACTTCATTGCCTACGAGCATGAACCAAAGCCCGAGGGATGGATCGAAAACCTTCGGCACCATGTGGATGATCCCACGTGGCAAACTGTCGCGTCTCACCCCAACGTTGTCAACATCGCACAGCAACTGCTGGATGATGCACCGCCGATGATCGTGCAGACGATGTATATGGAGCGTAAGCCTGCTGGCGACGATGATGTTTTTAATTCCTCAAGGGAGGCGAGATCTTCATAGTGATTTTCTTTTAACTTTTCCAGCTTTTCTCGTTTTTGAGCAATATCCTGAGTCAGTTTATAATTATGAACCAGGCGGCGTAATTTGCCAATACACAATTCGAAGAACTCTATTTTTTGCTTGCGCAAATTGGCTTCCGTGATAAAAGCCTTGACGAGTCGTTTACTTTCCGCAGCGTTTCGAGGAGAAATATCCGGCGAGTCGATTTGTTCTTGCAATTCTTCAATATTACTGCGAATCTCGTCCCCGCTTATAAAGCACGTCTTGGTCATCTTTTTTATGTTTAACAAACGTCCAGAAAAGGTGAGCCCAGAAGGCACCATGTCGCGGTGAATGCGGATCACCAAAATGATCAGAGCGTTGATGGTGCACACGATGAACGGCTGACCAACGCAAAGGTGTTCCTTCGCCAGAAAGAACGCCGCAAAGTAATACAAAGAATTCTGCAGGTGACTTTAGTTTCATACTGCGATGCGAAAGGTAGCGATGGTAACCCAGGCAAATGCCAAGACTACATGTCGCCCAGTGGGAGCAATTTCTATTCGTTTTAAGCTTTAATGTCGTTCCTTACTTTCAGTTGAAAAAATTTGTTTTCTTTTATTTAATTTCTGAATGTTTTTGAATTAACGTTTGTTTTGAGATTGGCTCTCTGCACATTAATAATTAAAACCAAATTTACATATTAACTTTTTAATTGGCTAAATGGCTTTCTCATAGTTTTTATAGGACGATTTTGAGAAAAAGGAGTGGGGGAGAAGGCCTAGTTGCCCTCAAAATTTTGGGTTACTTAAAAAGGCAACTAAAACTTTTGAGGCTCCTTCAACCTTTCGGCAGGCCTTCGGAATTGAGGGAAACGCCGATCTCGGCTCCAGGGCCGACCGAAGACAGGAGGCGACTCGAGCTCGAAGGCCTCGCCTGGCTCGGGACGGGTTGTCCCGTTTGGGTCCCGTTTTCAGGAAGGTTTCTCGGAGGAAACGTCGGGAAATCGGATTTTGGACACAGAGAAAAATGGGTACTTTTCTCTCCGAACGGTGCCGGAGGCGGAAGTTGCTTGCGAACAGGTTTTCGCGCTTGCTCGTCCGCTGCTGGGCTGACGACGTTCTGAATCATGTGCGCAATCGCCATCGCTGTTTTCGGGTCGATGTCGCGCTTGCAGTGAACCGTCACGACGGTTGGAAGGTTGGGCAGGGTGCCGCTGCATACGGGGCATTCATCCATCGTCGGTCTCCTCGGCGGGGCATTCATCCGTCAATGATCTTCACTGTCGGGCACGGGTACGGGACGTTGCACTGCGGGCACATGGCGCTCTTCGTCATGACGTTCGGCGAGTGGAGCCTTTCCACTGCCGTGAGCTTCGCGTCGAACGCATCCAGGAATCGATGCACGCGCCAGGGTTAATCGGGTTATTCAGCTACTTGGCCCGGAACTATCGGGAGTGACCATAGACATTTGCTGTTTCCTGAAGGGCTTGGAACTGGTTGAACGTGAGCGTCAATGGCCACCACGGTCAGCAAAACTTATGCTTCGTACAGCACTCTCAATGCTTGCTAAACACTATGGCTTCGAGCCGCCTGCCAGACCGGAGAGTTCCGGCATAAGATTCTGGGGGGATGATAACTATCGTCCGGAATTGTAACCTGGCAGGGTCAGACGCTTGACGGTCGACCATGCCCACCTTGATGCCGCGCAGCTCGTCCGCGTTCCGGATCGTCTGAACGGAAATGAAGTTGTAGCCGTCGCTGGCGATGCCCGACAGGAAGGTCTGGCGCGCGGCGGCGATGTCCTCGGTCATGCCGGGCAATTCGGTATGCAAAGCCTGATATGCATCGCCAACGACGACGCAGTTCTCGGTCGTGAAGGGCATCCGGAAGGTCAAATCCTGGAGCGGAAGCCGGTGGCTCTCGCGATTGACCGAGACCACGGCGAACAGCGCCAGGTTCGTCGCCGCCAGAAACCTTCGCGTCAAAAACACGAAGATTATTTGATGTTCCGGCGCAATTGCAATTGGCGTTTATGACGTCGTTATTCGTTTCCGGATCGCCGTCGTCGCAGGGGGTTCCAATTAGGTTGTTATCGCAGTCGTCGCAGTAATCGGGCGCGCCGTCTTGATCGGAATCTATCGAATCGTCGCCGCCTGGGCAAATATCGGCATTGTCGCAGACGCCGTCGCCGTCGGCGTCGCCGCTGGCAGCGTAAGGGCAACTATCGCAATCGTCTGGGAGATGCAATTACTTTTAAGGGGTGTTTCCTTCTATAAAATAAGGCAAATTTTCTCAGGCCCGTAACTCTTGATGGGTAAGTCTAAACTTAACAAAACTTATGCATTTAAAGTCAGCATAAAAATGCGATTCTTTTGATGTAACTATTGTTATAAAAATTCATTTTTTTAGAGTTTCGGTTTCTATTGAGCCGGGTCGCTCCTTACTACAGTTCGTTAATTCGAACTGTTTGATAAATTCATACATCTATGGTAATTGTTAAAGCAAATAATTCACAGAAATTCCTGTATTATTTTGTTCCTTCACATTTACTTTCTTCTAAATGTAAAAATATTATTTATTAAATTGATTCGCCTACCCGCAATATTTCCAGATGGAACAAGTGTACATCATAAAGTTTATCCATCATTATTTAATATATTGGTCAGATACAAGTTCAAAAGAATCAGAAATCACAGAGATAATTTTTTGATACATAGTTTACTAACATTTTTTCTAGCGTGGTTAACAGTACCATTTACATTAATTGGATTTTGGCATCAATACCTGATCAAACAAGATATTTTAGCCTTTTGAAATTAAAAAATTAACTTTAAAAAATTCCGTTTTTTAGAGTTTTGGTTACTATTGAGCCGTGTCGCTCCTTACTACAGTTCGGTACCACGAACCGTTTGTAAGGTGAACAAGATTTACGTTTCTTGCTTACAAGTCACTCTCTGTAATGGAGGCGAAATCTCTGAACAATGAGACTCTGAAGCAGGCTAAAGCCTGACAAAGTTCAAGGGCCTAAGCCTTTTTGATTATCATCTCATTGACTATAGTTCAGAGGCGCCATTTAGACCAAATCTTTAAACCAAATTTAACTAGATCTACGTTGCATGGGCAACGTAAGGTGTTGCAGCAACCTTTGTTCGGCTTTGCTGAGTAAAGTGTTGCGAGAGCGCAACACTCTGGTTTAATTTCCTCGCTTCGATTAAACGCTGAAGTTGTTAATCTGTATGGAGGTTAAAATAAGTGCTAGGTACACCAACTCGCAAAAGTTGCAAACACCTCATTTCAACTAGCAAAAGTTGTAAATCCCTCATCGCTGAAGATAATTGAAGCCTAACAGCCGATTGTTACTTACAAGCATAAGCATCTAGTGGGATGCTGGTCCACCCCAGCACTTACCACAAAACTTATTTTGGCGTTTATCATCCGGCTAAGATTAGTTTCCCTAACTGATTCTAAGGCTCCACTAGCTGAGGCTCTTTAGCAAATCTTGTTTTGTTTCGTTTTCGTGAAAGTAGTTGGACTGCGGAATTCTCTAAGCCTCACTGCAACCAGTTGTGATCGCTCGGCTAAAGTTAGGGGTAAAATAATTCAGCCTGTAAGACGCAGTGGAAATCTAAATAAAATTCATTGCAACGATTGATGAAAAAGTTCAGAAATTTGCAGATATCAACTACGGCCCTTGGGATCGTTTAAATGGCGATAAAGTATTTTTATCTGGCTACGAAGAAAAGCCACTTGGCGCAGGTTTTTATCCAAGCGATATCACTAAAGAAGAATTAAATAGCGCAAATGTTGAAGACAAAACAGGCCTTTATTCTGTAATTAAGCGTGATGAAAATGGCAAACTTTATAGCGTTGCATACTCTGTAGAATATGCACAAGAGCTTGAAAAAGCAGCGAACTTATTACGTGAAGCAAGTTTCTTGAGACCGGTCCATGTGGATTCACTCCGGGGTCCGGCATGGTCAAACAGGGAGACGGCGGATGGACGACACCGCGCTGCGGCGGCAATACGACGCGTTGATCGAGGGCTCCGGCCTCAGGATCGCGGAGAACCGGGCAGAGACGATGTTCGGGGCGTACAAGCAGGTCCGGACCTGGGCCGATGTGGTCCGAAGCCGCCGACCGGCGGCGATGGAACCCTCGAACACCTATCAACTGAACACGGTCGGTCGCCTGACCGACGCCAGCTAGGAGGCCGTCACTGCATTCTGTTTCTGTGAATGAATCCAGCGTTAATAATTTCTTTCCCCTCGACTTGCCGTCGACCGCTACATGCTTTTACCATTCCTGGTACCTCGCTGTGGACATGCAACTGTTTATTTTGGCACCGCTATTGGTCTTCTTGTATCAAGCCAATCCGGTCCACGGGCGCACAGCCACTGCCTTCTTGTTTGCCCTCTCCGTGGCCTTGACTGTCTACCTCTCGCGAGTTCGGCGTTGGAGCATCAACACCTTTGATGGCGCTGCTGTGGCTCGATATAACAATGTTTATATTTGTTAGTGGATCAACCATCTGTTCGTGTGGAAGAATCCCTACAAGCAGGATGAGAAATAGATCCTTGCACAAAAACTCAAATAGCAACAGATGACAGATGAAAATGTGAAGCAACATCATTTTATGACAAAAAGAAATTTTGGACGATATTAGCAAAATTTTAGATGATTTGTAATTACGTCGAACGGTTATTCGTTTTTTGTTTGTAGTGTATGTTAGACCACAAACAATGAAAACCCAGGGCATGAAAAGTTAGTTTTGGCTTTTGTGAAGCTGTAAGATTGTTTAGTCTGGGTCTCATGATTTTATTATTTGTAATTCCACTTTCAATCAACAAAAGACCAAATCAAGCAAAAAGACCGCTTTTTCAGAATTGGAAAAATCTGGGTAGTGAAGCAGTAAGATTGTTTAGTCTGGGTCTCATGATTTTATTATTTTTAATTCCACTCATGGCTTGTCCAAAGCCAGGAAATAACCCTTTTACAAAATGAACCATACTGAAGCTAAGCTTCAACCGAATATTTCATCCCCAGAAAAAATTACTTTTTTTTTCTTCTTCAAGTAGCCACTAGCTGATGCAAAGCCGGGTTTTTAGCTTGGAGAAGAGTCGATGAAGCTGTTAGTCTTATTTCGAAGCCTGTTTTTTACATTACTTCCTGTAACCTCTTTACCACTTGAGGAGGCATCTTGACTGGTATTTACAGCTAATTGTCGAAACCTGAATCAATAAAGACCTCAAATTTTCTAGCTTTCAATATTATTCATTATGCAAGTCGAAGAAGCTGAACTGCAGGTGGCACCTAAGCTCTTTATTCTTGACACTTGGAAACTACGAGCTTATCTTTTAGACTTTCTTTTTATTTTGGCTATCAAATTTATCATTAAAAATTTTTAACTTTTACGCTTCCTGTAAATTTATTACTGAAAAATAGTGACGAAAACCACACTGCCTTTCCATAACAAACAAATACAAAGTTGAAACAATAGGGAAAATCTTTTCAACACAGTGGACATCAATTCTGTGAATATTTCGGCCTTATGTCCATGGGCTGTCTTCAGCACAATACGAGACAGATAGAGAAAAAAAAAATTATATATAAATAAACTTACATTCTTACCCCAGAGTCAGTTACTGCTGCAAGACGGACAGAAATGGCAAGCTTCGACAGCTCTGACACATGGGCTAGCTGCACAGCTTTCCCTTCAATGCCTGACTTAAATACATCTTTGACTATCATAGACGTGAATCGTGTAGCAGGAAGTAGTTTGTGTGTAGACCCAATAAGCAAAAGAAATGTGTCACACAGTGCTAGTGGATTTATTGTTAAAAGTGAGTCCTTCACAAATGCAGGCTGTGAAGCATTGGATGCTCTTGAAAGACAGAGGGCAGAATCTTCAGGAGATTCGTTTGTCAGTTCACGGCAATGGTCGTTGCCGCCTGTTGAGTGTACAGTCGCCGGCAAAACTGAACCTGTTCCTCGAGGTCATCCGACGTCGGGAAGACGGCTATCACGAACTCTCGACCGTGATGGTGCGAACCGACCTGTGCGACATTTTGCAGTTTGAAGATCGAGACGACGACGTCATCAGCCTGTCACTGGCGGGAACGGCTCCTCCCAATCGTCCCTGTCCGTCGGAAGGGAAGCCCCGATCTGCCGGGTTTCCGCTGGATGACTCTAGAAAGATCTTAAGTCTCAGATGCTCCAATTTCAACTCGAATTGGATCCAGGGACATTAGGGGTTGGAGGGGGGAAACAGAAATCTTGGAAACCGGAAATCTTGGAAAACCCTTAGAGTGGAGAGATCGGAATCAAACTTGATGGGAAGAATAAGCACGAGTTCTAGACACGTGATCGACATAACTGGAACGAATTCGCTCTCTTTGGGGGGTTGGGGAGGGGATTTCCAGTGCTTTGGCGAGTTTGGTGCTTCTGGACGTGCTAGGACAATGAAAATTGGGCCGGGGTCGAGCCGACGTTTCACCACGCGCTCCACGATCGACCCGACGGTCCGCCACGCGATCCCCATGAGATTGGTCACCTGCGTCTTGTCCGTCACCTGGGCGAGGTACGCGACCAACTCCTCGAACTCCCGAGTGAAGTCGCTGTCGTGCGCCGCCCACGGAACGCGCTCGACCCGCACACCGCCGCAGCGGCGGCATCGAACGCGGTGCGGCGCATAGGCCAGCCAGATCCGAAGCCTCCCGTAGCCGAGATGGCGCCAGTAGCGCCTCGAGCGCCGTCTTAACTTCAAGTTAAAACTTGTCTCTGTATAGACACCGGGAAACAGCCGAAGAAACCACATATTTGATGGTTTCCTTCCATTTTTATCTTTCTTGAACAAACTTGACGAGGTTAAAGTGTTGACGAGAAAAAAGAACGACGGAGAAAAAAAAGGAAAGTAAAAATCGGCGAAAGTAACGAGGAGTTTTGCTTACCTTTTCTCAGGCTTGTTTTCGACGAGTGAAAGGAAGAAAAGGAATTTTATTTTCAGTATAAATACGACGCACTCAGTTCTTTTATCGCTGAGCCAGAGCCTGTGAGTGGGCGGACAATCGCCATAGGAATCACTTCAGGGGGGACGCCGATGAACGATAGGATGGGGCGCAAGCCTTCCGTCATGAAGTCGAGCGCGCTAGAGGCACGGAACATGGCGATGGCAAACAGGATGGCAATGAGGTAGGGGATGATGGTAACGGCTACCGAGAAGCCTTCTTTGGCTCCTTCGACGAACTCCTCATACACCGCGACTTTTTTGAGCAGGCCGTAGAGTGGGAAACCAATGATGATGGTGGGGAGAACAAAGGGGGACGTGAACTCGAGGCTCGGCTTCCGGTGTGTGATGAGCCTCTGCACAGCCTGCTGACCCGTATCCGCCGGGTGTTCGACCTGAACAGCGACGGCGCGACGATTCACAATGCCCTGCAGGACGATGCGTTGCTGGGTTCGTTTGTGCGCGCGCGTCCCGGACTGCGTGTGCCTGGCGCCTGGAGCGGCTTCGAAACCGCGGTGCGGGCCATACTCGGCCAGCAGGTCAGCGTTCAGCGGGGCACAGTTTTAGCAGGCAAAATGATTGATCAGTACGGTGTTCTAAAGACATGACTATAATTTGCAATTTAATGAAAACATACCAATGAATGTGCATTGTCAATTTTTATATACTTATGCTGATATTTATTCCTTAAAGTCTGAGGGTAATAGTTTTTTTTATCTAGTAAAGTAAAAAGGATAAATCATTTAAAATGTTTTATATGCTGCAAATTATGCTCAAGTCTTGAGAAAGTTGTAAGCCCTAGTCATGTTAACTTCTGCTTCTTTTGAGTTATTATAGCTGGTGAGAAAAAAGATATCCCCTGAAAACATTTTCTTTGTCAAAAAAGGAAAGCTCGAATTCCGGGATGCCCATTTCGCATACAATGACGGCGAGCCGGTTCTTAACGGCATCAGCCTGACAGCCCAGGCAGGAAAGACTATCGCTCTCGTCGGACCTTCCGGTGGCGGCAAATCCACCCTTATTTCCCTTGCGCAGCGTTTCTTCGATCTCGATAGCGGTGAGATACTGATAGACAAGCAGAACATTGCAAATGTCACGGCAGAGAGCCTGCGAAAGTCCATCGCTTACGTGTCTCAGCAGCCAATCATGTTTGAAGGCGAGGACAGGGTTTCGAGTCCTAGTGTCACTGGTTATTTGGTTTGGAACAGAGGTCAGTGGTTTGACGTTATAAAGTTCAGCCAGAGTCGACCCAGTTCTAAACAGGTACCTGGAAAAATCTTGTGGGAAAGCACGCGAAACATCGGATGATTAGCCCTCAACCATGCACTGGACTCCTGGCCAAAGGCAGATAATCAGGAGATCGGTAACTGAGCTATGCAGACCATTGATCAGCATGTGAAAAAAATTAAGCACTAACGATTCGCAGAAACGAACATACATTGATGTCGGCACTGAACATGTGCATATTGTTTTCCGTGCGGTCCGGCGCCGTGAAAATGGCCTCGCGATCGACCGCAAGTAGTTCGATTGGTATCGCACCATTACCAATGAGTTCACTGTCGCCATGCTGATAGTTAAGGTTGAGCTTGGTCAGCTCACTACGCCAGCCCATGCTGCCATAAAAATTAATGGCGTCAGATGGCGATTCGTCGCGCCAGCCGTCTTCATCGAAATAGCTGACATTGCCGTAAAAGCCCCAGTTACCGTTATTTCCGCCGCTTTGAACGTGTCCTAGCCATCTCAACCTTTCTCTCATTATAGCCCTAGAAAGTGGGATTGAACCACATTCTTTGTACAGCTTACTGTTTGAGATACGATCAGTCAGTCAAGTACCCAAAACAGTCCCTAGGCAATTTCTCAGAAAATATCTAGTGATTTCACCTCCATTTTTTGGAGCACCACGCCTCAGAACCAAGTTGACGACTGCCATTTAATATTGATTCGCAGACATGTGTTTTTATTCTTCCAAACTTTTTCGAATTGGAAAAAAACTGGACATTGGCTGTACAGACGTATGTACAAGCACATACACATACGTATATCAATATACACATACACATACATAATACTGGTTAATGTTATATCTAATTTAGTCATTTATTTTGCCTAGACTCACTGCAAAAATAAATTTTAAGGGTTTTCACTTTGTTTAATTTAATAAACAAAAGATGAAAATTAAAACTTTAAGGAATAAATATCAGTATAAGCATATTAAAATGACAATCCACAATCATTTGTTTTTTGTTGTTTTTTTCAGCCAAGCGCAAACAAACTATGTTCTTGGCTGGATCACCCCATGTTCAGAGGTGCCAAGGGCGGTGTGTTGCAACCGGCCATCATCCAGAAACAGATGCGAAAATTGCGCGGCGCACTGGGACTGCCTGACAATGCCACGCCCCATTCCCTGCGCCATTCCTTTGCCACTCATTTGTTGGGAAGCGGTGGCGATCTTCGGTCAATCCAGGAATTGCTGGGTCATGCCAGTCTTTCAACCACGCAAGTTTATACCGGGGTCGATACGGCAAAACTGCTTGAAATCTATGATTCAAGCCATCCGCGATCCTGATTGCTAACTGGCGATGCGCCTGGGAGAGTGAGGAGTTTAGCTTTGTAGATGTGGATGTCAGCGAAGATGCTTCACAGCGTCTGTTGGTTCAGCTGAGCAAAGAGTGTGTGGGTGTGGAGCTGCCTCCCTCCACTGTTGCAATCCCACGATCTGGAGAGCAGCGATGGGATTGTGTTGCAGTGTGCACTGGAAGCACGCTCCTGTCCTCTGTTGCAAGGCATTCATCACTGGTGCCTTGCAAAGTGTTTCTTCTAGATCAACAAGGTAGATCCGGTGGTGTGCTGTAAACCTTTGGCCCCATCTACTGACACTTGAAATATTTCTTGAAGGCTCACAACCCCAGAAATAAAAATTCAACCCTATCTATTTTCAATTATAGTTAGTAGAATTGCCAAAGGAAAAACCTTCTATTTGAACATGTTTTCATCCCTGTAACTACTTGGACCCTTTGTGAATTAGAATTTTAAATTGCACTCATTATTATAGTTATAACCGTTGAAGGTGTATAGCATATTTGACAACTACGAGTAAGGTAATTCCTGCCGAAGTAACTTGAGAAGCTTAATGCTCCCGTGGTTGCGCCGGCTGCGGTGAGGAGGCTGGTGTTGGGTCGCACGCCGACGACGACGAGGACCACGTCAGCGGTGCGGGAGAATGCTTCGCCGTCACGGGTGCCGGTGACGGCGATCCGTCCGGCTTCACAGGCGACGGCTTCGACGCGCGTGCCGGTGAGGACGTCGACGCCGTGTCGGGTGAGTTCGTCGTGGACGAGGGAGCCGAGTTCGGGATCGAGGGTGGAGAGGACTTCGGGGCCGCGCTGCAGCTGGGTGACCTGGAGGCCCCGCACGGATGTGTCGACAAAGTTTTCACTCTTAGATTAATAATTGAGAAGTCCCTTCGTTGTCAAAGACCTTTGTTCTCAGTTTTATCGATTATGAGCAAGCGTGTTATTCTGTTGATAGAAGAGCTTTAGCAAAGGTCTTTTCCTTATATGGTATACCAGACAAATACTCTAAAGTGATTTGTTCTATGTACGAGAATAATACTGCTGCGGTTGAGGTAGGAAATGAGGTTAGCAACTGGTTTTGTATTAAATAGGGAGTTAAGCAGGGTTGTGTTCTATCCCATTTTCCATGGTATTACAAGATTAATAAGGAAGCATATCCACGAAATATACATGGGATTGGGAAACAGGGGGAAGTGATTCTTTACGAAAAGGCTGGTATCATGAAAGCAAAAGAATTATTCGATGCTGGTTGTAAGGTGAAAGATCTTGTCCATAGTGCAACCTTCACTGCTGAATATCTTGCCAATGGTGTTGCTACATGTGATTATGCCTGTCAACAACGGAAACGAACAGCAGCAACGACCAATGATCATAATTTTTCACAAGATGCATCCTCGTGGCAGATGATCAGACCACCAACACGCAGCAATCATCATCATCTTCATCACAGCCATGCCATAAATTATGTATCGATCAGTCGTGTGGCTAGTCCCATTCGCTGTATGCCGGCGCGCCTTCGTGCCAGTCTGCGGCCACGGCTCCGGGTCCTGCGGCTTGTTGCATGTAGCGTGCACTGCCTGGCCGACCGTACGACATCTGCTGCAGTTGCTGATAGTCTTGTGCTGCCGCATAGCCCTGCAAAATGCGAACAAGAAAGCATGAACACGATGATGATGCAAACACATCGGGTTGCGGAGCAGGTCGTCGAGGGCGATCTGAACCAACAGGGCCGTCTTGCCCACGCCGGCGCGGGCCACGAGGACGCCCATCTTGCCGCGGCCGAGGCCACCGTGGATCGACTCTTCGAAGACGCGCATCGGGCTGCGCTCGTTCACTTCTTTGCGGTACATCGGTCTCGCCCTCCTCAGTTCTTCTCGGCCTGCTTTTCGCGGTGGGCCTTCACGAGCTCTTCGCTGATGTTGGTGGGCACCGGTGAGTACTTGGAAAACTCCATCGTGAACTCCGCCTTGCTCGGTGACAGAACTCGCGCCGAACGGCAAGGATTGGCCGTCGTCCGTTCGGAACTTGAGCTCTACCTCCATGTCCTCGTCTCCGCTGTCGCGAAGGATTCCGATCGATTCGAGGGTTCCGGTCGATGGGTTTTCGAGCCAGGCTTCGAAGGTCCCGGAGATGTTGCTACGCTCGACTTGCACCTCAAACCGCTGGCGGTCCGACTCACTTCGAAGCTCGACCTTGGCCTCGCCGGCGACCCCCTCTGCGTTGGAGAGGCGGGTCTCGCCGATACGTGTCGTGATATAAAGTTGGTTCCATTATCTGTCAATATTTCATTTTATTATCCGTCACTCTTTAATTTCTCAGGTTTTTTCCGTGACGTGAGACATATCTGACTTATTATTTCATAATTTTTTGTGATTTGAAGGGTTATATTGGAATGGCTTCTGGGTATCATGCAGCTAGATCATAAATAACTTATTCCCCATTGAAATTTTCTCCAAAGATTTGTCGAAAATAGGCATTTTGTCATTGGCACTTTTTAATTGCTTTCACGCAAATAATTCACAATCTTTGTACCCGGCATAAGAAATTTGGAACGTTAATCTAAAAAACGGTTTTTCAAAAAAAAGGACTTAAAATGAACAGAAATGAAAATGAGTAATAAAGAATATTTAAAGCGAATGTATATTGTTATGAACGAATGAATGCAGGGGTATAGTTTTCTATCGGTCAGGGAGGTGACTGCCCCCCCCTCTTGCAGCTGAAATTTAATTTCTTCAAAAATCTTGTCGAAACTAAGATAATCCTGCATAATTCAAGCATCCACAGAAACAGGTCTGTTTTCAGTGTCAATTTTGCTTGAATATAGATGAAAACTTGGTTTTCATCAACAACATACAAATAATTATCGAATATAGTTTATCTTAATAACTAATGGGTATCTGAGTTTGAATTGGTGAGAAAAGTAAAGGATAAAGGCAGGTGATAGGATATTAAATAATCACAAAGAACCTTCGTTTGAGAGACATCTAAGAAAGGAGAAGCAAGAAGGTGATATATGTTGGATGTGGACCAGGAATTGTGAATATAGATGAAAACTTGGTTTTCATCAACAACATACAAATAATTATCGAATACTAGCCAACAAATAAAGCTTTAGTTAAATATGCAAATCAAGATTGAAATGAGCAAAAATCAATTCAAAGAAGAGTATGGATACTGCCTTCTTCCCTAACTGTAAAAGTCTAAAAGCTTCTGCATCATTGGCAGATTACTGAAAATAGTACGTTACAACAAACATTTTCTTGCATACTTGTTTCAACATTGAAAAAAAAAAAAAATTAAATCATAGTGAAATCAAATTTTGAATTGATTGGCTTTTCAGCAGTTGACATCATTATATATTAAATATTTAGTTTAAACTGAAATAAGCAATTTTTTACTTGGATTTGGAAGACATAAATTAACTTAAAAATTAAGATAAAAATCACTGGAAAACTTACAATCCGACAACTATGATAAACGCGTAATTTAGAATTTGTGCAGATTAATCCGAAAATTGGCTACATACCTGATCGTAGATTGTGCCATTTGGACAAAGAAACGACTCGAAGTGTCCTGTGTCGTCACAATAATGCCATCCTTGACATCGAGACTCCACGTCTGCGTAGTAGCCAGGTACTTTACCAGCACAGTCGAAATTGGTGCTGGCGTGACGACGAGCAACTCGTAACAGGCGACCAGCCCGCCGCCGATACGGGGCAGCAAAGTCTGGCTGAGGATGCCGATGATCGAGGTCGACAACTGCGTCCGAATCTGTTCCTGCTGGTTGGTCGGGAACACGTCGATCACGCGGTCGACCGTACCCTGGGCACCTGTGGTGTGCAGGGTGCCGAACACGACGTGGCCGGTTTCGGCGGCGGTAATCGCGGATGAAATCGTTTCCAGGTCACGCATTTCGCCGACGAGGATGACGTCGGGGTCCATCCATTAGTTGATACCTAGACGTGCAAAATCAAAATATGTAAAGTAATTTTTTCACAACCAAATTTTGCACCTAGTTTCAATCAAAGTCGTGCAAAAATTTTTAATTTACTTAATTATAGGACCAAAAGTGAGGGTGTTGTGCATTTAGCTTCTTTAACCCCCTACTAGCGCTTAACTATGTACACATTGGCATGTTTTATCTCCTTAAAAAAATGATTACTCAGATTTACTTAGGAAATGGCTAAAAATGATTAAATCCTAGTCCTTAGAGATCATTAAAATTGGAAGTGACGATCGTGGCTACGGCAGTTGCGCGGCGGATCGATTGCGATGCGTTCCTCGCGACCTTGCAGGACTTGGATCCGGTCGATCGCGACGTCGTGATCTACCGCGGTCTCGAGGGTCTACCCCACGCCGAAGTGGCGCGCCGCACCGGCTTGACGGTCGAAGCCGCCGAGTCGCGATGGCGGCGCGTGCGCCCCCGCCTGCAGCGCACCGCGCGGGCGTGGGGGCTGTTGTAGCGGAACGGGCTCGAGCTGATCTGAAACGGACGAACGATGACGAGCCGACACCATCGACCAGGGTTTACAGGTTCTGCGCTCCGGCGGCGGCGCCGATCTGGTGATGGTGGATGTCGTGCTCGACATTGCCGACCTGATCACCCGCCTGGAATTCGAACGGATTTTCGTCCCGGTCGTCGCCTGCGGCGTCGAGAACGATGCCAATGCCGCCGTCGCGGCGATTCACGCCGGCGCCAAGGAATACATCCCCCTGCCGCCCAATGCGGAAATCATTGCCGCCGTTCTGGAAGCGGTGACTGCCGAAACCCATACGCTGATCTACCGTGGATTATTATGATTGGAGAAACGAAACCCCAAATCAGCAGAAATTAAATTGAATAGACATAACAAACGTGAAGAAAACAGATGCTTCTATGGCTGAATAGACAAATATCAAAACAAACAGATATCAAAACGAATAATTAAATAAATCTTAAATGAACAGAAATTCCCAGGAGCAAGAGTAGAGCTGCTGCCCTTTTGACTCTATAGGCATTAGCGTGATTAATATTTTATAGAAAACGAAATATTATTTAAACCATTTTTGCTTTATCATAATGTCAAAAAATGGTAAATATTCATTATATTAACCAAAACCAAAACTTTGGGAATAAAAAACGAACAAAAATTAATAAAAAAAGACTTTCCGAAAAAGAAGTTTTTCATAGAAAAGTAAAGAGCCGTACTAAAGTCAAGATCAGCAGAAATAAATCCCTATAATAATTCAAACTCAAAACGACCAAAAATTACTTTTAAGAATAAAAGAAACCAAAAACGAACAGAAATTAAAATGAACGACCATAGACAATATAAAAATAGGAGGTACCAACAAAAATGAATAAATAAAGGTTTATAGTGAACCTTGGCACACTGGCAGGTGCCGGTCTGGGAATAACTCATCTTCAAGTATCCATCGCTATGCGTAAAATCTGCTTTTTCATTGCTTCCTCAATCGCCGGCTCACCTGCGCTGAGTTTTTCATCGGCGTCATCGATCATCAACATCATGCCTTCTATCATTGCCGCGATCATCGCCGAGCGCTGCTGTAGTTTGCCGGAACTAAGACCGGGTTTCGCCTCGGAGATCAGCTCATTGAGGGTAGCGATGTGCATGGCGTACATCTCGTTCAGGAGGCTAAGCTTGATTCTGAAACGTGGGCGTTTCAAAATTTTGAGGAAGATGGGCTAGATCTCCCCCAGACAAAATGTTTAAGGGTGGTTGTAGATACTCGTCTGACTAACCGTGGATCAAATAATAAGCTGTCTACAAAAATGTTTTGTTTGATCGCACTTTCTAGGGTTATAATGAGAGATGGTTTGATATGGCTATGCCATGTTTTAGAGAAGAGGGACATTAGATTGTCAAATATCACACTTTTCGACTATCCAACCAGGGCGAAACAAAAAGATAGTTGTGGAAGCATGGTGTTCAAGGTCTGCTGCATAGATGATTCTTCCACCATGAATACAAAGCTCATCATTCTGGATGAGCCCCTTTGAACAAGCCTTGCTTCCATAGATGTCCTAATGAATCCCCCTCATTCACCAGCGATACTAAGTTCTCGTCATCAGAAGCTCTGTGAATTCTGGAGAAACCTGATGTCTTTTCGAGCCAGAAGACACTCTCTATCGGGACAGCGGCCAAGAAATCCGGTGAGTGTGTTGATACGAAAACCTGACCACCTCGCTGCGAATAAGTAGCTTACCCTAAATTATACCTAAACAATGATGTTTTACTTTTATCAAATGTCACTGAAAATTTAGAAAAGTATGTTGAAGTAATTATAAATTAGATCCATTGCATTTCTTCTCAGCACCAGGGCTAACATGAGAGGCTTTTATTAGAGACTCTAAGGCTGAAATTCCATTATTTTCTGACGAAGATATGCATACCTTTATTGAAAAACGAATCACAATTAAACGAATTGAATTAAAATGGAAAAGTTGTGTTGATATTATATCAGGTTACTCACTATTAATTTAAAGTGGGAGAAACAGACGGAAATGATGCTCCACAAAGATACTGCTGGTATTAGCTCTCTGAAGCTAATGTATCGACAAAGAATTCCATCAGATCACCCTTTGCAAGTTTACATCTCTTTCATGTGGTCTTGCCCTGAATACTGTACCCTCGTTTGCCATTACTACCTAACGAAGGAGCAGTTGAACAGAATTGAGAGAGTTCAAACTCTAGCATTGTTGGTAATTTCAAAAGCGCCCAAAGTCCCATACTGTGCCCTCCTTGAACAGTTTAGCTTATTTGTTTTAGACCATGAGCATTTTCTTATTAGGTATTATTTTATCTCGAATGGAATAGTAACAAGATTCATTTTCTTATTGCCAATCAATTATTAATAGGACATACTGGATTACACAGAGAAAAAATTGTCCTGCAACAAAACGAAAACTTTTGTCATTTTTTTAAAAAAAAGTTTATTTTGACATCCTTTTAAGGCACGTTTGCAAAGGGGGGAACGGTCTTCCCTAGGATCTGTCCAAAGAGCCACTCATGGAAAATTAAAAATGTTAAGCCTAAAATGGACTTAGAGTGTTTGTATTGCTTAGTGTTTTGTTGTTGTGTTCTTATATATATTTTCTTGTTCCACTGCCGTACTTAAATTACACCCGTTTTCTCTCTCAGTTTCTTTGGTTAGTACTAGCAGTAGAAACGTACTGTCTTTGAGATGTTTATCTATTTACCTTGAAATCTGCTCAAACATGTTAAAAATTTGTAATTGCACAGTTTTGGGTTTCACATATAGATAATCCATCCCTTAAGTATTTTTAGTATTCCTTCCGATCTATCTAGCCCAAGCCCGTTGCAGGATTCCGCTCATAGGCCATGGTTTCCACCACCTGGAAACCGAGCTGCTCGCCCATTTCCTCCAGTAGCTTGAAATCGCCCTTGCGCTGATGCCCAAATCGAAAATCATTACCAACGATGAGACAGGCTATGCCGAGACCCTCTACCAGAATGTTCTTTACATAGTCTTCAGCCTGAATGCGACTGGTCGCCTCATTGAATGGCAACTGAAAGACATAGTCGACACCGAAACTGTCCAGTAATTCGAGCTTCTCTTTGATCGTCGTTAGCCGTGCAGGACAATTCAATCTGTAGGCAATTTCTCTGGAAAACATCTAGCTAATCTTCATCCGTTTTTTGAAGTGCTCATGCTACAGAACCATATTTTACAACTATCATCACTGTAGCTTCCAAAATTATAATCTTGGTTTGCAGACTTATCTTCCTATTCTTCTAAACTTTTTTCAACTATGGAAAACACCCTGAGTCTTGGGCATTCTACTTTTAACGTCTTCACTATCTTTACTAATAATACTACCAAGGTAAGTGAACCTGTCCAGATGATCAATCTTTTCATTATCAAACGTGTTTGCTAACACTGTTTGATTTCAAATAAATAAAATTCATCAAGTTTAATGTTACCCATCAAAAGTTACAAGCCTGAGAAAAAAGCGAAGGGATCTTAATAGAAATTAAATAAAAAAACAAGTTTTTTTAACTGAAAGTTAGGAGCGATATTAAATTTAAAACGAACAGAAATTATTCCGTATATGAAAGGGGCTGTTCCCTCCTCAACGCCCCGCTCTTTAAGATAAAGTTGGACTCTTTCTCTCAACTCTACTTTTTAAAACAGTAAAAAAAAACTTTAGCTTCACCTAGAAGCTCCAAGCTCAGATACACTGACGTACACAGAAAATACGGACGACAGCGGTGGGACTGTAACAGTACTTCAGTCCTACTGGTTCTTGAAGAGTGACACTCTTGGTAAGCTAAGCGTAGGTAAGCAATCTACAGCTTCTGACAATGCCGCTATTCTTGTCGATGGATCTGGATCACTGGTTCCGGCGAACTGGGTTTGGTTCGATGTCTTCGGCATGAACGGCAGCGGAAACGGCATCAACTTCTCGCAAATGACCGTTTGCCAAGAAGGTTGGAACTTCGTTTATCACGTCGTTAGTTTTGTTCAAAAAAGCCAATTATCTCTCCTCGCCTTAGACGATAAAGGTAATACATAAAAGCCGTCCATTAAGAGAGTGAAAGAAAACGTAAAGAATAATGCTTTACCTATCTGGTGTGTTCTGTAAGATTTGAAAATGAGCAGAAGTCTTTTAGGGATAATCTCCTGTTAGATGTATCATCGTCTTCGTTTTCAATACAAGTTTTATTGAATTTCTTCTCTGATAATTTACTTCGCAAATTCGGAATAGGTCTATTATTATGATTCATAAATGTTGATTATTATTTTAATTAGTCTCAAAAGTAAAATATTATTTTTAAAAAATATATTGTATCCAAAAACTTTTCAAAAGAGCAAGAAACCCATCAAAATTTAAATTGATTTTGCTATAATATCTTTTTTGAGGGCTTCTAGAATTTTTTTTTAATCCTTGTAAATTTGTATTCAAAATAATATCTTGGAGCATAGAATAAGGAAAATAATGATCACCATTCCTAAATCAGCTAAAAATGTCAATTTTATTAAGACTGGATATTTTGTCGAGGGAACGGCGGGGCCTTCGCCGTTGTACTGCGCGGCGAGCCCCGTCACGAGTGCGAGGGCGAGGGCGCGGGGGAGGAGTGTGCGCATGAGGGACGACCGTGCGGAGGAATCGGTGCCGTGGCGAGGGCCATTGTCGCCCGGGTGGGCGCCTACGCAAACGGGGCGACCCCGGAGGGCCGCCCCGTCGAGCCGCGCGCGGGTGCGCGTGGCAGGTGCGGTCAGATCAGTTGGCGACGATCTGCGCGGTGTTCGCCAGGTAGGCCTTCTGGCCGGCCAGAATTTTCAGTACCTAGAATATATAAATCTGCCATATTCAGAAGATGTGAGAAAAATACAGTTTCCGTCCTTAGTCAGAGCAGAAGAGAAACTAGCTGATGATCAAAAAGCAGCTGTTGATGACCTGATCAAAAGCATGGATTTAACAGATCGCGAAGGGTAATAAGAAATATGCCCTTCATTTATTAAGTTTTTCGTTGATAACTAGTCTTTTCTGAAGGGGGAGATGTTTTAAACTTCATCTTCCCTCATTAGTTAGATAATAGACATCAGACGAACAATTTTCATCCTTCCAACACTTTCAAAGTAAAAATAATTCAAACTGAGACACATTTCATTTCTAATTTCACGCTAATAGTAGCAAAGTAATTGATATATTAAGTTGTACATCACCTTTCAATACACATTCTCTCAAGCCCCGCCTTAATTGGCAGAATAAAACTTCAAAATCTTAATGTGGAATATCGTATTATCATTATATTTGTATTGCAGAGAGCAAATTTCATGTTATCTTTAAATTCATAAAGACGATTAAAAAAACTCAGCACCTTCCTTTACTGTTTTTCAGGCAGGCCGCCAGCGAGAGCGCCAGCAATCCGGCGCCAAGCGCGGCGTCGCGCAGGAACGCGCTGCGGACCGCGGCCAGCGCGGGCTCCGGCGTCCAGACCATGACCAGCGCGCCGCGGATCTTGCCCTTTTTCGATGTGATCGGATAGGCCAGCGCAAAGCCGTCCGGAGACTGCCAGCTTGCGCCCGACCCGATCACCTCCTCGGCGGCGCGTACCAGCGTGGCGGCAAGCGCGGACGGCGGCGTGCCTGCCTCCGCCATCACCACGCCGTCGGACTTCCGCCTCCAACTCATACTCCTCTTCAGTCTTCTTGGGCTCATCCTGCCACATCTCGTAGCTCTTACCCTCCTTCTCATAGCTACTGCCTTTCTTCTTTTTCTTTGTGTCCTTCTTGTCTCTTTTCCCCTTTCCAAGCACCCCTTGCAGGACTCCCGCCACCTCATGTGCTTCCAGCTTCCCATCTTTCATCGCCTCCTGCACCATAGCGAGATAGTTCATCTCCTCTGCGGCGGCGTCCTCATGGGTCTCTTGTACCACACCGCTGCTTCCCGCCTCCTCATCAACTGGCTTAGCTTATAATTGGGTTGACTCGAATACCATTCCAAGCAGACAGGAGGCCCTTGTAGGCTTTGGACGCTTATTTCCCCCTGTAATTTCAGTCAACTTATTGTTCAACTGACATTAAATTAACTTTTAAATTAGTACAAATGTCTAAGTTTATAAATTGAAGCAATTGCCTTGCCTGAAACTCATTACAGAATGGCCCAATTTTGAGTTTAGACGCTTGTTTGCCTGTCATTCCACGCAAATTAACGGTCCTGTGTCAATTCTAAATTCTTGGTGTATAGTTCAAGATCGTGCCGCAGCCTTTCAAACTCGGCGGTATGGTTACTCTGCCAGCCTCCCAATCTCCGTCGTAACTAATTTTTTTCAACTGGTTATTTACGATTGCCAACCAGCACCTGCTGAAACAGATAAAGCTCATGTTGCCCGTCTTTATGTATTTGATTATTTGGAATATTTAGAGCGATTCGATGAACTTTGGAAAATGCTTTCCCGTGAAGCGGTCTATTCGGGGGAATTTGATCGGCTTTTTTCCGTTGAAGCAACCCGCCGGGGAGCCCGACTTGCCACCAATTCATCCAGCTCGTTTTGAAGTTCTGAAAGCAGAAGCTTGAGCTGCACGCAGTTTCTGCGCATGCTTTGGTATTCTTTTTTCTTTTGAAGGTATTCATTTTCCAAATTCAGAAAGTCAAACTTGGCCATACCGCCCTGTGCGTAGAGTATGGTGTTGCCATCGTACTTTATTTTTTTGTTCGCCAGTTCCAGTGCGGTGAGTTTCTTCTGTTCTTCTGATATGTCAAGGAGTTCTCTGTTGTAGCTAAGCTTGTCGGTGATTTGTCTTTGTCCTCCCTCCTACCATCCGAATCAGCAAACCAACTTCACACACACACACACACACACCTCCTCCACCACCACTCACCGTATTTGCCTTGCCCTCGATCGAAGCAAAGGCGCAGTCCGGGCATGACGCATCGTTGACGTCGATCGACACATCTGTACAGGAGGGTGAGCGTGCGATACCCACCACTCGAATGAAAACAACTGTACCGTCGAGGTAAGCCGGTGGCGAGCAGTCCGTTGTGTCGTCCTTCAGAGACTGTCGGAAACGCTTCAGTGCGTCGACGGGGCTGGTCTATTCGATCTACTCGTTCTCCTCGGCCTACCGCGATACCGGCCTGCTCGGCATCTATGCCGGCACTGGCGAGGATCAGGTGGCCGAGCTGGTGCCCGTGGTCTGCGAGGAGCTGTGCAAGCTCACCAACGCGGATCTGGAGGCCGAGGTCAATCGCTCTCGCACCCAGCTCAAATCAGGATTGCTGATGAGCCGCGAGACCACCTCGAATCGTTGCGAGCAGGTGGCTCAGCATATGCTGGTCTATGACCGAGTAATGCCGGTGAATGAAATCCTCCTTAATACCCCACTCTTCGCACTAAGTTATTATATAGCTTTAAAAAAAAATTCGTATTCCAGTGCCCTTGTGTTTCAGTTTTTTTCAAGTTTTGGGACAAAAAGCCAAACTATATCGTGAAGAGCAGGGTATTGATGAGGAGACAACTCCCCTCATAAGAGGAATAATTTCTTTTGATTTAATTTTTAATGTTGATCCTTACTGTCAGTTGAAAAAAGTTTTTTAAATTTAATTTCTGATGGTCTTTCAAATTTAGCCCAGAAATCCCACTCCCCCTTGTGATTTGATTTATCAAACAAAATGGGTTTTAAGACTTCTCTAAACTTTTCATTTATGTTTTTGAGCGTTTCTGATCGTTGTTCTGAAAGGCAAATGACTTTAATAATTTATCTCTTGGTATAAAAATCACCACCTGAAGGGAAATATTTCTATTCCGTAAGAAACCAAGATTTTGGAGATCTTCTGCAATTTAGCCTATTTCTTGAATGAGCTATTAGGTTTGCCGTTTAACAATTTAAAGGATTACCCTGTCTCGTCTGTTATAGACTTGTTTGTTTTTATGGCGGGCATGCCCGCGAGCGTGATCCCGCGTTGCTCGGTGTCGCTGCCACCGCGGGCGCCGAGGTCGGGCAGCAGGGAGATCCGGCGCACCAACTTGCCACCCGACACTTCGACCGTGCCGCTCACGCGCAGGGCGTCCAGCGTGCCTTCGATGTCGAGCTCGGGGTTGGCGCGCACCTTGATGCCGCGGCCGCGGTAGAGCAGGACGTCGGTGCCGGTGAACTTGCCGCGGACCGTGGCGCGGTTGCCGGCCGCGATCAACGACCCCTCGCTGCTCTCGATGCGTGTTTTCTCCAGCGAATCATCTGGCGGCTCGTTGGTCGTCTTCTTCGCCTTTAACGTGGGCTCTGAAAACCGTTCGACGGCCTTCGCGGACGGAGAGTTCGTGCGACGCACTGTCGCGGCGCGTCCTGCGCTTTTTGTGGGATGTCTCAGTTCAGAAGGGTACCGGAGTTCCGTCGGGCAAGACAAACTCACCCAGATTGCCGAACCCCACGATGTCGTCACGCAATCTCCGGTGATGTCATCAGGAATTTCTCCGATGCCTCTCGACAGACGACCCTCTTTAACTATCAATTTAATAGACTATACAAAACATGGTTTAATTTAAGATTAAAATAATAAACTTTTTTCCATAACTGGTAATCAAAACAGCCAGTGGACATTTTTAGGTGGGGCTTCCGATTGCGTTTGTGTAAAAGTATTATTTTCATACTTTAAAATATGGTTGAATGTTTATTCAGATGCGCATATTATTTCCATCCCTTTTTTCTTTTCTTGGCAATCAAAACATCTCTAAACGAGCATTCATGCCTGCCCAATCACATGAACAAAGAAAATTTTAGGCTTTACTTTCAATATCAATAACAGCACTTATTACTTTTTCAAGTTTTCCTATTATCTAGTTTTTGTTTAAACAGTCTATAGTTCTCAAACTCAGAGCGTTGGTCTTGATGCATTTAAGCTGCGAAAAATAGCCTTGTACAACTTGATCGTATGTGGTGCAATATAGGTACCTATTTAAAGAGCAATATGGCTTCAACGGACTATAGGAAAAAATGTTTTAAAACCGGAAGCAAGGACTAACTTTAAATTAAAACGAAAAATAATTGTTCCGTATATTAGAGGGCGTGTACAAAATTTTATTTACACTGGTTTACAACCCCCACCTGCAAATATCAGCCTCCACCTTAGAAGCCAACCCCCACCTGTAAATGGGATTCGAGCCAACCCCCACCTAGACAAATTGTTTTTAAAATGCTTGACTTCCCCATCTGCCTGGGGGTTGGGTGGGGGATGGTGGTACAAACTATGTTAGGATAACTTTTGACTCGTCATATATCGTACTGAAGAGGCACAACAAGGCCTTTGAAAGTTTTTTTTTCACTTACCAGTTAAGGGTGCTTTGTTGAACCAAACACAACGATCTTGGACCGAGTTTCTGTCTTACTACAGCTTGGAAGAAACGTAGCGACTCCTCTAGAAGGGCTAATGGCACCTTCAAGCGCAGGCGGCCGAGCAAGGCTAGGAAGAGTCAGATCTGACTTCTTTGCACGGCGCTTCCGACGCCGTGGCGGCTTCTTGACTAGCTCCCCAATGAAATCCATGATCTGCTGGGCCCGAGGCTTAGGCCCAGGCCATGTGGCTGTAACACTGCTATAGCTTCGAGGGATTTGGGGCTGGTTCGCTTTTGCGATTGACGACGGCTATCACCTTACCTTTGTGAATCGCGTCAACACCTGGGCCAACATGCCGGCCAACTACCACAACGGAGCCGCCGGATTCTCCTTTGCCGATGGGCACGCCGAAGTACACAAATGGCGCGATCCCGACACGCTATCCAAGACAATCGTACCTGGCCCTATGGGCCCCAACGATGTGCCGTGGATCCAGATTCGCACCACTGAACCCATCAACGACAACACTGTTTGGCCGCCCCAATAGACCCTCTATCCGACTCAGAAAACCATGTCTGGGCGGCGCCGTTGAAGCACCGGGTAATGTAAATGAGTTTGCCGAAGCCAATATCTGGAACGACCCGCACGCCGCACAAGCTGTGTTCGATGCAGATTGGGAAGTGACCTTGGTCGGCCTTGACGTCACTCACTCAGTGAGCTGCAACATGGCCGACTTCCGCGATGTTACAAAACACGCCCCAGAGATTGGCAAATTCTTGGAACAAGTGTCAGATTACTACATCAAATTCTACACCGAAAATGTGGGCGTAGACGGATGCTATTTGCACGATCCTGCGGCGTTTTGACTGATGCTTCGCATTGCTCTAACGCATCGGCTATTCGAAAGTGACACGACTGAACTCTTTTAGGAAAGCTAGAAAGCTGTTTTAGAAATCCTAAGGCATGCTTTGATTTGCCAGATTTTAGTATGAAAAATGATTTTTCTTAAACGAACCTCCCGTTGTTCCTTGTTTATACGTTGATTTTAGTAACATCTCATATCCTAGCTTTGATTTGGGGGGTTTCTTCTCCCAAAATAATAGTAGTCTCTTATAGAAACTTCAATTTAGTAAACATGTTTTATTCGGAAAAGAAATATGTCATAGCGGCCCGGGATGCCGGCGCGACAGAGTTTCTCTGTAAACCGGTGTCTGCGACGAGCCTCTACAAGCGCATTCACAATATTGTCGTGAATCCTCGGCCTTTCATTCGCACCAAGTCATACTTCGGACCCTGCCGGAGGCGATCGGATGCGCCGGGCTATTCAGGGCCGGAGCGGCGCTTGACAGCGGCCAACGCTCATCATGTCGATCCCAATGCCGACTTCCTGGAAGAAGAAGACACCAATCAGATCGATTTCGATGACACAAACATGATGCTTGAGCAACTTGCTGATTTCTGTGAAATGTCACCTGAAGAGCAAGAGATGATGTATGCAGAACGCTCTCAATTGCCTCAGTTTAGAGAACAACTTGAACATTATTGTCAATTGAATATCTTGGAAGATCGACTTGCATACATTGAACAGCAAATTTTAGAATTTGAAACAAGAAACTGATTCTCATCTGCGTTCATTTTTTACCTAAAAAAGGTTCAAGCCTTGCTAGATTCGAATCCAAAAAATAGTTGATATGATGTAAGAATTACTATAGGATTGCTTAATATGTTTTTTTCATAATGTCTTGTTCGAATTTTTTTTTTGAAGTTCTTCTTTTTTCCAAAATAATGTGCTTTTTTCTCGGTTACGTAGTTTGAATACTGAACCAGTCAACCAAAACACGATTTTTGTTTTTCCATTCTCATTTAAAAAATTCATTTTAAAAATCTTGTTTTTTTGCATGGACCAAAAATTCTCATGTAAAAACCACCTTTTGAATTTCCTGCCCCTCTTTCATAGTTTCTCTCTTCCTCCCTCAGAAGTCTTCTTGTACCTAAAAATAATATCTTTGTTATTTCTTTAATAACAAATAAACATTTAATAAACCAATACTAAGAAATAAATCTTTGAATGATACTCTGTCAGTACAACAAACAAATTATAATTCTGAAGATGGCCATTCACATTCTCGTAAAAATAATCTTTAGAATATTCCATATAAATTCCCTATCCAAGAAGTACTCAATTCAGACTTAATTTTCCCCTTTGTATACTAGCTTCATTCATAAAATTAGCCTAATTATAAAAATTAAATACTTTTAATTAAAAACTTATGGTGAACTTTTTGTTCATCGCAACATCGCCAATCAGGTGGTACACACTGACTTTAATTGTTTATCTGTCGTCCAATACGCAATCGAAGTACTAAGGGTAAAACATATCATCGTTTGTGGGCATTATGGCTGTGGGGGTATTAAAGCCTCCATGGGTCATCATGAATATGGTGTTGTTGATAACTGGTTAAGGCACATTAAGGATATTAATTTCAATCATCAAAACGAACTGGAAAACATGACCCCGGAAGAGAGGTTTAACCGTGTTTGTGAACTGAATCTTCTATCTCCATACCCTTCCTGTCAAAGATGGATTGTGTTCAGGAAGTACATCAAAATCCAAGTAATATTAAAAATGTACGTAATGTAATAACATTCGGATTTTGGGAGATACTAAAAGATGTGCGTACAATGGCTTCTCTCAACAAATGCAACATACTATAAAACATCAAGTTAATTTGGCAAGAAACCAGACCAATAATTAGAACGACGGAATTATTGATCCTTGTGCATCTTCTAAAGGTCCTAAGTAAAAAAAAAAAGATTTAGTTGTCAGAGAAGTGGATGTAGAAATGCCCATGGAGGACTCGCTGACAGAGGAGCAGCAAGAAATTGTAGAGTCAGCCGCCGAAATGCTTTACGGACTCATACATGCACGGTACGTTTCCAAAGTTGAGAAAGAACTGCTCGTTTCCGTTCTACATACGTCCCTCACAGCAGTCGTACGGCCGATTCTTTACTTTGATGATCATATTCGCTTCTACTGTTGATACAAAATTGTTGACTGGCAGTTATATTGTGACCAACCGGGGAATGCATGCTATGTACGAGAAATACCGCACTGGTCAAATCAGAGGTATCGCTTTAGGTTATATTTAGTAGGAATTCAAAAGCCCCAAAATATTTATTTTTGATATCTAAATATTTTCAACTGGCTTGTACAAGGTAAGTAAGAGGATTCGAGGAACCATGGAAGGGGTTTCTAAAAGAAGCTCTTTTTATGTCTACAAAGTAATTGGACTTTTAAAAGCCTTATTTCTTTGTAATATTTTGTGACTTAGATATCCTACTCAACAAAAAGATTTTCAAGGGACGGTCTTGCCTAGGAAATGGGAATGAAGTGAAGACAAACTAACTTAAAAACCAGGATACAATGTTCTGATAAAGCATAATGGATGACTGATAAAATATAAGCATGCATTTCTCGTAATTTAATTAGTTAGACCGATCTTATTTTCTTTCGACATATTAACTACATAAAACATGTACAGCTGGGACCAACCCCCCCCCCTACACTTAAAAAATATAGATTTTTACAAATTTTCCTATAGTCTGTGCATAACTCTCCTATTTTTCAAGTTTACTACACCTTCCTCCTCCTCTATGGAAACGCTTTGAAAATACCTTTCAGCTGCTCAGGCTTAATCGTTTCTGAATGTGTGCGTCAGGAATGGTCAGGTTTGCCGACAATTAGCTGGTCAATCTTGTCGGCGTTGGGGCAATAGCTGGCCTGTCCGGCCTCCCAGTTGCCCGCTGCCAAGTCGCGCATGCACTTTTCTGGGTCAGCGCACTGCTTGCATGTAGATTTCAAGGCTTGAAAAAGCTCAGGGTCAGTTTCGTGAAGGTATTCTTCGTCGACGCCGACTTGCGTGAGGCGTTCGCCGAGTAGATCTTCGCGCTCTAGAACTTGTTAAAAGAAAAATCAGAGGCTTAATACCGGTCGGGATTTAAAATAAGAGCTCTGAGAAATGAGGTCCTTCTACATATCAAAATTCATTAAGATCCGATCAACCACTCGTAAGTTAAAAATGCCTCATTTTTTCTAATGTTTCCTCTCCCTTCAGCCCCCCCTCCGATCGTCGAATCGGAGAAAACGAGTTATCAAGTCAATATGCCCCTGACACACCTACCAATTTCATCGTCCTAGCACGTCCAGAACAACCGAACTCGCCAAAGCCCTGGACCTCCTAACGTGCTTCTTGAGCGTGTCGACAGCCCGCTTGAGAAGCTTGCAGTAAAAATGAAAACCGATCGAAGAGACATTGCCCGATTGTTGCACTCCAAGAAGGTCGCCTGCACCCCGAATTTCTAAGTCACGCATGGCCAGTTTCATTCCGCCACCAAAGCCCGAGGTTTCAATGAGTGCTTGGAGCCGTTTGCGCGAAATTTCATGCAGCTCGCGCGATTTGGGAACGAGAAAGTAGGCGTAAGCGGGGCGGTTCCACCGTCCGACGCGGCCACGAAGCTGGTAGAGGTTAAAGTTAAAAAAATGATGTTTCACACTTCTTTCTGCAAATATTTTCGATTTTGTACATTTTATGCTATTTGCATTTAATGTAAATATCGTAGAAGACTAAATTCTCTACAATTTTCTTTCAAAAGTTTGGTTGAAAAGCGTATTACTAGAAACAAAATATAGGTAAATAATACTAAGTCTTTCGTGAATTATCAGTTCAAATCTACATAATCATGGTAAAGGTACTTTTTGTTAGGTTTTAGTAAGTACCGAAACCTACCAAAAAGTACCAAAAACTACCTGATGCCGCTCGGCGCCGTGCAGATCACGATCCACGACCGGTTGACGCTTCCGCTCGGACACACCGTCGTCGGCCTGACCCCGGGCGGCTTCCCTGCGGCGGGCAACGGCTTCAACGGCTCGGGGATGCCGCCGCGTCCGACGGACCTGTCGGCCGCGATGGGGCTGTTCCTCTTCGCCGGCGAGGGCCAGCCGGCGTACGAGGCGTACCACAGCATGCCGTTCACGATCTTCCCGTACCCGGCGTTCGACATGAACGACAGGACGGTGACGTTCTACCCGGCCGTCGGTGCGAAGATTGACGGAGAGCTTTCGGACCTCTCGACGGTGATCGAGAAGGACGCCCAGCTCGAGCTCCTCACGATGCCGCGCAAGAAGCAGCCGGCGTCGGAGGACGTGCTCTACCTCATTCGCCACAGTTGCGCGCACGTCATGGCTGAGGCCGTGCAGCGCGTGCTCCCTGAGGCGCAGCTCGTCTACGGTCCGCCGACGGATCAGGGCTTCTACTACGACATCGCCGTGCCCGAGGGGCGCCCGCTCAGCTCGAACGACTTCGAAGCGATCTTGCACTGCTGCCTATTTCCATACCTTTAGATCTTAATTCTTCTTGTGCTAGCTGAGCGCTTGCATTGCTAAGTTTCTCCTGCAGTTCCCGCATAGCTTCGGCATGATCAGAGGAAGCAGTGTTTTGCTGCTCTTGCAAGGTGGTGATTTCTGTAGATGGTAAGATTGACGGTTTCAAACTTGTTACCGTACCTAACTGCAGCTGAGCCACCTTTTCTTCCGATTCCCTAACAGCAGCGCTCTTTGCCTTTGGGGGATCAGAGCTGGTCGAGTTCGGTGGCTTTGATATTCCGCGGAAGAGATTCATTGACGCTTGCGGTGTGTGGCGGCTTTTGGCAAACGACTCCACACAAATGAGGCTCTGCTGCATTGGCGATTGTCGTAGCTATCTTCGTTTCGCCTGAATGAACTGAAGCTGCTTTGTGATTCAACAACAAGCTTGTGTCATCAATACCTTGCCTAGCGTGACCAAGTGTTAGTCCCGACTTGAACTCGCGATTGATCGGTGCGATCGGTGCACCGAAAGGCTCAATCGCTCTTGTGGAAGTTGTGATGGAAGCGGGAGATGAAACTTGATGGGTAGAATAGACAAATTTTATAGATACGTGATTGAAGTAACCGGACTGGATGCGCTCTCTTTGGGGGGGGGTCCAATGCTTTGGCGAGTTTGGTGCATCTGGACGTGCTAGTACGTTGAAAATTGGTAGACGTGTCAGGAACCTGCACAAATTGACTTGATAAAGTCGTTTTCCCCGACTTGACTATCTGGGGGGCTGAAGGGAGAGGAAAAATGAGAAAAAATGAGGTATTTTAACTTAAGATTGAGTGGTCGGATCTTATTGAATTTTCATTGTAATAATTTCAAATTAATTACTGTTGTTTAAGATACTTATAACATTTATAACCGAAATTAGGGTATTACGGGAGCTTGAAAACCTTCGTCTTGAAAGCCAGTTTCCTCGGCATTGTCCACTTCCATGTAGCTACTCACCTTACTCCCTCACACTGCATCGACAAACTGAAAGGGTCTTGATTTATAGAAATTTAGGGTGGGGGACAAAGTGAACTTTCAAAGCTATGGGCAGTCTTTTTCCTTTTTTATTTATTTTCAATAAAAATAAATAAGGGGACGGCGTGGATCGAGCCAGACGCGAAGGGCAGACGGATGTCGAAGCCCTGGGTCATCAGGCCGGCGCCGCAGAGGGCGACGTTCTTCGGGAAGATGAAGGCCCACAGGTTGCTCGGGGCGAAGACCGGGCCGAGGACCAGGTACTCCGGACCGAACAGGATGTGGAGGCGCGTGCCGCCGCCCAGGAAGCCGGCCGCGAAGCCGGGGGCGAAGAGCGAGCTGATGTCGTGCAGGTTGAGCTGCAGGAGGCTCGCCGCGGTCAGCGCGGTCTGCGTCTGGCTGTTTGGGCTGGGCAGCGTGAAACCGGGACCGATGGCGTTGACCCGGATGTCGGGCGCCAGCGACAGCGCCCAAGCCTTCGTCATGCCATGCAGGGCCATCTTGCTGGTCGTGTAAGACGTGAAGAACGGCGTCGGGCTCAAGACCCGCTGGTCCAGGATGTTGATGATGTTGGCCTTGGCCTCCGGTGGTCTCTGGTTGGCAAAGGCCTGGGCCAGAAACACCGGGGCACGCAGGTTGATGTCCATGTTGCGCTGCCAGGTCTCGCGCGTGATGGTGCCGATTTACCGAGCCTCAGCTTTCCCATATCAATATTGGTACTGGCGAAGATGTCACTATTGCGGAATTGGCTACATTGATTAAAGAGGTCGTGGATTTACCGGGGAAATTAACCTTTGATAAAAGCAAGCCGGATGGGACACCGCGTAAATTATTGGATGTCAGCAAGATTCATGATTTGGGGTGGCAGCATAAGATTTCGTTGGAGGACGGGTTGAGGCAGACGTATCAGTGGTTTTTGGAGAATCAGGATAGTTTTAGGTCGGTGTGATTAAGGATTTCGTCGGGGCCACTAGCCCGCTATCTCCGATTGGATAGAGTTCACCTCCATGCGGGCCTTGCTGCCGGTAGATCCCTGCGACGACGATTTGGCCCATGATCGATGCGGGCGGTGTCATCCTTGGGATGATTCCGTCTGGGAGCACACCGCTCAGGGTTGTCAATCTCTCCTGCACGGTTTGGCGAGCGGTACGGATTTCCGTCTTCCAGTCAAACTCGACGTAGATCACATTCAGTCCCGCCGTTGACTGACTGCGGACCGCTTGCACACCGCTGGCACCCAGGAGCGCTTGACGGCAGAGCAGTTTGAGAACGCTCGATTCGTTGCATCACGACGTTCCGTGACCGACAAAGTTCGAATTCGTGCTTTCGACGGAAAATTCTGGAGCGCGATCAAGTCGATTGACTTTGTCTCATTGGAAGATCCAAGAGTCGTGGTGAACGACAATACGATTCTCGACGAGCATGAAGTGATTTCGATTCGCGACCTGATCACCGGTCAAGCCGACTCGGGTCCTCGTATCGTCGAGTACGAAATTATTGACATGAATTCAGAAGCACGGTCTGGATATGCCACGTCCTGCGGCGTCGAGACGACGATGGCCCCCGACAGCTCGGAGCGTTGGCACAGCGTCAGCTGCACGTCACCGGTGCCCGGCGGCAGATCGACAAGCAGCACGTCAAGCTCGCCCCAGGCCACCTGCCCCAGCATCTGCTGCAACGCCCCCATCAGCATCGGACCGCGCCAGACCACCGCCTTGGCCGGATCGAGCATCAACCCGATCGACATCATGGTCACGCCATGCGCCACCAACGGTTCGATGATCTTGCCGTCGGGGCTGGCGGGGCGTTGCGTAGGCGCAAATGTTGGTGCTGACCGCGATCAGCTGGTTGAATTCGCAGTTATGGGCAGTGCCATGTCGCGCGCGCTGTTCGATCTTGATAGTCCGAGTGTGGGATTGCTCAATGTCGGCGTAGAGGAAGTAAAAGGTGTAGAAGCGGTTCGCGAAGCCGGAATGTTGTTGCGAGAAGCCGATTTGAAAACCATGAGCTATCACGGATTTGTGGAAGGTACCGATCTGGGTAAAGGTACCGTTGATGTAGTTGTGAGTGAAGGTTTTTCTGGCAACATCGCCCTGGCCTTAGCTAAACCTGAGACTACCGCATATCGGCTACGCAATCGCCTCTCTTTCTCTTCAGCGTAGGGACCACCTGGCACCATAACAGCTAAGATGTATAGATCCTTAAAATTGCTGTTTCTTTTTATTCCGCAATTTAATTCTTGGATAGTATGTACACCTGTATCAGTTAGGTCCTGTGAAGACGACTCTACATCTATACAAATGCGTTTCGTCCCATCGTTAACTAATTGGTAGCCATAATTTCTATCTGTACTGCTAGGTTTAATAATTGAGTTGGGTGGCCTCCATGCTGGCCAAGGTCGGTGTCAAGGTGGACGTCTTCGCGCAGCCCAAGGCGAAGTACTTCGCCAAGGTCGCGACCCAGAACGGCAACGACACCAGCTTCTATCTGCTAGGCTGGACGCCGGGCAGCATCGACGTCCACAACGTGCTGCACAACCTGATCGTCTGCTTGGACAATGACAGCAACCGCGGCCAGTTCAACTACGGCCACTACTGCAATCCCGAGGTCGACAAGCTGGCCGACAAGGTTGGCGAGGAGACCAACCCGGAGGAGCGTGCCATTGTGGAACTCCATGCCGGAGCGGAGTTTGAAGGTCCAGGTCGTGGCATCGTCCGAGGCTTCCCAGGACTCGGCAACTTCGCCGATGAGATCGCCATTCGCCGCGACCTCGGTCAGGCGCGCGTGCGTATTGTGGAAGACGGCATTCACGAAGCCGTTTTCGTAAGTCGCGGGATCTGTCGAGTCGGTGGTTGAGCCGTGGCCCACCCCGATCCGAACATGGCCACCCCGCTTCGGAGCCGCTTCGGCGATTTTCGCCGACATTGTTACCGCCGCCGCGGGAAATGCGGGAGCGAACTGATCGTGCTGTGCGATCGCCGTCCGTTCGTCGATCAGATCGATTTCCATAGAGCGATGCGGCAGATAGATGACTTCATAGGCAAGCCATGCCAGCCATCGATCTTCCGACTGGCTGCGACAGGACTCCAGGAAGTCACGGCCACGCTCGTGCTGGTTCAGCAGCGAATTACCGAACAGGCGCCAGCCCCAGGTCGCGTCCTCACGCTTGCAGCTGTCTCCATATCTGCGGAATCCTGTGGCCAGACACTGCACTACCAGTTGAATTTTTTCTACTTATTTAAAGACATTTAATGATTTCGCCAGCGACTACGCTGCGTCTGGCGCTAGAAGTTTTCAACTTCTATCTTTCAATGCTAAATCATCGAAGTTTCCACTCTTATAGTTTCCCGTGCTCTCTGGACATTGCACGGATCAAATTAGGAACCTATTTGGCGGCTATTTTAAGAAGGACGATTATAGGTTGAAATATTTCATTGAGAGTGAAGAAATATCGGTTTAACTAAAGAAAAGAAAATGACACTTTATTCCTGGCTTAGAGGCATTAGTGTTATAGAGTGTTGTATAGCGTTATAGAGTGTTGTATAGTGTTATAGAGTGGATTTTGCTTCTGGTCAAAAAGTCGAATGGATTTCAAATGGTTCTCCTACTTGTAAGGGCAAAAATACATGGTGGTAAATCGTTTGGCCACCGTGTAGAGTGACTCGACTCTTGTAGAGTGTACGCAAGCGCACTATAGCAATATTTTTCAATTTTGCACGTATTTTATATACCTCGTTCTAGATCATATGATGAGCATTAACTGACCGCGAAAGCCTTGAAGATCCGAACGAGAAGCACTAGGAAAACCTGTCGGAGAAGTAGTGCGCCTGGTAACCCCGAAAAACCCCACGACCCGAGAAAATCCCGTCGAGGGAGTCCTCGATAGTGGACAAACCCTAAAACCAATCCACCATCGCCTTATCATCTCACGCAATGGCGTAGAATGTACGGTGGTGACGAGTGCCGCCCCCATTCGGCGTCATGATCAAACTATCTTGGGAGTGGTCCTCGTGCTGCGCGACATGACGGACCGTGTTCGAGTCGACCAAGAGTTGCTAAAAGCCAGTTAAAGGCACTTCGTATAGAAGGAATTTTTGTATAAATATTGGAAGGAACTCATTCAATTGGAAATTAAAGTCTAGTGCTCTTTTTCAGAATCAATAGCGATTGGAGGTTAGCCAGTCTCCCTTCTACGCCCATCCCACGCCCTCCCATGCCAAAAATCAAAATTTTGAGATAAATATTTTGTTCAGAGATGAAAGGTCTAGTGACTATGTCTCTTGGGATGTCAACCCTTACATAGCCCTCGGGGCAAGAGCTGTAAGTCATGCAATTCACCCGTTGTTTGCGATATTTTTTTTATTCCCGTGTATATCATAGATTCTAATTACTATATTATTTGAATGCTCAACATTGGGTATTGGCATGGTTCATTGTTTTCGTATTATTCAGTTTTTGGTTTCCAAAACTACTAATACTATTTTACATTTGACTGCTTATTTGAAAGTAACTTTATTTGTATCATAAGATATTTTGAGCAGGATTTTCATTTCATTTTTGCATTCTTGCTGCAGGACCTTCAGGTAAGGATTTTTTTCTTTCTATCTAAAAATATACTAGCTTTTAAAATTGCCGCGTCCGATCGCGCGTCAGAGGCCGAGGCTTCAGACTCCTCGGGAACGATCGTTTGCCGCCCCGATAGGCGCAACGCCGTCCCGGCCCAGGCCTCACCGGTCGTTGCCCCGGTGGTCGTTGCCCCGGTGGCGACCCCGTCGAAGTCGTAAGTCTCCGTTTCCTCGATAGCCTCGAGCCCGCGCGCGACCAGATTGTACCAACACTCCGCCGGAGGATCTTTCCGGGTTTGCCAGCCGCAGACGTAGAGACGATCCTCTGCCCGGGTCATCGCGACATAGTTTATATAAGTACTTGGGGCCAAGGTTACCATGGTAGAGAATATATCTGTCGTTTCATTACATCTAGTACCATTATGGCAAGGAAATTGTTGGAAATGTATCAAATTCCCTCTTGATTATAGATTCAGAAGTTATCTTTTAAGAAATTTCAGATCTTTGTCATGATTAACTCCTGATGTCATGAGTTACTCATGATGTCATGAGTAACTCTGTTAGTATTTTGATGCAGGGATATTGCGAATTGTGAATCGATTAAACAAAAGGATACTTTAAGGATCGATGGGTAAATTTTATCTTTTCAAGTTGGCTTTAAATCAACTTTTTCCGTTTGTTATTACCTACACCATGGAGACAATCAAAGTCAACCGTAGCGCCATCTGCTTTTCGTGGAATATGAATGAGCAAAATTACAATGTCAATTTGCTCCATTCACCACCAACTTCAAAGCGGGAACGGCAATCCAAATCTTAGCACCGTGTTCAATATACGTATTGCAATTGTTGACTTCCGTTCAAAAGCGCTTATTGAAACCTACTTAATTAATCTACTTATTAAGGGCATCAGGGCCTGGGTGCCGCTGGAGTTACCGAATGTCGTCGGGCTGTCCTGGGTCGCCAGCAGCGTCAGGCCGTTGGTCGCGGCATCGGTCCCGACGTTCTGCCCGTCGAGGTGAGCCGCCGTCGCAGGGGCGGCGAGGGCGGCGACGAGCAGGGCCGAAGCGGAAAATGCGAGAGTCTTCATGGTTTTTTCTCCAAATAGAGGGTTAGGGATCGAGGGGTAAGTGTAACGGGTCAACGCGATCAAACAAAGAAAACTGCAGGGTTTGTGCTATTCCAGGTGCGGGCTTACCTACATCATAATCATTGGATGGATGTCTGACAGACCGTGACAGACTGTGATGCAGTCAGACTGTGCTCGGCTGACAGGCGGTGTTAGCTATTATTAGGTACCTACCTACTAGGTAAGGTAGGTACCTACCTTGAACCTACCTACCTAAAGTTAGTGCAGTGGGTACCTAGACGACGGTCAGACTGTCGACAGTCTGACTCCGACGGCCGACCGTAGCCTGGTCGCGGTGATGATTCCGTCGAGCAGCCTGCAGCCGCCTGCCTCACAAGCAAGGAACCTGGCAAATTGTTATTTGAGCCTGCCTAAAGTCGCAGGCATTTTCAGATTCATTTGCAAGAATTAGGAGGTTTTCGTGTCATGCGCGCTTAGTTGCACAAAAGCTGCTGGTTTTTCGCAAGCCAGAAGTGTCATGAATTCTGCCGTCGCGCACGTCAGGGATTCGTTTTGAGCCTACAATAAGCCGTTTTGAAACAACGAGATAAGTCTCCCCGAATCGCAAACCGAGAAACAAAATGAAAGTTCGTACAGCCAGCGTGATGGCATTGGGTTGCATCTTCGTAGCGCGGTCGTCACGGTGCTCACCGCGCTGGTGATCGGTCTGGGCACCCTCGCGCGCCCGAGCAGGGCGACCGTCACGTGGGGGTCGGCCTTCGGTCTGGGGATGCTCGGCGCCTACCTCTGGCTCGCGGGGCAGCAGATGACCGAGACCAGGGCTCTGCTCGCCGCCGCCTCGGCCCTGCTGCTGTGCTTCGAGCCGTTGGTGTGGATCGGTCTGCGGATGCACTTCGGCCGCCGCGACCGCTGGTGGCCGGTGATTGCCTTCCTCGTCATCGCGCCGACGCTTTCAGCTCACTGAAAGCAGTTTTTTTCTCTCTTAGACATTTGACAGAAGATAACTATTGGTATAACAATAAGAATCATATTAAGTAAACATAAAAGAAAACCATAAAAAAGTGTAAAAATTCTCTTTCTACGATTTTGTAAAGCTGTTGTGCTACGTGGATGAAACCATCAGTAATTGATCTACAGCCAAAATTAGGGATTTAGGAGCTATTTCCTAGCTACAATCTCAACTTCTACACTGCTTGTAAAGCTGAAAACATATGTCAAAATCGAATCAATGTCGACATAAATTTCAACCTTTGCCAAGTCTTCAGTGGTCTTGTTGCGCGTGGCGACTAGGTAGAACCATATTGTCATGGTTAAGCTGTAAAGCGGTGCACCGATCACCCACTGAAGCCAGAAACCCTGAAAGGAGCATGATGCTTGATTCCCTGCTGAGAAGACATACGTTCCTCGAGGGACAGCCCAAGATGAAAGAAACCAAGCAAATGCATCCATACCCTGGAAAATACTCATCCCTGCCATGGCTCGGATCATCGGGTTCCCTCGATCCCTTTTCTTGTGAGGCATCTTGCCAACTGATGTTTCGTCGCCCTGAACCCGACCTTCCGACCCGTCTTCTTCGATCGATCAAGTGGTTTGCCCTTTGGGCGATCGCCCTGTACTTCCTCCAGCCCGCATCGGGCACTGAGTCCGTCATCGGGTCGGTGATCATGGCTTCTGTGCCGTTTTACTTCGCCGTCTACCGAATTTTCTTCGCCAGCAGTGCGGACCTGATTGAGTGTCTCAAATACCTTTGGATCCCTGAGCTGATTTCGGCGCTGTTCAGCGAACTACTGCGAGATTAGCAGAATCTGCTTCTCCGAGCCCATGACATCCTCGAGCGCCCGGATCGATTTATCGCGGCCCACGAAAAGCGGGACGATCATGTGGGGGAAAACCACGATATCGCGCAGCGGCAGTACGGGATAGACGCCGTTTCCGCTTGCCGATCCTCCGAGCGTGGATGTTTTTTCAGTCATGACTGTCCTTTCAGATGGCCCTTTCGGGCCGTATGCAACGCGCGATCGCCCCTTGTGTTCCGGCAACGATCATTTGCGCCCATTGGGCCTTTCCGGCCCGGTCGGTGCATTCTCGATGGATCAGGGCATTCTTGGTGCAGTTGGTGATGCAGCACTTGGTGTGAAAAACACCTCGAACTGGTCCAAAGACATCGACAATCCGACCAACAAGGCATTCGTTGAGACCTTCCAGGCGGAATATGGTCGTCTGCCGTCGCTTTATGCGTCTTACGGTTTTGACACCGCAAACCTTCTGCTTTCGGCAATGGGCAAAGCAAACATTTCCGACAAGGAAGCGTTCCGCGATGCCCTGCGTGCTGCTGATTTCAACTCGGTCCGTGGCAAGTTCCAGAATAGGGAATTTCTAAAGTATTTGCATTTCCCAAAGCTTGTTGGATTTTTTTTGCAGACAGGTCTATTTCGCAAGAAATATGGCTGCGCCTAAGCTGTGTTGCATATATTAAAGCTTGTTGTTTTGCTTCTTCTCCTAAGGGGATAATGTACACAAAGGGCACCTGTTTTTTCGGAAAAACCAAGTTTTGACGTATCATCACTTGAATGATTCTTTCAATTCCTGCACCGAATCCAACTCCTGGAGTTTCTGCTCCACCAAATAAGGAAGTAAATCCATCGAAGGCAGCAATATCTGGACAAGAAGGCAAAGAAGAGGAAGAAGCTGCAGATGGCGCATACGGCCAAGAGGAAGAAAAAGAATTGACTTTGGAGCCGTATTGATGTTGGACCGTTGGTCTCTGATGCCTGAAGCGGTGCTGCCTGTGGGGACGTTGCATCACATCCCAAGGTATGGAATGTACCCCGACGTCTGTCTGTCTCCGCAGATTGGTATCTGTGGACTGCCAATCTGCTGTTTAGCATACCGTCAGGTTCCGTGGCGGGGGTGTTCTTTTGGGTTGTCGCGCGCATCTCCGCCAGCTCCGTCATCTTGCGGTCGATCTCTTCTACCCGGTGGTGGGCCAGCGCCTTGACCTCGGCGCTGCTGCGCGAGCGGTCGCGCCACAGGGCCAGCAGATTGCCGACATCCTCTACGGAGAAGCCCAGGCTGCGCGCGCGCTGCACAAAGCGCAGGGTCTCCACGTCCTGGCGGTCGTAGATCCGGTAGCCCGAAGCTGTGCGGTCGGCCGGATCGATCAGGCCGACGGACTCGTAGTAGCGGATGGTCTTGGCCGGCACGCCGTGCTGACTTCTTCGGCGGACCTGCCGACTTCGCCGCCGGGCATGTAGGCGGACCAATCCAGTGGCGATTCCGAATCGGGCTCGACTGCGACTTGCTGCACGTCTTCCGCCGCAGCCATCTCGTCGGCCGCTTGCTCTGCATCCAGATCGGTGCCCCGTTGGATGTTCGGATCCGTTCCCAGCTCCGCGTCGGCGGATGTGGTCGGGTCGGCTACCGGATCGTCTTCGGAGTCGGGCCACGGGGATTCCGATCGCGGTGAATCGTAATCGGAAATGGCTTGCTTTTTCTTACCGGAATGCCAATATCAATAACATACACAAAGCCTTTCATAAATTTAGCAATGTAGTGGTTAGTGATTTTGACCCCCTAAGTCTGGAGGAATTATTAGAGGATCTTTATCAAGATCTTAGGAGGCATGATTTGTTTGTTAAAAATTACGATGAATTTGTGTTGGCACATGAACCGGAAAGGGATGTAAACATTCTGCTTGGGATTGAAAGTCGTTTTGCCAACTATATTCGCCGCCAGGCCGCCGGCGCGGAAGCGCTAAAGAAGAACGTCAATCTTCTCATTTATTAAATTTCATGTTATTATTCTTACAATTATTATGATTACTATATAAAAATAAAATTATTTTTATATTAATATTAATATTTATATATATTAATAATCTTTTATATAAATATGTATTACTTCAGCTAATTTTTATCTTAATTTTTGGTTTTCTCTTTCAATAACAGGGGCTTTATCTCCTTCTTCTTCAAATTATTTTCTCATTTATCTTAATTCTCTTTCCTTTTTATTTTATTCTCCATATAATTAATCAATTTCTTATCTTTATTCATTAGATGTTTATATATCAGATATTTGATAAAAACCCTTATTAGGTAAAAATGTTTGTCGCTATCCAAGGACGAACACAAGGGATTAGGGCTTTGGAGAACACCCACTCAGGAACCCAGAATATTCATAAGGTTAAGAGCGTTTCTTATTTAAATTATCGAATACTTTTCATTAATGCACTCACAAAAAATCCCTGTGTACCATAACTATTAACAACTCTACTTTTTAAAACAGTAAAAAACTTTAACGTAAAGAGCGGGACGTTAAGGAGGGAACAGCCCCTTTGAGGTCGACCTCCGGATCGAGGGCGGGGTCGTCGTTCGAGGTGGACTGAGACATCGGGCGAAGCGAAGACGTGTCGGGTCGGCCGCCGGGGCTAGACCTCGAGGACGTCCTTCTCCTTCTGCGCGGTGAGCTCGTCGATCTTGGCGACGTACTCGTCGGTCACGTCCTGGACCTTCTTCTCGGCGCGGTGGCGGTCGTCCTTCGAGAGCCCGTCGTCCTCGAGATCCTTGAGCAGCCCGAGCGAGTCGCGGCGCGCATCGCGGACGCGGATGCGGTGGTCCTGTTATCGTAAAGTTGGTTTGTGTCAAGCATTCTACGAGCACTAATAAACTTTCAGAGAGACGTGGATGGTAAGAGGATGACTTGTAGAATGAATGAGGGCTCACGCGGTTTTCCTTTTTTTTGTGTGACTCTTTTGCTCAGCGAGAGTTTTTCTAAACCGCGAGAGGTTTTGTCGGCGAAAAATCAAAAACCTCCTCTCCCTACGCTTTCATTCACAGATCGCAAGACCAACCACTCCGAAGAAGAACTTTGTCGAGAAGCCGTCATGGTACAAATCATACGGTAATCATTTGTGATTTTGAAGAGACGATTATGTATTTGACTAAACAGAAATTTATTTAATTAAATTTAAGGAGTATTTTATTATGAAAATCTGTTTCACTGCTCGAAAATTATCGTCGAATCGCACAAAATGTGGATTTTGCTAATAATTAAGGGTAAACAAACAGAAGAGGGACTTTTTTCATTATTTGATGTGTAAAAGAATCGTACATAAACAATACTTATTTTTGTATACCAAAACTTGCTCAAAAACTGAAATTTTCGTGTTGAAACACCAGGCAGCTGGCAGCAGCAGCTATGATAAAAAGACAAGAGTCCCCAGTATTTCATTTTTAGTTACAAAGGAATGTCAACGAATATTTGAGTGGGATAATTTTTTTTGTAGATATGTGAGAACATGGAGCAAATTTCATCTTTGTGAAGAAAGAGTTAGAATGCAATTATTCTAATTTTGAAATAAAAATGTTTCTCAGTAGAAAATGATTTCCTTGTTAGATATTTTTTTAGTAGGTTACCGTTCACCTAGGAATACTATTGAAGTAGAAAGACTCTTAGTTAGTCTGTATAACTTCGAAAAAGCTGCAAAAATTGGTGGATTATTTTTCAAATATCTTAAATTATTGGACTGATCCTAAAAATATATGGATTCTTGGACAGGTGGAGGGGAGGGAGAGGGCAGGAGAAGGATCCTGAGGCTTCATTTTCCTCTTTTAACAGTATACGAACATATATATATCTAAAGAATTGGCCTATTATGCTGATTCCGAACATATAAGTTTAATTAAGTATAGTGTACCCACCAAAGGCTACGATCCTGAGACAATTAGCCTGATTTTCGAAAAAGTTATTTCTCTTCTTTTTGGACGGTGAAGAAGGTTTGGTTAAAATGATCGCTAGCCAAAATGTTCCTATTTATCTGGTTTTTTTTTCTGCTGTTCTTTTTCTCGGCAGCTTTTTTATAAGTGATTTTTATATAATTCAACATGTATTGATTTGTTCGGCGTTAGGACTTCTATTGCTAGTAAAACTACCGAAGTCTCATAACAGTGAAGGGTACTTGAAATGTAGCCGTATTAATGACGTCAACTCGGCAATTCATGCTCACCTGGTATGAATACTGGTACGAATCCGTCGCAAAGGCCGCTACTCGAGCAACGTCAACCTGGCCTCGACGGATCATCTGTGGCGTCCGGGTATCCCGGGTGCGCCGGCACCGAGCGACATCCAGCCGGCCGGCGCGGGGTCCGGTGCGCGACCATCCACCGGCGATGCACCACTGCGCACACCGCACGAGGCGATGGGGCGGCAGCTGGTCAATCTGAGCAGCGCGCACAAAGTCACTCTCGGGGTGGCGCTGATGTTTGGCGGCGCCTACCTCGCGGTGATGCTTTGGCGTCTCGGCCCGGTGTGGGTAGTATAGGAAAAATGGTATATCATTAAACTCTTTTTTCACAAGATTTGTTTTGATCTTAAAGCTCAGGATGGGAAACTGTAAAAATGTTGAAAATTTTCATCTAAAATGATGTAGATTTAATTGAAATATGGGTAAAGTGACGGGGTGATCTAGATGGGGTCTAGTTCTCATGTTAACAATGTGAAAAAGAATGAAAATGAGACCGAATTTTCTTTCTAAGGACCTGTTTTCGTTTTTAATGTTCGGATGAAAAATTGTAAAATGCTGGAAATTTTTCTGATAACAAATCTTCAATTTTTCTTTTTTATAAACAATCTTATTGTCTTTGCAATTCTGAAGGAGTAGGAGTAAAATCTTAAACTACTTAAACATATTTTTTGTTAATATCTAAAATATTTATTTAAAAATAATTATTAATTAAAATATAATATTTTATTGTAAATATATTTTTTATTAATATACTTGTGCCAGCTTCACATCCGAAATTTATTTATTATTTTTATGTTACTGCGATATCTCTTTTTAATGGTAAGTAATCTTTTCCGCTAGATATTAATTTTTTTTTAGTAGGGCTTGGAACCATCAAATTATGATTGTCAATTATTTGTACTAGATGGCGTAACTTTTGCTTAGTTTTGCAATTGGTATAATATTGACAAGGGTACTTACAGTGCTTATACTTAGTTTACAGTTCGTTACCACGATCTGTTAGATTGTATTCAGAAAACCGTACTGCGTTCTCTCCATCTGAAATAATTTCGTGCATACGCAATAGAATATTTTTGATTAATTCGTAATTTAAAAGCATTTTTTGGCTTTGGAAAATTAACAAAAAGTTGAATGAGTTGGACATGAATAGAAGCGATTAAAGAAATCTCAAATAAGAAAACAACAACAACAACAATAGATAAGAAGATTCTTCATGAGTGATGTAGATTGGAGCACAAATAAAAACACAGAAAAGTACAAAAAAAAGGAATTGATCGGCTGGTATCATTTATCTGTTGAAGATAAAATCATAATTCATCAGCTGAATGAAAAAAAATGAAAACGAGAAGAGGAAGAAGAGAAAGATGTTCGAGTTAAGATAAATATTCTTTATCATAATCTACATGATTAAGTTCTCCTGGAGGGACCGCATCGAGAAAGCCTCGAACAGCGAGTTGGCCCGCAAGCGTTTGCTCTGTGGCGATCCGAGGCATTGGCATTTGATTCCAAGATCAAGGAGGACCTGGTTTCAGAATCCAAGCTGACCGTCGAGTACAATTCACTGCTCTCTTCGGCAGAATTGGAGTTTCAGGGGCAACAATACAATCACGAAGGCATCGATCAATTCAAGTTCTCTGCGGATCGAGATGTGCGTCGTCAGGCGCTAGGCATCAAGTGGAGTTGGTTCGAAACCAATGGACCTCTTAACAAGCGAAGTAAAGGTCTACACAATGTGCTTGAATCTGTTTTAAAAAAGGCACTCTTAAGTATTCTTAGGAGCCGCACTCTGTTGTAGAGAACGCAGTTTTATATACATCACCCTCAGCTATTTTTACTTGATGGCATCCCTGGGTTAAGTTTAGGGAAGTGAATATTTTAATTTTATTTGAAATGGAATCTAGAGTGTCATTTATTTTAGGTAGAGGAAATATGTTACTAACTACGTGTTGGTTCAGGGCTCTAAAATCTACTACTAATCTCCTTCAATTGTATTAGAAATGTTTGGAGAAATAACAAATATTCCCAGAAGCTAAAGCTCAGAATTTATAATAGCAATGTCCTCTCGGTCCTTGCATATGGCAGTGAAACTTGGAGCATCACTGTGCAACTAGAAAAACGACTACGGGCATACAATATTAACTCCCTAACATCTATTTTGAATATACATTCGGTGGAGAGAACAAGAAATGATGAGATTTATAGCATGACAAATCATACACCGATCCTTCATGTCATTAGAAAGCGACGATGGATGTATTGGGCTTCCTCATCAACGCCCTGCTCTTTACGCTAAAGCTTTTCACTGTTTTAAAAAGTAGAGTTGAGAGAAAGAGTCAAACTTTAGCGTAAAGAGCGGGGCGTTGATGAGGAAGCTGTCCCTTCATATACGAAGTAATTTCTGTTCGTTTTAAGTTTTAATGTTGCTCCTTACTTTCAGTTTAAAAAAAACTTTTTTTTTAATTAATACACTCAAGAAATGACGCTAAAGTCACACTTTGTTGTCATAAGGTATTCGATAATGTTGTTATCATGACGAAATTATGGGTTGTAATGTATAGTTTCATCTTACTTTTTACTACAGTCTAAATTGTGCAAAATGAGTAGAAGGGAAATTGTGTTGTCTATATTGAAGAGGGCTCTTTACGCTTAGTTAGAATTTGTCCCAATTCTTTAATAACTACTCCTGAAACACAAGGGTTGTTTAATAAGAACAATAAGCAGCTTTTTTTAAAGTACCACCAAAGTTATGCGTGAGGAGATATGTATTGAGGAGGGGGCAATCTCCCTCATATATTTAATAATTTCTGTTCGTTTTAAGTTTTAATTTATTAAAGTTACTCATCCAGGAGGGTTTGGATGGAGCCTTCCAGGTCGTGGCCGGAACCGAAATAGTGGTACCGGAGATAACCTTCTTTATCGATGATCAAAATACTGGGGGTGCCGCGCATTCGAAACTTATCAAACGTGCGCGCTTCAAATTTCTTCTGCTGAAAATAATTGGTCACTTGCGCTTTAATTTGTGTGCGCATGTTTTCGGCTAACTCATCCCAGTTCGGAAAATCGCGCTCGATAAACTCATCGACGTTCTTTTCCAAATTTGCTGGATCTCAAATTTCTGCGGAAAATTTGTCCATGATCCTATGGCACTTGCACCTTTTACAAATGCCAAAGCAAGTTTTGAAGGAATTTCACCTTTGATAGGAATTTTGCCATCGAATCGGTGTAGGTAATATTATTTCCCGTGGCAATATGTTGTTTATTCTTGATTGTATGCGGAATGAGCAGCTTATTATTATTACTTCCACAAGCTCTTAATTTCTCAATTACCGATACAACAGAACTCATAAGAACTCATGTTCTCAGCAACAGAACTACTGTTGTTTTCGTACGTATTTTTTTTTACTGACAGTAAGGAGTGACATTAAAACTTAAAACGAACAGGAATTGTCCCGTATATAAAAGAGGCTGTCCCCTACTCAACGCCTCGCTCTTTACGCTAAAGTTTTCGTCGTTTTAAAAAGTAGAGTTATGACAAAGAGTCAAACGATAGTGTAAAGAGCGAGGCGTTGAAGAGAAAACATACGGAATATTCATATACATATTGAATACGGAATAATACAGAATACGTTCATATACAGAAAAATTTCTCTTCGTTTTAAATTTTAGTGTTGGGACAAGACGGCGTTCAGACGTTGCCGCCCTGATTGGGTCGCGCGGAGCGTCGTGTCCGTCATCATCAGATAGCCCGCGTTGACAAGGTCTTCGATGGTGGCTTGATCAAAAGTCTTTTCCAGCGACAGACCTGATTGCCGGATGATCCGGGTTAGCGGAACACCCTCCGTCAGGCGCAGGCCCATCATCAATATCTCGATCAAACGCTCGTCCGGATCGACGATTGTTTCCTCGACCAGGGCATGGCCGTCGCGTTCAACCCGATCCAACCAAATCGCGGGGCTCGGGATTCCCAGTCGATCGGGAACAGTTGGCTGAACGTCTGGGCTTTTCCGGCCTACTTCACAACAGCATCGACGCCGTCAGTGACCGAGACTTTTGTCAGGACACCGTAAATGCTTGTGCCGTCATGGCCGGTCATTTGTCGCGCTATGCAGAGCAATTCATTCTGTGGGCCAATCCCGCCTTTGGCTATGTTCGTTTCTCTGACCAGTGGTCGACCGGCTCCTCGATGATGCCGCAGAAACGGAACCCCGATGCCATGGAACTGATTCGAGGCAAGGGCTTGAGTTTGCTTGAAATTGCGTTAGCCGGGACGCTCACAGCCAAGGAGACTCTTGACCTTTAAGGTCCTAGTGGCATGAGACTCCAAAGTTTCCTCGTTCGGGAACATTCCTTATCACGGAGAGTGACATGTAAGCAAGAATTGTTAAACGTATTCATCGTCAGGGTGGCGTGGATTACAATGCAAAGTGCCTGCTATTGACCTACGGCATACATTTTGTGGTAAGAGGAATTGGTCTCAATTTCAAGCACGAAGTGTGACTTGTAATCAGAAATCATAGTTGTTTGTTTTTTCCATCAGGGCAAGCGGGTTATCAGAACATCATAAAGATTTTCACTACCTGGTTATGGAATTGATGTATGTAGTATTGCAGGAAATTTGAATGCAGACCTTTTTGAGAGTAGGTCAAAAATTAATAAATTTACTAATTTTACTAATTTATTTTACTAAAATTAGTAAATTATTAGTAAGATTATCCAATAATATTATTAAAAATAATTATTAATTAGTATAATTGATAAATAATAATATAAATTAGGTCACAAAAATAATAAAATTATCTGGAAGTTTCACCCCAAGGTTTCGCTCTGCTTCTAAAAGTGACAACTCGGTTTCCTTCGCAACTCCGCGAAACCAACGAGCATTTTCTGTCACGTATCGCTGGAAAGTGTTCATGATTGAATTTGTGCTACGTAACCAAGTTCGCTTCCGACTTTTCGGTCGTGGCTCCGTTCCGGTCGGCGAGGGTTTCGTTGAGGGTCACCGTCTCGATCAGTTCCGTCGCGGATTCTTCCACATCCAACACGAAACGATTGATTACGCTGTTGAAATAGTTGAACCCGATTTGCTTCGCTCTCGAAAGAGGCTAATGAGAAAAGTGTCGGCGCAATAAACTACGGGACGAAGTACGAGTGCGATGAAATTCTAAAGCGTATCGACCGGCGGTGGGACACTCTCGAGAGTGTGACCGAATACGCCGGGATTTTTCAGCAACGCGCAAAACTCATTGCGAATGATGCTGTCTTCCGGCACAACGAGGACGTTATTCCAAGCGCTGGCAGCGTTGCCACCGTGTTTCAGTTCGATGAAAATGGCGGGATCAGCCGGAAATACGCCAATATCCTGGCAGACTTTTGCCTATTGGTTCAGTGATTGACGTTGAACAGCCCAGTGTGTCAATTCGAAAGCCGCGGGTGGAAACGCTGCGACAACCAATTGCCGCTGGCCTATAATCTGCAGGTGAACCGCCAGGTCTGCATATGAAAGAGTGTTGGGTGATGAGAAATCGTTGGTCGGATCAGGACGCGCAGGACATGATCGCGCATTATGCGGCGCAGGGCGTCAACGAAGACTTGGCACTGCGGGTCTATACCAGCCGCCTGATTGGGGTTGAACCCGAATTGGTCATCTCCGTTCCGTTATCATCAATCGGATTATTTTGACCATATCCTACAGCCGTTAATCGTTCGGCAGCGATTACCTTATCAACCAAATAATTATATACTGAAACTGCCCTTCCCTGAGAAAGAGTCATATTGGTTTCATCTCCCCCTGTATTATCCGTATGCCCCGCAACCTCGATAGTCAGATTCGGATATTTATTTAAAGCAGCAACCAAATTATCCAATTCATGTCTTGATAATGGAGTCAAAGAAGTTTGCCCCAAGTCAAATGTCACATAATTGAATCGATCTTTCATATTGGTGGCGGATTTACCTTTGCCACCACGCCGTTGAGAACGGTAGGTATCAAGTGACTGAGATTTCGCATAACCGGCATGCGAAAGTGTCACCACAACATCTTCCTCCGTGATCAGATCTTCCATGTTTAGATCTTCTTCGGCTTCAACAATCTCGGTTCTACGCTCATCGCCGTACTGCTCGCGAATTGCCACCAGTTCTTCGCGGATTTCGTGCATCAGTCGCTCCGGCCTGGCGAGAATGTCGAGTAAATCCGTGATCTTCTCGATTATTACCTCAGATACTTTTCCATGCCTTTTGTTTTAGCCGTTTAGATTCATTATCTTCTCATATAATTTCTTAAGGCGCCATGGACACCAAAAAATATCGTTTCCAATTTTAACTACAGTTTGCTATTCAAAATTGTCGTTTGCATTTCAATGTGATTTGCGCTGCCGTCGTTAATTCCATGTCTTTTGCTTTAACAGTCAGGGAAGAAATCAGTAACCAAACTCTTGTTTGTAGTGATTTTTATTCGTTTTAAGCTCGATTTTCATTTTAAATTAAATTTTACTGGCCCTTTGCCTGGTCAAACAATAGAGCTTTCATTACAGGGATCACGTTACATTGAACCTTTAGAATGGATTAAATTAAACCATGCCAGATTAGCATAACTATATGAAATAGGTAAAGACTTCAAGCAATCCACAACAATTGTAAATATAAAACCAGTATTTACAGAGCAAACAAGTATTAGCAAAGTTGATTTCCTCGCTGAACTAGATAAACTAGCTAAAATATTTATGCTAAGTGAACAAGGTAATGAAGCCGTAGATTATATAGCATCTATGACTACTGAAAGAAAAGTAAGGAAAGCAGAAAAATACTTTTATTAAAAACCGAGCAGGTCTGAAGTGGTTACCATGGACGACATTACTGATGATCTTGGACCTGTAGCCAGACGGCACAATTGTAAAACATTGTATTGGCATGTTAAGAAATTGAGAGGACATTGTCAGTCTGGACTTGTCCTGGTTAAAAATGGGAATATATAAGTGACGAGGAGAGTGTTAAAGAGAGATGGGTATAACGTTTTAAGAATGTGTTAAACCGTAATAAAGTTATAAAAGATGTTATAGGCCGCAAGGTGACGAGGCGCCGATACCGTTCGAACAGGGATTCGAACTCGGACAGGACGCAGCCTTCCATCAGGTTCAGCAGGTGCCAGTAATGGCACTGCAGTTCTTCCTGCGGCTTGGCACAGGCGGGACTGAGCTGGACCATCTCCCGCCCGTATTCGAGGCGCCGATCGAGGGCCGCGGGGAATCCGCGCAACGCCATGATGCTGAGCAACAGCGTGCGCGCCAGCACGGCCGGATCGCCCGCCTGCCGCGACAGCGCAATTGCGTCGCGGCTGAGGTTTGGTTCTGCATACACGAAGAAGAGCCAAAAAGTGATGCCACATCTGTCTCAAACGGAACTTCTGCAACAACGCCTAGCTGATTTTACATTTTTATTTTATAGTCACAATGTAGGAAATATATCACATATATATATTAGATTGTCTTAAAGAAACCCAAGCGAAATATTGAGTTAGGTCTTAAACCCTGCACTTTTTGTTGTTTTGCTAGGTCTTCATATTTCGTACAGCTTAGGTTTTTGTATGCTTTTGCTCAAGTGAGTACCTAAGATTATCCTTATGCAATTCGGAAATGAACCAGGTCAATTTAGTTGTCCATTTGGAGTGTGTATCGATGGTAATGGTCATCTTGTCGTAGCAGATCATGATAATAATCGTGTACAATTCTTTGATGCCAATGGTGATGTACAATTGGTGTTAGATCGAGAGACGAATCCAGTATTTGATTTTCAAGGCGTTCACGGTTTAGCATTGACACATGATGGTGGACTACTAATTACTGATTATAAACGAAATGGAAAACATCGTTTATTTATTTTTGCTTAATTTCATTTACACGATTTTTAGCTTGTGCTGGCGTAATACAAATCGTGATCTACACAAATTAAAAGAAATAAAAATACAGAAAAAAACAATAAAAAAAAATAACTGTCCTTCGAATTAGATCAAAGAGCAACCTATCATTTATTGATTGAATCAAAATAATGATAAGCCGGAAATATCAAATGTTCACATTTTGCACAATTACACCATAACTAGGCCACGTTTTTTTCAACTTTCGCCTTTTGTTTTTAGTGTAAAATAATGGCAAGAATTTGATTATAATAGAGACTATATTTCATTTTTTGGTGATCAATCCGTCCACCGAGGAAGTCTGTGGGGTGGTGCCATCCGGCAACGCGGCAGACGTTGATGCGGCGGTAGCGGCTGCCAAGGCAGCCTTTGTGGGCTGGTCGCAGACCAGTGCCCAGGAGCGGTCAGACATTATCGGCAAGCTGATTGATGTGCTTGCCACCAACATGCAAACCATTGGTGAGCGATGTGCGGAAGAGCTGGGCACACCCATCGGTTTGAGCACGCCGGTGCACGGCGGCTTGCCTGTGGGTGTATTGACCGCCTACAAGGACGTGTGGATGTGACGATCGAGTACCTGGACGGGCTGGACCAGCCCGTCGATCCCCAGACGATCCAACAGGTTTCCGTGGATTCGCCATCTGAATCGGCGGCCGCTGATGATTCCACATCATCCGACGGCCGGCAGGCTGCGGTCCACGTCGTTCAGTCCCTGGCAGCTGCCTACGGACCGTCCATGAATTCGGAGGAACTTGCGGAGTTCCGGGAACGAGTTGCGAAGATTCAGACGCCCCACGCGCTGCCAGCGCTGTCGATTCGAAACGGGTATTCAACTGGTAAGAGGGAAAAAGCAAAGAAAGCAGAAGTAAAAGAGCAGGGCGTAGCATGTTAACCACTAGATGAAACGGTTAGGGTAATGGTGTCTTGATAGTTCCCAGCTAAGGTTCCTGAAGGAGAGGGGACTTGTACTTTTAGTGAGTAGGCCTGTCCGTAAATATCGGTACTTGTTTGGCTTCTTGCAATAGTAACACTACCAGATTCAGAAAGAGAAATTTGGCTATTGTTTACAAAAAAGGTGTAGGGAATTCCTTCTCCCACCCAAGAGTGTTCACTTGATTTTTATTTTGAGACTCAATTATACGGAAAACAGAAAACCAGATAAGCATGCCAAGGCGTGCTTCTATTATTCAGAAGTGTTTTAGAATTAGTTATAATTTTTTTCTAAAATGAAATCGAGTTCATCGAAATCTTTCTGATAATTAACGCTCGTGAATTCACGAACGTTAACACAAATTATTTATTTTCGGCGATTTTGGAGATCTCACTTTCTTTTTGCGCAAATTCGGGAAATAAAAAAAAATCAGGGTGGTGGAAATACTGCCGGTGACTTCAAGCGGGTTAGTTCTTCCTCTTCGTCCACTAGTCGACGGCGGCGGCGTCAGTCACTGGTGCAGGCTGCGACGGCAACCAGCAGCAGACGGCTCAAGAAGAAATCTGTAACCCGCGTCGCCAGTGACCGTGACGGCGGTGATGGACTGTTGGGGCGGATCCGTGCTGCGACGGGAGCCACCATGTCAAGAAGTATTCTGGGTGCGTATCCTGGTGATGCTGTCCCACCCAGCGAGGCTGCCAGTGCTGAGGGATTGGTCACCCTTGCTCAAAAATATGGGTACGGAGACTGGTCGTCCGACGCGCGGCGGTCGAGGAGATGTTCGCCAGCGTCGGCCTCTCGCTCCTCGACGTCCAGAAGCAGATGGACGCGAACCTCAAGCCGGCCTCGCAGCGGCTCGGCGGGATGCGCGTCCGCGTCCGGACCGACCTGAGCATCGAGCGTCGTCCGACCCAGAACGTCATCGGCGTCCTCCCGGGCAGCGACCCGCACCTCGCCGCGCAGACGATCGTCGTCGGCGCTCACTACGACCACCTCGGCCGCGGCGGCGCGGGCTCGCTCGCCGATGAGCCGGGCGAGAAGAGTAGAATCCATGTAATGTTCAAGCGCGCCCTTAGCCGGTTAAGCGGTTCAGATAAAACGCTTCCGCAGGTGACAACCATAATGGAGCTGGCATTACTAGGCTTAGCAGTGCATCATGGTGGCTTGCTTCCTATTTTGAAGGAGATCATTGAAATCTTGTTTTCTCGAGGGCTCATCAAAGTGTTGTTTGCTACGGAAACCTTTGCCATTGGGGTAAACATGCCCGCAAGAGCCGTCGTCTTCAATGGATTAAGGAAGCATGATGGGACGAACTTTGACAAGCACATATTTGAATAATATTCTTCTTCGTATTTCGCATAATGTTGCTAGAAGTAACTATAACCCACATGTAGAGATGTTTTTAACAGCTTTTAATGAAAATGCACCGTTTCTTTAACTGGATGTATGATTTCAGTCCCCCTCCGTCAAAAAACTTTTTATACCTTCCTAGGTTTTAATGAAAATGCCTCGTTTTTTTGAGCCTAGAATATGCATTCCTGGTTAATAAGCAAAGCATTTGGATAATATTCTTCTTCGTTTTTCGCATAAACCCGTTAGCGGACAAAAAAATCGACGAGGCCCTGCGCACCGTCGGCCTGCGCCCCGAAGAAACCCTGGGGCGCTACCCGCACCAGCTGTCGGGCGGCCAGCGCCAGCGCATCGCCATCGCCCGCGCCCTGCTGCTCAAGCCCAAACTGATCATCGCCGACGAGCCGGTGTCGATGGTGGACGCGAGCTTGCGCGCCACCATCCTCGAAAGCCTGCACCGCCTCTACCGCGACTTCGGCATCTCCTTCATCTACATCACCCACGACCTGACCACGGCCTACCAGGTCAGCGCGATCGAAAAAGGCTTCTTACTGGTTAAGCATTGCCGCTGCGATCGCATTTTTAATAATTAGCGGCCTCGCAATTACTCTTTTCAATCAATCTTCTGAAGCTCGTTGGGTGACTATTCAAACATTTCAAAATCCTGAACAAATTGCGTTACCCGACGGCTCGGTAGCCTGGGTGAATAGAAATAGCGTTCTTTCTTACCAAAATCCTTTTCCAGATTCTTTGCGCTTAATTGAATTAGAGGGAGAGGGATTTTTTGAAGTCGTTTCTGATAAGCGTCCGTTTGGCCCGGACGGCGGCCTGCTCTGGACCACCGACAGCGTCTACCTGATCGACCCCGGATCGGGCAGCCAGGACCTCGGCGTGCTGCGCCTGGTACGGTCGGCCTCTCCTCCGGCCGGGGCGCCCGCGGCGCCTTCAGTGGCCGGTGTCGAGTGGGTGGTCGAAGATGTCGATGGCGGCGGTATCATCGACTTCTCCCGGGTCACCATGAACTTTGACAACGACGGGCGCCTCGCCGGCCGCGGCGGCTGCAATCAGTACAGCGGCGGCTATGAACTCGATGGTCAGGCGGGTGCGGTTATCGTTGGCAAAACTCAGCTGACCGAAGGGGCTTTTGGATCTCATCACCCGGACATCCCCCCACCGGTAAACCCCTATGACGCGAACTTGTGGACTGGTGTTTCGTCGTCTGGGTCCGGTGTGTCAGTAGCCGCGGGGTTGAACTATGGTGCGCTGGGTTCAGATACCGGGGGCAGTATTCGGTTTCCGTCAGCTTGTTGTGGCTTGGTAGGCATTAAACCCACTTATGGTCGGGTAAGCCGGCATGGGGTGTTTCCGCTTGCACATTGTGTCATGGTTTTTTTTATGCCTTAAAAAAATCGAAGTGAATTATCTGACAGGTCTGGCGTGAGCCGAACCTCTAAAGATTGCATTCATCATAATGACATTTAAACCATCCAGGTAAGCGCGTACAGTTGGATCCTGGGTGAAGGCAATCACTTCACCTGCCCCTCTGGACTCTTGCACCACAAATGGTTTGTAGGCTAACTGCCGGCGATTCTCGTCCCAGATATAACCACTGGCCAGCAAATCATCTGGCCCCTGGAAACGTGCAACATTAACGCCGTTAACCTAGAAACCGAATCACGAAACCGGTGCAGAGGGTTTGATCTCAGCCTAATAATGCAGGACCCAGAGTTCAAACCCGGCTGTTGCAACATCACAGGATCGACACAATGACCTTAGTAGTTAAGATGCGTCGTTAATCCGACCCAATAAACTACAATTCAAAAATTGAGGCTTGGGGGTGCTGTATAGTTTAACTTTACCCCCTCTTACTTGCAAGGGGTGAGATGTTTATATGAAGACAGCAAACGAACCTAAACAAGCTTAAAATGAAATGCAAAATTTCTAGTCAATACCTCACTCTTTACGCTAAAGTTTTTTTTTTATTACTTCCAAAAGAGCCATCTATTCTAATTAAACGGCCTTAATGATTCAAAGGTCATTCTCAAGGATGTGGAACAAAATTCGAACTTTAGCGTAAAGAACGAGGTATTGAGGCCGACTTACTCCCCCACAGTCCCCGTGGGAGGTACTGCAAGTTACAAATTTCGGCTAGGGTTTACAAATAGTAATGGTTGTTGGAAAGTATACAGACGTTTTCACAGGGATTTTTTTTTGGTTTGGGGGGAGAGCCAAAATCAAACATGCATTAATTCAAAAACGTTCAGAAATTAAATAAAAAACTAGTTTTGTTAACTGAAAGTAAGGAGCGACATTAAAACTTATAACGAACAGAAATTGCTCCGAGTACGAAAGGGGCTGTTCCCTTCTCAACACCCAGCTCTTTACGCTAAAGTTTTTTACTGTTTAATCAAGTAGAATTGATAGAAAGAGTCAAACTTTAGCGTTAAGAGCGGGGCGTTGAGAAGGGAACAGCAGCTTTCGTACTCGGAGTAATTTCTGTTCGTTTCAATGAGCTAATAAGCTCTTATTGTTTTCTAGGTTCACATACAGACATTAACAACCGAATTCCATGACAGTGCATAAACACAACCACAAGAGAGTGAACGTGGGAGTGATTATAGTTTGAGGGTGAACCCTATTATTATACCTTCCCTCAAATTTGATTTACACGCGTTTGCGAGGGATATCTGCCTCGATGCTGAATTTTGACAATCACCCAGTGCAGGTGCCACCTAGCGAGGTCGAGAGGATTTCGGAAGAACGGACACCCGCCTCTCACCGTGATATCCATGCCCCTGCGGCCTGGCAACACCGTGTAAGATCACGATAAACCGGCTCCCCGTTTTGGTAATTCGTGAGTTGATTCAGCTGGCGAGGGAATTGGGTCAAAATCGCAAATCGCCGGGGATATGCAGGCAACAGCGATGCGGCACACGTTAGCGGACCTTTGCGGCAACTATTTGGTCAGCCAATCTCCATAGGCGTCGATATCGATCATCGGCACAGTGCCGCTGAACTGGAGGTGCGAGATCAACGCGAACAAGAAGGCAGTTGCCGGTTTCGCACCCTTCGGCAATGATCGCCGCGCGCTGCTCGGACAGCACCGTCTTCTCGTCGAGCTCTTGCTTTGTCTGTGCCAGCGTGCCCTTCGTCGCACTCAGATCGGACTAGGCAGGAGCGTTGTGTGTTGGTGGGGAGGGAGGGGAGGTGAGAGGAGTGTGACGGAAGGGGAAGGAAGGGGAGGGAAGCTCACCTTCGTTTGCGTGTGCATGTCCCTCTCACATCGCAGCTGCTCCTCCGTCTCCTCGAACAGTGCCCGGACCTCCTCAATCTCCTACACACGCATTGCATGACGCCTTACAGCGACTTTTTCAATTCATGTCTGGATAAATTTTCGTTATTGTCCGCTGTAATATATGTACTTCCATCTCCCGAGCACCAATGGAAGGACAGGGTCCGATTGAATGATGATAATTTCAGTGAGACCGTGTCAAGTTGTACAAGCGGGCCTGTCGCGGAAAGACCACTGTTGTATGCGCATCCTGATGACAATAGTCTTACGTCTTCCCCGTTTCAGAAGAAAACAAATGATGACGTTTCCTCCATCAGCTCAGCAACGACAAATAGAAGTGGTCCCCCGATTGTGTGTGTTTTGCATTCAATCAAGTGCTTCAGATTAATTGCAAAACGCTGTTATGTTCGGCATTACAAAATTGACTTTTTACGGATTCAGGCCATAGTCCCCCCATGGCAGGCGAGAAGATATTCATAGGTCCAAAGTTACGGGAGTTGCGTCATTCGCGCTCTCTGACCCAGGCTGAAATGGCATCACAACTGGATGTGAGTGCCAGCTATATCAATTTGATCGAACGTAACCAGCGACCTGCCTCGTTGAAATTTCTGCTGACACTTTCCTGCTCGGCATGCTCTGCATGGAGTTCATCGGCGATGCGGAGTGCGCACGCGAGCACCTGCGCGCGTACGGCCGGCTCGGCGGTGAGGACCCGCGCCCGGCCCAGTGGTTGCGCACCCGAGTGCGCTGAGGCGCGCCCCTACTCGTAGGCGAACTCGAGCAGCTCGGCCTCGAGGCGCTCGATGTCGGTGGTGACGAGCTCGTGGACCGGGTTGTCGCTCACGTCTCGACCGCGAAGCATGTTCGCGACGTAGTCCGCCGCGGGCGCGAGCAGCACGATGCCGGGCGTCGAGGTCCCCTTCGAAGACCCCCTGCTGTTCGTCCCCCTGAACACCGATATCCCCAACACCAGCGGCGTCACCAGCGGCTCGGTCTCCATGGGCACGGTTGACGCCGTCGCAGGCTCCTCCGCTTTCCCGCTGGACCAGTTCGTCATCTATGACAACGTCACTATCACCACCGAAAACGACCTGCTCGCAGGCGGCCTCGAGGGCGACCTCAACGCCGACGGATTCGTCGGCATCAGCGACCTCAACATCGTCCTGGGCAACTGGAACCAGAACGTCGGGCCAGCCGATGTCGATCGACGCGCCGGGGGTGAAGGGGCCGATCGCCACGTCCTCGATGTCGTAGGCCCCGCGCACCGACTGCGTGCTGCCATGGGGCAAGCCCAGAGCGCGCAGCCCGAGCTCGAGGCAGATCAAACCGAGGAGCGTCACGCCCGCGAAGCGCAGCAGCAGCCCGCCGACCATCTTGATCGCCGACAGAGGGGCGAACTGAATCCCGGGCTTCTCACCGGCGGGCTCGGACTCCACCTCGTCGACGGGCTCGCCGATCGGCTCCGGGTTCCACGATAGGCTTCGTCGATCAGTTGTTCGGTGGACAATGATTCTTCGGCACCGTAGGACCAATCGCGACGCGCCTGCTGGTGAAGCATCTCCGCCAGCGCCTCGGCACAACGATCGGCGACCGCTTGAACCATGATGGCGTTGTAATCGTCGTGCTTGGCCCTGTAACTGGCCGCCAACTCCGCCGCACCGATCCCTGCCGTGACGGCAAAGCCGCCGATGTAGTCCTTCCGTCCGCTATCGACCGGAGCGACGTAGTCGGCCAGACTGCGGAAGTCCTTTCCAGCGGTTTAATCAAAGAACGCACCAGCAATACCTTTGAACCTGCATATACAAGTAATACAAGCCTCGAAATTCTGATGACGGGCCTTGCCTATGACCAAGAAAAAATGACGGAGTTGATTGAGGACATCAATGAGTTTATTATCAAATATCAACCACAGGTTCCAACATTAGGATCATCTCCATCCTTAGACACTTCTCCTTACGAGGCAGTAGGAGATCTAATTAACTATTTTAACCAGCTAATTCTCAACCCCCAGTTGATTAACAATGAGTCCTTTGTAATCGACGCCTTGGTAGCCGAGGTGCGACGGGTCATAGTTGAAGCCGAAGCGCTTGTGCCCGCCGACGGCATCGATCGCGCGCTGCGACGTGGCGATATCGAATGCGATTTCGGTGGGATGCACTTCCAATGCGAAATTGACGTTGACTTTGTCGAACGCGTCGAGGATCGGCTTGAACCGCTTGCCGAAGTCGGCAAACCCCTTGTCCCAATACGCCTGATCTGTCGGCGGGAAGGCGTAGATGGCGTGCCAGATGCTCGAACCGGTAAACCCGTTGACGGTCTCATAAAAACGACTTCATTTTATGAATCATCGTAAAAACAAATTCTTTTGATGTATCTATTCTTATCAAAATTCCACTTTCTAAAGTTTTAGTTACTATTGGGTCAAGTCATTTCTTGCTTACAATTTTTTACCGCGAATTGTTTGATAAGAAATCTTATGAATAAAAGTGTTTTCTAAAAAAATACAATGAGTAAAGGTTTATATTCAGCATCACTAAAGTCTAATTTCACATGCAGCTTTGATGGCTGTTTTTAAAATTGTTGTTTCTAGTTTCTATCCGTCACCTTTTTTGAGGGGTGTTGGTTCTTTTTCTAAAGTTTTGCAAACTAACTGTACTAATAAAACTGTACTAATAAGATTAACTAATGTATTATTTGTCATTCCTGAATCACTTCAAAAGTAAAAAAAATTCCATTTGGCGTTTTTTTTAACTGTTTTGTTAAACTTTCGATTACTACAGGTTATGCATCTTATTTACTAGGCTGCAGCCAGGATTTTACATTACATTTGTTTATTTTACGTTATAGAAAACTCAACACAGTAACAACAAATTTTAATTTTGGCTGCATCTGCTTCTTTATTCTTATAACTGAGATGTTCAGTCATAATATCCAGACAACACATTATAGCTATATTCAGATCATCCTGAGTTTTATACTGTCTTTTGAAAGCCTTAATTTTTGCGTTGATCGCTTTCGCTGCCTCCTCGATAACCAATGCCTCTTCCTCATTTACCTTAGCAGGAAATTGACGACCAAATATGTTTATATTGATAGAGAGCTTTTCCAAATTCTTCTTCGCTGCCAATCTATTCACCAAAACGCTTTAAACAAGCATCTATCGCGAGGTGACCCAGAACAGCCTGCGCGCGGCCATCGGGATCGTTCCGCAGGACACGGTGCTGTTCAACGACACCATCCTCTACAACATCCAGTACGGGCGCCCGGACGCGAGCCCGTCGGAGGTGGAGAACGCCGCGCGGCTGGCGCAGGTGCATGACTTCGTGATGAGCCTGCCAGACGGCTACAACACCCGGGTCGGCGAGCGGGGCCTGAAGCTGTCGGGCGGCGAAAAGCAGCGCGTCGCGATCGCGCGCACCATCCTGAAAGATCCGAAGATCCTGCCCCTCATATGCGTAATAATTTCTGTTGGTTTTGTTTTAATGCTGCTCCTTACTTTCAGTTGAAAAACTTTTTCATATATATCTTTTCATTTTTTTTGTTTTAAATAATATTATAAAATCCTGCACCCCGTTCATGGAAATTCTCTCCTCCCTTGACAAATTCCTCCATGGAAAGATCCTCCCAAGCATCCCCTCCCCTCAACCCCCTCCCTATCCAAGAAAAAATTCCCCTGAAAACGTTTGTACACCTCCCAATAACCAGTACTATATGTAAACACTTGTCGAAATCAAAATATGGATTAACTAAAAAAAGTTCAGAGATTAAATAAAAAAAAAGTTTTTTTTTCAACTGAAAGCAATTAGAGACATTAAAACTTAAAACGAACAGAAATTACCCCGTATATGAAAGTTGATGTTGAAAGTTTACTGTTTTAAAAAGTGGAGTTGAGAGAAAGAGTCTAACTTTAGCACAAAGAGCAGGGCGTTGAGGAGGGGACAGCCCCTTTCATATACAGGGTAATTTCTGTTTGTTTTATGTTTTAATGTCGCTCCTTACTTTCAGTTTGGGGTCGAGCCGGTAGGCGAGCCCCCAGCGAACTGTCCGCCCCGTAACCACACCAAGTGACTGTTTCAGAAGCAAACCTGAACGCGCCTGACGAACCAATGATGAGAAACGCTGAGAATCTCACTTGGCGCCTTGGCGGTTAAATACTTTCCTATTCCCACTCAATCGTCGCCGGAGGTTTCGAACTCACGTCGTAGACGACGCGGTTCACGCCGCGGACGGAGTTGATGATTCGCGTTGAGATGCGTTGTAGCACTTCGGGCGGGAACTGGTACCAGTCGCGATGACCGGGGAACTGATCAAGCCGCGGATTTCCATGAAGCTGCCCGACAAGTAAGTCCGGCCGCAAAGTTCATTCTCCCACCAAGGGGGGCACGAATGTGCCCCCCTTGTGCTTGCGCGAGAGCTCGGGATACTTACCAGCCGGCGCGCCAGGAAGCGTACCCTGGTCGTGGGGCACGCGTCGTCGCAGGGAAGACGAGCGAGCTGTGCCATTCCCCCTACTCTCGGTCGGAGAAGCCCTATGGCCCAAATCACCTTGAAAGGTAACCCTATCAACACCTCGCAATTGGAATAGACCTTTATCCTTATCTATCTGTTTTGCCTTCCGCAATTGTCGCCTCTCGCCCTCCGTATTCGCCTCGCCTTTCAGTAAGATAGGCATCCTCAAACAATAGGCCATATCCCTATGTCGATCTTTTCTCGGTTCTTTCCATTTCTTCGGCCCTACCTGTCGCACATGGTAGGTGCGGGATTAATGGTCATGGGGGTGGCAGCCCTCAACCTGATTCTGCTTCGGGTGGCAGGCAAACTATGGGATATTGTCACGGTTCAACGTGATTTGGTCATCAAGACGATCTTCGCCACCGCGGCGCTTCTATTGATCGCATCGTCCGGATCTTCAGCGGCACAGGTGCCCTATGGCGGGGACCACCAGACCTACGAAGGCACCCGCATTTACCGGATCGGCGACTACAGTCACCGAATTCGCGAGTTTCAGGACGCTGCGATCCTCAATGCGATCGACTACCTCTTGACCGCAGGTGTGGCACGCGACCGGATCGCCCAGATCACCATCGAGCCCGACAAGGGTGCGGGGGTGCTGTCGTTGCGCTCCGGCTTTCCCCATCCAATCATCTTCTTTTTACTTTTTTGTACTACTTAGTCCTTCATTGCCCCCGAAAGATCTACTGAAAATTATGAAATGACCCTTATCAGTTAAAATAGTCGGAAGATTCAATCAGAGTTAGGCTTAAATTCTTACAGAATTTTTTAAACGTTTAAAAGACTCATCTAGCAACTGTAAAACAAATATTATAATCAAAACAAAATTCAATAAATTCAGAGATTAATAAAGAGATGACGTATCAGAGATACTTCAATATAACACATATCACCGTCCAAATATTCAGTAGGTGTCAAATTAAATAATTAAAATCTAATGAAAGGACTGAAAATCCAACAAACAAGATGGAAATTGAATAAGGATCTCAAATCTAACATCTTCTTTTTAACAACAAATTGAAAATTCAATTGTGTAAGAAGACATCCAACTAGCTTATTGTTCCACAAGTTGAAAATCCAATTCATTTATATAAATGCAACATTTTGTTATCGACAAATAGGAAATTGAATAATAATGAGAGAATTCAGTTAAGGTCCTTAATATTCAATTTAAGCGATTTTCGGCTCTCGGTATTTTCCTCCAACTCAAGTTGGGGTTCCAGCATCGTCTCCATCGAATGACCTCCGTTCAATCCATCTAAAATGGAAGTTGGGAAAAATTTCAGCAGCATCGGTCGAACCAGCGAAACCATTTCCTAATCGTCCGACTGGAAAAGGTACGCCTCGATTCAATGATGTCAAAATACAACACGTTGAGAAAAGACAACCGTCACGAAATATCAACGAGTTGTAACGGTTCTATGGATTGGTCGATCGAAACAAAAATGGGATATCGCTCATGCCGCCCGGTAATGCTATCGTAATCAATAGCTTACTCGCCTGGATGAAATTTTTCTGCTAATCTCGCGATCAAGAACGAGTGGCAAACTCACGAAGATCAAATCTCAAACAGGAGGCACTAGCAGTGAAACGACTCAAACAATTTGAGGCGCTCTTCCGCTCGGGTCAGATCACCCGGCGCGATTTCATGTACGGCGCGCTTTCCTTGGGGCTCACGGTCCCTGCGGCGATGTCCCTTGCCGGCAAGGTCCAGGCGGCCACGCCGAAGAAGGGCGGACGACTTCGCCAAGACGAAGAGAAAAATCAAGATGCAACAATTTTCACGAAGAGAAAAATCAAGATACAACAAGTTAAAAAAAATCAGCATGCCACAAGTTCCACGAACAAGAATCTGTACGCGATTTGCTCCGTGAATAGAATCGCTCTCACGAGGAGAAAAATCAATTTAAGAGCTTAACGAAGAAGATGCAACGAGTTTCACGAACAAAAATCAGCACGCAACATGTACCACGAACAAAAATCAGCATGCAACATGTACAACGATCAAAAATCAGCACGCGACAGGTTCCAGGATTTGCCAGAGGGTGGAGGATACCGTATCCCAAGTCTACGTCCGGATCCAGGGGCCAGATGATACAAAACTACGAGGACAAGCCCTTGGTCATTGCGGGGAGGGGCTCTGGGAGCTAAATGTTGGCTATGAGTGGTGCTGTGTTGCGTTCCTCACGGCGTGCAGTCTTTCTCAACGTTCCCCCATAAGAGAAGAACCCTCGCTTCATTCGTCGCGGTCCGAAACGCGGGGGCAGGCACGTTTGGCTCTGCCTAGGGTCGGGCACAGCCAGGCACGTTGGGTTTTTATAAGCCCGCGGCACCGGGTTCAACTCCCGGCAGGTCCAATTTAATCATCGGCTTTTTTAAGCTCCCGCCTCGCATCACGGACGAGCACTCGTCGGATGTACTCGCTGATCGTTTCCCCACATGAGTCGGCAGCTTCGCCTATCCGCTTCCACGATTCGTCATCCATGCGGAAGTACCGCTTTGGAGTCTGTCCGGTTGCTGGCCGTCCGGGTCCACGATTCCTAGCCCCCGTTTTCATGCAGGCTATTTTATGACCACCCAAATATTTTGTCAACTACGACGACGCACCCCGAGCTGCTCGTGCGCGTGGAGGCGAGCGAGGAGGTGCAGCGGGTCCTGGACGAGCTGCGCGCCGTCGGCGTGGACGCCCACTCCCTGCCGCTGACCGACTTCGTCCAGCCCCTCGACACGTTCCGCGCCCGGTCCTTCACGCTGGCGAACCCGCTGGTGTGCGAGGACGCCGCCGGCGAGCGGCGCGAGTATTCGCTGGGCGGCGAGCGGCTGGTCGTGCCGACCCGCTACCTGGAGACGGGCCCGCGCGAGCTGGCGGGGGCCAGCCTATGGTCGCTCCAAAAAGCAGAGGTAGATATTTTCCAGAGAAATTGCCTACGGATTGTTTTGGGTACCAAACTGACTGACCGTATCTCAAACAGTACGTTGTACGAAAAATATGATTAAATCCCGCTTTCTAGGGCTATATTTAGAGAAAGTGTAGGATGGGTAGGGTGAGCTCTGTGGATAAAAAATGACAGATGGCCAAAGACTGTCCTTTTAGGCCCACTGTCTAGGGTGGAAGGAAAAGCAGGTTGTCTCAAGTTGGGTTGGAAGGATGTTGTAAGGATATATCTGGTGTTGTGCGGAAGACGGCCCTTGGACATAGGGCCGAAATATTAGTTGAATTGAATTCCATTCTCTTGAGAAATTTTCCCTATTGTTTCTGAGTTGTGTTTTCCTGATACACCCTCTTCACAACCTATTCGGGCTTACTGTTTTTCGATTTGACGATACAGTTACAATATTGCCCAAAATTTTCGCCTCAATACCGTTAGGCTTATTAGTAGTAGTAGCTCCAGTAGTTGTAGCAGTAGCAGTAGAAGTAGAGTTAACAGTAATAATTTTAGCTTGAGGGGCAGGTCACCGTGGTCGAGAACGTGGGCTATCCCGAATCCAATCGCTCGCACTTTCGCTCGGCCGAGATCTGGCACACCGCGCGGCCGGAGAGCGAGAGCACTCGCTCGGGCTGGCTGGCGCGCTCGATCCAGGAGCGCTCGACGCCCGCTCTGGTCATCGGAGACGATGCCCCGCCGCTGGCCCTGGCCGCGGACGGGATCCAGGTGCCCGCGCTGCAGAACCTCGACTGGCTCGACACCCTCTTCTCCACCCCGGGGACCCGTCTTCGCCAGATGACTCCGTAACACTTTAAAAACCCATATTCTAGCCTATAAAGCCAACAAGCACCCTAGGAATGGACCGTTCAATCTGGTACTAGCTCTTAAGCAATTATGAAGAGGGCGTTACGGTTTTTTCTGAGCCATGAGGATGGCACGATTAGGCGCAGGATGCCCTTCCACGGTTTTTTCCGGACAGGTATCCTGGATGAAATCCGCATAACTTGGCCCTGGATTCCAAACGGTGCTTCTCTGTTCTTCAGGTAGGTGGCGATTCACGGCAATGGTGCGAATGTCCGTCGGGCACACTGGTGTTGGGCACGACGGACCAGCCGGGGTTGCTGGTGATGAAGCCGCCATTGGTGACGCCCGTGGCGGTCAGAACGTTGGTGTCGTATTCAACAACCAGTCCCACACCGGCCAAGCGGTTGGGCTGCTGGAGGTTGACGATACTGTCGATCTCGACCGGAACGGTGATCGTATCGTTGGCCGCCGCGTTGATGTCGCGAGCGATGCTCAACTTCGGATCCGGACCACCGGTGATCGGGAACGTCACAACGCCCGGTGGAATGGGTGGGATTTCTCGCGCAGCCGGTCATCGCGACTGCGACGCCGGTGACGGCGACGACAGCCCCTACACGCAACTTCTTCATTGAATGCCTCCTGGAAGGGAACTAGTTGCTTCGCGGGTCGAAACAACCTAGTAGGATTTCGTATGAAGTTACCGTTTCACACTTCGCAAGAGGCCGCAAGCTGAACATCCGATGTTTATCGGAGCTTGATAATTCGTAACTCCCGGGAAACATGACCATCCCCTACTACGCTGACGAATGCTCCGACCAGGAAAGTGCCCCCATGCCAAATGGTATGAGCGCCTTTAAAGTGCCTAAGCCCTCACTTATCTTTGTTTTATTCTAATAAAAATAAAATTTACAAAATTGCAAAATTATTATAAATGTTGCATTATTTATTTACTAATTTTACGCCCATAAAATTTCTGCGCCCGGGGCAAATTCTCCTGTGTCTTCCTCTTAAACCACCTTTGACTAAGGTACTCTTTATGATTTTTCCGGTTTCAAATGTAAGCGGAGCTTATTCGAACTTAGGGAGAGCATTACTTTCAACACCACCAATCTAGTCGTTTTTTCTAACATGAGATATCACCCCCATATTTTTTAATTTTTTCACACTGGTTTGAATTGCAGAAGGCTTGATATCTATTGCAGTTTCCTTACTCAATTTCGTCACCGTTGCCTGAGCATATAAAGAACCCGTATCACTTCGAATTAACTTTAATATTGCAAGATCCAAAGGACGTAATCTTTTTCTAAGCCCTTCAAAACCGCCATCCTGAACCATCAAAGCACGAATATACTCGCTGCCTTCTTTTAAGCTTGCTTGATTTGCCATTAAGTACGTTATCAGTTTGGTATCTATTTTTCGGGGAGGGATAAAAACCGGTTCGCCATCCGTTGTTGGCGGCTGTTTCGGAACCCGTTTTAAAAGCTGATAAATTTCTTTGGCGAAGGCAGCGAGGTCTTCTTCAATTTGGCTTTCGCTGCCGTTCATCAGCGGCCGGCCGTCTTTTGGGCGGGCCTGGATTCCCTTCAGCCAGCCAACGGCATCCCAGGCGCAGGGTTTCACAATCAAGGGCATAATACGCAGGTTATGTTTTTCCCTTCTTTTTAACAATTCCGGCACTTCTGTTCCACACCGCCCAGACCGGCGCGATCATCGACCGCCAGGGCTATGAAAGCCTCACCTTCGCCATCGCGCTCGGCACGCTCGCCGATGCCGATGCGACCTTCGCGGTCCTGGTCGAGGAGGGCGACGACTCCGGCCTCTCCGACGCGGCCGCCGTCGCAGACGCGGACCTGATCGGGACGGAAGCTCTCGCCGGCTTCCAGTTCGATGACGACGATGAGGCCCGCAAGATCGGCTACGTTGGGAACAAGCGCTACGTCCGACTGACGATCACGCCCTCGAACAATTGCCCACAAGTTCTGGAGCATTGTCACAACGGAGGACCTGCGGCACGCCAACTTCACTCACAAATGGTTCGATAGAATTTGAGAACTCGCCCCGATTTCTTGCAAAATAGGGCCATCCGCAGCCCGAGGCCTCGTCGATGTACATGAGAATGTGACGGTGTCCCTGAATACCGCTTGGGTATGGACCTCCCGCGTCAACACAGACGCGTTCAAGGGGAAACTTGGCCCGATTGATGGTCTCCCGGGGAATAGGCTGGCGCTGCGATTTGCCTAAGAGGCATGGTTATCTCCCCATAATTTCGGGGTAATGATAAAAAAATATGGGGTAATGTCGGGGTAGTCAATGACTAAAAGGAGAGAGACAAGGGCAGTAAAAAAAAATCTGAATAACCTTTTTTCTGTTCTGAAACAGTCAGCCTACGTCAACCTTATCAATCTGGGTAGTTTCTTACTTCCACATTATGTTCAGATAACATAGACAACGTTCCAGTAGGACTTTGTCCTAGGAAGATAGCATTCTACCCTGCATCTTACTACAGTCAGGTAGCTCAATAAGATTAGGCACCAGGCAGTAACTTCCAACCTCGCCGAAGTCGTCCCGGATATTTATCAACGAGCAGAAGTCAAGGATGGTTGGATCATGTTGGCTACCAATCTTCAGGCAGGCGAAAAAATAAAGTTGATCACGGAAACGGCGTCAAAGGTTTATGAAGTAGATAAGGTTGAGCATAATCGATTCCGGGTTCTATTTAAAGAAGAAAACACGGAACTGGAAAAAGTTTTTGTCTACGGCAGAGAAGTAGATGATTTCCACACCGTTGATTATGAGGCCATCTCTATGCTCAATGGTCATTCTTTAAGAATTGGGACAAAACTAAAGCTTTAGTATAAAGAGTGAGGTATTAACGAGGGGGCAAACCCTCTCATATACATACTAAATATATACGAATATAGAAGTTCGTAAATTAATTCGTAAGTTAATTCGTAAATTACGCATATTTTTTACTAATAAAAGCGTTCTTTAAAAATTAAAAGTTCTAGTTGCCTTTTTAAGTAACCAAAAAATTGGAGGACAACAAGGCCTCCTCCCCCACCCCTTTTTCTCAAAATCCTCCGATCAAAACTAAGATTGATTAAGTAAGATAGATAAAACAAGTTTTTTTTCAACTGGAAGTAAGTAGCAACAATATAACTAAAAATGACATAATTCCTTAAATAAGGGGGGTTGCCCCATCCTCATCCTTTGCTCTTTACGCTATAATCTTGAAGTTATTTTAAGATACTTCTCTTTCAAATTCAACGGTTCTTGTGTCTTCAGGAGGCGTTCCTAAAGAATTGGGACAAACAGTCAAACTTTAGTGTAAAGAGCGAGGAATGAGAAAGGGGACATTTGAATAAAACTTTTGTTCTAATGAATACTTTCAACAAGAATATTTATCCAAAAGACGAACCCAGCTATTGTATCCTTTAATCTTTTTTGAAAAAAAAAAAATCACTCGCAAATTCAACAACACACTATGAGATTATTAATAATACTATGTATTCTACAATGTAGAAACTGACACAAAAACGTTTGCTGTTCCTACATCAAAACGGAGAATAAGCATATTTAGGATAGGAGAAGCCTATTTTTTTTTCTTTTTTTAAGTAAAGACTAAAACTTTTTTATTTATTTTTGTTACGTATGATTCTGTGAAACTATGGGCCGTGGTTCGCTCATTACTACATTACAGCTAATGCTTCAGGAACAACTGTTTCTGGAAGTTCAAAACCACATTACCTGCAATGATTTTCTTCTCAAATTTTGGAAGATAGGAAATTCAACGAGAAACAATCATATCACAATTCATACTTTTGATTTGTATCTTTGGTTTAAATTTCATTCATGAAAAGATACAACCAAAACTTTAATCAAAAAACATTTTGAAATCTGTTTATTAAATACAACCTTTTTCAGGTGTTTCGATTTGGCAAGCTCCTCCGCGATCATGCCGGCGAGCTTCTTGTCGACCGCGCTGATGTCGGCCAGGGCGTCGAGCATCAGGAGTACGACGTCGCTGCGCCGGACAGCGATCTGGGAGCGGCCGTGGCTGATCAGCTCAATGTTGTCGTCGGCCCGGCCGCGCTTGCGGACGCCGGCCGTGTCGATCAGCACCACGTCGCGCTCGCCCACGGTGACGCGCACGTCGACCGCGTCGCGCGTCGTGCCCGCCGTGTCCGACGCGATCACGCGCTCCGACCCGAACAGCCGGTTGACGGATCTTAATGAATTTTGATATTTAGAATGACATCGTGACTCAGAGCTCTTATTTTAAATCCCGACCGGAATTAATATTTGTCATTAATATATTGATTCTTAGAATTTTGTTAGAGCTCATACCATATGAGCTCTTGTCTCTTAGCTCTTCTGGCCTCGTCAAAAGTGCCATATGAGCTCTTAGCTCTTGTTCTTTTCTTGCTTCTATTTGCATGCTTTATTTACATGGAAAACCTTCCTCAATTTCTAAAGGGGAAAAGAGCCTTTAATCACATTCTTTACCAGGAAAAGAATTAATAACCATCAACGCACCAAACATACCTTGATTGACAGCACAGAAGAACAATGCTGGTTCACGATGCACAGTGCTTGGTTGTCCGGTGCCGATCTTTAGATAGACAAGTCCAATTAGAACCGCGATGATAATTGTTTGGATGATGGACGTTACAAGGATACTTTTTTGACGAAATTGTTCTTGAAACGTTCGACCAAGAAGAATTCGTACTTGAGTAAACCAGGTTGGATTCAATGGTAAATTCTGCATTTGAACGAGACGTTTATTAACATCACTTCTACACAATGAGCTTAGTTCAATGACTGATTGTCGTTTTGGATCTGAAAAGGGCATTTCATGATTATTTTATAGACAAGTTCAAAGTAAAGAAATCTTAATAGTATTAGGACTACAGAATTGCTTTAGAATTTGCATCACAACTAAAAATTCTCCGTTTTATAGAGAGAAATAACTAGATTTCAAGTTCATATTACGTTTGATATTTTCTTCATTTCGAGGAATACTAGGTGAGACCAAAATATTAACTGTTACATCAATCTATTATTTTATATGATATATCGGATTCTCCCTCTTTAATATCGTGTTTATAACATAAAACACATTTTTGCATGATGTTTCATGTTGCTGTAATTGAATAATATTTTAGCAGATGTGTGTATCATGTACGTAGGCATGAATTTGTTTTTGAGGGTTCATATTTGGAAAGGAAGGATGTGCTAAAGCACAATATGGCTGCCCTCCTCCCTCATTGTACTTCCTGGCTGAAGGGCTATGAAACGAGGATCGAAATCGCACGTTGGAATTTTAAACATCAGATTTGAATCTGATGTATAGCTGGATTGAGGATTGTTTCGTGATACGACCCAATGTCTCGGACTTGGTGGCCCTGCAGTACGTCATATCGTCGCTCCATCTCTTTCACCAACCACTTAAGCGCAATAATGGCTATCTTGGGGTCGGTAATAACTGGTGTCAGAAGGTGCGGAATGTCTTTATAGAGTGTGAGCTCAACTCGTTTCGGGTCGACCATCACGAGCTTCAGGTGTTCTGGACCGTTCTTATATAGTAGAGAGGTAATAAGTGCATGAATGGTCACTGACTTACCGGCTCCGGTTGAAAATTTTTCCAATAAGTGCTAATTTCGATATATTTAGTAATCCCCCAACAAAGCTTCAAAATGATCTAGAACTTAAAAGAAAATTTTGGAGGATTTTAAAAAGGATACCGATGCCCCGATTAGAAAGAAAAATTAAGCTAATGGAGACCCCAAAGTTAAAAATACTCAACCGAGAATTTAAGATCTCTCCACTCAAAAACCGAAGAAACGATATCTTTGTATGGTATGGTGTCATTAATTAGGGGAGGGGGCAGGGGACTAATGCAGTTTACATTTTCTGGTTGCTCTTTTCTTACAGTTTTTTTTTCTACGAACTTTTTAATCCAAGGAATTGAAACTTGTTAGATGAATTTATAAACTATTATGTGATTACGGCTTAAGGGGTATTTGTGGATTGTGGCTCCGAGCTAGCATTTATCACTAATATTATATGAGGCGTGCATTGAAATATTTGGATTACTTGCAAATGAACATTTGATGACTTAAAATCGATTGACTATGTCAGGATTTTCACTTGATGGCTTATTCGGCACTTTTTTAGCTAAAATTGTCGTTTTACGCCCCGTTTTTCTTAAGGTTGAAAGGCTATCCAGGTTGTATCCGAGCGTTGAAGCCGGATGATTCGGAATAACTCCACCGACCAATCCATTCATCGTTTCACTCCTTAACAGTTATTCAAAAATCAAATCGGCTTGCAAACTTCCCGACTTTTTGATCGCGGAAAGTATCGAACTCATTTCTCTGGCAGAAACGCCCAGAGTATTCAGGCCATCAACCAACTCTCGCAGTGACCGAGACCCAGGCAGGTATCGTAAACCGGTTTGGTCTTCCGAGATGTTGATCTAATCTTTGGTAATCTGTTATCCTTCATTCGTAAAACGTGTTCTATACATCTGATTTTTTCTCTTATTAGGTCTCATATTCTCTTTTAAGTTGCACACATAAAATAATTCTGCAATATGAAAAGAGATATCACCTCGCAGTAGTCATACAACAGGCTCAGTCCAAAAATTTTCATGGGAATGAAAGGACATAGAATAATACATATTACTCATAATAATAATAATAGTTTATGACGTCCACAAAGTCTTCTAAGGGATTACTTTTTTTATATGTTACTAATTTAGCGACGCCGCCATGACGGTCTTCTTCTGATCTTCGGTCAGATCGTCTGCCTTGCCGTCGGCCAGCCGCACCGTGACCTCCTTATGGGCGAACTTGATCCCGTTGGCGGCGAACAGCTCGCGAATACGGGTGTAGACGAGCTTGCGCGTGGTCCATTGATCGCCGGGCCGGGTCATGAACTTGACCCGGATGATCATGGCCGAATCCTCCATCATGATCACGCCCTGGGATTTGAGCGGCTGAAGGAATTTCTCGCCCTCGGTCGGATGCTCCAGCAATTCCTTGAAATTCAATAATATGTCTAGTACCCTTTAAAAATGACAGTTTCAAAAACAATCAACTTCCTGTGCTCTTCTTGCTGCCCTCTTAAAAACGACTTATGCCCTCTTCTTATGACGTTTATCTGTGTAAGGGTAAGTTTTGTTGTATTAAAAAAAACACAGCCCCAGACGTCAGAAGACCATGCCATCTATTTTGGATTCCCCTTCTTAGCTTTTTCAACACTTCACAGCATTGATAGTCGTACCCCATTCTGTGAAATCCACGCGTACGATGCAACAGGAATCAATCAAGTAGAGTCCATAAGCCAAAATGCAGAGCGGGATCTTGACCGGATCCGCCATCACAGAGAAGGAATAGCCCAAGTAATGCGGCGCCCCGAATAGAAACAGCGCAAAGAAACATCCCTTGGCCGGCGTGCTTCGCCAGCTCCATTGTAATGTTAACAGAGACAGAGCGGTCAGGACGGCTACCATCAGTCGCGCCGGCACGATTCCTACTCCAAAGACCTCAAACACACCGGCCAACAAATACGTCAATCCCGGTGGCTGATCATTCCAGAAGTCTTGGTTCGCGGCCATCGGCTTTGTGTTTCTGCTATCGGTGCTGTCGATCGGCGGCGAAAGCGCGGCCCGGCGTATTGGCGTGCCCACCACCTTCACGCTCGTGCTGATCGCCATTGTGCTGATCGTCCTGGCGATCGCCGAATATGCCGACCACCGTTATCAGAACGCGCGAAGGAGCTGACGGGATGGGTTCACTGTTCAGCGAAGTTTTCCTTGGGGCGCTGTTGTTCGGCGCGGTCGCCGCCGCCGTTCCGTTGCTGCTCGCCGGGCTGGGCGAGCAGATTCGTGGCGACTGCGACCGGCGAAACCACTGGCCGATAAACGACTCGTTGGCCGAACAGTCCACGGCGATGCGCCGAATAACCGACCACTGCGGGCGTCACCGTTTGAACCGTTGTGACGGCAACCGGATATTGGGCTTGTGCATCGCGAGCGGTCAACCAGGATGATCCGGCAACGACAAGTCCCACCAACAAAAAGCGGCTAATCTGGTTCACGATTTTTTGTTCCGTGCGTTTGAGAGATGCTGGGTCCAACAACCCGTCAATATAGTCGATGCCCAAGCGAGATATTGTTCCAAGTCTTGATCCGTCACGATGTTTACGATTGAAAAGGATAAAGTTCAACTGGCTGCAAAGTTAATTTAGTCCCTTCTTTGGTATTATAGCTCGTGATGAGCGGACCAAAGTATATGTCATCCATTTTTTGGTACAAAAATTCCTTCATGAGAAATACCAGTTTGAGAATTTCAAGAGGTTGACAACTTCAGTAGTAAGGTACACATTGAAACAAAAAATAGGCCGATACCAATTGTGAGACATGTAGGGGACTTGTAAGGAAAGGTCGGCCATAGAAAAAAGTGACAATACCACAAGTGAAGCTGACTGGGCTTAACACCGCTCACCAAAGCAATAAGCTTCTGTTGGAAGAAGAAAATGAAGACTTCAATGAAGTATCTGACAACCTTGAAATCGCTGGTTTTGCTGTTAAGAGGCTGCTTACTCGGCATGTGTCTGATGTGGGCTTCAGAGCTTATTCAAGGCGATAGTAAAGTTTTCAAAGAAACTTATTCTTTTATGGCTGAAAATGAGCAGTCAATGGCTATGGCCCCTGAGCAGTCAATGGCTATGCAACTGTCCATCCACATAAGCTGTTGTCGAAGCTACAATCACCTCTAGCCACAGATGCATCCTTTGGTATTGCTACAAAAAATAAACATTTTAGCACTGTATTATAGCTTTCTTTTAAAAAAATCTACCTATAATTCTCTTCTAATCTATTGACTATAATTCCGAACTGATTAGCCTAACATCAAATGAAACTTCAAAATAAAATTTTATCTTCTAACGCCATTTTAAAGCTTAAGAATCTTCGAAACCACGCTTTTCTTTATCTACTTTATGTATATTTAGATCAAGAGCATTTAGAGCACTTCATCTCATTCGGGGGACATAAGCAGTGAGGTAATGAATGGATACTTTGGCATCTAAGACACCGTCTGGGTAGTTCCTTGCATTCCAACATTTTAAAACACTCTTAACCCTAACACAGACCTGTAGCAATGGCAGATTTTAATGCAGCGGAATCTAGGAGCTCTAAACGGAATGTATGAAAAGAGCCGATCTGGGTGGCCTCAACAAGACCAGGAATAGCGGTGATGAGTATACTGCTAGAAACACTATCGGGAAGTCCCCGCCACAAGTTTTCTTTGTATTTTAAGTTCCAAGAAAAAAAATTCCTTCAAATCATGGGCCTACCCATGGGCACTGTTTTGACTCTATATTCGGCAATTTTTTTACATGGATTTCATAGAACAAGCCGCTTTGAATATTTTCCACTTAAACACTCTGGTTTTGCTTTGTTGATGGTTTTGTGAATGCATTTCTTGAAGAAATATTCGGGAGCCTTTTGCACCAAAAATAGAGACACATTTCCCAAAAGAACTTCATTTTCTACCATTTTAAGCTGAGACCATTATTAAAAGTACTTCGAGCGTACTTACAATTTCCTCGAAAATGTTATAATCACGCTTCGTCTTCTGAAGTGTCAAACTTCAATATAGATACTAAATACAACCCTAAGACCTCCCATCTTGCTTTCATTGATTGAAGAGGTTCTTCACTGGTACAGCAAATAACTGATAAAAATGTCATTAAATATCATTAATAAATGACATAAAAAATGTCATTATTTACTTAATCTAGGTGGTAATGAGGTTTATCTTCTTCTCTAAATTGCTGGTGATTTAAAAGTTTTCTCAAGGAGGAGATCAAAAAGATCGAAGCCCGCATTGCGAAGCTGCGCAAAAGCGACCCGCACCGTATTCTGCGGCACGTCGTCAAGTACGAAGAACTGCTCAAGCGGGCCGATATCTGGGAGATTCACGTTGAACGCGACAACACGGCCCGAATCACCATCGGCGAAAAGACGAGCGAGATCAAATTCAATGCGGTGCCCCCCAAATCGACCGGCGACGAAACCGCCGACGCGAAGGAGGCACGGCGCTACTTCCGCGAACTGAAAGCCGATTTCGACTCGGCACGAATTTGGGAACATCATGCTGTTAGGGGTTCCTTCAATACCCTCTAAGTCACACCTGAAATTGAAAAGGTTGCCCCAGCCAGAATACGGATATATGTCAGGCTGGTCGTTGGATTACCCGGCCATGGATACAAAATCGCATTAGTGCGGAAACATTTGTATTGCCGGAATAATCTATGCTGGATCTGGCCGCCAATTGGTGGCCACTCGTGGCTGTTTAGGGTCAACTGTGGAGATTCTCCGCCCCACCAAAGCGTTCTTCGGGGGCCGCACATGCTGTGTCCTTTCAATGCAGTTGCAGAAGATGTTATCAGGGGAGTTGAATTTGCATCATCAATAATAGAATTACCAGTTGTTATTACTGAAAAAGCTGGAATTGGTGTAGAAGTTCCAGATAATGCATATTTCTTTACAAGATCTACAGATTCTGCAACATCCAAAGTGTCTGAATCAGAAAATGCTAACTCATTTGAAACATCAATTGTAACAATCCAACCATCTGCACCATTTCCTCTATATGCAATTGAATATGTGTTAAGATCAACTTCAACAATACTAGGATTGAATGTGGTGGCCGTGAACTGGAGAGGTACTATCACTATAATTAGCTCTGTTCAGCAAACTCGAGTGGACAAGGTCTTGTAAGGCCATTTTAAGGGTTTTGTTAGGTAAGCCTAATTGATGAAGCCTTGAATCTTGGCTAATCCAAAGCCTTGAGGAAGGGGAGTGGCTTTCTTTGTTTGACAGAGAACGCTTTATTTTGTTGAATTTTGCTCAGATACTCAATAAATGTTATTGTAATGTTAAAAAAATTAAGATGTTTCAGTTTTCTCAAATTCTCATTTGGGTAAATTTAAGCGAGTTGTCACAAATCATCACAGTTTTAAATTAGATCTATCACAGGCCAATTAATTGATTAAAAATAAACAGCCAAAATCCCAATGCAAACCTCCCCCCATACCTTTTCGTGAAATGACACCCTCTTCCCCGAATCTTCCGTAAAGAAAACTGGGCTCTCCGAAATCTCTTCTAAAACTAAAGATTCATATTTTGTGTTAACGTTCGCGTATTTAAAAATGCTAGTTTTCGGGGGATTCTGGGGGGAACAAATTTTTATTTGGGGAAATTGTTCGTTTCTTCCACTACCGTCATCTCGCACCGCAAAAGCCTGCTCCGTAAACTCAACGCTAAAAATACGGCGGGCTTGGTCAAGGCGGCATATGAGTTTGGACTGTTGAATTAGGCTGGATACTGGATGCCGGATCAATCAATATAAAAAACCCTTTACATAGACGTCATTCCGCAATTTTTTTACAACAACAGATCAAATATCTGGCAGAGGTTTTGCACTATGATGAACGGTTAAAATAAATACTTCATCTGGATTGGGAACGGAATATATAATGCGAGTTTGGTAAGTGACCTTAAACCATGAATTTAGCTACCGAAGATTATCTTTGCGGCACGTTGATGACCCATTCATGACAAATCTCCTAGTCAACGAAACTGCCAGAGCAGAATTTTTGTGAGTATTGTTTGTTTGATTTTGAAACATTGGAGAAGTTTCATGTTAGCGACTGTATTTGAGGAGGTAAGTAGCGATATGGCGTGGGTATTTAATTTCAGGGCTGCAAGTTTATCCTTACGTCTGCAGTCATCGACTACATCTCACATGCGGAGGTATTGATTGGTTCAAAACTTCAATCAATTCTTGTTTGCTGTTTTAAATATCGTTACTTTTTACTTGGTTTTTCAGTTTCTTTTAGTAACATTGAATTACTTTCGAGATTTATAATAAAAGTTTTGTTGGAATTAGCTATGATTGGAATAAATAACTTCGCCGTCAATCTGAAAATATTATTTCTGTCTATAAACTTCTTGTTTTGTTTTTTTTTGTCTTTTTTCAAGAATTTAAATAGCACTTGGGGATTTTTTTTTTTTTTTTTTTTTTTTTTTTTTTTTTTTTTTTTTTTCCAGGATCAGAACGAGCGAGGCGAGCGTCGTCCTCGTTCGATCAAGCGCCGCGTTGATCAAGCTCATGTCGGGAGCAACCGGGCTACGCGCATGTTGAGACCTGTCGACAAGACCCCTCGAGACGCGACCATGGGCCGCTCCTCGGGGTGAGTGTTAACTTTCATATTCAACTCACCCCGAGGGGCGGCCCAGTCGCGTCTCGAGGGGTCCTGGAGGCAACCAGCCCACCCGATCCGTTCACCCGACCGGAAAGCGGACGGGTACGCTGCGTGGGCCACGGATGAAAAGATGGCAGAGACACACACAACAGATTCGCGGCTGGGCCGATTTGTAGAGACAAGCGTCGGGGGAGAGGCGGTACGAGCCTTTGTGCCTTCGCCGCTGCCACCAAACCCGCCAATTGACATTCTGCCACTCCTCCCGCACCTGACCAGCGCCGAAAGGGCTCTCGGCCGGCTCGATGGCATCACGACGATTCTGCCACGTCAGGAATTGTTCCTGTACATGTACGTCCGAAAAGAGGCCGTGCTTTCATCTCAGATTGAGGGAACGCAATCGACCTTGTTAGAGAAGGGGGCAATAACCAAACCAACATTGCAAACCTTGTTTGCAATGAAAACTATATGTACAGAACAGTCTTAAAAAAGATTTAATAAAACTAAACTAAATATTTGATATACAATAATATTAATTGCTGAGGGCTCATCAGCTCAAGATTTTATTTCACTGTTTTTTATTTCAATGTTGTAATAAATTTAAAAGAAAAACATTTTTAATATAATTCATTTTCAGTAAAGCACCAATGACGCTGTAGGCTTTAGACTTTTACAGTTAGGGAAGGGGGTTCATTTCTTTGCAAGCTCGCGCAAAACCCTCCCCCCAAAAGATGATGCTTCTTTCTTCACCCACTTGGGTCTGTGCGTAGCGGCTCCTACATGAGGGTCCAGGGCTTACCCCCACCCCGACCCCACAGCCGTAGTAGACCGGCCTGTGTTGTGAGCTTTCCGCTTTCGTGCCGCCCCACCAGCGGGCGTGTTCCCGCGCGTTGTTTGGGAGTGCCACTTCTCTCTGGCATTCCCTCTCGCGTCTGTGTGCGATAGCGATAGAACCCTCGTACCTCGGTGCCTGTTTATGATCATTTTATCATTTTAAATAATGGGCTGCAAACAACTACTTTACATATATATATATATATATATATATATACATATGTATATATATATCATCCATCTGTTTTTAGGTGTATATATATATTATAACTCCAAAAATACACATTTTCATATAGTCGAAGATAAGGTATACCTGACAAAGATAATTGCGTAACTTTGAAGCAAATTTGTATTTTTAGAGTTCTAAAAACTTTTGAAACAGGAAAAGAGCCTTTAATCACATTCTTTACCATGTGCAATGCCAAAAGCAGCTTAGATCATCGTTGACAGGTTAAGTAGAGAAGGAGAAACTTCAGGATCAAGACTCAATGTCTTAAATCACAGAAAGAAATAACTGAACATTTGATAAGAACATCAAGATGAAATACAAACTAAATTGAACGTTTCCATTCATACCCAAAATCTTTTTATATACACATATATAAAATTTGGCTCCATCAATGGTATTTTTTGCCCCTCTGACCGTTTAATTACTGTAGTTTTTGTCCTCCTGGTGGGGCATATGCCCCTGAACCTCCCCCTCGGAGAAGACAAAACCCGCTTGAGAAAAAGACACGGCGCAACGTCCGCTCTAGCCTATAGAGATATGGGATATTTACCGCAAGCTTTGATCAACTATTTATTAAGGCTTGGATGGTCTTATGGAGACCAAGAAATTTTTTCGCAAGAAGAGATGATCAAATTATTCTCATTAGATTCGATCACCACATCGGCAGCGGTATTCAACCCGGAAAAACTTTCTTGGCTAAACCAACATTACCTTAAAACATTACCAATAGAAGAAATTGCAGAGCGATGGAAACCCAATAAAATTTAAAACGGGCAGAAATTACCCCGTATATGAAAGGGGATGTTCCCTCTTCGACGCCCAACTTTTTACGCTAAAGTTTGACTCTTTTTCTCAACTCTACTTTTTAAAACAGTAAAAACGACTACTTTGATCTGACGATTTTGGGAAAAAATGAGCGTGGGAGGGGGCCTAAGTGCCCTCTAATTTTTTGGTCACTTAAAAAGGACACTAGAACTTTTCATTTCCGTTCGAAAGCGCCCTCTCGCAAAATTCTAGGACCACTGGGTCGATACGCTAACCAAAACTCTAAAAGATGGAATTTTGATATCAATAGCTGCATCAGAAGAATCGCATTTTAATGCTGATTTTAATTATATAATTTTAATCAAGTTTAGTCTTACCCATCAAAAGTTACGAGCCTGAGAAAATTTGCCTTATTTTTGAAAATAGGGGAAAACAAGCCCTAAAAGTCATAGAATCTTAACAAAAATCACACCATCAGATTCGGCGTATCAGAGAACCCTATTGTAGAAGTTTCAAGCTCTTATCTACAAAAATGTGGAATTTTGTATTTTTAGGTTAAAAATTAAAAGTTCTAGTTGCCTTTTTAAGTAACCGAAGAATTGGTGGGCAACTAGGCCTCCTTCCCCACCCCTTATTTCTCAAAATCGTCTGATCAAAACTAAGAGAGAGAGAGAAAGATGGGTTTATTAATATAAATAACAAAACAAAACAATCAAATGGCCCGAAGCAACGGGCCATTTAGCCAAAGAGAAAGCCATTTAGCCAAAGAAAGAATTAATATGCAAATTTCATTTTAATATATGTACGGAGAGCCAAAATCAAACATGCATTAATTCTCTTCCTGCACTAATCCGTCGGCTTTAGCGACGGCGTAGATCAGTTCTCCCAAAGCGCCGTATAGTTGTTCCTTATTGACGTGCATTTTTTTTCTTACAAGATAGGGAAGTTTTTTCAACATTGCTAGCGGTTCAAGGTATAAGTACTTATGCCTTAAACCACTAGGCCCGAAAAGAATAGACAACTTTTTGTTTGTGACCGACGAACATTTCTTTTTCAAATTTACCTTTTGTAATCTCCCCGATCACTTTTTTCCAAAACTGTTGAGCGCCTACATTACCTTATTGAAAACAGGCCGTCCAGAACGGATTATATTAATTACCTAACCAACTCTATATATTAAATATATAATTAAAATATACCTGCATAGTACTTTATCTCGCTCAGGCTAAGCTGATTATCTCCGAGTTGGCTCAGAAAACCGGTTTCATTAAAGATGAGGAGTAAAGTGTGGTCACTATTACACGCAAGTGCCTAAATTTTTGTTACTTTTTTACGAGTTGGACTAACATTTCGGGTGGGCATGGGATCAAACCCCCTAACTCTCTCTCTCCCCTGGATACGAGGCAACTGGTTATTTTTCACTTGATGTTTCTACTTGCTATTGCTATGTCATTGCGAAGTCTATTGTTTAGAAAACGTGCCCTTAAATAATTCCGTCTTGCGTACTCCCCCTCCTAGTTTTCGGCGTCTGGAAAACATTTTGGATTTGTGAATAACTTTTTTAAATTCAAATACCTATTGAATTAGACTATATGCGTTTAGAAAAATAATGCCTTTAGAAAATATTACGTCAAAGTAATGGATTTAATAGTTGAATATGAGTTTTTGACTTATCTTTAAACACAATATGCTGGTCCCCATTGATGATCTGCATCACCGCCAATATGCCGAAACACGATCAAATCTGGCCCATGGACAGGGTGATCTTTTGGTGCTTGACGCAGAACGTGATCGCGATGGCAGAAGCTTTGGCCTTCATAGCGCCATGCCGGAAGTTCAAGAATTATTCAATCAGAAAAAACTGAGCTTTATTGCCAATGTTGGCCCGATGATCGAACCGGTAACAAAAGCCACATTTCTCGATGGTTCTGCACAAATCCCATTAGGTCTACTGTCCCATGCGGAGGTGAAGGTGCTTGCACAAGAATTATCTGAGTGATAGATCATACAAAAATAATAGGGATGTGAAGAAAGTGAAGAAAGCATTAAAATATGAATATAGGAAGTGTTGAGTCGAGGCCATGGATAAACATATCAAATATATGGTAGATGCACCCAGACAGCATAATAGTAAATTATTGTAGTGACATGTTGATAAGTTTAGAGGGAGAAATTCATCTGGGCTTTTCAAGTTAAGGATAGGAATGGGGCCACAATTAGTAATAAGGAAAAAGTTAAAGAGAGATATTATGTACGAATCACAAATGAAGATGCTTTTTCTGGTCAAATTGACGAGCTGTATTTACAGTAAATATTTCCATTTCTTAGAGGGGGGTCAATTTTTATACATTAAAAAATCACTACCTTCATTTTAAGCGGTCAACATAAGTTTTTAGATAGCTTTTACATTCTAGTGAATTCCCAAAAAAGAGCCTTTTATAATATCTGCATTCTATGGTGAACTGTCTGTCTAAACAAGTTGTTTATTCTCGTTAAATGGTTGCATAAATGTAACTTATTTACACGTTTCTCCTAAAAGACGAACACAAAGCTAATTAGTCATTTTATACATAAACATTTTGGGGCTTGGGGCTGCTTGGTTCAACCTACTTCATAAGCAAAATCTGAGGATTGCAGAAAATTACAATGCCATTAGTTAGGAAATCAGGGGGTTCTGGGCCCCTTTAGGTTTAAAAAGGCAACAAAATTGCTCTACTCCAGATATGCAAATAAGGTAAGGTTTATTCAACAAGTAATAAGACAAATTGCTAAAGAATTTAGAACCTAATCGTTGTTCTAATTTATGTATACAGCCCCTCTCCTATACCCTCCACCCGAAATACGTCTGAGAATTTTTTTAGATAGTCCTTTTGTTCAAAAGGGTCCATAGGCTAAATAACTCAGCCTCCGGCAGAGTTAGACATAACCCCTACTGACCCCAGGTCGTGGGAGTATCTTTCACAATTTGCCAATTGTTAACATTTAAGTTTTTTATTTGGAAAATGGGTATGTTTGATCGCAGATCTTCAAAAGACTTTTAATCACGTGTTGGTTGTAAAAATCACGTGTCAGCAATATCTAAGGAACAAACTGATCATGGCGGCATCCGCGGGCGCGGTGCCAGTCTCGCTAAGCGCGTAGTCAAGCAATTCCGTCTTGTCGACTCGCGTACCGTCGAGTTCGGATCCGAAGACCCGTTCGAAATGCTCTCCGATCTCGAAATGCTCGACGATCCGCTCGGCATAGACATGCGGCTTGCTGGTCGCGACAAACAACCGCGCGCCGCTGTCTCGCAACGCCTGCAGCGCGTCCGGGATCCCCTCATAGAGGGTGTTCTCGTACAATCCGATATCGCTAAAGCGCTCACGATAGAGAAAAATTTCAATTCCGATATATTCTTTTGGAAAAATTATTGGCGAAAGGAAAATTGATAAAATCGATACGACGACCAAGATTATTGTTGAAGGAATATTTACTTCTATATGTCCTTTTTTCAAAACTTCATTTACCGATTTGTATTTTTTCATTTTTTTCTGATAATAACCCTTCATCATCCCTTATAAAACATCCATTTTCCGATTTCCTTTAGCGAAACCTTCTTGCCGTACATAAAAATACCGATTCGGTAAATGCGTCCGGAAAGCCAGACGAAAAAGCATTAGGGGGGAATGGACCGGAAATCTTGGAAAACACTTAAAACGGAGAGATCAGGATGCAACTTGGTGGAAAGAATAAGCACAAGTCCAAGGCAGGTGACTGAAATAACCAGACAAGATCCGCTCTCTTTGGTGGAGTTGGGGGGGATTCCCAGTGCTTTGGCGAGTTCAGAAACTTTTCGGATATACTAATCGTTATTGGTCTAAGTTTCATTTGAATGCTTAGAGGGACGCTGAAAGTGATGCATCAAAATTTCATTCTGAATCCAATAGGATATTCAGAATTACGGGCTCGACTGGCGCTATGACGGGCGCACGATCCATGTCACGGCGCGCGACGCGCGGGCGTCCCGGCTGATGTCGCTGGGCGAGGTCGGGATCGGCGAGCTTCAGGCCGCGCTGGACGCGCTTGAGGTGTTCGAGCCCAAATTCCCGATCAGCGCCTATGGCGACGCGCTGGCCTTTGTCAGCGGCCCGCCCGATTACGTGGCGCTGGTCGAGCTGGTTCTCGCCGACCTGTCGACCCGGCGGGCCGAGGAGATCGCCGAGCGCGTCAACATGACTATACTAAAATAGTTTTACTACTAAACACTAAAATTATTTTTCAATTTCTAAGGCTTGTTCTAATTTTTGTAAAACCTCTGTAATGTGTGTCGTCTATCATTTTGCTCGAAAATACATGATTTTAGTTGTCCTATTTTTAAAAGGATTTTTTTTGGAGTCCTCGGGACGGTTATGCTGTTGACTTGGTAATTAAGCATAATCTTCTATGCCAGTTCCTTGATTATTTGATTTCAAGTAATTACTTACTTCAAGAACTACTTTCTACAATTAACATTTTTTTACCGTAACATCTCTATCTCTCTGATTAGAAGAGAGATTTTATTAGAGATTTTAATTAGAAGAGTTGAAGTTGAAACATTCTATTAATTTTCTTCCAATTATTGGTTGGTGCGGGCACTGCCCACGCTGCAGCCAGATTGAAGTCGTAATTGCAATAGTTGAAGTTGAAACATTCCACTATTATTCCTCCTCTTATTAATTGGTGCGGTCACTGCCCATGCTGAAGCCAGATTGAAGCCGTAATTGGAATAGTTGAAGTTGAAACATTCCACTAGTTTCTCTCCTACTTTCCCCGCCCCTACTATTAGGACCCCCCGCCTTGTATCCGATCGGAACGATCTGCACTTTGACCAGGGTCTTGGGCAGATAGTAGGCAATGCCGGGTACCTCAGCATCGCCGGTCACGTCAAATGCTGTACTCGTGCAGCCCGCAAGAAACGCAATTATGGCAGATAGCAAAACGATCAGGCAGGTCGGGAGTTTGTATCTGTATCTAGACATGAGGCTTAACCGGCTTCCAGCGATTTGCAAACTTCCCGATAGTCCTTGAGCTCCGCGGTTCGCGGCTTCTTTGAGTGGCTCGACGACAGCCTACGGACTTTTTGGTTCGTGGCATATCAGGCCATCTATCGGCTGCTGCTTTTTTCAGAGTGGATGCCGTACCTTGGCATTTTGATTTTGGCGGCGGTGATCGACGGTTTGGTTGAGCGCAAGATTCGTAAGAAGAATCGTGGCTATGCTAATCCGGTTCGCTATCGCGCGGGTATTCGACTGCTGATCATTCTCTTCGTGGTGCCTTTGTTGTATCTCACGCTACCGATCAGCGTCACACCGCTCCTGGTTCCGGTTCAATTTCTTAAGAACGGCTCCTGAACAAAAGGGGTGTATGATTAGAATAATAAGTGTTTTAAAATTTCAAAAAAAATTAGTGGGAAAAGTAAGGTATTGAGAAGGGCAACCTCCCTCGTATATTTAAAATTTCTATTCTTTTTTAGTTTTAATATTGCTCCTTACTTTCAGTTGAAAAGTATTAATTTTTTATTGTTTTTAAAATAATGCCAGGTTTTGTGGCTCCCCCTCAATGGAAAATTCCCTTATCCGACAAATTTTCCCCAGTGAAATTTTACCCCCTCCTATCCAAAAACAGCAAGCGCCTCTGAGAGTTCAACCCTTTCTGCTCGTGATGTTGTGTTGCCTGACTGTCCAAGCCACAACGCATAGGTTATGTTGCGAGGCATGCCAACCAGCTTGGCCGGTCCGGAATGTGTCGACTCGTTGTAGATGTGCGCGATTCCTTCGTCCGCGTCCAACATGAGCAGCAGTGTGTGTCCGGTGCTGAACCGCACCCCTCCGCCCGACTCGAACGATCCGGTGATGTACACACTTCCTGCGTACACGAAGCCAAAGCTGAACTGAACAAGTTTGTATTGATCTTGTTCATCGTGCTTTGGGTCCTCTATCTTCTCAAGATAATGTTAGTGTTATCATTGTTAAAATTGAATTAAATAGTCCAACAGTAGCTGAAGAGGAAACAATCATAGGGGATGATGTTGTTTCTGAACGACATGTACATGTTGTTGAAGAAAGTTAGCTTACCATCTAATTTTAATTTTTTAAATCAAAAATATATATTAATCTTTTAATTGAATCAATAAAATTGTCCTAAAGTTCAACAAATTTTTTTCTTTTGTGTTATTGAGTGAAATCTCTATTTCATGAAGGAAATATAGACAATTAGATCCAAACTAAAGAGAAAAATTAAGCCTGGATTTTTCCATGGATGGGAAGTTAGCTGCACAGCTATGAATTTTCTAGGCTAGGCATCAGCTAGCCTATAGCTAAGAAAGTTTTGAGGCTACCAAAATCATTTGTCTCTATTTAGCTTTAAAAATTTGGACATTGTGCTTGGGCCCAGGTCCATTACTGAGACAGATTTGGAAAAGAAGTTTTCTGAGTGGACACAAAACATGTTGGCCTCAACTTTCGAGTTACGTCATGTCATCATGTCGTCATGTCGTAATGATATTAGTTGTCGTCATGTTCGTTATGACGATGAGGTCATTAAAAGTATTTAAGAAGAATCACAAGAACAGCAAGAAAACAGGCTTGCGGCTGATAGAGAAAGTAAGAAAAGAAAGCGTGACAAGGAACCACAACAACAGCGTGAAAATAGGCTTGCGGCTGAGAGAGAAAATAAGAAAAGAAAGCGTACAGAGGAATCACAAGAACAGCAAGAAAACAGGCTTGTGGCTGATAGAGAAATAGATTCTACGAAATAACCTATTGCACGCAAGGAGAATCCCCTGTTCCGTTTACTGGCTCGATTAAATGATTTCCAACCCTTTCTGCATGAGAGTACATAAGCATTCCAATGTTAGTGATTTTTAGCCCATTAGAAACACCTGTCTATTACAGGGTTATTAGTGTTATAAAAGGACCTAGACAGGTTAAGATAGCTATTGAAGCAATGATATGTCACATACTATTGGCTTTAGATATTCCATTCTGTACACGATTACCTATCGAAGTGTTATCCTAAAAATGTTTGTCTTACTTTATATCAATAACTCTTATTGACAGACGGTTATTGCCTATACATAAGGCAGGATCGTATTTTCCATTCTTTCAGTCTAATATATCCCTAGATATCCCATTCTTCAAGAGATCCCTTGGTATTCTTCTTAGAGTAGCTTTTAAACAAGAAAAATGAAATGGAAAAAGCACACCTGCTTTACATTTGAATTGGACGCTTACATTTTGGATGGGGCTATATTGAGTTAAAGTAGAAAGGAAGCAAAATTCGAGTTTTCCATTTTTTGTTTTATCACGTATCTACGACATTTGCTTATTCTACCCATCAAGTTCCATTCCGATCTCTCCACTCTAAGCGTTTTCCAAGATTTATGGTTTTCCCTCCGACTCCCCCCAATATCACCAGATCTGTTCGGAATTTAAAAAAAAAAATCTAAGACATGAGTTCCAGCTAAATATCAAATTTCATTAAGATCTGTCACCCGTTCTTAAGTTAAAAATACCTCAATTTTTCTAATTTTTCCGAATGAATCCCCCTCCCCAACTCCCCCAAATAGAGCAGATCCGTTCCAAACAAAGTCAATTGGCCAATATGGGGATTGAAAGACTGCATTGACGGAGGACTGGGGTTTATTTTAATTGACTTCTGTAAATGCTCGTGACTACAAATGCAAAGCTTAAAATATTCTTGGGTGTAGTTTTCCTAGAAAACATTCATTTTAAATCAGAGTCATTTAATTTATCATATGCTATAAGGAAATTATAAACGCAATCATGTTTCTGTCTTTTGAATTAAAGTTCTCGTCTCCTGAGGGGTCTGTTTTTGGCGAGGGTTGGAGCTTCGTTTGGGTCGTTGAAAAACAGACCAAACAGTCCGGAAAATCAGACAGATGAACAGAGATTCAGTCAGACAGACGGACAGACAGACATATAGACAGACAAACAAGACAGACCAGAGAGACCAGACCAGACAAACAAGACAGACCAGAGAGACTGACAGACAGACAGACAAACAGACTAGACAGACAGACAGACCAGACACCCCGACAGACAGACAGAAAATACAGACCAGCAAGACCAAAAAGACAGATAGAAAGCCAGAATGAGAGAAAGACAGACAGACAGACATACTGATAGCTCAACTTTAGGGATAACTTTTGTGTTAAGCTTAACAAAACAAAAAATATATGGCTGTTTTAACACTGAGATACAAACATGATAATTTATGTTTTAATTTTAGCTCAAAACCCAATCACTAGGAAAAAAAATGAATAGAAAAAATCTATTTATTTTGGAGCCTGGATTAGCCTGTTCATGGGAAAGGGAAGCCTAATAGAAATGTTAAAAGAAATAAATGCTAACTTGTGAAAATTACGTAGTCCAAACGTCATAACTTAATCAGTCATGTTCGAAGCCTAGAATGAGCATCCTCAGAAGTTTCTACGACCATGAGGCGGAGGTGGGGATGAAGAAGGTATAGTCCCCCTCTTATACGGTATAAATCCTGCTCATTTTAAGATTTAATGTTACTCTTCACTTTCATAATTTATGAAATAATTTACAGATATTTAAATAATTTAATTTAAACATGAAACAATTTTCATAATTTACAGCGTAGACCAGAAATATTCTCAGAGATCAAGAGGGATTACATATCACTTTCACATTTTAATGTGTTTTTGATTTTTTTTTGTATCCACCCCCAACTCCCCCCGACAGCGCCGCTCTGTCCCGGCTAGGCGAACTTCGTATCTATGACTTCTACTAATTTTTCCCACCAAGTTTCATCCCGATCCCTCCACTCTAAGCGTTTTCCATGATGTTAGGCTCCCCCTCCAACTCCCCCCAATGTCACCAGACCTGGTCGGGATTTAAAATAACAGCTCTGAGACACGATATACTTCCAAATATCAAATTTCTTTAAGATCCCATCACCCATTCGTAAGTTAAAAATACTTCATTTTTCTATTTTTTCCGAATTATTTTTTACGGTTCTCAAAGTAACCAGTATCGTCGTTGTTGTCATTGTTTGTCATCGTCATTATCGTCATCACCTACTTGGGCCCAAGATATACCAGCAAAGCATAGCTCATCCATACAACCTTCCCTTGCTTAAACACTTACTCTGTAAAGTTTATCATGACGGGTTGTGCTCTTAATGAGGTTTATCCATGGTTTACAATGCGTATAGTTAGTTATATGATTTCCTACGTGGGGTTAAGAATGGAGTATACTATTGCATGGGAGTTTACTACTAGATTCTTCACCAACTCGGTACGTCAGGGAACACAGGCTCTCATCAAGCAGATGTGGTCGGCAATCGGGGTTGAAACCGAGCTGCGTAACATCGATGCGGCCGTGTTCTTCGGCGGCGATCAGTCAAGCCCGGACACATTCCAGAAATTCTTCGCTGACATTGAAATGTACACGAACCATTTTGACGGCACCGATCCGGAAAAATATATGGCAAACTGGATCTGTGTGGAAGCACCTACGCCGGCGAACCAGTGGCTGGGCAACAACATTCCGCGCTATTGCAATGATGAGCCCCTCGTGGAAAATAAGGCTTTCCAAATTTTAGAATTTTAATTGAGTTTTTTTTTTTAATTTTCGCAGAGAGAATAAATTTTGGTCCTTGTGTATTATGCGCCACTCACTCAAGTTTACGCTATGTGTGAATCGAGAACAAACTGACTTTTTTTGTTAGTTTCTTTGTTACTTTAGAATCAAATTTGGGCGTTAGATTTGCATATTAGGGGGGAGGTATAATGTGATGTTCGAATCAGTCGTTGCCCACAGGTGGATAACTGGGACCTGATGTGACGACAGGTTTGGAATATTTGTTAGCTGCACCTCAAAAATTCTAGCTGTTGATGCCTTCTCTGATTCGGTGGAAATATACTTTATTTTGCGGGTATGTGGGTGTCGTATTTTGAATACATTTCTTTACTCTTTACTCTACTACTTAGTTGACAAAGCACAAATAGCGACAGCGTGGCTATTTCCAGCAAAACCTTGGATCTATTCACAAATTTGAATTTGAGTTTAAGATTGAACCTACCCTAAGGTCTTTTTCATACAAAAACTAAGTTTCAAAATTACACTCTGGAAAGCTAAGTTCAAGCCCACTGTGCCAATAAAGGATGCTCAGGTAGAGAAAAAAGTGCTAAAAAATTAATTTCAAATATACCGCCAAGAGCATATTTCAATATGCGTTAGAAATACATGGAAAACATTTAAATACATGTTTAAACAGTGCACAGGTTATTCAAACATTCTTTTCAGTAAGGTCAAGGAACTCAAATTCAGGTTATCTCGGCATAAAAGGAGATCTATAAAGAATTTTTTAGCATGATTCTTATGATAAAGTGAGAATTAAATCAGAAGTAGATAAACATGATGCTATGAAAATCAAAATTGAGAATAATGCTGCCAAATCATTTTGCTCTTATCAAAGTATTACCAAGCACTACCAAAATCTTCTTTGATAATATCAAAATCACGACTGAAATTATCAAAGCCTTACATAATATTATCGAAATCTTAAAAGTTATTAACAAAATCATGCATGTTATTATGAAAATTCTACCTGATATTAGCAAAAATGTTTTTTGTTAATAACACAACGTTTGTAATATCCTCAAATCTAACATGATGTTATCTTAATCACGTCTATTAATGCTGCACCTTGCTTTCAGTTGAAAAAAATTTTCCTATTTATTTTTTCATTGTTTTTTTAATGCTAAAAAAAATGCTTGTTTTTTTTAATGCTTTTTCATTGTTTTAAATAATGCTAGAAAATCCTGCGCCCCTTAAATTCATCCAAGTAATGAACTATGGAGGAGTAAGTCGTCCCCAAAGACGTCGCGTTATGTTTTTTGACCATGTTGAACAAAATGGCTATCTCCAAATTTTGATCCGTTGACTTTGGGAAAAAAAATGAGCGTTGGAGGGTTCATTACAAAAACTGATCAGAGGTAGCGCAATAGTTTTGCAGCATGCCATTGGAATATGAACGCTCTAGTGCTCGCTCTAATTTTTGAAAGTGCGTGGGCGCATCCGATCCCTTTCTTCGCCCTTTTTGCTACCTAGGCCCCACATAGCCCCTAAAGACTTCTGATCAAAATTTCAAGATAGCCATTATTCTTTAAATAGTCCAAAGTTTCAATAGCTTTGCCTCCAGTGATGACATGAGCCATTATTTTCTAAATAGTCCAAAGTTTCAATAGCTTTGCCTCCGTGTTCATTAGTTGAACTAGTCGTTCAAAAAAAGATACAATTTAATAAAATAACTTTAATAAAAAAAGGTAAAAATAAAATAAAATTGCTATTAGGCTAAATTACTTGACTGTGGTACAACAAAACTGTTATATATGAATTCCTATTTGTTCTATCTAATACTCTTTTAAACTATGTACCAATGCAATTACTTATGGTCTTGCTCCGGATACTTTAAATCCGAAAGTACAGCGATATTTCTCTCTCTCTCTCTCTCTCTCTCTCTTTCTCTCTCTCTCTCTCATGGGGGAGAGGAAAGTGTACGTTGGCCTTCAACTTGGAGAAATGAGAAATCGAAGAGCCTTAACACATCCTGGCTATCAAACACCAAATTTGCAGGAACTCTAGAACAGTTTGGGGAGTGGAGTCGAAAACTAAAGGTAAAGACAGAAGCGGGAGGTGTAGGGGAACTTCATACTTTGAATGGGGCATCAACTTTAAAATTTCGTATATCTGGTAATTCAACAATCACACGCTATAAGTTCCTTTGTCAATTAGAATCTGATCACGTCTAAGTTTGAAGGCTATTGATGGTGATTCCCATGCAAAAAAGTGATTCGTTTGGAGTTTTTTTTCCGAAAACAATTCCATTGGTGAAGTGTATGGTACTGCTGCAACCACGAAAGCTGGACTTCACTGGTCAATAAAAAATACTGATCTTAGGGGAAAATTCCCTGCATCTGGCAATATTGAAGGCGTAATAGGTTTGATACAGCCTGCAACGTTTATACAAATTGATAGTGTATATGCAGCGACTCAAAATCATGTAAATTGTGCACACCATGTTTTGTTTCATGATGACCGGCTCATTTTATATTGAGAAATTCTCCCCTCCTCATTGACCTCTTTCTCTGTGTGTTTTTGCGCAGACATTTTTTTTTGAAAATCCATCCATATGATCTTAGGGTAAAAACTTTGTCTAGTTTCGGAACACGAAAATAATTTGTAATTTAGCCTGTCTATTTTAAAGGGGCCAGGTTTGGCAACTAAGGTTAATAAAGATATGACAATTATTATAGCTGGGTTTAGTTTTATCTCTTTAACGTTGAGGTGACATGAATTTATGCCAACAGAACACCATTGAAAATCCCTTTCAACAAGATAAATCAAACACCTCTGATAAAATGATTTCAAATTAAGAAATTCCGGAATTATATGAAAATTTTTGCCATCGACAAAAATCAAGATGTACTGTCCCGTGAAGATAAAAAGAAAGATATACTTGTTCCAAAGGTGCCATTCAATTTTTGACTTTCCTTAGCGTTAATTTGATTGTTAACATTACGATGCCGCTATAATTGCACATGTCTGATCATTGGATATACATAATAAAGGTCACATTGCTGACAAAGCTCGTGCAAGGCAACACACAAATAGGCGTGAGCTTGAGTCAATTTTGATTAGGAATTCTAAAAAAAAATCCAAAAGCATTTTGGCGGCATGCTGGTCGTTTGTCAGGAGATAAGTCACCATCGTCCAATGTTTTAGGGAAGGTAAATTCTTATAGAAAAGGACGTCTGTATAGTTGAGAAGTTCAACTAAAATTTTTAGTAGTAGTTTTAAAGTTTCTGGGACAAAGAGTTCGATAAAATTAGTTGGGATTTAGTATCAGGAGTTACTTATCTGTTCCGAATTGAGTACCTGATGACCGTTTGCGCCGCGCGCGCGCGAAGATCGCCATCGTGGCCCAGGACGGGAAGGCGATGGGGATCATCACCCTCAAGGACCTCGTCGAAGAGATCACTGGCGAGCTACGGGATCTGTAGGTCGTCTTCCTCTCTCCTCTTCCTCTCTTCCTCTTTTCCTGCTTTCCTGCGTTCCTAAGAATCTGTCTTTATTCATCTTAGGAACCCAGGAAAGCAGGAAAAGAAAACCCTGGGATGGCAGGACCCCTCCGCGGGCAATCGGTCCTGAACACCCAGCGGAGGAGGAATATCTAGGAGTCAATTTTCCCTCAAAAGATTTCTTTTATTTTTCTCTTGAAAAATATCACTATAATTTTTGAGACTCTGATCAAGATTATTCCAACTTCTAATCCCCCTATGAACCGCAGAAAACGTCTACCGTGTCAAAACAATCAATGGAATATTAATGTCTCCAGAAGATTGAATATCCTAATTGTGGACCATGGATCTCAAATTAACGAAACATGAAAGATTTGTGCCCTGATGTAGCCTAAAAATAAACAAAAGTGTATTTAACTCTCGTAGTCCAGTGTCTTATTTGAAATTTTGAAAGAACTGACAATGTAGGCTTTTACCTACTAAAATTTTCTGATTTTGTGGCCAATGGAGAAAGACCATTGAGAACCATATAAATTAGTCTTTTGTTTTGAGCAAAGTAATTATTCTCTGTTCTATTCCCGTTTTGTTGCGTCGGTTTTACGTTTTCAGTAAAGCGCCAGTTTTTCTCAATTCTACAAAGTTAGGGAATATTATTTAGGAGAATTATTTTCACATTTTTTAAAGCTTTGGTTATTATGGATCTTTAGATTTATGGGCCCGTCAAGATTTAAAATAAGAGCTCTGAGACACGAGGTCCTTCTAAATATCAAAATTCATTAGGATCCGATCACCCACTCTAAGTTAAAAATACCTCATTTTTTTAATTTTTACTCCTTCAGCCACCCAGATGGTTGAATAAAGGAAAACGACTTTATTATGTCAATTTGTGCAAGTCCCTGACGCGCCTACCAATTTACATCGTCCTAGCACGTCCAGAAGCACCTAACTTGCCAAAGCACTATTTCCCCCCCCCCCCGCTCCCCCCCAAAAGCACAGAGGAAGATTCAAGAGAAATTTAAAATTTCTAGGAGGGTGTAAACAGAGAGGCTTTGAATAGATTGGAATTGAGGAGGAGCTGTGGTGTGTTGTGTAGATGTGTTGGCCTCATGCAGCTCGGTGCTGTGTTGAGTTGTTAGTTATAATAGTAATATGAAAAGTATAAGTTACAAATATTCGATTGTACCATTGACAATCATTTAGGGGGATCCTATATGGAAACGTTACAAGAATCAAACTACTATTGAGCGAAAAAACGTAACCTGTAAGCATATTTTTGTTCCGAGCACTTGGACGTCTCATGACCCTCTCCCGATCGTGCCCCCTTGACGCGAGGGTAAGCCGCGCGCCGGAGCAAGCCAAGCATCCTCGGCGCGAGAGCACTCGTGATAAACGCACGATCTCGCGATTTATGCTAATATCCAGGGATTCGCACGCACTGTTCAAGGTCGTAGCCATGTCCCAGGACTATGTGAGGCTCAAGGCCCGCGAGGCGCTCAGCGCGACGGGCGGCAACCGCCGGGAGGCCGGACAATTGTTGCGGGTCTGGTCGGAGACCGACCCGTTCAAAGTCGTTCACATAAAAAAATTATATTGGAAGGTATATTTTTGATAAGCTTTAAAAGACCAAAATCAGAATTTAAAATAGTATTTCCATCTGGATTGGAACGCACCAATGGAAATGCACCTAAAATTGAAAAATAAACTTTTTATTCTGTTAACTGAAAACAATAAAATGAAGACGCAGAGCGTTTTAGTCACAATTTATATTAATTTGGTAGGATAGCTGCACGATTTCATTTGTCTTCAAATTTTTAGTTTTTTCAAGTTGTCAAACAGCTTGTGGCTTTTGACATGCAACAACAACAACAAAAAAGTACATTATTGCAATGTTAAAACATAGCCTACAGCGATGAATCAAACTGGCCTGTCAAATTAAATGAGTACAATAAACTAAATGAATACTTAAGTACTCAAACATAAGTACATAAGTGAAATGTAAGCAAAAGTAGTAATATAAGTAAAATGAATTAAAATGAGGGCGTAAGTAAAAGCATGAGTACATTATAAAAAACATACAGCGATGAATCAAACTGGCGTGTCATATAAAAATGAAACGAAAAAAACTCAGACAACACAAAACCACATATAAGAAATTGCAATTTGTATGCTCGAGAAAATTTTTCAAATTTTTTTGCCATCATGTTCTCTTTTAAAAATCTGGACACAAATAGTAGTGTTTAATTTAGTTTTGTACCTCCACTAGTTGACCTGAAATAGCAAACTTGATATGCTATTTATCAAGCTGAAAGTGTGGTAAATGAGTTTCTTAAATATAGTGGCTCTGAGGTTAGAGATAAGTTACTGAAGATTATGATTATGATTTTTGAACAAGAAGTGCCAAGAAATTGAGGGACGGTTGGTTCTGAAAAATTAGAAAAAATGAGGTTTTTAACGAGCGAAGGAGTGATCTGATTATAATGAAATCTCATATTTAAAGGACCTCGTAATTCAGATCTATTATTTTAAATCTCGGTCTGATCTAGCGTCAATGGGGGAGTTGGGGGGTGGAAATCTTGGAAAACGCTTAGAGTGGAGAGATCAGGATGAAACTTGGTGGGAAGAATAAGAACAAGTCCAAGATACGTGACTGACACAGTTAGAATGAATTAGCTCTCTTTGGGGGAATCGGTTCGGTGAATTATTCTGATCGGTTTGAGATAGCACTAGCTACATCTCGGTATAAGTAGAATCTTATTGCCAATGGGACTTAAACAAGAAGAACTAATGAGATAATACTTGCGTTGTGCAGACATTAAATAAATAGCGTAATAAGATAACTGATGAAATTAGTGCCATCTATTACTAATTATTTGTATAGGATTTTTTCAATGTAACATGCAGATATTCATATGATATCCTTCAATATAAGGCTTATTAAGATGTGAAATATGAGAAAAAGATCTTTAGTCGAGCTTGTGATCCCTGTAAATGAAAAGATAAAACGAGGATGTAATAAAAACAAACACGTCATCTACAGGTACTTCTCATAATGAAAGTTCTTTCGTCGTTTTGTTTGCTTTAAGTAAAATAAAGGTACTTGTTAATTATAGCGACCACACCCAAGAAGTGAAGTTATGTTAATCCTAATGAAGTATATCAAAATACGATGAAAATATTATACTTTATTAACAAAATTACGAAAACTACATGAGAAATTTGAAAGCAGGCCACCCAGAACGCATTGTATTAAAGAAGCAAAAACAGCAAAATTACGCATTTTCGTATATAGCAGCTTTAAACTTCTACAGCAAGGTACTGTATGGTACTTCTACAGTGAAACTTCTACTTGGGTACTCTGAATCTGAGGGTTTGATTTTCATCAAGATTCTTTGACTTTTATGGGGTGTTTCTCCCCTATCTTAAAAATCAGGCAAATTTTATCAGGCTCGTAACTTTTGATGGGTAGAACCAAACTTGTTGATTCTTATATATTTTAAATCAGGATTATAAGCTGTTTTTTTTGATGTGCTTATTGTCTAACATGGTTGGGGTTTCGATTACCAGTTAGGGATAAACCCTTTCTTGTTATAGGACTGTTCCATTTAGTACAGTACGAAAGATTCTGTTCAGTTTGGGGGACAAACAAAATTTAAATTTCGATAATTTTGAATAAGAAATACTCAAACAAACGAAAAAATGATATTTCGGGATAGCGGGTGAGGTTTACCTTGCATATGTGTCATTTTTTAGCTCATACCTCAATTCAATTCAACATATTAAATCGACTATTTTGATTTGATAATTTGATGAATTCGACGCGTCTTGGGCAGTCTACCGCGTGCAGCGTCAACAGAACAAGGCGCAGGCGGACAAGATCTCGACCTTCCTGTTCCCCTCCTTTGTCCTGCAGCGGACCGGGACACTGATCGCGATGCCGTTCGACATGCTCGACTTCGTGGCGTTTCGGTTGGGCCGGCCCGGCGTCACGCCGACGCGCGAGGAGAACGCCGCCTACGAGTTCCAGCTCGACGACGAGACGCTGTCGAAGTACCCGGTCGAGACGATCTACCCCGAGCCCGAGGCGAAGAAGGGCCAGTAGATTGAGTACTCATCTTAACTCAGCACTTAGAGGATTAAAGAACCAAAATAATCGAGATTAAATCCGATATCATCCGAACATTCATTGAATTCATAAGAAAAATAAGAAATTTCTTTACTTTTTGGATTTTGACTTCGTTGTCAAACGTTTTGACCAGGGTTGTCAAACGTGCTGAATATCATCGCATAATTTCCATTAAAATAGTATCTGTTTTTGGGGAGTTTAATTCCTATTTCAAATTATACATTTTCATGCTTTAATAGCAATAATCAAAAACTTTATGGAAACACGTTAAAGAATTAAACTTAGGTTACATCCCGAGAAACCGGTTTCATAGCAACGAAAAAAAGTGACAGATGATACAATTCATTGGACATACGCAGAAAGCATTGGGCTTGTACAATTTGGAATATATATTCGCACATTAAGGGGTGGTGGGGGTTAGGTTTCCATAATTTTGTTTCTAAAGTATTGTTTTATTACGATGTTTTGTTATATTTCATAAGGATTAACCTAATTTTATTTCTTGGGTGTGTTTCCAATAACCGACAAGCACCAAATGTTCTGAAAAGTTAATCAAAGTGGCACCCCCCCAGCCACGGCACCCAGGGCAGCTTGACCTTCTCCCCTTTTTTAACAGCTCTGAATGGAATAAAATTGGAATAAATAAATCAATAAGAAAATGGTAAGAGTGTGAAAATAAAAATTTTCTACTGTGCGCCCAACCAGTAAAGCGGCAATTAACGCATGATATATCATAAAGCAACCGTACAAATCGTTATCAGTCATTAAGAAAGCATCCTGAAGTCATTAAGAAATCGTATCTTCTTTTTTGCTTTTTTTACGATGTTTCTGTAATTTAAATGGATATGAACCATTGTTCTCATATCATTACTATATATAGGTATGACTACGTCATGACCCCTGTACTCGTATTTTTTACATACCCTCTCTAATGGTTTTAATTAAAATTACGTCATTAGCCTAGGTTACGTGTAACACAAGAGTATTACATCATACCATTTCAATTGATCAACGAACTGTTATTGCTGTATTGAGCACTATTGTCACATTTCATTAAAATTCCTATTAGTTGTGATGAATTTGCTAATAATTATGATCTGAAATGATTCTAAATGACAATTTTTATGATTATAATCTTCTCACCCTGCCTTCTTCATCCCTCGTATCAAAATAGAGATTTAAGGCTATACCCAGGGGGGGGATACCGGGTTTGAACTGTTATCGGGTCTGAAATGCAACATGGAAAGATCTAATTTAACTGTGCCTTTTTCTTATGAACTTTTATCTAAAATAGAAGTAATCTTTTGATTAAAAATTTTATCCATCATTCACCATTGTTTTTTTCTATTTAATGGTCTTTTTACCTTTACCTGAAAGTACCGTTTTAATTCATTTTATTTTGTGCTATATTGTTACGTGTGACATCCGCATCTAGCTGTGTTCTATTATGGCAATAAAGTATATTTATTACTTATCATTATGATTAATAAGGTACGTTATTCTTCAATGAACTAGAAAATGGTACGTTCTTCTTCCTTTCAAATAATTTATTATTCGTAATTTTTCTTGGTATGTGCCAAGGCCAAAATTTCCACTTCCTGGAATGTACTCTTCAGATGGATACAGGGAAATTATAGTTATAGCACTTGTTCCAGATGCCTGCTAATGGATTGATGGCCAGGGTGGATCAGGCCTTGTTGGTGCAGCGTAAACAGCTGCGTGGCTATCGGGTGGCGTCGCGTCATGCCCAGGCCCGCCTGGCCGACCGCCTGTATCAGCTCCAAAGCAGACAGGGGTCCGGGGATGAATAAAGTCTCCAGGATTGTGCCCCTGCGCGGATTGGCCGTTTTGCCGCTGGCGGTAGCACTGGCCGGCTGTCAAAGCCTGTCGTGGCCCATGGGCGGCGATGGAACAACGCCGGAAATGCGGGCGGGGACCATTGGCGCCATCAATGGTCGTTGACGATAAATAGGAAAAAAAAAACTGACAAAATTAGCCAATTTTTGTATATAGTGTAGAACTATCCGAGAACCAGCTATTGAAGTGCCTTATAGGCTAGGTTTTTTTTATCGCCTTATCCGTCTTTTTTCTGTATGTAATTAACTTTATTTCTTGTTTTTCTTTTGCCCTTTTTCTTTTGTATTTACTTCACTTAACCGCTGTTTTGTAAAGTTCACTTAACCGCTGTAAAGAGAACCAGGAGGGGAGCTGGGACATAGTTACAACGGTAGAGCTGATTGATGAGTTCGCGTCCCGCTTCGGACTGCATGTCGATAGCGATACTTTTCTTGTTGCGGTTGTAGGCCAGATAGAAGTGGGCCTCGCCATTCGCATCCGGCGGTCGCATATTGCGCGTCTCATCGCCGTGCCCGGGCCGCTCCACCTTGATGACTTCAGCACCTAAATCAGCCAGCTGCATCGTGCAGTTGGGGCCCGCTATAATCCGGGACAAATCGAGGATACGAATGCCAGTCAAGGGAGGCGCTTGTTTCATGATTATTGTCTTGCCGAATTTGAAATTAGTATGGACTTCCAATCTTGTGCTGAAGCACAATAAGGTAACACTAGATAAAGAACAATATCAGAAACCAGAAATGAAGTATTCTTGTTGCAAATTATTTCAGCTTGGTTATTGTCACTGGGGAAAACATTGACATTCTTTACACTGTTAGAAAGGGTTATATCTCTAAGCTTACTGGAAAGGGTATACAAATTTCAATTAAACTAGCTCTAAAATGACTCAATATAACAATATCATTAGCATATGCAATAAAAGACACATCTTGCCCCCAAAAGACCTCTACCTATTTACTTATCTGGTTTACCATCCAATGACAGGACTTTCCCTAAAGTTTTTCTATCTCCTGTGTCAAATTTCTGTCTACAATCCATAAAATTGAGGACTAAACGAGTCTAATGATTCAGATACTTTTCAATTATTAACATAAGATTGAGAAATTAATTTTAAGTCTTTCTGAAAGCTAATAAAAGTGTCAAATGTTCAAAGGCTAAATACGGAAAGAAACTCCGTATTAAAGTTATGATAAGAGAGAGGTTGTCCAGTTTTTACTTCTAAGTGTTTGGAGTTTAGATGTTAGAATGGAGTTTAGATGAAATTAGATACTTGGAGTTTAGATGGGGTTTAGAATAATTTGGAGTTTAGATGTTACAAATATAATACTATTGAGCACCAGTGGTGTAATTTTGTCAAAATACTTTGGGGGGAGGCAAAGCTGGAGTCGATTTTACCAAGTTAAGTGGAAATGACAGTGAAAAATGGGCCATACACTACTATAAAGATAATGGTGTACTAAAGAAAACTGATCTATTTCTACGGAGGCTTTGATTACGGACGCCTATCCAGTTTTTTGTTCTGAAATTGATTTTGCACCATCTGTACAAAGCCAAACGCAATTATTCTACAATATGCCTTTCTCGTAAGAAAAAAGGGTCAATTACATATAAGTTTTCCGGCTTTTCCATAAATAAGTTTACAAAAATCTTCGGTATGTTATTTTTTCGATACATCAAAGATATCCAATTAATTACGCAGTTGCAGCTACATCAATTCCTTCTTCTAATTGTAAGGCAAATTTTGAAGTGCGTATCTGAGAAACTAATTAATCGAAAAGATTGTATCGTATAGCTGTCTCAAAATTTTGACTGGATGTGTTAGAAAAAGAATGGGCTTGAGAGAAGGGCTGCTTGCCCTCCAATCTCTTGGTACTCTTAAAAAGGGCCAGACACTCGTTTTGTAATTGGAGTGCAAGGGGGAGGACTTCCATATATCTTCAAGGGGGAAGATCTCCATATATATAGGGGGAGGACATCCATGTATCATATTTCTAGTAAAGACATTTTAAACAAGTAAAAACAAAGTGAAAACATTTTAAATGTTTTGTGTTCAGTAAAGTGCAAATTATGATTGATTAAGAAATGTTTTTTTCTAATAAAATTGTTCTACAACTACTACTACTACTACTACTATTGAGCTATCAAACTTTTTCTTACCAATGTCTTCTCCTTCACGATTTGCGATGAAAAAAATGATGTTAATATCCTGTTAGATTTAGCAATTCAATTTCATACATGAAACTGTTAATTCTCTGATCAAACGTGCTTAGAAATTTCTAAGAAGAAAATCTGCTGATAAGTGTTTCAGAATCCAAAGGATTCTTAGTTAGGAGGTTGATAAAATTTTTGAACCATGTGGTATTTACCAAAATTACGGATGGTATAGCAGAAAGCATAGAAATTACAGGGTAGAAGATAAAACGCATCCCATAGCGTATTCTGGTAAGATTCACCATGATCACTACCACGGTTTTGATGGGGTCACTGGAACCAGGCACTGGTCACTGGAATAAAAGGGGCACTGGAACTTTTAATTTGCACTCGAGCAAGCTGTCTCCCGATCTTTCAGGACTATTAGTTGGATACTATCAACCCTGGAAAAAAAAACAGCAACAAATAAACATGCGCCCGTGATTGGGAAACTGTTGACTTGGTTTCGTTAAGACGATGCGGTCAAATTTCCTAGTGGAATAAACAACAAGCAATTGCACCTTGGAAAAATGTTTGGTGTTGTTTTATCCGTTTTTTAACACTTAAGGAAACATTTTCTTTATAAGGCAGTCGTAAATAAACTGTCTACTTTATCGATCCGTATTTTGCGTCATGGGAAGACCTGGTTATTTGGTTAGAAATGACAATATTACTGACGTTTTTACTACTTTGTTGCATTTGTATTTACTCCTCTCCAAATACATTTCCATATCTTGCTGACTGTACAGACAACAGAAGCTGTATAACAAGTCGGGGAATTTTTGAAGATGAGAAGGGGAAGACCTACGAATTATGTTTGGCCGAAGAACAAGATTTGCCCGATGTTGCACGGTTTGTTGTAGAGTCCTTTGGTGCTGATGTAATTACCTTGAGTCGTGATATGAGTTCATTAGAACGTCTTATTATGAAACCTGCGGTTGAAGTTGTGAACGGGTATTCAGGTATTGTTGCATTTGCAGAAGTTTTAGCTGGATTGCGGAGTCGATTTCTTGCATATGAATCACCTATGTATTATCTGGAATTATTTTGTTCCATAAATATAGACTAATTTAATTATAATACTTTAACTTCGCTTCTGATGATGATCAATGATGTATGTGATGGTAATGCATTTGATTCTTTGATACATAATTTTTTTTGGTTGAAATCGTCTCATTCTGGGATGAATGAGAATACATTTTCTCGGTTTTAAGTCCTTATTTGAATGGTAGAATAATTTCTGTTGATCGTTTTCCCACTCATGGAAAACTCCTTAGAAGTCAATTTTGGGGATCTTTCTATAGAGGAATTTTTCATAGGGGAAGAGAATTTTCCATGGGAACTTCTTGTCGTGTTCAAGTACAAATAGCCAAAAATGATTATTTCTCTTTTATTAATACATTGTAACTATTTCATAAGCAGTACGAAATTAAAAAATTCATATAATATTCTTTCAATGTTCCAAAATGTTGATTATAAGCTATAAAATGTTGCACATAAACATCTGTTTGTGTGTTTTTTAAACAAGTAAATTCACCTCTTTTCAAAGTAAAAATATATTTAGCTACCCCTTGCCACTTGTAGTTTGTATTTAAAATGAAAATTTTACATTTTAATTAGTCGCTATTAAAATCTAAGGGTGATTACTTTCTTAAAAAGTTCTTCCACTGAAAGTAAAGAGCAACATCAACAGTAAAGGTGCACAGTGAATGATATTTATCCTATACATAAATTTACTCCCAGCTCAATCCTCCGTCTGTTTAGATAACTGTTTTACTTTCATCCGTCTGTTAGTTTGAAAGTTTGACAATTCCTTTCCTAAAGTATTTTAGAATGTAAAAATAGTCTGTTGGTTCTTTGGGGACGACTTACTCCCCCACAGTCCCCATGGGAGGGGGTGCAAGTTAAAAACTTTGACCAGTGTTTCCATATAGTAATGGTTATTGGGAAGTGTACATACGCGTTCAGGGGGATTTTTTTTGGTTAGAGGAGGGGCTGAGGGGACGGGGTTACGCGGGGGCAGCTTTTCATGGAGGAATTTGTCAAGGGGGAAAAATTTCCATGAAGGGGACGCAGGATTTTTTAGCATTTTTTTAAAGAACAAAGAAAAATAGAATATGAACAAGTTTTTTCAACCTCAAAACGTACTTGCTGTTTGTCAAAAGGGAATATCACCACTACCTAATGAAAGACTGGGGGTATCAAGTTGAAACTTTGAAGTTATGTTGAAGAGATACTGAAGAGAAATTGGAGGGCACTCAGGCTCACTCACTCCCTTCTCTCCCTTTTTAGGTGAACCCAACAATGATCAAATTTTATTTTGTTTAAACTAGTCAAAAGGTATAATAGCTACACTTTAAGGAAAATCATGCTTGAGGGGTATACAGCACTAAATTAAAATTTAGTACGTGCATCTAGTGAAGCCAGACGAGTCGCTTTGACTGTGTTAACGATACCGCCACCAGCGGCGGCGATTTCCTCGTAGGAATGGCCCTGCAAACGCATTTCAAATTCATCGGCTCTGTTACCAGCAAAAACCAAATGAGTGTGACAATCAATAAAGCCAGGTAGCAACCACTGGCCTTCATAATCAACCTGATGCAGATTGTTATAGTGCTCTGGTAAATCTGCTGCAGCACCGACCCAACTAATCTTGCCATTTTCCACAACTAACGCCCCGTTTTGTATTAACCTCTCTTCATCAGAATTTCTAATCATATTAGCTAAGTACCTGGTAGTGTTTTTTCTACCAGAGACAAGATTGCAGTATCAAGTTGCAAGAGCCAGATGTTTTCGACAATACAAATGCATATTATACAATAACAAATGATCATAAGTCCTGAATAATAGAAACAAGCAGTTATAAACAAGTCCTGCTCCATCCCCATATAACATCGTATTTGCGATTCACCCTGTAGCTTTCTATGACTTATATATAAAATATAAAATGATATATAAAATTATAACATAAAATTCAATAAGAGCATTCTTAAAATTTTCAATTTTTCCTGATAGCCAGAAAAATCCATTTTTCAGTTTTTAGCTCATTTGAAGACGCGTTATTTTATTATTTTTTGTCTGTGTCTATTTTCCAGGAAAGAATAGCTTTAAACTTGGTATTTTGAACAGAGTTAATTTTGGCTCCTAATGGTCTACGGAGCTTTGTAGGCTGATTGACCTTCATTAAAATTTATTAAACATTGGAAATTCCTGCAAGTATAGATAATACATATTTGTATGAATATGATTGTTAATTTTCTTAACATGGTTGAATACGTCATTTCACGTGGCACAACCTCTTTTGTTACTTTAAGGTAGTCATCTGCTGATGATTGGTCAAAGACCTTGTCATTACATTCATGTCATTGTCCGCTGACGATCTATGAATAAAAACAGAATCCCCTGACCCTTTATTTCATGCTGCATATCTTTATCCACATAGTAAAAACTTTTTTTCAAGATGGGCCTGAAAACGAAAGAATCGATTGGCCATCTTAGAACTTGCATTTTCTGGCGTTTGACTCTCTTTGGCCAAAAGTCAATGTTACCTTTTCGAAATTGTCTAAATGTTCAGATAACTGAAAAAAAGCACCGAGTATACCCATAAAGTTGAACTGCATCCGTCCCATTTTTTAGGTTTGCAACATTTTTATTTTTTCTATTATTGCATTAATATATTATTTTTTACTATTAAGGTATTTTTACTAATTGTCTTTTGTCATCAATTCTAGTCAATAGATTTTCAGGTGAATTCCCAAGTTTTGATCACATTTCGAGTGAGTAAATTCACGTATATTATCGGTCATATGGTCATGATCTAAATGGCAACTTCCAGGCCGATCAAAAATATTCGAAGTCATGTGATTTATCAACAGGTAAAGAAATCAATAGAGAAAGATAGTTAAAGATGCCGTGGCTTGACCATTAAACTAAAATGAGTACGTCAATGTAAAAACGATGTTGCAATTAAGGTGTACCAAATGAGGGATAAATGATATGGAACTTTGACTTGACTTGACTTTATTAACAAAAAACACTTAACATAAATCTGTGCAATTGGTGTGAGGCGAAACATACTTCTTAAACCACTTTACAGTAGGATGCTAAAACGCTCCAGGGCAAGTCCGAACGCATCAAGAATTTCCCCTACCCGCGGCAATACGCGACGCTCAGCTATCAGTTCGTGCTGGTCTTCCTCGTGCTGCTGCCCTTTGCCGCGATTCCTGAGTTCGCCGCGCTCGGGGACAAGCTGAGCGGGTCGTGGCCGCAGGTGGCGAAGTACTTCGTGTGGATCGGCGTGCCCTTCTGCGCCCTGGTCTCATGGGTGTTCCACACCATGGAGCGCATTGGCCGCGTCGGCGAAAACCCCTTCGAGGGTTCGCCCAACGACGTAAGACGGTCGTGGCGAAGTTGATCTTCTTTCAAACGTCATCCTGGTACACTTAAATTACTGTTGTTGAAGCTAGGCATTTAAGAATTCTTTAACACCATATGAAGATTATAATCACAAAAACACAATAATCAAAGATATGATCATTTTAATATCTCCTCATGTATTCCAAGATCAAATCATTTGTAAAGCGTAACAAGCTAAGAATATCAAAACTGGGTCGACAGCATTCAATAAGAGAATGCCATTTAATATTACCGTGTAATCTACAACTTTTTTTCAAACCAGTTGTGGAATTTTATTTAGAAAAGTCGACGAGTTACTTGTTTAACCTCTCCAGTTTCAGTGTCCATCCTTCCAGGCAGTGGCTAATTTGTCCCTAATATACATGCAAAACAAACGGTTAGTGTATACTGATTATAAAGTTAGTCTAACGGTTTTAAAGTGCTCAATAATTTTGAAGCACCCATATTGAGGGAAGTGAGTAAATCTTTTGTGTTAGGGAGGAAGACACCGCCTAAATCCTCTAATAAGGATATTTTTACGCCCGAATTTTTGTACCATCCCCTCCAAAATTGCTTTTCTTGATTGTAAATCTTTTCGTTAAGTTGTTTGGCCCTTTTTTTTCTTTCTCGCTGTCAAGTCCTAAGGTGTTATGAAAAAGATTAACCAAATTTTGCCGTACAATCGACCTTGGACTCGGTGTGGCCAAAATCGCTTGGAGTCTATCATATGAAAAATTTATTGCGTTGTCATTAACCATTGATGAATTGGCTTCAAAGAAATTATACCCCTCACATAAGCTAAATTTGCCCCCGATTCAAATAATAAAAGCAAAAAACCTAGAACTTTCTTTTGTTTCGGGCTTTTTCATAAGGTGCTGAATTAACTTTATATTATTGCTTTTTCTGCTGTGTGTTTAAATATTGGTTTATCAGATTCTGATAATCACCTTTTTACTGTAGTTCAGTATTGAATAAAAGTATTTCAGAAAAAAATTTCATCAGCTTTTGGAGAGATCTAACCTTTACAATTTAATAAATTTAAAAAAAAAATTTCCACAAAACAAGTTTTTAAAAGAAAAGTAAAATTCTCCACTAAGTCGAATAATCTTCCAAGCCTAAAACTACCACACCATGAAGTCTACTAAATATTCGCTAGAGCACTGCAGTATTATTATGGCAAAAGTATGCACAGGTAAAAGGTATGGGGGAGCTTACCGGAAGAGTGTCACACACTGTTTAAATATTAATAAACATTAATATTTTGAAAATTTTGACATTCAAGATTAAAAACCACCCCCCCCCTTTTTTTCTAGCCCCTCATGTTGCTTAAGTCATCTTACCCCTCTCACAAAACAGGCTTCTGTGCGTGGCCACGAAATAAATATTAATATTTTGAAAATTTTGACAACGAACCCACCCTGAATGACGAGGTCAGCAGCCTGTTCGGCCAGGCAAAGATCGGCCTGAAATACCTGATGTTCCGGTCCGGCCCGATGACCATGGCGGCGAGCCTCGCCACTGGTTTCCTCAAGACCCGCGACGACGTGGAAACGCCGGATATCCAGTTTCACGTGCAGCCCCTCTCGGCCGAAAATCCCGGCAAAGGGGCAGACAAGTTTTCCGCCTTCACCATGTCGGTCTGCCAGTTACGCCCGGAAAGCCGGGGCGAAATCCGGCTGAACAGCAGTGCCACAAACTCACTATTATGGAGTTATTCCTGCCCAAATATTCTTGTGTCTACACATATAGAATTGCAATCATTTCCATTTTTGTTGATCAGATATTTGAAATTGCAAATTTGTAATAGTTTAGAAACAAATTTGGGCTATATATTAGCACATTAGGGGGCTGGGGGTAAAGCATAGCATATATTAGATATGTAAACTAACATTGCTGTATTTAAAATATGCTATGCTTTCCCCCCCCCCCCCCTAATGTGCAAATATAGGCTATAATAACTCCATAATGGTGAGACAAATAAAAAATCGGTCAGAAGTTGAGAGTCCCAGCACCTTTTTTTAGTTGAAAGTGATTGGAGACCCACCAGCCCCTGTTCTACAACTGTTTTTGATATCTGGTCTTTTTGTTACCTCTTCGGACATCTGATCGACATTTTGAGGTACCTAATTTGTACTTTTTTTTCCCTTTTCCCCATTGTATCCCTTGTCATAGAGCCTTTCGAGGGGGATTAAGTGTATAGTGATTCAATTTTGAATTGTATTTTGTATTGTCTTTTGTCTAATAATAAACTTCGTTTGAAGATTACTCAGAGGAGATATTGTAAGTTTAAAATTTTTAATTATAGAAAGCATATGTTTATACTCTATTTTTTTATAGTAGGGGCATTGGTATTCGTCTCTCTTTAACTTCTTATTACGTCTTAACAGCAACAAAATATCATTGACAATTTCTTTTTCTTTACTTCTTTAAATTCTAAGGATATGCCATTTTATTTGAGACTGATTTTATTCTTTAAATCAGGTGGTAACTCATTTCTTAACATTTTTCTTCACTATTATTATTTCTGCATTTAGGCTTGCCCTTTTAATTTTAAATTTAAGCATCTGGACACCAACGAGAAAAGGCTCCTACAGAAATAGGACGAAAAATATCGAACAATCCTGTCTCAAAATACAATATTCGTGAACACATGGATAAAGGGTGTGATATGGTGCTAGTTTACCTAGCACTAGCAGCAGTAAATGCATCTTCCAAAGAGTATTGCCTATACAGGCATACTTTGTATGCCTATACAGGCCACAGCACTGTCCCTGTTCAAGTTTCTTGTCTTGGGTCTTCACTCCCTTCAGCTCTCCCTATTTGCAACGATATTGTTGACGAAATAGGCTTAGCACAAGCAACCATTTCACAACATCTTAAAGTGATCAATGATGCGGGCTTATTAAATGGTGATTTTCAAGGAAAGAGTATATGCTACTGTATTAATGTAGAACGCTTTCAAAAGTTTCAATCTTTAATAAATGGATTTTTCAACCAAACAAAATCTAACTGTTGTTAATTGAATTTGGTTTTTCTAGTAATAAACGAATTAAATACAAACACATTATAAAATGAATACACAAGAATTATTTAACCTGTGTCGGTGGCCACGCGGACGGAGAACGCCAGGGCGTCCCGGGCGTTGCGCATGCTGATCGGGAAGCTCTCGGCGTCGGAGGGGATCGTCAGGTCGGTGTCGGTCGCCATGTCGCCGAAGACCAGGGCCCAGTCGGGGCAGACGCCGACGTCGCCGTCGATCTCGACCTTCAGGATCTCGTTGACCGAGCAGCCCTGTCCCTGTCCGGTGGCGGGAATCATGTCATCGCCGCCCTCCAGATCGGTGGCGAAGGCCACGACGAATCCGTCGCCGCCCTCGGGGGCCAACTAAGTTGGAGGGAGCGATCGCTGAAGTTAGGGCAGAAAATATAAATACGCAGCGAGAAATGGATTCTCTGAGAACTGCACTGGAAAAGACACGACTTAAAATGAGTAATATGGAGGCCGATTCAAAAAGAACAAATGTGATTTGTATAACTTCGATCCGTCAAGACGAGCACAGACATTACTTGAAGATGTAGTTGCCACTTCGTTGCGTTGAGGAGGGGACAACCCCATTCATATACGAAATAATTTCTGTTCGTTTAAAGTTTTAATGTCGCTCCTGACATAGAAAGAATGACCGACGGTCATCAGAACAAAAAACAAACTGCAATGCGCTGTCGACACTGTTCCGTTTGCGGACTCAGAAAAGAAACTACAAAACATCCCCAACGCACTTGTACAAAAAACTGAAGAAATGGGTTTGGACTTCAAGATCAACAAAGCAGAGTACATGACAGTATTTAAGACAGAACTGCCAATATATCATCTCACCATCAAAAGCATACCTATGAAATAGATCCAGAGTTTTCGATATCTGAGATTCACAATCACCTCCAGCAGTAAAATTGAAATGCAGCACAAACAGGAATTTTGTGAACAATACTTGATTCCAAAACAAAGCATCTTGTCATTAGGATTCAGGAACAGGCTAATTGTGGAATGTGGGGGTGGGTCCCTACTTTCGGGACAGAAAAACCAGCTACTACACAGTAATAAATGGTCAGTGGGTAGGTAGGTGTTTTCTTAACTGGGTTTTCCCATTTACTACACAGTGGGTCTTCTCACTTACTACCGACCCCCCCCCCCCCCGATCGGTTCTTCCCGCCAATGACCTGGTGAACTAACGGTTGCCACTGAGGTGGCAACCGGTTGAACAAGAGACGAAACATGGGTTTGGTATATCACGCCCAAATCGAGGCAATAGATAAAGCAATGGAAATACACATAGTCCCCTGAAAATTGAAGGCCGAACATCCTCTCTCCCAGCGCGTAAAAAAAAAAAACTTGGCATGCTGACAAAGGAAGTTATCCTTCTTCATGACAATTCAAGACCTAACACTATTAGTCAGACCCGTAATTAGTTAGACAGTTTCGGATGGTAAGTTTTAGTTCACTCACAATACAGTCGGGTGAAACCAAAACATAAAATGAAAAAGAATATCAATGCATTAAGTGGCCTAACGCCCCCTCAACCCTCACTTTTGTCTCTAAAGTTTGACTGGTACTTTCCAAAAAGCATTTAGCAGTGTAAAATATCACTAGTTGGCAATTAAAGATGTTTTATTGACTGATTACCTTTCAAGACATCAGAACTAAAATTTTGGTGTTTAAATTTTAAAATGTAAATAAATTAGGGCGTTAATTATCAAGGGCTGTAGTAAAATTTTTTTAGCCTTTTCACACCGGTCTGACCTGCGTCGCCCCGACGTCGTTCGCCGCCAAAGAGTTTGCGACGGCCAATTCACTGTCGTTGTGGCAATGAATTCCGAAGGTGACGTCCGGAAAGTCTTTCAGGGACTCGAAAGTCCGTTCATTGCGCAGCGGGCCAACGACATCTTCGACATTGAAAAGCGGCTTTTGCGGGAACTGCTGGGCTGCAGTCACGAAGTCCTCTCCGAGCTCACATCACCAGCGGTGGTGTTGGCACACAATCTCACACCTGGCGAAACCGCCCAGATGGACCCTCGGTTCCTTACTCAGATGCATAAAAATTTTGTATCAAAAATGGGAGGGACGTTTCCTACAGAAGCAACACAAAAGGATAAGAAAAAAAAGTATGAACGAGTCATTAAGGCAAGTACATACGAACTGACCCGGGAGCTGCTTGCTGAAGGTAAGGATGTTGCTGCAATCGCAAAAGAACGTGATATGGCGACATCCACAATCTGGTCGCATATTGAGAAGCTTGCGGAGGAGAAGAAAATAACGCTACGGGATGTACAGAGGGTAATATCAGAGGAAATTGATTGGCCTTCTTAACGAAAATCGCACTATCAGATTCAGCATATCAGAAAACCCTACTGTAGAAGTTTCAAGTGCATATCTACAAAATGTGGAATTTTGTTGTTTTTTTTTGCCAGAAGACAGATCACGGATGCGTGTTTATTTGTATTTTTGTTTGTTTGTTTCCCAGAGGTGATCGTATCGACCCATTAATTCTACAATGTCGCTAGGGGGCTCATTCTAACGGAAATTGGAAGTTCTAGTGTCCTTTTTAAGTGACCAAAAAAATTGGAGTGTACCTAGGCCCCATCCAACCCCTATCAAATATTTTTCGTTTTGTTTTAAATATAAATGGAAAGGCAGCGTGGTCAAAAGAATTATCTACTTATTAGTGATTTCAGGTGTAACATGCTGTCACAGACCTCTCTACTTTCTTATCTCAAAGAAAATATGGATTTCAGAATACTTTCTGAAATATTTTAGGAGAACACAAACATCCAAGTCGTTTTCCATTTCTTTTTTTTATTTTTAAGGAATGGTCAAAAGGAAATAGAGTTCAGATACAAGCCGCTTTCTATTAGCATATACATTTTAAGTTCGGCTTAAGAACTTCCATTTATGTTTGATATTATATATTTCAAGTTCTGCATGTTGTGGCTTTCATTTATTTTTTTATTGTAATTTCTGGCCGTTTTAGGTTTGGCCGTAAATATATTGCTAGCCATATTAAGTTTTAATATCTTCTATGGATTGCTTTAGTTTCCTGTTTAACTAACCGTATCCAAATAGTATGCTGTACGAAAACGTTGCTCGATTCTACATTCTAGAGCTATAATCAGAAAAAGGGTGAGATAACTAGGATACATTTTACGATTAAAATCCAGTTGTTTTTTGTTAGAAATTTTTGTTTTTGGTTATTTGCGACTGAGTTATCCGTTCCGCCTCAAACTGATACTGAATGACACAGTCCATTTTTCCGTGTAGTTTACAAAGTAGGATTTCTGGTTTCCGCATTCTTTGCATCATTTGCATCTTTGATTTCGAAATTCTGATCGAAGGGATTGCATATAAAATAATTTTATCTTTCCTGCACATATAACGTCGTCATCATATTTCAATGTCTAATATTCGTTTGTTTCCATTGTTTGCATTTTCAACCGATGAAAAATATCATTTAACACAATGAGTTATTAAACACAAAAGCACATATCTTACCTAAACATAGATGGCTTTACGGTAAAGTAGAGTAACTGGTGGATTGTCACTATTATGACGCTTTAGGTGTAGTGCTAAATGATCCGAACGGCTAAACGTACGTTCACAGTGGACACATTTAAATGGGCGGGCACCAGTATGTTTTCTATAATGACGAGTTAACTCATCCGACCTGGCGAATTGCCAAACACAGCCTTCCCATGAGCATTTATACGGTTTTTCACCGGCGCCATTTGTGGGGGTCAGGGGCAGGCAAATGCCCACCCCAGATTTTCCAGGGGGACCCAAGCTTCCACCACAAAGGGCCCTTTGCCGGCCATAATAATCCTTTATGTCCAACATAATCCATTATGTCCAATTGATTTGAAATTACTGCATGCCTATTAACCAAAGAGCATAATTACCTGATGACCCTTGGGGTAATTATGCTATTTGCTATTAATCATTGTAAACTTTGATAGTAGGTTAGATTCATAATAAAAGTCCTAAGTTCTGTCGAATGCCCATTAACTGGCTTTCTAGGAAAAGTTGATTAACATACATAAACTGAACGCAACATAAACCTACGTTAACATTATGTTACAGCTCAACTCTATTTGGAACTGCCTACGTTACGGACAAAACGCGCACCAGAAGTTTTCACAGCGAAACCTACAGTCTTAAATTATGTTAGTGTGAAAGGTTGAACTATATAATGTCAAGCACCACAAGATTGATCAGCGCTGAAATCCTTCCATAATCTTAATATAAGTCCCTAAAAATGTCATTTTGATTGGAATAATTTCTCGGCAAGAATATTTTCCTTCCGATCTCGTACAGGCTCATTGGGTCCTCCCAAAGTCTTATCCCTCTGCAGAAAAAAGATTTCTCTAAACTTTAGGACAGTTCTACAGCAAGGCTTGCTATAAAAACAAGGGCCAGCCCTGACCACACCAATTCCTTGTACGAAAATATCTTCCAGAATGCACTTTAATCATCAACTAAATGAATACATTCTTCATTGAAAGATTCTAATATATAGACAAGGAGTCATTAGTTAAGCTGTTAGAATGCCATACTTCATATTCCCCGGATACAGAAACTCTTGTCGGGGTCTTTTAGAACGGCGATAAATCTCTGTCTGTAACAATCTGGAGCCCCATTCACCTTGGTATTGCTCGATTTGTTCCCAGCAATATAAATGACGATGATTCTTGCGCACTGATTCCAAAATGTGTCAGTTCAAAACTGATTGGCATTACCGCTCATTTCGATTTAAATTTGAAACCAAAGTTGACCTTATGAATGCCATAAGAAAAATCCCCCAGTCACAGACTATGAGAGGATCAAATTAGCTGAGTATCTCACCCTCCCGTTTTAAGTTTTAATGTCGCCCCTTACCTTCCGTTAAAAGTTTTTTTTTTTTTTATTTAATTTGACTTAGACCGAATTTCTCTTGAAATTCATTACAAAAATCATTCTTTAAAAAGTTAAAAAAAAAAAAATACAATTGAAAAGACCAAATTATGCTGTTGTGTCAAATCGCGATGTCATGTTCCTTAGACAGAATTTCTCTTGAAATTCATTTCAAAAATCATTCCTAACAAAAGCTATCTCCTACTTAGACATTTTTTTCGATAGATATTTTTAAATACAAGAGATCTGAGTTACGAGATCCTTCTAAGTATGAAATTGCATTAAGATCTGATCGCCAGTTCGTAGCTTAAAAATACCTCATTTTTTCTAGTTTTTCAGAATCAACCCTCCCCCCATCTTCCCCAAAGAGAGCGAATCCGTTCCGTTTATGCCAATCACGTATCTAGGACTTGTGCTTATTTTTCCACGGTGTTTCATCCCGATCCCTCCACTCTAAGCATTTTCCAAGATTTTAGGTTCCCTTTTCCAACTCCTCCCAATGTCACCAGATCCGTTCGGTATTTTGGCTTGGTTGAGTAAGATAATGTTATACATTAAATATGTGGCTGATATTATTTATTCTCCATGAATTTTTGTTTTATTTGATTTCATTGATGTCAGTTGCTTCCTGTTAAAACACATTTTTTTTTACATCAAGCTTCTTCTTTTGTAAAAAAATTGAATTGTTTTTTTACATGTTGTATAAAATGTAAAGGAATGCCTGGCCCTTCATTTCATAGATTTCCTTATATGGCATCGTATATCAAAATACATCTAACACATTTTAATGTTTTTTTTTTTAAGCTGTGTAGCCATCTCTATACGGGTATTTTTGTTTTGTGAAAGTAAAGTTTGGAAAAATGCCAGGCTACTGCCAAGTAAGCCATGTGTTGTTATAATCTTGGGCTTATAAGATCGTTGAATTTAATTTAAATCACGCGTGTGCTTTTTCAGTGTTTATATAGAAGTCTACGCCCCTGTTTGTTAATTAGTCGTCCATCATTTCAAAACGGAAATAAAAAATTATAGACTTTTTCAAATAGAAACAATTGTTTTATAGCAGACCTTGGTTGGTTGATACAAACCTGTAATCACTCTAGCTTCCAATATTCTAATATTGGTTCGCAGACTTATCTTCCTATTCTTCCAAACTTTTTTTTAACTCTGAAAAAACACCCTGGGCCTTTGCTACTCTGCTTTTAACATCTTCACTGCTACCGAAATCTTTACTAATAATAGGCTACTATTATAATTAATGCTGTCCACTTGATCAATCCTCCCGCTACCAAACGTCACCTTTTCATCTTCACTTATGCCTGGTCTTAGCGACTTAGTCTTTTTAACATTTCGTTTCCATGTAAGTTCTAGATATGATCTCTTGGCTCTTAGCTCTTCTCGCCAGGTCACAAGTGCCATATGAGCTCTTAGCTCTTGTTTCTATAGCCTTGAGCCTTATGAGATTCTTAAGGGGTAGAAGGCTGGGGAGGAGTTGTCAAAAAGGCATAAAGAACAAAATTAGCAAACTAGAAGGAACCTTTACTGGCATTAGTTCACAGTTAGTGCTACTTAAAAGGAAGCACTACAAAATTCTGCAAATGTATAATCAAAATTATAGGCTTTATTTCTCACATATTTAAGAAAAAGACATTTGTCGTATTTTTATTGTAAAAAAATAGTTAATTTTAAAAATAATCGATCCAATAACTTTTATTGGAATAACACAACTGGGAATAATTCTTCACTCTTACAAATCAGTCACAGGGAGTGCTAACAACAGATGGATCTTAGGATTAAATTTAAATGCAAAGTTTCCTATTAAATAATAAAAAATTACGCTTTTTAATTTTCTTCTTCTTTTCATTGAAAGAAAAAAAAATCAGCTTTGAGATCTTAAGGCCTGTTTTATTAAGAAAATCTAATTCCAGACCATTCGCCGCTTATTTTGGTAAAAGGGTTGCGCTGATTGAAAAAGAGCAAAAGTTTGGAGGGGGTCATGGTGCCGGTCGACGGCGGCCTGACGCTCGGTCATGAGAGCATGAGCGAAACCATCAAGCGCCTGCGTGCTTCCGTGGTCCTGCCCATGCACCGCCGCGGCCGTGCCATGGGCGATTTCATCGGCATGTTCGGCGAGGATTTCGACCGCCGGTTCGTCGATGACACCAGCATGATCGTGTCGCTTAGGAACCTTCCGAAGCAACCGACCATCGTTGTGCTAGCAAAATAATATAAACTAGGCGTATTAGCTTACGGCGCACTGGGTGAAAAAATACGGATGAGTTCCGTCACCTGTCTGATCCTTTTTCAGCCATTGCAGAGCACTACCATTTCTAGAAGTTTCATAATGGATTCTAATCGGAAATCTGAAAGAAAAACAAACTTTTTCAAATTTGAACGTTCACTGATTAGTGATATATAATGCTGTGATGAATTACTGCGACATGATTAAATAAAAATTGTTTTAAATAAAGTTTAAACAGGCTAAAGCCAATTTTTTTTAGGTGACTTGTGTATTCCACAAAAATCACCATTCGATGTCCAATCAGAGAGACTTATAACAACATTTATGGCATAAAATCTCACAAAAGAACAAAATTGAATACAAAGGCTCTCTATATACGCTGCCTATGTTAATTCAGTATCACTGCTTTCTGTAATACCAATTTTGGACCCAACACACAGAAAAAATCAATTGTAAGCCCTGGGTTTATATTCAGGGGGGTTTACATTCGGAAGGATGTTTTGGTTAGTTTACCGGGGGGCTACATTTGGGTGGCTATACCGACCCATTCGACTTATCGCCCTAATATATTCTGACTCCCTATTTTCAAAACAATCTGGCTACGTCTCAACTGGTGGGACACCCCTCTTGTTCCTAGGCCCTGGATTGAACATTTAACTACCGACCAGAACTCTCTACGGTTATTCACACCATATGCTCTCTTAATTTCCTCATTAATCTTTATCTGCCTCTCTCTCTTTTTAACTCTTTTAAACTCTAACCTCTTTTTTAAGCTCTTTTTAACTCTATTATAATCTGACCTGACTTTCCTATATTCAGCTGACAAACACCTAGGCCGCCTCCCGGATCAAAATTCTGAGATAGCCATTTTGTTCAGCATAGTCGATAACCTAATAATTATGTCTTTCGGGACGACATAATCTCCCACAGTCCCCGGGGGAGGGGCTGCGAGTTACAAATTTTGACCTTTGTTTACATATAGTAAGGGTTATTGGGAAGTGTACAGACGTTTTCAGGGGGACTTGTTCGTGTTGAAAGGGGGGAGGGGTCACATGGGAGGATCTTTCCATGGAGGAATTTATCATGGTGAATTTTTAAAGAATAGGGGACCGCCAGAATCTCCCTGAAAAGGATTTAACATTATAGTATATATAATAACGTTTTGCAAGTATATATAGTATGTATAATAAGGTTTGGCAAGCATTAGGGGACCACCAGAATCTCCCTAAAAGGGATTTAACATTAAAATGTATATAAAAACGTTTTGCAAGTATACATAGTATATATAATAACGTTTTGCATGTATTAGGGGTCCGCCAGAACCTCCCTAAAAAGGATTTAACATTATAGTATATATAATAACGTTTTGCAAGTATATATAGTATTTATCTAATTTAAAAGACTTTTCATCAATGTTTTGTAGCAAAGGAATAGTGTTTATTTACTAGGTTTTGATTTAGCATAGGGGTCGGGTTAGAGGAGGAACTCCCAAAAACTGAAACACCGGACCCCCAGAAAAGTTATCTTTATCTACCGCATCCAGGAGGAGTGAGGGGGTACAGGTTTTGAACCCCCGCCCCCTAAAATGTGTACCCGACTCTTAAAAGCGCAAAAAATGGATATAAACAAACTTTTGATGGGGTGAGGAGTAAGGAGGTACAAGATTTAATTCGGTAATTTGAAAAAATAAAAAAATTAAATATTTTTAATTTACGAACGGGCGATCGGATCTTAATGAAATGTGATATTTAGAAGTATTTCGTGTCTCAGAGGCTCTTATTTTAAATCCCGATCGGATCCGATGACATTGGGGGCAGTTGGAGGGGGAAACCGGAAATCTTGGAAAACGCTTAGAGTGGAGATATCGGGATGAAACTTGGTGGAAAGAATAGGCACAAGTCCTAGATACGTGATTGACATATTCGGACCAGATCCGCTCACTATGGGTGAGAGCTTGACCTTGATATTTTAGGACCACTGGCAGAATGTGATCACACTTGAGGAAAAAAACAAAAATTAACAGATTGATAATCATGATTCCGGATCCTCCTTCTCGAAAATAAATCGTGTTTTTGTATATTGGGGCCTGAAACCTCTATAGCAGAGTTCTCTAATGTGCTTAATTCGATAGTTTAATTTTCATCAAATCACTTGCCCTATGTAAACAAAGTAGTTTTTTCAGCCTTGTAGGTTTTGTGGGATAACTTAAATTTCGTAAATTTTAATTCTCATCAGAAAATTGTTCTGATTTTCGAAAAAGGAGGAAACACCCCCTAGAAGTCATATGATTTTACTGAAAATCACACTATCAGATTCAGTGTATCAAAAAACACTACTGTAGAGTTTCAATCTCCTATCTGCAAAAATGCGAAATTTGTAATTTTTGCAAAAAGAAAGATCACGGATGTGTGTTTCTTTGTTTGTTTTATTTTTTGCCCAAAGGTGATCGTATTGGCCTAGTGGGACTAGAACACGGGCAGAAGGCTCATTTTAATCGAAATGGAAAATTCTAGAATAAACACGCATCCGTGATATTTCCTCTGGTAAAAAAAAAAGAAAATGCAAAATTCCATATTTTTGTACGTAGGAGCTTGAACCCTCTACAGTACGGCTCTCGCGCATGTTGAATCTGATGTCATTTTTATTAAGGTCACTTGATTTTTTGGGGGTGTTTTCCCATTTTTTTCAAAAATCGGGCAAATTTTCTCAGGCTCGTAACTGTTGATGGGTAACATTAAATTTGATGAATTTTATATATTTTGAATCAGTATCAAAATTCGAGTCTTTTGATATATTGGAAAACATATAACAAATCCTTCGTCTTTTGGAGCACCCACTTTAAGAGCTATACTTGAACACTGCAACCACTGTAGCTTCCAATGCTTTATTCTTCGTTACCAGACTTATCTTCCTATTTTTCAAACTACTTTCAACCGGAAAAAAACACCCTTCGCCTTGGCCATTCTAGTTTTAGCATGTTCGCTGCATCCCCCATTTTTACTAACAATACTACCTAGGTAAGTAAAGGTATCCAATTAATCGATTTTCTCGTTACCCAACACCATCTCTTAGCCTTCTCGCTCGGCATCCCGTTTCCCATTTTGCGTACGCTGACGAACCTGAACTACAGCTTCAGACAGTTTTGTTTCATCCCGGTTTCGTTGCAACACCCCATTCAACACGAAGCCCAGGGCTAATGCCAGGAGACCGACAAGAACTGAAATTGTGATCGTAGTGAAAATGGCAGCCACCCCCTTCCATGATATCCACACTCTAGAGTGGTGGAGAGATTGCGTAACCAAGCCCTAGACCAAGGCCCGACTACTTTCGCAAAATTTGTTGTGGAGGTACTGCTTTAATGGTCTATTAAATAGTATTGTTATCAGCAGGCCACATAAAGCCAAACAAAAATCACAGACATTGCAATAGCGCAGTGTAAGTAAAGATACGGGATAAGTCAAAGTATTACCACATTTTGTATAATATTATATAGCGACATATTCCCCAACAATAAATAGGGATCATATTTCAAATTTGAAAGGGTTCGAAAAAATTAGAATTTTTAACTTATCCGTTGGGGATTGTTTGACAAAGAGCTTCCAGAAAATCTGAACGATTCTGGCATCATTGTGGCAGAGACCCCGGCTGAAACGCCCAAAACGAACGCGCCTGCTGCCAATCAATTTCTTGATCCGTCTTTTCAACCGCCGCGCTCCCCGGACTTCTCGGATCCACCGCACCAACCCGAATCCATCTTTCAAAGTCTTCGATGATCTGTTGATCCAATTTTCCTTCCGGAGGCATTTTCAGATCGTCGTATCGGATCGCAGCAAGCAGCAAACTTTTATCGGGCCTGCCGGGCGTCACCGCTGGACCGGTGTCACCACCACGAACCATCGAATCGGGATCATCCAGCCTTAACCGTTTTAGCCTTTTAGTGTGGAGTTTAGGCTTAGCTTGTTTTGGATTGAACAAAACTTGGCTTGCTTTTGTTTTTTTTAAGTGAGTAATTTTTTTATAAGTGACTCAGTCTCCAGTCTTGAGTGAGTCAGGAGTTAGCATGGCTTTACACCCCAGCTAGGACTGGGATCATTTTTGTGCTTGACTAGGGATTAATCCAAAATTATGTAAAGGAGAGAGAAAATTTTGAAATTTAGAGTCCTTATCCCTGGGGATGCGTTATCAATATCCCTCGGGAGGTGGACGGGGATGTCAAACAAATTCAAAGCACACTATTTGCAGCAGTTTTCACAAGGAAGCAGCATCAATATCTAAGAAATGGCTAAGGATGTTAAGTTGAAACATTAAAGGCAGTTGAAAAAACGAAGGGCAGCCACCCCTTCCCCTCTTGCCCTTTCAAACACTTTCTTTATCACTGATAAGGATCTTGAAAAAGCGTGAGTGAGGAATGTAAGTTATGCAATTATGTAAATTAACCACTTCCGTATTTTTATATTTTAATGATAATTTGATGCTAAGAAAATTTGGATACATGATATAAATAATATATCATTATTTATTTTCCCAAGTAAATCTTTAGTTGTCTTTAGCTCTGTTGTGTGGTATCTTTGATTGTGTAAATCTTTAGTTGTCACATCTCTAAGTATATTGGTAGTATCAGTGTCTATTCTTTACCTCTTAATTTCTTATAGGACATTAGAGTCATCAAAATGAATTGTGTATAACCTGCATAGTTTGAATGATTATTGCTTGTGCTCACCAATGTTCAATCTGCGTAGAGATTTATTTGTCTAAACAAATTGCGTAGCAGAAAAGGTAAATTGAATAACTTGCAATCCTTGCCCTGAGGGCAACGATTGCCCTCAGGGCAATTTGCCCATTCACTCACCCATGAGTGAATGGGCGAGTGCATCCCCAGAGGCATATATTCTATATTTTTTGACTGTTTTGAACAAAACAATTTTTGTCAAAATTTGTATCTCTTTTTATGGGAGGGAGCATCTAAAAAGTGCAATGAGGTCTGGCTAGCTTCCGATAGATCTTCAACATCATCACTTTCCGTCCGCTGAAATTTTCATCTTAACTCCCTGAGGGAGACACAGGAGAAACTTGGCATATCTGTAGAATGCGCTACAAATGGCTTTCTTTTCGGTAGCTGGGAATATTTTCCAGAAGGGAGCCAGAGCAAGCAGATGGGGGTAGTAAAAGCATTGTACAGCCGGACAAGGACACGGCGGTTGAAACGATACTTATTGGCAACAAGTAATCCGTAAGACACTCGTAGACGGGAACTGAAGTGGTTTGTCAGTGCTGAGCGTGTGTCTTTCAATGTAGAAGAAATAGGGAGGCCAAGATAGGTAAGAGACCCACAGCGGCACCTCTGTCGGCACGATGTGCAGTCGGCCGTAGCGGACCCCCTTCATCGACGTGATCCGACCTGCCTGTTGGCGGACGGAACCGACGGTTCCGCTCAGAACGGTCGCCTCCAGGCAGTGGGCATCGTCGATATGCAGGTGCATGGTCGCGGCCGTCATATCGTGGTGATGGTGCTGGGTCTCCAGCAGCCGCGACGACAACGTGCGTTCGCGATGGTCGTACACATAGACCACACAGCCGACACAGGGCTGTTCCGCGTCCTCGTCGACTTGCGTCTCCTAAAGTTTGACTCTTTCTCTCAACTCTACTTTTTAAAACAGAAAAAACATTATCGTAAAGAGCAGGGCGTTGAAGAGGGAGCAGCCCCTTTCATATACGGGGTAATTTCTGTTCGTTTTAAGTATTAATGTCGCTCCTTACTTTCAGTAAAAAAAAACTTGTTTTTTTATTTAATTTCAGAAAGTTTTTTAGTTAATCCATGTTTTGATTTCGGCTCTCCACAGATGAATAATTAAAGTGAAATTTGTATATTTATTTATTTGGCTAAATGGCTTTCCCATAGCGACATCATTTTCTACGTCTCAGACGCTGGAATTTCCTTTAAATGCACATTCAACAACTGCGAACGTCAACTCTAGCTTGGCAGGAATCAGTTACTTGTCGGGTTTCGAAGGCACGGCGGCAGGAATGAACTTTACAACGGCACAGTTCACGGCTGCCAACGGAGATCGTTCGGGCGTCCGCGACGTGATGTTGGTGATCACCGATGGCATGGGCAGTGATATCACCGATATTACCAATGCCTACAACACGGCCAGCGCGGCCGGAATTGCGCTTGCTTAGGACGGATTATTAATTATATGCCAACCTAAAGCAGAATCAAAGGAGTTGTTGGAACTATTTGAAATTAAGGCCTTGTTAATGTCATTTTTATGCGGTTGTAACCGTTTGTCTAGATTATGATGGGTCCTGCCGACATAGTAATTTCCACAATCACAGGGTATTTGATAGACCCCTCTTTGGCGAGTAACTGGGGTCTTATCCTTACCCGAATGTAAGAAATTGATGATTTTAAAATTATTAGTAAAAACTACTTACAGATTATTTTTTGTGCAAATATTTTTCTATTTATTCTAATTACACGGCCCTTGTAATTGGGGAGTCGTTCTTTAAGAATTGGGACATAACTCAAACTTTAGTGTAAAGAGCGAGGTGCTGAGAAGGGGGCAACCCCTTTCATAAATGTAATAATTCCTGTCAGTTTTAAGTTTTAGTGTTGGTCCTTACTTTCAGTTGGAAAACTTGTTTTTATGAAATTCAATTTCTGACCGTTTTAAACTAATGCCAGGGAATTTGGTTCCACCTCCACGGAGAAATCCCCTTCCTCACGGGAATATCCTCTAGACCTGTAAGTTCAGGTTCTTTTTAATAAAAAAATAAATAACAAAAGGTCCAGCGCCCGGCTGAGAAGACAAATTCGTAAGCAAGGAGCGGAAAGTCAATTTCTTGTTCTTTTTATTGTATTATTATTGACAAGCAATACAAATTCGAAACTTGTGGCTTCTAAAAGCCATTTCGATAATCAATTTTGGTACTTGTGTAATATGCAGAACACACTCAATAAGTGAAGTTAGGTCTTTTTGTGAAACAAACTAGGATGCAGGTATATCTTAATGAAATATTTTATAAAAATACCCCCCCTCGTGGAAAATAAGGCTTACCACATTTGAGTATTCTATTTGAGTTATGTCTTATTTAATTTTTCCGTAGGGGGAAAGGAATTTTGATACTTGTGTAGTATACGCCACTCACTTAAGTTTACGCAGCATAAGACTCATGAATAAAACGGTGTCTTCGTTAGTTTTTTCAGCTTAGCGCGAAATAAATTTGGGCTATATATTGGCACATTAGGGGTGGGGGTGGGGGAGTAAAGTATAGTGGGTCTGCATGCAAAAAACACAATAGGTACACAGACCCCGTGCTCGCAGCCGACATGGGTGCCGGTCAGGCCCAGGCCGTGGCGCAGGAAATCCGACAGTAGCGCGCGCGGGCTGACCGACCGCGTCACCTCACGGCCGTTGACCGTCAGCGTGATTTCCACCGTCGGGTCGCCGGACCCGGTGTCAATGTCCCCCCGCATCGCGCCGTCCATGGTGCTCACCGTGTTCCAATCGTCATGCAACCTGCCCCCAACACTTCGTCGTCATGCGCGGACTTGATCCGCGCATCCACGTCTTTCTTGGCGGCCAAGGGATAATCCCCTATTTTTTCAAATGTGATGCACTCATTTTTTAAAGCATATCCCAGGAAGGCTCCTTTAAAAGCTATTACTCATATCTACGTGCTTTTTATCAATTTTATCATCCATAAGTGCCATATAGCACTAAAAAGAAGACTTCTTAAGTGGAAGACCTTAGAAGCATAAAACAGTACCATTGCAATAATTATGGTCCAAAGCCGTTAAATGAAAGTGTATAAGAACCCCTCACGTATACTCCCCCTCCAAGTCATCTTAGTAAGTTTCATAAATCGCCTCCAATTTTTTGGTCACTTCAAAATGGCACCAGAACTTTTCTTTTCAATTAGAATGAGCCCTCTTGCGACATTCTAGGACCACTTGTTCGATACGATAACCCCTGGGATAAAGAAAAAAACAAAACAAACAAACAAATAAACACGCACCCGTGATCTGTCTTCTGGCAAAAAATACGAAATTCTACATCTTTGTAGATAGGATCTTGAAATTCTTGCTAAAGAGTTCTCCGATACACTGAATGCGATGGTGTGATTTTCGTTAAGATTCTATGAATTTTAGGGTTTTTCACAAGATAAGAATAGCAAACAAAGATGATTCATTTGGAAGTTACTACTTACAAATAGAATTCACATATGCAAGTCTTCCACATGCTGAGTCCCAGGGCTCAGTCTCAAAAATTGGCTACATTTTTTTTTCTCTTAAAATTGGCATATGACATTTTTGACCACTAAAACAATCTAAATAGGTCAGAACTTTAAAGAAGAATTTTTTATTTTTCCCAGGGTGGTTGTATTGGACCTATATTGTCACTACAACATCAAGAAGAGGTTCACATTGTCAGGTCAGCACGCTCAAGGCGTTCAAATCCGCGACGGGAGAAACCGTCACGCGGTCAATGTTTCGTGCGCTCAGATAAACGTTCTTGTCGTGATCGGCGGTGGCGATCAACGTGCTCGTGCCCTCCAGTTTCAAGGCGTTGAGCACAGAAGCCATGTCCTTGGTGCGGGGGCTGTCGAACGACAGGTCGTCGATGACCACCACTTGCTCATCGAGCAACTTGGTGACAATCGCCATGCGAGTCGCGGTCTGCAGTGCCTTCCGCGGCAAACGGTAGGAATAATCGCAGTTAATTCATCCAGTGTTTGCCGTCCCTGGTGAACGGCTTGTAAGACGCGATTCGGTGCCGTGCCACCGATGTGGTCGCGTGCAGAGACGGAGCCTTCCAAGGTCAACACATCAAACACGTCTTCTTCTATGACATCGGAAAATTGTTTTAAATCCGGCAAACTGAGTTCAGACAGGTCTTTCTCTTTCTGGATGGCGAACTGTACCGCCTGTCCGACGATACTGTTCGTTTCATGGAAGGCAACGCCCCGGACCACCAGATATTCGGCCAAGTCCGTCGCACATTATCAACCAACCTGAGGTGGTCAAACTAGCGACCACACCTTCATTTCCCTTTGTTTTGACCTTTTTCGTTGGACATTTCCTGATAGACATCCAGGTTGCCTAATGTACTTTTCGACATATTGCCAACATTTATTTCCAATTGTCATCTTTAGTTGTTGTGATTACTATCATGTTTCAGCTATCCAACGAAAAAAAGCTTATGGCTCTTAATTTTTATCATTAACGATAAATAGAAAAAAAAATTAAATTATCCACACAGTATGCCTCCAATGGTATTGTGGGAACCATTTTTTATTTCATCATCTTTATCAATACATTTTTTTTCTTGCCATTTCTGTTGTAGAATAGGTCATAACGAAGCCTGGAAAATGCCGAAATATTTTTCCCATTCTTTTTTCATAATTCAGGCATAAAAGGGTTAATTGGAAAAAGAAATTATTGAAAAAAAAAACCCAAACAACTCAAGTCATAGTTGCTCCCATTTTTCACTGCTGTCCCATAAACAATATGTGTTTTATTTAGACAAATAAATTTTAAGACATGTATCAACAAAACTCCAGTTTTTTTCTTTTTATTATATTGTAGCGTACTCCTCATTTTTTTGAGGGAAATAAAGAAAATAAATAAATAAAATAAATCCAACCAAAATTCTTTAGTAGTGATATTAACCAGGACTTTCCACCAAAACGACTATTCATCGCCAATTTTTTAAGTATATTCAAATTTTATCCAAAACTGGAATTGCAATTTTAAACGCAGGCCAATACTAATTGAACGTACATGAAATATTGATAGTTGTGTTGCTAGAGCAACACTTTGGTTTTAGCTTATTTTTATGGCAAGAGAACCCTACTGTAGAAGTTTCAAGGTCCTATCTACAAAAGTGTGGAATTTTGTATTTTTTGCCAGAAGGCAGATCACGGATGCGTGTTTATTTTTATTTTTTTATTTTTTTTCCCCAGGGAGGATCGTATCAACCCAGTTGTAATAGAATGTTGCAAGAGGGTTCATTCTAACGGAAATGAAAAGTTCTAGTGCACTTTTTAAGCGACAAAAAAATTGGAGGGCCCCTAGGCCTCCTCCCACGCCAATTATTTTCACAAAGTCAACGGATCAAAATTCTTTTATAATGCTTGTTTTAGGACTGTTTCTCGGTTTCACGGCTTTGGCTTTTAAGTATGGTAAAAAAAACATAATATGAAAGAAAAACTGACGTGGTATGTAATTTGAAAATAGAAAAATACGAATTATCGAGGCTAAACTATATAAACGAGTTGCGGAATGATTTGAGATTTAATCTTATAATATAAGCTTTAAATAGCAACAAAGACCACACTGCCTTTCCATAACAAACAAACACAGCTTAGAAACAATTCTCGATTTCATGCAACTTTGGCAATTACTACATAAACAAAAAAGTTTTTTTTTAACTGAAAGTAAGAAGCGAGATTAAAACTTGAAACGAACAGAAATTACTTCGTACATGAAAGGGGGCTGCTTCCTCACCGACGCCCCACTCTTTACGGTGAAGTTTGACTCTTTTTCTCAACTCTACTTTTTAAAACATTAAAAATCTTTAGCGTAAAGAGCGGGGCGTTGAGGAGGGAGTAGCCCCCTTTTATTTACGAAGTAATTTTTATTCGTTTTAAGTTTTAATGTCGCTCCTTATTTTCTTTCAAAAAAAGCTGGCAACCCCCGAGGAAGCTGCTCAAAACGAATGTATTCAAGCCGAAGTAGCTGAGTTGCTAAAGCGTTTTGTTTCAGGTTCTAGGTCCGAGAGGCTCCAGGTTTGAACCTTGGATTTAGCATTAATACAAAAGAAGGAAAAAACAAAAAAAGGTAAAAACTACAAAAAAAACTAAAAAGAAAATACTAAAAAATCTAAAAAAGCTAAAAAACTAAAAAACAAAACAAAAAAAAGGTAAAAACTACAAAAAAACTAAAAAGCAAAAAAAAACTAAAAACTAATGATATAAGTAAGTATCTTAGGATTTTTAAAGTCTTTTTCCGAGTTTCTTAGTGTTTCCTATAGAGTGGGCCTAACTATAGACTAATATCATTAAATATATTTATCCCAAATTGTATGTATGCAATAAATTTTCTATACATGGCTCTTTTCTTCAAATTGATTTGATGGCAAAAAGGAAATACTAAATCAAATTCAGGATAGGAAATTTTCCCTGCATATAGACCATGAATATCAGGGAGCACTAATGCTATCATTTTATAGGTTATGGGAGAGTGGTGTACCTGTAAATTTGTAAAAGTTAATTTGCCATAAATATGAAGAAATGTTTGATGATTTCTGTGCCAAGTTTTAATCTGTTGAACAAAATTTGAACATTTTCCTCTGTCTGAATTGATGTTTTTTTATTCTATGGATTCAGTTTCAGCCCCTCCCAGCTCTTCATCACCATCAGTATATCTCATGAAGCTTTAAAAATCTGAAGCGTAGATACAATCAACAAATTTCTTTTTGTTGAGGAATCAATTCTGGAGTCAATAATTCATTTTTAATGACAGTTTTGAACACTTATATCTTTGATGTTTAGAGGATATTTCTTAGTCATAATGTTCAAAATAAATAAAAACCTGTGGATTATTAGTAAGAAGCCATTTCGGCAGTTGCAAAATCATACATTTTGTAAAATAATTTCTCAAAATCTAAAATATCTTGCCTAACTGCAACGTATACATGCAGAAATACCCTAGAGATACTAAAAGCACTTAAAAAATCAAAATGTACTTCAAAAAGTATGTTTCAAGGCCTTATTACAATTTTTTTTAAATTTTTAGTATTGCGCAACATTTCCATCCCCCGTACCAGTCGCCTTTTCTGTCTTCATCGGTCATGTCTTCAGTAACACTGCTTGAACAGATGTTATACAGATCCTAACTGTAATTTTCGTTAGTATTTCAGCTATTGGCCTATCTTGAGTCTCGCATCTCTTCCATCAGGTGTCAAAAAGCATGAATTCTTCCACATTCTGTATCGGCTTCCCATCCAGCCTAACCTACCAAGGAACAGCTAGATTGATACACATTGTTTGAGTTCTGATGCACAATATTTCAGTTCTAGAGAATAAAACTCCCTAATAAAAAAAAAAAAATTCTATCTTGTGATCCAGCTGGTAAGTAACGAGATGGGAGTGGAGTATATCTGGAATCTTGGCATTTATATACCTACCAGAAGGGTCTGTCATATCTGAACCAAGATAGTAAACGCTAGTGTCCTAACTGTATCTTTAGGCCATCCAGGATAATGTGACCTCAGCTGAAGAGGAGAGGGGATCCCTGAATTCTCTCAAATGGCATATCTAACAAAAAAGGTCATTAGACTGCAACCTAACTTGGTGGAGAACCAGAACAAGCGTCCTGGCTGGCCCCCTCCGACGCTCAGTTTTATCTAAAATCAACAAATCAAAATTTTGAGATAGCCATTTTGTTCAGAATAGTCGAAAAACATGATAACTATGTCTTTGGGGCTGACTTACTCCCCCACAGTCCCCAGGGGAAGGGCTGCAAGTTACAAACTATGACCAGTGTTTACATACAGTAGTGGTTATTGGGAAGTGTACAAACCTTTTCAGGGGGATTTTTTGGCTGGGGGTTGAGGGTAGGGGCTACGTGGGTGGATCTTACCTTGGAGGAATTTGTCATGTATCAGAGACCGGACCAGATTAAATTAGAAACAGTCGTTTTCCCGATTTGACCATCTGGGGGGAGTGGGGGCAGGTTAATTTGGAAAAAATAGAAAAAATGAAGTATTTTTAAATTATGAGCGGTTGATGGAATCTTAATGAAATTTGATGTTTGGAATGATATTGTGTCTCAGAGCTCTTATTTTAAATCCCGATCTGATGACATTGGGGGGAGTTGGATGGGGGAAACCTAAAATCTTGGAAAACACTTAGAGTGGAGGGATCGGGATGAAACTGGATGGCCTGAATCCCTTAATACACTTTGCGGCATGAAACGGAAACCAGCACCGCTGCTAGGCATTTCAAAAACCAAGGCCATATCCATTACCTTTACTATTGCACAGAATATCTGAGGTTTGAGAATTTTAAACTGGGAATAATCTAAATGAACTTCCTAAGAAAAATGGGTAATAAAAATCCACCTTTTCAACCATTCAAATTTTGTACCAAAATACCACTTCTTTACACTACCCAATTAAGGGGATATTTAACAATTTGGAATAAAAAGTGTTTCGTTTTTAAACGTTCAAATATAACTCATAATATCCATAGGACTAATATACGCAAAATTAATGAATTTTCTATTTTATTCCTATAGGGAATCTTATGTTAATTATCAAATTCTATTAAGTTATTCAAAGATCTTTCTTTTTTCTGTGAGAAATTTTGCTCCTTGTTTTCTCTCGACGAACCAGAAACAAACACATTGAATTTGGACCTAATAAGCCTCTTTAAACATTTTTAGCATAAATGTAGTAAGTAATTAAATAACAAAAAAACAAGTTTATTTTTAAATGAAAGTAAGGAAACCCACTTATTTTAAAAAATTAGCAAAGTCCTTTCTTCTTTATTCTTTTGGTAACCCACTCCTCCCACCCTCCGTCCAAAAAAAATAAACCATGATATAGCCCTGTCCATAAATCAATGTTTCGAAAAAAAAACATCTTATTAATAAATTGGTTCATTTGATTTTCAAAATACCGTAAAAAAACGAAAATAAGGATGTGTTCCTTTTTTTGTTCATTGCTGTTTTGAAAAGTTTAAAAGGGGGCTAAGCTATTCGGCATCAGCCATACATTTCAACCTTTCTACTTTTGAAGCTTTGCTCACGATGGATTCGTAGTGATTGGTGAATTTTGGCTCACTATCTATTATTACTCCAAGGTTCCGCTCAAAAGATATTTATGGCATTAGACTGGTGCTAAAGCTATAGGGTGACTAGAAATTCTGCAGCCCAAGCCAGAGATCCATGCTCAGTGTGCTCTTCAGATAATATTGTTGTTGTTTGTATTCATTAAATCTCAGTTAAATATGGTGAGGATTAGCAGCCAGAGTTATGATGGCATCTTCATGTGTAAGAATCTCCAAAGGATAACATTTTTTTTTACCAGTAGTCTCAAAATACGCTGTTTTCTTAAATTAACTTTACTCTGTTTTTCCTGACATCCGATTAGTGTCGTTACTTTTAAAATACACCGTTCATACAAGCTTGCCCCAAAATATAATACAATTTCTAAAATATGCGCAATCTATGTTGCTATTTCTAAAATTGCAGTACGTACAAGCCAAGGCTACGTTTGAAAATAGTATTTGTGACAAAAGCTCCTATTTCTAGAAAAAGAAATCACAAAGTCAAACAAAATCTCAAATAGGGATTTAGTAGTAATTAGATTTTTTTTTCACTCAAGGCTGGCGATTGAGTGTTGTGCCTCGTAGTGCTGATTTTATCTGTATTTGTAGGCATTTGAAATTTCTATTTTTTTATTTCTATTATTGATTAACTTCCTACATGGTTAGACAGGAGCCGGTCTAGAAAAAAATCTTGGGGGGGACCACTGGACCAATGGCGTCAGCGTGACTTGAGGTGGGCACCAAATTGACAAGTTTATTTTAAAAAAGATTTAGAAAAGAAAAAAGAACGGAATAAGGGTGCCTTTAACTTTTTTTTGTGGCGATTGAAAACCAGTTCGATCAACAGACATTGAGAAACCTTGATAATAACCAAACTGAAAAAAAAGTATTTCGCAATCCCAAATAAATGGAATAAATGGTTCAGTAAAAAAATACATTTTCACAAATGGCGTAACAGAAATCTAGATTTTTTTGGTTGGGTAATTTTTTTTCTCAATTTTCATTGAAGAAGATTTTTATTTATTTATTCTGTTTAATAATTAATATATATTTCGTTACTTTGGTTCATCTTTATATAAAAAATCAAGACAGTGTCCTCAGCATCAGCCAAAGTTTTCAAAAGGAGATTCAATGAAGGGTAGGAAGCCAAACCTTTAAGATATAACTGAAGCTGCCCATCATAGTGTCTCATAAATAGTGATTAATATGTATGTATATATTTAAAAGAATTGGGCTAGGATGATGATGTTGCTTGTCATGCCCAACCTACTTATACTCTATCCAAAATTGATAGTATTCAGTGGTGTCTACTCTAAACTACAAAAGAATAGTTCCCATGTTCATACCTTTCTGTGGTCATTGTTACCTGTAATATCAGAACAAAAATGGGAACAAATAGTGTACAGACTCCACACATGAGTAGGGTTAATATTGTTTCGCTCGAGAAATATTATTGACACAGTGACGCGATATGGATAAACGCTGTATGGAGAGCTATAAAAACATGAGAAATCAGATGGCAGATTCAAAACTTCTCGAACTGATCGAGAAAATGCCTGAGATAGCGAAGGCGGTGAGTGAGTTCGATTCGCCTGAGCTTCAGAAGCTGGCCTTTGAGGCGATGCTTAAAGCTGCATCGGCCGAATCTACATACCATATGAGCTCTTTGCTCGTCCGGCTTCGTCACAAGTGCCATATGAGCTCTTCTCTCCTGTTTTGTTAGTTTCTGTCAGCTTAGCACGAGACAAGACAAAGAGAAATGGCAGAATACGTGGGAAATTTATTATTTGGGCACGTAAATATATTTGCACATTAGGGGGATGGGGTAATGTACTTGGACAGTGTGAAGTCGGAAAAAAATTCTTACTTCATAATATGCAGAATAGTTGTACCGAACACTCTAGGCATGCAGACCCGTTATACTTTGCCTCCATAAGATGTGAACCTGTTTCCTTCTAGCCTTTTCCTAGTGCATTGAAGAAGGGATGCGCTTATCCTCCCGAAATAATTGCTTTCTTCATTCAGTATCTTTGTTGGCCTCAAAAAACTCCTTTTTGATCTTCATTTTCTCTAATTAATTTGTTGATATCTTAAGTCTAATTATCTCATTACCTCTTGATTGATGCATGCTAATTCCCCTTTTTGTTGTATCTAGGACATACCCCCCCCCCCCCCCTGAAGCTATCATAGGTCTATTCATACCTGAAAACTGCGGACGCTTACGGGCGGCCGGGATCGGGACTGGACGCGCCGGTGGATCCCGGGTGGGACGCATCTAGGCGGCGGGGGCTGCTGCCTCGGGCGCGGCCGGCTCCTGCTTCTTCTTCTTCCAGCGTTTGTAGAGGAAGCGCAGGGCGAAGATGATGAACACGAGCACCACGATGGCGATCAGGCCGGCGGCGATCGCGAACACGATCGCCAGCACCGAGCCGAGCAGGCACACCAGGTCCTCGAGGAACGAGAGCACCGGGTTGCCGACGCCCGCCGTCGTCGCCTCTTTTCGAAGGTAATGTAGTCTTAGTTGCGACCCAAAATTTTCACAGAGTTGTGTTTCATTTTATCCTCAATTATAAAGGCCTCCAATAAACTATTTCCGTCTGGAAATCTTGATTGGACGGATTTCTGGACGGAGTGGGGTTTCCTATGATAATTTCTATTATAACTCCGAGCTCATCTAAGCCATGGCGAAGCTTGAGTCCCTATCTCCTTTTCTTCTAATAGTAACGCCCAAACGTAACTTAATCTGTTATACAGGGTGGGCCAAAAGTCACTGATCCGAGTCTATTTAGTTTCTGAGTAAAACGACGGTTTTATTTTGAAAAAGCCTAAAAAAAGGTCTCAAGCGGTAGATTCATCTAATTTATAGCTCGATACTGAAAAAATCCTCTCCCATCTCTGCATATGTAGCATACTTCCCCTTTCTCGTTTTAGAAAAAATTTTCAATCTAAATTTCATATATTTTCAGAACTTTGAAAATTAATTTGAATGGCAAAAGAAATAAAAAATTAAAATCACAGTCCAGCTGCCCAAAATAACCCTCTTTGCATCGATGCTCAGACATCTAATCTTTAGTTTCTCTGTATTAGATAGCCCATTCCCCATTAGTGAAACATAATAAATAGCTAGTGAAGCAACTACTGAATAAAATGTGAGAAAACTTTTCAAATCTATTTTCTCTTTGATGGTACCAACAACCTTTGACTTGAAGGGCAACTTACTTACTTAAAGTTACTTAAGTTGTTTAGCACCATCTGGCAGTTGACCTACCTGTTCGATGCCCTCTACTTGCTTGATGGGTTAGTAGTCGGTTGATCTTTTAGTTATGTTGACCACTCAGCAAAGAATTATCCTTGATACTAGGGCGTTTATCCCCCCTTTTCATGATAAAGTACAGCTTTTAATGGATCAATTTTGGAAAATATCATTTTTCATTCAAATCGACGTTCTCGCAATAGAAGAACTACCCCCCACAGCATCCATATTGCATTGTTAGCCCTAAAATTTCCCTTTCAGTGGGATATAAAATATTAATCACTGGTTCTAAATCGCTATGAACATAACCTGAGCCTAAACCGTGCTTTTGAGGCTTCAGTCTTCTTCCCCCCATCCGCTACAATACTACAAGAAATAAAAAACTGATTTAATCTTGATTCCATAACCTCTTCCAGATCTTCTTTCGAACAGTCAAGAAAAGGAAGATTCTCAAACAGAAGAGAAAACAGAGGCAGATCGATGCATCGAAGTGTATAATGAAACTGTTAGGCAACGCTCATCGTCAAGATCGCCACGGGTATGTTTCACCGTTATTCAGTATTCAAAAATTTAAGGAGTGTGATTGCCTAAGAGCTGAGATTCCGGGTGCTGTCAAAGCAACTCAAAATAAAGTTGTGAAGAATTATGAATTATTTCTCACTCCCCCCTCATTTTTGTTCTTCTGCATTGTACTTTTTCAATCAGAAAGTCTATCTGTTTTAAATTATATGAAAAGGCACAAAAATCCAAATTTAGGCTTTGGCCTAATGATTCCCACGCACTTTGATGACTATCAACGGTTCCCTAGACACAAAATTTCCCAACCCTTGAACAGATTTAGAAAATAAATACTCTTGTGACAGCAGGTAATTGGAGTGGATGATCAACTGTACCCAGATATGTGTGACGAATCTACTGATTTATCATAAAAAAAAGCTGAAATTACAATTAATGCAACGGCTGCACGATAGAATGGCGCTCTTTTTTTAAGAAATGCCTGTAAACCTGACTTTTTTGGCTTTTCAACTTCGTCTTTTTTCTTATCTTTGGCCATTTTTTCCTGATTTTCTAGTGTTTTGCTGTTAAAATTAAAACTTCCCAAGGAAATTGAATCATTCCGTTCTTTTTTGTGTAGGGTTTTGTGTTTTCTCTTACTATCTCTTTGAGTTCTTTTCGTTGAGATCTTCCAAGCTCATCTAGTTTTTCTTTAATCGGCTTTGCTTTATTTTATTAGCATTAACCAAACTTCACTTCTCGAGTATTTCCCGTATAAGACTTAAGTACCAAAACTTTTTATATATTTAATTACCCCAAGAATACAATAATTTGATGCCTATTTGCTTAAAACAATAAAAGCTGAACTCAAATGTTTTAAAGGAGAATCAGTAAATTAGACACTTGAAAATAATTATTAAATATATCTTTTATAGCAATAAATACTTTCAGTAGAGCACTTTAAAATTTAAACGTGAAGAGTGGGAGTGAGAAGGTATCATCCAATCCTTTTGTTACTGCAAGGCGAAGGTTTATTACTGTTTTTCGTTTCTTTTTCCTTTTCGGGAAACTTCTTCTTCTCAGGGAATTAATCGATATCTATCAGTTTATTGGTTTTGCTATAATTTTCCATAATTATTTTGTAAAGAATATTCACTCGTTTTACTTTTTCAATCTTCACCTTCCCTAGTTTGCTTTGTGTTCAACCGATTCAATTTGAGAACATTATTGAGAGATGTTGTCTCTTGTCACCCCACCTCTTTAACCTATTCCTCAACGCAGCGCTCCGCTCTTTTCGCTAAAGTTTGACTCTTTTTCTTAAATCTACATTTTAAAACAGTAAAAATCTTTTTTTTTGTTTAATTTCGTTTGTTTAAGTGGACGTTTTTGAATTAATGCATGGTTTGATCTTGGCTCTCCGCATATAAATAATTAAAACGAAATTTGCATATTAATTTGTTGGGGCTAAATGGGTTTTTCATAGTTTTAATCGGAAGATTTTAAGAAAAAACGAGCGAGGGAGGAGGCCTAGTTGCCCTCCAATTTTTTGATTACTTAAAAAGGCAACATCGTAACTGTGAATCGGATGTTCAGCATACACAGTATTCGTTCGAATTCATACACAGCATTTGGCATAACACAGCGTTTGAATTGTGTACATAGGTTATCCACATTTTTGGATATAATCCATAAAGTACGGTAAAAAACACTGAATATGCGGTCGTTACTTAAAACGCTACAGATAATTCAGATATTATCAACAATGTGCACGGGTACTCCAATGTAAGTAGGTCCAGAGACAACTCTGAGGGCGTTCTTGCATTGTTGAAGTTGTGAATTCCAGAGAAGGCATCGATGCCGATGTGATCACAGCTTGGCAACACCAAGCGATTCTGGTGTGCCGTGTCCCCATGCTGCGTGGGCACGACGCGCAACTTCTGGTCGCCGCCGACGTCACCACGCCCGAAGAAGTCGCCGAATATGATCCCGGCGATCTACTGGAATTGATCGACCCGATCGCCCGCAGCAATGAAGGCCAGCGAATCCTTCGCGGCGGACAGCTGCCGGATCTGGAGGAGATCACCGAGTGGATCCGGTATGCGGCGCTCAGCCGTGAATTGTTGGCCGCGTGTCAAGTTTCATCAAGATCCGACCACCCATTCGTAAGATAAAGATGCCTCAATTTTCACGTTTTCCAAGATTTTTGATCTCCCCCTCCAAGTCCTCCTAATGTGACTGGATCTGGTCGGGATTTGAAATAAGAGCTTTGAAGCACAAGATCCTTCTAAATATCAAATTTCATTAAGAAATTCTGATCATCTGTTCGTAAGTTACAAATACCTCATTTTTTATAGTTTTTCCGAATTGCCCCCCCCCTCCAACTCCCCCAAAAAGAGCGGATCCGGTTCGGTTGCCGGTACCCCCTTCATGGAAAATTCCCTTCCCCCATAAAAAAATTATCCATGGAAAGATCCTTCCACGTAACCTTCGTAACCTGATCGGTTGACTTTGGGAAAAAATTAGTGTGAAGGGGGCCTAGTTGCCCTTCATTTTTTTAAATTGTCTTTTTTCACAATTCATTAATAAAGATAGCTCAAATCCAAGGGCTGTTGAATTTGAATGAAACGTAATTTTAAAGAACTTCAAGATGTTAGTGTAAAGAACAAGGGTTGAGGAAAGGGCAGCCCTCCTAATAAAATTGGTTTTTATGGAACCGGCTACGGAACCAAAAATTTGGCCATCTTACATTGCTGAGCCTAATGACGTGTTTATTCTGAATTTATAATTTACATATTAAATGAGCTTTCTTTTTATTTTGTTCAAAAAAAATGTAATTGGAAAACTTATCAATTTTGACAACACAAGCCTCAGAAAGGGTGATGACTTCAGCCACATTTAGAATTTGGGGCAAGTCCATAGTACAATATCTGAAGAGATAGTACTGATTACCCAACCTATAACAACACTTGGATATTAGAACCTTTTATCACAAAGCTTGGAGAATGAAAAGAATCATTTTGGTGTTTTTGCAATAAACAGTAAAACAACAGTATATAAAAGTAAGTAAAAGGCGTGCAATCAACAACTGTCTACATTTGTTTCATTCGTTTTTCATTTAATTTTCGTTTCTATTGACAAGCTTCACTCTTTACTTACCGTCCGTTAGCATGAGCGGTTGGCTATTAAAATATGAAAATTAATTAAAATTTTAATCATAAGTTTTCCTCAAACGTCTTTTAAGTTTTACATCGGTTACACTCTAATTCTGAGATGGAAACAAAAGGGTTAAGGAAAATGTTTCTTCTTAAGAACTATCTCTATATACAATCTTCCTACCGTAAAAACTGAGCCCCCCCTGATTCCCCCTAATCAGGGAAAATTCAGGTACAGACTATTTACAAGGTCGGGGAATAGGGGATTTAAACGGAAGATTTAACTCGGGATTTAATTTGAGGATTTAACGGGAAATTTTCATGCGGATTACTTTGATTCCGGTAGCAATTAAATTAAACAACAAGTTTTATTTTTAACCGAAAGTAAGTAATTAGCACACTTTATGTCTAATATCATGATTAAAACTTTCCTCGAGTAAAATTGGTGTTCATTTTCTTGAACCATGCTCGTTTAATGTACGTCTTTATGGCTATCAAATAATCTTACGTGTTCAGTCTATACGTTTATATACTATTGTCTTTCTTGGAAACCCTTTCAGTTTTATATTTGGGTTTTTTATTTGGGTACATCTGACTAACACAAACTGGGTAGCTTGCATTTAATTAAGTGAGTCAATTAAGTAATTATTTAGTAAGTAATTAAGTAGATTGTAAATCTAGTCGAAACGTATCCCACCATCATGCAAAAGGTAAATTGGTTTGTTTTTCATTGTTTAATTTCAAACTTAAAGTGTACTTCAAAATCTTGGTGATCCTTTTTTTATATGTTGAAAATGTAGCCTACTTACTTTAATATTCGTATCTTCTTTTACATTTTTTTTCTGGGGTAGGGTGGGTCTTGGTGACACTGGGACCAGAGTTGCCACCAGGTAAAAAATAAAATCAGTAACATCTTAAGAGCAAAAAAATCCTTAACTTTTAAGAATTTCCTTACTGAAAATTGGTTATCGGTGACCTAATCGAAATATTTGCTTTTTATTTTTAGTTTCTTTCCTTGACTACTTTCTTTTTACTCTAGTTGAGCTAGTATAATTATTGGGACACCATTGAAAATTTTGAAATTTTTTTTTTATAGTACCATGGAAATAATGTGTCCCACCTTTCACAAATCTCGATAAGCATCGGTTGCTTCTCTAATTAACAAGTGGCACTTGTGAAGAGAGATCGAATCTGGTTCGGTTATGTCAATCACGTATCTAGAACTTGTGCCTATTTCGCGCAAGGATTATCTGAGTGATAGATCATGTGAAAACAAAAGGATTTTAAAGAAAGTGGAGAAAGCCTTAAAAAATGAACTAAGGAGGTGCAAAGTGGAGCCCATGGATAAAATTGCCGAGGCCTAGAAGATGCAGCTAGACGGCATAATAGTAAAATATATTACTGGCATGTTAATAAATTGAGAGGGAGTAGCAAATCCGAACCTGTCCCAGTTAAAGATAGGAACGGAGCTACAATTAGTCATAATGATAGGGTTAACGAGAGACGGTCATAACATTGATCTAGATAAAAACTTGAACAAAAAATTATAATAAGAAAATCAGATAAGACATAGATGACTGAAATACACAGAAAACAGACCTGCAATTCTATATTGTTCTTGGCAAGGTCAGATTTCTCTCCCACTCCATAGAGACGTCCAAATCTTTCTTCAAGGAAATAAATTTTCAATTTCAAGTTGAAATTTTCCTTTCTAAGCTCTTCTAATTGTTCTTCTAGTTCTCTGACACATCTCCCGGTAGATGTATTTGAACGACCTGGAGAGGATTTTCCTGGTGATCTTTTTCCTCCAGATCCCCGCAGCGCATTAAACTCCTATTGTGGGTAAATAAGGTGCTTTACTGAAAACTATATATGACTTGAATATTCTTTAGACTTTGACAGTTCGGGAAAAGGGCAGTATCCACACTCTGGTTTGTAGTGAAGCTATAATTGTCTTTACCAGTCTTGGAAAAAACTAATAAAAATAAACTGAATATTTGATATACAATGACATTAATTGCCGGTAGCTCATCAGTTCAAAATTTAATTTTACTCTAATGTTCAAGTTAATTTTCAATGTTAATTCTAACCTAACCTTGCGTCTTTGAGTTTTGTCTTTGTGGCTATGAAACCAGATTTTCTCATAAAATGTACCTGCATCGTAGTTTGTTTCACAAAAGAACCTAACTTCACTTATTGAGTGTGCTCTGAATTATACAGAAGTACCAACGATTGAATTACACTGTAAATTGAATTATTAAACTTTAAAATGTGTCGAGCTAAACCATAATTAGGTGAATAACTTTTACTTTTGTCAAAAACGTTATACTGGTTAAATTTAGTTAAAATATTATTTCATTTGCCGTTGTTTTTTTTCCAGAAGAATATACCTGGTGGATGTTCATGAATATTATTGGACCATGGTTGTACTGGTGGTTGAGTTGATTCCACTTTTTGAAGTTGATGTGATGCATGATTTTTCAGAACATTCTGAAGACGAGGTGGAGCAGCAGTGTTATGCTGTTGTTTATTAGAATTAGTTGATCCATTTTCTAAAGTGCCATTCGATGGAGTAACATTATTTGGCATCACTTTATGTTGGGCAAGAGATGAATTATTAGTTGTGGTCGTAGTATTCTTTTTCGTGAGTAATTTGCGTTTTGCTGCATGTATATTTATTGAGTATGACGTCATGTATTAAAATGTAACTTCCTTATAATGTAATGACGTCATACTGAATATATATGTATTCATATTTTTCTTTTTTTTCAGTTTTTGCTTTTTAGGTTCTTTACTTTTTTTAGTTTTTTTCTCTTTTTTAGTTTTTCTTTTTTTTTTAGTTTTTTTCTTTTTTAGTTTTCTTTTTTTTCTTTTTTATTTTTTTAGTTTTTCTTTTTTTAGTTTTTTCTTTTTTTTTAGTTTTTTTCATTTTTGTTAATTTTAGTAAGGGAGACAGTAGTGATGTTTCATTAAAAAAAAAATAAAATCGCACATGCGTATGTGAACAAAACATGCGGGGAACGGGACCGACACTAATTAGCGCCACTAAAATGGCCACAAGAAGGCCAACTGTGGTTGTAGGGAAAAGAATCAATGGCTAAAGGATATGAAAGAAAGAATTTCCCGAAGAAGCACAATGGTCCCTCCCATGTCAATTCTTTGAGAACCCTGTGTTTTTTTTTTGTGTGTTTTTTTTTTAGTTTTTTTTATAGCGTCATAGCCTTTCCACCGTCATGTATCAGGAATATTTCGTCTTAGGAACACAATTTCGAAATTACAAGAGACAACCTCCATTCTCTTGTATATATTAAAAAATGGACAAGTGATTTGTACTTGTCAGAGGTCTGGACTTAACATAAAATTTTTCTGTCAAATATTTATATTTTTGATGTAATTCCGCCAAAAAGAAATACAATATATTGCATCATAGCCTTTTAGCTGTCTTGCATCAACAATATTTATATATGAATATCCGGAAAAAGACCTCGATTGGGGGAGTTTGAGGGGGAGGGTTAATTCTGAAAAATTGGAAAAAAGAGGAATTTTTAACTTACGAAGAAGTGATCGGATCTTAATGAACTTTGATATTTGGAAGGATATCGTGTCTCAAAGTTCTTATTTGAAATCCCGACCGGATCCGGTGACAATGTGGGGAGCTGGTGAGAAGCCTGAAATCTTGGAAAACGCTTAGACTGGAGGGATTGGGATGAAACTGTGTGGGAAAAATAAGCACAAGTCCTAGATACGTGATTGATATAACCGGAAAGGATCTGGTCTAATACGCTTATTTTAGCTGAGTCATGACTCTTTACTTGAATACCACCAGGGTAACATTACCCTTCATACACCACTTTCACATAATCTCCCTTTACAATAGTATCAAATACTCCGTCCTCTGTAGGCTGCTCATTTTCTTCCTATCCTAGGTAAAGAGATGAGTTATTGTTGTCATCATTCATGGAAAACTTTGATTGCTCTCATATTTTTTCACCGCTACTTTCTGGACTGCTTTTGGCCTTGCAACTTTGCTTCTTTTTCAATTTTTGTTTTCTCGTACCCTTTTTCTTTTTTTTTATTTTAGCACATCCTCGCAAGCTCCGCTTTTGTTGTGCTATTATATATAAATGATTATTTTCAATAAAATTATTCTACTACTACTACTACTGCCACTACTACTACTACTACTACTACTACTACTACTACTACAAGATTAAAAGAAAGAAACGTGTGTGAAAATCAGCAGGAAACAAGCTAAACACATGTAACGTACAACAGCCGAAGATAACATAGCTTTCCTTGGAAGGTGTAGTTATCTTGGGGAATGAAAATATTGTTAACATAAAAAGTAAAACTAAAGCTATCATTTGACGCTTGGTACGACAAAAATATATAAATGAACACGATTCTCTAAAGCTATGTAAAGCATAAGACGTAAAGGTTAAGCTATCAAAAAATACTTGGTAAAGAGAAAAGAAATAAATTAACGAGAATCATTTTGTAGAGCTTTTTAAAGCATATACAGTAAAGATAAGGATATCAAAAGATATCTGGTAGCAACAAAAACGAATGAACGACCGAAAATCCGTAAAGCAATGTAAACCCCAGAATATTAAGTAAAGGCAAAAAATACAAAATTCTACATTTTTGTAGATAAGAGCTTGAAACTTCTACAGTTGGGTTCTCTGATACACTGAATTTGATTGTGTGATTTTCGTTAAGATTAAATTACTTTTAGGGGGGCTTCCCCCTATTTTCTCAAATAAGGCAGAATTCCTCAGGCTCGTAACATTCGATGTTGAAAACTAAACTTGACGAAACTTGTATATTTAAAATCAGCATAAAAATTCGATTCTTTTGATGTAAGTATTCACATTAAAATTCCGTTTTTTAGAGTTTCGGTTGTAAAATTTTACACGGGGGTTGAGGAGGGGGATTTCGAGGGATCATTTGAAAAACGGCCAGAACTTAAAAAACACACATTTTTCCACTCAAGGTAAGGAGAGATATCAGAACTTAAAACGAACAGAAATTATTTCATATATAAGGGGGACTGCCCCTTCCTCAATCCTCACTTCTTACACTAAAGTTCTCTATTGTCGCAATTCTTGAAGAAAGACTGCTCAAACACAAAGGCTGCTTAATTTGAAAAAAGAGTATTTCTGAAGAAACTTTGAGACTTTAACCACAATATGACATGAATTTTGTCGTTAGTTGCATCAAAGTTTTGTTGTTTTTCAGATGAAATCGGGTGGCACTCCAACTGCGAATCCAGAACTTCGGTCTGTTTCAGAGAAAGCTATTATGTTTGAATCAGCTGCTACGCCAAGGCCAAAGCTGAAGGATCCTGCAGAGCTAACTCTATCAGAAAGGAAGAAGTTTTTCGAGTCTCAGATGCAAACAAGAGATTCGCCGAAGATCAACTCACCCTCTCATCCATCTCCTAAAGCTGCATTAGTGACATCTGTATCACTTGTATTTTTGTTCTGTTTTTATTTTTTCATTTTCTTTATAAGTTTAGTTTGCCTGTTTGTTTTTCGCTGATAAATTCTCCGGGGCGTGAAATCAAAATGTTCAGACTTTTATTATCATTATTAGTGAAAAAAAGTTTGTTTTACTATTTTCTATTGTCTTATTTGAAATGCTATATCCGTTTTTCCGAATTTCGTTTCGCTTTATTAGCATTGAAAAACTTTTTGGTGCATCAGTGAGCACTTTTTACATTAAATAATTAATATTTATAGATTGTAATACGCTGAATCTGATTGAGTGATTTTCATTAAGATTCTGTGACTTTTAGGGGGTGTTTCCCCCTATTTTCTAAAAAAAGGCAAATTTTCTCAGGCTCGTAACTTTTAGGGGGTAGAACTAAACTTGATTAAACTTATATATTTAAAATTCTATTGATGTAACTATTGGTCTTAAAATTCTGTTTTTTGGATTTTCGGTTACTATTGAGCCGGGTCGCTCCTTCCCACAGTTCGTTACCACGAACTGTTTGATTATCATTGTCACTTGTCTTCTAACCGCAGATTAATGGTTAATTCCAATGAAGCAATACGAGCAAACAATAGTAAGGAAAAGAACGAAAATTCATGTAATCAAGGCTTCTTCCAATACTAAATTTTTTGGATCTGGTTAAGGTGATCAAAATCAAAAACTTCTTTTTTTTTAGGGTTTAGTCTACTTTTTTGCATAACAATGGACTATGTACTCTTTGCATCTATATGGCTTTTTGTTCTTTGATAAAAAAAGAAATCTTCTGGTTAAGCCCCTGAATTCTACATAAAAATAAATTGCCGAATTTCTTATGCATTTCATGAAACTGTGAAGTTTATTGAATGCAATACTTTTGGTAGTACAAAAAAAACTACCAATATTTTTAATATATTAATCATATGTATCAATATATTAATTTACTTATTACGATGATTCCAAATATACAAGTTTCGTCTTGCCCATCCAAAGCTACGAGCCTGAGAAAATTTGCGTGATTTTTGAAAAAAGGGGGAAACCCCCCTAGAATTAATAGAATTTTAATGAAAAACACATCACCAGGTTCAGCGTATCATAGATCCCTACTTTAGAGGTTTCAACCTTTTCATTCTTTCTTTCTCCGTGTTGCCCTTCTGAACGGAGACCCGTCCGGAGCTCGCTTCACCCGACATACAATTTCATATTCAGCCATTCAGTGCGGACAGTCCTGCGGAAGGGCCACATACCTTCTCTGCCTTTACAGCGTCCGTTCTACAAATGCGCCCGGAAAGCGCAGGCCATTTGGAACTGACATCTGCTGACATGCGGGATTAGCCGAAAATTCACCCGAATTACCTTTCGACCCAGCATGAGTGTGACACGCTGGTCGAAGGCATCCGCATATGGGAAAAGTGTATTTATATCGACCATTACCATCAAGAGGTTCTTTAATTGTCTATATTATTATTATTTAAAATCGTGGGATTTTTTTTCAAACCTTGAGATGTTTCGTAAGTGAATTTCGGATAGCTATAAAATAACAGAAGTAAACCCAGCATATATTTTACGCAAAATATCCAAAAACGGTTGTCCTTCCCTGCCTAGCTTCAGTAAACATTTTAAGGATATACTGGAAAACTTTTCAATGTTAGTGTGAAACAGCAAATATTATTGTGGAAGGTGAACCCCTGCCACCATCTATTGTATTTTCTCTAGGCTGAGATCATGCCTGTACCGCACAGTCAAGTGTTTTTGCGAGATTTTGGGGGTTGTTCCTTAAAATTCAGGGTTAGTGGTGAGACTGATGAGTCAAAAGTGATGAAAGAGAGAGGGTGTACTGGATTCTCATCTGCCACTCTTGAGAGACCTTATAAGTGGCCACGGATCTCCCGTGTTGTTTCAAAACTACTTTTCCGTGTATAAGCAGCGCCGAAGAGCACACATGGCACTGTGACGACAAATCACATAGAGGTATTTTGTCGTCATGGTGTCCATCAGTTCATATTCACCCGAGAGGACGTTGATCAGCTGTTCTTGCGAGATTCCCGTGACGCGTTCCTGGACATAGCGATCACGCGGCTGGGAATGTTTGTACTCGAGAACGAACTCAGGCAACTCTTCGAGTTTCTGCAACTTGCCGATCGCAATCTAATGGTAGAAGATTGGGGCGGCCAGTACCAGGCGGTAGAAGTTTCTGCCAAAACCGGCCATAATGTACCGGAATTATTAGAGAAAATTTTATTAGAAGCACTGTGTGTGTGTGGGGGGGTTATTTTACACCTGAAGACATAATTATTTGATCTTTCAGATATACTGAACAAAATGGCTGTCTCAAAATTTTTATCAGATAATTTGGGGGGAAATGGGCGTGGGAGGAGGTTCAGTTGCCCTCCAGTCTTTATGGTCACTTAAAAATGGCACTAGAACTTCTCATGTCCGTTCGAATAAGGCCTCTCCCGATATTCGAGGACCACTGGGTCGATACGATCACCCCTGGAAAAGAAGTGAACCCAAAAAATAAACAAACAGAACCTACCCGCTGTAAGTAAACACCAAGCTGCCCCATGTCTACCTTGTGCAGACTAAATTTACCTGAAATTAAACTACCAAGCTAACCCAAGTCTACTTTGTGTAGACTAAATTTACCTAAAATTAGACTACCCAGCTGACCCAAGTATACATTATGCAGACTAAATTTACTTAAATTACTACCAAGCTGACCCAATTCTACTTTGTGCAGACTAAATTTACACAACTTTAAACTACCAAGGTGATCCAAGTCTATTTTGTGCAGATTAAATCTACCTAAGTTTCGGTCATTTCAAGGTGACAAAAGGACAGAATTTGTATGAGGCATCATACCTAAATATGGGTTGAGCACTTTAACCCACTGTGGCCTATTGTCACGTATACGTGATGGCAGGTTTCACTGCATGAAAGCCCATCGTCACCTGTGGGGGACGGTAGTATTTTGGTATCAAAAGCCCAGCGCAAGTGACGCTCACTATTGGCTCATTCTCTCGTTGTTCCAACATGATTGGGTAGATAAACAAACACCACTGTGTTCCTGAGACAATAAGCTATTGAATGATACCTAAAATATTTTATTTGTACATCTAAACACAACTACTAATATTACAGAGTTGAATCTGTATTATTACAGTCTGTAATAATTACAAATTGTAATTACGATTTGTAATATTACAAATCTGTATTATTAATAGTTGTGTTTAGATGTACAAATAAACTTCCAAATTAAACTAATTTTTTTTTAGTTCTGTTCCTTTGGCAACTTGTTTCATAACTTTGATCTTTTAATTAATCAAAAATTTATGTGAAAAATATTAATTATAAACTTCCAAGCTACTGAATTCTCTACGAACCAATATTCTGAAACATCAAAGCGGGCTCATTTGAATGGAAATTAAACGTTCTAGCACCCAAAAAGATTGGAGTGACCAAAATGACTTGAGATTACTGGCCTCCGTGCACGTTTTTCCCCCAAATCGTTAAAAAATTTGCCCAGTGTTTACGTAGTTTTTGTTATTGTGACGTATACAGATATTTTCAGGGGGGATGAGAGAGTATTTTGTGCTTGGGTTAAGTTTCCATGGGGATACTTTTATGGGAGGAAAGAAATTGTTGTGGGTGAAACTTCCGTTTTTTTTTTTTTTTTATTATTTACTGAGCAAATGAAAGAAAACGTTCTGTGTTCGATACACACGACTACAAAAAAAAAGTATTAAGGGATGCTTAGGTAGGAAAATAGCTGGACCTAATACTGTGCTATGTAATATCAAAAGTCTGATATGTCTATGTCTATATAATTTATTTTTGGATAAGTATTGGTTTATTGTGCCCTTCAACTTCTTTCTAGGACTGATCTTGGGGAGATAAGGAATATCACCTTCTAAGTAAGTACTGGACCCTTTTTTTGAATAAAACGAACAGATATTACTCCATATATAAAAGGGGCTTTTCCTCCTCAACGCCCCGCTCTTTACGCAAAATTTTGACTCTTTCTCTTAACTCTATTTTTGAAACAGTAAGAAACTTTAGCGGAAAGAGTGGGGCGTTTAAGAGGAAAAGCCCCTTTCACATAAGGATTAATTTCTGTTCGTTTTAAGTTTTAATGTTGCTCCTTACTTTCATTTAAAAAAAAACTTGTTTTTTTTATTTAATTTCTTGACGTTTTTGAATGAATGTATGTTTTGATATTGGCTGATTTACCAAAGTAATAGGATGCAAAGATTTTGGCCGAAAAAAAGTTTTGGGTGAGATATTGGCCGAGAGGTTTTGGCAGGCATTTTGATTTCAAACGTTGTCACCCCCAGAAAAAAAAATGTATTTTTTGTTATTCTTGGGGATTTTCAATCCCCAGGATAGAAGCCTGGATTGCCAATCCAGGGGATTTTTCCAAAGATCTTGGGATTTGAATTTTTAGCTTAAGATCTTGAGAAAAGCAAAAAGCATATTAGGCACCTCCCTTAAAAGTTTTATTAAGACAATGTGGACGGTTACCATGAGTTCAAATCCCATCCCTGTTAAAATGGGCACGAGCTTCCTGTCATCTAATAAAAAGCACGTTTAAATGTAGATGCCTCTTCTGAGAAACACATTTAAAAGCACTGCAACATTTTCTGAAAGGTTGTGATCTACTAAATAAAATCATTTAGGTAGATTAACGTTATTTCCTAAAGCCTTGATGGATATGAAAAATCTGGCCTAGTCTTTGGGCTTTTTCTCTCGCAAAAAGCCATATATAAACTCATTATGCCTATGGCTGGATTCTTGGGACTTAGGACAATACATTTTTCCTCTCTTTCAGTGCTGATAAATGCCATGTAATCCAATTTGGCAATTAAAGTTCATATCAGCAGTTCCATCTCCAAGGTACCCCCCCCCTTCTTTCCAGTTTCTGAAGAAAGAGATATTGGAGTCATAGTTGATTGTCAACTTAAGTCCAGCAATCGTAAAAATTCTGTATCCAATCTCTCAGAGTGATAAAAAAGCTATCTCCAGCAGAGGCCCAAAATAATTTATGAAGCTACACGAGGTACTAGTTTGCCGGTGGAATTTTAAGCGGAAATTTTACGTGGGGGGGGGAGGTTGACAGAATTCCTCTACAAAATTCTTTTTCTTTGTCTTGCTTTATCTTTGCCAACTCAATTTTGAATGTGAAGATGTTCAGGGGAATTGTCCAGGTCCGTGGTCTTTGTATTCCGAGAAAAAATTTCCACGGAAGGGGGAATTCCGGAGTGGTTGAAAAAACGATTAAAATATATTCTTTTTCCAAACGAAAGTATGCTAAAAAAAATTTTTTAGGCTGACCCATCCACAAAAAAATTACGGATGGGAATGATACGGAAAATCGCTTTTCATGAACTTTTAAGGCAAAGCTTATGGGAGATACCCCCATTTTATAGTAATAGTCTACTCAGAGCCTTACTATGATTTCCGTTACCCACACTTGAGTTTGGACACGTATCATCCTTTTCTTCCCAGCTTTTTTCAAGCGAGGAAAAACATCTTGCACCTTGGCTATTCTGGTTTTACATTTAAGTTGTGGCCGCCATCAATAACTCCATTTCCAACTTGCCAAAAATTTTCTAGTTGTTTTCTGTACTATTTCCAATCAAAAGAATCCTCTCGAATAGCCCCTTCCCCTTATCATCCCTTCCATATAAAGTGGTTCGTGGTTCTAGGAAAATAAATGAAAAAATAAATAAAAAATGCATTGAAGGCCCATGGCTCTTCACTACAGGAAATGCTAGAGCTCTGTCTTTGATCAATTTTTGAATAGAAAGAAAATAAGGTAAAGTAGCTAGACTGTATATTATTATGCTGTACAACTATTCGCACTTACTCCAGAATTGCGAATATTCTACTAACTCCAAAAATTACGAACATTTTAGACTGGTGCGTGTTTATGTTTTTTTTTCCCCTGGGGTGATTGTATTGACCTAGTGGTCCTAGAATGTCGTGAAAGGGCATATTCTAACGGAAATTAAAAGTTCTAGTGCTCTTTTAAAGTGACAAAAAAAATGGAGGGCACCTAGACCCCCTCCCACGCTCATTTTTCCCCAAAGCCACCACATCAAGATTTTGAGGTAGCCATTATGTTTATCATAGTCGAAATACCTAATAACCGTGTCTTTCGGGATGACTTACTGCCCCACAGTCCCCGGGGTAGGGGCAGATAATTAAGTTTTTCTATTAGCATGAGCTTCCAGTTACTGAGGTTTAACTGCATTCTAGACATTCTAGTCCGTTAATTTTGGCAACAGAAAAACACTTTACAGACAATTTCCAGGGAAAATAATCTAGTCAAATGTCATTTCTAAACAGAATTGCTTAAAAGTTTGAGTCATTTTGAATATGTAAATTTTAATTTCACCAAATAATTATGTTTTTGTTTTTGCAAACTTAATCAGCCTCCTCGAAAACAGAAGAAGGGACGGTGCATCATATTCACTGAAGCCAGAAATGAGGCAATCAACGTGACGCGCGATACGGATATGCCGCGCCCGCCGGTGCTTGAGCTCGCCAATGTCCACAAGGCTTTCGCGGGCATTGTCGCGGTTGAGGATTTTTCGCTGCAACTGCGTGCCGGCGAGATCGTCGCGCTGGTCGGCGACAACGGCGCCGGAAAATCGACCCTGGTCAAGATGATTTCGGGTGTCCATCCTCCCACATCCGGATCGATCCGCCTCGACGGGGAAGAGGTCAGCTTTGCCGATGCGAGTGTTGCCCGCACGCGCGTGATGCTGCCACAAGAAACAGTTTTCGATCAGGGACAGGATCTTCCAGCAATGTCTTGACCAGAGTGACAGTGTCTGGCTCCGCTGAGTGAAAATCATCCAGAGATAGAACAATGGGGCAATAAACAGAAACACAACGTATCAGTGCACGGTATGCAAGCCGAAACCGTTCAAATCGCCACTCCTTGTCATTCATGTCTCCAAATGCCTCAAAATTGATAGAAGATGCTCCAGATGAACAACTCGAAGAACTCGCCGCCGGGCCGCTTGATGAACGGCGTTGCTTTTCTGGAGGCCAAAATAATTCCAATGATTTAAAGAGCATGAATATTGGAACTAGGAATGTTACGACGTTAAAAAATGACTATCGTATCGACATTTTGACTGACGAATTCAGACAATTCGAACTGGACTTATTAGGAGTTTCAGAAACTCATATCCCAGGGGTAGGAAGCATGAAATTAGGTGATTTAGAATTTGTTTACACAGGCAGGAAGGAAGGGGTATATAGACAGGGAGTAGGGTTCCTGATGAATAAGGAAGCTACTAAGTCTTGTTTAGGCTTCATTAATTAGATGCCTTTGCACTTTTGTATTTATTGCATTTGTTAATACAAAACATTTGTTAAAACAAAATGTTCGTAAATTACTTTAATAGCTTCTTGTTGGTTTAGTTAAAAGTAATGAATTCATAAATTTAGAACTGACTCCAAATCATGAACTTTTGTCAAAAATGATATATATTTCATTTCTAAGAGTTTGGCATGACTCTTGAAAATTTCAAGAATTTGGTTTGCAGTGGCGTTGCACTGACTTATCTGTAACATCCCTTTAATCATTGTCAGTCAGTCTTTATTTGTTTTTGTTTTTTCAATGGTGATCGTATCGATCCAGTGGTCCTAGAATATGGTGAGAAGGATTATTTGAAAGGAAATTAAAAGTTCTAGTGCTTTTTTAAGTGATTTAAAAAATTGGAGGGCAACTGGCCCCTCTCCTCCCCTCTGCTTTTTCCCAAAGTCGTCCAATCAAAATTTTGAGATAGCCATTTTGCTCTTCATAGTTGAAAGGCCCAATTACTATGCATTTGGATATAACATGACCCCCCCCCCCCATAGTACAAAGGGAAAGGAGATAGCTTTTTTCAGCATAATTGAAATGCCCAATATCTGAGTCTCTGAACATATAATGACCCCCTAAAGCCCCTGGAGAAAATTCTTTAAGTTATAAAATTTTATCATTATTTTATTCTTTATTGAGAAGTATGCATATATTTTTCGGGTGGAAGAGGAAGAGGAATTTTCTGCTGGGAGAAGTTTCCATGAAGAGGAAAGTTTCCAGGGGGTGAACTTTTCAGGGGAAATTAAAACACTGGATGAATTTCAAAACATTTCTATACGAAATTTCTTTATGTCGCTCAGACAGCATTATATTAAATATGTAACCTCAACTAACATAACCTAACCAAAATACCAACTAAATATTTAATTAAAACATAGCTACAATGTAGTTTCCCACCGAGCCAAAGCTAATTGTCTGGTTTGACACAGTGAAAACCGGGTATTGTCTCATGTTCGCGATACAAGTTCTCGGGTGTGTAATATATAACAAGGACGTACCAAAGTTTCGTACTTGCGTCTTATAGTCACCACACTCAAGAAGTGAAGTTAGGTTAATCCTAATGAAATATCTCTAGCAAAGATTTCAATTATCGATACGGATTGTTTTGCGGGAGAAACACTCCTTTTCCTTTTTTTCTTTTTTTTCCCCTTTCTTTCTTTCGTTTCTTTCTTCCTATGCTGCCAATTTCAGTTTAGTGCGAGAAAGTGGTGAGGGTCTAGCCTCTCTGGCTTTACAGAAAATGTGTGGTCTCAGACCAGATTGATGTGTATGATATCTCAGCTTGAACAGCTGCGTATATTTTCTTTCTTTTTTCTTTCTTCCTATGCTGCCAATTTCAGTTTAGTGCGAGAAAGTGGGGCCAAAAGCATAGGCTACTCTGGGAAGGTATTGCCAAGCTTTGTTAACCATCTTCTGATTTCTAAGTCTTAGAAATTTGCCTACTTGAAAACTACTTTAAAAGGTCAATGTTCCTATTACCTGAACCATAGTTTAGGGTCATGAAACTATTGTTAATTGATACATTTTGACTTTTTGAACATCTTTTCTCTCTTGCAAAACTACCATCACCATTATGGAGTTGTTCTAGCCCAAATATTCTTGTATTTACACACATAGAATTATAATCATTTCCATTTTTGCTAGTTTTTTCGGCAGTAAAAAAAGGTGTTTCTGTAAATATTGTACTGTGTTTGCTTCTGTACAAGCCGGACGAGGTTTCCATAAAAATTAGGTCAGCTTGTTTTAGAGCCATATGTTAACTGGAAAAATGCACTGGAAGACTTTTCCAAACATCAGTCTAACTCTTGCCATAGAGAGGTTCCTATTTGGGGAAAAAAATTTCTGGCGACATTGAACAGGCAGAAAACCTCTATCGTGGAAGTTCTATGATGAAAACAAAATACTTTAGTAACAAACTTATAAGCCGGCGAGGCCAGCGAGCATGAAGAGGCTTCCCGGGATTGCAAAGGCCAAGCCTTTCGGCTGCAGGGTTCGGGGAGTGCGGAAGAGAGTTTCTCCCCATCCTCCGCGTCCAGCGGCGTAGCCGAACAGCACCATTGATGTCGCCATCCGCATCCATTCGCCGTTGATGTAGAAAATCATCCGGTATTCGGCCCAGCGAAGCGCGATGGACTCCGCCCAGCCGCCTTGGCGGTAGATAGCAGCGATTTTTTCCGCCGGATAGGTTTGTTCGAAGGCTTGTGCTAAATAAATTAGTAAACAATTGAAATTGTTATTTCTAATCTTATATTAATGACAATTTAAAGGTTGAAAACAGCAGCTCTTGAAAGTAGTCTCCAGTAATAGCCCATACATACCAAAAAGATTAATTCCCACAGAAAACTATTTATATATCTTAATTTACAAATAAAAGATATTAAAAGAATAAAATTCAGATATAAGGTTAATATGGATCTTTAATCTTTCTAATCTTATATTAATGACAATTTAAAGGTTGAAAACAGCAGCTCTTGAAAGTAGTCTCAAACCGGCCCTCACCCTGGGGTTTCCGGCCGCCTTCGTCGGTGCCGAAGGTGCGCTCGACCTGCTCCGCGACGCGACGGACGGACCTCGCCACCGCCCCGAGATCCGCGATCAGGTCCGAGGTGTCGGACGCCTCGACGACGTTGCAGATGCGATCCCCGTCCTCGATGCGATCCCCGCCGGGCGTGCCTGGCGTGATCGCGAGGATGAACTCGCCGAGCAGCGACGCGGAGCGGCGCGAGATCGTCGCGTCTTCATACAGCTCCACGTTGTTTTCGATGACTTGCCATCGTTCATGCACTGCGCAAAGGACCATCGCATCTGCGAATTGCCCGATGGTATGCTGGAGCTAGTTGCCACATCCAAATCAGAGAAAGCCGTGTTCGTGGCCAGGTTCCTACCTGCCACTCGCCCTGTCTTGAAGAGTCTCGTCGTGCGGTCCGCAGAATCGGATGAATTGGTCTTGGTTGAGGTTCGAGATATCGTGGTCAACGACAGGAAACTAGTGGTGTGGCCACCATTTCCCCAGAACGACTCCTTCCCGGAATCGCTCACCGTGGAAGAATAATGAAATTGAATCATTATCAACTAAGTAAATTTTGAAATTAGTTTCTGGATCAACAAATACTTGAGAACCAACCGTTATTTTCTAAAGTTAAAAATTGACTCAAATAGTAACTTGGGTAAAATCAATCAGAAAAAAGATTAACATTCCTTTCAGACCCTTAGCTTTTAAATATTTTCATGTTATATATGCTTTCCCCTAACAACGTTTTTTATGGGTTCAATCACTATCAAACTTTATAAAATAGGAAGCTGTAGAAAAGGTCAAAATAAGGCTAGTGACTTTACATGGGAGCCAGTTTTGAAAATTATATTCTTCTCAGTTTATCAACGGAAGTTCTTGTAATTGAAACAAAGAGGGCGTTTTTTTAATCTTCTTGCGTCTAAATAGTAATGAAAATACTCTGCTTTTTTCTATGTTAGATTAATATTGGATGAAAAATATAGTTGAAAATAAAGATTTAAAACAACAAGAGATACAAAAGCTTACTTTAGTCTGGGCTTTCACTTACATGGGTAACGCCAAGGAACATCAGTAAACCCTGTACAAAGTTCATAGACTTGCAGATGGCACGATTATCGCAGCTTATTCTATAGGTAGCGTAAAAATTACTTGTTAAGTGCCTTCTATCCTTTGTAATTGCCGTTTGGTATTTAAACATTCTGGAAGATATAATATGGCTTTAGAAGCTCAAAGAAAAATTATTCATTCTTACCCTCTAGTAAGGGTAAGTAATATAGTAATTCTTAGGGCGAGAAGAGTTATGTTTTTAAATATTTTTAATTCAAGTTATGAATTTAAAAAGGACCTAACATTTTTAGTACTCTGTTTTTGCAGGTAGCGCTACATATGGAGAATATAGTTATATCTTTCGATTTCTTTATGTTTTTCTTTTTAATCTTATGAGCCCTACTTCAACTTACCAAAACATATTAAGTTATCGTTATAAAAAAGAAGGAAAAAAAGAAAAAAAAGTACTAACTAAACACTCTTTTTTAACGTATCATCATCCGTATGGACCCAGTTATTTTTGTGTTTAGATACTATAACGTAAATTTAGGCGAATATATTTTATTTTACTTGTTTCTTTTTCTATTTTATTTTATTTCAAATTTATTTATCTTATTCGAAATCGTTACGTATATGGGAGGATTCGTCCCCTCGTCCATGCTTCGCCCTTTACGATAAAGTTTTCTTTAGTACTATCAAACTATTCTAATTAAACCCTTTTTGATTCAGGAGTCATTCTTAAAGATTTGGAACAAAAGTCAAACTTTAGCGTAAATAGCGAGGCATTGAAAACCACCTCATTTACGTAATAATTTCTGTTCTTTTTAAGTTTTAATTTTGCTCCGCACTTTCAGTTGAAAAAGTTGTTTTTTTGTTTAACAAAATAAAGAAATGAGGGAGGTCTTATTTTTCCAAAACATTTTTGAATTTTTTTCTAAAACATTTGAGAATGTTTCTGAACATTTTGTTCACTTGACCCAAGTCAAGTAAGTCAAGTGAACATTTTTGTGCCAAAAACATTTTTTTTTGGTCCAATACCGATGATAAGCCTTTTTCTTTGTTGTTTTACTCAACTACAATAGTTTTCAAGCATTTCTAAGGTCTACAACAGGAAATGACTTTCAATTTTAGCTGCAGGTCAAAATAAACCAAAATGTAATCTCTCTCTCTTTCTTTTTTATGCCTCTTCATCCTCGTGATCGGCGCCGCCACCGACTACGCCCTGCTCCTCGTAGCACGCTTCCGGGAGGAGCTGCGGGTCTCCCAGGACAAGGACGTGGCGCTGCTCGCCGCCTGGAAGGGGTCGGTCGAGCCGATCGCCGCCTCGGGCGGGACCGTGATCGCCGGGCTCCTCTGCCTGCTGCTCAGCGACCTGAAATCGAACAGCACCCTCGGCCCCGTGGCCGCGATCGGCATCGTGTTCGCGATGCTCTCCGCGCTGACGCTGCTGCCTTCGCTCCTGCTACCCCCAGTAAAAATTTAGCCTCGATCTATGTTAAAGGAATTTACTTTTTTTGGAAGGTGGTGCATTATCTTTTTGGCTTATTTTATATTAACAGCTGTTTCATAATATCAAATAAAACCAACTAAAAAGCTGTTGTTGAAAGCCTAGGGCCCTTTTTGGCCCTATTAGGGAAGTAAGAAGTAACTTGTAATGATAGTAATGACCAAATCTGGAAAGAAAACTAAATGTGGAATGAAATGGTATATTTTTCCTTTTTTATTTCATTTCTGTCTGATAAGAAAAAAATATTGATAATTCAGTGACAAAAAGTCTGATTTTTCAACTTAAGAACAGTCCTTAATATTATAAAACTTCTGTAGGAGAATAGAGAGTTTTGATCAAAATAGGAGACTAGCCCCTTAGGCACTGCAATACAAAACTGTTTAGAAGTTAAGTTAATTAATCTGATCTTTAAGGAATTGCTGGATTATCAACCTAGATGTATTTTATTCTATAAGTGCTGATCTATAATGTACCACCCCAAACAGTAAAACAATATAGCAGATAAGGATAAATTAAGGAGTCTGTTCTTCCCTTAAAACTTGTCTACAGCATCTCTCAGTCTAAAAAGTATCATATTACTCAGTAATTTGCTACCTACAGAGACCAGACTATTACCTCGATAATTACGACACTCGCTCTTGTCACCTTTTTTATACAGTGGTTTAATTAAGGTTTTCCTAAAATCATTAGGTACTTCTCTTTTTCAAAAATCATGTTCATAATCTTCAATAGCTTATTAACTCATTTAATTCATTTATAACACTATCAGCACCTGGAGCTTTATTATTTTTTAATCTATCGTAGCCCGGACAATCTGTTGATCCAGAAACCCCGGCCCTTCGGTCAAAGCTGCAAGGGCCGCATGTTGCGAAAAGGCAGGAACCCCGGACGTCGAGTATTGAATCAGATTTTCAATTACCTGCCCAATTTCAACCGGCGCTGATATCCACCCTACCCGCCAACCGGTCATTGCCCAGTTTATCGACATGGAATTCACAAATATGATCCGGTCGGTCTCTGCCGCGATATCATAAAACGAGGGTGCTCTACGCTCTTCCCCGTAATAGAACAATGCGTAAATTTCGCTGTCGTTTTCTGCTTTCGAAATTATTTGCTGTATCGATAATCCCAATAAATAATTAAATGTCTCCACCACATCCACAGTTTGCGCCTGGTATTGGTGGTTGTGTAGTAGCTTCATCCGGTAATTAAACGGGTTGCGAAACGTCGAAATATTTAAAAATGGCGCGCTGGTTTGGGTTTCGTAGTCGATAGTATAATGCAGAAAATACTCCTTGAGATTTGAGAGGGGAGGAGAGGGGGAATGAAATTCGATATTTTCCAAAATGTCTTCAAATTGTTCTAACGGCTCAATAGTAACCGAAACTCTAAAAAACGGATACCATTAGATACATCAAAAGAATCAGATTTTGATTCCAATTTTAAATATACAAGTTTCATCAAGTTTAGCCTTATAGATCACGGATGCGTATTTATTTGTTGCTTTTTTATTGTTTTTCCCCAGGGATAATCGTATCGACCAAGTGGTCCTAGAATGTCGTGAGAGCATTCTAACGGAGATTAAAGGTTCTAGTACCTTTTTCAAGTAACCGAAAAAAAAATGGAGGACAACTATTCCCCACTCCCATATTGGTGTTGTCGTAATTGATGGTCCAGGTTGTCGATTTTCACATCTTATCACGTTTGATATTTCATTCAACGCATTACCGTTGCCTAACTTCTGAAGAACGCTTCAGTAATAACCCCTTAGCCTAAGGAAGGTACATAGGAAGGGTGTGCGAAAGCACAGGATCACTGGACCCCAGCCCCCATTGCAATTCCTGGCCAAAGGGCCATGAAACGGAGATCAGCACCATGAGTGTGGACTGTAAACTCCAGAGCCGTATTCTATGTTTATTCTTAACGACCCTGTTGCTATATCGCAAGACATGTGGGTTTACGATGTAACGCTCCAATCTCCTCAAAATCTTTGAGAAGTTTTTTACTTTACACCAAAAAATATCTCACTGATTTTATTATATTACTAAAATTGTAAATAAGTAAATAGATTATGTGGTTCTGGTTTTGAAAGTGTTGTTCAAGGAGCAAAAGAGGTTTTATATTTATTCCCTTTCAAAACTTGTTGATGAAACCAAATAATAAAGAAAGAAATACATAAGATTACTCTTGGTGAATCAAATGTAGTGTTATGCACATAAGCGAATTGTGTTACGATAGGGCAAGTGAGCTATCATCTCAAACCGAAATTTTGATATCAATAAATATATCACAGGAATCAGATTATTATGCTGATTCCAAATATGCAAGATTAATTAAACTAGGGATTATACTCATAAAAGGCTATAAGCCAGAAAAAATTTGCCTGATATCAGAAAAGGGGGAAAACTACCTAGATGTCTAGGAATCTTAATTAAAATCATACCATCAGATTCAGCATTTTAGAAAAACCCTACTGCAGAGTTTTCAAGCTCCTGAGGACGATGACAAGACTGAAAGAAAATCTTTTCTCCTGCCAATATCAAACGACAAGGCTAACTCATAGACGACTAGAAACATGTTTGCTTTGATTAGGTTTCGGTTGAAAGAAAAAAAATCTCGTTTATCCAATAAACAACAATCTTCTGATGGACAAAAAAAACTCGAATCGGACAACACATTCTCGATGTTAGATCGTCGTACTACTCTTCTAATTATTTCTTTCTCAATGGATGGAAATTCTAAGCTAGTTTTCTTTCTTTCCTTCTTCGGGCTTCTTTCGACGGTATCGTCAGTTTCGGCGGCGGCACGCCCAATGACACCGGTAAGGCCGTGGTGCTGGGGCTGGCCGAAGGCATCACGAGCGCCGCGGATTTTGACCACTACCGGGTCCGCTTTACTTACCCGTCAACGCTCGATGTGCCCGCCATGAGCGGCGCGCCGGTGCCGATGTTTGCCGTATCGACCACGCTCTCGGGCGGCGAATTTACGCATTTCACCGGTATCACGGACAGCGAGCGTCGGGTCAAGGACCTGTATATCGACAAAAAAATGGCGGCGCGGATCTACCCTTTTCCTCAGTTTGCCGTGAAGATCTCCGCCTTATATAGTGAGGATTGCAATAGTAATGGAATGACGCTTAGATTCTTCACTAGGTTATGCACCCCAATATCAAAAAGATCGGCATTCTGGTCGGAGGTGGGCCAGCCCCAGGCATCAACAGTGTGATCGAAGCCGCCATGCTTCGAGGACTCTCTGATGGCCGAGAGGTTCTGGGAATTCTTGACGGCTTTCATTGGATTATGCGAGGGGACACCTCTCACGTCATTCCGCTCACTGGGGAGGACTTCGACCATGAATCAGTCATGCACGTGATGATGAAACTCCATGTCGGTTATTTCGGAATTGACGAAGAATCGATGGTAAGAGTTTTGGGGTTTTCGCCCAAATTCGTAAAGAAAAATCTAGAGGAAATGCCTCCCCCCTCAGTTGGTGCCGTTGCCCTACAGTCCTCATTTCTTGGTAACAACCTTGTTGATGTTCTCCTCAAAACTAAACAATATCATAGCAATATTCATAATGCATTACATTTAGAAAGATTGTTTTAGTTATTTACCTCGTATAGGCCGGGTTTTACGAATTTATTTGTGTTCATGAAGTTCTGTGTTCAGCAGTTTATTTTATGAAGAAATTTTCTTCGGAAAACTTGAATTCGTATTATTTTCTAGTACCTGTGCAAATAAAATAAACTACGAAGAAGACTGTGCAGCATTGAGGTCATGAGTCTTGCTCATTCGCATTTACAAGGACCTCGATTTTTTTTCACAGAGATTCTGCTTAAAAGTATGTTCTCCTAAGCTACCATGAGATAACACTGGCTACACACTGACTGGCATATCTTTTTTTTCAAAAAGGGAAGAAGCATCGTAGTTGACATTCTGGTATTACCATCGCCGTCATCCACCACTGCAAGAGCATCTTCAGCCTCTTCACCTTTTGCAGAAGTCATCCTTCTGAATTTTTGAAGAAAGAAAATGAGAAAGTTTGAGGCATTCGGATTGATTCTTGGTTATTTGGTAACAATGTATGCAACTCTCTTGTCTCTTTCTAAACGCTTGTTGCTATCTTTTTCTTCCCGACTTTGTGTGTCCATCACAAAGACGTTCTATATCATAACCTCTCTTTGCATATAATGGTTCTGGCAATACGTTACCCGTTTGACCGACCCTAATCACCATCTTTCTGGTGTTAGTATCCAAATGAAAGAAAAGGGTAAAAGAAATTTCTACTTCTGCACTGTCAATGCGCCAAAACTACAAAGTATGAAACGAAAATTTGGTAATGGATAGTAAAATCGAAAGCAAAGTAAAAATGGCATTGGCAGATAATATAACAACGGGGCATAAAGATGAATTGTTGAAAAAACAAAGCGCGTGTAGACATTATTACTAGCATTCATTTTATACCAACAGGTGATTGTGCTTCTCGGCGTCGGTAGTCGTGGCGGCCGGCACAACCAGCCGTCCGGACGACAGACGGATCACGCGGTCGTTGTTGACGATGTGATACCCGTCACTGGGCGTCACAACCGACGGCGGCCCGAACGTGGCTCCTTCGTCCGCGGAGCGTCTCAGATAGAGCTTCAGATCGGTCATGGTGTTGGTGATCAGGTAGTACATTCCGATGTCACCGGCTTCCATTCGGCGAAGCGTCACACTGATAACGTTCAGGTCACCCGTGTTTTCCTGCAGCACTATTGGATTTTTTTTCTCCATTGTTAAATGACCCTACCATTTCTTTTGATAATCATCATCAAACTGAGAACCCTTTTGATTTCTCCGAAACGACACCCCAACATGTGAAAAAAATTATCATGAAGCTTGAAAATAGTTCATTGTCTGATGAATTTGGTTTTTCTACTCGAACAATAAAGCAGGTAACTACTGATAATGCCCCATCACTTGCACACATACATAATTTGTCGTTTGTGCGTTGGTGGTATTTGTACAGGGAGTTTTTCCCGATTTGTTGAAGAGCCCTCCCTTTTTTGAACTTTCTGTGGGCACTACTGGTGCACTGATAGATAGATTTCAGAACTTTAGCTCCCTTTCCAAGGAAAATTGTTTAAGGCTTCTCCCCCTCCCTCCTAGAACAATGTATTCCTGTGCCCTTGTTACATAGTATATACAGTGACGACATAACATCTTGCACTGCCGATCAATTAGGACAAAAAGATGGTATTTGTATTATATTGCAAGTGATATGGTCATTTCAGTCTATTGATGTTTTTTAGGGTAGAGGAAGAGGGTTTCTTTGCGCTGGCAAAAAATACAAAATTCCACGTTTTGCAGATAGGAGCATGAAACCTCTACAACAGGGTTCTCTGGTACTTTGAATCTGATGGAGTGATTTTCACTAAGATTCTATGACTTTTAGGGGGTGTTTTTCCCTTTTTTCGAAAATAAGGCAGATATCCTCAGGCTCTTTACTTTCGATGGGTAAGACTAAACTTGACGAAACGTATATATTTGAAATTAGCATAAAAATCCGAGTCTTTTATGTATCTATTTGTATCACAATTTCGCTGTTGGCAGTTTCGGTGCGCCAACCCAGCTTCAAATTAGTGCCTGGAGAAATCGAGGAATCGTTAACAGGAATAGTGTAGGAATTCACGATTGGCTGGCCCCAAACCATCCTTTAAATTTCCTCGCTGAAGGGCCAAGAAATGGAATTCAGCACTGGCTGTTGGGACTGTAAAGTCTAGGACCGCATCCTTTACCTTTACCAGCAAGTGGGCGGTCATTATAGGATGGGGAAAATGCTATCCTGTCATGTCATGCATTGATTGGTTACCCACTTCAACGTCACTTGGCCAACCTCTCATTTTCACTCTTAAAAAGGGCACTATGATTTCTGATTACCAATCCAATGAGCCTCTCTGAGGTTTTTACGACCACCCTTTCTATAAAATCTTATATACCCCTATGGCATAGCTTATAAGCCTTACCCTGAGGGATCTGAGGGGGAGGGGGTTGTCATTCCTAAAGAAATTATTTCTAGGCCTTTCATTTATGTTGACCAAATTGGCTATTTAAAAATTTTGATTTGATGTCTTGCAAAAACGATGGGCGTGGGAGGGGAGCTGGTTACCTCTAATCACTTCAGTACAGAAATCAGATAGCAGCAGAATTGATTTGCTCACTCTGAAGGTTTTCTCTTGTCTTTTGCGTTTATTTCTCATTACCAATTGGTTCATAGTACTAATGAAAAGCCAATTTGAAAAAAAAAAATCTGAAAATCTTTTAGGTAGCTTAGGGTAATATCTGGCCCTGTTGGGGACAGAAGATTGGTTGGGAGAAATACAACAGCAGAAATTATCACATTTAGAAGGAGATTTGAAATGAGAATTTAATGCTGTTTTTCTCCAATCTGATAGTTTTTTACTGTTGTTTAACTTTTTTTAATAGGTTCCAATTTACGCTTTTACTATCGAATCTGAGATAACCGCTGTTAATTTAATTGCAACCAAATTGCAAAAAGCGTTATTTGGGGAAGCATAGCACATGCTGCCAATGCTTCTTGTTTTGAGAGATGACAGAAGAATCCTAAGAATACCAAAGACGTCGAAATGAAAACATTTTAGCCCCGCCCCCCTGGAACCATCTTAGTCCATCTGACAAAATTCTTCTGGTTCTTTCAAAATTATTAAGTTTTTACTGCAATATTTTAATTTCGTATTATTTCACAAGCCTCGCAATTTAACCCAAATCTTTTTATTAAGAATGATTATAATTTAAGAGATAGAAATATTATCATTCTTTATGTTAAAGCAAGTACAAAACTAACACTTTTTGATAAGTATTTGCGTTCAAAAATTGTCTTATTCGTCCGCAAGGGTAAATCCAGGATTTTTTTTCTTGGGGTGGGGGGAGATACGAAAAACTTAAAAAACACATAAGAAATTATTTTTACGCATTTTGTTTTTTTACGCATTTTTTAGTTTTTTTTTTCTCTAAATCCTATTCCAACAGGGTTCCCCTAGAAGCCAATTTCAGAGGAAAAGGTTGTTATTAGGCATAAATTTAAATCTAAAAAGCCAGAGATTTTTATTTTAATAAAAATTTTAATAATAGGAAAACGTTATAAAATCATGAAATCAAAGATAGGAATGATTGCATTGTATACGCATTGCACATGATTGGATGTGTGTTAAGATTAAATAAAAAGGCATGTTTTTTTTTTTACTGAAGGCAAGGAGTGACTTTAAAACTTACGGTAATTATTCTGTATATGTTTTACTGATTCCAAATATATAAGATTGATTAAGTTTAGTGTTATGCGTCAAAAGCTACAAGCCTGACAAAATTTGCCGGATTTTCGAAAAAGGCAGAAAACAACCCTTTAAAAGTCAAGAAAACTTAATGAAAATTACGCCCTGAAATTCAACGTATCGGGGAGCTTACGGGCTTTCGCAACTTTACAGAAAATAGAATTTCCTGCTTGGGATACTTTCCACGAGGAGAATTTTCTCCATGGAGGGAAATTTCCGGGGTTTGAACTTTCCAGGGGAAATTAATGCATGTGATAGCTTGCAGAAAATATTTGACCTAAACAGGGCCAATATTAACCATCTTTTCTTCTATGGACGAAAACTCAAGTATTACTAAACACAGAGAGGTGAAATAAATTTAGTTTTCTTTTTATTTTGATTTGAAGGTTTAAATTCCTCCCCTGTTTTGAAAAAAGATTATGGTTTACAGAATCAGTTCCGTCTCTTCGTTTAGTTTTTTCCATTCTTTATATTTTTCAGATGTCGTCTACGTAATAAATTCCGCACTCTTTTATTGGTGGCATTTGAGAAGGGGAGATGCCCCCCCCCCATGTTTTGGACATTCGGTAAAAGAAATGAGTCGGTAGAATCGTTGTGCGAAACGCCTCGATTTTTCTGGCGTTGCCAAAAATTTTTGTTTGGTTAAATAAAGACCACGAAAATACTGACATGTCATCTACACATAAATCTTTAACTTGGCTGGTAAACGCGGCAGTTCTAGCAACTTCTGACGTGATTTTAAGACGGTGCCACAATTTTTCATTTAGTCAAATAAGAAACATGAAAATAGTTACATAACATATGCCGAGCTCAAAGAGAAATTAACGAAAAAAATCATGCCGAGGAATCACAAGAACAGCATGAAAACAGGCTTGTGGCTCAAAGAGATAATGCCAAAAGAAAGCGTGCCGAGGAATCACAAGAACAACGTGAAAAAAGGCTTGCGGCTCAAAGAGATAATGCCAAAAGAAAGCGTACCGAGAAATCACAATGGCAACGTCAAAATTGTCGCCTGGCATTCAGGTACAGCCCCGTCGATGATTATAGCTTGAGTAGATGTGTTCCAAATCCGAACTATGTCTAAAATTTGGTCGGGAGCATTCCGGTGTTGGCATGAGGCAGCACAGGAGCGAGCCTCGACACTGGATAAGATGCGGAAGGTGGCAGGTCGGTTGATGCATGGGTCATTGGCACGTGGTTTCACATTGTGGAGGTTGTGTGCTTTCGAGGGGAAGGAGCAGACGAGGTTGCTGCGACTGGGTGGTATGCGGTTCATAGGGAGCAAGCTGAGTGCAGCATGGACGACATGGAGGGTGATGGCAGCAGATGCGAGCAGCGACATGCATAAGATGCGGAAGGTTATGTATCGTTTATATGGCTTAAATTTACCAATGATAACAAACACCCCCCCACCCCCGAGGAACTGGTTGGAAGGGTTGGCCAGTCAAACATTGTCACAGTGGCTTGAATATGCCTACTCTTGGCTCAAAGAAAAGTGGCATTTTCATTAAAAACTCTCAGATATATCAAAATGTAAAAATATGTCTTTTTTCTTCCTTTGCGTGTTTCGTTTAATAGCGAGAAAACCTACTGTGAAGTTAATTTTTTTATTATTATTACTATTGTAAGTAATGAAGCCTCTGCTGCATAAGGCTTTTGAAATTTTTTGGAGAAACACACCATTGAAGATTTTGAAATTCTATGTATTCATGCGGAACCTACATTAAACGTAAGCCTAAAGAAGTTTATCATATGTCATATGAAAGCTGGTTGAGTGGATTGGTGCGCTGGTTTCAGGATCCTTTGTCTGAGAGGGTGAGGGTTCGAATCCTAGTGTACCCAATTATTTAGCTTGGGACGGGGTCAGTGGCTTGGCTCTAAACTCAGCCAGAGTCGACCCAGCTCTAAATTGGTACCTGGAGAAATCTGGGGAAGGGCGAGGGGTTCGGCGGCCTCGCCTGACTGCTGATCATCGCGCTCTACGCCTTCGTCGTTCTGCGCGGCTACGCCAAGCTGCTGTCGGAGACGTCCCTCTTCGTGCTGATCGCGGCCGCCGGCCTGTTCACCCAGATCGCGCTTCAGGCGCTGATCCACATGGCGTCGGCGGTCAGCATGATGCCGGCCAAGGGCATGACCCTGCCGTTCATCAGCTACGGCGGCTCGTCGCTCCTGGCGCTCGCCTTCGCCGCCGGCATGGCCCTGGCGCTGACCCGGCGCCAAATACTAAGAATAAAGTTAATGTTGATTCTAATATGCTTCTTATATAGCCTGATGAATATCCTTATTTTTTAATGAGCCGAATCAAAACATATTTTGTAACTAAAATGTTTTCTAATCATATAAAAATTGTCGTAAACATAAGAGAGCCATAAGACTTTGGTGTTTTAAAAGTGCTTTTGGTATCTGCAGCTGCTGTAACTCCTTTTTATTTACTTCTTTTTTCATTGTTGTCGAATTTACCAATAGTTTTGGGCAATAAATAAGTGACGAAAAAGTTCGTTAGAAAGTTTTAAGAGAGGAACAGCTATTTTATGAAGGAGAGAAGATTTGTCAACCAAATTTTCAGTCTTAAAATAATAACTAAGAATTACCTTAGTCATGAGACCCCTTTGGAGCTCAGGTTTATAGATTATGAGTAAGTAACCTCTGTGCAGTTAAGGTTGGAAATGAGGTTTTTATACTAAATCATGAATTAAGCAGGTTTGTATCCTGTCTCCATTTATATGGATCATTTTGATGCACTATATCTTAAGGAGCACAACAAAGGTAATGAGAGAATATGATATTTTATTATGCATCGTAAAAGATCGTATAATGGATGTTAACTGTCATCTTTTAATTGACATAAATACAACAAAACTGATTAAAACAACAGAGGCCTTCAAAATTGAAGTTCTTGAAGCCTTCAATGACATGAGATTCAAATTTTGAGATAGCCGAAATGCCTAAAAAATGGGCATGACATGACCTGACATTTGTGATTGTTGAGAATTTCAACCTTATCGAGTCAATACAGGAAAGTCGAGAGCGGGAAAGTAAAGGCCATCTTCATAATGGCTTTTTCTGTCTCACTTCTGCTTAAATGAAGTAGGCTACAAGAAAATTATACTGATCTTCATACTTTTGCTCAATCCTAATTTATAAGGTTTCAAAGATCTGCAAATATATTTCTGGAATTTGGAAAAAAACATTGATATGGCTGAAAACGTGGTTAAGATGGAGGAGCTTATATTAGAGACTTAGCTAAGAAATAGACAAACCTTAAGAGTTGAAATTGCATCCTGAATCCAAATATAAAGTTCATTTGTGTTGGAAATGAACTTTACCCTACTCTCCTTATGTGCATCTCTCTGTCGGTCTGTCTGTCCTAGTTTTGCTACTTTAGGCACTTCCAGGTAAGCTAGGACAATGAAATTTGGCAGGCGTATCAGGAGCCAGACCAGATTGAATTAGCAGTTGTCGTTTCCCTGATTCAACCATCTGGAAGGGAGTGGGGGGACAGTTAAATTAGAATAATTAGAAATAATGAGCTATTTTGAACTTACAAATGGATGACCGGATCTTAATGAAATTTGATGTTTGGAAGGATATCGTGTTTCAGAGTTCTTATTTTAAATCCCGACCGGATGGCCATGTTCTGTTGGAGGTAGCCCTTTATGCGAACCTTTCATTATGAGAACTGGATAGAAAAGGGTTTGATGGCTATGACATGCTACCAGAGACCCTTGAAAAGGCAAAACTGGAGTACGAATAGATCCTCGAAGGAGATGTCATCGACGAAGCTCAGGGGTTGGAAGCAGCAGTGCTCACCTATGAAATAGTTCAAAGTGCAAAAGTTTGATTATCCAAGTCCAGAACTGCCCGCCTTTGGTTTCATTATCTGGACCTACTTGGAATCCTGGGAAAGAACTAACTTTTATTCAAGCTGAGGGAAAATTAAGTGAATCTTTTAATATTACGCTATTGTAAATTGGTTTACAGGAATATCTTCAGTATTTCTATTTAAAGCAAGGTTTTTATTTATACAAACATAAAGTTTGCCGCAATTCTCAAGAGCGACTGCACAAACACAAGAGCTGTTGAATTGCAATAAGAAGTATTCTTGAAGCACTATAAAACTGTAAAAAAAAAGTGGCGGGGAATGAGGAGGGGGCCCTCTTATACGGCTTAATTTCTGTTCGTATTATGTTTCCATTTTGGGGAGGGGTAGTTCACAACCACCTACACCCCCTGTATACAGCCCTGGTCACGTTTTACAAGCTGAGGTCAAACCCACTAAGCCAACACAGGACTGAATGGATGCAACTTGATGGTTGTATTATTTTGAATTGCCTACGGTTTACTTTGTCATTTATTTTCAGGATTGCTGTAAGCTTGTTTTTAATGCTGCACGCAGGCTTGATGAAATTGGAATGATACGTTTTGACAAAGATGCAAAAACTTTAAACTCAACTGTTTTAGGACGTATTGCCAGAGACAAACAATAAACTGTTTAGAGTTTGGACCGTCTCCCGAGCTTCAACCGTCAAACCGTCTCCCAAGCGTAACTATGTATTCGAGAAATGTAACTGTACTCGTCTCAACGTTAAATTTACGCTTATACTCTGAAAGAGCGTACTTTCACGCTAATCCAGCAACTAGGCAGTACGCTAAACGAACGTGAAATGACGCTGCCAACGTGAATTTTTTGTTTACCATCTTTGTCAAAAAATCTTGAAGAGCCACCGCAAATTAAGAGATTTTGAGCTATTTTTTAGTTAGTAATATTTGATTAAATAAGGTTATAGAAGTGAAAATATCTAAATTTTTTTCAATAAAGTGCAAATTATGTTCTGGCCTTGGGAAGGTATAGGGGGTTTTGAGCCCCACTTATGTTAATTTCTGCTCTTTTTGAGTTCGACTCGGTTATTTATCGTAATTTCTGTTCGTTTTGTTGATTTGTGGTAGTTTTACGCTTGGTAGATTATTTTATTTCATTTTTGGTTTAATGAGTTGTACAATTTTCTTTGAAAAACTTTTTTTTTGGAATAATTTTTTTAATAGGTAGGATTTTTCACAAATGACCTTAATATGAGTGTAAAATTTAGTGTAGTAAAGAGGAAAGGCATAACTTTTGATCTTGTATTAAGGTGTGGCATATTCTAGCCATGATGGAACTCTCACTTTTATTTCATCCCTGATAGCAATATTATTTTATAACACTCTCTAAAGCAATACTTAACATGCAGGTGCATACCAAGTGCAAGCCATTTCAAATAATCCGTTTTTCCTCTGCATCTCAATTTTATCAGTCATAGGAAACACGAAATCAATAGCTTAAAATTGATATGGTAAAGACTTGTTTTAAATATTAATATGTTTTTAAACTACACATGACTATGTGCGGTTTCACTCGACCAGTCTAAACAATCAGGCTTCATTTTCACTGTCCTTGGTACTTTAGGGGTTAATTGATACGGTAAAGATTTAGCGGTTTGTTTGGATGTGTGGGTGAAGAGCCGTCCCTAGGAACGGTGGTGCCTGGAGAAAAATTAATTACAGCACCCTGTGCTGTGCCGTGTGCTATTGCCCCCCCCCCTTCACGACCCAAATACAAACAAAACCACCAGAGCATCACCCAGCACTTTGAACTGATTGTAATTTTCAGTTTTCAGTATGGCTTTTACCAGAAAACCCACAATCCGTTGGGCTTGTTCGGGTTCAACTTTCTCTGCAAATGCCACCAGAGCATCACCCAGCACTTTGAACTGATTGTAATTTTCAGTTTTCAGTATAGCTTTTACAAGAAAACCCACAACTCGTTGGGCTTGTTCAGCTTCAACTTTTTCTGCAAATGTCACCAAACCATCAACCAGCACATCGAAATGACGGTAATTTTTAGTTTAATTACAATAAATAACTGAGTCAAACTCTAAACGAGCAAAAATTAACATTAGTAAGGCTAAAAGCCCCTGTGCCTTCCCAAGGCCAGAACATAATTTGCACTTTACCGATTTTTTTTTTTAATGTTCTCATTTTTATAACTTTAACAAATCTAATATTATTAACGTTTTAAGGAATAAATATCAGCATGTGTATATTAAACTGACAATGTACATTCATTTGTATTTTTTTTTCAGTAAAGTGCAAATGTCTTCTCAAGACCAGATAATAATTGGCACTTTACAAAAAAGAAAAGAAAAGTACCGAAAAGATGAGGACCGCAAGACATTCAAATTTAAACAGCAGTTCTCTAATGACCCTTCACTGCTCGCTTGAAGGTAATAAGTTTATTTGAGTTCCAGAGTTGGCAAGGGGATTAAATTTCAAATACCTGGTGCAAAAAATCTAACTAAGAAAGAAGCTCTTTTGTTGACGGTGTCTCGTGGACACTGTTTTAGATAACTAAAACTTGGAGGTCAACATAAGCCCCACGACTCCAGGGGGAAGACTTTTAATTTATGTACCGCTATCTGATAGCAAAGCGTCAGAATTTGCTACATCTGTTTTCGGCTTCCCTCTCCTGATTTATCACTTATTCATTAGCATCAATCAGCGTTATTCTTTTCTTTAATTGAATGCTGCTAATTAAGATCAACTTTAACAGGTAAATAATGAATAATAGCTCATGTAGGACCTGTAAATGGGTAAGTTATATTAGCATAAATTTGGACAAATGAGTAATAGCAATGATTTAAAAAGGAAGGAAATTTAATAGGGTTTATAATAGTTTTTTTCATATATTATTTGGGCCACCGTCCTCAACGACATGCAGGACAACTACGTCAAGTTGTTTGTCCGTCGCGAGTTCAACATCGACGACCCCGCCGACGTTCAGTCGCTCACTCTCTCCGTGGACTACGACGACGGATTCATCGCGTACATCAACGGGAACGAAGTCGCCCGCGGCAACATCGATAGCGCCGCGTGGGACGCATCGCCGAATCAGAGCCACGAGGCAGGACAGCCGGAGTTCTTTCCCGTCGCCGACCTCGGCGTCCTACGCGCCGGCACGAACGTACTTGCGGTCCAGGTTAAAAGTCAACTTTTCATTAACTTTCAGTCAACTTTTACAAATTGAATGCTAAAAGTTAACTCGGAATACCAAATAAAACGTCAAAATGCTGGTTTCAGTCAACTTGAAAAGTGAATCAAGGATTACTTGTCAGTGGGCTTGCACTTTTGGACCCCAAAAAAAAAAGATTATTGAGCACAAGTGACGTCAGTGTTATTTTTTTAAATGGATAAACATGTGAAATTATTAAAAAGGTTGGTTCTTAAGAAGGCAGCTAACACATTGGTGAGTTAGTCAAATATAGTGCCCTTTTTAAGTGACCAAAAACTAGAGGGTACCTAGGCCCCCTCCCACGCTAATTATTTTTCCAAAGTCAACGGATCAAAATTCTGAGATTGTCATTTTATTCAGCGTAGTCAAAAAACCTTATAACTATGTCTTTGCGGACGACTTACTCCCCCAAAGTCCCCGGGGGAGGGGCTACAAGTTACAATCTTTGACCAGTGCTTACATTTATTGGGAAGTGGACAGACGTTTTCAGGGGATTTTTTGATTGGGGGGAGGGATTGAGAAGAGGTGGATAAAATGAAACTCTCATGGATGAGTTTATAGAATGAAGTATGTTCCAAGAAGGAGTTTGAAGTACATACCACTACTCCTTCTCCCTCTAGAGGGCAGTGACCTTCAGTGACCTTTATAAATCATTGTGTTATGAAAGTGAAACCTTACAAAACAGATCTTCTGCTTAAATGAAATACAACAAAACTGTTTTCAGCTTCACAAGGTTGCTCAGTCTCAAATCTAAGATCCACAAATAAATTTCCTAAATTTAGAAAAAGAACTCATTGATATGGCTTAAAATCTGACCGCCTGGTGCGACGGCGGCGCTTTGTTGGGCCACCTCGATGACGCGACCCTCGCGCACGGACTGGCGGCGACCGCCGGCGTTGTTTCACATACCGGTGTCGGTGGTTACACGCTGGGCGGAGGCTTTGGTCGCCTGAATCGAAAGTATGGCCTGACAATCGACAACGTGATCGGCGCAGAGCTGGTTACGGCTGACGGTCAGGTTCGCATGGTGACAGCTGATAACGAACCAGACCTGTTCTGGGCAATCCGCGGCGGCGGCGGCAATTTTGGCGTTGTAACTATAAACTAGTCTCTGAAAGACTTGCCAATGTCAACTGGAAACAGCTTATTACTGATGACATTGATGAGAGTTGATCATAGGCAGTGCAATAGCACTGTCCAAGTAAAGAGCAATGTTGGCACAATATATTTTTTATTCATTTTTTGTTTTGCTTTATTTCTTTTAGACCAGGACACTTCGTATCCAAGGAGTTGTTGTAAAAACTTCAAAAGAGCTCATTTGATTGGAAATTGAAAGGACTACTGCCCTATTTAATGTCAAGTGATTGAAGGGCAACAACGAAGACATTCACTCGGTCACCGCCGCCAAGGTGTACAAGGTGGACGCATCGGAAGTCACTCGGGAAATGCGAGACAAAGCCAAAACCGTCAATTTTGGAATCATCTACGGCATTTCCGCGTTTGGCCTGCAACAGCGGCTGAACATCCCGCGCGGCGAGGCGAGCGAATTGATCGAAAACTACTTTGAAAAGTATCCCGGAGTTCAAAAGTACATCGACGAAACGATCGCCTTTGCCAAGGAAAACGGTTACGTCGTCACTCGCACCGGACGTCGACGATGTTTTGTTAATTACAATAACGTATCTACCTCGGTTAATTAACCCCTTTGACTCAAATACATATCACACACAGGAAAAGGCGTTTGAATTTCTCTTGGCTGAATATAACAAAGAACAAACACCAGTCGTAATTGACGTCATCATATAGTTTTACTATAATGTCATTTATGGTTGTAACCTATAATTATTATGTAAATTATTATTATGTTTTGTTAATTACAATAACGTATCTACCTCGGTTAATTAACCCCTTTGACTCAAATACATATCACACACAGGAAAAAGGTGAATTTGGCCAACTCTTTTTTCCCTTTTTTTGGCAACTTCACTTTCCATTAGGGCTTTTTAATTTTCAAATAGAGTAAGGCGCATTTGAAGGATCTTTGTGAAGAACAGTCAAACCTAGAGATCAGAAACATCTATTTTGCAGTTCTAACTGAAACGACGCGGCACTCAGGCGACTTTGTCTGAAAAGACTATAATGAAGACACAGCTTACCAGAACAATCACCTTAAATGTTATTTTCTACAGTACTTTTTTAGGGCTTTAGAAAAGGATAAGCATTTAAGTACTAGAAGGACATTCAGATACAGTACGTTGTGCCAAATTTAATAGTAATGATATGTTTGTCGCAACATGTTCTGATGATTGTACTATAAGGATTTGGGAAGTTATGACTGGGAAAAACTAATAAATATTAGATAAAAAAAGAAGAAATGGACATAGTAAAAAAGTATGTAGTTTAGATTATTCTAAAGATGGGAGATTTTTAGCTTCAGGGGGTGTTGATAAAGTTATAAAATTATGGAATACTTAAAATTATGAGTTGATAGTTAATTTAAGAGGGTATAAAAATGTGAAATTAACTTTGAAATTATCACTTACTTGTTATACAAAACAATATCAGGTAGCCAAATGTGTTCAGATGGTACGTATAACTGTGTCACTCCACCGTATTCTTCCGGATCCCATGTTAGTTTTTTATCATACCAAAGCTGAAAAAGAAAATACTTTAACCGTTTAATTCATTTATTTTTTTTTTCAACATCGGTCATAAATCAATCATATAATTCATCGAAAGAAAAAATAAATCAGCTTCACTTCGTTTTGTTTTTTATTTCGAGCTTTTCCCCCCCCCACACACACACGCATCGTATTTTTATTAAATGTATCTAATAGACCTTTTGAAATAGCAATTTTATTCGAAACTGTCCAAATATCATATAACAAGGCTTTTGGGGTAGAAATAAATCCCCAGAGCCTAGAGTTAAAGGTTTTAAGTTATGCCTCAGCGGTATTTAATTTTTTTATGGAAGGGATGGTTGTTTAGCTTTAGAAGAGGATCACTTGGTTGAAAATTGGAAGCTCTAGTTCCCTTTTAAGAGTCAAAAGTGATGGAGGGCAACTAACTTTCAAGGATGTCGGGACGTCGTTCGAGAAGAGCCGAAGGCAGGCCTGCAGGAACCTCAGGAGGCAAGGCTTGTTCACGTAAGGAGCTTCCCCTAGCCATCATGGTGGGATTTTGCCCAATAAGGATGCTGAGTTGGTTTTCTTTTTGATCGACTTGACGTTCCAGGTCAGGAACAACAGCCTCTGCGCGAGCGACTTCCTGTTCGGCTCGTCGAATATCTAATGTTGATCTTTGGCCCATGAGTTTCCGCAACCGGATAATATCAAGCGATTCTTGCCTGGTTTCCTTTGAATTTGAATTACCAATCAATGATTCGATCTATAGTCTAGCCCATTCAGATAATTTACTCTTTGCTGGATCATTATCCGGTGCGATCTATGTACGTAATCGATCTGAGAGAAAAATTAATCGAATGAAATATTTAGATTTGGGATATTCGAGCAAATCGATGTCTAGAAACGACATGTCAACACGATGGTACCGTGCATGGATTGTGCATGCTTCGAACCGAGAATAGCAATAAAGGTGATTTAGTGAGTGCATCGAGTGATCAAACAATTCGCGTGCCAGTTTGTATTTCTATTTCATCTCGCCATCGTTTCTTAAGTCTTTTTCTTCGACGTGCCTCCTTACTTTCAGTTAAAAAAACTAGTTTTTTCATTTAATTTCTATACATTTTTGAATTAATGCATGTTTGATTTTGGCTCTCCGCACATAAGTTATTAAAATGAAATTTACATACTAATTCTCTTTTTGGCTAAATGGGTTTCTCTTAATTTTTATCAGACTTTTTTGAGAAATAAGGAGTGGGGAAGGGGGTGTAGTTGCCCTTCAATTTTTCGGCTAGCCCTCACGCTGAATGCGCTACGTGAGCGGCAGCAGGAGGAGCAGCGCCGGAAACAGCGAGAGATCCGTCGCAGTACGCAGCACTGGCAGCAGGTCGGTGATCTCGTGGAGCACGAAGCAAGCGATCGCGAGCGGAGGGTTGAGGCGGAACGGAAGGCTTGGGCTCGACTCGGCGAGAAGTGTAAGTGGGGCATTGCTGAAGCCCATGCCCGGTCCCACCGCCGGCGTGCAGTGGAGTCGTTCCCGAAACTGGCGAAGAGGTGGAGGATGACAGAGACGAGGCATTAGGGTTTATACTAGGCTTTTTTTTCACTTAACGCCAGGGCTTTTTTCATTTTTTTTCACCTTTTTTGTATAAAAGTAACCCCTGCATTGATATTCATTTATATTCATACTAAAAATATTTTGAAAAATGTTGTTCAATTTCGTCTTTACACTGGTGCAATCGTGTATCTATTTCATGGTATCTATGTAGCCACGTTCGTTGGATAAGAGATGGCATTACGCCTATTGTTTTAGCCAGCCAACTATCGGGCATGTCTTTTTTTCCTGTACCAGAACAACATTCCTGTCATTCAATACCGATAATGCAAAAAAAAACAAATAAATTATGTCCCAGTTTTTGTCTCAATTAATTAAAAAAAACAAGTTTTTCGAAAAAAAGGAAAGAACAACGTTAGAACTTAAAACGAACAGAAATTGCTCCGTATATGAGAGGAGCTGCCCCTTCCTAAACCCCCAGTCTGCATGCTAAAGGGTACTTATCTGGTATACACACCACGCTCAAGGAGTGAAGTTAATCCTAACGAAATATGCATAAGAATGATGCAAATAAAATACTTTAGTCGCACCCGGTAGAGCTGGGCGAGGAGGAACTCCATCAGCCGCTTGGATTCGGGGTCCTGGGGCACCCTCCCAGGATAGCGCCTCTTCGTATCGTGTGTCCTGTCAGGAACTTGAGATTGCTCCCATAATCCTCCGCCCCAGCGGGTCTATACAGAGGCATGCAGCAGCAAGCAGACCGCGACCTGCTCACGAGACTTCGTGGCGGAGACGACCAGGCCTTCGAGGCCTTCTACCACCGGCATAAGGACCGGCTCTACCGCCACGCCTTGGTTCAGACGGGCGCATGGACTAATTAACCAGTATCAATATGGAAAAAAGGCTGCAGAGGGTCGTAAACGTGAATTAAGTTTATAGTCTTTTTACATAAGTCACGACTGGAAGACCGAATCCGAGAAGGCACATCTATTAAACCAAATCGAGCAATTATTTTTCTGTTTCGGTGCCATCTAGGAAGCCCGAGGAGGAATTTGTAACATTTGAAATAAACCGCACGTAAAGTATGGCGATCTTTCTTACGAAACAGATGAGCCATGCCCGATAAAAACAAAAGCACAGGGGCGCAATTGATCGGATCTTAATGAAACTTGATATATATATATAGAAGAATTGTATGTCTCAGATGCTCCATTTTCAACTCGAATTGGATCCGGGGACATAGGGGGTTGGATGAGGGAAACAGAAATCTTGGAAAACGCTTAGAGTGGAGAGATCGGGATGAAACTTGATGGGAAGAGTAAGCTTAAATTCTAGATACGTAATTGACATAATTGGAAAGGATCCGTTCTCTTTGGAGGAGCTGGGGGGGGGGGGGTTTAATTGGGAAAATTTAGAAAAATGAGGGATTTTACAAAAATGTGGAATTTTGTATTTTTGCCAGAAGTCAGGTCACGGGTGAGTGTTTATTTGTTTGTTTGTTTGTTGTTTTTTTCCCAGGGATGATCGTATCGACCCAGTCGTCCTAGAATGTCGCAAGAGGGCTTATTTTAAAGAAATTAAAAGTTCTAGGGCCATTTTTAAGTGACCAAAAATCGGAGGGGATCTAAGTCTCCTCCAACGTACACTCTTCCCCCAAAGTCACCGGATCAAAATTCTGAGATAGCCAATCTGTTCAGCATAGTCGAAAATCTGAGGGTAGGTTTCCATGGAGAGAATTTTCCGTGAAGACAAAATTCCTCGAATAAACTTTACAGGTAAAATTTTACACTGGGGGATTTGACAGGATTCCGATACGGAATTCTTTTGTCTTACTTTCTCTTTGCTAACTCAGTTTCACACGTGGAGATGTTCCGGGGGAAATTTTCAGCAGGTTTGGATTTCTGGAAAAAATTTCCACGGAAGGGGGGATTTCCGGAGTGATCAGAAAAACGATTAGAAATTAGAGCGTTTTTCAAAATAAAGTATGCTAAGGGCAAACAATGGACAAATAACTCACAGGACTCTTCACACGGGATGCAGGGGTCATGTTACTCTTAAAAGTATAGTTATTGAAACTCTCAAGCATGCTGGAGAAAATGAATATCTTGATAGTTTGATCGGACGACTTGAGAGAAAAAAGGGTGTAGTAAGGGGGCTTGTTGCTCTCCGATCTTTTTGGTCACTTAAGAAGGGCTCTAGAGGTTTTCATTCTCGTCCAAATACACCCTATTTTGATTTTCTAGGACCACCATTTTGATATAATTAAATAAACACATACGCCTTGTTATGCATCGTAAGAAGTCTCTATCCCTCATGAACGGGGCCTTCAAGTTTACCTTCGAAGTTGATTGCAAAAGTATGGTCTAGTTCAATAGATGGTATTAATTGCTCAGAAAGCGATAAAAGCTTCTGTTTAAAATCCGTGAGCATGTTTCCTTCTCGTTTTTTGTCGGAGACCGCACGAAGATAAGACACAAGGTCGGCTAGCTGTACAAATACAGAATATTTACTATCCGAAAAAAATACTTCTCCGATTATATTCGTAGAATTACGTATGCTGTAAGTTAATAAAATGTGATACAAGCCACTGATATTACGCCATTTACATCAACTTTCACAATAAAAAATAGATATATTTGTATAAACAGATGATGGCATTTAAAACATCTTGCTTCTTTATACTGTAGTTAGAGGGGAGTTTAAGGAGAACAGAGGGGGCAACTGTCCCACACGCAGAAATTTTAAGGACGCAGAATTTCAAATAAATAAACTAAAGGTTATAATCAATTTGGAATTTTTGAAACTTTATTATTAAAATTAAGTAGAGGGCACAGTTAATAACATCCCTGTAGTTTCCAATATTCTGATCTTGATTTGCAGACTTATCTACCTATTCTTCCAAACTTTTTTCAACTGTGAAAAAATACCCTGAGCCTTGGCTATTCTAGTTTTAACATCTTTACTGTCCCTTTACTGTCTTTACTAAAAATACAACCAAGGTAAGTGAAGCTGCCCACCTGATCAATCTTTTCGTTACCCAATGTAATCTTTTCATCTTCATTTTCATAATAACAGGGTAGACCAGAAATATTCCCAGAAATCATAAGGGGAATAGGTACCAATAACACAACCTTGCTTAACTCAAGATTTAATAAAAAACCAGCTGCTAAACTCATTCCCTACCTTAACCGCAGCAGTGTTATTCTCGTACATAGCACTAATCACTGTATTGTATTTGTCTGGTATACCATACAAGGATAAGATCTTTGCTAAAGCTCTTCTACTAACAGAATCGAACACTTGCTCATAATCTATAAAACTGAGGACCAAAGGTGTTTGACAACTCAGGCACTTCTCAATTATTAACCTAAGAGTGGAAATTTGGTCGACATATCTTCTACTTTTAGCATCAACCCGCCAAGGCGTGCATTGATTGCTCATTAGGCGCTATAACGATTTTACAGAGTTTGTTCAAATAAGGGAAACAGAGATATGATTTAATATATCATCCATAAATATGTTAGCTTGTACCTGTTTGGCTAATTATTTTAAGCTTACTAATAATAGAAGTATGTCATTTTTCTGATTATTTGAAGACGAATCATAAAATATGGTCTCACTATTTTATAATATAAACCATTAAACGTAAGAAAGGCCATTACCAAGACAAAATATGTTAGCAAAGGTGACTGAATTACGAAATAACTTTATTAAACTGCAAAGAAATGATGCTGACACAAATCGAGTATTGATTGGCCCACATTCGAAAAATAATAAAGTGCTCTTTAAGGACTCATTTTAAATGAAATCGCTAGTTTTAGTGTATTTTGCAATAAATAAGGAAAAGAGTATTTACTGTAAAATCAATTTTTACGAAAAGCCACCTTTTTGTTAAATTACACAAAGGATCAGTACAATTTATTACAAATGGAGATTATGTAAGTTTAGCGGCATCCTGGTTGTAAATATCGAGAGAACAAAGCAACCATTGATAGTGATGATATTCCTAAGCAGCTGATGGTGGTATCGGGAATCATGGTACGTATGAACGAGGGCAGGCTCCCTCATCATGTCTGGTGCTAGGAAACCCCAGAGAGTAGGGGGAGCAGAAGCTGATGCTTAGCTGGTGCCTAGAGAGACTTGCAGCATTTGTGAGAAAATCTGTAGAAGACCTGTTGCCCAAGCTCTTTAGAGGTCGTCGTGGAGAGGCACCAATTTCACTTTATACCTCAGCAAACGTGGAAGGAACTTGGGAAAATTAAATATATTTTTTTAAGATTTCCGGGAAAATCCGTGGTGGGCTTACATTTTCGGTCGCTTATTCGGATTTCTTTTCCAAATTATGCTAAGAACCCTCAATCTATATAAAATAGTTTTTGGTCAGACAAACGGAAAAATTTATAATGGGCGATACAGTAGGCTCATTTAATGCTGTACCAACGTCCCAACGTGTGGCGCAGGCCCTCATGTTGGGCAATATTTTGGTAAGTCATGGGGAAGACGTGAACCCTTCAGCTGAATATGCTTTAGAGCCTTTTCAATGAGTTTTACCTCTCTTTGTTGTTTTTTTGTCATGGCTGGCCAGTTTGGCTTAAGAACTTTCATTAGATAACACCTCATTCTTGAAATTCTCGGAAACATAACAAAGAATTCTTGGAAATCAAGATATGGGCCCGCTTATCTTCATAGTATTGTTTCATCGAGAACATGAATTATTTCGCAATACCAGATAAAGTATCTTTCGTAAAATTCTCGAAAACATGCCAAGAAATTCACGGGAATCATGATATGGGCCCACTTTTATTCGTTGTATTCGGATGTAGGGTTAATTCTGAATACTCAGTCCGACCGCTATTTTCGTCATGTGTTCTTTGAAGCTCAATAACAGTCGTAATTTCGTTTGTCCCTACTCAACAGCAACTCATACTCCTTGGTAGGCCTATGCCTAACAATAAGTTAGGTCCATGACTGTCTTATAATGGCAATCAAGATCGAAGGTCATCACTAGATTCAAGGATTGAATTTTCTTTGGCCTTTGCAATCTAGTGGTCATGCAAATTGGGAGAGCTTATATCCATCCATTTTCTTTAAACAGACGTTGAAGAAAAAAATCTTCCAGAGAAATTCTGGAACCTCCAACAAAAAAATCTATGATAAAATCCAAAAGCAGCCATAAATATGTTGGATATATATATTGGATATATTATAAATATATCCAACTATCATCAACGGGCTGGGCATTGGTTTAATCCTCATAGGTTCAACAGCGCTTAGATAGGCCCGGTTTGTGCATTGACTAATTTCTTTTAAAGTAACGAAGTGATTTCAAGTTCTTACGTTGCATTTTGAAGCTCCAGGCACCCTCCTCCTTATCAAAAGCCAGATCAGGCTTGTTTCAAGGCCGCGGCTTGCCGCTGTCGCGGGCACGCGAGAGATCTGGCCCAATACCGGATGCGTTGGCAGCCAGGATAGCGGCTCGAAACCGGTCGTGCCTCCCGCCGCCGCGATCACAACAGTCGCCGCGCTCGCGATTAAACCGCCGTCGGCATCGAGAAGTCGCCAGCCGGCCTCGCCCTTCTCCAGGCGCGTGACGGCCTTGCCAACACGCTTTTCCGCCGCCGCCGCGACATGTTCGGCGAGCCGGGCGGGTTGGATTAGCCCATCAGTTACTTAAAAGTAGCTGGCACCGCGAGTTTAAGGGGTGGAGTTAAACCCTGAACGAGTTTTGCTGAGAAATATGTGTTCCGTCTTGTTTTTCTTAGAGAAGATTTCAGGAATGACATTTCAGGAATGACACTCAGGAAGCCCTCCAGTCTTTAAGATGACAGGACAAGTATTAGGTAAGCCAATTTTCTGAAGGACAGTAGAATTTCTGAGTAGCAGCATAATAGTCCTATATCGCATATCAGTTACTTAAAAGTAGCTGGCACCGCGAGTTTAAGGATTACAATTACTTGAATGTGATTGGGCTAATTCCAGTTATTTATTTTAATTCCTTAATGTGATTGCACTAATTCCATTTATTTATTTCAATTCATTAAGTGCGATTGGACTTATTCCAATTCCTTAAAATGCGATTGGACTAATAGCTTGAAGATAAGCAATAGAGTAAGATCCATGAAATTCATTTTAGTGTCCTTTCTCATATATTAGCCTCGCGTTTTTTACTTCAGTTTTTATTTCTATTTTTTCTACCTTCTAATGTTTAGATTCCTAAAGGAGGTTCCTACTGGATAGCTAAGTGTGCCTCAATACTCACTTCCCTGCCTTGTAGCCCAAATTTAAAACAACTACCCTTTGCTTATTGTTTCACTGTTAATTTAGTGTAGTCTCAATATCGGTCCCACTTCTCATAATGAATTTTTGAGAAACTGCTAAACGATAACGTGCGCCAGTTTAATTTATAATTTCTTTTATTTAGGTAAATTATTGAAAGTTTTTAAAGTTCTTATTTGTACTTTTAAATGATAATATTATGATAAATATAACAGTAACACCACATAAAGAATCATGGAGGGTGACCCAGATTTACCGGCATTATTCGAAAAACGATCAGAAATTAAATAAAAAAAACGTTTTTTTTTAACTGAATGTAAGGAGCAACATTAAAACTCAAAATGAACAGAAATTATTCCGTATATCAAGGGTTGTTTGATTGTTTGTCCCAATGTCCCAAGTATATGAAAGGGGTTGCTCCCTCCTCTTTACCCCGCTCTTTACGCTAAAGTTTGGCCCTTTGTTACAACTCTGCTTTTTAAAACAATGAAAAACTTCAGCGTAAAGAGTGATTCCAGCTCGGTGCCGGTGCCGCCGTCGAGCAGCAGCGGCGCGCCAGTACGTACTGTTGCCATCAGGGCGGCGTAGGGATTTGCAGACATGGTGCGGTTCCGCAGGTTGAATCTATCAACGTAGCGCTGAAGAATGCGTTGTCTTGGCGCGCAGTTGTTACAACTGCGGCTCAGCTTACAGTGACAGGACCGTACACATGGCGAATTCCGCTGACGAGGCCGCAATCGAATATTTCTATGCCGCGCACAGTGCGTATGCGTATCTGGGCTCGCGTACGTTCATCATCTGTTTCGTAAGACAAATCGCCATACTCTATGTGCAGCTTATTTCATATATTGCAAATTCCTCCTCCGGCTTCGTAGATGGCACCAAAACAGAGAAATAATTGCTCGATTTGGTTTAATAGATATGCCTTCTTGGATTTTGTCTTCCAGTGATGATTTATGTAAAAAGACTATCTACTTTATTCACGTTTATGACCCTCTGCAGTCTTTTTTCCATATTGATACTGGTTAATTAGTCCATGCTGTCTTTTGTTAGTTCGAATTGTTTTTCTTGCTGTTTCAAATATTGCCCTTTTCAAGGGACCAAAAAGATTGGAGCGCAACTAGCCCCCCTTCCACGCCCCTTTTTTTCTGAAAAACGTATCATTCAAATTTTGAGATAGCCATTTGATTGAGGATAGTTGAGACGTCCAATTACTATGCCTTTGGGATGATGTGGCCCCCCCAGAGTCCCCGAAGAAGGGGCTGTAACTTATGCAGTTTGTTAATTGTTCACATTCAGTATTTGCTATTGGGAAATATACGGACATTTCTGGGGGAATTTTCAGTGGGGTATTTTCACGTATTTTTAGTAACTTAAACTATTTATTCTACGGCTTTTGTGATCCAGGGATCATTCTTAAGAAATTGGGACAAAATTTAAGCTTTAGTGTAAAGAGCGAGGTACTGAGGAAGGGGTGAACCCCTTCGTAATGTAATAATAACATGATAATACCAAAATTCGTTACGTAAGCTAATTTGTAAGTTACGTATATCTTTTACAAATAAAAACATTCGTAAGAAAATTAAAAGTTCTAGTTGCCTTTTTAAGTAACCAAAAATTCGGAGGGCAACTAGGCCTCCTTATCTTTCCATAACAAATTACTTTTTATTATATCTCTTAACCCTATTTCTTCAAGTTGGAGTACACATTTTTGCATTTTCAACGTTATTTTTCTACTTAATGCATCCCAAGCACAAAGCAATACTTTTCAGTCTCTGTTTCACGTTTTGGTGTAAACACCGAGGAATTTAACAGTCATTCTTTCCCCTGGTACTAGAACGTTATTAAAAAATATAAACTCCGTCCTATGAAAAATCCAAAAAAATTCCTTTGGTCTGGGTTTCACTTCTTTGTGTAAATAGTTAAACAAAAATTCAAAAATATGCGGGCCAGAGGGGTGCTATAAAACAAATTGTATTATTTGCTCCCGGAACCAATTATATATTTAAAGATCCAGACTTATTCTCGTTTCAAACAAACCGTCACTTGTATATTTCACATTTTAACCAACATATCGTGTCATATGTTTTAAACACACTAAACATGTGCTTATGCGACCACTCCCCTTTTTCACCCTGTAAAGACCCACTTCCACTCCATCATAACAGCAGATGTGAAAGTATACCTCACTCTAATCGATTTCATAGAAACCTGCAATTCACTCTAGAGACCGACCGAAAGAGATGGAAAAAAACCTTTTTCATATGTATTGATAATACGCAGTGTGAATAAACTTGATTTTACAGTTTACAGAAAACCTACGCATAATAATAGATGCCCTCACTTCAAATCTAACCATCCTCCACAGGTTAAAAGAGGTGTGGTAATATCTCTTGTGGATATAGTACTTAATATCTGTTTAATTTACCATTAATTCCGTTTAATTTCCGTTACAGCTGCAGGCCTCTCGTAAAATTACTTGTTTCATTTTTTCATAAAATTGCACATAAGTTGACATGGTATTCACGTGATGGTAAAACAGCAAAACTTATTGATTATGTTATAGTAAACCGAAGACTGGCAGGATCAATACAAGATACTAGGGTATATAAGAGTGCTGTTATTGATGTTAAAAGTATAGATCACCATCTAGTAGTGTCTAGGGTTAATTTAAAGCTGAAATCTCGGATGGGTAACTACCTCCCGGGAAATTTTGATGTTGGTAGACTCCAGGGTGAGAATTTGAGAGAAACTTTCCAGGAGCAGTTGACATTGGTTTTGTCCCGGTTTTTTTTTTTTTTTCCATGCTGCCGATGTCGGCTTATTCCTGGAAACTGGTAAGGGTCTAACCTGTGCGGTTTTACGGAAAGTGTTGACCTCAGGTCGGATTGATAAATATGGCATTACATTTTGGAAAGCTCCACAGAACTCTTGCCTGGGGCCACAAAGGATGGTTTTTGCTTGTCCACGAGCCAGAGTCTATGGTGTGCGAAGTGAAGTGGAGTTATGTAGCCTGTGTCAGAGAGGAGTATCTGACATTGTGCAGCCAAGGTGCTTCAAAAAAGCCAGGTATCAGTCTAATCCCTCAAAGTTGGTGTAGCACACTTTTCAAATTCCCATGGAAACGTCGGTTATATCGCTTCCAGGCAAGTCCGTCAATGGCGCCTTTGGTCGGCACTTGATCGGCACATTCTTTAGCCGCATTGTATTACCGTTTGGAGTATTATATTGAAAAAAAAAAACGACAAATTTTCCCACCATATATCTTGGAAAGGTACTTGTGTATTATCCAGAACACATTCAAGAAGTTTGCTGTGTTAGGTCTGAGTCAACCATTGGTATTAAAATTCTGGTTTTTCAGAGTTTTGGTTACTATTCAGCCAAATCCTTCCTTAGCTAGAGTTCTGAACAGTTTGAGCAGGTTCTGAACCATGAGCAGTTTGATATTCTGCTTACATATGCTTATGCTTCCTAATTCAGAGTATGACAAAACGCAAATGGCCAAGCATATAGTTGAAGTTTGTATAAATATGAAAAGTCAAGCTTTCATTGAATCTGAAATTCTATCAGTTTGGAGATTTTCAAGTACTTGAAAGGAAGAATAAGAAAATGTCTATGACAAATAGAAAAAAAAAGAAAAAAAAAGAAGAAGAAAAAATGACGATTTCTAGCCAGTGAAAAAAGGAACTTGAAAGAAAAAAGGGACAAATAAAATGAGGAAATTATCAGGACTAGCGGCATATCATCATTGTTATTGGACCCACGAAGGTTGTAATAAAAAAAAAACATAAAAGGTAGCCAAATGTAAAAAAGCTAGCCAATTTTTATATTTAAATTTGAAAAGTAAATTCAAACCGAAAAATAAAGAAAATTTACAACTGACTCAGTATCTTCTTCATTTTTTCAAACATTAAAAAATGACAAAAAAGGGGAAATTCACACAGCTTGAGTTAACCACAGAAACAGAATGCAACTGAAATACTACTTCAGAATTTCTCACCATTTCAATACCAACCAGTCACAAAATTCAGTTAGGTTTTTGTATAGGGGTTGAATATGTTTGTCGATAAAATTTTCCAAACTGCTATGTCTACTGCTGAGGATTTTATACTTATTTTTATACATGCCATCCAATCATTTATCCGCGATTAGTTGTTTGTAAATTAAAAAAGTTTTACGAACCAAAAGTAAGGAGCAACATTAAAACTCTATATGAATAGAAGTTATTCTGCATATGAAAAGGTTGCCCCCTTCCTTAATACCTTCCTCTTTACGGTAAAGTTTTAGTGTTTGTCTCATTTTTCTAAGAACGGCTACTGATACATAGGGGACGTTTAATTAGAAAAGTAAGCTTCTTATAAGTGCTAAAATCTTTAACGTAAAGAGTAAGGTATCGAGGAGGGGGGCAAAGCCCTCATATGCGGAATAATTTCTGCTTGTTTTGAGTTTTAGTATTGCTCCAGAATTTGTGCTTATTCTTCCAAGAAAGTTTCATTCGGATCTCTCCACTCTAAGTGTTTTTCAAGATTTCCGGTTTCCAAGATTTCTTTTCCGCACCCCCTCCAACCCTCTATGCCTTTGGATCCGATTCGAAACGAAAATGGAGCATCTGAGACATAAGAACTCTCTATATATCAAGTTTCATTAAGATCTGATCACCCATTCGGTAGGTAAAGCAACCTCAATTTTATAGTTTTTCAAGATTTCCAGTTCCCCCTCCAACTCTCCCCAGTGTTGCCAGATAGCTTTGTTTGAGACCTTTCTGTGCAGTAATTCAAGTTCAACTGTAATATAAGGAAAAAGAAGATCGTCTGGTTATCGCATCGTAGGTAGAGTGAAGATCCGGTGTTCGCCATACTTTCAGTTTTGTTGGCATTTATCTTAAGGCCAGAAGTTCGGCAGCTTCTCTGAACTTGGTTCTGGAGCTTTTGTTTGCAGGACTTTAGGGTATCATAAATAGCGACGGAGAATAACCATGTGAGAATCCCGATAAGCCCTTAATTATAATTCACCTCCCATACATTCGTGATTTTGAGAAAAAGATTTTAAATTAAGGAATATAACCCAATTCATTCAGCATATCAATATATTTCAGCTGTATCATGCAATTTTTTATTTTTTCTGATGTTTCCCGTGTTTTGGAAGTGAGCACTCTTTGAATTGTGAAATCTCAGCTTCAACAACTTTTCTGGGTCTTCCACACGTATTACGCACTTTAACCACTTCTACTTGTATTTTTTTGGATCTACCTTGCTTTTTGGTAGCTTCAACAACCAATTCTTGATCCAGATCCAACATTTTTGTGTGTAAACAGAAATTTGGTTACAAATATAAACAGAGGAGATATTTCCTGAAGGCTATTAGTTTTCCAGACAAAACTGTCAACGGATAGAGCAGTTCTTAGCAAATATTCACTCAGTGAACATCTCTATTTGCACTATACCATTTTCAACCGGATTAACTCTGACAAGTAAATTCTTTGATCTTTTTTCAATGAATTTGGAGTAGTAGCATCATCTTTGCAAACGATTTACAAAATTGGATGCGAATTTTCTCGGGCATTCGTTTATCTATTTTCATGAAAATTATCCTAATCAACGCAATCTCACGTCGCCTAGATGGGGTATTGGGTAAAGTTTTCAACTAGCAATAATCGCACCTCGGATTAACCTCATTGGTTACGATATTGTCACTACGCACAGCTACAGGGTTGCCAAAACTTTTTGGGACTAAAGTGTCAAATTCTGCAAAAAAGGGACACTTTTAGTGTCCTCCTAGAAAATTAGCCAATATACTTTAAAAATTGACAAAAAAGGCTTTAAATGGTTTTCTCGCAACTCCAGAGCCAGATTTGCGTTCTTCTTTTTCAAGATGTTACATGCATAAGAAAATTTAAAACGGTAACAATACAGAAAAATAACAATTAAAATTCTCAATTTGAATTGAGAAGTAATAAAAATTACTTCTTCAAGTAATTAAGAAAGATTAAAAAATACATTGGTAGAAGACTTTATACTGCATGCAAGGTGAAATGATATATCTAAGGATACTACAATCAAACGCGTTTATCGTATCACTGCCAGAAATAACGAGGGTTGCCTTCCAATCACTTTTGACTATTAAAAAGGGCAATCATCCCTTCAATTTCCATTCGTAGCTAGTGGACCTATCTGAAACTAATGTAAAAAAAATTCTATATTTTATAGGAAACCTAAACGTGAAAACCTTGTCTCTTCTTGCCGCTTTCCAGCAATGTCTATGAAATTTCAAAGACATAGCTAAATCTTCTATTTAGATTTTCTGAACTGTTTTTTTTTGCCAATATGGTCACATTGTCATCTGCACTATACTTATGTCTTTTAACATAAAAAAATCAAAAAATCATTCTTTTTTAACTTTTTTAACATAAAAATTAAAAAAAAACTCGTTTTTAACTCTCACTGCCGTTGGCACTTTACTATTTACTTTACATCCAGCTGTATCGACACACAATTAGTGAAAATTGTAAAAACATCATCAATAAAGCGTTTTTTCTTAAAACTACTTATTTAAAATATTTCTCTAATTCAAGCTTAAAATGAACAGAAATTATAATTAACAAATAAATAAAATCTCAACTAAATTTAAAAAACTCCGATGATAAAACTGAAACCCATGGGTAATAACAGCGTGTGCTTCGCGGGGGCATGAAAGACTGAGGAGTATTTGTTAAATGTAGTTTGCCTTACTCTATGTCTGGTTTTGTGGGTTTGTGCGTCGGACTCCATGTGTTTATGTGTTTTTCCCTTTCTCTCTCCATGCTTGTGTGTCTGACTTTGTGTTTCCCTGTTTCTCTGTCCGTCATCGTATGTTTATTTGTCTGAAACTGTGTGCTTGTGTGTTTTTGTCCCTCTCACTCCATGCCTTTGCATCTAGCTGTGTATTTGACAGTCTCTAGGTCTGTCTTTGAGTGTTTTTGTGTCTGACTCTGTGTGTTTGCGTGTGTTTTTTGTCTCTCTCTTAATAACATGTGTGTATATATTGTCTCTTGATTTACTAAACAATGAATAGATTCAAAGTTCCACTTGGACTAATAATGAAAAAACTTATGGAGGGATTAAAGAAACGCACTAGCTGATCCCCATATCCCATTCCTCTAATAATAAAATATGGAGTCCCCCTACTCCTTTGCTCCCCCTCAAAACTACTCCGAAAGTTTCAGATCAATTCTCGCAAGTCATTCTCAAGACGTTGCAAAGATGTCACTTTGATAGTCTAAATAAATAGTTTCTTTCGATTTACCAAACTAGCCTTTATTTATCTTCCCATATATTTTTTTGTTTGGTCGGGATGATGTAATTTTTTTCAATACACATATCAAAGGAATTTTTCTTTTAATGCGCTTCTGGATATTTATAATTTATCAAGTTCCACTAAACCAATCAAAAGTTCCGAGAAAATGATTAATTATGTAAATAGAGCCTGTGACGTCACTTTGTATTTGTTCCCCCGACATGTTTCTACTTGGTTCCCGAGAACAATATTATTTGTAGGCTATTTTAATGCATAGGGGCTATTAGTTTTACAACAACGGCTGGTATCAATGCGAGGCTTTTCATCTGATAATGTTTGTTGGTGGTCCTAAGGTAATTATTTGCGATCTTTCTGGTCGGCTTATGTGTTAATTTACACAAAGGGTTGCCACCCTCCTAGTAAAAAGTGGCTGATTGGTATAAAATGAGCGTTTTACATTACTAGGGGATTAACACAACTTATTCCTTTTTACCAACCTACTTGAAAGCATTTTAATAGCGTTTAATGAGATTTTGAGAGAAGTTTAGGTCATTCTATCATTTTGACTCGTGCGCCACATCAACAGCTAGTAATTAATATATGAATAACCTTAATCAAACAACATTTTCAAATTTGTTAAAGTATTTCGGTGCTAATAATTTATATGGCTGGGCGATGTCAAAGATTAAAAAGACTTTACCTTTATTAATATACCCATCCGTATAAAGCAAAAAAACACCTCAGACTATTACCAACACTTAAAAGATTACGTTCAGTCAGAAATCAATAAAGATCATAGAAGAGCCATTTAAGATGTTGATTTAGAATATTCAAGAAAGTTACACACTTTAGATGGTAAGCACTGGTCAAAGTTTGTAACTTGTGGCCCCTCCCACGGGGACTTTGGGGGAGTAAGTCGTCCCCAAAAACATAGTTATAAGTTTTTTTTTACTACGCTGAATAAAATGACTATCTCAGAATTTTGATCCGGTGACTTTCGGAAAATAAGTAGTGTAGCAGGAACCTAGGTGCCCTTCAATTTTTTGGTCACTTAAAAAGGTCACTAGAACTTTTCATTTCCGTTAGAATGAGCCGTCTCGCAAGATTCTAGGATCACTGGGTCGATACAATCGCCCCATAAGTCTTCGCGACTTTATTTCTACTACATCACCATTAGCTTCACTTCATGTCTTTGGCGTTTACGATGTCAACAATTTTGTAACCCCTTGTTTCCGACTTTTCCATAAACTTGTAAACGCTTGTCTTTGCAGAAGAATTAATTCCTCAGTCTGATTGACTTATTAGATTTCCAAATTCCTTTATTTATATTTTATTGTTATATAATAAAGACCTGTCTGTATACTAGCACACAGATAGAAAATTCCTGCTTCAATCTGTTTCCTCACAAATCAAAGTCATGGGGAGAGGGAGCGTCAATTTCGATTTTTTTAGGATCCTCCTTAAAATTTGCTGAAAGTTTCACTGCACCACCCTTAGCTTCAATAGTACTACTGATAGTAGTTGTAGTATTAGTAATAGCAGCTGTAGCAGTAGTACCAGGTGTAGTAGTAGTAGCAGAGTATGCAAACAGTGCCCTGTTATTAGTTCCAACATACCCCTCAACGTGCCATGAAAGTTTCATACAAAACTTCAATTCAATACTTGGCACATTTCGCAATCAATTAGGTAGGGATATCACCTTGATCAAAGGTGTTAAGAAAAAGGGTGTATTAGGGATGGCTTGTCGCCGTCCGGTTACTTTTGACTTTTGTGAAATAGACCTAGAACTTTTAATTTCCAATCAAATGAACCTCTTTCAAGATTTAGAAGATCAATCCTTCTATCAAACCTCATATGCTCCTTGGATATAACTTATAACCCGTACCTACAGGTTCTGTGGGGTTTCGTTAATCTGGAGACATTGCTATATAATCATTAGGTGATTTTTGACAAAATAACTATCTCAAAATTGCGATTCGATTCGTCTGCATAACAGCGTGGTATTCCAGTGAGACCTATAATGTTGTGAAAAAAAAAGGCAAGTTCAAGAACATAATAAAAATGAACCCTAAGAAGAAATTGATTCATTCTTAATCCAGTTATTAAATGAAATCAGTTTACAAATACCCCTATAATAGCAAGATGGCACTTATGGACAAGACGTAGTGGAAATGGGTAACGACATAATAAGTATCATGGAGAACAATATCAATTCTAGAGTCTGAGAGTACAACTCCTGTAAGGCCCCCTACAGTAAACAAAAAGGTCTTTTCTTCCAGGCCTTTCTCGGGCTTCGTTTTGAGGGAACTGAATATTTGTTCTTTTATTTCTTCTGGATTGGGACCCCTCTCCGCCCAAGGGTTGCATACCCTGCATCAATTTTTATGGCACTTGGTATTTACCAAGTGACATAGCTATCGCAATTTCTGTCTGTCTGTCTGTCGATCCCGGTTTTGCTTCTTCAGGCACTTTCAGATAAGCTAGGACGATGAAAGTTGGCTGGTGTATCAGGGACCAAACCAGATTAAAGTAGAAATAGTCGCTTCCGGCGGGCCGGGGCGCCCGCGGCATCGACAAACAGCATGTGCGCACTCTCCGTATCAAGCGTCGAAAGATCGACGCGCAGGGTCTTGGGTTCGTCGGCGTCGCGCGCGACTTCGAGGGGGATGTCGCAGCGGTGGCGCGCGGCGGCGATCAGTTCGGCCATCGGCTGGTCGTCATGAAGCCCCGGCGCCTCGGCCTGGGGCAGTTCCCAGACAGGTACGCTGGGACGGGCGTTCTGAAACTCGGCCGAGGTCAGATAGGTGGAAATCGCCGCAAAGGCACCACCCTAAATCCTTTGCTTTTTACCCTAAAGTGTTACCTGTTGTCCCAATCCTTTAAGAACGACTCCTAAAACACAAGGGCCGTTTAATTGGATTAAGTTCTTTTTTTAAAGTGCTAAACACTTTAGCATAGAGCGAGGGGTTTAGGAGTGGGAATCCATCCTCATATACGGTATAATTTCAGTTAATTTTGCGTTTTAATGTTTTTGCTTACTTTGAGCAGGAAAAACTTTTTTTTATTTAATCACATAGTAGCTGAAGCCCTAAAACGAACAAAAAGAACTAGTAGGGGTTCCCATGATTTCTTTGGTTTGATTTTGATTTCAATGGTTTAGCCTTTATTTCTAAAATGGGCCCTGATTTTTACAGTTAGGTCATGATTGTAATGAATTTGTCCAGGTTTTAAGGGGATGACCTTAATTTCTACAGTTTAGTCTTTTTTATAAATTTGAAGGAATTTCTGTGTGTTGGTCATGCTTTTTTGGAGTTCAGCTATGATTTCTACTGCTTAGCCATAATTGGTATGGCTTCTTTTGGATTTCTAGGGTTGGCCCTGATTTGTATGAATGCCTTTACTACAGGCTTATTTGCTCTCCAGTAAAGTGAAATTTCTGGACTTTCTGAACCCAGTTTTCCGAAACTGGGTTTTTGGATATACGTCTCTTTCTTTATAAACGGCTGATCTCTCCTATCCCCTTTCCTTTATTCCAGAAATTACCTAGCATTGCTAGGTCTAATATATTCTTCACCTGATTTGGCCACGAATCCTTCCTCCTATCTTGAAGCATCATTAAATATGATTGTTTAAATAGCCTATTATGTTCTATCTATGACACCCTTTCCAAATATTAACCCCCCCCCCCAAAGAGAGTGGATCCTTTCCAGTTACGTCGATTGCATATCTAGGACATGTGCTTATTTTTCCCAACAAGTTTCATCCCGATCCCTCCACTCTAAGAGTTATCCAAGATTTGAGATTTCCCCCTCCAACTCCCCTCAATGTCACCAGATCTGGTCGGGATTTAAAATAAGGGCTGTGAAACATGATGTCTTTTAAATATCAAATACCATTAAGATCAGATCATCTGTTCGTAAGTTAAAAATACCTCGTTTTTTCAAATTTTTCCAAATTCATTGTTATCAAAATTTTGCTATTTAGAGTTTCGGTTACTATTGAGTCGAGTCGCTCCTTACTTACAGTTTGTTACTACGAACTGTTTGATTAATCTGCCTCCTTAAAAAGGTGTATGGAAAGTTATTTTAACTACTAAATCCTAGTTCAATCCTTTTTTTTGCATAATTTTTCTAAGAATAACTTCAGATGGTGCTTTAAAATTATATTTATGAGACGACTTCCCTTTGCTCTAGATCTGGCTAAAGAGAGCAAGGTCCCATCCTTTTTGGCTTTTCAGTTAAGTTACCGTGATGTAAAACAACCTGTAGCTGTACCGTTGGCAGACTCGTGTAAAAGTAACTAGTCCAGTAATCTGCCGCCATGTATTTTAAAGGTCATTCACATTTAGACTGAATAAAAAGAAAATTATTCATTAATTTTTGTCGAGAAATGTCTAAGAGAAACGAAAGAATTTCTAAAAAAAAAATGGAAAATTATAACAGAATGAGCATACAATTTGGGTAAAAACAAAAAAAAAGTGTATCAGACTTTAGAAGATTCAGACATGGAAGTCCACTTTAGGACCAAATTGGCCGCCGAACTGATCGGAACGGACCCCAAGACCGACATCGCCGTGCTCAAGGTTGACGCGACGAAAAGGAAGCTGACGGAGGTTCCGTTCGGCGACTCCGATGTTATGCGCATTGGCGACTGGGTCATGGCGATCGGCAATCCGTTCGGGCTCGGCGGCACCGTCACTGTCGGGATCATCTCCGCCCGCAACCGCGACATCAACGCCGGTCCCTATGATGACTTCATCCAGACAGATGCTTCAATCAACCGGGGCAATTCGGGCGGGCCGCTCTTTTTGTTTTGTCTTTTTGAAGTGTAATTCCGTATCGATTGAAATGCAGGGTAATTGAATTTTTTTTTCTTCTTCTTTTCTTTTCTTTTTTCTTTTCCTTTTCTTTTCTTTTTATTTTCTTCTTCTTTTTCATATTGTTTTTATTTGTATGTGTATTGGGGTTGTAAGCCCAAACAAGCTTTGCTTCGGGCCATTTGCTTTTTTTGTTTGATTATCAAACAGTTCGTGGTAACGAACTGTAGTAAGGAGCGACCCGGCTCAATAGTAACCAAAACTCTAAAAACTAAAACTGACAAGAGTAAAATCCGATCCATGTTCTATCGTTTTGCCACGAAAGTGGCAACTTTTCGTTTCTTCCTACTGTGAAATTCAAGCCTGCTGATCCATAGGTTGCTTTTGCCAGACTGATAGCCAAACATAATGGAAAAATAAATGGCAATTTAAATGAATTGTCCCACATTCTTAAGCAGCAATTTATTTAATTTCGCGTTATCTCAGTGTCTTTGTTGCTGTTTGCAGACTGTAATGTGTCTTTTTTTCTTCCTATGCTCTCCTTGCTGTGACTTCGCGATGGATCGTGAACCTGGCACGCTGGATTGGATTGATTGGCCGGAAGAGGCGGGCTCGTGGGACGACCCGGCGGCCCACCGCGCCTTTATCCGCGACCGCATCCTGGGCCCCTATCCGGATGGCCTGGGCTATTGGGTGATGGAACCTGTCGGCGAACCCGGCACCTTCCTGGGCTGGATCCTGCTGATCCCCGTGGATGCGCGCGGCCCCGAGATCGAAATGGGCTGGCGCGTCCCCATCGCGCATCGCGGCAGGGGCTATGCCGTGGAAGGGGCTCACAATGTTGTTATGTCGTTATGACTTTTTGATATTATCTGGTTTCTATTCAAGTTCTAAATCTATGGCTATTGCAGCCAAGCTGATAACTAGGAAAATTGACCGCTAATAGTTCTTGTCAGTATTTAAAATATTGCTGCCTTTTTTTTGCATCCTATTAACAGCTCCTTAATTCATCTTTATATATCTCATTAACTGAATTTGAATTACATATTTGTTTGGAACATATTTTTAATGATGCCAAAGGTTATCCAGCCCTAAAGTTGCTCATTCGAAACGTTGACCACGGCGACCGGCTGCTCCGGATCGAGCACGAACAGTCGCCCGTGGGCCTTGGCCCGATCGTGGTAGACCTTCGCCGTCACGGGGACGACCCCCACCTGCGTGGGGACGACGTCGATGCCCGCGATGCCGTCGTCGTCGGTCTCGCCCCAGGCGCGGACGCCGGGCAGGTCGAAGCGGACGTCGTAGCCGCTCATGTCGGGGCGCGCGTAGCTCCACCCCTCGCGCTCGAACTTCGCCTGCACGCGGGCCGCGTGCCCCGGCGTCGTCACCGCGTCGTGAAATATATTCCGATGACGGATTTTTTTTTTTTTTTTTTTTTTGACGAGTTATTTTCTTTTACTTTTTTTTAGCTGTACTAGTTTTCAATAATATTAGTGAGTAATATTCAGTTTTCACTTAAATTTTTCTATTGTATTATTCTTGTATCAAATTATTGTTATTTTTCACTCGAATTCTTGTATTGTATTATCCTTGTATCGAATTATTGGTATTTTTTAATCGAATTCTTGTATAATTTATAGTTTAATGGTAATTTAACAAAGATTTTCGTAGCTCCCCACTATATAGAAGAATCTTATGTCTCAGATGCTCCATTTTCTCTTATGTCTCAGATGCTCCATTTTCAATTCGAATCAGATCCGAATGGGATCGCTCTCTTTTGGAGAGTTAGGTGGTGGGGTTCGGTGCTTTAGCGAGTCTGGTGCTTCTGGATATTTTAGGACGATGAAATTTGTTAGGCGTGTCAGGGAGCTGTACAAATTGACTTGATAAAGTCGTTTTCCCCGATTTGACCATCTGGGGGGCTGAAGGTAGAGGAAAAATTAGAAAAATTGAGGTATTTTGAAATAGACGCCGACCCGATCATGCTCACGAAAATCGGCTGGGAATATTTCAGGGGAAAATGTTACAACTAGGCTATAGCCAAACGCGGCGCCGACACCAGTACCGATTAGGGTCCACATATTTGGGCTTCGGGTCGCGATGGATTGAACCCAACTGACGAAGAATGGCCAACCCGCCCACAGCACCACGGGGGTAGAAAGTACGAGTTCCAACCATGTCCGTGCGGTGGCACAGAATCCGGGTATCTGATGTCCCGACCTAGCAATGACCAGCACCGCGACCCTTATCAGTACCTCACTCTTTACGCTAAAGTTAAAATTTTATCCCATCTCTTTAAGAATGACTCCTGAATGACAAAAACCGTTCAATTTTAATAAATAGCTCTTAGAAATAAGAAAAAATAGCATAAAGAGCGAGGTATTGACGGCGGGGGGTGGACACCCTCCTATACGAAATAATTTCTGTTCCTTTAAAGTTTTAATGTTGCTCCTTACTTTCAGTTAAAAAAAAAACTTTTTTTTCTAAGATAAATTACAGATCGTTTTTTAAAATAATGCTGGAGAGGGGGAGGACGATTTGCTATTTTTATAACTTCAATGAAGTCTTTGACTACTCTTCCTTTTATCCTTGGCCTCTTAAGGGATGCTTTAATTGAGGTTAATTAGTCCACAAAATCCCTGTCTCTCTCTTTTTTTCTTCTCTCGCTTTCTATCTGCCTCTATCCCCCTCTCCCATCGTTCCTCCTGTCCAAAAATAGGAAGTCAGCCAGGTTTGGTTAGGAGTACGGTAGTCTTCGACGTAGAGGTACCGAAATGTTTTTGTCACCTGGCTAGTCATGCCATACTAGGCTAGGATACCATGCCCATATAAATTAATAAATTGTGACCTGGGATCCTGTCTATTTATTGCTGCATCTGTCAGTAAACTCATTTGAGTCACTACTATTTCCGTCTATTGGCTCTACGGTTGGATATACTACTGTGACTCATACCCTGCATTTTTTGAACGTACAAACCAAGACTATTTCCTTTTCCTACACAAAATTTACCTAGGCTAGGATACTATGCCCATATAAAACAATATATTTTGACCTGGGATCCTGTCTATTCATTGCTGCATCTCTCAGTATAAGCTTTCCATGAAAGTTGCTATTTTATACTTTATTCTAGTTTTTTTCTGTATTTATTTATTTTCTTTTATTTCCCTCGAAAAATGAGGAGTAGGATAAAGGATAAATATAAAGAAAAAACGAATGATAACGCTTACAATAAAAAAATATCAAATATTGATCAAACACTTAAAAAGAAAACAAAAGATGCAAAAACACTTGCTAAATAATTTAACCTGTAAATCATCAAGAGCCAGAACTGTTACTAAAAAACGGACATAAATTGTGGCCTAAAAGGATACCCAGAAAGTTACCATTTCCTTTAAATCTCTCTTTATGACATCCTCCAAACCCGACCGTGGACGACTTGCTTTCCGTTTATCCCTACTTCCCTAGATGGGTGGCCAAAAAGGATAGTTTTTGGCAATATGTCATCTTTCGTCCGCACAACTTGCCCAAGCCATTTCAATCTTTCTTTCATTACAGCCCTAAAAAGCGGGATTGAACTGCACCTTTCGTACAGTCTACTGTTTGAAAGTCTAGATATATAAGATAAATATAAAATATGAAAATCTAAATATGATTAACAAAAACACATTACAGTTTCTACACATGCATAACTTCTACACATGCAATACGAAAAGGGCGAAACACATATTCTAAAATAAAATCAACAAGGTTAGTAGCTAAAGGGAGCGCCCACGATTAAAATACCTTGGGCAGGCTGCAGACGGGATGGCTGTTAAGGTCCAGGAGTCTTTGGAGATCATTACAGGCAAAATTTGTGTGGCCTGTTTGTTTTTCATGTTTTTTTTATATGGGAAATATCCTTGTTTTTTTATTTGTTCTAATATGTTTTCTTCTTGGAGCATGGCGAGACCGCCCAGGTGCTAGGCGCGCCGGAGCATGACTACACGCGGCTGCTGATTTCATCGGTGCCGGGGCGCGGCCACGAGGCGGCGTGAAAATCGGGTGCCTGCCTTACGGACTGGCACTTGGGGATTTGCTCGATTTCCCCTAGTTCTCGGTCATGCGCGGACTTGATCCGCGCATCCACGCAGATGATGACAAACTCGGGCGATGCTGGCGTCTTGAAACAACGACGTGGATGCCCGGGTCAAGCCCGGGCATGACAATCATTGTTTGTTTTTCGTTCTTCCAACCGCGCTTTCATCGTCATAAATCGAACTTCCGATTCAATCTTTTTGATTTTATCTTCTATCACCCGCCGGCGGTTATCCAGTTGAACATTGACCTGTTCAAAAACATCGGCCACCTGCACCAGCTTATTCTGCATTTGCTGTTTTTGATCAAAGTAAACGTTGATGATGCCAAAAGCCCCCAAATCGCCCCAGCGATTAAATTCGGGATAGGGGTTTCCGTTGTATTCAAATTGCTGAATAGACACCATCAAAAAATTATAGCGCTTCTTATAATTAGAATGCTTATTTATTCATTATCAGTATTTCGATTGTTATTATAAGGCTTGCAATGTTTCACCAAAATATTGGAGCAGCTACCGAAGTTCATGAGAATTTGTGGGATTGTACACCGTAATTTCAAGAAGAAATTATTATTTCATGATTCTTTCAATTTCAAACAATACCTATAACTCATTTTCGTTTTTATTGTTTTAGTGTTTGAATACTTAATTTAAAATGTTGTTAAGGTGCTCTTTTGTCGAATCTTTCCTTTTCTTCAAAATAAAATTTAAAAATTTTTAGATAGCCATTTTCTTCATCATAATTGAAACTTCAATTAGCTCTGCATTTGTATTTAAAATAAGCCTCCCCCCCCCCCACACAGCCCTCGGGTAAAAATCTTAAAGCTATAAAATTCCCCCATGGTTTTATCTTTTTCATCTCAATTTTACGCGTTGAGTTGTTAAGGGTAATTGTCAGGGGTAAGTTTTCACCGGTATTGAATTCTCAAGACGGTATTTATGTAGGGAGGGGAATTTTTCCGTGGAGATGGGGCCAGATTTCCTGGCATTATCACGAACTGTTTGATTGGCAAAAGAGATATTCTAAACAGTTCCAGAACTTGAAAAACTGTTTGTCTCCTTAATCACCGAAGACCGTATGTCACTTGTACAACAGATATTTCTCCTCATTAAAATTAATTTTTTTTTAATTATTATTTTTTGTTGTGTTGTTTTTAGTACGTTTTGTTCATTTCTTTATTAATTAAATCGCTTTTCTCTCTTAAATTTTCTACGGAAAAACAGTGTGGTCTAAGAAATTATCTACCTAGAGGGTTAACTATAAAGGACAATATCGATGTGCTGATACAGAATTTAGGTTCGGGGAACACCGAAGGAACTTGGGTGCCCCATTTGTATTTTTGCCTCTTAGGGTAAGTCTAAAACTTATGAGGGTGGTCCTTTTACCCTCATCCAAATCTACCCATACCCTCATCCAAGCTGATCCAGGATTTTATTCGGGAGGGGGGTTACGAAGGGATTTGCTCGGGGGAATATAACAATTTTTTTATATGCATACGAAACTGGTTTATATTTAAATTGCTATGTTTTCACGAGTTAGACAAACATTTCGGGGCCTGAAGAAACAAGTCGAGTGTGAATGCTTCATCCTTAACATAGATAAACATTCCCTATTACGCAAGAATTGAATAAATAATGAAGAGGGGCATATTCATATATATAAATTTATTGCCCATCATAAATGTAACTCAGAACAATGATGGAGTAACAGGGAAAGAAAAGGGAAAAATACAAAGAAATTCTGACAAATACAAACGGAACCAAAACAAATAAGAACGGGAATAAAAATACAAATAAGGGCAGTCATACATAAAAACAAACGATTGATCAACAAAGATGGCTCAACTTTCTTTGTAGCCTATTTAAATGGTAGTTTTAAAAGTTTTTTTTATTGTATAACTTTTTGTGCTTTAAGTTTTAAAATTTAATTTAAAATTTAATCTTAGGCATAAGGTTTTTGGTTTTAAATTATCAGATTTCAATTTTAGATCTGAATTCTTTTGTTTAAAAGTCTTAATTTAAAAAAAAAATTATTTTAAAGTCTATAGTTTAAAGATTTTAGCTTTAAAGTTTAGATCTTAGAGCTCCTTTTAATTTTAAAGGTTTATTTTTAAAAGTGAAGTAAATTAAAATCAAGTTGCCATCAATCCATGGCTAATTGGAGAAAAATCCAAAATCCAAGATCAGTTTTTGGGTATTTCAGCAAAAAAAGAATTAGAAATATCCATGTAATCTGGCACTAGGCTTAAAGTAAAGGCACAAGCATTTTTTTCCAATGAAAAATAAAGCTTTGTCTATTGCTAGAGATTAAAAAAGTAAGCTCCGCTACGAGTCGGATTCAGACAGTTTTCCGACAAATTCGACGCTATTGTTAGTCGACGGCAAAGTTTGGAATCGCACGTCTGACGACGAACACGACGCCCACGAGCACGAGGCCCGTGCCGGCGATCGTGTAGCCAGTCACCGGCTCGCCGCCGAACACCGCGCCCAGGAACAGGGCGATCACCGGCGTGACGTAGGCGATCAGACCGAGGCGGTGCGCCGCGGTGTGGCGTAGCAACCAGAAGTACAGTCCGAAGGTCAGGACGGTCCCGACGAGGGCGAGGTAGGCGTAGGTTTTGCCACTTACTCGTTTTCCATTGCAATATATAATAACAAAAGGGCTAAAATAGAATATCAAACGTGAACTACCTGATGGGCGGCGGCGTCTGGGATCCGTCGATCCGCGGCATCTATGCGCTCCCGGCCTAGCTGCGGCTGGGCGACGTGCTGTCTGCCGTGGCGCTGGCGCTGGGGCTTTCGTTCTTCGTGACCATTTTCCCGGCCCGCCGCGCGGCGCGGCTGAACCCGGTGGAGGCGCTGCGCTATGAGTGAGATCACGCTGGAGCTGGAGGGGATCAGCAAATCCTACCTGCGCGGCACGCCGGGCGAGGTGGAGGTCCTGCGCGGGGCGGACCTTTCCTTCGTTGTTTATATAAATTCCGCCGTTTGCAATTGCTATATGGCAAGAAAAAGGCGCTTTTGGAGTCATGTCTCACGTGGAAAAGCTGGGGCTAGCGGGCTACCAGAATTTATCTAAAAAGTTCTGCTCATATCTACGTGCTTTTAATCAATTCTACCATTCGTAAGTGAGGTATAGCACTGAAAACAACACTTTCGGAGCCAGTTTTTAAGCAAAGAATCGTGAAAGCATAAAACAGTATTATTGTAATAATTATGGTCCAAAACCCTTAACTGGAGGTTTGCTAACAATAGAATGATAAAGAGTTAAAAGAGCAGAATAAGGTAACTGATTTCTCAGACACCAAGTCCTCTAGATACCTTAGCTGCCACCTGATCACTATGTGCTTTCTGACTTAGATTAAAGAATTCCCACTAAAATCAACTGGACTTTCTTTCTGACTAAACAACATAAAATGAGTTTTTAAAACATTCACTGACAAACAGCTAATCTTTGCAAAGACCCAAAACAGAACCTTGTAGAACACCACAATTTGTACAAAATTTATTAGATATAACATTACAAAACCGGTGATATTTGGATAAAATGTACGTAGGAGGGTTCCTAAATGCCCTCCAATTTTTTTGGCATTTAAAAAGGGCACTAGAACTTTTAATTTTCGCTAAAATGAGCCCTCTTGCGACATTATAGGACCACTGGGTCGATACGATCACCCCTGGGGAAATAAAAAAACAAACAAATAGACACGTATCCGTGATCTCTCTTCTGGCAAAAATACAAAATTCCACATTTTTGCAGGTAGGAGGTTGAAACTTCTACAGTAGGGTTCTCTGATACGCCGAATCTGAGGAGCTATAACGTGAGGACCGGCTTTTGTCTCCTTTGGAGACAAAATTGGAGGCTGTAGTCAGCCTCCAATTTTTAAATGGATTTCCAGAATATCCTTGCCTTCAACATGTTTGTTGACACACAAATTTGCTGTTTATATTTCACTTTATCACTTTTATCATTTTTGACCAGAAATATTACTTCCGTGTGCTATTTCCTGAGTATGTTTTTAAAAAGAGTGATTAGATTCCCAGAACAGATTCATAACCCGTCGTCAAACATCCAATCCATTTGTATATTAGGTCCTAGGGACACCCTTCACTTTCTGAGTTTTTCTCCCTGAAGGGAAAGTTCGAAGTCCAAACTTTTTCACATCTACTTTCCAGTTGCACATAAAGTCTTTAAACACCTCTTTTCCTTTTGTGGCTACCCAAGTAATATCAGGAACAATCTTCTCATCGTCCGCAACTTCTGACGTCACAATATTTACTTAGTCAAAGTCCACTCTTCAAAACAGATTGCCGCATTCAGGGAAAATGTCTCGAACTCTATCTCACGAAAGTTGTAATCGACTTGTCGTCCACCGATTGCTGAAAAGCATGATCGAGTCGCGCCAGCAATTTGCGGATAACACGTTCTACGATGTTTCAGCCTGGAACTTTGCCCACGCCTTTGGCCTGCCGTAGAGCAGGTTGAACCGCTTAGGTAGCCAACAGGGTGATGCGTACCAACCGCAACCACCTTCGACAGGCAACCGCCTGAGCGCCGAAGCGGTGGCCTATGCCATGCCCTGGGGTCAGTACAGCGCACCACAAACCCTCCATCGGCTGCAAGCTGCCATCATCTCGGTGGCGAGATCGCGGGCCATTCAATTTAAAACTAGCCCCTCCCTCAATTTATTACTATTGTTGTTTTCCAGGAGATACCTGATTCAGTTTGAAACTAGCCCCTCCCTCAATTTATTACTATTGTTATTTTCCAGGAACAACCTGATTCAGTTTAAAACTGGCCCCTCTCTCAACCTATTACTATCATTATTTTCCAGGAACATTTACTGCCTCGAGCCCCCTCTTACTATCGCTATGAGTCAGGCTCTGAGCCTGATCACTGGTTTTCTCCCGTTCTGTTGTGGGAAGTCAAATGTGCAGGTGAAAAAATTTGTTCGCTAGAAAAGTAAGATATTAGCTACCAAATGTTACAAAATTTTTAACTTCCAGGAAAAAAAACAGAAATTAAGGATGAGGGAGGTTCCAAACTAAAATTATCTTAATTGGGAACACTATATTACCTGATACTTTACAAGGTGCGAATCGTACAGTTTTCCGAACTGAATTCCTTAGAAAATTTTTGAATGTCCCACATGGCAAATTCTGAAAATTTTACTCTCTTTTACATGTATATGAAGCTATTAACAACGATGTGACAATCACCGGATCGTACCGTCCTGGTCTGCATTTAGACTATGGGGTTTACTGAACCTGCGGTGGACTCATTGGAGAGTGTTGCCAGCGGGTCAGCCGTGGCAGTCGTATGCTGGATCGTGGGTGAAGTCCCCTCGCGAAAAGGCACTGTGATGAGGTCTTGTTTTATCCCAGACAGAGATGTGACGTCCTTTTCGCGTTCCGCAACCAGCCAGACAAGCATCTCTGCTAAACCTACCCGGTGTCGTCAAGAGTTTTGATATATTTATCAATTGCCCGGCTAGCGGTTCACTCGAGACCAGAAAATAATTTGAAGTTTACTGAAAAAAAAGAACACAACTGACCGTGGATTGTCAGTTTAATATGCTTACACAGTCATTTATTCCTTAAAGTTTCAATGATTTTTCGTGCATTAAAGTAAAAAAGTGAAAACATTAAAATGTATTTTTTTTTTCAGTGAAGTGCAAATCATGTTTTGTTCTTGAGAAGGCCTAGGTTTTGTCAGTCCTCCTTGTGTTTATTTTGCCCGTTTTGAGTATGGCTCGTTCGTTTATTGTAATTCTATTCGTTTCAAGTGCATGTTATTCCGAATTAGTCAGTTTAACCCTTTCGCGACCGACAGGACCTTACAGTCCCAGCATGCAAAAATCTTTTGGGTGCTTCTTAACTGATTGATAGCACCAGAATGATATCGAATGATAGCACCAGAACGAGATCGAAATATTTTTAACTAAACGAAAATGTGAATTTGCTGCTTTTTTTCAAAATGACTTGTGGCTATCCAAGCTGTGTTATTTGTCAGATATATTTGCGAAATTAAATGATCTTAACTTGTCTCTCCAAGGAAAAAATTGCGGCGGCGAAGAAGGAGGAGGAGGAGGAGGAGACGACGACGGGCCAGCAGTGGCGACTCAGACGAGAGCCAGCTCGAGCGAAGACGTCGGAAGCAACGACGGCGACGCAAGAGCGATGGATTCAGTCGGAGCAGCGCCGTTGGTGGTGATGATGGTGATGGTGATGGTGTCGGTGGTGATGGTCGACAACAGGCCCAGCATCGCCACCATCACCACCAACGACGACAACGACGGCGGCAACATTCGTCAGTGTCCGCCAGCAGAAGCGCCACAACTTCGTCCTATTTCCATGAAGGGGGCACAGGATTTTCTAGCATAATTCAAAAATAAATAAAAAAATACATATGAAAGTTTTTTCAACTGGAAGTAAGGAGCAGCATTAAAACTTAAAATGAAACGAAATCATAACAAATACGAAGGGTTCACCTCCTCCTAATATCTCGCTCTTTACGCTAAAGTATTTTTAGCAATTTTAACTATTTATTCTACGGCCTTTGTGATTCAGGGGTCGTCCTTAAAGAATTGGAAAAAAAATTTAAGCTTTAGTGTAAACAGTGAGGCATTGCCTTAATAGGGGCAATACGAGTTCTAATTTGTGACTGAATGACCCCTTTCGAGGTTTCCACAAACATTTTGTCTATATGATTTGGTTGGAGTAAAAAAATATCAAATTCTTCATTGTATTAAATATAAAAAACAACTTTTTTCAATTGAAAGCAAGGAGCAACATTAAAACTTCAAAAAAACAGAAATTTTAAAACAGTTCGTAGTAACAAACTGTAGTAAGGAGCGACCCCGCTCATTAGTTGCCAAAACTCTAAAAAATGGAATTTTGAGACCAATAGCTGAAAATTTAGAAAAAATGAGGTATTTTTAGCTTACGAACGGGTGATCGGATTTTAATGAAACTTGATGTTTAGAAGGATATCGTGTCTCAGAGCTCTTATGTTAAATCCCGACCAGATCCGGTGACATTGGGGAGAGTTAGGAGAGAGCCTAAAATCTTGGAAAACGCTTAGAGTGGAGGAATCGGGATGAAACTTGGTGGATAAAATAAGCAGAAGTCCTAGATACGTGACTGACATAACCAGAACGGGATCCGCTCTATTTAGGGGATTTTTTTTTTTGGCCAGTCCACCTCAAATGAAAATAAGATTAATATAATTACTTTGCAATAAGACAAAAATAACTCGTATCGTATACACAAACAATTTTTTTTTCAATTACTGATAATTACAGTAATTTGTAAGCCCACGCACAGTTTCTATCTGTTTGAAGGAATAACAAACAAAGCAACGAGTGTACAGAAGAGCCCTTGAGAATAAAATGAGGCATTGAGCTCACTATTGGGTTATTCCCCCAAAATTTTATGCTCGGACAGGAGTCAAATTTAGTTTTGGTAGTCATACTTACGAATTCGCCATAAGCGATCCGCACAACTTCCTGCCAAACGAATTGGCGGATCACTTCGGCGGCTCGATTCGTGCGATCAACGGTCGCAAGTTCTGCCGTCAACTCGTCCACCAAAAAACGGCGTTCGACCGGTTGGCCATCGCTAGCGCGAAGCAGATCAAAACTGCTTGGCTGCTCGATCAATCGATCCGCCAGGGACTGGCTGGTTGCAAAGACCTGCACCAGAGCAGGCAACGCGCCGGCATCCCTTTCAAACAGCGCCAGCAATGATGTTGGGTTTGGAGCCGCCATTGAAGCCAAGCCAGCCTACGAGCAACAGCAGGGCTCCGCACGAGGCCAAAACGATATTGTGGCCCTGGAGGCGGACAGGATCCCCATTTTTGTCAAACTTGCCCGCGCGCGGTCCGATGACAAGACAGGCAGCCAGTGCGATCCAAGCGCCGGTGGCGTGCACAACCGTCGAGCCCGCGAAATCGATAAAACCCCAATTGGCAAGGAAGGCCGACGCGTTTTCTGTGAGGCCCGACCCCCAAACCCAATGCGCGAAGAGCGGATAGATCAGGTTGTGGTTCGTGGTCCTAAGCTTAACAAGACCATCAATTTAAAGGAGGACGGTACCTTTGCAGATACACTTAAGTTATCTACCAACGGTTATTATACATTTGCTCATGGTAGAGAAAGTACATCAATGTATATTAACAATGGAGATGATTTAAACATAACTCTGGACCCTAAACAATTTGATGAAACTATAAAGTATTCCGGTATTGGAGCAGAAGAAAATAATTTCTTAGCTGCCAAATACTTACATAATGAACAAAATAGTGTAGATTTACCTACCCTGAGCAACATTAAAACTTAAAATGAGCTGAAATTATTGCGTATAAATGAGGGGGTTCGTCTCCTCGTCAATACCTCACTCTTTACGCTAAACTTTTTTTTAGTACTTTAAAAATAGGTATTTATTCTAATTAAACTGCCTTTGTGATTCGGGGGTCATTCTTAAAGAATTGGAACAAAATTCGAACTTTAGCGTAAAGAGCGAGGTATTTACGTGGAGGCGAACCCCTCATATACGTAATAATTTCTGCTCGTTTTAAGTTTTAGTATTGCTGCTTGCTTTTAGGTCGTGGGTGATCAGCAGCACCGAGGTGCCCTTGTCCCGCGTGAGTGTTGCCATGTGGTCCAGGATCACGCGCTGCACCGTGACATCGAGAGCCGATGTCGGCTCATCGGCGATCAGCAGCTTCGGATTGGCTGCGAGCCCGATCCCGATCAGCGCCCGCTGGCGCATGCCGCCGGAGAACTGATGCGGATACTGGTGCAGTCGGCGCTCAGCATCTGCGAGCCCCGCCTGCTGCAGCACCTCGACGGTCCGCGCCTTGACCGCGGCACGGCCCTGGGCGATACAGAATTAAATTTATATCCTCTGCAACTTGAATACTTATCAATTTCATAAATATGCAAAGCCACCACTAAAAGAGCTTAAATTTTAAACTGTGTTGTGTTAGCCTCTAACATGTGAAACTTCCATGACCATAATTCTGTGTGCTATGGATCGTACGTGAAACAAGGTCCGAGTAAATGTGTCATTTTTCTGTATATGTGATTTTTTTTTTACACTAAAACTTTAAACCTAATTTGATATTAAGTAGTATGGCGAAAATAAGCTAATTTGACGCGCATACTCAGTTGTCCCTTTCTTAACGCCTTGCTCATTACGCTAAAGTTTTTTATTGTTTTATAAAATAGAATTGGGGCAAAGAGTCAACCTTTAGCGTAAAGAGTGAGGGATTGCGGAGGGTACAACCCATTTCATAGACGGAGTAATTTCTATTCGTTTTAAGTTTTAATATCGCTCCTTACTTTCAGTTAAAAAAAAACTAGTTTTTTATTTAATTTCTGAACGTTTTTAATTAATGCATTTTTGATTTTGGCTCTCTGCACATCAATTATTGAAATGAAATTTGTAATTGCTGTTTCAGCGTCTTCTAACAATATCCAAAAGACTGGGTACGGACAAAGAAGCTTCATTTAAATATGAGCTTTGATCCTATCCTGCGTCGTTTTCTGATGATTCTTGCACGTTCCGAAAGACAAATAAACCAGAGCTAAAAAATCTATCAAGGGAATTTCAGATTCTGATACTATTACAGGAACACATAACCTGAATTGTGCACCAACGTCTTAGACGGTGGAGCTTTGCTTCACAGGATTCCCTGGAGGAAGAAAGAAACATATTCGGAGATCTTAGAGTGAAACGCATATATTACCTCTTTGTCAATTGATCTTCCCCTTTAGGTATTATCCAAAAGATTCAACTTAATACTGTAATCAATTCTTGAGATATGCCCTTTTGGCAATCTACATGTGCACAGTGTGTTTTGATTTAGTTAAAATTCCTCCTCAATATTCTGTAAAATTTTCACCTTTATACGTGTAGTCTTAATTATATTATTATCACAAAGTGGTAGTAGTAGTAGTAGGAACAGTAGTAGGAGTAACAGTGTATAATTGATTAGTAGTAACAGTAGTACAAAAAGCAGTAAACTTAACTTTGTCCTATTATCTTTAGATCGTGACGTTTTTCTGACGTCATGAAAGTAATAGGAACATTCAATTAAATCAATGTTACACACTATGAATTTGTGCCTGGGTAGCCGACGAGGCAAGTTTACATTAATAAAAGTTCTAGGGACAATCAATTCCGACAGTAAATTGAAAATAGACCCCTCGTACGACGTCATGAATTTACATAATCGGATAAGCTTTAGTTGAGACCCTCGAAAATAGAAAAATACAAGACCACAGTAGGTGCGCTCCTGAAAATTGAACCAAATGGATAGCATTTTCTTATGCAGGTCGCGTTATTTGTTAGAATGAGGGGCGGATTGAAATTGTATTGCAGGGTGGGGACGAGAGGAGGGGCTCATTGGAGTCAAAGAAGTTTGGAAGAATGGATTTTTCCGAAGGAGCTCTGTAGAAATAACTTCAGATACTTTTTTCGGCGACTGTATATTAACCGAGTAGTTCTACGTGAAACGTAATTGGATCTAGGTCCGTCATGTAAGGCAGCTTAAGGTGGCTCGGCTTTATTTTGTGACGTCGGGGATCTTGTGATCGTGCACCGGCTCGGTCGTCTGAAACAGGCGCAGGACGGCGTCGTCGAGATCTTCGATCGGCAGAAGCGGCTGATGCTCTGAAAACAGCTTTGCAGGATCCACGTCCTTGAGGTCGGGATGGGCAAGAACAAACTTGTCGCCGAAGAGGATGAATGCGGTGAAGCCGAGTTCCCTGCCGATATCGTCGACGAAGCTGGAGAGCTGATTGATTGTCACACCGGTGACCATGACACCCTGATAGGCACCGTCATGGCGTATGGCGCCCAGCAGATCATCGCATCGATGGACAAGAACGGCGATGGGAAGGTCAGTGCGGACGAGGCCACCGATGGCGTTAAGTCCTTCTTCGACAATCTCGACACCAACAACGACGGTGTACTCGATCGCAAGGAAGCGCAGGTCATCGCTGACTATGCCAACAATCAACGAGCGGCTCAGCAGCCCAAAGTCGAGGCTCCATCAGCCGAAGCTGAGGGCAAAGCACTCCGCCTGCTGGTTGCGACTCTCGGAAACGTACAGCAGGCTCGCAAGCAGTCAGCGTTGACGCGGGCAGCTCTCCGATCCGCTACCGCGCCTGTTTCGAGACCGCGCTGAAGCCCGACCAGCTCTCCCAGGTCTTCACCCTCTCGGACCAGACGGAGCCGCGCAACGCGCCGGGCTGGTTCGGCTGTTTCGACGCCGCCGCCATCGCCGCCCAGCTCGCCGACGGCTCCGCCACCGCGTTCCTTTCGGAAAAGAACATCTCCTATGGCGTCGACCGCATTGCCGCCATCACCGACGACGGCCGCGGCTATGTCTGGCACGAGCTGAACAACTGCGGCAAGATCGGGCATATGAATGAGCGCCAGGGACGTTTGGTTCTGATACCCGCAAGTGCAGGTCCGCGTGTAGTCCGGGGCATTGAGCACGCCATTGGCAATCACCAAGTTGGACGTACAACTCGAACGGAAGCCTCCCAAGTTCCCTGTCCCGCTTCGCCCCGCAAGATCGTAGAACCCAGCCGCCCCCGAACGGAACGTCATCATGTGCTCGCTGGCCACCGCGGTATTGCAACCATATGCCCGCGTAAACAGCCAAGGTTCCTCTTTCCCGGTGAGCGGATTGACTGGGATACGACAAATCTCACGTGGACGTGATGAAACATGGATTGAATACGGTTTGAAAGTATTGATGCAAGTATTGATTAATTTTAGTATGGGATTAATCATGGCATTAATCTTTTTTGTCATTGGATTAATCAGTATTGTACGATCTTATCAACCCAATCCAATTGTGGCTGTCCTGTTCTTTTTGGGTGCAACAGCTGCGGCTTTTTCTTTTGTGACGACGTACTTAATGGCTATTTACGGTGCCGCCGCCACTGGTGTGTACGGGGTATTAAAATTAGCGGTGAGTTCTTTGACCGCTTTGAGTTCTACGATGACGGACTCGTGACAGAGGAAGTCTGCCCGATAAGGCGTAGTGAGTAGACGGTCTTTGTACGTGATCGGGATTTGGTGCTCTCTGGTGAAAGAGATTTTCCGTTCCTGGAACTCCAAGTCAAAGGCGTCCTGATAAACCGCCTCCAGAAAACCGCTGCCGAGTTGACTGTGCACCTCCATAGCCGCGCCGATAATAGCATAAGTTTCCTCGTCTTTCCCATTATCTGCGAACATCGGCGACATCTGCGGTTTTACTCCCTAGTCAATTCTTTTTCTTAGGTGGCAACTCGGTCAAATATAAAGGTATCAGTTTTCTTCGTCGCTTCAACTAAACAAACATAGAAGGTTGAACTTAAGGGGTTTCTCACTCAAAATTACGATTAGGTGCAGGTTATCATGAGCAATTCTTCTTGTAATTATTTATACAATATAACTTTTTATATGTGGCCTATTTATTAACTGGCAGTTTGATGTCTGCACGCTACTTATTCTTTAGACTCTGTTTAAACAGGTTACAACTAACTAATACTTGGCGCACTCCTGCATCTCGATCAACGACGAGGTGGTTCACGGCATTCCCGCCGAGGATCGAGTGATCGAGGAGGGCGACGTCGTCAGTGTCGACATCGGCGTCGGCAAGGATGGCTTCTGCGGAGACTCCGCGTGGACCTATCCGGTCGGTGAGGTCTCTGACGAGGCCCGGGCGCTTCTGGAGGCCTGCGAGACGGCGCTGATGCGAGGGATCGAGGCCATGACGGTCGGCCACCGGATCTCCGACATCAGCAAGGCGATCCAGGGCTATTCCGAGGAGCTATTAGAGTTGGGATACGTGATGCGCATAGATCTGTCAGTAAGTGCCCAATGTCAAAAGATCTGGTTGGGATTTGAAATAAGAGCTCTGAGACATGAATTTCTTCTAAATATCAAATTTCATTAACTTCCGATCACCTATTCGTAAGATAAAAATACCCCAATTTTCACGTTTTCCAAGAATTCCGGTTTCCCACTCCAACTCCCTCCAATGTCACAGGATCTGGTCGGATTTTAAAATTAGAGCTTTAAGCACAAAATCCTTCTAAATATCAAATTTCATTACATCAAAAGAATCGCATTTTAATCTTAACTTTAAATATATAAGTTTCATGAAGTTTAGTCTAACCCATCAAAAGTAACACGCCTGAGAAAATTTGCCTTATTTTAGAAAATAGGGGAAAACACTCCTTGAAAGTCATAGAATCTTAACAAAAATCACACAATCAGATTCAGCGCACCAGAGAACCCTACTGTAGAAGTTTCATGCTCCTATCTACAAAAATGTGGAATTTTGTATTTTTTGCAAGAAGGCAGATCACAGATGCGTGTTTATTTGTTTGTTTTATTTCGGAAGGCTTCGTACAACTCTTGCCTGGGGCCAAAAAACTATTGTTTCTACCCATTTCTGTTCCTGATTTCAGCTGAGTTTATCATTTGTTTTTTTGCACTTGGAATTGCGGTAGAGAAATCGTATCATATGTGCCTCTTAAATTTTAAAAGTTTCTCATTGCTAAAGAGATTAGAGTTCATCCTTTGCTTCTTTCTAAGTGATGACGTTGGAAACTTGGCCTACGGCAAAATAGTCAACTTTTGAACTAAGACAGATACATTTTTTCTCGACAGCAGATATTAACATTCAGTTTATCTTTAATTTACTTTTTTTTCGGTCATATTGAATATTGTAGTAATTAGTTTCATCAAGTTTAATCTTACCCATCAAAAGTTACGAGCCTGAGAAACTTTGCCTTATGTTAGAAAATAGGAGGAAACAACCCCTAAGAGTCATAGAATCTTAACGAAATTCACACCATCAGATTCAACGTATCAGAGAACCCTATTGTAGAAGTTTTAAGGTCCTATCTACAAAAATGTAGAATTTTGTATTTTCTGCCAAAAGGCAGATCACGGAATTGTAAAGGAACAAGGCTTTCCAACTGCGAAACAGTTGGTACCAGAAACCTTGAAGACGATGGTAGCGAAGAAGAAGACCAAATTTTTGAATAGCTTTGCCACTAGCCAATGAATCTCTATGTTACCGTGATTTTTATCTGCCTTGTGTAATTAATCTCTGTGTTGCGTTATATCTGAGTATATTAATGTCTTATTTGGAACTAGTGTTTCGTCTCAGCTAAGGGAAGCTCTTTGAAAATATAGTTTTTTGGTGTTGCCAAATAAACGTTTCAACTTCCCGCCAATGAAGTTGCCTACGTTGAAAACAGTTTTTTCAACGGCCGTGCAACCACCGTATTCAATCAGTTGCTAGCACTTGGTCTCGCCAACAATGTGGCTCAAGCGCAAGTTTCTGTGGCTGGAGGGTCGATCATTCCTCCCGGTACCCCAGTCACCATCGACGCACCTGCAGGCTCCGTCATTTACTACACACTGGATGGTAGTGATCCGCGCGCTGCGGGAGGAAGTATTTCCGGATCCGCAAGCATGATCTCCGCAGGTCAAGATATTGTCATCAACCAGTGAGTGACATAACCAGACTGGATCCGCTGTTGTCGAGGGCGTTAGGGAGGTTCTATGCTTTGGCGAGTTCGGTGCTTCTGGACTTGCTAGGATAATGAAAATTGGTAGGCGTGTCAGGCTTCTGAAACAAGGTTTTGGTCACTTTGTGTGGTTTCTGTTAGATTTTACTAATGTCGCAAACTGCCAACAAGTATTTAATTAAATTTAGGTTATATCAAGGGAATCTGTCCATATTACCACAAAAGCGAACTGGGAGGCGAAAATCTTCATTTTGTAATAATATCCGGTTGGCTAATGAAATTAAGCCTTAAGGTGAATTTAACAGTAATGGGCGGGTTTGCAAACTGCTTTGCAGGCTGATGCCTATGGTATAGCTATTAACCGCGATAACTCGCCAAGGGTTTACGCATATCAATATGGACATATTGATAGCTTGGAAAAATCATTAGAAGATGCTATGTTTGAGTTGCAAAAATTGCAGAAATTATCTATGGATATGCACGTGCTCTTGGCGCAATGTAGATCTTTAGATCATGCATCTGGCAACAGTCTAAATATTGTGTTGGAAGTTTGGAGGAGCTTAAAGATGTTTGAGATTCTGTTGACGTTGTAACAATGTCTTTTGCGTTCAATGTCTGATCTGACAGTCGGGTAAGTAAGATTGAATCCAGTAGTCAAGACCTTCAGAGCGGGTACCTTAGCTGCTTTGATAGACCAAGATTCAACACTACGGAGTAGGACAGCACTCACAGTCAACTCATACATGCTTTACTTTGTTCGCAAACTAATCAGTCAAATGCTTGCAAAGCAGAGCAAAAAATACTTGAGTTTTAGACATTCTTCTGGAACCTCGTGAAGGAGCGGTTCTTTCACTTTCAAAATCAATTTGGCTTTCTGAAAAACTTCCTCTTTGGAGGCTGCCAGTTGGGCGCCAACCCGAAGATAATCGTCATCCGAAAAGCCACTGCCCGCCCCGGCGTTCAGTTCTATCCAAACCTGGTGCCCATGTTGCACGAGGTCTCCAACTCCTTCCGGAGTCAATGCTACTCGAAATTCATGGTCCTTGATTTCCTTGAGAATCCCGATAATCAGGTTTCATGCCTTGCACCAATGAATTCACGCGCATTTGGGGTTCTTATAAACCTTCAGTTAAAGGCATTGCACCATACTTATTGCAATGGTACCGTTTTATGCTTCCAATCTCTTCCACTTTAGAAGTGTAAGTGCCGTTTTTAGTGCTGTATGGCTATTATGGATGGTAAAATAGATAAAAAGCACGTAGATATGAGTAATAGGCTTAAAATGAGCTTTTCCGGGATATGCTTTAAAAATGAGTGCAACACATCTGCAAAAATAGTGGATTATCTAAAAAGTAATCTTAAGAAGGGACAGATGGAAAAAAATTCTAGCTTTACCATAAATATAAAATTCATATTATATCTATTGAAAACTTAAAACTTATTCGCGTTATGACCAATGGTAAATTTTGCGCAGGTACTGATCTCCTGATTCACCCCCTTCGGCCGGTAGTGCAACGCCTGGTTGAGGGTAAATCACCCGACACTTCCCGTGTTTTCCCCCAGATTTCTCCAGGTACCCATTTAGAGCTGGTTCGTCTCGGCCTGAGCTTATAGAGTCACACCAATGGCCCCTGTCCCAAACCAAATAACAAGCGAGACCTTGATTCGAGGCCTTTTCTCCGAATACTTGCGATCAAAATTTTGAGATTGCCAGTTTGTTTGAAATAGTTCAATGATTAGATAGCAACGCCTCAGGTTACATACCCCCCCAAGCCCATCAGAAGGGTTGTAACTTGTACCCTGGGTGCATATAAAGTTTTTATGGAAAAAATGGTCGCATGAATCTTTTGGGGGACTCAAAAGAATAGGAATTGAAAGTTCTAGTTCTCTTTTTAAGATTCAAAAAGGATTCGATGGCAAATAGCCCCCCCCCCCTGCCCCCCAGCCCTTTTTTCATTTTCTTTTCTTAATCCTTCACTTATTTATTACTTTGATTTCGATTCCCTCCCTTTCTTGGTATTCCATTCGGCTCTTTATATTTCTATTTTGTGGAGTACCGCATAACCTTAGCTCCAGCCAACCTGATGAGCGTTCAACCAAATATTATCGGTCACAGGTCATTGCTGGATACAGGTATGCCCGTTTGATGGATCGATATGATTTTGATCCCTCGTTTTTCAATTCATTCACCTTTTTTACTCCTCTACCTTTTTTCACTCTTTTACTTTTTTTTCTTTCCACAGTTCATTATTTTCATCAAGAATGACATGTTTTTCCACGCCCGAATCAAGTACCTAAAAATAAGAACGAATAGATCAAATCTACAACCGACAGTAAAAAAAAAAAAATCACATTCATTGGTGAAAATTATTAGTATATGATAATCACGTAGTAAATTCAGAATATAAGTTATCATCTTTATTCATATTTAATAAACTGAAGGTAGTTTTGGCACGATAAAGGAATTAAAACTTCTACAAAATTTCCACTGTGAGATATTTTCATTTTTTCTGACAATTCGGCATGTAGAACGTGGTTTATTGCAAGCAACGGAAAGCCTGTTACCAGAACAACAGCAACAGAGAGGGAATAGTATCACGAATCGGAGAATGACAGTAACAGAATTAGCTCATCTACTCGAATCGATGCAAAACTTAGCGTCAAGCCAAGTGAATCGACTGCAGCGACGAAATATCATCCCATCGTCTCCCGATAATGCTGATGATGAAAATTCAATTTCTTCAAATGCAGCACAAGCAACACCGAGGGCTTTGGGAGCATTGGACGGGGTAGAGAGTGACTCTCCCTACCCCCAACCGACCGTCAACTCTAGGTCAAAACAAAATAGTCGAAGCATCATGGTTTCGTGAAGAGGGTGCCGTTAAACTGGTATTTAGTCATTGTAAGTGTCTCAATTTTAACGGAGAAATGTACTTTAAGGGTATTCGTCAAATTTAAGTAATAAATAATATTTTGTTTGCTTCTCTCTTTAAAAAAAAAATCATTTCGAGCATCCATGATGTCATTAAAAAAAAAATATCACGATTTAGACGAATCACTGGGCTTCATTTATACTTACGGGCAGTAATTAAATATTTTTAAACAGAATCTGTATGAAAAGATATTAAATTGCGAAAGAGCAAAAAACTGGTACTTGCAAAAACATTTGTATATACTTTAAGAAGGCATTACAACAACTCAAAACCTTAAAAATAAAACCAAAAGTTTGAAGCTTAGTAGAAATCGCTGTTAAAAATTGGCATTGCCTTAATAATCAAATATCTTTTAACAAATACAGTATGAAAAGACATCAAATTGCGTAAAAAGCAAAAAGCTGGTAATTGAAAAAATAAAGTTATTATATCCCAGGTTTAGAAGCCCCAGGCCAAAAGCTTCGATTTCTTTCTCAGCTTCGGCCCAGGTCCAGGTTTGCCAAATGCCGAATTCTTTTTCTCGGTATGCAGTCTTGTTGCCGAACCTTTCGACATTTCGCTGCAACAGCGCAGGGATGGACTCAAGTCCACCGGTCGCCTGTGACGACTTAGTCAAATTCTATTCCTCCCTCAACCTCACAATCGTGAGCTGAACCGCAAGAGCGTTCCTCCCCCTATCATTAGGCGTAGGCTCAAATTAATACGTCAACTTTTGTGTTTGACGGCGAAAATGTAGAGAATGAGCTAAAACTTGAAGATACGTTTAGTCCTATTTTGCTTATATTGGCAAAACTACAGCCTCTTCTGTAAGTCCTTCTTCTTCTCTACCTAATGTTAGGTCTTATCTTGGACTGTCTTGTTCTAAATCGATGGCATTGGAAACTGTCTCTGAAGCTGAAATATCCAGATTTGTTAATGGTTTGAGGAGTTCTTCATCTTCTGGCCCAAACCGTATTCGGACTAAGGTTGTCAAATTCATTTTTCCTGTCATCGTTTTTCATTAAGTTTCATAAGTTACGAGCCTGAGAAAATTTGCCTAATTTTGGAAAATAGGGGGAACACCCCCTAAAAGTCATATAATCTTAACAAAAATCACACCATCAGATTCAGCGTATAATAGAACCCTATTGTAGAAGTTTAATGCTCCTATCTATAAAAGGGTGGAATTTTGTATTTTTTGCCAGAAGACAGATCACGTATTTATCGCGTGTTTATTTGTTTTTTTGTTTGTTTTTTTCTTCTTCCCAGGGGTGATAGTATCGATCCGGTGGTCTTAGATAACATCAAAGATGTCCCCATCCGTCTTTGGCGGCATTTTTATAGCATACTCACTTTGCTCACTGAATTATAGGTTCATGTTTTATTGCTTTCCTATTTGAGGGCTAATCGGCCGACTGTCATATTGATTGCATTTGCTTTGATGTTGATGAAAGAGTTAATTAAATTCAGTCGCCGCTCTGAGACAGCTTGTTGTTTTCAGTTTTATTGCTTAAGCTTCGCATAGGGTCAAGCAGACACGTTATTAATTTTCAAATCCTAATATTGGTTTTAATTTCGTTTATCGCAACAAGTTCGAACTATAGCATCTTGCATGTTTGGAGCTAATGGATTTAAAATTCTTCCAACATCATGCTGTGTGTTGAACTTTTCATCCTCTCAACATCTCACCACAAGCCTACCTCATTGACTTTACCTATTTCTACTCTGCCATCACCAAACTGCGATGCATCTGTAATCACCAATCGGTGGAAAGAACTTTATTGGCTGGTCTTCCACGGTCTACCCTGCTTTAGCCGTCTGAACCCTTTTCTGCACCAGAACTCGAATTCTTTTGCCACTCTGGTTGGGCGATTTCTTCACTGGCATGGAGGAAGATGGCCACATGGCGTCGGCTTAACTTTTCATGGACTTTGGATGGCAATTCATTGGGCCGTAGCACCTTTCCAATTTTGAGATGCTCATTTTTCGCCAGGTCAATGATCGTGGCTTCGTTATTCAATTCTTGTGGAGTATACAGCATGATCAAAGGGTGAGTTGGGTTTTTTTGATTGATGCTCGTCACGACGCCCATAGACTCATCTGAAAGTTGGACAAAGGTGCCTGGGGGATAAACGGTCAACACTGGCGAGACCGACGAAATCGGCTGGGCACCGACGAAAGACCCCGTCCACGTCAACGATCTTCAAGCAACAATGCTCAACCTGTTCGGCTTAGACCACCTGAAACTCACCTACCGATTCCAAGGCCGAGATTTCCGCCTCACCGACGTCGCCGGCAACGTGATCGACCGATGGATTGCATGAAAAAAGCCCCGAAGGGTAATCCTTCGGGGCTTGGAAATTGTCGTAACTGAAAGAAAACTACCGTGAACCGGCGACTGACAGGGCTGGACCGGTGAGTTGTGGGCGTTCGCGGTTGCGATCAAAATAACGGCTCAGCGCGGTTTCATCGCCGTTGATGAATTTCAGCGTCGCCACGGTGAGAGAGGCCAGCTTCAACAGCAGCCACAGGCCCACGATCAGCACCACCAGACCAATCACCGTGGCCAATGGGGTCAGCGTGACCTCGGTTCCGGCCAGGGCAATACGCACCCCGCCCTCCATTTCCATCAGATAGCCCGCCCCCACGGCAGCCGCCGCAACGAGGAGGACAAAAACAACAATCTTGATAAGCGACCAAAGCATCAGGACGGCCCTTGGACATAGGGCCGAAATATCCACGGAACTGATTTCCACTGTCTTGAAAAGATTTCCCCTATTGTCTCTACTTTGTATTTGTTTATCCATTAGAAAATTAGTAATCCCTTTAAAAACGAATTCATTTTCTTGGTGTTTATATTTTAATAGTCTACCAGCATGTCTGTCATTTGCTGAGTGAAGATAAATGATTATTAACCAAAGAAATCATTTACTGTCATTATTTTTTATATTAATGCAAGCTTTTTTGTTTTTCAAAAATTCTGGGAATTCATGCAGAGGAAAAACAGTACCGTACTGCCTTTAAAGCCACAATGATCAAAGATATAACATTGCATAATATTGATATAATATATAAAGACATATATATTGTATGAAAAGCTTTTATTCACTAAAATTATGCCTTTGAATTCTCGTTTCAGCAAAGCATAATTTTTTATTTTTTACACTTTGTGCTTCGACTTTCTTCAGTGGAACGCACTATGACATGCCACTGTTTCCTTGAAAACAGGAATATGTTATTATTAGTTAATCGCGGCCTCAAGACTGATATCTATCGAGCTTAAGTTCGATCAGAAGTAGCGTTGAGGCGGATTATTCGGCCGCAGGGCGAGCGTCGAACTGCATGCCCGCCAATCTCGCATAAAGACCGTCACGGCCCATCAGTGCGGCATGCGTTCCAACATCGACCAGCCTGCCCTGATCCATAACGACCACCCTGTCGGCATTCTGAATTGTCGCGAGCCTGTGGGCGATTACCAGGGTGGTTCGACCGTTCATCAAAGCCGCGAGCGCTTGTTGAACCAACTTCTCGCTGGCTGAATCGAGCGCACTGGTGGTGTTTCTTCTTCTTCTGTTTTTTGTCGTTCGGGTCCGCCATGACGATGGCGGTTGGGGAAAGTCTCGTGCGCGCTGTCTGTCACGCCTGTTGTCTTGGGGTTCTAATCTCTCACACGGAACAATAAAGTAACTCAACTTCCGTAATGCTATGAGATATGGTAATCGCTTGTCGTAGCTATGAAGCAGTGTGCGAGTATCATATCTAATCCACCAAGAGAAGGTCGGAACCTGCCGTCGCTGTATTGGTTCACCAATTCTACAGGACGCAAATCCCAAATCGAAGAAGAAGAAGAAGAAAAAAGAAGAAAAAGATAAGAAACAAGGATAATAATATTCCTCCTTATAAAGAGGCTTTATTTTAAAACTTTGTTTAAGCAGTTCTTATATTTGAGCACTCGAAAGCTTTATTGTTGTTTGATTTTTTTTTTTTTTTTTATTGCTAAAGCCGGCTTGGTGGAAGTCTTTGCTGAAATATCTGCTTTGTTTTGTATTCTCATTTACTGGCTGAAATTTTACTCGCTATTGTTTGTGCTTCTCTTTCATCATTTTAGATTCATCATTTAGCCAATTATTTGTTGTCAAAAGGCGTAAAGAACGGCGTGCGCATAGCGATTTGTATCGAGCCTTCTATAAACATGATGGTCGGTATTCTTGCTATTTTGAAAACCGGCGGCGCCTATGTGCCGATCGACGCTCATTTTCCGCAAAAACGGATTGACGAACTCCTGAACGATTCCGGCGCAAAATGGATTATCAGCACAGAATTATATGCGGGGAAATTTAGTCAAAAAACCAATCTGACTCTTTTACTACTAGATAAAATACAAAAGCAAATTGCAAAATTTAAACTTTTAGATCTTCTAGAACAGTTGTTCCACAAAATCTAGAGGCAAAATCTTCATGAACAGTATTGGAAAGACACATGCTTTAGTATCTGAAGTTCCACATTTGTGCGCACTTGAAATTCTAACCTTATATCAAAAGTAACGGACCGAAGTATTTTCCAGCATAGTTGAACTTCGGTTTCAGATATTTTATCATCTCAGGATATTTCGACTGAAAATTTTTTTCATCAGTTAAAAACCACTACCTTTTTCCTCTAGGAGAGGACCACAATTTGGGATCTTGAAGCTAATCACTTTATTCCTTAAGCGGGTTAGTTAATGTTCAATATAAATTTAGGTTGAATTGAAAAGTTAATTTCTAAAGAAGTAGCTCTGTTTTAAAAACCAATTAGTCTCATGTGGCAAATTTTAAGCTAATTAAAACACAAGTAATTTTCGAATCCCAAGATTCGTCCACAGAAGACCCCTCTGTTTCCCTGTGATATAACTATTAATGATAAAACCACTGAAAGGTTAAGTGCAAGAAAGCAAAATAACTTTTGGGTAGCAGCATTTATTATTACACGGAATGATCTGAAATAATATGCATTGTATGTAGATGTCGATCTGTTACAACGACTTGTAACCATCGCAAAATCAATAGATCTATTAGTTTTTAGTTATACTTTTTTTTGACCGAAGGATGGTTTCTAAGGGGTGGAGAAGTCAAATAAAAGACGCGGAGGGAACCGGCAATCCGTGTGTGTAGGTATGCTAGTTCAAAACAAAGTACTTACCCTCGTTCCGTACAATTCCAACTGCAATTGCTCAAAACGCTAATTTTTCCTCGGAATGAGTTTTGGTTGGATTACTGAATATTAAATATATACCGTCCGTAATATGATAATGAGGTGTACCCTCTGTAATATGCTAATAAGCACTCGTATTCATAGAATATCTTTAGAGCCTCAGGCGTCACTTCAGGATTATTGCCCCCCACTACTCATATAGCCCCATATAAAAAGGGGACTGCCCTTTCCTGATCCACAACCTCCCACTCGTGGTCTTTGGAGGATGTAACTTCGGAGGATGTTCATTTAATCTAAAATTGAGATTTCTAGTCTATATACATAAAAATAAGTTGTTCAGGGCGTTGAGTTATTTTAGCAGGGTAAGCTACATGTTAACACTGGCACTATGGGGGTAATTTTAAGCCGTTTAAGTTAACCCCATGTAATTCAGCTTCAATTGGTAAATTTGCAGTGGCTTACCTGATCTAAAGAAAACATTTTAATTAAATAAAGTAGCATCATTAGATTCTTTATTTTAACTTCTTTTCAAATTTTGATAGAAAAAATTCCATAAACCCCCATAAACAAGAAAAAAAAGTTAAAATAAATGCTCTTGGATATTCTACACCTCATATTTTAAATCTATAAAACTAAAATGAACAATTTTTCAAAACCGTCCCAGCAACACTAAAACTGTTCATTTTAGTTGTTCACTCTTAAAATAAATCCTAGTTATGCAGTCGAACTACGACAAAATTAGATTGCCAATAAATATAACTAGGATAGATTCTTTAATTAAAAAACTTTATATTTTCAGGAGCGAGAAGCCCTTTTGATGTTGATCCGCAAATGAAACTACCAAATCATTTGGTCAATCAATTAGACCGCCAAAACACCTACATAGATCAGTCAATTGGCCTATAGCTTATATGTCTTCTTCCATGTTTATATCCGTAAAACAACTATATTAAGGTGGTCAGTAACTACCAAAAAATCGTCCATGGCCGTCACATTGGAGATCCACTCAGGACTTTGTAGAACCGTCTTTCATTCTAAGAAGTAAACATGAAATAGAACGTTTAAGTATTTCTCTATAAGACATATTTGCATGCGCTGCTCCACAGCTGGTACCAACCGATCGCTTCACGGTGCGGCCCCGTGGGTTGCACCATTTCAAGGGGGCTTGGCACCTAAGGTCTATTATCCAATGCAGTCGCCCTCTTCGCCTGCTACCGGCGATGTTCACCCTCGCGAATTTCGCAAGTCTTTAGGGCCGTTCTCTTTAACGTTATGCAAATGTGCGCTGCTCTGGCATTCGCGTCTTTAGGGAATATCAAATATCTTCGATCCGCAGCTCAACTGTTTTGGTGCCTTGCGGAATTTTCAACACGGCTTCCGGAACTTTCAAACCGGGCTCCTGCACCACACTTTGTGACAATAGGGAAAGAAACGCGTAGAAAAGAAAGCTCCACCACTGTCTCCTTCTCCACAGCACAAAAAGCTTGGATATTGTTATTCTGAATCAAACAAATTGGAATAAGTAACGAGGGGAAAGTACCAAGCCATATCGATGAACAATACAAAATATAAGGGTGAATAAGGGAAAAATATAACAACCTTATAATATTAGGGGGAATATGTTTTAATTTACGCATTATACTTAGGCTACACGACAGTATTTTAGAAATTGACTTCACAGGGTCCTAAAATGATAGCGTTTCATCAACATTAATTCCAAGGTTCTTGGTGAACCGTTTTTGTTTGATCATCAAAATTATACTGTGGCGTAATTTAGATATTTCAGATATTTCGTGTATATTTCGTGTTTTTTAGCGTCAATAATGGATAAACATTAAGGAGGAATTGAATTCACAGTTTCTCAATTCAACTGAAATCATGGATTTTCCACACTATAATTTGAAACTAAATTACAAAATGCAGATTATTCTGATGCGTAATTTAGCTATTTCAGAGGGCATAGGCATTGGAATATTCCGGATTTATACTGTGATATAGAACAGCGCAATCAAAGCAAAAATATAACAACTCAGCAACCGGAGTTAATTAAGAGATCATTTAAAGACTGTTAGATACGGATTAAATGTATTTTGGTCTACTGACCAAATTTAGAACATTTATTTATTGAGTCAGTTTTTTTAATAAGTGTGTCGGGTTCGAGAGAGCATTTTAGGCCCATAAGCAGTGCTCTGCAGGCGACAAGCAGGAGAGGGTAGGAACCCACCACAAGGGCATTACGTAACTGCTGGTATTTAGTTACACTTCAATTGTAGGGAATAGGTGAGTGGGTCCCTACACCTACCTTGTTTCTTGAAGAAAGAACGCAAGTCATTCACACCATGACGTAACATGGCCAATCGTTCCACACCCATACCAAAAGCAAGACCGGTGTATTTTTCTGGGTCGATACCAACATTCTCTAGTACCTTAGGATGCACCATGCCGCAACCCAGTACTTCCAACCAGCCACGTTCACCCATGATGTCCACTTCCGCAGAAGGCTCCGTAAAGGGAAAATAAGAGGGACGAAAGCGCACTTCTAATTCGCGTTGGAAAAAGTTTTCCAGAAATTCAATCAACAAACCTTTTAATTGGCAAGGCCTTCGGCAAGCCGGTGATGGAGTTTCAGAACACCCAGTTCAAACTGGCCGAACTCAAATCCGAGGCCACGATGGCCCGGGTCTTCGTCAACCACTGCGTCGAACAGCATCTGAAAAGTGAATTGACGACCGCCACCGCCTCCATGGCAAAATACCTGCTCACGGAATTGCAATGCAAGGTGATGGATGAATGCCTTCAACTGCATGGCGGCTATGGCTATATGAATGAATACCCGATTGCCCGCATGTTCCGCGACGCGCGCGTCCAGCGGATCTTGTTTGGCTAACTGAAACAGTACTTTCAGTCGCTAATTCAGAGTGTTGATTTGTAACTGTAGAATCTTCTGGAGTTTCTTCAGTCATATCTGGCACATTTTCGGAAGAAATGTCGCTATTAATAGGTCGGTTAAGGATTTTTTCCTCTTCTGGAAGCAAAACCTCTTCATTTTCAGCTCTAGGAAAGAACATCGGAAAATCTTGCTGAGGACTATGCAGTAGTTCTGGAATCAGTTTAGACCAGAGGCCTACTTTTTCAGCTTTGTAATGATCACGCACTTGGGGCATCTGAAAAAATAAAGAAACTGAGTTAATTAGATTTTTTGTAAATTAATGTTTGATAAATGAAATGTTTCGTAAATACTTGAGTACTGAACCAAAATTTTAGAAACATGTGGACACAACCGAAAAAAATGGCTCTAGAGGATATCTAACCTAGTATCCTAATCTTAAATTGCCAACGTTGTTCTTGATATATAGATTATCAAACTATGTAAAATCGATATGTACTTGCGTTACAAGACTCTACTTTTTATTAGAGTTATACTAGGGTCATTTTAGTTTGAAATTGAAAACAGTTCTGTTAATGAATGAAAATTCTGTTTAAATTCGGCCTGAAAATTTGCGGGAAACAGAGGGGATGGGGGCTAATCGCCACTATAAGATGTCGAGTTTATTCTTTCAGGAATTTCATTTTTGTGGAAGGGGGTCAGGGTCCTAGTAACCTTTTAAATTTTTTTTAGTTTCTTGACAATCTAACTCTAGCGCAGTCATCCATCATACTAAGGCTGTATCTGGGGGGTTGTACGGGGTTCGAGTCCCCTTAAGAAAAATTTCCGACTCGTTTGCAATGTGTATCAATCTTATTAAGTATCTAATTTTCTTTGAATATTCTTATCTAATAAATTGTCCAGATGCAAGACCATAAATTGTGCAATTACTTTTTAATATCTTCCCATTTTAATTTATAGAGTATTCAACTTTTAGGTTTCCTATTCTATTTATCTGACCATGTAGACTATTTATATTGTCTTTTCAGTCATTTTAAAGTGGGAGAGAGGGCAAGGAAAGGAGAACTCTGTCCTCAGTAGGCATACTTCCTAAAGTCAAATAGCTTATTTACCAGCAAATTAAGTTCTAAGACAGCAGAAAAATCCTTCATGCAGAATATATAGAGTAGAAGTAAAACACACATACTCATATTGGCATCAAAATTCAGTTTGGTTTTTAGAGTTTTGGTTATACCTTGTTTACAGTTTGCTATCCTAGATTCTTTAAAGGGATGCTAATTGACAGGGGATGTGCAATTGCCACTTAAAATGCTCCTCTCCCTTTGGATTTTGAAAAAAGCTTGTTTTGTTATTTTTAGTTAAAAAAGATTACAAGAAAAACTGTGACTCTCCCCTCATTGTTTTTTTATCTTTAACTGAAAAATATCTCTATTTTCCATCATTTTTACTATATTTTAGTCTTTAGAAAAAAAAATGTCTCTATTGTCCGTCATTTTCGGCCTTGTTTAGCTTTTAGCTAAAAAATATCTCTAATGTCCATCATTTTTAGTCTTGTTTAGTTTTTAGCCGAAAAATGTCTCTAACGTGTAATTATTTTTAGTCTTGTTCCGTATTTACCCAAAAAATGTTTCTAATATCCATCATTTCTAGTCCTTTTTAGCTTTTAACAAAAAATATCTGTCCAGATCATGAATACTAAATTTAGCCATTATCTGTAGCTCAAATTTATCAAAAGTAGTATACAGACCTGCTAATTGATTTCTTCACCGTACTCTTAAAAAAATATCCAAATATCCAAGCATCCAAAATACTCGTGCCAAAAATCACACGTCACTAATTATCAGAGCTAGCGAAATGCGACTGCACTGAAAGAATGCTAGATGCGAAAAATGGTATGGAAAGACTTCCATACCATGGAGATAAATCACCTTCAGTCACCAAATCTCAAATGCAAAGATCTAACTTCGACTTCTCTATGGATATTTTTGAGCTAACAGTTGGAGATCGCTTTTAAAAAGCAGACATTTGTCTAAAAGAGACAATTGAAAACCATAAACTATAGTTGCAGTTACTTGTTACAGCTGCAACAGCAGTAATCGCAGCAGTGGCCCTTAAAGTTTCATGTTAAAAACCTTTGCCATTCATGGAATATTATATAATAGTACCTTTATTATCCGGGGTGCAAAACAACTATTTTGATTTTGTTCAGAATCCCCCTCGAAATTTCTGATAGTATCTACTTAACGTAGTTGAGGAATTGAAAACATAGCTTAGTATTGAGAAACCTTAAACAATTACTACCTTGAGAACCAAAAAATCCTAAGTCCAAACTACAGTGGGAAACTAACTAAAATAATCAAACAACCTGATTTAGTTTACTCCTAAAATGTCACATCTTGCCTTTAAAACTACCTGGATAGAGCTCGGGACAGGGGTTAGTGGCGTGATTATGTATGTTCAGCTAGAGTTGACCAAGCTCTAAATGGATACCGGGGGAATCTGAGGAAAGTAAACAGGAAGAGGTGTGGGCTCCGGCGCGGTCGGCCTGTTCCCGCCGACGCCCGAGCCCTGGGTCTCGCCCGACCGTGACGAACTGCCCAGCCGTCGGCCCGACGCCTTCCTCCAGCGCCAGCAAAACGGCTGGCGCGACTTCGGCTGGTACGACCCCGCCAGCTACAACACCAACAGCCGCCACGCCGACGCCTTCCGCGACCTGATCGCCGGCTGTGACGCGCTTGAACCGAAGCGCATCGTCATCGTCCTGATGCCCGTCACCAGCGACCTGCGCAACTGGCTGCCCCCCGAAGGCTATCTTGTCAATTTTTGAGATGAATTACTTGGTCCATGAAGTAGTACCTAGAAGATTCTAAGTGCTAGTAGCACCTAGAAGAGAAGTTTCAACTGCAGTTTAATATAACTGTATAGTGCCCAAGCTGTGCCTCATACACTGTATATTTCGCCACTTTGGAGTTTGGTATCTAAAACTAGCATTTAAAGGTTCAATCGAAGTTTTGTCGCTATCTGATGTTTTTATTAAGATTCAAGCTGTATTACAAGAACAGTTTTATTTTGCAAAAATATTGCATTCGTGGTCAAGTCCATGCTGCCCATCGCCAACCGGGTGAAACGCGAGACTTGCCCGGCCTCCGAGTTGATGCTGGCGCTGCAATGCGGCGGCTCCGATGGCTGGTCGGGGATTACCGCCAATCCAGCACTCGGCTATGCTGCCGATTTGTTGGTGCGCCATGGCGGCACCGCAGTTCTGGCCGAGACGCCTGAGATCTATGGCGCTGAGCATCTGTTGACGCGGCGTGCGGCAACACCAGAGGTCGGTCGCAAACTGGTTGATCGCATCCGCTGGTGGGAGGACTATTTAGAACAAGAGAGTATAAAATCTGACAATTTAGAAGTAGGATGGAATAATAATCGTAGGAAATTCTTCATAAAGTAGCAGCAGAGATGCTAAGGAAGAAAGAAGGAATTTAGCTCAGATTTTTAGCAAAAACACTAAATTAGTAAAGTGAATAAACCTAAAGGAAAAAGAAATTTTTATAGAAAAGAACAAGATTAGAGACATCACTAAAAGAATTAAATAAACCTCAGATGCTGATTGCGTAGTAAATGACTTTTTGAAATATGTGATGCTTTGTATTTTTATTGGGCGTCAGCTTTTGATGGATCGGAAGAGTATAAGCGAAAAATGGCGCTGACGTTGTTGCCGAGCGTGACGAACGTCACTCCGAAGTCCGTAAAGTTCATGCACGATATGTTTTTAAGTTATGTCTCGCCAGATGCCTATGGGATCGTGAGTGATGGCTTGGCCATCGATCAACGATACGTGATCAAGAGCAATCTCAATCGGATGTTTTTCCCCGATGAAGCCTATGTCAATGGATCGACCGTCATTGTCAAAGGCCATGAAAAACGGTTTATTGGTAAATTTGGTGAAACTTATATATTTAGAATTATCATAAAAATTCAATTCTCTTAATATATCTATTAGTATCAAAACTCAATTTTTAGAGTTTCGTTTACCATTGAGCCGGGTCGCTCCTTACTACAGTGCGTTACCACGAACTGTTTGATATTCTAGTCCACCAGCTATAAAAGCTTTAGTATTACTCGATCAAATAAGCCATAATATGAACTCTGAAAACCCGGTAATTTCTCTCTAAACAACAGAGAATTTCAAGTTATGATAAAAATTTGAAGCTAGTCTCACATTTACTGAAAATCTATGGCATATACATCTCAATGTTAAAGATTTTTCTTTACCCTTTTCAAAAAGCTGAATCTCACAGGGAATTGAATGAAATATGCTTCTTTTGTTCCAACGTCCAAAGAAATGCACGAAGTTTCGCTCTGTTTTTTTCTCAGTTGATCTGCAAGTGTGCATATTTTGGCTTACATCTTCTACAATAGCTAGAGAAAACTCCTTCATGTGAGAGCTTAACAAAATCATATGCTACTGAAAAGTTATCTATAGTGTTGCAAGGTTTTTTGATAGGTGTGTATTAGGTGTGTAATAGATGTATATTATATCATCCGACTTTATTTGTCTCCTATGTGATTAATTGCAAAATCTCTTTACAATAAGTCACTCGAAAAGAGAAAAAAAAAATATATTTTCCTAGTGAAATAAAACAGCCATGACGTAGCCTATTTATGAATGTTTTCTTTGAAGAAATCCGCATTCTTCTTTCTTTATCTGAAGAACTGAAATCGGTTGGCGGCTGTAGATCTATTGCTGCTTGAATATCACCCTGTCATTCTAACCCTTTAGCGGCCGCCGCCGGGTTCCGCGAGAGCCAGTGCTCCGCCGCACGGATGATCCGCGCCCGCTGGTGCGGCGTGATCGCCTGCGCCGCCACGTCAAGTGTGGCGCGCGCCTTGACTTCAATGAACAGGTAGGTGCCGCGGCGCCTGGCAATCAGGTCGATTTCACCGACAGGAGACTTGTAGCGCCGCGCAACGATGCGGTGCCCGGTCATGAGCAGCAGGGCGGCGGCGGCAAACTCGGCCCACCGGCCCAGCTTCTGCGCACGGCGTCTCTCATCGGCGCTGTTTTTGATAAGAGTTAATACTGTTTATTTTATGTTGCGTGATTTTGTTAATACTTTTAAAGCAAGATTGCAGATGATAAACATTTACATATCTTTGGGATATAAATGATTAATGAAACATTTAAATTATTATAAATTAATCAAACATTGATTTAAATTATAAATTTAAAATTGATTATAATTAATTTTGATATTATAATTAATTGATAATTAATTAATGAAACATTAATTATAAATTAATGAAACATAATGAATAATGAAACATTTAAAAATAATAAATTATTGAAAAGTCTATGTTGAACAATGACCTAGGGAGAGAATAAGGTTAAACCAAAAGATGCTATGGGTATCTAAGTTATGAAAAAATAGTGTATGTAATACTACGGGAGTCGTTCGAGAATAAAGTTGAAACTTTTATGTATTGTAGAAGAAGGCTTGAGGAGAACCAAGGGGAGCTTCTATGAGACTTAAAATCTGTTATGGTTAAGTAGCAAGGCAAATCAAAGACGTAGTGTATTGCCAGACTATTAAAATATCACGTCTGCTGTACCTTTGGAACAGCTCAGCTAGGAACCATGAATTTTGCTGAGATTAGAAATCTAAAAAATATCTCTGGAAAAAGAAATCAGAAAAAAATATTGTCATATGTGGCCCTAAGCTCGAGCCTTGTTAGAATGAAAGAGGGTCCATTTTCAAAGGTGAAAGGCTGGAGCTGCCAACTGGGCTGAGCGAAGCGGGGCAGCAAAATTAAATCAAGTTGCCATCAAGCCATGGCTATTTGGAGAAAAAGCCAAGACAGATAGTCTGAGTGAGAGGCAAATCTGGCATAAGCCTTTTTTAAGAAATGTGGCGAAGCTGAATGAATCCAAACAGAGATTAAATGAAAAAACATTTTTTTTAACTGCAAGTAAGGAGCGACATTAAAAATTAAAACGAACAGAAATTATTCCGTTTATGAAAGGGATTGTCCCCTCCTCAACGCCTCCCTCTTTACGCTAAAGTTTTTTATTTTTCTAAAAGTAGGGTTGTGAGAAAGAGTCAAACTTTAGCATAAAGAGCAATGCATTGAGGATGGGACAACCCCTTTCATAAACGGAGTAGTTTCTGTTCGTTTTTAGTTTTAATGTTGCCAGGTTCTGATCCCACTCATCAGCACATTCCACGACTCACAAATCACAAAATCCCAAAATCCCACTCGAAAGAACATCTCATTGATTCGCAAAATGACGGGCGCGCTACATTACAGGAGTACAGTATCTAACGAAATAAAAGGATAAAGGATGATACAACAATAAGAAGGAGCTGTTGCACCCAGACAACCTCAGACCTCTGTCCCTTCTCTGCTCTATAAGAGTGTCCACCACCAGCTCGATTACTACGGCTAAGACGCTTTCCGGTGACAAGATCTATTGGGCTTATCTTTCATGACAAATGCGATATATTGCATAAATGGCTGTCCGACAGGTCCCGTGCCCAGGGAAAAGTATACCCTCTTGACCCTTCACAAAGGACAAAACAATATGAAGAACCCTGAAATTTGGGCAGTGAGCATTGCCTTTGTTAATTAATAGGAGTTATATTGTGCTACTAATGTTCTATTACTCTTTATTAAGTATCCTACTTTAATCTGTGTCTGATGGTGAAGGCAACCCTTTTCTCTATAGGTGAAGGCAACAACTCTGCATCTGACTCGGGTATTTTATATTCTGAATTGTTAGTTGTTTGTTTCGAGTTAGGTTAATGTATCGACCTACGCTTAAAATTTTTATGCTACTGCATTACGGCCGGTAAAATCAACAGGATGCCACATGAATCAGTCTGTTGTTTGTTTTTGCTGTAAATTAAATTTTCTTCTTTTCTTTGTTTGGAAAATATTAGCCGTCAATAACAATCGTCAGTATTAGTCTGTGTTTTACATTGCTACAATGTTCAATCTAATGTGTGTTGTAATTTTAAACCAGTAGCATAACTTAATCGTTTTCTTTTATCTTCTTTTGTGAGACTTGGTGCAGGAACGGTTTATTTATTTAGTTTTTTACCCTTTTCATTTTTAGCCTTTTTCATGTATTTTTGATATCTTAATTGCTTCGCTATAGAACAGTAACGTACATTCAAGAACATTTTAGGAGATAGGAGGTCAGGTCAGATATCTTTTTCAATTTATTTATTTGGTAAGGGGGTCGATTTTGCTTTTATCCAACGAAAAAACCAAAAAGAGGTACTTTCAAGAAAAATTGCAATTTTTTTATATCTAGGGGGAATGGAGGGCAACTAGGCCCCCTACCCACCTTTTACCCAAAAGTTGATATAGAAACTTTGTTCATTATAGTTGGAAGGCACAATAACTATGCCTTTGATTATAAAAGGACCCACCTCCCATAGCCCCAGGGGAACAGTTTTTAAGATATAAAATTTGCCCATTGTTTACGCATAGTAATTGTTACAGGAAAGTATGCTTACATTTTCGGTCGGGGAGGGGACAGATTTTCTGCTGGTAGTTTTTCCATGGGGTAATTTTCCTTGGGGAGAGAAGTTTCCAGATCAAAATACTGTTACTGGTATATTTCTGGAATAGTTAGAGGGATCGTGTCGAAATTTCCACGGATTGTTGTTCGAGCAAGGGCAAATTTCAAAGAGGATTCCGCTTGATCAAAGAGAAAAAAGTGGGGAGTGGAAAGGTATAGAAAACTTTTATCATGTTAAAAACTATCAAATTTAAATAGTAATAGAGCTACCTCTCTTTAATGAGGTTGGAAGTCCTAACTGTCGCAGTTGTGGTTCCAAATTAAATGGAAACTGTTCTAAAGGGCCTTCTGATAACTTCCTTACCCGGGATATTGCAGAATCACGTGTTCAATCTGCACAGAGCCTGGGCTTTAACGGTGCCTGGATGTGGGCGGGCCAGTCAGAGACTTTCTCATCCAATACCGTCAGTACCAGTTCCTCCCCAATCTCCACCTCAAGCTACGAAGATGACCTGCCCGCATTGGATGCAGAGTACAACTTTGATGATACGGATGAGTTGTACCGCGAGTTGGACAAAACGGGCGAGTCCTATGATGCAGACAGTGAAACCGAGGCGGGCAAGGTTCCTGAACTGATCGGACTTGAACTTGAACAAAACCAAAGGATCTCCTCTTTACGCAATGTAAGCCTGCCTCTGACACTAACTGTTATATCATACTTTTGCAGATCAGGGAAGCAGATACTTTAGCAGATTTTTGCAGAATACTTTTGTAGATCAATCTGTTAACCAAAAAACTCTTCCCAGTTTGACACAATTTCTCAATGCACACAGTAAGGGCATTCTCAAACATGAAATAATTCTTGGAGAATTTGAAGCGTAATATTCAAAAACAGATAATGAAGCAAAGCATGTTGACTAGTCGTTCGGAGGGAAGAGGGACAAATTTATTGAAACTGTCTGGGCGTGGAGTGGCAGCGTGAAGGCTCCCGATGCTTAGGCCCAATAAACTAATCATGAAGACCCATATGAGGGCATGGGATTTCATAATTGATCCCCTAGGTTTGGGCAATGGCTGAGCATCATGATAATAACCGAAGAAATCATTCTGGTAGGTGGTCATGGCTGATCTCCTTTTTGTCTTTGAGTGAAAATTCACTGGAAACTATTTTTGATGAGAAATGAGAACTTCTTGGGAGCGTTTCCTTGTGGTCACTCTTAACAAGTGGGCTTAAATTGAATCTCTCCAGCAAATATCTCTTACAACATGTTGCTGATCCCTTAACACAGTGGCATTACATTATATTGCCATCTTGGGTGCAGAGTAAAAAAGATCCTGCATGAACCTTAATATTGCTCCAAGGTGCAAATTAAGGTTATAGAAAACAGGTGGTAAGGGTAGTTAGAGATGGTAGATCCATTTTCTTCTCAGAATCAGCAGATATAAAAAGTTGAGTGCCTAAAGGAACAGTTTTAGGTCTTACTGGCAGTTCGATGATCGGGGCGGTATCGCTGATCGAGGCGGATTCGGCATCGCCGGCGACAGGGATGAGCGAGAGCGTACGCAGTGCGGAATTGACCTGAGTGGCGTCGGTCGGCCAGCCGACATCGGGTGTGGAGCTGACGGGCAGTTCGGCGTAGATCCAGCCGCCGAGGTCGGTCTTGTACACCGAACGGGTGACGCCGCCGGGCTCGGTGACGGTCATGGCCCGGACCTGCGCCGGGTCGATCTCGAAGGCTGGGCCCGTAGGCGTCTGGGCGTCAGAGGTGGTCGACGCTCATTGCCAACAAAGATCGTGAGATTGATCGTTTGAACGGCGTTTACCGAAAAATCCTGCAGACCGCGAACGTCGACATCATTGAAGAACGTGGCGAACTGGTGGATGCGCACACCATTCAGGTGGGCGACCGCACCGTCACGGCGGAGAAGATCCTCATCGCCGTGGGTGGCTGGCCCAGCATGATTGACATTCCCGGCGGCGAACATGCCATCTCCAGCAACGAGGTGTTCCACCTGGAGAGTCAGCCCCAACGCGTCGTGGTCTACGGCTGATCGTCCGACAATGCCGCCCGCAGCGATTCGATCATCGGCGGGGGATAGGCCAGTGAATCGAACAGTGGATCCTGGCGCGCCATGCCAACGCCGAAATGATCCATCACCACCTGCACACCGTCGAGCAGGAAATCGCCGGTCTGCGCCGGCAGTATCCCGGCCCGCACGGTACTGCCGTGGGTCACGGCGGTATGGTATCCGTCACCGATGAAATTGTCCGCTCCCAGCTTCCAGTCGGCCTCGATCACCCAGCGTTGCGGGCTGCCGTGCACGGCGAGAGGTACAAAAAACATACAAATACAATTAACAACATACAAATACATGCAAAGGATTCAATTTCAAGTTTTGATCAAAACGACTAAAGCACAGAAAACCATTCAAAACAATAATACAAACAAACAAACAAAGTCACTATATAACACTTTCAAGATGGGTTACACCAACACAAATAAACTGCGCCATATTCTTAATACTAATAAAACACCCATTCCCCAACAATTTTTCTACCCAAGGCCCCTCCCATCATAACTTCAATAATTTCCTTTCTCAAAGCCCTTAATCTTTTCTACCTCATCCTTGTTTTAATCTCAGTTAAGGAACATTCAACTATCTAAGAAATTAATCGAGTTAGGATAATAAACCTCCCAGAAATGGATACTAAGCTTCAATGATCACCTACCAAATTGACGAAGATGTAATGTAATGTGATAAAAACAAATGGTATTACTAATGGTTGGGACATGGCTTGTTAGATTACAAATACCTTAAGCTTGTTAAGATCTGTTCTATTTGAATTTTTTTTGTTAGATTCGCATTTAAATGCAACTATTTTAAGAAATAAATGGGGGCGTCAGCAGCAGGCCGAGGTACAGCAGGCCTGCACGGTTTTATTGCCCTGACAGCAATCCTCCAGCAGGTAACGCATCAGCGCCCCCATTTCATCAAAATCCACCATATAGACGATCTGGCGGGCCTGGCGTTCGGACTGAACCAAGCCGGCCTCCGCCAGATTGGCCAGATGAAACGACGCCCGGGAAGGCGTCGCGCCCACCGCCTGGGCAACCTGCCCGGCTGTCATCCCGTCAGGCCCCGCCTTGGCCAGCAGGCGAAACATCTGCAAACGCGTACACTGTAGAGTAGCGAAACGATTCTATCATTTCTTTCAATTTCTTTCAATTTAATTTATTTCATGGGAATCAGAAAATCTCACCATTATTTATAAATAATTCTTATTCTTTGCTTTGTAGACGAAACGTAGGCTACCCCTCCTATAACCTCCCTTTTCAACGTATGCAACATCACATTTCCACACCATTGCCCATTTTACGCCCCTCCCACTGCTTCTCTTGCAAGTGTGATTTAGAAAATTGACCATTCTCCCATAAAAATAGTTAGTGACGGTAAAACTTTTATGGACATTGGCTTGAAATGGAAATGAGAATCATCAGAAGACACAATATTTTGATAAAATGCCCATCGTAAACGTCATCATTAGTAAACGTCATCTTTTGCTGTCATTCTGACATGTCCTTCACGAGTATCAAGTTTTTGTAGCTTGAACTGTGAACGTTATATGGCCTACCCATTAGAAATAATTAAAACAAACTTCTGAGATTCACTTCCCCCGTCTCCTCCAGTAAAACATGTACCTTTGATATCACCTTTTATATGTATTTTTGTAGGTGTTTTCATTACTTTAAACCTAGGGTACATAAATGAATTTGTCTCAAATAAATCAGCTAATCCAAACAAGACATTCAAATTAGCATGTGGAATACTGTTCATTTTATGTGGTCTACGTATATATACGTATATACTCCCCAGCGGAATGCCCCGTGCCCTCAGAAACCGTAACTTTGATGCTGATGTATTTAAACGGAATGGAAATCGATAGTGTTTTTTGGGGGCTGAGCCGGCCGCGATTATTATTTTGTGCCAGAAGAAGGTTAGCAAAGACGCTTTACTGGGGTGTGTCCCTGTCATGGCTCCCATTATGATACAGCAGGACGCATTCGAAAGGGTCCGGCACCGGAGAACCTGCATATTCCCACGATGTCCGTTTCGGAAGACATGATACTGACCCTGGGCTGACAGGAGCTTCGCGCATCGCGAAGGCCCATAAAATTCATACGCAGCGTTGTCGGAAGAGTCTTGACCCTCCAGTAACTGGAAGGGTTATGTGTTCAATTGTCTTGAAAACGGGAATTAGAAGATGGCCACGGACCAAGAACATCATCATGACATGACGCGCACGTCGGTTTTCCAGTCGATCCTTGACCAACCTTGGTCAAGGCAACGTTTGGCGAGGGCGACCATCAAGGCCTTGCCGATGCCCTGGCCGCGACAGCCGTTGGTCACGAATAAATCCTGCATGGCGATGCAGCGCCCGAACTTCGGATCGTAAACCTGGGAATAGATCGAAAATCCGACCTGCCGATCGCCAACGCGTGCCAAGAGACATTCGAAGAGCCCATGGCCAGCGGGACCGTCGCTTTCCAGCATGTCTGCATAGGCATCGGTCGGCAGCGGCGGATCGAAAATTGTCTGAATTTTTTTTTTAAGGTAAAGGGTTCAAAATCCCTCTCCTTAAAACCCTTATTCTCATGATAGTTCCTTGCATTACATATTATAGACCTATTTTGATACGAACAAGTGGTTCAATGCCTATGATTGTTATCTTTTGCTATTGATGTTTCTCACGTGACATATATTTTGATTGATTAGTTTATTTTTATAACTTTCTTTTGCCGTTTAGTCTTCTTTTTCCTGAATGTTTCTTATTTTAGTTTTTTGTTTATCTCTTTTTCTCTTCATCTTCACATAGTTGTAACAAATGACCCCATAAGATAGCTCTAACTGTCAGGGAATCTTGTGCAGCAATTACCCTCCAGCAGCGAGAAGGGCTGGTGGCCACGGGATCGAATCTGAAGCATATTTTATAGGTAGAGTTTGCAAGAGAAGCCTTGTTGGGACTTCTTGTAACTTCAAACACTGACAGAAATTATGTCTTTTTTAGTGAGTAATCTTTTCTAATGCGTAAACATGATATAAATGTTTTTATAGCTTACCTTTAAAGGCTAAAAAAGACGATTTTGAACTTAGCTCGTTAATAATCCTTTTTCAACATTATGAAATAATTCTATTTTCATAATGAGAATAATTTTTAATATTATTTTAGGTTAGCCTAGCTGAGTTATCATAACCAACTCAGGGTACGTGCAACCTTTTTGTGTATGTGTTTGTGCGTTTATGTTTATGTGTGTAAATATTTTTTTATTTACTATGCATATATTTAAATAAAATAAGAGAATAAAACTAATTAATATTCCATTTTTCGGCTTTATAAAACAGTACTAATTTCATAATGAAAATAAATTCTAGGCCAGAGACCAAAATCGCCGCGGTCAAATGGTGCAAACTTATCGCCCTATGCTCTAACGCGCAGAGTTTCCAAGGAGAGGGCCCGTGGTCCGACGCCTGCATCAGTCGAGCACGACGTTCGATGCCGATTTTGCCGATCTTCTGGCGATGAAACGCGAGGTGTCGGAAGACGTCAACGCCGTCGCCGCCCAGATCATCGCAGATTTCAGGCAGCTCGGTGATGCGGCGCTGATCGACTACACCCGGAAATTCGACCGTCTCGATCTCGTGACCAAAGGCATTGATGACTCAGGCACTTCTTAATTATTAATCTAAAAGTGAAATTTGGTCGAAGCATCCTCCACCCTTCTTAAACCACAATGTTCTTCTCTTAAAGATTCATCTTCAGCATGTCTAGGTCTAAAAAGTCTCATCATACTAAGTAGTTTACTTCCTACAGTAATCAAGCTATTGTGTCTATATACACCACACTAACTCTTATCACCTTTCTAATTGAGGGGTTTAATTTATGTTTTTCTAAAATTGCTAGGTACTTCCCTTTTTTCAAAAATCATTTTCAATATCTGGCCCCCGACAAAATCAGGAGCGCGCGTTATTCGTTGTCTGCGCAGCCGGCGCAGTTTCGGCGACAGGTTGGACGCGTCTTGCGCGCTCGCCTGCGTTTTGGCGCCGCACGGGTCTTGGTAGCCTGGGACAGGGCCGGGACCGGTGGTCGCCCTTGAGCGTTTCCCGACGTGCTCACAAGGTGATGACACAGTGGGCTAAGACCGCTCAACGGGCTAATATAACAACCTTCCGATAGTGCAGCAATGGCACTGAGCTCAAGTGACGGATTTCCATCGCGTATCTAGCCTATGCTCAAACCAAAACAGACGCTTGACGCTATTTTGGATAATACTATGTTAGTAGGTTGTTTAAAACCAAGGGATGTTTTAAGAAAAGGTAAACCTAAGGGTGATCATTGTGTTGTTCTGGGGGTGTGATAATACAGGTGGCCATTGCACCCGTGACTCATCTCTGCTCCTCCCCAATTGATCCCTCTGCTTAATGCACTCGATAGCTTACCAATCTTTTGACAGAAACAAGAGCTAAGAGTTCATATGGCACTTGTGACGAGGCGAGAAGAGCGCCATGCGTCAGGTTCGTTTGCCTTCAGTCTTTCGGCAAGTCCGGTCGTTTCCCGTTTGTCGTTGGATTGATCACTCATCGCTTCTCCTCTTGGTTTGATGCCAAGAGTTCAGCGAGAGCAAGCGGTACGAAGGGACAGCCGCGCAAGAAAAGAGCCACACGAAGGAGCTATTGCCTCGCGCGGCTCGGATTTCAAAAAGTAGTTTTGAAGTTAATCAGAATCGCGTGAATCAACTCCGATCTGATTCAGCCGTCGATTCATTCTTTGCAGTTTCTCCACGGCTAATGGGACGGGATGTAGTCATAGGCTATATACACAAAGTTATCGATTTTTCAGTTTTTATGGCACTTAGTATTTAAGAAGTGACGTATAGCGATCGCAATTTCTGTCCGTCGGTCTGTCTGTCTCTCGGTCCCAGTTTTGCTAGTTCGGGAACTTCCAGATAAGCTAGAACGATGAAAGTTGGCAGGTGTATCAGGAACCAGACAAGATTAAATTGGAAATAGTTGCCTCCCCGATTAGACCATCTGGGGGGGGGGGAAGAGCGAGCGAAGGAGATAGTTTCGGTAAATTTGGAGAAACAGATTTGCCCAATCGTCTTAAATTTGGGGACGGAAAATTTGTCCTCTCCACTTGTTTTCCATCCGCACAAACTTAGGGTGATGACGGGGCTGGAATGGGGGATAGCGACTGCAGCGACAACCGGTTTTCAAAGCCATCTCCGTGACCGAGTACCTGATCCCCAGCACGCTCGTTTTGAAAGAGAAACTGGCCAAAAACATGTCGCTGAAGACGCATTTCGCTCAGACATGCTTGGGGTTTGATGGCGGCCGGCAAATTGTTGAGTTCAGAAGTCAAATGTTTCGTGGTATATTGGGGTTGATTACTTCCAAGCATGACAGCATGAGAACCTGCAGACCGACTGGTGAGAGCCCCAAAAGTTATCAAAATTTATCGTCTGAGATGATTTATTTAAAAGAAGCAAACTTTAGAAGCAAGCTTTTTTACTTTAAAATGCTATAAATGAGTGAAACAGAAGTCAAACCTACAGAGGCATGTTCGGTTGATTGCTTGAACGCGTAACGAACCGCCCAGCAAGTTGCAAGAACCCCTCCAAAATAGTTGACACCCGACAAATCCAATACAATGATACCCTGAGTTTTTGTGACCTTTTTTTCGGTTATATCATTTTCAAATAATTGTGATTCTCGATCTGGAAATTAAATTGTTCAAATATTTCAAGAAATTATAAAAAATTTATAAATTGGTTCATTTGCCTAACAACCAGGCAGACAGGCCCTTTTAGGCTTTGGAAGCTTATTTCCTCAGGCAACTTGTTGGTCAACTAACATTGAATTAAGTTTTTATTAGTGAAAATGTCCAAGTTTATAATTTGAATTAATCGCCTTGCCTTCCCGGGCCTTTTCAATCGGACGAACACCCCCTCTGCCACCTGAGCTAGAAGCAGTTTCCCCAGAGCTCTTTGGCGTTGTAGACGTCCTTCTTGTTTGAATAGGCAGCTCATTTCTTGGTGGCGCAGCTGGCTCTGAAAACAGGCCATATCGGTAAGCCCATGTCGCTGCTATTATGAGCATGCACCCAGCTGCTATCCACGGTATCGGACCGCTTAAGCAGTCGCTTGAAAGCGATGAGCTTGCAGGAGTTGAGCTTGTTATTGGTGTTCTCATAAGTGTGATGCTGAGGGGCGTTTGTATTTCGCGGGACGTGGGGATGCTCAACTCAAAGTGAGAGGCTACCGGATCGAAGTTGGCGAGATTGAGATGGCGGTTCACGCTTCGCCGGACATTGCCGAAGTGGCCGTTGTTGGCGTGGTGAATCGTCACGGATCGACATCGTTACAGCGTCTGATGGCCTTTGTGCGACTCAGTGATGGTTGTCAGGACGATTCGGGGTGGGAGATTGGCCTGAGAGATCGGTTGGTCGCCGAGTTGCCATCTTACATGATGCCGCATACTGGAAACCAATATGAAAGAAACAGAATCGTATTAAATACAAGAACCGAATGTCGCCAAATCCTTTTATTGCAATATTAATCGCAGCACCAACACAGCTGGACCCCCTCCAATGCCTTTTTAATCTTTCCAGGGCTTCATTCTTAACCCACTTCCATGAGCATCTTAGTTCCTATATATCCTTTCTTGTGGGCTCTCATCATCCCATTCATGGATGTCTTGATTTTTTACTTACATCCAAATGGATTGCTGAAAGCACAATCTTAACCAACCATTATCCTTCGGTTTTTTAACTCATTGTGATTGTCATTGCTATTGTCATTGAGATTTCATTCTGTTCTTCTTATTCGCTTATGACCACCATTTTCCTGGTCGCCGTGAAATCATCCGTTTCCAGGGTATAGTACAACACGCCCAGGGCCGGCAGCTCATTGCTATTCACATTGATCTGATTGTAGCCTTTGGCATAGTCGCCTCGGATTACTTTCAAGGTCTTACCCGTTACGTCCTGGATCACGATCGTCGCTTCGGCCGCCTGCGGCAGACTAAAGCTGATCATCGTCTGTGGGGAATTAAAGCATGTATGTGTTTAGTAAACCTGAAGAAACATGAACGACCTTTTTTATATCAGACTTGGTGAAAATTTCCCAAAAGGGGACAACACACAGAATGTAAGGAATAGCAAATGAATTAAAAAGAGTTGCAAGAATGTATCGGTTGGATTGTAGCGTGACAGTAATTACGGATACATATGCAGTGGCATTTTACGAGAAATATAGATTATCAGAAGTTGTCAGGTAGGAGAGAGAGTTGAACCGATTGGGAAGCCAAAATAGATGATGCTTTCAAAGCCCCCCCCCCCCCCAAAAGAAGTTAGAATTGTTTTTTAAAGAAAAAAAAGAAAAAAATATCACTACAAAACAATATTTTTCTGGAGGAAAAATCGCGACTAACATATGTATATCAGCTTCATTTTGTATTTCAAAAAATCACTAGTAAATTTATTTTATAATTATGTATAATGTTATTTTAAGAAATGAGAAAAAAAGTTTAAAAAGTTTTTAAGTCCCCCCAAAAAGTTGGAGAAATGTCTAAGTTTAAATAAAATAAAAAAGTTAAAAACATAATCAAAGAAAATATCCAAAATCATATTTACACGTTAATATTAAATATAGAAAAAATTGAATAAGCACAGATTTTTAAATCGTCTTTTGTTTTAATGCAATATTCTTTCAAGTTTGCTTCTTAAAAACGTTGGTAAACAGTACAAACAAATTCTTCCTCGACGCCTTTGGTAAATAGTGCAAAAGCTCCGTCTGGGATCCCCTTTTGCCGAAACCACAATTTGAGTATTTTAACGCAAAACATTCTAGCTGCATCTTTCACAGAATTAAATTAAAACAAAGTTTTGCCATATTTGAAGTCGTGTCGCCTGCCGAGGAACGCTACGGTATAGTTGGCTTGCTTACTTCTCGGCACCGGCGCAAAGGGGCCGCGTCGCTTGCCGCGAACGCCATTGCCGTATTCATAATTTTTCTAGGTCTAAGGATTGTTTCTAAATTTGACATCGTTGATGCACCCTTGCAACTGAAATAAATATATGCAGATCTGTTTTAAAACTCTGCAATTGATTGGTGTTTCTGACCCTCTTTAACCATTTTTTGAATTGAGTTAATTTACTTATGTTGTATTCACTAACTTTCAATTTCTAATTGAATGAGCCCCTTCTGAAGTATTCAAACCATTGGTATGTGCCCATAAGGAAAAAATATGAATGAATAATGCATGGAACCCATTTTGTTCCTTACTTATCCTTGCTATTGCACTGTATATGATAGTTTCACTTATTTCGCTAGATTTCAACTGGGTGTCTTTGGAATCTCTGCTTGCAATTATCTGTGAAGTTTAGGTCTTGTGTGAAATCATTGCTGAATCCGACCATTTCCCTTAGTTTGTATTTTGAACATTGAAAGTATATGTTTTCTGAAGCGCCAACACCTTTTTGACATCATTCCGAGAATAAGTATCCTGGTTTTCGAGAATTTCTTGGAGTGTCTCTGAGAATTTAAAGAATAATACGTCATCTGCTATTCCGTAATCATTTATTTTGTCAGTAAAAAAGCCCATACATCCTGTGACAACCCTCACGTATCGTCATTTGAGACACAGATATCTGGTAAGACACTGGATCACATCGCATGTTTGCGAGAATTTCAAAAATGATGCTTTATCTGGTATTGCACAATCATCCATTTTTAAATTTGAAAATTGTTTCACTTTCAAATGTACCCCCCCCCTTTGTGATCCCATTTATAGCCTAGTACCTGTACATAGGTTCATACCAGGCAGTTAAGAATTGCTCAAACAAAATTCTCATTATGAATAATCACCATTCAAAAAAACTCAAAACTGTCCATCAGGAAGATATGCTAACTCTGCTGGAGATTAATGCTGCCAACAAGGATGAGAAGAATGAGGCATTCAGTTGATATGATCAACCATTGGAAAACTTGGGATATGTGTTAGGTTTACCCCACTGCCCCTTTCATATACGGAGTAATTTCTGTTAAGGAAATACTAGTTTTTTTTATATTTAATGTATATATCGAAACCACGTACGCCTCACAGTTGTGTCACGCGTGGCAAACTTTCGACACACTTGGCAGGCGCCACTAGGTGTACATGGTTTCTTGAAGTTGGTGGCCCCCGGGCCAGGAACTAGCGTTTGCACTGTTGAAGTTTTCGAAAAATCACAAAATAGTGATTTTTCCTATATGTGGAACAGGAGAAATAAATTCCACGAATTTAATCTTTTACTGTGCGTGATCCACCTCGCCGCGCAGGCGGGGGTGCGGTATTCGCTGGTCAATCCGCGCGCCTATATCCGCTCGAATGTCGGCGGGCATCTCAACATGCTCGAATTCTGCCGGCATTCGGACAGCGTCGAGCATCTGGTCTACGCCTCATCCTCATCGGTCGATGGCGGCAATGAAAAACAGCCCTTCTCGGAATCCGACCGGGTCGATACCCCGGTTTCCCGTTACGCCGCGACCAAGCGCTCCGACGAGCTGATGAGCGCGCCCTATTCGCACCCCTCCGGGCCATTCCCGAAATTTTTCTTGAATACCTTTCACCTTTTTGGACACATCCAGCGTCAAATATTCCCCTCTTTTTGAATGATAAATTCTGCATATAAAAAAGGACAAATTGCATAGTTTACATTCCTCGCCCCGGGGGCTGCGGGGGCATGGCATCCCCAAAGGCTTGTTATTAGAATTTGTGACTGTTTCGAATAAAATGGCTTTTTAAGATCTCCACCGGTTTTAAGGAGAAAATACTAAAAGAGCACGAGGGGGGAGAGGTCACGGCTTTTCGTTTCTTTTTCAAAATCAGTTTCATGAAGAGGAAAAATCAATGTACAGCAAGTTTCGCGGACAAAAATGAGCACGTGATATGTTACAAGAACAAAAATCAGCATGCAACAAGATCCATGAACAAAATCATTTTCACGAGGACAAAAATCAACATACAAGTTTCAAGAGGAGAAAAATCACATGCAGCAAGTTTCAAGAACATAAAGCAGGACGCAACAAGTTACAGGAACAAAAATCAGCATGCAATAAGTTCCATGAAGAAAATCAGTTTCACGAGGAGAAAAATCAATATGTCTGAACAGCACAAGGCGATCATCGAAAACGCCTGCCGCAGCTCGATGACGGATAGTTTCGCCGAGGGCGAAGCAATCCAGCACGATGTTCTGCAGGACAACGTCAACAATAACGGTGTGATCATCAAGCAATGGTCGCCTGAAATGCTGGACGTTTTCAAAAAGACCTGGGACGAAGTTGCCGCAGAAGAAGCTGCCGCTGACCCCTTCTTTGCCAAGGTTCTGGAAGACATGACAACATTCCGCGGCGGTTACGAGCTGTGGAAGCAGAACGCCTTCCTCTAACGTCACCACTTAGAAAGGAGCAAAGGATAAGCTCCAATTTCGTTAGCAAAGAGAGAACTTTTAAAGTTATTAGGCACATCTGATACCATTTCTCTACCGCAATCTCAAGTCCGAAAAACCGAATGATAAACTCAGCTGAAATCACGAACAGAAATGAGTAGAAACAATAAATGGCAGCACTTTCGAACCCGTGGGAACATGCCACATTTTTGCTTCTGTAAATGTTTCTATTTATCACTGGAAAAAGATATATTGGCTGTTGGGCCGGGTAACTGCCGGGCTTATCCGGTTATGAACACCAGTTATATTACTATGGTCATAAAAAGCCGCAAGAGGTCGTTCGTATACTGGAGCGTTATCATCAGGCGCCCAAAGAGAGAAAAGCGGTCATTCCCCTCAAAGATTTTGCACAGATCTCTACCGACGAGCCAAGAGTCTATTTATTTGATTTTCCGATCGTGCAGTGCGACGCCTTACTTGTTTCCCGAGGGACGCCGCAATTTAATCTGGAAGAATACCTGACCTCTCACTGGTATAACGAATACTTTGGTTATGGTTTGTGTTGGCCACATTGTTGTGCCACTCTCTGAGTTCACAACAGCAGCACATGATGAAATTGTAACCGTGTCGACACCTTCAGGCCTTGAGCAGTCACTGAGCGTGGGAATTGCTCCTGCCAGCTTTGTTGTCTTGCGGCCAACCAACAGCATCTTGGCTCCACTGCCACAGCACGACCAGTTCCCAGGCACAGTGGTCACAATCCCCGTGGAAACAACGTATGATGCACTTGCTCGATTCCTCTTCCGCGTCACTGTGGAGGAGCCACTGTCAATCACCGCCATTCTATGCTAACATTTTCCAACTTACATTTCAAGAAAGTATCTTTGCTCTTAGCAATTAGTGTGTGCATTGGACTTCGGGAAAATTGGGCAGGGTTTTCGAAACGACCTAATGTCTGGAGTTGACCAGGAGCAAGCGTGGAATGTGACTCCTGTCTCAAACGAATACATGGAGCTAATGAATGACTTTGTATGGAGTCATGCCATCCTCTTGTTCGGACGGAAAATTTCATCTAAAAAATATTTGATTATTGAAACTAGTCCGATTTCTAACAGCGATATGTACGGGGTGGCCTTGTGACATAATTGCCATGTCTTCGCCTCATCTCTGGACGCTGATCTCCCGTTCTTACGGCTAACAAAAAGATTCAGACCAGAGAGGTATGTATGAAAGCAAAGACATTGACGCTCGCTCTCTTTATGGCTTGGATGGGGGTCTCGACGATAGGATGTGCTTCTAACCGTACGGCAGCGCAAAACCCTGATGTCGTTGTTGTGGTCAAGAAGCGACCGCCCGCGCCACGTGCAGAAAAACGCGCCGCCCGCCCCACAGTTGCTCACGTATGGCGGGCAATGTCCTGGCCGACAACGGCAACGGTGCGGACAGTGACGTCGACAATGGGGCGTTGCTGACGGTTGTCGAGACGGCGATCGTGACGACCCAGGGCGGCACGGTGACGATGGCGGCCAACGGCAGCTTTACCTATACGCCGCCGCTGCACTATTCGGGTGCGGACAGCTTCGTCTACACGCTGACCGACCAGCACGGTGCGACCGACACGGCGACGGCGAACATCGCCGTGGAAGCCGTGGCCGACGCGCCGATCATCACGACCGCGACGGTATCCGGGTTCGGCGACCGTGGCGTTGACGACGACCCAGCGGCGTCTGGCGTCGTCTCGAGCGTGAAGGGAAATCGCCACTCCCGTACGTATCACCGGAGCCGACGAACGGCTGAGCGATTGAAACCGAATATCGCGCACGTCACTGGCAATGATGGATTCGTTGGTTCCGCGGCGAAGTACCAAGTTGCCACGACGAACGTCGACGGTTGCCACGCTGGCATCGGCCAAACGCAGCACCAGCCGTCGGCTTCGCACCGCCAGCACATCGCTGGTGCGAATCGTTTGGGGTTTTATCTGGGCTAAAAAACCCAAAAACACATTTAATTAACTTTTAATTATCACCATATACACATTCAAAAACTTACTGTACACTCCTTTCTCCGATTAATGACTTTGCTCATTGAAAACACATAAGTCTTGAAATGGCCTATTAACATATGACGAAACTCAATGGTGCTAGTTTATTAATCGGTCACAAAAAATGAAAATCAGATTATTATTCAGCTATAAGGATTATGAAATTGAATATTAACAAAACGCTTATTCATGTTGCTTGCTTGACCACTGCTGAATCCGTCATTCAAAATGTCGACACGGTAGTAATTTTTTAACGCTGTAACATTCCAAGTTCCTTTTCATGTTCTTTAAATCATTGAAAGCATTTTGACCTCAGGAATAGCAATGATCCCGGACACCGGTGCAGGACGGGGATCATATATCTTCTGAAGTGTACACCAAAGCACTTAAACTAGCTTAGGACTGGGCAGCAAGAAGTCCCTTGGACATCCAGTATGAATTGAGACTTGGGCCCATTATGAATGGCGACTTGCAATCCTTGGCCCATGTGGTTGTGATGCGAATTCTTTCCATTCTTCATCTTTTCCTTCCATTGAATGGAGTAGATAATATGCAGTTTCAATTCCTTTTAGCGCTTCTTCAATCTGATTTTGTTCAAAAACATCAGCTTGAACATATTTCACATTTTTAGTATCAGAAAGATTTTTTCTTGACATACCTTTGATGTAGTATCTTTTCTTTGATAGATGAGAAATTAGTCTAGAGCCTATAAACCCAGTAGCTCCTGTTACAAGAATGTTGTATGGTGAGTTTTTCATATTGCTTTCAAATCTTTTCCGGTGACTATGGGGAAAAATGAGTGTGGGAGGGGGCCTAGTTGCCCTCCAATTTTTTGTCACTTAAAATGGGCACTAGAACCTTTAATTTACGTTCGAATGAGCCCTCTCGCGAAATTCTTGGACCAATGGGTCGATAGCATCATCCCTGGGGCAAAAAAACCCAAAAAACAAATAAACACGCATCCGTAATCGTTCTTCTGGCAAAAAATATAAAATTCCACATTTGTGCAGAGAAACCTCTACAGCAGGGTTCTCTGGTACGCTGAATCTAATGGTGTGGGGAAATCCAGCATCGAGTTTAGTGTTTTACTCAGGTTTGAAAATTTTGCCCATATATTCAGTAAAGAATGGTATGAGTCTTTCACCGCCCATTGTCTGGAAACCTATGTCCGCTTAGCGCCACAAATTACGGAAGCGGAGTTTGAAGCAAAATTACCGGCAATTGCCAAAGTGTTTTTCGAAAAGGAACTGCGCGAAAATACAAAGCACGACGTTTTCCTCCAGCCAATGGCCGATATTCATCTCAATACCGATTTGCCGCCCGGCGATTCCCCGGTAAGGCACGTACTACACTCAGTTACTGAATTTAGCACGTCCGTGCTACAGATAGCAGCCTTGTGCGTACTAACTGTATGCCATTAAGTTTCAAAAGATTTTTAAATTGTCGTTTGAAATCAGAATTATCAAACAGTTCGTGGTAACGAACTGTAGCAAGGAGCGACCAGGCTCAATAGTAGCCAAAACTCTAAAAAAGGGAATTATGATACCAATAGTTACATCAAAAGAATCGTATTTTAGTACTGATTTTAAATATATAAGTTTCATCAAGTTTAGTCCTACCCTAGTTTCAAAAACAAAAGTGGATTCTGACCGTCTTAATTCTCTCGAATATATCCAAGTCGTTTCGTGGTAAATATTAGATTAAAGTTTACGTTAAAAATTTAATGAGATGGATGTGCCTGTTTTTTATTGCATAACAGATCAAATCTTGGTGTAATGTTAGAAACTGATGGACACAAGACCTCTTCAACATTCTTTATCGCTGAACGATATTGGGATTCAATGTATGTTAAAGCTGAGAAAGTAACTTCACATAAATATGTGGTGTTGAACGGCAGAAGTACGGCAGGTGCCACGGATCGATGACCCCGGTGGGCGGCGGGAACAGCTTGGAGTCGGGGTTCTGCAGCAGGGGCCAGTTGTACTCGAAGCCCTCCCAGAGCATATTCGCCACACCCTTGTCGCCTTCACCGCCCAGCCAGGGCACGGCAAAGGTGCGGATGTAGAACAGCGCGCCGAAGAAGGCGGCGAAGAACATCACCTCGGAGAAGATGAACCAGCTCATGCCCCAGCGGAACGAGCGGTCCATCTGCGCGCTGTACAAGCCACTGCGACTTTCCTTGATGGTAAATATTTTTTTCTGTCAGGATTTAGCAAGCGTTAATTTGAGCCAATAATGGCATTTTCTGATTGGCTGAAAAATTGTAACAAAAATTGGCACTGACTCAAAGTCACCCTAGTCACATTTCGGCATTTGCAAAACCTTGCCAATAATGGGCTAAAGACTTGGCCATGATCAAGTCATTGAACATTTTTCTTAATTGTTGATGTGTGTTGCTTCAAATATTCTCAAAAATGGGGTCGTCCGAGACTTGGCCATGATCAAGTCATTGAACATTTTTCTTAATGTGTAAAACCAAAAAGTGCAAGTAACTGGGAAACTAACCATGTTCATTTGAAGTTTTGCATTAATATTTGATAAAAACACTTAGCTTATCATAGATAAGCCCTTTGAAGGTTTTTATTAGCTTCTAGAACCTTTGTATTTGCTTTTAAATATCTCTTTAAATTTTTTGCGGTTCAAAGGCTATAGTGAACCGTTTCTGTGTGAATATTAAATACAAAAAAAAAGTGTTTTTTAACTGAAAGTAAGAAGCGACATTAAAACTTAAAACGAACAGAAATTATTCGAGTCCCTCCTGGGCGATGCGGAGATGCCGCGCGAGGCCTTCGACCAAGCGGTCCGCGGCTTCATGGAGCGCCAGCGTCATCACATGGCCGTGGAGGAGCAGTCGATTTTCCCGGCGGCGCTGGAGACCCTGTCGGAAGAGGATTGGGTCGAGGTGGATGCGCGGCTGGTCAACCGCGAGGACCCCCTGTTCGGGGCCGAAGTGGAGCAGCGCTTCCAAGGCTTGCGCGAACGCATCCAGCAGTGGGATCGAGAGGGAGTCTAATCCGCGGCGTCGGCCAAGGATAGACAGGAATAATCTTGACATAGAACCTAAATTTTGCATTCGGAATGATTTGTTGAACAACTAGTGGCAACAATACCAGCTATAGATTAGTTTAGTAATATAGAATAGTTGACACAAGGAATAATGCAGGGCCATTGTCACAAAAAAAACAAGAGAAATAAAGAACAACTTCGCACAAAAGGAATCAAAGGAATCAATTAAACGAAATGGTAAGAAATGATAACATGCAAAAACACTAATATAAAGAAATATATTGTAGAAAGCCCTCTCGGTAGGTCAGGCGTATTTTCTAATCACCTAAAGCTTTGGTTCTAATCAAGTTGGTTTCAAGAGAGGTTTGGGATGTGACCACGCCCATACGTCTTTCAGTAGGCTAAAGTTATTGAAGAAGCGAGAATTTCTGGTCAACCACTATACGCCCTCTTGGTTGATTTCAAAGGGGCCTTTGATAACATTTCTCATGCATCTGCACTGCTCGCTTTAATCCATGCTGGATTGGAATCCATGCTGGAATTAATTTAAGTGGGTAGAGGAATTAGACAAGGAGGAATTATTTCTCCTTATAAAATGCTTTCACATAGCCTCTAAGCAAGGGGTCATATACTCTCGGCCACCTGGTATACGTTTTGAGCGCCAGTTCTGGCACACTTAAACCACATTATACCTCTTCGTGCCAAGCATGCTAAACTTGGTACGATGGATGAAACATTTCATTTATGTAAAGCACTCACTAGATGGTTCACACGATTTTTAAAAGTGGGTATCCCCTCGCATTAAGCTTCATGCGGCCCGTATAAGCTATTGATACATCAGAAAGGCAGACCAATTATATGTAAATGAAGTGTGTCTATCGCCATGGATTTCATATTTTTGTTTATTTTAGACAACTGTTTACTATGCAAGATAAACAAAAGAATGAAGAAAAGAGTGTACATGGAGGTTTGAGGGTATGTACGGTTTTGCGCAAAGCCAAATTGCATAACTGGCACATTTTTTTGAAAACTAACACCGTATTTGACCCAAATTACAGTTAAATATTCAAAATCAATCAATCAATCAATTTATTAATACTAACGAAAACTATTTCACAAGTAAATCAGTTAATAGGCACAAGAAGATATGCTTTCTTTTGATTCTAAAAATGTAACTTTTATTTATTTATTCCATAAATCACAAATATAAAATATGACTTTTTCTTTTCAATTGCTGTCAAAACAAAGACCTCATTTTTAATTTATGCTGATAAACTATTGGTGAAAGTTTCACCAAGAAGACAGGCTGTTGTTACTACCATCACATTGCATCATACTGCTACTATTACTAACAACTCACCACAGCACCAAGCCACCTGAGGCCAACATAGCTATGCACGCTCCTCCATCCCAATCTATTCAAAGCTTCACTCTTCCCTTTACATGGCTAAAGCGGAATATTGCATAAAATAATAGGGATGAAGTTAGTACAATTGAACTTCATAGATTTTATTTTTTCGTGAGCTTAGTATTTAGAAGAAAGTGTAACAACTATTTGCAAAAACAATAAAACATAATGAATCCTCAGCCTTACTAGCCTTTTCTTCTTTCTTTACAATTATTGGGATTAGAGATATCGATACGGTATGAAGTAGAAGAGATCGATAGGTGAGCGGAATATGTGGGGTGTGGGGAGGTAAGCATTTTTAGTTGAACTGCGCCGAGCGAGACGGAGATTCATATCCTGCGCGGCATTCTGTCGAGCTGCCAGAACCCAGACGAGAAGGCCTGACCGAAGGGCTAGCCTGGATTAATCATGAACCCGCTGCCGAACTCAGATATGTCATTTTAAATCAACGATTTATCCAGGATGACGGCGAATTTTGGAAGTGCAGCGTGTTTCGCTGCCGACCTGCACTCACCACAGCGAACGACAAGCCGGCGTTCATGAATAATCCACGCTAGTGGCTGAGCTGGCCCTCGCCACTGGCCTGCATTTTTAAATGAATCATTCGGCCGTATATCCATGGACCATCCTCAGCAAGACAAATGAAAAAAGAATTTAAAATAACGCACATTAACATACAATCATTAAAACTAAAACATTCTCAAAACAGTCCTAGCATCATTACTTGAGGGAAGTTCAAGCAGGACTGATACATCAAGCAAAGTGAAAAAAAAAGACAAGTTGACTCAAGTGGAATCAAAACATTTACAAACAAGCTCTTAAAGCTAATCTTGCCTTTTTGGCAGCCCGCCAAAAAGTTCTGTCCTTAACAGGCAGTTTAATTTATTTTCTCAACTTCCCCTTTGAATTATCCAAATCCAGCTATTCCTGCAAACGAGAAAAACTGTTATACTTTTTAAGAGCAAAAATTTCTCAATTTCTTGTAAATAATACACTTTAATGTCTTTTCTTCTGAGAGGGGTACTTAGTTATAATTTCATTTATTTTCTCAGCCTTTTTCACCTTTGAATTGTCCAACTGCTAATTTTGATTTATTCAAATCCAACTAAACCTGCAAGTGAGAAAAAGGTATTATAGTTTTTTAAGAGCAAAAATTTAGTTGGCACCACTTTTGCAATGAAATGGTGAATATGAAGGCCACCATTACAGTTAGAAGCATTCCACAAAACACTGAACACCTACCCGGCAATCTGGAACGCAAGAGGATTGTGGAAACAAACTCCAAACTCCACCTCCAACAATGAGTATTTTACTGAAGCCATCCAACGCAACCACTTAAAATACATCATGTTGTATTAATAATATGGCATTGGTTAAATGGCAGAAATGACTTTTCACCCAGAAACAAAGTCAATTCAGAATATGTATCATTATTAAGCGGGTTCTGATCAATCTGGTGGCGCTGGCATTTGCCTTCGTCCTCTTCGTCTTTACGCTTCGGGCCTATGACGCGTTCACGTTCATCGAACTCCCGTCGCTTGGTGTTGCGGCGTCAATCAAATTCGTTCCGATCCTCGTCGGAACGGTCCTGTTAATCGTCGCGGCGGCATTGAACCTCCTGTCCGAACGCCCGGGACCGGACGGTGGTTGAAGTCGGATTTACGGTCGTCGTGATGCTGGTCTTGCTGGCGCTGCGATTTCCGGTTTTCCTGGCCATGGATCCCTCCATGGAAACTTCCTCAAATGTAGAATACCCCTCGCCAACGCCCAAGGAAAATTCTCCCCAGGTAATTTCTTGCAGACGAGTGGCTGAAAATTCTTCTTAGGACACTTTCATCAGAAAAAAGACTTCAGATTCTTGCACAATTCGTGCCATAAAACCTCCCCCCTCCGCATAGTTCGAGGTAACAAACTGTAAGTAAGGAGCGACCCGGCTCAATAGTAATCGAAGCTCTAAAAAACGGTTTAAAAAGGATTTTGTTATCAATAGATAAATTAAAACGGCCTCGCGGAACAGCGACTGGGCGGTGCCGATGGTCTTGAGGGCGCCGATCGCTCGGGTCTCGCTCCCTCCGCCGCGCCGGTGGAACGGCATTCTGTCGATGACGAAGAAGGCGGTGATGGCGAGGACGACCAGGGTCACCCCGAGGAGCTCGGGGAGGAAGCCCCGGGAGGTCCCGTCGGTGGGCGGCGGCGGTGGTTGGTTCTTCACCCCTACCGGGAAGGCAATCGGCGGGCCGGGCCGCGCGGGCATAAACCCCAAGCGCACGGACGAGCTGCGGGGAGTTTTTTTTTTCAGTTTCAGTCTTGAGATTAGAAAGTTGGGAGATATAAAGCAGCCACCGCAACTCTAGTTCTTGTGTCTGTCTTCATTTCGCCTCATCTTTCCCAAGAAATTAAGCAACCCAACCCTCTCTAAGTATTTTCAATTTGTGGAAAAAAGACCAGTTTGACGGTCAGTATGTTCAGTTTTTAAAACTACTTAGTTAATAAAAACTCCCTGTCAAAGAAACTACCCCGCTGTTCGCTGTTCATTAGGATATTAGAGAAAGTTTCTGTATTACTTTAGTCTACCTTACATTAACTAGGATGACGCTGAAAATTGGATAGGTTTGTTCTGTTTAGTTTTGGAAATCTAAAGTACGCATGTTGAAAATTGGATGGGTCTCTTCTCTTTAGTTTTGGAAATCTAAGGTAAGCAGCCTTCAACTTTACTGGAAAAGTATCATTCTACCAATCCTGTCATATAATTGCATTAAACCATTATGTATTGCAGTATGTTTCGACATTCCGAGATTTTTATAATGTACCTTTTTTTCAAACAGTTCGTGGTAACAAACTGTAGTACTGGGGTGGCGTCTACTCTCGTGCCGACGGCTCGCGGGTACGCTCGCCCCACCATCCGGAATCGGACTCGCGATGGCGTTCCCTTCTTCGAGCACTCTTCCTGCCGGAACGTCGGTCTGATTTGGCTTTGCTCTCATGGGGGGCTTGTTAGGCTCTATGGGCAATGAATAGCGAACTTAAGGGCGGAGCTGGCATTTCGGTTCGGATCTGGAGTTGCCTCATGGGAGTGTTGGCCTTGGGATCAGTACGGGCGGCGGATCAACCCATGCATGGCTTGATGATGTTGGGTGATCTCGACTTTTTCAATCTCCCAAAAGTTCTTTGCACTTTCGGCGTAGCGTTCATTTGGGTTGATCTGATAGGCGAGCAATTCCAAAGCTCTGACTTGGCGTGGCGTGATATTTGTCTCACCGACCCGCCGAGCGGTCCAATCGACTGCGTTTTCCTGCACGGCGGTCAAATGGGCTACTTTGTCCGGATCGGCGTCACCTATTTCTCGCAAAGTCTTGAGCTGATCCTTGCAATAGATCTGCAGCGCCGACAGATATTGCAGGTCCGGCTTTTCGACTCTTGAACATGCACTATATAATTGTCCATGGGAAAAACAATCCGTATTCAGATCTATACCATATTTTTCTAATGATTGCTCTTGAGCTTTGTTGATGGTGATTGCTAATCGAACATTCCCTGTGTCCCCGTCATCATTAATATATCCCTCCTGTGCCCCCCGCGTCCCCGTTGCAGTTGTCCCTGTGTCCCAGTCGTCATTTAAATATTCCCTGTGTTCCGGTCGTCATTTGTGTCCCGGTGTCCCAGTCTATAATTTCTCTTTAAGTGTCCCGGTCGGCCACTTCGATTATTTGGGTTAAGCAGACATTATATTCTGTCTCAGGATCAAGATCATCATCATCAAAATGATTGGCACCTACTATGTTGAATTGTTTCAACTTCTCCTTGATTGAAGCTTCTTGGAAGTTATCCATGTACTCTTGATCAACGCGAATGCAATGATCAACTGGTCTTGGCTTTGAACCATCATCATGAACGCCATACAGCATTGAATAATGTTCTAAATCGCCACGTCGATCCTCAGTGCAACTGAATGCATTAGCTTGATCTAGGGATGTTTTATATATGTTACATACCACTTTTGATTTATCTCAATTTCTCTGTTAACCTTCAAAAGAGCTTATTAAACATGGTTTTGTACTAGTGGATAGCTTTGAAATTTGATACTTGAAAAGGTATTCTACCGCAAGTATAAATTGAAACATAAATGTTTTGTATGATTTCTTTAATTTTAGAGGAAGAGTCTGTGCTTTTCGTGTCATGATTACAATCTATTTATTTCCGTTTGTATTTGCTACTTTTTGGGCTGATGCCAATGAGTCTTGACAGGGGTCAAATTATGGAGCCATGAATCCATCAGGGAGCCTCCACCATATGGGCGCGGAAGCAGGACCACTAACTTCATTTTAGATTTGTTTGATGTGTATATTTTGTTTATTATGTACTGTACAGCATTTTTAAGTTAACAAAGTAGTATATTTACTAAACATTATTTTTTCTTAATTACCACTTGAAGAAAAACGTGCAATTGAATACTTGGGGCAAGCCCACGCCACCTTTACTGTTCCATAGTGTGTGGTTTGGTATTAATTATAAAGTTATTCCCAACATAAATTATTAGGCGCCTGGTCGAAATGATACAAGGTTTTGTTTTTATGTAACTTTCTTCCCCTATTTTTATTGGGTATCGGGCACAGTCCTTGGGGTATTGATATCAGCACATGTACCAGACTTTAAAGGCATAGATTTTATGTTGACGAGTTTTTATATGGTGCTTGTGACAGATTATTATTTAATCAGTCGCGATAAACTTAGCTTATGGATGCCAATACTGTTTGCAGCACTGAGCTATTATATTTTGCCAGAGCAATATTTATTAATTGCTATTTTGTTTTCTGCATTTTTTAAGCTTTGGCTCCTCCTTCTTCGAAATGTTCACAGGCTATCTTTTGCAACAAGCCCTATAAGCATCCGAATGTGATACACAGAGCTTTATGAATTAGAAACAAATCCTAATCCAGATAAAATATTCTACTACTATTTTATAAACAAACTCGCCAGTTTTTTTCATAAATTTTAGTTTTGAGAAAATACAATATACACAACCCAGAGAATGCCTCCTATCCAACGACTCAGAAAGAAGTTTTTTGACAGAAATTATGCCTTTTTTTCCAAATCCACTGCCCTAGTGAGGGGTTCGCAAATTTTTCTATTTGGTGTACCTATTATTTGTTTTCAGTGTGTTTGATGGTAAGACCGAGTTGGCTCCAGTGGTAAGACATCTAGGAGACTTGTAAGTAATAATCGTTTGTTAGGTTACAATCATCTTTAGTGAAGAGGGGTGTAACTTTTGCTAGTTGGTGTAGCCTACCCATACTCATTGTAACCCAGAATTAAGTGTTTAAGCAACGGGTACAAACGATAACGTAAAACATTGAGGCAGCTTCGTAATAATTAATAGAGTGTCATTTGAATCTATAGAATTAAGGAAAAAAGGGAACCAGTATTTTTTTTTCTTTTTAAGAAAGCTTTCTGAGAAACCCATACTCAAAGCATAGTTGGTTTTACTTTTATCTGAAGAAAACAGCCTGCATCGCATTCATCAGGTTTGGGTGTCTTAGGAGCTTGAAAAGAAGATTCAAATAAGCCGCTTTGACGGCTATCCACAGAGTTCACATATTCCAAAAAGCTTTTTCGTTGTGAAAAAACTGTTAATCCTTATATATATATTTTTTTTAAGTCCCAACTAAACTAGTAGAGACAAAAGACTATACAATACTTATCATGGTTACCTCTTTAGGGACAGCGTATTAAACACCAAGACATGGCCCTTAATTACCTGAAAATCTAAGAATGTGTTTTGGAAAAAATTATCATATGAGGATGAATCGTCATTTGAAGCTGATTCAGGAATGGCAGCTGCTAATCTTAACAGTAAAGGTCTATTGTTAAAACAAACCTATGATAATTTCAAAAAATAGCCTAAAATCCCACAAAGTTGTATCATATTTATCAGATTAGAATGAAAACTGGATTAAAACAAAATTTACATATTTATTTTTTTTTTGGCTAAATGGCTTTCTCATAGTTTTGATCAAATGATTTTGAGAAAAAAGGAGCAGGGGAGGAGGCCTAGTTGCCCTCAAATATTTGGTTACTTGAAAAGGCAACTAGAACTTTAATTTTTTACAAACATTTTTATTAGTAAAAGATATACATAACTTACAAATTAGCTTATGTAACAAACTTCTGTATTCTCATGTTTTCATTACCATATATGAGGGGGTTAAATTCTCAGCATGCTCAACCCATTTCTTTTGGTAGTCCACTTCCCGCTTATTCGTGTGAAATTAATAACAACCTTTGTTGCACATCATCACTTCCACCAATAGCAGAGGAGTCTACGTTAGATGACTCATTCTCTAGTTTTGACTATGTGTGATTATCACGTGTTCTATATAAAGCACAGTTTTGTTTGTTTTTAAGTGAGAACATGACTTTGAATTATAAAAACCTTTGAGATAATTAATATATTTATTTGGCTATTTAATTGTCATTTAGCTCATTATCCGTCTCTTGCATTTAATTATTTAACTTTACAAAAAATTAGTACAAAAAATTTAAGTACTTAAATAAAAGTACAAAAAAAAGTTACAAATAAAAAAGTACAAATAAAAAGTACATTTTTTCGGGTTTTTACTTCATGCAGACCTATTTACACAAATAAAGTTAAATAATTACTTGCAGCGAAGTGACAATTTACTTCATTTTCTTTATCTATAAGGGTCCATAAAAAGTTCTAAAGCTTGAGTGCTACTTGTGTATTTGTATATCTGAATTTGTATTTAGAAAAGAAAGTAATTACACATGATAGCTACCAGGGGGTGCAGGATTCTCTAGCATTATTTAAAAAAAAACAATGAAAAAATAAATATGAAAAGTTTTTTTTCAACTGAAAGTAAGGAACATCATTAACTTATAACGAACAGAACTTATTCCACATATGAGGCATTTACCTACTCCTAATACCACGCTCTTTACGCTAAAGTATTCATAGTAATTTCAACTATTTATTCTACGACCTTTGTGATTCAGGGGTCATTCTTAAGGAATTGGGAAACATTTAAGCTTTAGTGCAAAGAGCGAGGTATTGAAGAGGGGGGCTAAACCCCTCCCAGCACCATCAAACAAGGGTCCTAACAGTTCTCAGTTAACAACCAAATCGTCCAAATATGTCTTATTGATACCATTCTAGTTCCAGGGCTAATGGCCTACCAATAGAGCTCTTAATAGAGACACTGAAGAAAATTCTCCAGGTCCCATTTATGACAAAATTATGAATTCTGATCGTTTACACATACATCCACAAATCTTTGTTGCACAATCAATAAAATCTCTGATAATAATCTACCTGGAAAGCGATTAGCCTTTAAGAGTGCTGTAGCTGGGAAAAGAATCCCAAACATTGCAGTTGGTGCTGATATGGTAAATGACTCAAATATGGCCCTAATGTTCTACCACCAGGCATACTATTGTTCTATATAGTTTTATAAAATTTTGAAGGTTAAATTTCCTAAAACTTCTCTTAATCTGAAGCAGACTATAATTAACATTTTGCAAAATTATTGACACTTAATGATGATACCCAGTCTTTCATCTGCGTTTGACCTGTTAAGGTCAAAACCAGTGTATATTTAGCCAATGTTTCACAAAGGATTATTATTTGTCTCGGCTCCCTCTTCAAGACCCGAGTCGGCGAGCGCCTCGAGGGCCATCTGCAGGTTCGAGAGGTCCGGCCGCTCGGTCGAACCGTAGCCGATTCCGCCGTAGTACACGTCGCCCTCGCTGTAGCCCTCGCCCTCGTCGAGCTGCAGGTTCTGCAGGAACGCGGCGGCGCGCGCGACGACCGGCTCGTACTGCGGGTCGTCCGAGCGCACCAGCGCCATGATCGACGCCGAGGTGATGTAGTTCGCGAGCTTGCCGTCGTGGATCGAGCCGTCTTCGTGCGAGTCGGGACCAAAGATCGATTGGATGGCGTGATTGGCCGGATGAGGCGGTAGGTGCTGGGGATCGATCTGCAACAAGGATTCGATCGCCTGAGCGTCGCTGATGATGACCAACGGCGGCTGTAACGGAAACCGCACACAGAAAATCGGCCCGTAGCGCCGGCGATGTTTTTCTAGAAACGAAACTGAGTCACGCCCGTACGCCCAAAGCTGAAAAATGGAAAGCGCGCGGGGGCCGGGAGGCAGCTGCGATGGTTTGATCATCCATGTTTCCGGGGGGACTAACTTAGATACTTAGCAATGCTTGTTGTGGTCGCCATAATCTGTGTTAAAACTCTTCAGCAGGCAAAATATCAATGCTGTGGATGATAACGGCTGTTTTAGGAATAAAGCTGTATCCCAACTTTTTATTGTAGCCAGTTTCAACTTGCATGATTTTATCTAGCGTCTCGTACCCGTCTGTGACATTGCCAAATACCGCAAAGCCCCAACCCCTGCCAGGGTTTAAGTGGTCGTTATCATCCATATTGAAAAAGAACTGCCCCGTACCTGAATGAGGTTTGTTTTATTCTTACTTTTTTTACATTTTTTAACATCACTGTGTCAAAAAGTGTGCTTTAATTCCTTTGTTGCTTTTTTTTAAGAAGTTTTCACAATGCATTTACATCATTGCTTTAGCCGAAGCTTATAAGTTGTTAAAAAGAAAGACTTGATTGATTCTTTTTGTGTAAAATTTTAAACCAGTTTTTAAACCATTTTAAACCACCACTTTTCACAGCTAAATTCTCTGTTTCTCTGTGACTAAGTCCTTAAAACAAATAGTAAGCAAAAATCACAAATAAGACACGTAAAGCGCCAATGACGCAGTAGGATTTAGACTGTTACAGTGAGAGAAGGAGGCGATGCCCAAAATCTTGTTTGTAGTGATTTTCGTTCGCTTCATGCTTGATTTGCATATTCAATTTAGAACTTGAAACATTTAGAACGTAAGAAGTTGCGATAGAAGTAGTAGTGGTAACGGTTGTATTATCAGTAGTGTGCACATATTACCTTTTGGTCAGATAATCCTCGACTGAAAAGACTGTTCAACATGTTTGACAAATAATGTTGAATAATGACCGAACAGACTGATTCGGATACGTCTACTTCGCTGAGATAGGGCAAGCGTATGACTCCTGAAGATGGGATTTTGGCCAGGTTATTTGATGGATTCTGCTTGGATAAAATCGAGGATTGGGCTTCTCTTCCTAAAAAGCTAATGATGGGGTCTTCCTCAATGAGGTCAATCGGCTTAGGTGAACCCGGCTGAGACATACTGGAAATCTTGTCCCCTATCGGACGAGTTACGATGTCAAGATCCTCACCCGTTCCACGGCTACCAGTTCCTACCGGCACTTCGGCAGAACGCATTTATAAGGGAAAAGATTGTCTTCAGAGTTTTCAGTAAAAAGTTTTTCTTGGTGAAGATGCCAAGCCATTTGATCGGCAAAGCCAGTCACGAGTTTTTGAGACCGGGTTGAGAAGTGATAACTTTCTTTACTATCTACCGCTAAAACGCCAACAAGCTTGTCGTAAAAAATTGGAACTGCGATAAATCCCTTTAAGTCTTCTTTGTCGCCATAAATACCTAAGTCCAAACTGTTTCCTTGGAAATATTCTTCTAAGAAAGGTTTCCCTGTTAATGCCACTTGACCTCAATAAATTGCCTCACTTCACCCTACTCATATAACCTGACCAAATTCTGGCATTCAAGAAGATGAATCTGCTTTACACATTGGCAAAGATGATTTTCGTAAAGACGAACTTGGAGCGCAAAACCTATTTGCAATATAGAGTAACCATATACAAGAAGCTTCTATCCCCCTAACGCTTTTTTTGTTGTTTTTTTCTCCTTTAAATTCATTTTCTCCCTTCAAATTCTTTGGCCGTTTATTTTCACACGAAAGCAATTTGTAATTTGGAATATGTGGAGTGGGTTCACACAAAGTAAACAAAGAAGAGATGATTTTAAGAATAGATTTAGAATTGTGTAAAACTACGAGTTCCATTGGTTTTGATAAATCCAAGGTGTTTAGTTTTTCATTGATCGCTGAATCATCTAATATTTTGCCATCAGAATCAATTTTTTGCTCTAAATTTTCGGCCTTTATATCCAAAACTACGTCAGTAATACCATAATTTAACCAGATTTCAGGCATAATTATTACACAATACAAAACAAAATAAATCAAGTGTAGTTAAATTTTGTATGGAATTTTTTTATCACGAAGTCGCCGTGCATTCATTAATATCTCTCACTTCAATTCCTTAACTTTTACCTTAACTTTCAAAAACTTTTTTACCGAGTTACCTTCCATCACTGAGCATTCGAGATTCACACTCATTTCAGGTCTTTGTGAAACGGTGTCTTCAAGCAGTGTTTTTGCGTCATTGCATCATCACTATCCTTAGCCGAAATATTCCGAATTAGTATATTCTTATCGGTCTCTTTACTTTCATCCATCATAAGCACTTGCCACATAGTGCTCAATTGTGCCTTGCGTCAGGTAGGCCCCGCCATCGTCTTCGGCAAAGGTCTCGATATGGGCCACGGCCCCATCTGCCACAGCCTCGGCAATCTGAGCGCGCACCTCAGCGGCAAACCGAACATTGGCCATCGGCCCAATGGTGGTGTCTGACTCAAGCGGATTGCCCAGCTTATAGCCCTGCACAACCGCAACCGCCTTTTCCACAAAGGCATCAAACAGGCTTTCATGCACGTAGATGCGTTCAATGCCGCAACAGCACTGGCCAGAGTTAAACATGGCCCCGTCAATCAGCGAGGTTAGTTGCCATTGTGTTACGTTTTATTATCAAAGAAACTGTCATGAATGTCGTCAAGAACTCAACTATGATGCACATAAAAGTAGGAGTTTCATCCAAAAATTGTTAGAAATGGTTACTAGTTTTGGTGATTACAGTAGTTCTAAATGGTTACCCTGTTAATAATTATAATGTAAAAGTAATAACAAAAAGCGAAATAGCCAAATTAAAACAAATAATAGAATTTGTTATCAAAATAGTAGGCTAGTTGTCATTAACTTTGTCATGTATCTTTACCTTTCGGTTTTGCTTGGGGCGTTCGTTGAGACACAGGGTCAACGAGTACGGCTTCGGTCACTGAGTTTGGTTGCCGGCTTTGCCCATACGATGGACAGACTAGCAAGGGGACGGACGCGCGTCGAACTCTCCTGTGGGGCTGGGATCAAAGCGAGTTGTTGTGATTGCCTGCTCGGGGGATGGGAATGCAAAAGTTAAACTGCAAACTGCAAAATTGGGGGCAAATTCTTGGAGCACGGTTTCGGGCCTCATACAGGCTCATCGCGCTGGGGTTTTAGTCGGTTTGCACGTAGAAATTAACGCAAAAAGAGGCTAAAGAGATTTTAATAACACTTAATCAATTGTCAAAGACGTGATCAAATAAACGCAGCTTTGAGGTATAAAAATCCCCTAGTTTAAGAAATACCCATAGATATTAGCACGAGTTAGAAGTTAAAAAGCTTTCAAGGTATAAAAATCCCCTAGCTAAAGAAATACCCATAGATATTAACACGAGTTAAAATCTAAAAAACTTTTAACGTATAAAATCCCCTAGTTAACGAAAAATTAAGCAAAGAGAAAACGGGTTTCTCAGACGCGCCTCGCGTGCATGGACCAACCGCATCTTGTTCAACTCTGCCTCATAGAGTGCATCGGTCAGTTGAGAGAGGTCTTCCAGTTGGTCCTGCATCAGCCAAAGCTCTTTGCTTTGAGGCGCATCGCTTCGGCGAAACGGATGGCGGCGGCGACGGCGCGGTAATGGCTCGGGTCGATTTCCTCTCCGATATCGGTGCTGGCATGGATGGCGCGCGCCGTCGGAGGGTCGCGTCGTATGGGAACGCCGCTTTCGGCGGCAATTTCGCGGATCGCGTAAAATATTATGAAAATATAATACTTGATCAACAAAATTATGAAAACTACAGCAAAGAATTATGAGAGGTGGCACCCAGACCGCATTATATTAAATTGTACCGCATATATACATTGTGGAGGGGGGAGGCTATATTATCTCCATCCTCCTAATTTGCAAATATATAACCCAAATTTGTTTCTAAAGTATTATATTTCCATCGTGTTTTGGTAGATTTCATTAAGATTAATCTAACTTCACTTCTTGAGTGTTGGCGGTATTATACGAAGTACCATTTAAAATGAGTCCGAGCGTGAGCCGCAAGCAACGTAAAACGATCATTACCTGCGCCATCACCGGTGCCATTCACACGCCGACGATGTCGGATGCGTTGCCCTTCCGCCCGCAGGATATTGCCGAACAGTCGGTGGCAGCAGCGGAAGCCGGCGCGTCGGTGCTTCACCTGCACGCCCGCAATCCGGAGAATGGATCAGTGTCCATCGATCCGGAGCACTTCAAACGCTTCCTGCCGGTCATCAAGCAGGCGACTGATGCGGTGATCAATGTTTCGACTGGCGGCAGTCTTGGTACTGGACTGCTCTTTATTATCGGCCAAATGTAAAATTTGGATCGGCTTAGTCGTTGCTTTGCCTGTCGGTACTCCAATGAATACTCCATCACCAGCATAAGCTGTATTGATGGCTGCGAAAATATCGTGATCTGGGCTTACTGCCTTTCCGAAATAGGTTTCGAACGCTTCCTTTCCCTTTCCTTCGATATTTCTCAGGTCATTGATGATCAGGCTTTCTTCATTATGGCTAATGGAAGAAAGTTCTGCTCTATATCGACCATTGATGAATACCAGCAGACGTGGCGCCGGAAGTGTTGGCGATCGGGCTCGGCCAGACCGCCGGCGTGATCGAGGAGTTTTCCGGCTTCCCGGTGACGTTGCTGCTGGAAGCCGGCATGACGATCTACGAGATCATCGAGGCGGTCGAGAAGAACGAGATGATCGCCAACCCGAAGCTGATGCTGCACGGGTTGGGCGAGGGCAACTCGCCCCAGGTCAAACACTACATGCGCGTCCGCAAGGCCAAGAAGATCGGCGGCGCGATTTACAGCTTCACCGGCACCGGCCTGCAGGTCGGGGAGGGGCCATTAATATAATTTTTTATTTGTTAATTCTACGAAAAAGTGCAAAGATATTTGAAAGAACTTATGACTTTGTGGGACCAAGCCTGAGGTCTGGGGTATATTTCTTGCGTTTGGGGGTCCAGAAGTGGGCCAAAAATCTTTTTGTCCTTGATACGTTTAAATTGTTAAAGCCTAGGTCCTTGTGCTAAGAGGAATTAGAGATGAAAAAAATAATAAGGAATTGGTGTAGGAATCCACTGAAATGTGGTCAAAAAGAGCCAAAGAATTTTTGGGTTGCCCTTTGTTTTCTTCTGTTTTTGTTTTTTTCTCCCTGTAATATGCCAAAGCCTCTTAGGTGGCAAAAAAAAATATACAAAAGCATAAAAACTACTTTTCTTCTGTTTCTTCCGTTTTTATTCCTGTTTCAAGCTTTGGCTTTTATTCTTGAGTATTCCAGAGGTTATTCATGTTTTCTATATGTTTTTTCTTTTAGCACAAAAGTGCTTGGCAGAGATTCCAGCCAAAACATTTGCTTTGTTTTGTTATTCTATTGCTGTTCTGCTTATACGTCGCTGCTGTGTAAACATCGAGGGGCGCTGACTCCCTGTCACCTGGTGTACATCTCCTAACGCCATGTGCCCGTGCACAGATCCGCCAGGCTTGGCACACTCCCCATAACGCTTTGCAAAATTCTGCCACGTTTGACTCGCGCTAACTTGTGTACATGATTTTTTAGAGAGAGAACCCCTCGTTAAGCATATAGTCTGATTCCCGAGTAGAGAAAGACAATATAAAGGTGTAGTTCCACCCATTAGTAGCATTGCATCATTTATTATACAGCATCACTTGTTTTTAATCCTTTCCCCTCCCACGCTCATTTTTTCCCAAAGTCACAGTTTGACTCTTTGCCACAATTCTACTTTTTGAGACAATTAAAACCTTTAGCGTAAAGAGCGAGGGATTGCAGAGGGGACAACCCATTTCATATATGGAGTACTTTCTGTTTGTTTTAAGTTTTACTGTTGCTCCTTACTTTCAGCTAAAAAAATCAGTTTTTTTTATTTAATAAACAAAAGAACTGAGGATGGACTCAATGTGTCAGTATTGATCACTGAGTGACCTAACTTTCAAGATGGCTGAACTCGTCCGGCTGCTCGCATGTCCGACCACCAGCAGCTTCGAACCGGAATCACGCACGGCCGATGCAACCGTCGAGATGATCTGGCGATCACGCGCGCTCAGGTTCGCGGAACTGTGATTGAACTGGATGGTTGCCACCTGAGCATCTCGGCTGACCTGGGCCGAAACCGGGGCATATCCACCACCGTTGATCGCGGTCGGATCGACCACGACCGACGCCTGCTGAACGGGCGCTGGAGCGGCCGGTCGCGGGGCGGGCGGCGTGCTTGCTGCGCCGGCGATAATACTGCGCGAATTTAAATACACTTAAGGTAACCAAAGAATTACGAAACTGTAGTGATAGAGATAACAAACAGGCCTACAGAGTTGTTTTGTATACCATTGCAGAAGGTCACAAAAGTTCGAGGAAGATGATATACTGCTCCCAGTTAAATCAGAGGAAGACTTTTCTCTACTTTTCTCTTACTTGTAGCTTAGATGTTGTTGAGAAGAACGAATGCAGAAGAGTAATGACCCGAAACATGATCGATTTTATTAGTTTTATGTAGTGCATGGATCACATCATTTTGCTTATGCTAATGTAGTTACATCGCAGCTTAATCTGGAACAGAAAGACCTTTGATGAATATATAATAATATGGGTCCCCCGCATATTCTATATTTGGCCCCGTTTGGGGATATTTTTACCAACTCTGATAGGTAAGTGTTCTGAAAGTGCTATTTTAAGTACGCAAAATTTTTGCTTCAGGCCCCTCGGTGGTTCAAGAATAGGTACATCGTTAACCGTTTTGGTGTGGTGGAACCGATTCAGGCCAGGGATGAAAATTTCAGAAACTAAATAACCGGTACCGCCAAGACTGGCCTGCTGCTTGGCGCGCTGCGCGATCTGGGTCGCGGTCTGGCCCGGCACGATCGGCAGGGTATCGACGCCGATCTGCTGGCCCAGGATGGCCAACTGTTCCATGGCCGCCGGACGGTTCGTGTCCAGCGAGGCCATCAGGACGCGTTTCTTTTCGCGATCCTTCAGGCGCTTGGCCAGCTTTGCCGTCGTGGTGGTCTTGCCCGAACCCTGCAGGCCGACCATCAGGATCGGCGCGGGCGGGTTGTCGATGCGCAGGGCCTCGGGCTCTTCTGGCCGATGCGGTGCAGCGTCTGCGCTTCGAACATCCCGAAGTAAACGCCGTGCTCATCGAGTCGGGCAAGCCCGGAGCGTTCTGCGCGGGCGCCAACATCCGCATGCTGGGCGGCGCCAGCCACCCGCATAAGGTGAACTTCTGCAAGTTCACCAACGAAACCCGCAACAGCATCGAGGACGCCAGCGCCCACTCCGGCCAGACCTATATTGCCGCGGTGGCGGGAACGGCAGCCGGCGGCGGTTACGAACTGGCCCTGGCGGCGGATCGAATCCTGCTGTTCGTAGAGCTTCTTTTTAGAGAACAGACTCAAAGCAAAATTTCAAATAAAAGCTTGGACGGATCACCGAAAGGGCGGGGCATTAGATCCCCCTGATTTGGATGATTTTCTTTCTTCCTTTAACCTTGCATTCTTCGTCTTGGGGCTTATAACCAGGTCTACCTAGGGAACTTTCTCATCTAAGGTCCCATACTGGGGCTCTAAATATGAAAAGTCGTTGTTTAATCATAATTTTATCCAAAACATTAAAGTTATTCTATTATTATATAGTACATAATACTGTGACTCTGTATGGTTGTAGGTGTTTTTGTCTCTCTCACTCTCTGAGCCTATGTGTCTGAGCAGATGCCCCGTTTCTCTGTTTGTTTGCTTGTGTCTCCAGCTCTGTGTGTTTGTAAGTGATTTTGTCTCTTTCAATCTCTGTCCATGCGTCTAAGCGGATATTTGCTTATCGCCGTATATGTTTGTGTGTGTGTGTGTGTGTGTGTGTGTTTGACTCTGTGTGTCTAGGTAAATTCTACGCGCTCAATCTCTGTGCCTGTGTGTCTGAGCGGATGTTTGCTAGCGAACTGTTGCTGCACTCCGGCGGCCGTCACCGACCCGCCGTCCGTCATTACGTTGGATACACTACTCATGGAATTAATTGAGTCCCGACGCCCTGGTCGGTGAAGATCTCCAGCAGGACGGCATGGTTCACCCGCCCGTCTACCAAGGAGACCTTCTTCACACCGGATTGAATCGCGTCGACGGCGCTGTCGATCTTGGGAATCATTCCCGTCCCGATCACTTCATCGCGCTTTAAGCCCGCTACGGCGGATACCGAAAGTTCGCTGATCAACGAGCCCGCTGGCTTGTACGATAAGATTTGGCAGGCTTTCTGTGTGTTCCTTCCTGTTCAAACCGTCGGTGTCATGGGCGATGAGCGCACTTATGATTATGTCGTTGCCTTGCGCGCTGTAGAAAGCAGTGACGCCATGACGGCTGACTGGGCCTATTTGCCCCACGCTTTGCTTCAAAAAGCCTCTAGCCGAATTATTAATGAAGTGAAAGGGGTTAACCGCGTTGTCTACGACATCAGCTCGAAGCCCCCAAGCACGATCGAGTGGGAATAGCTATTACGCCTCCCTTTTCTACCGAAAATTGTGCCCTCATCTTAAGCACAATTAGAAGAGGCCCTGCCCCTAAACGCAAGACACTAACTGTTGGTATTCATTTTTATGGGCCACGTGATTCTTAACGCGTAAGAGTTTTGAGCCTCAAATAATTCTCAAGTTGATTCTTAAATTTTGGGGCTATGAATCTAATGCACATATTGTTAGGAATTAGGCTGTTAATTGTGGGTAGAGAAGAAAGGTATATTAGACTTATAGTGTAGAAAACAGGTTGATTTTCAATGAAACGAACTCCTACTGATTTTTTTGCAGGTGTGGCGATGCTTGATGGATATTTATATGCTGTTGGAGGTTGGCAGGGATGCCAACGTCTGAAAACTGTTGAGCGTTACGATCCAACGTCAAATACATGGGAATTAGTCACTCCAATGAAGACTCCATTGACTGGACCTGCTGTCGTTGCATATGATGGCTACTTGTATGTTATTGGTATGTTTACCCTGTCTCCACTTGATTTTTATTGAGTAAAATAAGAACTACTGAGATGAAAGAAAGTCAAAGAAGTATTCAGACTTGTGTGCTAAACAACAGCATGAAAGTCTTTTTGTGTATTTAATCTGTGAGTATTATTGATGATTAAAGTAACATAAACGTAGTCGCTATTAAAGGCCAGAACGGCCTTTTTGCGTATGCATGTGATGTAAGGGTTTTAAACAAAAATTTACCTACCTACCTAAATTTACCTACCTAAAGTGAGCGATCGTTAGTACCCTAACCCGATACATCGCTTGTCAAACACACGGTATTATTTGTTATTTATCTAAGTTTTATTTTAATTTATTTATTATAAACAAGTTTATGTCTCAAAATCTCTAAACGGCTTGAATTAATTTGATTAATTAGGTATTTTTAATCGTGTAGTTTTTAATTATCAAAACATCAGCAACAACAATAAAAAATCATTATGATAACCAAAAGTACTAAAAGAACTAATGAAAGTAGACTGTTTAATATGTGGTGATATTCATTCATGAAAGTCTCGGTAATTGCGGATTTATTAACATTATAAAGGAGAAAATGTTTTAAATATATTATAATTTTTTTCTAAATTCCAACTTTGTCACACTTTTTGATAGTAATCTCTTCAAAATTTATATAAATACTAATAAAGGATACAAAATACTAATAAAGGATACGCTTAAGATTCAGATTTTTTTTTGTTTTTTTTAACTAAGAACTTTTCGGAGCCATTTAAATTTACTATTTGAAATATCGAGGAGGTTGGGGGTCAAATCTGATTTTAAACACATTTTATTCGCAAATTCAAGTAAATTTATTCCTACAACATGATGAAAGACGGAAAGGGAAGGGCTAATTGCCTTGTTAAGCAGAAATTTTGATATAAGCTTGGAATATAAATGTTGACCAAAAAAATTTGAAGAGAGAAAAAAAAAAAACATTTTACTTTCTTTCTGCAATGCAGAAACTTTGTAAACATCAAAGAACGTTTCATCAAATTTTCCTAATCACCAAATTATCAAACTGTTCGATTTCAAGCAAATTTTCTTCCCTTACCTTTAGTAAGCTTCAAACTGCTGATAACATTCACACACATAAACACACACACACACACAAAAAAAAGAAGAAAACAGACAGCAGTAGTATTGCTCCACAACATAAAGGTATAATTATTTTGGAAGATAACACTGTGGTCTACCATGCTGATCCTGATGCTGATCGCTTTCCTGGCTGGCTTCGTGTTGGACCTGATCTCGATCATCCTGATCATCATTCCGGTCGCGGTCGCGGTTTTGCGGACCATGGGCGTGGATGATGTCTGGTTCTGCATCATGTTCCTGGTGGTGATCCAGACCAGTTACCTGACACCGCCAATGGCACCGGCGATCTTCTATCTCAGAGGTATCAGTCCGCCGGAGATCAGATTGGCGGATATGTATCGAGGCGTGCTGCCGTTCATCGCGCTCGAATTTAAGGCAACCCGAAAAATTGAAAAAATTATCATTTGTCGCTTGGTTTTTCCACCTAGAAACTATTACATTTGTAAAATATAAAATTGATCCCATGATATATAGAAAAATCTCCACGAGTATTTTTTCTACTTTAGTTATTACGACCTCTGTTCATTTATTCTTCGAATTAGACTTGCATCTATTTGCAAATCTGTCCAAGCCGATTGTTTACAATTCTATTACTACCTAAATAACCGATAAAAATAACGCGACGACCTGATTTCTACTATTAGAAATTTTATGCTCGTTTGTGCCCCTCCTGCAAGAGGCCATGCAGGCCGATAAAGTAAGTGGAGAGGTGCACCAGGGATTATGGATCGATGTGGGTACGCCGGAGCGGCTGGAAGAAGTCAATCGCCTGGTCAGTGCTGATTAAACCTGCCGACATCAAAGTGCCCAATTAAAGGTACGCACAGGAGTGTGAATTTTGCTGGCCCTGTTACAACATCGCGCTTACAAGCGAGCAATCGCCAGTCGTCTTGGCGGTTCATCGCCGGGTACGCCTGTGCCGGACGGGGGCACGTTATCGCCCGTACCGGGAGGTGGTGGTACCTTCGAAAAAACACAATATCCCCCGGGTTCAATATCTTAAACTTATTGGCCTTCTCGTCCGCATAACTCTTCTGATAATCTTTTGACGTGGAAATCCTACTGGAAGTTCGTTTAAGGGTTTCAATCATTTTGGTCAACATTTGGGATTTAAAAATTTCCAAAGTGTCATAAATTGTTCTATTTTTAGTAATATTTGGCAGGGGGGTCTCTTATGTACATGGCAAAATAGGGATTTTTATCGTTTGCGGTATTTAGTCGAAGATGACGACGAGGCGATCGGACTCGACGCGAATCTCCGTGACCGTGCCGACTCCATAGACAGGAATATGAGCGTGGCTGACACGAGAAACGAAGACCGCAGAGACGACGAGCAGGAACGTGAGGATCCACTCAACGGAACCTCTCGGTCTCGGCAGCTTCGGCGGTCGCGAAGATCTGGGGAGCGATCGAATCACTGGATTCTCGTTAGGTTGGCGTAGGCGGCGACGAACTGCATTTCGCCGACATCGTCAAACTGAACGGTAACCCGTCGCAAGGACATTGTTAATAAATGAATACTAACTCACTGGCTCACCTTGGCTTGCTGTTATCGTTTCAGGAGAGCAAGCTTTGTGTTAAAAATGTGTTTCTAAAAAAAATACTGTCTAGTGAGAAAAAATCCCATTTGTGGCTGATTGAGAATTGGTAGTTATTATTTTCGCTAGTCTTAATAGTTTTAAATGTTATTTTGAATACAAATTTGCAGGAATTTTTAAAAAGAACCTGAAACCCTTTAAAAATAGTGTCTATGTTTTTCTGTGACGTCATACATCCGATTTGATCCGGTCCGACGGGGATTCAGGACAGCAGCATTAGACGAAGGTCTAATTCCAAGACAGCCTGGAGTGGAATCGGCGCTCACAAATTAAACCATAGCCATAGAAAACGTGATTTCAACGAAAGGTGATCTTGAAAAATCCATTTTCCATGCGAATATCCGGCAAAGTAGATTCTGACGGTAAGGGGTAATGGAGCCTACGGACCCAGCGGATCCGGCGTACTACCACAAGGTGATCGATTGCCAGTGGGCGTGTCCTGCGCATACGCCAGTCCCTGAATATTACGATCCTTTCCGGAATTTAAAAGACTAGCCAAAGTATTATTACCACTTAAAGCTACCATTAAGCTATTATTTTGTAAAATTCTTTTAAGTCACTTAACCCTGGAACATATGGTAGAGAACAAAAAATATCTTTCTTTTCTGTTATTTCCAGAATATCCTCAGAAAAATCTAGAAATTTTTTCCTTCTTTTCGAAAACTTCTGGTCAATTAACAAACCCGGATAATGATTACTTATTAAAATCTCTTTTAACAAGAATAATTCCCCCTCAATGAATTTTGGTTTAGTTTCATTTATATTACTGTTTGAGCAATTCTTTGGTAACTGTGTATTGTTCAGACATACTCAAAAAAACTTTATTATTGATAACAAAAGCAGCCAAATATATTTTATGATCAATAACAATTCCATAACCACTCGGATTACATCTGTCTCATCCCAGCTGGTCATTGAGGAATGTTCCTCAATGACCAGGCCTCGACATTAGCCAAAGCCGATCCTTTTCATGCTCAGAGGTAGACGTTTTCACTCAACATCGTGGTTTATAGAAAGCGTCGGTTTCCCGATTGCAATATGCGCATCAAGAGAGTTGGTTTTTTGTAGCGATGTGAGATAAAGAAAAATACTAAATTTAAAAATAATAGTGAAAATTTACGAGCTTGAGAAAATTTGACACAATTTAGGAAAGGCAGACACAATCCGAAGAAGGGGAATGGTCATCATGGAAATTGCATTATTTTATCAAATGTATTAAATAAAATATTTATTCTATTTATTAAATAAATATAGAATACAGAACTCACCCCGCTGCCCGCGGGGCTCATGGACTAATACGCTTCGCTCTATGTATCAAAATTCCATTTTTCAGAATTTCGGTTACTATTGAGCCAGGTCGCTCGTTACCACGAACTGTTTGACTTGCTGAAAGTGTCATCTTAATGTTCTTAGCCTTGTGTGCATTCTACTACTAATGCTACTACCACTGCTAGTTTTACTATTAGTATTGCTAATGCTACTAAACTACTCCAACTACTATTTAAATTGTAACTATTTGTAAGGCTAAGAGGAAAAAGGCATCAAAAGGGGGTCAAGAGGGCGCATCAATAATATTTTTGGAACGGCTTAACGGATATTATGAAAAGGTTTGTATTACTCTCTTTCGTGTGCCTATTTATTCTTAGTTGCTCTTATACAAGTGAAAGTGACCTAATAGATGTATCTGCTCTTCCAAATACCGTTTTCTATAATATTGATGTTAAAATTATAATCGATAATAATTGTATTGTTTGTCATAGTGATCCTCCAGTAAATAATGCATCAATACCTTTGATCACTTTTGAAAATGTAAAAAGTGCTGTTGAAAATAATAATCTTATAGGGCGTATTTCTACTCAAGACCTCGGTGTTTTGTGTTACCAAAGTATTGTATTTCCATCATATTTCGGTATATTTCATTATGATTAGCCAAACTTCATTTCTCGAGTGTGTACCAAATAATGCATAAGTGTCGACAAAATAAGATCTATTTCTGAGTGTCAAGAATCAGATTCCTTTGTCCACTGAGGTCCTCTCGGCACACCCTGAAAGTTTCACTCCGGCTGAAAGTTCCCTTGCCTCAAATAGGCCAACTTGATGTAAGTTTTCAGCCAATCAAAGATATCAAGCTATTTTTTGTGCCTCAAAACACCTTTCGGTAATAATCTGAAAAGAGGCAAAATTTAACATTTGGAAAAAAAAAATGCTGAACAGTGTTCAGAGTAGTGTTCTCTACGGTTTAGCATATACAGCGATAAAGTAGAGTAAATATTTATTGGGAGATGGGGCTATAAAAGCAAATGACATTAAAACGGACAAAGCTTTTGTAACAACCTGGGAAAGTATATGGTTGTTAATAATATAGTGCTGATACCTTACGATAGCTTAGTATATTTATCAATCACAATTCAGTAACCAATAACAATGGATAATTTCTAGTGAGAAGTGTTTTTCATCTTCTTTTATTTTACTTTACTTGTGGTAAATAAAAATTTCAGACTTCAGAAAAGCCTTTACATCCCCTTTCTTTCGGTTTTCTGGTGCTAACACAATTTACCATTTTACCCAGCTTAACAAGAGCAGCTGGTTCTGACTGCACGAAAAAGTATCAGAATCAAGATGTTTGAATTCGGCCGTAATTTTGCTTTAAAATAAAAAAAGTGGTTTCTCTTATCCTAATGCAGTTATTTTTTTTTACTGTCTTCTTGTTTCAGTTTTTACATCTGGGCCTGTCGCGCGCCCAAGCAGAGGCCGAAGCCGCCCGTCCAGTTTGGGATGCCCCTGCCTATTGGGTAAAATAACCCAGCCTTTCGCACGTATTTGGCGAAAAGGAGGTGCAAAAAATGCACCTCCTGCCCGGTCCCAGACCTTGAAAAAACACCTCTGCTACCCGATATTTGCATCAAGTCCCTCTGAGCAGGGATCCATGATTCACTAATCGGAGGCTATAATGGCTGAATTCGACACCATCCGGAGCGCAGCGGGTGCCCGTGCCGCAGAGATAGATGTAGCAGTGGTAAAAGTGTTGGTAATAGCCTCCAAATATTGCCTTTTGGTCAATTGATCTCCCCCCTGAGGTATTCTCTGACAGTGTCAAGTCAATACCAGAATACAGTCTTTAGATATGCCATTTTGACAATCTGAATGCACATAGTGTCTTTTGGTTGAGTTCAAATTTGCCCCCAATATTCTCTCAAACATTCACCTTGATACACTTAGACTTTTTAGTACTAGTATCATAGTAGTAGTGGTGGTAATAGGAAAAGCAGTAGCAGTAGTAGTATTTCGGGTTTCTTTGCCATCCCTTGATTCATTGCATAGGGACTTCCCTGTGGCTTTTCCTGTATCATTTCCGGATCACGGAGAATCTGGTTGCTCAAAATTTTGACGGCTTCAAAAACCTTTTTGTCAAAATTCTCCAAATGTCCTGAATTTAGTCCTCCAATAATTTCTGCTGTTTCTTCGGTTTGTTCCGGATCCAGTACCTTTCCAGCTGCAGAGTATAACTTGAGGCGTGTGTGAAACTTGCTATCTTTCTTCACGCGCTCAAATGCATATTCAGCGGCCTGTATGGATTATAGGCAGGAAATACCACAAATTACACTTGGACTGTCCCCCCTTAAGGCACGAGCATTACTTGCACTTTACTGGGAATAACACATTCCTTCAAAAATTGGCACTTTAGAGTTTTAAATTTTTATTTAGTTATCAATTTTCTATACTTTGAATTAAATGGAATTATAAGAAAAAATAATGAAATTAAATGGATTATCCCAATTCTATTTATTCTAAGAACTATTCTGTTCTTTCCTGAAAACTTTATTGTTTTTTTTTTGTTTTTTTTTTTTTGCATTCGATTCGCTCACGACCAGTGCCCCCTCGAGCTCTAACTCTGCGACGCCGGCATCCGGCTGAACCACGACTTCTGTGTCGCCGGCTCGAGCGACGGCCCCGCGAAACCGAAGAACGGCACGCTCGTAGCGGTCCTCGTTCACCTCGCCGGCGTAGAGAATCGCAAACTGCCCCTGAAGAGCGAGGAGGTCCAGAGTCAGCGTCGCGTCCGGTGTGTCTTCCGGAGGAAACACCGCTACTTCAGTTCCGTCGTCAGCGATGAGCGACACGGTTTCGATGCGCATTGCCCCAAGTCCGTTCATCGTGCCCCCAGGCGGTATAAAACACCCGGCCGTTTCCGTGCGTTCGAATCCAAGTCCATGGTTCGCGGCCTTCGGCGTCGACTCGATAGGCAAGGACCGTGCGGTTTTGTTCGTTGTGCAAATGATGAACGTAAGTTTCATCCCAGCTTTCGAAGCCACCAAAGCCACGCATGATCGGATGATCACGGTTTTCAATCGACGTTCGAAAGACGCCGGTTCCATGGCGTTTGAACTGCCCACCCATCAAGGACACGATCTTGGAGCGGGCACGCAAGGCGGTGAGGTCGCTGGAATTGTTGTCATAGACATAGATCTGCGACGCCGGCAGTGCCTCGCGGAACCGCCGCACCACGTCGGCGATGGTCTGTTCCTCATTGTAGCACGGCAAAAGCACCGCAATGGATAGGTCTTCGCGGAAATCCTGGGTCATCGCGCGGGGTCCTGACGGCCATGCCGGCGTTTCGGCCGCAGGCGTGCCTGCGGATTTCTGAAACGGCGGCTTTTCGAACTGCCTTTACTCTTTATTGAAGCAGTTAAGGCTTCGCAAAACAATCCTGACGCTTGTTGGTTCATTTGATTGATTGCTAAGTGACGTCCGAATCAGGTGTGATAAATGCGAAACGGTTCCTGTCGTCAGGTTACGATGATAGCCGATCTCATCTTGTATTCTTAAACACTTGAAGACCCATGAGTTAATGAGTCTTAGATTTCCGAGATGAGTAATCGGGAACGTCGTCGCTTCGAACTAAAGGCATTTTTATCTTCTTTTGCTGCGTCCGACAAACGACCATTTGATGAGCCTTGAAATTGGGTACCAGAAAACGGCCGCGACGCCGGCGGCCAGGCCGGCGCCGACGGCGCCCATCTGCCGGAACGATCCGCCGCGCTCATCACGCAGTCCGGCGACATCGTCGAGGACGTCAACCTCAGGGTCGATCTGCACGACGACGCGGTGACAGAGCTTCGACGGGTCTGGCAAGGCTATTCGCCCTATCTCGACTATTATGCGCTCCGCGCCCGCGACCCGGCGGCGACTCCGCCCCAGGACGTCTGGGCGCGCGACAATCTCTGACCTTCCCCGTTAGCCTCCAAGGACGACCGATGCGGCAAGTAGTTTGAACCTTAACGAGGACAAAAAAAACTTTGGAATAAAATGTACTTATATCATAGGAAAAATTCGTATTTTTTAATAAACGGGCTGTATAGAATCGTGAATCCTAAAATTTGCATAACATTTTTTTTCTCTGAATGTGAGACTTCCAGAGTAAGTAATTTGGACTTTAACGAGGACAAAGGACTTTGGTATAAAATGTACTTATATCAATTAAAAGTAGGAAAAATTAGGACCTTAGTCACGACAGAAAAAACTTCAGTAAAAAATGTACTTTGACCACATATTTATGTTTTCCTTAACTTATAATCACACTGATGTTCATCATTTCATTCTGCAAAGTTTTTCTGATTGCATTTATGCACTAGAAATCTAGTTGCAACATCTAGAAAGGGCTGAAATTGCTAATCTGATGAATGGCCTTTGTGTGATCCTAAATAAAAATACATAGATTATTTCTCCTTGGCAACTTGTGGCGAATATGGCATCCATAGATGTTTAAGGAAAATTTTTATAAAATGTAATTATATGCTTTTTTCCTTTATTTTTCTTGAAATGTTTCTTTTTTTTTGTGTTTGTGCTGTAGCATTGGTGATTTCTCTTTTCATGATATATATATATATATATCTTATCTATTTTCAAATGTATCTCTTGTTTCAACCAATGAACTTGTAAATTGTGTCAGCCATGATGAAACAAGTAGGCCTCCCAGAAAAACAAGTGAATGTGGCAGAATACATTGCAAGTATGTATTATATTTGCTGATTAGCAGGGTTTGGGGTAAAGTACAATAGGGCTGCATGCAAAATGTGTCAGCTAGAACAAAAATTATTTTGAATACTCGGCGCGATTGAGTGGCTTCCCGATCGTTTTGGCTGGACCCGATTTCCCCGAATCTTTGCCGCCGCCCTCGCCGCCTGTCTGTTCGCCTTTCCCAACATCCCGCGGTTGGCAGCCGCGCTGGAGGGCATGCCCAATCCCGGCGGATACGCGAGTCTCGAGTTAGCGGATCGGATGCGCCGGATCCAACTGACCGGCCGCATCGCCGGGGACGGGATGTTGTTCGGCAGTCGCACCGGTCTCTACGTGGCCTGTTTGCTAAACCAACCCTGGTACGGTGATGGAGGGGTTCAGGGGAGGAGGTTATTTGGGGGAACTTTCCATGGAGGAATTTCTCACGGGGAAAGAAAATTCCCATGAAGGGGCACAGGAATTTTTAGTGTGTTTTTTTTAAAGAACAATGAAAACATACACATGAAAAAGTTTTTTCAACTGAAAGTAAGGAACAGCATTGAAACTTAAAACGAACAGAAATTATTACGCATATCAGAGGTTCACCTCCACCTAATACCTCGCTCTTTGCCCTGACGTGATTTTATTAATTTCAACTATTTATTCTACGGCCCATATGTATCAATTCTATTTTGATACATATCCACCAGTAGTGGGTACGAATTCGCCTACTCTCTGCTCACCCAGCAGATCAACAAAGGGGCTCTCAAGCCCAAGCGCATCGTTCCTGATCTTTTAATCCTTTTGGGTGAAGTAGTGTAATGCCACTTCAATCCCAGAACTTGCATTATTATTAACCTCTTTTTAACTTGATTTTATTTTTAATCTAAAATTCGTGCTTTATGGATAGATGTCTTTTGATTTACCGTAGTCCTTTTCTGAACGACGATTTTTGGCGTTTGCCGCGCGCATGTTGATGGACGGCAGGGCGGTGACCCCGGCGGCAGCGCTTGATGCGGGCCTGGTTGATCGCATCGCGAAGCCCGAAGATTTGCTGGACGAGGCGCAGGCACTGGCAGTGAACGCAAAGCCGGGTGCGCGCTGGGACGACCCGGGGTGGCAAGTGCCGGCAGACGAGGACAATTTGCTCGGCACCGATGGTGCTGTACAGAACCTGTGTGCGATGGGTTGGGTAGATGAACACCTGACTCATCTCTATCCGGCCTTCGCGGCAATCTGCGCCAATTCCGGCCGCGTATTGGATGGAGACCACCCGGTTTTCAGTGCGGCAATGGACTCGGACATCTGCTCGATGGTCGGCTTCTGAAGTATAGGCATTCGCCATCGCCTTTATGATATGAAACGCATCTAATCTGAATGTTGCGACAGCTGCATCCATCGTGACGCAATCCACGCCAATACACTCCCCGCGATCGACAAAAGCAAGATCACGCGGAACAAATGATGGGTGGCGATATAGGCGACATCCGCCCCCATCGACAGCGACACAAGGCTCATGTGCTTTAAAGCTCTTATTTTAAATTCCGACCAGATCCTGTGACATTAGGGGAAGTTGGAGGGGAAACCGGAATTTTTAAAAAACAGGAAAATTAGGGTATTTTTATCTTATGAAAAGATGATCGGATCTTAATAAAAATTGATATATAGAAGGATCTTATGTCTCAGATTTGGAAGATTTGGAAGGATCTTATGTCTCAGGGTTGGAGGAGGGAAACAGAAATCTTGGAAAACACTTATAGTGGAGAGATCAAGATGAAACTTGATGGGAAGAATAAGCACTAGTCGAGAGATACGTAGTCTTTTGGGAGAATTTCCTGTTAATTTTAATTGGTCTAATAACAGTCGATAGGATTATACACCTTATATATTAGTGAAGGTTATGCACAAATTTTGGAGAGCAAATTTTGCCTTCGAGTTGATGAAATCGCGTCTTTCTTTATTTCATTAGTCATCTTGTTAGTAGGTTTAAGAAGATTAGAGGATGTCAAGTTCAAGGTTCAAGTTCAAGGTCATTTATTTATTAATCGCACATACATGTATAGATAAATGACATAGGCCCATGAAAACGGTCAAAAAGGCTGGGTTTTTAAATTTAAACTTTCTAATAAGGCTCCTGCTAGTCGCGACGGCGGTGGAGGCGGTTTTGCCGATGTTTTAGCGGGAAGTCAAATTAAGGCAAACGAATCAACCTCGGCTTCAAGCATCAGGGGCCTAAGTCCAGTTTCTGAAAATTATGCTAAAAGCAAAGGTATATCTACCCAAAATATACAGGCAGTTGATAATATGGAAGCTTTTAAAATAGATTCTGTAGAACTTGATAAATTTCTTCAAGAAGGTAGATTGCTTGGAGTGGAGGAATCAGGATGAAGCTTGGTGGATAGAATAAGCAAATGTCCTTGATACGTTATTGACGTAACCGTACCGGATTCGCTCTCTTCGGGGGAGTTGGGGGGGAGGGGTTCCTTGATTTGGTGAGTTTGGTGCTTCTGGACGTGTTTGGACGATGAAAATCGGTAGGCGTGTCAGGGAGCTGCTCAAATTGACTTGATAATGCCGTTTTCCCAGATTGGACCATCTGCGAGTAATTAAAAAAATTGAAAAAAAGTGGAGGAATCGGGATGAAGCATGCAGATTGTACCTGAACACCACTTGCCCCCTTTATTTTTTTCATCGCCGATGCAACTTCGGTTGCTTTCAAATCAAGGGCATTTAAATCATTACCATAGATATTCACAACAACCGGTGTTGTATAACCCGAAATCGTTTCATATATACGTTCAGATAAAAAATTGTAAGCCTCAAAACGTATACCGGGGAATTCAGTTAATATCTCACGAATGCTGTCCAACACTTCCTGTTGTTCCTTTCCACTCAAGGTATTATCCAGATCAACTTCGAATTCACTGTTCCCTTCCTTCATTTCCATGAACTGCTGCAACTGTTAGAGATTGATTATGATTTTTTTTTGCATTAAATAGATTGAAAACAAAAGAAAAAGTTTCTTAGTTTAGAATATTCAGTAGGATTTTTTTGAGTGATCAAAATCATTACCGAAAGCAACCATCATAGCTATTTAACCCTCTGACTTAAAAACATTAAATAAGCGTCAGTTCGTAAAAGTACGCTTTTTAGCGTAAGGATCATTTGCTGCACCATAATTTAGCGTAAAAGTACGAACGGATTTTTTTATTTTGTCTGAATTTTTTACTTCTGTAGCTTCAGCTAGCTTGCTTAAGCCGGTTGGTAGCACTAGCAATGCTCCAGCACCAGCACCTGCTTTTAATAATGGTCTTCTGCCAATCTTAATTTCATCGTCGCTAGCTTTGGTATTGTTTTTGCCAGCTTTGATCGCCTCTGATGCGAATTGCCCTAATCTCTGTCTAATTGATAATAAGCTCATTTCACTCCCCTCCTTGGTTGTAATTCAGAGCATGATTTTAGCACTTGCTAGTTGTAATAGCAAGTTTTGCCTCCCCCAACCTGTAAAATTTTCCTACATCTAAAATAACAATAGTGTTTTTAGATTCAAACAGATCTTGAAAATCGGATTGGGTTAAAATTATTAACTTACTCCTTGGGTGTTTTTTTTTATATAATTAATATCCAGAAAATGTGAATGATAATGTTGATGGGAGCAAGTGTCAAGTATTTGTCTTCAGGGAGCCTGTAATTTCAGTCAGTGCTAAAAGTATTCAACAGATTACGATGGCCTTGGGGGGGGGGGGGGGGGCAAAAAAAAGAGACCCCAAACATAAAAATCATAGAATCTTAACAAAATCACACCATCAGATTCAGCGTATTCGAGAACCCTACTGTAAAAGTTTCAAGCTCCTATCTACAAAAATGTGGAACTTTGTATCAAAATTGGAGGGCAGCTAGCCTCTTCCCTTACCCTTTTTTTCATCAAAATCATCCAATCAAAACTAAGAGAAAGCCATTTACCAAAAAAATTTAATATGCAAATTTTGATTTAATTATTCATGCGCGGTGAGCCAAAATCAAAACAGGCATTAATTCAAAAACGTTCAGAAAACAGCAAAAAAATAGAGAGAAACAGATAGAAAAAATTTATTATAATTTTTTCCCAGGGGGAAATATATTATCTTCATATATTTATAATGTTGTCATTAGACTATCTTTCTTTTTTTTACTCACCACGAGTACTTGCGTCGTCTACAAGAATAACTTCTTTAAGGCAATCCTTTGGCGATTTATTAATGACTGAGTGAATAGTCCTTAAAAGCGTAGACCAGGCTTCATTGTGAAAAACAATTATAACACTCGTTGTTGGAAGCAAAGAGGTGATGTACTTTTTATCTCCGTATATGAAAGGGAATGTCCCCTCCTCAATGCCCCGCTCTTTACGCTAAAGTTTCCACAAAAGAAGTTTTTCAAAAAGGTAGAGCTCCATTAAGTCAAATATGAGCAAAAATAAAGTTAAATGATCTTCCAAGCGTAAAACTACCACAAATCCCCATCAATGAATAAGTGAAACCCAAAAGGAACATATATTAAAATAAATAATCGAGTCAAACTCAAGATGAGCAAAAATTAACATGAGTAGGGCTGACAACCCCCATGCCTTCCCAGGATCAGAATTTGACCTTGAGGTCCGGGTTGGCGGGGACCATCCGCTACGGGTGATCCGGGAGATAGCGAACGAGGCGCTTACGGCGCTTGACGGTGAGTTTGCGCGGCTTTGTCCGGCACGGCTGGGTCGGCCATCGATCCCGCCGGAACGACTGCTTCGGGCCATGCTGCTGCAGGCGTTCTACGGCATCCGCTCGGAGCGTCAGCTGATGGAGCGGATAGAGTTCGACCTGCTGTTTCGGTGGTTTGTGGGGCTGGGTGTGGACGATCCGGCGTGGGACCATTCGAGCTTCTGTCGCTAATTCTTCCTCACAAAACAAATCTTCCTTCATATCCAAGGTATCACAAACTTTTTCATTTTCACCTATATCTTTTCCTGCAGATCTATCTCGGTTAGGCAAATTCTTAAAATGCTCTGTCTGTCCCTCTTTCACTCTTTTCTTATCACTTATTATGTGCCCCGTTCCCATCTTCAACTGGGACAAGTTCGGATTGATTACTCTCTCTCAATTTATTAACACGCCAGTACAATATTTTGTTATTATCTCTTCTAGCTGCATCTTCCAGATCCTCTTTTTATTAATTCCTATTAAGATTATGAATTTCTCTCTGGTATTATAAAATCTTACAAGATATTATCAAAATTGTTTTTTTGTTCAAAATTCACATAAGATGAGTCATGTTTTCTTTTTCAGAGCGATAGAAAAGGTTTTTCAAACGGTTCATGGTAACGAACTGTAGTAAGGAGCGACCCGGCTCAATAGTAAACGAAACTCTAAAAAACGGAATTTTTATAACAATAGTTACATCAAAAGAATTAAATTTTAATGCTGATTTAAATATATAAGTTTCATTTTAGCACCATAAAGATTCTGTAAGTAGTATCTACATACGCACTTGCATGACGTCCTTATCCCTTCATATCCCAGCCCAAACACTTTTTTAAACTTCTTCAAGACGCATATGCAAGTTAAGTAATTGGGGTTGAGGGTGACGCAATCTCGCATGACTTTACTCAAGAATATCTTCGAATGCTACGTAATAGGGTTCTGGTGTTACATAATTGGGTTTGTTAGAGTCTACTAATCAAGCAGGGAAGTTTTATTAAGACATTTTTCTTCAAGACATTTTTTCAAGTCTGTTCACCGACGCGGGCAGCGCTGATGACTGGACTGGCTCCCGCCCGACTGCATATCACTAACCACTTGCCTGACCAGAAACGGTTTACCCCGGACAACGCCGCGTTGAATCCGGCCAAGTGCAAACCCTTCCTTTCGGACAAGTACAAGACGTTGGCTGAATACCTGAAGTTGGCGGGCTATCAGACTGGGTTCCTCGGCAAGTGGCACTTATCGGATCGCGCGGGCGCTCAGGGAAAAGGCGTCGCCAAATACTATCCAGAGAACCAGGGATTCGAATGTTGAATCAAATGTATTACCCAAATGCCTTTGCTGGTTAAAAGGAAATAAAGGAAAATTTGCAACACTAAAAGGAAAATTTGCAACACTAAAAGGAAAATTTGCTACACTAAAAGGAAAATTTGCTACACTAAAAGGAAAATTTGCAACACTAATGGAGAAAAACGTACAATATTAAATTAAAAATGATATTGTCACACTATACATTTGCAAACTAAAGAATCTCTAAACAGAAGACTGGATCCTTTTTTAAACGGTGTCCCTTTTTTAAAATGGGTCCTGTCTCATAACCGAGATCGCCCGTATAGGAGATGCGGTTGACCCGGCACGGGCACCCGCCAATGTCCATTTCGCGATAATCCATGAACCGGAATGCGGTATTCGAAACATCGACGTCGGCAAGCTCGGCCAGGACATCCCGCGAGCGCGGCCCGGCGATCGACAGGCCGACAATCGTTTGGCCGAACCTATGTATGCGAACAGAACCGTCGTCCGGAAGATGCCGCTCGAACCAGCGCATGTGATAGATCTGAGCCCCGCTCGACCCCCATATCATGAAACGGGTGTCCGGTCAGGTCGAAGTACGCACGCAGCATGCGAGTGTGTTTGTCCGCATCCGGTGACATCTGCAGACCGTGCGGCTGCATCGCCTCAATCAGCAGCGCATCAATTGGGTTTCGCACACGGTCCGCGGTGGCCACCTCCGGCACTTCCGGACGCTGGATCGGCTGAAAGGACCAGAACGCCCGTTCTTCGGGAGTGATGCCAAGTCCGGGGCCGATGGTTTCCGGCTCAGGCCGGGCCGTCGCAGCACCGCTGGCAATCCACTGTTCCAGAATGGACAGTTGGTCAAGCTGCTGCGGGCGCTGCAGGAGGGCAGCATTCGGCGCGTCGGCGGTCAGGAGACGATCGCCGTGGACTTCCACTTGGTGGCGGCCACGCACCGCGACCTGCGGCAGATGATCGCGGACGGCGAGTTTCGCGAAGACCTCTACTACCGGATCGCGGCCGCCGAGATCCGGGTGCCACCGCTGCGCGATCGCGGTCGCGACGTGCTCCTGTTGGCGCGTGAGTTCCTGGATCGGTTGAATCAGAAGCATCGGCGCAGCGTCGGCCTGGCGAGCAGCGGGACCGCCGAGGGCCGCCCTGGCCGTATCCACGGCGCTTCGGGCCTCTTCGGCCTGTTCAAGGGCGGTGCGCAGCTCTGTGTCGGCCTCCTGCTTTGTGGGAAGCGTGTCGATTTCCAGATCGGCGAGATCGCGCGTCAGAATGAGCTGCAAACTCTCCACATAGCCTGCAAGAGCTTCGGCTCCGGCGTCGTGATCTTCCGTGGCCGGCGCATGCAGCGCGGCTTCCTGACGGGCGAGTTCCCCATCCTGCACAAACTTCTGCCGCTTCTTGTACTGATCCTTCTGTGGCATGATCTCTTTTATTGTTTAAAAGAGACACTAGATATTGTGATCCCTGTTCAATAACGATCAAATCAGTAAATTTCAAAGTCAACAAGCGCTTTTGAATAAAGTTGTGAAGTTGTGCTGAGTAGTATGACCAAATACCTGGTATGAGATATTTTAATTGTCTAAGCAAAATGCCCTGTTCTGGATGTTCTAAATGCAAAATGCTCAAAAGTAGTGATTCTTATGGAAATTTCTTACTGAAACTAAACTGATTTGAAACATGCAATGCAAAAATAGTAAAGGTGTTTGCCAGTACACTTCAGAAAGGCCTCAGCCGCACCCTGTGCGAGTTGCCTACCCTACCAGCGTACGTGTCTGGTATATTAATGTGGGATACATGGTTGTTGTGATTGTTCTTTTTTCAGGCTCTGTAATCCGAGAATAATACAGGCGCTCAATGCACAACTAGCAAATTATGATAAAGAAACAACGTTTACTAATCATGCAACCATTAAGCTAATGCATAGAATAGCATGGGACTGTAATCATCCTGCCATGTTTTTTCAAGTGAGTATTTTACTTTTATCAAGTTCGTAACAATATCCAATTTGAAGACGTGAAATGCAAAGGGAGCAGATAAAGAAACTCCAAGTTGGAACTCAGCAAAAAACCTTAGAAATACCAAATTGTGTGTCAATTTGAACAGAGTTTTGAAGATGAAAGCTTTAATCATAGACGATGCGAAATATCTAAAGAACCAAAGAATTTATTCAAATGTTTAAATTTTTATTAATATGCTGGATTAAGGAAACTTTACCCGAAACATAATGAACATGTAAAAACAAAATACAAAATTCATTAAAAATGCGCGATTCCACATTTTTGTAGATAGGAGCTTAGAACTTCTACAATAAGGTTCTCTGATATGCTGAATCTGGTGGTGCGAGTTTCGTTAAGATTGTATGACTTTTAGGGGATGTTTCCCCCTATTTTCTAAAATGAGGCAAATATTCTCAGGCTCGTAACTTTTGATGTGTAAGACTGATCTTGATGAAATTTATATATTTAAAATCAGCATTAAAATGCGATTCTTTTGATGAAACTATTGGTATCAAAATTCCATTTTTTAGAGTTTCGGTTACTTAGCCTCGCTCGAGGTGTTGAGGAGGGGACACCCCTTTTTATATACAGAACAATTTCTGTTCGTTTTAAGTTTTAATGTCGCTCCTTACATGCAGTTAATAAACATGTTTTTGTTAATTTAGTCTACAAATGAGATCAAGGTTAGACACTATCAAGTGTATTCCTTTGTATCTCAAGTTAGTTGCCCATGACGCTATGCTTTTATCATTATTATTAAATTTTTAAGATTATTTATTTCGTGAACCAGCTTCAATGTTGGATTATGTTTTGGCCTCTATCTGAGATTGGTCTGACAGAAGATGACCTTCCTGATATCATAGGTTCAGACATTGTTGACACTGCTTCAGATGTAAATGACTTGGAAGAGTTAAACTCCGACACAGAAACTGAATGGGATGAATGGGCCAGTGGTGCAAATGATTTTACTGAAATTAGAGACTCAGTCTCACTTGATGGTGCACTCACACGACCTCTTTAAAGGGCTTTGCAAAGAAATAGGACTTAGTGGTCACATCCCTCATTATATGATAGTGCGTTGGAATAGCACTTACGTGATGATAAGTCGGAACTAACATTGATGAATGGCGTGAACACACGGAACTTTGTAGTGGAGAGGAGACAGAAAAGTATTTATCATAGTTCAGGGAACGTATTTATTTTATTTTTTTTTAGAGAGAAAAAACATTTATTATTAAACCAAAACAAAAACAGTAATAACAGCCACCCCGAGAAGTAAAAACTTGTCCAAGGGGGTGGTAAAAAAAAATTAGAAAATAATACAGGCCAAAGAAAAAAAAATATTTATAAAGCCAATAGTACGACCTAATCGGCACAACAAGCCTTTCCCTCACTTGCTTGGACTATGTGTCTTGGCTTTTCTACAATTAAGTCATGGCTTGATGCATGCCCACAACTGCTTAATTTTAATTCATTTTTTAATTTTGGTAAATATAAGCTTTTAATTAGTTTTAGTATAGTTCGATTTGTTAGCTGTCTAGTGATGATACGTCATATTTCTACCTGGCTTTAGCGAATAGTGGGCTGTATTTCTTTCTAACCTTCTGGGCATGAATATTTTTTTAGTCCTCCTTTTAATGATGTTGTACGTGTCCTTATTTTTCCTTTTTCATCCCAAATATGACCGAGATTACCAACCCCATTGCTATGTTTTATTCCACTTTTAGGATAAAAATGTGGCAATGAAAAAACGGATCATTATTAAAAGGTGCCATTTTCTGGAATAGGGACAAGGATATACTTATTTACCAGCAGCGGATTATTTAACAGGATTTTAAAGCTTTAATTTAAAAGATTTAAAACAATTTAACGGGATATCAGTTGTTTCAATAAAGCACCGTCTTTTATTTCTGGGGATTTTGGATTTCAGAGTATCAAAAACAGTTCATTCTCTTCGAGCAGTATCTGCCGTTCATCGACGAGGACGTGAAAGCGGCTGCCATCGGCTGATGCCGTCCGAATTCCTCTGAGTAAAGAAAACCCCGGCCTTTACGCCGGGGTTTTTCATTTCAGGAAATTTATTTTCCAATAAACCATTCTTTAACCCTTCCAGCGCAAACCTTCCGCAAGCGCGACATTGCGGCTGTTTTACTGATTTTTGCGCCACATCGGGGAGGGCGAGATGGATAAAGAGGCCTTGAAGGTTTTCAACAGCATTTTCAGTACTGGCAGCGTGAAGAAGAAAAAGAAAACTGGTAAAAGAAAAAAGGTAAAAAATAAAAAAAACTAAAAAGAAAAAAAAAGTTAAAAAATTAAAAATAAGAAAAAACTAAAAAAAAGCTGGGAATTACACTAATATTTCAATATATTTTGACAATAGATTAAAGTAATTCGAAAACCTTAAAACAGATGCCCAATTTTTGAGGTTTATTATAAATCGTTCCTTCTGTCCCGGTCGTCATTTGTGTCCCGGTCTGTAATTTCTCTTTGATTGTTTTTTCTTTTTAGTATTTTTATCTCCAAGTAGCATGCTGCTTGGAGGTATTCTACTTGTTGTGTTTATCAACTGTGTTTAACTTAACCTCTAAGTGTTCTACTTGTTGTTTGTTTTTATGACGAAAAGGCCGTTTGGCTTTCGTCCCTATTTACCAAATAGCATTAATTTTCACTTTAAAGGGAGGGGATTTAGGCGGTGATGCTAATTCCTGGGACTCAACAGTGACTTTTATTTATTAATTTTTTTATGCGACAATTAATGTTACAGGATTAACTCTTTTTTCCATGCACTAAAAACTTACAGTGATCCCTCAAAATGTCCAATCATTATTACTGGAAGGTCCAGATAGTCCACATGCTGAAGCCTATCGTGTTCTGCGTACAAATATTTTGTTCTCAAGAAAGAATTCTAATGCCAACACATTAACGGTTGTTAGTGGTGGTGCAGGTGAAGGTAAATCAACGACTATTTTTAATCTGGCTACTGTATTTGCGCAGCATGATTCCCGGGTGTTAATCGTGGATTCTGATTTACGTCGACCTAGCCTGCACAAACACGTTGGAGTCAGTAATGCCGTTGGATTCGCCGCCCACCGCCGAGCGCAGGCCGCCGGCGTTGTTGACCTGGCCGCCGGCGATCACCGCGTTGGCCCCGCCGAAGGAGCCGTCGGAGATGATCTCGTTGCTCGAACCGCCGCCGATAAAGGCGGCGGCGGACTCGATGGTATTGCCCGAACCGCCGCCGATGAAATGGGCGGTGAAATTGTCGGCCGTGCCCGCGGTCAGGATGATATTGTTGTTGTTGCCGCCGGCCACCGCGCCGTCGTCGCCCTGGATATCGTTGCTCTGGCCGCCGCCGACGTAGGGTTTTCTATAGTATAAAGTATATATTATGTAATACTAAACATATAGATAAGTCTGATCCAGCAATGCAAACTTAAAATAAGTATATTTTTAATTATTTAGATAATTCATAGTTTATCCTTTGTCATCAAAAGCAATTTTTTTAGAGTTCAAATCTGTTTTTGTTCATTTTGATCGTAATGTGGGTCTCTTTCAAATAGGGGCCCGATTGGGCCTAATCTCTCAAGTCGCTCTTTACACAGCCATGCACCAAGGATATTTCCCCAAAAAAGGATTTATATCAGATTTCTCTAGCAACGGGAGAACTTTTAAAGTTTAAACGATACATTAGATACCATTTCTCTACCGCATTCCCAAGACTGAAAAACCGAACGATAAACTCAGCTGAAATCACACGAACAGAAATGGGTAGAAAAAATAGATTACAGCACTTTTGGCCCCCACTTTTTTATTTCTGTAAATTTTCCTATTTATCACACAAAGAAGATATATTGGCCGTGGGGCCAGATAAATACCGCATCTATTTGGCACTTATAGATTTTAGTCCATCTTCAATTTGAAACTGGTAACGGCGCTCACCTGTAGCGTATCGTAAAGTCATATCGTAAAGACGTATCGTAAGGTCGTCTCGCGAAGCCGTATCGTAAAACCGTCTCGTTAAGCCGTCTCGTAAAGCCGCATCGTAAAGTCGTCTTGGAAAGCCGTCTCGCAAAGCCGTCTCGCAAAGCCGTCTCGTAAAGCCGTCTCGCAAAGCCGTCTCGTAAAGCCGTCTTGCAAAGCCGTATCGCAAGAAAGGCCATGTATGCATTTCATTTGGCAGTTCTGGGCCCAGTTTCTCGGTTTGCCCTCCGAAACCCTAAAAAACGGAATTTGATACCAAGAGTTACATCAAAGGAATTGAATTTTTATGCTGATTTTAAATATATAAGTTTCATCAAGTTTAGTCTTGCCCATAAAAAGTTACGAGCCTGAGAAAATTTGCTTTGTTTTAGAAAATAGGAGGAAACACCCACTAAAAGTCATAGAATCTTGACGAAAATCACACCATCAGATTCACCTCGTCAGAGAACCATACTGTAGAAGTTTCAAGCTCCTATCTACAAAAATGTGGAATTTGGATTTTTTTTGCCGGGTGCAACGTGGGAACTCGGGCGAGAATGTGGTCCTGCCCCAAGAGCTTCACACAGTTTGAATCAACAAAAAAAAAATCTTTGAAAATCACGGTTTTCAGGCATGAATATACCCAAGGTAAGTCCAGGGGGCAATCATTTACATGTTCTAGGTACTTCAAGCATGCAGTTCTACTCAGATTTACAATAGGGTAAAAGAAGCCAGTCAGTTTAAATTATTAGGGGTTCATGCAAAACAAAAGATTTTGATTTTTTTTTCAAAATCTTTAGATTTTGTTTTTACTGGGTCATTTTCGGCCTGATCGGCCTCAGCCTCGACCTCGTTTGGGGGCGGGCTGGCGTTCTGAGCCTCGGGCAGACGGCGTTTTTCGGGTTGGGCGGCTATGCCGGCAGTGTTGCCGCAATCAACCTGACCGCTTTGACCGGCAACACTCTCATCTGGTCACTGCCGGTCGGTGCCGCGGTTGGCGGCATCACGGCCGGCGCTATCGGCTGGCTGATATTCTACGGCCGCATGGGGCCGCTTCAGACCACCATCCTGACCTATACATTCACCCTGATCCTTGTCGGATCACAACTTGACCCTACGAGTCTCCGCACAAAAATCAATTCAATTCTTTAAAGGAGTAATTCTTTTTTTTTTCAGATTACTTTCCATGAGGCTGAAGGGTGTTTTGGCTCTGCCGTCAGGACTTTCAATAACGTCTAAAATATCAACCTGAATGGTGAGAATTGCCACACCAAAGCACTGCTATAGAAAGCTGTTTTTTTCACGCCCATGTCATTGGTAACGTTCATCATAAAGGAAAGTGGAATAGTTTTCAGAGTCTCAACAAGTGAGGACCAAACGGTTTTTGCATGAAATCGTTTGCACCGGCAGCTTTCAAACCATCCACCTTGTTGTGCTCGACCATTCCGGAAATGCACAAAATTTTGACCATGTCCAACGCGGGATCGCTGCGAACTCGCTGGCAAACTTCTTTGCCGTTGATGTCTGGCAGCATCACGTCAAGGATGACGATGTCCGGCCGGAATTCCTTTACGAACATTCCGGCGTCAAAACCATTGTTGGCGGTGCGAATGTCGAACCGGCCGTCTTTGGCGAAGACGTCGACCAGCAACTCAACCGGTAAAATTTCAGGCATCGGGGTTGGTATTGTCAGGTTGGACGGCTATTGCCAACTTCAGCGGATCAGAGCAGTCGTCATGATATTTAGTCCACTGTGAATTTCGCAATTTGTTGAAGTCTAATCACAGCCTTATATGTCCAATGTAGAGCTTCAACACCGTGAAAACAAATGTTGTTCCTTCGAGCACATATCTCGGAGCACTGGGCAGCGGTCTTGACATGGACTAACTGAGTCTTTAGTAGTTTATTTTCTGCTCTCAGTACTTTATTTTCATTTTAACGTATCATATTATATTTGAATAGTGTGTCCACTTTTCTTTTCAAATAATCTGTAAAACTTCGGTGATTTTTGGTAAAAAAAAAAAAAAAAACGATAAATGGCTCTCAGGGCTCGGTAGAATTTTCAGTAGGAACGATTTTCATTTTTGTAGTATTTTTGGAGGTGTTGGAGCAATTTGCAAATCAATAATCACATTCTAGTAGCTCAAAGAGCAGATCTAAAAGAGCCAGTTATGGTCCCGGAGCGAAAAACGGGATTTCATCGAACAATTTTATTTTCAAAGGACCAGGTACGACCTAGAAAAAATTTTAGGTTACAATTTTTCTAATATAAGATATTTTCACTTGAGCATTTTTATTATGGAATAATATTGGTGGTTCATCCCACTTTTCGGAATTCAACCTAAATGAATAAAATTCATTTCGCTTGATGCCAGAGACATCTTTGTTTTCCTGGTGCGCAAACATTGAAAATTGTCTGGAAGAAAAACAGCTATTTTTTGTGCTGCTGTGTCTTTCATCTTATTTTAAGTTAAAATGATATTTTGTGAGCATATATTAACAATATAGTAGTGTTTTTCTTATTTTCCCATCCACAGCAATGGAGCTACTTGAAACCACCAGCAGGCTGTATACTTCAAAAATCCTTCAATCAAACAGTTCGTGGTAACAAACTGTAGTAAGGAGCGACCCGGCTCAATAGTAACCACAATTCTAAAAAATGGATAACAATAGCTACATCAAAAGAATCGCATTTTAATGCTGATTTCAAATATAAAAGTTTCATCAAGTTTAGTCTTACCCATCAAAAGTTACGAGTTACATTGAGAAAATTTGCCTCATTTCAGCAAATCTAAGGCTATATATTTGAAAATTAGAGGGGGGAGGGTAAAGTATAGCGAGTCTGCATGTCTAATGTGTTAGGTCCAGTTATTCCGCATATTATGCAGTAAGAATTGTTTTCTAACTTCCAAATACTTTACCCCTCCCCCTAATGTGCAAACATATAACCCAAATTATATATTTTCCATCTATTCTGTCACTTCTCTTTGTCTTGTCTGATGCTAAGTAGAAAGAAACTAACAAGAAATAAAAATTGGTTCTATGCATTAAAGAATTAAAAACTTGACAACACGCATCCGTGATTTGTCTTCTGGCATACAATACAAAATTCCATATTTTTGTATATAGGAGCTTGGAACTTGTAAAGTACGGTTCTCTAATACGCTGAATCTGATGTTGTGATTTTCATTAAGATTCTATTACTTTTAGGGGGTGTTTCCCCCTATTTCCTAAAATAGGGCAAATTTTCTGGTAGGGCAAATTCGTAACTTATGATGGCTAGGATTAAACTTGATGAAACTTATATATTTAAAATCAGCATTAAAATGCAATTCTTTTGATGTAACTATTGCCCTCACGGGCGCTTCTCTGGTGCCCGCTGTGGAAGTGGTGACTGTGTCTGGAGGCTCTGTGTTCCAGTCTGACTTGTATGAGCCCTTGTTGCTCTCACTGCAACGAGCCTCTTCACGAAAGCTGCTGTCTGCTTCGACCTTCCGCTTTGCCTTCCCGCTCTTGGCCGCCCGCCTGTCCTACACCGAGGACCTGGTGCTGCCTGCTGTGGACCGGGATGCTGCGGAGGCAACCTCAAGCGCTGTGGAGACCAAGAGTGGTACTGGTGCTGCTGAGGAGAAACGGTGATCCTTGCCTGACGCGCGGCTACAATGGGATGCCCCAGAGGGGTGGCTGATTCGAGACAGAAGGTCTTCTGGGGATCCAGTTGCGAGGGAATGACATGCACAACCCTTAGCTCGTCTGAAATGGGCTGCAGGCTGCTTGTAATGGCGATGCCGTACCGTCCCGCTTTGTCCAAGGTGTAGGTGGCCTCATAGGTGCCATCGCACCGATCCTCTATCTTGCAGTCGAGCACATCATTAGTACCTTCCATACTACTTAAAACTCTGATATTCTTAAATTAATCCCTGTGTCCCGGTCGTCATTTATATTCCTTGTGTCCCAGTCGTCATTTGTGTCCCGGTCTGTAATTTCTCTTTGAGTGTCCCGGTCGTCATTTATATTCCATGTGTCCCGGTGTCCCGTTCTGTAACGTCATAAAGTCTTCAATGGCTCTGGTGGCGCAGCCAGTTGAGGAAGTTTAACTTTTCCTGAGGCGCGACACATTTCCATTGTTACACCATTAAATTTCAAGGCCTTGCAATAGGGACAAATTTTAGATATAGTCCCGATTTGAACACATCACTGACCCCCGTCACAAACTCAATAATTGGGTACACTAGGATTAGAATCCTCGGCCTCTCCGACAAAGGATCCTGAATCCAGCGCACCAATCCACTTGGCCAGGACGGCTCAATATCGACTAGCTTCAATTATTAATTAACACAACGAGAGCAAAAGATAGAAAGCAGGTTTTTCGAAATTAGGAGATTGAAATGGGAGTTATGCAATATGTATGCTTAGCCGGCGCTCAGGCCAACTTAGCCGGCGCTCAGGCCATTAAGGTCTATTGCTTCAAACACCCCATTCACTTTGTATTGAAATTTTTTAATTTGGTATTTTTGGAAACTATACATAAGAGTGCCCTTATTAGAGTTAAAATCATGTTTTTTAAATGTTAGGGGCTTGTACATTGCTTGATTGCATCAACACCTGGCGTTTCCTACTTTACATGAGATCTAAAATTCAGATGTTTTGTAGGATGCTGTGTATATTGTGACCATTTTATTACCTTATGTGATCATAGAATACTTTATGTTTGTTATAGTCTGTCCTCGTTTTGACTTTACTGTTTTTAGAATGGTGTTATAAATAATTTTACCATTATCATTTTTTGTCTGTTAGGTTTTTATAAGTAATATTTTCGTTCATAAAGCTAATTGTATACGGAATGAAAAAAGAGAAAAAAAGAAAAGAAAATATTAGATTTGTAGCTTATTTAAAAGCCATGATGGCAATGATTTGAATTAGATGCTAAATACCACAAGCCAGGAATTCTTTCCTCTAAAGGATAGACTCACTCTCCAAGTCTATCTCATTCTTACAAAGGTGCAAATAAATAGTCTGATAGCTTTCAGATCAGCGCAAATAAGCGGGCGTGGCGTACAAATCTTGTGTGTTTAAATCAGGATTGATATTGGAATCTGGGCCAGTAGATGATCCATTTCCACCTTTTCTATCTGGATTGAATACACATCCGAGATAGCAAAATGCATCTCATAAACGTACGCCAAGGATTTGCGGGTGCATCGCAAATTTTGTTTTTTTCTGCAATTCGATGCAGACACAAGCTCTTACGCAGAAGTTCGAATCAATAAAACAGGTGTAGCGGAATGCGGAATTTGGCACGCATCCAAACGAGCAATCGGCATTTCCCTTTTGCATAAAGGTAACTATCATTTGGAAGAATCCCAGATTTCACATCTTTTAAAATGAAATTATAATTTAATTGTTAAGATACATTTAAATTGTTTTCTCTAATTTCTGTATATCCGTATTTGGTTGTAGAATCATCAACAATAGGCTTTTCAAATATCTCCTAATAAGGAGCAACAACTTGATTCACTGCCATTTATATACGGAAAAAAATTATTAAATATGCTTTGAAAGATTTTCGAGCAGTGGAGGCTGATCTTCGATTGTCACTGAGAGTGTAAAAAGGGCACTAGAACTTTTCATTTCCGTTAGAATGAAGCCTCTTGCGACATTCTAGGACTACTTGGTCGATACGATGACCCCCGGAAAAAACAAACAAATAAACACGCACCCGTGATCTGTCTTCTGGTAAAAAATACGAAATTCCACATTTTTGTAGATAGTATTGTAGATTTTTGTAGATATCATAGATTCTATGACTTGTAGGGGGTGTTTTCCCCTATTTTCCAAAATTAGGCAAATTTTCTCAGGCTCTTAACTTTTGATGACAAAGGCTAAATCATCGATGAAGGTCAGTTGTTCCCGATAACCCAACGGCTTTGCCACTCTGTGCAACTGCGTGGTACCGGCAAATCGCGTGCCGATCATCAGCGCATCGCCCTGCCAGCCGTAGGCTCCGGCGCTACGAGCGTTGTTGTAGCGCGCTAATCGATCGGCGGTGGCCTTGGGTATGGGCGGGACGTTGTAGGTTTCAATATTCTTAGGGATTGGCAGGTAGTCATCCGCCATGGCCACCGAGCTTACGAGTACCAGACAGACCGCACTGATTAACCAAGAGATGATTTGAAAAAACTTTTTTATGGAAAAAGTTTTTTTAATTAATTTGAATAATATACGGATATGAAGGTAGTTTGTATGAAAAGATAGCGAATTGTTTTGTATTTAAATTTTCGTTTTGCTGTTCTTTTAGCTTTTTTTCTTGTGCTACTTAAATACTCTTTTCATCAATTAAAAGCAATGGTTTTTGTTTAACTTATATAAAGAAAAATATAAATGTGTCTATACTTAATTAAAAATCCCTCTTTCATCAACGATCATTCTTTTTTTAGAAGATATTTTGGGTGCGATCTTCCGGGCGGGGCCTGATGCGCTCGCGGAGAAGGGCGAAGATCGCGATTTCCACAAGCATGCCGATTGGCTGGCACCCATCGAAACGCCCCCCTTCGCTGCCCTCCAATGCTCGGTCGGGGAGTCCTACTACGTGGGCTTCACGTTGGGTGGTCTCGACGTCTCGATCGACGGCGAGGTGCTCGACGCGGACGGCGAGCCGATTCCCGGCCTCTACGCCGCGGGTGCCTGTGCGTCGAACATTGCCCAGGACGGAAAGGGATACTCGAGCGGGACCTTTTTCAGGAGACATGGGGGGCACTAATCAAGATCTGAGCCGCATTGAAGAAAGGCCAGAACCGAAATTGAAGACCCTGCATCATTAACTAACGATATTACAAATTTAGTTTTGTGGAAAAATTTTATTTGCCCAAAACACGAATTTGGAATCGGTTTTCTTAGCCAACAAATTGATGACTGTTAATTAGAATTTGTTTTTAGAACTGTTATTTGCAAGCCAAAAGTTGTGATATTCACGTTATTTTAATAGGCTTAATCTGATAGTGAATGGTAAAAAATAAATCATTTACTCCATAGATTTGTCGTAATATTGCTTAAAATACGTATTACTTTATTAATTTCAACTTTATGCCCACCCCAATCCTAAGCGATCCTTTTCAAGATGCTTCTTTGTATCATTTCCCTCATAGGGTATTCATATCATATCTCAGAATATATAAAACCATTAATTACGAATTTATTAATTTCGACTTTATGCACACCCCAACACTAAACAATACTTTCAAAAGGATTTATTGCATCATTCCCCTCATAGGGCTATATATTATCGCTCAAAATTATATCTTAATGTGGAAGAAAAGGTCGTAGAAACTTCAATGGGCGCTCTTAACCTTTTTCAGCTGATGGGTATTTAAAAGGTAGTCGCAATATGGCCACTACTACGATCTCGTACTATATTTACTGCAAAAAAATCATAAATGCTGCTTGTGGAGGAGGAACCTCGCGATCTTGTCTTGCCTCCCGGAAGCTTTAAATCTGGGTTTGAGCACGAATAGAGTTTACGCAAATCATGATTCTACGTCGAAATATTACCTCTCAAACTATTTTGTAAATTCTTTAGAATCCTGGCGAGGATTTAAAGAAAGAGCTCTTAAGCACAAAATCGTTCTAAATATCAAATTTCATTGAATTACTCCCCCCCCCCAACTCCACCAAAGAGAGCGGATGTGGTCCAGTTATGTAATTCACATATCTTGGACTTGTACTTATTCTTCCCACCAAGTTTCATCCGGATCTCTACACTCTAAACCTTTTCCAAGAATTCCAGTCCCGGCAACTCCCCCAATGACACTGGATGAGGCCGGGATTTAAAACAAGAGATCTGAGTTACGAGGTCCTTCTAAATACCCTATATGTAAGAAATCCTAAAACTGATAAAAATATTCCAAAGATTAAACTTACAATATGAATTGCATAATATCCCCTTTCAACTGGTTCTATACTATCAAATCCAATAGGAATTGAAATTAAAAGAATTGCTACTGAAATAATCAAAAGGATGTTTGTTTTATCTCTAATTGACAACGTTGGTTTTTGCAATATGGCTTTCACATCTTGAATTATTTTAAATACTTTGGAACAATGATAAAACAATCTCTTAATTAATTAAAGAAAAAATATGTTTGTCAAAAGACCTGTATATGAACAATCAGACTTTATCTTCTTAAATCTTGAGCCTTTTACAAATGTCCTTGTAATTTAATTTATTTGTCATATTACTCTTCAGTCCGTTTAATTAAAAAAAAATCCCCCCACCCCATGAAGTCTTGCCTCCCCTTGAAGTAAACTCTTGTGTGCATGCCGTGTTTCTTTTTTCTATGTTAATGTATTTTACTTGGTCAAAGGATACACATTTTTCTTGGATACCTGAATATCTTGAGGAAGGTAATCAAGTAATATTTTCTAGGACATCATATTTGTTAGTTTTTTTTTTGGTAATTTGTGTTAAATTTATCTTTACTTATTTGAAGAGCCGCTTTGCTTTTACTTGAATAAGAAGAACGCAAATCTGGCTCTGGAGTTGAAAGAAAACCATTTAAAGCCTTTTTTTGTCAACTTTTAAAGTATATTGGCTAATTTTCTAGGAAGACACTAAAAGTGTCCCTTTTTTGCTGAATTTGACACTTTAGTCCCTAAAAGTTTTGGCAACCCTGGTCAAGCATACGAGTCTTATGCCCTGCGGAAACCATTTTAGCGACATATGTACAAGCCTAAAACACATTTAAATCCATTCTGTAAGTCAACTTTCCAATATATTTGCCACTCTCCCGACACACTATTCAATATTTCCCAACTATCAAATATATTGGAAACTTTTCCATTATAATGGAGGAACCGAGCGTGCTGAACCTGAAAGAACCTCAACACAACTATTCCATTTTAATTCAAAAATCAACGGACTCGGTTTAACCGAATCAAGCAACCGTGTTTCATTCAGACAATTCCATGAAAAAGGCAGAGTGGTACCAGTGTTATCATTCCGTCGAACCTGTATGCCTGTTCCTTTGGGAAGATTGCCCCTCTCCAGCGACTGATCAATCGGTGACAATGCCTCAGAGTCGACATGCGACAGGTCTGCTTGGCATGCCTTTGCCGTGAGAGCAGATAATTGACCCTATTTGGTCAATCTCGTTAGCTTGTAACGGTTAGTAACGCGCCGTTTGGATGCCATTTCTGTCGTCAGTGCCCAGACTCGTGCGCCCGCCTGCGACCAGGGAGACGGACATTTCCCAATGGAGTGAAGCCGATGCCGCTGCCGCTCCTTACTACAGTTCGTTACTACGAACTGTTTGAAAGTCCTGGTCCTGTATCCTAATATACCGCGAATTATATTATCGACAGGTTTTCAAGCAATACAAACAATTGTTTCAAACATTATTATTGAAATTATTGAATCTATTCATAAGGAGAAAGGATTTACTCACTTCCTTGTACCTTCTAGATTGAATGAATGAATGCAGCAAGTATATAGCCATTAGCGTTATTTCGGCGGAAGGAAATTACTTGGTGGGAAGAAACTTACTTAGCATGATGATGCTAACTCTGCCAACGCTGGATGACGCTGCTGGCGGAAAACGAACTCGTCGGCCAAGGCAGAATCGTCGGCGGCGTCCGCCTGGGCGGGTTGCTGGGCTTTGATGATTCCGTGAGCTCACCCGAGGGCGCCCAGGGCACCGGCTATTCCTACACCATCGGCCAGGGCGGTCCGGCCATCATGGCCCTGCTGCGCGAGACGCTCGCCCCCCAACTTCCCGGTCTGGAGGCCGAGGATATCGGCGGCATCTGGCGCAAGCTGCTGTTCAGCACCCACGCCACCTCGGCCGCGGGCGAGGATGCGGGCCAGGGAGGTCTTGCCGACACCACGCGGCCCGGTGAACAGGTACGCGTGCGCGATGCGGTTCTGCTCGAGAGCGTTGCGCAGGGTGCGGACCGCGGCCGACTGGCCGACGACGTCGCCGAAGGAGCCGGTCCGGTACTTGCGGGCGAGGACGAAGTATCCCATGCGCGCGGTCGCTCCATGGAGGATGAGGGGACGGCTGAGCTTCGCCCGGTCACGTCGGGCTTACCCCAGTTAGCGCTCGAGCGCTCGGTTTGCTTAGCCAACCCTGAACCGTAATTTCTTGATTCTCTAAAAACTACGGGAGTTGGAACTGTTTCTAAATTAAAAACATCTATTCCATTTCTCATCAATGCTGCAGATGCAACATCTTTTACCATTTGGCCCGATGGTCTAGTGTCTTTTCCAATAACACATTTTCCAGATTCTATTAATGATGAAAAATTATTACAATATTCTAGAACGTCTTTCAGGTTGAGATCATCCCCAAAAATTCCTCTAATTCCCGAAATTGTTTTTTTAATTTAGTCCATTTCGGAAAGGCTTTTGCGGCCAATTTCGCTCAGCTTTTCATGATCTGTCAGGCAATGAATATCTGATCAATTATACATTTATTAGGATGGAAGCTGATTTGTTATTCTGGAATGACCATTGAGGAAATGGCTAGTATACGCCCGAGCATGACTCTTCTGAAAATTTTTGTGATGTGGCTGGTAAGACTTACTGGGTGGTAATTGTCGCAGACAGCTTTAGAGCCTTTTTTATGTATGGGGATTGTCGTCGCTTCGCACCGAAATTTGTGGAAGTGGCCCTTTTTCCAAGCAGCTGTACTGGGTCGATACGATCACCCCTGGGAAAAACAAAAACAAAATACAAACAAACAAATAAACACGCATCTGTGATCTGACTTTTGGCAAAAAATACAAAATTCCACATTTTTGTAGATAGGAGCTACTACAGTAGGATTCTCTGATACGCTGAATGTGACGGTGTAATTTTCGTTAAGATTTTATGACTTTTAAGGGGGTGTTTCCCCCTATTTTCTAAAATAATGCATCTTTTCTCAGGCTCGTCACTTTTGATGGGTGAGACTAAACTTGATTAAACTTATTGGTCACCATGCCATACTTACCACCTGTTCGTTTTAAGTTATGCATCATCGTTGCGGTACGAATTGCGCCTGTCGCTCCTAATGGATGACCTAAAGCAATGGCACCTCCATTTGGATTGACTTTCTCTCTATCAAGTTCCAATTCATTACAGACCGCCAATGCCTGAGCAGCAAAGGCCTCGTTTAACTCGATCCAATCCATTCGCTCCTGCTTCAATCCAGCTCGTTGTAACCACTTTGGGATCGCTTCTTTGGGACCGATACCCATGACCTCAGCAGGGAGAAAGTTCTTGCTTTCTAAATCTCAGCACAGTGACATTTAGTTCCCGTTAAAGCAAGAACAAACCGATATGGTAATTCTTTCGTCCCGGTTTTCGTCAAAATGTTAATACGTATAGTGTCAAGTTTTTGCTAATAAACATGTCTACTAGGCTACTACTACTACATTAATTTTCAAAAATTTTATTTCTTTTTGATGGTGTAAAGACGCAAGATATGATAAAAATGTAGGCCAATCGGATCTAAAAGTAAGGATAAAAAGTATGTCACTTTGTAACTACGTTGAAAAAGTAGGCTTAATAGCCTAGTTGACGATTGTAGCCTACTGTGGGAAATGTTTTATAATAGGCCTATTTCTAAGTTATCTGGAAGTAGTGTAGTTTTTTCATAATTGATTTAGTGAGTTTTCCTTACGAACGGCTGTGTCATAGCTGGAATTTATAAGTAAATTTTTGGCATACCAGAAAAATATTTAAAATTTAGTTTTTTTGTCATTAGTCAGATTAAGCATCTTTGGTAAACTAGAATTTTACCAAACTTAAAGTGTTTTTTAATTTTGTATTTCTAAGAAGAAAAATACGGAAGCGTGTTCATTTGTTTCTTTTTTTATTTTATTTTTATCCCCAGGGGTGACAGCATCAAACCAACAGTTCAATCAGATGGAGATAGAGTTCGTTCAAGCAGAAAATAAAGACTCTAGTGCGCTTTATAAATAGAAAAAAAGATTGGAAGGGAGCTAGCCCCCCTCACATGCTTCCCTTTACCGCAAAGTCGCATTTTGCCATAGCCATATTTTTTTTGAAAATGACTAACCTTTCCACCATTTGTTTCAAAAATGGTTGAAGGTCCGGGAATTTTAAAAAACTTAAAACTCTGGCAATCAAAAGCGAACAGAAATTATTTAAAAAAAAAACTTCCAAAAAAGAAGTTTTCGAAAGAAAAGTAAAGGCCATATGAATTGTGGCGTCAAGATCAGAAGAAAAAGAAACCTACAGAAACTCAAACTCAAAGCAACCAGAAATTACTAATAAAGAATAAATGAAACCCAAGACAAGCACAAATTAAATAAACAATCATAGAGCAAAAAAAAAAAAAAAAAAAAAAAAAAAAAATGAAAAAAAAGAAAAAAAAAAATGACGCAAGTGTTAGCCGAATATGAACGGCCACAAACGGTAATAGGAATGGACTGTATTCAAAACGTTATCGAGTTATGCACCCAAAGTACGGGGGGGAATAGCTGTTTTGCTGGCGGCTGCGGGGGTGAAGATTCAGATGAAGAATTGCCGATGGTTACCGGCGACGCGGTTTTTCCGGCACCCGATGTCGCAATTCCCTATATGATTGCCATTGACGGATCGGTGCGCACATTGAAGGAGTTTTTTAACGTAAACCTGGTGATTGGCAACCAGGCAGATCTCAATCTCTATTGACGAAGACAAACGCATGCCCCCGGACACTGTTCTTTAAAGCGAATAATCTCAACCAAACCCAAGAGAAGAGAATCCGGTTCTTTGAGCACGCTTGTCACCGGAGGCTGCTTGGTACTCACTGGACCCAGAAACTTACTAATGCACATATAAGGAACATCCCGCGCCAGCCATCCCTCACCGATACAATACGAAGCCGCAGATGGAACTACCTAGGCCACGCACTACGCATGGACGACACCATAATCCTCAAGCAAGCCTTATCTTGATAATTTCCATCAACGGGGTGTAGGATTTTCTACTATTATCAGAAAAAACAATGAGAAAATAAATAAAAAAAAGTTTTTCAACTAAAAGTAAGGAGCAGCATTAAAACTTAAAAGGAACAAAAATATTATGGGTATAAGGAGGTTAAAAAATTAATAATAATAAAAATATAGGCCTAAGGGGGATAAAAAATTTATATGCAAATAAAAAAATTAAAAAAAATTAATAATAATAAAAATATAAGGGGGATAAAAAATTTATATGCAAATTTCGTTTTAATTATACAAGCCCCTTGCGGCCACCGCCGATCAGGCCGAGGCGATTGCGCAGGCGGCACACGCCAGCAAGGCACAGTTTTTCCTGACCCATAATTACACCGGCTATCCGCTGATCCGTCAGGCCCGCGAAATGGTGGCGCAGGGGGATCTGGGCGATATACGTCTGGTGCAGGTGGAATATGCCCAGGACTGGCTGGCCGAGGAGGTCAGCAACAAACAGGCCGATTGGCGGGTGGATCCTGAACGGTCGGGCGCGGGGGGGGCGATTGGTGACATTGGCACCCATGATACCAATATTGGTATGTAAGTTGTGCTGCCAGTTTTCTGTCTCCAGCCGTTAGCATCGCTACCGCGCACTGTGTCCCAAAAATAAATCGAGTTTTCATAACTGTATTGATATCTAAGCTGTCGTAAACACAGTATATTGATGAATTTTGTCCTAAGGATCTACAATTTTATTTTGGGAAAAAGTCTATATAGATATAGAAGGTTGTATGTAGATGATTTCAGACACCTGGTCGAATATGTTATTGGAACGAATGAATCTCTGGAGGTTTTGAAAACTCGGGCTTAATACCTCGCTATTTACGCTAAAGTTTTGTAGCACTTTTAGAAAAGCTTCCTATAGTTCTAATTAACCAGCCCTTGCGCTTCTGATGAGCCTGTTTAGGAGGGGGCAATCCCCTTCATACACGTAATAATTTCTGTTCGTTTAATGTTTTAATGTTGTTCCTTACTTTCAGTTTAAAAAAACTTGTTTTTTATATTTAATTTCTGACCATTTTTAAGTAATACCAGTAAATCTGGCCCCTGCTCCAAGGAGAAATCCCCCACCCCACGGAAATATCCTCTTTTGCAAAGAGGCGAGCGCTTCTATTCGGTTGACCATTTATTTATACTGTTTTGTCCTAGGTCATAGGATAGGTGAGTAAGGTCAAGCCCTTGTTCAAACACTTATTTGTCTCAATTGCTAAAGCAGGAAAAAGTTTTCTTTCTCACCGTATTAATTACCTTTAACACATTATTCGAAGTGGGTTAAAATGTGTATTTTTTACTGCTCGCATTGTTTCTTGGCGATTTTTCTCTCGGATGAGAGATAAAATCTTCTTGACTTTTTTAGATGGTGTTAGTGACTTAACTTTTACTATTTTGAAGGCTCGCGTTCTTATGAGCGATGCTCTTATTTAAAAAACTAGATGTAACAGAATAGAGCCATTCTTGGTATGACCACCGTTTGTAATTGTCTTAAAGGCAACTCCACTTTATATAATCTTATCAGTGAATAATTATTTGAAAAAATAACGAATTTCACCATTGGGACTCGACCCAGGACTCACTCTCGGTCGACGCTTTGCTCTTCTAATTCAACTCCTGCGACCTGGTAGCAAACTTTGCTTTTGCTAGTTATCACTGGTCCAGTCGAGCGTTAGCCGATTCAGTGAAACCGAATCGACGTAATGCCCAGTAAAAACTTGGCATTATCCCTGCATTATGAAACATGTCAATCGTGCACAGTTGATCCTGCCGGGTCTTACCTCCAATAGTTGATGTGTATTTACGGTGTTTAATGCGTAGGCTCAGCTTAAATTTATTTGGATTCGCGATCGTCCCTTCCAATTTTCTCGAATTCCTTATACATTGATAACACGGTGAGTTAAAGAATTTGGTTTCACCCATTCTTATCATTCAAAACTTATCAAACGTATGAGAAAACACGAAGAACTGTATTACTACTTGGTGCCAAATTGGATGATTTTTGAGACGCCGGCAAACTTTACATTTCTTTTCTCTCTTCCTCTTTTCTTAGTTCAAACTTTGTCTTATCTACCTTTTGATACCCTTTGATATACCTATAATGTTACAAATGATATGGCCGCTTGATTCATGGCTGGAAAAAACGATCTTTTACTAACCAAAAGCTAGAACGATAATATATTCTCGTTCAGCTACATTTTTAATACTGGGATTCCCACATTTTGACAGAAGATACAAGAACAGTAGTTTTCCATTATAACAGGTGACACTTGGATGAGAGATTTCCTCAGTGGTAAGCCTAAAATTGATTTTTATAGGCTATTATATCACTGTGATCAGGATAAGATAAAGACTATATGGGGCGTGTAGGTTATTGAAATTATAGATCCCCTTTAGAAAGAATATGTTTGTTGAAATATCTAAGTAACCGTAAAAGGGTCCCTAAATGGAAGCCCCTTGTCTCAAATGAAGAAGAGTGAGGACCATTCGAATTTAACCTTAATTATGAACAAGATCGTGGCGGGCCAAACGGGGCAAGCCGTCGAGCTGTCCGGGGATGACGGCATTGGTCTCAAAACAGGCAACTTCCGTCGGGATCAGCCGTTCTCGATCTCGCTTTGGCTTCGGCTGCCGGAGCAGCGTGAGCGCGCGGTGGTGTTCCACCGGTCCCGCGCTTGGACGGACGCGGGGAGTCGCGGCTACCAGTTGCTCATCGAGGACGGGAAACTAAGTGCGTCCCTGATTCACTTCTGGCCCGGAAACGGCCTCGACGACGACGCAGACGGCGGCTATCCCTAAGTAATCTTACTGATAAAATAAGACAGACAAACCAGAAAAAATACAACCAAACGAAGTAATTAAAAATGACACTACAGATAAAAATCCAGATCAGCTCAACCAAAACTATAAATTGTTAAGGTCCTTTATCTTAACTTTCCCAATATCTAAAGGCGTGCTTCCGCCATTTCAATAGTTAGCAATAGTTTCTTGTATTTACTGGATTTGACACAATTTAAAAATGAAACTTTAATCTGTAAAAAGATCTAAAACAGCGTTTAAAAATTCAAAATACACTTTTCGTGGACTTGACACTTTTCCATTATAAGATACAAATTTAAATAATATCCGATATGCAGGATTTACGCCTCCTGTCGAGGCCTTGCCCAGAACTGAAATAAATCAACCAAAATACGTCAAACCGAAATAAATTCGACTACGAAAGACTCGATGACCCAAAATTGAAAGGTAGGCCATTCGTTATGAAAACTCTGCAGCAATCAATTGTAGTTTCAAGTTACTACTGAAAATGATCTTGCATTATTGAGCAGAGACGAATAATATCAGAGTGAATAGTAAAAATATAAGGAAAACCTTTTGTCGATTTCAGAACACGCTCTTCATGAATCGTTTTTCCAGATAAAATCTCTTGAATATGTTTTTTGATACTGGAAGCAAATTCCTCATTTGAAAATTCTTCCAAGAGCTTGCCATCTATTTGATCAGGTTTTAATCCGAACCATTTTCGAAAAATCCGGTTATGATAGTGACAACGTTGGTCGGTATTGAAATAGGCGAGTAGAACAGGAATATTATCATCAATAATATGTAATTTGGTCTTAACTTCAGTGATGGTTTATTCTCGGTGGGAAGTGATATTTTCCGGAGGGGGGGAGGTATTTTCCGTGGCCGAACTACAACCTAGCTATAGTACAAATACCATTACAAAAAAACTAAGTCTTATTTTCATTTTCAATTATTTCTTTTTATTCAGGATTTATATCCACTGCACTTTTTATTCTTCAATGATTGCATCTCTTTCGTCTCTGTAGATTTAGAGAGTTTATTCATTTCTACTTTTGAAAGTTCTAAAACAAGGGAATCTAACCTTGAGCTGATGAATTTCAGAGAGTAAAAGCGTCGGCCTCTGTCTCTCGCCCCGTACATAAGCTTATAACATATCTCATGCTAGTGTACATATCTCATATTAGTGTACATATCTCATGTTATTGTACATATCTTATATTAGTGTACATATCTCATATTAGTGTATATATCTCATATTAGTGTAAATATCTCATATTAGTGTAAATATCTCATGTTATTGTACATATCTTATATTAGTGTACATATCTTCCCATTACAGCATTCTATAACTTTCGCTTCTTCCTCTCTTTCCATCACTATCATCATATCTCTTGCTAGATGTGAGTCTAGGGGGGTCTAGATGTTTTTGTAATGGCCCCCTATATTTTGAAAAATACCTTTTTTAGAGTATTTTTTATTGAAAAATATAATTTTTTGTGTTTTTATGGGACAAATTGAAAAGATGTCGAGTCTAACCCTACCCTAGAGTTTAAAATACATTTTAGATTCCCCCCTAGTTTCCATGGATTGACACCACTAAAAACTGGTTGGATGAGTCTGATAATTTGAAATTATTTGAACCATCATTTTACTTACACACGTGATGGGTGTTGACCAAGCTCACGTTGCCATTTGCGTTGCTGAGTTTCGCGCCGCAACCGCAAACATAGGACAAGCAACACAATGCCCATCGCAATCGCGAGGAACGGTGGGAGTGAAGCCAGGTTGATGTTGTCTAAGCCAAACATGACCGCAGGATACGAAGCGAGCGCTATGCTGCACGGTTTACCGTTCGTTAACCTCAACCTTTAGGGTTGCCGGTTATGGTTGATCGCGCGATGCCAACAGCTCTGGCGCTGGTTTAAGGCCGCTATGCTCTCAACCTGAAAAATCGCAGTGTCGGGCTATGATTTGCAAGAGTTCCTGGTGGGGCTTGCCGAGCACTTGCGCAACCTGCTGGTGGCCCTCACGATGGACGACACGGCCCTCATTGAAGCGCCGGAAGCCACACGCCAACGGTATGCCGACGCGAGCCGCGCTTTTTCTGAAGCCACGCTGCTTCGCCTGCTGATGATTGTCGATGAGGCCGAAGAGTCAATCAAGAGCAGTACGCACCCTCGGATGAAGCTAGAGATGGCGCTGCTCAAAATGGCCCATGCCGGGCACAGTGCCGACTTGCGAGCTTGCGGACGGAGTTGGGCAGGCTGCGGGAGGCGAGGATCGGAAACAGGTGGTCTTCCTCCTTGGCGTGATGGCAGCCGCCGTAGACCTTGAGCCACTCGAGGGTGCGCTCGACCCGCACATGGTCCTCCCGCGAGTCGCGCGTAATGCGCTGGGACAGTGTCTCCAGGAGGTTGATGGAGCGAGAGAGCCGGCGGTGGTCCTCGAAGAGGTTCTCCGCGACCAGGGTCTCGAAGGAGTCTTTAGCGCTCATAAGCTCACTCTCTTCGGAGACCGGTGCTAGCACATTCTCGAAATGTTCTGCCCACCTCTCTTTAACTCTTCCCTTATCACTAATTGTGGCACATTCCTATCTTTAACTGGAACACATCTGGAATGACTACTCCCTATCAATTTATTATCACTCTAGTACAATATTTTACTATTATGCCGTCTAGCTGCATCTTCCAGATCTTCTGCAATTTTATCTATGGCTTCCACTTAACACCTCCTTAATTCATATTTTAATACTTTCTCCACTTTCTTTACATACCTTTTGTATTCGTATGATTTATCACTCAGGTGAAAGTTCTAGTCAATGGATATCTGGAAATTTTTTCAGACGGGTCAGTACACTTGTCCTAAATGACTAAATTATGCAGGTCTTTTCAAATCAGAATAATAAAGGATGCTTAAATAGACTATGAAAGTTGGCCTATGAACTCAGTAGCTCATTTAAATGGGATGGGCTTAGGATTAGATTAAGGATTAAAAATTTTCATGGAACTGCAGAAAAGGGGAGCAATAGAATCAAAGAAATCATATATTATGACAGAAGCAGTGGGTAAACCTTACTTCAGGGGCTTATGAAAGTAAGGAGCGACATTAAAACTTAAAACGAACAGAAATTGCTCCGTGTATCACATATAGTTACACATATAGCATTCATTCAGCGAACATTTGAGAGTTTCGGTTACTCTTGAGCCTGGTCACTCCTTGCTACAGTTCGTTACCACGAACTGTTTGAAAATGAAGAATTTTGTATTTTTTGTTAGAAAGCAGATCACGGATGCGTGTTTATTTGTTTTTTTTGTTGTTGTTTTTTTTTTCAGAGGTGATCGTATCGACCCAGTGGTCCTAGAATGTTGTTTACAAAATAGGACTGATAAAAGAAAAACGACGTATTCTCAAAACAAACAATGGGGAAAGGAAGTGGATGAAACAAGGACCTATTAAGTAATTTGTGACAGTCAATTTTATCTAACAGTTGGTGGTACTGAATGTTTGTGCAACCAAAACTCTAAAAAAAAAGAATTGGCGTTTTATACTGATTCCTCAAAATTTATTTTCAAGCTTAATGTTATCCATCAAAAGCTAGGAGTCTGAGAAAAGTTACCGACTTTCGAAAAAGGGGGAAATACCCCAAAAGAAGTAACCGAAAGTATACAAAACGAAATTTTGATACATCAAAAGAATTGCATTTTATTGTTGATTTTAAATATACAAGTTTCATCAAGTTTAGTCTTTCTTATCAAAAGTTATGAGCCTGAGAAAATTTTCCTTATTTTAGAAAATAGGGGGGGGGGGCACCCCTTAAAAGTTATAGAATCTCAACAAAATCACACAATCAGATTCAGCGTATCAGAGAACCCTACTATAAAAGTTTCAAGCTCCACTCTACAAAAATGTGGAATTTATGTATTTTTTGCCAGGTGATGTGTTTCCTCTTGTCTCTCTTTTTCTTTTCTATCGCCGCTAGTGGGGCGCAAAACATCATAGAGTTGTTTGAAGGCTCATTTGAAAAGAAAATGCTGTATCTAGTGTATTTTCTAAGTATGAAAGCATGAAATATGAAAAAAAAGATCAAAGTGCAGTTTCTGACCAAAACTGTATCTTCATCTGTGAAATGATGTAACACTCTGGGGTATGATGTCAAACTATATAAAGTTTATAATATTCTCATCTGTATTATAAAAATTAATATAAGAACTAATTGAGAGATACAAGCCTGAAATAATAGTGACAAATACTGCATAAGAAGTGGGGTAGCGTATAGGAGGTGCTCAGTTTGTACCCTATCGTATCCTGGGACTTTACCAGGTTTCATTAGATGAATTTTGACCTGGACAGATGAAGGTGTAACAATGACAAAGTTCCTCCGGTCGTTAAGTTTTGACATATGGTGGAGGAGGTCATTTTTACAGGTAGCTTCAACCGGAGAGGGTCATCGGAGAAAAGCGAAGAAATATGTCTTTCCCACGAAGCGACATAGATAGTTAAGATAAATGAATGGATTTTTTGAAAGATGTTCACTTTTGAATTTCTTGTTTGTTTTATAACACGAATAAAATGGTCAAATTTTGAATCAAGCAAGCAGACTAGTTAGAAATTGGTTTCGAGAGGAGGAAAATATACTAGAAATAGATCATAACTATGAGACTTCGGCTAGGGAGTGAACCCCAATAAGTGCCATTTTTATGCAGTCTTATTGAATTATTTCACCCCTTTTAATATTTATGAAATATTTATTTCATTAATATTTCACCCCTTTTTCCCGACTAGGCCAATATTTGAAAAAAGGGTATTTATACAGTATAAAACAGATTTTTCTTAATTAAAGCGAAAGAAATAAATAATGCACAACGGGAGAAAAGGAATTGCTGTTTATTTTGGTGTAGACTAGTCTTCATGTTTGAAAGTCCCTTAAAAAGAAGAGATCCTCAGATTTAGCAAGGGCACAATAGAGAACACCAGTAGACACAAGAAATATAAAGACCCTTATTTGTAAAAAAAAATGAAATAACTGGATAAAGTAAGTGAAAATAACTTCAATCTTAGTTCCTGGCCGAGGTGTCGCTGACCGCCACCTTAGGGGGCCAGCGCCTGCACGGCACCGTCGATCGGCTGATTGTCACCCAGGACAAAGTTCTGGTGGTGGATTTCAAGACAAATGCGGTGGTGCCCGAATCCCCGGCGCAAGTGCCAGAAGGTTTGCTGCGCCAGATGGGAGCCTATGCCCATGCGCTGCGCCAAATCTACAAGAACAAAGATGTCGAATGTGCGCTGCTTTGGACAAAAACGGCCCAATTGATGCCGCTTCCCGAAACGCTGATCACACAAGCTAATTTTTCTAAACAAGGATTTCTATCATGTTACATCGTTACAAATTGACGTTACTATCTATCCTGTTTTATTTATTCTTAAATAGCGTCAGCATAGCTACTGATTTTTACCTGTCAGGAATGAGAATGAAACACGGTACTTTACGATTAGGGAGAAGAACTTTTTCCTCAATAGTGCAGTACCGAAATACTTTCTGCATTGCCGAAAGCACCTAGTGGTAAATGCTATACAGTCGAGTAAAGTAATGACTTACAAAGCCGTTATTCGTATAGCAAAAACATCGAACTTTTTGATGCCGGGAAATCTGGCTCTCTCCCCGTGAAAAATTAAAAATTGTTTTCTGACTTCAGACTGTCCAAATACTTTAACCTCCCCTTTATGTGCAAATATTTCCAATCATTGTGTGAAAATTATATATTTCCTATCTTTTCTATCACTTGTCTATGTCTCGTTTTACATTAAACTGAAAGAAACTAACGAAGAAACTGGTTTGTTCTTGAGTTTTACACAGCGTAAACTTGAGTGGGTGGCGCATAACACAAAAGTACCAAAAAGTCTTCCATCTTGTCCCCTCATATATTTCTGTGTGTTGGCGCCCCTAAGCCTAAACTAGAAATCGCTTATGGTGATTTCCTTAATTCTCTGTTCTGTCGAATTTGACCCCATAACGAAGAAATTCTGGCGTAAATGACTGTATAGAATGGCATTTTAAATGTAAAAATGGGACTAAAAGCCAGTTAATATCGCAAAGAATTAAAACATGGCAAATATTTCGGCGTTGCTGAAAAACAAAGATTAAAAGAATAAAAATAGTGAAAAAATTGAACCAAAACGTACGGATTTTTTAACATACAACCTTTGCTCCCAGGATCGGCGTGGTTGTGTCAAGCCTGGAGGCATTGTTGTATAATTTTTGTACAATTTTTACAAGAATCGATATCTAAGTATCTCTATTAGTTTCATTTTGTGAAAAGAGGATAAAGGGGACTGCTTATCCTCTGGTTACTTTTAACTCTTAAAAAAGAGAACTAAAACTTTCAGTTTCTAATCAAATAAACCTTCTCCAAAGTTTATACAATCACTCTTTCATCAAAACCTTATATTCCTCGGGCATAACTAGCTACCCTTTTTTAATCATGGGGTAATAGCAAATGAACAGTCAACGTAGATATTTGTTTTTATAAGTTTATAACAAAGCTGATTAACTTGATGCTTGATAAATTTATGTACAGTGATGTATAATTGAAGATCTGGTGTTTCAAAAAGAATTGATTTTTATTGCACAACTTAATGTACAAAAGCATATAGCTGACAGATTAAGAAAAACAAAATCCATGAATTAGAGCATCTAAGCAATGACAAGGCTATAGAAATACGTTCAGGAAAGAAGAATAAAAGTTAAACACAAGTTTGAAAACAAATTTGCAGGAATTTGCAAAAAAAGTGCCTGAAACACCTCAGAAAAAGTATTCCATTAAAGTCAGTAAAATTATAGTAGTTCATATAATTGGCTTACCAATAAAGTGAATATACCACTTGATGCCTTTTTAAATGTTCTTTACAAATCTAATAGTTGCTTCTACTGTAAATTCAAATTTAAGCACTTTTTAACCTAAACTAACCTTATTATAAATAAATTTAGCCTCAAGAAAATATAGCATTGAAAAGATGGTGCTGAGAAAACATAGTAGGAAATGAAACTTTCAGGGATGAATCTACAGACTTAAGTGTGTCCTGGGAAGGTATTTTGAAGTACCTACATCTACTCCTTCTTCCTCTAAAGGGTCCTAACCTTTGATGACCTTTAAAAATGTGTGTGTTTTATAAGTGAAACTCTGCAAAATAGATTTTTTGCTTAATTGAAGTACAACAAAATTGGTTTCAGTTTCATAACTTTGCTCAATTCCATTTTAAAGGTTTTAAAGATATGCAAATACATTTCCTAAATTAAAAAAAAACAAAAAAACTCTGATTGCATTCATCGCTCTTTTGCCTGGGTTTTCTTGAGCTCGTTTTTATGTACTTTGGTCACAAATCGACTGTATATATCTGGTGCATTTTAGTGACACAAGTCAACTTGGGCTCTTTAGATTGATACGATAATTATTACAAATTGCCTTTGGTAATCTGCGTTTTTTTTTATTGTTTTATCTATAAGTATGATTACACATAAACATCAATTTCGAAAAATAATTTGGTTGAAAAAGTCAAATAATTAATTCTTAAATTTGTCATAAAACAAGTGAATTGCTCGTGGGTCATTCTTAAAGATTTCGGACAAAATTCAAGCTTTAGTGTAAAGAGCGAGGTATTGATGAGGGGGCGAAACCCCTCATATACGAGATAAAAATGCACAAATATAGAAGTTCATTACGTAAGTTAATTCGTAAGGTACGTATGTTTATTACTAAGAAAAACGTTCGTAAAAAAAAATATATTTGCACTTTTAAGTAACTAGAATTGGAGGGCATATCCTCCCACACCCCATTTTTTTATCAAAAAAAATTAATATGCAAATTTCGTTTTAATTATTCACGCTTTTTTAGTTTTTTTTTATTAGTTTTTAGTTTTTTTTCATTTTAGTTTTTTTTTTTGTACTATGATGAAATAATTCATAATTCAGACGTCATATGCGGACAGTCAGACAGACATAACACACATACAAATTATTTTTATGTTTTCCTCCTTTATTTTTCAGTTTTTTTCCTTTTTTATTTTTTTTTTTTTTTTCTTTTTTAGCTTTTTTAGTTTTTTAGTTTTTTAGCTTTTTTAGTTTTTAGTTTTTTTTCCTTTTTGTACCTTTTTACTGAAATTTTCTTTGTTGGGCGCTCGCCGGGTCGAGAAGATCGAAGCGCGGGTCGAGGAGATCCGGGCCGCCGGCGGCGAGGCGCACGGACTCGCCCTCGACGTGAACGACCGCGGGAGCCTCGAATCGTTCCTCGACGGGGCGTGGGATCTCGGCGGGCGACTTGACGTGCTGGTCCAGAATGCCGGCGTCGAAGCGGGCGCCAAGACCTTCGAGACGATCGACGACGACGACTGGGACCGCGTCCTCGACACGAATCTCAAGAGCGCCTGGCGTGGTGCCCAGCTCTACGTCGGCTTGTAATCGCCGGACGCGACGATCCTCAGCCCGGCGTGCTCGACCAGGATCTGTGCGGAACCGAGCACGTGGCCGGCGGGGAAGAAGGTAATTGCTACTCCCTCCCGGGTGATGGTTTCCCGGGGTGTCATGGCCTGCGTGGTGCGGGCGAAACCCTCGCCATACCGCAACGCCATGATCGCAAGGGTTTCGGGTGTTGCCAGAACCGTGTCATGGCCGGCCCTAGCGTGATCGGCATGGCCATGGGTCACCAGCGCGCGCGCCACCGGCTTTACCGGATATGGCCTCTGGGGTCGTATCCCCTCTAAAGACATTGTTATATGATTTTCGCGCTATTGGTAACAAAATGGCTATCTTACAATTTCAAGTGAATACGTCTCGGGAAACGAGGATGTCACGGAGGAGGTGGGCTAGTTGCTCTCCATCATATTTGACTCTTAAAAGGGAACTAGAACTATACATTCTCAATCTAATGATCTTCTTTTAAACTTCAGACGACCACTCCTTCTATAAAATTCTTATATGCCCCTTAGGCATAACTTACAACCCTTACCCCCAGGCTTATATACAAAAGCAATTTATCTGAAAATAACAGCAACAAACACATCATCAAATAAAATATACGAATAGTTTTTGAAAGGAAACGACAACTTTCAAATTTCAAGGTAAGTGAATGGAGTACAATTATTTTTTTTCTGCACTCAATTATAAAAGTTAAATCGTAGCGAGGGACATTTGACATGTGAAATCCAATAAAACGATTGATTCTCCCCCTCAATCTATTTGTAAAATCATCATTTTTTCGACAGTGCCATTAACACTTACCAGAATTAAATCTTTTACACCTAGTTCTCACAAGGGCATACAATCAAAATCTTAGGAACGGCTTAGCGCATTAAGCTGAAATTTCCAGGGCATGAAGAGCGGATGCTCAACTGACCGAATGCATTATGTACATACTACTATTGCTGCTAGTATCACTACTAATGCTAATACCCTTACTAATACTACCACTCTCGCCACAACTATTGTTACTCCTGCTGCTACCAAAGCTAAGGGTATGAGGGTGAAATTTTCCGAGAATATTGATCAGAAAGTTGAACTAAATCAGAAAGTGTTTTTGTGGGCTTCCTGCAGGCGGAGCTGCTGGCGCAGATGCGCTACACGCGCCGCGTCCAGGAGTCGATCGACGACATCACGTGGCGCTTCCAGGGCCGCGAGAGCATGTTGGTCGAGTATCCGGTCGGCGAGAAGCAGCCGCTCGGCGAGGCGCTCGAGGTCCTGCGCAACCGCAAGTGGTCGAGCTGAGCCCCGGGTGAACGAGACGACCCATCCGGGCGGCGCGCGCGGCGCGGCGGCCGGGAACGAGGACGGACACGATGTTCGGTGACGAGATGATGACGATCGGCCCGATGTAATAGCCGTTGTCGCCGACGATCGGCGCGACATCCAGCCTCAGGGTCTCCTCTCCGAGCCGGATTTTTGCGCTGTGCGGCAGGTTGCCGGGGTCCGCCAACATCGCGCGTTGGTGTTCCGGGTGTTTGTGAAAAACATCGACACTGGAGCCGAGAATCTGGTCAGCCGGAATCGGCAACAGGTGCTCGATACCCTTCAACGTCTTGAAACTGGTTTCGTTGATGTAGTTGATCTCGAAACTTTCGGGATCGCACATCATGACTTTGATGGGCATTAGCAAGTGTTCAGTTATGGCTGCCGTACGCCCATTTCCACCTTCCCGTCGCATGGACATGGGAAACAAGTAGGCTCGGTAGACCACTGACAAGTCGTCTAGAGCAATGGCCGAGCGAAGCAAGTCCGTCATATTCCATGCCGGCGTTGGAGCCCCCGCCTCTGTAGGTCCATGATCACGTACCCATTCGGCAATACTCGGATCTGGATCAGAACGTGTCGGTGCTCCCCAGCACGCATTGTCCTGAACGGCACCAATTCCTCCCTGGGTCTGTCGTTGCATAGCACAAGCGTCGACGACGAGTACGAGGACAGCGTGCGGCCTGGCAATGCGCGTCAGGTGGGGTGGCAGGTGAGACCGATCGAGAGGAAGCATGGAAGCAGGGATACCTCCGTAATCGGACACTTTGATTCCCTTGCAAGACAGCACCGGGTTCGGATTGTCGCTGCTGACCGTGAAGTTCTCTGCGTAGTTGACCCAGATGGTCAGCGTGATTTCGTTGCGCGTGTCGTCCACCAGGGTCAGGGTTCGCTTCGAGATGTCGCGGCCTGTGTGCAGGAAGGGCTTATCTACAAAAATGTGGAATTTCGCATTTTTTGCCAGAAGACAGATTACGGATGCGTGGTTATTTGTTTTTTTTCCCTGGGGTGATCGTATCGACTCAGTGATCCTAGAGTGTCGCGAGAGAGCTGATTCTAGTGGAAATTAAAAGTTCTAGTGCCCTAATTAAGTTACCAAAAAATTGGAGGGCACCCAGGCCCCTTCCCGCGCTCACTTTTCCCCGGATCCAGATCCGAAGTCACCGGATCCAAATTCTGAGATTCCCATTTTATTCACAATTGTCGAATCGACCCCTCTCTATCGTCAACAGTGCCTTTTTGGTGAGTCTCTAACCTTCCTTAGTCAACAGTCTGTGCACTCTTTCTCCGACCGCTTTGTATGATGTGCACCCCCGTCCTCAACTACCTGTGTTAAACAGTGCAAACATGCTGTCTCCAAGCCCATTGGGTAGGATTACAGTGTGACCTGTCCTAAATAAAGACCAATAAAATGCATATTTTAGTAATGGTCTATGATTTCAATCAAACATGATATATACAGGTTTCTTTTCTTGATTATTACTATTGCACCCTGTTCGCCGTCCTCCGCCCCGCCCGGTACCGCGACAAGGAGGAGTCGATCGAGTTCGGCGAGCTGCACCTCTTCGTCGGCCCTGATTTCGTGGTGACCATCCGCCACGCCGAGTCGCCGAACCTCGCCGCCGTCCGGATGCGCATGGAGGCCCACCCCGAGCTGCTCGCGATGGGACCGGAAGCGGTGCTCTACGCGATCCTCGACGAGGTCGTCGACGGGTACGAGCCGATCGTGGCGGGACTCCGCAACGACATCGATGAGATCGAGGACCAGCTCGGCTGTGTTCCAGACTTCAATTGTCACTATTGACTTTGCCGTTAATCGATTGCTATTATTATTTTTTTTATCTGTTAGTGTTGTTATCTGTTGTTTTTTATTTGTTAGTTTTGTCCTTACAGTAGCACAAATTGTTTTTTCAAGTTATTCATTATATTGTCACAAAATAATAACAAATCACAAATTATCATAAATGATAATTTTATTCTGGAACCCGTCTAGGAATCTTAGTTACTTCACATTTTTCGTTGCTCATTTCTTCTGATAAGGGTATTTCAAAGGAGCCGTCTTCGGCACCCTGATAAACGTCATACAACGAGTTCACCAGGCAATCGCCAAAGGCGTAGGCATAAACGTAGAACGGTGAATGGATGAAGTGCGGAATATAAGACCAGTAGTACTTGTATTCGTCTTCATACCGGATGGCATCGCCCAGACTTTCATGCTGTACGGCCAGCCAGATGTCGCAGATCTCATCAACGGTCAATTCACCTTCGCGACGCTTGTCATGCACGCGTTTTTCAAACTCGAAGAACGCGATCTGACGCACAACCGTGTTGAGCACATTAAAAAATCCAAAAATTCTTTTCTCCTCCTATGTTTTCGCGAATTGACACCCTTGTTTTAATTCTGCTTTTATTTAATGTTCTGCTATTTAAAAATATATTTTCGAAACAATTTACAAACTAACCTTATGTGAAAGTTCAGAGATCTGTTCGTCTTTTCGCTTGGATTCTTCTAGTTTTTCTGCCACTTGCCTATGAAGTTTATCGTTTGTTTCCTGGTTTGTATGAAGCTCTGATTGAAGATTTAAAATGTCTTTTCGATCAAATCCACATTTGTCACGTCTAAAAGACCTCATTCGTTGATATTTGAAATGAGTCCAGAACCCATGGTAGCATCAGCTTTATGTACCCCTGAAGTCAAAGTTACGGAGTTTTTTTGGCAAGGATGTTGCCAAAACACCATCCAAAGCCACATCTGTGGTGGATTTGGAAGAATCATTTGGAATACCGAAAACGTGCAAAGGGAAGGGGTTTATCTTTATCTCCACTGGAGCATCGTTCTCTCCACGGGGAACGATGCTCCCCGTCCAAACACTCGCAGAAATTAGGGCCTTTAACCGGACTGTTTCATTTTGTTTATCCCCTGTTTTTTCCTGACCATAGAGCCTTACTATGCTGAAGTATTTTTGTTGTAAAATTTATTGGTTGAATAAATTGATTAATTGATTGATTGAGACCAATAACTGCCAGATAAGGCTATAGTGTTAGGAGTTGCTTAGAGAGCCGCTCAAAGGGAGTGGCAACCGAGGCAGTGGCTCTGGACACCGTGGCTATGGATAGTGGTGCCATGGCTGGGGTTGCCACTTTGATGAAACTTCTCAGTTAAATTCGGCTCTTTTCACTTCCAGAAACAATGCTTGATCCTAAAAGACGTGGAACTTGGATGCTTGTAGGAGGAGTTTGGGCTTTTTTTGGCGGTTATTTGGGCTATCTTAAATATCAAGATAGTTTGACGGATAAAGATATTGTTGGACCAAAAAAAAATAATGGACAATATTGATTAGTGTTTTTATAATTTTAATAAAGTGAAGATTAGTTAGTTTTCTTTGTTTTTTTAGAAGGGAAGAGGTATTGTTGAATGTAAAAATTGCAAAATAATAGTAAATATGGGATTATAAACAAATATGGACGCAGCATTGATCAATGGCAGTGTTACCTGTCCCTGGCACGGCTATGTGTTCGATGTGCGGAGCGGTCAGTGTGTCAGTGGTGGCCCGAGCCGCTTACCGGTCATAGCCGAGGTGCAAGTTCGTGATGGGGAATTATGGCTGGTGCGCAGCAGCACTTAGTTAGTCGCCGGTGAACTCTTCGTCACCACCCTCCAGATAGTTTTTTATAGCGATGCGTCGATCCGCACTATTTTGCGTCAGCGTGTTTGGATCCGAATCCATGTGCATGGTCTCTCTGTAAAATTGAGGTATCTTTTTCTTACGAATGGGTGATCGGATCTTAATGTAACTTGATATATAGAAAGATCTTATGTCTCAGATGCTCCTTTTTCAATTCGAATTTGATTTGGGGACATAGGGGGCTGGAGGAGGGAAACAGAAATCTTGGAAAACGATTAGAGTGGAGAGATCGGAATGAAACTTGATGGGAAGAATAAGCACTGGTTTTAGATACGTGATTGACATAATTGGAACGGATACGCTCTCTTTGGGGGAGTTGGGGGATTTCCAGTGCTTTGGTGCAGCATCTAGTCACACAAGGCCACTTTCCACTGTGTGTTTCTGAACTAGAATTACAGCGGAATACATCATACGATTCGTCTTCAAGAACTTGCTTAAATTCCTCTGAATCGGAATCTGAAACAAAAAGCTTAAATAATCAAAAATTGCCTTTGAGTATTCGCTCGCAAACTACAGGGTACAGAAAATTGGAGAGACAAAAAATAGTAGATACAGGGAAAAACCCATTTAAATGTGATCAATGTCAGAAAGACTATTCTTCCTTGGGTAATTTGAAACAGCATTTTTTTGTCTTTTTCATTTATTACTCCGTCCTTTAAAGAATAGTAGTACTAATAATTGAGCTTCCGTCATTTATTAGATGAATTCGGCTTTTGATTTCCCTCACTCATGTGAAAAAAACTAAAGAAAAAGCACTAATAGATAGATAGATAATAGATAAGTCTTGGACAAGACTTAGATCCAAGCAAATAGACCAATATATTAAAGATACAGACAAAGAATAAGATAGTCAGTAAATAGGACGAGACTTATGTTTTGGTCTTTTTCAGGAATCATCTTCTCTGCTCGTCGAATTTTGTATTTTTTGCCAGAAGACAAATCACGGATGCGTGTTTTTTTTTTGTTTTTTGTTTTTTTCAGGGGTGATCGTATCGACCCAGTTGTCCCAGAATGTCGCTAGAGGGCTCATTCTGACCGAAATTGAAAGTTCTAGTGCCCTTTTTAAGTGACCGAAAAAATTGGAGGGCACCTAGTCCCCCTCCGACGCGCAATTTTCCTCCAAAGTCTTTGGATCAAAATTTTGAGATGGCCATTCTGTTCAACTTAGTCGAAAACCTACTAAATATGATCCAACCCTTATTCGAGGTAATCTCTGTTTGTTCAAATAGTGACTGCTTATTCATTTTCATTTCTGTTAGTTTTTGGTTTCATTTATTGATTGGTAGTACTTTACATTGTTTTTGGTGTTGTTTGTGACTTGATTTCAGTTCATTTAAATTTTATTACACCCCTTTACTTTTCTATGCAAACTTTTTTCTTTCAGAAAATTCTCTGAAAGATTACTCTGGCATACATCAATGCATTTTCAAAATGTATCCACACATTTTCAGTATATTTGAATTAAGTTGTGTCTAACCCTTATTGTTTTACCAAGCATAATATAACATGTACATACTATCATAGGCTATATGTAGAGACTTATTTGTGTGTGGTTTATTAAATATTTTTCCACAAGTCTTCTGCTATTGGATGAACTTTGCGGACTTTATTGAAAAAGTCGAATGACGTTCAACTTTTTTCCAACATCAACAAAGTTATGTGAGGAAAACGGTTGATTAACTTTAGGCAGCTTTATTAACTTTGTTGATGTCCGTAGTAGCCCCGCATTTGTATTAATGTCTATTAAATGAGAAATTTTCTCGCTGAGGAACGCCAACCTGTAGTCTGTTTGAATTTTCCACTTTCAGTTTAATCACTTAACCTCGTTGATTGTGATCTTTGATATACGTTCATTTTTGAGTTGGTATATGATGAAATAAATTTTTAGTTTTTTCTTTTTTCTTTTTAGTTTTTTTGTAGTTTTTACCTTTTTTATTTTTTTTTTATTTTTATTTTTTTTACTTTTCTTTTTCTCTTTTATATTTCATTTTTTTCCTTTTTTTAGTTTTTTTTTTTTTTTCAGTTTTTTGTTTCCATCCGCCGGGCGGAAGGCGATCATGCGGGTTTCCTCCGCACCCTCCAGCGGCACCGCACTGGCGACCGTGTAATCCATCAGCGCGCCTGCCGCTCCGCGATACTGCGCAATATTGGCGATGTCCAGGGCCAGCAGATTGTACTGTTGTGCGAATTCGGTCGCGTCTGCGGTGATAGGGGATGTCAGCGCGGCCGGCAGCAGCCGCGCCAGTTTGACGACTTCAACCGCGGCCCGCTGCATAGGGCTCGCCGGCCGGGCGACCGGTTTTTTAATATCAACATTACAACTTTTGCAAAATGTGTAGGTCTTTGACTGACCTACAAAGGTCAAAGATAATTACTTTACAAAATGCCCAAGGCATTTTGCAGATTAATGTACAGAATTGGAATGTTTAAGAAAATAGATTTTTCAGGGAGAAAGTTTGACGATGATAAAAAATTATTGGATAAGAACAACAAAGAGGAGAGAGACTTATAAGTAAGAATCGGTTCACTTTGGGCGAGAAACGGCTGTTAGCTCAAAATCATCTTCGGCAATGAGGGGTTTGCCACTTTTGCTAGTTTGAAACGGTTTTTTCTTGACGTTGCTAAGGGATTGGAGGATATAGACCTGATGGCATCAAGAATCGAAGGCTTTTTCTCGAGACACACTTATAAGGCTTTTGAAAGCGAAGTTGAAGCACTTGTTATGACTAACATCAGGGCAAAACGTTGGATTCAATCGCCAAAATATGTGCAAGGCCATATGGATTTATATCTGATAGAAGAAGTAGATTCAAAAGGTATTAATGAAGTATTGCAGCTAATTAAAAATCCTGTTGAGCTGAAAAAGTTTACTACTAGTAAGGCGTTTCAAGGGGCGTATTTGCGCGTGAGCCGTTTTTGAGTGTCGTTGCAACAACGGGCCAGCACTGAAAGGCAATCACCGAAATCGTTGCGGCCATGGTCAGCATCGAGAAAAGATCAAGGAATGTCCGCAACCGTGATGCCGCAAGGCTTCTCAGGAAATAGATGCGCACATGGGAAAGTTCGATCAGCGCGAAGGCCATTCCCCAGGCCGTTCCTATTGCCATTACATATCCGGAAATCTCATCGGTCCCGCCAAGAGAAGTGCCCCGCCGGCGGAGAACGCAGAGCCACCGTGGTGCCCTGAAAACCCCATCCAGACAAAAAGGGGGTAGAGGGGGGCGGAGTCTGTCAGTGTGCGGGGGAGGGCGAACGACAAAGTCGCGAACCTTGAGCACTTCAATGTGGAACGAGATGCCCTTCCACTCCTCGTCGCTATCCGGAAGCAGCGGTGACAGGGTCAGATCCGGCAGGCAGCACAGATAGGTTCCGTCCGCACTTCCGAGCGTCACTTCTCCGCCCTGGACGATGCCATTGTGTGAGGGAGGATTGTCATTTGGCGATCCACGCGCCGGCTCGGGCGACATGTACGCGGGGGTGCCGAGGATCTGTCCATCCACCGTCATTGTGATTTCACCACTGTCTCGCTTCGCCAATCCGAAGTCGACGATGTGGGGTTGGTTGGCGAGATCGACGATCACGTTGCTGGGTTTCAAATCACGGTGAATCACTCCTTCCTCATGCGCATGATGGAGCGCGTTCGCAATCTTGATCGTCATCTCGACGACGCGGCCGCGCGGCAATCGCTTCGATTCGATTCACTCTTTGAGAGTCGCACCCTGAATTTTGAGCTTTAAGCTTTAGAACTTATATCACACTCTGAATCACAAAGGCTGTAGAATAAATAGTTGAAATTACTAAAAATACTTTAGTGTAAAGAGTGAGGTATAACAAGGAGGTAAACCTCTCATGTGCGTAATAATTTTTGTTCGTTTTAAGTTTCAATGCTGCTCCTTACTTTCAGTAGAAAAAACCTTTCATATTTATTTTTTCATTGTTTTTTTTCAATTAATGCTAGAAAATCCCGCGCCCCATTCATTGAAATTCTCTTCCCCCATGGAAATATCGATATTTTTATCAGATGATATACGACTCACTCGTCGCAGCAAAACTCGAATCACGTCAGAACTTAGTTTTAGCCTGATTCCTAAAGCTGTCTTGAGCAATTTCTGTTGCCTAGTCAAACCTTGGCTTGTATTAGAACCTAGTTTAAACCTGACTCCTAAGACTTTATTAAAGGATCTCATGTGGTAAAGCATAACTTAAATCACGTCTGAACTTAGTTTTAGCCTGATTCCTAAAGCTGTCTTGAGCAATTTCTGTTGCCTAGTCAAACCTTGGCTTGTATTCTCAGATTTTCGGCGGAAGAAAGCGTTCAAAGCTGTGTTGGCCTCATTAAGGTTATGCTGTGATAAGTTATAGTAGCAGTAGCAGTTTCATACTACACTATGGTCTACCATAGTCATTAAAGGTATTCTAGGCTTAGAAGTTGAAAATCTCTTAAGAGCTAAGCACCATTTCGTCTTGTTATAACTATTTTCCGAGAACAATTTCTAAGCATTTCCAACTTTTATTTACAGCTCTACTTTATACATACGAAAGCTGTTTTTAGTGACACTTGCATGCTTGGAGCATTGTCTACCTAAATGTATTTTGGAATTATGTAAAGCCAGTATAGGCTCTACAAAATTAAACAGTAAGAATACTTGGTAATTTGTTGCATTAACCATCAAAGCTAGAAAATTCTTCGGATCAGAATGCTACTATATTTTTCTGGAACATATTAAATCTAAAATTCATCTGAAAAGTAAATATCTAAATGTGAGTTTTAAGGGTACAAAATCATATTACTTAGTTTATGAACAAGCTCTATTAATTCTTTCAGCTGCTTGGGTTCTTAGCTTTTTTAGAGCTTTTATTTCCATAAAGAATTGCAGTCTGATGAGAATGCCCGTGCACAGGAGAGCCAGAAGTTGTTAGCTTATGGTTTCCGCTACTATCGAACCCATAAGTTGTACAGTGCGGGTGAAGCCTTAAGCCAAACCAAAGTTTGGGGCGCAATGAAAGATCAGTTAGCGTTGGGCTTGAAGGAAGATCTGGTTGTTACCATTCCTCGAGGTCAGGCGTCTAACCTAGAAGCGTCTATGGATATCGATAAAACGATCGAGGGTCCTATTAGCAAAGGTCAGGAGTACAGGATGGTGTTTATATCAGCCACAAATTAGTCCATTTTCCACTTTTTTAATGTTCAGTTTAAACTGATTCATCGAAAAAATTGGGAAATTCAGTGTTTTGGTCTTTTCGCTGTGTTTGGTCAAAAATAATATTTTTAAAAACTTTGGCAGTTGAGCGTTTTTGAATTATTTTTCTTGCAACTATTCCACTAACTCCAACTGCTGTCTACAATAGTAACAGCGTAGGTTCAGTGGAAGGATACGATGTCTAATTCTTAAGGTCGTAGAGCACATGACATCCCTGTTTGATTAAAAGACTTGAAATTCAAAATTTTATGAAAGTTTTCAGAAGGCAATCTGAGATGGAGAATATTCATTTTGGTAGAAAAAGTAAACTTTAAAAAAGGTTTAAAACAACTCACAGGAGCAGCAGAAATGCTAGTTGCTCTTAATCTTGTTGCCATGACTAAAGCGATTTCTCTATATTATGTTCACTTCAAGATCTACAATTATAGTAGGCTACTTCTTCAACTGAAATGAAAAAATAAGACTAGATAAAATTATTAAATTCACTTGAAGATCTACGATTCTTTCATGGGTTGTTAATTCCGTGTTTTGGGAAAAGTATAATGCACAGTTATGATTAACTATTCTTTAAAATCTCAATTGTATTTTTGAAGTAACGACAGTATATGAAATTACTGCGGCCTTAATGCGAGAAACATTGAGACTAGGAGTCAACATCTATTTCTGAAAATGGACCTCGAAGTATCCCCTTTTTATATTCATCTAATGTGGTACTAGCACACAGCCCCATAATAGATTCCTCCTTGGATAACGTATCCAAAACTGCAAAAGCCTTTTTATGATTAATGCAGGTTAAGGGGATGTTGAAGAGTGATTAGAGTTTTGGAATTTTAGGTTCTCCTTTACATCCTTTGGGCAAGGATTGTAAGTTATGCAATTTGCCTGTTGTTTACATACAAGATTTATCATTAGGAAAAGGAGAAATTTTTGATTCTATGGGTTTTCGTAAAGGCCAAGGAGATTACGGTGAAACTTTGGAGAATTTTTAGGGGTATGTTAAACTGAACCAAAAGCGACTAACTGAATCCAGTATATCGAAAAGGTGGATCTGCAATATTCTAAGGCCCTTTAGAGGGAGAAGGAGTGGAGGTAGTTGCTTTGAAATACCTTCTCAGGGTATACTTTAGTCTGTAGATTCATCCTTGAAAGTTTCATTTTCCTAACCTAAACCCTTTTTGAGATAGCAAGAAGTCAATTAACTAGAATTTTACTGTAACATGTTGTTTTGTCAAAATTTCAATAGATATAGACCTATCATGTAGGCAAATTTCAGTGCCCTCTAGAGGGAGAAGAAGTGGAGGTGGGTACTCTAAATTACCTTCCCCAGATATAGTTTAGAATGTAGCGAGGGGGTCAAGTGTATGAAGCTCTCGAAAAAACGTTCATGTATTCATTTTGTAATAAGTAAATGGCCAATTTTTATAGTCTATAGCTTTTATAATCTTCTTTTCCTTTCTATTGAGTCCTCGCCAGAATCGTCTACAAAGTTATGTCATGATTCCATCATCTCAAGATTACGATAAAATACACCAGAATATTGCTATTCAGGTACAAATCCAGGAGGGGACTTGGGCAACTTTCCACTAAAATTGCCTATCGTTATTTTTAAAATTGCTCCAATGATTTCGCCCGTAGCGAGGGTGAGAGAGCCGCTGAGTCGAATCGTTAAGTGCTTCACTGAATCCCTCCGAAATTTATTTTGGACAAAGGGTGTTATGTCCTAGCGTCGGGCCTTTGGACATGACCGGATTGATGATTGGGTTACTATGGTTCAAATCATATAATCATTATTGGGGATTTGACATCTTTAATTCGCTGGATTCTTCTGAATCCCTGCCCTGGTTCCATTTCAGAAACATAATTGCCGAAAACTGTGTATATTGTTAGGAATGAACAAAATCCAACCAGGTACTTCTCCCACCTGAAATCTATTTCGTACTAAAACGATTAACATGTGAAAACAGTTGGAAAATCTTTGAAGGCACATTTTCTGTCCTAAACCTAGTCCATTTGACCGGTCTCTTTAATTATGAGTCCTTTTTCTTTCTTTTTATTTAATTCTGTCTCTTGCATAAAATCACAAATACAACTTATATCGGTATATTATAGACTCAAACATTGGAGGAATATAGAAAAAAAAAATGGAATTATTACTCATACAGAGCCATCCATAATTACTATTTTTTATGGCCAATCCAGATGGAACATCAACAGCAAATTTGTAACAATCAGTCTCATTGGTGTAATTTATTGCAGATGCATATGGTTCTCGTATTTCTCCAGAAATACCAGTTCCCAAAATCCCATCAACAATGACATCAGGTTTAAAATCAAAGTTAGTTGAACCTCCAGTCATTAGTTTTACAGAGGGCATTTTCTGCAAAATAGACCAATTCCAATTACTCTCTTCAGTTTTGATGTTTTCAGGATTTCCAAGAAGCATAACCGTTACTTTAGCACCATATCCAGCAAGGAAACACCCCCTAAAAATCTTAGAATCTTAACGAAAATCACACCATCAGATTCAGCGTATCAGAAAACCCTACTGTACAAGTTCAAAGCTCCTATCTATGAAAAATGTGGAATTTTGTAATTTTTGCCAGAAGACAAATCACGGATGCGTGTTTGTTTGTTTGTTATTTTTTCCCAGGGGTAATAGTATCAACCCAGTGGTCCAAGGATGTCGCAAGGGGGCTCATTCTAACGGAAATTAAAAGTTCTAGTGCTCTTTTTAAGTGACAAAAAAAATTGGAGCTTCATTGGTCTGGAGGGGGCGGGGGGGGGGCAAAGAAAACAATTGTCAAAATTTTTTATTCTCCTTATGTCTTTTTTGCAGACAGGAAATTACTCATACTCACAAATTGGATATATAAAGCAAGGATGAACCATTACAACATTGCCAAAATCAACATTTCTGAAGAAAATTTTATTACGACAAAGAAAATCTGAGGATTTTCTGAGGATGTCAAGAAATCGTACGGGGGGGCAATTTGGGGCAAGAAATCAGCTTAGGAGGAGCAATGCCCTCCTTGCCCCTGTGTGTTTTGTTTTCTCTCACTCTGGCATTGTGTCTGACTCCGTGTGTTTTCGTGTCTGGCATTTTGTGCTCAAGTGTGAAACAGTATTTTTCTATATCTGGGTTTTTGCCTCCTCTCTTTTTTGAAAGGTAATTTCTGTATCTTTTAGAAGGTTTAATTTTACAGGGGAAAATATATAAGGCGACTGGTCAAAGGGAATAAGGAAAATGGTTATGCAAGAAAATGTTTTAAATTCTATCTCCTTTCTAACAATAAAACGGAATTTTTTGAAATATCTTCCTGAGGTAAATACAAGTAAAGAGGAAAAAATACAGTATAATACAAGGGACGAACCAATCCAAATCTTAAACCCAAATATACACAATAACAATAATTAGTATAACCAATTATGTGTCAGATTGCTTCGACGATTTATGTAGAATAGAACACCGGCAGATCCAGGGGGCCCTGGGCCCCTAAGATTTTTTGGCGCCCACTTTCCCTGTTTTTTTTCTTTTTTCACTCTTTTTCAAAATAAATTTTTCCATTTGGTCAATTACTGGCACCTTTGTCACATTCCCCTGCTGGTTATAGCCAGCGACTAGCAAAAGCTCGGCCTCGGCAAAGCGTTGCTGCCCCGATAATGCGGCTCCGAGTGCACTTTGGCTGTTTCCTCTTCGTCCGTCTAGCGAGTCGGTAAACGCTTCGAAAAGTGTTAGAGCTTCCTCAAAAACGGGCTCAGCAGCCTCAAAACGTTCCGTCTCCAAGAGTAGCTGTCCCAGCGCTGCCAATGCACTGCCCAACGTATGATGTCCATCAGGATAGAGTTGCCGGCGGAGGTCAACCACATCCCGAAAGAGTGTTTCTCACTCTTTTTAAAAGAAAATTAGAAATTCCTCAAAGTTTTACAATAGCCAATTACAAATGTATTTTCTGAATAAGGTCCAATATGCTTTTGGTGACGACATAACCCTCCATAGTCCCTATATCTTATGTTAGGCAAATAAATATACCTAAGCATGATGAAAAATATACTTAAGAAACAAATTTTTTCATATTTTACATTAGGGGGAAATGGGGGTAAAGTACGGCGGGTCTGCATGCAAAATGTGTTAGGTACAATTATTCTGCATATTATGAAGCATGAGTTCTGGATCCGCCCCGTTTTCAGGATATGACTCTGTTGTCAGGATCTGACTTATGCAGAATCTGTCTGTTGTCAGGATCTGTCCCATTTTCCCATAGGATAAGTGTTTATTGGCAAACATGTTTGATTCATCTAAAACAAAACATAATTTTTTTATTCAGTTAATAGGTTCACATAGCTCAGGAACTTTTTCTGGATATAGCTGGAAATTGTTTTCCTTTTTGTTCTCTCTTAACAGGGTGAAAGGAAGTTTCATTGACATTTCTCTTGGAGTTACCCATGGCTATGTCGACCTTGGAGAAAGTTCTTTCTTTTCGCATAGTGAAACTGGAAGCGTAGCAAGGATTGTGAGCAACGCAAACATGTTTGGAAAAATCTGCTACTGACAGCTGTTGAGAGTCGAAATAGCCATCTTTGGCTTTTCCGTTGCTGTGTTCGACCAGTGGCTCTTCCAGACCCGGAATTCCATTTTCAAATCAGTACATGTGCCACATAGAAGGTTTTTGTGCTTCTCGTACCCTTCCATCAGATCGTTCCAGTTCTTGCTATGGGCAATTGTTGGAACTAACCCTATATTTTCCTTCTCCGTCTTGATAAATTCGGCACATCTCGACAAAAAAGAAAAAGAAGAAAAAAAAAAAAAACACTAACCCTATATTTTCCTTCTCCGACTTGATGAACTCGGAATTTTGTTCGACATGTGCACTTTTGTACTTGTCGCTTGACTTCGTCATGGAACTTTTCGGCATCAGATGCAGGTTTCTCTTCCCAGTCAGGTCGCAGTGCGGCCATAAATTCTTTCCAGTCTATATAACCTTCGGCATTTCTGTCGAACATGTTTGCCACCGAATGTTTTCTTTTAAATCATTCTAGGAATGGACGGTTCGAAATAAAAAAAAATGGAGGGAGTAATGAAAAGAAAAACATATTGTTCTTTTGAATTCATTGCCAAAGCAAAACGTTTGATGGGTAATTTTGTCTCTTAATACACATTTTGTCTCAGTTCTCTTGTCCACGGTTCATAATAAAGCAGCGACTAATTTAAATATTCCAGAAAACTTTCATAGGATATCAGAATTCTTTTGAAAATAAAACATTCAATCAGGGAAAAAAAAGCTCGAAGTAAAAAGCTGGTCTAGAATTTTACCTTATCCTGGCAAGAGGCCCCTTAGCAAGAACTTTAAAAAACAATTCCCTTTCTAGGTGGTATAAATTTTTATTAGTGATTTAACTAGCCTATTGAAGTGGTCTTTAGCTCTCCAACTAGCTTAGGCCACTGGTCATTTTACTGTAGGCTATTATTAGACCTTATTAATTGAGCAAAACGTGAGTTATTTCAAAACCACAGTCACCTAATTTTACTTGAAGGATTCCCAGAAGAAATCTACGGACCAGTAGGCCCAGTCAATAAGTAAAAGAGCCTTTAATCACATTCTTTACCATGTGCAATAATTAGAGAAAGAGTCAAACCTTAGCGTAAAGAGCGGGGCATTGATGAGGAATCAGCCTCTTTCATATACGAAGTAATTTCTGTTCGTTTTATGTTTTAATGTCGCTCCTTACTTTCAGTTAAAAATATCAACCAAGGTCAAGATTTCTGTAGATGAAATTTCAGTCATTTTGTGGTCTTTATTTGACCGAACGAAAAATTTTGGCGGTGTAAGAAAAAGACCTTAACACCACAACTTCACCCGTTTTAAGATTTATTTATTCATTTATATTAGTACCTGGTGTATGTTTTTTTTGCTATGATTGTCTATATAATTTCTGTTCGTTTTCGGTTTCATTCATTCTTTAAAAGTAATTTCTGGTCGTTTTGAGTAGGCTTAAGATTGCTATTTCTTCCGATCTTAAGCTTAATTAAATAAAATAACAAGTTTTTTTAAATGGAAGTAGGGAGCAACATTATAACTTAAAACGAACAGGAATTACTCCGTATATGAAAGGGGCTTTTCCTCTTCAACGCCTCGCTCTCCAGTGGTCCTAGAATGCCGTGAGAGGTCTCATTTTAACTAAAATTAAAAGTTCTAGTGCCCCCTTTAAGTGACCAAAAAATTGGAGGGCAACTAGGCCCCTTTCCACATTCATGTTTTTCCCAAAGTTACTGGGTCGAAATTTTGATATAGCCATTTTGTTCAGCATAGTCGGAAATCTAATAACTATGTCTTTGAGGACTACTTAATCCCCCACAGTCCCCGAGGGAAGGGCTGCAAGTTATAAACTTTGCCCATTGTTTACATATTTTATTGGTTATTGTAGAAACAGCTAATACAAAGACAACAGACAAAACCCTACACGTTACAAGCACCAAAGCACTTTTTTACTTCTCCGCAAGTTCCCCAAGTTGCTTTGATTCTGATAAATACATGTCGATAAGTGATGGTGTTGATATTTGGAATTCTAAGACCTTGAGAGCTGGGTCTGGTGGACACTTCAAAATACCCCTGTTAAGCAGTTTGCAATGGCATGATATTGAAAACTTAATACCCGCAGATTCGAAAGTCTACGTAGCAATAAGTAATGTAAGTAATTCGCGCATTTTGTTCTCTTTTCTTCTCTTTTATACTTGTTTTATGTTTACGGTCGTTTCGGTTTTTGTCTTCTACATATTATGAAACTGCTGAAAATACCTTTTTAATTTACATAACCGAATATGGGCACATGAATTTACATACTTCAAAATTTTTGTTCTGTTAATGCTTCTAAAATGGTTTTAAAATCTCTTTTCCTCGTGTCTTCACTTTTAGTCAACATGATTGCTAAAGTATTTAGTCGATCCTGATTTATTGTTAATATCACATATGTTTTTTATTACTTTTACAGCTTTAGAGTGCTAGAGAAAAGCCTCCCATGTTAGTCCTGGTGATGAGAAGAGGTGCAGTGGATCTAGTATATAGTTGTTTAAATATATGTTTCAAGAATTTTCAACAGCATCTGATATAATTGAAACTTCGCTTTTTAGGTACAATTTAGTGTAATATAATATTGTCTTACATTTAAATAATTTCCATAAAGATTTCGATATTATATATTCGTCTTCAGTAATATTTTTTGGGAGGTAGCTGTTATCGTGTGTGATAAAGACTTGTCCTTTTTGACTCTTCCAATTTTTTTGATCCCTTAAAAAGGGCACTAGAATTTTTCATTTCCGTTAGAATGAGCCCTCTTGCAGCACTCTAGGACCACTTGGTCGATACAATGACCCATGGGGAAAAAAAAACAAATAAACACGCACCCATGATTTGTCTTTTTGCAAAAAATACGAAATTCCACATTTTTGTAGATTGGACCTTGAAATTTTTTCTACAGGGTTCTCTGATATGCTGAATGTGATGGTGTGATTTTCGTTAAGATCCTATGACTTTTAGGGGGTGTTACTCCCTACGCTGCGCGCACTGCTGTTACTCGATGGCGACGTGATAGCGTACGGTATCTTCGATACTTCGGGCGACCGCTGGCTGGAGGCAGCCCAGAACCTGAGCCCTGGAGACACCCTGACAATGAGCGTGAATGGGGATGCATGGCATCGCATGCGCACGCAACTGATGGCGCTGGTGCCTGACAGCGACGAGACCTACGACATCGGCCAGCAGGCCGCCCGCGCTATGATCGAAGCGAAACGCGATCCGGTCGAGGTCGTGGCCATTCACACCGGCAACGCGGTCGGAGTTGCGCGTTGTCAAAGCGCCGTTCATTCGCCGGCGTGGCGTCCTGGCCCATGTCCGGAAGGTCGATATGGCCGGGATAAACGGTTGTGAACTTGGTGATCATTGCTTGCTCTCGCGCCGCCCGCTGCTGGAATGTCGGGCATGGTCACAGGTGTGGGCGCGGATCGCTAGTGGTTTCGTGTTTAACCAGATCGGTGGCGAGAGTCTTGTCCGGTTCCCTCTGATCGCCGCCGACAATCGCTCTCGGCACCCTTGAAAACACCAAAAGTCGCACCAAATTAAGGAGGGGGTAATCCCTTCATATAGAACTGATTTCTATTCGTTCTAAGTTTTAATTTTGCTCCTTATTTTCAGTTAAAATGCTTGTTTTTTTTTTTAATTTTTCATTGTTTTTCAAATATTGCCGGGAAATCTCCCTCCTCTCAAGGGAAGGTCCTCCGTGGAAGGTCCCTCCCACATAAAATACACTCCCCCATAAAAATCTCTTTCGGGTAATTTAGTCCTTGCTAACAGTCCAACTGTAAAATTTCTTGCAGAAATGTCAGCCTGAAAAATTCTTCTTCGAACAGAAATTACTCCGTATACGAAAGGGGCTGTCCCCTTCTCAACGTCCCGCTCTTTATGCTAAAGTTTGACTCTTTCTCTACAACTCAACTTTTTAAAACAATAAAAAACTTTAGCGTAAAGAGCAAGGTGTTGAGGAGGTGACCCCTCTCATATCTGGAATAATTTCTGTTTGTTTTAAGTTTTAATGTCGCTCCTTACTTGCAGTTAAAAAACTTGTTTTTTTATTTGATTTCTGAACGTTTTGAATTAATGCATGTTTTGATTTTGGCTCATCGTAGACATTTAAAAAGGAACCAAACTATACATTTCAAATCAAATGAGCCTTTTCTACAGTTCACACGACTACCCCATCCATAAAAACTTTATATGCCCCTAAGGCATAACTTACAACCCTTACCCCCAGACTCTTGGGGATCTTTGGATGCATTTGGGGAAAATACAACGTAGGGGGCGTGCGCCCTCCTCCCCCATCATTTTAACTCATAAAAAGGGAACTAAAGCATCTAATTTCCAAATATTCAGCCACACCGTTTGCTGGAACTGGCCAAGTAGACAAACAGTCTCAAAGCTCTTATTTTAAATCCCGACCGGATCTGGTGGTGACATTGGGGGGAGTTTTGGGGGAAACCTAAAATCTTGGAAAACGCTTAGAGTGGAGGGGTCGGGATGAAACTTGTTGAGAAAAATAAGCAGAAGTCCTAGATACGTGTTGGCATAATCGGAACGGATCCGCTCTATTTGGGGGAGTTTGGGGGGAGAGGGTTAATTCTGAAAAATTAGAAAAAAATGACATATTTTTAACTTACGAAGGAGTGATCGGATCATCATGAAACTTCATATTTTGACAGTCATGATTGTCTAATTATTTTGTTTGTTGGCATGGTTTTGTAATTTTTTGTATGATGAATATTAATCCATCAATTTATACCATATCTATATCTGCATTATTCATGTCTATACTATCTATCTACCCGTAGCTCAACTATTGAAGGGAATATGTATCCATATTTTATCTGTTGATGTCGTTGGGTTTAATTTCAGAACATTTGCTTATTTAAAATTTTCTTAATCTAATATGAAGCTATTAGATGCTTAGGTTCAATGAGAAATTATACGGGCAGTCAAAGTTGAATGTGGGAGAAGCGCCTAGCGACGTGACCACCGGCGTGCCGTCGACGACCAGCATGCGGTTGAGATACCCCAGCAGGCTGTCGACCCCCTCGCCAACCACGATGGTCTCCGGTTGCACGCCGTGGTGCTCGGCGAGCGCGTGGCGCAGATCGTGATTTTCCGGATCGCCATACTTCCAGACTTCGGCGGCCGCCGCCTGCATGGCGGCAATCGCCTTGGGAGAGGGCCCGAACACGCTCTCGTTCGCGCCGATCCGCGCCCGGAAGACCCGTCCAACAAACTTCAAAATTATATTTTTTCTCAAATTTAAAAATATCTTGAATTTCTATAGGAAGATTAGTAATCCCTTCAAAGTTGAATTCATTTTCATACAATCTAATTTGATATGCTGTCAACATGTCTATCATTCACTGGGTAAATATAAGAATTACTGACCAAAGAACACATTTACTATCATTATTATTATGCAAGCACTGTATTAGTGCAAGCTTTTTTGTTTTTTACAAATTCAGATAATTCTTTATTAAATCCTCCCACGTAATTTGGTGTTCTTTTCAATAAGGAGCAACATTAAAACTTAAAAAAAGAACACAAATTATTATGTTCATGAGGGGGTTGCCCCCTCTTCAACACCTCGCTCTTCACGCTAAAGTTTTTAGTACTTAAAGCAAAACAACTTATTGGGTCAATGTTGATATACCTGAACAATTGTTTGGGGTCATGAAACTATTGTCAATAGATGCATTTTGACTTTTGGACATCTTTTCCCTCTTGCAAAATTACCGCAAACCCCCCGTTATGGAGTTATTATATATTTGCATATTAGGGGGGGGGGGGTTCTTTTTTTTCTTTTTATACTCTTTTAACAGCTAATTAGTAGCAGCGCTTGTCTTTTGTCACAGCAGTCAGGAAAGTAACATTTTCTAGAGCTCCATGATGACACATTTTTTCGTTCATTTTCGTTCATTTTTCGTTCATTTTCGTTCATTTTTCGTTCATTTTCGTTCATTTTTCGTTCATTTTGCGCAGGATTTCACACACGTTCTTTGTTCTTAAACTTAGCACCCGCTAAGTGGCAAAACTACTTACAAGCATCGAACGTCTTTTGCATTGAAAATTGGTAAAATTTACATAATTCTTTCTTTTCTTTATTTTGTTATTTGGCATTATTTCCCTTAATCTACTCAATTTTATATGGGAGGAGTTTTCAGGGGACAAATCCCCGGGATGAATTTTTAGTAGGAGAATTCTACGCATGGGGAAATTTTCTTGGGAGTTTACAATGCCACCTCACTTTTACTATAGCCATTAGCACCAAAACTCCTTGTTGTTTTTCAATTGCTTCCTTTTCTTGGTACTTTTTCAAGGATTTGATACGTTTATTATACGATATCCTAATACTACTTTGGGACGCAGCCTCTTTAACTCTTTAAGAAAACAAAGTTTTTTTCATATTATTAGTTTATAAATCTAAGATTGAACACTCTTTTTATATGAACAGCAGGAATTAGCATTTCATTGTTAGAACGTGATAGTCCAGGGCAATTCGCTGCATTTAAATTTGAAACATTTCTTGAGCGAGTCTTCTCCTCGTGTCCAAGGGTTTTAGAATAATTTGTTGCATGGTAGCACCCTGGGGCACCGTTATAATCATTTTAACGTTTTCTGACGCTTCAAACCCCCGGGGAGGGACCGGAAATCTTGGAAAACGCTCAAAGCGGAGAGATCAGGATGAGACTCGGTGGGAAGAATAAGCACAAGTGCCAGATACGTGACTGACATAACCGGACCGGATCCGCTCTCTTTGGGGGAGTTGGGGGGGAAGTAATTCGGAAAAATTAGAAGAAATGAGGTATTTGTAACTTACGAACGGGTTATTAGATCTTAATGAAATCTGATATTTAGAAGGTTCTTCTGCTTTAGAGCTCTCATTTTTAAATCTCAACAAGATCTGGTGACATTGGGGATGCCAAATTAAACGAAGAATAAATAAAGGAACGGTCTAAAAATACTTTATTTTTACACAGTAAATGTGTCCTTAAAGGATTACTTTTACCGTACCTAAACTCCTATATTATTTTGTGTTTTTAATAATGCGCTAGTTTTTTTTTTGTAATCTTACAAAAATAGTAATCTATTACCAGTTTATTTATTTTCATTAGTTTTATTGATATATTTAGATAGGCTGTGAACAAATAATTTTTGTTTGTCTTAAGTTTCAACTTCGCTCCTTACGTCCCTCGGAAAAGCTACTAGCTTTCGTAGCTTTCCAAGTACTCCGCCTACTTTTCATACTCAGTCAAAACTATACAAACCATGTAGTTCTTTTTTTTACATTTATTTTTTTTCCAAGATCAGATCCAAATTCCAGGATCTGGCTCCAAGATCCAGATGTAAGTTCATCCAAATTTTATAGGACCTACATACACAGGTCTTACATGCTGAAACCTTTCTGGGGTAGAATTCTAGATAAGGATCTTTAGTCTGTCTTGGAAAGTGGCCAATTCAAGTGAATGAAACATTCAGAAATTACAGCTATTGCTACTGCGTAAGCTAAGGGTTTTAAGTTGAAGCTTTTAAGGAATATTTAGGCAGATGCTGAACTAAATCAAAACAAACTATGAGCATGTGGACTTTCAAAAAGGTGACAAAGCCATACATGAGGAACAACACACATTATTAATTTAGACTTTTAAGGGTAAGTTGTGGTGGATTTTGAACTAGCCAGAAGGCACTATGTGTATTCTTTTAATACTACCAATACAGTTACTACAACTAATGACGCTAAGGGTATTAAAACCGAAACTTTTAGGATTCATTTTGTTACGATTTTAGGAAGCGGGCAAACATTTCGGAAGGGGGGGGTCAAACCCCCTAACCTCACCCTAAATAATGTCTTGCTGCTAAATCGCCTGGAGACGTACACAGGCACCTCGGGTGCCGGGGACGTTGGAGCTAAGCCCCCGTCGGCACCTTAAATTTTCTTGAACTTCTAGGCATTCATGATTCAAACTATAAATTAAAATTATTTTGTTTTTAAATTATTGCCCCCATGCCTGATATAGCTCCAAAAATACAGCTCCTTTCAATTCCTATACTTTTTTTACACTTTTCTGAATAGAAGCCGTTCCAGTACGTGTTTGGGGGTGGGGACTAATTAATTTCTTCTATCAGGGTTGAAACTACAGAAAAACCTGATTTAACCCTATTGTCATGAAATTTTTTCCATTTTGGAACATGTTTTATAGGTCTTGAACATTCGAAAGGCATGGTTATCCCTGTTTTCTCAAAATGGAATAGAATTTGTTCCATAATTCTCTATAATTCCATTACAATCCACATTTTATCTTTATTGTTTAAATGAATTAACCCCCCCAGAAAATCATTTGATAGTATGTACTACCCTATTCTTCTCGGGAAACTGGAGCATATAGAAATAAGAGGCTAAACTCTGGAGTGATTCAGATCGTACTTGAGGGACTGCAGGATTTATTTGGGAGAAGACCAAGGAAAAAATGTAGTCGTCAATTGCGGTATACTCAAAAGGTCATTATTAGGACCAATACTGTTCCTGATTCAAGTTAACGATCTCTTTTGAATATTAAACCTGGCACGCACTATTCTTTGCTGCTTTAAGCTATATCACGATGAAGCTTCTGATCTGAACACGGATCGTTTTTCCCATGGACAACTATATGTTGCATGTTCAAGGGTCGGTAAACTTGACAATCTATTTATATGCACAGACAATGGGACAGCGAAGAATGTTGTATATTCGCAAGTTTTAAGTAGTTAATTTATATTGTATATGTATATCTATCCCTCTATCTATCTATACAAAAATATGTTGTATGTATGCATGTTTGTTTGTTTGTTAAAAGAGGGTTTGTATATGACGTCATTATAAGTACATAAGGCTTTGTATATGCATAGACAATGGGTACTGCTGGAGTTCATTAATGGTGTATGGAGGGAGGGAAAATTTCCTGATGTTTGGAAGTATGGTGAAGCAGTAATGCTACCAAAGCCTGGCAAAGACCTATCAAAGATTGAAAACTACAGATACATTACCCTTCTCCCTGTTTTGGGGAAAATTACGGAAATGATGGCGAAAAAGAGACTGAAAACTGTGATACAACAGAAGAAAATTTTGAAAGACATTCAGTAGGGCTTCAGAAAAAATAGAAGCGCAGAAGACAGTCTTCTGTGCTTCAAATAGGAGCTATAGAGCCTTTAAGCAAAATTTAACACATAAATTTGGTTTAAAATCTAAGACTACTTTCATTTGCTTATTGTTTGACTCATTTCTTGAAAACTCATTTTTGGCACATTATTGTTTATTTTTATGTAAAACCCAGATACTTAAGATTTTATAAGATTATTTGAAACTTTGGAGCCCCCTTGCCCATCCCCTTAAGAGAATTTCAAAACTTGAGACCCTATAAGTTAATTGAAATAAGAAACTAGCACTTCCTTTTTTTATCAAAGATCAATGGCGCCAGTTTCCATCGTCTTCTTCACCGCTCTGTGCCGTGTTCAGGAGATCAACGTCGACCGCGTCCGCTGCTTCGATCCGCTGTTCACGGAAGCGGATCAGATCGCACTGTCGCAGCTAGGGGTGACTGTGGAGACTGAAAACAAGGTCGGCTGACCTCAATTCCGGCCCGAGATCCGAGTTCACATCCTCTCCTCTCCCTCCAGAACTGCGAATACGCGCCACGAGACGACGCCCCGCTTCTACTCTACCTTCCACACTGCGGAATCACTCTTCATGAGCGTTTGCTGCCTGCAATCCTTTACCCATCCCAGATGATTTGGAAATATTGCACGTGGGAATTTCTGTAGAATGTAAATTCAGAGGCACCTAGTGCTACAAGGCCAATTTTGTGTCTTGACATTGATTTTGCACTATATGTACAAAGCCAAAGGCAAAAATTCTACAATATGCCTTTCTCATTAGAAAAAGGTGTCAATTATACAAAAGTATGTGACTTTTCCAGGAATAAGTTTTCCAGAAAAAAAAAAGTTTCCAGGAAAAAAATTTGAATATTCGTTTATGTTATTCTTTCGCACCGGAGAGCAAGAGATAGGCCGCGGCGAAGATCAATGCTCCCAACGCGGCCCATTTCTTTATCGGATACCTCAAGGTCAACCGACGCGACAGCGATAGCGCCGAACGCAATCCCAAGAACACCACCCCCGCGACCAGCCCCATGTGGAGGCACGAGATCGCCAGCAGGTGCGCCAGCCCGGACGCCCTCATGGCATCCAACACCTCAGTCGGCAGTGGGCCCCGTTCGTCGGTCAAGAGCGCCGAGGCAAGCGCGCCGGACGGGCCCGGCAAGGCCTCGGGAGGGGAAACCTAAAATCTTGGAATACACTTAGAGTGGAGAGATTGGGATGAAACTTGGTAGGAAAAATTACCATAAGTCCTAGATACATGATTGACATAACCGGAACGGATCCACTCTCTTTGGGGTAGTTGGGGGAGGGTAATTCTGAAAAATTAGAAAAAATGAGGTATTTTTAACTTACAAATGGGTGATCAGATCTCAATGAAATTTGACATTTAGAAGGATATCGTGTCTCAGAGCTCTTATCTTAAATCTTGACCGGATCTGGTGACGTTGGGGCCACCTATAGATAAACTCGGCGTCGGAGTCTATGAATATTTGTCTTTTCGCTGAAATTTGAGATTTACCGACATCTTTTGCTCAACTGTGATCTTCAAAAGTAAATCTTATATTAGCAGCTTCCCAGTCAAAAGCAAGGGTTTCCAACTTGACACACCATCTGGGTTACCATTGCAGTAACTTTTATAGATTAGCGAATAAGATGAGCATAATATTACAATAATAGGATTAGTGAATAAAGGTGATAACACTGGAAGAATATATATCTATCACTACTTACAATCGAAAATGGATAAATTACAACGACAAAGTACCTCTTTCTTCTTCATTCATAGCAGAGGAGTAAAGTAGTAACATTCATTGTCAAATATTGTGCATTTGACATGGAATAAGACCGGTTAAAAAAATTCCATTTAAACAGAAAATTGAAAACACTATTTTCATCTAAACGAAAGCAAAGAACACCAAATAGCACTGAGGTAAAAGTAAATTTTTTTCTTAAATGTATTAAAAAGCTTGTACATAAAAATTTTCTGACAAAAAAAAAAAAAATATCAGAAATTAACTACACGTTTGATAAAGTCAGCCCCGCTCACCGGGTGGCGGAAGACAACCACATCGCCGCGTTCCGGCTCAGAACCAAACAGACGTGTGTTTTCACCGTCAAAGACCGAGCACTCGAATTGCGTAATCGACCGATTACCCTCCCGGGCTGCCTCAACCAGGTCTTCTAAACGCTGGTAGATCAACCAATCAGCACCCACATACTCAGCAATTTCATCCGTGCTGCGATTGTGGGCAACAAACTCTATCGGAACCGGAAGATCGATGCCATAGACGTTGGGTACATGAACTGAAATGATGCAGCCACCAACCTTAGTAGCAAGAATGATAGCACTGATGTACTCTGGTGTTTGGTTTCATTCCATTATGGTGTGCTAGTGTTGTTGTATGGTAGTGCTACCAACCATACAACATAGTGCATAATTAAATGTTGTAGTTATGAAGCAATCAACTCTGTCATCCACAGAATCAACATAATCATTAAAAGTCTATAGCTGTAGGTAGCTTAGACATCAAGTGTTGTTCCATGTATACTCTGTTGCATGGTTTCATTACATGATGGTAACGAACAGGATAGTCGATGGTGTCTTTTAGAGAGTTGAGAATCCTATTATTATTCTACATATGAAGTTGGCGGCTGATATCAATTTGTTGCTGTAGTCTGAACCCGCCGATAAACAGAAATTATGTCAGTACAAGGCAAACGAAACATGCATACACGGTGACAACAGGTATTCAGTTTGAGATAACAAGAGCAGTAAGTATGTTGCCACATTTCCGTGTTACGTTGATTGCATAGTAGTTTGATTAAAAGATGTACTAATTCCCTTTGCAATTCAAAGATAAGCCAAAAAGAAATAGAAAGATAACTTATTTATTATTTTTTGGGTAAAAAGTTTGTCTTAATTTCATCGCTTTGCATCTGTGAAGGATTTTTGTAAGCCAATCGAATTTTTACTCATTTCTGGAGAGACAAATAGTCCTAAGTTCTTAAAAACAGACTCGTTTTAAAGCCCCCTGTGTAAAATCTAAAGCCGATAAAAATAACAAAAAGTTAAATTCTCTCTAATTTGCTCTTCTGGGTGAAAGTTTGTGCTAGCAAAACACGCGAAACTTTTGGAGTCCTGGCAAGTGATGAGCTTATTGAACTTGCAGGTCAAGACTTTGAACCTTATCGTGCCGTTCTGAAAAATCTAAAGAATCAAATTGCTGAAACAGTGACCCATTTAGGCGCAAAAATTAAGAAAAAGCGCACTGATTCTGAAGATTTAATCAAAGATATCGCACAGATCAAACACCCAATCGAAGTGTGTTATCGCTCGCTTATTAAGACCAACATGAAAGTGGTTGCCGATGGCTTGCTGCTTGATGTGTTGCGTCTTATAAATTGCTTTGGTCTGCGCCTTGCTGGGTTTCTCTTTTATTATTATGTTTGAGCTGAGAGGGGTGCTGTAGTTTATTTTGGCCTAGGTGCCACCAACCCCAGGAACAGTCCTGCATGTCATGCCTCATCAAGGTACCAAAAACAGTGCATCAAGCAATCTATCCATTTTTTTCTTTGCTAAATTAGGCCTATATAAAAAATACCACTGAACAAATAATCAGATATTTGATTGATAAAATTCTAGTCCATTGACTTCTTGTTATCTTGGAAAGTTGTTGGGCTAGAGAATTGAAACTTTCAGGGATGTGGAAACACTCCCGAAATTCGAGTGATCTTTTTTTTTCAGAAATCACAGCATTAGATTCAGCATATCAAAGAACCCTACTGTAGTGGTTTCAAGTTCCTACCTACAAACATTTGGTATTTTTTTTTTTTTAGCAAAAGTAAGATCACAGATGCTTTTGTTTCGTGTTTTTTTTTTCAGGGATGATCGTATCGAGCCAAATGCCCTGGAATATCAGGAGAAAGCTCGTTTGAATGGAAATTATAAGATGTAGTGGCCTTTTTAAATGACCATAAAGATCGAAGGGGCCAGGGGGCCTGTTTCGGTCAGGAACGCATCGTTCACCGACGCAGAGAGTTCATTGTTGACGGCCATGCCGATATCAATCAGCAGGGTGCCCCATTTCGGCACATTGACTGTCAGCGACATCGGAAAGGATTCATAGCGCCGTTCAACCGGGCCGGTAAAGACCTCTTCCTCCGGCTCGGGCTCGGCAATGTCCAAAGCAATGTCCATCGGGCTGGTCATCACAAAATGACCCACCCCATAGGCGATCGAAAACAGCACAAGGGCTGTGATGGCGGGCGCAGGTACCATGTCGCAGTATGACATTTTAGGAAGGAATTATGAAAACGAATTTACAAGAGACAGTACGTTGAATTAAGCCATTCAACATCCCTCTGCGATCTTGTGGTAGCCTGCTATTCCTTGTTGGAAGAATTCGAACCTAACTAAAAAGGGCTCTTACTTTGCCTCTTACTCACTCGGACTATATGTCTTAGCTTTTTCTACAATTAACCATGGATTGATGCCACGATCGGTTTGTGACTCTCTTTCATCACGTTTTTCGTCTCAATCTAGCGGAAAGACGTGAAAGATCTTGCCAACGTTCTGGGAAAAGTAGCCGTTCTGTTTGAAGCACTGCGGAAGCGTCACGACGTCGGGAATCGCGTCGCGAAAGTGCTTAGTCAGATTGTACTGCGTCAACGTGTTCGGCCGGCGACCGGTCAACAGACTGCTGCGGGCCGGGTTGCAGAGTGCTTGGGCGCAGTACGCCCGATCAAAGCAAATCCCGCGCTGCGCCAATCGATCCAAGTGCGGGGTCTTGGCCAACGGGTGCCCATAGCACCCCAAATCACAACGCAAATCATCCAGCTTACGGATGTTTATAGTAATTTATGGATGTTTTTTTGTTGTTGTTGCTTTTTTGTTTTGTTTTTTTCAGTTTTATCATCAGTTTTTACTTATATGTCATAATACTTCCTTTCTTTTGTTTTAATTTAGTTCTTACTAAGACCACTTTATGTAGCCATTCCAATGTCAATGCAAAGTATTAAAAGGCTCATATTTACCAAACTTTGAATAATATGACATATCAAAGCCAGATCCGACTAAAAGAGAAAGAAAGAAAAAGAAGAAGGCAGAATCTAGCTCGTCGCTATTTAAAATTGTGAGCCAATTAAACTTGATTTGTTCTTTTTTGTGAAATTTTAAGCAAGGAAAAAGAATTAGGTTTTTTAGTCACAAACTTTTGTATAAATAAACTGCTTTTCTTTAGTCGCCCTTAGAAGCAACACATGTGGCTGTGATGCATTGTTCAAATACATAAAGATAATGAACACCCAGAGACCTTATGTTATCTTGAGAAGTCTTTTTATTAAATTTTAGTAGATAAAATATTGTTTTTGGTTATCTATTTGTTACCATAGAAAAAACCACTGAAAAAAAAATATATAGACTTTACCACCTGAGAGCAAAAGTTTTGGTCTGTCATTTACTTTAATGTTTTTCAATCTTTCGTATGGTCTTTGTTGGGTGCTTTGGTCTTCTCTCGTTTGGGGCTCGGTTAGACTCGGTTAGGTCTGTTACTAAGATAAAAAAAAACAATTTTATCCTAATCAACATCCCGCCATTTCCCACGAGAGCGTAATGAGTCTATTCCGATAATTTGATTTCATACAGTTCGTGGTAACGAACAGTAAGTAAGGAGTGACTTACAAAAAAGAAAACGATGGAATACAATAAAGGAAGAAAAACAAAACAAACATGTGACAGAGATGTACACAAATTACTAAGTATGCCAAATCTAAAATAGTACGCCCTTCCACGGGTGTGAAGAGGATTAGTTACTCAGTTACTGTAAAGGTTCATTCCTGCCCTGAACTGGTTCCGCCCCAACAAAACGGTTACCGATGTACCTATTCTTGAACCACCGAGGGGCATGAAGCAAATCCGTTGACTTTTGAATTAAAAAGGAACAGCTGTGGGAATCAAGTCATGCTCAGTCATTCCCCCTGATAAGCAGTGGCTTCCTCTTGATGTAATGGCGTCACCCCACCAGATTTTAATGAAATTTGATATTTAGAAGGATCTTGGCTTTAAAGTTCTAATTTGAAATTCCTACCAGATCCTGTGACATTGGGGGGAGTTGGAGGGGGAAATCGGAATTCTTGGAAAATGTGAAAATTGGGGTATTTTAATCTTACGAATCGGATCTTAATGAAATTTGATTTTTAGAAGGAATTCATATCTCAGAGCTCTTATTTCAAATCCCAACCAGATTCCAGATGCCTGGTTCTAGGCCTTCCCACTTCAGCCTTTTCTAGTATCCAGTATCCAGCATCAGTTGTATATGTGCTTAATTATCAATTCCTTACTATGACCATAGTTCTAAATTTCATCCTTATTGCACACTACTTTATCTCATTTTAAATTAGAAAGACCCATGAATTGGAAGAACTTCTTAATCCCGATTACTGTTTTATTTTTTACGCTGCCCAGCCTTGCGCAAGACCTTACGCGAGGGCCTTATTTACAACTAGGAACCCCCAATAGCATGATCATAATTTGGGGAGAAAATCATGGGAGGATTTTATAAGGACATACGATTGTTTTCTTTACTAGAAGGTATTTTGCTTGTCTTAGCACAGTTGTCGACTGTTTCAGTTGCACAGTTGTAGCACAGTTGTCGACCAAATTTCTAATCGGAAATTTCAAGACGCTAATACTTCATAAGATACGAAATGCTTGACCTTACTTTATCTTACGACAGATTGCTTCATCAGCTAGTTCGATATTTGAAGTTGGAATATTTATTTATGCTTTAATTCCCTAAATTGTTTACTACGTGGAAGAGAGGAAGGAAGCTATGAGCAAAGGTCCATCCCTTAGAACGGTAAACCCCCCCCCCCCAAATACAAACCTCTAAAAAATCAAACTAAGAAGAATGAACAATGCGATACTAAAGGCTAAAACGCGGAAATTGATTCTTCTTTCCTTGTTTTGTTCTTGTTGTTTTATTTACATCTAAAAACTAATAGTAAGTAACATTTAGAACACTAATAACCTTTACATATTTGCTATATTGAGATGAAAAGGGTTACTAAAGTACTTACTGTTTTGGTAGTTGGAATCCGTTGCACCAAGTGCTACGAGAGGATTTTGAACCAACTCTTTCTTCAATATTCTTCAGCATATTTATAAGCAGAAAGAGAGCATGCTCTCTACATAAGCCTTGCTGGTACCCTAACTGAAGAAAAGAGGTGAAACAATTTTCTTCAATGCCTCTTATCAAAATGGCTCAAAGAGCTTAAAAGTACTACAGGAGATGGTTTGGGGTGACAAAAACTGCACAGAGAAGCGCCTTTCCCCCCCATTTTAAGGATGGGACCCATTTTAAGGATTTGTCCGAAACTAACCCATTACAGAAAACACAAAACCCACCACATAAACTGGATATGCTCTTGTGAGTAGAGAAATTTTTAAGAATTTAGACCATGACGATTTGGTTGGCCATCATGGGATTTTTATTTCCTAACTTTGCTGTACCTTTTGGTTCACAGTTGACGTTTTGTGGCACAAAAAAGCAAAACACGGCTTTTTTGTGTCTTGATAGCTTTTTATTTACCCAACTGGGAAGTAAAAGGAGCTTTCTTTCTATACTTTATGACCTACAGTCGATACGATCAACCCAGGATTGAAACTGCTGTCTGATAATGATAGCCTTGCTTACTGGTCAAGCTTTCCGGGCTATCCATTTGAGAATAAGGATTGAAACGCTCAAGTCTTTAGATTTAAGTCCTTTTATGCTCCTCTTTCCGGGCTATCCATTTGAGAATAAGGATTGAAACGCAGAAGGGACAAGGCGCCTATACAGGCAGACGCTAACTTTCCGGGCTATCCATTTGAGAATAAGGATTGAAACGGCTAAAATGTATCGTTTTTCTGTCAGTTGAAAACTGCTTTCCGGGCTATTAATATTCTAACTGCATATTTCTTTGATCTTTATTTTCGTTTATCATTACTTTGAACATTATTCAGAACCCTTTGCCTTAGCTGCTTTGATTGTTCTTGTCACTTTTGATGTTCTAGTTTATTCATTATTACCCGTTGTACATTTACATTTCTCAGGTCGTTCTCTGGATCTTGTATCATCTGATTTTCCGATTTGTTCATTTTGAGCCTACGGCTTTGTCCTCTTTTCCTCTTTTTTGTGCTCATTTTGTACTTCCCTTAATTTATGTTTTTGACATGTGGTTTCTTCCTTATGAGTTAGATTTTATCCTAAAGGATCTTATAGAGTTTGATGTTTGGAGTCCGGAGCGTATATGTGTGCTGAACCAGGTGCTGAGAATCATGCAATCTCCAAAGGATAAACTTTTTCGGATAGCCAACGCATGGCTGCTTTCGTTAGAGCCAGCTATCAAACAATCTTAGAAAGTGTAGTTTCCTCTGATTAATCTTTTTCAGAAACAATCCCAATAGCCGCTCGCTGCATAAAAGGAGTTTAAAAAATATAACCTCTCCCAGGAGTTTGTCAGGAAAATGTTTTTTTTTCAAAAAATGCTTAACGATATAATGGGAATGAGTCTCCATCATTGAACTATTGCATGCAACTTTTACGTCGTGGCGCAAATGCATTTACTCTATTTATTGGTATAGGCAATTAGCTCACGCATCCAAAGCGTGAAATCAGCGGCATTTCAGTGTTCCTCTGAGAACTGTTTGTGCCTTTGAGTTATTAAACAAAAAGAAAACAGGTTTTTTTTTCAACTGAAGGTAAGGATCAACATTAAAACTTAAACGAAAAGAAATTATTACGACGTTAAATGATAGTTATGACAAAACATCAAAATGCAGAAAAATGATCTACGAAAGATATTTGAAATGAATGCTGACCACATAAAATGCCTGCAGCTTTATAAAATCCTCTGTACGGTAAGAAAAACAGCATAATCAAATCAATCAAAATATATCAAAAATATATATATATTAGTCCCAGCCAGAAGTGCATCAAGCCAAAATAATTGAGGAATTTATCGTCTGGCTGTCCTCTTTGCATTTTTAAAAATAATTGCTAATAATGAATATGATTGTTTACTTGAATGATTCAGAGCAAAATAAATGTTTGATACCATAATGAAAACCATGACAAGTAATGCTTCAACCTTCACATTAAACCAGCACACCTGTTAAAATTCCTCAGTGCCCAAAGTCTTTTTAAAGTGATCCCTTTAACCCAACCTTAGCTGCAGAATCTATTTCCCAGAAGCTAGCGCCTTGTACGGACGCAGAAATAACTAGCGCTAATTGAACTGCATACTCTCGATCGACCATACCCCCTCGAAAACTAAAACTTTTGAAATAGGAAAAGAGCCTTTAATCGTTTTAATGTTGCTCCTTGCTTTCAGTTTGGAAAACTTGTTTTTTTTGTTTTTTTTTTGTTTTGTTTTTTTTTCATTTAATTTCTGATCATTTTTTAAATAATACCGGGAAATCTGGCTGCACCTTCACGGATAAACTTCTCCCCATCTGGTGAAAATGTTCCACATAACATCTCCATGCGTAAAATTGAGTAGGCAAAGCGATATCAAGACACACAAAAAGAATTCTTATAGGAACTCAAGGAAACTCTCTCAGTATAAAATTTCCGCAGAAAGTTTCACCTAGGTCATCACCGATCAGTCAAATTTTATTAGTTGTTCTACCGTCAACCAGTCACTAGACCACTGATCTTTGATTTTTGCCTTTTCTATAATAGAATGTGCTCTGTTTTGAAGACGTTGAAGGGCTTCTACTTTTGTGTTGGAGAGAGACCCCCAAATGACGTTTGCATATCGTAAATGACTCTCCACAAGGGCATGGTAAATGTTAACCAGCTGGGATTGCGGAACGATTTTCATTAGCTTTTTCAGAGACCATAGTCCACCGGAAACTTTCCCTCTAACTGCCAGCCTCTTCTTGATTGCGTGACCCTTGTGTTTCAGGAGCGGATCTTAAAGAATTTAAACTTTATAAATAGTCGCTAAGCTCCTCATTTTTAAGCTTTAATTGACCCTTTTTGAATTTGCTAGTTTAATCTGTGCTTTAATTTTCATGGCATGCTATGTCCAATATATGTGTATACATGTTTTTTAATCTTTTATTTAACTTTTTTTTATTTAACCTATGATTGGTGTTTGTTGGTTAATATGTTGAACCTTGGCGTGTTTCTTCTTGTCTTTTTTTTTACCCAAATTATATATTTGTCATCTTTTGCGTCTCTTTGCTTTGTCTTGTCTCACGCTGAGCTGAAAGAAACTAACGAAACAAAAAAGGTTCTATAACGCATCAATGAATGAAAAACTTGAGCGGTAGGGGATTTATCATACAAGCGCCCAGTTTTCTAAGCCACTTCTCTTTTATTCGGAATAGTCTTCGAAGAAATTTTATCGCTGATAATCAGTTTGATTGATCCTTTAAAAATAATTTCAAAGTCAATTTTTTCTTTTGGGGGGGGGCCTAACTATAAGGGGGAGAAGAAAATGCAAGAATACAGTATCAACTACGGAACAGGTAAGCTGCAGCTGAAGAAGAGCGCGTCCCTTATCGGACTGACGACCCGCCCCGAGATGGATGCTGCGATGGAGGCCTCATGCCGCCAGCATCGGGTGCGAAAGGCGAGTACGGCGAACCGAAAGTTCGGCAAGTTCGAGCTCCATATGGCCGACGGTGAGCAAGCCGACGACCAAGACATCGACCGCACTCTCGACGATTTGCGCGCCTCTAGCGCCGTCAAGGTCGGGACCCATGTCTCTCTCCACTTTCTGAAACCACAAGATTTTTTCTTTTAGAGCTTTATCTACAGTATTACTAAGTCTAAAAAGTATCACCATACTAAGTAATTTACTTCTTACAGAAACCAAGCTAATGCCTCTATGATTTACACACTCACTCTTATTACCTTTCTTATAGAGGGGTTTACCTTTAAGAGGGGGTATAATTTTACCTTAAAATTTAGCTAATTAAGAGGAGTATAATTTTCCCTTAAAATCGGTTCTAACTTAAATTTTAAAATATTTTGGGTTAGCAAAGGTGCTCCGAGAATATCTTTGTGCTTTCCAACAGCCAATACTATATGGAAGCAATGGGCAAAGTTAATAACTTACTGCCCGTCCCCGGGTGCTGTGAAGGATCAAGTCATCCTCAAAGACATAGTCATTAGATCTTTCAACTGTGCTGAAAAAATAGCTATCTCAAAATTCTGATCAGAAAATTTTGGGTAAAAAAGGGGGTGGTTGGGGGATTTAATGGCCCCCTAATATTTTTGGTCACTTAAAAAGGGTACTAGAACTTTTGATTTTCGATCAAATGAGTCCTAATTGTTTGCATAAAAAAAGAGTCAGTAATTTCTCTCTAACTCCAACTATTTTTGAATTTTGAAGCAAGTATGTCAAGTGAACATGCACGTCCACTTCTTTTTTCTAAACTTATTTTAACGGAATAAATGTTAAAAAATCACACATGAAATAGCAGAATCTTGCATATCATTTACCCATTGTAACCACAGAATATAACATTATCAGCTTTAATCGCAAAAGAAATTTGAAACTGATACATTTGCATAGCTTAGTTCTAATATTGAGCTCGATATCAGCAAGGAAATTTGTAGCCAACGAATATTCCAGGCGTCTCCTATTCCATTTATTTTTTCTCCACTTTTTCCTCTCTTTTTTTTATAAATATTTTGATTTCCTTTGCTTATAAACATCGGAAACAAGAAGAACAACAGGGAATTTATTTCGTAAGATAGTGGAAATCTAAGTTGAATGAATATTTCGTGCCTCTAGCCTATTTACGCTCCACTTAGCTGATTTAAAGATAAAAGTACTGAACTTGGTATAGGCCTACCCTGAGATTTCTATGAGTTGGAATTTGCTATCTGTTTGGTCATAAAATGGCCCATAAGTTGACATGGTATTCCCATGTTGGTAAGACAGCAAACTTTATTGATTATGTTATTGTAAACCGAAGACTAGCAGGGTCAACACAATATATTAGGGTATATAGGAGTGCTGTTATTGATGTTAAAACTAAAGATCAGCATCTAGTGGTGTCTAGGAATAATTTAAAGCTGAAATTTGGGAAGGATAACTGTCTCCGGAGAAGTTGAAAATGTGGAAGATGGTCGGAATAATTTATGAAGCTGCTGATGGTGTCTTAGGGATGGGTATTAATGGTTTGTTGCGAAACCACGAAGCCTTTTTTTCCTTACACTTACAATGTTCATGCATGCTGATTAATTGAAACCCTCCATTTTTTAAGTCGGTTTTGATTATCCCGAAACAGAATAAAATAGATAGAAATTGCAGCCAAGAATGTTGAATTCGACACAAAATTGACTGTTTAATGGAAAAATCTTACTTTTTAAAATTCCTTCTTAAAATATAAGGAAAACTATTATTTAAGTACAATTTTTTTTTTAGATTCCTTTGCCTCGCGGAAAAAGACGGAATTATCATTTTTCAATGGAAGTATCATGGAAATATTTTCAAAATCCTAGAATGTGCCCCAGTTTGGGAGCTTGTTATTCAATATCTTGGGTGGACAAAAAACAGTATCTTGGACTTGTAATTGACGAAAGCTTATCGAAACGTAATCAAAAACTACAATTAAAGATTTCAAGGTGTGTTGGTTTAATGGGAAGGTTGAAGCATTGCTTACAATACTCTAAATTACGAAGCATTTATTTTGCTCTGATTCATTCTAATATCAATTACTATTCCCTATTTTAGTGTAATATGTGCGTTGAGTCATTCGAGTGTTTAAACTTGTTGCAAGAATAGTTTTTATTCTAGACTTGTGAATGCAGGTTTGATGTACCTTATGAGTCAACCTCGACCTCTGTGGTTGTTGTAACTTCACTGACAATATTTTCATATTCGCAATTACTCTCATGGGCCAGATATTTTATCCAGATCACAACTTTTAGAGGGACACCAATTGGTTTAGCAATTTTAAGTGCAGGAGCTTCAATGCTCCTCTACCACTATCAGAATATTCCACTTATGAGTCAAGCTTTTGAAAATCTGGTAAAAACCACTGAAGTGATGAAAACGATGGAATGATTTTTATGCCAGTCAAGCTTTTGAAAATCTGGTAAAAACCACTGAAGCAATGACAACGATGAAACGATTTTTATGCCAATAAAGCTTCTGAAAATCCGGTAAAAACCATTGAAACGATGAAAACGATGAAACAGTTTTTATGCCAGTCAAGCTTTTGAAAATCTGGTAAAAAAAAAGATTGACACTTTGAAAACGATGAAACCATTTTTATGCCAGTCAAGCTTTTGGGGGTAATGAAATTATTATAAAAGCCAAAGATTCAAATAGTGATTTGAAGAAACAACTCCGTGAAAAAGAAGAGCAAATCAAGGTAGGTGGAAGTCTGCTATCTTTGCAATTTTCTGTGTTGGAAGCCCTCCAGCTCCAACAGCTTAATAATATCTATACCACTTTTTTCATGTTCATTGATAATCGGTTTTCAGATTCCTATAAATTTCTGATCAATGCATTGTAGATTGTTCTGGTCGTTTTCCTCTTTTTGGCAGAAAAAAACCTTTTGTTTGAATAATTGGGTAGAACCTTAACGATCAGAGCCTCAAAAGTGACTTTTTCAGGACTAGCTTAATTTTTTTTACGTTTAATACTTAATCGAAAGATTTTTATTCCTTTCTTATGACTATTTTATACTCAAAAGATAATTCAATAACGTTCCTGATAATTTAATATGCAGTAATTGCCATACAATTATTTTTGTATTTCCTGCTCAGATGAAATCCCCTCAAAATATGGACCGCGTAATCATGGATGCGTATGAACCACTCTTCACGGGCTATCTTAAGCACATGTGTCATGGGTCTAGTTGCCCTTTATCATTTTGTGTCTTAAATAGATTTGGAACTTCCCATTTTCAATCAAATGAGCCTCATCTAAAGTTTATTCCACCACATCCTCCATAAAAATTTTACATACCCTCGAGGTATAGCCTACTACCCTTGCCCCAGGGCTCTGGTGGGTTATGTTAACCCGGAAGAGATTGTTATATATCCTTTGGACAAGTTTGAACAGAATAGCTATCTCACAATTTCAATCAGATGCATTTGGTGAAAAAGAGTAGTTGGGGGGGAGGGGGGCTTTTTTTTTTTTTTTTGCAAGCTATTTGGGACTTGGCTAGCGACAGAGCATGAAAGTGAGTCAGTGAGCAAGGGATGTTGAAAGCAAATAAAATAGGGAATCAGCTACTATATAACTAAGTTATAGGATATTGATAAGAGCCAAATGTTACTCTGCAACATAATAATGGTCTTTAAGTGGGCCATATTTATGCCTCCATTAATGCAGATTGGGAGTCTCAACCTGTTTCTTTTTTTTTAAAGGTACAACAAGCCTTCCTCTATGCAAAGAAATTTGTGTGGAGCCGTATCTTCCTTTTGTATTTATTTATGATATTTATGGAGTTAGTCCCGATTATACACGTTTTTAGACTTACATTGGAACTGCCGACACTGGTAATTTTTAAATGCTGTTTTGATTTCCTAATATATGCTTTGTTTTCTACAGACAACAAAAAACAGGAATTGGCTGTAGAATAATATATGCTTCGTTTTCTACAGACCACAAAAACAGGAATTGGCTGTAGAATTGTTCGAAAAATTGTTGGACAGAAAAGAAATACATGCTGAAGAAATTGATGACGAATGCACGAAAATGGAACAAGGTTTCTTCAGAAATTCATCAAAATTTGGATCAGTTCTATAATTAATTTTTTTTAAATATGCGCATATGAATGACCTTCAATTCAAATGCAACGATTTTTATGATCTCCTTCGAATACCCATATGAGTTTTGTTCAGCTTCTGTTAATTTCAAGTGTCTCCTTAAACTCGAGGTCTAAGTGGGATGCTCAATATATTTCCCACAGGCCACATGTTGAGCGAGACTGATATAACCACATAAGCATCTTCTAATCTTCATTTCTTACAGAAAAGTATTTTCCTCATAAAATTCAAATTCTGATATATTTGTTGTAAATAGTATTATAGTCATTTTTTAAACAATTTTATTTTTGAATAATGAATCGAGCAGTTTAATAGTCTCATTTCACACTTCATCAGATGTATTTCCGGCAGCTCTGCTACAATATATAATCTTTTTTGCATTCTGCATTATTCCTTGCTGAGGTGGTATAACATAAAAGTTATCTTTAATACCTTTTAATTTTTCTGTAGATTTTTATGAATTGGAAATTTTTTTAATTCACTAGCGCGATCCTCACCGGTGGTCAGGTCATCACCGAAGAGGTCGGCCTCAAGCTGGAGAACGCCACGCTCGACCTGCTGGGCCGTGCGCGCAAGGTCATCGTCACCAAGGACGAGACCACGATCGTCGAGGGTGCCGGCGAGGCCGACCAGATCGAGGGTCGCGTCACGCAGATCCGTCGCGAGATCGAGAACACCGACAGCGACTACGACCGCGAGAAGCTCCAGGAGCGCCTGGCCAAGCTCGCCGGTGGCGTCGCCGTCATCAAGGCGGGTGCAGCGACCGAGATTCTACCCATAGTCAACAGCTAATCAACATTAAGCAAGAGCAGCTCTATACTTACTTTTTTTCCGTCACTGAGTCAGACCAGACCTGTGTGATAAGTGAAGAGCCATTGATGATACAACTAGTCGATATGACTTTGGACACACAAATCGACTTGGTCACACCAAGTTTATCATTCAGCTAAATTAACCTTGCGCCAATATGACTGAGGCGCAAGGCTGTGTGGTTAACCCAAAATTAGCAAACTAGTTGTGACAGCGCCAGAAACAATCAAAACTAAAACATAAATAGTTGCGCGCTGTGAGATATCTTTTTTTCGCATTTTTTGCTTATAATGAACATTCTTCAATATAATCAAAATTTGTTTCGTTTTTTGGCAGTTTCAGTTATTAGTTGTTTTTTGTTATTTTTGGTAGCTTTAAGATTGAAGTCAGTATTTAGGTATAACACCTTTTAAGTTTCAAAAATTGTTAAAATGTTTGTTAAATGTATATTCAGAATATACATTATCGTTATAACAATCCGATTCTTTTAATATATCTATTGGTATCAATTTCTATCTTTTCTCCTCTCTGAATATGGCCTTGCCACTGAGTATAGGCAGCTGTGGCATTGTACCAATTACTGGGTAAAGCTCATTTAAATATAAAAAACTAGTGTTTAATATTTAATTTTAAATTAATTTAATTTTTCAAGTGTTAGAGGAGTGAATTGTCCCATTATATTGAATATAAAGCGTTATAGCATTGAAGGGCATGTAACTCTTTCCCCCAGTCCTTTCCTTTGACCTGCTATTTGAGTGCAATTAAATATACATCTTAGTTTTTGCCTAGATATAGCATCTCCTCATTTAAAGCAGGGAGAATTGTTGCCCTACATAAAGGTGATGACCCGAGGCTTCCTGCTAATTATCGTCCTATATCGATACTCTGCTTTTTCGAAGGTTGTAGAGCGAGCACTGTATAACAGAATTTATTCTGTTTTTAAGAAATTCGATTACAATTCTAAACTTCAGTTTGGGATTAGAAAAGAGCATTGCACTGATCATCCTATGACTATTATTGTCATATAATACCCCCCTGAAAATACCCCCCCCCCCTGAAAACACTCCAAGTGATTTGTCTAAATTCTATCGAATCGACTAATATATAATATTTAGATTGGCTCATTTGAATGAAAAATTTAAGTTCTCACAATTTTTAGGTAACAATTTATGGCACGGATAGCTCAAAAAAAGGCTAAGCAACAATTCGTCGAAAACAAGATCGATATTTTGATAATAGTCTATTGGAGCAAAAAAAACTAGGCTATAAAATAGTTTTGACAAATATTACTGCTTCATATCTCCATAGAGTGTACATGATTTTTCATTTGATTTCTCTCTCTCTCTCTCTCTCTTTCCTTCTCCCTTAAAAAAGCTTTAAATTTACGTTTGATTGAGGTCTCTCCCAATTATCTTGGATCTTTGGTTTGATACAATCACCCCATGGGAAAAAATAAAACGAATAAACATGTATTGACGATGTTTCTTGCGAAAAAATGTAAAATTCTACATTTTGAATATTGAAGCTTAAAACCTCTACAGTAGGGTTCTCTGATATGATGCATCTAATAAAGGGATTTTCAATAAGATCGCTTGCTTTTTTGGGGGTGTTTCCCTTTTTTTTCAAAAATCAGGCGAATTTCTCAGATTGGTGATTTTTCCTACAAAGCATTGGAACACTTTCATAACCATGTCCGGTCATCAAAAGACAATCCATGTCTGGTATTATCATATGAACACTAATTTTATGGACAATGGCAATGTGATATTGTTGTTCCTACCACATACTTCTCACCGCTGCCACTGTTGGACGTATTTATTGAAAATTTTTATTTTGCTGCGGTAGATTGTTGGATAACAAGCAATGCAGGCAAGGTTGTTAAGATCTACGATATTCTTGGAATAGTCACAACTATTCTTCCTTATGCAATCCTTTTTTCGTTGATGTACAGGTGATAACCGGCATAGAACAAGCCTTTTGTTGATCGTCAGACTATCAATACTTACTTCTGCAATGATAAATTGGATATGAAACCCATCAGAGAACGAAGGCCTTCCTTCACCTGGGACCCAGAGTCCTAAAGATCCTGCAAAAATATAAAATTAGTTTTCGAAAACGTGAGCGCCCCCCCCGCGCCCGTAGCTTCCTAGCCGTGTGTTGCCTTGTCTGTAGCCAATTTTGTATTCATCTTGTCTAAGCAGTGGATTTCCTTTGGCTTTCGTCTATGCCGTATGTCCATGCACTGTCATAGAGGCGCCGCGCAGCAATCAGAGCGCCCGCATCCATTCTCGATTGCCCCCATCTTGTCAGGAGCCACGCCCATTCGAACTGGTGACCGGGCTCCATGACACGGCCCTTGTCACCATCAAATGGGGTCCAGTCGCTGTTGAAGAATTCTCGAAGCCCGCCTGAAACCGGGTCGATGAAACGCGTCAGGGCAAGTTCGGCGATCTCATCGGCAAGGTCCGCCCAGGCAGAATCTGAGGAGACTTTTTAGACCTGGGGGCATCAGGTCGATGGTTGTAAGGCCTCAGGCCTGGGGGCGCATAAGGTATATATAAAAAGAGCGATCGTATACACTTCGGAGGGGGCTCGTTTGATTAGTATTCAGAAGTTCTAGTGATGACCATTTGTTGCAGCGGATACTTCAAACTGAGCTCATTCGATTGGAGATTGAAAGGGCAAGTGCCCTTTTTAATAGTCAGAAGTGATTGGAGGGCAATTAACTCCCTTCAACACCCATCATTTCCAAAACCAGATTCAAACAAAATTTTGAAAAATATATAGTCCAAACGTTTGATAAAGGTAGGTCAATTAAACAAAATATGATGAAAAAATAATACTTTATTAGGAAAATTGTAAAATTACAACTTAGAATTCTAACCTAACCTTTTGTCTTTGTGGCTATGAAACCGGATTTTCTCATAAAATGTACCTGCATCGTAGTTTGTTTCACAAAAGAACCTAACTTAACTAATTGAGTGTGTTTTGAATAATACATAAGTACCTTATTTTCTGATGATAAAATATGTCTGAACTACACCAGTAAATAGCTTCAAAAGACGCTCCACTTTAGTCGGCAACAAAGTTTTAGGTGAGATTACCCGTACCTCAGGCACCCCAAGAGTAGTTAGCGCATGAATTTGTGAACGTGCAACTCTTGAATGTAAGATATCTCCAACAATAGCTACACGTAAATTATGAAAATCACTTTTATAGCGGCGTATGGTAAACATATCTAATAAAGCTTGTGTTGGATGTGCATGACGCCCATCTCCGGCATTTATGACATGGATTTCAGGTCGTACATGGCGCGCAATCAGATGGGCCGCGCCACTTTGAGAAAAGGAGAACGAGACGGACACCTTGAACCGCGAGGAAGATACTAACATGATGGATGTTGACGAAGATATGATCGACGCTTTCCTTGACAAGTACAGTCGCGATATTCGCGAGGATGAAGAGGCAGAAGGAATGGAAGCCCGTCAGAGTGATGCTTCTTCGTCAGCGCGTAAAGAAAACAATCTAGAGCTCTGTGAGAACGAAGGAAGAAAAATTGTGGACAAGTCCGAATCGTGTGTTTTGAGCGTAGATTACCCGAATGAAAACGCGGAGGTCAGCTCGGTCTTTGAAGAGGCCAACCAGCTGGGCTTTCTCGAGGCCGATCCCGAGTTGGACGTCGGCGGCATCGACGCCGGCCACAAGCTGGCGCTGCTGTCGTCGATCGCCTTTGGCACCCAGGTGAATTTCGCCGGGGTCGAGCTGGAGGGCATCGGCCGCATCCTGATCGAGGACATCCGCGCCGCCGCCGACATGGGCTATCGCATCCAGCTTCTGGGCGTGGCGCAGATGACCGGCCGCGGGCTGGAGCAGCGGATGTCGCCCTGCCTGGTGCCGGCCGCCTCTGGTTTGTGTTGGACTCCACCCGGCATTCGAAGGAGTGGAAAATAACGCAGTACAGTTGTTCAATCCCTTGAGAACCAGACGACAAGTCTCCAAAACACACTGAATGAGGTTTGGTCTTCAAATCGGGCAAGTTTACGGTCAATCGTCACTCCCCTATTCGACCCCAGGCGTAGGAGAATATAAGTCTCAGTAAGTATAGGGAAAAAAATCTAAGTTATGGAGACTGCCCACTGTTTGCATATGGTATTTGTTACTGAAAAATATACGGAAATTTTGCGGGGGGTTTGCGACAACGACGAGCACTAGTGCTCCGCAACCTAATAAGTGCCTGTTAGCGCCAGCTGCGGGTTGATCGTCCAAGAAAACTGTTTGCGAAACTAACTGTTCGCACGAAAAGGAGAAGGCATGCCCTTTGTGCCACACACCGAGGCTGATGTTGCGTCAATGCTTAGCGAAATTGGCGTGACTGACATTGAAACGTTATTTGATGAAATTCCACCACAGCTTGCGAATGGCCGCCTAGACCAGGTGCCGGAAGGCATGAGCGAACTGGCCATGTTGCACTACTCCAAGTTCCTGAAACTGTGGTTCTACATTGTAAATTGCATTGCTACACTCTCCCCAGAGCGGCTCCATCAAAACAGGGTGGATTTTAAAAGCCTCACTTTGCCAAATGATTGTCTTCAATTTCTCCTATGTAATAAAGTAAAAGATGTGGCCCAGGCATTTCTAATGACTATAAATGTAGCAAAAGAAATGAATGGAAGAAGCCTGGGTGATCCTGTTGTAGGCAAACTTATGAATAAGGCTACATCACTTGCTGGAGTTTTGACAGTTCTAATGAGCTCAAAGTAAATTATTCCCGAGCATTTTTACCCTGCTGAAACTTCCTCCAGACAATCCTCCTACCCCTGCAGAAAACTCCCCCGCGAAAAATGTCCGCATGTTTCTCAATAATAAATACTATCTGTATCCAATGGACAAATTACAATACATAAAAAGGTGCTTAAACTTCTACGACGGGGTTCTCTGATCATTTTGTAGTTAGAGAAGGAGGGAGACACCTTAATGTGTCTCCTGCCAAAACAGACACCTAAAGTGTCTTATTGCCAAAAATGGGGGAGGGAAGTGTCCTTTTTATTAAGGATAGTACCCTTTTCCCAAACACATCCAATAAAATCCTGGGATAGCCATTTTGTTCAACGTCATTGAAAGATACGTAAATTATATCTTTGAGGATGCCCCTCCCACACACAGCCCTCAGGACAAGAGTTGTAAGTTACGCCCTCGGGGCATATAAGGTATATATAGAAAGGGTGATCGTATAAACTTTGAAGGGGGTTCATTGAATTCGTAATCAGAAGTTCTAGTGCCATTTTTAAGACTCAGATATTCCTGAAATGCATCTGCCGGTCGTCATTTTTATTCCCTGTGTCCCGGTCGTGATTTGTGTCCGGGTGTCCCAGTCTATAATTTCTCTTTGAGATTCCCGGTCGCCATTTATATTCCCTGTGTCCCGGTCGTCATTTGTGTCCCGGTGTCCCGGTATGTCATTTCATCAGTTGACAAAAATGACATCAGTCGACAAACAACTTCATGACACATACAACTCAATCCTCATAATGACGACAGTCGACAAACATGACGTCAGTCGACACACAAACATGACGTCACTCGACACACACACAGACGGCCTATGGAGAAGATCTCGCCAGCTGGCTGCAGTTCGGCGGCAGTCCGCGCGCGACTATCAGTCTTGATCGCTGCGCACGAGCGCACGCCTGGCTGGATGACCGTGATTTCGTCGCCCCCGAAGACATCCAGGAAGTCGCATTCGATGTGCTGCGGCATCGCTTGATTCTCAATTACGAGGCCGAAGCGGAAGGGGTGACTTCCGATAAAGTTATTGCCGAATTAATTTCACGCATCGCCGTGCCCTGAAGTTTTGCTGCCGGACAGCAGGTACGCCATGTCTACGCTCTTTACTTCCCTCAAAAAGTTGCGTTAAAAAAAAAAACAATCTTTGCCGGTTTTTAGTTTAAATTTAATGCAGAAACTACACTGCGATTATATATTTTTTTTTGGGGGGGGCCTTATTTACGGAATAATTTATGCTCGTTTTAAGTTTTAAAGTTGCTCTCTACTTTTAGTTGAAAAAAAAATATTTAATTTCTGATTGTTTTTCAAATAATGCCGAGAAATTTGAAGGTGGGCAACCTCGACAGTTAGGAAAGTTACTATTTTTCTAAAGAAGAGGCAAATGCACTGTCAAACCTGCAGTATGACGTCGATGAAATGCAACAAGTTTGTTGCATTTTTCTCTCTCTCTCTCCCTCTCTCTCTCCTTCTCTCTCTGCATGTATGTCTGAGTGCCTGTTTGCATCTTACTGTGCCTGATCCCGGATATCAGTGCAGGACAGGGATCACAAATCAGCTCAAGTCTACCTCGAAGCGCTTGGGCTGGCTTAGAACAGGACATAAAGAAGTCTCTGGTGACCTCCAGTATGAAAGGAGGCCTTATGAAATCCTGGGTCCATGTAAGGAGCAATGCAGCCAATAGTAACCGAAACTCTAAAAAACAGAATTTTGATATGAATCGATATATCGAAGGAATTGGCTTATTATGATGATTCCAAGTGTATCAGATTCATTTGGTTTAATTTTATCCATTAAAGCTATAAATCTTAAAGCTATGCATTAAAGCTAAAAGCTAAAAGTATCCAAGAACCGTATTGTAGAAGTTTCGAGCTCCCGTCTGAAAAATTAGAACTTGGTATTGTTTGCCAGAAAAAAGCCTCGGATGCGTGATTACTTTTTTTGGAAATGAAAGTTATAGTGCCTTTTTTAAGAGTCAAAAGTGACGGAATGTAATTGTTTCCACCCCCATCATTTCCCCAAACACATCAAGTCAAAATTTTGAGACAGCTATTTTGTACAGCATAGTCGTAAAGTCTAGTAATTATGTCTTTAGGAATGTTAACCCCTCGAGCCCTCAGGACAAGGGCTGTAAGTTGTGCTAGTTACTCGTTATTAAAATTTTAAGTTTTTATGAAAGCGCTGGTCATATGAGCTTCAGAAGGAGATCGCTCGATTGGAAATCATATTCAAAAGTCTGTCTTCGTTTGCTTCCAGAACATCCATATTAAACTAGTATATGGAAACTGCACGAAGAGTCCAAGTCACTTTTTTCCAATTTGTAGGATTGCTCAAATGGCGCCTAATGTAGAAGCTACTGCCTGACAAGTCAGTGTTGCGCAAAATGTAGCTCGGCTTTCCTGTGGGCCCTTTACCGATGTGACGTTTACCCTCCGGGTCAATATTCCAGTTAGATGTCAATGTTATCTTGTCTAATTTCTTACTTCTGGCACCCTCCTTTGCTACAGCCCAATCGCCGGTCTTGAACAAACGTTCTCCATTGCCGAAAGGATCCGGTACAAAAGACGCACTGCTTTCTACCGGTCGCCGCCAATAGCCACCGGCAAGGCTCGAACCACCAATAAAAATTTGACCGAGTGTCCCGGTTGGACAGGGCCTCATGGCGCCATCCAATACGTATATTCGCGTATTCGCTATCGGTCGACCAATCGGTATTCGTTGATTCCTCCTTGCCCGGCACTCTCCATCTAAATGATCGAACGTCGAAAGGGACGTGCCCTCCGAACTACCGTATATCTTTTACTAATAAAAAGATTCGTAAAAAATTAAAAGTTCTAGTTGCCGTTTTAATTAACCAAGAAATCGGAAGGCAACTAGGCTTCCTCCCCCGCTCTTTTTTCTCAGAATCATTCGATCAAAATTATGAGAAAGCCATTTAGCCAAAAAAAAGAAAAAAAAGTGCAAATTTCGTGTTAATTATTTCTCTGCGGAGAGCCAAAACTTAACATTCATTGATTCAAAAACATTCAGATATTAAATAAAAAAACAAGTTTTTTTTAACTGAAAGTAAGTTCTCAATTAGGAAAAATTGTATTTTACAACTTTAATTGCACTTAGCTTGTGAAATACTAAGTTCTAGTCTTTTCTTTTTAATATACCAGAGATTTAAAATCAGATGCATAAATATTCCTTAATTATTGTACAAATTTTCAAAAGACTAGGTTAGAGCAGATTTTAGAAATTATGGTGAATTTCCATTTGGTGTTGTATCCTAATCAAAAGGTACTAGTGTTAAATGTAGAAAAAACAACTTTTAAACACAGGAGAAGAAGTCAGGGAATTCAATTAGCTGAAGAAGACTAATACATAAAAGAACTGTAACCTTCCCACTACCCCAAAGTTAGAAGTCAACCCTAGCTATACCCCGTGAAGACTGGTCTGCAGGACCCCCACCTCGCAAGATTAGGTGCTACTGTACAAACAGCAAAGGACTATTTTAGTTCCTAAATTATTTCAATTTTTTAAAGAATGGACACGCTGTAACATTAGAATTCTAAAATTAGAGGAAATTTAATTAAACCTAAGCTATTTTCAATTTTGCTAGCCTCTCAACTTTATTAGGTATACTTTAGCTAATACCTATTGAAATTTTGACAAAACAACAATTTACCTTAATTTTCAGTTACTAGTTGCTTTTTATCAGCTTTTGGTTCTGACTAATTTCATGTTGTGTATTATGGCTGGTAAAGCTTTACTTTCATCGCAAGCTTTAAAATGTGTTACTGCATAGGCTATAGCAAGATCATCATGATTGTATATTGTTTCTTTTTCATGATTACAGAAGCACATCCATTTTTTAGCTTTCTAAAATCCCCCTTCAACAAAATTAACAGTTTGTTTTTTGCATTTTTAGTTTGCCTTACTTTCAGTTAAAAAAACTTGTTTTTTTTTTTTTTAGTTTCTCTTCTTTTTCAAAGGCAAGATTGAGTTGGTAAAGATAATGTAAGATAATTAACAAGAATTTCGTATGGGATTTCTCTCAAATCCCCTAGTATGTAATTTTTTCTGAAATTTTTACCCCCCTCCTGTAAATTTTTCTCCCAAAGGAAGATTCCCCCAATGGAATTTTCAACTTCCCCCTCTAAAAGCACAAATTCCCCCCTCTGAAAATGTCTTTATACTTCCCACTAACAAATGCTATGCATCGAAAGAATTGGATTTTATGCTGATCTAAAATATGTAAATTTCATCAAGTTTAGTCTTACTCATCAAAAGTTAAGAGCCTGAGAAGATGTGCCTTATTTGAGAAGAATCGGGTAAACACCCCCTAAAATCTATAGAATCTGAATAAAAATCACACCCTCAGATTCGGTGTATTAGAAAACCCAAATGTAGAGGTTAAAACCTCCTATCTGCAAAAACGTGGAATCTTGTGGTTTTTTTCAAAAGAAAAATCAGGGATGTGTGTTTATTTTATTTTTCCTGAGAAAATGTTACGGGAAATTTAACAGAAATACTATGCGAGATTCTTTTTAATTGTCTTAGATTCTCTTTGCCAAATTTATCATATGGAGTTATTCCAGAAGAATTATCCAGAATTATCACGAAAGGAGACATTTCTGGAGTGACCGAGAAACCGATTCGAGATTAAAGTCTTATCCAAACTAAAGAATGCTAAGGATTATTTTTCAGGCCGAATCTTCCACAAGCTATTTAACAGGAAGGGAAGATTCTAAGCGAGGATAGAAGATTCTGGAGGGAATGGCGACCACCGAACTTGCCGCCGGCGCCGCCGCCGATGCCGATCACGTCGTTGAGGTTGTCGCTCTCGAACGGGGACAGGAAGTCTGGGTCGGACTCGGTCGACTCGAAGTCCTCGACCACGTCCTCGGTGATCTCGGCGTCCTGGAGGACGGGCTCGTCGATCGGCTCCTCCTCGAGGATCTCCTCGGGCTCCTCGGGCGGGGGCTCCTCGAAGACCTCCTCGGGGGTGGCTTCGATGCTGGCCTCGATCTCGGCGTCCTTCTGCGGGTTGAGCAGCTCCCTCATTCTTGGGATACTGCTGAGCTGTCTTATCGGCAATCAACATACACACAGTACTTTTTGATTTAATCTCAAGACAACATTTAGTTCTTAAACATAATGGCCAAATTGTATAACTGTGGGGGGCTGACCAACGCAATAGCACTAGAGACACAGTTACAAGACCGTTCAGTTATGCTGAACAAAATGGCTATCTAAATTTTGATTGGAAGGGTTTAGAAAATTACGAGCTAAAGAAGAGAGCCGATTGCCCTCCGTTTTTTTTTACTCTTAAAAACGGTACTGTGCCTGGTTGTGTGTTTGCCTGTCTCTGTGTCTATCTTTGTGTGTTCTTGTGTCTGACTCTGTGTGTTTGTGTGTTTTTATCTCTGTCATCGTGCCTTTGTGTCTGGCTGTGTTCGCTTGTCTCTGTGTATTCCTTTGTGTTTTTGCGTGTGTGTGTGTGTTTTTTTTCTCTCTCTCTCTCTCTCTGAACTATTCTCTGTGTCAAACTTTGAGTTGGCCTGTCTCTTTCTCTATCTTTATGTGTTTGTGCGTATGACTCTGTGTGATTGTATATGTTTTTATGGTGGATTCTTGGCGAGAGTATTGGTGCCAATTCACAAAATGTAAGGGGGGCAAAGACTAATTTTAAGCTCTAGAGGGGGTTCAGTTTTTCCAATAAAATGCACGGAAAAGGTCTTTTTCAATAAAATTTACAATGTAGCCTAAATGGCATCTCAAAAGATGTAGGGAGTCAAGTGCCCCCGTATTCCCCTATTCGACGCCCTGATAAATGTAGCACAGTCCATATAATTGACTTACCAATAAAGTGAACATACCACTCGATGCCTATTTTTATGCTCTTTTCAGGGTCAGAGCTAAGATTGCTAAGGCTATGATACACTTTCAGGGCTAAAGTTGCTTAACAGGTTGCTAGGGTTATTTTTTCTCTGTGATACCGAATCATATAAATATATACAATATCTGGTTTTTCTTCGGTCTACTTACAGTGACTTATATATGTAAATAGTTCGTTATGTATTTGTTTCAAATAAAAAAGAATTCTTCTGTCTTTATTTTTAAGGACCTTTGTAATTTTGTTTGGTAAAAAAATGTTGCTTACTTACTATCAGGACTGAGAGTTGCTACAAAAGGAACTCTCTCAAAGACAAACAAGGTGTGAACTCACTGTTATGACCAAGAATGGCTCAATTTCTGTCTTTGGTACTGTGAAGTACCAGACCAAGGCTATATTTTACTTTTCTGTTTTTTTTCTATCTCTATTCCTCTCTTTTTCTCACTTCCTCTCTTTTCTTTCACTCTCTCTCTCTCTCTCTTCTTTCTCTCTCCCTCTTCCTCTCTCCCTTCTTTCACTCTCTCCCTTCTTTCACTCTCTCCCTTCCTTCTCTCTCTCCCTTTTTTCCCTCTCTCTATTAACTTAATTTTTTTTTTAAGGTTTATCGTGCATGTTCTAAAAAAAAGCATAAAATGAACAAAACTTAATTTTAAAAACGGGCTTTTTGAAGGTGAAAACTTAAAACGGAAAAAATTATTACCCCGCAGACTGTGCAAGATATCATCAGATCAAATAAAATGACTTGTGAGTAGTTCCCAGTATCTCTAAAATTCAAAAATTAGCACTTTAATGAATACTGAGCTTGCTTAATTTTTTTTGGGAGAATTACAATTACATCCTAAAAATTATCGAGATCGAATATTTGACTTATGAATATTTAAATATCTAACTTAAGGTTGATTCAGACGCATGGGAAAACCGACGAGAAAAAACCATCGGTACGATAAGAAAAACCTCCTTTCCAAGCATTTTCCTTTTTTCTTGCTAAACACAAAAAAATGACTCGTTTCGTATAAAATTGTTGATTCTGAATAAGAACCACCGAATCTCGAACTTCCGCTTCGTGAAAAATTGACATGCTTTCCACTTTCAAAATGCTTTTTCATTTCTGCTCAACGACACACGAAAAAACAATCGGGACGGTCGTGACCTGGGGTCAGAGCCGCCGATCCGCCGATGACCACAAGCGCGGCTTCGCCGCGATGGTCGAAGGCGCCGTGCGCCGGTGGACGCTCAGCGAGGGAGAGCCGACCGTCGAGCGGGTGTGGAAGCTGGCTGGATCGGTCGACGCCCTCGCCGTCGACCCCAGCGGCGACCTGATCGTCGCGGTTTCTCACCGGGGGGGGGACTCGAAGATCCAGAGGCTTCCCGTGGACGGGGACGATCCCGTGCTCCTGCACGAGGTGAGCGGACGGGTGCTGCGGTCCGAGGTTCAAGACCGGGCGGGCGCGAAACCGTTCGTCGCCAAAAAAGGCGAAATCACAATATAAGTTTAACAAACTATAAACGCCATGTCATCAGTAAAAATTAGCTCTAATTCCACAAATTAATTATTAATATCATTAACACAGATCGATGAAAAATTAAACAAGTGGGTACTCCAGATTTATTTGGATGATTCCTAGACATAGCTGATTCCCCTCCATTGATGTATCTAATTCCGTCATTTAAGTAATATAATCTTATAAACTCTGTTTGCCCCTGTCTTGTAAATGTAATGCAATTACGGTTTTAAAATGAGCACTTCGGTCTTGATGTGATTCAAGTTCTGCAAGTAACTTATCCATATTGTCATTAGCATCTTTATGGTTGCCAGCATAACGCGCCGAATACACTCCGGGAGCACCATCCAGAGCATTAACTTCTAGTCCCGTATCGTCGGCAAAGCAATCGTAACCATAATGTTCATTGACATATAATGCCTTTTGCATGGCATTGCCTTCAATAGTAGGTTGTGTTTCAGGGATATCTTCGGTGCAGCCAAGTGTGTCTGTGCATATTGAACTGATTCGCGATAATAGGCTTGGGCCGCATCGGGATCCTGAACGAGATCAGCATGAATGGTGCCCAGCCGTTGCAACGCTATCGGTAACAAGAAGTGATGCGTGAGGCCCTGCGCCTGCATAACCGCCACGGTTTCGTTCAACGCTTCTGTTGCGCGTGCGGCATCTCCGAAACGATCATGGTAGATCCGCCCCTGATGATAGGGTGCGAAGGGCAGGAAACGCAAAAAACCAAGATCTGCTGCTTCACCCTGCGCTTGTTCCTGAAAATTCATAACTAAAAAGCCAGACAATAAAACTTGTAAACTAAACTTGCTTTACTTTTATTTGGCCAGGTCAATAATAACAAAAATATTTGATGCATAATAGTTTCCTTATTCAGAAAGAAAAACCTTGCAAATCAAGAGGAAATCTTACTAATCTGCATTGAGTTTGGCTTTTTTAACCTTTTAAGCCAAAGACCTAAAATATACAATGCTCCCTCTCCCTCTTTTTGTTATCTACTATGTATAATCAGAAATACTTATCAGTCAAAAGCTAATATTCGGGCTGGCCCCGGTGCGCAAGATGCTGATGCAGATGGGATTGGGCGCGCGTTAACGGACGGCCGCGCGGGGGGGGGGGCAAGACCCGGGGCGTTGCCCCGGACCCCTTTTGAGTATTTTCAGAAAGATGAAAAACTCACAGCACCTTGTTGAGAACGCCCTGCAGGCGCGCCAGCGTGGCATCAACATCATACAGTTTGTCCAGACCAAACAGACCTAGACGGAAGGTCATGAAGCCCTCGGGCTCATCGCAGGCCAGCGGCACACCAGCCGCGATCTGCAAGGAGATGCAGAGAATCAAAGCGCAGCGTAAAGTCAACGGATTGGCCACTGGCGAGGGTTTGGCCGTCAGCAAAGTTGTTGACAACCGAGAAACCGCCCGGTGGCAGAATAGGACGCAGCGCATAGGACTGGTTCGATTGATTGGTCAGCGTGAACGTTTTCTCGGCAGCCGTTCCGACTTCAGGATATTCTTGCACCCAGTGTTCTTGAAGCTCATCGGGTCGCTCATTGGTAAGCCAGGTCAATTCCGAAACGGCAAGTATGCCTTCAGGCTTCAGGAACGTATTTTTTTTTCCTTTGTGTAATTCCATGCCTATATGTTTGACAATGTTTGTTTCTGATGTGTATGTGCTTGTGCCTCCTACTTTTTGTTGTTTTGCGTGTTTTTGTTTGTACGTTTGTGTTTGTTTGTGTGGTATTGTATGTTTGCGGGTTTTTTCCCTCTTTTTGCTATGTGTCCCCCCCCTGTGCCTGTGTGTCTGAAGGTGTTTCTGACTTTGTATTTTTATGTGTGTCTTTGTGTTTTACCCACTATGTGTTTTTCATCTTTTTTCTCCCCATGCCGGTTATCATTAATATTAGAAATGACAATTTTGGCGATTTTCATGATTTGGTATTTCACCTCATCCGGGAATTCCATTCGTCTGGATGAGCAAATTCTTGGATTACCAAAGAAAATTTGTCCAAAAAGCGGAAATTTCTCAAACGATTGACTGGCTTAAACGATGGGTCAAGGCTATTAAACAAAAACCACCGAGGGATTAGAGAGCACAATTTTTTTTGTCTGCTTTCATTACTTTCCAATAATTAGCTTAAAATTTTCTCCTATTTCCAGGCGGATTTCGTTCGGACGATCCCCTTACGGCTTCTACTAAATTGCTGTTTTCCCTTATACATTTGATTGGAACTGTGCCTTTTTCCCTACGTTGTTAATGTTATGACAAATAAAAACGCACTATTTCACAAGACACCTCCTTTCAAGTTTAGCGTAAATGAGGCTTTAGCCTTTTAGGGGGAGGGGAATCAATAGACCCTCTTTTCTTTATGGAAATATTCGTTTGTTCAAACCTTCAAAAATTTTCAGGAATCGATAGTTGAACTAATTTCAGGAATTTTTGTTAACTTAGTTCAATGCAAGAAAAGGAATCAGAAGATTTTGTAGTACAGGTGGTGTGAATCCAAGACTAAGCAGACATCTATTCAAGATATTGCTTCCAAATAAGGAGGAATACAGATTTGACAGAAAAGCAAAGAAGGGGCAACCTTTTTGAAAACTATAAATATTTATAAAAATTATAATTAAAGGGACATGAAACTGCTACTTCTACACACAAGCTTCCAAGGTGGATTTTATACCCAAATGCCTTTTATATTTGCAGATTCAGAAACTTACAATTTTCGAAACATGACTTTGTAGACATGACCTTGAAACTTCTGCAGTAGGATTCTCTGATACGCTAAATCTGATAATGTAATTTTCGTTAAGATTCAATGAATTTTAAGGAGTGTTCCCCCCTATTTTCTAAAATAAGGCAAATTTTCTCAGGCTCTTAACCTTTGATGGGTAAGACTAAACTTGATGAAACTTATATATTTAAAATCAGCATAAAAATACAATTCTTTTGATGTTACTATTGGTATCAAAATTACATTCTTTGGAGTTTCGGTCACTATTGAGCCGGGTCGCTCCTTAATGCCTCAACTGTTAGAAGTTTACATTGCGATTGACTTATTCCTACATTACGGAGATTTTCCTCCAGTTTCAGGGAACTTCGGAGACATGTGAAGAAGCCTTATGTTCCAGCACAGGATTTGGACCAAAACAGGCTACTTTGTGGCAGGTTAAAAATTGAAAAGAAAAAAGTAAAACAGAAATACAACAATAATTTGAACTTCTCGTAGAAATGGAGTCCCTAGTGCTCAGCACACAAAGTATAAAAGTCAGGGAAAAATACGTTCAATAAAAGTAAAAAGCTTTTTCTACTTTGACATAGTTGTTGCTGCTAACGTTGCTGCTAAGTACTTCAGTAGTGTAGAATCAAAGTAAGGCAAAACACATGCGTTTTAAAAGAGCAACTAGTCTCTCATTATCACTTGTAATAGTTCAAGGGGAAATTTTCTGCTGTGAAGTACTATGTTATTTTTGTAACAAAATAAAACTATTTATAACCGAATAATATTAGTTAATTTTAGCATTTAAAGTGTTGGGTTTTTTGTTTAGATGACACCCTGTTGTTTATGCCACGCACTTCATGTTGATATAAAAAAAATTTCAATTTTTTAGAGTTTTGGTTACTATTTAGCCGGGTCGCTCCTTACTACAGTTCGTTACCTCGAACTGTTTGATTCAGTGTCTTTTTTCCTCTCGTACAGTTCACTTAAGAAGGTTAGATTTTGTTGTTTCTTCTTTGTTTCTTTTTTTTCGTTTTCCTCTTTCTGTTTTTTTAGCACTGAGGACGACTTGGCGGAGATCCTTGTCGAAATATTTGCTTGTTTTTCATACTTTGCTACTGGCTGATAAAATCCTCCTTTGTCACCTACATTGGGAAACCTTCATTAAAGCACTTGCAATTATTGGACCAATACGATCATTTCTATTTTCATGATCAATTTCAGTTTTACGTAATTGTGCTTCGAGTATATATCGTTGAATTTGGGAAGATTCAGATGGAATAAATATATTTAATCTAGAAAGCATTCCGGCAATACCTCGAATCATTTTTTTAACTTCATTTACATCATTAAATTCTTCAGATATTAACAAATCACTTAATTGATCATATAACTTAGATATAAATTGATAAATATCTGTAAAATCTTGCAAACAATGTCTCTGGTAATTATTCTCTTTAGGTTTAATAGTAATGTGTTATTTTGAAAACAAATTTGCAAGAATTTTCTAAAAAGAGCCTGAAATCCCTTGATGATGGCATTGCAGTGAAACTGCAGTCATTTTTTTGGGTGGGGGGGCTTTATCTCTTAAAATTCCTGCAAATTTGTTTGCAAAATAACATTTTACTATTGATCAAATGGAAAACAATAATTACTGTTCATGAGTCAGCTACAAATGTCAATTTTTTTCTCTCTTGCCTTTTTTTAGAATGACTCACAGCATGCGGGATCGCAGTTTCGGAGATGCATTTTCTATCCGTGACCTTGTCTGCTACTGGTATCATCTTCTGTCTTTAAATTTGGCATTGAAGAGATCGATATGGCATGTAATAAACCAATACTTCAGCGGAGTGTGTTGGATAATAGAAGATTAGAGTACTTCAGTTAGGTTGAGTGATGCGTGAATAGGGGAATTTCCTTTTTCAAACTAATTTTACAATGTTATTATTTTCAACTATACCTTCATCATTACCATCCAGATCCTGGGAGTCTAGCTGAAAAAACTGTTTCAAATAAACTGACTTGTCATAGTGTTTTGTGCATGCAAAATTTTGAAAAAACTACCTCTTTACTGAACACACAAAACCGATGCAACAAAAAGGGATTAGAAGCAGAAAAAATATAAAGCAGGCTTCGGAAAAAAGAAGACAAATTTAAAAAGCTCTTGGCAGGTTTTCACAGGTCATGAAATCAACAAGTCAATACTGTATCAATAAATAGTCAATCAAGTGAAGTCAACAAGTCAATACTAAATAAATATTTTTAAAAGAAATTTTGTCAATCGACTTAAATTTATAATTGTTATAATTATATGTAATATGTTAATCTATTATTATTATACTAATTTAATTATTGCATGTGTTTTGTAATTAATTTATCGTTTTATTTCTCTCTCGTTCTTTCCTAAGAAATAGTTTTTTTTTGTCTGTTGATGATTCTGTTTGCTTCTGATAGCGTAAATTACATTGTTTGCTGCTGTGTATTTTAGTTCGCTCTACAAACTCTTGCTATTGGAGACTAAACTGACATATTTTCTATTTATTTTTTAATAAACTTTGGGGGGAGTGGGGGGGACCTAAAATCTCGGAAAACGCTTAGAGTTGAGGGATCGGGATGAAACTTCGTGGAAAAAATAAGCAGAAGTCCTAAATACGTGATTGATATAACCAGAACGGATCTGCTCTCTTTGGGGGAGTTGGGGCGGGGATGGTTAATTCTGAAAAATTAGAAAAATGAGGTATTTTTAACTTACGAACGAGTGATAAGATTTTAATGAAATTTGATTTTTGGAAGGATATCGTATCTCGGAGCTCTTATTTTAAATTCCGACCGGATCCGGACTTCAAACAGTCCAAATACTTTATCCTCCTCCCCCCTTATGTGAAAATATATAGCCAAATTATATATATCCCGTCTATTCTGTCACTTGTCTTTGTCTTGTCTCACTTTAAGCTGAAAGAAACTAACGAAGAAACCAGTTTGTTCTTGAGTTTTACATAGCGTAAACTTGAGTGATTGGCATATAATACACAAGTACCAAAATTCCTTCCCCCTAAGATAAAAAAAAAAGCTCAAACGAACCTCTTCAATTTGAACAGCTTTATTTTCCAAGGGGAGTATGGCTCTGAAACATGGGTGCTCCAAAAAACAAATGAAAATTGCCTAGATGTTTTCCAGAGAAATTACTTACAGATTGTTTTGGGCACCCGGCTGACTTACCGTGTTTTAGACAGTAGACAGTAAGAAAAACGGTGTTCAATCCCGCTTTCTAGGGCTACAATGAAAGGAAGGTTGAGATGGCTAGGGCACGTTCTGCGGATGAGTGATGACAGATTGCCGAAGATTGTCATTTTCGGCCAACCGTCTAAGACTAAATGGAAAGCAGGTTATTTCATCTTGGGTCCAAAAATATTGGTATTGTGAACCCTCCTTGACGATGAATGTACCTTAACGTTTACTTTTCATTTAAAATCTAACTGATTTGTGTATTGCATAGGCTGTGATAAATAGTACTGTTACACCGTCTATGACCTTCACCAAAACATCACAAAAGTTTGGTCAGTGGTCTGATGTACGAGCTAATACAGTTTATGGTCTTGGTTTTCCATCCGAAGCAGAATTGAATAAGGTATTTTTTTTTTTTTTTAATATTAGGATATATTTTTTTAGGTTGCTTAGAACAGTCCCCTTCACATACGGAATAATTTCTGTTCATATTGACTTTTAATATTAATCCTTACATTTGGTTGAAAAATAACTCGTTTTTTAGTTAGTTTTCGATCGTTTTTAAAATAAATCCGGTAAACCTGGCTCACCCTCCATAAGAAATTCACTCCCTTCACGAGAAATTCCTCCGTGGAAAATTTCCTCCCACATACAATACATCCTCTTAAAATTCCTTCCAGATAATTCCATCCTATCTGAAATCCCCCCCTCCGCAAAATTTCTCGCAGAAGGTTCAGCTTGATGAAATTTTATGTTTGGAAGGATATCGTGCCTCAGAGCTTTTATTTTAAATCCCGACCGGATTCGATGACATTGGGGGGAGTTGGAAGGTGAAACCTAAAATCTTGGAAAACGCTTAGAGGGGAGGGATCAGGATAAAGCTTGGTGGGAAAAATAAGGAGAAGTCCTGCATACGTGATTTACATAACTGGAACGGATCCGTTCTCTTTGGGGCAGTTGGGGGGAGGGCTAATTCTAAAAACTTGAAAAAATCAGGTGTTTTTAAGTTCCGAAGGAGTGATCTCATGTAAGATTTTGTAAGATGTATCGATTTTGAAAAACTAAAAACTAAAAATGTAAGGAATAATAACATATTAGGATCTGCCTCGAGGGCTCGACTGGGAAATGCCCCCTTTGTCAAGCTCTTCACATAAGTATACACTAAAACTAAGTATATGAGTCGAAATACTCCTTCAAAGGTCAGAGTAATCATGTAAGATAAATAGATTTTGAAAAAATTGTTAAAAAAAGAAAGCAAATAATTATTTATTTATTTATTTTTTATCTAGTCGGCATATATGGGTCCGCTGCTGGGCTCGCTCGCAGCGGGGTTCCAGCTTCCGGACACGCTCGGCCTGTGGCCCTCGAACTCCATGCTGGCCGGCCTCTACGCGGTCGCGCTGATCGTCGCGCCGCCCGGAGAGGACACGGGACGCGTCGTCGGCATGGCCGGCGGGGCCCTGGTGTTGCTGCTTGCCGTCGCCCATGGGATGAGCGAGCGCGAGGCCGGCGATCGCTGGGACCTGCGTCGGGGCGAGACGGTGCTCGCGCGCTACGAGGGCAGCGCCGGCGCCGTGCGCGTCGTCCAGCTCGGCGATCAGCGTCTTGCTGCGTTCGATTTCTCGGCCCCACGGAGTGAAGCAGACGCGGAAGTCGTCGCCCAACATCTCGCGGAGCTGCGGGATCGCGCGGATGTACTGGTCCGTGCCCTTCTCGACCCAGTCGTGCCGGATCGGGCAGAGGAACATCCGGGAGGTACCGAGCTCTGCCAAGATCTCGGCTCGGGCGGCGGCGTCGAACCGAAAGACGACGTCGTCGGCACTCGGGTGCGGCATCGCCGAGTAGCTGGCCAAGCGGAGTCGCTCGGCGAATAACAACTTAGAGCAAAATGCAAGGGGCATAACCTGAAGGGGGAACAATCTAGACCCCTCCCAAGGCGGAGAGGGGCATATAGGAAACTAATGTGCTTACTATGGAAAAGATGCATCTATTTAAATCTATTTTAATTGAACTCCTCTCTTCCAACATGAGGAGGGACCCCAAGGAAATAGCGGGTTGATCTCTTAAAAAGCTAGCCATTATGACGAAATAATTTTAAAATTACTTAAAGCTGGCAATGTGTGAACAAATGCATGATTCGAAATTCAATTTTAAAAAAATCTGATGTAACTTTACCAGACTTGGTCAATGTTGCCGTATGAAACCGTAAAAATAAATTAGTATTATCATTTAGTTAAATTTGACAAGGCATTCCGTAAAAAGAAAAAGAAAAAAAATGTCAAGCATAAGCAGTTCGTTGATCTCCAAAAAACAACTACATTTTCGAAGGAAAGATACGCATTTTTAAGCTATTAGACACTATGTCCTTTTAGCTTAGTTTTTCCTTTTTTTTTTTTTTAATTCACCAACTACTAGCAGAAGGTCTAAACCGTCGAATAAAGACGGCATAGTCCTTTTCGGTTATACCGACCACGATTTGGTGAATTTTTTCGTAACCAACCCGCATACTTTTCAGCACGCTGGACGTAATAATGGAGCAAGTAGACAAAAGTGACGTGGAAAAAGAGTGACCCAACCATTTAAGACTTGCTGAACATGGTATAGTTGAAGAACCCAAGCAAAGAGTTGATGCTGGTGGAGGACTCCCAAAACACAAAAACTCACATTTGGAGGCATTAACTGACAGGTCTACTGAGGATAGTGCGGCTGAAAGCCGATGGAAAATGCCAAAGGAAGACCTCTCACATTTCGCACGTTTGATGTTGGAGGCGACAAAGGAAACATCAGTCGCTACGAACCCGAGGCAAACCCTGCCTTAGGGTGTCGCGCGATTCGTTTTCTTTTGCGCAACCGCGACATTTTTGTGATGCAACTGCGTGCACTTATGCGCGTGAGTTTAGAAGGGGATCTTCGGATTCTACTTCCTTTAATTTCCGATGTGACATAATTCCTTGAAGCCTAAGAATTGATCCAAGAAGTTGCAATCGATTTGCGAAATGTCTGTCATCAATTCTCAACCCCCTGCTTTTGGAATGAATTGAATTTTGTTAATAATCCATCTTATAATCAACAAGGAAAAACTTAACACAAACAAGAAAAGGAGAAGCAATTGCAGTCACTATCAACACTGGAAAATTGCACACAAAAACTACTTGAGAAGGTGGACGCTCATGGGGCAAAGAATCTGTTTTTTTTTTTTTTTTTTCTCAAAATTCAGAATGGCCTCTTCAACTGCACCAAGATACTCAACAATACCATACTTAGGAACAATATCTTTCTCGACGAAACGCTCGGCGCCGACGTGTCGTTTCTCCGGGCGCGGTTCGGCGCGACGCTGCACATGCTGCTCACCGAGGAAGTCCGGCTGGTGCTGCGCACCGAGCAGGGCTGGCTGTGGCCGGGCGAGACTTCGGCCCAGGTGCCGGTGCAGGAGCGGTTCTACAACGGTGGTGAGAACACGGTGCGCTCGTTCCGCGAGACGCGCCTCGGCCCGGTCGACGCCGCGGGCAACCCGATCGGCGGCGAGTACTACAACGTGTTTGCGGCCGAACTGCGGTTGCCAGATTGTTCTATAACACCATAGGCGGGAACACAATTGGTATCTAAGCCGTGAGTTGTTCCGACTTTAGATTCAGGCTGCCAGTTTCCTGTTTCCACCCGCTAGCATCGCTACCGCGCACTTTGTCCCCAAAACAAGTCATGTTTTCATAACTAAGTTTTCATATATCTAAGCTGTGGTGGTAATGAATTGTTAGTAACTCGAACCAACACTCTAAAAAGAGCAACTACAAAACAAAAAGGAGCTATTTGCGTTTTTGATTTTTTTTTTTTTTTTTTAATGTGGGGGGAAAAAAAACAGCAGGCCTAGGTACGTGATTGACATAACCGGAACGGATTCGTTCTCTTTGGGGGAGTTGTGGAGGGGGAGGGTTAATTCTGAAAAATTTGAAAAAAGAAGTATTTTTAACTTACGATGGAGTGATCGGATCTTAATGAAATTTGACGTTTGGAGGGGTATCGTGTCTCAGAGCTCTTATTTTAAATCGCTACCGGTCCGGTGACACTGGGGGGAGTTGGGGGGGGGGCTAAAATCTTGGAAAACGTTCGGGTGGAGGTATCGGGTTGCCCGCACCCGCGCCCACTCGCTCAGGCCCGGCAGACGGGATTCCAGTGTCACCCGGCCGCCGAGCTCGCGGCCCGCCTCGGCGAGCATCACGCCATAGCCCCGCTGCCCCAAGGCACGCGCGCATTCCAGGCCGGCCGGCCCGGCGCCGACGATCAGCAGCTTGGCGTCGGAGCCCTTGGCCGCGATCTTCTCGGGGTGCCAGCCGCGGCGCCACTCCTCGTTCATGGTCGGGTTCTGGGTGCAGCCGATGGGCACGCCCTTGCCATCGCCCGCATAGCAGAGGTTTTGCGCAAACCTTTCACCACCAACCAGCTGTCCGAATTGATCGCACCGGAGCCCGCCGCATGACATTGCCCCTGGTCACCATCCTGGATGACGAGCCGGAAATCCTCCGGATCCTGACCGAAACGCTGGAGGACGCGGGCTTCCGCACTCAAAGCTTCGCCCGCGCACGCGAATTCGAGGCGGCGCTGAACCGCGTGACGCCTGATGTCTGCCTGGTGGATCTGTCGCTGCCCGACACCGACGGGCTGGCGCTGGTGCATAGGCTGGCGCTGGAACAGGCGACTGGTCAGTCTGGTCGAGAATCCCGCTTCGGGAACCGGGGTGACCTGGGAATACGACGGGTTGACCTGGAGCCAGCAACCGCTTGGGTGTGCTGGTGGCGGATTGGCAGTAGTGCACTCCAGGCTCGTGTTTGATTCGGCCTCTGGCGCTGTGGCTCGGTTCTCGGAGCAACTACTGCCCTCCATTCGATGGTTCTGTTGGTGGACGGGCAGTGCCTGGCAGAGGGGTTCCATTTCTGGCTCGAACATGCGGGGCTTGATGGCCACTCTGCCGAGTGCTGCCTGTCAATAGGTTTTATTCTCAACTAGTGGCAACATCAATTCTAATTTGACACTGAATGACCCTTCTTCAGTTTTCCACAAATATTTTTCTATATGGTTTGGTTAGAGTAAATTACCCTTCTTCAATTTTCCACAAATATTTTTTCTATATGGTTTGGTTAGAGTAAAACAAAAGAAAGAAAAAAAAAATCAAATTTTTCATAACAGGGAATGGTGAGTAGATAGCAAGCTTCATCAATAATAAAAAAATAAAACCCTTAACCTTAACGATTATTTCGTAACTCCTAAAAGTTGTAAACCCCTCATTGTAACTTGCAAAAGTTGCAAACCCCTCATTGCTGAAGACGATTGTAGTCTAACAGCATATTATTACTTGAAAGTCCCCTACATGTCTTACCACTGGAACCAAATTGGTCTTACCATCAAATACACCGGAAACAAATAATAGGTACACCAACTAGCAAAAGTTGCGAACTCCTCATTGCCAATGATGATTATGAGCTAACAGCCGACTGTTGCTTAAAACTCCCCTATATGTCTCACAATTGGTATCGGCCTATTGGAGAAATCAGGATGAAACTCGGCGGAAAGAATAAGCACAAGTCCAAGATACGTGACTGACATAACCGGAACGGATCCACTCTCTTTGGTGGAGTTTGGGGGGGGGGGGTAATTCGGAAAAATTATAAAAATGAGGTATTTGTAACTTACGAAGGGGTGATCAGATCTTAATGAAATTTGATATTTAGAAGGATCTTGTGCTTCAGAGCTTTTATTTTAAATCTCGACCAGATCCGATGACATTGAGGGGAGTTGGAAGGGGAAACTGGAAATCTTGGAAAAAAATAAAAATTTCAATTTTAATACTGATAGGCCAGTACAGTGGTTTGCATACATTATTTTATAATAAATATAGTTATTGTCCAAAAAAATTGACCAAGAAAAGCCTTAGAGGCATAAAAAACCATAAATTGTCCATCAACCATCAGTTGTGCCGTTGGTGTCCTGTTAGTCCTGTTATTCAACTTTTAAAAAATCTTGGAAATTAGTTTAGAATTCATTAGAACAAAAAAAGTTATTTATTTAAAATTAACTTCTTGAAATCCACACAGATTGTGAAGAGGGGGAGGAGGAGGGGCTTGTACATGAAATATATGAGTGATAGATCATACGAAAATAAGAGGAATGCAAAAAAGCACAGAAAGTATTAAAATATGAACTATGTAGGTGTGATGTGGAGGCCATGGATAAAATTGCCGAAGATCTGGAAGGTGTAGCTAGAATATTGTATTAGCAAGTCAATAAATTGAGAGGGAGTAGTCAATTTGGACATATCCTAACTGAAGATAGGATTGGGAACAAAATTAAATGATAAGGAAAGGGATAAAGAGAGATTAGTAATTACAAATTATTATAATCAGAAAAAGGTAAACTAATTTTGCAGAGCTTTGTAGCCACTTGAATAAGAGAATAATAATTCCGAGTAAGAGAATTTGTTGTTTAAGTTAGAGGATGATACTTTTACCGTTCGGAAAACTGGTAGTAGTCATACTCTTGGTTATAGTGAAAACACCATCCCTCAGAAGTACATACCCCCAATTCTTTCGGGAAGTATTGGGGAAAAAACTTTTGGAAAGCTTTTTAATTAATTGTTGTTCGTTTTTTGATTGCAGAGGTTTCATTCCTTATTGGTTCTTTTTGCTTGTATTTTATCCATCATAGTTTTTTTTACGTTTTATTTTTCCATTCATCGGTTTTTACTGCTTTTTCTGGGTTTTAATAACACTTATAATTGTTTTTATGAATAAAATTTGTATTTACTAAAGCTTGTATCCTTTACATTTATTGATCCATTATAATACTTCAATATGTTTCACTAATACAATTTCAGCATCTTTCAGCCTATGCACATTGGTATGCCCATTCAACATTGCCCTTAATATAAGTGTAAATTTCTGTGTAGGAAAGAGGCGTTAAATGTCAGTAATTTTGCCAAATATTTCCGAGTGTGTATGCTTGCCAACTGATAGGGGTCATTGTTATTTCTCTTGGAACTTGCGCTTTCCAATAGTCATAGGAAACATTGTGACAAACTGAGAGGATTCGAATTGTAGCGATTTACCTTGGCTCTAATGAAATTCAATTGTATTGCGTGTTGTAGACGGATGCAGCTTCACTACGTGGGTACATTGCTGTACACTTGTTGTATAGTGACAATAAGGTTTCTACCTCCTTGCGTAAATAAATTTGTTTGGGGGATTTTCTGGGGGAGGTATATCCAGGTGGGGGGGGGGTGTTAAATGTTTCTTATCCAAATAAAGTTTTGTCGTAAATCTCCCAAAATGCCACGTAGTCGGCAACTTTGCTTTCTTGCCTAAAATTAACTACTTCCACTAGGTTTGCATTTGAAAATTTCTTAAATAAAGGTTGGTTTAATTAATAAGAATAACTATTAAATATATTTATTTCAAGAATCCAAAATTTAACAATAGACAAGAGAGAGATTCAAAACAAAGCTAGACAGGAGGTACCTATCTGATTTTTCTAAACATTTTGGGGTAAGAAAAAAAAAAAACTCCATTGCAATTTCCCGAGGTTTGTCCATTTTTTCCCGTATCTTTCCTCCACCATTTCCCTTTTTGTAAATTTGACGTCCGCTATCCTTACTTTCCATATCCATATCCTTACTTAATACAGAAACTTTTTCAAATTTCTCAATTTTCAATTTGGCTCCCTTAATATAAACTTGGCAACTCCTTTGTTTTTAGGAGCAATTAAGGGGGGGGGGTGTAAGTTCATTTACTCACATATAGCTTTCATCATTAAAAAAATGTCACAGGAGGGTAAATTCAACTGAAAGTGGCATTTTATAGTCTAAATTCTAACTGGGACATGCTAAGCCATTGGTTGAAAGTCGTGAAAAAATTTTGTTCATTAAGGCCAAAAGACACAATATTTTTTGCAGTTCTGAAGTTATATCTCATGGAAGGCATTTTCAAGGAACTTTCAACGCACGTACCCATGGACATACGGGCAAGAGTCACCCCAAGCCACAGTCATCCCATAGGTCCGATAGTTTTTATTTCCGATGCATATGATCAATCAGTTGATTTTGAAATCTGTCCACCATATGTCAGATAAATCTAACGAACCGGAACCAAAAAGGTCAAGGAGATTTGCTTCCGCTGTTGTACTGAAAAAAATAAGACCAATAAACTATATGTAATTACTTTATTGGGTATAAATTTTGTTTGTTTTTATTAATGTCCTTTAGTTTTGGTACAGATGATGGACACTGTATATGTGTTCGAAATATCCAGTTAAAAAAAAATATATATTTGTTTCACTGTCAATTAAAAGGTTTCATCCCTATTTTAAACTTCTCCATGTCTGTGTTTTTGACTGTGAGTGTGCCTGTTTGTCTGACTTTGTTTGGCTGTGTGTTTGTGTACGTGTGTTTTCCCCTCTGTGTTTTTGTATCTTTCCCTGCCTGTGCGTCTGACTGTATGTGTATACCTCTGTGTCTGACTGTGTGGTTGTGTCTGTATGTGTTTTTCCTCTATGTGTACTTTTCCCTCTCCGTGCCTGTGTTTCTGACTGTTTTTGTATGTAGTTCGGTCTGAGTTTGTGTGGCTGTGTTTGTAAATGTGTGTTTTTCTTTCTAGCAGTAAAGAACTTTCTCCTGTTTCTCACAAAGTTTGATTAAGATCCGGTTTATTTCTCTTCCTCCACAACAAATGTTCCTCTACAAATTTGATCATTGGGTAAGAGCCCTCCGAAGGAGTCTTAGGGCTGCTCAAGACCAAACACATTTTCTAGTAGTAGTCTTAATCGCAAGAATTTAACGACCCCAAGCACCTGAAAGAGTTCGAAATGGGTGTGATCTCTTAAAGGGTCCAACTAAGGCACTTACTCTTACTTCCGACCAAGTTTAGCTAAAATATCCAATTATTGCAGATAGATGTGTCCAATAAGCCACCAGAAGATTCTCATATTCTCTTTTCGTCTTCGAAGATGAGTTCGACATATCTTCACCAGCATCTCTGATAAATATGCACTACCTATATGACGTTTGTACTCATAAACAATGGCTGGCCTTGAAACTTCAACCCTGGATTTATCTTTAATTTTCCAGCGTCTGCACGTATCCTGTGGTGTTATTCCTGCATACGTTGAAGCCAAGCCAACCATGTTGTTATCCAACCATTTCACTACAATAACGCCAGAGGAGGCGTACAGGTCTTCCAGTTGCGCGCCAGTCGGACCGGGGACAGGGATGACATTAACCTCGCTGAATCTGAGGGGTGTTTTTCGCACAGCGGCGGCAGCGATCGCACGAGCCGGATCAATCAGACTCGGTTTTCCGGCCAGCTGCATCTGTGAATCGATCAGGAAATTTCCGGCGGTGGCAATGATCTCGCCTTCGCTCAGTCCGCTTTGAATGATGACGCGGTCCCTTAGAATCGGTCCTCGAGTGATCGGACGAATCTCAAAGCGTCCCGGTTCCGTACTTTCAGTTAAAAAACTTGTTGTTTTTATTTATTCATTCAACACTTTAGTGCGTTAACGTAACTTCTGACTTAGCAATATGAGAGGCTTCAAAGGAATGGAAATCATCAAAATTTTAATTTATATCAGAAAAAATTGTTATGCGGGTACTTATGTATTATACCTAACAAACTCAAGAAGTGAAGTTAGGTTAGTCATAATGAATATACCAAAGCATGATGATATTATAATACTTTAGTTTATATAATAACATAATATGGGCAATATAGTTGCAAATTAGGATTGAAATAGTACACGAAAAAAGCACATATTTTTACGATATATACAACATAAATTTATCTGCAATGAGGGCTATTTTATGCGGGAAGGGTGGGGTTTCACTTGTTAATTCAATATAGAGAGTTATAGTACCTCATTTTTGACTATAATTTCCCCGTTTTTTTGTCGCGGGGGGTGAAAGGGGTATAGGTCGAGCCTTACATGTTGGTATCTTTGAGACGCATCTTTTTTTTAAATTCAAGTTGTATTTTCAAAATCTAACAGAATACTAATGAAAATGTTCGTCCCAAGTCTTCTAAAAACCAGAACATAATTTGCACTTTATTGAAAACAAATACATTTTAAATGTTTTTCACTTTTTAAGTTTGATAAATCCCAAATTATTAAGACTTTAAGAAATAAATATAAGTATATATATATATTAAAATGTAAAACCACACTTATTTGCTGTTTTGTTCAATAACCTTGATTATGATTTTTTTTTATGTTTTGTTTTTTCAATAATTCAGCTCGAAATAATGGTTGTTTTCAGTAAACTGCAAATTATGTTCTGGTCTTTAGAAGGCACCTCAAATTGACCTGAAAAATATAACTTAGTACCATCTCAAAAAATTCTAATTATGCTCTTTGACAACCTGGATACAATTATACTCTTTTGATTTATTTGAATTATAAAAATAAAAGTAATAATAACCTCCTCGAAAGTTTATACGACCAGCCCTTGCATAAAAACCTTATATGCAACTGGGGCTTAACTCACAACCCTTGTCATCAGGTTCTGAGGCTTTTTTTAATCCCGAAGACTTTGTTATATGATCTAAAGACTATTTTGAACAAATTTGGGGAAAAGTCGGACCGATAAATTCGGTTTATTTCCGTGACCCTGACGGTAATTTGGTGGAAGTATCGAACTACGAGTAAAGATCGGGGGACCTGATGGCGAATACGACTGATGTGACAGGCCGGCACTATCCGGATGGCGGGCAAGACACCGATCCGCCCTACCTGCACCAGGACTATAAATCGACGATCAAGAAATCGCCGCAACGTCCGCTGGTCGCGCTGGAACACACGGTCACGGAGATGTCCGGACCGGCGTTTGAAGCGGGCGAGGAAGGCGAGAACGATCTCACCACCAATGAACACCGAACGAATACTGCGTCCCCAGATGTTCGGTAATTCCATTTCCAGATCATTAACGAGAGCATCGATATAAGTTTTTTCTATAGAATCTACTTCATTTATGGCGTGGGAATTAAAATCGCAGTAGGGGCATTTTTTAACACACCACGGCAGGTGAATGTAAAGACTGAGAGGAATGGCTTCGTGGAAGGTCAACATGGCATGATTACCTTCAATTACGTCAATCTATAGGGATATCAAAATGGTGAATGTCTTCTCGCTTACCGAGTTGTTTTTCCGATAAACAGAATGAATTATTCTGTTCTCGAAGCCATTTTTTGGTAAGTTTATTTTAATGGGGGCAAATCAACCTCAAGAAGGATTTTTATTGCCACTGAGAAAAGTGTTTTCGAGACGCTGAACTGATTGTCTCCCGCTTAGCGAGCATTTATCATAAACGATACAGAAAAGCGGTATTTACATATTGTACCGACTCAAGAATTGAAGTTAAGTTATTTATAATGAAATTTACCAGAATCCGATGAAAATATTATACTTTAGTAACAAAATTGTGGCTCCTCGACGGAGAACCCCTCCTCCAGGAAGTCCCGGATGTCCGACCTGCTGATCCTCGGGACCTCCCGTACCGCCCAAGGCAGGTCGTTGGCAACGGGGTCGGAGCTCGCGCCTACCACGAGGATCGGGGATTCGCGGTTCTCGCGGTCGTGCTGCGCGAAGGCTCGTGCAAGGGCTTCCACGGCTCTTCGCCCCCAGGTGTCGCCCGCCGCAAGTGCCACGAACAACAATGCGCCCGAATGCCCCCGCGCCAGCGCACTAGCCCAAGCGTCCAATTCACATGACCACAACATCTTTATCGTCTAAAGATGCTAATAAGGATTCCAAAGATTGCAGAAGAAGCGAGATTGGTGCCAACGGCGGCTTAAAAACGACACAAATTTGTAATTTCTTGGTTTCGGCCCGACATTCAACAGCAAAAATTTCACACAGTTTTTCAATGTCATATTTTTCGAGCTCTGGCAGAAGTTTCAAATGCACTCCTTCTTTTAAAAATAACCCAAAGCCACCTTTTCCATGGTTTTCTCTACTTTTTTCAATGAAATTATATCCTGGAATGTTCTGTTTCCTCTTCCCTCTCCATTTTTCTGACATTAAATTTCTTTTGTTTTTCTTTCACACTCCAGTGTTACACCCCCCCCCCAAGATTATGAGGCCTAAAATCGCCACTGCGTTCAGCCAATTATTTGTATAGGCTAAAGGAAGATCATAGTCTTCTTCTCTGAAATTCGTTTAGAGGGCTCATTATCCTGAACAATTAAGACAACCCTGAAATTATATTTATTAAATATCAACCGATTCCCCTCCCCTGTCGGTCAGGAAGCCTTTTTCGAATTTCTACTTTTGGGGCATATAAGTGTCATGTAGAAACAGTTATTGTATAAACTTCGTAGGGGGCTCATTGAATTGGTAATCAGAAGTTCTTCTGTCCATTTTAAGATTGAGAGTGATCGAAGACCTCCCTCCCCCAAAGCTTTTGTTTTCCCGAATTGTATGTGATACAAGTTTTGAGATGGCCAATTGTTGTCGTAGAAACTTCGAAAGGGGCTCATTCGATTGGAGATTTAAAGGGCTAGTGCCTTTTTTATTGATCAAAAGTGATTAAAGGCCAGCTAGCCCTCCCCCTGGCTGAAGGACCATGAAATGGAGATCAGCACTGCCGGTAGGGACTGTAAAGTCCTTTTTACCTTTTGCCTTATTGAAGAAACTCAAAAAAACAAAGACTCACCTAAAAATATCTCTGTCTCCATCCATCTTCTAGAGTTCAACTTCAATGATACAGGGATCTATTATTGCAGGCTAGATCAGAAGATGATATTTAATCAGCTCTAAGCCCATCTTCTAAATAACAAAGAAATTATAGTTAACAAGTGTAATATCAATATATTTCACTTATTCATGAAATGCTTGCAACTGTGATTATCAGCTTGATTAATTTCAGTTTTCTGCTAGTTTCAAAGCCTATAATTGGTATGGGGGCATCTTTCACTACAAAGAAGGGATGTGTTTCATTGCATACATTGGTGTATGCACAGGTGAGGCTGCAAACACCTGTTGTTTGGATTCTCTGCCCCCCCCCCCCCAAATTGGTGAGGATTTGTAGTGTCTTGCTGATTGTTGGTTTTGGTTTGATTGAGTTTAATAGATTCTCTGGTATAATATTTGTTAGAGCTGTGTCAATTTTAAAAAAACGGTAGTCAGAGTGACAAACTTCAAGCTTTCAAATGCCTCAGCTCGAAGATGAACTTTGCTTGTGAACCCTCAAAAGATTTGGAGCCACATATCCATAGAATTGAGGCCTTTCTTCAATTAAAGAAAGCTTTCTGGAAGCAGAGCAAAATCTACCTTCGCACAATATTCGGAGTATATGAAGCAACGGTTTTCTCTGTTCTATTTTACGGATGTGAGACGAGGTCACTAAAAGCGGCCGAAGGGTTGAACTTGAACATATTCAACCACAAATGCCAGCATAAGTCACAAAGAGAGCAGCCCAGTTTTTCCAAATTAAGACACTATGAAAGTAAAAGAGATCTTATGGACAGAAGCAAGTTGTCTTGCTCGAATATCCACAAAGGCCTCTATGAGCGACAATTTTTTAGAAATGATCAAACTGTTACAGATTTGTGATGACGATAAGGTTGCTCTGCCTATTTTCCTTATTTTCGAGCCAGAAGAAGTCCCCTCGATCCCAGGTGAAAGTACCAATGATTGTTACACTCAAGATTGCGTAAATGTGTAACAAATTAGACATTCCCCATTACCCGTTCTTAAGTTAAAAATGCTTCTTTTTTTCTATTTTTCCAAATTAACCGCCCTCCCCCCACATCCCCCCAGATGGTCAAATCGGGAAGACGACTATTTCTGATTTAATCTGGTCCATTCCCTGATATGTCTGCCAAATTTCATCGTCCTAGCTTACCTGGAATGCTTAAAGTAGCAAAACCGAGACCGACAGACCGATAGTCAGACCGACAGAATTTGCGATAAGAGCACTATGTTGGTAAGCTTATCATTTGGAAGATGTGTTCGTAGGCAGGAAGAATAAAAATAAGTCCAAGATACGTCACTGATCCGCTTTAGATCCGGTGACATATGGGGAGTTGGGGGTGGGGGGCTAAAACCTTGGAAAACGCTTAGAGTGGTGGCATTGAGATGAAACTTGGGGGGAAAATAAGCAGAAGTCTTAGATACGTGATTGACATAACCGGAACGGATCCGCTCTATTCGGAGGAGTTGGGGGGGGGGGGTTAAATTTGAAAAATTCGAAAAAATTAGGTATTTTTAACTTACGAAGGAGTGATCGTATCTTAATGAAATTGCACTCTTTTAAATTGAAAAGGCAGATCTCTTGGAATCAAAGGAATGCGAGGAATAAGAACAGCCTCACCCTCAAAAGGCCCTATCAAGATTGTTGCCTCTTTTACGTTTTCCAATGTTTTTTTTTTTTTTTTTACGCCAAGTCGCGTGCCATTGCAAAGCTTTGGTGGGTTGATATTTCGTAACAATTTTATTGGTACGCCTATTTTTAGTTCTAGCACGTGTGATGGAAACCCTGGGAGATCCAGGGAATTTAAAAATTCAGATGGATAATTAACCGCTACTATCTATCTTGGCTTTTTCTCCAATTAGTTATGGCTTTCAACATTTTATTCACAACAACAACTTGATTTTAATTCATATCTCGACAGCAAAAAAAAAATCATTCTTGGATAGTTACTCTTCTGAACTGTGGGTTAGCTTAATTCTACCTGCCCCCCTTCTTCTAACAAGATATGACCTATCTCTGACATCTTTAAAGAGTAAGGATTGACATTGTTTGTGCAAACCGATTTTTCGCTTAATTTTGCTAAAACCGATTTTATTTTGTGTTGAATAGTGCCTAACACACACATTCAGACACAAAGGCATGGAGAAAGAGTGAGAGAGAGAGAGAGAGACGGAAAACACGATTTGGGAAAAACACAAATACAAAAACAAAATAAAATTCAAAACATCTTCAAACACACAGGCACGACTGGAGACACATAACATACAGAGGAAAAAACAGCAAGCACAAAATCCCACACACAAACAAACATACATACACAAATACACACACAAAACCAAAAAAAGTATGATACATATGCACACAGCCAGTTCGACACACAGGCAGGGGGGAGATACTTGCGTACCCGTGTCGCCGGCCAGCCCGATCGCAACAGCCGGTCAGCGAGCGGTCCCGTCAGGCTGAATCCCACGAATGCGGTTGCGTACGGTATGGCCGAGAGCAGGCCGAACGCCGCAAAATCGACGCCGTTATTGATTTGATAACGATTCGATAGTGCGACGCACACATATGCAATAACGGCATCACAGCACCGGCGACACCTCACCGCGTTCGGCTTTTGCCCCACAAGCTTCCACTCAATTTCGCCATCGAATGCGGCGTCCCACTTCAGTTCACATTACGCTGAAGCATGCGGCTCCTCAGGAAGTCGAGAAGACGCTCGCAGCGCTGTATTCCGACAGTGCGCAGGGGCGGAAGCTGAAAATCGTCGCGGCGGCGCGCACGAACACGCTGCTGGTCGTCGCGGAACCGGCGTTGTTGAAAGAGATCGAACAACTGCTGAGCGTCATCGACCGCGCGCAGCCGCGCAAGGAAATCAAGCCGTCCGACGATGTCAAAATCTTCAGCCTGCGGAACACCGAGGTGACCAGGATGGAGAGTCTGCTGAAGTCGCTGGTGGGGTCGACTCGGACCGATTCGTCTTCCAACCGCCGGATCTTATCTTGCGCGTCTCCGCTGATGTACTGACCGACGTCTCCGGTTCGTAACACGACGCGGTGACAGGGACAGTCATCGTCGTGCGGATGATCGACCAGCGCTTCACCGACCCATCGCTCAGGGCCTCGAACTTCGGGAACCGCGCCAAGATCTGATCGCGCTCCGCGGTGTAGCGGTAGGCGATCAACATCGGCCGCCCGGCGCTCTCGTCAACGAGATCGGCCAGGGCGTCGAGCTTCAGCGTACTGGTACTTGTAAGAGAACTACTTGTAAGGCTAAGCGCATTGGTATGAAAATTTCAAGAAGTATATAAACATACAGGTTATCAAAAGGATATTTCAGCAATGTCAAAGGAATGGCTAATTTTATTGAGTTGCAACTTCCAGGACTTGATGAGTTCAACTGACCAAAAGCCAATGCGTTAATACTACTGCTGCTACTAGTACTACCGTTATTACTATTTATACTACTAATAATAATGCCAATACTTATACTGTGACTACAATTAAAACTTTGCCTAAGGATATAGAAGGAAAGTAGTGAAGATAAAGGTTCTTCCCCCTGGAAAATATTTATTTATTTATTAATACATCAAATGGTAAGCAATAATGCTTGTTGATATCGACAAGAGTTAGAGAAAGAAAAAACTTAAATTCAAAACTCTTAAACTCAAACAAAACTTATACCCAAATGATCAAGTTGTAACAAATATCAACAAGAGCTATGAGCTCATATGGCACTTGTGACGAGACTGGAAGAGCCAAGAGCTCATATGATATGAGCTCTAGCAAAATTATAAGAATAAATTGCATCAGCACCACTCTCAACTGTTAAGATTAACAGCCCAGCTGTTGATGTGGTAAGGCACTTCAGATATCTTTGATCAAATATATCCTCTAGTGGCACACTTGAGGCCGAAATCTCGGCCAGATCTGCTAAGGCAAGCTCTGTGTTAAGAGGGCTCCTGAGAGTAGTCCTCCACAAATCGCCACAAAGAAATGAAAATAAAACAGAAGCTCATGAGCTATATCGTTCTAATTGCTGTTTCCTGTATTAATATTCAAATACTGATTTTTTATTTTTTAAATGACAACACCGAACCAGCTAATAACATCATTTTATATTCTAACTGGAGGTATATTATTCCCTCATATAACTTTTACTACTTGTCTGTTATTCCTTACAAGAACAAAAACTTTAATAAAGCTTTTCCATTAGCTCAATCAAATTCCTCTTCATAATCTATAAGGCTGAGGACTAAAAGGATCTGATGATTAAGGCACTTCCCAATTATTCGTCTTAGAGTGAAAATTTGGTCGATGCATCCTCTCCCCTTCCTAAAACTATGCGGCCATTCTCTTAAAACTCTATTTAACAAAAAATGGGCCCTACATATAAGTGACCGTTTTGAATCAGAAATATCCACCGTATCTTGCAAGTTATGACGGGCACCCATGCCTAGACAGCTCTAGGCTGCCCTTACCAACTCTGTCTCCCATCTCGTATAATGCAAAGAAGCGTTGTCCCACATTCCTGATTTGTAACACCAGTTCTCTTTGCAATAAAACAGATAAGATCAACATGGTCCTACAGCAGAACAATATTGCATTCGTAGCCATAGCAGAAACTTGGAACCTAACTGAAGTGACAGGAAATAATTATTAGTGTAATGAACCCATTGATCTTAGAAGTAAAACCAGGTTAGCTATTGCAAATGATCCCTTTGGCACTAATAGAAGTTGTGGTGAGTTTACATGCTTAAGCAGGAAAGCAGTACTATTGATTTTTCTTTTTTTTTGGTTGGCAATAGGCTTGCAACAGAAATAATAAACAATGGTCAGGGTTCTGACCATTTTCTAATTAGTTTCCCAATTAGAAATGAGTTTCTCATTAATTCAATAGCATGTACAGATAACTAAATGGTTTTGTTGTGTTCCATTGAAAAGAAGCATAAACTGGGGAATCTACTGGCATTCCTTTTATTTTATTAAGATATTTCCTTCAGAAGAGTGGCCCTTCCAGACTGTAACTTGAATTACCTAAATTACCTAAATTACCACTTATAGATACGGCACTGTTGGTAGCTGCTTTTGCCACCTTTTCCCATGCTAAAGCTAATTGACTTCTATTGTCTATTAAAGCAGCCTACGCAAGGTAAGAACATCTTTTTTATACTTCTTCAAAATTTTGGTAGTTTCAACGGTAAGTAAACAATTTACATTTTCATTGTAAGGAACTTGTAATCGCTTCTTTAATGTCAGCCATTTATTAGGAGCTGATTTATTTTTTAATCCAAGTCTTAAAAACTGTGAAGCTTGAGGAATTTTATTGCTTGCTATTTACTCTTCTTGAGACTTTTATGAGAACGTGAAAATTTGTTAGTGCTTTGTTTCATAATTTGAATTTGTTTAATAATTTAAATCTGTAATAAATGGAAATTTATTGTATGCGATGTAAAACGGTTACTGCAACCGAGTCTTTAATTCGGGCTGTTTAAAAAACTAAAATCTTGGAAAACACTTCGAGTGGAGGGATCGAGATGAAACTTGGTGGGAAAAATTAGCGCAAGTCCTAGATATATGACAGACATAACCGGAACGGATCCGCTCTCTTTGGGGTAGTTGGAAGGGGGGGTGGTAATTCTAAAAAATTAAAAAATGAGGTATTTTTAACTTACGAACGGGTGACCAGATCTCAATAAAATTTGATATTTACAAGGACCTCATAACTCAGATCTCTTATTTTAAATCTTAACCGGATCCAGCGTAATTGGGGGGGGGCAGAATGTCCAGTTAATAAATTTATAGCCTTAAATTAAACTAAAACTAAAATTAGAATAAAACTATCAGCCAATTGAACGGGCTGATGGCTTGTAAGAGGGTGGGAAAGTCCGCTTTCTCAAACTTAGAAACTATTCATAATTTTATACTTTTTAGCTTAAATTATTTGATACAAAATAAAAGTGAAGTAGAGGCAGACTGAGTGAGGGTGCAAGTTGGTAATTGCCCCCAAGGCCGACCGGTTTTGGACCGCCTAGGGCCAGTGTTTTATTTTTTATTTTTTTAAGGAGATTTAAGTACTGCTCGAAAACTGAATAATATGATGATGGGACTGCATACTGATTTGTTTGTTGAGGCAAATCCAATTCCGGTGAAATGGGCTGTGTCACAAATGGGGCTGATCCATACAGGTATACGTCTTCCCTTAACACCGTTATCCGATCAACATCATCAATGTGTGCGGGAAGCGATGAAGCTGGCGCAAATTCAAGATTCAAGGGAATAAGATGTCAACGAGAAGGTGTTGGTGTTGGACGGTTCTGGTGAAAATCATGTTTTCTATATTACCTTTATCGTAACATTATTCTTATGTTCAGCAGTTCTAGCATTCTGCAGCAAAGCATACGAGCCCTTATGGAAGACAAGCGATGCATTGCAGATAGAGCAGAAGAAAGAAAACAGATCTTCTGGAATGGCTCTATGTCACTCTTTCATTTAGTGTCCCGTCACATCATTCTCTGCCAACCAAGTCTCCCAGGATTTGCACTTTGTGGTTCTAATTTAAACTGAAACTTCAATACCTAAACTTTAAAATAAGAAAAGAAGTTAGTACAAGATCGTATAGGCTATTGAAGTATGCCGAGCGTCAAATGATGCCCAATCCTCAAAGCGGGAAAGATCGAATTATTGAGATTACCGAAGAGCTTCTGGAGGCCAAATTACAAGGCGGCACCCAATTATTGAGTCGGAGCAAATCCACGTCGCATGGTGTTCTCACTCGTCACACGTTGGACCATGAATTGTTGCAGATACCCTTCCCCTCCCGCCTTGGTGCCCACCCCTGACAGACGATGTCCGCCAAAGGGTTGACGGCCAACCAGTGATCCTGTGATGGGTCGATTGATGTAAAAGGTCGCTCCTTACTTTCATTTCAAAATCTCGTTTTTTTTTATTTAATAAGAATAATAAATCCACTTTAGTGTGCACCTACATACCGTTGGACTCTAGTCTTGTCAGGGTATTTATAAAACCGGGACCAGCGTGGAATAGTGCTTCGCTATCCCTTAGTTTGTCAGGGTTGTCCTCAAAATCCGTGAAAGAAAATTGGGCTCTTCGAAATCCCCAACGTTAACGTTAACAACAATTCACGATTTGAGTTTTATATTGCCGTTCGCTCTGGTAAGAACATTAATTTGAAGTACTAGCCGCTTTTGATTGGACCAAACTTTGACCAGAAGTCTCAGTAAAAAATATACGTTGTTTTTAAGTGTTTTCTGAATATTTACCATATCATAAGGGATGTGATTAAAATTTTGGGTAAAACTTTTTACTTAAAGAAAAAAAATACTTCAAATTTAAACTAGAATACAACACATTCAACATTTCTTGGTATTCTGTATGAAAAATTAATCATGTTTTGTTATAAAATTTTTCTCAAAAAAGGTTCTTGATAGAAATGACAAATGTTGGAGATGAAAAGAAACCTAAGATGCATAGGCCATGTTTTACAAATGAAGGATCATAGATACTTAAAGATTGACTCAAGTAGTGAGGAAAAATGTATTTAATATTAAAAACTAAAGACCAAGGACGAATAAACAGATAGAAAAACATGTGATTCTGGAGCAACAACAGGGTCAACATCCCATCTAGTCACCTACCCCAAAAAATACAGATTGAACACTTGGTCCTCGTCGAGTCAGATGGAAACAGACAAGCGACTCCTTGGAAGTTTTTGGGTAGTTTTTACCTCCAATGCACATCTATACAAAAACCCTATTCATCTAAGTAACGACCACGCCCATTTCCTTCCATCAGTCGAACTTTTAGGTCCACAAAAACATAAACTAAAAACGCAAAAAACATACCTGCTCTTTCTTTCCGAAAAACATCCCCGATATCTTCGAGAAGATCCCACGTTTCTGAGGTAAATTCATCGTTGGCCTGAAATGTTTTAACTTTTTCAATTTCCATTTTATTTCTAACAAGCTCACTACTAAGTCTTTCCTACTTCTGTTGAAACGAACCGCTCAAAACCTTGGTTAGGTTAGAAAAATGAAGCTTCCAGGGATGGGCCTACAGACTAAAGTACATCCTGGGAAGGTATTTTAAAATAACTACCTCCACTCATCTCTCTAGAAGGCCCTGACCTTTGATGAACTTCAAAAATCTTTGTTTTATAAAAGTAAAACCTTGCAAAATAGATTTTCTGAAGGAACAAGGTACAACAAAACTGTTTTCAGCTTCACAATTTTGCTTAATCCCAATTTATGAGGTTTCAGAGATTTACAAATGCATTCTCCTAAGTTTAGACAAAAATCCAATTGGTGGCTTTTGCTAGATCATTTTCCGATGTGAGTTGGACTCATCTCTTTCTGGCCTGTAAAATTTAAAATTCATAATCTGTTTGTCAGTTTAATCTTACTACCTTATCTCAACGATTTTGTGACATCTATTGATTGATTGTGCATAGAACAGTAGATGCCTTGGTCGGGCCCGAGGATTAAATATCTTTCGTATGAATCTTGGGGAATCTCGACTTTAATTAAATTTGTCTCAGTTTCGCAACAATTCTTGCACATCATCATAACATCAACAATTTGCCAAAGTTTTGAACTAGACGGAGGAAAAGACGTAGAGACAAAAAGAAAAACCAACAAACAAACAGCAATATAAAAAAGAGGCAGAGACTACTGAAATAGTACAGAAAACCATTCATGGGTAGTCATATTCACTTTCTTATTGTGTTTAGCTAGTAATCTAGCTAGTGCAATGTTCGAGTCAGCAATTTTAAACTGACGGACGATTTTAAATTGCTTTGCCAGGGTGGAAGGTGGAATAAATATTTTGCGAAACGGAAGAAATTTGATCGCATTTTTATTTGGTCAGTAGGAAAAAACTTTTTATATTTATTTTTTTATTTTTTTTCAAATAATGCTAGAAAATCCTGCGCCCCCTTCATTGAAATTCTCTTCCTTCATGAGAAGTTCCTCCATGGAAATATCCTCCCACGTAATCCCCCCCCTCAACTCTCCCCCCTAAACCGAAAAAAAAGCGCAGTTAATGTTAGAAGTTAAGCTTTGAAAATACAAAACAAAAGAAAACTGTAAAACGAAAAATAACCCAAAATAAATAGAAAATTCCCCAGCCCATGCAATATTTAAAATGCTAGAATAACGTGAGAGGGCTCATTTCGAACGAAAATTAAACATTCTAGTGCCCTTTTTGCGACCAAAAGAATTGGAGGGCAACTAGGCCCACTCCTACGCCCCTTTTTTCTCAAAATGGTTCGATCAAAACTTTGATAAAGCCATTTTGTTCAGCATAGTTGAAAGGCCGATTAACTATACTTTTGGAGGTACGATGAACCCCCACAGCCCACGGAGAAAGGTCTTTAAGTTATGAAATTTGCCCATTGTTTACGCATAGTATTTTTTATTGGGAAGTATGTTATCAGCCCCACTCATGTTAAGTTTTGCTCGTTTTGAGTTTGACTCGTATACTTATTCTAATTTTTGTTCGTTTTGGGTTTCTTTTATTTGTTGATAGTAATTTTTTGATAGTTTTACGCTTGGAAGATTATTTGGCTTTATTTTTGCTCATTCTTGACTTAATGGAGCTCTTTACTTTTCTTTGAAAAACTTGTCTTGTGGAAAAAGTTACTTTAAATTAATTGAACAAAAAGGCGTTTTGAATTAACTTTGACTTTGTCTGTTGAATTCAAATTAAATTTCTGTGCACTGTCGATTAAAAGGCTTCATCCCTATTTTGAACTGTTATATTTTGTCATGGAAAGGCAGTGTGGTCTTCGAAGTTATCCAAATCAGGAACCTTATATGTTAACAATGGACAACTTGCACAACTTACAGCCCTTTCTCTGGGGGCTGCGGGGATCATGTTTACCCTTGAGGCATGTTTTTTTTTTACTTTTGGCCTATTTTGAACAAAGTGGCTATCTCAAAATTTTAATCCTATGCATTTGGAAAAAAAAGGCATTGGAAGGGGCTAGAAATTAGATGCCTTCACCGAGGAATTTGAAGATAGAGCCGGAGCGAAGTGGGTTTACAACCGCACCGGCAATGGGCGCAAAGAGTTTGTGTACTATATTCAAAATCGAACCACGTTTACTGCGGCTTTAAATTGGGCGCTCGCCACACACAAACGATATCCGATCGAAATCACTTTCTATGACGATACCACCTGGCAGGATTTCATTGATTTGGTGGAGATATTCGAGGAGGCAAAGCTGCGTGAAAAGGATGACACCTAACGTACAGTTGAACTGATGAGACTCTCCTTAAGGATGTAATAACTTCAATGATTTGAGCAATATGAAAGCTGGGACTTGGTACGTTACAAGGTTAAAAAACAGCTATTGTTTTGACATTTTCACTAACGAATTCAGGCATTTTGAATTGTACTTGCTTGGAGTTATAAAAACTCGTCTACCAGGGTTAGGAAACATAAAATCGGATGATACAGAATTTTTTTTTAAATTAAGTTAGGAAGGAAGGGACACTTAGGCAGGGAGTAGGGCTCATGCTGAATGATAAAGCTTGTAAATCTTTCTTAGGTTGGCAAAGACAGTTAAAAGCCAGTGAAAAATTGAAAGTTATGCTATTAATTCCGCCATGGCTCAACATTTCTACGATAGTCCACACCAGTTCATCTTATTTGACAGCACCTCAATTATTGGCCCTGTTAAAGGTCTCATACAAGTTTTCAGGAAAGTAGTTGAGATAAAAAAGCACATACACGAAAAGGTAGCTCTCAATAGAGACACAAGAGAAACTTGTGAAAGTCCCATTTATGACAAAATTAATTATTCTGATTGTTCTCACATAATTCCACAAATTTGTGGAGCTATTTGAAAAGGTCACCTCTCGAGCTAGTTTTGGCATTTTCAGTTCTGACAACTTGAACCCATTAAGTTTAGAAGAAGGATCTCTTTCTTTGTTCTGGAAGCTTAGAAAAACCCTTAGCATTACTTCTGCAGGTAAATCGTCAAATGTGTTTAAGTGTATTAAATGAAAAATGAATTCTAAAAAAGAAGTTTTTTTAAGAAATATAGAGGCTGTATTAAACTTGGGATCAGCAGAAATAAATTCCTTTAATAGTTCAAACTCAGAACGATCAGAAATTATTTTGCCTGGACACTGTCAATTTACTGTCAACGAGTGTTGAGAAAAATATAATTTATTTTTGGTCAACTACCTTCACTAGTATTTTTTTCAAAGGGTTCTCTTTAACAAGAAAAAAATAATAAAATTTCTTGCAGATGCCTCAAGTCTGTCTTTTTCTTCAGTTCAGGATGCTCATTCAAATTCAATCACTGGAGATATTGCGTTTTTTCTTAACGAAAGATGGGAGCCAAAGAACCAAGCCGAAGTTCCGACTTCAATACAAAGACGAAAGGGGTGAAGTCCTTTTATGTGTTTAATTGGCAGTCGGGGGGACCTGCTGGTCACCTGGTCGTAAGCCTTAAGCGGTTGTGAGCGCTTTATGTATACTCAAAAAGTAGCTACAAGTCCCCCGCCTGCACTGGCGGGAATGTTTTCTCTTCTTAAGGTCATTCCTCTATTGATTAAAATATTTTAAATAATATAAAAAATAATATTTTGAACGTTACGACGTCGAAAAGCAGCAACTGTAATGACGTTTTGACTGATACATAAGGGCACATCCAGGATATTTCTTGGGGGGGGGGAAGGGTGAAAATACTTCTGGAAAGACAGTTTCTCCAGGTTGTGCTTTATTTGTCTAGCTATATCTAGTCTCCTCTCATTTGTATATATTTCAGGGTGGGTTTGTTCAGTTCGGATAGTCATTCTTCATAGCTTTAGTCTTTCCAACCCAGAAGAAGTTTGGTGGCATGTCTTTTGACCATTTCCATGGCAGCTAAGTCTGTTTTATAGTGGGGTCGCCAGGTAACATTCCCCTACTCTATTGTTGTTCTGACAATCCTTTGAAGAGTTTTACAAAATCATGTTCAACTATTTATTCTACGGCCTTAGTGATTCAGGGGTCATTCTCAAGGAATTGGGACACAATTTAAACTTTAATGTAAAGAGCGAGGTATTGACGAGGGGGTCAACCTCCTCATATACGTAATAAAAATATACGAAAATAGAAGTTCGTTACAAAAGTTAATTCGTAAGTTACGTATATTTTTACTAATAAAAACGTTCTTAAAAAAATTAAAAGTTCTAGTTGCCTTTTTAAATAATCAAAAAATTGGAGGGTAACTAGGCCTACTCCCCCGCTCCTTTTATATCTGCTGTTCATAGATATTTGTCTCTTTTGACAGCGGGCTGAATATTTTCCCTCTTTAGTTTTCAAACCTTTCACCGAAAGTCCTATAAATAAAATGCACCCTCTTTTCTACCAAAAAAACAAAAAAACAAAACAAAAAAAAAACATAAAAATAGAAACTATTATTCTTAAAATTGAAAAACTGAAGCCCAGTTAAGCCCTACACAACAATTATCTATTGTAAGATCTAACCATATATTCGAGTCCAAACTTGTTTTCCTTGTTGTATGAGATTTTGGGACTGTTATTTCTGAAAGGTTTTAATGAAAATGCCACGTTTCATTGAGTCAAGAGCATGGAATATTCAGGCCAACGTGGCATTATATGGCTAGCCCAACCCCTAGCAAGCAATTTTAGAAGGGTGGGTTGCTATTAGAGGTTAATTTAAGCCAAATTAAGAGATATCTCTGGGAGGTCTTAATGATAATGCCTCGTTTGTATTGCTTTATTAGATGCGCCAATATTTTACTTTCAATTAGTTTAATCTTAATGGTAGCAAAATTACATTTAAAAAAATGAAACCACTAGTGCCAAAGAATGAAATTATAACTATTAATTTTCGGTCAAGGAAGTCCTCTCCCAATATTTCAGGACTACTGGTTCAATACGATGACCAATGGGAAAAAAATTACAAACATGCGTCCGTGATCTATTTTGGCAAAAAATACAAAATTTTACATTTTTGATGATGGGAGCTTTGAACCTCTACTGTGGGGTTCTCTGATATGCTGGATCTGATGATGTGATTTTCATTGAGATTCATTGGCTTTTAAGGGCAGTGGTTCCCTTTTCCGTAAATCGGGCCAATTTTATAAACAGCTTTCTGTTAGCCCTTCTCTCGTATCCCTCTTATTTCCCTCTTATTTCCACTTCTTTTTCTTTTTTCTTCTCTTCTACTATTTTTCCTCCAAAGTGGTGATAAATCTCAATGTAATCTATATTTGATAAAAGTTCTTTTAGCTTGCACTACTTTATAGTTCGAAGGGGATTGTTTGACACGTGCTCAAGAACCATTGATTTTTATCTTTTATATTTCTCTTCGGGGACTGATTTGTTTTTTCTTGGGAAGTTGATCGCTCATTATTGGTCACCTTGGGCCAACTTAAATTCTTTCCTATTGACAACTTCTTACTCAATTCGGGGACAACCTATTTTCTGTGTGGCCCCCCAGAGAATGGCCAAAATACTGATCCTACGTGGATCAGTAGCGACAATTGTATTTATTGGTGGTGGTTTTCTTTTTATCTTGTGCTGAGGACGCCTAGTTTGGATACAGGCGAAATATCCGTGTTGTTTTAGTCTTTCCTTTCTACTGGCCGCAGTCTCGTTTGAGTTTTTTTTTTAGTTTTATCTCTCTTTGCTGTTTATTGAGTGGAACGAATGTTTATAATGCAAATATTTAAAATATTCATTATCAATGCAAGATCTTTCTTATTGTTTTGTCAGTCATTATGCAAATATTTGACATTTCAGATACAAATATCGAAAAGAAAATTTAGCAGTTTGTCAAATACGAAGAAAATGCCATGAGGTAAGTATCACATAGTTACAAGCACTTAATGAAAGAATTTCCTTTATATGATGGTTGTAATTTTTATCAGAGGAATTCGAGTTACATATTTATCTATTTAGTTTATTAAAAGAATTATAACGATGACACCGTCCTGAATGAAGCTGACACTCAGATCTTCGACAGGAATCAATTCCGACGTTTCGCGGCTCAGCAGCGAGACACGGCCAGACAAAGATCCGTTTGGCTCCAGCTGAAGCTGTTCATGTGACAGATAGCCAACGCGTTCTTCGTTTCGAAACTCGCTGTCGGTGTGTGAGATTGGGTGTTTCGGCTCCGATTGATCTCCTTTGACATCGGCACCACTGATCAGCTGGTCGATGGCGTCGAGCCGAGCTTCGAGTTGAATCGTCTCCACCGCCTAATGTCTCAGGGTAATGGAGACGAAAGCGCTCAGGTATAATATATTTGTTTTAAAACCGTATGTGGTTTTTCTTTCCCGGATCATCATAAGGAAGTTGTCTGTAGTCAATCGCAAATTGCTCTGCGGCATCGAGATGAAATACAAGGATTACTTTTTCATTGTTTATCAATAAATTTATCGATAATTTTTAATTGTTTGTCAATACTTTTATCAATACTTTTTAATTGTTTATCAATAGTTTTTATCAATACTTTTTCATTTTTTATCAATAGTTTTATCACATAGGGGTCGGATGGCAAAAAAGGTATGGGACGGGACTGGTTGCCTTTACTCACTTTTAAGTCTTAAATATACACTAGAAATTTCCCAAAGGAATGATTTCCTCGGAAGTTTACGCCATCACCTCTTCCCCGTGTTCCGAAATATATAAAATGAACGACGTTTCAAAATAAAATGAATTTAAAAATGCGCTGACTGGCCCTTTATTTAAGCAGCGCTATTTTTACTGACGGGGTGTTAAAGATTATATCGATGGAAGTTCTGCATAACTTAGATCTTCTACCGAAGTACTGATCCGAGCGGGCGGCCAGGAAGATGGTCTTGTCCCGCAGGCCGACGAGCACCAGCAGCGCGATCACGGCAATCGGGACTGCCGGTGCGAGCATGCCTGCGGCGCCGGTGCCGCCGGGCACACCGTCGGAGATCAGTCCCCAGATCAGGACTCCGAGCAAACCGGCGTACGCGATGACGTCGACGAAAGTGCGGGTGTCACCGGCCGTCAGTTGAACCCAGGACGGCCACGGTGCCAGCCGCATTGTTCCGGGGCGCAGCCAGTAGGTGAACCGAATTTCATCGTTCTAACTCATCTGGAAGTACACAAACTAGCAAAACTGGGACAGGCCGACAGAAATTGCGATCGCTATAAGTCACTTGGTAAATACCAAGTGCCATAACAACTAGTTAGGCTTGAACTTTTATTAGCGAAAAGTTTTAGTATCCACTTCTTTTTGCTTTGTTTCACAAGTCAATGCAATAATGTCAATGAAAACTTTTTATAGTTTTTCTACCGTAGTATTCTTCTAATTACTAAAAGAAGACTCTTCCCAGTTTTTAGGTATGAATAGTCGGAGTGACGTCACATGTGTATACATTTAAAGGGCAAAAAACGTCATCTTTCCTCCAGGAGTGGTCCTACCATTTTCAGTATTTATGACGCATACAAAATTGCAAAAGATGACAAATGACTTGACTTCGAATACCTAAGGAAAAAAGCAAGGAACAAGAAACAGGAAAATCACATTGAATTGCAAATAAAAATATTGCACAATGGAATCTACGGTTAGAAGACAAGTAAAATTTCATTGAAATGAAGGAACATGTTAGTTTAGCGTATGCGAGTCTGTGAAGGGGTCTTAGGAATGATGAGGGGGTGCTAGGGCGGCAGTCATAGTTAGACATGGAGGTATGAATTGCCCTGCTATGTTAGGTAGGGTTAGCTTGAGCAAAAACAAGGATAATTGGATTTAGATCGTATTTTGTCATGAGAATTTCTGGTAAAATGTTTGAAAAATGGTAAAATGTATCAGGAGGGTTGCCAAAAGGCAGCCACATATTGCTATGGTCACTTGAATCACTTGGGCTAACTTTTTCAACACCTTACAGTAAAGGTGTTATGTACTAAATGATTGTTAATGATCTAAAATTAAGTTCTTAATACGTTGCAAACTCGTTAGTGCTAATCAAAAGCTAACTAGCATTAATTAGTGGGTAATTATTGATTTTGATGATGTCATATTTCCACTCCTTACTTTTTAACAAATATGTATTTAAAAACCATGGAGAACGGTCCCAAATATATAATTAGGGCTAAATGGCATTTAAAACAAATATAACCGCTACCACACGCTACTGTTCAAAAGAATGCATATCGTGACATATAATTAACATATTCTTGTCGTTGAGCTGCGATCGTCTATTGGTTGTGCAGGACAAGCCGGAGTTTCTCAGTCAGGTGGATCGGCTCATGGCGCGCGTAGACCGAGAGCCACAGCAGGTTATGATTGAAGCCAAAATCCTCGAAGTCACTTTAAATGATGACGAATCTCTAGGTATTGATTGGACCAATCTATTCAGCAGTAACGGCGGTTCCGGTAGCTTCGGCGTTCGAGGCAACGCTTCAACCAGTGACGGATTCTTCTTTGATCTTGTACCACCTGACGTAGAGGTGGCATTAAGCGCGTTGCAGGATGAGGGTTGACCAATTGTGTCGTTTAATCAACGACTTTACAATTGGTAAAACCCTTCAAAAATTGTTAATCATCAGTTTTTTTGTATTCGTCTCTTCACATGTTGATGAAGCTACGCATAATGTATTTAAGTTTTCTTAAAATGAATAGAGTGATTTTTATTCTTTTGTTTTGTAGCATAAGCAGTATTAGATAGTTAAAAATCAAAATTTAATTTGTTGTCTATTAATTGTAAATTTTTAATCATAAGACTATTTTATCAAAATATCAACTAATAAGTAAGTACAGGACCGGTAGGGATTTAAAATAAGAGCTCTGAGTCACGATGTCCTTCTAAATATCAAAATTCATTAAGATCTGATCACCCACTCCTCAGTCACGTAATTTAGACAGGTTTCTCTTCTTCCCATCTAGTTTCATCCTGATCTCACCACTTTAAGTATTTTCTATGATTTCCGGTCCCCCCCAACTGCCCCCTCCCCCAAATTACGCTTGAACCGGTTGAGATTTAAAATAAGAGATCTGAGTTACGAGGTCCTTCTAAATATGAAGTTTCATGAAGATCCGATCACGTCTTTAAGTTATAAAATTTCCCCATTGTTTACGCATAGTATTTGTTATTGGGATGCATGCATACATGTTCGGGTGCGGGGAGGATAAATTTTTTCCTGGGGGTTTTTGCACGCGAGGTCTTTCCATGGGGAGGGAAGTTTCCAGGGAGTGAGCATGTCAGGGGGAATTATATACTGTGGGAGTCTACCAGAATTCTTATACAAAATTGTTTTCATATCTTGCATTCTCTTTTCCGTCTCAATCTTACGCGCGGAGTGGTTAAGATTAATTGTCCGGGGTAAACCCTGGCGCCTACCGAGCCGTGCGGATCCAGTTCACGGCGGTGAGCCTCGAGGGCGGAGATTGCGGTGAAGCGACGCTCGAGGGACAAGACGTCGAGCTCGAGCTGCCCGGCGACTTTGAAGTCGGTGAGGGCGAGACGGTTTCCCTCCAGTTCGAGATCGACGTCGAAGCGTCGGTCGTCGCGGAAACCGACGACGAAGGCAACACCACCTGCACGTTCGAGCCCGCGCTGAACCTGGAGGCGGACTCGGGAACGCCGCCGGACGCCTGCCCGCAGGACCTAAACCAGTGGATTTAAAACTGTGTTCCATGGATTTACTGGAGTCTGTTAAACTGTCGTGAAGGAGTCAGTGTCGGGCAGAGGTGGACTCCAGTGTTTCTGACTATATACTTGTGGTTTGCGCCAATAAATGTGTACATATCAGTCATAAACTGCCATTGTTATCTGTACATGCGCAATTCGTATATGTACATCGTTAATGAACGTTTATAAATGTATTTTCGTCGGAACTTTCAATTAAACCATCGCTTCAGGGAAGAGATGCAACTCTTTTTAAAGTGTACTGTGATCTTTGTCTGAATATAGAATTTTTGCACAATTAGTTATATCAACTGCCATCTAACGAGTTCAAGAGGGTGCTAGAAGATCAAGGTCCTTTCCCTCACATTGAGAGTGATATGGGGGAACAAGGTAAAAAGGTTTTGTCCACTCAACCCTTGTTGTACCTGAATTTTACTTAGCAGAAACCGCTTTGTGTAAAGCTTATCTTTTTAGAGCTGAGTTTGAAAACATCTTCAACATTCTTACAAGTGGGGGTATCTATATGGATCCAGTAGACATGGCATTGCCCCTAGAATGACTTTCTCCAGCGCAATATATAGACCGTCTTTATTGAGGAGTCTTTTGACGTCTTGAATCTGTTTCAGTCTCTGGTTTGAATACATTTGGAAGGAAGTATCCTGGTAAACTATTGCAAGGCCGCCTAGATTGCGTTCCTTCAGAATGTTGTTTATGTCATCCATTACCTCAAAGTAGGAGCCCAGGAGAAATCTTGACTCCGGTGTATTGGAGGACTCAAAATCGTCTCGGTTTTTTGCTGTTTCGCTGTTTACTATTGTAAGGAGATCCATAGCCTGGTGTACAAGATATAATTTAAAAAAAAATTTTCAAGTAAACAATTAAAAATAAGCTAACGAAATTCAGAAATTTCACTATTACTTTACTCGTCAATTAGCCTTTTTTGTGGCCAGTCCGTGGCCTCTACTTCCTTTCAAATGCACAATAGTTTTCATAGATGTATTGTGAAGCACACAACCATTGCCATTGAACGTGCTTACAGGACTGCTGTTCTAAATAGGGAACGATAGTCCAGGAAATCGCTTGCTTCAATTTATTGTTCGGTGTGCCACTTTAGTGATCTGTAGTTAAGTATCAGCTATATTGAGGGAGGGGGGGGGGTGAGTAATTGTTTAGGTGGGGTAGGGTAGATTCCTAAAAAATAGTGCATTTTAATTAAAAAGCCGATTACCCTTCATGAGGCATCAGATAGATGTTGACAGAGGAAGAGGAGCACAGGAATTAATTAAGATGTTTGTCTATACAGCTAAAATGTTACATTCCCATATCTACCAGCACAGAGGTGGAAAAGGCAAGGCAGATCATCATCAGCCCCGCCAGGAAATTTCTTCGGAAAAAACATCTGAACTGAAGGTTTGTTGAAGCCGGAGGCTCTCGCCTCACTTGTGGGTTCCGGCTTCCCAACTGAAATGTCTGGATTCCGTTTAAGAAAGGCGAAAAGCCAGTCCTTCGACGCTGCTGTGTTCTCCATCCAATTTTTTGGGACACAAATATTATTTGCAAGAGTGTAAGAATAGGCAAAACATATTGATTCTTTTGCCGTAAGTCCCTGGTTCATAGTAGAACAGGTTCGGAAATAGTCTGCAAGTTTCCTCTCGTATCACATGTCAAAAACGGCAGTGTTGTCTTAGAAATTCATTGAACCATCCAAATTGTCGATTGAACATTACTGTATTAAATAACTTCTAGGTTTTAAATAATATACAAATCATAAATACTTATAAATTAATAAATGCACCAATGCTCTTGAAATAACATACACAGCGCTAATTTTTTTAAAGGGGGGAAAGAGCACAAATACATAAACTTTTTTATAAGATTTCAGAGAAAGTGGATGTAGGCTTTTAGTCTTCTGTCATTTATTTGGATTTCTTATACAAGCTCTAAAAGTTAAGACATAGCCATTTTGTACAAAATAGTCGCAAAGTTTAATAGCTATAACTCATGGGTTAACAAATCCCCATAGCCCCTGGAGCAACGGCTGTAACTTTATGCTCACTGCTCATTGCAATTGCTCATTGGTAACATATAAGATTTTTGTAGAGAAGATGGTCGCATAAACTTTGCATGGGGCTTATTTGATGAGAAACCGGAATTTTGAGTTCCTTTAATAAGACTCCAAAATGATCAAAGATCCTCCAGCCTCCCCCCACGTCCTATTCCCCAAATGTATACGATCCCAATCACTTCCGACTTCAACCAGAATTCTCAATTCCTGATCGAATGAACATCCTCCAAGGTTTCTACGACCGTGGGGTGGTGATGACGTAGCGATGAGGAAGGAGCACTCCCATTCCTATACGGAATAGATTCTGCTCATTTCGGGGTTGAAGGTTACTCTTTACTTTCATAATGACAGCGTAGACCAGTAATATTCTCAGAAATCAAGAGGGATCAAATACCAACTTCACATTTTTGATGTTTTTTTTTTATAGTTTGGTGTGCACCCACCCCCCTTCACTAAGTAGTATTTTAAGTAGCATTAAGTAGTATTTTAAGTGCCATAAGTAGTATTTTAAAGTATGTACGTTAGTACTTTACACATATGATTACTTATAAAAGTACACAAGCATTTTTATATGTAGAGTTTATGTCGGGTGCAGCACATATTAGGTTCTCAAGTTTTTACTTTCTGTTAATTTTATCGGTAACTTCTGTAGTCACTATACAGGATTAACTTAAAAGGATTTTGATTTTGACCACTTTTATTTTTCAGTTTTAGTTTTTTCTTACTCATATAAATAGAACACAGTGTTTTTAGGAAAGGGAGAAAACTTATTGATCTATTTTTGACTTTTAGATTAATAATTGAGAAGTGACTGAGTCATTACACCCCATTCGTTCTCAGGTTTACAAATGTCAATTAAGCCTTCGGTTCAGCTGATAGAAGAACATTAATGAAGGTGAAGTCCTTATATGGTATACCAGACAAAAGCATTGAAGCTATTAGTTTTATGTACGCCAATAACATTGCTGCGACAAAGGTGGGAAATGTGGTTAGTACCTTGTTTCACATGAAATCGGGCAGGATATCCATTGGGGTACTTTTTAAATTATATAAAACGTGTCTTTAAGACAATTAGATCATCAGAAAATTTATATATATCCGAGAAATGGGTACCAAGATTTTTTATTGTTGCAGGAAATATAATTGAACCTAAGAGGATTACTTGGGACGCAATTGTAAATTTGGAGGGCACCAGAATATACATTAAGGTATTTAATATCTTGTCCTCTATTACAGAGGAAAGAAGTTGCAATTCTAATTTAAGAGTGGCCAACTTAGAACCCTTTGAAATTTTTTAACTATGACAGTTCATACAACTGACTTACCAATAAAGTGAACCTACCTGTTGATGCCTTTTTTTATTTTCTTTACGAAGATAATAATCGCTTCAATCGCAAATTCAAATTTAAGCACTTTTTGAGCTCTTCAAAATGACGAATTTTCAATTAGTGTGACTTATCGCTCATTTTCCGCAAAATAATACTAATTTTTTCTCAGCGCCATCTTTTCCATTGTTTTCGAAAAAATAATGCTACATTTTCTCACTCCTAAAATTATTTATAACAAGGTTAGTTTAGGTTAAAGCACTGGTCAAAGTTTGTAAATTGTAGCCCCTCCCACGGGGACTGTGGAGGAGTAAGTCGCCTCCAAAGATATAGTTATAAGGTTTTTAGACTATGTTGAATAAAATGGCTATATGAGAATTTTGGTCCGTTGACTTTGGGAAAATAATTAGCGTGGGAGGGAGCCTAGGTGCCCTCCTATTTTTTTGGTCACTTAAAAAGGGCACTAGAACTTTTCATTTCTGTTAGAATGAGACCTCTCGCAACATTCTAGGACAACTGGGTCGATACGATCACCCCTTCGAGGCCAACATCCTTGCTGACTCGACAAATTGTGGTGAATTGAGCAACACGAAGGACTGCAGCGGAGTCGCCGTTCTTTCCCGTTTGACCGTACAAACATCTCGCTTCGCGGCATCAAGGGTCATCATCATTGGCGACGGACCCGTTCGCTTCCAATAGGTATAAACGCTGCGACGGTAAAGGCCCTCTCCGCCGTCGGCGCCGATGGGTTTAAAGCTCAACGGCAAGTCATACGGTTTCGCTCCTCCTCCGCCAATCTTGTTGACCAAAAGTTCACTGCCCTCCATGAAAATTTTCTTCCCCCATGACAAACTCCTCCAAGGGAAGTTCTGGTTTTGGAATATTAACCGGCATTCCAAAATTATCCACCTACAAGAAATACTGCTTGCAAGGCAAAGGTGTCAATCAAGACGGGGCATAAACATTCAAAATTTTCCAAGAGCGTCTAATCTTAGCTGGCTCTCCAAAAATTATTCACCTACAAGAAATAATTTTTAGAACATACACGAAGTAATTTCTGTTCATTTGAAGTTTTAATGTCGCTCCTTACTTTCCGTTAAAAGGAGTCACTGGCTTAATTAGTCTAATTATATTCATAGTCTTAACTTTGGCCTGTATTGCTGGATTTTCATCAAGATTATTTGCTGTTATTCGCTTTGAAAGCATCATCCATGAATTTGACCCCTGGTTTAACTACAGGTTTGTAGCCTAGCTCATCTTAATTCATATAGGTCCTTTTAATATCCTCAGTTATCTATTTGGTTTAATTCTTGTTAATTGACATCTTGCTATCTCAGAAAGGGTTTAGGTTAGGAAAATGGCACTTTCAGGGATGGGTCCACAGGACGCGCTCACCGTGCGCGGCGAGCAGCGCTCGCTCGGCGTCGATCTGGCCAAGGAGCAGGATTTCACGGTCTGCACGCTCATGAACGAGTTCGGCGAGGCCTGGGTGCTCGGGCGCTGGCAACACACCGCATGGCCGGACACCGAGCGCAAGATCACCGACATGGCCGTGGAACACGACGCGCTCGTTGTCCTCGGGCTCGAAGTCGGGATCGAAGAGCGGCAGGCGCACCATGGCCGGCGTCGCGTCGTCCCCCGTCGCCTCGATCTCATAGATCGGGCTCGAACAAAAATTACTTTGTAAATGAAAGGGATTGCTACCTCATCAACGCCCCCCTCTTTACGCTAAAGTTTGGCTCTTTCTCTTAACTCTACTCTTTAAAACAGTAAAAAACTTTAGCGTAAAGAGCGGGGTGTTGATGAGGAGGCAGCCCCTTTCATTTACGAAGTAATTTTTGTTCGTTTTAAGTTTTAATGTCGCTCCTTACTTTCCGTTAAAAAAACTTGTTTTATTTATTTAATTTCTGAACGTTTTTGAATCAATGCATGTTTTGATTTGGGTTCTTGGCAACCATTCATTGGTCGCTACCAAAAACAAATGCCCACTGCATGTTTTTTTAACTGAAAGAATATGTCACATTGTTAAAAAATAACGTTGAATAAGTAAAAAAAAACATCTCAGTAAAAATCTTTCCAAAGGTCAAAAAAGAGAGCCTCCGAGGATTTCAAGGCTATGTCTGTAACGTGGAATCGGTGTGACCGCATTCCAACCGGTCCTATACCCTCAAGTACATTTATTGTTTTATTTGATGAATGCAATGCCGGCCTCCCTCAAGAAGCCCATATACTTTGAGGAAGACACAATTGCTCCCGCAACTCTTAGGACAAGGGTTGTAAGTTATACCCTGGGGTATATATTTTTTTTTATAGAAAAGGTGGTCTTATATACTTCGGAGGAGACTCATTGGATTAGTAATCAAAAATTCTAGTTCCCTTTTTAAGAGTTAAAGAGATTAGAGTGCAGCTACACCCCCCCCCACATGTCGTGTTTCCCAAAATACATCTAATAGAAATTTTGAGACTGTAGTTTCTTCGAAATAGTCCAAAGATCATGTAACAAGGCTTTTGGCATATTGACCTTGAAAACATCACGCCTGTCCATTCCTTTACATGTTTACTTATTAGACGTTGAATTTTAATGTTTCTTCTTCATCATAAGTTTTTCCGAAATTTTAAACAAAAACTTAAAGGTGCATTGAATTGACACTTTACCTAATTTGGCTAATTTAGATTATTTAGACAATTGCAAACTATGTGATATTGGGTGCCTTAGGAAATATAGGTTATATCACATGTTATATCAGCATTCTAAGCATCTAAAATCTAGTTTCAAATTTATTTCGTTTTCTCCGGCGACTGGAGGTTGCGCGGGGAGTTCCCAATCGATGAACGTCGGATAGGGAAGGGAAGCTCGATACATGAAACGCTCGCGCCGTACCTGGCTCAAACTGGGAGTCGGCGCGGGTGCATCCGCCTTCCTGCCGATCGGATCACAGGCCTGGGCAAATACCCCCTCCCGAACCCTTACTGATCTTGTCCCATCGAAGGGGCCGCTGCGTCTATTAAACGACAGGCCGCTTAATGCTGAGACCCCTGCGCACCTTCTGGATGACGTGACGACCCCCACCGAGTTGTCTACATCACGGTGGCCGACCGCGACCCTTCGCTGGGCATGAAACCCAAGGACTGAGTCGTATGCACGACCCGGTCTGGATTCGCATCCGAGTCCGACCATCATCACCCCGCTGTGGCGCAATGACGATCGCAAACCGGGATGCTCCAGCGCCTGGTGACCTCCGACTGAATTCCAGCCTCGACGTTGCAAACTGACTGCCGTCGGCATGTGCATTCCGTGGACGCGGGCGACGCCGCGCATCGCCGCGCTGAACATGCTGCATTGCAGCAGTGTTCGGTCCTCTCTCATAAAAATTTCCTAAATTTAATCAGATATCTGATTCTCAATCACCCTATGTGCCAAGTGTGCTATCATCCAAAGTCTGCAGCAGTTAATAAGTTTCTGCTTTATCTCTACATGAAAAAGATCATTTACATAAATAAAAATTAGTACAGGCCCTATAACTGATCCCTAGGAGACATCAAAATTCACTTTGGAGGATGAACGGAAAAGTGGGTCCACAGAAATTAACCTATCATAAAAATAAGACTGTAACCAAGAAAATTCATTTTCCCTTATGCCCCCAAACCGGTTTCAACCGGATTCAACAGGTTTTTCCGTTTAGGCTCCTCGCGAAGTCCGCTCACGTGATATTAATTTGGAACACATTTAGTCCTTTTAGTGTGGGACCCCGGTAGGCGTGGGACTTGTGTGATTAAATCCACTTGCCAAAGTGGCAAGTGGCCACTCTCCCCAAAGGCTGGGATTGGTCTTTATTGTTGCTATTTCATTTTCTTATATCGAAGTTGGTAATATTAAAAAAGTAACTTTTTCTTCTATTTTAGTGTTGGTTTAGTAGAAATAGGGTACGTCTTGTTTCTCCACATTCCTCCCACCTCTCTGCAGGTAGATATATGAGAATGATCTCATTTCCCACTCATATATCTAATCAATAGAAGGATATCTTTTGCTCCCAGTATTGATATTGTACGCAAATCCTTCAAAATAAAGAGAGAATGTTTTGAGGGGTCTATCCCCCTTACATACATATCTGAAGGATCTCCAAAAAAAAATGGAAAATTTTGGGCCTGAAAATATACTTTTGAGGCTTCGAGCCTACCCTATCTCTCAAAAATATCCACCGACAATTAAATGTTTATTTTAATTCCGCGAAGTATGACACCTAGCACATTTTGCATGGACACAGTATAAGGCACATCGAGCTTAACTTTAAAACTAGAAATGACAAACAAAACTGTAGTAAAGTAAATTAAAAAAAAAAAAAAAAACTTTTCTAATGCATAATGGGAAAACCTGTGGCAGGCATGTGGTGTGATTAGTTTCTAGCATAAGCACAATATGCATTCCAAATGACTTTTACGCAATTTTTGGTATGTTATTTTCTGATGTACGCTTTAACAGGTCAACTTCCTAACATACACTAGTTCTTTCGGTTGTAAAAAATCACTCATGATTTTTACTTTTACTTTTAGAGTGCATTGACTTCAAAGTTTGGTGCGAGATGGGTGACCCGAAAACAAAGTGAATGACCGGAATTTGGGTTGCGTATAGCAGAACATACACAGATATTTCGAGAATAGTACGCTTGTTAAACATGACTTTTTTACATTTTAGTAACTGAGTTTGCAGAAAAGCAATCGAGGGACTGCCCGTTCCAATACATGCTGTACACCATTCTCCTTAGTGACTGGAATTTCTCTACATTCATGCATTTGAGAGAGGGACACCGCACTTGAGAGCGAGGAAAGGAGTGGTGGAATTTACTTAATGTTAACCGAGAGTCCCTCTCTCTCTCTCTCTCTCTCACTCTCTTTTTCTCCTGTCTCTTTCTATCTCTCCTGTCTCTTTCTCTCTCTCTCTATTCTATTTGTTCAGTTCTGTCAAACCGTTATACTCAAGTCCAGCGAAATTATATTTTACCCCTCCCTTCACCTCTGTGAATTAGGTCACAGAAATGTGTATCTGTCTTTCAGTATTGGTTATTGGGAAGCATACACACGTTTTCAAGAAGATTTTTTTTTCTGGTGCTGGGGATCGAGGGAGGGGGAGGGGGTTACATAGGAGGATCTATCGATGGGGAGAACTTTTTCCATGAAGGGGGTGCTGGATTTCTGAGCATTATTTAAAAAACAATCAGAAATTAAATAACAAAAAATAAGTTTTTTTCAACTGAAAGTAAGGAGCAACATTAAAACTCAAAACGAACAGAAAATTATTACGTATATGAGGGGGTTCACCCCCTCGGCAATACCTATTTTCTGTGATTTTTAGGTATTTTTTCTAATCCCTAATTCTTACCATGCATCCCACACTTAAATGGGATCTACAGATCTCGTCAGTCTATTAGCTGCCAAATACGACTTTGCTGAAAACTACAATTATATTAAAATAATGAGACTTTATAACAGCTTGTCAACTAAAATTGATATTTATTCGGACATCCTTCAATCTTGTTCGTCTGATGCTCAAGAAAGCAGGTTTTTCCTTATTGCAGTAGATAAAAATACCATAAGATCAGCAATAGCTTTTGGAAAATAGAAACTAGTCTTTTTTTTCTCACCAGGTGGCAACCTGATTTAGACGGGAAAGGTTCATAGTACATTATCGGCGAAAAATTTTCTCAGTTTAATTGTCAAAAATCTGAAATATCCAGCCAGTCTTTCACATCAGCAAGGAATTTAGGCAGAGGGATTTTGAGCATATATCCCCTCATAAGGTCAAGATTATTGCTGTTTTTATGTAATTTTTTCATATCAGAGATATAACTCTTTTTTGATATATTTCAACAAATTACCCCCCCCCCCTTTCCTTACGAATTAAGATTCTATGACTTTAGGGGGTGTTTCCCCCTATTTTCTAAAATTGGGCAAATTTTCTCAGGCTCGTAACTTTTGATGGGTAGGGTTAAACTTGATGGAACTTATATATTTAAAATTAGCATTAAAATACGATTCTTTTGACGTAACTATTGGTATCAAAATTCCGTTTTTTAGAGTTTTGGTTGCTATTGAGCCGGGTCGCTCCTTACTACAGTTCGTTACCACGAACTGCTTGGTGTGACTTTTAGGGAAGGTGGTGAGAATAGTTTTTATTTTGGGCATGTCCAGGAACCTTTATTAACGAAAGAAAATGAGTAAAGCTAAGTTAAACACAACATTTTTGGGAACTAATAATATATGAGTTTCTTTTCGTTTGTTTTTCTCTTTTCTGTATGTTGTGTTCAGTTTAGACTTACTCATTTTTTCCATTGATAAAAGCTCCTGAACATGGTGTCAAAATATTCCAATCTTTACTATTTAGCGTTTCTTTTTTCTGTTTTGTTCCACTGTTTTGTGTAGATATTATACCTTTCAACATACTTAGCTATTACCCTCGAAAACTCCCGCACAAAAAAAGCAAACCAAAGTATTTAAGCTACTCCAACCAAATTAAGGTGATAAGAGTTCATCCTAATAGAGGTTAGATTTTAATATTAGTTTTAATGACAAACAATTCTGATTTTCAGCATCTCTTCTTCACTTGATTAGTCACGATCCCTTTTTTTCTTATTGTTAGACGTTTCTGTTCTTTTCTGGTTTTTAACAGCATTGAACATGCTTTGTTTGACACGAAATTTTTACTATAAAATTTGCCTGGAAAATACCCACTCCCTGCAGAAAATACGCATGCGAGCTCTTCCTCGAACGCGGGTACGACGGCACATCGGTGGCCGACATCACTCAGCGCGCAGGCGTGAGCCGATCGAGCTTCTTCAATTACTTCACTTCGAAGAGCGACGTCCTGTGGTCGGGCGTCGACGAGCGGATCGAGGACGCACTCGAGTCCCTCGAAGAGCTCGGGACGCGCGCGACGGGGGGAGCCGTCCGTGGCATCCTTCTGCTCGTCGTCCGAGACTTCGCGCCCGATGCATTGGCTCTCGCGCTCCGTAACGCGGCCGCCATGGGGGGCAAATTTTCTCAAGCTCTTAACTTTTGACGGGTAAGACTAAACTTAATGAAACTTATATGTTTAGAACCAGCATAAAAATACAATTCTTTTAATTTAACTAATGGTATCAAAATTCCGTTTTTTAGAGTTCCGGTTACTATTGAGCCGGGTCGCTCCTTGTTACAGTTCGTTATCCCGAACCGTTTGATAAGGTCTACCCAGTGCAAGGTGTAGTGTAGTGTAAGTCAGAATAAAGTGTAGTCAGAATAAAATCACTTGCTGTATTTCATTTTATTTGTACAGAATTTCGAGGAATGCAATAGAATTCGATAGGTGTCATGAGTTATTGGAAAAGAATGCTTAAAGTTTGAGGAGGGGTGGGGGTAAAAGAATTGAAAGATGATTACTCCCACATAATGGGGCAAAGCTTAGGGAGGGCTATAAAAATCATATATATATTAGTTAAAATAAAAAAAATTCCCCGAGTCGTTGGTATTTTAATAATTTACTTTACTTTAAGTGAGGATCAAAAAGAACCCATTTTATGCTCGTTAGCATCGCCAACTAAAGAAAGGCCAGCATATGATATTTTCTAATAAATGCAGAATTCTACGGACCAGTGCTTTACTGAAAACTGAGCTTGCTAAACTTTCTGCATAATCATATTTAGGAAAGTGCTTCTATCTATGTTTACAATTTGTCCTTTGATTTCTTTTGTGTGGGGCCAGTACACTCTTATAAACTAATTACGATAAACTAAACTATTGAGTGTGACATAGTTGATTCTTTGACATGCGTCATCTTTAAACACTTATGATGCAAGTTATGAAAAAAGGTATGAAGGATTTTTGGGTGAAATTCTAAGCGCGCCCCGCAGCTGCATCTGATGCTGGCGTGACGCGGAACCCATTATTCATGAGGTAGCGGCTCAGGAGATCGCGAATCCGTTGATCATCATCAACGACAAGCGCATGCGGGGCATTGTCGGGTAAGGCGTTTGCTGCGGCAGCGTCTTGTGAAGCTTCAACCATTGACCTGATCCGTTTCCAGCTCGGCATCCTGTGCCTGGCTTTTGATATCGATCCAGTCAGAGACGTAAGCTCTGTCATGTTTCGAGACGACGGCGAGCAAGAACTTCGCCACGACGAAAATTTGGAAAAACACAATTTTGCTGCTTTCTATTCTTTTCATCGATTAAATCATAACTTTTAAGTTTGGTCTTGTTTATTTCTCATCTATTGAAAAACCCATTAATACAAACTGGTCACACAAGGAAAAAAAATATTGATAAAGCTAAAATTTAATAAAACAGGGTATACAAAAATACTGAATCAGAATCTACTAGCTCAACCCATAGAAAGTCAGCCCATTTATTTCCCAGTATAATTTTTTTTATTACCTCCATTGTCTTCTTGCGTATTTGTTGTAGCACGTTGCCCGCCAGGAAGGGGCGATCGTCCGTGATCGGCGTGAACTGCGGATCGGGCTCGACGTCGAGCGCGCGCGGCAGGTAGTGAGCGACCTGGGCGGGCGGGATTGCCGGGAGAGGAATCCGGTCGGGACCCGTCGGTCGGAAGATCGAGAACATCGACGAGGCGGGCGGCAGCTCGGCCGCGGGATCCTGGAAGGCGAGGATGAGGGAGTCGAACTGGTTCTGGTAGGCCCGCGTGCGCATGCCCAGCGCGGTGAGCGTGCGCACGTACTGCTCGGAAATATGATTTTATTTAACTTAGTAGGAATCTAATCAGGACCTGATGCCGATGACTTAATATAAGTTGTTTAGGTTACACCTGCAATTGAATAACGATGGAGAAGAACTAGCAGTAGAAGCGGTTCTTTTACCAGTATTCGCAAAATAAGAAGTAAATGCTTGTCCTCTTAGATCTATGATTAGAAGCCAATGCAGAGCACATTCCAAGAACATCCTTTTTAGCGATTAATTAAAAATAAAATTGCACAAAGCAAGTTTTTAAGAAAAGTAAAGAGGTGCATGGCCTACTTTATCAAAGTTTATTAATTGGTTGATTTATCAATAGGTTTGACTTACCAATTGATTCTTGAGTGAATACAAGAAAACTGACACTGACAATTCAAAATTGTTTAAATGGAAAAATAATATAATACTTGAAATGTTACATTTAAACTTGCATTGTATCACCATGACTACAAGGCAGTAATAATAAAATTGTTCGAAATGTTATAAAATTCTAATATCTAAAGGTTAATTACCTTCGTTCCTTTTCGACGCATTGCAAATCTGGAAGGTTCTCATGAGGCTTCAAACTTTTGATTTTCTGTTTAAGGCTTTTGAATCGTTGAAATCCCTTGTTAAAATATAAACAAATATTTTTGCAATTACCGATTTTTTGGTCTTTACGTAATTTAATTTCTTTTCATACCGCTGTCTCTTCAAACATATTTGATCACTGAAGCTAATCCTATTTTTAACAACGATATGTACTAAGCTTCAAACTTTTGGGCCTAGTGAAATTATATATCTATCTATCTATATATATAAAAATAAGTTGTCTGTCCGTTACGCTAGATTATATCTTCGGGATGGTGAAGAAACCAAAGCTGCTATGCACATACTGCTACTATTTCTACTAAAACTATTACTACTATATAAGCTAAAGGTATTTTTATGAAGCTTTTAAGGAATATTTAGGTGGATATTGAACTAGATCAAAATAAACTATGAGTATATGGACTTCCAGAAAGTAACTTATATTAGCAAGCTAAACTTTTAAGGAGAAATTGGTGCAGATTTTGAACTAGCCAGAAGGCACTGTTTGTATATTAATAATACTAACACTATAGTTACTGTAACTTATGATGCTTTGGGGGAGTTGGGGGAGGGTTAATTTTAAAAAATTAGAAAAAATGAGGTATTTTTAACTTACGAAGGTGTGATTGGATCTTAATGAAATTTCATATTTAGAAGGACCTCGTAACTCAGATCTCTTATTTTTAATCCCGACCGGATCCAGCGTCATTAGGGGGAGTTGGGGGGATATTAGAAAAGGCTTAGAGTTGAGAGATCAGGATGGAAGTTGGTGGAAAGAATAAGCACAAGTCCAAGATACGTAACTGACATAAACGGACTGGATTCATTCTTTGAATAGCAATACAGTTTTTCGTAATACTATTAAGTTGTTTCTTTACAATAACAAGTCTTTTCTTAATACCAACAACTTGTTTGATTAGTTATAAGTTTATTTTCTTAATAGTATCATGCTTTTCTTAGTAATAAAGTTTTTCAGAATATTAACAAGGTTTTTCTTAAGAGCAAAAAGTTCTTTCTTAATGCTAACAAAATGTTTCTCACAAGTAAAATGTTTTTTCTTAACATGTTTTGTAACAAGAATTGAACTGAATAGTAACAAGTTTTTTTTTTCTTAATCTCACAGGCTCTTAATTTCTTCCATTTTCGGCCTAAAATATTCATTTTATTCTTGAAACATCATGCTACTGATAATGGAGCTCTGTTTAATTAAAACAGTACAATTAAAGTTATTTTATATTCATAATAATACACCATAATACACAAAATTAACGTTGAAAATTAATAAACCTTTTCTGGAATTAAAAAACGTTAATTAAATCCACGTTAAGTAGATGCTGACATTAATTTTTGAAACGTTAATTTCAACATAAGGCTAATTTTGGAAACATTCATTTGTGATAACCGCAAAATCATTGAACCGCATACAGAAATATTGGATTGATTTATCAGATTGCATGTTGATTCCACCAGCTATAATACCAACAGTGAGTATTATATAAATTGTAAGAAATATGCTTAAGTATTACTTGAAATGAAAATCAAATAAGACATAAAAGACTTCCCTTCCTCTTAATTACCGCCGATAGAAGGACGTCCCTTCCTCTTAATTACCACCGTTAGAACTAGCACACAAGCTTCATCACAAAGTGAAGTTTTAAGGTTAAATTCAAAACTGTTGATTCATGAATATAATAATTGCTTCTACTATAAATTCAAACTGAAGCACTTTTTGAGCTCTTAAAAATGACAAATTTTCAAAAAATATATGACAGTTCATGTAAATGACTTACCAATAAAATGAACATACCACTCGATGCCTTTTTTTATGGCACTTGGTATTAACCAAGTAACATATAGCAATTGCAAAGTTGGTCAGTCTGTCTGTCGTTCCTGGTTTTGCTACTTTAGGCACTTCCAGGTAAGCTAGGACAATGAAATTTGGCAGGCGTATCAGGGACCAGTTATCGCTTTTTAATGAGTGCAAAGTAAAGAAAAAAAGACTTGGAATCAGGCAAGAGAGTCTCTCAAACCCTTTTAAGCCCTTTTAAAAGATACAAGAATTATTTATTTAACAAAAAAACTTTGTTTTTTAATGAGTGCAAAGTAAAGACTAAACCTTTTTCCAGCAGTCGATTTTCTACCTTCAGTTGAGTTATGTCCAAGGATAAGAAACATGCAGTCCATAGTTCACGGAGAACAGCAGTAAGGAATCATATTGATTCAAGCTAAAATCATCACGTTATTGTGTTTAAAGTTAATCGATGAAAAATGGAAGAAGGTGAAGAATTGATAATAATCTAAGATACCGGTGTTTTTTTTTTTTGCGAAACCACCTTTTTTGACGCTAAGATGCAAATTTAATCCGATCAGTTAAAACATTATTTTTTCCTCGACATTAACGTTATTCGAGTAAAATCGGTTTCCATTCAGCCACTATAGGCTATTGCAAAGTAAAGACTGATGAATATTTGCATCTTAAAACCCTAACCCTAACTTTTAAAGGGTTTTTTTTAAAAACCCTAACTTGTATATAGCTCTTAAATCTTTTACACATCAAAAGTAACAGTTTATTGTTGTTCAAATTCACATTCACATTACCACTCGTAAGGGTTAAAACCAGTTATAAAGTTAATACAGGCTATTTCAATTTCTTTGGATTTTATTGTATATTCATTTATGTAAATGTCAATTAAAGCTTAACATTAACAGTTCATTACCGCTCAAAGTCACATTTACATTAAGAGCTAAAATGAGTGATTACAGTTTAGGGCTAAAATTTGATCTCCCGGGGCAGTACCATTTCAGTGTAACTTCAAATAGAAATGAAAAAGAAAATAAAAATTTTAGATTTGAAATATTTTGTGTTTATTTGTATCATTTTCATCGTTTTTTTTCACACAAAAGTTAGCTCTTGTTTATTTCCTATCCATATCTGTTTCCATATTAGTTTGTCATATTTCTGTGATTATTTTTTATTTGCTTTGAGAGTAGTTCCAAATTCGAAATCTTTTACATTTATTTTTTTGTTTTCCCCGTTTTCTTTTAAAATAGTGTCCACATTTTTTTTCATCCATTTCCGTTTTCATTTGCAATGATTGTTTAATTATTATTATTGTTTATTTATTTTTATTTTACTAATAAGTTAATACTTTATTTATTATTTTTATTTATTAACTGTGTCCTCTACTTTATTTTAATAAAAAAAAAATAATCAAAATTATAAAATGATTATAACCTCATAGTTTTTCAATTTAGATTATTTTTGTGCAATTTTGCGTCCCTAAAATTTGTGTGCCTGGGACAAATACCCCTCTGTCACCTCATAAAACCGCCTCTGATGGCAAGATTGAAGAGCAGTACATTGACCTATTCATTTTGTAGCTTTTGGAATTTTATTACCAAAGTAGAAGATGCAGTTAATATATGAAAATTTTTGAATAGTAGCTGTTAAAAAATCAAATTAAACGAATTAATAATAGTAAAATAATAACAATAATAAATTAGATATTAATAATATGTTAATAAATAATAACTTATTTTCAATCAGTTAATGAATTGAAAATAACCTGGTTAATAAATGATATTTTTTTTAATTTTGCCTGAAAATTTTCTTCGAGTTAGGGGGGGGGGGCGAGGTTTTGCCCCTGGCGCAAACTATTTTGATGAGCTCGCAAAATATAATGTCTTTTGATTTACTTTGCTATTTAGACTTGAAAAATTTGTGATTTTATAGAGGTTTAGACAGTAAAACGTTTAGGTGGTTTATGAAAAATCATTTTTACCGTCCCCCCCCCCTCAAGAAAATTTCAAGTCTCTGGTTCCTCACCAGCACCCTCCGAAAGTTTCAACTGGATCCCTCGAAGTTGTTCCCAAGATATTACAGATATGAAATTTCGATACCCTGGATACGTATAGACCTATCACTTTAGACATATAATGTTAAAACAGGACAGTTTCTTCTTACTGCGATAGAGGTACAATATCACCTCTAAGAGCTTTTGCTTACTGTGTTTACTCTGTGCATAGATAGAAGGAGTTACGCAATAAATTTCAGTGTCAAAAGGTGTAAAGAATATACCTGTGAACCATATTGGAACGACTGAACCATCATTATCGAGTTTCCATCCATACTTTATAAATTCAACTTCTTCAATCATGCTTTCCCTGCATCGTAATCAGTGGTAAACCTGGTAGTGCACTCGAAGAATAGCTTGTTTGGGTAATGCCCATGGAGTGGCTACAATATAGTAGAAAACCACTTTTTTGGTGGTCAGCTAAATTCTAATAGCAGCCAAAATGGAAAAGTAGCTTTCAATAGAATAAAATGGCTTTTTGGATGCTCTATATTAAAGTTTTGTTCCATTTTCGATCTGTTACATCCCCTCTGACCTAGCCAATTATTCATTTAAAAACACAGGTCATTCTACATGCTTTATAAATGGTTTTGTTAGTTATTTAAATATCAAATGTATTAAAGAATAATATTTTAAGTTTGATTTGTAGAAATTATGAGAAAACCATGATAACTTAATTAATTACCGAATCTTGTCCCAGAAGCTATGGGGTCTTTTTATTCCCGAAGACTTAACTATTGAACCGTTTGACTTTTTCTTACAAAACAGCAATCTCAAAATTTTTGTCAGATCCCTTATGGAGCTTCAAGAGGGGAGAGGGGTAGTAAAAACAAGTACACGAGGGGGTTGGCTGCTCTTCAATCATTTTTGCTGATCTTAGAAAAGTAAATAGAACGTTTAATTTTGAACTTATTTGGCCAGTATCCTTTCGTCTCGTTCGTCGGCCGCAATCGTCTGCATCATCATCATCACGATTCGTTAGTCGTTCAACAACATCAACAACACTGCACATCTCGCAGCATTCACGTCAACGATGTTGCTGCTGCTGTTGTCCATACCGATTGCAGCTGCAGCTCGCCTCGACACGCCTGCATCGCAATCTCAAGCTCCTCCAGCTCGTTTGCACACTCGATCACACCACCAGCCACATCATCTGCATCAAACAACAACAACGACGACGATGACAATTACGATGATTGAGTGCACAATGTCACTCTTGCGCAGGGTCGCGATCTGCTGCGGAACCATGCCGCCGACGAAATCGAGCAGCTGGCAGCGCCGCTCCAGACGGGTCAGGCCGTAGGCGAGGTAGGCGGCGATGGGAAACGCCCGCCGCTGACCGATCACATAGATCGTGTCCGCCCGGTCCAGCATGGCGATCGCCTTGGCCAGCGTCTCCGGCTCATTGTCCCAGATCTGCACGGCCAGCGGTCGCGCCTCGTCCTTGACTCCCCATAATCGATCAGGATGCTCGGCCTTTTGCTCGTCCATAAAGTAACTTCCGTGTGTACGATGCAATCGCCAAACTCTGTGCCTGTACTGCTTTCGTTTTTATCTGAATTAAGACTCTGTACTACTACGGTTAATGATTATCCATGCAACGGTTCATTGTGGAAACTTTTATTTCTCATTATAAGATCTATTTTATCTATATCTATTTTATTTAAGAAATATTTTTCTTTTTTTTCTTAGATCTATTTTATATATATTTTTTTTAGTTTTTTGTTTGTTTTTTTTTTTTAATTCTTTGACATGTTGCGGTTCGTATACGTGCAATACAGTGTTTTTAAAATATCTCTGTATATGTCTTTTATCATCTGTTCTTCTTCAAAATGGGATTTGTTTTATTTTTCATTCAGTAACATTTCGTTTTCATATTTTTGCACAGAAAACTTCACAGATTGAATAGGTGTAGGGCTCGATTGGGTTATTTTTCGGTGCACTCTCTATCGTCCTTAGTTTCGTCCGGGTAGATATGAGATATCGTGATAATTTTCTTAAATAACTAGTTTTAGTGTCTTTTCAGTGTATGTTTTCTTGCTGTATTTTTTCGCTAATGATATTTAAATACTATCTTATAACCCCTTATGAACTCAATTGTGGACGTCTTGCTTTTCGATTGGCCCCAGATTGATGGCCAAAAAGCACGATTTCGGTAGCCTATCCTTTTCATCTATAAAACTCAACCCAACTATCAAAACATTCTTTCGTTATAGCTCTAGGATGTAAGATCCAACCACATTCTTCGTAAAAATTTTTCTTTGATTTAAGGTCAGTAAAATGAGTACCTCAAACTGTTTGTGGACAATTCCTCCAGAAAACATCTAGTATATATTTCTCTAAAAATAAATCTGAGTATGTGTCGTGGTAAACATATTCTGCTGACTTGATTATTTTCCCCTTCAATATTCTTAATATAAACATAGTAGTAGATGCTAAAAACTTAATTGTGAACAATTGTAAAATTTAAAAGCAAAGGTGAGACATTTAGTCGCGTCCCCATTCATAACTGAAGGATTAAATCTCAAAAAGAAAAGCAGAACGTTCTAGGAATTAAATTCGTCTGATCAGTTTCTAAACTGTACAGTTTCAAAAAAACAGAAAAGCCACAAAAAGTAGCCTTGTATAATCGATTTTTACCGAAAACAACTTTTTATATGCGTCTTGCAGTTCTTATGTTGCGTCGTCTGACGACAACGATAAGACTTCATCTCTAATACCCACATGGCAAAATAAGAAAGACACACATCGTAATATCTTTGATAATCTTACATTAGAAATATAAGTTATACCTCGTAATATCCCGTAATATCTTTGATAATATAGCTCTAATCCACGCAAAAACAGATCCTGAGTCATTTGGAATTATTTGGTATTTTGTCAAAAAATTGCACCATTAAAGTCCAACCGTTTTTTCAAAAGGAAAATTACTTGAAGCTGAAAAAGAATTACATTGTTAACTCGTAAAGGAGAGTTCATTCTGTAAGTAGAATAAAAAAAGTTTTTTCAACTGAAAGTAAGGAGCAAGATTAAGACTTAAACGAGCAGAAATTATTCTGAATATGGTGCGAGTTTCACCTTCCTCCACCATCGCACTTTACCCTAAAGTCTTAAAATTATTTAAAAATACTTCTCACTGAAATTCAACGGCCCGTATGTTTCAGGAGTCGTGCTTAAGAAATCTATTTTTAGGTATTTTTACTAGGAATTCTTGAACTATTTGGTAAAGAACTCCAAACTGAGTCCTACCATCCAAACTGAGTCCAGAAAAAACTAATACTAACCCGTCACTAGCCAAAATATTTCGGGGGAAGGAAGTGAGGAATTTTACCGACCGGCTGGTCATTCTTACTGACTGTTTTATTAATATTTAGCGTAATATTTCTTTTAAAAAATCACTGCATAAGTCGGTAAGACAACAGAATTTACTGTCCAAGATTGGGATTTTGGTAGCAACGGTAAACGTATTATATATATGAGTTTCATTAAGTTTAATCTTACTCATCAAAAGTTATGAGCCGGAGAAAATTTGCCTTATTTTCGAAAAAAAGGGCAAAATCCCCTTAAAAGTTATAGAATCTTGAAAATTACACCATCAGATTCAGCGTGTCATAGAACTCCTCTGTAGAGGTTTCAAGATCCTCTCTGCATAAATATGGAATTTCTATTTTTTGCCAGAAGAAAGATCACGGATGCGTGTTTGTTTTTATTGTTTTTTGTTTTGTTTTTTTTTTTTGTTTTTCAGGGAGACAATGTGTTGGGGGCGGAGGGCAAAACATACTTTCCCAGATTTAGGAGGGGGAATAATTATGTTGTTTCAATTTTTCAATATAAACATCCAAAATAGATGTTTTCAAAATATAAAGAACGGCAAAAATCTATGGGACACATGTCTCCCTGATTCCCTCAATTGATACCACCACAAAAAAAGCATAAATTCAAAAAGTATTATGAGACATTCTTCACGAATCTTAGATTTACTTTTCATCCCCGCAAAAAAGCACATCTTATTGATTAGTTCAGTCTATTAAAAAATAGGAGGGTAACTAGGCCTACTCCCCTGCTCCTTTTTTTATCATAGTCCGACCAAAACTATGAAAAAGCCATTTAGCCATAAAAATAAATTAATATGAAAATTTTGTTTTAATTATTCATGTGCGGAGAGCCAAAATCGAAACATGTATTAATTCAAAAACGTTCAGAAATTAAATAAAGAAACAAGTTTTTTTTTAACTGAAATTAAGGAGCGATACTAAAACTTAAAATGAACAGAAATTACTCCGTATATGAAAGAGGCTGTTCCCCACTCAATTTTCTAAGTGAAATCCGAATATGCTTGTTCTTAAGAAATAACATTGAGGTACCAAGGGCACTAAAAATTAATTCTAATTCCTTGAATTGGAAACGTAGAAACTCATTTAAACAGATATATTATAAAAGATTAGGCAAATATTGGGAATTCAAAATTTATTGTTTAAGTGGCAGGTTCAAATAATAGGAGTGAAAATTTCCCATGGACCTGGGATCATCCGAAAATTAAAGTGTTTATTTCCTTTCCTATCCTCCGTCTTTTATAATTCTCTCCCATTTACCCTGAGTCCCGGTCGTCATTTGTGTCCCGGTGTCTCAGTTTGTAATTTCTCTTTGAGTGTCTCGGTCGTCATTTATATCCCTGTGTCCCGGTCATCATTTGTGTCCCAGTGTCCCGGTCTGTAATTTCTATTCGAACAATCCCGTCTCGTGTCTCCGTGTCTCGGTCGTCATTTATATATCCCGCCTGTGCCCCCGGCGTCCCCGTTGTAGTTGTGTCCCTGTGTCCCGCTTGTCATTTATATTCCCTGTGTCCCGGTCGTGATTTGTGTCCGGGTCTCCCAGTTATCCCATATGCTTAGCTCAGGAAACATTGGATCATCATGAAAGGCAACAGCAACAAGCTCAACTCTTCCAGTTGCGTTAACTAGACTCCCGGAAATCCTTATTTCGTTTGTGTTGTTGAAGTCACCAATGTTCCCACTTAATATCTTTAGAAGAGTGCTTTTTCCTACCATATTTGGCCCAACGACGCTGTAAAATGTACAAGGCTCTAGTAGTATATTATTTACCCGTAGACTCCATATTTTATCGTCGGTTCTCTCAGAGTAACTAAAGTTTATATTTTCAACCGTCTGGTTTTGGTTGAGTCGTATTGATTTTGTATGTAAATTGTTGATATCATTAATTTTTTTCAACTATCAGACTTTCAAATTTCATTACAAGGTTCCATGGTGTAATGGTTAGCACTCTGGACTTTGAATCCAGCGATCCGAGTTCAAATCTCGGTGGAACCTCTTTTTTTCTATCAAACAAGCTCTTGGAATTTGCCTGTAGTTTTCGTGCGTCAAGGTTCCACCGTGTAATTGTCAGCACGCTGGACTTCCGAGTCAGTATTACATCGGTGCATCACCCATCAAAAGCTACGAGCCTGAGTAACAGCCCCTAAAAGTCATAGAATCTTAACGAAAATCACACCATCAGATTCAGCGTATCGGTTAACGATTTTGTAGAAGTTTCAAGCTCCTATCTACAAAAATGTGGAATTTTGCATTTTTTTGCCACAAGACAGATCACGGATGCTTGTTTATTTGTTTGTTTGTTTTTTTTTTTTTCCAGGGGTGATCGTATCGACCCAGGGTCCTAAAATGTTTCGAGAGGTCTCATTCTAACGGAAATGAAAAGTTCTAGCTATACAAATATTTTTGCAATTACCAGACACCAAACCCCAGCACTTGGCACGCGACAGGCTTCTATATATAGATTCTCATTGTCGCTTGACTTCTAACTGCAGACAATTTGCTGTCTTTTCATATTGATTTCTTTTCAAAGATATTTGATTATTGAAGCTATTCCTATTTCTAATAACGATATTTTACGAAGCTTCAAACTTCCGGTTTTCTTCTTTTAAGTTATTGAATTGTTGTAATCCCTTTTTAAAATATATACAAACATTTTTACAACTATCAGTTCCATTTATAAGAAACAGTAGTGACTTACAAGCTTTTTAATGATGATTTTTGAAATGTTCAAGATGTATAAGTTGTGGTAACATTGTAGATGCTATAGTTCTAAGATTCCCACGCAATTAGGTTTAGATTTGTTTGGAAAGCGAGGAAGTGTGATAAAATATCATTTAAAAATGGAGCAAATTAAATGCAAAGAGTTTACGTCATAACGTTGCACAAGTCACACTACGCGTTTAACGGCTACTAGTTTCATATTCTGCCACTATAGATGCTTTGGATTCCGGCAATAAGGCAGCAACAGTGGTTCGCCACGACGACCTGTCCTGAGCCCTCGACCAAAGCTCCTCCATCGAAGACCTCACTGATCATATCACTGATCGTATTTCAAACAATAGGCTGTGCGAAAATTGTGGGTGAATCCCGCTTTTTAGGGCTATAATGAGAGAAAGGTTGAGATGACTAGGACACGTTCTGCGGATGAAGGATGACAAAAATTGCAAATTCTGAATAAGATTGCCAAAGATTTTCCTGTTCGGCCAACCGTCTAGGGTTAAAAGGAAAGCTGGTCTGGCTTTCTAAGAGAAACTGACATTGTCACTTTACTCTTGGTTGGAATTAGATAATGTTTTAAATTGTTTATGATTTTGTAGAATTTCCATGTTCAACAAACAGAAAATAATAGGAATTTATTCTTTCTTTCTCTCTTTCTCTTTTTATCCTTCTTTACCTCTATCTCTCTCTCTCTCCTCCTATGGCATTTGCTCTCTTTTACCTTTCTACTTGTGTTCTTGTTCATTTAACTTGAAATTAGTGTATGGTTTTTGTTGCTAAGTTTGTAATTTATCTTTAGAAAGAGAGTTTTTTCCAACTGAAAGTACGGAATAACATTAAAACTTAAAACAAACATAAAATGTCACGTTTACCTTTTAAAGGTCTTTTATTTCATTCATTTCTATTATTTCAGAATTGCTCAACTTGCGACTGTCATTTTCATAAAAATTAGATTAAAAAAACAAGTTTTTTGACCTGCAAGTAAGGAGAGTCATTAACAGAACAGCAATTATTTCGTGATGAAAGGGTAGTCCCCTCCTCAACACCTGGCTCTTTACGCTAAAGCTTGACTCTTTTTCACGTTCGCCTGACGACCGAGCAACGTCGACAGCGCGAGCAGGCCGAGACCACCACCGCAACGTTCGAGCATCGCTCGACGGAGAATGGGCTGAGAGAGATCGAGAGAGCTGAGCTTGGCGTTTTGCATCAGTCGACGTACACGAATTCGTTCGAACTTAGAATCACTTGGCAGAAGTCGCCGAACGCGAGCTCTCGCTAGTTCTTCACTCCGCGAGCCTCGTACGACTTCAGCTGTTCCGTGAGAAACGACGCCACGTTCGAAAGCTCCTCCGGTTTCGGCTCTTGAACTAGATAAGACGTTTTCTGTATCTAACATTGTAAGGAAGTATTAATCGTTACTATCATGCAACTCGAATTCGCTTGAAATGGGCACTAGATAGGGTAATTTCCTTCTAATGTAGTTTAGGACTAGGCCTCAGCTCTCAAATTGCAGACTCTTGCTCAAGAACAAGCAACTATCGTCGTATTTGGCTCCATGCATGAATCATACTGTTTTTTTTTTTTTTTTTTTTTTTTTTTCTGATGAAAGATTCAGCCCTTGAAGACGTTTCTGTTAAAGTTATAGAGAGAAAAAGTCTTACTTCAGTTCTGAATTCAACTCGAAGTAACATCTCCCGAAATTCTAGGGCTACTGGTCAGATATGATTACCCTTAGCAGAAAAAAAATAGAAGAAAGTGCAACTTTTTTCTTCTTTGAGAAAATTCAGAACTGAAGTGGAGCCTTTTTTTTCTTCTTTGGAAAAATTATCGTTATAAGTATATATATTATTATTTCAAGACATGAAAAAAGGTAAAAAAAAAATATTAAAAAAGAAAACAATTTCACTACAAACATTATTTTTCTAACATGTCTGATAGCCAGAGACAGCCATCACGGAATCGTGGGCCTTCGCCGAAGCAAAGACCATCAATTAAAGTTACTTCCGGTTGGATAGAAATTGTCACGTTAAACGATCCATAATAAGTACTGCGCCAGTTTAGAGTTTTACCGGCTTTTTACCATCGCTAGTGTGTACGGGCAGGGGTTCGGTCTATATTGTGGGCGCAGCGCTGATTGCTGATAACTAGAAACTAAAGGCAAAATGCGCCTGATAATCAGGAAGGTTTGATACCTATAAAAAGGAACGATTCACAATTTTTTGAGCATCATCTGAAGTGATTAGATATTTCAATCTGACCAAATTACTTCATTAATTACAAACATTAATTACAGGAAGGTGAGCGTGTAGCTACACTCATGGGTGTTGACGCCCAACAATTTTACATGAACTTCTTGAAACCCAGAATCAAGGTTGGTAACGAGTTTGTTACCCAAGGTCGTAACAAGGACCAGGTAAGGAAGTTCATTTTCTATTAGGAAATTCTTTTAATTTAACAGTTTCCTTATTTGCTTATTTTATAGCACTTGGTAGTTCACTTGGATAGTCCCATTTCCCCATATATACGACTTATTTTCGACGTAACACCTTCAATTAATCTAGTGAATATAGTAAAAATAATTCAATTCAATTTCTATTATTCAATTCTATTAATACAATTCAACTCTTTTCATTCAATTCTATTTTCTGGTTATTTCTGATTTTTCTCAATTGGTACAAGACCTACTCCCTTCAAAGTTCTTTTGTCTCAGCAAAAAGTTGGAATTTTCCCGTAATGTTGCTTTTCATTATCGCAGATTGAATTTGTAAATCCTTGGACCTTGAAATTTTTTCTATAGGGTTCTCTGATGCGCTGAATGCGATGGTGTGATTTTCGTTAAGATTCTATGACTTTTAGGGGGCGTTTCCCCCTATTTTCCAAAATAAGGCACATTTTCTCAGGCCCGTAACTTTTGATGACAGAGACTAAATTTGATGAAACTTATATATTTAAAATCAGCATAAATCCGATTCTTTTTATATATCTTTTAGCATCGAAGTTCCGTTTGTTAGAGTTTCGTTTACTATTGAGCCGGGTCGCTCCTTCCTACAGTTCGTACAACAATTCAAAAACGTTAAAAAAGAAAATCAAAAGTTTCAAGCTTAGTACATTTCGCTGTTAAAAACTAGGGAGCTTCAATATTACAATATTTTTGAAAAGACATCACAATGAAAAGAGTTTAAATTGCGTGAAGAGCAAAAAACTGGAAATTGCACAAATCTTCTATCTATCTTATATATATACTAGCTGTTAGGGTGGCGCTTCGCGCCACCCCAACCCCTAGTTGGTGGGGGCGCTTCGCCCCCCCCAGCCCCCCGCGCGCGTAAATCGTTACGCGTTATAATTTTCTAAAGATTATTTTTATATATTTTTTTACGCTAGTCCAGTGGTTCTCAACCGGGGTCCACATGGACCCTAGGGGTCCATGTAATATTTCTGGGGGTTCACAGGCAAAACACAACAAATTAGGGGTCCACAAGGATATTTTGGGGGTCCATGAAGAAAACCAACTCAGAACGCTCTTTATTTTAAAAAAAATCAATTTCTACTGTAATTTACATTATTTTGAAAAATATATATTAACAATTCTTTCATTATTTTTTTTATACTTTCTTTTGACTAATGAAATCACATAGCAACATATTTAATGTAGTTTCCAAAGGGTAAAGTGTAAAAAAGATAAATGAAAAGTTCTTGCATAACAAGAAAAGTGCTGTGTGCGAGGACACTAGTTTAAATCCTTCAAAACTAGGTGCTAATATTATTAATGAAGATACACAACCACTTTCTCAATCTACGGAACACTCACTAACAATGCTGAAATTCAAATTATTTATCTCATAATATCCATAATATCAAGGTCCTGTGGTGGCGCAGTGGGTTTGACCTTAGATTGGTAATAGGCAGAACGGCTCGTGCTGGTGCGGAAGGCTCTGCGATGTGTCTTGTAACACCAGCGAACATCGGAAGATGGAATGTTATTAACCGTCTGATGAACCCCGGCACAGCCAAAAAGAAGGCAAATGAGCATAAATTTAAAAAAGGCTCAGGAAAGTCGTCCAGCTTTAAAGGCAATGGGAAAAATTCAATAGGTATGCCAATAAAAAAGCAGCCTGAACCGCGATCTATGTTCAAGCACTTTGAACCAACAGGCGCAAAATCTTGATCCTTTTGCCCTAAAAAAATCGACGGACACAATTTTTATTATTAAACAACATTATTAAATTTAATAATAGATAATATCTATTTCCAGAGGCAGATGAAACAATAACTCAAAGGTTTTCCAACATTATCAATTTTTACACTTTAAAATATGTAAATTGCAATGTGTATATCTCTATTCCTTTAGATGATATTACTTACTTACCTTTATATGACTTACCAAATTTGCTTACATAAAATTAATATATTATTGACCAAATTTAGGACCTGGTATGGGAACATGCTATAATTTACTAAGAACAATTGAAAGTTCTAATTACCGTTTTAAGAATCATCAAAAATGATCGAAGGATATCTACCTCCCCCTCCCTTCCGCACGCCTTTTTCCTAAAATACATCCGATATAAATTTGGAAGTAGCCATTTTGTTCAAAATAGTCCATACTTCAATTTACTATGAATTGGGGTTTGAGAAATCCTCCATAGCACCCGGGACAAGAATTGCAACTGTAATTGGAGCTGCAAGTTCTTAAGAATCGAAAGTGATCAAAAAGTAACCCCCCCCCCCCCCCTGTGTCTTTTTCACCGAAGTTAAAACCAAAAAAGTTGAAACATTTAATAGACTATTTGCAACACAACTAAAACACTTAAGAGTTTTTCTTGGTGTGGGATTGTTGGGATGGAACATACTCTAGCGGCATCACTGAATATTTTCGCTCTGTTTGTTAAGGGGTGAACAATTAGATTCGAACTGTTAATGAATAGAATTCACTCATTAAGTGTTTTGAGGTTACCCTAATGACCCCCTGCCGCTTTTTTCCTATTCAAAATATAAAATAGTAGAGCCGAAATCATGTTAGTTGAATCCTAAAAACTACAAAAAAAAACTAAAAAGAAAAAAAAAACTAAAAACTAATAAAAAAAAACTAAAAACTGAAAAAGAAAAAAAAACTAAAAAAGGAAAAAAATAAAAAAAATAAAGGAGAAAAAGAAAACTAAAAAAAATTAAAAAAATAAAAAAAAAGGTAAATGTATTCAAGCCGAAGTAGCTGCGTTGTTAAAGCGAAATGTTCCAGGTTCTAGGTCCGAGAGGTTCCAGGTTCGAACCTTTGGTTTAGCATTAATACAAAAGAAGAAAAAAACTAAAAAAGGGGGAAACCGGAATTCTTGGAAAATGTGAAAATTGGGGTATTTTTATCTTACGAATAGGTGAGCGGATCTTAATGAAACTTGATATATAGAAGGATCTTATGTCTCAGATGCTCCGTTTTCGACTCGACTTGGATCCAGGGACATAGGGGATTGGAGGAGGGATACAGAAATCTTGGAAACCGCTTACAGTGGAGAGATCGGGATGTAACTTGATGGGAAGAACAAGCACAAGTTCTAGATACGTGATTGACATAATTGGAATGGATCCATTCTCTTTGGAGATTTTATTCGATGTATTTCGTGAAAACACGACGTGTTGAGGGAGGGGGGGATAGCTGCCCTCAGATCACTTTGACTCTTAAAAAGGGTACTAGAAATTCAGATTACCAATCTAATGAGTCTCCTCCGAAGTAGATACGACCACCATTTCTATAAGAACCTTATATTCCAACGGGGCATAACTTACAACCCTTGCCCTGAGTCCTAAGGGGGCGGCGGGATTGCCTTCCTAAAAGATATGATTTCCGGATCCTTCAACTACAATGAACAAATTTGCTATCTCCCCCTCTCCAAATAGAATCCTAGTTGCATTAGATTAAAATTACGCAAAACCTTTTATGAATGGAGTATTGTGGAGTGTATTGCGTAGTGACATGCATGAGAGGTGTAACATAAGTGGGAGATGATAACAACGGTAATGAAGGGGGGAGGGGATTAATGCCGTGTTTTTCTTCTCAGTTAATTGAACCATCTGTCTTGGCTTTTTCTACAATTAGCCATAACTTGACTTGCCCACAACTATTCCATTTGTAATTCAAAACCTTTCATGAGTCTTTTAGTATGCTCGTAATATTAACTGTAAATGTTTAATTTCAAGCACCAGATATATCACGGTCTGGGTATTCCGTAACGCCAATATCTACACAAAAGAGGGGGGGGCAAGTCTTCCCACGTTTAAACAACCCAAAACACGCCCTCCAATTCCCACCCGTAAAACGTTTAAAATCATGGCAAATGCACTTTCCTTCATTTTGATGACCGTCCATGGAAAAACGATGACCCCTCCTCCAAAACTGTAGTCCTTGCATATACTTGATTAGTGTATGCCTTCCAATTTTATCTCTGTAAAACACCTCCCTTGCATACACAACTGGTCTATTAATGTAAATTCCGTTTGTTTATGGATATTCTACAGCCATTGCGAGCATTCAATGAGCTTAAAAAACAATTATTATGGCTATTCTGACAAGATCTACCTATTCCACAGCTATTAGGCTAACTAAGTAATTTCCGTTGCACTTTTCAAGTGAGTTGGGTGTCTTCAGTATAATATTGTCTACTACTACAACTAATAGCTCACCGCAACACCTAGCCACCTGAGGCCAACACAGCTACGCACGCTCCTCCTCGAACATCCCCCAGAAAAGATCTTTTGCAAATAGCCAAGAAGAAGAATAACATTTTCAATATACTGAATCATATATGGAGATACACAGCATGCACATCTGTATCTATAGGATGACATAGTCCGTACTCAAACTAGGTTTAGTGGTGGTGGGCTCTCAAATGTTGCTTTGAACCTCCAAAAGGCTTAGCATGATAAAACACCTTCTGAGCTTATAGGCCTTATTCAAGTCACACTCTTCACGATTGCCACATACCTCAATCGGCGGTTAAAGAAATTGCAAATAGACCCAGTCGTAGATTGGCCACCCGCATTCCAGAACCAGGTTCTTCCTGCCACGCGTCTCCCAAGTCCCGGACAGGTTTTTCCTCGCCGCTCAACTTCAGGCCACGCAAGAGTGTGGCGAACTGCTCCTCGGCCTGCGCCGGGGACTCGGCGATGGTGGCGAGGCTCTTGAAGTACCAGGCTGCGTCGTCGTCCCACACAATGGCCGCCAGCAAGCGGTGCGTGGGATCGGTCATGGGCCGGGTGGCTGCCGTCTCAATGGGAATCTGGATCGATTCGTGTTATCAAATAATTAAATAGTAATGCTAAAAATAAAACTGTTCAGAACAATAATACTGAAAAAAAAAAAATTAATGCTAATATAAATGGTGAAATAGTGACACTGAATTCTGAAATATATAATGTTGAAGTCTTACGTGATAGTTCAACATTTACAACCGCATATTTGTTTCATGGCTGCAGTCGTTTTATTCAACTTTTAAGTGTTGATGCCATGATTGTCTTTTTAGTTCTTTAGATATTTTGACTTTAATTGGCGATAAAAGGGGAAATATGGGCAGTCTAAAAGAAACGAAACTTTCAACAGTGATCTGTGGTTGGAAACTGGAAAAGACGCATTTGTTACCTATTGTGCATTAAGAAACTAAATGAGATGATGTATGAATCTGAACTGCTAAGTCAAAAAGCGCGGAAAAAACTTTCTGTGATAAAGATGACGGTTGGAAAACAAGGAACAGCGATGACTGGCCACAAAAACAATCTAAATAGGTCAGGACTTTAAGAAAGAATTCGTATTTTTCACAGAGCAGCTGTATCAAACTTTTGGTGACGTCAAGACATTAAGAAAAAAAGTTTTTTTTCGAAGTGTCTTCTGTTTTGTTATATTTCACATGAAATTTTTTTTCAAAGTGGCTTCTGTTTTATTACGATTCCACCTTAAATATTTTTTTCAAAGTGTCTTCTGCTTTGTTATGTTTCACCTTAAAAGTTTTTAAAATGGTTTCTGTTTTGTTACGTTTTACCTTTAATTTTTTTTTCTAAATTGTCTTTCGTTTTATTTGTTACGATACATAATAAAAGTTGTCTTTCGGTGTGTACGTTAGGTTTTCCCTTACATTTTTTTTAAAATCCCATCTAGAAAGATGCGCCCTTACTGTGTAGGTTCCACCAAATATCAGCCTTGTAGACCTCACCTAGCCCCATTTCGTGAAGTTTCGGCGCCCCCAACGAGAGTCTCATACCTAAAACTTAAGAAACCCACCTTGCTTGAGACTCTCAGTTTCTTATTCAATAATTTCTTGTCATAAATGGTTTCCCGTACCCGCGCAAGCTCAGGAACCGCGCGCCGCACCGGTTGTTCCACAGGGTTCTGGGTGGCACCATGCAGGCTGCGATCGTTGTTTGGGTTGTGAAACGAATTGAAAATTAAATGAGAAAGGATCATTGTGGGGGAGAAAGGCACATAAAAAGGGAAAGGGGGGGGGGGGGGGGGGCTGGTTGCCCTCCAATCTCTCTTCAACATCCCCTCAACATACCTTGAGAGTTTCAACCTATAATACCCAGAGTCATTCATATAATACCCCGAGTCGTTCATAGGAAATTAATTCCTATGGATCTGACAATGCTTTTCTGTCGAGAAAATTAAAATTTACAAAATCTATTGATTTGATCCTAAAATCTATAGAATATTAAGAAGGGACCCAAACTTCCACACGGCCAGACCACCTACGCAAGTGAGCGAGTTGGTTTTCTTTCATTTAACCAGCCACAAAAAACTTGAAGATACTAGACTCCACTTTTCAGAAAATAAAAAAGGCGCAGAACTCAATACGATAAATGATCAGCAATTTAAAACAGTCAAATACAATGACTTGACATACCTTATTCCTATATTTGGGTATATCCAGGCTTTAAAATTTTATTAGGTCACAGTCATTGGCTTAGCAGTTTTACTTAATGCCGTATACAGAGACAACCAGCCGCGGCGCAGACCCCGGACCAGCTTCAGGTCGTACGCGGTCCCACGTTCGAACGACGACTCGATCAGGGTGCCGTCCTCGAGCCACAGCGCCCAGTGCAATCGAGCCCACTCGTTGAGCGTCAGGGGATCGCCTTCACCGTCCTTGACCACCTGGTAGCGCAACCCACTCGGGAGCGTCGTGAGCGCGTTGTCGTCGGGCATCACGAAGTCCGGGATTGGCAGCGGCTTGGCCGGAGCCTGTAGACCCCCGGGCACCACGCCTCCCGGAGCCTGCTTATCGACAGCGTCGAAGTTGTGCGTTTTGGCTCTGTGCGGCGGGCAAAACTCTATTACCTGCGCGAACGTTCCGGACGCAGTGCCCGCATCACCGAAGATGCAACACGGCGCATCGCGGCGCGTGAGAAAGCAAAGGAAGCTGCGGAAAACAGCCCGGCCCAGAAAAAATCCGGCGGGAAGAATAAAGCGGCCTCGGAAAAAGCTGAATAGAACGATGGCGCGACCGAGAACGTTATTCGACAAAATCTGGCAATCCCACCTGGTGGAAAGTTCCGAGGACGGCTAGATATCAAAAACAAGTATGAAGTACCATTCCATCAGATTCGATTCAACTCTGGCTTAGCCTGTGCCTTCGTCCTCCATGTAATTGCATATGGTCTGCTTGACACTAGTTATTCTAAAGGAAGTCTGGTTGTCAGAGGATGTGATGTGTAACTGCCTTTTGATTCAAGCACTCATTCTCAGAATATGCTAGACTTGATAAAAGTGGGAGTAAATCCTTCGATTGATAGACTTTCGGGAGATATGTACAGTAGACTCGAAGTTTGTATTAGACTGTCTGGCATGTTTAATTTAATTATTTAATTCTATCGTTAAAAATACAGTTATTTATAAAATTTGCGATCCATTAGTTTGACTGCTGTTATAATGAATCTCGATTATATCAAGGCGAAATTTAAAATAATTTGGGACAGTGATAGTTTCGTATACAACTCTAAGCAAAACAAATAAAATCTAGGGATTTAGGACAGAAGGTGGATTTTCTTTAGAGATTCTTTTATAAATTAAATAAAAAAAACAATTTTTTTTTATCTGGAAGTAAGGAGCGACTTTAAAACTTAAAACATTTTTACGTCATTATGCGAGTGAAAACTGGTCAACTCAATCGCTTTGTTTTATTGTATGAACACTAGCATAATGCATATAGTCCGCTATTTTTCTTTTTTTCATTTTAAGATATTTAACTGGTCAACACTATCACCGGATTTTATTTTATACAAATTGGCATTGTGTGCATACTGTGGTATGTTTTGTCATTATGCGAGTGAAAACTGGTCAACTCAATCGCTTTGTTTTATTGTATGAACACTAGCATAATGTCTATAGTGCACTTTTTTTTCATTTTATATAAATAACGTTATTGCTAACCGCAATTATTTATGCAGACATGTTTTCTTTTCCAAAGATACATTATTTAGCTTCTAAGCAGTGTTTCTAATGAATATATGAAACTTTATCTAGTATAGGAGCCGAATATGAGACCCAGATTTTCTTTTGTAAAAGAACGACATGTTAGTCAACTGAGTAAACAAGTCATTATTATTATTATTATCTTAGAAATACATTGTGTATAATCCACAATGTATTGGTCCCAAGCGCACTGGCTTTCCATTACCAGGCTTACTTATGGTAGCATAGTCCAGCATGGTTTGGCCGACATTTCTATGGCCATGGCGTGGTTGCCATAACACAGTGAGTGCTGCAGGTTCTGCATCCTGAAGCAATGTCCTGCAAGGCATAGTCGGCGTACTCTGATGGTATCTGTAACTTTGGGTAGGCTCCCCTATAATTCTTTGTTAGTAACACGTAGCGTCCAATTGAAGTTCTTAATGTATAGATGCTTACGAGTGTAACAACCATTGACTTCCTTTTCTCATTTTCTTCTCAGGGTCCATGTTTCCGATCCATAGAGATAAAAAATAATGTGTTTGATAATTGTATTATTGTGGTATGTACATTTTAATTGTTTTTTGTCATGAATATTTGTAAAAAGCAATTTGTTGTTTGAAAGTATTTTTATCTCAAATGATATTAATGCTCCTGCGAAACTCTATGACATAATGCAGAATTCAATCGTTCCTAACAATTTTTGAAAAGCTGACAGGTCCTGAGAGATGGTAATTCTGATTTCTGACCTCAGCTTGCTAGTCTATATACTCTCCCATGCTTTCGTCTTTGCAAGTAAGCACTTGCTAGTGCTGCCAAGTTAGCTTCACAGAACTTTAAATTGATTGCAAATTCGTCCTCTTTGGGATAAAGTCGTAGTTTGGTGCCCTAAAATGGCAGAAAACAAGACTTCCCCCTTACCTAATATGTATGGTCACCTAAAAAAGAGCTTCAAATTTACGTTTGAATGAGTTCCCGCCCAATTATCTTGGACCTTCGGTTTGATACAATCACTCCTGGGAAAAAAGCGAAATTCCAAACTTTGAAGATTAGAGCTTGAAACCTCTATGGAAAGGTTCTCTGATATGAACAAATTCGAACTCTAGTGTAAAGAGTGAGGTATTGACGAGGGGGCGAACCCCCTTATATACGTAATAAAAATATACGAATATAAAAGTTCGTTACGTAAGGTAATTTGTAAGTTACGTATATTTGTTACTAATAAAAACGTTTGCAAATCAAATTAAAAGTTCTAGTGGCCATTTTAAGTAATCAAAAAATTTTGAAGGCAACTAGGCCCCCTCCCCTGCTCCTTGTTCTCAAAATCGTTCGATCAAAACTTTGAGAAAGCCCATTTAGCCAAAAAAAAAGTCAGGTCTTGCTTGGGATCAACCGCACCCGGCGGCGTTACAATCAGCGGCTTCGCGAGTTGAAGGGCTTCGATGCGCTTTATCCGCAGTCCGGCGACAAGCTGGTGTGCCTCAGGAACGACAAGACCAAGGGGCTTTTGAACGGCGGTCTTTGGACGGTCAAGCGCCTGCGGCCCCCACGTGGCAACACGTTGCGCTTCGATGTCGTGTCCGAGGACGAGCTATCGAGAAACGCCGTCAAGGTGAAGGTGTTGCCGGCCATGTTCGAGGATGGCGCGGAAAGAGCCATAAATATAGAATAAAATATCATCTTTAAGGATCCATAAAGGGTCAAAAATGGATTTCCAAATGTAGCATTAACCACCTAGCCCACATGTGCTTTCCCCCTAGCAAGTGTTAATGCTACCTCATGTGCTTTACTTTGCTTGCTTATTGTGTGTTTTTATTATAGGTACTTGGGTCAGAAGAAAATATTGAAATCAACTTATACATGGTGTAAGAAGTTAAAACTAAAAATGGATGTCCAACAATCAATTGGGATGCACACAATTTGGACAGTAAGTGGAGAAGCAGGGTAAAATGTGCTTATAAAATACTGACATAGCTGCCGAGTCAAGACGCTTCTGAAGCAACGGTGACGTTGTGACGTTCAAGGTAACAACGAGTTAGTCTCGTCGCTTCAGCTCATATTGGAAGGCTCCTCGGAAGCAACTTAAAGCATGTGCTTGTAGAAGATCGACATAGATTCTGATTCATGACGCTTCTAAACCGATAGAAGGTGTTAAGAAGCTTTATCACCACAGGTTAGTAACCTCACGGTCCGATTTTGCGGACGCTCGATTGGAGCGTAGAAGACAATGACACTGAAGAAACTGGTATACAGACTGCATTAATGATGTTGATAGTAGCTCAGAATTAAATGATCCAGACCTTGCCAGCAGAAGTGAGAGCTCAGTACCAAGAAGATAAGGAGTTTCCACTGAAATATTGGCGCTGGGAGAAACGGTGGTAAAAATACGAAAGCTGGTTCGAATCCTGAAAACGTCTTCCAAATTTCATGATCATTTTAAAGCTATCTGCAAGACATTTAATCTTAATTCATCCATCAAAAAAGATACGAATGTTCGATTAGCACCTCTTGATCGACCTGATAATCCCCTGGAAAAAAACACTTCCGTGATCTTTCTTCTAGCAAAAAATATCACATTTTTGTAGATTGAAGCATCTACAGTAAAATTATGCGATACGCTGAATCTGAGGATGTGTGTCTTTTAAGAAGATTCTTTGAACTTTAGAGGGTGTTTTACCCTTTTTCCGAAAATCCTGCAAATTTGTCAGGCTTGCAGTCCCTAAAAGGTGATGATACCTATAGATTTGGAATCCATATAATAAGCCAGTTCTTTTGATTATGAATAGTAAGAAGTTAGTATGGCATTATGCATAGAGGCAGTTCTACATTTATGGGCTAGTATGTGAATCCGAAACGTAAGGAACAGGACGTTATTGGCATTTATTAGGCATTTCAATGGCAAATAAGAGAATCGGAGTTTCAATTATATTCTGGAAATAAAAAGCGCGGATCCCCCTCTACCAAATTCCTTGACCAAACTACAACCGATTTAACCTATCTATAGGTCGAATATCAGGATAAAAAGCACCAAGTCTTCTTTTTTTCAGTGATTCCGTTTCCATTGTATTTTTAACTTCCGAAAGAGTGATCGTATCTTAGTGAAATTTCATATTTAGAAGAACCTCGAAACTCAGATCTCTTATTTTAAATCCCGACCGGATCCAGTGTCATTAGGGGGGGGAATCTTGGAAAACGCTTAAAGCGAGAGATCAGGATGAAACTTGGTGGAAAGAAAAGCACAAGTCCAAGACAGGTGACTGACATAACCGAACCGGATCCCCTCTCTTTGGTGGAGTTGGGGGGAGGAGTAATTCGGAAAAATTGAAAAAATGAGGTATTTGTAACTTTTAATGTCGCTCCTTACTTTCCGTTGAAAAACTTGTTTTGTTTATCTAATTTAAATAAAGAAAACATAAAATTTCATATTAATTGTTAACCAGAGTTCTATAAATTCAATGTACATACAGCATAAATGATATGCATCATGTGTTGGCAAAATTGTCAATAAAGGCGGTTAGAACAACAGGGAACTCCCATAGTTGTCAAATTATTCAAACAATTGTTCCTTTGAGCTGATTTTTAATGTTTTCCAAGCAGGTATGCTAGAATATTTTTAGGGACTCCGCCTGCATCTTATCCTTTTTTTTTCTTTTATATTAACTTTTCTTTATTCTAGGTAATATGAAATTACAAGGAACAATTTTTAAAATTAGGGAAAAACATTAAATGTCACGCCTCGGAAGGAAGACACATAAGCTAAAAGCTAACAATTCTTGGATACCAACTTGGTTTGAATTTGATTTTTTTTTTTTTTTTTTTTTTTTTTTGAACCCTTAAGAAAATGCATAAAAATTGACTTATAAAACATTAACTCCTTCATACTAGTCATTCTTTGAATACAACTAACTAGTTGCCAAAAATTGTCCTTTTCGGCTAATCGTTGAGGGCTTAACGGAAAGCAAGTCGTCCGCAGTTGGGGTAGGAGGGTATCATCAAGAGAGATTTAAAATAAGTGAGAACTTCCTGGGAGAGTGTAAAGAGGAAGGCTTTGAATAGATTGGGTTGGAGGAGGGGCGTGCGTAGCTGCATTGGCATCAGGCGGCTTGGTGCTGCAGTGACCTGTTAGTAGTATATTGGTTTCTCACTAAAGAACCGATCAGCCCCTAAAAAGGTGAAGTTTTTTGTTTCTTAAGACAAAGAATGTACTTGTATTTTAGAATAATCCTAAAATTAGCATAAAAATCACTTGATTTTTGAAAAAAATCATAAAACGCAAAAATTTTAATTTAGCCCTAATAAAAGTTATTTCATATTGTTATTCCATAATATAATAAGACTTAAGTTCATATTTCTGAAGACCCCAAAGTAATCTCGGTAAACAGTGACTAGTTAAACTTACTGACCTAGGATTAAGTTGAACATACCGATCAATACATATTTTATGCTCTTTCTCGCTATAATAACCGTTTTAGTGAAACCAGCCTTTTCAATTCTTTAAAATTTAGGGCTACTACCGGGAATTATAGAAGGACGCATTGTTGCAATGAAGCTAGTATCACATCTTAAATCCAAATAGATATTTTTTTTTGAAGTAATGAAGTAAGAATTACGCTATAACGGCATTTACCCCAGAAACGAGGATAAACTAGATTGTTATCCAAGGTTTTTCATGGTTTTGTCATTAACTCTTCTTTTATTATGTTTTTTAATTATTTCTTTTAATTAGCTCCCTCCCTCCGAAATTTGATGTTCCAGCTGGTCGTGTTAAATTTAAAAAAAAGGCTCATTTGATTTGAAATGTATAGCTGGTTTTCCCTGATAAGAGTCAAACATGATGAGAGCAACTAGCTCCCCATCCCTGAAATCCTCCTTTCCCAAAACACATTCAATTGCAATTCTGAGGTACCCATTTTGTTTCCAATAGTCAAAAAATCATGCAAAATGACTTTAGGGTGGAAATAATCCCCCAGAACCTATGGGCAAGGGTTGTAAGTAATGCCTAGGGCATTTAAGTTTCTTATGGAATGGGTAGTCATAGTCGCTAAAAATCGGCACCTTTAAAACATGAAAATGCAGATACTAGGTTTTTATAGAGGAGATTTGAATATTGATATTATGTCTCGTACTAAATTTGGCGAGTTGACTCATGCTCAGCTTTTGAGCGCATTTTTTTTTATTCAATAATCAGAGTAAAGATTCGGGGCATAATTTTTTGACATTAGAAAAGATGGAAACTTTGAATATCAGTGCCCTTTTAATTATGCAAAGATTCGGGTATTAAGAAAAAGAATATGATGAAAAATGAGCAAAAAGGAGCAAGTACCGGCGTGACCGACAACGATTTCGATGATCTCGCGAACTCGATCTTTATCGGCGGGGAAGATACCACCGGCTCTACGACTCTCGCAATCGTCGATGACAATCTCATCGAGGGCACTGAAACCGTGGTGGCCATGCTTGCCACAGCCAGCATAGGGGCGGTGTGGTCTTCCTGCTCGCCGGACTTCGGTGTCAACGGCGTGCTTGATCGCCTGGGCCAGATCCAGCCTAAGGTGCTGTTTGCCTGCGATGGCTACTTCTACAACGGCAAAGCCATCGACTAATTTGCTTTTATCTACAGGTAATATTCACTTTTGAGAATCACTATCCAACCAAATTTGTTTCACCAAGGTCTTTTCTTAGCCAAATAATCATTTAAAACAAATTTAAGGCATTTTTCCAAATCAATGGAACATAAACATAATATTTAACTAATTGCTCTGATTCACTGGCTAGTTTAAACTCAAAAGTGAAAGTGGATAATTAGCATCAATGGATGCATGAGTTTTTTAATTATCTTTTGACTTCCTACTATAAAGAAATTACCAATGATGACAAATTAGTTTGATGTCTTTTTTATGTTCTTTACAAAATTAACAATTGCTTTTCTTGCAAATTAAAATTTAAGCCCTACTGCTGGAAATTACAAAAAAAAATTCCAAGTTTTGCTTACAAAAATGGCTTAAACCATGGATTTTAAATTTAATATTTGATTATTAATCTATTTTCAAAGTTATATAATCCATAAGCATTGATTTATAATGACTATGCTGTATAAAATATCAAAAACAATATCTCTGTTTATCTATCTGTAATATTTTTTCTTGTAAGCTTTGATATTTTTCTACTCCCCGGTGACCAGCTTGGGGAAGTAGCGCTGCTTCTGGTCCTCGGTCCCCCACTTGGCCAGCGGCGAACACACCAGCGAGTTGTGCACCGAGATAGTGACGCCCACGGAGGCGCAGGCGGCGTTGACCTCTTCGAGCATCAAGCAGCTCGCCAGGTTGCCCATGTCGGAACCGCCGTAGGCGGGCGGCACCGTGATGCGCAGCAGGCCGAGCTCACCGGCCTTGCGAATGATCTCGGTCGGGAACTCACCGGTGGCATCGCGCTCCGCGGCACCGGGGCTTACTAAAAATACTTTAGCGTAAAGAGTGAGTTATTTAGGAGGATATGATCCCCTCATATGCGTAATAATTTCTGTTCGCTTTAAGCTTTAATGCTGATCCTTACTTTCAGTTGAAAAAACCTTTTTCATATTTGTTTTTTCATTGTTTTTTTATAGTAATGCTAGAAAATCCTGCGCCCCTTCATTGAATTTATCATCCCCCACGACATATTCCTCCAAAGAAAGGTCCTCCCACACAGCCCCACGCATCAACCCCCCCTCCAAACCAAAATAATCCCCCTTGGGGTACAACAATGGTGCGAATTCCTTGTTGGTCCAAGGGCAACATGATGAGGCAGAGCCGCTATTTCGCAAGGCCTTGGAGATTTGGGTGGAAGTGTTTGGCCCCGACCACCCCGATACTGCAACGGTATACGACAATATTGCCAATTGCATCAGCGCTCAAGGGCGTTATTCGGAGGCTGAAGTGCTCTACCGCAAGGCCCTCGATATTTGGGTAGAAGTGTTTGGCCCCGACCATCCCGATACTGCCAAAGGCTACAACAATGTTGCCAACTGCAGTTCTTTTGCCTATGAATTAACTTTTTTGTTAACAAGGGTAGCGCTGGGAGCATAGATTTTAAATCATAATTTGAATTATGGATAAAAAAAAGTTTGTTTCTTAAATTAGAGTACAAGAGTTATGAACTAATCCCCTAAAATTTATACTTTGTAGAATTAGAACTCATTAGATGATAAGGATCCCTCACCATGTCACACTCTTTAGCAATTCCTTCCACACAAATCGGACATTTTCGACCTGAATAGCCATACTATCAGCATCCGTCAGCACCATTGGGTAAAATTCTCTCCCTCTGTGCTTGTGTGTCTGAGTGGCTGTTTGCTTGTCTCTCACTGTTGTGCCTTTGGGTCTGATTGGATGTTTGCTTGTCTCTGTAACTGTTTCTTCTCGTTTGTCTGTCTGGCTCTGTGTGATTGCTTGTGTTATGTCTCTCTCTCTGTGTCTGTGAGTCTGAGTGGGTGTTTGCTTCTCTCTCTTTCTCTCTTTCTGTGCCTGTATTTCCGAGCAAGTGTTTTCTTGTTTCTTTCTCTATGTTGTGTGTTTGTTTGTCTGACTCTGAGTCCTTATGTTCTTTATTTTTAAAATTGGCTACAAAGTTTCCTGGTGGAATACAGTATATAAACTGGCCAATCTTTTTTCTTATAAATGAATTAGTGGTTTTTCATGCTTATTTAAGACTTAAATGGCTGTGGAAGTTTCCAATTACACAACCACTTGACCATATAATGAATTAATTTTCCTTTTTATGTGTCCTTGGCACTTTAAGAATAACATTTAAATGTACTATTTTGTTTTGGCCAACAACCCCTTATCCTGGAAAAATCTCATTTCCTCCTCTTCAGTCTTTAAATGAGAAATATATGTAAAACTGCCTTTTGCATCTGAGGTGGAATACATCAGTATACATGAGGTAGAATCAGATCATCTGTGAGTACATCTGTTAGAGTTTTTATATAAAAACTTTTTTTATATAAAAAATTCTGCACTTTTCAATTCTGCTCCTTAAGCTGCATCTCAACAGAAATGGTACATTACAGGTGCAAATTTAAGTTCTGATAAAACTTAAGTTGAAGCAAAATTTTGACAGAATACAGTAAATCATGTCAAGTGAGATCAACCAAGTGACGTCGTGGAGCTATGAGGGTAATAATACCACTGTTTTTGTCACAATCTGTTTCTGTGTTTTATAAATATAGCAACCACATGCCTAACGGCACAGCGGTGGAAAAAGTGAAGCTGAGTATCATAATCTCACCAGAAAACCTTTATGGGGGAGGGGGCAAGGGGCTGGCATTTGCTGCCAGCAGCTTTAATTTAAACGATCTGAAATGGTAACATTTCCCTTTTCATGTGAATATACAATTTTTACATGTGTTAAATTGCACGTATACAATGTATTTAAAAACCAGAGGTTTTAGTAGCACTTTTTAGTGGTATTTCTGTTTCAGGGGAAGTTAATTTCCCAGAAGAATTGCTTCCTTTGCAAGTAAACGACAAGGAGATTGAGCATTCTTTTTTTAACAAAGTTCGCACTTTAGACTTACCTGCAGGTACGCATCGCATCAAAGTGAAATACTCTGATTTGTTCGAGTTGGATTATGACGAACATGAAGTAGTTGACTCAGCCCCATTTTGGGTGGAAGTAGAATTACAAGATGAGGATTATCAGGTACGTTTCAAAGCAATTGATGACTGGAGACTCTACGGGCCTATGAAACGACTGGCAGTGACCAAGCAAGATACGGCAATGTGTTGTTTGCTGGTGATGGTCGTGTGGGCAAGACTGTGTTGAAGAAGGCTCTACAATCTATTGACACCACAACACCAGCAAGACAAGATGTGGAGAATATGGATGATACCAAACACGAGCCATCAACTGAACATCCTACATTGGACACTCTACCAACTCGTTTGCAGTCCAGTGATATTCGAGTGATTGACTTGCCTGGTCAATGCCAGTACTATGCCACGAATGACCGCATTTCGTAGACTCGAATATAAAACTCAGGTATTTGTTAACCATGAAGGCGACCTATTTCGTACTCGACTAACGCATTCTATTGAGGTTGCTCAAATTGCTCGCGCAATAGCACGCGCCTTACAATTAAACGAAGATTTATCTGAAGCCATTGCGCTTGCACACGATCTTGGGCACACACCTTTCGGGCATGCTGGACAAGATGCGCTTAATGAATGTATGCAAAATCATGATGGTTTTGAGCACAACTTACAATCATTAAGAGTAGTCGATAAACTTGGATCCAGTCTTCGACGGGGACGGCGGGCGCCGTACGCGCCGCCGCCAGGGAATTAACGGGCGATTCGCTAGCAGCGTCAATTAGCCCTGTGCTTATCAGTTCTTCCCGTAATTTTTGAGCGTCAAATCCATAATGATTAGCCGCGCCTCTGATGCTAGAGCGCAAAAATTCCCGATCCTGACTATTGATGGATTGGCGGTCGATAGACAATTGGTTGGCAATAGCGGTCGCTCTTTGCAGATAAGCCGGCGGCAACTGACTGGTTCGGAACCGGATAAGTTTAATTCAAGTGGAAGAAAAGATTGAGGAAGCCGCTGCTAGTGGCTACCTGGTCGTTTTATCCGCATTCAGACCGGAAATAACACCGCTGCTGCAAGCGGCGACGGTTCAAGATACCCTCATTGAAGGCCGTGCGTATCATATCGGAGAGCTTTCCGGAAAATCCGTTATATTGGCGCTCAGCGGCATCGGGTTGGAAAGAGCGGAAAATACGACCCGGGCGATACTTGAGAATTTCGATGTGCAAAGCATTATTTTTTGCGGGATTGCCGGCGGCATAAATCTCTTCTGACTTTTCTAAATAGGTGTAGCTGGCAATCAACTCAGTGCTTTCAAATGATTTATTCGCTAAAAACTCAACGCCCAAGGTGTCTATATCAACCGGGTTTGCAAAACGTGCTGAGGTTGCATCAAAGCGATATGTCCAATCTGTCAGGTTTTTATCTTTACGGTAGAAAATAGCTGAATCTAAACGCCACGAAGAATGTTCAATCAGTAAACCTAATTCAAGGTTATCGGTGGTTTCGCGCTCAAGGCTGTAGTTACTTCTGAATAATCCGCCCGTTTTTCACACTATGATCTGCTGCCGAATATTGTAGCCAACACCGGATATGCGGAAAGAAGTAATCAGTTTGCCTCAAAAAGCCTCGACCTTGAAACGGGCGTTACTGATCCGAGCTCATCCAGTTCTCAGGATCGGCGCCAAAAAACCGGAGATTTAAGCTTCAGTTGGAATGTATTGGATTTTGGTCTTTCCTATGTGCGCGCCAAACAAACTGCTGATCGGTATCTCATCGTCAGCGAACTTTCGCGCACGACAAGCCATCAGTTGATGGAGGAAGTCCGGTAGATAGGTCGTGTGGTCAGGCGGTTTGGTTCATTCGTCGTGCCGCGCACGACACGAGATGCTACAGGCACACCATTCCAATTCGTCATGCCCGCACTTGTTGCGGGCATCCACGTCTTATTGGCCGCTTGAGCGGCCATTCTCGTGGATGGCCGGGTCAAGCCCGGCCATGACGACTGTGAATGGGCCGAGGGCGTCGAGGTGGGTTAGGTGCCCGCTACCCCGACAGGCCGCCGGTCTTTTCGATGAACGAGACGACCTCGGCGACGCCGTCGCCCGCCTTGATAAATAGAATGCATCTCAGTTAATGCAATATATTTTTCGTTTCCCGAATGACAAATTACAAATTTCGTTTCAAAATTTTAATATTGTTTTCTACCGCTTTGATATCAGGATGATTCGCGGGTAGCGAACTTTGGAAGATGCTCCTAGCGCGTTCGTAATATAATTTCGACTCCCTGTAACGACCGATTTTTTTATACATCAGAGCAATATTATTATAGGAAGTAGCCAACGATGGATGGTTTGCAGGAAGCGTTTTTTCGCAGATTTCAAGATCTTTTTCTAATATTTCTTTTCTTCGTTTTCATTTTTGACTTTCTCTTAGTTTTTGCTGTTGCTTGTCTTCTGACAGTACAATAATTTCTTTTTCATTCCATTTTTGACACGTCCTAGACCTGCTTTCTCGTGATTGCTTTAGAAACCCACTGCTGCTTATCTTTTAACGGGATATTTACTGGTTCCCACTGTATCGTATTTCCTAGGTATGTGATTGACATAACCAGAACAGATTTGCTCTCTGTGGGGGAGTTAGGGGAAGCTTAATTTTGAAAAATTAGAAAAAAATTATTGGTCTACTAAGTAATCGGTTTTTTTCTCGCACAGGCTGCTTTTAACATGTCAGGAAATATTAACAGAACTGGTGGTTGTCAATGTGGATTGATTCGATATCGCGTTGCTGTATGTCACTGTCGAATGCGTCAAAAAGCCATGGGTAATGCATTTGGCATTTTTGCCACATTCCAGAGTTCTTCGATTGGATATCGATTATTCTGCTCAAACTATGATGGTACACCATTGGAAGTCTTGATAGTCCTTCAGAAATGCCACCAACAGAACAAATTGGAATCTTGCCTTTTCAAAAGAAGAACCGTGCAGGAAGGGCAAAATGTCCTTCCTGCTTCTGAGTAATACCTTTGTTAACTTTGGAGTCAAATTGCAAAATTCTCATTGATCGCTTTTCGATTCTTTTTGAGAATTTGGCCATAAAGCGCAAGCACTTTTGCTCTAAGGGGTATGCGAGCTTGCTTTGGATGGCCAAATTTTCAAAAATCTCTCAAAAATCGATTAACCGGGAATTTTGCAATTAGCTCTTTAACCTGAGTTTTGGGTTTATTTTGCTTATGATCAGAGAAATCATAGAATTTTAATAAAAGAAAAACATGTACAAAAGAACTTTTCTGTGCAGGTTTCAAGCTCATATCTGCAAAAATGTGGAATATTGTAATTTTTGCCAGAAGAAAGATTACGGATGTGTGTTTACATGTTTTTCCCCCAGGTGATTGTATCGACTTGGTGGACTTTGAATGTTGGGAGATGGTTCATTCTAGTTCTAATTCCGCTTTTAAGAAACCAAAAAAATTGGAGGACAACTAGACCCGCTCCCATGCCACTTTTTTCTAATAATCATCCGTGAGATAGACGCGTCGCCGACGGGGATAATGAGATGACTGAAACGGTTTTTCGAGACGATGCTTATGCCAGGGATTGCACGGCCACGGTCGTAGCGGTAAACGACCGCGGCGGCATCGTCTTGGACAGGACGGTGTTTTATGCGTCCGGAGGCGGTCAACCGGGAGACGCCGGAACGTTTGAATTCGATGGTCGAACATGCGCGATTGCAACAACGGTCTACGACCAGGATCGCAAGACTATTGTCCACGTTCCGCAAGATCCGGAGCAGCTACCGGACGTCTTAAAATGTGCACAAACAGTCTCCTTTTCATTATTTAAAACACGGCCAACATTACTACCCTCAACATTGCAAACATTATACTCGCTGTTTTTATTTTGATGCATCCTTAGCATTTTCCCTCATTCTCAGTTTATGCCTACAGACAAGCCCAGAACTAGCAAGAGATGTTTCTATCTCTTACAATACTTGTTCATCCTTCTATAAATTTCATCTTTTATTTTTCAGGCCTTAGATGAATACGAGTCAAGTGTTTTCGACGACTCACAAACGAAAACAGTTGTCGCAGATACCGAGTCCACCTTTTGCACCAGTTGTAATCCTACTTGAAAAGAAGTAATTCCCTTTTATATCAAGAGTTAGGTTCAAAAATGATTAAAATTAGGTTCAAAAACTTTCTAGTGGCTGATGTGGTTCTTTTGTATATTTATGATATATGTATAATAAAAAGTGTATCTCTCTAAAAAAAAAGAAAAAAAAATTAGGACATACATAAACTTTTTGAAAAAATTAAATGAACGACCGGTTTCAAAGTACAATTGCAGAGGGCAAAAGTAAAGATTGTTGGGGGGGTTTCAGCGTTCATTTGGGCAAGTTTGCGCTTGTAGATTTCGAGTTTGTTGGTGAGAGCGGCTTGTTCATCCTTTGTCAACGAACGATGTCCGGTTTCGTGTTCCGACAAATGGCGGTTCCCCGTCGCAACCAAAGACTCCAACTGCGAACGACGCTTCTCTTCATGCTTCAAAAAAGCTTCGTACGCTTCCTCCTGTTTGTAGCAATGGTGGTGGCAAACCAGTGGGGAGGTAATGTTTGTGAGAACACAGATGTGCGACCGAAAGGGCAGCCATTTGATAAAGGTAGAAAAATCATTGAATACAAATAGCGAATCAGTAACGATGTCTATTAAGGACCAATTGAGTTTACTTAGTGCAATTTTCATGGGGCCAGAGGCCTGAGTTGCTGATTTTTGCAAGGAAAGAAAGGGGAGGGAGGTGACAAAAAGCGCTCTTTGCCAGGATTTCGCCAGAGAACTTTGTATGAAAGCTATGTCCTTGTAAACCTTTTTTTATTCCGTTCTTTTATTCTTTCACATTTCGTTGTTTTCCCTGTTTCCTTTATATTTGGTTTGGGCCTTAAATTGAAGTTCCTTTTAGCTACTGGATTTTCATTATATTTGATCGGAATGGATAAAAAAGGTAGGAAGTTTGATCAACGCCTCATCTCTGGGTCTCGTATTACCAAGCTGAGATCAAACCCATGGCGCCACCACAGGAAATACTATTGAATCAGAATCTATTAATGTGAATATTAGAAAAAAATTGCAACATTGTAAGTCTATAAGAAGACAAATTAAAACAAAATTAAGAGTTAAGAAAAAGTTTAATTAAAAATGTTATTGTCGTTAGTTTTTCTTTCGTAAGTTACGTGTATTTTTATTAATGGATACGTTCGTAAAAAATCAAAAGTCCTAGTTGCCTTTTTAAGTAATCAAAAAATTGGAGGGCAACTAGGCCTCCTCCCCCGCTCCGTTTTTTCTCAAAATGTTCCGATTAAAACTATGAGAAAGCCATTTAGCCCCAAAAAAATAATATGCAAATTTCGTTTTAATTATGTGCGGACAGCCAAAATCAAAACATGCATTAATTCAAAAACTTTCAGAAATTAGAAAAAAAAGTTTTTTAACTGAAAGTAAGGGGCGTCAGACGTTTGGCTGCAGATCACAAAAAGTTGGTAGAACCACAACGCAAACTCCGCACGACGCCAACAAGACAACCAGTCTGTCAGCGTACACTCAGGACAAATCTTTCGGCATACAAGACCTGGATATGAATCGAACATTTCACTCCTACAGTTTTGACTGGACTGGTGCTACAGCAGCATTAGCCTAGTGGCCGATCTTCCCCAAGATGGCAGCCGCGCCCGGCCGGCGCTGCTTGCTGAGGCGTGCCAGCGTGGCCACGACGTCGTCCTGCACGGCCTTCAAAGACATTCTTTCTAACGCACTCGAAGACTATTTCAGTGTGCACCCAGCACTTAAAGACAAAGACCCCCGACTGTGATCGCTTAGGGAGTTTTTGCCAATTCAACCAAGGTTTTTCAAAATGGTTAAGCAAACTAAGTCCCCTCTCAGAAAACTTCATCTCACAGCCCTCTACTCTACAGTTGCTCTCACCTGTATGACTTCATAGTAAAACTGAAATGACAGCCTTTGCAAAGAGGCTGACGGTAGAGCCTGTGCAGAAGTTAAAGGCCCAACATCTGGAAATTATTCATAAATCAATATCAAACTCGCTTTATAGACTCAGGTACTGTATGGGCTCAGGTACTGTAAGTTTTTCCTTTTTATTCCTCCTTGGACACGTAATCGGGTTCTAATTGGTATCAATGGTGTATCCGATATAAAATTAAAGTTGGAAAATTACACTGGAAGCTCTCAGGTACTGCTCTTGATTGGATTTCTCCTTATAATCATCTTGTAAAACTTTTTCTATAACTATCTTTCGTCGGTTGACCTTTTTTGTTAATTCAATTTTTTCTGTGTCATCGCGGATAAATACGGGCCATTGATTGACGGTTTGTATTCCGACGCGTCTACGGCGTCGATCGAAACTGAAATCACCTTCGAAGACGGTCGAAAAGGAACGCTGAAGGCGGACCTAGAGATCGTGGACGCTGAGACCGTGTCTCCGTCCGCCAGCTTCAGCCAAGCCGCGGAGTAGAGTTCAAGTGACTGTCACGGATCAACAGAGCCGCATCGGTGGGGAAATCCTCCACGTTGAAAATATCACTCTCGGCTTTGGCGGGGTGAAGGCGCTGAACGATAGTCGGGATGGCGATTCACTCCAAAGCGGCAGAGGTTTCTGCAACGAAATCCAGGATGGTCAAAAAAGTGATTGCAGAAATGGGAGGCAAGAATTCGGTCATTGTCGATACCGATGCTGATCTGGATGAAGCCGTGTTGGGAACCGTCTATTCTGCCTTCGGTTTTCAAGGACAAAAGTGTTCTGCTTGTAGCCGCGTGATTGTTCTGGAAACGGTTTACGACGCGTTTGTAGATCGGTTAAAGCAATCGGTCATGAGTCTGGAATTCGGAGATGCCGAATTTGTTGGGATAGTTGCCCTCTGATTACTTTTGAGTAGTATAGGGGGAAATACTCCGAGTGCCATTTACCCCCTTCGAATCCCGGTACTACTACTTTTTTTTAAATCCCTCATACCCCCTCAATTGGTCCCATGACACAAATATCCCACCATTCCAATGACACACATATGGGGGTACACTAGAGCCAAATGAAGTTACCAATCCCATCGCATCTTGCCGTAGAGTTAAGAACGTTTTCTGGAAACATTCCATGCCAAAGAATGTTGTCACTAAAAACGATAATACCAATATTTTATCATTCTAACCTTTTTTCTAATACAGAAACGACTTCAGGAATATGCTTGCTTTTTCTTTGTTCCTCTGGCTATGAGATTGATTAACGATGACTCGCCATTATGCCGAAAGCTTACTGTTGCAGTTATCAGTACACTACTCGAAAAGGTAATATACAATGCTTTTTCTTATGAGTTTTGATGTTCGAAATTTCTTACTCGAGTACACGTTTTTTTTTATAAGGAACCTTTGGTCTAAGTTGAGGCTGGAGTTCCTTAAATTTTAAACAAAATCTCCCTTCGCCTTTGATATGAGTTGCTAGCGTTCTTACTTGAAAAAGGACGTCTTAAATAAACAACAAAGGCTTTCATATTCAAAGAGCGAAACCCAGCTCGAGATTATTGTGTTTTTTATTTATTTTTTTGTGAAATTTTTATTTCTTCAGATTTCAAATTCAAATTTTCAGCTTGGACTACTGAGAAATGCCAAAATTATCAATCATCTTTAGTCCTGAGTTTTATATGTCAGGAAGGACCTAAATATGAGGACTGGCGGGAAAATTAGGGAAACTTGATGTGCCGAGCGAAGCGCGCGCGACGAAGAAGCTGAAGAAGCCCAGCAGGACGAACCAAGCCATTGAGACCAGATCGTCCCACCCTTGGCCGTAATGCTGGGCCGCGAACTCTCTGATCCACTCGACGGACTCGCTATGCAGCAGCGGCGTCGCGAAGAACGCAGCGACGGCGGCGCCGGTATTGGCGAGGCCCTGGATCGAACTCATGAAAAGCGAGCGACCCGCCTCGCGTTCTCGTTCTTTGCCGAACATCGGCACCTCCTTCCGGTGATGGCCGAAGGGCATTTTAGTTCTTAGTTTCATTTTGTAAAGTATTTTAACTTTACAGTCTGATCTCTGCTTCACCTTCTAATTAGCTTTTCTTAATTCACAAGGTCCAATTCTAACTGGTGGTGTCATAATTCTTACTGGGCAAATATTGAAAATGACCTCTCCTAAGTTTGGAAAATTGGTCGCTGAAGAAGCTGCCAAAAAAGGATATCTACGTTATATTCATTCAAGGATAATTACAAATGCAGAAGAAATCGCATTCTATGGTGGGCATAAGGCAAGTGTTTACTTTTCTCATTGTATCAGAAAATGGCATGATGTCCAACAAGAAAACCTGAGTCAAGTAGTAACACTTTTATCCTATTTGAAACCATTACCTTATGAGCAAAGGTTAAGTTACCTGACCCAACTATCTCTATAATTCAGGGAAATATACCAAATTTGGTCAACATTTTTTGAATAGTTAAAGGTATGGATGATTTATCCTGTGGCAATTTCTTCCAGTTAAGCCACAATTCATCTAAATTACAGAACTCATTAAAATCTTACCAACCAAAGGTTTTAAGTAAAGTCATCTTGTTTATTATTAAGAGTAAAATTTTATTTTTGTTCAAAATTTTAGAAAAAGTGTGCTAGTATTAAGAAAATTTGTTATCATTTAGAAAAGACTATTACTATTATCAAAAAGCTTGCTACTATTATAACACTTCTTAGGATTAAGAAAAACTGGTAACTATTAAGAAATAACTTGTTAGTATTAAGAAACAACTTGTTGCTATTAAGAAAAACTTGTTAGTATTAAAAAAAATTGTTAGTACTAAGAGAAACTTTTTACCATTGAGGAAAAACTTTTGATGGTGCGGCAAGCCGCTGGATGGTCCGCTGCGAATCGAACTGGCCGCCCTGGCCGAGATGCATGACATGGCTCGGCTGGCCTGGGATGATGAGGTGATCGTGACGCGGCGCGCGCCGGAGCAGGTTTTTGGCGCTGCACGGGTTCAACCGCCGCCCGGAGCATTCCTGCAGGCGACCGAAGCAGGGCAAACCGCGCTGCTGACGGATGTCTTGCGCATCACCGAGGGTGCCAGGCATATCGTTGATCTTTTCGCAGGGTGCGGCACCTTCGCCTTGCCGTTGGCCGAGTTTTTATAATTTTTCTTTCAATGGTTTCAAAAGTAGCAAATTTCTAGGGCAGTGTCACTTTTCGTCCGTATTTTCACACTGAACCGTAAAAACAAGTAAGCAAAACTAGTTAGTTAGGTTTTTAATGGATTTTTCAAACGTAAAAATTCAGACACTAACAATCTATTCATTCCCAAAGACAATCGTACTTTCAAAGAAAATCTATGCTATTTTAAGTATTTTGGTGTCAAAGACTTTTAGCTTAATTTTGCTAATTTCCCGTCCGCGTTTCTTTTCTCTTGTCATTATCTTTTCTTCCAGTGTCAACAACTGTGATGAAGTTATCAGGCCGTCAAAACTGGTTCAATAGAGTTTATCTCAGTGATCTGTATCCTCTAGAAAAAAAATAAGGATACATTTAAACGCTATTTAACGATTATTTACGAATTTTAAAAGCAATAGTATCTCACTTAGTTCAAAAGTCGACTCTCTTGCTGCTGCCCGATTTTCTCTATCATTACTAAGAAAGAAGTAAAGGCCAAGCTTTAGTTTCTTTAGCAATGTGAGAACTGTTAAAGCCTATGGTAGATTACCAGAGAATGATGAACTGCTATCACAGGATGATATTGTCAAGCTTAAACGTTGTCTCTTTGCAAGTCAGCGATCATCACTACCGCCAATAACAACTCATAATGTTGTTGATGACCATGCTGATCCTGTCCTAAATAACTTGAGACGATGCCAACTGTTTAATAGTAGAAATGACAGAGTCAAAGTTATTTTTCACCCAGAATTCTTGTCGTCCACCAGCCCGCTTTTAGGCCTTGACTATGAAGACTTTGTACGTGGGTGCCACTTAGGCGTTTCGCTCTCTCTGCTGGTGTGTCTGAGCATCTGTCTGACTGTCTCTATGTTTGTTTGCACACCTGTATGTCTGACACAGTGTTTGTGTTTTTTCGTTTCTGGGTCTCTGTGGCTTTGTCTGAGTGTCTGTTTGTCTGTCTCTGTTGGCATGCCTGCGTGTCGGACTTTGTGTTTGTGCGTGTGTTTTTTTGTCTCTCTCTGTGCCTGTGTGTCTGAGCGTCTGTTTTCCTGCCTCTGCGTTGGTTTGCATGCCTGTGTGTCTGACTTTGTGCGGTTTTTTGTGCTAATAGAGTAGAATCAGCCATTGCTAGAGAATAATATCTTCGATAGTAATACGCTGAACTGTTTCAATAGTGAAGCAATTCAAGCAATCCATGCAAGTTTGTGTTACCCCCAACGCCAATTACGTAAAATGCACTTGCATCTTTTAGAGAACCTTCTCTAATATGTAACAAACAAAGAAATCCTAATCTTATCCGTAGGTGTTTGAAAGAGAACACCCAAGCCCTATTACATAACAACCAAAGTAAACATTCCCTATGACGTAACAGACACCTTCATCATTGGCGCCGAGGTCTCGGTCCGGACCGACCCGGAGCATGTCCAGATCCTCGTCACCGACGAAGGCCCCGGCATACCGGAGGCCGACCTCCAGCAGGTGTTCGAGCCGTTTTTCCGGCTTGAGAAATCCCGTTCACGCGAAACCGGCGGCACCGGCCTGGGGTTGTCCATCGCGCGAACGATCATCCGCGCCCATGGTGGCGATGTGGCGCTGTCAAACCGCCCCGAGGGCGGGTTGCTCGCGACCGTCACGCTGCCGCTCGAAGCAGGCGCTGACCGGGTCGAGACGCAAAGCAGCAACTCTTATCGTGGTGGGCCTCACTGTCATCTAATATTGGTACAACTTATCACGTGTATCCTTCTTTTGAATAATGGGAGTAGTAAGAGGAACATTCTTTGTCATGGTTTCGTCAAGCCTCTTACACCGACAAGCCGTATCATACAATCTATTGATCAAAGAAGCTGGAAGCAAATAAAAAGTGCTAAGTTTGGTCCTGCTCCATCATCAGGGCCATTTTCATGTGGCCGCAACAACTATAACAAATACAACGACAAAAAGAAGATTGGTGCATAAACTTCACCAGAAAATCTCGCTCCAACCAACGACAGGCTCAAATAGACAACGGCAGCAGCTTTTTGGTCCCAGGAACTTTCGTCATCCACCAACACTTTTTGCGCGACGGTGAGTCCATCATAGAGTACGTAGGCCCCGGACGCCAAAGCAGCGATGGAATTCGCCAATACAAGCGGAAGAAGAAACGCTCCGGTAATAGTTGCCGTCCATTGATTTTCCGTCCAATCTTTTCCCAACGCAAGATTTCGAATGCCATTACCGATGTATGCGCCGGTGTATGACAACAAGAAAATTATTATTTAAAATCGTCTACTTTTGTTCCACATTAAGATCTATGATTTTACTTAGACTTTTCTTAGAGGATGATCTAAACTAGCTTAGAAAACAAGGAAATTATTTTATTTGTATATTAATACGAAAATTTTTTTTTTAAATCGTCTACTTTTGTTTCAGATTCAGAGCTATTATTTTACTTTGAGATCTTTCTTAGAGAGCAATCTAAAGTAACTTAGAAAACAAGAAAATTATTTTATTTTTATAATAATAGGAAAATTATTAGGCTTTCGATGCAGGAAGGACGCCTCACGTCATGGCATGTCGAGGAAGGCGATACAATCGAACTTGGTCAGGAAATCATGGATGTGGAGACCGACAAGATCGCCAACGCAGTCGAGGCTGCCGATGTCGGCGTCCTGCGCCGCCGTATCGGTGAGGAGGATGTGGTTTATCCCGTCAGGGCCTTGCTCGGCGTATTGGCTTCGGCGGAAGTCTCCGATGCTGAGATTGATAGCTATGTGGCCGGATTTGTTATGCCGGAAATCGAAGATGAAGATGTCGAAGGTCGGCAGCGTCGCTGGACAGGTCCCGATCCCCGGCAACTCGGCCTACGGCACCAGCAAGGCGGCGATCACCGCGCTCGGGATCGCCCTGCGCCACGAGCTCGCGATCGACGGCGTCGCGGTGACCCTCATCTCGCCCGGGTTCATCAAGAGCGAGATCGCCCAGGTGGACAACAGCGGCGCGCACCACCCGGACGCGAAGGACAAGCGCCCGAGCTGGCTCATGTGGGACACCGAGCCCGCCGTCCGGCAGATGGTGCGCGCGATCCGCAAGCGACAGGGGGGTCGGCAACACGGCGGTGTCGAGCAGCTCGATGTCCGCCAGCAAGCCGGCCTCGGCGGCCAGCACACGAACCTTGCGGGCGAAAGGTGAAGCAGCGGCGTAGATCAGTTGCATGAGCATGGTCCTCTGTGATTCATCAAGCATGGTGGTTAAGGCCTCGGGCCTCATGCGAGGTTGCCCGAGCGCGACGATGCCGGCACGCTTTGCACACCTCAAGCGCACGGCCCACCGACAGATCGCAGCGGGCCCTGCGCATGCGGATGCCGAGACAGCGAACGCGTCGACGATCAACGCTTTCGGCGAGCGACTCTCATTTTTTCGTTGGGCGGAGTTTGCCATGGAACAACCTTCTCTCAATTCACGACCAACCCATTGGTTCTCTCTTTGTTCTGAATCGCATCGAACCTGATTCACTCTCGTTCCTCTCTCAGTAGAGAAGCTACGAGGAGTCACCGACGAGACTCAATAGTCTCGCCCCATATAGTGTTATGCTTAAAACGAGAGTATAAGAGGCTAGCACAATAAACAAATTTTTTATAAAGCTTTTACCACAAGAGTTGGGGGAGTGAAAGTTTGATTCTAGATTCAAATAGGTACGAATTTACCCCGAAGAGGAAAAATTTGCAATCAACTTAAAATCCAGAGAAATTAATTGATTTAAAAGCATCAATAATTATGTTTTAGGCTTCTCAGTTACAAAAGAAGTAATTCCACACGGTGGCAGTACTGGATTCAACCAAGTTGACTCGCTTTATTTTTAATTAAATTAGGCTATGTGTGGTGATCTTTATTGCGTGTCAGCTACAATGAGGAGGGGATGAGTCATTATTTAGGTGGGGGTAGGGTGTGGGGGAATGGTCAAATAATGAATGGGTAGCAGAAGATGAAACAAACTTTACGGTTTATGGAGCAGCTCTCATTTATCGTGTGGTGGTCGTTGAGGTAAGCCGGATATTTATTCTTTCTTTAGCATATTAGCATCGAGTTGTGAAGATTAACGGCCTACAGTTTCTGGATTTAAGTCTCAGTAGTCGTAGTTTAATTGAATGCGAACAATTTGGTATGGAAGGTAGATGGGGCTCAGAAGTGGCTGTTGCCTCAGAAATCCATCCGCTCTCTCCCCTGGGCTCGGTTCCTTCATACATTGCAAACATTTTACGAAGGGAGGACGTAACCACCCTCAAGACGATCCTTGAAATGCCGAAACTTAAAATGATTCTATAGGGCCTTAAATTTTCACTTTTAATAAACCAGAACTGAGGCTCAGCAAATATAATGAGCCCTTTCCCAGTAGTATTCTAAACACTTCTACCTAGAAATGAATGTTTCAGAGGCTATTTCTGCTCAACTCTGCAAAACAAACAACGGAGACAATTCGTAAAGAATGCTCTTCATGTTCTGGTTTTAATGACGTTAGATTGATCTTTCTAAATCTAATGCTCAACATATTCAGCAGAACTAAGAAGCATTCGACAGGTGGTTGATGCGCTTATCAAAATGTACATCAAACCAAGATTTGAAGGGCAAATACTACATGCAAATGTATTTGAATCTAAGTTCTAAATACTAGCCAGAGAACGGATTGGAAATAAAGCATTTCAGACTATGCAGCCAATGAAGAAAGATCCAGTACATATAATTTAGCAACTAACCACAATGCATTTTAGACACATGCCTCAAAGAACCGGATTTCGCGGATAAAGTGTTTGCAATTTTCTTACCGGTGACAGGCTCGGCATCATCCATGGCCTCCCGAGAGCGCCGCAGGAGATCCGCTGCTGCCAGTTGCTTTGCCTCGCGCTTGTTGGTCGCCGTGCCAGTCCCGACCAGTCTGATTTTGAACGGTCGACGAAGGACATGAGAAGGAGGGCAACGTTGGACCAAGCGCCACTCATCGGAGCAGGCAGACCGTTGGCCTCTGGATCCCTTGCTGCTCTGCATTTGCAGTGAGATCTCGTAGGTGAAGGTTGGGTTGGGGCTCCAAGAAAGATTAGTTGATAAATATATTTCCTGGAAATAAAGTGTATCAATTCTGAAGCTACATTCACATGCTAACCTCCACAGAGTATGAACCAGCAGAAAATCTAAACTCTATACTTATCGGAAGACCCACCTACCCAGCCTCTCTAAAAACTTGGAAGAAAGGGTCTGAATTTACTTTTCATGTCCTCTCCTCTCCCCTGAAAAACAGACATTCAGTATTATGCTTAGATCAGTCCTGAGAGGAATGCAATTCAAGCCACAGCTTCCAAATTTGAAGGAAGGAAAACATGGATCAACAGAGGAAAATTTGCTAGACATGGAGAAACTACATAAACAAACTATGCGAGCGCAGAGATATGAGACTGGAAAGAAGGCCCAAAGATAGTATGAACAGCTACCAAATTTTTAAAGAGATTTAGCCCCCCTGGACACAAAAATACAGATATTCCTGCAAAGTTTGAGCAGCTGAAAATAAGCAGCACTCACTGAAGGTATATAAACTTACAATTTCAACCAGGATTTATTCAATAAATTCGATAGATTTATTGGAACAGTATTCAAGGGGAATATTTTTTATTTATTTGACAGTACTCCTTCTAATTAAGTATCATTTATTTATCTTCTTTAGTTCATGAAACATCTAAAATACAAAGTCAACAACTGTCGGGGCAAATTTTCTTTTAAAAATGCCTAGGGAGGAAATAAATAGCTCGTTGGAGAAACTTTAAGAGTAATCGAATGAGATTTCCACTGTGCTTTCGGATATATTAATAAAAGCAGGAAAATGGAAATCGATTAGGAGTTTTGATGCGAAACATTAATTTTACTGTTTATTGTCGTTCCCAGGGCGAAAATACGGCGCCCTCACCTGCCCCATGAAATGAGGGGTTAGAGCGAGGTTTGAACCCACAAAAAAATTCCGGTGACGCCCCAACGAAGGTCATGGCCAGGTACAAATGTTACAACACCACAATAGCCCGGGCCAGTGCTGGGGACCTCGGTCGGCGCCACCCCCACACCAGGCAATGTGTTTCCTACAGTTTGTGATTGTGGACGTGATTGCGGCTGCGGTTGGAGCATGGATACTTTGGCACTCCCTTGCAGGGTTCGGGAATTTTGTATGCACACCTGCGTGACCAGGTTTTGGCTTTATTTATTACTAGCCCAAAAGCCTTGGTTGTTGACACTTGTTCGTCGGTGTCAGCTTGGAGTAGATACTGTTGACTGTTGCTTTCATTTTGATGTTGTCTGCATATTCTAGTTTATCGATACGCCTCCCTCCAATCTCTGCATCATCTTAGTGCTCCGTTGAGGAATAGATGAAATAGCTGGGGTGACAAGAGGCAACCTTGGAGAACATCTGCCAATGTTAGGATATATTCTGTCAGTCCTTTGGGCGTTCAGTTTTTTATGATTTTTAATTAGCTATTTAATATTTTATATTCAAGTCATCTTTTTTTTCAGATTTTTCTTGCTTGTATTTTATGAGTATTTAGCGTGTAGTGTGTGGGTTACTGTGCTTAATTTTGCCTACCAACATGTTTGCTATCTTGTCTTTCCTTTGTTTGTCTTTTTTCTAACAAGACATTACATCCTTTCTATTTCACATAGGTAGTATAGCGATACTCATTTGTATCAAAATTACTCTTAGCTTCTTCTTCAAGCTATAAGCGATAGTTCTTGATTGCCCAGCCGGACCGGGTCGTCAGGTTGTTCGAACAGGCGGGCAAAAAGCGCGCCGGCTTCGCCGCGTGGACATTGCTTTTCTATGCGTTGTGGCACGCCCGTCATATCGACGGCGTGGCGACCCAGGGATTAACGGTGGAAGACGCCCTGCGCGCCTGAGGCGACTGTCTGCTTAGATGGCGACTTCCTGGCCTTCGCGGGCAAGCACGGTGCCCGGGTGATCGTGCGCCAGCTGCGCCTCGCGTTGGGTCAACACATGGTCGTCGTCTTCGGGGGCGTGTCCACGCCAGCTACCAAGTATATCTTTCATTTCAAAAGTAGAATCAGCAAATTCAGATATATAATCTACAATTACATCATCTACCCCTAGCATTGCTGCAATAAAACCTATACCGAGCCCTGCAAATGTTCGGGAGTGATTTTTAGCCGTATTCCAAGCACGACCTACTCTAGATGTAAATTTTGGCGTTTTACGAAGATTGTTAATAGTATTTTTAGGTAAAACAATGTTGACGTCTGATAATTTTGCAGGTATTTTGGGGATTTCTTTCTGAAAAATGCTATGCCCCTGAGATTTGGTCAAATTTCACTCTGAAATACTACTCTGGTTTACTACTACTTCGTAAGACCCATACTCACTAGTGAATGTTTCTGTTTTTAAAAGTTCTTTCAGAACGAAATTTTATACTCGTGAGTAATTTGGGAGAAATAAAACAACTAAAAATATCATTACATTGCTTTGGAAATGAAAGAGCTTGTCTGTCCCTTTTAAAAGTAAAATCTTCTTATCTCAAAATAAAATGATTAAAAATGTTGCTCCTTTAAAAAAAATAAGCACGCTTTGCACTGCTTCGCCGTGGCGTGTCTGATGTCGGTGATGTGGCTTGTCGTCGTCTACAGCCTCGCCTTCGGCGACGGCGGCGCGGCGAATGCCTGGATCGGCGGGCTGGGCAAGGCGTTCCTGTCCGGGATCGGCACGGAGTCGCTTTCCGGCACCATTCCGGAAACGGTTTTCTTCATGTTCCAGATGACGTTCGCGATCATCACCCCGGCGCTGATCGTCGGCGCCTATGTGGAACGGATCAAATTCAGCGCGGTGCTGTGGTTCAGCGCCGTGTGGATCGTGAAGCGTAGATGATTGGGACGGCGAACATTCTGGCCCATTCACATGCAAAATCGGTCTTTTGAGTGCGGCAAGCGGTGGCCCAGGTGGCCCAAATCTGAGACCAAAAACTGATACAATCGTTGGTTCCGTTCGCCGTCTAAAATTCTGACCGGGCGTCGAAACGTCCTTCCCACCTCTGTCCCTTTCCAACATCCACCAACTGCGCTTGCTATGAAACGTCCTTCCTTTTTCTCCATCACTTTCCTCTATGGCTGCTTGGGAATAGCCGCTTGTCTTGGTTTTGGCTGAATACCAGCCGATTGTCGGCGGACTCCTAAATGCGATGGAGCCTTGGCTTGAGATCGCTAGCCCTCCTCGGAGCTGCGCCGAGGTGATTTACGCGGCGGCCACCGACGAGAGCTCGCAGCTGCGCTACACCGTGGGCGAAGATGCTGCCCAGTTCATTCAGAATCGTCAGACTGCGGACGATGAAGACTTTGCGGCGGGTATTCGGCAGCAATTCGGTTTGTAGTGGACGTTCGTCGGAAAAGGAAAGCAGAAGAGACCCAAGTCCCACAGACGGGGGGACGTCCCATTCAATCTATAAAGACCAGCTTTTGTTGCCAAAAAATATGTCGCCAACTTGGAATTAACCCAATCACGATCAACAACCCGAATGAGCGCCACATCCTGCCACCAAGGAACCAGACACCAATGGACAATTGCCGATAAGGTCCCAACAGCATGTTGCCCGTCAATTGGGTTTATTTGCCCAAGGAAGCCATTCAGCTCATCTCCCGAAATCTGCAACCATCCCTTAGCGTCAAGCTCTTCTGCCGTCGCGTTGGCTGGCACTATCATCTCGCGTGTGGTGCGGACTCGGATCTGCGTGAGCAACCGCTGCGGCGTAAGATCGCGTTTCGAGACGTCGGCGGAGATGGGGTGAGAATGGTGTGTGCCTTCGGGATCTTTGGGTCGACTGGTTCGAACAAGACGGTGTTTCCGTTGCGGCTCTCGGGCACCAGCGATCCTGCGTAGCTGTTGAGGGGAAGGGGAGTAAGGGAAGTAAGGGAAGTCGTCAAGATGGAGGATCGGGGAGAACTGGACACGTACGGACGCCAACCGTGGCGTTTGACGCCCACCACACGTAAAAAAAATTATACTGTACTAAAACTTGATAGTTTTGAAACAACCGAAAGAATAATCTTAGAAAGTCTAGCTTTTCAAACATGAATAGACCTAACACGTAAGATAGGTCTAGAGGACAATAACGTTCCCACTTAAATGCCCATGGTAACTTAATGGGTATACTGTTCAAGTTTCTACCGGAAAAGGACACAGGGTTGTCATTTGATGGGGGAGTAAGAAGGGGCGGGTTTCCCAATTAGACTTTTTACCATCTCTAGGTTGTGAAAAATACCTTTGTTTATTGATATATATATGATATATGATATATATGATTAAGTGTGCTAATATATATATATATATATATATATATAGATATTATTCACTGATTGATTATATCAATTAGTTATTAAGTTAATTACTCATTGTTTATATTAATTACACATTAATTATTATTCGTAACTTAATAAGCATATTTATCTTAATTATTTACTATTATTTATATTTAAAGAATTTTATGTATTTATTAATTAACCTATTTTATATTTTTTCGATTATATCCTTGCTTTAATATTTTAAGTACGAACGTCCTTCAACTACTGCCAAAAACATTGTTTCTTCATCCTTTGAGACCTTACTAAAAGCCGTTTTTATCAATATTCCTGAAGGAACAGTAGTAGTTTTTTGCTGCGATTCTTCTGTTTTCACTATTTGTATGGGCTTCATGCCAGCATAATATGCAGCACCGATTACAACCGCTGTGGTAGGGTCAATATTACAATTGACTTCCATCCCAAATCGACGGGCAATAGCATCTCGAACAGATGGAATATAAGTAGAACCACCGACCATTAAGACAAATTTTATGTCGAAAACCAAAAATGTCAATGGTTTTGAAAGTTAGATAAGAAACATTTCATTAATTAATAGCTAGACAGACTTGTGCAACAAGTCTTCCTCGGTATTAATCAACAAGTCTGCCTCGTTTGTTGATGCGTAAGAAGCTGAGTTCAAAGCTGGGTAGGTTCTGAGTTCTGACAGAAGCCAGGTCCTTCAGGCCACATTCATCGATAGAGTCTAAAAGCTTTTTTTGTTATTTTTCACTGCAAAGTTTAATTTTCATTCTCTAAATTGTGTTATTTCATATAGTTTGGACATCCAGGTCCTCCCGCCGGTCGAGGCGACCGCGCACGCCCTGCGCCGCTGCAAGGACGGCCAGGACACGATCTCGGTCACGGGCAACGTCCTGCGGGACTACCTGACGGACCTGTTCCCGATCCTCGAGCTGGGGACGAGCGCGAAGATGCTGTCGATCGTCCCGCTGCTCGCGGGCGGCGGCCTGTTCGAGACCGGCGCGGGCGGCTCGGCCCCCAAGCACGTGCAGCAGTTCGTGGCCGAGGGACACCTGCGCTGGGACTCGCTGGGTGAGTTTTTCCAAAGGTTAATTAGTCGTTCAACTTTTTTTTGGAATAATTGGCTAACTTCAAACTTACAATATCTGACATTAAAGGAAAATCTCTTTCAAAAGAACTCAAAGACAGCGATGCTAATCCTCTACTAGGTTTACAATTAGGAAATGAAACTGATGCATCAATTGTAGGATTATCTGGAAAATTAAAACTCACTGGTGGTAGTGATAAATCTGGAGTTCCAATGAGAAACGATGTTCATGGAGCTGCAAGAAAAAAAGTTTTGCTTTCTAGAGGTGTTGGATTGGTTGCCCTCACTAGGAGCCGGGCGTTGTAGGTACTGAGCCGAGAATATCACTGAGCCAATTTGAGCTTTTATAGACTCCAAGACGGGAGATGGCTCTCTTGACGGGTCCAAAATGTCACCGGTGGACCTCCGATAAAATTGCCCATTCCCGATGGGAATTTCCTCATCCCGTTGGGCTATCGCCGGGAGATCGAGATGAACCCAATCATTTGAGGCCTGTGTAAACACGTGTCCGACTAAATCATCCTCATGAAGACGTTGCATGACGATAATGATGCTATCAAAACTGAAGATAGAAAGGCCTACATTAAGGGTAATTCAAATAAGTCTATCAATTCTATGAGCCATTTGAAAGCAATAGGAGAGCAAAAAATGATTCAAAGATTTATGACCGACCATGTCCACATGACGTCCAGGTACGAGGGCGACTGAGATTGTTCATATTATATAACCTTGGCTTACTGAGAAAGCCCACTAGAATTGCATTGGGGGAGACCGAGATTTTTGGGTTGACTCCTGACAGACAATGTCCACTGGACTTGCAGGTAGACACTCTGAAGTTTGCACCTGAGCTCAGTGCGGATATGAAAACACATTGCGTCCCTCCTCTCTCAGCAGCCGCCTGTCGTCGAAGAAGACGAGCAGAACGCCACCACAGACACCTCAAAACCCGGAAAGCGCAAGCGAGGACCGACAGACACCGCAACCAGCCGAGACGAGCACAAGGCAGGCAAGGATGCACCGGAGCAGCGCAAGGAGCCAGCGTACACCGAGACTCTCGATTCACAGCTGGAACTGGACAATGCATCGCGGTAGGACCGACAGGAAGTGGAAAACGAGAGAGGCTCGAGCGACAAGTACGAGTCCGGCTGTGGCTGGCCGAGTTTCACCAAACCGATCGAGCCGGCCCACGTCGCCGAGCTGAGCGATTCATCGCTTGGCATGACGCGCACCGAAGTACGCTCGACCCACGGCGATAGCCACCTGGGCCATGTCTTTCCTGACGGCCCGGCTGATCGCGGCGGCCTGCGCTACTGCATCAACTCGGCCTCGCTGCGCTTTGTGGCCAAGGATGATATGCAGGCCGAGGGCTACGGCGACTATATCGATCAAGTGGAGGACGTATGGCAAGATATCCAGATTGTACTTTGGCGAGTTTAAGCGCATGGGACTCATTAAATATTTGTCAGGTCGAATATAGAATTCAATCTCTGGGAGGGAAGGAGTGCAAATACAAATTGGCCTCAGATTGCTTGTCTTTGAGGTAACATGTAGATTGTTTGTACTCTTAACAGGAGGCAAACTAATACGTCGGATAGGCACCATTTCAATTAAAAGAGTAGACTCTGTTTTCTCAAGCAATGAGGTGTCCGTCAGCAATTGATTGGTACTCGTGTCTTGTGCAAATGGGAGTCCCCAGGATGTTTTCCAGAATCCAGGCACCGCGCAGCACCGGCGACGTGTAGGTGCCATTGGCGGTCACCTTCAGAACGCTCGCTTGAGTGATCAGACCGCCGCGGTTGCTGCCAGCCGGAAGCCGGACCAGACGAAACGATTGGCCATCGACACCATCGATGCCGTAATGGTCTGCCAATCGCTGATTCAGAAAGGTGAATTCCGAATCAACGATATTCGTGATGCTCTTGTCTTCGCGAATCAAGTGTTCAAAAAACAACTCGGTTTCTCGAATCAGAAATTGTTGAAGTTTAGAATGCTTGCTGCTCAAAGAAAATTTGTCAAAGTGTCAATTAATGTCAAAAAGAAATTATCCTAATATGTTACCAAAAATTGAACACCTGGAGGAAACACTGGAGCAACACAAAACCAGGCTTACGGTTAAAAGAGAAAGGGCCAGATTAGGAATGTCCAATTTACATCAACGAAGGCGTGTCGAGGAACCACGAGAGCAACGCGAAACCAGGCTTGCGGCTAATAGATATAGTAAAACCAAAGGTTTGTCGAGGAGCCATGAGATGAGTTTGCCATCCCTTGATGCAGTCTCTACTACTCGTTAGATGCTTTCCGTCAGTTGCCCTCAGAGAGGGAACAGTAATTTGCTTCTATTTGCCTGTGCGCTCTCCAAGTAAATGGTACAGCTTCCATGTATCACTACGTGAGGCAGCGTTTTCCATATTGGTAGCAACATTTGGCCAGTATTTCTGTTTCTCAGTCCTGGCAGCCCTGTGGCATAGCCGCTGACCACACCCAGAGTCTTAACGGCAGATTCTTTCACGTTGTCTCTGAAGCTTTTCCACTGGTTTGAGAGAATGGAAAGGAAAACAAATGCCTTATTTCTAAAAAAAAACTGATTAATTACAGCTTGTTAAGTAGCATGTTATTATGTTACAACCATTTGTTCCAGGGATCTCGTAAATATGAAGGTGGTTGAAATGTTGTTTGTTTATTTTTCTTCTTTTTTTTGCGATGCTTATCGTTAGTTAAGCTAATTGCTGACGGAAATACAATATGGTTGACAAACATATTTTTCGAGTTGCAAGAATGAAAAAGGGGTATTTATTGTAAGGAAAAAGATTGATACGCTTTTGAAAAGCGGTACGCTTAGGCGCTACGTCAAAAAACTGGTTTTTGTTCCATAAGCTAATATGAACCAATGGCAAATGTATTTCGCTTAATAATTATGGGTCCGCTGGAATTCAGTGGTACAATAAATACTTTGATCAAAAGATGGCAGTTGAGAGATAAATTAATGTCTAAAAAAGGGATGTCTTTTAAATATAGGATTTATAAATGACTTCTTCTGAGGTGTAGGATCTACAAAAATAAATGTAGAGATTTTATTTAAAAATATATTTGTTCATCTTAAAATGCATAAAGTGGGCTTGCATACAGGTAACATTACCTATAGAGCGAAGTGTATTAGTCCATGAGCCCCGCGGTCAGTGGGGTAAGGTCTATTCTATATTTATTCAACAAAGAGTGATAAAACTAAAAAAAACCGGTAAAATTGGTGCAAACAGTATTACTGGCTTTCATATAAAGTGAATATAGGCTACCACTCGATGCCTTTTTTTATGCTCTTTACTAATATAATAATTGCTTCTACCGCAAATTCAGATTTAAGTACTTTTTGGCCTCTTGACGAAAAACTGGCCAGTTATAAAATTATATCATAAAGTTCATGGTTTTTTATATCTTTTTTATATAGTGTGAGTTGCTTTGAATAGGGATACTAGGAAAATATTAACGTGACTCAGCGGGGGTTGCTGAGAAAACATTGCTTATTATTTTCACGTAACATCTGAGTTTCAGATGCCAAGTGAGGCGGGAAACGTCGGGCTCTGCTACAGGTACAGTTAAGTAAGCATGCGAGGAAAACAGTTCAGGAAATCATGGGGAAAATCCCTATTATTTTGAGATTTCAGTGAGAGCGGCCGGGCTTTGAAGGGCTTTGAAACGCTGCTAAATTTGAATTAATTGTCAGGTATAAAGGGAATAAGCGGTATAAAGGGGATAAGGGGAAGGCATAAATTTGCTACAAACCTCATTTTCCCCCCTTTATACCCTTTATACCCTTTATACCCTTTATACCCTTTATACCCTTTATACCCTTTATACCCTTTATACCCTTTATACCCTTTTTAATATGACCATTTTAAATACAATAGTCGCTCATAAAAAAACGGAGGTTGCTCAACGGAAAAAAGAAAAAACAAATAAAGAGACCCCAGCTCTCTGCACTCTGCAAGCCGTAGTGCGGAGGCAGGGAGAGCCAATCGCTGTGACCCTGCTACCCATTAGGGCTAAACGAGCTGTCGTTAGGCGGCCGTTTTGTCTGGAGGGTATCAGGATAGAGCGGTCCATCTGCACCCACCAATGACTCCTCCTGCTCGTCCCGGTGCATGCCTTTGTTTCGATGCCAAACTGGGGAAGGTCCACGACGCATGTGACTATTACAATTCTCTCTGCACACTTCCTTCAAGGGGGGCCTACAAGACAATCAGAGAACCAAATTGTATAAGTTTAAATGCGTTTTAAAGTTTTTTAATTCGTCCAATAATTACAGATAGTGTTTATTATTGGGAAATATACTGATATTTTTCGCGGAGAAATGAAATTTGATATTTCAAAGGATCTTGTGCTTTAAAGCTCTTATTTTCAATTCCGACCAGATCCTGTGACATTGGAGGGAGTTGGAGGGGGAAACCGGAAATCTTGGAAAACGTGAAAATTGGGGTATTTTTATCTTACGAAAAGGTGATCGGATCTTACAGGTTCAGGATCCCCGAGTAGTTGCCCAGGCCAGGCTTGAGGTCGACGAGGGGGCGCAGGTCGATGGGCACCAGCACACGGAAGGGCAGCGACGGCTTGCCCCTCACCCGCCGCCAGCTCTCGGCCGCGCGCAGCGCCGCGGCGAGGTAGAGATGGTTGCGGGTCGCGCGGTAGCCCTTGGTGGCCTTCCACACCCGGTCCATCGTGTTCCGCTCGAGCACGATCATGGGCCGGTGGATCCCGGTCGGCTCGGCGTTCTCGTCCTCGAGCACCGACGCGTTTCAGCTTTTGATGCTATTCTAAACGCATTGTGCACCATGGAATGTACGCATTGCAAGTAGGGTAGATAATGAAGTTGGTGATGGAACTACTTCTTCTGTGATTTTTGGTGGTGCATTATTGGCAAGAGCCGAAGACTTGCTCAACAAAGATGTCCATTCTTCAACAATTATTGATGGATATCAGACAGCTGCAGACAAAACCCTTGAAATTTATTCAAACTTAGCAAAAAAAATTCAACCTGATGATAAAGCATCTCTTTTAAAAATTGCAACAACAAGCATGTTCCTCGTGCTGTTCACGATGTTCCGCTCGGTCAATCTTTCGCTGCAAGTGATGATGGCGCTGCCGATGGCATTTATTGGCTCGGTTGTTGCACTGGTTGTTACCGGCCAAACCCTGACCGTGGCCGCGATGGTCGGCTTCATATCATTGGCGGGCATCGCATCTCGTAACGGCATCCTGTTGCTGAACCATTATCTGCACTTGGTGAAGTACGAAGGCGAAGGCTGGACCAAGGAAATGATTGTTCGCGCCGGTCTGGAACGACTGGCCCCGGTGCTAATTCTAAAAGTTGTTCTCGGGCAGTAAGGATTTGTTCAATTTTTTTTTGGTCATTTAGTGGTTGAAATCATGTCGACAGATTTCAGATTATGAATTTGGGGGTCAGTTCTTTTATTTGTTCTACTCGTAAACCACATATCATAAAACACAGTACAGCTAATAATATATCCTTGCAATATATCCTAATAGTATATCCTGATGATCAAGGACAACAGATACATATATGTGTGTATATATTATGTATTACATGTAAATTCTAGAACACACTTTAAACTTTAAAAATGTTTTTAAATTGCGAATGTGGCAATTTCTCGAGTCTATGCATATGAAAAACGATAAGACATACGATTTATCTTTTATGAGTCCTTAAACAGCTCCCTATGATCTTGTGCCTCAATAGCATTGAAGAAAAATAAGAGGACATAATCACTAGTGGTCATATAATTTTTTTTTTCTTGTTGTTCGATCAGGGGAGTTACAGACGTCTTTTTCAAATCACATTGCAACATAATGACGCAATCCACGGGGCTGCTGGAATAGTTTGCAGTTCGACTTTGAGATTTTGTCGCCGAGCACGGGTGCATCGGGCTCTTCCACACCGGTCAGACCGGCGTCGGATCGGGTATGCCCGGCGGCAACGGGATGCGGCTGAAATATTCCCACCCGATGTACCTCGATGACGTGTCGGTGGACTTTCCAGACATGAAGATCGTCATGGCGCACCCCTCCTTCCCCTGGCAGGAAGAGGCGCTGGCCGTGGCGCAGCACAAGCCCAATGTCTACATCGACCTCTCGGGCTGGTCGCCGAAGTATTTCCCCGAGATCCTCGTGCGCTACTGCAACTCGATGGTAATATCGTTATAGATCATGAGACATCGGAAATTTGCTCTGAGAAAGCAGATGTTGTGGATAAGCGTTCTGAGTTTGTAACAAGTTACCAAATTGAAGGTGGTAAAATTACAAAGGTTGTATTTTTTCGCTAGTTTAACGAGAACTAACTGATTGGGATTTTAGAGCCTCCTGTTTAAAGGTTACAAGGATTGTAAGTTGTATTACTTTACATTTTTGTACTTTTACTTTTAACGATTCGTGCGCAGCGTCTATCCTAATAACTATAGATTATAAAGTCTTCTTTGATAGTCAAATCAAGAATCATCCAAAAAGGATCAGTAAATCTCGAGATAATCATGTCTGAGTGGAACTGCCTCATTTTCCTTTAGGGATCCTAAAGTATTTGACCTTTTCTTGCAAATAGTGCGCTAAGATTGGTTGCCTTAAGCAACCTGGAGGTTCTAACCATGTAGAACCCACTGAGGTTGATCCAGGTGCCAGGTTTTGGGTCAACATTATGGAGGTCCTACCGAGATCACTCTCCTGGTAGAGATTACTCGAATGGCTTCTCACAATCAAGGCTGCTCAATAGTAACCAAAACTCTGAAAAATGGAATTTTTACAACAATAGTTGCATCGAAAGAATTGCATTTTAATGCTAATTTTTAATATATAAGTTTCATTAAGTTTAGACTTACCCATCAAAAGTTACGAGCATGAGAAAATTTGCCTTTAGAAAATGGGGGGAAACGCCCCCTAAAAGTCATACAATATTAACAAAAATCACACCATCAGATTCAGCGTATCAGAGAACCTGAAATTAAAAGTTTCAAGCTCCTATCTACAAAAATGTGGAATTTTGCTTTTTATTATGTATTTGAGGGGGGTCCCTCCCCCGGATAAATACCTCGCTCTTTACACTGAAGCTTGAATTTTGTCCTAATTCTGTAAGAATGACACCTGAATCACAAAGGCCGTAGAATAATAGTTAAAACCATTAAAAATAATTAACGTGGTATTTAGTAAAGAGCGAGATATTTCAGAGAAGATGAACCCCCTTATATGCGTTATACTTTCTGTTCGTTTTAGGTTTTAATGCTGCTGGTTACTTCCATCTGAAAAATTTTTTTTTATTTATTTTCTCAAGATCCTGTTGCAAGCTGCCAGAGGGTTGAAGTCAGACCTTACTGACTGTGTGTGAAGGACCAGTAAATTATTGGAAGTGCGGAGATGATAAGCGGATTGATCAGAAACAAAAGATATATTATTACATAGGACAGCAGGAAGATGGCCGTGCAACTGTAAAAAAACGAAAGAAGAACAAGAAAGAAAATTGAGAGATTTCAAATCAAGCAAGGGTTTAAGTGAAAAACGGTTAGTTTCCTGAATAAGAGGCCTAGCTTTATCATATAGTTTTGAAAGTGGCTGGCGTTTCTACAGTTGAGTCATATTTCCAAAAAATCTGGTTCAACACTTTCACAGTCCAATTCAATCGTGGGAGGGGGGACTAAAGCCAATTCTCGCTGCTTCCTTTCAATGATTTCTTTGTTCCACGAAGAAAAACAAAAAATTGTAAAAAAAAATGTTGCAGGGTCTTAGCTTCTCCTTACAGATGCATTGAATATCTGCATCTTTGTGCGATGGCTTACTTGAAGGTTGCGCCAAATGTTGTCGAGTCTTCCTAGGGCGGAAATAGCCGTGGTGATTTGTCGGCGACCAGCGTGCGTTGACCGACGCGGCGCTGCGCGCGCAGCATCATGGAGACGGGCACGTGTTCCCGCGGCGCGACGAAGGAGAGCACGGCCCGACCTCCGGAGAAGGGAACGGTCCGCTGGGAGACCGTGAACGCGAAGGGGGAGTCGACAACGGATTCCGTGCCCTCCACCACGCTGAGATCGACGATCGCGCCGGTGGCCCCCGCGCCGAGCACATGCCACACCCGGCCGACCGTGTTCGCCGTGATCGGCGGGCGGCCGATGGTGGCGGCCCTCAACAAGGCCTTAACCCTACTCATACATACAACAACATAGGTCAAACAGCATAGCCATACACAATCAACCATAAAGAATAATTCGTGGACAGGCAGTCATGTCGTCAATAAGTATAAGTCGTCATTTACCAAACAATAAAAACACTAAAGACAAATAATTCAGAGGCAACAACTCAAAACAAGGGCTCATCAGGAGAATACACTTGCCTATACGGTTTCGGCACTTTAGATTCTCTACCCAGTCAAGTGTTGTGCCTACCACAGAATATCCATGGCATCCCCGACCACGAACTGTTTGAAAAAATTATCTTCGTTTGTTTCTGACTATTTAAAAGTTCTGTTTGTTCGTTTCTTAATATTTAAGATTCTGTTTGCATATTTTTGACTTTTCGAATTTTTATTCATCTCTTTCTTACTTTTTGAAAATTCGCCAAATTGAAAAGAAGACAATCATCTCAAATATCTAAAATTGTGATCAATAAAATCAAAATCCTAAAATAATTGCTATGATAATTATCTAAGGATTATGTTTTGTGATATGGAATAAGTTAATTTCTATGTTTGTCTCGCTCTATACGCTAAAGTTTTACTTTTTGTCACAATTCTTTAAGAACACTTCTCATTCAAATTCAACAGCGCTTGTGGTTGATTGAGTAAAAAAACAAACTTTGTCATCTGGAACCCAGGAGCAACATTAAAATTTAAAACGAACAGAAATTATTGTGCATATGAGAGGGTTGCCGCTTTCTGAATATTTCGCTCTTCACGCTAAGGTTTTTAGTGCTTAAAAAAAACTTTTTGTTCCATTTAAACAGCCCTTATGTTTCAGGAGTCGATCTTAGAGAATATAAGATGCCTCAAAGACATTTAGTAAAATCTATGAAACAAAGGGCCAGACATTCCTTTACAATTTATACAACATGTAAAAAGAAAAACAGTTCAAATTTTTTTCACAAATGAAGAAGCTGGATGTAAAAAAAAAATAAATGTATTTTTAACAGAAAGCAAGTGACATCAATGAAATCAAATAAAACAAAAATTCATGGAGAATAAATAATATCAGCCATATATTTGACCTATAATGAGGTGGCATAAAAGATTATTTCTAAAATTAGAGAAAACCCAGTGTGTGATATTTTTTAGGCAATATAAAAATCAGTAGAAATAGTGACAAATCACTAGCGATCGAAACCCTGCTTTTTTATTTTACGAATAATTTCATGGATACACGGAAAACTCTGTTTCTGTGTTGCAATTAATACTAAACGTGTTTTTCTCCTGTGGTTTTCGAAAATTTCATCATTGGAACTTTCTTTCATTTTAATATATTTTTGAAATATCTCATTTCAGTCTCTGCTTTGTCAAATAATTTTACGTAGGAAAATAAATTAACATTCAATTATAAACATATCGAGAAGCAGACTCAATGATGGATTGCAAGTGCGAACAGTAAAAGATCCATCATCCATCAAGCATCAGCCGTGAGTGGTCCTGACGCTTCACCAATTGATGTATTAAAAGGAATTTTTAAAAGAAACAACACATCTACACTTCTCGTAATATAACTAAAGATTAATTATAGATAACAAAGATACACGTTTCTTGGCAGAAATTATATGTATTGGCGCTTTATTACTACGCCATAGAGCCTTTCGTACTGGCATAACTTAAGACTTTACGGTACGTTATGTAGAAAAAACTAAAAAAAACTAAAAAGAAAAAACTAAAAAAAATTAAAAATTAATAAAATTAAAAAAAGAAAAAACGTAAAAAAATAAAAAAAGATAAAAAGCTAAAAAAAAACTAAAAAAAGGTAAAAAACTAAAAAAATAAAAAAACTAAAAAAAAACTGGGAATTGCACAAATATTTCAATATATTTTGACAATAGATTAAAGTAATTTGAAAACTTTAAAACAGATACCCCAAATTTTGAGGTTTAATATAAATTGTTGGAGCTTTAGCATGCTTGGCACGTGGCAAAAAATGCAAAATTCCACATTTTTGTACATAGGAGCTTGAAACTTCTACAATTAGGTTCTCTGATATGCTGAATCGCATGGTGTGAGTTTCGTTAAGATTGTATAACTCTTATGGGGTGTTTTCCCCTTTTTTCTAAAATGAGGCAAATTTTCTTATGCTCGTAACTTTTGATAGGTAAGACTAATCTTGATGAAAGTCATATATTTAAAATCAGCATTAAAATGCATTTTTTTGTGCAGCTATTGGTATCAAAATTCCAGTTTTAGAGTTTCGGTTTTAAGACAAAACTATCCTTGATGGGAAAGTAAAATTTTCAGAATAATCTGTCCCAAACTTCTTAGAAATAATTAGGAAACTGGTATTTTAATAAAGTAATACTAGGAAAAGTACGCAAGATGACATGAACTTTCTTACATACAAAATTACGCCGTTCATTCAACAACAATTTCCAAATTCGTCATGACGCATGAAATTTCTCAGATGTCCTAGATAGATAATTTTGATGTCTAGACAAAGTAAATTTTTTTCGAACGCAGGTGGATAGACCTTGATCTAATGCAGAGACCAGACTAATACCTCGATAATTACCACATACACTCTTATCATCTTTCTTATACAGTGGTTTAATTAAGATTTTACTAAAATCGTTAGGTTCTTCCCCTTTTTCAAAAATCATATTCATCATCTTCAGTAGCTTATTTCTAACCTCAGAGCCACCATATTTAAGAAACTCATTTACCATATTATCAGCACCTGGAGCCTTATTATTTTGTAATTCTTTTATCACTGTCGCTAATTCTTACTTCACATCCAAGGTATCACAAACTTTTTCATTTTCCTTAGTCTATTGAGCTCCAAGATATTCAGAGGCGAAGGCGTTGCCAACCATAATAAATATATAGCAATTCAAACATAAAGACTGATTTATCCAGAATTACGTTTTTTTCTCAGGTAGAATAATTTTTGCTCTCAAGAGATGAAAATTTAGTTTTTTCGTAAAAGTGCTTTACATACTTTCTTCGACGAAACGTCCGTTCTTTGGGTGCCGCGCTTCTATCTGTTCCAAGTGGCTAATTCCTTACTAGTTACCGATATTTGTTCTTTTTAAAGTACCAGAGACACGGTCAATACCATTATGTGGTTAAGGAATTTTCGAAACTCACTCATGCAGAGTGTAAAAGTGGCCCTAGACATAGAATATTAACTCAGAGACGTGTACGATCCATTGAGCTCAAATCGTGTTAGAGAACATGAAACTATTGTAATCTTATATGTACATGCAGAGAGAAATACCAGAAATATCATGCAGTTGGTACAGATTTTCGAGACATTGTTTGGGGAAGATTTTTTGGACGCGGTGACGGTTGTACTTCTTATAACTGCCAATAAGTCAGTTTCAAGGCTTGCTCGAACGGGCTGAGGCCGAAATAGGTCGCATCCTGGTGCCAGGGCACGGCTTTCGCGGTGCGTGCTTCCTTGAACCAGACAGTGGTGTGGAAAACCATGATGTCGGGTCCGATCAGCGCTTCGAGATGGTCGAGCAGGTCCGGGTGACGCACCAAATCTGCGGCCCAACGGAACAGCAGATAGGGCTTTACCCGGTTGCTCGCCTGCCGTCGTCCCGGATTCTGCTGCTCGACGCCGCAGGTGCGAATGCAGGCCTCGCGCATAGCGGCGGTTTCTTCCGTAGTAGGAGCGACCCGTCTCAATAGTAACCGAAACTGTAAAAAACGAAATTTTGATACCAATAGTTATCAAAAGAATCGTATTTTTAGCTGATTTTAAATATATAAATTTCACCAAGTTGGGTCTAACCCATAATAAGTTACGAGCCTGAGAAAATATGCCTTATTTTAGAAAATAGGGGGAAACACCTTTTAAAAGTCATAGAATCTTACCGAATCTAATCACACCATCAGATTCAGCACATCATACAACGCCTACTGTAGAAGTTTCAAGCTCCTATTTATGAAAGTTGATATTTAGAAGGAATTCATGTCTCAGAGATCTTATTTCAAATCCCGACCAGATCTTTTGACATTAGGGGGAGTTGGAGAGGGAAATCTTGGAAAACACTTGGAGTGGAGGAATCAGGATGAAGCTTGGTAGATAGAAGAGGCAAATGTCCTTGATACGTGATTGACATAACCGTACTGGATTTGCTCTCTTTGGGGGAGTTGGGTGGAGGGGTTCAGTGATTTGGCGAGTTTGGTGCTTCTGGGCGTGCTAGGACGATGAAAATTGGTAGGCGTAGCTATAACAAATGTCTGTTGCCTTGCTAGCCCCAACAGCACCCAAAATGAAAGTAACCCTTGCAAGACAGGTCCCATTATTTTTTTGGTGGATGAACTGAGAATCAAGAAACTGATCTTGCAAAAACCGTATGAGCAAAAAGGAACTAGCCAGATTCCCTTTAGAAATGATGTCTCTAAATCTGATCATATAAAGAGGGCAAAATTGTATGAAGAGTTTCATGGACAGTGTGACAATGGCAAAGGAGATTTATTCATAAGATGAATAAATCTTATTATCTATTGGTTTTCAGTTGAGTTTCTACAAAGTTGTCGAAACGAAACAAATGGCCGAAGTAAGACGAATACGCAACTTAAAGTAGTTATTTCTATATTGTTGTAACTCTTTTGTCAAAAATCTAAAGGAATTCTCATGTCCTTTGGTGGCGCAGTGGATTTTGACCTTAGCTTGGTAATACGGGACCCAGAGATCGAATCACGCAGCAGGAATGCACTGCAGGACCGACGCAGGGACCTTAGTAGTCAAGAAGCGTCGTTAATTCTTAAATAATAATAAAAAGGAGTAACTTATAAATTAGCTTACGTAAAGAACTTTTGTATGCTCATGTTTTTATTACATATATGAGCGGGTTCGCCCCCTCGTCAGTACCTCGCTCTTTACACTAAAGTTTAAATTTTGTCCCAATTCATTAAGAATGATCCCTGAATCACAAAAGCCGTAGAATAAATAGTTGAAATTACTAAAAATACTTTAGCGTTAGAGCGAGGTATTAGAAGGAGGTGAGCCCTTCATATGGGTAATAATTTCTGTTTGTTTTAAGTTTTAATGCTGTTCCTTACTTCCATTAGCCATTGTACTGTTATTTCTTTTTTTGTAAAGAGAGTTTGCTTTCCACAGCAAAATAGAATTATCCTTGATATTAAGGCGTTTATACCCCCTTTTCAAAATAAAGTACAGCTTTTAATGTATCAATTTTGGAAACTATCATTTTTCATTAAAATCTACGTTTTTGCAATAGAAGAACTACCCCCCGCAGCAACCATATTGCACTGTTAACCTTAAAATTTCCCTTTCAGTGGGATATAATAGATTAATTACTGGTTCTAAATCGCTATGAACATAACCTATGTTCACATTGATCGGTTTGGGCGTGTCGGTCGCCTATGTGTTCAGTCTCATTGCCACGCTGGCGCCTCAAGTATTCCCGCCTGCCTTCCGCGACCATGGTGGCAACGTGGCAGTGTACTTCGAAGCTGCCGCTGTCATCGTCACGCTGGTGCTGCTGGGCCAGGTGCTGGAACTGACGGCCCGCAGCCAGACCGGCGCAGCCATCAAAGCCCTTCTGGGCCTTGCTCCGAGGGCTGCGCGCCTGGTGCGCGGAGACGGCTCCGAAGCGGATGTCCCTTTTTAAAAAAACTTGTTTTTTTATTTAATATTATAGGGAATGCTATAGCGTTACCTCTGATAATGGAATGTTAGGTCAGATACTCTTTATAATCAAACAGTTCGTGATAACGAACTGTAGTAAGGAGCGACCCGGCTCAATAGTAAACAAAACTCTAAAAAGCGGAATTTTGATTTTAAAACATACATCAAAAGAATCAAATTTTCATGCTGATTTTAAATATATAAGTTTCATCAAATTTAGTCTTTGTCAACAAAAGCTACGAGCCTGAGAAAATTTGCCTCCATGCTTGTTTTCTTTAGGACACTCTATGGCAAATTGAAGGCAGATTCCGACCGTTTACCGCTTCTAATCTCAGTATCCTTTTATATAAAAATAATTACCACTACTTATTTTCTGGTACCAAACTAAATAAGCTGACAAAACAAGAAAACTTAAAAAAGAATGAAAACAAATCAAGGCAGATGAAATTAAGAATAATATTCAAACAGTTCATGGTAACGAGCTGTAAGTAAGGAGCGACCCGGCTCAATAGTAACTGAAACTCTAAAAAACAGAATGTTGACTCAAAACACCCAGAGTATCACAAGTGTATACTCTGGAAACGACACGCGTCGTTTGGCGACGCGTGTCCTGACAAGATAAAAAGGACGCGTGTCCTGACGCGCGACCTGACACCTCAAACAAATTGCTGTACAAATGATTCTTTCACTTACCGACTAAAAAATAAGTACTGATTCCGAATCCGAAAAGTTTACCGCACTAGTTTACCGCACTCTTTCACAAATTTGAGTTTTTTTTAGGTTGAATTTGAGGTTGAGGCAAAAAATGTTGATTAAATTCCAGCAGGGAGAGGAAATTAATGACTCAGAGCCAGCTCTAAGGCGGACTTTGGCAGTTTCATACTTTTCCAAAAATGGACAAATTCATTTATTTTTTTTTTCCTTTTACTTGTGGTATATTTGTATATTACACAGTTTAAAGTTATAGCCCTCAGTTCGGTCTTAAAGTAACTGACATTAAACGGATGATCTAAGATAAAGATGAAATCTTATCTTAAAGATTTAACTTTATTAAATCCCTTTTATACAAAGGTATTTACTATGAGGAACAAGCGAAAAACAATTTTCGGAAAACGCTTAGAGTGGATTGATCGGTATGAAACTTAGTGAAAAAAAACACAAGTCCTAGATACGTGATTGACATACCCGGAAAGGGTCTGATCTCTTTGGGGGTGTTGAGGGGAGAGTTAATATCTAAAAATTAAAAAAAATGAGGTACTTACGAAGGAGCAATCGGATCTTAATGAAATTTCATATTTAGAAGGACCTCGTACTTCAGATCTCTTAGCTTAAATCCTGACCGGCTCCAGTGCCATTCGGGGAGTTGGGGCGTGGGAACCGGAAATCTTGTTTTCAGCTGCCAGTTGCTGATCCTTTCCTCGAAAAATTTGATGCTGGTGATTTAGGTGAGTTCCATAATTATTTACTCTATTATTCGTTGTGGAAAAATTTCACGTATCGCTTCTTGTTGTGTAATTTGTTTAGAATTTGTGATTGTTGTCCATATCTCAGGGCTGTAGCAAAAACAAAAAACTACTTAAAGGAAATGGTTCCACAAAAAAAATTTCAGAAGTGATAAGTGCGCAACTAAATTACCTTGATGACTTTTCAGGAAGGAGAAAAAACTGTCACAAAAAATTAAAGTTTTCGTTGCCTTTCTAAGTAACCAAAAGATTGAAGGGCAACTAAGCCCCTCCTCCATTCCTTTTTTTCTCAAAATCGTCCGATCAAAACTAAGAAAAAGCCATTTAGCAAAAAAAAAATGCAAATTTCGTTCTAAGTATTCATGTGCGGAGAGCCAAAATTGAAGCATGCATTAATTCAAAAACGTTCAGAAGTTAAATATAAAAAATAAGTTTTTTAACTGAAAGTAAGGAGCGACATTAAAACTTAAAACGAACGGAAATTCCTCCGGTCCAATTGTAATTTCCCCATTTGTTGCTTCTTCTCCAATAGGACCAATAATATAATTAACACTGAATGCAGAAGATATAACTCTGATATTAACTTTATAAAGTGTTGCAGCTCCAATCAATGTTAAATGATCTCCCCAACTACCACTTTTTGCCATTCTGTAAAAATATTTCTTCCAATTACCATCATCAATAATTAAATCTTTTAACTTTTGTTTTTTACCACCTCCACCATCATCTACTTCTGTGTTTGGTCCTAACTCTTCAAGTTGTTTCAAAATGTCCGAAGAAGTGAAGGGCGTTCTCCTGGGCGACTTCCTGGTCGGCGCGCCCGTCGGCGAGGGGGGCTTCGCAACGGTGCACCGCGGGCGGCAGCTCTCCACCGGACGGCAGGTCGCGATCAAGCTGCTGCGCGACGGCATGGACCAGCAGACCAAGGATCGCTTCCGCCAGGAGGCCGAGTTCCTGTCGCGCCTCGACCACCCGCACATCGTTGGCGTGCTCGCCATGGGCGAGGAGACCTGGCAAGCGCCGCGTGGGATCGACCTCAAGAACGAGGAGTGGTGCATATGTGTCACAAATTTGGAGCCCCTTTTAAATATAGCAGATAGTGATTAGTATATTTGGAAAGAACACTTAAAGGCACATTAAACAGCCTTTAAGTCAGGGGCAAAGCTTGGGTTTTGATTTTGGAGGGGGAGTACAAAGAATGTGCCGACAAATAACCTAATGTGCCAAACACACTCAAAGTTTCAAGGTGTCAGCACTGCATACGGAAGCATTGAGACTTTAGTGGGGGGGGTCTCCTTCCCAATGATTCATTCCTGCTGAAAGTCGCGCTTCTTGTTTTCATAAATTATTGTTTGTTATTAAAAATGATTCAGTATTAAATTTTATTTTTGATTAAACGTTTTCAATAAGGGCTGACGCCCTGTAAGAGCCTCATCTTTGCATAAAGTTCGAAAGTTGAGCTTTCTAAACTCTGCTGCAAGCGTTACCTCATCAAACAAAAAATAACAACTTTAGTAGACCAATGCTTCAAGAGAAAGAGCTCATTTAGTGTATTAAATAAAAAAATAGTTTTTTCAACTGAAAGTAAGGAGCAACATTAAAACTTAAAACGAACAGACAAACAAAAAACAGTTTGTATATTATACAAAAATTATTGTATATTTTAGGTCCAGTTTCTATCTTACAATGTGGGTTGTGTGACGTCTTGTAAAATTTTTCCATTGTCAATTAATAAAGTTACTACTAAATTCCCGTCCTTGAAATATTGTTGAATATAATGTCTTGAAATATAAATATAATATGTATGCTGATAATCAATGCAAAACATTTAGAATAATGAAAGTTTTATTTGTCCTAGCCATTCTTTTTCTTTTTGGCTCTATTAAATATTTTAAGCTCTCATTTCATTATGAATCCATTTTTTTAATGTTACATTATACACAAACAGTGATTTTCCACAATTGAATTGGATAAATAAATTTTATCAATGTTATGGTGCTTTCTTCTTCCTTGACAACAAATTTCAGATAAAAGCATGCGTTTTTGGTCAAAATATGAAAGCTGGCTATTACAAATGCTAGGTATACTGTTTGCTGTAAATTTAACTATATTAAATGCAGTAATGGTTAGTTTACATAATTAATATATGCTATGCTTTACCCCCACCCCCCTGATGTGCAAAAGCCAAAATCAAACATGCATTAATTCAAATCGTTCAGAAATTAAATAAAAAAAAACTACTTATTTTAACTAAAATTAAGGAGCAACATTAAAACATAAAACGAACAGAAATTACTCCGTATATGAAATGGGTTGTCCCCTCCGCAATCCCTCGCTCTTTACACTAAAGTTTGACTCTTTGCCACAATTCTACTTTTTAAAAACAATTAAAAACTTTTGCGAAAAGGCAAAGGGGAGAGAGATGCCCCCATAGCCAAACCAAACACCTGTTTGTAAAATTCACGTTGAAACTTGTTTTAGAGATTTAATAGGCGACCCTATGAGTATTTTCTATAAAATTGGAAATGAGGCCTTGGACATGAGACATGATAGTAAGCCCCTCTAATTCCATGATTATGCCGATTTGTTTTCTCAAATCCTTGCCCTGTTTTCTTAATTTTATCCTCCTGAAATTTCGTTGTCCTCATTTAAACTACTTGGCGTCACAATTTCTTCAAATTTAAAGTGGGATATCCATTTTAAAGACATTATCCATAGAGCTATTGTGTCTATTACCCTCCTTAAGAGTGGAATATAAATCACTAGCAAGCACAAGCTTTTTAACATAAACACCAAAATACAAAATATTAAAAAGGGAAAAAGGCAAACACTTATAAAATCTTACACGGCACTATACAGTATTAAAAAGAAACAGTGTTGTATTTGAGCAAAAATTCAAATCATTCTGTTTAATCATTTAGTCCTAATGTTCCTACACAATATTTTTTCCAAATATAACCTTCCTTAAAGTTATTTTCTTTCTAGATTTTAAACTTTACCTCACGAGAAAATCACAATTTGATCATTAAAAAAGTCGATCTCTACAGTTGTATTTGAAAGGTTGGTAAGCACTTGATTCAATAAATACTGAAACGTGAATGAAATACCTAGCCCAGATAATCCACCTACCAGCCCAACCAAACCCGCTTCAACAAGAAAAATCGTCAATACATAATTTTTTTTTGATAAATGACTTTCTCTTAGTTTTGATCAGACGATTTTGAGAAAAGGATAGGGGAGGAGGCCTAGTTGCCCTCCAATTTCGGTTACTTAAAAAGGCAACTAGAATTTTTAATTTTAACGAATATTTGTGGCAATACCGCCGTCCGGTTACTATTGGGTCTACGGGAACAGCACTCACGAATTTTCAAGTTCCGGTTAGGTTAACAACGGGTACATTCGACTACAGCCGTGCCCAAAGCGATGGGCGTGATATACGTTTTTCGACGGATATAAATGGGGCTTCATTTGATGTCCCGCACTGGATTGAATCATACAATGCCAGTGGCATCACCACCATTTGGATCAAGGTGCCGTCCATTCCAGCGTCTGGCGGTGTGACGCTGTATGTGCATTACGGAAACGCCAGTGCGGTCGGCACTGGACAGCCTCGGAGGCACGGCGCCCTATGGATTGTCGCCCGATGTGGTCCGCCGCTTCTGCAGCCGTTGTGGCGCCGCGGTCTCCTTCGAGTCCGAAGCGGAACCCGACTTTGTCGCGATCTCCCTCGCCCTGCTGGACGTTCCGGCGGCAATCCCACCGACAGATCAGACGTTCGTCGCCAGCGCTCTCCCCGGTATCGACTTCGAGGAACCTGCCCGCCGCTGGTCCGGCCCGATGGGCGTGGGAGCGGCTTTCTGAGGACGCGCCGCTCTTTTAATGGGCATCGTTAAACTAAATAAGTTCTACACATTTTGAATCAGCATAAAAAAACAAAAATAAAACAGTTAATTCTCTTGATATATCAATTGTAATAAAAACACTTTTTTTTTAGAATTGCTTTTAATATGGCTCGTGGCGCGCTTTACTCGAAAGGCATTTCCATGGACTGTTTGATATATTTTAAATACGATATAAAAATTGGAACGGTATTTTTTTCTATTTAATTTTAGATACACTTTTGATCGAAAATCTGGGTAACAGCTTGCTTGTTTTGGTTCCACCCCAGCACCCGGCAAGCGTCACTAAAGATTTTATATACTTCTTTTTCCAGCCGGAGGTTTGTTTGTTCAAGAAATAAAGACTGTTTGGAGCACCCATACTGTGTGCAACAATCACAACTGGCTTTCCTGTTCTGTCTGCTGTTTCTTCAATGATATTCTTGAGGTTACTAAACAAATCAATATTTTCATCTGTAAGAAAATACTAGTTAATCTATATCTATCTATATATATAAAAATAAGTTGTCTGTCTGTGTGTCTGTCTGTCAGGTGACGTCATAACGTTTATAACGTTTTTTTCTGATATTATGAGAAATAGAAACATTCAGATCGAAATAAAGATTTTTAATTTTATTAATGGCTTAAGAATATTAAGTGGAAACTTTCATGGCATGATGAGGGGGATGTACAACTGACGAAAAGGCAATATGCACATACTTCCTTATATGAAATTACTCCATATATGAAAGGATCTTTTCCTCTTCAACGCCCCGCTGTTTACGCTAAAGTTTTTTACTGTTTTAAAAAGTAGAGTTAAGAGAAAGAGTCAAACTTTAGCGCAAGTAAGTAAGTAAGATGGCACTAGACCCTTAAGGTCCAAACCGGCGGTGCTGATCTCCGTTTCATGGCCCTTCAGCCAGGAATTGCAATGGGGGACTGGGGTCCAACCATCCAGTGTTTTCACACACCCTTCCTGCTTACCTTCCCCAGATTTCTCCAGGTACCCATTTAGACCTGGGCCGACTCTGGCTGAGCTTACACTGACCCCCGTCCCAAATTAAATAACTAGTCACAACTGAGATTGAACCCGTGCCCCTTGGACAAAGAATTCCCACACCAGCGTCCCAGTCTGTAATTTCTCTTTGAGTGTTCCGGTCGTCATTTATATTCCCTATGTCCCGGTGTCCCGTTCGTCATTTGTGTCCCGGTTTCCCGGTCTGTAATTTTGTCAGTTGACAAACATGACGTGAGTCGACAAACAACTTCATGACGGCATCATTATATCATGACTCAATCATTATAATGACGTCACTCGACAAATATGCATGACGTCATTCAACACACAAAAAACAACTTATTTATATATATATATATAGATAATATATAAAGTTGTTTGTGTGTTGACAGCAGTTTCCTGAATATACGTTAGAATATATGATACAAAAAATTTAGACTCTAAAAATGACTGTTGTTGCTGGTATATTTTTCTTATTTAACAATACAGCATATGAATCCCAATCTTTGCAAAAACAAAAAAAAAGAACCACAGATTACCTAGAAATGACTTGCTAGGTCTCTGAGCAGAAATTGTTCGCCCAGGCACAGCGGTTTCCTGAATATACGTTAGAATTTACGATACAAAAAGTTTAGACTCTAAAAATTACTGTTGTTGTTTGTATTGTTTTAAGGCCGGTCGGTGTAATTACCAAAAATTAGCTATGCAGAAGAGATCTTACTGTACAACAAGAGCTGAAAAGCTCATATGGCACTTGAGACGAGGTCGGAAGAGCCAAGAGCCAAGAGCTCATATGGCATGAGCTCTAGCAAAATTCTAAGAATCAATAGATTAATTTTAAAGGAAAATCAGAGGCTTAATGCCGGTCGGGATTTAAAATAAGAGCTCTCAGACACGAGGTCCTTCTAAATATCAAATTTAATTAAGAACCTGAGTTTTTTCAATTTTTCCTATAAAGTTTAATTTTAGTACCATATGGCACTTGAAAATGACCAAATTTATAAAAGACAAGTAGATATGAGACATAGATTTTGAATGAGCCATTAATCATCACTCTATGATGTCCTGGTAGCCCACTAGGCCTACTGAAAAAAGGAAAAAAACGATAGACGGATCAGTGCTACCGATGCAAAAAATAATTTTCCTTGTTGTTCAAGAAGGGGGACTATAATTTCTCCATATAAGGTATTTGAGCATGTTGATTGCAGTGGTACACTTTTCATTTTGATCTGACGATCCTTCTAAATAACAAATCAAACAGTTCGTGGTAACGAACTATAGTAAGGAGCGACCCGGCTCAATAGTAAACGAAACTCTAAAAAATGGAATTTTGATGCTAAAAGATACATCAAAACAATCAAATTTCCATGCTGGTCTTAAATATTTAAGTTTCATCAAATTTAGTCTTTGTCATCAAAAGTTACAGGCCTGAGAAAATTTGCCTTATTTTGGCAAAATAGGGGAAACACCCCCTAAAAGTCATAGAACTTTAACGAAAATGACACCATCGCATTCAATGCTATCCAGCAGTTTTTTTACCCGCCTGACCCCATCAAGGCAAGTCAGTACATTTCTACTTTCACCTCCCTTCTCCGCCGCACAATGCACTTTTCGGAAATACCCTTTATCACCATTGATCAAGAGTTGGAATTTACCACAAACTACCTGGATCTGATCAAACTTCGTTTTGAAGATCGATTTGAGTATAGAATTTTCAAAGTTAATGAGATCGCACCCCCAAAAAGTTGATAATTTCGACAAGCACATAAACTTCCAAACATATGTGAAATGTTGCTCAAAGATCTGATCACTCCTTCGTAAGTTAAAAATACGTCATTTTTTCTAATTCTTCAGAATAACCCCCCCCCTCCAATAGAGTGGATCCGTTCCAATCTTGTAAATCACGTATCTAAGACTTCTGCTAATTTTTCCCACAAAGTTTCATCCCAGTTCCTCCAATATAAGCGTTTTCCATCATTTTAGGTTCCTCCACCCCAAACTACCCCCAATGTCACCAGATCCGGTTGGGACTTAAAATAAGAGCTTTGAGACACGATATCCTTCAAAATATCAAATTTCATGAACTGCAATTGCTGCGCCGATGGCAGCCACCTCTTCGTCGCTGGCGCCACCCTCATCCGGCGGTAGCGCGCTGAATCGTATCGCAATTGACGACATTGCGGACATCGCCAGGACCAGGACACTTAAGAATACGAAGACCGTGCCCATTCCCACTAGCATCAGAGTAACGCCCTGATCCAAAAGAGTTGTTTCCAATGAAAACCCCGGTTGACCGATACTGACGGGCGATTATAGCGGATCGAATATGCTGCCGGTGCGGAATCTCTGTGGCATCATCAGCACGTAACATGCGACTGCTGGCTGTCACGGAATGACGGGATAGGGCACTCATCAAAACCGTCTTGGGGATGCTACTAACACTAATTATGCTTTTCACCTCAGAAAATTCGAAGCTTTTGATATAATAAAATGCAAAAAAAAAAAATCAATAACGGGCTATTTTCATTAAATCGTCGGTAATCACTTCAACGTCTTGCACGAGGGGAGGGATTAAGAGGAACTTTGGCCCCCTTGGTTGAAGATAATTTTGTTTGTCTCATGTCTTCACGTTTGTTTTGTTAAGAAGATCTGATCAACCGTTCGTAAGTTAAAAATACTTCAATTTTTCTATTTTTCCGAATTAACGGGTCCCCTACTCCCCCCCAGATGGTCAAATCGGAAAAAAAACTATTTCTAATTTAATCTGGTCCAGTTCCTGATATGCCTGCCAAATTTCATCGTCCTATCTTACCTGGAAGTGCCTAAAGTAGCCAAACCGGGACAGACAGACAGACTGACAGAATTTGCAATTGCCATATGTCACTTGGTTAATACCAAGTGCCATAAAAACAGCTTGTTTTTTTATCGTTCTCTTTGGGTTAGTTGGGGGGATTTACTAGTTGTGGTAGTTCCAGATAAGTTGGGACGATGAAAGTTGGCAGGCGCATCAGGGACCAGACTAGATTAAATTAGAAATTGTCACTTCCTCGATTCTTATGGCCGGAGCGGGATGCCCATCTCTTCCTCGACATTGCAGGGGTTGTTCACATGCCCCGAGATGCAGAACAGCTTGGTCCCGACATTGCGCTCCCGCCCCATGCCGGCAAACCATTCCGGGCCCCGGCGCAGAATCTCCGGCACCACCGCGCTGGATACAATAATTTTTCGTCTCGGTGCTCTAAAAAAACGTACTTCCACAAAGAGGAACTAAAAAAAAAGCAAAATAAAACGGATCTCTTTTTCATCTATCATCATCTATAACTTACCGCTTGAAGTGAACAACCAGACCTCAAGCCAAACTCAAACTCGGTGTGTTCTAAATCTTGTTATATGGCAGTTTGGGGGTTCAAACAAGACAAGCTGGTGTTAAAATGCTTGGTAAGCCGAAAAATGATCATACTTTTCTGGTTGAAGTGACATTCAAAATTCCTAATAAAATTTCAATAGGATTGTTCACCCTGTAAGCTTACGAAGAAATCTGGTTTTTGGAAACTATTTCCCGTCAATAGCCTGAAATATCATGTCAACGGCCTCGCCTGACCTATGAGCGGGCGAAAAGACTTTCCATTCCCGCTTATCCGTCTTTCTATTCCACTCATAAGATGATAAAGCGCTTCGATGGATAAATTGTGTTTTTAAGCTGACAATGGACTATTCTTGTATTCAAAATAATAAAACATGAAACGGTTCTTTTTGTCTTTGTCAGTCTTCTCACATGACGGACATTTTCCACTATAAGGATTCATTACATCTTTTAGTGATTTTAACATCTTCATGTTTGTGATCTTTTCACCGCATTTTCCACAAGTTACTTCTACTGACATGAAAATGATTAATACTACAAAATAATTAAAAATCGATTTTGATTTTTTTTAATAATTCAAACAAATAATTTTACTGCTTTTCGATGATGATTCCTCGTTCATCAAAACCAGTGATTTTTGCCGGAGTTCCAACTGGAAGATCAGCAGGAGTGGCAATTCCGCCCATAAATGGTATCGACGAGGGGTGAGCCCCCTCATATACGCAGTAAAAACATACGAATACAGAAGTTCGCTATGTTAGTTAATTCGTAAGTTACGTATATTTTTTACTTATGAAAACGTTCGTAAAAATTAAAAGTTATAGTTGCCTATTTAAGTAATCAAAAAATTGGAGGGGAACTAGACCTCCTCCCTTGCTCCTTTTTTCTCAAAATCTTCCGATTAAAACTATGAAAAAGCCATTTGGCCAAAAAAATTAATATACAAATTTTGTTTTAATTATTTATATGCGGGTGGTGACCCCATCAATATTTACAACATAAATAATATTAGTTAGAGATCCAATACCCAAGTCCACGGCCCACCACACAAAGCAGAATGACAAAATAAATACCACGATAACGAAACAATCAAACAAACGTGCACGGAAAATGATATCATGAGCAATCAGAGACGATGAATTAAAAAAAAAATGTTTGAAAAAAATCTACAGAGAAAAAAAGATTAATGGTGAAAAGTTTCTAGGAAAAAATTTAAAAGTTCATGTTTTATTATATTAAATGATTTAGTATCACCATAAATAATTAAAACGAAATTTGCATATTAATGTTTTTTTTGGCTAAATGGCTTTCTCATAGTTTTAATCGAAAGATTTTGAGAAAAAAAGAGCGAGGGAGGAGGCCTAGTTGCCCTCCAATTTTTTGATTACTTAAAAAGGCAACTGGAACTTTAATTTCTTACGAACGTTTTCATTAGTAAAAAATATACGTAACTTACGAATTAACTCACGTAACGAACCTCTATATTCGTATGTTTTTATTGCTTATATGAGGGGGTTCGCCCCTCGTTGATACCTCATTTGATAATTTGTAATAGCTTTCAGGGGATGGTCCAGCGTCTAATCTAGGCTATATTCCGTAATGTCTTTTGAAGTATATTTAACTACCTCACCCCCTTTTCAAGAGCATTTTTCTTAAGCATTAGAAACAACGAAGAACTAGGGATAGGAACCTGAAAATGGGGAGTAGCCTAATTAAGGCTCTGTCATTCCTGAAAGTTTCTTAGGCTATCCTAGCTCTACTAGAACTTGTCTAGGCTACTTTCTAAGACACAAAAATCCCCTCATATAGCCTAATATTGCAGCGTCATAATTTACCCTAAGCTCCTATTATTTAGGTGACATAGGAAATTATGCGGTGGCCGAGGTTGAACGATTTAAAAACTTAGGTGGATGAGTTAAACTTGTTGTATTTACTACCACTATACTAATAACTCACTGCAGCACCAAGCCGCCTGAGGCCAGCAGAGCTACGCATGCTTCTCCTCCAACCTAATCTATTCAAGGCCTCCTTCTTTACACCCTCCCAGGAAGTCCCAATTTCCTTCAAATCTTTATTTATGACATCCTTCCACCCCAGACGTCTTTTTCACACTTGGTAATTGTACTTTTCCAGAAACTGAGATCAGACACTTATTACCATACTAACTTTGCCAATTATACTAATTAGTCTAATTTTATATCATTATTACGCAGAAAAGAGGTCAAAAACGCCGGAAGCTAGATGGCGCTAGTGGCACTGGCACCAGTTTTAACTTTTTTAAGTTACCCCTATTCTTTGGTTCTTAATATGAATTGCAGCTTCAAAAATTAAGGGTTAACTGGGGCCACATGGGATGGGAGGAAACGCTGAACCTTCAAATGGATCCTCGGCTTCGGACGTCATCGCCGAGAGCCGCGCGTCGCCCTCGACGTTCTGGTAGTTGGCGACGCGTTTGCGCAGCGACTTCGCCTTGCCGACGTAGAGCGCGCCCCCCTCGCCGTCCAGGAAGACGTAGATGCCCGGCTGATCCGGCAGGTCCCGGATCCGGCGTTTGACCAGGGGCTTCAACGGCGACCCCGTGGGCCGGCCTGCCGCGGGGCGCGCCCCGGTACAGCAGTCACCGCGATGCGCGCCCTGCCCATGCGCGTCACGGGCTCAGGATCTATCTATTAGATTTCACAGATTTCAATGTTAATTAAATTCTGGGGAGAATTTTCAATGAGCTCTTTGTCGTGGTTGAAGCATTACCTGCGACCTTGTAAAATGCAAACCACAGCCCATACTAATTAAAGCTAAAAAATGTTAAAACTGTCTTTTTTTCTTTTTTTTTCCTGACCTAGCGGGCTACCAGAACATCATAGAGAGATGCTTAAGAGCTCATTTAAAAGCTATCTCTCATGTCTACGTGGTTTATGCAAATTCTGAGGAAACCCCTCTGAGTATGGTCCATCTGTCGTTGGACGCTGGGCTACCTTCCGCCATCCCACCACCACAACCCCCGGCGGCCACTTGGAACGGTCCCTCGCCTGCAGTTCGTGCCCTTGCACCTCCAGCCGCTCCAGCGAGAAGTGCGTTGTTGAGATCATTTGCCTTCCCAATCCCTGCCAATATCACTCACTCACACTGTATTGTTGTGTCTGCAGGCCCAAGTCCCATGACCCCGCTTGGTTTCAAAATTAGCGCGCGCGCACTGTTGTCACTATTAGAACGATAGAGTTATGGAGAAAAGGACGTTGGGTGGTGCATGCAGGAACGCCGTGTAGCCCAGGTTGATCGAAAGCCGAGGGAACGAGGCGCGGACGTCCGGTGAGGCGGCCAACAACGGATTGCGGAAGATGATGGTCAGGTGGAGAGGATTCACGGCCGAGAGCGACGTGTCCTGTCGATGCACGAAACGGATGGATTTGAAAATGAACGCGGGCCCGGCCAGTGTGAGATAGAGAAACAACAACAACAACACACCAGCGCCAGACGATGGCCGCGAATGTTGGGTATCGCCACGCCCAAGTCTGAATTTTGCAAGTGCAAAACAATTAAACCCTAAAAAGCAGAGACTAAATTGCAGTAACTCCATCATCCTTGTTGCTCCTTTAACAGCCTGTTTTTATTTAATTTAGTCTTATTTGTAGCGGTTTTATGGCTAGGTATTTTTTTGCTTTGTAGTAAAAACAGCAGCCCAGCACAAATAAACGCACTATCAATACCGAATAAGGCCCACTGCTGAGTTAGTAAATACGTGATCCAATTACCATCTGTTGTCAGCGCATTTACCACAGGTACTATTAAGCAAGCGTGATAAATACTAACACCAGATTTATTTATAAGTGGACTAAGCAAAGCTTGGAACTACCGTGGTTGTCTTACATGTCCATAAATACATACTGTACTTTCATTATGTGAAACTTGATAGTAAGCACCTTTGTTAGATAGCTGATAGCAATGATAGATTTGATTAACTGGCAACCTCCAAAACTCAGCCAACAGAGGACCTGCAGACCCAGTAGCGGGATCTTCTTTAGTACCGTATTGAGGTGCGAAATATCGAAAATACACGCTCTTTGGTTCTTGTGGCTCTCTCTACGCCATCTTTTCCCCCAAATGCATCCGCTGTAAATTTTGAGGTACTCATTTTGTTAAAAATAATTTTTTGATTATATAACAAGATTTTGGGGCTGAAATATTCCCCCCCAGAGGCTGGGGCAGATGGTTGTAGGTTATGTCTGGGGTTATATAAGCTTTTTTGGATGGGGTGGTCGTATAAACTTTAGAGGAGGCTCATTTGATTGGACATTGAAAGTTCTAGTTCCCTTTTAAGAGTAAAAAGTGATAGAGAATAGCTAGCCGCCCGGCCCCCTGGCACCCGCTTTGGCGAAGGCAGCTTCCCGAAAAATTCAGCGGATATCTAGCATAGGGGTCTTGGGGTTGCAACGGTATTGCGCCCCAATAAAGGCGGGCGTTTTTTGGGTCCCTTGGATGGCTTTCGGTTTCCTTAAAGGAAGCTGTATGGATCAATGTCGATCTGCAATTTTACGCCTGCCGGTGGCGCCAGGGGGTCAAGCCAGCCATGGAGCATGTTTTGCAGGGGTGCCTGCGCCTCGGCCTTTACCAGCAGGCGGAAGCGGTGCTTGCCGCGCAGGGGGAAAGATCGTCCCTCGTAACCCCCTCCCCCTGAATCTAAAAATGTGAGAATCAACAGGGTTCTAAAAATGAGCCCTGAATTAATAAGGCCGTAGAATGAATAGTTAAAATTACTAAAAATAATTTAGCATAAAGAGTGAGGTATTGAGGAAGAGACGCATCATTGCCCATATATACGTAATAATTTCTGTTCGTTTTAGGTTTTAATGCTGCTCCTTAATTCTAGCAGAAGTAACTTTATTTTATAATTCTAGAAAATCTTGCGGCTCCTTCATTTCGATTCGGGACCTGATCGAGGTCCGAGAAGTCGACGAAGTCCTCGGTTCCCAGCGAGCTCGAGGTCGCGGCGATCGTCGGCATCGCGAAGTCGCCCGCCAGCGACCCGCCGGTCCCCGGGTTCAGCGCGATGTCGAGCTGGTCGAGGGAGAGCTGGGGCGGCTCGGCCTCGAGCTCCGGCGGAGGCTCCTCCTCCTCGGGCGGCGGCGGCAGCTCTTCCTCGATCTCGAGCGCCTCGGGAGGCGTGTAGGCGATCACCTGCTCGACCAGGTCGTTCTCGGGAACCTTTTCGGCAAGCGCGAGCTGCAGCTCTACAAGCTCGGCGCCGAGGTCTACATGCGCGACGGTCACTGCGCGACGTGCCATCAACGCGACGGCAAGGGCATGCCCAAGCTGTATCCGCCGCTCACGCCCAACCCGTGGACGCAGGGCGACCCCGAACGCCTGATCAAGATCACGCTGAAGGGCCTCTGGGGCGAGCTCGAGCTCGGTGGCGTCAAGTACAACTCGAAGGAGAACACGACGCCACCGATGACCCCGTTCCGCAGCCTCCTGACGGACGAGGAAGTGATCTACACTTATTTTCATGAATATCTTTTTTTGTCTTTTCAGTTACTTTAGGCATGATAAAGTTTATGATCTTTTAAAACCTAGTTACCAGCTCATCTGAATTAGCAAAGTAAAAAACTTGTTACTAACAAGAAAAATAAAAGAACGCTCACAATTGCTTGAGAATACTGGTTTTTCTGTATAGTGTTTATTTAAGCTTGAATTTTTGGGCGATGAGTTTGTTTTATCCTTAGCATAGTTAAAAAGCTCCATCACTGAAAGTTAACTGAATGGATTTTTTATGTAGTTCTTGTTTTTTCTACCATTTTGTCACAATAATTGTTTTATTCAAACTCTAGGCAGTTACTGAACCCAAGACATGGCAGCCATGGTGCAATCACACAACAAGAAAAAGTTTCCATTATCCAAGGGAATATGATGATTTAGATTTAAAAGAGGAATCATTTCAGGCTTGAAAGTGATTATAAGTGCTACTCAAAGCTTAGTTTCTTACCAAGATATACACGAAAAAATTTTCTAATTTTCTATACGCTTTTTAAATGGATTATTCTTTTTCATGGGAATCTAAAGAAGCGGCCCTAGAGATACTCGACCAGATCGGTACAGGCATCGGCGTCGCCGGCAGTGGTATCAGTGGCTCGGGCGACATCATCGGGCTTGGCTGTGACGTGACAGATCGCGCGAGCATCGACGACGCCCTTGGCGAAATCACGCTAGCCTACGGCGGCCTCGACAGTGTGGCTGTAACCGCAGGTATCTACGTCACGCCCGATGCGCAAGGACGCACGACGGATAGCGGATGGTCGAAGAGTTTTGCCGTCAACACGGTTGGCCCCTACCTCGTTGATACACATATATTGCATTCTAACTTCGATAAAAGTACGGCCAAAATTAAAAAAAGATGTAGATGTTCCTTTTGAACAAATGAGAAAGAGAAAGAATCTAAGAGGAATGACAAAAAATTACGCATATGTTATTCTTTTTCGGGAGAATCATTACACTTTTCGGCACAGGCACGCAAAACATCAGAAAAACGAGGTAGGCATTCAGAGTTCTTGGTGTGCTTTTTACTACACTCACAAAAGAGTTAATGATACCCAGAGTTAATGATAACAGAAACAGCATCTTGTACCCAGGATGTCTTATCAGGGAGGAAGGGTATCTAAAGAATTTTGCCTGTGGGGTGGATAAGGGTTTAATTAAGCTGGATAACTTGTTTTACTCATCGAAATAAATGGTCTTTTTACTTGCATTTTAAGACTTATATTTTCAGTCAATATTTCAGGCGGGGGAGCGCAAAACTCGATATCCCCCCCCCCGAAAAAAAAATCGTCCTTATGTCCATAAAAAATATGTCCATAGCATAATAACTGAATTAGTGTGTGATTCATTTTATAAAGAAAGAAAACGGTGGGCGGGCCTGTGGGTGCGCGGTGGGGGCGGCGGTCTCGGGGCCGTCTCGGGGATCGGGACGGCACGAGCGCCGCCATCCTAGGCGGCGCGTGCCCCAGGACAACGACTTCGGATGCCCGGACGCCGCGACTCCAGGGTGCGTGGGAAAAACCTTCCGGGTCCTCCAACCACGGCCCACGAGTCGTTGCAGGGGGCAGTCACGGGGAGCGTGCGCCGCTCGTTCCCGCCGCCGGGTCGGATCCGAATCGGATTCGACCGGTTTGCTCCAGTGGCGCGGGCGTTTTTCTTAGAAGCATGGCCTTCACCTAAATAATATTAGTATTACCGTGTACCGTGAAAAGTAAGCTGAAAACGGTTCAAGAAATCCTAAGTGCCACATTACAGTTTACAGTTGGATAAAATTGAAAAAAAAGTAAAATGAGGGTATGTTCGATTTTCTAACAGATAAGTTATTTCTTCTGTTTCAAAATGTAGTTAATCTGAAATGCATTTACGGTAGTTGTGTTATAACCTACGGGTCTAGAAGTTTAAACGTAAGGTTATTTCATTATCTCTCATCAGCTGGGTCAAATGCAGTTCTTCTGCGGCGAGGCGAAAATTGAGATGCCGTGCCGCAGCATCGAACATTCGCAATGCGTTCAGATTGGGTCGACGGACGATGCCCGGTCTCCTCAAGGCAGTAGATTTTCTACAGTCTGACGCGACGAGACATGATTGGTCAAGCTCGCTTCGTCTCGCCATATTCCCGCGTTGAAGCAACAGGGAGCTTGGCAATGGAAAACGGAAAAGTCGCACTTGTGACCGCTGGGGGAAGCGGGATGGGTGCCGAAGCTGCCCGTCGATGCTTTCAGTAGAAAAAGTTTTTTTTTTTACGTAATTCCTGATCTTTCTTCGAATACTGCCAGGAAATCTGCCCGTACTTCCACGGAGAAACCCCCTCACCATGGAAATATCCTCTAGACAGTTCAATTCTGGTGAAAATTTACCCCGGACAATAACTCTTAACCACTCCGCGCGTAAAATTGAGACGGAAAGGAGAAAGCAAGACATATAAAAATAATTTTTTATAAGAATTCTGGAAAATTCCCACAGTCTGTAATTTCTCCTGACAAGTTCACTCCTTTGATGTCTCGGGGAGAAGGATCGTTATGATACCAACAATTATATTTGGCTTGAAATTCCCAAAAATTCATATCAAATCTTGCCTGTTGGGCATGGTTTTTATTTCCTATTTTCTCTTTCCTACCTTGGTTTCAGCACAAACCGCGCCTTACCCATCGAGCACATTGATTGATAGCATCTCCTTTGACTTTAGTACCGAATTCAAGAGAGGGGACGGCTCTGGGAAAAACGGCAGTGATCAGTGGCCCATGACATGGGCTGACGATGATCACCTCTACGCGGCATTTCCAAAGTGAGGTACTAAAATTAACTGTTGTTAACCACTCATTAGCAAAAGGCGTGGTCAATTTAGATTTAAAACCTCCTTCTGCAATAATTAATTGCTGACTGTAGAGTCCTGAGGCTTCTGATCGACCCAAGTAGTTATAGTCAAACAGATAATCTGTTGGTCGGTCTAGAGCAAAGCTAAAGTAGTCTGAGTCTTCAGGAGTGTTATTATACAAAAAGGTACCCGCAAAAAAGCGTAGGTTTATTTGACGATTACTTTCGGTGAGTTTTCGATACTCGTGCTCATCTCATGCCCCATGCCAAAGTGTGCCACAAGGCCTTTGGCTTTTTGGGAGAAGCAGCAGTTGGAGTAAGCTTTACGGATCAAAAACGGAACCTGCTTTCTCTCACAACCCCAACGACGAAGCGCCGCAAGCTTCTCATGGGTGTGAGCGGAATTCCTTCCTCATCGCTCAAGTCACACAAATACAACAAGTTCTATCTTCATTACCAAGGTGTATACTTTGACACTGAAACGCCTTCGATATTGGTGATTCCCATTCTTCCCCTGGAAACCGTACTGTGAAGTTTCTTTTTCAAAACTTGAAATTCAACTACGAATTCAGAAGCTAAAAGCCTGCCTCATGGAAAAGAATTTGAATGAAGCAGAAAAAATTATGAAAGAACTGTTAGATGCGGAAGCTGATGTGAGTATTCTTCTAAGTACCAAATTTCGTTCTCTGTTTTCTATCTGTGTCTCTAAAGTAAGAACGTGCATAGAGTCGTCCATAGGCGTTCATAGGACGTCCAAGATATTGCTCAATTTGTTTCATGTGGGAAACCAATAGTAAGCTGAAACACAATTGTTCAACATAGCCATACGAGCAGTTAATTGTCATTAGTTGGAGGTTCTTCGAAATTTTGAACATTAATTTGATTTGACGATACTTTTGGTATTTCCAGTCTTTTCTATATTCTATCATACAAAAAAGCTCTAATCAAAATGAACTGGTTAAGATGAAAAAAAAAATCAAAAACGAAATTCTTTTAACATTGATTTTTGATTATTATATAACCAAGAAGGATCAATCTATATGCTAAATCTTTTTCCTACTACTTCTAATGTCAACAAATCACAACGTAAATTATTTTCACTAATGAATTTAATATATTTAAAATTTACATAAAAAATGACGGTTTTCATAAAAAGAATTTGCATGTTGTTATTGATTTTTGTCTTCTTCTTTTGCAGCTTTGGTTGCTACCATCCCTAGAAGTCCGTTTCCTCAAATTGTTTGAATATTATTGTGAACACTGTTCTAGAGTAGTGCCAAGACAGCGGCTGAATCCCAAACAACTAAGGGCAAATCAGTCTATGGGATTCGATCAAGCAGAGGCCATCAAAAATCAAATAAGGTTGAATGTTCTCGCGCCGGCATCGACCTACGGTTGCGCGGCGGGGCAGACCGGCAAGTGGAACGGCCTAGATCTGAACACGACGGCGAAGCAGAAGGTGAAGCTCCTGAACGGCAAGACCGGCTGCCCGCGCATCAAGCCCAGCATCCCGCTCGGCACGCCGGGTTGGCCGGACCCGCGTGTGTGCGGCAACATCGCTCCGCTGTTGAAGACCTTCGCGCAGATCCCGCCGAGCGGCGCGGACATCGTGATCTCCGACGTCAAGCCCGGGAACTACGAGGTCTACGTCTACGGGTTCACGTTCTGTTTCTTCCCGCCAGCTTATCGCCAGTTTCGGCTCAGTTGAAAGTGCGAGTCACTAGGAGGATTTCCCTTGCTTGGTGTACTACTTTTTCCTGAGAAACGACGTTATAGGGCTGTATCGGCCGCGTATTTAAAACCAACAGCCTCTGCATTACAAGATTGGTCGGAGTGATAAATCCATCCAGCAAGCCTAATCCCGGGACCTGAAAGACTATGTGCTCGAGGTCACATAACAAGTCTAATTTCACTTCCAGAGGCAATTGTTGGTTGTTCCTTTTGGTTGGGTTTCGGAACCGGATGGCATTTTGAAAACCGCAGAATATGAGATTATAAAAAATGGTCCAAGAGGATTTACGCGCTTTGGCGAAGAAACAGCCCCTCAAATGAGCGCAGCGATACCTGCTAGGAATGGAAGTCCGGCGAAAGAGATAGTGTTACCCATTGCGAAAGAAATAAGTATGGAAGAAATTGGTATGATCCACAAGGACGTGTTCGATCTGACAGTCGGACTGTGGATGCCTTGTGGCCTAGTGGTCAATCCATGGCCGTTTAAGGCAAATACGCTTCTCAATAACCCTAGCTGGTTAAAAGAGATGAACTTGCTTTCTCTTGCCACAATTAAGGAAAGACCAAACAGGAGCAAGGGCAAGTAAGTAAGGAACTGTAAATTGAACTTCAAATTTCATTTTACAATTTAAAATAGGCAAAATAAAGATAACTTGATGTATAAAGAGGGGGAAGATCAGATCACTAGACTTTGGAAGTTTGTTTCAGTTTTGGATTGCTCGAGTAAAATTAATTTTACTGTCCAAAGCGCATTCAATAAAGCATAAAAATGGCTCGATAGCGGCTACCGGAGAATCGTCGAGAAGTACCCCGCGCTCGATCGCAACCGGCACCCGGCAGAGCAGCTCGGCACCCTAGGCTCCGGCAATCACTTCATCGAGGTCTGTCTCGACGAGATCGGCGCGGTGTGGTTCATGCTCCACTCCGGCTCTCGTGGCGTCGGCAACCGCACCGGGACCCACTTCATCGGGCTCGCACGCAAGGACATGGGACACAAGCTCGGAACGCTCCCCAACAAGGACCTCGCCTACTTCGAGGAGGGCAGCGAGCACTCGCCGCAAATGGCACCTGGAAACCCTCTTTGATTTCCATTCGGCGGGGTCGTTCCGTGCCGCCAATGCCCCCGGAGGAGCAATCGATCATGTCGACGCCCGCCGACTTCAGCGCCTGGGCCGTCTCGATCGTATCTTCAATCTCCAGCCCGCCCGGCAACCAATCCGTTGCCGAGAGCCTGAAGGCGAGCGGCAGCTCCTCCGGCCAGTTCTGTCTGATGGCCTTCGCAACCTCTATCGCAAAGCGTCGGCGATTCTGGGACGTGCCCCCCCATTTGTCCTGCGCCGCGTCCGCCGATGCGCATACCTGCGCCCGCTCCGCCTGTGCAGCCGCGGACGAGGCTCGCCAAGGCGAGTTCGTCGCTGTCGTCGACAGCCGCAGCCGTCGCTGCGTCCAACTCGCCAAGCTTCGCTTCTCTGCTCGCGCAGCGCGCTGCTGCCGCGAATTCGGGCGTTGCTAACTTCTCTGCGGACTCCGACCCGCTGCCGCCACCGCCCACTCCGCCTCCCGCAATGACAGCGTCGCGCTGTGCGACGCCATCGAGCGTTGGTCAGTCAGTGGCCTGACGAAGCCGGCGTCGAGATCCCGGACGAGCTGCGTCCGTAAGGCGGCAAGGATGCCCCGCATGACGGGGCATCCCCACCAAACCTTCCAGTAAATTGCGGCAGATTGTCCGCGCAGCCACGATGCCGCCCACAGGGCGCGGCACGGCGGTCCCCTTTTGCAACGGAGCGGCAGATGTCTCATCCCGAGCCTACCCAGTCACCCGTCATCGCGCAGGGCGTGGATGACGAACCACTGATCGCGACGCAACGCGATCTGCGGGGGCGAAACGGCCTCGTCTTCCTGCTCAACCTATCTATTCCGTTGACTGTAGTGATACAGCACCCAAGTGTCGGTGCACTAGCAGGATATATCGAGCGGCAAAGAAAAGAGTTGCGAGAGAGTGAAGTTGCTGCTCGTACATTGATGTGCTTGCAAGATGGAGAGGCCGGTTTTGCCCCTGTTGTATTAATTGCTGGGGCTGGTGGTATGTTGATGGCATTTCAACGTTTGGTCGAAGAATTGGATTCGCGGATACCTGTTTATGGTTTACAACCCGAGGAAATCGCGAATAAACCAGAGATTTAGGTGACGGTGAGAACCTTCTCGTAGCGCAAGCAGAGATCGGCGACAACTTGCTTTACCGCGGAGCCGATGGCAATGACACCGTGCAGTTGGATGCGGGTTCCACGGTTGAAGGTAACGCTCGCCTCTCGCTGGGGGACGGTGAGAATCGCGCCAACGTCGGCGGCGCTATCGGCGGAGACTTGGTGGTCCGCAGCGGGAACGCTGACGACGTGGTCGAGATCTCTGACGACGCGGAGATTGCTGGAGAGACGGATGTGCAAGTCGGTGTTGAGGAAGATGATATGGAATTATACGATATAGAAACGGATTCCGAAGTATATAAAAAAGGGATTCATATCTTAGAAGAACTGAAAGATTTTGAGTCTCCGGAAAAGATGTACAGAAGCACTTACGAACGCACAATTAAATTACTTTCTACTAAAAAGTTTCTTACTTTTTTCGGAGGGGAGCATTCTATTAGTATCGGGATCATTAAAGCATTTTATGAGACTTTTAAAAACCTTACCGTACTACAAATTGACGCTCACGCAGATTTACGTCCTGAATATGAGGGAACGCCTTCATGCTGTAGTCGCCTTTGCCGCGCTATGCGCCATTATGGTTGCGGCCGACAAGCTAAGCGGATTGGTGCGCTTACCCACGCCCAGCTTGCAATTTCTGTTGGGCGCTATCGCCGCAAATTTGGTTGTTGCTGCGGGTGTAGATACCGGTCTGCGTTACCAAAATTTCCATGACCTGGTGTTCTATGTCTTCTTGCCATTATTGGTATTTTGCGCAGCCTGGGAGATCGATCTAAAGGTTCTGCGCGACAATCTTTTTGGCGTTCTGGGGCTAGCCTTAGTGCGGCGCGCGCCCATCGCCGGGTGCACCCCGTCCATTTGGTAGTCGGCGCGGTCGTAACAGACGCCGCTCCCGTTCATCTCCATGCTCGCGCAGTCGGGCGCCCAGATGTAGGGGCCCCAGCCGTACCAAACGCCGCCCACGTCCGCGTTGCTCGCCAACCACGTGTTGAGCGCGTGCCCCTCCTCGTACGACCGCGGCTCACCGCGCTCGGGGCGATCGGTGAAGCCGCCGTACGATCGCGACGTCGTGTACACCGCGGTCACCGCGGGGAAGAAGGTCGGTTGGCCCACGGGGATCAGCGAGTCCCCCGTTTCTCAGAACATTGGAGACCAAAAAGATGCTCAAATTGGCGAAGTACACGGTGACCCTCTGTGCCGTACTCGGCGCGATTGCCGTCTCGTATGCTGGCAAGGACAGCAAAGAGAACCAAGACAGCGACAAGGCCTGCAAGCAGTGCGATGTCGCCTGCTCGGCTTGCCAACCGTGTGCGCTCACGAAAGCAATGGACGCATTGCCGAAGCTGGTCTACAGAATCGGCGAGGAAACCACGACATCTCCGATTCATTTCTCCTCTTTCTCCGGCATCTATTCGTCTTTTACGTTCACCACGAAAACAATTACGCAAAATTCCCAAAACTCCATTTAAAGTTCTCGATGCACCTGAACTACAAGATGATTTCTATTTGAATTTAGTCGATTGGTCTTCGACAAATATTTTAGCCGTTGGTTTAAATGCATCTGTTTATTTATGGAATGCAAATACAAGTAATGTCACACGTTTATGTGATTTACAAAGCGAGTCAGATACAGTGACAAGTGTTGCTTGGAGTGATCGAGGTCAATATGAGGAATATTCCCCTTGGACAGCCCATGTTTTGACCATTGTGTTGAAGCTGGCGCCAAACAGAAGAAGGTCACTGGGGTAGCCGACGATATAATTGGAGTCGACAACGGACATAAAGCCTTTGTAGGCGGAGATGGTGGGAAGGCGGCTTGCGTACAGGGCCGCGTAGAAACCGAACTCCGTATCATTCAGCTCTCGTGCATAGTATGTGACCTTCATCCCGACGTTCCGTAGATCGGATCCATCAATGTCTCTCCCTGCACGATTGGCCGAAAGTCCAAATTCTGTTATGAGTCCAAGGACCCGGATGAGGCGGCGAGTATATTTTTAGAAATTGTTAAAAATAACCTTGACCAAGCGTGTCCTTATCGTTTTATTACAAACAGAAGACTTAAACAGCCTACCGAAACTTGGATTACATCAAGTATACTCAAGTCTATAAATGTAAAGAAGTAGCTCTATCGAAAATACTTATCAAATTCTACTGAAGAAAATAAGCAAAATTTCAAGAATTATAAAAAATACATTAACAAAATTAATTTGACCATCGAAGCAAAGTTATTACGCACTGGCGCAACACGGAGTGCAGCAAGGTAACACTCGAGGCGACATGAACACACATTCATTGTGGCCGTGTGAGGGGTTGGTGTGTTGTTACCGTGACATTAGTACCGTAACATTACGTGACACAAAACCGGACCCTCCACCAAACTGAAAACCAAAACGAAACCCTCCCTCAACACTTTCTTTTCTTCGCATGGATGATGGATACCTGACCGCGTTCGCGTGAGTCCACACAACACACTGGTACCTTACTGGGGAGAGGGCGGGGCTTGAGATGAATCCATATTGGTTTTAGACCTCATAATCTGGGAGGAAAGATACCTTAATAAGAGTGTTAAAATACAAATTAAAAGATTTTAATACCAATGGTCAGGAAATGCCCCCCTGCCTAAAACTGCCATTGCATGCATTAGATTATTCATTTTTTTTCTAAATATAACTATTGCTGCTGTCATAATTACATCCTGGAAACATCCCTCCCTTCCCCACAATGAGGCAATAATAGGCTAGTCTAAATATCAAGATTTACACATTGTTATTATTTTGCATTTTTAATTGGCTTTATTGTGGTTTTGAGATAAACACTTTTAACAGCCTATTCACGGAAGAAACCAAATTCTCAATTTTTACTACACGACCTTCTAGCACTGTTTTGCATGGTATACGCGGATAACTTGTTTCGAAACCCAAAATCCTCAGACCAGAGATAAAATTCCCTGTTTATAAAACATTATACTTAAAGAAGAAGTTTATTTTTGCACTTATGTTATGCTAATTTTTATTTATTGCGTTACAATTTTTTTCCTTTATCAAAGGGGTCTATTACTTGTAGAATTTAAAGTTTAGATTTGTCATCAGCGTGTCGATTTGGTCCACCCAGTGCGCGTTTCGTTGTGTCAACAACGCCGCGAATGCACGTGGTGAGGCCTTGCGTAACGGTTGGAGAGTTTCGGCGGCGATGCCGGTGATATCGCCGGTACGCCAGGCGGAAAGTAAGCTGGCCGTGAGGGCTTTAAATTCTTCGAATTGGTCCATCGCCGTATCAAAGTTTGCGAACATGGAGTCGTCATCGAGAGTTGCAAACGCTTCGATTTGGGAGGTGATTGTTTCGAGATACGCAATGTTATCACGTTAGCATGCCGTACCCACTTCTTCTCTTTTTTTGGCTTAATCCTTCTGGCCGGTTTCTTGATGATGTGGCAACCAAATTGCGTGGAAACCACGGGGCTAATACTGCCATGGCTCAGCCTTTTAACGGCATCTTCAAACGCTTTGACCATTTTGCCTGGACCAAACTACCCAAGATCCCCATTTTTGGATTTGCTGGGACAAGTCGAAAATTCTTCCGCCAAGTCTCCAAAATTGGCTCCGCTTCTAAGCTGGTCTCGCAGTTTGTCGGCTAACCCTCTTTCTCATCAGCGAAATGGGCGGTTCCGGCATTTCTTCCTGCTCGGCAATCGCGGAAAATCCGGGTTCATCCAGCTCTCCCAGCACGGGTTCAGGCTTTTTAGGTTCGACGTCTACCACGCGTACCTGTCCAATGCCCAGCTCGTCATAACCTTGTTCGTCATTACTGTTTTCATTCGCGTCTGGCACGTCAGAAAAAGCTGGCTCCACCAATTCCTGGGGGCTCATTGGTGAATCACTCTGGCTGTGTTCACTGGTATCCTCTCTGTCCTTAGAGGTTTTCTCTTCGCGCGAGTGTCGCTTTTATGACTTCGACAGGAGAAAACACTTTTTCCTGGTATCCGTTGAGCAATTCCTCGGCGGTCATATATGCAAAATCAGATGGCGAATGTGCGGACATTTCAAGCCTCATGTAAGCAATTCAAGGTCAAGGTCAGACCCATTTGTGCAATCAAGAAACCGCCATAAGCAACTCTATTCGCTAAGGCGGCTTTTATCTTACGCTTCCCTTTTCAACGAATTCGCATCTGCCGGTTCTGTGCGTGTTGGACGGGTAGCAACCATGGCGGTGCCGATGGGCGGCGTCGCGGCGACCACTGACAATCTTCGGCAGGGGCGTTTTCCGCTGTCGCGACCCCTCAACCTGGTGACCCGCGGTGAGCCGGGTGAGTTGGCGCGGCGTTTCATCGACTTTGCCAGGTCGCCGGCGGTGGGCGACCTGGTCGACGAGCTGTCTTTTGTCGTTCCTCCAGCCGCGGGTTGAAGCGGTGGCCAGTCGGTCCACGGAAGACCGTCTGCTGATCTGGATTCTCTGGGGATGTGGCGCGATCACCAGCTCTGTCGTGGTGCTGGCGCTTGGCGATGGGTGCGTCCCGCCCGCCGGCGCAGGCGGCCAGCAGCGGCACCATCACTGCCACCAGAATCAGCTGTTTGAACCGCGCTTGCATGCCCCCTGCCCCTCGTGCTGTCAGGCCGCCCAAAAAGTGTAACGCAAGGGGCGCATGACGTCCCTTTTCGCGCTATATGTCCCCTATATCCCATTCCGGCGGCCAGGTGTGCGTCACAGCCCTGTGAGCGCGAATAGCTGCCATTCCCGAAAAGACCTGCCTGTTCCATGTCCTCAGAGCCCACGTGCTGATTTTTATCCGCCTAGGGAGTACCACCAATACCGCTGGGGGATGGCTATTGATCTCCAAAAATGTGTTGGGTGCGGATCATGTGTTACAGCATGTTATGCTGAAAATAATATTGCGTTTGTTGGGAAAGACATGGTTGCCAAAAGACGTGATATGGCCTGGATTAGAATTGAAAGATACTTTGAAGAGTCAACCAACAACGCTGGTTTCCAAACCAGATACCTTCCTATGTTGTGTCAGCAATGTGGAAACGCTCCTTGTGAGCCTGTTTGCCCTGTTGTTTGCAAATAATCTTGTACTTGTTGCAAAACTCATACTGAATTTTTACTTTCCTTCCAAGCTGCACTAACGATAATGAGGAATTCAATGAGACTAATGTTTACCATCCTTTTGTTAATTTATTGCATGAGTTTTTTTTCTTGCGGTTCCAAAGCAACCAAAACGAGTGTTGGCCAGGATGTGCTTGTGCCGGAAACGTCCGGAATCCCGGAGGAGGTGTTTTTTGCTACGGATAAAGGAAAAATCCTGACAGTGCAGGTGGCGGAGGAAAATGTTCGCGCCCACAGCCCTTACACTTCCGCACTCACCAGCGCGATGTTGCTGCCGGGGCTTGCGATAGAACAGGTCTTCAAACAGGCGAGACGCGATGTTCCCAGGGCAACCAACGAGAAGCAGACACCGTGGGAAACCAGTTCGATCACCGGGCGTTTTTACTTCACATCTGCGCCCGATGAAGTCGTCGAAACGGTGCAACCGCCGAGCAGCACGGACCGTACGGTGGAGTTGGCATTCTGGGACACGAAAAAGGACTCAAAGAACACAACGCTGTTTCGCAGCTATCTTGGGTCGGCGGTCATTTCCTGCCAGTGCGCGGCCCAGCCAACGGTGCGGGCGATGGCGAACATCGGGGTCATCATCGACACCGGAATGCCGAGGGCCTTGTAGATGATGCCGGAGTAGAAGTCCACATTGGGGTAGAGCTTCTTCTCTTTAAAATAGTCATCTTCGAGGGCGACCTGTTCCAGCTTGAGTGCCAACTCGAACTTGGGGTCGTTCTCCATGCCCAGGTGCTCCAGCACCTGATGGCAGTATTCGCGAATGATCGTCGCGCGCGGGTCAAAGTTCTTATAAAACCGGATCGCAATTTGTGAATATGAAACATCAAAATTTATAAGCTTTTAATTCATGACGCCTGGGTAAATGACCCAGAGTAAATGGGTAAATAACCCCATGAACCTGGGTAAATCTGAAATCTTGCTTTCCACTATGCTTATCAAAATTGTTGCATAGATTGTCATTGGAATGGTGCATCTTACACATCTTATGAATTTATAATCTGTTTTGTTTGTGGAAAACTCCTGAATTTGCTGGTATTAATAAATAAAAGATGAGAAGGCAAGCCCAATTGAGTCCAGGCTCGATTCGTCCGGCCGCAAGGTGGGGCTACAGACTTGCTGCCTACATTTTTTCCTATGTTGTTCACAGAAGACAAGTAAAATGAAGCTCTACTGTAGGGACACTAAGACAAAAGAAACACCTTGACTCTCTCTATACATCAAATTATTTTTCTATATATACCAATTGTTATCAGTAGACAAAACATAGTGTTTAAATAATCTAAATGTTGTCAAAGAAGAATAAGCCCCTTTCTTTTAACTCTTTGTTTGCACAATTGAGAGTTAGTCTGGTTCCATGAGCCCATGTAGGTGCACATGGTCGGTCGCTGCGTGCTGCCCCCTTCCGGGTAGCGATAGACGTAACATGCATCACAGAGCGAACCGGTCCTACCGCAGACGTACATGGCGATATCGTTGTTGCAGTGGTCACACATGGACCAGTGGCCAATGGGGGCGATATGGGCGTGGGGTGACACGCGGCGGACGGCAACGAAGAGGGTGAACACGGCGGCGAGCATGAGTGGAAAGCTGAGGACAACGATGAGGAAAGTGCCCGGGGGCGAAGCAAGCAAGCTTTTGAAAGACAAAATCGTGAAGGCCCGGCCCAGTGTCGGGCTTTTCATTTGGGGCGACCGTCTCTACATGGGTCGCAGTGTTTTTGGTTCACCGAAACGACAGGGGCAGTCCGCATGGCGAAGTTTGACTACGATCTTTTCGTTATTGGCGGCGGGTCGGGCGGGGTACGAGCGGCGCGCGTTGCCGGCGGTCTTGGAAAGCGGGTCGGAATTGCGGAGGAATACCGGTATGGCGGCACCTGCGTAATCCGAGGTTGTGTACCGAAGAAGCTCTTCGTTTACCGATGGTGAGAGGTCGATAGGTTTTAGGCATAGATGTCGATTGGGTATATTTAGAGCTATCCGATATCATCGAACTCATACTTTATCTAAAGACCTTGTTAATGAACGGCGATAAGCCGCCGAATTCAAATGCTTTTAGCTCGTTGCAAAACTGTTCTTCTGAATTCTATTGAATAGCGATAAGGAGCGACAATCCAAAGACGGGTACTGTGTTATTGCCTTACTTACGTGGCGCTGATTTGAAAGTTAATCGTTGCTGTCATTTGATGCGCTAAGGCGTGCCAGTTGTGTGCTCGGATCCCTGCATGGAGCATATCATGAGTCAGTAAGGAAAGTTTGGATTCATTGTTACCCTGATGATGTTCAAGACATGTCTGCTTGACTTTCCATGTACGGTACCAATAACAGATACACAACAAAACCGTATCGAGTGTCGATCCACCCGTTTTACCCACATGAACATAAAAAATACTCCTATTCACGAACTCATTAGTAGCAGCCGCACCGGGCTCGGTAATCCTAATAATGGGTTCTGTCCGTGTCTCATTCACAACAACACTGATTTTCAGACTATCCCTATGAACATGAAGTAATATTGCTTCCTGGTACGACATTCCATATTGACGCAGTCGAACAGGAAAATACTAAAACATACATTAAAGTATCTGTGATACCCAATATTTATCGCATTATTCTACTTGGAAATACAGGAACAGGTATTAATAGAGAGGATCTAGTTTTCCACTGAATAACTATTATTTTGTTGACTATTTGTAGGTAAAAGTTCATTTGGAAACACGCTATTAGCAGAAAACGTGTTCGAGACAGCTTTTTCACCTCAATCTTAACCGACGCTGGGCACATTGAACTGGTGTGGCTCGAAGGACAGACGTGGAGCGACCTGCAAGACGCGATGCTCGAAGGCCCGTGGCATGTCTTCCATTTTACCGGGCACGGTGGTTTCAATGAGAAAGACGGCGAAGGCTTCCTCGCCTTGACCGATGATAATGGGACGTTGTATCAGCTTTCGGCGACGGGGCTGGGGCGACTGCTGGCTGGGCATCCGTCGATGCGGCTGGCAGTGCTCAATGCCTGCGAAGGCGCACGGGCAAGCGAGACCAACCTCTGCCCCCCGCGCGAGGAGCGTCACGAAGAAGACCGCCCCGAGCCCGAGCCAGGCCACGACGACCTGCCCCGCCTCGGGGACGGAGGCCGCCTGGAAGATTCCGAGTGCGAGGCAGAGCGTGGCACCCGCGATCGGCACGAAGGGAACGCGGCGATCACCGGAGCGCCTGCGGGCGAGGATCGCCGCGCCGTGGACGGTCGCGAAGGAGACCAGGAAGATGAGGCTCGACGCCGCGCCCGCCGCCGAGACGTCCCCGACCGCCGCCACCACGACCGCCAGCATCTATATGTTAGAAACATGCGAGACCAGAGCAATTTTTCTATTTACAAGCAAGTTTAGATTGTTCTCTAAGAAAAGGTCTAAGCAATATTGTAATTCTGGTTCTAGTGAATATATCGGTAAAATTATATATCGGTAAAATTATAGCGAATCGTATAACTGGATTTTGTATAAAGTGAATATACCACTCGATGCCTTTTTTATGCTCTTTACGAATATGATAATCGCTTCTACCTTAAATTCAAATTTAAGCACTTTTTAACCTAACCTAACCTAAACTAACCTTCTTTGCGATAAACTTTTGGATATCTTGCGGATAAAACTATCCAATACATCATCATCCAAATCGAGTTCCGCATCCCGGGTCAATTTTATGGTATATGCTTTAAAACTATTATAATCGAAGATGGAAAAAATATCAGCTAATGAAAACCGGATAACATCGTCTAACAAAATCATATATTGATTTTCGCCCACATTGGGAAGAATTAAAAAACGCGACACTTCACCGGTTGGAACTTCTATTAAAGCGTAGCGTACGGAATCCGGATTTTGGTCTTTCAACATGCTGTTGTTGCCAGCTGCTTGCTGGCAAAGACGCTAAACGGCGGCTAATATTGGCGGCCGTTTTGCTGATTTCTTGCTGATCAAAACGAATTAACGGCGCAAATTCTTCGGTATATTCACACTTATAAAAAGAGACAATAAACAGCTCTTGTAGCTCTTTAGAGTTTTCCAGCTGCCGAAAAAAATAACTTAGAGAAGCGAAAATATCTGTCAGAGCATTGTCGCTGGCAAAGAGCAGACGCTCGGCTTGTTGATCTATGGTCTCGGCAAATTCAATATTCATGAGGTGGACTGTAAAACTCAACTTCAGCCAAATATTGTAGGCTCTTGCTCAAGAACAAGCAAAAGGCGTCCTTCTTGGCCTCAGGAAGATATATACACAGCTTTCCAAAATACAATATCACATTCATCAATTTAGTCAGAGGTCCACAACTTCTATAAAAACCACGGAGGTCAGATCCTCGCCCCTTTTTACAATTAATTTTATAAAAAATTCCACAAAGGACGTTTGCAAGGAAAAATAAAGAGCTACCCTACACAAAGATGAGCAAATATAAAGTCAAATGTACCGCTGAAATGCGTAAATCCAATCATCAAAGAGCGTGATGCACTTCCATTTGACTTCACGCCAGACCCGATTCATGCTGCAGCCTAGGGGAGGTATACCATGGTTGACATTCCATATATTGAGAAGAATCTAGATCCCAAGACACGGTTGCCTCGACCACGTTTCAGACCAAGCACCCGATTGCGCAAACTTGGATATGCACGCCAAAATTTGAAACATGAAGACGGCCAATGGTTCACAATGGGTGAAGCACGGGAATTTTCCAACCGTATTGAGATTGTTCTCATCTCCTTCAAAAGCTGTTCTTCTACCTGAGAGAGACGTTATCCCTTTTGATGCCCCTGTTCTTTCTTTGCTAGGGTGTGTTCTCTCAACCTCTTCAACTCTGCTTGCACAGCTGTTTGTTGGAGGTCAAGGCGGTGTAGGTGTTCTCCTTCAAGTGGTGGAGAAGGCTGCGGTGGCGGTGACGACCCTCGACTCACCGGTGGTGAGTAACGCCGTTTCCTTGCACTCTCTGGCAAGGGGAGGGCTGTCCCAGGCCGTTTGTCCAATGGTGTTGACTTTTTCCACATATCAGAAGTTAAAGATGATGTCGCTCTTCAACCAGGAGATGCTGTTGAGTTTTACCTGATAACCAATCAAAAAACGGGGAAGAGCTCTGCTTCCAATGTTGTCAAACTGTAAGTTCTATTTAAGTATATTGTGTAGAAATGGTACACAATTTAGAGGATATAATAAGTATTGGCTAAACTTTGTCATTACGGAAAGTGTGCCCCTTACTTATTTGTCTTGGTAATTAGAAAATCAATAGCTGGATGGTTCAAGTTCTTAAAGCTCCTTATTTAGAAAAATGTGGAATTTTTTATTTGTGCCACAAGGAAGATTACGAAGAATTTAAAGATTTTTACCAAAAGTTTCCGCATCGATTTAATGGTCTTACAGTAGGAAGAGAAGGCAAATTCGAGTGCAAATAAAAAATCTAGTGTATCTTTAAGCTGACAAAATATTTTGTCTCGGGTATATGTTGTTTTGTACTATTTTGTAGTACCAAACTATGAATTTGCCCAAAACAGGACAAAGTTGCTATGAATTGAAAATTTTGAGATAGTAATTTGTTTAAAGTATGGTACAGTTTGTATTTTGATCCGACACCACTTTCCTTTACACCGGTTTCCGACATTTCAAGATTTTCCGATACTAATATCTTTATGGCAAAATTTTGGCAAATACAAAATACAATATTGGGCATATCCAAATGGTTTTTTGAGTAAAGTGATTGCAACGGTGCAATTTTCGTTTTGATCTGACAACATTTTCGATAGGATTCAGTCTATTTTTCGAAACTCCGTGATATCGTTTTCGCAATGAACTATTACCATTATGATTAGTCAAAATACTAGTTACCAGTATCTAGCGATCAAAATTTATTTATGAATTATCTATTGAACCAAATTTAAACTGCAAATTAAGAAATTTATTTATTTCTTTATTTATTTATTTATTTCTCAAAATACATACTTAAAATTGTAATTCTCAGTAAATTCAAAAGATACAAAAAACTTATGTCTAATTTGCTTTTGGATTCAGAAATGATTGAGAACCGATCTGATCTTGTATTTTTATAACATAGGAGGATTTGTTCACACAAATAATCAGAGGATGCAGCAGAGTCTTAAGGACTTCTTCTACGTTGAACGATTACTCACCATTTTGAAAGCGTATAATGTTTCGAACTTCTGAAGATAACTGAAAGTTTTGTTGACTTGTGAACTATATAAAAACTTTTAGGCAAGACCCATCATAGCTTATAAACAAGCCGAAGGGAAAACTTGATTCCTTCGCTTCGCCACGTTTACAATGGAAGTCTATGAAGAACAAGTCACTAGTTTCCAGCCTCCTTTCTTTCTGCTTCTTTCGCACCAGCATGAGAAGTTTCTACGAAAATGCTCCGAAAATTGTTTTTTATTTTTCGGTGCTTCATCAACGACCAGTTTGACTAATCCATCACCCTATGCTACTCAATCGGTAAGTTCAAGACTTTGAAAACACTGATCTATTATCGAATTATTCTCAGGGTCTCGATGCAAGTTATTATCATCAATTTCCCCCATCACTTGGTTATCCATGTTATTCTCCTGCTGCTTATCCTTCTCCATACAATCTCAATTCATCAGCCACATCTCCCAATCAATTAAGTTCATCAATGAAAAGCTCACAAGGATATTCAGTTGATACTCTTCCACCGAGTATTCTCACTCGCTCGTGCTTGGCCACCTCCTCCGTCGCACACGTGTACGAAGGGGCGGCGAGAAAGAGCCCGACGATCTGGGACAGCCGCTTGCCAAGCGAGCCGACCCGCTCTTCGGCGATCTCACCGTCCGCCATCCAGGAGGCGACCTGGTCGAGCTGCTGCTCGGCAGTCAGCGGCTTGCCGTTGGTAGCGCTCCCACCCCAGAACCGAAACAGCTCGCGCGCCTCGTCGGCCGGCCGCGCGGCGAGCGCGTCGGCGATGCAGGGACGCTCCCGGCGCCCCTTTTCTGAGATATTGGAATATAGAAAACAAAAAATTTACCAGCTGCTGGCTTACGGGATTTTTATCATCGGTTATTTATGTTTATGTATGATAATAATAATTTTCCTTTATGCTTCTCAGGTATGTTTCTGGTTAGGTCTAATTGTCACAATTATAATACTCGAACATGCAAGGCGCTGTCTGCTCCAATTGCCATCACTACAAGCTGTAAGTTCTCCTTTGTTTATCGAAGAATAAAATTACGGAATAGTAACGATATGACAATTAATGATATAAAAAAGTTCATTTTACTTCGAAATAATTTTACTTCAAATAGAGCAACTAAAGGGGGAGCATTATTCATTCAGGGAGGAAGTATTGTAATTGGAGAAAATAATACAAATTCTATTGGTTCTGGTGGTTATTTTATCGAGAATACTGCAACAAAAAAAGGAGGAGGAATTCATGTTGCTAATGCAAATAAATTTTCTTTATTTCATGGTTCTTTTGAAGGTAATATCGCTACTCTTAATGGAGGTGGAATCTTTATTACTCAAATTCTCTCCGAGTTTGAAAGTCGTGGTTCTAGACCTCCGGTAGGATTTGTTGATTCGCATCTGCAAAAAGCAAAGATTTACCTCAAGTGAATTGAAAGTATATGCGTTAAAAGCCCCTATTACAACCCGGTGGTCCTCCAAAAACATCTGTTTCATAAAACACGCCTCTTCTTCAAATATAATCCACATATCTTAGGAGGAGTATGAACTATTTTGCAGAATTTAAATGAGAAAAAACCAGTTTAATTTAAAATAAAACAGTAGAACAAAAAAAGTAATAAAAATTTAAATAATAAAAATCCAAATATTTCGGCCACCAAGCGCGAACACGACTGTCTGGTCGCCGTTTGCAACAAACCGTTCGGCCTTGTCCGTGCCCGTGAGGTTGCTCGTCGGAACCTCGGTCGGTAGTTCGGAGTTCTCGGTCTCCTCTGTCGGCACGCTTTCAATCACCTCGCCATCGTCGTCGCTCGATGGGCCGGAAAGCTGTGCACCGGTTTCGGACGAGGCATCGGTCTCGGAGCCGCTTGAGGTGATCAGGGAGGCCAAGTCCCTCGAGACACGGTACTCCGTCCCATCCAGCTCGATGAATTCCTTTGCCGCGGAAGATTATACGGAAGAACAGATCGCGGCAGGCGAACACATTGATGATTTCGAGTTACGGTTTGATCCCGGTGGCCGACTGACGCACGGAGCCATGGGCGAAATCATCTTTGGTGGCTTCAGTGGTCCGCTCGGCGATTTCGATGGCAGCGGTGTTCTGGATGTTGCCGACGTCAACGACCTCGCAGCCAACATCGCAGCGGGAAGTGGCGACTCGGTTTACGACTTGGACGGAAGCGGTGCCGTGGACGGGAACGACTTGGCTGTATGGGTGGATCCCGACGGGCGCCTCGCCGCTGCCCTCCTCGACCATGCCCAGGCCAATGACGACCGGCTGGCCCTCGTCGTCGAGGGCCAGGTTCCCTGGGCGGACCTCGCCGTGGACCATCTCCCCCTTGTGGAGGGTGACCAGGGCGCCGAGCAGCCCCGACGCGATCCGCGCGGCCTCCTTGGGCTCGATGGTGCCCTTCTCGCGCAGGAGCTGCGCGAGGGTCTTGTCGGGGCACGGCTCGAGGACCATGTAGAGGGAGTCGTCGGTCTCGCCGAAGCCGCGGGTTGAAAGACGCGCACTTGAGCCCGGACTTGATCACGCGTTTACCACGGCAATGGAGCGAATTGATCCACGAGGCGCGCGATTTGGATTGTTTGTACGATGCGTCGCTATCGCTGCTCCGATCCAAAGCGGGTCAGTTGAATTACAAAGTCAAAACCACCATTCACAATGGGCGGTTCAATCATCCGTCACTGCCCAAACCGATCACCCAACTGCGAGGCGTGGTTTCGGCGGATCCGAGCGGAGTGACCATCGAAGCTTCGCAGGCCATGCTGGGGGACGCCGATTTTTTCTCTGTGTGTTTTTGTTTCTTCTCCTGCTTGTTTGTCTGACTCTTTGTTGGCCTGTGTGTTTTACTTTGTCTGACAGAGCTGATGGGTGTCGGTGTGTGTGTGTGTGTTCGTGTTTGTGTGCACTTGCGTGTGTTTTCACTTCAGTATTTTTGCCTCTCCCTCCGTGCCTATCTTTTTTACTGTTTTTTCGTTTATGCCATTACATCTGACTGTGTGTGTTCGTGTGTGTGTGGTTATTTCCGTGTTTTTTTTTGTCTTTCTCCATGCATTTGTGCGTCGGGCCCAAGAAGCTTGCCGACCTGGGCGATCGGTTCCTAGATGCGGTCAATAACACCATGTGATGGGTGTTAGGACCGGGCGAGGGCAACGGCAATGACGATTTCCGGGACAAGGATGCTGTTGATCGCCGCGGCAGCCTTGTTCGGCGGCGCCTTCACCGGAAGTGCCCTTGAAGTCCTACAACAACGGTGCCTGGATCGAAGTGGGCCTGTGTCATCGGTAATCGACGCTTGTATTGCCTTCAACGCCGATCCCGGCTCAACGGCCGAACAGAAGTCGTCGACCGATCGCTGCCAATCGGTCCACGAGAGGGCCGGGAGAAGCCACCTGTCCTGCTCCCAGCCGTGAAGCGTGAGTCCCTCGATGGCAGGATAGTCGGAAGCGTAGTTCTGGAGGATGGGAATGTAGAGACGCATCAGCGCCTGAGCCGCGCCGTCGTAGCGAACGAAGGCCTGATCGCGGTCCTCGGGGACGGGCAGCCAATGATCCGCGTCGCCGCGCCGGCCCCAACGCCACTGCTTCCGGTGGCGATCGAAATCGCCCAGGAGCATGTCGAGCGGGGCTGGCGCATAATAGAGAAAATTACCTTAAAAACAAATTACATGAAAATTCATAAGAAATAATAAGTTAAATTGAAAAGATGTATGTGGAAGGGAAATAGCACAGTTTTTTAAAGGGTTATATTAAAATCAAAAGGAAACAAAAGGTTTGTAAGCCAATCCATAGTCATGGACTTTATTTGAGCAATTAGGATTGATTTTTGTATGAAACCAGAACTGATGAGCCTCTAAGGCTTGTTGCTTTTAGCAGGCTTTTGATAACTATTTTTTAACAAAAGTGGAAGAACAAAGAACACAAAAACTTGAAGAACGGAGAAACCTCAAACTCCAAGAAAAAGAAAAGGATAAAATCAAACAACAGAAAAATACACCAAGGAAAATTTCTACACCTAAATCTAATTTATCACCTCACAACAAGAAATCAGATTCTGAATTTTCACTCCTACTTGAATCTGATACGGTAAGATCCCTAGAAATTCTAGAAACAATTCTACTCCAATGGAAACTTGTATCAGTAAAACTAACCAAAGTAATGAAATACAAAGAAAAGATGATTCAAAATTTGCGACGGAAACCCGCGAAGAGCTGTATTACGACAAGGACAAGCTGCTCGCGAATGGGGATCGTTGGGAACGGGAAATCGCCCGCAACATTGAAATGGATGCTCCTTACCGTTAGGAGCTAACCGAACACATTCGAATTATGCCCGGCAATCCGGCTGGGCCCCGCGTTCCGGCCGAACGGCCACACGACAGACAGGTCTTTGAAATGATCCTGAAAGCCCTTTTTTTCTACCTGTTTGCCGGCGTCACATTGGCGTCAGCTTTCATGGTCATCGCGTCACTTGTGAAGAACGGTTCGAAGATACGTGCTCGGATGTCCTCGGGGATGCCGGGGCCGTTGTCTTGCACGCGTACAGTTATGGTGTTGGTGTTTCTCTGCGTAGCCACCGTGACGGTGGGAGTATAGCCTTTGTCACCGCTGTTCATCTTCTCATGCACAGCGTAAAACGCGTTGTTGAGCAGGTTGAGCAGCACGCGGCCCATGTCCTGCGGTACGACTTCGATCTCTCCGGCGGCCTCGTCGAAATCGCGGTTGAGGGTGGCGTTGAACCCACTTTCTCGCGGTAGCGTGTCGTAATTCTTACAAATTGGAAAAGGGTTATGGAATCCGAGAAGATCCTGTTGCCGTATTCGACGCCTTTCAAACCTTATTGGGACTCGCTGAAGATGAAAAGGCCAGCACCAGCTGAAATTTTGAAGAAAGGCTAGACGGCAAAAGCCTCGGTAGGTTACTTTTAATTGAAGTCACCAAATCCAACTTAGACATGACAAAGTACGTCGACCAAGGCTATGAAAAAGCCACCAGCATCTCAAGCTTGGTAAATGGGGCTCCTGGCGAAATAAAGGTCCGGCTCATTGTACGGCAGTCCGTGATTTCTGGATATCGTCCCCAAGTGGGATGGCAGATTTCGCGAAACGTCGTGGACGGTCTTGCGGCCCCCTGGGTAAACTGGACGCGAAGTTCCTCAACAGTCCTACTCATCCGAGCCCTTTACCAAACCGTGGTTATCGACATGACTCAGCGAACAAATCGTCGCCGCTTCCTGCAAACGTCCGCCGCAGCAGCAAGCGTGCCTTTTCTGCTTCCCTCCGTATCGTCACTGGCCGACGATGCCAAATCCAAGTCCCATACCGCTGATCGCCGCTGATGTTGGCGGTAGCGGCTTCTTCCGGCGTCGCCACGCGCGCCGCTTGTCCAGGTGCCAACGCCACGGATACTTGATCGTCCCCTTCTGCAACCTTCAGCCAATAGCGGTAAACGACTGTTTCATCCTGTACCCTCACAGCTTCGACAGTGCGGCGGTCTTTGCCAAATCCGATTACCAGTCGTGGAGGAGGGACCGACTCCCCGATCCCTACTCGCACCAGGCTAAAGTCAGCCAAATAACGCCCTGGTGACAGATGGTGCTCCAAATAAAAAGTTGCAAAACTAAAATAATCAAATAAAACAATCAAACCATATGAAAGGGTTGTTAGATCTTCGATGTTTATAATGACAAAATGAGCATTATTTCAGTAAGGACAGTTTCCCTCTGTCTAGTGGATAAAGTGGTAAACAACAAAGCTACAACACAACAAAAAAGGTTGTAAAACAAAAACAACCTTCTCGGTATAATGACCAACGGTGTACGTAGCACAGGTGCCCATCTCCTCATTCTCTGTCTTCCATCGGGAGGGCTATACGTGCCTGGTCTCGTAAAACAAACCAGGAGAAAGTAGAAAAAATAAAGACGTTAGTACTTTTGCTTAAATTATTGGGAATACATTTTGTTTTTGATTTTTGTAAAACGAAATATTAAGATTTTCCTTTTTTTCAGTATGTATTGTGTTCTAAATAAACACATACAGCAAGAAATTATAAGACAAGAAACGAGAATACTTTTACACTCATTTACTAAGAAAATAATGGAACCATGGCGTACGATAAAAAAAGAAAAATAAATGAAATATTGCAGGCGAAGTTAACACGCGACGAAAGATTGACCAGACCGACGAAGGGACGGTAGATAAAACTAGATAGACAAACCAACCATAGAGACGGAAAGAAAGACAGACAAAGCAGAGATACAAATAAGACAGAACAGACGGAAAGAAAGACAGACAGAGAAGACAGACCAGACCGACATACGGACGTGACAAACAGAAGTCTGTGTGTCTTTCTTATTAAAACTCTGCCGCATGTTTGTCTCTTCTGTCTGGTCTGTCTTCCTGTCAGTCTATTTTATCTGCTCTGTCTGTCGCTCTGTCACTTCTGTATAATGATCAGGATTACTCAGATTGCCTCGGAAAAAAATTACAAACCTCGTGTAAAATCACGAGGATTCCTCGGGAAATGAGAAAAATAAACGTTTCTAAGGATAAAATGAAATAGGAATATTTGGCAGTAACTTGATGTAACATAGAAAAGGGAATGTAATTTAGATAGAAATTTGAAAACGTAATAGACGCGACAATCCTTTTTTTACAGCAAGTCGCGTGCCGTTGCAAAGCTTTGGCGGGTTAATATTTCGCAACAGGATTATTGGTAAGCCTATTTTAAAAGAGCCAATAGAAATTAGTTTACAAAGTGGCACTGAGCTATACCATGTTCAATATCAACATGAGCGGCTTGGCGATCAGCTATATCGCTAAACAAGACAGTGAAAAAGTGTCATTTGTTCCTACGATCCACTTTGTGACAACCACACCGAATTTCAATAAATAAACACTGCCAGAACTCTGTCAAACAGAAAAAAAGACTAGGAGAAAATTATCATATTTTGACAGCTAATCTACAACTTCAGTTTCCTCATTTGAATGGTCTTTTATAAGAGAACAGTCGCATACTAGTATTAGATGTTGGTCAATGTGAATGTAAACCCAGACATCACAAAAAAGTAGTAGTAAAAGTTTTACAAAATAAAGGCAAAAGACATGGGCTAATAACGGGCTAAAAACAAAGCTGAGAGACCCGTGGCGTTTTGCAAAAAGGGCATAAGTCCACTTGTTTTCCGAAAATGAATTAAAATGGTTTGAAAGAGTTCGAAAAAATCTATCCATTGGTATATTTAAAATGGGCACATCTTTAATTTTGACCGAGTTATAAATTGTTCCAAAAGGGTTTCACTCTATTTTATGTTTATGTTTTACTATGTTTAGACTTTTCTATTTGCAACGTTCTTCCTGAGTTCGCAAGATATTTAAATTCTAGCTCATGTAGCGAAGTGGCAACATTCAGGAACTGGGAGTAGATGGGTATGTTTGAATGTAACCATAGAAGCTGGGCTTGGGAACATAAGATAATTCACGATAATAAAAAAATTCATCTCAAAATTTTTTGAAGAATTGATAAGCCTATAGGAAGTTCAGTTAGCCTACTTTCTCCCAATGGCTTTGTCTATGCCATGCTGCTTTGCCTCACACAGAGACTACCTGTCGGCTTTGCTCTCAAGAGCCGTATCAATTCTTTCATCCCTGGCACCAAATTAGTAATTCAAAAATCAACTGATCAACGTTACGAAACAACGAATACCTTGTTCAATAGACAGCGTTAAATTTTTTAACTATTTAAAATTGTGCAGGCATGAGCCTCACAGAACTAAGGAAAGAAGAATATGTTGAAGCAGAGTGAGAGGAATATAGTTTATTTCTGGGTAAAATTCTAGATGATTGACTTCTTGCTATCTTGGGCATTAAATTCATATTTTTTAATAATATCTTTTGGGGACGTTAGATGGATGACGTAATTTCACTTTGAAACTATGGGGGAAATGAACTTAGGGATTTTTTGGGTCACCTTAACACATATGATAGGAATTTACAGTTTACCTTAGAAATTGAAATTGCAAATAAAATCTCATTCTTAGATGTTCTAATTATTCGTAACTTAGATGAACTCAATTTTACTATTTACAGAAACCTAACACAAAACAATAGATATTTACATTTAGAATCAAACCACCCCCCACTCAGACCGAAAAAATGTCGCTCCTTGCGGGAAATGGGAAGGCGGAATTTTCTGGCGACGGTCAAGGCCCTGCTCAAAGTGGATTAAATTATCCGTTCGGTGTCGCACTTGACTCCCAGGGACATGTCTATATCGCAGATACATTCAGTCATCGTATTCGAGTTGTCGTGAATTAAAAGGTTATAGAAAACATGAATAAAAAGTCTGCATATACGGTTGCAGTAGTTGGTGCCACGGGAGCGGTGGGAACAGAAATGCTCTCGGTGTTAAAAGAACGAAAATTGAACAACTTGAGTGATGTTGATTTTCCTTTCTTGAAGAATGTGGAAGAACAAAGAAATAATTTTGAATCTTTACAATCTGATATTCGTTTGACAATTTCAGTTGCTGGAAAAACTAAAGCTGGAAAAAGTTCTTTTATTAATTGTTTGATAGAATATCCACAACTTTTACCAGAAGCATTGAACTCTTGTACTGCAAGAATAACAAAAGTTTACTATTCAAAGAATTTTGTTTTACAAATTGGAGAAAAACCAGAAAGGGTTTACAAAACTCTTGAAAAGTTCGAATATGCATCGTTATTTCTTGTAATCCTGGTGAAAAATGCAGTGCTCAGCTGCTTTAGTACCCAATTGGACAACAACCAGGCGTGCCTTATTGTTACTCTTTGTTCTTGTGCTCTCTTTCTGCCCCCATTCACCTTTCACTTCACTACAGATGGCCTGACTGGTGGAACCCCCCTCTGAACATGCTATTCTGGCTCGAGCCCGTAAGGTGTGAAAAGCACAACATTCATGGCTTGGTAACTTGCATTTGAAACATTTTCTTGTTGCCAGCAGGTTGGATGCTGCCTGCCGAGGTCTCGGAGCGCGTGCTGGAGTGGAAGGTCAGCGAAGGCGAACAGGTCGTGTCCGGCCAGTTACTGCTGGAGCTCGACCCTCGCCGGCTGGACGCCCGCGTCCGTCAGGCCGAGGCCGAGCTGAACCAGGCCAACGCCCGTCTGGAAGAGCTGAGCAACGGCGCACGCATCGAACAGATCCAGGCCGCCAGCGCCAGCCTCCAGCAGGCCAGGGCCGAACGTGACGAAGCCGTGCGCGACGAACGCCGCATCAGCGCCCTGTATGCCCGTTACGCCGAGTCGATACCGAGGGTCTGCACGTTGCCGGCGTAGTCGACGGAGATGGTCCAGCGAAGGTTCGGGCCAACACCTGAAACTGTGGTGCACTCGATGACGCTGTTGGCAGTGGACACGGAGCACGTCGGGCGGTAGATGCGGCTCGTGTTGTAGCTGCTGTAGTAGGTCGCCGTGACCGTGGCCGCGGCCGCGCCGTTGCCCAGTGCGTATGCCGTTGGCCCCATGTTGGTGCCGTGGATGTACACCTTCTCACCGCCGCCCGTGACCTGGGTCGTGGTCATCAGGACGATCCGTTCTTTTTGTATCTGGCCTACAACGCACCACACGCACCCGACCAGGCGACTCGGGCCCACCTGAAACACACAGAACACATCGAATACGGCGGTCGAGCCGTTTATGGTGCGATGGTGGCCGGGATGGACGCGGGCATTGGTCGCGTGGTCGACGAGATCGAACGACAAGGATTGTCCGAGAAGACTTTGGTGATCTTCTACAGCGACAACGGTGGACGTCGTGAGCACGCGCGAAACTTCCCGTTTCGTGGTCACAAAGGCATGCGCGCCGAGGATCTGATTGGCGCGAAAGGGTTTCAGCACGAAATCCGACACCCCGGCCCGGAGCGCCGCAATCGCGGTCTCGAGATCGGCATAGGCGGTGATCAGGATGGTATCGGCAAAAAACCCGCGCCGGCGCTGCTCGGTCACCCAGTCGAGCCCGGTGCCCCCCGGCATGATATTGTCGAGGATCACCAGATCGAAATGATGCTCGTCCAGCGCCCGCGTCGCCTCGGCCGGTGACCCGGCACCGGAGACCCGCTTGACGCGCGGCTCGAGGATCTTGGCCCTTGGTCTAGCCCCCCCAAAGGTTTTTCTCTGGACCCGCCCCTGAACACTCTAAACCCCCAGGATACGGCTTTGCCTCCAAGGTTGACACACCTACCCCCAGGAAGGGATACCCCATGCAAGGGATTTAAATTAGCGAATTTGCCCATTGTTAACATACACGGATTTCTATTGGTAACGAGGGAATATTTGGTCCTGGGTCTCCATATAGGGTTAGGTTATTATTGTGAATCTTTAGGAAACGGTGAGAGGGATGCCGAACACAATCAAAGATTATGTGGTAGATTTGTTGCCAGCGCGGATCAGTTTACTGAAGATGGACCTAAAACTTCGTATAACATCGGCCGGATAGGAGGGGGGACATCGGTAAACTCCATCCCCTTTGTTTCGTGGATGGAAATTGATATGCGTTCGGAAGATCCGGATCGATTGAGTGCCATCGATACGTTGCTGCACACAGCCATCGAAGAAGCCCTCGATGCGCAAAATGTTGTCCGCCGATCAGGGCCGCTTTTGAAAGTTGAAGCAGAATTGATTGGCAATCGCCCTTCGGGTAAGCTGGTATATAAATGCTCAAATATTGAGTAGACTTAAAAGTTTAAGGGTCATCCCCACTATAGAGAGGTGAGAAAGATGAAGATCATTTTAAAATTATTATCCTACATGGCCCATTGCCTTAAAGACACTATGACCCCCATCATTGGAAGGCCTAAACCATGTACTAGGATATATGATATTAGACGTACTCATGAAAAATTAACTAAAAGCCACAAATGAAGTAAGCCCAGATGCAAAGCAGGAAAGCCAAATATTAATTTGCCAGCCCCGGTCAATTGTTCTCCACATCGGATCTTAATAAAATTTGATATTTAGAAGGACCTCGTGTCTCAGAGCTTTTATTTTAAATCCCTACCGTATCTGGTGATATTGGGGGGTTAGAGGGAGAAATGGGAAATCTTGTGAAGCACTTAGAGCGGAGAGATCGGGATGAAACTTAGTTGGAAGAATAAGCACAAGCCCTACATACGTGATTGACATAACTGGACTGAATCCATTCTTTTTGGGAGAGTTGGGGTGGGGCGTGTTAATTCGAAAAAATTAGAAAAATTGAGGTATTTTTTAACTTGTTAAATAATTTTATATCTATTCACTGTCAATAAAAAGGTTTCATCCCTATTTTGAACTGTTTTACTTTAAATATTCGTGTATTTAGTATGTTATCTATAACTGAAAAATAAATGAATCTGAACATGAAATAAACTGTAACTTAGGAGTAACTACAGCTATCAGTAATCAAAACTTTGGAGAATGAAGTTCTGACAGTCAAATGATTTTCACAACCCCAATAAACCTTGTCTCCCCTACTTAGCCTCCTCGGCAGTCCCAACATACTCGCCAATCCATGATGCCCAGATGGTCGTTCCGGGGAAAACAACTTTGTCAAGTCAATTTATGCAGGTCTCTGACACGCCTACTAATTTTCATTATCCTAGCACGTCCAGAAGCACCGAACTCGCCAAAGCACTGGACCCCCCTAATTCCCCCAATTACGTATATACGACATTTGCTTATTCTACCCACCAAGTTTCATCACGGTCTCTCCACTCTAAGCGTTTCTCCAGACTTCCCGTTTTCCTTCCAACTCCCCCAATATCACCAGATACGGTCGGGATTTAAAATAAGAGCTCTGTAAAAAAGAAAACAAAAAAAGGAGAAAAAAATAAAGTTGAAAAAGAAAACTAAAAAAGAAGAAAAAAAACTAAAAAAGGGTATAAAACTAAAAAAAAACTAAAAAGAAAAAAAAGAAAAAAAAAAGAAAAAACACAAAAAAAAACTAAAAAACTAAAGTATGATTTTCAAACAAGGCGTTTCCAATAATGTACTTTTTGGTTTGACGTGACTCTGTTTTTAGTTGATATGGGTTATTTTATTTCTTAGTTTTGGAAGTGATCGTCTTTGATCAAGAATTTGTGGCACGGCAAACTGAGCAAAAAGCTGAAGTAATAATTTACCCAATCCTGAAGTAAGTGTACTTGTATCTTAAGTTGTGCATTAATTACTTCAGCAAAAGTCATATTGTTTTTCTAACACAGGAAAAAGCATAAAGTTTTCAGAATATGGATTTCCAAGCATTGGATATAACTAAAATACTAAAAAAATGAATGTCTTATTCATTTTTTGTCCCTCCTTTTTGTCTTTATTTCAATTAAATTTGTTTTGTTAATGTTGTTAATATTAATTGTGTTTAGTCCCTTAGAACTTTTTACTTATTATGAACGTTTTTATTAGTAAAAACATATGTAACTTACGAATTAACTTACGTAACGAACTTCTATATTCGTATGTTTTTATTACGTATATGAAGGTGTTCACCCCCTTGTCAATGCCTCGCTCTTTACACTAAAGCTTAATTTTTTCCCCTATTCTTTAAGAATTACCCCTGAATTATCAAGGCCGTAGAATAAATAGTTGAAATTAATAAAAATTACTTTAGCGTAAAGGGCAAGGTATTAGGAGGAGGTGAACCACTCATATGATGTAGTAAACACATACGAATATAGAAGTTTGTTACGTAGGCTAATTTGTAAGTTACGTATATTTTTACTAATAAAACACTCGTAAAAATTAGAAGTCTTTTTAAGTAACCAAAAAATTGGAAGTAACCTTCCCCGCTCCTTTTTTTCAAAATTGTCCGATCAAAATTATGAGAAAGCCATTTAGCCCAAAAAAGATAAATTAATATGCAATTTTTTTTTTATTACTATTCATGTGCAGAGAGCCAAAATCAAAACATGCATTAATTCAAAAACGTTCAGAACAATATTGAACTCGTTGAAAAGTTTCTCAATTAAAATATTGATGTTAACAAGTTCAAAGGCTTTCTGAAGGTCAATGGAAATTAAATTTAGCCAGAAATTAGGATTTCCGAGGATTTTCCCGATGTGGTCAACAAGAGAAACGAGGTAGTGGGAAGTAGAAGTTGATTTTAGGTTTCCAAATTGTTTCAGGAAGTAGAAGTGGATTTTAGGTTCCCGAATCGCCTCAGGTCAGTAAGACGTAGGATTGTTTCCTTTAGTCAATCTACAAGAAATCCTTCATAGTCCAAATACAAATCCTGTTGTGTATCGTCGGATTTCCTCGAGTATATTCAAAGTGTTAACAATATCCTTATCATTGTTAAAAGCAGCCCATCAACTCTAAAGACAACTCTAAGATTAGCTAGGCATCTTACAAACAGCCAAGAATATTGAATTTATTGATCCTCTTGGTCTACCGTATTCGTTCTATGCGCCTCACATTAAGAACTTTCTTGATCAAAGTGGAGAATCTGTCATTAGAAATCGAATACAAGTACAACATTCATCAACCAAACGCTGGGGTTAACTACAGGATTAGCTAATGAGAAGGCAAACACCGCAATAAGAAATTATTCCAATTTTTAATATATACAGTTAGAGAAATGAATGAACCATTTTAGCTTGTAAAATGTTAGCTGTTATCACACAGTCTTGGCAGAACTTTTCATTAAGAAGTAATGATGCCTAGGCTATTTAAAAAGATGGACTTTTAACCGAAAACTTTTATTGTAAGTGTGTTACTGTTTATTATTTTCTTTGCTGAAGACGGCCCTTAGACATAGGGCCGAAATATTCAAAAAGATTTTTATGTCCAAGGGCCGTCTTCAGCACAATACGAGAAAAAGAGAGAAAATATTTATATATAAATAAACTTACATTAAATTGTGAGAATTAAAACTAAATAATGTTATTTAAAAAAAATTTTAAAAAAAATATTAAAAACAGCCCTAGCATCCTTACTTCAACGAAGTTCAACCAGGACTGACAGAAAGAATGAAGTGAGAATATAAACTCATTCAAAATTCTCAAAATAAATAATAATATTTCTTTGAAGAGGGACTTAGGGGAATACTCACTAAATTCTTTATCGACATAAATTCGTCGATGATATATTTGTTGGTACTTGAGTATTACACGAGAAACACTCGCGAAGTGATGTTTGGTTAAATTCTAATGAAATAAAACAAAATATGATGGAAATATCATACTTTATCAGCCGAACTTATCGAGCCGAAGCTAATTGTTTGGTGTTAACACCATGAAAAGCGGGTAATGTCTCAATTTTACGATCCAAATTCTCGATTATTTCTCGTATAATACTTAAGTACCTATTTTTATTTATACTCTATCAGATGTTTAGGGTCTAAGATGGGATCAAAGTAACATTAAGCAACTTGCATGACGTACAGTTCTTGCACTTTAAATCGAAGTTGCCACGTAAATAACTAAATTCAAGTTTTGAAATAAACAAAGTGTTAAAGTAACAATAAACAGGTTCCATAGGTCAGAGCCATTTACTCCAGGTTGGGGACGGAGGATTCAACCGCAGAAGCACAGTTATTTGGTCTTTGAACTTTTTTGAACATATTTTCAATCTGAAACTTTTTACCGCATGGCCTTTCAAAAAGTGGGGCGTGGGCTAGTTGCCCACTAAAAAGTTGTCAACAATTACTGAAGATACTTTTTTAACTAAATCCAAATCTAAATATTTAAAAAATAAACTTAAATTGTGATCCTGAATAGAAAATTGTTCCAACAAAAAGCTATAAAAAATCTCATTACCCCCCCCCACTCTTTAAAAACAAACGACCCAAACAATCAAAGGCCCTAGGACACATCAGCTTTTTTTTCGTTTGTTTTTCTTTTAGTGCGTATTTTTCACTGTATTTTCTCTTTTTTTCCCCTTTTCTTACTCTTTTATAGCACACATACTGGTAGTTTCGACCCTTAGCTAGTAGAAGTCCTTGAATATACATTTATACATTTATCTTTTTCCACTATTTATCAAAAGAATTGTTTTATGTACTGTTTCATCAGAACTGTTAGTTCTTTTTTAATAGATGCATGACAATATGATTTATAAAAAAGAATTTAGATAAATAAAGAATTCAATCGTCTTTTTTTCTAGCACCCCTATTTCAGCTTATTCCTAGAAAGAGGTAAGGGTCTAACCTCTGCGGTTTTTACGGAAAGTGTGGACCTTAGGCCGTATTGACAAAGATGGACCGAAGACTGTGAAGCTCTTGGCAATGTAGCATACACGATAAAAAATTATTTATTTAAAAAAAAAATTATATATTTTTTATGTGGTCAAAAAATACCAGACACAGTCAGGTTATATATAAAATTCAACAACAACCAGATTTTTATATAAGAAAAAAAAAGATTATAAATAAAGTCTATACAGCTAGCAAATACTACCTGAGTAATATAACAAGAGCTAAGAGCTCATATGGCACTTGTGACGAGGTCGGAAGAGCCAAGAGCTAAGAGCTCATGAAAGTTTTCTGAGTGCCATATCCTAGTTAAAATTTATTGTAAAGCTCGATTCAATCCTCCAAATCTCATGTTGCAGTAAAGCAACAGGTTTAGGTTTTTTGCATAGTCTGTTAGACTATAAAGAATATGACGACGACATCGCAGAAATAGCCCTGACCAACTTTTCGAATCATTTGTGTTATTTGAATGCAGAGCTCGTGAAATAATCTTTTCCCGATCCCACCATTACAGACGACGAAAAGTTGATTGCTCGGTAGCACCAATGAACCATCAGAGCACACAAGCGAAACTCTAAAAAATGGAATTTCGATACCAATAGCAACATCAAAAGAATTACATTTTTACGCTGATTTTAAATATATAGGCTTTGTCTAGTTTAGTTTTACTTATCAAAAGTTAAGAGCCTGATAAAATTTGTCTTATTTTAGAAAATAGGGGGGAAACTCCCTAAAAGTCATAGAATTTTAACGAAAATCGCACCATCAGATTCAGCGTATCAGAGAACCCTACTGTAGAAGTTTCAAGCTCCAATCTACAAAAGTGTGGAATTTTGTATTTTTTGCGTCCTCAAAGACCTATTTATTAGATTCTTCAACTATGCTGAACAAAATGGCTATCTCAAAATTTTGATTCGGTGACTTTGGAAAAAAAAATGAGCGTCGGAGGGGGCCTAGTTGCCCTCCATTTTTCGGTCACTTCAAAAGAGAAATAGAACTTTTAATTTCCGTTAGAATGAGCTCTCTCGGGGCATTCTAGGACCAGTGGGTCGATACGATCATCCCTGAGAAAAAACAAACAAACACGCATTCATGATCTTTCTTTTGGCGAAAAATACCAAATTTGATCCATCAGAATTTTTAAATTCCCTGGATCTCTCAGGGTTTCCACCACACATGCTACAACTAAAAATAGGCGTAACAATAGTACTGTTGCGAAATATTAACCCACCAAAGCTTTGCAATGGCACGCGACTTGCCGTAAAAAAAGGAAAGCGTAATAGAGGCAACAATCTTGACACGACCTTCCGAGGGTGAGGCTGTTCTTATTCCTTGCATTACCGTGATTCCAATGGATCTGCCTTTTCAATTTAAAAGATTGTAATTCTCAATTCGATTAGCATTTGCAATTATTTAATTTAGTGCTTTTGCAAGGATGCCAGTACAACGTGAACATTATTAAAACTTATTGTGTCCGAAAAGACACATGGAACTGAAACTAGAGAAAATTATCGTCATTAATTTTTTTTTTTTTTTTTTTTTTTTTTTTTTTTTTTTTTTGTATTTGACTCGCCAAAAAACATCAAAATTCAGTGCTACTTTTAGACAAGAAATGTGAAGTGATTGAATTCATAGAAAAAAAAAATACATAGGTACTTATGGGGACAACTTGTAATCCCATTTGCTATCCCCGATCAGATCTTAATGAAATTTTATTTAGAAGGAACTTGTGCTTCAGAGCTCTTGTTTTAAATCTTGACCAGATCCGATGGCAATGGGGGGAGTTGGAGGGGGAAACCGGAAATCTTGGAAAACGTGAAAATTAAGGTATCTTTATTTTACGAATGGGTGATCGGATCTTAATGGAACGTGATATGTAGAAAGATATTACGTCTCAGATATTACGTTTTCAATTTGAACCGGATCCGGGGACATAAGGGGTTGGAAAAGGGAAATAGAAATCTTGGAAACCGGTAATTTCATTTGGTAAATGGTAATTTCGAAAAACTGGGAGATCAATTATACAAGGTGACATGGAAACTGTGCAAGAGCATGGCCCAAATGAAGTCCCAAAACAGCAAGTTGAAAGTCTCCTCCATGTAGCAAATGGTGTGCAAGTTGCAACACAAACAAAATTATTCTCTAGTGTGAATCTCTGTCTAAATAAAACTTTAGTTTTTGGTATTTTACACACTGATCAAGGAAATATGCAATGGTACAATGAACTAATTAACAAAATAGGCTGACAAATTCGCTTGATTAATGTCAATATAAAACCAAAGATATTGTATGTTTTCGGCTTGTGGTTGTTATTAAATAAAAAAACGAGTTTTTTTCAACTGAAAGTAAGGAACAACATTAAAACTTAAAACGAACAGAACCTATTACGTATAAAAGGGGGTTGCCCCTTCTCAGTACCTCACTCTTTACGCTAATATTTGACTTTTTGTTCCAATTATTTAAGAATGACTCCTGGTATGCAAGAACCGTTTAATTATAATTAAATAAAAAAACGAGTTATTTTTAACTGCAAGTAAGGAAATGCTGGATTATCTAGACCGCAAGCCCAAGGCGCTGTCCGGAGGCCAGCGGCAGCGGGTTGCTCTTGCCCGGGCCATCGTGCGGACGCCGAAGGTGTTCCTGATGGATGAACCCCTGTCGAACCTGGATGCAAAATTGCGGGTGACCATGCGGGCGGAGTTGAAACACCTGTCGCGCAAGCTGCAGATCACGACAATCTACGTGACCCACGACCAGGTCGAGGCGATGACGTTGGCGGACCGGGTTGCGGTGATGAAAAGCGGTGTCATCCAGCAACTGGAAATCGGCGCGCGCGACTTTGACGGCCTGGTCCAAGACGCCGCCGACCAGTGGTCCGGCCTGCTCGACCGCATCCGGATCGAAGGCGCCACCGACGCCCAGCGCCGCACCTTTTACACCTGCCTCTACCGCGCCCTGCTCTTCCCGCGCGCGCTTTACGAGCCCGACGCCGACGGCAAGCCGCACCACTACAGCCCCTACGACGGCCGGATCCACCCCGGCGTGCTCTACGGCGACAACGGCTTCTGGGACACGCACCGCACGGTCTACCCCTTCCTGGCGGTCCCAGTCGGTCGTGAACACCCGCCGCCCGTCGTAGTGCAGCTCGACGTGGTAGCCGCGGGTGTTGGCCGTCAGCGGCACCGCCACGTCCAGGCTCAGCACCGGCGGGGCTACCGTCCCGTAGGACAGCGGGTCGACCTGGTCGACGCCGACCGTCACGCCGCCGCGGGCGAGCACGACGTCGCTCCCGCTCAGCGCGTCCTCCACCACGACCACCTCGAAGGGCAACGACCCCTGCTGGGCGTAGAGCCACTGGGCCCGCTCGTGCAGCCCCTGCACGTCGTGCGGCTGGAGGTACGAGCCATCGATTAAAACCAGGCTTGGCAATAATGCGCTCGCGATCCAACAGACCCGGCGCTGTATCAGCGCCAGCTTCACCAGCAGTGGTCATGTTTCCCCCCTTTGGGACTTGTGCTACAGGCTTTGCCTGCCTTTATGTGTTGCAGTACGAGTAACGGCTTGCTCCTGAAAGAACAAGCTCTTGCCGATATTCCGCAGCCGGAATAACGTCAATACGATTAACCGCAAAGCAGCGGGAAGTAGAAAAGAGAATGAGCGATAAAGAATATTGAAATTCCAATCTTCTTGTTTTTCTCTAATACTGAGTCTTGGTGGCATTTCTGGGTTTTCTGTGTTAATTTTCATACCCAGGAGGGTATCTTGATGCATATTTTGAGAACCTGTCCATTTCATTCTGTAAAAGGACTCACCTGGTATTTCTCCATCAATTGATAATATGTCATCAATAAAAGCAAAATTAAATTTACATTTACGGGCACGTGCAATCTCTTTATTTCTTATTAAACTTTCAACAAATTGCATTTCTGCAATGCCCCGAAATATATTTGGAGTGTTGGCATCAACAGTAATAGTGACTGTCGCTGGTTCACTTTCGTTTGAGTCGGGATCAGTAACCGTGAAATCAAAAGTGTCTGCAGGTGGACTGGTGTAGTTGAGAGCAGAGGTGTAAGTGACCTCGACAGAAGTTTCATTAACCCGTGATGGAGCAGAAAGGGTTCCACCCTGAGCAGTCGTGGCCGGAACATTAAACACCAGACCAGGAAGACCTGGCGCGTCGTCGGATGCGGTGAGTGTGATGGTGAGCGGATCGTTGGAAACAGCGGTAACGCCTGGTGCATTTATTAGTAGTTTCCGTTACAATTAGTAATTAAAAATTTATTGATCTTATTGCCAGCTGCTTTATTAAGAAAAAGATACTATTTTTCCCTATTACTATTTATTCATTTCTTTTCTTATGTAAGTTTGCTCCTTCTGAAAATAGCTAAGCTCGTCCAAAATAAGCCTGAATGTCTTACTTTGAACTAACAACAAAACAGTGATGATACCTAAGAAAGACTAGGATAAATTCATTAAAAAAAATTTCTCGTTGCAAGCCCGACTGGGCCGAATGATCGCCGAGCGGCAAGCCGCAGATTGCCCGGATGTGCTGCTCGAACTGCGACACCGCGCAGGCGGCCTCCGTCCAGTGGCCGGAATTGTGAACCCGCGGCGCGAATTCGTTGGCGATCAGCGTGCCGTCCTCCAGCACGAAGAACTCGACCCCGATCACACCGACATAGTGAAGCGCCGTCAGCAGGTCGAATGCGGCCTCGCGGGCCGCCGTGGCCGTTGTTTCCGAAACCGCCGCCGGCACCGTTGACGTTGCCAGAATACCGTCACGATGCAGGTTCTGATAGCCAGCCCCAAACCACAACTTAGTCCCCAAACGGAATAATAGCGAGTCGCTTCTAATTGCCTGTCATGGATGCGACCGCGAAACCATAGCGCCGACTCGCCCTTGTCGGATATCAGCGTCGGGCCGGGCCGCCGCACGAACCATGCCGCGTGCTGGGGGCCGGCGGCCACGTTTCGAGGGGGCGTCATTGGACCTGCTGCAAACCGCTGTCCTGGCATTGGTGCAGGGCATCACCGAGTTCCTGCCGATCAGTTCGTCCGGGCACCTGGTGGTCACGTCGGCGTATGCCGTGCGGGTCTCGAGACCCAGCATCGCCCTCGAACCGATAATCACGATGCGGCCGAACGCTGCTTTTTTCATGGCTTCGAGCGCGCCCTGCGCCAGGAGAATACTGGCAGACAGATGCAAATTCGTCAGGTAATGAAGATCGTCGAGATGCACATCCTCGAGCAGATTGGGTCGAATCACGCCCGCGTTGTGAATGATATTAGTAATCTCGAACTGGGCCGCCAGTTCCGTCATCGCTTCACGTGTCGCAGCGACGTCCGCAAGATCGACGGCGCCGCGATGCGGGAATCACGCGCGATTGAAACGATCCCGCAAGTCGACCGGATCGAATTCCGCGTCATGACCGAAAATCCGGTTTGCGGTTCCCAATGGAATCCAGGACAATGAGTGCTGTTCAAGACCTGTTTTCCACACCGTTTCCAAAGCGCTATTCCGCAAAGGGAAGGTGATGCAGCGCTCATTCCGTTTCGCGCTCGCCTGGCTGATTTGCCTGGGATTCGCCGCCCAGCTGGCCGCCGCCGATTCGAAGTCTCGGTTGGACCCGTCCCAAAAGGTGATAATGTGTGACAACGGTTGATATAATGAAGCCCCTTCAAACAACAATAACTGGTATCATCGAGTCTGGGGTTGAACGTCTTTTTATTATCAGTAAATTTCAGATGCATTATGGACCATGGGCGAACCCAGCGACAAATTTCGGGGGGAGATAGATAAATTGGCTGAGAGATGGCAGTACTGGTTAAAAAGGATAAATGAAATTTTTAGCGTATGAGGTACATCTTTTATTGAGACAATAGTGTAAATACCTAGTTATAAAATAAAATCAAGCCACCTTGGATAACTTAAAATTTAATTTTGACCTACGGCAGTTTTTAAAAGAAAGGTCTTCTTGCTTCTTATTAAATGTAGGAGGCACTGATGCTGCAAGAATAACATAGAATATACTTTATTCTTAGCAGCTGCGTTTTCTGCGATACCGAAGAACTAGAGCATAAAGCAAAAATGCAACACTGTCCATGTAAAATCGTCCCTCTGCATCTTACTGTATCTCACGGCCTGCAACCAAAATTGGGCTACTGCACGAACTCATTCCGAGTAACAAACGATTACAAATTTTGTTTTCTAATGTTATCTTCAATTGTTTTTATAATCGCAAGCGGTATGTTAAATCAATTGGCTCTCATGTTATCTCCAGTTGCGTTGGCGATTGTTTTTTTCTACTCGTTTACAAAACGGTTTACTTCGTTATCTCATTTTTTTCTGGGGATGGCATTATCAGTGGCGCCTGTGGGAGCATGGGTGGCCATAAAGGAAGAGATTTCTTTGGCCTCTTTGGTTTTGGGAGCGGCTGTAGTTTTTTGGTTGATTGGGTTTGATATTATTTATTCCTGTCAGGATGTATCGTTGCTATTGGTTACCGTACCACCGGTTACCGACGCCGTTAATGCGAATGTTTCAATCATCTCATTTAACGCGTCATCAATAATCGGGGTTCGAGCAAATAAGGTTGTGGTTCCGGAGGAAAATATGCCGCTAGTCGCGTCCGTCCATACGGAACCATCGAGCGACACTTGGATATTATCAGTACTCAGGCTACCATAGTCAACTGCATTTCCTAGGGCACTGCCATCGGCCAATGCGAGATCGAAGGAAATAACCTCTATACTCGGGTTGGATAAGTTGACGAGGGGACGAACCCCCTCATATACGTAATAAAATCATGCGAATTTAGAAGTTCGTTACGTAAGTTAGTTCGTAAGTTACGTGTATTTTTACAAATAAAAACTTTCGTAAAATTAAAAGTTCTAGGTGCCTTTTTAAGTAACCAAAAAATTGAAGGGTAACTAGGCCTATTCCCCCGCTCCTTTTTTCTCAAAATCGTCCAATAAAAACTATGAGAAAGCCATTTAGCCAAAAAAGTAAATTAATCTGCAAATTTCGTTTTAATTATTCATATGCAGAGTGCCGACTCCGAGCTCACGACGCAGATGAAGTCGGTGGGCGAGGTGATGGCGATCGGGCGGACGTTCAAGGAGAGCTTCCAGAAGGCGATCCGTTCTCTCGAGATCGGGCACGTGGGCTTCGACCCGCCGGAGCTCGCCGAGGGCGAAGCAGGCGAGCGGCAGCTCTGGGCCCAGATCGACACCCCGCGGCCCGGCCGGCCCTGGGCGATCGTCGAGGCGTTCCGACGCGGCGCCACCATCGAGGAGATCTTCGACCGCACGAAGATCGACCCCTGGTTCCTGATATTTACTCAATATAGAAAATAATCAATGACTTAATGATTTTACTCAAATTTTAACTGGAAATAAAGAAGGAAGTATTTCTCAATTGTGATGAAGTAGTTCAGGAGTATGATGCGTATTTGATTCATCAAATTTTTGAAGCTGTGACTTCCAATAATTACAATATTTATTTAATACAAACTGCCTATGACATTCATAAAACAAACTTTAAAAAATACAGCATCTTTAGTCCTTGCTGTTTGAATAATTGGTTCAGCTTACGCTGCTATTTCTACAGTTTCTTTGTGGCACCGTTACGGCCCCATGGGCCGTTGCAGACCTCGAATACGTTTGGCTTTCCTTGACCAACTCAACTTGCAGTTCGCGGTTAAGCTTGATGATGCCCCATTCGTTTGCGGGAAAGAGTGTCGCAAAGGTTCTTCCTTGCACTCGAAAATCCAGACGGTTCACGTCTTCACTCTGAGAGCTTTTCGGAAGGCTCAGAGCGAGTTTGCGGAAGTTCGAGGGAGTCATGATTCAATCCCCAGCGTAGACCGCGAATTGTCATAACGGCAATTCTACCAGGCGGCGCGGTCCAGCACCTGAAGCAGACCAGCGGCAAGGTCGCGGTGATGGGTTTTTGCATGGGCGGCGCGCTGACCATTGCCGCCGCGGTTCATGTGCCGGAGACCGATGCGGCCGTCTGCTTCTACGGCATTCCACCCGCGTCTTTCGCCGATCCCGCCACCATCAAGGTGCCGTTCCAGGGCCACTTCGCCAATATCGACGACTGGTGCACGCCAGCGGCGGTCGACGAGCTGGAGGCGTCGATGAAATCCGGTGGCGTCGACTATGAACTCTTTCGTTTCAGTCTCAGTAGTGACGGACCCCACTTCGTCGGGTGGATTGGGGGACGTTGCAGCTTCTACCGTTTCTTCAGCGGAGTCTACATTACTTGGCGCCGATGCTCCTGATGCGTTTTCGAGATCAGTTGCAGCATCACCATCAACGTCATCTTGCTGGGCATTGTCAGTGACTTGCAGTGCGGCGTAGGCTTCAGTTGCTTCGAGGCCTGTCGCTCTTGCGGTTGTTGTAATTGAGAGAAAAACGGCACATGCAATGTTCAGAACAATCGCGCACTGCCGAAACGGTCAGAACACTTTGCCTTTTCAACAATTATACCGGCAGTTTCTTTAGAAGAGACGACAAGTTTCCATTCATTATTGCCACTGCGTAGCTCAGATACATTGCTGCCAGGGCTAGGACAAAGACTGTAAATAAATACTTGGCCCTCAGTTGGGCCTTTTAGCTCTTTTGGATGGTTTTTTAGTATTACTGCATACGAGGGTTTGGGCATTGAGTCATGACTTTGTGACTGGTCAGAGAGGCTACCTGAAGAGTTAGATGTGCTTGCCAGAACGCTGTCCAATTCGACGTAATTCTGGCTGTGAAAAATGCGCGGATCGCGCCCATCGTAGGGCACTTGAACCCCCAGAATAGAGGCCGTCAGAAACGGTTCGGCACGATGCGCGAGGATCGGGCGAAACCCCCAGAGCGCAAAGCCTTTTGCGGCGTATTCCTCATAGCCCAGGCGCCCCTCCTGCGCGTAAACTGTTTCACCTGTGTCCTTGTCGACATAGGCGCCAAACAGCAGCCCCTCTTCCGAGATCACATTGGAAAAATCCCACTTTAACAGCACGCTATCAATGGTATGCCCGCCGGCACGCCGCGCCCGCGCTGGCTTCGGCGGGCGGAATTCGGCGATTTCGTCCCCTTCGGCCAGCAGGTCGCGGCGCAAGAGGCGGCACCGCTGGCGCGTCTGCTGATCGTGGTCATCGGACTGCTGTTCGGCGCGGCGTTGACATGGGCATCCGTGTCTCAGGTCGATCAGGTGGCCACGGCACCCGGTGTGGTCCGCCCGGTCGGCAAGGTGAAGGTCGTCAACCACCCGGACGGGGGCCGGGTCGCATCGCTCCGGGTCACCGAGGGTGAACGGGACGTTCTTGATCAGCCCGGCATCGCGCAGCACGCCGCCCGCGTCGTCGGCCTTGATCACGAAGCGTTGGCCGCGCTCGGTCGCGGTCACCGATCCGCGCACCGGCGTGCCGCCGTTCAGCCTTGCCTGAAATGCACCGCCCAGCCCGCCCTGGGTGGAGAATTGCCCGCGAAAACCGGTCAGGGTGATGCCGTCGGAGATCTGCAACCGGTCGGGCGCCAGCGTCAGCGGGCCGGAGGCGCTGCTCGCCGCGCCTCTGCTGCCTCCTGATCCACCACCGGACACAAATTTGTAGAAACCGGAAAATGCGGCACACAACAATAATTGAAGGCAATGAACAGCAGTAATCTTCCGATACTTTATTCCTTCCGCCGTTGCCCATATGCAATGCGCGCGCGCCTTGCAGTGTCTGCCAGTGGCATACCGGTCGAACTGCGAGAGGTAGTGTTGCGCGACAAGCCGGATGAGATGTTGATCGCCAGTCCTAAAGGAACGGTGCCGGTTTTGGTGCTGGAAGAAGGCAAGGTGTTGGAGGAAAGCCTCGATGTGATCGATTGGGCTTTCCAAATCTTCCATCTTGGAGCATGCTCCTCCACCACAGAAAAAGACGCCCGCTATTTAATTCACAACAATTACGAGTTTAGTAAGCATCTTGCCCAGTGGGCTCTATCGCATGGCATTCGCTTTACCTATGCCTCTTCTGCAGCCACCTACGGAGATGGCAGCCAAGGTATGGATGATCAAAGCGAAGACATTCAAGCACTACGCCCCCTTAACATGTACGGCTACTCTAAGCACCTTTTTGATCTCTATGCTCAAAAACGTGGATTCTTAGACAAGGTGATCGATCTGATTGTGAAATCCGATAAGAAACAGTCTCCAATTTCCGCCTCATCGGTCGAAATCTGTGAGCCCTTTCCCGAGGGGCACCTCTATCTCGCTGCATTGCTGATCTGGCATTCAAAGATCTGACAACGGATCCACCGCAAATTCGTCCGACTTTCAATCTCAAATCAACTGTATTGAACGCCTCAGCTCGCTGACGGTTTGCGTCAGCCCCTGCTCACTCAGGCAGCCAAGATATTCTTCTGGTGACTTCGGCGGATTCTTCAGTCTTGCACGAGTTTCTCTCACTAATTCTTCCTCACAAAACAAATCTTCCTTCACATCCAAGGTATCACAGACTTTCGAAAAATGTTTATATAACGAGCTAGTTCCTCTCACATGGCTAAATCAAATCATTTTCTATTTGAACTAAATCCCTTATAATTCCATAACTCTCTATGAGCGGGGAGGAGGGAGAAACTTTTATGTACCAACGTATAATTTAAGGATCGGCTAGCCAAACTAAGCTTTTATTCGAAAGTTTGGTTTTCACGTTGCTATTTATCTCTTACGTCGGTACATATGGAGGCTCGCGCGTTGGATCAGCACCCATTTCCCGGGCATGAGCTGCATAGTTGCGCCCAACGCAGAAAATCCGGTTAACAGGAAAGGTTTCGGATGAACCGACGATTGGTACACCGGCTCTCTCTTCAATTGAAAAGGCGAAATTGGCCATTCTACTAAGCGCTCCAGACTGATTACATAGTACCGGGGAAGGCACCACCATCCAGTAGCAGATTTTGACCCGTAATGAACCCCGCTTTGTCACTGGCAAGAAACGCTGCCGCTGCACCGAACTCTTCCGGAAATCATGCCGAGGAATCACAAGAACAACGTGAAAACAGGCTAACGGCTCAAAGAGAAATTACCAAAAGAAAGCGTGGCGAGGAATCAACTGAACAACGTGAAAAAAGGCTTGAGGCTCAAAGAGATAATGCCAAAGAAAAGCGTGCCGAGGAATCACAAGAACAACCTTAAAATTATTGCCTGGCATTCAGGTATAGCCCAGTCGATGATTATAGCTTGAGTAGATGTGTTCAAATCGGGACTGTATCTAAAATTTGTCCCTATTGCAGGGCCTTGAAATTCTAACTAACAACAATCAAATCTTTGTAGGTGATTGTGCATCGAGGGCAGGAATCAGCTACATATAGTTTTGAAACAAATTATTGTTAGTTTTTTCAGGAAGATGGGTGAAAACCAGTATCATTATTTTTTGTTTGGGAACAGTTTTGAGTCGAGAATGATGGAGGAGAATGTGACCACGATAAAAAAGACTTTAAGAAAAAAAAATATTTTTAGAACTAGGCTTCAAGGAAAAATAAGAAATCAGAAGCTTTCAAATTTAGCGGATTTTTCAAGCAGTTAATGTAAAAAGGACATGATGGAATTATATTAATTGATTTTGACTTTTTCAAACAAAATAAATACAAAAAGTGCAGTCCAAGTGGACTTTCATTTACCTTTATCCGAACGTCATTTGGAAATTGATGTCATTAGAAAATCAATTAGCAATATACTGCATTTAGGTGGACACAAATCGCCATTGTAGCCCAAATGAAGAACGGGAAAATCTTTTCAAGATGTTTCAACGACGGTTCATATAGTATGTTTATTTTTTATCTTTCACTATGTTCCAAAAAGAGCTACGCGTTAATGCAGGTCAAAAACTAGAATTGCGAGGTAAGATTAATTAAACTTGAATGTGAGACTAATCATATGAACTGCAAAAGGCAGAATTTATGCTAAGCCAACAGAGACACGATGTTTTTCTATTGGTAAGTTGTGTTAGTTAGCAGCGATATGTCAGTATAATCCAATAATGCAGATTGGTATTCTTGAGATTTAATTTTAGACTTACAACCAGGCTGAAAACCATGAAGAAGCACTTATTTGAGGTCCAAGACACTAATTGAGCAAAAATATTTCTTCTTGTCAATTAACTAGAATTTTACCTAAGATTCTAATGATTGCATATTGTTTCTTTATTATTATGAGAAAACTACATCCAATTTTTAGCTGTCTAAAATCCCCTTTGGTAAATGTTTACTTTTGTTCCAAGTGCTCTAAAGTGCATATTACTGCATATAGCAAGACTTTGATGATTACATATTGTTTCTTTGTCATTATTAGAGAAGCACTTTTCTATTAGTCTTGCTTACAGATAACATTTCCTATAGAGCAAAGCATATTAGTCCATGAGCCATGCAGGCAGCTCAGACCAAGGCAAGCCATAACTTAAACGAAAACAGCTACGGTACTTTTTACCCGCTGAGAATATCAACCCTGGTGTAATGCTGATCCCCGCCTCTAGTGCCAAATGGAATAACTTTACCGCATCATATTGGCTACCAAGGTCAACCCAGATAACACAGCCCCCTTGCGGGTTACTAATACGCGCACAATTTGGCATATATTGCTGCAGGCACCAAATCATGCGCTCTTTGTTGGTGCTTAAGCGCTGTCTAAGCAAACGAATGTTACGGTCGTACTCTCCGGGAGACAACATTCGCGTGATTAAGCTTTCCCGTCGATCGCGCTTCCGTCAAAAATCGATCAAGTGCGTTCGACTTGCTCGAAATCGATACCGGCAAGACTTTGATCGCGACTTCTCGTTCGATCATTGGATCAAAACCAAGGTATACGGAGGCCATCCCGCCCTGCCCTAGCTTCTTCTTGATCACGTACTTACCAAGAGTGTCTCCCGTCTGCAATTCTGGCGGCTCACCCTGATTTTCGTCCTCGACAACTTCGAAGTCTTCCGAATCAAGACCTTCCGGCTAAAAATACTTTTATTTTATAATTATTACTATTACTATTATTATTATTTTTATTAATAAATTTAAAAGTTTTTTTTATTATTAGTAATCCCAAAATGTTTCTTGTGTATTTCTTAACAAATTAAACCTAGTATATTATATAAAGGTGTATTATAGCTTTCTTCAATTAAAACTTTTGGGTTAGTTTTTTATTTTATATCTATGGGAGACCCCTTTAAATTTTTAAAATTTGTAGATTAAGAATTTTATAATTGTAACTAAGATGACATATTATTATCCTCTGTCGGAACATGAAGAAAAATCTGTAGAAATTTCAATTAATCCCTCTCCATCTGAGACTGACAAGATGGCGAAGATGGATTGTACACAATCTGAAGTGCATCCAGTTGTCCTTGGGGTCCCACAGAGACCTGTTCTGAGTCCAATTTTTTCTGGCTGCTTATTAATGATAAACCTAATTGTATCCCCAATTGTTGTTTTAGCGTTAATAGCATGAATAATAGTTCCTGGAATGAGACAGTCTCATTATTTGCTGATGAAACTGTCAATTATCCTAAGTCTTATTATCAATCGGGAATATGAAGCTTTCAAAGGCATCGAAACTCGGCTTCTCCGAATCGGCCAGGCCCTGTACACCCGGTTTCGGGGTGTCGATTTGACTGTAGAACACGAAGTCGTCGTCGACCATGTCGTGTAGGGCTTCAAAATCCCCTTTTTCAATCGCTGAGTAGAAGCTACGCACGAGTTGTTTGTTGGCTTCGAGTGACATTCTGGTTTTCTCCTTTGCGTATATTCGTTGTGTTTGAATCGGCGGCTCCGCTTATAGCGCGCAGGTCTCGCCGTCCTTCACCAGTTTAGTGTATAAAATAAACAAAAATTTTAGTATGGGACCTTTGGAAACGCGATGATACCCTTCACCAACAAAAACGGCTATAATTTTAAATATTCTCTTTTGTCTAACATAAACATCAGATCTAAGTTTAGAGGGAAGAGTACCAAACCAACAGCACATTACTAGAGCCATCTATTTCCCAAAATATATTATGATTTCCTGTGTTTTACAAAATGTCACCTCTGTACGAAAATATATTCTTTTCTGTTTCAAAAACTTTCACTTCATGAAGTAGTGTTTAATATCTCAAACAGTTAATACCTCAAAATTATTCCAATAATGTGCACTGTTTAGATATTTGATATAGTCAGTATGACTAATTACTTATTTATAATTGTATTCCCGATTAATACCCTGACAGGGATACGCTGGGTATAAAAGGTAGGAGTTTTTCTTGTGTTATGGGATGCTCACAGCGCGGGGAATAATAGGTTGCAAGAAATTCTGTGTTTTGGAAATGCTTCTGTGCCCTAAGGAAAAGGAGGATGTCCAAGGCCGTATGCAGGGATGAGGGGGTCCCAAAAAACTAGAAGGCAGTTAGGTGCCCTCTCCCACTCCTTTTTTCCTCAAAATCGTCCATCAAAATTTTAAGAAAGCCATTTAACCAAAAAAGTAAAATTAATATACAAATTCTGTTTTAAATATTAATGTATGTTGAGCAAAAATCAAAACCTGCGTTCAAAAACGTCCAGAAATTAAATAAAAAACAAGTTCTTTTTAGCTGAAAGTAAGGAGCGATATTAAAACTTTAAACGAGCAGAAATTATTTTGTATACGAAAGGGCTGTCCCCCTCCTCAAGATTTGTGTCCCGATGTCCCGGTCTGTAATTTCGTCAGTCGACAAACATGACGTCAGTTGACACACAAAAATGACGTCACTTGACAGACATAACACACAGACAAACTATTCATATATATATATATATATATAGATGTCGTATTATCATACTGCCAGTTATTATAATAACTACCAATCATACTGATAATTAGAACAATATAATATTTTTAAAATAAAATCTTATCTGAATATTAAAAAGTGTATTTCCTTTTCCGCTTTTTTTTTCTTGCAGAAGATTTGGGTGCCCGGATGCGGTGGCGCTGCGCCGCGACGTCCTGGTCGGCGCCAGCAGCCAGGAGGCCCGGCGCCTGGCGGCGCCCTATGTCGAAGCGGGCTACCGGGGTTTCGCCGAAGAGGCGCTGCTGGTGGGGTCGGTGGCGGAGGTGGCGGCAGAGCTGGCGGGTTATCGGGTACTGGGATTCACCGACGTGATCGTGCGCAACATCAGTGCTGATCAGAGCCAGGCTCTGGCCACCATTGAACGGCTGGCGGCGGTCAAGGCGGCCCTGGCATGAGTGAACCCGTGTCGAGATCGCGAAGATCACCCAGAGCAGGAAGTCATGGAAGACATCCATCTGTTCCATGATCGGCGAATGCGCCTCCTGGAACCCGAGCTGCCAGGGTGTCGGCTGCTGCGCCGCTGCGGGTGCCGCCGTCAACGCGAACAGAAGGCCCGCAACTCCGGCCGGACCGGCGAAGCCGGCGGCGCGTTTCAAATAAGAATAGATTGTCGTCATTCGCTCGCTTCCGTCAGGACACCGCCCGCGCGATTTTGAACGCGCCACGGAGATCCCCCAAAAAACCCCACAGAAATACATAGAAATATAGTTCAAGAGCGTACCTAAGAGCATGCTTATGGGCCATTTCATAACCAAACATTGTATTGGTTATAGCTAGATTGTCATACCTACAAAATTGCAAAAATCTGTAGCCATTACTGTTTTCTTTTCCTGCACCAAATTTACCTAGGCTAGGATACCATCTATCCCTATTTCTACCGACCTGGGCGTTATAACATCCTAGTAAAATATTATATTTCTACCTGTGATCCTGTCTATTTCCTCCTGTAGTTGTAAGTAAAATTTATCTGCTCACGGAAGCGGGGACGAACCCGAACGACGGGATCCGCCGTCCGTTCGAGTACGCCGTGCTCACCGAGGGCCCGGAGCTCGGTTCGTTCGATCTCACCGGCCAGGTGCGCCTCGACGAGAAGGCATCGGTCAACAACCGCGATGTGATCATCGTCTTCGGGTGGAAGTCCGACACGGAGTACTACTACGCGCACCTCTCGCAGGACAATTCCATCTATGCCCACAACGGCATCTTCAAGGTGAACGGTGCCGACCGCGAGCGGATCGACGACCAGTGGGATGATTTGGAAGAATGAGAAATCGATTGTCGAACTTCTAATCCAGCCTGAGCCCTTTGGTGACCGAAGCGTTTGCGTCATCGCTTCCAGCCTCGAGCATCAAGAACTCTTGATGCCGGGACGCCGAAAACAGTCGAAATGAGCTAGGTTAATAATTGCCTTCAAGCATTTATATCGAGACTTGTTCGACGTGCCAAAAAGGGTCCTCATCGATTCCGCCTGAGCGGAATCGCACACTCGAAATGACACAAACAAGGATCAGGCGAACACACGTCGATTGGCACGGTTTGCTTACGTATGCAAATTATTTCTTTGGTTGTTACGTAACGGGGAATTGTTTAAGTATGCAAATGCATACAGGTGCTTGTTATTTAATAAGGTCTTTTTACTTATACAAATGCTTTCTTGGCTTGTTAAGTAATAGGGATTCAGCAAATGTTCTCTTTGGTTTTTACGTAATTGATTTGTATTTAAAAAAATGCAGGTATATGTTACATAATGGGTTTTGATTACTTATTCAAATGATGTCTTTGGTTGTTACGTAATAGGAGTGGTATAAGTGTTCAGATATGCTGAAGACGGCCCTTGGACATGGGCCGAAATATTCATTCAAATTAGATTTCCACTGTCTTAAGAAAAGAATTTGCGATTGTTCCTCTTGCTTTTGGTGTTTGTTTTAGTTAAATTTGAAAAAGTCAGAAATGGCATTGGATGAAATTTTAATAATTTTAATGAACTTAGCTTCAGGGTCAATCGAACCACGAAAAGGGGGTAAAATAACACGAAAACGGGATAGAATAACAACACTTTCCTTCTAATTAAAACTGTTTTTTTTTTTTTCACAAACAGTAGAAAATACTTAAAATTTTAAAATTAGTTTGTTTTTTTGTTTGATAAAATCAACTCGCTATGGGATTAAGCTTACAAGTTTGAAAGCAAGAAAATACATAAAAGTAATAAAAAACTGATAATTGCAAAAATATTTATTCATATTTTGACAAGAGATTACAACAGTACAAAAACCTTTTCGAACGCAACCAGTTATATAATATCAGTAGGAAGGGATTACAACAATTCAAAAACCTTGAAAAAGAAAAACTTTTTAAACGCAACCAGTTATATAATGTCACTCCTCATTGTTAATAACATTTCCGTACACATGACTGGAGCGGTAGTAGTCCAGGATATCTTGCGCCGTATAGTTCCTGTACATCCACTCGGGAATTGCATCCTGGGCCTCGACAATGTCAAGCGTCCGGGCAGCGGATTCAAAATAGTTGTAGCGAATGACAACGCCTGTTGAGCGCGTTTTTAACTGCGCACAAACACACGTCGATGTGGCGGGCCCAAAATAGTTGCCCTCTACAATATTGTATCGACCCGGATCTGAAACGGCCTGGAAATAGATCTGGTTATTGGGATGTATGCAGACACTTTCTGGTGGGATTTTAAATGGGGAGAATTTTCCATTTGGAGGGAAATTTCCGCGGATAAACGTTACCAGGATAAATTTTGCACTGGGGAATTTGCCAGAATTCCTACACACAATTCTTTTAATTTGTCTTACTTTCTATTTAGTGACTCAATTTTGCACGTGGAGATGGTGGAGGGAATTGTCCCGGGGAAATTTTCAGTTTGGTTCGAATTATATGGGGGATTTTTCTGTGAGAGGGGGTTTCTCGTATGAAATACTCTCGGGGAAGGCCTCGGCGATTTCCACCGTAAGGTCGCCCTGCGCCAGCAGCGACAGGCGCTCACTGAGCTGGCGCACCACGGCGGTCTGCTCGGCGTCCTTTCCTTCGGCCTTCTTCTTCTCGGCTTCCTGCATCTTGATCAGTTCGCCGCGGAAGGTGTTCAGCGCCGAAGCCATCTCGCCCACCTCATCGCGGCGGTTCTGGCCTTTGATCTCGACACTGTTGTCGCCTTCAGCCAAGGCGCGCATCGCACCGGCAATGCTGCGCACGCCCGAGGCGATGCTCTTTAAAACCTTATAAATTGGGATTGAGCCATGTTGTAAGGCTGAAAACAATTTTGTTGTACTTCATTCAAACAGAAGATCTATTTTGCAAGGTTTCACTTCTATAAAGCACATATTTTTAATGGTCATTAAAGGTCAGGACCCTCTAGAGGGAGAGGGAGTAGAGGTAAGTACTTCAAAATACCTTCCCGGGACATACTTCAGCCTGTAGACCCATCCCTGAAAGCTTCATTTTCCTAACACAGGAAGAAGTCACTAAACTACAATTTTACCAAACAAATGCTAAAATGCGCAATAACCCGATTATATAGAGGGGGGGTGTGTGGATATTGTTACATTAAAATACTTTCTCGGCGTAAAGGGTTTAAAATTTAATTTGTGCGAGAAACAGTTTTTATATTCGGAAGAGACATAAAAAGTAGGCTTCGAGCGGTATGTTCATTTCAATCGAAGGTCGTTTAGGTGAATTTTTCAATATTTAACAATTGGAATGTAAAAGAAAAACACAAAATTGAGCAGGATTGAAAGACAAGCAACAAATTTCAGGTTTTGGGGGTCCAATGATACGAAGTTCCCTGGTCTAAGAAAGATAATAGTACATATTGCCCACATCGCTTTACCAACAGTCCATAGCGCAATTTCCAATCGAATGAGCCCCTTTCGAAGTTTCTATGATAACTCCTTCTATACGAGGCACCCTGGTCAAATAATAATAATAATACATTGTGCCCACATCGCTCTTTACTTAGGCAGCGCTATAACGCTGCCTATGATTAATGAAAGTCTGCACTTTGTGTAAGTCTTTAGTCTCCAAGCGAGGAAAGTGAGGGGGATTTCGTGGTTTGCACAACTTCTCTGTTTATTTCATGTAAATCCCCAATTTTATAATCCCCAATAGTTATTACAGGAATCTTTAACTAAGGGATTATTACTAAGGGAATCTTTACCCTTAGTTATTACAGGCACCACAATACCGGTACAAAACGAATCGGGAACCAGACTCGAATTTTAAGTTACCTGATATAGAATTTAGGGGTACGTGACCAGACCATTACTACCTTACTGTAGATCCATATCATATAACAATTGACACCACAACTACTACTACTAATAAACAGCAGCACCCAGAGATGGATCATCACTCATGAGAGTGCTGTGGGGATGTGGGCGGCACACCTCTGCTGGTTTACATAAATGTATCCTGGGAGCGATGAGGAAACGGATTCCGATCCATTAGGGGACCGGCGGTGTACAACTCCACTCTCAGCCCATCCGGTGGGGGGTTGGTGTTCCGCCGCCGCCTACACACGGTGGGTGCCTGGGGTGGGGAGGGCCGGCTACCCCCGTTTCGTGGAAACCGCAACTCTCTCTTGAGGTAACATTGGCGTTTAGCAAGGATTTATTTATGTATGAACATCACTTATTATATAAATGACTGTTTAATGGCTCTACTTTCTTACTTATGGTGGGAAACCGTCATCAAGAATCTTTGACACCAGTTTGGACCATGTAGTGTGGTCTGCTGCCGGTTTCTTCGCAAGTGGAAGCCATTGGGTTGTCCATTTATGACCAAGAATTCTGAACATCTGAACATAGGTTCAAGATCTGATCGAACCAAGTTTCAGCAGTTTTCTCTGTCCTCTTTGGCGTCTCTTCCATGAGCTGAGGAACCCAGCTAGAAGGGTTCAGCATGCCCTTCTATTTGGGCCGGGGGGGAAGGTCGGCCTCCAAATAATAACCACACTGTGTAGCAGGCAGGCTGCGTAACAGCCAGGCTGCGTAACAGCCAGGCCTGCTGCCAGCCAGCCAGCCAGCCAGCCAGCCAGCCAGCCAGCCAGCCACCCAGCCAGCCAGCCAGCCAGCCAGCCCGCCAGCCACGCTGTGTCCTCGCCACGCCACGCCACCCCCTTGGTGACATATTGCTATTTCTTTAGTGTCTTTTCAAAACTGGCATTTAAAATCCTTTCTTCTTGTGCCCATTTTCATCGTTCTAACACGTCAAGAAGCATAAAACTCGCCAAAGCACTGGGAATCCCCCCAGCTCCCCCAGAGAGAGCGGATCTCGTCCGGTTATGTCAATCACGTATCTAGAACTTGTGCTTATTCTTCCCATCAAGTTTTGCCCCAATCTCTCCACTCTAAGCGTTTTCCAAGATTTCCAGTTTCCAAGATTTCTGTTTCTCCCCTTCTACCCCCTATGTCCACGGATCCGACTCGAACTAAAACGGAGCGTTTGAGACATAAGATCTTTCTATCACCATCACGTTCATCAGATATCCAAAGCACACCATGCGAGTCGTAAGATGCAACGCACGTCAGTATTGTAACATAGAGCACGGTTTGGGCAAGGCAGCACGGGTTGATGCGGCCCTGCAGTCGCTGTTGCTGCTGTCTCGATGATGCTGAGGCCTGCATGCTGCCGATCACGCCGCCTGAAAGGGAAGGGGAAGAGGATACTGGCTGCTGTTGTCGTTCACTTGCGTTTTCGAACCCTGCCCTGAGCCAACAACGACAGCAACAGCCCTCCTCCTCCCCTTGTTTGCTTATTCTACCCACCAAGTTTCATCCCGATCTCTCCACTCTAAGCGTTTTCCACGATTTCCGGTTTCTCCCTCCAACTCCTCCCTATGTCACCAGATCTTGTGAGAACCAGATCTTTTCAAACAAATCCAACCAGCATAAAATGCTTTACATAGTGAACCGGACTGTATGAATGAAGAGTTAGGGGATCGTCTAGAGAAAGCGGATTTAATAGAAAAATCTACTCGCCTCTTCGATATATTCTATGCCAGCGCTTTAAGCCCTTCTTTATATTATTACAGTTAATAATATCAAATTCTCCGACCCAAACAATACAACTCTCAAACAATACAAAAATGTGAATTATTCCGATATACTGTCACAAATAAAAATCTCTAAGAAAGTGTCACAAAAAATGATCTGTTCACAAGAAAAAAAAAAAAAAAAAAAAAAAAAAAAAAAAAAAAAAAAAAAAAAAAAAAAAAACTTGTTTCCGTTAATTTTGAAAAATGCCTTCTTATGGCATTTTAATTGAAAAAAATATAAAGGAAAATTAAACCCCTAGGTTTGGAATTTTTCTAATTTATTAGACTTTTTGATCAAATTTTTACTAAAATGAAGAAAATAAAATGACTATAATTCATTTTTTTTGTGTTTCTTGAGTCAGGAAGCGGCTCCTTGGCTGAGGAGGAGAGGCCACACAAGGAGTAGAAGAGCTTAGATGAGCAGTAAATTCGTTTACCAAGGGATGAGCAAAAAATATAATAGATTTGAAAATGATGAGGCCAGAGGAAAACCATTCCAGGACTTTGATCTTGAGCAAGATCATCTTTCCAATTGACTCAATCATTTTATCAGGGTTCCTTTGACCCTTTTCTTTTTCAGATAAATGGGCTGTTTCCTTTTTTGATTCGATTTGCTTATACTATAATATAAACAACTAAATGTAGAAAATACTGATCTTTTGTTTCTAGATGATAGAGTATTTTCTCTGTTTGCAGAATAATTTTTGGAATATTTCTTTCTTTCGAACCTTTTTTTATTCTTCGAAGTAATGATTATCTTTATTAAAGTTCAACTCCTTTTTCTTTTATCAAACAGTTCGTGGCAAAAGACTGTGAGAAAGGAGCAATGCGGCTCAATAGCATTCAGATTTAACATTTTGTTTTTGTTATTGTACTGTGTTCATGGTTGTATATTTGGCTTTAAAATACACTTGTCTATCTATCTATCTATCTATCTATTTACTCCATTCAGAAAACATTTTAATGGGACCCTAATTAGACAAAATGCAAACAGTCAGAATAAACTGACTGCATTCGAATTAAGAAAAGCAAAATAAAAATCGCAAACATCTAAAAATTTAATGGGGTATCCAGGTAAATTCTCCCCCTCTGTGTGCACACCTGTCCAACAAGGTCAAATATACTGACCCCCGTTCTAAATTAAATGGCTTGTAACAACTGGGATTGAACCCGTGCCCCTTGGACACAGAATTCCCATGCCAGCGTGCCAACCACTCAGCCAGGACTATTGAAATGCAAACCATTTTGATCAATAAAACCTATTTACGCGGAGAAATAAATTTTTTCTGACGAAAAGTAATATTAATAATTTCAATAATTTGTGTCACTTCAAACACAAATCATAGTTTCAACATAAAATTGGATATTTTTTTTCAGCTTGCTCAAATTTCAGCGAAAGATTTTGTAACTATATTTTGATAAATATTTAGTTTGCATTTTTGTTAGGTTAGATTAGGTTAGAACAGCTAGTATATATATATATGTATGTATAGTATTAACATAGTAATACATATGTATGTATTTAAAACAACGACAGGAAGACATCTAGCATGAATATTAATAATCCAAGATTTAATTTAATAGTTCTAATTAGTGGCCTTTATGCATTTCAACCTACCCTTCCCCCTCCAAGACTCCTAAACATTCTTTTTTTCTGTACAACAAACTAAATGAATGTATGCTTACGGTGTGCTGTTGTTGTCCAGATCTACATTTGAGAGTGTAAGTACATGCTCTGCATTCACACTCGAGGTCCCCACCATTGAAACCATCAAGAGTCCCGCAACAAACTTAACGTTGTCGCCCATCCATGTTTTCACCGCAGTGATTTGTGTCTGCATGATTCCCCCCTGGAACTATTTTTTGGTATTTCCACAAGTATTTTGCCTTATTTGGCATGGTCTCTCACCTCCCAATATTGAGGGTTATGTGGAGAGTCTGCTTCGTTCAATCGAACTAAGGAGCGGGCATAAAATCTTGGAGAACGCTTAAAGTGGAGAGATCGGGATGAAACTTGGTGAGAAAATTAAGCACAAGTCCTAGATAGGTGATTGACATAACCAGAACGGATTGGCTCTCTTTGGGGGAATTGGAGGGAGAGTTAATTCTGAAAAATTAGAAAAAACGAGTTATTTTTAACTTACGAAGGAGTGATCGGATCTTAATGATATTCATATATAGAAGGACATCGTAACTCAGATGTCTTAATTTAAATCCTAACCGGACCCAATGTTGTTGGGAGGAATTGGGGGCAAAAAATGCGAAATTCCACATTTTGTAGATAGGAGCTTGAAACTTCTACAAAAAGGTTCTCTAATACGCTAAACCTGATGGTTTGATTTTCTTTAAGATTGTATCACTTTTAGGGGGTGTTTCTTCCTATTTTCTAAAATGAGGCAAATTTTCTCAGGCTCTTAACTTTAGATGGGTATAACTGATCTTGATGAAACTTATATATCTTAAATCAGCAATTAAATGCGATTCTTTTGATGTAAATATTGGTATCAAAATTTTATTTTTTAGAGTTTCGGTGCTTCTAAAAGTTGTTGCTATGGCTAAAAATTTTCCTCGACAGCATACACTCAAGTTATCTAATACTGAAATGTCCAAATTTGTTAGTAGAAGTCCAAGTTAATACCGACAGTGGCAATCAATCAATCAATCAATATTTATTGATTCAAATTACAAATATACAAAACAATATTATGCCCCAACAGAGAGCAGAGCTCGTAAGGCTAGGGCACCACAAATGCATAAGAAAAAACACAACGTCTCGTCATACTAATAATTCTAAAAAGAGAGAGAAAAAAACTACGAGAGCTGCTAAAATCATTAGTTGTCATTCTGGATGTAAAATGAAAGAAAGCGTCCAATAAATGAAATGGTATTGTCCAACGCATTCCATCATTTCCTTGCATATGACTTCTTGTAAAATCTAGTGCAACTTTTTTCCCAATAGGCCAGTTCAACTCACTTCGCAAAGGATGTAAAATTAAATCAACTTCATCCAATAAAAGAACACCATTTCGAAATAAATCTAAAACTTTAGCACTCAGACGTATTTGTTCTTTAAATTTTCCAATTTCAAATTGATCTGGAGTCCTATCCGCTGATCGCGGTTCCGCTTTTCGTGCTGATGGCCTCGATCCTGGAGAAGGCGGGCATCGCCGAAGACCTGTTCGACGCCATGTCGATCTTCGCCGGCAACCTGCGCGGCGGCGTGGCGGTGCAGACCGTCGTGGTCGCCGTCATCATGGCCGCCATGTCCGGCATCATGGGCGGCGAGATCGTCATGCTCGGCCTGGTCGCGCTGCCGCAGATGCTGCGGCTCGGCTATGACCGCAAACTGTCGATCGGCACGATCTGCGCCGGCGGATCAGAAGACAGCAAATAACATTAATGGTTAGACGAAGACTAATCCATTACTACAATAGCTGTTTCAGACTGCCATTCTGTAGCGTAGATTGCTCAAAGTAGGAATGTAAAATGTTCTCTGATTGTTCAGCTAAGAGTAGGCTATTTCGTAGTCGGAATATTGTTTGCATTCTTATAGACCTTCAGCAAAACAGTGTGATGGGCCGGCTGGGCCAATAATAGGGCTTATTAATAAAATCCTGCAGTACGATTTTTAATCAATAAATCCTCGTTGACATATCAAAAAACAAAAGGAATGTAAAGAAAGTGGAGAAAGCATTAAAATATGAACTAAGGAGGTGTGAAGTGGAGGACATGGATAAAATTGCCAATGACCTGGAAGATGCAGCTAGACGGCATAATTGTAAAATATTATACTGGCAAGTAAATAAATTGCAAGAACGTAGTCAATCCAGACTGAGAATGTGCTAAAACAAGATATAGAAGCATGAAAAGATATAGAGGAAAATGAAAAGGTTTGTGATAACTTGGATGTGAAGGAAGATCTCTTTTGTGAGGAAGAATCAGGGTAAACGACCATACCGTAGACTGCTTTCGATATAAAGAAGTTAAACGCTTAGCCAAAGCAAAGTAGTTTTTACAATTGCATTCGAGAGATAAACTGATCAATTCGCCCAGTCATATCCTTATACAGAAAATTAAAACTGGCTCGACGCATTAAGCCCTGCTTCAAGTTTTCACTGGTGCGCTCACCCACAAACGTGTTTCGCTGGCGTCGGCAATTCACATAGTTATCAGTGCCATCATCAAAATAATGCTGGCAAAAAGCGAATAGTCCATACATACCATCATTATTTCAATAGAAAAAAATATCCCGTTGCATGACTTCGTTATTTTCCATTAATTTTTTGGTACGCTGGCACCTCCAACATTTAGACTTACTTGTTGAAAAACTCAGAGATCCAAGAGCAAGAACTTGTAGACACTGACACTATTACAGGGGTCACAGGAGGTTTTCAATTAATCTGTTCAAGCTTTGAAATCAACGGAGTTAAAGCTAATCATTCTTCGGAAAATTCACTGAAGAAACAACGTCAAATTTAATTCATCAGTTCAAACTTTATACTCAACGATAAAAACTAATGGTCACCGAACACCTTCCGGTTGAACGGACAGATCCCACTTTTCTTAAGCTCGCTCAGGATATTCTCAATTGAGAAGGCTTTTGGAACCACAGCACCAACAAGTGCACCGATATCGTGGATTAACATTCGTCTGTTAGGATTTTGGAGCATAAATTTGCTACAAATATCGATGCAATACCGCTTAAGAGAACCGTACACGGAGATGTCAAAAGGCTGCATCTTGTGGCTACACTGGGGTGGCAACGTGAAGACGTCGATTTTCTTCTCTCAGACAGACAGACCAACAGAATTTGCGATTGCTATATGTCACTTGGTTAATACCAAGTGCCATAAAAATCTATAAAAGGCGGGGAGAGTTTGGACTACCACTCGAGGAACTGGAGGCTATTTTTACTATGCTCTTTCTACAAATGTCCATGTATCTTAAACAATTTACGTTCATCGTAAGTAAGACAAGAGCTGACTTCAGTGTTGGCAAGAAGGAATACTTTTATTGATCAAATGATAAAAGTAATGAATAAGGTGTGTTTGATGGAGAGGTCAACCTGACAAGAGGAATGAAAATGGAGAATAACTATCATCGAACCGTTAAAAAGAAGACTTGGATCTAGGAATTGAATATGAAAATAAACCAATGAAATGTTTAACAACTAAATATGGAAATAATTACTATTAATTTTAAGATTTGGAATTGCTGATATCTTTACACCAAAACGATTTGATTCTGAGTTTGAATAGAAATTTAAAAATTTATAGAAGGATATGATTTTATAGATAATAAAAAATGATAAAAATTACTTGGATATTGATATTAACGTAGTATATCAAACTACAAAGACACACGTTTACTCCCCAAACAGATGCAAAAGAAAAACTATGATACATCTTTTCATTTGGAAAAACAGAAATACACAAGATCTTCAAATCTGAAGCATACCTTTATCCTCATCAATTCATCTCACCCTCATTAGAGTATAACTGTAGCCCTTCCCGCTAATTCTCAGGATGTGAGGGAAATAAGATTTAGCGAAATTTTTATAGAAGTTGTGAATATTATGGATTTTAAATGATTGATTTTTATGTGTACCAGTTACATTGTTTGTGAAAGTAGTAGAGCACATTCCCATTGTTTCAGCATTAAATTTCAAGGCCTTGCAATAGGGACAAATTTAGACATAGTCCCGATTTGAACGCATCAACTAAAGCTATAATCTTCGACTGGGCTGTACCAGAATGCCAGGCGATAATTTTCAGGTTGTTCTTGTGATTCCTCGGCACACTTTCTTTTAGCATTATCTCTTTGAGCCTCAAGCCTGTTTTCACGTTGTTTTTGTGATTCCTCGGCACGCTTTCTTTTGGTAATTTCTCTTTGATTCGCGAGCCTGTTTTCACGTTGTTACGAACGAGTGATCAGATCTTAATGAAATTTGATGCTGCGAAGAATATCGTGTTTCAGAGCTCTTATTTTAAATCCCGACCGGATCAGGTGACATTGGGGGGAATTGGGGTGAGGTGGGAAAAATATGCACAAGTCCTAGATACGTGATGGACATAACCGGAACGGATCCGCTCTTTTTGGGGGAGTTGGGGGAGGGTTAATTCTGAAAAATTAAAAAAAATGAGGTATTTTTAACTTATGAAGGAGTGATCGGATCTTATTGAAATTTGATGTTTCGAAATCACAAATATTCACATACAATGTTATATCGAACATCCATTCTAATTACGAATATTTTATTTCAGATCATCCTATTTCATCTAAGAGATTTTAGTACTAGTTATTCAATTCGACTAGGATTCATAACGTCTCTTTGAATGACAAACATTACTATAGTTGTAAACTCCATTGTGGAATGAATCTCTGCCGCAATAATCGTTCAATTATCTTCAAATATTCATTTATGTCAACTGTAGATTATAGAAATTGATGTGTGTGAATTGAGTAATTGACAAGATGATTCCTGATCTCTCTGCTTTAAGCATTTTCCAAGATTTCCCCCCAACTCCTCCCAATGACACTGGATCCGGTCGGGATTTAGAATAAGAGATCTGAGTTACAAGGACCTTCTGAATATGAAATTTCATTAAGATCCGATCACTCCTTCGTAAATTAAAAATACCTAATTTTTTCTAATTTTTCAGAATTAACCCCCCCCCCCAATAGAGCAGATCCGTTCCAATTATGTCAATCACGTATCTAAGACTTCTGTTTATTTTCCCACCAAGTTTCATCCCAATCCCTATTAAATTCATAATCTAAATAACTGCCAAGATGACTAATAAAATAGCTCCATTTTGTTGTCACAAAAACAAAGAAAATCGGACGTCACAAACTCTTAAAGCCAGATTTATTTCTCCTTTTTTATGTCTGCTAATGGGGGTTCCTTTCGCACTGTCACTGTCGCCCCCCTCCTTGTGCCATAATTTTCTTCTCGTGAAAAACCTACAGAAACTCTCCCCTCCCCCCTTCAGAAAACTCCCAGAAAAAGTCTGTATTTTTTCCAATAACAAACACTACCTGTAAGGAGAAAAATTATAGTGGTAAAACATTATCATAATTTACAGAATTAACTTATTTGTGTTGTAATTTCAGTAAAAATTAACCAACCTAAATGAGAAGTTTTGTAACGCTTGTTTTAATGATTGTGTTCTTTAATATAGGAGCTCAAACTAAACAAATTAACGTAACCTTACCTTTTGACAACATTCCAGTAAAGGAAGCTTTATACCAGATTGAAGCAAAGTATGGGGTTAGATTTTTTTATGATGAAGATTGGCTGGATTTACCACCCATTAATAAGGATTTGTTGCATCATAATACGTATGATTGATTTATTTTTTTATTTCAGTTCCTATAAGCTAGAGTTCATTCATTACTATAATGCCAGAAAATGCAATAAATTGTTGTTCCATTGAAGTAAAACGTCAGTAGTGGCCAAAAACAAGATTTTAGCCATTGCTTCCACTTGAAGTGATCCTTTTGAACCCAACCACTAACAGTATTTGACTCTTTGACTACTACAAGTAGGACAGTAGTAGTTAGGTACAAGGAGGACAAGCTAGGACAGGGTATGACTACACCCTGAAGAACCTGTCATGTAAGCAAATTTCAGGGCCCTCTAGAGGGAGAAGGAGTGGAGGTGGGGACTCCAAAATACCTTTCCAGGACATACTTTAGCCTTTAAACCCTTCCCTGAAAGTTTCATTTTCCTAACCTAAACCCTTTCCAAGATAGTAACAAGTCAATTAACTAGAATTTCACCAAAGTTTGAGTTGTTGGTTGTTTTCCAAAAATAAAACTACATTTTCCCAATGCTGTTTTGGTTGTTTTTGACAAAATAATACTACATTGTCCCAGTGCCAAAATTATCATTCATAATACTTAATCTTTCTTTTAATAGTCGTAGCGTATTTTTATTGAGTAACCGTGACTTTTTGGGAAAAAAAATTCATTCGATTTAAGCTCACTTTTTAATTCAGAAAACAATATGAAATGATCAGAATAGTCCACCAACACTATCCTTATTAGATTAGTCTCGAAATTCGTCATAATATTGTCAATCAGTGATGCCGACGTTACACTCATTCATTTCTTTATCTGCTGTCTGATGTGAATCATAAATCAAATTGATGTTGAAGTCTCCCATCAAAAAGACTGTACGTTAAATAATGTAAATTTACAGTATGGCAGAAAAATCTTAAACCGTGTTTCAGTTCTACAATAGCTATCACTCAGCTGCTTGTGCAAGGAGGCTTTCTTAGCCATCCAGGATAAAGCAAAAACAATTTTGATACATCTTTAAATCTAAAATACTACTACTACTAATAACTCACTGCAGCACCAAGCCGCCTGAGACCAACACAGCTACGCACGTTCCTCTTCCAACATAATCTATTCAAGACCTCCCTCTTTATACCCTCCCAGGAAGTTCCCTCACCGCGCTGAAGATTGACGGAGCGCCGTTTGATTTTCAGGCCGATCACACCGGCATGAACCGGGAAGTCTGGCCGGCCCAGAACACTGTGAGTTACACCTTCCCCGGGACTGAGTATACGGTTGGGGACCGGTTGCCGATCACCTGGTATGATGGCGGGCGTCTGCCACGCAAACGCGGACCCCATGTGCCGGCCAGCGAAGGTTTGCCAGGCAGCGGATCGTTGTTTATCGGGGAAAGCGGCAGCATGGTGCTGCCACACGTGGGGGCTCCGAAACTGTCAAGAAGCTTCGAAGTTTTAAATCCGACCATGCCAGGATTCACATTAGAAATATAGAATTAAATTAAATTATTCAAATAACTGAATTAGAAATAAATCCATCTTACGCTCCTGAGAGGAGACTATATCGGCTCCAGGGGGAAATAATTGATTAAACATAGAATGTGTGATTTAATAAGAATTATCTTACAGAAATGTTTATCCTGAGCGGCTTCGCCTCACGTTATTAGGCCAGCGTTCAGCCCCTCCGAAGATAACCAGGTGCTTACGTGTCATAGCGACCCCATATTCTCAAAACTTTTTTTTTCCAAGGGAGACAGTGACAAGCCAGAATATCCGGAGAATTATTATTTGAATGAAAAAAAAAATGTTTTTTGCCTTTCTAGACAAGGAATTAGATCATGGCGCTTTCTGTGGTTTTTCTCAATTTTAGCCAAAATGCCAGAGAATGCGAACTCTGAGATGGCATACCCATTTCCTACTGTCTAATGGTCATAGCTGAGGATTAACAGCTCTCCTGGTGAAAAGTGAAATGCCCTTTAGCATGGTTAGCACTGGTGCGTCTCCTTTTTTCCGAAATCATTCGATTAAGACTATAGGAAAGTCGTTTAGCCTAATTAATAATTATGCAAAATTTCGCTTTAATTATCCATCTGCGGAGAGCCGAAATAAAAACATGGATTAACTAAAAAATGCTCAAAAATTAAATTAAAAAAAACAAGTTTTTTTTAACAGAAAGTAAGGAGCGACATTAAAACTTAAAACGAACAGAAATTACCCCGTATATGAAAGGGGCTATTCCCTCTTCAACGCCCTGCTCTTTACACTAAAGCTTTTACTGTTTTAACGAACAATACTCATTCTATTCTGCATTATTCTTTCGATTAAATTCGTTCATAATTCTCAATGTGCTGTTCATTCGGAACTTGCTGGCCGTTGTGGATGTTGTCCAATCATTGGTGGTAGTTGTGTTTACTTTGAAACACTCGATAATGTCGATATTTCATGGCATACATGTGTGCCCGAACATTTGAAGAATCAATTCTCACTGAATGATTGTAAACCAAATGTAACCTTGGATAGAAATTCTACACGTCTCTGTCGAACAAAATATGGTATCTTTCGATTGGCAAGTGGTGGGATATGGCTCGTTCATTGGGGAAAGGAAAAGCTCCGATGAAAGTGCTGAGCGAAAACAATCGTACAACCAGCATTTTGCGGGACATGCTTAGTCAGGGCTTTGATGCCATATACACAGATGACAAGCAGGCCTACAATGACATAGCCAGCTATCTGAAAGAACATCAGCCGGATTTCCTCAAAGTGCTTAAAATGCACAAGCGGAAAATCCCGCTTTTCCAGTCTCTCGGAATTGAGAAGCAGATCAAAGCTTCCTTTGGAAAGATTGCCTAAAGTTAGCCAATTCTTATTTTTACCAATTCTTTATTTTATTCTTCTTTTGGAGTACCTCCTGGTTTACTTTTATCAATGCAACAAAAGACAAATTTAACACATAAAGAAAAGAAAATTCAAAATAAAATAACTAGAAAACATCCTGTAGTAAGCTCTGTCAAACTCAGCTTGAGATGTTTGTGGAAATTCGTTGTTGCATGCATGTGACCCTTCAGAGTTTTGTTTGCAGTTTTTGTATGTGGCAGATACTGCACCATCCTTCTAAATTTTCCAATTTATAGGTCTTGCCACCATTGATGTCAAAGGTAGTGTCGATTTCGATTGCCGTATCGCCCATATAACCGCGTATTGCGTCATACTCGGCGTTGGTCAGAACCGGGCTTTCAAGCTGCAGCAGATCGCACTGGCTTTCATCCTCGTCAAGGATGTTGCCAAGGTTGCCCAGACGGGTCTTCAAGCTCATGACGCGCGCTTCACGAAGACTGTCGATCGGCGGGTTGGTCACCTGCGAGAAGTTCTGACGGAAGAAGTGATGCAGGCCGCGATAACGATCTGACAGGATGAAAACCTGATACGCCGAGAAAATGATCGACGTCACCGACAGGGCGATCAGCAACCATTTCCAAAAAGGAGTGAGCCGGCGAAACCGCTGATCGGTTGTCGCCGGCTCGAGTTGAGTTGCAAGATTGGCCATTTTTGCTTGATTGACTTCTCTTTTTAAGGGGGGCCTTAGTTAAAGACGGTCGGCAGTCCGGCCTTGGTGAGGGCCGCGGCGCGGGCCTTGGACCAGGCGGCCTTAAGGGCATCCTTTTCCATGTCGTCCTTGCCGGCCAACGCGTCCCAGATGTTTTATTTTTAACAAACTACTTTGGAAATGCATTACTTTTTATAAGCAATTGAGTCTAAAGGCATTAAATATTTCGGTGTTTGATAACCAAATTCAAATCTGTCGATATTGTTTAAAAACATCGGTCCAACGCTTCGACATTGGTCAATAGAACTGAATGCTGGAGTTTATATCTTAGTTCATGTAAGTAGGCTATTGTTTTGTGTGTTTTTGTAATTAATTACTTTTTTTCATTTTTATATACTTTTACTTTAATTGACATACTTTTTCCATTGTCATAGTACCGAACCCTGGCAATCGGTACGCGGCAGGCTTCTATATATGGATTATCATTGTCACTAGTCTTCTAACCGTAGACGTGAGTGTCTTCTTTATGTGGATGTGAGCGTCTTCTTCAACACGAATATCTGTATCGATAAGGTACTGTTAGAAAAGTCTTCCACTAAAATGCAAAGAGTTAAAACCAATCTGACACAGTTTGGGTATTACAGCTTGCGCAGAAAGGCATTTGACATGTCCAGGTCGAAAAGCAATACGATGTCTTGCTAGTTCAAATCATGTTAGATTATTTATTTTATATTTGCGCCACTAAAATGTATGTGCCTGGGGCGAGTACCACATCAACAACTTTCCTTTTAAACCATTAGTGTAAAAAGGAATGCTAAAATACTTGTGAAAACCAAAAGGATAAAGGATAGAAGGATTTCTTTATAAAGTAAGTTCTGAGGCAAAGAAAGAAAGTAAAAATGTTTGCCCTTTATTGATTTTATTAGCCTGTTAGAACCGATTAAAATTCATAAAAAATATATTTTTAGCAACGTTATAAAGCGCATTAAAGTTGAGAAGCTGTGCGAAAAATTTGGTTTTATCCTTTGTTTCTAAGGTTTTAATGGCAGAAAACTTCAAATGGATAGGACACGTTTTGCGAATGAAGGATGACAGATTGCCAAAGATCCTTCTTTTCGGCCTTCCATCCAAGGTCAAACTAAACCAGGCCCGCCCTGAATATGGTGGGAAGAATTCGTAAGAAAGGATGTAAAGGTAGTTAGAAATTATTAGGAGGATGTAAAGTGGATACCTTTGAATAATTGGAAATATAGGAGGGGTGTATGCATTTATGTTGGCTTTCATTTCCGTTATAATGAGTCCCTCCACGTCCAATGCCCACTGGATCGATGTGATCACCCCTGGGGAAAACAACAAACAAATAAACACCCATCCGTGATCTTTCTTCTGGCAAAAATCACAAAATTTCACATTATTGTAGACAGGAGGTAAAACCGCTTCACTACGGTTATTTGATACGCTGAATCTGGTGTTGTGATTTTCATGAAAATTCTATGGCCATTGCGTTTTCTTCCATAAACCATCTAATAGCATTCCTACATGAGCTTCAAAAAAGCAAATGAACTTTTCCGAATGGGCTTCAATTTCCTGCTCGTCAATTTTGCCTGGATTTTTTTTAGGGCGGATCATATTAACGAAGCTTTTGATTATGTCGGCCGAATTTTTACCCAAGGATTTTTCGCCTTACCTGATTTCCGTAGAGACCTGGCTATTTTGGCGCCTCTGATTGTCGTTCTCTTGATCATAGAATGGATTAACCGGACCAAAACGCATCAACTGGCTATTGCCGCTTTGCCACAATGGCGGCGGCATTTAGTTTATATATTGATCGTCGCTTTGATTGAGGGGTTTCAGGGCATTGGTGTGCAAGTACTTTCTTCACAAAAACTAGTTTTAAACTTCTTGCAGTACGTAAATTTATAAAATAAGTAAGAAAAAAGATGGAAAGTTTTTGTCAAAATTTAATGCCATACAACACGAAATGTACCAAACTAGTCTATAGGAACTAGTTTGTTCCTAAACTACCTTTTTTTCCTTTTTTTTTACCTTTAAAATTTTTTTTAAACCTTTTTTTTATTTATCAAACATTAATCGTAAAGCGTATGCAAAGGATGGAGGAGTTTCGCGTTATTTTGGTGATTTACGGGTTGACAGTTGAGCTTCCCCTTAAGATAAAGCAAGCGCGTGGGTATCCTTCGGGACGCCCCGTGTCTGTTCGCTTGCTTGCCGTTACCAGGCTTCTGGCTGAATGGAGGGGTGCCCGAGTGGTTAAAGGGGACGGGCTGTAAACCCGTTGGCTATGCCTACGTTGGTTCAAATCCAACCCCCTCCACCAGACCGGCGTTGCCGGGCGAGATGAGAGAGGGCGGGTGTAGCTCAATGGTAGAGCAGCAGCCTTCCAAGCTGAAACTAATTTGTAAGTTACGTATATTTTTTACTAATGAAAACGTTCGTATGAAATTAAAAGTTTTAATTGCCTTTTTAAGCAATCAAAAATCTGGAGGTCAAATAGGCCTACTCCCTCGCTCCTTTTTTTACAAAAATCTTCTGATCAAAACTATGAGAAAGCCAGTTAGCCCAAAATAATTAATATGCAAATTTCGTTTTAATTATTTATGTGCGGAGAGCCATGATAAAAACACGCATTTACGTCCAGAAATTAAATAAAAAAAGCAACTTTTTTCAACTTCGAAACTCTAAAAATGGAATTTTGATACCAATAGTTTCATTAAAAGAATCGCATTTTTAATGCTGATTTTAAATATATAAGTTTCATCAAGTTTAGTTTTACCCATCAAAAGTTACGAGCCTGTGAAATCTTGCCTTATTTTAGAAAATAGGGGGAAACACCCCTTGACAGTGATAGAAATTCAACGAAAATCACACTATCAGATTCAGCGTATCAGAGAACCCTACTGTAGAATTTTCAAGCTCCTATCTACAAAAGTGTGGAATTTTGTATTTTTTCCTACTCCTTATTCATCATTGTTTGCTTACGACAGACTCCGCACGTTCCCATGATCTCACATGATCCCATATTATGGCTGAGAAGCAATAGTTTCTGTTCAGTTTCAACTTTGCTCTTTACTTGCATCAGAAAAAAAAACTTCTTTTTTTTCCGTTTATAGTCACAACCAGCGCATATTCTTTGTCGCATACTCATATTAAATAATAAAAAAAAAGTTTTTTAAACTGAAAGTAAGGAGGGATATTAAAACTTCAAACGAACAGAATTTATTCCGTATATGAAAGAGGAAATATTCTCAGGCTCGTAACTTTTGATGGGTAAAACTAAACTTGATGAAACTAATATATTTAAAATCAGCATTAAAATTTTTTTGACGTAGCTATTTGTATCAAAATTCTGTCTTTTAGAGTTTTGGTTACTATTGAGCCGAGTCGCTCCTTACTACAGTTCGTTACCACGAACTGTTTGATATACAATTTCTACTTATCGTAGTTCAGACAAGATAGAACTTTAGACCAACAGATTTAATAAGGGTTTAAATTATTTACCATTATTCACCAAATATGCTTGTTTTTCGTAGTTTCCCAATTCTTCTTTCGATCTCAGACGGAGATATGGAGGGGAAAGCAGGTGGGAGAACATTAGTAGGTAATGGATAAGACAATGTCGGAATGCTCTGGATGATGGAAGCAAGGAACTTGTTAAGATTAATGGCAGTAACTTCTGGGGATTCAAGTAAGTTGAAATAAAGCTGGTCTAGACTACTACTATACAATTTGTTTTTACCCCCGAAAACTAATTTTTTGGTTTATTGGTAAACAATTCTTTGACCTTATCCTTGTAGTAGGTTATATAGGATGTTGCAGCAACTACAGGAATAAACTCGATACACTGATCACCACCGGCAGTGGCCGTCGACGCGCGAATGCTATTTGGCAGAGCGTTGTGTAACTCCAACGCTATACGGTCGATTGCAGTTCTCCCTGCGGAAGCCAATCGATTTCGATTACTTGTCGTTTCAACACTGTCTGCAGCATTTCCAATAAAGTTCACAATGCCAACAGCCATAATTGCACCGATCACAATGGTGATCACCATTTCGATTAATGTAAAACCGTAAAATGACTTTATTTAAAAGAATGTCTTGTCACAAATACGGCGATGTGAAGGTCCTCTCCCCACTTGGAGCCATTGAGTTTGAAGATCGCTACAAATAGACCCGTTGTCTTAAAGACGATGGTACCAATTTTTTGAATGATCTGACAATTGCCTAGGTTTTTTGCTTTCCAATTCCAGAGCTTATGACCCTCAACAATGAGTCCACAGCCGTTGCTGATCGCGCTTAGGGCATGGCACGCCGTATCGCTTAAGGGAACGCCCCACTCATCTTTATTTGGCTGCTTTAGGGTTTCTATTTAAATTTATGACAAAGAAATGGTTCCAAAATCTTCTACCCTAAGTGCTGTTATCAATAACACTAATTACGAATTAAGCCTACACATTCTTGACAATTTAAAGACTTGTGTTTCAGGATATAACTTTTGTTTTCTAAATACAATGGATATTAAATCACTAAAGGTACTAATAATTTAGAATTACTGTAAAAAAAAGCCTTTAAGGTCAGAAACAACTCCTTTGCCCCATCCTATTGAAACCTACCTTTTTACCCTCTTCCACGAAGTTTCATTGCACTTATAGATGATGGATGGATAGATAGATATAGATAGATAGATAGATAGATGGATGGATGGATAGATAGATAGATAGAGAGAGAGAGAGAGATAGATGGGACGGATAGATGGATGGATGGATAGATAGATAGATAGAGATAGATAGATAGATAGATAGATAGATAGATAGATAGATAGATAGATAGATAGATAGATAGATAAAAAACAGATAGATAGATAGATATATAGATATATGGATGGATAGGTAGATAAATGGATGGATAGGTAGATAGATACCTCGAGTCTCTCGTTTTTATCAACAACCTCTAAATAATCGTTTTGCCGCATAATTCCACTTCCCTCATTCAATACCTCTTCTAAATCTAACAGTTCTTTTTCCAAAACCTCAAGACGACACAGGACAGAAAAACCACCAGAATGATTAGATACATTTAATGTATTATTATAAGCCAGTACACTCGAGTGCTCACCTTTTTCTCAATGCACAATGATAGCTTGGGGATAATCGTAGATTCAGTATTAGGGATAGGTGATGCCAACAAATTTTCAAGCAAAAACATAAGAAAGGCATTGGTGCTATATGAAATTAAATTAAAAAAAAAAAAAATTTAACTGAAAGTAAGGAGTGACATTAAAACTTAAAACGAACAGAAATTACTCCGTATATGAAAGAAGCTGCTCCCACCTCAAAGCCCCGCTCTTTGTGCTAAAGTTTGACTCTTTCTCTCAAATCTACTTTTTAAAACAGTGAAAAGCTTAGGTGTGAAGAGCGGGGCGCTGAGGAGGGAACAGCTTCTTTCATATACGGAGTAATTTCCGTTCATTTTAAGTTTTAATGTCGCTCCTTACGCCATCAAAAGTTAAGAGCCTAAGAAAATTTGCATTATTTTCGAAAAAAGGGGAAAGCACCGCCAAAAAGTCGTAGAGTCTCAATGAAAATCACACCATCAGATTCAGTGTAGATACAGAGAGCCCTATTGTAGAGGTTTCAAGCTCCTATCGGCAAAAACGTGGAATTCTGTATTTTTTGCTGCAAAAGATCATGGATACGTGTTTATTTGTTTTTTTTTTTGTTTTTTTTCCAAGGGTGATCATATCGACCCAGTAGTTCAAGAATGTTGCGAGACGGCTTGCGGCGCCGTGGCCATCTCGCAGGCGGCGAATACGCCGGTGGCCACGAGGATCGCGACGACCCAGGTCGCGCCGGGATCGAACTGGAACTTGAACAGGTTTCGAAGGGACATGGCTTACGCTCCGTGCTGGGTCGCTCCTCGACTCAGTTCACGGGCGCAGCGCGACGGCGTTGCGTGAAAATTTCGAAAACCTGACCCGTCATTCCGCGATCAGCGTACGGATCTTGCTAGACCGTCACGTTCGTGACGTTCCGAAGCTCTCCGTGGTGGGAGAGCGCAGCGGTGGGCGAGGTCTCCGGAGGCTCCGAAAACGACGAGGTCGAATTCTTCAACTTCAATGACGCGTACCGCCATAAAACATCCCTTCTCACAGCTGCCAGTCCGATGGGCCGCTCCGGCCTGGACCGTTTTCGACTGCCTTTTAAATCGATTTAATTCTCTTGTCAGCCCCTCATTTCAGGGCCGACCACTCTTTTTCCAGTTCGCTCCTGCGCGGCAGATCCGCTCCCCTCCGGGAGCAAGTGATGGCAGCTGCCCCGACAGCGAAGTCAAGAAGACGATTAGAACACAACTGTAGAAGTTTCAAGCTTCTATCTACAAAAATGTGGAATTTCGGATTTTTTTTTGCCAGAAGGCAGATCACAGATGTGCGTTTATTTGTTTGTTTGTTGTTTTTTTTGTTTTTTTTTTTCCCAGGAGTGATCGTATCGACCCATTGGTCCTAGAATGTTGCGAGAGGGCTCATTCTACTGGAAATGAAAAGTTCTAACGCCCTTTTTAAGTTACCAAAAATTGGAGGGCACCTAGGCCCCCTCCTACGCTAATTTTTTTCCCAAAGTCACCGGTTTCATCCCAATCCCTCCACTCTAAGCGTTTTCCAAGGTTCTAGGCTCCCCTCCTCAATTCCCGCAAATGTCACTGGATCCAGTCGGGATTTAAAATAAGAGCTCTGAGACATGATATCCTTCCAAGCTTCAAATTTCATTAAGATCTGATCACCCCTTCATAAGTTAAAAATACCTCATTTTTCTAATTTTTCAAAATTAACCCTCACCCCCCCCCAAATCCCCCAAACAGAGCAGATCCGTTGCCAATAACATATCTATGACTTCTGCTTATTTTTCCCGTCGGAGTAGGAAGATAAGTCTGCAAACCAAGATTATAATATTGGAAGCTACAGTGATGACAGTGGCCAAGTATGGCTCGGAAGCATGGGCACTCCGAAAATCGGATGAAGATTGAACGGATTGTTCTGGGTATCCGGGTGACTGATCGTATTTCAAACAGTAGGCTGCATGAAAAGTGTGGTTCAATCCCGATTTCTAGGGCAATAATGAGAGAAAGGTTGAGATAGCTAGAGCACGTTCTGCGGACGAAGTATTACATATTGCCCAAGATTGGCCTTTTCTTCCGCGCCTAAGGCGCATCCGCGGGTAAAACGTAACAGCGTGATCGAATTACAAAAAGCCTTAAAAGAGGAAGATTATTACAAGAGTAGCTTGGACGGTTTATATGGCGCCGGCACAACTCGCGGCTATGAACAATTTAAATTAAGGGATCGCAGTTTTAAAAAATACCTGCTCTTAAGCGAATATCTGGAAAAACCAGATCAATCGAGGGAAGAACGCGACTTACAGGACGCCGTCAATACGCTTTTAAACGTTACTGATTCCCGCCAACTCGTTGAACGCCAACTTTGGTTGCCAAAATACTGGATGAAATGCGTTGAAACTGCGCTTTGCTCGCGTTAGGTTGCACCTTAAATAGCACCGCTAAACTCTGCAAAGCAGAGAGGTTATTCATCACAGTTTCTTTGAAAGAGTCAACTCGTAGGAGATATTCTTTATTGAACTCTTGCATGATTGAGGATTGCTGCTCTTGATGCAGCATATACACCAGTGACCCTGTAAAAAGGCTGCCCGCAATTAATACACTGAGCTGTATACCAAGCGCCACTCTCCGCTGTGTAATGGCAGCCTCGCTTCGATCGAAGACATCGAGCGTCTGTGGGAAATGCTGCACCGCGAGGTGGTCGAATCCGGCCGCGTGGTGCGCTTCAATCACCTGGTGACGAAAGCAGACGGTGAAGAGGCCGAAGTGGAAGTTGTCCGCGTCGGTGCATTCAATATTATCTCTGACAACGGTTACCTGGAATACGATCCGAACGAAGGCACTATTTCGGAATTGCGGAGGCAGCCGGATGGCCGTTATCTCGGCACCACTTCCGACATGATGGATGCAGAATCGGGCGAAGCCGCCACCGACCAACTCGATGTCGGCATCCGAAACTACAAGTTGTGCAGATTGAGGGGTTGGGAATGCTGTAGCTGTTAATTGTTTGTGTTTGGTCTGATACACATATCAAAACGCCACGTTTCCACCACAATTCCACAACGCTTGAAACAGTTTCTGCCACGCTTGGCACAGTCTCCACCATAGTTGGCATAGTTTCCGCCACTCTTGGCACACTTTCGCCACGCTTGGCACGCGTCACTTTGTGTATTGGATGTATGAAAGTGTCTGCCCCCTCCCTGTTGTTTTTATGATGAACTTTATGGTTGTAGACCCCTCCATACGCTAGAAGATAGATTCCAACAAGACAAAGCGGCAACAGATTTTCCCCAAAGTGCAAAAAAGACTACAAATATTTGTTTTATCCCTTGTGGAATATTTATCTGAGCCTCTGGATCATAATATAATGTCTGATAAAACAAAATTGCCAATTGTTTTGCTATCTTAAGAAGCTTTAAGGAAATCATGGGAATTGAAAAAATTACTAAATCAAGAAATGAATCTAAAATTGGCAAACGGGTCTTTGGTTCTTGGGACGCTAATGTCTCGCGGTTTTCGCATTTGGCACGCAATGTACGCACGGCACTTCGAACAATATGCCCGGGGTCCTGATTGATCAGGGCATCAAGCGTACCGTCGCGCAAGGCCTGTTCTGTCGAAGGGGTGCGTTCATGGGCAATGGTGATGAGTTTTCCCTCGCCGTGTAGTTCCTGGGCTAAATCAATGGCAACACGTGCTTCCGAACCCATGATATAGAGCCCGACAATGTCATCATGTGCTTCAAATGCATTGGCAAGGACCATATGGGCGCCCGATTGCCGGATCATCGCCAGCGTGTTGCGGGACGTGCCGCAGGCCGGATTGTGATAGATCGTGACCATCGTTCAGGTCTCCTGAAAGCGGGTGCGGGTGCGGTTGGCGAAAGCGACGAGCGAGAGCATCACCGGCACCTCGACAAGCACGCCGACGACCGTCGCCAGCGCCGCGCCGGAGTTCAGCCCGAACAGGCTGATCGCCACCGCCACCGCCAGTTCAAAGAAATTCGATGTGCCGATCATCGCGCAGGGCGCCGCGATGCGGTGCGGCACCTCTCGATCTACGAGCGGGGCCGACGCCAGTTCATCGACCTGACCCTGGCCGAGCCGGTGCCGGGCGTGACCCTGACGACCGATCCCGGGATCACGCCGGCCATGAGCTGGAACTACACCCAGGCTCAGCTCGTGGTGAGCTCCGAGCCCGGGGACACGGGAAGCAAGACGGTCCGCCTGATCGCCACCCGCTCGGACGGGAAAACCGCCACGCGAACCCTGCACATCGACATCCTGCCGGCAACCAACCAACCCCCGACGCTGGAGATCGATGGCTACGTTCTCTGACTGAATGGGGATTGCCGTTGTTCCTCGCTGGCGAACGGTGATAGAAACGATGCCTATTGCCTGAGCGCCTTCTGAATCTTCAATGGTGTACGTAAAGGTGTCCGTACCAAAAAAGGTGAGCGATGGGGTGTAGGAAAGGGTCCCATTGAAAACGGCAACCGTACCATGTGTAGGATCCGTCGCGGAGACTAACGTAATCGTATGCCCATCCGGGTCTGTATCGTTGTCAAGCGGAGAAATAACGACAGGATCTGCGACTAAGGCGTTTGGCAGGGCCTCCTGCCACTACCCTGACTTCTATTGAACCGACTACTGCTACTGCTCCTACTAATACTCCTTCTCCTACAACCTCTACTACTGCCGTTACTGCTCAAACTACTCCTATTCCTACAGTAATTGCTCCTTCTACTACTCATCCTAATATTCCTACTAAAACTACTAGTACTACTTCTCATACCACACCTACTACTACAACTACCATCACACCTACTACTAAACCTACTCCTATTGATAATACTCTTAGTCCAAATACCCTTGCTACTACTATTACTCATACTGCTATGGCAATCACGTATCTAAAATTCGTGCTTATTCTTCCCACCAAGTTTCATCCCGATCTCTCCACTCTAAGTATTTTCCAAGATTTCCCGTTTTCCCCTCCGACTCCCCCCAATATCACCCAATATTGTCGGGATTTAAAATATGAGCTCTGAGACACGAGGTCTTTCTAAATATAAAATTTCATTAAGATCCGATCACCCATTCGCAAGTTAAAAATACCTATTTTTTCAATTTCTCCTCTCCCTCCAGGGCCCCAGATGGTCCAATTGGGGAGAACGACTGCTCTTGAGTTTGACCTAATTATTCACTTTGATTTCTGTTCGTATAGTTTTCATTTATTCATTAATAATTATCTTATGTACATAAATATTATGATGTTTATAATGTGAAATCAACAATATGCATCTATGGAACTCTTTAGAACTCAAGAAATATTATACAGGGAGTGTTTTATACTAACCTTGATAGCTTTTTCCGGCAACCTTTTTTCATAGCTTAAAATCTATTTTTCTTTCTTTCCTATTGTTTTTCTTTTTTTATTTATTGGAAGATATTTTCAGATGGCTAGCTCATGTTCAAGTAAAACAATATCTTTGCTTTGCGCAAAAAGAGTTTTTATTTTGTCACTGCGCTCAGTTTCATTTACATACAATAAAACAGGATAATTAGAAAACGACTCTTCTGTCCATTCGCTTTCGAAGTCATCAAAATTCTTTTGCAAAATAAAATGTTCTTCACCAGCGTCGTTTAGCCTAAAGTAATCACCACAATGATAACCACTTTCATGTGCATTTAACTTAATACTAAGTGCGTTTTCAACAACAAGTTTTGCTTCATTCAAATCGTTGAATCCTCTTTCGTCGATAACCACGGGGAACTAAACAACACGACGGGTAAAGTTTTTAATATTGTGAACTGACCACCTAACTCGCTTTCATCTTTGGAATTAAGAGGTGGGAGCACTAGGGGTGGTTTAAATGGCCTATTTACAGATGCAGGAGACATTAAAATTTACGGAGGAACATACATCGAATCTGGCGAGTACGCTTTAGATTGCAGAAATGGAACTGGCGCTTTAATTTCTGGCGTTCACGTAGAAAATGCATGGCAAGACGGTAGTGGTTCAGGCGATCGGATTCCGCTCGCCGCCCCACAACTTCGAGGCGGAAATGGCCCTTCTGGGCGCGATTCTGGTCAACAACCGCTCCTTCGAACGGGTGCAGGAGTTCCTGCTGCCCGAGCATTTCGCCGATCCGGCCCACGCCGCGGTCTACGGGGCCTGCGCGCACCTGATCGAGCACGGGCAGATCGCCGACCCGGTCACCCTCAAGAACTACTTCAAGGACGACGAGGACCTGAAGGCCATCGGCGGACAGGGCTACATCGCCGAGCTGGCGAACGCCGTCATCGTATCTGATCAGCGGCCTCGGGGGATCGGTGATGGTCGCCATCCTCGCGCCCGGTTCGTGGACGGTCGGAGCATCCGGGGCGATCTTCGGGCTCCTGGCGTCGCTGCTGATCATCGGTCGCCACATAGGCGCCAACGTGACGGGAATCCTCGTCATCCTCGGAATCAACTTCGCGTTCGGTCTCTTCGTCGGGGGAATCTCCTGGCAGGCGCACCTCGGCGGTGCCGTCGTCGGAGCGCTGGTCGCTCTGATCTACGTCAAGACGAAGCGTCGAGAGCAGCGTACAGGAAATTGAGTGACCGCGCTGGCAGGGTTGCCAAACATTATCATGGGCGGTTCGTCAATATCAACCGTACCGCTATCCAAAGATATCCCAGAACCGAGCGCAGCCAGTTGGAAAGCGGAAGAATAACCGGGCGTATTGACGTAATTAGTCGTATCGCCTAAAGCATTCACCCCAACGACCGTGCCGTCGATATTGCCGGCTTCCATTTCATTAAAGGTATTGAAAACGTTGCCCTGATCGTCGGTGACAAAGTAAGTGGGCGTCTGTAGTTCTTCTATGGGGGATACGCGCCTTGAGGATGGACGGGTTGTGGGCGATCTGTCGATTGGAGGCCGGTCATGATGGGATACTGGAACAGCCGCACCGGACGAGAGCGGGGATTGATCGGCGTGGCACTCCTGCTCGTGATTGTCGCGCTCCTGCAATTCGCGATCGTGCGGCCCCTGATGGCTGCAAAGGCGGACTCGAAATTGGCTCTGGAAGCCGCCAGTCGGCAGCTCGACGTGGTCTCGGCGGAGCTCACCTCACAAACGACGCGCGTGGCCGGTGCCACTGCCGCCGACTAACTCCGATTCCACTTGCATGCTGGTATGCGGCCCATCCTTGTTCGGGTCCGCCCATGGTTTTAGTAAATCCTAATACCTCATAAACTTCCGCAGCAGCACCTATGTCGATGGTTTCCAAGCTTAGTCCTGCGAAATTTCCCAAATGGGAGAAACTATTCTCTTCCGCTTTGAGTTCTAAACCAACTTCTCCTTCGATCAGGTAAATCCATACGCCACTACGATCTGCAAACAGAGCGCCTTTTTCTGTTTCCAGTACAGGCAATAAAGCTTTGAGTTGTCTTACTAAGTCAGGGTAATTGACATATTTGTCTAGTAAATTATCTAATAGGAGTTTTGTTGATTTAAAAATTGAACTTAATGTTGCTTGAATCGCCTTAACGATTGAAGGAAAAAAATATCATGATTCTGAATCTTGAAAAATCTGATTTCCTCAGTTCCAGTTCCGAACCAATCCAATTTGAGTTTTCCATGAGCTGAAGGCCCTATTACACTGCAAATTATTAATATTTCTACCAACAGGTAACAAAAATGAACTTATGAACTGTACTAATTATAATGGGGGGGAGTTTATAACTTTTTCAGTTTTTTCAATCAAAATACAAAAAAGAGGAATTTTAAAGGAAAATACCCTCCCCCCACATAAAGAGGGTATTTTTCAGAATCTAGGGGGAGGGGGCAAATGCCTCCTACCCTCCCATTAACGTCACTGTTTCATATCTAAGTTACACATCGAAAATACATTTCAGAAATGAATCCTTTTAGTGTCAAGTTTATCCCTTTGTTCTATTGGATACTCAGCACATTTTTTTTTTGGAAGGGGAGGGGTTCCACTAACTGGCTGTGTGGAAACAAATAGAGAAGCTCGCGCCAGAACTCCACATCATGGGCGATGATGACCGTAACCGGGGCGGTGACGACCTTCGGGACATTGGTTGGTTTGAGCGCCTTTTTCAGCCGCTCCCGCCCCTCATCGCTGCGCACGAATATGAAACGAGCCGGCGAGCTGTTCATGCTGGTCGGACCCATCTTGACGATATCGTAGATGGCGCGGAGCGTTTCCTCCTCCACCGGCCTGTCGGTCCAGGCGTAGTGGGAGCGCGCGCCGGCCAGAATCAGGTCGATTTTCCAAAGATACGTCTGGTTAATGGATTTATCATTATAAACAGCACATGATCAATTAAGCTCAAAACTGGTATGCGAGGGCCTCTGCTGTTTCCCTTTCTAGTGATAAATCGAATAAAAGAAGAACAAAAAAGCTTTGAGCTATCAGAGGGTCCTTGTGTAGAGTCTCTCTCTGGGTTCTTTGCCACATCTTTCTCGATTTTCTCAAGTTCCTGTAAAAGAATATTGATAAATAACGTATACATACAAATATAAGAAATTATAAATATGGTTCAGAAATTTGTAGATATACCGTTATCACATGCCCTGATGAACTTTACTCAATGCTCTCAATAAAGTCTCTTTGAAACTGTTTTTCATGAAAGTGTAACATATCCCAAAGACTCTTTCTCTACCGATATAATTCCATCCAAGATGCAGCTTTGTGAGTGTCTATGTGACATGAAGATAGTAGATGAGTCATCAGATGGAAAAAAATCGAGTCTCACAATGTTGATTTGCAATGCATTTCCTATATACGATGCTTCATCGTCGCCGGTGTTGCTGCTATGAAGACTCAACACTGTCGTAAATGAAAGAGATTGCTCACCTTCAACTTTTCCAACTTCTTGACGCCAAAGGTCAGCCAAGTGATTTATCGAAATTAAGCCCTTTGTTGCTGGATTAAGGGCAGCAATCATTTTTACGCTACCATTTTCATTTGCGTTGGTTTCGATGCTAATGATCGGTGGTTCATTCGGCGCTTGCTCTGATCTAAGCGTTTCATTTATTCGCCACCCAGCTTTTTCTATCCGCAACGCTTCAGAAAAGATAGCTCCGTATCCGAGATCTGATTTGGCTGTATAGCCATGGTCTCTTTTTCGTGCGGTGGTGTGTGGTGATTAAGAAGTCGAATTTAGGAAATGAGGGTTGGATTTTGGGTTTTAGATTTTGGATTTTGGATTGAGTTGTTTTTATGCGACGTGCACCGATAGTACTATGCCTCAGTCTGAACACCCTACCCCGTCGCTTCCAGAAGACCTTACCTTCGAACAGGCCGTGCAGCGGCTGGAAGCCCTTGTCGAACAGTTGGATGATGACGAAGAAGGTCTAGAACAGGCCTTGCAGGCCTACGAAGAAGGCGTCTTGCATCGAGATTCTGGTCGTTCTCCGTCTCCTGCGTCTTGAAGTGCAGGTAGATGCCGCGCCGGTCCATGTGCGAGAACACGATCTCCCACTGGTCGAGCTTGGAGCAGTCGAGGCGCGTGCGGACCCTCGGGTTCGCATAGGGGAAGACGTTCTTGTCGTCGCCGTTGAAGCTGTAGGTCAAGAACGACATCGCGTTCATGCCTTTGCCTGCGAGATAGTTGACGGCGCCGACGAGACCTTTGCCCTTGCCGTTCTTCCACGTCGGGTCGCCGGTGCGCCAGTGTAAAATCATAAGTTTTTTCCATTTTTCCAAATTTTATTTTAAAATAAAAAAGATCTTTGTTTTAGTGGTGTTGTGCAAATCTTTATGCTATTTGTGCTTCTCATGTCTCTGGTCGTTGTACATTTTGTCGTTGGCTCTATCTCTGAAAAACTAGTCTGTGATAGCCAAAATGGATCCCAAAGTACCTATCATAAATCAATGGTTATGGAAACACTGGATCAAGTGATTGATTTTGATAAATATTATCCAGAGGAAGCAAGACCCACCGGAGTCCATATTTCGTTGTATTTTCAGTTGATTTCAATATTGACTACAGTTTTATTTGGAAGTTATCTACTTATTTTTGGAGGTAGAGGGAATTTGAATGGTATGGATGCATGGCACCGGTATCAATTTGGAAGTATGACCATAGGCATTATGGTAGTGAATAATCTTTTTAGAGTAGCAAAGACTTTGATGGGTCCTGGGAACACTTCCTATTCAAATGCAATAGTAAGCATGCTTTATTTAATATCATTTGTTTTCAGTATAATGCCAATTATGTAGTATTTAGACTTTTACATCGTTCTTACATTCAAACAGGATATGCTCGTTCGCATCAACGGTTAACCAGCCGTTTGAACTGATTTCATCTTCCAGTTGCCCCGGTGCCCAACCCGCATACCCCAGCGCGAGGATCGCATGATCCGGGCCTTTTCCTGTGGCGATTGCCCGTAATATTTCCAGCGTTGCAGTCAGGCAAACATTGTCACGCACTGCTACGGTAGAATTGCTCTCAAACTCTGAAGTATGCAAAACGAAACCTCTTCCCGGTTCAACGGGGCCACCCACATGCATGGAACCTGTGGGTGAACTACTTTCTTTGACTTACTTTGCTCAGGGCGGTAAGCATAAGAAAGTTTAAGTCGGATCTTTCGTCTTCAGTAAAATCTTCTTCAAGTAGTCCAATCTTCTTTAGATGACCAGGAGTCTGTACAGATAGTGCCATAAGGTCACCAACTGCCTCGTGAAACCCTGAAAACACCTAATTTTTAGTCTCAATGACTTTAAATTAGTTATGAAAATAATTTTGCTTCATTTAATTTGTCTTTTATCCAGCAATTAGTCATATTTTCCTTTAGTGCATTGTACCATTTGTGATCCTGGCCATTCTCCTGGGCTCATTTGCCTGGGTGGTTGCTGCAGCCTGGGGCTGGCATGCAGATGGCTGGCTGGTCGTCAATTGGGGCTTCCATGACTTTGGTGCCGCGGGCGTCGTTCACATGATTTCCGGCTTCTTCGCATTGGGTGTACTCATCCACCTGGGTCCGAGGATCGGCAAGTTCAATGCAGACGGCACTGCCAATGACATTTCAGGCCACTCGATGCCGATGACGATGATTGGTCTCATGACCATTATTGTAGGCTTCCCGGCGTAAACGCCGACTTTCGTCTCCGGCAACGCAGCGAGCCGGTCAGCCAAAGCGAATTTTGCGATTTCAAGTTCCGCCGCGAAAGCGTGTGAGCCGAAATTCGCAACAAGCCGGTTGGGCTCGGCAAACAGGATCGCCCGTTCTTCGTCGCCGCCCAGACACGCGAAATCAACGGTGACATAATTGAGCGTCACGCCCTTGTCGCGAAAGCGCGCGCGCAAATCCGCGATGACATCCCGTTTGATCGCAATGATTTGCGCCGCTTCGTCTTCGCGCTGGGGGATGGCAATTGATGACCCGCCATTTCGGCATGCTGATTCCCTCGACCAATACGACGGTCGAGATCGAATATACCCGCTTGCTGCCACCGACATTGCAGGCGCATTACGCGCGGTTGGGTAAGGCGGAGAACACGGCATTTTCCGCCAGCCGCGACGACGATTTGTCCTACCAGTCGAAGATGCTGGGCAACGCCAAGGTCGAAGTCGTAGCGCTGACCCAGACTTCGGCCAGCTTGCACGAAGACGGATACGACGATCGCGCCAAGGCCAGCATGACGGCCCGAAGAGTGACGATGGTTCGCAGGAAAGCGAGACCGATGAGGCCGCTCGCGTTCTGGCAAAGCTCAAGGAAATTCCAAGCAAGCCGGAAGAGAAAGACGACGAGTGATCTGGCTCGTGGCTGGGCTGGTGCAGCCTTTCAATTTAGGCTGAACCAAACCTGGCTTTCGGAGATGGTGTTGCGTTCTCCTTGCGCCATCTATGGTGAGACGTGCTGTGGATGCCCGCCTCGCGCGGGCAAGACGTTTGGGGAGGCGCGGAGTTAACCGGCTCTGTTCGCGTTGGAGATATTTTGGCTAGTGATTCTTCTACCAGTGTCTTTAAAAAGTACCTCGGTACTTCTTGTCAAAATCCAATGGCTTTGAATCCTAGTTCCGAGTTTAGAGTCCAAAGAATCGTCTCTTGGCTAAAAGAGTCTTTTTCTCAAGGACCTGACCAAATTCTTGCCAAGGTTTTGAAGTTTATATTCCCCTCGATTCTATCTCTTCTCACCATTCTTGTGAACTTGTCATTTTTGAATTAGCTCTTCCTTGTGCCCTAAAATCTGCCAGATTAGTTGTTTTTCGTTTACCGGTAACAACTCGGGTCAAGAGTAACCGAACTCCAACAAAAAGAAAATTGGTAACAATTAATGTATAAGAAATCAGCTTTTCGGGCTGATTCCATATAAAAATTTACATATAAAATTACATTGATTATTTTAACAAAATGTTGAAATTATTATATATTATTAATATAAAACTAATTAAGTTTAATGCTACCAATCAAACCCTGCTAAATTTGTCTTACCCTGCTATATAACTCAACCCCTAGAAATACGAAAAACATCATTAAAATAAATAAAATTCCTCCATCGCAGCGCGATCAAGGCCTACCTCTTCAGGCGGGGTGGCAGCCATCAGGCTTAAACCGGAATGGGGGCAGGGGCGTTAAAGGCCGTTAGCACATCATCATAGGTTTTGTGGTCACCAATATTCAGCTCACGGCGTAGTTCAACAACATTGCGTTCCATCAGCTTTTCAAATTCCACAGCGGGGAACCACGTGGCTTTTTTGCCCAAGCGATAGCCTTCCCATACGGCTTTGATGGAAGGCAGCTTGCCGCCATCAGGGCCCCATTTGCGCGCTTGTCCTTGCAGCTGCAGGGCCGTCGCCTCCCGCACCAAGAATGGTCCCAACCCGGCAATGGGCACTTCTTGGTCGCCAATCACCACCGTCGATTCTGGTGTGAGATGGAGCGTCACCGGTAACTCCAAGGGCCCCTCCGCCGGTTTGGCCAATTCGCTCTCCGGAAGCTGGACCTTTTCGTTCTGTTCGCTTTGCGAGAAGTTGATGAGGACCATGAAGAAGGCGATCAACTGGAAGGTCATGTCGATCATGGGCGTTAGATCGCCCTCCAACACGGAACTCTCGTGCCGCCTTGTGGCGCATGTCGCTGCCCAAGTCCCTGGGCGGCGGCGAGGTTCCGCCAACGATCCTGGCGCAAATGACCGAGATCATCGCCAAGGCCGATGCCAGCGCGGGTTGGGTGCTGGGCCAGGGAACCGGTTGCGCGATGTCGGCGGCGTTCATGGACGAGGCGCCGGCCCGTCAGGTATTCGGGCCCGCGAACGCGGTCCTGGCTTGGGGCGCCGGAACCGCCGGCAAGGCGGTGGCCTGTGATGGTGGCTATCGGGTGACGGGCAGCTGGCAGTGCAAGCCGTTAAACTGCATAAGTTTGCTGACGGTGGTCTGGTTTCTTCGAGCCACGCCCGACAGCGTATCCCCGCGCTGGATCCGGTAGTGACTGACAGAACTGCCACCCTGGCGCTGCTGCTTCTCCCACGCCAGCAGAGTGCCCGGCGGTGGTGTCTTGCGAAAATAATCGTCGATGCCTTTCATGATCGCACTGGCCAGCCGGTTCCGATACCACTCGGTGGCAAGGTTCTTCTCTTCCGTGGGATTGGAGATAAAACCGGCCTCAACCAGAATCGACGGATGTATTACACAATCGGAAGATTGTTCATCGTGATTTGAAACCAGAAAATTTGTTATTACGATCCTTGGTAGACCATACAAGTATTTTGGTTGCCGATTTTGGTTTTGCTGCCCATGTTCCACAAGAGGGACTGAAAACACGATGTGGTACACCTGCCTTTGTTGCACCTGAAGTATTAGCACAACATGCAAGATATCATGAACATGTTGATATGTGGAGTGTTGGTTGTTTACTGTATATGTTATTAGGTGGTTATCCACCCTTTCAGGGTACGTGATATATCCGGTGCTGGTAGATACCAACTCGACCTCGAAAGCCCCGCAGCTAACTCAACAAGCCTTCGAGTACCCTATCCCGTGTATATGCGTTTAGGAAAGTGCACGCCGCCACACATTCGATGGTTAACAGCGCGTGCGTCAAAAAATCCCGAATGTCGATATCCTTCGAAACTTCAAGGCTTCGTTTGAATTGAATTGTCTGAGTGATGTCGCCACCAATCGGATTTAGGCGGACTGGTGAATCATCAAACACAATGTTGTCTGGTATCTCAAACAACCGGTGTTGAGTTCCAGGCGGATACAGAGGGAAAGTATGGAGTTAAGTTCTGCGAGAACATGGATGATCTTCCGCCACCGGAGGCTCCTCGTTTGGCACTGATCAGTGGCCGGACAGCCGACAACCCGCGTTTGTTATCGGAATCAATTGCTAAGGGAGCCAAATGCGTCTACCTAGAGAAGCCGGGTGCCCCGACGGTCACGGAACTCGAGGCGATGGAAAAGGAAGCCGAAGGCGCTGGTGTCGAAGTGTTGATGGGCTACAACAAGAACGTTTGCAAGTATGTACGGTTTAAAAAGTATGAAAAAGTCAGAATTTTGGCAAGCATAAAACTGTATTTTCGGTTTCAAAATGCAAGGGAAAATTATGTTATCACTTCTGACTAGTGCCGTTCTTTCTGTACTTTTTGTCGAAGTGTTTTTCAAGTTGGCGGGAACAATAATGAGAGCTGCTTCTGTGAGATTCTCTGTGAGATCTAAAATCCTCAACGCCAGAACGATTGTGTTTGACGGAATAATCTAACATAATGTAAATTTTCGTCCTTCCTATAAATTTTGAATTTTTTTTTATTCCATCGGATGATCCGAATTTTGTCGATTGTCATTACAATCTCGGTGTACTTTTCGATGAAAAAGGCGATTATGAATTAAGTATAGAATGGCATCAAAAATCGATTGATATTAAAAAACAAACACTCAAAAATAACGATCCAAGTATTGGCTACAATTACAATAGTCTCGGTAATGTTTATCAAAAGAAAGGTGATTATAAAAGTGCATTAAATTATTACAATCAAACATTAACAATCTGGAAGAAAATTCTCGGTGATTATCATCCAGATGTTGCCATGTGTTGGTAAGGGTGGCTTGCTGTGGGGGGGGGGGCTTTTGTGGGTGGGGGGGGGGGCCGCCGGGGGTCTTTCTCCGGGGGAGGGGGGTGAACTTGTCAAGGGGAATTAACCAAAATTTCTATACAAATTTTTTTCAAATGTCTTGCTTTCTCTTTTCCGTCTCAATTTTACGCACGGAGTTGTTAAGGGTAATTGTCCAGGGAAAATTCTCACTGGGATTCAATTGTCTAGAGGATATTTCCGTTGGGAGGGGAGTTTCTCAGTGAAGGTGGGGCCAGATTTATTTGTGCCTTCTTGGCCTCCTCTAGTGTCTTGCGTTTGCTTGGCAGAGGCGATCTTGATCCCGCTCGAGATGCGGCTATGGAGGATCTGCTTTGTGTAGGGAAGTTGGTTCCGAACGCATCGGTCGCTCAATGAGCTGGTTATTCATGGATCAGCCGTGGAGTTCACGTTGCGGTCATGTCGGTCCGTTTTCTTGTTGGTGTACGTTTCGTGGATGCCCTTCGACATCTTTTCAACCGAGCATGCCGAACACTAGATAGAGTACTGCGCACGGTGCCAGCCATGGCACTTGATTACAGGAGTGCCCTAGCTAAATCACTTAACTTTTGCAGCATAGCTTAGCAAAAGCTTTATCAAAATAATCAATATAAACTGAACCCAAACATAACTCTGTGGTGGTTCTAAACAGTTAAAACGAAGAAAAAGAAAGAACAAATAAAAATACCGAAAAATGTTTCAACTATGTTTGATGTTCAGTTTATATCTGTATTCTTGACTTTAAGCTATTCTTCTCTAGATATCTAACATGAAGAGAATCATGGTACAAAGATGGAAAGATATCCTGATTTTATACTATCAGACAGAAAGAATATGAATTTAAGCAAGATGAGATCTTAAATTCTAAAAGAGATAATGTTGCTTTTATAACAAAAATCGAGAAGGAAATGGGAGCACGAAATTTTGTTGCTCAATTTTTACAAGAGCCATTACCGTCTAATTATAATCTACTGTCGGAAGAAGATATTAGTTTTTATCATGATCTTCCGAAAAAATTTGACTATTATGTTCAGAGTTGGGATACAGCTCTTAAGACCACTGAGAAATCAGATTTTAGCGTTGGTACTTGTTTCGCTGATCGACGCGGACAACGCGCTCGGCGTGCAGAGCGAGAACCACCCCGACGGCTGGGGCGTCGCCTACTACATCGACAACGCGCCGCACGTGATGAAGAGCGTGTCGACGGCGCTGACCGATCAGCTGTTCCAGCGGGTGAGCGGCATCGTGTCGTCGGAGACCGTCGTCGCGCACGTGCGCAAGGCGACGCAGGGTGACCTGTCCGTCCTCAACGCGCACCCGTTCCAGTACGGGCGCTGGGTGTTCGCGCACAACGGCGACATCCCGGAGTTCGGCGAATTACTTCAAAAGTGTAACTAATTTTAAAAAACAAAGTCTTTTTAGGGAAGTAAAGAGCGAAGTTGAAACTTGAAACAAACACAAATTATTGCTTCACAGTCTATCTAACATGTATCAATTAAACTAGTACAAATAAACAAACTGATTATATTTCCCGATGTTTGCAGGATTATTGAAAACTAGCGCTTTACTGAAACACAAACTATTAATAACAAGAACGTTGATTTATTACTTAAAAGTGAGTACCCTGACAACAGCAAACTAATCTATAAAGCTTTTGGCGAGGAACTCGCGGACGGCTACAAGCGGATCCGTGCGGCGCTGGGTGGCGAGGGGTAAACAGGCCCTGATACTGACCCGCGCGGGGATAATCGATTAGCAGGAACAAAGCTGATACCGCGGTGAACGCCACCGGCCTCAGGCGTTCGGTTTCCGCCCCGATGCTGACGCTGTATGGCCTTGGGACCATCGTTGGTGCCGGGATCTTTGTGCTGATCGGACCGGTGGCAGGTCTTGCCGGTGGCGCCATGCCGGCGTCGTTTGTCCTGGCGGCGGTGATTGCGACTCGCTGGTGGTGAACAAACCCTACGATCAGTTTGTTCGAGAGCTGATTGCGCCGAGTGACGCGTCGGTGGGCTTTATCAAGGGCATTCGTTGGCGTGGCCGCGTCAATGCCAGCCAGGTAACTCCCCTGCAATTTGCGCAGAATGTCTCCCAGGTGATGTTGGGAATCAATTTGAAGTGCGCTTCGTGCCACGATAGCTTCATCAATGATTGGAAGCTGCGTGACGCATACGGACTAGCGGCGATTACGAGCGATGCGCCACTGGAAATCCATCGTTGTCGGATACGCCCTGCGGCAGAGGCAAAGCCTGCTTCACCTGCTGCGCTTTCTCTCCTTTAGCGACGACCGGTCCCTGATCGATGGCTACGAAAGAAGTGTAATCTGTCATCAAATTATAATCTAAGCCCAGTTTGGTAATTTCTTCAATCAAGTCTTCGCTGGCTCGGAGGTTCTTATAATCCCCCAACAATCGAATCTTTTCGCGGGCCCAAAAATAACGCAGCGCGGCGTTTTTGGGATCGGGTTCTACTTCCTCGACTTCAAAGCTGGTCTGATAAGGCGAAAAGGAGGCAAGGGACTTGGAAAAGGTGGAGCAAAGCGTCACCGCAAGATTTTGCGTGACAACATCCAAGGTATCACAAAGCCAGCTATTCGCAGATTGGCCCGTCGTGGTGGAGTGAAGAGAATCTCTGGTTTAATTTACGAAGAGACCCGAGGTGTACTCAAGGTTTTCCTTGAGAATGTCATCCGTGATGCAGTCACTTACACAGAGCACGCCAAGCGAAAGACTGTCACTGCCATGGATGTCGTTTATGCACTCAAGAGACAGGGACGCACACTCTCTCTTTATTGACATTTGAAGGTCAAATAAATCAGCACACTTCAAACTCTGCAGGACTGCTGATGGATGTGGAGAAAAAGCTGTTTTGAACTAACCAACACCAGCAGATATATAAAACCACAGCGAAGATATAATAAACAGTCATACAATTTTGTTTTGAAGATGAGGCACAGCAGTATTAGGGCTATAGAGGAAAGTGATCAGAACCAGAAATATCGAATAGAGTATTGATTACTGAGGTTCGATTGAATTTCAATGGAAATTTTTGTATTGGCACATAGGTTAAGGAACGGAAACGCCGTCGGGCAGGGACGCTTTTACGGATTGATCGCTAAATTCCATGAGCGCAAATTTGTTATTTCCTTTCAGTAGATAGTTATTCCAAAATCTTTGGATATCGTTTTCTTCCGTGAGATTGCGCTTAGCGTCCAGGTCAAGCTGAAAAAAGCCTTTAGCGAAAAGGCTTCCCTTCCCAATCAAATCCCGCTCGCTGATTTCCAGCCAGGAAGAATCGCTCCTGACATTCGTTTCTTTGTCGACTACCGGGACTTTTTTGATTTCAAACGCGACAACCAGCAGGCACCAGGAGGAGGAATGATGCCTTCTTTTTAGAAGGAATCTACGAGCTAGATTCATGTTTTCCTATATCTGTCCTCTCCAGTTTGGGTAGTAGTTAAATTGAACGGGCTCTAGGCTATTATACAGCTCTTCGAGCGGGGATCGTGGCCGCTATAGTAGCGATCGCCATGGTGCATATGATGCTCTTGCTGTACCTGGTGTAGCTAGGTACCAGGTACCTGTTGGTGGATCTTCTTCGCAATCATGTCTCATTTTTTCGCGCGCTCTCGGCGGTGGCGATCCGCCGAAGGCGGTCACTGATGCCGCCGCCGCGATCCGCGGCAAGAAGCTCGAATCGCGGGCACTCTTCGAGCTCATGCTCACGGCGGCGCGGTCCTTGCCCAGCCGCAAGGGTTACGTGTCACTGGAAGCCGACCGCGCGGGGAACGGGACGGGCGTGTTCATCAGCCTGCGTATTCGTCCCGCGAAGGGTGGGCTTGGCGGTTCGGGTCTTGGTGCCGTGATCCAGTCGGGGAAGAAGACGATCGCTAGCTCGTCCGGTGCGGGAGTGTCCTTCTAATTTATGTAGATTAACACCACTGCTTGAAGCTAATAAAACTTATGCCCGAGCCACGCCTTTCCATAAGAAAAAGGCCAAGATTTATCAATGGTACGTCATTCTCCTTGAATTTATCATCACGCTTGTATAATACACATTATAATGGCAAGAGATTGCCTTGAAAAAACAGTAGTTTACATTCAGTACTAATTTATTCAGGTGGCTAACTTTAATTAAATTTCGTTATCAACAATAATTCCAACAATAATAATTACAAAACTAAAAATCAACACTTACTGATCTTTTTCAAATAATGTCGGGAAATCCAGCTCCCCCTCCGCGGAATTTTCCCTTTCCCGACGAGAGATTATTCCATGGCAAGATTCTCCCGCGTAACTTAAATTAGTGATATTTGTGGAACCAATTTTATAAGGCACAGTTACAGAACGGCCAAAGAGGTCGAAAATAGATAGATAGATAAGTGTGTTTCAATAGCCCCTGAGACATATACACTAAAACATATAAATAAATAACAAACAAGCAAGGAAATTAAACAACCGTACACATTACAAACACTGCCGTTGCTTATGGGCGAGACTAGCAGAACAGGATTAAGGGACCGTTAGGCCGCGTTAACTAATCGGCAAGTTTCACCGCCGTGCCGTTGGCGCTGACCATCAGCATCGAGCCGTTCTGGCCGATGGCCTCGTAGTCCAGATCGACTCCGATGACCGCGTTGGCGCCCAGCGAGGCCGCGTCATCGGCCATTTCGGCAAGGGCGGTGTCCTTGGCCTCGCGCAACGTACGCTCATAGGCCGCAGCCCGGCCGCCGACGATGTCGCGGATCGAGGCGAAGACGGCAACGGGGTGTCGAATTGCCATTGATTCTTTCCGATCATTCGGATTGGGACGAACTGACGGACACGATCCGGGACCTGGCGCCGTCGGAGGTCTGGGTCACCCATGGCCGCGAGGAAGCGCTGGTCCGCTGGTGCGAGCTTCAGGGTATCGCAGCCCGGCCGCTGAACCTTGTCGGATACGAGGACGAGGCGGAATGAGCCAGTCCCGCAAAGTGTGGCGATATGGGTTCTCGGAACAGGCCCGAGAACGACGAAGTGGTTATCGTAATTCTCCGCCGTCCTGTAGGTGCGCGAAACCGTGTAAGCCTCTCCTGCGTCCAGCGGCTGATTCTTCAGTTCGATGAAGCCCAGGAAGTGATCGCTGCGACGATCGAGGACGTCGTCCCGGGAGAGGTAGACGTAGTCGATGCGCGATTGCTGACGCTCGGGGATCGCGCCTTGGCCGATATTCGTTACCTCGTACTCGACCTGGAACTGACGTCCCACAAAGACGTTTTCGTCCGACTCGACTTTTGTTGGTAGCAGATCCGGATTCGGGCGGAAGGTGACCACGAACGGCTGTTTCAGACATAGAGAAAGGACCGGGCTAGAGCGCGGTCTTGAAATTTAGGATGTGGAAATTAGAGATTTCAAGATGGCTCCATTAGGGTGGCTAGTTTGCGCGGGAAAGTTCACGAAAACAAGTTTCCCACCTAAAATTCTTCGCGCTTCACTACAAGTTTGCCTGCTCAACTGTGACATGTCGTACCGTAAGATATGAATTCAAGTATGAGGTTGATCATCGTTGAGTTTGTTATCGTCATGCTAAAGTTTTGTTTAAATGTTAAGTGCTCCAATCGAAGCTGCTTCGCGGCGGATGCCCAGCAACTGCTGCTGGACTATCACTGGCCGGGCAACGTTCGCGAGTTAGAGAACATTGTTACCCGCGCCAGCGTGCTGTTCACAGACCAGCCCGTGCGAGCGGATGACTTGCGGCCTTGGCTGATCGATGCGGGTCCGACGGAGACCGAGCCCGAGGCTGCGATCGCCACCGCCGGGATGAACTTGCAGGAAATGGAGCAACACCTCATCGAGGCCACGCTCAAGAAATACGATGGACACCGAGCTTCCACCGCCAAAGCTCTGGCGCGCTCACCCAGCGCCTCGCCGAGACCCTGTCCGAAGTCCACAAAGCCGGCGTCCTGCATCGCGACCTCAAACCGTCGAACGTGCTCCTGCGCGAGACCGGCGAGCCCGTGGTGACCGACTTCGGGCTCGTGCGCGTCCTCGATCCACAGGAGTGGACGCAGCTCTCCCTGAGCGGGCAGATGCTCGGCTCGCCCGGCTACTGGTCTCCCGAGCAGGCCGCCGGCCGCTCGGTGGACGTGCGCACCGACGTCTACGGATTGGGCGCGGTCCTCTACGCTTGGGACAAGCGGGTCCGTGAAGAAGTTGCCCCACAGCCGATTGACGGCAACTCGCGCCGTCAGTGGGTGTCTGGGGTGCGTGACCCAACGTGCGAGTCCGAGGCGGTTGTGGGGTGCTCCCTCAGGAAGAGGCAGGTGAATCGCCGTTGGCAGTGACCGCGGCACCAGTGTCGAGTCATCGGTTGGTGCGTCGTAGGCGCCTCGGGCGAGGACGTGTGTGGGGCGAGCCTTCGACGTCTCCTGCATGATGGGAATTTCCTGCGCCACTTCCTCCGCCATCACGTGGTGGCTACGTGCCACCTATAGTGGCTACAGGTGATATTCTAAATCACATCAAAACTAATCAAAATATGTGAACATGCGCTCAACATTCGCTAATAACGTACTTTATTTTACTCTGATAATATATCTACGCTATAGCCTCAAAGGCGAGTTTGATGTGAACGCAAACATGAAACTGATTCAAGCCGAAGTAATTTAGGAAACGATGAAACTTAGAAGAATAAGACTAACACCAATTTATGTTAGCAATGTCCCAATACGTACTATTGGTTCTCTAACTTTTTTCCACGACATTTTCTTGTTGGAGGATCAGCGTGATCTTGTTGAAGCGGCTTTCCGCCTGTCACTAGAGCTTGATTCGGGTGCGCCCAATCCATTGCTGGAAGGCAACACCGAGATCACCAAACTTAGACACGCAGAAACCGGTTTGAGCGTGCGTGTCACTCGAATGTCCGGCAACGATTCCTGTCAAGCACACGCCATAAGCGTTGTCGTGCCAGTAGAGGACTGGGCAGACCCCTTTTCTCCCCAAACGGGAGCCGCTTTCATTTGCGAAACAATCAATGGTAGAGCTGAGCCTTAAAGGCGGCCAGCAAGGTCATGAACAGAGTCGCTCCTTCGCGCTGCCCCAACGCCTTTACGCTTTGAGTGATGGTTTTTGAAAGCACTTGAGTATGGATTGCACCTTGGAACGTCTCAACTTCTGGCCGTGAACGTTTGGTGGGCAGCGGCATTCTGGGGAGTTCCCCACCTAGCCGTTGTTTCCAATGGGAAAGTTGTGAATTCAGCACCTCCCCTTGAAGCCACTGTCGCTGCCAGTGGGCAAAGTCTGGATACTGGATTGGTAGGTGGTACCCCAGTTGCTTCCGAAGAGCCCCGAGACGCTCTTCTCCTTTGCGCAGGAACGCCATCGCTTCCTCGATGCGCCCGGTCTCTCTACCCAGATGCATCGCCGTCGTAATGACCTCGCGAAGGGTACAAGGATGCATCGAAAATATGGTAGGCCGATGCCCTGCCCATACCTCTATGGCCGATTCGAGTTGGGACTTTGAGACTGCACAGACCTTGCACTGGGTTTGCGTCACAATAACATCGGGCTGAAGCCGCGTTAAAAGCTCAAGATCAATGTCATTTCGAGGGCGCCAATTCTCCGGTTCTGATGATCGGTTTTTCCCGCATGGGGCAGATTGCAGCGCAAACCCTTCTTGCCTCAGGCACTGATGTTACGGTTATCGACAACAATCCAAATGTCATTCGGCAGGCTGCAAAGTTCGGTTTCCGGATTTATTTCGGCAATGGTATGCGCAAGGAAGTGCTCCTGTCTGCAGGCATCGCCAATTGCAGTATCGTGTGTGTCAGTACCCACAATCCGGAAATCACCAACCGAATTGTCGACTTGATTGCTAAGGAATGGGTGGAAACTTATTTTTCTATATTGCTCTTACTGATTAAATCTGTGTTATAATTAAAATTAATTCTTAAATGTATAGCATAATGGTTAAATTTTGCAAAATTAGTTACATTTGATTGCTTTATTAAAACAGAAAACTTTGCTTTCGAAAACGAACAGCCAGTGAGAGTTAAAGAAGACAAATTTAATTAAGCTTGTTTATACAGCTAGTAGCACTGCTGAACAGCTGAACAGCAATTGTAGAAGCATCAAGTCTTCTTATGCGTAGTGTCCACTATCTAATGGGTATTAGCCATGCCCATGTAAGCGCGACGCACCATGGCCAGATACGGGTTCATCAACAGTGTCCGGCAGCCAACACAGTAAGTGCAGTGAGAGGGTCATCAGCAACCAATGTGATACGCTGAAATGGTCTCAACAGCCAGTCGCAGTGAGCACGACGTCTGGGTACGGGCTCAGCCCCCAATGGGATATCGTAACGCAACAAGTACAGCTTGAGTTAAACGGCGGCGGCTGCGGGGCTCATCGATGTGACGCCGTGAGGGGTACGTGATCCTTTTAATAGGATTAAGAGATGATTTGATAGTTTTTGTCTTCTTTTTAATTCCATCCGTGTCAGGGATAAGTCTTGCTTTAACATACGGATCAGACAGCCCATTTGGATCCATTGGAATTAAGTTTTTCCCTTCGATCACTGCAAAAACAGGATATCTAAGACCATTTATAAAATAAAGCTTGATACAAGGATCACTTGGGAATTTTATAACAGGGCTACTGAATCGCTTTGAAAATTGAAAATAAAACATTGGTGCAGGAAAAAAAAAAATTTAAAGTTGTTCCAACACAGGGCGCTCAATGCTTCCTCGTCGTGTCTTCTGGCGTCTGAACTGATTGACCAACCCCTCATCGACTACGTAGCATGGCGCCGATCGCCTTCGACACCGCACCGGTTATTTCGATGACGCCCGTCCACTTCGGCTTGCCAATGCAAGAGGTGTGTGCGTCCATCCGTTCCGTCGTCTTGTCTGTTGCTCGCGTTTCACCATCGCGCCCTAGATGACGACGCTCTGGTTTCGACTGTTTCTGTTCGAGATGACGGGCGTCCGTCCCAGAGGCGTGCTGCTGGTTCTTTCACCTAATTGCGCTTCTCGCTGCACCGATCGATCTCATAGTTCATCCATTCAAGCTGGCGGTGCGCGCAGCTCAAAACTCCAAAGTCGCAGACGAAGATTTAGAAATGGCGCTCGCCGACCTAGCGAAAGCTCGGCGCTTCGGCTACCGAGCGACCGTGACGCACGCCGAAATGCTCGGCCCCTCTTCGCTGCACTTAGACCAGATCGGCTTCGAGCTTCCGAAGCTCGAGGAGCCGACCGCGAGTGAACCTGACCACCCAGAGTGATCGAACCTCCATCGGTTTGCGACCGCTGTGGCGGGAATCACCTGAGGCTTGGCCTGAGCTTTAGGTGAAGCAGTTGGCTCGGGGTTCGATGCCATAATTGCCTGCGGAGCCGCCGCTGGCAAGACGATGGGATAGCTGCGCACAATTGTGACTTGACCCGTCCGCACTAACAACACGAGGTCAAAGCTCTCGGTCTCAACCGCATCTTTGGACACAATCCGAATCGCATCAGGCGGCCCCATAATGACGGTGGGCCATAACCGCTCAATCACTGGCGCACGCGGCAGACGCTCGGTCTTTGTATTTAAGATTTCTTCTTCCACGATGAATCTTCAATATATTTCACGATTGTATTTATTCGATTTGTCGATCAAAAGCTACAGTTTTATGAAGTACTGTATTTTTGATGTCGTGGGTATATTTACAGTGAATTTCTCAGCATGTAAGGAGACAATCCTCGATTGAATAACTTCATAGTAAAGAATACCCTTTCCTCGCTGTATAATATTGATTTCAATCACCCAAGAATAAAATGGTTTAATAATATTTGTAAATTTGTTTATTAAAAAAACTAATTATATATCAGTCTATAACTTACTCATCAGTGTACAAACAATGCACGGGCCTATTAGAATAATACAAAATAAGAATAATAGAATTTGAAACTATTAATTTTTAAGCTTATAAATATTTCTTTCTTTGTTAATAAATTTTTTGTTGTTGTGTTATGCTTTGCCAGTCTGGTTCCAGAAATTATCTATAAGGTTTTCAGTAAAGCCCAAACGACAGTAAATTCTTGAGGATAGTTCTTCACCTAAAAAGATTGGCATGGCCAGGCCACATTCTACGATTGAAGTACTGCCCGACCTGTAACGATCTCCCCCTGCAGAGCCTTAGCCCTGACCATGGCGTGCCTGTTGTCTCATGGTCTGGACTCTTAATTGATCCCGCTCAGCACACACCTGTCCCCAACAAATATCAGCCTCTAAACATGTTACTTCACCTGGGCGGTGTTGTGTTGCTGAGCCGCCAGTGAAGCCTGACACGCCGCTAGCTGCTGCTCGATGCTATCTGATATTGCTTCCTGTCGCTCAATCTTCGCGAGGGCAAGGTCACGTTCATTTTTAACCACCTCCAGCTGCTGAACCAAAGCGGCCTTGAGGGCTGGCACCGCTTCGATCTGAACATCGTTCGAGGCCTCGCCTACTACACCGGCACCGTCTTCGAACTCATCGCCGAGGGCGAGCGCGCTGTGGCCGGTGGCGGGCGCTACGACAACCTGATCGAGCTCTTCGGCGGCCCCCCCACCCCTGCGTGCGGGTTCGGGATGGGCGATGTCGTGCTCGGGAACCTGCTCGACGATCACAACCTCATGCCCGCCGACGGCGCCGAGATGATGGACGCGATCCAGCGGACGGTTTCTACCTTGTTGATTCCAGTAATGATGCCTCACCTCCAATGAAAAACACACTTCGTACTGTTAATCCCTTCACTGGTAAAACAAAAAAAGTAGGCAAAATTAAGGGATTGAAGTATGGGTCAGATGAAGCTGTGCAGGGTATGGACTTTGATCGTGACACAGATACATTGTACATTTACGGTGTCAATGTAGCCAATCAAAAGAGCGTCACTGTTTACACTGTTGATCTGGACACCATGAAGGCAACTCCCATTGCTGAAGCTGATCCAAGTGTGATCAGCCCCCCTCACACTCAGCACTGAACACGCGCTTCCCGTGCATCACGCGTAACTCCCGTACCGGCCTTTGCCTTCTTCTGCACGACCTGCTGTCCTGCCAGAAGCGCCGCGCGGTCCTGCTGCTCCCGCTGCACGCGTTGTTAGCACCGTCTTCCCGAGCTCTCGCCGCGATCCGCACCCTTGCCCTCTCGGCGGCATCGGTTCTCTACGCGGCGGAAGTAAGTAACACCACGCCGCCGGCGGTTGTGGTTGAACACGGAACGGCGGGATTGTGCGTACCTTGGGCTTTATACTGTACACCACCATCACCCTTAACACCCTCCTGTTAACGTGCTAAAGTTTAAATTTTTTTCCCTTTTTCACAAAGAGTATTTTTCACAATGCCTAAAAGATAGAAATGGTTACTGGTTGGCATTTGCTTAGAATAATAAAACCCTCAGTTCAAAAGTTTTGAAAATCAGTTGGTAAATGAAGCTCCTGCAATTGCTTACTAACCGTAGCCTATTTATTGCGCTCAAAAAGCACTGTAAAACCTAGCTTAAGGAGGAATTGCGGGGGACGGCAACCCTTCGTCAAAAACCCGATCATCATTGCAGCAGGTGCGGGTGCAGCACTGAATGTGAGCAATATTCACGTTCCGCTTCCAATCGAAAATACCGCAGCTCTTTTCAAGACAGCCGCCCTACCACTCAGCCTGCTTTCAGTTGGCGCTGGCCTTCGTTTTGTCATGGATAAAAAGGCGCTCGGTGCGATTGCACTAGCCACCACGATCAAGCTTGCGGTCCTGCCAGTCATCACGGGCGTGTGCCTGTATCTGGCCGGCATTGATGGCATGGTTTTGGCAATGGGGGTCTACAGTTCGTTACCACGAACTGTTTGACTGTTTCAATGGTACAGGTTACAATATTTTACACGCATATATCTTAGCTTATTTGGTAATAAAAACAAAAGCGAAAGGTCAGTCAATGATGGAAGAGAACATGTACACTCACGGACTTTTTAATTTAACTGCCAGCAGTTCGTTTCGTCGATACATCGGATGAAATATCGATGTTAGATATCGAAGCGTAAATGTCGATACTAAAAATTACATTAAGACGGACTTAATTATTTTTTACTATACTCCGGCAAATGGGGAACTTCCTGCTGGGGGCCTTCCACTCCACGCGCCGACACATCAAGGGCCGGGCGACCCCGACTACGACGCAGCACCTCATCAACGCGGGGTGGAAGGTCCGGGTGATGCGGGTCACGGTCAACCTCTCCCACACGATCGTCTTCCCGGCCGACACGATCAACCTCGTCCCGCTCAACGGCCCCGACGCCAGGCCCATCGAGCTGATCTCCCTGCTCAACCAGCTCGGCGGCGACAAGCCGTTCTTCGCGGACATCACGGGCCCCGGCAGCCCGTTCTCCTCCAGGCCTAAATCTTCTGCTTCGATAGTACCAAAATACAGTCGAAGAGAGCCTGTCTCTCTGCTGGATACGGTTGAGATCACCGTCCACCATCCTCGAGAACAACAAAAACAAGAAAAAGAAGATCAGGAACGAGAAGCTCGTGAGGCCAAAGCAGAATCAGAGGAGACACGTGACGACAGAGATGTCAAGATCAGAAAGAGATGGCAACAAGAACGAAGAGACACCGGTAGAGAAGGACTTGGACCAAAGTCCATTCCTTTCCAGGGAACGTATGACGATATCAGCAATAAAACTTGGAAAAGGAGTGATTTCACAACCAATAAAGTGTGAATTTTTATTCAAATCATCACTTTGAAAAAATTTACTGATTTGTGATTCGTCTTCGTAATTTTGACAAACGAAAACAATTTGACAATCAATTAACAAATTAGTAATTTCGTTTCAAATTAAAGCGCCTTTTGAGTTCAAAAAATTAATTTGAATTATGTTAGTATATCCAACAGCATTTTTCGCGTAAATAACCGTTTTATAAGTAGTTTTGTTTCAAATAATTTCGCATTTCTTAATTTTGTCTCTAACCATAAACACACCCTGGGCTAGCACTTCGCTTCAGTCTAGCTTCAGTCGTAGTCGTCGTGGTCGTCTAATAAATATCTGATGTTTTCATTTCTTCAGGTTATTTTGAACATCATAGACATCATGGATCAAAACTTGTTTTAGCCAGTGCGGATCTGGTTAATTTAATTAAGCGTTTAAAGACTTTTATTCATACTAAGCGTATGTACGTGTACGTATATCACATTTTGATTATTTAATATGAATCATTTAATATTAATAACTGAGCAATTCCCAATAATAGAGAAATTCAAAGTTTTTCATTTGTTTTAAGGCCTTATTGTGTCTAAGATACTTTTCCAACATTAAGCCTTGTTGTCCAATATCTACTAAATCTTCCTGGGCTTGGCTGATATTTTGAATTTGGTAATTTCCAGGCAAATGAACATTTAAACGTTGGACGACATGGCTCTGTTTTTGGATATCGTAACTAAACAGTCGCCAGTACGTTTCAGTTGGTACAGCGTCCTTCCACATAGGTTTCTGCTTCATTGTAAACCATGCACCGTTTGGTCGCTGGCGATGACGTAGTTGGTCAGCATGCCGCCGTAACTCCAGCCGCCGACACCAAGACGTTGTGGATCGGCAATGCCTTCTTCGACCAGGTAGTCCACCGCGGCAAGCACGTCGGCAACATCCAGTTGGCCCCACTTCGCGATGGGCGCCTGCTGGAACCTTGCACCGCGGCCGCTGCTGCCGCGCGGGTTGGGTGCGACCACGGCGTAGCCATTCGCAGCGAACAGCTGCCAGTCGAAATTGAATTCATACTGGTGCTGGCTAACGGGGCCGCCATCTTTCTGACAGATCGTTCGACCATTCACGAGTCGCGCGACAAGCCGCTTTCTCCGCTGCCCGACTCAGTCGACATCGACGGGCTATCGAGATCCTGACGCTGCACGGCCCGAAGGACGACGTAGAGACTTCTTTAGATCTGGGAATTCTTCTTCACAGAGAAGGAGATTCCAATCGCGCGAAGCGTGAGCTTGAGAAAGTCATCAACAGCTCTGCGCAAGCAGAACTTGTTCATCGAGCCAAAGCGGAGTTGGCCGAGATTTGCGTCAATCGAGGAGATTATTTCCCTTGAATCTTTCTTTATGACATCCTAACCGCGGACGACCTGCCTTCCGTTTAGCCCTAAACAGCTGGCCGAAAAGGACAATATTTGACAATCTGTCATCCTTCAACGTACCCTAGCCATCTTAGCCTTTCTCTTATTATTGCCCTAGAAAGCGGGATTGAACCACACTTTTCGTACACCCTACTGTTTGAAATACGGTCAGTCAGCCGGGTAACCAGAACAATCTGTATGCAATTTCTCCGGAAAACATCTAGTAAATCTTCCTCCGCTTTTCGGAGTGATAAATTCCTCCATTGAAAGATCCTCCCACGTAACTCCCTCCTCCGACCCACCCTAACGCGAAAAAGTCCCCCTGAAAACGGCTGTACGCTTCGCAATAACCATTACTATATGTAAACAATGGTCAGAGTTTGTAACTTGCAGCCCCTCTCCCGGGGACTGTGGGGGTGAAGTCGTCCCCAAAGATATAGTTATTAGGTTTTTCTACTATGCTGAACAGAATGACAATCTCAAAATTTTGATCCAGCAACTTTGGGAAAAAAATGATCGTGGGAGGGGACTCCAGTGGGCGAGCTCGTGGTTTACCTTTCAATTAATTTTAATTCTTATATGTTTCAATGATTCGGGTATACCGAGTGTTGTTTTTGCAGGAGAATGGGAACATCATAGAGAGTTTAAGGGCGCCTATAATCATGGCTGGGACCGATTGCATGGACAGGGAGGGCAGGATCAGATTTTGGTAGTGGAAGCTTCAGAGGCCGAAGGAAATCGTGGAGCCATCCAACAGCGAGTTCCCGGTTCGAATGTGAAGAGTAGTCCGAAAGATTTAAACCCAAGAACGGTAATATCGCAAAAATTCATTCTTAAGAGAAAAAAATAAAAAAATCGAAACATGTTTTACAGAAAATTAAAAATTTCTTTTCCATAAATAAAATTGTTAAGATCGCGCGGAATTAACGTCATTATATGCCAAACATTCAATTCAATTTCATAAGATCTATATCAAGTAAATCAAACTCAAAGAATTGGGACACTATTGAAATTTTTGTGTAAAGAACAAAGTGTTGCGAAAGGGGCAACCCATTCATATGAACTACAATTCCGTTTATTTTAAGTTTCAATATTTTCCATCCTTCCAGTGCATTTCTTCCTTCATGAGGCTGGTTGATTAATTTTATTGCTTATAGTATTGAAAGCTATTATTGTGCTGTTTTTACTTTCTTTTCTCTTGAGTTTTTTTGTGCTCAACATTGTTGTTTCTGCTTTTAGTGGGCAATAAATTTATATTATTATTGTTGTTATTAAACTCTAACGCATAATAGGGTGCAAATAAGTTTGTGAAATACTTTTTGGATGCAGTATTTATTGGGTAAGTTTTTATTATTTATAATCTTGTATTTACTTTTAGTTTCATCCCGATCCCTTCACTCTAAGCATTTTCCAGGAGTTTAGGCCCCCCCCAACATCTCCTTCACCGGATAAAGTTGAAATTTAATATATGAGCTCTGAGACATGATGTCCTTCCAAATATGAAATTACATTAAGATCTGATCACTCCTTCGTAAGTTAGAAATGCCTCGTTTTTCTAGTTTTCAGAATTAACCCTCCCCCCTCCTCCAAAGAGAGCAGATCCGTCCCGGTTATGTCAATCACGTCTCTTGGACTTGTGCTTATTTTTCCCACCAAGTCAGCTCGCAATGGTAATGCGCGATCTGCAGGGCGAGCGAGCGGCCGCCCAGCACTTCCAGTCGCTGACCCGCATCGATCGCTTTCTCCCATTCACGTTCCTGCTCGTAAATGCCACACAGTGCCTCGAGAGCCTGCACCTGGTATCGCGACCCCTGCCCGAGTCGAACGAACAGCTTTTCTGCCCGGTCCAGCAGCCCTGCACCGAGGTAATCCTTCGCGAGTGAGTACAAGGCCTGGTCGCGCTGCTCCGATGCAAGATCGGGCCTCGCGATAATGTTCTGCACCGTGTCGTTTCAGGGGATCAGCGCGGTTGCCGTGGACGTTCAGGTCATGGTCGCCCCGGGCAAGATCGGCATGCATATTGTCGGTTTGCCGGACAAGGCGGTGGCCGAAAGCCGGGAACGCGTACAGGCGGCGCTGCATGCCTCCGGCCTCTCCCTGCCGCCCAAGAAAGTAACCGTCAATCTTGCTCCGGCCGATCTGCCGAAAGAGGGAAGCCATTTCGATCTGCCCATAGCGCTCGGCCTGATGGCGGCGCTTGGCGCGATCCCGGCCGACACGCTTTGGCAAAGAGAGTTTAAGACAATTAAAAAGTGTTTCGTACACTAATTCTGTCAAATCCCCCCATTGTAACATTTCCTCTGGAATATTCACCCCCTCTCCAAGAAATTTTCCTTCCATGGATGATTCTCCCTATAGGAATACATCCCAAGGACACCCCCCTCTAAAAAAAACAAACAAATCTGTATACTTCCCAACAGCAAGTTCTATACGTAAACAATGGGCAAATTTTATAACTTACAGGCCTCTCCCGATGGACTGTGGGGGGCCATTTTAACCTAAAGGATGTTGTTGTCATCGTATCTGTGCCACTCCAGCAACGGTGATGGAATGGCGGCACTGCTCCGTTCCTCTGGATCCCACTCCACGGGGCGAACGATGTACCCTGCAACCTCCGCCAAGTGGTTCCGCCACCGGTTGAACGAGGTGTACCCCCCGCGCCAGGCATCGTGCGAACAATCCAGCCCCATCCTCAATTCTCCTTCTCTCCACCCCGACCTGTTAAGCAAACCACGCTTTCATTAACAGGTGGCGGGGGGCGTGTGCTATTCGGTGCCTTTAATAAGTGCCTTTGCCTTATACTTTTCGGATTCCGCTTCGTTAAACCACCCGCGAAAATTGTAAACGAGGATTTGTAATGCATAAATATCTGACTCCTGCTCAGTTGTTTTATTTACCAATAATTCGGCGGCTTTGTCAAGATGTTTCTGCGCTTTATCGATGTACGGCATTGGTTCCTCATCCTGATTGGTGCGTTGAACCAACCTGCCGACTTGCGTATACAAATATGCCGTCCAGTAATGGCCTAACCACTCGTCGTCATATTTTTTACAGACGTTTTCGAATGCCCAATTGTTTCAGCTACGGGACAAGTGGCATATCTTGGATTTGATGACAAATACAAAGGCTATCAAACCACAAATCTTTATTTGCTATCCCCGGCAAAAAATCTCACCGCCGATTTTGACCGTAGTATTAGTAAAGCACTGTGGAGTAGCGATGGGAAGGGAATCTACTTCTCATATACAGACTTGGGACAAACGAAGATAAACTATATGGATATCAGTAGCGGAAAAGTAACGGTTGTCGCCGACAATGTCGGAGGACTTTCTCTTGGACGTCCCTACTCTGTGGCAGGGAATGAGAACGGTTACGCTCCGGATAGTCATAGCGGTCCGGTTGTCGATTGGCGGAAAAACGGAATTCAAATCGGAGCGTATGATAACGAATCCGCCGGGAAAACTTCGACTCTGAAAATTTCTTGTGTTTTTTGGGAACGAAAAGGGACTGGTCAGCATCCTATCAGCATGCGTACCATTCTAAGACTTATTGAGGGCAAATCGGACACATCGCCGATTGGGCAGCAAAACGGGCAACCGTCGACGCGTTCAACGGTGTTTTCCGCATCACCCCGTTTTCCCAAACACATTCAATAAAAATTTTGAGATAGCCATTTTGTTCAGCGTAGTTGAAAGGTCCGAAAATTCTATCTCCTCACAGCCATCAGGGCAAGGGTTGTAGGTTATGCCTTGGTGGCAGATAAGGCTCTTATAGAAAGGGTGGTCGTATTAACTTTGGAGGAGGCTCATTTCATTGGTAATTGGAAGTTTCAATGCCCTTTTTAATAGTCAAAGTTATCAGAGGGCAGATACCCTTTCCTTTTTAGCTTTAGACAAGGGAATTAACTGGCTCATTCGATGACCATTTCAGCAACCTGGACGTGGCGGGAGGCCGGCTCGTCGAAGGTCGACGACACCACTTCGCCGTTCACCGAGCGCTGCATGTCGGTCACTTCTTCCGGCCGCTCATCGATCAGCAGAACAATCAGATAGCATTCCGGATGGTTGGCGGTGATCGAGTGGGCGATGTTCTGCAGCAGCACCGTCTTACCGGTGCGTGGCGGCGCCACGATCAATCCACGCTGGCCTTTGCCCAGCGGCGCGACAAGGTCGATGACCCGAGCCGACAGATCCTTCGAGGCCGTTTGCAACATCCTCGCCTTCGGCGTCGGGTTAAACGTTAAGACGGCCTCTTTTATTCTCCCCCAACGATTTCGGAAAAGACATGGGCGACCGCTGTTATGATTGCTTTCGTCCTGTTGCGTTGTGTTTTTGTGATTCGATACCACGAATCCAAAATCGTACGGAAATTCTGATTTTACAACATATTGGTGAACGATTTCATCCGTTCAATACGGCTAGAATCGTGCGAAAGGCGTTGGTTCGCTCCCAATTGATCGTTGGACATAACCAGCGATTTCAAAGAACTTTTGCTTCTCGTCATAACTCATCACCAAGACGGGGTCGATCAGTTCGACCACCTGGATGTCGTCGAACCAAGCCGTTCCTGTGGCACTTCCCCAACCGCCGAACAAGCAGTTCACGAGGATTTGAGTTCGACTTCCCGAGTTGAACTCACTAACCAATTGTGTCCAGCCGTTATCACCTTTGATCGATTTGGTTTTGCCTTCGTGCTGCAACTCGTGCAAGTTAACTTGTGCACCCGCACCTCTCGATTTGACCGAGTCTGTCTTGACCCATGAGCGCGAAATCGAAGGTTATGTAGAGACTTATCCCGAATACCTCAAATTCTGCGATCCTGAATCTCGGGTGAAGATGTACTTTGCCGCTCGCTTGGATAAAAGGCCGGAAAAGGTTGGGACTTTTGTAGACTCTTTACAAACGCCGGACGCCACAGAAAGTAAAGGAACCAGAAATGGGCTCTACCTCAGTTTTTCCACCGCCGAAGGAGAAGTTATCGAAATGCAGGTAGGACTGTCGTATACAAGTACGGATAATGCGCGCCTCAATCTGGAAACGGAGGAGGAGGAGGAACCTCATCGTAATGCCAACTAAATTCCTGACCCATCTTATAACGAACAATTTGTGGTTCTTCCATCTGTTCTAGAGCAATCCCGAGCATGTGCTTAGTTTTCGATAGCAATGTAGGAACTTGAGCGTAGTGACAGAACCAGGAAGTCGACGTCCGTTTCGATTGAGCCAATGGAGAAAAGGTGGCTGAATTGATTTCAACAGGAGCGCTGGGTCCATCCAGACTTGCTTCTCCTGCAGTGTTCGCACTAGAAGGCATTGCAACCTCTTCTGTGACGACGACGACGACGAAGAGGAGGAGGAGGAGGAGGAGGACGACGATGCGTGGCTGATGCTCGTGCGGAGAGAGCTGGGACTGACGGACGTACTGCCTCGGGTCGTCGGAGCAGCGCCAACCGGAATCTGCTGTTGTTGCTGCTGTTTGCCGTCGCGTCTTCGTTGCAGTAGCACGGCGAGATCCTTCTTCAGTGTTGATTTGCTGCGCTTGCCCCTCCCTGCTCCCGAGCCTGCATGGACAGGCGTCATCGGTGCAGAGAGAGCAGAGTCCGACCGTCCTATCGGCATCTACGCGCGCCCCGACTACTACTTCCAGTACGACAGCCAGCCGTTCCAGGAGCTGATGGCCCGGCTCAACGCCACCACCGCGCCGGATGAGCGCGACGCCCTGCTGCGCGAGGCGCAGGAGATGCTCGCCAAGGACTACGTGAACGGCTACCTGTTCCAGCTTGCCAAGCTGGGCGTCGCCAAGGCCGGGCTCGAAGGGTTGTGGGAGAACGCCCCCACCGCCGCCATCGACCTCACCGCGATTCGCTGGGCGGAGTAAATTGTAGTTTCCGCCCATTACCGAAACCAGCGTCATTACCAAAACCTTCGAGGTGATCGAACATCTCGCCAGCGTTCCCGGCGACCAACTGCTTGCCGAGATTGGCGACGCCACCGGCCTGCCCAAGCCGACGTTGCATCGAATCCTCAGCGACCTGGTCATGCTCGGCTATGTCGATCGCAACGGCACAGGCATGTATCAGCTCGCAGACAAGTTTGAACAGCTCACCACATCCTTGCGCGACGAAGCGCTGCGCCTGCGAGCGCGCCCGGCCATGGAACAGTTTCATAAAGCTGGTAAAAAAACATAAAACAAACTAGACCTTCGATACCAAGCGATGAAGCGTTGCAGGGTTGCACCAACTTTAACACACGGGTTACGGTGGTAGAGCAGCACAGGCAACTATCACCTGGGGAAAAGTCTAACACTCTAGTAACTGAACTACAGCGGCAGATAATAGGATTTAATCTATTGATTAATTAGGACCATAATTGCGTAAATTAAAGCCAGGGACTATGGCACGTCATCACGAAAAGCTTAGTTATTGTGCCCTATTCAGCTAATACATTTGTAATTGGCGGGGGGTATATGCCGGCCACAACCAATATTAGGTGTTTATCAATGTAAACCCAGTCATCACCAGAAAGGTATAGTAGAATGGTTTATGGCACTAAAAATCTTTAGCGTAAAGGGTGAGGTGTTGAGGGGGAGAAAACCCCCACATATACGTAATAATTTCTGTTCGTTTTAAGCTTTAATACTATTCCTTTCTTTCGGTTGAAAAAAACTTGTTTTTTTCAAAATTTTATCTTTAGGGAGGAATGGCCTGCCGTGCGGCATTACTGCATCCGAAACTGGATCTAAATAAATGAAACAATTTGAAGATTTTGTCTGGTAAAAGTTTTTCAAATATTTCTTATTTGCTTTATTATATCTTGTCATATACTGATATACACCTTCTGCTATTACTTTTTTAATAAAGAAAAACATATATTCGTCAGAATTTCAGCTTTAGAGTGTTGAAAAAAACTTCCCATGTTAGTCCTGGTGCCAAAAATAAGTGTTTGTATCTAGTTTATAATTGTTTTTAAATCCGTTTCTAAAATTTTCAACAACATCTGATAAAGCTTAAACACCTTTGTATGACAGCTTCGCGAAGCCGGATTTGAAGCCGCCGGTCCAAGAGCGAGCACAGAAAAGTCAGTGGTACCTGCCCGCTCGAGTCCTGCCTATCAAAGGACTTCACTACCCCCAGACGCTTCATTGCCATGAGTACGTTCAGGAGATGCTTGCCTCCCGAAAACGATTTCGCCACAACAAAAAAGTAGAGAACCATCAAAATAGGATTGCCACTCAATTTCCAGTCACGGACGTCGTCTTTCGATTTCAGACGAAACTTTGTCCAATGGTCCTCCGAAAGGGGTGAACCAGCAAAAGATTAGAAAGTTACTTATCATAGAAATAATGGAAGTATAATTGCCTGCGTGTCTTCACAACTTTGTACCTACAACAGGCATATGCCAGTGAAAAGGAAGGATATGTTTCATTGTTCTCTTGAAATGCCAACCAATTCATTTGTTCATAGAACATCAGCATGTACTTGACTACATTTAGCTCAAGCAAAAGGCTTTAGAAACAAAAAATTTGCTGAATGGTTGGATCACGCACGATTCTTTGTCATCTGTCATAGAATGACACTGGTCACTGCCACATGGGCAAGGAGCGCGTGATCGCCGAGACCGGCGCCGGCCAGCACGGCGTGGCGACCGCCACCGCGTGCGCGCTCCTCGACCTCGAGTGCGAGGTCTACATGGGCGAAGAGGACCTCGCCCGCCAGGCGCTCAACGCCTTCAAGATGGAGCTCCTCGGCGCGAAGGTCACCGGCGTGACGAGCGGCAGCCGCACGCTCAAGGACGCCATCAACGAGGCCATGCGCGACTGGGTGACGAACGTCCGCACGACCTACTACTGCATCGGGTCCGTGATGGAGTTTCCGCGTCGAAGCTGGCCCCATCCGCAACCCGGACAACGCCGTTTTCGTCCACGACAAAGCGATCGTCATCTACGGTGTAGGACACAGTATCAGACGTGTTTCCATCTTCAGCGAACGCGGTGACGCCGACAGCCGTTCCTGCAGTAGCGTCTTCCGCAACCGTGTTTGTGCTGCTGTCTTTATCTGTAACGGCAGAAATATCCTGCGCGATCAAATCGCCCGAAAGAACATCGCCATCGGCAAACCGGAAGTTTTCAACATTCACGACGGTGTCGGTTTATTGTTAAAAATAGGATTTGCTTTAATAGTCAAATATCTTTCAAAAGATTTCAGACGCTTAATCAGCCAGATTTATTTTCTGTGATGATAGCCACAATGTTTTTCTAAAAAAAGAATAAAAATGTGATAGATTTTCTTAAAAGTAACTTTTAAGCAACAGCGAGAAAGAAAGAAAACAATATAAACATAGATCATTTGCTTTACTAGGATTTGCTTTAATAATAAAATATCTTTCAAAAGATTTCAGACCCTTTATCAGCCAGATTTATTTAATATCTTTATCCAACATATTTAAGAAACTCATTTACTGCAGTATCAGTACCTGGGGTCTTATTATTTTAAATCCTTTCGCTATTTCTTCCTCACAAAACAAATCTTCCTTCACATCCAAGGTATCACGAAATTTTTCCTTTTCCTCTATATCTTTTCCTGCTACTATATCTAGGTTTAGCCCATTATCAAAATGTTATGTGCATCTCTCTTTTACTCTTTCCTTATCACTAATTATGGCCCGTTCCTATCTTTAACTGAGGCAAGTCAGGAATGACCCTCCCTCTCAATTTCCCGACTCGGCTGACGCGCTGCGCATTTTGCAGCGGCATTTCAAGCTGGTGATCCTGTCGAACGTCGATCGGGCCGGGTTCGCGGCGTCAAACCGTAAGCTGGGTGTCGAGTTTGATGCGATCTACACCGCGCAGGATGTAGGGTCGTACAAACCGGCGGCAGCCAACTTCGACTACATGCTTGCGCATCTGTCCGCTGACCTTGGCCTTGCCAGAGACGACATACTGCATACCGCGCAAAGCCTGCATCACGACCACGTGCCTGCGCGCAGAGCAGGTCTTTATCCACCACGAAAGATGCCGAAACATGCGGATTGACCTCATCGACGCCGCGTTCGCGCACCAGTCGGCGAATATTGGCAAGAATTTCCTCAAAGTTTTTTAGCTTCATCACCTCCCGGTGAGTCTCCGCGGTCGCCGCGTTCAGCGAGAAGTTGATCGAGTCGGTCGCCCGGTTTTGCAGGAGATCAATTGTCTGTGGTTTCAAGCGCGACCCGTTCGTGATGAGATACGCGGAAGCGCCATGTGCAGTTACCATCGAATACAGGTCGTCGAAACGGGGATCATCCGCTTGATCAGGTCGATCTGCTCCAAAGCGTATCGAGCCGCGCCGCCCGTTTTGTCCATCTCCGGCGGGACGTAGGCCGACCAGAACTGTGCGCCCATACCGCCGGCACGCAGACGCTCGATATCCGTGTGCAGGTCGGGCTGGGGCTTGGCGATGTCGATACTGTCAAACGAGGACTCGCCCCGGTTGCGGACGCGGTAAGGAAGGTCGTTGTGTCCATCGATCACGATGCACTCGGCGTGGATACGCTTGGCCTCGTCGGTCAGGACCACGGGCTTTTTGTAGCTATTGCAATTTTCGTAGAGTTGTACCTCCAGTACATCCCCCAACAGAACAGCAATATCTCAAATGCAGCTCTAATATACTGGAAATTAGCTGTGGATCAATATGCACATGAATATCAACTATTTTTTATCGATTTGCTTTAGATCTTCTTATATGATAGATCGTCTTATATGAAACATTGACATTGTTTACCGGAAGTGTTCGTTTACAATTTTCAACCTGTTCTTCAAAGCACGTGCGTTGAAAACAAATGATTATTAGAAATCGACCAATTGTCGATGCCAAAAGGAACGTTTGCGAGGCCCTGCCGGAAAGTCGTTGCCAGAGGCAGGCGCTCTTCAATGAAATTCAGGATGTCCTTGTAGCGGACGAATTTTCCTGGTGCTGTCGATGGGTCGTATATCGCGATGCTGCCAATGTGCATTGGCGAATTTTTTTGATCCAGATACAAGAATGCGGCGTCTACGCCGGAAAGCTGTTCCATGGTCACGACCCTCCCGAAATCGTTTTTTCAACCGTAGCAAGCAGGACAGGGACTGGCCAATGGATTCAGACCCTGTAAGTAAGGAGCAGCATTAACGCTTGAAACGAACAGAAATTATTACGCATATGAGGGGTTCACCCCCTCCTAATGCCTCGCTATTTACGCTAAAGTAATTTCATTAATTTCAACTATTAATTTACGGCCTTTGTGATTCAGGGGTCATTCTTAAGGAATTGGGACAAAATTTTAGCGTTAGTGAAAAGAACGAGGTGTTGACGAGAGGGAGGGCCCCCTCATATATGTAATAAAAACATGCGAATTTAGAAGCTCATTACGTAAGTTAATTCGTAAGTTTATTTAGTTTATTCTTCCTGTTATGTCCTTTTTTCAAATAAAATTCAACTATAGTACTTATATCAGATATTAAGTCTATATTCGCGCCGTTCAAGTAGAGCACCTCTTTAATTTTAGGGTAGTATTTTAGTATTTAGTTTTTTTGAGTTTTACTCGTCTTTCCTTTTTATTTCATCATTACTTTATTTTTTCAGTGTTTAGAAAACATCGTGTTTGGTTTTTTTACTTACACAAGGTTTCTTCTTAAACAACATTATTATTAACAAATTAAAATTTATTAAGGTACCGCCTATATGGACCTTAATGGTCTAGTGTCGTCTTACTTACTTACTACTTTACTACTTACAACTTATGGGCCATTTTATGACCAAACACCGTATTGGATATAACTAGATTGTTATACCTACAAAATTGCAAAAGTCTATAACCATTATTTTTTTCTTTTCCTGCACCAAATTTAACTAGTTAAGGATACCACCTACCCCTATTTCTACCAACCTGGGCGATAAAATCTCCTAGTGAAAACACCATATTTCTACCTGGAACCCTGCCAATTTGCTCCTGGACCCACCTGCAGGTTTCAAATCTGAGGAATCTACCAATTCTACAATGCAAAATCCTCTAGATAAGACTCACCTCAGTGACACTCGTCTTATATTCGAAGTTGTTCGAGATGCAGTTCTGGCTGGTATAGTACCCATAACTTATTTTTAATCAGTTTAATGATGAGACTAATTATTAAAATTGCAATATTGAAGCCAATATTTATTACCAGATATTACATATTGTAATAAATATAAATATTTATTACCAGGATAGATACCAGACAATATTGAAAAAACATTGTCTTGTTCTTCCATTTCACTTTTTATTTTATTATCTTTTTTCGTGCTCATGGTTGTTTCCAATGATACCTGCTATGCATTTAGTTATGAATGTGTTTACAATTGTTTGACAGGTTATTATCTTTTAACGGAATTAAAGATTTCCTTTTTTGTTCATTTGGGGACTTAAATTGCTTCCAAGTAAAACCTACTTTTGCCAATTTTTTAATCAATGAGAGACGCCTTTGCGAACTCAAAAATAAGTCTTTTGATTTAATCAGTATCGAAAATTATTATGTAGGTCCGAGAACCTCAAAGAGAAATTACAGACTGGGACCTGGATACAAATCACGACCGGGACACAGAGAATATATGTGACGACTGGGACACAGCGACAAAACTACAACGAAGACGCCTGGGGCACAGGCGGGATATATAAATGACGACCGGGACTCAGGGATTGCTCGAATAGAAATTACAGACCGGGAGACCGGGACACAAATGACAACCAGGACACCGGGACACAGGGATACAGGGGATATAAATGACGACCGTGACACAGGGACACTTTATTAGAATAAAGAGGCTTTCGACCATCGCGAGCTCAGAGAGGTGCCCCATATCTCCGATGTCGTTCATCCAGGTGTCGAGCTCACTTTGGAGCCGTGCTAAAACACTGGCGTAGGCAGGGTCATAAGCGAGGTTGTTGATCTCGTGCGGATCGGCGTTGAGGTCGTAGAGTTCGTGGACGGGGCGCGTGTCGCTCATCCACAGTGTTTGCGAACCTTCTAGCTCGCCTGCCGCATGCAGGCGAAAGAGCTCTTGCATCGTCGCATTAACGTTTGGATACGCCATCCAGAGCACGTAGGCATACTTTCCTCAATTTTTCCAAGGCGTCTAAGTTCTGGAGCCATGATTAACCACTGTAATTACCTTGGCTTCTAGTATTCCACAACCACTCCCAAGACGTTTTTTCTTTTCTCCCTAAGTTTAACAACTGCAAAAAACCACACTGCTTTTGCATTTCAGAGCAGTTTTCTTTACTAATAATAGTACCAGGGTAAAAAAAAGCTACCCCTTACTAGTTTTTTTATGATCGCTTTACTTCTTATCATATACTGAACAGTAGTAGATTAAAATAAACCTGACTGGGCGGGTTTCGCCGCTGGCGATGTCCATAATGGTGAGCTGCCCACCCAGGGGGTTGCCGGGCACATCCACAAAAAAGGCGAGCTGATCGCCACTGGGGGCGAAGCTGAGCATGCTTATGGTGTTGGCCTGTACCGGCAGTATCTGGTCTTCGCCGCTGGCCATGTGCAGCAGATGCACCGCCAGTTTGCCACCCAGATCGCTGACGTAGGCAAGCTGTTCTTCACCCGGGTGTAGCGCCAGACTGAATTCGGCTGCCTGGGTGTCGGTGAGCCGCAGCAGGGATTTTGCAATGCAACGAACTATAGTTGAGGCGATAAAAGAAAATGAATCTTGGGATAAGGGGTTGGTAAAGTTATATGAAGGTCTAGCAAACGATTTTGCCTATGCTAGCCCTAAGGATATTATGATCTTTCCCGATAACCATGATATGAGTCGCATATTTACGCAGTTGGATGGAAATATTATGCACACTAAAATGGCTTTGGCAACCATTTTAATACTACCGCGAATTCCTCAAATTTATTATGGTACGGAAATTTTAATGGACGATTTCGATAAACCTTGATGTCTGCTGTCTGGCCATCACAAGATGAAGTCGTCGAAGCTGATATCGAAATTTGTAATGGCTTTGGTGATTGGACCGGGATGCAGGTTGAACGTCTGACCTGGGAAAAACAGATCGTTGTCGGCAGTCCGGACTTTGTCTCTCGCTACGACATTAACGACGATGCAATGAAAGTGCTGCAGCTACCGCTGATCAGCGTAATCGGTGACCGCGAAAACTGGCAAAAATGGTTCCGCAGCCAAGGCCTTGCCAGCCTGATGCCAATGCCCATGCTGGAATGTCCTCTGAAGACACGAGATCGCCATCGTCGTCCTCCTGGAACATGGCCTGCGCTCCGTACTTCAGCTGCGGAGGAGGGAGAAGGGGGAAAGAAACTGGTTGGTGAGCTTGGGAAGGAGAAGAAGAGAGGAGGCGAGATGATCCATGTCCTGACCATCTGCTCAACTTCCTCATTGCTGAGCCTGTTCGCCTCTGCAAGCAAGCATCGATCAGTGCCGGTCAACGCGATCAATCACACGGCCATGCACGTATGTACTTGCAGAGCCAGCCATCCCGTCTCCGGTGCATCGTCAGCTCCGGCTGGTATATTCCGCGAACCTTTCCTTTTCTCTCTTGACTCAGGTGAAACTCGATCTTGGCGGTAGCTTCCACCGCAGCCACTGTCAGTTGATCGCGTCCCAAGTATCAAGGATTCCACCCCACCTGGCCGGAAGGTACAGAAAATTCTTCCTGGTGCATGTCTGGTGGGTTTGCGTCTAGCTGAAACACGCGTGTAGGTGGAGCAAGGAGCGTCGCTTCGAGGCTGTGTGGGACGCCATCCGCGCCATCACTCCGTCTAGGGTTTGCACCGCATGCACTGCCAGCAAAGACGAGTTGACGAGTCCAAGGTCGCGCAGCCGCTCAACAGGCCGTTTTCCGAAGCGATCGACAGAATCACGAATCTCAGTGCGCGTCTCGTGCAGGTGAATCTGAGTCCGCACATCCAGCTGATCGGCGATGACGCGCAGTTCGAGGAAGCCTTCGTCGCTCAGGGCGTTGATCGAGTGCGGTGCGAAACAGCTGGAAACCAGTGGATGATCGGCATACGGGTCATGAACGCGGTCGGCACCGCGACTGATATATTCGCAGGAGCGGGGAGGCGTCGGCGAAGGTCCGGCTGGCGCCCGAGGCGACGAGGCTCGTCCATGCGAGACCCCAGGAACGGCCGCCCACGCCTTTTCCGAAGACTCCGGAGAGGCAAGAGATGGTGACGACGAACAGGCCACCGAAGACATAGATCGTCTGCGCGTCCAGGAAGCGCCTCGATTCGAGGGGGCCGGGGGCGCCTCACTCCGACGCGCCCGAGATCATTCTAGCCCGAGGCGCGGGCCGGCCGACATCGGGTATTCGCTTGTCACTCGACGATCTTATCAAAGTTTCTAGCGCAGGCACTAGTCATCGAATTTTGGTTAGCGTAATTATTGGCAAAATATAAACGTAATCATTAAAAACATAACTATTAAAATATAAGAAACGTAATTATCAAAGACATAGTTAGCTTACAATTTTTGTTACAATGGTGGAAAAACGGCTTAAGTAGGCCATGATGTTTCCTATGTTTTCAGAAGGAAAATTCATTTCCAAATATCTGATCTTGAGCTAATGAAACAAAAGAATTACTGTTTGGTAATAGCTTCTCTCTGGAATTCCTGGAATGGCAGCACGTAAACGGAATCAAGTAACAGAGCTGGGAAAATTACTCGATCCAATGGCTGACAGTATCTTTCGCCTGTCTGTCTTTTTGGCTCTAACGCAGGGGCCTATCAACCTTCCCCTTTGGCTTGTCTTGTGTTTCTTCTACCGTGATTCGGTCATCAGTTTACTGAGGACAGTTTGTGCCCTACGAGGGTATGCGCTTGCTGCTCGCTTTTCAGGCAAAGTTAAGGCTGTTATTCAGGGTGCAGCAGCTCAAATCATCCTCATCTTGATGATGAACGACACGATCGTCAAGCTGGCCTGGTACTACTGGAACCTGCGCGGACGTCCCGAGAAGAAGAAGTTCATCGCGCGGGACGGCGCCTATCACGGGGTGACCGTGGCAGCGACGAGTCTCTCGGGTCTGCCTCACATGCACGCGCTCTTCGACCTCCCGCTCCCGGGCTTCCTGCACGTTCGCAAGCCCCACCACTACCGCGAGGCCGCGCCCGGCGAGAGCGAAGCGGACTTCTCGCGACGGCTCGCGCAGGAGCTCGAAGCCCTGATCCTGGCGGAGGGGCCTTGCTGGCCGAGATCGCCGCCGGACACCCGGTCATCGTCTTTCAGAACCTCGGCTTGGACTGGTACCAGCAGTGGCACTTCGCGGTGGCCATCGGCTACGACCTGGAGGCCGGCACGCTGACGCTGCACTCTGGCCTCGACGAGCGGCGGGTGACACCGCTCGGCACGTTCGAGCACACCTGGCGGCGCGGCGACTACTGGGCGCTTGTCGTGTTGCCGCCCGATGCGTTGCCGGCGTCGGCGAACGAGGAACAGGTCGTCGACGCGGCGCTCGCGATCGGATTTTGATGTCATCTTTGCGATGGATGAGGCCAACTATCAGGCCCTGCTTTCCGCCGCCCCCGACGGGTTGGATCACAAAGTGACGAAGATTATGCGTTACTCAAACCTGGGGGTTACCGATGACGTGCCAGACCCGTATTACGGCGGCACGCATGGATTTGAACAGGTACTGGATCTGCTGGAAAATGCCATCAGTGGCTATATGGATCAGCTGGCCGAACGGATGACGGCAGACAAAGGAGAGGGTGGTGACCGAGCGCGCGAAGGCACCTGAGTTCCGATTGGGAATGCTGCACAGTGTCCAAGTGCATACGATGCTGTCAAACGCGTTGTGGTCGCCAGGGATCTCCTCGCCGGATACGCCTAACACTTCCACTGGTAGGCCACGCCGCTGCGCGCGCTCTCGCGCAATATCTGTGAGCTCTGCAGCTGGGTCGACGCCGGTGATTGATGTGACCTCATCGCCGTAAAACTCCAGATTGAGGCCGCTACCTATGCCAATTTCCAGTACTTCGCCATGGGCGCGTGACACGTAACGTTCGCGTAGGCGCATCATGGGGGGTAGCTTAAGAAAAAACTGATTAGCCCCCCTTGTATAAATAGACAAAAAAGTAAACTATAACTGCTGTTAAGGTATTAACTTGATTCCGACCCAGGAAGCCACTTGCAAAACATCTTCAATATGGTTTTAGGAAAAGGAGAGGTTACTTGGGCCGATTTTACGTCGGAACTAACAATTAACAAACTCTTTTACCTTAGTTTGAAAAAAATATCATTTTAAACGCTTAATTCGGCGGATAGAAAAGCCTTAGTAAAAAAAACTATTTTTTGTGGTAGTACGATGGTTTCAAACATGTCTTGTTCTTTAGCGTTCCAAATACGCTGTAGTTCATTAAAATGTTGTTTTAATGTTCCATCGTTTTCTAATAATGTAATAAATCCCTGAGACTCTAATGGGTTTAGTTTTCCATTAAGATATGCTAATGCCTTCTGCTCAAATTCTTCGATGTTCATTGTTCTGCTATTTTTTTATAAATAGATCGTAATTCGGTAATGGCTCTATGAAGTCTTACCCTGGAGTTATTTTCGCTTATTTCTAAAATTTTGGCGATTTCAGTGTTTTGCGATTACCATGCACATTTTAGAAGAAATGTTAAATTTTTCATTGAATCTTCCCATTTCAAAGCACATACATTTAGCTTTCACCTCCTTGCTCTTAGATATTTGGTTAATTTTGTTGCACACAAGGAACTTATAAATAGATCCATATTCCCAAAATTCATTAGATTGTAGGCTCCCAAACCCAAATTTATTCTTAAACCACCCTCCTGTTGTCGTTTTCCGGACAAACCGGAAAGCAGATCAACCAAAGGAACTGCAAAACTACTTCTCACTTTTTCTGTAAAGTTCCTCCTACATATTGTAAACACCAACATAACTGAACAAAGGCACGATACTCAACGGATGATTGCATGATTGTGATCTTATAAAGTAAGAAAAGAGGAATGAAAAAATCGCTTTTATCTTTCAGTTCGTTTCTTTGATTGTAAATACTGGGTCTAAACAAAAAACTAAAAAAGAAGAAAAGGAGAAAATTATAGCTAGTATAAGTGCTAGCTAATAGAAAATTAGTTGAAAAATTTGCAATAATAGGTCCATACATTCATAAGAGAATCCCATCCCCTTCTCTCCTTTTAGCTCACTTGCTTGTAGAGCTAGCTAGCTTAACTTTAAGTAATCCCACCCCTTATCCTCTTGATAGAAATATAAAAAATTATTCTGCTTTGTTATTTACTTTAACTCTGTGATTAATTCAATAACATTCAGTTATAATTTACCATTTGAAAAAAATATCATTTTATGAAAACAGTTCTTTTCTTAAAATTCTGGATATTCAATATGCCTTCGTCCTATTTAGTTTTGTTACTTTTATTTATTTTTACTTTTATAATAAAACTGATCAAATACACTCGCGTGTGCGATCAACCCCGGGAATAAAAAATACATCGTCAGTCACCTTTCTCAGCGCGTGAAAAAATTCTTCATTGAATATATTTCCCTGTTTATCCACCAGGGCAATGAGAATACGATTGGCACCGCCGAAGTCCTGTTGATATTTCAGGTAGGTTTGCATGTATTCATGCTTTAACGGCAACAACTTTTCAAAGCCGGCATCAATGCGGAGCCGCGTCGCTGAGACCAGCATTCCGACTGTTATGATCGCGAAAACCAGCAGGAATAATTTTTTATGTGTATTTCTTTAACAATTTTATGACTATAACCTAAATGTAATATAAGTGTTGTATCTTTAACCAACTCAACTTTATATCCAATTCCTTTAAAATAAAGTTTAGAATAAAACCCTTGTGAATGTCCATGAATAAAGTTTTGAAGTTTATTTCTGGTAGTTCCCCAGATATTTTTATCTTTTTTATTTAGAATTTTTAAATCCAGCTTTAATTGATGAGGTGTTTCTAAATATTCTATATTAAGCTTAGGATCAATTTCAAAATTGATTTTATCTTTTGATGTTTTGAGAGGGTCGTTCCTGGGGCACCAGAGCAACACGTCGTCTCCATTCTGGCATACGCACCTCCTTTGCCGTGCGTCCAAACAGCGACATGCTGCTTCTGTCCGAGCACTCCAAACCGGCAAGTGTGCGCAATATCTGACTTTTGCCTACACCGCTGGGGCCCTCGATTCCAATGCGTTCACCTGCATGGAGGTCCAAGGACAGACTGACGCTGGTTCGTGTTACTTCCATTCCTTTCAAGCTCAACAAAGGAGAGCTGTGCGAGGACGATGCAGTCGACGATTCGGAGGTGCTACCAACTCGGATACCGACGCCACCTCCGACAGCATGGCCGACGGCTATGCCGACGGCACGAGCGGCTATGGCGGGATGTCGGATCTCGCCGCCGAAGCGCTGGCGGAATCGATGGCCGACAACGATTCGGACATCGACACTGGTGACGGCGGCATGGCCGATGCTGGCAACATGGTCGAGGCGGCCAACACCTCGATGGGCGAGGTCTCGGCGATGAGTGGTGCCGGTGGCGCTACCGGCGCGATGACGACCACCGGCGCGGCCAGCGGCCTGGAGCCGCAGAGCGTTCCGTCGCCCGCCGCTTCGTTCACGCATTGGAAGTCCGTGCACGCATCGGTCGTGCAGGCGTTCTCATCGCCGCAGGCCGATGCCGACGTGCAGCAGACGCCGCCGCCACAGCAGATGCCGCTGTTGCAGTAGTTTGAAGCACACTCCGAAGCGCCGCTGCAGTCCGCACCGTTCGGAAGCTTGTCAACGCACTGGCCGTTCGCGCAGAACAACCCATCCTGGCAGCCGGCGTTGTTCTGGCAGGTGGTGGCGCATGAGTTGGCGTCGAGGCCCACACCCGCGACCTCACCCAATTGGGCCCGCTGCGCGCAACCATGCCGAGGGTGCACACGCTGATTGCGCTGGCGGCACTGTCTATGGCGGGCGTTCCGCCCTTCGGCGGGTTTGTTTCGAAAGAGCTGTTCCTCGAATGGCACCTCCACGCCGGGCCGCTGGCGGCGGGTGTAGCGGTTGTCGGCTCGATCATGACGGCCTGCTACTGCTTCGCGCTCGTGATCGGGCTTGCCAAAGGGCGAGGCCCGGCCTCCGAGAGCGCGTCGCACGCGCATCGAGCCGGTTAGATACTCGGACATTTTCACAAAGGGATAAAGCAGCCACACCAGGCCTGAAACCGCGTAGGCGGTCACCGGTGCGAGTTTCTGCCAGTAGTGTGCCCCAAGTGTTTTCGGAATGATTTCCGAGAAGATCAGGATAAGCAGGGTCAGCACTGCGGATATAATGCCGAAGTAGGCGCTGCCAAACACCACGCTGGCCTGGGCACCGGCACCTGCGGCACCGACGGTATGGGCAATGGTGTTGAGTGTCAGGATTGCGGCAAGTGGTTTGTTGATCGCCAGCGTGCACAGACGCTTGTCAAGCAGTTTTCACTCGAGGTTGCGTTGTCCGAGAGCACGCAAATGCGGCTGTTCGAGGAGCTGTACGGCGAGGGGCTGGACGTCGACAGCAGCAGTGAGAATGAGGAAGGGGAAGCGAAGGACGAGGAGGAGGAGGAAGGAAAAGAGGCAGAGGACGCAGAGGAGGCAGAGGAGGACGGCGATGTTCAGGAGCAGGTTGCTGCGCTGTCTCTGGGCGAGTAGTTGGGCCACCTCTTTATTTGGCTCGATGGCTTGTGTGAGCGTGATCGTCAACGACTTCACGGACACGTCCGGGCAGGCGGCGATCCGCATGTGGTCGCCGGTCGCGCCGTCTGACCGGGTGCCCGCCGACCAGGCCCTGGGCGTGAACTTCCAGCTGCCCTGCGGGTGCCTCGCCATTCGCGAGGGTCAGGTCGTGGTGTGCGAGACGCGGATCGTGAACTTCACCGACCAGGCGGAGCTGACGACGATCATCCACACGGTCGCCCAGTTCGCCGCCTTCTACGCGAACCACTACAAGTAGCAACCAACGCAAACGGGTGCAGAGAACGACAAAGGCCCCAAAACCCAAATGGTTTTCTGCTTTCGAAATCTGTTTGCAGAGAGCGACAAAGACCCCAAAACCCAAATTCTCAGCTGTTCCCGGATAAAATTTGGTTCTTTAAAACCGAATTTTTCCGGCGAACGCTAGAGGAGAAGTCAGATTAATCCCATGATATAAAATGAGTCCTCAAATTTTGTTTCACCTTAATATTTGCGGACTCAAAACCGTTGCGGACTGTTCTTCACAGAGCAGTCCTTTTTTTAACTTCTTAAAAATGCGGCTTCTTTGTACTTATTCCTCAGATAGGCCTTATATTCAGAGGTGGCACTGAGGTCACAGGAGTCTAGTTGAATTTTCACCTCTTTCCTCACCAACATGAGTTTCCAAGAAAAAATTCACTTATCCGATGTTCCCTTTTCTTTTTAGCAAAACCAAGAGTCTTTTTAGCTGCATTTTATGCATTTCCAGGATCTTGGTCTGTATTTCACCAACATATGCTGTTTCCTCTTCACGAACAAAGCTAGGAAAGTTATTGGAGAGAGATAGACATTAGATTTTGTGGATATGACGAAGCTATGGCTCGCTACCTCAGAGCAACGGATCGTGCAGAGCTTGCCGATCTTTGTGATACCGTAGCCGAACACCTGACAGGTGATCCTGAAGCCTATGCTGATCCAGAAAAATACTTCGATCAGGTAATTGAAATTAACCTCAGCGAATTGGAGCCACACATCAATGGCCCCTTTACTCCGGACCTTGCATGGCCCCTTTCCAAGTTTGCTGATGCTGTAAAAGATAACAACTATCCGCAGGAGCTTCAGGTAGGATTGATTGGTTCTTGTTGCGTCACCCTACCCCCGATATTGATCCCGGCATTTGTTACGGCCAAACCGATCTCGACATTGCCGAGATTGGGCATTCTCAAATTGAAAAGGCGATGGAACTTACTCCGAAGGTGGGACGCGTTTTGGCAAGCCCGGCCCTGCGCTGCCGCAAGCTCGCCGAAACACTTGCATCGCGCGATTGCGTCGAAATCTCATTCGACGAACGCTTGTGGGAAATGCATATGGGCGAGTTCGAAGGGCAATTGTGGAAAGAAATCGATCGCGCTAAATCTGAAGCCTCACCCGCAAATTCAACAACAAGACGCCGTTGTCCTTCTACTACGTCATGTCCCAACAAAGGTAAATGTCCTAGTAACCAATGTGGATTGGGCACCGTGTATGGTATATCATCAAAGGGAAGTTCCTGTTTCCGTCGTTGAAGATAGGATCGTATTTGTAACAGCATTACCCAACAAGAAGATCCAATGACCAGAAATATAAACACAATGATTGAACCCATATTATAATTGTGAAACGATGAGAATGAGAAACTCTCCTCTACGACTGTTACATTATTGTAATCTTCGACGATCAATGAGTAGACGACGGCAAAAACTGTCGCACGACGGCTGAATGCGACACCGATCAAGACGTAGAGTGCTGCGTAGCTCAGGCTCGCTAAGACAACTAAACCAATCAAGCTCGTGGCCAACGGCAATGGCTCACTCACCTGTGATGCAAACGCGATTCCGATTGACGACGGAACGCCTGCTAAGATCGTCCAGCCAACGGCCACTAAGTACTTGCCTACAACCATGGCAATTCGACCGGCTGGTCGCATGGCAACATAGACCCACGTCTGCGCAAATCGACGGGAATGCCCGATGATACGATTTGCGCGCAAACCCTAATTGGGATTTCGCTGTCCCGGCGGCCGGCGCGACGGGCAAGAGGTTGAATTAGTGCCGCGGCTCGACAACCACGGACCAAACGTCAATCTATGAATTCAATTTCTTCGTCGGAATCCGCGTTCCCGGTAGGATCAACCGGTGGGGGTGATTTCGGCGACCCGTTGTCAGCGAGTGTTGCAAGAACCTCGTTTTCCCAGGCGTCGAGGTCATCTGATTTCTCGGCGTTTTCGCCCGTTAGGTTTTTTTTTGTGTGAAGTGAAATGACACATTTTTCTTCCTAATAGAATGCTAAAAAGCTAGTTTTCTTTACATGGATTTTTTTTTATAATAAACACCATTTGATTCTCATTTGGAGGCTTGTCCACCACCAGCAATCTCTCAAGGGGCCACTTTTGTAACCGAGCGTTCAGTTTTAAATTCGAAATGGAAAATATTTGGTTTCTATAGTCCATAGCTTTTGCATTTTTATGCATTAAACCTTCCCCTTCCTTTGGATTGTCCATGCTAGGAGCAGGTCCGCAAGCAATCATCTGGAAATCCAGCTATGGATGTGCTTGGATCTTTCCTGGATTCAGACAAAGATGGATCAGCTGTAGATGATATTTTGGGTATGGCCAAGAAATTCTTCTAGGCGATTCCTAACTTTCTTTAGAAAGCCTTCCTCGTCCATGAGGAAGGCTTTTTTATTTTAACGCATTCAGATTCCGTTTCAATCAGACTCAATTGATGAATCGCAGGGCTTTTTTACAGATGATTCCCCTGGCATGGGCTGCTTCAGCATGTGCCACGCAAGAAGAGGCTCCTCATGATTTCCCCTCCTGTAGAGTGAGCATAAGATGACTGCTCTTTGCTGACCATCTTTGGTTGTAGGGCTGCTCAGAGAATACTGAAACATTAGGGTATGTGGCTGACTAGTCTGGCCTCGTTTTCGCTAAAAAACACCGTTTAATATATTTACCTTGATAATTTTTATAATATATAATAATTTACATATGGTAATGTTTCTTATATAGGTCAACTGTTTTTTTGTGACCTATTCCCCTCATCTCCCCCCCCCCCGAAATTAATTCATTTTGGCTTGCACTTTAATTTTTTACAGTTGTGAAGTATAAAGGTGTCTAATATATTGGTTTTCGGTATTCAAAATTAGATTAAAAACATCTAATTACAAATTTTTGTTTTATTTTCTTAATTTTAGTTTTAATGTTTTATTTTGAACAAACTACTTTGATAGCGTGTTACTTTTATTAGCAATTGAGTCCAAAGGCATTAAATATTTTGGTGTTAGATGACCAAGTACAAAAATATCCGCCCTACGCTTCGACATTGCTCAACAGAACTGAATCCTGGGAGTTATTATCTTGTTTTGGTGGCTTTGTGGCAAGAATTGCGATTTTCAAACACTTTTTATAAATACGACCAAAATGAAGAAGGAGGCCAAATGCGGTTGAAGGAAAAAGTCGCATTAATTACCGGTGGTGGCAGTGGTATTGGTAAGGAGTCAGCAATTTTGTTTGCGAAAGAAGGCGCCGGAGTTGTTATCGCGGATATTAATGAAACTGCCGGCGAAGAAACTGTAGCGCAAATCAAATCGGCAAATGGAGAGGCAGCGTTCGTAAAAGTTGATGTGGCGAATGCTAGCGACCACGTGTAGATGGGATCGAGCACACCCTGAGTACACTCAAACAAGTTGTGGACTCCCTCTCTGGAAGTTGCACACACCATGATCAGGCGCTGGGCGAGCGGGCGACCCTGCAGCAGCTGGAGGTGACCAAGCAAGAACTTTTGAATGAAATCAGCACCAAGGTTTGTCACAAGAGCAAGCTGTGTGCGTGACGTGGGTTTCAGGCAGCTCAGAATGCCGTATCTCAATACTTTGAGGAGCAGAGCTATGTGAACCAAAGTGTCATCAATGAGGTGTGCTGATGGCCGCTCGATGTCGGCCGAGGAAGGCGAACGGTGGGGATTTCACAATCGGATCGTGGATGCGGCGCAACTGGAGGAGGAGGCGATCGCTTTTGCGACGCGTCTGGCCAACGGCCCGAATTTTGGACATATGATGACCAAGACGATGCTGAAGCAGGAATGGTCTATGTCGATCGACGAGGCGATCGAAGCGGAAGCTCAGGCCCAGGCGATCTGCATGCAGAGCGCTGACTTCAGACGCGCCTATGATGCTTTCGTCGCCAAGCAGAAACCGGCTTTCGAGTCGACAGTACAACAAAAGTGATTACAGTGAGTCGCTGTGACTATTATTTTTCATCCGTAATATGAATCACTGGTTTTTTAAATTTGTCATATTTGACGAGTCATGAACAGCAAAGTATCGGCATGAAAGAAATATTCAGGCAATAGATCACATAGTCATTTCATAGGAATTTGATTCTAAATCATTCTAAAAGTATCGAGAAGTAAAAACCATCAGTATCAATTGATACAGAAGAAAGAACAATGTCATGTTATGTAATAATTTGAATGATTGTCTCTATTGCGCCGCCAATGCACCACAGGCACAAGGAGACGATTGCGGCGGCCGCGAATGTTGCGCCCATGATAGCGGCAAGACCGAGCGGTGAGGCGGCGAGGGCGGCAAATGACGCGGCGGCACCAAGGGCGGTCGCCCATCCCTTCGGATTGAGCAGCAGCAACAGCACGCCTCCGACGAGACTGATGGGTTCGCCGCGCCTGCTGCTTTCACCGGGCATTCCGGCGCTGGCGATCCGGTAGGCCAGCCAGAGAAGATATGCGGTGCCCGCCAGCCGCACCGAAAACTGGTGACCGGCTTGAAGAATTGATGCAAAACCGTTCGGCGCTGACGCGGGCGATGAACCAAAACATCAAACCAGAAATCGCCATCGCCATGGCCATCGAAGGCAAAGCCAGCCCATCGGATGCTGCCAAAGCCGACGATTCCGACGGCGCTTCGCCAGATCAAGCAATCCGAGCCGTCTATGTCGCCGATAGCGACTTGATGATTCCCGAGTTCTTGGTGTTGCGAGCCGACCCGGAACAAGTCACCGACATCAAATTTCAATTCCAAAACGTCACGTTCGTGGTAAGATAAAATATAAGTACAAACAAGGGTGACTTAAAGAAAGGTCCTAGCAACCAATTCCGGGGAGGGAGGGGTGGAGGGTGGTTATTACAGTAAATTTGAGCTATACTAAGAGATATTTAAGAGATTATACTAAGAGAGGTCTTAAGGAAAATGCTAAGTCTCTATAGCTTTATTAAGCGCACCTGCCTGTTACATTGTATCAATTTAAATCTTGACATTAGCAAAAGCCCATTTTGAACGAGCTGGAAGCATTACACTTCATGCAGCAGAAGTCTTATTCTTTCTCAACAACCCTGGCAAGATTTCAATTTCGATGACGCCAGCCAAACCGGTTCCACTCGCCCAGGTCCTGGGCAGCCTGGCAGCACCGCAAACACTGCCTGATCTGCTGAATATCTTTGTAACGGCGAATTAGAGCACCACTTTAACCGGGCGGCCAAGAGCCGCCCGTCCCATTTTGAAATCCTATTCGGCCGCTTGCCGCTGGCCGGATGGTCCGATTCGCGCGGCACAGAACTTGAATTCGGGAATTTTACCAAATGGATCCAACTGCGGATTGGTGGCCCAATCGCCCTTTTTCCGGCCTTGCAAGAAACACCCTAAACTAAAATTCACAGTACTTTTCAATAGAAAAAAAAGTTTTTTATTTGGCACACATTGGAGAAGAGAAGTTAGATCAATCCTAATGAAATATACAAAAATATGATGAAAACACAATACTTTAGTAACAAAATTATAAAAATTACAACAAAGAATTATGGTAAGAGTGTACAGAGCGCATTATATTAAATACTTAACGCAACGAATATACCATTTCTATATATTAAATATTTAATCGAAAATGTTCCATTCTGGCAAATCGGGGGCGAGCCTTAAAGCACCATCAATAGCTTTTCGTATAAGTTTGTTGGTGATCCCCGCTGTCAGCGGGTAAATTGGTTCAACGGTTTCAATTTGATCACGCTCTTCCGGTTTGCCGATAGCATCAGGATGCACCATTTGTAATGCGCCTTGATATTTCTCAATCTTTCCGCTGACAATACGAATATCCCCGATGGGCATTTGTTTTGCTATCCAATCTTTATTGGCATTAAAGTAAACAAGGTCGATCGTGCCTGTTCCGTCTAGTGTAACTACGCTCAATGGCACTATTGAAAAGCTCACATTCCACCAAATGAACGCATGTAGAAATATTGGGTTTTTAATGGGATGTTTTAACGCACAGGTCGGTAGAAATAGGGATAGATGGTCTTATAGCCTAGAGAAATTTGCTGTGGGAAAAAATAGTAATGGCTACAGACTGTTGCAATTATGTAGGTATAACAATCTAGTTATAACATATCTAGTATTCATATGATGGTAAGACAGCTAACCTTATTGATTATTTTATTGTAAACCAAAGACTGGGTTGGCTGTTTGATCAACAATCGGCGCCTGTGTGGTGATTACCACCGTCTTATCAAGATTGACTTTAATGCTGTCAATAACCCCGTTATGCCAATTTGTTGCACTGGCCATATGGGATACCAACATCAACGAATTAACCATTAGCAGTTTACATAAAGTTGAGTTTATATATTTCATAACAAAATCCTTCCATCAATAATTGGTATTATTCAGCGTCTTCAACAGCATTAAACATGGCAAAACCACCATTACAGCCACTCGTATAAAATTTAACCTTCTTCCGGTCGCCGCCGTGGAATCCAATCAAGTGGTGGAACGGACAATCAAGATCCGGTTCGACGCCAACGTTAATCCGGCGCTTGGCTGGGCCTTTGATCCGGTTATGAAGTCCATGGATCTCAAGGTCGGCGAGAACGCGCTTGCGTTCTATCAGGCCGAAAACCAGGGCGACGACGTCATTGTCGGAACCGCGACGTTCAACGTCACGCCCGATAAGGCGGGTCTCTATTTCAACAAGGTGGACTGTTTCTGTTTCACCGAGCAGGTGTTGAAGCCCGGCCAGCGGGTTTAATTTCAATATTTAGAAGTGTCCTATCTTCTTTGTTCGGTAGACTATGTGAGATTACATGTAGGCGGATTGAGGTATTACATCCGATTATTTGACGTTTTATATGCTTGGTTCTAGAAAAGACACCCTTTTCTCGGGCTAAAAAAAACGGGACAATTTTATTTAATGTTTAGAAAATATGTAATTGATCTTAGATACTGACTGTTTTGACTTTTCATCCTTTCAATCACATTGATGAGCATACATAATTTTCTCTAAGCCTTGATAGCCAATGTACTTTTTTCCAGACAAAACAAGTCTAGAACACGGGAGTCATCGCCATGCGGTGAGACTTTCAAAAATAAATCAAATACCACATTCCCAGCATGGAAACGCTGATTTCCGGTTGAATAATCATCATATTCAACAGAGAAATATCGTGATGCATTTTTGCATCACACGGATGTCGCCCCTAGCGAGTGTAAGCTGTGTCAGCGTCAAAAGACTTCTTCATCGCCTGCCGCAGCTGGGGATATTTGTCTGGATCAATCGTCATTGCACTTTTCAACCACTTCCGAGCTCGGTTGAATGTTGGCCGCTTGGGTCACTCCGGTGAGGAAGTACGCAAATCCGCCGAGCAGTTGTTTCAACTCGGGCGGTGTTTCGGCGGTGATCTCCGCCCCGTAACCGCAACTGACCATGTTGATGAAGTACTGGTCGTTGATCTTGCCCACGTCCAACGCTTTGCGGGGGGCTTTGTCGAGCATTTCGAACGCCACATCGGGATTGTTCGCCGGAATCCCGCATGCAGTGGCGAAATCGTTGGCGGTACCGAAGGGAACGAGGGCGAACGCGGCTTTGATTTATCAAAATGACTGAGATATTTCAAATATCTCAGCAATGGCTTTGGTGAGGGTGTAGTCGAATCGAAACTTTCTAAGCATAGAGGGAGGGGGCAAGGGGACTTTTTTGCATTAGGGCCAAAAGTTTGTGCATTATTCGCCACAGTGGAACTTAGTTCTATTGATGGTGAAGTATTGAGATTTTGTCAAAATAGCATAGCAGAAATGCATCAGGAACATTAGGGATCAATTCGAAACTTTCAGGGACTGTTGAGTGACCAACTGAACTATGGGTTTTGACTGTACCTTGAGTTCCTTCAAATTGGGATTTCAGTTCCTTGCGAAGTTTTTGTTGCGTAGGTTCCTGGACTGGGAGAAGATCGAAAAGTTTTAAGTTCTCCAGCGAGTCCTCATGCCAACCCAGGACCTCTCGTCCCGCCTGATTGAGATAGGTCACCCCCTCTTCGGAATCGAGAAGGATCACTGGAGTGGGAACGTTATGAAGAATTTGGGAGGTGGACTCTTGCAAATCCAACATTTCTTGGGTTTTAGATGCCACTTCGCTTCGAAGGCCGCCCATGGCACCATGCAGAGGATTGATGTCGGCGAGGCACAAGATCGCCTCGCCGAGGTATTTCATCAGGTTCAGGCGGAAAAGATACCAATCATGCTCACGCGCGCCGGAGATCCCCTGGTTGCGGTGGTTCCGGTCGAGGACTGTGAGCCCATCGAGGGTCTAAGATCCGAGTCGGTCGACGAGCTGAAGGAACAGCGGAAAAAGGCCCAGGGCCTGTTTGACGAGACCGAACGCCTGGCAGGTCTGGGTCATTGGGAGTGGGATGAAGTCGAAGACAGAATGATCGGTATAGCGCGCGCGGCGCGCGCGGTCTGTCAGAACGCATAGCCCACCCCCAGGTAGACCTGGTGCAGCTCGACCTTGAACGAGGCGCCCGCCCGGTCGACCTGCTTGGGCAGGCCGTAGGCGTAGGCGAGGTCGACGTCCCAGTCGCCCAGCCGCAGGCCGACGCCGCAGGTCACGTGGGACTCGATCACGGAGAAGTTGTTGAAGAACCCGTTCGCGGGGACCGGGTTGTTGCCGTAGTTGAACCCCGCCCGCAGGAGCAGCCAGTCGGTCACGGCCACGGTCGTGAATGTTTCCGCCGGACCGGCCGTGCCGCCGGAGGTCGCGCGGGCACCGATGGTCATGCCTGGTGCGGTACCGATTGCATAAACGACAAAGCGGCCATTCGCGTCGGCAAGCCAGGTTTCGCAGCCGCGCGGTTCCTCGCCGGACCGGACCCGGACCTCCAGCCCCGCATTGGCGACCGGGTTTCGGTCCTGATCGAGGACCACGCCCTCCAGAATGAGAAAGGACAGGTTGCCGAGCCTTTCTTCGGCCTCGAAATAGGTCTGAAACGCCTCGGTTCGGCTATGGTACATCATTTTGGTTTCAAGTTTCAAGTTTCAGGTTCCAAGTTCAAGGTTTTTGCTCCCCATCCTTGAACTTGAAACCATAATACTGTGGACAGTTTTTGCCTGCGAAATTAGATTGTATAAGCCGTTCTCAAGAATAAAATGCAACTCAGCTCCCAGTGGGGGACCTATGCTAAGTTGCGTTTTATTCCCAAAGAGCGATTTCCGGCTAAAAAAACGCGGTTGGGGTTCAGAAAACTGTCCACAGTATTAAACCAGAAACTTGAACCTAGAGCGTTTTCGTCCTGCTGGCCGTCGCGGCGACGGCCTTCTTCGGGTACCAGCTCCTGCGGGACATGGAGCTGTCTCCCGCGGCCTGCGCCTTCGGGAGCCTGACGCTCGCCCTCGGGTTCTACGTCGCGTTCTGGCTCACCTATGCGATGTACCTGTGGGGTCTGTGCTGGACGCTGGGCCTGCTCTGGTGGATGCCCCGCCTCGTCCGGCACGGGCGCCTGTCCGACGCGCTGGGAGTCGCGTTCACCGTCCACGCACTGCTCCTGACCGCTTATCCGCAACAAGTCGGTGAACGCGTGGTCTACGTGGATCTGGGGGATCATTTCCTGAACGAAGACGGAACGATCGACCCAGCCATCATGCCCGATTATCTGCACCTGTCCGAACGCGGTTACGAAATCTGGGCAGAAGCCTTGGCCCCCACGCTTGAGTCCCTCGGGCTGTGAGGTCTGAGGTCTGAGGTCTGGGATTGTCGCGGATCGCTCCGCGGTCCGCGCTCGATTGTGTCGCCAATGTCGGCCGCCCCCGGCCGACAACCAGAGTAGAACATTTGTCTCAAATGTTCCGTCGCCTTGTCGCGCTGGGCGAGCTTGGAGCACAAAATCAGCCCAAGCTTAAGTATACAATAGAATAATGAGTGCTGCACCGTGAAAATCGCCACAGCAAAACCCACTGATTTATAAAGAGTTACCAGGCTTGAACCCCAAGTACCAGCCATGGGTTTGCCACCTTGGAAAGGGTTTGACGGCAAATGTTCCCAAAGACGGCCTGACTCCTGCCGCACAGGAGCAGCCGATCAACCGTAGTTTTGGACAATTTCTTGCGTGATGACCAGGACTTTCCGTCCATTTTCTCATCAAATATCAGCGGAAACTCTCTGAAATCATAGTGTCAAAGTAGTCTTTATCCTAACCGCTACAATTTATGTGATGTTCTGATAAAGTGATCTCTGGCAGTTCAGGTACCTAGGTAGACTTTGTACAAAGTGGCAATTTTCTGGTGCACATATTCATCCAATTGTGCATGATTGAACTCTCTGGCCGATTGTGCGGCGAAGTTGGCACTGCCCAAATACATTCTTCCGGTAAAGGCCAGCCCGGTAAAAACTCCAGTAAAATAATTGGCGCGTCTTATGGCCCGGTGCTCAGAGATGTCAAACACACCTTGAGACAACAACAAAAAGTGGCCAATCACACCGCATAGATTATCCTCTACGAGCGGCGCTTCCGGTCCGCATGTCAGGCGCACCGCAGGGCTAAATGTTGTAACTGGATGTTGGATCTGCACAACCGGGTCTTCGTACCAAACAAACTGCTCACGTTCAGCTTGGTCAAGTTCCGTAACGACAAGGCTATCGTCAAGCTGACTAATTGTCTCGGCTTGATGCATTAGTTGTTGACGCACTGCATATAAGTCGCCCCGTCGCTGTGCGACCAGACGATGCTTTCGCTGCCCCGGCGCAGCGTCAGAGGAGACGTCATCCAGCGTCCGTCGAGCGCCAGCAGCGGCACGCTTGGATAGTCGGCGGTGCGCAGGTCGGTGCGCAGCCGCTGAGTGGCGAAGCTCGTCTCCTCGGCGACGAGGGCTCGCTGCGTGCGGAGGAACAGGCGCTGGCTTTCGAGCAGGATCTGCGTCGCGAGCAGAGTCGCGAGGAGGAGCAGTGTCGCCGAGATGAGGAGCTCGACGACGGTGAAGCCTGTGCTGTCAGGCAGAGGTGGCGTCTGTCGCATTTGATGCGTTGCTAATATCAATGGAACCCAGGGCTTTGTTGCTGGGAGAGACAGAAGCGGTTGCTGTGGAGGCTGCGTGACTGGATGTGATGCTGATGTTGGATTTATCGCTGTTGTTGATGTGCACAGAATCCATGGCCTGCAACAGTTCAGAGGACGTTGGTCTGTTTGCCTTGGTATCCAAACAGCGCCCGAGTAAATACTTGGTGAATTCTGATACCTTCAGTGCTGGGATCAGAGCACGTAAGTCCTGGTGTTCTGGTCGAAGAAGATCGAACACGGTTTTGACAGGATTAAACGTGAATGCTGGAACTTCTACAAATATTGTGTTCCAAAAGGCCATGGCTCCATTCCACAGCCCTGGTAGTTCAAGAGCCTTTAAATCTTTCCCTTGATAGGACTTGAGAGAAATTAAGCTGGTATTAGGATCAGAATACTGCGGCAAGTCATAAGACCTTCCTTGAAAGTCCTTCACTCCACACACGAGATCAACTGGATTGAAATGGGTCGAGGTTTTTAATATGGCTTGTTGTATCAAAAATTGCGGGAATTTAATTGCCCCTCTCTTAATATCAAGGCATTAAAAATGATTCTACAAAACAAAAGAGTAAAATCATTCTTACAAGATAATCCAGGATTACCCAGTCAGTATTAAGACTTAGTCAATATGGAAATGAGCAACATTTGTTCTAACCATAAGGCCAATACCCCTAAGAGACACTATGACCAGCTTGGCGGAATTATGCCTCACAGAAATTAGATAGCTATATAAGAAAATCAGATGTAAACAGAGCATTGGAAGCATTACCTTTACCTTCAGGTGTCCAGCAGCGAACGTGAACGGTGGAGTTGCCGACCGTAACGGCGCGCGTTTCGACATGGACGGTGCCGGACATGAGAGTGGTCAAAGAAGAAAACCTTTCCATTCGCATTGAAGGGCTGTGCCGGGAAACGGCGGAACGGTCTGTCAGGATTCGCATGGGGGATGCGGTTTCCTGCCGAGGCTTATCGCAGGCCACATACCTGCAACAAGCCTCTCTTTTCGAACTAATCTGTCTTGGCTCTTTATCCCGCGCGGTCTTTCGGACTAGGATCGGGACAAGGGTTCGGCGATCGCGATCCTGCGTACCGTCGGCGCGTCGCGCGGCATGGTGATGCGGGTGTTCTTTATCGTCGGCGCCAGTATCGGCGTGGTGGGAACCGTGGCCGGGGCGATCCTCGGCCTGGTGTTCTCCCAGAATATCGAGGCGATCCGGCGCGCGCTGGAATCGTTGACGGGCACCGACCTGTTCGCCGCCGAAATCTATTTTCTCAGTCAGCTACCCGCCGAGGTCGATCCGGGCGAAGTGGTCATGGTCGTCCTGATGGCGCTGGGGCTCGGTGGCCCGGCGGGTGGCCGGGGCGGATGGGTCCGACTTTTCCCGGCCCCGGTTGGGCTTTCGCACGCCTTGCCATCAGCCGGTTGAGGCGGCGCGCCTGCTTCGGCAGCGTAGCAAGTGCATATTGCAGCTTGCGGATACGGCGGATCAGCTTGACGGCCTGCAGGGTTTCATCTGGTTTCTTCATCGGCACCGGATCGAATACGCCGGGCACGGATATACGCGGGATGCCGTTGGCGATGGGCCGCATCATTCCATCAATCGGCGTGCGCGGATCGATGCCTCTCCTTTTGAACGAAAAATCCATGGTCAAGAAACAATGGCTCGTCCTAGCGGTTTTTGCCCTGGCAAATCCACTTCCTTTGGCGGCCGACAACACCAACGTGGTTTCGGTGGACGTCAGGCCGAACAATGGCGGCAGGACGCTTACCGGAACCATGACGTACTCTGGTGAAGGTCCGATTGGTTTCCGGGATGCCCTCCGAGACGACAATGCGGGCAGCAACGTTGGTGTCGAGAATCAGTCGGGCGGGGCCCGTGCTGCGTGGCGGCCGGGAGGACGTGGAATATGCATTAAGGAGCCCAGCAAGGGCAATGGGAGAACATGAAATCAACATGGGGATTAAAACTCTTCTATAGGTATATTACGCCAATGATCGTACATGAAAATATTGACAAAACAAATGAATTTTTACAGGTTTTGCTTGTTCACGGTGCAAGAACAGGTTTGAAAATTAATGTTAAGAAGACTAAGTCGCTAATACTAGGAATCAGTAAGGGTGAAGAGGTTACTTTGGATAATGAGAATATCGATCTAGTGGACATCTTCACTTAGGTAGTACTGTGCGAGCTCGGTGGCCGCTCGGGCACGTCGTCCGACAGCCCCTCGACGGGGCCCGCGATCGTGTAGCGCCGAAGATCGGCCCACCCGCCGCGCAGCCCGTCGACGGTCACCACCAACTGTCGCGCTTGCCGCGCCGCGACCGTCCAGCGAAACGACTGACGCGACGTACGCAGCTGCCCCGAGTACTCGAGCACCGCGGGCTCCCGCACGTCGTGCCAGCGGATGGCGAGATCGAACCCCGTGCTCGTGCCGCAGCGAAGCAGCTCCGCCTCGAAGGTGTGTGCCAACGTCTCACTGCTCAAGAGAAGAGAGAAGACGAGCCCAGATTCAAAAATAAAATCGAGCCCATTTGTCAAAGGCTTTTTTGAGCAAAGTTCCGTTTCTCTGTTGATTCCAACGGGCTTGGTTCCAACGGGCCCTTCGGTGGGACCAACGGTCTTTGGACAATCCGGACTCCGAATGTTCAATATTTCCTATGGATTGACTCGTTTGGGGGGTGTTTGGGTTACCAAGGAAGTTTTTTAAGATCGGTATTTCCTCCGCTCAGAACCACACAGACGCGTTTAATGGAATTAAATTTTTTTCCGTTAAAGCGTTAAAAACCATGAGAGCCGCTAAATGGTGGCCAGCAGGCGTCCAATGAATATGATTTGGGAAATTTAAAGGTATGGCTTGGGTACTTTGAAATTGGATCATAGGTTCGAAAAAGTCTAACCAAGCGTGGTTTTTTCTTCCTTTTAAAGAAGTTAAGTTTGCATTTTCGCTTCTTTTATTTAGCCTTAAGATTTCTTCTCTCCCTGGAATTCTTAAGAAAAGCGTCTTAGAGTTTATTTTTTCCGCTAAGTTTCTGGCATTTACCCGGCTCGGCTGACCTCAAAATTCCAACCTGCCATTTCCTTAAAGGGTACGCATGCTTCGACAGACAAAAGTTCCAATTTTTTGTCGAAAGCTTTAGTAACAGCTCAATTTACCATTTCGGGCGCAATGTTGATCGCCCTGTTCTTTATTTCCCAGCAACTGGAGCTTTTTTATACCAAAAGCATGGGTTTTGATAAGGATAATATCGTTCTGTTGAAGGCGCCAGATGATTTGAAATACAATGTACTGGCGAGTAAATTGGAGCAAATCGGTCTGAGATAAATGAAACAGATTTTTTTTAGAGTTAAGAGACATATGAAGTGGGAATTTATTCAGGAAAAAGTTCAACTTCTTCTGAAATTTTCCAAAAGAAGAGAAATGTCATACATCACTTTTAAATTTTCTCAAAGATAGAAATTTTTTTTTTTAAACAAGTGAGAGAAGTCCAAGTACGGTTTTGTATTTTTCCAAAAAAGAGAAAAAAGTTACACTTCTGTTCAGATTTTCCCAGAAGAAGTGAAAAAAATTCAATTTGTTATGAATTTTTTCATAGGAAAAGGGCACTAGAACTTTTCATTTCCGTTACAATGAGCCCTTTCGCAACATTCTAGGACTACTTGGTCGATAAGATCACCCCTGGGAAAAAACAAAACAAAAAAACAAACAAAACAAACAAACAAAGAAACAAACACGCATCCGTGATCTGCCTTCTGGCATAACATACAAAATTCCACATTTTTGTAGATAGGAGCTTGAAACTTCTACAATTAGGTTCTCTGATACGCTGAATCTGATGGTGGGACTCTAGTTAAGATTCTATGACTTTTAGGGGGTGGGGATTGTATCTGGTAAAAAAGAGCCTGGAAAAAATCCACGGCACAATTTCATTGCAAAGCAGCCCGGAAGGAACCGTATTTACCATTGACCTCCCGGCTTTAAACCTGCTGCCCCATAAAATGGATTATTGTGTTCCCTCAGCCAGTTGAAGCAAGGCTTTGAGGTCCTCATCCTTAAGTGGTTTTACAAAAAAATCTTTAACTCCAGGTAAATCGGCAGCTTTTATCCTATCTCTTTGCTGATCCGAAGAACTGAGCATCACCACGGTTACATTGCCTTTGCCACGGGGGCGATGAAGCGATCGGCGAAATCTGGTCCCTCGAGGGTGGTGGCGAGGGTAGTAGTCGCCCCCGTGGTGGCCAGCTCGCTGACGCCGGCAGAGGCGAGCCGGCCTGGGGCCCAGAAGGGGGTGTCCTCGAAGTGTGTGGCGGCTACCATGGGGGTGAAGGCCGCATTGGTGGGAAACATGGAGGGGTGCGATTCCGCGCTCCATAGGCGGTCGAGCTGGAAGCCGTAGAGGGCTTCCCCCTCGCACGGCTCGGAGCGGAAAAGCAGAACGCGGGGCGCGAGCCATCGCGCTGCAGGACCACGACTGCTTGACGCCTGCAGGAAACTGGGTGGGTGTCCGCCGGGCGAAGCGCGAATTACACCGGGATTCAATCTGAACGCACGCTACGTGATCGCGACGGTTGGTCCGGTGTGGCAAGGCGGAGCGTATGGCGAAGCGGAAACCCTGGCCGCGTGTTACCGGCAGTCGCTAATGCTGGCGGAAGCTCATGGTATTGGCTCGATCGCGTTTCCGGCCATCAGTACCGGTGTCTATGGGTTTCCAAAGAAACCCGCTAGCGCTTGTTGTTGGGGATCCAGCGAATCAGCGTTCTCGGATTCAAGATCCGTTTGCGCTGACGGATTATCACCGGTAAGACTTCTGCCCGGATTCCCCAGTGGAATCTTCTTGGGCGATCGAGTGCTCACCGAACTCGAAAGCGGCGCAGCTTGGACGTTGGTAGAACTGTTGGACGACTTGCCGTCGAAAGGCGGAAAGCCCAAATCCAAGTTGACATCGACACCAAACTGCATCAACACCCAAAGGATTGCCAGCGCGATCGGCCCGGCCGCCACGGCTCTTTTGAAATGTTAATCTGCTTCCTCTCACGGCAGGAACAAGATTTGTGGGCATTGGAGATGAAGGAAGGAGAGAGGAGTGGATCCGCACCGGTTGTGTTGTTTGTTGCCACCCATCATTTTACAGGCTGGCGTGGTCTCACCTGTTTGTCACGATTTGCAGTCGGAACTCGTCCACACGCTACGAAACGTTCAATCGTCCCGCCTAACAAACGCACCTCTCTTGCGAAAGTCGTCAGAAAAAAGGAATGGACAGAAGGGAAGAGTGTTTTCAACTCAGAATTCTTTTCGGACTCAAACCTAAGTTTCCCTAAAAACTCTTCAACCATCTCCGGCGGCTGTAAAATGCTTACATCAAAATTGTTGTTTTCTTCTTTACCCTTTAAAAGGTAAAAACTGGTTAGTGTAATCTTCTGCGTTTCGAGATCCCATTTACGGACCTCAATTGCTATCAAACTTATTTGCGTCGCAGGCATTCTGTTAATCTCCTGAGTTTGTGATATTACATTCGAATGTGCTAATGGTAAACTTCATCTATAGAGTGCTATAATTCACCCTTAATTTTACAATATCCGGACCTTAGCCGAGTATCATCCTGCGTTTACTTACACAAAATCGCGTTCTTTAACTTTCGCTTTTTCCCATGCCTCGCGCGCTTCTTTCACACCAGGCATGTCGCTAACCTCTGCAATGGGCACATCCCACCAACTCTCATAACCAGGCACCTCCTGATATCGATCATCTTCGATATGGATAACCGTTGTATCAGATCTTTGGCTGGCCTCTTGCAAAGCAGCCGTTAAGTCAGCATAAGTTTTGCAGCGAATCACATAAGCGCCAAGGCTTTGGTGGAGGCAAAGACGTATACAGAAGGGGGGCTGCCCGAATGCAGGAGAACTTGAGACAGTAGCCGAAAGAATTAATTTTAGAAAACGAATTTTTTTAGTAAATTTTAGCAAATCATTACTTTTCAATTTCTCAAAAATTATTAGTTCACGCTGATCCATCACGCTAAGGATTAGTTCGTACTTTTTGCTGCTAGAAATTCCATACATTTATAACGAATAGATTTGGTATACTTTTGCATTACATTTTTGTTTTTTGTTTCATTTCCGTAACATACCCTGGCTAGAAGGACGCCGGCAACGATTGGCTTTCTCCAAAAGACAAATGCCCAAACGACTAACCCTGCCGGGAGAACATGAATCACTTCGCTGCATTGATAGAAAGTGCAGGGGAGAAGAAGGTACAGCAACGCCATCGCATAACCGAGTGAACCATCGCTGAACGTGCGGTGTCCGAGAAAAAGTAGACCGAGAATGGTTCCTAAGTGAGCCATAATGGCCAACCCGCGAGCCGCAATAACGGCTTTTCGAGACGGGGCCGTCGGCATAGTGGTCGCATTATTGGGTGGACTGGGGAGATGTCTTGTACTGAAGGTCAGAATTATGCGCGACAATTACCAGAGCGTTTTGAAAAAGAAGCGCAGAATCTTGCCAAATTGACGGGGTGGAGCATTGCTGACATTCGTCAGAAGATGGAAAAAGGTGGTCAAGAGTTTGAAGTGACACTGCCTGATCCTAAACCTTGGTGGGAAAGTATTTGGAGCAACTAAATCTTTGCACAAACTTTTTTAATTCCGCTTTCAATTTCATGAAAGATGATAAGCAAAGCGGGAATAAAGAAAATCAATTCTCGTGGTGAACATTTTGCCTACGAACAATCTGTTATCATGGACGCACTTCATGATTTAGTTCCAAACGGACAATGAAATATTACTGACTGAGCAAAAAGAATTTTAGTCATGAAATAATAAAAAACCAAGAATTACATTCTTGGTTTTTTTATTTGAAAAATTTATTTGATTTAGGATTTCTATGAGGACACCCCGGCCAACAACATGGTCGCTTTTTCCCAGCTAATAAATCTTCTCAAAACCTAGCTAAACGTGTTTCTCTCGTTTCTAACTTTTTAGCTGTTCCAGGATCAGCGGTTCCTGTCACACTGATCCCTCCCGTTGTTGAAGAGATTGTGCTATTGGTACCCGACACTCGCACCCCATAGCTTGGAGTGTTGGCCCCTCCTGTTCCTTGAACGGTAAGGTCTCCAGTAGTAGAGGAGATTTCTCCTCCAAGTTCAATGGTAACCCCATCGCAATCGGTTCCCGATCCAATTCCGGTTCCTGTAATTATAACGGGAGCGGTGGTCCCTGCAATTTGAGAGTTTGCACCAGCGACAAGGACTCCACTATTTAAATGGTGTGGGTCCAAGAGTGTAATGTGTTTCTACATGGATTTAATTATCATTTGAAATTTCCGTATTTTGAAGTGAAAAAATAGCATATGCAAATTTCGCCAACAGAAATGGGAAACAGTAGCGAAATTGGAGGTACAGCAATTTTAATAGCTAAGAAAAAGTATCATTCGAAAATGCAATCAATTTCAGATCGATTGGTGATCCTACGAAAATATTTACACGCTCAGCACAAAAAATTGTCAATTCCGTTACTACTCAAAATTTTATAATAGTCAACTATAATATCAAGATCAAGTCTATGGAGGTAAATTTAAGGGAATGATATGGGCAAATTTGAACTAAATCAAAACATACTATGTGCATTCAGATTGTCAAAAGAGAGTATTTTAAGTATTGAATTTCTGTATTAAATTGTGACTCTCAAAGAATGCTTAAAGGGGAAGATCAGTTGACCAAAAGGCAATATTTGCACGCTACTACAACTACTACTACCGCTGCTCCATCTACTAGTTCTACTACTACTATTACTATCACTTCAACTACTACTTCTATTGCAGCTACTTGTGATCGCTTAATTGTGCGCTATCCAGGCGAATGGCGTTCACAGCATTTTTGATCACAGCATTATTGATTACAGCACGTGCACTATCATCAATAAAAATGCCTCCCAGGACGCCACCCCATTGTCCGGGGCTATCCTCATATGTTGGCTCTAGCCTGTCACCCATAAAAATGACAGAGTCGGATAGTCCGGGAGCAATGCCTTTTGCAACATTTAAAGTGGCACCATTGAATACCCACAACCCACTATTTTGATGAAAGAAAATTTCAGTTCCTGGATCTATATATCAATCCTTTCTATTAGAACATATTTACTACAAGATTCTAAAGATTTGAAGAAAAAATCTCAAACCAACAGCTAAAACTTTTTTTCTACTTTCATTTTCAACATAATTTCTCTGTAAAAAGGTTATGATTTTAGAAAGTTTAAAAGGATATTGGAGTAAGTATATTGGGTTCAAACAAGACTGGAAACTTGGGATTCAATCCCACGAAATAAAAGAGATATTGTTTCTTTCTGTTCTTGTCGGATTCCTGAAATAGATAACACCTCAGATTTTAGATCTTTTTTTGAAAAAGGCTTTAATTTCTAATCGTTTTCCCGATTACTCCAGAAATCCCCTCTTCTAAGGATTTTCTTCTAAGGACTTCCCGACTATCCAAACACGTTGAAAATAGCCCCCGGATAATTGCCCCAGAACATCTCCAAATACAAAACTGATTTGGCAAAAAGAAAGTAAGACAAATAAAAATAATTTCCAGTAGGAATTCTGTAAAATTCCCTAGTGTAAAATTTTCCCTGGAAAGTTCATCCCCAGGAAATGTCCCTCACCACGAAAAATTATCCATACAAAACTTATTGATACAAACATTGAAACACACCCGTCCCTTGTTTCCTGATAACTTGTATACAACCTTTTTTCCAGTGCACCCGAGGGACAGTGCACTTTTGATGAAACTTGTGCCTAGGAAAGAATTTAAACTGCCCCCAGCACGGGCAATGAAATTATCTCCAGCAGCTGCTACAGCACTGCTTAAAATTCTTTCTAATTGATTAGCTGCAAAAGTATTAGTACCTAGTACTAGCACAGAACACAGCCCTGTGTTCTTAGTTAGTAAAAAGTCGCCAGATGGAGGGATGGCCTATGTTATAAAAGGCGGCTACGTATGTATCAGCCGACCAACCATTTCGGTGTTGTTTATGTTGCTATAGCTTCGGATGGAATCTTCGAGTGTATTTGCATCAACAGTCGACCACGGCAGCGGTGGTGTTGTCGCGTGTGGCAACAGTGCAACTGTCAGCATTACCAACTCGTCCTGTTAGTATGTGCAGTGGAGGGAAATCTCGGCCTGGCAATGGCATCTCACACCGAGCATAGCAATAGCTTCGCCGATTTCGGTGGCACTTTTGCCGGCAGAACCTTGGAACTTATACCTTTGTTTTAGCATGCTAGAAACAGAATCTTAGAACGACTCCCCGCTAGGAATGATTACCCTTTCATTTAAAAATGTTAAAAGAATTAAAAGCTCCTTTAGTAACATCCTTAGTGGGGTGCATATCGGAAAATTGACCAGTCGCTTTTGCCTTAACAGTAGGCCGTTTACGATCACGAGATGGAAACTAATCTAATCTAATTAGCGCTGAGTTAGTTTAAACCCGTCATGGGGTTGCTTTGGGTCCTTCCTGGTATGAGGTATTCGCGGCTTCACCACCTCGCCGGCCGAAAAAGTGGCGAACGCCGAGAACCTGGCGATTGAGCTAAAATACTACGAGGGTGAGCCGGTAATCCGGCAAATCAAACGGGTATCGAAGCCGGGTCGTCGGGTTTACGCGAAGATCAAGGATCTCCCACGGGTCTATAACGGCCTTGGGATCGCGATCCTGTCGACGCCGCGTGGCGTGATGTCGGACAACGAAGCACGTGTCGCCAATGTCGGCGGTGAAGTGCTCTGTCACGTATTTTAGAGCGAGGGGACTTTTTTCCATACTTCCATCGTAATAAACTATCCTTCGTAGGTTTTTTGTTTTTATATGAAATACCACCAAAAATTACTTGGCACCCATTTTTAATAGCTTCTATATAATTAGAAATAAACGCGTCATTTTTTAAAGCTACGTCCGCGTCAATAAGAATAATCCATTCATACTTGGCAGCATCTACTAGTAACTGTCTGTTTATTGCAATTCCATTATTTGTTTTTGAGACCTTATAGTTTACATTGGTCAATTGGTTTACTGAAGAATTGTGATCTGTGATCTCTCGCCGCCGGCGCCCTGCAGTGGCTGCTGCACACGCAGGGTTCCCTGCACGGCCACCTGCTGCAGATGTCACCGCAATGGGCGGGCGTGCTGCTGCTTGCCGCAGGCGTCTACCAGTTCACGCCGTTAAAGGACGCCTGTCTCGCGCACTGCCGCAGCCCGCTCGGCTTTTTTATGCAGCACTGGCAGGACGGCCGGATTGGCGCGTTGCGCATGGGGCTGCACCACGGGCTCTACTGCATTGGCTGTTGTTGGGTGCTGATGCTGCTGATGTTTGCCGGTGGTGTGATGATCGTCAATTGTGCTCGAGGTGGGATTATCAATGAGAGTGACTTATATGATGCCCTGAAATCAGGAAAAGTTACAGCTGCAGCATTTGATGTGTTTGAAGAAGAACCGATTAAAGCCGACCATCCCTTGCTGTCACTCGATAATTTTATTTGTACCCCACACATTGGGGCTTCGACCGAAGAGGCTCAAGAAAATGTCGCGATTGGAATTGCCGAACAATTTGTGGACTATTTTAAACGTGGTCTGGCTCGTGGGGCCGTGAATGTTCCGTCTTTGCCTAATTTGCAAATCATAATTGCTGGCAATGGCCCTATTTTAACCAAACTGCAAGCCAGGGTTAAGAATAATAATTTAGCAAATATTCAGTTTGTCGGTCATGTGAAGGGAAACGCCAAAAATCAGTTGATTCAAGAGGCACTAACAACTGTAGTTCCATCGGTCTGGTATGAAAATTTTCCCTTTACTATCTTGGAAAGTTTAGCAAATGGTACACCAGTTGTCGCCTCTAACCTAGGTAGCTTGCCATATATCATCCAAAATAAAGAAAATGGTCTTGCATCAATTCCCCTGCAAAGATGAAGAAGGGAATGGCCAATAAAGAAAAGACCGAGATGCCCGATACCGCCCGTTGAAAGGTGATCAGGATCGGGAAACCCTCATACCAAAACGCACTTAACGCCGCGAGCCCCATCGCAAAAGCGACCGGGATCCCGGCCACCACACAGACGGCAAAAATGCCCAACAGAATTGCCAAACCCATGTCAGGCCCTCTTCATTTCTTTGATTTCTTCGGAACGTGGCGCGATCACATCGATCAGCGTCACTAGAATGCGGCTGGCGTGCTCAAGATTGAACGCGTAGCGCGTTTACGCAAACCGTTTTTGCTTTTGCCTGGTAGCGCGACGCGACTTTTTGCCGGAAATCGCGGCAGAAAACACCAAAAAAATCGCGATTGATGTTTGCGAGAGAAAAAAGCAAATCAGCAAACAACCCGAAGCCGAAAGGCAGCGGCGTTCGCTTTTACGCCTCAAAGGAGTGACCACAGTAAAGAACAACAACGTAACACCGGCGTTGTAGAGACTCTCAAATGACAAAAGCGGCAACGGAATTGCTGTGACGGAGGCTAAATTTGGAGTTCAGTACATTAAACATAATTAATTTAATCAGAAAATTATTTCAAAACAAGATGTCTGAAATACAGTAATTCTGAACAACAATATTCCTGGGACCAAATTCTACCTGGTTTCAGTAAAAAGAGAAGTTGTGATTTTATTAGTATTTTGGCTTTAAGGATTTGTTTTTAGGTATATCATATTTAAAAGACATATTATTTTACAAGAGTGATCTGACAAGATTCAGAAAGAAAATTAAACCCAAATTGAATTTGACAAAAAGTTATATCACTTATGCTGACTTCATTCTATTTCGTGTTAATAGTGTCCAAATATATGCAGCTCAAGTTTACCCAGATTAAAAAGTGTCTGGATCACTTGCAAACATCGAGAATAAGTGAAACTTTTCCCGATTATTCAAAATTTGTTTCTGTTTTTTTTATTCTGTTGTCGTTTAGTATCAACGATTGGTTTGGGCACAGCTCAGGCTATACGACCAGTGTTGCAAATTGACTCTGGATATAAATAATTGGCTGCGATATCTAATTTTTGCCTATTATTATCTGATTGTGCCAATGGCCACGTTTGCGGGCCCTGGCGTAACTCGAGTCGCACCGACCCCAGCCCGCGCGACGGCTCGCTCGCAGTGGCAATGATGTCGGTGTTGGCACCGATGCCCGGAACGCTCGTCTCCACGTCAAGCTCGGGCGGCGGCCCAACCCGCCAGATTGCCGCAGCCAACACTGCCAAGAGCGCGATGATGAAGAACAGCCGGAAGCGGGGTCGACGCTTGCGCCGAGCGCCCAGCTCTGTTGAATAAGCCATAGATTGAGTCAACCCATTGTTGAAGCGGCTCGTGCTGCTCTTCGTCTACCGCAAGGTGAAGGGCGAGCCGCCGAGCGAGCCGGGCTGAAGGGTCGGGGCGGTTCAGCCGAATAGAGGGCCGTGGAGGCTTGACGAACGATCGTTCGTTCGGTCATGATTTCGTCTCCCCAGCCACGCCCGCCCACCGAGGACCCCGCCATGGCCGCCAGCCCCGAAGAGCCGATCACCTTTCCCCGCGAAGTGCCCGGCGATTTCCGCCTGACCCATCCCGAGGACTACGCGAACCACGGGTATCCGCACCAGATCTGGGATGAAGAAGTTTTGCTAGGCTACGAGAAAATGGATAAGGTAGATGGCTTCATTTACCTGGGTAGTATTTCTAGCAAAGAGGGGAGATGCAGTGAAGATTTAAGGAGCAGAATAGCCAAGGGTTAGGGTGTTTTACGATTGAAAAAAATTTTGGAAGAATATGCAGATTAGTTTTTGAACCAAAATTAGGAAATCCGAAGCTATGACAATGACAGGACAGTGGTAAAGTACTGTTCTGAAATATGGGCATTTTGAAAGGCAGATGATGATTAATTAAATTTGTTTGTTTTCTACTTTTTAGTAAAGCCATTTTATTAGGTAGTTTTGTTACTGGCGAGTTTGTGTTGGAGGAACTAGAAAAAACCTTAATAAAACGAAGTTCTTTTTCATCTGCCGATGTACGGGCCTTTATTAACGATTTTCGTAATCTAGAGATAATACCTACACCAAAAGAACCTTCCTCTATTCCCATTCGCGATCCCGATGACGCTTATGTTTTGGCTTCTGCGCTGGAGGCTAGAGCTGATTACCTTGTTACAGGAGATAAAGATTTATTGACGCTTGGGGCTTTAAGCCTATGACTACTAAGATCATTTTGGTGGTGAAATTAAATGGCTTTGTTTAAGCTACTGATATGTCGTTTATAAGCTTATTATCAAATCTGAGCTTTTTGGTGGTGTATTAGTATGTTTTGGGTACTAAACTTTTCTAAATTTTTTTTAATAAAATTTTTTAACGATTTTTGTGTATTTTTTATAAATTCTTTGTAAGTTAATCAAAATTCAATACTTTTCTTCGTTCTACCGTTAAATTTATTTTTGCCAATACTATTTATTATTTTTGAGCGATGGGCAATTCAAAATGATTTATTTTCATTATGTGTTTCAGGTGATGAACAAGTTAGAAATTATCTTGATTTCTCTGATGCATATTTTGATGAAGATAGTTATCTTGCTTCAGTTAATGTTGCACATAACTTGGCATCTTTGTATTTTCGTGCATTTGACGAATCATTTGCAGAAGAAATTCGTGATTATGCTGTAAACTACTTTAGAAAAATATTATTCAATATTGGATGGGATCCAAAAAAATCTGATAAGCATACTGATGCATTACTAAGAGGATTTGTTGGCGTTTTCTGCTTCACATTCGTGAGCAAATAGGCTGACTAACTCTTTCACATTAGGTAATCGCCAATTACTGTGCCCTTCAAGGGTCGCACTTGTCGCAATTTCTAGAGCCTGTTTTGCAGTTGCAGAAAACGAGCTTTGATTGTCAGCGAGACATGCTTTTGTTGCCGGATCAATTACGCAATCCATCCACATCAATCGATGCTTGTTGTCGAGTAAAATATGATTGGGTTCTTTATCGAATCGAATAGGTGATTCAGCGTTGCAGCTGGCTAAAGCTTGTATATCAATCCCCTATAGCTTGCATGCTAAGTGAGTCCTATACCGCCTAAGCTAGGCTATCGTGTCTTTCATTATTCTAAGTTAACTTTAAGCAAATTTCAAATCTTAGTTCCACATCTGCCTTATCTTGAGCATCATTTTTGTGTCGCTTTGAGTTTATATCTATTTCTGTGATTGTCTTTAGATTTCTTGAGATGCACTAACCAGTTTTCTAACGCTCTCTGTAGGGGAAATTGATTATAAAACTCACACTTCCTTATAAAATACGACACTAAGTCGTGCTCCAGACAACAAAACGCCCACAGGAACGTCGGCAACTAACCTGCGTTTCACGGATTTTCTCAGCGAATCAAGTAAAAGCTCTTTCCAGTCTTCGGTATCCAGACTCTCATCGTCTTTTTGCAAACCAAAAGAAAGTTCCCAGTAATTCTCAATTCTTTCTCTGCCATCAGGTTCAATCACTAAAATGGAAGCAGGCGGTAACTTTCGGACGCCTTTTACTATTGTATAAGGGGGCGGAACTACGGCATGAAATGACATGTAATAATGTAAAGCGATCGGATGTTCCGTTTTGGGGGAAACAACGGTGCGGGCCGACCGCGCTGGCAATTGGGTGATGACGTTTCAGGACGTGGCTGCGAGCACGAATACTCGGGTCGTGATTGAGCACGTGGGCTCCTCGGAAGTGGAACTTGGTGCCTCGGACCTGGGGTTTCAACAGGATACGTACCGTGCGCTCCAGTTGAATACGGAACCACGACCGGCTCCGACAGCCAGTTCTATTCTCGACGACCGTCCTTCGGCTACAATCGAGTCGTGGCACGAGTCGAACCTAAATCCGCTACCAGTTTTTTATGAATTTGTCTAGATTTGTATTGCCTGGTCTTGATTTGGTTGTGATTTCTTTATATTTAGAAGTTGCCGGATATTTCTTCTGATTGGTCTTGATCACATAGGTTGTCTTTGATCTTAAAATTTGGTTTTTACAGTTTTGTCTAGGTTTCTGTGCCGTGGTTATGATTTCTATAGTTCAGTCTTGATTTCTATGTGTTTATTTTAATTTCTGAGGATTGTTCTGAAGTTTTACATATTGATCTCTTGATTAGTTTGAATTCATATTGATGTCTCTTTTTATCAAAAATCAAACATCTTTCTGTAAAAAGAACATGCAAGAACTAGTTCCCTACAAGTTGACCAACTGAAGCAACAAACTGAACACCAGAACCATGTACAGTCATGGTAGCCGAACGGATATTTTTCCAGCGGGGTGTGTGTGTGAAAATAAGAACGAAAAAGTTATCATATTTATACCAAATTTATCATTTTATTTTCGGTCATTTGTTTTCTATTTTATTTCATGTTTTATTTACCATCATTTTATTTTATTATCTATCATTTTATTTTCTTTTTCTCACCCGATGAAGCAAAAAATGGGTAAAAAGTAAAAAACGCATGAAAAATGGAACAAAGCGAAAGGTGAAGTCAATCAATATCTCATCGCGTTGTCTGCCCTGTGCGCATCAGCCATAAACGATGAAGGCGCTGAACATATTATGGTACCATTACCGTATTACATTGAAGAGAGATGCTTTTCTTGACAAATGCCTCGTCTTTTGTTTCTTCAAAACCAACCATCGGTCTACTGGTATTGTTGCTCAATTTGGTCGGGAAAAAGCCTGCTATCGTATTATTCTTGAATCTCCGGTTATCTGTAAATAAATAATGAATTACAATAGGTTATCGATTAATATACTAAGACGTTCACATCTTAATGAATACACACAGGGAACTCGATGAAGGTCCACCTCCTTGAAAAAACGAGTCTAAAATTGCAAGTTTTCAATCCATCTGCTTACAAAGATCCTTTAATGTCTCAAGTTCTGATTTTGGATACAAGTACATCAATGGCCATTTTTTAACTCTTGTAGTACTATGAGGCAAGTGCTTGCATGTGATTTTTATTTATTTCACAGGGTTGTGAAAAGAAATCCGGAAGTGTTTCTGCCGAATCTCAGGAATGGCTGAGATTACAGGCTAGACACCAGCGTCGAGTCGAAGGCTTCAAATGGTATGACCAGATCCGCAATACTGATATCCTGAAGACCTTCAAGATTGCGAGCCTCTCTACCCAGTTAAAAGGCCGCTCTCTAAGGTGGTATGACCACCTACTCCGTCTCTCACTAAGAATCCCCCTACATGTAAAGGTAAAGGATACGGCATTAGACTTTACAGTCCGTACCGGCGGTGCTGATCTCCCATAAACAGGCCTGAAAGCAGTAAGAACAAAATCGCAGGTAGGCGCAATCGATAGGCTATTAGCTGACTCGCGATAGAAAAAAAGCCAATTAAAACAAGTAAAAAAATAGGCTCTAAATTATGCATAGACGCCTCAAGTTTGTTATTCATAACACTCAAGACGCCGATAACTATTGAAAAGTCACAATTAGCGTTAGCAGAGTCTTGTACATTATCCATAAACTCAATGAATAAAAACTTAAGTCGTAGATTAGCTTTTGTTTATTTTAGGCTTCTCAGCTCGACGGTGAGGCTCTCACGTTCAACTGGGACGGCGGCCAGTTTGGCACCATCAACGCGGCTCTCACGGTGGCAGGCAACGACCTTTCAGGTACCATCACGGCGCAGGGCAACCAGATCCCCATGACCGGCACACGTTCGGATGCAGGATCGAGCGAAAGAGCCTGGACCCTTGAAATCGCAACTCCCCAAGGCAATCTCGAAGCCACACTCACTCTTTTTGGCACTTCCGAGGCCGGCGGCCAGATCGAGTTTCCTGAAGGCACTACGCCTGTTCAAGATTTGATCTGTTACTATTTTGCTTTAATGTTAAAGGAGATCATAGTTACATCAAAGAGATTTTAGCAACGAACTATAAGTAAAGATTGGCCTAGATTAACTGTAACCGTAACACTAAAAAGGGAGTTTTTTATGACAATTGGTTTACAAAAAGACTACTTTTTGTGCTAATTCCAAATATATAAGACTTGTGAAGCTTAACGTTATCAATCAGAAGCTATGAACCTGGTAGGATTTTAATTCTTTCGGAAAAAGTACCCTCCCCCAAATAAAGGCAGGCGATCTTTTGAGGAAAACTCAATAAACGTTCCTTGACCTTCCATTACATTATCAATAAATGGAATTATATATATATTCCCTTCAGCATCAGTATATTTAGCATCTTGTCCAAGTTTTGTATGACGAAGTGATTGTTTCCATTCACCTTGATATAATGATCCATTAGCATATAACATTTCACCATATTCTTCGAAATGACCTTGATTAAAATAACCTTGATATTGGTGTCCTTCTTTTGTTCTTAACTTTCCTTTTCCATGAAAAATTCCATTTTCAAAATATCCTTGATACCTTGTGTTCACAGGTTTTCATGGCAAACATAGCAGGTATCAAAACTGATCTAAAAAATACTACTGAAAATCAGATTTAAAACCCCTGTCCCTCAGTTCTTTGGATATATTTGTTATTTAACATTATTTGTTCGTGAATTTTTTGATTTAATATTTATTCAATGTATATGTAAATATTCGTGCAGGCTGTTTTTCAGATGTAGCGCACACAAAACGTGAATTTTCTCTCTTGTACATGATTAATGAAGTCAGAGCACCCTGAAGGAGGTTGATTACTAAATGGGTATGCCTCTGTGAATGACTTGATCATTCACAAGAAAGGGCTATAAGTTATGCTTATTTGGCCATCGTTTAGATATTGTATTCGATATTGGGAAATATACGAAATGTAACAGGGAAAAATTTCTACAGGGAGGAAAGTTTTTGGGGAAAAATTTCCACAGGGCAGGGCGATTTCCTGGTATGATTAGAAAAACGATCAGAAGCTAATAAATAAACAAATTTTTTCAACTGAAAGTAAGGACTAGCATAAAAAATTAAGACGAAGAGAAATTTATTCTATAGTATTCAATCTACTATCAAATCTATTGTGGAAATCCCGACGTTTAAAAAGAATCGATTTTCCTTTTTTTTCGATCCAGGGCATTTCGAATTAAAAAATGCGATCTTTATTAATATCGGGACTGGAGGGGATTCTCTGCGTGGTAAATTTTCCGTGTGGATAACTTTGCTCGGGAGAATTTTCTTTGAATTTCCTTTCTTTTGAAATTGCAGCAACGCGCAATGGGTAAGCCAGTTAAATGTAAGTACCAAACACTTATAAAAAAAAATATACTTGACTAGTATGGGGCAAGTATTTTTTATTTTTTTAAGTTTTTGTCCTTATTCGATGGATGAAGTTGAACCACTTTTCGTATTGGTACTGACCCTGAATTTCATCAGGGTGTTTGTTGTATTTGGACTGTTTTCTATGCACTCCGTCTTTTCCTTCTTAGTATAGTGGGTTTTCAAATAAACAAGTGAATTTTAGTAGTTACAAGCTTTCTTCAATTGGGTAGTGTTCATTTTTCTATTTAGCTATCTTTTCCCAATATTTCAGAAATAATAGAATCTCGTGAGGAAATACTCGTCTGAGCCTCCATTTCTTAGCTTTAGTCTATTCGCATTGGATTCGCTATTCGTGGTTTCAAGTGGTATTTGGTAGGTCATCCATTGCACTCGGGCAGTATCACCGTCTACCGCAATACTTGCCAAGAGCTCATCGGCCATGTAGTCGCGGAGCACTATCAGTGCATCTGGACTTTGGCCTTCCTGGTCCAGTACTATATGATGGTTCTTCAACATACTTCGCTGCTCCAAGTTCTCTTTGACCCATCCTGGTGTTCCTTCTGGTAGGCTTATTTCTATTGGGGCTTTGCCACTTTCATTGGAAATTTGTTTAACTTTTGGGCAAAATTAAAGAAGGAAATTTGCATCAAGGCTTTGAATGAACTTTTTTGGTAAACACTATCTAAAAATAATATGGTGAATGATTCGGAAGATCATTATTTTGTGAAAGACCCGAAAATTTTTTTTTCTTTTGTGTATAAAGAATGCTATTTTCAATTATATTTTTTTAGTAATACTACTGATGACGGTCGCTGCATATGTGATCGAAATATCTGGATTTTTGTTCCCATTTTTTTTCACTTTCTGATAGTGAAAGTTAATAAAAGTGATCTTATACACAATTTCTGATAACTCTTTAATGGCTCAACAGATAATCTTCAATCTTATCACAGTCTTGACTAATGAACAAAAACTTTCACATCTCTGCTGTAGGTATCATAAACGGAATAATAACCATACGAAATCAGTACAAGCAGTAATACGTACCATTTCTAGTGCTCCTCTAATGACTCCACAAATAATAGCTGAGTATTTCAAACTAGTTAATGAATCTGGCAGTTCCACAAACTCTGATAAAGGATTCTGATAAGCAAAAGTCTTATTGAAAAAAAGCATGAATTGTAATTAAAAGTTAAACCGACGTGAAATTTTTATATGCTTATAATTTAGCCAATTTATATGCTATTTAAAAAAATATATTTTTTTTCATGTAAAAATAAATAGCCTAAAGAACTTAATTCTCTTTAAGATTATAGGTCAATATTGTTATTAGTTTCAATTATCCTATTGTCTGTTTACATTTCTTTTCCTATGTAGTGTTAGTATGTAGACATTTAGCAGTGAAATACTTGTAAAGGTTTAATCACTGAAAGCTGGAGGTGACTCTTTTGATTACTAATTATAAGTCTTTGTGGGGTTTTCAAATGACAAAAGCCATCGCAGGGTAACAACCAGTAGTGTTGCCCCTGTATGCCTACAGGGAATCGGATTGGAATTTGAAGACGGATATTTTAATCAAAACTATTTTAAAGTCTGGAAAATATGCCTTCAGGGGTCATGTTTTCCGTACAAATGCGTTTTTACATCAAAAGTCTCGAAGACTCACGTATATATGTTTCATTTTCACCAAGTTTGGTGTTTGAGGACTTTTTATCAACACAATCCTCGGAAGCACCGGGGCAGAATTCGAGGTAATACCGAATAGTGGCGGGTATAACCCCTGCCGCGCCGTTCGTCGGCGCTGTAACGATGCGACCACCTGCGGCGTTTTCCTCGTTTACCGCCATTGCATACAAACTGATCCAATCCATCACAGAATGTGCGTATTTCACATTCTTCATTTTATCCGCTTCCATGGTGTCAGAAATCTGCTTGGCCCGACGCTTTACCTTCAGCCCGCCTGGCAACTGTCCTTCTGTCGACATGCCACGAGGTATTGTCTGCCATTTTATGGCACCAAAGCACGATTTTACTTCAAATAGGAACAAGTTGCTATCAATCCAAATTCTAAGATAGCCAATAAAAAACTATATAGGCTAATGAGCTTTCCAGTTCCAGAGGAGGAAATGTCGTATGATAACGCATTTTATTAATCTCTCCCCTCCCTTCATTTAGACTAAGCCTGAATAAGGGTGCTGCGGGGTGATGCTTCCCTTCTTGTTACACAAAATGTTTCTGACATTTATTTAAAGCTTTATTTAACTAAACTGATTTTGGAGCAATTTAAGTCCACTCAACAAGCTGGCGAATTGCAGTTATCGGATATTGAGCGTTTTGTTAGCGGTTATATCGACGATCCCACTTATGTTCACAATTTCAGTATCGCTTCTAAAGTAGCTACAACTCGCAGTGGTGATTGCACTGAATATGCGGTGTTAACTGCTGCTTTGGCGCGCGCGCTGGGGATACATTCCAGAGTGGTACTTGGCACTGTGATTTTGGAAGAGGAAGGTGAGGTCCGATCATTTGGTCATGCCTGGGTTGAATCTTTTAAGGGTCTGAATCGCTTTAACCGGCTTCAGGCAGCCTTGTGGGTACCGGATCTAAGCAATTTAGAGGCCAACTTGATAAGTCACTGATTAATAAGATTTTGCCTTTTTCAGCCCACACGGATCTGTAAAGTCGCCCGACAAATGTGTCGCTTTTTCTGCCTCACTGAGGCTTGATCTCAATCAAACCAAGGCCTTCTGCCCTTGCTAGAATGAAGGTATACCGCTGTCTTAGTGAGGACATTATGATGAAAATTTTCCATACTCTTTTGCTGCTTTTCATGCTGGGGGCAGGGTTAGATCCATAAGAGTTTCTGTTGGGGACCAAAGGGTACATTAACCTACCTTATATATACCCAAAATCTCCTTCATCTTGGCAAATATTTTATGACATTTTGAATCTTAATGGGAACCGATATCCCCCTGTCCCATTTTTCCTTCCGAATGGTCTTACTTTAAGCGTGCATCGAGAAAAATGAGGTGGGTAGAAATAAGAGAATGGAAGAATGGCTTCGCTTGAGTAGTTGGCTCCCAAGAGTGTCTCTGTTGGAAATAAAACTTTAAGACAATCGGTGGTTAGATTTCTTTCCTAAATTTCGTGTATTATAAAGAGAAAAACAAAGTAAGACATTTATATTTCAAGTTAAGTTTTCAGTTCCAATATTTTGGCGGGCCCAATTTTTGAGTGAACAAAAGCAGAATTAAAAAATCTTCAAACATTTAAAATATTAAGATTTTTTTAATTTAATGGTTTTTAAATAAATTTTTTTATTTAATTCTTTTTCATATTTTTTTGGTGTTTTGCTAATGACGGTATTCGGACTTAGGGTCGCAACATTTATTTAAAGTTTGGCGAGATTGCCGATCCTCGCGCCGCAGGTGGGGGGGATCGTGGACTTCCTCGCAGAGGAGGATATGGTCGAGCGTTATGATGACGTGGATGCATTCGTTTCGCAGCTAAGACTGCTGCAGTCTTCTGCTCAACTTCGCAGCCAGCGCGTCCAGCGACAGCTTGAATCGCTTCGCCGGAATCGCCGATGGGAGGACTTCGCTGCATCGCTTGAAGCCCTCGATGGTTACCTGACTGCCCGAGAGAGAAATACGTCGGCGGGAACGAAGAGAGAGGTCAACGCATAGGAAGTTTCTTTCCGTTATTGAAATTAAATCTCATTCTTCCGTTTGCAGGTCGTGCTGGTCGAACAGGTCAATCACAAACTGGTGAATGTTATGTAATCGCTCATGAACGAGATATGAAATCCGTAAATCTATTTCTTTCTCGAAATCATCCATTCATTCTCTTCTCTTAGCTTCGAGAAATGTTATTTACCGTTGCGGAAAATAACACCGGTTGTGATAGTCAATTATCAATCAATAATAATTATGCTATCAAACAACTTCTTTTGAATACGATCAGTCTGGCAGAAGCCTCTGGGGGGTTATGTTGACCCTGAAGTTTTGTTATCTGATCATTGGACTACTTTGAACAAAATGGCTATCTAAAAGTTTTGATATGATTTATTTTTTTTTTGAAAAGGGTAGGGGGGTGGGTAGATGCCATTGAATCACTTGACTTTTGAAAAAGGAACTAGAACTTTCTATTTCTTATCAACTTTGCTCTGGGGGGTTATGTCAATCCTGGAGCTTTTGTTATCTGATGCATGAATTATTAATAACAAAATGGCTATCTAAAAATTTTGATGGCGCTGGCTGGCGTCAATGACTTTGAGGCAGGCCTGGTAGCTGCCCGGCGCGCTACCGAACTGGCGCCGGACTCTGCAGAAGCCTGGAACAGTTACGGGGCGCAAATGACCTCCCTGGGTCAGTTGGCGCCAAGCGAGGCGGCCCTGAGGCGTGCGCTGGCCCTGGAACCCGAGCACCAGCATGCGACGGCAAATCTGGCGGCACTGTTGGAACTCAGCAATCGGCTGGACGATTGTGAATCCCTGACTCACGACGCCTTGGCCCGATGGCCCGGTGCTGCCCCTCTTTTCTTAGCCCGCGGTACAGCAGAAAGGCGTTCAACAAGGCAGCCACTGACGTTGCGGCAGCAAGGCCCACGTGCGGCCCCTGTCTGCCCGCTTTCGTCATGTACCAGGCGAGACCGATGCTGAGAACCAGGTTGACGGCAAGCGCCATCAGCGCTATCCGCACCGGTGTTCGCGTATTCTCACGGGCGAAATAGGCAGGCGCCAGGACCTTGACGGTTGAAAACCCGATGAGCCCGAGTGCATACGCCTTCAGTGCAATTGCCGTCATGGTAACTGGATTTGCCCGATTGAGACCCCGGAAGGTCCAAACATCGGTCTGATCAACTCGCTTGCGACATTTGCACGCGTCAACAAATACGGCTTTATCGAAACACCATATCGCATGGTCAAAGACGGCAAGGTGAGCGACGAAGTCGTGCACATGTCAGCGATGCAGGAAGGTCGCTTCACGATTGCCCAGGCAAACGCTGAACTCGATGCCAAAGGCCAGTTTGTAGAAGATCTGGTGAGCTGTCGATTGGGTGGCGACTTCTTGTTGTCCAGCCCGGAAAACATCGAGGCGTCATTTTTTAAAAAAATATTTAAATTATGGTTTTTATTCGGGCATTAGGTTAGCTGTTTGATAATTTAATTATTTTTGATGATACAAAAAAAAACAAAGTTATTATCTATAGATATTAGTGGTCCATTAAATGTTACTTGTATACAAGTTTATAAGAAAGGTTTTAATAAAAATGTTGGTTTTTCGTTAGATAAAATTTTAGTTACAGTGCAAACTTGGCGAAAGGCTACAGAAAGATTTTTAATGAAAAAAAAAAAATAAATTCGGTTTTAGTTTTTATTTCCGTGTCGTCAGGCAGTGCAACAGGCGCGGAGGCCGGGCTGCTGTGGGTGGCGGCTTTTTCGCTGGCCGCGCCCGATCCGCCGCAGGCGGCGGCGAGCAACAGCACGGGAAAAAGTGTTAGTGCAGAGTGTTTCATCGAATCCGTCCGAAGCTGTCCCGCATACACGCCTTAAGCAAGGCGTGCTTCTCCCGGTCCTGCGGGAAAGTGCCCGTGCCTTAAGCGGCGACGTCGTTTTTGCGCCAGATCGAGAGTTCGTCCGGTGCCTGCACCCCCATTTTGAAAAACTCTGCTTTAACAGTTTTCAATTCAATAGTCTTTTCAACGCTATCATACTGCCTCAAATCTTGAACGTTATGCCTTTTTGGAAGGCATTTACTATGACTAATAAAGATATTCTCTTCCTTCACACCTCTATGCAGATGAAACACGAGATCTTTCAATAAATATAGGATTGCAGATCCTATAGTCCTATACAGTCCTAACTACAACAGCAACGCTTTAAGAAGTTTATAATACAATATCTTATGGTATTTGCCTTAATTTATCAGCAGTCAACTGGTAGCGGAACCACGATCCGCCGGTGCCTTGGATCTCGTAGGGCCGGCCCTCCGGGTCCTTCACCGGCGCCAGCTGCCGCCAGATACCGATGAACTCGCCCTTGCGATCGTCGATCAGGGTGCGGACGTAGGGATAGGTCCACTGCTCGAGGCCGGCCATCTCGCTGCCGAAGGCCCACTCGTGGATCTGCTGGCGCCCGCGGGCCACGAACTCCCAGTTGGGCCCCGTGTTCCAGCTGTAGACGGCATCCTCGGTGTAGAAGGCCGACATCTTCGACCAGTCAAGTGACCGGTGGGAATGCTGAAATTGGACATAGTGAAGTACAACTGGAAGGGTTCCTCCCTGATGATACGTCGGGAATTTCAAATAATTTCGGAAAATTGTTCTATAATATTGGTATTAAACTGCGAAATAGTGTGAAAGATAGATGTAAACAGGTTCAAGAATACATTATATGTGATATTAGAGGTGAGAGTTTTGAATGAACCTTTGATCCGTGTACAGTGATGAACTGCTTAAAATAATAAAAACTCTGAAGTCAAATTATGTGGAAGTGGACGGCTTGAAACAAACACAAATCTCCGCATATACTTCATATTTAGATGTACTTGTACTTAATCTTTACTCTTGTATTAACGTACTCGATGTTGTAGTCTACTTATTGTACTTGATTTTGCAATTTTAAACACCAAAAAAAGACGAATGATAAACAAAAATAGGAAACTATGAGGAAAGTGGGAAAATACAGATTTCAAAGGGAGCTGACTCCCTAGCCTTAAGGACGCGTCTAATGCCACCAACAGTAAAAATAACTAACAAAAAAAGACAGCTTAATGTGCTGCTGTTGCCGATGGCATAAAGCAGCACCGGCAGCGCCAGGAAGGAGGTGAGCACCAGCATCATGCCCGCCAGCCGGTCCAGCACCAAGACGATGCCGAAGGGCGCGGGCCAGTCGCCAAGCTCGTAGACCTGCACGCTGCCGTCCGCGGCCTGTGCCGCCAGCGTGAGCGAGATCGCGGCCAGCAGAACGGTGCTTGCAACCGAGAAGATCCGCTGCAGATCAAGGTGGTGGCGCACCACCATAATGATGAAGGGGGCCACCAGCGCGGGCAGCACCACGGGGGCGATCGACGCTCGGGCTCGGCGGCAATCTCGGAGACCCTCCGGTAGCCATGGCAAAGGCGCTGCGGCAACTGGACCAGTACGACGGCCTCGATGTGGTGTCGGTCTCGCCCCTGTACAGAACGCCGCCCTGGGGCAAAACGGATCAGGCCTGGTTCTATAATTGCTGCGCCAAAATCGAAACGACGCTCAAGCCCCATGCGCTGCTCGATACCTGCCTGGCGGTTGAAAAACAGCTTAAACGCAGACGGTTGGAGCGCTGGGGGCCGCGTATCATCGATATCGATGTTTCAACATTTTCATTGAGGACTATCAGAATAGATAGTGCTAAGAAGCTAGATCGAGAAGTTTCCAGTTTCTCGTTCTCACCTTTACTAAGTCCGCTTACTTCCCCAAGTACGGTATCGTAGTCATACCTCATTCGTATTTGTTATAATTTATAGCATTATATAGTTACTTATGTTGGACAATTTTTCAGCTACGACAAGATCGCAGAGAGATGTTTGATAACCCAATAAAAGCTACAGCCTTTTATAAAATCGTCTTAATAACTCCTTTGCAAAGTGCCACGTGGGGCGCCTCGGACATTGACAGTGACGTGGCCCAATTTCAGATGTTGGCTGCAAAACCAGCCCACGTCCAAGAGGGCGACACTAACACTGCCAAGTTCTGCCACTAGGGTCACACCGGCACCTCCACTATGTGATAAGCGCAACAGGGGCTAGAGTAGCGCCATGGTGGTCATGCTCCACTCATCAACTCAACTCCACATAGCACAATCCCACTCACAAACAACGTAAGATAGTAATCAATTTTATTGTTAGATGTGGCTCGTATTCAAGGACTGCTAGGTCTCAGCGGCGGCATCCCGGCACCGAAGCCCATCATCATGGGCCACGAGATGGTCGGAGAGCTGATCAAGGGCGGATCGAACGTGAAAACCGGCCAGCGCGTGCTGGTCGACCCGGTCTATTATTGCGGCACCTGCCATGTCTGCCTGCATGACCAGCAGCAGCTCTGCCCCAATGGCGGCCTCATCGGCCGGGACATCAATGGCGGGTTTGCCGAGTTCGTCGAAGTGCCGCCGAACAATGTCTACCCCGTTCCCGACGAGATCGAGGATCATGAGGTGCCTCCCTTTCTTCCACCCCCTTCTCCAAATGGGAGGGATACTCCCTCCCTAAAGAAGAAGTAAATGAGGCTTTTTCGATCCCCTCCCCTGTTGCTTTTTCCTCTCTTGGAATGTTAATGCCCCCCCTCTGTCCAGCCCTTGCCCTTTCAACCGAGCTTTTAGAAAATACCTTCCTCCATAAAAAAGTGCGGGAACAAGGGGGAGCTTATGGAGCCGGTGCGAACTATAACCCTATTACAGGGGGTTGCTACCTCTATTCCTATCGCGATCCCCATATCACCCTCTAAAGGTCTAATCGAAGATAAATCAATTCATTGAAGATAAAGGACGAGATCGATAACTTACTGTTGTTCATTGGAATAAGAAAATCCGACGAAAGGAAGTTGATTACCAACGAATGTTTTACTAACAGAAAACGATTCTTCTGCTGGTCCATCAGTTTTTTCGATTTCATCAAAATTGCTCGTATCTTCATCGTTAGTCAACGGAGGAACAATAGGAACAGACGCTAAATCAACACATAAAACATAATTATCTATTCTCGAATGTTTTTTCATGCGTTCGTTTATTGATTTGCAGTTTGGCAGTCACATGCATCATGAAGCCGTAATATTAGTTTTGCCCTAATCTAATCCCCAAAAGAAACAGAGAATTGCTGATACATTGCACTGTGGCTGTTTTAGGCTACTAATCTGTCACGTTCCTACTTTCCCATTACATACTTTAACTGTATATTATATAATAATAATAATCAGGTATGCAAAACGTTGATACCTTGATAGGTTGATACCTTTTAAGATTCCTTCAACTAACCAATAAACAGTTTTGAGAAAATTTAGCTATTTGTGGCCGATGTCACGGCTGCAAGCCGCCGTGCCGATTCGTTTGCAGCTTCGGCCATCGTCGATGGTCGCGGTCAAAGTTCGCTCGGCCGACGGTTCGCCGCTTGCCGGCGCCAACGTCTATCCAGCATCGGTTGCTGGGGTGCGGATTCCCTGGGCGGTGGCTCGCACGATGCAACCTGCGGTCACCGATACCAGCGGGCAGGCAGAGATTCGTGGAGCATCGAGCGATTCGTTGGATGCGGTCTTTATCGAAGACGCAGGTGTCGGTCGGCAGCGTTTGGGGATGAGCTAACTGCGTACAATAGGTCCTACTGCTAGTAGTGGACAAAGTAGTAGCAGATCGACTGCCAATAGCAGGTCTTTTCACTGATGATGATCATTATGTGCGCAAAGAAAAGCAATAACATCGAACATTTGTTAATGATGAGCAAAAACGTGAGTAATACAGACACACCCACAGCTGGCACGAGAACAGAACCACGGATTGTTGATGATATATGGTGTAGTGTCATTTTTCGTAAGCCTGCACTTACACTGCGCCGTGACCATCCTTTTGGTGGTGCGTCGATGGCGCTTGGGATAAAGACCGTATTGACAGCAGGTCTTCCCATTTGGTCTTGCATTTCGTAGGTGCCGCTGAAATCAGGGCCCATTGGCTCCATAGGTTCGTCTTCACAGGCAATAAAGAATGAAAGCGATAGGGCCAGGAGTGCTACTATTTTGATGAATTTCATGTTTCTGTCTAAAAATTATTGTTAAAAAGATGAATAGGGGAGGGCTTACTGCAGTCTTTTCGTTTCTACCCAGGTATTGATGGTTCCAGAACCGCCGACTTGACTTTTGGGTAGTGTGGGCGAAGTGGGCATCGGCTGTAATCCCTCTTTGATCGAACGGTTGCATGAGACGGATTTGCTGTTGGCGGTGGGACCGCGCCTGGGTGAACAGACCTCGCAAGGCTATTCACTGCTGGATATCCCGGTGCCGAAACAACCCCTGGTGCATATCCATCCCGATGCGGAGGAATTGGGCCGGGTCTATCAAGCGGTATTGCCCATCAATGCCGGAATGGCGGCCTTTGCCGCCGCGGCCAAGGCGATGGAGCCGGTCGACAGCGGTGCCTGGGCCGACGATCTCGGTGCGGAGTTTCGATATCAGTGGACCAGCTCATCGTCGTTCTGGGTTGAACAAACGCGACACGCGTTGCTGGTGGACGTGAGCGTTCACCCTCGCCACTACGTCGAAACGAATCGTGGTTGGGTCGCGTTCGGTCCGCGCGTGTTGCTTGGCGGTGGGCAAGCTCGTCATCGCGGTGAGGTCGACGCGGCCGGGCCGGCTCTTCACGTCAATGCGTCGGCGGCATGTACGATTGCGATTCGAGAAGCGACGTTCCGCTTGGCCTTTGGCTACGACACGGTATAAATAAGTATAACCACAGTGGTTCAATGTTTGTGTGTGGAAGGGGACATTTACTCCCTAGATGTTTCTCCCTTCTCTCCCTCCCTCTAAATTTTAAAAGATAACTATTTGGCATTTATATTAAACAATCTATTTTTTTTATATTTTTCATCCAGAAAATTGAAAAAAAACAATAAATTGCCCACTATGAATTTTGTTAAAATACATTTTGTCCACCTCTGAGTATTGTAAGCCAATACCACTGCATCTTTAGCTCCTTTATCCCATAATGATAGCAAGGTATAAAATTATTAAAGTACGAAGATATTAATATAAAAATTCTTCCTTTGGATTGCGCGTGCGCTATTCTTACTTGTAGAACGAGAATCTCGCGTTCGCCATCATCCTTTCGCGTCCATTCGTCTCCTCCTCTGCCGGATCCAACAAAAAAAAAAGCACAGAGTATATTGTGCCATGAATTACACCCTCGGAATATGATTCCCCATGGATTGGTTTGTTGTAGTACGGATTATTTGTCTTATTTCAAACGGGAGATGAATTGCAGAGACGGCAGCGTGATCTCTTTTCAAAAGGACACTCATTTTGTTGTGAGAGAGGCTGGGATCCCTATAACAGGCTAAAAAAAACTTTTACCCTGGATATAAAAATAGAATATCTGGAATGCACTCAAGTCCTGGGGCTAAGGGATGCCCCAAGTAGAAGAAAACTAGGGAAAATTATTCATTTATTCCAAAATGGATCCCACCAAAGGGCTAGAAGGGGGCCATTAAACTTTTATTCATGGCCACTGCATATGAAAGGGGCGGTCGTAGGATGGGTTTCATTCTACCTTGAACGAAAGGTGATTTCGCATGTTCAGTTATGTATATCTTACAAAAACATATGGTATATGTTTTTTCATACTTCTAGTGTAGAAGCTGGATTCTTTTCAAAGAATCACCTGAATTATTTTTTATTCATATTTAACGAAAGGTAAACACAGATTTTTAACAAACAGAATTGAGAATTTAATAGTCATTGAAAATAGCAGTTATAATGAATAATTAATTATTCATTATATATTAATTAATTATTGTATTATTGTTTTAATTAATAAAAATTCAATAAATAGACTATATAGTCATCCATTTGGGAAAAGAGGGCGTAGAGGGGGAGGGTGATATTTGCCCTCTAATCACTTTTGACTTTTAAAAAGGGGTGTAGAACTTTCAATCTGAAATCAAATGAACCCCTTCTGAAGTTTATCCGACCACCCCTTCCATAAAATATTATATTGCCACGGGACATAGCTTGTAACAGTTGCGGCTCCATCTTTCAGATCTTTAACAGTTTTATCCATGTCCTCTACTTCACACCTCTATAAATCATTCTTTAATGCAATCTACACTTAATTTACTTCCCCTTCTTTCTATTTCACTTGTTGGTAATGAATCTTTGTCTGTATATCTCCGAAGTCTTACGAGTATTGAGCTGTATATGAATTCTTTGTATTATTCTGAGCATCCCATTTTATATGGTCATTCAAGAAAAGGAAAAATTGTTGATGAGAATACTGTTTTTACATTAATGATCTCTGACGTTGCATACAAGTCATTCACCAAGGATAATAGAATTCCCTCTGTTAAAGCAGAAGCTGTAAATATTGCAAAAAACTTCACTTTTTCATCATTTGTTTGTGTGCTAGCTTTGTTGAAAAAGTTGTGCCGACGCTGCCTCTGCACCAGCACCCCGTGCGGCATCGACCATCGATTCTCCGCTCTCAGTCACTGCCAGTGTGCCACGTTGCTCCAATTGTTGATAGACATAATAGGTGGGGAGAATCAACAGAAAATCGAGGTAAGCACGCTGCCACCACGGCGCACGGAGGGGGCGGGCTCCTTCACGCGCTTGTTCCACGACACTTTGTCGCGCTGCCTGAATCGTCGGCAGAATGCGCGAGATGAGCGCCACAAAGAGCGCCAATCCGAGTAACCACGACGGGATCGCAAACTCTACAAAAGAACCGTCCTTCGAAGGCGACGACAAGAAGATTGCACTGCAACAACAACAAACGGCTCGGCAAACAAAGAAACAATAACGTCATCATCATTGTCGGAACTCGCTTACTGTCAGCCTGTTCCATACAAATCTTTTCGTGCCTGGTTTGGCACGCCCCCAAACGGTGTTGATGGGAGCTTTCGCCATCCAGATTGCGGGGACGATAACAGTAGGAATGATAGCAAGCACTCCTCGCCGCTCCCAGTGTTGGGTGATATGGCAGAAAAAATTACAAAAAAGGTACTTATGTATTATACCAAACACACTGAAGAAGTGAAGATCGGTTAATCATAATGAAATATACCATAGCACGGTGAAAATATTTAGTTTCTATAATAATATAATTTGGGCTATATATTTGGACATTAGGGGGTGGGATGGGGGTAAAGTAACCAAATCTAACCTTACATAGTTTGGGCCAAATATTTGCACATTAAGGGCTAGGGTTAAAGTAACCTAACCTTGCCCCCACCCCAAGCTCCTAATATGCAAATATATGGAACAACAGCCTGAATGCCAGCATTGATTGGTTTAGCGCTTAATTTAAAATCCCAAGCTCATGGATCTCTATGTTTACCTTTACATCTTTTTAGTATTTATTGGCTGTTGCTCTAATGTTATATTTTTGGAACTTCTTACAAAGTAATTAAAATAGATATTCCTATTATAACGATTCTGATGGTGGGAGCGAGGGTGAAAACTCCTTCTTGCATACCATTTCTCTGACAGTCGCTATTTAAAAAGTCAATAGCCTAAAGCTTTAAGCTTACTGAAAGTTTCGGAAATTCGCGGCGAAGTCTACATGACACATGCCGCGTTTCAGGAACTTAACCAGCGGATGGAGGAGGAGGGAAAGCCGACATATGTCAACCAGCGAAACACAGCTGCCGGTTCGCTGCGTCAACTGGATAGCGCGATAACCGCCACTCGGCCTTTGCGGTTTTTTGCCTATGCTTGGGGTGAGATGAGTGCCATGCCATCAGACACGCAAATGGGCATGGTTGAGTGGATGGCGGAAATCGGATTTAGAATCAATCCGCTTATGCAAGCCTTTGAAAATGTGGTCCCTGTAGTACGGCACAGTCTGTGGAATCAATGGAAACCTGCCACCGTGTTGTTCAGTGACGCCATCCACACCTACTATTGGACAATGGCGATGTTGGAGCCAGGGGACCATGCCAACAAGGCCAAGATCAGGACCTCATCCAAGGAAGCTGGAATCGATCCAGCATCAGTGCGTCTCATTGTGAGCACAATGGGCCATACGTGCAATGTGCTGCCAACCGACTGATCGTGACCGCCCTGCCATGGAGCCCAAACGAGGTTGCCTTGCTCACAGGTGTCTCTTCATTAGCTTATCCTCCCTATCCCTGCATTAAAATTGAAACGGTCAAACTACTCAATTTTCCGTTCCTTGATTTACAAATTAAACTACTTTTATCTAAACGATCTCTCGATTTAAATCTTTTCCAATTTTCGTAGCAATTATACCCACCCACACTTACATGTCAACCATTTATTTCGCTTTATTTTGGGGTTTTTTTCACTTTTTTACTATTGGAAACTTCTATTGTTCCGATATTAGGTAGGCGTTAATTTTGGACTTAAATTAAAATTTTTTAATTTGAGATCGCGCTGGGCGCCGCTGGGCGCGCCGTCGCCGCAGACCCAGGATCGCGAAATATCGGCGAAATAGCCGAAGGGACCGATCATGTCGGTATCGAAGGCGACCATATCGCCGTCCTGGATGACCCGATCGCAGGCTTCTTGCAGCCAAGGGTTTGTCCGCGGGCCGGACGACAGCATGCGCCCGTCCATCCAGCGCCCACCATGGGCGATGTTTGTCTGGTGCAGAAGCCCCAATAGCTCGGTTTCCCGGATGCCGGGCTGTAGTGCGGCCCGCATTCGGTACATTTCCGCAACGACGCGCCTTTTCATGCTATGTCAGGCAAGCCTCGTGCCATACACGGCACAATTCCAGCATACATACTCCGCCATCTCATGTGCACGATTTTAAAGGGGTCCATGCCTTGATTGTTACAAAGATTGTGTATTGAAACACAAAAAAAAAATCATTTGACGTGTATCAATTGCAGCGTTTTGATATACATAACAGAATATTTTTATTTCCATGGATTAGAGCAATAGGAAAATAAATATTTTGACTTTTATAATGCTTGAGAGAAAGTGGCCATATCGAGTTTCGCAACGTGTGGTTCAGCTATGAAGATGTTCCTGAGGATGGTAGTGAGCCCAACTGGGTGTTGCGCGATGTCTCGTTCACAGTCGAGCCAGGGCAATCGGTAGCCATCGTCGGCGCGACAGGTTCGGGCAAGACCACCATCATCAACCTGCTGCTGCGGTTCTACGAGATCCAGAAAGGCCAAATATTGCTAGACGGCGTCGATATCCAATCTGTGGAGATGGCTGCTCTGCGAAAACACATTGGGCTCGTGCTACAAGATGTCTTCTGTGAAGAATAAGTAAAATTCCAAGATGCGTGACTGACATAACCGGAACAGATCCACTCTCTTCGGTGGAGTTGGGAGGGGGAAGTAATTCGGAAAAGTTAGAAAAAATGAGGTATTTTTGTTTTGGAGCTCTCATTTTAAATCCCAACCAGATCCGGTGACATTTGGGGAGTTGGATCTTGTGCTTTGGAGTTCTCGTTTTAAATCCCAACCAGATTCGGTTACATTGGGGGAGTTGGAAGGGGAAACCAGAATTGTTGGAAAACGTGAAAATTGAGATATCGTCCTTTAATGCCACCGCTTGCAGCAGCCCCCGATGCCTCCACCGTGATGCCACCTCCTTGCTTGCTCGCTTTGAATGCACCAACTGCATCTGAGCCTCGTACTGCACGTTGTTGGCTTCTTTGATGCGGCCCAGAAGCTCTTCCTCCCGTCTCCTAGCTCGCAGCAACTCGCTGGCCTCGTTCAATGAGTTTTTCGCCGTGCTTCCTATGGATTCTTGTGCCGATTCCAGCTCGCGTCGAAGCCTGGCGTTTTCCTCCAACTGAGCAAGGTCAAGCGCACCTGATGCGGCGTGGAATCGAAGGTGTGCTGATCCAAACTGGCGTTGCAGCCGACCAATATGACGCCGGCGAGGAGCACGGCAACGAGTTTGTGCATGGCCATGGGATACGGTCCTTTCGTGGCTTTGACTTCAAGTCCTTCGGCAGGGCTTGGAAAGTGCCATAAAATAAATCGGACGTTGCGGCGGAAACGCGACATGAAAGACCACGAATCGCCACAAGAATCCTTATCGGTCGGAAGGCGCGGATTTTTTCGACAAATCCTGCTCCGGGGTATCGAGCAGTGGATGTCGCGTTACGTCGAGCGGGCCGAGAATCTGGCGCGGTTTGTCGACGTGACGCTGAACGTCATCCTCGACCAGCCGGACGGGGCGGCGGATGCGTGGATGCCGTTGGTGTATGCGACCGGTGAGGAAGCCTGGTTTCAGAAGCACTACGATTCCGGTTCGCAGGAGAACGTGATCCGGTTTCTGACGTTCGACGAGGATTACCCCAACTCGATCGTTTCTTCTTTATACAGGGCCCGGGAAAACGCCCGGACCGTGCGTGAGGCGATTTCGACCGAGTGAAGCCCTCAAAAAGAAAGGCGTTCCCTGCCAAGCCTATTTCCATCAGGGCGGGCATGGAGGTGAGCCACCCCACGAAATGATGAATCGCTGGTTCACTCGATACCTGTTTGGCATCAAGAATGGAGTGGAAAAAGACCCTCGGTCGTGGGTCGTCCGCGAAAATGATTCCAGGCAAAAGCCGACGGCTTATGCCGAGTACCCTCACCCAGAGGCCCAAGCACTCCGTTTCTTTCCTGTAAAGCACGACGGTGGAAACGGCGAATTGGCACTTGCCAAAATTGATTTAATTTCAAATTCCTTTAAATTTGAACGAAAGGTAATCATTGAGAACTTAGGATGTTTGTTTTTTATTCTATATTAAGTAATGATTAATTTTAACCAGAGTGCTGAACTTCCCAATTATTTCCTACCAAAAATGATAGACCTTAGTTTGTGAGACTTTTGGGTCACAAACTAACCCAGAATTCGGTTACTATCCCCTTACGAACTCAGTTTTGCCAGCAGATAATTCAGTTTTACCAGTAGAGCAATATGCTTATGTTCTTTTTCAAATTTCGTTGAGTACGAACCTTGATGTTAAAAAGAATCCTCTCTGTTCTAGGAAAAGTTGTTCCTGAATTCCTTTTTTGGCTATTGTAGACATATTACATGGAAAGAATACTCGATACCCTTCCCTTTCCGTACCATTCTGCCTAAGTGCATCGATGAATTTGTACATGCAAACTTCCAGCTGAAAACAAGCTCAAGCAAATGTGGTCCAAAATTATTTCCCAAACGCAACGTATAAAATAAATGCACCATCTAAGCTTTTAACCAGCGGGGGCTAAATGAGTTTTTTTACTCTGGGGCGCTGATGACTCGATCCGGGGAAAAAACGGGGCGCAGCCCGCTCGACAAACGCATCGTCGAGAACGCGGATAGTCGAGACGATGTCTGGTGGGGAGACGTCAATGTGGCTCTTTGCGAAGAGTCGTTCGTCGCGAATCGCCAACGAGCTCAAGATTATCTCAGCAGCAAGCAGCGGCTGTATGTCGTCGATGGATTCGCCGGATGGGACAGCGACTGTCAAATCAAGGTCCGCGTTCTCTGTGAAAGCGCCTATCACGCCCTGTTCATGCACAACATGTATAAATAGATTTTAGCTCAAGGATACCTTGTGAGACATGAAGGTACATTTTTCTGAAAAACTGATACCTATGCATTTTAAAACGTTGTTATGAAATGAATAAAGTCGAATAAACTTTAAGCAATATTACGGTGGCACTATGAGGGAAACGATAAAAGTCCCAAAGGTTTTAATTTGTTCAGAAGTGTATAACTGATTCAAAACTGCTTAACTGGTTTATTTTGAAATCCGACAATTTACTGGAGATCTAGGTTTTAGCTTCAGGATACCGTTTGAGACATCTCACTTTATTTATCAGTACTGGTTGAACCTCGCTGAAGTAAGCTCTTTGGGACTGTTTAAAAAAATTATTTTAATGGTTGTATGTGATGGTGCTGTAGGTCTTTTTTTATTTAAATAATGTTTTGCTGAGGACGGCCCTTGGACATAGGATGAGATATTCATTCAAATGTAGAATTCCACTGTCTTGCGAAAAGATTCCTGTTTATTCTTGTTGTTGCTGCTGTTAATGGCAATTGCAGAAACAACAGAAATCAACTTTTCCTTGGGTGGTACAAGGCTTTTCCCATGCGAATGTCTGTTTTTCATTTTCTCTATAATTAAACGTGCCTCTTTTTAATTTGACTTAATAATTTTAAGCTGCAATCGCTCAGAACTCGAATTTTGCACTCAACTTGTTTGCAAAGGTATGTACACAGAAGGGGGTCTTCTAGCCGTTTCCACCTCGAGATTTTACAGATTTGATTTGTTCTTTTTTTAATTTTTACACCTTCTTCCCTACACCCAAAAAATATCTTGCCTCTTTCCTCTCAAATAATTTTTTCTCTCTTCCTTTGAAAAACTTTCCAACGCTGCGCTGATCGTGTCGAGCTCGGACTTCACCTTCTCGAGCTCGGCCTGCGCAGACTCCAGCCCCGCCCGTTCCTCGTCGAGCTCGGCGCGCTTGACCTTCGCGGTCTCCTCCAGCTCCTTGCGCTCCGACTCCAGGCCCTCGACCTCGGCCAGGGCCTTCTTCTTCTCGGCCTCGATCTCCTCCAGCTCGCGCTTCTTGGCCGCGATGGCCTCCTGCATCGCCTTGCGGTCCTTCGCCCGCTCCAGGTCCTTCTTGGCGGCTGCGATGCGCTCGTCTTTTCGATGGGATTCTATTTTCTAGCGTCTTTATGATAAGTCGGCAGAATTTCCTTTGTCTTAGTTTATTTTTATTTTTCTCAATACCATATCACAAACTTATGGGGATTCAGCAGCGATCATTCAGTTTCGATCAGAATCCATTTTTATTGCACTTCGACATCATTTCTGGAACTTTATTGTTTAGTCTTTTAATCCCTCATTAATTAGTCTTTTTAGTTTTTTTTTTTGTTTAGTCTTTTAATGGGAAAGATTTTGCTTATATCTCGAAATGATTGCTGTAGCGCTAAGCCAGTGACATACACATCAGTGATGCCTTTTTCCTGCGCACAAATTGGTGTTAATTTCATGTCTACAACTTGTTGTTTGCTTAAACAAAACAAAACACAAAACAAACACAAAATGTATCGTATCTTAGCATACATTCAAAATTGATGCCATAGCTGTTTGAGTGACTCGGTCATTGTCAAAGAAGCCTGAGTAACTATCTGTTGACATATTGCTGCCTTTGTGAACAACGTGGTCTGCGTATGTCATCTACTTACAATTTTTGTGGTTTTGTTGTCATGGGGCACGAAAATATTGGCTATATCGCCAAGGCCGGTAAGGTCTTTCTGGAGCGCAAGGGGCTCAAGGAAGGCGATATGGTTTTCGTCGAGCATTACGTGGGCTGCATGAATTGCGAGCACTGCCACAGGGGCGATTACCGTCTGTGCATGTTCACGGACTGGCGCCGGTATCCGGAGGGTCTGCGGTTCGGCTATACCCTGGCCGAACGGGCGCCGCATCTGTTCGGCGGATTTGCGGAATACATGTACCTGCCATGGAATTCGGTCATTCACAAGCCGCAATCGATGTGTCCGGACGACCCTTCCTGGTGTGGAACGTGACGTTTTCGTCGCCGAAGATCGGTACGTTCGACACCGAACTGGTGCGGGAGTTCTTCCAGGCGCTGGCGCAAAATGCCGGGATCACCCTGCATGTCCGCAATCAATACGGTGCCAACAATCACCACATTGCCGAGACATGCTTCAAAGCCGTGGCGCGCGTGCTTCGTGTTTCGACCGAGCCGGATCCGCGGCAGGCTGGCGCCATTCCGTCGACCAAGGGATCCCTGAAAGGCTGATCAGAAGACCGATGATCGGCACGTCGACTTCGCCACCCTCCCAGCGTAAGACGCGATCGAAGACGATCATCGCATCCGACCAACTCGCCGCGCGGAAGAACACCCACGCGCAGCACACCACGCAAAACACTCCGGCGCACTTGAGGAACGCGGGAACGAAGCGGCGGTACACACTCGAACGATCGAGCCCTCGCTGAAGGCAAAGCGCGAGCGCGTGAATCGCGCCCCAGACGACGAACTTCCACGCCGCACCGTGCCAGAATCCCGAGATCAGGAACGTGATGCTGATGCTCGTTGAACAAGGCCATGTCAGTGGCTGGGATGATCCAAGACTGCCGACGCTCAAGGGAATGCGCCGGCGCGGCTATCCGGCGGCGGCTATCCGCGATTTTTGCGAACGCGTCGGCGTGACCAAGAAGCAGACTCAAATCGACGTAGCTGTGCTTGAAAACTGCGTCCGTGAAGAACTGGACCGCAGCGCCCCGCGGGCGCTGGCAGTGCTGGATCCGCTAAAGGTCGTGCTGACGAATTTTTCTGATGACGAAGAATGGATCGCAGCCCCATTGCCTTGCCTTTGTAGAACTGACACCTGGTGCGGCCATGAACGGTGACCATCTGCACGCCGGCATTTTGCGCCCTGAGTGCAAGCTCCGGTGCATTGAGGTTGGCCGCATCCCATCCAAGCCGCATTTTCACCGTGACCGGCACTTCGACGGCGTTGACCGTCGCCTCGATCAGGCGGACGGCCAGATCCGGATCGCGCATCAACGCCGACCCTGAGTAGCCGCCGGTCACTTTCTTGGCGGGACATCCCATATTGATGTCAATGATGTCGGCACCGTTGGCTGCATCCTGTTGGATTCCCGTTCCGTCGTCTCGCACGTCGACGCGCACCCACCGCTGCTTGCCTGCCTGCGGTGCATCGGGGTTCGTCGCGACCTCCCGTGCGACCGAGACCTCAACCGTGCCGCCTTCTTCACTGGCGTGTATGGCGTTCATCAGGAGATTGGTCAGGACCTGCTGGAGTGCCGATGGGTCGCAGTCGGTGATGTGCTCGTTCGACTCCGGCAGGACGAGATCGACGCGCCTCTTCTTTGCGACCGGCTGCACCATCGACGCGCTCTGCCGGGTATGGTACATTTTGGTCTTAGAGTGACGTTTATGAGACACTAATATTATATCAATGAACGCGTCAGACTTCCTTGGAAGCCCAACTTCAACCGGAATCAACTTTTTTCCCGTCTCGCCTCGGAGAAAGTCGGAGAGGAAGTTCATTTCGTTCTCGTCTCATTTCTCAGAATCACACCAGTTTCGCAAGAGTCTCTCTCTCTCCCTCTCTTTCCACTCCATCAACAACTCAGAAGCAAACAACCATGGTCCAAGAGTTAGGCTACAACACCATCAGTCACGTGAAGGGGAAGCCGCGTTTTACGGGCCGAAGGCGGACTTCATGGTTCGCGACTGCCTGGGCCGCGAGTGGCAACTCGGCACCGTGCAGCTCGACTACAACCTGCCGGAGCGATTCGAACTGGAATATGTCGGTGCCGACAACACGACGCACCGCCCGGTGATGATCCACCGCGCTCCGTTCGGCTCGCTGGAACGGTTCTGCGGGATGCTGATCGAACACTTCGCCGGCGCGTTCCCGCTGTGGCTCGCCCCGGAGCAGGTGCGGGTGCTGCCGTTGAGCGATTGACCTGGATTCTATTCCCGGCAACAGTCAGTGCGGTGATCGGGTTTTTCCTGGATCAGGTCGCGGAATGCGTTGAAAAGCGCCATTATCCGAACCTGCCCAGGGCAGACGGCCAGCCGATGGGCGAAGCACTGGTGACGACGGCGAAGTTCTTCGGGATGCTGATCGGCTTGAACATTCTACTGTTGCCGTTCCTGTTCATGGGGCCGGTGTATCCGGTCGTTTTCTATGCCGTGAACGGCTATCTGATCGGTCGGGAATACTTTGAGATGGTGGCGGTTCGGCGCTTTTCCGCAGGAATAAGGACGACTGACAGGGCAAGGACGACTGAAGCGGCCAGGACGATTGACCGGCGCGGGCGGGCGGGTTATGCTTGGGCGCCAGCCCCTGCAAGTCACGCCAAGCAAGCCCACGCCAAGGAGCGCCCCATGAAGATCGGACTCTACGCCTCGATGTTCGGCCAGGACGACCCGCCCACCCTCGAAAGCGTCGAAAGCTATATCGATTACGCCTACGAGCTGCGCCTGGACCTGATCGATTTTCGCCGCGACCGCGGCTTTTCCTTTGTTTTTGATCCAGCCAATGGCTCCCTTCACGCGAGGGTCATCTTTCTTGACCCCGGCAAAGATCATACTTTTCAATCCCGCGTACGTCATCGAGCCGTAACTCTTTAAGCCACCGTTTTCAGCGTTCCCCGCTTGGCTTTTTCCACCAGCAGCAGGCGTGTAATACATGCCACCGTCGTTGAGCTTCGCGGCGAATTTCGTCGTGTTGTGTTCTGATTCAAGATTTTGGCAGCGTGAAATGAATGCCAGAGCTCTTTTCATCGCGTCACTGTCTGCGCCAGAGTACGCAAAATTGTGTAACGCAACTATACGGTTCTACCTTGCTCACAAACTATTCTTCGTTGGTTCCACAACAACAGAGGCTGGGCACAACTACGGACACCATCACCACATCTCGAATCGATACGAATGGCGCATTGAACGAGGAGGCGATGAGTTCGAGTACGATGGTTGGGACATGATGTCGGGTGGGAACGGGTACGATATCTCCGACTTGGCAGCTGCGTCCAAGTGGCACTATAACTGGATTACGGATAAAGCTGTCGTATTGATGCAACCAGAGGTAATGTTTGAGGGAGATGGAGTCACATACGTACGGAACAATACATAGCGAAAGAGCTGTAAGGTTAGAAAATGCAGGCTTGACTGCTCTTAGGTCTTTTCTGCCATAAAAGAAAAAGTTTCGTAAAAAACTTCACTATCGCCTTGAATAAGCTTTGAAGCACACATCGGACACTAGTGCCAGGTGAGCAGCTTCTTAACAGCAAAACCAACGATATATGTAAAATTATAATTTTCAAGACTGTCAGACGCTTCATTGAAGTCTTCATTCTCTTCTCCCAATGTAAGCCGGGAGCGACTTGACCTAATTGTAACCAAAACTCTAAAAAAAGGATTTTGATAACAAATAACACATCAAAAGATTTGGGTGTTTGTACTGATTCCAAATATATAAAATCTAGTCTCCATCAAAAGCTACGATCTTGAGAAAATTTGCCTGATTTTCGAAAAAGGGAGGGACACCTCCAAAACATCAATCAACCTTAATAAAAATTGCACAATCAGATTCAACATATGAGAGAACACTACTGTAGAGGTTTCAAACCCCTATCTTAGGGCCATATCTGGGCCTCGCCGAACTTCACGCCGTTGCGGACGTGCGCGAAGTGGGGGGCCATGGTCATGTTTTCCTGACCGCCGGCGACAACGAGCTGGTTGTCGCCCGCCTTGATCGATTGGGCGGCGAGCATCACCGCCTGCAGGCCGGAGCCGCAGACCTTGTTGATGGTCATGCAGTTGAGCGTGTCGGGAAGTCCGGCGCCGAGGCCGGCCTGGCGAGCGGGGTTCTGGCCGCAGCCGGCCTGCACGACGTGACCCATGATGCACTCGTCCACGTGCTCGTTCGCTTTCTCGTGGAGCCAGCAGATCCCGGGTCAAGCCCGGGATGACGCCTGGAGGGGAGGATGACGCGCGAAAGACAAGCGGCCTCTGCCTACCCCGCCGCGGCCTTCTCTTCGACCTCGTTCGCCACCGCTTCGGCCCGCGCGGCCAGTTCGGCCAGCGTATCGACCAGCGCCGAAGGCACCACCGGCACCTCGATCCGCTCCGGGTCTGGTTTCGGCTGGTCGCGCAACCGGTCGCGTTCGCCTTCCAGCCCGACGACCTTGTCTTCCAGTTCGCGCACCTTGTCGGTTCTCTGATACGCTGAATGCGGAATTCGTTGTGGAATTTCGTTACGATTTTATGACTTTTAGGGGGTGTTTCTCCCTGTTTTCTAAAATAAGGCAAATTTTCTCCTGCGCGTAACTTTTGATGGGTAAGTATATACTTGATGAAACTTATAAATTTAAAATCAGCATTAAAATGCGATTCTTTTGTATCAAAATCCCGTTTTTTAGAGTTTCGGTTACTATTGGGCTGGGTCGCTCCTTACTACAGTTCGTTATTTCGAACTGTTTAATATTTTATCTTGGGGAGGGACCTAAGGCCCCTCTTCCCCCCTGGATCTGCCCTTCTGTTTAGTAATACATAATTTGGTTCTATATATTTTAACATATATTGGTAGTGAATTTTAACTGCAATAATAACGAACGTAGATTTGTTGACAAAAGTAGACTATGCATCTATGGATTCACAAAATTGGAACCATGATTAACTTGGTTTTATTTGCTCTATTAATATATATCTCTTGTTTTGTCTAATAAAAATAAGAAATAAATGCATTACTTTTGAGTTGATTTTATACGATTTATAGTGACAAAATTGTATCTTGTAAAATGCTAAGGATAAGTAATCAGGCTTGTTGGATGAGTAATCCTAAAATGCTCAAACACACTACATGTTTCCTTGCATCATTATCCACATTTCAAATAATTTTCTGTTCAACAATTCTATTGAAATTACTTGGTCAAAACTTAATTCTGTCAAGCCAAGACTAGAGCAAGTCTGCCCATTTTACAACACTTCATAAGATAAAAAACAAGGGAAAATATGTTATTATGGCTATAAATTGTACCATCAAGGGGGGTGTTTATTGTTTCTGGAAGATAAATGATTATTCTCCTCTTCCTGACAAATTGTATGACTTAGGAATGGGGGTAATTTCTTATTAAAGATAACGGCTGAATGAAGAGGTATAATTTTGTCGTCACAAACTCCACTGTAAGTGCTTTTACTTGCCTCTTGCCCTATATTTTGTCGGGTGTAATTTTGTTCAACCACTCGAAGAAGTGAGGCCTCCTCTACGTGAACGATTCTAACAGATTCTTCTGATTTTTCACTGCCACCGTATGCTGCCGGATCTCTTGCATCCACTGAGCAATCTGCAAACCAAGTTCCTAACCACCAACCTGAAAGGAACAGATCGTGAAATGTATTTGCCAGTTCCCTTCGACGTGGACCAACTGCCATTTCTTCGGCCCGACACCCGACCCAATACGGTCATGAATCATCCACCCACCATTCGGATGGAAGGTCACTCGATCGCGGCCACTGGAAGTCGCAAAGCAAAATATAAAGTGCCTGCTCACCTGATGACCGAGCCCGGCTGCTACAAACTTTCGGTTCGCCTGCGTAGTCGAGCCGAACCAATCTACTTTATGTTTTTTAGATCAACCGCGGTCAACCAACCGCCGCCATAGCAATAGGTGTCGATGCACTTGAGGTGACCGACGTCCAAAATCTCGCCGTCTCGGTTGGCCGTGTGGCCAACCACGGCGACCTTGCCACTGTGATGCGGCGAGGGAAGTCCGTCGGTCAGCGAATACCACCGAAGCATGTCCGGCGTCTGATTCGATAGCGGCGTGTCAGGATCATACGCCGCATGCGTAAAGAAGTAGTCGTCCGATTCGAAGTAGTCGCCAAGGGAATCAAAGAAACGATGATTTATCCTTTTAAATATGTTTTTAAATAATTTGTTATTAACTGAGAATTTTTATAACCGACCACATACCTGGACCTTCCCTATTGACATGTAGGCTAAAATAAGGCTTAAATAGGCTAAGGCTTAAATAGTAAGCCAAATAAATGCAGATTTTTTTTAAGTAGGCCTATAGTCTATAGTGTAAAACAAGAAACAAACAAAGGTACAGGGGTAATTAGTGCTGCTGTAAAGTTGCTATTCATAGTTTTAGTGGAGCAGTCAAAAAAAAGATAGGCTGTATATTTGTTTGATTCACAGTTAACAACCTAATTTCACAAGCTAAGATAAACTAACCTAACTTTAACTTTTACCACCATAGCTTCCATAAGGCTGAAAAACTACTTGCATAAGGCAGTACTGTGGCAGAAAAATTACAATAATAATTTGTATACCAGGGGACCAAGCTCCGCCCGGTAACTATTGTTCTTTTAATAAAGCTGTTTGTAATAAGATAATTGCTTGTTTTTCGAATTTTTTTTAGATTGGTTGTGACCAGTAGCGGTTTTAGGTCTCATATTCTGGAGGGCCACGGCGCTGGCCGGCCCGGGCGCAGCGGTACTCGGGATGCGCGAACTGGCTGTCCGGCAAGGGCTGGCCGACGTGATCACGCTCGACATCGGCGGTACGTCGACCGATGTTGCGGTGATTGAAGGTGCTGATGTGCCGCTCACGAATGCGGGGTCGGTTGCCGGGTTTCCCGTGCCGCTGTCGATGCTCGACGTCCTGTCTATCGGTGCCGGCGGCGGTTCAATTGCGCATGAAGCACCGGATCGCCGCTGGCATGTTGGTCCGCAGAGCGCGGGCGCGTGTCTTTATTCCAGATAAAGAGTCTTTCATAATTGTTTTCCATTCTCCGTTTTTGGTAGTTCATTTTTATAATAAATGTAAAATTTTGTTGGCTCAGTATTGTAAAATGGATCTTTTTAGGGATTTTAAGGATTTGAATAAGATTTGAATGAGGACTTGAACAAGTATTTTAAGAATTTTATTTTTATTTTCTGGGTTGCAATAAGGGAGTTTCGTATTCTGTGAGACGAAACATTTGCCAAGTTCTACTTGCCTAGAATTGCTGTTTTAATTTATTTTTAGGTCGGAGCCGACGTCGCGGCTGCGAAGGGTCTCGACGAGGCTCGTCTCCGTGCGGGTGCGCAAGCTGCGCGCCTCGTCCGCGACGCCGCCCGTGCGCAGCACCTTGGCGAATCCCCAGTCGACGATCTGCACCTCACCGAACGCCCCGACCATCACGTTGGACGGCTTCAGGTCACGGTGTACGACGCGGCGCGCATGGCCGTAGGCGACCGTCTGACAGACCTGCGCGAACGCCGCGATCAGGCGGTGGCGGTCGACCTCGGGACCCGCGCGCCGCTGGAGGGGTCAAAAAAATCAACGGAATATTAAGAGAATATAGGTATAATGAAAAATCATAATAAAGCTTCGTGTAAATAATTCAGTTTGAGAGGTTATAAACAGCTACAGGAATATGTCGTTTTTCCTTGACATTGGTATCTGCCAATTCGTCACCAGTTTGTTCAATGGATGCCATTCTCAATGTCAATCGTACCTTACATCGGATCAGCAAAGCTCAGTATCCTCCACGACAAATACTGCAGTTTTCAGAGTCGATTGTGAAATCGACAGCGAATTGAAATCGATGTTCGCGACGCGACCTGATGGGTTTCCGCGTTGTCCCGCGCGATCTTAAGTGCCGCGGCGCTGATGTCGGTCGCCGTCACATTCGCGGACGGAAGTTGAACAGCGACAGCAACGGCGATGCAGCCGCTGCCCGTACAGAGATCAAGAATCGCCGGGGTGTCGATCGAACGACATTGTTCGAGCAATTCGACGACCAGTGTCTCAGAATCGGGTCGGGGTATGAGCACATTGGGCGAGACTCGGAAATCCAGACTGAAGAATTCGCGATGCCCGACAAGATAGGTCGCCTGAGCCGGTCCTTAGGGTCGTGGTGGGTGCCAGTGCCGGCGGCCATGCGGATTCCTCATGCGGGGGACAAAGAGAGCATTCCTCCAAGGTATCCCAGCCTTTTGGGCTTGTCAATTACAATCACCGGCATCCAGGATAAGTACTTATACTTATTTTCGCATATCAATCTGTCCCCCCCAGCGCCGTCTCGCCCCGCGTTCGGTGCGCTCGTAACGCCATCCGACCGCCAGCGCGGTTCCCTTGAAGCGCAAACGGCCCGATACCGCCAAGCGCCATTCTTGAATACTCTTATGAACCGCATAGTGCTTTTTGGTCAATGCAATCGTCTCATTCATGTTGTGTAATGCATAGCGCCAGCCTTTAATACTTGCTTGATAAAAGCGGTTAACAACATCAGGATTAGCTTTGAGCATCGACTCTGAAGTATATAAAATATCGCTATACACATTTAGACCAAACTTTTGTGGGCAGATTAATCGGTGCCCTACACCACGCAGCGTCATTGTATAAGGTTCATTGGTAACATACACTTGCACCGCATCAAGCTCACCATTAAGCGGGGCCGTTTGCTCGGCAAGCCAGTTTCTTGTTTCGGCTGCGACAAAGAACGATCCGCAAACCACGACCACGCCACCCGGACCGGCCCGATCGAGCGCGATCCGGCAAGCCTGGATCGGATCATCCTCGGTTTGCGTTCGAGAACGCATGGATGTCGGTGCCAACTCGACAAGTTTTTCGATCGGGTAGTAACGCGGATTGCCATGGAATCGTGTCAAGACAAAGTCGTCTGCCGTTTCGGAGAGACGCTGAAGCATTCGGTCGGCAGTTTTATCTTGACTGCAATCGGGAACGATCGGAATCAGCTCACCCTTTTCCGTTTCCAGGACGACTTGATTCTTGATCTCCGAAAACGCCGTGATCTTGCGACGGGCCAATGCGTCTTTAAGCAATACGACTTTGCCGCTCAACAGTTCACGCGGCGGCCGCGAACCGGCGACGACTTTGCCCGCGGCCCGAGCTGAGGCCGGTTCTTTGGCTGCCAGCGGGGCGACTGCCAGCAACAGTCCGACCGCAACCGCGCCCGGCCCGATCCATCTTTTCATCATCGTCGACATGGCAGTTCATCCAGCCAGAAGATCGCGCGATATCCAGTTGCCTTCTGGCGGTCGATGGCGAGGTTCACCCAATCCTCGATTGGCGCCTTGCGTGCCGAGGCCGAACGCCAGATGTCACCCTTTTCGACCTTGTGCGAATGAAGCACGGTGCCGTCGTCAAGGATCATCCTGATGGTGCCGTCCTCGGGGATTTCGAAGGTCGTCGGGTGGCTGCCATATTCCTCGGCCTTTTGCGCCATCAGGCCCAGGTTCTGCACGGTTCCAGCGGTGGCCGGATCAAGCTTGCCATTGAGCCGCGGCAAGCTCTCGCTCGACAATCTCCGCTTCGACGATTTTCAAGGCATTAGCCAGCAACCGGGCTGGAGCGCCCTGGAACGCGGCGTATCGGCTCGCTCGCCGGAGTTGTTCCGCCGCGTCCGCGAGCGAGGCGTTGTGTCTGTCGGGGCGTGACACGGGCCGGGAGTCTGTATCTCCCATGACCCGCCGTTCCCAGAGGCGCGGATCCAGGGCGAGGCCGCCGGCGACATTGACGATGTGAAACAGCGTGCGAGATAGCATGATTTTTCTCACTCTTAACTCTATCTCGACATACGGCCACGAAGTTCGACGAGTTCCTTGTGCACGGAGTCGATCTGCCCTTGTCGGGCTTGTTTCTCCGATTGGAGTCTCCTTTCTTCATTTTGGGCCCGTTGCGAGTCAAATTGTGCGCGCTTCTTGGCTCGAATGGTGCTATGTGGCTGGTACCCTGTTGATGACAGCTGCTGAAGATTCTTTGGGGTAGCAGGGGGAGTGTTTTCCTTTATTGAGCTCGCACAGCTACTCAAGAGCTCCAGACCTTCCAAGCCTGAGCTGGGAAGAGATCGTGGGCCACCCGGCGCCCGACCCCTTTGCGGCGGAAGCGGCGCAGGAGGAAAAATTCGGATACGGCGTATTCGGGCTCGGACTCTTCCCCGTAACGGGTCAGGACGGCAAAGCCGGCCCATTCGTCCGCCGCGCGCAGCATAAAGACGCTGGCCCGCCCGTCGTCGAAATAACGCTCGCACCCGCCTTCGAACAGCCCGCTCTCGCGGCAGGCGTACCATTTGTCGTCGCAGAATTCGGAGATGTCGTAGCTGTAGAACATCGCCAGGTTGTTTGCCTAAACTAGCAAAACCGGGACAGACAGACAAACAGACCGAGAGACCGACAGAATTTGCGATTGCTATGTCAGTTGGCTAATACCAAGTGTCATAAAAAGGGTTCTTGAGCCACTACTCCACGTCACCCTATGCCAACTTTGCATACACATAAATGCCGGATGATATTGCAATAAAAGCATCCATATTTTAGAAACGCTAAACGTAGAGCACCCTTTAACAGTGAGAGTCGTGGAAGGATTTACAATATTTGTCATTGGAGAACTCAAAGAAGGGTTCTTGTTTTCCATCGAAATGCTCCTTCAAAGTTTCGGCTCGTCATTCGGACAGCAAGTCTCAATATCGTCAGCGATGCGTCGAAACGTCTCGATCAACGACTTAAACGCGACGGTATAGTAAACTTCTTTTCCCTGTTTGTTCGCAACGACAAGACCCGCATCGCGCAGAATTCCCAGATGCCGTGACACGACCGACAGGTCGACCGGGCAGCAGGCATTCAACTCCGTCACGGTGCAGGCACGACCGCACCGGGCCAACCTCGCAAGCAGCGACACGCGATTCGGGATCGAAGCGAGATCCTTTACCGATATTAGCATATAGTTTCAGGATGACTCGCAAGAGGGATTTTATAAATCTAGTTTCATCCTCAATTGATAAGTAAAGCAAGGCCACCACTTAATGTGATCCTTCTTCGATTAACAAGAAATTTAGTCAAACGATTTTGATATTGTTCTAAGTACTTTTTTTCGTGTCGTCTTGAGCTCTGCGTCTGGTTTTTTCTTCCGCAGGAGCTACTTTTTCCGGCAGACGAATGGTGAATGTTGACCCTACTCCCAATACGCTTTGTTGGGCCTTGTCGTGCCCTTATATCTTAGTCAATGAATTAGGTTTCAGACATAAGCTAGTATCTTAGACCGTAGCTTAGCTAAAAAATAGTTGAGAATTGGAACCATGAGAGTGGATATAGGCTAAAAAAATCCGAAAAATAATAAATTAAAGAAGGAAATCCTACGTCACGATAAGTAGTTTGCGAGGGTCAAAGGTCTTATCTTCCGGTTCTAGCTAGTGAACCAAGTGAGAAAGGGGACATCAGGCTATGTTTTCTTGGCCTGATTCTGGTATTTTGTGGCATCAAATTTTCCCAATCGTAATTTATAACGATGATTGTTGCCTAATAGCAGGAGGTCTATGTGACCGTCCTTATTAAAATCCTGGGATACAATCTCGTTCACAGGAGAAAATTGAGCTTGTCCAGGAAGCTTCATTTCCCTGAATGTTCCATTTGGTGTTCCTTTAAACAGCGTTGTTTCCATGTGATTCACAGAGAGCTTTTCAACTTTAGAAGTAATTTCTACGTCAAAAATTTCAGATAAGTCGGCATCAGCATAGCTGCTATAACTATTGAATTTGTCTGAAAACCTACTGGCTGTCTAATCAAGGTTTCTTAGGTGAATATGACACGCCAGTTGCTTCGCTTGCATCAAAATCTGATGAAACCATTTTCTTGAAAAAAGGCGGAAGCTTTAATTCGACAAACTACAGCGATTTTGATTTAATCCCTAAATTTGCCCAAGTCTTAGAAGATCCAACCCAAGGTAAACGCTTTATTGTGTTACACATTTATGGTTCACATCCTCTTGCTTGCGATCGTGTTGAAGATTACCCGAAAATTTTCAATGATAATGACATCGGAGAATTTTCAAAGGAGAATTATCTGTGGCGGAGAATTCGACTAACACCGATACAGGGTTAGAACTGAGAATAGGCTAGGACTCAGCACAAAGAGCTTTTCTTTTTCCTTTGTATTCGTAACTATAGCGGTAGGAATGTTGTTATTTAAAATTTAGTGACAATAAACAAATGAGACAGCAGTCATGGGTCTGGGGAGCTTATGGCTATCTGGCCATCAAATATTTGAATTTCAGGTGCCAGATGAGGTGGAAAATCCTTGGTCCTGCTGCAAGCTCAAGTAGGATTTTGTTACATACCACGCGTGCCCCCGTCACTACGTAGCACCCATGTGTGCACCGTACTCAGTTACAACCGGGGTTCCCGGCGGGCCCCTGAATTCTAGCATGTCACGCGATATTACGTCATTTTCAATAAATCCATTAAGTCACGCAAGGTTGCGTGGCCCTCAATTCCAATAACGTAATTAACACCTGTGTCTCTTCGAAAACATTCCCTATGACGTAACAAACACCTGCTGGCTGTCATGGAATAACGGAATAGGGCTCTCATGGAATCCAGGGGCTGATCGGGCCTTTTTCTATTCTGATCATCAGTATCGGATCGTTCAAACCGCTCTCAACAGATGATGGGTGAAGCCGATCAGTGCTGATCTAGAAGCTTCATCATTCCGTTGTCTGCTATTCCGTTGTCCGCCGAACGCACACCTGATTGGCGCCAAATCGCTCTGTCAGTGGTGAGAAAGCGCTTTCATGGCAAGTCAGAACGATGATCTGATGCGCGCTTGCCATTTTCTGCAGTATCTCGAAAAGTCCGCTGAGCCTCTCATCATCCGAGAACACAAATGGGACGGCGTGCGGGTGGCGGTGACCGGCGCCTCGGAGGACGGCGTCTTCCGCTGGAGCGAGGCCGAGGCGGCGCTGTCGGGCGATTTCAGTGCCGATGCGGTGGCGGGACTGAGCGTCGATCCCGCGGGCATGATGGCGGACCTGCATGGCAGCAAGGACTACCGCGCGCATCTGGTGAAGGTGCTGACCCAGCGGGCGGTGAAGGAGGCGGTCTGAGGCTGCGGATAGAGTGAGGAGAGGGGCGCGCCCGGGGAGGCGCGCCCCTTTCTTGTAGTGTGATATGATCAGATCCTACAATTCTTCCAAAATGGATATATTTGACCTGTATCAGATTTTGTATCAAGGCAATTTGGAGTTGGTGCAGTGGATGCAGCGTTTGGGCCTGCTAAAGTCCGAAATGAGATGTGCTGTGAGGATTTGCCGTAGGCAAATGCAGCTGACACCAAGGAACGGTAACGATGGGTGTAGATGGCGATGTCCTAATGCCAGATGTCGGTCTTCCAAGTCAATAAGAACAAACAGTTTTTACGCCCAGTCGAACCTCACACTCCAACAACTTGTTTCCTCCTTTTTATTTTATTTACTGAAATAAATACTTAGAGGGGGGAATCTATTGTAGTCTGAAAGGGAATAGTTTCAAGGCATGGCTTACAACCTATCCCCCTTTCTAGATTAAATCGAGAGAGTCACAATCGCAAAAACCTTTTATTAAGTTTGAAAATGCAATTGATTTGTGATTTATCTAAAACAATTTTCTTACAAAGCCGTAAGCTTAAGCAAATGTAACCTTTAGGCGGGGGCCAGGGGTAGATCATTGTGAAAGAAATATGCCTGATAAGGAATTAGGAAATGTCGGGTCCTATTCGCCGCCCCAACTTTCCCAGTTGATGACAGCTGGCACAGGTTTTCTCGAAAACGACTTGCCCACGTTTGGCGTTGGTTGCGAGCTGGATGGCAGCCGAGTACTTTTTCAACGCGACTTTTCGATCTGCGGGAACAGGAAGTTTCAAAGTCAATAAAGCCCGCGCTTTCAGGTCAGGATCACGATTGGCTTTCCACGATTTTTGAGTTGCCGCATCAATCTCGTGGACACGTACCTGTTTGGCTTCGATTAAATCAAGCAGCTTTGCAATGTTAACAGATGGAACTGGAGCATTGTGATGGCTAGTGAAGGCATGGACCTTTACTTTGGCCAAGACACCCTTGACAAGAAGCATATGTATGGAAGACATCTGCAAGCTGCAAGACAACATCAACAATGCAATGTCAAGTCCTAGCATTTGCGAGCGCAATTTTCTAGAACAAATTATGCATTTCAAGCCAAAAAGAGCTTCAACCTCAGGTGTTCAATCTCGACCAAAAGGAATTTCTCAAGCATTCAAGAAATAGGGCTACGGTATCGAGCTTTTGCGCCGCTGCGCCGTTGGGGGACCAGAGCGCGCACCAGGGCTTTCATTTCCAATTGTCCCACCGGTTTGCCTTCGTGTTTGACCAGGTAGGTGCCGCGTGATTCACCACCCGTTTGGGCAATCACCTGCTCTAACGTGGCTTCGCGTTCGATCTCACCGGTTGGAGCGAGGCCGTCCTCCAGAGGTTCCATGATCGAGCGCACCCGCAGAACCCGGGCCCGGTTGATGTCGGAAATGAAGTCAACAATGTAGTCGTCTTCCGGATTCAGCAGGATATGTTGTGGACTGGATAATTTCCTTCCCATAAAGAAGTGGCGAATGTGAAAAAATTCTTCTCAAAGTCTGTGCATTGTTCCCAATGCTTTTCCACGTATGTCTTAGAACGATGAAATTGTTCGGCTTCTTCATACCATACGGAAGAGTACATTAAACTCACATGATTCAAAAGAAAGGCGCTATCCAGTTTTAAAACCTCCAATAAGCAGTAATGATCAGAGATTCCACCACATGCGAGGTATTTCTGATACGCTTCATATTTAGGCGGTTGGACCCCGGGCCAATGCCGCAGGAAGATACCTGCTGACAATGTGAAATAAAACAGAGCATTAATAACGCCTAAAAATACCAAGCCTAAACCAAGTTTTTTTAAATTCTGGTTAAGTGGTTTGTTCAACAAGCGCTGATGGCGATTAGCTAAATACAAAAATAAAGTACCTGTCACTACAAAAAGTACGATAAGAAAAGAATACAAGTGCGAGCTCCCAGTCCTTAGTAGTCATATTAGAGTCATAGAGTAATTATATACATAATAGGAACTAGAGTGCACGACAAACTGTAATGATAATATTCCCCCCAATGTCATCAGATCCGGTCAGGATTTAAAATAAGAGCCCTGGGACACGAGGTCCTTCTAAATATCAAATTTCATTAAGATCCAATCACCCATTCGCAAGTTGGAAATATCTCATTTTTTCTAATTTTTCCGAATTAACCGTCCTTCCACTCCCCACCAGATGGTCAATCGGGGAAGCAACTATCTATAATTTAATCTGGTCCGATCCTCGATACATCTGTCAACTTTCAGCGATCGTTATGTTGATCACGTATCTAGTTTCGGATCTTCTTCATGGTTTCCGCCACCACCACCACCGCCGGTCGGTGGATTAGGCTGGCTCGGAGCCTGTACGGTCACAGTTGTTTCCGACGTGTCCGACAAACCAATCGAGTCTGTCACCGATAGCTCAAAACGCAGCATCGTAGCCGACGATACATTCGGTGACGTAAACGTGGCCGTGTCGGTGTTCGCGCCTGAAAGCGTGACATTCGGGCCCAGCGTCTGGGTCCAGGAATAGGTCAGCGTATCGCCTTGCGGGTCATTTGACCCGGATCCGTCGAGCGTGACAGTCACGCCGGTTGCCGAGGAGCAGAAGAAATTAGAAGAGCAAGTCAGCCAAGGGCGCGGCGCTTTGGCCGGACTATTTGCGAGTGCTGCGGTGGGCGCTCTAGCAGACCCGACTGGGGCATTTGACACAGTAATCAACGGACTTAACGAGGAGAGACAGGCAATGAGAGCACAGAGCGATGAGGAGGTATCCAAGGACTTCCTGAAAAGTGCAGACAGCAATCAGAATGGAAAGGTGCATGCTGGCCGATCTGCGTGATGAGTTGGATTAGATCGAACGAAGCGAGTTTGTGAAATCTTTATTTTCTTTTTGGCTCATATCTTATGGGTTCTGGCGATTGAATGGCAGTTTATGCCTCCAGCTCTTCCAATGATGATGTCTGTGTTCGTTCTTAATTGGCGTTTCCGTCTCTGGAATATTCTATTTGTCCCATTATCTTTCCAACTCTTTTTTGTAGTCTAGGATAAAGAGAGAAAAACGAATAAGTATGACAAGATGGAATTGATTGTCAATTTGGCTGTCACAAGGACAAATACTCAATTAGTACTTTAGAGACAAAAGAAAAAGTGACTCGGCATCCAGTAGCGATGAGCGAACGTATTCGGCGGCGGCGGCCTCTTCGCCGCTTGGTCCGGGAATCTTCATCAGGTCCAAAACCAGCGACAGCGCATCTTTCTCTTGATGGAAATCGAGGACATCCAAGTCTTTGGCCGCGTTCTTTTTTTGTGTCTTCATCGCTAAACTATCCAAGATGCGAATCTTTATTGCGGGAATAATGCAGGGGTCGATCCAAGATGTTGCCATGCATGGGCAAGATTATCGAGAAGTGCTTCGCGAGCTATTATCGAAGCACTGTGATCGTGCAGAACGCGAGAGCCGTGCGCGACACCATCGACGATTTCATGCAGACCCGCCTACGCAGTGCGGCCGGCGCGTGGGTGCCGGTCACCACGGTGGCAGAGCTGGAAGGCTCCTACGCGTCGCGCAGAGTGACCCGCCGCGACGGCAAGCGCATGAACACGGTCTCCGCGACGATCGACCGCAGCCGCGTGGCCCCCGAGGAGGTGGGTCAGGCGGTCTTCGAGCAGCTGGTGCCGAAGCTGACGGCCAAGTACCCCTCTGTCCGGGTCATTGCCGATGGTGGAGAAATCAGCTCCGTTGTCCGCCACGGCTACCACCACAGAGCTGCCACTGGACGAAAATCCAACACCGCCCGATCCTCCGATCTCCACATTGCGAATGGACCACTGGTCAAAGGAGCTGCCGGAAAAGGAGAGCTGACGCCAACGAAAGAAGTATGTACCGGTGGAAGGAGCAACGAACGAAACGTCCTGCCGAACGTATCCGGACGTGGTCCAATAGAAGTACTGAAGGGAAGTCGCAAACGAGTTGAGCTCCCAGTACAGGGTGATGCCCTCTTGTGCATCCACCCGAGGAGCAGGATCAGATTCGTTTTGGTGCCCAGGTAAAACTTGAAAACGACAGCGGTGAACTCAGTGAATTTCGCATCGTGGGCGCCGATGAATTTGATCAAACAGAAAATGGCATCAGCGTGGATGCACCGGTTGCCCGCGCGTTAATCGGCAAACGCATTGATGATGAAGTGACAATACAGACACAAACGGGTCGGCAGAGATATATAATCATCAATATCAACTACTGCCTGTCACAATGATTCAATATCTCGAAGTACTGCTGCTTCCAAATTTTCTCTTGTCGATTTCATATTGCAAATGTAGAGCGTTTTTTAGTACTATGCAACACATAGTAGCATTTTTTGCATAGTATTTTCTATAAACAGGTAATATGCGTCGATGAAATGAGGTGTAAAGGGTATAAAGGGTATAAAGGGTGTAAAGGGGGGGATAGCGGTTATTTACCCCTGCAACTTTTCCAGGAGTTTTTCTTTACGGTTTCGGGCGACCGGTATTTTAGCTCCGTCGATAGTGATTAAATAGCCGCCGTCGCGTCGTACATAACGCGCTTACCAATGTTTCTGATCAATCAGCACGCGCACGCGCAACGTTTGAAGAGAAATCACAGTTGGCTCAGCATGCGGAGGTCCAACGTGGCGCAGCATTTTCTGCGCTATCGCAGGTCAATGAGATTGCCGAAGCTGTCAATCGTCTTGCGACGACAAACTTGAAGTTCAGCTATACGTGGCAACCTGATCTTGCCGAAAGTGTTCAAGATCAAAGTGCGAACTTGGCGGCTCTCTTGGGTGAACGTTCCGAGGTGGCAGGTTTGGGTGCCTCGAAAGGCAGGCCCTGGTCCGACCTGGTCAGCGAGGGGCCGGCGGTGGTCATCCCGCTGCTCGGGCGCCGCCGCCCCGTCGGGTTCGTGGTCGGGCGCGGCGAGCTCGAGGACCTCGACGACGGGACGACCCGCGAGACGATCTCTCTGCTGATGGGCAACGCCGGCGTCGTCCTCGAGAACTACCTGCTGGAGGAGAAGCGCGGCGCGCCGCTGCGCGCCGCCCCCGTCGACCGCGACGGGTCCGGGGTCTTCCAGGGCATGGTCGGTCGCAGCCAGGAGATGCTCTCCATGTCTTTTTTTTTCTTTTGACTTCAGTTTATTGCTGAAAAGTGACAAGGGCCTAGCTTTGGCGGTCTTAGCGGAAAATATACCTTTGGAGGGACCGATGGATATGATAAAACCTTTCAAAATTTGTAAGTAGCAAAGAAACAAATTTAAAACTAGACTCATGTAGCTCATGCAACATTAAGCATATCAGCGATCTTAGGTCAGCTTCACCTGAAAAGAGTTGCAGAGTTTCTTTCCCCGCAACTCTTCACGATGCTGATCCCCGCAAAAACCAGATTCACGTTCTTTGAACCAAATTATTTTCTTTTGTTGTTAATCTAAATCTAATAAACAAATGATTCGAGATGATCGCCGCCAACTAAACGAACGATTTATTAAGGTTTTTAAATTGTTGGAAGAAAGAGGAGAGGTTATTAAAAACGATCGCAATGGCAAAGGCATGGGCGATTTTGCAGAAAAAATCCTGGGTAATCGCGCCTACGGGCACATTATCCGCGCTTTTCTCAATCCCGCCGATAACCGCTGCATTGATTATCGTCACGCCCGGATACTCTGCGAGGAATACGTGATCGAGTAGATGGCGAACCGCGACGAACTCCTGGCGCTCGATATCGCCGCCGCCCGCGACCGGCTGGCCGCGAAGGACATCACGGCCGTCGAGCTGACTGAAGCCTACCTGGACGCCATGGCGGCGAGCCAGGACCTGAACGCCTACGTGACCGAAACGCCGGAGCGGGCGCTGGAGGACGCGAATGCCGCCGACGCCATGATCCAGGCCGGTGAGGCGACCGGCATGACCGGCATGCCGATCGGGATCAAGGATCTCTACTGCACCGAGGGGGTCAGGATCCTTCTCTATTCGTTAATCTTGACCCCGCCTCAGCGACGTCAGTTCACTGAAATGTAGGAGGGAGGGCAAAATCTAGGGAGGCAACCTTGTCGTTTCTCAAATGTAAATAAAAAAGGCTTTTATAATGAATATAATAAGAAAGGTATTTGTCAAAATATAGGGGTTAGTTCTCTCCCCCCAACTGATTCTACTGTCATGCACATTTTTGTTTGCAGTTTTCATTTTTTTTTTTCTCTCTTATTGAATAACATTTGATTTGTACTCTGATTCTTGGCTCACCGTTCTCACCTTGATTGTTGTCCCCGCACTCTATGCGTTTATGGTTGAAGTCTTCAAAGTGAAACCGATCGCCCTTGATTAGAGGCCACGCATTTTCAGCTCTGTCACGGAACAACAGTAATGCTATTTGTCTGACCAAATGCCCAATTCGTTTCCGTTGGGGTCTGCAAACTGAAAACGCCGACCGCCGGGAAACGAGAAGATGTCACGAACAATCGATCCGCCGTTGGCGGCCACAACACCGCGAATCGCTTCTAAATCGCTGGCATATAAAATAACAAGCGCTCCTTGCGCAGGAATTCGGTCAGGGCCAGGACTATATCGGTGGCGGTGATGCCCGGCTGGCGTTTGCCGGTCAGCTCGACGCCGACGATATCGGGCAGGCGCATCATCGATGGATGGCCGAGCATCACGGTCTCGGCCTCCAGGCCGCCGACGCCGATGGCGATCACGCCCAGCGCATCGACGTGCGGCGTGTGCGAGTCGGTGCCGACGCAGGTGTCGGGGAACGCGATACCGCCACGCGCCTGGATCACCGGGCTCATCTTCTCCAGGTTGATCTGGTTGAATAGCATATAATAATATACTTATATCACGACTGATGTTTGAAACACAGAGTAATTAAAATTTGCCAACGCTTTGTTCTTGAAATCTATGTTTCATAATGAAGATCTTATAATGAGTTGGTAGATAAACTAACTATAATAGCTTCAGAAAAATATATGACTTTAATGAGTGTTAATAATATTTATTTAGCCTATAGTCGGGTATGCTGTAGTTCTTGCATAATTTTTAAGCCATATTTTATTATTTACGAAAGAATAAAGTTACTTAACTGTTTTAGAATGATTAGTTGAAAATATAATAAGATGTTTAGTTGAATTTAATTTCCAAATTTGTTTAATTGAATAATAAATTTGTCGATTGCTTGGTTTTGAAATTAGTTTTATTGAATTTATTACAGGATATTTGTTTTTTCTATATTTTAAAAAAATTTTAACATTTTTTGTTTTAATTTGATATCCTAAAATAAAGCCTTCACTAATTAAAATTTTTAAAAACTTTTCGAAACTTTTTTTTCTTTTTTGAATTATAAAATTTCGTTTTATCAATTGTCCATTTTTCAAGTCTGATCACTTTTGACTCAAAAAACGGACATTAAAAATTCTGAATTATAATCGAATGAGCCCCCTCCGAAGTTTATACTACCATCCCCTCCATAAAATCTTATATACCTCCGGGGCATAATTGATAACACTTGCTCCAAGGTTTTGATGTGCTGGGTCATCCTTGGAGTCTTTGTTACATGTTCTTTGGTCTATTTTGAACAAAATAGCAGTATAAAAAATTCAATCAAACGTATTTATGAAAAAAGATTGGCGGAGAGGGGGTATTCTAGCTGCAATCGGCGTCTGTTAAGTCGGAAAGTTCTTCCGGCTTTCCATGTGTATGTTCGCCGGAGAGAATGAAATTGCCCAAATTGTAAGTGGAAGCCCAGATGAAAGGGAATGTCAGTGGATTACCGAAAAAAGTGCCGCTCGCTGCGGCCAGAAAGTTTCCGGCAATAATGTAGGCGACACCAAAGGCGATGAGAAAATGAAACCCCATAAATGGTGTAAAGGAGGCAAATACGCCCGCAGCAACACCGGCGGCAATAGCATGCGGCGAAGCGGTCAGCCGCAGGATGCGCTTTGGGACATGGGGACGTCGCCAACAACGGGTTCAGCCGCTCGAGCTCACTGCTCGCTATCGTCCTGCTCACCACCGAAGACGACTGCTCGCCGCGTGAGGCGCGCTTCTTCGATCCAGATAGCCCCGTGTACCGCGAAACCGTCGCGGAGCGGTGCTGGACCCGCGCCGACGAAGCGCTGCATCCCGAGTCACGCTACGTCGACGGCTTCCTCCAGCTACGCCGCGAGCCCGATCGCATCGCGTTCCTGCCCATCGTCGGCGTGCCGCATGATCTGGTGCCGTTGTTGAGCTCGGCCAGCAGCCGCTTCAGGACGACCTTGCCCTTCGAGCTCAGGGACGCCTTGCCCGGCGAGAACAGCAGGCCGCTCTCGAGGACCAGCCCCTGGGTCTCGGGGTTCACCTCGAGGCCCATGACGGTCGGCGGGGCCTCGGCCTTGGGCGTCGACGCGGGCAGCGCGGCGACGGGCGTCGTGCGGATGCGCTCGGCGAGGCGCTTGCGCAGGCGCTCGGACTTCTCCAGGCGGGTGCGGTAGAGCTCGAGCTGCTTCTCGACCTCGCGCTGGCGCCATGCGATTCAGTCCCCGTTTAGTTCTAGATTATTTGGCTCAGCCCGCATTCAATTCAATTCCTACATTACACAGCCCAATCTAATACAACCCCAACCCAACGAATAGTTTGGAAGTCAGAACATCTTTTACAAGAAAACTCTCTGTTTCTATGTAATAATGCCTCACAGATCACAGTAAGTAGATTCAAGATGAGCGACAAAATCCTTTTGTTTATAAAACATTATACCATGCTTCTTTAATCTAATTGGATGTCTAGGTTCAAACCGCTACTCATCATGAGGTATACATGGTTTGACTTGTCTGAAGCTATTAATTAGAATAGTTAGTTGCCATTTGAACCTTGCAAATAAAAATTCACGTCCTATAAGTTGAAAAAAAATATCCGCAAAATAAGTGAGTTCGAGAATGAACTCATCGTCCAGCATATATTTAATATGTTCAGTTTTTCCTTCCAAGTAAACTGTGACTTCGTTACGTAATTTCATGAACTATATCAATACTTTTTCAATCGATAACTAGCAAGCTTCTGTATCAGAAAAATGGATGTATCGTGACTACCTGATACCGCCCGGGTTGATCGCGCCGGCGTCGCCCGTGACGTAGCTGTTGGCGTTGATCCCAAATCGACTGCTCGCTCCGTTGTGTCGCTCGATCGTGACGAAAGCGGTGTCAACCGCTGGGTCAGGGTCGCTCGCCAACACAGCCCCGCTGTTCATGTTGAGCTCGGGCGCCGTCGTCTTCTGGATCAGGAGGCCTCCATTGGTGTTCCCACCACCGAAGATTCGATCATTAAATGTCCAGGTGTCCAGCAGGAGTCCGGAGATCCGATCCCAGGTCTGGTTATAGAATTCGGTCTGGCTCAAATAGGCTAAATTTTTCGGCGTTTTCTTATCAGTTTCCTAATTCAAGTGGTCCGATTCCCTCAACCCCTCCTTGCAGACATTGTAATATAAAAAATCAAACGATTGACGATTGAATGAAATGATTTGAATGTAAGATACTGACATCTGTACAGATTACTCTGCAATGTAAACTGTTTAAGTGCTTCAAACACTAAAAAATTTCACAATCAGCTATAAGTCTAGCTGACCATACCTGCACACAGAGCACAGAACTCAATGTATGTCGATCTTGCCAAATTCAGCCTCCGTGTGTTTCATCACTTCTGCGATGTTTTCGTCATTTTGAACATCTAAAGGGACGAGGAATTTGGCGTTATCGTACTTGTCTGTCAGTTTGCTGACCCGTCTGCGATTCTTCTTGCGTTCGTCGTCAGGACGATCGGGAAGATGAGTGAAGCCACAAGTCGCCCCTTGCTCAAGTAATTCTTTGGCTATTGCCCAGGCAATTGAGTTTTCGTTAGCGACGCCCAGAACCAGTCCTTTTTTGCCTTCAAAAGTGCTCATGTATATGTCTGCGATAGCACTAAAGAAGCATAAGCAGCCCGGATTTTCTTTTGACTTCTATCCACCAATAGCTTTCTTGTTGAATATAATGAATCTCGAATAGGTAGACCTAGGTAAATAATCTCTTGAGACGGGGCAACGAATGCTCCGCCAAGACTCACTAAGGTTTAAGCCAGATCAGACGGGCAATTAAACAGAAAACTTGGGATTATCTTTTCATACTCCAATGTGTGGCATTTCATGTGTAGTTGTAATGGACAATAAAATTTTTTATTTATTTTTATGACCAGGGTAGAAAGGATGTATACATGTGTAAAAAAAAAAACCTGCATTCCTTATTTCCTATTTATGGCATTTATGCGTGCCAAAACTCTTTCTTGTATAACCTGCTCTACATGTACTAATATCAAAGGGGATTTTTTTGAATGCAATTAATGTCAAGAGTAATTTATTGAATGGATCATAACAGTTTCTAACTGCATATTTAAGCTAAAAGATTGAACAAATACCTTCAAGACATGTAGTGTGTAAGGGTTTCACAATGTTAAAGATTTGAACTAACTTGGAAGATATTTTGATGATACATCTTAGCTGTACGAAAAACGTGGTTCGATCCCACTTTCTAGGGCTATAATGAGAGAAAGGATGGAATGGCTAGAACGCGTTTTGTGGATGAAGGATAATAGACTGCCAAATATCGTTCTTGTCGACCAACAATCTAGGGCCAAACGAAAGGCATACCGTCCAAGAATGGGGTTGAAGAAGGCCATAAGGAAAGATGTAGCGGCAATTGGAAATTTTTGGGACGGTATAAAGAGGGAGGCATTGAATAGATAGGGATGGAGGTGGCGGCTCGTACCCGTGTTGGATCTAAATGTAAACTTTCACATAAATTAAACTTATCCGAAAGTTGACGTGTACGTAAACTTAATTAGGTTATAAGCTATAACTAATAGCTATATAATTTAATAAATAAATTTTTGGTTTGATTGATTGGAATCAGTAAGAATCTAATTTGAATAAAAATTTGAGGGGTACAGAGCATAGACTAAAGTCTATACTCCAAGAAAAAGAGATGTGCTGAGTTGTAGTGCTACTGTTTTGCTTTTGGCAGTTTTACGGAAACGGCGGTGTCAAGCAGCGCGCGTTGCACGCGAAATTCACGATCGACGGCATGTGCAGATTTTAACAGTTCACCAGGTGGTTTGCGGCGTAGCACATATTGCGCGTTAGGCGTTTTCAGCAAAAAGGTCGGGTTTGATTGACCGCCGCTAAACTTTGTTGCCTCGACTGGGCCGCGAAAGCCATCGATTTTACGCTCGAGGTAGCTTTGTACGGCATCAACATCGAGCCTTTGGGTTTCATTTTCCATTGATTATCTCTAGTGAAATATACCTCATTCGAGTGGTGTACTCGCGCATCACCAATCCGACCAACGCGGTTCTCGAAGAACGCATCTGCGCCCTCGAGGGCGGCGTTGGCGCGGTGGCCACGGCCAGCGGTCAGGCCGCCATGCACCTGGCCATTGCAACCCTCATGGGCGCCGGCGACCATATCGTGGCCAGTGGCTCGCTGTACGGCGGCTCGCACAACCTGCTGACGTACACGCTGCCGCGCTTTGGCATCAACACCACCTTCGTGGACGTGCGTGACGTGGACGCCTTCGAGGCAGCGATCACCGACGACACGCGCTCCTCAACACTGCGCTGGGCGCCGAGCTGGAAGCCATCGCCGCCTATCAGGTGGGGGCCGAAAGCGGCCTGCTGGAAAAGTCCGTGCTCGATCTGGCGGTGCAGTTCCAGGGCCATCACAAGGAGCACGCCGACCTCTTGGCCAAGACGGTTGCGCAGCTCGGCGGCAAGCCTTTCGAGCCTCTCGCCAGTTACGACTTCCCGGTGGAGACACTGAAGAGCCAGGCCGACGTACTGCAGTTCGCCGCCAGCCTGGAGAAGGGCGCCGTCAGCGCCTACTTAGGCCGTTCACGCGGTGCGCGGGATCTCATTTCGTGTCGCGGAGGGAGAGAGCTTCGGCCTGGTTGGTGAAAGCGGATCCGGAAAATCCACGGTGCTTCGGGCGCTGGCTGGCCTCAATCCGAATTGGGGTGGGGGGATGAAGATCGCGGGACAGCCGCTCGGCGGATCACGGGCGCGCGCATTTCATCGAACGCTTCAGATGGTCTTTCAGGACCCGTTCGGCTCCCTCCATCCGCGTCATACGATCAACGATATCCTTGGAGAACCGCTTGCCATCCATCGGAGATTTAAATAAGTATTGCGTTTCGCAGTATATCGATTATATTTAGTAAAACTGATCTGAATTTAAATTTATAGTTTGGTTTTATAGATTTGTGTATACTTCTCAACATCCAAAACATGAAGTACAGATAGTCTTCAATTTAGGATTTTGTTGCAATCACAGGCATATTAGTGGATTAGACCAACAGATTTTCTAATAAGTATTGTGTTTCATAGTATAGGGATTATATTTTGTAAAAGTGACATGGATTTGTATTTATAGTTTTGTTTTATTGAAACAATTCACCTACTATCGACGCGAGCACAGCACCACTTATTACGATACGTCGAATCATCATCGTTCCTACCGAACACACGGCTCGAGCTACAGCGCGACGCCAATAGCTGGACGCCGGTTATACAGAGATCTCGACGGCAATTGTTTCGAACGATCCGTTGATGGCAATGGAAATGAGCTACTGCAGGAACTGCCGCGCGCCAACTGCGACTGGTAGCGAACCCTCGGCGCATGATGCCAATGGCCGGCTAACTTTGGCCTACCACGCGGGTTAGCCGCTATAGCCTTTCATACATCGGCTTGATTATTTTTAATGGTTAATCAAATGATGGGAATAAAAAAAAGTGCAAAGTACGTACTTTTTCCACTTGGTGGGTGGGTTGTGCTGGATTGTGCACCCGTTCATGGGTTCTACTATGGATACAAAATTATATCGATTTAAAATTCTTCTGTGATTAATTTGACAGGCTTGAAGACCAGCTTTCTATTGGAATATATCTACGAAGTCTTTGTTTTACATTGCTTATTTGCATAATTTGGGCTCTTATTTTGGGACTGCACATACCATGTTTCTAGCAACTTTTAAGGCCGGTACCCGTACAAGGCTGGCGTTGGTCGACTCGCTCTGCGAGCGAGGTGAGCCCACCGGGTTAGTACGCGCCGAGTGTCGCGCGGATCGATGATTTCCTCAATCTCGAAGAATTCTGCTGAACGTAGGGGTGACCGAACCCGATTGAGGCGCTCCTTGATCACCGCTAAGTCCCGTTCGCGGTCTTCGCTCGACTCCAGCTCCGCTTTGTAGGCGACTTCAATACCACCTTCGATGGGCAGCGATCCCCAATCGCCTGATGGTGCGCGAAGTCGCATCCGCGGAACAATTGCCCATCATCATGCTCAGTAGTCGACAGCCAGAGGAAATGGAAGCGGTCGCGCTGGGGGCTGGGGCCACGGGGTACCTACAGAAGCCGATCACGGAGGAGAAGCTCAACTTGATTCGAAGTCAACTCTTGTCGACTAGTGAGGAAGCCACCTATGAGTGAGAACCATACGATCCTTGTCATTGATGACAGCAATACCATCCGGCGGCTGGTCGATACCAACCTCAGTCGCGAGGGTTATAAGGTTGTCTTAGCGGTATTCATGACGGTGATGGGAGATGTTGTACATGGTCGCGAGGAAGAAATCGTTTTTTCCAGCCCACCGTTGTTGTTGTTGTTGTGGTGGTGGTGGTGATCAAGTAAGCAGATACTGCCCATAAGTTGTGTGAGAGCTGGGGTATTTGTTTCTGTCTCTGTGATACCCACTTTACGTCGGGGTGCCTTCTTTGGTGAAAAGCAGCGAACTGGTTTCTTGATTCCTCCGCCCACAACAGGCTGGTTGGGCAGACATGAGGGTGATCTGTTCGCTGAAGATGAGCGTCCAGTCGATTCGCCTGAAAGCGACGAATGGTAGGTCGTCGAAGGGGACACGCTTGGATCAACGCTGCCAATTCACATTGGCGCAATGCGATCTGACTGAAGTTTCTGTCGGCGATTTTTCAGGCCCGGCGATCTGCAAATGACGAACAGATAGTTTGTCGAAGGTTGGCATGGCCGATCTCCGACTTTTTGCAACAAGAAGTGCGCAGAAGTTTGGGGATGTACTGCGGCAAATGAAAACAAAGGATGGTGCTTGGTCCCCAGCAGGACGGCTCCCCGGGTGATGTCGCCCGGCGCGAGCCCCCGCTCCTTCAAGGCCGCCAGGAGGAGATTGCGGTGGCCGAAAGTCCCGACGTCCACCAGCGCCAGCCGCTCCCCGTGCCGGATCAGGACGATCGTGCTCCAGCCGAGCGAGCCGTGGCAGACGGCCTTGCCCGGATAACCGGTGACCAGGATGTCGATGTCGTAGCCTGAAACCTGCATGTGGCGCCTCAATCCTCTTCGATGGCGATGATGCGCGACGGCGCGCCGTCGGCGTTCGGAACCTTGAGCAGCAGGGCGTCGCGGGCGGGTTTCATCCTGATAGCCGTTGGTGCGGCTCTGGAAAAGGCCCGGCAGCGGGTCTAGGGTCGGCGCCAACCAGATGTGAGGAGCGCGAAGATGACCCAGCCCGTGCAGATCAGCTTTACCGAAACCGCGACCGACGGACTTGCCGGGCACCAGGGGCGCATCGCGCTGATCGTGCCGTCGGGGGGCCGTCTGCCTTCGGGGCTGCCGCGCGCCGCCCGCGATGCCGCACGCCGCGCGCTTGATTCCGGCGCCGGGCAAAAGCTGAAAGCCGGTGCTCAAAGAATTGACTTTTTATGCTGATGCCAAATATATGATATTCATCATGTTTAGTATTACACATCAAAAGCTACACGAGGCTGAACAAATTTGCCTGATTTTCTAAAATGAGAGAAACGCCCCCAATAACGGAGGGGTCTTAACGAAAATCATCAAACAGGGGTGTAGAGTCGGTTTATTGAAAATGTCTGGACTAGGAGTTGGCTACAACTTATGATATCTAGTTAAATGAAGCTTTAGAACAAGTCTGTGGAGTTGGAGTCTGAGTAAATTATTACTGGGACATACTGACTTAGATTGGTGAACAAAGTACTGAATAGATACAACAGCATTTTAGTCATATCCCCAAGCACGCAAGATATCTAGGGACGGAGAATTGGCACCTCAGTCCCACCGACTTGCAACCATTTACACTCCGTCTAGCAGCAACTTTTTTGCTAAAAACTCACTGTCTGAGCAGCTGCAGGTACTATATCTAGTTTTCTCAAGGCTACTGGTCTTATTGTAGATATGCAAGATTAAATTATAGACATGCAAACTGAAAAAGCTTTTGATGAAATCTCTTGGTTCTGGGAGTCCAATCAATGCAACATCGAGAGGAGAAGCTGCTCAACAAGGCCGCCGACCGCTGTCTGAGAGATCTCGTGAATCGTTTGTTCATCCCGCCGGTCCAGACCACGGAACGAGATTATCGATGATCCGGCGCTCCCGCGAAGTCAATATCTTCAATCTGTCCATGCTGGACGTTGCCATGAGCGCACTGGGAGCGTTCGCAATCTTGTTCGTCATCCTGCTCCAGACCAATGACCAGCAGTCACAGCGAGCCGCTGAAGCAGAAAAGTCGGCCGCGAATAATTATTACAAGTAGTCTCACAATTTTTCTGGGTTTTTTCACCTGATTGGGCGCTTCTCATTGTCTGGGTCTTGCATTAATGAAAACAAAAAAATTGTTATTGTCTGCAAACATGATGTTGGGTTCGAAGTTCCAAACGCTGGGTTCACACAGACATGATCTGAGAGGACAGAACGGTTATTTATTTTCATATTTTGTATTTATTTTACATTTTCCTCATTATATTTGCTTATACTTTTGTTATTTATTGTTTCCGAGCTGTCCTTATTTTCTGTTTTTTTCATTTTTTTGATGAAGATTCATCTTATTTTTTTGTTTCTCTTTCATTTGTTTATTGACTAACAACAAGAATTGGAGATTTGTACTATTGGTTTTTCAGATCACCCGATCAATTTTAAGTTAGATCTCAGATCCTTCTATAATTTTTGTTACACGTGTGAAGAAGTAGAGAAAATACACGTAAGCAATAAGGAAAAGTTTCAGAAAATTCCTTGATGATGTGTTGATTTCTGATTGGTGCAAATGCAAGAGCGCTGTTCGCCTAATTTTGATAACGAATTAGAGACAAAACTAAACCGAAGAGAATAACTATATTATGACCTCTGAGTTTCACTACAATCTCGATGAATTAACCATTAATGGATATATCGATGAATTCTGCGATCGATTGTCAGATTCTGCTAACGCTAACACGAAAGCGTGGGTAAATACCTTCCCCAATTGCCCTGGAACCTATTCTGTATTTGAACAGGGATCTATTGTTTATGCAGGCGAATCCGGTAATTTGCGAGGACGAATGAATGATATGTTGGACTCTCGTCATCATGTGTTGAGAAGGTAACGAGATATCAAGTTTCTCGCAAATGACCAAATCTCGTTAAACAAATCTCTCTGCTGAAGGCCTGTTCTCGAAACGTCAGTCATGTGCAGACAAGCAACGAAGTCAATATATACAAGGACAAGCGGGGCGAACTTTTGATTATGACGTTGGAAAATGGAGCCCAGGGCTCTCAAAATGATCTTTCTTCCACGAACATGCTCTTAACGGATACATTGTTATTATTGTCGTTTTTATTCATTTTCAGATTAAAATATTTGGTTGTCATTGCCAGAATAAGGTGTTGTACTTTTCTACCAGTGAAAATATTTATTTTTTTAAGGGACTCATAATCTACGTTTTAATTTACACTTAGTAAAAAGCATACGACTCTCTTTACTACTTAATTAGTGTCTTTTTTTTCTCTGGCATCATCTTGTAGAACTGCCTGAAATTTGGAGAAAGGCTGGTTTGATCATAAATTAAACGTTTTAGTATTCTGATGCTGAAGAAAGACAAACGCAGGGCAGCCTATAACTTCAACGTCCCCAATTGCCTGGGGTACCTGGTCCCAAATGACTTCGGTTCCGCACGGAGGAGGCTCCCAAGGTCGACGGCATCCTCGACGACGGGGTCTGGGACCTGGCCACGCCGATCGGCGCGCTGACCCAGGCGACGCCCGACGAGGCCGTCCCGCCGACCGAGCGCACCGAGGTGCGGCTGCTCTACGACGACAAGTACCTCTACGTCGGCGTGCGCTGCTTCGCGCGCGACCCCAGCCGCATCATCGCCACCACCCGCGAGCGGGACGGGGACATGGACCCCGACGACCGGGTGGCGATCGTGCTCGACACCTTCCTCGACCGGGTGCACCAATGATCTGCCCTGAGTGTGGAGGGACAATATCCACCCACAGATCACATTCCCCCAGGCGCCAAGCACCACATCACATCATCCCATCATCACACACACACACGAGAAGCTCCAACAAGATAGGAAATTGTGACTCCGCTGCACAGCGGAGCGCTATTGCCAGAACGTGTGATCGCCAGCCTGAACGTGCCACTGGGTGGGAACACGTTTCGTGCCACGAAACTTGGGCTTCCTGCCGTGTGTCATGTTGTACGCAGCCGCACTACACTATGAGGGATAACTTGAAATATAATGAATATAATGGAATATACCAAACTATTATACTTTAGAATCAAAATTTTGGAAACTACAGCAGAGAATTATGGAAAGCAGGTCGCCCAGAACGTATTATACTAAAGACTTAACCTAATTAGCTCTATATATTAAATATTCAATTAAAATATACCTGTATAGTAGTTTATCTCACTGAGACTAAGCTAATTATCTTTGAATGCAGACAGAGAAACCGTTTTTAAATCGAACAAACTTCAGTAAGGTCAGTTGGTATAACTGACTAGCAATACGGCATCCTCTTAATAAGAGAGATAGAGCAAGAGTCAAAAAGTGCAATGCAGTGTCATCAAATCAACTATCTTACCTGAGATATCTACTATGCCTCCAGAGACTGCAGTGACCTAGTCTTCAGTTCTGACATGATAGTGCTGACCTAATAAATAGAACATGCTTTGATTGGAGCATTGATTTTGTTACTCCAACTTGCTTCTTCACTTTTACAGAATATAACAATACCTGTCAGCACCAATTCAAAATATACCAATCCTTTGCCCAGAAAAGTAGATGCCACCACCATCAGGCCCGTCATGCCCAACGGTAAGAGCTTCATCCCCGCGATCGCGTAAGCCGCCTCGGCGGGCTTACTCACACCCTGCTCGGCTAACGCCATCACGTCCGCCTCGTAAAGAAGACGCCCGACCATCGGCGGGAAGAACCACACCGCCGTGCCCAGCAGCATCATCACGCTCGCCAATAGCGCCGCCTTACGCGCCGCGCCGCCGTCCTTGACGGCGAAATACTTCGGCGCCGCGTCCAGCTCCGCCGCCTTGACCACCTTGTACGTGATCCGTTTCCCCGATGGCGAGGCGAACGTACTCATCCTGGACGAGCCCACCCCCGGCGAGCGCAATCACATCCGACCGCCTCCCTCCGTCGTCATCAGCGAGATCCTCTACGCTCCTCCCGGAGACGACGAGCGTCAGACCTTCATCGAGCTTCACAACGCCGGCACTCGACCGGTGGATCTCGAGGGGCTGCGTCTTGCCGGTGGAGTGGCGTTCACCTTTCCTCCGGATTCTCGCCTCGAGGCCGGGGAGCGGCGGGTCGTCGCGAGCAGTCCGGCCTACCTGATGGCTGTTTTTAAAAACTTCCCGTGGCACGTAACGTACAGGTGTACTATACCGTTACAGGTGCGCTATAGTACTGCCTAGTTGCACGTAATTATGTCTTGAGGGACTAATAGCTTCAGGTTTACCCCTAAGGCTCGGATTAAAAGCCTTTTAGGGATACTACTTTCGTCTAGTCGGAAAATAAAAAGGAAATTCCGTTCTCTTACATTTTTGAAGCAATTTTTAAATCCCGTCTCTAAAAGAAAGCTCTTATGCAAAGTCCTATCTTGTTTGCTACTGATTTAAAAGGTCGATGTGGGCAACTTCATTTCCGTCACCGCAAAGTGCTTCGCCAATAAACATTGACATGTTAAATCTCCAATCGTTTGATAAAAGTCAACTTGTTTCCGGTTTCAATTCCGCTCGTTCTTTAGATCCCATGCTTCAGATCTTTGCTGTATCCGGATTTCGGAATTTTTGGATAAGTATAAAAAGGTATCAGAAATAACGGCTCAAACAAGATACGCAAAACGCCTGAATTCGCTTTTTAATGAACGATCAATCGCCCAATTTTTCGACATCTGCGGTCTTCGTGATCACGAAATCCCAGACGGTCATGTAGCAAAGCGTGGTTGTAGACAAACTGCATATCGCCAGGCCGCAGATCCATCTTCAAATGCAGACGCGGGTCGTTGGCCAGTTCATCGAACAGATCCAACGCTTCAACGTGCTCGGGAGAAAGCCGGGGCGCGTCGTCAAAGCGCTGGGCGCTGTCCACATAGTTACGTTGATACAGCGGCGTCAAATATCCCTCATGCCAGCTCAACACAGGAATCTCGAAATAGGGCTTCTGACCCTCTGGCACTTAGTGACCAACCGGTGTGATGCCCCCAGTATCCCAGCCCCGCTAAAACGCACAACACGAGCAGCGTCGGTACCAATCGAAACACGCTTCCAGCGCGCCTCAGTAACGACGTGCTGGATCGCCTGCCGTCTGCAGGCGGCGCTACTGGCGCGCCGGAACCAACCGGTGCCTTTGCCGGATTGTGCGGAATTGATGCTTCTGTTGATTGAACCATGGCTGCTGCCTTTCTACGGGCGCTCGTACAGCGGCTCTGTGTTGATGGGAGAATGTTACGCTGAGGACGTCCAGAACCAGACCTACGACCCGCGAGTGATCGACGCCTTCTTCGGCGCCCTGCGCGACGAGACCTACGTCGACCGCATGCAGAGCGGCGTGACCGGCGCCCGCGTGCTGGTCATCGACGGCGAGGCCAGCTCGATGGCCGTCACCGAGATGCGCCTGTCCTCGGCCGGCTTCGACGTGATCACCGCGGTCGACGGCGCCAAGGGCTTCGACATGATCTGCAGCGAGAAGCCCGACGTGGTCGTGGCCGACACCGTGCTGCCCAAGCTCGACGGCATCTCCATTAATCCCTATCCTTAATATATACCCACCCAAACACTGATTCAGGGGTGAGAATAAAACTTTGGCTTAAAGAGGAGGCACGTGTGCCTCTGGGAGAGGGTGGTTGAATGCCCTTAGAAAAAAATCTCAAGCGCATACCTTGGAATTCTTGATCAGAAAACATATTCTAGTAGTTATATAACAACCGTCTGATGTCCATACAATTTTCCTGTATTTATCCGTTCAAATTATGCTCATGAGCATGAAAAAAACACACACAGATAATAAATATTAGCTATGAAAATGTTTCTAAAGGCCATACCGCTGTTTTTGCATTCAATAAATGCCTGTCTTGTATATTTTAGCATTAACTAAACTGAATTAAACTTACAAAGTCTGCTTTTCTCCTTTTTTATTCTCTACAGATGCTTTACTCCTAAAATCAAGAAGAGAACTAAATACGCTTTCTGTAACCTCCTATTCGATGTATTAAACTTAAACACGCGGCAAGGAGTTCCGAAAAGAAAAAGCTACGGTCCTTCTTAACTTGGCAATTATCAATGAAGAGACAACTAAAACAGAGCTTTGGCATCAAATGTTGCGGACCGTTTCTTCAGGACAATGCCCCACGACAAGCCGGCTTGAAAAATCTCAAGTGCCAGACGCTCCATCAACACGCTTTCTTCTTTGGTCGGAAAACCATATTCCGTCGCGTGGTAGCTTTGATGAATCGGATCATCAGGTGCGTAATCACAATACGAAGACATCTACTTTTTCCTCAGTCCCTGTCATCGTGAACGTTCATGCCGTCCATCATTAATAGTTGGGTTCGGGTTGTATCAACGAACCCGTATACGTTGGCCACCAGTGCCACATGATCCCGGGTCGTGAACGAATGAAGGCGCAGGATTCGAAGTGATTCGTGGCGCCCAGCCCGCTCTTGAACAACACCCAGCGGGCGCCGATCAGTCCTTTGCTGAGGAGCCCCAGCTTTGCATTCAGTGTGATCGGCTTGAGGCACTTGTATTGGAAGTAGACTTCGAGGTGGTCCTGAAGGTTCTCGCCGACCCCCGGCAAGTCTACGACCGGCGCCACACCGACCGAACGCAGGTGGCGCGCGGCGCCGATTCCGGAGAGTTGAAGGAGAGTTGTAGTAATAGTAGTAGCAGTAGTAATGGTAATAGTAGTATATACATAATGCCTTTAGGTTAGTTCAACATTCTCCCATGCACACCTTGAAAAATTCAACTTAATACCCTAATCCGTGTCTCGGACATTTCTGATACGCCCTTTTGACAACCTGAATGTATGTAATGTGTTTCGACTTAGTTCAACATCCCTCTCAGCGTTCCTAAAAAGTTTCACCTTAATACTCTTAGCCTCAGTACTAGTAGTATTCCTAGTTAGTTGTCGTAGCAGGGTACACATAGTGCGACCGCCGCGTCGTGCGGGTGCGGTTGACCGATGCGGGGCGCGAGCTGCAACTGAAGATTGAGCCCCGGGTGGATGAAATTTATGCGCAACTGGAACAGCGCTTGAGTAAACGGCAGTGGCAGGCCCTGCGGTCTGCCCTCACGGAACTGGGAGAAGACCATGGGCATTAAGACGGGAGAAGCCTACCTGGCTTCGTTGCGGGACGAACGTGAAGTGTGGCTGCGCGGTCAGCGGGTGGCGGATGTGACCACCGAGCCGGGTATCGAGCGGGGCTGTAAGATAAGGTCACCGTCAGGAAAAAGACCGTCACGGCCGAATCCATCCGCCAGCGAGCGATCTATGTCTCTCCCCGAGACAAGATGGACACACTGAAACGACTGCTCGAAGTTGAGGATACGGACGGCGTCCTTATTTTTACAAATACAAAGGACTCGACCGTCGTCGTAGCGGAACAACTTGCCGCGGAAGGTCACGCGGCAGTCGCACTGAACGGTGACATGCCACAGAAGGTTCGAGAACGGACGATCGAACAACTGAAAGCTCGCCGGCTGGACATCGTTGTTATACGTGGATAATTCAACAAGACTCGACAGATGGCCATGATAAGCACTAGAAAGAGAGAGAGGGAGGTCTTCTTCGATAATTCGATCGAACATACTTATCTAATGCGATGATATCATAACCTCCGGTATATTCTCGTGCTAAACGAATAGCTAAATCATTTGCTTCAGATCTACAAAATGATTCTCGGAATTTTCAATGGTATTCTTCATGTTATCTCTTACCCAGAATTGGTATAGAAGACTTGTTCGAGACCTTCGGGAAGAGTTTTGACCAATTTTTCTTTGCCTTGTCTTTTCTTTTCCCCCGTGTCAGGTGCGCTCGACCGCTGGACAATATCTATGCCGGTCGGGATGTATAATCTAGGGAACACGTGCTTTCAGAGTGCAGTCCTCCAGTGTCTTCTAAACTGTCGGCCTTTGCAAAAGTATTTCCTTCATGACGTAGGTCATGATCATCAGTCATGTGCCATCTACCGCAGAATGGCAGGCAAGTCAAAACCACCGCCTACTCGGCGAGCATCGGGAAGTGCCAGCATGGCGGCTCGAAAGAAGAGCTTGGACTTCTAAGCTTTCCCAGTGAAGTGGAAAGCGCTCAAAGTACTTGAAAAGGTTGGGGATTTTATATAGTTTACCGCGAATTCTGAAGATTAAAGGGTGCAGCTTAAATCGCTCACGTCCACAATTAAGAGTTTATCTCGGGAAATACTCAAGTAATCTTAAATTTACGGACAATTAAAAACGAGTCCATCATGCAAAAAACTTCAAAATTTTTAACGAAGGCGCTGTTTATATATTTGTAGGATATGAGATCAAATCCTCTTTAATTGCTTGATTTGCAAAGTGGTTCTGCAAACCCATGCCTAACGACTATTTCAACCCGACGGAAAAGCTGGATCTTTCGCCGCGCGTAGCCGACGAGGTGAAATACACTACCTGCTATATGTGCGCCTGCCGTTGCGGCATCAAGGTTCATATGCTGGATGGCGAGATCCGTTATATCGAGGGCAATAAGGATCATCCGATCAACAAGGGCGTGCTCTGCGCCAAAGGGTCCGCCGGCATCATGAACCAGTATTCGCCGGCGCGGCTGACCAAACCGCTCAAGCGCGTCGGTGAACGGGGTAAGGGGGCTGCGGAAAGTCGACAGTGCTCTCGATGGCAGCCGGCCTCAACGAAATTACAGCCGGCGGTATCATTCTGGACGGCAAGGAAGTCACAACGGCTGGCCCGGATCGCGCCGTCGTGTTTCAGGCGCCGTCGCTGTTCCCGTGGCTGACAGCGAAGGAAAATGTCTCGCTCGGTGTCGATCGGGTTTATCCGCATGCCAGCAAAGCTGAACGCGATGACATCGTCTCTTATTACTTGGACCGTGTTGGGTTGGCTGACGCCATGCTCAAGCCTGCCGCCGATCGCTACCCCACAGGTCAATCTGGACTTGTCCCAATTAAAGATAGGAGCGATGCCGCAATTATTGATAAGGGAAAAGTTAAAAAGAGATGGGCAGAACATTTTGAGAATGTGCTAATCCGTGATAGACTTAAAGGAAAAGATATAGAGAAGAAAGAAAAGGTTTGTGACACTTTGGATGTGAAGGAACGTTTATTTTGTGACGAAGAATTAGTGACAGTACTAAAAGGATAAAAAATAATAAGGCCCCAAGTGCTGATAGTGTGGTAAATTTCTTAATATTGGAGCTTATATGTCTAAAACGGATGAAGTACAAAGACGAATCGCTGTTTATGAGTAGATAATCCTCAGAAAAGCCGGAAATTCCTAAGTGACGACACTCTCCTTAATTAGATTTTCTCGCCAAGGAAGAATGCGGCGTGTGGCACTAATGGATCTCATTATATTGCACAGTAATTGTACGGATGTACGTAATTACTCAAGTATTGCCGGTGTTATCGCCGAAGGCAGACTGTTTCTGTACGTCATTCAATTATTACATTATACTTTATACTACAGTTCTTTATTCAGCGAAACGGAGCGGGTGCAGGACACCAACAATCATCGCCTGAACGGCAACTGGGACCGGTTCGTCACCGAGCGCCTGTTCTGGTCGCCGTTCTTCGGCGAATACTACAAGGACCCGTTCCGCAACATCGCCCACCGGGCGACGGTGGGCGGCGGCCTGGGTTATCAGCTCGTCGACACCAGCCGCACCGAACTGCGGGTCAGTGCCGGCCCGGCCTTTCAGCGCAGCTGGTACCAGGAGGTGGAGGCCGGCGAGTCCGAAACCGAATCGAGCCCGGCGCTGGTGAAATGTGATCGCCCCGGAATCACCCTGGGTGATTTCGGATGCTGGTGTGCCGACTTCATCCGAGGCCTGAATCACCATCACGTTTGTTTCGTGCTGATCGGGTTCGGTGCCACGAATCAACGATGCGATCGTCTCGGCCTCGCCGGCGGCGAGTTTCACGGCCGGTTCGATCGAGAATGCTCCCGCAAAAACCAGACAGAAGACGGCAAAAGGGCGGCAAGTGGCGATCATCGACGGATCAACGACAAAGGTGGAACGAACCGTACCACTGGTATGATTTGAGTGTAGGGGCTTTAAGACGAAAGTACCGTTTTAATTTCTGTTCGAATGATCCATTAAACATCTCTCTATAATGTTCTAGTAACCCGCTAGCCCTTGTTGAAAAATAAGAAAAAAAAAATCAAAACGCGTTTTTCAACTTTTGGTTACTAGGGGCTGTGGTTTGCTCTTTACTAGGCTGCAGCTGCTGCTGCAACCATGATAAACAGTGTAAGAAACACTTCTGCTATTCCATCCACTGGGGTCTCTGAGCAGGAGCGTGTGAGGCTGGAACCCCTCTTGACGATAAACGTCATTGATACCGCCTTGTCAGGTATCGGAAAGGAGCAAGGGGTTATGCGTCGGGATCCCAGCGACGTGATCAAGGTGAACGACTTATATTACGTTTGGTATTCTAAAGGGAAGATAGCTCCCGGCTATGACGCGACGGTTTGGTACGCCGCTTCGCCTGATGGGATTAAGTGGACGGAGCAAGGTATGGCGCTGGCTAAAGGAGCGCCCGGAAGCTGGGAGGGAGAAAGCGTATTTACGCCCAACATTCTCGTGGCCGAGGGGAAATACTGGAAAGGCTTCAACGGAAGTTCTATTTTATGGCACATGTCTCCTTCTTCATAGACCAAAAAGGAGGAAAACACAATGTCCCCAAGCTATAATTCAACAAGATAATCCTAATCCTGTCATTTTTAAGTAAAACGAGACCTGGCCATTCTGTTGGCACTGTTAGCAAAGCTGCCTCCAAAATTAATTTTTATGTGTAATTTACCTTCAACCCCCGTTCTGTTGAAGCGCAAGAGACTTGATCCAGCCCTCCTTTTTGGCACTAGCTTACTTTTTTCTTTCGCTTGGCCGATACGCCGGGTCTGACCCGCGGTCCCGTTCGCGACAAGATGGGTTTGCGCTCGACCCCGATGAGCGATGTCGTTCTGGATGATTGTTTGGTCCCGGAAGAAAACCGGTTGAGCGGCGAAGGCGCAGGACTTGGCCTGTCCAACCATTCGCTGGAGTGGGAGCGCTGTTGCATCCTAGCCAGCCAGCTGGGCGCCATGCAGCGGCAGTTGGAGGTGTGCATCGCATATGCACGCGAAAGGCAGCAGTTCGGGCAGCCCATCGGCAAATTCCAAGCCGTGGGGTCATTCGAATTATGGGCCAGGAAATCTAGTCGCAGTTCCTGAGGGTCTGATTAACGCACCTTCGGCTTATACCCCGCCTATCACCACATCACAGCACCACCGTCGACAACGATGGTTTGGCCGGTCATGAAGTCGCTTTCCGGTGCTGCAAGGAATTGACAGGCACCGACCAGATCATCGGGTTCCTCGGCGCGTTTTATCGCCCGGGACTGCGCGCTGGCGACGCGGCGTTCTTGCTGCGTCGCATCGGCCAGCGCCCGGCTGATATCCGTGTCGGTGTCATGCCCAGCAGGATTAGGAAGACATTGACCATCAGCAAGATCAGCAATGGACTGGAGAAGGTGCCAAGCAGCAGGTCGGTCAGTTCCTGCGGCACGCGCTCGAAGGTGAAGATGCGGCTGGCGACGAAGGAGAAGACCAGGATGATCATGATCAGGCCGGTGGTCGTCGCGGCGTGGATCATCGACTCGCCGATCTTCTTCAGGCTCAGTTCACGGTAAACGAAGAGGCCCACCGGGATGGCATAGACGACGGCCACGGCGGCGGCCTCGGTGGGCGTGATATTTTCTAATTTGATAGTGTTTTTTCTATTGTCTAAATTTTTTTGATGTGTATATAATTTGAAAATTATCTAAATCACAAAGTTGATTTTCTAGATTAGTAAAAACCCGTGGCACTCTCTCCACAGGTAGTAATATTTTCAAACCCACACAAGTTGTAATATTAGTTCAGGAAGAAATTGTAGAAACCTTGAAACTGCTCGACTATGTTACAAATCTCTAACGAAAGGCAGTGGTGGCATTGATGCGACTCTGCCACACGTCTGGATCTGCCAAATTACTCCACCGGTCTCGCGTCTTGGACATGATCACCGACTTGCTCTTCGACCGCTTGTGGCCAGGCCGTGAGCGCCGTGAGCTTTCGCCGGACATCTTCAACCGACAGACACAGCATGCCATCAGCATCGGCACAACCCCAACACACACACACACACACAAAGACAAAACTCGTTCCACTCACTCACCCGCAAACCGGCCATTCTGGCCGCGTCCGCAAACGACGAGCGCACCGTGGATCCGTAGTACTCTGAGTCGGCAATGGACGAGTCCACGCTGGGCCGCGGCTTGGTCTTCGGCATATTTGACGACGGCGTTGATGTCGTGGTTCGGGTAGATGTCGGCACCGTGGACTCGCACTTCACCGAACATGTCGGCGACAGATTTGCCGGATCCAGCCACGTCGATCAAGTTGTCGACAGGTCGTTGGATGCGCTGTTTGTTCTCATTCACGGTCTTGATCTCGAGACCGATGAAATACTCGCCAGGTTGAAGGCAGCGGACAGCCCGTTGTCGAGAGGCTCTCTTTGAACCTTGGAGCATCGCCATATCGCGGTGGTTCTTTGTCTTCGGCATCGATCATGACAGCAACCTCATCTGTCATTTTCTTTTCATAGCGCTTACCGGCAGCAAAAGCCTTTGGATGTGGCCCATGGGTAAAGCCTGAAGGGTGAAAAGTCATCATGCCAGCCTTGATGTTATCTCGGCTGAAAAAATCACCATCATGATAAAAGATCACTTCATCATAATCGTCATTATTATGAAAAAAAGGCACTTTCAGAACTTCTGGATCACTTTCGATTGGCCTTGGACAAAAAGTACAAACCACGAAGCGATCGCTTAAAAAAGTCGTATGCTGAGCGCGGCTAGCGCATAGCTGAGAATGCTAATTGCAATGTGTGGCTTTGAACTCATGGCGACTCCTGTTGCGGTACCGGGCAATTTGCACACCTGAGGCTCAGGTTTGCCCTTTCAATTTATGCACTCTTCTCAGCGCTGCGCAACTCTACAAGATCCCAAAGATTTCCGTAGAGCTCGCGAAATACGGCGACCGTACCGTACTCCTCGGTTGATGGCTCGCGTGCAAATTCAATACCGCTGCCATTGGTGCAGTTTAATGTTGCTCGCTGTCTTTGTAAAAAATAATATAGCTGTTCTTAACCTGGAAGGCCTGGACGACAATTTTGGATCGAACTAGACTACAACTAATTTTGTAGTTCAAAATAGAATATCAAATATTGCATTGAATATGAAATGTCAAATTACAACAATACCAAAAATAATTTTTATTCCTTTATTGTTCTTTCACAATAGTTTTATTGTCTCTTTATAATCGTAATGAGCCATGATATTGTTTGGCAAAAAGTAATATAGACGTTCAAAACGAGGATGGCGCTAAGATTGAAATGAAATAGGCGATTCATTGCAGTTTGATCTTATCAATGAATTCATTAATGAACATTAAAGAATTCATAATGAACTTATTTAATGAACTCTCCTTGTTTTGCTGTTGTTTTTTGTCCATTTTATGAAGCAAATGCTTTACATGTTAAGAGTTTAAATGTTTATGTTAATGTGATCTTTTCATAATACACCTCATACAGGCCATTGAGCCTTTGTGGAGATTTGTAGATTGTTGTGTAACTATTTTACTGTTAAAGGGAAAATAAATCTAAAAATCTAAATCTAAAAAAAATTCCTTTACAATGTCGCGGATGCGAACGTCGACTTCGTCTTTTCGCATGCAGCGCAGAAATGTCTGTTGTGGATCCAGTGCCGTAACAACGGCGCGTCCCGCACGAACATGCGTCCCATCTGCAAGTTCGACGCCCTTGCATTCCCCGTTTTCTATAATGAAACGATCAACCGTTGCACCCGTCAGCACTTTTCCGCCGTTGTCATCAATATAGCGTTGCATCGCGACGGACAACATGCCGCTGCCGCCTTCGGGAATTGCCTGCCCGTAGTAGTGAATACTCGGCATCAGCAAATCGAGCCGGTGAAGGATTGCGGTCTCTGGAAGAGTTCGCACGATTCGTCTTGGATGACGCGGCCGCGACTTCCGAGCTGAAATCGATGCGCCACCAGTTGGCGGCGACGTTGGGGTTGCTACCGCGCGAACGGATGCTGGCTGCGCGGGACACCGATCAAGATGTGGGAACGGCGATCTCACAAGAAAGCGAATACCGGCGTGGCTGTGGGGCGGACGTGATCGCAGCGGCCGCCGCTCGGACACAGCAATCGCTGCGAGTGCTGGAGGAGTCAAATGATCATTTGATGTTAATACTTTACAAAAAGTTTGACATGTTTATTTAAAGATGTTTCTTTGCTTCCGATTTAGTAAGAAAGTTTAGATCCTTTTCCAAGAAGTAAGCAATTTTCTTGTCCTTTTTTAAAAGTAAATGTTGTGGCCTTTCAATGTAGCCACATTTTGATCATTTAAGTCAGTTAGTTATTACACTACCCAAAATAATGAGGAAAATTCAACTAATTATCAAAATTAGTTAAGTTTAGCCATACAATTTTTCTTTCAATTAATTATTTGGGCAATTCGGACCTGAAAACCCCTTTTTTTAAATAGGCCAGAAGAGGAAGGAGGATTGGATTGAAATCAAGTAGTTGTGAGCATCAAGCCATGGCTAATTCTAGAAAGAGGCAAGACCGATAGTCCGAGTGAGTGAGAGGGAAATCTGGCATAAGCCCTTTTTAGGATTGTATAAAAATGGATTGTTTAATCGCCTAAATATTGGTGATTTATTTTAGATGAAAGTAAAAAGGATAATTATCTAACAAAAGTCACATATATTTAGTATTACAAATATTTTGGTCATCTTTAGCCTTAGCAGTAGTCTTTTTCTTAGGAGCTGCCTTAGCTTTCTTTTTCTTCTTAGGCTTATATTCTTCTTCTACAAGCTCAATAATTGAAATAGGAGTGTTGTCTCCCCTTCTAAACCCAAGCTTAGTTATTCTTGTATAACCACCTGGACGATCTTTAAACCTTTCCGCAAGCTCATCAAAAAGCCTTTTGAGAACTTCTTTATCTCTCACATAGGCTGCAGCCTGTCTTCTTTTGTGCAGTGTTCCCTCTTTTGCAAGAGTTATAATCTTCTAGGTGCCGCCGCACGGGCTTGGGAATACGTGGAAACAGAGGCCTGAGAACAGGCGTCGGCATCTGGAGCGCAGCCGGGACTCGCGAGCCATGGTGTTATGCTCCTGGAACAGGATAATGGGGTGCAGCCCGCTCTGCCAATTGACGCAGGTCCGCAACGTCAAGTACGGTTTGGGGCGCTCCCGCAAGGCCTGCCTCTACAAGTGCGCGTCCCAGGTTGTCTGAGTCGATGATAGCGTTGGGCACGAGGCGTTTGAGGAGCGGGTAGAGGGGCGATGTAATGTTCATTGGTGAAAAGGTGGTACGAAGGGATGATGCCTATGCAGTCCAAAAGGAGTATCTCTCATGACGTAAGCTACCTAAAGGCATGGATGCGAGACAATGGTGGTTACGGTTGCAGACATTGAATCGATACTTACCCTATTTGTTTGCAACAGAAGAGGAATTGAAGGAATGGTACCCAAAAGCCACATTCAAAGAGCTATGGACAGAAGGAACCTTGTCCAATCAGGAGTTGAAACATATTGTACTACACAACGTACCCACAGCATGGTTTGAGGCCTTGTTAGGTTTAATGAATCTTTAAAATTCAGCTTCAATGTTTATTCCAAAGGAGTGTTCAAAGAACCAATTATATAATTTACAATATTTTCTGGGATGACAAAATCATTAAAATTATTTAGAAAAAAACTGGCTAAAACCATGAGATTTTGGTAAAACAAGAAACATTGGCCAGTTTACTATAGGCGAGCACAAATATTGAGACGTCCGAAAGGCGAGACGCCATAGAGACCGCTCCTTCCCTATTTAATTTTTATTCATTTGGGTGTTCTCTGTGCATGTCATCAGCCCGGACCGCGCCGCCGCTATGGGGCTGGCCTATACCGATTTGGACACTATTTTCGCCAAAAGCGATGTCGTGTCCCTGCATCTCGCCTTGACGCCGGAGACCGAAGGGATGGTGACGGCGGATCATTTGCGCCGCTTGCGTGACGGGGGTCTGCTGGTGAACACCGCGCGCGGCGGCCTGATCGCGGAGGATGCGCTTATGGCGGAACTGGCATCGGGCCGGATTTCGGCGGCGCTGGACGTTTTCCACCAGGAACCCTTGCCGGCCGATCATCCCATTTACGTAACGCCCTTGAAGGCATATCCGGAACCGTTATTTGTCAAGATTATCGCGGACAAACTGTGCTGGCTGCCCATGAGCCTATCTCTCCCTTGGGCTTAGGCATAGTCAGTAAAATTGATATTAATGAAATCAGAGAACCCTTTATGAAAGCCGGCATTATTGCTGGGCTGATTACACTATTACTGATATTTCTCGGCACATTCTTAATACAACGCATTACGGCACCACTGCTTAGCGACCTTCATGAAGGCGAACTCAAATACCGCAATCTGTTTAACTTTTGAGACAATTACCATTTAAAACTGGCCAAGTGTTGATAATTTCCACGTTAATCGTTGCAGTTAATCAAACACTATTTCAGCAGAAGGATCTCTTTTTCTGTCATATTTTTTTTATGCTTTACTATTACTACAGTATAATGGAAATAATATTTATATATACATATATTTTAATAAAAACTGCAATAGTTACACCAGAGAGAGAATAGGCACACCTTTCATACGAAAAACGTGCATGAGGAGTTTTTTTTTAGACAATTACCATTTAAGAATGGCAAAGTGGCTTGCTTTCGCTCGTTCCCAGCAAATTCTTGATGATGGCGATATTCGAGCCAGCCGGGTTGATGACATAACGGTCCTCGTCCTGGAGCGCAGCCTTGTCGGGATCGCGCGTGATCTCCTCTGCCTTGAAACGCTTCTGGCCGAGCACATAGGCGGTCCCGCCGTCGGCCGAAAAGGCGATGTCGACCGGGTCGGCAATGTCGAATGGGTCGGATCCGCTGTCTGGATCGGCATTTAACGGGAAGGTGAAGGCCAGATTGCGCTGAACGCTCCACTTGCCCTGTCCAACTCCCCCCGATCTGGCTTGGATTTAAAATATGAGCTCTGAAGCAAAAAGTCCTTGTAAATATCAATTTTTTTTAAGACGATCTTCCGTTCGTAAGTTACAAATACCTCATTTTTCTAATGTTTTCGCCATTACCCCCTCCCCCAACTCTCCAAAGAGAGCGGATCTGGTCCGGTTATGTCAGTAACGTATCTTAGACCTATGATTATTTTTTTTGCCAAGTTTTATCCTGATCTCTCCACTCTAAGCCATTTCTAAGATTTGCGACCCCCCTCCCCCTTTCCATCCTTATCCACCATCTTTCTCTCTTTCCTCCAACTATATCCCTCACCTTCCTTCTCTTTCATCCATTTCTTCGCCTGTCCTGCCTTCATAGCCACCTCTATTGGCTGATGGTCTCATCCTACCACGTCCATAACATAAAAATCCAAACATTTTCCCCATAGCCTCCTATCAACCAGAATATAATCAATCACACTAGAAAAGCAGATGGAAATTTACTAAATGTTTTCCAGAGAAACTGCTTACGGATTGTTCTGGTTACCCGGCTGACTGACTGTCGATCTTCGCGGTGGCGCTGGCCGGCACCGACTTCAGGCTGGACGGGGCGACCAACATGGCCGACGGCATCCAGTTCAGCGAGTTGATCCTGCCCGCCGCGGTGCTGATCCTGTACGACTTCGGCTATGTCGCGCGCATGACCCGGGCCTCGATGGCCGAGGTGATGACCACCCACTACATCCGCACCGCGGTGCTGAAGGGCCTGCCCTACCGCCGCATCATCACCAAGCACGCGCTGCGCAACGCGCTGATCGCGCCGTTCACGGTGATCATGCTGCAGTGTCTCGCGCACGATTCCGCCGAGCGTGAGGAACGAGGTCGAGGCGCGCTCGAAGGGGTGCTGCGAGTTCCCTGGTTGCACCAACCGAGGTTACCTCGAGTTCCACCACGTGCGCGGGCGCGGGCGCGGGCACGACCCCGACTGGATCCTGCACCTGTGCTGGGGCCACCACCGCGCACCGCACGAGGGCGCCCTGAGGATCGAGGGCTCGTGGCTTACGGGGCTGAGCTTTAGAGCTGACGGACGAGCAGTACGCCGTGCTGCGCGAGAAGGGCACCGAGCGCACATACAGCTCACGATCACGCTTGTTACGTTCAGGATCCACATACTTGATGGCTTGCAGGTACTCGGCAGCCTTGAGATCCTCACCTACTCCATTCTCATCCCCGATTCTGCTCATTGCTTCTTGTAAGTCATCTATATATTCTTGTCTTTCCTCTGTGCTTTGTCTCCGCAACATTTCTGCAAAGGGTCCTTGGGTTCCATCAGCATTTGAATTGAACAACTGGAGATAATGAATTTTGTTCCCAGCTGCTGCCTCCTCTTTACTGAGTACTCGTTTCATGTATACTTTTTTTTTACACACAATAGTTGAAAGAGACATATTCACATTCACAGTTAGTCTTCTCAGGCATGTAAGCCTTTTGGAGTAGAATGGAGAAAATACATTTGAGTTCTATAGAAATAATACAAATTTCTATTTTCTTGGATCAATATCTTACCCCACAAATGCTTACCATATTGTGTATTTGACCAACAAGTCCTTCTCTTCATTTTCCAAAACTAGTACTGTTAAATTATTATAAATTCATTATTGTGGTTGATGCTATTTATTACACTTGTCTATGGCCCGGCAGACCCCCGAAATGCAGCAGCAGCGCCTCGGCCATCCGGATAGATCGATGGCCCCGATTCCCACTGCCCATAAGAACAGCAATTAGTTCCGCGGTAGTAAGCGCTTGCTCACCTTGAGCTAACAGGCGCTCCCTAGGGCGTTCTAAGCCACCCGATCCTGGTTCTGGCATGGCATGCTCCATCACTTCACTCACCACTGCCGCCGCACCTGGGTGGCAAAAGCCGGGCGCAACCCACAGCAGGGGACTAGGCGCGGTGGTAAGGTGCGCCTCTTTGATTCTCGGGTAGGACCGGCAGTTACAATAATTTTTTTTCCAGTCAAATCGTCCTTTTGACGCAATTGGCAAATAATTTCTTTTAAAATGGTTTCTAATTCGGCCAACCTCCCCTTTCCTTCAGCTCCGCAAGCCAGCTTTCCATATTCTGGTTCTACAATGTAAATACCACGAGACCTTAACTTATTAATATTATCTATGACCGCTGGGTTGGAATACATTTTATCGTTCATGGCTGGGGCAATCAAAACTTTTCCTGAAAATGATATAAACAATGTGGATGCATTTTCACGACGAAAATATAACAGTTCGAAATAGGGATGAAACTTTTCAATTGACAGTGAAACAAATATATATTTTTAAACTGAATATTTCGAACGCATATACAGTGTCCATCATCAGCAGTAAACACTGTATATGTGTCTGAAATATTCAATTAAAAAATATTATGTTTGTTTCACTGTCAATTGAAACGGTTCATCCCTATTTTGAACTGATATATTTTCGTTCGAGGAAGAAAAAATCAATTGGATCTAGAATAGTTTTGAGGATAATTTTGCGTGTGCACGCGGTCGGTGACGTCGACGAAGTCACGCGCCTGTTCGCCGCGCACATCGACGCCGGCGTGCGTCATTTCATCATCAATCCCTGCGCCAGCCCGGATGTCGACCAGACCTTGGAGCGCTTTGCTGCCGAGGTCCTGCCACGCCTGCGCGGCGTGCGTTGAGCCGGGCGCGCAGGCGCCGGCAGCCCGGCCTATAGTGCGCGTATGAGCGAGAACGCCAACGCCGCCGTGGACCGTGCCGATGTCGAGCGCGCGAGCGACGCCATCATCGGCATCGTCAGTCTACATTTCAGAAACCTGAAATGTCAAATTCACCTAGCGCAAGATTTTCCAAGGAAATTTTACCCCCGGAAACTTCCCTCCCAATGAAACATTCTCCCCGTAGAAAACTGCTCTTCCCACACATAAAAATGTTAGTATACTTCCCAATAAAATAATATGTGATTACAATGGGCAAATTTCCAAACTTCTAGCTCTTTCCCAAGAGGCTGTGGAGGGTCATGGTGTCTCCAAAGGCATAGTTACTAGATCTGGCAAAAATTCTTTAATCAAATCTCAAAATCTGTATTCCGTTCGAGTTGGACGATTCAAAATCTGAAATTTTTGGTCGGGCGGGGGCGTTGCGGCGGCCTTACGGCGGTTGCCTGTGTTTTACCCACCAGTCTGTTGGTTGAGTGATGATGATGTTGTGAGGCACACATTTTTGGACAAGCCTGTGCCAAGCATGCCAGGGCGGCTACGCCTCAACTACTCCACCCACCGTTGTTGACCAGACCCAATCACGCCTACCGCTTTTATCGGTCATCGATGGACGGTCTTCTCGATCAGGTCCATCTCACACAGGGAAAAATGAATGGCCGGGATACCGGTTCCCAAAGCGAACGAAAAGGAATTGGCCCCTGGAAACCGCTGAAGACGAAGGCTGCCAATGGGCTGAATTCCACTCAACAGAGACATTTGAACGACCTGATCGAACGCTATACCGCCAAAACAAAAGGCTCCAAAAAACTGACCGCCGCGCAACGTCTCCACCTGGCTGATCCTCGCGCCATATCCGGTTTTAAATCTACCTGGAAAGAGATGATTTACCAGGTGGCAATGGAGCGTTCCGCCGGTTCGCGGATGTTGATTTTGCCGCCGACAATTATTTCTCGGTTATGTAGTTTCAAGAGCCGATTTTGATTGAACGGTTTTGGTGTGAATCCAAATTGGACTAATAGGTGTGCCAATCGTTATTGCGCACGATGCTTCGTCCAATCGATTTCGTCAATTCGGGTTTTACGATCCGAGAGGGCAGATTGACAAAGTCAAAGTATTTGGGATAGCCGTTTTTGTATTGAGCCAGCGCCTGTTTAAGGTTCTGCCCCTCTTTTAGATTGATTACAGAAGGCAGCATCTTTCGTGGACGCCGAAACGATCCGAACAATCCGGGCGGCGAGGCGATGCTTGACCTGCAGTACATCATGCTCGCCCGCAAGGCCCGCACAGCTTACCACTACACGCCTGGAAGGTAGGTCGCGGCTGTTCGACTCGTTTCTCAATCATCCTCACAATCCTTTCACGGGGCAAACGCAGGAACCAAGAGCCAGGGATTCAGCCGAATCAGGAGCCGTTTCTGGAGTGGGTGCTAAAGGTGCAGCAGCAACAGGATCGTAGGTCATGAAACACCACCGGCCTTGCCGTCTTCCCTCTCGATGAGCGAATCCTGGTGAAGCATCTGCTGGGCTACGCGATCCGCGGGGAGCCGCCGGGCTCGGAGTGGCACTACCACTCGAGCTACTTCGACCTCTATCGCATCCTGCGCGATCTCGACGGCGTGCCCGTGCGGTACCGGCTGCGCCAGCTCACCGAGGCGATCGGGGCTCGCTGGGAGCCCTTCGAGTACTGGGGACACGGGCAGGAGGTGCCCTTCATCTCGATCAAGGCCACGCCGGCCGAGGCGGCGCGCTGGGGCCACCTCTGGCTCCACCGTTCCAGACCCACGGTGGCCAGATTGACGTTTCCAACCGGGAAGGCAAAGGTAATCTGTACACCGTCACCCTTCCGATCAAGGGCGTGCAATGAGTACGGAAACTCCGGTACAACCGGAAACATCGCCCGAGCCTGCAAAACCAAGGAAAAGAACAATTCATTCGGATGAACCTATCCCCTCCCTGAAAAACCGCATGGAACGTATTTTATTTCGTTCCTTTCTTTCGCTGACGATAGTCAGTCTGGTTCTCTTTCTCGCACTGCTGACCAGCTTTTTAAATACTGATTGACATCAACGAGTTCTATAACCACTGATTCAATGCGATCGTCCATCATAATAAACAACAATTAAATAATAAAGACTCCAGGCCATGGGGTCCTTATAAGAATCAATTACAATTATAACATCAAATAGAAAGATACAGTTAAAGCTATGAATGATTAGAAAAAACTCAAAACGAACATGAATTAATGAATGATCCAGTCAAACTTCGAACGAAGAGAAGCAGCCACAAATACCATTAGAGCTACATTCCTTCTGGAGTCTCTAAAGGCCTTTGCATTAGTCCACCCAAGGATAAGGTAAGAGGCTTCAGTCCTCGAGCATGATGTTGATTGTCGAAATGAGCGACGGAATAGACTATGCCCACCCTTCCATCCCCCTCGGAAGGCAGGCAGACTCAGGTTTAGGGTACGATCCGCACTCGCACATACATGCGTAGCTTCTCCTCTAGAGCCCACACGTAGGAACAAGGCGGCGGAGGGGAATCCGCTGGCGGCCTATCCCGACTCTAGGATTCCTTGCTTTACCTTTCGCGACGTGCACCGTACACACTGAAGACTGAAGCGGTCCGCCCCACCCTCCTGGGCGGCGATGGCGTCGTCAACGGTGGCGACACAGACTTCCAATAGAGGTTCTGGCGGGGAATTCATGATTGGTCCTGAAAGGATGGCCGAGCAAGCAATTGGGCCAATTTACGCTTTCGCCGCTTGTCGAAAAAGCCATGATGGAATATCGTGGACAGCTGTTATCAGGGATTTGCGGCCGCTTGCAGCCTTAACTGCTAAAGAGCTGAAGTCTGTTTGATAAGGATCAAACGACTTGTCCATCGACTCGCTTCAACACTGTTTAAAGCATGCTGGTATCCGTACACAAACCAAAGTTGAGATTGTGTATATTGATGCGGAAGCGATTGAGAAAAAAGGCACGAAAAAGCTAGAAAATATCGATGCAATACTCATTCCAGGTGGGTTTGGTGAGCGTGGCACTGAAGGCAAAATTGAAGCGGTGCGTTATGCACGAGAGCATAAAAAACCATTTCTTGGTATATGTCTTGGTATGCAGCTTGCAGTGGTTGAGTTCGCACGTCATGTTGCAGGCCTTGCGCATGCAAATTCATCAGAGTTTGATCTTAAGAAATCTATTAGTTTTACACAAAAACTCGGAAGTTAAAGAATCTTAGCTTCAACCTCATGTAACTTATAATTTATATTTATAATTTATGGGCTTCTTTCTTTAGTTATAATTTAACCGAGGGAAATGTACCTAGATTATATTAAAACTAGTTCAAAATTTAAGTTGTAATAGGACATGAACCGACAATTAGCTGGGTAGTTTGATTTGATTGCTTAGCCATTACAACATTTAAGGTAGTGACGCAACTTTGAATTTCTGGGGATTACCCTCAGCAATCCTGCAAATGTTTATAGACCGCCGATCGCGATACTTTGGCGCCTTTGCCAAATGCAACCATCGCAATCGAGATGGACATCGACATCTGCAGTTCCCGTATGCTCGTAGGTGAAATCGTTATGGAAATCACAAATCTACACGCGAATCGATGCGCGTTCAAGCAATTTCGAGGAGCATCGCGACCGCCAATCACAAAAGATAAACCAGCCATCGCTCGCGGGGCTTATGGTCTCCGTGTCCTCCTGACCGGGGGGCTTCCAGACAGCCGGGCCAATGGGCTGGGTTAATGTCGACGAACGAGAACACGAAACGTAAATTACTCATCGTAGATGATAGTCCGACGAATTTGGCAATCATGGAAGAAATCCTCGATGATTATGAGTGCCGAAGCGCATCATCGGGCGAAGAAGGTCTAGAAATCGCCGATCAATATGCGCCAGATATTGTCTTTTTGGATATCGAAATGCCGGGTATAGATGGGTATGAAACCTGTCGTCGTTTACGGGAAAACCCGAAATTGAAACATACCAAGATTATTATGGTTTCAACGAAGGATAAGGTCGTCCCGAACCAGCCAGTTGTGTTTCGTGCACGGCCGCGTGATGCCGACCGTGTCACACTCCTGGAAACCATCGGAACCGATCAGCGATGTCGGCACCTGCCCGGTGATGCAGACCAGCGGGATCGAGTCCATCAGGGCGTCCTGTAGCGCGGTGACCGCGTTCGTCGCGCCCGGACCGGAGGTAACCAGCAGAACCCCGGCCTTGCCGGTCGAGCGGGCATATCCCTCGGCGGCATGGCCCGCGCCCTGCTCGTGGCGCACCAGGATGTGCTCGATGTCCTCCTTTCAATTATTGTGGCAGGCGGTTCCAACTCAAGACGGTACTCATGCTAGCAGATCAGTTACTATCGAGATTGGAATATGTGCATACCAAGTCCTTTATTCATCGTGATGTCAAACCTGACAACTTTTTGATTGGTCTCGGTAAGCGACAGTCGGTTATTCATATTATTGACTTTGGATTAGCCAAAAAGTATCGTGATCCACGTTCCCATCAACACATCCCGTACCGTGAGAACAAGAACTTGACCGGAACGGCCCGTTACGCTTCCATTAATACACATATTGGTGATGAGTCCTTGCCGGAAGACAGCGTACGGAATCCGGACGGAACACTCGGTGAATGGCCGCGCTGGCTGTCCGAAGGTAAACCCAGTCCAACGGGAAGAGTGACATTTAGTACACAGCGCCAGTGGAAGGAAGATGACCCCTTGGTCGAGTCCGGTTTACTGGGACCGGTTGTCTTGCTACGACAACTTAATCGAAAATAGCCAGGTCAGGGTGCTCGAAAGGCTCGGCGCGATACATTTTTACTGACGACGCCAATGTGTCGCTGGCTGGAGCCAGCTGGTGGTTTGTTTTCTTTCAAGCTCTTAGTCAAGCAGGCTATAGGAAACATATGTTTTACCTGAGCTGTCATTAAAACCGCCTATGAGTCTAGGTCCAAATATTTTCAATTTGAGAAAAACGAAAATACTGGCGGGCAAACTTTTCGGATTATTTTAGAACGAAAATTAGGTGAAAGTAACTATAGGGTATGATAGTAAAATTGCTCTAATGTCAGTGAACTAGAATGGAATAAGAAATTCGTCAAAGTTAGATTAGTTTGACAAGTGTCAGGGTGATTTTTGCTATTACTACTACCACTAATACTATTAATATTACCACTGGTAATAATAGTGCTACTACTGTCACTGCTATTACAACTGTGCCTAAGGATTTGAAGGTGAAATTTTCGGGGAATTTTGAGAAGGAAAGATGAATTGAATTACAACACAGCGTCTGTATGCAGGTTTTCAAAAGGGCGTATCTGCAATATCTTAGGAACAGTTTCGTGTGTGAAGTTGAAACTAACCGGTCTTGCTGTTGGGGATGTTGAACTTACCAAAAGACAGTATTTTCATTCTAACGCTGTGAAAACCATACTAGTATTTTCTAATGATTTCAGTAATGCACAAAGGGCACTCAGGGCTTAATGAGTTTGGCGGCCAGGAACACTGCCCTTATTCATGGTAAGTTATGGTCGTTTTTAAATTAGTTTCGTTGTTTACTCTAATTACTGTTTGCGTAAGGCTTCATTTCTTCATTAACAATCGATTATGTTCGCTTTGTTTTGATACTTTATATGGTTTTATATATTATATTGTTTTATATTTTATATTGTTTATATATTATATTGTTTTATATTTATATTGGAGCTGCGCGCCGTTGTCGGCGCTTTCATAGACCGAATAGCCGTCGCCGCCGATCGTCACCGTACCCGTGTTCGACCAGCCGTCCCCGGCATCGACCGTATCGCCCGCATCGCCATCGATGATCAGGCTGTTCTCCGTCCCGGTCAGCGCGTTCGCGCCGCGCGTGGCGGAGAACACCATTTCCGCATCAAGCGTGAGCGTGTTGGCGCCACTGCCGGTCAGATCGAAGCCTTCAATCGCATTGATCTGATCGCCGCGCAGCCCGCCGAGATCGAAGCTTTGTATAAACAGCGGGACATAAATAAGACTACTGCCCAATATTTTAGCTACTTCCTCCCCAAAACGGTCACGTCTATTTTGTAAGACCTCTTCAGCTAATTTTTCACTCTCATCAATAATTTGTCTTACACCAAGAGTCTGGTAGCTTTGTTCTGTCAACAATTTGGATAGAGTTTTTCTTTTTTCCCTCGCCCAGACCTCTATGACATCACTTCTACCGAAAAATAAGGGGACCACAAGATATTCTGCGTCCATGAGTGCTAATTTGCTACTAAGTAATTCTTCTAAGACAATATCCACTGACATTATCTTTTTTCCAGACAATATCTGGAAAAAAGAAATATTATTATTTTAACAGAAATTACATTTTCGCTATTAATACTTCTAATGAAGCGTTGGAGACCTCAAAAATGGAGTGTTTGCATTACTGTATCTTTGTTTAGGGACATCTTTACCATCACGCTCTCTAGACTTGGGTGGTAATCCCTCTTAAAGAGAAAAGATATATAAATTGGTTTTAGATAGTTCTAAATCGATTCACTACAAAGAGCTTTTATTAGCAATATGGGCGCTCGGATCGTCGATGCCGACTGGCATCGAGATCGCGAAGCGACGCCTCGAGGCGCTGGCCTTCATCGCAGAGAAGTACCCGAGCGTGCGAACCGAGGCCTGGACCCTCGGCGAACGGGTGTTCCGCAGCGCGCCGGAGAGTCTCGCCTTGCGATCGCCGTACAAGCGATTGGCGCGCGACCTCGTTTGGCGACGCGTTCACGACATCAAAAACGAGTTCGGCTTCAAGTACGCTTCGGGTAGTGGCTGTAAGCCCGAGAGTCCGGAGATGCGCGTGCGCTACAAAATTTTCACAATGTTTTTTTTACCAAATTTTGCTACACCCCCCCCTCTAAAACCGCCTCTATACATTACCGACAACATTTCGGCGGAGCTTCTGGTCAGCAAGAAAATAGGCTTTATAGATAAGTCATTTATACTACCACCGTTCCAAATACAAAGAATCAAAGAATAAAAAAATAAAAATTGCGAAAATAGAACACAAACAAATGCCCGATAAAATAGAACTAATTCGTGAGAGAATTAATCATTAGTAATATTCGTCTAATGAGAATAATCATTGACATCGTCTCTGTCACACAGCAAGCATCGAACTGGCTGTCGACCCGACTCGAGGAGCTCGGGCGGACAGACTTGAACGTGTACGGGGGAGCGACGCGCCTGTACCCGACCGGGACACTCCACGCTGAGCAGACGCCGATCTTCACTGCACGCACCGAGGCTGATGGCATGCGGGTCGTCGCCAACGTCTCGAGACGAGTCGGTGGCAACTTCACCACCTCGACTCCGGAGCCGGAAGCGGTGCCCGCACCCACACCGCAGCTCACAGAGAACGACGCGGAGGCTGAATTCGTCAAGTGCCGAGATGCCTTGGCTTGTGCCATGAACTGGCTAGAGCCGCCTGAGCCGCCTGATGTGGCAGTAGAGATTCCGGTTGACAAGCTAGCTTGGCTAAATGAGCGCTTGGATGAGGCCACATCACTAGCTGATCGGATTGCTGCCGGGGATGATCTGGAGCTTGATGAAATTCTAGTGGACCCGGACTATTTGCGAGCAGCCGTCGAAAGCCTAGAGGATTTTGGCGGGGAGGGGTCGGAATTTTCTCTCTGTGAAACCATTAGCCGCGTATCCTTTTTTTTCTATGTCTAAAATTTTCATTTGATTTTTAAACTATGTTATAATGCATTTTTTGTTATTTTTGAACAATGGTTTTACGTTTTTTGTTGGGGTTTTTGGTGGCGGAGGGATTATCCTTTTTCCTCAATTTTTCTTCTCTGTACAGAATTTCCTGATTAGTTATAGTACCACTACGCGTTGTAATTTAAGCAGCCAAACTGTTGTATTTCTGGCACCAATCTTAATTGATTTTTTTTTATCACTAGGATAATAAGTAGACAATGTAACTTTTGGAATAGCGGGTTTCATCGCTTCCTTGCTCAAGCCAAGAGCGAAGCAGATTTTTCGAGCCAAATAAGGTTGGACACCTTCAATAGGATCGATTGGTTCCTTAATGATTTTTTCCGGAGAGGATTCGGCGATTTCTTCGATTTCCATTCCTCCCGCCGCGCTGGCGATAATTAAAGAACGGCTGATTTCCCGGTCTATGACAATACTCAAGTAAAGTTCTTGAGCAATATCCATTCCTTCTTCAATCAATACTTTTTTAACTAACATGCCTTCGGGACCGGTGTCTGAAAGAGGGCTTGATTTAAGATGAACTAACGAAAAGATTGGCGAACCTTTGAATGGGAATACTTTAGGTTTTTTTAGGACTGTTTCCTCTTTCAACAGATAATTAAAGTTTGATCTTTTCAATAAATAACTGAAAAAATGTAAACGCATTATTTCCCTCATGAGATTCAGAATGAGTTTATTAGTTATTATGCTGCCCAAATGTCAAGCAAATTTTTAAAGCGAGAGTACAGGCACCTGCCTCATTTCATGTTTAAAAGATTGCATTTCGGTACTTCCGTCGGGCCAGGCCGAGAAGATCACGCTCGCGGCGGGCGGCGCCTCGAGCATGCTCGTCTCGGCGATCCAGTCGTCGGTCGCGTTCTGCCAGACGCAGACCAAGATCGAGGGCCTGCGACTGGACCGCGTCCTCTTGTCGGGCGGCAGTGCGAAGCTCCGTGGACTCCGGGGGATGCTGCGCGAGGCATTGCGGTGTCCCGCCGAGATCTTCGATCCCTGGCAGGCGGTGGACCTCACCACGCTCCCCGGCGAGGACGCCGAGCAGCTCGAAGAGATGCGGTCCATATTGCGACGCAAAAACACAGCGACAAGATAACCAAAATGTGTTCCAAGGTAAATAAAAGCACGGCATTATTTGCGAATGGCCTGAATGCAAGATTTGTATCTTGATGCAGAAGTAGCCATCTTTGAAAAATATTTATTTCTCGTGTCCTCACTAGCTATACTTTTGGTTTACAATAAATTTCTTTATATTTCTGCTTTTTAGTAAACACACATTAGTGCTTAATCAAAGAAGTATGTATCTGAAAAATTAAAGTTTAGGATAAGAAAATATTTTTTTGTGATAATATCGACTGTGGAAGGAGAATATTCTTGGTGGTAAAGCCCTTGCCAAAGACGACACAAGAAGCTAGGCGTAACGTCTTGGACAGTGGATGGTTCAAGGTCAATTTTTCTCTCTCGGTTTGTCTCTGGGAGAGACAAAGTAAAAATATAATTTAGTAGAAATATAGGACTTCCTATTAAAAGCGCTAATAGTAAGGAATACCAGACTTGTGTGGTCCAGTTTGGAAAGATCAAAATACCAGTTGCCTCATCTGTTTCTACCTTCGGAAAGATTCTCAGTTCGGGTGGGGATTCCCCCTCAGTGACCCTGGGTGGCCCCCAGTCAAAGAGGAGGACTTGGACTAGTGTAAGAAGGAGCCAGTGCACCCGGAACTCTCAGGAGAAAGCCAAAGTGGTGTGTGCACGCCGTGAAGAGATAAAATGCAGCTACAAGATCGGTTGACCTGTGTGGTCACTGACGGCAGCAGCCTGGGCATCGGAGGAAGGCGTAAGCTACTGGGTACGGAGGCTGTGCCACTAGAGGAACACATCAAACTAACCTGGCCAGATTTGAGTGCCCCTATATCTTGCTGCTTCAATCGCCATTGTAACCTCGTGCCCGACTGACGTTGTCGTCCCTAATTTTTTTGATGGCACTCTGCTTGGGCATTGTTGATTGTTGATTGTGTCTCTATTCTTTTCGACGCTACTCCGAACACCGTACTAAACAAGTTGTGCAGGTAATGAATGGTTTTCGCGGCACCGGAACAATAAAATACGAGAGGCTATTTATGACACGCACAGCAGTTACTGTACCATCAGGGTCGTTACAAGCAAAGAGCCACATATACATGGGAGTTGACTGATCTCGTGTTCCACGCCGGCGAGTCGCGCAACTGGCAGCTACGCGTGGCGGCGATGACTCTGCTGCGCGAGAAGCACATGGCGGCGGCGCGGCCGGTGATGTTCAAGAACGCCCGCCACTCGCGGGACGAGGTACGCGTGGCCGCCTACGAGTCGCTGACGTGGTCGCGCACGAAGCCGACCGTCGACTTCCTGATCGAGGCGCTTGATCGCGAGAAGGGGCGGCCGCTGGTGCACCTCATCGCCGCGCTGACGAACCTGACCGGGACCCAGTGGGGCGATGCAAGGCGCTTTTGTCCAGGATTCTTCTTTAGCCTTTTTTGATTTTTCCGGAAAAACCAATTCGCCGACGACATTGGCCTGCTCCCAATTCTCCGGCTGGGTTTCTTTTAAAATATATTGACTACGAGTAATGCTGTAACGAGTGATCAAAGTTTTCCAATACCCAATCTTCAGGTTTTCAAAATGAAGCGGGTTATTAGCCTTAAATTCGAGCTTTGCTTCCAAAAATTTAGTCCAAAAGTCTACCCCGTTCCGATACTCTGATTTAGTTAATTTTTCTTCTCTGGCATCCATGCTGGTGGAAATGAGCGATCGAGGGCCGGACAGTGCGGGCGTCGCGATCTACTCCGAACCGGCCGACGCCTCTTCATTGAAACTGAGTCTTTTCGCGCCGTCGGACTACGATTGGGATGCCCTTGAAAAAGAACTCGGCGCCGCGGTCGGGGCCGATGTGAGCTTCACTCTGCACGCGACACACGCTTTGTTCGTGATACCAAAGACCGAGCTCGATCTTGCCGGATGGCTCACCGAACACCATCCGGACCTGCGCGTCATGAGCGCCGGGTCGAGCCGATCGTCGTCGGCGAGAACACCATCGTCGATGCCACGGGCTCCGGATACCCGGGCGGCGATGCAGCGTCGAGCGGCTTCGGCGGTGCCCCCACCACCGGACTGCGCGCAACGACGCGTGAGGGCGGCAGCCACGGCGGTCGCGGCTGGTCGACCACCAACAACTTCGAGGGCGATGCCTTCGGATCGCTCTACACTCCGATTCACCCGGGCGGCGGCGGGGGCTACTACAACGCCAGCTATCCCGGTGGTGCCGGTGGCGGTCTCGTGGAGATCCCACCTGTGGTGCCTTTGGGTCAGGCATCAAGGCACAATTGATGGGTGACTCCGGGTGGTGCAAGCCCTTGAGGAACCAAAACATGACGTTGATGAAGTTCCAGCAGCACCACAGGGAGGGTCTGCTGGTCTGCTCACTTGCTTCGACGATGAGCTGGAAGCACTTCTCGGCTGGGAGCTCGTCCCCCTCGGGGAAGGCGAAGGGGAAGCTGCTGCCGCCCACTTCCATCGTGTGCAGGGCGAGGCACACGGCCTGCAGCCTGTCGTACGAGGTGCCGGCGTTCATTTGCTTGTATGGAGCAGTCCAATCGAAGTCAGCATTGCGCAGAGGAGCAAACATCTCTTTTGCGCGGTCTGAAACTTCGCTAGTCATTTCAGTTTGCTCGCGGTAAAGAGTCTTGCCGAACTCTAATGCACATTCCTGGCGACGATTCATAGTCTCCATAGCCAGCTGCAAGTTGCCTCGGTAGTCAGTTGGAGCAGCGGCTACTGCGCGGCTTAGTTCCAACATGTCTTTCTGACCATTTTCCACAGTCTGTAGGAAGCTATCCATGATGCGTGAGTCAATAGAAGAAGATTGAGCTAACATACTTAACAGTTAACACTAACAAAGGATGATAGATTGCCAAAGATTCTGCGTTTTGGCAATCTGTCTGGGGCCAAGCGAGAATAATATTGATGTGAATGGGTGGGTAGAGGTCATTGGAAATGGTATACACGAACAATAGTGTCTTGATTCCCAACGTGGGGCACATACCCCATCGACTTTGCTGGTTCATGGGCAGGACGTGCATTCTTCAGCTGACTACACTTTAGAGCCTAAATTTGAAAAAAAAACCTTTCCATGGGAGCCTCAAATGGAAAAAAATCTAGTTTAATTGAATATTAACATCCATTTATCAATTTTATTCTTTAAACACCAAATCCAAACTCTATTTAATAAGTGAGCTCAAACTATGTTTATTAGAAGAGCAAGCAACTAAGCTAAAACAAAATTTAACGCAAAAAGAGTCTTATACTAAAAACGTCAATCAATAGTCGTTCCTACACAAAGTTTTAGATTCATGAGGGTCAGGGGGGCCTTTTAACCCTATAAATGGTCAAAAAATTATTCACATTTATTTCAATGACTCGAACGCTAGAAAAACCGGACAGAAGCAATTTTGAAAAAGAATTGTCTAGTACACTACTTGGTTAAGCAAAGTCAAACATAACATAAACTATAAATATTATATTATAAATATAAATATATATATAAATATAATATAATATTATATAACATAAACTATTTTTGGGACTTAAAATCCCGAGACATCCCTGTTGAAACCATAAAAGGATCTTTGGGACTCCTTAAAAATGATATTTTTAATTTTTACCTCAATGCAAGAAACTAGCTGTCTTAAACAAATTGTAACCTCCAAAATAATCAAAAAGTTGTGGAATCCATGCTTGTAGAACAAATATACCTGTAATATTGATGAATAACGACCTTACACCGCTTGATAATATTGTATAGAAACTTGTCGTATCAATATTAAACCAAGGAAAAAGTATTAGAGATAGTAATAAATAAACTGGATATATACGAGAAAATCGATGGACGAAATACTTTTTGGTTTGTTCATAATTGAACTCAAAACTATGATATCTGTAGTATAATACAAATCCAGAAAGGATAAAAAACAAACTCATACCCTTTGAACTACCACAACCAAACTATTTGATCTTCATTTTCGGGAGGGAATGTGTTTTGATTTGAAGCGGTCGTTGTGCACTTATCTTCGTCATTATTTTGAATAAAATATTAGAATACGTCTGGACCCTTAAAAGCAAAATAATTGAACTGCGGCCGGTAATAAATCTTCTTGATCACCCAAAAATACCCTCGTTAAATCCCTCAGTTTTCAATTTGCAATTTAAGTAGGCAGGATTGCTGGCTAATTTTGTTCCTTGCACGTTTCAACGAAAACCTTTGGGCATAGGCACCGGCGCCACGGGCCATCTGGCCACCCTTGCCGATTTTTAGTTCGATATTGTGCACCATGGTACCCACGGGAATGTTGCGCAACGGCAAACAGTTGCCAGGCAAAATATCTGCTTCGGCGCTGGAAACGATTTCCGCACCGACAGCCAATCCTTCGGGTGCCAAGATATAGCGATACTCGCCATCGGCGTATTTAATTAAAGCAATGTGCGCAGAGCGGTTGGGATCGTACTCAAACTGCACGACGGTGCCGGGTACGCCATCCTTGTTGCGGAATCGGAGCTGGAGCGACATGGCGTCCCTTATGGCCATTGGGTGTTTTTAAGAATCCTTTGGAAGGAGGAGGGGCTGTCTCAAAAGGAACTGGCAGACCGCGCCGGGTTGACGACACCGACGACACATACGGCTATTTCCAAGATGGAATCCCTGGGCACCGTCACGCGCATTGTTCCAGAGAGGAACACAACGCGTCCGTTGATTTATCTGACCGACCATGGGCGCGGCTTGAAAGAGATACTGGAGCCGTTGGCCATAGCAATCAACGCGACGGCGGGATTATTTTGGGAAAAAAGTGGTGTGGGAAGGGGCCTAATTGCCCTCCAATTTTTTTGGGTTACTTAAAAAGGGCAGTAGACCCTTTAATTTCCGTTAGAATGAATTTATTTTAACGGTACTAGAAAATAAGCAAGTTGTCTCAGGCTCGTAACTTTGTAGCTTGTTACTTGATGGGTAAAAGTAAATTTAATGAAACTTGTATAATTAGAATCAGCGTAAAAATGCGATTCTTTTGATATAACTATTGGTATCAAAATCCATTTTTTAGAGTTTCGGTTACTGGATGTCGAGCTGCTGCGAGCAGACATCGACAACCTCGAGAAGTTGCTACAGACCATCACGCAAGAACGAGCTCAGATGAAGGTCGAGTTGCGGTCACGACCGCGAGTCGAACTGTTCACCGACGCTCAAGAGGCGGTGCTCTCCAATCGTATCGCTCGCTACTCGCTGGCGGGCCTGGCGGGTGTGCTGGCCTTCCTCGCTCCGATCGGCTTGATCTTGATGCAGGACGTGCGAGCCGGCAAAGTCAACGACTCACGAGACGTGATTCGCTTCGCGGACCTCCCTACCCTTTTATTATTTTCAAACACTACCCTAGCTACTATCCCTGCCCTTCTCTTATTTTCAAACTCTACCCTAGCTAAGATCTCTACCCTTTTCTTATTTCCTAACTCTACGCTAACTACTATCCCTACCTTTCCTCATTTTCTATGAATCAAGACTTATCTATCCATTAAATGTTAGGTTTCTTTTAAACATAAGGAACTGAGGGATAACAGACTAAAATGAGCATTTTAGGGAAACTTTGACTACAGACTCCGACCGAACACACTAATTTCCATCATGGAATAGAGGCTACCGATGGCCGGCATGCGGCACAGTGACCTGAAGGAGAGACCAAATCCGTGTAAGCTATGCACACATCGTCTTCGAGTGATTTGCAGCTGCGATTGATTACATGGAACGTACGAGATATTTGTCGCCAAATCAGGTCGACACCACTTCGACGCGTTTACTGCGTCGGGCCGGCGAAAATGATGCCGATGCGTGGCGACAGATGGTCACCGTGTACGGGCCGGTTGTCCGTTACTGGATTCGCGGAGCAGGATTGTCGCGAAGCGTTGTTGTTTTTTGATGGTACACAAGCCTTTGTTTAGAATTCTATTTTCACCACTGCTAACATAGACAAAGGAGTTTTGTTACGTATTGACTTCAAACAAGAACAAAGGAGCCCTTTATGCTGTCTAGACACCGACAGGCCCAAACGTAGAAATTCATCAGTCTAACTTTTGACATGGCTAGCGCACAACGATTTTTAAAAGGATTTTTTTCCAAGCCTATTTGCAGGTAAGATTCTATGCATATTAAAGGATGGTCACCCCTTCTCCAACATGAAAAGAGTAAAATCCGTTTAAGGATTCATCTTTATAAACATGATAGAATACGTCGTAACGACCGGGATCTGAAATCGGAATTTTCCATTTTGCTTCTTTTGACCCGTCTCCGGCCTTGATATAAAAGGCGGATCTGACAAATTCTCCAAAAAAACTATCGTCGGTAGTGGCGGTCCAGTTGAAGGGCGGCCGCCAGAGTTGAGCGCCTTTGTATTTGAAACCTTCTTCCGTTTCCGGCTTCAGCCATTCCCGGAGCCGACTGACTTCTTCGTAATGCGTAAACTCAAAAGAAGGGTTCACATGTTATTTTTTAACATTATGTTTGTTTTTGATTAATCTATTCGGTCTAAAGTTTAGCTCTTTGTTGGATCATATCTAAGAGTAGGAATTGCCTTTATTTAGAAAATATGCTTTTTATTTCATTGGCTAAACTATATTTTGGCGTAAACGCTTGTGTTATCATTGTTTTTCAAAATAAGAAACCAGAAAAAGATTTCCGTTGGTTAAATTTGGGTGACTCGATAAATATGAAGCCAATTTTATATTGTATTCAGGATTATGAATAAACTACTTAGACATCGGTGAGGTGAGATGGCAGGCACGGCACGAAAGCTACCACAAACGCACCACCAAAGATGTAGAGCGCAAAGAACGAGACGATAAAGGCTGTCATCCAACGCATCGGCCTGCAGATCACCCAGCGTCAGCGGCAGCGCGGAGCCTAGATGCCGGGCTTCACCCACGTTGTCAGTGGCTGGTAGCCGGTAATCACGTAAAGCCACACCACAGAGACGCATAGGAAGTTCAGCGAGCCAAACACCCAGAACGTCATGGTCCACAGCCAGAACAGCGGCCGAGATGGATCGGCGTAGGTACAGGTAAAAACATCCCGTTCTACCCGGACCACGCCACGGTGGTGGCGATTGACCTCTCGGAGCGTATGCTACAATACGCCTGGCGTCTTCTCGTGTACCACGCCGAAAAGGCCGCTGTGCTTCACCTGATGGATGCCCAATACCAGACTTTTGACGATGGTACGTTCGACGAAGTCGTTGCTACATTTGCCTTCTGCTCTGTCCCCGACCCCGTTCTCGGCCTTGCCGAAGCCAGGCGCGTGACTCGGGCTGGCGGACGGCTCCATCTCCCACATCAATATTTCACTCTTTACACTAAAGCTTAAATTTTATCCCAATTCCTTAAGAAGGACCCTGAATCACAAAGGCCGTAGAATAAATAGTTGAAATTAATAAAAAAACACTTTAGCATAAAGAGCGAGGCATTAAGAAGAGGTGAACCATATATGCGTAATGCGTAATAATTTCTGTTCGTTTTAAGTTTAATGCTGCTCCTTACTTACAGTTGTAAAAAAAACTTTTTCATATTTATTTTTTTATTGTTTTTCTTTAATAATGCTAGAGAATCCTGTACTTCGCCGAGTGCGACGTGGCCCTGGTCGTCGGCGCGAACGACACGATCAACCCCGCGGCCAAGACGGACCCGACCGGTCCCCTGGGCGGCATGCCCGTGCTCGACGTCGAGAAGGCGCGCACGGTGATCATCGTCAAGCGCTCCCTGTCGCCGGGCTACGCCGGGGTCGACAACGACCTCTTCTACGAGCCCTCGACGATGATGCTCTTCGGGGACGGCAAGGCGAAGCTGACCGAGCTCCTGGCGTCCACGAAAGAGCTCTGACCACGAACCTGTCCGCGTTTGACCGGGCGAGTGATCGAGCGGGTCGAGCCGCGGGGGAAGGCGTTCCTGATTCGGTTCCGCCACGGGCCGGCCATCTACGTCCATCTGCAGCTGTACGGGAAGTGGGTCGTGCTGGGTCCCCGGGCGAAGGTCCCCAAGACGGGACGCACCCTCCGCCTCGAGCTTCACAGCGCCCGCGGTCGCGGGCTCCTCTACAGCGCCTCGCAGATCGACGTGTTGCCGAACGAGGAGGCGATCGCGAGCCATCCCTACGTCGAGAGGCTCGGCCCGGACGTGGATAGTGTTGAGAGTCTTGCTCTGGTCATGGTTCTCCTGAAAGTAGTAGGCGTAAATTTGGCCCTACTGCTGTTTGGCCCTACTAATTATTGCACTGTAATCGAAATTGCATTTACTGATGTAATTTAGAAGTTACTGAACTTTCGGAAGTAGTCGAAAAAGGACTCACAAAATTAGATATTTTATGTAACCGACGAAAAAGCTGATGAGTTGAAGAAACAGTTAATAATACATAAAAAACATTAGTAACGAGATAGGACACTTCATGTTTGATGGCTAGATGGCATTAAATAAAATAAAAAAGTTTTTTTCTGCTGAAAGTAAGGAGCGACATCAAAGCTTAAAACGAACAGAAATTATTACGCATACGAAAGTGGCTGTTCTCTCGTCAATGCCTCACTCTTTACGCTAAAGTTTTTTATTATTTTAAAAAATAGAGCTGTGAGAAAGAATCAAACTTTAGCGTAAAGAGCAAGGTAGGACTAAACTTGATGAAAATTAAATATTTAAAATCAGCATAAAAATACAATCCTTTTGATATATATATTTGTATCAAAATTTTGTGAGGTTTAAAAACTCTTCAAAATAAATAAGATCACTTGATTTAGTGACTAAATTAGTAAATCATGCATTAAATCAAAAATCAAATCAAGGTTCTTACTTTGGTAGGCTACCTTGCAGAACTTTTCCGGCATACTCTCTCAAATATTTCTGAAAAACAGTTGCCAACAGTAGGATAGACTCTTTCGTTGACAATGCTGAAATTTGGTCCAGTGCCTTCTTGTAAAACTGAAATAAATCCATTGAAGATTGCAACACTGGAATGTACTCAGTCATCTCATTTTGTGGTTCACCGATATGGGGGAAGCACTGATGATGGCCGATCAGGGCATCGTCAACGCAGATGCCCGGCAAGCATTTGAACAGGCTGTGCAGATGGATGCAAATGCCGTCAAGCCACGGTTCTTTTTAGCGCTGGCTCTTGGCCAGGAGGGCAAAACCGAAGATGCTGTTGCCGCATGGGAAAACCTGCTGGAAGGTGCTGATGAGGGTGCGGTATGGGTACCGGCTGCCCGCCAGGAGCTTGCCAACTTGAAAGAGCCTGCCCGGACATTGGCCGGTCCGGATGTTTGGTACAAAAACAATTGTAAACAAGAAACACACCTAGAATAGGATTCATTGGTATTATCAGAAAAATATGGATATATCATGATCACAGGCGAAGCACTTTCTTTGTTGTTTTTTTTTTTTTTTTTTGGGGGGGGGTAAAATATGAAGTGAATATTGGTATATTGCAGCAAGAAAAAACTAAAAACGTTTCATTTTCTCCCCAATACTTCAAAACTCTGCATGTCTAAGTTTCCTTAGGAATGGTTCTCCCCGCATCCTTTGAGCATCTAGAGATCTATCAGGATTTTAACTTCAACTCGACGATTTAAAGCACGGTTAAAGTCGTTGGTATTGGGTTTGATTGGGCGGTGAGGTCCATAGCCAGACACTGCGACAAACTGAGCGGGAAAGCGCATTTTTTCAACAATATGGCGCGCTACGCGAGAAGCTCTGGCAGTCGAAAGCTCCCAGTTTGATGGGAATTTAGCCGATTTAATTGGGATATCGTCTGTATGTCCATCAATAATAACTTGTTTTACTCCGTCTATCATATCTTCTTTAATGGCGTCTTCTATAAGTTTTGGCTTGCTCAGGCAGACGGGATCAACAACAAGACAAGGCAGAGATATCGCCAGCACCTTGAAGCATTTGAGGCTTTCGCCGGGAATATCGAGGTATCAGAAATCAACAGATCACTTGCGTTGCAGTTCATGGATCATCTGAAATCGACACCCTCTGAGAGAACAGGTGAGCAATTGTCTGAGCGTTCCCTTCAATCCTACCAGTCCTGTCTTGCCTCATACTGGCGTGTCTTGGATCATTGGGGCTTGGTTGACCCCGATGTTCGCAATCCCTTTTCCTCATGCAACTGTAGAAAATGCAGTTTCTGGCTTTAAAACAACTGGCATTCACCCTTTTAATGCCAACATCATATCAAATTCTGAATATCCCCAGGATCCAAGGAATAACGCAGCCATTGAAGGTGATCATATCAGACCAGCTAAAAACAAGTTATCAATTACCAATTGAACCTGTTGCTGGTCCTTCCAATGATCTAGCAGCCATTCCAGCAACAGCAGATCCATTTGGGGAATAAGGTTTGGTATTGCCTGCACCTGAGATCTCATTTGAAGAGATTTTAGCGGTTAACAAAATCGTGTATGGTATTATCAAAATATTTGTTAAGATTATCAACCATCTTGCACTGTATTATCAAAATCTTGTCTGGTATAACCAAATCATTTGTAGTATTACTAAAATCTTGTCATATATTATAAGAATCCTCTTTGGTATTATCAAAATCATATGTGGTGCTATAAAAAGTTTTCCAAGCATTACCAAAATCTTGTCTGATAGTATCAAACATCTTGCATTGGATTATCAAAATCCTTTTCGGTACTCAGAATTTTGTGGAATCAGAATTCTTAGTTAAATTAAAAGTTATAATTATTTTTTTTAAATTATTTTAAATGGAGTTTAAATTTTAATATTTAAGAAAATAACATAAAATTAACTTTATACTAAAAACAAATAATAGATAAATGTTAATGTATTATGATTTTTAATGGAAAATATATATTTAAATAAAAAAAACAATAAAAAATTTTCCATAATAAAAACCAGGGGTTACAGAATCTAGAAATATAAAAAATTATTGAATTTATAAAAACTTTTTTTTAGCAAAATTTAGAATTCAATAAATCAAAATTGATCGTGATTCAAAAACTTTTATTCTTTATACTGGCTTGAAACTTCATACAGAAAATTTTGAAACAAATCAGGTTCTAAAATACATTGTTGTTTATTACAAATGCTACTACTAGAAAATAATTGCATTATCAAGCCACCTGAGATTAGCATAACTACGTATACTCGTTCTCCACCAGGTTTTGCTTTTTACCCCTCCACAAAGTTCCAATTTTCTGAATATCCTTACTTATGATGTCTTTTCACTCCATTTGGGGACGACAAGCTTTTCGTTTGGCCCCATATCCTAATATATATTACCCTGCTCATTCTCCCTTTGAGAACTACTTAGCAATCAGTTTTTGACTACTATTTTTGATTATTGACTATGACTATTGACTGTGGCTTTGATTATTTCGGTGAGATTGTGACGGTATACATACATTCATATATCCATCAATAAATTTTGAAATTCACCCGGTTTTAGTAATAGTTTCTTTTGTTTGTATGTGTGATTTTTTTCTCAACTTGAGATTGTTTTATTGAAACTAATTAAAAATAAATACGTTGCCTGAGCAACGTGAAGTGGAGCCCGCCCGAGGGCGAGGAGCGCGGCAACTTCTCGCTCGCGATTCATCCGCGCATGGACGTGCCCGACGACGACGTCATGCCGCGCGAGCTGGTCTTCGTGGTCGACACGTCGAGCTCGATGCTCGGCCGCCCGATCGAGCTGGCCAAGGCGGCGATGCGTCGCGCTCTGCGCGGCCTTCGTCCGACCGACACGTTCCGGGTGCTCAGCTTCTCGGACACCACCTCGTCGCTCGCGCCCGACGCGCTGCCCGCGACCGACGAGAACATCGAGCGGGGTGTCTGTTCGGCTTCTCGCCGCAGCCGCGCTTCCGCGTCTACGTCGACAACGTGAAGATCGCTCCGAGCGAAGCGCTCGCCGCCGCCGGGGCGGCCGCCGCGGCGCCGAAGCTCGACCCGAGCGATGGCAACTGGAGCCAGTGGGGCCGCACGCCGTCGAAGAACATGGCGGTCGAGGCGAAGAACATCCCCGATACGTTCGAGCCGGGCGAGCCCGATCGCAAGGGCAACATCGACCTCTCCGAGACGAAGAACGTCAAGTGGGTCGCGAAGGTCGGCTCGCAGGTGACCGTCGGGTGGCTCGTGTCGACGAGGTCGCCGGCGACGACGACGTGCTGGAGGGTCTCCTGCTCGTAGATCAGGCGGCGCAGCTCGGTCAGCGAGATCGCGCCCAGGTACTCGCCGTCCGGGCCCTCGACGTAGAACTGGCTATGGGGGCTCTGGACGACGAGATCGAGCACGGTCTTGAAGTCCGCCGAGGCGGGGATCACGACCGGGTCGAGCTCGATCACGTCGCGGACCGACAGGTCCTTCAGCACGTTCGGGTTCTTCGCCTCGAAGAGGTCGTGCGACGTTAATGGGATCTTACACAAACATGAACCATGTGCTGCGTTTTCACTTACATATTCACTCCAATGAGAAATTGAGAGGAGCAACATGGCACACAATGTGAGGGTACCTGTCTTTATGTATCATTCATAGAGGACATCACCACACGCGTTTACTGCCGGGTTGAATGCAATCGGCAAATTGAGCTCCACGACGCCATTCTTGCGAATGTTCGTGAGACGCGCCCTGGCTGGCATCTCCATGGCATTACTTTCATGCGAGAGCACTCCAGGCCCTTCTCGTCGAGGACCCGGGTGACCAGCGCGCCGTGCGGGCGCTTGAGCCCGAAGCTCTCCGCCAGGTCGCGGTTGACCTCCTGAATCACCACCCCGAGCCAGCCCCGGGAGACGTGACCGGATTCCTTCAACTGGGCGGCAACTTCCATGGCGACGTCGATGGGGATCGCAAACGAGACCCCCATGAAACCGCCGGAGTTGCTGTAGATCTGCGAATTGATCCCCACCACCTCGCCATCCAGGTTGAACAGCGGGCCGCCGGAGTTGCCGGGGTTGATGGCCACGTTGTTCCTCACAATGTCAAAAGCCTATATCCTAGCCCGTCACTATCCTGAAATCGTGCCGACAAAAAATCGATTTCTAATCCGCGCCGACTGACGGCAAAATTCAAGGACAGTAATTCAGTACGGTATCTATAGGCTCATAGGGCCGCCAGAGATAACCAGCGTCGGTCTTTAATCCCACGATCGTCTTGCTGTGAAGTGAGGAAACAACTCAAGTACCAAACCTTCACCGGCCTCCTGTCCGTATCAGTAGAAGAATGCATGGCGAGCCTCTTTCTCACGTACGATGCGCTTCGTGTACTCTGCGGCGTTGTCGTCCTTGAGGGCCAGATGCTCGACAAGCTCCAAGAAGGTCATGCTCGGGTGCTCGTTGAACAGAAGCAACAACACGGCCTGGAGAGTCGTCACGTTCAGGTCCTTCCAGCCCTTGGCCAGAGTCGCACGAACGGTCGCGGTGCGTTGTGTGAGGATCCATGTCAACTGCAGCGACGGATGTTAACCGGACGGAAGGCACATCAGAAGTGGCAGAGGGGAACGCGCACCTTGCGGTTGTCGTTTTGCTTGGTGGCCCACGCCGAGGCCATAGCGGACTTTGAGCAGCGGCGCCAGGGATTAAGCCACCGGCTCCTGAACATCTACCACTCCTATCGCGTGATGCTGGGCGTTGCGCTGTTGATTGTGGCGCAACAGACGCTGTTTTCCACCCGGCTGGGCAGTCTCAACTTCGATCTGTTCTGGTGGCTGACCATCGGCTATACGGCGTCCAACGCCATCCTGCTGCTGCTCAGAGACCGCCTCAATCAGTCCGAAACGCTGGTGTTGCTGCTGGTGCTGGCGGACATTGTGGTTCATAAATCATATTAACCAAGATTACTGAAAAGATATGATGAATTGCAGATTGACAGCATAATTTATGTTGTATTCATTCCTGAAAGTCTCAGCAATTTTGAATTTATTAACGTTATAACATATATAAAGTTTAAAATGTAAGTGCAAATGATGTTCTGACTTTTATAAGGCATGGGGGAGTGTTAACCCAGCTACTGTTGTAGTTTCTTTTCATTTTATGTTTAGCTTTATTTTTTTATGGTAATTTCTGTTTGTTTTGGGTTGCATTTGTTTATTGATTGGAACTTATGAGAATGTTACTCCCAAGGGAGATAAAGAAGGTGTACTTTATAAATCTGTAACATAAAGTTAAAACGTTTTTCCAGTAAGACAAATGAGGCAAGTAAATGTAGATTACAAACAATGAACTTATGAGACTGTTACTCTCAAGGGAGATCAAGAAGATGTCCTTTTCAAATCTGTAACTAAAGATAAAACGTTTTTCGAGTAAGGCTAATGAAACAATTGAATGTAAGTTTCAAACAATTAACTTGCGAGAATGTTAATCCCAAGGGAGAAAAAGTCAACCTTTGTTGCCGGACGAGCACCAGCAGCATGTCAGGGGGTACTGCCCACACTGAAGGAGTCTTTGGTCTGCGGCCTGGAATCGCCCCGATGTTTTTTCTTGTCGTGGGAGCAGCAACGGGATGATTCCAGTCCCTCACTCCCATGCTCTTCGCTCTTCCTTGGTAGCCACCCTACGCAGAAGTGATATGAACTCTTGGGTCCAACAAAGGGGAAGAAGTGGTGTTGTACTGTCTGAGAAGAGAACCGGACCGAAGATACCGGGAGGGTTTATTACATATATGGCGAGTGCGGCGATCGAGACGGCCGAGCAGCTGCAGCTGCAGTTGGAGCAGGCCGACGATATGCAGGCCACTGCACAGCAGCAGCTGGAGGTGAATCAGGCGCTGCAAGAGCGAGTGGAGCTGCTGGTGCGCGACCGAGACGCCACGCAACGCTCTCTGCTCATTCTGCAACGCGAGCGAACGCTGATTCTGAGGTATCTTGGTGCATCGGGCGTTGCTGAGGATGAGGGTGGAGAGGAATCGGTTGCACTGGTTCATCGCCTGCAATCGCGTTTCGATGCTGTATCATGGCCGGTGTGAGTGGTGCCGGGGTGCCGGGTGCAAGCGGCCCCGGCGGTGGGGGTGGTGGAGCCGGTGGTGACGGCGAGGGGACGTATGGGCCTCGGTACAATAGGTCTAAGGTCACACACAAAGACACCGACGGCGATGGAGAGATCGACAAGGTGGGGTATAGTTGGACTGGTGGCGAAGAGAAGCAAAGGATCCCAAGTGGCGAGAACGAGGATGCCACGGCCGACGTCCGGCTCGGGTATGCAGATGTCGAGGGGCAAGCCCGCGAGCGGCAAAAAAAAATTACAAATTCCACATTTTTGTAGATAGGAGCTTGAAAATCTGCAGTAGGGTTCTCTGATATGTTGAATCTGGTGGTGGGATTTTGATTAAAGTCACTTGTTATACTAGGGGGTTTCCTCCCTTTTTTTAAATTGGGCAAAATTTTTCAGGCTCGTAACATTTGATGGGTAACATTAAACTTGACGAATTTTACATATTTTGAATAACCATTAAAATTCGATGCTTTTGATACACCTATTGTTATCAAGACTCTGATTCATAGTTTTTCGGCGTAGCTCCAGACACGATTGATTCGCTAGACATCGTGCAGGAATTAATTAATTTGAATGCAAAACGATTCGGATTTTTTGGTAGAGAGTCTTCGACGAACAAAAGTACGTATCTATTTATTGTCTAGTTATGTGCCTTAAAGGTTTAGTGGAAATAAACAAGAAATCACACGTTTTTTGTATGGAATCTTGACTCGAAGAAGAGGCTGGAGGTGCATTAGTCTTCCCATCAAAACGAGGTAGGATTTCGGCTCACACGGGTCGCGGGCTGAGATTTTTCTTGGGTGATGGGGTAATCCATTGCCTGACCGAGCTGGGACACCTTGTGCGCCGTGTCCTGTGAATCTCCACCGCCGTTGTAGAGAAAATAACCAATGTTGTGAGCTCGGAAGATATCGATCAGTCGCTCATACTCCCGTCGATTTTCATCGATCGACTTGAGCTTGTAGCGACAGGAACCAAAGGCGCCACTGGGTGTCTGCTTGAGCCGCGCTATGTCGCGCTTGGTTTCGAAAGAGGTATCAATTAGCTCCTCACGAAGCACACCAAGTATACCGTTTCGACCTTCGACAAGGGGACAAACGAGGGTGGGTCCTGGAAATTTCCGGGCCAGAATATTCACAATCATCTTTTAAACGGCATGATGGTTGGCAACTCCCTGGACTTGTTTATCGACACGGAAGAGGGCGAGAAGCGCTTCAAAATTTCGCTTTCCGGTGTTACCGGCAGTGCGCTTTTCATGGATGAAGTTCAAGAACGCATCGGCAACCGCGATGCCCTCAAGGCGAAAGGTGAGGGGGAACCAAAAGATGTGGTGACGCAGGTTACGCTTTTGACATCCAACAATGTGCCTAGCTCCCTTCTCGACCGAGCCCGCTTGGCCATGAAGGTGCGACCCATTCAGAACTGGGATCTGGTGAAGTTTGGCGTCCGAAGATTGTTTCGAGAGAAGATCAGAAACAAGGACACTGCCGCCCCTCCCATGAACCCGTCGTGGAGTCCTCTGGATTCCTACCAGGAAGACGGCAAGGCTGAGATCCGTCTGTCACCCTTTATGAAGGAAGGTGAAGCCAAGCCTTACACTCTCAAGCTCGTCAAGATGATGAAGTTCGGCCGCATGGAGGGTGCTCCGAACCGGCGCCGTCGATGTCGAGATCGATGGCGGACAGGCGCCCGTCGGCGTCGCGGGCGAAGGTCACGACGGCGTTGTCGCTGGTGCCCACGGCATAGACATGAGCGCCGTCGTCACTGGGACCGACGGTCGGGCTGACCGCCACCGCGGCGGCGCCGGCGATGCCGTTGACGCCGTCTTCGCCGTCGCGCTGGGACTCGAGGAACGCCAGGGCGCCGTTGGAGTCGAAGACACCGACGGCGTTGTCGGCGAAGGCCGCGGTTACCGCCTGGTCGTCGTCTCTAACCTGTTCCAAAGATGGTCACCCACAGAAAATAATATTGAATCAACACCTACAATAAAAAAGACAAGAATCAAGAAAAAAAAAATACCCTAAAATGTTTTTCAGTTCTTTCGAAAGTGTCAAACAGTGTTGGTATTTTTGATTGTATATTTAGCTTAGCTATTTTTAGCAGATTGGTATTTTTAGCTGAACAGGGGCGATATACCATATTATATGACACGCTGTTAAGGGGCTCAGCATTTGGTCTTATTGACATATTGCAAGGAATTAGAGTGTTGCTAGGGGGAGGGGGATCGATTAAAGTATAGTGGAAGCGCTTTCAAGTATTTTAACTAAAAACTTCCCGCATATTATGAAGTAAAACGATTTTCTTAAAATTGTTCCTTCTCAATAGCCCCAATTGTAGCTTTATACCAATTTTTCTACATAAAGTAAAGCGTGATCTTGAAACTTGAATTGACCAGAGATTAATATGACCAGAGAAACTTGAAACAAACAAAGAGTATGATGAATAAAAAACAGAACCCATATTAAACGAAGATAAACTATGCCTATCGATGGGGTACTTTCATTTGTGTAGCTATATTTTCAAATTCTATTTTAGAGTCTACTTTTGGCATAATGATGTGACAATCTTCGCAATTTCCTTTTTTATCGTGCTTTTCCTATTTTTCTTGTTCATTAAAATGTTTTCCGCAGAAAGTAAATAAACAAATTTTTCATTTAGTTTTTGATATTTGGGATGTAAGTAGTTTGTTCAAATCTTTAATAAAAACATAAAGATTCTTAAAAAGGACTTAGTTAATTACAGGTGCAGTAGTTTTTCCCTTGATCTTAGTCTTGCTTCCGCCCCAATTCGGTACAGTGCAGTCCGCTTCCATCATGTCGCGCTAGAAACCGAACGCCGCGGGATGCTCCATCCTTGGTGTCCAGAGCCTCGGCGAGCACATTGAGTACCTCGATTCGCTTTTTTCCTTCTTCGCCTCGAACAGGTCGAGCGATGCGGTGCATATCGAAAATCGGAACCGCCTCGATGGCGGCGAGTTCGTAGCCATCCGAACTCCGTACCCAATGCATCTTGGCAAGAAGTCCGTAGTCACAACAGGTGCGGAGTTCGGGCTTCTGGAAACAATGGCGATGAGGAATCCCTTTGCCTTTGTTGGGTACAGCAGTGTGTCAAGTGAACGCGAGGAGGAGGAAGAAGAAGGAAACAATGAGAAGGAGAGAGTGTCCGCGGACGAAACCATCTCTTCCTCCGAAGAAGGAGAAAAAGAAGCACAACCAGAGCCATCATCCTTGCCACAGTTCGCAACTGAATTGTCTAGCCTTCATCGTCAACAAGGACAACATCATGCCTTACCACCAGAATTAGACAACATAACCACAGCTCGCCGGTACCTTACTATTGGAACTTTCTTGTATAACATTAAATTATTTTTGCCATATAATTTTGTCAGTAGAGAATGTTTGGCTTTTTTGTAAAGTTGAAGGTTTAATGATAGCATTTGCAACAGTAGCACTTGTATAGAATCCAAAGCACAACAAACAACTAATTCTAAACCACAGTCCAAATTGACAGATTAAAAATTGCGATCATCATCAGTGTACCTATAAAAACGATTTTTATTAAGGTTATAAATTTATGGAAATCCAATTTCCCGCGTAACCTTGATCCCACCTCTAGAAACAATTTTAGCGTGCTGGCGGTAGCTTGTGTGAACGAACCTGGGGTGAAAAACGTACAAAAACAGGAGAACAATCCAGCAACATCACTCTTTTGTTGTACTCCAAAAACGTTTTTGATTCTTATCTGGTTATATTGGTTTCTTCTCTTGAAGACATCCTCACTCATTAGCATCATCGTTAAAAGGAAGAGAGAGAGAGATTGAGGAGGAGGAGATAAAAGGTCCAGTCGGGGTTTTGAGAGTCCGCGAAGCGAGATAGAATTAGTATTCTTCTTCTTCTTTCTTCTGAAACCGGGAATTATTTGTTTTGAAGTGGATGCCCTTATTCTCCTGAATGTTGAATCCAGTATCCAGACTTTTGCCCAATCAAGGTCAGCTTGAATTGATTCGGTGCCTTGAGGGTTGTCAACCCATATATATATACTAGTGCTATTTGTGGCGTAAAATTCAAATTCGACAACCATGCTGTGAAATAAAATATTGAATTAAATTCTATTCTTTTCTATCTTTAGTACCCAAATTAGGCAAAATTCGGTATCATTTTACTTGGAGCCTGGTATCCCATTTTATTTGAAGATTGGAGGAAGATTGATTTGCAGACCCCACAAGCGCAAAATTTGAAGTCACCTTGCCCTCTCCTCCCTAAGAAAAATTGTCTTTAAAATAGTTAACTGGATACCCAGCTGTGAGACAAAACAGTGGAGACTTGCAAAAACTATGTCTTATGAAATATTCATTTCCGGAAAGACAATCCCCCTCCATCTTTTAAAGTCGTTATAAGACTGTCTATAAAATAAGACAATAAAATAGTCCAATGTTGATTTTTCCTCCACAAATGAAGCTTGTATACTAAACTTGAAATATTTTGGTGTTTGATAACCAAGTTCAAAACTGTCGATATTGTTAAAAAATATCCGTCCAACGCTTCCGCATTGCTCAAGAGAACTGAATGCTGAGAATTAATATCTTAGTTTTTGCAAGTAGGCTATTGCATTTGTGTATTTTTCATAATTAATTAATTCTTTTCCTTTTTATATACTTTAATTTACATACTTTTTCCATTGCCTTTAGAAAAATATTTGTCTCTAAGCTTCATTAAATAAAAAAGTATTTTTTCAACTGAAAGTAAGGGTATTGAGTATTATTGTTCGTTTTGCTCATTTTTGTGTATGTTGTTGTTTACATGGCCACTGGCTTTACATTTGAATTAAAATAATTGAATGAAAAAGATTAAAATAAACTGATTTTTGAATTAAAATGCAATAGTTGTGGGCATCAAATCATAGCTAATTGTGGAAAAAGCCACGACAGATAGTCCGATCCAATTGAATGAGAAGCAAACCTGGCATTAATTCCCCCACATTATTAGGATTGTATAAAAAGGCGGTTAGTTCATTTGTTAATAGATAAGTCATCTCATCCCATTTATCGGGTTGACGCTCGATTATCTACGTACCTATCAGCTGCAAGCGAAGATAGCTATGCAGCTCGATGAACGAGAAGGTCGTTTGCAGGCCATTCTCGATAGCACCGTAGATGGGATTATTACCATCGATGAAAAGGGACGGGTCACAAGTTATAATCACGCATGTATATCAATATTCGGCTATTCCGCGCAAGAAGTGATTGGTCGCAATGTTAAAATACTGATGCCCGCTCCTTACCATGATCAGCATGATAACTACCTCCACAATTGACGATGACGAACGAAAGATGCATACGTCTAATCGTCAAATGTTGTTTGCATTTACTTGATGAAACTGTACAAATACATTTGAAATCTTAGAAGAAGAGAAAAAAACAATGTTTTCTAGCATTGATATTTAATCGTTGAAGATCGTAAATAGAAAAAAATAACGAAAGAAAAAGATAAGAAAGACAATGATCTCAACGAGATGAACAATCAATCATATATGTATGTAATCATTTAATCGTCGATTGGATTGATTGAACGTATCGATGATGAAAGAACGAATGTAAAACAGCAAAATATGCAAATTTTCAGTAAGTAAATTTCCGCTATTATTCCTGTTCAGTATTTAAATTATGACGAGATCAAACAAAGGAGAAATAAGAGAATACCTTAATACTGATGGGTGATCGAAGTTTCTACAAGGACAGATCGGTTATTCCAGCGAGTAAAGTGTTGATTGGATAGAAGTGTTTACTTTTATCAGTACTATGTAATTACACCGCAACTGATAGCAGTAAAATCTTGATTTTTGTTGTAAAACATTACATAGTGGAGCCCAGGGCCCTGAAAGTTTCATTTAGGAAAACCAATCGGATTTCCGTGTTCTTTTTAATGGCTAAAAACTTGGCATAGCAACAATGGGTAAATACAACAACAGGAAAAGCGAGGGGGATTGTGCTCTCTCTTCCAAAAAAGGCGGCAATAAAATTATTGGCTCGTAAAATAAGTCACAAAAATAAGATTCAAATCTAGAAAATAAATTCAAAATAAATTTATTATTAATTATTTATAAATTATTATTTATAAATAAATTTATTATTAGAAAATAAATAAACAAATTCAAAAATGAAAAAAAAAAAAGAATAAGATGAAAAAAGAATAGGCTTTTAAAAAGCATCATGCAATGCGCAACGGGATTGATCTATGGTTGGTAATACGAGACGATAAGTTCTAACTCAGGTGGAGCAACCCACTGGGGACCCATAATTCGATTTCAGCGATGAGATTATGTGAAAGCGTCTCCATACCAATCCAAACAAAAAGTATAAGTTCTCTCCGCAGGGTATTATGCATGTATTCTATTATAAAAACGTCTAGCCAAAAATTCTTCAGGGTAACCCAATTTAGTTGGTTCGAATCCAAACCAGCATTTGTTCGCCGGTTGACGATATTGATCAACTCTTTTTTAGCTGCCATATGCGCTTTCCAAATGTCTTCTCTAGATAAGCTCAGTGCATAGCGCAGACTAAAATTATCTTCTTTCCACCCAGGGATATGATGATCGAACAGCTCTTGAAAGTGTGAACACGTCCATGTAGCTGCGTGAACACCATTAGTAATGGAATCAATAGTATAGTCTCCAAACATTTGTCGTGAAACTTCGCGGTGTTTTTTAGCGACCCCGTTGATGTTCATCGCTACCGCGATCCTCACGATCGGTCTCGTAAGTATCGTGGCTCTGTTTCCGGTCGCGATTAACGAAGGCCGCAAGATCATCGAGACGTCCAACTCGACGGTGATCGCGCAGTCCATCGCGGAGGCGATTCGCGACGGAATCCGAAACCGCAAGCGTATCCGTATCGGTCGAAACAACTCGTCGAGCACGTACTTCGTGCTCAAGCACGACGGCGTGAAGGACGTTGCTCCGCTCGATCCGCTCAAGGAGCGACCGCAGCACGACTACTACATCCTTCTTTACTTTTCAACACTCTCTAGCACATATCATAAACAATCAAGTTTGACCGGATATCAATTAAGCGCTTCTACAAAGTTGTTTTCTGATACGCAAAATCTTATAAACATACAAATCTTTCCAAATTTTCTCAATCTCGTAAGGGATTAATACCAGCCAGACGTTACAATGACGAAGGGGGGACAGATACACTTGGAGTAGGGTTGTCTCGAATTTTTGGGAGTTATATCGAGGGAGGAGGTCATGGGGCGTAGGCATTTCATCAAATTTCAGAGAGTTTGTGTTTTGATAGAAGAAAGGCTTGACAACTTATTCTGTTCCCAGAAAAACATCTTCTAATAGCTAAAATGGACAAGAACAACTAAAACCCATTTCTGTTTTTAACTTTTGTTTTGACATAATTCACGACACTGAACACGCATCCCACTAAAGCATTGGACTCTAGAAGTTACAGCTGAAGCAAGGTCTAAATGAAACTCACCGTCTGCATTTGTCTAATAGATTGTAGGAGACCTATATTGACGTTCTCCTTAGCCCAAAAAATACCTAGATGTCAATTCCCCCCTTATCATAGAATTCGGCCTGGCTCAAATGGAATCAATTTTCAAGCCTTTTTTATATCAGTTCCCTAATTCAAGTGGTACAGTTCCCTCTTTCCCTCTTTACAGGTATTGTAATTTTAAAAAAATGAAACAATTGACCATTTCCTGTTTGAATGTAATATGCTGACGTCTGCATAGTATATCCTGTTATGTATGCTGTTAAAGTGCTTGAAATACCACAAAATCACACTATCAGCTAAGAGTTTATTCGAATATAACTGCACACAGAGCTCAGAACTGGATGTCGTGCTCAAGGGAAAGGCACCGAAGGCGCCGTTTCTCGTGGCCGGTTTCAACAACGAGCACTGGCCCAAGCACGCCATTGAGACGGAGTCGTTTCAGAAGGGTCAGCGGTTCCTCCTGTTCCTCAGACGAGGAGAGCTCCACACCGAAGACGGAACGAAGAAGACGGCGTGGTTCACGCGCACACCGAGCACGTGTGACCTCCCGATTCGAGACGGCAAAGTTCACGGCAATTGGTTTCAACCGAGCTATCCGCACGGCGATCCCGGGGTCGATGCGAAGCTTCCCATTTAACCCGATCAAAAGCACACAAAAATCTTGGTTCTAAATCCTATTAATGCCAAAACTGAGGTTTGTACCAGCATTCGTTGAAATCACAAATATATGAAAATTGTAATGTATCATGTTAATGTGTTATGTGTATTGTTTATGTGTTCCATTTTTATTCGACAGGACAGTTGGATTCATCGCTATATGTTTTTTTTAATATAGTTAAGTTTGTACTTATGTTGTACTTATATACTCATTTGTATTCATAATGTTACTTACTTTTTACTTTTACTTATTATGCGGAACACGATGGCTATCTCAAATATTTGATTGAATGACTTTGGAGAAAACGGGATGTGGTAAGGGGGCTAGCTGCCCCCAATTGTTTTGGTTCCTTTGAAAGGGTACTAGAACTTTTGTTTTTCGATCAAGTGAGCCCTCTCCTGATCTTCAGGGGTCACTGGCTGGATACTATTACACCTTAGAAAAACAACAACAACAACAAAAAATTAACATGCATCGATGATCTTTTTTCTGGCAAAATATGCAAAATTCCACATTTTTGAATGTAGGAGCTTGACTTACCACGGAAGCTTTTGGCATCAGATGGGATTTCATATTTTACTTCTGGCTCTTCACGGTTAAGAAGTTGCAATGTATGAGGGGGTACCTTGGGGGTTCTGAACTTAATCGTGCTCCAGTCAACACCGCTGTATGGGCGGTATGGAGAAGCAATTGCCTATAACCAAGAAAATAGTACTTTTAACTTTTTAATTTCTTAATGTAGCTATAATATTGGATGTGATAATACGAGTGTTTTTATCCATTAGTTTTTAAACAGTGAGGGCGTACTTTTCGTTGTTGGGCGTTCTTGCTCTTCCAATCTTCGCTCCAAAGATTGAAATCTGTCGTTAAGCGCAATCGGGTGCTGTTCAACTTTTATAAGTCGATCCGCAGCATGTTGCCGCAGTTCTTAAGAACTTAAAACTCCTAAGGGTTGGGCCTTAGATCAGCTTTAGACCGCGCATGGAAGAGTGCCCATTTTTGGCGATGATCACATGATCATGCAAGGTAATCCCCAACGGTTTTGCGATTTCATCAATTGCCCGCGTCATTTGAATGTCCGCAGGGGATGGTGTTGGCCAAAAAGTGCTTAAATAATATGACGTTTCGTTCTCATCACAGCTACCTTATGCAGAAAAATTACCCTCCCCTCCTCATTTCTACTTTCAAGCTATAATATTACGAAATTATTTTTTTTTCCAAATTTGATAAACTTAGGTCTTGGAATAAATATTGATTTTGCACATACATCTTTCGCACTCCCCTTACTAGAATATATTTAAAAAGTTCTCAAAGAGTTTCAAATGAGTGAAGCTTCTTCCTTTTATACTCGCAAAGAGAAATAAATTCTGGATATGCTTGAAATGTGTAAGTGACCAACCTTCTTGGTGAAAAATACAAATTCTATATTTGTCTAGGAAGGAGTTTGAAAGCAAGGCTACAGGGCGTGAAGATGCATCTAAGTCTGAATGAAAAAACAAACAAGATTTTTTCAACTGAAAATGAGGAGCAACATTAAAACTTAAAACGAACAAAAATAATTACATATATGAGGGGGATTGCCCCCTCTTCAATACCTAGCTCTGCAGGCTAAAGTTTGACTTTTTGTTTCAATTATTTAACAATGAATCATGAAACACAAGGGCGCCAGAAAGATTGACAGGCTGTCATGCGGGGTCAGGATGCCCGCCTCGCGCAGCCTGGCGGGCAGGCCGGGGTTGCCCTCGTAGAGCGCGTGGCATCCGCTTTCGAGAATGCGGTCGATCTCGGCCAGATCCAGCGCCTGAAGATCACCGCGATTGTCGATCAGAAGAACCCCGGGGTTTTCGCCCAGTCTCTCGATCTCGTCCCGCGTGCGGAAATGGTAATCCACGCCGTCCGTTTCGCCTGGCCGCATGCGACGGTCGTTGAACAGCACCAGTTCCGATACCTTATTAACGTTCTGACCACCCGGGCCGGACGCGCGCACAAACTGAAACTGCAGATGGCGTTCATCCAGATACAGGCCATTTTCAATTTCAATCATGGGCAATCGCGCGGTTTTGCTGTGTCATCGGGACAGTAAAAATAACTGAGTGTAATGGTCGGCTATTGATTGAATTTCAGAATTTCTGCGCCTACATTACAGGCGTCTAACCTGTCAGGGGTGGGACGGACTGTAAACAGGAAATCAATGCTGCGCGTATCGCATATCTATCTTGCCCTTGATCGATGGAAACTTTGGCCCGGTCAATGCCGAACGTTTTCCTGCTTTTCACCGCATGGATGTCCGCATCTCACGGTATTGGGACCTAAGCAGTAGCCGCCTGTCGGCGTTTCTAGAGGTCAGCAACCTGTACAATCGCAAGAACCCACGCGCGTACTACTACAACCTCAATGTGCGCTCGAACGGTCAGTTCGACGTCTTTCGGGGGCAGGACGATTGGTTAACGATTTTGCCTTCGATTGGGATAAGCTGGGATTTGTATCGGTAGCCTCTTAGGCAACGTAGCAAAAATGTAACCCACCACATCGCCGGGCTCCATGGTGACCCCTTCTGCGACAACGTGTTTGACGATGCCGGCAGCTTCCGCGTCAACGTCGAGATTTACCTTCTCAGTTTCAAGTCTATACAGCAGTTCACCCACTTCGACACGTTCTCCGTCGGCAATGTACCACTCGTCGACGACGCCTTCGGTCATGCTCATTCCAACTTTGACTAGGTAGATCTCAGTTGCCATTGGTCTCTCTTGTAATAGTTTGTGTTTGTCCAGCTTGAGTGGGTGGACGTTTTTTAAAAATCAAATTTTAATCATAGTTATTTACTAAAAATAATATATACCTAAATACTATACTTAAATCTCAAAAATATAAGAAAATATTTATAATTTTAAATATAATATTGTAAATTTTAAAAAATTTAAAAATAATATATGATATCTTTATAATTATATTACTCTTGTTTATTAAATTTAATTATATTATAAATAATAATGTTAATATATGTATATACTGTAAAAAAATATATATTTAAATATCTTAAAATAATTATATATGCTATTTATATATTTACTGTCGATCATTGCAACCGCCTCGCGACACTCTTTGAGACCGTAGCCGTAGTTGAGTTGGACAGCTCCCAAGTTACCCAGAATCGGAACGGAAGGTGCAGCGTCTCTCACCGCGAAGGTCGCCCGCGTCGATGCATCTTCAAGCGCCTTCCGCTGCGAGCCGACTCCTACCGCCACGCCGCATCGCTCGGCAGCAGCGGCCAGATTGCGATTGATTTCGGCCGCAGCACCGGTGCCACCGGTCATGCACGAGATCAGAATCGGCGCCCGCAGCGGCTTGCCAAGTTTTTGTAGGCTCCAAAATAGCTACTTTAGCACAAGGGACGGTTAGGTGTAATTTCTTTCACTTTGACTGCTACCACCAATCTAGTTCTTTCTTTTGTTTCCTCGTCAATTTAGGAGCGAAGCTCTCCAAGTCATACTTATCTGCCAAATCGGGCCTGCGAGCTCTTGTAATAATTCTAACTCCTGACTGAGCTCGAAAGTCTAGTTTTCTAAATGTGTCCATATCCAAATCGCCCTCTCGCAACCAAAGAATGGCTAAAGTCTCACCGCATTGCTCTAGTACCCGGTTTAAAACTCAGCGGTTCGCACGATATTATTATTGAGCCTTCTTCCTACAATATCATTCCCGGCGAATCGATCTCTTTTATTGACAAACATATGGCCGCTCTGGAATCCCCTTCCTCCGATCTGGAGTTGCGATACACTTTGGATGGAAGCGATCCACAGTCCAGTTCGACTTTGTACACGCAGGCCTTTCCGATTGAAAAGACGAGTTTGCTGAAAGCCCGGCTATTCACAAAAGACGGTATAGCCAGCGCTTTGGATTCAGCTTCTTATCAATCTCCCGTTATTTGAATTACTTGACAAAAATAACGACAAATATATGATATAACGAAAAATATGAAATATGACAAATGAAATACTGCAAATAACTATTTTCTACATTGGTTGGCTTGCATCATCTACGCATGCGCTAACAACCCTATCTATGGCATCTGATTGCGGTAGGTGCCGCACGGTACTGGCTCCAGAACCTTCGAGAATTCCCCCAATTTTACTGCAGAGCACAGGATCATTAGCCCTTCTTTTTCTTATAAATGAATATTATCTTTAAAATATAACTGTTCATGGCTCGCCATGGAAAATTTTCTGTCTGAATTATTCGCTTAGTTAACCAGGAGTTCGAATGAAAACCAACGTGTCCCTCGGCATCGTTTGTACGGTGCTTTTTCTCGCTGCCTGCGGCAGTGAGAAGGAAGCGGCAGATGCCGAAACGTCGCAGGCAGCGACCCCTGATTCTGCCAACGCCGCCGAGCAGGCGACGCAGCAGATTGAAGAAGGCTTCATGCGCGAGATCATCAAGGAAATCTCGCAGGACAGCTACGAGGGGCGGGGACCGGGCACTCCAGAAAGCAAAAGAGCTAGAGTTACTTTTTGTAACTTATTGCTTCATAGAACTCAAGTTATATATTAGCTTTTGAGATAAGTTAGTATCACCTACCTTAATAGATACTGCAACAGAGCTATTACAATATGAGCTTTAGATACTTGATAATTAACTGATGTTACGTAAAACTCTAATTTGGTTTGACATCTTAAGTTAATTCAAGTCTATTTTTCTTGAGGGATTATCCTTGCGCTCTAACGTCATTTCCGAGTAGACAAGAATCTAGGGGGGTGCAACACTTTTGCTTGTCTTGTTTTGACTTTTTTTACCTTGAAGAAGACATGTATATACATATACTGAATTGACTACTCTTCCTGAATTTAAATTCTTGTCCGCCCAAGATGATTTCGCAACAGTCACGTGTTTGGTTCCCGCATCTTTTAATCCTATTTCCACGTCTTCAGTTCTGCCCTTTGTAAGGATAATTTTTAGGCTTGGAGGTTGTCTTTCAATTTTCAGAGCTGTTATTGCAGTTGGGTAAATGTTGCGATCATGCAAGTCGTGAATAGTTGGAAGAGATTCCTTGAAAACACAAATCGTTTTCGATTAAATTTAAATGATATTTGAGAGCCAGCGAAGAGGACAGGTAGTACCACTCTTATCTGTAAACCTTGATTAGCCTTGATCTATCCTTTTTACTTTGTGTTTTGGTCGATTTTATGAGATATAAAAACATAATAGGTCGAAATATAAGTTGTCAGTAAAATGCAAATGACGCTCTGGCCTTTAGAAGGTTTGGGGGGCGTTTGTCCTACTCCTGCTTGTCATAACTTTTGTTCGTTTTAAGTTTGACCTGAATATCCAGGGGGGAGCTGATCGATCTCTTGCCGACGTTACGTCTTGAAGGGGCACCGAATGCCACTTCCGAAGCGGATGTTGTAATCATTGGCGGTGGTTTGGGTGGCTGCTCAGCGGCACTTGCTGCGTTGGAAGCGGGGCTCTCGGTCATTCTTACCGAATCGACCGATTGGATTGGGGGACAGTTAACGAGCCAAGCGGTGCCACCTGATGAGCATCGTTGGATCGAGACTCACGGTGCGAACCGCTCGTATCGTCTTTTGCGGACGGCCATTCGTGATTATTACCGTTTCCTCTAGACCTTCGCCTTACGCCCCATCCTTCTCTCGCAAAATTTTTGGATTGCTGGCGGCAAGTTTCTCTCGGGTGGTGGCGACGAGATGCGCCTTCAGTCGCGCGCAGGCTGTCGCCGGTTCGTCGAAGGCACCGGTGCGAATTTGCGTCACCAGCTGGCGATTAAGGTTTTCGACTTCGACCCGAAGCGCCTCATGGTCTTTGATTTCAGGTAAGGAAACACCTATAAGCTCTTGAATACGCTTGTATTCTTCCTGAAGAAAGCTCGCTTCACGTTCCTGGCTCTGGACGGCCGCTTCGAGCTCTCGCTCGCCCTTCGGTGCGTCGAGCCCGGCGGTGTCGACGATCCAGATCCAGCGGCCCCCGATCTCGACCTTCTCCGCGATCCGGTCGCGGGTGAGGCCCGGCTGGTCGGCGACGAGCGCGCGCCGATAGCCCGCATAGCGGTTGAAGAGCGTCGACTTGCCCACGTTGGGCCGCCCGACGAGCGCGACCATGGGGAGACGTGACGACGTCGCCATCAGGCCGACTCCACGCCGAGGAAGCGCGCCACCCGCTCGTTTGGCTACTTTTGCCGAAACAAAAGTAGCTCGTCTGCAGGGGCGAAACCCTTCCATGTCTTTTGTCAAGAGATTTGCGCATACGCCTGCCATCTGTTTTCTTGAAACAGTCATGATGACTGCGGTTAAAAGACGATAAAGGAGTTAGGTCGGGAGCCCGTGCGACTCTGGCGACGGTCGATCAAACTTCCATCCGCGGGTTGCAACCGCATGAACGTGTGTCGTCGCGGGGCTGTCTCGGACTGCAAACGGGCATCAGCAGTGCCGGCCCACAGGGTTGTCAGGAGGGTTTTCAGTTTCCTTTTCCATTTTAAAGAAGAGCAATTTTCAATAGCTTTCAATTATATTCTTTTCATAGTGAACAATGATTCTTCTGCATCCATACATTCAATAAAAGACAAATTGAATTAACAGAATATTCAGATAACCAGGAAATAAACTTGCCTCTGGAATCAGAATTTCATCCTGACTCCAAATATGACATTCATTTCCATTCATATCCTCTCTAACCTTACCTAAGAACATTGCCCATATTATTTCCCATGCATTTATTGACTCAGTTTTCGTCTCGCTTTCCTCGCGCCTCATTTCCTCGTTCTCCTTCGGCATCAGCGGCAAGTATGTCAGCCAGCGCATCTGGAGCGAGAAAGCCACGCAGATTGCATTCGATGTAGGCGTCTACTACCAAACGCCGCTCCCTGGACTCACACTCGGATCCAGCATCTCCAACTTTGGCGCGGACCTCCAGCTTTCGGGGAAAAACCTGACCAACATCATCGACCCCGACTTGGTCAACCGAGGCATCGAGAACATCCCGGTCCAATACAAAACGGACGAAGCGCCACTGTTGCGGAAATGCCAGAGTGAAATTTCCAGAGATGATAGTGCTTAAAGATAATGCAAGCCTTAAAATAATAGTTGATGATGAGGGCCAAATTTTTGCTTATTGTGCAGGTAAAACGTTCCCTGTTGATACATCATATCAACATCGTTTTGATATTACCATTCAACGAAATGTAAAAGCAAGGCGAGTATACTCCAGTATCAATGTGAAAAATCATATCTTATTTATGTGTCAGAACGGTAATATATGCAAAAATAATGTGATAATAGACAGTAAAATCAATGCTCATTCTTTCTTGAGCAAATGATAAAGGAGAAATTTTATTACTTGATCTAAGAATAAAAGTTTTATGATCAGGCATTTTTGTTATATTACTATATTCTAGAATCGAGATAATATCAGGTTTATATTTTTTTATAGTAAAAATTATTTCATCTAAATTATCTATTTTTTTGTATTGCTTATAGCTTATATCACCATTATCACTCCAAATATAAAATCCTTTGTAATAAATACCATATATAAAATTAATAATGTTCATATTTTACCTTCACTCAATGTTGTAGGATTCCACAGCGACAGCCAGCACCAGGCCGTTCTGGTGCTCTGTCGCGTCGGCGTGGCGGGTTCCGAACAGAACAGCGAAAACCGCGAGCAGCATCGCCACCATCAGCGAAATGTCGCCGATGAAAAGATCGTCTGCGGGCGGGCGGCCGTTATAGTGCTCGACCAGAAGACTGACGGAATCCGAAACGGCCTTCAGCTGCAAGGCAATATAAGGGATGGTGCCGAGTGTTGCGATGATGGTCGCTATCGATGCTACGGCGAAGCTCTTGCCGTAACGGGCGGGAGGTGGCCTTCGAGGAACGCGGTCTTGATCCGGCGATCCTGCTTGGGCCACGCCGCCTGATCCCGCTGTCGCTGATTGCGGCGACCTTCGGAAACGGCATCAACGCACAGCTTCGGCGGCAATTGCAGTCGTCCGGCGTCGGTCGGCTGCATGGCCGATTCGCCCTGCGCGCCGGCTTGCCGGAGCGCTTCGCCGCGGGACTGTCGGACTCGGAGGCCAGGCTGTTTGACCGGATCGGTTCCGAACCCGTGGCGCTCGACACGTGCCTGTCGTCGGCGGTTACTGATTTAGCATCGTGCTCTAAAAAATCAGGATTTGCTATTTCCTCGATAATTTTTTGTATTTTTTGTACAATTCTCATTTCAATTCTTTATAGTGTGATACAGGACACGGTTGCCGAAAACTATTGAAACATTATTTGACTGATCAAATAGAATCATTAGGAAAAAAAATATATCCAAGCATTGCGGAAAGAGAGGTTGAAAAACAAACAAATGAAATTTGCCACTTGAGTCATGTCTCGATACTTTGTAGTGAATATTTTATTGATTCCACTTGCCTTCTTATTGTGCGAATTCAGATATCGAGTGGCCCTGATGCATTTATTCTATTGTCAGTGTATATGAGAACCAGACAAGGCTAAGTAAGGACCCACTGGTCAATTTAATAAAGCTGTTAACAGAATTTTAAAGCTAAGTTTTGCCGGCTTGTTTAGTCACCTGTGTTAACGTAAGACTAAATCTGTTTGTCAGATGATATGCTTAGCTGCTCTTGTAGTCGTTTATAAGAAAATTTTATGACTTTGAGAGATAAATATGCTAAAATAGGACTAGGATTCAATGCTATGATTGATCGCGTTCACCCATCACCTTACCTTGGGTTAACTTCAAGGAGCAAGCCCAATATTGAGCTTTAGATCAGGTCGAGATTCACTCAGCCGCCAAACTGGCTGTAGTCGATCTCTGCATCCTTGTCCAAAGTGCCTGAAACCGGATCAAGAGGATACTTCAGGCCGGTAGCACAATTGTAAAGGATTGCGGTGTCATCTTCGCTTACAAGACCGTCCGCAAGCGCCTTTTTATACGCAGCGGCAGTCGCCGCACCTTCAGGGCAAAGCAGCAGGCCTAATATTAAGCGGTTTTTTAAACAGTTCCACTTTGCGTAAAAAAGTAAAAATAACAACAGATAAAAAATACTGCTGAGCTGGAGACTGAGAAAAAAAACCCGTAAAGATACAAAAAGGGGGACGACCCTCCCATCAACTATTGAACTTTCTCAAGACCGAGCTGCCGCCTTTATTATGCATGTACATCTCGATGCAAAGTCAGGAAATGGCAGTTTCGTAGTTCTTTCACGCCGTCTAAGTAGATATAGACTTTATCTGATATAGCTGAAATGGCGTTTTATTTTAATTTTTCATCGCAGAAAGTTCTGCAAAGTCCTTTGCGACATAAGTGTGTTGAAATATTTTATTCTTGCCAGAAAAAAAGTCTACTTTTTATTCACTTACTTGTTTACGTTTGATATCAATTTTCAGAGGTCATCTTTATAGATTTTTATTTTGTTAAAAGTTTCGTTCTCCTCTAGAACATGCAAATCCTTGAATATACAAATTTGCTCACCCTCTCGAAGAATACTCCTGCTTAATTCTTTGCTTTCAAAGTTTTTTGTTTGTTTGTTTATGTAGAAGCTAACAGGGACATTGTCCTGGGCATATATTTATCCAGTCTTTACAAGGACCACGATTACCACGTTCCGTAAAGTAGCTGCTTGGGACCGTCCCCTACATCGAGTGCTCTTGATTTTCTTTGCGTATGTGTGTGAAATGCTTATTATATTGCTTGGATCTTCCGAAATTCATGACTTTGAGGACAATGTCTGGGTGAATATGCACGTCATTGCAAGCGGCACCTTCACTTTCCTCTTAATGGCATTCTTCTCCTTTCGGTTTGGTGTTATTGTTGCGGAGTTGCGAACGTCAACTTGAAGAAGCCGGTGTGCCCGCCTCCCGCATTTTCACAGTAACTGACATCTTCAATGACCCTCACTACCAGGCACGCGATATGCTGGTCGACGTCGAAGACGACGATCTCGGTCCGGTCACTCTTACGGGTATTGTCCCGAAGTTATCCGATACGCCTGGCCATATTCGCTGGACCGGCCGTGAGACCGGGGCAGACACAACCAGTGTTCTCATCGAAGAACTGGGCCTTGATCAAGCAGAGATTGATGACCTCGCCGACCAAGGCATTGTGTCAAACAGGGCTCAGAAACGTTGGTGGTTCACAAGATGGAAGAGCATTTGTTAGATGTTTTCCATAGGAATTATTTACGCATAGTTTTGGGTGCCCGTTCGACTGACTGTATATCAAAGTTCATACAATCTTGATAATGAGTCAGGCGATGGATGGAAGTCTGTGGATTTTTTATTGCTCGAAAGGTGCAGTATAAACATTAAGAGTGTAATGGAAATTTTTGAAGACGTTGCAAGTGAAACAGCCCAGTCAAAATAAAAGTTAATTCTCAAAAATCTAATAATCATTGAATCATCTCCAGAGACCGAATCCGCGCCCTCCTTCGATTCAGCTGAATTGGTCTTGAGTAATACTTTCACCATGGCAGATGCCGTTTCCAACATACACTCGACTGCTGTGGCTTCCCCTAATTTTGATGCTTGCGACACGAGTTCCTGTAATGGCTGTTGAAGCTTTTTAACCTGACAAAAATTTGTTATGAATTCGTCCCGGGCATTTAGATTGCCATTGCCTGCGAGTTCCAGCGCCAGCAGTGGACGATTGTTAGTAGCCGCCAACAATTTGCTGGCTCCTCAGCAGCTTCTAAAATATCTGAGATTGAAATCGGCGTATTTCCTTCTTTAACAGATTCATCAGAAAGTGTAGGAGGAGTCAAAAGTGGCGGAGATTCGTCAATAGCAGGCCCAGATTCTTCAGACGCACTTGCATGCTTCCGTCTTCGATATTCGCTAATTGACAACTATAAAATAAAAATTAAGAATTATTTCAGTAGAATATAAATTATTCAAATATAAAAGACAAGAGCGAAGGAAAATTGATATTGTATTGATTAGTCCCTAAGCGTTTTAGATAGTTGGAGATTTATAAAAAGGTTGAAAATCAATGTTTAAAAGACTTTCTTAAATTAGGAATAATGAAGGATAATGAAGCAATTTACCAATTACCAAGAAATTGAAGAACTTGATTATTATTATCTAGATCTTATTATCAACAAGCTCAATGTATTATCATGTAGCTCAAGTGAATATGTAAAAGGTAAAATAGCTAAGGCGCATTGTGCTTTCCTACAGTTGGTGAAAGTTTGAGAGAGTAATAGGACGTTCTGGAGCTAAGATTCAGATGTTAACCAAGAAGCCCTGCGGTTTCCTGAATGCCGAAGGCTATTACGATCACCTGATCGCCTTCCTCGATCACCAGACAGACCAGGGTTTCACCAAACAAGTGATGCGCGACATGGCGCAGATCGCCAGTTCGCCGCTGGATATGATCCGCCAGTTCGAAAACTATACGCCCCCTTCCGCTCCCAAATGGATCAACCGGGACGAGACCTGACAGGCACGCTGAAACGCAAACCTTGATGCCCCTGCGGCAGTTGCCTGCAAGCTTCGGGAACTGTCCACAGGGGACATTATGTCGACACGACGCGTCATCTGGGAACAATTCCAAAATATAAATTTCAACATCTCTGTTCCCAATGCAAGAGAGCTTTTGCTTTGGACTATTTTTAATTAGAAATATCAAGAGAGTTAGAGATACTAGGGGGGTTAATCTTTAATATTACAGGAACGACCAGGGCCATGGAGCTAAAACTTTCTAGCCTTGTTTGGGAGGGAGAGCAAGGAGAACTGAAAAATATGCTAAAGAGTTAACATATTTTTTTTCTTTACCGATATTAAAATCGCACATGCTATGTCGTTGCAAATCTCGGTTGTCTGGTCGCCGGGATCTTCTTTCTCAAAGCCAATTTTCAGGACATCGTTGTTCTCAACGATGCGCGTGAAATCCTTTTCCGCGTGGAAGTAGATCTCCTCTTCATCCTTTTTGTCTTCAAACCGCAACTCGTTGAAGTTTTCCGGCGTCCCCTGCTTGGTACTGCGGCTCTTGACGCCGCTTTGCGTTTGATTGTCGGGCAACTCATAGGGTGGCATCTCATCGTTGTTGTAGACGCGCCCGGTGATAATCGGGCGGTCGGGGCCGGCGCTCCTCCGCGGTTTCGCGATGGAACTGGCGTCGCAGTTCCCTCGGCTGATCTACCTGTCCGGCCAGCTTCGTCATCAAGCGTTGATCGCCGCCAGTGAAGACTTCCTGCCACCGCAGGCCGTCGAGGGTGACCAACAGGAGATGGCGCGTATCGCTCGCGGAAGCGCTCGCGGTCAGCAGAGAGAGCAGGACCAAGCAGCTTGCGAGCGGTGGGAGGTGCGCCATGGCGTGGGCTCTGCTGAGGAATGTTGCCTGCGCTTGATGATACACCATAGGCAATGTATAATGCAGGCTTTTCGTCGGAAGAATATTTTAATATGGGCTATATTAATACATGTCGGGTGATTAGTCTTTATAAGGAACCCAATCAGGGACGTGCGGAGCATTTTTTTCAGGGAGGGGGACAATCAGTGAAAACATTTGAATAAGAAGTACAAAATTCCTGGGGAGGACCGGCCCTGAGACCACCTCCCTTGTGTATCTGTCTGATTAAAGTAGAAAACTCCATACTAAGATCACTCCAGTGTTTAGGCTTATTGTTAATGATTTAATTTTTCTTTTGAAGAAATTGAAATGGCAGTTTCATCCTTCATCAAGGAAAATAATTGGCGGCCAGGGCAATCGCTGAATGAAAAATTCCTGCACCGTTTTTTAGTCGATACTTACAATTACGAAATTGATGAAGACGCCTTATCTCAATATCCTGAAGCGGCTGATTTCCGCGCCGTTTGGATAGATAAAGATTCTCCAAAGTTACTGGTTAAAACAGATTTGACGCCGGAACAAAAAGCGTTTGTTTATGCAAAAGAAATCGGTTTTAACTTTCTAAAGCTAAAAGACATCAGAAGGAGAAATCTAAATGGCTTCCTTTTTAGCGGTGCTCGAATTAGCAAAACTTCGAGTAGCTTTGCTTTAATTTTGTCTATTACAAATTGAAAAAACAGAAAAATGGCTCAACCACTAATTTTAAAATGGAGAAACTGTATCTAGTATTTTGCAAGTAGAATTAAGTGTATTATAAGTACTATTAGTAGTTTTATTAGTGTTAATAATAGTTGCAAACTGGTTAATGTAGTAGTACCGCGTATTACTAAATATTATAGGAATTGTACCACAAAAATAGAAACAGATCAATCTTACTAAAGTACAGGCTCTATTTTTTCCTTTAATGATATTATTAATTGGAGCGAGTAACTTATTGGTCATCTATATTGGTGGTATGCAATACATAAATGGTGAAATTGCAAGTATAGGCATCATAGCAGAATTCATTATATATGTTAACATGTTAACGTGGCCGGTAGCCACTTTAGGTTGGGTAACCTCCATTGTGCAACAAGCAGAAGCTTCACAAAAACGTATCAATGAATTCTTAAAGGAGGAGCCTGAGATCAAAAATAAGGGTAAAGTTCGTTAATGTCAATACTTATAGCCTTCCTAATAAACTGCCAAAACTTTCCATTTATCTGATTAAGGAGTTGATGTTGCAGCAATTATGGAGGTTTCCCAAAAAACGTCTTGCCAGCATTATCATCTGAAGAAATTGAAGTCGGTTTTTTATCAAAACTTTTCAAACCTGAATCTTTTTACAATGATGTATAACTGATTTGATAATATTTTCCTAGTCCTTCCTCTGACCTCAATTCACGAGATATTATCAGGCAAAGATCCAATGTTAATTAATTAATCAAGATATAAAACTTCCAGAGCAATTTAATACATATAAAGACTGGGGATTAGCCTTACAGAATTATGCCCGTTCGGAAGAAAGTAAAAAAGAGTTATCATATTGGTTTTCTATAAATTCTTCTTCTTTACCAAAAGATTTTTACAAAGGCATTAATACATGGGAAAAAAGTAAAAATATTAAAGTAATATTGAATTGTGAACTAACTCAAAAATTGTTACAAAAAGCACCACATGCCTACCATACTCAAATCAATGATATTCTATTAACAGCACTTTTTTACAAATTTGCAACATCCAAAGGCCTCAAAATGCATCCAAAAGCATTTCTATAATTGAGCAAAAAGTACATGGCCTTTAGCAAGCCAGAGTAAATATGCATACAATGATAGCCCGATCCTCTATGGAGCCCCACATATTTCACTAAAAAAGAGGTCACCTTTCTTTATAACTCTGACAGCTGATGTTGAAATACAGTAGTAATCGTCCACGAAGACGGTGCCAGGTGACAGGTCTGTATTCCTGAATGTCGAGCAAGATGTTAGATACCTTTGCCCATTCACGGATCGCCCGTTTTTCCACCGGTGTGGCGCCATGCGGCACACAGACGATGATCTTGGGCTTGGAGAAGGACGAGCGTTTGTGCACCTTGCGGATGAAGTGTTTGATCATCTCTTCGGCCACATCAAAATCGGCAATCACCCCGTCGCGCATCGGGCGGATCGCTTCGATGGAACCAGGCGTCCGGCCCAGCATCAGCTTGGCGTCTTCGCCCACCGCGAGCACTTTTTTCACGCCATCTTTGACGTGATAGGCCACCACCGACGGTTCACTCAGGATTACGCGAGAGAGACTGGCATGTTGAAAATTTTCAACCTCCCCCCAAACTAGTCTACTGCTGTTTCTATGACTTCTTAAATTTTGGATTTCAACTCATAAAACTTTTGCAGAATGCTAGAAAAAGATGTTGGAGTGTATGAATGTGTAGCTACATATGAACATGGAGAAGCCAGGCAAAGAATCAAGCTAGAACTTGCTGAACATCCTGTTTTTATCGATAGACCTTCCGGTAACTATTGGTTCATTTACTTATATATCTACCAAACTAACAATAATTAAAAGAAAAGAAATGCCCTCCATCACTTTTGACGCTTCAAAAAGAACTAGAACTTACAATTTTCAACCAAACGACCCTCTTCTAAAACAATCATCCCTTCCATAAAAACCTTAAATGCCCCAGGGCATAACTTACAACCCTCGTCCTTTGGCTCTGGTGGTTTGTTTCAGCCCCAAAAGCCTTGGTATACGATCTTTGGAATATTTTGAATAAAATGACTGTCTCAAAAATTTTTATTCGATGTATTTCGGCAAAACATGACGTGTTGAGGGGGGGGGAGGATAATTGCCTTGTGACGGGCACGGAAGCGCGGTGCGCGATCGTGGCTTCGGGGCGGTGGTGGCCACGAGGGATCGGAGGAGCGCGACGCCAATACCGCTGGTTTCCGGCGTCGACGACGGTGACGTTCAGCTGCGCCAGCATGTGGCGCAGGGTCTCGGCCTCTTCGCGGAACACCTCGTCGAGATAGCCGGGGCCGCTGTCGCTCTCGATGCCCCACAAGCCGGGGCTCTCGATGGGCTGGATGACGGCGGCCTTGCCGAGGCCGATGAGGAATGTCGCCCGCGGGCGACATAAATGAAGCTGTCGGCAGTCGCCCCGCCGACTGTTTGAAATCGCCCGGTGGCAATCCCGCTGCCAAAATCACGCTGTCCAAACCTGCCCACAGCGGCACGCATGTGCTCCATAGGAACACCGGAATGCACCAAGAACCAGCGCCACAACGGGTCCCGCAAAGTAACCACAGCCATATGTCGAACCGTAAAACTTAAGATTTCAGCAGGATCTTCAAGGTCGCCTAGATGCGCCTGGACATGTGCATCCCACGCAGCTGCACGGGCTACCACTAGCGGCAGAATTTGGCCTATGAAAAGTCTCTTTTGTATATATTTAATAGTTCACCACTTCTGAATAAAAGATGCTAATAAAATAAAAGTAGTACCATTAGGTTTCTTATTTTATGCTCTCCCCAAATATTATGGTTAATTTTCTGACAATGCACCCCACCCCCCAGATGGTTTATGACATAGACCTAATAAAATATTTCTCTGTTAATTGAATCTTCTGATATATCATTAGTTATTTGTTAAAATGGGCCTCTTTAGTCTCAACTTGACAGAATTCTAATTTTTCTGTGGTTATCGAAAGGAGATATTCGGTGTCAGACCGTTCCGTATGAATTTCAGGGGTATCCAAGTCAGGATCGACAAAAAAAAGACGGTAGAATCGTTCGCCCTGTTTGTTGAATTCTGTATAGTTATACATCGTCACGGATTTTATAGATCGATCCGCACGGAGCAGATCGATATCCCGAATTTCAGTTTTATCGCTCAGTGAAGATTTGACGATCCTCTCTCTTTCCTGGTCATCGGCGACACATAGCAACTGGCGAACACTCGTTATTCTGCTCATTAGCGATTGAGATGCTTTGATTCTCTGAAGTTACAGTAGTAAATGCAATGACCTTAAATGCCGAAAAGTATCAATTAATCGTTTTGCTTTGACTCCATTTGGAATTGAAGTTGTTTTGGTCAAAAAAGATTCAGCAGAGTTTTGGCAGCTTTCCTGAAGTGCGAAGATTTCGATGCCAGAGAAACAATCTGCAGTGTTGTATAAAATGGTCTTCGCTCATGTAAGATACCTGATTTTTAAGGCGCTTCAGCTCTGCATTTCTCTGCTCGTTTATTTGGCTATTGATGCCTTCATAGATACCCCATGGGCTCGAGCTTCAATCGGAGTAGCCCGACCGGCTGTTGCCTACACGACCATCGTAAATAAAGGGCAATCGTCCGATGTCCTAATCGGAATTGAGACATCCATCGCTGGATTGGCCGAAGTTCATAAGATGGAGATGAAAGATGGAGTCGCTGTAATGGGGCCTGTCGGACCGATAGGAGTTCCCGCAGATGGATCTGTTGTTATGGCACCGGGAGCTTTGCACATAATGCTAATGAAGCTAAAACGACCGCTAAAACGAGGCGAAAGTCCAAGCGGAGCGCGCGATCGTCGAGACCGAAGAAGCCTGGATCCTGGGCGCATGAGCAAACCGGCTTACAGCTACATCCGCGACCCGGCGGAGATCTATCGCCAATCCTTCGCCGCAATCCGGCAGGAGACCGACCTGTCGGCGATCGATGACGATCTCGCACCGCTCGCATTGCGCCTCGTGCATGCCTGCGCCATGCCCGACATCGTGGATGAGCTGGTCGCGTCGCAAAGCGCCGTGCGCGCCGGCCGCAATGCGTTGTCGAATGGAGCGCCAGTGTTGTCCAAAAGAACTATCGTGATTATCATAAAGGATCAGTAAAACTTATTAGCATAAAGAAATTTGCATAGTTTAGAAAAGGAGGGAAAAACCCTTAAAAACGGGTTGATGAAAAACACATAAAATTTGTTGAAAAACTCTGCTGCAGAGGTTTCAATCCTTTTCCCATCAATGTGGTATATAAAAATTTATATATGCATACAAGAAGAATGATCACGGATACATTTTATTCGTTGCGGTAAAATTCTAGACAAACTACTTTTTACTGTCTTGAAAACGAGTTAGAGGAAGGACAGGAAGAAGGGTGCTCCTCGGCCAGCAGGCCCCCTCCTTCTTCTGGGTGGTGGTGGTGGTCTGCGTTGGGTCGTTCATTGGAGCGAGGGTTGGTGGTGGTGGGGGCGGTGATGGTGGTTGGGGGGTGCTCTTCCTCGTCTTCATCTTCGTCTGCGATGAGTGCCGCCTGGGGCACGAAAGCCTTGTACTCCTTCAGGATTTTGACCATCTCCTTGAAGTGGTGCTGCATCCTGCTGGGTTCGCGATAGACAGTTGGCCGTAGCTCCCCTATGTCGTGCTACAACTAAAAAAGGCGTACCAATAATACTGTTACGAAATATTAACCCACCAAAGCTTTGCAATGGCACGCGACTTGCCGTAAAAAACAACAATGGAAAACGTAATAGAGGTAACAATCTTGACAGGGCCTTTTGAGGGTGAGGCTGTTCTTATTCGTCACATTCCTATGATTCCAACGGATCTGCCTTTTCAATTTAAAAGGTTGCAGTTCCCAATTCGATTAACATTTGCAATCACCATCAACAAAGCTCAAGGGCAATTATTAGAAAAATACGGAGCATGAGAACTAGATCTTTGAAAGCATCTTTGTTCTTCCATTGAATTTCAACTGCTTTGGCGTAAAAAGCCTGGTCAAACACGCGAACGACTGCTTTTAATCTTAGGCGATCTTTAATCTCCATTCCTCTGCATAACACTTCAAAGGCAGTCTTCAAATCTGTTGCAGGGGAATCCATTGCATCTAAATAGAATATTTTGCTTTCCACAATCACCATATTATTCCTTACAGCGATGTTGAATCCAGTCCATCCATGAACACTGATTGTAGGAAAGTTTTTGAAACATTTGAGTTTCCCAGACCTTATATTATTTCTTCGTCATTCTAATTTATTTCCAAAATTCTAAATTTCGTTTAGGATAACGATTTTTACAAGCAGTATCAACGATGGATATTTCCGCAAGGACATAAAAATCTTATCATATTAAGGGCCTTCTGGTTCTCACGCGAAAATTACCCCGAGGAAGATAAACGATAACTTGAATGCATTGCTGGTCTAGAGAGCTTTAATATAAAAGAAACTTTCCTTGTAAAAAAAAAATAGAAAATACTGGAATATTTACCGACTTGATTATTTGTTGTGCAGTGCATATATCTAATTGTACATGGAAAGCAAAGTGGTAGCCTATATTGTCGCAATTTCATACTTAATTCAAAATCAGCTTTTCAATCAGCTTACTAGTAAGGGAAAATTAGCTTATATGAATTAATTTATTTAGTCTATTTGATTCAAAAGACTTAAAATTTCAATCCTTTTTCTAAGTATAAGTAGCTTACAAAACTGCAGTTGAAACGCGTAGCTGAGTTACACAAGCATGAAATGCCAAAAACAAATACTAAGCAGGAGACACCACATTATATATTTGCTTTTTCTTGAAGATATCAAGGGAAAGATGGATAAACTTTCAAAACTCTGGGACAATGTTGTAAATGCTACATCGGAACGAGGCAGATCGTTGGAAGAAGCCCTTTCCATTGCAGAAAAATTCTGGGATGAACTTCAAAACGTTTTGGCCTCCTTGAAAGATTTGCAGGTACGTGATCTAGTATTTCCACCATGTCCGGGATTTCCCTTTATTTCTCTGTATGAAAATTCTCTGAAATCTGCTCAAAAATCAACGTTAGTGTTTGGACTCGTTAACTTGGATCACAGATAAACTTGGATCATTTGGACTCTTTAGCTTGGTTTACTGAGAAATTTAGGTCATTTGGACTAGTTTAATTGGATCTCAGATAAATTTGTATCATTTGGACTTCTTAACTGGGATCACGAGTAAATTTGGAACTCGTTAACTAAAGTTCATTTGAACTCCTTAACTTGGATCACAGATAAGTTTAGATCATTTTGACTCGTTCAGCTCTATCACAGATGAATTTAGATCGTTCGAATCCGTTTAATTCGATCAAAGGACACACCGCAGAAATAACCTACCACGATTTGATGACGGCAAATAATTCATTGTGTGAAGGCGGTGTGATTATATTGGATGATTATTTCAGCGAAAGCTGGCCGGAAGTCTCTGAAGGTACAAACAAGTTTTTTTATACCAATAAAAATAATCGCCTGACACCTTTTTTGATTGGCGGTAACAAACTGCTTTTTACCACCGGCAGAAGCTATGCACGCAGGTATATTGACGCGCTTCAAAATTATAAGTTGGGCGAAAGTCATAAACTTTCCCGGTTATTTGCGCCATGTCCTCGGGCAGCTCGGCCTCGAAGCGCAGGTGCTCGCCGGTCACCGGATGCTCGAAGCCCAGGAGCGCCGCGTGCAGCGCCTGCCGGTCGAAGCGGTCGACCTCGGTGATCATCTGCGGAGCCAGTGCCTTAGCCGCGATCTTGCGACGTCCGCCGTAGACCGGATCGCCGATCAGACCGTGCCCGGCATGGGCCATGTGTACGCGGATCTGGTGCGTCCGCCCGGTCTCCAGCCGGCATTCCACCAGCGCCAGCGCCGTCGGCGTTCCGAAGGTAATAAAAGTAAATAAAAAAATAATAACTAAAAAATCTAATAAACAAAAAATACCAATTATTTACATATAGTATTGATTACTGGGAAGTATACAAACGTTTTTACGAAGGACTTTTTATAGGGGACAGGGGGACAGGGGGACAGGGGTTACGTGTGAGGATCTTTCCATTGAGGAATTTTTCATAGAGGAAGGGAATTTTCCATGAAGGGGGCGCCAGATTTTCTAGCATTATTTAAAAAACGATCAGAAATTAAATAAAAAACAACAAGTTTTTTCAACTGATGAAGTTACTGAAGGCGGATTTTTAGATATTGATGTCAAAATATACAGTCCAGATGGCAACCTGGCTTATGAAGTTGACAGGGAATCAAATGGGAAGATCACTTTTGCTGCAGATAAGGAAGGCATTTACAGATACTGTTTTTCTAACAAAATGTCAACAATGACACCAAAGATCATCATATTTTCAGTATATGTGGATGAAAGACCAGCATATGCAAAAGAGGAGGATAAAGAGGGTATTACCATCATTCCATTACTGTTTGTTTCCTCGAGACACCGAAGATTGCCAATAAGGATTTAGCTTTTCAAGTGACAATTCTGACTGTCGGATTTCACACTCAAAATGAGATTACAAACTTTACAATTTCTTTTTGCCCACATCTTTTAAAGTTTGTGGAGAGTCTTAACTCATGAATAAATACCATCAACTTTCTTTTCTACTGCAACACATTATACAGAATAAAATAATGCTCACCAGGGTTGTTTTAAGTGAAGGTTTGCCTACTCTCTGCTCTTGGTATAAATTTTGGAGTGCAACTTGATTTGCCATGCATCGACCACTTCTCCATTTATTCCTATTTTGCTTCTTTTTCCTGGGATCTTCCTTGGCCTTGGAACTCAGGAAGTTAGTTTAGGTGTGATAACGGTCTTGGTTGGCGTACTTGCGCTTATTGCAAGTGTGTTCTCGTACTGCTTGATAATGGCCGGGTCCATTCAGTATTTGAGAAGTGGGCGATTCTCGATTTCGTCTTGTATCAATCCGGTTGTCGGACAGATGTTCTGGGTGATACTAGCGGGATTCTTGTCAGCGGTATTGATCTTGATCGGTGTATTTCTTTTGGTAATGAGACTATGATTTCTATTTTGAGGTATTTCATGATGACAGTTCTATGGTTTACCAAATGGCTTGAATGAGGAAATAATAAAGTGGAATGCCAATAGCGATGTTGAAGGTGAACGTGACCCCCAGTGACATGGGCAATAGAATACTCATATTAGCTTGAGGTACTGCCAGGCGCATAGCAGCCGGTACGGCGATATACGAAGCGCTGGCCAGGAGTACTGTTTGCAACAAAGCATCTCCGGGAGAGTAGCCAAGCATATAGGAAATGCCTATCCCAACAAAGGCTTAAAAGCCAGTTTTATACAACCTATATTTATGAACATGAAAGTGATATCTTGAGTTTTTACCTATTAGTTGTATTATTTAGAAACCAGTTTATATAAATGATACATTTTTTATATTTTACTCTAAAGGTTCTAAAACGTGATTTCAAAGAATGTAACATCCAATAAAAACTATTAACCTTCCATCTTTTGATCTATGATTTGGGTTTCCTTTTTACTTTTTCATAATAATGTCTTAAAATCCACGAAGATTAAAAAATTGAGTAGAAATTACTCCTGCCCTTGGTACTATTATGAGTTCTTAGTAGTAATATTCTACTAAAAACTTACCTTCAGCTGGTAAGTTTCTTACCTAGAAACGTAGGACATTTGCAAATGGGAATAAATCTGTCAGCTGAAGGCAAACCTTCTCTTCGATTCCTCTTTTAGAATGACTTTTGAAACAACTTTCCACTTACATCTTCCAAGGAAATGTTTGGGAAGGATTGAGCCGTCTCCATTCTCCTCCTCCCCTTCTCAGAATAATTAGAGGTACTGTATAATTAGATTTGTCCGGCTACAGATATCTCGTGTTTCTGAATTTTTCTTTGCCAATACATGTAGTCTACTTAATAGAAGCTAAAATTGCAAAACTAAAAGGCAAAACTAAGTGATTCATAAAAACCTACTTGGTCTTTGAATGATTTATCCTTTTCAAAAGATGACGTCATTCCAAAGCAACTTCCAGATGAGTTTCTGGTTAATTAGAGTTAACATATTTATGATTTTATCATTTTGTTTTGTAAATATCTATTATCTATTGTCTTAAGTCCCGCATCGTTTACTGTTTTTATTTGAAGCTCCCTTCTTTGACATGCCAAAGATGCATTCATCGGGTACTCCCACTACCTCGGCCTCCGGAAGTAGCGACGAAAAGGATTCAAGCATCCTAAGGGGAGCGGAAATCCTGCGAAAGCAGCTATCGAGCGGAGCGGAAGAAGACGAGGAAGAAGATAGATATCTTCGTATTTGTGAAACGCCCCAAGATGATTTATTGGGATTGAACTTTGTCAAATCAGCCTCGGAAACTTTTGGAGAAGTCAACACTACTCTAACTTCTGAATCAGATCGTGATACCTGTTTCACTGGATGGCCGCAGGACATCACTTCGTATTTCAAATTATTTTTTTGACTGGCTGTTCCTGAAATATTTTTAACTTTTTTTTTTCAAACTTAAACAACTAAGGAGTCCATTTCTTCAAATCATTTTAGAATTTTAAATCAAAGGCAAGGGGCTAGGAAAAAAATAATGGGGCTCAAAAAGAAAGATTTTAAGAGTAAAATCACGTAAAAGTCCGATATACGATTTATTTACTTCCCTTCACTAGAAAAAACCGAAACTAAAAAAACCGAAACTAAAAAAACCGAAACCCCCTAATGTACAAACATATAGCTCAAATTATACACATTCATTATATTTTCAATTAAGCGATTCTTTTATTTCGCCGCTTGTTTGGCATCTGTCGTTAAATTAATAAGAAGAAAAGAGTCACACTGCAGAAATTGCAATGAGCATGATGTATTATTTGGGGTAGCCTACATACTTTTGCATTGAGGGAAGGGCAAAGTGAAGCAAACCGGCCTTAAGAAATGATACAACTAAGTATTTTAAAGTGCATTAAAGTGGTTTTCAGAATGTTATAGTGTGTCCTTATCACCAGACATAGTCGAGATTTAAAATAAGAGCTCTGAGACATGAGGTTCTTCTAAATATCAAATTTCATGAAGATCCAATCACCCATTTGTAAGTTAAAAATACCTCATTTTTTCAATTTTTCTCTCCCTCCAGCCCTCCGATGGTCGAATCGGGGATACGACTGTTATCAAGTCAATTTGTGCAGGTCCCTGACACGCCTACCAATTCTTATCCTACTAGTACGTCCAGAAGCACCGAACTCACCAAAGCACTGGAAATTCTCCAAAGAGAGCAGATCCACTAGGAATGGCTATTCTTGTATTTGTTATGATAGCATATTTAGATCACGCTTCTTGAAAGCCAAAGGGAGCATTTACTTCAAATGGAAAATGGATATTGGCTACATCATATTGCTCCCTTAAAGACCCGCTCTTGACTTAGAAGAGTAAGAAAGAAACACGTGTTCTTCTTGCATCTCCTTTGCCACGGCGGGCCATCCCGAATTGTCAAACGTTCGGGTCACCTCCTCCCCCGCTGCTTTTAGCGCCATCTAAAGATGCTGCTGCAGATTCATCTTCTCCGTGATTATGTTCATAAACATTTATTCTTCGAACTTTGTATTTTATTTTTGCAATAAAGATTGGGATCAAAGATTTTTGGGTATATTCCTGAGATGTACCATCTGCCTCCCCTTATGCCCATCAGGCGTAAAGAACCATACATTTTTCTCTGGGTTTGAACCACTTCATCCCTGCAGATAAAAATAATTTGAAACGACATTGATGTTGTCACACATGTAAATTCGGTAAACTGTTTCTTTCATTTCAGTTACTGCATAATCGCAATTGCAATAAAATATATGTGTGTGTATGCATGTATGTATGTATGTATATATGTATGTATATATGTACGTATGTGTCTATGTGTGTATGCATGTATGTATCTATGTATTTATGTATGTATATATGTACGTATGTATGTATGTATGTATGTATCTATGTATTTATGTATGTATATATGTACGTATGTATGTATATTATGCATGTATGTATGAATGTATGTATGTAAGTAAGTGTATGTAGGTAAGTGTGTGTATGCACTTGTATGTATGAATTGCTATGTATGTACGTGTATGTATATAAGTGGAAGCAAGCCAAAAAATGACAAGGGGGGGCGCTGTATTTCCAGAATAAAAAAAACAATCAGGAATTAAATAAAAAAACAAATTTTTCTAACTGAAAGTAAGGAGTAACATTAACGTACACGAGGGGATGGGTATATGAGGAAGTTCATCCCTCGTCAATATCTTGATCTTTACGCTAGTTCTTATTTTGATAAATAATGGCCGAATAAGCAATATTTTGTTTGTATTATTTTCCGGCTAATCTTAGCACTTAATTTTACCTTAAGCAGTTTCATAACTATGATTTTCTATCTGACGGGTGACAGCAAAAGAACAGTTTTCCTTCCCGTACACTGTTGAATGTCAGTTACCAACGACTGTTTATTCTAAATAAAGCAAATAAGTACGATTCACGACATCGCGATTGGCATTTGATGAATTGATAAAAAATACAAAAATCCAGAAAAATTTGAATTCCTCCTAAAAACTGATGATACAAACACATTACATTCGCCCAATGCTGGTTCAGTGTTTTTGACATCGCCTGCGACGGGGACGGCCACTGTTCGATTCCTGCTTAGAACATCGGCGCGGTCTCGGCTACGAGCGCGCGGACGCCGTCGCCTTCCTGAACGTCGCGGAGGATCACCTCGGCGAGTGGGGGATCGGCGACCTCGACGGCCTGGTGGACACGAAGTTCCTGCTCGCCAAGGGCCTGCGCGAGGGCGGCACGCTCGTGCTCAATGCCGACGAGCCGCCGGTGCGCTCGCGCGGCGAGGCCCTCGCCGATCCGCGCACGCTGTGGTTCGCCCTCGATGCCGCGCTTCCGCTGCTCGTGAAGCACGGCGACGCGAACGGCGCCGTGGCCAGAGAAAGAAAATGCCTGGATTCCTTATACACCGGAAAACCTGGCCTATTTTCGCGAACAAGGCCGCTTGGTGTTTTTGGATTTCACCGCTGCATGGTGTTTGACCTGTAAAGCTAATGAAAAATTGGTGATTGATACGCGCTCGATCCGCAAACAGTTCGCCGATAAAAACGTGGTAACCATGATTGTGGACTATACGGACCGCAATCAAGAGCTCACGGAGTTCATTCGTAGTTTCGATCGGGCCGGTGTGCCGCTTTACGTCTTTTATCCGGGTCAAGGGAAAAACTTGACTGTAAAGATAGGAAGACTATGGGAAGGGAGAACTTGTATACGGAATAATTTCAATGCAGTTAAGGACTACTGAAACCTTCCCGGAAAGAGTGGGAGCATGACGGGGACCCAGTCCCTCTCGTAAAAGGTACAGCTTGTGATAGTTTTATGATTCAATTTCTTGCTGTTTCTTTTCAATATTTTTTATATTTTTAATTTCCGTACATTCGTATCACAAATAGGAGACGAGCTTTCACATTAAGGATTCTGATCTATACAATAAGATTTAGCTGAATATCAAATGATAATCAGTCATATTGTTCCCTTACGTAATTGACCGGCGATTGCTATAAAAAAATAACAAACATTCGGATCAAATTTACATTTACTACATGTACATCGACGAGACACCTGCTCATTCTCGTCTTAGTCGAAGAGAGAGAGAGACTCGTAAAGATATTTATTAGAATATACATTCATTTTCTTGTCCGCAGATTTAATGATCTATGATGATGAAGAAGTATGCCACTCGATTTCTTCTTCTTCTTCTTCTGCGTATACTTGACATATACTAGGTATTACGAGGAGGTAAACCCCTTATATGTGTAATAGTTTCTGTTCGTTTTAAGTATTAATGCTGCTCCTCACTTTCAGTAGGAAAAACTTTTCATATTTATTTTTTCATTGTTTTTTTTTTTAAATAATGCTAGAAAATCCTGCACCCCTCCATTGAAAGTCTCTTCCCCATGAGAAGTTCCTCCATGGAAAGATCCTACCACAAACCCCCCCTCAACTCTCCCCCCAAACCAAAAAAATCCCCCTGAAAACGTCTGTACACTTCCCAATAACCATTACGACGACCTCGCGTTCTTCGCCAAGCACGTCGACAAGGACGAGCCGCGCTGCGTCGAGCGCCTCGAGAAGCTCGTCGGCTCCACGTTCGAGCGCATGGAGTACACCGACGCGGTCGCGCGTTTGGAGAAGGCGAGCGTGAAGTTCGAGTTCCCGGTGAGCTGGGGCGTGGACCTGCAGTCGGAGCACGAGCGCTACCTGACGGAGCAGGTGGTCGGCGGCCCGATCGCGGTCGTCAACTACCCGCGCGACATCAAGGCCTTCTATATGCGCGGCAACGAAGACTGCAAGTTAGGAGAGACATTAAAATTTAAATCGAACAGAAATTATTCCGTATATAAAAGGAGTTGTCCCCTCCTAAATGCCTCGCTCTTTACGCTTAAGTTTTTCATTGTTTTAAAAAGTAGAGTTTTAAGAAAGAGTCAAACTTTAGCGTAAATAGCCAGGTGTTGAGGAGGGGTCAAACCCCTTTTATAAACGGAATAATTTCTGTTTGTTTTAGGTTTTAATGTCGCTCCTTACTTGCAGTTAAAAAAAACTTTTTTTTTTTATGAAATGACATAAAGACAGGGTTCGCAAACAATTTGGTATTTCTATCGGCAAATTTGAAGGCATCGAAGAGCCGATAGCCCGTATCGGCGGATATGCCTATTTGCTGGAAGCTGCCCGACGCTACACCTGCGGCGGCCTGGATCGCGGTGAAAAACCAGCCGTTGTAACCGCAATCGCTAAATATAATTTTACCGAAATTCTACGCAAAGCAGTGAATGATAGCATGGATGTTTTAGGTGGTGCGGCCATCATGCGTGGCCCTCGAAATATTCTGGCGCACGGATACTATGCCACCCCTGGGGTGACCCTGTATTCCAACCCGAGACCTCTTGTACCCTAAGCGAGAATCATACCGCTAGACCAGCAAGCCACACTTAAGAACAATATTCATTGATTTTATAGGCAAATAAAATTATTCTCAACTATCTCCTTCGCTCGCTCTTCCCCCCCCCCCAGATGGTCTAATCGGGGAGGCAACTATTTACAATTTAATCTTGTCTGGTTCCTGATACGCCTGCCAACTTTCATCGTTCTAGCTTATCTGGAAGTTCCCGAACTAGCAAAACTGGGACCGAGAGAGGTTATGACGGGATACGGATGTCGTTAAGTAAATTGAGGTATCACTACTTACTTTCAAAATTTTTCACTTAAGAAGTCGCACCAAAAGTTTTATTTTCAGTGTTATATCTCATTTACGAATGGTAGAGTTGACAAAAAAGAACACGTAGATATGAGCGGAAGTTCTCAAATCTATCTACGATGTTCTGGTAGCCCGGTAGCCCCACCCCTTAAGAACTGGCATATAAAGTCTGGGAACTGGCCTTGAGAACTGCCATTTTTCGTGCCATATGGCATTTGCAGCCAACAGACATTGTTGCAAAACCCACCACTATTGCTGTCAGCATTAAAACATGCGGCAATGGACTTGAATATATATAGTTGCAGGTCTGTGACGATTGACAAAGATCAATAGGTACAATTCCGTTTGCAGTTTTTCCAAGAGCAATATAAAAAATTAGTACAGAACCTTGAAATACCGCAAGACCAATTATTTTTCTTACAAAATTATCACTTGAAAGCATTATAAATAGGCCACTTGTTAACACTATTACAGCAAAGAAATATATCAAATTTTGCATAATTCAGGCCCATAGGGGCAGCTTTCGCTGCTAGTTCATTCGAAATATGTAGAATGTAATCTTGGCAGTGCGCCATGGGAACAATATCATTCGCAAAATCGCAGTCGTGTACTTGACGCTCAGGGCTTAGTTGTATGCCTCCTATAAAATGGCAAGCTCGAAGCACAAAATCTATAAGTATTGCAAATATATTAGAGATAGTAAACATCCTTGACGGACACCAGACTCGACAGGGAACCACACTACATTTAACTCCCTCAGGGGGTGAAACTTACCAAAATTTACCCGCCGGTCGCTGAGGCTCAGCGCGCCGCGGTCCTCCGCGCACGAGATCTGCGGGTGCATCGTTCCGCACGCCGCGTCGGAGATGTAGAGGTGAAGGTCGCCGCTGGTTTGCGGCACCCGGTAGCGCAGGAACCCGTCGGTGGTCGCGGTGTACTGCAGCACGATGTCGGGCCCGCCCGACGAGACGCCGGTGCCCGTGCCGATGCAGCCGTCGCGGAACGTCGTGGTCAGGTAGTCCGCGTTGTTGGCCAGCCACGCGACGCTGTTGGACCCGTTCACGAGCTTTCTCGTTTTTTCGTTGTAGCTAGGGGGCACTGGAAAATCATTGAGAGCTGTTTATTGGATCATTTCAAAGGAAATTGGTACATCCAGTGCCTTTTGTAATAAAAAAACAGTTTTCAAAATAGAAAAAAAAATTTACGAAAAACTGTATTTTTGTCCGACATCCGGGTTGCAGCAATAGCTAGCAACCTAGTAAGAGGCGATCACGTCCAATACTAAGAAATACAATAGCCCATAACTCCCAAAAATAATGCCAGATCAAAACAAGAAGTGCACTATTAGAAAATTCTCATTCTGGAGTTAGCTTCCCAGAAGGTAGCTACCCTTCCTAAATTTCAGCTGTAGGCTAATCCTAGGCATTGCTGGCCTTTACTTTTATCATCAATAACTGTATCAATTATCATCATTATCTTGCACCGATACTGCCAATCTTCGGTTTACAATAAATAATAAATGATATAGGATGTCGTACCATCATGAGAAAACCATGTTAACTTTATAGGCCATTTTATGATCAAATACTGTATTGGTTATAACTAAATTGTTATACCTACAAAATTGCAGCGATACGGTCTCTTTGGGGGAGTTAGGGGGTGGGGTTCAGTGCTTTTGCGAGTTTTGTGTTTCTGGACGTACTAGGAAGGATGAAAATTGGTACCTCGTGACTCAGAGCTCTTGTTTTAAATCCCTACCGGTATTAAGCCTCTGATTTTCCTTTTAAATCAATCTATTGATTCTTAGAATTTTGCTAGAGTTCATACCATATGAGCTCTTGGCTCTTCCAGCCTCGTCACAAGTGCCATATGAGCTCTTAGATCTTGTTTTTCACAAATATCTATTTGTGAAGGTATTACGACAAAAGCCAACTGGGAGGCGAAAATCTTTATTTCGTTATAACAAGGAGAGGAAATTTAAAATACCTACTTCTTTAGGCTTTCGAATTGATCTTTCAGGATTGTTTTGTTACAATGGGGATGAAAAACTTAATATTTAAACTTCATTTTACTGTAAAAAATTTGTTTTCGGGTCTTGCTATGGAACAGAGACAAAGAAATTGATATCATTACTCTTTTTGGCTGTCACAAAATCTGAGTTTGCTGTATTTACGAAGTGGGGTGGTTTTTACAACCCTTCTACGTACAATAATGCCCCCCCCCACAGTATTACCTAAGGGCAATTCGATCCTCGCTGAAAATCGGCCCACCGTAAAATTTCTTGCGGAAGATTCAGCTTAAAAATTCTCCTTAGAACTTTCATTTGAAAACGACTGAGTTCTAACCATTTTTGTGATCATTCTGGAAATCTTCCCTTCTGAGGAAATTTTTTCCCAGAAATCCAAAGCGCTGAAAATTTTCCCCGGACGATTCCCCCGGAACGTCACGATACACCAAACTGATTTGGCAAAGATAAAATGCATTAATTCAAAACATTCAGAAATTAAATAAAAAAAAAAACAAGTTTTTTTTAACTGAAAGTAAGGAGCGATATTAAAACTTAAAACGAACAGAAATTTCTCCGTATATGAAAGGGGCTGTCCCCTCCTCAACGTCCCGCTCTTTACGCTAAAGGTTTTAACTGTTTTAAAAAGTAGAGTTGAGAGAAAGAGTCAAACTAGCATAAAGAGCAAGAGGTTGAGGAGGGAACAGCCCCTTTCATATACGGAGTAATTTCTGTTCGTTTTAAGTTTTAATATTATAACCCATCCAAATAAATATTTTCTGAGCAGTATTATTTAATGAATCATTCAAGAATTTAGTCGTTCTGGCAAATAAAATTGTATGGATGTCCTTAGTTAGCAACGAGAGAAAATATCTATCGCTTTTTTTGTGAAATCTGAAACCCTAGTTGAAGAGATGCTGAAAGAGGATTTACATAAATGAAAAATAAAAGGTTACATTAAACATATCCTTGTGAAACACCGTATCTGATTTGAAATGCTTGAGATGTTAAGCCTGCTGAGTTTCATTTCTATATGTCTTATTAGTAATTTTATTGAATTTGAATAATATTTATTTGAATAACAAGAAAGCACTTCATTCATATAAGTAGTGTCTTCCGCAAATAAATTAAATACGCATGCAAAATATTGCCAAATACATTATATGTGTCATGCATCATCGCGTCGGATTTTAGTGAAGCTGTATACTGTGTAGTTCGAAATAAATAAAAAACTGGAGGGTGATAGAAATAAAGTATGAAATTTGCTCTCTTCTCTTTTGCTTCTCTAGTAAAGCTGTCTGGTACTGCGTTTATAAATTGCCAAGAAGGGCATCCTGTGTTACAGTACACAAGCTCCAATGAAAGTCCTGTATATGCAGGCACTGCCCCAAATTTTTGAAAAATTATCAAAAATGTCACAAATACAATCTGCAATAAATATTAAATGTTTTCCTTCAATAGAGACCATGGTTGGTTACTTTGTTCTGCTTGTATGTGCTCAATTCACGTTTTTCTTTGTACAAAGAAGCCTTTTTTTTGCAATGAAGACGTTGAGTCACGCTCGATAATATTTTTGGCTTTATGGCTTTCTTTGCATCTTCCCCAGGGCATAACTTAAAACACTTGCCCCCGGGTTCTGGGGGGTTTTGTCGACCTCAGAGCTTTTATTATATTATTTTTGTACTATTTTGAACGGCTACCTCGAAATTTTCATCAGATGGGTTTTGAGGAGGAAAGGGCATGGATGGCTATTTATCCTCCGATCTCTTTCGACTCTTAACATAAACTAGAGCTTTCAATTTCCAATTAAACGAGCTCTCTCTGAAGTTTATACATGCATCTCTACGATTAGAACCCTATATGCCCCCAGGGCATAACTTACAGTAAGGAGCAACATTTAAACTTACAACGAACAAATATTTATTGTGTATGTGAGGGGGTTCGTCCCCTCGTCAAACCTCGCTCTTTACGCTAAAGATTTTTAGTACTTTCAAAAGATCTATTTATTCTAATTAAACGACCTTTGGGATTCAGGGGTCTTTCTCAAAGAATTGGAACAAATTCGAACAATAGCGTAAAGATCAAGGTATTGACGAAGGGGTGAACCCCCTCATATACGCAATAACTTCTGTTCGTTTTAAGTTTTAAAGTTCCTCCTTACTTTGTTTGTGTTCTATCCCCCTTTATATGGATCATGTTGATGGACTTCGTCTTAAGGAGCACAACAAAGGCAATTGGAGACCACGGAATCAAACGGGGAGGAAAAACGCTCCTGGACTTAGATTATGCCGATGATTTAAGCATATTAGATGAAAGTGTGAGCAAAATGAATGCATTTTTAGAGGTTTTGCGAGTTCAGGGTGCTAGATTAGGCTTGAAAATTAATGTGAAGAAGACTTAAGTCATTAAGGCTAGGAATAAGCGAAGATGAAAAAGTGACGTTGGGATCTACTTGCTATTTTGCGTTGCGCAATTGCTAATTTATTTATACGTAATTTTTAACACTCACCTCAGGGAGTACCTGATGAGCAATCTACTAAAGGGATCAACATTTTATCTTCCTTATTAACTCCTTATTTTCATTCACTCGAATTTTTGGTCGACTAGTGTAATACATTAGGTTTATCAACATTAAACTAACATTATTGTGCAATTATGTACTCCTTCCATCACCTGCAGAAAATTGATCATAAAAGTCAGGTATAATGGGTGCTCTTCAAAGAGACAGCCAACAGTTTGGAAACAGGGTTTCATAACGCATTTGAAAAAGAAAAACGGAAAGCCTGGTTTTGAAGGCGTTCGTCCTATTACTCTTACTCCTATTTTCTTGAAACTTTAAGAGAATATCCTTGCTGATTGGCTAAACGAAAAAATCCTACCTCTCACTGACTTGAGGCGATTCAGGAACCTAAAATCTACTTCTAATTCCTACTACCTCGTTTCTCTTATTGACCACATCGGGAAAATCCTCGAAAAGCCTAATTCCTGGCTAAATTTAATTCCCATTGACAATTTCTTCAGGCTCTTAACTTTTGATGGGTAACACTAAACTTGATGAATGTTACATATTTAAAATCAGCATAATAAGCTGATCCTTTTGATATATCTATCGATATTGAAATTCCGTTTTTTCAAGTTTTGGTTACTATTGAGCCGAGTCGCTCCTTACTTATGCTTCGTTACTACGAACTGTTTGAAAGCACAACAATTTCGCCAGTCTTTTCCAACCTAGTCTTTCAAAAAGTATCTGCCGTTCTGCAGAGATAGCATAGATTTTCTTAGTCGGCTTGAAGGTACTGTCGACGTTCGCCGCTGAGTTTATGTTGTTTCTCATCTATCAAAAACTTGCATTGCACGCGCAGGGGAATGCCTTGCTGCCACCCAGCACGACATCGATGGATAATCTGGTTGATATCCACAGCAGACTGCGCAGGGACGCCGCCAAAGATTGGGACCGTCCTGACATCCTAGGCCTTGTCATGGTTTCGTATGCTCTATTGCTTCGTTCAGCTCATCCGTCAGCAATGGCGTCGCCGCGTAGTGGGCCATCATCACCTGCCGTCGCCGGAGGAGGAAAAAAAAAAAAAAAAAAAAAGCGCTCATCATGTCAATGTCGATACTTAACTGGTAAAATTTCTGTATGTGATAAAATTGTAGAACTATTTTGATTCAGAGTTTTTTGTTTTTTATTTTTAATTTATATTATATTAAATTATATTATTAAAAAAATATTCTAATTATAATATATATTATTTTATTGTAAATTATATTATTAATTCATAATATTAAAAAAAACGCTTTTTATGTCAATGTAGATGCTTTATAAAATGTAATTCGTAAAATTTCTTGATGTGACCGATCCTTGCGCGCACTGGTGGACGGGTATTTCCCGGCTGGTCATGTCCCTCACGCGAACCCGGACACGCTGTATCGCCTGGGCAACGGGGATCCTGGGCGCATCCGTGCTCGTGGTCGTGCTATTGGTGCCACAGGCCAACCTGTTGCCGCAAGCGCCATCGGATTCGCTGAATGCATTCTTCAGCATGCCGCCGGGCGGTACCGTTGAAATGATGGAAACCGAGATCGCCGGCACCATCGTCGAACGACTCAAGCCCTACATGGATCACGAACAACAGCCGATTTATTTATTAATTTATACTAGTATTGTTTCATATTTGTTTGCTATGATTGTTTATTTAATTTCTGTTCGTTTTGGGTTTCATTTGTTTTTTAATAGTAATTTCTGGTCGTTTTGAGTTTGAATTATAATAAGAATTTATTTCTGCTGATCTTAAATTTAATATGGCCGTTATTTTTCTATGAAAAACTTCTTTTTCGTTTTTATCAAAATTAATTCATCACCAGTTCCTACGGTAGAAATTTACGTCACTAAACGTCCTAACATAGCTTCGAAGTTGTTATTGCAGAGAGAGCAGCACAGGTGGGTCGAAGTAAAAGTATATCTATTGTCAATGCTTTTCAATACACACCCAGTGCAGCAATGTTCTAAGCTTGTGGTGACTTAAAGACTGTGCATCCTCTCTACAAAAAAAACCTTACTACAAATCAACCATACCTTCCTTTTTAATAGATGTTCTCTTGAGTGGGTGAAAGATCTGATATTCAATTGGTTAGGACCATGATATCCAGTCAGGGTCACAGCCACGGAAGAGAGGGGATGTTTTAAGGTGGGGAGGGGAAGAAGGTTTTTTATAGGAAGCATTGTCATCAAAACTTCAAAAAGAGCTCATTAGATTGGAAATTGAGAGGGCTAGTGCCCTTTTTAATAGTCGAAAGTAATCGGAGGATGAATCACCCCCTCCCCCACCACGTCCATCATTTCCCCTAAGACTTCCAATCAAAATTTTGGTACAGCCAAATTTTGTTCAACACAGTTGAGAGGTCTGGAAATTACGTCTTTGAGAATGACAAACCACCCACCCCCCACAGCCCTCAGGACAAGAAAGCGTTGTCGTTGTTACAAAGCCAATCTTCAAAACTTTTAATCAAGTTGCTGATCAACTGGGAACAGGACATAAAGTTGAGGATGGATTCGACGGGCTAACATTAAACATTTTAAAGTTTCTGTCACCTGCTCTACTTCTGACTTAAGGCCAAGCGCTATTGGCTTTGATTTACACCTAGTTTTCCTAGTTTAGTGGCAGCTAAAACCTAAACTAAGGGAAGAATTGTTCCTAACCAAAATGAATTCCAAGAGCCCAGTTTTTACACATTCAAAGATTTTAAAATGAAATTAAAACTCGTGCGTCATATTTTGGGCACAACGTCTGCAGCTATTATTGCCGCGAACACGAATAGCAATAGCAGCAATGGTCATAATATGGACGGCAAGACGGACGGACTCATTGAAAGAACGACTGGTTCTTGCTAGACGTGCACGTGCCAAAAATAGACCTGATGGAGGACAACATGATCACTTGTTGTTACCACGGTGGTAGGAAAGAAGAGGTCACGTCCGATTCGTTTTGTGAACTTTTCGATTCTTGTCGAATTATTATAACTATGTTGCCATACGTATGCAGAGGGGACCCGTCAGCCACATCGACGAAAACCTTTGAGCGCCGCGAGATTGCGGCGAAAAATCGTTAAAACCTCAGTTGCGAAGGGTTTTTGACCCGCCTATATATCGCCCCGAACCGTGAAACCCGGTAAGTGCCTGAACGATACGGGTTTCAACCAACGTTTAATCCCAGGATTTGGGACCCCGAAGCGGCGGTGCTCGAAACGAGGCCGCCAACCCCTGCAGGGCCAAACCAGGCACGGGAAGCGGGGCCGCTGAAGAGAAGGACACAGACATGAGCAAGGTTATAATGGACAGATAAAAAATATCCATTCTAATTTGTTTCCAACTGTCTTGACAAATGCCTTATTGTTCTTGTTGTTTTTGGTGTTTGTTATAGAAAGGCATTGTGATCTTTGCCGCTATTTATATCATGATCGTATGTGCTATCATCAGAATCTTGCCAAGTATTACCAAAATCTTGAGTGATATTGTCATAATCTTATCAGATATTATAAGAATCCTCTTTGTATTACAAAATCATGAAAATTTTGCCAAGTCTTACTAAAATCTTGTGTGATATTATCAAAACTCTTAACTCTACTTTTTAAAGCAGTAAAAAAAAACTTCAGCGTAAAGAGCGGGGGTTAAGGCGGAAAAGCCCCTTTCATATACGGAGTAATTTCTGTTCGTTTTAAGTTTTAATGTCGCTCCTTACTTTCAGTTACAAAAACTTGTTTTTTTTATTTAATTTCTGAACGTTTTTGAATCAATGCATGTTTTGATTTTGACTCTCCGCAAAGGAATAATTAAAACGAAATTTGCATTTTTTTTTTGGCTAAATGGCTTTCTCATAATTTTGATCGAAGGATTTGGTCGCTATAATACGTAAGTGCCATTAAATGATTGGCTCTACTTGATCCATCAAGAACACAGTTTTTTTTTTTTTGTTGAATACTCGTCATTCAGAATTGACAAGGATAGAATTAACAGCTAAAGGAAATTGTACACATTTACGTAAACACGATTTCGAATCCAACATAGTCAAACAAAAGTAATCGTAAAATAAAAAAGCATTACAAAATAAGTAAAAGCCATGTATTTTAGGGCAAATAATCCCTAAGTTTATGATCAGTTAGAAGGTTGCTATAATTTGTTACGAGCTTGAGAAAATTTTCCTGATTTTTTAAAAAAAGGTGAAAAACACCCATTAAAAGTCGAGTGATCTTAATGAAAATCACACCGTCAGATCCAGCAAACACTACTGAATGGGTTTCAAGCTCCTATCTGCAAAAAGGTGGAATGTTGTATATTTTTTGCCAGAAGAAAGATCACGGATGTGTATTTATTTGTTTTTTTCCCAAGGGGTGATCGTAGCAACCCACTGGTCCCAGAATATCAGAAAAGGACTTGTTTGAATTTAAATTAGGAGTTCTATAAACATTTTTCTCTGCCGCTTGACCGTTTAACACGCTTTTGGATTGAGCGTTCAACTCGTCGATGGCTTTCTGACCCGACCCAGAAACAGATTGGTAGGTGGACACAATCACGCGCCGGATTTTGAATCGGTCGTGCAAAGGTTTCAGCGCCACTACCATCTGAATGGTGGAACAATTCGGATTCGCAATGATCCCCGGTCCCTGGGGAATGGCGTGCGCGTTGACCTCCGGCACCACCAGCGGAATCTCGGGTTCCATGCGAAAGGCACTGGAGTTGTCGGGCAAGCGGGTACCTTCAGCTATAAACGCAATCGGAAAAGTAACAGCCGGTGGCGCAAACAAGGCGCCCGGAACGAGGTCTTCAAGTGTAAGGGCATCGCGTGTTTCGGCATCCGTATACGCATAAGATGCTGACAGCAGCAATTGTGAAGAGGCCTGGAATTGCCCGTCGAGTTCTATACCCTTCGAACGTGCCTTGTTGCCATTAGCGATCATTGGAAATCCAGAACCGGAAAATATGCTGAACTGGTAATTATCGAGATCGATTTGATAAAACGATAAGGAGGAACACATGGGCCACAATGCGGGATTACTTCCTAAGCCACTGAAAAGTTCATATACAGTATATTTACATTTTTATTGCAACTGGGTGTCTCACAATCTTCAGTTGATATCAACATGGTATTTTTATTGGGGCTAAATCATAGCTTTGTGCCAAAAAATGACAAAAAATAACAATTCTAATGGCACAATCCTTTTGGTTACTTTAAAAGAGCAGTAGCATTTCTTTATTTTATTTCTGTTCAAAGAGACCTTCTCCAGATCTTCTAGGACCTTCGCTTCACTTGCGGCTAGTGTTTGTGAAATATGGTCTCGTTAATCGAGTGGCGAAGGACAGTCCTTATTTTAGCTCCTCATTTAAATCACATAAGCTACATCACTATGAACGTACATGCTTAGGTTTCAATCGAATGCGTGTTAATTATGATTTAATACAATTTAACAATGAAGATACTAGCGAGTCGAGCAAAGTCTTGACATACTTGACTTCGGCTTTTGTTAAGGGTCTGGTGTAGATAACGATGATTGTAGGTACCTCCAGTTTGCCTTATGGCTTGCCAGGATTTCAAACAGAGACTGTCCACACTTAACCACATTCACGGATTTTGGCCCATGGAGACCGATAGTTTTTGTAGATGAGTTTGGTGACCAACAGTTTGCGGATCAAAGGGGGATGCGAACCCCAACATGCGATGTAGATTTGCCCAATCGAGTGGCAAGGCGCCGATGCGTTTAAGCCGCCCTGGGGTTAGTCCAACAGGCCGGCGGCAAGCAGGAATTGTTTCGGCAATGTCAGGTATTGTCGGTCGTCGGCCTAGTCGAACAGTCGATCTGCCCGGCCTCCGCCCAGGTATTCACTGGTGATGGCTATGATTGCTTGCTCATTCTTGAAGTTTCTTAGGAACGCCTTTTCCTTTTTAGAACAGACCAAATTTCTGCTAATATTAACTTGCAGATACGATCGTGTCCCTTTCAATCTCAAAAGTTCGATGTCTTTTGATTGAAGGTGCTTGTCAGTGCCCGTTGAAAAATACCGACGCCCTTTACACCCCGTGTTTCGGCTAAACGTATCCAATGTAATTCTATCAGATACTTCAATAAGTGAAATTTTTTCCCAAGGGATTCACTGGTATATGATGAAATAAATTTTTGTATTTTTCCCCGTTTTTTTCTTTTTAGTTTTTTTTTTGGTTTTTACTTTTTTCTTTAGTTTTTTTTAGTTTTTTTTCTATTTTCTTTTTAGTTTTTTTTTGTAGTTTTTACCTTTTTAGTTTTTTTATTTTTATTTTTTTAGTTTTGTTTTTCTCCTTTATTTTTCAGTTTTTTCCTTTTTTCATTTTTTTATTTTTTTTAGTTTTTTAGCTTTTTTAGTTTTTTTATTAGTTTTTAGTTGTTTTTTTGTAGTTTTTACTCTCAAAACAGACTTGCCGAAAAGAACTCAGGAAATTGATAAAGCTACGGCAGCTCTGATTCTTGACCTCAAGAGACGTGGTCTGCTCGACGACACATTGGTCATTTGGGGAGGAGAGTTCGGCCGAACCCCGAAGATCAACAAAGACGGTGGCCGCGACCATTGGTCGAACGCGATGTCGGTACTCTTCGCGGGTTGCGGCACGCCGGGCGGTCAAGTCATCGGCTCGACCGACCGCAAGGGCTACTCCGCTCTCGACAACGTGTACGCCCCCGAGAACTTATGACATCACCAACAGCCCCAGAATAACGACTTTTCAGAGGCACAACAGAAACATGGTCGTCTATAGTCGTGATAACGCCTGTTATAAACCATGATTTTAGTATATGTATCTAGTAACTCACTGATCCAAGTGGAACTTTGATAATTTATGCAAGAGAAAAAGATTGTGATAAATAGGTGACAACACTGGCCATACAAGACGCACTAAAAGAAAACAAACAACAAAAAAAAGGAAGAAAACAAAAAGAGAACACAACAGCACGAATAATTTTCAGCCATTACCCCGAAATTCCACATTTTTGTAGATAGGAGCTTGAAATTTTTACTATAGGGTTCTTTGATATGCTGAATGCGATGGTGTGATTTTCGTTAAGATTCTATGATTTTTAAGGGGTGTTTCCCCCTATTTTCCAAAATAAGATAAATTTTCTCAGGCTCGTAACTTTTTATGACAAAGACAAATTCGATGGAACTTGTATATTTAAAATCAGCATCAAAATCCGATTCTTTTGATGTATCTTTTAGCATCAAATCCGATTTTTAGAGTTTCGTTTACTATTTAGCAGAAAAAAAATTAAAATTAAAGAAAAAACTAAAAAACAGAAAAAAATAAAGAAGAAAAAAAAGAAAAACTAAAAAATGAAAAAAATATAAAAACTAAAAAAGAAAAAGAACTAAAAAAGAACAAGAACTAAGAGCTCATATGGCACTTTTGACGAGGCAAGAAGAGCTAAGAGCCAAGAGATCATGCCAAGAGCCAAGAACTCTGAGTCATGATGTCCTTCTAAATATCACTTTATCACCCACTCGTATGTTATAAATACATAATTTTTTCTAATTTCTCCTGTAAGGTTAAAGAACCCTCTTCTTTAAATTCCTTTTTTACAACAGCGACGATAATTCACTTACTAACTCAGACAAGTTGTGTTCATTCTATGTGAGACTTTACTCTTGGATCACGTAGAAATAAAATTGCTGTGATAGGCAAAATCAATCGCATCAATGGGCAGTGTTGGCTTCCGTTTTCTTCACTAAGAATTTTTGTGTCTCCCTTTTCCGGGTAAAATGTTCGAAGTTGAAAGAGCGTTGTTGAAATGGATCTGGATGATGGGTTACTCACATCCTTTCGGTCTCCACGCGGAAAACAGGAGGAAAAGACGGAAGATAATTAATTACACAAAAACTAAAAAATGTTATCTCTTCTCCCCTTGAAAGAAAAATTATTTCCAAGTAACCCTAACAAGGAGCATCATTCATGAAAATTTAAGAGGTGGGAGGGGAGGGCTAAGCATATTTTCCAAATCTAAGGGGAGCAATTTCGTTTTTTTTGCGCTATTTCACCAATGAAAACGCCAAAAAAGATATTTCTCGAAATCAAGGATGGGGGGTTGGAGGCAAAAGCCAAGGAAAGGCGGGACCACCAGTCAACCGTGCGGCTTTGATTCCCGAGGACCTGTATGTACAGGTGGGCGCCAGGTAACTGGACCAGGATCCAGCCAGAGCCAGCTCCCTCGGAATTGCTTAAGGCCACCGGAATGCTGCCGGTCACGAGAAGGGCAGAACCCGCCACGGCCTAGTTAGTCCTCCGCCCCTGCTGTTGCAACCCCGGCCGTGAGAGAATTTGCGGGGCAGGCGCAGGTCTGCGGGATAGGGTGCCGCGGGGTGCGGGATTGTCTTTTGTTCTCTAATTGTTTATACCCCAGGGGCATATAAGGGATTTATGGAAGGGGTGGTCGTACTAACTTTACAAGAGGCTCATTTGATTGGAAATGTATAGTTCTAGTTCTTTTTTAAGATTCAAACATGATGGAATGCAACTAGTCCCCCTCCTCAGATCCTCTTTTCCCGAAACGCATTCAGTTTAATTTGTGAGATAGCCCTTTTGTTACCATTAGTCCAGAAATAATATAATAATGCCTTTAGGGTGGACACAATCCTCCAGAGCCCATGGGCAAGGGTTGTAAATTATGCCCTCTCCGTGTATGAAAGGGGATGTTCCCTCTACAACGCCCCACTCTATACGCTAAAGTTTGACTCTCTCAACTCTACTTTTTAAAACAGTAAAAAATTCCGTTTTTTAGAGTTTCATTTACTATTGAATCGGGTCGCTCCTTACTACAGTTCGTTACCACGAACTGTTTGATACAGTTAAGACTTTATATTAATAGACTTAAATTGGTCGATATTGTGAAACCTGATGTACTTTGGACTTCCTCCGGGCAGGAATATTAAGCTTATATCCTTTCAGAGGGAAACACATAAAAATATAAAAAATTCCTAATAATTATGTCTCTGGGGATGACTTACTCCCCCAAAGTCCCCGTGGGAGGGGCTGCAAATTACAAACTTTGACCAGTGTTTTCATATAGTAATGGTTATTGGGAAGTGTACATACGTTTTCAGGGGGATTTTTGAATGGGCGGAGGCGCTGAGAAGAGAGGGTTATGTGGGAGAAACTTTCCATGGAGGAATTTGTCACGGAGAAGAAGTTTTCCATGAAGGGGGCGCAGTATTTTATAGCATAACTTAAAAAAACAAAGAGACAAAGAGTAGTGATAATAAACTAGATGACCAAAACAATGAAAAAGTTGAAAAAAAAAGAAAACAAGCAGATGCCAATGATGCCAATGTTACAAACTCTGATGTTAAAAAAGCTAAAGTTAATGATGATCCAGATATAAAGAAGGAGGAAAATGATGATGTTGCTCAGGATAGTGAACGTAAACCTGCAAAATTGTATCCATTTATTTTGGATGGATTTCAAAAAGAAGCTATAAGTTATTTAGAAAAGAATGAAAGTGTTTTGGTTGCTGCACATACACAACATGACAACAATACACCTTTTTGATAATTTGTCACCAGTTGATTTTTTTTTCTTGTCAATCAGCTTTTCTCGATAGTTTTGATTCAACACCCTATTAAAGTCCTTTAGTATACTATTCAGCCTGCCAGCATGTACTTGAACTATCTTCATTAAGTTCTATAGCAGCAGCAGTAGTTCTATAGCAGCATTAGTGGCCCCAAAAGTGTTAGGTTAATACGCTGAGGTATTGATAAGGTATTACTAACCCTCCCTTTGGATTACTCAAAGTTTAGATTGTGGAAAAAATGGCGACTTTTGGACCCGAAACTATTTCCCATTCCTCTGTTACATTATTAGAGATAATTTCAGGATTATCTTCAAGCCCATTGGCTTTTTTTGCTATTTCATTTAGAACTTTAACAATATAATTATTTTCTTCTACATTTTCAGCGCTTCGATTCACGGCCATCATCCTTTTGAGATTTTGCAGATCGCCAAAGATCGACTAGCTGTTCCAAATCCTGATTCGTAATTTCATTTCTTTTACCGCTAATTATTTTTTTTCGGCCTAGAATTTCATTTTCCAAGGAGTGTTGGATGTCAATTGCACCGTATTGTGAGTTAAGGGAGGGAGCAAAGGTAAACCAGAGTATTCTATGTGTATCCAGTAAGCGAAATAAAAAGACTGTAATCAGTTTTTTAACATTAAATAAAAAACATGTTTTTTTTTAACTGAAAATAAGGAGCGACACTGAAACTTAAAACGAACAGAAATTATTACGTTTAAAAGGGGTTTGCCCTTTCCTCAATACTTCACTCTTTGTGCTAATATCTAATTTTTTTGGTAGCTATTTAAGAATGATTTTAGCGTTTGTATAATCTTTTTTATTTAATGAGAAGAAGATGGGATAATGTTGGCAGGGGGGGGCATAAAAATCAGCAGTAGATGCAGGTGTAACGGACAATATTCATTGAGCGTATCTTATATGCTGTTCCGCAATAAAGTCAAGCTTTATGTAATACGAATATACGTTTAAATATTTAAAAATGTATTGTATATTTCAGAACGAGTTTGCACCAAGAAACAAAATGGGAAGCTATTACCACATAAGGCAAAGCAATTATATAAAAAAGGAGAAAAACCTCTCCTTGTCCTTATGCCTGCTTTTTGACGAGATCAATCAGATTCTTTTGATCACTGACTCTTTGAGTTTAGTAGTCTCTGTAAAGTAATATGTAGCTCAATTTAATTTGCACAATTCATTTAAAATTTATAAGCTAAACATTTTTTTCCAAAGATTAGTGGAGTGAAGGTTTTTCAAAAGTTTTTAAATTCAAAATAATTTCTGAGACCGCACTGCTAATCTTAACAAATCATGAAATCACAAAAGTTAAAAATTAATGCAAAAATATTTCAGTCAAGACTTTTTTTTACCTATGTAAATACTAGATTGTGCCTCAGAAACTATAGTAGCTGAAAAAATTCAGGCTGCATTATTTAACTAGTTGTTTTGAGATCAGGCAACCTTCATCCTTCGCCCAAAAGTTTTTCCAGACGCTAGATTATAGAAGATGACCACCGAGCTGGGATGGATTTTAAATAAGATAGAACATATATTTTCCAAGTTCAAGCTTGGTGATATTGGCCTTAGGTCGTAGCGAATGGAGATAACAGCTTTAGTAGAATTATTGTATAGTTATTGAAAATTATTGGGAAATTGTTTCGCAACAATTTTTACGACATGCTTGGTCAAATCTCTTTCTTTAAACGCCATTCGAAGAATAGGGCCGTCGGGATTAGCCGTAGAAAGATTTTCTAGACTTTCCCCATCCCTAGGTTTAAACGCCCGCCAATTTTCTCTGGTTTGATGGAGCGCGACAAGATCCGGCGATTGCCATACGATCCGGCAATGACTTCGGCCTGTTGGTTCCATATTATTATTTTCTGATTTCAGACAGAGAAAAGCTTCTTTTAAGAAAGTGGCGGCGGCCCTTACGGCTATATAGACCAGGCTTGAAAAACGTTTTTTAGTTTAGCAAAGACACGGTCAGTGATAAAGATAGGTCCATTGTAGAAAGCCATTTAAACGAATAAGCTTTACAGTTGATGCAAAACAGTTGTTGCAAAACAGTTGTTAGTTGATTCCTTGATGTTCTCAATGTCAAATTTCATGATTATGGTCATATAGAATCATCTATAGAGTGAGATTGACCGTGCAGATGAAATCACACGAGTCTTGATAAAAAATTATGAATTGTTTGGAAGTTTGTAGACTGAAAATTAAGGTAAAATGTTGTTTTGTCACAATTTTAATAGGTATAGACCCATCATGTAGGCAAATTTCAGGGCCCTCTAGAGGGAGAAGGAGTGGAGGTGGGTACTTCAAAATACCTTCCCAGGAATGGTAAAATTGGTGCAAACAGTATTACTGGCTTTCATATAAAGTGAATATACCACTCAATGCCTTTTTTAGTGCTGTTTACAAATATAATAATCATTTCTACCTCAAATTCAGATTTAAGCACTTTTTGACCTCTTAAAAATGACCTATATAGGACGACTTGCTTTCCGTGTAGCCCCAGACGGTTGGCCAAAAAGGACAATCTTCGGCAATCGTTCATCCTTCATCCACAGAACGTGGCCTAGCCATCTCAGCCTTTCTTTAATTATAGCCTTAGAAAGCGGGATTGAACCACATTTTTCGTACAAGCTACTGTTTGAAATACGGTCAGTCAGCCAGGTACCCAGAACAATCCGTAGACAATTTCTCTGGAAAATATCTAGTAAATTTTCGTCTGCTTTTCGGAGCGCCCATTCTTCAGAGCAATATTTGGCCCAGAAGCCTTTAGTACTCAGTCTTATAGATTATGAGCAAGCGTTTGATTCAGCTAATAGAAGAGCTTTAGCGAAGGTCCTATCCTTGTATAGTATACCAGATAAATACATTACTTTATGAACTCTTTATTGACTACTAAATTACAAAAAGCATAAATACACAAAACGGTCGGGGGAAGGCTCAAACAGCCTTATGTTGGACGGCTGCAATCCTCTAATTCTCAACCTAATTAATTAACAAACAAAATATTAAAGAAGGACAAAAACACTCTCACTCAATTACAAAAGGGGGCTTGATGCCTATCATTCATCGTTTCGCTCATCGTAATCGTAGATTGCGATGGCATAGTTTATCGATCCTGCTCACGCTGGGGATCTTGATGCTATTTTTCCCAAGCCAGCTAACCGCTAGTTCTCTGGCTGCGTCCGAACCAGTTCTCATTACAATCCCTCCTTATGCAATTGTTGAAGTTGAAGTCGGTGGTTTTTGTCAGAATCGCGACTATCCTTTCCCAGGCCCTTCTCTAGAACCTATCGGTACGGTTGCTAGTGATGTACAAGCAGCTATTAAATTTTAATGTTGCTCCTTACTTTAAGTTAAAAAGACTTATTTATTTATGTAATTGCTGATCATATTTTAAATAATATTGTGAAATCTATTCCCTCCTCTGAGAAAAAATCCATTCCTTCACGGGAAATTTCTCCATGGAAAGATTATCCCCCGTAGCTCAAATTTAAAATATTTGCGGAACTAATTTTGTAAGGCATAGTAACAGAACGAACAAAGAGGTACATACTTCTTATATTAAATAAGAAAAAGAAGCATTTTTAAATGCAAATAAAGAGCGCTTGCAGCGCGAAACGCCAGGGAGCTTCCCGGTCCCCTGGCGTCTTCACCTTTGCAAAAATACTCCGGGGAGCGCGAGGGGCCGGCCCCTCGCTTCCGCCCACTCAAGGCGCAGCGTAAATCAGGCGGCTCAGGTCGGAGAATTTACTGTCGTCCCGGGTGAACCCCAGCACGGCATCGCGGATTGCAGCGGCGCGGGTCCCGCCCAGCACGGGGACGCATTAGTTTTTAGTTTTTTTTGTAGTTTTTGCCTTTTTTTAGTTTTTTTAGTTTTGACGTCACAGTGCCTCTACTTGGCATTCATGAGGGGTCTAGAAAAGAACCCAGAGGTATGTCTCCTCTTCTTTATTCAGCAGTGATAAAAATCCGACTAAGTCATTATCAACGGCAGAAGCTAGAAAAAACGTAATTGACTTCGTATGTGGTGTAACTCAGGATAAGAATACGATTTAGGTCAGACGAAATAGATCTGTTTTTAAGGTACTCGTAAACAACTAGCACATAGCTGAAAAGATAGCGAGATCAGATAGCGAGATCAGGCATCCGATCAAGAAGCAGCCGAGAGGTCAAATATATTAAAGTTGATCATGTATGTATTGAGTCAACGTATTAACACTGCCTACAACGTTGACTGAAAAGAGCAAAGTGCTCCCCATGTATATTTCTTTTTTGGTTACTCAGTATGGAAGAGATGGTTTAAGAGAAACTTGGGAGGAGCTCATTCAATCGGCAACTGAAAGTCCTGGTCCTCTTAAGTCTTTGGAGGGCAACCAGTCCTCTCCCGTGCCTTTTTACTTATGAGCATACCCCATGGTATCGGATCAGAATTTTGAGAGAGCAGTTTTGAAAAAAATTTAGAGAATTGCGATAATACTTTGACAAGGAAGTTTCATTATAGACTTGGTATGGAAAATAGTATCTAACAAAATACTTTGTCTATTGTTTGTATTGGGTGGGAAATTAGAGTAGAAAGTGGATGGACAATTCAGACCCTGTATAGGTTGAACAGAATTATTTTGAAGAGTCTAGTGGTGGCATATTGAGTTGATATAAATTAAAAATTTTTTCCTTGTTGTAGACTTATGGGTGGCTTGATGTTCTTAATCACGGTTATAAATCATGCGTTAACGCGTCGTCCACCCGCGGCTCGACCGTCGCCTGACGGGACCGATCCAGGACCAGCCGCGTGACGTCCGGCCGGGCGTAGTGGCCCGAGGCGTCGAGGTTCTGTCGCTCCTCGCGCACGCGCACGTGCTCCAGCGTGCCGCGCAGCAGTCCCTCGGTCCCGACGAGCGGTGCCACGATCCACGAACCGTCCGGCGCCGCGATGCACGAGCCGCCGTCGGCGAACATCGGCGGCGCCGCGGCCATGAGGGCATCGCGCTCGGGGAACGCGGCGGGAACATCATCTATGTGTAAACACTGGTCAAAGTTTGTAAATTGCAGCCCCTCCCACGGTGACTCTGGAGGAGTAAGTTGCTCCAAAGACATAGTTATTAGGGTTTTCGACTATGTTGAATAGAATGGCTATCTCAGAATTTTGATCAGGTGAATTTGGGGGAAAAAGAGCTTGGGAGGGGGCCTAGGTGCCCTCCATTTTTTTTATCTCTTGAAAAGGGCACTAGAACTTTTGATTTACGTTAGGATGAGCCCTTATACGACATTCTAGGACCAATGGGTCGATAAGATCACACTCTGAATTCTCAAAGCATCCAAAAATTCATTCATTTTTCTATCCTTTTTTATCTAGGACACTCAAATCCTCTGCATATTTTTGTCCGTAATATACTTGTCCATAAATATGCTCTTTAGCATATATTTCAAGCCATAAACTTTTTTCCTTTTACTTGCTCACAACAGAAAGAAAAACCATTCCTTTAATGGAATGAGTTTCATACCTCTGAAACATGTATTTACGTATTTAGGGTAAATAAATTTTAAACCACAATATATTTTACTTGACCTACTCAAAACAGATTGGTATCAGTTGAATGTGTTTTTAGACAACCATGTTGGCTTTCGCTTCAGAGCTGTTTTTTTTCGAGGTGGGACGCCAGTGCTTTATTTATGATGCCACCAAGTACGTTACATAGAATCAATATGAGACTTATAGGCCAATCTTTTGATGCCCTCTTTTTACAGTTAAACAGCACGATAATATATTTTTGGGATTAATTGCTCTGCCTGGGAGGATGGTGTGTTGGTTGTGGGTAGGGGGGAGAAATTTGTACCAAAGCTGGAGATTAAGAAGTTTGCCACATTAATAAGCGACGCAAAAAAAAAAGAAACAAAGAAAACAAAACACTAATTAATCCTCTTGATTTTCGTGATACATTTTTACAAAACTGGGTATAAAACTCTTCACTAACCGCTTCTGGGCACACCGTACCGGCTGAAGTTTCTCAACAGGCACTGTAACTCTGCGTGGGAGTTGGTTTATTGTGGATTGAGGGGGAAAAGGGTTTTGTGGATTGGGTGGATCAGAGATTTTTGTTCGAAATCCATGCAGAGTTTCTCTCTTCTTTTTTCCAGAGCTTGCCTTTATTATTTTATCCATTTTTTTTTTCAAAGAATGATCTCGCCATAATATAGGTTCTATACTTACTGTAGAATCTCTTAGTCCCAAGAATTAGGGTTCTCTACTGGTTACGATTAATACATACTATGGTAAAGCTACTCATGATACGTCGAACAAAATTGTTACAAGTTCAACAATACCAACAAGGACACCGTGACGGTTCTCTTTTCCAATATTAAGAGTAGCGCTTTCTAATAGCTAGACTTAGCACATTTCGTTTGCTCCCATAAAAACTGGTTTTGCACCCATCGCTGGTAATTATAATTTATAATTATAATTATAATTTTATAGTTATAATATTTTATTATTTTACATTTATAGCGTAATTATATAATTTGAGCTAAATTCTATGACAAGTTTTTACTTCATACGAAGTTAGAAACCATTCTCTTAGAGTTTTTCGAATTTTTACCCAAAAGACAATAAAATGAAGAGCCGAAAAGAGTCCCTTATTTTATTTGCAAAGCCCGAAGAAACGCCGTGTCAATTTTTAAGTTTTATTTCCAACATCATTGCCCTTTGTAAGCAGTTGTTCTTGCAAACTTAGACAATCACTTTCATCTTACAGATGTAAAAAAGACTTTTTTATTTTCTACTTACCACTTTTCGTCCAAGAAAACTCAACCTGTTTTTTTTTTTTTTTTGTTGTGATGAATTCGAATCAAAAGGATCCCTCTCTAAAATATTCAAACCTTTACTTTTGTGATATATGTGGTGGACCTGGGGGATTCAGTGAATATATAATGTGGAGACGAAAAGGTTCTTCAAAAGGCTTTGGAATTACTTCTAGAACAAATTCCCGTGATGAATCCAGGACAAAAAATTTTCTGAAAAGGTATTGCCAAGCTTCAATGCCAACCCTCTTCTGATTTCTAAGTTTTAGAAATGTGTCTACTTGAAAGGTCCATTACCCATTGAAATTTTGGCAAAATAATATTTTACCTTAGTCTTCTGTTATTGTTTTCTTTTTCTTAGGGTTTAGTTCCAAAAACACTTTCATTGTGAGCAACAAAGAAATCTTTGCTGGACCATTAAAGCTGAGAGGAAATGAACCATTCCAGGAAGCACTTATTGAGAGCCCTATATCAAATAAAAATAATTCTTTAAATGGCGAACACAGAATACATCTTTCTATGGCTATAGCATGCAACTATCGACGAAATTAGAACCTGGACTGCATTATCAAAGAGCTGATAACAATTCTAGTGAGGTAAAGAAGGCCTAAAAATTGTCAAGAACCGGATTCATTCTTTCAGTTCCGTAATAAAAATAATTCTTTAAATGGCGAGCACAGATTACATCTTTCTATGGCTATAGCATGCAACTATCGCCGACATTGGAACATGGACTGCATTATCAAAGAGCTGATAAGTAGCGTTCTTTACCTTTCTTTAGCATTCTATACCAGCATCCTCTACCATTCTATCCAGGCTACTGGCTTTCCGTCCCAGTTTTCCACACACAAAAACAAATTTAGATGTGGCTTACCGCTTTTTTTTTTAATTAGAAACCAACTTTACTTCTTACATTTAGCAATAATCTAACTATTCCAGTACTTACAGATAAATTATGTTGATCCATGTATTTATTTTTGAAAAGTCAAACTTTAGAAGCCTTAGTTAATGATATTAGCAATAATCAAAGTGATACTCCTGAATCTTAAGGTGTGATTTTCGTTAAGGTTTTATGACTTTTAGGGAATGTTTCGTCCTATTTTCTAAAATGAGGCAAATTTTTCAGGCTCGTAACTTTTGATCGGTATAACCAATCTTGATGAAACTTATATATTTAAAATCAGCATTAAAATGCGATTCTTTTGATGTAACTGTTGGTATCAAAATTCTATTTTTTAGAGTTTCGGTTACTATTGAGCCGGGTCTCTCCTTACTACAGTTCGTTACCACGAACTGTTTGATTTCATGTGATTTCTCTTTTAGGCATTCATCAGACCTGCAAACCCGCGTTTGAGGTTTTCAGGTGCAATCAGCGCCATGTCCTCAGACACCTCATGATTATCTAATATGATCTCGGTTTCCGGAATTCCGCGCAAACCCATAGCCGGTTCGCGTTTGCCGACCTTGAGGCCTTCATCTTCGCCCAACACCGCAATGAAGCCGCCAATGCCGAGCATTTCGCCGTTTTCACGAACGCGGGCAAAGATCAAATGGGTTTTTGAGACACCACCGCCTGTGATCCAGTGTTTGGTGCCGTTGATGTACAGCCCAGAAACCGGGTTTCATACAGACAAAAACAGGGGACGGATGATACAATGCATGGGATATAGACAGAATGTATGGGACTTGTACGACTTGGGCTATATTTTTGCATATTTGGGGTGGGGATGGGTGTTAGATTTGGTTTCCATAATTTTGTTTCTAAAGTATTATCTTATCACCATGTTTTGTTTATATTTCATTAGGATTAACCCAACCTCACTTTTTGGGTGTATTTCCAATAACTGATAAGTACCAGATTATCATTTGGGTCAAAATCTTTGTTCCCTGAATTGCACAAAAGTTCCCTGCTATGGCACTGCTGAACAGTGGGTCACTGCCAACTGGACAGAATGGTCTCCATCCCATATCTGGTATGATGCCGTTTTTCTCGTTGGTTTCATTTTGCTAACGAGATTTCTCAACTACTGGGCGCTAGTGAAAATAGACCACAGTGCCAAGTAGATCATAAACTATTAGTTAGTTGAACTACACAGTTCTCGTGAGACATAGACCATGATTTCTGTTGATGAGACCCTATACGCTAGTGTCACTTTGGGCCCACTCAGAGGAGTTTTCTTTGTGGGAGAAACTTTCTGCTAGGGGCGGGGGAGGGGCTATTTGCAGGAAAACTTTTAAACAGAGGAGGAGATTCTCCGTATTATATTACAAACAATTAGAAATTAAAGTATTTTTTAAATGAAAGTGAGCGAGTCTTGCGGACACAAAATAATCCGCAAGAAACTTTCCGGGTGGAATTTTGAACTAGAATAGAATTGTCTGGAGGAATTTCCCTGACGAAAGGGTGAGGTCTTATTTGGAAATAACTTTCCATGTGGGAATTTCCATTCGCGAGTAAATAAATCATTATCATTGTACATGTATATTTTTATACATACCATATATATGTATTTATATTGCTCTCAATGATTCATATTAAAAAGAAAGATTTGACTCAGCGTCGTCTCCGTGCTGCTGAATTGAATGCAACATTTGACCAACACAACTCAAAGCGACAAAGATTGAAGAAATTTTCCACATTTTTTTTTTCTTTTTTGTCTCTTGATTATCTTACAAAAAAAAATTAATGGGGCATTTTAGTCGTAGAGGCCTTAATGGCTAACCATTTTTCTACCTCAACCGCTCCCCCATCGCTCCCAAACGGCGCTAGGTCACCGGAGCGCATTGCCTCGCGGATGCGGTGGGCCATGAACCAGGCGGTCTTCACCGTCACCTCTAGCGTCCGCGCAAGCTGGTGACTGCTTATCCCCTTCTTGCTGGAGCACATCAGGTACACCGCCTGGAGGAACTTGTGGAGCGGAACCCGGCCATGCTCGAACACCGTCCCGACTTTGACAGTGAACTGCTTGCGGCAGTGCCCGCATTTGTGGAGACCAAGGCGAACGCGCTTTGGACGCTCGAGACTCTCGTCGACGCTCCGAGTGATCCGTTCGGCGGAGAAGTCGAATTCCGCGTCGCCGTAACGGCCGACCTTCGTAGCGAGGTAGTAGCGATCTCGCGGGATCGTGCGGAGGGCGCGGCCTAAGGCGGACTCCGCTTTCGTGAGGCCGTAGTAGGGCGCGACATCGATGAAGTTGATGCCCAGGTCGATGGCCCGGTGCACGGTGCGCTGCGCGTCGTCCTCATCGATGTCTCGAAACACGGCGCCGAGAGATGAGGCACCGAATCCGAGGCCTAAGACTTGTTGCACGTGGATTATTCATTCAAAAAACTTAATATATTTACGTTTTCTTGAAACTTATTATATTTTCATTTCATCGTCTTGAAACTTATTTCATGTTGATTTTTTATTTCGTGAAACGTGTGCGTTGATTTTCTTGCACGTGAAACCGGTTTCGTTCCTGAAACTAGCTACGCACTGATTTTTTGTTTGCAAAAACTGTTGTATGTTGTTTTTTCTTCGTGAAACTTAATTTATCTTGATATTTTTTTTCCTTCGTGAAAATGACGCCTGTTTTTAAAACGTCATTAAAAATAATCATTAAATTAGTCATTAAAATTAGTCATTAGTATTTTCAACGAAGGAACTGGTACATATCCTAATAAAAGAAACATATTTAGCCTTTTAATTAGTCGTTAAAACGTCATTAAATTAGTCATTAAAAATAATCATTAAATTAGTCATTAGTCTTTTAAACGAAGGAACTGGTACATATCCTAATAAAAGAAACATATTTAGCAATTAACGCGAATTTTAAGACCAAATTCACAACGAGTGAAGGCACTCAACTTTATTTAGACTACAACTGATGTTTTATTCTTTTCGATAAAATAAACAAAAGATAACACCAAGTCGTAATTAAAGTTCTGTGAATTAGCGTTTGGAACATAATTTTGAATCTGATGTGTCCTGAGTTTGAATTGTTATTGTTAAATTACTTTAAAAAACTTCATATTAGTGCTTCATAATAATTCTAATTAAAAATCCATGGCTTACTTCTAAAAATTGCTTAACGATTTTCAATTTGATTTGCAAGCAAATTAAATGTAATGAACAATACCATATTTTGTTAATTTTTTAAGGGCGCAGGATTTTTTAGCATTGCTAGCTATTACAAGCTATGTTACAAGCTATTTTTAGCTTGTAAAATGATAGCTTTTATCACAGAGTCTTGGCTGAACTCTTCATTAAGAAGTAATGATTGCAAGGCTATTTTTAGAAAAAGAACTGATTCTAAACCGAAAACTTTTATTGTAAGTGTTTAATTGTTTATTATTTTATTTGCTGATGACGGCCCTTAGATATAGGGCCGAAATATTCAAATAGGTTTTGTTGGTTCACTGTCTTGGGGAAAAAAAGTCAGAAGATGTTCCTAGAAAATGTAGTATATGGTTTCAAGAGTTTAATCTTGGCAAATGTCAAGAAACCTTGACATACAATAAAACGAGCTAAATCTGTATCTTTTTTGTTAACTTATGTTCAGTTAGAAAACATGCATCAAATGATAGACGTAATTGCATGGTTTTAGCCTTTCAAGAAGATGCTTCCAGGAGAATGTAGCATATGATTTCAAGAGTTTAATCTTGGCAAATGTCAAGAAACCTTGACATACAATAAAACGAGCTAAATCTTTGTCTTTTTGTTTATTCTTTGACTTTTTTGTTCCACTGTCAATGCGAGCTATACTGATTACTGGAATACTGTGATCACCGTTAAAGTACAAGGCGCTCTCTGCGTTCTCGGACCCTTGTACCTGCGCGCTTGCCGCACCATTTCTTTTTCTTTTTTGGCTTAAGCTGAATAGTAGTGACATCTTCGTAAGGTTTGTTCAGTTGGTATGCGGTGAGAATTTCAGTAATAGATGGCGCCAGCGGTCCGGATTTTAAACGCTTACTTTTCAGAATGCTTTTTAGGCTAACATCAGCTCGACGGCAACCCGGTGGTGGACGCCAAGGTGGAAGCGCTGAAGGAAGGCGCGCGCGCGGAGCTCGCGAACCTCGAATCGATGGGCGGCGCGGTGGCCTCGATCGAATACATGAAGGGCCGGCTGGTCGATTCCAACGCCGAGCGGCTGAACCGGATCGCTCTCCAGATAGGCACCGGACTTATCACCGTTGAAGACATAGTCGGTGGAGATATGGATCAGCGAGCTGCCGAGATCGGCGCAGACCCTGGCGATATGGCCAGGCGCGTCGCGATTCACGGCGTGAAGTTGTAATAGAGAAAACATTTTTTCTTACTTTCGGTAAAGTGCAAATTAGTTTCTGGCTTTGATAAGACATAGGAGTTTGAGCCCTACTCATGTTAATTTTTGCTCGTTTTGAGCTTGAGCTTAGAAAATTCTCCTGATAGTGAAATGGGGAGGAAACACACTCTAAAATTCAAGAAATCTTTCAAAAAATCACACCATCAGATTCAGAGAACCCGAGAATCCTATTGTAGAAGTTTCAAGCTCCTATCTACAAAAATGTGGAATTTTGTTATTTTTGGTGGACCGGTAAACATTATTCCTCCATCCCCGGAAGCAGCGTCTATCGCTCGTTATGGGGACACACCAGTGACTCTGTACAATGGGTCGGCCAACATCAGTGTACCTGTATATAACCTGACAAGTAGGGACCTGTCAGTACCGATTTCCTTGAGTTACAATAGTAGCGGGATCAAGGTGGACGAGGAAGCGAGTTGGGTTGGTTTAGGCTGGACACTCAACGCCGGCGGAGCCATAACCCGGTCTGTTCGTGGTATCGACGATTTTTCGGATGGCAACTCCACTTCCCCTCGAGGAAATCGACGATGATCTTGCCGGTCGGGGTGGGCTTCACGTCGCGCGGGCCGATCGGTGTCGACGGGTTGACGATCACCACCGGCGCGCCCTTGTCCGCGAGTTCGCGAACCGCCTGTTCGGCCAGAAACTTCGAGCGCTTGTAGTGGCCGATCATGTCGGCAACGGTCACCGGCGTGTTCTCGTCGCCGGGCCGGCCGTCCTTCGGAATGCCGAGCACCGCGACGCTCGAGGTGTAGACGATCCGCCGCACGCCGGCGGCATGGGCGGCGGATGAAGCCGATGCGGTATCTGGCGACGCGGCTATGCCAGGAGGGCGGCATGGCCGTCGCCACCTTCGATTACCGCATGCTGTGCCGCGGCGGAGACCTCGACGGGGCGGTGGACGACGTCCAGGCCATGTTGCGCTGGTGGTACGCGCAAAGGGAGCGCTTCGACCTCGACCCGCAGGCGATTCGGGTGGCTGGCCTGAGCGCGGGCGCCACCCTGACCCTGCTCTCGACCATCGCGCCGCCCATTCCCCTCGATCACATCGTGAGCGTGTTCGCCCTCTGCTTATACCCTTGAAAACTAAAACTTTTGAAATAGGAAAAGAGCCTTTAATCACATTGTATCGAGGCGATCGAGGTGCTGGCCGAGCTTGGCGTGGTGTTCCTGCTTTTCAACATCGGTCTGGAGCTGAAATTCGACCGGTTGCGGCTCTATGGCTGGCGCACATACATGATCGGCACGCTGCAGTTCGCCCTCAGTGGTCTGCTACTGGCGTTGATCGCCCACCGGCTCGGCCTCGATGCAACCGCGGCGGCAGTGGTCGGCTGTGCCCTGGCCCTGTCCTAACTTACAAATTAACTTACGTAACGAACTTCTATATTCGTATATTTTTATTACTTATATGAGGGAGTTCGCCCCCTCGTCAATGCCTCGCTCTTTACACTAAAGTTAGAATTTTACTCCAATTTTTTAAGAATGACCCTGAATCACAAATGCGGTTTAATGAGAATAAATAGCTCTTTTGAAATTACCAAAAACACTTAGCGTAAAGAGCGAGGTATTGAGGAGGGGACGTACGTATACGTAATATTTACTGTTCGTTTTAAGTTTTAATATTGCTTCTTGCTTCCCTTCCTCGTTGCTCATACATTCGGCGATGGTAGCACTGCGTATTCACAAGCCGAAAAGCAAAAGGACTTCTCGGCGTACTGCCAGTTTCCCAAATAGTCCAGATGAAATAAGGCCTTGTGCAAATCTGAGGTAGACGCCGTACAGCAGCACGCCGTTAAGACCGACCAAAAAGGCTGTGGTGACCCACTGGATGGGCTGGGGCGCTTCCCACATCTGGGCTTTCTTTTGCTCGTGAACTTCCGCGATGTCGGCAGTTTGTGGAGCGGGGATCTGTTGGATAAGAAAAAGTTCAAACCATAACGGATAATATCATCTTTATTAATTTCCGTGTTATAACTCATTTGCACAAAATTCAGCATTGGAGAAATTAATCACTTTATCTTGATTATCTATTTCTTGCATAGCTGAGCTCATAAGTTATTATAACTGGCCTAGCTAGTCTTGAAGAGTAGGAAAGCTTCCCCCTGCTGGATATGAGTTTGGTTGCACGTCTTTCAAAACTGGTGAATTTTTTTTTAATATAGTATATAGATATTACAGTTTCAAGCCTGGAAACAAACTGCCCTATAAAATTCAGAATTTCGGAATAGCCAGAAAAAAAAAATATTGATTAATCCGAGGTTTATGATACGAGTAGACCCGTATCGAGTCTATTAGGGAAAAATTGTTTTTATTCCAATATGTATTTATGAAATCCACACTATTCGTCATCAGAGACATCAAAATAACGTGAGCTACAGAATTAACAATACACTTGTTTAATGTCAGAAAACACTCAAATGACTCTACGTTACAGTACATAGCTCAGCTCAAAAAAAAGTGTTTGTGATAAGAAAAGATAGCTGCAATCGGCCGGGCGGGAGGACGCACCGTTCGGAACCGTACTGGTCGACCAGGAGATCGACGGCGCAAGCGGCGGTATCGCATGCGGCAAGATCGAAGCCACCCCCTGTTGCGAAGACAGTCGCGTCGTGCTGATCACCAACCGGGGACTGGCGGGCGAAGCGGCCAGACGCGCGAACCCGGACATCGGGCGTTTCATCGCGAAACCGCTGCGGCCGTCGCGATTGCTGAGCGCGCTGTCGCAGGAACAGGACGCACCGGCCGGAAACGAAGCCGACACTATTGGTTTTAGGAATGGTGGACGGCATTTCGTAACCTACGTTGCACTGACACGATCTCGACAGAAAGGACCCAGAATTGACATCAATGATGACATGATTCAGCAATTTCCAGATTTTCTGAGTAAAAAACCCTCGGTTCGAGGTAATTACCTTTGAGAAATAGGCTTCACTTAATCCTGGGATAGTCCTAGACGGATTATGCCAGGATTTGATGATGTCACCTTCCCAGTCAATTTCAACAATTAAGCCATACCATCCAAACATTAAAGACAATGGCTCCATAAAAGGTGTCTTTAAAAGTGTCTATTGGCCTATTTTTGTGACAAATTTTTTAAGCTAATAATTAGCCAATTCTTAAGCATATAGTAGGCCGAAAGGGGAGCTAAACAATCCCACCATTTTTTTCGTTGTCGTTACGTTGAACTTTTAGCTATTAAAAAGAACGCAAAATCTGACTGGTTCTTATGTAAGAAATTTTAAGCCAGATAAAAAACAAACATTATGTCACATTTCTTACAAGTAAGGTTTCTGTTGCTCAGTAGTAAAACTATTGCATGGGTATGGTAGTTCTCTTAAGAAATAGAAACGAAGCAAATTCTATTTCCACATTGACTTTTAAAAATCGAAAACATATTAATAGCGTTTGAAGGATATGAGCTGTTTGTTTCACATGATGGTATCGATAAGTGACGTCCGAAAACCTTCTTCTTTTTTATTTGTTATGAACACTGTCTACCAAACCTTAACGTAAAAGTTTAAACCACTACCACGTCAATTTTCACATACACATAGAGTGAGTCACGTATGGAACTGGACTTTGCCTGTTTTTCCTTTTCGACCCAAGTCATATATCAATTTATATATGTAATATACATATATACTTAGTAGTACGTTACGCATTACATATGTACTTAGTAGTACAGTAGTACATATATACTATATATTTGTAGCTACATATATTAGCCGGCAACTTATATATAATTATATAATTCAAATTAATTTTATATAATTATTATATTATATTGTATTATTATATTATATATTTATATTAGATATATTTTAGAGACTATTGGAGAAGAAAAGTTACATATTTATATTAGACCGTGCCTGTGCACAATTTGAACCGGAGAGCGTCACAAACCACAATATGGGCTGGACCTCATCGCTGAAGAAACTCGAGCGCATGGCTGAATAGTTCACAAACGGAAGGAGAACCAAAATGCCAAAATTTGTATTTGCCTATCATGGCGGGAAAATGCCCGAGACACCAGAGGAAGGCGCTGCAGTAATGAAAAAATGGACGGATTGGTTTGCTACCATGGGTTCTGCCGTTGTTGATGGCGGCAATCCGGTCGGCCCGTCAAAAACCGTCAGCGCATCAGGCGTAGCAGACGATTGTGTCAGCAATCGTGCTGATGATCATCATGGTCGCGGCGCTGGTCATGGCGCTCGGCAGCTTCCGCCTGATGGGTCTGATCCTCACGATCGGCGGCTTGAGCATCGGCCTCGGCTTCCTGTCGCTGTGGGTGTTCGGCCACAACTTCGGCTTCATGGCGATCGTGGGCTCGCTGGGCCTGATGGGCGTGGCGGTGCCGGGCGAGCACGGCGGGGCCGGCGCCGACAACGTCAGCTACGCGCTCGCGATGGAGGAGATCGCGCGCGTCTGCGCGTCCACCGCGGTCATCATGAGCGACGCTAAAACTTATAGCGAACAGAAATTTATCTATATATAAGGGGCCTGTGCCTCCCCTCAACCTTTCGCTTTTTATGCTAAAGAGGAATTACGCAGTAGAAGAGGACCTAACATATATTAGCTCTCACATTGACCACTTGGTTTAAATGATGGCAACTCCCCCCTCCTCCTTCGTCTTTGACAAGACTATAAAATCAGAGTCGGCATTAGTTTACTTCCAAAGAAGTTGTGCTGGAAAGTGCAACTTAGTGGATTTAGTGAACCCCTTGCAGGCACCCCCACTGTCGCTTGTCTTCTTAATACAGACTATTTGAGCCTTTTCTTAATGTCAAGACGTCCGAGTGGATTTTAAGTTAGAAGTAGTGGCTTTGTAGTTTTTTTTTTTTTTTTTTATTGTACCTTTAAATTTTGCCTCTGGTTGTCTTTTGTTATTATGAAAGACATATCACCGAACCTTTGTTTATTATAATTGTTCAGGTGGTGGGACAAAAAGCTTCTTCTTTTGCCCTGGCTTGTCTTTTGTCATTATGAAAGACACATCATCGAACCTCTGTTTCTTTTAAAAAACAATACGAACACTCATAGCGGGGGGGGGAGGATTTAACTTTTGCTTTTGGAATGTATTTAAATGCGAAGTCACTCTCATAACCTTTTATCAAACAGGCTCTAACGAATTTTTTCAAGCTCTCAACCTATCTAAATTGTTTTTCAGGCCAGATAATCCCAGGGTTTCAATTAAAAAAGGAAATACGGAGCCCTTTTCAAAAAAAAATACGTACATACATAAATACACAGTTGCTCGTTTAAAGGGAGTGACAAAGTAGCTGGTTTTGTGCTTTATGAAACAAAACAAATCTTCCTGCACATCCAAGTTATCACAAACTTTTTGATTTTCCTCTGTATCTTTTCCTGAAACTCTATCTTGGTTTAGCACATTCTCAAAATGTTCCGCCAATCTCTCTTTAATTAATTCCTTATTGCTTATTGTGGCCCCGTTCCTATCTTTAACTGGGACAAGTCTAGATTGACTACTCCCTCTCAATTTATTAACAAGGCAGTACAATATTTTACTATTATACCATCTAGCTGCATCTTCCAGGTCCTCGGTAATTTTATCCATGTCCTTGATGTCGCGGCGTACGAGCGTTACTGCGAATCGATGCATCGATTCGCCGATGTATTGAAGCCTTTCTGGCTAAAGACAATGCCACGCATTGGCAGTACGAATTTCAGCGACCTGACAACCTTCGGCCAGATCGGGCTCAACCTGCGCCGTTTGGGCAAACAGGACATGCAGGAATTCTTGCGTGTTGCATCGCTCCCGGCACGCGACCTCATGGACGAAAACTTCGAGAACGAAGTCGTCAAGGCAACGTTGAGCTGGGATGGACTCCTGGGTGCCAAAATGGAAAAGGATTATAGATTATAATACAAATATTTCTGTAAAGACCTCCGCTTGACTGTCCTTAGTGCAGAATGAAACCAATAAAATATAAAAACCAAACATTAAAACAAATAAAATAAGATGACCCTTTCAGAGTAACGGTGAAAGGGTAACTGGATACAAATCTTGAATGTCTTAAATTTTTATCCTGTTACCCATTCACCGTTACTCTGAAAGGGTCATCTTATTTTAGTTCTGTTTTAAGGTTTGATTTTTTATATTTTATTGGTTTTATTCTCCATTAAGTATGTTTATTTTCAACGACAGCCTAAAACAGGCCGGCCTAGCCGAGTGATTAACACGCCAGACTTGAAATCCTTTGTCCGTGAAGACAGGGTTCTTGTGCTGGTGTCGCCGGTTACTTGGTTTGGAACGGGTGCTATGCAGCTCTAAATGGGTACCTGGAGAAATCCAGGGAAAGGAAACAGGAAGGGTGTGCGAATGCACAGGATAGCTGCCCCCCCCATTGCACTTCCTGGCTGAAGAGCCATGAAACGAAGATTAGTACCAAGGTTGGCACCTTTCACCGCTGCGGGTGAGGAAGTGGCGTCAGCCCTCCGAGGTGAACCTGCCAGCCGCATTCGCGAGAAAGTGGATATACCGGAAGTGGGTTCGTGGGATTCTTTGAGCCGCACCAGCCACATACGCGTCTTTGTCACCTTACCCATCACCCTGCACGATCACCTCGTGGGTGCAGTCCTGCTGTCGCGCACACCGCCGAGCATCATGCAGGCACTGTATGCAAAGCGTTGGGTGCTGGGCCAGGCGTTTGCGCTGCTGTTGTTGATTGTGCTGGCCATGACCGTCATTAGCATATCAAATCACTACTATGCATCTTAAATATTTAAGAGGATTCCTGCTCAGCTTCAAGGCAGGACTGTATTGCTGGTAATTATAACATTAAGTTGGCACAAAGATGAGCTTGCTAATAGATAGGTGCTCATAACCAACCAATAAACATTCACAGGAGGATTGTTTACAAGAGGATTTCAGAGGATTCACAGAGGATTCACAAGAGATACAGCTCAATCTCTATTTTTGTCTTCTGAAGTGTATGCTACAGTAAAATCTATTCATCACAGCCATTATTTTCAGATGTTCGAATCGGGAAAATGACCGGTATCAAGTTAGTTTGTGCAGGTCCCTGACATGCCTACGAATTTTCGTCATCCTAGCTCGTCCAGAAGCACCGAACTCGCCAAAGCACTGAACATCCCCCCAACACCCCTAAAGAGAGTGGATCCGTTTTAATTATGTCAGTCACGGTTCTAGAACTTGTGCTTATTCTTCCAATGAAGTTTCATCTCAATCTCTCCACTCTAAGCGTTTTCCATGATTTCCGGTTTCAAAAATTTCTGTTTCCCCCTCCAATACGAATACATTGCGGGTGGAAGAGTACCATATATTAGTAGAGTAATCCACGCGAGTTTTATTTAAATACTCCGAGCTGAAATTCACTATTTCGTCGAATGAATATATTTTATTTACATTTTTATTGTCTGCGTAATATGCACCCCAAGTTACGTCGAAAAACCGCCAAGAATTATCTAGGTAAACTTCTGCGGCAATATGGCTGTAGTAACTCTCATCTTTACTGTAAAAAAACTGTAATACACGTGAGTTAATATTCATGATATTCATGAGCTCTGTAAAAGTTATTGTAGAAGTTTCAAGCTCCTATCTACAAAATACGGAATTTCGCATTTTTTGCCAAAAGACAGATCACGGATGCGTGTTTATTTGTTTGTTTTTTTGTTTGCTTTTTTGTTGTTTTTTTCTTCCCCCAGGGGTCATCGTATCGACCCCGTGGTCCTAGAGTCTTTTGAGATGGCTCATTCTAACGGAAATTAAAAGTTCTAGTGCCCTTTTTAAGTGACTAAAAAAATTGGAGGGCACCTTGGCCCCCTCCCACGCTAATTTTTTCCCAAAAGTCACCGGGTAGCTTTCTATGTTCTAATCTTCGTTCGCAGACTTTCTTCCTATTCTTCATTTACCTGTTCTTCCAGGTGTTTTTTTCAATTGTAAAAAAAAATACACTGAGCCTTGGCTATGCTATTTTTAACATCTTCGCTGCCCCCACCGTCGATATTAATAATACTACCAAGGTAAGTGAAGCTTTCTACTCGATTGATCTCTTTGTTTCCCAACGTCACAGAATTATTTGCCCTTGTTTTGAATTTAGAAAGACAGGAATGATTAGGGTGCCAGAGTCAGGCTTATCCTTAAATTACTTTAAATCACATCTTCTAGCAACTAAGGTTGAAGAACCTGTAGATGTCGCCAGGTAATGTAGACTTGATATTCATGTCACAGTTCAAGAGTGGATCCTCACCATTTACATATATACAGGACAGTTTGGTTTCATCATTGGGTGCCATTAGATCCTGGGTGTGTTTGAGGGCTAAAAGGGGCAGGTGGCACCTATGATACTGGTTTGCCCTCTACATCTTCAATGAATTGCCACTCCAATCATGATTGACACCAATCTTCAATCTGTCAAGTCTACTGGGAGTCTTAGAACCTTGGATGATTTCCGGTGTACTCAAAAGCTAGAGAAAAAAGAATTATCTTGAAAAAAGTTAAGAGCTTCCTTTCAAGTTCGTCGCCTGAATGAATATGGGAGTTGCAGGAACCTATTTAAATCAATTATTCGCACGGTAAAGCTCGACTTCTATTTTAGAAAGTTTTTGAATGTGGACCTTATTTGAGAAAATCCTATGCACAGATTAATTCAGTTTTTAAGCCGATTCAGTTCTTTAAATTTTATAATTGCAATACCAAAATTTCAAAAGGAAAGACCTAAATAAACCAATGAAATGAACTTGGTTGAAGCTCTTTATTCATACAAAGGAAAAAATAACGATGAGGTAAGTTTAATGACAAACATTTTAAAATCATCAGGCTAATAACTTTGGTTAGCAAAAGAGGGGCTTGTTGCAATCTTGTAAGACAATTTTACGCTATTAGGAGAATTAAGCTCAAATAAATCAATTTCAAGCCTATCTCAAATTTTGGGTTAGTCCAAATGTTTTTTTTTTTTTTTTTTTTTTGAATAAAAAGTGAACAATCTCCAGGATAAGGGTGCTCTCCTCTGCTAAAGGGATGAACTCCCCTGGCGACACCATGCCTAGTTCTGGGTGTTGCCAACGAAGGAGCGCTTCACCACCGCTTACCTTTCCTGTTGCTGCGTCAATGAGCGGTTGATAGTGCAGCTCTAGCTGATCTTCAGACAGTGCCGACTTCAACGCGGTTTCAATTTCTAGCCGACGAGCGGATTGTTCCTGCATCGAATGCTCAAAGAACGCGACGTCATCACCGCCCCCTTCTTTAGCCCTTGCTTTGGCAGCACTGCAGCTCTAAAGGAATTTAGAGTTTTAAGACGATACAGGATCAGAAAGACCTTGCTAACATATTATAAATAAAACGTGTTACGGTTCAATAGTAACCAAAAACTTTGGCTTTTTAAATTTTAAATTTAAAAGATATACTTTAGATTAATACATTAAAAGTTTTCCCTGATGGGGAATCGAACCACAGTTATGCGCTATTTCGTTTTTTACTATAGGTCGTGATCATATTTTACTCCGGGTTGCAAGCTTCCGCTGCAACCTGGAGTATTATAATACTTTAACTGCCGGGGGCGTTACTGCTTTATTCCGTATAGACTATACAGTTATTTTCTCCTTTATATTTCAGAGGGTAGTATCGAATTTTCTATGATATTAGTTTTTTTTTTATTGATGTTAGTTAAAGCAACAAGCGTCCTATTCTTGCCCATTCCCAATAAACATTTCTTTCGTCTGTAGGGATGGATGCTTAACGCATATAAAAATTTACGCTTAGATTGTTCTATGCTTGAAGGCACCAGCTAAAATTAAATAGTTATTTTTGGAAATCAATCTAAAAACGTTTTAAGATGTTTTTGTTGTGTTCTTTTTCAAGTGTTTGTCTTCGCGCACAGTGTGTATTTCTTCTTTTTTTTTCGTGTATTGCTTCGTCTTTTGCCTTTTTGCATGACTGGTTTTCCAATATATAATAATAATTTATAATGAAAAAATACTGCTCTAAATATTTCTTGCTAAAAAAAAAAGTATAGTGATTTTAGAACCTAAAACGAATGGACAGAAAATGATACAATAAATGAAACTAAAAACAAACACAGGCCTTTGAACCTTTGTTAAGGTCAGTCCTTGTGGAATGATCCTGCTGATCACCGGACCGAACATGGCCGGTAAGAGCACTTACATTCGTCAGATCGCACTGATCACGCTGCTGGCGCAAGCAGGTTCGTTTGTGCCCGCCGAGTCGGCCTCGATTGGAATCGCGGATCGAATTTTTGCTCGTGTCGGAGCCAGTGACGAACTGAGCCGCGGGCAAAGTACGTTCATGGTAGAAATGGTCGAAACTGCCAGGATTCTCAACACTGCCACATCGCGAAGCCTGGTCATCTTGGACGAAATTGGTCGCGGAACCAGCACTTTAGAAACGTATTTGGGCTAAATATTTGCACGGTAGGGGGTTGGGGTGGGGTGATTTAACCCCCTGCCCCTAATGTGCAAATATATAGCCCAAATTATATAATTCTGATGCGTTTTGTCACCCGCCACTTGTTTTCCATTGAACGAGTTTATATACAGCCTAAGTTTGGTATTGGTATTGATAATTTATTGGTATTGATAATTTGGTATTGGCGGTATAATACATAAGTGCCTAAGGGTGTTTAGAAATAAATTGTTCAATAATAATAAATAAAATAATTTGATTGGGTATCTGTGCTGTTGTTGACAAGGATTTGAAAGTCTGCGGTTCCTGCGAGTGTAAAGTCCATTCCGCGTGTGTTGGATCGGAAGAAGGAATTATCAGTAATGTTCAGATTTGAGGCGGTTGCAGAGTTGGATGTGCAGGATGCGTTAAAGCCATCCGTGTTTGAGTTGCTAGTATGTCCCGATAAGGTGTTGGTGCATGAGGCGCTACCTAAGAGGCTTACAAGCACGCCATTGCTTGTGTTGCTATTGGTTGTGCAGGTGGTGCATGTATTGGATGCTAATTTTAAATATATAGGTTCCATCAAGTTTAGTCTTACCCATCAAAAGTTACGAGCCTGAAAAAAATTCGCCTTATCTTAGAAAATTGGGGAAAACACCCCCTAAAGGTCATAGAATCTTAACGTTAACCACACCTTCAGATTCAGCCTATCAAAGAACCCTACTGTAGAAGTTTCAAGCTCCTGTCTACAAAAATGTAAAATTTTTGTATTTTTTGCTAGAAGACAGATCACGGATGCGTGTATATTTTTTTTTTTCCCAGGAGTGATCGTATCGACTGACAGTTTGGAAGTTTGTTTGTGTTTTTACCTCTGTGTATTTTCGTCTCTCTCTGTGCTTGCGTGTCTGAATTTGTGCATGTGTGACCGACTGTTTGGCTAAGAGTGTGTGTATTTACTTTTCCCTCTGTCGGGTCTTGTCTCTCTCTCTCCGTGCCTGTTGGTCTCACTATGTGTCAATAACTATCATTATTGCCCAAAAAGAAATACACGAGGGTTCAATATGGAGTAGAAGAGAAGACAAAAAACAAAACAAAAAAAAAGAAAAAGACACTGACAAAGGTACGGCGCCCTCGACTGCACCCCCTGGGTGCCATTGGCGCCCCCAAACCTCACCGTAGCGTGCGGATTCGCACTTGTGCAGAAGGTGTAAATATGAGAGGCCCCCCGTAGATGAGTTGATAGGCCCCCCGGTGGAGGGGGGTAAGGGGGGAGGACCACAGAAAGCAGAGAGGAGGAGAGTAGAGAGGAGAAGAAGAACACGCCTGGACCCCCAAGGGGGTCGGCGGATTCGACTTGCAGCAGGTGTCAGAAACCGACAGTGATAGTATCAATTCGTTGTGTTCAAAAGGCTAGTGTAAAAAAGTACAAATAATTGATTTTACGTTTTAAAATTATCTGGAAAAAATATTACCTTACAAACTTTAGTTTTAATTTTCTTTATTAATATTCTTATGATTATTCGAATTACCTAAATGAATATATTTTAGTCCAAGGCCTATTTTAATATCAGATATCTCTGTCATATGTTGTAACAGTTTTATATAACTTATTGTCTTCATTCATCAACTAATAAGTGGACGAATTACAGTTTCAACTTAACGTTGACATTTTTAAAAGCAAAAGGCCGTCGGCGCTGACGCGGGGCAGGGGCCCGCTGCCGGGGATGCGGATCGTCTCGCCCGGGCGGACGTCGCTGTCGTCGGGCATGCCGTTGGCCTGGCGAATGAGCGTGACGGGCACCTGGTAGTGGCGGGCGATCTTGTGAATGTCCTCGTTGCCCTTGACCTTGTGGAGACGACCGTCGCCCTTCCCGGGAATGGTCAGCACCTGGTTGAGGCGGATCAGGCTCGAATCGTGGGGGATGCCGTTGGCGTCGCGGATCTCGTTGGGCTCGACCCCGTAGGCATTTAAAATCAACATAAAAATCCAATTCTTTTGATGTATCTATTAGCATCAAAATTCAGTTTTTTCAGGGTTTCCATTACCATTGAGCTGGGTCGCTCTTTACTACAGTTCCTTACCACGAACTGTTTGATTACAACACAAATAAGCTTTGGTACCAGCTCAGTTAATTTTTTCGGTACCTAGCATCACCTCTCTGCCCTTACGTATTTTAATTACACGTACAACGTAGTCTGCTTGACATTGATTTTCAATCCTGGTCTCCCTCTAGCACCCAAAAAATCTTGTCGGGCAACTGTCTAGGGCCAAACGAAAAGGAGATTACCCTCGAAAGGGGCGGGAGGATGTCGCAAGGAAAGATTTAAGGGAAATGGTAACTTCTTGGGAGGGTGTAAAAAGGGAGGCTTTGAACAGATTGGGACGGAAAAGGAGCTTGCATAACTGCGTTGGCCTCAGGCAACCTAGTGAGGCAGTGAATTGTTAGTAGTAGTTAATCTTCTTGAGAATCCTTAAGTAGTAATTTTAGCGAATAGGAAAAAAAGTTGTCACGGAGAAAGAACAACTCAGATGTCGTAATTGAAAATTTTTCAAACATAACGACTTCACTCGAGAAGAACTATCGTTTGAGCAAAAAGAGAATGTTGTAGCGTTATTACTAAATGAGATAGAGAAAAGGGCGTTTTTAACCACTTTCTTGATGTTGAAATTGAAACTTTTTACACAATGCGACTCCTCCCGCTGAGATCTATCGTTTGAGCTATAACAGAATGTTGTAGCGTTATTACTTTTTGAGATAGAGAAAAGGGCGTTTTTAACCACTTTCTTGTTGTTGAAATTGAAACTTTTGTTGCATCCAATAAAAATTTCGAGAATCTCATTTTGTTAAAAGAGTTCAAAGATCATATAGCAATACCTCCAGTGTCAAAACAACCCTGAGGGCCTGAGGGCAGGTGTTGTAAGTTATGCCCTGGGGGCATATGTGGTTCTTATAGAAGGGATGGTTGTATAAGCTTAAGAGAGGGCTCATTTGATTGGAAATTAAAAATTCTAGTTCTTTTTTTCGGAGTGAAAGCCACCCTTACGCCTTTTTTCCCAAACCCATCCCAGACAAATTTTGAGTTAGCCATTTTATAAAACTAAAATGAAAATTTTTTAAAACAGTCCCAGCATCCTTACTTTAGCGAAGTTCAACCAGGACTGATAAATAAAGTGAGATGAAATGAGGCAATTCATTGAAATAAAAGAAGAATAATTTAAAACACGTTTAGTGCTAATCTTGCTTTTTGGCAGCTAACCTCAAAGGTTTATTTGTGACTGTTTCTTTGTTAATGTCAACTGGTTTTTCAAAATATTTTGTAAGATCGTTTTTAATTAAACTTGTGTATAGAACATCTAGTAAATATTCCCCAAGTTTGCGTACTTTCCAGTTTGCAGAGCTAGCAGTATTTACATTTAGCAGCTTAAATATGGATAACTGTTAAATATAGAGTAAATATAAAAACAATTAGCAACAGTCCTCTTAAAGGTTCTCTTAACACTCCTCTTAGAAAATAAATTCAGCATTCTGTGATATAGGCCATGGGGTCACTTTAATGGGCCTTTCGTGTTTGAACGAGAACATTTTTAGAGCCTGTAACTTTTGTTTTGTTTCTGTAATATTTCAAGAAGCATTATTATTTCAATAGCAATTTAATGAAGTTCCCTCCGAATTAAGACTTATCTCACGAGTTTTTTTTCTAACTCCTGAAAAAGGTGAATCGCAGTTCTAAACAGCCCATCAGAAAATAAAGTTCCAATTGTCTTACATCAAAAAATAAATGGGTGCTCAAGGGAATAAAAATTACGGAAATTACCATGTTGGACTTGCTGGCGAAGCAATTTTCACAAGAAGTTGGAAAGAGTAATTGTTACTTAAGACAGTTTTGAAAAAAATAAAGCTAAGGATACGTCTTAAGGGTGGTGCGGGGTAAACTTTGAATTAGAAAATTCATTACGTCAGTCTTGGCGTTAGACCAATCCAATATTCACTGGTTTGAATGTCGGATGTGGGCTACTGGTACCACTGATCTCGTGGGCAGCTTCGGTTGGTAACTCGGTAATCTTAGTAAAGTAACAAAACGCAAGAACAAATCATTTTGTAGAGGCTATTTAATTTTATATTGCAAATATTAAGTATTCTAAGTAGTTAACACAAATAAAATTGGTGTCAGGTTTTCTTAAGATGTAACTACGCGATGGGCTTTTAACGCACATATTTAAATTCTGAATAAGGGTGCTACGGAGTAATACCTCCCTGCTTATTGCAAAAAAGTGTTTCTGACTTGTTTATCAAAGTTTCGTTTCATTAAACTAATTTGTTTCAAATAATTATGTGTAAGTTTGTATCAGCTATTATGAAGGAGGGATGGCGGGTCATTTTGTAGGCAGGCAGGGAGGGAGCGGATGCCTCAAAGAATACATTTAATGCCCAAATATCTTTACTCTCATTGAGCTTTCAGATAAATATAGAACGAGTTCTGGGGAGGAGGGTTGTGAGAAAGCGGGTTCCCTCTGGTTGCCACTGGAGTACCGTTCAGGGGAGTCTATCTTCTGCCATACGGATAACGTGTCCCAAGTAGTGCCATCTTCGTTGGCATATGACATCTGTTACCAGGGGTTGATAAATGATAGAGAAAACTGTCTTGTTAGTTATGTGGTCCCTCCAGTTAGTGTTCAGTATCCTGCGAAGACTGCTGTTCTCGAAAGCGAGAATCCTCTTTTCTTGCTGTTGGTTCAGTTTCCAGCATTCACAGCTATAGAGGAGGGCAGAGATGACGTTATTGGAAGTAATTTCTCTTCGTTTTAAGTTTGAATGTCGCTCCTTACCTTCATTTAAAAAACTTATTTTTTTTTTAAATTTAATTTTCAAAAGGATTGACATTGATATTTCTTATGAACCAGCTGCCCATTTTTTTTCTCTGTTATTGTCTAGTTCATTGTTATTCTTTGGTTGTTATTCTGAAACTGGCTGCCCGGTTGCTATTTTCTGCTGTTGAGTGGGCAAGGAATTTTTTTTTCTCTGATTAACAAGTAATAACATTTTTAACAGGTTAATATGATTAACATGTTAGCAATAATACTGTCATTGAGCAGGAGTACAAGGGAAGCATTTTCAAAATCTTGGAAGCCACGTAGGAGACTGCCATGATTTCAAATAACTGACTATTGTTTGTGTTGTATTACCTTACGTTTAGGGAGTTGCAGTTGATTCTAAACATTGCTTCTTGACTTCCTTTTTGGTCATTTTCTAACCTCTCCGTCTATTCCACCCCCGATTAAGTTTTTGGGATTTTTCCACACCCCGTTTATTCCAACCCCCCATCTATTAGGCACCCAAGAGTAATGTAGGGATATTGCCCAAGACTTAGTGAAAAAAATTGAAGGTTCCTAATTTAATTTAGCATTTCCTTGCGGGAAACTTGATCAACAATGCTCGTTGTATCATTAATATTCCTTGCAACACTTTCGTTCACTTTGAGATTGAAAGTTATGCAAGATAATATTTGCTTAGAAAATTGAAAAACTGGGTTTTACTTAAAGATTGAAATAGTTTCATAAACTCTGTTGAAATATTCCATCAGATAGTCCGTGGTGACGAACTGTAGTAAGGAGCGACCCGGCTCAATAGTGTTAGCTGCCTGATTCTTTGAAGTTCGTCCCTAACTATTCCAAATAAGAAAAAGCCACAGGCTTTTTCCTGTTTGTAAACCAGGTTGGAGTGGTAGCTAGTATTTAAACAAAAGATCAATATAGTTCGTTATAAATTATCCGGGTTGCAGTGGTAGCCAGCAATAGTATATAAAGGATCGATAAAGTTTATTTTATCAGGGTTGCAGTGGTAGCTAGCAACCTAGTCAGAGACGATCAAGTCTCTTTGTAAACACTACAATAGTCAATAACTCCTGAAAATTGTAGAAGCAGCAACGGTGTTAAACAGATTTAAAATAATGACATTGGGTAGGCTTACTGATAGTACAGTAAATCGGTCTTTAGATGGTGATTGTGAATTTAGAGATAAATCTATGAAGATCGCGAATATTTTTTGAAAAAAACGGGAAACACCTAGCAATTCTAGGAAAAATTTAACTAAATCCCTCTACAAAAGAAGGGATAAGAGTAAATGTGCTAATCATAGAAGCAGGAGCTTGGTTTCTGTATATCGAAAATTGTGATTGATTCTTTGCAGCTGATTGAATAGAAAAACTTACAGAAACAAAATGTGGTATTTTCCCACGGGTCCGGCCATCTATTGTTTCTACCCATTTATGTTCGTGATTTCAGCTGAATTTATCATTCGGTTTTTCGCACTTTGAACTGCGGTATAGAAATGGTATCAGATATGCCTCTTAAACTTTGAAAGTTCTAAACAAATTAGAGTTTATCCTTTGCTCCTTTCTAAGTGGATGACGTTAGAAACTTAACCTTCGGCAAAATATTCAACTTTTGAAAAAAGACGGATAGATTTTTATTTCGACATGCCATAACTTTTATCTCCTTGCTGCAACATTGATATACGATCCCCAGACACAGACGTCTTAATAATGGTGAGTTGACCTTTGCGCAAGCGATCAACATGCAGGAAATATCAACTTCATAACAGGACACTTCTTTCAGTACTGGTTATTACCCAAAAGCACTTAAATTTGCCAAGGTAATCCCAATTTTCAAAGCTAACTCTCCACATGTTTCTTATTACTGTCCAATTTCATTGTTACCTTTGATAAATAGAATTTACGAGAAACTCATGTACTCTCGGTGCTGCATTGCCTACGTTCCGCCTGAGAGTACAGCTTATGGACTTCTGACTTTTCTGAATGACAAAACCAAAATGTTGGATTTCATACCATACAGGGCTATGAAAATAGACGGGGGGGGGGGGAGGAAGCAGTATATAAAGATAACTAGGTACGATTGGCTTTGGTCTTTGATAAAGTAAAAAAATACAAATGAAAAAAAAGAGAAATTCTGAAACTTAAAACAGATAGAAACTATGCCAAATTTGAGGGGCCTGCTCCTCGTTTATTCCCTCGTTCTGTACGATAGCTTTTAACAATTTTAATTTTGCACAGAAGAGAAATATAACAAGTATCATATCAAATAATGGGCGTGGTTGACCGTAAAATTAATTGGTGGAAAGTTTTCCCATCTGAAAATACTGTTACGTTCAAATTAAAATGTAGATTTTCTAGACTACTGTTTATAATAGAGGATTTTCAATATTTAGTAGCAGAAAAGTTTCGCTACTTATGTGACTAAGAAGAATAGCTGAAAAGCGAAGATGTAAAATAAAACACAGAAAACCAGAGCAGAAAAATAATTCAAGTATTTAGGAAAAATACAAGGTGTGGGTGGAGGGTATCCACTCCCTGATCCCTTTGAACCTTAAACAATAGCTAAAAGCTCATATGGCACTTGTGACGAGGCAAGAAGAGCTAAGAGCAAAGAGTTCATATGATATGAGCTCTAACAAAATTCTAAGAATCAATAGATTGATTTAAAAGGAAAATCAGAGGCTTAATGCCGGTCAGAAGTTAAAATAGGAGCTCTGAGTCACGATGTCCTTCTAAATATCAAAATACATTAAGATCCGATCACCCACTCTTGGTCACGCGCTCGGAGCCGGCCTGGTGGCGGCTCTCCCAGGCGAGGCCAAACGCGCCGTTGAGGGTGGCGATCAGGTGCGCGTAGAGGGCGTTCACGCCGGGGTCGTTGAAGTGCGCGGCGCTGGTCCCGAAGACCGGCAGGGTCTCGGGGTCGGCGTCGAACAGCTTGTTGTTGCGCTGGTACTGCTTGCGCACGTGGCGCAGGGCGTCGGCGCTCCCGCGGCGGGTGAACTTGTTGATGGCGATGAGCTTGGCGTAGTCCAGCATCTCGATCTTCTCGAGGGGGGGAATTCTTTCTCCTTGAAAATTAAATTAATCCCAGAACGATAGCACCGCATAATACTGCTTTGTCTAACGGGCAATTATTCGCCCCCCCACCTCTCGTAAACAGGCAAAAAAATAAAGTTCTACCTAAATTACCAATTTTTTTGCAAGATTAAACAAAGGTTCTTTTTTACATTAAACAAGATTACCTCTTATAAAGATTATACACATAAACAAGATTAAACATGATTAAACAAAAGAAGATTCTATTTCTATTTACCTTTAATAAATTACCTCTCTAACATTACTATTTTCCATGCAAAAAAGTTATTTTCCCTGTAGCTCAAGATGGGGAAGGACTGTAAGTTTCGTGTATGACTTTTCGTACGATGGCAATTCAGATGGTTTATTTTTCATTTCGACACGAGGTCATTTTTGGGGGTTCAAGCAAGGCCGTATCCAGGGCGTTTACCGGGTTTGACCCCCCCCCCGAATTTTTTTTTTCGAAGCATAATAAGTACCAAATATACATAACTAAACTGTTTATGCGTTTTGTAAAGTTTCTTGGTAACCCAATCACCCTATATATAAATGAACTGTTCCTTGCACCCAGCATATCTGCATCAGTGTAGCTGATTCACCCGATGAGGTACATATTACCTCATGTAGTAGTTAGGTTCTTGATTGTAAACAGTAATATATAACTGAACTGTCCCTTGCACCCAGCATATCTGCATCAGTGTAGCTGATTCACCCGATGAGGTGCATATCACTTCGTGTAGCAGTTAGGTTCCTGATTGTAAACGCTAATATATAACTGATCTGTTCCTTGGACCCAGCATATCTGCATCAGTGTAGCTGATTATACCTAAATGTCCCAACAGATAAGGAGAAAATAAAGAACAATCCATACAAAATAAGAAAGGAATAAAAAAAGCATCAAAACATATATCTTTCTTTTATAAAAAGCAATGGAAATTTATATAGATTCACATGTATAACACGACTTAGCAGTTATATCTCGTCTTTTTAGTTGTTTCCCTCTTCTCATTATCCAGAAAGCACATAAAAAGAATTCTTTTCACTTTTTTTTGCAAAGACTTTAAATCATACGGGAGAAAAGCGTCAAAACACAAGAATACTTCCCATATAGAAATAACAAAAAGATAGAGATAGCGAAGAAACGAAAAATAGGCAAAGAAAAAAGAGGCAGAGAGTAGAGAGTAGGGTCTAAAAGAGAGAAAAAGGGATTAGCACTTGTAAAAAAATGTGGTAATCTTAATATTGTCGTTTTCAGGCTATAGAGTAACACCACTTCTTGTAAAGTATAAAGTAAAAACATAACTAAAAATAAAATCTGGCCAAAAACATGCAGCACTGAGTGTAAGGAGCAAAGTTTAAAATGAACAACAAATTTTGTCTCTGATTAAGATATGAAAACTCAAGTGCAAAGAGAAGCAAAGCTTGTTAAGGCAAAGCAAGAGGCTGAGGAAGCTAACCAAGCAAAGAGTGATTTTCTTGGGGTGATTTCTCATGAATTAAGAACACCTCTTCAAGCGATTTTAGGTTTTTCGGAATGTTTAGTAGAGGGCAGTTACGGAGAGCTTACAGAAAAACAAAAAGGGATTTTAAAAAGGGTTTCGTTAGCTGCACAGCACCTAGGGTGTATTATTGACGACCTAATGATGATTACAAAGTTACAAAAAGGTCCTTATACGTGCTTTTTCATACGCTGTGATGATTTTCCTTTCTCAATTAAATTTTTCTCACAATTTATTTTCTAACTTTGATTTTATCGGCAGACCCTCTTCTTTGCAGAAGTATTTCGTTGTTAGAGAAGCATGATGATTCGTTATTTTACGATATTGTTTCCGACAGTCATTCTAGAAACATCAGCTTTTTGTATGAATATTTTCATGAAATCAGTACTAGCAGAATAACTGTCTATGTCCAGATGCTTCTGTACTACGACATTATTTTGACGTAATCCAGGAACCTACTTCGGCAGGGCTAGCTTGTGTCGCACTGCTAGGCGGCGTCTTGGTGAGAAGAAGGCGAGCTTAAGGCTTGCTGCGGGGATTGGGAGGTGTCACCGCAGTCTCCCAATGGGTTCGGCAGGGGCTTTTGCCCCTTGCCGGACCGGAATGCGGATCGTTTGCCGAACTAGTCCTTGGTCGCCGTTGACTCCGACAAAATCTGAATGTAAATCTCTTTCGCTTTATCATACGCAGATTTCGCCTCATTTAGCTCTTCTTGGCGAAACCTCTTCCGTTTACGCAACCCGATCGTGAGCGCCATCCCTTTAGATTGCGTCCCCATCAATAAATAATCTGGCTTCTGACAGCAGTTCGGCTACAGCTTAAAAAGAACTCGAATTTACAGAAATAAGGTCCTTATTTTGCAATGACCGCGTTTAAGTGCAGTTACTTAACAATATTGAATCATGATCCAAACATGATCCTGATCATCAATATTATTCAATCATGATCATTTTTAACCGAAATATCTATGATTTCAAAACAAGAAACGAAACCCAAAATAAAAAGTGCTACCAACTGAAAAGTCGGCAGGCAGGAGAGAAAGGCGGGCGCGACGAATCGCAAGCGGCTAACCGGACAGCGCCACTTTGAATTGAGTGTTGATGGGTAACTCTGTTGGAGTACAGCCCCTGAGGCTGCTGGAACCCGGGAAATCATTTAGCGGGCCAAAGCCTGGACTCCAGCATCAAGTGGCGCTGTCCAGCCAGTCACCGTCGGTTATCTGGACAGCAAAAAAACGCTTGCACATTCTAACTTCCCATGGGGCGGTGTGGGCGGCGAATGTCAAAATGGGTGCTTTAGTAACAGATTAATAATAGGTTGAGGGTGAACAAACGATTTTAGTTGTTCGGACTGAATACATTTACTTGCAGGGATAGAAGCAGGGAAATAATTATACCATAAAGTTACAGGTGCATATTTCATTTTATAATCCATAATAAGCTCCACTGAAGCAAGGGTTCCATGAATTCTTTTCTGCCACTATGATAATGGTCAGTCCAAGTCCATTTTCCAGTTCACAGAACTAATCTTCATAACATATCAGATTTCTATAAAATCCGATGATAACATGTAGGATAACGGAAAATATGGAAGGAGAGCCAAAATTTACTTGCGTTACGATAACAATTTACATGGGTTTCGCTATAACCCTTGGACGACTTCCCTTTTCCTTAGTCAACATTCGCCCCTTCGACATCCCCTCCCGTGTTCTACCTAAAAAAAATCCCCCTTCTTTCCCCAATTAAAGTTTCTACTGAATGATACAGAAGAACTTTCATCACGTACATAATTGACATATTAAATCAGTTAATCTATTCACCTCTCCCCCTCACTCCCTTTTTACCTTAAAATTTCGAAGTTCAAACAAGGTGCAACGCGCCAACTTTTCCACTTAAAAGCTGTAAGTTGGAGGGATAAGGGGTGTTGGAAGGACAACAGTCCCACTCTGGTTCTCCATTATATAGATTGTAAATCCTTACGGGATTCCCTTTCAAAAAAGGCGCAACATGACTGCCGTTCTAGTAAAACAAAATTGGCATTGCAGGGGAGGAGGGGTTCTGAAGGCGTAGTTTTAGCCTCTATCAGTGAGGTTTTAAGATTCTTGCGTGGTTCAGTACACATTATTTACAGGTTAAAATTCTAGGGTGTGCCAGCCGACGATCCCGTCCGCGCGCTCGACCTCGCTATCGCCAGCGACGAGCCGGCAGCCATTATTGCCGCCGCACTGCAGGCAGCTTCGCGGCCCGCTATCAGTACCAATTTCCGCCCCGGCGCTGCCGCCCTGCTGCACATGGTGGTGGCGCAGAAGCCGGACATCCCGGTGATTTGGGTTGATACCGGCTACAACACCGCCGACACCTATGCCTACGTTGAAAACCTGCAGCGGGCCTGGGACCTCAATCTTGAGGTGTATACGCCGCGCCTGAATAACCCGCAGCTCCCCCATAGAGAACGGATCCGCTCCAATTATGTCAATCACGTATCTATAGCTTGTGCTTATTCTTCCCATCAAGTTTTATCCTAGTCTCTCCGCTTTCAGCGTTTTCCAAGATTTCCTGCCCCCCCCCCAATGACTCTGGATCCGGTAAAGATTTAAAATAAGAGATCTGAGTTACGAGGTCCTTCTAAATATAAAATGTCATGAAGATCCGATCATTTCTTCGTAAGTTAAAAATACCTCATTTTTCTTATGTTTTAGAATTTACCCTACTGTGAGCAATTTCTACTAGGAAAATTAAAAATATTTCATTTTATTGTAACTAACCTACTATAACTATATCATTGGTTTTGTTGTAAAAATTAATATTATAAATTTTGTGTGTTTACCTTTTGACCTTTTTGTTCATATCGCCATTAAAATTGATGATTTTAACGAAAAAGAGTATATTAATCTTATGAGACAACCGAGTGTACTGAAGTTGTTACGAAGATGAATCAGTACCTTTTTATTTCAAAAATGTGTTTGCAATTGTATCCTATCTATTTCTTGGACACAACTCTTAGTAGTTAAAACACTGAAACATAAATTAAACAACCCATTCTCAACTTGAGGGCTCTGTAACTCCAATTCGATTGCAGCCAAATAAACAGAGGGTAAAAACATAAACTAATATAATTATTCTGATTTTTAGTAAAATCAACATAAACTGTCGATTCTGAGTAAAATCAACATAAACGAATAGTTCGGCTTAAAAACATTTACAAGTTCGTATGAATATTATTGAAGTTGTTATCATAGTTTTCAAACAGTTCGTGGTAACGAAATTGTAGTCGGACGAACTTTCCAATATTGTTTATATTTAAGTAACACCTATTCCTCAGAATTTTCGAAATCCCTTCTCTCTCCCCGACCTCCCTACCAAATATTTCTAAGTGCAACTTCCTTAACTCCCTATATTTCCCTAAGAAATGATGCAAAGACTAATCCATCTCTCCACACATAGGGCAACTGTAAGGACCATCCCTAAATCTATTTTTACCTAAATATTTCGTAAGTTCTCCAAGAGGTATAAAATTCACTCCTTAAATTCATTACCCATTTCAAATCTTCTGGCCCCTGGATACGGCCTTGATTAGTGCTATTAAAAGTTTATCAGCCCAATCTCTTGTCTTTCCCGCTTCCCTGGATCAAGCATAATACTACAATCATTTGTAAATCTTTTTTTTTTATTATCATCAGTTGCGGAATGGTGCCTCAGTCACTGAGTTTCGGAGGGGAAGGACAGGGGGTAAAACATGGTTCTATAAGCTTCTAAGAAGTCTGACCCTAGGAATCATTCTGCGGATGAAGGATGACAGATTGTTGAACATTGTCCTTTTCAACCAACCGTCTAGGAAACAAACATATCGCACGGTCAATAGCAAGCAGGAAAGAGAAAGGAAAATTGCCAACATGATCACTCGTGTGCGAAAAGAGCATATCAGATGGGGAGAAAGTCTCTGTGTGTGTGTGTGTGTGTGTGTGTGTGTGTGTGTGCGTGTGTGTGTGTGTGTGTGTGCGTGTGTGTGTGTTCGTTCCGTTGCGGGCCTCCAGAGTTCACGCCAGCAAAACGAAGATCATAATCTCAAGAAAAAAATCGGGGAAAAAACTTGGCATCGCTTTCACCTCCGGTTCCACTACATTGCTGCTGAGATGACGGCATCGTCATCACCACTGCAGATGATGATGTCGCCACGATAGCCGATGTGAGCCAGCCATCCGATGACGGTCTGCCCGCTTACCTTCGGCATTGCGAGGTCCAGGAATATCAGGCCGACCGGGGAAGGAGCCGCTTCCAGCGCGGACAGGACTTCCGTGCCGTCGCTCGCCTCGGCAACAGACGCTATCCCCAGTGTGTTCAATGCGCTGACTAGGACGACACGAAACAAGGGATCGTCATCGACGATGAGTATGGATTGCAATCCACCTCCTACGCCCACCATTTCCCCAAACACATCCAAAAAAAATTTGAGATAGCCATTTTGTTCAACGTAATTGAAAAGTCTGGAAATTGTGCCTATGAGTATGAATACCAGCCCTACAGTCGTCAGGGCAACGGTTGTAAGTTATGCCCTGGATGCATATGAAGTATATTTATAAGAGTTGATTGTAAAACCTTTGGAGGGGGCACAATGGATTGGTAATCAGAAGTTCTAGTGCTCTTTTTAAAATCCTGAGCCATCAGAGAGTGAATACCCCCCCCTTCACTTTTTTCTTTGTATTTCCTATTTTTCAATCATATTTTTAGACGTTTGTGTCTATTCTTTAAGTTTTGCAAACCCTACAAGTGTCATCAATCTAATCTAAACTAACTTAGCCTAAATTATCAGTATTTGTCTATTAAAATGCTTTTGTAGGTGTTATTGATGGTGTCTAACTATAAATTTAAGTATTTGAAAACAAAAAATGCAATGGAATTTGTGTCTAGGCTATTTTTCAGAATCTTATTAAAAATATTGTACAACAATGAAAGAAGTGAAGATAGTTGCTGATTCTTTATTTATAGTTCACCACCACAAACTGTTGGGTAGATTCGCAAAATGGGAAGACTGTCTGGACGAGGAAAAACACATCAGGGTTTTTTTTTCAACCCATATGTTTCGGATTCTTTTTTTATTTTCTTCTTTGTTTTTGTTTGTTTTCTTAGCAGTTTTCTGTCTTTGTTGTAGGATGATCCAAAATATGATACTTGAGACGCTTTTTCCAACTCCTCCTTTGTTAGAGATCGCTGAAATTCCATCATAACTGTCTTACATAGAAACAGTTGCTGGAGAACCAATGTCGCTTCCGGTTTTGAGGTTGAAAGCTCAATTGCCTCGTCGAGAAGAGGCTTATACGCGACTATACGGCCCGGCTCGATACCGCAGGAAGCGGAGATGATCATTTTGGGTTGGGCGTCGTCTATCCGAGTTGCAAGTTCGGATGCTGCAAATCCGCCGAAAACAACAGAGTGCACCGCACCGATGCGTGCACAGGCCAGCATTGCAATTGCCGCCTCGGGAATCATTGGCATGTAGATGATGACGCGGTCGCCTTTCTCTATACCCTCTTCCTACTTAGTGGTTGGAGAAGTGTAGGCATATGGTTCTGGAACCGCTCAAAGTTGTATTTTCAAAGAAGGATCACTTATTAATATATTTATTTATTCATATTATTCACTTTTATGCTATTTGATAGACTTGACAAAACTCTTTGTAGTGTATATAGAGAGGTCATAGCACTAAAAATCTATTTGCATTTTTGTTTCTGTGATATTTTTCTAGTTATCAGGCTACTTTTCAACTTTTTTTTTGTTGAGGGATGCATATGGATAATGAGCATGTAACGGAGTTTGACTCTTTGCCACAATTCTGCTTTTTAAAACAATTGAAAGCTTTAGTGTAAAGAGCGAGGGATTGCGGAGAGGACAACCCATTTCATATATTGAGTAATTTCTGTTCGTTTTAAGTTTTAATGTCGCTCCTTACTTTCAGTGAAATAAACTAGTTTTTTTTTATGTAATCTTATAAAGGACTTATTTGGAGTAAAGCTACGGTAGAAACAGGTTTACTTGAATGGAGAACATTTTTTTGCAAACAAAATTTGTTACACTTAAATTAAGATAAATATTAGAGAATTTTAGTGACTAGGACGATGATTTTCGATTGTGAAGTGAGAGCTGGTTGGATGGTAATTAAGCAATGACAGGCTCTATCTATGTTTGTTGAGCTTTTGCAGCGGCATATAGCGAAGATTAAGGACTAAATCATTCAAATTGCTGAAAAGTTTTGGAAAAGATGCAATTAAGAATGCGATCGAGACGTGCAAAAAGGCTTTTCAAGTGGACATTTTTGAAAAGCGAAGAGGTTCGCACCCTACTATATCTTTTTTAACGGATATATACGAACTAAATAGTGGCGTCGTCCTCGATTAACATCACGCCTGCCAACCCCTTATCCCCACAATTATGTAATTGGCCCATTATAAATTAAAAATAAATTTTGCTTTAGAACTAAATCAAAACGCATTGTGTTTATGGTTGCCAATAAGTTATCTCAGCAGTATATTAGGAACAACTAGAGGTATTAAGTAGAAAGTTTTGGGGTTACTACTATTATTAGAACTGCACTTACAATTTAAATGAGTAAAAAGAGTGTAGCTGCATCCACGTTGTCAAAGAGCATAGATAGAATCTTTGGCAAAAATGCAATTTACGAAAATTTGGTATTTCTACCCACCCCCCACTTATTTGGACCCCCCGCTTATTAAATTTCTAAAATTTTCTTCACCCCCTACTATTAGGACCCCCACCCCGCTTATTAGGCTCTGAAGAGTACTTTCGTAATTTTGTCTACTATCTACTAAAGTCTTTTCATTTGAAACCACAACTTGTTAGTTCTTCGTTTTCATGCTTTTGTAGGACGCAGACATGCAGAATGCCTTACACTATGGTAAGTGTCAAAATTGACAGGTAGCATGATAGTGCTCGTCCAGAGAATCCACAATGTCTTGCAAAGTCGTGAAATGATAACCTGAAATTTGATTTCTTAGTATTTTATGTGTGCATTTTTCCCAGTTTTTTTTTGTTACTTCTTGGAGTAGCTCCTGGCTAGCAATGGTTGTCTGTATAGTTTGGTTAAAATGGTTGTCTGTATAGTTTAGTGTACAAAAGCAAGGCTTAAGGAGTGTGTTTACCTTCTAGTCTACGTTTATGATAATTTCCACACAGATTTTGAAAATACTTTTTTCTGTATTTTCTTTCCAGCTGCCGCATTGGCAGGTCGGAAATCTGATCTTCGGGAAAATACCAAGTACCTTCGGGAACGGCGGTCGCGAGGTAATCCAGCACGTCATCACATCCCGACCCGGTAAGCGCGGATACCATGAAGGTCTGATCGAACCTTGTGTGCGACGTCGCTTCCTCCGCCAGGGACAGCAGCGCTTCGCGTTTCACGCGATCGATCTTGTTGATCACCAGGCACTTGGGCTGGCGGACGAATTCCAGCTTTTCCAGGATCGTTTCGGTATCGCCTGAAACGCCGCAACGAATTGATATCCAGCTTGGTGCATTGCGGACGAACGCTCCACGTTACCTGCGCCGGCGAGCATACAGCCTGCGTATAGGATGGACCCGTCGTTGATCCGCGGAAGACGATCGGCTCGCCCGTTTCAGACGGGATCATTTTCGCCTGATGCCAGCCGTCGACTATGTTGCCGCCATACGCCATCTCGGTGAAATCGGCGGCGTCCGCGTTGTTCACGACCAGGAAGGTTTGCGCTTCGACGCGCAGCAAAGGATTCGCGCAGCTTTCCGGCACACAAGCGAAATGCTTCCCACAAGACATGCCTATACTTTCCTGGTCTAAAATTTTTTGTGTTCGTTTTGGGTTAGCATATAGTGATTTTAAACCTTCGTTATTGATCCTAGACTATCTAATAATTGTTACATATCTCGCATGTTTCTTTTGTCTTAGATAGCAGGAGTGTGAAATCTGAAATCGCCACTGTCTCACCTAATAGTTTAATCTGAAATTTTTATACTTATGTGATAATTGGCTCTCAAAGCCAATTTTGGGAGAAGCTTGTTCTCAAAAGTAGAACTGGGAGGGGAGGTGGGTTTGGACTAGAAAATTACAGCTCACTACATCAACACAGCCTAAGCTAATGTACCTGTTACTGTTGTATGCTATTATATTGACCAACATTCTATTCATCACTGACATTCAAAATGCCTTTGTGTATTTCTCAGGAATAATTAAGACACATTGTATTTGTTGAAAATCAAAATAATGCTTTTACAATTTGTTATTATTGTTTATTGAAAACCTGTCTTCATGCAAAAAGAAAATGACAGAACACTACAAAAACAAAAAACACTATGCAACTAAGGGCTGCAGGTCGCCGCCGACGTCAATGCCGTGCCGCCGTCCGGGATCGCCGGCCTCGACGTGCAGGCCGATGCGACCGCGTTATCGGGGACCAAGACCTCCGGCGCTCTGGGCATCGGCGCCCTGGCGATCGGTGGCGTTAAGTACAACGTCGAATCGGGATTGTTCCGGCGCATGATCGAGTCGGATGAGCCTCTCGTTCTGGATTTTCATGAGGCCTTCGACCTCGCCCGCCGGCTGGTCCGCTAACCTGTCCGGCGCTTCCGCCGATGGCCGGCCGGCGAATCATTGCTGTTGAAGTTCATGCCTTTCGCTTCTCACTTGGATGGAGACTTACGAGTGCATGGCGACCACATACCCTTTTCAAACTATTCGCCCTTTGCTGAGATTTTAATTGTTCGTCAACAGCAATTCCTGAAGATCTACTATTTTCACAAAGACTCTCCTTAAAATTTTCACCCGAGACCCAGTCCTGTAGTGTTGAAGCAGTAAAATTTGTTGCAGCTAGTACAATTTATTTCTTGACAACCCTTGGTAAAGAGCAAAAAAACCCAGAAAAATAACTGGTAGCATATGTTTTTAGCTTATTTTTCGCTGAGTGTTCACTGACGTTTCTTTTTTAAATTTGACAACCGTTATTATCAAAAATTAAGTTAGCTGAATAGGGAAATTCATTACAAATTGAATTTTCCCTTCCTTTCCTATTTTTTTCAGATACGTAAGTTTTGTGTTAGTTCAGACCTTACCAATTCGCAATTTAATTTCATTATTTTAAGATTTAGTACCTTTACATTTTAGCGTATTCTCAGACTCTAGGTATAAAATAGAAGGTACTTACCACAGATTCCTTCAACGCATGAGTCGTCTCATCCTGCGTCGCGTTGCGCGCGTAACAGCTCACATGGAATTTCGAACGGTCGTGATGGGTTAAAACCGGCGCCATGAAGCGCGTGGTGACGCGTTCGTAGAATTCATCGGAAAGATAGCCGATCCGGATCGGGCCCTCCGATTGGGGCGATGCACGTGGCGGTAGCGGCACGACAAGGGCCGAAACGCGGCGTCCCCACGCCCGGTTCAGTTCAGCGATCCGGCCGGAATCATAGCGCGGGTCGAAAACCGCGTAGAACAGGCGTTATAAGTAAAGCCGTTTCTTTGAGTTTTGCAATAACAATGTTTTCAGGGAAGACAGTTTATCAATCCGTTGAGCTCAGATATTGCTCTTGGTGTCAATGAAGAAAGCCTAATGAAATATCTAGAATTTCTTTGAACTTTGAACTTTTGTTGTCACAGAAAAAGGGAAACACGTATATATACTTGGGAACAGATTTTACAACACTCTTAAAGAAAATTATTGTTATTATTTTTTTTAATGGTTTATGCATTAGTTTTCAAAACAATCTGAGAAAAGATGCTGCCGTGTGTCTTTTTTCCTTTCCTGTTTGTGATTTTTTCTTAATCAATGACAGTGTTTATTCTGAGATTTCGATGGTTTATTTTTGCTCTTTTTATTTCACCATTTCTTAACATTTTTGCTTTATCTATGGTTTATTTATTCTTTGATTTATTATTATATTGCATTGACATTTTGCTAGGCCCTATATAAAACAAAAAAAAAAGGCCAAGGGTTTCCAAAATCCTGATTCTGGATTAAGTCATTTTTGCTGCGTCTTTTACCCAAGAATGATCAATTACCGTCTTCAGGGTGGACACAACCCCTCAGATCTCTGGCGTTAGGGTTGTAAGTTATGCTAATTTCTGTTCGTTTTGGATTTCATTTATTTATTGATGATTTGTGGTAGTTTTACGCTTCGAAGACTATTTAGATTTATTTTTGCCCATTTTTGGCTTAATGAAGCTCTTTACATTTCCTTTGAAAAATTTGTTTTGTGGAAAATGTTTTAAATAAATTACTTTCAAAGGCAATACCTGTTACCTGTCACGTTATCTGTGCATTCCATTTTTTTCTTTTTTTTAGCATATAAAAGTTGTAAGAGGTCAATTAACCAGAAAAAAATAGATGAGATGAAAATAAAAATATGAGATGTAGACAGGAGTCATCTGTAAAATATTGAAGGCACGAATCAGTCAATTGTTTTATTTTATACTAACTTTAACCAAATATTTGACAGTATGTCCTTCGGTATTAAGAAAAAGTCAGGATTTACCTCGTAAGCCATAGGTAACTCTTACTACTTGTACTTGTGGTGAGAATCAGGCGTTTCCACTTCGCCCGGCATCGATGATGCTGGTCACCTTCTCCGGCAAAAAATACAAAATTCCACATTTTTGTAGATAAGAGCTTAAAACATTTACTGTAGGTTCTCTAATACGCTGAATCTGATGGTGTAATTTACGTTAAGATTCTATCACTTTAAGGGGTGTTTTCTAAAATAAGGCAAATATACTCAGGGTCTTAGCTTTTGATGTGTAAGACTAAACTTGATGAGACTTTTATATTTAAAATCAGTATTAAAATTCGATTCTTTCGATGTAACTAGGGGTATCAAAAATCCTTTTTTAAAAATTTCGGTTGCTATTGGACTCAATAATTTTTTCTGAATATTGGCATTCTACCACTTTCTGGTGTAAAAAAAAACGACATAAAGAGGTCAAACTTCCGTGTATCTTACTATTTCGGCTGTGAAAATGAAAGGGCGACATGCGCCATTTTTGTAACTTTTCAGGAGAGCCAAAAAACAAAGAAATTGTGTCGGCTGCGGTGCACTCTGAAGGATAAGTCTAATGGAGATAAAGGGAAACATATTCTATACCAATTTTATACTCCTTCAGTGATATTAATTAAATTCCAATACTTCAGTGGTGAGTGTGCACCAAAATGAAAGAAATGTTTGTATGCTGTTTTACTATCGAAACCTTAAGACTGAAAAAATCAGAGTTTACAGGTATCAAATGAAGAAGATACAAAAACCTATCATATTTCCATAGTCAACCTAAAGATTTTCGCACTAAGTTTGTTTTAAAGACTTTCGGTTAAGTACTTCGGTTGTTAAGAAAATATACAACTAAACCAAAATTATTTATACAAAAAATTAAATTATTATTATATTACAGTGAATAAACTTCACAAGGGAGCCGAAAACCTAGGCTGCGAGCTTACCTCAGGGTCAAGGCTCAGCGGAAACCGCAAAAATCGAGTGTTCTGTCACGCCACCTCCTTCAAAGGTGTGGAAGCAGTTGCTCGCCCGTGAGCACCATCCCGTGGCCGGGATAAACGGCTTGGGGATCTAGTTTCTTCAGCCTCTCAATTGATCGTTTCAAATGCCGAGCACTCGAGTAAATCGCGGGCTTCACCAGTTCACGACTCGTCGTGCTACCAAGCAGCGTGTCGCCACTGATCAGTGCCCGCGTGGGTAAGTGAAAATAGACTATTGTTTGCAATTCAATAACTGTATGTGCATATTGAATGCCAAAAATTAATTGTAATAAGCTCATTGAACTCAGGTTAAACAAAATTATTGTGTTTATCAGGAGTGTATCATATATTATGTGTGTTCCCTCATTAAAAAATTGGAAGCCTACATTATTCCAGCTATTAATCTTGTTCCTCACCACTAATATCTTACATCTTTCTGTACAGATTACCATTCTTTAATTTGTCATTGTTCTAAGATCTTACAGCTCACTGATGTTAGCAAAAAGTGCAAAGGACAACAACAATGGCACTCAACGTTGGATCAATGGTCCATTATTGGAAGTTCTGGTTGAAGTCGAATTGGCACGGGACGGTGCATTGTTGGTCCGTCCACGTGAACATACAGGAGTTACCCTCAATCGAGAAGTGGTTGCCGCCTTAACCAGTATGGGTGGTGGCGGTGACAACAGCAGCAGTACTGGCACGGGTGGAAACAACACCGTTCTTTCCAAGTTACATCGGACTGTGGCAGAAATAGAACCATCACAACTCTCTCCTGGTCAACCAGCGACATACGTTGGAGTACCAGCAAGGATAGGACATGTATATTCCATGACTGGTCTGATACATGACGTGAATAGTGTCAAATGGGATCCTCAGGGACGAGGCTTTTACATCTTACAATGACTCCTAGCCACTAATATGCCTACACCTTAGTGATTTTTGCATCTGTTCGTTGTGAAAAGGGGGAAGGAGAGACTTCTATGTGTTCAAGTAGAGAGACCTTTCCAAAAGCTTTTGCAAGAGCATCCGCTTTTTCCTGGCCAGAATACTTCATCATCCCTTCAACATGAGGTGTGGCGCCGGTGCGGGTGGGGGGTGGGGGGGGGGGGAACCTAAAATCTTGGAAAACGCTTTGAGTGGAGGGATCGGAATGAAACTTGGTGGAAAAACTAAGCACAAGTCCTAAATAAGTGATTGACATAACCGGAACGGCTCTGCTCTCTTTAAAAGAGTTGGGAGGGGGGGGGTTAATTCCGAAAAATTAGAAAAAATGAGGGTTTCGTCTTTTGATGATGAAAGACCGGATGACGTGGCGCAAATCATTGCAACACGAAACCCGGTCGTTGGTTCAATCATACCAAAATTAATAGCAAATAGACTATGTTTTGGTAACAGTTCAACAAAACCCACAACATCTGCTGCTTCTTCCTTAAGAAGCACTCTGGATTCAAGAAGCTTATTTGTCAGACAGTCAACATTGCTTGAAAGAACACAGAAAGTATTTCCAGAAAGGGGCTTCTGACTTGGGAAATTTGGCTGTTGAGACTCAGAGGTAACTTCAGATATGGCACTTAAAAAACTTGAATCTGCTGAACTCTGACATGACATGAGCAAATTATTAGATAGAATCTTTGAATTCATTATACAAAAAGAAATGCAATTCGAAACAAATTCAAATTTCGTTTTTAACTCTTTTTGATAGAGAAGTTGTAGGACATTTGAGTAGAAACTCAAATTTCATAAACTAGTTTATGGATATTGGTTTTTCAGCAATTCAGTCAGCAAACTTTCAGTATGGGGCCGCTAAGGAATTTGCCAGACTGCAAGAACTTCAACCTGGTGGGCCTAACTTGGTTAGGGAATTTTGGACTGGCTGGTTTGATCACTGGGGTGAGCCTTGGCATAACTCTCATAATCCGTTTTATAACATCGTTTTCCGATTCGACCATCTGGGGGCTGAAGGGAGAGAAAAAGTTAGAAGAAACGAGGTATTTTTAACTTACGAGTGGGTGATCGGATCTTCATGAATTTTGATATTTAGAAGGACCTCGTGTCTCAGAGCTCTTATTTTAAATCGCGACCGGCATTAAGCCTCTGATTTTCCTTTTAAATCAGTCTATTGATTCTTAGAATTTTGCTAAAGCTCATGCCATATGAGTTCTTGGCTCTTGGCTCTTCCGACCTCGTTACAAGTGACATATGCTTTTTTTTCAATTCGAATCATTTTCAGGTTATTTTATGTAATATTTTTAATAGTAGTCTAAATCAGCAACAAAACCCTTGATACCAAATACCTTCCTGAACAGCAGTACAACTAAAGTGGTTGAATGTGTCCATCTTTCACCAAGTTGTGTCCATTTGTCAAATACACATTCAGCTTTGGTAAATTCTGAAGGTAACCTTATTAGGTATCTCCAAACTTTGAACAGGTTTCAATATCCTTTCTTCCAAAGGTGAAAGGGAGAACCAAAAACTAAAAAACAGAGAAAATAGACAAAACAATGAGACATTGCTGCCCCGCAGCAGAACGCCAGAATATCGGCAAAATCTTGGAAGAGCACCACTCCTGCGCAGCGCCCAGAAAATAGACAAAACAATGAGACATTGCTGCCCCGCAGCAGAGCGCCAGAAAATCGGCAAATTCTTGGAAGAGCACCACTCCTGCGCAGCGCCCAGAAAATAGACAAAACAATGGGAAGTTGCTGCCCCGCAACAGAGCGCCAGAAAATCGGCAAATTCTTGGAAGAGCACCACTCCTGCGCAGCGCATTTTATAGACAATGATAAAGATCATCGAAATTTGGTTTTTACCAAGTTTTACAGGAATTTTTCCCTAGCGTAGTGATTTATATCTGTAATAGTTTATATTTTTGTTTATTATGTAAATAAAAGTCAAAAGAAATCTTTGCTTTAACCAACATTTTAGTATTGTGATATATTTGAATCTCTCCAGATGCGAATCCGTATGTACTATTATGCGGATCATTCTCCGGATTATTCTTAATCCAGAGAATCTGGATCCGGATCTGGAGACTATAGAGAGATAAATGGCATAATTGCGGTAGGGCCCTTGAAGGCATGTCAATCGGATTAAAATGGCGCCTTCGCAGGAAAGGTAGACACAGAATGTAAACAAGTCGATATATCACGAATGGAATGATATATTAGGAAAGGAATAACTCGATGTATCAGCCATAAGGCTTTTTTCTAAATTCAATGTTTCCTACCGCCCGTGACGATATTATGGAAAGAAAATTAAACAACAGAGCATTAAAACATTAATTGAATCAAACTGTAATTGTTTCTATTCCTGTTTAAATCCCATAAGCATCAAACCCAGATGAGGGAAGAGCATCCGTGTTCAACGTTTTGTCGATTAGTGTCCTGATGTCTTCTAAGTTGTCCCACTCGTTTAGGAGAGTTTTAATGAGAGGACTGTGAAAGGGATCAAGATGTGATAGAACGTTGGGAAATACGAAAAGCGATCTTTGAAGTCCAAGGATATCTCGAGGAGTTGCCACTCCTAAAGCGATTCGACTGTTTAGTCGTTGAAGGTCTTGTATGTTGCGTAGTGCCTGCCGGACTTCACTCCGAACTCGGAGATTGTTTGCGAATAACCGCCCAGAACGCATTATATTAAATACTTAACCTAAACAACTCTATATATTAAATATTTAATTAAAATATACCTACATAGTAGTTTATCTCACTCATGCTATGCTAATTATCTTTGAGTTCACACAAAGAAAGTCAACTTTCCGCCATGCTTGGCACAGTTTCCGCCACACTTTACGCACTTCCATCACGGTTGGCCCTTAATGCAGATATTTATTTCCATGCCCTTTTCTCCCCCATCACTTACCAAAAGTGATGGTCAGTCTTCAATCTCATAGTGGTGAACGAAAGAGTTGTGTTCAGAAGATAGGCAGCGATTTGTCTCGCACGGGAAACCCGGGTAGTCCCTCGTCGCGAACACAAAAGTTCGCTTTGTTCAATCCCGAAGGACACAGCCACTATCTGGGTAGTAATCCGCACCATCAACGACAGTTTACTGCACTCATTCCCATGCAGGAAAGTGTGTGCGTTAGATAGATTGCTCCATTCTGATAAAAAGTTTGGATATATTACTGTTCTTTCTTTCATGCTGGTCTTAGAAATTTTAAGATAATGAAGAAATCCCTTCCGTTGCAATAATTACAAACCAGCCCTTTACACAATCTACCGTCAAATTTACTTTCCTTTGGCTTTCTTGTTAATAACTTAAACTGCCCAGCAGTATTCTCTGCCCGCATTCAAGGAGAACCATTGTGATTCGAGTATCTGTACTCTACCTACGTGGTGAAGGAAAGACGTTCGACATCGATTATTACGCCAAAAAGCATATGGCGTTGGTGCATGAAAAAATGGATGGATTAGGGCTGAAGAGCGTTGAAGTCGACCGTGGCTTAACCGGCCTCAGCGACATACCTGTACATAGGGGAAGGGATTCTCCCCCACCGATCTTTCTGGAGGTCCCTCGAAATTATTACCTCAAATCAACCATTTTGTTTTTTCTACCCCCTCCTTCTTAGAAAAATACCCTCTCCTCAAGGATCAGACGTCTGTGCAAATGTGATGTTGGATTTGCAATTTTTCATATTTTTAGGGTCTTGCCTCCCTATGTTCGTACACCGGAACACGTTGAGTAGGCTGTAGAGAAAATCTCAGCGAAAAAAAAAAATCGGTTTTATGCTTCAACAGGTCACCGGACCAGGTCGGAATTTTTGAAATAAGAGCTCTGAGACACAATATCCTTCTAAGTATCAAATTTCATTAAGATCCGATCAGCTGTTCGTAAGTTAAAAATACCTCAGTTTTCCTAATTTTTCCGAAATAACTATCCCCCCACTCCTCCCCTCCCAGATGGTCGAATCGGAGAAAAGACAATTTCTAATTTAATCTCGTCTGGTTCCTGATACGCCCGCCAAATTTCATCGTCCTAGCTTATCTGGAAGTGCCTAAACTAGCAAAACCGGGACCCGACGATGGGACTCGGGAACGTCTCTCCGTTGGTAGTCTATCAGAGACTTATGGATCACTTGATCGTTCTTGGGCTCGTCGTTTGAGAGGTGGAAAACGTCGACCAGACCTATTGAGTGCTGATTTAACCGGGGAATCTGTACCTAAAGTTCAAAAAGAAGCAGAAGAAATTACAGAGAAACCTCCTGACCAGAAAGTGGAGGCTTGGCTTTTGAACAATGTCCAACAAAGGTCTAAAGCTTCTGATATTAGAAAGAGATTCTGGAAGCACAGGAAGTCCTTAGATAACAGACACATAAATGAAGGTTTTTTTTTTGGGGGGGGGGGTAAGCTAAATGCGCCCCGAGTATATTTATTTCCTCAACCTTTTGATATGCAGGAAAAGGTGGGCCAAAAGAAACATTATCATTTAGAAATGAAAAGCTTAATACAACAGACCTGTCCATATTGACAGATATTTCTGTCTGGTTTTAGGAAGGGGGGGGGGGCAAATGAGCCCGAGTATTCCTCAACCTGATAGGCTTGATACAACAGGCTTTTCCATACTAACAGACATATCTATGAAGGTAATTGACTGAGAGGCAAATCTGGCATTAACTCCCATGCTAGTAGAATTGTGTAAAAATCATTTTTTTTTCAATTTGAGACATTAATTTTTTTTTAGCCTTCTTGAAAGGTTTAGTAATTGTGCGTTTGGGGATGTCAACCCTCCCGAGGCCAGGGAAGGGCTGTAAGTTAGGCAATTTGTTCATTGTTTACACATAGTATATGTTATTGAGAAAAGGTATGCATGTTTGACTTCTACTTTATCAAAAACTGAAGGGCATTAGGATGAGTCCTTCATGGAATGTTAAATTCATGATTCAAGGGAGCTTGACTCTTAGACTGGGTCGTAATTAATGGAGAAAAATGTAAAAAAGGCTGAGATTGGCGTTTGTGTTTGTTCGGAATTAATTTATCATATCTTGGAAGTGCACGCAACTATAACAAAATTATCAACACTTCTAAGAATCAGTTTACAAAATCTTCTGCTTCTCAAAATCAAAATCAGTACAATCTTTAAAAGAGGGCGAAGTCAACTATGCAAGTCAGACAGTAAGGATCTCCCGAATTCAGGCAATTCGGTACCTTGCCAAAGTCTTTACGACTCCCCCTTTCATAACAACCTCATATACTCCCGGGGCATAACTTACAATCCTTCCTCCCGGTTTGTTTGGGGGTAAGGGGGGTTGAGGCATTGTTATATGATATTTGAACTATTTTGGCCGATCGGATTAATTTCATGGGATAGGGCGGGGGGTAGTTGCCATCTGATCACAGTTAACTCTTAAAAAGGAAACTAGAACTTCCTTTTGCCCCCAGATTCTTGGAGGGGGTCTGCGATGGCCCAATAGTTATTGTCATCTAATCTTAGAGAGCCTCCACGAGACGAGCGCCCCGAGCGCCGCGAGGAGGCCCGTCCTCACGGCCCGCGCGCGCGTGTTCACCGCGGCGATGACGCGCCTCCCTCCACGAACGGACGCAGCAGCTCGCGCAGCATCCACGGGTGGACGCTACCGAGCTTCACGTGCCCCTCGATCACGATCGAGGGCGTCGTCGTCAGGCCGAGCTCTCCACACAACGCGACGTCCCGGCGCACGGCGTCCGCGCCGCGCCCGGAGTCCATGCAAGTGGTGAAGGCCACCGGGTCGAGCTCTCTACCAAATTATATTTTCGCAATGTTTTTCTTTTATTTAGATTAAAGTAGCATGAATCAAAAAAATCCAAATTAATATAAAAATTTGAAACATAAAATGTAGTTTTTAGTATAAATTACTATTTTGAAAAAAATTCACAATCCTGAAACTTGAAAATTGATAGTAAAACCTGAAAATTTGCTTCAAATTACAGCCTTTTTTAGTACTATAAATAAAAAAAAAATGAAACTTGAGACAAATTTCATAGGATATAGGAAACACAAATGACAATAAATATAAACCCCACCCCCGAAAAAGTATCCAAAAGATGTAATGGTATTGACATTTCATAATTTATTTCGAAATTTTATTTTATCTCTAGAAACTTACTTAAACACATAAAAGATAGATAGCTAGAGAGCTATGTTAAAGTTGAGTTAAAAGTTACTTTAAAACAAACACGACAATGATGCTAGACAGAGAAATTTAAAAGAGAAAAAGAATTTTGGTACCGACCAGGCAACGTCATTCAATTAAAACGAAATTACGAACTGTAAGTGATGAAACATGACTAGCTTAAAAACCTTGTTGACCTAATTCTGCTAGACATTTCCAAAACCTTTGACACAAAGTCCCTCATAGTCGTTTGCACTCCAAACTAACAGCTGTGGGTATTAAAAAAGAGCTAGCTGACTGGCTAATGAACTTCCTTGATGGCAGAACACAAAAGGTTCGGCTCTTTGCCACAGAGAGAGGTCTATTCAACACCTTGCCAAGTTTTGAGCGGCGTCCCTCAAGGAACTGTCCTTGGACCAACCTTATTCCTCATCTAAATCAATGTTCTGGTATCTGAAACAAAAAACACCTCAGTCAGGCATGCGGCTATACAATACGTAAATGGGAATTCGTCTTTCCGAGATGTAAAATAATTTTCTATGAAGAAGGGCAACCTTGTGGATGCAGTAAAACAACATAAGGCAAAAATACAAGATTGCCAGCAGAGCTATGGTAGTGGTAGTAATAATGACAATGACAGTGTTCAGGTGAGTACTAAGTTTGTCTTCACTCCTAAACAAGAGAAAGAGCTCGCTGCATACCCCGAAAAACACTCACTGCTGAACCTTGGGCTGCTGATGCAACAAGAAAGTATGCTGTTACAAACAACTCGTGGTAGAACTGTAAGTAAGGAGTGACTCGACTCAATAGTTACTGAAACTCTAAAAAACAGAATTTCTAGAACATATAGATACACCAAAAGAATTGACTTTTTATGCTGATTTAAAATATATAAGATTCATTAAGTTCAGCGTTACCCACCAAATGCAACAAGTCTAAGAACAAGAACTAAGAGCTCATATGGCACTTGTGACGAGGCATGAAGAGCTAAGAGCCAAGAGATCATACGTTATGAGCTCTAACAAAATTCTATGGGGAAACTTCTGCCGCAATAAGGCGATCAGGTCGCGACAGGTCGGCCACTCGAAGGAAAATCCAGCCTGGATGCCGACAATGGCCGTGTCGTCCGGGATGCGTTCCACAATCTGCGCCAGGGTCAGACCATAGAGATAACAGTCGCGATCGGCAGAGGTGCGCGTATCCAGCGCTTCCCCCAGCGCGTCGATGACCTGCACTTCATAACCGTCGCGAACCAGCGCGCCAGCCACATACACCAGCCCCAACGGCGGCGTGAATAGCGACGTCTGGTTCCACTTATGAACAGTATTTTTTTTCATAATAGGTAAGTTTGTAGCTGATGAACAACGACTATTTTTAAATTCTTCAGTATTTCAATTTGCGAAAAGAAGTTTAATATGGACCTACTTTGGACAAGAAGCGTGAAATGTGGTCAGGAGTGGTGAAATATATAGTTAGTGAAATACAAATGATAAGTCCTCGGTTTCAATTAAAAAAAAGTGGAATAATTTTTGACATAAGACGTTTATCATTTTCACGTGTGTGAGGTTCTGACGGAGGATTGTGTGCTCTATTTGACTCGCGCACTGCTTCATCGAGAACGAACGCCTGATAGACGGCATCGAAATGATGATCCCGGACGGCGCCCGTCGTCGCCGAGAACGCGAAGAGATAGTCGACCGTCGCGGCAATCTCGAATGCTCCCTTGTAGCCGTGCCGCATGACGCCTTCGATCCAGTTCGGATTGACCACACGAGCCCGCACCACCCGGCCGATTTCCTCTTCCAGCGTCCGGATCATCGGCTTTTCCGGGCGCGAATGATCATTGTGGTAGACCGTCGGGCGTGTGCCCTTGACGGACTAGTTTCAGCTACTATTGGGCTGCGTCGCTCCTTACTTACAGTTCGTTACCACGAATTGTTTGATAATAAAAAAAGATATTGAGTGATGTATTCAATTTCAACTTTGCCAAATTCTCTTGGAAACTAAAAATTTACCGAAATGGAAATTTTTTCTCCCAAGGTTTTTTTAGAAATTTATTTTTAGACTTTTGATTACCTTGCACTATTTGAACCTTCTAAGTCCCTTCATGGGCTTTAACTGTAATTTGCTCGAAGCAACATTATTGAATTAAGAAAGAGCATCCGGCGGGCCATTCCTCTTTCGCAAACTCCCATGCCGGCAAGGCCCCCTACGACATGGTCGAGATGCCTTACGGCCCGCAGGTGCTCTGGCCCGACCATTGCGTGATCGGCAGCGCGGGCGCGGCGTTTCACCCCGATCTGGACACCGAGCGCGCCGACCTGATCATCCGCAAGGGCTACACCCCGTCGATCGACAGCTACTCGGCCTTCTTCGAGCACGACCGCCGCACGCCCACCGGGCTCGAGGGCTATCTGCGCACCCGCGGTATCGAGCGGCTGACCGTAAAACCTCCTCTACACCAAGACGTACATCCTCAACAACGAGAATCGCTTCGGCCCGGTTAATCAAAGAGCACCATCTGACTCGATAGTCAATCATGATCAAGCTGATGAAGCGTTCGAGGATAAAGCACCGATCACAGCCTCTCTACTATTAGTCGTAGAGTGTTAGTCTACCAACGGCGCGTGATGAGTTTGAAGGGTGTGTTGACCGGGTGTGTGCACTAATCTCTCTCTCTCTATTTTGTCGTTGAGCAAGAGGAGTCTTGTGTTTGAGGCAAGGGCCTGTTGAGCATAGCGAACAGAAATGATGGATATGTGTACCACCAAATGGCTTCTTGATCGTTGTATCCACTCTCGAATTTGTTGACATTGAACATAGAGCGATCATCAATAAGTTGCTGACGACAATAAGTAATAAACTCTTGGAAATGTCCTCAGTCGAAGTCAAGATTTACTAGACTATCTTTCAGTAATTGTGTGTACATGGAACAGCAATCCAATTTATTAAGATCTTGTTTTGAAGTTCCATCGTTCTCCTTAATGATACTGATAGAAATCGCATTGTACCAACACTCGTACCCGTTCTAAGAAAGAACAACAATTTATCCAGCTATCTTATGTATTTGAAGCTAGCAGAGCTTATAAGGCCAAGGGCCAAAGGACACTGAAAATTTCAGCTCCGTTTTGGTCACATTTTGTCCAGGACAGGTATGGAAGAATGTGATAACTTATAACTTTTCATGTTCATCTACAAAAAGAAAATGTTGCTTGTGAAGAAAAAACAAGAGCCAAGAGCTCATATGGCACTTGTGACGAGGTCGGAAGAGCCAAGAGCTTCTTCCCACTCAGCAGATCATTAGATTGCATTTTTGTCGTATTGATCGATTTATTGCTCAATAAAAATAAATTTGAAATCTCATTTAAAAACCATCGAACTAGAATTGTATGATAACACATAAATTAGGTGTTTTTTGCTTACGTTGATTCGAATCCATCAACGATCGTAATGATCATAGAATTGAAATTTAGTTTGAATAAAATTCTTCTGACGAGAATTTTACAAGTCGTTCAAAGCTCATGTTGTGACATGATCGAAAGGAGCTTTCCAAATCTTCTTCTTCATCTCTTAATTTTTTTTTGTCAGAATTTAGATAGTTAATAAGAAAAGAGTTAACATGGTAGGTTGTCAATATTCTCTTAGGGCATTTTGTAGGCTCTGGATTCATTTCGGAAATTTTCATTCTCCTAACTCGACTACTTTTGAGATGCAAGAAGAACCTAGACTAGAATTTCACCTAAGCCAAATCAAAGGCTTATGAATAGTTTAAAAAACCTTTTAAAACTTGTAAATTAGAATTGAGCAAAGGATTAAGGCTCCGTAAATGATTAAACTCAAAACGAACAGAAATTTAACTCACATAGTGTCACGAATAGACTGTTTCATGTTTCCTGAAACTTGTCCTTAGGAGTTCAGACAGTTTGGCCTTGTTTCTTTTTTACTCTGTCTATCAGATTGGAAAACAAAATTCTGGAAAATTACTTGAAATTGTGCAATCCTTAAAGAGTTTTTTTCTCTGTTCAGATTCCTCGTAGCAAACCTTTATCAAGCTACATATCGCCGATTATGACGGTAAAAATAAGAAATTGGTGTTGCAGTGGTGTTGCTCCAAGACAATTACGGCAGTGGAATTTAATGATCAGATTGGAATAGACGAGGATTTATTAGCTGATGGAATTCCTCGACCATCGTTTGAGAAAAGCAATCGAAATGAATCTCATGGAAGATTAGATACTGCTCCGGATCAATCATCAGAAGTAAAATATTCCATCGAATCATCACTGATTGATTTTGTATTATTGAATTTTAGTTGATCTCACCAGAGAAACTCTTAGTTCGAATTAATCAGATAGATGATTCCATGGAACAAGCACGAACAATGTTGGATTCAATGGAACAATTCCATCATTTAGTGGAATAAGAAAGTGAATATCGTTAAATACCATATACGAATGCTACCCTTAGTAGCCGCGTCATGCTTCCTACTACTTCCATCATTTTATGTTGCTTCCATGCTTCACGGGGATCAGTGCCTTGTATTAGTTATACGGTTTTTGTCTTTTGTGGGAGAATGTATTTTATCTGATAAAATAGAAAAATCTAATAAAATAGAAAATATCTAATAAGAAAGTGAATATCGTTAAATACCATATACGAATGCTACCCTTAGTAGCCGCGTCATGCTTCCTACTACTTCCCTGGCACCGCTAATCCACCGGGGCTCATGTCTCTGGTTGACCCATAGCGGCCAAAGGGATCCGTTAATCGCTAACTTCGAGAGATATTTTCGTTCGACTATTCCATCTATATGATCTGTTCGGCAACGATAAGGCGTCAGGCAGTAGACTGCCAAGAAAACACAGGCGAATCGGCTCTTAGCCGCAGCCGTTTGATAGGCTCAAGAAGAAGGGAAGGACCCATGGACATTAAGCCGGTCGACCGAACAGTTAGGAATTTGCTTGAGTCCGGCTTCTACAAAGATAAGCCCTTATGTAGACCTAGGATAAAACATGCCCCCTTTTCCAATAAAAAGTCTTGTGTGTAAACAATTGGCAACTTGCATAACATACAGCCCTTGCACCAGGGGCATTAGGAGATTGTGTCAATTTCAAAGGCATAATTATCTGACATTTGGACTATTTTGAACATGGTTATCTCAAATTTTGATTGGATAAGCTTGGGAAAAAAGGGGCATGGGATGAGGGCTGGTTGCCTCCCGAACACTTTTGACTCTCAAAAAGGAAACTAAAACTTTCTATTTCAGGTTTGAAATCACTCTGACTTCCATCATGTTATAGCCATGGATGCTGATCAATCACCCCCTTCAGCATGTCCTAAAATATTTTACTTAATTCCCTTTGGCGCTCCTGAAATATCCTGGTTGGACCCTTTTGACAACATTGATTGCACAGAGTGTCTTTACATTATGTTCAATATCCTGTCACCAAGCTCTCTTCTAGGGGTTTTAGTTTTGCAAAAGCCGAGAACTTCCAAAACTCCTCAACGTTAAAATCTATCTACTTCGTTATGAACATACAAAAGCAGGGCTTATAGGAAGGAATCCAGATAATCATTTACTCTATAATTAAGCTTGTGAAATATCTGCTTGGTTCACAGATAAAATGTTCTGGAAGAATTCGTATCGCTAGCATTTCATAGTGCCCTTTTATGTGGGAAATAGACAACAGTAGAGATTTCATAATAAAATCATCACAATATCAGAGGCTTTTCTGCCATAGAATCTACAAATTTCTAAAAAAATGGTCCGGAAATCCTGAAATCTTTAGCTTCTAGCGGTTCTAAACATGAAATTCAAAACCTCATCAGCTCAAAAATCATCCTGCCTACATAGATACCACGTAATGACTTTATAACGTCCATGTTAAATGTACCTCTCTCATAACAGGACAATTCTCCCCCTTGCACTTAAATCCTTTATATATTTGGACATTAAAAAAAAAAGATATAACAGTAAAAGATAAACAAAATTTAAACTTACTATCCATAAAAGAGTCTATTCTTAGCATTTGGAAAGTACCCCCTTCTAATCGCAGGTCTAAAAGAATTGTTCATCTAAACCTATGGATGACATCCGGACTTCTCAAAAGTGCCTTATTTTAGAAAATAGGGGGAAACACTCCCTAAAAGTAATAGAATCTTAATGAAAATAACACTATCAGATTCAGCGTATTAGATAACCGTAGAAATTTCAAGCTCCTATCTGCAAAAATGTGGAATTTTGTGTTTTTTGCCAGAAGACAGATCACGGATGTGTTTTTTTTTCCTTAAAAGAAAGCTGCTTCATTTACAAATAGTCTGAAAATAGTACTTTTTTAAATTAGAAATCAGTCCTAATTCAGTTTGGCTAAGTTTGAAAAATATTAGCATCCCCTCTTTTTTCTCAGGCTCTTTCTTTACAACTTCTTTTGGCTTTTCCTCTTTTTTAGGCTCCTCTTTTGGCTTCTCAGGCTCTTTTTTAACCTCTTCTTTCTTGGGCTCCTCTTTTTTTGGTTTTTCCTTCTTTACCTCTTGTATTTCGGGCTCTTTTTTAGGCTCTTCCTTTTTTGGAGGCTCCGGAGGGGCTTTTACCTCTTTGTCCGGGGGTTTAGGAGGTGCGGGCTTCTTCTCTACCTTTTTAGGCTGGGTTTTCTTAGCAGGCGCGCGACCGTCGCCAGTCTTTCGCCGGCTAACCTCTCAAAAACTTGGACCCGGTTATCCCTTTTTTTCTTGCTTCATACGCAGTCAATACTTCTACCAGCTTTGACGGTGTCCAACCTCCTGCCAATGCAGCATGCATATATTCTTGCGCTGTCTTTGGTGCATTCCCATCAACAGGTGGATCTGAATCAAGGTTGGTTGGAAACGAATAGCCATCTGCGACAGCAGCAATCGTGTCGTTAACAGCTCGTTCAGTTAACCCGGGCGCTTGTTCTTGCAGCACCGGATAAACAGCCTTGGCCTTTAGGTGCCAAGCCCGATCAACGAATGCGAAGCGTTGCGAGATGAGATCGACAAGGGCCTCGTCAATGCGATCGATTTGCTCGCGCACTTCCGGCATCGCCTTGCAGTCTTCCGGAGTTACCGGCATTGGCCCTTCCCTTTCCTAATACTTACGAGTTTTTCAGCCACCATTGCGCTGGCGGTGTGAACCGTCCAGCAGCATCCTCGATGGCTTGACCGGCGCGCAAGAGCGTTGCCTCGTCAAACGGCTTGCCAATCAATTGTAGCCCAAGCGGAGCATGACCACTTTTTGTGAATAATTCTTTTGTGTTTGATATAGGTCTACCAATAATGCTTTCAAGGTATTTGAAATGGACGACTTACTCTACGTGCTCCTCTCCATATTTGATGCTCAAGGAGGAGTATGTGCATTTTGTTTTCTCAGAATTTATTTCCAGACAGATTTGGCTTCCTTTCTCTACCACCTGGTCTAGGAGTCCTTGGAGTCGTTGTTTGCATGATTCCAGGACAGTAATGTTATAAGTAAAGTCTATATTACTAAGATATTTTTTGAATTCAGATTCGACGGTGCAATGCAGACGGCAGCTTGTCGAATCCGGTGTATTTGAGTGCTCACGAGGGTTACCTGGCTATATCAGGTTTGTCTTTGGCTACCACTGCCGATGTGGCGTGTTTTGGCGTTGATTGTACTTATGTTGATATCATTCCAGATTACGATCGTCCTTCTGGTCTTGACGTCTGGGAGACCATTGCCTCAGAGATGACCCGTTCAGCCTCCGAAATGGTCAGGAGGTTCTTTTTCAGTGGGCAGGCGAAGAATCCGGTTTTGCGCGCGTCTTTAAAAAAATAAAAAAAAATGTACCGAACCAGATTTAAAAAAAAAATACTTTGCTATATCTTCATAAAAAGTCTGTGTCCTGCCCCCTTTGGTTTTTTGAATTGGCGCCGCTCTTCTGTATAAGTCAAATTGCGTGTAGCGCCCTTGCAAGCAAGAGTATTTGTGATTTTACAAATTAGACAATTTGGCAAATGCTAGTATTTTCTTTAATGAATGAAAATCATTTAGAGCAAGAGAACGAAGGAGAAAGAAGAGGGATAGATAATGTCATGGGGGTCAACAGCTGATAAGATAATTGTTTTGTAGCTCTTATCTCTTTCCCTAAATTATATAGATGACCATAGAAAAAAAAACAATAGCTTCATTGGTATAAGGCAATCGACGTGACTTTACCGTGAATGTTGCTTCGGTAAGACAGACAAAAAACCATCACATGATCTGCACTCACTTTGGCTAAACTACAATAAAAAATGAATATACATACTTTTCAAATGGCGAAGTCGAGGTCTGGAGGCGTCAATTTCCAAATCTTTGAGTCCGGTTAAGGCATTGTCGCTTATATTACCCAGGACGGATCAGCGAGTCGGTAGTAGGCGAGCTTGCCCTCGGTGCGGAACTCGACCGCTCCGAGGTTCCGCAGCTCGCGCAGCACTTGCGAGGTGCCGGACATGGAGATCTCCAGAACCTCGCGAAGGTCGCAGACGCAGAGCTCGCGGCCCTCGAGAGCTTTCAGCACGCGCAGCCGGTTGGGGTTCGCGAGTGTCCTGAAGGCGTCTGCTGCTCGCCGGAGCTCCGCTTCGGAAGGGAGGGCAGCCCGGGCGGCCGCCACATTGCCCGAGTTGACCTGCCTCTGTGGGTTACAAATGTTTTGCACAATTGAAAATGCTAACAGCAAAGGCACGATTTGGGATCACACCGGGTGTTTGACTTTGACAGGCTTGCAATTCGAGTTTCGAGCAATAGAACAACGAGCACCGTCCATAAAACTGGCTGATACAAGTGATTTTTCGAGTCCTGGAATGCTAGCTCCCCAGTTTCCCAGTTCCCCAGTTCCCCAGTTCCCCAGTTCCCCAGTTCCCCAGTAAACTGCAAACAGGAAAAACAAATTTCGATTAAGTTGCTCCCTGATAAGCTTAGATTTTTATCTCTTTTTGAGTTCTTAAAACATCCAGGAACACAACAAGTATAACCTCCAACTAGACACGATTTTCCAGTTAGGCCTGCAGGAACGTCTTCAGTCTCTTCCTCCGTTTTATTTGCTTGTGTTTCGGGTATTTCCAGGCTCAAAAGCATTCCCTGACCCGTGCAAGAGTTTTGAAGACATCTAGGACCAGGTTCAGCAGTTGAAATAGTAGAGAATTTGGTGAAAATTGTATTTGAATCCATGTTTATGTTCACAGCAATATGCGAAGTATTGCATGCAGGCTCGCATCCTCCCATAGCTCAAGCGGTAGTCTCTTTGACAACAGTAGTGCGATTGAGTCGTCATTGTTGATGGCAATCAAACGTTCGGCGCGGCCGTTCTGTTGCGGAGTATCGGCGCACGTGATCTCGTGTTGGTCCTCGTAAATCCCAACGGAAGCTGCTGCTGCTGCGATTTCACCCGCGCCATCTGAACGAAGTGTGATCGTGGCGGCGTCGAGTTTGCTGTCACGAAGGAACCACTCGAAAGCACGCACGTCATCGCTCTTCTTATTTATTACTAACAAAAACGTTCGTAAAAAAATTAAAAGTTCTAGCTGCCTTTTTAAGTAGCTAAAAAATTTAAGGGCAACTAGGGCTCCTCCCCTACCCCTTTTCTCAAAATTGTCCTATCAAAATTATGAGAAAACTATTTAGCCAAAACAAAGTTATTATGCGAATTTCGTTTTAATTATTCCTGTGCGGATAACCAAAATCAAAACATGTATTAATTCAAAAACGTCCAGATATTAAATAAAAAAAAGTAGTTTTTTTCAACTGGAGGTAAGGAGCAATCCTGACATTTTCTTTTTGAGCATAGGCTATTTTGAAAATTTGAGAGAACGTTTTATATAAATAACTCGTTTTTCCGCTCTCCTTTAAAACTTAGGCTGCGACGTGTAGCATCACGCCTCTTGAATCAGATGTGTACCATTTGGATTTCTGATTTTCCCTGAAAAAAATTGAATATTTTAATAACATTGATACGGCGTAAAAGTAAATGAGCTCTTTTTCCTGCAAGTTCTGCCAACAAGACAAGGAAGGGAAACCGCTATAATTGAAGTGCCTTCCATTTAGAACTTGCTTTGGCATTTGTAAAAAATGCCAGTGCCATAGGATCATGGAAAAATCCTACACACGAATATGAAATGTTTGGACTTTACTCTCTTGTATGTAAAGTAAATTGAATTCCTCTCTACAATTTATCCTTTGATAAATCCAATAGGACCCTTTATGAATTGACGATCGAATCATTGGATCGAGATTCATAACTATTTGAAAATGGTATAACCAATACAATGTTTGCAAAAACTCATGGTATCATTGTATTGGACTTGTCTGGTACTCAAGATGTAAGGGGGGGGGGTACGGGACCGACGTCCCTGGTAGAATTTTGGTTTCTTGTAGATCATAAATTTGTAGATCATAAAACCTTAATTCTAGATAATGACTGTTTTTCGAAGCACTGGGAAATGTGACTCGACTGGTGTTTGTCTAACGCTAGTTTTAATTGGCCCGTCTATACTTTTTTCGTGTCTTGTAGGCTTGAAAGTCTGCTATTTTGTAAATTCCAAAAATTTAAACGAGTAATACTATTGTCTTCTAAGTCCGTTTCAGAGATTATGAACACCTAAAGAAGAAGACTTGGCTCTTCCAATTTTTAATCTTTCATACCAATAGTAAAAGATACACGCACTTAAAGCTATATCATTTTTATTAAGCTGAAAACTTTCGTTACGAAGTGGACGTTTAAAAACATCTAATCAGGGAACTAATTCCTTGTGTTTCAATCATGATAATCATTGCTATTTTCTCAACGACCTGACTGGTACGCAGACTTTTGAAGGATGCCGAAGGCACTGAAGAATGAGCAATAAAAAGCAGCCGTGTCAGCGAGAAAGTTCCTGGTATTTTCACTCTCGGGAAAAAAACAACAAAAAAAAACAACAAAAAAAAAAAAAAACAACAAATAAACACGCACCCATGATCTGTCTTCTGGCAAAAAAATACGAAATTCCACGTTTTTGTAGATAGGAGCTTTAATTTTTGCAGATGGGTTTTCTGATACGCTGAATGCGATGGTGTGATTTTCTTTAAGATTCTATGACTTTTAGGGGGTGTTTTCCCCTAATTTACGAAATAAGGCAAATTTTCTCAGGCTCGTAACTTTTGATGATAAAGACTAAATTTGATGAAACTTATAGGCTTATTGTAGAAAAAGCCAAGGCAGATAGTCCAAGTGAATCAGAGGCAAGTCATAAGCCCTTTTTAAGATTGTATAAAATGAAGTCATTGTTTTTTTTATTTATAAGTCTATCTTTTGAATCAAAATCAAGTAGTTGTGGGCATCAAGCCATGAGCAATTGAAGAAAAGCCAATACAGTTAGTCCAAATGAGTGAGAGGCAAATCTGGCAAAAGCTCTTCTTAGCATTGTATTGAAATGACATCATTTCATTTGTTGAGAGGTAAGTCTATCTATCTTCTAAACAAACGAGAAGCACCGATCCATACTTGTACCATCTGTATCAATCCGCGGACATACTAGGCATTGTAACAAACTAAAACCAGTCAAGTGCTGTGCGAACAGATTCGCAAAATCCTTTGTACCATATTTCGTAAGAACATTTTACAAGTGAATTGTAAGCGTGTATGGTAAAAGTGTTTTGTGATTGTAAAAGTAGCGTAATTTAGTGTTCATTTTTGAGTGCTACGATAGCTATTTTAAATAAACGAATACCAATACGAATTCATTTTTTTTTATCTGCCGTTAGTTATAGATAGGAAGAGCGGGAGGAGGGCTCGTGACGAATAAAGAAGCTTCTAAGTTTGCTTAGGTTAAGGAGCTACTAATGATAAGGTCCTAGTTCACTCTTTATAACGAAAAAGTGCAAGTTGTTAATTATATATAATCTTATAATATATAACCGTGTGAAGGAGGCAGTATGAATTCATATGGATATTACATGTAGCTACAGGAACAAATAGACAATATCTCAGGCACAAATATGGCATTTTTATGAGGGGCACTTCAAGGTCCAGATTGGTACACCCCCATGATAAATTCTCCATAGAAAGATCATCCCACTTAGCCCCCTCCCCTAGAATCCCCTCCCACAATCCCCTGAAATCCCCCGAAAAAGTGTGTACACTTCCCAATCACCATTTCTATTTGTAAGCAATGGTCAAAGTTTGTGACTTGCAGTCCCTCCCCTGGGTACTGTGGGGGAGTAAGTCATCGCCAAAGACATAGTTATAAGGTTTTTCAACAATGCTGAACAAAATGGCCATCTCAAAATTTTGATCCAGTGACTTTGGGAAAAACTGAGCGAGTTGAAGAGCCGGGCCAAACTTCTCGTATACTTGATCCTTGTATTCTCGTCATTTTCGGGGCAACGGGAGATCTCACTGCAAAGAAGTTAATGCCGGCGATCTATAACCTAAAACGTGAAGGACAACTTCCCACAAACTTTGTCTGCTGCGGCTTTGCAAGAAGAGACAAGTCACATGAAGTGTTCCGCGAGGAAATGAAAAAAGCAGTGAACACTCACTCTCGCGTTAAGCCTATCGACGAAACGATTTGGAACAATTTTCAAAATCAGCTTTTCTATCACCTACGCACTAACTTCGCTGTGCCAGGCGCCGCCAATTTCGCGAGAACGTTCCTCTTGAAGGAGAGTAATCTGGCCGATCCTCAATAGGTGGGCCGAGGCCATACCATCTTCGAGTTTGCGATACTGGTACGAACAGTTGCTTGCATCACCGACCCTCATGATGACCGGATCGCGCACACTGCGAAGTGAGACAGTCAGACCTCTGCCGGACTCCAGATACCAGCGACGAGCCAGTTCGGCATGCCGCTCGAGGTATTCGAGCGCCCGATCACCCAGGCGTGCGCTGAAGAGCTGTTTTGTGATTTCGTTGGAATTGCAGTTTTTCGGGAGGCATTCCTTCACGCGTTTTCCTACTTGATTGCTCCAGGCGCTCCACAACACACAGGCGTATACCCGAACGACAAAGACCGAGCTGAATATAACAAAATCTCTGCAGACCGTATGGGCGTAAAAGTTCCAGAAGACTATGGCCAACAGTATTATGATCCGCCTGCCCACGCGGCTGGGTTCGTCGGGCTTCTACACACAATCGCTGATTCCGCTACCCGAAGCATGGTTGACTTATAGTACGATATCGGTGTTGCATCTCCATGCGTGACAGGTGACAACGTTTCATGGCACAGAAAACAGTGTAAGTTGTATTTGACCCGATAGAGCATCTATAGAAATCTACGACGGAGTCTTCCACAACACGTGTGTCCATCAAGTCAGGACTTCATATAGTTGCGCCAATACCACGTCACCGCCGTTGCTGTTTCTCAAGCAGCCTTTTGCGACTCAACTTGATGCTACCCTGGACTGGGTCCACTCCTATACACATAACATCAATCGTTTGGCCAACGCGGATGGGGGAAGCCAAGATTTTCCTGGCGCCCTAATTTATTTTCTTCTTTTTTACTCTCTGTGTAAATCAACATGTCAATTTCGTAAATTATTGGCACCCTTATCACACCCCCCCCCCAAGATCCTGCTCTAGATCCATCTTTGTCCCCGGCCTACAAAATGGCCCACAAACCATCCTTCATAATAGCTTACGCATACTTAAACGTCACCGTATATCATTTTATTTACAAAATCAACAAACCAGTTGAAATATGAAACAAACCAGTATAGCAAGATCAGCAGTTCCTGTGATCCATAGATAGCCTGTGCGCGGCGGCGGACAGGTGAATGGGCGCGTTGGGCCGGGTCTTTGAGAACGGCGAAACGCGTGCTGAGAGGAGAGATCGGTAATGGATTTTGAAACCTATTCTGAGCGGCTGAAAGGATTTGTTCAGTCGGCCCAGTCGCTGGCTGTGCGCGAAAACCATCAGCGCTGGCTTCCCGAACATCTTTTAAAAGTATTCATTGATGACGACGAAGGTCTGTGCGCGCGCCTGATCGAAGACGCGGGCGGAGACGCCAAGGCGGTATGAAAAGTGGCGATACACTAGAATCCATCCATGTATCAAATGTTCTTTCTTCACCTACAAATTCACTTGAATCACACTTGGTACATTTAGTGATTGGACACTGTTCTTCCCATGGTCGGTAGTATTTTCCAGGCTCAGGAACATGAGGTTCAGAGCATTTTTTACAGTACCAAATTGGGATTTCTGTACCATAATATCTTCTTCTAGAAATTGGCCAATCAATATTGATTGATTCTAGCCAGTTCATCAGAATTTGTTTGTGCATTGAAGGATGAAATGTGCGACCAGCGACAGATCGCGGTCCAGCCCCATCACCTCGGCCACGGGCGACACCGCCGGGATACCGTAGAGCGAGGCGAATTTCCCGCTGGTCGCGGCGCTGCCCCTGGACAGGCCCGCATCCTGCGGATGGCCGACGATCAGCGCATCCAGCCCGCGCGCATAGGTCATCGCGCGCGACAGCACCCGCGTATCGGCGACGACGCGCACCCCGTCGGTAAAGGCGACCGCGCCCAGATCGTTCAGGAACCCGATCTCGACCATCTCGCGGCCCGCGCGGTCCTCTTAACTTTTGATGGGTAACAGTAAAAATAAATTTTATGAGTTATGGATTAATAATAAATTCTTGATAAATTTATATATTAGGAATCACCATGATGAGACAATTCTTTTGATGTGTCTATTGATATCCAACTTCCGTTTTTTAGAAATTTGGTTACTATTTAGCTGAGTCGCTCCTCTCTGACAGCACGTATTGTTTGATACAGAATTAGTTCTAACGGAGAGACTAGGGGAGTGGAGGTAGAGACTGGTGCACAATCCCCAGGGGCGTAACAATTTTTTTGGACATTGTATTATTTTTTTTCTTTTCCTTCAGGCATTCATATTCTTCTCCCGGTTGCTTACCCCCTCTCTTTTGGGGATCTATATTTATGTATTTCCAAGATATTCTTCCCTTTTCCTATATGGTTCCTTTAGTTTTCAGGTATTTTGTGGTAGCATTAAAAACAAGAAGAACAGTATAGAATCCTTTTCGTAAGACAGTGGAAATCTAATTTGAATGAATACTTCGGCCCTATATCCAAGGGCTGTCCTCAGCAAAATATAAATATATAGAAGAAGAAAAAAGGGAAGTTCCAGGCAGTGAGCTTGTCAGGGGAAGTTATACACTGCGGGAATATGCCAGAATTCTTATAAAAAATTATTTTTATATGTCTTGTTTTCTCTTTTCCGTCTCAATTTTACGCGTGGAGTGGTTAAGAGTAATTGTCCGGGGTAAATTTTCACCGGGAATCGTCTAGAGGATTGTTTCATTGAGAGCGGGTTTCTCCGTAGAGGTATGGCCTGGTTTCCTGTCAAAAACGATCAGAAATGAAATAAAAAAACAAGTTTGCTCAACTGAAAGCAAGAACCACTTCCACTTGAAGTGGCCAGAAAAAAAACATACGGGGGGAATTTCGCTCTTTCCCAAGTTAGTACTATGGTGTTGTTAACAATGAAAAAAGAGACTTATATATATTGGAAATCAGAAGTAAAGGCTTGAAAAAACTCGGAACTTTCTATTCGACTGACCGCAGAAAAAAAAACATTTCAACATTTTAAGCTAACCTTCCATCTCCAAGGAAATGGGAAGAAAACAAATCGGATGAGCCTTTTATCTTTGCCACGGCGATAGAAAATGCAAACTTTACGCGATAGCCATCATGGTGGTCTTTGTAGGCCTTACGAGCTTTTCATTTGGTGTGCAAGGTGAGTTGATCTTGTATACAATGGTAATCCCTGCCTTGCACATCGTGTTTTTCAGCATCATCTCTTTTAAAACGAAACGATTAGGTGCCTCCTTAGGCGTTCATACAGGGGCGAATTTCATAACGATAAGCATTTTTGATTTACGTACTGCCCAACCGAGTCAAGCGATCCCGTCCGGTATTTTTCAGCCCAATGCCGAATTGGAAACCCTGTCGCTTACCGCTTGTATGTATGTATGTATGTATGTATGTATGTATGTATGTATGTATGTATGTATTTATGTAAGTATGTATATATGTATGTATGCATGTATGTATCTATGTAAGTATGTAGATATGTATGTATGCATGTATGTATCTTTGTAAGTATGTATATATGTATGTATGCATGTATGTATCTATGTATGTATGCATGTATGTATGTATGTATGTATGTATGTATGTATGTATGTATGTATCTATGTATGTATGCATGTATGTATCTATGTATGTATGTATGTATGTATGACGAATTTGTGTTCGGCGCGCGGGTTGGTGAAGGGGACAGGACGGTCTGGAAGGGCCATAGAATGCGAATTATCGGGTCATCTCTGCGGGCTGAAAACGAGCATTTGCCTCCGCCACTTGGTTAACAATGCGTTGATTGATCTGGTGGGCATAGGTCTGAGTGGTGGTGCGAATCGCATTCCGAATGGAATGCTCGCGGGCCGACCCGCGGGCGATCACGACTTCGCCATTGAGGCCCAGGAGTGGGGCGCCGCCATAGGCGTCCGGGTCCATGCGGTCATTTAAGGAGCAACCTGCCTCAATAGTAACAAAAAGTCTAAAAAACTAAAATTTCAACCCCAATACATATATCCAGAAAATTGGCTTATTATGTTGATTCCAAGTATATAAGGTTCAATAGGTTTAGTACCCATCAAAGGTTACGAGCCTGAGAAAATTTGCCTTGTTTGGAAAATAGGGGAAACACTCCTTAAAGTGGAAAAATATTAATGGAAATCAAACCGTCAGATTCAGCACATTAGTGAACTTAATTGTGGAGGTTCCAGCTTCCTACATGCAAAAATGTCTTATTTTAAGTCAACAAATAGAATTTCTTGGGTTTCTGTTAATTTCGCGATCAATGGATATTTTCCTACCAGAAAGAAAAATTAAAGAATTCTCAGATTTGGTTTCAAAGTTTTTCAGTCAAGAATTGACTATGATTCAAGAATTGACCGAAACTCTAGTCTTTCTTGTTTCAACCTTTCCAGCAGTGGATACTGATCAAAGAACACATCTTGGCTCTCGGGTCCCTAAGTTTAAAAACTTGTGCTCGATACGGCTCTCAGAGCTCTGAAACTGATTCTAATAATAGCGGCGAGGCGGCGGGTTTTCTTTTCAGACACGATACAAGTAATTGAGGGTTTTAAACATGTTCTTAATTGGATAAATCTAATAGTAGTTGGCCAGGAAATAAAAGCTCAATTTAAGGATTGTTCGCCGAAAACCAGTAATCGCGATCAAGAAGATTTTCAAAATTACTTCTACTTTATAGAACTAATCAGATATTTATTTTATATTTGTTCTATAAAATAGATAAAATATTATGAGTAAAGAGACGCTTGGCCAATTGGAAGAACTTGTTTTATCTATTCTTCCCATCCAGTTTCATCCTGATCTCACCGCTTTAAGTATTTTCTAAGATTTCCGGTTCCCCCAACTGCCCCCCCAATTACGCTGGATCCAGTTGAGATTTAAAATAAGAGATCGGAGTTACGAGATCCTTCTAAATATCAAATTTCATTGAGATCCGATCACCCGTTCGTAAGTTAAAAATACCTCATTTTTTCAGAATTACCCCCCCCCCCAACTACCCCCAAGAGAGTGGATCCGTTCCGGTTATGGCAATCATGGATCTAGGACTTGTACTTGGTCCGAGCTCCACGCCCGGGAAGTCCCCTTCGAGCCGGTCCTTGAACCGCTCCACCCGCTCGGTCTTCGTCTGGTACCGCTCGCGCCAAGAGGCGGCGAAAGAGCCGGTCAGTGTCGAGCCAACGTCGACGGTGGCGACGTTCGCGGTCAGGTCCACCGTGTAGCTCGACAGCACGGTGTTGCTCGTGGCTGGCAGCACCGGCGTGTCCCGCATCTCGTAGGTTCCGCCGTCTTTGACGATGAGCACCTGGACGCCCTGGTCACCCCACGGCAGCTCGTCGGCTATATTGTCAGAGCTCAATCCCCTCATTGCTTGCTAACAGGTTTTGAATTCCCTACCTTCTTCAGTACAAAGATGGCACTCGTTTGGGACTTGTAAAAGGATTCTTAAGATCCATTTAGTTAATAATCAGACTGATAAGCATTTTTGTATGTATTTTGTTTAGTTTTTCCTTTTCCTCTGTGGATTTGATGTCCCCTGTGTGTTTTTTTCATGGTTTATGATGGTCTTCTCTGTGCTTTAACTCCCAGGCCTCAGGTATGGTCTCTTTTTAATCTTATATGCCCATATAATTCAAAGAAAGTAAAAAAATACAATAATATATTAAAAGATTAAAATGAGCAACACAGTTTAACAACACAGGTCACGTGCTTTTAACTGAATTCGGGCTTTTCAGCAGTTTATCTTGGACTACATCAGGAACTTAATAAATAGAAAACCATATAATTAAATGGAAATTTAAAAATTTGGACAGCTTTCTTAAAACTCAAAAGGAAAAACACGGTCAATTAACAAAATCATAAGTTACGACGGATTTCAGACTTTAGGGTTTTATCATCTAAAGAGCAATCGTAGTTCAGCAATATGATTGACCGCCTAGTTATCAGGAGGGCATAGACTCGAGCCTCACTTACATCTTTTTTTATATTTATTTTATATATAAGTTATTTATGCAATGAAATTATGCAAATTGTTTGTAAAAATTATTTGTTACGTGTGCCGCAAATTCAGTTATGTATTCTATAAACTTGTATAGTGGATCCAGCTATGCTTGGCAGTTATCCAGCGTCGTGTCTTGGTATATTTGCATATTTCTTGTCACTAGAAATTTTCGTATATTAAATTGAGTAAGAAACGACATTAAAACTTAAAACGAACAGTAATTATTTTGTATATGAAAGGGGTTGTCCCCTCCTCGACGCCTCACTCTTTACGCTAAAGTTTTTTATTGTTTTAAAAAGTAGAGTTGTGAGAAATAGTCAAACTTTAGCGTAAAGAGTGAGGCGTCGAGAAGGGGACAACCTCTTTCATATACGGAATAATTTCTGTTCGTTTTAAGTTTTAATGTCGCTCCTTACTTTCAGTTGCAAAAACTTGTTTTTTTATTTAATATATATATGAAAGTTTGTCTGCTGCATGGCTGTGCAAGAAACAATGATCTATTTGTTTCTTGTGAAAGTCGAAATTAATCGTGTTCTGCCCATACATCATTCTCTGACCATCTTTGGTCTGTTTAATTCTTCGAATAATTTTGAGGTTAAAAAAACTACGTTCTATGATAATTATTGCTTTTTGAGCTGTTTAATGTGGATTGTTGCAGAAATAATGGTGATTTTGAGGGATAAAAGGATTCATTGCAAGTAGGTGAGTGATACTCTTCATATTAACCCCTTATTTTAATTTTCTTCTATGGGCCAGAAAATAACGAACTCTTTAGCGATTAACAATTTAAGTTTATTCGTAACTTAGAAACTGGTTAAAGAACCATTGATTTCAAGCAAGATGAACGAGAAATATGTGAAATCGAATTTGGAAGAAGAAGAACCGACTAAAGATGATAGTGATGAGATTTAGTTTCCTGAATCAATGAACTATAAGAATTTGTATGGAAATATTCTGGTTATGTTCATTTCTGTAATATTGCCCCTAATTCTCACCAAACTCTAAAAAAATTAGTGCATATTTATTTAGACCTATTATATGGAAATATTCTCTGTATATTTTTTATATTGAAACCCTTTTCATTCACGCTCTCAATTTCTATAATTCTTTTGCTGTATATGGTTGTTTGGTTGGTCAATAATTTTTTTTTTTAATTACAAAATATAGCTATTATAGATTCTCAAAAAAATTGTGGGCATATATTCGTTTCCCTTTAAAATTCTATAAATGCAACCTTGACAGATTACATACTCTCTATTAAATATATTTATTCCTGTTCCTTCTTATAGAGGAAAGACGTAGAAAATTGAGGCCCCCCGATCACGTTGCCGGCTCGCGCCGACGCGATCCGTACGGGGCCGTCATCAAAAAAAGAATCGCGATAACAGGCCGTTACCATTTCCGCAGCCGCCTTGCTGGCACTGTAGGGATCTTTACCGCCCAGCGGATCTTCTTCGCGATAGCCGTGAAGCCACTCGCGATTGGCATAGCATTTGTCGGTGGTCACGATGATGGCAGTGCATCGTGCGCGATACGTTCGCAGGGATCCCAAGAGATGCGTCGTACCCACCACGTTGGTGGCCATGGTTTCGGCCACCGTGAGAGATAACACTGAAAATGATGTTAAATCACAGGTCTGCTCCCAAAAATCTTGTGAGAATGCTGTTGATACACCCAGGAGGCTAATAAAAAGTATGATACCCGGTGCAGAAAATTTAGCAAATAAGTAGTGCTTTGTTTGCATTATATACCTCGATTCTTTATCAAAAAATCGGTAAATAGCCGTCTAATTACCAGCGGGTCTACCAGCGGGGCGAGCCGTTATGGTTTGTTCACCATCCTTCGGCATAAGGGAAAGCAAAAGTGCCGTTCCGCCCCCGACCGCGCGGATCTGGTCGTCGGTGAGATTGCGGCTCGACGGACATACCGAGAGCGCGCCGGTGTGAGTCACGATCAGAGGCCTCGTGGTGGTCCGCGCCACGTCCCAGAACCCGGCAGAATTCATATGCGACAGGTCCACCATGATCCCCAGATCGTTGCAGCGCCGGATCAGGCGCTCACCGGCCCCGGTCAGCCCGTCGCCGATATCCGGTGACGAGGGATAGCGGAACGGCACGCCGTGCCCGAAGATCGTGGACCGGCTCCAGACCGGCCCGATCAAGAATTTGGTTACGAGATTATGTGAAAAAAGACAGCGGACATGAAATAGGAATAAACAAAAATGGCGGGCTTAGCCATGATGACACAGGAAACATCTTTATCCGACACGGCAGAGCTCTTATTCGGTTTTAACTGTCACAAGAAAGTATATATATAAATACATCTTAGTTAATGTTCAGAACCTAGTGTAAAATTAAGATGTTCTTTGTGGCACAAGGTAAAGAATACGGCATCGTATTTGGAAATCCCTACCGGCGGTGTTGATCTCCGTTTAATGACCCAAATGCACCCTTTGAAGTATCTCCCTCCCTCCCTAAATACAAAACAATCATATACCCCCAGGTCAAAATTGATATATAATCCCAAGGGCCATATCCAGGACTTATGTTTGGGGGGTTGTTTTCTGGAGGAGGGAGAGGGGTACAAAACAAACTTTGAAAAACATATCAAAGATGTGAAATTGATATTTTAATCCCTCTTGATTTCTGGGAATATATCTGGTCTACGCTGTTATTATGTTGGTAAAGATAAACATTAAACCCCAAAAAGAGCAGAATTTATTCCGGCATTACTGAACAAAATTTGTCGATCTTGAAGACGAACAAGGCCCGAGCGATCCGGTTGTCGACGCTGGATGCAATTTGTCGGGAGCTGGACTGCCAACCGTCCGATATTCTCGAATATGTATCGACGCTCGGTGATTGAACAACTCATCAAATCTTTGCCCCCTTGAGGGCACCGGTTTTGCTGCTTGCCACCAGCACGAATTGATCGCCGGCCGGCATCGACGTCCCGTTGAGTTATTCGCCCTATAGCCCGAATGATCGCCTGCGCATTAATTCCCGTCTCTCTTTACAATAAGTTTAACTTCTGAATAACACCGCTTCGTGAACAAAGCCCTACTTAAAGCTATATTCTTTGCACAATAAAATAACATTTTTCTGAATATTATACTGAAATTCAACCTTTTTTCACTTGAAATATGTGGTGTCGATTATTTATCGATAAAAAGTACCGTGGACGTCCGAATGAAAACGTTTGTTTTGGCCCTTTGGCCCCATCTTAGATCTATTAATACCTTAAAACTAGGATTTTCTAAAATTTTTCTTTTATTTGTTCCAAAATTACAAAGAGAAAGCGAAAAAAAACTAAAAACTAATAAAAAACTAAAAAAAATAAAAAGAAAAAAATAAAAAAAAGGAAAAAAATGAAAATAAAGGGGAAAAACAAAACTAAAAAAAATAAAAATAAAAAAAAACAAAAAAAAAAAAAAAAAAAAAAAAAAAACTAAAAAGAAAAGAGAAAAAAACTAAAAAACAAAAAAAAAGTAAAAACCAAAAAAAAAAAACTAAAAAGAAAAAAAGGGGAAAATACAAAATTTATTTCATCATATACCATTTCAAAAACGATTATTTTCCACTGTCAACAAAAAAATCCCTATTGTTCCTCATGGTTTTGGTGTTTGTTGATCAGATTTTAATGCAATTTGATGTTTGGAAGGATATCATGTCTATAAATCCCGACCGGATCTGGTGACATTGGGGGGGCAGGGTTTGGAAGGGGAAAACCTAAAATATTGGAAAACACTTAGAGTGGAGGGATCGGGGTGAAACTTGATGGAAAAATAAGCACAAGTCCTAGATACATCATTGACATAACCGTAACGGATCCGCTCTCTTTGGAGTAGTAGGTGCAATATATTTCTGGAATTTTTTTTTCAAATTTACTGCCTCGTGATACTTCCCTATATTTGCAGAATTCTGAAAATTTACAGAAAACTAGGCTTGTTTGAGTTTTCTATTGAATTAAAATTGCGTAGCAAAATTTATTGATTTCATGGCCGGTAAAAGACTATTGACGTGTTTATAGGTTAGTGTTGTATTTTCTGTAGAGTATTTAAGCATCTTCTACTCCTAATCCAGTTATGTTATATTTATTTTATGTTTTGCGTGATGTGTTTTTTTTTTTTTTTTCTTAATGATCACTTTGCTTCAATTAGAGAGGTTGTGACTGAAAAATTTCATTTCCCCCCCGGGACACCGGGACACAAATGACGACCGGGACTCGTCGTCATTTAATTCTTTTTAGGCGATTCTATTGCACTACCAAAAGTTGTCATTGTCGATGTGTTTGTCATCGAAAAATTAATGAGATGTCTGGGAATAAATAGCATTTTCCGTGGTTTTGCTATCATTGTCTGACCACCCGTAGCTCGTATTCTCTACGAAGCAACATTTTCATTCGATATTCCGTTTATTAACATTCCTCACTGATCCACTCTTTTTTAACATTGATTCTCACTTACCTATCGACTGTTAATATTGCTGTTTGGCCTGAGCCGTGGAATGGTGAATCCATGGTTCAAGTCTCATCTACAGTAACAAACCACAGTGAAGGGTTAGGTTAAACTCGTAGAGGGTCACATCCAGGTTGTCAAAATAGCATAGACGCAATATCCCAGGAACGCAAGCTAAATAAAAAGGCACTTTGTGCATCCAGATTGTTAAAGCGGCGTTTGAGCAATGATTCAGGAATAGGCTTTCAGCTGACAGAGATATTAAAAAAGAAGGTGTGGCGAGGAGTCACCAAAGCGAAACAAGGCTTGCGGCTTTACGTCAACGAAGGAGTGTCGAGGAACCACCAGAGCAACGCGAAAACAGGCTTGCAGCTGACAGAGAAAGTAAAAAATGAAGGCGTGTCAATGTATTACAAAAGCAACGCGTATATAATCGCCTGGCATTCAAGTACTGCCCTTCCGATGATTATGGCTTGAATCGAGTGGAATAGCCGCAACGGTGCTGCCTGGTGGGAGAACTGCTGCCCTCTGGGCGCAGGCCGTACCAGCAGCTCCGGAAAGCGTGGGCGACGAACAACCCGTAAGTCGCGAAGTTTGGCCGCGTCTCATCTACCTACTCGACGGGGAGGGGAAGCCGACCATTCCCTACTTGGACTTTGACTGGCAAAAATTCAACCTGCTCAGCGGTCAAGTCCAACCGACCGATGACGTCCTACACGTATTGTCGTCGCTTCAAATTCAAGGCAACACGCAACGTGCTTCTGCCCGATTGCAGGTGACGCTTGTTGTTCGCTGTCTCACCGACCTTTTTTCTTTGTTTGATCGATTCGTAGGCTGAAACATGGAAGCTAAAATTGTGATGAATTTTTTTTTTTATTTTTGTACGTATCTGCGTGAATGATAGTGAAAACTATTAATTGCACAAACTGTACAAAATTATCCTGTACCCCAGCCAATAATAGAATAATATTTCTCTCAAAATACTAAAAAAAATAATTTTTTACATCATCAGAAATTTTTAAATCTGGAGATACTTACGGATTTTTTTTTAGAAGTTCTGTTCATGAGCATGACGAAAGGAGATGTGGACTCGCCTGTCGCTCCAGTGCCGTGGCCCGCCGAAACAAATCATCGGAACTGGTTTTCTCTCCGAGGTCCAATGCCTCCGTCGCGTCTTGCCCCAGCTTCGCTGACCGTGCCAAAAGTTGATTGAACTGTTTGATCGGCGTAAGGTTCCGCAATGATCGTTGGAACAGGGTGTCTGCTGAGGAGATCCGAAGTTCATCGAGTTGCTCACCGACTTGAGCTTGCTGGTTCTGCGCCTGCTGGGCCCGCTCGACAAAACTGTCCACGATATTCTGTCGCGACGAGCGACCCACCGACAACGCCCGCTTCGGCAGCCTGTCGGATCGTTTCGGCCACCGTATCGGGATCATCGCCGAAGCCGCCCTCCAGATCGGCGGAAATCGGAAGGTCGGTGGCCGCAACGAGGTCGCGAAGATGATCCATCACATCCTCGCGCGCGACGGTTGCATCCTTCGCGCCGAGGGTGAAAGCGAAGCCGGCGCTCGTGGTGGCCAGGGCCTCGAACCCGCGCGCGGTCAGAATTCGCGCGCTCCCGGCATCCCAGGGATTGGGAATAACGAAGGGGAATCTACGAAACAACAACTCAAAAAATAGTGTTGCTACATTCTATCAAAAGCAATGCAATAGCCAAATCAATCATAGCAATCCCTCCTTAGGAAGAATTTTATTTCCATATTAAATTCTACCTTTTCACAAATGGGATAGCTCCTCTTTAAGCTGTGTAACTAGGTAATTTCGAATCAATTGTTCTTTTTTTTTACTAATAAGTTTAACATCACATTTTGGCTGAATTTGGAAATAAATTATGCACGTTGCAAAGGAGGTAGTGTTATATTTTACTTATAAGTTATTACTCTGGACTTACCGACAAAATGTTGTTTAATCACTAAATCGTAAGATTTTTTTCTTCCGCTTCTTAAATTGAGCATTGAGCGGTGCAATAGAATTATAATAGCCTATTGTATTTCGCTGAGAAAATGTATCCATAATAAGGCATAAACCCACATAGGTATTTTGCACTTAGAGTGAATGAAATTTTGTGAGTCCGATTTTACAGTGAGATTATGTTTTTTCTATCTTTATTGAGGTAGACTCAAGGTAGACTAAAAACTGAAATGTTGTTTTCAGTACACGGCTTCCGGCGTGTTCTAATGTGCTCAAAAGCTCCGGGTGTTGCAGTACATAGTCCTCAGCCCGCAACAGGCCGATATTAAAAGAGCGGTATCACGGGGAAATATCTTTCGTTGGCATCCAGATCTTCCCATACGGTGCCCACAGACAATCGAACGCAAAGCCAACGTAATCAAGAAGCTTTAAGAGGTCAAATTCAATCGAATCGATCGCACAGCTGCCTCCAAGCGTGAGGGCGTGTGGCGGGCAAGACCCCATGTCGGCCATTCTTTTTTCGCTCCAACAATAATTGTAATTAAAGAATATTTTGCATAATTTTTTTTCTTCAAACTTTTAGCAATACAAATGAAATGATAAAAAGGGACTTCGATTACATAAATGAATATTACGAAAACCCATATTTGAAATTACTCAGGACAAGGAAAAATGAGGTGTCGGGTATTTTTAGCTATAAAAAAGCCACAACCCGTTGTTTTCCTTGAGAACTGTTTCTATTTTTTAGTGTAACGCCTTGAAAACACTCTCAGAAGGTATACTACTGTCAGACATGAAACTTATTTTTACTCATGTGAAAGACACGTGAATATAAACAGGGCCCTAATTACACTACTCCTAAAAGGGTGTAGAACATCATCTATTTAGATTTAAAAAAAAAAATAATTGTAATTTTTCTATGCTTAAAGAAACGCCTAAAAATTATCATATGCCTAGAAATTTTGAGAAATTTTGTTACAATGGACCTCAAATGCTTTTAATGCAATTAATATAGATTGCCTTACGCTGAAGAATATTGCTTAAAGCAGTTACGGCTTCTTTTTATAATTGTGCCCTTATTTTTCTCTAGGTAGCTTTAGTATAATCACTTTGACTCTTAAAAAGGACACTAGAACTTCTAATTACCAATCAAATGAGTCCCCTCCTGGGCATATGCGATCACCCTTTCTATAAGAGCCTTATATGTCCCCTGGGCATAACTTACATCCCTTGCCCTGATAGCTATAGAATGTGTGTTGTCTTCCTCTGAGACATAATTTATGGACCCTTCAACTATGGCAAACAAAATTGCTATCTCCAAATTTCGCTTGGAGGCGTTACCGGTAATAATGTCTGTGGAAAGGGGAGGGGGAATAATTATATATATATATATATATATATATATATATATAATTAATAATTAAAACGAAATTTGCATATTAATGTTTTTGGGCTAAATGGCTTTTTCATAGTTTTAATGGGAAGACTTTTAGAAAAAAGGAGCGAGGGAGGACGCCTAGTTGCCCTCCGATTTTTTGATTACTTAAAAAGGTAACAAGAACTTTTAATTTTTTACGAACGTTTTCATAAGTAAAACTTATATATAACTTACGAATTAAATTACGTAGCGAACTTCTATATTCGTATGTTTTTATGTAAATATTTATTAACATATATTGTTGTATATACTTAAATTATGTGTAGACACAAAAAAATAACAGACAGGTATTACTATAAAAAAATAAATATAGTCTACTATTTTAATATACATATTAATCTATCTATACTATTCAGTATTTTCTACAGTGAATAGTATAGAAAACACTAATAATAACATACCTATTGATACATGTATAAAATGAAAACCTGTAGTTAGATAGAATGAAGATGTTATAGTATTATTACGCAAACTAGTATTTACTTTAAACCATTCTATTCGAGAAGGCCTTTAGCGGAGCGAAGCAGCTCCACATCCTGGAACGAAAAGCGAAACTCGCCGAGTTCCCCACGCTCAGGGTTGACCAGCGTGCGCCGCACGTCGTGTCGCACCTGGTCGGTGTTCATGCCAATCAGATCGGCTACTTCTCTAGTGGTGTAGCCAGCCATCGGGTCTAGTGCTCAAAGTAGTGGGGTTATTTAGCCTTTGATCTAGATTTAGATTTTGCCTTGGTTGCGCTCGGCTTTCTACTGGCACGTGCCGCCGTTTTGCGTTTTCCGCACGTCAAAGCACTTGCCCGCGATTATGCTGCCACACGGAGGCCCTGAGAGTTATAATCGCATTGGTTTTCATTGGTTAGCACAGTTTTTTGCAAATCGAGGCTACGCGGTGATTCAACCTCAGTTTCGCGGCTCAACAGGTTTCGGTCTGGAACATTTACTGAGTGGACGTGGTGAGTGGGGACGAAAGATGCAAGACGACCTGACCGACGCAGTCAATTACTTAGCCCGTGAAGAAATCATAGATGCCAAAAAGGTGTGTATCGTGGGTTCGAGTTATGGTGGTTGTGGCAGCGTTGACTCGACAAACACCTCTTCAACGAGTTATGTATCGCCTTGGGTGGAGGCCACCGTGGGATAGAATGTTGGGGGACTTGATAAGGACGTCACTATAGGATCCAAAGACGATTCGTCTGAAAAACGAGCTTGGGAGAACGTGAAGCCCGGTGGAGTATCCATTCTGGGGATTCTTTCAAAATCTCTGCCGGGGCTGTCTGGCATCGAGCGAGACAGCATAGCAGTGATGCAACCAATAGTTGAACCGGTCAGTGCCGCAGCAAGTACAGTTTCATGTGGAGTTCCTCAAGGTTTCATCTTATGACCCCTGTCTATTTATTATATATCGACAGTAAGCAGTACTATATTCCTCGTGTATTTCTGACATCTTTCACCAAAGATACAGAACTTGTTGTGGCATTGAAGGCTCTTGAAGAATTGGTCCAGAAAGCAAACAGAGCTCTGCAAGGGTTGAGTGAGTTTGAAGGCACTAGTCTACTTAGCATTAAAGCGGCAAAGAGTAATTATATTATGTTTATTCAGACTGGAGTATCTCCAAGTTTTCCCAATGTCAATTTCAAAACTGGTTCAACCTTCCTTTGAATCTAGGTTGGCAAGCCTCAACACAAGCTAACGAGCAAGTATGTGTCTGACCTGACAGTCATAGCTACTTCCACCGCTTGCCCATGCCATTGCCAAAACATTTGGATAGCTATAGGTCTCTCTGTCTACCTGCGAGTCCATTGGACTTGGCTATAGGTCTCTTGTTATGTGTACATCCTAGAACACGTTTAAGCTGCCTGAGACTCTAAGTGGGCAAGCCTATAAGGTCTAGGTAACTTCTTCTCCTTTGCTTAATGAAATTTGATATTTAGAAGGAATTCGTGTCTCAGAGCTCTTATTTCAAATCCCGACCAGGTCTTTTGACACTGGGAGGAGTTGGAGGGGGAAAATCTTGGAAAACACTTGGAGTGGAGGAATCGGGATGAAGCTTGGTGGATAGAATAAGCAAATGTCCTTGATATATGATTGACGTAACCGTACTGGGTTCGCTCTTTTTGGGGGAGTTGGGGGGAGGGGTTCAGTGATTTGGCGAGTTTCGTGCTTCTGGACGTGCAAGGACGATGAAAATTGGAGAAATTTAACCTTGAAGCAAACAAAAATTAAAATGCATTAAAAGGAATAATCAAGTCAAACTGAATGTGAAAAGAAATTAATACAAATAAAAGTGAGGCTACCGCCTCCTAAACCTTATAGAGGACCTTTGCTTCATTTGCGCTCTACTGAAAACAAAGTATATTCTAAAAAGTTTATCTTTACAGCTATAATACGAAAAACATTTCCAGAAATTAATATTATTATACAAAAGTCTACATTCGTTAGTTCTTTCCAGTCATCTTTCAAATCTTTCATCTCCGTTAAAAGAGGCGGTCAAGCCGTTGGTTATCAGGGGCGAAAAAAAGCCAAAACCACCAATATGCTTTTTCTGACCGATAAACAGGGACTGCCATTAGCTTGTAGTGATCCGCTTGCAGGCAATCATAACGACCTTTTTGAGGTTGAAAAAAGTGTATCCAAAATTGCGAGTACTTTAGAAGACTCACAAATCAGTTTGAAAGGTATTTTCATGAATGCCGACGCTGGTTTTGATAGCAAAAATCTAAGAGCACTTTGTGAACAACTGGAGATCATTCCCAATGTGCCGCCGCCTTTAAGCGGCCAATCCCAGCCGAGGTGCCATTTGCCGACCATCGCCGTGGCGTAGCCGCGCGCCTTCAGCATTGTCGCGAGCGTGGGGTGCGCGGCGTTGATGACGGCCTCGCGACCCGGGCGCATCGGCGTCGCGCGGAACGGGCAACGGCCGGTCAACAACCCGTAGCGCGAGGGCACACACAGGGCGCCCGGCGCGTGTGCGTCGGTGAATCGCATTCCGGCGCGTGCGAGTCCGTCGATGTGTGGCGTCGGGATCTGCGGATTGCCCCTTGTAATGTTTGTACTTTCTTCTCTTGTATGTAAAGGAAATGGAATTCCTCGCAGCAATTTATCGTTTGATAAACCCTATAGCACCCTATATGACTTGACAATACAATCCCTTGATCGAGATTCACCATTATTTGAAAATGGTATAAGCGATACAATCTTCGCAAAAAGTCACGATATCATTGTTTTTGGACTTGTCTGGTACTCAAGATATGAGTAATGCTAGAACGGGAACTGTACGTTTAGAGTGTACCTTTGCCAAACCATTGACAGAGAGTGTAGCAATTCGTTTTTAACAAGAATTTTTTTTAATTTTTTTTTTATTTTGTTTGTATAATCATTTATTATCTTTCTTTTTCTTTACAATTGTTAAATTTGAAGAATCAGAAGAATTTGATGAATTTGAAGAATTTGAAGAATTACTAGATGAATCTGAAGAATCTGAAGAATCTGAATCCGAAGAATCAGATGAATCAGAATCAAAAAAAAATGAATCTGAATCAGATGAATTTTTCTTGCGTTTTTTTCTACTTCGTCTTTTTCTTCCACATAATACCACTAATAAGTGTTCGGCGCAGGCGTGCACTTTTGCCTCGGTGCGTCCCTTGCCCGCCTCGAACTTAAACTTGTATTCGATGAACTGGCGCAATCCCGTTTTGATTTTCAACTGAGTGCGGATCCCGCCTGGGTGCCGAATAACCGCCTTGTCGGGATCCGCTCAATGCCTGTGCGTGTGACGCAACGGGCGCGTTCGTGAAGGAGACACCGATTACCCATGGCTGATCAAACTGCTGCCACCAACGAGGAAGCCCGCTACTGGAATGAAGAAGGCGGCCAACGCTGGGTGTTTTAGTTCTTGAAAAAGTTCTTGAGGAAGTTTTGTTCTTGAAAAAGTTCTTGAAGTTTTAGTTCTTGAAAAAGTTCTTGAAGAGGAAGTTTTGTTCTTGATACAGTTCTTGATAATATTTTTTGAATTGTGATGGTTTGTGATGGTAGATAGAATCAATTATGGCGATAGAAATTGTGATAGAAAAGGTGAATGTGGTTGTTTAGGTGAAAATCAATCCATTGTTGGAAGTGAAAAATATGTAAAATGTGAAGAGAATGAAAATTTTTTAGATTTTGAAAACGCTCTCCAAGAACACGACACAGGGCTTGAACAAACCAGGAACCGTTGGTTGTGTTCCGCCATGAAAAGAACCCGGAAAAAAGAATTTTTTTTAAATTGTCTAAAATCAAAGACACAAAAATTTTTCTTACTCTTACAGGGCTACTTGGGTATTTCAGCACGAAGGCTAGAACAGCTTATGGACTAGGAATATACATGTGCATTTTAGGACTGACGCCCTTTGAGACACCCTAACTAAACTGGGTTTACCCCTTGGTACTGACCTGAAAAGTACGTGTGGAGGGAGATAGGCAAGACCCAACCTGTTGAGGTTCTCGACGACCGTTGTGAAGGTTGATTCCGAACCCTCCAGCGTCATGTCGTTGAAGGTACCGGTCGGTGAAAGGCGGACGCCGACCTTTTCCGGTCCGATGGCATCGGCAGCGGCCTGAGTGATTTCCAATGTGAGTCGGGCTCGGTTTTCCGGCGTGCCTCCATAGCCGTCGGTTCGCTCATTTACAGTCACATGCACAAACTGGTCGAGCAGATAGCCGTTGGCAGCGTGTACCTCGACACCATCGAAGCTTTTGCGATTGTAATAGCTATGTGAGCTCAATATTTGTTACTAAAAAAAAAAAAAGAAAAAAAAGAAAAAAGGCCATCCTCAGATGGTATTGGTAATTATTTGTCAGCCCAAGTGCCAGTTTCCACTCTTGTAAGCTACCAATGGTGCTTGTGTTCGGTTTATTCTAAAGAGGCTGTGAGATTGATTTACTAAATTTAGAGCGATTCGGACGGGGGAAAAGGCTGGGTGATCCTATTTTAACCTATATTTGGAATGTATATAGTTTTTCAAGCAAGTATTTTACTAGAAAAAAAATATATAATAAATAAAATAAATAAAACTTGGGTTCCTTTTTTGTATTGTATTGTATTGTATTGTATTGTTTTTTTTGAAAGAACATCAAACAAAAAAAAAAAAAAAAAAAACGAAAAATCTTGCATGATGTATATATATTAGACAGATTGTGATGTACTCTCACTTGATTTGTTTGGTACAAGTATTGACAGCATTTGTTGTTTGTAATCAGAAAATTTGCCTTGTTCAATGTGTTTTCTGAGTGTGTGAAAGAACTTGCAGTAATGGTGTGATCCTGTGGGTCTATTACGGCATGCCGCAGCTGGCCGGCCTGTCGATCAGCGTTTTCTGGGCCGGGGTGATCGCCCTGGCCTTGTCCGACAGCGCCTTCGAGGCGGAGATCTTCCGTGCCGGCATCCAATCCGTTGCCAAGGGGCAGTACGAAGCCGCCCACTCGATCTCGTTGAACTACGCGGACACGATGCGTTTCGTCATCCTGCCGCAGGCGATCCGTCGCGTGCTGCCGGCACTCGGCAACCAGCTCGTCTACATGTTGAAGATGTCGTCACTGGACCAGCTAAGAGAAAATTCAATTATTTTATTCAAGAAAAGTTACCTTAAAAACCCAGAATTATTTATACAAACTGACATTCTCCACAGGCCACCAGCGCCATATGAAACTTTTCCTTTAATTACGTGGGGGAGGGTTTACAGATTGGAACAGTTTAGAGAACGAAACAAAAAACTCCTTGGCTCTTGTTCATTAATAAGAAAAATACTAGGTATATAATATATTTGAATTTTGACTTTTAGTTTGAACGGGTTTCTCGGAGGCTTACAAGTTGGAACATTACCCCTGGTCTTATAGGAACAAGAAAATAATTCGGTATTTCAGGGCTTTTGACATTATTATTTCATTTCGGAAGTTAGGATCAAAATTGGAAAAGGATTATGTTTTTTTCCAGGCTCCTTCCGCCCCTTAGTTAGTTTTCACACGTTTTCATTTTATAGTTGTGCTATCCTTTAGAGGTTCTTTCGTTAGTTGAGTTACGGTTTTGTTGTATATGTTTTATCTCTCGTATAGTTGTGTTTTTTTTCTTTCATTATCTTTTATTTACTCCACTTGTCTTGTATTTGGAGGGGAAATTTCCATGGGAATGACTTGCCACGGAGGGATTTTCCTTGGGGAGGAGGAATTTTTCATAGATTGGGAGATTTCCTGGCATTATTTAAAACGATCTGAAATTAAATAAAAAAAAAGTTTATTTCAGCTGAAAGTAAGGAGCGATATCTAAACTTAAAACGAACAGAAATTATTACGTATACGAGGGATGCTACTCCCTCTTCAATACCTCACTCTATAAGCTAAAATTCAACTTTTTGTCCAAATTCTTCAATAACGACTCCTGAAACACAAGTGAAATTACAATTCTGCTACACTTGCCCCTTTTTGAAATGTTTTTATGACGGATCTCTGAAATAATAATTTCCATTGAATTTTAAATTCGTTGTAAATATTCAAAGACTTTCAAATAGACTATACTAGACTGCTGCTTTGCCTACGCTTCTAAGCCACTTAAATTTTCCCTCTTTTTTCAAAGACAGTTGGAACAATATTTAATAAATTCCTCAGTCATACTTGCTATAAAGGATATGCGACAAAAAACTAAGAAAGAAGCAAAACAATCAATAAAAAGAAAAAGAGCCTTTAATCACATTCTTTACCATTTGCAATCATAAAATACTAATAAAAAAAAAATAACGGAAAATCAAAAATGGAACTGACCTTTATTAAGTCGTGAACTAAAGAAGCGACAAACATGCTATCTAATTTAATGTCATCATTTTCGAGGATATCCATTAAGCTTCGTTTTGCACAATACTCAGTAACAAGACAGATACGATTGGGTTCAACACAGGCACCTATGAAGGGGTTAACACTGTCGTGACGAATTTCACGCATTAAACGCATCTCTTTCATTGCTTTAATTTTGTCCCAATTCTTTAAGATTGTCCACTGAACCACAAAGGCTGTAGATTAAATAGTTGAAATTACTAAAAATACTTTAGCGTAAAGAGTGAGGTATTTAGGTAGATATGAACCCCCATATGCGTAATAATCTCTGTTCGTTTTAAGTTTTAATGCTGGTGCTTACTTTCAGTGGAAAAAACTTTTTCATATTTATTTGTTCATTTTTTTTTAATAATGCTAGAAAACTGTGCGCCCTCTTCATGGAATTTTTCTTCTCCCATGACAAATTCCTATAGGCCCCCTCCTACGCTCATTTTTTCCTAAAGTCAACGGATTAAAATTTTTAGATGGCCATTTTGTTCAGCATAGTCGAAAACTTTAATAACTATGTCTTTGGGGATGACTTACTCCTGCTGTTACGGGCTGCTGTCAGCTCTGCATTCCAAAAACTCAAGGTCGTAGGATTTGAGACTAGTGAGCCACACAAAGACGCTGGGGTCACAATAATGGAACGCGTCTTTAAAAATGCTGAAAAGATTGTCCACTTTCTCCAGGATTTCTTTCCTTCCTAAAGGGGGTTTTATATTTACCATAATCTAGGAGGTTTAAAATTTGAAATTATTGGTAAATACTACATACAGATTATTTTGTGTGCAATCTTTTTTAAGATTCGCAGTGATTTTTGGGATTTATGGAAGGTATATATGTTAAATTTAAGATTATTACCATTGTCTCTGAATTATAGTGCTGGGGGTCTGAAAATAAAGAAAGCTAGGAGTCCCTAAATGCCATAGAATATTGGTCTACTGTTGACCTGTAGTTACTACTAGTTATAGGATCAAAATCCCAACTGTGCGAGGAGGCGGATCTCCGTGAACAAATTTCCACGGAGAGGAATTTCCAGAGGGATTAAAAAAAAACGATCAGAAATCAAAGTCTTTTTCAAATGAAAGTATGCTTAGTGGGATTTTTCAGGCGGAATCGTCCGCAAGAAATTTCGCGGGGGAGGTTTTCAGCAAGGATGCAATTGTCCAGGGGAGTTTTTCGGGAAATGAGGTATTTGATATAGTAAGATCTTTCCGTAGAGGAGTGTTCTGTAAGGGGAGGTAATTTTCCATGGATGGGGAGCCGGATTTCCCATCTTTTTAAATGTTTCTTGAAAGCTTCGCCTTAATACTCTTAACTTGCGTAGCAGCAGTAGTTGTAGTAGCATTAGTAGCAAGTATGCTCATAGCCCTTTTGGTTTCTTTAGCATCCCCTTCAACAGACGCTGGAAGTTTAAACTTAATACCATCAACCGCTCCTGAAGCATTTCTGGTACGTCCTCTTCACAACCTGTGTGGGAATAATGTGTTTCGATTTAATTACATGCAGTTTCAATATTTTACAAAATTTTCACCTTAATACCCTTAGTTTTAGTCTGAGGGATTGTTTCAACCCCGGAGTTTCTTATCTGATATTTGAACTATTTTTAACAAAATGGCCATCTCAAGTGCAGTATCAGATGTGTTCGGCGGAAAGGGGGGGGGGGGGCTCATCACGGCTCTTTAATTGGGGCTTTGTTCCTTTTATATGATTATGAGGAGAGCGTGTCTTTCTTAAGGCTGAATACTGTAATTCCTGATAAATGATTTGACCTTTTTTTATTCTGATGATTTCTGGATAAAAAAATAAAAGAAATTGGCTTCACTTTAAAAATAGCCTCTTGTAAACTAGTATACTCGATCTAAAAGCATCAGGGGTAACTAGTCTCTCTGACCCTCTTTTTTCCCAAGATGCCTTAACAAAATTTTTAGATAACCATTCGATTCAGCATAGTTGAATTGTTCAATAAATAAATCTTCGGAATGACAAGACCTCACAATGACCTTGGAAAGGGACTCTAATTTATACATTTTGCCTATTGTTCTCATGTAGTATTTGTTATTGGGAAATTTGCAGAAATTATTTTTGGGGGAATTTTCTTCGGGGGATATTCTGTAGGTTAGAATTTGAAAAAGAATAAAATTGACCTTCCCTTTCAAAAAACAAGCAAAATCTGTCACACTTTTTATCTCAGAATACTCTTCATAAACAAACAAATAAATTTGATATTATGAAAGTATTTATCGCAGGCGCCACGGGCGTATTAGGACGAAAAGTAGTGAAAAATTTATTGGAACACGGCCACCCCGTCGTCGGCCTGGCCAGAAGCGAATCGAATCAAAATCTGCTTGTCTCTCTAGGCGCCGAAGCTCGCTTAGGAAATCTTTTTGATCGTCGGCAATCATGGTCAAAATTTACTTTTTATTTACTTATATTGGGTTGTATTTTACTTAAGGAGTGGAAATACAGCCCATTTTCATGAAGAAAACTAGAGGGGCATCTCACATTGTTTTCTAAGGTAGACCAAACCAAGAGAGTTTCTGCCAATATGTTTGGGCCCATTGGTGGTATTTACAAAGACTAGTTTCATTGTTATGTTCAGGGAGACTGACTATAAGCTAAAAATGACTAAAAATTTGGCGACAATATGTCTAAAAACAATCTTGTTCCCATTTTTATTTTAGGAGGGAGCGGCAGCAGCAGAAGACTCCAAGGCCGATGCAGATGCGGAGGCGGATACGGTACACCCACACGCCAACCGGACGTCCTCCTCTCCCGGCATCCTCATCAATGTGTCGACTCACTCACCCCTTGTCGCGCTCTAGGAGGATGCGGCCGCCGAGCAGCCGCAGCCGGAGGCCGACGAAGCGACTGAGCCCTCCGGCGACAAGGCCGACGCAGGCATCAACGACTTTACCGATAGTGCGGTGCACTAGTTTTAGGTGTTTAGGATAACGGAAAACGTCAAAAAAGATACAAATGTAAATAAGGTATTAGTGGGTTCTAAGTTCTGTTATTGGGGTGGACAGGGACCTGAAATCCCTACAGAGTTGCGTACCAGCCATTTCAAAAATGCCTGGTATACGTCAAGAGGCCATAGGGTCAACTTCAAGAATGAACATAAACAGCGGATTGTAGATTGGCTCAGAGGATTTGGGACTCTAGGTCTCGTAGGACGACCAACGGGGTGGAAATGAGACGGACTGTTTGACGGGGATATTCGAAGCACTACGGCCTCCATCACGGCGGCTAAGTCGCGCATGCTGGCGTCGGTGATGACCGCTGAGCAGATGGAGATCCTTAAGCCCTGGCACGTCAGTCCGCTAGTGGCATGGCTGTGTCACGAGGAGTGCAAAGCGTCCGGTCAGCTGTTTGAAGTGGGTGCGGGTTGGATGGCCCGAGTGCGCTGGCAGCGTAGCGTTGGTGAATACTTTGATCCTGAAGGCTTTAGCGTGGATGACGTTGCCCAGGCGTGGGAGACCATTGACAATTTTGACGATGCGACCATACCAACCAGCGTTGCAGATGCCCGAATTTGCGAGCGTTCCGTCATCGGTAAAGGCGGCATCCCCGACCTCGAAGGTTGCGGGGTCCGCGTCTTCGGGAATGACGACCGGCAGCACGGGAAGACCGTAAGCGTGGGCGAAGTCGAGATCGCGCTGGTCATGGGCGGGGCAGCCGAAGATCGCGCCGGTGCCGTATCCCATGAGCACGAAGTTCGCGATGTAGACCGGCAGCTCGACCCCGTCGGCGAACGGGTGTCTCACCCGAAGACCGGTGTCGTGGCCCCGTTTGTCGGCCGTCTGGATCGTATATATACATAAATAAAATGGTAGAAAAAAACAATGATAATGTACACGTCTTTCTCAATATGTTTGTTAAACATAGTATAACATTAATATAACATAAATTAAACATAAACATAATAAATAGTTAACCATAAATATAACATTAAGGTCATTGGCGGTATGGTGATGCCACTGTCATTTCGCCTTCATTTAATAATGAATAATGACTAATTAATAATGACTGGAAGAGCACAATTTTTGTATAAATTTAATTGAGGTTTTTTTTACTTTACTCTATAATGGATAGCGCAACTTATTGCTGCAATTATCCAAAAACATCACCAATTACATTCATTTGAGCCTAAAGATGATATTGTTTTGTAGATGTATCTTGCGTAATATGCAATGCAACAATTTTTGTCCGTCTTAAGATTCAACTTTTATTTTTTTTTTAATTCCGAAAGTAGAACTTCTTCCTTTTAAATTGAATTTACTGTCGTTTTTACTTTTTTTTAAATATATTCAATAAACCTTACCAAAAGATTTTAGTCTAGACTAGGTAATGGAACCAAATGAGTCAAGATGAGGAAAAAATAACGGAATCACTTCATAAAATGCGATAAAAATATAATCCTTTAAAAGACATTTCTCCCTCTACATCAGTTTCCAATTCTTAATTCTATTAATTCTTTCTATTAATTCTTAATTCTTTTCAATTCTTAATTCTATTAAAAAACAAGAAGCCTACTTAATGAAGCCTACTAAGGCAAAAACGGATTTTCTATTTTTTTTTTCTATCTCTGTACTTGTACTAGTTCGGCACAGTGTGTCTATTTTTCTTGTCACCTGCACCTATATCTCTTCTCTCTAGAATTTTATATATTTTGAATCAGCATAAAAAGCCGGTGTAGCAATCGTCATAAGAATTCCGTTTTTAGTTTTTGTGAATATTGGTCCGTGTCACTTTTTACTTTCTGTTTATTTTTATCACGAACTATTTGATAAGATACTCTCATGAAGAATTTTTTTTTAACCTGTTCATTTTTTGGGGTTAAATAGGACAATAAAAAGAAAGAGGGTTAATTTGACAGCTGGATAGTAAGTTTAAATTTTGTTTTTCTTTCGCTATTTTTTTTTAATGTCTGAATATATTTTATGATTGCACATGGTAAAGAATGTGATTAAAGGCTCTTTTCCTACCCACTATTCAACTGAACCCCTGTGCAACTCCATCCCATTTAACTGAATCTTCTTGTAGCTGAACCCCGGTGTAACTGAGCCACCGTGACACTAAACCCCCTTGCAACTGAATCACTGTGCAACTGAACCACCGTGCAAATGAACCCTCGTTCAACTTGACCCCATTTAACTGAGCCATCTTGTAACTGAACCACCATGTAACTTACCTCTGTGCAGCTGGACCACTGTGAAACACAGGACATAACGTCTTCACGGGACAACAAGCTTTCCTGTCTTCACAGGGCATAACGTTACAAAGGTGATAATGAACAAACAATACTTTTTGAATACATATAATCATGTACAAATTAAAGTGGAGAAAATAGGAGTAATTTTAAATTATCAGATCTTTCCTATATCAGTAAAAAAAAAAAAAAACCAATAAGTCTATTATTATCATGCTAACGATAAATCCTTTGAATATTCTTCGACAGGTGTTTTGTTCTCGGTTCTTTATACCAAAACAGTATCGAGGTTTTACTTTCATTAACGATAGGTCATTGACACGAAATGGTTGACCATTCATAATTTTTTTTTTTTTATTCTGCACTCTGGGTGTGATATGGGCAAGTCAGACACTTACCGTGAGTCCGATCACTGGAATATTTTCGTCCCAATCATTATCAGTCTCCGTTGCCTATTATGAAGCTTATGTGCCTGCTTTTTAACAGTATATAATGAGCAACTAGAGGTCTCTAGTGGCTATACTAACTCATTTGTGGCGATAATTGTCTATCTGCCCTTTGGCTATTTGCATGGGCAGAAAAAAGATATCAACCTTATCTACATTGGGTGTAAGTAGTTCCGTAGGCAGTAGGCGAAGTAGGCAATAGGCAAGTAGGTAAAAGTAAATTTCCAAGTTGCATACTGCTTACTGCCTCTCCTGCCTACTCCTTTGAGTGCGCTTCCTTCCTCTCGTAGAACAAATACCCAACCCAAATAACCCACTGTGAAATTGCCGTTGCGATAATTGCGCCAAGCAATCCAAAGTATACAATAAATAGAATATTCAGCACCAGGTTGATGCTGTTTCCGGTGATGAGGAAGACATCGAGTTCGGTCGTGACATCCAGCCCATGATCGAAGCGCTCTCGTCACAGGCGGCTGTCGCTCTCGACAACCAGCAACTTCTCGAGGCGCAGAAAAAGCTGTTGGACAGCTTTATCGAGTTGATTGCATCGGCGATTGACGCCAAATCGCCCTACACTGGCGGTCACTGCCAGCGCGTACCAGAACTGACCAAAATGCTGGCTAACGCAGCGTGTGAACAAGAAGACGGTCCGTTCGCAGATTTCGACCTGTCCGAGGAAGAATGGTACGAATGCGTAGCTGTGTTTGCCTCAGGTGGCTTGGTGCTGCGGTGAGCTGTTAACATTAGTAGTATAATCGTAAAACAAAGCAAAGCTTATTATTATAAATAAAAACAGTTATTAAAAAACGGCGCTAAACGTTCCGCAAATTAGCATTTATAATAAAACGTAAAACGTAATAAATACCAGTCAAGTAGCTAGGTAATTAGTATTTTATATATGATGGAAGATCTTTAAGTAGAAACTAAAGGGTAAAACAAAAATCCGTATATTTATATGCAGTCTGCAGGGGTAGTATTTTCAGTTTAATGGTATAAATTTCTTAAAACTGTTTTGAGATGTATACTGGACAGCGGCTTCAGTACACCCCCTTCTCCTTTCCAAAATCTACAAATTTTTCAAAAGCTTGTCACTCCCGACCCTTCCCTCTGTGAAATCATTTGCTGTTTTGTTTTACTTTTTATGTATTCAGTTCAATTTTTTTTTTAGCTTTAGTGAATCACTCCTCAAAAGTGCAGCACACGTTATTTATGGTAAGAAATAAATACCACACTTGATACATGGGTAAGGGTATTGGCATTGGACTTAAAAGTATGTGAAACTTTAGTTTTTAAAGAAATGTTATTTTATGTTAGTTCTTAGTTCTGAATCTCTGAATATATTATTAAAGTACAAAAATATTTATGGCGTCTCGTCAAAAATTACAGTTTTTTGAATGAAACTAGTAAATGCTTGAAAATTTTGAAAGAAGTTTTATTTTTTTAGATTGAATTCACTTATATGATAAAAAGAGAGATACGACAGAATAAGCACCTGCAAGTTTGCAGTTTTTAACGCAAACAGTTATATAATGCCTATGTTTTTTACTGTTTTAAGAAGTAAAGTTAAGAGAAAGAGTTAAACTTTAGCGTAAAGAGCGGGGCATTGAAGAAGAAAAGAAATTTTGGTTGGGGGGAAGTTTAGGTCGGGGGACTATGTAGGAGGATCTTTATTGGAAAAACTTCTCATGGGGGAAGAGACTATCAATGAAGGGGGCGCAGGATTTTCTAGCATCATTTAAAAAAAATGAAAAAATAAAAATGAAATTTTTTTCTACTGAAAGTGAGGAGCAGCATCAAAACTTAAAACGAGTAGAAATTACCAGGGCTTCATCCTGAACTGGCTGATGCTGGGTCCCTACAACACCGGACTCGCCTGCGACATCGGAGTCAACACGATCGAGGCGGACTACCTTCGCGGCACCAGCACGCCTCGCGAGATCGACCGCGTCTGGCGCGACAACCAGGCGGTCAACACGAACTTCAGCCAGGCCGCCTCGACGGGCCTCCACCCCGCCGCGGGAGGCAGCCCTCCCCGGATCGAGCTCTACGAGAGCTTCTCGAACACGATCAATCTCAACGACAGCGTCTGGAGTGGCGATCCATACTTGATACATATAACAGTCACCGTAATCGGCAAATTTGTAGTGAGCGCACCGACAAAAAAATACGTCAGAATTAACAGGCTTCTTAGGCAAACTACTCAACTATTTTCTCCCTTTCCAAGATTGCACGAATATCTGCAAAAATTGCTGAAACATTACCTTTCGGGAATCTTATTTGGCCTAGCCCTTGAATATTACTAAATTCTTCACAGCCTTCTTCAAGCAGTACTATTGCTCTTTCAAAACCAAGGCGACCCTGAAACAGGACCACCTCATGAATACTCAAAAAGGGTGCGCAATATATTGCCGATGGCTATGACGCAGCTTTCATCCGCGAAACAATGGAACTGGAGCGCGATCAGTTCATCACACGCCTATCCGAAGGACAGCGGGTGTTTAAATCACTGGGCGATGCCGCCCCAGCTTTTGGGATGATTGGTACCTTGGTGGGTTTGGTGCAAATGTTGGCCAACATGTCTGACCCTTCCGCTATTGGCCCAGCGATGGCGATTGCGTTGCTCACAACCCTCTATGGTGCGGTTGTGGCCAACCTTGTTTGTCTGAAAAAACTCACAAAAAACTAAAATATCGTCACTTCAACTTTTAACACCACAGATTCTTGCCCTTGACCAACCACAATTTCTGGCGGAAATAGGGTTGCGATGATGAAACATCAGGAAGATAACAAACAAGGCTTAATCAATCAGCAAAAAGTACGCCATAAACATCAACTAACAATTCAACCAATCAGAATACAGACCTGTCCCCGCTGCCCACGGAGCTTATGGACTAATACGCTTCGCTAAATAGTTAATGTACTGTAAGCAAAATCGGACTTTGTTTTGGTACGCCGCAAGGCGAAGCCCTGATCTTCAAGACGGAACTTGAGGCGAACGTCTTGGCGAAAGTCGACGGCGACGATCTGAACGAGGTACTCGGCAACCTGCTTGAGAACGCATTGCGCCACGCGAAAAAGACGGTGCGTGTGGGCGCCAAGAGCCATGGGAAAGCGGTACATTTTGTTGTCGAGGATGACGGGCCCGGCATTTTGGAAGATCAGATCGCGAAGGTCGTGCGACGCGGAAAACGGCTGGACGCCACGCCACAAGGCGCAGGGCTTGGCCTTGCACGGTCTCGGTTAAGCAAGAAATTAAGTCTAAATTAATTTCTTGTACAAATTAAATAAAAACAAAGTTTTTTTAACTGAAAGTACGGAGTGACATTAAAACTTAAAATGAACAGAAATTACTTTATATATGAAAGGGGCTGCTCCCTCCTCAACGCCCCGCTCTTTACGCTAAAGTTTGACTCTTTCTCTCAACTCTACTTTTTTAAACAGTACAAAACTTTAGCGTAAAGAGAGGGGCGTTAAGGAGGGAGCAACCTTTTTCATATACGAAGTAATTTCTAGCAGAGCAGGCTAGATAAAAAATTATCTAGTTTTTGTTCAATTTCGGCACCCGCTATTCCCAGCAGGTTTTTGAATCCGGCAAGTAATGGAGCTAGACTCATTACCTTTCCACTCAGAGCCACTTCTGGCCCCACCGTTTCTAGCAGCTTGTGAGTTTTGGCTTTGGCGTTAAATTCTCTTTGATTTGTTTGCACATTTCAATTGTACACGAAGAAACAGGAGTTTTTAAATTGACAGTGGCGTCAATTAACGAAAATTAAGTGAGGTGAAATGCATCTTTCGAAGATTCAATTCAATTGCGAAAGAGAGATGAACGTGCGAAAGACACGCAACCAATCGATTCTCTCAAAGCATATACATGCAAAATGATCATCAAGACAACCGTGGTATAATTTCATTTTGAAAAGGTAGATTCAATGATCAATTCATCTCAATGGTATAATCCCTTTCTTTGTATTGAATACGTTCGAGTTAAATATCTTTATTCTTCATCGATCACGCTAACATAATCATTTCAGTTCAATATGTTATATGACACATTACATGAAACGATAGTAGTAGTGGGTTTTCGCCCCCCTCGTCAATGCCTCGCTCTTTACGCTAAAGATTTTTTAGTATTTTTAGAAGATTTATTTATTCTAACTAGACCGTTTGTGATTCAGGGGTCATTCTAACTATAGAAGTTCGTAACGTAAGTTAATCCGTAAGTTACGTATATTTATTATGAATAAAAACGTTCTTAAATATAATTAAATAAAAAAAAATTAACTGAAAGTAAGGAGCGACATTAAAACTTAAAACAAACAGAAATTGCATCGTATTTGAAATGAACTTTTAATTTATGTCGCATATTTTTCCTTCCGAAGACACTAACTTTTCATAAATTTGGAAAATGTGTGATAGGCAGATAGTATTCACAACACCGACATCTGATCCTGGTGCAAGCACAAGCACAATAAGTGAAATTAGAGCCATTCAAGGAGGAAAACAACTGAGGCAGCTGCTGGAGGTACCTTGGCTGGGTGTGAAGCTGGGGGGTCGCCATCTTTACCCTTTTTCCACCTTGATTTGGCTTTTTTGCTTATTTCAGAGTCAGAGGGCGGTGGCTCTGTAAATAATTTTTTACTTTGAGTTTGAGTAATTGTAGGTTTCTATTTCTTCTGATCTTATGTTTAATATGGCCTTTACTTTTCTTTAAAAAACTTCTTTTTTGAATTGTTTTTCTAATTAATTACTCAAATAAAGCACAAGGAGCTGTTTCAAGGCTCATACCTTTGCCCAACTCTCATGTATAGCCTTTGAATATTTTTAAAGCTATGATAATTTCTTAAACCACATTGGCCTGCCATAACACAAAGAAAGAAAACGATCAAAAATGGGGTTTTTTGATCTTTTATTGAATTTTATTCCCACCCCCCGGGGGGGTGTGAGCCTGTTGCAAGGGGGGCATGCAGCAATTTCCAAAATATTATTTTAGAATACAAATTAAAAAAGTCCAACAGGTGTCAAAAATATAAATCAACAGTATACGTAATCGTGTACGTAAAACGTGTAGCCAAAACGTAATCCACACGTTTTGGCTACGAGTAAAGGATGATTTTACATACTTTGACAAACAAAGCTTTAGAAATTTTATTGCCGTTTGTAGCATCTTACCTATGTGAAACTGGTTTTTCTACAATAGCTGCCTGTATTTATTTCATCTGGATTTTTATTTATTTTAGCTTTTTCTCTTTTTTGGGGGGGGGTCTGAGTTATAGAAGGGTGAGATAAAGTTAGAAAAATGATTTGGAAGCACGAAATTGGTGGCGAATGCTGGAGTCATCCTGTGATGGAAGTGCACTAAAATAACAGACGGGGTTTAAGGCATACCAGTAATCACTTCTCGTGGACTTGAACTCACCAGAGGCGTCACCAGGCAAAATGTTTCTTTTGGGGGGAAGGCAGTGGATTTTACTGACTGGCTGGTCATGTTGAGTGGTTTTGTTAAATATGAGATCTCGGTATTTCAAATTTGATGGGATGAGATGCTCCAGGACGTGATTCCGAGAGATGAGTAGATTAGAGGCTTCGTACATATTTGATGAGAGTACAGTACCTCTATATGCTCTATGTTGCGGACTTTGTCTGCGTTCTTTAAAGCATGACGGTACGTGAAACAGAACGAGTCAGTCAGAAGTAAGTGTGTATCGGATTTGACTTTGGGTGTTGTACGTAGTAGAAAACTGCTTTATTTCGTAATGGTCGCATAAGTATAAATTCGGAATTAATAAAGTCGTATATATTTTAAGCGATGATACGACGGGCCTATGAGTTAAATGATACAATAAACGCTTTTGAAAGGTATTTCTTAGTATTGGGATATGCATAACTCAAAATTAATAAAGTCATATATATATTTTAAGCGGAAATACGACAGCTATATGGGGGAAATGATAGAAAAAAGCCCTTTGAAGAGTGTTGCATAGTATTGGGGTATGCAAAAAGTCTAAATCAATAAAGCGGTATATATTTTAAGCGATTTTACGACAGCCCTCACGAATTAACTTGCGTAACGAACTTCTATATTGGTATGTTTTTACGACGTATATGAGATGGTTCACCCCCTCGTCAATACCTCGCTCTTTACCCTAAAGCTTAGATTTTGTCCCAATTCCTTAAGAATGACCCTTGAATCACAAAGGCCGTAGAATGAATATTTGAAATTACTAAAAATACTTTAGTGTAAAGAGCAAGGTATTTGGAGGAGATGAATCCCACATGTGCATAATGATTTGTGTTTATTTTTCATTATTTTAAAAATGCTAGAAAATCCTGCCTTCTAATACCAATGGTTCAATACAATCAGCCCTGAAAAAAAAAAAACACAAACAAATAAATATGCATACATACTGTAATATTTCTTCTGGCAAACAATAAAATATTCCACATTGTTGTGGACTGGAGCTTGAAACCTCTATAGCAGGGTTTTCTGATATGCTCAATCTGATGGAGTGATTTCATTAAGATCCCCTGACGTTTTGGGCATTGCTCTCCATTTTGTGAAAATCAGGTAGATTTTCCAGACTCATAGCTTTTGTTGGGTAACATTATACTTTATTCGGCACCGGACCCAAGGCCGCGACGTCCCGATCGATTGGGATTACATCCTGACCACCGACCTGCCCGGCAATCATTTCGGCATTCATGTCGATCCGCCACAGCGCATTTTCAGCGGTTTGATCTACATCGGTACGCCGGAAAGCAAAAATTTGCCGGGAACAACGGTATACCGCGCCAGAAAGTCCAGCATTCCGCCGATGGACCCGCTTAAAGTTCTCGGCCTCGGGCACTACAACCTGCCCCAGGAAAAGGAAGCCCTGTTCGAGGATTTCGAGGTTTTACAGCAATTTAACCTGTTTAACCTGTACCAATGTGTAGTAGGTATAAGTATATCCTAGTCATTTAGAGTCTGAGCCAGGTCTAGTGATGTAAACCAGTTGTAATAAAAGAGCTTGTAGTTCATGTGGTTTGCGATTCCTCTTGCAGGTCATAGGAAAAATTCATCACCAACCCCTACATCTCTTGTTTTAACTGGTCTCTTGCCAGTGAATATTTCTAAAATACCCACAAATCTATTTATGCCTATTTATACTTTCATTTTGCGTTAGGCTGCATCAACTATGGGAGGGGGCTTTCTAAGAGAGGGGAGGGATAAAATTTTGCGAGGGGAATACGCCTAGAACCGTAAACAAAACCCATGTATTTAGATGCGGGGTATATTTTGTATATTAAGTTCGTTCAACATAGCGCTAATTCAACATTAGCGTCAAGAGCCCAGTTACATAGTTTTGTAGTCAGCAGCCCACTGTGTAAAGTAGGATGAGTGGGTAGTAGCCCACTTATTTATAATAATATTTCTGTTCTTTTAAGTTCTAACATAACACGTCTTTATTATCTAAAGAAAGGTCGCCACCGACCAGGCCGATCGCTACGCGCAGGCCTCGGGGGACTTCAACCCGATCCATCTCTACCCCGAGGCGGCCGCCGAGGCTGGCTTGCCCGGGGTCGTGCTGCAGGGGACGTGCACCCTGGCCTTCGCGGCGCGGGCCCTGGTGAAGGTGCTGGACGGCAACCCGCTCAAGCTGGCGAGCCTGTCCGCGCGGTTCACGCATCCCGTCATGGTGCCCGACCGCGTGACCGTGGAGGTGTGGTCACCCAGCGAGAGCGAGCTGCACATCGAGGCCCGTTTACTTCAGCAATATGACTGTACAGTATTATCTTTCAGGTCCTTCTGTGGGCGGGGACTCCTGGTCCTGGGAATCAGGGTGTTTGCTGTTATTTTACATAATTTTCGTATATAGATATATATTATCTCTTCTGTTGTTTTCGCGTATTAACTTTTCCAAAAAGTTGTTAGTTTAGGCTACTTTAATTGGTATATTGATCAAAAGAATCCTCTTAGCTTTGGCTCTCAAAATGAACACATACTAAGTTCCCAAGCTATGAACCAATACAGTTGGTTATTTGGGCTATATTTTATACAGAGAACCTTTCCTAGTTTTAATTTTGCATAAATGAAGCTACTGTCCCCATTTCACAAAAGAGGTTTATTTTTACCTTTTGTCTGATCTAGAGCAAAAATAAAGAAAATTATTTATGTAATTATATTTACATAAATACAGAAAACACATACTTGACCACTGTAATCACTGTAACTTCCACCTGTCCTAGTCTTGGCTCACAGACTTATCTTCCTATTCTTCTTAACCTTTTTCAGTAGTGAAAAAAAGACAAAGACACCCTGTCTCTTCTTGCCAGATGATGTTCCCGCACGACCAGTTGCTGGGGCTCCACGGGCACCATTTCTTTTGAAGCAACGTTCTTCACCCCGCACACGTCAAGATGCTATGCAAATTCGCGTTGAGAATGAATTACGGGCAGCTCGGGAACTTCATGACATGAGTTTGCAGCACTTGCGCACTGCTAAGCGTATTGCCGACAGTGAGGCATCCCTTAGCACGTCAACAACGACGACGACGAATGGGTCCGCCGCAGGATTGTTCCCTGCCCTACCTTCTCTCTCGCTCGGACAGTTCGGCTACGTCAACTGCGGTCGTAGCGGTTTCTATCTCCGGTTCTGATTCTGATTCTGAATCCGCCTCCGGTTTGACCGCCGCGGCGGTCAGCGGTACATCATATAACCGTTCAAGTGCATTGAACTGCGTGCCACAGTAACCGCATTTGACTTGCCCATCGGCCGCAGTCAGTTGATCCGCGCGGATGCGAAACTGGCGTTGGCAATCAGGACATTGGGTAAACATGAGTTTTTTATTAATCCGTTTTTTATTGACGGATGCCGCCTAGCAGTGCCCATGGGTTAACAACCCAACCCACAGCTCCTGGAACAAGGGCTGTAAGTTAAGCTAGTTACTCAATGTTAACCAATAAGGTTATAATAGAACAGATTTTGTATGAACTTGGGGGGAGGGGTTCTCATTCTATTACAAATCAAAAGTTAAACTGCAGTTTTTAAGAGGTAAAGGTTGTCGAACGGCTTCCACCCCCATGCTCTTTTTTCCCCAAATACATCCGATTGATTATTTTTAGAGGACCATTTTCTTTAAAAAAGATCAAAGGTTAAATAACTATGCCTGTATAGATCGTTTTTTTTTTCTGGGCGGAAAATCCAAGGGTAGCAAATTAAAAAAAAAGATGGGGCCATTTTGAAGAAAAAATTGTCCATAAATACCTTCGCAGTTGCTTGTTAAGAGGTAGAAGATTTATCTTTACATATTATATTATATTTATCTTATATATTTCTGTCACATTTTTATATTATATGCTATTATATTATAAGATATATTATGATATTACGTAACATTAAAAACTGCATTAATTTTCACGTGTTTTTTTACTTTTCTTCTTCTTTAAAATCTTATCATAAGGGACGTTCATATGTCGAAGTCCAGTGAAATCGTGTCAGGCCCGACATCCGGTGGTGAAGTGGAGCTGTATCCGGTTCTGCCGCTGCGCGACATCGTCGTTTTCCCGCATATGATCGTGCCTTTGTTTGTCGGCCGTGAAAAGTCGATCAAGGCGCTCGAAGAAGTGATGCGCGATGACAAGCAGATCCTGCTGGCGACGCAGAAGGATGCGAGCGACGATGATCCGACGATCGATTCGATCTACTCGGTCGGTACGCTGGCATCGGTTCTGCAACGTAAAGATTCTTTATTGTTGATGATCGTTTGTCTAATAATAACTAGGAAGTTTTAAAATTCTTCAAGCCCTGTTCACGAAACAGTATTGTATATCATCCACTGGGCGTGTATCATTAGATTTTCTCTTCTGAAGGAACTTTACTTGTATGGACTACCTGGCTTTTCAAGAACAACCCTGCGGCGTTACTTCCTCCTCAACTGCGACGCTTGGTATTTAGTTTTTTCGATGATTTCAAACCCATTGGCTTCCTCAGAATTTTTAATCGATAACATCTTGGTCCATAGAAGCGGCATATCACACTAAAAGAAGAAAAAAGAAAAAAAAAACATTAAGAAATCAAAATAACTTAGATGAATACTGACTGAATTGATGCTACCTAATTGGGAGCAAGATACTGTTATCAAAAATCAGTGGGCTTTGAAATCCTTTAAATAGATCCAGGCGTTTAGCACCAATATTATTGAAGCGACACATAACATTAAAAAAGAAAAAAAAAAACATTAACAATCAAAATAACTTAGATCAGCAATGACTGAATGGATGCAAACTGTTTTGGAGAGCGCTTGACCTAGGCAATGCGTTGTAAGATACAGACTATTTACTGTACATAAAAGTCTTATTAATAAAAAAACACTTAAAACTCAACAAACGGAAAAATAAAAAGTGAAAAAATGCTGATATAAGATAAATTATAAGCAAAAAAGCGTGAATTAAGGGAAGATGGGGGAGCTAGCAACCAATTCTAGGGAAGGCGGAGTATTTTTAGTACTGTTAGTATTGTTAGTACTTTATTAGACGCACCTAAATGTTACATTGTATTAATTTAAATCTTTACATTAGCAACGGAACTTCGATGCTAAGAGATATATCAAAAGAATCGGATCTTTATGTTAATTTTAAGTATATACGTTTTATCAAATTTAGTCTTTGTCATCAAAAGTTACGAGCCTGAGAAAATTAGCCTTATTTTGGAGAATAGGGGGAAACACCCCCTAAAAGTCATAGAATCTTAACGAAAATTACACCATCGCATTCAGAGTATCAAAGAACCCTATAGAAAAAATTTTCAAGGACTAATCTACAAAAATGTGGAAATTCGTATTTTTGCCAGAAGACAGATCATGGAGTTAGGAAGCGAATGATGCTGGAGGATGCCGGATCTCGGAAGAAATCTGACTGCAAAATAACACGTCTGTATTTCAATTCAATTTTGAAATATATGAAGTCTTTCAAGGACAATAATAGAGCCTATTTTCTTCAACACGTCACACAGATGACCCCTCCCCCTTGAGGATGCGCTGCACTTAAATCAATGACACTATCAGTCTAGTGTTTCACCTCGCAAGGCAATCAAAAGTTTTCTCAATTGACTTCGTTGTCTCGTGCAGCGTAGCATGAGGAAGCCTCTAAGAAAACCAAGGCTTCCTGTGGTCGCTTTTGCTTTCCTTTTATGGTTGACCACGAAATTTGTCAAAGAAGGTGAATTTTTTATTTCGGGATTAAATTATGTTTCCTCGCCTCAGAACCCCTCCAACTCCCCTTGGACGCCTCAGCTAAGAGAAGAGCCAGCTTCGGCAAGGAAACAAACTGACGCCGATATTTTGATTGATCTTTCCCGGTCGCCCTGGATTCCAATGTTCCAAGCCTATCTGTTTCAAAAATTCAGATTTAAGAGGCGACGCAACCGATGTGCTGTTCGACCATACTTATCAGTAGTGGTAACATCAGCATCATATCTCAAACGAACTTCAACAATTTCGACGCATTCCGTTTCAACAGCTTTGAACAGAACCTCAGGACTGTCTTTTACATTAGCTTTATTAACTAAAAGGAACTTGGTAAGGTTTAAATCGGCGTTCTCAGTAGCATAAAATATCGGAGTTTTCCCATTTTCATCTCGGGCATTTATATCTGCTTCATTGCTTATCAATAAGTTAGCCATTTCTTCTTGTTTATCTATAACTGCAGTATGTGGTGCAATGAAAAATTCTCAAGAAGCGACTGCGGATGATCGATTGAAAGCCTTGTTTTCGAAAGTTGATACCATTGGATCAAATAGTGGTGGAAGTTGGTTTATGGGACATTTGGCTTACTCAAAAAAATTTGGAAAGATGGTGGCTGCACTCGCAGACTCCAACACTGTGGAAGAAGGCGCTGACAAATACTACAGTTCATTCTTGGAAAAATTTGTTTATGGCTTGGGGCAAAATCGATTGTTGGCAAAATCGGATGAAAGTGGCATCTGGGAACGAATAGAAATGTAAATAACGACGTGAATGGCACTGGAACTTCAAGTGAAGGTGCCTCGTCCGGCAGGTGTTCTGTGGAAGAGCAGCGCAGACCCGGTCGTAACCAAGCGACTGCCAGAATGAAGTGGACGAAAGAAATGAATATTGTTGTAATGGAATGTTTTTATAGTGCTAACCCATTTGACGAGAATGGTGTGCCAATAAGGGGATACCGTCAGCGGATGTATAGAGAATGGAGAGAAAGAGGAATGTTTAACACCAGTGAACAAAGACTGTCTGACCAGGCCCCTCAACACCTTACTCCTTACGCTAAAGTTTTAATTTGGTCCCATTTCTTTAAGAACGAATCCTGAAACACAATGGTCGTTTAATTAGAACAATAAGAAGCTTTTTTAAAAGTACTTAGAAAAGTTTAGCATAAAGAGCGAAGTGTTGAGGAGGAGGCAATCCCCTGCGTATACGTAACAATTTCTCTTCGTTTCAAGTTCGATGCTGTTCCTCACTTTCATTTGAAGAAACCTGTTTTTTTATTTACTTTTTGAAATTTTGCTTTCTTACTCTGGGGGATGTGTTGCCCTCCAATCAGTTTTGACTCTTAAAAATTGCATCACAACTTTCAACTACCAATCGAATGGTACCCGTCCCAAGGTTCTACAACCACCCCATTTGTATATGGTAAAGAAAAAAAAATGAAGGGATAAATAATACGTTTATGGCTCAAGGTTCGATTGAGCGTTGCATGTGAAAATGTGTTTTCTATCCTCCAAGGATTTGGCTACAGAGTCCTGTTTCAGGGACCAATTTGGACAGAGGGGTATAAATATAAAAAATAAAAAAATTGCGGTATTAGCCAATAACAAACTATTTTTCTTAGTTTTAATTTGCATATTAACTATAATTTTCACTCGTATTGAGATTTATTTATCCATTTATATTACTACCAGTTGTATGTTTTTTCTATGATTATTTATTGAATTTATGTTCGTTATGGGTTTCATTTATTCTTCAATAGCGATTTCTGGTCATTTTGAGTTGGATTATTTGTTAGTTTTATTCCTTCTGATCTTAGGTTTAATATGGCCTTTACTTTTTTTTTGAAAAACTTCTTTTTGGAAAGTTTTTTTTTTAGTAATGTAAGAGGTAGGCTTAAAGTAGGAAGAAGACAGATACCACTAATCATTTTTGTGCTAGATCTCCCTGAAGCTCGGTTGGACTCGGTGTTGCTCAAGGTTTTCACAGTAAGGGAGAGCGGCACCGTATTTTCGGCTTTATAAAATTTTAGCTTTCCTCTTGCATCATCAAAATTTGGGCCAAAACCCGATTTTTTAGACTGAGAGATGCTGTAGACAAAGTTTTAAGAGAAGAACACTGCGGTTTAGATAAGGCAGAGGATGTGTCGACCAAATTTTCACTCTAGGGCTGTTAAAAAAAATAGTTTTAAAGATCGTCTTTTAATGCAAGTTTCTCTTTTATAATTTCATTTGTGTTATACTGTGTCCAAGGAGTCCCCTTTTTATGCTGTGTCCCCCTGTGTCCAAGGGGCGGCTCTTGGATACACGGTCGAAGTATTCATGTAAAGTTTGGAATTCCACTTTCTTAAGAAAAAAATCCCTAACTAAAAAGAAAAAAAGGTAAAAAACTAAAAAAAAATTCATCTAAAAAACTAAGAAAAACTAAAAAACGTAAAAAATAAAAGAAAACCGGGACAGACAGACAGACAGACGGACAGACCGACGGAATTTGCGATCGCTATACGTCACTTGGTGAATACCAAGTGCCGTAGAAACCTTTCCCACCAAATAAGTTTTTCAGAGAAAAGTAAAGAGCACTATCAAACGAAAAACAAGCAGATACAAAGTCAAATAATCTTCCAAGCGTAAAAACTACCACGAATCACCATTAATCAATCAATGAAGCCCAAAAACGAACTTAAATTACATGAAATAACCGAGTGAAATTAAAACGGCAGAAATTAACATATTTATACGTTCGTTTAGCGAGATATACAATTTAAATAACTTTTCAAATAGCTTAAAGAAGCACCGTACCAAGAATTTTGATTTATAAGGAGGGGAGAGGGGGGGGGGGTTTCGAAAACGCAGGTCTCTGTTATACATTAGAGAGCCATTAGGTGGTAGTTTTATAGAATTTTTCATCAGGTTTGAACTCAGTCTAACCCTCCCTTAGAATACATTTTGGTTGAAGTTTCATACCTGATCGACTAGGTTTATGTTTTGCTTTCTTTCTATTTCTTCTCAAAGAAAGGAGAGCTAGACTAAAGGAGAGTTTCGAAAGTTAAATTTGAGTTGCTTTTTAATAATGTTACATGATGTTTTTTAAAATACTGGAGCCGATATTTTTCCTTCGGCTAAAACATTAATACCTATCTCTAATATTAACACTGAAAAAGGTGAAAAAAAGTCACACTCCCGTTTTCGATTCTAAATGTAGTTTTTTTTTTAAGAATGCCATACAATACTTTTTAAATTCCTGCAACCAATTTTTTTTCAGCTAAAAATTCAACAACGGTCTTTAAAGGAGATTATATTTTCGCTAATGAAAATATTCGTAAAAAATTAAAAGTTCTAGTTGCTTTTTTAAGTAATCAAAAAATTGGAGGGAAACTAGGCCTCCTCCCTCGCTCTTTTTCTCAAAATCTTTCGATAAAAACTATGAGAAAGTCATTTAGACAAAAAAAATGAATATGCAAATTTTCTTTTTAATTATTTATATGCGGAGAGCCAAGATTAAAATATGCATTAATTCAAAAACGTCCAGAAATTAGATGAAAAAAAAAAACATTTTTTTTTTAACGGAAAGTGAGGTCTGTCTTTACTTCTAAGAAAATTTGTAATTTTATTCTGCGAAAAAAAGTTGCTAACTATGAAACACGTGAAGAGTCTAAAACTGTGTATAACGGAGGTTTCAAAAGAGTCTCTGAGAAGATATGCCAACAAAAGAGAGAGGGTTTTCCCCATAGATAGACAAAAAATTTGTTTGTAATATTCTCATCTAAAACCAAAATGAAAAGAATATTCATTTACAAGGATAACCAGCTTCATGATTACATCAATATCTTAGCTCGCCATGTTTACATCCTGTATTATAAGCCGTTACTCCGCGGCGGCTGCCTGAGCCACGGTCAGAGCGCCGCCAGCCTTTTCAACGGCCTCGACGGCCGCCTTGGACGCGCCGGTCACCGTGATGGTGGCCTTGGCGGTGATGTCGCCCTTCGCCAGCACACGGACACCGTCCAGCTTGCGGCGCACCAGGCCGGATGCAACCAGCGCGTCTTCGGTGACATTGGCCGCGTCCAGCTTGCCTGCGTCGATGAACTTCTGGATCAGGCCCAGGTTCACAACCGCGTAGGATTTGCGGTTCGGCTTGTTAAAAAAAAAGTTTTTTCCCGGTGGAAGTAAGGAGCAGCATTAAAACCTAAGACGAACAGCAATTATTACGTATATAAGGGGTTCGTCTCCTCTACCATACCTCACTGTTTATGCTAGAGCATTTTTAGTAATTTCAACTCCTTATTCTACTGCCTTTGTGATTCAGGGGTCACTCTTAAAGAATTGAGACCAAATCGAAGCTTTAGTATAAAGAGTGAGGTATTGACGAGGGGGAGAACCCTCTCATATACGTAATAAAAACATACAAATATAGAATTTTGTTGCTTCTTGAACTTTAGTATAAGCAAAATTATCTTAATTATTAAAAATAAAACTATATTTGTAGGGACTGATAACTCGTACATAGCCTCCTTTTTTTATTTGAATTACGTTTAATGTCTCAGTGATTATTTTATTTCAAATGCAATGAGAACTTAAACAATTACTGCTAGTTAACAACAGTTTATTGATTTATTCTTTTACAGACTGTATATTAATCGTGCTTCCGTTTAATTGGGCTTAATTATGTCACTCGATTTTATAGTTTTTTTTAATGTTGTTGTAGATTTTGACACACATAAAAAATAACAGGGGAGATCGAAAATATATCAACCTTCTTCTTTCCTAATCATCATTAAATCAACCATCATCATGGTACAAGGAATGAATGGCAAGTTGTCGGCCAAAAATAATAAAAACAAGAAACGTGGCAGTAGCAATAAACGTAAGGTTGCTAAAGCTTCCAAGACGGCTGTGAAAAAAGGACGAAAATCATTTGCACCCACGAAAAAGAAACACATTCATAATCCACACGTAGCAGCCCAAAAGGCTACCACGAAAGCTATTCTTAACGAAAATTACACATTCAGATTTAGCATATCAGAGAGCCTTATTGTAGAAGTTTCAGGTTCCTATCTACAAAAATCTGGAACTTCGCATTTTTTTGCCCGAAGACAAATCACGTTTTTGTTTTTGTTTGTTTTTTTCCCAGGGGTGATCGTACCGACCCAGTGGTCCTAGAATGTCGCGAGATGGCTCATTCGAACGGAAATTAAAAGTTCTAGTGCCCTTTTTAAGTGAACAAAAATTGGAGGTCATCTAAGCCCCCTCCCACGCTCATTTTTCCCACTGAAAGTTTTACATTAATCTATTCAGTTGGTCTTGAGATATTGTGCAGACATCTTATTAGCAACTAGCAAACAACATAAAGTCTTTTGATTTAGTTTTAAAGCATCATAAGCTCTCCATGAAATTTTCTACTTTATAACCTATTCGACGCACAGATAGTTCCCAGGCCCGTTTACTAGAACTCTGCTTTCTGTTGAATACTACATATTATTGAAAAGTATAAAAAATTTTTGTCAAAAAAGGAATTTTTTCGACCTCTTAGCCAGAGGTACCTTCCAATATGGTCACTGAAAAAGGACACTAAAACTTTTAATTTTCTTTAGAACGAGCCCTCACACGACATTCTAGGACCACATGGTCGATACAATCACCCCTGGAAAAAAAACATAAAAAAACAAACAAACAAACAAACAAATAAACCCGTGATCGGTCTTCTGGCAAAAAATAGTAAGTTCCACATTTTTGTAGATAGGATCTTGAATCTTCTACAGTAGGGTTCTCTGATAAGCTGAATGCGATGGTGTGATTTTCGTTAAGATCCTATAGCTTTTAGGGGGTGTTTCCTATAGATATCAAAACAAAATTCGTGCTCTTCACTCCTACTCTTAAAGAGCCTTCTTCTACTATTCTATTTCCCTCTGTTTGATTCGAGCAGCTCTCGTACTAAAAGTTCCAGGATAGTAAAGGGGAGCGAAAGAGCTGGAAGACTGCTCCTACTCTCGTCGTTAGATATAAAATATTATAATGTACTCACCTTACGACTCCAGCTCTTTCGCTGGATTAGCACCAGGTCCTAATATAATCCTTCGTATAATGTATTCATTTGCAAAAAAAGGTGTGATTTATGAACCATCAAACAGCTGGCCAACAAATGTAATAGCACAAGAAGGTGCAATGCCAATCAATGCCTTGTAGGTGACTTGATGTTTATAGGAAGAGTATAGACTGCTTTTAATGCTAAGAGATGATGGTCTTTGGCAAAAAAGCTCCGTACAGTCTATGATGCAGCGGGTTGATGGATACGTCTTCTTAAAGGTTTCAGGCATAGATTTTTCGGCCTGTTCTTTGGATGGCCAAATAGGAATACTACCAAGGGAAAAATAAAGAAAGTTTATCCAAGAAATGAGAGGGGCAAGAACACAACCCTGCTCAACCTCTGATTTATTACTAAGCCAGCTGCTAACCTACCTTAATCGCAGTAATGTTATTCTCGTACATAACACTGAGCAATCCATGCTGCTAAAACTGCTAAATTCATATGCTAAAACTATAATGTTACTAAAAATTTTATCTACAGCATCTCCAACTCTAAAAATTATCATCATACTAAGTAATTTGCTTCGTACAGGAATCATGCTAATACCTCTATAAACGCCACATTCAATATTATTGTCTTTCTTACGGAGGGGTTAAGTTTGATAAAAGTATGATACTAAACCATCACGGCTATTGATACGGAAGAAAAGTGTCAACTTAAAGCGAATAAAATTAAATTAGAAACCAAGTGTTTCAAATAAAAGTAAAGAGCAGTATTTAAACTTAAAGGAAGCAGGAATGATCTCGTATAAGATGTCAAGCTGAAAACGAACAGGTACTATAGTGAAGAATAACCCCCCCTCTCTTGCCTGAATCACCGAGAAAATTTTAGAAGAATTAGCTAAAAAGAGCAAAAAATAGATACTTGAGTTTTTGCATTCAAATTGCTGAATCTCTATTTTGGTCCAGTTCCAATTCGCGAAAGAGTATACCACGATGTCAAGATCTTTTTTCAGAGACCTTCCGTTCAATTGTTCAAAAAAGGTTCTGCAGAGTCAGATGATTCTGATTAGCTCTGTTTTATTTTTCACTTTTGATACCTCAAATAGAAATTTTTCATTTTGTCATACTTTGAATATGAACTAAAATATATGGTAAAATATTTGATATAATACGGTCACAGGATGGACTGTGCCTTTCTTCAGCAGGGATTCTCAGGTATAACATGTATTTAATAAGTTTATTTAATACTGTGAAGTCATTTCAATATAAACGGTTCATTTCTTAATCTCATCCCAGTTAATTTCTGCAGATAGTTTCTGCTCTTTTCGTTAGATTTTTAAGCATATTAGTCCTGTTTTAATTTTTTTTTTTTTTTTTTATTGTTTAAAGTGTGTCCAAAAATATGCTCAAATTGGCTAATTATTGGCTATAATTGGCTAACTTACTAACTAACAAATTGGATAATTTATTGTTAAAGTTTGTCCAAAAATATGCTTCAAAATCGACGACCAGGGCGCGGCCGACCGTCTGTCCACTTTGCGACGTTGCGCCACCGCGAGGCAGGAGAGGGATCTGCTCCTCCCGCGCAATCTCGATGACCGCCTTCAGGTCGGCAACAGTTTTGGGGATGGCAACAACGATCGGTTCGACCTGATAGATCGAGGCATCGGTGCTGTAGCGCCCACGACTGAAAGCATCGGACAGGACTTCACCCTCGATCGCGTTCGAGAGCTTTGTCGCGAGATCGGCGCCTTCACCACTTGACATGGATAATGCATTACTGATGTGCCTCTTTTTTTCCCAATAGAGGGGGCCTGGAACACATTATGAAGCTGTCTAATGGTTCATTTGAAATGAAATTGTTATACCTACGCGTTTTTTGAAATTATAGCAAAACCAAATAACATAAGTGGTGATACATAGGGATATATATCACTATCAGGTACGCACATGAACTTATTTCAAAGTGGGGATGGGACACTTTCGATAAACAAAAACCATGCTCAATAAATGAGAAACATGGGAGATTAAAAAAATAATCATAAGTCAAGATTTCAGAAGTTATTTGTTTAATTTTTTCAGTTTGTTTTTATAAAGAAAAGTGATGTTTGTACTTTACAAAAATATGTTTTATTTCAAACAGAGTGTTTTAATTTTTAATAGCATCAACAACAGCACAACTACAAAATTATGTCTCAGGTCTAATCAATGGGTAGCCTACATGTAAGAGTGGTATTATATGTCATCTTCCTTCCTTGTCAAAATCTTTGAATAGCTTGAAATGCAATTGTATTTCATTGAAAATGCAATTTATTGTGAACAGGCTGAATTTTATTTGTGTAAATCACTCTTTTTTTTTTGCATGTGCATCGAAGGCTATCACAGTCACCTTTACAGCTGCAGTGAATCAGTTTGAGAAGACTTTAAGGAGTAGGTGGTGTATCAGTCAAAATGGATATAAAACTGTTTGACGAAAGTGTACATCACCTGTCTTCAGATTTCTAGCTTTCAGACAGTCCAGTCTCCAGCCCCAGATTTGAGCAATTCTGCATATATTATTAAGTATATTTTTGTGAACATTTTGATTTTTATTCGTATGAAAATACTGTACAAATTCAGATTCCGATTTGAAATATCTGTATCTTGAATATTTTCACAAACTAATTCCATTTTGTCATTTTTTTCTTTAATGTTTTCTTTTGCAAGGTTTATTTTTTCAAGATTATTATCCACTCCAATTGCTTTTTTTACTTCAAATTCATCTTTATATTGAATACCGTAGTAATATTCCAGCATAGAAATAAATAAGCTCTTACCAAATCTGCGAGGGCGCACAAAAAACAAATAATCAGAAGTAAACTCTTCCAGGCGCTCAATATACATTGTACGATCTACATAGTATTTACCAGTGTAAGCACGTCCACAAGAAACTAGTAGAACAATGTGCACCACTTAATCTGTCTTAATTTCTGTTCCATGAACTCTTTTTACAACCAATTTTGTTATCAGGAGACTAGTGCTTCATTTACGTCTGAAATAATTAATATTTTTGTTTTTAATTTCTGGTGCTAAGTGAACGAGCCGTGTAAACACAGATGAGCAATAATACAAACAAGTAGGGGTGTTGGACATGTCTGAATCATTCCGGTATAGTTGGTCTTTATCAATTTCTGTGTTGGAGCCAAGTGAATCCGATCTTACATTTATCAATTTGCTCAATAAAGTGCGCAATAATGAAATCGATCGGGAAGTTCTGGAGCTATTGAATAGCCGCTTTGATCCTCATTTTGAAGCGCGGGAGGAAGACGCCTATATCACGCTTACGACTCACAATGCTTCGGCCAATAAAATTAATGCGCATAAATTAGAGGGCGTCTCAAGCAAAATACATCGATTTCGGGCGGAGATTAGCGGTACTTTCCCCGCTTACGCCTATCCTACGCAGGAAGAACTGGAATTAAAAACGGGAGCGCTTTAGCAAAGGTCTTATCCTTGTATGGTATACCAGATAAATACATTATTTATTATTTAGCGATTAGTGCACGAGAATAACACTACTGCGGTTAAGGCAGGAACTGAGGTTAGTCGCTGGTTTTGTATTAAATCAAGAGTTACGCAGGGTTGTGTTCTATCCCCATTCGTATGGATCATTTTGACGGACTTGTCTTAAGGAACACAGGAAAGGCAGTGACAGAAGACAGAGTTAAATAGGAAGGTAAAACTTTCCCGAAATTAGATTATGCTGATGATTTTATAGGCGGGATGATCACCAGTCGTGATGGCCGCGATTACGAAAACCAGGTGGCGAGCGTCGATGGAGTTTATCGGTTTGGTCCTTCTGACACCTTGTCCGTTCAGGCAGCAAAATCCTGGTCTGAAAATCCACAGGTGCTTATCGATGACTTCGGGTTGTCTGCCGAGCCCACCGATGAGGCTTATCAGATCGCGTATCGCCACAACGGACAGAAGTGGTTCGGCCGCTTGAATCACCAAATACACAACTTGGAGAGTAGTGATTAAATAAGATCTTTTAATCCTGGTCTACCCAGGTCCGGGTGCACCCTGGGCGCACCACCCCCGGCGGCCCATCCGATGGGTCGATGGATGGGTCGTCGATAGGGGATGACCTCTAGCCACGGACCATATGGGGCCGTGGTCTGGTACGAATAGCTAGGTTGGGGTTAGGGGTGAGCGGCGATAGAGCGTGACGGGCTTAGCGTGGGTAATACATAGCAAAAGACCTCCTTTCTATTGACTACGGGGCGAGTCGACCATCCATCAGCATCAGTAGCAGCCCGCTATTACACCCTCGGGGCTAAGGCCCACGAGGTATCCAATGCATTAAGCTAGGCTGAAGAAAATTTTAGTTTAGATTTTTAGAGTTGAGTCCATTTTTATAACTTTGCAGTCATTAATTAGAGAAATTAATAAATGTTTCGGGAATAATCATGATAGGAAACCTGTTATATGTGATAAACCAAACCAAACTGAAAATGTACTGAAAATAAAATTTAACCAAACTAAAAATGTATTGGAAATCCTCTGTTCTGACTTCTACAACGTTTTTTGAACAAATGTAATGCTTAAATTAATGGTAGCCAAAGTTGCACGGATGCTTAAGGCCGTGAATGGTTAGACCGTTGCTCAAGCGGTAACCAAGTGCTACACCAATACCAACATGTTCATTCGGACTGAGATCCACTTTAGCCCATGTCGACTGCTTCCATTCAAAACGCTCAATATTTCTTTTCTATAGTGACCCCCTCATATAAGGTCTGGGGATTCTCGGCAGGGGTTCCGGTTGCAAATTTATCATTTTAATAAATTAAACGCACCTTGGACATTTTTCTGTAGTTGAATCAAGCAGACTGAATGGCTTGTGTTACAATCAATGATTTTTCCAAATTTCCTTCCTTCATAGTTCAGAGCCTCCCTCCCCTCTCTTTTGACACTCCTTATGATTTGTGCTCTCTCAAATTGCCCATTATTTCGCCCTCAGGTGTGGAGACAAAAATTAAGAATATTAAAAAGTGCATAACCTGTCCGCTAGACATCCCGATTGTACATAATAAAGACTTTGCCGAGAATCTGTCAGAACCTTTGTCGTTTCTTTTTAATAAGATCACCTCTGCAGGTAAGTTCCCAAGTTTTTGGAAATTAGGTCAGCCAGTCGTCGCGGCGCGCGTTCCACTGCTCATCGGTCAACGGGTTGCCCTCGGGGTCGAAGCGCGAGTTGGAGTACATGCCGACGAGACGGTTGAAGCGACGCTGGGGCAGCGTGACGTTGAAGTCGATTCCGGCGCGCTGGATCGTCTTGTTCCAGACGTTCACCTGGCGCTGGTTGTCGTCGACGTAGTCGGTGCGCAGCACCTCGTTCATGGCGTTGCGCAGCGGGACCTCCTCGCTCGACAGTCGTTCGCCGTCCCAGCTCTCGACCGAGAAGCCAGTGGTACCAAACTATTCTTTGTTTTTATTGTTATCAGTTTTATCATGCTGCACTAGGACCCCAAGATTTGCTTTTGAAGGGACTAATGGACATAAAAACAATATTCAGTGTAACCCCCTCCGCAAATGTACACCTCTATACCCTGATTTACAAAATAAAGCTTTTGTCTAATTTTCAATGAATTCTTTTTTTAAACAAAGATTCAAAGGGGATGGCACTTTTCAAACTCTAGTAGAGAATTTTTCCTTTCAATTGTCAACCCTGGCAATTTTCAATTAATTCACCTCCACGACCGCCTCGGTTTCGATTGTCGTCCCGGGGACGCGCCTCGTTCACTTGAATCGCGCGACCGCTCAACTTTTGAAGGTTCAGGTTTTCCATGGCGTTTCGTGCTTCGTCGTCATTTGGCATTTCGACGAAACCAAAACCTCTCGATCGTCCGGTTTCACGATCAAGGAGTACTTTCGCGGATGCCACCGCACCATAGGCTTCAAACGCCTCACGAAGATCGTCATCACCGACCTCGTACGAAAGATTTCCAACAAAAAGATTCATTGTGTCCTAAAATTAAAGTCTTTGGTCGTTTGGCTTTTTTTCTGAATTATTTTTTTTGAGTTCTCAATAATCTACGTAAATATTTAAGTAACTCATAATGATTGCCAAAATGGACTAAATTAATCACATGTAGCAGTTTTTCCATTGATCTTAGTCTTAGGAATATGTGCTCTAACCAATTTATTTTCACTGATTTTAAAATAAACAAATTTCAACATTATATTTGTTTTCAAATTTATAAATATCTTTAATATCCACTAAAAATTTTAGTGATCCCTTTAAAGTTGAATTTATTTTTTGTTATTATTTTGATTATTTTTTTTTTGTATTATTTTTAATATAACCGTTTTTATTTTTATTGATATTATTCACGGTTTATCTTCTAATTTATCATTTATTCTTTAATTAATATAAAATTAATATTTACAATCACAGAAATTTTTATCTATAGTCATCACTAGGCACAAATTACCTCTAGTTTCCACAGATCATAAGAAAATGTATTGATCCTAAGGACCATTCTTAAAAACATTAGAAAACTGAAGACAGATCATAGATCATATAAACAGATGAAGTCAGTTCACTTCATCATATGAGCAGCAATTTTTAGATAGATTGGATGATCTGTACTTATACCAGCATATTGATAGGCCAACTTGAGTCAGAAAAGATGCTATTCCATCAATTATAGATCTGGTTACTACCAAGTCAATTGATGATATTTTTTGTATAGATTTCTGTCTGCCTTTATGTAAAAGTGATCATGTTGTGCTTAATATTTACATGAACATTGATGCTCAACGGGTTTTGAGTTTTATTGGCATGATTATACTAAAGCAGATTATGGATCAATGACTGTTCACCCGGCATTCCTTTTTCGCACGCCAGTAGATGACCGTGGGCAATATCGTCGACATGCGCAATATTCAGACCGGTATTGACGTAAGCCGGCATTTTGTCGTGCATGACATCAAGAACGATGCGGCCGGTCGGCGTGGGGCGTATATCACGCGGTCCAATGGGTGTCGAAGGGTTAACGATAACCAATGGCAGTTGATGCTGAGCGGTCAATTCTTTTACCGTTTGCTCAGCAATATATTTTGAGCGTTTATAATGACCGTTTATGGTATTGAGACGAGACTTGTGGATTTAATTATGGAGCTGATATGAGGCACCAAATAATTCGAGGGGACTTTTGGGTGTGACGAATTTTGCGTCGTTCATCCACGTGTAGGTTCAAACTGTTGTATTGACTGATTGAAAGTACTCTTAGTCCTTTTCGATCTGTAAGAAGAACTTTTCTACCAAATTTACGGGTGACCTAAATATTTCAGTAAAGTAACTTCAGTAAGTAGTTTCGAGTCCAGTAACTTATTTTCGTCTTGACTGGTTGTAAATATTCCTACTTCTTGCCGATCAAGTCTGGCTTATTGAATAGATAGATTTGAAACTTATGAACAAGACGGTAAATCAGAGCTATAGCCTTGTCAAACGCCATGCAAAAAGTATACGGAATATATATTTTGCTAAAATTAGGGCATTGGAATTTTTTAAATACCTAGGCCTACCTCCGCAACTTCTAATGCTTGAGCAATTACTAACCCTGTATAAAGGGTGATCCTGAGATAAAAACAATGGAATGAAAAAATGAGTTAGGATTGGATTTGCCATTCAAAACTTCCTACATATAATTTTCTTACCTGTTGATTTTTCACAAAACCTGCGTTGTGATTTTTGTTCATGAAACTTGCTGCACGTTGATTTTTCTCTTCTTGAAACTTCTACATTGATTGTTCGCCTCATGAAACTGAATTTGCTCATAGAACCTGTTTCTCGCTGATTTTGATTGGTCGTGGAACTTGTTGCATGCTAATTTTTGTTCGTGAAACTTGTTATATGTTGATTTTTCTCTTCTTTAATTTTGTACATTGATTTTTTCTCCTCTTGAAACTGATATTAGTCGAGAAACTGGTTACGTGATATAGCGGTGAGTATGGTAGTGCAAACATCGGCTTTGCTTATGGAGGACCACTTGGTGGAGGTATAGCCCTTGGTTATATGGGCAGCCCAGGTGTCAGCAGTCTGGGAAACGGTTATGGAACAGGTAAGCCAAGATTAAGTTTGATTTTAATAGATAAGATAAAATAGAACGACAAAAGAAATAGAATAATTTTTTTTAGCAACTTCAAGAAATATATAAAGCTGTATAAGACAGCTACAATCGATATTTAGCTTTTGTTGGGAATTGAGGACGTCAATCTTGGTGATCATAACGTACGTGATACATTAGGTATCGTTGATCGCGCTTATATTATTGATATCGCTATGCTATTTGACGGTCCGGTTCTTCTTCGTTCTACCGGCAGCCGCACTCGACGAGGACTATCGGCTGCAACACTCCTGGATGCACACCCGAGGACAGGCACTGCGATTGCTGGGCGCGCTCTTCGTGACAATGCTCCCGATCGTCGTTGCGACGATGTTGGTAGCCGGCCAGCTCGCCCTACCCGCTGGCCCGGACGAGATTCCGGCTCCGAGCAGTGGCCAAAAATCGTTTTAAAAAAGGAAGAATTGAGCAAAACCCTGAATGAAAGGAAGCGGTATTTGTACTGGCAAGAGTAGCGTAGAAAACAAACTTATGGAACTCTATTATTCAAACTTTTCAGGGATTGATGATTTATATAGTATCGAAGACCAGTGGCAAGCAGATTTGGTTGATATGCAGCAGTATAAAAATGAAAATAATAATTTTAATTATATTTTTACAGTAATCGATTGTTTTAGTAAATATGCTTGGTGTATTCCTTCAAAGGTAAAACTGGTAAGAAGTCAAACTTTAGCCTAAAGAGCGGGGCGTTGAGGAGGGAACAGCCCCTTTCATATACGGAGAAATTTCTGTTCGTTTTAAGTTTTAATATCGCTCCTTACTTTCAGCTAAAAAAACTGTTTTATTTATTCAATTTTAGTTATTTAAGAACAACTCCTCAATCGCAAACCCCGTTAAATTTGACTAATAAGCTCTTTTAAAGTTTTAAAAAACTGTATTATACAGAATGAGGTATTGAAGAGGGAGCGCCCTCATATACATAATAATTTCTATTAGTTTCAAAAAGTTCTCGAGCCTTTATGAATAAAAAGCATTTGAATAAATAACAGAAGCTTTCTTGCATCAACGATGAGAAATTTTCAAAGGAGACATGTTTTAGAAATAAAATATTGCAATTATTAACAACAGTCAAATAGAAAAAAAGGAAGAGGGGCTTTTGGCCTGTCACGCCTAATATCTCAAAATATTTACCATTTTCAAGAATTTTTACATTTTTCTCATAATAAGGTAATTTTTTTAGTTGTTCCCCTATGGAAAAATCTTTGACTATATTTCTGATCATTTTGGATAAATGATTGAGGCGATAATGGCCGTTCGCGTAAACGGCGGGGACCTCCTGAGATTGATCCGGATTGACGGGCGTTCCGGTAATTCCGGTAGGTATATTGGGGTTTAAAGTACCTGGATTACTCGCTCCGACAGATTCCTCCGTAGCGCTTTGGGAACCGCTCGGTTTGGCGACCGTACTACCAAAATGCAAACCGCTTTGCAAACCCCAATGTTGAGAAAAAGAATAATGCGTATGCAAGCCGCCGAAATAACCGAGGCCGGCGCTGTAATTGAATCCGATCGTTCGTTTGCCGCGGCGCTCGATTCGCAGATCCGCAGAGCGTTGCAGGTAGGCGGTGCGATACGGCTCGTTCGGCGGCGCGTAGCCCTTGGGCAGATCACGCACCGAACCGAACTCGGCAGCGACTGCGAGCTGCACTTCTTTCTCGTGCGCCTTCGGTCCCTCCGGCCGCTCCCCCGCCAACCAGCGCCGGGTCGCGTCGTCGACCGCTCGCCACGGACCGCCGGCCGGCAACGGGTAGCCGTGCTCGAGGTCACCGACGTGACCCTTGAGGTCGATGGGCGAGGAGACCGGCGCGCCAGGCCGTCTCGTCGCCGGGAGAATCCCCGTGCGTCCGTGCCAACGACTCCCGCAGGCGGACGCGTCCACGACGCAGGCGGTTCTGCACCGTGTGCGGCGGCAGCGCGAGGGCCGTCGCGATCTGCCGCACGGGCAGACCCTGGTCGTAGCGCAGCAGGATGCACTCGCGCTCTTCCTCGGGCAGCGCGAGCACCGCATCGAGCAGCGTCTTGCGCGTGCGCTCCCGCGCGCGGATGGCCTCCGGCGTCGTCATGGCGAAGGCAACGCTCATTTTGGATGCCGCCCGGGCGGCCACACGGCACGAGGATGCGTTCGAGTACGTCTGGCGACAGACCGCTGGCCCCCGTGTTGATCTCGGGGGAGCTGGCCTGAAGAATCCGCAACTCCAGTTTGTTGTGCCCCGTCCGAAGGTCGAGCGAGCTGCTTGGACCGCACTTTGTGGCGCTTTGCTACGGCACCCCGACTTCTTATTCACTTACCCGCCTTCCTTGCCGGCAGGCCTCTCCCAGGAAGACCGCGCGCGTCTGAAGTTGGTGAAAGTCGCGAGAAAAACATGACGCTATGACCCGCCTCCGCGGCCCTGTCAGCCATCCGCAGGCCCAGGCTTGTCTTTCCGTTCCCCGGCCGGGCACCAATCACCGTCATCTCTTGGCGGCGGAAGCCACCCATCATCTGATCGAGTCGGTCGTATCCCGTGGTGATTGTGTTCTCGGTGATCGCGTCGGGCACCCGCACCCCCTGGAGCGAGGGCCGCGGGGGCCTCGACGCGAGCCTCGACGGGATCTGCTACGACGGCACGATCCAGGCGACCAACCGCACCGACCTGTTTTATTTTTTTTTATTTTTTTTTTAGGGGCAAGCGGGTTACGAGAACATCAGAGAGATATGCTTAATGGCTCATTCAAAGCTATTTCTCCCATCCACGTGTTTTTTATAAATTCTACCATCTGGAAGTGACATATAGCAAAAAAAATGGAACTTTTTGTGTCATTTCTTACGGGATGGGGCTAGCAGGCTACCTGAACATCGTAAACCGATTTTTAATAGTTCATATCTAAATTCTTCCTATAAATTCCACTATCTGCAAGTTCCAAAGGGCACTAAAACCGTCCCGCTCTTTACGCTAAAGTTTTACTCTTTCTCTCAATCCTACTTTATTAAACAGTAAATAACTTTAATGTAAAGAGCGGGACGTTGAGGGAGTAACAGCCCCTTTCAAACACAAGAAAAGTAAAACTTTAGCGTAAAGAGCGGGACGTTGAGGGAGAAACAGCACCTTTCATACATAGAGTAATTTCTGTTCGTTGTAAGTTTTAATGTCGCTCCTATTTTCAGTTAAAAACTTTTTTTTTTCATTCAATTTCTGAACGTTGTGAATTAGTATATTTTGCTTGAAAATGCACTGAAGCGAGAAATGACAGTTTGTATTGATAAATGCTTCAGTAATCTTTATAGACAGCAATCAAGAACTTTCTGAAGCAAAGTTCCACCTCATATTTCTGACGCTATTTTTTACAAGGGGAGAGTTTGAAAAAAAAAACATTAAATAATAATAATCTAACTATCGAAACAAGTATTAGGAGTAAACAAGTATTAGTTATACATTTCATTAAGAAAAATGTGCATAGAGTCTGAAACTCGTGAATGCACTGAAACGAGAAATGACAATTGCAAATGCAACAAAAAGTACCTGCAACAGGTCCGAGTGAGGTAGAAGCCTGCTATGCTGCGCCGCGATGCCGCCCGCAAGCAGCAACAGGCAAAATAGAATCGTTTTTGTCGATAACATCGGCACGAACCATCAGAACCGGACCCAGAGGCGATGCCAAGGCGCTTTTTCAGGAAATTTTCGTTCAAACGCAAGAGCGTCAGCGAGCAGTGGTTCATGTCCCCGTTTCGGCACCTGCTGCACGATCAACGCTTGTGGGGAATTCGACGCCGCACGGTCGTGCCGACGTTGGTCAGGCGCCATGCCAGCAAGCCGAGGGCGATGTACAGCGGAAGCTTCATGATGAGCAGAAAGAACAGGTCGCCTTTGCTCGTTACTTCCATCGCGGTTGTGTTGCGGGGTTTGAAGTAGCGTGAACCCTTGGGGACGTCGGTGACGCTGAAGTAATAGATAACGCTGTAGACTAGGCTCATGAGCCCCGTCACGGCAATCGCGTAGCGCCAGCCATCGTCGCCGCCGAACCAGAGAGCAAGAGCGGGCAGAGTGAAAGCAGCAGCTGCGGAACCATACTACTTCAAACAAACCAAATTAATCATTTCGAAGCAACTATGAAAAAGTTATGCCAGCTTAACTTGTTACTGGGACAGGGTGTCTTGACATCACTTTAATTATGCAAGCAAGTCTTCTCATTTCTTTTGGCTAGTCTTAGCCTAGATAGCTTGACCAAGAGACGAAATACCAAGGATTTTCCAAATTAGACAAAAAACAATTGCCAACGGGTTCCAAAACAGGCAAGGTTGGCCAATTGTAGTTTAACATTTGACCCAAGTTAATTACGTCGACCAAACCAGAGTTTCGCAGAAGGCGCCCCTGCCGCATCCACCGAAGAGGCGATGCTGACTCTGTTTGGCGACGACGACGGTGCCAACGCCGAGGAACTGGCGGAGCTGCTGCGTGCCAATCACCGACGGTGGGGTAACTACCAAGGCATTTGCGGCTCGGCACTGATGGAGATGGCTCGTGACTATCCCGAGCTGTATCAACAGTTCTTGGAAACCGAGCAGGCACTTGACGATTGGTTGCAGTCCCGTGAGACGGACGATTCATCCGGGGATCATGACGATGCGGAAGCATCGCGGCGACGAACTGCGTCCCGAGAAGCGTCTGCAGGAAATTGAGGCTGGCGCGCTAGCAGAGGTTCTGGCCATCAATTCGATTGGCCCGGCCCTCATCGCCAAACACTTTCTGCCCGCCATGAGACGCGATGCAAAAACCGTATTTGGCGTGCTGTCCGCAAGGGTTGGCAGTATTGAAGACAATCGCCTGGGTGGCTGGCTTTCCTATCGAATGTCGAAAGCTGCGGTGACCATGCTGGTGCGCACGGCGGCGATTGAGCAGGCGCGCTCACGACCCTTTAGCCTTGGTTCGGTCAACTTATTACTATTGAGTGTCTGATATTTCATATTTAGCTTACGCTGAAGAGATTTTATAGATTACCCGATCGAAATCTTCGTTGTCTAAAATGGTCAGTATCATTCGTGATTCACTTAGTAAAAATGATTGAATTTTAAATAGAGATAAATACCAATATTTATATTAATTCCTGCACATCGTGATTCACGCCCAAATGCTCTGATTTTAACGTTCCTATCGTTTGTTCTTTGAATGGGCTGGTATATTTGTATGCTCCAGCAGGCAGCTAAGGATTTGGATTTGCTGGCTTTGTTGTATTTTCTATTTCTTCTTGATTTCGTGGAGTGGATTGACTATGCTACCGAAGATAAATATATCCAATATATATATATATATTATAAACACTCTTTTTTTCCTTTTTTGTATAAAGTCTATCTTTTCTTTTCCCTGTATTTAATATATTTCGTTTATTTTAGGTGTGTTTGTTTCTTTTTTTTTTCTGATGATAAGGGTTTTCGGACCTGCAGCCGAAAATCTTCTAAATTATTTGATACTCTCTGTAGGAACGGTTCCTTTCAATGGCGCCGGTCGAAGCCTTCCTGGCGGGAGTCCACTAGCAATCGCTGCAGCCTCGATCGCAATGGTGCCCGAGCCGCAGAACGCATCAAGGAACCCCTGGAAAGGTGGAACGACATGGGTATTCTTTCTTTGACTTCCTTTAACTATAATTGGTTTCCATCCCGCAGCGTGCAACAAAGCGAAGGCAAGGTCCTCACGGAGAGGAGCTTTGGCTGTTTCCAAACGATAACCACGTTGGTGAATTGGAGTAGTCGACGTGTCGATGGTTGACGATGCTCGGTGGGGAGAATTGATTCATCCAGAAAGCCGTCGAAGAAGATGAGAATCTCCAAAAGATGGCACGAGGTTCGGCTCAACTCTACACGTTCCCGCAACGAAAGCATGAGTGAGTAAGGATGGAGGAGAGTGCCATGGATGAACAAGCATACCCCTGAATGCTGCAGTGAACTTGCGCGTTGTCAGGTAGAAGAAGCCTGCTTCTCTTTGGGCAGAGTGAAGATGTTTGTGAAGGCTAAGGCTGTACCTCAGCACCTCCGCTGCCACCGACCAGACGACTCCAGCGAGCAGAGTGCCGCGGAGGAAGCTCATGAAGAGCTGTCACGTCGTCTTGCGGAGGGGGAGGAGGTGCTGCAAGTGGGGCTTCCCTTGATCACGGTCCTGTTCCGGACCTTCAAGAATCTTGTCGACGAGCATTTGGAGGCGGATCGACTCGTGTCGAGGGCACTCCTATCCGAGCAGCGCAAGGTGTTGCGTGCGTTGATCACTGAGCATGACACGACATCGTCAGAGGTATGTGTGTGTGTGTGTGTGTGTGTGCTGTGATGAACACGAAAGAGCGAGGGATTGCGGAGGGGACAACCCATTTTATAATACAGAGTAATTTCTGTTCGTTTTAAGTTTTAATGTCGCTCCTTACTTTCAGCTAAAAAAATTAATTTTTTTTTAATCAAAAAAGAGAGAAGGACTTAATGAAAATCACAACATAAGATTCAGCGTATCAGAAAACCATGTTGTAGAGGTTTCAAGCTTCTATATGCAAAATAGGAATTTTGTTTTTTTGCCAGTAGGAAAATCAGGGATGCGTATTTTTTTGTTTTTTTTTCTTTTCCCTGCTCGCTACCTTTTGAGTTTTCTCCTCGGCTACGGATCTTGGGAGCAGGTTCGGGGAGCGGTGGCGGTGGAGGATCGAAACTTCTTCGGTACAGGGCACCGTTTGCGAGGAGAGGGGCGAGCCTCGTTCAAAGGGGAGCGGGGGAGTCTGGAGTATCTGATCCCGTATGCGTTCCTCGAGCGAATCTCGCAGGACTTTTCTGCGTTCTACGAGCGACGCGAGCAGCGGGTCTTCACGAGTCAGGAGTTCGGCGGGCAGACAGGATTCGGATTCGAGCTCGCGGGGGAAGGTGGAGAACTGGCAGAGAACCGATGGCAGGCCGCGCACGCCACAGAGTCCTCGGGCAAGCAGCCGATTGTACACGACCGAGAGCCACCGCATTCGCCGTCCATGCTGTGTATGCCTCCCTCACTCCCTTGGCTGCTTGCAGAAGCCTTGCATTGCCTGGAAGCCCTACCAGTCGGCCAGGGTTGTCGTCGCCGTCCTCTTTTACCGTTCGGAGTCCGAGTGCGCGCAACAGGTGTGCGGGAGTTTTTGATGTGCGCTGACCCGTCCCATCCACTCTTATTTTCTTTACAATTTTCAGTTTTGTCAGAATGCCTAAGAAGAGGAAATTTGATCCGTCTTTGTCTGAGATGAGGATATCATAAATGCTGCTATAATTGTCCACTTGAAAGATGGTATACCACTCAGACCTGCAGCTACACTGTACAATGCTAAGAAGTCAACACTTTGTTGGTATTGTAAGCTATTTGCTGCATCATTGGAGGAAGAAAAAATGGCATTTTGCTTCTCACCTGGCTATATTATGAATAAAGTATTCACTTCTGCAATGGAAGATTCCTTCTACCTACTCGAAAAAACCAGAAATTAAAAAAAAAATTAATTTTTTTAAGTCTTATGATGATTACTTTAAAACCTAAAATTTTAATATAAACTCTTTCAGATTTTCCACCATATACTATCTGCATAAAGTCAACACATTGTGCAGACAAATTGTAAAGCTTATGAAATATGACTGATTCTCTGTTTGTCAGGTTTAGGAACGAATCAAGATCAATTCAAAAGGCATTTGGGTCAGTAATAGCTGCATTTTTTTTCAGTAATAGCAAGTAATCAGAAATAATAAGGGACACAGGTTCAAGCGACTATTTCTAGAAAAGCTCTTTATCAAAAATAGATAATAGTACGGATTATGAAGGCTGAGACACCTATCGCAGGTTGTAATGCCTGAAGCATTGCTGACAAATAGTCGGTCACGATAAACGTGCCATCTCAGTTATTTGTGGAATGAATCGCCTCAAAATTTTTGGTTTTCAAGCTATTGATTCAAAGACTTTGTAAAGAGTTTGGATAAACTTCTTCTGGTCACGAATAAGTTTATTTTGGTTTTACTAATTCTCAGCCTGCTGTGTCGTGACATGTACGGCGTGTCCGTGTCCCGTCTGACCACCGACCAGCAGAACCCGGCCCGACCGGAGACCCCATGCGCGCAACGCCATCGATGCTTCTCAATTCCGTCGCCCTCCTCGCTGTTCTCGTTCCGGTCGCGCGTGCGCAACAAGGCGCTCCCGTGACTCGTTCCGAGCGGACGGAGTGGCGCGAGACGTCGCGGCATGCCGACGTGCTGGCGTTTCTCGACAGCCTGGACGGGCTACCGCGGGCGGATTTGCTCCGGCGTAGCTCCATCGGAAAAAATTATTCAAATAATTATTTCTTTTTCTTCGCTTGATACTAATGCGAATCGAATGGACGAACATAAAAATACGTGCTTCAATAAAAAGGAAGAAAAAATATCTTGAGCACGTTGTAATAGAAGCAATAAATGATAGAAAGAAAACGTTTCAAACCTATTGAAAGGTGAAGTTGCTGTCTGAAGAAACACGCTTCCTATATACAGCGATCGAACCATATACATGATGGTGTTGCAAAATCCTGATTCAAACTTTACGGCTTCACCATTATTGTTAATATCTGATAAATTTGATATCTCCCAATTTTGATTGGACATCTATGAAGAAATAATGAGCGTGGGGGGGGGGGACTGGTCGCTCTCACATTACTTTTACTCTTAAGAAAGCTGTAAAAAAAGCACTGCTTTGTAAAAGTTACAGGCCAATCACAGTTTTGCCGTTTTTGAGCAACGTTTTTGAAAAAGTACTACAGCCTCATATTATTTCAAATACTCTGGTGGGAGACAAAAAGCTTAGATTCAGAAGTGTAGTGGGCTCTAGACACGCCCATAGGCTACTAAAGAGTAATTGTTTGGGGTAAGTTTTCAGTGGGATTGAATTGTCTAAAAGATTTAATGTCGGTCCTTATTTTCAGCAGAATTTTTTTTCGTTTAATAAGGTTGCATAGCTAGTATATTTGCATAAATATTAATGTGGAACATGCTAGGAAGTAAAAAGGATCCCTGATTTTCGTTTTTTTTTTAAATTATATCCTATTAAAAACGAGCTCGGATTAATTATTATTATTTTTTTTAATCGCAGTATAAAGCGAATTTAAAACTTTAAACTAATAACTTTTTAAAGTTAACCGAAACTCTAAAAAGTGAAGTTTTGATACCAACAGATATATGAAAAGAACCAGCTTATAAAGTTGATTCTAAATGTATAAGTTTCATTAAGTTTAGTCTAATAATCAAGGCCTACGAGCCTGAGAAAATTTGCCTGGTTTTTGAAAGAAGGAGAAACATCCCCCAAAATTCAAAGAATCTAATGAAAATAATATTGTTGGATTCAGCCTATCAGAGAACTCTTTTCTAAAGGTTTTAAACTCCTATCTGAAAAACATTGGAATTTTGTATTTTTGCCAGGTCTTTTAAGGAACAGAATTGAGATGGAGAAGTGACAATGTACGCCCGTAAGAGTTCGCCCCCTTCCTATAAAAAAGCAAATGATTTATTAGACCACACCTGCTTTTTCCAGTAAACAGAAAAAACTAGACCCCTTTTCATCCCAACACTTGAAGAGGATGTGCAAGCGAAAAACCCTTGATGTAGGAAATTGAGCCATTGGCACAGTTTAGTAAGACAATGTATTATTTATTGCAGGTTAGTTCGGAATTTCACGGTATCTTTGCTAAACACCGTTTCTCCCTGAGAAAGGGTTTAGGTTAGGAAAATGAAACTTTCAGGGATGAATCTACAGACTAAAGTATGTCTCAGGAAAATATTTTGCAGCAACTACCTCTGCTCCTTCTCCCTCTAGATGGCCCTTACCTTTGATGACCTTTAAAAATATGTGTATTATCAAAGTGAGACCTTGCAAAATAGATCTTCAGCTTAATTTCAAGCTTAATTTCATGATTTCAAGCTTTGCTTTGGGCCATTTGCTTGTTTTGTTTTGTTATTTGTATTAACAAACCCATCTTTCTCTCTGTTGTGTCAGAGCGAAAAAGCGTCGATGAAGCGGCACGCTTTTTAGGCTTTGATGACTGAGAGGGAACCGCGCTAAAGCTAACCTACGTGAGGTCCAGTCCGGACAAACGATTGTTCGAGCGCCACTTTTTCAGCAGATTGAAAAACTCGATGGGCCCGCCGCCGTAAAAGTTGTTTTGCGGCTGCACGTTCACGTGTCCTTCATTGTTGTAGTATCCCGGTGTACAGGCCTTCTGAAAATCCTCGGTGAGCCTGGCTTTATCGATAATGGTTTGTACCCATCATCCCGATCCCTCCAATCTATGCGTTTTCCATGATTTTAGGTTCCCCCACCCCAAACTCCCTCCAACGTCACCAGATCCGGTTGGGATTTAAAATAAGAGCTCTGAGACACGATGTCCTTCTAAACATCAAATTTCGTTGAGATCCGATCACCCGTTCGTAAGCTAAAAATACCTCATTTTTTCTAATTTTTCAGAATTAACCTTTCCCCTCCCCAACTCCCCCAAAGAGAGCCGATCCGTTCTGGTTATGTGGATCGGGATGGCGGCGCGTAGGAGAATACATGGAAATCTTCTTCTCCCAAGACAAATCCCTCCATGGAGAGTTTCCTCCACATAACCCCTCTTCTCAACCCCTCCTCCCAACCAAAAAATATCCCTGAAAACGTCTGTACACTTCCCAATAACCATTACTATATGCAAACACTGGTCAAAGTTTGTAACTTGCAGCCCTCCCACGGGGACAGTGGGGGAGTAAGTCATCCCCAAAGACATAGTTATAAGGTTTTTCGACTATGCTGAATAAAATGGATATCTCAACATTTTGATCCGACGACTTTTGGAACACACGTCAGAAGATCAACCAGCGTATCAGGGCGTACTGTCGATCTAGTGGGGCATCACACCAAGTAGTGTACCGGAAGGCGTACAATCAGTTTTACTACGATAAGGGTGTAAACCTGAAGACGCGGGCCAAGAACAGGAAGATGAAGGCCATTGGGTACGCTGAACAGGACGGCTTCATAGAGGACTTATGGGGTATCGTGTGTGCTATCTGCCCGCTGCCTGATGATCTTAAATTACTAGCATAATAACCTACTAATAAATTGCAATGTGGCCCCGTAAGCTTTTGATATATCTTCTAGTATCGAAATTCCGATTTTTAGAGTTTCATTTACTATTGAGCCGGGTCGCTCCTTACTACAGTTCGTTACCCCGAACTGTTTGATTTGTTGGTATGAAAATTCTTTTTTTATAGTTATGGTTACTATTGAGCCGTGTCGCTCCTTACTACAGTTCGTTACCACGAACAGTTTGAAAACGTGGTATTTTACCATTTTTGCCAGAAGACAGATCACGGATGAATGTTTATTTGTTTTTGTTGTTGTATATTTCCCATGGGGGACCGCATTGGATTTAGCATATAAGAGCCATACAGTAAAGGTTTCAAGCTCCTATATACAAAAATGATGAATTGTAATTTTTTTTTTGCGTTGAGCAAGATAATTTATTTGGTCTAGTCCACCCTGTTGTTCCCTGCTTCCATCTGTCTGTCCCCCCGTCTATGTGCCTGGCCCAGTCTTTCCATTCCAAAATTATTGCCCAAAGTTGCATTTTTAGCCTTTTTAAATTGCGAATGTGACAATTTCTCGAGTCTATGTATATGAAAAATGATAAGACATAAGATTTAATGTAATCAAAATTCCTTTTTTTTAAGTTTCGCTTGCTATTGGGCCAAGTGACTCCTTACTTACAGTTCTTTACAACGAACTATGATTATTATATGACTTTATTTAGGCTCATCTCAGGTTTTAATTTGGCTCTTTACTATGCTTTAAAATACTTCTTTTTCAGAAAATATTCTTTTAAAATAATAGCAAACGAACACCCAAGCTTTTTCAAGAGGGTGTACAGTAACAAGAGGAGAATTGTTATATTTTTTTTCTACATTTCTCGAATCTAATTTGATTAAAAAAACTATCAACGTCATCTAGCATGTGGCGACACTTAGCTTTTTTCAAGCTCCGTAATCATTTTTCTGTCAGGAATTGATATTTATTAATACCCTATTTTTATCAATTACACTAGTTAACTTAATTATTCTTATTACTGCACTGAAAAAATACCAAGTTTTGTCAAATGCTAGATAGGTATGATAGTTTGTTCTTGTCGACACTAGCGTCAGTTTTCATTCTCTATAAGTTACCCAAACTCTTTGGTAGGTTCCTTCAGGTTACACTTTTTCCCTAATATTACATGCCTTTTGCTTTAGCAGTTTATGTTCATATATCATCTCATTCAATTTCTTAAGCTGTTATAGATAGCAAATACCTCTTTCCCAGTTTCTAACCACAAATCACAGTTCAAAATTTCATTTACAATTCAATGTGATTCTCGCTGTCGTTGATTCCATGCCTTTTTCTTTAGCTGGTTGTGATTCTCACTTTCACTAGTTTTCTAATTACATTTATCTGTGCTTCATTTTCATCAGCCAATCCCTTAAACATTTTAAATGACCATAAATTAGATTGTAGATGATATGGTGAACGACATGAAGGATAAGCTCAAGTTTTGGTAGAACTTAAATCTGTAAGTTCTATTTTTTATGGCTAAGATACAGACTGAGGACAAAAACAAGCACAACACCCTAGGTTGTTTCACCAGTCATCTTCCCAATCGTCCCAGGCTGAATTTGTTGCCTTCCACGAGTGCCACCCATCACTCTCCTCATTTTTCTTTCTCTTCTTTTGATTCTTCTTTTCTTCCTCCTCCTCTACGCGTTCATCAACTTGTATTTTCAAGCTTCGCATCCCTTCACGCTGTGCCTAAAAGTTTTACTAGATTCAAAAAATTTCGAGATGTTGATGCTGATGGAATCATTTTGAGAGATAGATTTGAGGTGACGTGACAGTAGAAATATATGAAAGAATAGAAGCCAGATTCTGCATATTTTTTCTTCAATATCTTATGTCTAAAAGTGTCACGTGATTCCAGCAATATCAAAAAATTGGGAGTCATTTTGAGAGACAGATTTGAGGTGACTCGACCGTAGAAATAGATAAAAGAGTAGAAGCCAGATTCTGCAAATTTGTTTTCAATAAATGGAAAATATCTCATATTGCTTTTTTTTTTAACTTGCTACTTTTTACCTTATGTATTTACATAACACTACCTAGCCCTGTGATAATAAAAATACAGCATATAAAGCATATAGCCTATGTAGCAATAACCTGTAAGAATGCAATCTACAAAATTATAAAATATGATTGCAAATTATATAAGGCGTCCATTGTGTTTGAACCACCCAAAGATTATGCACAGAAAATGTTATAATCGATGAGGTAGCATTTCTACCGCCTGGTATAGATCTGAGAACACCACTTATTTAATCTTTGAATGTTTTAAAATTAATACAGGTTTTAATTTTGACTCACCGTACATGAATAATTAAAACGAAATTTGCATATTACTTTAATTTTTTTGGATAAATGGCTTTTTCAAAATTTTGACTCCACGATTTTGAGAAAAAAGGGGGCAGGGGAGGGGGCCTAATTGCCCTCTAATCTTTTTGGTTACTTAAAAAGTCCACTAGAACTTTTAATTTTATTTTAAAAACGTCTTTTATTAGTAATAAATATACGTAGCTTAAAAATTAACTCACGCATACTGAAAATAAATTGTATTTCGATTAAAAAATTAAAGAACATCTTGAAATTCAGGTAACAAAAAACAAGGTATCCAGCCACTTTACCAAACTGAAAAAAATCGAGTAAATTTAGGTGGAAAAAAAAAATCGAGTAAATTTCAGATATTTGGTCAATGAAGAGCAAGGTATTCGTAAAGCCATTTTACTGAAAAGAAAACCATGAAAATTTTGGGAGAAAACATGCGAAAAATCCCTTAAATTCAGGTAACGAAAATAAGACATCCGTAAAACCACTTTTCCAATGGCTTTCTCATAGTTTTGATCGAATGATTTTTAAAAGAAAAGAGGGGGGAGGAAGCCTAGCTGCCCTCCGATTTATTGGTTACTTAAAAAGGCAACTAGAACTTTTAATTTTTTACGAATGTTTTTATTACTAAAGGATATACGTAACTTATAAATTAGCCTACGTAACGGTCTTTGGTATTCTCATGTTTTTATTACATATATGAGGGGTTTCACCCCCTCGTTAGTACCTCGCTCTTTACGCTAAAGCTTAAATTTTGTCTCAATTCATAAAGAATGTTGGTGCCTTTTGCATAAATTCACCCTTTGCAAAAATTGATCAAAATTCTTGATCAAGCTTATCTTTACCAAAATTTGTAATTGCTTAACAACTTATATTTATTCTTCGACGTTCTTTTAGCTTGATTTGTATATTTTATTAGAAAAATAATTTCAAGCATTTATAGAAAATTTTGTTGACGACAATTATAGAAAATATCTATGATTTTTACAAATGTTTGGTCTCGTTTTTTTTTTTTTTTTGTAACTTGAGTTTTTAACTTTATTTTTTTTTTCTGTTTAAAGAACATAAGAGAGACAAGAGAAACAAAGAGATACGTGATAGAGCAAAAAGGGGAAGGGACAGGCCAGGATTTACGCATAGGCCCCACAGGTCCGAGCCTAGGGGCGTAAAACAACCCACCAAGGAATTTTTCTTTACTAAAATAGGACTGATGTGATTTATTGTCAAAGTGCCATGAGCACTTTGCTGCTGTTCAGCCTATTCACATTAAGTCATTTTAAAACAACACAGAATTACGTGGCCACTTATAAATTGTCAGATGTCTCCCAAGAATGACAGTTCATCCATCATCTATCATCCATCATCTATCATCTATCATCCATCATCCATCATCCATCATCTATCATCCATCATCTATCATCCATCAATCATGGTATTGGCTCCGCCAGGTTAGCATAAAGGCGTATTCAGAAAAACAGAAAACCGGCAGGTTTTCTACGGATTTAAATAGAAAAAAATGTTTTGACAACAAAAATCTACTTTTTTGTCGCCAAGTTGAATCTTATTTTGACAACAATCCACTTGTGCTATCTTTATGTTTATCAGTGTGTTACTGAATTTAAGGAAATCGAATCTCCAGTGCCTTCTTAAGAGTCAAAAGTCATCAGAGGGTCACTGCCCCCCTCGCCCTTTTTCCCAAAATGCATCCAATAAAATTTTGAGATAACCATTTAATTAAAATAGTTCAAAGGTAAGATAGCAAAAACTCAGTTGTCGACAAAACCCCCCAGAGCCCTGAGGCAAGTGTTGTAGTTTTTATGGAAGCAGTGGTAGTGTAAACTTCAGACGGGGCTCATTTGATCGGAAATCGAAAGTTCTAGTACCCTTTTTAAGAGTCAAAAGTGACCTTATATGTACTATTGTCCAACATTATGGCTATCAACATTCTCTTCTTTTTGCTTCCCTGTTTTCCACATACATATTAAATTAGTATCGGAGGTGACAGGCCAGCTTATTATTAATTTATTGAATGGTCAATCCACATACATCTTTCTTTCCTCTTGTTTCATTTTTAAGTATTTTCATGGACTCCTCCCTAACTTCTTCAAACAATTATATCTTTTATATTCTGAGCTATGAAATGAATCTTGTGTTTCTTATTCTTTCAGAAATGAAATGGATATTTTTATCCATCCATGCGTCATTCCTAGGGCCAGTAGAACTAAGGTAGACAGTCATATAGTTAAAATAGTCGTAGAACTTATACTTTTCCAAGTATATTTTTTTCAAAGATAGATAAGGATTAATGCTCAAAAATGACATTAACAATTTAGGACGATTGATTGATGCCAGGTGAATTGACATATTTATACTGACACCCACTTGAACGTGTTCCTTGTGCTTAAACAAATAACGAGCCAGAAAAAAAGCAAGTTATAAACATCCTCCTCATCTAGAGAGTGTTAGACATCCAAGATGATTCACTTTCACTTTCAAGTTTAAACTAGCCAGCTGTTTATGAACAAAGCAAACATCTAATTTTGCTTACAGGTAACATTACCCATCCTATAAAGCATAGCATAATACTCCATGAGCCCTGCAGGCAGTAGGGCAAGGTCTGTATTCTATATTTATTAAATAAATATAGAATGCAGACCTTGCCCCACTGCCTGCAGGGCTCATGGAATAATACACTTTGCTCTATAGGTAATGTTACCTGAATGCAAGACCACTTTACACACTTTTAGTTTGTCTGATTTTCACCTTGATTGGGATAAGTTTTGCACCCTCAGTAAAACTTGTTTTTTTTTCCAGCCAACTGGCTAGGATTTTTCTTATCCCTTACCTTTTTTCTTTGTTTTTGATACCTTTGACAACAGTACCTGTAACAACATTAGAAATAATCACCTAATCCACAAACATTGTCATTTAAAAAATGGGCGCGTTTCTGACAATGTATTTTGAAAGAGGATTTTTCTATATTTTTTGTCCAATTTCTATAGGAGCCTTTCACGTTGGTGTCCAGACGCTTAAATTTTTTTTTTCAATTTTGAAAACTATAATGCAAGATGTAACTTTTCTGCAAGTTTTATCAGTCTTTGATACCTGAGTGAGAAACAGTTTGCAATAAAATAGAAAAATTATATTCATTAAAACACAAAACTAGACCTGCATTAATTTTCAACCCCCCAGGTTTGAAATAAAAATTTGGATTTTTTTTAATTGATAAGATAGAATTTTGTCTTGCCCTTCAGAAAATGTATATATAATAAGATTCTTCAAGAGTTAGAAGCTAAAAACATAATATAGGTGTTCGCCACCTAGTAGCAGAGAAAAAAGTGCCGTTCTTTTCAGTTCGCCAATCTTTTGTCTTTCACACCACAGAAAGAAATCCTTCTGCTTTAATTTTGAAAGGATCTCTTTTCTTTCTTCAGTTCTCTCTCATGCCACAGTGAGGGTCTCCTTTCCGTTATATTGATTCTTGTTGAACTACAATACGTCCATATTTCCCGCCATGGTCGGAACGAAGGTTTTTGCTCTCTCTTTCTTGCCCTCATTGTTTTCACTCGTGATTAGACTTAAATCCATGTCTTCATGGAGTGTGCACATTCCCCTTTTGTGAAAAAAAGCGTCGTATCGGGCATATCCTTGCCATAAGCCCTCTTTTAGCTAGACTCCCCTTTATCCGGTTGGATCTCCTCTGAAACCATGACCAAGTCCATCCTTGTTTTGTTTTAGCAGTCATTTTGGACCTTTATCGCTGGGACTGTCCAGATAAAGTTTGGGTAATGTCAGGCTTGGGAATCATATGGATATAAAGATTCTGATAACATAGAAAGAAACTGCTCTCCCCCCCCCAAAAAAAAATGTTCAAAGTGATGCTGCCGAGAAATCGGATGGCACATAATCAGTGCTTTGGCCAGTAAACGGAAAGAACAAGTCTTGTAAAACATTCAAGTACTCAATCGCCCTTTTCGAGGTCTTGAAGCTGCTCGGAAGATAATAATTATCTCATAGAGCACATGACGACCAGGAGAGGCTTGAACTTTTAACAAAGCCAGGAAAAATCACAGAAAATTCCTTGAGGTCATACTTTTGCTCTTAAAATATGACGTCCCTCTTAAGGAACATCTGGAAAAAGCAATAGAGGATAGCAAAACGGTAATTAACTAACCAACCGAAGTGTTCTCGAATAAAATCAGAATAAAGCCTCCGAGTCTGGTCCCATGAAAATGCTGTGTCAAATTTTGGAGCTAAGGTGGAACAGTCCCAAAATTAGTTTCAAATTACTGATTGAGTAAGTTTTTCGCTTGAATGAGTTTTAGTAACGGTGATCATGTTCAGTAAAGTTTTCAACCATAAAGATGCATTAAAAGATGCTCTTTACATAACTAAAATACTGAATGTGCAAGTACATTTTTTTACATTATTGTCACTGAGATACGAAGGAATTTTTCGTAGGGGGAAGGAGTTTTTCATGGAGGGGGAGCAGGTTTCCCGGTATTGTTTAAGAACGATCAGAAATTAAATTAAAAAAAAAAACTATTTTTTCGACTGAAAGTAATGAGCAACATCAAAACTTAAAACGAAAAGAAATTATTAAGCATATGAAAAAGATTGCCCCCTCCGCAAGACCTTGCTTTTTATGCCTAAATTTTTGCTTTTGTCCTAATTCTTTAAGAACGATTCCTGCAACACAATGACAGTTTAATTAGAATAATGACGGAGCACCTTGCCCCCCCCCCTCAGATTAAGAAGCCTAAAACTGCTGCTGCCCTTTCCTTGCCCCTTCAAAGTTTGAGTCTCACATATATAAATTCAAATTTGAATCTTTAACTTACCAAGTTAGATTTACTTGATTAAACCTATACTTACCAAATAAACTTAATTGGTCCATTGTTTTGTATTACTTATGTATTATTGGAGTACGTGTTACTGTGCTGTTTTATGAGCATTAAATGGCAATTGTCGAGGCTTGCCACATCTTCAATTGTTTGTGGGGGAATGCCTTGGCGCGCCAGAGCGCGGCCTCCTCGGGTAGTTCGTACTCGTGATCGTAGTCGTGCGCCATCACCTAGCGGCCCTCGAACCTGGGCTCGCGGCCCTCGGACCACGCGTCGTAGAACTCGCGGTGGTCGTGGGCGCGCAGCAGCAGGGCCTGGGCGACCGCCTCGCTCTCGATGGCCGAGGAGAGGTCCATCGACAGCTCGCCGTTGAGCAGGCGCTTCGTCATGGAGTGCGCCAGGTTCGGGCCGTCGGCGAGACGGCGGGCGAGTGCCTGCGCCTCCGGCTTTCTCATACTTTTGATCTGTAAATTTTGATAACAAAAGGTAGAGGAGGAGGCCTAGTTGCCCTCGGCATTGTGGCGTATTGTGGTGGAGACGAACTCCCTAATATACGTAATAATTTCTGTTCGTTTTAGGTTTTAATGCTGCTCCTTACGTCCAGATGAGAAAAACTTTTTTTTATTTATTCTCTCATTGTTTTTTTTTAAATAATTCTAGAAAATCCTGCAGCCCCTTCTTCGAAATTCTGTTCCCTCGTGATACATTCCTCCAGGGAACCCCCCTCACTCGGAGAATTCTCTGCACAAATTCTAGAATTATTAAGCTATCGATCGCACAATTCTTACTGTCGGGATAATGCACATGCGGGGAGAAAATCAATCACTGGAAATTGGTTAGATTTGACACACACTTGTATGTTAAGTAATGGTTTAGAGGGTATTATTAGGGACTATTGGGGATGGTATTTAGCACTTTTTTTATGTAATAGAGTCTTTTGTTCTATTGGAACTTGAATACGCTATCAGAGGTGAAATAAAACCAAAAGTATCCTTATGGCTAGCTTATGAAAATTTTAAACTTGAAACTTTTAAACTATATTTTAAGGCGGAAACTTCAAAACTGAAAATTTAAAAATAAAAGTTCTACAAATAACTTTAAAACTGAAACTTTAAAACCAAACCTTTAAAACTGAAAAGTTAAAATGCAAAAAAAAAAAGACTATTGGTAAAACCTTCAATCTAAAACTGGAAAACTAAAACTTCAAAATAAGTTTCTAACAAAGATCTGACGCCGCAAAAAAAAGAAAAATAATAAATCTAAAGGTTTAAAAGTTAAATCTCAAATTATAATAGGTAGAATTTAATTTTTTTTTTTTTGCTAGAAGAAAGATCACGAATGCGTGTTTATTTCTTTTTTTTTAAATTGTTCTTCACAGGAGTGATTGTGTCTAACCAGTGGTCCTAGATAATCGGGAAAGGGCTCATTTGATCGGAAATTAAAAGTTTGTATGGCCTTTTTAAGGAACTGAAAACATTGGAGTGAAACTATACCCCTGTCACGTCCTTTTCCCTAAATTCATCCGATCAAAATTTTGAGATAGCCATTTTGTTCACCATAGTCGAAACGTCCCGCAGCAGTATTATTCTCGTACATAGCGCAAATCACTTTAATGTATTTTTCTGGTATACCCAGTAACACGTGTGCAAGGTGCTAACTTTTAACTGCGTAAAACTTGCGGATTTACAACTGGTAATTCCTCTGATATACTCTGGACACGCATTCTTTTTTTACTTTTATCTTTCATCCGCAAGCCTGGTTTCACGCTGCTCTTGTAATACATCGACGCGCTTTCTTTTGGTAATTTCTCTCTGAGCCGTAAGCCTAAACCCTTCCCCCTAAAGCAACACGTATCATGTCTAGATACACAAGAGGTCCTAGTGATTCCATTATGTGTTTTTTTCAGACTCAAAAGGGCTGACGCACAATAAATACAAGACAATCGTTAAAATGCTTAAAGAGCAGCACACACGAAGTGCCTTTGGAACAGGAAACACGAATAACTTTGAAAAAGCTTCCTCAACCTTTCCTACTTCACTGACTAAAATCCAAGCCTCTTCTGTTATACCGTCGAAATTATGCAGAATCAAAAGAAACAAAAGTAATATTATAATTCAGAGCTTTGGTGATATCCTTCTGTTTTTTACTTCAGAGCTCTTCCACTTCAATAGTGGCACCAAAAGTGTTGGTTGTAGTGCTAGATCGCGCTTAGGAGTGGTAGAATTGAAAAAAAGCACGTAGATATGAGCAATAGTTTTCAAGTGAGCCATTAAACATAACTCTTATAAGTTGTGCAAGCCCAATAGCTCAGCTTCTCCAATTGAGACATGACACCAAAAGTGCCATTCTTAGTTCCATTTGGAACTTGCAAATTGTGGAATTTATAGGAAGAAGGTAGACATGAGCAATATTTTTTATGAATAACCCTGCGTTGCCGAGGCCGTAATTTGCGCCTTAGAAATTCCGATTTTCAGTCAAGCGTGCCCTTGTAGCTTATCAGGCGACAGGCCGCTTTTCGTAAGTGGCGGTTTTCGGTGGTAGGATTAGCAGTGCTTCCATGCTTCACCACCTTTGAAATTTCCGAGCAGGAAATCCAGGAAAACACGGACCTTGGCCGAAAGGACGTTAGATTTGGGATATAACAGCCAGAGAGCCGACTGGTCGCGCACGGTCCAGCCAGGCAAGACGTGAACGAGGCGGTTGCGAGGCTTGTTTTTAAACAGCAATCGACAAATATAGAAGGCTATCTTTAAAACATGAAATGTGGAATACTGAAATGGAATACTGAAATGGAATGAAATGGAATGGAATGAAAACAGAAACAGTATAAAGAGTACCTAGGAGACAACTGTTTTTTTGGGCATTTTCATTTCCAAAATACATTGCAAAAATATGAAGGAGGTGATGACTTCTTTCTCTAGTTTTTTTAGTTAAATCACAATGTTATTAGGTTATTTTAAATCTTATTGTTCATATAGTACCCACCAGCTGTACCACTAATTAAGAAGTATGAAACAAAGTGTCCATCAACATCACGATAAGACATAAATCCAGCAATTAAAGCAACAGATATAGGAACTAAATTTTCACTTTTAGAAATATAACTGCAAGTTTCAGAAATTGCATTTCCCCAAGCAGAACTTATAGAACTACGAGGTTGAATAACACCTTGTTGTGGATTTTGTGGATAAGAATATTCAGTATTAACTTCAGGCATTTTAAGGAAGGTTATGTTTGTTTAGTTGTATTCAATAATAATGAAAAAGCACCCTCCCCTAAATCCCCCAAACCAAAAAATCCCACTGAAAACGTCTTTACACTTCCCAATAACCATTACTGTATGTAAACAATGGTCAAAGTGTGTAACTTGCAGCCCCTCCCACGGCGACTGTGGGGGAGTAAGTCATCCGCAAAGACATAGTTATTAAGGTGTTTGACTATGCTGAACAAAATGGATATCTCAAAATTTTTATCCGTTGACTTTGGGTAAAAAACGAGCGTGGGAGGAGGCCTATGTGCCCTTCAGTTTTTAAGGTCACTTAAAAACTGTAATTTCATCCTTATCCAAATCATCCTGTATAAACTGGGCTACTGCTAAAATAGTGCGTTCTGTGGAATGGCCTTTACAAAACCGGAATTGGGACTTACAAAAAAAACTGTCATCTTCAAGGAAATTATCAATCGGCGTCAGTTCAACAGATGACATTGGGGGAGGAGTATGGATTGGTGAGTAGAGGGGGTGAAAACTTTTGCAGTCAGCAGAATTTGACGTTAAATTACGGGATACTTCTTCCAATGTCTTTCCACCTATTTTGGTGAAGTCAGTGTCTGCGCTTTATCCCAGAGCAAAGGGTACATTGTAGCAACATCATTTGTTTTCCATATATTGTACTTTCCATCTGAATTTTACGCGCATTATTTCATCACTTTATAATTCGATGAGGGGCTCTTGCAAAGATAATTCTATTTCGGCGACATTAACTCCGAAAGGAATTGAAACCCAAATCGGTATATCCATTTCGATTAGGTCACTATACCGATTCAAAATAATGTAAATTACAGCATAAATTGAATTCTTGAAATAAAGAGCGTTCTGAGTTGGTTTTCTTCATGTGCAGCGCCGTTTGATTTTGTACATTGGTCATGTCAACAGGGACTCCGTGTTTTAGCAATTCTTGAGCGACTTCATCAGTAGTGTGCCTCGCCGAAAGCATCAAGGGAGTCAGCCTCTCCTTGTTGAAGGATGCGGGATTGCCCCCACGGTCAATCAGTGCCTTGACCGTCTCCACGTGACCCCGATAGCTGGCTAGATGAAGGGGGGTGTTTCCTGCGTCGTCCGCTACATTGACGTTAATGTTTTTGGATTGAAGCAGACACCGGATCGTATCTAGATAATGAATGACTTACCTAGCCTCTAGTACCCAGACATATTGTAAATCATCCGCCCCTTATTTTACTTGGAATTTCAACAATATCATTTTTAACTGATTTAATCTGTGTAAAACATGATCACTATTATAGTCATAAACCATGTGACTTAACTCTTGATATTTGTAAATTCTATTTCTGACTCATTTCACCTCTTGACATTGAAGCAGTACTTAATACTTAACATTTCTGATGTAGTTACTTATTTACCTTAAATCACAGCTTGGAGTGAAATAAGGGCTTATGGAAATCCAGCCACGCGAAGCGGTCGCTGGTCGCGCGCTTCGCATTCCGGTTCAGGATCTTTTCGGCCTGGAACTTCTCCAGGCCCTGGCGAGTGTTCCGGAGGAGAGCGTGGAGCCGGGTCGCGACCTCGGGAGTCTCCGGGTCGAGCTTGCGGAGCTTCGAGAAGAGACGCGTGACCTCCTCCTGCTGGACCGGGACTCCCTCGAGTTCCCGGAGCTCCGGCTGGACGGCCCCGAGCAGGTCGAGGTCCTTCACCACCGACTCCTGAGCGAGCGTCAGCTTCCTAGGTGGTTGTCTGACAAGGATGATCTTGGGCAATGTTTCATCGTTCATCTGCAGAACATGTCCTATCCATCGCGAAATTTCTCTCATTATTGCCCTAGAAAGCGGGATTGGCCAACATTTTTTGTACAGCTTACTGTTTTATCCTTTCCTTTTCATTTGCACACATAGGACTGAAGGAATAGAAAGGGAGGGGGAGATAAACATCTAAACTGCCATCTCCAGAGTAGTATAAAACCAATCCAAATGATTGAAGTTTTTTCTAATACCAGTTTTGCGTATCTATGGAGGATTTTTCGAAATGAAAAAAAAATAAAAATAAAAAATGAAAAAAAAAGAAAAAAATAAAAAAACTTACTTGTGAAATGAGTCGAAGACTTTTGACAGTTGCTTCATATACACCTTCAAGTCGACGAACTAGGCCTTTGTGTTTCTTGCTCCGGGTATGCCTTAAAAAAGACTGAAAAAAGGACATAATTAGCCACAATAAAATTGTTAAGCTACATTTCCATAAAATAAAAATTGTAGAGGAAAAATAAAAGATCCTAAAAGCCATACTAAGACATAGAGCTCCATCGTCGAGTCCGCGATCATCCACTGGATGCCCTGCTTCTCCGCGAGGAGCGAGCCATGGGCATATCGATCGAGGGAGCGCGCGACCATCATCTCGAGCGCGGTCTCCGCCTGCCCGATCCAGCGCATGCAATGGGCGAGGCGCGCGGGCCCGAGGCGCGCCTGGCCGAGCAGGGGGCCCTGCCCCGGGCCGCCGAGCATCTGCTCGTCCTTGACGCGGAGGTCGTTGATCCGGATCTCGCAGTGGTTGTGGCTGCCGCTCATCGTCGCGACCGAGTTTTCGTGCTGCATCGGCAACGTCCAAGTCGAAGGCCTTGACTCGGTTGAACTCGGCAAGCATTTGTGGAATAAGCACCGCATAATTGTCACGCCCATCAAGCACGCTGAGTTCGAAGGTCTCCGCATCACCCCGAATTTGTACACCACTATCGAAGAACTCGACCGCTTTGTGGATGCGATGGAGCATGCCATTCGCTACGGCATTGGGTAGTTGGGAACGGGAGAAGTGGGTGAATGGGAGATCTGAGGCGACGTTCTGAAAGGCAAAAACAATAGCATAGTCAGGTTTTATCAGTTTTCAATAATAATTTATTCAACATCCTCGAATGTGGAAGCTACTATTGATCTTTTTAGGCCTACAGAAATACAAAAAAATTGCCCTTTCTTGTGCTTCCACTTTCAACGATAAGACGTCCAACGCTTTAGATTTTACGCAAATAGTATACATATGCATTGTAAAATATGTTTCGGTTCCGTTATTACGGTTTTTACTTTCATACATAAAGGGGGAGACGTCTGGGACTTCAGATATTACCATTGAACTGTCCTATTTTACTTCAGAAAGGCCAAGATGTTGCTCAATTGCCTGCACACGTTGCTCTAAGTGCTGGACCTATTGATGCAATTGGTTGTAAGAAAGTTGGAGTAAAGCTCGCGTTTCTTGTGATTCTCCCTCAAGCTTGACATGGACATCTTGAATTTGTTGGCGAATAAACTGTTGTCCTTCCACCACCAAATCAAGCTTGTGATGCAGGTCTTCAACAAGAACCCCCGTATGCCGGCGTGTTTCTGTCAGGTTCGCCTGAACTTCTTCACGGAGTTCCAGTGAGGATTCATTGAGAGACGACCAGGCAGTTGTTGTTGAGCGGCTTGTCGAAGGGGAGGGTGCAGTCGAGGCGCTCGACGCGGATGCGCGCGGCCTTGTCGAGCTGCAGGCCGTACTGGTAGCCCTCGAAGCGGACGTTCCTGAAGTGGGACTCGGCCATCCCCGTCGTGACGAAGAGGCTGTTCAAGTAGATCTGCTGGTGGGTCGGATACTCATGCGTGAACTCGAGATCCTCGAGCACCCAGCCGGTCGTGGGCGTCCACTCCTGGGCCGTCTGGCTCCCGCCGGCGTAGTTGTTGAGCTTTTTTCTGCTATCATTGGACAGGAAATCTTTACTGTTAGGCAAACTTCTTTTGCCAAGAACGTCTGATAGAGATCTCTTAGATGCAGCTAAACTTACAACCGGCTTAGATGCTCTTGTGACGATGCAGGAACTGTCTATAGGCTTTGAAAAATTATCTTCACTCTTTTTAGCTTGGAATAAACTCGTTTCTTCTTCAGGAGGTTGTTTGCAGAAGCCGTCATCATGAAGATCAGTGTTTTGGGATGAGACCATGGGCCGAGTCGATTTCTCAGCTCAGTGTGGAAAACTATTTCAGGAATATAATGTTGCAAAAAAAAGATAACACAATATCCGTTGAAGAGGAAGAATTTGGTAAAACTGCTAACGTAGAATATTTCGATACGAAGAAAATCAAGAAACAAGCTAGGGCAAGACTTTCTCATTTGTTAGATGTGGAGCAACATGATGTTGTAAGTGAAATTAAAAAATGCAAGAAGTTTGTTAAAGTAATTGAAGATAGAATTGATATTTTGGAGATACTTGAAGAAGCATCAAAGAAACAAACAAAGAAAGAAAGGACGGCTTCCGCGGTGCGGCCACCCACTTCAATTAGCGCAATGGCGTGAATGGTTTTGTCGTCGCTGGGTGAACCTGTGATGATGGTGAAGCCCGCGATCACCCCATTGTTCACCAATCGATCAATGCGTGCTTTTGCCGTCGCGCGAGATATGTTTAAAGTCATTGCAATGGTGGCAATTGGCGTGCGCGCATCATGTCGCAACAATGCGATCAGTTTATTATCTAAGTCATCCATTTTGCAATTTGCTCACTTTTTAGCTTCAATCTGAAAAAAGATAGCATGGGAAGGTTCGCAAGGTTTAAATCTTATTCGTCCATTTTGGCACAGTAGCTATAGATGCAGGATGGCTGGAATGCCGAAGCTAAAAAATCAAGCAAGCATCCCACGGAAAACAAGGTGGCATGCTCATTCCTAATCAATTTCTTATTATACCTCGTTACGAATCTGCAATACATGAACAGAAGGATCTGCAATGTCAGGGACAAAGATACATGTACGAATGCAGCATTGATGAAGATGGAAACTACACCATGCTAATAAGATCATATCTTCCTTTGAATTCGATGACACATTACCTGGTCAGTCTCCTTAATACTGAATATAAATTACTTGACAAGCCATATACCTGGCTCAGTTTCCTTTTAATTGACATCCAAAAAAATTTGGATATGGTTAGTCATAATGTTCTAGTTGAAAAATTACTGAATGAATTTAATGTACCCCATTTTCTAGTCAATATTATTGTATCTTTTCTGTCAAATAGGAGTCAAGTTGTGAAGCATAAAAAGATTTACTATGATTCTCTGCCTATTTCTTATGGAGTTCTGAAGGGTATGCTTTTAGGAATCCGTACAACCCATCCGCGAGAAGACCGGTGGCTCAACCTTCAAGAATCCGCCCGACACATCGGCCTGGAAAGAAATCGATGCGGCCGGATGTGGAGGGTTGATGATCGGCGGTGCTCAGATGTCGCCAATGCATTGCAACTTCATGATCAATACAGGGCCGGCCACCGCCTACGATCTTGAATTGCTGGGCGAGACTGTCCGGGCCCGGGTGTTGGAGAAATCCGGCATTCGCCTGGAATGGGAAATAAAGCGGCTTGGCCTGTTTCGCGACGGGCAGAAGGCATTTATGACTCAGAGGAATTTAAGCCCTCTAAATCAATCATAACTTGCCAAGAAATGACACACAAAGATTTAACCAATTTGAAAATTGAAAAGGAACTCAGAACATCAGTACTATAGATAATCAGTAATATATAGAAAAATCAGTACTATAGGCATAAGTTCTGATAAGAAATCCAAAATTGTCAAAAGATTGATTTCTGTAATAATAATAAAAAAAGGTAAATAATACGGCATTAGACTTTACAGTCCCTACTGGCGGTACTTATCTCTGTTTCTTCACCGACTTCTACCATTTATGCATTTATAACTTGGATCAACTTTTTGTCTATGTTATGTACAGCCCAAGCCGTTTTGTGCCCCTCGATTTTAGTTATATTCATACATTCTCGTAAAAAAAAATATTTTTTGCTTTTTAGTCCATTTTGAAGCTTTTTCTCGCAAATTGCCTGTTGTTTACAAATAAGTTTCATAGTGAGAAAAAGGTCACTGTGATATAGGGTATCCGATTGCTTGACACTTCCAGGGATTTGCTGTCTGGGTCAGGAAAATTACTAATTTTATTGCCACTTATATTTGCGAGCGTCATAGGTTTCCCACCGCAGGTGTACGCTACAAAGACGGACACTAGTCATGGCGGCAAAACTGCCCAAACAAACACTCACTCGTTGTTGTCGTTGTTGTAGTAGTGGTGGTGGTTCTCGTTGGGGTTGTTGCAGACGATATAGTGGTCTCAGAAGTTGACGTTGTAGTATCCGTAGTGGTACTGGTCTCAGAAGTTGATGTTGTAGTTTCTGTGGTCGTACTTGTCTCAGAGGTGACCGTCGTTTCCGTGGTGGTTGTTAATCGATTCTTTGCAGCATATGCATCGCGTTTTCCGATGACAAATTGCAGTTTGTTTCTGGGCTCACCAATTTTGCGACATGTCCATAAGAAAATCTAGGCACAAAACAAGTCAAAAGGTCATATCTCTGCAGCTAAAGCATACGCTCAAGCTGAAAACTGCCGAGATTTGAATGGTAAGTAAACAGCACTTTTACCATTAAACGGAAAGAACTGATCTTGCGAAACATTCAAGTGCTGAATGGCATTTTCAAGGTCTTGAAGTTGTTGGGGAGACAAGGACCCCCTTTTTTCTCAAGACAAGCACTTTGGTAATGTAAACCAGCGAACTTACATTTCCCATTGCATCAGCCGCTATAACATATTTTAGAGAACATTTATGGTCTTCCAAGTTCCACCTCCAAGGAGCAGCCAATACCCCTCTCCCTAACTTTTTATCCCCTCCCCCATTTTCTGGACTTGAAATTTTTTGAACTTCGTTTTTTTTTAGACTTAGAATTTTAAAAGTAATGATTAGTAGGGGTTATGCATAAATTCGAAATTGATAGAGTCGTATATATTTTAAGTTCCCTTTAATGATAATTTCTGTTCCCTTTAAGTTTTAATGTCGCTCTTTACTTTCAGTTAAAAAAAGTTTTTTGTTTAATTTCTGAACGTTTCTGAATTAATGCATGTTTTGATTTTGGCTCGTCGTACATGAATAATTAAATCGAAATTTGTATATTAGTATTTTATTTTTTTTGAATTGTTCTCCAATTCTTTTTGAATGACCCCTGGATCACTAAGTCCGTTTAATTAGAATAAATAGTGCTTTTGAAATTTCTAAAAATACTTCAGCGTAAAAAGCTGCCACCGCTTCGCGGCCATTTTGGGCAAAGACCAGTTGCGCCGGTGTCGGATGCAGAAACTTTTCCATCAGCACCCGGTTCACGGCGTTGTCTTCCGCCACCAGGACCCGCAGCCCCTCCAGCGCGTCGAAACCGCCCGGCTGCGGTGCGGCAGCAGGTGTTGCTGCCTGCTGCGCCTTCGCAGGATCCAGGCGAAGCCGCACAGTAAAACAGGACCCCAGCCCCAGTTCAGACTTCACTGTGATACTGCCGTCCATTGCCTCCGCCAGGCGGCGGGAAATGGAAGTGTATTGTTTTGGTTGGGACTTTCTGCTTGGGGGTATTTACTACCGTGAAAAATTTTTGTAGGGAGGAAAGTTCCCGGGGGGTAAGCTTTTAAGGGGGAATTTTATTACTGGGAGAATTTGCCAACATTTCTTTACGAAATTCTTTTTATTTGTCTTACTTCGGCTTTGCCGACTAAATTGAACATGTGGAGATGTTCCCGAGGAAATTTTCAGCGGGGTTAGGATTGTCTGGCGGGATTTTCCACGGGGAGGGGATTTTTCACGGGAGAAACTCTCAGGGTGACCAGGTTCGCTCTCCAAAAAAAAAAGGGAGACATAAGGGACTTTACTCTCACTGAATATAATTCTTAGGCATCTTTTCTGGATTGCCCGTATAAAGCAGGTCTAACTTAGCTTGAGGAAATCTTGCTAGGTTAAATAGGCTAAATGACTTTACGCTGGTAGGCCTACTGGGAGCAAAATTATGCTTTCTCTGCTTTCTTCTATGCTTTCTTATCCCTAAATTTTGAAGTGCCTAAAATTGATTAGGTTTGTGAAAAAAAAGTCGCCAAACACCAGGATGGCTTTGATGTGTTCCGGTGTGGTACCACAACAGCCACCCACCACGTTCAGTAAACCGCTTTCTGCGAATTCCCGAATGATGCTGGCCATCTCGTCCGGTGTTTGATCGTACTCGCCAAGTTCATTGGGCAAGCCAGCGTTGGGATGCGCACTGACCGGAATGTTGGCGACCGTTGCAATCTCTTCGAGATGTGGCCGGAGTTCGGCCGCACCGAGTGCGCAATTGAGACCAACACTGAAGAGATTGGCGTGGCTAACCGAATTCCAAAACGCCTCGGGCCCCACAGTCCCCGTGGGAGGGGCTACAAGTTACAAACTTTCACCAGTGCTTACATATAGTAATGGTTATTTCGAAGTGTACAGACGTTTTCAGGAAGATTTTTAGGTTAGGGGGGAGGGTTGAGAAGAGAGGAATTTGGAGGAATTTTGGAGGAATTCCAAAAGGAATTCCTTTCTTTGGAGGAATTTGTAATGGGGGAAGAAAATTTTCATAAAGGGAGCGCAGAATTTTCTAGCATTATTTAAAAAAAAAAAACAATGAAAAAATAATAATGAAAAAGTCTAACGACTATACAGCATTTTTTTTTTGTTTTTCATAGTTTTGTTCGAAATCTCTAAGATAAATCGGGTGTAAAAACAGATTATTGTGCTTCGAAGAATCTCGAGCGGATTTCCTATTCCGATCTGGAGAAAATAAGCTAAACGACCAAGGACGAAATTTAACTTACCTCTGAAACTCAGTTTATCGTTAAGAGAAATTAGTAGATTAACAAAAAGAAAGAAACAGCTTACAAGTGAAAAAAAAAACTTTATTTAGTTCCCAAAAGAAAGAACGTATTTAGCTTATCTGGCTTCTATCCTGTATATTTTGGCCCTTTTCAGGTGTACAATGGCTATGTGAGGATGAAAAACTTTTAGGTTCAATTTCAAGGGAACAACCAAGGGTATTATTTCACTTATTGATTTTCAAGGGGCTTCAGAGGCCCAAGTATCAGCGACATTACCCTTTCTCTGTGCTGGCCATATGGCCAAAATATTGTAATCTTGTTAGTTAAATTTCCTAGACTATCGTTTCCTTACCAATGGTTTTTAAAACTACACTGCAATTTGCAATAAATTAACAGCTCTTGCAAATGACAATCATCTACCAATTCTTGATTTAAAACTCAAATTGGATAATCAAAAAAGTAAGGAAATAAACTTAGGTCTAGTATATAGATCTAAGTATGATGACAAGGCAATACTTGGAACATATGCATATTTCGACCACAGACGCACTGGATCAAACTTTTCTATAAGTGGTTTAACTGCTGGTGTTGAAGTTTTAAGTAAGTATATTGATGCTAGGGCAAATATCTATATACCGCAGAATAAAAGAAAAAAGCTGGCTCACAACAGCAAAAGAGCTTAACGAGAAGAATTTAGGCACCTCCCCTTTTTACTTTCCATGGAGGTTGGATCAAGCTTTGATCCCCTACCTAGAACCAAAATTAAAACAATAGCCATTACTTCCAAACTAAGTTTGGCAAACGTTTTTACGATCCCTATCGTAAAACGCGATACCCACGCTATGGGACGGGGGGGGGGCAACTGCCCCCAGATCCCAGTTTCCCCCCGGGCTAAAATTTCAGGTCTTCAAAAGTTGATCAAAACTAAGATAAGTCTACATTATTCTAGTATCCACAGAAAGTCGTTTATTAACTGCTCGTTCTATTCTAAATTTTGCACCCATTAAACTTTCTGCACCGAGGAATGACCTCTCAGTTCACTTCCTAAAACCACCTCTGCTACAGCTGCAATGATGTTGCAGTCCCTCTAAAAAGAACCAGGTTTTTTGTGTATAAGCCTACACTATACTTTAACCCAACTCCCCTCCATCCCTGGTGTGCAAATATATAGTCCAAAATATATCTTTCCTACGCATTTTGTCATGCATCACTCTTGTTTGGTCTGTCTACCCATAAATTGAATTAAGTTCAATTAATACTTCAACAGTACCACGTAAACGACAGAAAAATACCCAATAAAGCAATGGTTATCACGAAGACGAGGACAACGATGAGAATACACCTTTGAATCAAAGTAGTTTTTCGTCTCAATTATTCAAAAAAAGTCCTGATGTAAGTCGATTGTTTGATTTTTCTCGATGGTAAAGGAATTATTCGTTTGTTTAGTTACATAAAAATGCTGGAAGTATTCTTCGAATTAGTGTGAAAAATTTTATGTGTCATACATTTTTGGAATTTGATTTCAAGGCAGGCTGAAGTGATTGGGCTGACACTGGGTCAACCATTTCAGCATATTTGTAAATGTTGTCTTCGAAAAGGAACCTTTTCTGTATCTGCTCTACTGCTTCGATATAGAATGCTTGTGGAGCTTCGAGAACTTTTCTGATTAAATTACGAAGGAAGGCGGTATCTGACCTTAAAGTCAAAAGAGAGTCTTGTCCATTTGGACCCAAGTAAAAACTTTTGAGAGGAATTTAAAACTTCAGATCGTTCAAATCAATTTCAAAAGCACTAGTTGATTCTATATGAGGAGCGATGCGTTTTTTCAAGTTAAGGCAGGGCAGCAAATCCCCCTGCGGGTAACGGATGGCTTCATCGTTTTCCAAAACGACGTGCAAAATCACATTTCTATAGGCTGGGTCTTCACTATGGCGATGTCGCCGCCAATCAGAAGCGCGAAGGTGCATTTCAACATTACCCGCCCAAAGCGTGTCGTTAATTCTTATTTTAGCATGTGAAGAATCAGGGCCCGCATTCTGATTCCCCTCGCCGGGATGGAGGGTTTCGAGGAGCGATCCGTCCGTCGTTTGCCCATGGCGCGACTCTGGAAGAGCGCGAACGCCGGCTCGCCGCCGCGGTCCACGAGCTGGCGGACGCGGTGCACTCCGTGCCCGAACATCTCGACCGGAACGCCATCGACGTCGAAGCCGTCGACTACCAGCCGGAGCGCGACGAGAACGCGGTGCGCGAGATCCTGGCCGAACGGTTCCCCGACTTCGGCCCCTACCGCGTGCCGAAGCCCGGCCAGGACGACGACCCAGGCGCCGAGCGAGTCGTGGGCAACGCACTGGACGACCTCCTGGAGCTCGTGAAGGAGATAACTTCCTACATGTAGTTTGTGTGGGACCGCTGTATGTGAAAGGTTTCAAAACTTTTGTTGCTACTATTTCAAATTTTTAACGCACGATTCAATGATAAAAGATTCTTCGGTAAGGGCACTTCGGAAAAGCATCTTGTAATTTGATTACTCGATGCAGGGAGCATTTGAGAAAAAATCAAGCAGGTCAGAATCAGAACATAAAAGTATTATATCATGTAGTGAATCATGAGTGGAATTTGGTTTTTTTGGTACAAGGTGTCCCAAAAATTGTGCTAATACCCATCCCACCTAAAGCAGTATTAACAGCCAAAAAAACTTTGTAAATTAGTATTAATACGCAAACAAACGAAAGAAAAATTGTTATTGAGCCTGTTGTAGTTGTAGCTAAGATTGTGCTAAGATTCGGTATAAGGTGATTGAAGTAGAACAACTATCTAGACATGACCAGTGACTTTTCATGACCGATTAAGTTTATCAAGCTTAATTATTAAAAATTGTTCCCGCATCTACCTTAATTGTGCTCACCAACCCTTACAGTTCTTCCTTCATCAGGCTAGAATTTTTTTTTTAAATCACCTTTAAATTCAAGATGCTCAGCTAGTTGGTGATTTCCGAGTCTGTTGGTTGGTGACTGAGTATAAAGAAATTAATTATAAGTGCTTTTGAGAACAACAAACTCAGATTGTTTGTAAATTCTAAATGTTATACTTGCTGACTGAGTATCAACAAATTTAATAAGAGCACAATCATTTCGATTGTTCTGTAATAATCCAGAGAACAATCAGAGTACAAAAGAAAAACATTAATTTTAGATTTTTCTAAAAGAAACTAAACTCTAAAGTTTTTTATTTTTTTAAAAAGTAGAGCTGTGAGAAAGAGTCAAACTTTAGCGAAAAGAGCAAGCCATTGAGGAGGGGACAACTTCTTCAATTCTTCGATTCTTTAACTTCTTCAATGTAATGTCATATTTATAACATTTAAAAACTACCTAATGTAAAGGTGAACAAATATTATGTTTAATTCATTTAGTTCTTGTTTGTTTTTATCTTATCCATTTACTGTATCGGGTTAGCTACTTTGCGCGTATATACTTTTATCTTCTTGTGTCATTTTTACTCTGTCTGTAATTTCTCTTTGAGTGCCCCGGTCGTCATTTATATTCCCTGTGTCCCGGTCTGTATATACATTCGGCTTCGAATTGGTCTTTTTTTTTGGTTTTGAGTTTTTACCTTTTTTTAGTTTTTTTTTTTTAGTTATACCTCATGATTCTAATGATTGCCCTTGAGCTTTGTTGATGATGATTGTTAATCGAACATTCCCTGTGTCCCTGTCGTCATTTATATATCCCTCTGTGCCCCCCGGCGTCCCGGTCGTCATTTGTGTCCCGGTGTCCCGGTCTGTGTTTCTTCCTGATCTCTCCACGCCAAGCGTTTTCCAAGATTTCCAGTTTTCCCCTCCAACCCCCCCCAATGTCAACAAATCTAGATGGATTTTGAAATAAAAGCACTGAGACATGATTTCTTTCTATATATCAAATTTCATTAAGATCTGGTTACCCATTCTGAAGGTAAAAATACCTCAATTTTTCTAATTTTTCCAGATTAACGCCCCCAGCTCCCCCAAAGAGAACGGATCCGTTCCAATTATTTCAATCACATATTTATAACTCGTGCTTATTCTTCCAAAAAAATGGGTTCGTCGGATCAAAATAAAGCATGGACGGAAGGAGACATCAAATCTAACCAAAATTGGTGAGAAGCACGAGCACGTCTCTTAATGTTTTTTTTTTTTTTTTTTTTTTTTTTTTTTTTTTTTTTTTTTTTTTTTTTTTTTGGTCTAAACCTGATCTGACAACTTGATTCATCATCTGCGAAATTAGTAGGAATGCTGGCCGAATTCATTCGATCCTTTGGTTCCCAACTGATTTTAGACCACACTCACTTAGGCACTTCTAAAATCTTGATGCCTGAGTATAGTAACTTATAATCAAGAGGTTGCAAATCCTTGAACTTATCCCCTGAATAATCGTTGCAGCAATAGCTGCAACTTAGTAATGAGCGTACCACAGCCAATAGTAACCAAAAACTAATCATTACTGGGGAAAAAAATGTCTAGTGGTATTTTTTATTTATTTAAGGTGAATCGGGAATGATAATAATTCTACAGGTTCATCTTAATAATAAAAACTTTAGTGGCAGAAATATATTTTAAGAAATTTTGAAAAAGAGTTTGGACGCTCTCGAAGATCCCGTTCGTAAGTTGAAAAAACTTATTTTTTCCGAATTACTGAATTGCCCCCCTCCAAATACCCCAGAGAGAGCGGATTCAGTCCGGTTATGTCAACCACGTATCTAGCACCTGTGATTATCTTCCCATCAAGTTTCACCCTAAGCTCTCCACTCTAAGCGATTTCCATGATTTCTGGATCCCCCAACTCCCCCAATGACACTGGATCCGGTCGAGATTTGAAATGAGAGGTCTAAGTTACGAGGTCCTTTTAAATATCAATTTTCAATAAGAACCGATCACATCTTTGGTTTTCTATTAGGGCAAAGATTGAAATGCCGGAAGTATGCAGTTTCAAACAGTCAACTATTCAAGAAATAAATGGTACTGGGATCGTTGCAGTACATTGTGAAGGTGAAATTTCGCAGGACATTTTTGTTGAAAAGAATGATGAGCTTTGCATCCCTTCTCAATCATGCTTTACAAGGCAATTTAGACAGCTTCAATCTTGCAGTATCAGCAGCGTTATCAAGTGAGGTCCAACAAGATTAGACTCTCTCGATGAATACAACTTCCACTTTTTCTACACGGCCCAGGATCCCCACGTGCAAGCACGATTCATTTACGATTTCCCCAGTGACGGAGGTGTCCCTCACCCGTTCTGCATGAAGCTTGCCCTCAGGCAAAGGCTTCGCCAGGTTTCCCGCCCTAGTATAAGCCAGCCCGCCTCTCGATGCCGTGACCGCACCGGTCCGCGGTGCGGCTCCCCGATTCGCATCTCTCCCGCAGAAATTCTTGCAAAACAATGAGCCATTCGGTCGCCGATCATCGCCCCCTGGGGTGAGGCTCGAGTCAAACGAGCCAAATGCTGGAAGTTTGCCTCGGGCTACCGCTTTGGCTCACCATTTTAATCATCGGAGTCGTGACGATTGTTTACGATACCATCGGCGGCATCACCGCGGTTGTTTATTCCGATGTTATCCAACTGGTTATTTTGCTGAGCGGTGTTTTTCTTTGTATTGCGTATGCGGCAAATGCCGTTGGCGGCCTGGAAAATATGTTTGCCGCATTCCCGAAAGAACGATTCGCAACATTGGATTATTCCTCCGGCTTACAGGGAGATTCAGCCGTGCCGTTTTGGGGATTGCTGACGGTAGTCTTTATGTTAGTTGTAATCCACAAAAACCTGACTCAATCATTTTAGACATTTGGGAAAATGACGGCTATGAAAAGTTAAGTAGAAATATTTTTGAATTTATTAGGGGTTTTATGATGATTGCTGAACCCCCAAAGTTAATAAAAGGAGTTAGTATTTCTAATTTATATATGAATTGGGATGAAGATTTTTGGCGAGTGCAAGAATCCAAGGCTTTATCTAAAGGCGCAAAAAAGAATTTATCTGATTAAAGAATTTATAATTGCCTCCAAATTCATTTTACTTAGTCTGTTCAAGATTTTACTTAACCTTTTTAAGACTCTACTTAACCTTTTTAGGATTTTACTTAACCTTTTTAACATTTAACTTAACCTTTTTATCTTTTTACTTAACCTTTTTAACATTTTACTAAACCTTTATAACAACATTCATCTCAATATTCTCTTTCTCGATAATACAATCTTAATGAAGGCTACACAATTTCAACTCGTTTGATAGATAAATTTTTCATCGCAAACTTTGAAAAAAAAGAAAAAGATGTAAAACAAAATCCACAGAGCTTCGCCTCGCGCGGGATGATGTTGTGCTTGAAGCCGCCGTGGAACGAGCCGACCGTGATCACGCCCGGCTCCTGCGGCGCGAGCTCGCGGCTGACCAGACCCTGCAGCGCGATCACGATCTGCGAGCCGATGTAGATCGGGTCCTTGCCCTTGTGCGGGCTCGCCCCGTGGGCGCCGATGACGTGCACGGTGATGTCGACGCTGTCCGAGGCCGAGGCGTAGAGGCCCCCGCGCATCTCGACCTTGCCCGCCGGCTTGCCCGCGCTCACGTGCAGGGCGCGGGCTCCTGCCTCAAATCGTTGAAGGCCGCCCTGTGTCCGTGCCCGGACCCAAACGCAAGCCCCTTTTCAAACACGTCTCGCAACGCAGGACTCTCCATCGCCCTGGTATCGCCGGGGCTTCCTTCGACATATTGATCCCGGTACCAATCAACGCCTTTGCGTTTTATCTGACCGACATGAAGCCGCGTAACAAACTCAAGGAACAAGGGATTAGCCAAATAGCGCAGCTTTACGAAAAAACGATGCAAGCCCGGCGGCTCTTCCAATGTCTTGGACGATTGGAAAAGAGCCTTAAATCACATTCTTTACCATGTTCATAAAAATAGTCTAATATCTTCATAAATATACTCAAAATAGCTAAATAACTTATAAAAAAATATAGCTATTTTTTTTATATAGCTATATAATATTATATATATATTATATATTTTAAATATAATATATTATAAACGTATATTATATATTATAATATCGTATGTTATCGGATATCGTATATCGTATATCGTATAGCGGATATTATATATTATAAAAAAATAGCTAAATAACTTATAAAAAAATAACTCACGTAATGGTACTATATCTTGTTGTTGATACTGTACTGTGCAATAATTTACTGTGCTGTACGATACTGATCCTGGATCTGTACATAATAATTATATAAATAATAACGTAATAATTATAAATAAATAAACTTAATAATTATAACATAAAATATAACACAAAAAACAACATAACTAACATAAATATAACATAAAATAACATACAAATAATATATAATAGAATAACATAAATATAACATAAAAAATGACATAAAACGTAATAATTATAAACATAAATATACGTATTTTTACTGCTTTTGAACACATTTCCTGCTTACATTGGTTGCTTTTTTTTGGAAAGTGAATTTAAAATCTAGCTGTACTCACCCTCACTCCCCGTCAAAATTGGGACGATGGGCGAGCTTTTCCATTTGCTTTTTACAAAAAAAATCTCGCTTTATTGATATATCTGTTATTTGCCCAAAACTTTTCCCTTTTATTACTCATTATCCCCGCTTTTATTACCTCTGAAGACCACAGCCTATATGGACACCAGTTGCGCGGAGTCGTATCTTGCCCATAGAAGGGGGAAAACTTTTGTACAGGAGAGGGGATTTTCGGCATGATTATAAAAACAATCTTTTCAAATGAAAGTGCGCTAAGAAAATATTTTCACCTGGAACCGTCCACAAGAAACTTTTCTCTGGGAATGTTCAGCTAGAATGAAATTGCCTGGGGGAGTTCGAATCTTTTAGTTTAAAACTTTCAACAAAACAAGTCTGTTAGAGAAAAGTAAAGAGCTCTGTTAAGCCAAAAATGAGTAGAATTGAATTCAAATAATTTTCTAAACGTAAAACTATAATCACCATGATCATCCTCAACAGCAGGTCCGAGACCGGAAGCTCCGGCGACGGCGACACCGTTGATGCACGCTACTGGATCCTGCTCAACGGCCACTTCTTCACCCCCGATTACGCCATCAGCCCCAGCGAGGTCGACCTGGTCACCCCCTACGGCTCCGGCCCGGTGGCTTCCAGCAACTACTCCTTCGCCTACCTCTCGATCCAGGGCCGGCCCGAGTATGCGCCAGACGCCGGCGGACGCGCGAGCGAGTGGACCCAGAGCTCCAACACCCAGGCCGTTGTCGCCTCGTCGCGGCTGTGCCATCGGTCTGCGTGACCACACTTGGCGGTGGTGCCCGGCTCAATTAGGCCTGGCTCTCCGGGGCAGCGATGAATCTTGCGGTCTTGCAGGGCGCCGATCTCCGCGATGCCACCCTGGACCGGGCGAAGCTGCCCGGCGCGAGCCTGACCAGTGCCAGGCTCGAGAAGGCCAGCGCGTCGGAGGTGAACCTGCGCTCGGCCAATTTGGCTGAGGCCGACTTGACGCGCACGGTTCTCGATCGCGCCGATATGCGACGCGTGGATCTCACTCTTTAGTGTGAAGAGCGAGGTATTGACGAGGGGATGAACCCTCTCATATACGTAATAAAAACATACGAATATAGAACTTCGTTACGTAAGTTAATTTTTAAGTTACGTATATTTTTATAGATAAAAACGTTCGTAAAAAATTAAAAGTTCTAGTTACCGTTTTAAATAACCAAAAAATCGGAGGGTAACTATGACTACCCCCGCTCTTTTTTTTCTCAAAATCGCCCGATCAAAACTATGTGAAAGCCATTTAGACATAAAAATAAATTAATATGCAAATTTAGGGTGAATTTAAACTAAATCAAAACACTAGTTGTATTCAGATTTCCAAAAGGGCGTATCTCAAGAAGGGATTTGGGGATTAACTTGGAACTTAAATGAATATAATTTGAACTTTACTGAACAAAAAACTAATGTTTTCTCTTCTTTAACTTTAAAAAAAAAATAAATTATTCAGATTTTAAAGAATAAAAATGAGCAAATTTATATTAAACTGACAATGCACATTCATTTGTGTTTTTTTGTTTTAGTAAAGTGCAAATTATGCTCTGGTCTTCAGAAGCCGTCGTCTCCGTGAAGGACGAGGGCGGCGTGGCGCGCGTCCAGATCAACGGCGTCGATCGACAGGGCAGTCTTGTTGGCGTCGATCGCGGCCAGATCGAGGATGTCATTGATCAGCACCAGGAGATGGCGCCCACCGCTGAGGATCTGATCGATGCAACGCTGGCGGTTCTGCGCCGGCTGCTCCGGGCCGGCAATCCTGAGCACCTGGGCAAAGCCCAAAATGGCGTTCAACGGGGTCCGCAGTTCGTGGGTCATGTTGGCCAGGAAGGTTGATTTCGAGGCATTGGATCTTTCGACTATGCTGGAAAAACATCTCAAAATTTTGATCGGACTACTTTGGAGAGAAGGGGGCATGAAATGGAGACTAACTACCCTTTAATCTTTTTGGCCACTTAAAAAGGGGATTAGACATTTTGATTTCTCGAACTTCTAGGACCACTGGCTAGATATGATCACCCCTGGGGGAAACAATTAAATATACTCGCATTCGGGATGTTTCTTCTGGCAAAAAATATAAATTCTACATTTATATATATAGGAGCTTGAAACCTCCGCAGTAGATTACTACTAATAATAATATACAGGAGCTTTCCAAATTTCATTTGCTCCTCATCTCTATTGTTTTGCATTAGTAGATATACGCAAACAACAAAATAGAAGCAACAAACCAAGGCTACAAGGCTATAAATGTACAAACATGTGGGTTTTCCATGGCAGTGGTCCACAATCTTGGTTCTGCAAAGGATATCAAGGGGTCTGGAACATATTAAGTATTGGATAAGGTTAAATGAGCACTCAAGCTGCTAGGCCATAGTCCAAAAAGGATCAGTAAAACATGTCATTTTTGCGCATCATCGTGTAGAGCAGCTTCTCCATCTCCGGGTATCCGGGATGGACCAGCAGCTCCTCCTTCTTGGCGAAACGCCGTCCCTCCTTGAACTCCATCGACAGGTCGGCCTTGATCCGGCCCGGCTGCCGCGTGAAGAAGATGATGCGGTCGGCCAGGTAGATCGCTTCCTGGATGTCGTGGGTGACCAGGATGACGGTCTTGCTCTCGTTCTCGATGATCTCGATGACCATCTCTTCCATTTCCCAGGTCACCTGGGCGTCCAGCGCGCCGAATGGCTCACATAGAAATAAGATTAGTACATTATATTATTATGGAAATAAGCACCCTTACTCGTCTGCTTGAGTGAGAATAGAAATTGCAAAGAAGGATGTTACAGTCTAGAGAAAACGATGAAAGTAGGCTTAGTACCTATTCTCGCAGTAGATGTTCTAGTAGGAAAAGACTTTGGTGATACCAGTAATCTCCTATACTTAAAAAGGACTTCTTTAAAGGGGGGACATGCGGAAGTATCTAGGCCAAATAATATTGAAAATAAGACACGCGAAGTTTATTTTTCGGGACTCTCTCTGCTACATTGTTTTACTTTCAAAAGAGCTATTTATTCTAATTAGACAACTTTTGTGATTCAGGGGGGTCATTCTTAAAGAATTGGAAGAAAATTTTAGCTTTAGAGTAAAGAGTGATGTAATGACGAGGGGACCGATCCCCTCATATACGTAATAATTTCCGTTCGCTTTAAATTTTAATGTTGTTCCTTATTTTCAGTTGAAAAAACTTGATATTTTTGTTTAATAAGAAATAAGAATACACAAGGATAAATCACATTTGATTTCCACTAATAGTTCTCTTTAGGGATAAGGAATGATGTGAATGGGTTACAAAAATTTAAGGGGGGATCAAACTCGGTACCCCTCCCCCCGGGACACGGCCTTAATAAACTTTAACGTTCCCTTGTATCTCTTTCATGGAAACTTGCCAGTTTTGCTTCCCAGCTAACAATTCGAAAACAGTCTTATAAATTTACACAGCTAATTTAGGTTCTTCCTGGTAAACATCTGGGATTTAACCAGAAAAGTTTGGCCGATCGAAAGATCTAATGAACTGAAATGTTAAGCATCTAAGATTCCAATAGAAATCAAGACCACATAAACAAAAATCAAGTTAAAAGAAACAATTTTATGTAAATATTCTTCTTTCAGTTGTATTCCTTGTAAAGATATAGAGCAATGGTGCCTCAATTACCTTTAGAAAATGATTAGTTTAATTTTTTTCAAGAAATTTATTTTATTCTTTGCAGTGAAGTTTCATGTATTTTAAAGAAATATGTTGGAAATGAAGAAATATTAATGGAAATTTAGTGCATATCAGTCAGACAGAACTAGATTGATATTAGAAAATGTAATCACCCAGTATAGGTGAATCTGTCTCAGATAAAGCTATCAGGTAAAGGGTTAATATTGGATAACGCCATTATATGTAAAAAGGGAGTCCAGCAGCAGTATCATTCAAACACGACATCATACCCCAGTAATTTTCGATAGATACGTAGGTTATATTTTTCTTTGTCCTGTTAACAGACACGGTCTACTTATTAGACAATAACTTCGGTAATTATGTTTTTCTAACAACGATTTCTACTAAGCTTCGAACTTTTGGTTTTCTTTTTTAATGTTTTTGAATTGTTGTAATCAGGCTTAATTTAAATGAAGAAAGATTAGAAAGAAATCAACTCCTACCTCTCTCCTTTCCCAAACCCCTTTCTATGTTTATCTGAAGGCTAATTGAGACTTAACAATTTGTACATTAAATATGCTTTTGAGGTATCTGCCTCTTCCCCACGCCTACACAATGACTCACCGCCCAATGACTCCTTCATAAAAAGGTGATGTTCAATTATACATAGCTGCATAAAATCTTATGAAACACCAAGTGAAACAACTAGGTAAAATGATGAACTGAAACAAGTATCTCGTGTATATTTTGTTTATGTTTATGTATTTCTCATGTTCTAATCAAATGTTTCTTCAATGCAGTGCTGGATTGTCGCAGTCTTTATTCGAGAGACTGGTTGTGCTTGGAATTCGACCGATCAGACTGCAAGTTCAGTACCGTATGCATCCTGCTTTGAGCGAATTCCCATCCAATCTTTTCTACGATGGAACCTTGCAGAATGGAGTCACCGTAGGTAAGCCACACTTTTCTCAACATTGATTTATATGGTCAACTTTATGAATGTAACAAGGTACGTCTGGTCAAACAGTTCGTGATTATGAATTGTAAGTAAGGAGCAACCTGGCTGAATAGTAGCCAAAACTCTAAAAACAGAATTTTAATATCAATAGATATATCAAAAGAATCGGAGTTTTATGCTGATTTCAAATATATTGGTTTCAATGCGTTTAACCTTACCCATCAAGGGTAACGAGCCAGAGATAGCATACCCGTTTTGAAAAAAAGGTAAACACCCCTTAAAAGTCATAGAATCTTAATGAAAATCACACCATCAGATTCAGCGTATCAGATAACCCTATTGTAGCGTAGAGAACAAGGTATTGAGGTGGGTCAGCCCCCCCAATACAGAGTAATTTCTGTTCGTTTTAAGTTTCAATGTTGATCCTTACTTTCAGTTGGAAAAAATACCTTTTTTTTAAATTATGAACTGTCACTGATACATGTGCAAAGATCCTCAAAAGGGCACACAAGTCGTCCGGAGAAATTTTCGAAAAACGAAAATTTCTTCGAGAAATAAAGCTTCTAGGCTTAATTTCACTAAATGATGAAGTAAAATAAGTTATGAAGGAAGAGTACAGGAGCTTGTCTCAAGAGATGTTACGCTTATTCACGGTTTGGTCTCATAATGAAAAAATCTCATTAACGGTTATTCTTCATTATCTTTCTCATCAGAGCAAATACATGAGAACACATAAACTGATTTGTACTTACTATATCATCTATAGGGTTGCTAGCGATTCAAGTTCTCTTATAACTTTAAACAAGCAAGTATACCTCGATGAAGTGAAACTTTTATTCTCGGCATAGAATGAAGCTACTAATAAGCCCAATTGGTGCATCCTATTGTATCTCAATCAAAACATATCCAGCGTCTGAAATATTGGCTTCTACCAGTTCCCGAACCTTTATCAAAAATGCATCCTCCGGAGTAGGCGTATCGTTTTCATTTGCTTCCTTATGGACAAAACGGCTATTCCGCTTTTGTAAAGCCTGTCGTAATTCGATCAAATTTTTAAGGCGAACTTTCAGTTCTTCTTCGTTAAAAGGTTTTATCAGATAGGCGTCGGCTCCTCGTTCTAATCCCTCCAATTTAGAAGAAATATCTGATTTGGCGGTCAGTAATATAATAGGGATGTGACTGGTGCGTTAGTGCACTGAAGTTGACGGATGTGAATCTTAAATTTGCATTCAGGATGCCACTCTGACTATAGAAATAAGTTTGTTTCTCTTAGCTATCTAAATAATCTTTTAATATAAAACGCGTTTGCTCTAGATTCGTCCATAGGGGGGGGGGGTGAAGCAATGCGCCTTTATGAGCGAGCAAAATAAGGGTACCTATGTATTATACGAGAAACACCAGAGAAGTGAAATTTGTTTAAGGTTAGGTTACACATCCAAAGATGTTGCTTCTTGTAAGAATACAACGTCATTTCCTTCCTTTTTAGCAGAATTTCAGTTAAAAAGATTCAATACTTCCTGAAAAAGCTGCATAATTTAATATTCTGAATTTTTGAAAATACGGTATAAAAATATTACATAAATAATAATAATAATATGGCATGGATTTTATGGTCCCTACTGGCAGTGCTGATCTCCGTTTCATGGCCTTTCTGCCAGGAAGCGCAATTGCGGCTAGGTGCCAGATATCCTGTGCTTTTGCACATCTTTCCTGTTTACCTTCTGTACATTTCTCCAGGCACACATCTAGAGTTGGCTCCGAAGAATTCCGGTGTCGAGCTGACCACGCGACCGTCTTCGATCGTGTAGTTGAGCGATAGGTGATGACCTTCCACCCGCCAACCCCATGAACCGCGTGGGCTCGGTTTTCCGAAGACGCTGAAATAGTATTTTTGTGGATCACGGCGGTCCCGGCGATATTCCCGTTCGCCCCCTTCGAGCAGGCACAGGATTTCTTCGAGGCTCATGACATTGACAGCTTGATCGTAACCGGCTTCCGACAAACCCGCTTGTAGTAGTTCCTCGGCAGACTTGCGAGATCAGGATGAAACTGGGTGGGAAGAATAAAAACAAGTCCAAGATACGTGACTGACATAACGGGACCGGATCCGATCTCTTTGTTGGAGTTGAGGGGGGGGGGGAATAATTCGATAAAATGAGGTATTTGTAACTTACCAACGGGTGATCAGACCCTAATGGAATTTGATATTTAGAGGGATCTTGTGCTTTAAAGCTCTTATTTTAAATTCCGATCAGATCCTATGACATTGGGAGGAGTTGGAGGGGGAAACCGGAATTCTTGGAATATGTGAAAACTGGGTGGGGCTGTGGGGGGGGGGTGGGGGGGCTGGTTGCCCTTCGATCACTTTTGACTCTTGAAAGGACACTAGAACTTTCAGTTTCCAATCGAATGGGCCCCCTCCAAAGTTCAATCGACCAGCCCTTCTGTAAAAACTTTGTATGTTAACAATGGGCAGCTTGCATTGGGGTTTGTGGGGAGATTTGTCTACTCCAGAGGTATAGTATTTGACCCTTGGTCTATTTTGAACAAAATGACTATCTCAAAATTCTAATTGGCTGCATATGGGGAAAAAGGGCATAGAAAATCTAAGAAACAGTCTTGATAAAAACAGACACATCAGAAGAATCGACTTTTGATGCTGATTGAAATTACATATAGTTCATTAAGTTTCATGTTACCCATTAAAAGTTACGAGCCAATCCAAGAAGATTATGTTTCAAGTGAATATTGCGACACTGCCTTAATTTGCTTCCATATTCCTATGTATTTTCAATATGTATTTTGGTTCAAACTTCTCAAATCGTCATAAAAGAATACATTGTTTAGACATAAATTGACAATAGACTTGCCATTTCTATTTCATCTGGGGTGGGAGGATGTCATAAAGTAAGATTTAAAGGAAATGTAAAATTCCTGTGAGGGTGTAAAGAGGGAGGCTTTGAATAGATTTGGATGGAGGAGCACGGGTAGCCACGTTGTCCTCAGGTGGCTTGGTGCTGCGGTGAGTTCTTAGTAGTAGTAATAGCAGTAGTATCTTAATGCTTGCGTTCTCAAGTTGATTTACATGATTTATCAAGAAACTACGTTTAGTGATGTATAATTCAGCATCAGTTATTAGAAAAGAGGGATGGTGGGTCATTGTAGTCGCAACTTCAACGCATTCTCAAGCGCCTCGACGAACTCGAGCGCGAAGAGTAAGACTGACGAAGATGTGAGAAAGGGCCGCACGCTCACGGCGTGCGGCCCTTTTTTTGTTTCGAGGGGAGCTCGGGGCTCGGGCGGTCAGGAGAGGTCGGAGTCGGAGAAGAAAGAGGAGGAAGAATCGGGAACGGGAACGGGGAAGAAGAAGAGCAAGAAGATTTACCACAGAGACACAGAGCGGAGCTTTGTTGGTGGGTTTGGCTTCGTCGGGGACGTTCTTCGCCAGAGCTCTAGGACTTTGTGTTCAGGGTTAGGGTTAGGGTTAGGGTTAGCGTTATGATTAAGGTTCTAACCCTGAAGGGGATTCCCCAAACTCTGGATTTGGACACGCCTCGTCATGGACACTTGGACTGGACAGTCCTGTCAATCATCAGAGCTCTAGGACTTTGGGTTTATGGTTAGGGTTAGGGTTAGGTTTAGGGTTATGATTAAGGTTCTAACCATGAAGGGGAGTCCCCAAACTCTGGGTTTGGACACGCCTCGTCATGTACACTCGGACTGACCAAAAATCTTGAACAGGTGATATTTCAACAATTAATAACATGTCGAGCATTCAGTTTAGTTTTATTTGTACTTTCCAAGAATGTTCACGACACGACATAGATTTCAGCAAAGCGTAATGAAGGAGTAGGTTTTAGATTTCTACTGTGAGAGAAGGAGGCAAAACTCAAACTCTTGTTTGTAAAGATTTTTTTTTCTTTTCAAGCTTGATTTGCATATTCAATTTGAGTTTTACTCGTTTTAAGATTTATTTACTCATTTATTGTATGTTGTTTTAAGATTTATTGTGGCGAGCATCGGCATCACACCCGATGGCCACATCAATCCGCCAATGTTTTGGCTACCGATAATATTGGGCGTTTCGCGCCCGGTTTTTAAGTCAAAGGTATCCACATGACTGGGGCCACCCTGCATGAACAAAAAGATCACGCGTTTGGCCCGAGCCGGAAAATGAGGTTGTTTGACAGCAAGCGGATTGGTCACCGCACCTGACGCCTCGCGATGAGCAAGGGCCGCAGCCGACAGATAGCCAAAGCCGCATGCCAACGACTTCAACGCTTGCCTTCTCGTAAGACTAGCAGTGGTATTAATAGTGTTAAACGCAGTAGTATTAGCAGAGGTAGTTGCTTTCTGCTAACCTAAAGTTAAGACTTTATGGTTTGCATGCTTTCTGTAAAGCCTAAATTTCATTCACTATTGTCTTGCAACTTAACTTATATGATTAGATATACTTATAATTATTATATTCAATTACTATGAAGAATTCTCTAAATGTATATGAATGAATGAATGACTGTATTTAAAGCCATTTTTCAGGCCGTATACATACATATATAACAACAAACAGACTAAGATAAGTGAACAGCAAGAAATAAAATAAGTTTTTGGTCACTTTGATAAGTATTGTAATCCTGGGTTATAAATACAAGATAGTTTCATATCGGAATATTAAAGTTTTTATTTTCAAAAACTTTCCAAATTAATTCAATTTCCTTTTTGGTACAAGCGCTACAATTTTTCTGAAATTTTTTTGCTTTTACTGTTTTATGAATTATGATTATTGTAATTCTGGTTTATAAACCTTAGATTGTTTCATATCGGATTATAGAAGGTTTTATTTTCAAAAACTTTCCTCAGCTTAATACTTCAAACCATACATGATATGTTTATGATACGCCTTTGTGATAAATACATGCAGATAGTATGTTTAAATTTAGTCCAACCTCCCGCTCAACATTCCCTGAAAATTTAACCTTAATACTCTTATTAACAGCAGCAGCACCAGCATTAGTAGTAGAAGCAGTAGTAGTAGTAGTCGTAATAGCAGTAGTAGTAGTAGGAATAGTAGCAGCAGTACTAGCAGTATTAATATTAGTAGTAGTAATAGTCTGCAGATATTGCCTTTTGGTCAATTTCTCCTTTTTGGCATCATACAAGAACTGGAAGAAGCCTTCCGAAACATAATGTTATGTTTAGCAATCCCACAAACATCCACACTTCACGTGAGAACCACATAGTTTAAACTCTTACCGCTTTATCGCAATAAACTGAAATCAGCGGCAAAGAAAAAAAAGGACAAAAGTAAATTATTACATCGGCTTTAGATTGCTTCTTTGATACTTGCTTGGAATAAGAACCTTCTCATTAGTATTCTAATTCTGTATTTAATGCATATTTTCTTCAGAACATTTTTAGCTCCGTGTCTGTGAATTTAAGGAAATTCTGAGATGCTGTAATAAATTCCAGTCTCCTGAACATATAATTGCTAACTGCTAACCTAGTTAGCAGTTAGCACTAAATAATTGCTAACCTAGTATCTCCCATAAATGTGCTAGATGCTCTGGTCCTCGGGAGTATTGCAAAGACGCCCCATGTATGGATCTGATAAAATGTGCAAACTGTGGTGATGATCATGTGACATTTAGTTTTCCCTGTCCTCGTCTCTAGGCTCTTGTTAAGCCCGTTATAGGGCGCGTTCTTTGAATCCCAACAAGTCGTAGTGAATTGAAAATAAAGGATTCTGTATCGAACTGGTTTGAGTCCCTAAACTCTCTTTGCCCGCCATGAAAAAAGCACCCCTAAAGGGTGCTTTTTTCTTTTTCCGGATGGCAGAAATTAACCTTCCCAAGCGTTGTATCGTTGTGTGGACCTCGCATTCCCGTGCAAAGTCCATATCTGAAGATAAGAAAACATCACAGCTCCTGAGGATGAAATGCCTGAAAAAGCGAGCTTCTCCAGAATCGCGATGACCGTTTCCGTTCCTGGAAACTTCCTTCCCAATGGAAAATTATCCCCGAGGAAAATCCCACCAGCAGGAAATCTCCTCCCCCCCCCCCCAAAAAAAAAAATGTATGCATGCTTCCCAAAAGCAAATACTATATGTAAACAATAGGCCAACTTTGTATCTTAACGGCAAATCCTCAGGGGGTTGTGGGAGGGTCGTGATATCCCCAAAGGCATAGTTATTCGGTCTTTCAACTATGCTGAACAAAATGGCTGTATCGAAATTCTTATCAAACAATTTTGAGATAAAGGGGCGTGGGTCCCCGAGCGCCAGGAGGATGTTCCCGGTATCCGCATTGAGCGCGGCGCCGCATGATACGAAGGTCTTGAGACGGCCGCCAAACCGTCCGGCGACCTTCCTGCGCACGAGGAGGTCGAGCATGACATTGGTCAGTTTCTCGCCGATGGTCAGGGTGTTCGGCGCCTCATGGCGTTTCTGGCCGAGCTCGATGGCCTTGAGGAAAAGTTTCTCCTTCGAGCCGCCGGCCTGCTCGACGCCGCGTCGGATGCGGTCATGCAGAACCTCGTACAGGCGCGGCACAATTTAAATTGTCGTAACAGAAGAAAAAAGACAAAATGCATCTTATGGTGTACCTTTTTCACAAAGGCTTAGAATTATAACCACGTGTTGTATTATATCAAAACAATTCTGAGCTTATTCATTAAATAAGGTTTTAAAAAAGTATAATATACTAAAAATGAAATCTAAGGCTAAAAAAAAATGTGTTGCCTGTATTCTTATTAAAGGTCCGCAAAAAAAATAAAAACAAAAACGCTTACATTGAATCTACCTCAACTGTTGTGCCCTTGTCTTTGACTAGCTCCGATACCTTAAGAACAGAATTTCGATATTAATAGACGCAGCAAAATAAGCCGCTTAGTATGCTGATTGCAAACATGTGAGATTTATCGAGTTTAGTATTACCCAAACGAATATGTGTCGATCTATAAAAAGAATTGGCGTCTTATGCTGATTACAAATGTATAAGGTTTATCAAGTTCAGGGTTACACATCAAAAGCTACGAGCCTGACAAAATATATCTGATGTTCGAAAAAGCGGGAAATGTGTCCCAAAAGCCAAGAAATCTTAATTAAAATCAGACCAATGATTCACAGATAATAAACGAAACAGAATTGATTACTTCCAAAGGCAGGTTGTCATTTGTTTCAACAATGTTTTTCAATAGTTGTTCATCCAGTATTGTCATATAATGTTTTTCGGTAATTACAACATATTTTCAATGGAATATATATTGTAGTAAAACGTCAAAAATTTACAAATTATTATTTAATGATTCTCAGATAATATACGAAACAGGGCATTAAAATCAACTTGGAGCTTAGAAACAGTTCAACATTCACTTGGAAGAAACCTGATAGATTTAACTTGGACCTTCGGTTTGATACATCACCCCTGGGCTGAAAACAAAACAAATACACATGCATAGAAGATAAAGGGATTTTCAATAAGATTACTTGTTTTTTTGGGGTGTTTCCTGTTTTTCAAAAATCAGGCAAATTTTCTCAAATTTTCGGCGGTTAACACTAAACTGAAAGAATTTTATGTATTTAGAATCAGCATAAAAAGCCAATACTGCAGGCATAGCAATTTCCATGAGAATTTCATTTTTAGTTTTGGTGGATATTGGTCTAAGTCACTTTTAACTTGAACCATTTTCTGGACAAGTATGCCAAAGGCCGGCGAAGTCACATAAAAGGGTATACCCCGGAGTCGATTGACTTGATGCAGGCATATCATTGGCCCGGCAATGTTCGAGAATTACAAAATACGATAGAACGTGCCGTAGTGATGGCCTCACAAAGTTTGATCGGAGTTGAAGATTTAGGACTGAAGTTACCAGATAAACCTGTGGCTCATAAATATCGGAAAATTGCCTCAGACGGAGCTACGCTCAAGCAAGTAGAACGGCTTGTGGTGGAAGACATGCTTTTCATTTCTTATTGGCTTTGAGAATGACAACAAAATAGTGGTGATAGCAAGGTAGCCATTGTTTTTCCTCAGCCCAAAATAATTTCAATGATTTAAACTACATGAAAATTCGAACTTGGAATGTTACGACGTTAACAAATGACTATCGTATCGAAATTTTGACTAACGAATTCAGACAATTCGAACTGGATTAATTAAGAGTTTCAGAAACTTATATTCCAGGGTTAGGAAGCATGAAATTAGGTGATTTAGATTTTTTTTTTTTTTTTTTTTTTTTTTTACAAAAAATCAGCTAAAAAAATGGTACCAAGTAGCTCATAAAAGTACAGATGGTAATGCTTGAATATTTGGCGGAGAAAAATATGTTTAAATTTAAACGTATCAAATTTGTCCTCAGACGTTTGCCCTCTCAACAAAAATCTTGTACTTTGAAAATTGTAGTTTATTAGGTACTAATAGATCAATAGATACAAGATCGCTAACGGACAAACAAATAATTATTTCGATGTCCATGGTATGTTCGCGTCCACGGGGAGGGGGTTGCCGTGTTTGAACCTTCCTCCTGTGATATTATTAAAAAATGATTTGATGTCATCTTTCCAAAATTGAACCCCTAAACGAGTATTCCAACAGTCCAGACCTACATAGAGCGGTTTTTTTTACATCGAAAAATGGTAGTATGCCAATTTCCAGAAAGAATTATAGTGTGATTTTCAAGAAAAAATTACCGATAAATAAATATATATTTAAGCAATCATTATTTGTTCAATATAAGTTAAATGTTATGAATAAGCAGAAAAATGTTAGTCGATATTAATAATAAAAAAAAACAAAAAACAATTCTTATAGACACGGTTGCTACCTGCGATATTTCTTGAAACTAAAATAATATTTGGCAAATATGCAAACAATGTTCTTTCCTCGTTTTTAAAAATACTACAACTTTTTTCTTCTTTTTTTTTATCAATCCATTGGAAGAATCAATAGTTCAGTTGCCTTGGATTATATTGCTCCCACACAACGTGAAAATTGAACAATTGGCACTTCATTAATGCGTAGAGTGCCCAGTGATGTGCAATCATTATTCTATCTCATAAATAAATATGTTTAAACGGACTTATTAGATATTCGGGAGATTTGGTCAGAAAATCGTACCTCGTTTTCTTTACTTAATCAGGAGTAAGATCGTTTCCTAATTTCAGAACATTAACAATAAAAAACAGTCCTGTGCGTTTCTGTCAGTATTCATTGTTATATAATTAAATTTAAAAATAAAATAAATTTAAATCGTCAACATATAAGATACCATTGTATATGTTATTTTGATTTGCAAGAATGGGTAAACTTTAAGACAAAGTGCTAAGAAAGGATACCGGTGTTTTTGTTGGTCCACGGTTGGAAACTCTTGGGATATTCTTCTAAATATCAAATTTCATTGGGATCCGATAACCCGTTTGTAAGTTAAAAATGCCTCATTTTTTTCTAATTTTTCAGAATTAAACACCCCCCCCCCAACTACACCAAAGAGAGCGGATCCGTTCCGGTTTTGTCAATCATGAATCTAGGACTTGTGCTTATTTTTTCCAACAAATTTCATCCCGATCCCTCCACTATAAGTGTTTTCCAAGATTTTAGGTTTCGCCCTCCCCCCCCAATGTCACCAGATCCGGTCGGGATTTAAAATAACAGCTAGCTAACTCAAAAAAAGTAGTTTTCGATTTCTTTAGTACGTCTTCGCTGGTCATTTTTTTGTTTATAAGCTATTTACTATGCCCACATCATTTATGCATCCCATAATCTTGAACGGAATTTTGGGCAATATTAGAATCTACATTGCAAGATCATTGGCTTTGGAATAAGAAGATACAATTTGATTCACCTTTTCCACCCTAGGTCTTGGATGATTCAACCTCCTCAAAGTAAACAAACAGAGAGTTTACATGTAATAAATGCTGCCATTAAAAAACCTTTATAGGATTAATGCTGAAGCTTCTGTTAACTGATAATTAATCTCTTTTTTCAAGAATGAATTTGGCAGAATCCGGTCTGCAGAAAGTGGGCCTGTGTTGGCTTGAGAAAATTTTGGCAGGTTACCTATGCTAGTTGTCGTTAGTTGGTAAGTCTATTAGTGTTATAATTCTGCTGCCTATACTCTCCCTTATATTTTCAAGTACTTGAAAGACAAGTATGCAACGGTTTAAGATAGGCTGAGAAAGAAACAGATCGCCAAATGCTAGATGGCGATCATGATTGTTGATTGAAATGCCCACTCGACACCCAATGCACCAGTAATGTCTCTTGAGGACATTTATCCTTTATGTATACAAAACTGATAAAAATTAGCACAAAAACATTTTTGAGAAATTTGGAGTGCGTTCAGACCTGAAACTTTAGTTGACTAGATGTGAATTAAAGTCAATATCAAGTGCTTTACCCTTGGTAGTCACAGATATTCTGACATTTTTACCCCGCAAAGGTCTCCCTTTGGAATTCAGAGCGCCAAGGACTTCGCGCTATTTTTACATCACCAATACTGGAACAAATGGCTATCTCAAAATTTTGTTTGGATGTGTTTGGGGAAGTGTTGGGCGTGGGAGGGGAATTTGTTGCCCTTCAATTACTTTCGACTATTAAAAAGGATGCTAGCCCTTGCCATTTCCAATCGAATGAGTCTTTTTCGAAGTTTCTACAACAATAAATAGTCATATCAATTTATATCAGATGAATTTTGAAAAAATAAGATGTGCGGTGGGGAGGGGGGTATCCACCCTCCCATCACTCTGAATCTCAAAAAGCGCACTAAAACTTCTGATTTGCAACTATTCTGATTTTCTATATTCCGGCTAAGTGACATTGTCAGTTGTGCCTTTCCTTACCACCATATGAAATATAAAGTATGTACGGATTAGAAAGCTTTTAACGCAAGATAAGTAAGTTTCAAATGTAGTGGAAGGCTGAAAACAGTCTGACCAAAGCATGAACTGAAAAAAATAAGGGATATAGCAATATTCTTAGCTCCATCAATTAGTTTGATATATTAGAGAGTGTTGCAATTTGCAATTATACACTATTTTAACTCCTAATCAGAGAGTTTAACCGGTCGCTCTTAGGTTTATCAAGTTGCGGTACTTCAACATTACCGCTGCGTTCATTTATAAACTTCACTAATTTGGTCATATGCAAACGCTCCTCTTCAGATTGCGCATAGAAAAAATCGGCTATACCATTATAACCATGAGCATCGGCCCAAGAAGCCATTGCTAAATATTGCATAGAAGCCGAAGCCTCGTATTTTACCTGATCGTTTAACAGTTTTTCAATAACTTGATTCATACATGTAAATTTATAAGCATAAAGATACTTAAAAGAAGATGGAAGAACCTTGAAAGGTCAATAACTGTGTTGCAATGGACTTTGCAGGTAACATTGCCTTTTCACACCTTTTTATTTCTTTTGTATTCACAATTATACTAGTTAAAAATTTCTTGGAATAATTGCTCGCTAGGTACTTATGTCTTTTAGCCACCACACTGAAGTTCTTGGTCTGAGTGGAACCGGTTTCTTTTCTGTATTTCAGTATATAGTCGGTGATGTTCAGCTTAGTATGAGAGAGATAAACTACAATGTAGGTATATTTTAATTAAATATTCTATATATAGTGTTGGCTATGTAAAAACTAAGAAGTATATATACGATCAGCGGATCAATGAGCTACTCCTCGCAACAACACAGACTGACTGAGACAACTGACACAACTGAGTTGCTTCTCAGTCTTGAGATCGTTTTTATTTTTCTTCTTATTGAGCTGTTGTTTTCAATATTTACTTCTGTGATTTACTAAGGTTATGCTTGTATTTTTTTTTGCTCATATTCTCTGTGGCCTTGGTTATGATAAGTTTAGTAAAATATTGATGTCTCTGTAAGAACAAAATATCGCTTGTAGAAACGGCGCTCACGGCATTCACCAAGAAGCCTTCATTGATCTTGCCGAAGAATCCCAACAGACGATTCGCAACCTTCGCCATACGCCCTCAGCAGCACTCGGTACTTCCTCCGGAAGCTTAAGCGCACAAGAGCTCGAAAATGTTATTTCCGTTTTCAACACTCACAATATTCGGTACTTCTTTGTCATCGGGGATCACTCAGCCCAAGCCCTTGCTGATCAAGTTGCCCGCCAAGCGCAGGATCAAGGCTACGACCTCCGGGTCATTGGGGTTCCCAGCACGGCAACTCTCTCTATATCTCTCTTTTCTTCTTATTTATTTTTATTTTTTTTTTTTTTCACTTTTTTTTTATTTCCTTCCATTTTCTGTTTTTTTAACGTTGTTAGTATTGTTGTTCTTTTAACGTTTATCAGCCACTACTAACGAGTCCTTGACTTTTTAAAGTAGCGAATGTGGCTCTTCTGTATATTTATGATATGTATAATAAAAGTTTCCCTCTTTTAAATATGAAATCAGACTTCTCACTGTTCGAGTACTTTACTCCCTTTCATTAGCACGCAAATACATTATGTACCCGTCAGTTACTGTGCTGTAGTCTGTCCGTCTCTCGTTCATATTCTCCCTATTCACGTAGTACTGTACCGGTCCCGTACAGTATACCTGGTAACGGACCGGAACGGTCGTCTTCTTCCGTTTTTTTTTGTCCTTCTCTCCTTTTTTTTTTTTCTTCTGTGCTTGTGCTGTAATTCATCGGAAAGCGATAACATCATCATCATCTTATGACTTTATGTACAGTCCACGCTACAAATTTGTATACAGTTATAGAATATATTTATAAATGCGTTGGTGTGCTGGGGGGAGAAGAAGAGCGACTGAGAAAGTATCTGCCAGAACTAATGGATTCTTTTCAAAGGGAAAAAATATCTTCTTCTTATACGCTGGTTGACGGCGACGATTTTGGTAAGACGGTTAGTATTAGCATGCAGGCCCTGGAAACCGCCTTTTTTAAGCCGAATATTATTTTTCTCCAACTGGAGGAAAAAAAGCACGGTCTGCAAGAGAAATACATACCGCTTATCCGGGAAACTAAAAAGCGTAACTGGGGATTGGTTTTGTTGGCCACCTTTGAAAGTAGAGCAAGCAGTAGGCTAAATACTAAGTATTGAGACAATTATTTCAAATAACAAGTTTTCGGGAAATAACGGCAAAAAGACAATACTCATTCTACATCATACAGAAGTAGAGCAAGCAGCAGGCTAAACTCTGAAAATTGAGATAATTATTTCAAATAATAAGTTTTCGAGAAATAACGGTAAAAAGACAATGCTCATTCTACACCACAAAGAAGTAGAGCGAGCAGTAGGCTAAACTCTGAAAATTAAGATTACGATTTCAAACAACAAAATTAACGTGAGTTTTGAAGATTCACTTAAAATGAAAGTTAAAAGGTAAATACAGAGGAGCTCAATTAATTGACCTACAAATAAAGTAAACATACCACTCGATCAAATTTTTTATGCTCATTCTGAATGTAGTAATTGCTTTTCTTGCAAATTTAATTTTGAGCCTTTTTTAGACCCCTAAAACGATAATTTCTTTTTATGGCTTTAGGGTATTAAATGATTAGAACATTGGTTTCAAACTTACGGTATAATTATCAAATCCATTTTCTTAAAATTAAATAATCCACAAATATAGGAACTTACATGTGAGAATTTGTTGATGACAAAATTTATATCTAAAATAATGATTTTTTAACGACAAATCCTAATATTGAAAAAAAAACAAGACTTAACAAAACTAACTTTTCAACTCAGAAAAAATATAATTATTCTTTTTTAATTTTTTAATGATTAAATGGAATCAAAATTCTAAGATTAATCAATCTCAACGCTTTTTCGAAAACAAAAAAAATTGAATCTTTATACAGAAAAAATCGTATGCAAAAGTGTCGCGGACAAAAGAAATTATCCGGTTAACTTCACTTCAGCATGGCTTCCAAAAGCCTGCAGCAGAGGTTAAGCAAGAAGTGCGTATTAGTGAAACAATTACTGTATCGGAGCTTGCATCGCGCATGGCTGTAAAAGGTGCTGAAGTTGTTAAAACACTGATGAAGCTTGGTGAAATGGTAACTATCAACCAAGTTATTGACCAAGAAACTGCGCAATATGTAGCAGAAGAAATGGGTCACAAGGTTATCATTGTTAAAGAAAACGAACTTGAAGAAAAAGTATTAAGCGATCGTGGTGACACTGAAAGCCTCAGGCGAGATCGTGAACGTAGTAAGGACGCTAAATACAGAGGAGGTGTTGCTGTTTATCAGAGCCATATACCATATTCATGCCTATATATACCAGTGTCAGTGGGCGAAAAAACTCTGTGGGTTAGAGTGACCCTCCAAATAAATCCATGATTCTTGGTACCATGTATAACCCTCCGGCCTGTCAGATTACCAGCTACTTTGAAGCATCCCTCTAATGCATTCGGGGCAAGTGCTCCAAGTCTGCCCTTATCCTCCATGGAGACTTCAACGTCAATTATGTAGACGAAACTCTAAAAAACGGAATTTGGATGCTAAGAGATACATCAAAAGAATTGAATTTTCATGCTGATTTTAAATATATAAGTTTCATCAAATTTAGTCCTTGTCATGAAAAGTTAAGAGCCTGAGAAAATTTGCCTTATTTTCGAAAATAGGGGAAAAACCCCCCTAAAAGTCATAGAATCTTAACAAAAATCACAAAATCGCATTCAGCGTGTAAAAGAACCCTAAACAGAAAATTTAAAGCTCCTATCTACAAAAATGTGGAATTTCGTGCTTTTCCTTCAAAGACACAAATACTAGACCTTTCATGCACTAAACAAAATAGCTATCTCGAAATTATGACAGGATATATTTGGGGAAATGATTGGGATTGGGGGGGGGGCTGGCTGCCCTTCAATTGATTTCAACTAACAGAAAGGGCAATAGACATCCAAGTTCCAATCTAAAGAGCCCCTTCCAAAGTTTCAATGATTCTATACAAAGTGCTTGTTCTAAAAAAAAACATGTGCCAAAATTGCTCTTTACTCAGGCAGTGCAATTGTGCTGCCTATGATCTTTGGTCCCTCAAATCACAACATATAATGACTGCTTTTGCTCAAGCATGACAATAATATAATTTTCCTATTTTATAATAATTATATCTAATGATTTATTGTGTAAAGTATGTTCATATTATAGAAGTATAATGTATATTATTGAGTAGAGAGGGGAGCTGAAGTTCCAAGACATTCCAAGACATTATGGATAGTTGCTTCTTGTTTGACTTTTTTCTGTCATTCCAGCTTTTTATGGCATTTGGTATTTACCAAGTGACGTATAGTGATCGCAATTTCTGTCGGTCTCCTCTATTACGTTTTCCATTGTTTTTTTTTTGTTTTTTTTATTTTTTTATGGCAAGTCGCGTGCCGTTGCAAAACTTTGGTGGGTTTATATTTCGCAACATGATTATTGTTACGCCTATTTTTAGCTGTAGCACGTGTGGTGCAAACCCTGGGAGATCCAGCGAAGTTTTACTTTCTCGTTCAGCCGAAAGCCTGGTTTTGCGTTGCTCTTGTAATAAATCGACACGCTTTCTTTTGGTAATTTCTCTCTGAGCCGCAAGCCTTATCCCTCTCCCTTCAAATGTAGTCCTTTAACTATCACAAATCAGCAAGTGGAACAGGACACCACCACAACGGGCGGCAGCACACAGCCCCTCGCCAGCACATCACAGACCTGTGCCATCACCTTGGGTTGCATTGTGCAGCCAGTCATCTGGCTGAACCTCAGCATTGATTATCCAAATCAGTCTAGCAAGCGTTTGAAGTCAAAACGAAAAGAAATCATGAAAACAAAGAAGATGTAATGTTTTGTTTATTTTAACTATGTTTACACCCACCTTTGCTTGCTATAGCACTTTGCTTGCTAACACACATTAAATCCCAATATCGTTCAGCGATAAGAAATGTTGAAGAGGTCTTACGTCCAGCAGTTTCAAACATTACAACAAGATTTGATTTGTTATGCAACAAAAAATAGGCACATCCATCTCGTTAAATTTTTAAAGTAAACTTTAATTTAATATTTACCACGCAAACTACTTGGATATATTCGAGAGAATTAAGACGGTTAGAATCCACTTTTGTTTTTGAAACTATAATCAAAACATTTCTATAACATTTTGTGCAAATTTCAATTTTAGATTTTTAGGAGGGGATAACCCCTTGCATACACGGAATAATTTCTGTTTGGTTTAAGTTTTAATGTTACTCCTTACTAAGAGTTGAAAAATTTTCAAAACTTGTTTTTTTATTTGATTTCTGAACGTTTTTGAATTAATGCTTGTTTTAATTATGGTTCACCGCACATGGATAATTAAAGCAAAATTTTTATATATGTTTTTCTTTTGGCTAAATGGCTTTCTCGTAGTTATGATCGGACGATTTTGATAAAAAAAAGAGCTGGGGAAGGAGGCTTAGTTGCCTTCAATTAGTGCGGAACCACACCCGCCACAGAATCGGTGCGATGCCGGATACTCAAACCCGCATTGGGGACAGTCCATCGCCGCCGCCCCATGCTCGGGATCGGTTAACCAGCGCCTAGTCTAGACGAGTTCCCTTTGCCGCGCACCTGGATGCGACTGACTGTCCCTCGGCGGTCCCGCTTCAGATCGCCTTGCCACGCCGCAGCAGTTCCTCGATCAGGTCACGCTCGATAAGGCCCTGGCTGTCCCCGCCGCCAAAGATCAGCGCGCCCGAGGTGAAGGTGCTGCCGCCCCGGGCGGGTCTTGGTGATCCAGCTTCCCGCGACCTCGGTGTGCGCCTGCTGCGCCTTCGCTGTGGGCCACCACCGTGGAACTTGATCGATGAGCCCGCCAACCAGGGCTTTCTGGCCCGGATGCGCAAGCTCCGCATCGATACCAAACCCTGGCTCGAACCTGCGATGCCGTGGGTGTGGACGGGCGACAATGGGCGGACGGTGTCCATCACATTTGAGGACGACCCCCTGGAGATCTTTCACATGGGAGGGCACTTCAAGACCTGCCTGCGTCCTGGGAGCCTTGCAGCGAATTAGTGTCGCTTATCAATGCAAACTACATAGTTGTTGCAGTTGATAGCATTCTTCTTGACTACCAATTTGGGAGATCCAATTTCTGGAAAAAAAAACGAAAAACTGGAAGTGGGAATTCAAAAGATGCTGTATGATTTTCGGAAATCAAATTTTGCCACCTAATCATTCAAACAAAGCAAGCTGTTGATTGGTTAATTCTGCCTGTTCTCTCATATTTTATCTCGTCACTCTTACGCCTGAAATACGTATCTGGTATTTTTACGATTAGTTTCTTTGAACCTCACGGATTCTGAAATCCTTTTATTTCTCGAAGGGAACTTTGACGATAATCGTATCCCCTCGACCCGTTTCATCCGCAATACTTTGAATGGTCCAGAGATCGAGTTGGTTGTCGCCATCAACAACGCTACCACTGTAGTCACCCCAAGCTACACCGTTAGTCGCTGCGCGGCCCGAACCAAGATCAACGATCGGCCGCAGCGTTCCTTTTTCGTCGCTCGCTTTTCGAAAAGCCATCCGGGGACTGATGAACATGTTTTCGTTCGTCTCTGCCCTTTACTGTCCTTGGGCATACATTAAATATATGGTTCGTACATTTACTCCCCCCTCCCAATACTTCATTGGTCTTCAAAGGCCAGAAGTAAATCTACTGCAGAAGGAAAAGTATTTTCAGCCTCATGTGTTTGCTAATCCTTGTTTCATGATTTTTTGAAGTTTTTTTGTAAAAATAGCTCTTACATCCAAGAGGGTAATTTTGCTGGTTTTTTTTCAAATAAATACACCAAAAAAGATATTTTTGAATGAAAATACAAAAGGACATGTTTTTCAAACCACATTGACCTTTTGAATGACGAATTCAGACGATTCAAGGTAGACTTATTAGGAGTTTCAGAAACTCATATCCCAGGGGTAGGATGCATGACACTAGGTGATATAGAATTTAGGCTGGGAGGGTATTAATGATACGAATACTAATCGCTCGTTTTTTGACTAAAAAGGTCAGGGTATCACACTGTATGAAGCAAATAGGTACAGTTACAGGTAGGTAAAGTTACAGAAGCAAATAGACAGGGTCCCAGGTAGAAATATGGTGTTTTTTATTTGAAGATTTTCTAGTTTTCAGGATTATTAGTTGGCTTATTTAAGCTAGTAACGTAGAAATGCTGCATGAACTGTGAAGTACTAATTTGTTTTTTGTTCGGCTTAAAAAACTTTGTTTTTAGAACAAAAATATTTACTACTAAGGATGGTGATCGCAGTGAAGATGCAAGAAAATAGAATAGTTTAGTTATATGTATTGTTTTTGCTGCAAAAAAAAACATTTAGAAGAATACGAAGCTAAGTCTCACAACTTAGATAGAATCTTGGAAGTCATAGTAATCACAGTGGTCAAGCGTTTATACCCTCCGTATCTTTTTCTCTGGCAATCCGGTCTTGCTCGGCGCTGGCCTTATCTAAAGTAGGCGGCGACCTATCCATATCTTTATGCCTGTTTGCGCGCATGTCTAGCCCTTGTTCATTAACTTGCGAAGCGCCGCTTTTTTCTCCGAACTAAGTCCTTCTTCCAGGCTCTGCCGAACTTGTTCGTTAAAAGCAATTTCTTCTTGCGTATCTTCCGTGCGGATAGATTGGGTGGGACGGAAGCGGGAAGAAAATAATTCTGCGTTTCCAAAAACGATTTCATTCAAGACTGGATATGATGGTCAACCAGTAAAGTATATCAAGGTTGTACCAAAAGATCCATCTATCGAACGCATCACTTCTCGAAAGCATATCTCCAAGATTGTTCAACAGAGTGATCTTGAAAGTATTTACGCTACTGGCGACGAAGACGAAGATGGAAATCCTGAATATGTTGTTATTGATAAGAGCAATATCAATAAGATGTTTCCTTCGTCTTCAGTTATGCGTGTACTTGAAGTTGTACCAATGCAAAGTATTCCATTTTACTATATCAGTTCCTAGAAACCTATTTTGAGTCAATGATGGAAATTTGATATTGGTATTATGACCTCCCAATCTATTCAAAGCTTCCCTCTTTACACCCTCCCAAGAAGTTCTCATTTCCTTTAAATATTTTTTTTATGACATCCTCCCACCCCAACCGTGGACGACCTGCTTTCTGTCTAGCCCTAGACGGTTGACCAAAAAGGACAATCTTCGGCTATCTGTCATCCTTCATCCGCAAAACATACGCATATGGTGAATGATCTCCACCCCCTTATTGATACATGCACAGTAGGTTTTTTTTTCAAAATTATCAGTTTTATAGGGTAAAACGATAGTTTTGTCAGTGTTGTGATGTTGGATAGTGAAAAGAAACCAGAAAAACTAATAAGATAAATTTCAAAGCGCTCTGGCCGTAAGCATTCCTACATTAACAATCGGCGGATTCGCGAAGATAACTACTGTCTCCATAGGAAAGCTAAACCTCTTAAGCTGTTCGGTACCATTCGTATTCACCTTGTTTTTGTCGATTTTTGACCCGAGCTTCAACTTTTTTAACATTTCTCACCCGCTATGCTTATCCATCCAATACAACAATACGACGATCTTATTAGAGGCAAAAAGAAACACTCCACACTGAATATTAGAAGAAAAGCTTTGTAAGAAGCAGCAGCTTTATAAGAAGAAGCAGCTTTATTTAGAATAATGCTGCAGCTTCAAAATGTTTTCTCAAGGAGGTCCATGAATGTCAGCAATAAGATCATGAGTTCTTCAATCGATTGACTCAAGCCTGATTGACCGCTGAGGAGCCAGTGTTGCGCCTAATTCAATCGGTTGGTGGTGATTGATAGTAAATTCTCCCATGTGGCTTTAACGGATCGCTATTAAAATATTTTAGGATATCATAGACACTAACTAACGCTGTTCTAAGGAATTGTTATTAGTCTTTTTTTATATGTACAGAACATCCCTTAAATAGGAATAAAGGAAAGGAAAAAAGAATCCCGTGCAAAAAAAAAATTCTCCTTGTTTTTCATGGCCGACCCAACCGAGCGGCTAGCGCACAAGGCTTGAAATCCTGTGTCTATGAGGAGGGAGGTTCGAATCCTAGTGTTGCTGGTTATTTTGCTTGGAACGGGGTTTCTACCAAAATTTAAATAGGAAGATGTTTTACTTTCATATTTTTATTTACTTATGTTTATGGGGCAGGGAATATTGCCCCCTGTTTCTGGTGTCCTTCTTTTGGGGTCCATGTTGCAATATAGCTTGTACCATCCTAAGCCATGGGTCATCATTCGGGGCCGTACTCAAAACGCCCTGACAATGTTACTAGTATCTTGATGTTTTGGGATCAATGCTAAAAATTTGTATATTAATGTTATGAAAATCAATGACAAAAAGAAATATGAACAAAATTAATTGAGTATCACGTAGTAATACTTCGAATTTGAAGTAATAAACTTAAGGTCAGATAATTGTTTTGCCATGGTACACAGATAATTGTTTTGCCATGGTACATTGAGATCTTTCAGAAATTAAGTAAAAACAGTTCTTCTTTTAAAAAAAAGGAGAAACGTTAAAACAAACAGATGAGGCGTTAGACCTGAAGTATTGGTTGAAGACGAGGTAAACCTGGTCTTGCGTTAAACGTGAAGTCTAACGTCTAAAGCATCTTCATTTGAAAATTTCAGATGAGCCTCCCCAATGAGACCTCAATTTTTTTCAGTACTGTAGAGAATATCAGTAATTATGCGTTTGGGGATGTCAACCCCCCAGTTGAGGCCTCAGGGCAGGGGTTGTAAGTTAGGCAATTTGTTCATTCTTCAAAAGTGTATGTGCTATTGAGAAAAGGTGTGCATGCTTGACTTCTACTCTCCTAAAATGTGAAAGGGCATTAAGGTGAGTCTTTCAGAGAATGTTGACGGGAGTGTTGAACTAAATCAAAACATGTTATATGTATATGGATTGTCAAAAGGGCGTAGCTCCTTTCGATGGTACAAAATACAAAATTACACATCTTTACAGGAGCTCGAAACTTCTATACAAGGAATCTCAAATACACTGAACCTGATTGTATGAATGTCATTAAGATTCCTTGACCTTTTGGGTTTCTTTCCCCCTTTTTTTCGAGAATCAGGAGAATTTTGATGGGCAACACTAAACTTAATGTATAATAAGCCAAATCTGTCGATGTATCTATTGATATCAGTATAAACCTGGATTCCAATAAGATGAAAAATAACAGTAGCCTTTTGGAGAGTTTGAACGGTCACAGTGAGCAACTCAGGCGGGCAGAGCGTGCTCGCCCGCGGCGTCGGCGTGCTCCCGCTGATCGATCAGCCAGAGCCGTACTCCAACGAGACCGTCAATCGACTTCGCTTCGTCGGCACGACAGGTGACACGGTGCTGTGGTGGGGCGCGCTCAGCGTCGGCAGCCGCTTTGCCATCCCATCGTTCGTGCACGTGCTCGAGCTCGATCTCGTGACGATCTTCCCCCTGGGAGCACAGTCGGTCGTCACGGCGTCCAACGGCATCGCCTTCGTCGACGTATGTTTCTCACCCAGATTATGGCCTTGTCCCACTGTGCTGACATTCGAACCAGGTAGTCCCGAGCGTTCGAAAGCGGTTCGGGCTCGAGGCAATAGCGGCTTTCCCGCCCCACGCGCTCCAGCGAAACCAGGCCGGCATCATTAAGCACCTTTAGATGTTTGGTCACGCCCTGGCGTGTCAGGTTCAGCCCGTGAGCCAGCTCGACAATGGCGTGGTGTTTGCCGTCACCCAGGCGAGACAGAAGTTTCAAGCGGGTCCGATCCCCCAGCGCGGCAAAGACGAAGTGAGCTTTATCTTAGTAAATTTTAAATCGGTAGAGTTAAGTGAGAGCCATCTTTGCGTATTTAGAGTCTGAGCAATTAATTATCTAGGCTAGTTTGGCATGACCCCACTATTGTAGATGTGGTCTTATAATTTTTGAATGATGGATTGAGGCATCAGCAAAAAAAAATTTGTACGTTCGTCAAGTATATCCATTCAGATCCAAAAGTCAGATGGTGTTAGTCAAGGTCGTATATCAGATTTCTGTTGGGGGGAAGGGGGGCTACAAAAAAAACTACAAAATTTAATTTGCCTTTTGCCTTTTGCCTTTTCCTATTTTCAACATGAGAATTTAGGTAAAACCTGGGGTCATGATTTTAATATTAGTTACTTCCTTTTCAGTTCCACCATCACTCTTGCACCCAATGCGGCGGCTGGAACGGCGGCGGCGCTATAGGCAGCGACGGCCCGCCAGTTGATGACTGACCACCAAACGAGAACGCGGGAAAGATTGCCCAGAATCGCGGCAATGGCCATGATTGGAACGGCAGCCTTCGGTCCAAAAGACAAAACCAGAACCGGCAGCCAAAGCCCATGAGCGGTTTGTGTTTAGTGACGGTTATAGTCAGTTCTTTGCTACGGCAGATCAGCAAACGCAAGAGCGAGTAGACAAAGGTGAGATTAGCCCTCTAGGCTGGTTAGCTGGCAGGATTGGTCGTGCTGCTGATAGTGCCCCAAGCCATATAGAAGAACACCTACTGTCTGCATATACGCCTTGGCAAGATGCGTTGGATGCTTTATGAGTGACAGCGGGCCGGCGGCCATTGCGCTTGATGCCTCTGAATTTACAATGGCGTTGGTTATCTGGGTGATTGGATCTTAATGAAATTTGATATTTAGAAGGACCTCGTAATTCAGACCTCTTATTTTAAAATCCGGCCAGATCCAGCGTTCGAACGAGCGATTGGATCGTAATTAAATTCGAAATTTAGAAGGACCTCGTGTTTCAGAGCTCTTATTTTAAATCCTGACAGGATCCGGTGACATTAGGGGGAGTTGGAGGAGGAAACCGAAAATCTTGAAAAACGCTCAGAGTGGAGAGATCGTGATGATGTTTGGTGGGAAGAATAACCACTAGTCCTAGATACGTAGAAAAAACCTTTTCCCATTTATTTTTTCATTGTTTCTTTTAATAGTGCTAGAAAATCCTGCGCTTCCTTCATGGAAATTCTCTTTCCCCATGACAATTTCCTCCACGGAGAGATTCCCCACATAAACCCCTCCCATCAACCCCTCCTCCCCCAACTGAAAAAATCCCCCTGAAAACATCTGTTTGACACTGTCAAAGTATGTAACTTGGAGCCCCTCCCACGGGTACTGTGGGGGAGTAAATCGTCCCCAAAGACATAGTTATTAGGTTTTTCGACTATATAGGCCTTGATCCACATAGGTTTTGCCGGTAATCGAGTTGTTTAGCTCACCTGTCCGGACCGGACTGGTGCGACGCCTTGAGATCGTGCCGTCAGCCCGGAGGGACGCACGCGATGGATATCCTTCTGACCATACGGCGGCTTGTCTGCGGCTGCGTCGCGACCCTCCTTGTTTGGCCGTTCATGGTGGCGAGTGGCGCGGCGCAATCCTCCTACGAGTTCTTCGCGGTTGATTTTGACGGGCGACAGGATGTCCGGCGACCTGCGGTCGTCGTCCAGTCCGTCAGTATTGCCCTCTAAAAGCCCGTGACGTCATGACAAAAAAGGTTGGAAGTCGTGATTCATATTCGATTAATTAATTTACTCATAAAAAAAGAGAACTTAACATAATTAGCGTCATCACTTCTTAGGCTTTTTTGAAACACAATCGATCAGTTTGGATTTCCTCTTCAAAACAAGTACTTTCACAGATTCAGCATCATTTACCCTTTCCCTTTCTTTGGAACGAGCTTTTAGTGCTGCTTCCAGCATGCTTTGAGCCAGACTAATGTCCAAAAAGTCAATATATTGTAGGTATTTTTAACAGGATTCTTAGGAGCTGAGGTATTATAATTTTTATCATGTAGAAATCATAACGACAGTCAATTTCTGAAGTTTATATTAACAGGGACATGTTACTGGAAGACCTGTTGATTTACAACAATTGCCTGGTAAAATTTTTTCTCATTTTCCCCTTTTTTTTAAAATTTTGAAATATTAATTGTTTTTTTTTTTATCAGACGGATCTCTAATTTTTTCTGATGATGTTGGTTTGTACAAACAACAATTTAGTTTTCCTTTTTTTTAAAGGTAGCTGGTATGTTCTGCCCGGGCTTCGTCTCGGGGGGCAAGGCCGTGAAGGTCCGGAAGTTCGTTCGCCGGGTGGTCTACGCACCCGGCGCGGTGCCGCGCTGGATCACGAAGCGCTTCCACCGGCTCTACTACTACCGACGCGAACAGACCTGGCGGAACACGCGCTGGCTCGGCACCGACGTGTTGAAGTGCCCGCTCGACCTGTGGATCTACCAGGAGCTGCTGCACGAGCTGCGGCCCGACCTGATCGTCGAGACGGGCACGGCGTTTGGTGGGCGCCGTAGTGCGCGTGGTGGTCGATCGCCCCGACATGGCCAGCGCCGCTCTGCGCGAGATGGGACACGAGGTCTTCGAGTCCGAGCTCCTGGGCGTGGAGATCTCCACGGGAACGGACTTCAGCCCCAAGAGGATCCTGGCGGCCCTCCTGATGGCCGAGCTGAACGTTCACTACATGTACTCCCTCATCGTCCGCACGAACAACCACCCGGTGCTGGTGCTGCACGTGGACGACATCCCCACGGCCACGCAGGTCCTCCAGAACCACGGCCTGAACCTGGTAGGAAAATCCGTCCCACCATGACGAATGATTGCCAAGCATGAGCCGTCCTAGCCAAGTGGTTGGCACGCTAAACTTGAAATCCTTTGTCTGTGAGGACAGGGGTTCAAGTCCTCGAGTCCTGGCGTCACTGGTTATTTGGTTTGGAACAGGGGTCAGTAGAGAGACTCTGTAAGCTCAGTCAGAGTCGATCCAGCTCTAAATGGGTCCATGAAGACATCTTGTGAAGGTGAAGAGTAAGGGTGTGCGAAGGCGCAAGATGGCTGGCCCCAGCAAATCCCCCCAGTTATTCAGTTAACTCAGGAATGGCTTAGGGTATTAAGTTGGACCTTTCAGGGAATGAAGAGAAGAGATCTGGGGATTATCAATTGACCAAAAAGGCAATATTTGCGCGCTATTATTACTACTACTGCTTCTATAGCGACTACTGCTAGGGCCGAGGATACTAAGGCGAAAATTTTAGGAAATGTTGAGGGGAGAGTTTAACTAAATCAAAAACATAATATGTGCATACAGATTGTCAATAGGGCTTATAAGCAAAATCTTAGAAAGGGCTTATAGTATTAAGGGCTTTTCCTGGCACGGTCCTTCAGAGTTGGATGGGGTCCCAATGGAGAGCTGATTCATCCAGGCCTTCGAGTCAACAGTAATGAGCCCGACTCTGGCTCACTCACATATTCTGTCAAGCTTCAACAGCTTGCAGTGTCGGAAGCCTTGCTGGTAACTGGTGCTGAAGATGAAGAGTCCAGTGAGGCAGTACAGAATGCCCTGCGATCCCGCTGCCACAAGATGCTTCTGTCTCATTATGAGCTCCAGCTGCAGGGGATGGATCACGAAGACGAGGCTATTCTTTATTTTTCAGCGTCACTATGAAGTACATATCGCCGAACCTTTGTTTTTTAACTTAAATCTGGTAGCCCAACCCCAATCATCATCGCTATCATTTTGAGTTTTGATACGTTTTGACTTTCGCTGTCCAGGTGGATTTTCATCTAACTGTGCGGTTTTGCGTTCTTTAGCTGCAAGCCTTTTGTCATTAACCCTTTGAGCAGATTCCTCGGCTGTTTTTCTGCCATTGTAGGATTTATACTAAAATTTCTCTTGGAATTAACTATTTGAGCAGCTTCCTCCGAGATGTTGCCAAAGGCGGTCGATGAGGGACTCGTTGATGCGGTGGACGCGTATTGCGAGCCGATCGCCTTCAGCGTGGACGAGGTACGGCGTGTGTTTGAGGCAGCGCACCGCTTCCAACTGCCCGTTCGTTTGCACGCCGACCAGCTTTCCAATTCCAACGGCGCCGCGCTGGCCGCAGAATTTGCCGCTTTGTCCGCCGACCACCTGGAATACACCGACGACCACGGCGTCGACGCCATGGCCCGCGCCGGTACGGTTGCCGTGCTGCTACCTGGTGCAACCCCATTCCAAGATAGCAAAAGAAGCTAAACTAGAATTCCCCCCTAACTACTCCCTCCCCCCTAATGGTCCAAAATGTAACCATCACAAGATACTTGTTTTTTGTTATCCATCTTGTGATGTGTTGTATAAGGGGAGATCTAGTTCTGACTCAATGAAGTCTACTTTTTCTATTAAGCAAAATTATTTGTAGATAAAATATTGTTTAAAATGATTATAATATATGGAATCAGTTTTTGGTTCCACTATCCATAAAGAAACACTACAAAATTTTATAAACCCGTGAGAATTGAAATTCAACTTTGGGCTGCTGGTTCGTGTGTTTTTGCATAGTCTTCACGCTGGCAAAAGCTTCGCAGCCACAAACCTGGCACTGCTGGATTTGCTTGCTGTTTTCTGCTGAGCAGGCATGACAGACCCAGTCATAGTCGATTTTTTTGCTATTCACTCAATAAGCCTTTTTTCTTCTCTGCCAGTTTCTTATATTTTTTATAGAGAAAGGGAGCGAAGAACAGAGTAGGTGGACCAAATAACACTATCTGTACCATCAGTGAAATGATCAAATTTTTGCCGAGATCGCAAGCTCGAGGCTGAATTTTTCAGATCTAGGGAACATCCTATAGAGTCGGAGCCCTCTTCTAGCATCTCCAATATATCTGCTCTGGACTTGATCCAGAATTTTATGACGAATGCAAGCTCTGTGATAAGATTCTAGGCCACGAAAGCCTGAACCATAAAACTAACGTCCTATGGCTGTAGAAAATATTAAGAAAAAAAAGGTTAACTTACTTTCCAACTATTAGGATTTCTCTGGAAGATGCTTGTGGGCGTATTCTTCTCCAAAGAAGGCGAATGACCTGGATATTCGAAACAATCGAGATTGGACGGTGAACGATGTCAGCTTTCAATCTGTGAAGGAGAAACTGGCGTTTTATCACGAACGGCTGGCACCAGGACTTTCGGACCAGAATAAAAAGCGTGTTCGCGACCTCAATAAGGATGGCAAACATGATTTCAATGACTTGAAAGTTCTATCGGAGAGAATCCACCGTGTCGTCGACACCGATAAGGATGGATTCGCCGATCAAATCGAGCTGTTCGCCGACGGTTTTCAAACCGAAGTGACGGTGATCGCACGGCGTTTGTCGAGCTTTACCGGCAGCTGGGACTGCGGGTGAAGGCGTTCTTAATGCGCCAGGGCGCCGATAAGGAATCGGCCGAAGACGTGACCCAGGAGGTCATGTTGACGGTCTGGCGGCGCGCCGAGCAGTACGATCGCAGTAAGGCGGCGGTCAGCACGTGGGTTTTCACCATCGCGCGCAACCGCCGGATCGACAGCCTGCGCCGGACACGCCGGCCGGAGATCGATCCCGAAGACCCGGCGCTCCTGCCAGAGCCGGTACGCGCCGCCCTCTCTCTCTCTATCTTAGGATTATTGGCAGGGTTTTCGGTTGCAAATTTATAATTTTAATTAATTAAACACACTTTTGACATTTTTCAACATGGGCAATGAATCAAGCAGACTGAATGGCGAGTTACCAACAAGTCGTCTCATTTTGATGAGATTCGATGCGAATTTCAGATACAAATTGAGGCCAAATTCTCGCCTCTCTATTCGACACAAAAAAGATGTGACAGTTTTGATCTGTCAAAGTTTGATACACCAATTCGTGTAGCTATTACAAACTTTGTTTTATAATTTGATTTTAATTTTTTAATATTACTTGTAACAAGATTTCTGGCTACCTGGTATCTTTTGAAGTTTCAGGAGTTCCTATGTTTATGATATTTTTTCAATGCTTTGGATTTTTTTGGATGAGATTACAAATAAAAGGAGTTAGACATGGCAGTGTTTTAGGCTGTTTAATCATCCTGACACTAGTATATCTCAATTCAGCATCAATTAATAAAGTGACAACTATCCCATAGATTTCTTTAGTGACAACTATCTCAATCTTTAGCTTTGTTGATTGGTCTGTGGACGCGGCGAACCTCCCGAGGGCGGGAGTCGACGCCCGTGTCCATGTCGATGCCAACAGGTGAAGTGTGTGGGGCACCGCGGAGCTCGCACGCCTCTGGAGCGCGAACTCGAACTCTGCCAGCGCCTCCACTCGTCTCGGAGTGATCTGCAATACCACCAACATGGTCCTGGCCGCGCCCCCGGGCCCTTCCGGCCCGCCTCCTGGTGCCTCGCCACCCCGCCGCGGTAGTGTGTCCCCCGGGGAATCGGCGCACTCAAAATCTCAAAATTCTTCGGACGGCACCAAGCTGGTGACGGTGCACGACCCGATCCGCCCCGGCAAAAGCAAGGCTGCCGACGTGGTGCCGGGCGAGCTGATCTGCGAAGACGGCGAGATCGAAATCAACGCCGGCCGCGAAACCGTCACGATGAAAGTCACCAACAGCGGCGACAGGCCGGTTCAGGTGGGAAGCCACTATCATTTCTTCGAAACCAACAAGGCTCTCGAATTCGACCGCGATGCCGCCTTCGGCAAGCGGCTCGACATACCGGCGGGCACTGCCGTCCGGTTCGAGCCGTATGGCTCTTTTTTTGCACATACTTTTAGATCTTGACATGGAGGGGGGACTAGTCAATTCATCACTTGGCAACTTAATTATTTTAAAAATTTTCGAGGATATTTGAAACTTTTTACGCTGAATAATCAGACATAAGTTTTAAGGCTGAATAAACAAACCTAACCGCTTATTTATTGTTTTCTTGATCCGGTTTTAACAAAACTTAATTGTTTCGTTACTATTTGGTCAGAACTACTTTACACAAAAATTGAGCAATATGCACTTTGGAGACTACAGTTACGTTCCCAATAGCAAATACTATACGTAAGAATGGACAAACTGTATAACTTAAACACCTATTCCCAGGTTCTGGGGAGTTCATGTTATCTCCAAAGGCATAGTTTTGGCACTTTTCAACTATGTTGAATAAAATGGCTATCTCAAAATTTTGATCGGCAAGTTGCCCTCCAATCTTTTTGGCAACTTAAAAGGAAACTAGAACTCTCAATTTTCGTTCCAATGCATCCTCTCTCGATTTTCTATGACCATTGGTTCGATACGATCACCCCCCCCCCCCAAAAAAAAAAAGAGTTCACGGCAAAAAATGTTATTAGTATATCGCCAGGGTAGCCCGTTTACCCTCCAAAGAGATAGCTAGAGATATTAGTGGTGACCCAGGTGGTGGCACCCTTGGCCCCTCTTGACCGTTCAATTACGTTACCATAGCTAAAGAAACCTCCAGTGTGGGCCTAAGATGTAATTGTAGCATCAGCGGTGGTGGATACATTACAATAGTGGTGGCTGCGATGTCCACCGTGAAGTATTGCAAAACAGGGAATCACTGATTCAAATGGATGTGACTTGCGCACATCGACCTCGCGCCGCTGGCGCAATTCGCCGGCGCCCGCCTCTATCACGACGAAGCAGTCGGCCTCGATCTTGTTACCCGCCGCGTGCAGTGCCGTCGGCGCCCGGACGTCAGTTTTGATCTGCTGAGCATCGATACCGGCTCCGCGCCTGATACAGCAACCCCGGGGGCCGCCGAACATGGACTGCCGGTCAAACCCGTCAGCAGTTTCTACCACCGCTGGTGCGAGTTGCGCGAGCGTATACTGGCGAGCGGTGACCAGCAGACCATCACGGTGGTCGTTATTACGTCTTTGTGAAAGAGTTGGCCATAGAAACTTTGGACGATGCTAATTTGATTGAAAATTGAAGGTTCTAGTTCCCTTTTTAAGACGCAAAAGTGATCGGAGGGCAATTAGTCCTCCCATGCCCTCTTTTCCCCAAATGCATACAATCAAAATTTTGAGACAGCCATTTTGTTCAAAATAGTCCAAGTATAATATAACAGTGCCCCCAGGAATGACACAATCCAGCGGAGAGGATTGCAAGTTAAGCCACAGAGGCATATAAGGTTTATATGAAAGAGCCCCCTTGCTCTGGAGGTAAGGGGACCAACTGTTTGTATTATGCCTCTATCATTTATTTATTCAAAATAAGTTTGAAACCGACTCTTGTCAAAGGACTAAGTTGCCAAATGAGGATAAAGCTGTGTTCTAATTCATGATTTTACCGAGGGTATTGATGATGTTTTTGATGATGAAACGTAATTGCGATTCAATTGAAAAACGCAGGATTGCTTGTGTTTATGCAATTATTCAGTTTAAGCATAACCCCGGTACACCCTGCATTACATATAACCTGGATGTGGGGCGACTTGCCCTCTGATCACTTTTGACTCTGAAAAAGTGAACTAAAAATTTGAATTCCCAATCTAAGGAGCCGTCTCGGAAGTTTATACGAGCATCCCATCTGTAAGAACTATATTTGCCCCCAGGTTATAACTTACAGTGCTTGCCCACAGGCCCTGAAGGGTTGTGTCGACCCCGAAGTTTTTGTTATATGATCTCTGAACTATTTTTAATAATATAGCTACATCAAAATTTTTATCGGGTTTATTTGGGGAAAAAAGAGCGTGGGGAGGGCTAGCTTCTGAATCTGCGTGTTTGTATGTGTTTCTCTCTCTCTCTCATACACTCTCTTTTTCTCTGTTTCTCTCTATCTATCTCTCTGTGCTTGTGGATGTTAGCCTGTCCCAGTCTGTCTTTGTCTGTTTGTATCTATATTTTTTCTCTTTCCCTCTCTGTGCCTGTGTGTTTGCTGTGTGGTAGGTGTTTGTTGGTCCCAGTGTCTCTCTTTGTCTGTTTGTATATCGAATCTATGTGTTTTTGTCTCTCTCCTTCTCTTTGCCTATGTTTTGGGTGGGTAATTGCTTAAAACGAACAGAAATTACTCCGTATATGAATGGGGCTTTTCCTCTTCAACGCCCCGCTCTTTACGCTAAAGTTGCTTACTGTTTTAAAAAAAGAGTTAAGAGAAAGAGTCAAACTGCTATCTAGAGTTTTCGCTATCTCAAAATTTGGACTGGAAGCCTTTGGGTAAGCGAGTGCGGGGCTGAGGGTTGCCCTTTGCTCACTTTTGACTCTTAAAAAGAAGTAGAAGTTTCAATTTCCTATCGAATGATCCCTCTTCAAAGTTAATATGACCATCCCTTTTTTTTCTTTTTTTTGTTATTACGGGCTTCGTGGCCCCATCCCAGGTAATGATATGCCGCTAGTCCTGGTAATTACCTCATTTTCCAACATTGAGGTATTTGGTATAGGCTCTCTTGAATGTTTCAAGGGAAGAATTTTCCGGGGTTACCTCTGCCGGCAAGCTATTTCATCTGGTGACCGGTATTCGGGCGAAACTCATTTTCCGATATTCTTGGCGGGGAGTACCCTGTTCAAGGTAGACCTGACGGGCTGTACTTGGGCGTGTTGGTAGCAAGGGCTTTGGAACAAATCAGCGTATCTGGAGATACCTATCACAACATCATGGAGATACTATCAGGACATAGGTGAATAAATCAGCGTATCTGGAGATACCTATCATAACATAATGGAGATACCTATCAGAACATAGGTGCACAAATCACCGCATCTAGAGATACCTATCATAACATCATGGAGATACCTATCAGATTATAGGTGAACAAATAGGCGAACAAAGGTAAACAAATCAGCGTATCTGGAGATACCTATCATAACATCATGGAGATACCTATCAGAACATAGGTGCAATCCCTTTAGAAGCACATCCGGGCTATCCATCGACGTTAGCAGTGGCGGGAATGCACTGGCAGGTTTTGAGAGCGAAATAAATGCCATCGCCGCGGATGTTGAAAGCCATCGCGTCGATACCAATGCCGGATTCACCGGCATAAACGAGAGGATGGGTGCGTTTGAAATCGCTCAACAAGGATTCGAAAATGAGCTTACGTTAGTAAATGCACGAGTGGATAATACCATAGAAAATTTGGGCGCTTTTGAAACGGAAACCCGGCAAGCAAACGAAGCCTTAACTCATTTTCCTATACTCACAGCCTTTTTTCAAATCAAATTGATATATAAAACCAAATCCGTTTGTGCCCCTCGTTTTCAATCATCCATAGGTTTTCGAAAGAAATAACTCGAATTTTCCAGCCATTTTGATTTTTTTTTTTTTATATATATATATATATATATATTTATCATTATTTTTTCAAACTGCCTGAAAAATCTAAAAAAGAAAGCTTTTAAAAGGTGGAGTTGTTGTCTCTCCAGAAACAAGAGATATTATAATTAGCTTCGGAAAGTAAGTGAAAATGTACTTCATGTACTTCAATGTTCACACGGTATTCCTGTTTGAATAGCTATAAGTTGAATTCTATTTGTCTATATAATCATAACTTAGCAGCACTATGAAAAAAAATTACTAATTGAAATCGTGTTGAGCAGCAGTGTTGTTGGAAAACAAGGAAAAACAAGGGGCATCAATGGGGGAGGGATATTCCCCTCTCTCTTTTTGTCTTAGATTCTGAAAAATACTTTTTTTGGAAACGATTTTCTTGAAAAATGTTTTGTTTTTGAATCTTTGGCGAAACAGGCTTTCACCTGATCAATCTTTTTGCTACCCAACATCACCTTTTCATTTTCACTTATTCCTAGCCTAAAGGACTTATTTTTCTTAAGATAATTGCTTAAACCTATTTTAACACACTGAACGTAAAAGAAAATTTAAAAGTTCATTCTTTTGAGTGGGTTGAAGCACACTTCTAACACATATTATAAATACACCTCAATAACAGTTCAATCTCACAGGATTTAAAATTGTAGAACTTTTATTACTGCTTTCTCCTCCAATTAAAATGTTATTCTAACTTATAGTCAGATGGTCGAATCGGGAAAACGACTGTTATCAAGGCAATCTGTATAGGTCCCTGACACGCCAACCTGTATTCAGCGTTGTAGCACGTCCAGAAGCACCGAACTCGCCAACACACTGGAAATCGCCCCAACTCCCCCATAGAGAGTGGATCAGGTCCAGTTATGTCAATCACGTATCTAGAGCTCGTACTTATACTTCCCATCAAGTTTATCCCGATCTCTCCACTCTAACGTTTTCCAAGATTTTCGGTTTCCAAGATTTCTGTTTTCCCTTCCATCCCCAGCTTGATCCGCGCGACCCCGTCCGTGATCTTGCGCGTCACGAACTCGTGACCGCGGCGCGGAGATTCGTGGTTGAAGAGGATCCCGCTCACCGCGTAGAGGTCGTAGGACTCGCGGTAGTTGATCGTGATCCAATGGCCGTAGACCTTCGCGACGCCATAGGGCGAGCGCGGATAGAAGGGCGTCTCCTCGGTCTGCGGGGCCTCGCGCACCTGGCCGAACATCTCGGACGAGCTCGCCTGATAGAGGCGGATGCGCTCGTCGGTCGCGCGGACCGCTTCGTTTCAGCACAAACATAAATGTTTGTGTCATCGCCAAAGATCACGAATCGCACTCTCTCTAACATCTTTCTACGAGGTCGTTGATGGAGAGAAGAAACCCTAGCGGACCCAGAATTGTCTCCCTAGGGAACGCTACTTTTTAGAGGTAGACAATACGATTTGATGCCATCCATCTCTACATACTGATAAAGATGTAAAGAAATATGATTAAAACCGCTGAAGCGACACTCCTATCATTCCATACCTTTCTAATTTCTACAACAATAACGGATTGTTGAACATGGGATTTCGTAATGGAATTCGCGGAAAACCAAATGCCAGTCAGTTACTGACTTGGAAAAGTGCATTATATGTCAATGCAGGCTCGGATTTCTGACGCAAGTTAGGCAATGGGTGAATTTTCTAGTGGGTCGAAGGGCAGTCGATTTTTTGAGAATTGGCCTGGGTCAGCAAAGGGTGGGTGGGCAAATGCTGCATTGTGTGAATTTTTGACGTTAAGTCTTATGAATTCGTGGCTCCTTGGTATCGCGTGGAAGTCCGATGGTGTAGAACCACAATTTCATCAGTTGTAAAACATTCACTATAAAATTTATCGTATTTACTCAAGCTAATTTTAAGCGTATAAAACAAAAAATGTGGCCTTAATAATTCATGTCGCAGATATTACTAGCGATAGAAAGTGGAATAACAAATGACTTAAAGATTAAAATAACAGGGGTCCCATCAACTAGCCCTCAGAGTAGAGATTTTATTGCATCCTCATTTGCCCGAATTGAGTAAAAATAATTTATAACACTAGGCCTATCAACCACCGAACCGATTAAATTTTACAATAAAGGCGTCTACTAGGTTGTTCAGTTGAGGAGGGGGGATAACTTAAAAACAAAAGAGAGAATATGTAAATCATATAGAAAATGTAGTAGACAATAGCATATATACATCTTGACACGTTTGTTTCAAGGAGGGGGGCACAGGTTAAAACATCTCTCCTGCTCCGTCTCCAGCCTCCAAGTACATGCCTGACATATTGTATATGTGTTAATCAATCCTCCTTGGAACGGTGATGTCAAGGCTCGTTTTTATTATTTACTTATTTATGAAAACAAAATTTCAGTAAACTCATGATTTGGAAGCTATTGAAAATGGCCATTTATTGATCCATAGCCAGTGATTAATACAAAATTCATAGTTCAAGTATTAGATGTAGTGAACAGAATAAGTAAAATTAGGCTGAAGAAATACAAATTTTATTACCTGTAGTATGATTGGTAGGTGGGCTTGGAGAAGACGGTGGAACAGGCTGTGTGTGAAAATTGGTTCCCTTCCATGGTTTTTATGCAAGGCAGCTGTAAATAATGTTAAGCAACATTAGAAGGCAATGAGAATTTATTAGGTACTTAGTAACAATGATGAAAAAACCATAAGGTATTGAATTACTCCCTCCCTCCCAAAAAAAATATTCATACGCTTATAAGGAAGCTTTAGAAAGTGATTTAGCCGTTCAGATAGTGATAAAAATATTAAAGGAAAATAGAAGAAAAAGGAAGCATGGAAGAAAAGAAAGACGATTATTCCCCTCCCCCGAAAAAAATAGATGCGAAATGAGGGAGCTTGAGTCTAAACAAGAAAAATATACACTATCAGGAGTTTATTTAGGGGAGTTCTTGAAGATTCCCGGAAAGGATATTTTTTTGCTCTTTATGCTAAATTATTTTTAGTAATTTCTACTATTTATTCTACGGCCTTTCATATTCAGGGGTCATTCTTAATGAATTGGGACAAATCTTACGATTTAGTGTAAAGAGGAGGTATTAACGAGGGTACAAACCCCCTCGTATACATAATAAAATATAAGATTTTGAAAGCTTGTTACGTAAGTTAATTCTTAAGTTATGTATATTTTTTACTAATAAAAACGTTCGTTAAAAATTAGAAGTTCTTGTTGCCTTTTTAAGTAGCCAAAAAATTGGAGGGCTATTTAAAACCCGGACCGGGTCCAGTGTCATTAGGAGGGGTTGGGGGGGGGGGGAGACTGGAAATCTTGGAAAACGCTTAGAGTGGAGATATCAGGATGAAACTTTGGGAAGAATAAGCACAAGTTCAAGATACGTGACTGAGATAACCGGACCGGATCTGCTCTATTTGGGGGAGTTGGGAGGGGGGTTTGTGGTATTTGTTACTTTCGAAAGGGTGATCAGATCATAATGAAATTTGATATTTAGAAGGATCTTGTGCTTTAGAGGAGCTCTTATTATAAGCGTAATCGCAATCGGTACCTGCAGGCAGCGGCAGTGAGTTTTGCACTGGCGGCGGCGGTCTATTATGGCGTTCTGTTGTGGCAGCTCGATCAATTCGAACAGCGCACTGCCGAGGTACGCGCGTCGCAGCAGGAAGTGTTCAGCACCGCGTTCCCGCATGTGCGCCGGATCGTTAACGTAACGGCGCAGGCACGCAACGAACTGCGGCGACTTTCGGAGCAAGCGCAGGCGCCGACGCCGTTTCTCGATCTGCTGCACGCGCTGGGAGGCGCGTTCGCGGCGGGGGACTAAAAAAATGTGTTTATATTATTTTTTGCTTTTTTACGAGTCAGACGAAGTTTTTGGGAGAGGGAAGAGGTCAAAATTGGTAACCTCTCCCCCCCCCCTCTAGGTATGGCCTTGATCAGAATTGTCGGAGTGATTAGTCTTAATGTGGAACTGGAACAAAACTATTCTTATAAGTTGTTCCAAAATGCTGATTCAATGCTGACAATGTTTGCATACTAGGAGTATATTGCTTAGTAAAAAAAAAACAAAGAACAACTAAATTTGCTTTGACGACTAACCGGTCCCCGGCGCTTTCGTCATGTAAATAGAATATGCGGTCGGCACAGCTGGCTGAAAAAAGCGGAAAGAGGCGATGAACGAACAACGTAACCTGTGGGTAGCAATTGCATCAGCAGTTGTGATTCTTATCGGGTGGCAATTCTTCTTCGCGCCCGAGCCTGATATGCAGGTTCGTGAAGCGCAAGTTCGTGAACAGCTTGATGCAAACGGCACCAATACGCCGCAGGTATCAGCTGGCGGACCGAGTGTCCCGGGTGGGCAGCTTGCTGTCCCGACTGATAGCGAAGAAACAAAACCAAAGTGTTGCTCTCGCAACACTTAAGTCGGCGAAGCCGGACAAAGGTTGCCGCAACACTTATCGATTACTGATCGATAGCAAAGAAACAAAACCAAAGTGTTGCTCTCGCAACACTTAAGTCGGCGAAGCCGGACAAAGGTTGCCGCAACACTTCACGTTGCCCGGGCAACGTAGGTCTAGTTTAATTTATTTTTGTTTTAAGATTCGCCTATTTATTATGCTATATTAATTTATATTTATTTTAATAGAGAATTATTTTATGGCCAAGTTCAGAAATCCTGCATTAAACATGTTAAAGCATAGTCATATAATTTTCAACCCAGGCACTACGCAGCAATTTTCGTAGGGGGGGGGGGTTACGGAATAAATAGTCTGGTAATCGAGTGATTTTGTTATTTAAAAAAAAATATTCTGATGAAAAATTTGATCCTTTGAATCATTTCAAATCATTGATTGAAAATCATTTTCAATTAATTAAAAAAAACTTATCCACATTTCCATAAAAAGTGGGATAAAATTACACGCAAAAGAAGCGTTAGTCTTGTCCATATCTTTGACCCTCCCAAAAAACCTTACTCTTTAGGAGCAACTAGTCTTTAATAAATGTTAAAAATTTAAAAGAGATTTTTCGCTTCTTTTATTTTCCTGTAAGTCCAGCAGCCCTCTAGTGGTGCCGATTCCTGAAAATATTAGAGAGGGGATTTTTAAAATCAGGTTAAATTTGTTTATTTTCGTTTTTCTTTAATTTGACTACCAAAAAAAGGTATTTTCAGTGAGAATACTATAATAAAAATTTTGAAATCCAGGGGGATAAATGCCCCTTGCCCATCAAATTAATAGAACTTAGAATAATATCCCATTTCTTCAGGCCTTTTATAAAGGCTAAATACCGATCTAAATTAAACCATTTCATAACTTCAAAAAACAAACAGCAGCAAGTTTTGCAAAACCAGACAGTATTATCATTGGAAGAATTGGTTGTCTTCTTCAAATGCAAAGTGATGTTAATAAATTGTTCTTATATTATTTTCAGTTATTCTTTCAATCTTTTGCAGTAAGCGCAGTCATAAAACATCACAGATCAGCAAAAATGATTGCCAGACTAAATGGGAGCAGCACTACTATCATAATATAGCCGCTTCTACAATGAAACAACGTTCTTCCTTGGTTGCTGGTGTACCGTCAGCACCGACCAATGTTTTGTTACAATTGATTCGTCGTCGGGATTGGGATGCTGTGCGGTATCGTATTATGGCTTGTCCACAGGATACACGATATCGTTCAAAATGTACAGCAACCAGCAGCAGCACTTCCTCTACTGTTGAGACCAGCGGAACACCCTTACATAGTGCGTGTTTGTATCGTGCACCTCATGATATTGTTGCTAGCTTTCTTTTTATATTTGCCATGTTTCTTGTTTCTTTTTATATCTGCCATGCTTCTTGTTTCTTTTTATATATGTCCCATTTCTTGTTTCTTTTTATATCTGCCGAGTTTCTTGTTTCTTTTAATACATACTACCACTAACTGCAAAACCCCCGTATTTAATTCCTTATCTTCCAAAAACATTTATATTCAGCGCCGTATCCAGGATTCCTGCTCAAGGGGGGGAGTGTATTTTTTGGGGAAGGGTACGAAAAACTTTAAAAAAACATCAAAAAATCGTTTATATTTTGAAAGTTTTAAGAATTTAGGGTTCTAGAATAAGATTGAAAATTAAAGCTAAGACGATTAAGCTGCTAAGACTGAAAAGAAGTGAAGATGAGGAGATGATGTTGGATAACGAGACGATCGATCAAGTGTACAGCTTCAATTACCTAGGTAGTGTTATAAGTAAAAAAGGTAGGTGCATTGAAGATATTAAAAGTAGAAAGGTCAGGACCCATGGCGTTTTTTAACAGATGAAAACGTTTGGAAGAATAGGATGATTGGGGTGTAAACCGAAATTGTAATTTGGGGGGAGGGAACCTAAAATCTTGGAAAATGGTTACAGTGGAGGGATTGGGATAAAACTTGGTGGGAAAAATAAGCACAAGTCCTAAATACGGGATTGACATAATCGGAACGGATCTACTCTCTTTGGGGGAGTTGGGGGGAGGGTTAGTTCTAAAATTACTTATAAAAAATGAGGCATTTTTAACTTAAGAGTGATCGTATCTTAATGAAATTTCATATATAGAAGGACCTCGCAACTAAGATCTTTTAATTAAATCCCGACCGGATCAAGTGACATTAGATTTGTGTCCTGGTGTCCCGGTCTGTATATACATTCGTTTTTGAATTGGTTACCTTTTTAGTTTCGTTTTTCTCCTTTATTTTTCAGTTTTTATCTTTATTTTTCTTTTTTATTTTTTTTGTTTTTTTTATTAGTTTTAGTTTTTTTTTCTTTTTAGTTTTTTTGTAGTTTTTATCTTTTTTTTAGTTTTGTTAATTTTTCTTTTTACTTGTGTCCTGTTCGTCATTTATACTCCCTGTGTCGCGGTGCTTAGTTGATTGCTAATCGAACATTCCTTTTGTCACTAATGACCGTGACGGTGGCTGTTGTGATGGCACCCAAATCGTTATCGTGGGCCTCTACCTCTATCGTGTGTGTGCCTACGTCGCCAGCCGTAGGTGCCCAGGTAAGGACGCCAGACTCCTCACCAATCGTAACATCAGCGGGTCCCGTCAGGATGTCATAAAAGACCTGATCGCCATTGGGGTCGGTAGCGGCATACATGAAGGAGAGCGTTGTACCCGTCGTAATGAGAGTGTCAGGTAGAAAAGCAGTAAACACAGGAGCCGCATTGGCCGATGTAACCCTGATATGCCTGCAATTTTCATCGTCCTAGCTTATCTGGAAGTGCCCAAACAGGGAAAACCAGGACCGACAGACCGATGGACAGAAATTGCGATTGCTATCTGGCACTTGGCCGACGGGCAAGTGCCATAAAAAGTGCGAGAGGTTGCTTATTAAATTTTTTTTTTAATTTTATGCACTTATTTATTTCAATCAATTATCTAGGACTTGTGCATATTCATCCTACCAAGTTTCATCCCGATCTCTCCACTCTAAGCATTTCCCAAGAATTCCGGTCCCCCCAAATGGACAAGCATATCTTTTTACAGCGTTGGGAGTGCTTACTGATTTATAATATTGTCGACGATGTCGTGTGCCACCTCTTCATCCACTCCATGCACGGCGTCTACGAAGACGTCCCCTTCGGATTCCCTGTCCCCTTCCTTGTTCTCTTCCAGCGCCCAGGCTTCCCTTTTTGCCACATAATACTCGTTCATAATGCCAAAATAAATCTTGAGGGGCTCCAGCAGATCTTTGTTCCCAACAATTGAAATTGGCTTCATGCCGGCCAGCATGGCACCTTGAGTGGTCGTGGCCGACGGCCTCAGGATCGGCGGCAGGAGGCGCAGGTCGATCGCGTCGGTGTTGAACCCGATCTCGGTGTGCCCGCCCTCCTGGTACTTCGCGGCCACGCCGTCGATGCGCCCGTCCGAATCCATGGACAAGCGGTACGGCGCTCGTCCGGGCATCATCACGTCGAAGCTGTAGGCGATCATGCGCGGCCCGAGGATCGCGGGCACCCCGCGCTCCTCGGCCATGCCGGCGGCGAGATGCCCGTCGAACGTCCCGTGGTCGATGAAGGTGTCGTGTGCACCGGCGCGGCGATTTTACCGTGAACATCGCCTATGTTGAAAACGGTGTGCCCACCCGTGGTGTGGTCTACGCACCGGCGCGCAACCGGATGTTCTACACAGAAGCCGATGGCGCGGCTGTTGAGGAAACCGGGGATCTGGTCAAGGATCAGGTGGGCGAAACCAATGCCATCCGGGTGTCTGAGGCCAATAACGACGCCTTGCTTATTGTGGCCTCCAAATCGCATCGCGACCAGCCAACGGATGACTCCATCAACAAATACAAGGTTGCGGATTCATTCTTAAAATCAGCAAAGAAGAAATAGGTATGATTACAGACGTGAATCAGCACTTATTCGTAAAGAGATATACGAGGGAGGGTATGTTTTTCACGGGGATCGTATCCTGGAAACCGACCCGACTGAATAATGCACCGATGAAAAGTCAAATGGAGTTTTCCTGGATATTAACTCCTTATATCCGTCGGAATGTCTCGCTAGACCTGGCCCCGTGAAAATTACAAATGGCGGAACAATCCTTGTGCTAAAAATTTCCTCAAAATTTACACTATTTAGGAATTGAAAAGGCGACGGTGATTCACGGTTTCGAGGCGCATATGAAGGGCCTGACCGAGGCGCAGGAGACCAGCCCCCGGGACCTGTCCAGCCTCAGATGCGGTATCTTCGCCGCCGGGATGTTGAGCGCGACACCCATCACCACGCGCGGCGCCCGCGTATTGGCGCCGATCAAGAATATCTCCGGTTTCGGGATGACCGAGACCTGGATCGGCGTGGCGCTCTGTTCGATCGACGACGACGCCTATCACCGCTGCGAGACGTCCGGCTATCCGGGGATCGGCTATGATTTGTTAAACACTAAACTTAACTTATACACTAAACTTATAACGTTGTAACTGCTGAGAAAAAATAGATGGATCAGTGAAATGTTTCGGTAAAACTTCCGTAACAGCGACTACGTGTGGCTTCCGTTCATTATCTAACTCATATTATAATTATATACTAAAGTTTTCTATATTCTTTTTAAAGTTTAATAGTAAACTCACTTCGGAGACATAATAAGATTGAGTTGCTCTTAAGTATAGAATAAATAAATGACAAGTAGTAGCATAAGCCTTCGTTACGGTGTATGCCGGATAAATACATTAAAGTGATAAGATTTACGTAGTAGTCTGTAGTCTAAAGTGCTTTTATTAGTACTTTAAGATCTCTGTAGTCTAAAGTGCTTTTATTATTTTTTGGTACTCAGCCAGTAACTAAAACTCTCAGAATTTGTCACCTCCTTCAGGTTATTGTAGTCAAAAGTGTTTTTATTAAATTTTTAGTATCCAGCCAGCAACTAAGACACTAGAAATTTACCTACTAGCTAAGTTTGTGCTATGCAAAAGTGCTTTCTTATTAATTTTTTGTTGTCCGTGATTTGTTTATCTTCGATCCTCGTATTTTGATGGGAAGCTGATTCCGTGCTAGCAATTTGACGTAGCAGCTTTGCATCAAACGCGGCAAGCCGATTGGAATCGTCTACTCTGACTGTCTTTGCCTCACAACCGTAAAGAGCTAAAGGAATAATGATGGAGCAGAATAGTTTAGATTTTAGATTTACGGAGATTTACTTTTGCTCTCATATTAGTATCAGAGCTTTGAAGCAGCCGCTACCCAGAGCAAGGTGTAAAAGGTGTTAAAGTAGAAGGGACAGGAACGACATTTACGGCCTCGAAAATTTCTGCCCCGGGCAAAACTTTTGCTGTCTCTTGGCCTTTTACTGTGGACTAAATTAACGCTAGATCCACAATCATCAACCCCTGGATTATTCAATGACATTCCTTTGAATTTCTCAAGCAATCTCTCCGTGATGATTTCAAAAAGTGTTTCAGTGTTGACAGCCATGCACTGGTTCTGTGGTGGAGGTTTGTTTGAGGAAAAAGATTCGATACCTGCTATCTGTAATTGTCTCGTTTCCGTTGCCAGTTTGTCCAGGCTACCCCTCTTTTCAACAAACGCATCTGATTGAAAATGTCAGATAGCCCCTTTGTTCAAAATAGTCCAAAGACCATATAATAATGCCTTGAGGGTTGACGCTAACCCCACCCGAGAGCCCTGGGGCAAGGTTTTTAAGTTATGACCTGCGGTCATATAAGGTTTTTATGGAATGGGTGGTCATATAAACTTCCGACGGGCTCATTTGATTTGAAATTAGATGTTATAATGCCTTTTTTAAGAGTCAAAACTAATCTTGGAGCAATCAGGCTTCCCCTGTCAAAATTGCGAGACAGTTATTTGTTGAGCATAGTAGAACGGTCCAGCAACTATGTCTCTAGGGCTAATGGGTATGCCAATCCCCCACGATTATGCAATCGGCCCATTTCGCTTTAAAACTTAATCAAAATGCACTGTGTATATCGTTGATAATAAAACAATTCAGCATTATGTTTAGAACGACTTGGGAATTAAGCTATATCTTTTTGGGCTGCTACTAGTGCTACTTCTGTTCCCCTTATTTAAAAAAATCAAAAGATTGTATGTGTCTCCAGGTTGTCTCTCCCCTGGTTAAGTACCTCCCAGAATTAAGGAAACTACCTAATGATCTAACTGATTGGAAAGATATATTAATGTTATGTTTAAGCAAAATTTGTTTAAGCATCTGCCCCGAAATAGGTACATAAGGTGGAGAAATTAAACTTTTCGGTATATTCAATTCTGTACACTGTGAAACTCCAATAGCCCTAATGTTATGTTTAATGCGTCTATTTTTTATTATTTTATCAATGAATTTAATCGGGTAACTATTACATAATGAAATATCCCTCAAATACAACAATTTTTATAGGGTGTCTGCCTTAACCAATGCGCAACAAGCGTGCCTCAAGGCTCTACACGCCCCTATTACTGCCCAGAGGGCTATTTCCAGATCTTTGGCACCAGCAGATTCCCCCAAATCGATTGATTGAGGAAAGATATTCCATCTCTGACTAGCCGACAAGCTCTAAGAACGTGAAAATGATTCCCCGGATATGCCGCTAGCGCTGCCTCCCCCAAACTGATCAACCAGCCCTTCTGACCACTATGAGCCCTTTGATAAGAATCTTTATTCCATGCGCCCGTACTATGTTTTTAGTTATGCTACTATAGATTTACTTACTTTTTAAGCTAGGATTAGTCTTCAAAATTATATTTGCATTTGATATTTTAAAATGCTGGAATCTGCAGAATGGATATTACTTGTCATTTTTTTAAGTTATTTGTTTCTGTAAATTAAATGAAAGAATGATCGTTGACATTTGAAATAAGGAGACACTATCCTGTGTATGAGGGGAAGAGGAATACTGCCCAATTAAACATTATTTAGAAATTATAGATTTATTTCAATATCTCAAATGTCTCATCTGCTATCAAACTCGAATACAGAAACAACCCTCTTGCGGTAATGTTTTTTAATTACAAAAGCAAAAAAGATTTCAAAAACAATCCTGAAAGTCAGCGCTTTATTAACGCGTACACCAATCTGGTCGCTACGGCTATTTTAAATGCCGGTTATTTGGAAAGCATTAATTTTACCCTTAAAAAAGTGGAACAGGAAAAGGAACGTCTGGCTGAAAAACAAAAAGAGGTGAAGTTGGAGTTAGCTAAAAATATCAGAGCGGTAAAAGAACTAAATGAAAGTATGGGTTTACGTAAGGAAAAACATAAAATACAAACCGTAGTCATAACATTGTACATCATAAATGCAGACAAACAGCACACGCAAAATTAAAAATATTGAGAGGATGCGTGCAAAATTTAGCCTACGCAAAACTCTACATGGAAAATTCGACGCGATAGAACTCGACCCCGGAAAGTTCAACTCAAGGCATTCAGCCTAGTGGAAATAAAATTGCTGCAACTCAACATAAGCAAAAGAGAACCTATGATGATTTCCACATAAGCGATGTTCATCAAACACTCAATTGCCGGGGCCTTCGTTATGGACGCGCGAGGCTTCGCCGATTTTGGCCGGGTTTTCAAACGCAAGCTCCTGAGAGAGATCAGCGGGCCGGGCTTGTCGTAACCTCTAATGCGTTCGGTTCCATGGGCGCGCCAGTTTGGCTTCCAGCACCTCTTTAACGGTCGGCCATTCCTGGCGAATAATGCTGAAAACCGACGAGTCTCGTACCCTGCCGCCGGGAACGATCATGTGTTGGCGGCGAATGCCTTCCTCGACCGCGCCGAGATTGGCGAGTGCCGCCCGGCTTTGAGAGACATAAATCGAATCGTGTTTTTCATCGTATCTTGTATAATTTCATTATACTTATTAACGCCTTATTAACAGGCTTAAGAAGCCTTATTAAAAAAAACCTTTTAAAAGCCTTATTAGAAAGTCTAATTAGAATGCCTAGCAAAACTAGGCATTCGTGATTGAAAGGCACACATTGAATCGAATTTTCTTCACATTTTGCATGCTTTCCTTGCAAAACACAGTGAGAAGACACATTAAGAGGTACTTTTAAGTGCTTTGAATGGATATACCCCATTTTATTTTTTGTTTCTTACTTTTTTCCTGATTTCAAAATTGGCAAACACGATTGATGGATTGTCCTTTCTAGGATCACGACGAAGGGAGGTCATTTATTGTTGCTCAGTTTCTAGGTCTGTGAAAAAAGGGGTCATTTATTGCTGTTCAATTTCTAGGTGTGTGTTTTCTGTTTGTTTGTTTTTTTCGGCTTTGGTGGTTTTCTTGCGTTTTTATAGTTATTGATGGATTTTCCTTTCCAGGATTACAACGAAAGGGGTCATTTATTGCTGCTCAGCTTCTAGGTATTGCGCCTGACGAATAATTTCCATGCCAATCACAGGTGTGCCATTCAGCCTTACAAACGAACGCGGATCAGCTGGGCCAAAGTAAACAGCGGCAACATCGCCAATACGGGTATCGTCACGAACGATGATATCTGCTACTTGTTCAGCAGAAATTGACGTTGCATCAGCACGAACGATAACCTGTTGATCGCTTGATTTTAAACTACCCGCCGGCACATCAAAGGGAGCCTGACGAAGTACATTGGCAATATCTGGCACCGTAAGGTTAAAGCTGCTTAGCTGTAAATATTTTTACATTCGCTTTCAGTCTAACTGACTAGTAATATTTCAAATAAAATATGGTTATAGACAGAACCCCAGGAAAATTTAGCACCTTAATTGAGTAATTTACGTCAAATTCTCCCCTCCATCGCTGATTAACGCTGCGTTGACAAAGGCGATGCAAAGACAATCGAACTGCCTATAGGCAATCAGCTCATGCATCCAAAGCGAACCACTGTTTTGCTATAAGTCCGTTATTAGATGAATTTTACGATGAGATGTTTCGCTTTAAATTGAAAATGTGTTTAAAACTCGGAGTTGCCATTATATGATCTTTGGTCTATTTTGACAAGATGAATATTTCAAAAACTCAATCGGATGCATTTGGGGAAAAGAGGGTTGGTGGGGGGGGGGGGGGGCTAGTTGCCATCGGATCACCATGGACTCTCAAAAACGAAGCTATTACTTTCAATTTTTAGTCATTTGAGTCCCCTCCGAAGTTTATCTTCCATAAGAACCTTATATGCCCCTGGAGCATAAGTTGCAACCCATCCCATCTTTTGGGGGAGGGGTATGTTGACCCCATGGACATAATTTCTTCACAGTATGTGGCCCATTCAAATACAGCCATAGCTGTAATCAATTTTTACTATAGTAAAGTAGAAAATGCCTAAAAGAATCTTTTTCTTCGTCTGGCAATGGAAATATTTTCCTCACAGTATGTTAAACTTTCATAAAATTGCTTAATCGTAACTATTTTTCGTTACAAGGAAGTAGAAAATGGTTAAAAAGTTTTTTACTTTTTATGTCAATATTCCAAAATATCTGGAAACAGTGCTTTCACTCAAAAATAACTTCTTTGATTTCGCTGACCATGAGGAGGACAGCCCCGAAGCCGAAACTTCCTCAGCACCTATAAGTCCATCATCAATAGCCCCTTTCCCACCTATAACACTGATAGAGACCCTTCCCCAACCCATAAATCTTGAGTGTAGCTCAGCTCTCCACTATACATCTCAGATAGATGGCTCTGGTTGACTTTGCAGCAGTCCCAGAGACCAATCTAAGTTTAGCTTATTTGTGCCTGTTTCATGTAATCTAACGAAAGGATGCTGTTTATTATATAGTTATTGACACTCCTAAGTTTGCAATTGACAACATAAACATCAATAAACTAAAATTCTTATTTAATTTTTCCTTCCGTTTAACCGTATCGCTAGCATTACCTATTTTTCAATGCTATGAACGGTCTTATCTTATTATGCTTTAACTTGAATCTACATTTTTTATGCTTTAACTTGAATCTGGTCTGGATTGGAATTTCAAAAATTTAATTTTTCACTGGTGTTTGGAGTATATTGTATATTATTACCATATGAGTGTGTATTATAATTTTCTTTGTAAGTGCATTTCTTTTGCTTTAACGAATTTAGCCTTAAGAAAAGAACGCGAAAAGGACAGAATACTTATTCAGTGAAATTAATTTAATTGTAAGGTTAGTCTACTCACTACAGATTGCTTCGTCTGATCCATCAAGACAATCAATAGAATGATCACAAAGCCAAGCAGAGGGTATGCAGTTACCAGGCTCGGAGGGACAAGCATACTCGTCTTCGTTACAACTCCGTGCTGCAAGCGAAGCAACCATGTTAGTACAGCAATTCTTTTTAAATCTTGTATGTTTCAAAACGGATTAAGAAGAAAAAGCCACTGACCCCCGTCAACGGCCCCAACCCCCGCGAGACCAACAATTACGGCCAGATCGTGCGCTGGCGTCCGCATGATGACGACCATGCCGCGACCACCTTCGACTGGGATCTTTACGTCATGGCCGGCAACCCGGCCGTCTACAACAACGTCTATGGCGGGTCGGCGAACGTCACGGCGGGCAACATGTTCAACTCGCCCGACGGGATGGCGTTCGACAGCAGCGGCCTGGTCTGGATCCAGACCGACGGGAACGACAGCCACGAAGGCGAGTTCGCCGGTCAGGGGAGCTCTCAACCCCAACGAGTGTCTCGAATGACTAGTTACTCGACCACTATCTCTCAAGTTACCCAGGCGATCGAGGCCCTCCTCAAGGAGGTGAAGCTATCGGCGACCTTGAATTCTCCAGCGATGATGGCTGGCGAAGGTGGGACTAGTGAGACGTCAGGCAAGGTCAACCTGTACCTTTACCAGGTGTCAGAAAGCCCGTTCGCGAAGAACCAGCCGTGGGTGGAGCGCGCGAACTATTCGCAGGAGTTTCCGCCGCTAGCCCTCGACCTTCACTATCTTTGATGCTATTAAATACTCCGATTTTTCGCAAACATTTATTAGCACCGGCTTGGGGTCTTCCTTTAACGAATTGAAGGCGGCGTTTAATGATGTAATTCTGAAATTCCAGCAAGCTCGCGCAGAAAAGGAAGAACATTTTCGCTATATGCAAACCGTCGTGCAACATGTTGGTATTGGTGTTATTGCGTTTGATATGAATGGTGAGGTTAGCTTAATTAACTCCGCAGCGAAGCGGGTTTTGGGAATGCCCTATCTTAAAAATATTAAAGCGCTTAGTAGAGCAATGACCGTAACCACAATACGTGGGTCATTAAACGGTGCAAAACCAACATAGATACCATTATCTCGATGTTTTTCTTTTAAATTTTCAGCATCGTATTTTTCTCCTTGCGCAATACTGACAATTTGCGCCGTACCCGTTTTACCTGCAGGATCATAAGTTGCGCCTTTAAATGCTTTGTTTGCGGTACCTGTGGTCTTTTTTACCTTATTGTGCATGGCATCTAGCGCAATCTGCCAGTTGTGCGGGTCTTTTAACACAACAGGAGGTTTTTCTTCGGTATCACATTTTCTGCAATGGAACCAAAGCGAATGGCATTATAAATTTGCGGCTCTTTTTCTTTCGACAATTTTATCGCTTTGGCATAACAACCACCCTCAAAATTAAAAATGCCGTCATCACCCCAGCCATGCTCATCATCGCCGATCAGCTGGCGTTCCGGGTCTGCGGAAAGGCTGGTTTTCCCGGTGCCGGATAAACCGAAAAACAAAGCGGTATCCCCATCTTTCCCAACATTCGCAGAGCAGTGCATGGGAAAAACATCTTTTGGGGGCAGTAAAAAATTGGCTCCAATGTTGTTGTTTTTTCGGAGGCTCTTCATATGGAAGGGATCGTCGTATAAACTTCAAAGGGGACTGGTTTGATTAGAAATAGGGAGTTCTAATACCCTTTTTAAGAGTCAAAAGTGAACATAGGGCAAAATAGCCCTACCCCTCCACGCCCTTTTTCCTAAATACATCCGATAAAAGTTTCAGATAGCCATTTCGTTAAAAATAGTTCAAACATCAGATAATAAAAACTCCGGGGTCGTCACAACTCCTCAGGGCCAAAAGGCAGGCGTTTTAAGCGAGGAGGTGACGAGGATACACTTGATACTTTTCTTAAACAAAATTCCAATGAAAGCGACGTTAGAGGCAAGAAGAGGAAGAAGAAATTCACTGTTGGTTATACAGTTCGAATTAATGGAATTGTTAAAGTTTTTTTCAAAAGGGGAATTGCTTATGGTCCACAGAACTTTTCATAACTGTCGAAGGTCCTTAACACTAAGCCTGTAACGTGTCGTCTCCGAGACACCAAAGATGAAGAGATTCTCGTCAGTCTTTATAACTGTGAACTTTGAAAAAATAATTATTATTGCGTTGTACCGGCATGCCTCCAGTATTAACGTCGACGATTTCCGGCTGTTGAAATGGTAAGACTATGCTGTATGTTTTAATCCCTCTTCTCCCACTTCTCGCCTTCGTTACAATCGGTCTCTTTGGCCATTACTTTAAAGATCGAAGTCATTTCATCGCGGTTCCTGCCGTATTAATCTCCTTTGTTCTGTCTCTCGTTGCTTTTTCAGAAGTTGCGAACGGAAATGTTCTTCACATTCCTCTCTATACCTGGGCTAGCTCCGGAGATCTTCGTATAGGGGATTCTCCGAAGAAAACCTTGTTGATTCCACGACAAGCTGAAGGAAATAATAAAACAATCCCAAGGCATGACCTCCTAATAATTGATAGGTTATTTCAACGCACATGTAATTTTTCGTAAATCTAACCTCGAAGGTACTATTGGCAAGCTTTGCTTTGGCGACATGTGAAATTATGGGTGACTCCTGGTCGAATTCGATCACTTGAACAGTCCTAACATAGCGAACCCTCACTCAAGGCCTCACCTCTCCCACCCGCTCACTTACCGACCGCGAGCCATGATCGCCCGCGCCGCGGAAGGATCGGCGCGCGACGGCCTGTCACTGCTCGACCAGGCGATCGCCCATGGTGGCGGCACGGTGGAAGCGGAAACCGTTCGCGCCATGCTGGGCCTGGCCGACCGCGCCCGGATCGTCGATCTGTTCGAGCTGATCGCCAAGGGCGATGTGGCCGCGGCACTCAATGCCTTTCGCGACCAGTACGATTCCGGCGCCAACCCGGTCGTCGTGCTGACCGACCTCGCCGACTTCACCCATCTGGTGACCCGTCTCAAATTCGTTTGTTTTTTTTTTCTCTCACCGTGTCTATGTGCTTGACTGTGTGATTGCCTTTCTCTTTGTCTATCTTTGTGTGTTTTTGTGTCTGACTCTGTGTGTTTGTGTGTGTATTTCGTCTCTCTCTCACCGTGCCTATGTGTTTAGTTTTAGGTTCGTATTTTCTTTGGGCACTATCAAGCCTGGAAATGCTACTCTCGCATATCCACCACTGCCAGTAATGTTGAATTCTTTGGTATTTCAAAGAATTTTAACACCTTACTCTCATGGCAACGCATGGATACATTTTTCGTCGCGCGGCTGCGGGATACGAAGTCATCGACGCCGGCCAGGAAAAGATCGCTAGCGAAATTCATACCGCCGATATCTTTTGTGGCCACGCTAAAGTCCCGGTCGATTGGGAAAAAGTCGTCAAAGCTGGTCGGCTAAATTGGATCCAGAGCTCGGCGGCTGGACTCGATCATTGCTTGACACCTGAAGTCATCGACTCTGATATTCAAGTCACCAGTGCCTCTGGTCTATTTGCGAACCAGGTGGCGGAACAGACTTTTGCATTGCTTTTCGGATTGACGAGAAGGAATGTGAACAACTCCTCAAATGACACCGAATTCGATTCCAAATTCAAGAGTGTTATTTACCCAAAAAAAGATTTATTAAAGAAATAGGCTGGCCCCGGATAGAGATTATTCTTTCCTCGGGCGTAGCTAAGGGATAAAGATGTGGCCCATATTCTTGCAGAATACAAACAGCTTTCTTATTTAAGGAGCAATCTTTTCTTAGAGTGATGAACTTGGACCCCCAGGAATCCTACAGACCACTGTAAAAAACACAATTTGAGCATTTCATTTTGTTCTGGATCGCTGCAAAGATGACCGCCATCGATGACGGCTCGGTTCGGCGCTACGCTGAACAGTTCGCGACCTGGCACCATCTCAAACGAGTCTGCGCAATCGCGGCCGCAAGCAAACCCACCCGCGGACCTGTCCACGCCTCGAAACAGGACATCACCGAAGCCATCAAGTTCCTGACCTGGCTCCACGACACCCACGGCCGCGCCGACGCGACATGCCGCCAACTCGACGTCGACGAATGGATTCCCGCCGGACCCACCACCCGGCAGCTGATCCGAACGTTGGCGATCACCGCGCGGGCCATGAACGGCGAAATCGAATTCGAACCGGCCATGCGCGAGCGAGTCGGCGTTTTGAAGGGCTTGCCGGTCGGTATTATCGACAAGGTGCTGGCCGAACGGATCGTTCTCACCGCCGGCGGCCGCGAACTGATCGCGACCATGAAAAAAAACGGTGCCTATACCGCGCTGGTGTCGGGCGGTTTCACCCATTTCAGCAGGCCAGTCGCTGAAAAACTCGGCTTCGATGAGAATCGCGCCAATGTCCTCGTTGCCCGGGACGGCGTCGCCCGCTCCCGGACCCCGCAGACCGAAGCGCCCGAATTCGCCCCCCGTCAGGGTCCCCCGCCCGGTTCCGGCACCCCTTGTGCGTACACTGGGCGGGCACTGGCAATCCGGCCGCCGGGCGCACCGAATCGAGGAGTGTCTGGACATGCGGAAGAGTCTTTTCGTCGGGGTGGCGCTTTGCATGCCCCTGCTCCTTCTCCTGGAGTCGGCCGCGGAAGCCCGCGGCGGCCGCAGCGCGGGCGGGTCCCGCGGCGGCATGTCGGGCGGCAGCCGGGGATTCTTACCTTCAGCAGGCATATCAGAAATTTTACCCAATGACATCTAGAATTTGGGAAAAACACACTGGAATACTGTAACAGCAACCAAGGAAAAACGAGGCTAGCGCAACTGAGTGCAACAACAAGAATAAACTCCAACTATACTAGACTCTAAAAGTTACCTTCAGCAGGCATATCAGAAATTTTACCCACTGACATCTAGAATTTTGGAAAAACACACTGGAATCCTGTAACAGCAACAAAGGCAAAAGAAGACTAGCGCACCTGAGTGCAAGAACAAGAATAGGTATGCAATTAGCATTGTGTGGTTCCAGGCAAAGGCAGACAGAATCAAGATGTGGGTTCAGATTAAAACCATGATTAGGACATCTTTGATAATACAGTATATACTGCTTTGGAAACAACATACCTTTCCATCTATTGTCATAAATGATGATTCGCTTGCCTTTTCTTCCAGTAGCTTCTCATATCCTGATTTTCTAAGGACAAGAATCAACCAAATGTCAGCATTTCAACAACTATTTCTAACATCATAGACACAAGAAGGCCAATGCACTGCAGTCAAATTAAAGACATGGCTTGGCTAATATTTTTAATTCTGTAATGTATCTTTCAATACATTTGATTTCCAACTGGTCTGTTCTGGAACATATATCTTGCAAACACCACGTTTTTCTTTGGGCTCGCATAATCTTAAAAATATTTAAGAAGGGGCTTAACTTTTTTGGCTTCAGTCTTTTCCAATTTGAATTTGTTGATCTTCCTGCTTTTTATCCCACCCAGATAAGGAGGTATGGACACTGAGACTTTTCAGTTTTATCTGCCAGTGGTCCAATAAGCATCAGCCATGAACCAATCTGAGGATTTCGTCTGTGACCCGACAACCATTTAAGCTACGTACACACTTTGGATCCAGGTTCTTCAAGAGGTTGTTATCTTTTAAGTCCTAGAAATAAAATACCATTTAAAAAGAAAAAATATTAAAAAAAGCAAACGAAAATAAATGAAAATTTTGTCAAATTGGGTTTTAGACTCTAAAAAGAATCTCATTTGGTTTGAAAAAAAAACTTTGATGTGTCTGTTTCTCTAAAATGCGTTGTTTCATCGCTTTTTGCTTACAAAATCACATAGGTTGGTGATGTCGGTATAACGCTTCTCATCAATCTCGCCCTCCTGAAATCTGGCGAGGTTGTTAAGGTGGAGAGTCCGCGCCTCTCTGATTGCGGCTCGCGCCTGCCAGGCCTGCAGCAGTTTAAATGTCAGCCAGACAAGAAGCGCGATAGCGGCAGCGGCGATAAGCCACCAGCCTGGCGCCGGAGGCCACCAGCTTGGATCGACAGGCATATGCACGTCGCGGAGTTGTTGTAGTGGATCGGTTTGCATCTAAAGCCAGGCGATGTTGTCCAGATCGAGCCAACCTTCCATGTGGCCATGACTATCACTTGGCCCACATAGTAAAAGACGAAGTAATTATTTATGTACCGCAAGATGTTGTAAAAGAAACTTTTGAGAAGGTTAATAAGACTTTAGAAGATATACAGAAGAACTATGAAAAAAAGAAAGAAGAAAATGAGGAAAACAGTCCATTTGATGAAGAATCGATTCAACATATTGTTAAGATTGTCCCCGTAGGAAAGTCTATGCAACAAGAAGAAAATAATAGTAAAAATCAATCAAAAAGGGATTTAAAGTTTGGTTTACTGTTAATTATTATTCAATTTCTAATCATTATTTAGCCTAGCCCTTCCCTTTACTTGTTATGAAAGTTAAAATAAGGTAATCATATCAGTTTCTTGCTATAGATATATAGTTTGTGATTCAAAGAAGTTATAGGAGCCATAAAAGTAACTACTAAAATAGGCCTACCAACTACTGTTTTCTGGCCATCAATCCTGCCAACATTGTGATGGCCTAAGTCATATCTGCAAGCGATAATTCACTTCTTCTTCTTTCTGCTCCGTCCACAGGTCGCGGGTTTTGGCTCATTTCTTCCCAAAGACTGCAAGACGCTGATGCTGTGCAGGGGCGCTTACGGCAAAAGAGCAGTACAGACCCTTGCCCGAATGGGTCGCGATCATGTCGTTATCGACAAGGGTGATTATCTGCCGCCGCGCGGAGCAGAGGTCGCTGATGCCCTGGCTGCGGATCCCAACATAACGCACGTCTTTGTCGTGCATTGCGAGACATCATCCGGGATATTGAATCCGATCAAGGAGATTTCAGAAGCGACATACGCGGCTGGGCGAAAACTGCTGATTGCGCGGATCGAGATTCAGGGAACCGATAAAGACGGTCTGGCGATCGATGATCATGCCCTTGGTGTGCAAAGTCCGGGAGCCGGATCCAGAGTGCGCGCGCACTTCATAAAGCTCAACGCCAGCCTCGATAATCCGCTTTCGGTACTTGGCATAGCCTGCATGCACTGCTGTGTGATTATTCGATGCCAGTGAATTGGTCACCAGCAACACACGCACGCCCTTATCGGCGATCGACTTCCAGTAAGCGACGCCGGCTTTTCCCGTTATGAAATACGGTGTCATGGATATAATGATTGGTGAAAGACTTTTGAGAGAATTGCTTCTGTAGGCTACTCATGGAATTTTCTGATCTTTTGAGAACATTCGGTTTTTCCTAGGTTGGTTGTATTTTCAGTTATGCGCTAGCTTTTAGAATTCTACAGGTCTTGAAAAATATTAAGTTATTTTATTTAAGCTAGTTTTCTCTGTAACGCAATAATTTTTGTTTGTTTTAGGTTTCAAAATTCGCTCTTTACTTTTGCAAAAATAATTTTTTTAGAATAATAAACAATATAGGGGGAGGGGGGGCCGGATGACCTCGTCGGTGGTGCCGGGATAGGTCGTCGATTCGAGCACGACGAGCTGGCCGGGGCGCAGGTGATCGCGGATCTTCTCGGCCGTCGCCACCACGTAGGAGAGATCGGGCTCGCGGCCCTCCTCGCCCTCCGGGCTCGGCCCCTCGACGAGGGGAGTCGGCACGCAGATCAGCACGGCGTCGCAGTCGGACAGCGCCTCGAACCGTGCCGTGGCTCGAAAACGGCCCGCTTCGACGTGGCGGCGCAGCGGCTCGTCCTCGCGGTGGTAAAGGGATATTAGAGCCGACTTTTACCGTCGGAGCGATTTCCTGGCAAGATGGTTCTACAGGTTCGCAATATGTGGTGGAAGAAGAAGGCGTCTATACGGCGACGCTCGACGACGGGGTCTGCGTCTCTACAGACGAAGTGAAGGTAAGCCGCTCTTCCTGCGGTGATATTCGGGTTTACGTGCCCAACGCTTTTTCGCCCAATAACGATGGTCAAAACGATCTTTTTTTCCCCAATATCGATCCCAATTACCAAGTGCTCGATTACCAACTACTGATCTTTGATCGGCCCTCTTTAAGATTCAGAGTGATCGAAGGGTGGATACACATATTCTCGTATTTTCCTGAAGTGTATCCAATAAAAATTTAAGATGGCCATTTGTTGTCTTAAAAACTCCTAAAAGGACTTATTAGATTAGAAATTGAAGGGACTAGTGCCCTTTTAATTGTCGAAAGTAATTAGAGAGCAGCTAATCCCCCTTTTACGCCCATCATTTCACCAAAAACATCCAATAAAATTTTGAGATGATCATTTTGTTCAGCGTAGTTAAAAGGTCCAGACGTTGTGTCTCTTTGGCCGCTTGCACCACATTCAACGTTCCCGACACATTGGTTTCGACATAGCTGGACGGAGCGAGGTAGCTATAGGGAATCGCGATCAGTGATGCCAAATGATAAACCACGTCGATTCCTTGCATCGACTCGCGCACCGCCGAAGCGTCTCGGATATCGCCAGCAAACGCTTCGAAGTGGCCCTGGACATCTGAATCGCAACGGTCCAGCCATCCCCAGGAGTTGAACGAATTGTATTGGACGAACGCGCGCACCTGATGCCCTTGTCGAACCAGCGCTTCACCAAGAATTTTTAGCCACAAAACCATTGTGAATAACGAGAATTTTTTTTTTTATCAACAGTTTACCAGGAAAACAATTTCTTAATACACAAAGCCACGAAAAAAGGCCATTAGTACAACTTACTTAGGGGAACGCTTTTTGTATACTAATTGTATTAATGTACAGTATAATCGAATACACAATCATCTTATTAAGGAGAAATTAATTCTGGCAGTCCATCATGCTACAGGGTAAGTCTTTATAATATGTATAATATTGACACACACATCGCAAAAGGGTTTGGTTGGGGTCGCACTGTTGTCAATTGTGGTTGGAGTTGCCCTCGGCCAAGAGAACAACCAAAGTCGCGACGATTTGAGCCCAGAAGATGCTCAGCGCGTTAAGTTGGTTACCGCGCCCACGGATGATTTCACCAAAGCAGAACGATTTGAAAATATGCAAGGTGGCGCGGCCACCTCGCGCAAAAAGATCAATCGGGACGCATTCACCCATTTTTCCGCCAATCTGAGTTTTGAAGAACAAGAACCGTTTAAGCTCGGGAATGCGTTTTTCGATAAGCTTCATCGAACGCACCGTGCGCGCCTATGGCGAGGCGGCGCTGCGATGCAAACAGGGCGGCCTCGACGGCTGCGAGATCGTCGGCCAGGCACACCTGCTGGAGCAGTTCTGGTCACCGGCCTGGAACCTGCGCAGCGATGATTTTGGCGGGTCGCTCGAGAACCGGCTGCGATTCGGCTTCATGGTGCTCGAAGAAATACGCCGCCAGGTCGGCGACGACTTCATTGTCGGCATTCGAATTGCGATCGACCAGAACCTGACGGGCGGCTTGTCAAAAGAAGACTGTTTACCAAAATTCCCTGTGTGTTGCGACAGCTGGAAAATGAAACATTGGATAAAGAAAGAACCAGTTTGGAAACTTGCAATGTACGTAACTATTATACCCTGGAGGCCAGGGGAAGTTTCTTTGAATTTAAGTGCCGGTGTGATCTTCCTCATCTAGGAAAATCACGCATAGTATTTATTGCGTATAATATTAAATCGATATATGTCAAGTATAACACTAATGTAAAGAATCAATGTATAATCTTTTTTTTATTGACTATCGAATTTGCTACTGATTGAAATGCTTCTTTGATTGTCTTCTTCATGATGACTAGTTTCGGTTCGCTCCAACGAATCGCCCGGCTCGTCGGGATCCCTTAACCCTCGTTCCCCTCCGGGAACCGAAAGGGAATCTGGGTGAATGAAATCCCCTTGACCGTAATTTCCTTCACCGTCGCCGCAAAGCTCTTTATCTCCGCGGCATCGCTCACCTCAGCCCGAAAATAGGACGTATCGCCCACCGTTTCCCCGGTCGCTCCCGTTGCCTGTGCCTGAAATAGCCAGGTCTCGCCCGACTCCAGGACTGTCATCATTCTTCGGTACCGAGCTGGCGCCGTGGCTGACCCGGGCCCGGGTCGACACCGTGGTCATCGCCGGCTGCACCACTTCGGGCTGCATCCGAGCCAGTGTGCTGGACGCCATGAACCACGGGTTTCGTCCCATCGTGATCAGCGACTGTGTCGGCGACCGGGCGCTCGGCCCCCACGAGGCGAACCTCTTCGACATGGAACAGAAGAACGCCGATCTCATGACCTCGGAAGACTTGCTGCATCTCATCGAAGGCGAAAGCGCGGTGGAGGCGTCCGGTTGAGCCGGGTCACTGCCTGCTTACAGTTCGTACCATGAACTGTTTGATTTTTGCAAGCATTTGTCTCATTGAGTAGATTGTGATTTTTAGAAGGATTCTAAATTGAAGACATCAACCACTGGCGTAATTTCACCAAAATAATAAGGGGGGGCAAAGTCCGAGCAAATTTTCCCAAACCAAATGAAAATGACAGTAAACACTGAAAAATGAGCCATAAAGGTAAAGATATACTTAAGAAAATTTATCTGTTTCTGTGGATGCTTGAATTATGCAGGCTTATCCTTAATTATTGGTTGATACAACATGGGCGTGGAAAAAGTAAAAATCGTTGTATTGTTATTGCTATTTTAGAGAATATAAGAAATTTATGTTAGAACTGCTATTTTAAAAAATAAATAAAATAAAAACCTGTCGACACATTTTTTTTACCATAAATCTGAGAAGCAAAATGTATTTCTCTATTCACAAAACGGAGATGGATCTTCTGTATGTAAATTATTTTAATTCAGTTCGCGAAACTGAGCTTCATAAAATAGATAAAAATTGGTTATTGTCTGTACGGTTCTAAATGCAAAAAAGAATTTGTGTATTCTCGACTGAACACAATGCTTAGGTCCTTTTTTACATCCGATTCCTGTTATCGTAGTAAGATAATCTGACCAACAAGAAACAGTCTATCTTGCTTGAGCCGACTTGCCAAGGATTGAGTGCAATACGTGCAACAACTGGGTAGTCAAGTGTTTGTTGACGGGCAGTGTACAAAACTCATGTCATAAAAGCTATTCATAGCACCCAGAAAAGACTAATAACACGAATACCTTCTGTAACGTAATAAAGTGACACAGTAGTTGTTTCCATAACATATGTTTTTACTAGTAATTCTTTTGCAGCAACGTTTACTGTTCCGGGGGATTTTGCCACAATCCAGGGTGCAATAGATGATCCTGGTGTGATGAACGGTGATCAAATAGTAATTGCTGCAGGTACGTTTAACGAAAGTAACATTAAGATAAATAAAGAACTTACTATAGTAGGTGCCGGATTAAGCAATACTATTATTGACGCAGGCGGTGGACAGGGACTTAGGGTTGATGCCAACAATGTGCTTATTAGAGATCTGACTGTTCGTAGCCAAAAATTAATTGCGATTGTCGGAACAGATCCAGTTCAAATAATCGTAGCAGAAGTTAATGAAAGTTCTTTGACATCTTCGCACACAAAGCACCCGGTGTCAGCCATGAAGAGTGTTTAGCTATAGGTGTGCAGTACATTGATAGAAAGGGAAAGAGCGTTTACTCGTCATTGTCGATTGTGAGTCAAAGAAAGGAGCCGATATAGCAGAAGAAATTCTGCGAGTTTTGCAAAAGGCTCGTATCAACGAAAAAAAACTGGCATTTCAATGTTACGATTGGCGCAGGGTGTCCTCGTCAACCTCGACCTGGTCGAGCAGCATCTCGGGGGTGAGCCAGACATAGGTGATGTCGCGCGCCTCGGGCAGGGTGTAGCGGTCGATCTTCTCGGCGTGGAACGTCGTCAGGTCATCCTCGGTCGGGGCGGCGATTTCTTCGTCGAGATGGCTCTCGTCCAGCGTGGCCCAAGTGAAGTCGCGGGTCTCGCCGATGAAGCTGAGCAGCGCGCCGGCATAGGTGTCGGGCATCCTGTTGCCCGAGACGATGGCGGCCTGAAGCAGCCACCGCGAACGCTCGACGCCATGCCAACGAAGGAAAGAGCCATGCAATTCCTGATCAAGGACATCCTGCTCACCGTCATGCTGGGCAGCACCCATTATGTCGACATCGGCCAGCCACAGCAGGCCGTGATCTACTACCAGACCGAAGAGACCGCCTACATCCGCTTTCCCGACGGCAACGTCCTGCAAGGCGACTGGAACCTAACCGAGACCGGCTATCACGTCGCCTGGCAGGGCGGGCCGAGCGCGGAATGGCGCATCGCCCATCAGCCGGGCCGGTTCTCTTCCACGTCCCTTTTCCAAAAGGTATACAATTGAAATATCTGGATAGCCATTTGTTTCAGTATAGTCCGATTTTTTAATTATTATGCATCTTGGGATGATATATCCCCCTATAATCCATGGAAAAGGGGCTGCATGTTATGCAATTTGCCCTTCGTTTACATAATTATTTGTTTTTGGAATGTATAGGGGCATTTTTCAGGGAGAGGAGATTCTATGGGTAGGAATTTTCTGACTGGGGAGATTTTCACTGGGAAAATTTTCCGTTGAGAGGGAAGTTTCTTATGCTATTGCAAGGCATTATCCCGTCACAGCTAATGCGGAAAATCCCTATCTGGCATTTTTTGAAGCTGTTGCCGATGCCCAAGCCGCCTTAGTTGCGCGCTGGATGAATATTGGTTTCATCCACGGTGTGATGAACACCGATAACATGACGATCTCTGGAGAAACCATTGATTATGGACCCTGCGCTTTTATGGATACCTATGCACGGGATACCGTATTCAGCTCGATCGACCGCCAGGGGCGCTATGCTTATGCTAATCAACCGGAAATACTGCCCTGGACCAAGCTATTCCTTAGATAATGGGAATGCGCTATTTTGACAACTTCTGTAGGCTGCACATGGTATTTTTCAGTCCACTTCACTAATTCACCGGGAATAAGATTCTATTCCAAAAGGAGTCCTATTACAAAAAAATTGAAACAGGTTGGAGATCTTATCTTTAGAGCCTTCCTCTCCAGCCCCTAACCAAGTCGAAATGTGCTCCCCCCCCGTCACCCCTGAAAGTTTCAATTCGATCTTCAAAGCTTATTCCAGATATTGCAGATACTCTGTTTTGATCTTTGCTTCTGCTTTCATGTGTTTTTTTATTCCGCTCTTGAAATATTTGAATTGTTCATTTTCACATGACATCACTTCTTCGGCATTTTCTGCAGTTAGTAGGTGTCACTTATGTGACAGCCGATCCAGACTGTTTCAAGCGGTAATCCTCCTAACATGTGACAAAATTTACATCTCGTGAAACGCTAAAGATAGTGATCGTGAATATCTTAAATAAGTAATGACGGTACACTCGAACGTACTATACTGTAAATGAGGGAGTCCAAGCTGCTATCTGAAAAGTATGCCCAAATTTGTTTCTAAACTATTACAGATCTGTGATTTCAAATATCCAATCAATGAAAACAGAAATGATTGCAATTCTATGTGTAAATACAGGAGATTTGGGCCAGAATAACTCCATAACAGTGAGTTTTTAGTAGTTTTGCAAGAGAGAAAAGATGTTCCAATAGTCAAAATGCATCTATGAACAATAGTTTCATGACCCTAAACAACTGTTCAGGTAACTGTTCTTCATTTCCTATACAAATGTAGATAATGTTTGGATTCAGGATGAAATTTTGATTCGTCTCACTAGAAAGCCTTGTCTAAAATTTCTGGCAAACATTTTCCAGAGCTAGAAATGTCCTGAGTATCTCTAGAATATCTCCCTTTAATCATGCATAAGAAATGATATCGTCCCCTGGAGAAAATATGAATGCTACGATTTATCTTTACATGGCAGAATTTAGAAGTTGCAAATGTTTAATATTATGCATGAAGGGAACATTCTTTAAGCTACCTTTCAATAATTCTCAATGTTTACCCTCCAAATGCAAACGACAGAATAAGTTACTTTATAAAATCACTTAAATAATAAGAAATAATAAAAAATACATAAAATATAATAAATAATATATAAAAAGGAAAGAAAGACAATAATTAACAATATCAGGCTATAAATTTTCGCTTGCTGCTATAATAAGCAAGACTAATTTTTGGAGACAACATTTTAAATTCTATTTTATTATAGGTTGATCAATTCAAAAATCTATTAAAATAATTAATGAAGACGCCCTAATTCCTAAACTACTAAAATACAAGTCTATAGGTCCTAATACTGGACAGATTTTGTCTGTTGGTAAAAAGATGTAGGGAAGTTGAGTTTTTACTTTTGCATAAAAGGCAATCCCTCCTTCGATTTCCTCTTTAAGTTATAAGCTGGGGAAAATAGAGGATATTTAAAAGTTTGATTTTTTTTTCTTTCCAAAACTGAAGCTAACCTGCTGTTACATATGAGTGGATCTTAAAAAAAACTTGTAGCTGTGAACTTTTTTCTCTTCATTTATATTAGATAATATCCTTTTATATCGATTCATTTTGGTGTAAATGTTCAATAATAGGGTTTTTAGACAGAACAGGGCACGTGCAGACCCCCAAACCAAAAAAAAAAAATCATCCTGAAAACGTCTGTACGCTTCCCAATAACCATTATTGTATGTAGACTAGTCAAAGTTTGTAACTTGCAGCATCTCCCCCAGGAACTCTGTGGGGTAAGTCATCCCCAAAGACATAGTTTTTATGGTTTTTGACTATGCGGAACAAAATGGCTATCTCAAAATTTTGATCCGTTTACTTTGGGAAAAAATGAGCGTGGAGGGGGCCTAGGTGCCCTCCAATTTTTTTGGTCACTTAAAAAGGGCACTATAACTTTTTTTACATTTTCACCTATTTTTGAAATGTTAAGACTGTTAAATTTTATGTATTTTTTTTTTATTCTCTGATGTTTCATGTTATTTTGTTAGTTGTGATCCCCCTCCCTGTCTAAAAAAGAAAGCATAACAAGGTGCATACTCTGTATACTCTGGAAATGAACCCTGGCTTTTGTCTAAATTAGCTATTAGTCAGGGTTAGTTTTCAAAGTATAGGCCTATACATCTAGAACCTTATTTTAATTAGAAACTTCTGTTTGGGCCACTTATTAAAGATAAAGATATTTTCAAGACGAATATTTAAGAAGTGATGGTTCAGGAAGAGAATTCTTGCAAGCTACCTATGGTGGTTCTTCTTACCCATCAACTGTTGAAGCCATTGAAAAAGGTGAGCACTATGTGTTCCAAGATGGAAAAACAGTATTTAAAAATGCAGTCTTTAATATGGCCGATGTAGCCGTTAAAATATTAGAACGTAATAATCTTTCTAAAGATGATATTGCTTGGTTAGCAGCGCATCAAGCTAATAAGCGTATTATTGATGCTACCGCTAATAGAATAGAATTGGTACTTTGATCAGCTACTTGCTGTAACTTGGAAACGTTAGCATTTAAAAACTGTTGTTCAACATTATAGTCTAATATTTTAATTTTACCAGAACGTGTTACTTCTCCGTTATTAGCAGATACGGTAAAATCATATTCTCCTGAAGGAATGTTACTCAGATCTACTTGATAGTTATTTTGACGTAATACAAAAGGAACAACTGATGCTGAATCTGTCTCTACATTCTTCAAGCTAATTGAAATAGAACCTTTAGAATCAAACTCATAATTCTTGTTGAAATATTAGAATAGTTAGGAGTGTTGAAAGAGAATGAGATCTTGATATGCAAGGGTAGGCTTGGTAATTCAGAATTAGATTTCAGGACAAAATTTCCCATAATACTGCCAAAGGAAGAGAAGTTTACAGAGTTGATGATCATTGATTGTCACCGCAAGATACATCATTGCAAGGAAAGAGCATCATTGGCAGAACTTAGGTCTAACTTTTGGGTTACAAATGGGAGGCAGTGTGTAAAAAGAGCAATCAAAAATTGCTTTATTAGTAAGAAACTGGAAGGTAAAGCATTGTTAGGGTTAGGGTTATGCAAAAAAATCAAAATTCAAAATTTTGCATGTAGGATCTAGAAGCTTCTACAGTAGGGTTTTCTGATACTCGAATCGGATGATGTGATTTTCATTAAGATTCCTTGACTTTGAAGCAGTGTTTCCCCCGTTTCGAAAATCCGGCAATTTTTTTTTTGGCTCGTTATTTTTGATGAGTAAATCTTATATATTTGGAATCAGCATAATCAGCTGATTATGTATCTATTGATATTAAAATTCGTTTTTTAGAGTTTCGATTACTATTGAGAGGAGGTGCCTGGATATTGATGTTTCAACCGACACTGCCTGTTAATACACTTAACTTTAATAGACAGTGAATGCCAGCTAAAGGAAGGAGCTTGTGAACTAAGTTTCTCTTTCTGAATTTTAGACTTAATTTTTAAAAGGTAAGTTAGGCAATAATTGGGAAGCTACCTTTTTACTCCTATATGAATTAGAGGCAATGTTTTACATACAAAAAATCTCAAAAAAACATTCTCGGCACCGATTTTAGCCAAGAATAATTAATCTTTCAATCAACTAATTTTATAAAGGGTATATTCAAACTGTTCTCTCTCTGAATTCTATTTTCTTATCACTATAAAATACAATGAAAACCCAGCCTTATATTGGATGTGGTTGCTATGACTGGTTGCTAGGGCCTCATGGCTATATCCAAATTATATTCTCATGGTAGTATGCAAATTATGTTGTCGTCGACCATGGATGGTAATCAGTTATGCTATTGATGATCGCTTGGGCCCTGGAATCCCATCACTACTCTCAGTTTCTTACATAAAAATATAAAGCTTTTCACGTGAAAAACAAGTGTAATTCCTACTTCACCAAATTCTCCAAATTTTTGCCCTTCGTCGCCAAATTGTTGTTGTCACAGTATATATCTGGTGGGTATGGATGTGACATTTTAAAAAAACTCGTTGGGAAGTAAACACTAATCTCCTAGTTGTGTATTTTGACTGTCAAAACCATATCTTAATATGCCCAAATAACGTTCTGGGGTTGTTCTGGTCTTCATGGAAAGAGACGGCAGGACAAGATGATCCCTCAATTATTTCTATCTGAAAAATTCCTATCTCCTACCAGAAAAGGATTTATTTGCTCGTAAATTAACAACGCGGCAGCGGCGATAATTAGAAGTCCGACTACCATAAAATCAGTGAACAGTATGACGATGATTCCAAATACAATTATGAGTATATTGGTATAAAAAATTAACTGGTTACGCTTATCAAACATTCATTGCTCCCTCCTCAAATATCAAGCCCTATATTATAAAGTGATTATATCTGTGAAATAGACCTTTTCAATCAATTGCTCTTGCTGATCTGGGCAAAATTTTAGGTCAACTCAATCGGGCTGAATTATGGGTAATTGCTATTGCTTTATGCAGCTGTGATATGCAGCTGTTCCTTTTATATCTGAACAGTGAGACGCTTGTTGGCTGTAAAAAACAATAGGTCTGTTCCAGTGCAGGTACTTACGTCTCAGTATAATAAAGAAGTTTCAAGGCAAGTGAGCAGCATTTGCAGCTTAATATGACTGATTACTGCACGTCAACTTCATTGAGTCTTTTTCTGAGCAAGCATGATCATTGTTAGAGCCAAAAGTTTCAAGAGTCTTCAGAAAAAAAACATCATATTATTAACGATACCGATGTAATAATTTCGTTGGCTTTGTAATCTGCGGTGGTGACCGGTGAGTCGTCAGACTTACTATAGCTGGTGAAGTCACCACTATCGTATATCTGCATAATTTCAGCGCCGGCTTCGAGCGCAGCGGCTTTGGCAATGTCGAGTAGCTGTTGATAGGGATTCATCTGTTTTGCAATAACCTCCTGTGAGCCAGCATCAAGGCTGCGATACATCGGGCTTCAGTAAAATCTGTTCGGGCTAGTAAAGCATCCATGTCGTCGAACGACCATTCTACCACTTCCAGTGTGGTAGGGCTAACGGCTTCTCCGATCCAAGATTTTGTTCCGACGCCGTTGTTCTTTCGCTTTGAGGATGGGCAACGATTCTTGTCCATCGATCTCGAAGAGAATCCGTTGGTGCAGAATGATCAGGTGCTGGAGGGCGAGGAGTCCGTTGAACTACGCCTCTTCGTTGGAAATGCTGCGGATCCGGGGGAAGTTGCTGAGATTTCGGATCGAGCCGTGCTCCGCATCATCGACGACGAATCGGGTGGTGTGTTTGGTTTTGCGCGCTCGGAGTTTGAGGTGCCTTTTTTTTAAAACTTTAACAGTTAGCTTAATTAAAACTGTTGGCTTAAAATCCTTGGATCGCTAAACAGAAAAATATGTTAGAGATGACTTACGGGAGTAACAGCTTTATTCAGATCGTTCGTTATGACGATTCCACTTCCAGTAAGTGACGATGACCTTGTAACCGGTGGAGTCAAACTCTTGCCCTTTTGCTCCTCTTCAACCTTTGCTTTTCGATTTCCAGCAAGTGCTTTCTTCACAGTGTCAATAAACCGACTACCTGGTATTGTTTCTTTGGTAGGGTGGCGTCACCCGCGGCTCTCCAACGAAGCCAAGCCGGCGATGATGCTGAGCCTGTGTTCCCCGAACGCGCCGGAAGCGAGCGCGCGTGAGACGGTCTGGACATACAGCCAGGGTGCGCCGGCCGTATTTTCCGGTGACCTCAACTACTACGGTGTTGAGCACGACTTACGCGAAACCGCGCACAAGATCGATACGTCGCAGTGCATGTTTTATGTCATGGGCGGCGACTACGACTGGTCGGCTTACCCGGCCGCGTGCAAGGAACTGGCCGATGCGGTATTGCTGTTCAAAACTCTGGCGAATATTTTGATTCCATGTCCTTTGAAAAATACGGATTTTAGCCTCAGGCCCTTGCTCGTAAACCTGCGACCAAAATTTAAGTTTTCCTTCAAATATTTGCTTGAGTTGGGCCGTGGAAATATCCTCAATGGGGTTGGCAAAATTCGTGATGACGGCAATCCCATCCCAGGCCACAATCGTTGAAGGAAGATCTTTTTCTAACATTCCTGTGATGGCGATATGTGCATTTCCTTTTCTGACCTCTTCTACCGGGCGAGCATTTCTCACATTTGCAGTATGCGCTTGTTTTTTCACGCAAGTTCATCAAATTTCAGCAAGGACTATATCCTATTCAATTGAAAAATTGTTTAACTCTTCACTCTTAGAACTCAAATATAGATAATGAACTCAAATATAGAAGTTTCTTGTAAAATATTTATTTACCCTCAGGTCATAAGTTACAACCCTACCCCCGGGCTCTGAGGGGGTATATTGACCCCTAAATTTTTTTATCTGATCGTCGGACTATTTAAAAAAAACTACTGTCTCAAAATTTTTATCCTATGAAATGTAGTTTCTTGGACTCTTGATTAGCCTTTACGGGGAAAATCATGAAAGATTAATCAACGAATCTCTTGTCGATAGTAAAGTCAGATTTCATTCTTTTAAGGTCAACGTTTTAATGGCTAGAAAGAAAATTTAGGTTTTTGAAAAAAAATAAATAAAAAAATAAATTATATATGGAGTGATTTATGTTCGTTTTAATTTTTAATGTCGCTCCTTACTTTCATTAAAAAAAACCTGTTTTTTATTAATTTCTGGACGTTTTTGAATTAATGCATGTTTTGTTAAATAGTTGCGGGTTAAGGAGCGGCCTTAAAAATTCAAATTAGAGTGCTCACTTGAGATTTGTATTCCAACGTAGAACACGCTTTTCTTTTGACAAACAAAAGCTGCCGTAATATAAAGTACTTCCTATCCCTGAGAAAATTCAACCATGGACACATTATGTGGAAAAAGAAAAAGCTTCCAAAACATTTAGCATGTCTCCAGTATTCTTTGTTTTTATTAATGTGATTTAGTGATTTTATCTGTAATTAAATGTGAATTGTAGTTTTTGCAAAATATTATACAGATGGTTGGGCTGAGGAAACTTTCAGTTTAATCTTTATATTTAGTTTTTAGTGAAGTACGAATGACACTCAAGGCTTATAGGTTTTTTAAGGGGAAAGACACCACACTGACGGGAAAGATATTTCTCGACATAAGTTATTTGTAACAACATAGCTTTAATGTTAAAAAAAAGTGTTTTCCACACCAGTGTTTTCTATTTTTTTTGTTGTTGTTTCCTTAAAAACATCTTAATCTCTAATATTTTAAAAGATTCATTTTTGTAGCCGTTAGTTTCTTTCGGTATCTATGACCGCGACACCGGGCGCATCATCGCCCAGGGCGAACTCGGCCTGCCGATCTTTCTCGGCGTCATGCAGGAGACCACGAAGGCGGTCATTGAGCATATCTCGGCACTCGATCCGGGCGATGTGGTGATCGTCAACGATCCCTATTTCGGCGGCACTCATCTGATGGACGTGAAGATGATGCGGCCGTTCTTCTACAAGGGGAAACTGTGGGCCTATCTCGCGAACACCGGTCACTGGTCCGACACCGGCGGCATGGTGCCCGGCGGGTTCTGGATCCGCAAGCGAGGGCACATCCATCACGGCCAGCCCAACGCTCTCAGCCAACCGCCCACAAGCATGCCGTACCGTCTGCTGCGGCCCAACAAGCAGGGCGCTGCGTCCCGTGAACGTCGCGGCCGCGACCGAATCGGGCGGAAGGGTTTCCGCGGTTTCGAAATGAATCGTGAAGCGAAAAGTACTGCCAACACCAAACTCACTTTCCAGTTCGATCTGCCCCCCCATCAACTCGACGATCGTTTGGCAAATGGATAGTCCCAAACCGGTCCCACCATACTTACCCTCCATAGTTGCATATGCACACTTTGAGATAGCAAAACCCCGGTCGCGGCACCGCCTAGCCGGCGATGACCGCGAATTCCGGCCGCAGCCCCGCGGCCTGGACCTCTGCAATGATTTCGTCCTCGTATAAGGCGTTCGCGATCAGCACCATGGCGGGGCGGAGGCTGGCGAGCTGCTCCGGCGCGATGACCGGCAGGGCGACGCCGGGTGCGATCCGCTGATGTTTGCGGGTGTTCAGATCGACAAAGGCCGCCAGCCCGCGCCCCGCCTCCCCCAGGGCCTGGGGCTGAAATGCGCGCTGTCGGCCAAGCAGGCCGAGGGCAAACTGATCGTGCTCGACAGCGTCGAGGGTTCCGGCAAGACCAAGGATCTCGCGAAGCAATTCGCGGCGCTGGGATGGGACTCGGTTCTGTTGATCGACGGTCCGGAACCGAACGTATCCTTCGCGCGGGCGGCTCGAAACATCCCCAAGGTTGATGTCCTGCCGACGCAGGGCGCCAACGTCTATGACATTTTGAGACGCGATACCCTGGTTCTTACTCGGGACGCCGTTGAACATTTGCGAGCTCTATCGGATCGCCATGACGCAGGTTGATTTCAAGCTGGCCTGCACCTTCTTCGTGGATCAGGGTATCGATCTCCAGGCCCTGCGCCTCGGAGAAGTGGTAGATGTCGTCGATGAGCTCATCGAACTCATTGATGCCTGCAATCGAGTATCCCTGGCCGCCGCCAATTGCCCTCCCTGAACGCCCAACAGGCGGAGTGAGCGGATAATCGGGATCCGGGTTCTTACGAACCAGATAGAATTCGATTTCCGGCGCCACTACCGGTCGCCAGCCCTTTTGGACCATTACCTGTTCCCTTCTCTAGAATGTATGTCACGTAGCCATGCCTCCAAGACAGCTCATAATTACTGAACACAGATGTAGTCTTACATGTGTCCGATAGTGCCACTAAAACTTCGTCAACATATGTTTTTATTGGATCCCCTGGGCTGACAACAGGGCAAACGCTTTTCACTTTTGTCATTTTCCTATTTATATTTGTGGGTGTTACAGTGAGGATATTTTTTTGGTTTAGAAGTAGGGACAAAGGAAATACTTTCTGGTGGAAGATGGGAAGGCGCTTATGTTATGAGATGGCAGTGTCCATCTGGCATAATTTCACACCTATATTTCAGAACTGGGAAATTAAAATGGTGGGTAATTTGTTTGAGAAGTATTAAACAACACTAATTTGCTTCCAATTATTTTCTAGTAGTACCGTTTCTGGGTAGCTTTACCAGATTCGGTAACTTGGTAACAGATATAAAACTGCTGCTTCAAGCTTCCATCTTTTCTAGTTTTGGAAAATCATACGATGACTCTTGACCAATGATCATAATCATACCATGAATCTAACGATTTATCCGAAACCAAGATGCGGCTAACGACGCTGCAGAAAGAGCTGGATACCGTTCAGGGACAATACGATTTGCTGAATACAGATGATCCGGCCCTGAACGTCGACGAAGGAGAACTGCGTGCCGCGCGCCAGCGATTGACTGAAGAAATGTTGAATCTTCGCCCGTTTCGGCGGGCGCCCGACGATGCGGTTGGCGGCATTCCGGTCGACAGCGAATACGTCATATTTGTGATCGATACGTCGGGAAGCATGCAGGCCAAGTGGGGGTGGGCCGAAGAAAAACTTCATCGTTTGGCCAGGGTCAAATTCATTTCGAAATGCACTTTCATTGCCTTTAATAAGGGTGCAAGAAGCCATTCTAATAAATCTCTTTATCTCAAAGTATCTAGAAGGTGTTGTGGTACTGTTGCCTTATCCAGCTGACTTGTGGTGCCAGAAGCTCAGAGAAGACGGGTCCGAGGCCCAACTCATTAACGTCACAGCCAAGGTCAGTTCTCTATCAGTTAACCTACTACTGAGATCCTAGCAACTGGCACTAAATACACCAATTCATCTTCACCTCCACCGTACTTGGCGAAGTGGGTAGAAAAGATGGGCAAATGCAGGACTCTGATGTTTTGAAAGATATCGAAGCCTGCTTTGAGGAGGGCGTGTCATCAGTTTACGTAGAGGCTTATGAACTGTTTGCGGGAGAAGAAATCCGCAAGGATTTGGTGGCCTCCATAAGACACCAATTTTCCGGTATGAATATTATTTACGAGCTGCCTGTAGTTGTTTTGCCCGGAATAAACAGGGAATTCAAACATAAGGTAACTTCGTGGATGGTTGCTGAGTTTGGTCCCAACGTTGCGGTCCGTACCCATGAGCGGGGCGCGCGCGCCAGGTACCGGCCGGCGCTCTCCGCCGACTGGCGCGCGGCACCGAACGGCGTCGACGTCATCCGCGACCCCGCGCTGATTAGCCAGGCCTTTCCTTCCTTCGACCCGGCGGTCGCCAACGTCCTGCACATCCGCCGGGCCGGCGACATCAGCAGCCAGCAACTGGGCGGCTACATGCTGGCACAGGTCCGAGACCGCGGTGGCCGCTTGATCCCGGCTCGCCTTCGCGCCATCGAGACCGGTGATCGCTTTGGTGAAACTGGTTCTCTCACTTTCATATTGAATGTTGCTTGCCCGATAATCCGCATCATCTGAAAAGCCATAGGTGACCAGTGGTCGTGTCATTTCAGACATAATTGATTTCACACCCTCATCCTCGACGCAAATTACTGCCAGACCATAAAATGGAAGCCTGTGTAAAAACTCAAGAAAGTTGTTTTTTAAATTTTGAAAGTCACCGCCATAGGTATCAAGATGGTCAGCGTCAACATTGGTAAGCACTGCCATCACTGGTTGCAAGTGTAAAAACGATGCTAAGGAGTGAAGTATGCTTCCCAAGTAAACCACATTCAAAGGCATAATTGTATCACTCTTCTAATCTCTACCACTATTCAGATTTTTCTGATCAAATTCCTATATTTTTATTTATTTATTTTCTTTATTTCCCTCAAAAAATGAGGAGTAGGCTACAATATAATATAAAGAAAAGACATTTGATAAAGCTTATAATCAAAAAATGTCAAATATCGATCAAACACTTAAAAAGAGAAAAAAAAGATACAAAAACAATGCTAAATAATTTAGCCTATAAATCATGCTATGCGGCGATTAGGGGTTCCGTACGATCAGGATCTTGACCAATACGAGCAACTGGCTCGTGAGCAGGCGAAACAGATCGCTGCCGAAATAAAGGAACAGGGCGGTCGCGATGACTTGGCGGATAAAAAAGTTGTCGCCTTGATCGCCTATCTACAACGGTTGGGTACCGATATTTATAAGACCGAGCCCGTTGAAGTGTCCGCCGTAAACGGTAGTGATGGCGTGGTAGAGTGAGAAGGTAAGACTGGGAGGAGTTAAGAGATGGGAGATAGGAGATAGACTCAGATCGCTGTCTGAATCTGCCTTCTAAAATATCCATCTTATCACATATCTCAAAAACTCATTTTAAAAATACATTAGTGATTACCTGTGAAAATATCCAAAAAACGTGTCTTTGGAGATAATGTGACCCCTACAGCCCCTGGGGGTAGGTCATTAAGTTATAGGGATTTCTCATTGTTTCGGTAAAGTATTTCTTATTTGGAAATTAGTCTAAATTTTTCAGGCTGGGGAGGGGTGGCGAAGTCTCAGTTGGGGGGGCTTGTCTGTAGGTTCGGTGGTTGAGTAGTTCTGATCATGTTGGCATATCCAAAAACCAAGTATTCTTTAAATGATTACACTTTTTCAAACACCAACTCACTTAACTTTAATGAGGAATTATCATAATGTAAGGTCATGACAAACATCGATTCATCTTTGGTGCCATGGTTTGCTCTAAACCTTTTTTTTTCTACGGTGTCAATAAACAACATCAACTTCAGTGTCTTGGCTATAAAATGCGCATACGTCGTATTAGAAAAATTCTAGGTATTTTAGGTTCAATCCCCTTACGTACAAATGGTTATAGGTTTCATATGAACTAAACTGGTAATGGAGACTGGATCAAAAATTGCAACAGAATGAAACTTTTTCGCAGAAATTTGTCCGCGGAAATATAAAGACAAAAAGAAATTCATCCAGTCACAGATATTTGCTGGTTCAAGAATGTACAGCAGCAGAAATCTTTAATATGCGAACAAAACCTCATGTCATTTTTTTTTAGCCTTTTTTAGTCACAATAAATCTTTATAATTTTATACTTAACTTTTAAATTTTGAACCCGTGGTAAGTTTTCTTTTTTTCTTTGATAAAATATTTAAATTTCAGAACAATGTGGTACGGGGCGATCGGAAAGATAATGTCTAATTCTTTACTTTTTAAGTTCGTAATATTATATTTTTTTCGAATTATGCTTAACTAATGATTTAATAAAGGGATTTTATTTTCCTCAGCTATAAATAGATGGTGCTTCATTTGCCACTCGAACTATACAAATTGTTTGTATAGTTCGTTTGTATAGTACGGCTCAGCTTGGCTGCGGAAATTCAAACGTCGCTTCTTCTGACTTTTTTTTAAAATCGATATGCGCGCATCGGCAACAAATATGTTTCGGTGTTGACGCTCAGTTTGCTGCCGGAAGTTACCCGTTCGCATTTTCGAATTAACGGCATTCCCCTACCCTACATTTTCCCCTTGATGCGCGGGCTGGCGTTTCCGCATCACGTAGTATTTTCGACACAGAATGTGAATATGGAGAAAGAGACTTCCCGGCTCTCGCGCAAACTGAATTTAACGCGCTTTGTCACCAATTTTTCGCAAAACCGCGAAGGCCGTAAAAGCGAAGTGCGCTACCAGGAGTTGAATGATTTGGATCTATAGCCCAAAAGAGAAAATAGCATTCGAAAGACTTCACATGTTCAGCGTGAAAAGCCAAACACTTCAGCAAAACTATTCTATTCATGGTTGCTATTGATTCTGCGTTGACTATTAATTATTAGTTACTTTACACGTTTAATACTTGTTAGTATTAATTCTACTACTAACAACTTATTCTTGAACATAACGGCCTGGGGCCAGCACAGCTGAAAGCCATGTCAGTTTCTTTACAATATTTACCTCAATGGTATCCATGTTAGATAGATGGATATCCCTGTGCTGGCGATGAAGGCGACCTCGCCGCCCAGCAGCCCGAAGCCGCTGTCGATGTAAGAGGTGAAGACCCCGAGGAAGGTGTCGATGACGCCGGTGCCGCCCATGGCTCACTGTCCCCCGGTCCGGTCGCGCCCGAGGAAGCGGTCGCGGGTTTCGGCCCAAACGGCGAGGCAGTCGGGATCGGAGGCCGCCGCTTCACCCAGTTCCTGGCAGCGCCGTTGTTCGGCCCGCAAGGGATCGGCCTCCGGCATTGGCAAAGCCGCCGGGCGCACCGCCTGCCCCGGATTACTTCATTTTGAGGGGTGTTTTTCTTTGTAATATGCTCTCTGGCTTGTTTTGCTATCCCCGGTCGTACTGCTTGGGGCGCTTGCCCCTCTTCCTCCCTTCTAGATCTGGTCCTGAAAATAAATACGTCAGAGATACATTTTCCTTTATTTATTCATCACTACTGCGTTATTTATTCATTACTTTTTCGTACATCATCCATTTGACGTGCGCATAACTCTGAAGACAAGCGGAAGGGGAATGGATTTTTGATTGTTCAAATATGTCTTGGGAATTTGCGGACGATTCGTCCTCTCAAGATCGACCGAACCTGATTTTGATCATGGCAGACGATCTTGGCTGGGGGGATCCGAGTTATCAAGGTCATTCAAATATTGCGACACCTGGCTTGGACCGGATGGCCAAAGACGGGATGCGATTCAATCGATTTTACGCGGCAGCACCCGTCTGTAGTCCGACACGTGCCAGCTGTTTGACCGGGCGGCATCCGTTTCGGCAGAGTATTTTTGGCGCGAATTCCGGCCATTTGCTCGAGCGTGAACGCAACCTGGCCGAGGTCCTAACTTGAAACTGAAAGTATTTTGTGTGCAAACAGAATGAGGAGATTAAGCTGTTAATAGTTGGAAAACCGTCCATCCTTACGAAAAGGTTTTTTTTTTATATCATCCAGTAATTCACAACTAGGTTATCAAACAAAGTATTAAACATTATATTACAAACTTTATTATCGAACTCAAACTGTAGTTAGCCAACCTCCTTTATCATTCTGATGTGCGTATTCTGGCAATTTGCACAGTGATATTGGAACTTATTATGATGCGGGTTTTGTTTATTGTTTTCTTTTGAATGGCGGCCGCTGGGATGGGCAGGCGCTGGTCCCGGAGTCCTACCTGCGGGCCGCCATGGCCTCGTCCCAGACGCTCAATCCGGCTTACGGGTACCTGTGGTGGCGCAACGGTCAGGCGCTCACCGCCGGGGTGGAGACCATCGAAGGTTTCGCCGTGCGGGCGCCGGCGGCGCCGTCGGATCTGATCGCAGCCCAGGGCGCGTCGGGCCGCAAGCTGTACATCGTTCCCAGCCTGGACCTGGTGGTGGTGCGTCTCGGGGATCAGCCTGAAGCGACGTGGGCCTGATGGGCGCTGCAGTGATTAAGGTGTTCACCGTGGACATCGCCGGCAGCGGAACCCTGGCTCAGATCATCGCCTTCTTCGGCGTAGCAGCTGGTCTGATGTTGGCCGGATACTTTGTGCCGCGCCCACCGTCAGTTGTCGATGAGGCAGAACAAGTCGGTGCTACGGGTGAGCCCGATGCTGTGGACTCCGATGCCCCTCGCGCCGGGTCTAATGGTTGATGAGGGTATTGATGTCAATCTGACACGGCCCGGGGCGCTAAACGCTTAGCTAGGTGATGCACTGCCCTATTGCACCCTGGCCCGGAAAAACGATTTTATCGGCGGCAAGAATTTGTTTCGGGTTTTCGCTGACAACAATCCGGGTGTCAGCCTCGGCTACGTACTCAAGAGCCTTGCTAACGGATCGAAGATTACTCGAGCCGTAATCAATTACAGCCACGGTCTGCATGTCTATCCCTTGCTAGAGAGCGCCCTTGGTGGACGGCAGGCTACCCTGCATGCGCGCATCAACTTCAACTGCCATGCGCAGTGCCCTGCCAAAAGCCTTGAAGATGGTTTAATAATAATAAAATTATAAATTTGGTCATGGGTCAGTAGTTTTTGTAGTAATATGTGGTAGTAAATTCTTAAAACTACCACACCTTATGTTAAGAGGTTAACTTAATTATGAGTGATTATTTGCAAATAGCAAAAGCAAATATACTGCAGCCGGCGGGGATCGGCGAAAGCGAGCTTGAAAAAGTTTTAAACACTATCCTAGGTCATAATGTTGAGTTCGCAGATTTATATTTTCAGAGTGTTAAGTACGAGTCCTGGTCGATGGAAGACAGTATTGTCCGATACAGGTGAAATCATATAGAATGGGAAAAATATCCCAGATAGAACCAGATAGAGGCATTATAGAAATGAAAAAGACTTAAGCATAAACAGGAACGAAGGAGTTTCTTCCCTTTCTGTTTCTGCTGTTATAGGTTTCCAGATTTGAAATCGAAATATTTGGACGTTATTATTCTATAATTTAAGTTTTATTTTTGGTTAAAAATTTAAAATTAATTAGGAGTTTCATATCAATATATTTTCATTTCTTACAGCATAAAAAAATTCGAAGATTTTGTATGATTAGGAGGGAGTGCTTCTCCACGGTACCTGGTTCTCCTTGTTGGAGGAGGCGGTCGACCGGGCAGACTTGGCGCTGAACTCTTCTCTGTCAATGCCCGCCGCCACCGTGTTTCCGACCGTCGCCAGTTTGGCTCCGCTCCATTTCATCAGCTGGTCCTTGTCCACGCCCTCAAGTTTCGTCGGGGTGTGCGCGTGCTGTACTTGTTGCGGGCGGCCGAACCGTTGAAGGGCGGCCCGTCTGCGGGGAAGGGGAGGGGAGGGGAGGGAGCAAAGAAGGCAAAGTTAGCGCTTTCTTTTTGTATTCGGGATAATTCAGTATATTCGGACAATTCTTGCTCCAACTTTTGTATTTCCAGATTAATACTGGCGATTTGTAGCTCTATTCGCCGCAGTTTTTCTGGTAACACAGGCTTTTGAGTAAACTCGAGTACGCGTTCGGCATAGCGGAGCCGGGCGTGATTTGTATTAAATTCTCGTTCGGAATCATTGACGACAGAGACCGAGACCATGCCTCTGTCATACCGAGATTTTGCTTTCTTGAGATTTTTTTCCGCTGCTTCATAATTGTGGCCTCCAGGGTCACGTCCTTGGCAGTAGTTCGATCAAACATGCGAAAAAAATTATTGTAGGACCCAGTGAGTATAGCCTGGTCATTATTTCCCCAACAGCATTCAAACTTGTCAAATATACAGTCATTCTCATATAGGGCACACAACTTCGATCGCAGGTACTCGTGAACCTAAAAGTGAAAAACTGCTACAAAAGTCCCTTATTATGGTACAGTAGATAACAATAACTTTCAAAGGGGTCATAGCATCAAGGCCAGGCCAAGAAGCATTAATGGCATTGCCTTGTTCGTCGTCCTGCTGGCGTGGTACCTCTACTCTATCCTGGCTGGATTGCACTGGCTGATCGGCTTTCTATTGCTCTTGGTATCGCTCGCCAATGCGGTGACGATCTGGATGCTTCGAGAGAATCGAGAACAGCTTGCTAGGCTGTGCCGCAAGCCCTTCGTGAATAGATACGTTGGTGCCGTCTGTTACCTAACTGGCCAGCAGATCCCAATGGATGAGCGGCCGGGAGCTACGGTAAATGCGTTGCTGCTTCGCTCGAGCGATGACTTTAACATCGGTTTTCAATTCGAATCGGATTCGGGGACACAGAGGGTCAGAAATCTTGTCAAACAGAAATCTTGAAAAACACGTAGAATGAAGAGATCGGGATGAAATTTGATGGGAAGAATAAGCGCAAGTTATGGATACAAGTGATTGGCAAAATCGGAACAGATCCGTTCTCTTTGAGGGAACTGGAGGTTTTTAACTTGGAAAAATTAGAAAAATTGAGGTAGTTTTAACCTAATAATGCGTGATCGGATCTTAATGAAATTTGATTTTTAGAAGGATATCGTGTATAATATAAGCTTATATGTTTTGATGAACTCGAACTACGATACGATTTCTAGTCATTTTTTGAGAACTCGAGCAAAGCATTTGCAGGAATCATTAATTCGTTATAACGTCGATCCATTAAGGTTTCAAGCGAAGGATAGTCTGGTACAAAGAATTGATTGAAGATGAAAAAATTAAAAAGCGACTGTTACTAAAATGTCTAGCATTAGTATTATTGGTATACTTAATTTTTTTTTGGGTGAAATCTTAGGGAGGACGATTAAATAGATGTACAAATTTTGGGTTCAGTTGCTTCTTTCTTTGATTAAAAAGAAAAACGAAGCTTTTCTCAAAGAATTAAAGAGCGAAATTGAAACTTAAAACGAACAAAAATTAATGCTTCTTGGGTTATGCTATATTTATCAACAAAACTAGCTCAAATAATCTAAATTGTGATTTTTTTTTAATATCTTTAGAATCCTAAAAACTAGCTTTTCACTGAAAAGTGAGTTTGCATGAGTTTTTTTTTAATTGCATACTAAATTATTGTTTTTCCATAACGGCTAGTTTATATAACTTTAGATATTGGTTAAGAACAATATGTTAAGTGCCGTCCCCTTGTTACTTAGTTGTTTAGAAAGGCAGAGAGGGGGGCCGAAATAACTAAAAATGTTTATACTGATTAACTGAGAAGTTATAAATAAAATCAGCCAATTTAAAAGTTTCACAATCAAATTTTATGTTGGGAACAAATAGTTAATTATCATTTCTCTTGTTACTCAGTTGTTTAAAAAGCTTGAGAGCCAAAATAAAATTATCCCAAAAGAATCATCATGATCAATTGAACATTTTCTTAAAGCTGATCAATAGGTTCAAATCACCTGTATTGGGACAGTATTTCGATGAACACAATGTTTGCAGGTGGATGCCTATGCGGAAAAGTCCGCTACCGGTCGTCATCCATGCCTCTTGCCACGGTTCACTGCTATTGCACGGACTGCCGGAAAATCGGCGGAACGGGCCATGCAACCCACAGCGTCATTCCGGATGATGCCTTTTCGCTTTTCGGGGAAGTATCGGAGTATGAGCGCACGGCGGACAGCGGCAATCGGATTAACCGGCGATTTTGTCCGACCTGTGCGAGCGCGATTTTGTCGCTAAAGGGCTCAATCTAACGGAAATTAAAAGTTCTAGTGCCCTTTTTAAGGGGCCCAAAAAATCGGAGGGCACCTAGGCCCCCTCCCACACTCATTTTTCCCCAAAGTCACCGGATACAAATTCTGAGATAACCATTTTATTCACCATAGTCGAAAAACCTAATAACTATGTCTTTGGGGACGACTTATTCCCCCACAGTCCCCATGGGAGGGGCTGCAAGTTACAAACTTTTACCAGTGTTTACATATATTAATGATTATTTGGAAATGTACAGACATTAACAATTCCACCTCCAAATTTTGAGAGATACCTTTTCTGTATCTCAATTAAAAAATTGAAAACTCCCTCTTCTTTCTAAATTTAATGAACTGGAACATTTTTTTTGTTTTTTCAGAATAAAAAGCCATGCATAAAAAATTGAGTCGATTCGGGTGTAACCTGGCATTTCTTTCTTTCTTAAGCAATTTTGAATGACACTTGTTTATTACTTAAGTAAAATAAAAATAAACCATTAAACTCACCTTCATTCACTTTTCAAACCAAAATCGCAGAGAATGTGTCCAACGTTTTAGAACCCTATTTGATCATCGTCATTACTGGTACTTCTTCCTGCTCTCAATTCATAGACCTACCTTCCTACTTTACAGCAAATTTTTATCCGAAAAACACCCTGAATCATGGCTATTCTACTTTTACCTTTACCTGCATCTGTGGTCTTTTCGTAATCTTTACTTTTAAGGGTAGTAAAATCTACATTCCATTCCTTTAGCAATCATCCAGGAGTTTACAAAAATACCCCAATTTACCAAATTTACCATTATAGAAGTATCATATCAATGTTGCCAATGTTCTGCCGCGCTTCTACCTCATTTTCGACTGTTGCCTCACTCTCTATAACTAATGAATCGTCCAAATCCGCAATATAGTCGGTAATTTGATGCGATTTTTTTGTCAGGCTGGTGAGTGCCACATTTTTCGCTATTCGAAAAAGAAAGGCCTTTGGTTGTTCGATATCCTTGTCCAACTCGGCCTGGTAGGCGCGCAGATAGGTTTCCTGCGCCACGTCTTCTATATCCTGATGGGTATGCAGATAGCGTGACAGAAACTTTTTCAAGAATGATTCCAATTATTCATAATTGGTCATTTTATGACCAATTATTAGTCATTGACTTAAACAGTAATTATGTCAAGTGACTAAACTTGATGTGAAAACTCAAATTTGTTTCAAATTTATCATTTATTTCAAAAATAATGTGAAATGCTCCTTTAGTCTGCTTTTCTATATTTTGTTTCATTCCTTATCTCCCTTCTTCCTTCTCTACTCTCTTCTTATTTCTTTCCGAACTGATTTAAGTGATGCAATTCTTCTGATTTTGCGTTTTATTTTCACCTTAAAGTTAAATGTTATATGAGCTAGAAAAGTTTCGTCTACGATGTTTTGGTAGCCCGCTTCCCCCCCTTTAGAAATGGCACAAAAAGTGTCATTTAAGTGTCATAGGGCCCTTGTAGATGGTGGAATTTATAAAAAGCATAGATATGACAAATAGCGTTTGAATGAGCCATTAATTATTTCTCTATGATTTCATGGTAGCCCGCTAGGCCTGCTGAAAAAAGAAAGAAAAAACAAGACGTGAGACAGATCAGTGCTACCGATGCAAAAAAAGTGATTTTCCTTGTTGTTCACGGGAAATTTTTATTCTTTTGCAGAAAAAGTGCGATTTGCGCCTTTTGGTTTCAAACAACGATATAGTCTTACCCTAACATAGAAGGGAAGAATTTCAATCTCGCGTGCGTTGTAATCTTCTTTAATAGATTAATACATCTAAATCACTGACGGCTTTTGACCTTCCTCTAATTAGTTTTTTTTTCATTTTCACATTTTTTCTCTTTTTTAATACTGGAATTAGTGCATTGTTTCGACTGCTTTTAGACACGCAGATATTCAGGATTCAGTTAATGGTTTGATATATTGGGTTTTATTTATTCTTTAATATTAAAGCATTTTGTTTTTTAAGCTTGATTTGTATATTCAATTTAATTTTTATTTGTTTTAAGATTTATTTATTCATTTATAAGGTACCGGTTGTGTGTTTGTTTGCTATGGTTGTTTTTTTTATTTCTGTTCGTTTTGGGTTACATTTATTTTTAAATAGTAATTTCTGGTCTTTCTGAATTTGTATCATCATAAATTTTAGTTTGTACTGATCTTAAGTATAATATGGCCTTAACTATTCTTTGAATAAACTCTTTTTTGAGTCCTTTCGTATTGATTAATTGCCATCTAATTATTGACTGTAATAATAATTAATTAGGTGATATTAATCAGATAATTGATATTAATTAGATAATTACAAAACTAGATAATCCTTTTTCCTCAATTTAGCCGAATAACCCAATTTTTCCCCAATCGAAAATGGTTAAGCTGTTTTTACGTTCTGTTTATTATTTTTTTTAAATATATTTATTTTGTGCTTATTAATGTTAATTAAGTGCTCTTACATTTGAATTTTGGGATTGACAAAGTGAATTCCCCCCTCCCCCCAACTACCCCAAAGAGAGCGGAATCGTTCCGGTTATGTCAATCATGTATCTAGGACTTGTGCTTATTCTTCCCACCAAGTTTTATCCCGATCCCTCCACTCTAAGTGTTTTCCAAGTTTTAGGTTTCCCCTCCCAACTCCCTCCCCCAATGTCACCAGATCTGGTCGGGATTTAAAATAAGAACTCTGAGACACGATATCCTTCTAAATATCAAATTTCATTGAGATCCGATCACCGATTCGTAAGTTAAAAATACCTCATTTTTTAGTTTTTATGCTCCCGGGGTATATTTTACAGCCCTTGCCTCCAGCCTCTGTGGGTTTTGTCAACCCTGGAGGCCCTATTGTGTGATCTTTGGACTATTTTGGACAAACTGGCAATCTTAAAATTTCGATCGGACCCATTTGGAGAGAAGAGGGCGTGGGGAGGCTAGTGGCCTCCGATCACTTTTGTGTCTTAAAAACGGCAATATAACCTCTCATTTCCAATTGAGTCTCCTCCGAAGTTTATTTATTCCGTAAGCCGCCTGCGATAGAAAAGAAATCAAAGTTTGATCTAAAAGTAATAGTGAATAAAGTAAAGTAAATAGTAATAAAATTTATAAAAGAAACGATTGATAAATGATAACTTGAATGAATAAATTATCATTTATGTGTTGTTGTTTCGCTGCTTAACATAGGCATTTTAGGCGACTAAACATAATTTTTAGTTTAGACATAATGTTTAGAGCAGCATAACGTTGATTGTAGTAGAATTTTAGTAATTCTTTGGTTAAAATAAATGCATACATACCTACCTAAAAGTAAGCTATATTTTTTAGTATGTTTATCTTCCTTGCTGTTTACCAACTAACTTTTTTTTCCTAGATAAAGCCAACGCGTACCTCACGCCAGGCTGCCAAACGAAAGACTTCTACGCCGCCAGTAGCTACTACACCTGTTATAAATATTGCATCAAGAGCCATTTCACCGATTATGAAACCGCAACAGGGAAATGTTGTGAAAGTAAACCAGCAGACGGTTGTAAGTGATCATTTCTTCTTGTATTTTTAAAGGGAAAAAAGTTGGCGACCAACATGGCAAATATAGGGAGCAATTGGGAGAATCTTAAGAATCCTTGTTGCACCAATGCCCCGGTAAACGGTAGACCGCCGGCGAGTACACACACCACCAAGGGCAGCTGGTCAGCCAAATCTAAGGTGACCCGAACTGCCAAACGATCTATCGCTAGGCCCAATTCGGTCTCTGCGATGATGCTTCGGTACGAAGCGCCATTGACTGTCGTCATCGCCTGGTCGGCTGTGCCACGCAGATCGAACATCGTTAGAAGTAGCGCGTGAGTTCAATTTGGAGGTAGTCGTCATCGACCACCGACCCGAGTTTGTTCGCACTATCGAACAAGAGCCCAAAAGCCCATAGCACCATCACCGGTTGCAAGCTTAGGTCCAGATTTTAGACCCTGAGATTTTAAAGTTAATAATAGGTTGCGCCAGGATTCTTTGCTTTCTCTAAAGCCATCTTCAATAGCTATTAACTCTTTGTTGCCATTGTCCGTAACACCTATAACTACAAGAACACAGCTGCTAGCTTCTTCCATTCTAGCATCCAGATAAATTCCATCCACCCACCAGTATACATACTGCTTGCGAGATAAATCGTGTTTATTCCAAGCTATATATTCATTTTCTAAACATCGGCGAGTTAATTAAAGATTTTAGCGATTTTGGTTTTTTTAGCGCAAACGGCCGGATAAAATGCAAAACCTGGAACCAATAGTTGCGCCGGGCTTTCCGAGCTCCCCATTGTTTAGAGGTTCGCTGAAAATGGGCGTACAAGTCGCCCTGAATTTCTTCCAGCAGCTCCGGCTTGCAAAACCATTCCAGAAATTTATCGGCGAATTTTGGCGGTTTGTGAGTACCCATCAGATTATATTGATTGAAAGTTCTGGTATTTGCTTCCAAATGTTTAGGATGTTCGATAACAACATTTTGAGGTGTTTCAGTAAGCGGGTGTGGAGCATAGTCACGGCGTTTTTTATAACTAATAAACACTGCGATTAACAAACCTACAACCATGCCAAGTGCTGGGATGATCATTGCCATGGGCACCTGGGTATTCACAATTTCTAAACCATTATCGGTTAAGTTTTTATGTAAAATTGAATATAGGTATATTCCACCAAAACCATAGGGCAAAACCATGTACGAGGTTGCCAAACCAAAAGTTAAAATGCACGCAATAGCACGCCTCATACTCCTGCTAATAAGACAGAAAAGCAGTTAGCTTTGTGGTTATTAGCCTGTTATTAGTGCTCAGTGGTTGTGCTCAGTGCTCATATTGTGCTCAGTGGTTATTAGCCTGCTAATAACCACTGAAAAGCAGTTAGCTTTGAAAGAGCAGATTGGGTGTTCGAAAAAAATAGCGAAAAATAAAAGCGACAAAAATAATGTTTGTGTGGAGTAAAATTAGCCTGGATTTAATTTAAATTTTTAGAATATTATTAATTTATATTTTAGAATAATATTTTTAGGTCGATGACCGCGGACGCGTCCCGGCGCCCGAGCTCCTCGGCGGTCGAGACCCCGCCCTTCTCCTGGAGCAGCTCCTCGAACTCGGCGTCGGTGAGGAGCGCCCGCCGCTTGAGCGACTTGATGAACCCGACCTGCTTGGCGCTGACCTGCGGCTGCGCGTCGAGGTCGATGCCCATGTCGCGCGCCTTGATCTTCAGCTCGTCGATCACCATCGACGCCTTGCGCACGGTCAGGTCGTCCAGGGTCTTCCCCGTGACCTCCTCCACGAGCGCATCCAGGTCTCGCGCCATCTCCGATTTATGCGGGCCTCCGCGTCTCGTTCTGTCTCGTTCAGTAGGTTTCTGATTAGGAAACTCGCCTGGAACCAGTGCTTGTGCCACAGCCCCTTGAGTGGTCCTGACGTGAACATGGTGGCTGGTTTGGTGAGCGTCGGTCGAAACGGCTTTGCCTTTTCCATTGCCTTGATCTCGTCGAACACGCCATGGATATCGACCAGGATTAGTGGCTCCCCAAACCACAGAGGGATGCGGCATTGATGGAACGCAATTTGGAGTAGCAGTTCTTCTTTGGGGTCACTTAAAGTGGGTAATCTTACATACTGTTTCCATTTCAATATCCGTATTCCTTCAAATCCAGTTTTTTATTCTAAAAAATACAAGATGAGTAAAACGTATTCGGAAACTTATTTAAAAGTACCAGAAACATCATTAGGGCGTAGGAGGTCCCAGTACTAATTATTTTACTATACCACCGCCATCTATAACGCTCATACATCATTTTTTTTTTACAAAGGATGAATTTAGGAAGATTATTACAGATTAATGGCTACAAGAAAGATGCAAATTGTCGTAGTTCTTGGCCAGGCATTCGAATGCCGGGACGCCGCCCCTCGGCACCCCCTTGCAATGGGACAGGAAGTCGCCGACGCAATCGGATCGCAACGCCTCTTTCTGTGCGTCCGTCGCCGATTGTGCCGACGCAGGGGCGGTAACTGCAAGACAGGCGATGACTGCCAGCAGCATTGTGAAGGACGATCCGATCATGGCCGGCTCCCGCTGATTTGTTTGACATTGATCCTGAAATCTATTGCCCCGGACGGTTGTATTGTCAACGCGGCGCATCGGCGGGCCAATTATTAAGAAAACCCCAAAAGGAGCGCCTTCAACATCAGAAGAAGTCTTGCAAGAATTGGCTCATGATTATGAATTACCTAAACTTATCATGGAATTTCGTGGTTTAACCAAGTTAAAAAACACCTATACCGATAAGCTCCCCCTTATGATCGACAGCAACACTAAGCGTGTTCACACTAGCTATCATCAAGCCGTTGCCGTCACAGGTCGTTTGTCTTCAACAGACCCTAACTTACAGAACATCCCAATTAGAAACGAAGAAGGCCGATCAATCAGGGTCTGTTCACTTCAACAAGTTTTTGTATTAACTAAAAACAGATTAATACCCAAAGATAACTTAATTTTGATCATAAATTGGTGAATAATTTTACTTGCTGTCAAATTTGACTCTTTTTTTTTAATTTTAAAGGTTCTATGGGCTTGATTAGATCGTTCCTATATAAGCTATTAAATTTCAAGATACAGCCTTAGAAGTTTCCGTCTTCCACAGCAAATTTTTCTCTCAGTTTTTTTTTAGCAATTTGCTAAAACTTTTAAAAAGATTGATGGTAATGCTCTTGATAAAAAAGAGGTTGGGGAGGAATCCTAGTTTTTTTTTTTTTTAACGAACGATTTTATTAGTAATAAATATACGTAGCATACGAATTAACTTACGTGACGAAATTCAATATTCGTATATTTTTATTACGTATATGAGGGGGTTCTCCCCCTCGACAATACCTCGCTATCAAACAGTTCGTGGTAACGAACAGTAGTAAGGAGCGACCTGGCTCAATAGTAAAAAAAAAGGATAAAGATCCTCCAGAGCCATTGTTGGCGCATAGGGCGTCGAATCGACGTTGTCATTTTTACCACTCCCTTAGTAACAATCTCAAAAAATTTTACCAATGGATAAAAAACATAACTAAATCCCAACAAAACTGGAGCATATCTTAGAGCAATTTTTGTAGAATTTGCATTACAATATGTTTTTGGTGTAATTTCTCCGAATATCAAAATAAGAAATGTCATAACACCTACTGCAATTCCTAATCCTTCATCCCCAAACAAACGAATGGCAACACTTGTTGCAAGAGCAGAAGCTCCAACATTTACGAGGTTGTTGCCAAGATTGACACTTGAGCCCTGTGCGTTGTTGTCGAGCTCAGCCTGCACCTCTTCGGCGGACAGGCCGGATACGTCGCCCAGCGGCGGTGTCAGTATGCTCTCGAGACTGGCAATTTCGCGCTCTGCGAGCCGTTGCTGGACAGCGCTGACCTCTACGGCGTGATAGTGCATCGCATGCAGCGTGGCCGCCGTCGGGGACGGAACCCAGGCACAGTTTGCGCCGGCTTCCGGATGCGCCTGCTTGCTGTCCATCATCTGCTTCATTTCATCCGGCTTCGGCCACATTCCCTTGCCGATTCTCAAGCCAGTCACCCAGCTTGTCCTTTGGCGAAAACACCGGCCAGTGATCGGGAAAGGGGATATAGGGCATGTGGTCGTACCAGACCGGATCATGCAGGCAGAGCGATTTGTACCGGTTGCGCCAGGCATCGCCGGGTCGCTCATTCTTGTCGATCACGATTGTCGGGACATCCAGTTGCTTCATGCGAGCCCCCAGTGCGCTACCGCCTTGACCACCTCCTACGATCAGGCAAAAAGGCTGTTTCGTATATCCAATCTCCGCCTCGTCTTCCGTTTTCTCGCGACCGTGTCCATTAGGGGCGGAAACGCGCCTTATGCCTACGCCTGGAGCAATGGTGAAACCCAGTCAAAGCTCTCCAATCTGCCAGTTGGAGCCTATGTCTTAACATTAACGGACGCCGGCGGTTGTACCGACGTTCAATCGGTTGTTATTAATCAACCTGCGGGCTTGGCGACGTCTATAATCGGAACGGCGCCTTCCTGTTTCGAAGACGCCGACGGCGCCGCCTCCGTGAACGTATCCGGCGGGAACGCGCCTTATAGCTATGCCTGGAGCAACGGGGCTTCGCCATGCTTGATGGCCGCCAGCAAACGAGACGGAAGGCCGGCGCGCGGCTCTGGTTGTCCGGCGGATGGCTGCTTCTGCTGGTGGTTGCTTCGCTGCTCGCGCCGCTGATCAGTCCCCAGGATCCCCTTGCCCAGGACCTGTTTGCCGCCCGTCTGCCACCTTTCTGGGAGCGTGGATCGGAACCCGGATTTTGGCTCGGCACGGATTCACTCGGCCGTGACGTGCTTTCGCGCACCCTCTATGGCGGCCAGGTGGCGTTGATCGTTGCCGTTGTCGATCTACGTCACCGACCTCGGCAGCCGGAACGGGACCTTCGTCGGCGGTCGCCAGCTCCCCGCCAACCAGCCCGTCGACGCCTCGGAGTACGACACCCTCGAGCTCGGCCGGCACACCATCGAGTACCGGCTCCTCGGTCTGCAGCCCGAGGAGGACATGGCCGACACGAGCATCCTCGGCCTGCCCAAGGTCCCGCCGAGCGAGTTCGAGATCCTGGGCCTGATCGGCGAGGGCTCGACCGGGCGCGTGTTCGCCGCAGAGCAGAAGCTCCTGCGCCGCCGGGTTGCGGCAATAATTGGCAGCGCAGCGTTTTTGTTTCCCGACGCCTTAATTTCACCTTTAAGCGGCTTTCTGCCTTCAATTATAAATTTTGACATAAGTTGAATTCTCCAATAAACTCGACCTCCGGTATTAGTTGAATATCGAGTTTTTCTTTTGCGGTTTCTTCGATGGTGCGGTATAAAAAATACACGTCATTTGCACGGGCATTGCCGAGGTTCTCGATGAAGGCGGCATGTGCGGTAGAGATTATCGCATCACCTTTTTGTAACCCCCTTAAATTTCGAGAGATAATGGGGATATCAGCAATGCCGCGTTCCAACTCCCTTGCCGCACGCGACATTGACAATCTCGTTCATCCCCAGACAAACCTTGTCCGCCACAGAGAAATCGGCCCGACATTTGTCGCAAGCGGCAATGGCGTATGGGTCACCGGCGATGATGGAAAGGCGCAACTCGATGCCGTTAGCGGGCTTTGGTGTGCCTCGCTCGGTCTGGCTTCCGAACGTCTCGCAGATGTCGCCGCGGCGCAGATCCGCGAACTCGCCTATGCCCATCTCTACCGGATGTCGGAATCACCCCTCTAAAAAAATTAATTTTGTTCGAACACTGACAAAATGTCAGATTAAGAATGGAAACCTAATAGTTGAATTCAACATTCAGAATTAAATTGAAGGAAAGATTGGAAAATTGTCCCTGACACTGTGTTTTTGGGAGCTTAATTGAGCAATAATAATTATAAAAATAGCAAAGAAAATGATGCTCTAATATGTTTATAATAAAATCATTTTTCGATCCTTCCTGGACTCTCTCTGGGTGCTCCTCCCAAAGTAAATCTTTCTTTACTTTTATCTCGCTGCAAGCATCACAAGCACCCGCGACATAAAGATTGACACCAAATTTATGATAAGCATCCAGAACCGGCACTGTCAGTTTGATGGCCTACATCGAGCCAGTGATAAAGTTCTTCATCTGGTCGCGGGTCGAGCGCATTTCGCGCGTTTCGGCCAGTGGACGCTCCGGCGTATCGTCGATCGCTGTTTTGCTATCTTCGGCGTTTGCGGTTGCGTCTTCTTCAGCACCATCAAGTTCATTGGCAAGCTCTGCGGCCATTTCTGCAGCAGATTTCCTTAATTTTTGTATCTGTTCACTGTCAATAAAAAGGTTTCATCCCTATTTTGAACGGTTTTACTTTCGTCATGGAAAGGCAGTATGGTCTTCGAAGTTATCTAATAATTAACAATATGTTGTTTCCCAAAGAACATAACATATTCAAAGGAAAGTTGCGTCATCTTAAGCTGTTCTTGGCCATGTGTTTTAGCTTTTTTTTGCCGATTTTTATTTTTGTGCCCTGTACTACCAAGAACTGGATAACTACACATGAAGGTTTTTTTCTATAGACATTGAATTCTGTCGTTGGAAACCGCTTGAGTAGTTGCGGAGTTGTTGTGCGCGGAGTCGATGTCCATGGACGCACCGAAAGACAGACCGCCATCAGTTTCGCCGGAACCAACGATGTTGAAGTCGATTTCGTTCTTAACGATGGTGTCGTTAGCTGCTTCAGAGTAGTACAAACCCATGTTTGCGCCACCGGAGAAGGTGATGTCTGCGGCTGCTGCACCTGCGGTCATAACCAGCGCGGTGGAAGCAAAGAGAACTTTTTTCATAGTTTTTCCCTCGGATTTTCTCAATTCTTAGTAGCAGAAGTTGCAACTGTCATTATTGTTCGGTGCAATCTTCTGGAAGACAAGCCGTTCTCTATTACTATTATTAGTCGTCTCCTCAACAATATAAACGATAAACGACAATCCGTTTAGGGATCATCAGAAAAGGACGCTGATGGCTACAGCCATCATGGTTGATGTTCAAACGATAAACGATCTGTTGATGGAGATGGGGTAAGTCACATGCACGCACTCTTTTAGACGAAATTAATATATTCATGTAGTATACAAGATATTACCTTTAGTGTAGGCACCTGTTAGTGTTTGTGTCTTGCTCTATTCCAGAGGATGGCTTCCAGTTCTTTAGATTTTTTCCGGGGTCTTACTATTTTTGTCCTGAGCTGGAGGACATGGAACACGTATATAGCTCATATAGCTCACATCAAGCTCCGAATAGGGCTATCTTGTGCTACTTATGTGACAAATAAGCTAAATGGCGTTTCAACCGCCATCTTTATCTGAAACTTATTAATTCAGTTGTTCTACCACATTATTTATAATGTGGTGTTATAAGGACAGTAGTAATCAAATGGTTTCTTTCCTTAAGTATTTCAGCAGCAAATAGTTCGTAGAGGATACACTTTTCGTCGTCAACTACTAGTATATGTTTGTCCGACCCTCCTTCAATCTTGGGATCGTTGGGGACGGGATACTTAACTTGGTCGCTTTCATTCTCGTACAGGAACTCCACCTTTGTCTTTTTTTCACTACTATCGACAACGTTGTAAGGTATCCCGATTGGACTACCATTCCATTCGCCTGATCCAAAGTCTGGATGAAGTTTTGTATTGGCACCAATGGATTTAACGTACGCGTGCTAACGAAGCAGCCCCAGAGACTGCCTGGGCACCAGGGGCTGTAACCGTTGAATCACTACTGCGTACCTGCCCGCTATTGCTTTTCCTGTCCACGTCTCGCTCCAGGGCAGCCAAGGAAGCTGTACCAGAAACAGACTGAGCGCCTGGAACTACAGCACCTTTTGGCTGATCAGCACTTGGCCCGGTCGTGCCCGCCTTTCGCGTCACGTCTTGCTCCAAAGCGGTAATTGATGCTGGGCCAGATACAGCATGAGCACCTGGGGCGGATCGTCTCGAAGTCGATTGAACATCCAATGACGCCGCCGCCAATGACTACTGCCTGTGCATGGGTTTTCATGGTTCTTCCCTTGTTGTCCATTAGGCCAGAGTGCCGAATCTCTTTGCCCGGCGATTGCCCTTTCACGACAAACTTAGCCGCGCCGCGCCAAATTGAGTTAAGGAATGCGTCAGGTTCTGTCGGTTTCCGGCGGCTCGGTACAAAATTGGTGATTTTGGTACACATCCGGCACAAATTAGGCGCATCGCCTCTCGCAAGCGACTCGTCTTGTCGTTTTTGGGCGGGCCAATCGTTAACCTGAGAAATATCAAGTGCATTAAATAATGGATAATTGAAGAAATATTTCTCCATTGCAGAATCAGAGTCAGTTGTTTCACTAGTATTCGGGTGTACATTTTTTTGGGGAGCCAGAAGAAACCCCCCTCCTCTCCAGAAAATTAATTCAGAAAAAAATACCACGATCGCCGGAAAAGACCCCTTTTTGATGTATATCGTCCGACAGAGTCTTTGGCTAAGTTTCAAATAATTTTCCTGATTTTATCATTTTTACGAAATTCACCCTTCCCTTAAAGAGACCACAAAATAACAGTTCACGCCCGAAATGCCGCCTCAACCAAAGCGGCTCAGAGAAAGCCCCAGAAAAATTTGACCGGATGTCTGTTGTGCATTCCAGACCTAGAAGAAGGCTGTAAAGCTTTACTCTATGATGGATGTTTTAAATACATGAGTTGCGGTTGCAAAAACGAAAATTGATTAGGAGCACGAACTGCTTTTGAAAATGCATGAGATTAGTGGTTTCAAACGGGACTGTGCTTGATGTAGATCTAACAAGACCAGTTCCATGCCCGTGTCCACCCAAATAATTACACAGAAAGAATATAAACAAAAAGTTTTGAAGGCACAAAATATAGTAGATATATACAATTTTTAAACAAATACTCAAAGAAAATTTGGCAAAACGGAAAAAACTAATTTTATTTAGTTTTTTTTTATCTAGCAAAAAAGAAAAAATTATTAGAAAATAGGCTGATATATACAAGTTAAAATGACATTAAGGAATATAGCTAAGTATGTAGATGAAGGGCTAATACATCATGAAAGATGTATCTCTTTATAAATAATTTCGTGAAGTCTTTGTAATAAGGTCCACCGACCCCCCTACAGGATAGTTCCTACACGATAATACATGTAAAGAATAAATCCCGAACTAGGAACACATGAAAATGTGTCTTGGCGTTCTTTTTAGAACAAGGATCTTGCTCCTTTCAAACATACATCTTCGGACGAATGTGGAAAATGGGTAGTATGTAGGATTTTGTTTTATGTATTTACGCGAGAAAGATCGTCTCGAGCTAGATAAAAACTGATATAAAAAAATGATTAAAAAAGACAACAAAAAAATCTTAGAAATTGGTTCTTATTTTAATCATTCACATATTAATGTGAAAACTTTATATTCATATGATATGGTCTCTTACTAACGAGTCGATGCTAGGCACGCTGGGAACAGGGATGCAGTTAGGGTTTTAAGTTCGGAGGCAGTGGCGGATCCAGGGGGTGCGTGGGGGCGCACGCCCCCTAAAGAGGCAATGGATTTGTGGTTGGAACTGTTTGCTCTGGTTTGGGTTGGGATGAAAGTTATTTTCTTTTGTAAATTATTTTTAGTAGTTGAGGTTTTAATAGGTTTCTAATTATGCAGGCACAATAAAAGGCGGCATCGTTGTTGGGGAGACCACCGCGCCTTCGATTCTCACGCCGGTGCAATACGCTGAACAGTTCACCACCAGGGATGAGCGGCAACAACAAGTACAGATCGGTTTCATCCTGAAAGGATGCGACCAGGTTCAGAATGAATGGGTGCTTCAGCAAACATAGAAGTTCCTTCTCTCTTATGACACCCTGTGTCTGTTTCGAATCTACTAGCTTCCTCTTGTTGATAACCTTAAGTGCATAGGCTGACTTGCTTTCTTGTATACTGCGTCATAGGGTCATTCTGGACAAACTGGGCTTTGGGCCAGAATATAAATTATATAGCTGGAAACATACCGACGCCGTGGAAATCGCCAAGACCGGCGTCGGACTCAAAAAACTACAGATTCAGCTAAGGCGCCATTCCCTGGATCAAGTGGACGAGTATCTGCGACAGACGGGCGTCCAGGATCTGGACGACTTGAGCTAATCTTTTCCAGAGATCTAAAAATAGTATTTGATAATTTGCAAAGCCTTATATCAATTGATTTTATTATATTGAGCTATATTGTTGGGCATTTGACTTCGGAATACATGCTCAGCTACTACTTGTAGCACGTAAACGTGGCGTGGACCGGTCGGTTATTTTACCTTTTCGTAATATGTATACTAAGCTTTCTATCCGGGTTAAAGTGCCTTCTAAAAGTGGACAAATTATTCTGCGCAAATCAGTACCAGTGAGGAAAGAGATCCGATTGGGTGCCATTTCGTCAACACTGTTGTATAATAATAGCGTCCTTGAGAGCCAGAATTCAGTGAAAATGAGTTTTATCTTCCGGAGAATGGACCTCTGCCATTTTCTTTGTAAATTGTTTTCAATTTATCAAATCAAAACAAGCTATGTGTGTTCTAGGCTTTAGACTGGGTAAAATTTCTACAGACTCAGTGACCAAATGATATTGCTTTCTGTATTTTTTTTTAGTGGAAAGTTTACTTAAACTGTTCATTAAAAGGGAATAAGCGAAAGTCTAAATAAGGTAATATGCTGTAAGAGAATGGTTGGTCAATTACCAATTTATCACTCCATGATAAAGACTGTACAACAAAATTAATATGCAATTAACAATTATATTTCATTTCTACAGATGAAGAGGACTGGGTTATCGAAAACAAAGAAGCAGTGGAAGCCAACTGTATTTGCGTGCTTTGAAAATGTTTTGGTTTTCGTATATGCTGATTTGTACATGCCTAAATTATCTATGGAAATCCAAGTTATGTGTACCATTTCTACAGATCAAAAGTACTGGGTGTTCATCGAACACAAAGAAGCAGTGGAAGCCAACTGTACGAATAATTGAGGTCTGTATGTTTGCGTGCTTTAAAAATATTTTTGTTCTTGTATATGTTTATTTGTACGCGGTGATGAATACCGTGGTTGGCCACGTGCATCAGCAAATCGCCAATCGGGTGCTCGAACGGGTCACGTGCCAGGTTCTGGTAGCTCACCTTTCTCGTAAAGCCCGAGGGGCGTTCGGCGGTTAACAGCTCTTCACGCTCGCGGGCCGCGTCACGAAAACCGACTCGCAAGTCCGAGATCGAAATACCTGCCGGGTCGGTCTCTAAAGGGGTCCACTCCCCTCCCCTCCATCGATCCATCCACAGCCGCTCGGCGGCAAGCATGTGAAACAGCGTTCCGCGCCCCCTTGAATCTCCTTTCCACCTCCGTCATAAATTTTGGGGGAGCCAGGTGGAACTAAAATAAAAGGTAATCATTTACAAAAATGGAAAAAACGTATTTAAAATACTTAAAAAAGGTATAATACAACACCCTACTAGCTCTTCTTTTTCTAAGCATGGTATACAAGTACAAAGGCATAATTTTGTCTAGGGAGGGAGGGGAGGACCAAAACATATAAAGAAGCCAAAATTAGGTGACCCACACGATCAACGTAAGAATTTATCGGACAAACTGTGAAAATTTTGGCGAAGTCGCCGCTGGCGACGGCGGCCTCCTCGCTCACGGTCAGGTGCCAGCGCCCGTGCGGGTTGTTGAGGGGCTCGTCCTCGCCGTAGCCGTAGGGCACGACCGAGCAGGTGAAGGCCGGCTCGTCGAAGGCCATCTGGAACGCGAACCCCTCGCTCGGCTCGCCGCCGAGCAGGTGCCACTGGTTGAACGCCGCCAGCACCTGCGCTCCGTAGTCGGCGCCCACGCTCGACTCCACCGACGCGTCGGCGAGGCCCATGTTGTGCATGCCGCAGCTGGGGTGTATTGGCCCGAAGATCTCCCTATACATGTGTCTGCGGAAAATATAGCCCATTTTCATAAGATATCTGGGCAAGGTCATACTCAAGATTTATATTTGGGGCGGGGGAAAGGACTAAATAAATTACAAAACGCATTAAAAACTTCCTTATATCCATTTTGTTACTTCTTATGTGTCGGACAAAATTTATGGGGGGAGGGCCAAACAGGGTAACCCTCTCCCAGGATCTGGATTGGGTATATTAAACTGACAAAACCACGACTGTAGAATAATGGATTTTTTCAAAACTTATCAAAACCTGTGCAAAATTCTTTGAAAAATCCTTCCCATTGATTGCAGTTGCCTCCCAAGGACACGTTATTCTGCAAAGGTGCACAATTCTCATCCTACAGACTGTTACTCAAAAGACATGGAAATACATTTTGTTTGGCACTCAATATGCTGTATGCTCTATAGCTAGGAGAAATTATAAGCTAATAGATAAGTTATTATACCCTAAACTATGCCAAATTAACCATCTTGTCACTAATTGCCTTTAACTAAACATATACCCTTCATGGAGTTTTTGGTACGAATTAACGAAACAAAACTGGTGATCCCAAATAAACGAAAGAACAAAGACTTCACAAAGATGCGTACTTGCTTTTGGAAAGCCTTGTAGTATCCAAAGATGCACCTTTTCGTAATTTTGTTAGAAATGAAGAACAATAATGTTAAAAAAATAAATCAAAATAAAAAAGATTCATTATTAGTGCACCAAAAGCACTAATAATAAAACATTATTTGAAGAATCAAGGCTCAGGAGTTGGAACCGTGTATTAACCATAAACAACCAAACACATACTACAACTCCATCCCGTTAAACTAAGCCTTCATTCAACTGAACCCCATCTAATTCAACCCTCTTTTGACTTACCCTTATTTAATTCACCCATATTTAAGTTAAGCCTTGTTTTACTGAACTTAACCCAATGCCTAAGAATGAGTTTGTACTACTACTGATTAGAAGCTCAAAATATGTTTCTTACTTTGTTAGGAGTTTCTAATTTATATTACCCTTTTATGCAAACTAGACTAGCTTAGACCAAATACAAAGAAATGCAGAGCTGTGATTGCAACAAATTTCTATTATAAGTTTAGTACAACAAATTAAATCTTACAGAGTCTAAATCCGCTCAAAGTTACGAGTAAATGAACAGCGCGATACCCGAGGCTATTAGAATAGAGCTTGTTTCAATTATAAAATTGAACATCCTGTCCTGGGCGTGGGGGCTGGGGCAAGTGGAGGGGGACATTTAGGCCTACTGCAGCATTAGTCGTGAATCTGGCTGAAAAAAGCCGAGTTTATTCGACATTCATTTTCGCCACCCAAAAGCTTGTTCCTTGGTGACAATTTTAGTCAAGCACCTGAAGATTGTGAAATTTCTAGTAGCTTTCCAGAAAAAAATAACTGTTTTTGTCCCTTATCTTAGATGATATCCAAGTTGAACGGGACAGACAAGTTTCAGTGATGATTGTGAAATTTCCAGTAGCTTTCCAGGAAAAATAACTGTTTTTCGTCCCTTATCTTATATGATATCCAAGTAGGAAAAGTAAACATCGAACAATTTTATGCCATCTTCCCGCAGAACATCATATTATCTCTCTGAGAACCAGAGTATAAAATTCCGTATCCCATCCATATTTCTTGTGACCCGTACGTGCAGCTATATGACTTTCGATTTCTAAACGTGCCGCTTCGACATTTTCCGGTAGACCAGCTATTTCAAAAACAGGTTCTTTATCACGACCTGGCGTGACAATGTACGTAGTGGTAGTCTGTTGAATACGTTTTATTGTTGCACCTTTCGGTCCAACAACTAATCCAACCACACGATAAGGAACACGCACTTGAATCGATGTCTGTTGACTTGGAAGGATTAAATTATTAATATGTAGATTGGTGTTACTACCACTACTCGTACTGCTATTTCTAAACAATTGTTCAGGTAATAGGAACATTGACCAATAATTTTTGATTATGTAGGCAAAGCTTACAGAGTAGGCTATGTGGGTAGTGCCTAAATCATAGAATAGGCTAACCTCAGTAATTACCATCATGTACCTAGCTTTTAAATGATCTATACTTTAGCAGAAACAACAGGATTTCTAGAGTTTAATATATGACTTATCATTTCTTGATTTTAAAAAGCCTAGCCTTACAAATTAGGGTTCCATTTCCATGTTAAAAATTAGAATAATATCAGGCTATAATGGTTTGTCGTGTCGGCCATTATCTAAAATCGCTCGGCCTTGAGCCCGGTGACCGCCTGATGTTCAGCGTCATGGACGGGCTCGATTTCGTTTCCACCTTTTTGGGCGGCATGAAGGTTGGCGTTGTCACCGTGCCGATCAACACCTGGCTGAAGCCTCGCGACTATCTCTACTACGTCAATGACAGCGGCTGTCGCGCCGTGGTGATTGATCACAGTCTGGTGCCATTGTTCGAGGGCCTGCGCGATCAACTGCCGGGCGTCGAACATGTCATCGTCTGTGGCTTCTGGGGAGCTATTAAGGGCTCAAAATTGAATTTTCACCATAAACAATTACTGATCAATGAAAGAGCATAAGAAAAGACATCAAGTGATATATTTGCTTTCAAGGTAGCTAAACTATGCTGAAAACTGCAAATTTGCCCCCTTGTCATTATGATAGTCTAACACAGGATTTCAAGTCTGGCATGTCAACCACTTGGTTAGAACTGACTCTGTATATAGCCTAAGCTCTGTACCCATTAGTAAGGGTTTTGAGGCTAGGTGATGATAGCAATAATTACTATTTTGCCATTTCCGGGATTTTTCTTTCTCTTTTTATTTTAAAATTTTTTTCAGGCCCCCCCCCCCCCCCAAGTGTTAAAGATCTATTTTTTATTTCTTTTTGTTTAATTTTCTATTGTCAACTTGGTCTTTTCTGTTTACTCTACTTTCTTGGTTACTATTTATCGCTATTATTATTGTTATTATTATTAGAATTATAACTACCTGTTTTTCAGATTTGTTTTGCTGTTTTCTAGTGTTTATTCTCCTTTGTCCTTATTTTATATGCATTGTGTGATTCAGCGTTCTTCTTGAAGATGTCGCTGTAGATGAAGTTCGTGTGCGGGCCGCACGCGTGATAGACCTTCAGCGTGCGCAGCAGGCCGCGGTAGTAGCCGTACTTGCGCATCATGCGGTTGTAGTGCCCGTCGTCCGAGAAGAAGAACTGGCTGTCGGACGTGGGGAACTTGCCCACCTCTTCGTAGATCTCGCGGCTGGTGATCGCGCAGTGCCCGACGGCGGGGCCGAAGGCGATGGTCGTCTGGGGGTCGAACTCGACCTCCTGGTAGTAGAAGGAGGGGTTCGCGTCCATTTTGCAGCTTAGCAGGCTTCACAACATAAGTTTTTCAGCCCAAACGTTCGCAGGTCAATTGAACTATGTGGATCTGAACAACCGACGTGCGTTTTCGAAGTATTCAACGATTCGGAAGAAGAAGCCGGACAAAACTTTCGATTTGGCGCTTTCCCGACGCCCATCCGTGAATTATCCCGCTATTTCAGATAATCTCGGTTGGATTTTTTTTCTAAAGTCGAGGAAGTGGCTCGCCCAGGCATTGTGCGAGGCAGGAGATAGCGCCTTTTTTCTAACGCTTTATGTCAACCCATGTAACGTATACTGGCCTCTAGAAATGGTTTCCATGAAAAAAAAACGTTGTGTGTGTTAATCCCAATGAATCTATAATTTTAAAGATTAGATGAAGTCTTAGGAATAGAAATACTGTCCGCGGTTTGTAAAATCACTGAAAGCTACTAATTATCATGCTATTATTAGTTATTAATTATTAGTAATAGCTAATTTATTAATTAGCTATTATTAATTATTTCTTTTTGAATTCAGAAAACATTGCAGTCACCACTTTGCATGCAAGTCTGTGCTGAACTCCGTTTCTTGGCCCTTTAGCCAGGAAGTGCAATGGGGAGTTTGGGGTCAATCCCTGTGCTTTTGCACACCCTTCCTGTTTACCTTTTCCAGAATTCTCTAGGTACCCATTTAGAGTTGGGTCGACTCTGGCTGAGCTTACAGAATCACGCCACTGACTCCCGTCCCAAACTACTTCTTACTTCTTACTTATGGTAAAACCGTCCGTCTACTTCTAAGTACGGGAGAGCTGATGAAGCCTGTGTCTTTCTACAAAAAAAGGGAAACGCCTTAGGTTGCCCATGACGAGGTCGGGCTCAAAGTAGGCGACGGAAATCCGCGACTGCGCGATGTTGTTGAAAGGGTCTTCGTATGCCCACGGTTGGAACTGCCGCAGGCTCGAATCGTTTCTGCCGTAGTGGGCGGGCCACCAATTCGTATTCAGTGAGCGGACGCGCTCATCGAAGGCGTTATTGTGGGCGTCGATGTGGACGTAGACGAAGAAGTCGCCGTCGAGTCCTTTGGGAAGCTGACCGGTGACTTCGGTGGTGTAACTCTCTCCTGGTTGCAGCGGCACCGGGCCCGGTGCGAGGAGATAAGTCTTCTTCATGGATTGTTTTCCTGTTGAGTTGATTGTTCAGGGGCTCAGTTTGACGACGTGTGTGCCTGCCAGTTTGTCGTGCAGGGTCTGCTTTTTTCTATCCAAAGCGGCCCAGCTGTACGACAGCCCCAACGTTAATATAAATAGAACAGTGCCTGCGATCAGTCGAATTAAAAGGGTGCCGGGATTGGGCACATTGCCTTCCTGGTTTTCGACTCTCAACCCAAGGATTTTTTTCCCCGGGGTCTGTCCGCAGTTCTTTGTCATATGAACTTTTTGGAATTCCACTTGAGTTATTACTGGAGGCATATTTTACTTCTTTCCCACAATGAGCTGGAGGCATACATTAATAGGAGTTACCCTCCATGGTGGAGGAAAGAGAAGTGTGTGAGTGATTTTTCTTATGATTGTCAGGAATCTTTCCATCTTTGATCATTTTGTTTGTCCTTTGTTTGCAGTTCTTGGTGTATTTTCTTTCTGTTCTTTCTTTTTTACTCCATCTTTTTTCTTTTCTATGATAGGTTATAAATAAAATGAATGGCGGGGGTACATGATGATATATGTGCTTGTACTGCTAGTCCCTTCTACTTACTGTGCACATTCGAGGACATTACTATTCTTTAGTTTAGGGTGAAAATCAGGCCCGTACCCAGGGGTAGGAGGAGTAACCGTTTTGAACCCCGTCCCCTCGAAACATTTCTCCTTGATGTATTGGTTTTCAAAATACAGGGGAGAAATTCTTTTTTGAAACAAAAAGACAAGGCCCCCAGGGGGTTAATCCTTCTTCTTCATTCTTTTAAAAAGCCCCCCCCCCCCCCGTTTAGCACCACGATGTCGTTGTCGGTGTGTCGACCCAGCTTCAGGGTCCCGCCCGGTCGGATCGCCTTGCACGCTCCGCTGCGCGCGCGCACCAACGCGATCCGGAAAGCCTCTCGATCCGCCATGGCCTGCCTCCCTCCTGCGACCGTAGTGGGTGCAACCCACGTACCCGGTCCGTCGGTCCGCTAAGTCGTTGTTGGGTCGAGGCTTGGCGAGAACCTTCCCTGGGGCAAGTTGCACCAGCATTGGTGCGACTGTCCGCTGGTGGGGCTACTCGGGCCAGGTGTTTGGCTGCTGATGGTTCTTCAGCGCTGGCTGGAGCTTAACGAAGTGACTGCCTGACTAGGACCGGCCTCATCGCGCGGTCATGAATAGCCAGGGGTTGGGCCCGCTCCGGAATTCCCAAAACGCCAGCAACTGATCGAGGTGCTCCAGGTCCCGGATCTCTGGATAGGCCGCGATATCGCGGGTCGATGGAAGGATCTTTGTGATTTCGTGGGTTTCGGTGAAACGGCGAATGAGCTCCTGGTTTTGCGGAGCCTCGAAATGATGATGCAATTCCACTTGGGTGATAGAACCGCTGCTCGGACCGTCGCCGCCAAAATCATCGTTATCCAAAACTTGAACGATAGCAGGCGTTCCTACTGGAGTCGTTTCATTCGGATCGTCCACCGCTACAGGGACGTCATTTACCGGATCAACGGTAATATCGATGACCGCCTGATCACAATCCCCGTCGGCGTCGCAAATCTCGTAGGTAATCTGATCGGGACCATTATAATCCGGATCGGGCGTATAATCGATCGTATCGTCGGTCGGATCGGTCGGCGTGCCGTTATCGTCAACCGTTTATCTAAAGTTACAAGCCTGAGAAAATTTGCCTGATTTTAGAAAATAGGGAAAAACACCCCTTAAAAGTCATAGAATATTCACAAATCAATCACACCATCAGATCCAGCATATCAGAGAAGCCTACTGTAGAAGTTTCAAGCTCCTATCTACAAAAATGTGGAATTTTGTATTTTTTTTTACACAAGACAGACCACGGATGCGTGTTTATTTGTTTTTTTCTTTAGGGGTGATCGTATCGACATAGTGGTCCTAGAATGTCGCAAAATTTATAAAAGTTCTTTTCAGCTAGCGCCAAGCGTTAAACTCTGGCCGCCGAACTACAGCTATCAAACTTTTGCCATTGACGATATGTTGACCGGTCTGATTGACCATTGCGGCGGCAGTATAAACACAGACGCCGTTTGGATAAGCGGCGCGACCAGCGATGAAGCCGAAGACGCGCCCGGTATACAAGACGGCAATACCCTGAACGATATCCTTATTGCCGACGATTGCCGGTCTGTGCAGGTACGAAAGGAAAAAATGGGCGGCGGTAACGGCCGCTGTTATACGATCACGCTGGCTGCTCATGTTTTCCTCCAAAGTTCTTTGAATGCTGAAAAAAAATATTTGGTTGAATATTTGATCAATATTTACTCCATTTGAATATAGATCTTACTCAATTAGAGTTTGGTTGGGATTACAAAACCCCTCCTGAAAGATGTCTTTTACTAGAAATTATGGTCAGCCTACCCCAAAGAGTTTGAATCTATTTTTCATTTCAAAATAGTAGACGTAGTTCGTCAATTGCTATTTCTGACTTTCATAACAACGTCAACCTCTTAGAAAGAATTAAGTATCGTTGTCCAGCATGATTTTGGCATAGCGCGGATCGAACCGGGGGTGCTGTCTGGATTCTGCCTGCTGGATGTTCAAGCGTTCGCTTTCGTGTGCGGCAGACCAGGCGCTTTTCCAGGCCAGCGAGGCCTTCACCCGGGCTTTGAGCCCACCCTGCTCAATAAGGTGCAGATAACCCTGCAGGTTGCGCGGTGTGACTAACGCGTCTTTATATGACGTGATGCCATGGCCCAGCAGGCGGTTCTGGCTGTAGCGCAGGGCCTCGGCGATCTGCTCGGCGGGGTAGGCTAAGCCCTCGCTTCTGTCAAAATCCCTTCATAGTCCATAACTAATCGCATTTATTAATCCCAACTGTTATTACTTTTTTAAAAGTCTAATGTTATAATAACTGCAACATCAATCATATTGTAACAATAATCAAAACACTACAATTGAAAATAAAAAGAATTATTAAATTATTGTTATTACCACCTTCAATATCATTTACAGAAACAAAGCTATTATTGGTTAAGGTGTTTGCGCGGCTTCGCGCGCTCCGGGGATTTTAAAGAAAAATTATTTAGTTGTTTCTTTTGTCCCCTGAATCACAAAGGCCGTAGAATAAATAGTTGAAATTACTAAAAATCCTTTAGCGTAAAGCGTGAGGTATTAGGAGTAGGTGAACCCCTTATATGCGTAATATTTTCTGTTCGTTTTAAGTTTTAATGCTACTCCGTACTTCCAGTTGAAAAAAAAAATTTATGTTTATTTTCTCATTGGTTTTTTAAATAATGCTAGAAAATGCTGCGTCCCCTTTATGGAAATCTTCTTCCCCCATGACAAATTCCTCCATGGAAAATTTCTCCCACATAGAATCAAAGAGTATAGGTAACTTATAAGAGTGGAAACTGGCGCTAGTGTCGACAAGAAAACCTCAATACCATCTAGCATTTGGCGACGCTTGGTAAGCTTGGACGCTTGGCAGTTGGAAAAATTAGTGTAGTAATAAGTGTTTGACCTCAGTTCGTGACAGACAACAATTACACAACTTTGAAAAAGTGTCACCAAACACTAGATGGCGTTGATGTTTTTTGATGTCTTTTGCGTAACTAGCGCCAGTTACCCATACTCTGTGAGGCCAGTAACGTGTTTATTTATACATAGCATGCTAAATATATAAATATATATATGCAAATAAAACCCGCATGCTGACCAATGGTCTTATTTGCACAGGTACCGATGATTGTGATTCACTGTTTTCGATCGGGAGTGCAATGCGTGGTTGGGGGCAAATCATCCAATGCTTCCCGTGTCCCCTCTCCGATTTCTCTAGGTACCCATTTAGAGATGAGTCGACTCTGGCTAAGCTTATATATATATATAACCCCTGTATATATAAATCTACTAAAGATTTTCAATTTTGGATACTTAAGGGGGTGTAGAGAAACTAGCAAAAAGAGGCATTCGATTAGTCGATTTCGATGAAGTGATTACCCAATCGGATTTCATCTCCATCCACTGTCCCAAAAAAGAATCAACACTGAATTTATTTAATGCGGATGTATTTTCGCGAGTCAAGGAAGGCGCTTATTTAATTAATCTTGCTCGCGGTGGGGTGGTAAATGAAAAGGATCTATACGACGAATTAACAAAAGGCGGGCGTTTACGCGGCGCTGCCCTCGATGTTCATGAAAACGAAGGTGAAGGCAATATTTCGCCTCAAAGTTTCAATGTAAAGGGGAACCTAGTAGTTTCCCATGCGGTTTTTTAGCGACACAGTCAGAAGCTCAAACTGAGTTGGGACATTCAGCAAATACATTAGTAATGCGGTCAATTACAGTTGATAAATGACGAGAAGCTCAGAAGCTCAAACTGAGTTGGGACATTCAGCAAATACATTAGTAATGCGGTCAATTACAGTTGATAAATGACGAGGTGCCTCTTTGTCTTCCCATACATTGTGCGGTGCATAATGGACTTCAAAGTAAGTTTTTAAGATACGGCATCGTTAGGGGAAATTTTCCACGAAGGGAGAATTTTCCATATTAAATGAATCATAATTTGCATATATTTTTCTGTCTCTTCGCATATGCAATTAAAATATGCAAATTAGAGAATATATATAAATTTTGGGCTAAGGACAACTTTCTCTAAGTCTGGGAATTGTAGAAAAAATGGCTTTTGCAAAAAAGAAATCGATCTTCGTTTTCATCGATTCAGTGCATTATCGAGTTTTTTTTTATTTTTGGATTCCACAATTAAGATGAATAATCACGGGGTGGGTTTGTCAACTGTTGTCACTTGAATTTGCAATAGTTCGCAGAGGAAGAATTTACTAAAATCGAGACACTTAAATTACAAAACCAAGTTATATTTTCCCAGAAGGTCTCCACCATAAGTCTTTCCCTATTTCGTGTTATTATGCTATTAGATTATAAACTCTAACGATATTCAGTCAGATTATTGGTAAATACAATAGATTTAGCTTGGGTTTTCGAATTGTCAAAATTTTGAATAGCATCCAAGTACACGCCAATCCTTTCCGTTCTATTTAGCAGTTTAAGCGTGATGTACTGTTCGCCATCAATGCTGTAGCTGACAGGGGCCGCGATGATGCCGACGTGAACGGGGCTTTCCCAAACCAGTTCTCCGGTATCAGCGGTGTAGGCCGCAAACTGTCCATCGGCCCTGCCCTGGAATATGAGGTTGCCCGCAGTTGAAAGCAGACCACCATTCCATGCCGTGGCGTGCTGCACGCGCCATACTTCTCTCTGGATGACCGGGTCCCAGGCAGTGAGGAAACCTTTGATGTTTTGCAGATTGTCGATGTTTTCCTCTGCGGTAGGCTGACGATCGTCTCGATGACGCATCCAAAAAACTTGAAACCGCCCTCCCTCTAGAGCCGGACAACCCGTCCGCGAACCGCCTGGCCGCGCGGTGTGCGAGCCTTAGAGACGATTGGCGAACAGCCGCCACACATTGGCGGAAATTGATTGAAGTCAGCGGCCCGGAAGCTCAGACCGTTACAGCGCTCGTTTCGTCACTGGGACAGTCGGGCCAAGCCGACGATGCGATCTCGCTCTACAACAGGTATGCGGAGACTTGGCCCGGCAACTTCAAGCTCGTCGCTGCAAGTCGCTGTCAGGAATGACGCCGCCAATTTCGATTTCGGTAAACAGCAGTTGCTCGATGGGCTGGCCGGTCTCGTTGATCAGCGCTGATTTCAGCAACATGCCGGTGTTTTCTTCCAGCCACAGCCGATACCCGTAACGATAACGATCAGTGGGCAGGATACGTACAACCCGCGCATCCAGTTCGGCCACGCGATCCGTTTGGGCTTCCACCTTAAAACGATAACGACCTTCGGAAAGCTCGCGAAGGTCTGACGGAATGGTAGGAAACAGGCGATCTTAAATTGCTATCTCTGGTGTATATTACAAGTCAAAACGTAAAATAATTTTCACAGGATTAACTTGCCAGCCAAATGAAATACTACTATTAACAAAAGGTATTTTGAAAACAAAGATCAATATCTAAACACTCAATTTCCAATAACAAATAATCGTGACAAGTTACTGAAAAAAATTAAAAGGCGTCTCCACGGAGATTCGACCTCGAAAGGCACACTATAACGGAGCGGATTTTTCACCCACTGAGCTATAAAGACACTGCAAATAACATTCATTATCTGTTTCGTGTGTGCTGTGCGACTTGCGGCGCCGCCTTCGTGAGAAGCATGCGCGTGAAGACGAGCTGCTGGAGAGCGGTGCGATGGACCTGGCCGAGATGGATGACGATGACTTCATGGAGAGCAAGACGTGGCCGGAGGTGATTCTGGAAAGTCAATCCACGCCCATCCGCCCTCCTCCGCTCCCGTCCGATCCCATCGGCCCGGATGATCCCTACCATGCCATGAAGGTCGGAGACGTCCTTCTCTTCGTCACTCCTCCACGCGTGCTGACTGTGAATCCTTCTTGTTCGGCGGCGCCTACCGGGGTCACCTGCAGATGACCGCCGACCTGCGGCGGCTGCATCCGCTGAGCAAGGTGGAAGAGCGCGCGGGCGAGACCTACGCCGGTCGCGATTTCGAGGGCACACAGGCGCCAGGGATCAAGGCGGCGATCAAGCGCGGCGGCAGCTTCATGAAGAGGCTGAACAAGCGGCGCCTGCCCACGGGCGTCGGCCTCTACGTCCTGGCCGGAAAAGACAACCGCATGCGCTACTACGACCACCAGAACCAGAAGCGCGTTCAGGTCGTCTAACAAAGGTGCGATACACAGGTCTACCGCTCATTGCGTCATGTTGATGACATGTCTAGTCCGGCGAGAATGTCATTGTTTGCCCGTATCACACAGTGTCCTTATGGCCATAGACTGCCGATTGCTGCCCGTAGTTCGCAATTCAAAGCCGCCCGTACAATACAATACAAATTATGCTGGGACTTTGATTTTGTGCCCACATTTCAAAGCTGCCCTTCAAAGCAAGCTGGCCGCAAGGACAGAGTTGCCTGTACCATGACATGCTCACACAAGTATAAGTGTAAATCATGAGAGTTGAAGCTTCATTCCAACTAGGCTTATAAATAGTAGTACTATTTTAAAGGTTAGGTTAGTTTAGGTAAAATAACACAAATTTAAATATTTTTGCTTAATTTCTTTTTTCAAATCTTTGACAAAAAAGAAAAGGTTTGATACAAAAAATTTAGACTCTAAAAATGACTGTTTTTGTTTGTAGACTTTTGCTATAGATACCCACGTATTACAGCCAGCATGGCCGTGTATTAAGAGCAGCCGATTTGTATTCCAAGAGCTATCAGATTCGTTTTAAATGGTAGTGGCTTTGGATTTGTTGCTAATCACTCATTAGTGATGGCTAATTATATTTCAAGAGCGAATGCGGCTCTTATAGAACTCAGTGAACTTTTAGCGCAAGGATAAAAAAATGAAAAAGTATTGTTTAGCGGCAGCGTTGTCTTTGGCTTGCCTAACACCTGCAGCACATGCTGATACTTTGTTAGGTTTGTATTTGGGAGCCGAAGGTTGGCAAAGTGAGCCGGAAGGTAGCTTTGCAGAAAAAGGTAATCTTCAAGAGTTTAACTTTGAAGCCCTGCACCGTAATGGGCGCAACCTAAGCCTGCTACGTTGGCATCATTATCGACAACGACCGGGAACGGATGGTTCAATCGATTCTGAATCTCGTCGCGCAGATTGATATCGACCCAGCCGGGTAGGTTGGACAAGTACGGAACTATAGCACGGTCCCAGCCGATGGTGCCAGGGACGCCTACGCCAATGCCTTGGATCTCCTTTTCGGGGTGTGTTTCCCGAATTTTATCGATCAGTTTGACGATGCGGTCAATCACATGGGCAGGGCCGTCGTCGCACTGTTTTACGTGTGGAGATGCTAAGGGTAATTGTCCGGGGTAGGTTTTCTCTGGAATTAAATTTTCAAGAGGAAATTTTCCTGGGGGGGAATTTTCCGTGGAGGTGGAGCCGGATTTCCCGACATCGTCTAAAAAACCATCAGAAATTAAATTTAAAAACTAGTTTCTAAAACGGAAAGTAATGAGCAACATTAAAATAAAACGAATAGAAATTATTCTTTATATGAGAGGGGTTGCTCCCTCCTCAACGCCTCACTATACGCCAAAGTTTTTTCTTCCAATTTTGCTGGCCGGTCTGGCCGCGTGCGTAGAACGTCCGGGCCACCTGCGCGCCGCCGAAGGAGCGGTTGTCGAGCAGACCGCCGTACTCGCGCGCGAAGGGAACCCCCTGGGCCACGCACTGGTCGATGATCTGCACCGAGCACTCGGCCAGGCGGTGCACGTTCGACTCACGGGCGCGATAGTCGCCGCCCTTGATCGTGTCGTAGAAGAGGCGATAGACGCTGTCGCCGTCGTTCTTGTAGTTCTTGGCGGCGTTGATCCCGCCCTGGGCGGCGATCGAGTGGCAGCTGCAGCCCAGTGCGCTGGTCAACCTGGCCAGCGGCGAGCGCGTCGCTCTCGAGCATTTTCCGGCAGGGCAGGCGGTGCATGCAGTGGCCGGCATCGGTAATCCGCAGCGTTTCTTCAACACCCTCGAAGCGCTAAACTGGCGGCCGGTTCCGCACCCCTTCGCCGACCATGCCCAGTACGATCTGGCGCAGCTCAGCTTCGAGCCATCGCTGCCGCTGCTGATGACGGAGAAGGATGCGGTGAAATGCCGGGCCTTCGCCGCCGCCGACTGGTGGTATTTAAAACAAACAAAAATTGTTGCTTTAAAGTTTATCCTACACATATCTGCAAAACTAGCTCAAATAAACTAACTCATGATATTTTCTTACATTTGTTGAATTCTGAAAAACTAGCGATTAATTAAAAGCTGAACTTCCTTGAGATTTTAGAGAATTTTCATTGTATTCTAAAAGTTATCAACATCATGGCTGGCGAGGTACTATTGAGGAGCCTTATAAACTCTTTATAAATTTGGCGTATTTATGGACAGATTTTGTAATTACTGCAGTAAATATCTTCATGGTTATCTTCATTGGGTGGAGCAGGGGGTGCAGGAGGCGTCGATCCTTGAGGTGGAGTGCCCCCAGGAGATTGCGTGATCACGGGTGTGCCAGGCCTTACACTGATCGGGATTCCTGGCAAAGCCCCTTGAGGAGTGACAATGGTTGCACCCCGCATGGACGGGACAATCGAGATCGCCGCACCCTGACCTTGGATAGCCAAGCTGAGCATTAATTGGATTCCACCGGCTAATGTGAAACAAGACCATTTCATATGTCCCCTTTCTCCCGAATGTAATTAGGTATGGTATCAAAACGATTGTACTTTTTGTAAGGACTTGAGAAAAAAAAACTAATGTATTTATTCTGATTACAAGAAATAAGTAATAACAGTATTTTTTAATGACTGAAAAAAAAAATCACTGGTAGTTTGTCTAATTACAGGAAAACGCAATGACGCTTTTTATAATGACACTTGTCAATGATCCAAAAATCGATGACTCAGAAAATGAATGCAATATTTTAGCGGTAAACTATCAGAATACACCTGGATCCCCATTATTGGACCTTTTGACAATTTTAAACGGCCTACATGGCCGAGACGATCCGCGCCGGTATCCAGGCGGTTCCTAAGGGGCAGACGGAGGCGGCGCGTTCGCTGGGCATGTCGCCGATGAAGACGACCTTCTGGATCGTCGTGCCCCAGGGTTTCCGGATCATCATCCCGCCGCTGACCAACGAGTTCGTCCTGCTGTTGAAGGACACCTCGCTCCTGTTCGTGGCAGGATCCTTCATCTGGTCGAAGGAGCTCACGAACTTCGCCCGCGACGCGAGCACGCAGAACGCGAACGGAACGCCGCTGATCATTCTTTTTTTGTTTCTATTTTTCTGAAAAACAGAGACAGTGCCGAGGCTTAGTTATAACAGAAAAACCAATACATGATTTTCGCTTGACAAAATCACAAGGCTACGACAGAGTGTCAAGCGTAAAAACACGCATCAAGGGAAATAATACAATTCAACTAGACTGTTTTAATCCAATTTAATCATAAAAAGTGCAAATATTAAATCAGGCTATTCCTCAAACGATTTGTCATTTTCTTCGTCTTCATCAGTCTCAAGAAGGGTCTCTTTCGTACCCTAAAGTTTGTGTATTTTTTTGCCAAAGAAGATCATGGATATTTTTTTGGCTCCCATAGAACCAAGAGTCCTAGAAGATTGGGAGAGGGCTCATTCGAACAAAGATTAATAGTTTAAGTGTTCTTTTAAATGACTATACAAAATGGAGGGCAACTAACCCCCTTCCTTTGACCCTTTTTTACCCAAAGACATTCGAATGAAATGTTGCATGTGTCCATTGTTTACTAATAGTATTTTTTATTGGGGAACATACGGACATTTTTCGTGGGGGAGTTTTATACGGGGTGGAGGGGTAGCCATGATGGATGGTGGGGAGCCTGGCGTGCGTGCAACGGCGCGCCACGACTCATGGCGGCAAGTCGCCTTGGCCGAACGCCTCGCCGGTATCGGCCACTGGCAGTTCGATCCGAAAACCCGCAGGTTTGACTTGTCGGACGGGGCGTTGCGGATGCTCGGGATGGAGCCGCCTGACGGGCCGCCGACGCTGGATGACCTGCTGGGCAGGGTTGCGCCGGACGACCGTGGCCGGGTCGGTGCCGGGTTTGACGATGCCATGCGCAATGGCGCCGAGCTTTTTTTTTACTGTATTTTTAGTTACACCATATGAAGACCATCCGGGAAGGGCGCTTTTTTATTTTTAAATTGATTAGTTCCAAAGTTCTTCGTCACGATGTAGATGACGTTCAATATCGTGGTTATTGCAAATGTGGAAATGCATAAAAAATGAAGCAGTATTTTTTCAAATAAAACAAAAGAATAATAAACAAAATATGAATTATAGTGGAAGTGACCCATAGTTTAATATAAATTTCCTGCATATTATAAAGTAAGATTTTGTCATTACAGTGTTTTCTCTGGGGCAGCATCATGGCGGCCTCGACCATCATCACGGTCCCGGTCATGATCTTCTTCGTCCTCGTGCAGCGCAAGCTCGCCTCGGGCATGGTCGCAGGAGCGGTGAAGGGATGACCGACGAGCTCGAGCGCCTCGCGAACGGTGTGCTGTGGCCGGGATTCTTCGGCACCGAAGCACCCGAGTGGTTGCGCCAGGAACTGCGTGACGGCCTGGCCGGCGTGGTGTACTTCGGCCAGAACGTCGGCGAAGGACTCCCGGCCTTGAGCGCCGAGATCCTCGACGTAAACCTATCATTGTGCCGTCTCAGGATATTATCTTGGGTCTGTATTACATGTCGATGGAACTCGAAGGCGAGAAGGGTGAAGGCTCCGTCTTTGCTGACGTCGGCGAAATCCAGCAGGCATTGGATGCCGGTGCTGTTTCAATCCACGCCAAAATCCAGTGTCGTTACAAAACGGTCGATTTGGATGGCGAACCAGTTATAGCCCGTGTTGCTTCAACGCCAGGTCGCATGTTGCTTTCGGAAGTTTTACCGAAACATGGCAAGGTGCCGTTTGAGTTGATCCTCATCGCGTCAGCAATCCGTGTTCAGCACGGTCAAACAGATTGCTGATGGCTTAAATCAGGTGGATGCGGCAACTCAGCCTGACGCATTTCGCACGTTGATCGACAACACAATTGCGGGGCTTGAGTCAGCCACGACAAATATCTTGCGCACGCGTGCCGACATCGGCGCACGCTTTAACACGATCAATGCGGCCAAGGATCTTCACGAGGATATCGGTTTGCAGTTGGAAACCGTGCGCTCCGAGATCGAAGACCTGGATTTTGCAGCCGCGATCAGTGAGGTTTTCGAACCGGATCGTGTAGGGCAGCAGTTGATCCTTTGTCAAAAACTGCTGGTCGCCGAATCCTGCCGGGCCAAGAATATCATTGGGGTCAAACGAGCCAACGACGTCGATGATTCCGGCCGTGACCAGATCGAGGGCCTGTTCAACGAGTGTTTGCGAAAACAAACCCAGCAATCCCGAAGTGTCTACGGCGTTTTGGCCATTGTCGCGATGACTCTTGTTGACTTCTTTGATCGCTTGTTGCAGCTCGGCCGGCAGAATCGAAGCAATTGTCTTTTATTATTGCCATTGCTGAATTCCTTTCTAAGCCCTTGTCTTTCCTGTTTAACAAGATTACTGAGTCTGGGTGAATTCTAAAAATTTGGAAACAGGGTTTCATAATCTCTTTGAAAAAGAAAAATGGAAAGCCAGGTTTTGAAGGCGTTCATCCTATTACTCTTACTCCTATAATCTCGAAACTTTATGAAGAATTCCTCGCAGATTCGCTAAAAAAAAAATCATACCTCCTACTGATCTGAGAAAATTCGGGAGCCTGAAATCCACTTCTATTTCCAACTACGGGGGAAAATCAAATGTACTCCTTCCGAAGTTTCTATGACAACTTCATTTGTGTGAAGTTCTTTGGTAAAAAAAAGAAATAATAATACATTGTGCCAACTTCGCTATTTACTTAGGTAGCGCTATTGTGCTGCCTGTGATTTCCAGTTTTTGAATATTCCTTTTCGATCTTTTTTTTTTTACTCAGAAATCTGAATTTGGATAATCAGGGCTGTGGTAGTTCATTCTACCCAATGAATTTTACCTCTTATTTTTACCTGTATTTGTCTGAAATCCAAATTCGGCTGCCCTTCTCCCACGGGGTGCCGTCCGGGTGGAAGGCCTCCCAGAGCCCGTGGAGGTGCCCCTCGTGGCGCTCGAATCGACGGAGGGGGGACCCATCGGGGTAGGGATGGACCTCCGGCTCGGCGCGACAGGCGCCCAGGAGGAGGCAGAACGAGGGGAGCAGGATCGCACGCACGGCCACCAGTCTATCGACCTGATTTCCGCTCTACGTCCTTCGAACGTCTCCAAAGCGGGGGATGCTTGACCCCCCGGAGGAGCCGTTCGAGAATCGAAGACCCGTGATCGTTACCGGAGGACGGTTACCGCTGCCCTGCGGAATGGTACGGGATTTTCCGTCGAGTATCGGCTGGTGCGCGCTGACGGCGACGTCATCGATGTCTACGAGAAATCGACGCCGGTGTTTGGGCGAAACGGCGAACTCGTTGAGTCCCAAGGGTATATCCAGAACATTACCGAGCGGAAATCGATCGAGCGCGCCTTGAGAGAAAGCGAGCGCCGTTTTCGCGATTTTGCCTCCGCCGGTTCCGACTGGTTCTGGGAAATGGGACCGGATCTTCGGTTCTTGTCGAAAGGCGCGTCTTTACGAACTTTAGCCGCGGCAATTTCGGGCATGACGGTAAAGTTAGAAAATGTGGACGTACCCATATAGTGATAGATCGTGTCACCACCCAGGGAAAAACGAGAGGTACCATCGGGCATCAGACCCTGACCCTGAGTTTCGCGGATCGCACCGCAGAGATTGGTCTTCCCAGACAAGCAAAATTTGCACTGCCGACATTCCGGCGTGTACAGCGGTATGACGTGATCACCCGGTACTAAGGAGGTGACACCCGGGCCAACCTCAGCAATCGAGCTTTTCGCCTGCGATGACACCGGTCAGTTTTCCGTCACGATACACAATGCGTCCATTGACGATTGTCATGTCAATGGTGGAAGAGAATTCGTGCCCTTCAAAAGGTGACCATTGACAGCGCGCCAACAAATTCGATGCGTCGACAAGATACTTTCTGTTCGGGTCCACAACGACAAGATCCGCGTAAAAACCCTCGCGCACATAACCTCGCTCCCTGACACCAAAAATATCGGCCGGCGCGTGACAAGCGCGGTCAACGATCAACTCAACACTTTTTAATGATGTCTTTCACTATATGGATGTATTTTGAGCATGCAAAAGCCCATTGCCGTTAATCCGCAGGAGGCCCAAGAAATGGTTGCCCTTTTTGAGCAGCGCAAGCTCATCCTCGGCGTTTGCGAAAACTGGCGCTACCGCCCTCAGACGCGCCACGTCAAATGGGCCATCGACGCCGGTCTCATTGGCCCGCTACAGATGCTCCACTTTACCAACCTTGCGAATTGGTGGGCTCCTCAACAAGTAGTGGCTCACACCCCGTGGCGCCATCGACAAGCCGGTTCGAAAACCTCGAAAACGCTTCGGCACCGGCGCAAGAAGTCTTCATTACACAACAGTTGGACAGCGACTTAGACTTTTCGACGTTTCAACTGGGCGATATCGGATTCGGCGACTTTGTCGTCGATGTTCCTGAAGGAATCCGTTCGTTTCAAACAACGGTCGACGACTTCCTGCTATCGGACGGATTCTTGATCCAAATCGACGCCGGAATCGATCCGAGTACCGGGATCGCAAGTTGGACCTTCCGAACGCTTGACCCCATCACGGGCGACCTGCCCTCGACGGTGAAATTATCTGGATAGTAGGTTGTCGCTTATCGGATAATTTTAAGATTCGAGAAAAAACGCAAAGCTTTCTCTACTTAACTTTTCAAAAATCGTAAATTTACAGGAACTTACTAAAAGTAGATCCTATGAAAAAACTTATCTCTATTTTCTCCTTTTTATTTTTTGCGCTCTGTATTCAGAGTCAGGAAATTTTTGTGCCAAAAGAACAGAAATCTCTGGTTACAAAACTTACGGCTACCTGGTGCCCGATTTGCGGCGGCAGCCCCTGGGATATGGCAGGGCATCTACTACCGAGGTTTTGGGGTGAGCCACTTTGTGGGCATGTCGGGCATCGAAGACAGTCGCAACGTCGTCGCGGCGGAACACCCTCGAACAGATCCTCGCGCCGGTGTATTCGGATATGAACAGGTCGCCAGTCAGGAAGACATTGGAGATGGCACCAGCAACACCTTAATGATTGTCGGTAGCGGGGAGCTGGCGGGACCTTGGATTATGTGTGTCGGTGCGACGATTCGGGGAGCCAGGCGTCCCTATTTTGACCGCACCACAGGGCTGGTCGCGACCGGGCTCGTGACCCATGGCGCGCGGCGACTCACGCTGGTGCTCCCCTACTTTGGGTATTCCACGATGGAGCGCTCGACGCGCCCGGGCGAGATCGTCAAGGCCAAGGCGCGCGCTCGGCTGCTCTCGTCGATCCCGCCGGCGAGCTACGGCAACCGGCTGCTGCTGCTCGATCTACACAGCGAGGGCATCCCTCACTACGTCGAGGGTGACCTGCGCGCCTTTCACATCTACGCGAAGGACCTCGTGAAGGCCGCCGCGCGCGAGTACGGCGGCGTCTGTCAACAATTCCCGTTTGACAATAGAAAACTGAAACATGTAATTTTGAATAATTCGTTCTCTATCTTTTCTGGTGCGCTCATCTTCAACATTCAAAAAAGAGTCAATGTCAACACCTATATCTGATAAAGATTGCAAAAAAACTGTTTTGCGGTCCTGATCACGTTCATAAATATGTAGTTCTGAGGGAAGACCAATCGTATGACCATATCTTTCTAATATGCGTTGTGCTATAGCATGTATTGTTGAAATCCATCCGCGATCTTCAATCCCATCAACGGATAGAGTTCTCTCTTTGCGACATCGTGATTTTGGTCAGCAACATTAGACAGGGTTGGCTATTCTTTTCTCAAAAACTAACTTGAGCTGTTTTTTAAGTAGCCTACATGGTTTGAAGCATGTTATAAGCGGGTTCAAGTAAATCTTTTTCAGGTATCCGTGTTCAATTGAGTGAAGCTTTAAAGCTTTTTCATCTAACGGGTTCCGAATGTGTTGAGCAAGGGTTCTTCAAAGTTAGAACGAACAACAATAACATCATTTAACACAAATTCTGAAAGACCTTTCTCGCGTCACCGAAGCAGCGCGACGGAGCGCAGCGCCAAGGAATGACTTTGTCTTTTCATCGCTCGTACTCTGACTCACACGAAGCTTACTGTTTCCACTCTGGGTCTTTCAGCGAGAGACAAGTTCTAACCCAGTGTCAAGAGGCATCATTATGTCCTTCCGACGACTAATTAACGGATTGAAGATCGGCTTCCACAGACTCACTGAGCTTTCTGGCTGCCATTATGCACATTCCTATGGTACAGGCCTCAGACACATACGGAAGCCGCGTGTGCACATTGGGTTGCTTTTGTCGGGGTGGTGCGGGCTGAGTTTCTGCGTGCACGCAATTTCGAATACGTCAACGCAGCGCGTGCACTTGGCGTGCCGAACCGGACAATCATCTACCGGCATCTGTTGCCCAATGCGATGGTGGCGACACTGACCTTTCTTCCCTTCATCCTCAACGGATCGATTACGACGCTGACATCGCTTGATTTTCTCGGTTTCGGTCTGCCGCCCGGTTCTGCTTCGCTGGGAGAATTGCTCAAGCAGGGTCAGAACAATCTCAGATCGCCCTGGCGTCTTCGAAGTTATCGACTTACCTGTTGACGTCTTTGAGACATATACATTTTTTTAAATCAAGTGATATCTTCAAAATGCAATTTAAGAATGATGGGGAAGCTTGTTCAACACATGGTTTCATGCCCCCCGGAGACAATGGAAGATTACTTAGTTCTGTTAGAAGAATAATAGGAGTCTATTGTTCCATGAAAATCAATAGCGGATCAAGGGATGCTTATGTTTCATGGAAAATAGCAGCATCCTTTCTTTGCCATACTACTAGAATAAAAACTTTTGTTCCCCACCCAAATTCGGGTCTAGTAAGTATTTTTTAATTTCCACTCTCAGTCCATTTCTAAAAAGCAATTGATTCTGTGAAAATGGGTCCTATGTCTCTTTTCAAAATTTAAGTTTAGTCTGAGAGTCAGCTTTTCTTGAACTGTAGGCCTTGGAAAAGCAATTTCTAGTCTTTAGGTCAAGTCCACAGCCAAAGTAAAATAATAATTCGAATTCGACCATTCTCTCCCGGTATCCAGTTTTGCCTTCTTCTTTCTCTTCTTTATCTGCTTTTCCACCTTTATCTGGATGTACTGATCTACCGCTACGCATTGTCCGGGGGACGCTCCCACCTTGTCCGGTACTAGTTTAGTAGGGGCCACCCCCGTAGGTCTGCGCTCTTGCTGCCCGTACATACAGGTGGCACAGAGCAGTTGGTCCTTCGCGTCAACACGAGCTTGATTGCCGAGGTACCCATGTTTGGCAAGCCAGCGAACGTGTGAGTATTCTAGGTGGTTGAGTTTGACGTGCCACTGTAACAGCATCTCTTGTGCTGGAGTCAGGTTCGAGTTCGTCTCCTTGGTGACCTTGTAAAACAAATTTGACAAAATACGCTTAGATTATCATTTCGTTAAAACGGAAACCTTGGTATGAATTTTACCGTGGCTGCTCTCTTGCCACGCTGCTCTTGGCTGCTCTTTGAAGACATGAAATTTAACTTTCGGGTAAGGTTCTATTGGGATAACAAACTAAACACTTTATGTTTTGAAGGTCATAATACCTGGATGAATTCGGGATCCTGCATCATTGCTGCAAGGGTATCATTCTCCTCTTTTTTAACAGCCTCGGGGTCAATTTCCATAGTTTCAGCGAAGATTCGTAATCCAACATTAAAGTATCCTAATACTTAAAAAGCTCACAGTGTAATCTTCTCGCAGAGTAAGATACTTGTCTTCCAGATCCTTTCTGGCAAGGGCAGACACAAGCTGCCTTTCTTTTACCTGATTTTTGCGGCTACCTAAGTAGAGAAAACATTGTATGGGCTTCACTTTGGTCTATAACAAAAGTAAAACATATCACAAAATTATCACAAAATAATTAAAAATAACCTACAAATTTTGTTTTCATGATTTAAGGTGGTAGCAGGAACAATGATTGACTTAGACTAAAAGGGCAGCAAGACAAACAGGTGGAGAACAATGAAGAAGAAAGCTATGGAAAACATTGTTGTATTGATTCGTAACGCCCAAAATAAGTCCGCATTCGATTAGTCTCCGATCGACTACTAGGCCTAACAAAACATTAAAAAAAAAATGTGCTGAACGACGGGGACCTTAACGAGGACTATAGATTTTTGAAAAAAATTGGTTATATAAATTCATGGCGTAAAAACAAAAAATTTTGACGCTTATCTGCTTTAAAACCTTAGGCCAAGGTGAGAACATTATATTACAGCTGTTTAAGAAAGGTGTCAGAAAAATTTGAACAGTGGGAACCCCCAAAAGCTAATAATACATGGGCAGCTGTGCTTATGTGTTACAAGGTTGCTTTTTACAGTATAAAAGAACTTTTTTGTGTGTGGAGCATTTATCAGTTCTTGGATTAAAAGTTTTACAGTTAATAGCATTAAGACTCATTACAGCAGCTAGTAATTCTAATAAAGAACATTAAAGGCAACATTTTTGAGACACAGGAATATCATTTAAAACGTTTTTTTGGGATTAGGTTCAGACTGTCTAATATGCTGGAGTATTTGCTGATACACCCATAAGAGTTTGGTGGATTAAAGACACGGCTCGATTTTTAAGCAAAATATTGATTTTTATAAATATGAATGTGATTGGAAGGAGGGCAAAATATTAAAATTGAAATAAATCTTAACGTGGCGCATTTTCAGCCACTGCAACGAGCAGGCTTGCACACTCTTCTTCGTCATTTAAATTTTATCTCATTTATATTGTGTATAATCTTATTTAAGCATCTGTAAAATTCAGAGTTTGGAACTCGACGCTAAGTCACGGATAAAAAAAAATATTCGTTGATACTGCTAGTGCAAAGTACCAGATTTTTGGCTTATAAATTTATTGGTTACTAAATGCTAGATTTAGGTTTTTGACCATTTTTAGGCTGTTATTTTTGGTAAATTTACTAGTTACTAAAGGCTAGGTTTAGGTTTTTGACATTTTCGGCTCTACTTTATTGGGGTTACTAAATTTACTGGTTATTAAATGCTAGGTTTAGGTTTTTGACCATTTCTAGGCTTTATTATTTTTGGAGGGAGTTAATTTATTGGGGCGATGATTCAGCTATGGAAGATTTTTTTGTTTGTTTACTTTTATAAGTAAATATAAAAGTAAATTTCCTTTTATACCTTTTTTTATGTGTCTTACTTTATTAATTTCTTATATAAAAAGTAAAACTTACATGTTATGTAAGTTTTATTTTTTATGGGGGATGAAGGTATGTAAGCTCTACTTATTCTGGGGCAAAATTTCAATAATTTTGCCGCAACTAATTGTGGATGGTTGAATGATTTTAATCGGTATTAAAATATGGAATTACAGCGTGTATTGCAGCGGAGCCGACCGTCGCAGACAAGCGCTTGAGGTCTTCTGCATAGGCCTGCCAACCCTCCAGCTCACGCACGGCCGCAAACTCATCCAGTTCATCGGCGCCAAAATCAACGCGCTTGTCGAGCAATAGCCTCAGCGTTTGCAGTGATGCGGTGTGATCGCCATTCAGCGTTTGGGTCAAAGCCAGATTGAACAATCCGCCCGGAAATCCCGGCCGTGCCGCCAGCGCATTTTCCGCAGCGACCAGCATCGCGGCATAATCCTGTTGTTGGAGAAATCAAACCAACACGCTTGCGAGTGTAGTTTTTGTTTGCCATCTGGTCGAAGATTTTATCTGCACCTGGGAAACCACCTGCGCGCTCACCGTCTGCACGACGGATTTTAGAAATACCCCACAGCAGGCTGCCTTCAACAGGTGTTGTTGTCGTATCGATGTCGTTGCCGTACAAGCACAGGCCAGACTCCAAACGTAGAGAGTCACGTGCTCCCAGGCCAATTGCTTCGATTTCTGGCTGTTCCAGGAACAGGCGAACCAGGCGATCAGCGTCTGCTGTGACATCGGTGAGGAAAAGGCGACCGTCCGGTCCGGTCTCGAGCACCGCGTGGTGCGGGCTGACGGTCTCGTCGGTCAGTATCAGTTCGTTGTCGAACGCGCGCCCGATCGCGATGCGCTCGCCGTTCGCGCGATGCCGCTCGATGATGTGCCCGCCACGGCTGACGACTTCGAAGACTACTTCCATGAGATCGAATCGAGAAACTTGCGCAGGAACTGCTGCGCGAGCGCCGGTTCCACGCCGGCCATCGTGAAGTGGCTGATCAGGGAGCTCGTTGCCTCGGGACACGGTGCTGATCCTTGGCCTTGGGGTGGTCACAGCGGTGCCGTTGATCCTCTATGCCAATGGGGCCAAGCTGCTGCGGCTCTCGACCATCGGGATCCTGCAATATATCGCACCCACGATGATTTTCCTGCAGGCGGTGCTGGTCTTTGATGAACCCTTTGGCCAGGCGCGGATGATTGCCTTCCCGCTGATCTGGGCGGCGCTGGTGATCTATTCCGTGTCCATGGTGCGGGGGCTGCAGCGCAGCCGTGCCTGATCGCCATCTTGCCCGCATGGGGCTACAGACTATTTCCTATTTAAATAATTCTTTACGGTTTAAAAGTTCATTAATTTGTAATAAGGTCCTAAAATGACGTCATTACTTTTCCGTCGTCTTGGAAAATGGAACTGACCGGACCAGTCTAAAAACAAAACGAACTATGAGACTCTAAGATCATGAATGAAATGAAGATTTTGCTAGGGGGTTAAATGCCTGAACAAGACCAATTAGCTAACTAATTTAAATCGTTTACAGCCACAGACTCATGTTAGGATTGCAAGATTTGCTAATGGAAATGCACCGCTCGACGACCTCGGGAACCTCGGCCATCTTCGGCGGCTCGGTCGGCTCGCCGAGCTTCAGCACCAGCAGGTAGACGGAGATGCTGGCGGCAACGAGCGCGAGGGCGAACGTGATCCACGAGCGTGCGCCGCCCATCCGGACGCTGCGCTGGAGGGCGCAGGAGACGTGCTGGGCGCTGTCACCGGAGACGATGGCGCGACCGGCGTCGAACTCGCCGTCGGGGATGGACTCGTTGCAGACGGAGCAGAAGCGGATTTCCATGGCGGACACCTATGTGCAGGCACCCTCACCTTATCGTGTATGTTAGGGTTCGCTTTGACCGTATGTAAGTATTTCACTGTTGCTTCATCGGCCACTGAGCAGGCAATGTGCAAGATCGTTTGTCCTTCAGTCTAAGAGGTAAAAAAACGAGGACACAGTTCAAAAAAGTGTCGTGTAAGAACCACATCTACACTTTGCAAACTCTTTAGATGCTGTTTTCAATACTAACCGTTATTCAAAAAATTTGTAAACATTACAAAGGTAATCATAGAAGGTTTGTTTGCCTATTCTCTGGTATGCTTTGGTCGAGCAGAACGCGGTTTTCGCCGGTTACCACGCTCAGGCGGTTCCGCAGATCCGACTGCAGGTATTGTGAAACGGCACGTGGAACGATCGTCGCGGCAACGGTCGGCAAAGCGCCAAGCCGAACCATCGGCCCGTCGGACACGCTGAGCTGCGCCAGGGCATTGATACCGCCGCGGGCCGCCGCAAGGCTGCTACCGGCATAGCGCAAAAAGACCTCGCCATAATGCGAGATGCGAATGCCGCGGCCATCTTTTTCGACCAGCGGCTTGCCGCAAATAGCCATAGATTAATTCAATAAACCTGGTGGGATATTATGTTTTTACACTCCTATGTATACCTTGCCCCCGTCCCCCGGATAATGAGGCCTTAATCCGAAACTACAGTCTGGGATAGAGGATTAGTGGGAGTCGGCTGAAGCAAAACAACACAGACTGGGATGGAGGAATAAAGATTGCTAGTAAATTATAAATGATCTTAACCACCAGCGTATGGTAAACAAGAAATATATATACCTGAGTCATGGTCACGAAATAGACATCATTATATTTTTCGAGAACCTCGGGTCATTCTTCCTTTATAGCCATGACCTTTTCGGGGTCGCCGCGGAAAATGATGTAGCTGATATTGTCTGTCGTAATCTCGTGCCAGCCATGGGGCATGCCTTTTGGAATGATGGCGATGTCGCCAGGCTTAACTGGTTGCAATACACCCCCAGTAATCTCACCACGTAGCATCGGTCCCAGTAAGGAAGAATTAGAAGACTGCGGGTCAGTGAACTCACCACCAGTGACCATGATGCCTTCACCCTCGACGACATAGTAGATTTCATCCAGGTGGACATGCCAAGTACTGCAGATCTGACAGGACGTTGTATTGAAATGCTGGCCACGCTTGGGTATGACCGTTCTTTTACACCCATCTCCCGGGCACTGGAGTTTCTGCGCCAGGATCAACATGAATCAGGGGCCTGGTTTGGTAGATGGGGGGTAAATTACATTTATGGTACATGGTCAGTTTTAATTGGCCTGGGCATACTTGGCGAAGATCCACGTCAACCCTACATCCGCAAGGCAATCGACTGGTTAAACGTTGTACAGAACAGTGATGGTGGTTGGGGCGAAGATGGCGCTGCTCAAGCCGGCGACGGGGGGGCGCGGCTCGACGGGTGTGTCGAGGGTGCGCATCGGCGATCCTCGCAACCGCGAGCTCTTCGACGAGGCCCGCCTCGTGTCCGACTCCGATCTCGTGCGGGCCGAAGCGTTCGTGGCTGGCGAGGAGTACTCCGTCGACGGAGTCGTGTACGACGGCCGCTTCGAGCTGCTCCATCTCGGCCGGCAATTCTCCATGCGCAACCTGCGCGGCACGCTGCCGACCGGCACCGCCTGGGGCTCCCCCGGTCATGGCCGGATGTAATCACTTTGGCTCCAATCAATGGGGTCAGAGTAAATCGATCCTGATTTACTAAGTCCGTAGTTTTCGTAATAGCCAGGAACGCCATTGTGGGGAGGGTTAAATGTATATGGAAAATCATTGACTCTGACCCCATTGTTCACGGACAGCAGTTAACAAGTTATCTATGGCTCTAAAGCCATTGCAATACTCTATACTCCCGCAGATATACGTAGCGCTCACAAAAAACGCCACCTTAAAAGAAAGTACTTCCCTAACGCTTTACTTAGGCACAGTTTCAAAAATTGGAGGGTACCAAGGCCGCCCCCTCCCACGCACATTTTTCCCAGAATCATTTTCCCAAGATCAAAATTTTGTCCCCTCCTCAACGCTTTGGTTTTATTTTTTGTCAACGCTAGTGCCTGAGCTGACTCTTATCAGTTACCAAAACTCTTTGGTAACTTATTGACTTTCTTCATCTGCTGACAAATTAGCTTTCAAAAACCAGTTAATTTGTTACTTGGCACAAATTATCTGTTAGGGGACTTTTAATAAATTAACTATTAGCACTCAGATTTTATAGAGTCCAAGTAAAGAAAGTTTTCAAAAATCATCAAGTGTTACTCCACAGTAACGTGTTGGATACCACTAGGCGTATATCTCAAGATTTTTCTGTTTAAAGTACCGCACCTTTATTTACACAGACTGCATGACTTTTCATGAGCAAATGTGTAATTGTGCGAAATTACTTTCTCTGCAACTGGGAAACTCACTACATAGTTTTTTATACTTCGAAATTGATTGGCTATCTCAAAATTTTAATCGAAAGCAACTTAGTACTCCACAGGGCAAAATTGTAGTTTACTCCAATTCTGGCTCAGGTTGCGTCAGTTCCAGCTCTGCCACTTCTTCCCCTGATTCCGAGGCTCCACCTATTCCAATTCTGGTCTCACCAGTCCCGATTCTAATTTCAGTTCCAGTTCCATCCCTTCTGCTCATCCCACGGATTCCACAGCTCGTAATATGAAAATCTCGACCGACATTATGAAAATCCTCTTTGGTAATATCAAAACCACACACGGTGCTATTAGAACTATGCAAGTGACTAGCAAAATCTTACATGGTATTATCAAAATCTAGCAGGTTCTCATTCAGCCACTCTGTAGTCTTCACCGCACCTACTCGAGCGTAGAAAGGAACTCCGCGAAGCGGTGCCTCTTCTCCAGGTATGTCCGTGGGAACGGAGTAAATGCGGATGCCGCCACATCCAGAGAGAATGACACATCCAAGAAACAACGTACCGATCTTTGATCCCATAGATGGACTCCAAAGCAACAGCGTTCCGTTCACAAAGAAACGCCGTCAGTTAGGCCGCGAACTTGAGCTATCGAGGCCGAGTTCACCTGAGGAGATATTCGCGTACTTCGTTTGAGAAGGCATAAGGGTTGTGAGTCCTAATCATGTTATTTTCTGCTCGTTTTGGATTTGACTCGGTCATTCATTGTAATTTCTGTTCGTTTTGGGTTTGATTTATTTATTGATACGGATTTGAGGTTGTTCTACGCTTGGTATATTATTTGATTTTATTTTTGCACATTATTAATTTAATGGAGCTCTTTACTTTTCTTGAAAAGCTTATTTTGTGGAAAAGTTTTTTTTAATTAATTGTCAGTAATAAACGGAAATATATTGGGAGAAAAACATTTTCTGCTCCCAGTTTTCAGAGCGGCATTGAACACCAGATGGGACTTGTTTTGCTCTGAAAGACATGTAATGTCTAAACCTTTCTTATTTCTTTTGCGCTGAACATAAAGAGATCATATGAAATATTCTCTGACTATATTTTTTTTTTTTTGTAATTTTAACGTAGAATATATGGTTTTGCATTGAAAGCTAGAAATTACGTTTAAGCACTGTGAGGTTTCTTTCACAATCTCTTTTCAGCTAAAGCAATACGTAGGCAATTATAGTTGTAAAGAAAAATAACAACTGGTTGGCAACCGGAGCCGAGTTTCCGTATCTCGACTGACAATATCGATGACGAGATGGAAGTCACCAGCGACAATGCACTCGAAATCATCCCGAGTCTCGCCGCTTATCAACTGAATCAGAAAGCTCAATTGACCCAGATGCCACCGGGAACGTTGGCGTTGATGTTGACGTTTCGGGGGCACGCGGCTGGGTTGATGATGAGCGGTGAAGCCGGTGTGCATACGCTGCATCAAGGCGGCAAACCCAAATCGAGCGGCCAATCGGTGTTGATCCACCAGTTTCCTGAGAGGAACGTGGATGTTGATGGAGTCTCCGTGGCTTAGTAAAAAAATAGTAAAGATCCTGCCTCATGTGATCGATACGATTTTGCTCTTAAGTGCCTTCACATTACTTTACCTGGCTAATCTGAATCCATTTCAAACCGGCTGGATACTGACAAAGATCATTCTTTTAGTCGTTTATATATTACTGGGAACTGTTGCTTTAAAGCGTGGTAAGACGAAACAAATTCGGACCATTGCTTTCATTCTTGCAACGGTGGCGATCCTTTCGATTTTTGTGGTGGCCTCGAGTTCTGCTTCTGAATTCGTCATCGTCCGCCTCCACACAAAAGTTACATCAACGATTGTGCCTAGTAGGACGCGTTTCCTTCGGAACAGGTTCAACGGGGGCGGATTCAGCTCACAGCGGCCACGATCGCGGGTCGGTGCGGTTAGGTTGATGACTGAAACCGTTGATGCGTGAACGGAGCGAGAAGCTCTGGTCGACGGTCCGATGTTGCCCAGTCAGCGAGCATTTGTGTGATGGTCGGTGCTATGGCCCAGCCGTGGCCACACCACGCCGTGCGCGAATGTGGCGCCCCCTGCCAGCATCAATCCGTTGGCACTGCCGCTGCAAAAGCTGGTCCTCCAGGCGTCGAGACCGAAGTCGAGCTGTTCGACGCCGTCCGCTTCACTCCATCGATACGCGTTGAAGAGGGAGGGGCCGTCGAGATCCGCCACACCCGTGACGACGTTGAGGTAGGGGGAGGGGCAGCGAGGTTCATTGATGGGGAAGGTGGGGAGTGCAATGAGCTCGTCGGTGACTCGATCCCAGATGAATCCATCGCGCTGGTGGTTCGTGACTTTTGTAGCTTTTACGGCATTGATAAAATATGGTGTTGGTGTCCGTTTTATTTTATTCCTGTACAAACAGCCATAACTTATAGTTCATTATTCTGGGGTCTATTATTTTTGGAGGCAGAGACAAAGAGCGCTTAGTAAAAAATAATTATTTTTATCTTGCTGCTTTCCTTTACTGCGATTTTTTTATTGCTAATAGTTCGAGTTATGTTCGGGACTTGTGTTTATGTACTCTTACGGTTTTTTCCATGTTAAATATCCAAAAACTGAGCATTTGACCGTATTATAAGAACTGGGGCTCCCAGTCCTTCACGCGCTGGTAGCTGGCGCGCACCTCACCCCCGGCCGTGGGATCGCGATCCTCGGTGATCAGCCCGTAGAGGTATGCCCCCGCTCTGACCTTGCGGTAGCCGTCCTTGAACTTGCGTCCGGAGCCGGGAAGCTCCTGGTCGAGGATGCGATTCTGGGTCAGGAGCACCTGGTTGGCGTAGGCGACGGCATCTTCCCCGTCGCGGAGCAGGTTGGCGAGCGCGGCGAAGCACGGAATCAGGATCTTCTCGTGATCCTGCCGGTATAATATCCCAACACAAGCTCCACCTCCAGATATTGGTGATCAAGCAAATGATGTATCAAGATCCCCAGCCAGTAAGAAAAAGAAAAGAAATGTTGATGTTTCTCCACATAAGAGTTTGGATGCATTAGCAAAATCAAAGAAACAAAGATTAATGGAGAAAAAACAAAGAGAGCTTGAAAAGAAGCAACATAGAGCCCAAATCCCTCAACCAATGAACTTTTCTTTTGAAAGAGCTCCACGAGATGCTACTCAATTGGATGAGTCAGAGCAATCAAGAGGGAAACGCCTCCAAAAACGCAAGGGATCATAATGAAAATCAGAACTGAGAACCATGCTGTAGAGGTTTAAAGCTCCTCTCTACAAAACGGACGCGTTTTTATTTATTCATTTGTTTTTTGTTTTTCCAGGGATAATCGTTTCGAACCAATTATCCTAGAAGATCGGAAGAGGGCTCATTCAAAAAGAAATCCCAAGTTCTATTTCCCTTTTAAAGTGGCAACGGGGAAAACTTTTCGTGGAGAGGAAAATTACCAGGGAGAGTCTTCTAGAGAAAAGCTTACAATAAAGTTCTTAAAGTTATATAAAGAACAATTTTCTGGGTGATGAATGAAATGGAATAAAAAAAGTGACAAATAAGGTGCCTTTTTGAATAGTGAAATTAAGTCGAAAGTCAAAAATGAATTTATTCTAAGAAGTAGTTTGTTTCTTTCCTGTAAAGTTGATTGTTTTTATGACAAAAACATTCGGTAAAGTGCCAATGACACTAGTCTGTAGGTTTCAAAGGGTGTTTGACTAGAGCCCAATCTTAAATTTGCTAAGTTTCTATTTATTTTAAATTTAGTTTCATTAGGATTGAGCGTCAGTGAAACATATTAGAAGAACATTAGGTAGGGGGTATGTTATACAGATACCCTTTTCTGAACTGTTTTCTTTTAAGACAGAGGAGGAGACAGTATTTTAATGATAACTGGATAACTGAATCAGTATTTAATAACAACTAAACTTTTACAACGTACAGCTGTCAGTCGGGGCTAGTCAATATAGAGAAGAACATTGATGGTCCCATTCCGGATTGTTAAGGAATAAATAAACCTTATTATTAAATCGAAATGTCTGAATTCTGTTGAGGTCGTAGCTCCGGCCCGGCAGCGGCATGAGCACGTGCGTGTAGCCGTCGAGGAAGCGCGTGCCGACGGGTAGGTCGGCCACGGTCTTGGCGCCGGTGAGCTTGCCCTTGCCCTCCTCGCGGCGCCGGTCGAGCGTGTCGATCATCTCCTGCGCGAGCTTCAGGTCAGCCGCGATCTGCTTGGTGATCGTGTCGGGGTCGGCCGAGTAGTGATGCTCGAGGTTCCGGAAGAACGGGTGGTCCTCTCCCGTCGGGATCGACGCGGGCGGAGCGAGCTGAGGGGAATCTTGTAGCGATTTCAAGACCTTATCTACAAAGATGTGAAATTTTATATTTTTCCTGAAAAGAACACATAAATTTTTAGTTGTTTGTTTGTTTTTCACAGATATGGTTTTACCAAGCCAATGATCCTAGGATATCGGTGTAGCCTCGTTAGTAAAAAAAAATTGAAAATATAGTACCCTAATAGCAAACTTGCGATTCCTGCCATTTTGTGGCGTAAAAGGATAATTTTCACCCAAAGGGTTCCAAACAGCCGTCAAGTGGAAATTCTGAGAGGAAATTAGAGTGAGATGTGGGTATAAATCAGAGTTAATTTATTTTTTCTATCTCTCTTCGTCACCATATACTGGTCAATCGTCTGGTTTAACTTTCATATCAATTGTACGATCTTTTCTAAGGATATCATAAGTATCTCTAGAGGGGGTCAGGGACATTGGAAATGAATGTCACATTAAAAACCTTAGGCGTTGTGAATTTCTTCATTGGCTACCCAAGAATCAAAATCAGAGTTGTATCCTAGCCAACAGATAAGTAACTGTCTCTTACCCTTACAAGTTCGAATGGCAGGGAAAGCAACTGCCCCTCTTAGAACTCAGTTTTCTCCCTTCCAGACCCCAGTCCTTCCCCACTGGAAGTTAGTTTCTTCAACAGTCATGTCAAAACTCAGATAAGCTTGCATAATTCAAGTATCCACAGAAACGGGTAAGTTTTCTTTATTAAATCTTTACCTTTATGGTACTATTGACTCACTTATCAGTTTTCACTGTCATTTTCACTGGATTTGGAAAAATTGGCTCCAACTTTGCCCCCCCCCCATCATTTTGCCAAAATTAAAGCACTGAGCGATTCAGTGCATCCGAAAACCATACTGGAGAGTTCCTTTCTGTAAAAATTGTCGAATTTTTAGCTTTTGCCAGAAAAAAAAATCATCACGATTGCGTTCTTTTTCAAGGGAGATCGTACCGACCCAAGGGTTCTAGAATATTGAGAGAAGTTATATTCGAACGAAAATTGAAAATGCTAGTGCCCTTTTAAGTGACGAAAATGGTTGGAAGGCAACTAGGCCCCCTCTTACGCCCCTTTTTTTCAAAATTGTCTGATCAAAATTTAAAAATAGCCGTTGAATGTCCTCCACCTCGAGACAGGGTGGGAAATCCGGATCCGGATATTCCGGCACCGGAGTATCGCCGGGATACGGCACATATGAACCGAAACCGGGATCACCGTCGCAAGGCTGCCAGACCTCGACGTCGCCGACATAGCCCTTCAGCTCCGGGTCTTCGAAAAGACCGTCGTAGTCGAAGAACCAGCTGCCGAACGGCGGCTCGTTCTGCGGCCGCACGAACACGGTATCGGTAAGCTGCGATCCGTGGACGTTGGCGGGGCCTCCGGCTGCAAGTTGATCGGCGCTGAACTGTCTACAGTTCAGCTAGCATTGGTTTCTTTCTTTTATACAATAAGAGTAGAGAAAGAGATTAAACATCTTCAGTACAAATTAAATTATCCCAATATAATAAGTTACATTCAGTTTACATACAGTTTCACGGCGAAATGACAGTTTAATATTATGAAGAGGGGGCGGCGGGAATATATCTGTTTGCAGAAACCTCTGCTATAACCAATAAATTCAATTTTTGAATCTGGAAAAAGCAGAACCGGCAATTCATCATGTTTTAAATATTACAAATACCGTCCCATGAGTTACAAACCTTCCTCTAGTAATGTGCTGAATTGCATGGTGACGCAGAACACCATTGTGGGAGGATCTTCTATAGGAGGACAACTGCGGCAGGGCGTGAGATCTAGATCTATGGACAACGGTCTCTGCAAAGGGCTGCATCGAACCTGTCCGGTTACCTTCAAGACTGGAGGGCATGCGGTCAACTCTATTCCCACGTGAGGAGTGGCACGCATCGAGGAAATTATAGCCTAATAAACGACACAGCATTCGCAAAAGATTCTGATTAATGGAGCGAGAAACGCGACCTCATGCGCCACGCTGAAGCTAATGCCAAGGAAGCACACGGACGTCGGCTGTCGGAGACCTCTACCCAGGCCAATCTGTTGCGCGGCCTGGCCGAAACCTTCGGCCTGGAGCGACCGCCTCGACGCGTCGAAGTCTATGACAATTCCCACATCATGGGGACCAACGCAGTGGGCGGCATGATCGTCGCCGGCCAGGATGGCTTTGTCAAAAACCAGTATCGCAAGTTCAACATCAAATCGAAGGACCTCACACCGGGCCCGGTGTGAGAGTTGACCGAGATCTAAAACTGACCGATAATTTTTCCTTTGATTCTAAATCTCAGCGAAAGCAAGTTGCAAATCGGCTGGCTAGCTTCGTTTCCGTGAGTCTGAGCAAATGATTAGCAAAAGAATCTATGAGCTCTATGAATGAAACTACCATCCCTCCCCACTAGTACCACGCTCCGGAAATATAGTAGGCTATACTATTAATTATCATGTTCCAGTATTGTCCATGTTGTCATGTTTCACAGTTATGACTTTTGACTTTTTTTTTTACTTTTATTTACATACAACATAAAGCAAAGATATCCTATCAATGTAAAGAGCAAAGTTGAAACTTAAAAAGAAATTATTTTTCTTCAGCCAGTTCAGTAAATATCTGGAAAATTGGCATAAAAATCTTTGATTGCTGCAAATTTTTTTCTACAAACACGGAACTTTCCCCTATTTTATGAAAATAGAAACGCCTGTTGAAGATAAAACTGGTATCTTCAACACGTTTCATAAACGTGATAACAGAGTTATAGCTATTTGTCTATTCACAATCACATATTGAAAATTAGCCTTGTAGCGAAATATTTTCCCTCTAAGGTTTTGATGACTTCCTCGAAAGATTTGTAGTATACAAAAGTAAACTACAGCCAAGTCACGGGGGCGGGGGGTTCTTGTACCTATGAAATACCGCTGAGCGCTGGTAGGCTAAAGTCATCTTGAAAGACCAATTTCTACCTTCAAAGACAAAACTAACTGCCACCAAGCTAACATGATAAACTCTTTGGCCTAAATTTGTTCAGTTTGCCTGAAAGAGAACGCCAAGGAAAGGGTAATCGTACAACAAACTCGTTCTGTGCTGCCTCGTAAAAAATTTAAAAGAAAAATAATAAGCGGGGGCTATTACGGGTTCGAGAAACAAACTTCAAGATTATGGTACGACCGTGCTTAGCCCTCGCAGGACAGAAATCAACAAGCATCTTCTGATGGAGGGAAAGAACTTCATGATTTTTTTTTTTGTCCAGAGGCGCAAATCTTTTACAACAACGAACCGTAGTTTGCCACATTCTTTCAAGAGACTGAATCAAAATTTTGTTTGTCTCCATGACGTGACTAAATCAGTGATTAACGACCAACGCCGAATTCTTGATCGCAGAGCTGCCGAAGCAGGAAACCGAGTCGGTTCGAATCAACCGCTACGGCATCTTTGCGCTCAAAAGGGCGCAGAACAACGGGCTGGTGTTCAAGGATTTTCGTGTCCCGGCCGCCAACCGTTTGATTCCGCCCCACGGTGATGGATTGACGATCGCCTACCACGGTTTGAACCTGGGAAGGGTCTCGTTGTGCGCCAACGCGGCCGGAGCGATGCGTTGGATGCGGTCAACCCGACCCTCGCCGCATCCTTCCTTCAGCCGTCCGTCCTGCCGGCCCGCGCCGACTTCTTCTTCCAGGTCGTGTTTGTCGCAACCGCCATGTCGATTGGCTCTGGCGCCGTCGCCGAACGCATGAAACTCTGGTCATTTTTCGCATTCTCAGTTGTCCTGACCGGATTCATTTACCCGGTGCAGGGCTTCTGGAACTGGGGCGGCGGATTCCTGAACGAGAATTTCGGCTATTTCGACTTCGCCGGTTCCGGCACCGTGCACCTGTGTGGCGCGGCCGCTGCTCTGGCGGGTGTCATCGTTCTTGGCGCACGCAAGGGAAAATACAAACATAAAATATGAAATAACTGGAAATATTTATTTCTCTAGTGAGATAAATGAATCTACTCTTTTTTACTTAGATTTTTCAAAGTAATCTTAGTTTTGTGTAGTTGTACATTGTAACTGGTGTTGCAGATTAGCGTCCGTTATGTTTGTGTGGTGTCATTATTTTGAGCGCAGTGATTATATTGAATGTGGGCGTTATAGTGAGTATAGTCAATTTGATCTTTGGAAAGAAAAATATTCGAAAGTAGACCAAGATTGCTGAACCAAAAAAAAAAGAATGGTCGTTGGTCGTCGATGGGATCGACGGCGACATGTCCTTCCTCGAGATGCTCGACGTCGCGAACGAGCAGCTCGCGGAGCAGGGTATCCGCCCGATCGAGTTCGACTACGACTGCCGCGAGGGGATCTGCGGGTCGTGCTCCCTCGTGATCGACGGCGAGCCCCACGGTCCGCTGCCGGGAACGACGACCTGCCAGACCTACATGCGTCACTACGAGGACGGACAGGTGATCGAGATCGAGCCCTGGCGGGCGGGTGCCTTCCCCGTGGTTCGCGACCTCGTCCTAAAGTCGACTATCAATAACTTGTGTTAAGTGTTGATGGTGACCAGTTGCAGTTGGATGATCAATAGCTTCCTAGTTGAGTTTCCACTCCCCTAAAAACCACTCAGCATCCAGTCTTTGTCTGAAAATGTCAATAGCCGACAGTGACTGTACCTTCAGAGAGTTTTTTCTAACCATTGATAATTCTTGAGCAAAAGAATTGAGTGCAGATAGAATATTTGTTGATCTTCAAATGAAGCAGTTAATAATAGATGGAAGATTAAGGAGAAAAGCCTACTGCATTTCAGTCCTGCAAGCTGCGTGTGCAAAAGGTTTGTCTTGGCTCCCACTATATTTACAAGCCTTATATGCAAGTCACCGAACTGAAGGGATGTATTTAAAGTTCGATCAATCAGACCCAACACGCTTGCCTCTTGAACACAATCCAACATCTTTGAGGGATATATTGGAATATATACTGTTCACTCCTAGATCTATAGGGGGTCTAGCTGCGCTCCCCTTCACAGACTTTATTCTCAGAGGTCACCCTGATCCTGTGACATCGGCTTTAGTGCATGTCTCTATGGTTAAAAGGTCAATGCCGAATTAGCAAAAATGTCAAAACGAAGAAAAACTCAACTAAAAACTCAAACAAATTAAAAAGGGAATAAAATATTTAAAACAAAAACAATTTACCTATGCCACCAAAAAATAGAAAGCTCGAAATTTGCAAAATGAGCATTAAAAACATAAGGTGAAAAGAGAGATAAGGGGGGAGGGGAGGAGGTTCACTGATTGAATGTGTCCACTATGTAAGGGATGAAGTTTGCTGGATAGGATTTCTGGCCGAGGTGACTCCAATGGTGTTAGACTAACCTCCTTGTTTTTTATTAAATCAGAAAAGAAGGGTTGTGTTCTATCCCTATCCTTAGGGATCATTTTCATGGGCTTAGTCTATGTCTTTGGACTTTGTACACCACTGAATTACGTTATCTAGCTAAAAATAATGATGTACTTTTAACTGCCCTTTACCCCACTACTTACAAACTACAGCCTCTAGAAACGACAGTCAGACTCCAATGTAGACATTGAAGACGAGCCCCTATCAGCAACTTCCAATTTGGCACTGAAAAATTGAAGACTGGTGATTTTGTTTGTTTTTTCTGTGTTTGTTTCAAGTCTGACTCAGAAATGCGAATTTCGCCTGTCTGGGTTTACGGTAGCCATTTTATTGGAAATAAATATTACACTAAAATCATTAGTTATTCGAATTTCATTGGATTTTGTTTTTATTTTATAATTATTTATTTTATTTTTTGCATGCATTTCGTTTGAAGCATTTTTTTTTACTACGGAGTAGAGAATTTCTGAGACAGTGGCGTTATGAATCACTTTTGAAAAAGAAAAAGTAACTTTTTCTTTTTCAAAAGTTAGGGACACAACTACAATGAAGCGTAATTATTATGGCGCGTAACGACTTACGCGCACTGGGGGGCTTGGGGGGGGCGCGAAGCGCCCTCACCAACTAGGTGTTGGGGTGGCGCGAAGCGCCACCCCATCAGCTAGTATATATATATATATATATGCAATTTTCATCCTCTCCAAAAAATCTTGCACGATAGGATTGAACCCCTGCATGTTGAGATCTTAGCCAAACAAAATATCTCCCTTTTTTCTTTTTAATTTGTCATATATTTTTAATTCATGCCTCCTCAAATTGACTAATAATATTTGCTTATTTATTTTAAAGATTTAACATGGCAACACTGACGAAATGGAATACAGCTCTAAACGCTTTATAACTTTGAAACAACCAAAAGGATGGAGCTAAAAAAGAAAATTATTTGGAAACAGGAAACCGTACATCATAAGTGTAAAGCTATTTTGGCAATAAAGGGCTTGTAATCTCACTTTAAATCTTGGACCGTGTCAAAAAACAATTGTAAAAAATTAACACATCCTAATTCATTAGGTACGTCAGTCCTGAACAACTCGGTGTTTTGATTTCGAAAAAGCAATGAGACGAGTAACCTTAGTCTTTTCAAAGATTTTACTAAATACTGATAAAATTGAAATTGATCGATAATTTACTGCATCATTTCTTGTTCCACCTTTATAAAAAACAATAATTCAAGCGAGCTTTAGAGCATCCGGAAAAACTCCACAACAAGTTTTGTTAGAGGCAAAACAATTGAAGGAAAAATAGCTATAACTACTTTTGTAGGAATAGAATCTGGCCCAGATGAGGACAAGTTTTTCAGGCCATTAACAATTTTTAGGCCATGGAGGAAAAAGGCTGGATCGATCGCGAAAAAGATCAGGATGACGGAAGGTCGGTCAGGGTCATGCTCACAGAGACCGGCAAAAGAAAAAGAGAAATTTCCAGGAGATCTGTCAAGGAATTTAACAGCCGGGTCCGCGGCGTGGTTTCTGAAGACAAACTACGAACATTTCTTGAAGTCATTCAAGCTATCAATTCGATTATCGAAGACAAAAACCATTTGCATACATTTATACAGGAACTAGAATATGAAACGAGCAATTAAGAAGGCAGCGGTTGTCGACTATTCGCGGGCTTTTCTGAGCGGCGACAGGAATGCCAGCGACGCGCCGAGCCTGCTCTGGGGCCGGGCGCGCGAGCAGCTTGAGCACAATGCGCAACTGCTGGCGCCCTGGATCGAGTTTCGCGAGCTGGCCGAGAAAGCCTGGACTATTCCCGAGGAGCACCAAGCCAGCCGTTACTACTGTATCGGCCATGGCCTCGGAATGTCCGGCGAGCTTCCCAACATCCCGCATTTTGACCCGGCGGAAGCCTATCCGCTGCCGGGCGGGATAGAAACCGATATCAACGGTGCCAGCCGCGTTAGCATCCACTGCCTGGGACCCTCCGTCGACAACATAACGCACACTCTCAATCACCTGACGCACACCGTCCACGCCGGCCGTGCTTGGCCACGGACTGGTTACCGACCACGGCACCACTGTTCCGGTTAAGTAGCTACCTTCCCCTTGCTGCGGATCGCCGTATTCACTTTCGATCGTTACGGAATAGCGCGCGGCATCGCTTGCCAAGGCGAAGTTCACCGGGCGGGTTTCGCCGTCTACGATCGTTATCGTTTGTGTGGTCCTGATACGCAATTCGTATGCGGCGAGCGGCGGTGTCTACGGGGCGCGCCGTGTATTCCTGGACTTACGTGAGACCGGCGAGACGTGTGGACGTAATCGGGTTGCCCGCATCATGCGGATCAATAAGATCAAGGCGGTGAGAGGTTATAAGGCACCTCGTCGCATCAAAGGACGACCGTACATCATTGCACCGAACCGTCTGCAACGCGAGTTCACGGTCGGTACACCTGATCAGGCTTGGGTGACCGACATTACCTACATTCGGACCTGGCAGGGGTGCGTATCCAAATACTTTTGACCTTCAAAACGGAAGAAGGTTTTTTCTTTATTATCAGTGTTATAATTCAAGTCATGATCGTGCGGGTGATTTTATTATGTCTAGTTTTAGGCCGACACTCAACGAAGACGCGGCCAGAAGAATCTTTGTTGCACCAGTGTGACCATCAGAGCTAGTATAGCAGTTTTCTTATTTCTGTCAATTAATTAAAAACAAAAATTTCCACAAAATAAGTTTTTCAAGGAAAAGTAAAAAACTTCATTAAACCAAAAATGAGCAAAGAGGTGCGACTTGAAGAGATCATCGTCACGGCGCAGAAGCGGCAGGAGAGCCTGCAGTCAGTGCCATTGTCGATCGCAGCATTCACCTCCGAGCAACTCGAGAAATCGATCATCCAGGATATTTACGACGTCGGGATCCAGACGCCGGGGATGATCGTCAACAAAGAAATCGTTGGCAAGATCTACATTCGTGGTATTGGCGCTGAAAACCTGACTATCGGGGGCGACCCCGGCGTCGCGGTTCATACAGACGGCGCTTATATTGCCCGTACGTCGGCAGCCATGGTAATTGATTAGAGAATCGTGTTTTTTTTAGGCAATGCTCGATTGGGAGAATATGAAACTGCTTTGAAATTTCTCGATGCAATCATTCATGTTCAACCTGGCAATCATCAAGCAAAAAATCTTCGAGAGGAAATCTCACGACGAATGACTCGCGAAGGATGTATGTAGAAAAAAAGAAACCATCGAGTATCACAAATAATCACCAATCGATTGTTTTAGATGTTGGTATGGGCATTGCCATTGGTGCAGGTGCATTACTTGTCGGAGGTAAGACAATCGATGTGGCGCCAAGCGCAACCCCAACAGCTAGTAGGATCATAATTATGTATCACGGGTTTCTACTTCTACTTGAGTAAAAAGGTTCGCCAGCTTGAAGGTCTTCAGGATCTCAGTATGGCGAATCTTGTCATACATTTGAAGCCTTCGAATCGACGCAGGTGTCTAGCCTGAACAGCATCGACCCTTCTTAGCTGCGTCTGGGTTATCGGCCATGTCTCAGATGAGTACAGCATGATGTTTGAGACTGTGGTGTTGTAAATTCGGGCTTTGGTATGGCGGCTAATTATAAAAATCCGATCGTTGTTAAAATGCGGAAAAGAGGAATTTTCCGCGTGGAAGAATTTTTGGGGGGGATTTCCTTGGATTTTCTTTCTTTTGTAATCGCAGCAATGTGCGGCAGGTAAGCTAGTATGTTGTAAAAGGAAAAGATAGCCACTTCCATAATACTTCTCTTATTGACCGGCTATTCCACCCTGACCAAAAACTCCCTAGCTACGCCCTTGCCAATTGCCTATTCTAACAAATAACGTTGGAATAAAATAATTTTCCTTTGCTCCCCGTGACAACAGGCGGCCGTTGGCAATTTGACGCTTTCCGTCGCTTGCTTTGCCGCCAAGGCTAAAGCGGATTTTGTCTCCCGGCGCGAACGCAATCTGGGTTTCGGCATAGATCTCGAACCGATCCACGGCTCCCAAGGGGATTGATTTGCTTTCACCCGCTCTGTGTTGAGCCCCAGGTACAGTTCACATGCCCCAGCATTGCAGAAGCATCCACCCCTCATAAACACCTGTGCACACTGAGACTGTTACTTTCCACATGGGTGCCTTCTCGATTCCAGCAACTTCCTCGAAAATTTCAGACTCCACTCATCCTCCCTCTACAGAGTTAATGCAGCTAATTGTGCATTACAGCTTAGGCTATTTTCCGCTCAAATTTGACCCTATAACTTTTAACATTAATTGTAGTAAAATTCTTGACAAACTACTTTTTAGCCTACTATCTGAGAAAGTGGTTAGACTAGGAAAATGAAGCTTTCAGGGATGGATCTACAGATTTATGCAGGCCTATGTATTGAGGATGTATTTGAAGTACCTATGTCCACTCCTTCCTTCTCTAGAAGGCAGTGACCTTGGAACAAAGTGCAATGTTAAGGGTTTCTTTAAGGGCTTACAATGAAACTTACAAAGGAATTGATTTGTGCATTTGGAAAGAGCATAAAAAGACATATCTAGTGGTGTGTTCATGTTTTATTTAACTAAATAATGTAAGAAATTCCAAATTTACTTGGCTCTTTTTAAGAAAACCCTGTAATAATAAAAGAGTTGTGCCAATGGATCCCAAATAAGCACTCTTTTCAAATATAGTTGTCACTTCTGGCAGTTCACCCGATCCTCTCCTTCCCCTTTTTAGGACGTCGCTTGGAACCAATCTAAATTCACCCGCCAACACTACGATGATCCGGGCCGGCTGGTTCTCACGTTTTGTTGACTTTCCAGTCACCTTTTAGCGAGGAGGAGTTGATCACGGCGGCGCGATGGACCCGACCGTCGGGCCGATTGCGGGATGCTGTCCACGCGATGCGGGAGGCGGGACTATTTGGCCGCTATTTTGCGCGCCTTCTTGATTTCCGCGATCTGGCGCTTGATGTCGATATCGACGATGGAGGTGATCTCCAGATCCCTGTCCTCATAGATGAAAGTGGACGCAATAGGATATCACTAGCGAAATTTGGTAACGACTAGAGGAATGTTTAGCTAGACCCGAGAATGATGGAACCTAATTTAAAACAATGAATTTGATTAAAACTTCGTTTCTTGAAAAAAGGACATAGAGGACACTACTGGGCTCAGTCATAATGGTGTTTTTGCCATGTAGTCTGCCACGGTGACCCATGTGCCATTGTTTCTTATCTACGTGAATAATCTGAACGTACGTTTAAGACAACTGTCAATGATATGATGTAATGATTATGAACGATATTTTCCCTTTTTCCAAAATTATATAAATTTTCTATCCCTAAGGATTTTAATTGGGAACTTTAACCAGAAACTACTTTTCAAAAATTCTCAATCAGTATAAAAATTAGACCTTTTATATGTAAAAAAAAACTTTTTAAACTGCTGCTATTTAAGTTTCTGTTTACATTGTGACAAGAGCCGCTATTTACTAACTGTTCATTACCAAGCCTCTCAAAAATAGTTGTTTATATAGTTTTAAACATTTTTGGCAGGTACCTGCAAACAGATCAAAATATGGGTGCTAAGCTTCAAACCTTTGGGTTTCTTTTTCAAGTTTTTTGAATTGTTGTAATCCCTTGTTAAAATATATATAAATATTTTTGTAATTACCAATTTTTTGCTTTTTCTGCAAGTTAATGTCTTTTCATAGTGAAGTCTGTCTGAAGGTATTTGATTATTGAATCTAGTCTGATTTCTAACAACGATATGTACTAAGCTTCAAACTTTTGTTTCTTTTTCAAGGTTTTTGAATTTTTTTTCCCCTTGTCAAAATAGAGAGTCATTTGGGCTTTCCTACTTACATGTAGGCTTTATACTTTTGCCGTTAGAGAAACGGGCAGAAACCATACTCTTATTTGTACTGAAGACACCATTCAGTAGAAGTACACAACCCTACTCCCTGAAAACGACTATGGTCTAACAACCAATCCTTAATCCAATTCTCACTTGGGTTTGAATTCTATTTCCCCAATTATTATAATAAAAAAGGTAAACTAATTTTTCAGAACTTTGTAGCCAATTAAGTAGGAAGATGATAATTCTAAGTAAGAGAATTGATTATCAAACAGTTCGTGGTAACGAACTGCGAAGCAAAGCGACCTACTGAAAGAGAATGGACAATTCCCCATCCGCGGTACCACCCCCCCCCCCAAGCCACGGCACCGGGAGCAACTGCTCTGGTTGAATAGATCCTACTTTTGCAAAGGGGCACCAATTGGGGGTTAGTTGAGGAGGGAAGACAATTGATGCCTATATTTTTGTCCTCTACTCCTCTAGATTTTGGAAATATTTTTTTAGGTAAAAAACTTCTGAAAACTATATTTTTGGCACTTTCACTGAAATAAATCAACAAAATAACAAAATTTCGACCAAAATTTCAAACGAGATTCTCCTTTTCATATACTTGTTTATTATAACACAACTTGAGCGTTTTGCACTCCCCCATAACACAGGAGACGTTTGGAGACGAGTCCTGTCTCCAAAGAATAACATTGGGTAGAAAATAAGGAAAACAAATTACTTCATCTTTATCAGTATTTTGCTATTTAGAGTGCTTAAATATAAAAGCCCTCTATTTAGTGGGCTTAATATATAAATTTCCTGTTCCAATGTTGATAACTGTATGTCAACGTTAACGCAAAGGACTCATCCATTTGTTTGAAAATAGGCCAAAGTTCATATAAAAAGACCTTTGGGTTTGAAAGAATCCCCTAGAGTCGGGGGTTAAGGGCTGTAAGTCAAGCCCGTGGGCCATATGAGATTTCTTATGAAAGGGGTGGTCGTGTGAACTTTAGAAGAGGCTCATTTGATTGGGAATCTAGCAGTAGTTCTAGTTGCCTTTTTAGAGTCAAAAATCGTATTCAGAGTCATAACTATAGCACAATTATCGAGGGATCGGCTCATCTGTTTAATTCCTCTATATCTAGCATATATGTGACTCACTGCAAATTACTGACCGAGACATAATTATTGACATAAAAATAATATTGAAGAATGAGTAATAGGTAAATAGATTAGGCATAATAAACACTATTTAAATATTTTGAAAGAAATTTTTAATTTTCTCTAGAGCATTTTGTTCTTCGTAAGCAATTCCTAAAATTGAGCGGAAAACTCTTGTCTTGAATCTTTTCAACAAAAACCTTGCTTTTATTTTCATATAACTATTACTTTTGGTGACGTTACTCTGATAAAGCGTTACAAGTTTGGGTTTTTGCCTGAGTATCGGTACGCACGTCCAATGCAACGAAGAATTTGTGCCCCCAATGGAAGCCGCTTGAGTCGATCCCATTCCTTTGCTACATCATCCGCCAAGGTTGCTTCTGATACAGCCCCTTCCACTACAGGACGGATCCTTTCTAACAAACAAGCAGCAATAAACCGCACCCGCTCCTTGTGTTGATCACGATGATCAATAACACCACCACGTCTGGGAGGCGGCGGAGGAAAACGAGGAGGTGGTGGAGGAGGAGGACGATGAGAGTGTCGTTGTTGCGAGCTAATCCTCTGGGAAGATTATTTCCCATTACAATTCTCTGTTCATAAACTTCAACACCCACACCAAATCCTATCTCCTTGCTTCTAGAAAGAACATTACTTCCAATTCTAATGCCGCTGCCACGAATTTCACATTCGGGAAGCTTTTGTGTATGTCCAGTTATAACACCTTTTTTCTTGTCAAAACTATAAAGCTCTTGTCCGTTATGGATTACTTTAAAACCATCTGCTACAGGCTCATATTGTATATTTGAAGTAGGTTCGTTTCTCAGAACCTCTAACGCGTGTCTACTCCCGCTTATATGTCTTGACACAGGCCTATCTAAACTTCAAGATTCAGACAGTTTTGTTCATATATTAAGATTAGTTTGTATCCTTCATCAACTTATAGCTAGTTATCCAGCTCTTGGGCCTACAACATTGCTTCTTTAATTTTGTATTCTAGAAAGCGGTAATCTGGGTTAGTCCATACAGGCGCGTATAACTCAATCCCAATTTAAGTCTCAATTCAGCCTTTGACTAATTAACACAACAGAGTTACATGTTACTTTTTGGATATAATCGGGGCCTCGCGCCCATCGATCTCGCGATCGGAAACTGGAAGAACGTCGTGGGTGCGCGGACCGCGTTCGACCGGGTGAAGGGGACGGTCGCCATCCTCGATCAGGTGAAGGCGCAGATACTACTTCCGCGCCCGGAGCGCTCGCTCAAGGTCGAGAACATCACGGTCGCGGCACCCGGTTCGGGGCGGGTCCTGCTCGGCGAAGTCAATTTCGAAGTCCAGGCAGGCCAGGCACTTGGTGTCCTTGGCCCGAGCGGGGGCGGCAAGACGACGCTCGTGCGCGTCATTTTGATATTTGCCGGTTGGACTGAGGCAGTCGAAATCAGTACTAGCTTGAAAAATCTTTGCATTCTTTTAAGGGCACATGGTGCCTTAATTTCATTTTGTAAGCCTCAGCGTTGGCGAACCATCACAGCTGTCGAGAAATTGTTTTTGGCTGAAAAGACAGCGAAATTTTATGTCCCTTTTGTCAGCAAGCCTGTTAGTCTAAGCGGATAGCACCAAAGGGTACTCACAAAGCGGCCAAATGATATTTTGTTTAGTTGATTTTTAGTATTTTGCAGCATCCGCCGCATCGTCATCCCCAATGCCGTCAGCGGTATCCTCACCGGTATCATCCTCGAAGTGTCGCGTACGGCGGGCGAGACTGCTCCCATCATGTTCACCGGAGCGGCCTTCTTCTTGCCCTTCCTGCCCGAGAGCGTCTTCGACCAGACGATGGCGCTATCGCTCCACCTCTATGTGATCTCGACGCAGGTACCTAACGTGCCCGACGCCCTGCCTTATGGCGTCGCCCTGCTGCTTATTCTCATTGTGCTGGTGATGAACGCTATTTCCATCGCCTTCTTCGGCGAACTCCCGAACGGATCCGGTGACACTGGGGGGAGTTGGGAGGACCTAAAATCTTGGAAAACGCTTAGGGTGGAGGGATTGGGATGAAACTTGGTGGAAAAAATATGCACAAGTCCTAGATACGTGATTGACATAACCGGGACGGATCCGCTCTTTGGGGGAGTTGGGGGAAAGGTTAATTTAAAAAAAATAGAAAAAATGAGGCATTTTTAACTTACAAAAGGAGTGATCAGATCTTAATGAAATTTCATATTTAGAAGGACGTCGTAAGTCAGAATCGATATGATGATTAAGTAAGCAATTCCAATCTCTTAAAATCTCTTAACCACATATATATCATACACTTATTGCTGTGAAATAAATGATCTAAGATCGATGAATGTTAACATCAGAAACATTTGTCGATATGATGAATAAATCACAAATTTTAATCTCTTCATCACATATATATCATACACTTATTGTTGTAAAAATAATGATCTAAAATCGATGAATGTCAGCATCAGAAACATCCATCGACATGATGATTAGGTAAGCAATTTCAATCTCTTAACCACACGACAGGTAGCACGAGTATAAGTGCGATCAACCCGGCCAATAGTGCATAGGCAACACAAGCGACCCATTGCAGCACTTCACTTTCGGGATCAATTCTGGCTGCAATAGCGGTGCCAAGGCCGCGCCATAAATATGTCCCTGCGATGGCGAGGAACAACAGGGTCCAGGGTGCCCACTCGGAGACGCTCTGGTTCAACATATCACGCCCACCGCCCGAGAATTCTGTCTCCGAAATATCCGATTGACCCGGGAAAAAAACCGCAAATCGGCAAGCTCCATTCCACGAGAGGGATCATTCGAATATAACCCAATCTTTTATACATTACCTAAAATTGATTATAACGTATATTGCCCTGCTTATGTAGAAGAAATAGAAGGTAAATTTAATCTATTATCTATTCAAGGACCAATTTTACCCTATTGTCACTTAAAAGGGCACTAGAACTTCTAATTTCCATTCAAATGATCCCTCACGTGACATTCTCACCTATCTCAAAATTTTGATCACGTGGCTGTGGGAAAAGTGGAAAAGGGCCTAGTTGCCCTCCAATTTCTTGGTCACTCGTTATTTCATATATCAACATGTTTATAAAAAAATTTGAGATACGAAAAAAATTTTTTGATGAATATGATAATACAAATAAAGAAATTTCTTCTAATTTCTCTTTACTCAAAAATTATGTTTTGTTTGCATTGATTTGTCAATTTTCATTTAAACATTTTTCTAATCTCAAATATCTTAATACTTTGTTAAAACTAAATGATTTACTTTGCTCTCAATGGAATAAGTTAACTGAATCAGAACAACTAATTACACAACATTCAATTCTTTTTGAAATTAATACATATAATCTTATGTGATTTTTGGTACCTACGCTGGGATGGTTTTTCAACCGAAAATCACTTATATTGAACCACATGGCGCGGAAGAGTGGCGCGCGCATTTTCTAACTTTTTAGCCATCGCTGACTTATATCGTGTGTAAATGATACTTGTTTCATTAGAGTCATCAGTCCCCATTTTCACCGATAATTGAGCGGCTACTGGCGGCGGGCGGTGGCGTGCAAAGTCGCTCTTTGCATGCTCCTGGTCGTCAAGAAACAGTTATCAGCACGACACTCAGTGAGAAAAGACCATAAAACACAAGTTAATTTGGAGGGACGTATCTTTTCTTGTATTGGAAATTCAGAAAACATACAAGAGACTGACATTATATGCAAAAGTGAATATGCTGCTTTTTGTTATTTTGCTTTCTTGGGAATTTCAAAAAAAAGTCTAGTCGGTCGACATATCTATGGTAATATTTATTTGTGGTTATAATAAGGCTGTTAACTTTAGAAAAAAACTGTCTTACTATTTGTAGTTTCTTGAGAAGACAGTTTTTAACACAGAAAACATTTCTGCTGTGTGAGTGGGCTTACAGTGCGAATCCTTTCCTATTTGCATAACTCTCGCGGGCCATAAGGGGTTATTCTTGAATTTAGCCAGTGCAACATCAACTGCTTGGAACGCTGCATCATTAACAGTATCTTATCTTTGAGTGAAGGCCAAGCCTCACTAAAGCAACCAAGTGGATTCCAATCCAACCTGTGTAAAGTCGGCCCTAAAGACTTTCCTGCGTATCACTGAACAGTGCATGTTAACAAACAGGACCTACAATTTGCCAATTTCACAATAAATACTCCTCCAAATCCAAACAGGCCGAGATGAATCCACAACGCTAATCAGAAGTTCGAAATAAAAAACGTGGGCTTAAGGATTGTATTCCCTGTATTAAGACTTTGGTAATTTATTTCTCTGCAGTTCTATGGGTCCTTTTTTTATCGTAATGCGACAATTTTACTATCAGCCGATAGCTGACATTTGCAAAATATTATTTACGTTTGTTTGAAAAGCCTTGAAAAACGTCTAAGACATGTGGGTGGAAAATCAGCAATAAATTTGGTAAGTATATAATACACCAAACAGCTTAAGCCTAATATCCCGATCTTGACTGGCAGATCATCATGATCTGCATATGATTACTACTACACTACCGATCCGTCAACTACTTTTTCCAAACCAGCTCAAATCTCGACAACCACCACGGCGAATACCCCAAGCTCGACTATTCCTAGTAAGCACATTTTACTACGACGACTCGACTTCTTATTAAGAAAGCTTATCAACCAACAATACTACCATTAATATATACTAGTCTCGTGTCAACACCAGAAATTTGCGAACACTTTTCACGCAAAAAGTAAAGAGCTTATGTATATATAGGCCAGATTCGTTTCTAAAATATTTATTTTTATCTTACTTATGTATATTTCATTAGGATTGAACGTCAAAGAAACAGGTTCTACTTAGATGAAGAATATTAGATCGGGGCTATATCATACAAGTGCCAAAACATGAAAAAGTGTTTGAGTTACAAGATCTTTCACGGGTAAAAACTCTTTTATCCGGGGTTTAACTTCACAAGAATGTTGGTGGGTGGGTGGGGGTTTTAAAAACAAGAGGAGGGCTATTGCACCCCTACTCCCAAATTGGCACATTATTTCCTCAAAAATAACCAAGAAAACAGTGCTGAGAGAACATAGTATTATTTGTCAAAAACAAGCAATAACTCATACTTGAATTGATAATTTGTCATTTTTAAGTGCTCAAAAAGTGCTTAAATTTGAGGTAGAAGTGATTATTATATTCATAAAGAACACAAAAAAAGGCATCAAGTGGTATGTTCACTTTATTGGTTAGTTGGTTATATGAGCTGTCATAATTTTACTGAATAGTAATTTTTTACTATTTTGTGTCCAATGCATATTTTGTGTCCATCTTCCTCGGCGCGACCGGCAACATGCGCGCCCCCCTGGTCCGTTCGGGCAAGACGACCCTGGTCGGCTTCAACGACGAGGCGTGGTCTGGGGCCCTTCTCTGATTCGCCTCCACTCTGCGCAGGGCCTGCATTGACGGTGCCGAGCTATTGTTGAACGATGGCTCGGCGCTATCCGTATAAGGGCTCATTTCTGAGTTCTTACGGTAGAAATACGGTTTTAGAGCCAATATAATAGCGATTGCTGTCGGATCTCCTGAGAAGAACAGTGACCGCGTATTCACAACACTCATTGTGAGGTATCAACGAGAAAAATTTTTCTAGTCCCTCGGAAGATCAGATTGTTCATGCTTATGCCTGCAATCATTTCTATACCTGGGGTAGACCATGGAAATAGTCCACTTAACCTTTTTTGAGGGAATTCCGGATTTATTTATTTAATTTTCTTTTTTGCGAAGAACACGCTAAAATAATGAAAAACACGAAAAATCGGCCCTAAAAACTTTTTTCTTTTTTTTTCTAACATTAGACTTCTAAAATTATTTTTTATTATTATTATCTTAATGAGCCCATATGCAAAGTAAACATGGTAATAAATTAAAAGTAGTACCATTAGGTTCTTTCTTTTAAATTCTTTCCATATATGATGGTCGCTTTTCTGAAAATGCACCATATACACCATCCTGTGATTTCATATACAGACACATAAAGACAAAGAAAAAACAGTGAATTTTTTACTTTTTAAATGCAGCACGTCTATATTAATCAAATTGTCCTGTTTCTGTCCATTGTTACCACATTTTCAAAACCACATTTTCAAATCATTTTAAGTAATATTTTTATCCTGCCTAACTTGCTTGAAATCCTCATAGCCTTTATTTTAGCCTAGGTACTGATGGGGGTTGGAAAGGTCTGTGGAGTAGGAATTGACAGTACCTAAGAAGGATTCACAGTCTAAATACTTGGGAGATCTAATTTTACTAAATGCTTACGACCTTCACCTACTTTTCATTTCGTGCAAGTGACAGTGGCATAAATGCAAATCAAATCCAATCTGTGATGGAGAATCCTCTGTCTTACTAAATCTGCCACTGTATATCGGTGTTGCTAGTTATCAAATTCTTCTTATTCTTCCAGGGCCTGATCTACGACTCGATCGAGCTCAACACGATCACCTTCCTGCAGCACTGGTGGTGGTGGTTTTAAATGCTGGCTACTATTCAAGAATAATGACATATGCTACTCAAGTTTATCCTTACAGTAAAAGTAAATAGCAAAAAATACATATTTCGCAATTTCTAAAAGGAGCTTGAAATCCTGACATGTCTATTTTTTATTTTTTTCTCCAACGTTAGCTCATGCTCCTGGACTTAGATTGTGCTGATGATTTAAGCATCCTAGATGAAAGTGTGGGCAAAAAATACAGAATTCCACATTTTTGTAAATAGGAGCTTGAAACTTCTACAGTAGAGTTCTTTGATACGATGAATCTGATGGTGTGATTTTCGTTAAGATTCTATGACTTTTAGGAGGTGTCCCCCCTATTTTCTAAAATCATGCACATTTTCTCAGGCTCGTAACTTTTGATAAGTAAGGCTAAACTTAATGCAATCTATATATATAAAATCAGCATAAAAATGCGATTATTTTGATGAAACTATTGGTATCAAAATGTTGTCGATTTTTTAGAGTTTGGTCGCTGTCACGATTGCGACCGGAGCGCTTGCGGCGTCCACCGAAGCCCGGGGCTATGGCGGGCATTTTTCTGTGGGTGCTCCGTTCGATCTCGCGGCAGCCTTTGGCGCAAAGGATTACCACGGGTACAGCACACGGAATCAGCAGAAGAAGAAAGCCGATCCCTGTGCATGGTTGAAACGAAAAGCCTTGCAGACCGGTAGCCAATACTGGTGGACGCGCTATCGCGATTGTCGCGGTTGGTAAACCGACCGCAGCAGTGTGAGAAGTCCGGGCTAGACGGTAGAGGATATGTTGACCAAATTTTTATTCTTTGGTCATTAATTGAGAAGTTCGTGATTTATCAAACACCTTTGGTCCTCGGTTTTATAGATTATGAGCACGCGTTCAATTCTGTTGATAGAGGAGCTTTTGCAAAGGTCTTATCTTTGTATGGTATACCAGACAAATGCATTAAATAGTGTAATATGCGAGAAAAAAACTGTTGTGGTTAAGAAGGGAAATAAGGTTAGCAGCTGATTTCGTATTACATCAGGAGTTAAGCAGAGTTATGTTCTATCCCCCTTAAAATGAATAGAAATTATCACAAATATAAGTTGGACTGCCGCTCCTTCAGAATCCTGAAATCAAAGTGGAAACGAACAATGCTTTTTTTACGTATTATTAAAACCTATTATAGGGTTAAATGCCTTCTACACTTGAATGTAACGAGAGAAGGAGTGGTATAAATTTATGAATATCCTAGGGGGAGGGGCTCAACATTTGCGCTGTTTCGCTGCAGAGAGCTATGAAACATACCACTTTGCAATTTAAATACCTATTTTAGCAAGGAAAGTTACATAGAGCTATCAGCACCTGGGGCCTTATTATTTTTTAATCCTTCTAGTACTGTCGTACTGTCTAGTACTGTCTAGTACTTTCTACTTACTTCCCTGTTTTCAAATTTATATCCATATTTCTCAGTAAGTTACCTCCTTTTATTTTGTAATTTTATTATATGCTATCTGCAACTGTCATTTCTTGTTGTTTCCGAGACCTCCAATATCCCCCCTCTCACCCCTCACCACGATTTACCGTTATTGCTTCCTACAGAAACCAGGCTAATGCCTTTATAATTACCACCATTCCTGTCAATCTCCCCACTACAACAGCACTTTAGTCTTACCTTCTGCGGTGCTTGGCAGTCTCTTGCATGCTCAAGAATGCTTCCTCGTCGGAGGAAATGTACTTCTCGAAAAGCTCACGGTTTATCTCTAGCAAGTGAACCGGTGTAACACATCGGACGGTCGAATTGTGTGCACGCTTGTTCATCATAGAATTAACACCAAGGATTTCACCTGGTTCACGAAGTTTCTTGAACCCGTCATTGGTTGTCACTTCGACGGTACCAGAATTGATAAGATAAATCGGTGCATCATAAAATATTCTTCCAAAATTACGTTTACTGCAATAAAGAAATTCCAAGCAATATTCGTTTTGAGATAGCACTAGAGCTATGTGTATATTTCTCCTTAAAATGTTTGATTTTAATCAGCATGCTGGTAATTACATGATGAATTATTGATTAATTATCAGTTAAAACGAATTCAATCCCTGGACCTCTTGTCTGTTCATAATGGAGCCGAAGTGGAACGAATTTGCTTCGTCCACAACTGTACATGGCCTAAGATTTATCAACAGTAGCAGCTCACTGTTCATTTTTATTTTCCTAATGCCCGCCGCGTTTTAAGAAGATTAATAATTAAATAAAAAAAAAAAAAAGTGGTCGTATGCCCTGATTCGCTAGAATTTGAGACTACTTTTACAGTTATCGGGAACTAAGTGAAATTGCATACAGTCATTCTCTCACTGCCTCCAACCTTAGTACAAAATGAGAGTGCGCGAAAGGAGTGGTCACAAATGACTGCAAATGTCTTAAGTTTTATTGCAGTTTTTTTACCATGTTTTAGCCAAAATCCAACGGTGTCAACCCCTAAATGTATTGAATTAAATCAATCGAAACACATTACGCCCACACAGGTTGTCAAGAGGACGTATTAGCAATGTGCAAAATATTTTATCCAAAAGGATGCTCCGTTCCTAAATTTTTTTGGTCTCCCAAAATCCACAAAGATGTAATTCCTCTGCGCTCAATTTTAGTCTGTTATACCTCTCCTGCGTACAGACTAGGAAGATGGTTATCCCAAATTTTTCGTCCTCTTAAGTCAACCTAAATTTCTTACATTAAAAATTCAGTTCAATTTGTTGAAAAATTAGTGTTTCTTTAAGGAGGGCTTAGGCTTCCGGCTCAGAAAGAAATTACCAAAAGGAAGCCTGGTGATGTACACGAAGTGGCAATCGTTTTGGTTGGTGATCAGTTTTTATCTCGAGATATTATTTTTCATAAGCGAAACACTCAGCTGGTAAGAATGCTACGATGCCCTAGCTGAAACTTGAAATTTGATAAGTACGGGGATGCTACTTGTGCTTTCAGTACTAAATGTCATATTATTCAGGATGTTCTCAAAAAGAGTCACTTGTCAGTTGTGTGATAGTGTGAGGGTGTCATCCTCAAATACATAATTTCTAGACCTTTCAATTACGTTGAACTAAATGGCTATCTAAAAATTTGGATTGGATGGGTTTGGGGAAATGGTGGTCATGGGAGGGAGTTAATTGTACTCTAATTACTTTTGACTATTAAAAAGGGCACTAGCTCTTTCGATTTCCAATCGAGTGAGCTCTTTTTGAAGTTTCTAAGACAACAAATGGCCATCTCAAAATTTCTATTAGATGCAAAGGGCACTAGAACTTTTGACTACCAACTGAACAATCACCTTCGTTCCATGCAAATTAAATCTCAGCGTCTTTTTTAAAATACATATTTGACTGGTCCAGTTGCTGTTGATTTTACCGTTCCATGCAAATTAAGTCTCAGCGTCTTTCTTAAAATACATAGTTGACTGGTCCAGTTGCTGTTGATTTTACCGTTCCATGCAAATTAAATCTCAGCGTCTGTCTTAAAATATATAGTTGACTGGTCCAGTTGCTGTTGATTTTACCGTCCCATGCAAATTAAATCTCAGCGTTTTTCTTAAAATACATAGTTGACTGGTCCAGTTCTAGTAGGACAGCATATAACCGTAATCAGAATGTGAAATTTTGACCGTAACCAGATCCTCTGGGTATCCTGTGCGTCTCAAATTAAACGACAACTCCTTGTGTGTTTGCTATTTTAGGTTTTTTTTTCTTGTGTTCTTCATGGTTTTTTATGCCTTTGCTTCTTTTTTTTCTACATGTTTCATGCTTTTCTATCTTGCGTAAGAAATAGAAAGAGAATAGCGCCACTATTAGCAGTACTAATCAACCAAGGCCAGTGATCAGGGCTAATAATGAATTTTGTCGGAAAGTTTCCCCCGTGGAGAAAAATTGCCCGTTGAGTTTCTCCCGCGAAAAATTTTCCCGTTGAGAATTTATCCCATACAAACCCCTTACCCCCTTGACAGAAAAACTAGCCAGACAATTCGAACTCCGTTGAACTCCCAGAACTTCTGCACATGCAAAATTGAGTCACCAAAGAGAAAGTAAGACAAATAAAAAAATTCATATAGGAATTCTGGTAACGATCCCCCTGTGAAATTTCCCCTGGAAAATTAACCCCCTCACAATCTCTCCTACCCATGGAATAATTTGAGTTAAACTTTCAGCTTAGTTAATTGATTCTAGTTTTAATCACAACATGAGTATATAATAATATAAATGCTGTGGTCTTATTGTAGATTAACCTTTAGCCTAAAATCTAATCTTTAAACCCGGCAATCTATTTTTTCTTCTTACTTATTTATGATTGCCAGTTGTAGAGCTACTTTAAACAAATTTTTAATTTGGAGTTTTTGCAAAGTGGGTTTCCACTTCTATTGCCAATTTCATGAATAAAGTAATGGTGAAATCCTCAGTGGGTTTTGTGGCACATAGAAAAGCCTTTATTTATACCTTTTTTGCGGGTAGACCTACCCTGGGGGTTTAATTTACAAGTTTTACAAGAAACAGGATAATAAATTTAGTTTTTTTAGGGATATTTCCTCATCAAAGATAGTCATGCTAAATTTTAATTATTCAAGGCTCGACAGGATTGGCTGTCAACTTTTGTCCCTAGAGTGCTACACGGTTCGGTCTTGTGACTACAGTCATGTGACTTAAACTTGATTTTTACAGGTAATGAAAAAAAGGAAAATGAAAAATAATCGCAGATCAGATGCATTTCAGTAAAATACGAGTTTTGTATGGGGGTCTTATCGCTCTAAATCTTAAAAAGGGCATTAGAGTTTCTGATTACCAATCCAATGAGCCCCTTCCGAAGTTTATACGACCACCCTTTCTATATATGCCTTATATGCCCCCAGGCCATAACATACAACCCTTGCCCTGAGGGCTCTGCGGGGGGAGGGGTTGTCATCCTTAAAGACATAATTTCCGGAACTTTCAATTACGTTGAACAAAATGGCTATCAAAAATTTTTATTGGATGTATCTACAATCTTTTTGTATTTCGTTTGACAAATAGAATCCCTTGAAATCTTTGCCGGCTAGTGCGCTTGAACCCATAACCTTCAGGCTCTGAGTGTAGCAGGTTAGCCAGTTACGCTACAGAGACTTGTCCGGCTTCGCCGACTAAAGGGTTGTGAGAGCAACACTTTGGTTTTGTTTCTTCGCAATCGATCAGCAATCACATGATCAAAGGCTATTCCTCAGCGTTGAAAAAAACAACAACAAAGTAGTAGCGAAAAAAGGGACTAAATTGACTTTGCAGCCAGTGCCAACGTCGCCGAAGATACCGACCTCGCGTACACCGGCGCTGGCCCCGCGGGCCACCACCTCATCATCGCCGGCCCCGAGATCGATATCCCCGCCCTGGATGCCATCCGAGGTGCCGCCGATTGCCTGGCCGGCCCCGGTGCCGATGATGTTGTCATTGCCCGCGCCGGTGTCGATGGTCGCCCCTTGGATTCCATCGCCAGACACGCTGGTTAGGCCGGCGACGTTGATCTCGGAGGTGCCCGTGATCTGGTCGCGGCCGTCGCCCAAGGTGATGACGGTGCGAGAAGCTGATCATCGACACGACCCTGATCGGGGCCGAGGCCGGTGGCGGCCAGACCACGACGGGGCTGCCGGTCAGCTCGAACAACGTCGCGGCCAACCTGCGTCTCGCGTTCCCGACCGACGGTGGTGTTGCCGAGATCTTCAACATCGACTCGGACCCGGTCCCTGAGCTCAACGGTCCCGACATGGCGGGCCGCCCGGCAGTCGTGCGCGACTTCCGTTCCGCCAACGACAACGACCCGGTCAGCGCGCTCACCGACCTCGAGGCGCCGCGCATCGGTCCCGCGTCACGATCGGCCTGGAGCCCGTTCATGAAGTCGTTGCCGATCAGGGCGGTCGCGATGCCTCCGCCGAGGAACAAGGCGCCGAAGATCACCGCGACGTAGCCGCCCCCGCGACCGACGTCGGGTCGAAGACGGGCGCGCACGGGCGTCAGCTGACCGTTGCGGATGTCGACCTCGGTCTCGAACGACTTCATTCCGTCGGCCTCGACCCGCAAGCGATGCGGCCCGCCCGAGACCTCGCCCTCGAACGGCACGGTCCCCAGCAGGCGATCGTCGAGACCTTCAACTGTGGCAATCAGGTATGCAATGTCTTTAGACATCTGCAAGCCAGAGATGTCTCTTTTCTTAGCATCTTTAACCAATGCCTCCCATAAAAAGTTTCTCTTTCCTGATTCAGTTGAGAAGGCGTGAGACAATCCTGTCATCCAGAAGTATTATGCCAGAAAACCGCAGCATGATCAGCTCTCCTTGCTCCAGTGGCTATGTTTGGTAGATGAAACCAGTCCCATCTTATCTGAATATCCACAAGAAAACATCGTTCTCTTGGGTTTGAAACACGTTATAACATTAAATACAATAAAACGGATTAAAAGATAAAATATTCATTAAAAGGTCCTAAATAAACATATTTGTATGGATGGAAATTCTGTGAGACTTTTGATCTTCTATGTAACTGAAGGCATCACAACCTCTACAATAGGATTTTCTTATCGATAAATTCGTTACATACATTCGTTTAAATACATTGAAGTACTTCATATAAATAAAAAAAATAAAAATATTACTACTTAAAATGGCTTAAAACTAAGTTCCTAGCAGTATTTGGCACCCCAGAGAAATGCTCAGGACTGATTAACAAACTTCTTTCAATTATAATCGTTAGTTTGAAAGGTCATATTTTCAGTGACTCTCAACTCTGATTAAACGTACTATGCCTTTCTTGGTAGATTTTCTGGCAAAATTGCTTAATATATTTGTATGAGTCTCTTTTTTGGGAATGTTTAAGGATGAATTCTCTTAGACAGAAGTTAGTTGATGGTATATGTAAATTCATTAAAATTCATGGAGGAAGTGTATAGTTTTTAGCTATAGAAAAGTTTTTGAGCTGAATAGAAGGGTTACTAGAAGTTTAAAATTGTACTTTAGCAAAATTCTAAGAGAAAAGGTATAGAAAATAAGAAGTAGGAAAAGTAGTGTTAATCTAGCTTCAAAGCAAGCAATAACTTATATATATATTTCACTTCCTCGAGCAGCCTGAATCATTTCTTCGTTTCGACATAGATATTAAAACATCTTAATATTAAGCTCCTTCTCATTTTAAAATGTTTTTATTATTGGTCGAAAAATTGACCTTACAGGTGAATAAATAAAAAAACAAAACAAGTTTTTTCAACTGAAAGTAAGGCCTCGCTCTTTACGCTAAATCTTTTATGGTTTTAAAAAGTAGAGTTGCGACAAATAGTCAAACTTCAGCGTAAAGAGTGAGCTGTTGAGGAAGGGACAACCCCCTTACTATACGGAATAATTTCTGTTCGTTTTAAGTTTTAATGTTGGTCCTTACTTTGGGTTAAAAAAAAAGTGTTTTTTATTTAGTACTTGTAAAAGCTACCTCGACCATATTTGTGGTTGTTTCTTACTGCCTATTCTAAACATAAGGCAAACAAAAAGTGGATGGTAAATAATACTTAGATCCAGAACAGACGTTTGACGGCCAAAGTGTGCAAGGGCCCGATAGGCCTCTCCCCCCTCTACATTGTAGTCCACGGCGATATCCCGGCAGTCTTCTTCCGGAGGCACACTTAGCTCGGCACGGAAGCCCAGACGGCTGACAATCTGGTCGAGAGCAGAATCGTGAATACGGGTTCGGGCAAGACGCTTGTCGTTGCCGCTTAGCACCAGCGCACAACCGGCCTCTTCATGAATATGCTGGAGTTCACGAAACGCCGACAGGTCCAGATTTTGCCCCTCATTAATAATGGGCAAATGCATAATTTACAATTCTTGCCCCGAGGCAGTGGGAGCATAGCATCCCTAGAGGCATAGCTATTAGATATTTTGACTAGCTTGAACAAAATGACCATTCCAAAATTTATATCTGTGTAGAGAAGATGGAAAATCTAAGAAGGGCAAGGGAGGGGAACTGGTCACCATCCAATCTCTCTTCAGCACCTCCTCAGCATGCCTTGTAAGTTTCAACTGAATACCCCCAGCTGTTTCTTTCATATTACTGATATTCCCTTTTCACAACCAGAATTTCTTCCCCTACGGAAAAATTCCACAGCGGAAAGCCCTTTTCACGTAAAAATACCCCCCTCGGGGGACATTCCCCCAGAAAATTCCATTCTAGCTGAAAATTCCACCCAGGAAATTTCTTGCGGACGATCTCAGGTGAAAAATGTTTCTTGTGCACTTTCATTTGAAAAAGGCTTTAATGGATGATTATTTTTAAAATCATGCCGGTAATCCCCTCCGTGAAAAGTTTCCCAACAAAAAGCCAGCAAAAGGGTATTTTCCAGCAGTTTTTTTTTTGGGGATCATGTATCTAGTTTTGGATCTTCTTCATGTATAAATTGGGGGGGGGGGTCCACAATTCAAACCTGAGACCTCTTGCACCTTGAGCAAGAATCATACCTCTATACCACAAGTCATATTTAAGAAGAACAACTGTTGTTTTATTGGCAAATAAAATTCTTCTTAACTATCTTGTACTAACTATTCTTGTTAACTATCTTAACTAACTATTCAGCTCAAAATAACATTGTTTTCAGTAAAGTACAATTTATGATCTGGTCTTCAGAAGGCATGCAAGCATTAGAGAGAGTATTCAACCACGGGGACTTCACTTTATCTCTTTTCTCATTAACCAGCTTATCCCCATTCCTACTCTAATACGAATGAGAATTGGAACTAGTGGAGGTTTTCTCTTTAATCTTGAAAGTGTGTTTTAGACTTTAATCCTGGAATCTTTAATAACTTAATCATAAAATACTAACTAAAATCTTCAATACTTATTCATAAACAATTTTAAAACTTTTTATATCTGGGAAAAGTATCGCTAAGACAACTAATGCCACAAAATGCCCATGCAACAACATGTAAAAGTTCTAGTTGCCTTTTTAAGTAACTAAAATATTAGAGGGCAATTAGGCTTCCTCCCCTGCTCCTTTTTTCTCAAAATCATTCGATCAAAACTACGAGAAAGCCATTTAGCCAAAAAAAAAAAAAAAAAATGCAAATTTCATTTTAACTATTCCTCTGCAGAGAGCCAAAATCAAGACATGCATTGATTTAAAAACGTTCAGAAATTTAATTTAAAAAAAAAGTTTTTTTTATCGGAAAGTAAGAAGCAACGTTAAAACTTAAAACGAACAGAAATTACCTTGGGCGAGTATCCCGAATTGGCGAATTAACTGAGACGAAAACCGAATGAAGAAAACCTAGCCGATCTTCTCGCCAAGTTCTGAATTATCAATTGAACCGATGTCAACAATTACACTCACTTTAGGAGAATAGATTATGCCACTGCAAGTACGTTGTTCGTGTGGACAGGTCTATCAACTCCCAGACCAAATGGCGGGTAAAAAAGCAAGGTGCAAGAGCTGCAACGTGGTTTTTCTTGTACCTGAAAACTCCACTCCTCAGAATCCTCCCCAGGATTTCTGGGGAAATTTTATATGGGTGGATTTGCCAGAATTCCTGTGCATAAGTATTTTTATTTGTCTTGCTTCCTCTTTGAAAACTAAATTTTACAAGTGGAGACGTTCCGGCAGAATTGTTCGGATAAAATTTTATTCCACAACTTGTGTATATTCTATGTTCTAGGAATAATAGCAATTCGTGGTGTCATTATCATTGCAGAAATTCCTACGATATGGAGAAAGCTGAGGGGGGCGATGATTCCAATTAAAACTGAGCCAGAGCTTGTTGTGGTATTTTCCGATAAAGGAGTTATATCTCATGGTTTCTACACATGGGGACTCAAGGTGTTATGCCATCTTCAAAGGCATAGTTTCTGGACCTTCTAACCATTCTGTATCAATTGGCAATCTCAAAACTTTGATCAGATGCTATGCGTGGCAAAGTGCGAAATATACAGCCCTTTCCCTGGGGACCCCAGGTGTTATGCCATCTTCAGAGGCATAGTTATTGGACCTTCCAACCATTCTTTATCAAATAGCGATCTCAAACTTTGGTCAGATGTCTTTGGGGGAAAAAGATGTGTGAGTAAAATTGGGTGTCAAAATAATTTCAAATTTCTGTTTGTCAAGTACTTGTGTCTATTTTCATTAACTTCCATCTTGGTACGTAAAAAAAACCTAGTTAGAAAAGTGCAGCTTGAACATCTCCTTTAGAAATGTAAGGAACACTTTGACTTGTAATCTTGACGATCTGACATAATGACAACTGATATCAGACACCAGGAATTTTGATGTAAATGACTCACTATAGGCGCATGATCTGTAACAGAGTAAATCTTCTGAATGAAGACAAAGTGCAAAAAAACATAATGGCCGCCGTCCGGGATGCCGAAATCCTGGTACCAACGGTGACCGACCGCATCGACCGGGATATTCTCGATGCTGCGGGATCGCAGCTCAAGCTGATTGCCTCCTTCGGGACGGGGGTCGATCACATCGACTTCCGTGTGGCCAAGGACAAGGACATCATCATTACCAACACACCCGATGTCCTGACCGAAGACACGGCGGACATGACCATGGCCCTGATCCTGGCGGTGCCGCGGCGTCTGGTCGAAGGCGAACAGCTTGTGCGCTCCGGCGACTGGGACCAAACCCCAACCGATCGTTAGTCCTGCCATCAAAGAGAGAGAAAACCCTTTTGTCCAGGCAGCTCCACAACCGGCCTTCGCGGCGGTGCGTTCGGCACCGGAGTCCGAAGACTCAGACCTGGATCGTCCGACGTTTATGCGACGAATGGAATCGGGGCGTCGTGGTCCCAATCAAGGAAACATTCTTGTTGATGAAGATTGGGATGTGCCGACTTTCTTGCGACGACGAGGGAATTAGTATTCATCGTGATTCTGTGCATGTTAAATTAAGGAAGGAGGGAATTCAGCTTCACACCCAGAAGCCTTTATTAACGGGGAAAAGAGCAGGAAAAAACAATAGCAAAAAACATTAACACAAAATGACAAAAGAAAAACACGCCGAAGAGCCAAAAAACGAAAGAATATCACATTTCATAAAATGTACTTATTGTTTCTATTCGTTTTTTTCTTTTTTCTTGTTCAGTGTTTGATGTGTTTTAGGTATTTGATTTTGTTTTTTCGCTATTTCCTTTGTTTCCTGTTTATAGATGCTTCTGGATATGTTCTAACTTTAAAATATTCGAAAAAGAGTTTAAAAAAAAAAACGGAAAACTATATTAAACCAAAGACGAGCAGAAAAAAAACTTAAACGAACATACATCTCTATAAGTGAATAAATGAGGCCTCAAAAAAGCTGAAAGTGATTCTGAAAAACAATGGACAGCAAATTTTTGAAAATAAATGAAATTATTATTATGTTTGAATAGTATTTAGTTCAGAAAGACGTATATAAAGTAGACTAGCACTCATTTTCTGTTTTAAGATAAATAGGCTTGGATTCGCTTAGAGATGAAGGCAGGAGAAGGGATTACCATTGTCTAAAAATTTAATTTTTAATTACTAGAGAGTGCTATTTTGGTGTTTGAAAAATCTGTTTTTTTAAAGAACTTAAAAACCAGATTTTTTCTGGATCTTAGATATAAAAGTTCTTTTTAGAGGTATCTTAGTGCCCAGAAACAATTGAACAAAGCTCCTTTATTCATAAAAAAAAAATACCGTCCTTAACAGAACCACTGTGGTCCCCCAAAGTAAAGAACTACTATCTGTTTTACCCCTCCCTCCTTGAAGTTTCAGGTGAATGCCATGGATGTAAGTTCGAACGTTACGAAACGTTTGGGTTTGATGACAACCATGTATAAGTAGTGAAATGTGTCCCTTCGCCATATTCTGTCTACTTCCCCCCTTCGCCTTATTCTATCTACTTTTTTTGTATCTATTTCACTGATTTTTTCTTTTTGTTTTGTTTCGTAGTTATCTATGTAGATTTTTCTACGAAAAATTGAATTTGGTTAGAGATTGCAATAACTATTTACGCTAGTCTGTTTTTCTAAGAGTTCTAAAGAGGAAAAGAGGCTATGTATCTTTTTTATAATGTCGGCGTCGGCGGACTTGGCGATGACCAGACCGCTGGAGCCCGCCTCGATCATGGAGACATTGCTCAGCGAGAACCCCGACGAGGTGTTGACGAGGATCATCATTCCATCGTCTTCGGCCGCAATCGTATTCGAGAAATCGGTGGGATCGGAGCTGCCGTAGTCCCCCTCCAGAAAGAGGTTCTGGATCGCAACATCATCGACGGTGTCCACGAGCTGCACCGTCGCAGAGGTGTCGAAGTCGAAATCAAGCTCGTTGTCGAAGCCGATCTCCTTCCCGAACAGTAGTCATGTAAAGAGGCTGGGAATGTTTGAGTGAGCTCTTTTTTCGCGAATTAACCACTTAATTAACCATTTAATAGCAGTAGTCACGTACAGAGGTTGGGAATGTTTGTCTGAGCTCTGTTTTCACGAATTAGTCACTTAATTAGTGAAATGGTTTGCTGCAACAACATAGTCTATAAGAAATCAAATATATTAATTGTTTATTTTCAATATATTTTTATTCATTAGCCAAAATAAATAATTTTTTTTTCAGTTTCAAGAATTAACAGTAGTAAAATAAACAAGGATTAATCTATTTCCACTGTACAGTCAATTCTTCCAATTTTCCCGCCGTTTTTCTGTTGTACAGAAAACACGCACACTTCACATTAATTTGAACATCCATGGTGAGACACTATATTCTGTCACTAGTCAAAGCGAACTAGCCGGTGTCCTCAAGAATCGCGTTAATAATGACCTAAAAAGGACTAGGTCAAGAATCTCGTTAATAGTGAATTTTCTTTTGTCTTTGAAACGGTCAGCCAACGCCGGAGCTTCCAATTTAATAATTCACAAATGATCGTGACTCAGAGCTCTTATTTTAAATCCCGACCGGCATTAAGCCTCTGATTTTCCTTTTAAATGAATCTATTGATTCCTAGAATTTTGTTAGAGCTCATACCATATGAGCTCTTGGCTCTTAGCTGTTCTGGCCTCGTCACAAGTGCCATATGAGCTCTTGGCTTTTGTTTTCAGCAGTGATCGTATCGAACCAATAGTACTAGAGCATCAGGAGAGGGCTCATTTGAACGGAAAATTAAAAGTTCTAATGCCCTTTTCAAGTGACCAAAAAATTTGGAGGCCAAATTTGATTTAGACACTCTTGAGGGATCTTGGCCTTGACGCGGAACTTTCGGACAATTTCTAAGTGCCAGTGCCACCTAGTGAGGTTGAAGAGGTGCTAGAAGAACACGCTCCCGATGCTCACAGTGATAGGGAGGACCAGAAGAAATTATTACCGGCTCAACCCCTGTATTGTCCAATTTTTACCATGTCGATACTGCTTTTAGAAATATTTATGGTTTTAGAGCTGAGTTTGGAGATCCCTAAAACTCCCTTACAAGTGGTGGTTTTGATAGAAGCCATGGCCAAATCACTGACACAACCATTAAGCCGGAGAATCCCTAAGTTTCAAGGGAGGAGACAGAAACTTTGCACTACTAATACTAACAACTTACCGCAGCACGAAGCCGCCTGAGGCCAACACAGCTACACACGCTCCTCTTCTATCCCAATCTAATCAAAGCCCCTCTCTTTATACCCTCCCAAAAAGTTCCCGTTTCCTTTATATCTATCTTTATGACATCTTTTCACCCCAGACAAGGACGAGCTGCTTTCCGTTTAGCCCTAGACGGGTGTCTGAAAAGTGCCGTACGATCAACTGATCGAAATGGATGACATCAACCCGCGCATCGACAATATAGATGTTGCTGTTGTGATCGGTGCCAACGACGTGGTTAACCCCGCGGCGCGCAATGACGAGAACAGTCCTATCTATGGCATGCCCATCATCAATGTTGACCAGGCTCGCACTGTGTTTGTGTTGAAGCGCTCCATGGCATCCGGCTTCTCTGGCGTAGACAATCCGCTCTTCTTCGGAGAGAACACACGGATGCTGTTCGGCGATGCAAAGGAATCCATCTCATCTGTTAATTTATTACAACTATACATTAACGGAATAATAAATAACAATCCAAAAACAAACACATCACAGAACATAACTAAAAAGAAGTTATTCTTTATGAAAATCAACAAGACTTAATTATTAAAGATTAATTATCAAATTAAGACTTAAATATTAAATTAATATCAAGAAGACTAAGTCACTTAGACTAAGAATAAAGAGAGCTGAAGAGGTGATATAGGATAACGAGAAGATCAATAAAGTGGGTAGATTCATCTACCTTACGTGCTTACACTTATGGCTTTCACAACAAAAAAAGAAAAAGTGTAACAGCTCTTTCTAGAAAAATGAGCCATTTTAAAGAGCTTCTGGTCCTTGGATTTATCCTATATGATACATGGCTATCTCTTTAATAATCAGCTTCGTACTGAATCATGATGGGTGCCTCGAGTTTTGTTTGTTAGCAAATAGACAAGCGAGTCTTTGTCTCATTATGCAAAATAGGTTCCATTTAACTAGTGACGAATGTTTAGGAATTTGTTTATAGAAAAGAGCAATTAAAAAGTGTTTGTTTTTACTACTTTAGTTAATTAAAAAGAAATTAAAACGAACGTTTTTATTAGTAATAAGTATACATAACTTACGAATTAACTCACGTAACTAACTTCTATATTTGTATATTTTTATTACGTATATCAGGGGGTTCTCCCCCTCGTCAATACCTCGCTCTTTACACTAAAGCTTGATTTTTTTCCCCAATTCCTTAAGAATGACCCCTGAATCACAAAGGCCATAGAATAAATAGTTGAAACTACTAAAAATACTTCAGCGTAAAGACTGAGGTATTGTGGAGAAGACGAACCCCCTTATAAATTAAAAGTAAAAGTTAATTATGAAAACAATTTTTTACGGAATTATGGTTGAAGCAATAGCTGCAACTAAATCAGGGCGAACCACGGTTCATAATAATTAAAAATTCAAAAACGTGTTTTGAAAAAAGTAAAAAAAAAATCCAGTTGAAGCTAATCAGGAATGGTAACTATTATCGGTTAATGTTGACAGCAAAAGCTTATTACAAAAACAAATTAATGTAAATTTGAAAAAGAGCTTGAAATCCTCTGATTATGGTGGTCGATCTGAATGAAAAACACAGAGGTTAGTTCATTTGTAAATAGATATGCTTATCTATTATCTGTCCATGCATCATTGCTAGGGCAGTAGAACCAAGGTAGATAGTCATAGAGCTAATATAGTGATAGAAACTATAGTTTTCCTAATGTTTCACCGTAAGACCCGTAACACCGTACTGAAACAAATTTACGGAATTCTCGACCCGATCGAACAGCTGGAAAATTTATATGTAAAATTGTCGTCAAAAGAGGTTTGCCACCCTTAGAGTTGTTTACTTTTTTGAAAAGTCTAGTTTATTCGTGTCCCACATGCCTTTAGTCACAACACCAACATCTGGAATCGCACCGGCATCAGAGCCCGCGTCAGGACCCGTTAATGCAAAACAGGGCATATCCTGACCGATGGCCAGTTTAGGTAACCAGTAATCTTGCTGTGCTTTAGTACCATAGTGCATGAGTAACTCGCCCGGACCTAAGGAGTTAGGCACCATTACAGTTACCGCAACAGCACAGCTGCGAGAAGCAATTTTTGACACAATAGTGGAGTTAGCATAAGGACTGAACTCCAAACCACCGTAAGCTTTTGGGATAATACTCAAGTATATTGGGCTATATATTTGCACGTTAGAGGGGGGGGGGGATAAAGTATGCTTGGTCTGTGTGTGTGTGTTCGGGATAATACTCAAGTATATTGGGCTATATATTTGCACATTAGAGGGGGGGATAAAGTATGCTGGGTCTGTATTCAAAATGTTTTAGCTATAATTACTCTGCATATTATGAGGTAGGTGAGAATTGTTTCATTAGGATTAACCTAACTTCTCTTCTTGGGCGTGTTTGGTATAATACATAAGTAATCCAAATTGTACCGGCCCCGACGGCGAGCCGACTCGCGAGCACTCGCTCGGCCGCCGCGGCGACCTCCTCCGCGTGGATCTCGGTCATGCACCGGTGGTGCACGAGGGGACAAGTGCGCTGCATGCACGGCGAGCACTCCAGGTCCCGGCGCACGATCTCGCAGTGCTCGAGCGAGGTGGCCGTCAGCTCCGGGGAGTTCGGCCCCATGATCGAGACGCAGGGCACGTCGAAGGCAGCGGCGACCCATCGCGGACCCGAGTCCCCCACCAGCAGGAGCCGCGCGCCCCGGATCATCTGCGCCTACTATCAGGCCATTCTGATTGAGGTAGCCAAAGTTAAAAAAGTACCCGACTTTTTCCGAACCGCCGTTAGTAGTAAAGTTATGAGAGGTCTGCCCAGCGTTTTCGCTGTACAATTCATCAGCCCATTTGGTATCCGGATAGAATCCGCTTCGGGCCCGCTGTAGTTCGTCTTCGGAGAAAGGTACGCTGACTTCGGAAGGATTCAGATTGGGGTTATTTCTCAGCGCCTCATTGATTGCCGCTTCGTTGGAAAACTCAATAAAATCCATAGAATCGCATCCGTACCCTATTCTTCCCTAGCAGCCGCACTAACCCATAATAGCCAGGAACGCGGCACAATGGCGGGTGTCAGAATGATCGCAGCCATGCTTGGTGGCATCGTTACCGCAGCAACCATGCTGGAGCTAGCAAGCTATTTTGGCGATGGTGACATGCGCCAGGGATTCGTACAGGTGGCGGTCGTTTATGGTCTGCTGTCTACCGTCATGATGGTCATCATTTTCTTGACCACCTCGAATGAAGTCACATTGACTCATGCCAAGACAGTCACAAACGAGGGTGTGTGTGTGGGGGGGGGGTAGATGCCCTCGGATCCCTTTTGGCTCATCCAAGAGTAACTAGAACTTTCAGTTTCCAATCAAAAGAGCCACTTCTGGAGTTGATGGGACCTCCCCATATATGAAAATTTTACATGCCCCCGGGGCATTGCTTAAAACACTTACCCTCGGGCTCTAGGGGTTTGTGTTGAATTTGGAGTTTTTATTATCTGATGTTTCGGCTACTTTTAACAAAATGGCGATGTCAAAATTTTTATCGGATGGCTTTGGGGAACAAAGCAAGTCTGATTAAAGAGGTTAAAGATATTGATAGATATTCATTATTCAAAACCATAATTTTCATTCGGATTGCACAAATAAATATTTTCATAACCTTGTATTTTATAGAACGAATTATTGGGCTGTATTTGATTTATCCCCATTCCCGTCTTAGAATGATGTCTTTGTCATTCAGACTAATCTCCCGTTTTTATGATAGTTTTTCTTGAAATACATATTTTTGAAGTTTGATATTGTTTATTAATTTTTGAAAATTCATCCTTATATTTCTTTCACTTTGGATACAAACTTGTCAATCTTTGATAAGACAAGATCTTTGATATAAAAGGACTAATAGATCATTTTAGAAAACTTTATTTAAAACATTTTAAAGGAAAGGTCGAAGTTATGGAAACACATAAAGGCTGGAATCATGACAAATACTCTTAAATACTACAAAAAGTGGCAATAATAAACAAAATTCATATTGTAAGCTAATTATAGTGAAATTGGTGGTAAATTCGGCCAACTCTACAGCCCTGGGATATTTTTATGTATCCATTTGTGCTGCCGTACATCGAGGAAAGAAAACCAGTTTATGGCGACATTTCAAGGAATGAGGTAACGGAGTTACTCAAGTATGATATCATACCTGTGAGAAGCGGCTTTCAAAAGATACATCATCTTACGTGTGAAGATGCAATTGAATAGCAAAGTCAACCATTTTTTTTGTAATTTATAATGCAAAAAATCTCAGAAAACCAGTTTATGGCGACATTTCAAGGAATGAGGTAACGGAGTCACTCAAGTATGATATCATACCTGTGAGAAGCGGCTTTCAAAAGATACATCATCTTACGTGTGAAGGTGTCGCCCGGAAGGGTACGCTGAGCACGTGCACCCGTTCGATACCGATCGGTTGGGCGCCCGGGAAGATCCCTCCGGGGGAAGAGGAGAACCCGCCGATGTTGTCGAGCAATCCGGGGAGCACATCGCCACTTGTGCCATGTCGATAGAGTGCGCCGTGTTGGACGGGGCCCTCCACGTGCGCTTTTGCAGCATCAAAGGTCACGTCGATGTAGGCCGCAAAAACGCCGGCATGCTGCGGAATGGATCGCTGGCACAGACGCCGGCGAGTACCGGGGTTTGTTTGTTAAGATTCTATGACTTTTATGGAGTGTTTCCCCTATTTTCTAAAATAAGGCACATTTTCTACGGCTCGTAACTTTTGATGGTTAAGACCAAACTTGATTAAACTTATATATTTAAAATCAACATTAAAATACAATTCTTTTGATGTAGCTATTAGTATAAAACTTCCATCTTTTTTAGTTTTGGTTACTATTGAGTCGAGTCGCTCCTTACTACAGTTCGTTACCACGAACTGTTTGAAACGTATCTTTGAAAATGTGTGTTTGTATATTTTAGAGTCAAAATAGCTATCTCAAAATTTTTGTTTTATGTGTTTGGAGAGCTAGTGAGCTTGGAAAGGGAGCTGCTTACCTTCAAGTTACTTTTTAATCTTAAAATTGGCACTAGAACTTTTCAAAACTAATCGAATGAGCTCCTTTGAAAGTTTCTATGATGGCGCTGTGCTGCCTATGATATTTCTTATATGCCCTTTTAAAAACATATATGTTTATATTTTTTCTCGTTTAATTGAGCCACCCCCCCCCCCACCAGAAACGTTCCCTAAGAGTTTCACATTAAATGCCCACCCTTAATGTGCGAATATATAGCCCAAATTTGTTTTTAAAGTATTATATTTTTATCATACTTGGGTATATTCATTAGGATTAAGTGTAAGAGAAACAAGTTCTACTTAGATGAGGAATATTAGGTCGGGGTATATCATACAAGCGCCATCCGTTGATTTCTAAATGCAACTACGCTGTCTTAGGCTATAAAAAGTTGTGGTTGGTGTAAGAGAGGTAGTAGCAGCAGTAGAAAGGCCTGAGTCCTCGTGCCAAAGTCTACTTTTCTTTTCTTATTATAGTCTGCCCCAGCAGGTACATTTTCGGAAGCATATTGTACAATTCTCTCTACTTTGTCGTTCACAAATTTCTGTAAACCCTGGAAAAGTTCTCCCAATTGTCCAGACACTGTAACGTATGCATCTAAAATAAAAATGAGTTACTAGCGAAGCGAAATCCTTTTTAATTATGTAAAAGGCAGACTATGTTGCATATCAAACCCTACCTTTTTAGTAGCCGGGCGCCGTAAGGGTATAAAAAAAATAATAAAAATAAGAAAGCACAAACAGAAAACATACCCATAGGAGTTCATATTATGGTTTGTTTGTTTTTCATTTCGAGTAATACTAAAGCGTTTTTTTTTTTTTTTTTACAATTTAAAATTGTATATTACTCACTAATGGTACTATCTTGTGAAACAAATATGTGACCTGCTATATCAATCCATTATTTTGTATGCTAATCAATGACTTTGCAGCTATTAAAATAATGTTTATTTTTATGTTCAAGTTCTTAAGATAATTTTAATTGTATGCTCAAAGTTACCGATATCACAGCTGGCGTACAACTATGAAGAGCGTTATAGGTTCGAGCGTTGATTCTTGTACCAACTCGAGAATTAGCCATACAGGTATACGACAGTATCAAGAATTATGGGAAATATACTAATCTGAGATCAGCTCTTGTGTATGGTGGCGTTAACATTGATTCACAAGTGGAAAGTATTCGAAACGGTATAGAAATTTTAGTTGCAACACCAGGTCGACTATTAGATCACTTGCAACAAAAATATCTAACGCTTTCCAGGGTAGAAATTTTAATCCTTGATGAAGCTGATCGGATGTTAGATATGGGTTTTATGCCCGATGCAATGACAGGCGCCTGGTTGGTTTCGGCCGCGTTGGCAGAGTATTGGGCAAGGACTGTCAATGCCAGCGCCAGGATGAGGATGATGAGTAAATTGATACCTTTCATAGCTTGAGTGGGTTTGTTGTTTGCCAATTCCCATCAAGCAATCGGGATGCCGGGTTTGTTTTGATGGTGTGACGTGTTGGTTTTGTGGGGGTTGTGTTTGAGGGTGTGGGGGGTGATGGTGAGTTAGGCAGCGCACGGGTTGCCCGCATACGGGCCTTTGCGGCAGGGGGAGGGAGACGGCGCGAGAACCATCTCTTAACCACTAAACGAAATCCGCACGCTAGCGGCGAGCAGAGGGTCGCGTGACTGCTTAGACGTGGCCTGCGACTTGCGTAACCTACAGTTGCGATAGGGGCTTGCGGTTGTTTAGGCGTGCTATGCGACTTGCGCATCCTGCAGTTGCGATAGGGGCGCGCGGTTGATTAGGCGTGGCGTGCGAGTTGTGCATCCTGCAGTTGCGATAGGGGCGCGTGACTGCTTGGACGTAGCCTGCGACTTGCGCATCCTGCAGTTGCGAAAAATAAAAAATAAAAAAGAAAAAAACTAAGAAAAGAAAAAACTAAAAAAGAAAAAACAACTAAAAAAGAAACTGTATCTATATATATAAAAATAAGTTGTATATATGCATGTGTGTTTGTTTGTGGGTTTGCATTTGACGTCATTATAAGTATATAAGGCTTTGTATAAGACGTCATTATAAGATGACACTACAGACCGGAACACCGGGACAAAAATGACGAACGGGCCACAGGGAATATAAATGACAACCGGGACACTCAAAGAGAAATTACAGACTGGTGAGGATCATCACGCTAGCAAAGAGGATCAATCTCACGTAATCTGAGTACTTCCAACACGAACTGTGTTCCTACCCAGCATCACTTTTTGACAGTTCTTGAATGCTTTGGTCTCCAAACAAGCCAGAGTTTGCCAAGGCTATAGCACAGGCTTGCAGTCTTGAGGAGCGCTCTACTCCCCTTTCCAAAGGGATTCGATATGTCACCCATGGTAGAGCTCTTTTGCACAGGATTCTATGTGCCGAAAACGAACGATACTCCAAAATCCCTGACCATTATGCTGCACGTGGATATGAAATTAGTATCTTGAGTTTTCGCCTACTTTTTCTATAGTTTAGAAGCCTGTTTTATACAATGTATAGTTTCAAATATGAGAGTGATATATTGAGTTCTTACATATTTATTCTACATTTTACTTCTCATTCTCCATATTTTCTCTTTATTTTCCTTGAATTTAGGATTCAGCTTCGCAAGCTTCGCTTGTGTTGTGCTATTGATTAAGAAATGTTTATCTCTAATAAAATTGTTCTACTACTACTGAGGAACCTATATAATTTGTTTTCTATGTGAATGTTCGGGCAATAAAAGTATTTACTTACTTATTAATTAGGTTATATATATGACATCTTCAGCAGGAGGGGGGGTGCATTAGCGAGGGAAATGATCATTGTATTTAGAAAGAATTGAAAAGTATGTTCACCTTATCAGTATGTCAGCAAAGTAAGTAGTAGTAAGTAAGTAAGACGGCACTAGACCCTTAAGGTCCAAACCGGCGGGGCTGATCTCAGTTTCTTGGCCCTTCAGCCAGGAGGTTCAATGGGGGGCTGGGGGCCAACCATCCTGTTTTTGCTCTCTCCCCTAACAAAAGAAATGGCCACAGAAATTGGCTTTTTACCACCCTGCACCAATCCGTTCAAAAGCATTCTTGTGCGGATGATTGAAACGCTTTATGCGTTTGATGAAGCCATTCGCATCATCCAAAACCTGGAATTTCCCATGGAACCAGCGATTCCGATTACGCCCCGCGCCGGAACCGGTTACGGATGCACGGAAGCCCCGCGCGGAATTTGCTGGCACAAATATACGGTGGATGATGAGGGAATTATTCAAAATGCCAGGATCGTCCCCCCAATTTTCATTTTTTTTAGAGTTCAGATTTAGAAGTTCAGAATGTCTGGTGAAGTACCTACTAGAAAAAGGAAAGACAGAAAGAAAAGAAAAGGTAAGTTTGCAGAAGTCATAGACTAAATTTATTTAATAGTTCTGGTCACTCAACCCTTAGACAGATACAGATTCCTTTGCTCTTTGTATGTCAAATCGTTGCAAAGCTATATTTTTTCCAGTTTGAAGCATAATGTCAGTGCAGAGACCCTGTTTTCATGTGAAAGACAGTGGACTTTTTTAAAGTAACCAAACAACGCGCCCTGTACCAGACGCTGACCGTCTCGCCACACGTTGCGGTAAAGCACAAAGTGACCACTATCCAACAAACTGAATTGAAACGGCGCCACCTCACCTTCAAACGCCGTCACCGCGGGAGTTAGGGGCGCCACCGACGCCGCAACTTCGGCCTCGGCCCGGTCCTTTTCAATCTGGTCCTGGAAGTTTCGCTCAAGCTTAAGATCGTCGACCTGGCCGTAACTGCTGCTCTGCTTACGGGCCGCCGCAGCCTGTTGCTCCGGTTGAGCCAGACGCGACAGGCATTAAGCTTGTAATTTTCTTCTTAAATCAATCTATTGATTCTCATAATTTTGCTAGAGCTCATGCCATAAGAGCTCTTGGCTCTTGTTTATTCTCTCTTTCTTTTTCTACTTTCAGCTTTTTTATGGCACTTGGTATTAACCAAGTGATACATAGCAATCGCTAATTCTGTCGGTCTGTCTGTCTGTCGGTCAGTCTGTCTGTCGGTCTGTCGGTCCCGGTTTTGCTACTTTAGGCACTTCCAGGTAAGCTAGGGCGATGAAATTTGGCAAGCGAAACAAATCAACACACATCCGTGATCTTTCTTGTGGCAAAATTACAAAATTTATATTTTTATAAATAAGGGCGTGAAATCTCTGGAATATTTGCCCCCTCCCCCCTTTTTTCTGAAATCAGGCAAAAAAAAATTTCAGGTTTGTAGCTTTTGATGGGTGACATTACAATTAATGAATTTTATATATTTGGAATCAGCATAAAAAGTTAATTCTTTTGATGTATCAGTTGTTATTAAGATCCCGTTTTTAGAGTTTCAGTTACTATTGAGCCAGGTCACTCCTTATTTCCCACTCCCTGCATTGTCACACAACTCGACGAATGAGTGTACAAATATTTCTTGTACATATTATGGGTAGATTCCACAGGGCAAAGAATATGACTTTCTTTGTTCATTTACGACGGATTGGCTCACGGGTTTGCGTGTAAATGTGAGGTGTAGGAAGAATACTGGGAAAAGCAGGATTAGGAAGAGAAAGTGGTAGGGAGAAGTCCTTTCTTGTGTTGACTCTATTTTTTCTTTTGTGATCTGGTGAATTTGTATTGCGAGGCTAGACAAGTATATTGAAGGTTGATCAGACCTTGGCGGGGCTTTGCGCAGTTGCAGCCAACCCTCACGCAGAACTTGAGGCCCTGCAAACGAAGCATGCATATCAAACGGCTCAATGCGTTTGCCGTATGCGTCAAAGAAGCTGTCGAGCCGTTTGCCAATCTCTACAGGAAACGGATGTGGATCATCTTCAGCATTGGGTGGAAAAGCCCGATGCACAGCGGTGGTTACCAACGCCGTATCTTCGTCTTCTGGCACAAGTTGCAACCACTTAAGCGTCACTAATTCAGCCCACAATAGGGGTAATTCTCCAGTAGGCAATTCACCGGGGGGGCAATTTTCCCGGGGGCAATTCACCGGGGCAATCTTCTGGGGGGCAATTATGCCGGGGGGCAATTCTCCGGAGGGCAATCTTCCTGGAGGTAATTTGATGGGGGGAAATTCACCGGGGGGCAATTTTCCGGGGGCAATTCTCCGGACACGGTCAGGTTATTGTTTCCACTCTTTCCTTTACGTTAGCTGATCTTCCTGCTCGTCTCCCCGGGGCGCTATCTCGCCCTCTCCGCATTTGACGCGGGATTGCACGACCAGGTCGTTGTAGGTGACCAGCCCCACGCGGGCGTCCTTGACGACGAGGCTCAGCGTGTCCACGAGCAAGTCGACTTTGGCCTTCGCCTCTTCGATCACGTCGCCCATGGAGACGGTCTCGTCGAGGCAGAGGGCGACGTCGAGCCCCGAGCCGTTCAGCCGCTCGAGCTCCTCGGCGACCTTGGGCAGGCGGGGACGGACCCGGGTCTTCTGCTCGAGGTCTTCTTTCATGACGACCTTGACGGCCTCCGCGTCGAAGCGCTTGGCGTCGAAGTAATAATGATAATGGTGATGATGATGGTGATTATGATGATAATTATAAGAACGATAATGATGATGATAATAATGAAAACGATAATGATGATGATGATAACAATGCTCCTGATAATGATGATGATGACGACCGTGACGATGATGATGATTATAATGAAGATAATGATGATAATGATGGTAATAATGATGATCGTAATAATGCTAATGATACAATGATGATAATGATGATGAAGATGATGATAATGATGATAGTGATGGTAATGATAATAGTGATGATGACAATAAAATACACCCCTGTAGCGATCACGCTAAAAGGCCATAGCTGACATTTTTTACACTTATGAAATAATTGCCAAAAACAAATTTATAAGTTATCTCATTCTCTTTTAAAGCTTGGCTAGATTTACTTCTTTTAATTTTATACAAGTTTGCTTTATTTTCTAGGCTTATGGGAATCATTCTCTATCTCTGTCAAAATTTTGATATCAATGTTCTCATTATTTTTATTATTACTTCGAGCTATCGCTTTTACAATACTATTATTTAAGAAAGTGTTGGCTCGGCCGATGTATTCACGGCCAGTAAGTGGGTGTGTCACTGGTAATGTGTTTTAATTTAGGTGTGAATGCGAAGCACTGAATGATTTGAGAGGCATCTTTGGGTGTGAGAAATGGCTGACTAGAATAGGATGAAAAATCGCTGAAAAGTATGACTGAGAATTGATGTTATTGTACGATAAGGTTATTAGTTTTTAAGGTTAATTTTAGGTCGTTTTATTTTAATTTTATGTAGTTTAGGTTTAATTTTAGGTAGTATTTAATTTTAGGTTAAAAAGTTGGTAGGTCTTATAGCAGCAGGACAGCCCGAAGTTAAAAGGCCAGATCGAATTCTTTCGACCCCAGGCCACCATATCTTCCAGCTTTGCCATCATGACATTACGTCGGATGAACTCATCTACTGCGTTGCCACCAGGTTGCGGTGACGCCGCTTCATTAACGGACTGGAGTTCCCAGTTCATAGCTTGAATTCCTTCCTATTGACCACACCACCGGGGCCAGAAATTGTATTGAGCTCGCGCTTTTGAGTTTCTGTGCGCCAATCCAGGGCGCCGATTCGCCACAGATAGAACCTGTCAGCTTCACTTTTTAAAATAGGGAAAAAACTTTAGTGTAAAGAGCGGGATGTTGAAATGGGAAAAGCCCCTTTCATATACGGAGTAATTTATGTTCGTTTTAAGTTTTAATGTCGCTCCAAACTTTTAGTTAAAAAACTTTTTATTTTTTTGTTTAATTTCTGAACGGTTTTGAATTAATACATGTTTTGATTTTAAACAAAATTAGCATATTAATTTCTTTGGCTAAATGGCTTTCTCTTAGTTTTGATCGGACAATCTTGAGAAAAAAAGGGGTGGACCCATTCGTAAGATACCTCGATTTTCACGTTTTCCAAGAATTCTGGTTTGCCCCCCCCCAACTACCTTCAATGTCACCGGATCTGGTCGGGATTAAAAATAAGTTCTAAAGCAAAAGATCCTTCTAGATATCAAATTTCATTAAGATCTGATCATCCGTTCGTAAGTTGAAAATACCTTATTTTTTCTAATTTTTCCTAATTACTCCCCCCCCCCCCCCCACCACCCCACGCGACCGATTCCCTGCTGCTTCTCCGGGCACCCTTGCGTCACCGTTCCCTTAATTGTCTTGACCCCCCCCCCCAAAAAAAAAAGAAATCTTGAATTCACTCTTACCTAGCCCAGGACATAAATTGACCAAAAATTAGCTTCAAAGAAACAGATTTCCCTAAAAAATCTCCTGGTACTTCCCCTACGGACCAGGACTGTATGCAACCCATTCCCCATGGGTAAATTCATCGTGTTGTCCGTGTTTTAGTCTAAAATAAATATAAAGCTATTTTTTTTTAACTGAAAGTACAGAGCGACAATAAACTTAAAACGAACAGTAATTACTCCGTATATCGCCAACGGGGCGATCGCCGAGACCGGCACGGTGATGCTGCTGTCAGGGGCGGACAATCCGACGACGCTGAATTTCCTGCCGGAAAACCACATCATCGTACTGGATGCAAAGGACATCAGCGGCGACCTGGAGACTGTCTACGCGAAGCTCCGGCGCAAATTCGGCAAAGGACTGATGCCGCGCATGATGAACCTGATATCTGGTCCGTCACGCTCCGGGGACGTCGAACAGAAGATCGTGCTCGGCGCACATGGCCCGCGGTCGCTGCACGTTATCGTCGTAAATTATTTATGCAAAAATGACAAATATTCTTACCTCTTTTTGCAAAGTTTATTGACTTTGTAGTGAGAACCTTATGCATTTGCCTTGGGACTTGAGACACCCCCAGATACAGCCCCACAAGTTACACAATGAATCTTATGCCTTCTCATATTTTCTTCTGTTCTGCTTGTTATTGACTTTTTCCAAACTCTGGGCCAATCTCTCCTTATTAGTTTCGAATACGTTTTTTTTTGGCTGAAACTAAAATTTTACTAAATGTAAACACATTCTGACATGCAAAAAAATTAGTTCTTTTCCAAATTTTTGTCAAAACTAAGATAAACCTGCATAATTCAAATATCAACAGAAACAGATCAGTTTTTTTTTGATGACCAGGATTTTGAAGAAATTACATCTCTGATGGTGGATATTATACACCTTTTTGAAACCAGAATCATGTAGGGGCTTTTACTCTTTAAATTTTAAATTTAGTCTTAAATTTAAGTCTTTAAATTCTTTTAATCGGAATGAGGGAAAAGCTAAGTAAATCTCCTTTCAGGAGACAATATGATGGTGAAACCTCTCTACTACTCTTTTGTTACTTTTTTATGAGTCAGAATTTTTCGGGGAAAGGATTGGGGGTTCAAACCCGGTAACCCCCCTCCAGACACGGCTTTGCACGTACCCTCTTTGGATTTACTATATCTGAAATATCAAAGCTACTTTTTGTTTGACTAGATTACAGAGTTAATAGTTGTTTTTTTGTCACTTCCAGCCGCGGAGAATATTTCCAATCCCTTAGTTCTGGCTGAGATAATACCAGAACATCAATTTAATAACTATGAGAAAGAAAGAAGACTTTCCTGCTCTGTTTCTTCTACGGCCTGCAACGCCGTAAACGCGCCGCCATGCTCGCGTCACTCGCGCTCCTTGTCCCGGCCGTCGGCGTGTACCTGCTCGCCCAGAACGTCACCACGCCACGCGAACAACTGCTCGACGCCACGCGCGATCTCGTTATGGCGACCGCGCCGCTCGACGCCACGACGCTCGACCGCCTGCTCGCGCCCGAGGTCGTCGTCACCGGGCCCGACGGCGCGGTCTGGGTCGATCGCGGCAACGTCCTGCCACGCGTCGAGTCCGCCCTGCGGCCCTGAAACAGGCAAGAAAAGACGTGAGCTAAGGATGGATGGAATAGGAAACATGTGTCCTCCTATGGACCACCATAATGCACCAATGTATATTGGAAGAACAGGTATGCTTAACATTTTTGTATTTCAAACCTCACTGTGTTTAATAATTTCAACCCTGGTGCTGTACTTCTTTTCAAAATTCATTTTTAAATAGTATCAACTGCATGATTTACATACAAATTAAAACAAGATTAAATTCCTCATTAATTTCGATGCTAATTAGGAAAGTTTAATTTGAGGAGAGAATATATCTGTGGTGGCTATACAAGAAAATAGTAAATAGTTGTTTTTTTTTTTTTAAATCTAAAATTGTTTGGCGAATAAATGGGATAAACATCGTCAAGTTTCCTAACTTTGCAGAAGGGAGCGGGGACGGTAGAGAGGTGCCGTAGTACCAGCCGTACTTTTGTACTTAAACTGCTGGGGATAGTTGTACCGGGTCCCACACTTCCCGTTTTATTAGAAAAGTGAGAAGTTGGTAACAACTTATCCCCTACTGGAACATTTACTAAAGTGGGCAATGTGATTTTTTTTCTTTGTTACTGAAGTTATCAGATGCAGTGATCTGGCGTTGCCAATAGCAAAGAGCCATAAAGTTTCAATGCATAGCTAGTACACATGGCAATGGGGTTTGGTTTACCGGCTTCTAAGTGCTGTTTCTGAGAGGTTCTTTGGGGGGTTTTGAATAGTTTATGGCACGAATAAGAGCAAAATATTTAGACTGTATTTGCCTAATATCTTCAATTTTTCAACATACGTAGCTATTACCCTCGAAAACTAAAACTTCTGACATAGGAAAACAGCGCTAATTTCTGTTCGTTTTAGGTTTGATTTGATTATTCAGTGTAATTTATTCTAGTTTTGTGCCTTATTTGTTGCTTTATAATGATTCTATTCGTTTTCTGTTTGAACTATTATTTTACTCTATATCTGCTTGTCTTTTGTTTAATGTAGCTCTTCGCTTTTTTTTTTTTTTTTTTTAAAAATTTTTTTTAAAAAAAAAAAAATTTAAAAAAAAATTTTTTTTTTTTTTTAATTTAATTTTTTTTTTTTTTGGCTAATAAATAAAATTTTTAACTTTTTTTTGGTTAGTCTTTACTTCTTACTCTGCTACCTGATATATGTGTTTTGAATATTGATCAAACAGTTTGTGGTAATCAACTGTAAGCAACTCGACCCAAGAGGCACTAAAACACTAAATAAGAGCAACTACAAAACAAAAAAGAGCTGTTTTTGTTTTTGATAATCTGCTTGGATATCTCTTCTGAAATATCTCTTATCACAAGATACATGTATCTCTTCTCTTCTGCAACAAAATATGTATCTCTTCTTATCCTGCTGCTTTTTAAAACTTGTTCAAACAAAGAGTAGTGTGCCCCATATTAGGATCAACTGGCCTAGATCATGAAACTGCTGTTCTACTGACAATCAGGATTGTGAGCTCATACTGTAACCTAGATTGCAAATCTAGCAATCTAAAATTTGCAAATCTAAAATTTGCAAATCTAAAAAATATTGCAAATCTAAAATTTGATTGGTGTTAGTCTGTAGTTTACTCAAAGGAAACACTCTAAAATTCAGAAAATAACTTTCAATAAACCTAATATACTCATTTATGTATCATTCCTAGCATAGCCTAGAAGCACATCAAAACTAATCCAACTTTTGCTTGTTTCGTCTCCTTTTGTGTTTTCATTAAGAGCCATGTTCTCTCTGATAGATCAATTTCCATTTTTCGTATATTATCTTAATAGCATACATATTATGAGATGCACCTTGGACATCTACAAGGAGTCACACACCAATATTCGTGGTATCTTCCTCTCGTCAGCAAATCTTCTCACTTGGGTTTCAGGAACGTGTTGAGAGAGCAGAGGTTAGATTGAAGTGCCCAGCCTAGACTATTCTCGAGAGTTATATGGCAACAGTAACATGTCTCAAAATTTTGATCAGATTTTTTGGGATAAAAGGTGGGTAGGGAGGAAGTTAGTTGCCCTCCTATTTGTTTTGTCACTAAAAAAGGGTATTAAAACTTTAGATTTCTGTTTGAATATAGCCTCTACTGATCTTCTAGGACCTGAGGTTCGAAACGATCACCTCTTTGGAAAAAAATCTTTCTGGCAAAAGAACGAAAGGCAAAGCAAAAAATCAAAATGTTTTTAGATAGGAGCTTAAACCCTCTACAGTAGGGTTCTGTGACATGCTGAATTTGATTTAAAAGAAATCAACCTGAAAAGAAGATATTTTTCTTTTCTTTTCAAAGTTGCTCCTATTTGTGTTACTTTTTCTGCTAGGCTGGTGGGGAATGGTTTGGTTGTCCTTGACGTGATGGTAATATTTGATAATGGATAGAGGAAATGGCGAAAATTCACCATCATAGGTTAAATGAATTTGAGCGAAATTCTCTTTTGTTTCTTTCAGTTTTCCAAAATATTATTGCTAATGGTAATGAAGATTATTGCAATATATTAGATGTACCAAAAAATTTATATTTCTCATTTCAAATCAAATGAGACCATCTGAAGTTTATACAATCACCAATTTCATAAAAACCTTGTATGCCCCCAAGGCATGACTTACAACCTTATCCCCAGGGCACTGGAGGGTTGTGTCAACCATAGAGGCATTGTTATATGTTCTTTGGACTACTTTGAGCAAAATCGCTATCTCACAATTTTAATCAGATTCGATTGATTAAGAGGGGTAGTTGGAGGGGGGGGCTAAATGCCCTCCATCACTTTTGAATTAGAAGGAGACTAGAACTTCCAATTTTTAACCAGCAATTGTCTACAGACAAACAATTTACTTTTATTTTCATTGTAATAATAATCTTCAGTCTCCCAGTTGTATTCAAGTTTTTGCATGCTATAATGCCTGTCGGGACTTATAAGTCCCGGCTACAGATCTCCATGGTAACGTCAGAATTTTCAAAAGAAAATTAAATTTTGGTTAACCATGAGGCCACAAGAGAACAACTAGTAAGTAAAATTTCTTGTAGATAAACAATTTGATATGGTGGTAGACAAAGGGTTATAGTGTAAAGGAGTGTCTGACCAAATAGCACGAGTTGAAAAATGGTCAGGAATAAGAAGAACAAGTTTTTTCAACTGAAAAAAGGAGCAACATTAAAACCCAAAACGAACAGAAATTATAACGTAGTCTATATGAGGGGCCTGTCCCTTCTTCGTTCCTCACTCTACACACTAAAGTTTGACTTTGGGAACGACTCCTGAAACATACGGGTCGATGAATCTGAATGAGAAGTATTTTCAAAGAACTTTCAGAGTTCAGTGTAAAGTGCGAGTGATGAGGGAAGAACAGCCCCCTTCATATACGTAATAGTACTGTTTGAGATATGGTTAGTTAGTCGGGTACAGAAAACGACCGAAAGGCAATCTCTCTGGAAAACATCTAACTCATCCTCCCCCGTCTTTTGGAGTGCCCACTCTCCAGAACCATACCTGACCACTTTCATCCTTGTTGCTGTAGTCTGTCTGGAATCCCTTCCCACAGCAAGTTAAGGAAGCAGAATGTCTGCCTCGACTGAAACGTTGAAAAAAGTCCTTTATTATGCGATTAAATATATCATGTTTGACTGAGCGGCGAGGCGAAAGATGAATAGGGCTGTATTTTAAGATTTGTTTCATATTTTTATTATTTTCTTGAATTTATTCCTGTCCCACACAGGGTATTTCATGGGGGTTTTCGAACCTCCTTCCATTCCCCTCAATTTCAGAAGGCTTTTAAGTTTGGCTTTCTTTGAATTGGACCAATTTGGTTTATATTTTGAACGTTTTTAACCTATATTTTTTTTCTGTATTTTAAGATTTAGGTCATATTTTTATATTATTTTCTCAGGTGTATCCCACATATCCCACATATGTTTTTCACGGTTGTTTCTGAGAGCGGTCGAATGATTCGTGAAGCACCCGTTGGGGTAAAAAGTCGATTTCGACTTCTACTAAGAGAATGGAGAATGAATAACCAAGAATTGACAAATTTGAATGAATCATCGATATGTGTGACAAAGGAAATGAGTCAAACAATCAATACGACGACTATTGAGCAAGAAGAAAAACCTGTCGAAACTCAACCAGCAGTTAAACGTGAAGTGATGTATTCAATTGATCGAGAAATTGAACTCGAATTTTTCAAGAATGAACGATTTATCATCTATTTTAACGAGTTCAGAGCATAGAACATATAGTGAACTGGACAAATGCTATATATATATATATCCATAACAAGAATAAGGACCTTAACGAAAATAACGAGAATAAGAATAGCCTTGAAATGAGTACGCTTAGGCCAGCCAGGCGGCTTGGTTCTAAGACACTGGCACAAGCTCTAAAAACGTTTGCCGTTCCGGTAGTGGCTCGGTCATATTCGATTGTTAGCATGCGAGCTTTATGGAATGTAGTGAAAAGTGATGAAGAGAGAGCTGAAGATGGAATTGCTTTGAAACGAAGGGTGTAAAAATTAATTCAACAGTACTATGTGTTTCGAGATTTTCAAAAAGTCGCATGTTGTCAACACTTTGTTCTAATCATTTAAGAATGACTCCTGAGACACAAGGGCCTTTTAATTAGAATAATAAGCTGTTTTAAAAGTTCCTAAATAAGCGTAAAGGGTGAGGTATTGAGAAGAGGGCGATCCCTCTCATATACGTAATAATTTCTGTTCAATTTAAGTCTTAATGTTGCTCCTAGTACACATAAGGTACTTGTGAAACCTACAGCCTTGTGGCTAGTCGGACATCTGGCTGCCACCGGAGATTTCTCGGATGCGGGATTGCGGCGGGCGATTGTCTTTGGGTCTGTCATGGCGTCCTTTAATGTCGAAGCCTTTAGTCTTGACCGTTTGCGCGACCTAGACTATAAGGAGGTAGAAACCCGCTTTAGAGAGTTTAAGCGACTCACGCATTTCGAGGACCTGTCATAAGAATGGCCCTGGGTTTGGGCTTCTTCTCATACATTTACATCACACGGAATTGGTTATGATGATCAAGAGAGGTGAAAACTGCATGCGCGATCCTATTGGGAATAATTTATACAAGAAGTGCTATAAAAAGTCATATCTTGGAAACAGCAATATCCTGCTCATATAAACTAAAGTTGGAGGCACAGGCAAATAAAGCAAATACATTTAGACAACAAAAGAAATAAATAAAATAAAACCGAGTTCTACCTCTACATAGCCCTTTTACTTATAAAAGTAATTCAATTTTTTTTTAAGAAACTACCAGAAAAAAATCCTTAGAATCCAAGACTCCTATGGAAGAACCTGAGGCTCTCGCAAAAACAACTGAACATATTTAATCTGTATTCTTTTTAACTTTTCTTTCAGGCCTTTTCCTTTTCTTTCCTTCAATGATGAGCCTTTTCCTGATGTCATATTTCTATATATATAAAAATAAGTTGTTTGTTTGTGTGTTGACTGAAGTCATGTTTGTGTGTCAACTGACGTCATGTTTGTCGACTGAAGTCATTATAAGGATTGAGCATTATTCCGTCATGAAGTTGTATATCGACTGACGTCATGTTTGTCGACTGACGATATTACAGAACAGGACACCGGGACACAAATTACGAACGGGACGGTGTCTGAAGCCTAAGAAAGCGTCTATCAAGGTCTAATTTTTCTGACTTTTGGTAAGAGGTTCTTCAAGTCAACATGGAAAGGTTTACTGTTGCGCAGAAGAACATTACTATCGATTATATATTGTTGCACTCAAATTGCAGCGAGGGGAATTTAGTAAATATTTACAGAGGAAGAGGAGGTGTCTGAAGCCTAAGAAAGTGTCTATCAAAGTCTAATTTTTCTGGCTTTTGGTAAGAGATTCTTCAAGTCAACATGGAAAGGTTTACTGTTGCGCAGAAGGGTGGACGTCGACATCGAGCTCAACGCAATGAGAGACCAGCCTCTCTGTGCCATGTGACTTGACGAAGGGAGGACTTCCCTCCGGCCCGTCATCTATCCAAAGCCCATTGAAGTTAGAAAGAATCATTGAGAGGAGAGGATCATCCTCGGAGGTCACCTAGCTCAGTTGGTAGAGCGCACGCCGCGAAGGCGTGGGTCACCGGTTCGTTCGACGGTGTTGACATATTTTCTATTTCTCTAGTGTTCTTTTCAAATAAGAATTGTTTATTAAACGGAACACATGATTTCGAAATATATATTTTGATCACTCCTCCCTCATTCAATGTATTCACGTAAACATTGAATGTTTTGACTTGGGCCTAAATACTATATTTAATTTTCAACTGTATCATATTATATTTTAAACATTATTAATACAACGGGTCCATCAATTATATTTTTGAATTATATTATGCCTCTCCCCCCTCCCCAAGCTTGCTAGTGGAACCTTAAGTTTTTGGTTTGTTGTTGCTGAACCGTCTGTTTTATTATCGTTGTAATCTTATCTTAATTGATAGATCACAGATGACCCAAAGGTGTATTTTAAAGTGTTATGTCACGAACTGGTGTATCATGAGAAAATAAGGAAAAGAAACTCAATAGGATTGTCAACAGATGAAGAGGACCAAGCAAATTTTGATACATGACACCACAAATCCGGGAGTTATTTTCGGTGTCCCGCGAAAGATTGCAGATTTGACGTACAAATTTTCTGTACATTGCTGTACAAATGTTTTGTTAAAACACGTCGTATATTTGATGATTTAAAAGAAAATAATTGACTTCTGAGCTTCAATGAGCATCGTTCGCGGCCCCGATTGTGATCTGTGAGGCCGGGTTGTTGGACACCCTCGGCGAGGCGCTGACCGACGGCCCCGAGGTGGATCGGGTCGTCGTGGCGAACGGCGATGCCGCATCCGACGTTCCGGCCCCGACGGTGAGTTGGGAGGATTTCGTCGCCGACCAGGATCCGGCGCTGGCGGCGGCCACCGGCAACGAGATCCGCTTTGACGGGCTGATCTCCACCACCGGCGCCGAGGCGGTGCGGATCGACGGCATGCGGTACCAATCGAACAGGTCGGGATAGCGCATCTAATCTTCGCAATGAAGCTAAAGCTTCCCGGTTATAATAAAAAAAAAATAATCTTGAAGCCAAACCTTATCTTCTAACTCAAGGAATAGTTCATCTCGTTCTTTCAAAAATTCCACCGAAGCAGGAAACTTTTCAAAACATTGCAAATCCGTGCCTAAACTAAGCCAACGAACTTCTCTATTTAGCAATTAGCTTGCATTGTAACTCTTCAGTCAAAGTCCTGAATCAACGTTTGTATCCTTAGTAGGTAATCGGTTTCACATTCAACATGAAAATGAGAATATGTCCATAAATTTTTACGTGAAACTTCATTGCAGCCCTAACTTGGTATTTTTGTCATAGTCACCTTTTCTTTATAAGTGAAACTGTAAAATCAGATTAGATGCCTCAAAGATTGGAATCTAAAAATAAAAAAAGTGTTTTCTTTTTATTAGTATTGTTTTTATCTTTAGGTACGGTAATGTTTACCAGGATCTCACTAGATTAGATGACGACATTACAAGACACAGCAGAGAAATTGGTCAGTTGGATGCTGCAATTCATAGAATGGAATATGAAATCCCCCTCCTCATATACAGAGCAATTTCTGTTTGTTTGAAGTTTTAATGTTGTCCCTTACTTCTAGTTAAAAAAACTTATTTTCATTAATTTAGTTGATTCTTTTAGTTTAACTTGACTAGTTTGGTATATTTTTAATAAGAAGTCTAATTATTTAAAAGTTGTATGTTAGCCAAGACATGTGGGAATATATTCTCTGTTGACTCTGTCAAAAGGTCATGTAAAAGTCTTGATAAAAGACTAAGGACAAACCAGATATTTAATCATACCTGGTGCCATAAATTCTGATGCGTCCGCTTGACAACAGCAGTAGTAGTAGTAGTAGCATTAGAAATAATAGTAGTAGCCTAAGCTTTAGTGGCAGTAGTGGCAAAAATAGTAATAGTTGCACTATGAGTAGATTGAGTAGCATTAGGGCGCAAATATTATCTTTTGCTCAGTTCAACATCCCTTACAACAAGCCCTGTTGGTGTCGACTTCACACACCAAACAGTCCCTAAGATATTCCTGTTAAATCTTTTTGACACTTAAAATAATTTTAATTTCATACCCTTAGGCATAGTTATAGGGCACAAGAAAAATGATAAAAAAAGGAATGACAAATGATCTTAAACTAGATATACTGAAACTTTTTTAATTAAAAATTCCTCTTTACTAGCTAAAATTTTACATGCGTCCAAACCTTTTTTTTGGTTTATGATCAGTTAGTATCCCAATTAACATAAAAATTACTATAATAAGAAAAAAATGTTTAAGTGCGATAAGCTCAATTTTGATTTAAAAAAAGGAAATGTATAAAATAAACGTTTTTACCAGCTAAGGTATTATGTTTATCTAGATCCAAAATCCGGTTGTTTCAAGTTTAAATCAAGGGACGAAAACCAAATCTTCCCTTGAAACAGGCACGTCAATTGGGTGAAAGAGGGAGAGGGAGGTTGTTCAATTGAACCTACTCGTTCAATTTCTTGTGGTTTTCCAGCTAATCAGAATAATAACAATTAAGACGAAATAAACGTATTACAACGGGCACAACTTACATCTAAGACAATGAACGTTTTGTTTAGAACATTTTTGTGAAATATAGTTGCCGTTTTAAAAGATAGAACAATGATGTTCCAGGCGGAATAAGGGCCAAAACCTCAAAAAAATAAAAGATTTAACTGAGATATATGGGGAAAATTAGAAAATCAGGGGATTATCTGAGGGAAATATCCTATGTATCATCTTATGAAAATAGGGGAGATAAAAACTCAACGATTCTATTTATTTGGCTATTTTTTACTAGAAAGCACACATCAAGGTAAAACTCAAGGGGGGAAACTCAAAATATACACGGTTTTCGCAATTTCTAGTGTTTTAAGCAAAATTTCCCCTATTTTCACAGTCCCTCTTCCCAACAAAAATTATCCTTGGGCACACTCGCGTCACGCCCCAGCGAGCGAGTTGTTCCACCAAGCCCTGAGCCTCGTGCAACGAAGCCGCCAATCCCACACACGACACCTTCCCGAACACTTCGTCCGCACCACCCAACGCATCCGCCAACTCATCCACAGCTTTCACATAAAGAAACCGATGTTGGCAACTCGTCTGAAAACGTGCCTCGTTGTCAAAGATCACGGTCCATGCGGTTGTCTTCTCACTCGCCCAAAGCAAAGTCCCCTTATCGTTGGCCGCCCGTATCTCATACAGTCGGCATGCCTCTTTTTCGGTATTTGCGTTGGAAAAATTGGCAAGCTGACAAAAATGATCAAAATGGCTCCAATTGATCTTAAAAAATCAATTCCCCGTCTAGTTTCCATCAAATGACGCCACTGAAAGCAAAAAATATTTAAAGTAAAGATAAAAACTTAATAATTCTGACACCCTATGAAAACTAATAAATATAGTAGAACATAATAGTACAGTCTTCATTTACATTGTATGGGGCAGTCATGGATAATTCCATGACTGTGTATTTTCAAGTCCCGTGGGTCTATTTCTAAGTGCTCATTTTTGGGAATTTTCAATCATATAGATAGGCTCTGAAGAAAGACCAAAATGCCACACTGGACAAGCAAACTTGAGTATTGGCAGAATAAAGAACTATAAAGTCAGAGAAGGTCCTTAGGAGGGCAAGAAAGTTTTAGAGGAAAACGAAATGGGAAGCTTGTTTGAGGATGTTTTGAACATGGGCATCCCACTTCAAGTCAGCAGTAATTGTCACCCCAAGCTTCTTTGACAAAGAAGCCTCCTGTGTGACATTGCCAAGTAATGTCATAAGTGTGATTAGATTATTTCAATAAATTGGTATACAACAGTATTTTTGAAGAATCAAGCCTTCCTTCAGCTGCTACATATGTTAATTAAGATCTCTATGAATACGGATGTATTTGTTCATTAATCTCGGGGGCCAAGTATCTTGCTTAGTAGTTCTAATCTACTTTTACCATTTCATGTGGACATTTATGATTGTTATATGAAAGTGGTATAGCTAGAATTCTGGCTATTTCAATGTGCTTTATTTGATTTGATTTTTCAGCTGACTTCATTTTGACGTAGTTGGCTCATAACTTTTGATGAGTAAAATTAAAATTGATGCAGCTTCTTCATTTGAAATCAGGACAACCATCTAATTCTTTTGATGTATCTATTGGTGTCAAAATTTTCATTTTTTAGAGTTTCGGTTACTATTGAGCTGGGTCGCTCTTTACTTACAGTTCGTTACCACGAAGTATTTGATCACCCAGCTTAAAACACTTTTTGGCAAAATCTATTTTGTATATTTGAAAAAAGTAAAAATTATATTTTTTTATATAATCTTTTTTCGCACGAAAGGAAAGAACGAGTTTCTTCGCGCGACCGACATCGATCGCCCGAAGATCCTCGATCTCACGCACGACCCTCAGCTTCTCACCGCCATGCTCCGCGTCACCGCTCTCTACCCGGATGAGATCGCGGCGATGAAGAAGCACTTGATCCTCGCGACCAAAGACATCGCCGACTCGTTCATCCGTCGCGAGATCTACAACTTCGCGCCGGTCTTCCTTCGCTTTCATCGCGGGAAGTACAAAGAGCTTCGCGAACTCCTGCAGAAGGATCTCGACCACCAGGTCAAGTCCGGTGGTGGTTTTTCTTCGTGAAACATGATACATGTTGATTTTTGTTAATGAAACCTGTTACATGTGAATTATTTATTCGGGAAACTTAATGTATCTTGATTTATGTCTTCGAGAAATCAAATTTCTTTATTTCTTCTTCATGAAACTTCTTGCATGTTGATTTGTCTCTTCTTGAAACATGTACATAGATTTTTTTTACAGGTTAAACCGGTATCGTTTATTGAACTTGTTGCGAGCTGATTTTGGTTTGTGAAACTTAATTTATCTTGATATTTATCTTCGTGAATAGCTAAACATGTAAAAATCAGAGCCATACCAATCATCATACGAATTGATATGTTGACACGAAATATCACAAACAGGGTAAAACTAAAATTTAAGACATTGAAATATCCAACTATATGTACAAAAAAATAGCTTCAAGTTCAAATTAAAGAAAAAAGCTTTAAAGCCAATAACAAATAAAAAAATAATGAACTAAAACAAATAAGTACAATTATTGAAGAGTGAGTGTAGTATTAAAAATATTGACAAACCAGGGAATATAACTATTTGCGTAACGCATTTGCCGATGTCCTTTGCGGCGGCACTGGAACCCCTGCGAATGGCCAACCGCATGAGTGGTAAAGAGCTGTACCAATGGCACTTTTATGGCCTTGATGACGAGCCGGTGTATGCCAGTAATGGCTTGCCCTTTACGCCGACCCGTTCAATGAAAGATGTGGATAACTTGCACACCATGCTGGTAGTGGCGGGGATCGGTGCTCACCATGTCGGTCAGGATAATTTTCTCAGCTGGCTCAGAGGTTTAGCACGTAAAGGCATCAATGTGGGTGGCACCTCGACGGGCAGATACAGTAAAAATAAAGCACATGCAGCTCAAGGTTTCAAATGCCGGACGCAAGGTAAATAATGCATTTAGATAGTAACTGGATTGCCATTTCGTGCTTAAAAAAAAGTGTCTCATGTCTACACTGAACATATCGTGCAATCGGAACATACCATGACACTAAATCTCTTGCTCTCAAAGACTTTGCATGCTGGTTCCAAGCTTGTGCAGCAAATATGAGTTGCCCGGCTAATTCTCCAACACAAGTTAGGCATGACGCTGCACATGTTTCTTTTTCGAGTTTTCCTACGAGAAATTTCTTCATGGAAAGATTCACCCACGTAACTTGTAACCAAATAACTAGCGTTATTTGCGGAACTAATTTTGTAAGGCGTAGTAACAAAATGACCAAAGAAGTCGAAACTATTTTTATGAAAAATGAAAGTCACAAGTTGAGCAATTTTCAACTGACTGAAATAAAAGAAGGAAAATATCTTTAAAAGATATTCGTAATAATTTATGTTCGTTTTAAGTTTTAATGCTATTCCTTAATTTCAGTTGGAAATTTTTTATTTTTTTTTCTTAATTTTGAATTTTCATTGTCTATAACTCGTCTACTGTCGTTAAAGGAAAATACCTTTTATGCATGGGTAGCACTCATTTGTCCCCTTTTTTTTCTTTTTCACTGCTAGCAGGGCATTAGAACATCCTAGAGAGCTGTTCAAGGGCTAATTTGAATTAAATAGCTATATCTAAAGCCTTTAGCACTGGGTTCTGTAGAATATAACCTGGAATTTATTGGAAGTATGATGATTATTTTGTTATATTATTTGTAATACTACTACTAATAATAATGTTACATTATTACTTATTATTTGGTAAATGACGACTTATACGTAATGACGACATGGCTGCCTGTCCATCGATTATTCTTTATGGTTGATTGTGTATGTCTATACTGTTTGACCCATGTGATTGTATGGCTGAGCAGGGTTAAGGCCTCATTCAAGTGCTGGTCTATATTAATCACTAATTTAGAAAAACTGTCTTCTTTTTCTCCTTCTGTCTCCTTTTTTTTTAATGTGTTTGTGCTGTTGCATTGGTGATTTCTCTTTTCGTTATATATACTTATATATATATTGTTTCTAATCCTCATTTGTTTACGAAGCATCAATGCTGATCATCATTATATCAGCCCACTATTCAATTTTATAAAGATGTATCTCTAGGGAATGGGAGGCTTGTTTTGAGTTTTCGTGCTTAAAGATGGTTCAGTTTGGTGTGTTATCTCCGGGAAAGCGATGCATGGGGCTTGCAAAGTTATCTCCCATGTAATTTTTCCCATTTCATTGTCGAATATTTTTCCGGGGAGATTCTGGAATAAAACCATAGAAAAGCAAAAGCATTAAATGCAAAACAATTTTTTTTTTCACGATTAGTTGACCTGTTGATCCGCCTGGGGTCTAAAATTGGAGATGGTGGAAGAAAATGCTAGTTTTCCGAATCAAGCTTCATGATCCCCATATAACAGGCTGAAGAGGAGTAATTAATTCAACAGTCTTAAATATCGTTCTGTCATTCCGACATAGGCCTTATAGTAGTACAGTCTGTACAGTACAGATTGCCTAAGTATGATGGCCTGTGTTTACATTTGCTAAACCATAATCTATCAAACACTTGTTAAGTCTTCTTCTTTTTATTTATTGTAAATGAATAAATAACCTTTTGAATTCTTCCAATTCTGAACTTATATTTATTTTCAATTTCCGTGTTATCTATTTTATCTTTTTATTTTTATCTAGTTCGTTTCGTTCAAATTTTTGCTCAGAAAATGTGTTGAACTGTTTGATTCCATTCATTCTTTTTTCAATGTTGTTACTGAAAAAATATGTTAAATTTAATTAAAAACGCATATATCTGACCCTTGGGACATCTGATCGACGCCACGGAGAATGTTCCAGGAGAGTTTTCCAGGAGGAAACGCCTAACACTAGTCTCTTTTGTATATATGTATAAAAAAAGACAAAATGCATAAGAATGTTCAACGAATTTGAAAAAATAAGTATGGTCAATGAAGATAAGGTCACTGTCATTTGTATAATAAATGGTTCAAAATAAAAAAAATAAGGCAATTTAACCAATGGTGTCCATTAGCAGAGAGGGTATTTTGTTTTAGGTTGTGTTTCCCCTGTAGAGTTTGGAAATACGTTTCCTTAGTATTTTATTCAAAAATTCCTGTTTTTTGGGTATTTTCATTGAAAAAATAAAATTCCTCCCTCTATCATGTCTCAGAGCTCTTACTTTAAATTATGGCCAGATCAGGTGACATTGGATGGGGAAACCTAAAATCTTGGAAAATGCTTAGAGTGGAGGGATTGGGATGAAACTTAGTGGGAAAAATAAACACAGGTCCTAGATACAGGATTGACACAAACTGAATGAATTCACTCTCTTTTGGGGGGAGGGTTAATTCTGAAAAATTAGAAAAAAATGAGGTACTTTTAACTTATGAAGGAGTGATTGGATCTTGAATTTCATTGGACGAAATTTCATATTAGAAGGATGCATTCATTTCCTACTACTTCTGCGCACGTCGCAGATGATGGTTCTTTCTGATAAGTCGTCATTGCAGTTTCGGCGCTTAAATGAATTCTTTTTTAAAGAATCATCATTGTAGTTGTTGTCATTATCACCATCGTCACCACCGCAGCCGCCGAATGATCATGATCATCATCGTAGTCATTACCTACGGCAGCAGGTGGGGAACCTAACCTTGGAACGGGTCCATTGTAGTCCGAACATTTATGTGATTCATAACTTTTTAAATGCCACCGAACTGGATCAATAAAGGATAAACGAAATTGCAGTGTAAAGGGTGGATTAATTAGGGGCTTTAGGGGGAACCTTTCTGTTTAAATTTTAAAGACACGACAAAAGAATTTAGGCCACTATACAGGGGGAAACTATAAATAGTCAAAGATTTTTTCGAAAATTTGTTAGGCGATAAAAGATTTTAACCTCGTATTATTCTATTATAACACTTCCCGTGGGATCAGGAGTGGCTTATTAATGTGTATTATGGCATCGCTCACTATGAATCATATGTGTGCATTCAAGCGGCCTGGGATGGTCACGTTCTCGACGTGCGAGACGTACCCGGCGGCCGAGAAGGTGACGTCGTAGTTGCCCGGCTCCGGGATCACGTCGAAGCGCCCGAAGGGACCGCCGCTCGAGAAGTTGCCGTTGAGGGGCGGGTTGACGCCGGCGAAGGTGATCAGCGTCGACACGGGCGCCCCGGTGCAGGCGTCGGTCGTGTGGCCGGAAAGCGAGATCTCCCGCTCCACCATGAACTGGACCGAGCCGAACAGTTGTTGGGCCTCGGTGACCGCAGCGGCGTAGGCCGGCTGCAGGGGGTAGATTGCTTCCCCCACGCTTTTTTCCCTAATCATTTCCGATAAAACTTGAGATGGCTATTATTTTTAGAAATAGTTCAAAGGTCTGATAACAAACACTCCAATGTCAACATATTTCCACAGGGCCCAGGGGCAGGTATCGTAAGTTGTGTCCCGGTTTTAAATATGTTTCTTATAGAAAGGTTACTCGTATAAACATCATCAGAGAGGGCTCATTTGATTGGAAATTAAATGTTCTAGTTCACTTTTTCAGAGTCAAATGTGATCAGGGGGTAGATCTGGTTTTGAGGTTATCCATGGCCTGGTGGACCGCATCATGACTTTGGTGGAAGTCGCACCAGAAGCTTCGTACATTACGAATTCGGCGAAGACAGAAGAAGAACAGTACCGCGTTAGCCGAGAAGGGTGGTTTTACACGATTTCCGAGCTCGATGAGAAGGATCCGAGCGCGGAGTTGAGGCGCAGGTTTCTCCGTAGGTGTCTTCGCTGCTCGAACGGTCTCGTCGGTGGGAGGAAACTCGACCACGAAACTTGCTCCGCCCAGATTTGATGCCTCGATTGTTTTCTAGAACACAGATAGGTAGTCTATTGACCTAGGAAAAGGTTAAGAATAGTTATAATCAAGAAGGAGGCAGAGTCTTCAGAATGAGGGAAGCCTGTTTTACTCCAGGAGGCATAATGAAGTAAAGCCTATCCCCTTGCTTGTTTTTACTCGTTGTAGTGTCAAGTTTGATTTAATAGCCGGGTGTGTACTCTTCATTATTTCCTATTAATGATTTGAGGAAATCACCTGATAGCAATGATTCTGGAAAGTTTCAAACTTAAACTAACAAGACGTACAGGTAGATACATGTTTTGTTTTTTTTAATAGTGGACTTAAATGCCCGAGCTGTTGCAATTAAGGATACGTGGTAGCCTAGCCTTAACGAATTTGGTGTAGGGGTGGAAAACCTTAACGGTAATAGACTGTAATATTTTAGGTACAATAGTTATGATATTTGCTCATTGAATAGCCAATAAGTTATAAACTTATTGGTGAATAACTTATTGTTACAGCAAATTTTTTTGTTCGGACAGTAAATTTATTTATTCGTCATAGAACGGCTAACTTTCATATAGAACGTTTGATGGAGCAGCTTGTAGCATCTGCTTCAACCTTATCGCCAGCCCACATGCACCTGTAGTTTTGGGCCTTCCATGGCTCGAGTTGCACAATCCGCAGATTAACTGGTGCTCCAGATCTTTCCATTTCGATAATTCTTGCTCCAGTTCTGATTCCCCGACAAACCCTGCCTCTGTTCTGCCATCTCCGTCCCGTAGAGTTTCTTGGTCTCCTGATCCCGTCTCTGCCCCCGTCTCGAATCCTGCTCCTGTTTCTTACCATGTCCCAGTTCCTGATCCTGTGGTAATTTTTTTTTACAAATGCGACTGTAATTTGACTCGGACGCTCCGCCAGCAAAACAATAACAATAAAACTTGGAAAACTAGTCCCTAAGTGCTTATCATGTGAGCTAGTGAGCTATTTAGCCATTAAAGGTTTTTCTATGTCTAGTTTATTAGTAAAACACAAAAAGTCTTCAGTTTCTTGTATCTTGCGAGATTTGAGGGTTTTGGGCTTATCCAAATCTATTGTATAGGTAGTTTTCCTTGCTCAACTTTTGTATAACAAATTTAAAAATATAAGAGTACAGAAATAACAATTTTCTAAGAAAAATTGTATTTCTGTATTTCCACTCCTGTCATATCTATTTATTACACTGTCGATGTCTACCTCAATATTTCGTATTGTCAAAGAAGTTAGGCTTTGTATTGTCAAAGCAATTTGTCTTGGGCCATCTTTTGGGGTTATTTATTCATTTTGACTATTTGTACAGGTCAATCCGCTTAGTATGTCGCCAAGCCTTATCACATTACTTATTGATTATGATAATGATGAAGAGTAGGAAATGAGGATAAAGATACAACTTGTGTATGATAGATTACTTATCTCTCCTCTGATTTCTGACATTTCACTTTTCAGTCCTTTCTGCTTTCTGCCCTTTCTGTCCTTCACTTTTCTGCTTGAATGCTTGTCACAGTCGGTAATATCTGTTGAATATTCATTGCAAGGCTTTGAATTGATTCATGTATTGTTGCACTATCAGTGGATTCACGAGTGGATTCCAAATCCATATGTCTTTCTTTAGTTTTCTCCATTTAAGTTGTTAGAACAAATTAGTAAGGACCAGCCGAGGAGACAATCACATTGATAAGAATGAACCCCGAATCACAAAGGTCGCTGAATAAATAGTTGAAATTACTGAAAATATTTTAGCGTAAAGAGCAAGGTATTTTAGAGGAAACAAACCCCCTTATGTACGTAATATTTTGTGTTCGTTTTAGGTTTTAATGCTGCTCATTACTTCCAGTTGAAAAAAATTATTTTCTCATTGTTTCTTTTTAAATAAATGCCAGAAAATCCTGCACCCCTTTCATGGAAATTCCCTTCCTTCATTGTAAATTCATCCTTGGAAAGATCCTCCCACGTAACTCTGGAATGTTTACAATGCATTAACCTGAGATTAGGATATGTTGTGAAGGAGAATGGTCGATATTATCTAGATGAAATAAAACTACGTTGTCTTACTGATGATTCCAATGTGCATCTGGCAATTTTACAGGAATGTATAGATAAAGCAAATACAAGTGAGTGATTTGACTGGAATTCTCATATACTAATTTTTGTGTTGTGCTAATATATAATCACTATTATCATATAGGTGGATCATGCTAATATATTCATTTTTCCCTCCTTTTCATCGTTGTTATTTTACGTATTGGTAAAGAAAAGGGATTTTTGTAAAGTTTTGTTTCAAATTTTTCTCCTTGAAATTCAAAATTTTTGCTTGTAATTTATATATTAGACACTATTTTGCGACAAGATTTTAGAATAGTTGCGCTAAAGAAGTTTGTGTTGATGGGTACGTGAAGTACTATTCAAATAAATGGATAAAAAATCCGTATAATCTTTGGGCTTTTACAGGCCCGGACTCATTCCAACGACCATCGTTTGGCAACTTTGGATATAATTAAATATTGGTGTACTATTTCTCTCAGAGAAATTAATTCTAAAAATATAAATCATTTCTAAGAAATTAATTTCTAAATAAATTAATTTTTATCCGGCAACACAGCAGTTTGTCCGGCAATTTTTGCTGACAATAGCAACAGGCATAGAAATGGTTTGTAAGTATAATTATTTCTAAGAAATAATAAATAAAAATTAGTTCTAAGAAGATTATCGATAATTTTTCTTAGTAATAGATGCACAAGAGACAAGTGTTGTGTGTTTAAATCCTGTGTGTACTTATACAGCTCACAAAAAATATTCGCTTGACGCAACCAAAATCATATAGGGTAGATTTTGTGATTTATTATAATGTCGCTGAAATTGAATATGAAAATTGTATAAGAAAATGTATCTTTGTATTGAAACTTGTATATGAAAATGTATTTTTTTTCGTAAAAAATTGATGTATTTTAGAAATTATCTTCTGTTATATACAAAAGGCACTAGATATAGCAATTTTCTTTAAAATAAGCCATTAAACAGCTCTCTATGATTTTCCAGTGCCCAGCTAGCTGAAGAGAGATTAAAAAAAAAAACGGATAAAAAGATGCAAAAGAGCAGCATTAAAACTTAAAACGAAAAAAAATTATTCAGCTGGTGAGAGGGCTGTCCCTTCCCTAAGCCCCTGCTTTTTACTTTAAAGTTTGGTTTTTGCTCCCAATACTTGCTAAAGAGCAGGGACGAATTAAATGGGATTATTGGGGATTGAATGAGGTATTGGGGATTGTTGCCCAAAACAAAACACTGCGTCAATGGACACACTACTCTTACGAGAAGCAATATTTTTGTAAGTGCAACACTGTGTTCTGAGAGCATATTTCTAAGTTAAAGTTCGGATGCAACGGCGCTCCCACAACGCCCGCCGCCGCCGCCGCCGATCCGAAACCCCTCGTCCTCGACAACTGCGGCACCGAGGTGTCTGTGGAGGCCGCCCCGCAGCGGATCCTCACCATCAAGTCCTCGACGCTCGAACTCGCCCTGGCGCTCGGCGCCGAAGGGGGTCAGCGTGCCCTGCAGTTGCGCCGCCTGTGCGGCACTTACCCTGGCCTGGGCCGCCAGGGGCAGCAGCAGGCCGAGGGAAAACAGGACCGTACAGGTCCGTAGAAGGGTTCTGGCGTGGCGGGAGCGTTGACATTCCTCTGGTGTGGCTTCGTGGAGAGTTTAGCGTGCAGCAAGGGAAAGTGACCGTTGCGTCCCTCGATGTAATCGGGAGGTACACGCGCTTTGAACGAAAGGATGCGTACCCCGTCTATGAGATAGTCGTTCAAAATCTCGGCGAAGACTTCGGTGAGGTGGCTTCCACCGGTTTCTTGGAGTCCCCAGTTTCCGCGCCAGATACAGACAGCAACCTCCTTTCGCGCTTGGAGCCGACCGACGTAGGTGTCGACGAGGGAGTGAAGAGCGGTGCCTTGAGGAGGGAACAGCCCCTTTCATACACGAAGTAATTTCTGTTTGTTTCAAGTTTTAATGTTGGTCCTTACTTTCAGTAAAAAAATGTTTTATTTAGTTTCTAAACGTTTTTGAATTAATGTATGTTTTGATTTTGGCTCTCCACGCATGAATAATTAAAATGAAGTTGCATATTGAGAAAAAACGATTTTTAGAAAACAGGGTGGGGGAAGAGGCCTGTGCCCTCCACTCTTTTGATTACTTAAAAAGGCAATTAGAACTTTTAATTTCTCGGAAATTATTTAAGCATATTAACATTTTTAATCTGTATAATTGCAGGACCAAAGTGGGTCCGGGCCTTTGTAGTACATCACCACCATCCAAAAATATCTAGTAGAATTTTCTAGTTATAGGATAGACATGTTGTATTTTGCTTGAACCGCAAAAAAAATCAAGGATTTTGAAATCAGTTGAGTTGGATGCAGAAAAATGATCGCTACCTCTTGGCTACCCACTTAACTCACCGCTTTGCTCTTTCCCTTGCAAACAGTTTATCTGAAAGATAAGCAAACCTTCGGTCGTTTTAACTTCCCCTTTCGCTTGTGACGGTACTTGCTATGCTTCTTCGGATTCGCTCTCCCGCTCATCCTGGTCACAGCATCTCACAATGAGCTGCGGCGGGCGGTTTTCTGGCCGATTTTTCGAGTTTCTGCGAACACGGCTGGGACAAGCAAGTTACCAATTATTCTACCGACAATCACGTGAATGCATCTAGATTATTCGTCCCAGAAAAGCATTGCTTCCCGCCCATCGCCGTCATTCCGAGTACAGCCGACGAGGGAGGACTTCAGTTGGCATGTCCCATTCAGACGGCACTTCTAATGCGGGTGGTTTAACTTTGCAATCATTAAAATACTTAGACAGTCCAGTACCTCGCTGATCATACAAAATGACGTCAGCGACTTCTCTAAGCTTCATGAACGGCGGAAAGCGTTGACGTTTTGCCGTGCCAGTCGCAGAACCTCCTGGACCACCGGCCAAATAGACGATGGGGGCTCCAGGGTTTTTATTTGTAGTTGGAAATTTTACAAACTTGATCTCAATCGTTTTTGCGTCTGGATTGTTCCGATTCTCAGGCGCAGGTCGGCGACAGCCGCATCTACCTGGTGCGTGAGGGCGGCGTCTATCAGCTCACCGAGGATCACACCCTCGGCGCGTGGCAGCTCAAGCAGGGGATCATCTCCGAGGCCGAGGCCGCGCTCTCGCCACACAAGAACGTGATCACCCGGGCCGTGGGCTCGCGCGACTACGTGCAGGTCGACACTCACTGCATCGAGGTCGGTCCGGGCGACCGCTTCCTGCTCTGCTCCGACGGGCTGCACGGCTACCTGCAGGAGGACGAGATCGCGCCGATGCTGCATGTTTGTGTGTCGACTGACGTCATGTTTGTCGACTATAAATGACGACTGGGATACAGGTGGGATATATAAATGACGATGGGGACACAGGGAATGTTTGAATAGCAATCATCATCAACAAAGCTCAAGGGCAATTTTAGAATAATGAGGTATAGATCTTAATACGGATTGTTTTTCCCATGGATAATTATAGGTTGCATGTTCAAGAGTCGGTAAACCTGACAATCTATTTATATGTACAGATAATGTGACAGCGAAGAATGTTGTATATTCGCAAGTTTTCTTGTACAGAGAGAAATAACCGAATTTCCAGAGTTAATATTATGGCTTATTTGATCTTCATTTCGAGTAATACCAAAGCGTATTTCTTACAATTTCAAATTATATATTGCCCATTATTGGCATTATAGCTGGTGAAACCAAATAGTACCTGATAAATCAATCCATTATTTCTGTAGACTGTTCAATGAATTTGCGATTATCAAAATAATGTTTATTTTTATGCTTATGTTTTAAGGCAACTTCAATTGTCTATTGAAAGTAATTGATGTCACAGCTGGTGTACGTTTGGCACGAAATGGAAGAAAATATTTCAGACGAACAAATTCAGTCTCAAATCGACGTTCTAAACCAAGACTTTAACGCGCTGAATATCGATACAGATCTTGTACCGGAAGATTTTCGTCATTTGATCGCCGATACGGACGTCCACTTTTGCCTGGCCGACAAAACGCCTTCCGGGGAAACAAGCGCCGGGATTACGCGGACCCAAACCGCCTGGCCTGAAGTCGGTACCGCCCAGGATGAACAAGGCAGATTCCGCATTTTTTATTCAGACGCCGGCGGTATTCCCTTCCGTTAATTTGCAGCTTTTCTAGCGGTAGAGAATTGAAATTTTACTTTTCTTTTATTATCATTTAAAAAATAAGACTAGATGACCAAAATGTGTCATTTCTATTGAAAAATGTGTCATTTTAGTCGATTTTGTCTTCTTTTCGACTGAATGTGTCATTGTGTTACGCATCATCAAATTGTTTCATTTTGAAACAAAATGTGTCAGTTTGGCATCCCTGTTCGGGGTACCTAAAAGACTGGGGACCTTGCGGTCAACTCTATTCCCACTTGAGGGGTGGCTGCAACTTTTTTGATTTTCAAGCAAATATATTTTCTTTGTTCAAGCAGAGGGACGGTAAGTATCTTATGTTTGGGTTTTGGGCAAGGCGGTTCTAATAGTGTACTTCCTGTTTTGATTTGACTGTACTTTTAGGGGCTTTGGGTTACTGTTGTTTTTACAAAGGGACTTCATCGTCTCTTGCTAGGCTCCTTGCTACCGCTGCAACCCGACAGAGTCATTTAAAAGCTCTTTACGATGTTCCAGGGCTCCGTTGGCTGTAGAGGAAAAAAGATTCCACACCCCAAACGCCGAGATCGTCCATTGCCCGGATCAGATCCGGAAATCCGTCCATTGCCTCCTGGTAGCGTTCGCGGTTCCGGCCGATGGGCCGCATTTCCTTGCGTTCCTCCGGACTGTCGGCACGGAGCATCGGATACATCTGGACAACAACCTTCACCATCTCGGTATCTCCCTGGTTTCCCTATTGTCTCCCGATTTCCGTCCGGGACTAAACGTTGAACGGCGGCGCCGTGCTGCCTTCCTCGAGCGACAGGCGCATCGTGTTGATGAACCGCGCGAACGATTCTGGCGAAAAAGGGGTGTAGGCGGGGGCTAGGTGCCCTCGTATATTTTGGTCACCAAGTAGGGCATTAGAACTGTTGATTTTAGGTCAAATGAGTCTTCTCCCAATGTTTTAGGATCACTGGTTCGACATTATCTCCCCTGGAAAAAAAACAACAACGTGATCTTTTCTCTGGGGTCTAAAGTTCCCAAGTGTGTGGGCAAATGTTCGAGCATTGCTACCCTTTTGGTAATACTGCCTTTTCTTAAACTATTCCATTTCGAAATAAGTTTACTCTAATTGAAGAGAAGCATAGTTCCGCTTTAACGAGTGTTAATGATGAGAAAATAGACTTTTCAATTGTTGCCGCTTCCGCAGGTTCGTCAAGAAAAGATCGTTAAATCGATATTGATTTTGATGAACATAGAATGAAGATTCGAAAATGCACTCAACAGACCAGTCAAACAGACAATCAAGATATTCCATGATATTCTCTTCTTGTCTATTTGACATTTTTAGTAGCCGTTGACTTTGTTTATATTTACCACCATTGCAGAGATCAACAAGTATCGATCTATTTTGCGTGCAAACGCACCATGAGGATATCAAAAAAGTTGGAAAAGGGGTGCCTTCACACTGTGTAAAGGGAAGTTTTGACATAAGTGTTTGTAGAAACCGTGTAGAAAGTAATTCAATTCCAAGAGCGAATATCAGGGCCATTCGTTTTTTAAAATTTAAGAACTATAAGGTTAAAGTTGAAAAAATGCCACGTCAAACATATCGGACAAAGTCTATGCGTACTTTAACGGCGAGCTTATTACATTGGAATCAAGACACCACTTCCTTACCATGAACTCTGGTCATCAACTGAAGCATAAGAAAACACAAATGCAAAAATTAAAAGTGACTGGGGAAAAAAATGTAAAGGAGCAATCACATGCAGCGCAATAGCGCTGCCTAAGTAAAGAGCGGTGTGGGCAGACTGCATATTTATTTTATTTTTGGCCTGGTTTTTCGAAGACCAGGGAACTTCTTATCGAAGGAGTTGTCTTAGGAACTTCAAAAAGAGCTCATTCGATTGGAAATTAAAAGAGCTAGTGCCCTTTTTAATAATCGAAAGTGATTGGAGGACAAATAACCCCTCACCTTTGTTTTTCTTCAACATGTCTTCACCACACGATGAAAGTTTCAACTTAATACTGTCAACTGTTCCTGAAGCATTTCTTATACGTCCTCTTGACAACCTGTGTGGGCATAATGTGTTTTGATTTAGTTCCGTACAGCTTCAATGTTTCCCAATTTTTTGTCTTAATACTTATAGTTTTAATAGCAGCAGTAGTAGTAGAATTAATAGTAGTAGCCTTAGCTTTAGTGACAGTAGTAGTAGTAGAAGTAGTAATAATAGTAGCAGTAATAGCAGTATGAGGCTCAGTTTCATGGTGCCTCACGGCCGCCATTTTCTCATTTGCATGGAGTGCATTCTCCTGTTCGACCGCGGTGGGCTCAGGCTGGGCTTTTCCATCGTCATCGAATGTACTCTCAAAAATGCGGCCGCCGTCGGATGACGCTGAAACGTCTGGTCCAGTTTGCAACGAAAGAATTGGCTATCGCTTGGCAGTTGAACTGGTCACTCAGACTCGGACCAATGTCACAAACTCCATCGAATGACGCGCTACCATTTTGTCCTTCGTGAAGGACCTGGACAGTGAATAAATAAAAAAATAGTTGTCACTGCGGTCATTTATTTTCTCGAAAAAAAATGGAAGATCACAATTAAAAAATGTACTGAAGGTTTAAAAAAGGATTTACCTGAAGGCTTGAGAATTAGTCTTCACCTTTTAAAATCAAGAGCTCATTTCCATTTAGCCATCAATAACGAAGACCTATTTGAATCTAATGCCAAAATTCCTTTATTTGGCTCGTCTTCGATGAATTTCGAAGAATTAAACATAGCCTGGAAAGAAACCTCTAAAACATTTGAATTAATGAGGTCGTGGCTCTCAACTTTTTCATCACAGTCCTTCAACTTGATTTTAATTTAACAAACGATGATTTCCGGTTGGACAATAGGCTCATTATGTTTGAAAATTGAGTTCCAAAATACTTTTTAATTAAAAAAAAAAAAATTAATTCCGAGACAGATTATGCAAAAAAAATGTAAAATTCTTAGTATACTATCAAACAGGCTCCTAATGGTACCAGGTCACGTTATTGGGGCTAAAGGCTGTTGTTACTGTTTGACTTAAAATAACAACAATTATGATTAGAATAGAAATCAAAGCACGCTATGTGCATCCAGGTTGTCTAAAGAGCCTATCAGCAATGTCTCAAGAGCGGCTTAGGATATTAAGTTGAAACTATCAGAGCATGTTGAACTGACTCAAACGCACTGTGTACATAATGCTATTACTACTACAAATACTACTACTACTACTGCGACTACAACTACTAAGGTTAAGGGTATCAAGGTGAAACTTTTAGGGGATTTTCAACTAAATTAAACCAAATTGTGTGCCAGCAGAACCTCAGGAACAGCTTACAATTTAAGTTGAAACGCTGTTTAGTTAAATACGAGTCTGAACTTTTAAAACTATGTTTATCGTATTACCTTTAAAAATATAGGTTTAAAAATAAATAATTTCAGTCTGATTTCCAAAAGGAAAGGTCAATTGGAAATTACATTTCTTAATCATTTTTTTTATTGTGGGGTCCCCAAAGACTATGATAGCTTAGAACGAGTTAACCTCGTTCATCACAAAGATTGAACTAATAAAGTATTAATATTGACAGAATGCTTCGCTATTTTTCTACCAGAATTTTGCCAAAGGTTGAAACATAAGAGAAAATCATTTTTTTTACGTTTAATATTAGCTTGTCATGAAGAAATGTTTATTCACTTTTATAGTTCTTAAAGATTCTTTATAGTGCCGAAAAAAGAAAAGATCAAAATCTCTAATCATTTTTTTTTCTCGGAATGAATGTTTGGACAGTAGGGCGATTTTGCTCTCAGGTTACGAAGTATGCAACAGTTTAGGGTAGGTTAAAAAAGGGTAGTTTAGGGCAGTTTAGGGTAGGGTAGGTTAAAAAAGAAGATCGCCTGAGTTTTCTTCTTTTTTATGGAAACGCATAGATTGGAGGGATCGGGATAAAATTTGATGGGAAAAATAAGCACAAATCCTAGATAAGTGATTGAAATAACCGGAATGGATCTGCTCTCTTTGGGAGAGTTGGGGGAGGGGAGTTAATTCTGAAAAATTAGAAAAAATGCAGTATTTTTAACGAAGGAGTGATCGGATCTTAATGAAATTTCATATGTAGAAGGATCTCGTAACTCAGTTCTCTTATTTTAAATCCCTACCGGATCCAGTGTCATAGGGGGGACCGGAAATCTTGGGAAACGCCTAGAAAGAAAAACATAATTATCTTGAAAAACAATGAAATCCTGAGGAGGAGGGTTCTTAAAGTATTGCTTAACATCCCTCGTGTGTATCGCTATTACATGCCACCCCATATGGGTGTCCTCCTTAGTTATAAGTGGGGATTCCACAAGGGTCCTGAAGAAACAAGTCACGCGAGAATGCGTCATTCTTAAAACTAGAAAATATTCCATATTACGTAAGAAATAAATTAAGCATGAATGAAAATGTTTGGAAGAAAAATGTCTTAAAAAGCGTCTTGACATTGCGATTCAATAAACCAACAAACTTTAATTAATTTTTCCGCCATGAACCCTTTGTTATACTAGTAATACCTCATATCTGTGAAATTCATCAAACTTGCTCTTTATTTCTTCTTCTTTTAACTTCATGATTTTTTTTCTTCTAGAAATTCAAGAAAGCAGGGAGGATCCTGTATGGGGTTTCAGTATTCATATCCAGAAACGTTCTTACTGGCATCGCATCAACAATTTACATTCACAATTATTTTAAGTAAGTTCTTCGTTGAAGTAACTCTATTAGTGACACACACACTCCTCCATCCCAATCTATTCAAAGTCTCCCTCTTTAAACCCTCCCAGGAAGTTCCCGTTACCTTTAAATCTTTCTTTATGACAACCTCTAACCCCCGACAAGGAAGACCTGCTTTTCGTTTAGCCCTAGACGGCTGGCCGAAAAGGACAATCTTCGCCAATCTATTATTCTTCATCCACAGAGCATGCCCTAGTCATCTCAACCTTTCTTTCATTATAGCCCTAAAAAGAAGGGATTAAACCACATTTTTTGTACAATCTACTGTTTGAAATACGCGCTTTTACTTGCGGTCTGCCATCCAGGCCTATCATATTGATATTAACGCGGTAGTTCTTCTCAAGGTCAGTGGTAGCAAACAAATGCTGCATCATTTGCTCAATATCAACGCGATTGGATCGCGGTGTTACCACCAAACGGACTGGGTTTTCGTGATCTGATTCGTCTCTCAGATCACTCACCATGGGGAGGTTCTTGGCGGACATTTGTGCCGCTATTTGTTCTAGTACTTTTCCGCCAGAGGCTTGGTGGGGCAAAGCGGGTATCACAACTTCACCGTTCCGTTTATACGTAATATTTTATGTTCATTTAAGTTTTAATATTGCTCATTACTTTCAGTTGAAAACAATTATTTATTTCCTTAATTTTCTTTTTTTAATAATGGTATAAAATACACCCCCCCCCCCATTCATGGAAAATCTCATCCCCCATGAATAATTTCTTTATGGAAAGATCCTCCCACGTAACCCCAACCCCCAAGGCGAATTTCTGCAGAACCTGACGTATGATTTTGCGTTTTGAAGAACGATTATCAAGTCCTCAATATAACTAATCTCTTCCAAAGAGGTTGGCAAAAGATACTTTTAGCTATAACATTAATTGATGATGCCACTTGCTACACAACCAAATTAAGTTCATGTGCATAGCAGTGGATAAAAATTTGGATATTCTTCTATGATTTTGACTTGTACATAAGCATTCCTCCCACTCATTACTGCTGCCCCGTCATATGTTTGAGAGATTAATATTTCCTTGATATTATAGGCCTCTATTTCAGATGATATCATGTTACTCAACGCTGCATAACCACCTCTACAAACACAAGCAGACTGGCAGCCAATATCAAAAATGACAATCTCAGGCAATCTATCATCCTTCATCCACAGAACGTGCTCCAGCCATCTCAACATTTCTCTCATTATAGCCCTAGAATGGGATTGAACCACACTTTTCGTACAGTCTACGCCTGAGATACGGCCAGTCAGTCAGGTACCCAAAAGAATTCACAAGCAATTTTTTCTGGAAAACACCTAGCAAATCTTCCTCCGTTTTTCGGAGCGCCCATGCTTCAGAACCAAAATTTACGACTGATATCTCTGTAGCTTCCAACATTCTAATCTTGATCGATCGTGTTTGCGATTTTTTCTATGGAAATAAAAAAAATTAAATGTAGAGGGGAGGGGAAAATCACCAGAACCCCATGAAGTTGCCGTCTCTGATAACGTTTGTTTTGGAATTTGCAATTCAAATATGTGTCAAGTGAATGAAACTGCACTTGTTTCTTGTTCCATATTTACCATTTTTATTTACCAGTTCTATCGTTTCTATTTATTTACCTGGTTGTGTAAAATTTATTTACCTATTTATTTACTTGGATGTTTCTATTTACCAGATTGCTGAGGGCTGGCGGTATTCCGAATTCCGGTAAGTCGGCGCCACTGCCGCAATGCCATCAAATCGGCTCTCCGCCGGCGTCAGTTTGACGTCTGATTGACGTCGGATCCTGCGGAAGCTGGAAGATTTTCCGAATCATCTCAATTCCCGGAATTTGCGGATTTTTGCGCTCCGGGCGAGCATCCAAAAGGATCCCGGGGACGCGATTTGGCCCGGCGTTTTCAGTCTTTCATCATCGGTGTCCAGGCAATCCTGGCGCGCCCGTCCGGCCCCATTTCCACCCGCAAACGACTCAGGTTACCGTAGAAAGCGTGACCGTCAGCGCAGGCGTCCGATAGGCGGAGCATCATTCCGTAGAAATGAGGCGAGGGCGGACCTGTATTGTTGATACCATTGGTATCAGACGTTTTTCCCTGCCCGAAGTCTCTAAAGACGTCCGATCGGTATGAACGAATGACGTCCATACCTGCCGGCTTTTTTGATCCCACTGGGATCAGACTCTTTTCCTTCTCCGCGGCTTTCTTTCCGCTTGGAAAAGTAACGCTGTTCTGCCAAATGGGTCACCCACAATACGTTACTTGTTGTTGTTGTCATCAGGAGTAGTTGTTCCAGTTGTTGTTGTTGTTGTTGTTTTGGATACGACAACGACTGTAGAATCGTACAATCGATTGGCACCTCCATCGGCACAAATTCGATACGATGAACTTTTTTGCCAGAGTCTTTCAAAGAGGGGACTCACTGTACCAGTAGTACCATTATTGTTGTTGTTCTTGCTCGAACTAGGAGTATGCAATATGACCGTGGTGGAAGGTAGAGTGGTTGTTTTTGTTGGTGTTGGGGCTGTTGTGTTTGAACGAGAGCAGGAAAAGGGTTGATTATGATCATTGCAGACATGTTGTTGATGTGAGTAGTTTACAGTAACTCCCCCCTTTACTGTCTTATTGTTTCATTTTATTCATATTCTGTTGTTTGATCGCATTTTTTGTATGAAACTCGTTTTTTTTATCGGGAACATCTATGTAAGGAACTCTAGGCTGAAAATCCATATTTCCCACCGTAATTTCCAAAAAAACTCAGCTCATTCAAGCATATTTCATGACAAGGGACTGTGAGGGAACTTTCAGCCTCAACTCTTTTTTCGGGTTGGCTTGATTTCTAATTTTTATCTACATTTTTATCTACATTTCTAATTTTTATCATGTATCTACAACATTGCTTATTCTATCCACCAAGTTTCATCCCAATCTCTCCACTCTAGGCATTTTTTAAGATTTCCGGTTTCCCCTTCCAACTTCCCCTTTGGAAATCAATGTTGTCTTTGGAAATCAATGGATCGTAAATTGCTGAATGTTGATGGAAAAAAAATATTGTCGAATTTAACTAGTTATTTTCTCTAATGTATTTCCATTGTCCAACATGACAACGCGCCGATCATCGGGGCGTCGGGTACGACCATGTTCATCTCGGTCATGCCGCCGGGGCAGGGACCATGCCTGCACGACCACAACGACACCCATGAGACCTTCATGGTGCTTCAAGGTTCGCTCGAGTACCGGGTCGGCGATCCGATCGAGCACAAACGGGTGCTCAACAAGTGGGATGTCTTCTCATGTCCGCCTGGTGTGTATCGCGAGTTCAACAATGTCGGCGACGAAGACGCGGTGCAGCTCACGGTCCTGACCGGACCGGTGGAGCGTGACGATGTCCATGGAGCGCAGCGCTTCTGTACAGCCAAGACCGTCCAACTCAGGCATATGCATGTCCATGAGGATTAGGTCCGGTTCTACGTGAAGAGCGAGATCGATCCCCACTTTTCCATTTTCTGCAATGTGGATTTGGTGAAAACCCAGGGTTTCCAGCAGTTCGCGCACAGTCAGGCGCGGGTTCAGAATGAAAGCCACATCCACATCGTCCGGTGTGCGGTCCAGAAGGTTACGCAGCAGCGTGGTTTTGCCGGTGCCGACTTCGCCGCTGACCAGCACGAACCCGTTGTCTAGCAATTGATTGAATCTGGTTTGGCCCATTATTGCCATGTTTCGAATAATATGTACTGTGAATTTTTTTCCTATAATTTTAAATGTATTATCAATAGGACAGCACTTCATCATGTCTGCAGTAGAGCAATTCATCATTTCTGCAACAGTGCAATCTGTTACTTCTTTTGCCATGTCTGATTTTTCCATTAATTGTATTTATAACTTACCTTACTATAGTTAATAGGAAATAGTAACTTACCTTTTGGAAAGTAGGTTACAGCTAATTCACTACCCCTTCTTCGTTACACAATTTACTCTTTGAGTTCGACATGATATGGAGACGGACCACCTAAGTCCCTTGCATCTCCGTGGTAGACCAACATAGGGCTCAAATATTTAGAAATGTCGAAAATTACATCACTGTTTTTTTTTAATTAAATGGCTTGGAAGGAACTTAGGGTTTTTGCTGTAAATCTGCCGTGGAAATTTATTGATATTTTGATTAGTTTCGAAATGGCAGCATTTATTAAAATTATGCTGTAATGAAATTTCTAAATCCTAAACAAGAAAAGCTGGCATTACTGACCTTTGAATTTTCTCTCCTTTTTTTCACGCAGCCATTTTCAGCGTTTATTAATTCAAAGCAAGGCAGTTTTATCATGCAGATTTATTTAAAAATTCAATATGTCAACATTCAAATTTGTTCTTACTGGCTGCATTGAATTTCAGTTGGGCAGAGAGAAACACGCCTTCCTCAATAAATTTTTCAAGTGAGTACATTCTAAAGAAAGGGATATTGCATTTCTGGTGACATCTGTATTTTTTTTTGTTCAATTTTACTGTATACACTTTATTTCTAAGTTAAAGTAGATGAGAACATTCTTATGTTTGTGTAGAAGAATATGAACGGTTTCAGGGAAAAAGTTCAATTTTAGGATGAAAAATACTTTATAAAATAAAATGTTACAAAACGCATGAAAACTTTTCTTATATGTATTTTTGCTACTTTTTTATGAACTTTTCTTTTTGGGGTGGGGACTTCAGCCCAGTAAACTTCCCCCCCTTGGATATGGCCTTCACCCCCCCCCCCCCCCTCCCCAACCCTAACCCCCCCAACACCCGATTCCTGGCCGCTCACCACAAAATATGGTAAATTTATTTATCTCCTTTGTTAGTTTAGAAGTAAGATAAATCAATGTAAATTCCAGTTTAGAAGCGATAATTGAAAAGACCTTTTGATAACTTAATATGAGTACATAAAGCTAAAAAAAAGTGGTTCTTAATTTTTTTTGGCATTTGGAGAAAATATGAGTATGTTCGTAAAGTTTGGACAAAAAAACGTAGGTTTGCGAAGTCCGTAAAAAACATGAGTTTGTAAACATATCTTTGTCAAGTTGGGGAAAAAAGAAAAAAGTAAAGTTTAAGAAGATTACAGAGCACTATTTAAAAACATGACTATCAAAATATTCAAGAACTTCCGGGGCCCATGCTACGGATTTAAAAGAGGAGGGGCCACTGTGTATACTAAAAATATCGACTTCGTACAAGGTGCTAAAAAATTTACAAAGATATTACACTATTCAGTTGAATCCAATGATGAAAAAGGTTTTGTGTTTTTGGTTACCGCTCAGAATAAGTCTGTTATTTTTCGATTTCGCCATCGTTGAAATAAAAATCTCTCAAGAGTAAAGTATCACTACTTTTCGTTTTAAGTTTTAATGTCGCTCCTTACTTTCAGTTGAAAAAACTTGTTTTTTTTTTTATTTTCATGAAACAAAAGACGAGACCATCTAATACAGTTTTAATTCTGTGTGTCACATTGGGCCTAGATAAGTAAAGAGAAATTTATTTCCAATAGAAAACGGGCGTCAAGATCCAAAAAAAATAGACGGTTTACATGATAAATTTAAAAAGCTGCAAAAAAACTCTATATATATTAAGAATTAATGCGTGATCTGGGCCCTTCCTCATTTTCTGCTTCTGTAATTTAGCTGGGTTGCTCCTTACTACAGTTCATTACCATGAACTGTTTGATTTTGGGAATATTATAGAGCACTGCTGAATATTATATAGAAACCCATATCATAGAACCCCAATTTTTCTAATTATAATCTTGTCTACTCTGAACTACAGAAGAGTGGTCTTCTTGTTCATACCTATCTCTGGTCACTGTTGCCAAGTGGCATTAAATTGAATCTATCCTAGCACACTCTTAGTAGGAAGGTGTGTCACTGGGCTGTAAACACAGTCAGAACCCTGTTTTTTTATGACGAAAAGTTTTCAATGTTTTCTGGTAAGGTCTGCTTGTCAAATTTGAAGTTGTGAGCTTGTCCACGTTCAATCATTATATTAGTTAAATTTGTTCCGTTTTATTTCATTTGTTTGTTGCAAAAAGAAGATTATTTGTAGAACATGTTTAAATTTGTGTGTTTTAAAGGTAACTTTTCTTTCTGAAAATGTGTGTAGTTTTTTTTGGCTGAATTTTATCTTTTTTTTTTTTGCTTTAGATTTCTTCGACCTGACCTCTTTTTTTATACGAAATACGGGCCTAGGCCGGCGGCGCGAACCTGGTCGACGAGCTGGTGGTAGTAGAAGGGCCGATTGTTGTCTTCAAGGTGCTCGTGGTAGAGGTAGGCGTCGCTGGCCTCCCGCACGAGCTCGAGCTCTCGCTGCAGGAACGCCCCGTAGGGCGTGTCGGGAGACGCCTTGCTCGCCATGTAGTCGAGGACCGCGCGGGACTGCTTGATCTGGAGCTCTGCGTCGGGGAACTGGCCGACGTGGAACTGCATCAGGTCGCGGACGGCTGGCAGGTTGTGACCGAAAAGGGCACCAAGCTAAGATCAAAACATGCATTATTTAAAACACAGGCAGAAATTAAATAACAAAGACTAGTTTTTTTTTTAACTGAAAGTATGGAGAGACATTAAAATAACGAACTGACATTATTCCGTATATAAAAGGGGTTTTCCCCTCCTCAACGCCTCTCTCTTTACGCTAAGGTTTTTTATTATTTTAAAAAACAATAATGGTGACAAAAAGTCAAGCTTTAGCGTAAACAGCGGGACGTTGAGGAGGGGATAGCCCCTTTCATATACGGAAAAATGATCAGAAATAGTGATATCTCCTGTATCAGGTCTGCAGTATCCTTCCATTGAACTTTTTCTTGTGGCTAGTGATACGATCGACCTTGACTTCATTGTCCTTCCAAAAATAAGTTTACGATTTGCCTCTAGATTGACTCAGAGACAGAAAAATTGCCTGAACCCAGAAGGGGTATAGCCAAGCAAGTCAGTAAAAATTGGCATAATCTGTTGTGTCAGGTTGTAACTAACCAATACTTCCAAAGCTATTTCAATGACTCATAGCTCTGCTGAAAGCATGGAATCATATTTAGTGAGTAACAGTTCTAATAAAAACTATCTTTCATACTCATAGACTATTTTTTTTATGTAAATAAATTTTGAGCGGTTAGTCCAAACCTAGTAAAGCATTCATCGTTTGAACAAGTCTCTAAAAAGAATACATTTGCATCGTGTTGAAGAAAATTTTTTAATCCAAAACTTGTTTTTTTATTAATGAAACTTTTGAATTTCAAGCCGTAACTCACCCCCTAAATTAAGAACCTCAAAACTTTATGGATTTGCATTCTGTACTAAAAGGAATAGCAAAACAGGCACGAAACGTCGATGCTGCGCCCCGCGGCGATGACATCACCGTTTACCGTGCCCTCGATACGTATCGTATCCGCCGCCACCACCAACGTATCGTCGATGACTTCGTCGGCTGCGATGGTCACCACGCCTTCATCCCTGCGCACCTCCAGTGCATCCACCGGGGGCGCCGCCAGCGTTGCCGCAAGCAGCACCAGCAGGCAGACGCCGCTGGCGCGCTGAGCATGGCGGTAGTACCAGGCCGCAGATGTAACAAGCAGCGTCACCGCAATCAGAACAATGGTTTCAAGGGTTACAGATTCACTTTTTTTACACTCAGTATTTCAAACTGTGTTTCTACCAAATTTGAACTTTCTGTAATAAGCAGAGTTTTGCGCTTCTAGCGCACTTTTCAGCGATTGCAAAGGTGCTATAAAGCGATCGCTCGACTTTCTACCTGTGATTATTGGGTTCCCCACACTCTGTACTACATCACCACTTTTACCGGAATTTCTTCAAACTTTCCATCAGTTTTGCGCTTTTTGCACGCTTTTGAGCACGTAAATTTGCGCTTTGACGCGCAGACTCTAGCGTGAAACTTTTGGGGGATCATGAATGGGAATGTTCAACTGATCAAAAGGCAAGATGAACAATGTACGACAGCAATTAATACTGCTGCTACTACTGTTACTACGACTAATAGTCGTAGTAACGACGCCCTTAGGTCTCTTTAGGTATTTAGGTCTCGGTCAGGCATTTAATTAAAGTGTCGAGATACAATTAGACTCTCAAATCTTATTAAAATCACTTTCATTTAAATCAATCCAGAGAGAAAAAATAAACAAAGCAAATATATTATTGTTGCCCTGGTTTAGTCGAATTGGTTGATCATCTTGACGAGTACACTGCTGGATAGACAAACTTCAATGGGTGTTCGGTGGCGCAGAATCCAGTCTTTAGCCTCGTCTGTCAGATGAACTGCATGCCATTCCCGGCGTCGTTGAACATGGCTTGTTTATAGGATTGGCCCGCTCGGCGGTAATCGCCGGTGCCAACGGCGTCGAAACACTGTATACCACCCGCAAATGAGGGAGAGTTGGACAATATGAGATTTACAGGCAAACCGCTTCGTCTTGCTGCAGCCACGTTGCTGATGGGGGAAAATGCAACATTACTAGTGTTTTAATGTATAATTTCAATATAAATTATCTATCTTAATTTCTGAACAGTGCACCTAAATTTTGTTGTGGAATAACATCATGATTGCTTTGATCTACTGTATTTTCAAATAAAATAGCAAAGATTAGATAACTTACTGTATGTTGGCAAAACTTTGACATTTCTGACAACTGACTCTCCTTCCTTATACTGTGCAAATTCTCATTGAAATGTAGCTTTACCAAAATTTGCCTGTTTAATAAGTATATATATAATTAAGAATTTTTTTTTATTTAATTTCTGAACGTTTTTGAACCAATGCATCTTTTGATTTTGGCTCTCCGCAGAGGAATAATTAAAAAGAAATTAGCCATTTTTTTTTTGGCTAAATGGCTTTCTCATAATCTTGTTCCAATGATTTTGAGAAAAAAAGATCGGGGGAGGAAGCCTAGTTGCCTTCCAATCTTTGTTTAATTAAAAAGGCAACTAGAACTTCCAATTTTTTACGAATATTTTTATTTGTAAAAAACTAATAAAAAACTTGCTTACATAAAAAACTTTTCATCCTTCAAAATAAATTCTATATCACCTACTTTCATGCGTCATACCCCAAGGATATGAATTTCTGAAACTTCTAATAAGTCCAGTTCGAATCGTCAGTCAAAATGTCAATACGATAGTTATTTTTTAACGTCGTAACATTCGAAGTTCCAATTTTCATATTCTTTAAATCATTGAAATTATTTCGGCCTCAGGAAAAGCAATGGTTCCGGATACCAGTGCAGGACGGGGACCAACACATCTTCGCAAATCTATATTGAAGCGCTTAAGCCAGCTTAGTACCAGTCCTGTACGTTTGGCCGAAAAGGACAATCTTCGGCAATATGTCATCCTTCATCTGCAGAACGTGCCCTAGCCCTTTCAACCTTTGTTTCATTACAACCCTAGAAAGCGGGATTGAACTACATTTTTCGTACAGCCTACTCTTTGAAATACGGGTCAGTCAGCCGTGTTCCCACAACAATCCGTAAGCAGTTTCTCTGGAAAACATCTAGTAAATCTGCATCCGCTTTTCGGAACGCTCATGCTTCAGAGACATATTTGACCATTGCCATCACTATCCCTTAACAGCCTTTTTGAAGTTGTCTATCTTCCAAAATAAGCTGAAAAGAAATTTATCATTATTAATAATAAAAACAGTAGAAATCAGAAGTAGAAACAAAGCCAGAAAATTTTAATAGTAAAAGAGGAATGAAAAACGTAAGAATTTATACTGGAAGAAACATGAAATTGAATAAAGCGTAGCCAAGCACGACAACAACGATCAAACAGTTCGTGGTAACGAACTGTAGGTAAGAAGCAATGCGGTTGAATAGTAACTGAAACTAAAAAAAAAACAAACAGAATTGATACAGCAAAACAAGTCTGAACTTTAAAAACCCCAATTTCTATTTATTTCTGTTAGCGAAAAATGAGGATTTAGCATATTTTGAGAAAAAATAAAACTTCGTACGCAGAAAGAGACAGTGGAAAAGAATTGTATCAACTGCTCTGAATTGTTTGTTTAAGGCTATGAGATGTAGACCAAACTTCTTAAACATCTAACATTACCTTTTGAGTTAAGACAGCTACAAGCTATGCTGTGTAAGTTAACGACTTTTCTATGACAAGTTGACTTGTTTTGCCTTACATATAAACGCTAGAGTTCTGGGTTGTTCAATATTGAGTTTCTTTTGATGAGTTGCTGGTGTGTTAAAATGTCTGTGTTGAATGACCACAGTTGAGCTACCTTTGCTGGGATGAAGGCTTGTTGAAGGTCCTATGTGCTGCATTAGCTTTGTTGGTTTTTCTTAGCACCAAGTCATCATGATCAAAAATACGTGTAATATATCCAACTCTCCGCTAAAACTTTTTTTTTTTACATCTAGTTTACAACTTTTTTTTTCCAACTTCGGTTCTACGAATTTTAAACCCCTGTTCACCCTTCCCTAACCGTAAAAGTATAAAGCTAACCGTAAAATTTAAAACATTGAAAATGAAAACAAAAATGACAAGTTAACAAAATTTTCAATTGCCGAGTTCCAGGGATTAATATAATTATATAATAAATATTCAGCTTATTTTCATTAGTTGTTCCAACTTCCAATCATCATAATTATTATAGTGAGTTCATATTTATTCTTCCTCGATCTTTTGAAAAATAAAAGCATAGGTATAATATCAGCATCAAAATACGCAAGCAAGGCAATTGAAAAGATAGGAGCTTGAAACTTCTACAATAAGGTTCTCTGATACGCTGAATCTGATGGTGTGATTTTCGTTAAAATTGTATGACTTTTAGGGGGTGATTCCCCCTATTTTCTAAAATGAGGCAAATTTTCTCACGCTCGTAACTTTTGATAGGTATAACTCATTTTGATGAAACTTGTATATTCAAAATCAGCATTAAAATGCGATTCTTTTGATGTAGCTATTGGTATTAAAATTCCATTTTTTAGAGTTTCGGTTACGATTGAGTCGGATTGCTCCTTACTACCTGATCTTTATGTGTTTATAATGTAGATTGATTTCATACTAGGGTAATCCTTATCTGTTCTTTGGCTATCAACGTTACTCACCAACTGCAGCCACTTCTGCGGCGACCATGCGTCGTAGTTCAGTCTCTCCAAATGGCTTAAGAGGCTTTCCATTGACGAAAAATGTTGGCGTTTGGCGAACACCTAAAGACTCGATATCAAGGCGGCACTGGGTGAGAAGGCCAGTTATTTGAGGTGCCAGCATTTGTTCTTTCGCTTGGCTTACATTAAGCCCGGCACAACTCCCTCGTTCCCCGACTCAGGTATAAGTTATTCCAGGTGTTTTCTGGTGTTTTCTGGATCAGCAGAGCGAAAGTTCTCTATTTGGCGAGATATTTTGGGTATTGTGGATGGGAATGGTGGGTTTGTACATATTTATTGATGCAGTTCTTTGATGGAGTGAGCTTGTTATCGGGTGTTGAGGTATCTCTATCTCGTTGGGGCAACTCTTCTTTCCTCGTCACTCATTTTGTAACATTATCATTCTTTTAATACATTTGTGACTCAGTAAAAAAAAAAAAGGAAATCGGAGGGCAAACTCCTGAAAGACCTCGTCCGCCGCGGCCTCGTCTCGAAGTGCCCCCAGCAAATAGCGGCGCACGGCCCCTCCGTAGACCTCCAACAGCCGGCTCTGGGCCGCGTGCGAACCGGTTGAGTCGGCGCCCGCCTCACGCACGACGCTCCACAGGGTCTCGATCTTGCTCAGTCGGGGTTCCACAAGGCTGCTCCGGCTCTCTACCAGCTCCACCTAACTCATTGTGTTTCAATCAGTTGAAGAAATCGACGGAAAGTTGGCATTTCTTCGTATCAGATAATTCCTGACTCCATTTCGCAGTTGTTTGAACTCAGGATTAAAGTTGAGAGTCGCTCGATCCCTCGGACGCGACAATTCCACTGGGAAACTACGACCAAGAGTCGCCTTCGGTCCAGGAGTCAACGCGACAATTCGGTCCGCCATCAGCACTGCTTCGTCGACATCGTTTGTCACCATCAAAACGGTTCGACGGTCTTCTTCCCAAATCCGGATAATCTCATCCTGCAACACCGCACGAGTCAACGCATCAAAAGCGCTAAGCGGTTCGTCAAGCTCCTCATATATGTCAACGACCTCAATCGACTATTTAGCAATGGGTACGCGGAAATGAAGTAAAATTGGATTTTTAAAAAATTAAGGAAAAGTCATCTTCAGATTCCACGCAAGAAAAAGAAGAAAATAATGACTTTTACCATCGGTTCTTCATAAATAGAATTTAAAAGGCAAATCTGAAGAAGCATCTCACCTATTTCAGGCCAAAATATACACTTTCCCCTTTTTATGAATACTCCAACAAGGGAAATATCATAAAACTTGACGATCAATTTTTTTTCTGGGGGGTGCAAAACAAAAGTTTAAAAACGCATAAAAATTTGTTATAGTGCATTTTGGTTATGTTTTTACGAGTTAAGGTTTTACGAAAAGGCTAGGCATATTTTTATATCGTTAAAGGCTTCTTTTTCCATGTCAAGCAATGCAAAGTCGCCAAATACTTTTGTAGACGTGGCCGCTGTTTTCCAGAAGAAGTATGAGTCATTGTGAAATTTTGTAAAACGTAAATACGTAAACTTAAGAATTTATGTGCGGTAATAACCCACGTCAAGGATTTGAGAAAAGGTAAAAAGGTTACACCCATTTCAACCAGGCCAACCCATGCACCATAGGTAAGGGTGTTCAGGGTGAAGGCTGGAAACCCGTCAGTACTCGATACAAGTAGCGTTAGGGGTATGAGTGCCCAGGTGAAGCTTAACAACATGACCAAGGCTGCAGGATGCTGCCACTTGGTTGTCATTAACCAATACGTTGCCCACAACAGCGTACTGCCTAGCGCGAGGCCGACGCCAAGCCAAGAGAGGGGTATAGGGTCATCATGTTGTTGTGTGCTCAACAGCAGCACTACGTTTTGCTAAGAATTTTGCTTAAAATTCTTAGCCGCCGATGGTTTCGACGGTCAGGTTTCCATTGGTGTAGACGCAGATATCGGCGGCGATGGCCATGGCGTCCCGTGCCACTGTTTCGGCAGACCTGTCGCTGTCCATCAGCCCGCGGGCAGCTGCCAGCGCGTAATTGCCGCCGGAACCAATGGCTGCAACATCATGTTCCGGTTCCAGCACGTCGCCGGCGCCGGTAATCACGAACATGTCCTTGCCGTCGGTGACGATCAGCATTGCCTCCAGCTTCTAAAATCCACAGGGAAAATCAAAAACCAAATTTATTTCTTCAATATTTCTCTACAAAATTCAGAGCTGAGCAGCTATACAATTTGAAAAGCAATCTCGTATATAGAAAATTTAAACTTTCGGACATGCCAATGGGATGCCGTGTATTGACTTTCAAGACATTTTTTTGTGTCTTTTCCCAATATTGAATTTCAAGACAGTTTTTTGTGTCTTTTCCAAATTGTGACATTTTTCATTACTGACATTTTGACATCATTGACTTTTTTTAAATTTGACACATTAAGACCTCAACACAGACGCACAACAGACTAGTGCTTTTAATAGTTGGTTTAGCCAAAAGTTCCTTCCTAGCGTATATTGCCTGGCCTCCGGACGGACGCCGTACCATAGATCTCACCGGCTCTACATAGACATCGCACGACCGGGATCTGATCAGAAAGTTTATATTCATCCTTGAAAGCAAATGCTCCTGGGTTATTAATACGTCATAAATTTGAATGCGATCATCTATATCTTTTGCTTTGATGTGACAGCCATTGATATTCAGACTAAAAAATTTATCTTTTTAAGTCGTCCCCAAAGACATAGTTATTGGGTTTTTCGACGATGGTGAATAAAATGGCTATCTCAGAATTTTGATCTGGTGACTTTTAGGAATAAATGAGCGTGGGAGAGGGCCTAGGTGCCCTCAAATTTATTTTTCACTTAAAAAGGGCACTAGAACTTTTAATTTCCGTTAGAATGAGTCCTCTCGCGACATTCTAGGACCACTCAGTCGATACGATCACCCCTGGGGAAAAAAAACCAAATAAACACGCATCCGTGATTTGTCATCTGGCAAAAAATGCTGCCCCCAGGGCATAACTTACACCCCTTGCCCTAAGGACTAGGGGGGGGGGGGCTGTCATCCTCAAAGATATAATTTTTGGACCTTATAAATATGCTGAAAAAAGCTATATAAAAATCTTGATTTGATGTGTTTGGGGAAATGGTGGACGTAGGAGGGGGGCTGGTTGCCCTCCAATCACATTCGACTATTAAAAAGGGCACTAATTCTTTTAATTTTCAGTCGAATGAGCTCTATTCGAAGTTTCTACGACAAAAAATGGTCATCACAAAATTTGTATGAGAGTTTCGGTATAGCCTTAGAAACTGGAATCAATCCGCATATATCTCCAGAATTTATATGAAATATAGTAATACTGATAATACTTATAGTTATAGAAACTAAGTAAGTAGGTTTTACAGTGCCAAAAGTCCTAGTGCATGGCAATACAAAACCAAAAAAATTCAGTTTTCAATAATTAAAATTATATAAACATAAAAGAAATATTACTTAACTTAAAAAAAGGATACCACAAATCACAAAAATCTACTTCTATACCCCATTGCTAACCTGAGAAACCATCCTACCATCTGTGACAACAATCACTATGCTGTGGTTAGTCACTTTATTCGGTAGGCGGGAACACGACCTTTGAATTCACCAAGAAACGATGTAGCCTCAGAAAAGCAGCATTCTATATCTCACTTGTAGACGCAGGGTCTGATGTTGAAGTGAGAAAAAATTAGAAAAACATCGAACAGCTACATTCAGTTTAATAGTGGTAAGCACGCAAATAACGAGGATTATCAGTCTTTTCAGTACAAAAAAACGCAAACTTTCAATACATTTAATTTGACTAATTTTACCTATTTTCTTATAAAAATTATTTGTAAGTATTTTTGTTACCTCTTTACGATTGTGCCAAAAATCTCAAAGGGGGTTAAAACGCTCTTAGATACGGTATTGATTATAGTATAAAAATGCTGGCGGTATATGGCAACGAACCACAAACTGTAAAAAAACTGAATTTCGATAATAACAGATGCATCAAAAGAATTGGCTTTTTATTCATCAAGTTTGACATTACCCGTCATAATCTAAGAGCCTAAAAAAGCTGATCCAATTTTAGAGAAAGGCAGGAAACAACCCCAGACATTTTGCACTTTCATCAACTCTTAGCTGTTCAGGCATCACTTCGAGATTTTTATAAATGATTAGACGATTTTTCCAAATTAAAAGAAGACAAGTACATTTTTCAAACAATGTGTTTGTCTTAATGAAATTTGGTGCTTCAGGACATCTTATAACTTATTTAAACCTGGACTGGTCAAAGAGTTTGACCATAATAACTTTAAAGTATAAAAAAGGGTCTTGGAGTCTCCCCCCTTAGATCCTCTGCTTAAAAAAATCTTATTAAGGATTTAAATGACCTTGGTCTTAGAATGTCGCAAAAGGGCTCATTCTAATGGAAATAAAAAGTTTTAATGCCCTTTATAAGTGACCAAAAAAATTGGAGGGCACCTAGGCCCCCTCCAACACGTATTTTTCCCCAAAGTCACCGGAAAACAATTTTGAGCTAGCCATTCTGTTCAGATTAGTCGAAAATCTAATAACTATGTCTTTGGGGACGACTTAATCCCCCACAGTCCCAGGGGGAGGGGGTAAAAGTTGTAAACTTTGACCATTGTTTACGTATAGTAATGGTTATTATGAAAAGTTGAAACATATTTACCACAGGCCCAAATCGGACACCGAATTATTAATTCTTTACAAGTGCCCTTTTTAAGTCACTAAAAAAATTGGAGGGCACCTAGGCCTCCTCCCACGCTCATTTTTTCCCAAACTCGATGGATCAAAATTTTGAGATAGCCATTTTGTTCAGCATAGTAAAAAAACATTATAACTCTGACTTTGGAGATAACTTACTCCCCCACCGTCTCATGGAGAGGGGCTGAAAGTTACAAACTTTGATCAGTGTTTACATACAGTAATGGTTATAATAAGTGTTCTTATGACGTAGCTACATATAGTTTGTGCTGCTTTGATTTCAAGCTCATCCAAATTTTCGAAAATTGTAAGGATAACGTCATCCCACTGCCTCGCTTTTCAGTGAAATTCTTGGCCAATGTGGCCTCAGTTTTGAATTTTTGTTTTGAGAGAGTTTGCTGTGTAATCGATTTCAGTGGCTGTATGTAAACTCACCTATTTTCTGACTTATTGACTTGCAGAAGAGAATTTCACAGTTTTAGAGCACCCATTTTAATATGTAGGCAGAAAGTTACGGCCAAGGGTTATGGCGAATCTCAGTTGATTAATCGATGCGGTAATAATTCTAATTGCAAAGAAGAAGAGCACCAGCAGAATCGCCGTACGGAAGTGAAGATTATCGGTTTTTCAAGCTACGATCCTTTTAACGTTTTGAGTTTGCAGGATATCATTTATCGGGAAAAAGAAGAAAAACTGCTAAAAGAGATCCAAAAATCAGGAACGATTCAAGTGAAATCGGGCGAGAATTTGCCGGAAGAGGTAAAAAGACAATTAGGTAAAGAAAAGAAGAATTTTCAACTTCAGAAACATTATTTTTACTCATTGCACTACTCAATTTTTATGTACCTATCTGGTATAATACACAAAGATATGATCATTATTAAAGCCTTTTTATGAACTGAATCAATTGCCTGCTCATAATCCATAAAATTGAGGAACAAGTTATCTGGCCTCTTTATTTTTTGTTTATCTTAAGCCGGTTCATCATCGATACAAACAAAAAATGATTGGTGGTCAGGGAATAACACTGATTAAATAGTAAATAATGGAAGTAAATCTAAGACAATTGTTTCAGCACCGGTCGTGGTGACGCCGGTTCCGGGTGCTGACGTGGATTCTGCGGGTTTTGAATTGGATTTTGACGAGGAGATAGATTTTGAGGCGTTAGGAGAATTGTTAATTGAGTTAGTGGAATTGGAGCAGATAACGCTCATCCCGACATTGACAGACGATCCCCAGGACGCTACAAAAATTATCGTAACTCCGCCGCCAGACTCCGTCCCGGACTGCACCGATATACGGTTAATCGGTCCGGTGCCTGACACTTGCGGTAATATCCTGGATCTCGATCTGTTTTCTTTCATTTAAAAAAAACTTGTTTTTTTATTTAGTCCTTCTCAAGAAATTAAATGAAGGAAAGCTATTTTTTTAACTGAAAGTAAAATGAAACGTTATAATTTAAAATGAACATAAATTTACCTGTTTCCTATCGTTTCCTATCTTGAATTGTTTGTATTGTTCAGTTGATAATACTGAGAAGCAATTCTGAAAGACATCAGCAACTCTGATGTTTCACATGTTTTAAGATACGAATAGTCTGCAGGAAACATATGACCAGCGGAAGACACGGGACCGAGCCTTTACAATCAAATGAGCCCTCTCTGAAGTTTATACGAGCATCCTTTCCATAAGAACCATGTATGCCCTCTGAGCATAACTTACAACGCCTGCCCTCAGGCCTTTGGGGGTTGTATCGACACCGAGTTTTCTGTTATCTGACCTTTGAATTGTTTTCAACAAAAATAGCTATCTCAAAAAAAAATTATCGGATGCAGTTGGGGAAAAAGGGGCCTGGGATGATGGAGATGCTAGTTGCCCTCTGATCTCTTTTGACTCTTAAGAAGGGAACTAGAACTTTCAAGTGCTACTGCTAGCGTCTCGTTTTCTGCTAGTTGTCTCTGTTGTACTGGTGGATGCCGTCGTTGCTGATGTCTTGCTATCCTGTTTCTTGTTACTCTTGTTAATGGCTGGATCAATGGCAGATGCGGCAGCAGATTTTGGATCGGTAGCTCCAGTACTTTTCTTTCCCTCTTCACCAGCTCTTCCGCCCTTCTTCTTCTTCTCAGATGATACGGTGGGTTCCTTGATAGATGAGGCCGTTTGTTCGGCCACATTTGTCGCTTTCTTCTGCGCCGCGGTGGATAATGACTAGAAAATGTAACAGCAATGTCATCAGCAAACGACGTTAAGCAACAATCTGGAAGATAAAACCACATGCTATCTACATAAACTAGATAAAGAAGCGGACCAAGAACCGATCCCTGTGGCACACCAAGTGACACTTCGAAAGAGGAAGAAAAGACATCATAAATCATCACTTTAGTAGACCTCTCGCGTAAATATCTTTCAAACCACTTAAGACATACTCCTTTAATACCCATATATTCTAATTTCAGCAATAAATTCAAAAATCTACTGTTTCAAATTTTGCTTAATTGAAGCTCCCCCTTAAGGTTTCCTTAAAGTTTAACCTTAACATGCTTAGCCTCTTTAGCTAGAGCAATCGCAGTAGTAGGAATAGTAGCATACACATAGAAAGGCAAAAGGGCCTTTCGGCTAGTTCATAATCTGCCCCAACATACTCTAAAAGTTCCAGCTTAACAATGTAAGCCGTTCCTTAAATATTGCTATTACACCCTTCTGACAATCTATATGCTCATAATTCGGTTTGATTTAGTTCAAAATCCCAATACAAGTTCTTTGAAAGAAAAAAGAAAACAAAGGAAACCCCAATAGATACTAAACCAATGCTCATCATTTATCTTCAGAAAAGGCTTTATTTCCTTTTGTGTTTATTATATTTTGCAATTATTTGTTTGTAAACCAATAAGACAATTTATAAATAAAATAAACATTGAAGGAACAGTAAAAGAATCAGAGAGTAATAAATAACGGATAGCTAATGCAACATCTTTGCATTAGGACACTTTGTATAGAAGGAGTTAACGTTGGATCTTTGAAAAGGGCTCATGTCCAAAGTTTTACGGTACTGCTAATGCCAAAAGTGACGGTGCCAACATGCTACACCTAGATAATTTAGAAGCTTTATTAACTAACCTGGTCACTATTAGAAAAACGATAAATAGTCTTTAATCATTTTTCCTGGCTTTTCGGCTTTTATCTGTTAAGAATGCAGCGGCTTGAATTATTTCAATAAGCTCCTGCTCATTTATACTTTCAAGGTCTTTGTATTGAAGCGACCTTACGTTTTTCCTATTGTTATAATCTCTTAATTGTGGGAATTGGTCTTTCAAAATTATCCCTTTTACAAACGCGAAAACACAGGGACGAAATTTTATATTAAATCAATTTTCTAGTACAAAAATTGATGTATTAGTTTCTATGAAATGCCTAGATGAAGGCGTTGATATACCTAGAACCGAAAATGCTATTTTTTGCGCAAGTACCGGAAACCCCAGGCAGTTTATTCAAAGAAGGGGAAGGATTTTACGAAACCATAAAGAAAAAAGGTTTGCCTACATTTATGATCTTGTAGTCGTTCCTAGCCTTTCTCAAAGGGTTGGAAATTTCCAAATAGAAAAGAAACTTTTCGATGAATCATCTACTTGTTTACAAATTTCGTTATTGCTGCTCATTGTCTAAAAATAGGTTTTCATGATGACCAATTACGGCGACTTCAAAGCTTACTTCCTCATATTTGCGGCTGCTCTATTGTTACCCGTTTGGCAAGAAAAAGCGTCTATACATACATACATGTATCCATACATGTATCCATACATGCGTTCCACAAACACCCCCTCAATATGTCCTTCGGACATAAAAATGGGGAAAATATGGCATATTCCCACATTCTCGAAAATTTTGATTGTAAACTTTGGTTATTAAGATCAATTCAAAATTCAGTTCCGCCGTTAGGTCTCATTTAAATGGATAAAAATCTCCGCGTATCCAATGTTCATAATTTAATATTTGAAAACTGTTTAAATATCTAGTCATTTTCCCTCAATAACAAAAGTGTGGCTTTTTTGGCACGAAATATTCCAGTGAAATCAGAGAACCCATCTAGAGAGGTTTGAAGCTCCTCTCTGGATAAATGTGGAATTTTATATATTTTGCCAAAAGAAAGATCACAGAGGCGTCCTTAATTGTTTTTCTTTTTTTTGTAGTTTTTACCTTTTTTAGTTTTTTTTCTTCTTTTGTATTAATGCTAAGGCCAAGGTTCGAATCTGGGTCGCCATTTTTGTCCCAGTGTCCCAGTCTGTAATTTCCCTTTGAGTGTACCGGTCGTCATTTATATTCCCTGTGTCCCGGTGTCCCGGTTGTCATTTGTATCCCGGTGTCCCGGTCTGTATATACATTCGTTTTTGAATGGGTCTTTTTTTAGGTTTTAGTTTTTTTATTTTTTTTGTTTTTTTTGTTATACTTATTTTTTCTTTTGGAACTACTCTGACAGGAGGGTGGAACAATAACTATTAAAAAAGGTTGCCAACTGGTAACAAAAGAGACAACCGTCCAAACATCCTTAATCAAAACAAGCACGAAAATAATAAGACCAAAAAGTAATAAATTTCAAGGAATTTATCATTCACAATCCCAAATACAAACAAAGAGAAAAAAAAAGTCTTCCATCTGGCCAGAAATCGAGAAGATTAAAAATAAAGTGCAATTGACAAACATACAAGAGGCATTAGACTTACAAATACCACTCTTCACTAATGAGTGTAGTCGGGCCTGGGGGTCTTAACTTTGAAATATTCCACCAGCGCATAGTAACCCACCGTAACAAAACGTTGATTAAACCAATTATATAATTCCTGAGGAATAACTCCATTTTCTACAATATTATCGGCGTGGCCCTGATCATTTCTGTCAACGTTTCCAAAAAAATAAAACTGCTGAAGGAAAATATTTTCCAATCCTGTTCTTTCTTTCAATACTCGCACTACCGCCTTGTCAACATCTTCCCCCTTTTCTACAAATCCTCCCGGCAAAGCCCACTTATCGTTGTAGAACCAGTTTAAGAAAAAAAAACGATGTGTTTTAGAAAGGGTTAAAGATGCGTAGAAAGGGTAGAGACGCTGTAGAACCAGTTTAAGAGAAATACAGTGTGTTTTAGAAAGGGTAGAAGATGCGTAGAAAGGGTAGAGATGCTGTAGAACCAGTTTAAGAGAAAAACAGTGCGTTTTAGAAACGGTAAAAGATGCGTAGAAAGGGTAGAGACGCTGTAGAACCAGTTTAAGAGAAAAAAATAGCGTGTTTTAGAAAGGGTAGAAGATGCGTCGATTGTTTGGATCGAGGTGAGCACGAAACCCACCTTTGTCCTTCATCACGCGTGTCAATTCTGCGACGATCCAGTCGGAAAACTGAATTCGCTCCACAGCGGTCGGCTGGTCCATGTCTTTGGGCGGCATCTCTTTCAGCGTGACCTGCGCCCAGACGCTTTTCCAGATTCCGGCGTTGACTTCATCGACCGGACCCAGGTTATGCAGCGAGAGCTTTCCCTCGGGTTCCGTCGCGCCGTGACAGTCGACGCAATTCGCCTTGAGGAACTGCTACGCAAAGCCGGTTCTAATGGTTCAAAACCTATATCCGTACATCCTTGGACCAGATAATGTTCAAATTCAATCGCAATAAACCCAACTAAGCCGAACAATCGCAATAAGCCGAAGTGTCTGTTTCAAACATTAGTTTTTTCGAAAAACTTTTTTTCTTTCTAATGGGTTCAAAACCTATATCCGTAAATCCTTGGACCAAGAGGACTCCAAAAACAAGCTTTTCCTGAACAGACTGAAATTTGAGGCCACAAGTCCCATGGACATGTGGACCTAATGTGTAGTCAAAATTGTAGCTCATAACTTTGCTAAATTCTAATTTACAAGGTTTTGAATAATTTGAAGAAATGTTTTAAAATTTAATTTGATTTAATATCATATGGGCCAGATAGCAGAAAAGAAACCAGAGGGAGCCTGATTGCCCTCCAGTAGCTTTCAGCCTTTAAAAGAATGCCAACAACGGTTAATTTTCAATCAAATGATTCATTTCCAAGTTTCTAAAACAGCCCCTTGCATTTGAAGTGGGTGGGAAAAAGAAATTTGGTACTTTTCTGGTCCCAATTTTGGGCTGCATTTTGATGCAAGCCTTATGATGATTTCTCCATGTATGAAAGGGTCTGTTCCCTCCACAATGCCCCGCTCTTTACGCTTAAGTTGACTCTTTCTCTAAAAGCTTCTTTTTAAAACAGTAAAAATCTTCAGCGTAAAGAGGGGGGCGTTGAAGAGGGAATAGCCCCTTTCATATGAGAAGTAATTTCTGTTCGTTTTAAGTTTTAATGTCGCTCCTTTCTTTTAGTTAAAAAAACTTGCTTTTTTATTTAATTTCTGAACGGTTTTGAATTAATGCATGTTTTGATTTTTAAGAAATGATAACATGCAAAAACCAATAGTAAAAAATAAATATCAGGGCCCTAGCTGCATCTTGGGCTATGTGCGAATTCTGTTGTTTTCATGAAGAGCGAAATAAAAGCACACTTATTAAAGTTTGGTGTTACGTTTTTTTGTGCATTGATAGTGCCACATCTAAAAATAATAAGGCACATAATTAGGACTTTAAAAGACATCTAATTTCTATCCTGCAAGTATTTTAAACACTCAGGAATGGTATGCTATTACTCGCGCTGCATCACGGTAAAAATGTTTTAAAAATTTCTTACAGAGGTCTGTTAGTTATGTTAGTCAGTAAACGTTTTATGAAAATATTAAGGGGGCTGTGAGGGAAATTTACTAGAGAGTGGGCTGTGAACCTTATGTTTAGGTTTTTCAGTAATGGAGATTATCATGGTAGCCTTTTTCTTCTTCCCAGCCTTTCCATTCTGCAAATAGCATCTAAAGTTCCGTTTTTTTTGTGCTATATGTCACCTTATAATGGTGATATCAAGTCGAATTTTCAGAAGCACCTAGGTCTAGAAATTAAATTTCAGGTTCATACAAGGATGGTTGGTCATACAAGGATGATTGTTCATACAAGGATGGGTGTTCATACAAGTATAGTTTTCCCCAGATTTAATACATTTTATCCCCTCAACTCAACATCTAAATAGGTTGAATTGGCACCATTGGCTGTCATACAAAGATAGTTGTTCTTACAAGGATAGTTGTTAATATAAGGATGGTTGTTCATACAATATGGTTGGTTATACAAGGATGGTTGGTTATACAAGGATGATTGTTCATACAAGGATGGTTTTTCATACAAGGATGTTGAAAACCATCTCATAGGGAGCAAAACCTGTAGACTCATGGACACTGGTGGTATATGCAAAAACTGCCTGATCGAGCCATTCATCCCAATCTACTACATGCTCTGAGACAAAAGTTGAGATGATGCCTTGCAACGTGCGGTTTTGTCGCTCAACTAGTCCATCACATTGATGATGATAGGCAGTGGTTCGTGTCTTTTTGATACCCATCATATCGTAGATCTCATGCATAAGTGTGCTGTCAAATTACGCCCTTGGAATGGAGAACGGTAGAAGGACCAAAACGAATTTTGTGCCTCAAAAGAGAGTAATATCCTCTTCATGAACAGTATCATGGTCTTCTGTTGTAACACTTACAGGCATAATGCTAGAAAATTGTATTATACCACTGAAATGTGGAACAAATATGATGTTGTGTGCCTCCAAGAGCACCTTCTAACATCAGAACATTACTGTTTGCTTCAGATCAATACTGACAAAGATCTGTTAATTCATGAAGCAACAAGTTTTTATTCTTGGGGTTGGCCCTCAGGAGAAACTGCTATTATTGCTAGTAAAGCTTTGGGTCCGGATGTCGGTCACCGTGGCCGGACGCGTCCGGCCCGCGAACACGAAGTTCTTCATGCTGTGGCCCCACACGCCCCACTTGGAGTTGCGCCCGCGCTTGGCGAGGTGGTCCCACCCTCCCACGATGTCGCAGTCGTAGAACTCGAAGCCGTCGTAGACCTGGTTGCCGCCGGCCTTGAAGAACAGGATCGCCGCGCGGGAGCCGGCGACGATCTCCAGGTTCTCGAACCGGAAGTGGCCGTTCCTGTGGGCCTGGGAGAGCGCGATCGTGTCGCCGCTGCCAGAAAAACATTATAATCCGGTTCGGAATTTTTTTCCGAGGAAGCGAAAAAATTAAAATTCGATTCTGAATTTTTCAGAAGAAGGAAAAAGCTATCTGTTTTTAATTTTTCCATAGAAGAGAAAAGAGTTACACTTCGACTCTGAATTCCAAATAAGAAAAAAAAAACTTCCGTTCTGAATTTCTTTACTGAAAAGAAAACGTTTTACTTCAGCTGTGAAGTTTCTCAAAGAAGAGAAAAAAGTTACACTTCGATTATGAATTTTTACAATGAAGACAAAAACTTCTATCCTATTTAAGGACTATCATGTCAAAGCAGCCTTAGGAAAAGCCTTAGCAAGCAGTGAAAGTGCCTTAGCACCTTTTGTTTACATCTTAAAGATGGGGAACTAGGTTTTCGACCATTCTGATTACAATGGCGAACTTTTCACTTTGACCTAACTCCGTATTTTAGGGGGTTTCAGGCTTTTCTTCGTCTCATCATAAATTTGTTTTCACAATAAGCTTCACTTTAGGGACTGACCAAAATAAGAGTTAACATTCCTGAATTAGTGTCATACGGCAATTTGTGATATGGTCTTCTCCTTTAAGTATTCTCTAAAAGTTCCAACTTAATACCCAAATCAATTCTTTAGATACACTATTTTGACAATGTACATGCATATAGCGTCTTTTGATTTAGTTTAAATTTCCCCTTAATACTTTAAATGGAGTAGTGTGGTAGCAGTAGTGGTGGTAATTGTATTATTTTTGATAGCATGCAAATATTGCCTTTTTGATCATATCTTGATTTTTCGAAATTAATATATTGAGTTATTCCTGTGTTGTACCCTTTTGACAATCCGTTTGATTCAGCTTGCAAAATTTTGGCTCCATTCCTGGAACAAATCCGATAAATCGTGCTCTGGTATAGTAAGCGAATTGCATTTGAAGACTAAATGAAAGTTCACAAGAGCACTTAAAGACTACAAAATTGCGTTAATTAAAAAAATATCGATTACAAAGCTAGGGATCCTGTAATTTTGTGGAAAAGTTTTAAAAGCAGTGATTTAAACGTACTTCTGTCAGTAGAATTCTAGAAGAAAGTTGGATTGATTATTATAAAAGTAAGTTTTCATCACCTGACCTTGTACGTAAAACTTGCGAATTTTCAACATTCTTCGCTGTCCCATTGTCTGCACATATAAATAGATTGTGAGGTTTACCGACTCTTGAACATGCAACATATTATTGTCCATGGGAAAACAATCCGTATTCTGATCTATACCGCATTTTTCTAATGATTGCCCTTGAGCTTTGTTGATGGTGATTGCTAATCGAATATCCCCTGTGTCCCTGTCGTCATTTGTATATGCCCCCTGTGCCCTTCCGGCGTCCCCGTTGTAGTAGTGTCCCTGTGTTCCGGTCGTCATATAAAGAAATATTCTGCGTTTGATGGCAAATAAACTAATTTTTACATTTTCCGGTAATAATCATTATTTTTAAGGAAATGTCCAAGTAAATATATAAAATTAAAGAATCAAACCAGTATATTAAAAGCGTAACACTTTGACAGAAAACTGAATTTGGGGAGGCTGGTTACTGAAAGACTAATTTAGCTTGAAGAGTTAAAAATCTCTAAACATTTTTTATAAACATACTTCGAATCGTATTAGAAGAAACGTTTTGGAGTTGCCTATAGTAAAGGTCAATTCGGATTCACTACCTTTGACGAGTCACTCGAATCGCTTCGATTGATTTCTGCTCAATGGAGCGCTCCGATGGGTTATCTGGATCGCATCGACCATCTTCGCGATGGCAGTGGCTCGATTCTCGGTGGAACGGGAATCAAACTGGCCGCAACTGGCGCTGGCAGGACTGTGTTTGATGATGGTGAAAAGGACAAGCTCAAAGGTGATCAAAACCGCGATTGGCTGTTTGCCGATCTGGATGGCCTTGATGAGGATGACGACAAAGTGAAGCGCCTAAGACCCAACAACGCGCGATAGGTCCGGCGGATGTTCTGCTGTGGAAATACGGCGGCTTCGTTGCCGCCGAAGCGCTCGATTGCGCTGGCCAGAACCGCCGGGATGGTGTCTTCGATCAGCGGCGCGTCGGTTTCCCCAGCCACGTGACACCGGTTGTCTTGCGGTGCTCGATCCATGTCCGACTCCCTCTTTGCAGGCGCGCCGGAGCATGCCGGCCCAGGCCCGAATGCCTACTTTCTCAATGTTCGCAGGATATCGCATCCTAAATCAATAGCCGGAAGCCGATACACGCCCCCCCCCCGCTTAAATTTTGTGAATTGACACCACCGGCTTAAAAAAAACTGCAACATGGCTACCTTTCTGTTGAAGAATCGGGGAAGATTGCGGAGGGCGTATATTGGATGAACCATGGACCCTTCCTATACCTCTTGGAATGTAGACTGAAAATCTCTGCATGACCCTCCCTCAGACAAGGTACAACCTATCTGCCTTTCTGCCTTTCTATCTGCCTTTCTGAAAGGGGTGGCGTTGAAGGTCATCGACCTCTTCTGTGCTTTTTAATGATATCAATGGCCTCGATTCCTTGCTGTCTCATATCTCTGATATCTGTTTCCTCTTGTGGTTCAACTGTCAATACATCACACTGATCCATAAGAGCTCTGGATTTTTCGTTTGACATAGTGGTGGTGGTCATAAAGGCTTTGAAAGGTATAGGATTTGTATCTGTATCAGTCATATCAATCAACTGACCATTGGCTTGGGAATGAAGAGGAGATTTGGGAAATTTGGTATGCAGCTCAAAGCAAGAAGAAGCTGGATTACCAGGTTGGTCCAGAGGAGAAATAGATTTGGTTGCATTTGATTTTTTTTTCAATGAAGTGCAAGTTATGTTCTGGCCTTGAGAAAACATAGGGGTTGTGAGCACTAATCATGTTAATTTAAGCCCGTTTTCAGTTTGACTCGGTTACATATTGTAATTTCTTTTCGTTTTGGGTTTCAACTATTTACTGATGCGGATCTGTCGTAGTTTTACGGTTGGTAGATTATTTAATCATGCAGATCATGTTAATTTCTGCCCGTTTGGGGTTTCAATTATTTAATGATGTTGATTTGTGGTAGTTTTACACTTGTTAGACTCCTGGGGCTCGTCTGCATCTCGCTCATCTGGATCGCGGACCTGGTCAGCGCGTTTGTGATCGGAGCCGCCGATCCCTGGCCATACATCGCGATTCGGCCGGCCGTCGTGTTGGTCGGGTCGACGGCGGGTCTGTTCGGAGAAGCCGGTCACGCCGACTACGCCGCGGCCAAGGCGGCGATGGCGCACGGGCTGACGGCCAGCCTGAAGAACGAGATCGTTCGGTTGGCGCCGCGCGGCCGCGTGAACTGCGTGTGTCCAGGATGGACGCGGACGCCGATGGCCATGATTTGGGTATGAAATGGTCTGTTTTTACAGAACAACTTTTAACCCAAGTTTTTAGAAGCTTTCTTCCTGATAAAGAACTAAGTTTTCAAACTACTGATACTACCGTGATCCTCTCTGTTGCACTCGGATCTGATTTTAACGAACATGATTATCATAACTGAAATTCAATTAATCCTTTGAAATATCACTCTTCATAAAAATTATTTATGAATTCATCTGATCCTATTCAAAAAAAAACTCACATTATTCAAATTATGAATACTTCAATTCTTTCTGTTCGGCTGATGGGCGCCGTTGACGACCTCCGGATGGGCGTCCTGTCGGTCTCGCTCGGGCCGGAGCTGTGCAGCCTGTTCGGCCTGCCCATCTCGGTGACGTTGGTGATGATCGTCGCCGGCTTCATGCTTGGTATTGCCGTGGGGGCGACGCCCGGCCTCGCCGGCCCCATGGCCATGGCGATTTCGCTGCCCATCCTGATTTCGATCTTCGGCTTCACCCCCGACGCTTTGCTGCCGGTGATGGGCTTCCTGATCCGGGTGATGAAGGGTGCGACGATCGGCACTTGCTCATTTTTCCAGTATATTTGAAAGTTTAGATAGGTTCCCCGGTCACATTGTGTGAGAACTTGTGTGGGATTTTCAAGTATACTTGAAAATTTTGTGGAGTTGACCTAAAAAAAAAAGAAAAGCCGCATAGTTTTTTTTATTGCGTGTTTGAATTGGGTCCCTTGTTACCCCCCCTCCAAACACGCAAACAACGAAAATCGTGTGTCCATTAGGTTGACTTTGGAAGAACCTGTTACGGTTCACCCTCGTCCAAAAATTATTAAGCAGCAACAAATCCGGGTCGCGGTCGCGCAGCATCTGCGGCATCTGCTCGTAGAGCAGCCCCTCGCGGATGCCGTAGCTGGAAATGGCGATGCCGGTCGGCTTGAACACCTTCAGCAGCTCGGCCAGCACCTCGGCGGCATAGGGAACAAGGCTCATCCTTGCCGAGGAGATGCCGCAGGCGGCGCGCAGCGCGTCGAGGTCGGCGTCATGGATGAACTTCAGCGTCTCTTCCGCCGACTCCACGGTCATCCGATATTCGTGCAGCACGTGCAGCGGGTAGCCGAGACGCTCCATTTTAAAAGGCCCCAATTTTTCTAATTTTTCCGAATTACGCCCCCCCCCCCCCACCAAATCCCCCAAAGAGAGCGGATTCAGCCCGGTTATGTCAATCACGTATCTATGTCAATTACGTATTCTTCCCACCAAGTTTCATCCCGATCTTTCCACTCTAAGCGTTTCCCGAGATTTCCTGTTTTCCCCTCCAGCTCCCCCAATATCACCCGATGCGGTCGGGATTTAAAATAAGAGCTCTGACACATGAGATCCTTATAAGTTTCAAATTTCATTCAGATCCGAAAGGCCATTCGTTCGACTTTCAGAGTGGCTCGCACGCAACCACCAGTGTCGGGTATTGGTCAGAATTCCTTGGGTGGTTTTATCAGGTATTTTATTTTTTTACATGCTTAGTTCACTCCTATTTTATTAGCAGAAGAATTAACAGTAAGTTTCTTATCCTTTTGAAGTGTTTTTGTTTTCACGCCTAGTTTATTGGTTCTGTGAAGTTTTATACGATCATGTCATCAGACAATATTACCTGTCCGGTTACACCGAAAAATTTTCTAACCCCCCCCCCCCCACGAAAAGGAAGACCTGAAACAACAGAAAATTGTTTGGGAGGCACAGAAAAACAGAAACTTTTCAGTGTATTTGATAAAAGAAGACCAAAAGCTTTTTAAATTTTATACTGGGCTACCAGACTATGAAACATTCAAGGTAATATTTGAATCATTTGGTCCAGCTGTAAACAATTTGGTTTATATTGATTCAAACCCAAACAAAACAAAAATAAGAACATCATCATATATCAAGAGAGGGCCAAAAAGAACTCTTAGTTCAGAACGAGGATTTTTTCTTGTGCTAAAAACAGTCTTCCTTTTCTCCTTCTGTCTTTTTTTTATGAGTGTTTGTGCTGTTGCATTGGTAATTTATTTTTTCATCATAACCTATATCAGGCTTATCCTCGAATCCTGCTGTCCTGTTTATTGCCTCGAGGATTGATGTCCTGTTGTGGTCTCCAAACTCAGAAGATAGTTTGTCAGCGGAAATGAATAATGTTCCAAAAAAATGCAAGTAAAATATTGCCGAGAGTCTGATATAACAACTATGGAATTGCCATTGAACTCTGTAAATTGTTTACTCTCTCCGAATATGAGGGGTTTTGCCCCCTCGTCAATCCCTTGCTCTTTACACTAAAGCTTGAATTTTGTTCCAATTCCTTAAGAATGACCCCTGAATAAAAAAGGCCGTAGAATAAATAGTTGAAACTAGCTGTTGGGGTTAGTTTTTTACTTTTTTGTTTTTTTTTTTAGTGATACCTCATGATTCTAATGTCCTGGTCGTCATTTATACTCCCTGTTTCCCGGTTGTCATTTGTGTCCCGGTGCTTGCCGGTGTCCCGGTCGTCATTTGTGTCCCGATGTCCCGGTTTTTTTTGTATTTTTCTCTTCGTCTCTTTTAGCAGGGGAGGGTATTTGATGCAAAAATATTTTGTTTTTATGACTATCAGCATTACAATAATACTTGCAGTATACTTCTTTCGGTTGGATTAATGAGTATCATCTTAAGAGAATGGCTTTGAAATACGAACTCACACATGTATATGCTATCAACGACCAATAAGTATGTTCCATGTATTAGTAAAGGGAATGTTTTATTAGCTTTTTTTGAATTTGGTTATCACGGTATAGTTGTCAAAATCTATAATTTTGAATTTCTTTCTTTCTTTTTCCAGATACAGATAGGCCTGCAATCGATACTATGTCTCCTTTAGTTTTGCGTAGCAGATAGGCCTCAACGGAGTTTGAATGGCTTAGAGATCCCTCGTGTTCCTGGATTCTTTGATGAACATGCTTGAAGCTGGAAAGCCCAGTAGTGAACGCACCTGGAGTGTTTGCATATACCAAGCAAAGGGAACAATACATTGCTTTCTTATCATTATCAAAAGTCAGCCAATTCCGCTCAATTTCCGTGCCTGTGGACGTTGTTCTCACATCGGCTGGTTGTATTAACACGATTGATCAAAATGTTGATACGATGTCTATGCGCATCCACAGATTGAATGTGGTCCATTCGGCAATCAAACTTGAAATCGAGCGAGTCATGTGAGTGAAACAAGTCTCACAAGTCGAACAAGTTACACAACAACTGCATCAGTCACAAAACCACATTATAAGGCGATGATAATAATTATCGTTGATAACAAGAGTTAATTGTTGGTTTGACTTACATTTGATTATCAGCCTATATATCATTATCTATTATCTCGATCTTCTGGCTCTTTGATAATTTGCTTACGGCTTCTTTGTCTTTGACGCTCGTAAAATAAATTAAATATATTTAATGGTCTCAAGTGAAAACTTTCAGGTAAAGGTATCAAGTTGAAACTGCATTAGAGTGCTGCTATAGAGGGTCATCCTCATAGGAACAGAATGAGGACGAGAAACGGGTTTAGGTACAGAATTCATCACTTTTCAAGTAATGGTAAAACATTAACGCCCACAGAGAATTTGTTTTGGCATTTAAGGCTCTTGGCCGTCCTGCAGAAATAACCACTTTCGGAGCGCCCATGCTTTAGAGCCATATTTGGCCGCTGTGATCACTGTAGCTTCCAATCGTAACCATAACCATAACCGCACTGTAACCATTAAAACGTAACCATACTGTCATAGCTGTGTTCTCGGTAAGAGCTGAAGACAGGATAGGAAACGTGTAGACCAATTCCCAGTGGATAACCAACCATTCGTTACATTATCAGCCTTTCTTGATATTATCAACCCTTCTCGATATACAATTAAACAACACTTCTTTTCCAATATTCTTACACTGATAACGACTTTTATTGCTTTGGGCTTCTCCGTTCGATCCATGGAAACTTTTTAAAAGCTTGGTACTACATACCATATGAGATTAGGAGGTCTATGCCTAGGCCGTTCCTTCTTGTCGATCAGCTGTTCATTTTCAACATAGCTGGCTGCCATGATATTAAGTTAACAATATGTCACACACAGCCAAAGGATCTCCAGAAAAAGCAAAATTAAATAGGGAAGAAAAGGAGAAACAAAGAAAAAGAAGTTCTCAATTAGCTTTTGAACTTCTTGCAGCGGCGTTTGGTGCAGCGGCGAGCAAGCTCGATTCTATAAACTTGCATATTTGAGTCCTTAATTCTGATATGTTTTGTATCAATTATACAAACGTGTCTTTAGAATGCATAAACATGAAGCTGGGTTTTGATTTATGATCTCGTCAAAAAGGACATCGCGGCTTTTCCCATTGATCTGACATGCTACAAGACAATGAACTTCACCTTGGGTTACTTTGCACACTGGCAAATACGGTCTTTTGGATCAACTTTAGGTCTTATGTATCTTTCAGTTTCTATTTCTATCATAGGTGCATTACGTTCTGCTCCAATATATATTTTTGAATGGAGTGTGAAAGACTCAAACCTATTCTACTCTCAACCTCGTATCGGGTGTTAACATGCGTAGAAGGTGTCAGCTTCAATTCTTTATGATGCCCAGTCTGTAGGAATTTATTTATAGGAATTTATTAAATTCAACTTAGAAAAACAAAAACAATATTATGCCCCAACAGAGAGAAGAGCTTGTAAGGCTGGGACAATACAAATGCATATAGAAACCACAACATCTCGTCATAAACAATAAAAATAAAAATTAACACCTTTTTCTATTTTTTTTTTTCTCTTTGGTTACATCATTGATGAAAGTGAAGGGAAAAATGTTACAAATCGAAAATCTCTTAGATTTCTCGATCATTTTATTTACTTTGACAAGCTTACTGTTATATTTGATGACTAAAAACTTGCACGACAGGTGAAAGGACCGTTATAATAAAATGAAGATTAACCTTTTCTTATGTTTGTCATAGAGCCCAGATCTGATTAATTCTGGATATAATGTTATTCGCAAAAAAACCTAATTGTTTATGAAACTGTTAAATGATTTATAAGTTGGGATTGAGCAAAGTTGTGAAACTGAAAACAATTTTGTTGCACTTCATTTAAGCAGAAGATCTACTTTGCAAGGTTTCAATTTTATAACACACATATTTTTATAGGTCATCAAAGGTCAGGACCCTCTAGAGGGAGAGGGAGTAGAGGTGGGTACTCCAAAATACCTTCCCAGGACATACTTTGGTCAATGTTGGTATTACCTGAACAATTGTTTTGGGTCATGAAACTATTGTTAATAGATACATTTTGACTTTTTGGACATCTTTTCTCTCCATATAAAAAAATGCAAAAAAAAAGTTATATGAAAAGGGGGTTGTCCTCCTTCAACCCCATAACCTTTACGCTAAAGTCTAACTTTTGGTTAGCCGAAAACTTGGTAGAATACACGAACCGTTGACAGTTTGCAGATTCAAATGTTTTATCAGCCTGCTGTCTTTCAATGGACTTGATTTGAAACTCAACAGATTACTTAAAAGGCAGGTAATTACACATATTGCATTTCTAATCTCATTTTTCACAATTTTAAACAGAAACACCTTTAAAGTGTGTGAACTACGACTCTATAAGGCAGGAAGGAATATGTTTTATAATAGTTTGAATGACAATTGAAAATTCAGCTTAAGACCTGGTTTTAGAATGGGATTAAAATAAAATAGTATTGACAAGGCCGTATCCGGGGGAGGAGGGTTTAGGGGGTTTGACGCCTCCTCTCCCCCCTCCGAAAAGGTTTCCGACTCGTAGAAAACGTAAAAAATGAATATAAACAAAAATTTTTGATGCGTTTCTTTAAAGGTTTTTACCCCCTCCCCAAAAAAAATCTTTTTTACCCTCCCCCTGTGCCCTTTTTAAGAGTCAAAAGCGAATGGAGGTTAATCAACCCCCCCCCCCCCAAGAATATAATTCCACAAAACCAATCCCATAGAAATTGTAAGAGAGCAACTTTGTTCAGCAATGTTGAAAGGTCCAGTAATCATGTCTTTGGGGATGTCAACCTCCCCACAGATCTCAGGACAAGGGCTGTAAGCTAGGCAATTCGTTCATTGTTTACCCATAGTATATGTTATTGAGAAAGGTATGTATGCGTTGTTTTAATTTCTAAGAAGATGAAGGGTATTCAGGCAGACCTCGCCAGGCTCCTTCGAGCTTCTGGAACTCTTCATGATGCAGAATCAAGTTCACCTGCTCGCTCAACTTGGAATCCAGTTCAGCGATGATCGATTTGACGGACTTCAAAACGTCGTCGGAAATCAACGAGGTTTGGGCAAGAGCTTGTTCGGCCAACGTCTTGACCGCCGTTTCCACGGCTTCTTTGGCCTGGTCGGTTTTGGAACGAAACTCTTTTTGCAACAGCGAGCTGAATTCGCTCGCTTCCATCGCAGCGCCTTCTGCCTGCGCTCCGGTCTTCGAAAAACTTCTTTTTCGGATTTTTTTTTTTAATTCATAAAATTATATTTTTTGATTTCTGTTCGTTTTGGGTTTCATTTATTTTTTAATAGTGATTTCTTGTAATCTATTAATTTATATTAGTACTTGTTGTATTGTTTTTGCCATGATTGTGTATTTGATTTCTGTTCGTTTAGGTTTTCATTTATTCTTTAATATTAATTTCTTGTCATTTCTAGTTTGAATTTTAACAGGCATTTGTATCTGCTGATCTGATGTTTAATATGGCCTTTACTTTTATGTCCCAAATTGTTCCATTCGAGGTTTGAAAACTTTTGCCAGATTGTAAATATAACGAACAAAGTTTACATATTTTTCTATTGCAAAGAAAAATACCGGGCATTGGTTTGACACTAGTTGTTGGGTTGGAGACAAATTTTGCTGAAGAAAGTAATGATGTGATGTTTACCGGTTTTTTAAAAGATAGGATTGGTTTTGAGTTTATAAATTTCTTCTTCGTGTCGTGATCTTTAATATTTTTAAATAAAAGTGCAATAGTCTTTGTAACGTCGTTGAATTGTGGGGGATAGTTGCCCTCTGATCTCTTTTGACTCTTAAAAAGTGAACTAGAACAATCAACTGCCAATTTAATAATCCCTGTCTGTGGTTCATCATCCCTTAGAAGCATATATGCCTCCAGGGCATAACTTATTATCTCAAAATTTTTATCGGAATCATTTGAAGAAAAAAGGGCGTGAGGGGAGGGCTAGTTGCCCTCCGATCATTTTTAAAAGAGCACTAAAACTTCCAATTTTCAACTGAATGGGCCACCTCCGAGGTTTATACGAACACTCCTTCCATAATATTAGGGAAGAGCCCAGGGAAATAGCTAAAAATTAAGATATGCTTTTCAGGAATTAACAAAAAAAATAATCTACTCTAGCGTTGAAAATTTTTCGAAGAGAGGATTTGAGGATCCTTCGGTTAATATTCATATTCAGCATATTAACATGCTCTGCTCCGTCAGTTCTGAAGAAGATTCGAAGGTCCTTAGATTAATGTTCTTTTCACAGCTTAAAATCATAAATGCATCTAGAGAGAAATTTTTTATTCTTTTTTCAGGCTGACAATGATGGTCTCCAAACGGTCGTATCCAGAAACTTCATGTAAACTTGATTATAAATTGAAAGGGCTATTGCCCTTTTTAATAATCAAAGGTGATTGGAGGCAGCTGATCCCCGTCTCACGCCCACCGTTTCTCCAAACATATCCAATAAAAATTTTGTTCATTTTGTTCAGTGTATTTAACACTGAACAAAGATAGCCATTTTGTTCAGTGCATTTAAAAGGTCTGGAAATTATATAATTGAGGAGGAAATACCCCCCTACAGCCCTCAGGGCGATTGTCGTCAGTTATGCCCTGGGGGATTTTTTCTATTAGTTTTTAGTTTCTTTGTAGTTTTTGCCTTTTTTTTTAGTTTTTCTAGTTTTTTACCTTTTTTATTAGATTTTAGTTATTTTTGTAGTTTTTACCTTTATTTAGTTTTTTCTTCTTTTTTTAGTTTACTTTTTCTTTTTCAGTTTTTTTTTATCGTTTTTATTTTTGTTCTTTTATTATTTTTTTTCTTTTTTTAGTTTTTAATTTTTATTTTTTTTTTAGTTTTTTTACATTTTTTATTTTTTTATAGTTTTCCCTTTCGTTTGGTTTTTGAAGTCTATGTTGATAAATTTACATATCCATTATTTATGTATTAGTACAGAGAACAGAATTAAGTAATTGCTAAAAATAGATAGAGAGAGAAAACCCCGATCCTACGCAATTTACGTCATGGTGGTGCAATGGTACCAGCCTTGCGTACGACGAGAGGTAAATCACTTCAACAAACGTTTTTTGAAAGAATCAAAAGAATTATTGAGAATTATTTGGAGTTATAGAGAATTATTGGGAATTATGGAAATTTAAAGACTTATTGAGAATCATTGAAATTTATTCTCTTGCAATTTGAACATAAACAGCATTATTTTACTTTATTTTTGAAATATGATTAGAATTAATTGTCTGTAAATATTTGTACACAATTAGGTGGTAGCAATGAAGAGCATGTTTTGTTAACACATCTGTTTCTAGATATAAAGCCAACACAACTATTTATGTAATATAAAGCTAGTTTTAAGCCAGGCACAGATCAAGATTCTAAATTTGCCTTAATTTGGGAGTGCCAGGAGAAAAAAGTGGGAAATTAGCCTTCCATCTAGAATTTGTTTGAAACAAACACATGGGCCGGTACCTTCATCGCCCGCAGGGCCTTGTCCATGTTGAACAGCGAAGGTCGCCGCGCCATGACCCGGCGCGTGATGTGCGCACAACCCTTCGCTGAGTGGTTCATGCAGCGGCGGCAGAAATCGTCGAACGCGCGTGGATTTTTGCGTTTGAGCTGAACGCGATTGCCGGCCTTGCGCAGTCCCTTCAACACTTCTTTGAGCCCCTGTTCCTCGTAGAGTTGTGCCCGGGCCTCAGCATTGCGTTTGAAGGCGGCGGCATCGCGCGGATCACCCTTCAAGTCCACAGATTTAGAAAATCTGTAATGAATATCACGCGCAAACGTCTTAGGATCACACCAGGGAAAAGCATTCGGGATACAGAAGATTCAAGTTGTGTGTCTGACATGACTGACGCATCCGGATGCGAGAGCGAGTCTGAAATGGAAATCGATGAGTTGACGAGCGCTGGCCCTTCTAATCGCTTAAGCAAGGCAGTAGCCAATACGGGTTCAAATTATCCACCAAAAACCGTGGATGGACGCTTGTTCATTGGGAAGTGCTTCACGGGTCGTATTTGAGTGATAGATCATTTGAAAATAAGAGGTATTCATTAAAACATAAATTAAAGAGTCGTGAAGCAGAGGTCATGGATAAAATTGCAGAAGACCTAGAAGATGCGGCCAGACATTATAATAGTAAAATGTCGTATTGCTGTGTCAAATCACTAAGAACGAATAGTCAATCTAGACTCGTCCCAGTCAAAGATAGAAATAGGGCCATGATTAGTGTTGAGGAAAGAGTTAAAGAGAAGGTGACAGAACGTTTTGAGAAGATACTAAACCGTGATAAAGCTAAAGAGATTTAGGTTAAGGTTAAGAGCAAAACAGCTCGCCTTGACCTTAACCTCAACCTTTTTACCGCTTTCATGATGATTCAAGGCCTTTTTTAGCTACCATTCTACCGCTATTCCATCTTCATCAGTTTCAAGCTGTACTGTCGTTTTTGTGATCGAAGCACAAAATAATAGACGCCTGCCGGAGCCTGCAAACCGTGTTGGTCTACGCCCTTCCAACGTACTTCCATATGTTTGCCGGCAATAACTTTTGGAAGCGTGATCGAACTTATCTTTTGTCCGTTTAACTTAGCATGGCTGCTAAACTTTAATTGATGATCAACAATAACCCCAAGATATCTTTTAATTGGAAACAGCAGACAGGAAGTTGACTCAAAGAAAATATTTATGATGCTTGTTGTGTTTGCCAAAATTGATGACATGGCATTTGTCAGTATTAAAAGTAAGGAGCCACATGTTAGCCCATCTTCCTAGACTGTCAAGATCTGTTTGAATTGATTTCTGGTCAGAGGGAGTAGCCGCTTTTCCAACTGGTTTTGAGTCTTCATCATAAAGGGAAATGAACTGCAACAGCAAGTTTTTGGACATGGCCAAACCGCCAACATTCTTTGTAAAGCAAATTTAAAATGGTGGGTCAACAATGTTTGATCGTTTGGCCAGGGCCTAAGGCGTTCGTACTTGCACGTTGACAATAACATCATTGTTCCAAACGCGTTGAACAGCAATGTTTTGGACGTGGCCAAACCGCCAAACATTCGTTGTAAAGCAAATTTAAAATGCTGGACAAACATATTTGATCGTTTGGGCAGGGCCTAAGGCGGTCGTACTGGCACGTTGACAATAACATCATTCATACCAGAATGCTCAAATGGTTTTTACATTATCTTCTCCTTTGTAATTGAAATTTTTAAAATTGGTTTATTGTTATTCCTCAAGGAAATTGTGCTTGGGGTTCAGAAAATCAATTTCATTGTTCGAATAAGGCCCATTACTCCTCTTTTATTATGGAAAAAAAATCCTTCGAAACTATTACAGCACTAGGTAAGAGAGTAAAACAATTATTTAGATAATAGTTCAACATGTTGAAATTATGATTTTTGTAGGGATGATGAGACAATTAGAGAAATATCCATAATTCTGAGCTTCGAGAACGATGAAGTCTTTGACGCCATTTTCTAGCAAAGTGTGAGCAAAACCCACACCAGCTGAACCAGCTCCAAGAACCAATACTTTCGTTTTCGTCGTCTTACAGGATGATTGTTTGGCTTGAAGCATGATTAGGCCAGTTAGAAGCACTGTTGCCAAGTATGAATATGCCATTTTGTGGTCTGATTTGGCGAGACTGAAAGAGAGCGTCTGGCTCCAATGATAACTCCTCGATGACTGCCTTGCAGCGATGCGAGACAACGTGTTCCCAGTCTTGAATCATTTGAAAACGTCTTAAAATGGATTAAAACATCTTGACGAAAGGTTTCTTAAAAACGTACTTAGAATGTCTTGAAACGTCTTGAAAAACATTTTGAAGAAAATGTCTTAAAACGTGTTGAAGAAAAATGTCTTGAAATGTCTTCAATCGTCTTGAGAAACATATTGACGAAAAGTGTCTTTAAAAAGCTCTTGAAATATCTTGAGACTTCTTGAAAAATGTCTTGAAGAAAACTGTCTTAAAAATGTCTGGAAAAGTCTTGAAACATCTGTCTTGTCTAGAATATTACGCCCGTTCTGTTATTTTCTTTTTTTTATTTATACATTTCTACTATGCCGTAGGTCTGTTATAGTAGCCTTGTATTCTTTTAATATTAAAATTATCTTGTCTCTTTTAAACACACCTATTTAACTTGGTCAATTTAGGGGGTTATGCCTTCGAAACCCAATCTACAAAAAATTACATACCTTTTTTACTTTCCCTCTTTAATCATGTACAAATAATGATATAGCCGTTGATTGTTTGAAATAAACGTAGGTGTGGTCTCGATATGAGGTTTAGTATTTTTAGATCCCCTCCCCCTTAACAGAACATTGAATTCCCTTGCCCAGGGGCGTACCAAGGAGGGCGTGGTCCCCCCCCCCAACTTTTTGGCATTCGAATTTTTTTTTTTTTAATTTTGGCAGAAATGGGGATTGTGGTGAAGCGCCGACCCCCATTTATAATGTTTCTTTTCCATCTATTTTCATTTAGCATGATTCAATGTATGTATTTGATTCCCATTCGCTACCCAATTTCATTCATCTTGTGAACAGATTCGCCTTAAACGTAGGGGGAATAGAGACTAGAGGTCGATAAGGGTGAATATTTATTCGTGAGGAACAAGAAGAGGTGTGCGAGATCTGACCGAACTCTCGCCTCCCCCTGCGTAGACATGTATAATGGTTAGTCATGTCTGAGTAGTAGAATTTTTATTTCTCTATATATATTTTCAGATAAGTACACGGGAAGGTGTGAGTGATCTTCTGCAGCTGGAAAACTGTATTGACTTGGTTATACCACGTGGATCGAATGAGATGATTCGCAAGATACAGTCAGAAAGCAAACACATACCTGAGAGTTTCGGTTACTATTGAGTTCGTTACAATGAACTATTTGATTCATAGTTTGGGTTACTATTTGTATGTTGAGAAACTCTTTCAATAATTTTCAATCCTGACACAAACAATATCTTTTAATTTAATTTTGTAACTCCTGAATTTGACCTGAAAATTAAAAGAATATCATTCCGAAAAGATTATATGTATGTTCTTTGACAACCTGGATACACTTAGACTCTTTTTATTTATTTAAATTATAAGAGTAGAAGTAGTAATAGTATTAGCCCCAAAAGTTTTACTTCAGAACCAGTGTTGAAGGGGTGTCTCATTGGCAACCATACACACAGTGCCTAATGATTTAGTTTTAAATGATAATGGGTTTACATAATTGTGGTGGGTTGACATATCCAATCTCCGTAGAGACGTAGTTACTGGACCCTTCTACTATACTGAACAAAATGACTATCTAAAATTTTGACTAGATGTGTTTGGAAAATTAATGGATTGGGAGGAGGGTTGCTTGCCCTCCAACGTCTTTTTAAACACAAAATTTGTTACTAGAACTTTTTAGTTTAGTTCAATAATTTACTAATCTTTAGGATTCTATAGGGCTGAAGCCATCCCGCCCCCTCCATGATAAAAGATTGAGGATAGACAAATAATAATCGATGGTTTCATTATAAGTATCATATTTTGCAACATTTGGTTTTGACTTTTTTTTTTTACATTGACCTTTTTTGGTTTTGATCTTTTTTGACATTGACAAAAATATCAGAGGTTGGTGCGTAGACTTGAAAGCTGTGAGCTTCAGATAATGGGTGAAGTATTAGGCTAACTTTAAGACGAAGATACATTTATTGAACCGAACAGCTCGTCCTTGTGGAGCATGGGCGCGACGATCGCGCTCTGGATCTGGTTGAGGATCATGCTCTTGCCCTTGGACGCGGCGAAATCCATCGCGGCGTCGTGGGTGAGCACGGCTTTTCGGTCCTCGACGACCTTGTTGAGGATCGTGGTCGAGACGCTGATCGCGCCCTTGCCGCCGTCGGTGCGGTGCTGAGCGGGCGACGAAACAATCCTCCCGATCCGGTTGCCGGTTTTCGTTCGCTGGCGGTTTATTCGCCGCTGCACTATCAAGAGCTGCATAAGTTTCAGTATCTGTTAGTTTTAGTTGCACTTACTCGTCCATAAAAATTTGTGTCAGTTTAAGTAAACCTCATTCGTTCAATTTAATTTCTTCTCTTTGTATATTTTATTGATTCATTTAAATTAATTCGTGTTCCTTTTATGTTTGACATGCATTTTAGATTTTAATTAATTTTCTCTCATTTTTTGGAAAACATTTTGAAATTAATTTAAGCCAATACAGAAAATGTATATAAAGGTGGTTTTCAATAAATCAGGTTTGTTTTTAGGCCGAAAAATGTACTCCCAAAAGTCCCAAAGTCAGCGGTATTGAAATTATCAGCGGAAAACATTTTCCGCCGTCATGGCAGGGTAACGTCATTACCAACGACTTCCGAGCACACATAACAGACCGCTACTCATTGAAAGAAGACGGGAGCTCTTACGAAGCGACGCTTGAACCTACTTTCATAAAGTCGGCGCACAAATCTTTTCGTCCCGTAGACGTCAAAATGGGGCCTGACGGAGCCCTTTATGTCGCCGATTGGTATAGCCCAATTATACAACACGGAGAAGTTGACTTTAACTTTAGACCTTTGTCTAGTTCTTTGCTGAACTTTTCACCAAGCTCTTTATCAGGAGGCGAAACTCAGAAGTCAAATGGGACATCCACTCCGTCTCTAGGATCGAAGTTTTAGATTTTTTAACTAATTTACTTTGCTGATCGATCGTTCCACATTTATGCTTAGACAGGACTTTGGCAAACTTATGCTTGACAAATAAACGAATTGTAATTACGATACCAAATCTCGGACGATCACACTCAATCCAAAACTGATTTTAGGGTTTTGCACTTGCACATGCGCAAATAACTTAGCCTACTCACTTGACTTTATATGAACAAAGGTTTTCATTTATGATTGACCATACAACCTGAAAAGAAAAAAGTGGTAAAGCATATATCGAATTAAAAAAAAAAATAATAAAACTATGATATGAAATATTTGCAGAAGCAAACTAAAAATTCTTTCTAATAATACAATTAAAGCAGGTTATAGCTTGAACCCAATGGTTTATAATAAATAGATGATTTGTTTTGGAAAATGTATTTCACTTCTGCAAAAGTTGATAAGTGTGAATGGTTTATAGTTAACAGCAATTATGAATTCTGTAAATTTGGTAAGTGAAAACTTGTGCTATTTATAGGACCGTGACCATCTATAGAAGAAAAAGTACAAACACAAATTTGAACTTGATCAAAACTTCATATAGACTGTCTGATATAGAGAAAGAAAACGGAACAGATAGACACTCATAAGTCAAATTATTTTGAAGTTTTACTATTGACAACAGTGCACTAAAATCTGATTTTCCAATCGAAAAGGGGCAGTTTGAAGAAAATATTAAGCAATTAAAAGACAAATTGACCACTTTGCACAAAAACAAGCTTAGTACTGATTCTGTAAAGAGGAGAGTTAGTCCGTATTTTGTGAAAAAAAAATTTATCATCTCCCATCCCTGTCAACTTTTAAGCAGAAAGGTAGGCAAGTTACATCTGGTTTGAAGCAAAATAACAAGCATCTTAGTATATAGTTGACTTTTGACCACTCCGTTATCCTTTCCCCTCTCAAACCTCCTACCACCAGCTTTTTTTTAAGAAAGTAGGTGTGCAGCGCCTTGATCAAACCAGAATAAGACAAGGGTTTGGACACCAGACTATTGTTAAAGATTAAACACTTTGCCAAATATTAAAGATGTACTCACTCATAACTACTTTGCTAAATGTACCAACTGCGCCAATGACGAGGTTACTTGTTATATTCCACACTATGCCTTTGCCATAGAAGCGAGGAAAATATATTTTCTGATCCTTGTCCATAATGAAAAAAAAAACAATCTACAAATAATTAAAGTTCAGTTTTAATTACTTGGCTTTTTTATTTCTAAGGAATATAAACTAAAGGTAGTTTTCAGAGTAAAAAGTGTACTGCTTGTTGCTCCAAAGATGTCAAGTGTACGAATTTAAGCTGGGGTGTGAGTATTTTTAAAATATAACCCTTTAAGTTTTGCTATTGATTAACGAACTGATTTTTTTTTATGGTGTACAGGTAATATAAAGGATGTGGGGTCATTCGGGGCGGGGTTTCCTTCCTATAATATTCGCTCTCCCCCCAATTCTAAAAAAAAAACATTTTTAGGTATTTTCATTTGAAAAATGCCTTTTTTGATACGACACTAACCAATTTCCCCTCTAGATTTTGAAAAATACACTTCTGGTGTTTTTCGTCTCTCTTTCTCTCTCCATACCTATGTGTCTGACTGTGTCTTTGCCTGGCTCAGTGTCTGTATGTTTGTGTATCTGACTCTGTGTCATTGTATGTGTGTTTTGTTTCTCTCTCTGTCCTTGCTAATGCGTCTGACTGTGTGTTTGTCTATCTCTTGGTCTGTCTTTGTGGGTTTGTATGTATGATACTGTGTGTTTTTGCTTCTCCCTCTCCATACTTGTGTGTCTGACTGTGTGTTTGTCTGTCTCTGTGTCTATCTTTGTGTGTTTGTGTACATAAATAAAGTCTTCAATAGTCTTTGTATATACTTCTACGATACAACTTAATACAATCAATATTATTACAATAAATAGGAAATGTGATTTCTACGCTCAAATTTACAGTCAAAAATTAGATATATGATATAAAATCATGTTTCTTGCATAATATTAAAATCAAATCCCTGATTGTTATTACGGGCTGGTTTCCTCGAATCGTTTAAATTAAATTTAAATATAATCTGTTATTGTTTAAGTCATTTGTTAGTGGACAAAGCAATAATGAAGATTTTTGCTGATTTCTTCTGGTTCCCATTTAGAGCTGGGTTGACTCTGGCTGAGCTTAAAGAGTCACGCCACTAGACCTTCGATCAAAGCAAATAACCAGCGACACCAGGAATCGAACTCCTGTCCCTGTGATTGTATAAGTTTACACATAATCGTGCTATAATAAGTTTATGTAATATTATTCATTTGAATCCTATAGTCCCGCCCCCCTTTCTTAGCAAAAACAGAAACATGTACTCGTGTAAAATGTTTTCCGTTCAACCATCTGAAGACGTGGCCAAATTTTTCCCCTAATGCTATTACTACTTCTGAAGCTATTTCTACTACTTAAGCTGAGGGCATTAAGGTGAAGCTTTCAGGGATTGTTTGGGGGGGGGGGGGGTTGAACTAAGTCAAAATACACTCCACGTTATGTTAACGTGATTTTGAACAAACCAAAAGGCACTATGTACATACTCTACAACTACTGCTACTAAATCTACTTCTGCTAGTGAGGCCAAAGGTATTCACGTGAAACTTTCAGGGCATGCTTAGGGATAGTTTTGAAATAAATCCACACACATGTACGAAGTCGTTTTTTCGAACAACTAAATGGTTTACCCAAGGGGCCACCTTTAATTCTCCAATTGGCAAATTGTTTTGAAAGAAATATTGAAAAATCAGAGTTAGATTCACATTTTTAAAACACAAATTTTGGGCGAGATATACGGATGACTTAATTTCAGTATGGAGTTATGGGGAGGAGGAATAAAAAGGTTTTTTATTAGAACATCTTAATTTTTGGGGAGGTGATTTAAAATTTACAATAGAATTAGAAAAGGATAATAAACTTCCTTTTCTGGATGTTCTTCTTTTGTTTGGTGCTGCGGTGAGTTATTAGTAGTAGTAGTAGTAGATTGTCAAAATGACACATCAGCAATATCTCAGGAACGGCTAAGGGCATTAAGTTGAAACTTTCAGGGTATGTTGATCAGTGCTTGAACCCTTTAGAGAATGCTCAAGGGGATTTAAAACTAAAATAACGACACTACGTGCAACCATATTATCAACAGAATATATCTGCAATATTTTCGGATAGGCTAAGGATAAGAACATTCAAGCAAAAGATATTATATGTATCTAGGTTGTTAGAAGGGCCAATTCTATTAATAAGATTTCTCAATTACATTCGTTTTGGTCTTTATTTGAATGTCGCTAAGTGCGAGTACCATGCTTTAGGCTATTTGTCTTTTTCATCTGAAACACCTTTGACTTGCAAATTGTTTTCAGTCCCCTCAATGGTGTGTTTTAAATGGTTGGGCATTAATATTTATTGATATAATTTTTTTATTTTTATTTTTTATTTTTTTATTTTTAGGGTATGGTTTTTTACTAATAGGAATTACTAGTAATCGTTCTAGCCCTAATTTCGTCTCAAAGACATTTTCCTTATCGTTTGACGTTTCCGTCCAACGATAGGCGTTATTGGCTCCTCGTTCATGGTTTCATTTTCCTTTTTGAAGTTGTTCGGCCATGATTTTGTCGCCGATCTCCCGCCAAAACCGACCTAAATAGAAGTAGGCCGAAATAAAGGAGAAGAATAGGGAGATCTATACGGTAACAATCCCAATTTGTTGAAAAACAAGCCATTCGCCACTGACGAACAAAAAAGAAAGTGCGATGACTTGGAAGACCATTTTCCATTTACCCAATTTACTGGCCATGGCGAAAGCCCCGCGCTCGCCCTGACCCGCAAGGACGCGAGCTGGCATCTGCGCACGCCGCAGGGCGAGCTCTTTGCGGAACAGGTGCTGCTCTGTGCCAACGGCTACACCGACGGTCTGTGGCCTGGCCTGGCCCAATCGATCCTGCCCTTGGTCTCGATCCAAATGGCAAGCGACCCGCTGCCGAAGGCCGCGACCATCCTGCCCCAGTGCCGGACCTTTGCCGATACCCGCCGCGAGATCATCTACGGCCGGCGCGAGCCCGACGACCGGGTTCTGAAATAGAAATATAAGAATATAGAAGTTCGTTACGTAAGTTAATTTGTAAGTTAAATATATTTTTTTATTAATAAAAACGTCCGTAATAAAATTAAAAGTTCTAGTGACCTTTTTAAGCAACCAAACAATTGGAGGGCAACTAGGCCAAATCCCCTGCCCCTTTTTTCTCAACACCGTCCGATCAAAACTTTGAGAAAGCCATTTAGCCAAAAAAAAAAAAAAGTAAAATTCATGCGTAAACATCGTTTCAATTATTCATGTACGGTGAGCCAAAATCAAAACCGGATAGACCGGGCAATATCGGGGTTGGGTCTTCAGATTAGTCTTCCGACGCCTCATCGCTCACCGGCTCTGGCACGTCATTCATTGCCTCGACAAGCAACACAATCTTGGCGGCTGCCAGATGCAGAGCGTACGCGCCAATGTACGATGGCGTTGTCTTGGGCACTGGACCCTGCCCGCGGCCGCCCGCGTTGTTCCTGGCTTGCGGCAGACCAGACTTGAGCACCGCGATTGTCTGCTCGAACGACTTGTCGAGATAGTCGGGGAAGAGCCCGTTTGCGCGTAAATTAATCTACTGATTCTTAGAATTTCGCTAGAGCTCATGCCATATGAGCTCTTGGCTCTTGACTCTTCTGGCCTCGTCACAAGTGCCATATGAGCTCTTAGCTTTTGCTTTAGCTATAGTTTACTGAGTAACAGTAACTGAGAAGGGGCTCCTAAAATGTATGGTGAGCAAAAGGGGGTACATTTTGTTCTAACGTTAATTTACATTTATATCCCATAAATATTATGACACTGTTAAAAATGCCTTTTTTAATTTACATCAGCGAAGATAGGCATGATTGGTTGACAAGACAAAGGAGGCAGTTAAAGCCCCTATCCAAAGTTATAACATATATGAAATGCAATTTAATTGTTTATTTAGTTTTTTTTTAGAATCTATTTCAAACGTCATCTATTTAATTATTTTTTTGAATAAATCACGACATTTTATGAGCACATAAAGAATTAACATTTCGTTTTTTTAAAACACTTACATAATTAAAAACAACACATTAAAATGTATATCAGCATATTTCAAGGCAAAAAATCGATGTAGGGGTTTGAATCACTCCAACATTTCTCCTATTTTTTCAGACTTATAACTTTTGATGGGTAAAACTAAACTTGATAAAACTTATAAATTTAAAATCAGCATAAAAATCCAATTCTTTTGAAGCCTTCGTTGGCATCAAATTCCTTTTTTAGAGTTTCGGGTTATTACTGAGCCGGGTCGCTCCTTACTTACAACTCGCAACAGCGAACTGTTTGATGACACTGCAGTCTAAGAGTCTTGATTCACAACTAGCCTATTTGCAAACGGAATAACCGGTTCTATATTTTTACCGCACTTACGAATGCAAAAGATAGAATTAAACCTCCCCTCCCCAACTCCCCCAAAGAGAGCGAATCCGTTCCAGTTATGTAAATCACGTATCTAAGACTTGTGCTTATTTTTCCTACCAGGTTTCATCCCGATCCCTCCACTCTAAGCGTTTTCCAAGATTTTGTTCCCCTCTCAATTTCCCCCAATGTCACCGGATCCAATCACGATTTAAAATAAGAGCTCTGAGACATAATATCCTTCTAAACATCAAATTTCATTAACATCCGATCACTGCTGCGTAAGTTAAAAATACCTATTTTTTTCCAGAAGATTATCTCTCGCTAAAAATCGCTGCTTGAGCTATCCTGCTTGGTTTTTGCTTTCAGATTCCTCTCCGGCTGCCTTCCACCGCCTTTTAGGAATCTATTCCGTTTGGTGGCCGGACGGCATTCGTTTCCTTCGGGTTTTGTTTATTTATTCATGGTAAGTTTTTTTAGCATTAAAATGCGAATCGTTATGAAGTTATGACTTTATTCGTGATCGTTGTAAGTTTTATGATGAATCTCTTTCACTAAGATTATTTTTCGGGGAAAGTTTTTTTTTAAAAATTTAGGCTATATATTTCCACATTAGGAGAGATTAATCAAAAGTATAGTAGAGTTGCAGTCAAAATGTGAGTTTCTTCCATTGCTTAGCTGTCTAGCAGGCCTGGTGAACACATACCTAGTTTTGCTCTTTCTAGCTAGCCCATAGGCTGCTATGTTAAATAATCTATCCTTTGTAAAATTAATTTTGAGCCCTTAAGGCTAATTATCTTGATTTAAACCCAATACCTTATGCTAGAAAATTGTGAATACTGCTGCATTTTAAATAATTCTATCAGTACCTGAAATTGACATATTTTAGGTAAATATGTCAAATACTGGCTTACTCAAAACGCTAAATGTTAAAGCAGCCTCCCCCCCCCCAAATCACTAGTCAACATTCGTTCTCCATTCTTTTTGATAAATTTAGGCGTATTGCAAGTAAGGTTGAAATTGCTGTCCAGGGTCGAAAGCCCCTCTGAGTAGGAACTCAGGGGGAGGTTCTCCCCCAGACTCATATCCTCTTATAAATCTAAAAGTTATAGTTTGAAGTTCTTTTTTTATTCCAGACTTTCTTTTCTTGTTTGTAAGTAATGTGGACATTTCCAGTATGATGAAAATATTACCTTTAGTTGGTTTTGTCAAATAAGTCTATTTGCTATTTTTTAAAGTATATGTTAAAACAGTATTTTTTTTTTATTATATACAAAAAAACATTTTAGTTTGTGTATCCTGAAGGGAGAATCGTTTGTGTTTCAGGTGTATGCATGGGGTGATAATGATCATGGTCAACAAGGAAATGGCTGTACTGCCGTGAATAAAAAACCGTCTCCTGTATTAGGATTAGACGGTGCACATGTTTCTAAAGGAGGACACGCCGGTGCCGTCGATCGCCGACCTGTTCAGCACCGCCAACTGGTACGAGCGCGAGGCCTGGGACATGTATGGCGTGTTCTTCGCCGACCATCCCGACCTGCGGCGCCTGCTCACCGACTATGGCTTCGAAGGCCACCCGATGCGCAAGGACTTCCCGCTGACCAGTTATGTGGAAGTGCGCTATGACGACCTGCAGAAGCGCGTGGTCTACGAGCCGGTGAAGCTGACCCAGGAGTTCCGCAGCTTCGACTTCATGAGCCCGTGGGAGGGCGCGCCTTTATTCTTTATATTTATTGTCTTTATATTTATATTATATTATTCAAGCAATGTTGAAGACCATAGTACTAAAATAATAAGGCCCCAGGTGCTGATAGTTTGGTAAATGAGTTTCTTAAGTATGTTGGCTCTGAGGTTAGAAATAAGTAACTGAAGATTATGAATATGATTTTTGAAAAATGGGAAGTACCTAACGATTTTAGGGAAACCTTAATTAAACCACTGCATAAGAAAGGTGATAAGAGTGTGTGTTGCAATTATTGAGGCATTAGTCTGGTCTACGGCTGCTTTTTGCGAAGATCCCACTCGACACCCGAACCACGCAACATCGGCCCGGAGAAGCCGAGCTGCATTGCCCGCTCTGGCGACACCACAGCAATGTTTACGGTGCGCTGCTTCCAGATACGGTTATCGGTCAGCAGCGTTTCGTACTCGTCTACGCAGCCCGGAAAGCGCTCGGTGAAACTTTCGATGAAATCCAGCAGCGAACCATCACGATTGCTGTTGAGGTGCGCCAGTTCCGAACGGCTGTACCGGGACGACTCGGCAAAACGCGGCATCGTACCGTAGCTCTTAACTTAATAGCATCCCTTAATTTTTTACGCTGTTAAAAATTCAAACCCGTGCAGACATGACGCTTAAAAGCAGAAAAAAACAACCGAAATACCCTTTCTTTATTGTTGTTAAATTCGGAATAAAAGTAACTTTAAATAGGACAAGTTTGATTTCAAGTTAATGACACTTTAATTAGCAAATAAGCACAAAACACTTGACTGGGAATGGAAGATCAAAATAACATAATAGTGATAATTATTCTCATTATCTATTACGGATCAACTTTCAGGACCCCTTCGAGATGGTCGAAAAGGAAGGCGCGCTTTTCGGCCGCGGCACCTGCGACATGAAGGGCTTTATCGCCTGCGCCATGGTGATGGCCGAGGAATATGCCCGGCGCCCGCTGACCCGCCCGGTACATTTCGCCTTTACCTATGACGAGGAAACCGGCTGCGACGGGGCCAGGGTGCTGATCCCTGAAATGCTGGCAAACGGCCCGCGCCCTTCGGTGGTGATTGTGGGCGCACCGACGAGCATGACGGTCGTAACGGCCCACAAGGGCATTACAGTATCGTCGAGGTTTAAAATAATGTATGGTTGCTGCAATGTGCAGCTGAATAGTTTTCTTTCACCTTATTATAGTATTTAAAATTATAAAAGTATATTTTGTATAAACTAAGAAGTTTATACTAGGTTTTAAGTTAGATATAAATGCAACCAGTCGTTAAAGATTTACTAGAGAAAAATTCCTTTTTTCTAACTTGTTTTGAAAAAAGTGTAAAATTTATCTTTTGGTTTTTCCTCAAATATATAAATCTTATTTCTTTTTTTCATGAATCAAATGGTGATTCAATATCCAGTTAAATAATTTTATATCTATTCACTATCAATAAAAAGGTATCATCCCTATTTTGAACTGTTTTACTCTCGTTATTAAAATCATTGATTGAAATCTTGCCACCAAATTTAGATTGGCCCTAGATAAATTGCCAAAAAGCACAATCTCTCATCTTTAAAACGTGGCCTAGCCATTTTAATCTTTCTTTCATTATAGCCCTAGAAAGTGGAATCTAAGCACATTTTCATGTAGCTTTTTGTTTGATGTGCAGTCAGTCAAACATGTACAAAAATTGTCTCCGGATTTCGAGAAGTTCGACCTGTCGAGCCTGGATGCCTGCATGTGCTGCGGCTCTCCCCTCGCCGTCGGTCTCAAACTCGACCTCGCGAAACGATGGCCGGGACAGTTCATCGAACTCTACGGGCTCACCGAGGGCCTCGTGACCATCCTGTCGCCGGAGGACCTGGTGGAAAAGACCGCGTCCGTGGGACGACCGTGCCCCGGGCAGAGGATGGCAATACTCGGCAGCGACGATGAGATTCTGCCTGTCGGCGAGGCTGGGGAGATCGTCGGCCATTGATGGTAATTTAAAAAGAATTCGGATAAACTATTTCAAGTTTTGCAAAATTTCTTCTGTATCTTCCACCTTTGCAAAAATCCAGATTCTTGATCTGGATTTTTTTGACAAGAAAATTTTCAGTTCCTGATATAACTTTAAAGTTGGAGATTCTTCACAGAAAACTCTCCAGTACAGCTTCTACGCGCCTATCCCCTCACCACCGTCTTTTCCGTTTTTTCATTGATTTTGTGAGTGTATTTATTTCTCTCTTAGTTTTTTTTTATATTTATTCTAAGTCCACCGTAAATTTTGTCATATTCATTTGTATGGTTTTGTTAATTCATTTGAATACTTTTTTCACATCCATTTGTTTAGCTTTGTCGCATCCATTTGTATAGATTTTTCATATCCATTTGTGATGGCTTGTCACAACCATTTGTATAGTCCTGTATGATGCATTTGTATAGTCTTGTTAAATCGATTTGCATAGTTTTGTCACATCTATTTGTATTGCTTTGTCATTTCCATTTGTATAGTATTCGTCAAATCCATTTGTATAGTTTTGTCGCATCCATTTGTATAGTCATAAAACTCTCGTCAACAAGTTGTGTCTTTTTTTGAAGCCGCTCTAGCCCTGGGGCCTGGATAATTTGTCTCAGCTGCCCCCATCCTTAGCCTCCCGTGCATATAGCCTCTCGTCAAGCCTCCAGCATATGAAGCTGATTGATGTTGAAATTCGTCATATTTGGTTTTATCGAAAATGACCTAAGAATTCTGAACATTTCTCCTTAGACATTGCTAAAGGATCTTCATGTATAGAGACAACCAAAAATTGAATATATATCAGGCTATTATACTTTGATGCTCGCATACACTCGTTGTAACTTATAGTTTCTTCGAGTTGTGCATTGATTTTAAAATGGAGGAAAATATCGTGTGTGAAACGTTGGAAAGAAAAACAAGCAATTAATGTTTGTTGATTATGAAAGATAAAAGAACGAACGAGAAAATCGAGGTCTATTAATATATCGGTTTCTTCTCAATAAAATGCACTTGACATATATACATTCGATTGAGTAAGAACGAACTAAAAATAAAGTTAACTGAATCTAATGTCGATTAGTTTGACGAGTTTATTCAAGCGTAACTCAATTTTCTCAGTTTATTGTAGTTAAAAGGGCTTTTATTCAATTTGGTGCTCAATCAGCAACTAAGACACTCAGAATTTACCTACTAGCTGAGTTTGCTCAATGCAAAAGTGGTTTTTTTTTTATTAAATTTGTGATACTGAATAACCAAATTAAAAGACTTGGAATTTCCTAAGTAGCTGATTTTGATGTAGTCGAAAGTCATTTTATTATTTTTTTATACCCAGCCGGTCACGAAAATTATTTATTTATTTAATATTATTTATTTATGGTTTATCAACTGCTCTGCCGTGAAAATCTGTCTTAATTTATTAATTTGTTTTTTTTAGATTGCCTTTCTTTGCGCAAAATTGGCTAAAAATTATTACCAGTGGTGTCCACATATTGCTTGTTTAGAGCTGGCGTATCGCTGGTATAAGATAGCCATGAGTTTTGTCTTGTCCCGTGGGGAGGATTGCAGGATTAAGGAATGGGATGTTCAAATCGTTTTGCACCTAGTTTCGAAGCCATGGCGCGTACGATGTTGTATTTTACTTCCTAGCGTGTCTTTTCTGCTTTCAATAGGGGGAAATATTGGAAAACACTTGGAGTGGAGGAATCGGGATGAACCGTGGCGGATAGAATAAGCAAATGTCCTTGATAAGAAATTGACGTAACAGTACTGGATTTGCTCTCTTTGGGGAGTTGGGGGGAGGTGTTCAGTGATTTGGCGAGTTTGGTGCTTCTGGACGTGCTAGGACGATGAAAATTGGCAGGTATGTCAGGGACCTGCACAAATTGACTAGATAAGGTCATTTTCCCATATTCGACCATCTGGGGGGCTAAAGGGAGAGGAAAATCAGAAAACCGGTCGGCCATCGCCTGGTCGAGAACGGGGGCGGGGGAATAGGCGCCCATGCCGCCGGTATTGGGTCCGGTATCTCCGTCGCCGACACGCTTGTGGTCCTGTGCCCCGACGAGCGGGAGGGCGTGGGTGCCGTCGACGAGCGCGAAGAAGCTGGCTTCCTCGCCCTCCATGAATTCCTCGATCACCACCTCGCTTCCGGCGGCGCCGAAGGCGTCGTCGCGCAGCGCGGCGATCAGCGCGGCCTCGGCCTCGGCCACGGTCATCGCCACCGTGACACCCTTGTAAAACCAGTATCTCTTTCTGCATATGGAGATAATTAGCTTAGTCTCAGTCAGATAAACTACTATACACTTATATTTTATTTAAGTATTTAATATATAGAGCTGGTTATATTAGGTATTAATACGATTTGTTTTAGGCGGCCTGTTTCCCATAATTCTGGGTTGTAGTTCCGATAATTTTGTTTCTGAAGTATTATATTTTCATCATATTTCGGTATATTTCATTCTGATTAGCCTAAATTCACTTCTTGAGTCTCGTCGATATTATTGACAAGTACCATTGCCCTTTCGGAACCTCTGTATTGAATGCCAATGTAAGATTATGAGTCTTCTTGCCAGGATAAAAGCCTGGAAGACCTCTTCATATGGTTTTGATGTCCAAGCCAGTATGAGTCCGGGTGACATGTTATTTTTGCTAAGTGTTTGGCCAAGGAATAAGCTTGGAAGACCTCTCTATTTTGCAAGTTACTACCAGTATGTAACTTAGAGCAGTGTGGCAGCTCTATTGCTGAGTCTGGGGAGCATGCACTTGTGGCAAGTGGTATGATGCCATAGATTTCAATGCTAGCACAGTGCCTGTCGGCGTAGACTTCATAAGGGTAGTGAGCCATGCCAGAGCAATCCTTGAACGTGCTGATCCTCTGCACGGGAAACTCGGCCCGGAGCATCTTGGCGGAAAGCGTCATGGGCCGTCTCGGTAACGGCAGGTTCCATGGCTTCAGTGCCGGAAGCGACCCCAAGGGCGAGGTGCACCCCTTCGCCCTGGACCTCTTGCAGCAAGAGAACTATCCGACCGCGCACCTGCGCTCGAAGACCTGGCTCGAGTTCACCGACCCGGACGGTCTCAATTATGTTTGAGGATTACACCCCCCCCCCTCACAGCCCTCAGGGCAAGGGTTGTAAGTTATGCCCTGGGGGCTTATAAGGTATATATAGAAAGGGCGATCGATTAAACTTCGCAGAAGGACTTGTTGGATTGATAATCAGAAGTTCTAGTGTCCTTTTTAAGATTGAGAGTGATCGAAGGGTGGATACCCCCCCCCCACATCCTGATATTTTCACGATCACGATCGTATTTTCAAGGGTTGTAAGTTATGCCCTGGGAGTATATAAGGTTTATATAGAAAGCTAGAACTTCTGATGACCAATCCAATGACCCTCTCCAAATTTTATACGACCATCCTTTCTATTAAAACCTTATATGCCCCAGGGCATAATTTATGATCCTTGTGCTGAGGGCTTTCGGGGGGTGGGGTGTCATCTTCAAAGACATACTTTCTTGACCTTTTAACTACGCTGATCAAAATGACTATCTCAAAATTTGATTCGATGTGTTTGGAGGTATGGCTTGGCATGGGGGTTAGTTGTCCTCTAATTATTTTTGAAATTTATAAGGGGCACTAGTCCCTTGGAAAATGGATTTAACTTACAATGGCGGGGATGTAGATCCCACGGGTTTCGCAGACAACACACCCAAGAACTGTAACGGAATTCAGAATCACGAAAATAACCAAGAGAAGAAGTTGGTACAGGATGAAGCACCACCAACATATGCCGATGCCTTCCCTCCTCTTCCAACGACACCAAACGACAACGGGCCCTCTTCGTCTGTTCCTGCAATGAAATGGGGAAAAACTGACCAGGTTAAACACGTAGCCAAGACCGCTCTGTCCAGTCTTACTCAGGTATTTTAAGGATCACGTCACAGATGCGTCCAAGGAGCCCCCCAAATCTGCCAAGAGGCACAGGCGAGATTTCTGGCCGTCTTAGCTCCACCGCTCGCAATTATGGCGTTTCCCTCAGGAGCATCTTCTGTCAGCACAAATCACGGAGCGGTGAGCTCCGCACCATTTTGGGCCTGAGGCCATTGTACTATATATACTATGTTTTGAGAGCTAGTGTTTAGACAAGTTAGCCCATTTTGTGAGGTTGCTTCTTGTTCCAGCGCTCTGCCTTAGTTGCGAGCCTGTTTGTCTTTTTACTTCAACTTATTTTTGGAGAGATATTGGTAGTCAATTCGAGATAATTGATTTGGTCAGTTCTGTACAGCTTGGAATTTCTGAATAAGGTTATCAGTGGGGGTTAGCAGGGGTTATGAGACAGGTGATTCCTCACAACAGGGCACTTTCTTGGGCATTGCATTAATTTACGGGGGGCCAATACCAACCCTTCAAAACGTCCAATTGTTTCATTAGTCCTATAGGACAACTTTTTATTTCATTTGCTTATTATCAGGTTGTTCAGCCCAACAAAGGACGAGCAAAAAGCCAGATCCCAAGTTAATCAAAGCCTTGCATAATTGTAAGGCTATTACAGTGATTTAGAATAGCTTTTTTAGAGCAGTTGTTTAAAAGAAAGCCTTTAACTATCTGATTGCTAGAGAAATCGTAAATGCCAGATTTGATTGTTTTTTGTATAGGTGCCTTATTTGTGTACAAGGTCTTAGCCTAAGCCCATGATATGGCAGACTTTAAAATTACTGTTATTATGGAGTGGGAATAGGTCGAAGTTTACTGCCTATTTTTAGCTAGCTATTCTGTTTCTTTGAGCCAAGACTATGTATTTCTGGTTGACAAGCACACATTTGAATAGTATTCTGCTTCATATTTCGCATAATCTCGTTAGCGGTAAATTTTACACACATTAAGAGATATTTTAAATGAAAATGCCATGCTTTTTTGATAGTGTTATATTTTACTTCCCTCTCCGTCGATATTTTTTAACACCCCTCCTCCGACGTTTTAATGAAAATACCTTGTTTCTTTGAGCCAAGACTATGCATTCCTGGTTGATAAGGGTCCATTTGAAAAATATTTTTCTAAAATATTTCTAGTTTTTGGGTATAAAAAAAGCTTAAAATATTGGTCTTAACTTTACTGTTTCATTATTAATCCATTTTCTAAATGTTATATAATCCACAATCATTGATTTTCCACAATTAAGCTGGATTAACATATTTTACAATATTATGCTATTTTCTTCTTGCTATCTTGGAAAGGGGTTAGGTCAGGAAAATGAAACTTTAGGGATGGGTCTACCAGCTAAAGTATATCCTGAGAAGGTATTTTAAAGTACCAACCTCCACTCCTTCTCCCTATAGAGGTAAAATCGTTTTTATTTTTACCCCAGAACCTTTTTTTTACAGTGATCTGTTATGTAAATCGAGAACTGAAACCAAGTCATTTACCGTTGTGCTTGTTAATGTTAAATTCTTTAATTTGTTTTTGTTTAAATTTTAAAAATCTTTCGGACAATAGTTGGAATTACATATTAAAAAAAAACAAGGTTTTCAAAAATGTCTGTTCCTTTATACCAACTTTTTTTTTAGAGACAATAGTGTATGTTTTTGAAATTTGAAATAACTTTTTCATCCTAAACACCTATTATTAATGGTGATTTGTGGTAGTCTTTTGCTTGGAAGATTATTTGACTTTATTTTTGTTCATTTTTGGTTTAATGGAGCTCTTTACTTTTCTTTGAAAAACATTTTTGCAGGATTTTGCCTTAATTAACCATTAGGAATCGATAAAAATGTTTGATTCCGAGCATATCCTAAAGGGCTATGGGAATTAAAATGCAACTTTGGAGAATGATTAGGTGTAGATTATATATTATACTCAAAACGCAAAGTATGTATCTAGTTTATAAAAATGGAGGACCTACAAAGTGCCGAGCGTCTCGGTGCGATCGAAGTTATTCTTCGCCTGGAACTCTGCGGGAATCGCACCTCCTTCGGCGGTGCTCGGGTTAAGCCGCACAAAGCCCGTTGCCAATCGCTGCTCGAGCGTCGCCCCAGGCAGCAAGTCGCCGGCCAACTGCCAACGAATGAAGGTGTCCAGCGGCAGGTTCTGATTGAAGGCCCGCACGACCCAATCGCGATAGGGGTAAATGCCGCGACGATTATCCAAGTGGAGCCCGTGGGTATCGCCGTATCGCACCGCGTCCAACCCACGAATTGTCGCGGCATCCACCCGCCACAACCATGGAATCAATTCGCGCTCGGTTCATCGAGACACGTTGTTCCCTCGCACTGACCAGGCTTGTTCGTACTCTTGTGCACATGGCGGAAGTGGACGGCGATCAGGTAACAAAAGCCGAGCGATTCGATTTGCTTGATCTGGCAGAACAACTGAACAAGCTTGCGAGCGAACGCGGCGGCTTGGCCTATCGGTACGACGGTTGGCTCTTTCACCTGCGCGGGGTGATTTGGAACGCACGTGAACGAGTTGAATTAGGAATTCCGCGGAAAAAATTAAGAAACCTTTTTTGAGGGTTACGGATGGGTCGCCACCCATGGAGCGCTATTTTGATACAGTGAAGGTTTTGCTGTTGTACGTTCTAATTGTTTTTAAGCAAGGTGAAGTGTTGTTTAGTTTTTTAGGTAATTTTCTTTTTCCTCCTTTCTTTTATTCACATTATACTCCGTTTTTCATGTGTATTATAACGGGATATAAATAAATTCAGTTCAATTTGCTACAGTAAAGATAATTGATAATAGGGCACCTTTACTGATTATAGAAAACTAGCACTTTAATGAAAACACAACAATATAGGAGTTTTGGTAGAGTAAAAACAAACCATTTAAGGACACTTTTTAACAATATAAAAATAAAGCATTTTAGAATTGTTGCTTTACTTTTTTTTTTAATTTGGAACTCACTTCTGTACAATGAGCTCAGTCCAATGATTGACTGTCATTTTGGATCTCAAAAGACATTTCATGACTATTTTGTATACAATTTGGAAGTTGAAAAATTTTGATGGTATAAGAACTACAGACTTGCTTAGAATTTGAACCAAAACTCTAAAAAATGGAATTTTGATAACAATAGCTACATTAAAAGAATCGCATTTTAACGCTGATTTTAAATATATTAGTTTAATGAAGGTGAATCTTCCCCATCAAAAGTTATGAGCCTGAGAAAATTCGCTTTATTTTAGATAGTAGGGGGAAACATCCCCCAAAAGTCATAGAATCTTAGCGAAAATCACACCATCAGATTTAGCATATCAGATAACCATACTGTAGAAGTTTCAAGCTCCTATCTACAAAAATGTGGAATTTTGTGTTTTTTGAAGATCGAGGTGGACGTGTTTGTCACGCACACGATGCCGCTCGAGAAGATCTACGTCGCGTTCGACCTGTTGCACGAGGGCGAGTCGATCCGGGCGGTCGTGCTCTTCGATTAGCACGCTCGAGTCCTCAGGTTCGGGCCCGCGGCGGCCGTAAGCGCTGATGTGGGACGGCATGCATACGTCGAGCGCTCGGCTGCGTTCCTCGCGGTGCTCGCGATTCTGAGCCCGGACGTCGCGCACGCGCAGGACGCTTGGCTGCTCGGGCTCGAGGCGGACGTCGCCGGTAAACAAACATACTTAGAAGAACGTTTTCAGTTTTCTTTTTTTTCAAGTACATGAAATAACAACCTTGTATGAAGCTCTCTCTTGCTGTGTCTGCCCTGGCCCAATCGACAAGATAGACACGAAGGCACTCAACTCGGTCCAGTTATCTTAAGGTTGACACACCGAGAATTGAATACTCGAATAATGGCCACGTTTACCGGTTTACTTCGTTTTGGGACAACCTTACCGGGAATATTTTTCTCAAGTTTCTCTAAGATTCAACAGGTAGTGACAGAGTCGCTAGCAAGCTACCTTCTTGTTTCTTTCAAAAATCGAGTCAATCCTGGGCACGGTGATGTGCCAATAACTGAGATCTATTTGCCCACTCTCCTCCAGCTCATCATTCATTATTTCACCTGTGAAATCTTCCACATCTTCTTCTTCTTCGTCAACAAGCTAAAAATGAGAATGCAGACGATTCTACATTGACAAATTGGTAGGAAGGGTTGTGGAATGTAATCCTGCCCCAATGTCCCAGTGACTAGAACTATCCCAAATTAGGTGCCGTCTACTAAAAGAAGGAAAGCCTTTTTTGCGCCGAGGACGGCTTAGTGGAAGTCTTTATTGAAACATCTGCTTTGCCGTTTCGTTTTAATCACCGAATTTAAATAAATCTCGTTTGGCTTTGTCTTAAAATGTTTTTTTTTTTTCGTTCTTCATTTTTAGTCGTACGCTAAAATATTTTGATATGTCAAATAAGAACAGAACAGAATTTAATCTAAAATTTATTTCACAGCATGGTTGCCGAGTTTGAATTTCACGTCACAAAAAAGATAAATAAAAAAAGAGTCAAAACTTAGATAAATAAATCTCAGGGTATTAAGGCAAAAACTTTGTAATGCAAGGCAAAAGCCTCGGCCTACATAAGTTGTCCAAAGGACATATCAGCAAGGCTTCATGACGAGTTGAGGGTGTTAAGCTAGAAATTTCATTGTGCATTGAAGGGAATGTTGAAAAAAGGTGATATGTGCCTACTGCTACTACAACTATTGCTACTACACAAGCTAAGGGTGTTAAGGTGAAGCTTTCAAGGAATATTTAGGTGGATGTTGAACTAAATCAAAACGAACTATGATCATGTAGATTCTCAGACTGGTGCTTTTTCTCTGCCTTGAGTTCTGAAAATGCAATTCCTGTTATTTGAGTAGAATTCTGAGCCATATCAATTTTTGTTTTTTTTACAAAATTTAGGAAATGTATTTGCATATCTTTAAAACCTTATAAATTGGGATTAAGCAAAGTTGTGAAGCTGAAAACAATTTTATTGTGCTTCATTCAAGCAGAAGATCTATTTTGCAAGGTTTTCAATTTTATAACACATATATTTATAAAGGTCATCAAAGGTCAGGACCCTCTAGAGGGAGAGGGCACATAATTATCAAAAATTCATCTTTAGAGCCTTGTTTTCATTACCTGACGTTGGAGAAATTAAAGTTTGATTCCGAATAGGTAATCATACAGAAAAATACGTTGTTTCCATTAATTGAAGCAGAACTCTTTCCAAAAATTCTGGATTTGCCCATCATTTTCTAGAAGAATCATAAATCCTAACCTAAGAAAAACACGAGCAATTTTAACTGATATCGGATTTAAAATAAATTGAATGTAGTGAAATAAAAAAATCATTTTTTCAAGATTAGTAGTCACATTCAATGCATGTTATCAAAAAGAGGAAAATAAACATCCGATGCCTGGATGTTGAAATCATAAATAAATGAGTTGTTTTCATCACCTGCCAAAAATGTCCAGATTCATGTCTCCTTTATGCCACATTTACCCCAAATCGGAATGGGGTATAACTTAGACAGGTGGTCCGAAAGTCATAGCTCAGAGAAAGAAGCTGAGACCGACTGGGAACTTGAGAGAGAGTTTGAATCCTGCAAAAATTCTGTTAGGTTACAGAACCTTACCATGGAAAAGAGAGGAAGTGGTACTACAATTCTGTTTCTGCGAGGTACCATCATATTGTTTGCAACAATCGGCACTGACGTACTAGCCAATTTTTTGTAAAGTTTTTTTTTTTTCCTTTTCTTAAACATACTTTTTTCAAATCGAGACTATATTAAAGAAAATTAAATAAGAAAAAGATAGTAGTATGATTTGTTCATGCTTAAAACACGGTAAGATACAACAGTAATGTTTTAAAACGAATCAAATGTAATCTGACAAGGGTCATTTTAACTTACAAATTATTCAAACAATGTTCAAGTTAATATATTCTAGCTCAAGTTCGTAACGATTTATGGTTCTTCTTGAAAACAGCGGTCAAATTGAGAATTTGCGGAAGAGTATGTTGCTGTGCCCACCTGTTCCTGTACAACAAGTGGTTCTGCTGGAATCAACATTTGTGTTTTTTTTTTCTGTTTTTTTGAAAAGTCAACGCTGGGTAAAATTTTTGAGCAGATGCACCTATGTGTGCATTTCAACCTCATGTGTGAGCGATGTTAGCCAGCGTGTCCTTTCGATGACACCAGCTAAAACACCAAAAAATTTTCCGTCGTTTTACTAAAAAAAACCTATCAAAAATGTGTTTACAAATTTGACAAACATTTCGGGGGGAGGGCTCATATCCCCTCCCTTTCGATACGGCCATTGGTACCAAATAGCTTAAGAAGTTGAAACTTTCCTTGGGAGGTATATTTTAAGTAGTACCCCCCCCCCTATGAGTTTAAGTGTCAGTTCTCCCTACTCTTTTCTTCCGTAGTGATTTAAGATCACGAAGAAGGTTTAACGGGGATTCCACCAATGCTGACATGTACATAACCAAAGGATATAAATGTTTTTAGCTTAATTTTAATGATTGTTCACCTTAATTTTTTTTCTTCTTCAGTTTTTTTTTTAATTTGGCGCTATTTTCTGCCAAAAATTGTGTAAGTTCATGCATAAGTCTTTTCAACAAGATGTATTTACGGATTTTGTCTAAGTTTCTACGATACTTGTGGTGCTTAAATACCTCGTTTTCTCATTCCTTAGCACTTATCAACAAAACTAAAAAAAAAAACGAATAAAATTTAAAAAACTGGAAAAATAATTTTTGAAAGGATGGAAGGGGGTTGCCATATCTTCGAAAAATTTGGTGTGCGGCCCAACCAGATGGCCGACTACCTGGCCCTGACGGGCGACAGCGTGGACAACATTCCAGGCGTGCCGGGCGTGGGTCCAAAGTCAGCCGCCACCTTGCTCAAGCACTTTGGCACCCTGGATGAGTTACTTGCCCGGGCCGGCGAGGTTGAGTTCCTCTCCCTTCGCGGCGCTAAGTCGTTGGCAAAAAAACTCCGCGACCACGCCGACGACGCCAGGCTGGCGCGAAAACTGACCTTGATCCACTGCGAGGTGCCAATCTCCTAAAATCCCAACAAGTCCAGTTTACTAATTTTGTTTGTGGGTAAATAAATATGTCGATGCAGTATGCCTTCCGACAATTTTGCGCTCCATGTCACGATTTGCATATTATACAGCATGTGTGCGTTAGAGTATTACAAATGTAAATGTATACAAATGTAAATTGTTCCACTACCGCAGGCCAAAGACCAGTAAATCCTTTTCACGTTCACACTATTTAAATAGGTTTTAAAATAGGTTAAAAAACTTTCTTTTTTTTTCCTTTTTCTTTTTTTTGTAACCCCGACCCGCCATCACGTACAACCCATCGAATGACAATCATGAAGAGTGCCGTCATTGTGTCCGTCGTCCACAGCAGACGCTCACATATTATTCTCCCCGACCACAGCAGCAGCATCAACATCAACATCAACAGCAGCCGATGCTTCTGACAAATGGTGATGATGAATCCAATGCAGAATCTTCTCCTTTGGATGATGAAGATCATGTAAGCGAGTATACCCCACCCCCGGATGACAATGACGAGAGCGATGAAGTCCTTTATTACGATTTTGAATGAGAGAGAGCCGGCAGCGGCGGGCTCTTCATGCTGTTCGGCACCATGCACCACGACGACAACGTGCAGATCACCCAGGCGCCGACGTATCACACCGCCGTCAACAACTGGACCACGATGAGCCTCCACATGGGCCACACGGTCGTCCTCATGGACCGGTGGACGCCCGAGGGTCTGCTCCAGCGCGTCGAGCGCTACAAGGTCACCCATTCCCACATGGTGCCGACGATGTTCAACCGGCTCCTCCGGCTGCCCGACGAGACACGGCTCAAGTACGACGTGTCGTCGCTGTGGAGCTTGAGGGTTATCTCGTGTTGCCGGAGGGTGAGGCGAAGGGCGCGGTGCTGGTGGTGCATGAATGGTGGGGACTCAACGACTACGCGAAGATGCGTGCGGATAAGCTCGCGGGGCTGGGTTATGTCGCGTTCGCGGTGGATATGTAGGGCAAGGGGAGGGTGACGGACGATCCCGGGCAGGCCGGTCAGTGGGCGGGCGCGGTGCGTGGTGACAAGGCGTTGTATCGGGCGCGGGCGCTGGCGGGGCTGGAGGCGATGCACGCGACGGGCCGCACGTAGATAGATGGACAGGTGGAGAGACAGAAAAACAGAGAGAGAGAGGGAGAGAGAGAGAAAGACATCACACGAAGTCAGACTCAGGGGCATTGTGAATTCCGGGGCCGAAGTGGTGGAAAGGGGGGCAAAACTGGAACCGGAGCCAGTGAAACTGTGGGAATTTTTCCTTTGAGTTTAAACAGTCAATTTTAGTTTATATGGTCTATAAGGTCATTTTTTACAGGAGAATGTCTGGAAATGCTTTAGTAATGAATGGTAAGCCCTTCTGTTCAGATAAAAATACCCCCCCCCATCATTGCCAGCCTATTTTGACGAGATGAGTCAACAGCCTTAGGTCTACAAGTGGCATGTGGCAAGTAGACAGACAGCCTGTCGCGTTGGACAAATCCGAAAACACAGGAAGATGGAGAGGCTGCAGGTACTTTTAGAGGTCAACAAAATAGGACATTCTCACATCTGTAAACACTATATTCTCAACTTTTATTGACAAAAAATTAAAAACTGAACATGGTTAGTTTCTCCCCACCTTAAAATACCCTTTAAGTTGAAGATGCATTTTAAATCCATTTCCAATACAGTAAGATTCCATAAATAAGAAGAAAGAAGAAGTTTCAATAAATTCCAGAAGAAACAAGGATTTCGAAGGATAATGATAGTAATGAAAGATTTCATAATGCAAAATCAAGAAGAATGCCAAAGGATAACAGTGAAGTGACAAAACATAATTTTACAGTGAAGAAAGATGTGATAGAATTTGAAAGATGTGAAAGATGAGAAGAATTTTGAAAATTCTTATGTGTTTTTTGTTCCCGACTCTGTTGAGTTTTCCCTCTGTGGGGAATTGTGTGGCATTCGCTCCCCGAGGCGTTGAACGCGATCAAGGCTGACCCCGGCGCCTATACGATCGCCTGCGGCGGTGGCTGCGGCGGTTCCTGGCCAATCGCAGTGTTTACGCTGTTTGAACAATGGGGGATCAAGCTTGATCAGGTGAGAATGGTACCCGGACAAGGCGCTGCGGCAGCACTGCAGGATCTCGCGGCTGGCGGTGTCGATGTTGTACCCAGCTCGATTGCCGAAGCCGGACCACTAATCGACGACGGAAGAATCAAGAGCCTGGCTGTTTTTGGCCTAGCGAGAGATTCACGTCCAGAAAGCCGCTAAGAAACCGGTCGGTCAGCGAAACAGCCACAAAAAAACCTCGGCCGCAAAACGCAAACCGAGGTTCAATCCATTTGGTTGATTCAGACAGAACGCAACCGATCAGTCGCGAACGATCGTGCGACCGCGTTTGGTAATCACAACATCAACGCAGTGATCGCAGCCGGGGAACTTGTAGGTCAAGATCTTGCGCCCCAGCAATCCTTTTTTCCAACCGCTCAAGCAGGGAACGGAATTAGCACAGCACGCCGGTCATATATAAGTTGCTACGACATGGATTATGTTTCATCTATCTTGAAAGTTTAAAATCATAAGCAAACTGAAAGTTGCATCGATTTTAAGAGGCGCCCAATCTAATACGATTAGGATTGGCTGAGAAATTGTTACATTTGTTGGAAATAGCTTGCATGTAATCAAAGTAAACTATTTAGTTGAAATTTAGAATCTCTTTGAAATTTGTCTAAAGAAAGTGTTTGCGTCAATCTTTCACATACAGGAAGCTACGACGTGGAATATGTTTCAGCTATCTTGAAAGAACATTCTCTGGGTCCCCGTCGTCATTTATATATCCCCCCTGTGCCGCCCGGCGCAGGCACAGGGGGGATCTATTGTGTGTACCTCCTTTGAAAAACTTGAAATTATACCGAAAAATGGTTTGCTCGTTTAGGATAAATGTAAAATATAGCAATTTATCTGAAAGCTAACTAAAAAATTTCAGTATTTTTTGTGATTTCCTAAGGGCTCGTAACCATCTTCCCTGCGGATACGTCGGCCTAATTATATCTTGCACACTTTTCTAAAGTTCTGTCCTAGTTCCCGCCGTCGTCGGTGCGGATCGAGGAGTTCGTCAACTACTTCCGCTACGGTGACCCCGCGCCGGATGGCGGCAAGCCGTTCGCGGTCAGCACCGAAGTTGCCGCCTGCCCGTGGCAGCCCGCCCACCGCCTGGTACGCGTTGGCCTCAAGGCCAAGGCCATCGACTGGAGTCGCCGCGTGCCGTGCAACCTGGTGTTCTTGCTCGACGTGTCGGGCTCGATGAACCGGGCGAACAAGCTGCCGCTGCTCAAGCGCTCCCTGCGTCTGTTGGTCGAGCAGCTCCTCCTTTCAGCCCTCCAGATGATCGAACTGGGGAGAACGACTTTATCAAGTTAATATATGCAGTTCCCTGACACGCCAACCAATTTTCCTCGTCCTAGCACGTCTAGAAGCACCAAACTCACCAAAGCACTGAACCCCACCCCCTAACTCCCCCACAGGGAACGTATCCAGTCCGGTTGCATGAATCCCGTATCAATAACATTTGCTTATTCTACCCACCAAGTGTCATCCAGATCTCTCCACTCTAAGCGTTTTCCAAGATTTCTGGTTTCACCTCCAACTCCATGTCAAAATCCAAAATCTAACAATCATCGCTAACAATTTCAATTAGTTTGGTATGTTAATTTAACAAAAGTATGTTATCCATGTCAAAATCCCAAAATCAATCATCACCGCTATCATTATCAATTTAGGCACGTTTTGATTCTCGCTGTCCGGGTTGATTTTCATTGACTCGCTCACATGTTTGGTGTCGCATGTCTTCTAACCGCCCGTGTCTTTGCTTTTCATTTTTGACTTGCTCAATTGCTTGATGTCGATAGTCTTCTAACCGCGTGTGTTCTTCCATGTACACATACGTACATTTTTGACCTTTTAAACCCACCCATTCCCCTCGATGGGCGTATGTTCTTAATTGTCCTAAAATGTTGAATTAACCTCTCTTCCACACGTAATATTACTGCCCCTTCCTCTCCTTTTTCCCTTTTGGGGGGTTGTCAGGTGATGCGACTTGACCAGCGGATGGTTCATAGCATCCAGCCGCAAAAGGGCTTCGTTATGGGTGACATGTTTTTGTGCCTGGGCCGCCGCGAGCAACGGTAGGGCCAGTCTTTGTGTATCAGACATAATTGTTCACAAGGGTCCCAGTTGAATCGGTTGCTAGGATGCCCCTCGTTGAATTTTTCGCTAGGGCTTTCGTGGAATTGACTGCTAGGATCCCCCCGGTGGAAAAGGCTGGTAGTGGCCTGTTGGAATTGCTCGCTAGGACCCCCCGTTGAATTGGTTGCTAGGGGCCTGGTGGAATTTCTCGTTAGGGTTCTTTGTCTTGAAGGTTCCCCGCTAAAGAGCCCTGCTAGTTTTTGCCTGCCTCTCGCCGGCTTTTTAGGAAAAAACACACTCTATTATGGATTGCTTTTAATTACATTTCTGTTTAAAACGGACAGAAATGCGGTTTGGGAGAAAGAGGATGTTAGGGAGGGAGAACTACTTGGGAAAAGAGAATTATAACTATACATTTAAAATCAAATGAGCTTCCTCTAAGGTTGAAACGACCATCCATACAACAATACTTATTTCTCCAGGGTAAAACTTACAACCCTTACCCCCAGACTCTCATCAGATGCTTTTGGAGAAAATACGATGTGGGGGCGGGGGTAACCTCATTCCAATCACTTTGACTCTTAAAAAAGGTAAAAATACTTTAGCGTAAAGAGTGTGGTATTGAGGAGGGAACGATACCCCTCATGTACGTAATAATTTCCCTTCGTTTTAAATTTTAATGTTGCTCCTTACTCTTAGTTGAAAAAAACTTGTCTTTTTATCTAATTTCGCATAGTTTTTTTTTTAAATAATGCTGGGAAATTCAGTACACCCTTCATGGAAATTCTCTTCTCCCATGATAAATTTCTCCATGAAAAGATCCTTTCACGTAACCACCGCCCACCGACCCCCCCCCCCAACCAGTAAAAATCAGTTAATACAAATTGTTTTAGCTACAGGCGATTTAGATATCACAAAGGTATTTCAAACCTCTAACAAGGTTTTGAGTTTTTTGTTTAAGCATTTATCACAGTTCCGTTCAGCTTTGGGTCTTTGGAACCAAAAACTGTAGAGTAAAACCTTAGCCACTCCTCTTCCGGAATGTCAGATGAACACGTCAAGTATCCATGAACTTCCAATGTAATTATCCTAGCCACAAGTCAAGGTAGGAGTAACTCCCTTGTTGATGATTTATGTTAATTCCATGGGTTATCGGAAATTATGTTTTTTTTTTTAAAAATCACGATTACTATTAGGCCGAGTCACTCCTTGCTTACAATTCGTTACCATGAACTGTTTTATAAGCTTTTCTAACATATTATCACAGGTCACGCGTAGTAATGCAAAGACACTGTTAACCGCCAGTATTTTAATAAATATAAATATATATGTTCGTATTTGCATACAATGCAAGCTGACTAAAACAATAAAAAAGAAATAATGTTTCCAGATCTGTTTTTCAAATCGAAATGTAGTTGGTACATGAAAACTATACTAAACATTATGTAAAAATTGTAAAATTGATATAAAAATTATTGTAAACTATTTAAAAAAAAGCTCAGAGGGGCTCTAAAAAATACGAATTTGTGTTAGTCTGAATTTCAATTAGATTTATATTTTTTTCAAAATTTTCTTCTGTTTTTTTTTCTTCCCCTTAAATTTGTGTGGAATTAGTGTCACATTCAACTGTGAATTCTAATATTTAAGTGTTATATTCAATAGTTATATTTATTTCGTTTATAATATAGAAATACATTTTATGCATACCTAATATCATTTCCGTTCCTCTTGAACTTGCGGGTGAAAAGAATGCCATGGAACTGGCGAAGAAAGAACTTGTCTCCGTCGGGCTGGGCGAACGATTGACCCATTATCCATCACAATTATCAGGTGGTGAACAGCGACGGGTGGCGATTGCGCGAGCGTTGGCTCCGAGGCCCAAGATACTCATTGCAGATGAGCCAACGGGTAATCTGGACGACAATACGGGCAAACAGATTATTGAACTATTGTTCTCCAAGCAAAAAGAATACGCCATGACCCTGGCACTGGTCACCCACACTCGTAATCTATATTCTCAAATATAAATTTGTTTGATCTTGACGACTCAAACAAAGTGCTACAATTAAAAGGAAGTGAAAAAACAGCATAATCTTTCAATAAGACAATGGAAAAAGAAACCTTTTCATTATTAATTATAAAAGCCCGGATATTTTGGCCTATCGTCCCGAAGCAGATTTGTACACTCTCCACATACTCATAAGTGACATTAAAAACTGACCAACACCCCTAGAACTTTAATTGTGTGGAGGGTATTATAACTTTTCTTTATCAATGACCTTTCCCCAATCTCTCGCTCTTTACGCTAAAGCTTTTAATTGTTTTAAAAGAGTCAAACTCTTTTAAAATTCACAATATCACAAAATTCACAATATCTGTAGGATACATCTAAAAAAAAAGCTTTGGTAGGAAAGCTAAATAAAAATTAATATTTCTCCTAAGAACAACTACTTAAGTGAATTTTTTTTAGTCTCGTACTACAGATAAGACTGGGCAGAACAATATGTTTGAAAAGGCAAAACAATTCAAAGATTTAAATATATATATATGTTTTTTTAAAGACTACTTCCACTAAGATTTTAGCAATGACTCTAGGTACAAATCTTTAGATGTAAACTCTATTAAGAACAAATCAATTTTCTGTTTTGGAGTAAACTAAACTTGCTTTTATCTATTCCTTTCCTAGCCACCAGGGTTGCAATACCAACATAGAACATACCTGGAACCAAAGTACATTTGAATACCGTCTTCCCAAATAATGTATAGACCCAAATAATATAGCAGATTTGCACTTTAGTATACTAGTTATACGGATAAATAGACAACTTATGAAATATCACGTGAAGAAAGCAATAGCCGCCGACCACAACTTTATGATCAAACGAAAGAAGGCGACGCATCAAAGCGTCGCCTTCTTTCGATTCGTAGCCAATACCTTGCGGAACGATTTTCGAGTGGCCAATCACTAGATCCCTCAAATGGGTACAGGGCAGTTTTTGGGGCCTACCGAGGTTACTGATCGACGCTTTCGCTGTCGTATTCAACGTTTGCTGCCGTTACCGTCCGAATCCAATCGCGAAGTTGATCAGTGATTGCACTGTCGCCACTGAACCCCACATAGAAGAACCGCGAATTTGTGTATATTTATCATAGAACATCGTCGAGTCCTTAGTTTGATATTTCAGAAATTTTGTTTAAAATATATCCGAATGTTAGTGATGAATAAAAACGTGGTCCCTCATTTAATAATAATTTATTTTAGTAGTACATTCTTTAGTCAGAATTTTGAATATTTAGATATTTACGCTATTCTCAGTGTCCAGAACTGTTGGCCTCAGAAATATCTGGAACCTATTTGATGTTTCCTAGATGCAAGGCTCTGAAACCTTGAAAGAAACTACGTGTAAGTAAGTAAGAAAAGAAAGCGTGCCGAGGAAAAAATAAAAAAAAAGAAAAACTGAAAAATAAAGGAGAAAAACAAAACTAAAAAAAAAAAAAAAAAAAAAAAAAAAACAAAAAAGGACAAAACACCAAAAAAAACAAAAAAAAAAAAAAAAAAAAGAAAAAAAAAAGAAAAAAAAAAAAACAAAAAAAAAAAAAAAAAAAAAAAAAAAAACTAAAAAGGTAAAAACTCCAAAAAAAACTAAAAAGAAAAAAGAAAAAAAACTAAAAAAAGGCAAAAACCAAAAAAACTAAAACGGTCCTTTGCAACTTTGTCAGACACTGCTTCATGCCCCATGAGTCCTGATGCTATCTTGGGTGTCATGATTATTCCCAATCCTGCGAGGCTGGATCCGTCCATTTGGCCAGAATTGAACAGTATGGCCTTTTTACCAGAAGGGGCTATTAGATCAATTTGTCGTTCGTTCATTCAATCTTGTCTCTGAAACACAGAGTATATCTAGGTTACATAGATATAATTCTTCGGCTATGAAGGCTTGTGTTAGTGAGAATTTGATGGAACAGAAGTTCCATCAGATATGTGTCAATCATTACGATAGTACAGGTGAAGAGATAGCATGCTGGTAATAGCTTCATTATCTTACAAATAAAATTTAAATTTTATATGGCCAAATTTGTCTTTTAAGAACACTTTTACTCCTAATTATTTCAACTCATAATCAACACAAAATTGAAACAAGCTAGTCGTTTTTTTTATATATTAGAAGTACAGATACACTTGAAAATACATATATAAGACAATTCTAATTTCCAGAGTAGAATATCTCCTGTGATTGAGTTGATGACCACCCACATTCAACAAAAAACGCCTTTTGGGCTTATCCAAACCGCTTTGGGAACCATAAATTGACCCCTTGGCTATTTTTATCCCTAATTTTGGAAAAACGTCTTCCTTTTTCCCTTCCTTCCTGGGAAATTTGAGCATTTCAGCTACCTTCCTGGTAAAGCCGCTACCACGCTACTTCATTTTTTGAGCCCTGCCTACAAATGGCTTCTTATTAAAGAAAACGAGAATTTAGGCCAGGACTGAAAGTTTCTCGCGAAGTTTCTTTAAAGAAGTGGTTTCTATTGACTATGGGGGGTATACCAGACCCCCTATTTTTGGATTGGATTAATCAGAGGAATTAGTGTAATAATTGTGATTAAAGATCATTTGTTTATTTTTGGTTACTATTGACCTTAGCACATCCTTATTTGGAGTTATTTACCACGAAATCTTTCATTCTACATCATATATTCTACATATATTTGACAATATAGGTAGAATATTCCAGAGCCAGTTCTTTTTTTCATTCTTTTTTTTGTCTTAATTACTCTTTGGCTGCTAAATTTCCACGTCGGGAGAATTTGCGGGGTAGGCCTTATACTTACAGAAAAATTATATTAGAACAGACAGACCTGTTCATGGCCTGTAGAAATAACTCTGCAAAACTCTTTTAAACAGCTTCAAACTGTCTTTGATGTGAGCCACGGTGCAACATATTGCTCAATAGTTGGGAGATACATTTCAAATTGCTTGATTATTTTCAAATACAGAAATTTTAACAGCCTTAATATATCTATTAGTTTTAGTTTTACGGTATCATATGTCTGATTATGCTCGTTTGTGAAATTGTTACGCTACTGTTGTGTACTACGTTACCCCATAACAAATTCTTCCATGGAAAGTTTCCCCCACCTAAGCCCCTCTTCCCAAGTTCTCCTCCCAACCAAAAAATCCCCCTGAAAACGTCTGTACACTTCCCAGTAACCATTACTATATGCAAACACTGGTCAAAGTTTGTAACATGCAGCCTCTTCCACGGGTACTGTGGGGGAGTAAGTCGTCCCCAAAGAAATGATTATAAGGTTTTTCGACTATGCTGAATAAAATGGCTATCTCAGAATTTTGATTCGACGACTTTGGGAAAAAATGAGCGTGGGGAAGTAAGAATTGCTTATACCAAAGATAATAAGTTATAATCCTGTGATTCCTCAATGTCAACTTGAACGAAAGTGTTCATGTGTTTAGTTTCAACAATAATCGAAAGCTTGATTCTGTGGAAGTACACAGAGGAATTAGTGGAAGTGCACAGGTTTTTCATGCTGTTGAGGATCTGCATCAACAATAACTGCTGCAGAGCCATCTCCCAAGAGGGCAGAACGAACCAGGCCATCAAAATGAACTTCAAGTGTAGATGCAGCAATTTCATCCATACTTATAATGAAATTTAGCAGTCTCAGAGGATTAAGACAATATGCATTGCAGGAAGCAGCACACCCACTTAATCGTACTTAAAGCATTTTTATTTTTTTACAAAGCAAAATCTAAAAGACCTACTCCGATATTCCGGTATTGCGATATTCTATATCGCAATACAAGCAGATGAATTTGACATCCAAACTGCAAAAATGTTAACGAAAGCTTTATTTTGAATTCTTACATTACTTTTTAAAAACGGATTTAAACTGTAGAAGCTAAAGTATACAATTAGTTATAATTTCCATGTTGAAGTTTTGCCTTAACCAGCAAAGTCTGACCCCGTTCCCGATCTGCAGAAAACTTGGAGTGATAGAGTTGCCAACCCAATTCAGTTTGAGCCAATGCATAACCCTTATCGGCAGCGATTTGGAGATACTGCTTTGCTTTGGAAAAGCTAGGTGTCACGACTCCATTTCCATCTTTCTTCAAGTAGTAGTACCCGAGGAAATAATTACTGTACACGTAGCCTGAAGGAGCACACTTTTGAAACCACTTGAACGCCTGACGATAATCCTTCTTCACACCCCGTTATGCCTGGGGCGTATAAGGATTTTATGGAACAGCGCATAAACTTTGGATCGGATGGAGCTCATTTGATTTGAAGTCAGAAGTTTTAGTGCCCGTTTTAAGAGTCAAAAGTAAATGGAGGGTAATCAGCCCCCTCCCCTAAGCCTATCATTCCTCAAAACATATCCCATTGAAATTTTCAGAGATCTATTTTGTTCAGCTTTGTTAAAAAGTCCAGTAATTATGTTTTTTGGGATGTCATCCTCCCCACGGTCCCCAGCACAAGGGCTGTAAGTTAGGCTGAATGTAAATAATGTTGCAATTGTTTTACAAATAATTTCAAGTATACTTCTGTCAGATACTGAAGAATTAAAAAAAAATAAAGAAAGGGGTTTACCCCTTTTAGAAATTAAAATTGCTATTAAAAATAAAGAACACAAAATTAACATCAATAGATTAGTTTAATTATTGATTAACAAGAAAAAATATTTCTGAAAAGTTTTTAAAAGAGCAAAATCTATTTGGAAATTATTTAAATGTTGCAGAATTTTAGATTATACGAAATTATATCTAAGGTGTTGTGTGAAGATCAAAATTTATCAAAGAAGTTAAAAATAATTATTTTTCCCCATAAACCCTGAAAGTCTATTAATACCCAAAAACTGCAATTCTCTAGGATTTTTCGTCTTTTTTCCCAAAATTATCAAGTTTCTTGGAGAGTATCACATTCTTGTCTCTACTGTCATGTTAAACCGTGAAAATAAATAAAACTGAGTAGTTATATTTAAAAAGTCTTCTTGTCCATTTCATTTCATTCGTGATCAATCTATTGATTGACAACAAAGACAACAAAACCTTAAGATGTTCACTTGCTCTGCGCAAGAATGCTCCATTTGAAATGTGGTTTACCCAAGATATTCAAAACTTCTTCTCCAGAACTTCATTTCAACAGCTTCCAGCCGGCCTTCCATCTCGGATAATATCGTCTAACTTTCACTGCCTACATATATTAGGATGGATTAAACATAGCAGTGAATAATTCTTTTTCTTGTTCCAATCGACATTTTTCTGTCTTTCAAGACCCTCTCCAGTGTACACAGTACAACTAAGAATTCACAACTGTCAGAAATGAGAGTTTTGAAACGATTGAAAATTATAAGAGGTCCGAAACAAGATTAAATACTTAGCCCCCTGCTGTTCAGTATATTGACTACATCTATAACTAAAGGTATTAATGGTGACCTTATAATTGATTTTTGCCATCTTAATCTATTGTGTTACGCTGACTATGTACTTATGATAAATTTCAACCTTTCTACTCTCCAGTGCAATCTAGACCAGCTAACTCGTGGATATGATTGTTTAGGCCTAAGAGTGAACGCTAATGTAGCGTAACAAGCACTAGAACTCTTTTAGTAGAGAATACATCTGCTCATACCATATGAGCTCTTAACAAATATACCGTACTACAAAGAACTAATAACTCTTTTTGAAGTGCTGGAAAGACAACTTAAAAACTTCAAAATCTCTCCAGAAAAGAAAGTCACTAGCCCTCGAAGAGAAACGCAATTTTGCTCCGTCAGCTCTCAAAAAGAAAGTTTCGTTGAAACTTTTCTTAAGGATAAAACATTGGATTTGTCAGACTTCAAAAAGTCAACATTAAAGCATTTCGTTGCATTTGTTTAAATTAATGAGCTAGGGTCTACTTTATGCAAGAGGCCGTCTGCAGAGGAGGCGAGCAAGAACGGAGGGGTGAGTCAAAACACGCTGCATGTCTCGAGACAAACGCCGACTTACTTCCGAATCGCTGGATCTGGCCCGTGGTTGTGTTGTAGACGGCAATGTAGCGGTTGGTGGTGGCGTTGACGGTGGTGAAGCTTCCGCCGATCAGCATGTGCTTGCCGAGGCGGTGGAGGGCGGTTTTCGGGGTTATTGGTTTATGCGCGAACATCCAGTTTGGGCGGTGTTGCGTGAAGATTCCCGCTACCTGCTTCTCTTGGGGATTTTTTTTATGTACAATCTAGTGAAGGGTACTAAAAATCAAATTTTAACGTTATTGTGTTTTCTAAACATAAAAATCCGCAAAAATCTGTTTGGATAGTTTTATTTGTGTGCGATAAAACAGGTCTACATTTTGTGAAATAATACTATTACATATTGGGAGAGACATGTTCTTAAAAAACTATTCAGAAATATTATGATTTGTAGATGGGAGAGGGAAATCAATGTCAAAAGCAAGATTTTTTTTTATCGTTTCCTTGACACATTTCAGGCTGCAACTGAGGTTGTTCTTCAATGGTCTCCTCGGGAATTTCACCCACCAGACCGGTGTTTCAAAAGGGTGGGGTCTCGTCAGCACTTGATGGCATGATGTTGCGGGCTTGTCCTTTTCTGCTACATACCTAGTTGTGTACGGAGAACTTCATTCTACAAAGTGTTGTTCTACAGTAGCTAATGCATATAGACTTCTTGGCTACTGTTATTAGGAGTAGAGTTGGATAGAAGAGTTGGAACTTTCTTGAGCGCGCCTTTGAGACACGGCTCGCTCGCTTTGGTTTTTTGCCCACCTGGTATTATCTCCTCTTCTGCTTCTGTTCGTGTTAACGAGCAGGATACCGACCACATGCCAATTTCAGTGACATTTACAATGGATATTGATCTATCAGAAACCTATTGCTGGCGAGAAAGATCGAAGTGGTTTGAAAAAAGCAACTGGAGCAAAGCAAATATGTCGCACTACATCTCTACCTTGACAGCTCTTCTTTCTACCATACGTGTTCCATATCATCTCTTTCAGTGCCAGGTACCTACGAATGGTAATGGTAAAAGCCAATATTGACTATGTTTCTCTGTGTGGGGGTGTATATATGTGTGTGTACGTACGTTTTCGTACTAAATTTAAATCTAAATTACCTTCCAAAGTTTCTGATCTTCCCAGTACCTGTGCTGTGAGAACAGAATTTTTAATTGTTGATATTTTTAGCTCTAAGGGTGATCTTGTCGATGCAGTTCATAAAGTATCTTGTCATGTAATTGGATTCTGTTAGACTTTTTTTTATAGACCCGAATTCTCATGTTGTTTTTCCGGGATATCCATTTACTTTTAAAAACCGCTTGACAAGATTAGAGGTACTTATTTCTAAGTTGAATGCATAACCTAAGTAGCCATGATAGGGAAGAAACTGAGTAAAAAGATTAACAGCTATTATTTAAAATAATCTCATTAGAACCGGTTCTTTGTAAAAGTAGGTTTTGCAAATGGAGGCATAAAATTAAATTTGTTATGTGAATTAACCAGAAATTCAAGGTAAGGTTTGATAGAAGATGATGGAATAAATGTATCCGAAGTTTTTATTTGTTTTTGACACGATTTTTCTAGCCTGAACAATAAAATGTCCTACCTTACAAAAGCTTAAGCAACAAAAGGAAACTGGACCCTTTTACTTGTCAAGAGAACTTTTACCACCAGGAAGAAGAGTGAGGCAAAGAAACCCTAGATGGCATTAATTGGCCCATTCATTGTTTGGTATGATTTTGGCACCATTTGAATCAAATGGCTTCAAGACACTTAAGAATGTTCAGTCCCTAGCCAGTAAGTTCCTACTATATTTGCAAGAATAATGTTATGAAGAGCATCTTAGGTTCATAAAACTGATAAAAATGGTATAAGAAAAAAAGAGAAGTGTTCGGGTTTATTTATTTTAGACATGCAAGAGGCTATGATAGATTAATTCCATGAGGTATTGGTATCCAGCTCAGTTTAAAAGTCAAATTTTGAATGGAGATGGGATATCTTTCCTGGTATCGAACATTTTTAACTTTCTTCAGACTATCAGAAATGGAAACTTCCATAGAAATGATGTTATCCAAGACAAATTAAAATGAGTTTGGTAGAAGACATGAAAGACGTTAAAGCCCCCTTGGCTAACACTTATACCAAAAGTATCAGATTGGATCACATTTCATGGTCTCTTATGCAAAGTTTACATAAATTTTTGCAAAAATCTATACAAATACACACAAAACAGAAACTGAGAAAACGTTTTATTTATGATAATTTATAACAAAATCGATTTGGTTTATGTTGCACTTTTCAACCAATAGAATTTGTGCTTTTAGGCTGTATTAGGTGTGCTATGTGTTGAGATGATATATAAAAAATCACAAAGTTGAAAGTCTAGTAACTTTTTGTTTTGTTCTTGTGTTTTATTGGTCTTTTTTGTTGACTCATCATTCATTTTTTTTAGCTTCCCGGGTTGGCGGCGGTGTACTGAGCGGCCTTCAGCTTGCGCAGGGTCTCGGACACGTCACGGGCGATTTCGTTGGAGTGGATTTCCAGGGTCTTGATCTGGCCTTCCGGGTTGATGATGAAGGTGCCGCGCAGCGCCAGGCCTTCTTCCGGAATGTGCACGCCGAAGGATGCGAGGGTGCCGCCGGTTTCCTGCTGGGCGATCGCGCTGACGAGACTGGAGTCGACACCGCCGGACAATTGCACCGTGTAACCCACGTCGCTCGCGAGATGGTCCCGGACCTGACAAAAAATTTCATGTCTACAAACGTCTCAGCGTATTCAGATTATTATTAGTAGACTCGTCGAATATTGGCTCAGAAGAACAAAGCTTTCAACTTCGGAAATAGATTTTAAAGCCAACTGAATACGGAACCGGCAAGAGAACACGATAATTAATTATATCCAACTCTACCTGCAGTCCCCTCCCTCTCTGGAGAAGCCAGAGTCCTGAGCAAGCGCCTGCAACCACGAAACCTTTTTGGTGCGGTTTTCGAGGAACCGGAAGCCGCGCCAAAAAAGATTTGTTTTTTAAGTTCAAGTCAGAAAAATAAGCCGTAAGAACTACACCTTGCCATGTCAAATTTTGAGACATTAAAAAGAACGAAAAGTATTTTTGACGAATTGTTGACATTTTGTATAAGAAAACTCTCCGTTTTTCAATGGTATTACCATAAAAACAGGATTTTAAAAAACAAGCAGAGAGTGAAATAAAGAATAATTGTACCTACCGTATATGGCTATCCTCCTTAATTTATCGATTATTGACGTTTGCAACTTTTTTACAGAAAATGCGTTTCGATTTGGGATATCTATATGTGGTTCAAATTTACTTCTAATAGCAAGCTTCCAATCTGGAATTAGTTTGAGGGATCCCCACCTTTCTTTAATTCGTGGTTCTTTTTGCTTATATATTATCCTTTATAAGCTTCTTTCATGTTTTGTTTTTTAATTTTCTGAGTCTAAACTGCCTTTTCTGTGTTTCACTGGCCAGGAACAAATTGCCATTGTAACCTCAATTGCTGGGACCCATTCAAAGAAACGCTAATAGGGAATGACTGCTTGAGCGTAAATGTTTGATTCTAGTGTACTATGTCAGAAGTTTTAGTTTTCGAGGGTAATAGCTACGTATGTTGAAAAAATGAAGATATTAGACTATTTTAAAAATGGGATTAAAGGCTCTTTTCCTATTTCAAAAGTTTTAGTTTTCGAGTGTAATAGATACGTATGTTGAAAAAATGAAGATATTAGACTATTATATTATTGCAAATGGTAAAGAATGTGATTAAAAGCTCTTTCCCTGTGTCAGAAGTTTTTGTTTTCGAGGGTAATAGCTACGTATGTTGAAAAAATGAAGATATTAGACTTTTTTATAGCAAGAAGTCAATTAACTAGAATTTTACAAATATAAGGACTAACTATTGCATGATATAAAAGAATTAAACTTTTATTTGGAAGATAATTTTTCAAATAGCAAATAACTGCAACTCCTCTAGACACTTCAGCAACAACTAAATCACTGTGCCATTTTCAAGATAAATTACAATTGACATAAAAACCAAGATATTACATGCAATTTACCTAATTCGGTGTCTTTCTACCCAAAAAAATTTTCCACCAAGATTAATATGTAATCTAACTCTACTATATATTGAGCAAAGTTGTAAGACAAAGTTTTTTCAGCATTGTTGGAAGACTGAAAGTTAGGCAATTCGTTTACTGTTTATATATAGTATATGCTACTGAAAAAAAGGTAAGAATGATTTATTTCAACTTTCCCAAAATATGAAGAGCATTAGGGTGAGTCTTTCAGGGAATGCTGAGGGGAGTGTTGAGCTCAATCAAAACATGTTATGCGTAAAAGGGTTGTCACAAGGGCGTAGCTCATGGATGACTGAGTATATTAACTTTTAACTTTCAGGAAATTATAATATAGAGGAGCCATCCTTAGCAATCTATGTATACTAATAGAATAAAAGTTACAGTAAAATGGGATCTTTCAAGCTAAAATTGAAAAATTAAAACATACCTAAGTGTGTTGTTTTTATGATGAAAAGTCAGTGTGGTAGATCATGAATATTTGTTGTTTGTTGTTGTTTTTCCCTAAGGGATGATTGTATCAAAGCAAGAGTTTAAGAAAATTGGAAGAGGGCTCATTTGAACCAAAATTAAAGGTTTAAGTGACCAAACAGAATAGAGGGCAACTAACCCTTCCCATCGGTAGAGCGCGTTGTTCGCGATCAGGAAGCGCGACACCGGCGGGTTGTGGATGCGAATCGTCTCCTGCTGGTCCGGCCACGAGATCATCGTGTTGTTGACGAGGTCGATGTCACCCGACAGCGTCTCGTGGTTGTGGGTCTGCATCGGGCGGCGTGCCAACACGATGTTGTTGCGGATCGTCGCGTTGGCCGCGCACTGCATGCCTTGGCCGCCGATCTCGCCGGGAGCGCGGTCGACCTGCCAGATCACGTTGCCTTCGATCACGTTGCGCGCCCATCCCAATAATGCAATTTTATCTCCCTTCCCCACTAAGCACCTATATAAAATTTGTCATAGAATTCGGTCTGGCCCAAATGGGCTTAATTTTCAAACGTTTTCATATCAGTTCCCTGATTCAAGTGGATCAGTTACATCTTCCCCTCTATGCAGTTATTGTAATAGAAAAAAATGAAACGACTGATCATTGGCTACTTGAATGTTACATGCTGACGGCCGCATAGTATACCCTGCAATGTAAACTGATAAGTGCTTCAAACACCACAAAATCTCAATATCAGCTAAGCATGAATACTACTAATGTGACTACTATTAAAACCATGCCTAAGGGTATGAAGGTGAAATTTCCAAGGAATTTTGAGGGGTGAAGATGAACTGAATCACAACATGCCGTCTCTATGCAGGCGGTGAATAGGGTGTAACAGCAATATCTTGGGAACAGTTTGCTGTGTGAAGTTGAAAAAAACAGGACTTGTGGGGGAAAAGGCTGTGGGAGAAAATATTTGCATCCTAGTGTTACTGCTCCTACTCATTCTACTACTACTGCTACTATTATTACTACTTCTACCCAGGTTTATACATAAATTCAGTGGGGGGGGGGGATGCTAAGCCCATATCGTAAGCTTCCCCCTAAAAAGAGTGCTTTAGGAAACTACAAAGAACTCGTCAAAAAAAGAATTCAACAATTAGTTACTGAATCCTGACTCTAATGAAAAGTAAGACACGAAAACGCAATCAGTTCTCGTTAGACCCCTCCTCCAAGTCACTCTTAAATCAACAAAAGACCGGTTTTTCTACCATTTACGTCAATCCATAACCAATTAATGAAATTGGTTAATGACATTCTTTAAAGGTAGACCCCTTGAATTTAGTCAAGATACTGCCTAGCTTTTTTCCAATTCACTTTCAGTTGACGGATCAGGTGACGAAAATACAGCTTTATAATAACTAATCCACTTAATTACAGAAATATTACAAGTAGAGGTCCCCTCGGAACGTTTAAGACTTTTCGACAAAAGTGAAGAACCACTTGCTATATTGTCTACATTTTTTTGTATCAACATGATTTTGTGGTCCTTAAGAGCTCTTGCAAATTTTCTTTTGTTCCTAAACGGAGATTATTGATTATACCCCTGTTTGGAGCTGTCGCTGATCAGGGTCTTGATCTCCATTGCCGCATCCGAGGCGCGCTGCGCCAGCGCCCGCACTTCGCTCGCGACGACGGCAAAGCCCTTGCCGGCCTCGCCTGCCCGTGCGGCTTCTACCCCGGCGTTCAGCGCCAGCAGGTTGGTCTGGAAGGCGATGTCGTCGATCACCGAGATGATCTGGCAGATGTGGTTCGAGCTTTGCTCAATTTCGGTCATGGCCGACACCGCGCTCTGCCCCACCTCGCGGTTGTTCTCCGCCTCGGTGCGTTTTTAAAACGTTTTTAAAAACGTTAATAGACGTTTGACGTTTAAGTAATCAAATTTCCTTCAAGCGGTGAACAGTCCTTATGTTCTGCCCCACAACGAATATGCGTCACGAGAAAGGTACTTGTAGCCTTCTTGTATCTTGAATCTTCATGATACTCTTACAAATTTGACTTCTTGAAATGAAATTTGTAACTTTTTTGGAATTTGTTTCTCTACCAAGTCTTTAATAAATTTGTAACCTGTTTACTGATCGTATAATTAGTACGTTCGTATAATCGTATGCCTCCTCCTGCTCGAGGCGGCCCGCGAGGACGTGCGCGAGCTGACGGATGAGTGGGAGCGACTCGCTCACAACTTCCCCGGCTCGACGGAGGTCCACCTGCGTTATTTCGACTTCCTGGCACGACACGGACGACTCGACGAGGCCCGCGTTGCGCTGGAGGAGTTCGAGAGACGGGGGCAGTTCTCCCCCAAGCTCCTGGCCCGCAAGGTCTGCCTGGCGGTCTGGACGGATGACGTCGACTCGGCCGTCGAGCTCGCCCTCGATCTCTACCTGCGCGAGGATAACATTTAAACACATTGTGTGTTCAGTAAAATGCAAATTATGTTCTGGTCTTCAGAATGAATGGAGGGGGTGTCCTACCTATGTCAGTTTCTGATAGTTTTTAAGTTTGGCTCGGTTATTTATTGTAATGTCTGTTCGTTTTCAGTTTCATTTATTTATTGATGGTGATGTGTGGTAGTTTTACGCTTGCAAGATTATTGGAATAAATTTCTGCTCATTCTTGCTTTAATGGACCTCTACTTTTCTTTGAAGAACTTATTTTTTGGAAAAAAAAACATTTCCGAGCAACTGCTCACGCTCGTCGGGCTCGCGCCGCTCGCGGACTCGCCCGCCAAGGTGCTCTCGCGCGGGCAGAAGCAGAAGCTGGGTCTCGCGCGCGCTCTCGTGCATGACCCGCAGGTGCTGCTCCTCGACGAGCCGGCGTCGGGCCTCGACCCGGAAGCGCGCGTGCAGCTGCGCGGTCTGCTGCGTCGTTTCGCTGCGGAGGGGCGCACCGTGCTGATCTCGAGCCACATCCTCTCGGAGCTGGAGGAGGTCGTCGACGATGCGGTGTTCCTCGTCGCCTCAAGATTTATTCTGTTTTTGTCTCTTATTCAGATAAAATTGTCAATTTGGGCAATTATTGGCACCATTGTCACATTCCTCACCCCTAGATTTTGCATATTGGTGTCCTTGTCACATTGGGCCTCCCCCCAAGATTTTTTTCTAGATCTGCTCCTGGAATAGTCATATGCCCCGTGGGATATAAGAATCGTATTCTTGGGTGTATTGGCTTCAGTATTCTCACTTTAGGAATCAGAAAACCATATACTATCTTGGAATATTGTCGAATTTCATGGACCTACATCGACAATAATATCCGCCCCTCAGATATTCTGACTAAAGAAGCCTTCGAAAATGCCATTAGCGTCATTATCGCTCTAGGTGGATCAACTAACGCCGTTTTACATTTATTGGCTATCGCCCACACCATCAATGTTGAATTAACCATCGATGACTTTACCCGTATTGGTAAAAAAGTCCCGGTGCTTTCAGACCTGAAGCCCAGTGGCAAATACCTCATGTCGGAACTCATCGATATTGGCGGCATTCAGCCTTTAATGAAGCGGATGTTAGATGCCGGCTAGGCAACCCCCGTTATATATATATATATATATATATATATATAATAATTTCTGTTCGTTCCAAGTTTTAATGCTGCTCCTCAATTCCAATTAATTTTTTTTACTTTAAGTTCTGAGTGATTTTGAAATCATGCTAAAAAAAAATCCCTTCCCTCTCCCTTCTCGTACAAATTTTCCCTGGAATATTTCCCCTAAAAACTTTCCTTCTCATGGAAATTCCCCCGTAGAAATCCCCCAGCAAAAAATTTCTCCCAACGAAAAAAAGGTTAAGTATATTTCCCAATTTTGCATTTCACACAGGCGTGTTCCATGGCGTTTTCAAACTCCCGGACGTTTCCCGGCCAGTCGTAGTCCATGAGTTTTCCGAGAGCTTCGTGGGAGATCTTGTCGATCGATTTTCTGAGCACCCCTTTCCAGTTTTTGATGAAGTGCTGGGCCAGATGAGGGATATCATCTTTCCGCATTCTCAATGGCGGCAGATGAACGGGGACGACGTGGAGCCGGTAATACAGGTCTTCCCGGAAACGTCCTTCCAGGACTTCTTTTTTCAGGTCTTTATGGGTGGCTTTTCTTTTTTCCTCCTTACTGGATTTTCTTTTCCAAAAAAAGGAAAGCACTTTCTTGAAAAGGGTGAGGTCATTTATCTCTTGTTTTCCTTTGGATTATAGCCGTTCTTATTTGAGTTTCGTAAAATTATCGCCAGAAGAATTAGAAACAGTGTACACAATCCAGGTTTTTATTACAATTTTTATCAAAATAAGGGCATGCTAAGAAACCTGGTTTTCATGCAATCAGTATATTAGTGAAGCAGTTTATCGTATCAAATCTGATGCATTTTATTGATACCAGCTGCTCTGGTCGTCCCGTCCAATCACAGGAGCGGCCGGTTCGGCACCGATCATCGGCACAGCTTCCGGTTCCGGCTCGTCCACCTCGACGTATTTCTGCATCGAGTGAATGAGATCTTCCTTTACGTCCTCGGAAGAGACGGCTTCGTCCGCGATTTCGCGCAGAGCGACGACCGGGTTCTTATCATTGTCGCGCTCGATGGTGATCGGTGCGCCGGCCGCGATATTGCGGGCGCGGTGACCGGCAAGCAATACCAGTTCGAACCGGTTAGAGACTTTGTCAAACTTGTTCCTTCAGAAATTTATTTCTCCTTGCACATATACTTTTAGTTTTCTGTCTTATTTAAGAAATCTGGATCAATTGTGTCTATCGAAAATAATAAAATTTGCAATCTAAAGTGGAATTAATATTCCACGGCAATGAACCCTTTTCTGGATACAACAAAAGGAAGAACACTATATGAGAGATCAATTACATACATTTTCTTCGATACTTGCTATGTGTTAGGATTGTAGCCAAAATCTTGTTTTGATTGAAGGGGGTCAACAATGAGAAATTTCTTGGGAACGGCGACTAGTCGGATGGACAAACTGCCCATCATTTCGCGGCAACGATCAGAATTTCGACCAGAAAACCAGGCGCGGCAAGATGCGCCGATCCACAGGCCCTCGCTGGTGCATGCCCCTCGGGTACCCACGCATCCCAGACCTCGTTCATTTCTTCAAAGTCGCGCATGTCGTCGAGCCAGATATCGGCGCGCAGTGCCTTTGTCTTGTCGCTACGCGCCTCGGCTAAAAGCGCATCGATCTTGGCCAATATTTCCCTGGTCTGATCGGCGGCAGAGTGTGACGAATAATTGGTTTGCGTTCTGGGTTTGACAAACTTGCACGCTGGTTGCGCTGGCAGGTAATCTTTCGCACAACCAATTTGAGTGACATCCTTCAGCAAACAAGGGTTTCTTCAAGGGGAGCGGTCGACGGGAAGGACATGCAGGGAGAGAGGATACCTACCAGCCACTTGCGAGGGATTGAGCCGGCAAGGAACACTCGGTTTTGTTACAAGGCAAGGTTCTGCAGAACAAGACGAAGGGCGTCTTGTCGAACGGGAACCAACGAGTTCAAGGTGAGTAAGCCACATCAGAAAGGTGAACCCGCCGATCAGCCCGTAAACCCCGGGAAAAGCCCCCACCAGCCAGGGCTGCCCCTGACCGACCAGCAAGCCATAGGCCACCGCCCCGGCCACTGACGACGCGATAAAGAGGACCAGCGTGGCCCATTGGCTGAACACTTCCCCGACGAATTTGCCAAGGGCCAGCAGCATGGCCCCGTTCAGGAGTTTTTTCATCAATGCGCCTATTGTGCCGTCAGCACGCTGGCGCATTGCTGGGGCAGGTCCGCCAGCACCCGCTCATAGTGCGAAGATCTCATCAATCTGCAACTATAAGTTGAGAATATATTTCTAGATACTGATCGATGTGAACAAACACAAATTAGTATGGATGATACTTTTGACTCATTCCCCCTACCCTAAAACTGAGGTAAACATGTTTGTGCATAACAGAGAGGATCCCTCCCTACTTTTTCCCACCAGCTGTCTCTCTAAAATATTCTGGCATATAATCAGGTTCAATTGGTCATTGTTTTCGCTCTAAGTAGCATATAATACTAGCTACCGTCAGTTTCTTTCTTTGCAGATAAGCTCAGAGAGAAATTTTTAAAGGCATGGAGTATTTTGAATAGATTCATATGAGACAAAGGTTCAAAAGCACGAAATTTATTGACGTTGGGAGCCCTGAAGGGGGACTTGGGCCCTCTGAAGGTTGACCGGAAAGGGCTCTGAGCTAATGGGGACATGATTGACTATAAGTTCTCTAAAAAAATCTACTAATCTAATCATATGAGGCAAAAGTTCGAGTAATGGAGACTGGACAAAAGTAATGAGAAATCTTTGTAGTAGGCTTACAAAGTTTTTTTTTTTTTTTATTTCATTGTTGTGTGTCAGTATAAAGTACATCTTCAGGCTCAAAAACATATTACAGTAAACCATTGGGCTTCCCGTTTCTGATTTGAAAATAAAAGTTAATTTGGCACGCGACGTTTGAGCAGTTCCAAGAAGACTTACCCGTCCCTGTTGGTATAGTCCATCCGAGAACTGATGATTTTGCCGTGCGCCAAGTCATTGATTAGTTTTTCAATTTTTGCCTTTTAAAGTAGAAAATCCAGTTACCCACCCATCTCTACCCCCAAGCCTTCAAAAAAAAGGACCAGGTAGCAGCTAGGCTGGAGAATGAGGCCCGCGGCTCTGACATCTCCCCCATCGTCTAATTTTTAGCAGCAAGAGAGGTATGTTGCACTTTTTGGAGTGTGTATTATTGGAGGCAGTCACCCCTCCAGCATCCCACCCTTCACGTAGTTAGCTGTTCAGTAGGCAGATAGGCATGCTGAAAACTTTTTAACAGATTTCAAGCAAGGATTTTTAATCTAGATTATTTAGAAATCAAAGTGGAGCGTTGAACTTTCCAACACATCCCTCACACCCCATAATTTGAATAGTTTTTACCACTTTAGTTTTGAAATTGCATCCGTAACTGTTAATAAAAATCTATCAAGTCAAGGGTTAAAGAAAAACCTTTCAAAGCTTGTTCCCTCCACACAACACCAAAATGCACCTGTATCATCTCTTAAGGATTTCTCTTTTCTTTGCGGTATAAGACTGAAGCCTATAATAAGATAAAATGTAATCAAATCATAGAAACAAAGGATTTTCAGATATATTCAAAAACATATGTCAGCAATGCACAATACCCATTGAAGTTGTAGAGCATTTTTTGAACTTTCTTAGGCTATTAGAACCTTATTTGACAATTTTGCAACGTTAGACGACATTTTGACGGCGTTCTAGTGATCGATTCCACCAACTTTTATGCTGTCTTGAAAAAATGCACGATTCTCATGCTTAGCCGATCCACTGCTTATAATGGTTAATTATCTAGTTATTATTGTGAGACACCAAGACAGAATGCTTCTGAAATTTCGATGTACGAGGCAAGGTATTAGAAACAAAACTTGATCATAGAAAACATTGAACTTGGTCGAGAGGCCAGTGGTGCTGCAAATAATCCTGAAGCTGCACCACCAAATGAATATGCTTGTTTGCTTCCAACAGTCATAAAATGATTGACATTCGTCCAGACTGATTGACCCACTCATATACAAGATACATGAGAAATTACAAACCTGGTCCGATTCCAACTTTAATTATATCTGCTCCACATAGCACTAACTGTTCAACCATTTCCCCAGTGACAACATTCCCAGCCTGAACGAAAAGTGCTTTATCATTTTCATTTTAAGAAAAGGCACATGGCATATACATAACAAGGTGGTGGTATGGATGGATGTACAAACCCTCTCGATTCCCATAAATGTTTTGGTATGTATCTTATTGTTGCATCTAGGGAGGGGGGATAATAGTACCCCTCAAATTGCGACAGTATTTTCTTATGTAGTATGAAACATTACATTTACCAGTCAACTGGTAGAGGCAAGGCGAGGGGCATCATGTGCTTTGCTGGGAAATTTCCTCATTGAATTTGACTTTTGTACCAATCTTTATAAAACTGCTGCTGAAATACAAAGGCCGTTGAGTTGGAACAAAAAGTTTTTGCAAATCCTCGATGGCTGCGGACCGATCATCGGCTGTTTGCAAACGCGCTATAAAATGTTGTTTTTCCGTCTCGGTTGGGTACCGGTTCAAAGCGGAAAGGTAAACCGTTTCGACCGCACTGTTGTCATCGGCCGCAAACATTCCGATGTGGGCCGAGGCGTTCAAAACAGGATTCGAATTGACCAATTCGCCCAACATGTTGCCATTCATCATCAGCAATCGTTGAGTAATCGTAACGCTGTCGATGGTGAATTCGTCCTCGCCCACATCACCGTATTGAGGTATCCAATTTAGTTTCTATTCATTTTGAGTTTTTCTTGTTCATAGTGCCTTCTGTTCGTTTTCATTTGAATTTCCCATTTTAAATTTAAATTCCCGTTTTCAGTTTGAATTAAAGTATTCACTTTAATTTCTATTCGTTTTGGGTTTTATTGATTCATGGTACTTTCCTTTCGTTTTCAGTTTGGATTTGCCATTTTGAACTTGAATTTCCGTCTTTAATTGGAATTAAAGTATTCGGCTTAATTTTTATTCATTTTAGGTTTTATTGATTCATAGTAGACATTAATTTATTTCTCAGCCTGTTTGCACAGGAAGACCAGCTGCCCAATGTATATATGTATAGTGGACATGTGTAGAATATTTTTTTTATTGTGTTGAATCTCACACCACCAAATAGAAAGTGACTTGCGAGGAATAAGAATGTACATTATACTTTTAGAAAGAGAAAGTGGCAAACAGGGATAATCGAGCGCCTTTAATATCTATTATATCTTCTTTGGAAGACCAGCTGCCCAATGTATATATGCATAGTGGACATGTGTAGAATATTTTTTTATTGTGTTTCGATTTTTATGAACAGCCCAGAACGAATTACCATCATACAATTATTTGACTGATTGAGTGTATCACTACGAGGGGTAATATAAATTTAACGTAGGTTTTTTCGGGCATTGTCCGAAATTTTGAAAATTTTCTATTTAGCTTTAATTTATGCTTCTTATCATTTTCTGTGGCTCTTATTTTCTTTTCTTTTTTTCTTGTCTTTATATGTATATTGCTTTTTTCAATATTTTTTTCTTTATGCGTTGTTTAATTCCCTAGTTGTTTTCTTTCAGATTTTAAGTGGATGAACCGGCCATATTTTTCCGCCAGGTAGAGCATGATTGCGCCCGACTCCAACAGCTTGAGCCCGTTGTCCCGGTCGACGATGGCCGGGATCTTGTTGTTGGGACTGATGGCGAGAAAATCCGGCGTGTGCTGGTCTCCCTCGCCGATGTGAATAGGATGCAACTTATAGGGCACGCCAAGCTCCTCCAGCAGAATGGAGACCTTGCGGCCGTTCGGTGTCGTCCAGGTGTAGAGATCGATCATCGGGTTGGTCCATATTCGGTGCGACATTCACCGGGGACTCATCCGATATCGGTATATTGGGAATGTTTCCTTGGGGGAGGCGATGCGTGGTGGGCGCACCGTGCCGCCGCGATCAGAGATCGATCCGCGCGGCATCGAGACCGCGTTGGAGTTTGCCTTTATCGCCGAACAGGTGGCGCCGACCCATGCCCGGCTTCGGATCGGCGGCACCCATCTGTGTGATCTGATGGGCATGGAGGTGCGCGGCATGCCGATCAGCGCCTTCATCGCCCCGGACCAGCGAGATAAGATGTCGGACATTTTGGTTGGGTTGTTTGAGTTTTTACAAATATATAGAACCTTTCTTATTGACTCGATAGGGTGTGCGTGTGAACGATATCCATATATGGAACCCATGTAAATGAACCCTCGTGCAGCCGAACCCCTGTTTAACTGAACGGCCGTTTAACTCAATCCCCGTGCAACCCAGCCCCATTTAACTGAGCCCTTGTTCAAAGAAAGAAAAAGAAGGGCCGTCCGGGTATCAAGCACTTTTTCGGTATTCCCAAAAATCTGTTTCGTAATTAATTTTAGCGTCAATATGAAAATAAATAACATATGATGTATCTGAATAAAATTGCGCGACGGCAATTTTGCTTAAAATAGTCCAAAGAACATGTAACAATGCCTCCAGGGATGGCACAACCCTCCAGACCAGGGGCAGGGGCCTTAAGTTATGCCATGCCTTATTCAGCTAAAAATTTCATATCATGTGTGTTAATCAGGGAGACAATGTAAATAAAAACTGCTGTTACTGCTAACCCTAGGACTCTTGCCAAAAAACTTATTGTTTTTTTGTTTTCAGAAGTTAATTATTCTTTAATTTAGCTATCATTGAGATTGGCATTGTGATAGGGGGAGGGGTACAAAAAATGGCGAAAAAGGAATAAGTATGCTAAGAATGACATGGTAATTAACATTAGAAAAAATAGACAAGTAATGATCTTGCCTAGCAGATGGAGGGTGGCAATAACTACTTGGTGTATCACTTGTACTTGACTCAGAATATCTTTTTGCCATTCTCTCTTTGACACTGGAAAATCCTTACAACAATAAGATTTTGACTATTTGTATAGTCAGTCATTTTAAGTTAAAAGTAGATATTTTTTAGATTTATTGTGCATAGAGCAAAACTAACTATCAACTTGCCAATGAATGTCCAGCTTGATCCTGAACGCGCAGAACAAGATACTGGTTTTGGGTACCTTGGGAGCACAGTCACACAATTTTTAGACAGAGATGAGAAATTGCATTGCCCTTGCAAGCTCAGCGTTCCAAAGACTTTCTGTGTCGGGAAATAAACCGTGTGCTCGCTCCAGCTGGTAAGGTAAAAAGGCCAAGGATAGGGCATTATACTTTACAGTCCGTACTGGCGGTGCTGATCTCAGTTTCTTAGCCCTTCAGCTATGAACCTGACCTTAATTCTTATAGAAGAATTCTGGGGTATGTGAAATCTATAAAAAATTATTTTTTACATGTTTATCCTAAAAAGAATTATAATAGCGCTTTTATTTTACCAATGCATAAAATAAAAGTTTCCATTTATTTTATACAAGGTTTTCCCTGCTGTTAAAATGAATTTCTTACTTCTGATCTGAAACCAAATACTTGTATGCATAGATTTTTTTCTTGTCAGACGAAGTGAAATTCCTTTTCAGTGCACCATTTCATAAAACACGGTTTTAAATCATCAACGCTCCGCTCTTTGCGCTAAAGTTTAACTCTTTCTTTTAACTCTACTTTTCAAAACAATAAAAAACTTTAGCGTAAAGAGCTGGGCGTTGATGAGGAGGCAGCCTTTTTCACATACGAAGTAATTTCTGTTCGTTTTTAGCTTTAATGTCGTTCCTTAGTTTCCGTTAAAAAAAATGTTTAATTTCTGAACGTTTTTAAAGCAATGCGTGTATTGATTTTGGCTCTCCGCGGATGAATAATTAAAACGAAATTTGCATATTTATTTTTTTGGCTACCGTTGTCCGCTCGGGCTGAAATTCAAAAGTTACGGTCCCCTAGGGCCCAGGAGCTTTTCCGCGAAATTTCAGCTCCATCCGATAACTTCTTCCCTGTTTTCCAGAAACCACGCATAGCCACTTCATGTTCATATTCTCCTTTTGTTTTTTTCCATCACGCCTACAGATCACAGCCGACATCGGATCTGCGTGTACGAAGACTCATTTGACGTAGACTTCTCCGAGTAATTTTCATGGAAAGTTTCGTCGGAAAAGCTTAATCCCCCCGATTTTCTAGCTTAGCATAGAAAATATATTTTCAAAAAGATATTCACCATTCAGAGCACACCCTCCTCAGGCTCTTCCCTAGCTTGTTTCTATCTTGTCTCCTCTTCGCTGATGTACCTCCCGATATAGAAAAAACTTTTGTCCAAACATTATGGACAAAATAACCAAACATCCCACATAATTTCCTCTTCTTTTTACTTGCAGAGGTGTCACTTATGGTTTTTATATGTTCGCCTGTTTTTAGCTGATTTGTTTTTAAATTTTAACATTTTACGACAAATATATTTATTTATATATGTCTTCTGGCAAAAATTCAAAATTCCACATTTTTGTAGATAGGAGCTTGAAACTTCTACATTAGGGCACTCTGATACGTTGAATCTGATGTTGTTAAGATTGTATGACTTTTAGGGGGTGTTTCCCCCTATTTTCTAAAATAAGGCAAATTTTCTCAGGAAACTAACTTTTGATGGGTAAGACTAAACTTGATGAAATTTATATATTTAAATTCAGCATTAAAATTTAATTGTTTTGATGCAACTATTGGTTTCAAAATCCCATTTTTAAAGTTTCGGTTATGGTTTGCGCCAGCGCGAAAGTGTTGTATTTTATTTAGTTATTTGTGAATGTCGAAATAAAAACTTGTACTTAATTAATTAGAATTTGTATCTAAATTAGGTATTTTCCATATCTGTTATTTAACCATTATCTGTTAATTAGTTTATCTGCTGAAGACTGCCACTGTGTATGTGACAGAAATATCCAGAAATGTTTTTCGTGTTTCTCTGTCAAACAAAGGAATTTTCCCTATTGAACCTTTATTTATACGCTAATTAGAAATAATCATTATTTATCATTAATATTCAGCTCCATTTCATGTTGTTCCTTCACAACTATTGAATCAAAAACTGACTGTTCGAGCTTTTCTTGTTCTTTCTGCAAATATCTTTCCAAAGCAGCTTTATTAGATTCGCTTGCTGCAATTATTTCTTTGCAATTTTGTAATTCTAAAACATAACCAAGGTTTTGTTCTTGCAAAACTGCAAACTTTTCTTCTTTGAACTTTTCTGTTTTGTCTTTAATTGTAGCGTCTTCTCTGAGTCCCTCGACTTCTTTTACAAATTCCCATCTTTGTTTTTCTTCATGTAAAATCCCACCCCCTGGGAAACTAGCCAAGGATAATTCCGTCCTCGCTGAAAATTAAACACCCCCCCTCCAAAAAAATTCTTCGGGCTATTTCGCCTGGAAAAATCTTCTTAACATACTTTCATTTGAAAAAAGACTTCTTTTTATTTTGTTTCTTTTGGTTTTTCAAATCATGCCAGAAATCTTTCTTTGTGAAGATTTCTTCCCGGAAATCCTCCCTCTATGTAAACTTTTTTCCGGAAAGCCTCATCAAAGAAAATTAGAAAATTTTCTCTCACGTAGCGTATAAATGAAACTATATTTGAAGCAGATGACAGGTCAAATATGGCTTTTAAGCATTGGTGCTCCAAAAAGCGGGTGAAGATTTGCTAGATTTTTTTCCAGAGAAATTGCCTACGGGTTTTTCTGGGTATTCGACTGACTGACCGTGTTTCAAACAGTAGGCTGTACGAAAAATACAGTTCAATCCTGCTTTCTAAGGCTACTATGAAAAAAAGGTTGAGATAGCTAGAGCACGTTCTGCTGATGAAGGTTGCCAGGTTGCCGATGATTGTCCTTTTCACCCCTGATCGTTACCGGCGTTGCTGGAATGACACCTGCCTGGGCGGGGTCCAAGGTCGCGGTGCCGTCCGCGGTCGACGATTTTATCGTTGAAGACGCGGCGCGGACCCTTCGGCGGCTCAAATCCCGGGCAAACGCCGGAGATGGTGTTTCAGCCACCCGCATCGGCATCATACATGAGGAGGGACGCGGTGGCGCACCGGTTGATTATGCCGAGGCGCTGAGATGGTACGTCAAAGCGGCGCAAATCGGCACGCCCGAGGCGCGATACCGTATCGGCTTAATTTTCTGTGGAGTTTTCTGCTGGGAGGAACCAGGGGAGAATTTTCTTAAATTGCCTTTCTTCTGAAATTGCAGCAATGCACAAAAAGTAAGCTAGTATGGAAATATTTCAAGAAGTATATGATAAAAAAATATATATTTTGAAAAAATGTGAATAAAAGTGGAATTAACACAGAAAATATGTTTAAGATGAATTAAGCACATATTATAAAGCATAAGAATTTTGTTATGGTAGCATCCTAGATTCATGGTTCTTCTGAAGAAAATGCTATAATAACAAGAATTCGTCAATCCGGTCAAGCGCGTGCGGCGTGGAGACTTGGTTGTCCGTGGCGAAGAATGAAGAGTCCCACATGGTCTTTAGAGAGGAAGAATGCGACAATGACCACGGGAAGGCCGTCGTCTCTCCCGGCCGCATCGTCGCAATCGTCTTGCCGTTGAACCGAGGGGGCCGCACCGGAACATCGTTGTTGTCTCGCCGATGACGAGAATGGTCGTCGAAGAGGGTAGCCGTGTCGACGACGCGCTTTGCAGACGAGATTACGGGACACGCAAAGAACTCCCCGGCTTAAAAGTTGTTAATAAATCAAAACCAGTTTAGCCATGGAAAGGTTATGTAAAAATCATAGGCAGTGCAATAGCGCTGCCTAAGTAAAGAGGTATGTGGGCACAATTTGTTATTTATTTTATTTTTTTTTAGTTTGTTTTTTGGTTTTAGACCAGGGCACTTCGTATAGAAGGAGTTGTCGAAGACAATTCGAAAAGGGCTCATTTGATTGGAAATTGAACGGACTAGTGCAGAACGGAAAGTGATTAGAGGGCATCTAATACCCCTCCCACACCCACTGAAAATCTTCGATGATTTTGCGTACCGCCAACTGGGCCTGAAGTGCCGCCTGGTGAACAATACCTGCACGATGGGCGGTGTCGCTGATGCTGGGAACGGTTATTATCTGGTACAAGGCTCTGGAATCCCCCGAATCGACATTCGTGGCTTTTCCAGGCAGGTCGACTGGCCCCAGTTGGTGCGGCGCCTGCAGGCGGCCACGCGCAGTGGCGGCGCTTCTATAGAATGAGTCCTCTGTTCAGGCTCAGGTCAGCCGCAGTGTGGCAACATGTTTTTTCTTTTTTTTCTTCTTCTGGGAAAACATCCGTTCCGTCATGCTTCGTTTGATATTATAGAGGTGGCTTATTCTCCTGTAAGTAGTACTGAACGTTCCCTGATGGTTGGAAGATAAAGAATCCTATCTTCACTCCCAAAATATCCGTACGCTGTTTTACTGGCCCGTGGCGGGCCAGTTTTGCCAAAACTGGCCCGTGGCGGGCCATATGATGGGTTTTATGCAAAAATAGGAGTTTTTTATATGTTTCAAGTATATAATAGTAATGTTTAGTTATGTTTAGTACTATAACAGGTACCTGGTACGCCGCCATGGTCACTTCGCTACGAAATGGTAGTCGCAACGAAGAAAACTGTTGGTGCGAAAAATGAGGAGGATTCAATCAGCCGTTTTCTACAGTTAAACCGTTTCCTAAAACGGTCTCGCGCGTTTCCAAGTTCCACGTGGAATACATTCGAAATAATCATAGTATCGTACTGGTACTGGTACGCGCCATAAGTTCATCACGATATCCACGATCTTTCCGTTTTGCTTTCTTCTCTTTCATCGTCCTCATCCTCCTTTCGCTCTACTCCTAGCCCATTCTTGACGAACTATGAACAGTTACTACGCAACTCTCGCTTACCAGTGCATATTTTGCTTAGCAACTACACTTGTAACCAGTCTGATGACCTAAAAACCCTAGCCATACAGCAGCACACATACAAAACATGGCTAGCAGGTCGATCAAAATTGGTCAACAACCGTAAGAGGCTGAGAGATCTCTTGCATCTCTGGCCCCTAAACAGACAGATTGATGTGGATAGCATGCCACGCACGCTACCCAGACAATTGACAGACTCAGAGCATAGCAGCGATATTAAAACTTAAAACGAACAGAAAGTACTTCGTATGTGAAAAGGGCTTTTTCCTCCTCAACGCCCCGCTCTTTACGCTAAAGTTGTTTTAATCATTGACAGACGCTGACTAGAGGTTGGATGATTGGAAGAATTACAGCCCTTAAAACCAACAAACAGTATCAACATCACTCACACCAAGTACCTCCGCAAAATGACAGGACTAAAATCATATTCAAACTCTCTTAGATTGTGTTTCCCGTGTTTTGTTACATTGTGTTTCCCGTGTTTAAATGGGCCGCCGGGAAGCCATATTGGCAAAACTGGTGGAAATTCAATACTCCCGCAATCATCTGGAGTTGCAACGTGGAATGTTTCGTGCGCGCGGCGATGTGATTGAAATTTTTCCAGCTGCCTCGGATTCCAACACCATTCGTGTGGAATTGTTTGGCGATACCGTGGATTCGATTTCAGAGATCGATCCGCTCACCGGCCAGTCGTTGAAACGCTTGTCAAAAATACCCATTTATCCCAAAAGCCATTACGTCATTGCGCCGGATCGGTATGAAGGTGCATTGAAGAGCCCGATGTCAGAAAACCCGACATAAAGGCTTTTTGCAGCAACCTTCAATGATTGCAAATTATCAGAGAGTAGAAGAATGTCATCTGCACATTTTTATTTTTTTCCTTTTAGTTTTTTACCTTTTTTCGGTTTCTTTCCTTTTTTTCAGTTTTTTTCCATTATTTTTTAGTGTTTTGTTTCCTTTTTTTACTGTAAATAGTGTAACAGCCGGACGGAAAGTACATTTTCATATATATAAGATGAGAATATTGAATTTTTACACATAAGTGTAACAAGTTTGGGCAAAAAATATAAAAATCCACATTTTTGTAGATAGGAGCTTGAAACTTCCACTGTATTGTTTTCTAATGCGCTGGATCTGATGATGTGATTTTCGTTAAGATTCTATCACTTTCAAGGGGGTTTTCCTCCTATTTTCTAAAATAAGGCAAGTTTTCTCAGGTTCTTAACTTTTGATGGGTAAGATTAAACTTTACGAAACTTATATATTTAAGATCAGCATTGTAGTGCAATTCTTTTGATGTAACTATTTGTATCAAATCTCCGTTTTCTAGAGTTTCGGCTCTTCCGCTTTGCGGCCTGGCCGGAGTGTAGCCGTCGCGGGCCGGCCATTTCTAGCGCGTGGGACGTCCGGTGCGGCTTTCGGGGCGCGCTGCTGCTTGCCGCTTAAATTTTGGAATAGTCCGGCCGGCCGTTCGGCCAGGGATCGCCCCAGAGCTGCTGGCCGCCATCCACCGTGATGACCTCACCGGTGACGAACTTGCCCGATGTCGCAGAGAGGTAGACGCAGGCCTCAGCGACATCCTGCTCGTCTCCCGTGCGGCGAAACGGGTTCGATTCCGGGCTCTGCAAACTTTTCACGACCACCCCTTTTACAGAAACTTTATATGTTAACAATAAGTAACTTCCATAACTTACAGCCTTTGTCTCAGCGTATGGGGGGGGGGGTGTCAAACTAAGAAGCATAGTTGTATGACTTTTGGACTATTTTGAAAAAAGGCTAACACAAAATTTTCATTCAAAGCATTTGGCTTAAAAAGGGTGCGTGGGGGGGGCGGCTTATTGCCCCCCAAGCTCTTTTGACTCTTATAAAGGAAAATAAAACGGAAAGGAAAATAAAATAAAATCTTCTTATGTTTTTAATCCGATCGAGTTAACTGAACACTGCCCTTGAAATGCCCTTAAGCAAGTGTCCAAGTATATATTGCTTATAATATCCAACAAATGAGCAATTAAATCATAATACACGGCCCCCAGTCCTAGGCACTTAAAAGAGAGGGGCGCTAAGGATCCCCTGGTACATAAATATAAACATCTTCAAAAATATACTATAAGCATTACTACATGGAATGTCCGAACATTGAACAACAATGGAAATACCAACATACTACTTGAAAACATGAAAAAGGGCTGGCTGGTCTTCAATCACTTTCGGGCTTCGAAAAAATGGACTTGAACTCTCAATTTATGATCTAATAAGCATCCTATAAAACTTATGCGACCATAAAGCGGAGGTGTGGATGCCGAAGTGGCAGTCCCCTGCCTATACGGAATAAAGTCGGTTCATTGTAGGGTTTCATGTTACTCTTTACTTTCATAATAACAGCGTAGACCAGAAATATTCTCAGAAATCATAAGAGGGTAGATATCAATTACACATTTTTAATGTATTTTTTAAAGCTTCTTCTGTACCACGAACTTGTAACGAACTGTAGCGGACTGATATCGGGACTCAAAATTTTGTTTATTTCTCTGGCTCAAAATATGGCATAGGAAGAACGTGTAAGCACGGCTACGGGTAAAAAGGGTGGGGTTACTTAGCTTCGCTTTCCAACATTCGCTTAGGTAAGGAATAATGTGATGGGTTTACGAAAACACGCAAAAATAAACTAATGAAATCACAGAACATCTTTTAGTACTTAAGTATAGGAGATTAATCTCTTTTTTTTCTTTGCTATGTATATTTCACTCGGACAAACAAAATTGGTGGGCATCTAGGCCCCCTTCCACGCTCATTTTTTCCCAAAGTCACCGGATCAAAATTCTGAGATAGCCATTCTATTCAGCATAATCGAAAATCCAAATAAATAGGTTTTTGGGACACCTTACTCCCTGGGACGCCTTTACTGTTTTAAAAAGTATAGTTGAGAGCAAAAGTCAAACTTTAGCGTAAAGAGCGGGGCGTTGCGGATGGAACAGCCCCTTTCACATACGGAGTAATTTCTGTTCGTTTTAAGTTTTAATCTCACTCCTTATCCGCTGTCGATGGAAACATGACTACCGACGCACAGCTTCGAGCATGGTACGCCTCCAAGCCAGCAAAATAGACACCAGCTTCGACATGCTTCTGACCCACTCCACAAACTGCTCACGGAAAAAGGTTCGTGCCGGATGCAGACGGATATGGTGACAAGCAGCTGTACGTCAGCTTCGACTACCGTGCGTTCGACGGTGTGGCGCTCTCGGCGGTCACACGGACAGCGAGGTACACTGCTGATATCTGTTGTTTGCGTTTTGGATGCTCGTCCACTGACAACCTAGCACGGTCATGCCGATAAGTGGTAGTTATTGTCATAATAAAAGATAAGGCACTAAATATATAAAAATCATAGCCATATGTATCGTCATACAAATTTATATTTTGACTCGAAATATCACAAACTAAAACTTAAACATGGAAATATCCAACTATCTGTAAAAAATAGTTTACAGGCAGATTATTTGGTTATTTAATTATAAAAATAATTTTGGTTTGAACAGGGGTCAGTGGTGTTAATCTCTAAAAGCTGAGACTAAGTCGACGCAGCTGTAATACGCGTGAAGTTTTTCCATATATATATATATCGTTCTGAACTAGTTTGTTTCTTGGGATGGCTTGCCTGGGCCTTGTCCTGGTTCGAAGCTCACAACGTTACTTACTTTTAATTTTTGTTGGACCCAGACGATTTATTGTTCTGCTCGGCACCAAAGGACCTTGGTATGACTTCCGACGACCATTCGTTCGATCGGATGCTTTTTCGGCAATCATAAGCTATTCTTTGTATAATCTTTGACCATGTCTTTAGACACCCCCCCCCCCAAGCTCACATGTATTCATTTTGCTAGGGTGGTTTCAAGTTTTCTCACGAGTCAAGTGTTCTTATGGTTGTGTTTAGTCCTATTCGTTGTATTCATTCATTAGTTTCGTTGCGTTCTGCTTTCAAGTTTACTGTTGGTTATATCATAATGGTTTTATTCAAACAAGTTATTCACGACATTAGCATAATATAATATCTACTTGGATTTTTGTATATATACTTTAAGAAGTTTTGTATATAGTTTTCAACGAGTTTCCTCTTTCAAGATTTCCTCTCATAGCTATTGCTAAACTTCTCGAAACCTACTCAAAACCAACAGAAAAATAAATCACAAAAAGATTGAAAAATAGGTCAGCGGTTGAAAAAATAGAATAAAAAGATGAACGCAAATGCTAACTCCCAATAACTCCAAAATATGCTCACAAAGGGGTGGGGGGTTACAAATAATTAATACTAAGCTTTAGCAAGGCGTTCCTCAACTAACAAATACACGATTTGGATTCACGCAACTACTGTAGGAAACTACTCCTAATAGGTAAGTCAAGAAGGCTACCTTTTCTAATGAGGACAAAAGCATACGAATACAGATAGTTGTTTAGAAGAAAAGAATAAACTGTTACGAACATTGACACAGTTTGGAATTGAAACTACTGTGGACCACACAGCCAAGAAGGAACGAATTAGAGAGTGGATTAGAGCCAATGAATGCAGAAGATCCGCTTTTCATTCTTTACACTTCAGGCTCAACGGGTCAACCAAAAGGGGTGGTTCATACTACTGGTGGTTACCTCGTTTATGCATCGATGTCATATGAATATGTGTTTGTTCTTAAAGAAGACGATATTTTCTGGTGTAGTGCCGATGTGGGCGTTAAACCTTTATTTCGCAAGACCTGTTTCGTTCTCAAGGATCGTAATGGGAAAATATATTAAAGTCAGAAATTTTTATTTAAAACGGTGTGAATTCAATTGAAAAGAAGGTGAATTGATGGGATGATCTAAAGCCCGAATTTACACAGTAAAAAAGTATAAATTGAGACCAAATTAGATTTCAAGGACCTGTTTTAATGTTGAATGTAGGGATGGAAGGTTATAAAAATGTGCAATAATTGATACTAGAATTATGTAAAATTGACTGAAGATGATGTAAATTTTGGTTTGAGGGAGACAATGCATGACTGAAGCTCCAGACAATGCCGGTGTCAAAGTGCCGCCGCCGCTGGTCTTCCTGGCGGCCCTGCTGATCGGCCTGTGGTGGGATTCACCCTGGTTCTCGGGCCAGGCAACCGGCCTTGCGCCAACCGTGATCGGCGGGCTCATCGCGCTTGCGGGCGCCGGGCTGATCGCCGCCGGCGCCATCGGCCACCGGCGGGCCGGCACCAATCTGGAGCCCTGGCAGCCGACGACGGCGATCGTCAGCACCGGCGTTTACGGAAACATAGCTACCCATGTTCCCCCTCCATACTTATCTGTTCAAATCTATCCCATCTTACCCGCCTTTCTCGGTTAAAAAAATGAAAAATTGTCCTAAAAAAGTAATTTTGAAACAACAAAAAAAAAAAAAAAATTAGAAAATCACATTTTTCATATATGAATATACCTTAGTCCAAGAATAAATTTTTTTTTTTAATTTGATGTTTTTAATTGTTTTGATCAAAGGGCTATAATCCTAAAGGATTTATTATAGAAAAATTATCCTTTAGGATATATATAACTGGCTGAACGTCTCCACCGTCAAGCCGGACTTTTCAAGCGCAACACTGCTTTTCTTCTTCTAAAATAGACCGGCTCTTCTATCCACATGTGAATGGCTCCAAAAATATGGTGGGCATCTTGACGGTGGGAGCAGCTTCCTGCTCTTACATGTGAAGCGTCTCTTAGGTCCTTAAACATTCGGCAACCTTCAAACATTTCCGATAAAAAATAAAATAAAATTCAAGCATTTTTTTCAAGCTAATTTCATAAGACCCTCTTGGGGTTTCCGGGAAACTATAGTATGGTACGACGTGCCCGTCGTGCCCGAGGCCCTGAGCGGGGAATGGTCGAGTCCCGACCGATACGAATGGACGGTCAGCGCCCACTGCCAGGAGCTGGCCGAGAACGGCGTGGACCAGGCGCATTTTCAATTCGTGCACGGAACCCTCGCCGTTCCCGCGTCCGAGTCGAGCGAGGACGGCCTCGTCGTCCTCGCGCGCAAGACGGACTGGCAGGAGGTGGCGCCCGAGACCCAGCTCGGCCTCGGGCAGCGACTCCTGGCGACCGACCAGGCCGACCACCCACATGAGCTTACACAAGAACAGAAACTTAAAAAGAACAGAAATTAACCTAAAGTGAAGAAAAATTAAAACTGATAATGATTTAGATTATCGTGTTGTAAGCACTTTTGTCAGATAAGACTAATACAGTCAACTTTGTATTCCCTTTTAACCCATTCTTTTCAAACATTAAATAAGAAAAGCAAGTTTCTTTTAACTAAAAGTAAGGAGCGACATTAAAACGGAAAACGAACAGAAATTATTACGTATATGAAAGTAGCTGTCCTTCCTCACCACCTAGCTCTTTGATAGGACACCTAACATCAACAAAGTGTATTAATGTTATACACAAAAAAATAGAAAAAATATTTTAGATTATACATAGTTTTTTTTCAAGTTGGGACATCCAAAACATTATTTTTTTCCAACTCTGATCACCTTTATTGTGACAAGAAGTAATAATCTTGAAGAATTCTTGTCTGTTGTGACTAATACAACAGACAACAGACTGTTTTATTAAGACGTTTCCTTTGGAAGAGCACCTCTTCTACACTGTTACCCAAGAGTTTTAACAATCTTTTATAGCAAAAGACCCGGCCTTGAGGGGCAAGGCCAGGCATGTGGCCGACAGCGTCACAGCCATGACCATGAGAAAACCCACACGTATCGACCGCGACCGCACCGTGTCGAACAGCACACCGCCCACGAGGGCAGCAGGAGCGGCACCCACAAACTGGGGTGCCGAAGCCAGGGCACTCTCCGCCGGACTGAAGGAGAATAGCTCACTCAGGATAAGAGGCATGAACATTTCAAGTTCAGATATCATTATTACCGGTGAAACAGAGCACGCACAACGCAGCAGAGAACCTTGAGATCAGGTTACCCCCACAACTAATGTACAAATATATAGCCCAAATTTGTTTCTAAAGTATTATATTTTCATCATGTTTTTGTATTTGTTATTTGGATTAACCTAAATTTACTTCTTGAGTGGTAGCAGTATAATACACAAGTACATATTAAAAAAAAATGTTTTCCCCAGGAACCTTCATAATGTGAAAATTTGTTGAATTTTGCTTCAATTGGTATGTGAAAATTAAGTACTTGTCTTTTTTCCTTGAGAATTTTATTTTGCATATAACGTCTTTCAACCAAGGAGACTTTCGCGCCGCCGAACACCGCCATCAGGGGCCGAACAAGCAAAATAAGCGCGGCTTTTAAATAGTCCAGCTCGCGCTCCATCGCGCGCCCGACGGCGGCGGGCAGCAAATGCCCGAGCCCCTCGGTCGAGGCGTGGGCGCGATGCGCGGCGGAAAAGGCGTCGTTGACGTAAAGCTCGCCATGATCGGCGAGCGGCTTAGTTTATACATTAGTTTATACTAATTTTTGTTTCGTTTTGAGTTTGACTTGAGTATCATTTGAGTTTTTTACTCATCCTTTTTATTTTTCGCGTTTTTCATTTTTTTAAATTTGTTTTTATTTTATTTATTTTTTCATTTTTTTAGTTTTTTTTCATTTTTAAATTTGTATTTATTTTTTGTCGTTCTTTTTCATTTCAAATTTGTTTTTATCTTTCGTTATTTTTTCATTTTGATTTTATTTGTCATTGTTTGTTTTAATTTTTAAAATTAGTTTTTTTCCTTTTTAGATTTAGTTCTATTTTTCGTTATTTTTTTTTCAATTTTCTTTTGGAAGGATTTGTGTGGGAGAAGCATTGTATGGAGCTTTTCCCATTTTTTTTATTATTTTTGATTGATCAGACTTAGACTTTGGGAGATTGTCTTAGAACATAAACCATTATAGAGTTTGAGGGTTTGACCGTATTTCCATCTTGGTTTAATATAAAACCTTTTCCAACTTTTACTATTATTGGATTGATCAAACTCAGTATACAGGAGTGTGTTAGGGCCAATAGGCCTTCTAGGGTTTGAGAGTTAGACCGTATTTTCAGTTTTCTTGACTATCAAGCTTTTTTTATTATTATTTCTGGATTGACCAAAGCCATTGTAGAGGCCCTGGTTCGCCGCCAGCGCTTTCGTCTGCTCGGCGAGCTCCGGCGTCAGGCCGAAAGCCTTCAGGCCGGCCGGCTTGGTCCAGAGAAACATTTCCAGAGTCAGAAAATAAACGTGCAGCGCCGCCACCAGCGCAACGAGAAAATTCGCAATATAGATCATGTTTGCCCCCGCGATTGCCGGTCGAGGCTACCACGGCATTCGCGAAGTCACGAGAGGTCTCAGGCCGCCGGTTTCTCGGCAGCTTCGCTATTCGCGAGAAGATGTATGAGAACCTCGTCCTCGTCACCGCCGGAGCCCATGTGAAAAGCCATCGCCTCGCTCCCGGACTCAGGTGAAGTTGCGTTCCGTCAGGTTCAGGAACTCGTGCGCGAAGTCCTCCATCTCGCTGCGGATGGCGCGGAGCGTCGCGGCGGCCTGGTTGTAGACGATCAGCGCCGGGATCGCGGCACTCGTCATTATGGCGGCCGGCAGCGGATTCGGCATTCCATTCGCAGAGATCGGGCTCTGCGCCCTTTATGGCGGGCTGATCGCTGTCGGTCTCTCCATGTGACAAGTTATTTATTAAGGAAACATAAATAAAGATATTACTTACATATACTCTTTCTATATGCTTTATTATTTCAGATTTTTTGTTGGTCTTGTCCTAAAAGGTCTGCTTTCGCCAAGAGGGGATAATATTTATGTTTATTCATATTTTATTAAATAGCTTTTCTCTGCATATCTACCTAGCTCTAATTTTTTGCTTATGCTAACAAAAGTGAAAAAAATCTGTTTATTTTTGAAGAATTTCAGGCCAGAATCTAGGGAATGTAGACCTAAAACAAAATCAAGCCAATGAACGGTTCCCTAGAATATAGAGTTTCACAAGCCCTGCGTCTTCGGTTTGGTCTTGTTCCCACTGGATAACGGGAATGCCTTTGGCCGCACTTTGGACAGTCACGTATTGCCTGATTTCGTCTGGCACAATCACCATGCCCCCGCAATGCAATCCCAGATTCCTGATACGGCCTTCAAGCTGTACCGCCACCGTGAAAATTTCCAGCCACGGCTTACTCAAATGCAACGATTGGCACAACGTTTCGGCCCAGGCATTGATAGACTTGCTCTCGCTCTGATGTTTCAGCGGAATCGATTGCGATGTGTTTGCGCTCTGGAAATGTCTGTATTTTGCGAGGAGGCAAAGAGTGGTTTTTAACTAACTCAGCCCTGGTGCGAGTTCTCAAAGAAGCGGCACAAACTCAGGGGATACCCGAGGGTGCCATTACCTTTATTGATCGTCCGGAACGGGAGGGAGTATTGGAATTAACTCGCCTGACTAAGCTAGTGAATGGGGTGATTCCTCGTGGGAAAACTGGGTTGCGGAAAGCGGTGATGGAGCAATCTCGTGTTCCGGTCTTTAGTTTTTTAGTTTTTTTTTGTGTTTTTTCTTTTTTTTCTTTTTTCTTTTTAGTTTTTTTTTAGTTTTATACGTTTTTTTAGTTTTTTTTCTTCTTTTTTAGTTTTCTTTTTCAACTTTATTTTTTTCTCCTTTTTTAGTTTTTTTTTAGTTTTATTCGTTTTTTTAGTTTTTTTTCTTCTTTTTTAGTTTTCTTTTTCAACTTTATTTTTTTCTCCTTTTTTAGTTTTCTTTTTTAGTTTTTTCTTTTTTAGTTTCTTCTTTTTCATTTTTATTTTTCCAGAATAACATTGCCTGAATCGATCTCAAGCATCCAAAGAAATGTTAACCCTTGTGTAAAGCAAACTTTAGTTTTCCGACTTTAAAAAGTAAACACGTTCGCTATAATATTTTAATCAATTAATTCAATAATTCCTCGATTTTTAAGCCAATTTTTGCGTGATGGTTATGGTTAGCATGCTCAAACTCTTAAATTTGAAATATCTCAACACAAAATCGAGCGAAGATGATCTGTTAAAATTAATTATTTATATATTTCTAACCATAATGCAAGCAATATGCTTGTTAACGTCTACCTGGCGGTTCCACTGCTCTAGCGACATTTGTTCGATGGGCACCAATACCGCAATCCCGGCGTTGTTCACACAGATGTCTAGTCCGCCAAACTCTGCCGCAATGGCGGTCATAACCTCTTCCCAACGGCCTTCATCGCAAACATCTTGGTGCAACGCCATCGCTTGACCGCCTGCTGCTTGGATCTCTTCTGCACAGCTACGCGCTCCTACCTCATCCAAGTCTGTCACCACCTCCGCTGCGCCTTCCTCGGCTAATCGCTTAGCAGTTTATTCGAAAGGTCCATTGTCATTCATAATAATTAATCTTTCTTTTAATAGTCGTAACGTATTTTTATTGTGTTTCAGTGGCTTTTGGAATTTTTTTTTATTGCTTGGCTTAAGCTGACTCTTTAAGTCAGAAAACAACATGAAATGAGATTCCACCAATCTTATCCTTATTAGAATTGTCTGAAAATTTGTCAGAATAATTTGTCCTGAATAATCTGAAAATTTGAGAATAATCTGAAAATTTGTCCATCAGTGATGCTGACGTTGCAGTTATTCCTATAGGTACTGCAAAATGTTTAAAAGAGAAAGTGAAAAGCATAACAGAAAACAACGTTTTCAATAAAAATAACACAACCTTGAATAAACCCTGTCAAAACTGTGTGCTTTAGACCACTAGTGTCAATTGGAGGGAGAACCCCCCTCCCATGTTGTTTTAATTGAAAAGTTTCTTTTTTTGTATTTTCTCTGAAAAGGGCTTTTTTGGTATTTTTTTCTGAGAAAATGTGATCGAATTGTTACTATAAAAGGATCGAAAATTATTAACTATTTTCAAAGACAGGTGGTAGCAAAGAGTATTTTTGTCTTCATCGGTATTCCCCTTACCCGTGTTGGCGGGATTACAGCAGATTGGGGTTGTCTGTAGGCGGCAAAAAATGCGTAATTTTTGTGCGGGAGCTGCGGTTATGCGGCCGGTGCTGGGGCTAATCTGACAGGAGGTGGCGCTTCAGTTGGGGTCCGGAATGAACAGGTTTTCCAGGGGGCAGTCGAATACTCGGGCGAGGCGGAAGGCCAGTTTCAGGCTTGGGTCATAGCGGCCGGATTCGATGGAGATGACCGTTTGCCGAGAAAGGAGGAGACCCGGCTTGGTGTGGACAGACAGACTGACTGGCTTGCAGAGTTTTTCGGTACCAGTAAAAAATGCATATGTATCCTTAAATCGCGAAAATGTGTCACACAAGTACCGTCCATCAGGTGCGCGGTACTATCAAAATGAGCCAATAGAAATTTAGTTTAACCCTCATAGTAACAACTATTGGTATTCAGTACTCACTATTGTGATGAGAGAATACTACAAGTAGCTCCACAATGTTGACTGTATGGCACTTTTTTGGGATAAGGATACATATGCACATCTAGTTTCGTAAAATTTCTTCAATCTTGTTCTTTTTGACCCTGTGATAGGACTACTTTCTTGAACGATTTGTTCAAAAATTGCAAAATATTTACGTTAAAATCTTTAAAAGTTTTATGTTTTAAATATTTAGTTTAAGTTTTAGGTGTTAGTTTAAGTGTTAGTTTTAAGTTACCCATCTAGTTTCGCAAAATTTCTTCAATCTTATTCATTTTGACCATGTGATAGGACTACTTTCTTGAATGATTTGTTCAAAAATTGCAAAATATTTACGTTAAATTTAGTGTATTAAAGACTTGACATATCAAAACTTGACTTTCAAATGTCAATAATAAATTTGATTTGCTAGTAAATAAACACCTGAGCATTAATTGAATCTAATACAAAAATATATTAAACAAAATTAATACACGTCAAAGTTTACGCGTTGCGACTTATCTACTGAATTTCGAGTTAAAGAAGTAATTTTTGGGGCACTTCGACTTACAGAGGTAAAATATAACCGCAAAACTATTTCGAGTTATGCATGGTTTCTTCTTTGACATATACTGGTTTTTCAAGGACCACCTGTTTGTGGCCATGAAGTAGGATGTCTGGGCCAAATCTTTGCTCGCTGCATGGTGGTCCATGGATTGTCGCCACAAGTACAGCCAAATCGGAAAATGGCCCGGGAAAAAAGCACCCAAATTAATTGTGTACCTGGGTGAACCTCTTAAACTAAAATCTTACACTTCACTCTCTCACTCTATTCTTGAAAATAAAACACATTACGTGGAAACGCCAATCTTAACCAACTCAATTTTAAAGTAACCACTGTTCTCAAAGTAACTCAAATTAATTGCGCGGCATAATTTCTCTTCGTTTTGAGTTTTAATGTTGCTCCTTTATTTCAGTTGAAAAAACTTGTTTTTCATTTAATCTCTGACGATTTTTCAAATGATGGCGGTAAATCTGGGTCGCCCTCCGTGAATTCCTTCCCCTCACGGGAAACTCTTCTGTAGGAAGTTCCTTACAGTTTGTTGTCACGAACTGTTTGGAAAACTTTAAGAGATTTCATGGCTTGATATTGAAGTTCGTTTCTGAAAGTTTCGTTGTTGCTGCCTTCTTCTAAATATCACAGAAAGACGATGGAACTTGATGGGAAGAATAAGCACAAGTTTTGGATACGTGATTGAAACAATTGGAAGGGATTCGATCTCTTTGGGGGAGTTGGGGGGTGTTAATCCGGACAAATTAAAAAAAATCAGGTATTTTTAACTTAAGGCTGAGTGACCAGATCTTAATGAAATTTGATATTAGAAGGAATTCATTTCTCCCAGCTCCTATTTTAAATACCGATCTGGTGACATTAGGGGATTTGGAGGGGGAAACCGGAAAGCTCGGAAAACGCTCAGATTGGAGAGATTGGGTTACGAAGTAAGTCTTCTTCTGTTTGTTCTAATGAATTCGGTATATTCAGACTAACCCATTGAGATTTTTTCTCGATTTAGAGGGGATGATGGTTCTTTGTGTATTGTCTGTTCTTTTTCTTTCATGCTTTTCTTGTTTTGTGTAATACCGGGAAGTAGGCTCTTTACCGAGATACAAAAAAAGAATTATTAATAATTCCTTAGGATATTTTCGAGTAGTTGATGATTAGCAATGAGTAGTTGATCGTTAGCAATAACCAATTTATATCTAAGTTTCATTTGAGGATACCGGAATGTTGTCTGCTTGGGTAATATACAGCATGATGGGAATTTATCCAGCTGTTCCTGGAGAACCAAGTTACACCATTACACCACCAGTTTTTGACAAAGTTACCATTCAGTTAGATGCACCGTACTACAAGAATAGAGAGTTGGTTATTGAGCGGGTTAAAATTAACGGTGGAAAGATCAAAGGTATTTGGTTGAATGGGAAACGACACCGTAGTTATTTTGTGTCTCATGAAGAACTTGTGAATGGACAAAGATTAAAAATTGTCTTCGAAGGGTGAAGATTAATGTAATACTTTGTTCAGATGCAGATGAACCGGTTTGGGGTAAAAAATCCTTAAGATGGGATACTGGGGGGGGGGGGGGTCTTACACTTATATTTTGTTATTGGGAAAAGCATAATAAAAATAATAAGCATCAGCTTTTGCTCGATACACAAACGAACTAAATGGGATCAGAAAAAAATTAAGGCATATTCTGAAATTATCTTCGTTTCTAAAAGTTGTTGATTTACAAAAAGTTGGTAGTTGACAGATATTGATAAATAAGCATTAATTGGCAAAGCCGCCCATCCGCAGCTCTCCGAACAGGCGCTGGTATTCGATCTTGGGGCAGCGGTTCTGGATCACCGTGACGCCGCGCGCTTCGGCCTTGGCCGCCGCTTCAGCGTGTTCGACGCCGATCTGCATCCAGATGGTCTGCAGCTCCGGAAAGGCCGCAAGCGCTTCGTCCACGATTTCCGGCAACGCCTCGGAGCGGCGGAAGATGTCGACCACGTCGATGCGCTCCTCGATCTCGGCAAGACTGGCCCACACGGTTTCGCCGAACAGCGGCTTGCCATATCATCTTGTCGAAAGATAAGCGTGTATAAATATTGTAATCAGGAATTACGTTATATATGATAAGAACTTACGATTGGGACATCATTCATCAAACTTGTAAATGAAAATGCGATATTTTTTCGAAAAAATTGATTTTATTTTTAGAACTGTTTTTCAATTACAAAAGGCGCTAGATGGAGCAATTTCTTTTAGAGTGATCCATTAAAAAGCTCTCTATGATTTTCCAGTGCCCAGCTAGCTGAGGAAAAAAAAGGAAAAAAAGGAAAAAAAGATGCCATTAGAAAGATGATGATGATGATGATTTTGATGTTGTTGGTTTGGATGATCTTGTATACAAATAAAAGAAAACAGCAGCATAAACAAGATTTTGCATTGCATCCATGAGATCACCCATGGGGACGTTGGCGAAAGATGATGAAGCTTCTTCTTCCGTTGATGTTGACGTGTGGTCCATAGTATAGCACGACGAAAAGTAGTCAGTTGTTGTTGTGGCGGTGTTGTCAAAGTTCAATAAATTCATAATGTTTGCAACTATATTCATTTCTTGTTCTGTGTCAACACTAAATTTTATACCGAGAAGGAGGGGGTTCACTGACATCCCTTAAAAAACGATGAGATGCTAAATTATAACAAAAAATTATTACACACCTTATGCACAAGAATTGATAGGGGGCATGTCATTCCCAAAGGCAGAGTTTAAAGACTTGTCAACTAAGCTGAAAATGATATCTGTTTAATCTTGGGGGAAAACATAAATGTGAAAAGGGGATTATTTGCCTTTTAATCTGTTTTGTCATAGGCAGTGCCACTAATATATGGAATAGCTTCTGTTCGCTTTAAAATGTAATATATGTTATTATTTACGACCAATGAAATGGGTTATTTCAGAATAGTAAGAGGTTACAAGAATAGTAATATCTTAGAATATTAATTCAATCTATTTATCAACATTTTAATAAAATGGTATCAATAAATCATAAGCAAACAATAATTTAGACATTTACACAACCATTGATTGGGACAGTTCTAAGCCAAATTACAAATTGTAAAAACTGTCATGTACATTTTAAGAAGAAGCATTTTTTAATTATGCCATTGAATTTTTGGGAATATTGTATTTTTCCTTAGTTCTGACTTTGAAGAATTGAAAATAACAATTCGATTTTATGATCATCTAGCCTCACAGATCAACAAAGGCAGATGAAATGGAACCGAGGCAGTTTTTCAAAACCCATTCCAACTGGAAATGAATGGCATCTCAAATTTGGAATGATAACAAGGCCAGAGGGGTAAGTCAATACTGCATGACAGGAACTAGGGTGAGCAAGGAAAGGTCAATGTCTTACATTATGCAGTATATTAGAGGCATGCAAATGTGGGGAAGTAGAACGTAGAAGTGGGTGGGGGATTCATCGAAGGTTTGCTTGGAAAAATCTTTCCCTTGTCGTCCTCTGAACATTCTCTTCTTGTCTAGTCGAAGATAAAAATTTCGCCTTATTCAAAACATTCCATCTACCCGCTCCAGACATGAAATCTATGAGCGGAATTATCGAGTTCGAACTAGAGAAACACTGTATTGGCGATATCGAAGACTTTTATTATTCGTATCAAGCTTTCCCAATCGCCGAGCGACGATTCCGTATTCATCTGTCATCCATAAACAAAACTCTTTTAGATTATTACGTTCAGAAAATACCCTTTTCCCTATGGAGAAAAAAAAACTCAAATTTGGAAAGCCTTATTTTCCACGGGGGGGGGGGGCATTTTCCGCGGGGGTGGAGGTATTTTCATTTATGTCTTGTTTTCTTTTTAAGTTGTCAACTTTGAGTACATCGGGAAAAAAGCTAAAGAACACAGCGAGACTTTCTAGGACAATAGTGATTATGACTTTTCTCTCGCTTGTCGCTATCGCATCCATCGTTTTCATAAATATAGAAATGCTATTTATCTTTATGATGCCGATGGAGCTGAAAGGAGTGCTTTATTATTTTTTTGCTACTGAGCCAGCAACTAAAACATTCGGAATTTATCAACTACTTGAGTATATTGCAGTCAATAGTGCTTTTATTAATATTTTGATCCGCAGTCAGCAACTAAGACATTCAAAATTTACGTACTAGTTGAGTTTGTTGTATCAAAAAGTGATTTAATTTAATATTTGATACTCAGTAACCAATTGAAAGACTTAGAATTTGCCAAGTAACGGAATTTGTAGTACTTTAAAGCGCTTTTATTAAACTTTTCACACGCAATAGGAAAGCAACTTTTCCACCCGGGATGACGATGAGTGGGAGCCCGGAATTCGTCATAACGAGCAAATCAATGGTGGAGTGGTGGAGGCCGAAAATGAAGGTAATTATACATAACAAATCTCCATACATTGGCTTTAAGTGCTAATTAAATATAAAAAAAAAAAACTTTTCCATTTTGACTTAAAATGGAATAGTTGTGGGCATTAAGTCATGGCTAATTGTAGAAAAAGCCCACACAGATAGTCCAATTAAGTTAAATTTTTTCAAATGCAAGCAAGGATCGAGCTCTCAACTAGAATATGCATAGCCTATACAAATTTATTTCCCATTCATCGGTCTCTCTTACATAAGGAAAATTTCGCCGAAATCACAAAAGTTGCCCCCCCCCACCACATCCCCTAATAGTAATATAGTTATAGGCTACATGTAAAGGTTGCTGACTTTATTTGATTTTTTTCTTCATACTGTTATTATTTGGCACTGTTAAATTCAAACAGAAAAAACCAGTACACTTTTACACAGCTTTACACACAGCTTTACATCATTACCGGGGTGGCGATTTCTTCTCAAAAAAGGGGCTTATGTTGATACTCTCTTAAAATACAATTGGTGGCAATTTTGGTTGTATCTTTAAATTTTATTAAATACAATTCCCAATTGTTTTTAATGATTTCGTTCCCATTGGAATTGTACACAGGCGTTTTGTTAATAGTTTATTAATGTTGACTTACTATTTATCCAGTTACGCTGTGGAAGTGGGCTGTTGTCGCTGTCATAGTATGAGGCATTGTTGAATTCAATGTGTGTTGAACCTCAGGAATAAATTAGGAACTCGTATTTTTTGGTCATTTTTCATCCTCTGATTCCCATTGCAAATCTTTACAATTACGTTGAAGGTTTTTTTGTCCAGATATCAATTTTTAGCAATATATCGATTAATAGATCTTAAATATTGACATATATCGAGTGTTTCAATTCAGGATGGGGATAAGATTTGGACCTTCGAGGTGAAGCATTGTTTACTCCTTTCAAGAAACATTTTCATATCTAATGCTGTAGATGTAGAGAACATGACAAATTCGTGGAAGAATTAAAACTATTGTGCCGTCATTTAATTTTTTCTATTCCCCGCTCATTTTTTTCCCAAAGTCAACGGATTAAAATTTTGAGATAGCCATTTTGTTTAGCATAGTCGTAAATCATAATAACTATGTTTTTGGGGATGATGTACTCACCCACAGTCCCTGGGGGACGGGTTGTAAGTTACAAACTTCAACCAGTGTCTACATATAATAATGGTTATTGGAAAGTGTAAAGACGTTTTCAGGTGGATTTTTTTGGCTTTGGGGGTAGGGTTGAGGGAGGGGGCTATGAGGGAGGATCTTGCCTTGGAGAAATATGGAATGGGGGAGTATATTGATTTGCATTTACTCTGAACAACACAATTTTTAATTCATGTGTTCTAGAAGGCAATTAGCTGCGCGTTTACTGCACTCAAAAATGCTTATAGCATAGCATTATAGATGTTTGAAGTAAAGAATGGGGTAGAGCTAAGAAGGGGTATCCCTTCTCGTGTGCGGAATATTTTATGCTAGTATAAAATTTTAATGTCGCTCTTTTACTTTCATATAAAGAACATATTATATTTAATATTAATCAAGGAGGATACATTAGGTTTAACTGAAATTCTATCTACAACTAGGACTATTGAGAATGAAACGAGTCAAGAACAATCCTTGCTTTATGATATGCAGAAACAGTCGTTAAACGTTTTAAATGTGCCTTCACTGTATTTTATCCCCCCCCCCTAATATGCAAATATACAGCCTAAATTCGTATTTCCCATGTGTTTTTTCATTGCTTAATTTTGTCAGTTTTGATTCAACTTACAGGCATTACGATGAAGCAAGAGTGACAGGTTAAAAATTCTTTGGTTTCTTAGAAGTTTTGTATTTTTTTCATATATATATATATAACTGGTATGAATTTATACCGGCCGGTAGACCTCTAGAGAGTAAAAAAGGACGGTTTGGGTTTAGACAAAGGCCGAACGGTATAAATTTATATAGGAAGGGTGGACGACATGTTTAAAATAAATGAAGAAGGGCAAACATTTGTACAGGGCGGTATAAATTTATACCGAACGCCCGGGCGGTATAAATTTATACCGAAAGCCCGGACAGTAAAAATTCATTCGGGGAGCCCGGACGGTATAAATTTATACGGATTCCCCGATGGATAAATTTTTACGGAGAGCTCTGGGCGGTCCGGCAGATCGCGTCGGTGACCGGCTTGCTGCCCTTGGCCGTCTCGCCCGTGGTGCGCGCGATCGCGCGCACCATGCTCGTCGACTTCTGCGACGAGCTGAGGATCTTCTTGAGCGCGCGCTCCGCCTCGGCGCTGACCTCCACGCCGCGGTCGACCGTCTCGGCGCCGAGCTGCACGGCAGCGATGCCCTTCTTGGACTCGGACTGGATGGTCTTGATGAGCTCCGCGATCTCCTTGGTGGAGGCGCCGGCGCGCTCGGCGAGGTCCTTGAAGAAGGTTGGCCGAAAAGGACAAACTTCGGCAATCTGTCATCCTTCATCCGCAGAACATGCCCTAGCCATCTCATCCTTTCTCTCATTATAGTCCTAGAAAGCTGGATTAGACCAAACTTTTCGTATAGCCTACTGTTTGAAATGCGGTCAGAAACCGAGTACCCGAAACAATCTGTAGGCAATTTTTCTGGAAAACATCCAGAAATCTTCATCTGTTTTTGGGAGCACACATGCTTCAGAAACATGGGTGTAATGATTGAATTGACCGTAATTACAAAAACCGCGTGCCCTAATTTGTTTGCTGCAATTAGGCTTAGCAGTGCAACTGGATCATCATTTCAAGCCCATGTTTCTTATTTACTTTACACAGCCATGGATTCTTCTCCTCCTTTGTTGAACTCCAGAAATTTAAACGCTGTGCATTAGTCCATGATGAATATAGGCTTGTAGGAGTTACACATGCTGTGCAGCATGCAGCTGACAATGTAGATCACGACGTGTACACGATGGACGGAAGGAACCCTTTCTATGGGATGGCTCTGCTAGCAACAGTCACACCTCTCCCATGGCGCGCGAGCGTTCCGGATTCCGCGCCCTTCCGGCTTTGACTTTCACGAGTTTGAAGCGGCCACGCTGGGCGGTGTGCCCGGGCCGGCGGGATTGGTGAAGAACTGCCCGGAGCAACTCTTTGGCTATGATGGGAAGGACTTTATTGCGTTCGGTGAATTCACTTTTGAGATGGGAATAGACGATCCCACAGTGACGTGCCGGCTGATCCATCAGGCGGGGCTGGTTCGCGAGGAGCACACTCTCACCCCACAGACGCTCACGCCACGTGCTTAGGGAGCCCTTCCCCTGGGGACGGTGGGGGACTAAGTCGTCTTGTAAAAACATAGCTATTAGATTTTTCGACTATGCTGAACAAAATGGCCATCTCAAAATTTGGATCAGGTGACTTTGGGAAAAAATGATTTGGGAGGGGGCTTAGTGCCCCCCCCCCAATTTCTTTAGTCACGTAAAAAATAGCACTAGAATTTTAAATTGTCGTTCGAATAAGCCCTCACACGACATTCTAGGACAACCTTGTTTATACAGTCAACCTTTGGAAGAAAAAAAATAAACAAACCCAATTGTTGATGTGGACAACTAAACACACCAGATATTGTGTTAAGAAGATTTTCTCTCTAACCTTTCGGTTTAGATTTCATCAGCTTTTGCTGATATTTTAATGAAATCTCAGTATAGTTTTGTGTTGGAAAAGTATATTGTAGTTATTCGCATTAAAAATAATATTAGAAAATAGAGGAATGCATTTTTTATTCATCTAGCTACTCAAAATGTTTTGGCGCGTAATCAAGTAAGATCATTTTCAGTCTAAATGCGGTTATCTGCTTCTGGGACCAGAGACCATTTAGCTAGCGCTAATTCTTAGTATTAGTAAATTTTTCCTGTCAACCTCCTATCAAAAGTTCCCTTTTCTTAAATAAGAAAGGAGGATTTAAAAAAAAAAACTTTTAGATATCTTCACAGCGGTGGATCCAGGGGCCGGGGAGGGACCCCCCAAGATTTTTTCTGGCACCCTCATTCCTTGTTTTTTTTTTCTTTTTTTATTCTTTTTAAAATAAATTTGTCAATTTGGTCAATTATTAGCCCCTTTGCCACATTGGTCCCCCCCCCAAAAAAAAAAAATCGATTCGATGCCTTCGGCCGGGAGTGCAATGCGTGGTTGGGGGTGAATCATCCGAAGTTTCCTGTGTTTTTACCCCCAGATTCATCCAGGTACCCATTTAGAGCTGGGTCGCTTCTGGCTGAGCTTACAGGGTCACACCATTCACCTCCGTTCCCAACCAAATAACCAGCATTCCTCTCGAAACATTCTAGGACCACTGGGTCGATACGGTCGCCCTCGGAAAAAAAAAACAAAAAAAAGAACAAACAAACAAACAAATAAACACGCATTCGTGATCTGCCTTCCATTAAACGAAAGGTAAAAAGAAGAAAAGTGTAATCATCTAGCATTATCATGCAACATATCTTGTCTAGATGCCGAGACTGTAATCTATGTAAAAATAATGTAATAATAGACAGAGAAATCACCGGTAGCATAAAGAGTGCACTAGTAGACATTATGAGCAAGAAAATTAAAGATGAATTGATGAAAAACAAACCCCATTTAAACGTTACTAGTGCCAATGATAGTTTACCCACAGATACATTCATTGAACCATGAGTCAATCTATAAAAAGGAATGAGTTTACACTAGATGCGTACATTCCGTTGTGCACAAAGGGTTCTAAATAGGCTTAAAAGGCACATTTGAAATAGTTTGCTTACACTAGATGCGTACATTCTATGGTGCACAAATCGTAGGAAATAGACTTATAAGGCATATTTGACATAGTTTGCTTACACTAGATGCGTATATTCCATGGTGCACAAAGCGTAGGAAATAGACTTATAAGGCATATTTGACATAGTTTGCATAACCTAGCTGCGTACATTCCATGGTGCACAAAGTGTTCAAAATAGGCTAATAAAATATTCACTGAAATTCTTCCTTCATGGACGTAGCCTTAATAGTACTATTATCACAGTAGTTTTGCATTGGTAGGGTTGTACTAGTAGTAGCAGCAGTATTAATAGCGGCAGTATCGTATGTACTTTGTCTTTTGGTCAGTTGAACATGGCTTTCATGATGCTTTGGAAGATTTACCTCGACACGTCAAGCCGTTCCAGAAATATTGATGATGTGTGCTTTTGACACCCTATTGACGCTTTTTTCCCCATAATACTCTGAGCCTAACAGGTTATTACAGTTGAGAGTAGCGTTCCAGGTTTTTTTTTGGAGTTCAACTCCAGATCATACCAGAGCTTGTATTTCCATTCACAATTTAAGTATCCACTAATTAGCAGTGAATATGTATTTTATCAACATTTCTTGTAATATTAGGGACTTTAGTACCTTCACTATATTTACTACTTAGTTTAGCTTCATTTTAAAACCCTAAAATAAAACATAAATCACTATCAAACCAAAATTTATTATAGTTTTTAAAAATAATAAAAAATTTCATTGTTGCTAGATAAGATTGAGCATCGATGGAAAAGGAAATAAAGCAGGTTTCGGAAATTTAACGTTTTCTAGTCCTCGATGGGATATCCGTAATACGCTAGCAGGGAGATTATTGAACGAATGGGTTGTTTAAAACTGAAGCAAAGCTTTAAAATACATTTGTATTTAAAGATAAATTTTTGTGAATCATATCCTTTAATGCTAACCTATCTCTTTTGGAATCAGTTATGGAGTATATTGTGCATAGATGTATCTCATTAATTCTTAAACTATTTCCCAGTCGCCTTACTGAATTCTTCGCAAGCTGTACATTGTTTTCTATAAGTATTGCTAACAATACTTACCTTTACCTTTACACTAAAATAGACAAAACACAGAGAAAGAAATTAACAATAAAGTGAATTTACCATAGGATACAGTAGAAAATCCTAATAAGAAAACACACTAAAGCCGAAATCAGAAACAGAGAAAGCAAGATCTCCTTAATATTAGATAATGAAAAAAATGGATCAAAGGTGAGGAGTATAAATTATATATAAATGATACATAAATGATATAAATATTATTCGTGTTAGGTATGCTTTGTCACCAGTCAATGAAAGTACTCAATAAGGCCGTTATTTAGTGGGGAAAATAAGGCCAAATAAATGATTTAAATAAGGCCATTTTTTCATGGAAATATCAAAAGGCTGATTCCCCCATCCAAATTTTTTAAGTGGAAATACCAAGAAGCTGATTCCCCAAATTGCCAAAATTTTTAAGATGACCAGGGGAAAGGTCTTAAAAGGATTTGAAATACGAATGGTTATTGAAGCCATTACATGAATTGGGAATTATCAGAATTATCTCACTTGAATTGGAAAAGTTGCCCAGCAATTTTAGGGTTTGAGGCGAGAGACCTTGAGTTGTGGAATTTTGTAAAGGTATGCGACAGAAGAAGTAAGGGGCCCTTGCAATCCGTTTTCTGACAGATCCATAATTCTCAAATGCTTCAGATTTCAAAAATAAGGAGAAATTATACTTTATAGCTTGACTCCGTGACCCATTTTCAGATAAAAATCCATCTGGCTGAATTATACTTATATATTATCCATAATCACGAACATCAATCTTCCCCTTTCCAGCTTATTGCCCTAAAGCAACTCACAGAATCTGGTCAGCGCCCTTCTACTGAATTGCCGTCACAAATCCCTGCTTCGAGGTTTCAGGGTAGCATCCACTTTCAGTGATCGTGCGGAAAATATCTGCCACAGGTGACTTTACCTTTGTAATGCCACCTTACACAATACAAATGTACTGACAAATGTGACATTATAAATGTACTAACATTACTTTTTCCAACAGTTGCCTTATGTACAGAAAACGTTCTAGTTCTACATTATAGGGTTGATTAAGCAAATATTAAAATATGTGTTAGAAAACAACTTTCAGTAGGTTTATTCATTTTCTTTAATATTGAATTAACTAGGTAGTATTTGAAGTACTGAAGGTAACTTACCTCTTTTTCCTTTTTTAACCTTCTATTTCCTTTTATTTCTGTTCATTTTCTTAAATGAACAGAAATAAATATAAATAACAAATGAACAGAAATAATATTAATAAAAAACAATAATTAAATATTAAATGAACAGAAATAAATATTAATGGAGTATTTGAAAGCTATGTGAGTAAAATGGTAAGAACTCCGCTTTTTAGTCATTTATAATTCGTCATCTGTCTGAATCAAGAACAATAATTACGCTGAATTTCATTTTCACAAATAAATACAAGGACTGGGCTCAAGAAAGTTTCATCCTTCTTCCGATACAAATTTAGTCCAAATTTGAAAAAGGAATCAGTATTTCTTCATCTTATAGTTTTATGAAATTCTAATTTCTTGTTTAAAAAATGGGTAGTTTATTTTTCTGAAGAATAAAACAGAAAAAATAGAAGACATTTTTCTAAAGCGTATTTTGATAAAGTAATGTTCAATTAAATTTTTGTGGTTCCTGTAGACCTCTATCAGAAAATTCACCCTCCAAAATAATATCTGTTCACTTCCCAAATACAAATTCTAAATCTAGTCACTAGATATATTTCATGGCAACCTTTTCCCCTGGAATTTGCAGGGCCGGTCATCCCCAGCGGCATGATTGATTGGCTTTTCAACTCTGCATACGTGATTCTTCTTTGGAATTTCAGATAGAAGTTAGAAACCCTTACAGTAGGATTCACGGATATGCTGAGTCTGATGGTGTGATTTTTATTAAAATTCTTTGGCTTTTTAGGGGCATTATTGCCCTTTATTCGTGTCTTTTTTTGTCGATTTCAAATAGCGCTTTTTTGACAGCATTCTCAAATATAAAACTTTAATACTCTCTATACTTTATTAACCAACTGTCAGTGTTATTCATCTAAAGTATCAAAGACAGTAAAAACGAAAACGAATTATTGGCCAGATACAGCCTAGTACTTAGTCAGTCAGCCGGGTACTTAGAATAATCCGTTGGCAATTTCTCTGGAAAACATCTAGTAAATCTTCATCCACTTTTGGAGCACCCATGTCAAAATCTCACCCAGCAAAATGTGTTCGTTTTAAATTTTAATGTCGCTCCTTACTGTCATTTAAAAATAAACTTTTTTTTTGGTTAAATTGACGGTAAGAACCGCCCACACGCCCAGTGCCGTAGAGGGCTAAAATTCCCATACCAGTAGGCATCTGTAACAACAAAAGCGAGAATGATGAGGAATATTTGCCCAAGGAAAAATTCTTTAAGTAGGCATCTGAATGTGATATTTTTATTGTATAAGGAGAAATATTTAATTGCCACAAGGTATTGAATACATTTAATATGCATTTAGTGTTTAAGTCCAGCCACACCCGTCGTAGCGGAAGCCGCCAAGGCTTACGGCCGGCCCAATCCTTTCGCGGCCTCGGGGACGCGTGCGTTGTGTCCCCGTGCCCTCCGCGCCCGGCTTCTGGGCCCTCGGCGGATCGCCCAAACGCCGCTTTGCCCCGCGCCGACCTCGGAGAGGACGGCGACAGTCCAGCCACACCCGTCGTAGCGGAAGCCGCCAAGGCTTTCGACCGGCCCCCTCATTCCAACGCGTCCTTGAGGATGCAGTCGTAGCGCCGCCGTGTTCCCCCAGCTTTGATTCGGGATCTGCTATATGCGGACGATTGCGACCTTGCAGCACATGCTGAGGAAGACATGTAAACATTGATTAATCTTTTGTCCGCAGCCTGTAAAGCTTTTGGATTGACAATTAGTTTACGTAAAACCAAGGTTATGTTTACACCAGCCCCAGGTAATGAATATCGAGAACCAAATATCTATGTAGATGGACATCATTTGGTAGTTGTGGATAGTTTTGCGTATCTTGGTAGTATAATTGAATGGGATGGGTGTCTGGACAAGGAAGTGCACGCTAGCAGCGCTGGTGACCCAGATCCCGCCGAGCATACGTCCTTATCGCCCGGAAGACCGGGAGGCGGTCCGCGCGATCTGCTGCCGCACGGCCTATCGCAATCGGGGCTCACGCGCCGCCTTTGAAGACGACGAGCTTTTCGCCGACTACTGGACGCGCTACTTCACCGATTTCGATCCAAAGTACAGCTACGTCGTGGAAGAAGATGGCGCTATCGTCGGATACTTCCTCGACTGTGCCGACCGGAAGACGTTCATCGGTATGATGGCGCGCAGGGTCGTTCCGGCTGATTTTAAATATATAAGTTTCATCAAGTTTAGTCTAACCCAGCAAGAGTTAAGAGCCTGAGAAACTTTGCCTTTTTTTAGAAAATAGGGTGAAACACCCCCTAAAATTTATAGAATCTTAACGAAAATAACACCATCAGATTCAGTGTACCAGAGAACCCTATTATAGAAGTTTGAAGCTCCTATCTACAATCTGTGGAATTTTGTATTTTTTGCCAGAAGGCAGCCTGCGGATGCGTGTTTATCTGTTCTTTTTTTCTTGTTTTTTCCCCAGGGGTGATTTCCAAATTAACAACCTCCAGCTCCCCCAAAGAGAACGGATTCGTACCAATTATGTAAATATCGTATCTATAACTTTTGCTTATTCTGCCCGTCAAATTTCATCCCAATCTCTCCACTAAGCGTTTTCCCAGATTTCTGTTTCCCCCCTCCAACCGTCTATGTCCCTGGATCCGATTCGAAATGAATATGGAGCATCTGAGACATAAGATTTTTCTATTAAGGTCCGATCATCCATTCGTAAGATATCTCGATTTTCACGTTTTCCAAGAATTTTGGTTTCCCTTCAATTAATTCTACTGATCTTCCCGCTCTATTTGGCAAGCTGATTGGTGTTTAAAACACAATGCCAATTCAGCTTCACTTTCTGATTGGTGCATTTTGATCCGCATCTGGGCATAAATTCGGCCTTTTTCAATTGTTTTTGTCTGTGTCTGACATTTACACTCTGAGGAATGTCAGCCGAAAACAGCTTTTTGAGTATGTCCAAAAATGTTTCAGCTGTTTCTTGCAGTTAATCAATTTCGTATATTCGAGGCAAAGACAACACATTGCGCAAAGCAGATAATCCGTAGGCAATTTCTCTGCAAAACATCTAGTAAATTTTCATCTGCTTTTCGGAGTGCCCATGCTTCAGGGCCATATTTTACCACTGTCATCACTGTAGCTTCCAATTTTCTAATCTTGGTTTGTAGACTTATCTTTCTATTCTTCCAAACTTTTTTTAACTGTGAAAAAACACCCTGAGCTTTACCTATTCTAATTTTAACATCTTCTCTGATCCCACCATCTTTACTAATAATACTACCAAGGTAACTGACGCTCCCAACCTGATTAATCTTTTCGTTGGCGATGGCGATCGAGCCGCGCAACCCCAAGGCCGCGCACATCGCGTCGCTGGCCCTGATGACTCAGAACCGCTGGGCCGAGGCGCTGGTGCTGTTCGAACACCACCGCGTCGGCCCCGCGCGCGAGCAAGCGCGCGACTGCGCGATGAAGGTCGGGTGCCTGGCCGACGTTGGGAGCACCCTCGGCGCCGACATCCTGGTCGCGGGTCGGATCGAAGAGACGCAGATCGTCCTGACCGCGATCGACATCGCGGAGCGCTCGCGCGTCGGGGAGGTCCGGTCATCTTAATGAATCAATTTTTATTTCGTAACATGCAGAATAACTGTAGCTAACATATTTTGTTTTGCAGACCCGCTATACTTTACCCCCAACTCGACCCCTAATATCCAAATATATAGCCTAAATTACATATTTTCCAGTTATTTTCGCATTGTGTTTCCCCCCTGTACCTGAATATTGAATCAAATGTGGTGACGAAATAAAGCTGGAAAACCAAGTTACAGTGGAAAATGCATTGGAAATACATAATTTGGGCTATATATTTGCACATTAGGGGTGGGGTTCCAAGACTATCCCTGGTTTGGTTCCCTGGTCGGTCCCGGTACACAAACTTCCCTAAGCCTATGTTGGTGTTTTCATTTTAGTCTTTTGGTTGACATCAATCTAGTGATCGCTTTTTATTGAATTTACCAAAAATGAAATCGCGATGGAAACTGGCGCTGGCACAAGAAGCACCTGTTTAGCCCTCTCCAACCTATAACTCTCTACTTCTTTTTCAGAATATCCCCGCTGTCTTTTTTCCAAGATTTCCCCCAAACTATTGACCCGCGCCCCCAATAGATTTACTGATCGAAATCTCCTACATTTTTGTAGGTTTGTCTACTATTTTGACCTTTTTTTCCTTTACCTAGTTATAACTTTTCCCCATTTTCAGGGTATATAACTTCTTTTTATAATCAATCTCGTATCCACTCATTCCTTGTCATATATCACTATTACCTAATTCGTGACGCATTGCATTCTTTCGTAATTTTTTCCCACAAAAAAATTCCATTCAAAAAACTCATAAAAAAGCAAACAATAATAGACACACGCGACTTGCTTTTTTGTGTAACAAAACACGAGACGACTATAATTTTAATTTCCCTTTGAATGAGTCATCTCCCGACATTCTAGGACCACTGGGTCGATACGATCACCCCTAGGAAAAAAAACGAATGAATACGCATCCGTGATTTTTATTCAAGCAAAAAATACAAAATTTTACATTTTTGCAGATAGGAGCTTTAAAGCTCTACGGTAGGGTTCTCTAATACACTGAATCTAATGCTGTGATTTTCATTAAAATTCTATAACTTATAATAGGTTTTTCCTTCTTTTTTTCGAAAATGAGGCAATTTTTTTTCAGGATCAATGACCCCGCAGCCGAATCGATAGGGGCGGTCTTATCCAGCAACGGTTCCTGAAGCCGTTGTGAGTTTGTCGATCGGCAAAAACCAAACCGTTTGACTAATTTGTCTCCGGCATAGATTTCAAGAATGCCATCCGTGCCCGTCCAGTTTTATCCTGCGCGTCCAATCTTGTTTTGTGTTTCTTGCGTACATCCGATGGACCTATGAGTCCAAGTAAGACAATAAGAAATGGCATAACGAACCTCCTCAAAGGTGAATGGCCGACGTTATCGAATTTATGGAAAATACATTTTGCCCTAGCTTAAATTTTTATGAATTGTCCCCACTGTGTTGTTTAGTCTTACATAGATTTTTTTCTTTTTTTGGGGAGGAGGTGGGGTTTAAAAACTTAAAAACTCCAAAACATGCACCACAACTAAAAGATCATGGCGCCATTAAGCTAGCTGACCCTAACATTGTTTGGCAAAACTCGTCTTAAATTCAACCTGTTCAATGCTTCACTCTTTACTCCCTCCCATTGAGTTCCTATTTCCTTGAAACCTCCTATGATTAAAATGGAATGAGGGTGTTTTTGGCTAGTGAGTGGCAGTAGTAATGGTTTGGGAAACAGAGACACGGGGAAACCGGGAGAGTGTGGGGGTGGGGGGTTTCTCGGCTAGGATGAAAATATCTCGAGGGAATTTGACAAGGGGAGGGGATCCTTTTTACGTCGTATGAAGTTTCCGCGGAGGAGTTTTTCGTGAGGGAAAGGGGCATATTTCATACAGGGTGAGCCAGGCTTACCGGTAATATTTGAAAAAACGAACAGAAATTATTCCATATATGAAGGGTTTCACCCTCCTCCTTCTACTGGCCCGATTTTGAATTTGGAGCACAAAAAGGCTTTTTTAGTAATGGCATTTTTTTTATAGCCGGGAAGGGGAGTAGAAACCTACATTTTCAGTGCGTTTTGGCTCTTACCGGCCCGATTTTAAATTGGGGATACAAAATGGCTTTTGTCGGGATGGTATTCTTTTGCCATCTTGAAAGGGGGGTGGAGCACTACATTTTCTGTGCATATTGGCTCATATTGGCCTGATTTTAAATTGGGGTTAAAAATGGCTTTTGTCGTGATGGTATTCTTTTCATTAATAGAATTGCATTTTTATGCTGATTCTATATATATATAAGTTTCATCAAATTTAATCTTACTAATCAAAAGTTACAAGCCTTAGAAAATTTGCCTTACTTTAGAAAAAAGGGAGAAAGACGCCCTAAAAGTAGTAGAATCTTAACGAAAATTACACCATCGGATTCAGCGTATCAGAAAACCCTTTTGTAAAATTTTCAAGCTTTTGTCTGCAAAAATGTCGAATTTTGTATTTTGTGCCAAAAGAACGATCACGGATGCGTGTCTATTTGTTTTGTTGGTCCCGAACCCTTCATGCAGGCGGTGCGCGACATGCTGAACGGCCTCGGCTTCGACATGGACCACTACCATCAGGAGAGCTTCCACGCGCCCGCAATTCCGGGACCGCAGCACGTCGAGGCACCGGTGCCCGACGACGATCTGCCCGATGAGGACATCATGGCAGAGGTCACCTTCAGCCGCTCCGGCCTGAAGCAATCCTGCGCCGAAACGGAAACGGTCCTGGCCGTGGCCCGACAGGCCGGGATCGCGATCCCGACCGGCTGCACCTTCGGCGTCTGCGAAAAACAATGCGTCTTTTTAGTGTGTTTGAAATTTGTTTTGAAAAAAAAATTAGACAAATTATAGGCATCTTAAACTAAAAAAGAAGAAATCTGAATTTCCCTCGGTAGTCTTTTTTCTGAAGCTTGGTAGTAGTAAATCAAAAGACATTTTGTTACAAGATATACAGTAGCATGTCTTGAAGTCTCTACCCCCCCCCCTTCTATACATTATCAACTGCGCTAAATTTGAGATTTGATGTTACGCTTTAAATTCCTAACAACAGCAAAGAACAGAAATATGCAGCCAAGAGATACTTTCTCGCCTCAATCCTGGGCCCCTGCAAACAAAGCACAACAGCGGCAGGTCTGTTTTTCTTGGAATTCAGGCAGCTGCTTGTACCCCAATTCATGCAGGTTTTTACATGTGTGATCTCTCTGCGGGGGTTCCCACAAAGGTAAAGAGTGCGGAAAAGCCCGTGACTCGTCACAGAAGGTCGTATCAGCTCCCAGGCTGAAGAAACAAAAACATAGTTGACTAGCTTGTATATATATTAATGATACTGTTTTACCAATTCCGGTTGTTGTATACTGTATATATAGAACCCACTCTATACTCTATATGTAGAGTATACTTTATACTCTGTATATACTTTGTGCTCTGTGTATGTTCAAGTTTCCACTGAACTATCATATTTCATTTTCACTGTCCGTGGCACTTTATATCCTATATTTATGTATACTGTATATATAGAACCCACTCTATACTCTATATGTAGAGTATACTTTATACTCTGTATATACTTTGTACTCTGTGTTTGCTCAAGTTTCAACTGAACTATCAGATTTAATTTTCACTGTTCGTGGCTATTTGCAATAATAAGTTGGCAGATTTTAGTCATTTGTGTTTGCGTGCTTAAAGCTAAGGACTTAAATGGGGAGTCATGATAAATATGGGATTCTCGTGTTTAACAGCTAACGAGTAACTGCTGATTTAAGTGGCTTTAGCTTAAAAAACGTTTCAAGTCATCAGGTATAGGCATTGTTTTGAAGGGGCTAACATTAGTGCCGCCAGTGTTATCGAGAGAGCCCCAAATACGCGAAAACCCAATTGACGCAGCCATGCGAGCAAACTGACCAATTATTTCTCTAAAGCATAGTGTCTTTTAGAGATCAACAGCCCCCTGACTCTGATTGCATAATAGAGAAATACTCGCTTCGGGCTTCAGTGTCGTTTCTAGACAAAACGTTTGGGGGGGGGGGAGCAAGAGATTTTATCGACTGGCTGGTCATTTTTACCGACTGTTTTTTGTCAATAATTAGCATAATGCCCGTATCGAATACAGTACGTAAAATCACTGCACGAGTCGGTATCACCGCTGGATTTGCCAACCGAGATATAGATTTCGGTACATATCATGTCACTATTTTGGTATGCAAGATAGCTTCCACCTGTCCTCGTATTGCGTCTGGGAATGCCTGTTCGGTCGGACCCAAACAGGAACCGCCGCCACCAACGACCACGTTGGCCAACAAGGCAGCCTGCTGATCGCGGTCACAACGGTATGCAGCGTCACAAATCATACTTGCCACAGAAGAACTAGCCAAATGATCTGTCAAATGCGTCTGCAAGTAGGGGACGCAGGCCTTTTGCAGCAGTCTGTTCGAGAAGGGAAGTCTCTTATTCTTTTGGCTCGGCTGTTGTTGTTTTGGGCCGAAAAACTGAGCCCCGCGGTGGTCAACATACGCTCCCTGCAATCGATCGACCGCGGTTTTTATAGAAATTACCCCTGGCAAACCCCTGAAAATCGCGGCACGGGGCCTTCCGGAGGGTACCATCCGAGAGGAGAAGGCTCGGGATTCATCATCAATAAGGCAGGTTATATTCTAACCAATGCCCATGTGGTGAAAAGTTCCGATGCCGTGCAGGTGGCTTTATCCGACGGAAAATTGTTCCGTGGTAAAACCATCGGCATGGATCCCGTCACGGATATCGAGAGATTGACAAACTTTGTAGATGGTAACAGAATAGCTGACTGAATGGTACGGATACCCCTTGTAGGAATTTCGTCTGGTCCTGAAGACGATGATCCCTTAAGAATATTCACGATAAGAGCTGCCTCAAATTCAGAAACAGAGTTCAAGACCACTAACTATAAACATGAGGGTCCAAGATGGACTCTGAAATCGCAACGAGAAGTTGCAGATCTTGCAGAGGAAGCAGTTGTCTTACCTATACTAGCAAAATAAGAGGTAAGCTCTAGCTGAACATCTTCTGACAGTTTCCGTGAATCAAAAGGCACGGAACACGCGGCTGCCATCAACGCCAAAGAGCACGAACGCCGCGAGAACATCTGGCGTCGGTTAGAAGCCGCCCTCGATGGACGGGACTGGTTGGTCGGAGACGACTACTCCAAGGCCGACATCAATATCGTGTCGCATATGAACGCGCGGATTTTCATGCCCCAACTCGTGAAGCTGATGGGCGACAATAGCCCCTTCAAAGGACCGCAGTGGCCGGAGCGGGACTTGGACGCCGGCACCTACCCTAACCTCTTCTCTCAACACAGGGGGAGATCGTAAAAGGGTACTTCCTCCCTCCAAAGAAGGGTCTGATGTCTAATTCTGATTAGAGAATTACTCTAATGTCTATACATGGACTGCCTGTCTATACACTACGTATATTCTCTGTGATTGTTTGTCCTTACTTCCCCTCCAATCGTAGAAAGTGTGTGCATAAGTATATATTTGTTTATTTTAGAGAGTATGATTCTTATTGGTTCGATCCAGCGACACGAGCTAGTAGCGCTTGTGCAGTCACAGATTTGCGATCGCAAGCGGGATGGGGGAAACGGGAATCTTGGAAACCAGAGATCGGAGGAGCGGCGTGGAGGGGAAGAGTGTAGATGTCGGTGGTCGGCGTATCATTACACAAGTTTTAGATACGTGATTGACATAACAGGACCTGATCCGATCTCTTTGGGGGAGCTGCGGGGGATTCCCAGTGCTTTGGCTTGCTCTGTGCTTCTTGACGCCCTAGGACGATGAAAATTGGTAGGCATGTCAGGGGTCTGAACAAAATGACTTGATAACACTCGTTTCCCCGGTTCAACCGGCTGGGGGGGTAATAGCTACGTATGTTGAAAAAAGGAAAATATCAGACTATTTTATGATTGCAAATGTTAAAGAATGTGATTGAAGGCTCTTTACCTATGTCAAAAGGTTTAGTTTTCGAGGTTAACTGCTACGTATGTTGAAAAAATGAAGATATTAGACTATTTTATGATTGCAAGTGGTAAAGAATATGATGAAAGGCTCTTTTCCTTAGTCAAAAATTTTAGTTTTCGAGGGTGACAGCTACGTATGTTGGACAAATGAAGATATTAGAATATTTTTTGATTGCCCTAAACTGAAATACTATTTAGCTGCTGAATCCCACCAAGAAAATCCCACCAAGTAGTAAGACTAATGAAAAAGAGATTTCGATACCTATAGCCTCTTTACTCCCACATAGATTGATCATGTGCAAGTAATAAAAAGGCACAACCATAAGCCGAGTTTTTACTTCTCATCATGTTTGGTTTGGATTTAGATCCGATGTCCCCTTTAAGTAAAAGTGCTTAAGACCATAATTTAGAGCCCCCTTTCCTCCTCTGTCACTTGGATCGATTCAAGGCTTTGAAAGTTTAGCGTGAGACAAGACAAAGAGAAGTAAGAAATAGAGGGAATACGCATAATTCGGGCAACATACTTGCACATTAGGGGGTGGATGGGTGGGGGGTAAAGTATTTGGACAATGTGAAGTTAGAAAACAATTCTTACTACATAATATGCAGAATAATTGTACTTAACACATTAGGCATGCAGAACCGCTATACTTTACCCCCCTCCTAATGTGCAAATATATAGACAATATTTGTTTTCAAACTATTATATTTTTATCTTACTTTGATATATTTCACTAGGATTGGAAGGGGGTAAAGTATAGTGGGTCTGCATGCAAAATGGATTAGGCACAATTATTCTGCATACTATGAAGTAAGAATTGTTTTCTAACTTCATACTGTCCAAATACTTTACCCCACCCCTAATTTGCAAATATATAGCCTAAATTATATATTTCCTTTCTATTTTTTCACTTCTCTTTGTCTCATCTCATAAGCTGAAAGAAACTAGCAAAAAAACCTGTTCTACAATCTTTTAATGGATAAACAACTTGAGTTGTTGGCACTATAACAGACAAGCACCTCTACAATGTGCTAACCTTTTGGATATCTAGACGAGCTTTCAAGTTTCTAATCTCTCTTTTCAACCTGCTCTGATCTATTTGATAATATCTGATTCTCTTCTTCAGATCATCACACTTTTCACAGCGACCTTTGGGAGTGGCAGATGGTGGCTCAAGGCTCGATTCAGGCTCAGGCGCTGGTGTGAAATCCATTAGACTAAGTCAGTCTGTGTCCACCTCATCATTGTCACTTTCACTACCATTGGTGTTGTCTTTCGCTGCAGCTGAGATGATTCATCTCAGCTTAAATTAATTTTTATTCAGTTTCTGCTGACATAAGTAGACCGGGGCTGACAAACAGCTGCAAGACAAGGAAGGTCTGTAGCAGTGTAAAAAAGCGAGTGTTTATGATCATACGATCCCCCTATATAGGTCCATTGGTGATACGGCTTGCCTGTTCGAGGTTGGTGAATTTTTTAACGCTTACATCAGATACTAATGGGTTGTCTTGAATTGCTTTAAACAGGTCACTGCTTAAATAGTTATCCAGACTTTGTTCATCCTTGAACAGGTAAATGCCGGCGACTCATCAGAAAGTTTTAAAACGGAAATTCTCGATACTTTAACCAAGAATTAAATGGTCATAAACTCCATGTATATTTGCTGACTAAAACAGTTACAGTACAGTATACGTTCAAAAATATATCTGTTCTTTTCTTGTTAGTTTCCACATCTCCATTCATAATTTTGGATTTTTGAACGCTGCTCACGAACAAAATGAGTAAAATATGCTGATAAAAGTAGCATAAAAGGGCATTTAGATTGTCTGCAAGTATATCTTCATTTGGTTCATCCACGGTTTTACGTATGGTCAAATATGGTTCTGACGCATTGGCGCTCCGAAAGACGGAGGAGGATCTGCTAGATGTTTTCCAGAGAAATTACTTACGGATTGTTTGATTGCCCGAGGCTAAGACTCTTTCTGTGGATGAAGTATGGCAGATTGGCGAAGATTGTCCTTTTTGGCCATCCATCTAGGACCAAAGAAAAAGCAGGTCGTCCCCGAATAGGGTAGGAGGATGTCGGAAGAAAAGATTTAAGGGACATAGGAACTTCTTGAGAGGTTGTAAAGAAGGAGGCTTTGAATCGATGACGATTCTCTGGCTCAGAAACGGCCTGCGCGTCTAGGACAACCCTGCGCTGATTCGAGCCGCAAAGCACTGTGCGCGACTCGTTCCGCTCTACATCCTCGACGACTACCTTGTCGACAACGAAAAATGCCTTCGTGGCTTCTCAGTGGGTATGTGCAGGCTACGAAGCGTCTTCTGAAAGCATGCGATCGATGTAGATGCGGATACACGCGTTTGCGGTTTCTGCTGGAGAGCTTGAGAGATCTCGACCGCAGCCTTCGTGACACCTACAGCAGCGCGCTGCGGCATCTGCGGCTCGGTCGGGTCACCGTGCTGGAACTGGCGACGCAGACGCTCGGGGTCGGCAGCGCGGTGCTGCTGGCCTGGGCCACGGGCTCGGTCTGGTCACTGGTGGTTTCGGGTCTGATCAGCGTGCTGTTCGAGGTGATCGCCAACTCTCTGCTGCTGTCCGGAGGCCGCAACCGCTTCCGCATGGAACCCGAGGCGCGGGCCGAGCTGGTCACCTTCGGCAAGTGGATCTTCCTGTCGACGGCCTTCTGGTTCCTGACTTCGCAGGGGGACCGGGCGGTAACTGTTAATACAGGTTATATTATTGAATACTTGATTAATATAGTGGTAGAGAAAATGGAAAATTTTAGTTTAAATGTTTGCCATTGAGCTTAGTTTTTCTTTTTTTCATTTTTTATTTTTTTCCTTTTTTGTCAGTTTTTTCTTTTTTTTCAATTTTTTTTCTTTTTTAGCTTTTTTTCTTTTTTTTAGTATTTTATTTTTATTTTTTTTAGTATTTTATTTTTATTTTTTTTTAGTTTTTTATTTTTTTCAGTTTTTTATTGGTTTTTACCTTTTTGCCTGTATCTTTGCTTTCAACTTACTGCGATACCTTGTGTCTTCAGTATGAGCACCAAACTGATCATGCAAAATATGCATTGATATTGCCTGGTTTTGGGAAAGGATTGTCTCTTCTACACATTTCTTCACCAGATCAAAGTCCCCCAGTGATCGTTCGTTTTCGACTAGCTTCACAGAAGATTTATTTTTCCGTGTATACTCCTTATAGCAACTTTCATGGTATTTGAACTCTCTTGCAATCAGGTCGGCATCTTTGATCTCAAAGAACAGGCTTTGATCCCTCTAGTAAAGGCCTTTTTCAAGTGGAATCATGTCACAAGGGAAAATAATCTTATCCATGCCATGTTTCTGGGATATATTCAAAGAGAACTTCTTATATAGCATTCATTTATTTAAAGCTTACGTTGTCCAGCATTGTCATCTCTCTTTCTCTTCATTAGTGGTCCTGGTTCTTGCTGTTGGTTCCTCCTTTTAGGTTGCTTGTATGGCCTCTGTCTGTTAGCATATTGACGAGCGTGGCCCTGATACAATATACAAGAGGTTTATTGAAGGGTCAACAATTGGCAAATACTTGTGCTTTAATTTCTATCTTGCCGCCCTCGTCCATATGCGCAATAGCATACTTAATCGAGTTTACCATAATCGGCTGTAATATTAAGCTTGGTACCAATGCTTCTTTGGCTTGCTCGGTGATATCTAGATCTATCGCCAAACGTTCCTCAAACCTAACTTTCTCTATTTCTAGATTCATTTTTAATGCGTGATGTTCCTGCTTTAGTGGAACTTTTTTATAGGTTCCGGTATTAAATGTATACCGCAAGAAATCTCTTAATCTTGACACAGGGACAAAAGAGGGGCAAGGGGATGACATGGCATGTTTTTTGATGATGTGGCAATGTTGATGGTGATGTGGCTTTGCTTGGTTGGCAATGACTTTTTTCCCCTAGTCAAAATGTTTTTTGATGAGGTGGATGTGAAGTATGGGTGATGTGGATGACACGTGTGATGTGAGTGATGAAGTGGACTTTTTGAATGATGATGTGGATGTTGTGTTTTGCCAACTTGGCATGGGAAGCAACTAGAGAATCCACTCTTGTATAAATGAGCAATTTGATCTTTTGTTTTACAAGAAATAAGTCAATGTAAAAAAATCTTGTCCAAACACGTTTAATTGATTTGATGTGTGACGACAATTGATTACTCATCCTCCTAGAAGACATTGATTTCATTGATCGTGAGTCAGTTTCTTTTTGGCAGTGAGACAGTCAACAGTGAAAAATGTTTTACACATGTCCATTATGTTTGTATACATTGGGCAGCTGGTCGTCATTTCACAATTGTACTATTATTGAGGATAATAATAAAAACTGTAGATTATGCAATCCATATAAGTTGCATAGAGGATTTTGGCTGCTTGCCCGAAATTCAGAGTTGGTTCACTCAGCCCAGGATTTCAATAACGCAATTACAAAGGCTATCAACACAAGCCCGAACACAATCCGGATGCCGCTCCAGTTTGTGCCGCCCTTAGATTCGCCTTTGCGCACTCGCCGCCGGTTCAAAGGCCAGCCACAATTTGCGCATCGAACCGCATCCGCTGCGTTTTCAGCTTCACATTCCGGGCACACTTTTGGATTCATAATAGGTTTCCGATAGAATCGTTACAGCTTCAACTATACAGCAGATTTCTAGCTTTGTTCCTTTTGCAATGTTTCATGTATTATAGGTGTTAAAAACGATACGACTAATGCTGGGGGGGGGGGGGGGGGGAGAGAATCTTTAAATTTATATAAGTGTGGTTTTTTTTCAAACTCTCGACCTATCTTGATCGTTTCTCTGGCCAGAAAATCCCAGGATACCAAGTGTGTCCACAAGTGTACTTGTATTAAATTGATATAATGTATTGGTTAATATATTGGTTAACTATAAGACACATAAAACCACTAAAAAAGCAACAAAAACATTGAAATCTGGCTATCTCAGAATTCTGATTCGACGACTTTTGGAAAACAATGAGCGTGGGAGGGGGCCTAGGGGCCCTCAAATTTTTTTGTCAGTTAAAAAGGGCACTAGAACTATTCATTTTCGTATGAATTAGCCCTCTCTCAAAATTCTAGGACCACTGGGTCGAAACGATCAACCCTGGGAAAAAAACAAACAAACAAAAAAACAAATAAACACGCATCCGTGATTTGTGATTTCTGGCAAAAAATACAAAATTCCACGATTTTGTAGATAGGAGCTTAGAACTTTTCATTGTGGGCATGACGATCTTGACTATTATATCAAAACGATTATATTATATCAGTACTTTTTAATAACCAGCTTGCATAACTTTGGTCTTTGTATATTTTGCTGATTCAGGAATGTTTTTTCTTAGTACTGGATGATCATGCAATGTTGATTTGTCAATAGAAGATGTGGTTTTCCCCTGTTTAACTTCTTATTTTCCAAAAACTGCATTTTTATTAATGCGTTTTTTCTTTATAATTATTTTCCGTGTTCTCTGTAGAACTTCAAGCACAAGTTTTTGTGATGTAGAAAGAATTATTTGAGGCAGTTTTAAGGTTTTAGGTTCAGCTAAATTTAGATCTGGGGTGGCTAACCTTATCTGATCACCTGAGTTTATTCAAAATAATGCCAATTCATACTGACGCTCAAATTTTTACCTCTCTTGATCGTTTATTCCTTGATACTGAATTTTGATACTTGATACTGAATGATACTTGATACTGAAAGTGATACTTGATACTGAATGATACTAAGTACTGAATTTGATACTTGATACATAAGAAATGGTTTGAATTAAAATCGAATCCGAGAACTGCAAATAATCATGTATGCTTCTAAAGTATATCTCTAAGCTCAGGGTTAAAATTCCAAGACTTTTGTGATCGGGTAACCAATATTAGTAACCAATATTCGAGATAGGAAAGCCATCAAGTTGGGGTGACTTATCTTGATTATTTCTTATTAAGTGGGGCTATCCTATACATCTTTTGTTCGGACGAAATCCTTTTTTAACATCATTTGCCTCGATTATTTGTTATTAAGTTGTGCTATCAAGCTGGACTTTCTTGAACATCTTCTCTTACAAATATCCTTATTCCGTAGACAATCTCTTCGAATGCTGTTTAAGTAGATCATTAAGTCAAGAAGCTTCTCTTTCCTTTCAACTAAAAATAACAAAAACCGTCCGACATATTTCCTTCTTCTTCTTTTTTTGATTGATTATTCATCAACGTTGTCTTGTTGTTATTTTTAGCATATTGTTCAACCAAAAGGTGTTCGAGTTATTCGACAAGTTATTGGTCCTGCACAACCATCAGCAATTCAATAGTTGATCTCTTAATAAACATTGATCAAGATTTTCTTGTTATTTTTAAATTTTTATTACGATCTTATTTTCTTTTCTATCTGTTATCGGGGTGTTGTGTTTTTCTATCTTCTATTTTTCTTTTTTCTTCTTTTGAATAGCTAAAGAGGAAAAGAAAGCAATAAAGGAAGAAAATTGTTAATTTAGGGCAATGTTATATTTTTGGGTGAATTTTAAGCAAATAATATTCATGGCAACAAAATTATTAGTCTGCAAATTTGGATTTTGTAATGATACATTTTTTCGGAGCAATGGGAATCCGCGAAAAAGTGTTTCTGGTTGGAAGCCGTGTCGGGAGTAGTGCTGGAACGTCTGGTCCTCAACGAACGATTTGTCGAAGCTGGCACCGTTTTGCTCCGGATCGGCCGGTTGCAGGAACCGTGACCGAGATTCGCAGTCAGCCGGCGAGCACCGCACCACAGGAGCTGGCCGCGTCCGGTCAGCTGGCAACCAGTTCGTCAGATTTGGCCTTCAGGCGTTCGGCAGCGCTGGTGGCATCGTCAAGTTTCCCTCGCAATTCTTCCTTTTCGCCGATTTCTGCGTCCAGCTTGATCGCCAGTTTGCTTCGATTCCATAGTCTACTAGTGACTATTTTAGGAGTTGTTGGCTTGATATTATTTACCTTAAGTGAACTTAAGGTAATTCTATATTCAAACTTAAGGTAAACTTAAGGTAAGATCTATTGAAGAAAATCTTGAAGTTAATTTTTTTATAATTCCTTTCTTTGAAGTAATAAAATTTATTTAGAGGATTGAAGTGTCTTATCGAAGTCAACTAGCTAGTATATATTATTTACAGAAATATAAAATGACGTCAAGGCTTAGTGTGCACTCATACTAGGAATGACCAGCTATTTTGACACAGGGCCTATCGCTAAGGGCCGTCCTCAGCAAAACGCATATGAATATAAAAAAAAAAACTTACATCAAAATACAATCTTTAAAACTATTTTTAAATAGTCCCAGAATCCTCACTTTGACGAACTTCAACCAGGATTGGTAGATAAAATGAGATGCAACGAAGCAATTCATATAAATGAAATAAAAATGATTAAGAACACACTTTCAATGCTATTTTTGCCTTTTTGACAGCTAAACTTTAAATCCCTAATGTTCTACCTCTTGTTTGTGATTGGTTTGGGGGGGGGGCTGAAAGGAAAATTCAATATTTTTACCATTTCGTAGGGTTCCCTAGATAGCCATTTTTTCCTAAGACCTATCTTCATTGCTAGTTACTATTTAAGAAACTTGATAGGGAATTATCTCAAACACTAAAGTATAATAGTGCTCCCATTATTTCTTAATATAAATACTCAATCACTTCCTAACCAATTATTTCATTTTTACTATCGGCATTTTCACCGCGGATCAAGCAATTAATAGATTAAATAAACTAAAAAACAAATTCTAATTACGCATTTATTTTTAATTTATATTTCCTGAGACCCTCCATATGGAAGGGGTGGTCATATAAACTTTAGAGGGGCCTCATTCAATTGGAAATAGAAAGTTCTAGTGCCTGTTTTAAGCGTCAAAAGTGATCGGTGGGCAACAAATCCCCCTGTTTTTCCCAAATGCATCCGATCGAAATTCTGAGATAGAAGTTTTGCTTAAAATAGTCTAGAGATGAGATAACAGTAACTGAAGCGTGGATACGACCACCCAGAGTCCTGGGTGGTCATATTTCACTAGCGAATAAGGGGCACTTTTTCTTCTCCATCTTGGGCCCCTCAAAGCAGGGCACAACGGCAACAAGTCTGCTATTCCTGGAATTCAGGCAGCTGCTCGTACCCGAATTCATGCCATTTTTTACATACCTGTTCTCTCTGTGGGGGTGATCACAAAAGGAGAGAATGTGGAAAGGCTCGAGATTCTTCTCAAGACGCAGGTTCAGCCCCCCTGGTTAAGAAGCAGAAACATATTTGACTAGCTTGTTTGTATTTTAATGACACTGTGCTTCCAATTCCTGTTGTTTTAACGCGGGTTCTTTCGAGACAAAGTTGCTGTAAGAGGGATCCCATTCATCGGCTGGAAATATCAGCTCCAGTCCCGACATAACAGCGGGCAGAACAGCAGCGTAGGATTTTTTGTCTATCACTTCCCATTTGAAATCTATTTGCTTATTCAGGTAGGGGGCTAATTCATCAGAGAGCTTATTATACTTTTCTAAAATGTGTGGATTTCTGGTGACACCGCCTTGAGGCATAGAAATATACAAATAACGCTTGTTTTGTTCTTGTTGCTTAACAGAGTTTATAACTTTTTTAAGTCATAAGTGGTTGGAGGCCAACTAACCCCCTCCCACGCAAACCATTTCTCCAAACACATCCAATCAAAATGATATAGCCATTTTGTTCAACGGAATTGAAAGGTCTGGAAATTATGTCTTTCAGAATGAACCCCCCCACACAGCCCTCAGGGCAAGGGTTGTAAGCTATTCCCTGGGGGCATATAAGGTATATATAGAAATGGTGATTTTATAACTGGGTGATAATAAAACTCCTGAATGGACGCTTGCCGTCTTTGATATTCAGAGTGATCAGAGCAGAACCGGTTCCTCTTCTTCGAGGAGACTCAAACGACGACGGCACGGATACCATCTCAGACGCCATCGCGACGCTCGATCGCCTCTTCTCTGGGGGCGCGCGGCTACCGTGCACAGCGGCAGCGAACACCAATGGGGATGAAGCGCTCGATCTGTCCGACGCAGTGTTCCTGCTTCAACATCTCTTCCTCGGTGGAGATCCACCGAGAGCGCCCTATCCGGACTGTGAGTACAGTATGCGATCGATCGACGACTGGGCTGCGCAGCGCCGCCGCTCGTTTTGGGGTCAATCCAATTGCGCCAGATGATGCCTTTTTTTTGTTCTTTTTTTCTTTACCAATTGTGGAAGGGAAATTTGAAAGGTTTGTATTTTCTACTTTCTTTAATTTTTATGTTAGATCAGATAATACTTTTAGAAAAAAGATAAAAATGCTACGAACATTCAAGCTAACTTCTCTCTTCCTTCGAGGTGAGAGACTTTTGCATCTGTTGGCTTTACTGAGTTTTTTTTTCGATCTCTGTAAACAAACATCAATAATTTGATTAAACTACAAGTAGAGATTTTTCGTCCGCCCACGGCTTGCCTTGCCAACCCGAGACAAAGAGGGCTGTCAGAACGAGGCCAACAAATACGTGTTTCTTGAATATCGCCATTTCAAAACTCTCCCTTGACGTCATAGCCTCCAGTTGCGGCTTTAGTGAAATACGGCTCGGGCGCAGATAACACTGCTGTATCGGAACTCTCTTGAAGTCGATCCCGATAGGCAGGTGGCCTGCTCCCGTTCTTGCCAATAGGCGTGCCGCTTACGAGACGTTTTTAATGGTCCGGCGCCCACCGAGATCTACAGTTTGTCAGATACTAGGTTTTAGAGAAAAAGCAAATTTATAGTATGTACATACTAGGTAAAGCTCGAAAATAAAGCTGAGACCTTGTGTAGATACTAGGTGAGGTCTATGAAACTAGGCCTTGGATAAATATTCCGAGTTCACCATTGGATTCCTCCTGGTTTGAAGAGGTGGGTTCCACTCCTAACTCAAATTCGATTTTCTGTGTAGATACTAGGTTTTGTCGGAGGACAGCCGTATTGGTGGAATTGGTGCAAACAGCTCTGTTAGTTATAAAAATTGGATGTTGTTGTTGTTGTTGATGTCGATTGCGTTGTTGATGTTATCAGTGTTGTCGACGTCAATGACCATGTTGTTGTTGTTGTTGTTGTTATCAGCGTTGTCGACGTCAATGACCATGTTGTTGTTGTTGTGGTTGTTGTTGTTGGTGGTGGTGGTATCATTGTTGTCGACGTCAATGACAGTGTCGCTGTCGTTGTTGTTGATATCGTCGTTGTTGACGGGAATATGGTGTCGGACGTGATGTTTACGGGTTGGGTACCGGATACCGATTACTCACCCGGGTCGCGCTTGCCGCGCCACTATGGCGCGGTTGTTCTTGCTCCAATCCGGCATCGTGGGATGGGGCCGGCGGTGTCCGGAGGGATTACGGATTGGATGCACCATCTGAGTTTGTTTCGCTCACGGCTATTCCACGCCCTTGGCGTGGAATAGCCGTGAGCGAAATAGACTCAAATCTCAATTCCACGGCCCCATCCCGCCGGACCGCACCCGCCACACAGCACCATCCCCCATCGAACCAAGAAAAACCGAGCGACCAGCGAGGCAAGGCCAAGCGGCCGCCGACATGATTCTTCGAACTCGACACTCGAAATTTGTTTTTTGCAGGAGCATACATTTATTATGGAATCATGTTGTCATGTGTTTGGCATTCAAATATTATACAAATAGGGGGAAGGGTAATTGTCAAGATTTAGTAAATTATCTTATTCTTAGTATTTTCATTGAAAAAAGCTGCCCACTCACCTACATTTTCGTGGATTGATACGGCAACTCATCACACTAGGAAGCACTGCCACTAGGCTTGTTTTCCGATTCAAGTATAATTAGCTACTTCCGTAGCTTGTGAATTGGATTTTAATGCTGATTTTAAATATATAAGTGTCATCAAATTTAGTCTTTGTCATAAAAAGTTACGAGCCTGAGTAGCAACATTTTAATGTAGAAAGGCGAACTCCTTTGTTAAATTTTGTCGGAGAAGAGAGAAAATTCAACGAATACACGAAAAACGACAAAAAACTCATTGCTATATCTTAGTTTAATCTATCCATGTTGTAGTAGTTGTAGTGTAAATGTTGTTTTGTCGGAAAGGAAGTCCAGTTGATTTAAGTGGAAAAATATTTCTTTGTATTGTGGTAATTTGTTTTGGTGTGATCTCTCTTGTTACTTAGAAAGGGCACTAGATTTCCATGTGTTATAACCCTCTTTTAATAATCTAGGACTATGGACAATGGCTGGTCACATGTGTGATCATCTTCTGAAAAAAATACTATACTTTTCATAACTTATAGATTATGCCTTACCAATAGGGATTTTAAAATTTTCTTACATGTTGAAATTATTGCATAATTTCCATGAAGACCGCCCAACTTTTTGAGGAGTTCTATTCCTTTTTCTATAATCGTGCAATTTTAATAGCTGCGCGGGTAATGATCGTCCAATCTTTTTCAGGATCAACCTTCTGTAGTAAACGGGGAGCGGTTTGAAAGGCCTGATTTAGCATCGCGTAAATCACGGAACCCCTTGGAGCTTTTACGTTTACGCGGCCGTTTCCATTCAATCTTACGTTTGAACCTGATCGCCCCAAAACGAGCCACCTTCCATCTAATTGATCGCCTTCAAATTCATCGGAGAAACCAAAGATCTCTTCTTGGTTGAGAGCTTCTAGATCATTAGAGGTTTGGGCTGTCGACGAAAACTGTCATGCCAAAATTCGTGAGCTAGCGAGAATTAGCTAGACTTGGAAATAGAATCCAGGCTACAGGTGAAAAGTGGCTAGTAGTTTTTAACGCCAAATTTATAATATTAGCCTCAATGTTTTAAAACAACCAATTTATTTCATTGTTTTCGTTTTATATTGTAATAACTACATGAAAGAAACATAATGGGTATCAATTCACGAAAATGTAGTGGGAGGGTAAATTTATTTTTCAAAGTTTAGAGGGTGATTTTCTTGTTTTGTAAATTTTTAAATGGATACCTTTTATTGTGTTATTTGTATGCGAGAGGGAGACACGTGGGGAAGAAATGAGAAGCGGCGAATAACAAGACTGACATTCAGCGACAGAACAAGCGTAAGATCTTCTTTGATTAGGACACGTACCACGGCACTGTATGCCATAATGCGTCTTCACAGCTCCAGGTACTCCACCGATACAGTCACTAGGGCAAGCCGATGGATCACTTTCACATTTGCATGTATAGACGTTGAAACCAGGATGGATCGAACAGGATAGACCAGGATTCACAGAAGCATCCACCTCGCACGGCTTGAACCGCGACTTGTAGTTCATCTCGCGGCAGGCGGTGATGTAATAGCCGAGGTAGAGGTAGGAGCGGCCCGTCTCCTTGGCCAGCTCGATCTCCTTGATCGCCGAGAAGGTGCCGAGGCTGCGCTTGCTGAACTCGGGGTCGAAGAAGAAGTAGACCGACGAGACGACGTCCGGCAGCAGGTCGACCAGGCCCAGGCCGACCAGGCGGCCGTCGATGGTGCCGACGTAAACCTTGCCTTCCCACACCGCGACGCCGCGGTTCACCACTGCTTTCATGGGCAAGTAGAAAAAATGGGTATGCTTTGGAGCAAAGTTTATCACAATGTTATGGTATGACTCTAAAGCACTTGTCTGTTGCAATGGTGATAGTTTCTTTAGATCATTGACTAATGCTTTCTTAGTGAGATGAAATTTCAGCTCCTTGTACCCACTTTTGCCTAAGGGATAAGAAGTGATTGTGAGAAGAATGTATTGGTTGCTATAAAAGATGTGTTGATCAGTTATATTAGAATGTTAGGGACTAAACCTTTAGAAATTTGATGAAGCACTGAATCTGAGTATTTTGAGGGGCTTCTCTCCCCTTATATGTAAAAGTAACTGTTTCTGGTTAGTTTTGAGTGGTTTTCATCTGATGTTGGGTCGTTTTGGGTGGTTATGAGTCGTTTTGGGTGATTTTGGGTCGTTTTGGGTGGTTCCGCGTTTTAGTAAGTACGCAGGCTGGTGCAAAAAGTTGTAATCGGTGTGCAAATTAAAAACAAATAAGCTGTATCTTTTTGACCAGACTTGAAACCTTGCATTATGCACTGCCAATTTGTCAGCAAAAATTTGAGTAGCGCCAAGCATCCACTCTGGAGCAGATGGTTCGTTGCTTGGTGGTGTTGGTGCTCGCTTACTTACTCACTCGCTCACCCGATTGGCCGTCCTCGCAGATGCGCGAAGAGATTGCTTCCATGAAGGCTGCTCGTGCTCGGATGAAGGCCGCAGAGCGACGCCGGCAGGAGGAATACAAAGGTGACTCGTGTCGCGTCGCTCATGCTGGATCGTTTCCTTTGCCTCTGACACAAACATCGAACCCGCAGCCGTCCGTGAGCGTCTCGACTCGCAGGCGACCATCCGCCGCCCCGTATCAATCACTTGGGCTTTCAGATTGACTGTCTCGGTGCCCAGCCTCTGGTTCTCCTCATGGAGAACCTTAAACCTCTTCATGACGACTGCTAGGGTTATCTCTGTCGGCAACTCCGGGACCCTAGAACTCTGACCCAGCCCGGAGGATGAAGATCTGGGGCGCTTGCTTGGGGTTGAAGAAGAGGAGGCCATAGTGCTGGAACGGAGAGGAAGGAGAGGAAGAAATGTAAGGCGCTGGATAGGATGGCGCTGGGACGGAGCGGAAGGAGCCTTCATTTTACACCACATTTTTCAGCATCTTCATTCATACCATATTCAACAGCATCTTAATTTCATACCATATTAGCATTGTCTTTCATACCTCATCAGTTTGCATCTTCATTTCATACCAAATTTTTCGGCATCTTCATTCATACCATATTTGTTAGCATCTTCATTTCATACCATATTCATTAGCATCTTCCTGCGTACTTTGCCAATTAGCATCTACATTTCATACCACATTTTTCAGCATCTTCATTCATACCATATTCAACAGCATCTTAATTTCATGGCTTCCCCCTCGAAGTGCGCGTGCTTACGATGTCGGCCCCGGCAGAGCACAGCGTGCCGAAGGTCGATGATCCGATCCACGTGAAACAGCCGGATTTCCATGCCCATACACAACTCACTTCAAGTGCGGTTCACATTGTACCGGCCGACCGACGCAGCGCCTCCAGCACACGGATGTTCGACAGCGAATCCTCCGCCGATATCGCGGGTTCTGCTTTATCAAATACAACCGCCGCGAACTCGTCCGCCTCCATGCCGTACAACGTCCCGCCCGGCGGGACCGTTACCATAACCATAACTCCCCCGGAGTTTGTTATCCTTCCGAAATTTTAGCTTTAAATTAACCCTAGGTAATAGATGGTAATCTTTAGTTTTAACATCAATAACAGCACTTTTAAATACCCTAGCATTTTGTCTTGATCCTGCCAGTCTTCAGCTTACAATAACAAAAACAATAAGCTCTGCTGTCATACCATAACATGAATACCATTTTAACAGTACTGCATTGGTTATAACTTGATTGATAAAGCAGTCTATAACCATTACTGTTTTATTTTTCAATGCCCTTATACCCCATCTAACCCTAATTCCCTAGTTTTGATTGCAAGATTTAGATGGCTATACATGGTGGTTGACGTGGCTCTTTCAGGGGGGGAAGGTCCCACTTCCCCTTTTCTTCCTCGTGAGATCCTTTGGGACCATTAGGGTCCGAAGCGGAAGGGATATGATTAGCAGGCCCTATAGCATGGTCTGAGAGTTACTTCCAGGACAGGTTCCTTGTTGATTATGGGGATGTTAGTTTCCTTCGTTGGTGGCCTTGCTTCATGGTGCTTGCTTTTTTGGGGCGCACCTGTTTGATGTCGCATCGGGCAAGGTGCTGCGCGTGCATGACCGGAGGATGAGTCACCAGCCGACGTTCTCGCCGGACGGCAAGCTGCTAGCCATCGGTTACGTGGACGGCAAGCTCGGCATTTGGAACGTCGAGAGCGGCAAGCTGATGAAGCTGCTGGACAGCGGTCTGCAGGAGGTGTTCACCGTCGCTTGGAGTGCCGATGGCAAGCTGTTGGCGTCAGCCGGGCTCGCGGGTCCGATCGCGATTTGGAGTGGGGAGCACCTCGCCAAGCTGCAATCAGGCTGGCCGTCGCGGGCGGGAGTCCGAACCGCCGACGAAGAATCGAAACTTGGATCGAGCGAGGGGAGGCGCTATATTCGGAGGTGTTCGGCGTCCAACGAACGACTTCTCCGAAACCCTCGCCAGCGTGCCGGCCGGCGGGGGTTTCGCGCGCTGCTCCGCGATCAGGGTGACGGCGCGGTTGAGGCCGATGGTCAGGACGTCGTCATCCCTGGGGATCGACGTATAGGACGGCCCGAGCTTCAGATAGGGGCCAAAGCGTCCGAGACCGGCGAGGAATTAGCATGCAAGTTAGTAAAAAAATCTTACAAGGTATTATCACTTAATCTCGGAATTTGTCGTTTTTACTTAGGTTGCATTTTGTTAACTGATTTTGAGTTAGGTTCGTTTGGGTTTAATAAGTTTGCGTGCGCACGCTCACTTTTTTACAAGATTTTGTAAAAATCTTTACAAGAATTTTTACAAGAATTTGCAAGAAAACGGTACAAGAATTTTAAATTTTACAAACATATTTAACAGAATTTAGTGAGACCTCTGAGAAATATCTCTTAATATGGCATAAATTATAATGTCGTCAGATAATAAAAAGAAGAAGCATACGAAGAAGATAGAAGGAGACGAAGCGGAAAGAATAGTAACTGTTAACTACTCTGTAAAATAAGCACTTTATAAGCACTATAATATAAGCACTTTGTAATATAAGAACTTTGACCTCAAAACCCAACTGACCTTCAAAACCAGATATAAATTTAAACACTCGAAGAATGGACAGACGTCCTGAAAAAGAGGCCTCTTCAAATTTTTGCCCCCTCCCCACTCTCAGCAAATAACGCGTAAGCAAAGACCGCAATTCCACCTGGATATGGCAAACGCTGAAAGTCGATCATCTGTTTTCGAAGTGGAATGACGAACACCAACCCGATAAAGGCCCCCGCGATACAAGCAAACAACATGAGTGGGACATTGAAATCTGCAACGGAAGCGAGCTCAGGTTTACGACTCAATATGAACAAAGCCGGCACCGAAAACATGATCACGGACGACGCAATATTGACGGCAGACGCGACTGTGTGATTGATATTGTTTTCAAGTATACTGGTACAGCGCATGACGCAGCGCAAGACGATCGAATACTTCCACCGCGAAAACTGGATTCACCGCGACATCTGCCCCCGCAATGTCATGGTCGATAGCAACAACGTGGTGAAGCTGATCGACTTCGGTTTGGTCGTGCCGAACACGCCAAACTTCCGCAAGCCGGGCAATCGAACCGGGACAGCTCAATACATGGCTCCCGAGTTGGTCAAGCGACAACCCACGGGCCAGCGGATCGACGTGTACTCGTTTGTCGTGACTGTCTACGAGATGTTCACGAAGAAACATCCGTGGGAGTTGAAATCCAGTTCATTTCCTTGTTTCTTTGAATGGCATGCCCTGACCTTTACTAATTTCTTCTGTTTTCTTTGATTGACATGCCTTTAACTTTTCTATTGTTTCTGTTTAATTTGATTGACATGCCATGACCTTTTCTATTGTTTCTGTTTTATTTGATTGACATGCCTTAACCTTTTCTATTGTTGCTGCTTTCTTTGATTGACATGCCTTGACCTTTTTATTGTTTCTGTTTTCTTTGATTGACATGCATTGACCTTTTTATTGTTTCTGTTTTCTTTGATTGACATGCATTGATTTCAGCGTTTGATGTGACACAAGACCAGTTAGACTTGAAAAACTTTTGGACCAGTTATGATGAGTTTAATCTATATGATAATGCAAATGGAGCTGCTGTTGTAGACTTAACTGGACTCAATAACCAAACCATTACCCTAACCGGTGTGTCTGTGGCAGATTTGTCGGCAGATAACTTTACAGGGGTTTCAGGAGACTGGCAGGCAGTTTCCGGCTCAACACCTATGGAAGACAGTAATACAAATGATCATACAACGGAAGATACAACGATTGAGCCACCAAGGTATCACTACAGGTTATCAGCGAATTTCGCAAACAGCCTTAACTGAAATGAATGTTGGAGAGTGCGCTCTCAAGTTTTGCTAGTTCTTCCATTACTGCGAAAAAAATAGCCTACTTTGACGAGAAATTGGACCCGTCTAAGTCAAGGCTAACTACTTTCCTTTGCGTTAAGCTAGGTCATGTGCTGAGTGCGTGGAGATTCATTGACAATGGGCTAAAGGAATACATTAGCAAAAGCTACGACAATAAATCTCCAAACTACACCCATCTTATTGACAATCCCTCCTGTCCATACATGCATGCAGCATGCAACGGCGTTTGCTTTTCCTATTCGGACACCGCAGGATGAGATGGGATCAATGTCAATGAGCCTCTCCAATCGCGTACGTCGTCATCAATGTCGATGCTCGTGCCGTGAATGGCGGAGAGAATGGCGGACAGCACGGTCATACTGCCCGTCTGGCAGGCGAGATGAAGTACCATCTGTCCCGCCGCGTTGCGACCCATCAGGTTGGCTCCGTTCGAGATCAGCCAGCACACCACATTCTGATTGCAGTGTTGATCGGGCAATTTCGCTGGTCTACTAGCGTTAGTCCAAAAAGCGAGCAGAGCAGAGGTCGGTATCGATCAGGGTTCTGCTGATACCGAGCCCCTGCATGCGCTCGAGCAAGTGTGGCTGATCTAACGGCTTTCGCTCGAAGGTCCACCATGGAATCACGCTAAGCGTGCGTCGCTGCGCCCCTCATTGCGCAGTCTTCGTTCCTGCATGATTCCTCTCGTGTGACCCTCGCTTAATTCCTCGCGTTACCTGCGCCGAACCTTGCGCTTGCGTAGTGCGCAAACATCACGAAGCATTAAGCATTTAGCATTTTCGCTTACTTTAGTACTCAACTTCCTGCTACCGGACGCACACCCCGGGGTAATTGAAGAGCACAGGGACTGGTTGTTTCCACACTATGTTGATGAGGCCTCCGGCAACCTGGTGCTGAGTTTTCACAGCTATCTTGTCTGCACACCGCGTTACAAGATACTGGTTGATACCTGCGTTGGTAACCATAAGGATCGACCTGCCTTTGAGGGCATGCACCAGCTCAATACCGGCTACCTTGATACCCTGAAGGCCGCAGGACCGTCTGCCGTCCGACCGTGCCGTTGGGGTTGTCGAGGTTCAGCTCCTGGGTGCTGAGGGAGGCCCAGAGCTTGTCGAACCCATCTTCCATGCCGGGCGGATTCACTCCCTAGAAGCGCCCGGTGCCGCCGCAGCCCTCGCAGCTCTGCTTTCCGGTGCCGTCGCACTCGGAGCACTCGTCCGCCTTGACTCCCAGGCACTCGCCGCAATCCGCCCAGCCGCTGCCTTCGCAGGCCAGGCAAGCTCCGGGTTCGTCAGCTCATCGCCGGAAAGGACGGCGATTATTTTAAATTATTTCATAAGTGTTGACTATAGATTGTATATATATATTTATGTTTTGACGACTATTCGGCTTGTCCGCTGCCTGTTTTGGAAATAAGTTGCATTGAATTGAACTGTCTGTAGTTATTGTAAATTAATATGCTTATATGTTCAAATAACAAAGATAAAATATCTGGTATTTGGTGATTTAAAAAAGCAATTTGTTAATCAGTTAGAATAAATCAAAACAGATAGATTATTATAATTGTAGAATAATTGGATATTTCGATGTTTGATGCTATGGCGATGATTAATCTTTTGGAATCATAAGCAGCGATCCCCCTGATTTCCATTATTTTTTCGTTCTGAAAAGTATTAAATAAGCACCACTTGTCTTTTGAAACATCGGTGAGAATCAACCCTTGGGGAGTACCGACCCAAAGGCTGTCTTTGCCATTGTAATAAAAACTGAAAGCTCTGAAATCATTAGATTTCTGAGTAGGAAAGGATTGACGAGACAGCCGCTCCCGGTTCTGATAACAGCGGATTTCCCAGCCGTCGATTTGGGGAATCAGCCAGAAGTCTGTGCTGCTTCTAATTTTTGTCTACGTTGGTATGCCTTTTCTTTTGCAGATGCACTGTATATGTCCAACACTGTATCCGATGACTCGCTGGGACCTTCCTCATCTTGTTGCTCTTGTTGTTGTTGTACCATCATCCATTCTTCCTTACTACTACTACTGGCACCATCAACGCTATTATTATTATTAGAATTGTCAGCAGAAGCACTTGTTGTTGTTGTTGTCGTTGATTCAGCAGATTCCATCATCACTATATATACTGTAATACGGTTTTGGTTTTTTGGCTGCAGCACCTGCGCGGAGACACCGATGCCCTGCCCGTTGATCGCGTTGGCGATGTCATCCAGGCTCGCGGTCTGGCCAGTGATGTCGACATCGATGGGACTCTGCGTCCCGATCGTGAAGGTCAGCTTCGCGCCAGAGCCACCGATGATCGTCTGCGCCGAACCGGAGTTGTACGTGCCCGACTCCGACACCTGCCCTTGGGCAAGACTGTCGACCGAGATCGTGTGCGTCCCCGGCGTCGCCGACGTACTCGTTGTCGCGCAGGTGACCCGCGAGCACGGTCCATAATCGGTAAGAAGGCTTACCAAATGGCGCATTTATACAACAAAAAGAACACTTGAATGGGCAACCAAGACTAGTATGAAGTGATGCATAAGGAGATCGATCATGGATATGAGAAAAACAATGCCAGTTATGAGCTCGATAACGATCCATGGGGATACTACATCTACAGCGTCCTCAAACAAGGCTCGATCAACCTCGCTTACGAATCGAAACGCATGGCGATTCCCGATGCAAAATACATCGGCCTACGCAGCATCGATTACGAGCGTTGTGAACTTGGAGATGTTCACACATCTTAATATTTTAAGTATAAAGTGTAATACGGAATGAAGTATTCTAAATTTAAGAAAAGGAAGACTTTTGAAAAGTATAGCGGTAAAAAATACTGGTATAGGGATGTATGGAAATCTGAAAAATCCAGGTTTAGGAGCGCAATTTGGAAATTTAGGGTTAAGATTAATAAAACGAAGGAATTTGAATAGTTTGCTGTTAAGAAATTACTATAAAGGTCTACACAAACCCAAATATTTTGGGCTTAGGAACGCAGTGTGGAAAAAAGTCCACCTTTTCTCATTTACGGGTCCTCATGACGGCTCTTTGTTCTATGCTGGGGTGCCTGACCACCTTAGTCATGCGGGGTGACCCTTGCGGCGACGGTCCCTCCCATTTTGGGTGCTGAGACCAGCTCGGCGCTATCACCCTCAAAGAAGAGCTCGAGTCACTTGAAGACATTTAAAAATATAGTAGACAGATTGACAGATACAAAGCCTGATTGGTAGCAAAGGAATCTTCTCCGAAATATGGAATTGACTATTGAGAAACCTTTGCACCAGTTGTACATCAGGATCACCTTCTTTGACAATAGAAGTGCATGTGCACGCCGTCTTCAACAGAGGGGTCGTGACCATCATCGTCGACGTCTCAATGGAGCTCCTCGAGACAAACTCTGTACCATTAAGGACGTGGCAACCTCCAAGGATGGGACGTTGCATGCGATTGACTACTACGCGGGTGGAGACGGTGAAACTCGTGTTTGGAAGATTACCAAAATCAATGGTTCGAAACAGAAGAAGCAAAGGATTAAGAAACTACATGTTGATTTTATCCCGACGGCACTCATGTTTTCATTTATTGTGTCTCCTAACATTTGTCTTGTATTAACTTTCCCAATTCATCCAGTTTAACTGTTTACAATCGCAATTCCCCTTAATGGCTGGACGTAAGACAAAAATTGCGGCATTTTACTTTACATTCCCTACCAACGGTGACGATCTCCGTTTCATTGGGCCCTTAAAGAATTTTGTTGGATTTTACGTGTTCTTTTCTTTTGATTATAGTTACCACGAATATTGCAAAAGGAAAAGATATTTTATGTGAAGTAATAATTGGACAAAGAGGAAACGCCTTCATGTCCGCAATGGCACTCGAAAACACATCAGCCGCCACCGGCACGGCCTGTTCGGCAGCGCGGTTGAGGGTTAAGTGAAACTCGTCCACGTAACGGTCGCCGCCCAGCTTGCGGGCCATCTTTGCCACCTGGCGCAGTTCAAGCCGCGTGCCCTACGGGAGCAAAGTGAGCGTTCAGGAAATGATTCGACGCAAGGGGAGGTGTATGGGAATCCACCTTCAAGCAACCAGCCCCACAGGTCCAGACTGGCTGCTGCGGCTTCGGTGTTGGTGTTGGCGTTCTTAGTTTTGAAAGTGACCATTTGACTTCTATTTTCGCACTGTAAATAATATCGTCCCCTCGCCATACTAGAATATCTACCAAATCCGAGTGCCTGTTGTAGTCCTCAAAAGGCTCCCAGTAAGATACGCATCCTTTTTTTTTTCTGTTTCCTCCGTTCAAGTTGGCAATTAACATATAGATATTGTTTCGGAAGAAAGTACATAGACTTAAAGAAGATTTAACTATGCGGCACTCAGTTAATTGATCGGAAGATTCATGCAATCACAATCTAAGCAGGGACTATGCCGCGCAACTGAAAAGCAATTTCGCGGACATGGCGAATATTGGCGGTGGCGGCGGTGGCTCAGTAACGGCCGCGTGCTTTTTGGGCAAGTTCACAGACGGCTTGAATTGGGCACATCTGGACATTGCCGGCGTTGCCTGGAAATCCGGTGCTCAGAAAGGTGCGACCGGTCGACCCGTCCCGTTGTTGTCTGAGTACCTCTTGTCACGCGCTGGCGCGCTTCCCTGACCGACTCCGTGGCACAAGTTGATTTCTACGTTCTTGACCGGGTCGACGAACTAATATTTGTTCTCATGTCGGCACTTAGAAATTAGTTCTGATCGTCTATTCAGTAGATGTGTCTTGTCGGCGTTTATGATGTGTAGTTTTTCGGTCAGGTAAAGGTTGCAGCGTTTTGTGTTGTTCGTGTAGGAGGTGGCTTGGGTAGCGATAGACCACTTGACGTCATGTTCTGTGCTTTTTTCTTTCAGTTGCCATACGTGCTTTGATAATTCGGTGCAGTTTTAATGTTTTTTGTGAGTCAGTGTTGATTTTTGTTGGGTGAAGCGTTGTTTGAAGGTTTGAGTCCCGGCAGGATATAGGTGGCGCCGCCGCTCACCGCCGAGGGTGGCTTGAAGGCGGTGACCAGCACCCAGCAGAGCGGAAACAGGCAGAAGGCCAGCCAGATCAGCGCGAGGCCGAGGCCAAGGCGGCGCTGGCCCGGGTGGGGCTGTCCGGTATGGAGGCGCGCAAGCCCGCCGCGCTTTCCGGCGGGCAGCAGAGCCGCGTGGCACTGGCCCGCGTTCTGGTGCAGCGGCGCGACCTGTTGTTGCTGGATGAGCCCTTTGCCGCGCTTGGGCCGTCAAAACGTTACGTTACGTTTGTTTTGTTCAACTAACATGCTGTCGCAGTTTTAAACTGCGATCCTGTAATTTACTTTATAACGTAAAACAGTAAAAAACAAAACAGAAGACTCATTTCCTGCTCCTAATATGTTATGATTGTTTTATATTATCCTTTGGTACTTGAAATAAGATACACAAAAGCTTAAGAAAGCTCGTCATATTACAGAATATTATATTTTAACATTCATTTTTTCCTTTTTTACACCCTAATTCATTCTTTTCAGTTGTATATAGTTTTATGCTTTCTTTTACTTTAGGCCTAAGTTTTTTCTTGTAGATTTTCAGCCAAGAACAACCATGCGGTATATATTAAGCACACAACTTACTCAGATTGTCATGGATAATTTTACGTTAATTTTCGTTCCATTATTATAAACAACAGCACAAATTTGTATCTTATTATTTATATGTTAAGTAGTATACCTAAAAATATAAGAGGTAAAACCGAAAGAGTAGAAGACCATTCCTGGAGAAAAGGGGGATACTGCAGTCATTAGAGGACTTTAGTTCTGCTACTTTAATTAACTAAAACCAACAAACATACGCCAATAAACACCATCACTTTGTGCAAATAAAACTATTGAAAGCTTTCAAAATGAAATCCATTTGGTGTTTTGAAGAAACTGAGAATTTCAAACAGCTGAAAGCAGCTGCATAATGAAAAGAGCTATAGAGAACGGTAACCTGTCTTATTTGATAAATCCTTTTTATAATTAAATTGATTAGTTTGTTATTTCATAACGTTATTTGCAGTGACCTATAAGTGTGCAACAGCTATTATAAAAGTAGGGCCCTGGATCAATGTCCAAATCAACTGAAAATGACAATAAAAACAAGAAAATGTGCGAAGCCCATAGTAATGTGCCACATGTATATCCTGCGCTTTATAAGAATTTCTCATCCCCCAGCCTATATGACGACGTGATTTTCCTGCTACAGCGTCGCGGTCATGATATTCCTTCCGAGTGCATGGAAAGGGATTGGACAGAAACCTATAAACCTCACGAGAGCATTGAAGCCGCATGGCTAAAAATATATTCTGACCCAACACCGGAAAATGATCTTTATATGCTGGGTGAAGCACTTAAACAATAATGTTATTATCAATATTATTAACAATAATAACGTTAAGGGAGTGGAAGGTCGTGAGACATGAGACAAATAAATTGTGTACGAGAATCTGCCTACGTGTTTCAATCATATGCTCGTTCAAACTGGCCCACTGTCGAACGGTTGAGTGATCTAGTTGCATGCCCCAAAGCTGTGCTTCCACTGTTAATAAGCTCTTTCTTTGATTATTTGGTTGTTAGAAATTCAAATCACTAGTTTTCCCCAATGCATTGGTATTTCATGCATATAAATCTTGTTCGAAAATTTTGGACTTGAACTTAAAAGCGTCTCTTGCGTTGAGTTGGTTTCCAGCGTTCTTTTACGATTTAATAATTCACGAGCACTAAAATTCATAGTGGAATTTAGAGGGGACTGCCCGTGTCTAGATGGTGAATTTATCGAATGTCTTTGTAAAGCCTGCTGGAGGCTTCCAATGCTCCCGTGACCTGGCCGAGGATTATCAGGAAGTTGGTCGAAATCTTGATAATCACGCTGTAAGTCATAGCCTCGTTGATCAATGGTAGCCAATTCAGGCCTTTTACTGAGTGCCTTTTTGTTAGTTCAATATCCATCTTAACATACCCTGAAAGTTTTAAATTAATAATCTTAAGATATTCTTGAGACATTGCTCACATACCCTTATTTGCAAAGTAATTGCACATTGTTTGTATTGTTTTAGCAACATTCCCCTAAATATTCCCCAAAAAATGATTCATTACCCTTTGCCTCAGTAGAAGTCATGGTTAAAGCACTAGTAGTTCTAGAAATAGTGGCAATATGCACATAGTGTCTTTTGATTAGTTCAACATCCCCCAAACTTCCCAGGTGCTCTACTTCAAACGCACCGGCAAACGCGTCTTCCTGATGGCCCCAATCCATCACCACTATGAGAAAAAAGGCTGGGCGGAGCCACAGATTGTGATCCGGTTCTGGATCATCTCATTGATCCTGGCGATGATCGGCCTGCGGCTGCACATGCCGCAGGAGCACGCCCGGGGACAGCCTTCGAGCCGGCTCGGGTGGATCGCCTTCGCCGGTGTGGGGCTGTTGACCCTGGCGGTGACCAGCGTGGCGTCGGTCACGGTCAGCCAGAACCTGTCGGATTGTATTTGGGGAAATTATGGACGTGGGAGCGGGGCTGGTTGCCCTCCAATGACTTCCAACTCTTAAAAGGGGTACTAGAACTTTTAATTTCCAATCGAATGAGCTTCTTTCGAAGTTTTTACGACAACAGCTTCTATACTAAGATCCCTGCTCAGAAACATAAATTATACATTGTGCTCACATCGCTCTTTACCCAGGCAGCGATATTGCACTTGACTTGACTTAGGTCTCCTGTCGGGTGCTGATTGGCGTAGAGAGTGGAGTCCGCTTCTCCACCTGCTTCAGGCGCGCAGCAGGTGGACCCCGACGCTGCTCGTGCGCGACAGGTCGATCTGATCGGGTCGGAAGGAGCAGAACACGACCAGGCGCTGGCGGGCGCGGGTGACGAGGACGTTCAGGCGCCGCTCGCCGCCAGCGGGGTTCAGCGGGCCGAAGTTCAGCTTCAGCTTCCCGTTGGCGTCGGGCCCGTAGCCGATGGAGACGAAGATGACGTCGCGCTCGTCGCCCTGGATGTTCTCCAGGTTCTTGACGAAGAAGGGATAAAGCGAGTCGTCCCATTTCCTTCGATGAAAACAAAAGTTCAAAATAGCTGAATTTAATTTCCTGATTTATAAAATATATCTTGAACTCCTAATTGAAAAGTAACAAGTTTGTTAGCTGTTCTAAACTTGATAGCAGTTTTACTGGAAAAGTGAAAAAGCTAGCATTCTTGATTCCAGATTCAAAGTAAAAAGAGAATTCTCTTTGAGGTATGGCCTTGTTCGCACTGTATTTCTGTAAGTTTGTCAAACATGATAATCCCATGCAAATTAACAAAACTTTTTCATGTTTGACAAAGTTTGTACTGCAAGGCTGGAGAATCTGAAAACGCATCGCAGATCGCACACTGGAGAAAGACCGTATGCCTGTGAATTCGAACGCTGCAATAAGGCATTTTCAAATGCATCAGACAGAGCGAAGCATCAAAATAGAACACACTCATCTGCGGTGAGTTATGGTTTTATCTTTATAGTTTCCTACAAGACTGACAGTCATTTCAGAAAATTTTGCCTGTATACCATGGGCAATAATGCACCATTGATGTGGTCTATATTATGATCAATATTGTATTTTTACTCACTGTGTTGTTTAACGTCTGGCCAACGAGGTACTGAAACTTTTGAAAAATAATTATTTCTACCAACTTTCTCGCTTGAAGTAAACCCTAACCCTATTCCTACCAAAAACCACGTCCCTACCCAGAACCCTACCCAAAACCCTAGCCCTGCCCAGAACCCTACCAAAAAACCCTAACCCTACCCCAAATGGTATTTAGTGTGGTGAACTTCGAAACTAGCGCCAAGGAGGCTAGGTGTCCTTAAGAAAACATTTCTTGGATGATTTTTAAAAAATTATTTAGGCTGCTGCAAATCGGGCTATAAGGAACTGTAAATTGGCGAGAACTGCCTTTAGCCTGTCCGAGATCCCGCGTCCGGGGGAGGCATCGCCGTGAAGCGCGTGGTGATCGACTTCTGCAACAGCAACACCGTCGTGGCGCTCTACTGGCCCGACGAGGATCGCCTCGAGACGCTCGAGCTGCCCGGCATCTCGCAGGCAGTCGAGACGCCCGCCATCGAGGGCACGCCCGCCACCGTGCACCTGATCCCCACGCTGGTCCACTACCACGAGGGAGGTCTGTGGATCGGAGCCCAGGGTTCGGTCAGATCGACGACTCGCTCAAGACGCTGGAACGTGTTGTGGAGACACAGGTAGGAGACGGATCTGTCATGTACATTCGGTGCTGGTCGCTGATGGTCGATGACTGCCGACAGGACACTTTGCTGCGACTGCTTGGGCGGGTGGCCGTGCCGAGCGTGCAGGCGCTTGAAGCAGAGGCAGCGGCGGCAGTGGCACAGGCACAGGCTCAAGCAGAAGCCGCCGCAGCCGCTGCAGCTGCTGCAGCAGAGGAAGGAAGAGAAGGAGGTGATCACGACTTTACCTGCTCGTTCCACATAGATCTGATCACAGCGATTTACCAGAATATCATTGATTGTCGGATCTTGGACCAAAGGTTCGAGAGGCCCTAACCCCATCACCTCATTTTGAATTTCGGCAATGAGCTGCTCGCGCTCTCGAATATTAAGAGGAGCAGATTCCTGCTCAAGAAGATGCTCAACGAGGGTGCTGAGTTCGTTTTTGAGAAGATCAGGATCGAGCTTTGACACAACAGAAAGGTCAAGCGCTTCAATGACCTTCCGATGCAATTGATGCTTGAGATATAACGGATTGCTTAGATATGGCACTTTTCAGGAGGCAATGGGTGGGGCCCAGCTTTTAAATGTAGCTTATAAGTAGACTTGAGTAAGGTTGTGCTTCCTAGTCTACCTCTGTAACTGTATTTGTTGGATCCATTCAGCATATCTACATCTATTTGCCGACATGGGTATCTTCGGTCTATCTGTAACCCCTTAGGATAAATATGTTCTCAAATATAAATTTAAGAAACGTCAAAAAAACACAAAGGACGTTTCTTTTTAATAAAATCGGAAACACACGGAATTGATTTCTTCGTAACTGACCGTGTGTGAGTCGGTAAAGCCGTTGGAGAATCCAATTTGTAGCCCATCATAAGAGCTAGAGCAGAAAGTAGGTTGTTTTCCTTTTACATCATCAGAGAGATCGTCGGCATTAATAGATAAGAACCATTTAACACGTGCTTGTTTGAATTCTAGGTATCCAGCAGCGCTATGTTCATCTTGATAATGAAGCCTATTTTCTTTGAGGTCAAGGAAAATAAAGTTCAGCATATCAAACATGTGGATACCGATATTGGCGGCGACGCCGTTTACTTTGCTAACATTTTCACCTGAAATGCTTAAATGATCTGCATAATCTAAACCTAGCAGAGCCTTACTTCCCCATTTGCTTTCACGTTCTCCCATTTCCTTTTCTGTTCTCCTTAGTAGAAACTCCATTAAAATGATCCATATAAATGGGGGTAGAACATAACCCCCTGCTTAACTCCTGATTCAATATGGAACCAGCTACTACATCATTTCCTACCTCGCTACCCTCGCTACCCAACGTTCCCTCTTCACCTTCACTTATTCCTAGTTATAGTGACAGGTCCGGGTCGTTGTAGGCCGCGAAGGGGCTCGGCTGCAGCACGAAGGCCGCGTTCTCGGGGGTGCCGTCGTTGAGGAAGAACTGCAGACCGTCTTCCTTGGTGCCGACGAACAGATCCAGGTCTCCGTCGCCATCGATGTCGATCAGGTCGGCTGCGATCTCGGAGTCCGGGAAGAGCGCGAAACCGGCATCTTCCAGCAAACCTGCCACCGGGCTGTCTTCGCCGAGGCGGCGTTCCCAGATCGGATCCTGCGAAGTGCCTACGTTCTCGAAGTAGACGTAATTATGTACCGTACAACACAAATGAAGGGTTAAGAATAATAAAAATATTTTTATCACACCCGTTGAGAATCGAGTTAGCTTGAATAGTTTTCCTGGATTTAATTGTTGGATATTATTACATTCAACTTCTAGAGAGTAGCTAATTAAAGCATTCTAACAACTAACTAAAAGCAATACACCAATACGACTCTAAGGGACCGCGCAGGCAAAAGAGGATTGGTAACGAGTTTAGGGTAATAAAAAATATCTTCGTACCCAATTTTATTGTTGTTTATGTGTGAAATAGCTGAAGCCCTTGATGGTGCTGACATGGTGTTTATCACTGCCGGCATGGGTGGTGGTACAGGTACAGGTGCTTCTCCGATTATTGCTCAAGCCGCAAAAGAACATGAATGCGCCATAAGAATCGGCGTTAATTGTGGTTCTATCGATCCGGATTATAAGGAGCGGTTTGCGCACGACGAGATGGAAGGAATGGTTCAGTGCGCCGTTGATCATTGCGCAATGCTGGATGAACTAGGTTTTGTGGATTATTGCGTTTCATTAAAAGATTCCGACTCGCTTATCATGCGTTTGCCAATGTATATCATCGCCGGCACCTCGGCGCTGGCCATTTCCATGCACTCCATAACTTCAATTGCCAATTACATGCGGATGGGCGTTGACCTTGATTGGCCTTTATTGGGTTTTCTGGTGATCGGCCTTGTGATTGGTTCGGTAATCGGGCCGTTGGCGAGTCGCTTTATCCCCGAGCGCGGGTTGCGCTGGTTTCTTAGTAGTGTATTGCTGATGATTTCATTACGTTATACCTGATTATTCTAGCTTTGTTTGATCAGAAAGCCCTATTCCCAATGTTAGGCGCAGGCCCCACCGGTGGGCCATCGTAATATTTTGGTGGGTCATGGGCCGGACATGCACCTTTCGGCTGACTATACTTTAGATCCTTAATTTCGAAAAAAAAGTGTTTTTTCTCTTTTCACTTTTTACTTTTTTCATGTTAATGACGTCGCATTCAAATGTATCTAAAGAGAAAAAAAAGTACATATTAGTATGGCAATGATGTTATACATTGCGTGAAATGCGTTGTATTCAAACAATAGAATTTTACCTTAATATTAAACATGCCAGGAGCGAGTGAACAGCGAAGACATAGTAACCGTGGAAGAGTTCCGTGACGAAAGCAGCGAGCGAAGCGAAGGAGGAAGCTGGGCCGCAATGGTGGCGAGAAGATGATGCGAGCTTTGGCTGTCAAGGCGCGAGCAAGTGCGGAGGACAACCGAGCCGGCCAGCTCGGCGAGTGAGGACACCCGCGAGCGGACAAAGACCGGTCCCGAAGACGGCGCAGTGGAGGTGAGGAAACGTTGGCGGCGCTTTCGAAAGTCACGGCGGCTCTCGATACAGATGTGTGGTCATCCAAAGTTGGTTTTGCAGGCCGAGTTAAGAATTTGTATTCCGTGTTAGATAGAAAGAGTGTTGTTCTGCCTGACCATGTGAAGTCGTCCTGTGAACTGCTCACAGGCACGTGTTCGTCGGGTGTTTGCATGGTTCGGCGAGTAGTTATGCCTATGTTGGTCTATGCTTTGTTCATGGCTCTACCTTTCCCATGCTTCTGATGCTCACCCCTTTCTGGACTTTCTGGAAGGTGGTTTGGGTAGATTAGTCACAACACAGAAAGATCACCTTGGCTTTTGGATTTGAATGTATGCGGCTGGAGGAGGAGCGTGCGTAGCTGTATTTGCCTCAGGCGGCTTGGTTCTGCGGTGAGTTATTAGTAGCAGTAGTAGTAGACTAGCAAACATAGACCCTATTTGTTCATCTTCCTTTTTTCTACATCAATTGGCTTAGGTCAGGCAAGTCTGATGATTCTTTGCCCTCTAAAGTCTAGAGATGCAAACAATTTTTCGCACAATGTCCTGTATGCATTGCTGTACTGTTCATCCGCTTGCCAAGGAATTTTAAGAAGTTGTTGAGCGGCCAAAACCCTGGGTCAACGCCTGAAAGCCTGGCGCGGTTTTCGCCCGCGTCATCTGGCGCCATCACTGCCTGGCGTCGCCGAGCCGCGCACCGGCAAATCGATGGGTCAGCATTGCGAGATGATGGCGCAGCAGTGGGGCATCACCCGCGAAGCCCAGGATGAGCTGGCGCTCGCCAGTCACCAGGCCTTGGCGGCGGCCTATGACGAGGGTTTTATGGACGACCTAGTGGTGCCGTTTCGCGGTCTGGAGCGCGATGGCATCCTGCGGCCGGACACAACTAAACATATAAAAAGATAAAAATATTTACTTATAAAAATAAATAAAAATTAAAAAAAAATACAAATTAAAAAAAAAAATACACAAAGATAAAGATAAAGGTGTTGCAGTAGGTTGAATACAGTTTCAACAATTTTTGGATATCTAAACTTGAGCTTGAATTAAGTACCAGAAATTGTACATGAACAAAACAACCAGGGATTACTTTTAATCAAGATTCCCCAATCATCAGCACAAAGCATAAAAACATTTGGTGATCATGTCATTTTAACATATAAGCAGTGGGTAAACCCATCCCAGCGTGAAGCGGGGATTGGGATCCTCCTGGCGGATCCTGCTGGCTTCAAGAAGAACCGCTTCAGCTTCCATATAGCGTTTCATTTTACCACGTAAATTTTTATCTTGTTCAAGACCACCGTATACATACATCCCCATGAAATCTAACGGCAGGCAAAAGAATGGCACGCCAGTGACAAGCCCCTTGTTGAGTTTGGCAGAAAATTTTTCCCCTGAAAGCTCAATATCATAGCCGCCATGGCTGGCTGCCCAGGCCCGGACAATCACGGCTAAGAACTCGTCACTCTGGCAAAACTGTCTTTCTAAAGTTTTGTTTATATTTAAAGCTTGTGGTAAACAACATTATGTTGCGCCCCTTTACCCCATTTTTTTATATGATTTTTAACTTTTACAATGAAAAAAAAACAACAAAAAACCCTAATGATTTCGATCACAAACACAGTGACCGTCATCAACATAAATGCTGCTGATATATCTGCTGATGACGGCCACTCTATACATGACCGAAACATTCAGATGTTTTTGTCATTGGTGTTCACTGTCAAATAAAAGACGGAAACGTCAGAATGCCGGCCGCACCGCCCAAAACCAGGACAAAATCGGACTGATTGCGGACGGCAGCAAATTGCTCAAGAAACGCATAGCCGTAGTAGGCGCCGATGTTTGCCATGTCTTCGGCCGGAATACCGTACACGGGATAGCCTCCGTGTGCGGGGAACCAGATGCTGATGAAACTGGCCAACATAGTCAGCAGCAATTAGCCAAAGACCATCGGAGAGGCACGCGTCGGCTGGCGCGCGAACGCGAGATAGGGTGGCAACAAAAGCAGCTGGCGGCTTTACCCTGGTAGAACTGATGATCGTGGTGGTGATCGTGGGCATCTTCTCTGCCGTCGCGCTGCCCAGTTACCGCAACCACGCGATTGAAACCGCGCGCACCGCGGCGGTGGCGGATCTGCAGGAGCTGACCCTGGTCCTGGAACGCGCATTCAGTGCGCAGGGCCGCTACGACAACGTGGCGAGCCCCGGTAACCTCGTCAATCCACTGCCATACAACAACTCCCCGCAGAACGATACTAACGTCAAATACGGGCTGTCACTTTGCCCCCTGATCGCGCCACGATGCAACTCCTTGGGCAAGAAGAAGGCAGCTCCCGGCGCTGGGGCTATGTTGGCTTGCTCGGCGTGCTGGCCGGCATTTTTATACTCTCGTATTACAGCGTGATCGCGGGCTGGACCCTGACCTATATCGTCAAAGGCGGGAGCGGCGTTTTTGTCGATGCCACATCGACTAAAGTCGTTGCCGAACTTGAGGCATTCAAAGCCAATACCGGTCAGATGTCACTTGTACACACGTTGTTTATGGCGCTGACTATTTTCGTTGTTGCGCGTGGCGTTTCTTCCCATTTACTTTGTGAAACCTGATAATGATGATAAACCATCGAAGGGTTGTATTATGGTGTTACCGGATGTGTACTCGGTCCGTGTCTTAACACCCCCATCAGAACAAAAGAAGATTCGATCAGGGGATCGTATTGGATCGATTTGCGATGCACTTGCATCTTCAGGGTATACGGTAGCATTACCAAATATCTTTCGTGATCGACCGTACGATGTTGCTGTTGAACCACCCAGTGATGACGACTATGTCCGACAAGATGTCTTTGCGCCCAAAGGTGGTTATCCTTGGTGGGGTGTTCATCATCTACACCGCAGTCAAGGAAATCGGCCACATGCTGTCGATCGAGAATCTGCACACCGATATCGAAGGCAAGCCGGGTAAATCCGCGGGCCAGGTCATCATGCTGATCGTCACCATGAACCTGATCTTTTCCTTCGATTCGGTGCTTTCGGCCATCGCCATCACCGATGTCTTCGCGGTGCTGGCCACGGCGATCCTGTTGTCGGGCGTCGCCATGCTGGCGCTGGCCGACGGGGTGACGCGCTTTCTCGAGAAAAACCCAGTGCTCGAGCAGCACACACCCCCGTTGGGCGCTTTCGATGCGGTTGTGGCCCGCCTCCCGGCCCTGGGCGTCCACCACCCGCCAGGACCCCAGCCAGAAGTCGAACTCACGGTACGGCCCGCTGCCGCAGACCTCGCCGGGCGCCGCCGCCAGCGCACCCTCGCGGTCCACCGTGACAAACGCCTGGAGGTCAGCTTCCTGCGCGTCGATGCGGTCCAGGCATGCACTGACCAGCGCCTGGGCCGTAAGACGCCCGGCATCCATTTGCGCCAACGCCTCGGGCTCTCACGCATTTGTTGTGTGACGACTTTTTCGGCGGCTCACCGGCGCTCGCCGCCGATACTCCAACTCCATCAACATGCGCACTCAAGCCCAAACCAACGCAACACTCCGCGACTGCGAAATCGGTAATCCACCTCTTCATGAATGGTGGCCCGAGCCAGATGGACCTTTTCGATCGCAAGCCGGTCCTTCACCGACTCGTCGGGCAGCCGTACGCAGGCAATGTGGAGAAAATCGGGAACTCGCGAACCCGTAACATCGGCGTGATGATTGGGGGCCAGTGGTTACCCCACGACGCGGATCATCAATCGTGGCCACACGTTCCCGCGGATCATAGGTGCGGGTTTCAATTTCACCCGTTGGCAGCGTAGAGGTTTCAAGATTACCCGCCTCGTCGTAGGTCAAGGTGGTCACTTTGCTTTCTCCATCCGTAATGGTTTCGACACGATTCAGTACATCATACGTCGACATCTGCGTACGCACTTCTGGAGCACCAACACCTTCAGTGACGGTCAGGATGTTCCCAGCACCATCACGTATGAATTGTGTCGTGTGGCCTTCGCAACAGGTGAATCATTATCGCCAATACGAATGAGATTTGAACAATGGTGTATAAACTACTCCTCGATTACTCGGACAATTCATCGAACATCACTGAATTAATGCGAGGTCAGACTGTTCAGTGAATAAGCTATCATTGGCTCTGATTACCCTTGCCATCAATATTGCATGCATGGATTAGCACTTCGATGCGACGACCAGCTAAACAATGCCGTAGGCCAGCTTGGTTAGGCCTTACCGCCAAGCCTTTCAAAACAGTCTTAATATAAGGTCTCATTTGGAGATGACCACAATATCTAGCAGACATGTTTAGATGGTTAATTGGATTACAACTATCGAAAAGTCATGGGATTCTTTCATCTTTGTTCTTTTGGATCCTTTGTCGTACAAGGACAACAGAGAAAGCTATATAACTGTATTTTTTGGGATCTAGTTGAAAAATTCAAGAGATTCAGACTGTCTTATCGCATACTTGCAGAACAAAAGTACCTGCGGCATGGGTATTTATGAAAACACCCATTTTATGCGGCATGGCTGTTAAGAGACATATTTTGTGGCATGAAGGTTCTTGGACCTCTGTAGGTCTAAATTAATTCGGCATTCCCCTATGAGATAGCCTAGCCCAAGTATCAAATAATTGCTTAATCTAGCTTAAAACGAAAGATTAACGTACCATCATCTAGTTCAGATATTGAAAACAGCAGAACTTGTTTCTCACTAAAACCAGATCCAAATTCTCCCTGGTTGATGTTACGCTAAGCTTGTATAAGAAGTAGAGACCTATATCCTTGAAATTAATACTTCAAAGTCGCTATATTGACATAAGTATTTATGAGGAACCGCAATGGACGACGATGGTGTCGGTGCTGATTGGCGCTTCCATGAACTGCAAAAACGAGTTCAACACGCGGCGCATTTCGGCGACATCATTGGTGGAGTCACGACGCGTCCCAAGGGCGTCGAATTCGTCAAACAGATACACGCCACGACGCTGGTCCACTTCATCGAAAACCAGGCGCAGTTGCGCGGCGGTCTCGCCCATAAAGCGTGTGATCAGTGCTTCCAGGCGAATGACAAACAGCGGCAGTTTGAGCTGTTTGGCCAACGCCTCCGCGGACATTGTCTTGCCCCGCACAAGCAGAATTCGCATTCTCCCCCATGGAAGTCGAAGTCCACATGGACGTGACGCCTCAGGACACCGTCGAAGTCGTTTTGGATTCGACCTCGCTCGACACCCCAACGCTCAACACCGAATCCCTTTAGACCGTTTGCGAAACAGAAACGACACTGGACGTATCTGCGGACGCGATCGAATCAGCGACCGCGGCCATCGAGACTCCGGTTGTTGAGACTGCTGTCGTTGAAACACCGGTTGCTGTTTCTGTTCTGACGGATGAATTCTTTGATGACAACCCCCTTTTCCTTAAGTGCATCTGATGGATTTTAGATAGCCATTTTCTTTGAAAGAGTCAGGCGATCAAATAACAAAACCTTAGGGGTCAACATACCCCCCCCCCAGGTATGAGCCCCGGGCGTATATAAGGTTTAAAAGGGGAGGTAGTCGTATAAACTTTGAAGGGGGATTAAATGATTAAGTATTCAAAGTTCTACCTTCCTTTTTAAGATCAAAAGTGATCTTATGGCAGTTACCTCCCCCCTCCACCAACCCTCTTTTCCCCAAATATATCCGATTGGGAGGAATCGATGGCAAATGCGTTTTCATCGAGACCCGCCCCGGAGCGTGGATTGCAAATCTCAAGCTCGCACATCCGAGCTTGGATTGTTACGTTGTGACTCATGAATTCCCTGCTGCGAATCAGCGCTTGCGTTCTCGCTCTTGGGCTGGGGCTCTCGGTTCTCGGAGCCAATCTCAGTCCCAATATCGTGCTCATGATGGCCGACGATATGGGAGTCTCGGACATTGGGTGCTACGGCGGCGAAATCAGAACTCCAGCGCTGGATAATCTCGCCAGCCATTTTTTTTTAGCAAGGTCATGACAGTGACTAGACTCGCTATTAATTTGACTTAAAAAAATGTTAACGGAAGCTTTGACTTCCGGCTTTCCTTTATTATAGAGGCTCTCTTATTCGCCTACATGCTTTCTTCTCCTTGCTATTAACAACCTGAATTAGCAGCGTATGAGCCGTGGAATCCAATCGAAAGATAACAAGGGAGCAGCATTGCCACTTAAGTTTTCTGCATAGACTTCACAAACCCCAAAAACTTATAATGTAGACACAAAACCTAAATTATGAGTGGGCGATGCCTCGATGTCACCCTATGAAATCGCCTATCCGGGCGGCGCGAACGAGCATTGGAACGCCGAGGCCGGGCAGGTCTGGCTGCAACGCGCGCGTGAAGCCTGGGCCTCGAACCTGTGGATCAACCCGGTGCCGGAGAAATACTGGGACTACACCCATTCTATCGGCATGATCCGCGAGATCTTTGAAGACCGCATGGTGCCGATGACGCTGGACGGTTTGGAACGCGGCATGCGCGAGCTGAGCCGCTAGCCCCGGAACAAGCGGACCCTCAGGCTCTGATATAACTTGCTGTACAGCCTGCAAAATTGCAATGGCTGCCAAAAGTGTTGAAACACTTAGGCCCATTTTTAGCAGCTATGACTAACGAGAATGACCAGCTAAGAGAAGGCGAACCCGGTCTAACGTTGGTTATTTATTACCCACGATGGATATTGATGTGCATTTATTTTAATTTGACATCATCTGACCGTACAGGCTTACATAGTAGGTAATTTGTGAATCAATCAGTTGAGGTCGAAGAAGCAATTTCTCCTCATTTTCAATTTCCAATTTGAATGCAAACCTGTGTCGGACGCAACGGCCGGCCCGGCGACCTTGCCGGACCGATCCTGTTTTTCTGCTCGACAGCTTCCGACTATGTTACGGGGGAGACACTTTTCATCGACGGAGGATACACGGCCAAATGAAAGCGCTCGTTTATACCGCGCCGCATGAATTGGACTATCGGGAGGTCGAGAATCCGCGGGCATCAGGCGACGAGTTTCTCATTCGGGTCGAGGCGTCGGGCAGATGTGGTTCGGACATGCACGCGTTCATCGGCCATGATGACAGGCGGCCGCTGGCTTACACAAGCAATTGAAGTTGAAACCTGGTATGTCTGTAGACCTTACATCTAACGTTGCACTTCTTGATGGCTTGGTTAATGGAGCGGACGGTGTTTTCTATGCATATACTGAGCTTCCAGTACTACTATTGTGGATCCTATTTGAAAAAAAGCGTACAGGTGCTTGTGCAAGAAAGAAATATGAATTTTGCAGGACCAATGACATACATTCTTCATGGACACCAATAGAGAGATAATCAATTCTTTGTCAAGTAAACAGCAATGAGAACCATAAGAAAGGATTGGGTAAGGAAGGTCGGAAGCTAAGTGATGACGAATTTTTTGCCATCAATAGATTTGTCGTTAACAAAACTGAAAGCCTTGGACGGTGGCATGCATTATATGAGAAGGCACGTGATGAAATGAAAAAGTCTAGAGAAGCATATGCACGGGAAAATAGAGCGTCTCGAAAAGGAAGATTAAGATACCCGGATCATCTAGAGGAGTTACCTTTGTCGATGCCAAATTGGTGGTTGGTCCAGGAGATGGAGAAAGCAAAAGAGAGAGGCGAGAAGATATGTTGATACTTTTAAGGAATCCTTAGGTTGATGTTGAGCTAACCCAAAACAAGCTCTGAGCACGGACATTTTCACAAAGATGACAAAGCAAAATCTCAAGGACAACTAAAATTTTTAAGTTATACTTTTGAAGGTATATTGTCGCAGATTTAAAATAGCTATAACTCATTATTCCTTTAGTGTCAATTCTGCTACTGCGATTGCTGTAACTAATACTGCTAATAGTATGAAGGTGAAGCTCATAGGAAATGTAAAGGGAATTTTCTATTAAAAGAAAACCTATCGCATGCAGCACACGACGACGTGGGTGCCGAACTGGTGGCCGCAGGGCGGTGGGATCGAGCCCGTCGTCCTCGCTGTCCCCACCGTCGTCGTCGAGCGCGGCTTCGATCGCCTCGCGCACCTTGCCCTTTCGACCGCCGCAGAAGTGCCCGACGCTGAACTCCGGCGCGCTGTTGACCGCGAGCACGGGGATCTTGGACCCGACGAGGTGCGAGACCCACAGCAGCGTTCCGTCGCCGCCGATGGTGACGATGAGCTTGAAATCCTCGACGAGCGCGTCGTCGAACCCGGCCAGGCTGGCGACGATGCCGGGGGCGTCACGGCAGGAGATCAGCAACGTGGCGTGGGGGCTGGCGGACACGGATCAGGATCCCTTGCCGGGCCGCGGTATGCGGCGGGTCGACGTGTGGGTCTTCTGGCCGCGCTCGATCTTCGGGAGGCCGCGATAGAACTGGAAGCGCGCCTTGCCGCCGATCTTGACCATGTCGGCGTGCTCCAGGGCGTGCACGCGCGTGGCCTGGTCGTTGACGGTCACCCAGTCGCCCTTGGGGCTGACGTCGAGCAGCTTTGAGTCATTTCTTTTATCTCGCTCAGGTCATATAAAGTTGAAAAATTATCTAATTCTAGTTATTTAGATGACGTATCTTTAATTTGTATTTATATTCATTGTACCTTTCTTTGCTTCTATTTCTTTCTCTTATGAATTTCCTTTGAAAATGTTCAGCAGACAGTTGAAATTTTTTGTAAATTGCTTCTTATGACTATCCAAAGTCGATTAAGTCACACTTTGACAATACCTAAAAGCAATTTATGGTGCAATCTATCTCTTCATAAATTTAATCTTTTGACCACCTTCCAATCTTTCTTTCCATTTCTAGTTCAACGTTTCCACATAAAAGTAAGTTGAATCATACTCTCTACATACTAACGCTCATCAGCCTACTTTTCCAGAAATCATTTAGTAAAATCGTAGCTTTGGTAAAATTCATCCAACAATGGTTAAGACTCCCTAACAGCTATCAATAAGTAACCAAAACGAAAATATTTTTTACAGCACAAAATTGAAACATCCCCTATCTAATCACGTAATAATAAGAAAAAAAATCATCGCTAAAAACATACATGCAAGACTCACTTTCATGCTTTCTACCACTTAAGGGTTTCGGCAATCGACATTAATTTAGTTTTAATACTATTAGCTTACTTCAACAGAGACAATATTTTGGCGGTAAAAACAAAAACTCCAAATTCCGTTAATGAAAAAAATAAGCCATCTATATATATATTTAATTTCTCTATGGGCGTAACCACACAACGAGAAAACAGAATAGAGGTCTGATTTGCACTAGCTTTTACTATTTGTTCCAATTTTTATTGTAAAATAGTACAAATCCAAATTAGCTTTATTATGGTCTTTTCACTTTCGTCTTTTGTTGTGTAACGCTTTTTTATTTTTGTGTTGTGTTTTTATGTGTTTTAGGTGTTCTGTCTAGTACTTTGTTTCATTCCACTGTGCTTTTATATGTTTTAACTGTTCTGTCTAGTTCTTTCATTCCATTGTGTTTTAAGTGTTTTAACTGTTCTATCTAGTTCTTTTTTTCATTCCATAATACCATCCTGACGCTGAGGACCAGTGCCAGTTTCGGCCTTTCTTACGCCAGGGGGAAAATTTTTAACTTGTACCCCGCCCCCTGATCCTGCATCGACCAATAGGTCAGCAAGCCACGCTCGCCCTCCACACTGTGGAAGATGAAATAGGCCATGACGGTAAATGCAATAACCGGTGCGACGGCCTGTTTCATGCGACGAAAGACCGGAGAATTTGACGACATTTACTATTGCCCCTTGCGCGATCACGCGATTATGGCGACGACACAAACCATTCCGGGTTCATAACGTACAAATAACATACGTTATTTCCTTTGCCTTTCAGACACATAGCATCAGACATGCTTGCAAACCCGGCAACATTACCGTTCTTAAGTTTCTTAAGATCCTCGTCACCAATATCTTGCCAACTGAGATCTAACCACCGAATTTGTTGTAAATAATCTAAGGTGAATTGAGAAAATCGTTTCCGATTCAGCCCTTGCAACCAATCTAAAGTGCCCAGATACAGTTCTTTCTGCAAACCCTTCAAACTCTTCACCATTGTATTCGGTGATTTCATCACCAGGGCGGACCCCATTGGCATAGAGTTCGGATTGAGGGTCCATCCATCCAATCAAACGTGTGAATTCTCTAAACGATTTTTCACCACATTATAAGTTTTACTTATTTGCAAAGTCAAGAGAAATTCACACCATTCCCCGTACGCCAGGAAATATGAGGTGTCGGCATTTTGAATCGCCCACAGCCTCCCACCTAGTGACGTGGGCCCGAATTTTCCGGCCGCTTTTGAATTGGCGGAAAGGTGAATAACGTTTTGGGAACCGTTGGCCGGGTGCCATGCTTGCATCGCGAAGCAGGGCAAGCATGCCGGCGCCGTCAACGGTGCGCCGGTCGAGGAAAAGTTCGGAATCGATCTTGTTGGGCACGATAACGGGTGATTTTTGGACCTCAAATTCTGCCAGGTTAGAGTAAAATCACTACAAATTACAAAGAACAAGCCCAATCACCAAACTTTGTTGAAAGCTGTCAATATTACGACATCGAAAGCTGCCAGGAGTACGATGTCGCAAGCTGTCACTCTCGAGCCGCTTAAGCTACAAAGACTGACTCTACCTATTCAACTCGCTTAATTTAAGGCAACGTAAGCAGTCATTTAATGCCAGGCTTCTCGCTTCCAACATAATAGCTAATCGTGTTATTTCGCTTTTTGGATCTCGCCCTCGCCGTCGAGCAGTCGCGCCGTCGGGCAGCCCGCCTCCATGTCGACCACGTCGCCGTCGATGCCCCAATACAGTGTGAAAGGCGGGCCGACCGGCTGTTCGCCCTGGCCCATGACGCAGCCGAATGTCTTGCCGAGCACCTCGGCGAGGGTCTTCTGGATGTCTTGGAGCTTTACCTGGCGGCGGATGCCGACCATGGGCTGGGCCTGCAGGTCGCGGACTTCGATCTCGTAGGTCATGGCTATAGTTGGGGGTTGTAGAGGCGGCCGTCGCCGGCCTCGGTCCAGCGCGCAGGCTCCTTCAGGAAGTCGATCAGGTCGCCGAGCTGCTGCTTCGCGTCGTCACAGCCCCCCACGTCTGCGAAGGTGACCTTCGAGTCCTCGACGAGCCGCGCGCGACTGTTCTTCAGTGCGAAGATGTTGTTGGCGCCGCCGGTGGCGTTCTTCTTCAGGAAGTAGACGAAGAGCGACACGAGCACGAGCAAGGGAAGGACAAGCACGCGCGGGAACCGGAACTGAAGGAGTCTACGTGGCGACCGGCCTTCTGTCCGTTTGTACTTTTGTCAGTTATGCTAATGCTGAATATGTTCCGAACGCATATCCTGCTGGGCCTGCAGTAGCGCAAGGGAATACACAAGGAGGTGAAGAAGCTGGTCCAGATCCTTATGGCATGGCAGGAGGTCAGATGGGGGCCAAAATGGCACCTACTCAAGGCTATGGTGCCTCAGCTTCAATGCTCGGTGAGTGTACTTTTTGTTGTCTGTTACTCTGTCCGCATTTTAGTTGACTTGCCAATTGCAGCCAAATCCTCGCATCCAAGACGGTTTAAATGATTCGAGGCCAGGTGCACCGCCAGGGACGACGATGAACAAGCAGTATCCAGCTGTATCGCCGGTCCGTGGGAATCGAGAATGTGACAGATCCGGCCAGCCGTCAGCCCGCGCAGCCCGCTCAATTGCGCGTAGCGATCGATCTCCCGATTGTCCGTCGCGTAGATCCGCTGCGAGGAGTAGTCATCCCAGTACTGACCGACGAACACGCCGGTCTTGCCGCCTTTCAACGTGTCGGGGGCAATGCCGGCGTTCTCCAGCGTCTCCCAGCTGACCTCCATGACCAGGCCTTAATCCATTAGCTCCTAGTGTGTTTTCAGACATTTTCGGGATATGTTGTTTCAAGACAAGGGGCGTGAGCTTTCTGGGACCTCGCCTTCGTCCCCCACCTCTTCCCGGTCCGCAAGCACTGATTGGATTCATAATAGATAAGTATATTATAAATAAACACCAAGGAAGTTTCATTGTTTCAACTGTGCGCACAATTTTAAACTTGAATAACCTGTAATTCCCTCATCACCACAGCCACAAAAAATCACTTAGCTTTGAACCTGACTTCTAAAATGGACACCGTGACACTGCAATAGCCAATCACTGCGCCAGGCGGGCGGCAATACTGGCCATAGCAACGATTGGACGTCCCGGCACCGCAGCCATGGTGCCACCGGGACATTCCGTCGGTTTCATAAAGGGCCCCGCTGGGCTTAAGTCGCAGAGCCACCCACTGTCAGGCCGCCCATCAGCACCGTTGGCTGACCAACACCCACGGGCACCCATTGGCCCGCCTTGCCGCAGTTGCCCATGCCGGGGTCCAGCGCCATGTCGTTGCCGAGCCCGCGAATCTGCTGGAGCGGTCAATTCATGCACGAGCGCGGTACCGATTGAAGTTGCAAACTACAGCGTATTCGATCAGTGACTAGTATTGTGAGGCTGCGGAAGGACTGTCCAGGTCCGACTTTCGATATTTGTTGATCAATGTTCGTGCCGCATTGCTCAACAACAGGGTGTCGACTCCGACTCCAACAAAATTTGCCCCGCAATCAACGTATTGAAGGTTGGTGGTCGTTTTTCTCAAGACAATATGCATCGTGGTGGCAAAACTACTTTGCAGATCTAGAAGATAGTTCAGTGCTCGAGGTGTTTCGCCCTTTTGACGAACAAGGATTTAGCCTGCAACAAATGTCACCGGTTCAATTCGGCGGGAGGTGAGATCGGTCGCGATTTGACGAACATTCGGACGAACTTTGATCGCAAACGTCTACTGGATTCCATTCTGAATCCGAGTGCAGCCATTTTGGTTGGCTACGAATCGTTTGTCGTACTAACCACCGACGGCGCTGTCGTGTCCGGCCTGCGGCTATCGGATGCTGATCCCGTGTTAATCAAAGATTCCAATGGCAAACTGCATTCCATTGCGCTGATGATTCTGGTTAAATAGTTTTAGGAAAATTAGAAAATATTGAAACTTTAGAAGCCAGAATGAGAGCTTCTATTAATATTTAATAAACTTAAAGATAATGGCATATTCTTAACCAATATAAAGTTTAATTACCTAATCGTACTTATCCTGCTTTCTTGATATCAAGATTCCTCTGTCTAGTAATAACCCTCTTATTGCCCATAAAAAACAAATTTCTAATGATAAAGGAGACGGGCAGGGGGTTCACGCTTCTGTTACTCAGTTAAATAGATATGTTTTCGGCGAAGTGATTGGAGTTTTCTCTGGCTGGGGCACACCCGGTGTTTACATCGGTTCGGACGACGGTGTCCATTGGACTCATTTGAACAAGTCTCCCGCTAAACTCGGCAGCGTGTGGGGCGCGGCTGGTGGAAACGGAGTTCTACTGACGAGCGCCGACCAATGGCGGGGCGTGACAAGTTCGGGCGAGACCTTCTCGGAGTGGAACGCTCACAAAGTGATGCCGTTGCTCGACGGCGGCAAAACCCACCACATGATTAGCGGGTTCGGCGATTACGATGGGGTTTTTCACAATGGCGACGATGCGCAGGTTCTGATCGATCGCGGTTGCATCCCCCCTGACCTGCCGGTCCATATCGTCTCGGGCTCAGGTGTGGACCTGGCCCAGTTTCCATCAACACCGCTTCCGACGATAGGCAACGGATTGACGTTCCTGATGATCGCCCGCCTTGTCGGCTACAAAGGCGTCCGCGAGTATTGCGAAGCCGCTCATAGCCTGAAGCCTCAATATCCAGAGAGCGAATGGTGTCTTGTCGGTCCGGAAGAATCAGGGCCGGCCGGATTGCCCCGGTCACCTCCTGCCCGTAGAGGGCGAAGTTCTCCGACCCGACATCCTGCGAGGCCTGGATCAGCAGAGCGCCTGACCCGCAGGCGGGGTCGCAGATCGTGTTGCCGGGCTGCGGTGCGGCGAGCTTGGCCAGCAGGCGGGCGAACCGGGAGATCGTGGGGATATCCTGCGAGCCAGCCTTGCGGACGGTGACAGGCTCCGAGGCGTCGGACATGTTACGGCTCCTCGTCGAGCACGTGACCGAAATAGGCTCCCCCGTCGGCCATGTCCGTTTCCGAGTAAAGGTAGTGCTTTCCTTTAAAACTTTACACACTTGGCAGTTTCTTTTGCCCCCGCACTTTTTGCACCCTTTCCCCCCATTGCCTTCTTTATCTGGCAGTCGCGCTCTAACTAAATGATCCTTAAGTGTTTTAGCACTCCTAAATGCCACCATAGGTACCTCGGGAAAAATTGCTTTATGTTCCTCGTCAATTTTAAGGATATTATAATTCTCTTTTATGATTTTGTGAACTCTGGAACTAAGGGCAGGATGGTAAGGTAAAACTAATGTATCCCTTGATGTAGATGTGTAGTGATTCACTAGCTGAAGCAAGAAATAAATGAAGAGAAAAAAAAATCGCGAGCACAAGCACTTTATTGCACATACCGACTTTTAGTAATAATTCTTTAGTTCTTCATCTACCGGTGCAATAACCTATTTCTAATTTTTAGAGAAATGGTAGTTGTACATGAATTCTGTTGCTCAAATGTAGAAACTGGTTTTAGCAATGCTTTGTTACTTGAACATTAGATTGTTAAAGATTTCATTCTTATTTCTAAACTAATCATTAAGCAGTGCTGGTGTGTGGTGGCAAATGAATTAACTGTAAATTCATTGACTCCGGTCACGATATGAGAGGTGTTCCATTCACTCCAATAAACAAGACTATTATTGTGCAGAAGAGATTGATCAGGCGGGTTCCAAGTCGATTCATAGTTGCCTTCAATGATTGGATTCATTGAGTTGGCTGCAGCATTCCATGAAACAGATCCATGAACAATCTGATCATTTGTTTTACCTCCCTGATGACCGCCAATCATTTCTGCGATATCAATGTTACCTACAGTTGGCCAATAAAAGTAATGCCGTCCCACTCCCAGGTATCTCCCAGCGGGGCGATGGTGCGCCCGGTCGTGGTCGCGCCGCCGAACATGACGACAGTGGATTCGACCCCGCGTTCGTCCATCACCATCTGCGGCTTCAGCAACTCCAGTTGCAGCCGCAGCGGGCGCAGTTCCTCTCGCAGCATGAAATCGCGGTCGGTGAAGGCCAGCCGATAGGCGGGAGACCGCGTCTGCGGCGTGTCGGGAATGCGATCGGCGCGGGCCGCGTCCTCGTCGCTGTGCGGAAAGGGGTGGGCGCGGTCCATGATGCGTGAGTTTGGATTTACGGATCGTGAAGTTGATCTGATTGCTAGGTAATCATTCGCCTGGCTCAATCTTCCTGCAGCAGCAACCGTTGTTCATCGACCAGATGCAGTTGGATGAATTCCACCGCGCTTTCGATGTCACGCAGAGCAATTGCATTGAAGAGGGAATTGTATCGCCGCTGTGATTCCTCGATTCGTCGTGGAGAGTAATGCCGTTTCTGTTGTGCAGAGCGAAAGTTTTGCCGCCGCGCCTCCATCACCAGTTCATAGCAAGCAACCCTTGTTCAGCAGCTACGCCGGGGAGTCGATTAAAGTCGGCGATGACGAGCTGCTGCTGATGCGGGAGGACGACATCCTAGCTGTCATCGACTAGGACCTTCCCTCTTTCACCGAATCCATCTCGGCGAGCGGTTGCTTGCCTTTCCAGGAGAAACACATGGCCAAAATCATTGCATTCGATCAGGAAGCTCGCGAAGCCATCCGCCGCGGCGTGGGCATGCACGTCGCCGTCCCACTCCCCGAAGTAGACGACGCCGTCGACCACCGACGGCGTGCTCGTGAGGTTAGCAGCAGCAGTAAGGCTCCTGCTATTAGTTCTGCCATTATGACTGGTACGGATCAGAAGACGAGAGCCCGGAGCGGTTATCGTTGTTTGGAAGAACAGCAGTCGCTGATGTTGGTCAAGACCACGCCGACGACGAAGGGTCTGTCGCAAGAGCCGACGGCTCATCGCCGTCACAAAAGAGGTTGTCACGGCAGAGGTTGCCATGGTGAGTGTAATCTAGTAACAACAGCTATACTGGTACCCAACCCAAGCAATCGTATAGCGATAAAAACAGGATGCACGCCGAGCTCCGCCTCCAGTTCCGCAACACAGGCCGCGGCGCGGGCCGCCGTGCACGAGATGAACAGGGCGTCGGCGTTGGTCGGCTCTTGGCTCAGCACGAGCTCGAACGACTGCACCGCACCCTGGTCATCACCCTGGAGATAGCACAAGAAGCCCAGCTGGTTGTGGTACTCCAAGATCGCCGGGGCGAAGGTGACCGCCGCGCGCACGTGGGCCAAGGCCTCGTCGTAGCGCTGCTGCGACAGGTAGGCCTCCGCAGTCGCGCGATGGGTGTGCGCGGAACCGCATGGACTTGCGCCAATACGACCCAGAAAACTTTTACGACGAGATGTTCAGCGGCAAGGGGACGCCGCGCCCGGGGGCCTCGCTGCTGGTCGAGAAGATCCAAGCGCTTTCCGACGGCGAGTTGCAGCAGCGGCAAGAGGCGGCCGAACTGGCCCTGCTCAACATGGGGATCACCTTCAACGTCTACGGCGAAGAAGCCGGCACCGAACGCATCCGGGGCAAAGAGGGACAAGCCCTCCCCGATCGCCCGCGGCGGGTGGAGGTAGAGTCCCGCAAACTCATGCCTCAAAACTTTAGTATATTCTTAAACTTTTTTTTCAGGTTTCAAACCATTTTGGTCAAATTGACGCAAACAATATTCTACTATCGTTCTCTAACCTCGACCTTGATGCAGTACAATGTGAATCATACCGGGTTGGTAATATTGAAAATGTTTACCTAATTCTAATGCTGACACCCTAGCACAACCATTCAAAACTGCAACAAACCCCGAAGCATCGCCACCCCCTCAACAAGAGAATATGTGAGTTAAGTTTGAGCACAGGGATGCTTAAGTTCTCCTGGCAGCTTCCAACGTGGCAGCCACGTACCGTCAGTGCCTTTTGCGGTAACCAGGGGAGCGGCATCTTGAAGTCACCGCCATGCAGACCAACAACGACATAGCGTCCGGTCTTCACCAAAGCGTGCACCGCCAGTCGCGACGTGGCCGGAATTCCAACGGTATCGAGGACGGCCAGAAGACGATTGCCGGCGATACCTCGCAGATCCTCAAGGGCATCATCGACACGCTCTGGGTCCGGGTAGGACCCACGCGCAACCTGCTGTCCCATACCTATCGTACTTCGAACTCGAGCGTGATTTCACCGTTGTTGTCGCGCGCACGGGCGACCATGCGCTTGAGCCCTTCGAGCCCCTTCAGCGCCTCTGCCTGGTCGCGGTTGCGGATGCCGGAAAGCTCCGCGATCACGCCACCCTTGGTCGATCCGGTGACGCGGAGTACGTGGTATATCGCGGTGGCGTCTGGCGGCGTGTGGAATACCGAAAATGCGGGGACCACTTGGAAGCCTATTTTCGATAGCTACGGCTCATATTCGCTAGGTACAGTTGCTATCGATCCCAACGGTCTGTCACCCGTCATTTGTCTTTGTGGCTATGAAACTGGTTTTCTTAGAGCTTACATTCAGCAAACTTGTCGAGTGTGTTTCTTTTTGTCTCCTTTTTGACCCTGTTCTTTCTGACTTAGATATTATCTTATAGAGCTACAAACATGGGGAACTGGTATTTTTCTTTTTTTTTTACAGAAATAGGAGACATATGCCCTAAAATGGGATAACTTTGAATTCGTTCGGAGATCTTGAATCCAGGTTCGTATCGAGGATTTTTTTGGAGGAGAAGGGATTTACTGTTGGTGTTGCAGGAATGGCCTGTCGATATAGGTCTATTTACAAAAAGTGAGTTCAGAAAACTCTTTGGACAACCTAAGTCAAAGCGGCGATACCTATGTCACAGTTGTGTTGATGCAGGCGACACGCGCTTTGCCGGGTTGGAAAAGCCTGAATGCGGGACCGCCTACATTGGTGCAACCGGCAATGTCGTTAACTGCATAAAGTGCGGCGCGACTTTCGCGGTCGAACGGAGATCTTGCCGCGACTGTGCAGGCAACGTTATCGGAGCCAATGGGGACGATGACAAGACAATACGGTCATGACACGACAGCTGGCCGCCCGTTTATCGCAAGCAATGAGTTCATTCCTCCAACGCACCTGGGCACACCTTGATTGGAGTCCCTGGGTGCCATTCACAGCTTCGACACGTGGTTTTGCCGATATACCTGCGATTCAGGTGTCTATAGAGTGCGGGTCGCCGATACCGAAAGGCTTGCCTACATCGGCCAGACCGGTTCCCCGCTGATTGGTGGCGCGGCGCTGTATCGCGAAGCGCTGCCGCTGGCGCAGATCCTGTACCTCTTTCTTTGATGCTTGGCTCCGGTCCTTTACTTATATAGCTACTGAATAATAATAGAGTTAAGATGCTATTGACTTGTTAACAATAACCCACTAGATGACCTCTGAAGCTGAGAACAAGGGGTAGGCGAGGCAGAGAATAACTGGAAGACCTATTGACTTGGTCACAATACTCGGGGTTCAGTTTAGAAAGGGGCGACTTCTTTGTTTGCAGTAAGCAAACAGCAAGGCAAGGATCCAAGTCTGTGATTATATCATGGTCTGCTAACAAGCCAAAAAGTTGGTCATCACTGAACCATTTTTCCTTTGCTTGCTGGCACATACTCTTGATCTTCTTGTTTAGAGTTTTGTATTCCTGGCTAGTTCTAGGCTGGATCTGTTGACGGGCCTTCATAGCCTCTAGTATTTCTTCGGTCATCCACTCCTTCTTTTTTCTCGGTTTTGCAGGGATGTGTTCTTCAGCGGCTGTTGTCAGAGCTGTATGAAATGTCTCCCATTGAGAATCATGTACTTCTTGCGATAGTTCTTCATATTTGTTTCTGACAGCAATCGAGTACCTTGACTGTTGTAGTTGCCATTGCAGTTCATGACAGAGCACTTTCGCGGCATATTGTATACAGAATAACTTAGGCACTAAAATGCATTACTCCTAGAATATCCTTATTGCTGCTGTGTACAAAAATTAGACTCATACGTGGTTAAAATGAAATAACTTATCTTCTTATTCCAGTAGAAATGTTGAATCGTTCCCTTCCTTTTTCCTGGCTGTGCACGACTCGTGAGTCACAAGGATGTGCTTAAGCAGTTCTACTATAATTGCCCTTTCCTTACTTTCCTATTCCATGTTCCTAGAATTGCTCTCTAGAAGGGGAGCTCTTTTGTGATTCTGTCACCCCGATGAAACAAATAACATTACAGCTGCTCGTCCTCGCAAGGCTGAAAACGTTGCACAACCACGACGCCAATTGCTTAAGATCGGGGTTTTCCCTTACGTACATCAGTCACGTAACCTATAATCTTTCTGTAAGTTGCTTATTTAGAGAATCAATATAATTGACAAAGATTATTTTCTTTTATTAGTTGAAAGAATGAAATTTCTGTTGTATTTACCCAAATTTAAAGACATTCTCTCACATGACTCTGCAATTAAATGCAAGGTGTAGGACTACAACTAACCGAAAGTTGCTTTTCGCCCAGATCAGTTGTAAAGTATGTTGGCTCAAATTTAACAAATATTCTTACCCCACCCCTACCCCTCTATGTTTATTTTCAACGCTTTCCTCGCTTAAATCCCTTTGTTTGTACTCACCCCCTTCTCCCTATCAAGTGTGCTTGCTTCATGCGTGGTCCCATTATCCTTCAATTATCAACACTGATATTAAACTTGAGATATTGGGCTTCAGCTCTTCCATGACATGCCTTATTAGGTTTTCCCACTAGCAAACTAATCTTGATTGTTTAGCTGAAATTGGAAATTTTGGTAATTAAATATACATTGCTTGATGACATGTCCAGAAAGGGGCGTGAAAGTCATAATAGTTCTAAAACAGTACTCATGTTTACTTAATTTTAGGGTGTGGGTATGGGTAATATACATGTTCTTATATTTTTAAAGTCTTTTGTTTGGAAAGTAAGCATTTCAAATATGAGGTAATTGTTACAGTAGATGATCAAAAACAGGGCATACTTGCAATGTCCTGTGGTGTATTGTTCAACGTGTAAAGCCTTCCTTCTTTGTGTCCAATTGAAAGAACTTTACCTTGAAAGTGAATGACACACCTATTGTCAATAAATCTCACTTCCGCTCCGCGATCGGTCATCGCTGACAATGACATCAAATTGCTTCTTAATTTGGGAATGAATAAAACATCAAGCAAAGTCAAATTAAAAGGATTCTGTCCATTATACACTGAAACTCGAATGTTTCCTTTACCATAAGCAAATACCTCACTGTTGTCAGCAAGTCTAACGGGACACAAATGACGACCGGGACACCGGGACACAAGGAATATAAATGACGCCCGGGACACTCAAAGAGAAATCACAGACTGGGACACCGGGACACAAATGACGACCGGGACACAGGTAATATAAATGACGACCGGGACACAGGTTATTGAGATATATTACATCAGGAATATTGAGATAGGTTGGAGTTGGTTTCAAGATTTGAAAACTTTCACTTTAGGTATGACGCGAACTTACGCTCTCTTCTGATTAATAGCTCGGTACTAGCTTTAGGAAATACCGGAATTCTTAAGGAACCGCAAACCAGGAGATTGTCTTACAGAAATATCAAATAATCAGTCGTGATTATTTGCAACAAAACCAAAACAGCATCTCTTGGTTAGACTATAAGTTTCCTAAGATGTTTTCATAGACAATTTATGATTATTGGTTGGTATACGAAGTATTGCATGAATCGAAAAACTGAGAGTGACGAAACTTTTCACATAACAATTACCTCACCTGATGTTCACCAATGATGATATTGTTCAAATATGTACTACTACTTTTGGATAATAACTAGAGACTTCTGGCGAATTTACACCAGGTCTATGGAGAAATGGAGCTGCTTGCAATTTTGCAGAATTGGAAATTCCTTCAAAGGGACATAACGCTAGCAGAAATGCAAAGGAAATCAGAGAAACGTTCAAGGAGTACTTTTGTAATGAGGGAGCTATCCCATGGCAATGGGGAAAAGTTTAGCTCTAATACTTAATAACGGAGAAATAGTACAGTGTTATTCCAGCATGGAGTACATTTATAAGTACGACTAAGCAGAATATTTTAGCCCCCTAGAAGGTAGGGGCACTCACATTCCATCGTGCACAACGCATTCTCATTATATTCAAATAGTGTATGTATGCAGAATGGCACTACTGAAATACTCACATTCCATTGTGCACAACGCATTCTCATTATGTTCAAATGGTGTATGTATGCAGAATGGCACTATTGAAATACTCACATTCCATCATGCACAACGCATTCTCATTATATTCAAATGGTGTATTTATGCAGAATGGCACTGTTGAAATACTCACATTCCATCGTGCACAACGCATTCTCATTATATTCAAATAGTGTATGTCCAATTCAAAGCAGACAACATCTATAAGCATACAATGTCTACCAACGTACTGAATAAATTAATTATAGTGTGATTCCGATCACGTGAGTGTGGTGCCTGTCAGAAAAAGCCCTCTTCTTCCCCATATGCTGCATAACCATAGTCTTCGTACTCTGTTTTAAAGATAGAAAGTGTGAATGACTGGTAAATGAAAAGCTTATCGAAAGAAAGGCTAAGGTGTTTAAGAGATGCCCGAATGCAAACTTCGTAAGAGAAAATTCACAAAAAGTGCTCCCACTCTTTCTAAATCAATGTCTACATTTCACTGGAGTCTGCTGCCTATTGGCTTGTAAAATCGCTTGAACTCTGTATATAGCTAGTAATTAAATACAAGATATATATGGGGATCTTGTAAACAAATCTGTTCTGCCTTGTTGGATCCTCAGGGTCCCTTGATTGCACTAGATAGCATCTGAGTGTCGTCCCTGACTTGAAAATAGCACGGATTCTCTGCTTCTCTGAATAGTGATGAATGCCATCGCAAGACTGTCGTAGATCTAAGCTCAGGAGCAGTATCTGTTTTACTTTGCGATTAGAGGTGTCACCATTTCCAACAGCTCATAAAATGTAGCTGTGTCCATCCGCAACATTTTTCTATATGATTCGATGTCCTCCAAGGCTAGCTCTCTTACGAGGTTTTCATAATACCCTAATTCTTTCCTTCTTTGTAACCAATCTCGAACCCATATCTTACGTTTCTTCTTCCTCCGAGTCTGCACCGATGCTAATACTACCGTCGCTGCCGCTACAGCCTTTACTTGATCCGATTTCTTGAAAGTCGACATTTTGCGATAAGTTTTACCGTCATGTTTCTTTTTGAGAAAGATGTTTGGTTCTTTTGTAGCATTTCCTCTGTCTCCAATACCTACATTATCCAAACCTACAGCCGATATTGGACATCCTTTGACAAATGGCTGCTGTTGTTCATGTTTCTTTTGGAGAAAGATTTTTTCTTCTTTTGTAGCATTTCCTCTGGCTCCAGTACCTACATTATCCAAATCTACAATACATCGGCTCAGACAATTCTCCATGTACATCACCTACATTGAGAATTGTCTTAGCCGATATTTTACATCCTTTGACAAAATAATATTGACCATTTAACCACACTGGAAAGTAGTGTCAAGGTTGAAGCCTTTGGCGGACAACAGAAAGAGTACGGCTAAATTCTATCGATCGGATTCTTTTTTCATATTACCTCTATTGATTATTGCTGATTTAAAGTAATGACACTAATGATATTGACCATTTAACCACACTGGAAAGTAGTGACAAAGTTGAAGCCCTTGGCGTACAACAGAAAGAGTTCGATTCCATTCTATCTATCGGATTCTTTTTTCATATCACTTCTATTGATTATTGCTAAATATTACAAAGATATGTATTCCTAGATGAGTAATATGGTATAATAGAAACTTACCGTAAAACCTCCTTCAACTTTCCGAAGTCGAAAAATTCCACCCTCACAAGGGTGTCCCCCTCTTCCATATTAATAATCACCCTGAGGGGATTATTGAAAATCCTCTAAGGTTGTCTGTTGCTCTTCACGAAAAACACGATCATCTTGGCAACTGAGATTTCATCCACCTCAACAGGGTTATTTAACATCTGATATTCTAAAGGTGAGCGTAACTACAATGCGTTCATTCCTGGGAAAAGTAACACCAATGCTGATGCCCTCAGCCGCCAAGCTGCAGACAGAGGAGAAAATCCTTCATCCAGCACAGAAGAAGTTGCTGACTGCCTGGCCAATGCCTGTCAAGTTACAGCCCTCCCAAGAACACTTCAAGAAAAGCTGCACAGTAGTGGAGTGATGATGATTTCAGCCAACCAAGACGAAATTCCAGTCACTTCTCTGCCAGCATGGGACCTGGAAGATGTAGTGAAACTGCAGAATGAGGATGAAGTCCTGAAACAATTTCTTGTCTGCTTTGTAGGGTTACATTCCAGTGCACAATCACCTATCCTTCCTACATCTATTTCTAGGGTGTCAATTTCTTCCTTATTGTTCCAGATCACACCTAACACTTTTGTTAAGCCTTCTTCCTCTTCACATGATCCTAAGGTTTCCTTCGTATAGCTTTGATCGTCAACTTCAACAGGTTGTGCCTGTGGCTTACATTGACCTTCAGAGGCTGAAATTACTTTCTCAAGACTTGTACTATTTGTCTTCCATTTTCTCAGAGTAAAGCCTCCTTCTTTCATTCTGCAGTGTAAAATTACGACGAGGCGATGATGGTAGAAAACAGATAAACACCGTATGTTGCTCTTGTAACTACATTCCCTAAGCAGTAGACCAGCCAAAAAGCATTAACGGTAGGCTGAAACTGCTAGATAAATTTCATTTGCAAATTGCCTCTTAAATATGCCTGACGAAGACAGGGTAAACATAATAGCTTCTAAATCTAACTCCTAACTTAACTCTAGTGTGTTCATCATACCGCAGTGTAAAATTGGGACGTGGCCATGATGGTAGAAAACAGATAAACATAATAGCAATACCTAGTTTGCGTGGATGATTGAGAAATACTGTTACTAATGTAGGTAAATTAGTGATGAGGAAATCGCTCCGATACATGAAGATAATACGATTAACTTAAGACTTGCCTCATCGAAAATCAATGCTAAATTTACCCCCGTTACACTCTCCCCCACTTTTGCTGATCATACCCTTATGTCAGCTAAACAAATAGAGAAAGTCCAGTCTCTTGTCAGCGAACGGCTGATTTGGGTAAATTATAACGATTGCTGTGTTTACCAGCGGTTCCTCGAAAGTTATCCGTTACATTTTATCACGTTTAGTTCTTGGTTTTGTAAATGCACAGAAATCGGATATAAAAGCAAAATTTAAATATAAAAACTTTGCTTTCATGGCAGAAGCTATGCGGTGGAGGGTTCTTCAAAGACCGTTCGATCAACATATTCTACTCAAACGAACGTGATAACAGCGGTCTCTTTCGATTTCCTGGTGGTTTAGTGAACTCCGTCTTTAAATGTCAACTGATGAATTTGGTATGACTTCAGGCTTAAAGTAAAACATTTCTTTACCAATGATATGGAAAATCATAACAAGCAAAGATCAAATATTACCTGTTGTTCCTCCTGATGTTTTTGTACCACGGTTAAATGCTTTGTCAATTGCTTTGTCCGCTTCAATTCTACCGAAAAGATCGACATTCTAGAGAGTTGAATAGAAAATTTTCCTGAAAATTCTTCGTAAAAATAGGTGTATCTTGTGTTTAAGTTTGTCATGCCCATGAAATGTAGAGTAAGATAACGAGCGTAATTCTGTCTATTATATGCAAAAGCGCAAAGTGTAAAGACTCCAATTGCTAGAGTACCGGCTTAAATAGGCGTAAATTGTAAATAAATTATTTTTGTCGACAGAGTACCGGCTTCTTTGTTTTGATAAACGCGGCCTCTAAAGCGGCAAGATGAAAAGGAGATCTGGCTCTCGCTAATACCCTAACCGAATCCTCTTGATAGTGGTCAGCACATAACGGGTTTTCAATCAAATGCTGTCATATTGCCAAGTCTGTTTTGGGATCTGTTGACTTGGCTTTGTTTACGCGATTCGGTAAATTTTTGGAAACCTTACTGCGTCTAGTAATGAATGGATAAATGCAATCGTCACTACTCGGTAACCTAGTTCCTAGTCTCTTTCGAAGTGTCAAAAGCCTTTTATAAATTAATTACTATTTTCTTGAAAATTCGATTCCATGTCAACCGCTCCGATCGTGATCAAAACACAAACTCCAATCTTGATAATGAAGTCGATTCAAGGGAAAGTTTCCACTGATCTTGAACGATAGAAATCCAACAAATTTAAAAGCTTTACTTCCGACGGTATCATGTGAGTGTTCCTCGCTGGTTCAGTTGTATTACAGAGAAGTTTCAATCATAAAACAGTCTAATATCTTCATTTTTTCAACATACGTAGCTATTACCCTTGAAAACTAAAACTTTTGAAATTGTAAAAGAGCCTTTAATCACATTCTTTACCATTTGCAATCACAAAATTGTCTAATATCTTCATTTTTTCCACAGACAAAGCTATTACCCTCGAAAACTAAAACTTTTGAAATAAGAAAAGAGCCTATAATCACATTCTTTACCATATGCAATCATAAAATTGTCTAATATCTTCATTTTTTCAACATACGTAGCTATTACCCTTTTTGTTTCAAAAGGTCTTTGGAGGATACTTCAAACGTTGTTTTCGGAATAAACGCTAGCCTCGTCTTGAAAATCCTGCGAGAGACTGAGTGACGTCAGGCCATTTGGGAGAATGTGAGAGCGCCGTCATGAGGGTCTCGTCCTTGTGGGGAGGGTGATAGCGCCATCAAGGCACAGTCCTACAATAAAGTAGGCAACCGACGTCGCAAGGGTCACCCCGCATGACAAGAGACGATCGGGCACTCCCCCAGTTCTACCAAACAGCCGTCTTGAGGATCCGTGAAGATGTGGCTTTCACAAAAGCATTATGTAGAGTAAATTTTGAGAAAGTATGGAATGCAGGACTGCAAACCAGTAAGCACACCTCAAAACCATTACCTTTAGCGAAGAATGACGGAGACTCTGTAGATATTAAAAGATTTTAGGCAGCTGTAGGTGCATTAACATACCTTACGTTTGGTACTAGACCAGATCTTTCTGCAGCGCTAAGTTTAGTCAATCAGTTTGCTTCTAATCCAGGGCAGGAGCATTGGACTGCAATTAAGAGAATTTTTAGATATCTTCGGGTCTCTCACTTTACTACAACTTGGTAGCAATTTCTGCAAATCTTTACTTGCAAATGTCGAGAGACAAGTAAAGACTTTCAATGTTTTCTAATTACAATGGAGGAGACTACCCATCTTCAAGACACTGCAGAATACTTATGTTCCTATGACGAATCAGTGAAAACTTGGACTAGGATGGGAGTTGTATTGCTCGGGTCTCCCACTTTACTACAACTTGGTAGCAATTTCTGCAAATCTTTACTTGCAAATGTCGAGAGACAAGTAAAGTCTTTCAATGACGAGCGATTACAGTTAGCCTGATTGTGCAAAGCTAATACTTATGAAGTTTCCAAATGTAATTTTGTATCCTATAGGGCTATGTTACACTCCATACATAGCACTACCTAATGAACAGAGAAGGGAAAGGAAACTAGAGGTTCTTAGCTGGCATGAAAATTAAAGGAAGAGTTGGACAGTGGTACAAGATTGTAAAACGCCTTCGAAGTGAGAGTGGAAACCGAAAGCGTAAGCTTTTTGTAAGGATTTTGCCTTTAAATATAACCCGAAAACTATTATCTGGCCATTGAGCGTAGTTACACTATTTGAACATATTGGGAATGCGTTCTGCACACTGGATTGTGAGCATTTCAATAGTGCCATTGAGCGTAGTTACACTATATGAACATATTGGGAATGCGTTCTGCACACTGGATTGTGAGCATTTCAATAGTGCCATTGAGCGTAGTTACACTATATGAACATATTGGGAATGCGTTTTGCACACTGGAATGTGAGCATCTCAATAGTGCCATTGAGCGTAGTTACACTATTTGAACATATTGGGAATGCGTTCTGCACGCAATAAAGCAAAAGCATCTGTAGTTAAGCTAGTACGTTTTTCGCATACACATAGGGAATAGCTGTATCAAAAAGTACCGGCCACAGAAGCGACTATTTGACCAAGTTGATGCATGATAAACATATCTTGCACACCCTTTACAGTGATGACCAACCCGCAGCCCAAGCATGCGGCCCACGATCGTTTTTTATGCGGCCCGCTTAAAATTTATAAAATTCACTTTCCTTTGGCAGGACTAAGGAACAGTTTAAAAGTCGGACAACCCCTGCATCATTTTCATCTTTTTGTGCTAAAGTGCAATAGTTTCTGTCATTTCACGTATTTGTAGACGATGGATCATTATCTATTATGTAAATGCTTTTGATGTGTTTCGTATATCCCAATATCAAACATTTTTGAAGGCTCACACACTCATCTTTTCTTTGTGTATAGCGCTAGATATTCTTTGCAATGTATTGCATTTTTGAAAGTTTCGCTTTGAAACAGAGCTTCTCATTTTCCACTCTCTCATTGTAGGCAATAACAACAACAGGCAGTTTCTCCCTTGCTCAAAACCCGCTGAATATGGGTCAAATAGACGGTGGAAGGCAACGGCAAACCACCACTGTACTTTGCCAAGACAATCATGACAATCAATCAAAGATCACAAGAGAAAGCTGATAATGGGACTCGCAGAGCGAGTACCTCAGCCGGTAGGAATCAGCGTGCGCGGTACCAGACACTGTCCGACCGTCATCATGCTACTGTCCGCAACAGCCGAACTCAACTACTAAGTGGTATGTGGAATGTACGTACTTTACATAAGGCAGGAAGAACTGAGAATTTGTTGAAAGAGCAAAATAGATGTTCCAATCCTTATTTCTTCGACAAAACAGAAAATAAGTGGATCTTAAGGCTACTTCACTCATTTTTTGTAACATCTTGTTTTCGTCCAGTGAGAATTGTTTGAGCAGGTTTATAAACTTAGATATGTTGTCAGAGAAAAATCCCAGGGTTGAAACTTCAACGGTTATCACTTCCAAGTCGCAAACAGGGTCCAGGAGGTCGCAACTGATATTTTTGTATTTTTCAGCTTTGTAGAGTTGCGATTTCTCGAGATTTGTTTCGAAACATACTGTCAACTCAACTGAGTTGCTTATGAAAAAAACAACGTGTATAAGCTAGAAGCACTACTCAAACTCTCCACTTCAAGGTGTACTGTGGTTTGCAGCAGATAAAAGAGTTATCTCAGATAATCTGCTATCAATGGCAAAGGTATATTACGGGTATTCATCACCGACATCTCCATTAAAGAAATAGCGATCGATTGCCTCCTAAGGCACTGATTGCCAGCAACAAAACATAGACTTACCCGTTAAAAGTCCTTGGAAATTTCCGCTTTGCCATCGATTCTTCGTCATCACTGCTAGTGTATGTATGCAGAATGGCACTATTGAAATACTCACATTCCATCGTGCACAACGCATTTTCATTATATTCAAATAGTGTATGTATTTAGAATGGCACTATTGAAATACTCACATTCCTTCGTGCGCAACGCATTCTCATTATATTCAAATAGTGTATGTATGCAGAATGGCACTATTGAAATACTCACATTCCTCGTGCAAAACGCATTCTCATTACATTCAAATAGTGTATGTATGCAGAATGGCACTATTGAAATACTCACATTCCATCGTGCACATTCAAATAGGTTATTAAGGCATATTAGATATAGTTTGCAGGCACGAGATTGGTAAAGTCCATGGTGGACAAAGCGTTGAAAATCGGCTTAACAGGCATATTTGACATAGTTTGCAAACACTAGATGCGTACATACCATGGTGGACAAAGCCTTCAAAATAGGCTTAATAGCCTTATCTTACATAGTTTGCATACACGGGTTGCCTACATTCCATGGTGCACAAAGCGTACAAATTATGCTAATAAGGTTTATTTGACATAGTTTGCATACACTAGATGCGTGCCACTCTTTTTTTAATATGTCATATATTTATATGCACTATTTATTTGTCATTTGTTACATTTTAATAACTTGTATGTCTAGCTTTTAACCCAATGTAATGTGTAGCCTCTTTTGGCAATGCTATCGATAAGAAAACCAATTCAAACCAGGTAGCGATTTAATGATATTGGACTATATATTTTCATTTGAAAACCATGATTATTCTTTTTTTCAGTCAACTGCCTCAATAATTTTTTTACCTATTTTACCCAAACAAAGGTACATACAGCTATTGGAAGGTGATACCATGATTTGAATTTTGCCAAAATTGAGCATGAAATCAGCCATGGCGGCCATTTTGAATTTCTGAAAAATCTGAAGTTAATTGGTCTTGCAATTTAATAATCTTTGGCTTTCCTTTTATTCCACCAAACGAGCCTCCAATTTGTATCACCTAAAATTTGCAGAGAATCTTCCGCATATAGGTTACTGCTTCCAAGATGCAAGTTCGCCTGGTTTGACACCTCTCTCACCCTTAAAATGTGGCTCATTTCACGATCTAAGATAGATGCATCACATATTTTGCTACGAACAACAAACCAAAGAACGCTTTGAGCTCATCAAGTGACACTGGAGAGAAAGTGTCACTACCTTTCTTCGTTGCATTTGCTGATGTATAGCCAACGATATCTTGGAGTAAAGGAATAGTGACATAAAGCATGAAGTAATCAAGAATAGTAGATCTTGGATCCATAGTTATGGTTGGGCCGGTTTTCTGAGGATTATAGGGTCGATCGTGTTCTCTTTCCAGTTCTGAAGGTGAGTCGTCAATCCAATCTTCTTCAAAGCTTGGTGGTAACTCGAAAAAAAAATACTAAAAAAGTTGTGACTAAAAAAATAAAAGTACAAACTATTACAATCCTACCTTATCGCTTTGTGGTAAACAAATATTGATTTGGCATTCAAGTCATTTTAACGGGCATCCAAGATAGTAAATCGTGCTCCACATCGCTTTTCAGTTAAGTGTTTGAAAGGCTTCAACTGGATTTTAAGTATTCTCTCCCTCCGTGGGTGTTCTGTCAATTGGCAGGTTTCGTCTCAGTAGACTTTTCTCTTTAAGGCTTTTATTTTGAAGTCTTTGTAAACCACTTCAAATCGGCAATATTCAATAGAAGCAATGTAGAAAACAATTGGATCCAATGATTTAAACCGTACTCTTGATGTTGTCGGTTTAAATTTTCTACCTTGACATTACTGGCAAGTGTGGTTAAATGCTCTATCTTATCACTGTCATCATTTGAAATAGGTAATAGTCAATAGAAACAATATAAAAAGAGAATCCGATCCAACGAATTCAACCTTTCTCTTCATGTTGTCCGCTCAAATCTTCTACCTTGACATTACATTCAAGTGTGGTTAAATTCTCTTTACCCTGGAAGGAACAAGTGTGAGTGTGTGTTGCATCCTCTTTGAACATTCTTATGTACATTGATGTCGACAGATATTGTATAATCATGTAACTTCCTACTAAAGAGTTAGTTATCCATAAACACAATACGGTTTATAGGGGACTCAAGGGTCAATTTCAGGATTGACGAGTGTATAATAAGGACTATTGTATAATCTCATTAGCAAAAGGACGCGCTTTCACTGATAGTTACTCAGCAGGTACATAGAAAGTCACTTGATATTTAGTTTGATACTTTAGTATCAGGAGTACTAGAAGTATACCAACGCTTTCACTCAATTTCAATTGGAAAGATATTATTAAAGTATCGTTTAGAGTCTGCTTTGGAAGAGTCATGGACATGAAAGTTTAAAGTGATTCTGTAATATTGATTAAATTTCATACTAAAGACGCGCCACTTATTATTAGGTTTTATGAACCATTTACAGAGTAAGAGAATATGATTAAGTGTAGGAAGTATTATTTGCTATGTCTTCTTCGGAGCTGTATCAGGAGTATTTGATGTATACCAATGCTTTCACAATTTGTGTTGATATTCGTTGACCGCAGCCAATCGGACAATTCCCTAGTATTCCTTACCTTACCTATAGGTGTCAGTTAAGTGTAATGGCATGGAGAAAAGTGACATTGTGATTATATGCATTTAAAAATGCAAATAATATACAAGACAAAAAAGGATCCGCTGCATTGAACTGAATTGAGCTACTCTATTTGTCTTGGCATTTCTTAACCTTACCTATAGGTGTCATTTAAGTGTAATGTGGAATGGAGAAGATTAACAATGTCATTATATGCATTTTGTCCAATGAGCAAATTTAGACTGGCATAGTCATTTAGGACAGTAGTATTTTCTTGTATCAACAATAGTGATACGTATATTAATTCTGTTCAGTTTGAGAGCTTATTTTCCTGAGACTACGACTTTTTTTCTTCTTGTCGTTGCACTGATATTTTGTCTGCATTTCTTTCTTTTAGTGCTAGCAGTTTTGTCAATATCTTACTGAACTGTCTATAATTTTCGATGTGTTATACAAGGTGTGAGTAACGTTGTTCTGTATAAAATTTCAATAAGGATAATTGCAAGAAAAGACCATCGTTTCCAGGTACGTTTGAATAGACAGTGGCAGAGTAGTCAGGGCATTGCACTCATAACCAAATGGTCTTGGGTTTGAATCCCGTTTGAATCCCACGTTGTTGTGTCCCTTAACAAAGGCAATGTACACCTCCCATCCGTGGACTCCCGATAGCTTACAGGTTTAATCTAATGTGTAATGAAAGAACAAGAAAAGACCATCGTTTCCAGGTACGTTTGAATAGACAGTGGCAGAGTAGTCAGGGCATTGCACTCATAACCAAATGGTCACAATGACGAACCAGTTACAGGTTGTTTCAAGGATGATGGACTTGAAAATGAATGCTGGAGACACCATTGATTTGTATTATAAGCAATACTTGGAACTTTCAACGCGACTTACTGCCTTAAAATGTGAATTGCCTGCTCAGGTTCAGTTGGCTTGTGTACTACGCGGATTACCCCCTGGATTTGATACAATTCGAGCTGCTTACTTAGCGAAAGGAACATTCACCATGGTTGAATTAATTGAGGCGCTACGATCAGAGGAAATTCGATTGAAAAGTGAACATGTATTTTAAAGGAGCCAATCAGAAATTGGACTGCCTGAATGGCTTGTGTTTTTGGACCAATCAGCGTCCATTACAATAAAATTAATTGAATAGGCCTAGCGAGAAAGCGAATTCTTTTTGTCTGCATGGCAAAGGTTTCTTGCTTTTATGTAGACTGACTCCAGATGCATTTCGGTCATTCTGACGTTAGTACCCTGAAGAGCGTCAGACGAAAAAAGCTTTTCAGTACAATATGTTTACGCTATTTCGTGCAATATTCTTGTTTTGTACCACTAACAAAATTTCAATCTTAATTTGTTTCAATTCAATATTTATTATAGCACAATTTTCTTTATACTTCAGCCTCTCAGACGCCGACGATTCCCTGAATGAAACTGGAGCCGATGATATTACTTTTGGCAAAGGCCAACGTAAGATCAACACATCGATAAGGTAATACATTTTTATCTAAATTTGTATCTGAATCTTCCAGTTTCCCTCCTGTATTTCAATCTTAATTTGTTTCAATTCAATATTTATTATAGCACAATTTTCTTTATACTTCAGCCTCTCAGACGCCGACAGTTCATAAAATTATGAACTGGGTTCATTTAACAAGGTTTTGATAGGCATGATTTAAAGTTTAAAAGGGCGTATCTTATCGATTACTCAAGGTATGGATCTCAGATTTGGACAGGGTGTCTATCGCAACAAGAAGAATGCAACAAGTCGAAAATGTTAGCAAATTTCAGATATTCATTAAATCGTGACGTCACACTTTACTATTCTATTTGAGTTTCTGCCATATTCTGTCGTTCTTGTTTTCACCATAACATTTCATATTTACTTTAAGTCAATGCCTTCTTATTGCAAAAAATTGCCTTCATTTACTTATATTGATAGCAATATGAGTAAAAGGAAGTCTGTTACTGAGGATGGGAATTTGATACTTAGAAGATCTGAGAGAGAGTCTACCGATGATACTTCATCAAGTATCCTACCTGGGAAGTGTATCTTCTGTTTAAAAGAGTCTCGTTATCAGAAAAAAGAAAGGTCGCGCCAGAAGGTACGGTCATGCAGCGAACTAAGAGCTGATGCAACGGTGAGGACAACGGCCATTAGAAAAAATGATTCCAGGATAATCTAATATTGAGCCTCGTTAACTAGTTAGGTAGTTACACCATTTATCTAAAGTAGTTTTTCACGGTCAGGCCTGTTATGTTTGAGAAGCTGCTGGCGAGGAACACCAACTATGCTGGGTGTAAACGACCCCTAAGATACTGCGCACACTTTCGGTTGGCACTTGATAGAAATCCCAAGGAAATACTCGTACATTTCTTACGGAAAATGGTTAACACCTGAACTTTTACAGTGCTTATGCCCTTTGGCCTATCGATGACTGATTGTCGATCGCTCCAGTTTTCTAAGTTAAATAGGATCTGTCTTAATTTAGTGAATTTCCAGGTATTATAGGTCTATCCTGTAAAAAGAGGGAGAGGAGGGAGTGACTGATCATTATTTAACATTTTGTATTCTGGGTGTCCGAGTGGCTTAAAATTTGTGATAACCAGTTTTCTCGGAAAAAGATTTAAATACGAAATTGTCAATACAAACCGTATTTTCATAACAATATGGGGACAGTTATTAAAATTGCTGGGACGGGATTGGGTATATTATTTATAATTTTCTTTAACTCGGCAGCGATACTGCTGAGGAATAGGTTTCGTCCGATCCATCATCTCTCAAGTTCGATCCCTGTCAGAACATTATCTACAAAGTTGAATCTCCATCAACTAGTAGTATCACTGCTATCAGTTTCGATCTGACAATATCCATTAAGACAAACATTTGTTTCAAAACGATGTAAATAGTTCCAAAGTGACATGTTCTATAATCCTGCAATAGCTGCATTAAAATTCCAAGCAAGTTAAGTACCTTTAGCTAATACCTAAAAAGATGTCCATAACTACTTGTTATTTTAAGCTCTCAATCAACAACCTCTCTAGTATTTAACCCCTTTGGAATGAAATTGCCTAATCTTTACTGCCCCAAACTCTCCCTATATTGGTTTTCCTATATTCTATCTATAATTTTAACCCTGATGCCCCCCCCTATAAGAAATTTAAAAAAAAAATCTGCCTGTGGCACACCCTGACCTTGTGAAAACCTACGACTCGCCACCTTTTAATTCTTAATCCTAAATCTAAATGCTGTACGAGTACTACCTACATACTGTTTCTTACAAATACTACACTAAAGTATATACACCGTGCAAAATGTCAAGAAAAGAATTACAGTCGTACCCAGTCTACCAGAGAAAACTGATTCGACAGGTTTAGTATTGTTAGTTATGTTTGGTCATTATACTGGATACCATGCATAAATTTCGTATTCATTCTGAGTGCTACTTGAGCAGCCCCACAACAACAATTTTGTACGTGAGAGCCTCATCAGAAACCAGTTTGTACGTGGGTGTGTCATTCGGAAACAGTCTGTACGTAAGAGCGCCATCAGGAAATAGTATATACATGCTTTATACTAAAAGCAGTCTAATCCCTGGGCATAGATAATATAATTACAACTAAATTTTCTAAAAGTAGTGGTATATACCCAGCAATTTTTCATTTTGTTACCAGTATCATAATGATCTTATAATGCATGATAAAGTAGGTTAGGCAAATGTTACACATATGTAAATAAAATTTGACTTATTTTTCTGGGGCTAATTTTAAGTGGGTTAGAAAGGGGATACCTGGTAGGAAATGTATTTGCTAGAGCTTTACATTCTATTAAATGAAAATGGTGAATATCAACAAAATAATGAAAAGTTCTTTATAAAGAGAGACCAAGACTTCTGTGCAGTTAATGGACGTATTAACGACAGAAATAAACCTGAACAGTAACAATTTAACATATCAAGGTCCACGCACTGTTTTTGAGGCTTGCTATGACAGTGCCTCGAGGCCAACGAGCCGCTTTCACATTTTGCTCTCTGACTTGCAGCGCTTGTCACTTGATGACAACACTGTTCAATGTTTTAACAATTCATATCATTGTCTTAAGCAAAGAACAAGCTTTCCATTGGTTACAAGTAACAATAGGATTTCCTCTAAATGCGTTGATCATATGTTGCATACGTGTTTACGAAGCACAAGACTTACCAAGAGTTGGGGTCCAGGTAATCCTGGGGGTCCTGGAGGTCCAGGGCGTCCCTAAAACACAAGAAACAATATTGACATTTAAAACAAGGATTTGGCATATTAACATAATGAGACGGGTTGAGTTGAGGAGATTAGATTAAATAAAATATTTCTAACGTTACGAGAACATAAAAAATGCCACCACTAAGGCTTTGGTTGTTATAGGTTTAATTTTCTCCACTGACGCTTACATACATTTTTCATTGAAAGCTTTGTAACTTCATTCAATATGATGCTGTGACCAATGCCTGGCACAAAACGTTTAGCAAATTGTTTCCGTCACTCAACGAAAAGTTTCGCTTCCATGTTATTTTCAATTTTATGCAATTTAAAATCTACGGTTTGCTTCGGTCTTTTCCTTTCCTATAAATTCTTTATTAAAAACTCTATTACTTCGCCTCAGGCAATTGCTGGGACGATGTCTGGAGAAACGTTTAGCAAACTGAATCCGTAAATCAACACAACGGTCAAATTCGCGGCCTTCTGAGATGGTCAAGCTGCAAGGGTACACAGTGGACTTCATTGAACCCCTACGAGGTACACATATTTGGTTGTAGAAATGACCTTGCCAGGTGCTATGGTTATGTGTAAAGATACATGGGGTTTTATGCAGTAGCGTGATCACGGGGGAGGGGCACCAGAGAGACACGCCCCCGCATTTGAGAAAGATTGATCATTCTGTTTATCTGAATCTGTAATTAGACTCCTGAACCCCACGCTTCTGCCAAAAATTGAAGTTAGCCGGGCTTTACAAGGCTGGCAATAAAATAATGAAAGAAAAAGGCGCACAGAGAGCACACAGTGGCGTACACAATATTTTCATAAGGGACGGGAGCATGTCACAGCCCAAATCCTTTTTCTGCATTGGATAGAGCAGAAATATGCTTACTTTCATTGTGCGATTAAAGTAAAATTGCCCATCTGCTTATACCTGTTAATGTCTCTTTGTCGGTCAAATTTTCTAAAGGTTGGGGAGGCACCATGGACCCACTTATGTACGCCAATGTAAACAGAACATATTAGCTTTAAACAAAAATGAACACACCAGATCATCACTCCCACTTCCAATCTCCATAGTATAGTCACAACCCCGCTATCCTGAGAGGCATTCGTGTTTTGTATTGGAAAAGGAAGTATCCTATAGCAAAATCAAGACGTGCTAAGAGAGAAAGAAGTGTTTAGCTTTAGATTTGTTCTGGATGTCAGCAAAAGAGCGCTGCTTTGATTAGAAAACGTTCTTCCAGAGTTTTCCGTTTCGCGATCAAATGATACCAGTGGGCAAGACCAGAATTTTCTTGTTAAAAATGTTGATTTATAACGACGAACTTCATACACACAATAACCGAGAACATTCTTACGAAAACGCTACCTGTTGCTCAAGGAACGTCGGCGTCCCACGAGTCTTTTGTTCAGGAACTTCGATGATCACTGAGTATAAAATCGCATACCCTACCGAACCAGGACGCATAGATTATAAGGCATCATCATTTCGGAAAAGGAGAATTGCAAATCGGATCAATCAACATGTTCCGGGTATAATCCGTCGAAGTGGAGGACAAGTTGGGGGTCATAACAGAGGAACAGGCAGCCATGATTCAGTTTTGCGCTTTAAAAATAGCATAAAATAGTAGTGACAACAGACTACAAAAATACGTTCAGAATGTCTGCATTATGATGAACTCTGGATTTCAAAGTAGCGGAAAACAAATTCAGTGATCCTGTCTTCCTACAAATACTATAACAACCCATTTCTCTCATTCATCAACCTGACGTCCAAAAATCAATATGTTGTTGGAGTTTGAAGTTTCTTAAAGTTGGAGAATGTTATTGGTCTTGCTCAGATATAACTTCAACTTCAAACTGTGACAACAGTGTATCACGAGTTAATCACAATCACGCCGTGCATACTGATCAACAAGGAACTCTGAACTTTCCGGGTTACACAATTCAATAGTATCCAAGGGGATCACCTTTTTTGTAAAAGACGTCCTTGTATCTCTTCAGCAAGTTTCTGCCTTTTTCATTCTCCTGGCTAGTTCTTGGGAAGCTATTAAGTAGTGTAATGGAAACGAGGCTATGGTTTTCCTTCATCTAACACTCCCTAAAATCTATCACTAACCAATAAAATTCTAACACGACCTAACTCTGGCAACTTCTCCGCTACTCCTACTAACAATCAAATGACAGCCGATCCAGTCATAGCAATACGCTCCAGGTTCCCCAAAGTTTATCAAATCGTTTCTTAAGTAATATTGATACTGCTCCTGAAACGATTTTAAAATCCAATGACGGGTATTTAAGATATCACCAAATTTGTAAACAGCCTTTCTTTCTCCTCACTTCATCACAGCTCGATATTTTGATAGTGAACACGTGGCTGACGAAATTTGAAAAGAGCGCGAAAAAGTAACGCGTAAATTTGCATAACTACGAAAATCTTAACATAAAATATGGATTTCGATGTCGATGCAAACCTGGATATGCTATGAAAGGAAATGTCTGTAAGACTGGACAGATCTTCAAAATAGTTATAAAATTTTTGGATCTATGGAATCCAGAGTTTTTAATTTCAACATCCGAAGCTTTCCTCTACAAAGCACAAGAATATGAAAGCATCCTAGCAGCCGAATGTAAACAAGACTTATGTGATGGTGTAACGGTTACAAGTATGAAAGAAGGGAGTGTTGTTGTTACCTTTATAGTGGTGTACCCAACCTCTGCATGTCAGTGACTCAGCTGAAACATTCAAACGAATCCTGTATTGTATTTATAGCGTTGCTTAAAATGTAGTTGGAACCAACATCATGCTGCAATAAAAAAAAGACAAAAATTGATATGTTCGCTCAGCAAAGTAAAGATGACCTTGTCAATCCTCATATCCGTTTTTTTGCTGGAAAAATATAATTAATTCCCACTTCATTGTGTATGTCAGTGACTCAGCTGAAACATTCAAACGAATCCTGTATTGTATTTATAGCGTTGCTTAAAATGTAGTTGGAACCGGCAACTATGAAATTTAGGGAGCATTGTCTCCTCATGCACACCCAGTGCCTGACTCAGACAGAAAGGTAATATGGCAAATAATTCGCTTGCTATTTTGTAAAAGGCCTCATAGTGCCGGCACATGTTCGCCTGTAATATAACGAATACTTTTACCATCCGCAGGTAATCCTCATGGAGGTCCTGCCGCGTCTGGATAAAATGGACGCGGATGTGGTGCTTTTGAACTCTTACTTACAAGAATGTGTGAGAGCAATAGACATTGAGTGGATGGCGACGAGAGTACAGCGGACATCTTGTTGTAGACCCAAGAAGAAGAAGAGACGAGAAGAAGGTGATCGATGAGCAGTCGGAGGCAACATGAATGCTCCTCTGTCTTTAGCTTCTACCATTACAGTGGTAGGGGTAGGCGCCACTCTTATCTCAAGTCAAATTTTAACCGCTTAGACCTATTAGCGAATTTTAATTCTCAAAAACTGGTTGTTTTCTTAATTCAATAAAATATGTTTTGTGATTTTTAGGTATCGATTTATAGAGACGAAGGATGGTTCTAGGCATATATAATCTCAGAAATAAGGATACGTCAAACCAAGAAAAATATCTGCAAAAGAATTACGCCAGTGACATAGACAGCCTCCAACGTTGCCAGTAATCAGAATCCTGCTTAAACATGGAGATTGTGTTGTTAATTTCAACGATATTTTAGAAGAATTCAAGGTATTGAAACCCGAACAGCAGCAGCTCATCAGTGCCGTCGTTCAACTTTGTAAGCTTGTTTTGGTGAATCCTGCAACCACTGCAACTGCTGAACGCACGTTCTCTTTGGCTCGTCGCCTTCGTACGTGGTTTTTAGTGACACTTGCATGCTTGGAATGCGTACATTCCATGGTGCACAATCCGTTTAGAATTGGACCAAAAGTTGTTTTTAGTGATACTTGCATGCTTGGAATGCGTACGTTCCAGGGTGCAAAATCTGTTTAGGATAGCAAAAAAAGCTGTTTTTAGTGACACTTGCATGCTTGGAATGCGTACATTCCATTGTGCACAATCTGTTTAGAATAGCACCAAAAGCTGTTTTTAGTGATACTTGCATGCTTGGAATGCGTACGTTCCAGGGTGCACAATCCCCTTCTAAATATTTTGACCCGCTGATAAAAATACGAGGCGTAGTTTTATTTTTAGTTTGATAATAAACGAATAGGAAACGGGTGTTATTATAAGCATTCTTTTGCTATTCCTTCGAGATAGAATGTTTAAGATCATATCAAGTCACGTTGTTAGTAATCGTAAGTACATTTTTTAATGACTAATTGCGGTAACTATCCACATGCCTATCCTATGGTTATTGAAATGTCTTGCCTTGGTTTCAACAGTTGTCGCTCTCTTGCAATTCTTGGGAGAAAATGAATAATGTTGTTGTAGATCTTATCAGAACTGTTTGTCTCTTCTTCTAGATCCTGTAGTGCATGAAACTGGTTGTTGACTTCTACTGTGTAGAGTTCTTTGACATTATTGTCAGAAAGAAGTTTGTCCCAATCATATCTAACTTTTTTGGTTGTAGATGTCTTACTTTGTCGTAGGCTTAATCTCAACCTTGCTGTTACGATTTGGTGGTCAGATCCTACGGTGCAAAATGTGTTGTAGGCTTCACAGTTCAGAGCACTGTTCTTCCATTTTTCATTTATCAGAAAATGAAGATATTAGACTATTTTATGATTGCGCATGGTAAAGAATGTGATTAAAGGCTCTTTTCCTATTTCAAAAGCTTTAGTTTTTGGGGGTAATAGCTACGTCCGTGGAAAAAAATGAAGATATTAGACTGTTTTATGATTGCATATGGTAAAGAATGTGATAAAAGGCTCTTTTTTCTATTTCAAAAGTTTTAGTTTTCGGGGTAATAGCTATGTCTGTGGAAAAAATGAAGATATTAGACTATTTTATGATTGCACATGGTGAAGAATGTGATTAATTTGTGACTAGGATAGACTTTAAATATCATAAAAGAGAGAGAAATATTGAAGAAGCCTGCCATTTCAACTTCAACTTCCAGCTATTGGCACCTCAGCCTTCAACAACAACAGGCTCCAAAATACAATGAGTCGTAACTGTACATCTTCGCAGAATACATTGTGCATTTCTATTGTCCATTATGCGACACTCTTTCGTCCTTTTAGGAAGGTCGACATGAAACAACTTTGTTTCCTTAAGGGGCAAATGCATTCTCCGTAAATTTGATCTTCGAGGGCCCACATTAAGGTTGAGAATGAAACGTCAGCCTAGCAGACCCAAATTTACCAATTGATAGATTAAATAGCCGATGAAAAACAGAAATTTGGCAAATTTGCTTGTACAGGTTTTCTTTTCATTTCTCTTTCTTTGATCTACCAGAACTTACTATCTTTGGTCACCTGTCGTCATTCACCCATAAAACGTCGTCATTCACCCATTCACTAAATTAAGGTTGAGAATGAAACGTCAGCCTAGCAGACCCAAATTTACCAATTGATAGATTAAATAGCCGATGAAAAACAAACTCGTGACATATACATGAGATATATCATTTGTGACATCGTATCGGCGCAAAAGGGTAGTTTGTTTACCTACTTTACTAAGTCTTTAGTCTTTATACTGTACTGCTTTGTTAGCTTGTTATAACAGAATTTATAGATCGGGTCAGACTTTACCTTCATATCCATAACTGCTGTGAGCATTTCTATCCAAGTTGAAGTGGTAACTTGAAGAGAACTCAGACAACCTTTTTTCTGTGTTAGCACAAATTTCGATAAGGTTTTTGCATCACGTTTTGTTTTGCCATCTGGTGAACCATGTTCGTCCTCTCCATCTTGAGTTGTGCTTAGAAGGGTTAGCTTAAGGTGTCTGCGATTTCTGTTCAGCACTCGCCCTGTATCAGTTTCCACCTCATAGGACCTTGGAAAGGTTGTCATTCTGAGGAATAACTGTTGCCCTGTGCCAGAGCTTCCCTTTATAGTCAGGTTCTATCATCACTGCCTGTCCCGTAGCAAGTTGTGGAAGTTCTTTGGCTTTAGCATTGTAGTACTTTACTTGTCTTTCTTTAATTACACCTTTTTCTTGATTTCAGCTGCAATGTCACTGCAGACTTCCAATTTCTCTCACTCAACAGAATGTGGAGGAGGCATGGCATCCCCCCCTATGGCGCTGGCCCTGTAGCAGCCCATAGAAATCCTCTAATAGATGTGTGTTTTGTAAATAAGTCGTAAAACCCAATATATTTAACTTTATACTTTGTTCAGTTAATTTAGAACATGCAAGGCGAGGTCAAAAATGAAGTCGAAGAACAGGAAAATCCTGGGTAAATCCGATGAATCCAGAATAAATCCGATGAATCCAGCATATACATAATCAGGCGGTCAACCTCATGGATCGTTTATATCAATCAGGCAGCCAAATGCAACAAATGAAGAACGGCGTTTATACACTTTCAGTGCTGCACCCATTAAAGGGATAAGAAAACAGTTCCTTGATGTTTTGGTAAGGGCAGTCTAATAGATACATGAAATTTTGTAAAACTGAAAGTTTGAAGTTTAAAAGACTGAAAACGCTATGAATCTACCTTATAAACACCTTTTCCAAGAGGGAGGCAGGCTCGCTTAGGGTTTGTTTCAAGCTGTAGAAACCGATGACGTTTGAAATGAATGCTTTGCCCGTACATGAACCAGAGTAACTAGATCATAGAAAACTTTTTGTTGACAACTCTCAGATATGGTTTGCTCTCCTTAGATTACCAATTTGTTGTGGTGTGGTTTTTTTCTTAGATTAAGTTCCCATATTGATATTTTCCCGAAATGCATTTTGGCTTCGTTACCATTGAGATTTGTTCCCAGCCCTTTAGAATCATCAAAATTGCCATGTAGAAATTAGTTGTTTCTATAATTATAGTTTGGTCGCCTAGGCTTGTTGGCCATTTCATGTTGTGAAGAGCCAATCATAGAAAGAATAGGTCGAAAAGGAAGTTCTTTTTTATGTGTTTTAGGTAGGCCATACATACGTGGACGTTGCGACCCAGAGGGTCTGATCCTATCGTAAACAAACGCGAGGCAGACGACCTTGCTAAACTAGATTAAATAATCGTTTTTGGATACGTTGCTCGATTCTCGCTGTATTAAGCAGCATGTACCATCGTATATTCGCCAAGCATCTACTCCTAAAAGGAAACAACCACCTCGAGTTTCAAAGACCAAATAGACTGCAAATAGCAAGTAAACGCGAGTGAAAAAGAATGCTGAAAGGAAGAAAGAATATTTGAAAACGTATATTTGAATAGTAGAATAATCAAGAGTGATGCTATTGTACATCATTTGAAAATACTTGGGTAACTAACAGCTGAAAGGAGACGTGCCTAAGGATAATTTTTAACATCGGTTTTAGATGAGAAAATAAAATGTAAGGATTAATTGAACCTCGTTTTCTGAACCTACAAAATGTACAAAATGAGCTCTATATTACTTCTTTGAAGGGAGAAGAAATCAGCCTGAGCAAAGATGATAACAACAAGATGTACGAAATGATCAGATTTATGTAGAATATCGTAAAGCCGAAAAGATTGCAAATAAGATAGTAAACCTGGATTTCTTTTAGCTCCTTCTACTCCGACAACGGAATGTCTTTTCAGAACTCGATTAAATGATATCCTCAATCGATCGCCTACAAGCCAAACGATCTTCGAGCTCCTAGATACCTGGCCTTTGAAACTATACAATGGTTTGGCTTGTGTTACCAAAATCCCTTGATCCTGGCAATCCGTTCAACACGGAAGCTGGTCTTCTTGTAACTTAAAACCATAGCCAAAGTTATTGATAGCACTAAAGACATTTACAGGCCTAATTTTGGCCGCGATTAAATGTGTAGCTGAGCTAGAAACCCTCTGGTATCAACTTCAGTCGTTGGCTTCCTTGCTATTCTTTCCTCGATTCTTTTTAGGGCTCTCAAATTTCATGTACATGCATGTTGACAGTTCGCAAACCTGAATTCGCGCCCTTTTGTTCTGTGAACAATGAAGCGTGTTCTTGCGCTCTCCTTTTCCCTCTATTGCACGTCCAGTACTACCGCCCAAAGGCGCCACTTCATGGAATGTACATGTTTGCGAGGACGTTTTGACGATTATCATCATTGCTGGTAGCGTCAACAAGTTCCGCTACTCGGTACATACATTGGCAATTAATTGAAAAAACTATATCTAAAGAAGTGACTTGTAGATGTGTCGAAGCATAAAATATTGCAGCTCTTGCAATAAAAAGCTATGTTTCGCTATGCCGCTTTCTCTTTACAAGAACCACAACAAAGTTTTAATTAAGTTACAACGCATCATCATCATCATCATCATCATCATCATCATCATCATCATCATCATCATCATCATCATCATTATCGTCATCATCAGCTGCAGTATCATCAACATCATTGCTATTATGTCGGCTTTGTGAGCATACCTTTCCATCTGTCCGTCTGTCATGGCGCACTAGTGTGACACGGAACAGTGCTGGAAAACCTTTGGCTCTGGCTAATCGTCAATCTCGGCCTTTAGCTGCGAACAGTTTGTTTCAGGACGAAAATAAATGATTAAGGGGTGCATAGTTTTACTTTTGGTGTAGAAGCTGCAGCGGATGTTGTGTTTTGAGAGTGTTCTTCTCAGTCTTTCGCTTGTGTTTTGGATATAGGGAAGGCTGATCCGTTTCAATGGCTCCGGGTTGGTTTCTGGTTCTGGTCTCCTTTGTCTGTTTAGGGTCACCTAGGACGTCCGCACAACATTGCTATTAAATAACATCAATTCCGCAGATCAAGTAGCCTGAGAAGTACCTCTCGAAACGTTGCTGAAAAACTAACTGACTCACGTCATGATAACTTCTTCCACCAGAATGGCTTCTTTAAAATTATCCGAAATAATTTTGTTTACCGTTCCATTAAGTGCTGGATGATATGACAAGGTTAACACATCCCTGGACACTTTTTGTTCCGACTTTTCATTAGAATCCCTGGGAGTGAGAAGTTCCTGGCGATCTACTTCTCTTGCCTGTGTTAACTGTGTATCAATTAATTTTTATTATATCCGCGAGTCATCAACCATCCCTCGAGGTCCTTACATCTTTTGTCATAAAGATCAATGTCGGAACAAATTCGCCTGATGCGAAGTGCCTGGCTGTAAGGATATAAATTGATAAGAATTTGTTTCAAAGCACATAGCTATTGGTGACATGGTTATTATGACAGTAAATTGATTTTTCGTTGACTATGGGCAATGTCTATTCCAGCAAGTCATATTTTTCTTGGATTTCGTATGATATTAGGTATCAGAAACCACAGGTGTCGGTTAGGCTTGTCAATTGATAGAACGGAATTATTACTGCCTCATAGTAGTGTATATTTACTTGGTACTGCCCCACTTCAAAATGTAGTGCAAATGTAGTGCTAAACGTCATCATACCAAAAAACCGGAGGCCAGAACTGGAGGTCATTGACTAAACATACATTGTGTATCAACAATAACCTTGCATCATAGCACATCTAGGAAGCACATATCTATCTGTGCTCATTACAATTCATAACACAATATTCCCTAGGCATATCTTAGTCCCAAATAGCAGTAATTTTATATCAGATTATCCTCCGGAGCAAAATACACGTTTACCTTCTAGACAAATCTCAACAGTTCTGTTGCATTTAGGGGCCACAATCGTCTTTTGAAAAGTCGCGGGTAGAAGTATGTGATTCGAGACAGTGGTGCCAAAGTTCACTCAGGTCGCTTCTGGCCTTTTGGAAATAAATGGATACAGTATCTGTTCTCATTGACGACAAATCGTTTCCATGATCCAATAGGGGCGGTTCGGCTGGGCATTTGAGCCTGCCCTATGGCTTGCTTCTCATCCCGGTAGCCAAAATTGAGGGGCGCCCGGCTGCCCTTTATTTAGTTAGCCTGTTCGGTGGTTTTCCTGTTTATTTAGAGTAGTTTCTATGCCGAGCCCACTGCTCATCAGAGATATTTGATTGAGAGAGCCTTGCTACGCCATAAAGAATCTTTTTGGCAGCATAAGCTGAAAACATTTAAACCTGATGGCTTGAATGAACGGGCGGTAACGACCATTTAAAATTTTTGGTAGCTTCCGCAGGCTTCTGACTACTTTATCAGGGGAGTGGATGGTCATGAGTCTTGGTACAGTAAGGCTGTGATAGGTAAGAAGATGCTAGGTTTCAAGAGCAAGGTGTTGAGAAGGATACTGGGGATTAGATGGCAAGATAAAGTTACAAATGAGAGAGTGAGGGAAATCACAAGAGATCAAACGTGGACTTTTTTGTTACGATATTTTTAGACTGTTGATAAAACCATATAAATACATGTAAAATAAGGCGTAAAAGTTCAGTTGTTAAACGAGAGGAGTTACGATGTTGTAATGTAAATGAAGAAACAAACGCTGTTATGCTTAAAGAATTGTGTGCTCTTTTGGAGTATTTAGTCTCCTCGTTCGTCAACCAGCATTGCTTGTGTGAGCGCGATCACAACAGTACCTACCACCTATCTCGCAGCTTTGTTTTCACCTTATATTTTTGATAAGAAATTCATTTGTTATTAAAGCCCAAGAACCATCTCAGCATTTTCACTTCAACCACTTGTATTTTGTTCTCTTGGGCCTCCACCAGTAACTGTTTCCATTCTGTACAACATGGCTCATCTCATCATTGCCTTGTACATTCTTCCTTTCACTTTCACTGACACCTTCCTGTCACACGATTCCAGTATTGTTTTTCCAAGCACCCCATCCAGCCTGTATCATCCTTCTTGCCTCTTTGTCTGCCTGCACTGTTGATCCCAAGTACATGACTCATCTACTTTCTTTATATCACGTGATTTTGCCACACACCACAGACTGCCTACCAGTGCTGTTTTAAACCTAAAGTCTAAATGCTGTGTTGTTCCTTTGTTGGTGGCAGAGTCAACGACTTAGACTTGGCTTTGATTGAGAATATTTTGACGTCACATCACGTGATTTTGCCACCCACCACAGACTGCCTACCAGTGCTGTTTTAAACCTAAAGTCTAAACGCTGTGTTGTTCTTTTCTTGATAGCAGAGTTCACAAGCTAACTCCAGCTTGCATAGACGGAGAAGATCTCAACGGTTTTGGTCTGTTTCCGTGCAAGGGTTCCCAGAGAAGAAGCTTGTGGACTACCTCCTCTTTGCTTCGCCAACAGTGCCCGGTGAACTTTGTTCTTTGTTCCTTAATGACATCATTTATTTTTGGAAGGTCATCGTATAACTGTGCATTTGTCATGTGTTGGTGCCAGGATACACCCTTGAACACTCTTAGCATTTTTGTGTAAGCGTCATCTAGCTTTTTGGTCAAGCACTTATTAAGAGTCCACGTTGAGGAACCATACAAAAACACACTTTCAACAGTTGACGAATACATATATATATATATATTTATTAAATATTGTAACACTTGTTGACTCAGTCATTGCTATAGATGGTGGAGTTTATCATGTCCTGAGTTATAAGTATGGTGGTACAGTGATAAAAAATCGAGTGACATTAATTTGATTCAAGACGGTGGTGCCACAGTTCATTCAGCCTTCCATTCTTGCAGGGTCAAATGAAATATATACAAATGAGTATATTTAAGCTATGCTAGAAGAAGTGTTCAAACCTTAACTGAGGATAGAAGTGGCACACACTCTTATCATTTTCGGGGGCTAAATCATTTACTTAAACATTTTGTCTGTAGCTAATTTTAGAGATTTAGAGAAATCACACACGTATTTTATATCTTTTTACCGGTCTTCTATAATGTCTGTAGGAAACAAATAACGGACTACATATGAGGCCGTGATAGCAAAGTGACCACCCAGTCAGAAAGTCATTGTACAAGGTTCCACAGACTATTCCAAGTGAAGGACTGTCCTAAAATCCCTGTACTCAAACTTGAAAGACAACCGAAGTCAAAAGAAAGAGGGAAACAGATATATGCCAATTGTGTTTGGGCCGGCCTCTTGCCCTCTGCCCCGCCACGTATCCATGCATAATCGTATGGGCCAGAGTTCATGGTACAAAACAAGATAATAAAATAAAATCAAAAAAGGGAATAAAGAGTATAAAGAGAAAATAGCATATACGTATTTTATTTGAATCCTGTTCGTATGTGTGATAGACGCACAAATGTAAGATCATGGTATATAAGGAATTTAAAAACCACTTAACGCGATTTTAATTGCTGAAAATGCTAGATTTTGATATTGTTCATATCAACCCATACTGGTTTTTCTCTATTCCTACCATAACTAAAGGAATAAATAACATTTTACGTGCGTAAGAATTAACCGACATTTCGGGGTAATTTTTATGCAGTGAAGGGTAATTATTACGCACACGCGTAAAGATGTGAGTAAAGTCAGCAAGAACTTTAAATACATGTCTAATTGATATTTGTTGTTATTTGTATCAATCATAATTGGGTTAGATGATTTTGTATGTGTTTAGAATTAAGTTAAATACCCTTAAAAGTAAAATTTAGGACATCAACCCTGTGTTAGTCTTTCTTTGCGCTCGGATCAGACACTACAACGTCAGACAGAACTTAACATGGAGGCTAGAGCTGAAACGGAGAAGCAGATACCCAATTCAACTTCGCAAGAAATTAGCTTCCTTTTCACTAAAGGAAGATAATTTTCGCGATGACGAGACCAAACTTCGATTTTATACTGGTGTACCAAAATTCCTTGTATGTCATCAATTTTGTGGTACCACATTTCCCCAGATCATGCCGGTCTTCATTATCAACGTTCCAGCGGGTGTTGTTGGTACTTATGCAAAATGCTTACGAAGCTCTATAAGCCCAGGGCTTATATTTTGGGATTTTACGAAACGTATTTTACGTGTATTTCAATCAATCCTCTACTTTTAAAGTACTTCGTATTAACTTAGAAATGTTTTTATAAAATGTTTCAGAATTTACTGTGGACTCGTATTTTCTATTAATAGTACAAACAGAATGAGCAGCAAAGGTATTCGAGGTCTGTGCAGAGCATTTTAGCAGAGCCTTACTAGCACTGCCTGATCTTTTAAGGGTCATCTGCGCCCTACCATATGTCCTTAAACAATAAATTTTCTTGAGGAATGTGCAATCGAGACTCTGTTAGAGATCGACTCTGAAAATCGATTGGAGGAATCTGTGGATCCCCCTTCCATGAACTGATGTGGTGACCGGAACAATCACACTTTTGCAGATAAGGATGAAAGAAGTTATTGTTCAGGTCTCGATAAAAAAAAGGTGAGTTTGTGTTTGAATCGTTGAAAAGTTGCAACAGCATATTAATGAGGCACTGTATTTGGTATTTAAACGTAGGAAACAGATGCTAATTGGTTTTCATTGTATCACAGGATTTTCAATATCACTGGTGGTCAAGCATTTTGAATCTCAACAACAGAAAAATGACCAAATCCATTTAAGTTGGTGCCATAGAACATGTTTCAGTTTACATCAGGTTGTATTGTAGGAAAGTGAACATATAGAAGCCAGTATGATCTTAATTATGGGGCCTAACTTTCGCCTAAGCAAAAAATTAGTAATATTTGAACTCTTGAAGGCCCAACCTCATCATGCTTTCCTAAGCTAAATGCATTCTTAAGAAAAACATGACAGATGGAGTTGCTGCTTCAGCCCCGCCAATATTTTGAAAATGTTGGAATTTTTGTTAAAAAGATGCCAATTTTTCAATGTTTAGTGATTAAATATGGGTTAAGCCCCCCATTTTTTATGTTCCGCCACCACTGCCTCGCTTTTTAAAAGGGTTCACCGATTTTCCAGAAGGGATTACGCAAAAATTACGTTAATTGGTGAACAGGCTGGCTCTTACGTCTTAAATTTATGAAGCATGCCCTAAAATATGCTCATAGGTAATAAGCATGCCCTACAGAGATAGTCTGGCTACGGCGTAATCATTTAAAAAGCTTCTACCGTACGATCTACCGTACTTTAACCCTTTTATGTTAAAGTGGTTTACTTTTCATCTGTTTCATTTTCAAGCCTGTCACATCCCTTGCCCACGAATTGAGAAACCAGTCTGTGGATCTGATGGTATCACATACAACAATGAATGCAACCTGCGTCGTTTTTCATGTCAAACCCGTCGTGCCGTTATCCCCATAAAAAATGGAACCTGCACATACAAAAGAGGTAAATTATTCTCTTACAGTTTAATACCGATGTTCTTAATCAAGTATTCAGATGGCTCTTCAATTTTGAAGCAGAGAGAACAATTTAGGGATTTGCTCTATCTCATCCAAAGTCAAAGCTATAAAACGTTATTAGCTTCAATGTGCAATTGTATGTTGACATGTGTGTTTTAGAATGTAAATGCAAATGCAAATGCAAATGCTTTTTGAAAGCCTCTGTGGTCTTAAAACGTCTCATCAACCTGAGTAAACTGTCACGGGTTCATTGTTACACGACATCCTACACTTCCGTTGCAACAGATTCTGATACTTTTAAATACGTCCGATATGTACTCCGTACATTGTGTGAAGGATACGTTTACTTTCAGTAAACTAGTACAAGGCCTGGCACAGCAAGACGCAGATACGTTTATATGTTCCTTTGACATCAGCAGTCTCTTTACAAATGTTCCTTTGAATGAGACCGTAAACATTTGTGCAGATACTTTAAACTGTTAGTCACTATACTCTGACAGACAATCTGAATTTCTAATAAGTGCTCCAAAATGGCTGACTTTGCTCCCCACTCCAAACAAGCTTTCAATAATACCAAAGAGTTACAAATCATAAAAGGTACATGTCACGGAGCCGTACGAAAAAAGTTACTAGATCACGAACCTCATTCCCTTACTTTGGACAAAGCCTTAGATTTTGGACGTACTTACGAGGCAACATCAACCCATCTACAACACTTCCGTGTTCAGGAAACACCCGTCCATGCTGTGCACAGAGGTCAAACACGTGATCGATCTAACCGAGGTCAAAATTGTGGCTACTGTGGTGGTAACAGGCACAAAAGAGACGATTGTCCTGCAAAAAATCAGACATGCAACAAATGCCAAAATCTCTAAGAGCTCTCCAAACATCTCTATACAAACTCATCATGATTCCTCTGCTTTACTGCTTTCCAAGTGTAACATTCCCTTGTTGACTTTCTCAAATGTTATAATCTCCATTATTTTGTCTCCAACATACCTTTGCCTTCGCTCTTTTATTTCTAGGATATAGCTTCCGAATTTGCCATGCTTGTCTTTAATGATTATATGGCTCAGAATGTCATGTTTTCTTAATCGGTCTATACTATATAGACTCGTTCCACTCTCCATTCCGACTCTATCATTTCATTGTAACGTGGATCATTCTCTATTTCACAAATCTACTCAGGTTTATATACAGAGGAACTGATTGACAGTTCTCAGAGCAAGGCTAAGTGCCCATTAGGAGGCTAATACAGAACACTTCATTTATTCCTCCCTTCGACAAAAGCACCAATTACTGAAAACCGAAAATGCTTGAACTCTAGTGAGTGTGATAATTTGCCATCCATTGAGGGGGGCGACGGTTACGAAGAACTCTGGTACTATTACAAGAATCATTACTAACATTTGAATCATCAACAATAGCAATTTATGCACCATGGAATGTACGCATCTAGTGTATGTAAACTATGTCAAATATGCCTCATTAGCCTATTATGAACGTTTTGTGCACCGTGGAATGACATCATCTAGTGTATGCAAACTATGTCAAATGTGCCTTATTAGCCTATTTTGAACGCTTTGTGCACCATAGATTGTACTCATCTAGTGTATGCAAACTATGTCAAATATGCCTAATTAGCCTATTTTGAACGCTTTGTGCCCCATGGAATTTACGAATCATCTGTATGCAAACTATGTCAAATATGGCTTTTTCATTATTCTCAACTAATGGTTTTCTTATACGACAGAAAGCTATTTTCCTTATCTTTCTGACCTATGTATGCTATTCCTTTCATAGTGTATGGGTTTTAAAGTCAATAAATTATAATAGGCTGTATTTGGCAGAGCATAATTTTACACTGATAAAGTCACCAACACAAAGCCATACAGCGCTTGAAGTTCTTAAAAATTGTTTAGGAACTGTCCCTCTTATCTAACCTGATTTCGCGTCTTAGATCAAACATGTTCTTGATTACTTTACATTTTTATAAATGAGAATATATACAGAGAGCAAGCCATTCTCCTTGATGGGCGAGTCAGAAAGAAGTGAGCTGATCGCCACCCACAGTATATTAGTCAATCAGATACAGCTGGGGTAACCAAATATGGATTACCCAAATACTGTAAAATTACATAACACTTTGATCTTTCTGGTGGTTGTGTGGACTTCATTGTATGTAATTTGGGTGTTTTCCCAATCAAAAGTGTGTCCTTCCTTCCAGCAATGTTCCGCAATCTCTTGACTCTTTATATCTCTTTTTGCAACGGACCTTTTTTAGCCTAACCAGGATTTGAACCTGGGACCTTCATTCTCCGTTCTGACACCCTCTCTCACCGAGTGACTATAGCTTTTTTAGTTTTTTTTCGTTTTTTCTTTTTAGTTTTTTTTGTAGTTTTTATCTTTTTTAGTTTTTTCTATTCTTATTTATATTTTTTAGTTTTCTTTTTCTCTTTTATTTTTCAGTTTTGTCCTTTTTTTAGTTTTTTTCTTTTTTAGTTTTTAGTTTTTTTAGTTTTTACCTTTTTTTAGTTTTTTTAGTTTTTTTAGTTGAGATACAAATTTGGAATAAAGATGCATTGAGATATGAATTTGGAATAAAGATGCAGTGAGATACAAATTTGGAATGAAGATGCAGTGAGATACAGAATTTGGAATAAAGATGCATTGAGATACGAATTTAGAAAGAAGATGCATTGAGATACAAATTTGGAATGAAGATGCAGTGAGATACAGATTTGGAAAAAAGATGCATTGAGATACAGATTTGGAAAAAAGATGCATTGAGATACGAATTTGGAAAGAAGATGCATTGAGATATGAATTTAGAAAAGACCCAATGTGACATATATGTAACATTTTAAAAAGGTGTGAAAATGACGTCAAATTTCAAAATTCTAAATCTTTCCCTTTTTTGTATCCTAATTTCTATCCAAAACTAGGAGCTTTTAATTTTTCAAGGGTTTTTAGCTGCCCTGGGTTTCTAAGGGTTAAACAAAATAAATTATGTTCAATGTACTAATCAAATTATTCACATCCGAGCTTGGACACGTTCCACAACTTTAGTGTGGACGCCTGTTTCCTAGTTATTCATTGCTTACTGACGGTAAATCTCAAATCCTTCTTCTGATTCCACGTAAATCGACATACCAGTGTTGCCTATTCTAACTTTGAAAATATGACGAATCTTATAGTTGACAGCAGTAGATCTTTTCTTGGTGAGGTGAAGTTTACAAAGGAACTTGATAGTGATAGCTCCTGTTCTTGGTAAGGCGAAGTTCCCAGGAGATGTTGACAGTCGCAGATCTCTTCCTTAATGCGACAAAGTTTCCAAGAGAGGTTAAGAGTCGCAAATCCTTGTATTGGTGCGACAAAGTTTCCAAGAGAGGTTAAGAGAACGCATTCCCAATATGTTCAATTAGTGTAACTACGCTCAATGGCACTATTGAAATGCTCACATTCCAGCCTGCAGAACGCATTTTCAATATCTTCAAATAGTGTAACTACGCTCAATGGCAGCATTGAAACGCTGACATTCCAGCGTGCGGAACGCATTGCCAATATGTTCAAATAGTGTAACTACGCTCAATGGCACTACTGACATGCTCACATTCCAGCGTGCAGAACGCATTCCCAATATGTTCAAATAGTGTAACTACGCTCAATGGCACTATTTCATTATGTTCAATTAGTGTATCTACGCAGAATGGAACTATTGAAATACTCACATTCCATTGTTCACAACTCCTTCTATTTTTGTTAAAACATTGTATCTATAGAGAAAGACAATATAGAAATACTGACATTTCATTGTGCACAACGCATTCTTATTATGTGTAAATATGGAGTCTATGCAGTATGGTGCTGGTGAAATGCTCATATTCCATTGTGCACAGCGCATTCTTATTATGTGTAAATAAGGAGTCTATGCAGTATGGTGCTAGTGAAATGCTCACCCGAAGTGTGCAGTGACCTCGCCATGTTTATCGCCATGGATCCTACGTTCTATGACGCATGTAAGAAGTTAAAATCGTCAAAAATATCTCAGATAGTTAGTGGTGAAGATTTGTATATTGAATTTCCTACACACATATAAAATATATCATTCTATATGAAGCGCTACTCACTGAAATTTGCCTTGCAACTTCCTTTTCGGGAGATGCTACTGCTCCTGGTTTATCTTTCTTTGACGGAATTCTGACCTGTTGGGCATTCAAAAAGTACTATCAAAACTAGGAGAACGCTTCATGACACTTGGTATTTGCAGTGTATTTCAATTAATGTATAGATGTTACCATGTTGTAGCCACCCAGCTCGAAAGTTGCAGTAAATATTTTATGTTCCGGTAAAAAAAATTTCCTTGCTTGTGGAGGCCCCTGGACAGCTACCTAGTTTGCCTTCCCTTAATTCCACTCCCAGCCGACCAGCTTGAGAATATTAAGAGTATACGTGATACTTCACAGCTTATATAAGTCCTTTCGAATAGATAATTTCATTAAAACCGTCAATTTTGAATTTGCAAGTGTCACTAAAAACAGCTTTTGGTGCTATTCTAATCGCACTGTGCACCATGGAATGTACGCATTCCAAGCATGCAAGTGTCACTAAAAACAGCTTTTGGTGCTACTCTAAACACATTGTGCACCATGGAATGTATGCATTCCAAGCATGCAAGTGTCACTAAAAACACTTTTAAAAGCTATTCTAAACGCATTTTGCACCAAGGAATGTACGCATTCCAAGCATGCAAGTGTCACTAAAAACAGCTGTTGGTGCTATTATAAACGCATTTTGCACCAGGGAATGCGTTCTGCACGCTGGAATATGAGCATTTCAATAGTGCCATTGAGCATAGTTACACTATTTGAACATACTGTTAATGCGTTCTCCACGCTGGAATGTGAGCATTTCAATAGTGCCATTGAGCGTAGATACACTAATTGAAAGTATTGGGAATGCGTTCTTCACGGTGGAAAGTGAGCATTTCAATAGTGCCATTGAGAGTAGTTACACTATTTGAACATATTTGGAATGCGTTGTGCACGCTGGAATGTGAGCATTTCAATAGTGCCATTAGGCGACCTTTTGAAGTGCACTGAAGTGCCTCCCCCCTCTTAGAGAACCCTTACGTATGCAGGTAAATCACCCGTTTGATTTGGAAAATAAACAAGTAATAGAAGTCAACGAAACCATCAAAATCAAAGAAACGATTCACTCTTTTTATCATCACAACCATATCGAAACCAATTCTGATACGTTAAGAATGCCAAATTTTACCAGTTATTTGTCATGTGAAAATAGAATGTCAAATATGCATCATAATAGCTGGAACTCGATAGGTTTGGTAAAACAAAGCAGGCCCATTGAACAGTATCTTGAGGAAATCAAAATCCGTAGATATTTATTGACGGTCCGTTGATAATTTTGAATTGTTCGCAGCATGGAGGTCTTAATAGAATTTGGATTTATGAACGGATGTCTGTGGTTTGCAGCACGTGATGGATATTTTAGTCTTTCCTTTGAATTTCCGAGGATAGCTGTTCCGTACACGCCGAAGGGTACAAGTCAGGGCTATCTAAATAACAGGCCTAGCCAACATGCAGCTGGAGGCTGGAGCTGGAGGCGATTGAGTAAAGAACACAAATAAAATAAGAATCCGTTGTGCACGATGGATTGTGAGTATTTCAATAGTGCCATTCTGCATACATACACTATTTGAATATTATGAGAATGCGCTTTGCCTGATGGAATGTGACTATTTCAATAGTGCCATTCAGCATATATACACTATTTGAATATATTAAGAATGCGTTGTGCACGATGGATTGTGAGTATTTCAATAGTACCTTTCTGCATACATCACTATTTGAATATAATGAGAATGCGTTGTGCACGACGGATTGTGAGAATTTCAATAGTGCCATTACGACATGATGCTACCATCCAACAGAAAGAGCCCATGCTTACCCATGAGATTCCTGAAAGGGCATGGCAAACACTGTCACAGGACTGCTTCCAGTTGCGTGGACATGACTATTTAGTTACAATTGACCACTACAGTGACTGGATTAAAGAAGATCGACTTAAAGATAAAGAATCTGTTACTATCATCATGCATACCAAGAAACACCTGATGCGCTTTGGAATTCCAGAGACAATTTACACCGATAATGGCCCTGAATTCCGTTCTAATGCTTATGCCGAGAGAGCTGTAAATCTATATATATGCCAGTGTATGGCATGCAATAAATACTTCCCCATTCATCATACGTCTTAGTTTCCATAAATCGTTATCTGCAGGACTTTTTTCCTGGATTTCCAAAACCAAAGGGAATGGCCAGAATTTGGCAGTTTTCCACCAATATTGCTATCTTTCAGAGCTTTCTAGAAAGGGAACCCTTATCACCTCACCCACAGTCAATCCTGATTCTATCTAATTTACAAACATTTTTAAAGTCCCTCAAAATAGTGAGCCAGTGTTGAAAATGAGTCGCTAAGAACAACTGTACACCTTTGACGTTTTCGCCCATGATATGTAAAATAATTTCGTTGAAGTCCCATAGAAGTTTACTTTATCAAAGGAGTTCCTTTATTGATAATCACTCCGAACATGTCTTCAACGGGAAAAACCACAAGACTGAGTATACCGTTGCTGCCACGTAACCAAGGTCGTTATAATCACCTAGGCCTTTCTCCTTTTATGGCGTACTAGTTTTCGTCCGTTTTCGTTACACGTAGATTACAGTTTTGGTCTTGAATTCATGTATTGTGCCTTTGACTAATTTCCGTTTCATTGCAGTTATGAAACCTTTCGTTGAGGAACACAATAAACATTAAATATGGGATTTTATCTGTGAAGCATACTTTGCAGGCCTGTAGCAAGCTACGATGATCATGTGGGGGTACCCAGCTCTGCTCATCGGGGGCTGCACTGAGAGGTTGAAACCCAACACTGACGTGTCGCAAGTTTTAAATGAATACAGTCCCAAGCTACTCACGCCCCACCAGGGGAAGTAATTAATTCATGGAGATTGGAAATAACAACAAATTAAACCCCCCTAAAATGCTAGTTATTGTCAAGTGCGGCTCAATTAAAGCGCGGCTTAATTTAATGCGGCTTGATTACATACACGGCTTAATATGGCGTAATAAGGTAAACGTTTCTCTTTCTAATACACTACATAACATTATGAATAAATGAACAACAGCAACTCGCTTCAGGTTACAAATAACCCACTATCTGAATTTGCTCACTGTTACAAATACTTCTTTATGCTTACATCTTCGTTTGCCTGCCAAGATCTGCTACCCGATTATTTATGTCACTTAAAAATTTATTACTTTCACACATGATTACTAATGGAAATCTTGTTATTCTTTTCCCCATAGACAAATTAAGGAAAATTTGTTTTGGATGCTACAAGATTTATTTATTCATGGAGAAGAAGCTTAGAGAAATTCATCGTTAACTAACAAAATATCAACTGCAGGATACTGGAAGCATTTAAATTATGACAGAATTATATATAAATACTTGGGATTGATGTAACAGGTGCTTGAAGTTTAGCTTTTTGTGACTGAACTTATTTTCAAGCATAGAAATACAATTATGACTTTGAAAGGGTAGGGCTGTAGGAAAGCGAAGGCATGGACAGAAGGAAATGAAGCAAGGTAATTCGCACCGGCGGGCCCTCGTGAATGTGGAATAAAGAAGAAGAAGAAGAACAAGAAGAAGAAGAAATATGTTGATAGGGGCATCTCAGGTACACGAGTTGGAGGAATAAATACTAATAACGTTACATATGTAAGCAATATAGCCCTTGTTGTTGATTCTATTGATTCTAATAATAAGCTACAAACGATGACAGATTTGAAAGATAACTTTCGAGTATTTTTCTAACTAGCATGAACTAGCAACTTCTTGATCACATAAGATGGCTTCATGGCAGTGACATTTTTTCTCTTTCAAATTATGAACATTAAAGTTGTCAAAGTGAAAGAAAATAGTTGCGTATCTAGTATAGGGAGAACGCAAGGAAGGAAACTACAATTATGACAACGTTTTGTTGAGTATCTAGTTCTTACGAACATTAGATTTAAAGAAGACCGACGTAAAAATTTGTTCCGTCAGGGACTCCTCATAACTTAGGACATATTCAAGATCATCCTCGTGTCTTTTCTGAAGTTCGTCTTTGAAAGTATTAAAATCAGGATAGTATTTTGGGTCTCTCAGCTTTTGTCTTTTAAATCATGAAATGTATTTACCTTAAGAGGGAATCCCTTTTCTTGTAGGGAGGTTCCGGTGTCCAAAATGGCTTGCCTTGATCATAGACCATACTTGATTTTTATTTCCCCCACTTGCTGACCGATACCGGTTTTGTGTACAAGATACAATTTTCCCCAAAACTCTTGAACGCCTGCAAATGAGAAGAAGGTGTCGTAGATTTCACTATTGTAAGAGTAGATTAGTCAGAGTTTGGAGTTAATACATAGAGTTTAGTTTTATTGTCAGAGTTCAGTTTAGATTTCAGGTACAGACGATCGCTAACTGATCGAGTTTTGAGTTATTGATTTCATTAGAGTTAAATATATTGAGTACAGGAAACCTGGCCTATTTTCTGCGTGTAGTTGCCCTGTAGTTTCATATTCTTAATCTAATGGTGCCGAGATGAACCGGGATGAGTGCATTGAAAAAACTAACTCTCGAACGTAATGGACAATATTTATATATTAACCCTAACTATCTCTGCTAGGTCAAAACCTAAATCGATAGTAACGTAAATATTTTCCACTGATATCCATTAACATAATCAATAACATTAAATCACCTGTGGGAGGAGAAAAATTTTATCAATAAAAGCCGATCAATATTATAGTCAATATTATTGAATATATGTGGTCCGCTTCAAAGCCAAAAAAAGTGAGTAACATTACTTCACCCTAACTATCTCTGCTAGGTCAAAACCTAAATCGATAGTAACGTAAATATTTTCCACTGATATCCATTAACATAAGCGCACATTCCATGGTGCACAATGCGTTTAGAATAGCACCAAAAGATGTTTTTTATGACACTTGGATACTTGGAATGTGCACATTCCATGGTGCACAATGCGTTTAGAATAGCACCAAAAGCTGTTTTTAGTGACATTTGCATACTTGGAATGCAAACATTCCATGGTGCACAATGCGTTTCGAATAGCACCAAAAGCTGTTTCTAATGACACTTGCATACATATAATGCGAACCTTCCATGGTGCACAATGCGTTTAGAACAGCACCAAAAGCTGTTTTTACTGTTGTGTGAAACATTCAAGGGATGAAGCAGTACAAGTTCATGAGATGTGAAAGATATTGGCAAATGTGGAAAAAGCTGTGTGGTACAGAGACTTGAAAACATGGCATTTTATGAAAATTTTGAAACTAGTTTGCGATTCCACAAAGTGCCTCGCTAGGTTGGGAATCCACAGGTTACTAGATAAGCTTTATCAAGACCTGATTGGCAGCACCAGTTCTGCTTTCGTCTCTTCATCAAACCCGATAGTATTTGAGTCGAGTTAAGAATTTAGATATACTTGTTTGTATCATAAGAATAGATTCGGTGAATGGACTACGTGCGTGATTGATCTCGGTATCCTTCGTTAAACATTACACTTTCTTACTTCTATTCTACCTGGAATTTTTTTCTCATATAATTCTGCTGGAGTTGGGGTTTTTAAGAGCCCCCCCCCTACGAAACCTTACAGTAGTAAGTGCTTAGGTACCAAGTTATGAAACACTAAGTGTCATCCTTAAATTTAAAAATGGTTTGGTTTGTTATACTATAGATTACTAAAAAGGTCATTGGTCAACATGACTGTCTTCATACTCATTGTCTTTCTACTTAGTGTCTTCATACTCATTTCCTTTCTACCTATTGTCTTCATACTCATTTCCTTTCTAATTATTGTCTTCATACTCATTTCCTTTCTACTTATTGTCTTCATACTCATTTCCTGTCTAATTATTGTCTTCATACTCATTGTCTTCATACTCATTTCCTTTCTACTTATTGTCTTCACACTCTTTTCCTTTCTACTTATTGTCTTCATACTCATTTCCTTTCTAATTATTGTCTTCATACTCTTTTCCTTTCTACATATAGTGTATGCAAACTATGTCAAATATGCCTTATCAGCCGATTTTGATCGCTTTGTGCACCATGGAATGTACGCAACTAGTGTATGGAAACTATGTCAGATATGCCTTATTAGCCTATTTTGAACGCTTTGTGCACCAGGGAATGTACGCTTCTAGTGTATGCAAGCTATTTCAAACATGCTTTATTAGCCTTCTTTGAACACTTTGTGCACCATGTAATGTACGCGTCTAGTGTATGCTAACTATGTCAAATATGCCCTTTTAGCCTATTTTGAACGCCGATTGCGAATAGTTTAGAAAAAACAGTAAGAAATGTAAGTTTACAGAGAGAGGCTGATTAGTGGCACTTTATAGGGCATCAAAACTTCCAATAGTGGAAAAATTTGCTCAACAAAAAAGATCCTTCAATTTTGATCTATATGTTTTTATTATGTTAATTAACGGCATAGATAATGATTCCGCGTAAAATCAGTGCCTCATTGAGTATAGTTTAGAAAATATAGTAAGAAATGTAAGTTGATAGTGAGAGGCTGACTTCTGGCACTTTAAGGCTTCAAGGCAAATATAACCTCCCTGTAAATTAATCAGAATATCCTTCCAAATATAAGCCTCCCCCGAATATAAGTCAAGGCTTACATTTGGGATTCTGTGTGATGGATCCGAAATTGGTGGTAGAAAAGGCAGTGATACTGAATAAACAAAGACAGAGCATATATAGAGCCTCTTTATTGACTTTTGTTCCTTTGTGAGATTTTACTCATTAAGATGTTGTTATACGTCTCTCTGATTGGACACCGTATGATGGATTTAATTCAAAAGACGCACTGAATAGAACGCCCCCATAAAGCAGATATTACTAAGATGATAAATCAGATTCTATCTAATGAGGGCAGACTTAGGTAACTAATATAAATGTTAACAACATAGATAATTTGAGGAATTTAAATCGCGCCAATTCAAAAGCGAGAGAAAAATCATACTACGTAAATTTCAATTTTAATAAGGTAACAAACTCTAATATTTATGTTATGAATTAGATAGACAAGTCTTAAAAGATTCCATTGCCCAAATTACTCTAGAAACCTATACTTAAAATAACTCGGTTTGAATTTTCTTAAGAGCCATTATCCTTTAGTCAGAACCAATAAGGAAGGTGTGCCACTTTGATTGGTATGCCATTGCTGTATTGAATAGCATCAAATGTTTGTGAAACTAGAGAGCACTGTGGTACTGGCACAAATAGTAAATGGCTAAGTTGGTTTTAGTTCATGTGCTTGCAAATTTTCTAGATCTAATTTAAGGAGCTTACTCTGAATTCTATTGATGCTAATGTGTTTCATACACTTTGCCATTCACTCTTCGTATGCTCATTCAACTCACCTGCACAGGCCTGGTTATTTATGAATTCCTTTACACCCGACCCTCTATATTTCATCACCATAAACTACAAGCATAACAATTCGGGTCAATTTACGCGTATCCGTTCTACTGTTCCGGCGTTCACCGCGAAGGATAAATACATAACTTTCAGGTGTTGCTCGCGATGTGGGCTTTTGTAGCCTCATTAAGCAACTTCGTAACCACGAAGCCCCAGCCGCAGAGGTTCCGTCCCAAAAAGTTAGGGGGGGGCTGTATGAGTAGCAAATGCCACGCCCACTATTATTTTCCTCTACGCTGCTACGCAAACAGATACTACATCCATTCCTTGCCAAAAGGCCGAGAAGCGGCACCACCCTGCTGTAACAGTAACAAGTCTTGATAGGATCATATATATAAGACTACATGTGGTCACTACAGAAGGAAATGTTCATGTCAAGCTGCCCTTGTTTTTCTAAGAACTCATTACTTTACCTAGAAACTTCAATAAGATCAACCTTATAAACTACCAAATAAGGAATTAGTCACATTCTTACAAATTAGTGTAGCACTTCGCGACCTCCTCGTGTTGAACAAGGATGAGTGCGTTATACATTCTTGTGGCACCGATCCTAAAACTCCGTCGTCCTCTAAAATAAAATGAAATCCAAAGGTATTAAACATGACTCCAAGCTACATGGACAAGTCATATAACGAAAGGGCTACACAGTGATAATAACTAAAACACCTTGGCAATCATCTGTATGACAACTATCTGACAAGCATCTGACACTTCTGACAATCATTTTATACTCATCTGACAGTTCTGACTGTGATGATGACGACTTACAATCATCTGACAATTCTGACAATCACCTGTTTCATCTGTGTCTTCCAATTAGAGCTGTACTTACATATGTCACACTTGAATGGCTTTTCCCCGGTGTGGATTCTCATGTGTTTGGCAAGATTACCCTTCAGATTAAAACTTTTCTTGCATACATCACACTTGAATGGCTTTTCCCCGGTGTGGATTCTCATGTGTATGGCAAGCGTACTCTTCTGTTTAAAACTGCGCTTGCATACATCACACTTGAATGGCTTTTCACCTGTGTGGGTTCTCATGTGTACGGCAAGAGCACTCTTCCAATTAGAGCTGTACTTACATATGATCTATGCTTCATACCGCTTCACTAAAGAGATCGTCTGAAAGCAGAGTGTACAGATTTCTGTCATTTAATGTTGATATTGTCAAATACTCAGCAAAGATACTCAACAGTTTCATCACACAGTGCATTTATTTTTGTTGCAGATATTAGGCTGGAGCCATCACGTCACCCCTTACTCTTGGCAAAAAAATCTGTTGAAGAGTTTCATCTATGCTTCATACCGCTTCACTAAAGAGATCGTCTGAAAGCAGAGTGTACAGATTTCTGTCATTTAATGTTGATAGAACATTACACTGATTCCATGTTATGTTATTGTCTGGGGAAGTGATGAGTCTTCATCATTTCCTGTGCTTAAATTCAAGAGAATCTTTTCTCAGCAATAAACGGCTAAATACATGAAGATACCGTTGGTAAATTGATTAACGAGAGCATCTATGTGGTAAAATGTGACTTTAGACTTTTTTATGGAGATGATCAATTTTGTGTGTTGGTTCTGTCTTTTTCTTAGTGTCAATAGTAATATGTCTGTTATTTAGAATATACTATCGATGTTGCTAATGAACTTATATTATGTGATAGATCATGTTATCCTTGGCTAAAACGTATTTACAACTTTTCAGATCAAGAGTTATCACAACCAAGGGTTGTGTAATGTAGCTTACATTGCTACATGGACGGGTGGACAGCAGATAGGCTACTACGCCAAATGATTGATTAAAACACTGCGTAAGTGAATTGAAATAAACAAGTTATCCATGTTTTAAAGCTAGAGGAGGGTTTTCGGGAGGGGGGCAAACGTTGGTAAATTGCTGTAAATTGAGAATAGATCAGTCCCTGCAGCAATCCTATTACCCCTAACTACACTACCTTCTACCTACTCACCCTAACTACGCAACCTTCTACCTACTGCACCTAACTACACTATCTTCTACCTACCACCTCTAACTAAACTACCTTTTACCTACCGCCTCTAACTAAACTACCTTTTACCTACTGCCCCTAACTTCACTACCTTCTACCCCTAACTACACTACCTTCTACCCTAACTGCACTACCTTCTACCCCTAACTACACTACTTTCTACCCCTAACTACACTACTTTCTACCCCTAACTACACTACCTTCTCATACAAACTCCGCAACTTATTAAAATTTCTCAAAAAAATTAAATGGCTAGTATATTAACTTTTTGATCACAAAGCAACAACAAGCTTCATATGCCCTTAGCATATTTATTAAAAAGAGAATGTTTTATCATACCCCTTGTTCCGGCATAGCTGTTACCAGGCATCTGTTGTCGACTCCTGAGCTTTTAGACAATCCATCAGGTTGGTCAACTTTGTAGTACTCCATTAACTTCTAAGGAGTCGACAAACTTAAAGTCACTTCGTTCAGCTAACACTCTATTAGTGCCTTCTTAACCAGTTTGTCTTCATTGTGAAGCTTGGAGCTTTTTGACATTGATAAATCCTCTTCTTCGCTTCGGCTAAGAATACATTAAGTATCGCCAATAACGTGTTATAAAACTCTCATATTGATTACGTAGCGTCGATTTTTTGGAATCTACATCGACAAAGATATACCAATTGGTTCGCCTTTCTTTTTCTGTCACTTTCGATAATACTCTTGCGCAATATTACTCAGCTGGAAAATTTTATGCCTCAAGCAAACTCTGTGGTCGTACTCGATACATGTTGGGTGGGTAGTTTGTCCTTAAGTTCTTGTCTTAAAAGAGGCCTGGATCCAAATAACATAACAGGCTTACCAGCAAGATAACACGAACTGATAGCCTTCTTTATAGACGTAGCATATTGGACCGAAGCCCTACCTATCCACGGAAGGCGTAGGTAAACTGGGCACTTCCTAATAACTCTATGAGTTAAACCGTATAGAAGATTTATCTTATAACGTGAAGGGCAAAACGAGTCCCATCTAATATATAAACCACTGAAGGTGGGTTTACGATAAAATCTATACCTCATTATTCTAATGATTGCCCTTGAGCTTTGTTGATGGTGATTGCTAATCAAACATTCCCTGTGTCCCAGTCGTCATTTATAGTCGACAAACATGACGTCAGTCGACACACAAACATGACGTCTTTTTTAGTTTTTTAGCTTTTTTAGTTTTTTAGTAGTTTTTACCTGTTTTTTAGTTTTTTTTAGTTTTTTTTTCTTTTTTAGTTTTTTTTTCTTCTTTTGTATTAATGCTAAAGCCAAGGTTCGAACCTGGAACCTCTCGGACCTAGAATTTCCTGTCGATTTTAGAGCGCCTAAACTGATATGAAAACTCGTCTTGTAGAGGACGAGATTTTCATAAAAACTCGTCTTGTAGAGGACGAGATTTTCATAAAAACTCGTACCGAACGAGTTGTTGAGGACCAAGTTTCAAAGATGATTCCCTACAGGAAGTGCGTCGATTTTGTCCCTTGTGACGTCAAAAATTGCCTCGTTCTGGGAGAACTTTGTTAAAGAATCACGTATATTGACTTACAGGTGCGCGTACGGCGAAAACCAAAATAGCAGTTCGATGGATGTGAACCACTCGTGCGCTGAGCCTGTAATACCAAAGGTCGATTGAAGTTGTTTAAGAAGGATGTTGTTGTCCACAGTGTCAAAAGCTGAACTTAAGTCTAAAAGAACGAGAAGTACAACATGTACAACGAGAAGCACGACATTCTCTAGTCTTATTATCGAAACAAAGGGGCAAAGGAACATGGCTTGCTTCTCTGCCTAGTAGCACAAATTGAGGGGCGTCGCCCTTGGACGCCCCGGCTGCCCTTTATTTATTAGTTAGCCTGTTTGGTGGTTTTACGATTCTGCTATGGAAATAACATGCTAATGAGATCGTTAGTTCAATTCCTCAAATTTGCTCTTGAATATCAACAATAGTGACCTCACCTGACAAAGTGAACCTTGTAATCACAAATGTCAAGGCACAACAGTGAGCAGTTACGTCACGGTAAACCTGCTTTTGGGTCAGTTGGCCACAGCTTTCTAGGCCGAGCCAACAGTTAGCACCTTAGGCACTTGGCTAAAAAGAACATTTGTTCCACATCAAATACTACAATTCAAACATACCATAATAAAACACTCAAAATAGGCTAATAAGGCATATTTGACATAGTTTGCATACACTAGATGCGTACATTCCATGGTAAACAAAGCGTTTAAAATAGGCTTATATCGCATAATTGACATAGTTTGCATACACTAGATGTGTACATTCCATGGTGCACGAAGCGTTCAAATTAAGTTAATAAGGTATAATTGACATAGTTTGCATACGGTAGATGCCTACATTCCATCGTGCACAAAGCGTTCAAAATAGGCTTATAACGCTTATTTGACATAGTTTGCATACACTAGATGCGTCAATGGTTAAGGTGTTGGTTTTCAAACCAATGGGTCATGGGTTCGAATCCCCTCAGCTCCATTAGTGAAAAAAGAAAAGCAAGCTATTGTGGTAATGCTCCACTCCGTAATAAATATATAATAAATGCTATGTGTCTGCTGAGTACTTATATATATATATAAGTACAACTAAAAACAGAGGTAAAAAGCCATAAAAGTTAAAATTATATATATATAATAAAACACTAAACTCTGGCTCTCGCGAGCTTTCGGAAACTAGTTTCCTTCATCAGGCACTAAACGCCTATGTTCCAAAAAAGCAAACCCAACGGATCTTGTACACTACCCATCTTGCCTGGTTGGATCTGCTGAGTCCTTCACTTGCACTAGTTGTGATCTCAGTGTCGTCTTCAATTTGAACACAGCACAAACTCCCTCCTTCTCTCAACAGCAACAGATGTTGGTGAGGACATATTTCTTGTCTTTATTACCTTGTGTACAAATGGCAAGGGGTACATAAGCTGAATACATGTCTATGTCAGCAGTGTGTCAGGAAGTTGTATGGTTACGTCGTTTATTAAGTCCTCACTTCACAAAAATTAGCATTTTAGGGGTTTTTAATTAGGGCGCAGGAGTCAACGGACAGTTTGAGATATAATGCTTTTTAACATGCTCCTTCTATTTATTCCTCAACGCCACTTTTAAAATCTATGCAAATGGGTCCAATGACAGTTCCTCTTCGCTCCTTGCCTTTCTTACAATATATTAAGCCGCGTTTTAATAAGCTGCGCCATTAATTAAGCCGCGTTTTTATTAGGCCGCATTTTTGAAGGTGCGGCCTATTTAAGTACGCGGCTTAATTTGTTATTAGTGGATTCGTTCATGCAATAAGAGAGACATTTTTGGTGAACTGAGACTGACTGCCTGGCTGTACGCAGGAGAGTATTGCATGACGAAGAACACTACGAGGAATTTAAACTAAGAAGTTGAACGTACTCTCGAGTGCCAAATAATCGTACCCCCCGCTTATTGATTTTTGGAATTTATAACCCTTGTCATGAATTCCGAAATAAGAGGTTATCGCCGCAATAAGGAAGATTAAGCATTTTGCAATTCTGAGAGAAACCTTGCTATTAGAACGTTGTATGGATTGTATCTTTCTTATGTAATCTTGATTTTCAGTATAGACTAATGCTTTCCATGTAACTATTCAAGTTGGCTGTGCAATTTCAGTGCTTTTGAATACTGCTGGCATGCAAACTTGTCAACATAGAGCAACAATTTATTGTAGAATGCAGCATCCAAAAACAGAAAATATATAATACCCTTAAGCTTACTAATAAAATGTTTATGGATGATGCACCTACACCAGTCACACACCAGTAAGATGCTGACTGCTTAAGTAAGACCACATTTTTAGATGAAGTTGAATTCTTTCTTCTAAGCACTGTTGTGGCAATAGTTAGTACCCCTCTGGCCCTTCTTACTCTTTGACCTTTTGCGCTTCCTCATGAGACCTGGGAACAAAGCCTATTGTTTTCGGCATTAGTCAGCTGGGTTTACAGCTGGGTTCGCTTCTGGGTTCAGCTGGGTTCATCTGGGTTTCTGCTGGGTTTCAGCTGGGTTCAGATGGGTTCAGCTGGGTTCAGCTGGGTTTAACTTTTATAAATAACGGATGTCCCGCACAGATATGTAAGAACCATCAGATTTTTGTCACCTGACCTTGCTACTGTCGAAAGTACGAAAGTCAGATATTTTAGAAGCTTCATAGCTTTGGTTTAGTATTTAATATTACTGGAAAGAATAACACGACGAACCATCTGGAAGGTTAGTCCTCTGGACTCCGGAATCAGGGAGACGAGTTCGTCGTAAATATCTTACTCTAAAAGTCTTACTTAGTAACGAAACTGGCCTCACTGAAAGAGCTACCTGCTGCAATGTCTGAGCGAGGATTCTTGAGCTCGAAGTTCGTCCATTTTTGACCAGAGAATTTCTTGAGCTGTCCTCACAACTAAAACACACAATCTTCTTATCTAAATCAAAAGCAGAAAGGCTGTATAAATTGCTTCAACTGAAACAGTTTCTGTGATGTTTAATTTCAGGGGACTTTTATAAAAACCACATTTACTTACCGGAAGAGTAAATTCTTCAAAAGATTGCTTTACATATTTTGTATACAAGTTCAGCACTTTATCAATGTCTCTGTTGTGTTCAGATGTGTCACGAAGCACTATATCCAAAAAAGAAAATGAAAAGAAAACCATAAAAAAGAACTTCAACCTATGGAATGGCAACTCAGCTAAACCGGAAACGTATGTTGTGTTAGCCTCTTTATCGAAAACTGGGCCCATAATGGTATCCGGTAACCAACTTTACAAGGCCTTACAGTGCGAAATTTCATTTTAGTGGAGATCTTTCCATTAGATAAAAATATATGCCATAGCAGAATTATGCCCTCTTTGGTTGCTCAGCGGCTTATTCAAGGGCATAATATTCACATTTTAGCTTGTATAGAATTCTCACGTAAAAATCTCAAAAGATAGGGAGCGATGGATTCACAACCGACTTTGGTTACAACAGTGCTAATCACAGGGGGCTGATAGTCGGGAATACTCAATACTATATATCCTTAATACACCCCTATGTTGAGTACTCGACCAATAAACTAATTAACCTATCAGCAAATACCAAGTTTGCAACTTAACACCCTATGGCAGAGTGATACTGCTGCAAATCTGCAGCTTGCTGCCCATTAACGAAAGATTCAAACTTTTCTCCATATGCTAATGGAGTAGATAATGGCTTGCAGTCTGTCATGCAAAATCGTTTTATAGTTGCCTTGTTTTAAGACATTGGCTGCCATGACTGCCCAACCCTTTCTATCCTTGGCCAGATGTAGAAGGCCCACCGGCTTTATGCCATTACTCAACCAATCACATATGTTTGACAGGAAAGTGGTTCTCTGACTTTCCCTTGCTCTTTTTCCCTCTATTCCTCCAGTTAGCACCAACTCTTACCACTCTGCTTGCCCGATAATGTGCCCCAAGAAATTTAGCTGCCTACTCAGAATGGTTCTCATCAACTGTGGTGTTGTACCTGCTCTTCTAAAAACTTTCCAGTCTTGGAAAGAAAAATCAATTGACGGCTCTGGCGAACGTGGCCATGTTTTACCTGTTGGGTGGGCAAATCTCCAAACGCCTGCCATTAGCTGCGTGTCTGCACTTAACTTCATTTTATACCGCAGGTATTATCTGCGCATTCTACGTTATGAAATTTTTAAAATTGTAGGAAAAGATGTTTTGTGAAAGGGTTTAGAGACAGAAAGCGAAAGTATGTCTAGAAAGTATGGTATTTGTATATTCTTACTTCGAAGGGCTCGTGTCAACAAGACTCCTTAAAGGAATAATCTGCTATCAATTACGTTATTGGCCGTTTCTGTTTCTGAAAAGAAGAACATGCTGATATCAATTCCGTTATTGATTGTTTCTTGTATTTCTTAAAGAAAGAAGCTGATATCAATTGCGTTATTAATTGTTTCCTGCTTTCCTTAAAGGAAGAAGCTGATATCGATTGACTTATTGATTGGTCCTTGCTTTCCTTAAAGGAATAATCTGCTATCAATTACGTTATTGGCCGTTTCTGTTTCTGAAAAGAAGAACATGCTGATATCAATTCGTTTTCAACCGTAAATTACCGAAAAAAACTTAAAATACCCTAAAATCAGGATGAATTATACTTGCATAGAGACGACTGTAACTCCTTCTAAACGGTAGAAGCACAATCGTCTTTTCTGGACTGTGCGAAAGGGCTGCAGCAGACCAAACCTTAGTACTCACAATGAACGTGAATTATTTAGTTACAAAGTGTGAAGATCGAAGGCTGCCATAAGCTGCAAAAGATTGACAAACCCTCATATTTTCTATTTTAATTGACCTGACTTAGTTAGATTTTATGTGTCTAGATTGTTGCATCGTTGCATCAGCTTTTTGGTCTTTCACCTTTGGCCTTTTACCCTTGGCCTTTCACCTTTGGCCTTTCACCTTTGGGCTTTCACCCTCGGTATTTCACTCTTGGTCTTTCACATTGGTTCGTTTACATATGATTTCTTTATGATTACATATTACGTTTGATTTCTTTACCTTTGATCTTTCATCTTCGATCTCTTTACCTTTGATCTTTCATCTTTGGCCTTTCACCGTCGGTATTTCAGCGTTAACCCTTTTCGATTTTGTGTATCAGTTCATGATTGTGTCAGACTTCAAGCACAACTACTAAGAAATATTTATTTAAATAGACGTCTTACCACGTAAAAACAATAAACCAATTCAAACAGTATACCACACTGTCCAATACCTTGTTTGTACACTCTTCACACTACAATTGCTTCGATGAGTTTATAACTATGCGTCCAAAGCCTTGACGTACTTACCTTGACGTACGTATCTTGACGTACGCGCTTCGCTGTCGGGCGATTTGCGAGAGAAAGCAAAAAAATGGAACACGGTCTTCATTTGGAGGGTACAAGCCATCCATGATCAATCTAAATGTCAAAGACTTCTTTAGGTCACCTACAGATTGTTTAGCCATTTTCGGTAACAATCTGTGGGTAGCCCAAAGACGTCTTTCAGAAGACGCAACTTACTTAGACTTAGCAACTCCCACGACTGAAGAAGCATGAGGCAGTCAGGGTGTTCCAGTGTAGGTACGGCTTTCCACTGGTGGTTTATCAGGCGTAGATCCTGCGCAATATTCTGATACCAGTTCATCTTTGGTCTTCCCCTTTTCCTGCGTCCTTGTGTGAGGGCCGGTACGAAATTTCTGACGAAACAGAACTGGATCGTCCACAGCAAAGTACTGACGTGGCCTGAATTGTCTTATGTGCACTGCTTATCAGGGGGGCTGGTATGAAACATCGGCCTGAATTGTCTTATCACACGTTGCCTTCGATCATGGACTTCATTAATAAAATCGTCAAACTCTTCGTTGCTCGAGGACCACATTGCTGCACACACCTTCACTTTGATAACTCAGAGTCACTCGCAGCTACGGAAATCATACACTCATAAAATTGGACTAGTGTAAAAACAATAGAAATATTTACAAGCACTATATAAAATACATTGTTAAAAAATTCTTGGATAAAACCGTTAAAATTGCTTGAAACTACAATACATTAAAAATTCCCACTCTAAAATTCCCATCTACTATACTACCTACTAAACGTACTTAAAATTTATTTTTTACTGACACGGGTATTTTAACAATAGATTTTTAATGTTTTAATGTGCTTGTAAATATTTCTATTGTTTTTATTTTTCCATAAATTAAGGGGAGCAGTATTGTACGGTACCAGATGAAGGTGTACTGACCCAGACCCCACAATAAACAACACTCACCTTTCCCTGCATTTCATCTTCCTTTGTATTCGTTTTCTGCTGACTTGTGATTGGTGTTACTGATAATCCAATATCTGAGGGGCTTGGAGCCTCGGTGTTCGTGGGACCTGGATGAGCAGGAGGCTGAAAGGAGAAAATGAGAGAAACAATTACTTTTAGATAGGTTGTCTGATGTATATAAACATAATTTACATTAACTGTACCTATCCGTAAGCCTGGCTATCATTAAAGACTCAAATCTATCCTGCCGTTATATGTTGCTTGAAGAATGATATTTCAAGGAGTATAGATGAATCAATACTCTTCCTACACCTCAGGTATCACTACATCACCTTCACTCTTTTAACATCATTTAAGTTAGTTGACACGTACTCTGGGAAAGGTGGTTAAATGATTCATTTGCCAGTAAAACATATTGGACTTTACTTTGTGAAGCAGCCTGTCCCCGTCAATATTTTTCTAACGCTAGTCCCGATCAACGTCCAATTTGTTTGATTTGTGAATGTGTTCACTGCGACAACGTTTTATAGATGTGCTGAGGTCCTAGAAGAGTTGTGATTCCTGCTATTAAAATTTAAATGTTTTATGGATGTTTTTTTTAGGTTAAATACCCTAAAATTTATAATTGTAATTTGTTTTGTTAAAATTATTTGATTAATTCCATAAATTTTTCTCTTTGGATCTTTCGCTAAAAAGTCCCTAAACAATCAAAGTGTAAAGGCATACGATACTATATGCATGAAGCTGGCGAGGGGGGGGAGGAAGATCTGACTCCTTTACCTGATTTGGGTCCTTCCAGTTCTACATTCAGTAAAAATGCAACAGAACTGTTGCAACGTGACATACGCTTCCAGTACTGGTATTACTTCGTATGTTCTCCTTTTCCTGCGATATTACGGGGCTCAGTTTTATTGCTAACCAAAATCACTGTTTTGAAAATCATCAGAGGGGGGACTGCTGGGTATGCACCATTTTCTCAACAGCAATTGGCCAGAATTGTAGAAACATGCTAATGATTATTAGACAATATATAAAACAATAAATTTTAAATGCTATACACTGAAGATGGTGGTCAAAATTCATCCCAGATAAAGGCTGGGTACGAACATTTAAACTGGCCTGTTAAAATGCCTTCGGGTGGGCACGTAAAGTGTACAAGTACCTAGTCCTGGAAAGTCCTTTATTGTCATTTTTTTCTGTGGAAACCCTGCTAATATATTTTAGTAACTTATAGCCAACAAGAAGGATGGATCAATAGGCCTAGAGGTATTTTTCTAATCATATTTGTAATGTGACTTTTGGAAACACCATTTTAGGCAAAAGGAGGGAAGAAAGGGAAAGGAAAACTTTCAAAGGCAGAAAAAGAAAGTAGCTGTGGGCACTTAAGGTCCTAGAACCTTAGCAGAGAACGATAACCTTAAGGGAATCCTCTTCTGCGCATGCGTAGTAGTGCTCTGACCTCTGGCTAACGTTACCGTTATCGTTATCGTACCAGAGCTGAAACTGCCTAATAACGATATTAGGCCAAAAACATTGTTGACCTTCTACCCACGAGATTAAAGAACAAACAAGAAGAGAAGACTTTTTATTCTTTGGGAGGAAAATTATTGTTCTAATTTCTGAAGACAAGTTAATAAAGGTATAAAGATAATTCCATAGTGCACATTGCGTTTGGAATAGCACCAAAAGCTTTTTTTAGTGACACTTGCATGCTTGGAATGCCTACATTCCATGGTGCACATTGCGTTTAGAATAGCATCGAAAGCTGTTTTTAGTGACACTCGCATGCTTGGAATGCGTACAATCCATGGTGCAGATTGCGTTTAGAATAGCACAAAAAGCTGGTTTTAGTGACAGTTGCATGCTTGGAATGCGTACATTCCATGGTGCACAATGCGTTTAGAATAGCGCCAAAAGCTGTTTTTAGTGATTTAGATATAAAACGCCGCAGTGAAGGCAAGGCACCGTGGAAATTACCGCGGCACTTTTTTCCACGGCAGAGAAAAAAGTCTGACTTATATGACGCTGTAAACAATAGCACCCCCTGAAAAAAGGCTCCCTTCACCAAATCAGTTTATAGTACAGCGTCTAACTTAGATTATATTTTCCATTGCCCTTTATTCATTTAAGCATTTTCTCCGCATACGTGACCAGGTTTGTCGCCTTCTCAATAACTGGTACTCCCATGTTAATGTTCGTTTCATTTTTAAACTTATATCTTTAAACTTAGGTTTTCTTTCCTGAATTTGTACTGACGATTTCGTAGTATCAAAATTTGAAGTGAAAAGTAAAAATATAACAATATATGCAAAATTATTATAAGAAAATCACATCTTTAGATCAATATTGTACCAACAGTAAATTATGAGTTATATTTTTGATGTTTGGAGGATATTTTTTAGTCATAATACTCAACATAATTAAAAACCGGTTGATTATAAGTGAGCAACCATTTCGGTCGCTTCAAATCTCATACATTTTGGAAAATAATTTTAATAAGGCATATTTGACATAGTTTGCATACACTAGAAGCGTACATTCCATCGTGCGCAAAGCGTCCAAATAGGCTAATAAGGCATATTTGACTTAGTTTGTATACACTAGATGCGAACATTCCATGGGTTACAAAGCGTTCAAATTACGCTAGTAAGGCATAAGTGGCATAGTTTGCATACACTAGAAGCGTACATTCCATGGTGCACAAAGCATTCAAAATACGCTACTAAGGTATACATGACATAGTTTGCATACACTAGATGCGTACTCTCCATGGTTATTCCAACGGACGTAAAACAGCTGATTTCGGAAGTTCTGTTTCTATGACAACACATAACAAAGTAATTTGATTGGCCTCTACACAATTGGTTGACCAATGATAGCCTGTTCTCAGTAGATACCTATAATATAATAATGGAGTAGTCGTCATCTCTACCATATTTGGTAAAACTCGTCAAATGTTGGTCCCTTTCAGGTGCTGAGGATTCCCCTGTTATGCAATAAAATTTACACAATAAGAAAAAGTATCGGAGAGATGAGGAGAGGGGATTTCTAATGATTCAATTGAAGTTAGGGACATTTCATATGCCTGCCTGATGCGATGCATAACATTTTGCAGCGACATAATCAGTTATTACAGTATAAACTTTCCAAACATACGTGAAATGTTGCTCATTCGAATGGCAGCCTCACCAAACACAAGTCCGCTGTACAAATCTTATAGCAAGCTGACCAAAATTTGTTATAAGGATAGAAACAAAACACAAATAAAGAAACTCGAGACTTTGTATTTGCTGGCCGTGCACAAAATTAAGGATGGAACAAGGAAGAGCTCTTTATTTACTTTTAAAGGTATTTAACTTAATTCTAAACACATACAAAATCATCTAACTCCATTATGATTGATACAGAAAGTACCAAATATCAATTAGACATGTATTTAAAATTCTTGCTGACTTTATTCACATCTTTACGCATGTGCGTAATAATTACCCTTCACTGCGTAAAAATTACCCCGAAATGTCGGCTAATTCTTACGCACGTAAAAAGTTATTTATTTCTTTTGTTATGGTAGAAATAGAGAAAAACCAGTATGGGTATAGTAGGTATATGAGGCAGTTAGCCATTTTCGTTATCTCTTACTAAGACAAAATAGAAATTCTTGGACCAACGTTGCTTGCACGACGCTATCTCAGTCAAGTTACAATGATCAACACTGCTAAGATTATTGATCAACTACCATAACTGAGCGCAAACACTCGACAGATGGTTAAGAATATATCAACCATAGCCTGAAGAACCTTGTTTGCTATGAAGTATCTTATATCAAGTGATAATTTTGCACATATTTCTTCAATACCACAGCTATCTCTTCATACGATGCTCCTCATGGCAGTTGCTGAAGAATGTGATTAAAGGCTCTTTTCCTATTTCAAAAGTTTTAGTTTTCGAGGGCAATAGCTATGTCTGTGGAAAAAAAAATATGATATTAGATTATTCATGATTGCACATGGTAATGAATGTGATTGAAGGCTCTTTTCCTATTTCAAAAGTTTTAGTTTTCGGGGGTAATAGCTACGTCCATGGAAAGAAATGAAGATATTAGACTATTTTTTGATTGCACATAGTAAAGAATGTGATTAAAGGCTCTTTTCCTATTTCAAAAGTTTTAGTTTTCGAGGGTTTATTTATTAGTTAGCCTGTTTGGTGGTTTTTCTGTTTATTTAGGGTAGTTTTAATGTCGGGCCCACTGCTCATCAAGGGTCTTTGATTGAGGGACTGCCGTAAGTAGAGGTAGGACTAGAGCATTGTAATTCGCAGTGGTCTGTAAAAAACTTAGCAAATTTCATACAAAGATGTATATGGTTGCCAGTTGGTACGTGTCTGAATAGAATTGATGTCGAATGACTTATATGGGTCATTTATTCGCCGTCTTCGCGTTATGACGGTTAGCTACTTACGGTTGGTGTAAACTATAAATGTAATGATGAAAAGTATAAATGTACTTTCGTAGTTTTTCTTGAAACTCTATATGCTCTTTATATTCAAAACTTTGTTCTGGAAATTAAAGACCCCCTCTAATTATAGACTCCCTCTAATCATAGACCCCCCTTTTGGTGCATTCAATTAATTATAGAAGGGTCTATAATTAGAGGAAATACAGCTGGCCGTCGTATTTAGCTGTTTTAGAGGACAATTACGCTACTGGACATGATATTACTCTTCATGATTTTGACATCTTGTCTTGTATTCACCCAAAGCAACTTATCCTCGAGACTGGTGACTGAGCACGCTGCAGAAATTTTATTACCCTAAACTAGTTCCAGACTACTACGGAGCTGCGCGGTCAGCGAGGTCGAATTGGTGTATTCTATCGAGTAGTGACATTCCCTTTGTTCCTCTTACACCATCTCCCCAGTCACCGCAGATCACCAGCTCGCGTTGCAACTTACTCTGTGGATGTGCTCAGTCTTGAATCGCAAACTTTTACTAAAATGGATCGAAAACAACATTCTAAGCGGAAGACGCATCTAGTGTAAGCAAACTATGTCAAATATGCCTTATAAGCCTATTTTGAACGCTTTGTGTACCATGGAATGTACTCATCTAGTGTATGCAAAGTATGTCAAATATACCTTATTAGCCAATTTTGAACGCTTTGTGCACCATGGAATAAGCGCATCTAGTATATGCGAACTATGTCAAATATGCCTTATCAGCGTATTTCTTACGCTTTGTGCACCGTGGAATGTACGCATCTAGTGTATGCAAACTATGTCAAATATGCCTTATCAGCGTATTTTGAAGTCACTGATGCTAGCAGGAGGAGCAGGGCGTATCCCAAGATTTACGTCATATTGACAAGCACTGACTTTTGGGACGTGTTCTACGCATTATACCGCTTATGTCACTAAACCTTATAAAAGAGAAGGAAAAATGAATAAAGAGCAAACTTTCGTTATCTACACGGGACGAAGACGTTTAAGAGTCGTTTGGAGGACCGCTGTTTCGCTTCAAAGTCCTCGCACGAAGACTGCCAAAGATCCGTATATCTCGAATAAAGAACCAATCCGTCACCAAGCAAGAAAGGTTTGTAACCACAGTTAAAAATATGGAGGAACTACACTGAACTGGTTGGGGGCTATTTTTAATTCGGAGAGCTAGAATTTCAATTGTTTGAGGATAGCATATCGATATAGAACACTGACAGTAGAATTTTGAGCAAATTGATGGCATATTTGGAGGTGCTTAGACCCTCATAGCCCCCACCCCCGTGGCTAAGGGGCTGCATTATATCAGGATATTAGTAACCGAAATGAAGATTTTCAAAATTCTTTGTCAGTTGGAACGGTGATTAGGCCAGTTCCGTAGCGATCAACTAAACAAAAGATCGATTGCAGACATTGAATTATTTGAGTCAAACCATATGAGTACTTAATGTATTAATACTTGCTCTCCACGACCAGAGGAACAGCCCGGGTAAGACAGTTGGGTGATAAAGTGAGAGAGCGAGATTAATATGGTTTGGCCATGTGGATAGGAGGGATGAGGGATATATTAGAAGGAGGATGGTGGAGATGGGAATACCGGGTAGGAGAAGGAGAGGGAGGCCAAAGAGAAGGTTCATGGATGTGGTCAGGGAGGACATGTATCCAAACGTTTGAAAATCTCCAGATTGGGTAGTAGCATAAGGACGGTTTTTGGTAATTGTTGATGTTTATCTTTGTAACATACACGGGTGAATTTTTTGCGTCAATCTTGCCCCAGTTCTTGATATAACACCAAAACCCAAGAGTTCTCGATTTCTATATTTAGTATTATCGACAACCAGAGGAACAGAATATTCGAAAAAGGATTTTTACGAGTTTTAGTGGTATAAAAGATTTGCTTTGGAAAACTGACATTCTTGAGGGTTCGGGTGTTCTTTTGTTCTCAGTCATCGCCACGGATGATTAATCGAGCTCAGCTTAAAGATCTAATTTGCGATCTAAATCTATCGAAAGATTTAAGCATCAACATTAAAAGAGACAAAACTTTTGACATGTGGAAGAAGCGTTTCCTACTATTAATCAAGGGAAAGCACATTTCGACAATTCTTTCCGAGTAAGGGACTCGTTTGTGTTCTGTGGGCATGGCATGGGCAGTTTTGAATAAGAGCTGATTACGTCCTGAGTGACTTTGGTATTGATGTTAACAGACAATGGCAACTTGAAGACTTACGCGCTTGAGACTCCATAGAAGGTCCCTGCATCATCGGAAATGTTTGTGTTTAAATCCCCCTAAAAAAATTTGGAGAAACGTAATCAATTTACATCGAACGTGAACTGTTCGCCCATCACAATATCACGTCATATAATACAAACTGCAAATACTTATATCCCCATATAAGAATGTACTGTAAGTTTCTATAGTCAACGAGGCAGTCTCTCAATCAAAGACCCCTGATGAGCAGTGGGCCCGACATTGAAACTACCCTAAATAAACAGAAAAACACCAACAACTCGTATCCGATATCATCTGCGACTGAAAAACTTCTACCAACAAATCGTATTCGATATCATCTGCGACTTAATAACTACAACAAACAAATAGTATCCGATACAATCTGCGACTGGAAAACTGCTACCAACAAATCGAATCCGATATAATCTTCGACTGAATAACTACAACAAACAAATCATATCCGATATCATCTTGGACTGAAAAACTGCTGCCAACACCTTGTATCCGATACCATCTGCGACTGGAAAACTGCTACCAACAACTCCTATCCTTCGTGGCACTTCGTCTGCATGTTGTGCGTGTTTTCCTCACTCTTTCGAATTCCGCTGCTTCCATCTTATAAAATCAAATATATATATATACATGCCACGTGACTGCCTTTGCCTCAAAACCCCCTATCGCTTGTTCTTCCAAATCTAATAAGCATAAGATGGCGTGAATTTTGTACCTATACCTTTAGTTCCTCTTATCTTCCTATTTTATCGCCGTGAAACTCGGCTAAGGATAGCAATGTATCAATTGAAAGGCATTTAATCTCCCAAGCATCCAGTGTGAAAGTTCTTCAAACTTTGAGAAAAGCAGTGGAGGTGCAGCAGCTGAAAAGCATTTTGCTGGGAAGTGTCATTTTTACCATGAAACAGGTCATTATGCCTGTGACTGTGACAAAAAGAAAGCTCGAGATAAGTTTTCACGAGGAGGAGGCAGTGGAAGCAGAGGAAATCTGCGTGGAAATTATCGAGGAAGTGCGGCGAATAGCACAACTAGGCCAGATATTGCAGCAGCAGTAGGGACATTATCTAGATTTATGTCTAACCCAACCAATGTTCACTGGATCTGACGTTAGTACTCTGAGGAGTGTCAGACGAAAAAAGCTTTTAAGTACACAATGTTTTCGCTATTTCGTGGAATATACTTTTTACCAAATAAATAATTTAACCCTGGCGTATGGAAACTACCCTGGAATAAGAAATCGTATGAACGTTGATATGAAGAGCAAATAGATCACAGAAGATGCTCATAACAAGGTCTTGCAATGGCGCAAAAACATAATGCCTATTACCTTTACAATTTCATAAAATCAAAATTTAAGCTGAACGAACCTGTTGTTACTATCACAATTAAGACTGTGATTATGCTGACTACTTTCAGTCAAGGAAGACCAAGTTTATCTATCGAAAGTTCGAGAGGCAGTATTACTTGCCTTTGATAGAGGGCGACAAAATCCACATCACTTTGCTGAAAGTGCAAACAGTTAAAATATTTGCGTTCCACAATCTTTCGCAATAAGTTCCTTAAATGTAAGAGGTGAAGTCATGTCCAAGATGATGGCTGTGGCTACAGGAATGGGTGGTAAGTGTGTCAATCCTTAATACCTCTTACCTCCCCTGTGAAGTCATAGCTAGTATCTTTCGGATTAGGGTACTGAAGGAGATAGCTGTGCCCCGGACAAAAAGTAAGACCCACATGTGTATCCTTGAAACTAGTGATAAAAAGCAGCTTGAAAGTGCGTCGTTGCAGGCTCAATGAGTTACATCGATCACGTCAGACTTGCAGGCTTTATGTTGTGCATAGCAACAAGGTTTCAGGGGCCCTTAGGAAAGGTAGACGAAGAATAAAATGGCATCAGTACATCAAAAAGTCAGGAAAGGGGGCAATCAGAGAGCTTCCAGCAGCTAGGTTGGATCTTTGATCTCTTTGCTTGACACATTATCAACAGTGTGATATTTGTTATATATGAACAGTTTGTAATCAAGTCCTAATGAATAACGTTTCTTAATTTTTTTCGGGCGTTTTAAAAATTGTCCCCCTGAATTTTTGAGACCTTGAGTTGCTTAGCTTGTTGCTTAGATTTTAGCCCAAATCGAGGCCTCACACCTAACAACTGAGTTGCTTATAAAAAACAACGTGTAACAAGGTTTTGAAAGGCACAATTCACACTTCGAGTGGTTTTATCCCGACACGTTTACGACTGCGTTACAAAATGCATTCATATCAAGACTTCCTACTTTAGGGGGAGGTGCTGTTTACAAGGGGGCGTTTAATTCAATAAATAAGGTAGCAATTACTTCACACGATCACAGCAATGATTTGATCGATCTTCAGTAAGTACGCTTGTTGACTGCAAATTTCCGTCCGTGAGTGGCTGTCATATTCATCAGAGTTACAACATCTTCTAGTTGTGTAAATTACAGAATAATCCTTTGTTTTCTACAAAAGTTCTGCATATGTAATAACATTTCTTCCACATCTGGCAAAGTGTTGTGGCTAGAAGTGGCACAGCCGTTAATACTAATAACATCATTGCCTGATGTAGTATTTTCTACACTTTTCTTGTTTGCCTTTTTCTTCCAGGGCAGGTATATCTTCCGACGCTCTTTGGATATTTTGTGGTTGGACTGTTGAGTAGGCAAAGGTTGACTGCTGTTGTCATCAACAGTAGAGGTAGATGCATCATCATTGATAGTCACTTTACTCTTGTCTCTACGTTTCCAAGGCCAAGAAAATTTCTTCTTTTTCTTAAGCTTACTATCAAAACCACTGCTGGTACAGAACTGCTAATCGCAAAGTTGTGTCATTTGATCGTCTTGCTGTTGCGTCCGACCGCCGCCGCCCTTACACCAATTTATTATTAAAGATGATGGGAGTGACAAGCAATCGCCAAGCCAATGGTATAAAAACAAGAATATCCAAGCTTTAGGTAAGTGATTCTATCAATGCTATTGCATCTTACTGTCTCACGACTCTTCTCGGGAACAAGGTATTATTTCTTCTTGATTTAATACTACAGTTTGACGCATAGCGACACAATATAATAGATCAAACGCTAAATAAAGAAGCTTTATTGGCAACCTTTTATCTTCTGAAAAACGTCTTCAGGTCACCTTTTGGTTTGTACTGAAAAGTTGCTAAACCAAACTTCCGGCACGGACGCAATATAGTAGATCAAACTCTAAATAAAGAAGCTTTATTGGCAACTTTTCATCTTCTGAAAAACGTCTTCAGGTCACCTTTTGGTTTGTACTGAAAAGTTGCTAAACCAAACTTCCGGCACGGACAAAATATAGTAGATCAAACGCTAAATCTTAATAATCTCTTTTTGACATTAATTAGGCGCCAAAAAAGCTAATGTAAATAAGCATGTTTTATTTGAAATTGTAATTCCCAGTTGTATATATTAGCCATAATTATGGAGTAGCATCCCAGAAGTAATTAGCCTTCTAGACAAAAGGCTTTATTGATAGTGGTTCTTGGACAGTGGCCAAGACCCTCTTTGGGTTTGGCCCTTCGGTACAGAGGCAAAGTAGACACTTCTAATTCAAAAGCTTTCATTTTAGATCGCATTAATTTTAAATATAATTTACACTCTCGGACTAGTCCGTCATAGAGAAGAATTCCAATCAACCTTCACACAGGTAAGTGCTTGTTTAATTTTCAAATTTCTTGTTAGTGATCTATGATCGTACCCTTGCATCAATTGCAGCTGTAGTCAATTGGAACTGAGTATTAGTTTCATTGTTTAAAGTCTCTGTTGAAGGTAATAAAAAGTTGTGAAAGGGAATTCGTTGCAAAGAATTGAACCGGACATTTCTTGTTAGTGATGCATGAACGTACCCTTACGGTCACTGGAGGTGTAGTCAATTGAACATTTGTGCTAAACACGATTCAACACGATCTCATTTGAGCATGCGCAGTACCATCGTAGGCACAAATTTCGCAAGGACACAAAATTCGCGCTACACCGGAAAACTACAGTCTGTCGATATCTTTGCGTTTCGAAGTCCATAACATATGCGCATCAGTAACGTAGTCTATAATCTTTCTCTAATTTGTTAATTTAGTGAAATAATTTATCATAGAGAAGAGAGGATTTGAAATGTTAGTTTTAGAAAGAACACTAGAGAATTAGAAAATATGAAATATGAACTTCAAAAAAGTTGTGAAATAAGATGGTTGACCTAAGAATACCCGGTTCCTATAGTTTAATCGCCTTTGTTATACATCCCGCGTAAAAATTGGGATCCAATTCATCAGGAGAAAAAATATTCCATTTCGCCGTTAAGAAAAAATTTTCTGTTGAACCAAAAGTAAAAATTAATTGAAATAAAACAGTCTGTGTCTACTTCCCAGATAATGGGCACATTTACTTGAATTTTTTTTACCGTACTTGTTGGTAGGGCTGCATCAAAGACAGAGAAACAGACCCTGGTGCATTGGAAGGGAATAAAACATGTCTTGCGTTATCTTAAAGGCACTAAAGATTACGGAATACATTTCAATGCAACCAGAATTGTATGTTATCAGGATATTCTGATGCTGACTGGAGTGGTGACGTTGATACAAGACGTTTAACATCAGTGTAGACGCCAGGGAATTAGTTTCAATCGTTTGCCCTGTGGTCTAGTGGTCTGGGTACTAGTTTTAAGTTGTTGCCATGGTTATCGTTCATGGCCAGTTGGTATATATATTAAGGTGTGGCCTTCACTGCTGCCGCTTACCTGTAGCCAACACGATAAAATCTTTATGCTGCCCAGCTTCCGTTCTAACTTAGTTTTAGGGATTGTTGCTTAACCCTTTTTATGTAGCATCCCAGACAGTGAGACGACAAGAGAATCACAACTTGTTAAGTAAAAGGTATCGGGTTGGACGATACAGAAACGTTTCTTCTGATGTTCAAAATGGACATTGTCATCATTTTCACGCAAAAACGTCAAATATCTTCACAACCTTTATCTCGTGTTTCATCATGTTGTGCGGGTTATTAGAGACTAAGGCTATCAATGAATCTACCAAGCCTTTAAGTTGACTGCAAATTGACAGTTTCAATAGAGTACTAAAGTGATGACATCACAAAAAACTTTTTTCGAGGAATCGCAATTATAACTACATCAGAGTGTTTACCATGCAAATGCCCGTATACAAATATCGCGTTCAAATTTCATATCAACTGCGAGAAATTTCTGTTTGAATTTCGGAAAGGCCTTAAGGAAACACTGTTAATTTTGCTCAGTTCATAAAATTATGAACTGGGTTCATTTAACAAGGTTTTGATTTTAAAGAAATTACGATTTAAGTTCTTGCTATTCACATTCGATTGTTCTATGAAATACATTTCGAACGCAGTTCGAACGTTATACGTGCGCGAGTCGAATATGGTTTTATATACAAATTTCAATAATAATACTCTAAGGGATAATTAGAAAGGCGCTTTTACACCTGTGAATTAGCAAAAAAGAGTAGCATACACGTGATATCATGATCCCAGAGCCTGAAGATAAGAGACGTTTCTCTCCAAACGTAACTTGCGAAAGACATGATAAACTCGAGGCATCCACATCATCACAGACAAGTCAAGGTTCGTAAAGTTTCGTAGTGATTTTGATCCTGCTAACCATTACATCGAGCTTGGAAATGGTGTAAAGTCGAATAATGTTGCCATGGAACGAGGTAATGCAAAGATCAGAGTAGAGTACTAAAGTAATGAAGTCACAAAACTTTTTTTTCGAGAAATCGCAATTATAACTATATTACAGTGTTAGGCCCTATTCACACTACATGACGGTTTAGACGATACGGAACGAAACGATAGGGGACGAAACGAAACGATTCACTAATGGAGTACGGGACTACCTTCTACACAAATAACTGTAAGCCTGGGAAAGTCACTACAAACGACTCATTAGAAATATATCTGATTCGTTATTTACTATTTACTTATGTTTGAATTCTTGAACGACTATTGCTGCTATTAGTATGTTTGTTTGTATTAAACGCATCGCATTACTGTTTTCCTTATTATGTCATATATTTTTTGTCATATATATTATTATTTTAATTCATGTCAATTGTTTCATTTTCTTTTTACTTCCGTAAGGTATTTTATACAGGTGTAATGAACCAGCATCAAACAAGTCTACTCCAATGCTGAGTATCTGGTCCCCATGGCAACAATGTAAGGTTTCCCAACAGTATGCCATACTTTCCTTGACGCTATACTCTCTGAGACTCCCCGAGTTTCGTGAGAAGTCTCGACGTCTAATCGTTTAATTGTGACAACTGTATAGCGAAGGGGTGGTCAATCTTTTTTGCGCAGTTGGCCGCAACAAATTTTTCAACAAGATTATCCTGACGGTCCTAAGATGTTTTCTTCAAAGGTTTGCCATTAGCGACAAAATCGTAGTTATGCAAATTTATGCGTTACTTTTTCGCGCTCTTTTTAAATTTCATCAGACACGTGTTCTCTATCAAAATATCGAGCTGTGATGAAGTGTGGAGAAAGAAAGGCTGTTTACAAATTTGGTGATATCTTAAATACACGTCATTGGATTTTAAAATCTTGTCAGGAGCAGTATCAACATTACTTAAGAAACGATTTGAGAAGGACCTTTGATAGATTCACAGACGAGTTTTCGAGTAACAGCTTACAAGTCAGTTGGGAGCTTTTTAGACAACAATTTCTGGAACTACTGACCATTTTCCGGCTCTAAATTGAACTCGAACATATGATTAAAGACGTTCAACACCGTGAGAAATGTTGACGCTGATCAGCATCAGTAGCATGGGCAGCATCAGCAGCATGGTCTGCATCAGCAGCGTGATCAGCATCAGCAGAATGGGTAGCATCAGCAGAATGGGCAGCATCAGCAGAATGGGCAGCACCAGCAGAATGGGCAGCATCAGCAGAATGGGCAGCATCAGCAGAATGGGCAGCACCAGCAGAATGGGCAGCATTAGCCGTACATTCCATGTTGCAAAAACCGTTAAAAATAGGCTGATGACGCATATTTGACATAGTTCGTATACACTAGATGCGTACATTCCATGATGAACAAAGCGTTCAAAATGGGCTAATGACGCATATGTGACATAGTTTGGATACACTAGATGCGTACATTCAATGTTGCACAAAGCATTCAAAATAGGCTCATGACGCATATTTAACATAGTTCGTATACACTAGATGCGTACATTCCATGATGCACAAAGCGTTCAAAATGGGCTAATGACGCATATTTGATTCAAGAACCGGGAGCTGAATAACATATTTCAGTATTCAACGCACCTTTTCTGCCTTGCGCCTTTAAATGAGTAAAAACATCGACACTAATCCTTCTCCGCTTCGTATCTGCTGCGCCAATTCGAAGTAAGGCCGGACTTGCTGCACATGCCACCTCTTCTGGTATACTACCACTTGAACCTGCTCTAGTGGCGATTTCTGCTATGGATCTTTGTGGGAGGGTGTGTGAGACACTGGAGGAGCGGCCCGTTCGGTATTTCTGATTCTAAAACAGAAACGTACTATAGAGGATGGGTCTGCAGAGTATGGGTCTATAGAGCATGGGTCTGTAGAGCATGGATCTGTAGAGCATAGATCTGTAGAGCATAGATTTGAAGAGTATTGGTCTATAGAGTATGGGTCTATAGAGCATGGGTCTGTAGAGTATGGGTCTATAGAGCATGGGTCTGTAGAGCTTGGGTCTATAGAGCAAAGGTCTGTAGAGCATGGATGTGAAAAGTATTGGCCTATAGAGGATGGGTCTGCAGAGTATGGGTCTTTAGAGCATGGGTCTGTAGAGCATAACGCTTTGTGCACCATGGAATGTACGCATCTAGTGTATGCAAACTATGTCAAATATGCCTTTTTAGCCTATTTTGACCGCTTTGTGCACCATGGAATGTACGCATGCAGTGTATACAATCTATGTCAAATATGCCTTATTAGCCTAGTTTGAACGCTTTTGGCCCTATGGAATGTACGTATCAAGTGTATGTAAACTATGTCCAATATGCCTTATTAGTCTATTCTGAAAGCTTTGTGCACCATGGAATGTACGCATCTAGTGTATGCAAACTATGTCAATTATGAGTCTGCTGATAGTCTGCGATAGGACTGTAGCAGTTGGTACATTGCTGAAATTAGTCAGCATTGTGAAGTATACTATGAATAAAAACAGAAATGTTTAAAAGTTGCATCTAGCAAAGAATGCGTTAAATATTTTTCCATGTTCAAAGTTTTTAATGAAATATGTCTGCCAGCACTTTGGTTCCTCTGAGAAAATATCTGCTATCACTTAGGTTCCTCTGAGAAAAATGTCTCCTATCACTTAGGTTTCTCTGAGAAAAATGTCTCCTATCACTTAGTTGTGCACCATCGAATGTACGTATTCCAACATGCAATTGTCACTAAAAACGCCTTGTTAGGTGATTTTGAACACATTTTGCGCCATGGAATGTACGCTTTCCAAGCATGCAATTGTCACTAAAAACACCTTGTTAGTTTATTTTGAACACACTGTGCACCATGGGATGTATTCATTCCAAGCATGCAATTGTCACCAGAAACGTCTTCTTAGGTTATTTTGAACACAATGTGCACCATGGAATGTACGCATTCCAAGCATGCAATTGTCACTAAAAACGCCGCTAATCAAAAGAACATTCCTTTAACGATCATAAGTCTTGATCAACAGAAAGCGTTTGATCAAGTCAAGTGGCACCTGTTAGAATAAATCCTGTCCAAGACGAACTTATGATCCAATATTAGGCACTGGGTGTGCCTTTTTTACACAGATATTAAATCTGCTATTATTAATAATAAGTATAGATCATTGCGTTTTCCTTTGAGTAGGGGTGTGAGGCAAGGTTGTCCTCTTTCACCTCTTCTGTATTACTTAGTGGCAGAATCCGTTTCAAGTACCATTAGAATTTCTTGCATTGGTTTTAGGTTTAAAGTGTCAGTGTAAAGGTTTCATGTCAGATCAAAATATAGTTTGAAGTAAGAACAAAGAATTGGAGCTTTTTAAAAAAGATGTGAAAAATTGACAGAGAAAGCTATTCCGGTTTCTATTGAACTGGTGAAATTTACGAGGACAAAGATTGTGTAGATGACAAGCTCTTTTTTCCTTTAGAACTAAAATTGAAATTTTTAAGTAGGGGGCTTGAAAAGAACGATTATTCGAATGAAATATCTATCTCTTTCATTTTCTCTCCTCGAATTGTACGACTCTGGAGTTTACTTCCAAGTTACCTTTTTCCACCTTCGTATGTCCTGAACGTTAATAGAGTTTTATAGGTATTCATTGTTATTAACGTAACCCTTCGTATTTCTCTTAGTCATAACCTCTAAGTGGCTTTATGTCTTGCTTAGAGCCAGCTCATTAAACAGAAAAAGATGTTGAACTTACTTGTATGTTTCTGCATTTTTATTGGGATATGACTGTTGATGAAAAGGGCTATTTACCTAACAGACGATCACAAAATTAATACGTATTTTGAACGCTTTGTGCACCATGGAATGTACGCATCTAGTGTATGCAGACTATGTCAAATATGCCTTATTAGAGTATTTTGAACGCTTTTTGCAACATGGAATGTACGCATCAAGTGTATGCAAACTATGTCAAATATGCCTGATTATCGTATTTTAAACTCTTTCTGCACCATGGAATGTACGCATCTAGTGTATGCAGACTATGTCAAATATGCCTTATTAGCGTATTTTGAACGCTTTTTGCAACATGGAATGTACGCATCTAGTGTATGCAAACTATTGGGCAGAAGCACGATCATACAAAGTAGCTACTCTTTCGTGCTTAATTGTGTGTGTGTGTGTGTGTGGGGGGGGGGTCATATTTCTTTTCAAAAAAACCTTACCCCTCAAAGCACTTTATACTGACCCTCCATTTTACGGAAATGTGAAAATACGACATACCCCACCACTTTATTATCGACCCCCATGTTAGGCTTTTTAAAACTTTATAAGTAAACAAAGATCGTTTAGTGCCAGAGAGAGCTTTTTCTCGGAACAAAAATGAAGAACAATTATCAATGTCGGCCCCCAATACTGCAATTTTAACGACTTTTACGGGCTTTTACAGAAAATACGGACAACATAAGACAGAAAGGACCGACGGATGCATATCAGTTACGTATGATGAACAAAATATCAAAAAATTTCTGACCACTGGAGGTACACTTTAAGGTCCAGCAGACATTCGGACTAATTAGGTAAGGCCATGGACATACACTTCGCGCAAAGGGGAGCGAATAAGCGGCTAATTTAGTAGTCAAACTCTTGATCCAAGGTCCAAATTCTGATTGAAAGGGAATTTTATGTTTCAGCAGTCTTTCTTAAAGAAATGTGACTAAAAGTCAAACTTTAGTGAAAAAGGGCGAGGAATTGAGGTGTGGACAGTCTCTTTCGTAGACGGAATGATTTCTGTTCGTTTTAAGTTTTTTCTTTTTTTAGTTTTTTTTTTCTTCTTTTTTAGTTTTTTTCTTTTCTTTTGGTTTTTTAGCTTTTTTTAATTTTATATATATATTTTCTCTTTTTTTTTAGTTTTTTCTTTTTTTTAACTTTTTTAATTTCTTAGTTTTTTTAGTTTTTTTCATGGGCGTGGGAAACCATTTCAAAATAGAAGGGGACAGAACATTGTTCAGCCGCACTCGTCTTGTTGGCAATGTACCGATGACGGACAATCCTTGACCACTTAGAGATTCTTCTTGGAAGTGGGCTGAGATGAAAAGCTATCTCGAAGCCAAACGTTGAAATGTTTGTCCATGGGCGTGGGAAACCATTTCAAAATAGAAGGGGGCAGAACATTGTTCAGCCGCATTCGCCTTGTTGGCAATGTACCGATGACGGACAATCCTTGACCACTTAGAGATTCTTGGAGTTAGTATATCAGATTTTATGCCCTCATAAAGTATGAATTTTGTGATTTTTTGGTTAGCAAGTCATTTTTTTCCCCAGTTTCAAGTGGAAGCTGAGTTAAGTGAGAGCAAAAAATTGTTGCGTCTCGCGTGGCAGCACTTAGTGGTACAAAGGAAACAGGCGGTTTTTATTGGCACTTAAATCTATATACGAGATTTCTTCCTGCGACATAAATTCCAAACGTTAAATACAACTGTTAATACTCCTGATCTCAACTCCAAAACTTCAAGCAAAAACTACAGTATGCTGATACAATAGCTGTCTGCTTATTGTCCAGGTAGTAAACATCACCATTATTCTTTGTTTTGTGCAATTCAAGACAATGGTCTTCAACAATTCTGCAATGGTGGGAAGCTGTGGATGTAATCATCTGATGTAACACCTTTAGGCCCTGTTTACATGAGCTCGAGACGACATCTTGGCTCGAGATGAGTTTCAGCTAGAGCTGGAATTGGTGTGTGTTTACATGAGTCCTTTTCATCTCGAGCTGAGAGGTGGAAATCTCAGCTCGAGATGAAAGTAACAGTAGCATTTGGGCCAATAAGAGCAAAAACGGTAGCAGAGTCCCTCTACTCATTAGTTATCATCCAGCATTTAATAAAGTTAGGGAGATAGTCGGCCGGTTACAAAGCATATTAGCTAGTTCTGAAGAGTGTAGGGACGTCTTAACAGAACAACCTGGAGTAGCATTTAGAAGGGCTAGGAATCTAAAGGATCAGTTACTTAGAGCCAGATTATCAGATAAAGTAGAATCTAGAAAGGTCGGTAGTTTTAGATGTGGGAACACAAGGTGCCAAGTTAGCTTTACACTTTGGTAGCTTTACACCTTTCTAGTTTTACACCTTTGTAGCTTTACTCCTTGGTAGCTTTACACCATCGTAGCTTTACACAGTGGTAGGTTTACACCATGGTAGGTTGACACCATGGTAGCTTTACACTTTAGTAGCTTTAAACCTTTGTAGTTTTACACCTTTGTAGCTTTACTCCTTGTTAGCTGTACAACGTGGTAGCTTTACTCCTTGTTAGCTGTACAACGTGGTAGCTTTACACCTTGGTAGCTTTACACCATGATAGCTTTACAGCCATGTACTGCCAAGAATAAAAAATAAATATTTTAAAGTGTACCTCCAGTGGTCAGAAATTTTTTGATATTTTGTTTATCATACTTGACTGATATGCCTCCGTCCTTTCTTGCTGTCCTCTGTTGTCTGTACTTTCTGTAAAAGTCGTTAAAATTGCTGTTCTGGGCTCTGTCATGGGACAGTGGATGCTAATTTTATAGCCTGGCAAGTAATGCAGAAAGCTCAAGCCAGGAAGATCGACTTACATTTTAATTTTATTGATTTCAAGGCAGCTTTTGATATTCTGATATTCTCATTACTCGTCCAGACAAAGGATCAGGAGTTGTAGTCATGAATAAGGTTGACTATTTGAACAAGTATCCTTTCACTCTGATGTGCAATTATGTTCATTTGATGTAGTCTCGCCTTTTACTAATGTTCCGTTCGATCATGTCATTTCCATCTGTGTTAATGCTTTATTTCATTCAAATATGCCGCGGCCCTTATTATCGGAGACCGCTTTTATTCAACTCATGCAGGCAGCTACTCGTGAGGTTCAGTTTAGTTTTAATAACATTGTTTATTTATTGATTGTTCTCTTGTTATTCTAACAAATAGACGTTAAAATATTATTAAATAAAAAAAAAGTTTTTTCAACTGGAAGTAAGGAACGACATTAAAACTTAAAACGAGCAGAAATTATTCTGTATATTAAAGGGGCTGTCCCCTCCTCGACGCAACGCTCTTTACGCTAAAGCTTGACTCTTTCTCAAAACTCTACTTTTTAAATCAGTAATAAACCAAATTTTAGAGTTTCGGTTACTATTGAGCCGGTCGCACTTTACTAAAGTTCATTACCATGAGAGTGATTTTTTTTTTTCAGGTCGGTTGGACAAATACAAATACTTTCCCTGTGAAACAAACAATTTTATGATGAGCCCGCAGCTCGTCATCAAATTCTAATAAATTCAGTTCAAATCCACTGATAGTCTGGATTGTACCATCATAATCAAGATTGTGAATTCGACAAGCAGAATCGAAAAGAAGACTCTGGATTTGGATTGTTGATTTTGTCCAGTGGGAAGTCAGGTTTATAAACTTTGTTCTTTCACAAGTTGCGATTTGCCAATCAAGTTTTATAAACATAAGAATATCAGGGTGAAAATTGCCTAAATTGTAAGAATATCTTAAGAATATTCCCAGGGTGAGTTTGATAAGAATGAAATTGTTAGTTAACCAAAAATTTATGGAAATCAAAATGAGACAAATATTTAACAGAAGATACGTCATGATTTGTACTGTATTTCATTTACACTACAGTATCTAAGTACAACCATTAAACCAACAAATAAACATACTGTAAATGCGCACACAGTTACACTAAAAATGAATTAAATTCTATTCAGACAATGCGCACATCTGCATCCTTGGGGGCCATGAGTCCTTGGAGGCCATGAGTCTTTGGGGTTTATGGGTCTTTGCGGGCCATGAGTTTCTGGAAGTAATGAGTCTTTGGGGGCCATGAGTCTTTGGGGGCCATGAGTCCTTGGACGCCATGAGTCTTTGCGGGCCATGAGTTTTGGGAGGCCATGAGTCTTTGGGAACCATGAGTCTTTGGGGGCCATGAGTCCTTGGGGGCCATGAGTCCTTGGAGGCCATGAGTCTTTGGGGTTTATGGGTCTTTGCGGGCCATGAGTTTCTGGAAGTTCTTAAATGCTTTTGGAGATATCTACGAAACAAATGTATGCCAGACGAAATCCAAATCTATGAGTAGGTGGTCAAAACTATGGGTGGTGAGTCTTTCCTAGCCAAAATTTCACCTACAAATACAAATGTTAGTCTTTTTCTATCTCCGTTAAACTCCTATCCGATGAAATCACAATGAAGTTACTGTTATCGATATCAGCGTCTCCAAACCTTAACTCCTTTAGACGAGCAATCCTCCTTATAGTATCCGTAGCATACGAACAATTACATTTCTCGTCTAAAACTATGTCAAATATGCCTTATTAGCCTATTTTAAGCGCTTTGTGCACAATCGAATGTACGCATCTAGTGTATGCAAACTTTGTCAACTATGCCTTATTAGCCTATTTTGAACGCTTTATGCACCATGGAATGTACGCATCTAGTGTATGCAATCTATGTCAAATACGCCTTATTAGCCTACTTTGAACGCTTTGCGCACCACGGAATGTACGCATGTAGTGTATGCAAACTATGTCAAATACGCCTTATCAGCCTATTTTGAAGGCTTTGTGCACCTTGAAATTACAAATTTTCTTAAAAATAAAGACAGAAGAATTCTTTTCTGATTTGAAACAAATACATAACGAACTATTTACTGCAAGTAGACAAAAGAAAAACTAGATATTGTATATATATATATGATTCGGTATCACAGAGAAAATAACCTTAGCAATCTGTTAAGCAACTTTAGCCCTGAAAGTGTATCATACACTTAGCAACCGTAGCCCTGACCCTAAAAATTGAGTTGCTTCTATAAAAAAAATTTGTACCCTAAAAATTCTGTCATTATTGCTATGTTCTTTGGTTATTTGATATTCTTACTTAAGGAAGTAACTGGTATCTTACAACTCTCAATCATTTACTCTAGGCAATATTACAAATTCTAAGAAGCAGAGTTAACCAGCATACACGCTTGCATTGCTGCTGCAACAAAGATGGTAAATGGCTTACCGTTATAACGCAATGACGGCGAATAAATGACCCATTAGTCATTCGACATCAAGTCTATTAAGACACATACCAACTGGCAACCATATATATCTATATATGGGTTTGTACGAAATTTGCTAAGTTTTTTACATCATCATGCTACGCCGCCTGCAGCTCGTTGGCTGGGTCGGCTATCAGTATCAGCGATTGGCGTTCGCGCGTGAGATCGGCCATGACTTCACGCGCGACAGCTGCGATCTGGCCGAGGCCTACTTGAGCCGGCATTGACGGTAGCGCTCAGCTCTTCGTCAGGTCGATGACCTTCAGGCCCTTTTCGTCGGCGCTCAAGGCGAGCTCGCCGCGTTTGAGTTTCATGGCGTCGGCGCCGAAGATTTCGTAGCGCCAGCCTTTCATCAAGGGCGAGTCCGGGTTTAGTCTACGAAATCAGTTGCTTGTGATTTGCACTTCCATGATTCCACAATGAAATAATAGTATGGATTATCGGTAACATTTACAACACTAAAATATAATCCAGTCATCTGAAAACTGTTGAGTCAAGTAGTTGTCGATCTAAACATCTTTTACAAGAGACAATCATTACGAGTACAGCTATTTCACCCCTATGCGAAGAGCTCATTCTCGTACTCTTACTCGTCCTGGATCTAAACCTCCGTAACGACTTTTCAGTTGAGCTCAGTTTGAACAAGAAAGCGGTCACCAATACAATCCAAATAACAATGATTTGGTGGCAGAATACAGTTGATGCTCTTGATCTTCAGTCTTAGCATCACTTTCCACTGCCAAGCTCTCTAAAATCTTAAAAAAAAGCCAAGGCCTGAAAACAGGATTAATTTTTATCTTCATTGTTGGCAGATTTTTTAAAAAGGAATACTTCCAAAGAGCTTTCCTCTTCTTGTATCGTCTCAAAGAGTAAACCTGATGGGTTTTATTGTTTTGCTTAATTTGCAGACGTCACCTTACAAACTTGCATCGTGGTGCCAACAGTTTTGTTACTGTGGAACTCAAGATATTGTTTCGTAAGCTTGAAATGTTTAGACGTTATTTTATAAATGAATTGTACCAGGGATCAAACGTTCTTAAAGATACCCATAAGGGCCGTGGAAATGGGTGGCTACGGAAGCTATAGCCCTCCCAATAGCGTTGAAAATAGTGCATTTGTATGTTAGAACACATGAAGTTTGTGAGTTGTGACTTGAATTAAAGCAAATACAAATACAAACACAAAATCATGTCCTGATACCAAACGATAAGTACAGCAACTCCCGTCCCTTACCTTCTGCACCTATCTATCATGCAGGCGTTGCATTTTTGCCCCCAAAAGTTATTTTACTCATTCAAATTAAATATATGAGCACACTAATCTCTGAAATACATAAATACATATATATATATATATATATATATATTTTTTGTTCTGCGTCAATTTCATTCCGTATTCTTGACTAAATCAAATATGACTACAATTTTGATCAATCAATAACTTATCTTACGTTGATTGAATGCAACTGTTACTTTTAATTCGTCGAACACACCAAGTGCACCATGGAATGTACGCTTCTAGTGTATGCAATCTATGTCAAATATGCCTTATTAGCCTACTTTGAACGCTTTGTGCACTATGGAATGTACGTATTTAGTGCATGCAAACTATGTCAAATATGCCTTATTATCCGATTTTAAACGCTTTCTGCACCATGGAATGTACGCATCTAGTGTATGCAAACTATGTGAAATATGCGTTATTAGCCTTTTTTGAACGCTGTGTGCACCATGGAATGTACGCATCTAGTGTATGCAAACTATGTCAAATATGCCTTCAGTTATGTGCCTCCTGTTGATTTAATTTCGGTATTCTGTAGCTTTTACCTCCCTGCTTTTAAGAAATGTTTTTCGACTAGGCTGGGTCATGTATCGTTGGAAAAGCAAGCAAAAAACGACCACACAACTTGAATTTGAACAAGTGTTGTAAACATTGATTTAAGTTAAAGTCACAGTTTCAATCTTCCATTATTCAGGACAAGTCACCTGCAAAGCGGGTGAAAGACTCCATCAACTTTCACTGTAAACTTTTCAAACCAATCAAAATAAAACATATGATGGGATCCATTGTGACCCACCCTCGGTGCCCAGTATATGGGGTAATTAACCCTCCTAACCAACTCTCCTAAAGATATATATTAGTTGAGGCATGTGATTACCCAAGGAAATTCCCTTAGATATTATTATGAGAGACTTTGAGAAGCCATCTGCACGATATCTCTACACATATATTTGTGATTATGTCACGAACGTTCCAAGAACTGTGTCAAAAATTGCGTAGAATATTGTTTTCAAATTCATACACATCAGCCTTATGATATGATGCCACTAATTCCGCTGTTTCTGAGTCTCGATGATAACCAAAGAATAACATGTTTTGGACAAACATTTTCCAGACAACCACACGACAGCACTTCTCAAAGCAATTTCACATCAGTAAATGAAACTGTCGAAAATTCTCCTGTTTTGCAACTAATAATACCTCTGCCAACAGCGTGATGTACATTGAACTGTCCCATTCACGCATCAATCCGTCAGCCCTCAGCAATCTCTCAATCAAAGACCCCTGATAAGCAGTGGGCCCGACATTGAAACTACCCTAAATAAACAGAAAAACCACATAGTTCATTTGTATGAAACTGAATTCGTCAAAATTAATAAGCGGAGGGTCCAAATAAGGTCCGGCGGGTGGGAAAATTTCCGGAAATTAATAAGCGTCCGCGGACGCTTATTAGGCACTCAAGAGTAAATGATGACGAGATCACGACAAAATGAAATCCAAACAAGACGGATTCTCCTACATAATATCGTGACAAACAGTTTCAGCAGCGATGCTATCTCTGACTGAGTGTTAACAAAACTAGTGTTGCTACGTGAACGTTCATTACTGAATAGGGTGTATGTAAAAATTTTTTGATTAGCGCCATCTTATAACTGTCCGGGGAAAAGGAATTGAAATCTAGGCATTGACCGCTGTGCCTATCCTTTCGATACACCTTAGTCTCGAAGGCAGAATCGCTCTTCATTATTTCCACGTCTAGAAATGGGATACTGTTCTCCTTTTCAAGTTCCCACCTATAATTGAGAACTGATTTCTTTTCCAGATCTGTCTTCAAAGTTTCCAAATCTTATAAATGTTTTACCAGTATGAAACAGTCATCCATGTATCGGGTGTAGAACCGATACCTTATCTAGACCAACTAAAATTTGGTCCATAGTCGACTGAAAAAGTGCAGGAGCGGTTTTGATCCCAAAACACGGGTGTTTAGCTCCCAAAAGTCATTTATGAGTGTTCAGTGTAAGTAACTTTTGAGAATGCTCATCTAGACAGGGCTGATTAAAGGCAGGAGCCAAGTCTAGTGCTGAGAAGCAAGATGGCTTATTTTGATGAGACAATTTAGCCAACATGTCTTGAACATTTGGCAATTTATAACCATCATCTTCAATAAGTTGGTTGAGTTTCCTGAACTTACCCTTAATTAGGATCACCTTACAGTTATAGAGCACCTATTGCCAGACCACCCTCTTTAGGTTACAAATAAACTTGTATACAATTGATGAACGGAAGATTCCAACGAGGAGCTAGCCAGGGGGCTCTATATTTTTAAGTATATACAATATGTTTCCGAGGAAGGCAATCTCTAGTTTACTAGTTTCAAATTTAGGGCATTGTTTATTCCATCTGGGTATCACAACAGAATTATTCAGAATCTTCATGAGAAGAAATTGCAGCTTTAAGGTCCTTATTAATTGGCGGGCCAAATATGACCGAGGAGGTTGACGAATCTCTTTTCACGAGAAGAAAAAATAACCAAGGTCGTATGTTCCCACAACAGTGGGTATTCAGTGGATGGTGCAGAGAAACAAAAGAGACTTTCATGTATGCAGTTCCTGATCGAAGTACAGCCACATTGCTACCTATAATTCAGACTTCCATACGACCAGGAACACCATTACATCGGATCTGTGGAGGGCTTATGGTGGTATAGCAGCCATGCAAGGTATGGGGTTTAACCATCTTACGGGGAAATAAAGAGCAAAGTTGAAACTTAAAGGAGCAAAAATTATTGCTTCACAGATTACGCAATAGCCTATATATACTCAGCTATCTTAGATAAAGTGACTCCTGATATTTTCTAATACCTGCAGAATTCTCAAACCGCTTTACTGAAACCTGAGCCTGCTTGAGGTTTTGGATAACTGTCATTGCATGCTAAAAGTTATCGATGTCTTGGCCTGGGAAAGACTATTAAGAGCCTTATAAATTTTATTTTCTGCAGTCTATATATTGACATTTTGTGATCCTCTCAGTGCTCAGTTGCTCAGCTTCAATATGACCAGTAGCTCTAGAGAAAACTAGGTCAACTACTTGCAGCTGCTCAGTTGCTCAGCTGCTCAGTTCTCAGTGCTCAGTTGCTCAGCTTCAATATGACCAGTAGCTCTAGAGAAAACTAGGTCAACTACTTGCAGCTGCTCAGCTGCTCAGTTCTCAGTGCTCAGCTACAATAACACCAGTAGCTCTAGAGAAAACTAGGTCAACTACTTGCAGCTGCTCAGTTGCTCAGCTGCTCAGTGCTCATTTGCTCAATTTAGTTTCAGTCTTAAGGAACACTTTGTTGAGACTCTGTCAACTTGCAAATTTGTCACGTACAAACATAAGTAAGATTACCTCCAACTGCAAAAAGCGATAGGAAAATGGGTGGGTGGGCTAGACTGAATTCAGATGATTACTTGATATAACAGATGAACATGTCATCAACTCAATCGACTGATGAGCAGAAGTAGGAGACGATTCGACAGCTGGAAATTATCAAGCTTGTTTATTTAAAGCAGAGCACGAATGCGTAGCACAGTCAAATTCTAGGTTGCGTTGTCACAATTGTAGTTTCCTTCTTGGCGTTCTCCCTATAGTTTGTCGGTGTACTTGTCACCATAGTATTTTAAAATACAGTAAGAGGTAGAGGAAGAGCAAGGGGAACACTTTCTTGAGTTTTCAATGTAAATATGTATGTATGTTTCAATCACAGGTGTGACGGTATTGTCGAATTATTTTATGAGAGAGTGTATTATCCTTTTTATGTTGCCAGGGTATGACGTTGCTTCACTGGGCAGCTGACAGAGGCCATGAAGATATCATTCAATTTTTAATAACATTATGTTCTGTGATGTTAAAGCATCACGATTGTCGGCACTAATTCATCATCTCACGCTAATTGATCATCTCACGCTAATTGATCAACTCACGCTAATTCATCATCTCACACTAATTGATCATCTCACGCTAATTGATCAACTCACGCTAATTCATCATCTCACGCTAATTCATCATCTTACGCTAATTCATTATCTCACACTAATTCATCATTTCACACTTATTCAACATGTCACACAAATTCATCATCTCACGCTAATTGATCATCTCACGCTAATACCCACGCTTTCGCGGCGTGCGCTCTACCAACTGAGCTAGGTGATATATGATGCTGTAAGGAAATTACTCTAAGGAAATGAGAGGGGCGGGGAGACACAAAAAAGGTCGTTCCTCCTGTGCTTATATTGGAGAGGAGACCAGTCTACCTACGCCTATAATCCACACCCATGCCAATAACAGAGATTTTGTTTTGTATTAACCCTGTATCTTTTATGTTCCTGGGTTTTCACATCGGTTAATGATCAAATTATTGTCAAAACAGGGGTTTTGTTTCTTTTTCAGAATTACAATCTAGCCTATGGTTAACCTTGTATGTCCTACCTGAGCTGCCACCTCTAAAGTCATCTCCTTCCACTATGAAACTGCAAACTTGGCACATTGTGTTCCCACATCTAAAACTACCAACCTTTCTAGATTCTGCTTTATCTGATAAAACTAAGTTTAGGAAGAGGTTCAACAACTACAAATGTTTTACTAAGAAATCTGATCGGGGAGTTAGTGTACCGCAGAGGGATTTTTTCCAACATTTTCAGGAGGAGGGTCATAGTGGTTTTTTAGACATTTCTTCTTTAAGTCTCAACCAACAAACGTAAGAAAATAAAGCGGCGAATTTTGACGTAACGAAAAACTCCATCGATTTTTAGGTAACTGTTGTTGTAATCACAGTCCTGGGAACTTTCCGTGCTACTGCAGTTGAGTGTATTCTTACGCAGACAACTGACGAACCATGTGCAACACAGCTAACAGGCAATTCGCAGATATTAAAGGTGTTAAATGGCGTGTCAGACAATAGGAAAGCATCAATCATCGAACAGACGGCACTTCTAGTACTGATTATAGGGTGGGTCCCGTGTTCGAAGGCCGGTGGCAGAGGCTACTCTAGCAACTTTTAACTCACTTAAAACCACGTCTCCCATTTTTAACTCATCTATTCTTCCAGCTAAGAAGAGTGCGTGATATTCTCGTCGCAATAACCATATAGGCCGCCGGCTGAGCTGCTCTATCGTGTCATTCCGTTGCACAACTCGTGGAACTAGAAAATTTTAATACCATTCGATTCGTCTTGATGTCAATAACAATGATCCGTGTGGCCCCAGTCAGGATAGGTGCACAATTGCGAGAATTTTAGAAATAAGGGAAGGGCTATAGCCTGTCAGCAACCCCTTTCCACGCCCCCTGTTAATGCTAAACCGGTACACAGCAGCGACAATCAGTCTATATCGTAGGGTTCTATGTCCATTTACCACCCCTAAAAGATTGCTTTGGTGTCGCGTTGTAACAATGTGTAAATCAGATATGGCATTTCCTGTTACACTGCTGTTTGCAAGAGTCAAACGTATTTATCTTTTGCAGTTTTACATGCAAATGAGCATGTTCAAATAAACGCAAAATGTTGAACGTTTTTGTAAGTAAGAAATGAAAATATAGTTTATACCCACTAGTTTACGCGATGCATTATAGTCGTTGTGAATACTAATTCAGCCATTAAAGTACATTATTGGCTCGTATTGTGTCACTATCTACTTTAATATATTGTCACTCATAATTGCTTCGTATAAATTGCCTCTATCTTCCCTTTCCTGCTTTCTTTCCTTTAAAGGTGTCATTCTTCTCTCAACCCTCTCTTCTGGTCATCTTGCACTGATAATTTGCTCATTCGGTAAACTTTGGCATCCAATTACTCTGCTCCTTGGAGTAGTTACATACCGACCAGGGAGTTTCTTTGATTGAACACATGTTTGGGCGCCTATCCAGAAGTCGTCGACTCGCTGAAGATTGGCACCCGTATTTTGGATTACATTCGTTCATGTTGAGTCAACATGATCCGCAAAACGCCGACGTGGAGGCTGCAGTAACTGTTCTGCTGCTGTAAGGATATTTGTTACATTAAAACCCAGGATCCTTTACTTTGCCGACAAAAGGAGTTTGTGTTTTCTCTGAAATTGTTCTAACAATTTTGGCGCCTTATATCACAAGTATAAACACAATGGATGTTTGAGGTTTTCAGGTTATCTTTACATTGTGTAAGTATTGCATATTATTACCTTGTGAATATTTATCTGTGTTACTCTGTTTTTGAGTCACTAACAAAAATGTTAAAGTAATGCGAAGAGCTGTTAAGGTTTTTGATGGTTATTGTCATGTTGCTGTGTCACACATACAAATACTTGAAGCAATGGATGGATTCATTTCCAATGAAAAGACAGGGAATATGCAGGATGTCTTAATAATGTTTCTTGAGTTTTACTGCATCACCAAATTTATGATTGACCAATCAGAATTGTTTTATGACCTAATTGAAGATAACCGATGGTTGCTTAGAATGACAGTTTTCTTGCCTGTAACAAGACCGTGGCAAATGATAACAAGCAATAGTTTTAGGAGGCAGTAGTAGTGAAAAAATAAAGTTGAAGCAATGTTAATACATAGCGTTCTGCCTCTCTATGTACGCGTACCGTTAAAACAATGAAAAATAAACATGCCAATTGATAAATCTTGCCTGTTCTATCGATACGTATCACTATTGTATTACCCTCGAAAACTAAAACTTTTGAAATAGGAAAAAAGCCATTAATCACATTCTTTACCATTTGCAATCATAAAAAAGTCTAATATCTTCATTTTTTTCATACGTAGCTATTACCCTAGAAAACTAAAACTTTTGAAATAGGAAAAGAAATTACCATTTGAAATCATAAAATAGTCTAATATCTTCATTTTTTCCACAGAAAAAGCTATTACTCTCGAAAACTAAAACTTTTGAAATAGGAAAAGAGCCTTTAATCACATTCTTTACCATGTGCAATCACAGAAGGATTTCTTTCTGGAGAACGACTTACAGCAGATGGAGGCAAGTAACAAATTGATGGCGTTCACTGCATTCTCCCGAGATCAGGTAACGCACCTCAATTTACTTCTGTTCATATATTAGACCAGCACAGGCTCTGTTCTGACGATTTAGACAGTCGCAGTGGACCTCACATTTACAAGTATTATTACACTATTACTAGTATACCACTATTACTACTACTACTACTACTACTACTACTACTACTACTACTACTACTACTACTACTACTACTACTACTACATGGAATGTTCGCATTTCGTGTATGCAAGCTATGTCAAATATGCCTTATTAGCGTATTTTGAACGCTTTGTGCACCATAGAATGTACGCATCTAGTTTATGCAAATTATGTCAGATATGCCTTATTAGCGTATTTTGAACGCTTTTTTCACCATGGAATGTACGCTTTTAGTGTATGCAAACTTTGTCATATATGCCTTATTGGCGTATTTCGAACGCTTTGTGGACCATGGAATGTACGCATCTAGTGTATGCAAACTATGTCAAATGTGCCTTATTAGATACCCCTTTCCACACAACGACCACCTGCACCTTAGTGGAATGTGCAGAAATATATTGTGAACCCAGCCTACTTGCCTCCCTCCCCAATCTGCCTTACCTTCCCCCGTCCCTGTGTAGTACGTTTCATTTTGCACTCTCTTTCTCCGCTGTCAGTGAGGGCAAGTTCATCTTAGTTGACACATCTTAATTCCATTTAGCTTCCCTTTAGTATTACATAAAAAGAGGTTAAGCAACCTCTGTTGGTCATATCCAAAAGATCAAAGAGTTCTGGCAAGAGTTGTCATCATTAATGATCTTCGGTATTTGAGGACTGTCAAAAATAACGCCTTTTGATTTTCCCTTTACTAAGACCAACAATGCGTTTTCGCTCGTCGTTTGATTTTCCCTTTACTAAGACCAACAATGCGTTTTCGCTCGTCGCTCGTCGAGTTCGGGCGTGTGTTATAGAGCTCGTAGAGTTAATCTTATTTCTTAGCTTTTTAAGAGCAATATAGATTTTTATACATTCATTTTACCATATAGATGGTTTATAGATTAAGTTTAGCTTTGATAGAGGTGTTTGGATGAACCACTTCATAGCACAGTAAAAAAAAAATTTCGTGATCGAACTTTCAAATAGATTAAAATCTATTCCCATGCCAGAAAATCCAGACCAAGAAGAACTGTGGGAAGCCACGAAAAACTAATTCCATATGGCGGCGACAGAAATATTGGGGTACAAGAAACGCCCTAAAGACCAACGGCTCGCTGACCAGACTTGGAATCTAATAAGAGAGAGGAAACTCATAAGACAGACCCCTCTTCAAAGCCAAACACCAGGCCGTTTAATCTTGAAAACGAAAAACACCGGTGTTAGTGTAACAGATCTGTTAATCGAAGGGCATTACGTCATAATCTGTTACAGCTTCTGTTAAGTTTATCAGATCTGTTAACAGGGATCGCTTTATCTTTATCAGAGCCAGTCTTCTTTACCTTCTTTACCTTTGACTTCCATGCCTGGTGGCTGCTTCATGTAAACTGTTTCCTTTAGTTCACCATTTAGGAAGGCAGTTTTTACATCCATCTGATGAACATGCATATTTTTCATCACTGCCACCGCAAGAACTGCTCTCAATGTATTCATCCCGGTAGCACAAATTGAGGGGCGTCCCCATTGGACGCCCCAGCTGCCCTTTATTTATTAGTTAGCCTGTTTGGTGTTTTCTCTGTTTATTTAGGGTAGATTCAATGTCGGGCCCACTGCTCATCAGGGGTCTTTGATTGAGAGATTGCTATTGAAAGTGGGAGCACGCGGTGTAGTTACCTCAAGCTCTGGGCCAAGAAGGGGGCCCTTGACTCGCCTCTCGCCCTTTTTGCAAGGAATAGATGTAGTATCTATTCTCATTGATGACAGATTCTTTTTATGCACCTACCCCTATCAGTGGTAGAACTAACAAAAAAGGAGCAAGCGTATTGCCTCCTCCCTCTTCTTCTTCTTCTTCTTCTCCTTCTTCTCCTTCTTCTTCTTCTTCTTCTCCTTCTTCTTCTTCTTCTTCTCCTTCTTCTTCTTCTTCTTCTTCTTCTTCTTCTTCTACTTTCTCTTCTTCTTCTTCTTCTTCCTCTTCTTCTTTTTCCTTTTTCTTTTTCTTTTTCTTTTTCTTTTTCTTTTTCTTTTTCTTTTTCTTTTTCTTTTTCTTTTTCTTTTTGTACATGACGTATGAAACAAGGAAAAGAAAGGATTTAGTAAATAAATAACAAAAGCAAATAGGTGAGAGAAACGAGGATTTGCCAGCCATTAGCAAATATGAAAACGAAAAACAAGCAAATATTTTGAAGTAAACTCTACAATAAGAGAAAAGATACTGAATCAAAACAAACCAGCCAGAAAAAATTAAAGACAACTCACCAATTGGATTGGACAAGTATTCTTTGCTTTGCAATAGATTTTGCTTGTCTTCCACCTTGATTTTCATTCGACATACGGACACATATATTTATGATCAGTTTTTCTTTTGTCGGTATAAAACTTGAGAATTTGATTTATGCCAAGATACTTTTGTAGATAAAGATACATTAAACGGAAACGGGAGCCTGAAGAAGAAGCTACATTAAAATAATGAGGAGCCACACTAAAAAGAAGCAGCGAAGAGGATTGTGTCCATGGGACTTTCAGGTTAGCTGTGATATTTAAAAATATAAGTCATCACAGTTCACTGGCTCTTTCTGGTGTGCAGGAGGCTATGATAGTTCCCGTTTGTGACCACAATACAGACACGCTGATCTCCGATTGCGTTGAGCTGGATGTCAATGTCTACCGGTGGATGAATACTAGCTAATGTGGCGACAAGAGAAATAGAGTATAGTTAACATCAGAGGTGAAGTAGCTCAGTTGGTAGAGCGCACGCCGCGAAAGCGTGTGTCACGGTTCGTTCCCCATTGGTGACATATTTTCTATTTCTCCATTGTCCTTTTTAAAACTGACATTTCAAATCCTCTGTTTCCGATAAATTTGAATACTTGTAATTCACTCTTTCATTGCAAATAATTTTCCTTACTTTCATTTTAAAAAACTTTTTTTTTGTTTAATATCTTAGAGTGAGGTATTGACGAGGGGGCAACTCCCAGATGTACGTAATAATTTCTTTTGGTTTTAAGTTTTAGTGTTGCTCCTACTTTCAGTTTAAAAAATTAGTTTTTTTTTTTTTTTTTATTTCAGTAAAGCGCTAGTTTTTATATCCTACAAACATAGAGAACTATGATCAGTCGTTTTATTTGCACTAGTTTTAAGATGCCTTAACCAGTCTTAATTAGTTTGCACTAGATAAGGTTAGGAGTTTTCCGGGTGGGAGATTTCCTAGGTGGGAATTTTCCGGGAGGGAATTATACGGTGGGAGTTTTCCGGGAGGGTGTTTTCTGGGAGGTAATTTTCCGGAACCCTTCTTCTACATGCTGAAAATTGTTCTCATTCGGTCTCTGCCTCTGACTTCACTTTTCTCACCTCTGCTTCTTCACAATTCGAACTTCTTCTCAAAGCAAGCCTTCTTTTGTCTAAACACGCTTATTCACTTAACGTAAACAAAAGTTCAATTCCCCTCTCCCCCTTCTAGTATGACTCTTAACTCTGCCAAAGATCATAAGCGATTCTGAAGTGGTGTGACAGAGAACACTACAATGCGCCCTGAGGAAAATTCCCATCAGAGCATTATCTTAGTACTTCGCTTTCACTGACCAAGGTTAAGGGGACTCTTTACGTAAAATACGTGAAATCTTTTAAACTTTGCTATAAAAAATATGTTACCACCAAATGTCCGACTTCTTTAAAAGTTCTCTCCCATGTTCACCTTTGAAGGCTTTGACCACCAGAAAATCAAGTTACTTTGAATGACATCATATTTCATGGCAGAACTAAAGATACGATTCGTCACAAAGCTACTTCGCAAACAGTTTCTAGAGATCGAGAGCAATATGCCACTTAACCGTATGCAATCTGCCCCGATAACCATGTGGAGCCATCAATGAATAAACGGATGATTGCTGTCTTGTTTATCGAAGGAAGTTTACGTACATTGGTATTTCGTTTGCATTCAGGTCGGTTTACTAGACGAATTTGTTAGCGCGAAGCGATTTTTTTCGTCCCTAGGCATGCGCATTATGTAATAAGCTCTTCGCCACAACGTTAGTACTCTGAGGAGTGTCAGACGAAAAAAGCTTTTAAGTACACAATGTTTTCGCTATTTCGTGCAATATACCTTTTTTAATAAGTAAGGCAGTGGTATTTATAGCACTAGAAATATAAAAACACTACTAAAATTGAAACTAATGCTGAGTAGAAATAATACAAAAAACACTGATTCTCGATAAAAAGAACTCCTTTTTTACCACCAATACAAGAAACAGGTCATTTTATAGTCAGTACTGTAAGTAGAGTCTTGAGCAATGGTGACTTAGAGGTACTCAAAGCAATGGTAACACTACACAATTCTGTTTAGAAATGGATCTTAACGAAAACAACTGCGAGTGAAACAGCAGCAGTTGTTAAAATCATGAAGTAGAGAAAGCGTAAAAAGCTGTTTTAATCAGGCATCAGTTGGTAAAAGAAAGCATGAAAGAGCATGTGGTATCATGGTTTTTTAGTTTAGCTTACTCGCCAGTCTTAGCAAAAAGTAAAACATGATTTGGGAAGCCATTTTTGTGTAAGAAAATGCTCCGTGGTATCTTGCAACTGGTGAGCCATTATATAGCTCAGTGGTAGAGCATTCGACTGCAGATCGAGAGGTCCTCGGTTCAAACCCGAGTGTCCCCTTTTAAACAATCCCGTATAAACTCACTTGGCAAATCAAAAGGATCAAAATACAGAACTATTTTTAGGGAAACGGATAGACGTACAAGGAGAGATAGCCCATCAGTAGAGAAATAGATATTTTCTGATTACTCATTTTCGCATACAACTAGGGTTACCATCAAAGAAAATCACATCCAAAAAGGCATAGATGCCGGGGGATATAGCTCAGTGGTATGGTTACTGCAGTTTCCTGCTTTGCTGTTCTCATTGTATTTTTGTCAAATTTTGGAAGCAAGAATTAGACGAGTTTTTGGCTCTTTTCACACTTGTCGGTAACTCGAATTCTTGACGTCTCGAACTTTTCTCCGTCCCCTAGGAACTCTATCATAGTTGCTTTCTCCCTTTGGTGTACCAAGGTAAGTGGAAAATTTAAAGCGCTGAAAAAAGAACGAAACGGGCAAATATTTGTCGAACTCCTGACTATACCATTACCATTTCTGATACTTTTACTATATCACCATAATTCGTTTCGTTCAGCTTCTCTACTGAAAACTTCGTAAACAAGGAATCCATTTTCAACTTGCTCACACGAGCGAGAAACCAAAAGGCACTACCTGCTTCATCGAGGCATCCTATCTCATGACGATACCAAACCTTAACAACATCCTCGGAAAACGTCTGGGTGCCATAACCTGTAATTAGTCGGTAGATACTCTGAGGATTTACTCAATAACTAGGCATAAGGTTTAGTAATCAATCGTACACAACATCATCATTCGATAGGAACTTTACATTTTATGATTGAACATTTAGAAATTGAAAATAGAGATTATCTAATCAGGAAAATCATTAGTTGTGCAATACGCACTAGTTGTTACATTTTTTGCAGAAAGGATAAGCAATGGACTAATCCTGAGTTACTTATTTGGTAAATAGAATTCTTGTTTTTTAGTAGTATTGTTGTTGTTTCTGGTTTGTTTATTTATTTATTTAATTTTTCTCTCTCTCTCGATAATTCAAAGTATTTCTTGTTACTAGGGTTGTATATCGTAACAGTATTGATATGCCTTTTGTAAGCTGATTCACATGCCCGATCCAGTCATAGCAAGCGCAAATAACCAAAACCTAGCATTTCACGTCACAATTTTATTGACGGCAGTTTACATCCATCTTCTTGATTGTGACACTTCGGACGAAAAACTTCAAAATATAATTGTCACGCCCAGGATACAAGCCCCGTGCTTGCTAAGGTACCTGATCTCCCCTTGGTATCAAATAGCGGTCAAAATTTGCACCTGTCATCGTCACCATAGAATTTCCGCGTCAGAACAAAAGAGGCGCCAGCAATTCAAGTGATAAGGGTAACAAAGAGTAAATGGTCTTTGGAAGAATGGGTATTTGCGAACCTTAGCAGATTCAATATCAATAGTAATATGTTTGTAAATGTTTCAAAAGCTCGTCAAATAAATGTTTCAAAAGCTCGTCAAATAAATGTTTCCTGTTTTCTGGCTGTGCGTGTAACACAAATACGTCCCTGGAATAAAGAGTCCAATTTCTCGTTATCTTTACCGCTTACTTGAAATTTGATCAAATTAGCTGTATCCCAGTCCAGATATAGCAACAGCAGCTTTGAAAGTTCGCCGACGAACGCTTCTTCCTCTTCCTCCACTACATGGACCCGCACGACCCCTACTTCGTGCATCCCTACAACGGCGAGGGCGTCGCGCGCGTGTCGATGCCGGAGCCGGAGCCTGCGATGGCCGCGGAACTCCAGGAGCTCTACCGCGGCGAGATCGAGTATCTCGACGGGAACTTCGGGAAGCTGCTCGCGAGGCTCGAGGCCGCCGGCGTCTACGACGACACGGTGATCGTGCTGACCTCCGACCACGGCGAGGAGTTCCACGAGCACGGCGGCTTCTGCTTCAACATTATTAATAGATTGATGTTGGGATAGAAAGATTCGAAGAATTCCTTCTGTGAATTGTTTGGAACGAATAATTCTCATCCATCCTTCGCATTGATCATTGAATTTCTCTAGAGGTTGGAATTGGAAGGATGGATGAAGGACATGTTCAGTAATTTTACTTAATTCAGAACAACCTAATACTAAGTAAACTTTTCTTCCATACTGTTCTTGAACAATATTCAACTTTGATAAATCAATTTTTTCTGCTAACCATTTTGCGTTATTCAAACAACATGCAACTTAATGTTTGAACGACATTAATTAACGTTTTCAAACGATCAAACGTTAATTAGTGCCATCGTTAATTAATACTTGTGTTAATAAATGACAAAAATCAAGTACCATAAAAAAATTATTTTTCGCCGAAGTGTTTTCTCTTTCCCTAAAGTTCACGTGATGCTTACATAAAAGTGGTTTAAAGGGCAACATTACTAACAATTCAGTTAGAAAAGTTTAAAAGATGAGCACCAAAAATAAAACCATCATGTTGGAGATCTTAGGTAAAGCACCGCGGTTGGCTGTCTCAGAATTTTGATCTGGTTACTTTGGGAAAACAATAAGCGTGGGAGGGGGCCTAGGTGACCTCCAGTTTTTTCTGGTCACTTAAAAAGGGCACTAGAACTTTTTATTTCCGTTAGAATGAGCCCTCTCGCAAGATTCTAGGACCACTGGGTCGATACGATCACCCCTGGGGAAAACAACAAAAACAAGAGCTAAGAGCTCATATGGCACTTGTGACGAGGCGAGAAGAGCTAAGAGCCAAGAAATCATATGGTATGAGCTCTAACAAAATTCTAGACTCTCACTACCAGGCTGGCAAGAAATTGCAGAAAATAATCCCAACAGTCCATATCATGATGAAAGATGAGGGCAAGAATACTTATTTCGTACGAGATAATGGAGAAGTGATAAAGACCTGGAAATTAGATGAACGTAATTAGTAAAAAACACTTGGGGATCCTAGCAGGGGGGGGGCACGGGTACTAAAAAACGGCACCTATGGGTACTTGGCTACATTTTTGCTCCGCCCATACGCACCCACCCCTTAGTACCAAGGAGACGCATGGTACTATCCTACATTTTTGTTGCATTAATTTGAAGTTGTATTTTAACGATTTGACGCTTTTGTGTGGTTTGAGAGGTTGGGGTTGTGTTAGGGTTTTTTTTGTTGTTGTTGAATTTGTTGTTGTTGTTTTTTTGTTTGTTCGAGATTGTGTGTTTGTTGTTTTGGGGTTTGTTTGGTAGTGGGGTTTGTTTTTGTATTTTTGGTTGGTTTTATTGGGGGGGGGTTGCTTTATGTTTTTGTAATGTTATCATGCGAGTATACTTGATTATGTATTCAAATATCAATATTAGAGTGGCAATTCTATATCCATCAGATTATGCATACATTTATCTGATGAATCTTTTGGTAGGATTTTCTTATCATCATCAACGTCATTGTCAGCATCATCATCATCATCATCATTGTCAGCATCATCATCATCATCATTGTCAGCATCATCATCATAATCATCATCAGTGTCAGCATCATCATCATCATCATTGTCAGCATCATCATCATCATCATTGTCAGCATCATCATCATCATCATTATGAAAAATAATTATTTTATTTTACCTTACCATCCGTAGCATTGAACCAAAAATTTTATTATCATTTTGAAAGCTGAAAAATGGTTTTTGAGCATTATTACCATATAAACTTTTTCGTTTGCACAACAGCTGCTTACAATTCGTAAAGCTGCGGGGCAAAAAGAGTGTAAGAGTGAAAAGAATTATTTCTAAACTGGATTACAGATGGTGTTAGTGTTCAACATTTGCAAACTTCCCTATTTAACGTGTATATGGCGCTCTTTTATCACTCATGAAGTTCAAAGCATCCAGTCTTTCGTCTGTGGCCTAGTACAATCTAAGATCAAGAACATCACTCCAAGAACATCAAAGGGGTAACCAGATCGAAATGAAAAGTATCAAAGTCAGACCATAAGTGATGAAAGGAGATTAAAGACCTATTTTTTTCCTATAAGGGGGTTCTGAGATTAAAGACCTATTTTTTTCCTATAAGGGGGTTCTGCTCTCTTTGATTTTGATTCAACAGTATCATGTGAAAGGGTAAGCTGATTTTTAATACTCAGTTCTAGTAACGTTAAGGAATCCGTGCAAGGATGTAAGCTGGAATATTTATTCAAATTTTTGTTATACTCAGATTTGTTGAGAGCATTTCATTAAACCTTAGTTTTACTATGGCAATTTTTGGCAAAATAAAGCTGATTTCATTAGTTAAGAACATGAAAGTATGGCATACATACGTAGCATCTCTTCAAGGCATCAAAATCGTTACCTTGTTGTCATAAATTGGCATAAGTTGTTAATAGAATGAGATAGATTATAATTCCAGCAAATAAAACGTAAATTTTAAGACTGGAAGGATTCTGAACATATTTTTTCTGTGGAAACAAGTAACCTGAAAATTGCATTTTCCCCCAAAAAAAACAAATTAATGTACAGTTGACTATCGGACGCAAACATGTACGGAAACATATTGTTCATGTGTAAGCATACACGCAAACACAGAATATTAAAAGTTACGTTTTGGTCTTCCTACGCTTTCAGGAGGAAGTAACAGCTGGCCTCTACGTCGAAAGATCTTGGGTCAAGACCGCAGTTCATTTAGGAATGATCGCTTCACTTTACGGGAACGCCCAAATATATTCTGTTGCTTGCCGCTTTTCAAAAGGCTGGTAGTTCACCACTAAACATCAAAACCTTGTTAAATGAACCCAGTTCATAATTTTATGAACTGAGCAAAATTAACAGTGTTTCCTTAAGGCCTTCTCCACATTAAAACAGCCATTTCTCAAAGTTGATATCAGATTGAAACGCGATATTTTGTATATGGGTATTTGGTGGCAGGGTTAACACTGTAATATAGTTATAATTGCGATTCCTCGAAAAAAAGTGTTTTGTGACGTCATCACTTTAGCACTCTATCAAAATATATCTATGCTTACACCTGTTATCTATTCCTCTTTACTTGAATTTTTCCTCTTGCTCCTATAGTCCTCCTCCTCCTTTCATCGTCATCCTCCTTTGATTCTCCTTCTCTCATCGTCATCCCCCTCTCATGGTCGTCCTCCTCTCATCGCCTTCTTTCTCTCGTCTTTGCCCTCGTCCTCTCGTCCTTGCCCTCGTCCTCTCGTCCTTGCGCTCGTCCTCTCGTCCTTGCCCTCGTCCTCTCGTCCTTGCCCTCGTCCTCTCGTCCTCTCGTCCTCTCGTCCTCTCGTCCTCTCGTCCTCTCGTCCTCTCGTCCTCTCGTCCTCTCGTCTTATTTCTATTAGAATTCCAGTGATCATTCTAGAAGCTTTTAAAATAAAATATTCTTTTTTTCATTCAAAAACCTTAAAGTAGGCAAACATGTTTGTGATTATGCTACCCACAATTTGAGGGGTTCTTTGTTGATGGTTGCAGTCTATCAAGTAAGATCCAATTTCTCACATGTTTGTAAGGCAGAAGCCATAAAAGGCAATGATTCAAAAGGCTGTAAGGGGGTTAGGGGCTGTAGATTGTTTGATGGTGTCATAACTTTCCTTCATTGCCAATGTAAATCTCTTGTTCTTAAATCAAATAGACAGTCATGAAAAATTTATCTGCCCTTTTACCAATATGGGGTGATCCCACTATTTCTTGTTTCGGGGTATAGGCATTATTGCAAAAATTCAGTCAGGGTTTGCGTCACAAAAGAATTATGACTACATTTGCATTGCTTGGAAAACAGGGTCACTCTGTACATCAAGTCTAATCTCATGTTCTTGTGATAAATTATGCATTGTCAAAGTCTAGGTTAGACCAAAACTTTGTAGCACATGAAAGTTTTAGCAAAACTTTTTTGTCGACGAAGTTGTCCGTGTGTGACCCCCTCAAAGTTGCTGGCAAGGAATCACCAAATCGGTCCGAAGTTGTCCTTAAAGTTGGCGACAACTTACCATATTTGGAAAAGAACTATTTCCCGCCAGCAACTTTTTCCCGCGTATTTCAACCATGGAGGTATTAGGCTGGAGGGATTGGTACCTAATCGTTCCTCGTGTTGTTGTTTGTCAAGCATGGACAGCAAAGATGGTAGCACATTTTAGGCAAGAGCAAAGCTTCCAGAAGGCATTGATAGGCGTTAATATGTCACCACCGGGTCCTTTCTTCTACTTTCTTTGGATTGATGACGGGCTGGATGACCGTCCTTCATTGGTCTAGTCACATGGCGCAAAGAGGCTGGTCTCCAATTGCTTTGAGGTAGATGTCGATGTCCAGCGGTGGATGATTGGGAGCTAATGTGGCGATTAGAGAAATAAAAGTATGTTAACATTGGAGGTCACCTAAGTCAGTTGGTAGAGCGCACGCTGCGAAAGCGTGGGTCACGGGTTCGATCCCCGGTGGTGACATGCTTTTCTATTTCTAAATATATCAATAGCCAGATGGAAATATCAAAAGTAGCACCTAGACACATAGAGAGATGGAATTTGAAAAGGAAGACCTAGTATAAAAGTTGTGGAACGCATGATGATAATGATGATGATGATGATGATGATGATGATGATGTTTATAATGATGATGACAATAATGATGATAAGGATGAGGAGGAGGAGGAAGAGGAGAAGGAGGAAGGTTAAGGAGGAAAAGGATAAAGGTGAAGGAGGAGGAGCATAAAGGCGAGGATGATAATAGTGTTGATGATTGTGCAACCACACGTGTCTTACCTCCTTGCACACTTCAGGGTGATTAGAAAACAGATCACTTGCATAAACAAGTCGAGATACGCTTCCTGGAAACATTACCACGATATAATCTACTAGCATTACGTTCATGCTTTTAAATTCATGCAGCAGCACTACACTCGATACTACAAAGCCCTTTTTGTACACGGAAGATCCAACTTCGTACCGAATGCCTTGTAATCATTATTACCCCCTGAATAACGTAGTCTATGCCTTAACATAAAAGACGCTTTGATGTCTACATGAATTTCAAGGTGAGAAGGATTTAATTTGTATTTTTATGTAGTTAATTAGTTAGTTTGATAGGTATTTAAATGTATTAGTAAATTTGCTTATTTGTAGGTATTACATAGGTAACATTTAATCTTATTTAAACTAATGCAATCTCACCATTTCTATTCAGTAGGTATGTTAGGATAAGAAAGACTTTCAAGGTGAGAAGGATTTAATCAGGGGCGTATATTCTGGGTGTGCTAGGTGTGCGCCGCACACCCTACGAAAGTTAAGCATAATCCAAGATTTATATTACGTTAATTGAAATCGTCATATAAATATATAGCTTAATATTTTATGGTGCATGCAATAGAAGAAGTTGGAAGGGGCCATCTTTTTCATGTAGGCCCCAGACCTCCCACCCGCTTAATCCGGCCCAGGGAAGAATACCATCTGAAGAAATCTAGTGTATAAATAACACCTAATGCAAAGACAGTTTCATTTTCTGTTAACTAATGTTTATACCACCCTTTTATATTCAATAAAATTTTACCTTCTAAAACCAATAACTGTCATCTACATGACATCAACTTCATTTTTTCCATACTGTTTGAAGCTATGTCACTTCGACGAATAATTTTGGTTGCAGTTTCGCCGACCTCATCATCTTCAGCGTTGCGTTTTTCACCACTTTGCAGTTTCGTGTTGTTGAATTTATCTCTGCATTTCTTATGCCAACATGCATTTCATAATTAAAAAGTTTCCACCAAATTCTGTACTCTGAAATCAGTCATTTTGAGCCGTTCAGGAAGGCAACCAAGTTCATGAAAACGATTGATATTTGTAGCAAAAGCTTTGTAGCTTGCAGAAGGGTGGCAAAAAATACAAAATTCCACATTTTTTTAGATAGGAGCTTGAATTTTTTGCTAAAGGGTTCTCTGATACGCTGAATGCGATGGTGTGGTTTTCGTTAAGATCCTATGACTTTTAGGTGGTGTTTTCCCCTATTTTCCAAAATAACGCAAATTTTCTCAGGCTCGTAACTTCTGATGACAAAGACTAAATTTGATGAAACTTATATATTTAAAATTAGCATAAAAATCTGATTCTTTGATGTATCTTTTAGTATCAAAATTCCGTTTTTTTAGAGTTTCGAGTTACATGTTCCTGTTACAGAACTTGACATGACGTACATAACCACATGACTGTTAGCATTGATCTAACACATGTTGCGCAACGCGGAACTTCCCTGACTGACTCACTTTAACAAATGTATCTCTACACAAAAAGATTTGCTTTCGGCACAGAAAATAAATTAAGGTACAAATAATTAAATAGGAACATGTGCTCCTCAAACCCATTCATCCATAGCTTAGCAGTCCTTAACCTTAATTATCTTGTATATCTTGTAAAAAATGAACATAATTTACGAACTTTTCCAAAATCAGGCCTGGAGTTGCTTAAGTAGTTGCTTAGGTATCACTACAGGTTATCGTCGAATTTCGTTGTTGTACATGATGAAATACCAACTGATGGTTGGATCTTTGATCTTTTTGCTTGACACATTATCAACAGTGTGATATATGCTATATATCAACAGTATGTAATTAATTCGTAATGAAAAACCTTTCTTGATTTGTTTTTCAGGCGTATTAAAATTGTCCCTTCTGAATTTGAGGCCTCGAGTTGCTTAGCTTGTTGCTTAGATTTTGGACCAATCTGTGCTTATTTCTTTTGAAAAGATAGAATTGATCTGTGCTGCATTCCTCTGAAAAGATAGAATGAATCTGTGCTTATTTCTTTTAAAAAGATAGAATTGATCTTTGCTGCATTCTTCTGAAAAGATAGAATGAATCTGTGCTGCATTCTTTTGAAAAGATAGAATGAATCTGTGCTGCATTCCTCTGAAAAGATAGAATGAATCTGTGCTTATTTCTTTTGAAAAGATAGAATTGATCTGTGCTGCATTCCTCTGAAAAGATAGAATGAATCTGTGCTCAACTCGATTTTCAGGGTCAGGGCTAAGGTTGTTAAGGGTATGATACACTTTCAGGGCTAAAGTTGCTTAACAGGTTGCTAAGGTTATTATTTCTCTGTAATACAGAAATCATGAAATCACCGACAAATTTCACACATATCCACACATTGCGAAAACTAAAGTTATAAGTTACCTCGAGGTATTTGTTTCAAATCAAAAAGAATTCTTCTGTCTTTATTTTTAAGAAAATTTGTAATTTTGTTCTGCGAAAAAAGTTGCTAACTAACTGTCAGGGCTGAGGATATCATTTTCGTAACCAACAGACTAAAAACATAGTTGATCTGAAAAATTGCTTATTTTTTTCAACTCCTTTTTGCCAAATTATCTCTATATGATAAAGCAGTCTTGAAAGTTTTCCAAATAGTACGTAATTAGTAGGCCTTTACTACACATCAAATGCTTTTCACTTCAAATAATCGTAACAGGACTTACTTATATGAAGTAGTGGTGTATTAAAAGGCTCTAGGCTCTAGGCTCCTGTTCCCATGGCCTCATAGAAGTGTACTGCATTACAGAGGCATTTCGGCTGCGGGGGGGGTGGGGGCGGGGGCGGGGGGGGGGGGGGGGGGGGTAGATACAATGGTTCTCCATTCACGTCGCTTATGCCCCAGCCGTACTGATTTGGGGTATTTCAAACATGTCCACTGACTGATGGTATTAAATCATGATGTTCTTGGTCGTCTTCTTCCTCTTTTCCCATTATTATTCCCCTAGCTCTAGAAGTGTGACGTTTAAAGAGTTCTGACGAATTATGCGGCCAAATATTTCCAATTTCTTTGTCTGTATGATGTTAAATAGTCTTTCGTTTCCCACCGAATTTCCTGTCTAAACGGCTCTTAGCAGCCTCGTATGCTGCAGCAGAATGTCCAAGTCCTTCTATGGCCTTTAAAGCTTCTCCAGACAGATATTGACGCAGTTGGAGAAGTTTGTATTCTGACGTTGCTGGAGCTTTATCTATGCAAGCGTAAAACGCTGCTTTCCACGATTCGTAAGTTCTTTTTTCTCCATTAAAAACTGGAATAGATACCCGTTTTAGTTGCTTCCACAGATCCTGCCCTATTTCTTTCTGTGAAGTCGTCGGCGGAGAAGACAAAATCCATATCTACCGCTTCCATATAGATATAGAAGGGGTCTGTAATTAATTGAAGGCACCAAAAAGGGTGTCTTTAATTAGAGGGGTCATTAATTGGAGGGGGTCTATAATTAGAGGGGATATATAATTAGAGGAAATACGGTAGCCTTGCCGATGACAAGGAAATTCTCGTCCGTGTACAATCTGCTTTTTCAAGCAAGTGCTACTCTATGGCAGAGTCACATTGCCTAATGATGTTTTTGGTCTTTGAAACTCGAGGTGTCTGTTTCCATCTTTGATCTCTTTGCTTGACACATTATCAGCAGTGTGATATTTGTTATATATCAACAGTTTGTAATCAATTCTTAATAAAAGCGTTTTTGACTTGTTGCTTAGATTTTGGACCAAATCAAGGCCTCGCACCTACGCAACTGAGTTTCTTATATAAAATAACGTGTAACCCTGTAAACAACAAAACATAAATGTATTTGGCTACTTAAACTCTTCTTGGAAAGGTGAGAATCCAGAGATCTCTTTGCATTCGTCTCTATTGTAATGCCAGGTTTTCAGATCGTTGCATCGGAATATGTCGTATTGTGTTATACACAACTCAGCGCCCTTAACAATGAAACTGGCCCTGTGTTGATCTCTACAAATATGTAATAGCAGCAGATCCTATCGTACAACTGCCCGTTAGTAGCATGTCTCACTTCCAGAATTGTGTCAGGTGCAGTGGAGAGGGTATTTAGAACCTTTCCCGTAATTTCGTAGAGTTTTCTGTTGTGATGAACTTTATGACGTGTCATTAAGTCGTAGGGCTTGGGCCGAGCCAAGTCACAGGCAATTAGTAAACGCGATGGAAGAGAACGCCGTATTTTTTCTCAGTGTGCAAAGGCAGGAATTTGCAACCAGTTTGTTTCAAAATCTGTTCCGTAAGCAAATGTTCTCGGGACAATACAGATTTGTGGCATCGTTTACAAAGAGGTACATGATTAATCTTGTAACATCGGCCATACGTCTATAGTGGCATGCTGGCCTTATCACTTATAATTAGAATCGAGAAAGTAGTCATCACGTTTGGTTCTAAATATAGAAATTGATGGAAGAGAACGCCGTATTTTTTCTCAGTGTGCAAAATTACTGCGAGGGGCTGATCGAAGTGAGAGTTCATAATTGTTTGTGGGACTGTTATCTTAAATGTAGTCAAAGAAAACAATGCTTAGGCCAATGACTTATATTGCCAACAGATTTGTTTTACGAGAACACGAAACAAACCTGCAAGTTAAATGGCCAAGTGATGGCTTCATTCATGTGAAGAAATTTTCAAGAAATGGGGATATTGCTTCTCGTAAGCCGACATGGCAATTTTACAAACTAATATCGTTCGTGAGTCATTCTTGACAAATCTTTGTGTTCGTTCTGATTGGCTCCTTCAAAATACAGTTGGGTATACTCTTTCACACATTCCATTTCGGTCATTCTGACGTTAGCACTGTGAGGAGTGTCAGACGAAAAAAGCTTTTCAGTGCACAATGTTTTCGCTATTTCGTGCAAGACTACCGGTATGTGTATTTTTGAGAATTTTAAGAATTTTATTGCATTGTGCAATGCTGCATGCATGCCCTCAGATAACAATTGCCTCGGACTTTTGATTAAGAGTTGTATGAAGAGAACCTATTCATCTGATGTACGTAAGCGTAAGCATTCCATATGCTCAGAGCTACCCCACTGGAAACGTGGCTCCAATTGAAAGATTGTCTGATCGTTTGTGACCTTACAGTCCGCACAAAAGCGTGGATGTAGGAGGGTAAAATCCATATTGCTTGTGCTCAGCGGTTGTAAAGTTAGACCTTGTTACAGTACGTCTGTACAGATAATAGGGAGTTTAAGCAAGCAGAACGATAACCGAAACGGAAACGTTAGCTCCTTAAGTTAACGTTTACGTTTACGTTCTCAGATTTCTCCATTAAGCAACAGCATAGTGTTCTTTTCAAAACTAACATTTCAAATCCTCTCTTCTCCTCTCTCTTCTTCTGAACATTATTGTTATTATTATTATCAGCATTGTCATTATTAAGACAGAAAATCGTTTGGGGAAATGTTGAACAAATTGATGCTGCAAGAAAAGGAGTAAGAGGAGGTAGGTGGATCTAAAGGGAAAAGTCGAAACGACGGTGTTGGGGAAAAAATGTTTTCAGCCCCTTAGCTTAATCAGCTAGTCAGTTATCAGTTAGGCGTTATTTAGTTATGTGTTTCTTACTTTTAACAACCACTTCACCTTCTTTGCGATGTATCCACTGATGCAAAACAAGACATCATCTCTCCATCATCTCCAGTTGTTGTATTCAATAACGCCTGCAGTTTCTCATCAATCTCATGTGGAATGGATTGTGGTAAATTAGATTCACCCCCTTGTCTCTTGGCAATTTGCATTTGGAGATGCTTCAATCATAAGGTTATGTTTTAGCAGTGCTCTTAATGCCCATTTGAACTGCATAACATTTGGATTATTATTCCAGCCAAGACGGGATCGTATCTTGCTCGATAAAAATATATTCCATAGCAGAATTATGCCTTCTTTGGTTGCTCAGCGGCTTATTCAAGGGCATAATATTCACGAAGAATCACTTGACACGTTGAATCATGAATGTTTCCACTAGCTTATTATCAGATTGCTTAGACTAAGGTAAATTATCAAACTTTGTTATTTTTTGACGTTTATGTCAGAGTAACTAATCGAATTTATTCCAAATCTGCCTCCCCAAAATTTTATACCTCTCTACTAAAGCGGGCCCAGGGAAATGGTTGCAATGACACTCAAATTTTGTAGGTAATGGTTGACTGAGTAAGTTGTGGAAGTGATCTTACCATAGTCTGATGCGCTCAGTCGGGGTCTTTCTAGAACTTGTTATTTTGACTTGATTTCTTCCTTGGTAATTCATTAACTACATCCTATGCTAGTTTAGCTTGGCATTGAACATGTGCCTCCTCAATCTCTGCAATTTTGCCTTTGATGTGTGTCTCCACACTTGATTTGTAGGCTGCTTTGAGGTCTTTGAGGGCTTCTTTAAAACGTTCTCTGTTACTTCTTGCTGCCCTTTTGGCGAAATTTATACAAACGGAACAAAGCTCAAACAAACGCAGTCATTCAAATACTTAGGCACTCATATCACATCGGACAGGAGAAGTGACTCAGAAATTAAATCAAGAATAGCACAAGCGAAATCAACCTTTCAAAAAATGAAGTCTCTTCTAACCAACAAACATCTATCTATTGACACCAGAAAAAGAGTCGTACAATGTTACATTGAACCTATTCTTATGTATGGATGTGAAGCATGGACCCTTAACAATCAAATGAAGAAGAGATTAGAAGCAACAGAAGCAACTTTAACTAAAAATGACTTAGAAAAGTATTGTTAAGTTAGAAAACATTTCAAGAATCTCCAAACAAATTTTATGTAAATTATATAAGCATTACTTGAACCTTTCCATTGCCTGGAAAAGAAATCATAAACGGTTCTACGGGATAAGTAATCATGCGTGCAGTTTATGTTGCATTCTGTCAACTTGTATACATCAGCAACTTTATTAAGAGCTGCATTTGATGCATGAATTTAACAAATACTCAGCAATGCAACTTAGTGAAAAGACTACTGTTGACAAGTAAACCGCACCAGTTGTGGGTCGCTTTAGTACAGGGCATCTTTGACGGGCAAAGTTGCAGGCAGTAGAGTGAGAGGGGAGGAATTACTAATATACAGTCATCGAGAAGAGTGGATTTGAAATGTTATTCTGAAAAGAACACTAGAGAAATAGAAAAGCATGTCACCACCGGGGATCGAACCCGTGATCCACGCTTACGCGGCGTGCGCTCTACCAACTGAGATAGGTGACCTCCGATGTTAACATACTTTTATTTCTCTAGTCGCCACATTAGCTCCCAGTGTACTGTTATGTGCATAGAAACAAACACATGACAAGAACATTGTTCTTGCGTTGACATCACAAGGTTTAGTTCACATTGATTCATAAAGCAGGTCAATGAATTTTAGCACATTAAGATTTTAAGGGGCACTTTTCGTCTCTCGTTGATTGGACAAAAGGAAAAATATGTTGTGCAATAAGGTGAAGTTTGCTAGAGAATCTGATATAACAATATATGCAAAATGATTATAAGAAAATCACATCTTTAGATGAATTTTGTACCAACAGTGAATTAAGAGTGTAGTACATGGTCCAAGAACTAGCCTCCTTTGTGTACAACAATATCTTAAAAGGAGGAAAGGTAAACTTAAGTGGGTATGTCTAAACAAAAAGGAAAGCTTGTAGTATATATATATAATTGTCAAAGAGTGGAGCATTACCACAATAGCTTGCAATTAAGCGGCGCTGACCGGATTCGAACCCTGGACCTCATGATTACTAAATCAACGCCTTAACCATTGAGCCATCAAGGCTCAAAAGCTAAGGTGAAGATTTTAGTGTCAATCTTTCGCAAATTCTCCATGCTTTTGCAGTGTGTACTCTACCAACTGAGCTAGGTGACCTCCGATGTTAACATACTCTATTTCTCTAGTCACCACATTAGCTGCCAGTTATCCACCAGTGGACATCGACATGCAGCTTAACTCAATTAGAAACCAGCCTCTCAGAACCATGTGACTTGACCAAGGAAGAACTGCTCTCCAACCAGTCATTAATCCAAAGCCCATTAAAGTGAGAAAGTGTCATCAAGAAGAGAGCATTTGAAATGTTAGTTTTGAAAATGGTGTTTTGGTAGTGTGTTTTGAGTCGCTAGTTTGTAGTTGTATCATAATAATAATAATCTTTTCCTTTCAGGTTGTCCCTTGCGCGTATTAGTATAGGAGTTGCCATTGTGTAGTCTTGCGCGTATATTATTGCAACATGTCCTTTCCACTCCTCCCTCCTTTTTAATAGTTAGTTTATAGGCGTATCCTAATAATAACCTTTTCATTGCAGGTCGTCCCTGGCGCAGATAAGTATAGGAGTTGTTATTGTGTAATCTTGCGCGTACATTTTTGTAACTTGTCCTTTCCACTCGTCCCCGACAAGGAAATATAGTCTAAAAATATACTAATTAAGTCAAATAAGCACATTACATATAAGATCAAAATATGTTTTCAAACATCAATTTTCAAATAAATAAATAAATTCCGAAGAACCGAAATAAATAAATAAAATAAATAAATAAATAAATAAATCAAAATAAATTCTCTAAGAATGCATTAGTCTGCTATTCATCTGTTTCTTTTTTTTAGGAAAGGGATTTCTTTTCAAGGCTGAAGCGCAGACAACATGTTTCAAGCTAAAGGAAATCGAAAAAAACGAATTGTTAAACTAACGCTTCATATTCTAGGAATCAAAGAATACTCTGATCGAAACATACACATTTAAAGCTATATTGTGACCGGTTTTACTCTTGATCAATGACACACCAATGACTCCGAAGAAATGTAACGTTGTTTGGTTCATGATTTGTGAATATCTAAGTAGCCCGTGACAAAGAGAACCCTTAAATATATATATCATGAAAATAACCTATCTTGTATAACAGTCGTCGTAAATACTTGATCGAAACAAATAAAACCTTACTGTGTACACGCCAATAGAGTTTTAAACGCATCTTATTGAGTTATCTTTTATTCTGAGACTGAGTTGTAGTCTCCAATCGTAAAGTTTGAGTCGACTGTCGCAACAGAAACTAAGAAATAAATGTTGAAGTTAGAGAAATTATTATCTTGACTAATCCTGAGTTGCTGATTTGGTAAACAGAATCTTTATAATGTATTATTACTATCGTTATTATTAGCAGTATTATTGTAATTTTGTCATCAACTATAATTCAAATTATAGAGTATTTTGCCACTTGAAAAGCGATGAACCCTGCTGTATTATGAACATCAATGAACAAATTAAAGTTTCATAGGTTGTTAGATTTTGCTACGATTTAGATTTGATTTGTCTATAAAGATATTAATGCTCATTTATTTGTTGGATTGTCTTTTTAGTTCTTTCGATATTTTGATTTTAATTGGCGATGAAAGGGGAAATATGGGCAGCCTAATGATAGCATTTAGGGTGATCCAAATTATAGATAATTTGACCAGTGTATGCTGTATCTATAACAAACTTTGCAAAGTTTTGTAACCCTACCTTTCCTAATATTCAACTAGTCGCTAAATTAGCTCTTAATCATCCACCGATGGACATCGACATCCAGCGCGACGCAATTGGAGACCAGCTTCTCTGCGCCATGCAACTTGACCTAGGAAGAACTACCATCCGGCCCGTCTATCTGTCTAAAGCCCATTGAAGTTAGAAAGTATCATCGAGAAGAGAGGATTTCAAATGTTAGTTTTGAAATTCTCTCTTCTCGATGGTGTTTTTTTGTTCCCTATGCATTTTCAAATTTGATTGATTTTCTTTTGTCTAGCTCTGATAGTCGCTCTCTTTGTTTCTTGTTTCTTGTTTCTTGTTTCTTGTTTCTTGTTTCTTGTTTCTTGTTTCTTGTTTCTTGTTTCTTGTTTCCTGTTTCTTGCTTCTTGTTTCTTGCTTCTTGTTTCCTTCTTCCTTTTTGCTTCTTGCTTCTTGCTTGTGGCTCCTGCTTTTTGCTTTTGTTTCTTGCTTCTTGTTTCTTACTTCTTACTTCTTGCTTCTTGCATGCGTACCTCTTGCCTCTTCAATGATACCTTAGTAGTCTACAGCAAAAGCACTGGTGCTGAGGATTGAATCTAATCCAATAACCAAATTAACAGCTTGTATTGTAATACCAGGTGTCATAACATGTAATGTTAAAATATGAATAATAGTAGATTATGACTAGAGTGCTTATACAGGGACAAAAATAAACTTTGAACAGATATTACATCAAATTTACCTCATAGTGGTAGCTTTTTGCCTTGTTTTCTATCTCCATCAGTGCGGGTCAGATCCCAGGTATTTGCATGAGACATCTTTCGGTTCCAATACAAACTGGTCAATTACAAAGTGGACCTAAAATGGTACAAAGGGCATTAGCCCGAATTTTCGGTCCGAGTAGTTAGTAATCGATCTGTTTTAATACAGATTTTCCACGCGTTCGCGTATTTTGGAACTTACTGCGTTAGTATTTTTCATTTCTTTCAAACTACAATCAACGCTCGACGTAAGGTGTTGTTGGAACTTAAACGGATAGCAATGTGTGAGTGTCATACCATATGTTCTCGGTAAAGGTGAACCATCATCATCCGGTGCCCTGCTTTATAGCGTTGGCGATCATGTCTTTCCACACATCTCTATTTTGAGTGATCCGTATGTGAGCTTCGTGGATGTGACATACATAAGGTTTCGGGCTCCATCAGAGTACCAAGTTTGTCCGATATGACTCTGGGGCTCTTGTTTTGTTTTTGACTAGCAGCTTGATAAGTGTTGCAGTCAGTAGCAGATGGTAGGCTTTTATCATGGGTGTGCTGTCTAAATCTGCGTATGCAAATTGTGTTATTTAGTAAGTCTCTTTGTGTATAAAATTTCAACACCCTTCATACTACTAAGCAACGTCCCAAATAGCAAGAGCTATTGGGAGGGGGGAGGAGGAGCCGACATAAAAAATGGCAAAACATTAATTGGCAGTTGAAAGTCCTAGGTGTATATTACGAGGCTCACCGTAGGGGAAATACGTATAATATATAATAAGTATACTTATGATATAAGTATTGCTTAGCGATATTTATCGCCTGGTAAAAGGAACGGTTTTACTTGATAATGGCATCACGTGTAAACCCATTAGTAGTGGAAAAGCTTGATGTTCATTCCGTGAATCTCTTTGCATAAGCAGTACATTTACGTACGTATATGTACCTAGAATAAACATGTTGGGAAATGTACGCATCTAGTGTATGCAAACTATGTCAAATATGCCTTATTAGCCTATTGTGAACACTTTGTGCACCATGGAGCGCACGAATTTAATGTATGCAAACTATGTCAGATATGCCTTATTAGGCTATTTTGAACGCTTTGTGCAACATGGAATGTACACATCTAGTGTATGCAAACTATGTCAATTATGCCTTATTAGCCTTTTTTGAACGCTTTGTGCACCATGGAATGTACGCATTTAGTGTATCCAAACTATGTCAAATATGCCTTAATAGCCTATCGACTTTGTATAGTATTGTATAGCATTGTCGAGCCAAGTCGAGCCTTGGGTGTACAAACGGACCCGACTTTCACTAGTCGTTTGACTTGATTTCCCAAACTCCTTCCCAGGACTTCACAACCTTGTTCCAATTTGGCGCCAGAATTTTAAATGAAAAAATAGCTTCCTCAGAGATGCAATGTCGAAAGCGTCATGCCGTAGCAACATTATGTATTCTTGAGTTGATAGACGAGGACAATCCAATTTCGAAAAGAGGTAAAACAAGAGACTGGATGAAGCGGTTCTATTCTTTTGGTTTTGGTATTTTCTTTCGAAAAGCCCAAAATCGGTAGGACAGAAACCTACTTGCACCTTACACAAGAACTTTACCAGTAGGCCGCACGCTCATTTGGTGATAGCGATAGAAACTTTCCGCAGGTATTTTAGCTTCTTTCGCATTTTAAATGCAATAGAACCATTCGCTATCTGGTAGACACGAGGACATATAACCTTTTGGTAAACGTTAAAAGTCCATTAGGTTCATTCAGAAAAAGACAGCCCTGTTGGCAATAAGGGATAGCAGCAGATAAAAATTCTAATAATTATACCTAAGGAAAACTGACAATACGAAATAAATATAAGAAAAAACTTTAACCAATTTTTATAGTATCTTATCAAATTTTATAATATCTACAACTTTAACCAGTTTTTCCTGAATGTTTAGGTTCAATTTAAGGGAAGGAAGAACGAGAGACTACTTCTATGCTTGCTGAACGCAGCTCATATCGAGCGTCGGTCGGGAATATTAAAGTCTGTTCCTTCATGAATTTTAGCAAGTTAAGATTTAGACAGTTGGACGATTTTAGGACATACACAAGCATAAATTTTGTCTTTTTGTCATAATTATTTTAGTTTATGGAGTGGAAGTAACAAGGACATACACCACCCCTGTAGGAGGATATGTCATCGAATGGGATAGCAATGATCCACCAGATGTCTTGCATACCATCAAATATGCCAAGTACTTTGACACAAGTCCAATGTCCAGTATAGATGTCTTTGGTCCTGAACGAAATTACTTTCTCAAGAACCTTGAGAATAATACTCTATATATTATTTATATTTTAAATGGGGTATCAAATGACGGTCTTCGGGACCACCTTCGACGATGACCTTGCGGAACATGCCGCTATCGGCGTGATAGGACAGGTGGCAATGGAAGGCCCACTGGCCGGGCGCGTCGACCTCGGTTTCCATGAACACCGTTGTGCCCGGGGCCACGCTGACCACATGTTTCACCGGATCCCACTTACCCAGACCGTTGTCCAGGATCGACCACATGCCGTGTAGATGCATCGGATGGCTCATCATCGTCTCATTGACGAACTTGAAGCGCACCCGCTCGCCATAACGCAGCCTGATTGGCGGAGATACCTTTGATTTTGCCTATCTTAACTTTATCAGATTCATAGAAGGAATCACAAAAACAGACTTTGCCTACCTGATTATGAAAACCTTCTTTGACTGGGTCACCTTTTTCATGGGTTTTTTCCTTGCTGCAGGATGTCTTTTGTATTTCATACTGACTCAAAGAATGATTTATCTAATGACAGGATTTGTTTTCTTAGGAATCGGCATATTGAACCTTTTTCAGTTTTTTGCGATCCATGAACAGTTCCTCATTCGAACAGTTTCTGCAGGATTTTTATTGTGTTCGAAAATGTTACACGCGACGTTCGATCCGTGGAGAAGCGTAAGATTATTCTAGCCGTGGACTGACAGGAGACAAATACATGTAAGTCAGATATTAAAGTTAGCTTTAAACCAAGGAATTTCTCAGGAAGACATAGGTGAGATATATTACTGTCAGTTTGAGATCGAATCCAAGGTCGCAAATAATAAGTGTAGTATTATCACAAGAAGCTTTAATCCATGTCGTATCAATCTTCTTGATTGTCAGTAGATACTTGAGTTTGGAATAGACGTACAATAAGTAAAGTTTTAAGATGGGTAACATCTTATCACTGTTAGACTTATCTCGTAATGTAAGATTCCCTAAACCATAGGAGTAGACTTAAAACGGAATTCCGTATTTCCTTGGTTAAGGATGAGAATCTTACAATGATACGAATAAGTATAGTTTTAAGATGGGAAACATCTTATCACTGTTAGAATTTTCTCGTAATGTAAGTTTCCTTACACCATGGGAGTGGACGTCAAGCAGAATTCCGTATTTCCTTGGTTAAGGATGGGAATCTTACAATGATACATGATCTTTCTACTTATCCTTTTTTAAACAAAATGCCCAAAAATATTACGTTTAAATGTGATGGACGACATGACGGATTTTATGCAAATATAGAATGGAATTGTCAAGTAAGATGTTTTTCATCAAGTATTTTTTCTTCACTTGAGTTTTATTCAGATGGATAGCGCTTTTCACTGATTAAATAGAAAAAAGATTTCTCAAATGAACGTGAAGAGCGACATTAAAACTTAAAACAAACAGGTATCATTTCGTATATAAGTGGTTGTCCCCTTATTGCCCCCGATAGTCAAAACATAGCAACGGGGTTTCAGTTAGGGATACAAAAGACTACGTTCATATTTTGCTAACTGCTCCCATAAGAACTACAATATAAGATTAATAACCAACTGATAAGAACTAAATCGAAGAAAAGATATCATAAATGTTGCAAAAATAATTCACATATACAATTATTATGTGAATGCGGTGTAAATGATCTTTTGTAGCTTAATATAACTTGAGAAAGGCCAAGATTAACTTCTAATAAGTAAATAACCATCCAAATCATTATAAGATTACAAAAGAGCACTTTCGCAGCATATTGTATACAGAATAACTTAGGCACTAAAATGCATTACTCCTAGAATATCCTTATTGCTGATGTGTACAAAAATTAGAATCCCATGTGGTTAAAATGAAATAACTTATCTTCTTATTTCAGTAGAAATGTTGAATCGTTTCATTCCCTTTTCCTTGCTGTGCACGACTTGTGAGTCACAAGGATGTGCTTAAAGTGTACCTCCAGTGGTCAGAAATTTTTTGATATTTTGTTCATCATACTTAACTGATATGCCTCCGTTGATTCTCACTCACTCCTGCATTCCTCATATCTTCCCTGATTGAGTCCATGTAACGTCTTTTTGGTCTACCCCTCTTTCTCTATCCTGGCAATTCCATATGCCTGTAGAGTGATTATCTAAAATGCCTATCAAAGAGACATGGACAGTAAGCAAACAAATGCAAGATAGGTTGAAGGCTGTGGAGGTGTGGGTTTTTACGTAGGAGTTCAAGAATTTCTTGGACGGACAGAGTAAGAAATGAGGAAGTTTTTAGAAGAGCAGGTACAACACCACAGTTGATGAGAATTAACGAATAAGGGCATACACAACTAGTTATATTGACCCATGTTTTCCATACGTAAGTCTTTCTGACGGGCAGACTTTGTGAATAGGGGAAGATGTTAAAATTTTAAAGTGACAATTTGACTCCACCACATTTTAAAAAGTGTGCCAAACAACTGGAATAGAAGAATGAAGAAGTTGGAAGAAAAAAGACACTTAAAAATGATGTTGCGGATAGCCACCTCGAATCAATCGAGTACAAAGATCTTGAGTTTCTGAAAGAACGAGGTGGACCTTTCACCATAATCGATGTCTGTCTCGAAAAAGTATTTCGATGAGCGTATTGACGACTTGAAGCAATTGATTGAAATTATTCGTAGGGAGAATGCAGCCTTAAAGAAAGAAAACACTAATGCAATTGTCGTCTGCAGCAGCTCCTTTCTAACAATTTTAGTAAAAGCCAAGCTCCAGCACTTATATTTCTGACTTTTTGATGTGTGTTTGTTGTTTATAATGTATTGCATACTATTTTTAGTTTCACCTAGTAGTGTGTTTGTTAAATTTTTACTTTTCGTCACTACCTCTTTAAGGGAGATGAAGAGCCAATGTAATTTGGAAAGCTCCTGTATATCGTTATTATTATTATTATTATTATTATTTATGCAAGCACCAAGAAGTGGTTTGCCAGTTTACCCACCTTTTGATCCATTTGGTGACCAGTCTAACATAGGACATCGTTGGAATAAATGGATTCATCCATTCGAGAATCTACTCCTTAGTCTCAGAGAACACGATCCTAAAGTACGTCGTGGATTGCTCCTAACATACGTAGGTGAAGCCACTAATGATATCTTCGATACTTTGGCTTTTGGATTACATTCGTTCATGTTGAGTCAACATGATCCGCAAAACGCCAACGTGGAGGCTGTAATCACTGTTCTGCAGGCTATGACCTACTTATCAGCAGCATTTGCGTAACAGTTGGTAACAAAATGATAATACCCACTAATTCCCCAGGGATTAAGTAGTTTTTGGATGACCCTTCAAACCATTTATACCTAATTACATAACACGGTGCCTGTGCTACTTGCCGCTTCCACTGCACTAGAAAATATGATAAGGCCATCTGCCAAACATATGTTACATCGGAGTCAATTTTGTAAGGATCTTTCAGTTTTCCTACGCATTTGATCACTGCTATCATAACTTGTCATCGTAGATGGCTGCAACTATAATTTGAATCCGCTTTCAGGAAGGCCTCTTTAGGATGCACTCTTAAGAAGATTAAATTGTCAAGCACTTCAATTCCTATTATGCCTTGGGTTATTCCTCATGTTTCCTCGAAAACTCGGTGGAAATTTAATTGCAAAAGCTTAAAGATAGCTTGGCTTAAGGGCCAGGTTCTTGCGTACGAAAAAAGATTTTGATGCTTATTTATTTTAGATTAACTCTTCTTGGAGTGATTGAAATGTGTTGGAATACATATCCATCAACCGTTGTTAGCAGTAGCGTCTTGCATATTTGTCATCTGGCAATTTTAGGAGGGATGTCTTATAATAGCGTGCAAAAAGGTGACTACGAATCTCAGGACTTTCGGCGCTCCAGGATGAAGAAAAATATCTAGTCCTTTTTCTTGTGAAAAATATTCTAGTCCTGTTTTGCACTTAAATAAAAATCTTTTTTTATTGTGAATTGGACCAACGTTTAGTTGTGAATGAGAAGCCTAAACAACATATTGATGTTAGTTACAAATCGTAGCATTTCTACACGAAAGACTTGTATTAATCGTGATGCGGTCAAAGTGAACAAATAAACAAAACCTGTAACGTCTTAAAAGAATGTGCTTTGTTCAAACAAGAGCTGATAGTATAAACATGGAGCAAGCCTGACTGCACTGAATTATTCATATTGTAACCTACAGTGAGCATTTCACGACTGGGTTACACTGTTCTTTGCAGTTACCAGGTAATTTTATTTAGTTCGGCATACCGTTACAATGCCACAGGTTTAACCAGATAGCTAGCGCTGATCTGATCTACCCCTAATCTTACCCTACTTTTATACACTGCTTCCATTACACCAGTTTCTAAAATAAGCTACAAAAATCTGCTTATTCTGCTTAATTATACGATTACATCATCTTACTAGAATATTATGACTACTACATCATAAATGTCACAGTTTTGCTGATGAGGTAATTATGGTGGAATGAGAAGTGTTATCATAACTATCGACATAACGTACATGCAGTACCCAATAAAAGTCAAATTAGGTTGGTGCCGACTATCACAGCGTGCTGTTATTTTAGCTAGGTGAGATGGATTAGCTACCAAAGGTAGAGAGAATAAAGGCATGTCAGGCTGATTTATACAGGTATCGATTAATGCGATAAACTGTTCTGATAGTCTTTTAATTGTCTCGTGACGAAACAGTTGAGTGTTGTATTCTATATAGCCAGATAAAGCTGAGTTAATTGGGATCAATTCAAACGTTAAGTCAAATTTAGCACTTCGTTGGCTGATTTGCTTTGTCTCTACTTGAAGCTGTTCGTTTCAGTCAACTAACGTTTGTCTTGGTAAATTTTCAGAAACACTAATTCATTAAAGTTCATCCCGTGAGGTATTCAGATTTCTCTCCAACTTTATCTCGTCTAAATTATCGAGAGCTGTATTTTTCTAAAAATTGAGATAATAGTTAGTAAGGCGGAAAATCGACATTACTGTGCAGTCTGTACAAAATAATACCCATCGTGACTGTACTTGAAATACTTTTGACTAGAAATTTTATAGCATTGTTATAAAGCATCGAATTGTAATTAGCGAGAGTTAAGGTTGACGTGGCGGCAGATTTTGCCGTCGAGTAGCTAGATTTCGATGTCAACATCGCAGAGAAATTGTCATTTGCAACCGAAGCATTCTTGAACTGCAGTTACATATGACCACCGTGGAAAACATAACATTTTGCAAGTAGCTTGTTATCTCTTTTATGACGCCATGCTAGTGCCCATTACTCTGCACTCGTCAAAGATACATTTCATTCAACCACTCTTGATCATAATTCTAGCAATTTTTGGCTTCCATTTGATTTTAGGTGAATTCTACTGCTTTTCACGTTTGGTAGTCAAAACAATCCGTAGGTAATCTCTCTGGAAAACATCTAGCTCCTCTCTTTTTCGGATAGCCCAAGCTTTTGAACCATATTTGACCGCTATCATCACTGTAGCTTTCAGTAATGTGATCTTGGTTCGAAGTATTATCTTTCTATTCTTCCAAGCTCTTTTGCAACTTTTAAAAACAAACATACTGAGCATTGGCTGTTCTATTTTTATCATCTTCATTGGTCCCACCGTCTTTATTAATAATACTACACAGGTAAGTGAAGCTGTCCACTTGATCAAGTATTACTGTTAACATTATTGCGCGTCTGTGGGCCGCTTTAATCTCGGATTTGGGAAAATTTAAGAAACTCTTAAGTTACTTGGCCAGGCTGAACAAATCCAAATGCTTAGAACCATTCGTGAAAAGTATTAATGGAAATAATGCTTTAGTTTGAAAAGAACTAGAAAATATGTCACCAAAAGGGATCGAACCCATGAACCACGCTCTACCAACTGAGCTAGGTGACCTCCGATGTTAACATACTTTTATTTCTCTAGTTGCCACATTAGCTCCCAATCAACCAGTCAGTTTGTCGACACTCAGATGCACACATGGCAGACAAACACCAACGATTTTTTTGTTAAAAATTGAATTAACTTTTTGTTATCCAGCATGTTTACATTATTTTGTTATGCTTTAATTGTTTTAAAATCTATTCAGAACGATTCCTTACTGACTTTAGTCTACTATGACCAAAATTACATATAGTACACAAACGCATTTGATAATAAGAGTTGAGATGAGAATTCAAAATCTTAATATTAAGGCCATCTTGTTAATAAGGGCATTTCAATCCAGTCTGCTAGGTAGTCAAGTAGTACGATTTTTGTCTTCATGTGTGTCATCCTTATTTAAAACTTTAACAAAATTGAGACTGGAGTTCAGACCTCCCCGTTTATTTGAAGCCCCCCGTTCATTAGCTTTAGAACCTAATGATACCCTCCCCGTTTATTCAGACCTCCCCATTTTTTTAGCACTCCAGAGTAAGTATCAACAAAAAAAAATTAGCCTCGAAACATATGCCGGGACATCAACGAACTGATCCCAGCATAGAACTAGGAACGGAAGCGGAAGCAGATATAAATTGGGAGGATGGTGGTAAATTTAGGGGAGCTTAGCCCCCTATAGCCCCCTGTGGTTATGGGTCTGTTTTGATACTTGATATGATTTTATGATACAAAATGGGAAAAGAGTAGAGGAAGTTGGGTCAAGATGAGCACAGGGATAAGATTGGCAAAAACTGCTTGAAAAGATTACACTTTTTACATATTTTTAGGTAAAGTTTAACTGTTCAACTGTATATAGGGGCACGTAGGAAATCCACTAGGGATTTATAGGGGTCCCCTGGTAAGTACCTAGATACATTCCCCTATCACTGCGACCTTCATCTTGGTTCCATGCAAGGCACGGTGATCGTGAAACCTTAGCGGGATATCGACATCCCTCCTTCCTTATCCGGAACAATCAAGAGAAGGTTTTTCCTTTTTAACAAGCCAGGCCCTTGAAGTAGACAGATTTTCGGAGCCATAATATCTCAGATCTTCATACATGACCGTACAGCATTCATCGATTATCCATTAAAGATTGCTCATACAATTCATCCGTCCTATCTACCTCATTGATCAGGAGGCTCTATCATGAGTTGTTTGTCCCTTTGTCCCACAAAGACGTATATGTAAATGCCTAACACAATGTCCGGCCTAATTATTAAGGTTATAAACATTTTGCGCTTGCTACGGCATATATTTTTATCTAACGGAAAGATCTCCTCTAAAATGAAATTTCACACTGTAAGGCATTGTAAAGTTGGTTACCGGATACCATCATGCAACCACTTTTTTGATAACGAGGCTGACACAACATACGTTTCCGGTTTAGCCGAGTTACCATTCCATAGGTTTAAGTTCTATGGTCCAGGCCAACCTAAAGCGTTTACCAACGATTAACGTGAGCATTGGAGAGGTCAGGTTAAAGCTCTTCTAGAAAATACTTCCTCGACGAAATTTTTGCAAGAACAGATCGAGATGTGATTTATTCTATCAAGAGGTAAATTGATGTAATCTCAGGTATTAATGACAGAAAGTCAATAAAGACTGGTGCGCTGTGTTATTTTTTTCAAATATTTTTCAATTTGTTTTCAAACGACATGTTGTACGTTGATGCAAATAATAAAATTAGTTTTATGAACCTAGAATGAATAATTATTGCTCACATTCCAGCGTGCAGAACGCATTCCCAATATGTTCAAATAGTGTAACGACGCTCAATGGCACTATTGAAATACTTACAATCCAGCGTGCAGAACGCATTCCCAATATGTTCAAAAAGTGTAATTACGCTCAATGGCACTATTGAAATGTTCACATTCCAGCGTGCAGAACGCATTCCCAATATCTTCAAATAGTGTATCTACGCTCAATGTCACTATTGAAATGCTCACATTCCAGCGTGCAGAACGCATTCCCAATATGTTCAAATAGTGTAACTGTCCATTGCCGACGTAATTATCAAATTTAACTGTATGCATATTTTTTTCTTGTTTAATCAAAAAGTTGTATTTTTTTAAATAATGGAACATGACTACTTTTTGTGAGTGTTGGGTTTTTTGTTTCGGTTTTGATGAAAGCAGTAAATTGTGTTAAAAAACAAATTATTTCAGCTTAAGGAAGATTGTTTGTTTTTCTGAACTTTGTTTCAAGGCTTCTGGTAATTGGCTGTATTAACAAAAATCGCTTACAGTATTGGTAAACAACCTGTTGTACTGAATATTTGGCAATCAGCTTTATGTGCAAGAAATCAGCTGTTTAATTTCTTGCTACGTTGATCCTCTCAATAATTTATCGTCAAATCACGTAGGTAGTTAGTTGTCTCTGGTACTTTCATCCATTTCCAAAGATGATGCGAATATGAGGGTATGTGACAATGCTACGTCGTGTAAGAAGTAGTCAATTCAACAGGTTTTTATCTGGCTTACGTCTTTCCCATAGCATGGCCTCTGAGACTTCTGACAAGCACAGTTTTTGGTCAATTATCACCTTTAGGTCAGCTGATGTTGCCTCTCTGGATTCTTGTGGCCCAGTTGTATCTGCTTCCTTACTTTCTAAGTCAAAAGCTTCATTGCTGGTACCTTCACCACTCTAAGGACTAGCTTCAGGCATTTCTAAAACTGGTTGCTGAGAGAAGTCCTTCGAAACGGACTGAGCAGCCTAGGGTTTTGATTCAGAGTTCTTTGGTACCAGTTGAGGCGGCTCAGCTTCGTCATCACTACTGGGAATATAGTCGGATCCTGAAGAATTGTGGCTTAAATCCTTGGAGCTGCTGTCAATCCGCCACTAGAGAAATAGAGTGTGTTAACATCAGAGGTCACCTAGCTCAGTTGGTAGAGCGCACGCCGCGAAAGCGTAGGTCACGGGTTCGATCCCCGTTGGTGACATATTTTCTATTTCTCTAGTGTTCTTTTCAATTCTGTGTTTGTTGAGCCGCAATCTGAACAATACATCTAACTTTTTGACTTTTAACTGACATTTAGAAGTTTTAACTTTATTTTAATTGGACGGTTCTATTCACAGAAAACAAGCAGCACGAAAGATAACATTCAAAATACACATGTATCGATAATTTTCTAGTACCCTTTAACACTGCACTTACAACCTTGCATCAGGGAGGATTTATTTCTGGTACGAATTCTCGTTTTGCTAGGGGAAGCGTCTTTATGATGTATTGAATAATTCCCCAACAATGGTCGGTTGTTTAAGGTTTGCCATAAGTTTACACTGCCTCTGCAAGACGCAAAGACGTTTATGAAATGCCAGTTAAGTTGCTACTAAATGGGTCTACCGTATTATCCACCTGTTTGGTTAACAAATTGTAAATTTAAGGAATTCGTAAATTAGTTCCGTATTGGTTTTATTAATCTGCAATTTCTAGCAACAGAACTATTAGTGATGTTAGTTTATTAATTATATCATTGGAGTTCTCAGGCCATGTATACTGTAAACCGGACAGTATCTTCTCGATATAACATTATCGTAAAGGGAGAAATCAATGTGATTTATGCTGTTCCTTTATACGATACCCAAATTCTACCACTTTCAACATTTATTTATCTATCTATCTATCTATCTATCTATCTATCTATCTATCTATCTATCTATCTATCTATCTATCTATCTGTAGTGGGGCTGTGGGCTCAGCCCTGACTGGGTTGAAATATGGGAAAAGCATAGCATTCTGTTAGTCAGTGTATTATATACCAAAAGCTAACAGAACTTTATGTTCCGTGGTTTACACAACTGACACTGACACGTCCTTTATGTAGCGCATTTCCGCTTTTGTTACTTAGTTTCATGTTTTACCTTTTAAGATATAGTAATACAGTCTATACATTATTTTCTTTATTGTTGCTCATACACTGCGTCAGCTCTAAGTTTATCACATTCCAGTGTAGCAAACTTTATCATGGATTTAATTGTGGAATTGAATTTGACTCGACACAAATCTAAGACAAACTCGACGTCTAAAGTAGGCCTGGCTTTGGCTAATACCCTAAACGAATTCTCTTGATAGTTGTCAGCACATTATGGGTTTCCATTAAATGCTGCCCTATTGCCGAGTCTGTTTTGTTTCTGTTAAGTCAACAGATCCCAAAACAGACTCAGCAATAGGACAGCATTTGATTGAAAACCCATCATGTGCTGACGACTATCAAGAGGATTCGTTTAGGGTATTAGCCAACAACGAAAACAAAGAGACGGTAAAATCTACAAGGATCTTGTCTAAATTTTTCAGTGTACTTATCAACATGATAACTTTAAAAGAATGTGCAAAGTTTATGACAGCTATGATACATCTAAGTTGAAATACATCTTACAATTTTCAGTTCTGTTTCTGATAATTTTTACGCTCTAATACTGGAAGATAAAAATTGACTGCCGAGATCAACGAAAACAAAGAGACGGTAAAATCTACAAGGATCTTGTCTAAATTTTTCAGTGTACTTATCAACATGATAACTTACTGTTTTACCTTTTGGGCCCGATTCGCGGCTCTAAATTTAATTTCCTCCAGAAGCAATTATTAAATTACCAAAGAGACATTCATGCCTGTGTTGGTAAATCCATACGGAATTTCAACTTAGTTACATAGGGATAGATAATAAGATGGCAATCCATGGTTGCCAGGTTCAATCCCACGTATCGTAAGGATGACCAAAACATTCGACCAGCATGATGAACTTTTTTGGCTTCTACCTTCATTTATATTTTTCGAAAACTGTTTTACCTTTTGGGACCCGATTTTGTTTCCAGTGCCTTTGTTTCCAGTGCCTTTGTTTTCAGTGCCTTTGTTTTCAGTGCCTTATCTTCCAGTGCCTTTGTTTCCAGTGCCTTTTTTTCCAGTGCCTTTTTTCCAGTGCCTTATCTTCCAGTGCCTTTGTTTCCAGTGCCTTTGTTTCCAGTGCCTTTTTAACCTTGTGCCCCACGGCTTGCCGTTTTAGAGGAAACTTATGTATGTGCTGCTTATAATTTACTCACACAGCAACTACAAAGTTGCTCAAAGGGAAACCCCTTAAAATTAAGTGCCACACCCCTTAGTGGTCACATGACTCTACTTTCGCCCCCACCGAGAGATTTAATGGAAGCAAACAATAAAAATTCAGTTACCTCTCACCAATATGCCCCTTCTTTTAAATTCTTTTTTGCCCGACCGACGGCGACATCTCCAAAGTTGGGGAAAGACTGACTCACGATGCAACTTTTTCACTCTAGTATTCGTCCATTGATCAATCAATATTAATGTTTGATATCTTTAAACGTTGTCTATTCTCCTTATTATCTTTAAAACACCCCGTGCAAAGAGGTCCATGTTGCCGGATAATAATGTGAGATCTTTCAGTCTCTAAGCTACTATGAGGAGGCGTTTCGCCTTTTCTAAGGATAAATGGAGTTAAGGCTGCCCATAAACAAAGGGAGAAGCTATCACTTTGACTGAACCGATATTAAACCGGTTTTTCAATGAAAAATAAGGTGGGATTTCATTTACTATTAAATAAAAAAACAAGTTTTTTATAACTGCAAGTAAGGACCGACATTAAAACTTAAAACGAACAGAAATTATTCCATATATAAAAGGGGTTTTCCCCGCTGGTGAGGAAGAGCTGGAGAAGAGACATCAAGACGAGTGACCTCATGCACCTTTCCAGGGACCGGAGAAGATGGCTCATCATGGTCGCCAACGTCATACGACAAGGCACTTAAAGAAGAAGAATAGTTAACACGATGATACAAGCTAATGGATTTGGATTGGATGAATGATGATCATTTTTGTGGTTCTTATAGCAGCTTAATAGCTGAATTAACCTAGATAAATCGTGATAATTAAACAGGTGAGACGCCTTTCAAGTATTGATTTTATGTTTAACTTGAATATTAAAACTTTCTGCAAATTGAGGTGCCTTTTCTTTTAGCATTGGACCATCAATCAGAACGTTTTGGCTCCTTAGAAGCGAAAACCATTTTAACACAGCCTTGCCCACCTACTCGTAATCACAGCTTCGCATGTTTTTGGCTTCAAAGGAGTTTTGTTCTAACCCCCTGAACAGTTTGTCCTTGTTCTTCATCCAAGTAAAGATTGTGTTCTTAGGGACCCCAAACTTCTCAGATACCTCTTTGTTTGTCATCCCCTTTTCAATCTCATTAATTATCTTTATGCCTTAGACATGATAACCAAGAAACATTATTAAACCTCTGCACAAGAAAGATAAAAATTCAGAGTTTAAAAATTATAGAGTCATAGAAAATGCTTCTCTCCTTTGCAGAATTTTTAGGAAGATATTAGTAACCTGCGTTCAAAATTATTTTGAATCTAATAATATACTGAGTATTGCTCAACTCATACTTGTAAGAAAACATTCATTTAATAGTTACCATAGATTTTCAAAACAATGAATGACTTTCATAAAGTGGCAATATGGACTATTTTTTATCTATATATATATAAAAAAATTATTTGGGAAACTTGTAGTTTTTGTGGACAAAATTTTTTTTATTGTTGTTCGGTGAGAAGTTTTTTTTTTTATCTCATTGATGGAATAAATTAGTACCAAACTATTAAGGAAACAAAAAAGAACATGGTTATTCTAATTGTATAATATTAGCTCCCTGTTTTCCCGTTCCTCATTGTTCTGTATCTTGAGCTACCCCTAAAATTACTGCATTTACGTACACGGGTGGATCCTTAGCAAAATCTTGGGAATGACCAATGTGAGTATGTGCGGTGCTAATGAAATGTCATTGATGCATAAACTATTATGTCCGGATTGGGTATGTGTGGTACTAGAGAAATATCATATATGCATAAACTAACGTCGCCGGATTGCGTATGTGTTGTCTTAATGGAATATCATTTATGAATATACTAATATCTCCTGCCTGGGTATGTGTAGTCGTCATTAAATATGATTTATGCCTAAACTGATGTCTCCACCTTGCGTGTGTGTAGTCTGAATGGAATATCATCTATGAATAAACTGACATGTACGGATCGCGTTATTTGCAATTAAGTCCAGTTCATCGCATCTTTCGTGGTGGATGTGAAGGAGAAGTAAATGATTCTAAAATTTTTCTTTCGTTGATGTCCTTAACAATTCAAAGCTTTCGTTGTTCTGATATTTTTGCATGCAGGCAATTTATGCATTAGGCTCGGCGCATGAGAAGGGCGACGTTTGATTTGGAGTTGCTCCACTGCCGCATAATTCGACTGGGGTAGCCGCTCCTAATACATTCTGCTGCACCTTATACTTTTTGCCGAACTTAATCAAGTCAAAAGTTTTCTCTAGTGCCTTTTCAAATATGTAACTTATTGCGTCGTAGTGGCGTCAAATGTGTGGTGGTGGTGATGAGCTGTGGTGGTGATGAGCTGTGGTGGTGATGAGCTGTGGTGGTGGAAGTGGTAGTTGTTAGCATAAATGGCAACTGGTACCAGTAGTGGTGTAGTAGCTTCGGAAGGCAGCTGTGGTTACCGTGGTGGAGGCCACGGTGGTAGTAGTGACAGACACATAGTAATATTGATTTAACTGAATGATGCTGTACAAAGTTACCTACCAGTAGTTCTATGTTTGGGTCTGCGAGTCAGGTAGGGAACTTCTATGTTTGGGTCTACGAGTCAGTTAGGAAACTTCTATGTTTGGGTCTGCGAGTCAGTTAGGAAACTTCTATGTTTGGGTCTACGAGTCAGGTAGGGAACTTCTATGTTTGGGTCTACGAGTCAGTTAGGAAACTTCTATGTTCTGGTCTACGAGTCAGGTAGGGAACTTCTATGTTTGGGTCTACGAGTCAGTTAGGAAAATTCAATGTTTGGGTCTGCGAGTCAGTTAGGAAACTTCTATGTTCTGGAATGCGCACATTCCATGGTGCACAATGCGTTTGGAATAGCACCAAAAGCTGTTTTTAATGACACTTGCATACCTGAAATGCGTACATTCCATTGGGCACAATGCCTTTAGAATAGCATCAAAAGTTGTTTTTAGTGACACTTGCATACTTAGAATGAGTACATTCCGTGGTGCACAATGCGTTTAGAATAGCACCAAAAGCTGTTTTTAGTGAAACTTGCGTACTTGGAATGCGTACATTCCATGGTGCACAATGCGTTTAGAATAGCACCAAAAGCTGTTATTCTAGTCGCTAATCAGAGATGATTTTACATAGTTGACAATATAATTTTAATAGGACTCCATCTCCAGCTTTTCTTTCTTGTTTCAGTTTTTTATTAAACAATGCCTGCCCAAAAGGGGAGGAGCCCGATCTCCTCCAGCCCCCTCTCAGTGGTGTCAATGTTGTCTATTAGGAATTGAGATGGGTTGAGATGGGTTGAGATGGGTTGAGATGGGTTGAGATGGGTTAAGATCATTAATATCAGAGGACGTATTAAAAACAGTCCATATTGTCATATAGGATTGTTTATTTACCTAGCTTTTTGTATTGAGATGGTTTATATCAAGGCAAACTACTTGGCGATTTCTTCCTATCCTAACTGCCTTTAACATGTATTACACACAATTTTCATTAGTTTTGAAAAGAACACTAGCGAAATAGAAAATATGTCACCATCGGGAATCGAGCCCGTGACCCACGCTTTCGCGGCGTGCGCTCTACCACTAGGTGACCTCCGATGTTAACACACTTTTATTTCTCTAGTCGCCACATTAGCTCCCAATCATCCACCGGTGGACAGATCCACTTATTTTTTATTTTGTCGAAGAAACAAGGATTGGAACAGTCCATCATGCTTGAACTACCACTAATCTTACGTCTCTTTGTGTTTGCATTTTTTTTATTATTATTATTTTCTGATATTGTTGTTGTTGATGTTGTTATCATTTGGGGTTTTGTTTGCTGTTGGGTTTTTTGTTTTTTTTTGTTTTTTTTTTGTTTGTTTTGTTTTTTTTTCGCTCCCCTTCTCTTTTATTTATATTTATTTTATCTATTTACTTACTTATTTATTTATTCATTTTTAACATTCTGAGGCCTTAGCCTAGAATCGTATCAATACATACGTTGATTGAATTCTAATCTACTCAATTAGGTACTTCTCATCACAATAAATCAATAAAGCACACTTTGGTCTACAAACAACAATTCAGGAAGAGCGGCAGTTTCAAACATCTAATGCAACTCAAAACAGAAACTTTTGCTCTTCCACCTTAGACGTACATCACTAACATTCTGAGGCCTTAGCCTAGAATCGTATCAATACATACGTTGATTGAATTCTAATCTACTCAATTAGGTACTTCACTTTTTCAGGAACCGCAGGTGTCCACAATAGACAGCTTTGAATTCGAGTATTCACAGTAGGTGTACGCATTTTACTTACCAAAATATGCTGTAAGGTATAAAATTAAAGTTTCAAAATCCTTGCTTGACAAAAAACTTAGTTCAAGAGTTGAATAAAGTTCCGCAACTTGAGTTTAGTAGCTACTGAAGGAATTGCTTATAAAAAATTCAGTAGTTGAAGAGGTTAAGGTGGCATACATGGACCGTTTATGTTTCCTTCCTTGCTCTTATATCGACAGTGGTGCATGGCCTTTGTGAACTGCCTGGGGAGTGCGGACACCGATTACTATGTTCGTGAGGCCATTCGGATTGGGGCGGACTACATTCAGTCCGACCGTCCGGATCGCGTGATGCAGCTTTTGCGGGAAGGGGGCGCGCGGCGCGACGGTCCGATCTTGGGTTCGGCGTTGGGAACGCCCTTGCGTCACCCAAGGCTTCGCTATCCACTTCGGTGACCAGCCTGGCGGGCTGCTTGGGGCCGGCGCTCGGGCTTAGATTCGCGACCGGTTCGGGAGGTGGAGAAACCTTTCCCACCGTTCCCTTTTTCTCGTATTCGCGCAGGCAATTGCGCATACTTGTATGAGTACCATTTTTACAATTTTTCTGGGGGGAGGGGGGACGGTTCTGTAAATTATTTGCAGCTGTCAAATGACAGTTACAACGAAAGACAGCAACTAAGAACATAATTGGTTAACGTGGGACTTAACATGAACTCACGTCGATTATAAGCTGTTTTAAGAAGCAACGCTCAGCCTTGATTAATTTGACGAAAACTGCTTATGTCACTTCCTTAACACTTAGCGTGATCGGCTAGGCGTCTTTGAAATTGGCGAGTCGTCTGACCCAAATACGTTGCGCTACAGCAACGATACTGAAATTTATAAACGACGCCAGACCGCAATAACTTGGGAATCCTGTCCTTTACTTGCAAAAACAGAAACTATGTACGAGCTAACATACCTGCCCATTAAGAACTTTGACTTTCTTAAGATGCTTTGAAGCCTAAAACAAGAGAGAAAGCACAAATAATAATACATTTGCTCGTGTGCAATTTGTCTGATGGGCTGACAGTTTGTAGGCTAAACTAGATGCGTACATTCCATGGTGCACAATGCGTTCAAAATAGGCTAATGACGCATATTTGACATAGTTTGGATACAATAGATGCGCACATTCCATGGTGCACAAAGCGTTTAAAAAAGGCTAATGACGCATATTTAACATAGTTTGCATACACTAGATGCGTACATTCCAGGGTGCACAAACCATTCAAAATAGGCTCATCATGCATATTTAACATAGTTTGCATACACTAGATGCGTTTATTCTATGTTGCACAAAGCGTTCAAAATAGGCTCATGACGGTCCTAGTTGTAAGTACACGATTTGATAGGATAGACTCCAAAAGTCTGGGCAGATTCTTACTTTTCATGGGAAAATTTGAACGAGCGTTAGCTTGTTAAAGGATAGTAAATTTTAAAAATTTTCATTAAAATAATCAATAATTTGCAATTGATGAACAAGGAAATAATAATTAGATTGAGTTCTATGATCATCTATGACCATCTATGATGGTCTACGACCATCTATGATCAGTGTTGCCCATTAAAAACTACAACTAAGAAGAAAAACCAACCGCGGAAGCTTTGTGGCAAACTAAGAGTGTACCTTGACGTGTCTCTCATGTGTTAGAGTATAGAGAGTATTCTTAGTGTCATTGTTTATTTCACTGATGAGGGTAATATGTGATAAGAAACGAAAACGGAATCCGATGAGAGGACTTGACCAGGACTATATTTGATGGCAAACTCAGAATGTACCTTGACGTGTCTCTCATCAGTTAGAGTAGAGAGAGAATCCTTAATGTAGTTGCTTATATTCAGTGATGAGGGTAATAAGTAATACAATATGAAAAAGGAGTCCGATAGAGCTCCCAGCAGCTCCTGACCGGCCTCTTCGTCGGTGACCATTCTGATCCAGGCACTCATTGCATCTCCACGGCTCTTCTTCTGCTTGTTTAAGTCAGCGTGATGAATAGATCAAAAGGTTGTTCCTTATGCAATATATTTATTATCTTGAAATTTGTTCGGCCTGCGCCTAACGTTATGATGTTTCTGCGCATTTCAACAATTGTCCGCTTCTGGACGGCGCCAATTCACATCAGACCGAACGGCGCGGAAAGGATGGAGGGTTTGTCGCATGTTTTTTATTAGTTTATTTTGAACGCTTTGTGCACCGTCGTATGTACGCATCTTGTGTATGCAAACTATGTCAAATATGCCTTCTCAACGTATTTTGAACGCTTTGTGCACCATGGAATGTACGCATCTAGTGTATGCTAACTATGTCAAATATGCCTTATTAGTTTATTTTGAACGCTTTGTGCACCGTCGTATGTACGCATCTTGTGTATGCAAACTATGTCAAATATGCCTTCTCAACGTATTTTGAACGCTTTGTGCACCATGGAATGTACGCATCTAGTGTACTTTTCTTCTCCAATCCTCCATAACACTTCTTCGTTTTTGACCTTATCTTTCCAACTGATTTTTAGCATTCTGCGCCCAATCACATTTCACATGCTTCCAATTTATTTTTTTCCTCCTTTCGCAATGTCCATGTTTCTCCTCCATACAGTAATTTTTGCTAAGGGTTTGAAATACTCTTCATCTTTGTGGTAAACCTTAGCTGCCAAAAGACGTCGTTTTTCTTCTTCTCGTGTGACATTTCCTGCCTAGTGATACTCGGCTGTAGGCAATATTCAATGCGATTGAAATGTTTCTTTCTTTACAAATTTTTTCACGTTTTTCTTGAAATTGTTTTAATGTAAATGCAACATCGTTAATTTCTAAAACTAATGGCCAAATTATTTCACTCCATACGAATCGTCTATTTTCTGTAGCTGAGGCATATTTTCCTTTTTCACTCAACATTAATAACATCTGCAAAAGATGTTATAACTTAATAGTTGTCTCAAAACGAAATTGAAGAATCATTGAATTTGTTAGAAAAAGATTGGGATGTTGATCCTATTCTTAGAAAATTCATGCAAATAGGCATCATTTCTGAATTTTCTCTTTGATTTCGTTGTTTTGGGAATTGACAGCAACAAATGGCAAAAAGTTTTAAAGCAAGGAGCTAGGAGTCTTTCTGACGGCTTGTAATAGCAGGACCAATGAAGTCCAGCAAATCGGTGAAGTGCTGCATATCCATCTATTCGCTTAAAGCACCAAAAACCTTCCTCGTCTGTCAAATCTAAGTCTTTGAAAATACTTGCATACGCTTCCTTCTTTTCACGTTCCCATAACCAACCACGATCTGGACCGCGAGGCAGCAGCGTCGGGTTATACGAGGTGCCGGCGAGGCCGCCCCTGAGGTGGGGGGGGGGGGGGGGGGGGGGGCAAATTCAAAACAAAACCTCTTCCCTCCCCTCCTTCCTTTCAAGCCAGTCCACCATGGCTTTATTGGGTTGGAAAATTTTACAGTCCCTAGAAGGCTCAAAATTGCAATTGGGAGACTTAGACTTCCCGTCTTCTTATCTCCTTGCATAAGTGAATTGAAATACACAAGTGATCCACCCTATAAATGCTCGTAAGAAATTTTCGGGGGGGGTCGATACACTTGACAGGACGCCATTGTTGTCAAACAAGCTCCTAACTGACTTGTAAGCCGTTACTCGAAAACGCGTCTGTTTGCTTAACAAGAGTCTTGTTGATCGCCCACTTTGATGAAATAATAATAACTGATAATTTAAAAATCAACTAATGTTATCCATATCCCTCGATTTGTCATTAGCTAAAAACTATTAACGTTTGCATCGAAGTCTGAAGGGCAACTTCAACTAACAGTCACCTTACAGCCTATCTAACCATAACAATACGTTTCAGGTTTACCGCTTTGTGCACCATGGAATGTACGCATCTAGTGTATGCAAACTATGTCAAATATGCCTTATTAGCCTATTTGGAGCACTTTGTGCACCATGGAATGTACGCATCTTGTGTATGCAAACTATCTCAAATATGCCTTATTAGCGTATTTTGAACGCTTTCTGCACCATGGAATGTACGCATCTAGTGCATGCAAACTATGTCAAGTATACCTTATTAGCGTATTTTGAACGCTTTGTGCACCATGGAATGTACGCATCTAGTGTATGCAAACTATGTCAAATAGCAAAAGGGGTCACACTTTTCAGATTAAAGTAGCAAAAATAATGATTGCCTACTTAATTACAGATTACAGAAGTGAGGGAAAACACTTTACAAACACTACAATATCACAATATTTCTTTTGGCAGGAAAAATCTACTTGAACGCTTTAGTTTTCTTATCTATCACGCCGGGGTAATGGCTAATGCCAATTTATAAATATAAACATAGTTTGTTTGTGGTACAAAATAAGAATATTGCACGAAATAGCGAAAACATTGTGTACTAGTACACAATGTTTTCGAATGACTAGATAGTATGGTTCTATTTGGTAGGTGAAAGTGACTACCTCTATTGGATTCACTTCATGCAAAGCAAATGCCTATAAATGCTGTTCCTTTGGAACCAATGAGGCTTAAAAATAAACCACATGCACGATATTAACTGATATTTCTCCAAAATAAAGGGAACTATAGACTACAAAGATCATTTTACGGCCAAGTGGGTCTCGGCAATCTCTCAATCAAAGATCCCTGATGAGCAGTGGGCCCGACATTGAAACTACCCTAAATAAACAGAAAAACCTTCCCTTTTATAAGTCCGTACTGGTTATAGCCCCGCGGTCGGGGGAGGCTAGTTTCCAAGTTGCATGGCGGAGGGAGGCTAATCTCCAAGTTGCATAGAGATGGAAGTAGATGTCCAACGGAGGATGATTGAGAACTAATGTGGCGAGTAGAGAAATAGAGCATGTCGACACAGAAGCCGTGTTCACACCAACATCGGTTGTCAAAACGGTTGTACTTATAACGGTTTTGAAATCGATTTAACTACAACCGTTCCGAGATCAGTTCATACTGGATGCCTCCCTAGTGTATGCAAACTATGTCAAATATGCCTTGTTAGCCTATTTTGAACGCTTTGTGCACCATGGAATGTACGCATCCCGTGTATACAAACTATGTCAAACATGCTTTATTAGCCTTTTTTGAACGCTTTGTGCACCATGCAATGTACGCACCTTGTGTATACAAGCTATGTTAAATATTCCTTATTAGCCTCTTTTGAACACCTTGTGCACCATGGAATGTACGCTTCTTGTGTATGCAAACTATGTCAAATATGCCTTATTAGCCTATTTTGAACGCTTTGTTCAAATAGTGTAACTACGCTCAATGGCACTATTGAAATGCTCACATTCCAGCGTGCAGAACGCATTCCCAAAATATTCAAATAGTGTAACTACGCTCAATGGCACTATTGACATGCTCACATTCCAGCGTCCAGAACGCATTCCCATTATGTTCAAAAAGTGTAACTACGCTCGATGGCACTATTTAAATGCCCACATTCTAGCGTGCAGAACGCATTCCAAATATATTCAAATAGTGTAACTACGCTCAATGGCACTATTGAAATGCTCACATTCCAAACTTGCAAACATTTCAGTTATACCAAGCAATTTTAAAAACTGTTTCGTTCAACGTGCAAATATTTCACTGATGGCAACCAATTTTAAAAATTGTTTCGTTCAACTTGCAAACATTTCAGTTATACCAAGCAATTTTAAAAACTGTTTCGTTCAACGTGCAAATATTTCACTGATGGCAACCAATTTTAAAAATTGTTTCGTTCAACTTGCAAACATTTCAGTTATACCAAGCAATTTTAAAAACTGTTTCGTTCAACGTGCAAATATTTCACTGATGGCACATCATCATCATCATCATCATCATCATCATCATCATCATCATCATCATCATCATCATCATCATCATCATCATCATTAGGGTATATATCTTTCATTATTGAGGAGCCCCTCCCTGGACTTTGAGTGTGAGCTGTTGAAAAATGGGGTTTTATGACTTATCTGACGGCATGGATACCTGCAGCCAGTTTGTGAGGGTAGTGGTGGATTGCTGAGTGCAGAATTAAATAGAAAGATTATCTACACCTTATCGAAATGCGGCCATAGAATCAAAGCACTTAGGTATGCTAAGAAAGAAAGAAGTGTTTAACTTTAGATTTGTTCTGAATGTGAGAAAAAGAGCGCTGCTTTGATTAGAAAACCTTCCTCCAGAGTTTTCTGTTTCGCGATCAAATGATACCAGTGGGCAAGACCAAACTTTTCTTGTTAAAAATGTTGATTTATCCAAACCTCGTGTATTAAATACTTTTAGGAAATGGGCAGCTTGTGTATCTCTATACAGCCACTTGATGGCTCCTTTCTTCGAAGCAAGGCTTATTTTTGAAAACAACTCAAAATTTTACCACATCAGGCAGAAACTGACATAGCTCAATACGAAGGGTACCGACATAGCTCAATAGGAAGGACACTATTATAGCTCAATAGGAATACTGGTGACTGCGTTCAATAGGAAGGCTACCAACATATCTGAGTCGGGCGTAAACTAACATAGGTCATTACGATGGGTACTGACATCGCTCAAAAGGAAGGACACTATTATAGCTCAATAGGAATACTGGTGACCGAGTTCAATAGGAAGGCTAGCAACATATCTGAATAGGGCAGAAACTGACACAGCTAAATACGAGGGACCGTTCAGCTTTCGACATGAACAGTTTCGTTTACAAATTGTGCGGTTAAATTAGAGTATAAACACAGGTATTACGTAGCTCATCACTTGATCTGCATAAGTAAACAGTTATACGACCTCCCAAATTGTGAAAATAGAGAACACGTCCAGCTGAGGTCTACTGATCAAACCTTATATTTGGGGAAAAGGCCACACGTGTACTGACCACTGAACTATAAATAAAAAGTCTGGAAGGATAATTCTATTGTTCTCCCGGTATTGAATGCGTAACCAAATATTAACCTCGCAAAAAATGCCAAAGTAAAGAGAGATACATCAAAGAAGCTGTCATCGCACCCAAACTTTGATAAATTTGCTAGGCCCTTTATTAGCAACACCGAGGGGGTTACCGCCACAGTGGAGGAGTCCTCTAGTACAAAAATCTATTTTAACCCCTCAGGTAATGAGCTTGACCCTGACAAGTTCGAATTGCCGACCTCAGGAAAGGCTAACAAAGTCAACAGTGATGTTGCAAATGGCTTAGAAGGTGATGGAAAGTTTCTGTCACACGAATCCCTCTTAACTCAAAAGGATTTTCAAATCTATTTCATAATTTTTTTCATCCTCACCTGATTCTATTTTTTCATTCTTAAGGGTGTCTTCAAGGGAAAATGAGTTAACATCCCTCACTTAAGTTAGAAAAATAATATGCCATTTGATAAAAGATAAAAAATACTAACCATTCGATTTCAAATATCTCAGTTTTCCATACACTATGGAATGAACGCATCTATTGTATTCAAGCTATGTCAAATTTTCCTTTTTGGATCACTTGGAATACTTTGCGCACTATGGAATGTAACAAACCTCTTTCCATACTAAAATGCTAAATTTATCAGAACAAAGATTACACAAGCCTCCCAATTACAAATGCAGAAGAACAGACACAAAGGAGATTTCGTACAAGAAACAAGAAAAAAACAGAAAGTGGGCGAACTCTCAACGTTAAGATATGAAAATAAGTAACTGGTAAGATCAGAGCAAGTCGCGATGGGAAGAGCTTTAGTGTCAGCAAAGCCAACGTAAATCATGATCATCATGATCATCATCATCATCATGATCATCATCATCATGATCATCATGGGCTGTATGATGACTACCAGATTATGACGTCAATCCCACACTTCATAGTTAATCAGTGAGTCGTAACAATGCTGAACAGAGGTCGGTTGGAGCACAGTCTCTCAAAGAACTGTACGCCAGTAAACCACATGCTAGTACAGCCTTGGTTACGCGGTGGCAACGAGATGCTCAGCAAAGTATTTTCTACGAGATGGTGAAAATATTTCAACAGATTTAGGCTTATAACCTAAAAAGAACTCCTTCGACCAAATATACTTGTAAGTTCATTTGATTGATCAAATCTGCCAAATTGATATCTGATTGAATGAGATTTAAACGCCATGAACTCAATATGGTTAACTTTAATCTTTATGGACACACTTCAACAAGATAACAATTAATTAACTTCTGCTACCCGCTGGTGATTTCATTACCACCAATAGGTTTCTGGTGTTAGTTTCAAAAATATGAATTACGGTTTGGTTGGGATTTTAAATTGAATGAAATTACTTTTCCATGTTGTCACGTGTTGACGACGGGGTTTGAAGGGTTTCTTATGGAAAAAGTAGTGTAATGAATATTCATACTTCTATTTCTCTAGTCGCCACATTAGCTCCCAATCATCCACGGGTGGACATCGACATCTAGCTCAACGCAATCGGACACCAGCCTCTCTGCGCCATGTGACTTGACCAAGGAAGAACTGCCGTCCGAACCGTCATCAATCCAAAGCCCATTAAAGTTAAAAAGTATCATCGAGAAGAGAGGATTTGAAATGCTAGTTAAAAGAAAACTAAATAACATTTCTGTTCTTTTCTAACTAACATTTCAAATCCTCTCTTCTCGATGATATGAGGAAAAGCGGCTATCTCAAAATTTCGATCGGATGCATTTGGAGAAAGAGGGCTTCCTCCAAAGTTCATATGACCACCCCTTCTACAAAAAATCTTATATTTCCCTGGGGCACAGCTTACAACCCTTGATCCTCTGGGGGTGTTGCGTCAACCCTGTAGGCCTTATTATCTGATCTTTGAAATATTTTGGACAAAATTACTTTTTTAAAATTTGGAGTGGATAGGCTACCTTTGGGGAAAAGAGGACATAAGATGGGGGAGGGTTTGTGCCCTCCGATCAATTTTGACTCTTTTTTCAATAGCTCTTGTTTAATTTTAAAAAATCTTCTAAATGCATTATCGTCAACTAAAGATTCTGGATGTTTCAGTACCATTTACACAATTTGTTACAAATTGCATTTTTTTTTTTCTTGTTTTTCCAGTTTTTCTATGAAATTCATGTTTTTTTTCAATAGCCTTTGTTTAATTTTGAAAAATCTGCTAAATACAGCATTGTCAACTAAAGATTCTGGATGTTTCAGTACCATTTACACAATTTGTTACAAATTGCATTTTTTTTTTTTCTTGTTTTAAGTAGTATAACATAACATAGTACAACATAATACAAAGTAACAGAACATAACAGACCATAACATAAAGTAATGTTATGTAATATAACGTAAAGAAATGTAACAGAAAATAACACAACCAACCCTGACATAACGGACCTGTAACATAACAAAATAATAAATGGTAGTATAACGTTACATAGTACAACATAAAACAACATACCATGACATAACAGACTGTAACGTAATAAAACACAACATAATGTAATGTGACACAATGTAAGACAACGTAACAAAACATAAAGGGGGAAACGGGGTATTGTTAATTGTTGAAATGGCGGAAACAAAATGTGGTGGGGGGGGGGAGGGGGGGGGGGGAAGAGGAATGCATTAAGAACACTTTAAAAAACTGATAATGAGCCCTATTTAATTGTAAAAATATGTCTATGAAGTGAACCATGAAAACTATTTGTTTTGGTAGGAGACTGAGTATACACTTGGAATTCGTGCTCTCATAACTGGAGTAAAAATAACTTCCTATTTGTTTCTGTAGGAGTATTGGATTACCAGATGTAAATGGAGAGAATTGACCTTTGATCAGGTCAGGATACAACAATCCTCCTTTTCTTAAGTCTTAAAATTTACTATTATGTTCTCTAAGGCTCAAGTCAAACGTCACTCTTCTCATGCGCCGAACCTAATAGTTAAATTAGGCAAGAAGACCAAGTTCTGAGGCCCGGGTCATAATACTACCGAGAATTGGTACTCTTGTAGGCGTAGTCTCCATCATTCAATGCGAGCTGGTTGGGGTTTACCTCCTTTGCTGATTGTAGAAGCAAAGATGTGAGTTAGGGGGCGATGATCGGACTCCTTGTCACGTTAATGCAACAGGTACCAGCGCAAACTTGAATGTAGATCGCCGTAAAGTTGAATGCCAAGTATGTCAAGTCAAACTCCTTGTCAAGCCATTGCAAAAGGTACCAACACTAACTAAAATGTAGATCGCAGTAAAGTTGAATGCCAAGTATGTCAAGTCAAACTCCTTGTCAAGTTAATGCAACAGGTACCAACACTAACTAATATGTAGATCGCAGTAAAGTTGAATGCCAAGTATGTCAAGTCAAACTCCTTGTCAAGCCATTGCAAATTAAGGAGGCAAGCGGTTTTGGTGTTATGGTAGTAAACCCGAGGTGTTATTTGTACCCAGACGTCTATTAAGACCAGAACTCAAAGACAAACTAACCATCCAACAAGTAAACAATGTGGCATATGAATTTAAATGCGGGTGTGATGATACCTACGTGGGTAGGACGTCGTCGAGACTTATCTTGAGGATCAAACAACATTTTCCTCCCGTCGTACGGCAAAGAAAGCGACGAAAAAGCCTTTCCGTAGTTAGTTAGTTTGGCAACTGCTTTCTGTAGGCAGGGAAATTGAATTTTTATCACACAGAAGATGGATGCATTGTCTCAGTTATGAAAGGCTATAGAAATGACTAACAAGACTTACAGCTTCCAAAAAATTAATAATGTATATATATGTTGTTATCTTCATCAGGTTCGGGTTCGAATCCAATCAGCGCCTATAAATTGCAAGCTACTGCCATAATGCTCCACTCTTTGAGAATTATATAATTATATATATATATATAAACTAAAAAATGCCTAGAGGCCAGCTCACAAGCTTTCGGTTTAAAAACCTTTTTCAAGAACGATTAATAACTTCTCTTTGACTATCAAAAAGGTGGTGTTTATCAAATCTTTTGCCTTTCTTCTTTGCCTTTTTCCAATTTCCAAATCCTATTTTAATATATGCTGCTTCTGACTTCCTGGATGGAGTCATTTCTCTTTGATTTGCCTTCATGCCGGTAAAACAAAACGCTTTGTCACTCTCCTTATCATAATGGATCCACGGGTATTTGACAAACCAACCACACTGAAATGAACGCTTTTGACACTAAAATCTGTGAAAGGAAATTTAGTATCCTTTGATTTACCGTTAGATCAGTAGGAATACACGCCATGTCAAACTCAGCTCTTAATGAGCTGGGTTTTGCCGAGTTTGTGGCAAAACTCATCTCAGATACGTTTGGTGCGGTTCTCGCATCGCAGATTGAACAACAAGATAAAATATCAGAACTAAACAATTTATTGACACTTTCAGACGACGAGTTTGTTGCAAAATGTATGCAAGACGATGAACTTGTTTTCCAATTAGAAGAAAATCTTAAACAGCGTTACCCATTTGATAGCGATGTTGAACACGCGGTCTCACGACGTTTGGTATGAATACAACGTTTTGAGACTGGCTCTAGAGTCACCAAGGCGGTCTGTCGAGTTCGGCAGGCCGCCTTTTTTTATTCGCTGACCGCGAAAATCGCCTCGACGACGAGTTGGTCGTTCCTTGCTAGACTGAAGGAGTCTTTCGCGCAACGACAGTGCGCCCTCGGAGCCGTCACCCCCAGGGAGGTCAGCTTGGAATCGAGCGAATTGCCCTCAATCTGTTGGCAGACGGCAGCCAGCCATGCTCCCTGCCCCATTTTTGTGCTGGGTCTTTTGTAGGTTCATTTTCAAATCTTTTCTCACAGGAGTTTTTCAAAGGAAAATTGAAGAGCCACATTGAGCCAAAGACGAGCAGTAATAAATTCAAATCATAATTCAGTTTTAAGACGAACAGAAATCACTGTCAATGAATGAATGATCCTCAAGACGAGCAGAAATAATAAAGAATATATAAGAATTAATTTGTGAGAAATAGTAAGATATATATCTATATATATAAAAATAAGTTGTCTGTGGATCTGTGGATCTGTGGATCAGGTTGACGTCATGACGATTTTCGCCGAAATCTCGTCAATGCATCTAGAAAAGAACGAGCAAAGAAAATGTCGCGACCATCGAAGCAAACACGCTTGTTTGAAGGTCGTGTGTTCTATCGATAATAAAGACGTTCTCTTTTTTTTTCAAATATTTGTTTGCGATAAAAAAAAAAGTCCGACATGAAAAAAGACGTGAGTCGTTCTTTTTCTTCCGAGTAACAGGATGGGAAAAAAGACTCCTTCGTACATCTAACAAGTAATGAAACGGAAACATCATCGACGTGCGAGTCACAATTATGGAACCCACTCAGGTTGCAAAAGAACTCAGTACATTTTTCGCAAGGATAGGAGGAATTACATCTAATTCTGAGAAAAGTCCCCACAAACCCTTCAAGCATTACAAAAGACTCAGCATGCACCAAATCAATGGCAATAATTCCTTTGACATAAACCGAAGTAGAACTAATTGTGAAGACCTTGAAAGGCACATCAGCATCTGGATTTGACCGGATACACAAGACAGTCCTGAAAGCAGTCCTCCCTTCTATCCTAGAGCCATTAACTTATTTGATAAACCGTAGAACCCCCGTTTGTTGATTTCCTAGGTTCCCACCACCTGAGTTTATATTTAAGCTTAGTTGTGGAGAGAGCAAGGAAATATTCTGGCAACTTTATGAACAGATATTACGTTTCAAACTAATTGCAAATCATTGTAATTTGTCGAGTACTCAAGCTCTTCAATCATCTTGTGTTTTTTGTAGTTTCTGATCCACGACCGTTGAGTAAATGTGAACAAGAGCGTGAGAATGGGGGAATGATGATCCCAGGAAGATATATCCCGCAGTGCAACGAAGATGGTGATATGGGAGGTAAGCATTGTGATCTGTTCTTTTGTTGATTCATGACCACTGTATTAGATTGTGGAGTCGGAGCGAACCTCTCTGGAGCTTGGAGCACGGATGTTGAATATCCTTGTGAATTTTTCTCTAGATATACCTATTTTTTTAGACATGACAACAATATTCAATGACAAATAAATAAAAATAATTATTGCTAAATATTAAAATAAATAATCGCAATATAAAACTATAAATTGGAATGAGTGGTGAAATATTGTTGGAGTGATTTCCTGTATCGCTAGATAACAATGCCATTAATAGTTGTATACGAAGCACATGGAGCTACAAACGAGACTTTGAACATGAAGCATAGTTAACATCTGTCACCTTGATCACTGCAACCTTACAATCTCAACTCGAGGCAAATTAACAATACTAGTTCCACGTTTAAGGAAATGTTTGCGGAGGAAAGCTCGCTTAGCAAATAATAAACAGGGAAGTACCTTTTCCATTTGTGCAATATTAATCCCAAAATGTAGTAAGTGTTTGGCAAGATGCGGGTCTTCTACCATATCATCTTCTAACAACAACTACTGAAAATGACAATTCTTAATCTTTTACATATGGCCGTGTGGGGGTCTGGTAACGAGTTCCTACAGGATTTGACAAACGTAAACCGGAGGTATTGGAGTAGACGATACACGTAAACTACCTTTGAACGTGATTGAAACACCAAAACGTTTACTTACGACTAGTTCTCCCATCATATAAAGATCCTAACGTCGGAAAACTGAACTGGCTTTCATAAGAAACTAATAAGTACCCAGGCTCGATTTCAGTTTTATTTTACAAAGTGTTTACCCGCAGTAAGACACATGTGCCCTCCCTCTTTACCCGCACTTTGCGTACGATGCGGTTTGATTCAGACTTCAATCAGTGCCCGTTAGTTTGACAGTCATTTGCTCCGAAAACATTATACGCAGTAAGACACATGTGCCCTCCCTTTTTACCCGAACCTTGCGTACAATGCGGTTTGATTCAGACTTAAATCAGTGACCGTTAGTTTGACAGTCATTTGCTCCGAAAGCGTTTAATATTGACTTCCATCAATCGCCCGTACTTTAACCGTATTTCGCTCCCATGAGTAGTAGTAGTAGTAGTAGTAGTAGTAGTAGTAGTAGTAGTAGTAGTAGTAGTAGCAGCAGTAGCAGTAGTAGCAGAAGTAGTACCAGCAGCAGGAGTTATACTAGTAGTAGTGATAGTAGTAGTTGTTGTAGTAGTAGTAGTAGCAATAGTAGTAGTAGTAGTAATAGTAGTAGTAGTAGTAGTAGTAGTAGTAGTAGTTGTAGCAGTAGTAGTAGTAGCAGCAGCAGCAGCAGCAGCAGCAGTAGTAGTAGTAGTAGTAGTAGTAGTAGTAGTAGTAGATGTCTGTTCGTTTTAAGTCTTACCTTATTATTCATTGTTCTTTTTGTTCGCTTATGTTTTATCTCTTCAGTCATCGCAATTTGTGTTTGTTTGAAATTGGATATCTTTCATGAGCTTATTTATGCTCGACAGTTCTTAATTAGCAAGTTTACTTGCTAATTGTCATTGAAAAACAGATTTAAAAAAAAGTATTCCTTCCCTGATTAGCATCTTAAATTTCATAGTGTTTCTATTGTAATAATAATCCCAAATCTGTAATAAATAAGTTCAAAAACCCTACAGTTGCTTAGCTTGTTGCTTAGATTTTGGACCAAATCGAGGCCTCACACCTAAGCAACTGAGTTGCTTATTAAAAAACCCGTGTGTTTGAGCTCTTCTTTTAAAGCCTAGTGTTCCATCAAAGTATAGCGCATGCGTTTGCACTACGACATTAATGCCTCAACCAGTTGTTGTACTTCTTTTGTGCACACAGGGTTTTTTGTTGGACGGAGTAAACTTTAAACCATTCTTCGTTCCTATACTCTTTTGTTGTTCTTTCTCAGAATCGTGTTACATTATGCAGTGCCAAACGATGGCGTGGTAACGGTGCCAGCGGGGCAAACTGAGTTTGATGTGCGTATTGCTTCCATTGATGACGCGGTGTACGAAGGCCCAGAAGATTTCAGCGTGACGGTGACTGGCATTGGGGCGGTGCAAGGTAGCGATACCGGTACGGCAACGATAGTGGATGACGGCACGGGTCCAGGACCTGATCCGGATGATGACCGTCCAAGCGTGACTATTACCGATGCTGGCACCATTAATGAGGGTGATACGGCGAACTTCAAAGTGACGCTATCGAAACTATGTCAAATATGCCTTATTAGCCTATTTTGAACGCTTTGTGCACCATGGAATGTACGAATCTAGTGTATGCAAAATATGTCAAATATGCCTTATTAGCCTACTTTGAACGGTTTGTGCACCATGGAATGTACGCTTCTAGTGTATGCAAACTATGTCAAATCTGCCTTATTAGCCTATTTTGAACGCTTTGTTCACCATGAAATGTACGCATCTAGTGTATGCAAACTATGTCAAATACGCCTTATTAGCCTATTTTGAACGCTTTGTGCACCATGGAGTTTAACACCAAAGGCTCGTTTCGTTGCACACTCGTTAGTATGCGTACCGCAAAGAGTGAAAACGAACCCTTTTTTATCATTTTGATGACAAGAGAGACTATCGTAGCGGAAATTTCACCACTGATTAAACATAGAGTAGCATATTTAATTCAGAGAGGGCCAAAACCTAAATAATTTGGTCAAAAGACGAATTCCGTTAAACTGCTAATTAGGGTTTACTGTTTCACATGCTTCTATCAGTGAACAATTAATCTTTAATATGACCCTCGTCATAACTAGCTACCAATGTCCAGGTTAAAGCCACACGTTTTGAATAATATTTCTGGAGGTAACATTGTATGTTTTACACGCTACGCTGATCCTCGATTAATGCCGATGATGCTAAGAAAATTTATCCAAATTGAGAATAGATGTAGTAATGGAAAATGTTATACTATTTTCCAACACATGCCCCTCTGCACCTTTGGTAGTAGATCCGTTGGCCAGAATTGTAAGTAGTACCTGTACTCACTCGCAGATCGCCAGGAGTACGATTATCTATTCATCTCCTAAACGGGAATACAGAAGCGTTTCATTGCAAAATTCACAAGGAAATTTTTTATTGCTCCCTTTGTAAAGGAATGGAAGTAACCTGCTTTTCGCACTAAGCTTCTCCTCGGTCGCCAATTTCCTAGCCTAAGGTAGTCAACTGTACAGAAAATTAATTTTTTACCCCTACAATCGATGATAGAACTGCTTTAAGGAAAAGGAGAATTATAAGAGGACACAAACAGATTTGAGTACAGAAGAAATATAAGGACTCTTCTGTAAAAGTAACTCGGCCCCAAATCCTCTGCTTCAGTTACGCATCTAGTGTATCCAAACTATGTCAAATATGCGTCATTAGCCTATTTTGAACGCTTTGTGCAACATGTAATGTACGCATCTAGTGTATGCAAACTATGTTAAATATGCGTCATGAGAATATTTAGAACACTTTGCGCAACATGGAATGTACGCATCCATTGTATACAAACTATGTCAAATATGCGTCATGAGCCTATTTCGAACGCTTTGTGCACCATGGAATGTAAGCATCTAGTGTATGCAATCTATGTTAAATATGCGTCATGAGCCTATTTTGTCCCTTAGTCGACGAATGCATTACATTCACTTGCTTATCTTAATTTAATTGACCAACTGGCGGCTGATACACTTGTTTACTTACGTTGACGGTATCTTTTACATCTTCAAGCCTACGGGAGACGTAAATGCTTTAACAGTACGGTAATATGTAAATACCAACATCAGTCCTCCATTTTCTGTTTTCGACTGCATTATTAAAATGGTTTAAAATCTTACGTAACAAAGAATTTAAGCTGGATATTTTTAACAAACTTTTACTATAGCATTTCGTATGTCAGATCGTATAAAGAAAATGGTTGCTTTGAAAAGTTACAGCGGTTTGTTGAGCGCGAGGAGAATCATCAACTTTACGTCTACGAATCGGCTGTAGAGTGAGATTTTTCTTCTTTCATTTGGGACTAAAGCTATTCTTTGGATTGAACGACTGAACGACTTGGACCATCCAACTGACACTCAATAGCCCTACACGCGTATTAGAATTTGGAGAATTTTCTTCAAATCTCAAAGACCAAGTATACAGAAGAGCGGATCTCCAATGCAGGGACCAAGTATACAGTTAACATTATTGAACATGTATCCAAGGGAGTCTACAAGCCAGCTCATGCAACATAGTATATGCAAAACGCGTGACTACAAAACGTAAGAAGTCCAAAGCTCGTGCTGAACATACGTACATTATCACTATTTGGATCGTGCCTCTTAAAGTATGGTGGCATTTCCTCACTTTATTCCAAAATAGGCAGATGAGGTATATCGCTTGCACTACTACCAGTAGGCACCTCGTAAGTCCAGATGTTTCTTTCACTTGTTACCCATCGATACTTTACAAGTGTCCAAGCAGCCTTATTAGCGTCTTTTGAACGCTATGTGCACCATGGAATGCACGCATCTAGTGTATGCAAACTATGTCAAATATGCTTTATCAGCCTATTTTAAACTCCTTCTGCACCATGGAATGTACGCATCTAGTATATGCAAACTATGTCAAATATGCCTTATCAGCCTATTGTGAACACTTTGTGCACCATGGAACGCACGCACTTAATGTATGCAAACTATGTCAGATATGCCTTATTAGCCTATTTTGAACGCTTTGTGCACCATGGAATGTACGGATCTAGTGTATAGCGCAATATAGCACAGTGTAGCACAGCATAGTATAGGGTAGTGTATTATAGTATAGTACAGTACAATACAGTATAGTGTAACACAGTATAGTATAGTGTAGTATAGTATAGTATAGTATAGTATGGTATGATATAGCACAGTATAGTGAAATACAGTATAGTATAGTGTAGCACCGTATAGTGCAGTAAGGCACTGTACAGGATAGTGCAGTATAGTGTAGTACAGCATAGAAAAGTGTAGCACAGTATAGTATAGTATGGTGTAGTACAGTGTAAATTCCATGGTGCACAATGTGTTCAAAATAACCTAACAATGCGTTTTTAGTGACAATTGCATGCTTGGAATGCGTACAATCCATGGTGCACAATGTGTTTAAAATAACGTAACAATGCGTTTTCAGTGACAATTGCATTCTTGGAAAGCGTACATTCCATGGTGCACAATGTGTTCACAATATCCTAATAGGCGTTTTTAGTGATAATTGCATGCTTGGAATGCGTACATTTCATGGTGCACAATGTGTTAAAAATAACCTAACAAGGCGTTTTTAGTGACAGTAAGAATTTATTAGGTCAAAACATTGAATCATAGTAGGTAAAAAGGTTACATCAGCTTTGTTCCCTTTCGCTGTGTAAGACTGGGAGGTAGTGACATAATTAGCCGCCCCCTTTAGTTCACCGCTCCACAGGAATTAATGAAGATGCGAACATAGATATTAAAAAGTTGTATGCCTCACTAGGAATGAGTTGAATTCTCTTTGCTACAACGTTTCCTACACGCTGAAAACTGCGAAGGCAATAGATTCGACCCGCAGGTCCGCCACTTTTGATCTTCTCTGATTTACGAGAGGACCTCCAATTTTTATGGTGCAGCAAATTATGGGGGGACCTGAGAAAATTTTTACCCATGGGGGGGACCTAAAATTATGGGGGGACCTAGAATTTATGGGGGACCTGAAAAGCTGGATGAAACCATGTACATATATATTTAAAATAATCTAGAGCAGACTGTTCAACTATTAGATTATATAATCATAGCATATATATATACATAAAATTTGCAATGACCTACTATAACAACCAGTACAATACTTAGCAACCATTTGATATAAAGTGAGTGCAGAGAGGCTGGTCTCCAATTGCGTTGAGCTGGATGTCGATGTCCACGGGTGGGTGATTGGGAGCTAATGTGGCGACTAGAGAAATAGGAGTATGTTAGCGTCGGAGGTCACCTAGCTCAGTTGGTAGAGCACACGCTGCGAAAGTGTGGGTCACGGGTTCGATCCCCGGTGCTGACATTCTTTTCTATTTCTCTAGTGTTCCTTTCATAAGTAAGTAACTTTCTTCGACATGATGATAGCAATTCTTCACATTCTCTTTTGTCGTGAGAAGAATGTGATAAAAGGCAATGTGAGGATGGAGGCATAATAACCATGTGCCAACTAACGCGTTTCTTTTTGTTGTGCTCCTAAGATTAAATCCTAGTTTAACAACTCTTTAATCCTGTTACTTTGCCATGGAAATGGATTACATGAGAATGACTATAGTCATAACTTATAATTTGCTTGTAGTGGATTAAGTAAAGGATCAGATTAGGAAATGGATTTTGAGCTATCGTGGTTCTCTTGTGATTTTTTGATGTGATAGCCTGTGGAATTATAAACTTTTTCCAATGTAACTCGCATTGTGCACCATGGAATGTACGCATTCTTATCATGCAATTGTCACTTAAAACAGCTTTTGGTGCTTTTCTAAACGCATTGTGCACCATGGAATGTACGCATTCCAAACATGCAGGTGTCACTAAAATCAGCTTTTTGTCCTATTCTAAACGCATTGTGCACCATGGAATGTACGCATTCCAAACATGCAGGTGTCACTAAATACAGCTTTTGGTGCTATTCTAAACGCATTGTGCACCATAGAATGTACGCATTCTAAGCATGCAAGTGTCACTAAACAGGAAGTAAACGTGATATTAGCCACATTAGCTCCCAGTTATCCATTGCTAGACATCGACATCCAGCTATACGCAGTTGGAGACAAGCCTCTCTACGCCATGTAGCTTGAACAAGGAACAACTGCCATGTGAACTTGACCAAGGAAGAACTGCCGTCCGGCCCAGTCTATCTGTTCCAAGCACATGGAAAGTTGGAAGTAATCGTAACATACTTTTTTTCTCTTTTCTATACTGGCATTTCAAATTCTCTTTTCTCGATGATACACAAGTTGGGCAGATCAAAACATCTAAGGCAATATGCTTACTTCAGTCGAACAAATGCGCTACTCAAATTTATCCTCACGTTCAGAAGCTATCAATTAAGCCAGTTTAAATGGATGTTTGAGGTTCAAAAAGGTTAGAACTGCCTCAAATTTGATGGTAAACTCAATCACAGGGTAAAGACAGCTTTAAATCATTTCACTAACTGTAAAAGAGTTACTTGGGTTTTGATATAATTTCTTGCGCGCAGTTCTAGGATCTATATAGCTCCGAACATATTACCATAAAAGAGTCGATTTCTTCATCAAATTTCATTAAGATCCTGTCACCCGTTCTTAAGTTAAAAATACCTCAATGTTTCTAATTTTTCCAAATTAACACCCGCCAGCTCCTCCAAAGAGAACGGATCCGCTCCAATTATATCAATCACGTATCTAGAACGTGCGCTTATTCTTCCCATCAAGTTTCACCCCGATCTCTCCACTCTCAGCGTTTTCCAAGATTTCTGTTTCCCTCCTCCAACCCCCTATGTCCCCGCATCCAATTCGAGTCGAAAATGGAGCATCTGAGATACAAGATTCTTCGATGAAACGAGAGCTGCAAAAATCTGTAATCCTTCGTCTTACGTTTAACAATACTAAGTGACCATCTGGAACAGGCGTCAACCAGTTCACAAGATTTATGTAGAAAATATTATATGAAGTTAGAAAAGAAAGTTACAAGGAGAAATGCTACAAAAAGTGATGCCAATTTTACGTGAATATGCAGAAGAAAACATTCTCGTTTTTCTTCAGTTTGTTTGTTTGATGGCATACACATATTGTTATTAAGAAAAAGTAATCTAACAGAAATTCTTTTGTGCAGTCCGCAAGTATACGTTTCAAAGCCAGGACACGAGGAAGGTACTTGTGATCCCCAAAATCCTGCCGTCAACAGTTCTCAAAGCTGCCCATGACCAATCTGGTCACCAAGGCCCTGAACGGACACAAGCCTTACTTTTAAGACGTTGTATCATCACGAAAGGACCATGCACTGCTGCCAAGTCGCCACTGGATCACCTTATGGCAACCCAGCCTTTAGCGGTCCCTACAAGAGATCAAACAGCTAAAACAGTCGCAAAACATCTGCTGAAGGACTGGCTTTTGTGCCATCAAGCCATATTGGACCTGACAGAGCCGAATCCATTGACTTTTTAACTAAAACCAAGTTGCCATCAAGCCATGGACCTGAATTGCCATCAAGCCATATTGCCGTCAAGCTATGTTGGACCTGACAGAGCCGAATCCGTTGACTTTTTAACTAAAACCAAGTTGCCATCAAGCCATGGCTAATTGGAGAAAAAGCCAAGACAGATAGTTTGAGTGAGAGGCAAAGCTGGCATAAGCCTTTTTCAGGACTGTATAAAAATGATTTCATTTTCAATTTTTCAGAACTGGCCTTCGTGTTACGCAACTTAATTTCAAAGAAAGCAAGGTGACAATGAGATCGTGCTTAATAATTTTCTGCATTTCATTATGTGAACATGTATTTGGATAGCCGAGGTACCTCTTAAACAAGCAAACTGTGTGTTGAGATTTACATTGGCTTAATGCTTTAACATGAATGGGCAACAATCTTTAATCTTCCATCTCATCTTCTCGGTAACATCATGTTTAATGCAGCAAATTAAGCCCATAAGATTAGCTGCTCTTGCCAATGTGGTGGTATAGAAAAGCCAAAGATACACGAACAGATGACACACGTACCGTATTTCCTCTAATTACAGATCCCCTCTAATTATAGACCCCCTCCAATTATAGACCCTCTTTTCGCATCATGTCAAGTAATTATATACCCCCTCTAATTAAAGACCCCCTTTTTGGTGCCTTCAATTAATTTCAGACCCCTTCTATATCTATATGGAAGCGGTACGTATGGATTTTGTCTTCTTGGGACAGTCTTTCCAAGAAAATCATTGTTGAGTCAATCATGTACTTTCGCAGTTTTTCTAATAATGATGATAAATTAGGCCCAGCTTCAGCTTCCAATAATTTCCTCCTTGCGGCTTTCACAGCTTATTTCACTACGTCTACTACTTCTGCTGCTACTGTATTACAAATACTTTTGCTAGTGCCATTGATGCTCATGCTGCTGTTACTACTTGTGCTACTATTAGTGTTACTACTACTACTACTACTACTACTACTACTACTACTACTACTACCTACTACTACCACTACTACTCCCACCACAACCACTACTACTACTTCTACTACTACTACTACTACTACTAAGAACTATTAAGGCAAATAAGATAATAGCCTTCTTTATTCACTTATTTTAATACATCACAAAGTTTCCTACAATTAAATGTGATAAGCGTTTTGTGCATTGTTTCCATCATGTAAAAATTGCGACAAGTTCGATGAAACTTTATATATACCTAGTCAATTTTTGAAAAGATAATATCGATACATAGATGACATTGTGTATCTTTAAGGGGTATATATAGCATATATACGCAAAAGATAATGTAGGCTATTTGAATAGAAACATCTGGACAATACATATATTAAAAAGATTTACTATCATCTTTATTAATGCTAACAGGGTCATGGTTTTATGACATTTGAAATCACTGTGTCTTAAGTGTTTGCACTGATGATAAAGATGGCAAGACATCCTATGACTGTGCTGTATCAATGCTAAATCTTTTTGGTGGTGGTAGTGCTGGGGATGGGGGTATGTAGTTGGGGTCAAAAAAGTGGTCTTGAACATAGACCCTTCTTAATTAGGTTGCATCATCATAACCGAAAACGAGGCTAACTTGGCAAGGATGTAAACAAAAGCAATCTTTTGAAGGTGCTTCATTTTAAATTTCGGCAGCCAAGCTTTCTTGGCAAAGTTCCAAAAGTGATAGTGTAAACATGAAGAGTTCATTTGCAAAAACCGATAAGCGCCATTCCGATCAAAATTGATCTACCACTGTCTTATTATTCGTTTATGTACCCGCTATAGGATCCTGAAATCATTTTTTGACAAAACCCGATAACTACTGCTATAAATCCACTTTAAATTGTTGTTTTTTTGCAAATGCCGATAAACGCCACAGTATTACTTTTGCAAAAACCGATTAACCAAACACACTGGACTTGCCCATGGTTCCATGAAAGTGTTGACAGTTGAGTACCCTTCCAAACAAAGAGAAACAAATAAGAGAGCCTTTACCCTCGTCCTAACATATGAAGCTGATCATATGATGTGAACGAAGACTATTCTAATTGGCCAAGAAGCAACTGTGCGACGTTGCACGATTTTAAAAAATGGTCTGGTCCGTTTCTCGAGTGGCATAGAAGTGGCACGTTGCATTTGCCATGTGGCGTGCCACTTCGGTGTGAAAGGTTTAGTGCTTTTGATGGGTTCGAATACCGGTGACGATCATTCTTCTTTTTCTCTGTTACTGTCAGCCCTTGGCGTCACCTAGCTCAGTTGCTAGAACAAATGCCACGAAAGCGTTGGTCACGGATTCGAATACCGGTGATGGTCAATCTTCTGTTTCTCTCTTGGCATCAGCCCTTGGGGTCACCTAGCTCAGTTGCTAGAACACACGCCGCGAAAGCGTTGGTCAAGGGTTTGAACTCCGGTGACGGTTAATCTTCTATTTCTCTCTTGTCTTATTAAGGATTTTCGTTATGAACGTCGCGTCTTTTTTGTTTATTTCAACATCTGCCTCATTGTTCACTGAAAATTTCACCTAAATACCCTTAGTTGTTCAGGAGATCTTCAAGATACGTTCTGTTCATAATTTGGATGCAAATAGTGTATTTTGATTAAATTCAACATCCCTGAAAGTTTTAATATAATACCCTTTGTTGTAGCTGAGATATTGCAAATCCGTCATTTTGACAATCTTAATAAGTATAGTGTCTTTTGATTAAGTTGAATATGCTCTGAAAGTTTCAGCTTTATCCCCCTAGGGTCAAAGTCCATCAAATGATCCATATAAATGGGGATAGGACGCAAGTCTACTTAAATCCTGAATTAATACTAAACCAGCCAATAACCTCATTTTATATCGTAAACACAGAAATGTTATTCTCGTGCATAGCACTTACTACTTTAAATGTATTTTTTTCGCATACCATACAAGGATAGGACACTACGCCATTTCCACTAATATTTCTAGCTGCGTTTCTAATTTCTTCCCTGAAACTCCACCAGCGATTTCACAAACTATTTCCCAAAAATTATTCCATCCGACCTCCTCATCAGTTAACCAACGATTACTTTGCAACAAAAGAATGCTTATATAAATCAAGACTTAAATACTTTTGAAAAGAAGGTGGATCATTGGGAGCTAATGTGGCGACTAGAGAAATAAAGTATGTTAGCATCGGAGGTTACCTAGCTCAGTTGGTAGAGCACACGCCGCGAAGCCGTGGATCACGGGTTCGCTCCCTGATGGTGACATATTTTCTATTTCTCTAGTGTTCTTTTCAAAACTAACATTTCGAATCCTCTCTTCTCGATGATAATTTCTCAATCAACTTAACTCAAGTTGATGCCTTAGATACCGAGATGGTATAACAGGTTAAGAACTATGTATGTATGTATTATGCAATGTTGTGAAATGTACGGTAATCATTGCTAGTCAAAACGTAGGTACTACGCGATTGTAAATTGGGAAATATTGTTACAAAATTAGAAAATATTGTGTCCGATTGACGTGCATCCTTACACGGAAGTAACTCATACAGATCCCCGTTAATTGAGTATACATAGGAGCCGTTAGACATGCTTAGCTGTCCAAAGACTGACCTTCAAAATAACCTAACAAGGCGTTTTTAGTGACAATTGCATGCTTGGAATGCGTACATTCCATGGTGCACAATGTCTCAAAAATAACCTAACAAGGCCTTTTTAGTGACAATTGCATGTTTGGAATGCGTACATTCCATGGTGCAAAATGTGTTGAAAATAACCTAACAAGGCGTTTTTAGTGACAATTGCATGCTTGGAATGCCTACATTCCATGGTGCACGATGTGTTCAAAATAACCTAACAAGGCGTTTTTAGTGACAATTGCATGCTTGGAATGCGTTTATAAACACTTAGGATTAGTCGCTTCATAGACCAGTGGTCCGTGATCTTCAGCTTCCGCCTACTATACCTGTTTGTTTCTTTTAATAGGTGTTATCTACTATCTACTACCCATTTGCAAATCATACAATATGCGTATCAGTGTCTCACATGTATACACTATGGATTTAACCTCCTATTTGTTATGACGTCTTCTGCTGATCATTTTTTTGTACTACGGCCTAGCAGCTTGAGTTCTCATTTAACTCAATCTAATCCTTAATAGGTTCCACATCCCTTGACTGGAAAAACCATGAAGCAAACAACCCACTGTCGACTTTTCCTATCTGTGTGTGTGCATTTATTTTAACCGTATATATGTTAAACGTATAGCTTTTAGATCTCAAAATAATATCTCTATCACAATACTTCATACTAATTAACAGTGTATAGACGATAAAAGCGGACACATTGTGATTTCATATTTTCGATCGAAGCTTTTCGGTTGGCTCTTTTCAAGATCATTCGCCAACATACTTACAACAATAGAGGAGAAATCTTATATATTACAGCAACTATTTTAAAATGGCCTCCAGCTTTAGACCGCAGTTGCATGTTGAGGAGGCCTGTTATTAAGATCGCCCTGTTTCTAACCCATTCTGGATCTGATTAAACACCATTGTCATCGTTCAAATAAGTATTTATATCCCCTTAGATTTTTAAGTCTAACAATATATCTAGCCAGATGGTTATCGTAAGTCTAGAGTTCTCAGACTCTCATTGATACTTTTTCAGACTTCTTGCTCTAATGACCATATAATTTCCTCTTTGTCTGATTTCTGACCTCTTCCCTGATACTTATTATCTCGAAAATTCGTATTGTGTAGTAGGGCGCTTAGAGAAAAAGGCGTGTATAAAGATAAGGCATGGACTAAGTTAATGTAATTGTGGATATGTAAGTGCCTGTGCATAACACCATGTAAGTGCCTGTGCATAACACCATGTAAGTGCCCGTGTGTAACACCTTGTGAGTGCCCCTGCGTAACACCATGTGAGTGCCCATGTGTAACACCATATGAGTGCCCGTGTGTAACACCATGTGGGTGCCTGTGCGTAACATCATGGAAGTGCCTGTGCATAACACCTCAAGGTAAAGTTGAGTACAAAATAATTTGAGTCTATAAAATACTACGATAATATAACTGATTGATGTAGTAACGATGTTATGGGCTAAGTATACATTCAAAGGACGTCGATATAATCATAGCACCTAAGGCACGGATGGCAGACCTTCCTTGGTCAGGTCACATTGCGCAGAGAGGCTGGCCTTCAATTGCGTAGAGCTGGATGTCGATGTCCACCGGTGGATGATTGGTGGCTAATGTGGCGACTAGAGAAATAAAAGTGTGTTAACATCGGAGGTCACCCCAACAGCTGGGATTATGTTGACAGTTTTGCGGAATTGATAAAATGGGAGCCAAATCTTTCTGTGAAATCGAGTAGCATGATATCCAGGGATGGGATGAATGCCGCCATCCTGTACTGACTTTCTAAACCATATACGGTACTCCTGCTCGGTAGACAGATCGAAAGACTATGAGTGGTTAGACAACTTTCATGGCAACATCAATTTTTTCTCCCATATTATCGACTTCCGCATAGAGAGATTTGGTTTCTGCACGGGTTCGCATTTCCTCTAATGTTGCTTAGAATGAAAATGAACAGGGTTTACTCGATTTCATTCAAATTGCGGATTATATATATCACAAGAAACAAAATGGATTCCATTCAAATATTTACTCCTCATTATCATTTTGTTATTTATTTTACAAGTTGAAGCATTTAGTGAACCATGACTAATTGACAAGTGCTATAAAATCAAGATTATTGTTCTTGAAGAATCAAAAATCATCTGGAAATACCCATTTCCGACGAAATTTTGACAGACGAAGAGAAATAAACTTTAAAACCACGAAATAAAATGAAGTTGGGCAATGGCAAAAGGACAGGAGACAGAGCTAGAGGTGGCAGAGTTGAAAATGCTTAGATTTTCTCTAGGAGTGACGAGGATGGAGAGAATTAGAAATGAATATATCAGAGGAACAGCCCGGGTAAGACAGTTGGGTGATAAGATGAGAGAGGCGAAACTGAGATGGTTTGGCTATGTCCATAGGAGGGATGAGAGATACATTAGGAGAAGGATGCTGGAGATGGGAATACCAGGTAGGAGAATGAGAGAGAGCCCAAAGAGAAGGTTCATGGATGTGGTGTTCTGGGCAAGTCCCCGGGCCTGACGACGCTGACGCTGCTCGACGGCTCCGGCCGACTGATCACCAACGTTGACGTGCGGGTGGCCGCCGATGTCACCGAATTCAAGCAGCGCCTGCGCCAGATTCTGCCGAATGAAAAGATCGAAGTGCGGACCGCCAATGATGGCATCGTCCTTTCCGGCACCGTGTCCAGTTCGGCACGGCTGCAGCGGGCGCTGGATCTGGCTGAGCGCTATGCCCCGGAGCGCGTCAGCAACCTGATGTCGGTGGGCGGCGTGCAGTTGGATTTATTAACCGACCGTATGTATTCAGCGCAGTATCATGTCTACCGCTGGGTAACACAAAAGGCCATACATCGTTAAGTACTGATGTTTTATGCTGATAAAATAGGACATTCCTTCAAAAGAATGTATCTTAGTCAGTTTGCTCGGGAGGGATGGCTTAATACAAATGTGCTTTTCATGAACCCCTCCGTATGCGAAAATGCACAATGCCTGGGATAGACATTAACGCACAAGGCTTTAGGCACTGTAGTTTCACCTGTGGTACTGTGTCTTGGGGTTTTTTAAGAGTAGGAAGGGTATTATTAAGATACCTGCAAGTGAAACTGTAGATGTTTTCGGGAAGGCGGTTGACTGCATTTTGCCAGCTCGTTAAGTGTTCCTTAAAATATTGTTCTGTCAGAGCCTTGACAATGAAACCTTGCAATGTTAGATCGATAATAATTTATTTTTTTTTTAAACTTCAATGCCATTTACTCTTTCTATAAATTTACAGTAACAGTAATAATGTTTACAAGATATAAAAATTCTCGCTGTTTTCACCCGGCATAATGGGGACAGTGGAAAAAAAAGCATGATCCATGTCAAGTTCTATCCAGCTTGACTCTAGAATATTGACGAAGAATGATAGAACTAAATGGCTGCTATAGATGGCTTAGAACGGAATGCACACATGGGGTTGCATTAACAAATGCATCTCAGCCAAACATGACAGAAACACGAATTTTGAAGAAAACTGAGTTGTGTACGAGAAAATAACATAAAAAAGAAAGTAGGTAGGTAGGTATGCGTTTATTTCATCAAATAAAAATTACTAAAATTGCACTTACAATCAATAATATGTTATTCATTTATGGCCAATTCATTGATGTTATTTCTTATCTAACAAGTGCACATTTCACTTCTGTACCGTAAGAAGTGTTCTCCACAATCCTAAAATCCATTGAAGACAGAGTATTTGCACCTTAAAAAAACAGTATCTCAAAAGATATCATTTATGTAATGATAATGATTAATTGACAATAATATCCAACAAAAACAATAGTTATTGACAATAACTAATATAATATAAATTATGATATATAATCTTAATTTTTTTTAAATGAAGGAAGAATTTTCCCCTTTGCTGTTGATTCAGTACCTATAGTAATCCCAAACCAAAACCACTTTCCTCCATTAATGAAGCTCCTTCCCGGTGAAACCATATCAAACTGGAAGTACAGTGCCACTTGCCTTGGCCGAAATTTCAATAGTGACTAACTCTAGTTTCGTTTGATCGTTTGATCATTTTATTTGTTTTCTATGGGAAAAATATCGTAAATAAAGGAATTATTACTTTAGAAAAAAATGTCCCACTAGTTTTTACTAATTTGTGTCTCATAATACTTTGTGTTAAACTGTATTTGTTTTAAAGACATTAACAAATGGAGTATATGAGAAGAAAAAAAGAAAAGAGAAAGACAGAATAAGAGATAAAACAAAATTAAACTAATAAAATAAACACAAAAAAAAAACAATAATTACAAGAGAAAATGACACGTTTACTGTTTTAAGAGGAAACACCGTGGGTGTCTATTCATTCCTTTATTATAAACTTCAATGCATCTGCTGATCACAGCATTGGGGTTTATAATACCGCATCTCCTATTGCCTCAAAAATCGCTTGCCAAAGATGGGAGGCCGGGGACTAGAAATTCTAGGCTAATACCGTAAAGTCCCAAATATAACCCCCTGTAAACTAACCAAAATATCCTTCCGAATATAAGCTCCCCGCAATATAAGCCCAGGACTTACATTTGGGATTATGTTTGTTGAATCCGAAATTGGTATTGCAGAAGGCAGTGGTACTGAAGAAACATGGAAAGAGTGTATATAGAACCTCTATATTTACTGTTGTTCTGTTGTGAGATTTTACGCATTAAATGTTGTTATTAGTCTCTCTGATTGGACACTAAATTGTGAATTTTCCAACAGATATTACCAGAGGTATAGATCTCCCAGAATGTACATGAGGAAGGTCACTCTGTTGTTTGGGATTTTAAAATGAATCCCAAGGTGGACTGATAGCTTAAGACTTCCTTCCTTCAACAAGTTCACAAAGTCGCTCAGGCAAAGCTACTGCTCGCATTTGTATGTTGCTTTGACCGTGCAATGAAAATTTCAAGAATAGAATACCCAAAAGAAAAATTTTATCAAATCTCCAAATGTTTACATGCGATGTTTGTATTGAATCGAATTAATTTGTTATTGTCCGGGATGGGAAATGTCCGGTGATGGGATGTGTCCGGGATGGGAAATGTCCGGGATGGGATGTGTCCGGGAACCCTCTGATACACCATCTCCAGATGAAATTGACTTTGCAATTACATACTTACGTAAGATTATTCAGAAGGATTCTTTCCCAAGGACTACGAATCTTTAGTACGTTTGTCATCCATTCCCAAGAACTCCTCATTAAGACTTTTACGACCGTATCTCAATGAATGGAACTTATTGTGTTCCAAAGGAAGAACTTTCAGAGCTATGGATTCTCAAATATGCCTTATTAGCCTATTTTGAACGCTTTGTGCACCATGGAATGTACGCATTTAGTGTATGCAAACTATATCAAGTATGCGTTATAAGCCTATTTTGAACGCTTTGTGCAACATGGAATGTACGCATCTAGTGTATCAAAACAATGTCCAATATGTCTTATTAGCCTATTTTGAACGTTTTTTGCACCATGGAATATACGCATCTAGTGTATGCAAACTATGTCAAATATGCCTGAGTAGCCTATTTTGATCGCTTTGTGCACCATGGAATGTTTTTTCTGAAACAAGCATAGTGTGAATACTGCAACAAAATTGTTTAGCGATGAGCGATATTGGATCATAATTTCACATATTCTGTAAGAAACATACAAATATTTGTTAAGCAAACAGTTATTACCTTAAAGGGACGGACCTTAAAGGAACGGGGTACACTCGCTTTCTGTAAATTATAGAAACCAAATAAATGGCTATAAAAGAGAAGGGCATGATGTATAATACATGAAATAGGTATCAATGGATAGGATTTTATTCAGAACAACCGCTTATATTTAGAAACTGATCTGAATAATGATCTGAATACTGATCTGAATAATGACTTGAATACTGATCTGAATAATGATTTGAATACTGATCTCAATATTGATCTGAAAACTGATCTGAATACTGATCTGAATAATGATCTGAATACTGATCTGAATACTGATTTGAATACTGATCTGAATAATGATTTGAATACTGATCTGAATACTGATCTGAAAACTGATCTGAATAATGATCTGAATACTGATCTGAATAATGACTTGAATACTGATCTGAATAATGATTTGAATACTGAATGAAATTGCTGTAGAATTTCCAGACTATATATTTGTAACTATTAGTTCCTTTTAATAAAGAGAAGATGCACCTTTTGCATTTGAGCTGTGAGCCATTTAAAAGGAAGTCATAGGAAAACTGGTATTGCTTCCATAACATTGGAATTAAGTTACAATGTTTCTCAAAGCAGCACTGAGAACTTTGGGAAGTATTTTGCCTGGCAACCATAGTAGCAGCACACTCAGTCGTACACGGGCAACTTTGAGATAAATGGAAATCTTGCAATAATATGGTACAAGTATGTAACTGGTTGTTAGATTGACGAATTGCACCCCAACTACTTTCCAAATGCACAAGCTCTTCGTGTCTCCTTCTTCCTCTTCTTCTTCTTCTTCTTCTTTTGCTTCGTTGCTTCTTCTCCTTCTTCTGTTTCTTCTTCTGCAGTTTCTTCTGCTTCTTTTCCTGCTTCTTCTGCTTCCTCTTCTGCTGTTGCTTCTTCTTCTACTACTTGCATCGTATTAATTTTGTTTTTGTTCTCATCGTCCAGAGGGTTCAATTTGCAAAGTGTGCTTTTGGTTGGTAAGATCTGATGAGAATACACAGGACTGGACCGTAGTCGACGGAAAAATCTGAGGGTAGCAACTATGTAAAGATCTGAAGAGAATACACAGGATTGGACCGCAGTCGACGGAAAAATCTGAGGATAGCAACTATGCAAAGATCTGATGAGAATACACAGGATTAGACCGTAGTCGACGGAAAAATCTGAGGGTAGCAACTATGCAAAGATCTGATGAGAATACACAGGACTGGACCGTAGTCGACGGAAAAATCTGAGGGTAGCAACTATGTAAAGATCTGATGCAAAGTTAAAAACCAAACCCAATTTCAAATCGTGTCAAATTGCTTAAATGCAGCACTGCAAAATCGCTATCTCTGGAGATACAACAGCATATTGAAAACAATTACATCCTATCTATCAACTAAAGTATCTATTGGTATATCTTTATTTGCAATATTCCTGGATATGCAAACCCCTGTGGGCTTTTCAAGAGGATACGACCGGATATAGCGAGAAATCCCGGTGGAGATAGCAAGTCTCTAACAGTTAAAAAACTACTCTTTGCTTCAATATAAATTTCAGTATCATAACAAGCTGCCTTTTAAAAGGTTGGGTCATTCGCTTCTGATGACTTGTTGTGATCAGTGAGTGGTGCAAACTTTTAGCTGACTGAGGCCCTTACTTAAGAGGACTTTTCCATACCAACCAACAGTAAACGTTTTAGCAATCTTACAATAGCTAAATAGTTTCTCAATTACGGCAATCTCTCAATCAAAGACCCCTGGTGAGCAGTGGGCCCGACATTGAAACTACCCTAAATAAACAGAAAACCACCAAACAGGCTAACTAATAAATAAAGGGCACTTTTCGTTTGTTCAGTCGAATATCCGTTCATCCAGCAGACAAAATAATTTAGAATGTAAATAGAAACAATGGCCAATGCGCCCCATCAAAATTTTTTGGGCTTCACCTGAATCCTCTAACAGGGCTTAAATTCCGCTTTGCCAATTTGATTTCAAATCACCCAGTGGAAAAATCAGTCATCTTGTGGATAATAATTTGGTTTACTTTTCGTTTGTTCAGTCGAATATCCGTTCATCCAGCAGACAAAATAATTTAGAATGTAAATAGAAACAATGGCCAATTTTAAATCTACTAGTCACTGAGCCTTGCAGAATGAACACAAATAGAGAGTATAAGGTTCGTACGGTATCACCGCTTCTCAAAACACTCATATTCTGGCTGCGCTCTTCAGGCACCGTCCCCGCAGCATGTCACGTGATGCTAAACAATAACATGATCTTGAGCACATGCTGTCGATTCCAGACGATTCCTCCATCGGCTTTGCTTGAATCTTTCGAAGTATGGTTCCTTGACACTAGGCCTTTGCTTTTCGTAGGAATCTTTCTCCTTTATGTTCATTCAAGCTAAGGTGAAGATTTTAGTGTAAATCTTTCGCGAATTCTCCTCCAGTCAGTGGGTACGGGGAAATTAATTAATTGTTTTCTTTTGTTTTTTTCCATTTGCTCTCTGTTCTCATTACTGTGGTTCTAGTACAAATGTCCCTTTATTTTTTCTTTCATTGTCTTCTCTTATTCATTTGCTCTCTTTACGATAGTTTGCATAACTTTATTATATACCTTATTTGTTGCTTTACTTTGACACATTTGAACACCTGTGTGTAAAATTATTAACTAGTGTCCTGGGGAATAATATCCCCTCAAGGACTATTTTCCAGGTGTTCCTCTTTAGTACATCTTTCATTCTTGTACTCTAGTTCCAGAGCTTAAGTTTGACTAATTTTCTCCGGTCTGTTTTGACTGGAACAGGAAACAAAGAGATGTATGTACATGTATTATTGACAAATGTCAATAAAGAAATTTGGTTCTCAGTATGGGGCCAGGGAATATAATGGATGGGGCGAATATTTTAGCAAGTGCTAGACAGGCTTTCCAAAATGTAATGTAGCTCGGGTCAAAACCTTTTCTTTTGATGATCGGTTGCCTTCTCATTGTCATGTGTTTGACTATTATCGCTTTGACATGCTGACTGAGGCTCGTTAAAATTGTCTTTGCTGTTACCCGGTTGCATTACAGGTGGTAGAAACTGAAGTCGTTCCCAGAAGACCCAGTTCGATTTGTAAAGTTCATCTGTACTCTGGCCAGACTTGGTGCTGTTGACCTTGGCCAGTTCCCATCCTAACTGAGATCGTAGGTTCATCAACTTCGTTCTTACTTCATCGACTGACACATTTAAAGAAGTCGCCAAGGGGTAAACAGATTTTTTTCAAAGTGACATCTAGAGCCATACCCATGATTGTTTTTTTTAGGGGAGGGGGTCAAAAACTTTAAAATGCATCCAAACTTGTGCTATTTAATTTTGTTATGTTTTCACGAGTCGGAAAAACATTTTGGGAGGGGGTTTTGAACGTACTGTCACCTCTCCTGAATACGGCCTTGTCTAGATGGGTTGTAAACATCAGAAAATGATAATACGTCAATTTTTTCAAAAAATGATAGTGCCGTCTTTTAATAAAATTTAGAGATACTGAGTAACAATACATGAACACCAAAGCTTATCAAGATATTTAGTAGTTATTAAGGAATTTTCTAACATTTTAAGGAATAACATTTGAAATTCATTTTCTGTGAACCACAATGAAACTCAAAATAATTTTTCATGCATCAAATAATCGTGCTTTTCTCGTTACTTGTTATAATACGCAGTCAACAGAACAAGAATGCTGATTTCTTATCACTTTGAAAGAAACACCGTTTCCTTTCGCTTTCTATTTCCTATATTAGTATTGACCCAAATCCCAAACAGAACTCAAGTACTTCATCTTACCTAAAAGAGTTCAATAAGTTGACCTGCATTATCTTGTTATTTTAATCATTTTTGGTGGATTTACCATTTCCTATCAAGCTAAGAATGACGCTTTAGAATACGAGTCTCGAACAGTTTATTTTACACCAGGGCTCCAGAATCGCCTCTTCCAGTATGCGAATTTCCATTCCCTATTGCAATTCTTTAGGTGACCCAATCAGTGGGGCCATCGAGCATAGTACTTGCGATTGCCTTTGACCAACTGCTTTACTGGAAGGCGAAGTGCTAATAGGCTCAACTAGAAGTATTTGGCGAGGCAGGTACTCTGGCGGTTTCCGTAATACATGGCCAACCATTTCAAACGGCGTTCTTTAATAGTGAACACAACATCTCTCTGAATATTGCACATTCGACGTATATTCACTTTGGAGATACGGTCACGTAGCTGTACTCTGAGAATTCTTCGTAGACAAGTATACTCAAACACCTTAAGTGTATTCTCTTGTTGTAGTTTTGCCGACCATGTTTTGCACCCGTAAAGGAGAACGGTGCGGACTAGTGCCATAGCCGCAGCTGCCACCACCCAACACCACGTCCGGGTCGCCATCGCCGTCGAGATCGCCGATCGCCACTCCGCCCATGCGCCCGTAGTCGGTCACGCTCTGCTGCAGCCGCCCCTGCGTGAACGCGACGGTGCCGCCCGACGGGCCGGCGTTGTACTCCACCGTCGTCCAAGGGATGTTGAGGTTGCCGTTGGCAAACACCGCGTCGAGGTCGCCGTCACCATCCAGATCGCCGAGGGCACAGCCGTGGCTCGCCTCGAAGCCACCGATCTGGGTCGTGGTGTAGAGTGGAGGGATCGGGATGAAACTTGGTGGTAAAAATAATCATAGGTCTTAGATATGTGATTGAAATAACCGGAACGGATCCGCTCTCTTTGGGGGAGTTCGGGGAGGAGGGTTAGTTATGAAAAATTAAAAAAGAGGTATTTTTAACTTACGAAGGAGTGATCGGATTTTAATGAAATTTAATGTTTAGAAGGATATCGTGTCTCACAGCTCTTATTTTAAATCCCGACCGGACCTGGTGACGGGAAAGTTGGGGGGGGGGTAAAATCTTGGAAAACGAGTTCCGTGAAACCATCTTCAACAATGCTGCATCCATCACGCACATCTGATTCTTCGCTGATCAGAGGGCTAGCCTCGCACTCACTTTGGGTAAAATGCTCTTTAACATTGCGAAACATTTCCGCATGACTCCCTGAGACCTTTGGGCACAGTTGTTCAGAAATTGTTTGTTTAGCATCTGCAGAGGGTATTAAAGCACTTATAAGTTTACTAGTCAAAGCTTCATGGACTAAGAAGTGGGCTCGCAAAGCTCTTGAGACTGCCTTTCCGGACAGTATGTGTTGAACCCTCTTGCAACTGAACCCCGTGAAACATAAGCCTCGTGCAAGTCAACTCAGCCTCAGTGTATTTCTATCCTTGTTTAACACAATCTCCGTTTGTTTCTAGCCCCATTCTACTCACCTTTTGTACAATTCAACTATGATTTAATTTTTTTATTTATTTAATAAACAAAATGTAAACTATTACAGACGTAAATCACTGTGCCAAGGACAAATTTAAATTTTGCTAACTTAGCGATTAACTAAATAAACATTCCTAAATGCATCCTAAATTAATAATATTTCCTGACTTTAATTTTCCATTACTAATTTCATTAAAATTCAACAAGTTGTACCACGTATGGTTTTCGAAATGTTTTTCTATTTTTATCAAAAGGTATGCGGAGGAAGGTCTTTATTTCGAAGTATTACGGTTTGATAACGGATTTTCCCTGCTGAATCGTTTCGCCAAATACTGGAATTGGCTAAGAGTGTTGCGTAGATATGAAAACCTTGTAACAGTAACTAAAATCAAATGACAATCAGAAAAAGCCAATACCTTTACGTTGCACGTTTGGAGGTCCTAGGAATAATCCTGTTGAGGGAACACATTATAAATATAAAACAGAAACGGAAAACAAATTAAACGGATGTCCACTCTTTTGCATTTGGAACCTGTCCGACCTCATTAAATTCATTTAATCAAATTCACTTTAACAAACTTCTATATATTTAGAAGCATCCTAAGCATCCTAGAGGAAACTGTGGGCAAAATGATTGAACTTTTTGAGGTTTCGCGAGTTCAGGGTGCTAGAATAGACGCTAAGGTTTGGAATAAGTGAAGGCGAAATGTTGATGTTGGATGTATTCTATTATAGGAGTCTCTTGATATATTTTTCTAATTTGATAGGTCTAAAGTACTCTGTTAGTATTTTCAAAATGTGTGGTAAAGCAGCAAAATCCTAAGGAAATGAAGATTTTCCGGAATATGACAATTCATTCAAAAGGGCCTTATTTTTTGTGATATTAACATTTTTCACAATTTGGGATTTAGATATATTAAGTAGGAACATGGTATTTGGTGAGTTTGTTCTTCCTACTTTATGTAATGTAACTATAAACATTAACCCTCTTGAAGCGTGGGTAGTTTGCATACACTAGATGCGTACATTCCATGGTGCACAAAGCGTTCAAAATAGGCTAATAACGCATATTTGACATAACTTGCTTACACTAGATGCGTACATTCAATGTTGCACAAAGCGTTTAAAATAGGCTAATAGGGCATATTTGACATAGTTTGCATACACTCGATGCGTACATTCCATGGTGCACAAAGCGTTCAAAACAGGCTAATAAGGCATATTTGACATAGTTTGCAGACACCAGATGCGTACATTCCATGGTGCACAAAGCGTTCAAAATATTGTCCATTGTTCTATTTAAACAACAAGAAGAAGAAAAAGAGTGCGAGGCTTCCCGAAATTTCATTCCCATAAGGTGGAATACATATTCATATACAGGCTCAAAGCCAAAACACAATAAATATTGATGAATTAATTTCCCCGTACCCACTGACTGGATGAGAATTCGCGAAAGATTGACACTAAAAAAAAAATCGTCGCCTTACCTTTTGAGCCTCGATGGCTCAATGGTTAAGGCGTTGGTTTAGTAATCATGAGGTCCTGGGTTCGAATCCGGTCAGCGTGAAATTCACTGAAAGCTATTTTTGCGAATTTAAGTACTGCGCGAAGATTTGTACGCGCGAAAAGGTCCAAAATCAAAAACACAAGAATTGGTCGACTATTTTGTTATCCTTTTGCTCTACAAGTTTTCATAAGAACTAGCAAGTGTAATGGAAACGAGGCTATGCTCTTCCTTCATCTAACACTCCCTAAAATCTATCACTAGCCAATGAAATTCTAACACGACCTAGCTCTGGCAACTTCTCCTCTTTACTAACCAATCACCCTGCACTTCCTCTCTTTTCTCAATCAAAGACCCCTGATGAGCAGTGGGCCCGACATTGAAACTACCCTAAATAAACAGAAAAACCACCAAACTGACTGTCAACACTGACTGTTGATTTTTCGTCTGATATCTCAGCTATGACGCAACAAAATATTATGTATCAGAGAGTGGTTTCCATCCACCGTCCTCTGGGTTATGGGCCCAGCACGCTTCCACTGCGTCACTCTGCTGATTGGATTGTAAGCGTCAAATTCATATCCACGTTATCTTTGTCTAAAAGGTTTCTTTAAAAATATGAATCATCATCATCCAACTCCTCCTTCTCCTCCTCCTCACCACTATTGTTACCACCATCATAATAATCATCAGCAACATTATCTCTATCATCATCACTATCATGATAATCGTCATCATCATTATCCTCCTCCTCCTCCTCCTCCTCCTCCTCATCATCAACATCATCATCATCATTACCATTATCATCATCATCATCATCATCATCATCATCATCATCCAACTCCTCCTTCTCCTCCTCCTCACCACTATTGTTACCACCATCATAATAATCATCAGCAACATAAAATCAGTATTCATCATGAATTTGATTGAAAAATGAACCGGCAACTAATTCAGGAAGGAAAACATCCTGTAAATAAAGTTTCACGAAAGAACAAATCAACATGTAACAGGTTTTACGAAGAAAAATATCAAGATGAATTAAGTTTCACGAACAAAAATCACTACGCAATAAGTTCCACCAATAAAACCAGTTTTAAGAGGAGAAAATCGCTGTAGAAGTTTCGCGAAGAGAAAAAATCAACATGCAACCAGTTTCATGAAGAAATAAATATATAACATGTTTGTGTTTGTGTTTGAATCGTTAGTTGCAACAGCATATTAATGAGGCACTGTATTTGGTATTTAAACGTAGGAAACAGATGCTTATTGGTTTTCCTTGTGCTATCGATTAAAAAAATTACTTCATTTATTGTTTTAATTTCAATACTGGTACATTATCAAGAGCTTCGGAGGAGTAATAGACCCTTTTCAAAAGTTATTCATAGATTTCAAAGCGAGGCTAACTCGGCAAATTTTTCATCGATCAATGGCGAAGCTGTGGCAGTGTAACCTTCTAAGCTCAAATGTCAGGGAAATTTGCTAGTTTTTTGCAATGTTAGGGAGATGCCAGGAAATCTGACCCTTTTCACTGACATCCAAGAATGGTGTAACATACTTAAATCATCATTTTGCATCCTTGTGCCATAAACTAGCAAAAATTGAAAGGTCAAAGGAGTACCAAGGTTTAAATGTTTTAAACTTTCTGATGTCATGTTTCTTCTTAGCTTGGCCTAATAATTTGACTCGTAAGTCATTAATTTTTGTTCTAGTGGATGACCCTTATGTCAGGGGAAAAGGGATATTTAAAAAGTGCTTAAATTTGAATTTTGGTTGTTGGAGTGATTGTTATATTTGTAAAGGACATAGAACATGCATCAAGTGGTATGTTCACTTTATTGGTAAGTCAGTTATATGAACTGTTATAAATTTACCCAGTATTTTATTATAACTTAATTTATTTAAGGTAATATAATCCAGAAGCATTGATTTATCAAAACTAAGTAAGAAAAAAAAAAAAACTCAAAATAATTTCCCCATTTTTCTATCCATCATGTCTCTGCTATCATATTTGATTTTTTTTTCATATCCTATCTTAATGTATATATCCTTTCAGTATTTCAGTTTTACTTACATATTAACAAAAAGCTGATTGTCTTCTGATTCTAAAAAAGTAACTTTTATTACTTGATATTTATTCTAAAGAACACAAATATTAAATAGGTCTATAATTTTTTCTGAGAGCATATTTTGAATTTATGATAACAAATAATTGGTGAAAATTATAACAAGAAGGCAGATAAATGTGGGGATCTTGTTGATATGTGGACATTACATTATACAGTGGTACAATAGGGTCAGTCTGAAACAACTTCTAATTGGATCTCGCATATCGTTAAAAATGTAGATCTTCTTTATTTTTAAATATGCCTCTTTACATAAATGAAGACTCATTTAAGTTTAGCCATTACGCCAAATGCTCCATCAGCAAGAACAACATGAAATAATACTGAAAAGGGTAAATAAGCAAGAGAATATAGAATATACACGTGAAACAAAAATGCAATTATTGTTTTGACTTGCTTGACTTGATTCCCATCGGTCCTTGGAGGTTGTATTGGGGCCACTTCTTTCACCAGTCTATTGATTAAATACAAAAATATATTTGGAACTCGCTTGATGGTGTAACAAGAAATGAAATAAGCCAAATTTTAATTGCAAAGCACAGGCGACGTTGTTTAGAGGATGTTAGGACCTTTCGAGGTACCGACTGCTATTCCAACCATCAGCTTTGTTGTTGCTAAGTTTAAGCTGAATCTAAAAACTGCCATAAAGCCCCAGTGGTCAGTAAAAACATTTAATGTGAGAAAAGTGCAGGACTCGTATGTATTACAAAAGTAAACATCTACTTTGTCAAATTACTTTTTAATGCTAGGCATATTCCCATACCTTGCAGGAAATTTCCTCTATATGCAAAATTGTGGAGTCAAAACAAAGTATGAGTAATAAAAATAATAAAGAAAAGAAGGAATTTTGAAATATTCAATATATATTCCAAAATGTTGTCTCATATTATTTTGTTTTTACATTCTAATTTAAATTAATTCATTTTTTTGTTTTAGGGAACACAGAGATAAAAGGCTGGGACAAAGAGTATGAGTAATTACTTTCTATTGATTTGGCACTACCCGAGGAATCACTAGCCAAAACACAAAATCAATGTCTTTTATGCGACAAAACGTATTTTATTGTGTAATTACCCATTCTGTATGGAGTTTTCCCTTTTTCTAATTAGCGCTACTTTTTCTAGGTGCGGCGCTTATTAGAGGGGAGGCGCTTATTAGAGGGGCGGCACTAATTAGAGGGCAGCGCTGATAAAATAATCTTACTTCAAGGTGCGGTGCTTATTAGAGAGCGGCGCTAATAAGAGGAAATACGGTATCAAACTTTTGATATTCGTTAAATTGTGACGTCACACTTAAATAAGCCTTTATCCCAAAACAAGATAAACCAAACAAAGTAGGAAATCATCATTTTACAGCTCTCCTTGCTGTTGGAGGTAAGATATATGAAAGACTAGTAAAAGAAAGGCTGAGATTTGCAACAGGGGAAGCTAACCTGCTGCAGGATATTCAGACAGGTTTTAGCAGGGAGAGAAATGCAGTAAATAACCTGATCTAAATGCAGAGAGACATCATTCATGCACTTGATAATAGAAAAGTAATGATTGCAGTGTTCTTGGATACTAAAGGGGCTTTTGATAATTTGGTTCATTCTTTCTGCTGTTCTTTCCCAGGAGCAAGTCTTTTCAATGATGGCAGAGATTAAAGCGTCTGTACAGGTATGTACTATTACTGTTACTCAATTTGTTAATGAATGCCGACAATGTAGGTGCCATGATTAAATGCTCTAATTATCAAGCTGTTGAGGATTTGACGGATATCGAAACATTTCCATTCATTAAGAAGAGGTTTTCCATCTAGTACCATGTAATTATCAATCTATTGTGGATTTTGCGGATATCGAAACATTTCCATTCATTAAGAAGAGGTTTTAAAATGGAATAAAGATATTATATTTAAAATAAAATGAGCCTCCTCTAAAGTCTATACAGCCACCCCTTCCATAAAAACCTAATATGGCCCCGGGGTTTAACTTCCAACCTCTTTTTCCTTGGTCCTATGGGGTTGTTGCAGCTCCAAGGTCCTTTTATATGATCTTTAGACTATTTTGTACAAAATTGCTATCTAAAATTTCTATTGAATTTATATGGGGAAAAGAGGAATTGGGGCGGTGAGTAGCTGTCCTTTTTAAATTTCGACTCTGGATCGGGGCCCGTTATCCTGTAAACATTGGGTTTGAGTTTTATTGTGATCTTTATTCGGTAGTGCTAAAGTAATACAATATTTAGAAAAGGCTTTTTAAATTGCTGATTTATACGTTGCTTTTGTTATAGCAAGTGGTAGATCTTTCTCAAATAAACAACACTCGTCTCTATGTTTCTCCCCGCATTATGATATACCCTACTCTCTTCTTCATTACACGCCCTTCTCCCTACTCAATGTTAGAGTCCCCAAGTTACTCTTTTGGCATTATTTTTATTTAGATAACAAAGATAGACTTTCTTTAAAAGCAGGGTAGGGTCTGCTTGACTATGATTGGTGTGGATATAAACTGGATTAGTCTCAGACAAGAATATTTCCACAAGCTGAAATACTCTCCGTTAGTAAGATTATGAATGGAAGCCTGAATCTACCGTGTGGACTCGCTTTGGGCCATGAACAAAGGACGTCCACCAAAAGTAGGATTTTGAGACCCCGCCACCTTAGTTCGATGTTGTCCGATTTCGACTACAGCTCCTGTTCAGGGTGATTAGCGCCCATAAATTAACTTCCCTCTGAACTCCCTTCAACGCCCCCCTTTTGCCCAAAGACCTTCGATAAAATTTTTAGAGAGAAATATTGTTCAGCATGTTTTAAAAGTTTAATCACTATGCCTCTGGGACAATAAGACCCTCCACAGCCCCTGGGAAAAGGGCAAATGAAATTTGCCTATTGTCAAGAGGATTTTCTGTTGGCAGAGAAGTTACCTGGGGAATTTTCCAGGCAAAATTTTACATGAGAGGAATTTACGGTAATTCATATATGGAATCCGTTTTATTTCTTTTACTGTCTCTTTGCTAGGGGAAGACGACGGTTCCTGATGGACGATGGTGAGAAATGTTTTTCCTTCTTTTATTTTGTGTCCATGATCTGTTCGCTCTTTCTTTGTTGATTTATACTAATTACCTTTCTCGATTTTTCTTCCCTACCTCTCTTGACAGCTAGGAGAGGTCAATGGTTCTTGATGGACGATTGTAAGAAATGTTTTTCCTACTTCTGATTTGTGTCAATGATATGCTTGCTCTATTGCATTTCATTTATACTAATGTCCTTTCTCGATATTGTTGCCGTACCTCTTATTAGAGTGTATTCACTTCAATTTACACTAACTTTTCGTAATCCTATCAGCCCAGTCAGGAACACAAAATTTTTTCAAATTCTAATTCAAAATTCAATGCGGTAATTCAAAATGAATTGTTACTAACCAACCGAGACTATGATTTTGTTATCTATCCTCTAAAAGACTCTCTATTATGTGACATGATGGTCAGTGTAGTCTGGCTGTCAGTTTTGTTGTCCTGTTGTCCCAGTGACAAGAAGGAAAAAAAAACTCTGAAAGAAATGACAAGTGACAAGACAATGTAAGGCAACCAACAGTAGGCAGTGAAAAGGAGGTTGGAATGAAGGGTCAGTAATGAACAGAATCAGGAAAGGTAACTCCATCAACAAAGCAGAGTTATGGGGTTAGACTAGTGTCACTAGTGTCTCCAATTGTTGCATTTGAAACTGAGTGCTGGCTTACAAAGAGAGCCAACATAAAATCTGTCTGGAAATCTGTCTTTAAGGGACCATTGTGGAAACAAGGTCTTCTGAACCTTTTTAATGCTATCCCTGCCAACTTTATCAATAGGGGTTTATTACTTACTTGCTTACTTTACTTTACTCGACAGTCGAGCATGCCTTGATAATACTTCGCCATTGGTCTCTGTCTAATCAAGGTCAAGAATTAAACTCATTTTGGTCTCGAAACAGGCACGGAGCCAGGGAGCGGCATTGCCCCCCAATCTGATTTCTTGCCCCAAATTGTCTTCGCGCACAATTTCTTGACATCCCCAGAAAATTCTCTCTGCAGGCATGCGTTGTCTCTGTACATATTCACCACAAACGTTTATGAAAATCACATTCACACCCTTGTCCTCTTCGCCGAGATTTTATACAAAAGAGAATATTATGTTGAAAGGATAATGTACTGTATAAAGAAATAGTAAAATTTCAATGCAATTCAAGTCCATCTTTTTCTGGAAAACATAGGAAAAGTATAATTCCAAAAGTATTGGGGCTACCTTGTCAATATTGGTGATTAGATGATGAATCTGAGATGTCTAAAATTGAGAAGATTTGTGGTCAGATCGGGAAAGTGAAGTTTCATATGTTAAAAGCATTTAAAAGTATTAGCGCTTTCTCTGTAATCACGATAACAATGAGACTAAAAGATTATTTTCCTAGCGCAATAGCAACAATTTTATGAAATGTATCCAACGACACATTCCGTTGCTGGAAATGCAAATGGGGTTCGCTACAGCTTTCCCCATGTGCGAGCTCCGACACTCTCCACACTTAAGGAGGGTGCGTCTATCTCCTAGTATAAGCGCCATTCACGCTCTCGCTAATAAATATATGCTAAAAAACTCATTGCTAGAACAAACATAGGCATACAGGTTATGTAAAGAAAGCTTCTTCAAGCAAAGATGTAGGAAGCGTGGAATAATTAAAAATAAATTTGTGTATTTTTTTTTTACTAAATGGCTTTCTTTTAGTTTTGATCAGACGATTTTGAGAAAAAGAGTAGGGGAGGAGGCCTAGTTGCCCTCCAATTTTTCGCTTACTTAAAAAGGCAACTAGAATTTTTACTTTTTGACGAACATTTTTATTAGTAAAATATATACGTAACTTACAAATTAACTTACTTAACGAACTTTTATATTCGTATATTTTTATTATGTACATGAAAGGGTTAAAGGTGAAGGTAAAGCATACAGCAGTTTTTGTAACAGAGAACTTATTTTTATACCAAATTTATTTTTATATTGTTTTTTATACTAATATTTATTAAACTCGTCGGCGGTGGAAATGTATCTCAAACCCTTTGCTTGCCTTAGGAGACTGGGTGTCTCCTGGTGAGTAATTGTATGTAACATGCATACAATAGAAAAATGTATATAATAATTTTAAACTCCATACATTTCATTCATTCCGAATAATGCAACCATTACTCGCTTTACAGGCATAACGGTTACATGTATGACGTACGTTTTTCTTTACATCCTAGGAAAATGGTGTACTACATAATTTGTTTGACGAATCAGTATCTACATAAACGGAACACCGGATAGCACAATCAGCAATCTTACAAATTAAGCAACTTATATACAATTCATTTTGATGACTCCAATGTCCTATAAGCTTTTGATAGGTATAGCTACTGGATAGGAATATTAAACGGACACTTACTCTAGCCATATTCTTTGAGATGCAGCAACCAAGGATTTACACTTGGTTGGGAAAGTTAATCCCGAGATATTTAATATATCTTAATGTTTACCTCTTTCATATTTAAGTTTTAGCAACGGTTCCAAATCTGTTTACTTGATAAAGGTTTTTTAACCGAAAGCTTGTAGCTCGTCTCAAGGCATTTTAAGTCATTTTATATAGTTTTTAATGTATATTTTAATGTGGTCTTAGGTTTTAGGATATATATATATATATATATATATATTTAAAGTTTTATTTAAGGTATCCGGTCGATATATAAAGTTAATTTCTGAGGAAGAATTATCTCGAAACGTAAAAATGGAGTTTTTCTCTTTGAGTATTATATGTATTTGATAATCCTGAACAAACAGTATTTTTTTAATTCAATAATATAGCTTGTGAAGTTGATCTAAAAATAAAACTTAATATCCTCCCAAAAGATTATATATCTGCTCTTTCACAACCTATAAAATGAACCATATGCCCGGGGCACAACTTTCAACCCTTGCACTTGGGCTCTTGAGGGTTGTGTCCACCTTGAAGCCATTGTTATTTTCTTTGGACTATTGCGAACAAAACGGCTATCTCACAATTTTGATTGGATGCGTTTGGGGAAAACAGGTTGTCAGGGGGGGTATTTCTATATTTTCTATACCCTTTATCATTTGTGGGATTTTATTTGTTCGTGTAGCAAGGCCAGATTCAATTTTGGTTGTTTGGGTTTCAGTAGGAGCGTTTTCTTGTGTGTTTAGAGGAATGTCTGTTACATCTTTTGTTTTAACTTCTGTTGGCTTTACTTCAGAGAAATTTATTTCTTCTTGTACGGGTTTCTTCTCAGCCGTGTTAGTTGGTTTTGGTTTATTCCATAGTTCTTTGAAGAAATTCCACACTATGGGCAATTCGTTTAATAATGCATCTACTACTCAGAGACTAGTCCATGACGGAGAGTGGTGGAGACATTTGGTACAACGTTCATCGGTGCAGCGCCCCTACCACCCCAAAGGTTAGGGGACAGGCGAGGTGAGGTGAGATGAAAACGGAATAACCCATGACTACGTAGGATCCGATTTCATTTAGATATTTAAATATTTGAATACTACGCTAATTTTTGGCACAAAAGAATCAAGGAACAGTTTGTTATAATTGCTTAATAAACAGTCAAATACAATGCATAGTCGTCGTTTGAGTGAACGGATTGTAATAGTAATAGATAGTGATAGCAATAAATAGTAATAGTATTAAGTAGAAATAGTAGTAAATAGTAATAGGAATAAATAGTGATAGTGATAAATAGTAATAGCAGTAAATAGTAATACTAATAAATAGTAATAGTGATAAATAGTAATAGTAATAAATGGTAATAGTGATAAATAGTAATAGTAATAAGTAGTAATAGTAGTAAATAGTAATAGTAATAGTAATAGATAGTGATAGCAATAAATAGTAATAGTATTAAGTAGAAATAGTAGTAAATAGTATTCATCACGATAATCTTTAACCGCCTGTACGGCGGTTTTGATTGTTTCTGCTTTGTGATCTTCCATAAACAAGATAATAGGCATCACCGAGCAGTTACCATTGAGTAATCCAGAAGAAGTAGGCACCCGTGAAATAGCTTGAACCAAGGTTTGCTGATTGCGAGGTAAAACCTCCCACTTTGGATTACCTTCGTTGTATCCAGCGTTTACTCGTTTTGCTACCGAGGGCAAACTTATCGCAGATTGCACACCAGGAACATTACTCATCTTCCACTGAAAGTGGTCAATAGGCTACCCATTAAAATTTTGACAAAAAATGTTTATGTTAATTTTCAGTTATCAGTTTCTTTTTCTCTGGTTGTAGTTCTGAAAATGCAATTCGTGTTATTTGAGTAGAATTTTAAGCCCTGTCAATGGATTTTTTTTTTCTAAATTTAGGAAATGTATGTTTGGATCTTTGAATCATCATAAATTAGGATTGAGCAAAGTTGTGAAGCTGAAAAGAGTTTTGTTGTATTTCATTTATTTAGCTGAAGATCTATTTTACAAAATATTTTCACTTCCGCCATTCGACTGTCTCGATTAGTAGTCCAGTGTCCTTTCTGATTTGGTCTGACCAACCTCGTAGGTGGTCTCCCTAGGGTTCGTCTCTCTATGAAGTCTTCTTTGCGTAAAATGCACAACAAAGTATCCTTCAAACGAGTATAACTTTACACCCTTAAAAGACCGAATTCAATCTCCAGTACATTTTAGCCTGAAAATTTAACTCTTACTCCTTACATTCTTCAGCTACATTGAAAAGCTAAATTGATGACTTCCTATATTTAAAATTGATTCCAAACATTTTGAAGCCTGGTAGGTCTACGAAGAATTGCAGACGTTCCTTATTTACGCTGTCCAGGTGATTAGCCATCGTTTTCAGGACATTATGTCTCAATAGATATCTACCCTCTGTGACTGCAAATACGCAATTGCTAAGGATATGATGTTGAGTTCCAGGAGAGAGAACAGAGAAAACAAATGTTTGTAGATATTACATTACAAATTTTCAAATTAGCGTTCGTTGGTAGGCTGAGAATAAGCCCTTTTCTGCACAAATTGTAAATATTAGCTGGTAGTCTGGCCCAGCACCCCGTTCGACGTGCAAAACTTCGTCGTGGTCAGCATTGTGCGGCTCATGAACCACGGCTCGGGCATCGCCGTGAACTATGTGATCGAGGTGCAGTATCGGCGAGAGTTTCTGGAGCTGCTGCACACCCACTGGGTGCTGGTGGAGAAGCGAATCATTGCGGATCCGTACGACGGGGCGTCGTTGGAGGAGGAGGAGGAAGGGGTGGCAGGGGGCGACGGAAAGGCGGATGTAGACGGATTGGAGGTGCAGCGCACGGGGCGGCGTGGTCGCTCTGGGTTCGGAACTCATGGGAGATATTGGTAAAAAAGCGGGATTTAGTTTGATCTAATTCTTGCAAGCGTTCATTGCTTAATTTTAAGGCCTCGGTTCTTTCCGCTACGGTTTTTTCCAATTCCAGGTTGCGCATTTTGAGTCGACGGGTTCTCCAGTTATTATAACTGGTAACCATTCCGATTAGGGCGCCTAGTCCCGCCAAAATGTAAAGGAGGTAAGCCTGCCAAGCGCGATACCAAGGAGGAAGAATAGAAAAAGTAAAACTTCCTTCCTCGCCTATGTGGCCGGCCGCCTCGACGGCCTCGAAGATCTGCAGGTAGCCGGTGCAGCGGCACAGGTTGCCGGAGAGGGCCTCCTCGACCTGCGCGCGGGACGGCGTCGGGTTCTCGTCGAGGAGCGCCTTGGCGGTGACCAGGATCCCCGGGGTGCAGTAGCCGCACTGGGCGGCGCCCATGTCGGCGAAGCACTCCTGCAGCGGGTGCAGGCGGCTGTCCTCCGCGAGGCCCTCGACGGTCTCGATCTTGGCGCCCCCGCACTCGAGCCCGAGGACGAGGCAGGAGAGAAGTTTTTTACCTGGATGTTACTCGATAACAGAATGGTGAGGTAGCAGGTTCTATGGAACCAGCTGAACTTTAAGCTCGACCCTTCCCCAACAAAGCACACCTATGCTTTCGTTTTAAAGCATCCTCCGGTAGAACTCAATAACCCTGCCTCACGTAAGAATTTCTTGGAAAGTAAGTGTGGTGAGCCTTGCTCTCAAATTATAGATTTGAAACCAAAAAAAAATGAATGGCGCGTTGTGATGAGCGATAAGAAAGTGCCTCAGGTGCTTTCATCTGCCTTGGCCGAGCTTGTGATGCTGGGGGGGGCGTGGGTGTTCGCGCCCGAGGCGCTGGAGGTCGCCGCCGGCGGTCCAACGGCGCTCGATCCCGAGCTCTCGAATACCGAGGCGCTGGGCCGGCTGCTCTACACCCACTATGCGTACCTGTTCATCGCTGCCGGCATGGTGCTGCTGACCGCGATGATCGGCGCCATCGTGCTGACGCTCCGGCAGCGCGCCAATGTGCGCCGCCAGTCGATCGCGGCGCAGATCGGGCGCCGGCGCAACGAGTCCATCGAGGTGCGACAGCTTAGATACAGTTACACTCTTTTGATTTGGTTAGAGTTTAAGAGTAGAAGTAATAATAAAATATAAAAGTTTAGATAAAACTTTGATCTTAATACCCTCAGTTTTTCTTGGGATATGCCTGTGTTGCATTATTGGTAACCAACATACACACAGCCCGTTTTCATTTAAGTTTAGGCATTTAAGTTTAAAGCAACATTTGGATTTTAAGCACAATGGGCATATTGAGTAACTGTGGGGGGTTGACGTACCCAATAACTATTGAGATAGAGTTACTAGGTTGTATTCTTTCACCTAAAAACGATTCTGTTTCTTTTTTTTCGCTACAGCCAAGATAAATGACAATTAACCACCCTTTTCGTTAACACTCACCTCCTGCTTTAGGTAATCAAGCGAAAAATCATATATTTACCGAACATTATCAACTGAAAATGCAATGTTGACAAAATGAACAGTTAAGGCTACCTTATGATAACGTCCTGAGGTAGCGCAGCAGGTATGACCTCAGCTTGGTAATGCAAGACATGAATACTGAATCTGAGTGTAACAACACGCTAGAGCTGGTTCACAAAGATGATGTAGTTCACTCCATAGTTTCGTTTTGTCGTTCCCATCTGAATGGGGAACTACTGTACCTGTTCTCATCATGAGTTGTGCTTCGGTTTTGTTCGTGTACATCCACCGTAACTGATCCATCGTTAATCCACCACCCAATCGTCGGATACAATCCGCAGCGGCGCCACCTGTATCCATAAGTAGGACAATCCCCTCCGATGCAACCTCCATACCAATGGGTTCTTCAACTTTGGTAGTTATGGTTGCCGGTGCACAATCTAACGTTCTAAACTATTTTTGATTAGTTCAATAGTAGTAGTAGTAGTAAAGGAAGTAGCAAAAGCAGTAGTATTATTAGTAGCACAGACAGATTTTACCTTAGTATCTTAAGATGTTGCTGGAGTAACGTTTTAAGATACTTAGTAGCAGCAGCAGTAGTTGTAAAAGAACTAGAAATAGGAGCAGTAATTTTAGTAGCATTGAAAGTTTTAGTTTTGCATCTGTAGGTGTTGCTGGGATGATGACTATATACCCTTTTCATAACCGCATATACATAGTAAGCTAATGGTTAATTGAAATCACTGTCTAACAACTCAGCGATCGCGGCGACCTTCGGCGGGTTGGGGATATTGTGGAACGGAATTACAGCAGCGATCATATGAAAACAATTTGATCGCTTCTATCTCTTGGGCTGCTCGCTGTCAATCATTCTGAGTGGCATTTACATTGCACTCATATGATTTCTTTTCATACATCTTGTTATAGTTCCGATATTTACTCAGTTTTCTGTTCGTATTCGTTCTGCTGCAATGTCTATACATTCGCTTATATATTACGAGCCCGTTTCCTCTCGTTGGCGTAGAGCATCTCGTCAGCCACCCGAAGGCGCAGCGTGACGAAGTCGTCGCACCCGCTGAAGGTCTCGCCCGCGTAGTCACAACGGCCGCCGAGACGTACGTCGTCGCCGAACGAGCCCATCACGCGCTGCTGCACGCTGGAGATGTCGCTGCTCAGGTCCATCGCGCGCAGGGTCACACCGGCGTCGAGCACCCGCAGCTCGTGCACGCCGTTCTCGGTCGTCAGCGCGACCGAGTCCATCGCCTGAATGTCGTCGAGCGCGACGCCCGGCACTTTAGTGCTAGTACTTCTTTAATCTTTACAAGGTTTTAATCAGTTATTAAGTTAATTTAAAGTCCATCTTTAGGATTTTGACAGGAATATCAGCGCAGCAAAGAAATAAGTAGCTCTGAAATCCATTCGTGAATTTTAAGCAGGAAAGTTCATGAATGGATTTCAGAGCTATTTATTTTTTTGCTGCGATATTTAATGGCACGAATGCTAATGGAACCTGGTAGTTTTACCGCCAAAGTTCATCACCGACCCTCGTTCATCCCACGACATTGAAACAACGGTTCGCAGTCGCCGCTCCCCACAGAATCTTGAGCCGGCTTCCAGCCGGACTTCTCGTCTCATACCGCGACAGTCAGCCGGCACGTGCCGGTGTTCGGCACTCAATCACACCGGTTGAAACCAGGGACAAAAAGCCGGCTGAAAGACCGGCTCTTCAAGAACCTGCTCGCCAACCAAACCCCCCGGCTGAAAGCCGGGGTCTGACAACGAGTCGGCTGGAAGCCGACATGCCTGCGCTCGTCGCGTGTTTTCGCGACGCCGACCACTTAATGCAGCCTCTTGTTACGCCCCTTTGAATATTTGTATAGAACTTACATTCACTAATTCGAAATCGGGCTAATTTTATTCGTTTAGGCAATTTGAAATTTATTTTTTCCTGCAACTTAAACTTAGCGAATTAATAGCTTTTTTTAGCGAACTTAGCGACTTAATATGAACTAACAAAGATTTTTCTTTATATACTGCTGATAGCAGCCAAACGCAAATGTGAGATCAAACCTCGCATTTGCGTTTAGATTAATCGTATTCATGCTTTTCCTTGAAGCCACTTTTTAGATACTTTTAACCAATACCAGCAATAAGCACTATCATAAACATGTATAACAAGTTGTAATTACAAATATATAATACGTGCATGTATAATTAATTTGTTCTGTGTCAGAAACATATCACCGAAAAAAGACAAAGAAATGATTCGTAAATGAAGTTGTTGTTTCAAGACCTTTCCTGAAGAAAATATGAGTATAAACTTTAAGATGACCCGTGTTCTTGGCGCTATTAGGTATAATTGATTCGAAATAAAAGAATCAATTCAATTCAATTTATTCAAAAAGAAAAGAAAACGAATTTGAAGGCATCATCACGTTCAAAACCCAACTCATCGCTAAAATGGATGTGATCGATGAAGCGGCTCTCAATGCAGCCTACGGTGACACGCTTCGGTTTTACTACAGCAAAGGCCGCTACCGGCTAGCCTTCAACGGCATAGGCATCCGCGACTTGATCTACGACCCCACGACCCAAACCGAATACACCTTGCGCCACGGCATCGACACCCTGTATACAGTCGACGTTACCCATGAGGCACGCCCACTGGATACCTTGTACGTGACTCAAGAAATCCGGGTTCAGTCCCGCTTTCTAGGACTATAATGAGAGAAAGGTTGAAATAGCTACGGAACGTTCTGCAGATGAAAGATGATGGATTGCCGAAGATGGTCCTTTTCGGCCAACCGTCTAGAGCTAAACAGAAAACAGTTCGTCCTAGTAGTAGTATACAAATAGCTATAAACTCAGTATACTTCACAATTTTGGAATCAGCGTAGAATGGAGATCCAATATATGCATGCTTTGTTTTCAAAGTTCTGTTTTTTAGAGTTTTGGTTACTATTAGCATGGACCGCTCAAGATATTAGACTATTTTATGATTGCACATGGTAAAGAATGTGATTAAAGGCTATTTTCCTATTTCAAAAGTTTTAGCTTTCGGGGGTAATAGCTATAATTTCTGTGGAAAAAATGAGGATATTAGACTATATATGATTCCGCATGGTAAAGAATGTGATTAAAGGCTCTTTTCCTATTTCAAAAGTTTTAGTTTTCGGGGGTAATAGTTACGTCCGTGGAAAAAATGAAGATATTAGACTATTTTATGATTGCACATGGTAAAGAATGTGATTAAAGGCTTGAGCATTTCAATAGTGCCATTGAGCGTAGTTACACTATATGAACATATTGGGAATGCGTTCTGCACGCTGGAATGTCAGCATTTCCACAGTGCCATTGAGCGTAGTTACACTATTTGAACATATTGGGAATGCGTTCTGGACGCTGGAAAGTGAGCATTTCAATAGTGCCATCGAGCCTAGTTACACTATTTGAACATATTGTGAATGCGTTCTGCACGCTGGAATGTGAGCATTTCAACAGTGCCATTGAGCGTAGTTACACTATTTGAACATATTGGGGCACCTTCTCCTGATAAGTGCCTCCTTGAAATAAACATCTTCTTCTTAGAAGTGCCTCCTTTAAATAAGCGCCCTTTTCTTATAAGTGCCTCCTTTAAATAAGCACCTTCTCCTAATAAGCGCCCCTTCTAATAAGCACCCTCTTCTAATAAGCGCCCGCAGCTCATAAGTGCGCTCCTAGTCCCAAAATTTTTAATAAGCGTCATGAAATTGCAATGCCTACTCTAATAAACTCTGGTGTAATAAAAACTAAGCGATATGTGAAGTAAACTTTTCTTCTTCCTCGCCGGCGAACACATCGGCGCGCCCGACGCTGAACATCAGATAGATCTCGGCGGTCCAGCGCCCGACGCCCTTGAGCGCGACCATCCGCGCGATCGCCTCTTCTTCGGGCAGGGTCGCGAGCGCGTCGAAATCGAGCGCCCCCGAGGCCGCCGCCTCCGCGATCCCGCGCGCATAGCGGATTTTGGGGCGCGACAACCCGCAGCCCCGCAGCGTTTCATCATCGGCCGCGAGGATCGCTTCGGGTTCGATCGCCGTCGCCTCCCCAAGCCGGCCCCAGTATGTTATTTGGATCCAGGCCTCTTTTAAGACAAGAACTTAAGGACAAACTACCCACCCAACATGTTAATAATGTCGAATACGAGTTCAAATGCGGGTGTGATGCCAGTTACGTGGGTAGAACGTCCTTAAGGCTTATTGAGAGGATAAAGCAACATGTTCCCTTGAGAGTAAGACAAGGTAAGCAACAAAGAGGCTCAACTATACCCTTGTTGGCGACCGCTTCCTGCAGGCAGATCAGTTCGGCTATCGGTGCCCACTTGCTTGGAAACCCGGAATGCAGCGCTGTGGGAATTGCTGCGCGGTCTTTCCGTGACGCTGCGGCAGTTTTTTCGCAAGAGTGTAACGCTCGAGTATCCGGAAGAGAAAACGCCGCAATCGCACCGTTTCCGGGGATTGCACGCGCTACGTCGTTATCCCAATGGCGAAGAGCGTTGTATTGCCTGCAAGTTGTGTGAGGCTGTTTGTCCGGCGCTTGCGATTACGATTGAATCCGATGTCAGTGACGACGGCACACGGCGCACGTCACGTTACGACATCGATCTGTTTAAGTGTATTTATTGTTCGATGGTGATCTGTAAAGTAACGTATGTTTTCGAAAATTTGCATCATACATACTAAAAAGCTACGATAAAACACTATAACACAGCCTTTTCCCAAATTCGGACATACACCATAAACACGTTCAAGACAATTGATAGCTTTCTAAAATTTCTAACATTGGCCATGAATGACATCCTCATCAAAACTATGTTATACAGAAAAAATTCGATGGTGATCTGTAAAGTAACGTATGTTTTCGAAAATTTGCATCATACATACTAAAAAGCTACGATAAAACACTTTAATTATCGTTATCATTCCGGATTAAACACTCCTGTGTATCAATCTTGCTGTCCAATGTACTACGCCAGGTGACAAGAGCGGGAAATGTTTTTGTAAATATTTCCAATAAAGGCATTATCATTATTATTATCAAGTATCCAAGATTTCTTGGTACTTAATTATTTCTGATTTAAGCATAACTTGGATAAAGACTATTCTTGACTCAAAATGTCATAATTTCTTCCGCAGGTGGTTTGAAATGCCTCCATGTGCTACATTAGATATTGTAATGATGTCAAAGATTCAGGATGTGGTCTTTCTATAGTACCCTTGAGCAAGATATGAACAGTACCGTCTATAGAGCCATGGACTAGAATCTGGACATGGTTACGATGGCAATACTGTATCTACGTATTTACACTTGCCTAGGAGAGGATCCGGAACAACAACGAGGACGTATAAGACCCTGTTTACACGGGTACGGATCCAAACTGGTACGGATCTAAACTGGTACGGATCTAAACTGGTACGGATCCAAATCGATCCCGTATAAACACCCTAGAAAGGGAATCAGATCCATTTCAACGATGCCTAAATTGTCACCTATATAATAATAATAGAATATGTCTCCTGTCAATATTTTTGGACGTATATAGATCAGTGGCGTAGCTGGGCTCTTGTCAATGGTCGTGCTGACCAATACCGACGAGGGGGGGGGGAGATAATCGGCCCATATAAGCCCCCTCCCCATAAATTTTAGTATTTGGTTCTTATAATCGACCTACCAGATTAAATTCATGTCTTTACCATTTTCTTTTATAGCAGTGTAAGAACATCTCTCTTCTCAATAGTGGGCAGGTTCGGGGCTCAGTTGCACGAATGGTTCAGTTGCACGGTGGTTCAGGTGCAGGGGCTCAGTTACTTGTGGTTCAGTTACATGGTGGTTCAGTTGCAAGGTGCTTCAGTTGCACAGGGGTTCAGTTAAATGGGGTTGAGTTGCACGGGGGTTTAGTTGCGCGAGGAATTGGTTAAGTGGGATTCATTTGCACGGAGGTTCGGTTACACAGGGGCTCAGTTGCACGAATGGTTCAGTTGCACGGTGGTTCAGGTGCAGGGGCTCAGTTACTTGTGGTTCAGTTACATACATAGATAGATGGATAGATTTTTGAAGTTACCAGTTTTTTACTCTTTAAGAATTTCAATCTCTTTTCATACTGGTGTCTTTTCAAAGATATTTGATTATTCAAGCAAGCCGATTAACAGACAAAGTGTAACAGACATTACAGACAGATAACAGTTTCTTCAATGTTTTCATTTTCTTTGTTGGGTATCCAATGGATAAGAAGATTCTTGCGTTTAGCAGACAATTGGGCTCTTAAACACTGGTCTTTAACTGCAACAATTGCAGATTTCAAGTCAGTGTTTTTTAACAGCGTGCGGTATCTCGTGGAAGGGGAGCAACCCTTCGCACTCAATTACTATTGGTCTACAAGGGATTGGAATTACCTGCGATACATTGTGGGGCAGAGACATGGACTTATAAATAATAGGATTATGCTGTTGCTGTAGCTAATGCTAATGCTGATGCTGATGCTATTAGTTAGAAGTCCATTGGAAAAGGTAACTGACTTAACCCTACCTTACATGGGCTTTTTGGCTCTTCTCATACATGGGGGGGGAGGGCTAGTAGGCCCGCGGCACTTTGGACTTCCAGTTCATCGAAATTATCAATGGTGATCTCACTGGCTGGGGTGTAACGAGTATTGCCCAGGTCGTTACCCAGGCTGAACCACTCGATAGAATCCTGTGCCAGCAAGCTTCCCGAGCAAGCAAAGACCAGCAGCCCAAGGGCGGCGGTTCTGAGACGTTGCAGGATATTTACTCTTATTGTCATTTTGCGCCTCACTGAGAAGAAATGAATTCAGGTTCACAGTGCGGGGGTATGCAGGCAGTCGATCTATTTATTTTATCTAATAAAATCAATAGAAAATGTTAACAGGAAAGGCTCTGTCGCATCATAGGCAAGGCTTGATCTTCATTACATTTTACATCACTTTATTTTACTTCTCTGTAATCAGTCAATCACAACATGAAAGCAGTCGTTCAATAGACACCAGTGTTTGTCTTTTCATTGTGCTTTTTGTCACTTCAAATAAGTTGGATGCTGAGTGGTTATGCAACACAGCATCTATTGTGCACTTCAAACTGCGACTGGTTTTATTAAATCAAGGGGGTGTATAATAAACCTTGTTTCCTCTCCCGATATCCTGTTTTCTTCAGTATTTTCATTTAACTTGTAAAAACTTCATTTTTGATCTTCTCTTTCCTTATGAAATCCCCTTGCCTTTGCATCTTCAGATGTAATATTGAATTCGTCAGTACTTTTGAAATTTGTCAGTTGCTTTAATTACCTCTTGTTATTAGCTAATTGATGGGGAACACGGATACGCGGAAAAAACAGGGATACGCGGTCACCCAGCTTGTAAGGACATCTCCTTGCCCAACAAAAATTTTACTTACAACTTTTTTAGGAAAAGAAAATTCAGTGGGAACCGCCGAGCTTTCATCTTTGCAAAATCGTCAACAAGCTGGTTGTAGTCCAAATTTTACTAAATCCTTCTCTGCAAATATCAAAAGGAGGTGACTGAGACGATCATCTCCTGTTGCAGGCCGCAAGTAGTTTTTCACTATTTCTAGGCTAGAAAACAAACGCTCATTGCTCGTTGTTGTCTCAGGAAGTGTGGCAGCAATACGAAGTACTTTAATTACTTATGAGTAGGCCACTGGTAATGTCTGAAGATGGTCAACAATGTCTAGGAAGTTTTCCGGATAAAGAAAAGCACTTTTAATATATATTTGGTTTTCAGTAAATTATAAATGACACTTAATCGATAATTCATTGTAATTTCTGTTCCTTTTGGGTTTCACTTCTTTACTGATAGGGATTTCTGTTCCTTTTAGGTTTCACTTATTTATTGATAGGGATTTCTGTTTGTTTTAAGTGTGAATCATTATTCGACTATATTTCTTGTCATCTTTGGATAAATGTTTCTATTTACTTTTCCTTAGGGAGCTTTTTCTTCAAATTCTGTATAATTTTCGGCCTTCTTGTCCTTCCGACCCTCAAAATAAGAACCTTCATCAGAAATAAGTTTCCCATCCGTGGACAGAACGAAGCCCAAGGCGGGAGTTTTATTTTGCGTTAGGTCTCAGATATGCTTGAATGGGCTACCCATGTCTTTCTTCTATGCAGCTAGTTCGATTTAATCGGCTTTCCTTGCAAAAAACTGGGTTCTGTGCAGGTGAATGAGTCTGTTCTGCACTCCATTGAAACTCTGATATGTCGTCTTGTCTCCAAGAAGTCTTGCTCTCCATCTTTGCTCAATGATTTTTGACTAATATTGTATTTCATTTGGAATCTCCAAGACCATGTTTCTAAGCAATGAATTTAATATGGAAGGTATCGACAATTAGGAATCAGTGACTGCAAAAGGAAATTGAAGATTTTATAATTATAGATGTTCGTTGGACGCATGATCAAGCAACACTGCTGTGTTTGAAGATGCATAACGATTATATAGTGATTCATATCGAGATCTTTCAAGATATTACAAAGGCAATGGTTAACCCACCTCGCTAAATCAGGTCGCCTGATGCTATGTCGCTTGATAACAGGGTGTAAATATCACTTCTGTTGTAATTTGATTGAGGTAAAGTCTAGTTTGCCTGTACTAAAATGACAAACTTAAAAGTACTCGATGGTGTTGCTAGTGTTACAAGCTCAAGTTCCGTTTATTTCCATAAAATAACAATAACAAAAACAATATCCCAAAGGGATCAATGGCCCATTATTTGGGAAACGACATAGAATAAATAAAGAATGATAAAACTTGGCATAAACATACTCAACAACGTCTAAATATAAATCTATAAGGAAAGGAAATAAACTCACTCCGCCATTATTAACCGATATTAGGAGGCATCCAGTATGAACTGATCTCGGAACGGTTGTAGTTAAATCGGTTTCAAATTCAAATTTATAAGTACAACCGTTTCGACAACCGATGTTGGTGTGAACACGGCTTGTGTAATTCAACTTTGTGTCCCGCGAGCGTTCATCTTACTTGAAAGGTTTCCGACCTCGACAATTAGCGATGCACTTTGATATCTGAATAACAATAAAGGCAACTGTGCAAATCTTGATATGAAATTTCTGATCTATATATGTCATCCACTTCATCCTCATGAACGTAGGTTAGTGGTCGATTATTAAGGTGTTTCTCGATTTCCATGATAACCTTTTCCATCTGAAGTATTGACAAATGGCTCCTGCCAAGGGTTTTATAAAGCGTTTTCTTAATCTCTTTGATAAGTCTCTCGTACATTCCACCCCACCACGGGCTTTTCCCTAAGTTAAATTTCCAGTGGATACATTGTTCAGCAAGCCAATTCTGAAGACTTTCACTTCGTCTAATGATCCTGATCCATTTGTCTGTGGCTCTAAATACAGCTCCACACAAAATCTTTATAATCATAATATAGCAATAAATAAAGTCATAGTATAAGATTAAAAGGCTTGACATATACTTTGAATGCTTAATAATAAGGACAATAACCTGCGCTTGTTTAATTGCATCATATCATGGAAGGGGGAGCGTTTTATTAATTCTAATTTCAATTGCTGGTCATTTGAGACTTAAAATCAGATTTTAAAACATAGATTAAAGAATCAACTACACACGAATAAATAAATTTTGTGTGTTTCGTAAAAATAGTAGATTCTTAATAAAATTTACCAACAATTTGCCGAACTAGAAGCAAGGAATGGCCTCGCTGATACTAACTGAAACTAGAAAACGGAGTTTTGAAAATAATATATACATCAAATAATCCGCTTTTTGGGATAATTCCAAGTATATAAAATGTCATGAAATTTGAAATTACTGATAAGAAACTACAAGCGTGAGAGAAATTTGCCTGATTTTCAAAAAAAAAGGAAGAACACCCCAATGGGGCAAGTGTTCCTGATTAAAATTGTCACCATCATCTTCGGCATATCAGAGAACCCAGTTGCAGACACTCAATCGATTATTTCTGTTTGGTGACTGTAGTATCCGTGAAACAAAAAGAATGCATGCCTGTAATCATGTGTATGCCTGTAATCATATGCATGCCTCTAATCATGTGCATGCCTGTAATCATACGCATGCCTGTAATCATATGCATGCCTGTAATCATATACATGCCTGTAATCATATGTATGCCTGTAACTATATGCCTTTAACTATATGCCTTGTGAAAGCCGGGAAGTATGTGGTATACGTGTACATTAAATTCTAACTACCTGTAGCTGAAAATTGTATGTCACTAAGCGTTACCATTGAAAGCATGTCGAAGCAGCAGTACACTTAATACCAACCCAGCCCTTATCAGTTTATTTTGGTCCTTTTCTACTTAATGCCTTGCGTTATCAGTCAGGCATTTTATTGAAAGTATTTTCACGGATCAGTAAAATGCTTAATTTTGATAACCTAGAATTTCGTCTATCCAGGCTACCTCGATCAGAAAGATAGATAGATAGATAGATAGATAGATAGATAGATAGATAGATAGATAGATAGATAGATAGATAGATAGATGCTCGAACACTGACAAATCTCCCATTTTCTAATCTCTCTCTTTCGTACATAAACCAAGAATAATCAATTTGTAGATTGTGTATTGGAGTAAAGGATAATTTTATAGATTTCTCATCCTGGTTACTAGAAATCCTATTGTATCGTCGAGAAGACGGGATTTGAAATATTAGTTTAGAAGAGAACATTAGAGAGATAGAAAATATGTCACCACCGGGGATCAAACCCGTGACCCACGCTTTTGCGGCGTGCGCTCTACCAACTGAGCTAGGTGACCTCCGATGTTGTTTAGCATTACATTGAAAATACATATCCAAAGGCAGCAAGTGTCGACTGAGTTTTCATTGACATTATGATAACTCTTGTTTTATTATTCAGGACAAAGTATGAAATATTCTGATTCTAAGATTAAATCAAAGGATTTGACAGTGAACACTGCTTTGGCTTCATTTACATTCTTTCTTGTTCTATAACATTCACTTGCATCTGAACGGCAAAAACGAATTTTCTGTTGAAAATTTAAACTGAGGTACATGCACTTTTAAGAAACATGTAAGAAACATTGTCATACGTAATAATTTCTGTTCGTTTTAAGTTTCCATGTTGCTCCTTACCGAGATATTGGGGTTTTGGTCCTTTTCTATAAAGTTAGCAATTACTTGACTTTAAGCAAACAAAAGATGGATATCAGTTTTAATCAGATGAATTAGCTAATGATTAAATTTTATGTAGGCTATCATTGCAAATCAATATTAATAGTATAGCTTCTCATTTATTATCACAACTTTTCTAATCAAAAGTAAATCTAAACCACCATTTGATCCCAAAAGCATTTTCCGATCCTACTTTTTAAAAGAAGTATGTTGTAAATTTCAAGCTGACAACAAAGAAGGCAAAAATCATAAGCGCTTGCAGGCTTGCGGTGGAGCAGTGGGTTTAAACTCAGTTTGGTTATACAAAACCCAGAGTTCGAAGTAAGTTGTAGCAGCACATTACAGGAACGAGGCAAGGACCTTAGTAGTACAGATTTCTCCTTAATATGATACAATACAGTACCATGAAGCGCTTACAATATAATCGGGATTCTGTAATATATTCGCTTCCAAGTGGATAGCTGGTGATGCGACATTTCTTATACCATTTTTTACAAAATGAATAATTTATGATGCGATATGATTGAAATGCTGTGCTGTAAGTTCTTAAAGCAAATTGAAGTATTGTATCTACCTTTGATATTATTAGTAGTCAAGGGAGAAGTATGAATAAAAAATAGCATGTATGACTAAAACAAAGTTTAACATTGTCTTAGCATTTTAGCCCTTTGAGGCTCATTCACGTATACATTATTGCGGTATCAAACACGAAGATTTGAGAAATTACCTATAATTCCAGATGACTTCAGTTTAAAACAAATAACTTAAAGATATCTATAAAATTCACTCTGCACAACCTAGTAAGCCAACACGGTATAAATATGTATAAAATATGAATTAGTTATTAAAGAATTTAATTTTTTTAATTAAAATTCAATCCCAAGTTCTTGTGTACCGGATTCTAAGCCAGGATATAATATCTTATAGCTATTATAAACCAGTTAGTCTCCCTCATTCGGGGAAGGGTTTAATCTGGGGAAATTTAGAAAGTGGGGTCCTTAAAATTTATTGTTCGTGTGAGAAGTTTTATTTTGGTACGCTGCTTGAGCTCTTGCTCCCTGCGTCTTCCTTCGACGACGTCTCCTCGGTCTTGTTTGCGGCAGACATGCTGTTCTCCTTCTCGGTCGACGACATTTGGGTGGATGCGGAAGCTGAGAATGCCGGTTTCGAGCGGCAAAGCAAAAGAAGCACGATCGTCTTCCCGCCAAAACAGCTTTTGAGGAAAATGTCGTCAGATTCCTAAAGAGATGATGAGTCGTGACAGATTCGTGGGAGCTTCCGTGACAATTTCTCGGGACATGCCGAGTCCGTCGCGGTTATTGCAGTTTTACCTATTTACAATATTTACTACTTGACAGACTTTTATAATGCTAGCAAGTCCCTTGCACTCCCTACTTCAAAAATGACAAGAGTTAAGCCACCTGAGGGCAAAGAGAGTCATCAACAAGATGACCACCAAGCGTTTGCATCACCATACTTGTAGTGCCAAAAACAACTAACAAATACGTATTTGATAAAATTCGGAACCCAGGTGTAATAATTTCCCGACAGAATTTTTTTTTTCAAAAGCTCTTTTGCACCTCATATTCGACAACTTTACCTTTTGGATTAAGGGTTAACACGTGAATCCTAATCAAAACTAATTTCAAACAGTGAAATAATTCATTAAGATAGTCCTCTCTTCTTTGAAGTATAATCGATTCATTTCCTGTTAACAAGCATCACGTTCTGTGAACATGTACGGTATTGCTGCAGGCTGGCCGGCTGTTCAAGACTTGGAATGCCTCCACAAATAGTCAAACAAAACTACATCAAAACTACATCAAATCAAATCAAATCAAATCAAATCAAATCAAATCAAATCAAATCAAATCAAATCTATCACGGTACTACAAATACATTACCCTTCTGCATGCAATTAAAGTGAGGTTGTTAACTTTTGTAGTAAAACTAGAGTGATTCAAAATGACTACAAATAGCTCAACTTTGAGTTGTAATGAATACTGTATGTTGATTCGAAGATAGAGAATATTGAGTAAGGAAATTTAATAGAATAACCTAAATACTATAAATACATTGACCGAGAGGATTGGAGATCAAATCCTGCATAGTTGAGGTCACGAATGTGCAATTTTGGAGCCTTTATGAGATGAGTAGCTAGCTACTTCACGATATCGTTTAGTCATCAAGGATAACATTTATCTTTCCAGAGGAAGCCGAATGTCCATATAGTGCTCGTTTAACTCTCTGTGAGATATTAGCTAAGGAAAAACGAAAACTTTATAACAATTTAATCAAAGCAAAAAGCACTCAAGATACCATGTTTTGGGGGATTTGCATCCCTAATATTATGTCTTGCTTTGCATAGTGAATTAAATGTAGTGTACTAGGGTATCCAAAGTAAAACCAAACCCCACCATTACACCCTAACCTCGTTAATGAGTGCTAATAACGATAACGATAACAATAATGATAATGACAACGATAACGATCATGATAATGACAGCAATAACGATAATGATAACAATTACGATAACGATAACGATTACGATAACAATAATGACAACGATAACGATAGTAACGATGGGAAGGATGATAAAGTAATGGCAGATATACTCATCTTATGCTAATGGCGATCGAAATGCAGTATATCTTTAAGGCCACAGTACACCCTACCATCAATAGAAGACTAAGATCATAAGATTTTCTGTACATCAAGATGTATCGTGTTTCTAGACCTAAGGGATTTTACTTAATAATAATTTTTAACAATACTAGTCCGTGGACTTTCAGCTGCGAGTGTTTTGTTGAAACCTGTCTGTTTTCGGAATGAAGTATGCGCGGAAAGCCCGTGGAATGTTGCATTTGTATTAGAAACGTGACGTTAGAAGTTAGTTAACGGTTTTGGTACAAAGTGTGGAAGCCCAAATATGCCCGCTTGCAACCTCACCTGACACATAACAACCTTGAAGAGGCTTGACCTTCCCAGAACCCTCCATTCCTGCCAAAAAGATTTTGTTTATGATATTTCTTTGTTTAAGTAGTGTCGTCCGTTACGTCCGCAGTTTCCCGTCTATTCAGTATTTGTTTGTAACCAATCGCGTACTTAGTTTTTCAACATTTTGTAAACTTCGATCCCTTTCTCTGCTTCTTCGTTTATAATTATGACGCCAGGTTCTGATGAGAGTCATACGGAAAAAGCTTTTGAACCTAATAACGATGAGTCGTCATTTCAGAGCAATCTTTGGATTTTGTACCACAAACAATTTATTTAAAAAGTAAAAATTATCGTTCTTTCATTCGATCGAATTTTCGTTCGATCGAATTTTCGTTCGATCGAATTTTCGTTCGATCGAATTATCGTTCTTGCATTCCTATTTCTCTAGTTATGATATGAAGATTGCAGCTCCTGGTAACAAATTCCTATTTTTCAGATGATATTGAAACTGTCAGTATTGCTTTAAGCTTTGTTACATTAAAAAAGCGGCCAATGCATTATGCATGCTAATGCATCCCTGAGAACTTCCGTGTCTTTCTGTTTCTCTTCAGAGTAAAGTCAATATGTTGTTTAGTGCCTGATGAAGGAAACTAGTTTCCCAAAGCTCGCGAGAGCCAGAGTTTAGTGTTTTATTATATATATATATATATATATATATATATATATATAAACTAAAAAATGCCTAGAGGCCAGCTCAAAAGCTTTCGGTTTTAAAACATTTTTCAAGTGTACAGTATATTTATACTGTACACTTGAAAAAGGTTTTAAAACCGAGAATTCGCGAAAGATTGACACTAAAATCTTCGCCTTAGCTTTTGAGCCTCGATGGCTCAATGGTTAAGGCGTTGCCTGTTGCAGATATACTATTCGTTTTAGGTCGGGTTTTTGTTTGTTGTTATTTTTTTCCCTCGTTGAGTTTGTAATTCTGTTGTTTTGCTTTAGTAATTAATTTAAAGTGATTATCTAAATTGTATAACAATGAGAAGAAAAAAAACCATCCGAAGTTTAAAAAAATTATTATTATTATTATTATTATTATTATTATTATTATTATTATAGGATGACGAATGGCAAAGGCAAAGAAGAAATCTTGGAAAAACTAAATTGTTTCTTACCTGCTATAGATAAGATCAGTACTTCAAAAAGTTAGTTTTCTTTTATATTTCTTTGAACATAGCAGACAGCTTGGCGGAGGTCCTTCCTAAAATACCTATTTTGTTACATGTGTCTCAATCACTGGCTAAAACTTATCCTTGTTGTTATCTGTCCTTTTGCTTCTTTTTTTATTCATTTTTACTTCACTGTGAATAGCCAGTGTGGTCTTAAAACTAAAGTTCGAGTCAATTTTTCCAAATCTAGTGAAAAGGAAAATGAAAAAGGGAAAATGAGCCATATAGTACAATAAGGGTAACAAAAATTGGAAATTTGTATTTTTTGCCAGAAGAATGATCATGAATGCGTTATCATTTGTTTTTTGTTTGTTTTTCGCAGGGTTAATCTTATCCAACCAGAGGTCCTAGAAGATCGGGAAAGGGCTCATTTGAATCGAAATTCAAAATTCTAGTGTCCTTTTTAAGTGACCAAAAAGATTAGCCTCCGTCTCAAGCCGCTTTTTCCCCCCAAAGACACCCGATCAAAATTTTGAGAAGACCATTTGGTTTAGCATAGTTTAAGGGTCCAATAACAACGCAGCGTACATTCCATGGTGCACAATGCGTTAAGAATAGCACCAAAAGCTGTTTATAGTGACACTTGCATGCTTGGAATGTCTGTATTCCGTGGTGCACAATGCGTTTAGAATAGCACCTAAAGCTTTTTTTAGTGACACTTGCATGCTTGGAATGCGTATATTCTAGGTGCACAATGCGTTTAGAATAGCACCAAAAGCTTTTTAATGACACTTGCATGCTTGGAATGCGTACATTCCATGGTGCACAATGCGTTTAGAAAAGCACCAAGAGCTAATTTTAGTTCTGACGTTAGTACTCTGAGGAATGTCAGACGAAAAAAGCTTTTAAGTACACAATGTTTTCGCTATTTCGTGCAATATACTTTTTACCAAATAAATACCTTAACCCCGGGCTATGGAAACTACCCTGGAATAAGAAATCGTATGAACGTTAAAATGAAAGGCAAGTAGATCAGAGAAGATGCTCATAACACGGTCTTGCAATGTCGCAAAAACATAATGCCTATTACCTTTACAATTTCATAAAATCAAAATTTAAGCTGAACGAACCTGTTGTTACTATCTTCTCATATTTCACTCTCAATCATCATGCCCTGTCTTTGCACCAAACTGCTATGTTTACTATCGTTTTGTTTACCTAGATATGCTCTTTGCTCTTACCACAGCACATTTCTATATTACTTTTATATTTGCTTACCTTATCTATCATGATTATTGCATTGAATTGTATTTATTCTATTCGATATAATTTGCTGCTTGAGTTCTTTTCTCATATTACACTCTCAATCATCATGCTGAGTTTTTAAACCAATCTTGTTTATCTAGATATGCTCTTTGCTATTAAACATAAAATGATGCCTTTAGTGGTGTCTAAAGTTAAGACATGACGGGGATATTGTCATTGTCTAGACCTTTTAAAAAGGAAGCCTTACCTTGTGAAAGATACTAAAGAAATAGGAACAGAAAATATGTCAGAATCAGAATGATCCAAGTTCCCACGCATTCGTGGGTGTGCATTACGATCTGTTGTAGGTAAACCTTGATACTAAAGCACGGTTTACACATGCAACTTTTCATATGCAACTTCTTGCAACTTGTTGCATAAGCCTAATGCAACCGAAATTTAAAAAAAGGAGCGGGGGAGGAGGCCTAGTTGCCGTCCGATTTTTTGGTTAATTAAAAAGGCAACTAGAACTTTTATTTTTTTACGAATGTTTTTATTGGTAAAAGATATACGTAATTTACAAATTAGCTTACGTAACGAACTTCTGTATTCTCATGTTTTTATTACGTATATGAAGGGGTCCCCCCCCTCGTCAGTACCTCGCTCTTGCCACTAAAGCTTAAATTTTGTCCTAATATCTTAAGAATGACCCCTGAATCACAAAAGCCGTAGAATAAATAGTCCATGTGGTTTATCAAAAGTTCAGGAGGTCAGTGCGGAATGTGACTGTCTCCAACCTTATCAAGGACTTCATTACTTTGGAAATATGCTGTGGGTTAGACTTCCCCGAAGTCAGTGGCACTATAATAAGCCATGTAATTCCAAAGGAATATGATCCTATGTACTTGGAAGACAATGTGCCTTTCCCCTCAAAAGTATATTATAGATCATTGAATTGCACTGTTCTGCTAGCAGGTAGAAAGTGCACTGCCTGTCATAAAGATGATGCCTGTGTGCAAAAGTGAATATATCAATATCAGTAAACGAGTTCGAATCTGTTCTATCTGATGACCCACAGGCATCAAAGGAAGAGACTTGTTAAAGGTCTTCAAGGTCAACATCACCGAGCGAATCTCTACGTCTACCGGTTCACCAAACTATAGAGAACACAAACGAAAGATCTCAAACACCACAAACTTTAAATAGCCCCAAAAATACTGAAGAAGTTCCGTCCGACCCAAATGCTTCTTCATGGGAAGTAAGTCAAAGATTCCAGAAATGGTGGGAAATTTTGATACATTCATGGTTCCCCTGTATCACTTTTGAATCTTAAAGGCAGTAAGAATTTCAATTTCCAATCAAACTTTAAACGACCACCCCTTCCATAAGAGCCTTATATGTAACAATAAGCAACATGCACAACTTGCAACATGCAACATGCAATATATAGATCTTTCTCTGTGGGCTGGGGATTCCAACCCTGGAATTACAGTTATTTGGCCTTTGAACTATTTGAACAAGCCTTGCTTACAAAATGGCTATCTCAAAATAAAAAAAAAACATGATTAAACAAATCTCAAAATTTTTCCAAGATCAGACTGTGCTTGCTTTTATTCTTCAATATAAAGACACCAGAAGATTAACTTTTTTTAAATATTTTCACAGGTAAAATTTGTGCCTTCTACCAAAACAATTGATATTTTTACATTTAGTTTTATTGCTTCTTATTTCTTCAGAAATCAAATGTTTGTTGTATTTTTTTCAAATTTGTACCTCTTCATTAATTTTTTTTTCTTCACATTCAGAGTGAATGGTTTATCCTTTAATATCAAAGTAATGGTTGAAAAAAGAAAATTGTGGACCTATAAGACTAACCAAGATCCGTTCCTTCGAAAAATTCCCTGAAGCCCGCGCTGGTATTTTTGAAAATCCTCATGTTTGAGCGTAAAACGATTTTATTTTAAGCATTGATGCCACATTTCTATCTACATAAATTATTTATTTCAAGCCTATATATATTTAAAATTTCTGTCCCTGAGCTTGCAATTTCTATGGATATGAAAATAATATATTCATTCGAAACCTTGCATAGAATTTTGCCTGTAGTATTGAAAGCTTGTGTCCCATTCTCGGTAGCTATTATTACCTGGGGGGTAACTGCCTCCCTTGCGCCCCTCCAAACAACGCCCCTGCTGGTGACATTATGTGCTGTGTAAGTAATGTAATCTTTTCATCACAGACAAGCATCCTCCGGGGGCTTGTGGCTAGTGTTATTAAAATTGATAGAAAAAAACATGTTTACAGACAGTAAAGAGCATTATTAAAACTTAATATGAATAGTATAGTTTCGTATGCGATGGGGCAGTGGCGTCGTTGTGGGGGGCAGGAAAGGGGCAGCTGTCCCCCAATAATTTGGAAAAAATTTATTTCTATAACTACAACATCTGAAAGGATTAAGTACTAGTTCTTTTTGGCGCTATTTATGTTGTAGATTATCATGCCATGCCATGCCATGCCATGCCATGCCATGCCAAAACATGCCATGCCAAAACATGCCAAAACATGCCAAAACATGCCAAAACATGCCAAAACATGCCATGCCATGTTTTGTGTCTCACACACAGAGTTTGCCACTGTCATGCAGAAACCCGTTCTCGATCGTCCATTTTTAATTACTCGGGAGCTAACTTACTCTAACTTAACATAACTGAAACTACAAGAAAACTGACATTTATTTTACGTCCTAGGTAATTCCAAACCAAGGCTTAGGAAAGCTACACTCAAACGCGAGGTTGAAAAAATTTAAAGGAGAAAAAAGGGGAAAAAATTTAAAAGGAAAAGTGTTCTTCAAGTAGGCTGTCCTGAACACTTGAAAGTGTTCTTCAAAAAATCGGGCCATATATTTGAACATTAGGGGGGGGGGTAAGTATAGCGGGTTTGCATGCCTAAGGTGTTAGTTACAATTATTCTGCATATTATATAGTAAGAATTTTTTTGCGAAATTTCAACAAATTTTGCATTTTTCACTTCAAATTTTGATACTACGAAACCGTCAGTACAAATTCAGGAAGAAAATCTTAATTTAAACATATAATAATTATGTTTTTCAAAGAAAAGTAACAAAACGGAAAGGCAACAAACTCCACTATAGGTCAACAAAATGCCAATATCGCAAAATTTTAAGAAAATTTTTTAAAATTTATTCATCATAAGACTTCCCAGTAAATTTTAGGAAAAGTCACCAAATTTCGTGTCAATCGGGCCAGGCTTTGTTTTGAAAAGTAAGTTATGAAAAAATATGCACCATAACCTGAAACCCAGCTTCCATGGGTGCCTAGGGGCATTGGCCCTGGTGACAGAAGAAATGCATATTGCATTTCTATAATATTGTAGTATTCTAAATAAATCTACAAGAAACCTTGTAGTATTCTAAATAAATACCGAATTTTTTGTGAGACCTTTCAAATCTGAATGAAAAACATCCGCCCGCCCTTAAAAGAAAAAAAAATTGTTAGAGTTTCATAACAGCCTTAGCATGTGGAGTATGATTTTACATGGGCCTGACCAATGTGGAAATCATGGTACCGTTTGTGCGCACTGTATTCGAAGCCAAACAGATCGTAAATCTGCTCGCCGAAAACGGCTTAAAGCGGGGCGAGAACAGACTGAGGCTGATCATGATGTGTGAGATTCCGGCCAATGTCCTGCTCGCCGAACAGTTTCTGGCGTATTTCGATGGATTTTCCATTGGTTCCAACGACTTGACGCAGCTCACACTCGGACTGGATCGGGACTCCAGCCTGGTGGCCGATTATTTTGACGAACGCAATCCGATCCATTTTCAACGCTCCCTTAATCTTTTAAAACATTTCATATTACCTCAATGACAGATATACATGATAGTGTTCTAGTGTTTTTGATACTCAGCAGCTTACACTTTCAGTATTTTCTTTAAAAAACGCTGCAAAATTGAAATTTTTTAGTTGGTGTATTTCGCTGAATTCCTAAGCTACCCAACATGTGCAACTTGTTTTTCGTACATATTTTCATACAAAGTTTATGATGGAGTACTTTCAATCTATCCAGAAGAAAGAAGTTGTGCTCAATAAAAAGTTAGTTTTGTGCTGTGTGGAAATTATGTTACTGCACAATTTCTTTTCGGCCCTAATCAGCAATGGCAAAATATTTGAACACTTTATAAAGCATTGCTTCAATGACCTTTACAATGAATAATACAAGGAACGAAAAACCGTATTCCTTTATCTTTCCTATTGCCTTTGATTGTAAATCAATATTGCAAGGTTTTAAACCTTAAACACAACCTCTCAGGCAAAGAGAACTACTAAAATGGAAGCAGGTTTCAGGTTTGTTACTGGAACAACACAAAAAGTACAATAGGTTTTTTTTTAAATTAAAGAAACTATTACGTATTGCGTAAATTGGTATATTGACTAGGGGCTCCTGATCTCTAACAAATCCTATTACATAACAATCAAATAAATAATGATTTGGCTGGGGCCCTGAATGTTTTTCCTGGCCTTCGTAGGTTTTTAAACTTAAGAAACAAAGACATCTTGGAGAGAACATCTCCTATTACGTAACAAGCACCCAGATCTTGAAGAAAATTTATAATATTTTCGTCTTAAGGGAATCGCGGTTAAACGTCTTCGTGATCTTTAAAGTGGACACAGGGGCACAGGCTAACACTTTACCATTAAGAACCTTTAAGCAAATGTTTCCAGGAAAGCTAGATACAGATGGTTTGCCAATATTATCATTACTTCAGCCTGCTAGCCACAAGTTAACAGCCTACAATGGTACTCCTATTCATTGTTTTGGTATAATAAACATCAGTTGCTTCTTCTCCCAGTCAGGTTGGCATCAAACCAGCCTTTTCATTGTAGATGTACCTGGCCCAGCAGTACTAGGTTTACCTACATGTGAACAGTTAAAGGTAAAAGACATAAGAAACAAGGGAATTTGGTGTAGCCTCTTTGCTGTCCTAGAAGAAAATTTACCATTTATAAGTCCACACAAATCGCTCACTGATGCTCAGAATACTTAATTTTTTTCGAAACTAAGGCCGCAGCGTCATATTCTTTCATTGTTTTCATAGATTGAGCAATTGGTATGAATCTAAATTTGTTGCCTTTGTGTAAAACTCCATTCTGACTTCCCTTGAGACTGTCAACAAATAAACGCCACTCATTCGGAGAATTTTTTTTATACTTTCTTTTTTAGTATCAAAACATTATTGTTGCACACATATTGAAGGTAAAAAAGAATTTAAAGGGTGGGAATTTGCAGACATAAGTTTGCTAGCAGAATAGAGTGGATGGCAGTGTCTCAAAGACTCCTGATGAGCAGTGAGCCCGATGTTAAAACTACCCTAGATAAACAGAAAACTCACCAGACTGGCTAACTAGTAGAGTGAATGACAGTCTCTCAATCAAAGACCCCTGATGGGCAGTGGGTCCGATATTGAAACTACCCTAAATAAACAGAAAAACCACCAAACAAGATTATGGGATCCTCTCCTTGGATGGATTGCAAGTAAAACACAAATGGCAAACCTGGGCTGGTCTCCTATAATAGAAGTCTCAAAACAAAAATAGGTACTTGTCTATTATATAAAACACACTTGAGAAGTGAAGTTTGGCAAAATATGATGAACCCCATTGGCACAGTGTTTTGTTTTGGGCAACAACCCCTTGTCCTGGAAAATATAATTACCTGTTCTTTGGTCCTTAGCAAATTCCAATTCTGAATTTGAATATCCATGGTAGGACACTATATTCTAATTGAATATCAATCTTTGTTAATCATCGTCATCATCAGCACTGCCATTAGTATCATCATAATCATGATCATCATTATTAAGCCACATGGTAAAATTAGAGTCTGTGGAGACTACAAAAAGCTTAATGCTTTGATTGAGGATGACTCCTTCAGACTCCCAAATGTTCAAGACATGTTGGCAAAGCTTGCAGATAAGAATAGCCCAAGATGTTTTTCAGCTTTAGATTTAGCAGGAGCATTCAATCAGCTTTTTTTAGATACTGAGTCTAGAAAGTTGCTCACTTGTTGATATACATAACGTCTCCAATTTTGAGAACGATGTCTTGAACAGTCCTCAAGATACGTCCTTTCAAACATTGAATCATGCCTATCAAAGACTTGTTATTTGAGCCGAATTCATGGTTTTATGAACTGAGCAAAATTAACAGTCTTTCCTTTAAGGAATTTCGAAAACTCAAAGAGCAGTTTGTCACAGTTGATATAAAACTTGAAGGCGATATTTTGTATATGGGTACGTGGTGCCAGGGTTAACACTGTGATGTAGTTATGATGGGGATTCCTGGGTTAAAAAAACTTGTTTTTTTTGTTTAATTTATTCCAGCAACCACAGTTTTTGTTTAATAACTGTAAGTTTTCTGAAACACAGGAAATACCACTAAAAAACTTCAAAAATTATGAGAAAAGCATAGATAATAGAGAGAAACCATTTACATTTTTAAACATAGTAATAAAAACTGTACTAAAAATAACTTCTTGTCAGCAAACTTTTATTAATAAAGAACACTGAAATTTGGCCATATTTGAAACCATGCCTGTAAAAAATAAAATTATGCAAAAAATAACTCTTGCATTTAAGATGATTACCAGTGGCACCATTAAAACCTGTTTTGATCATAGTGAATACAAGAGACCACAAGGAAATCCTATAAAACTGTGTAAAAAATTTAGCAGAAAGCATAAGAAGTTCAATTTCTTCATGAATCAAATTCATCCACTATGGAATTCACTCAGCAAATCTACCATGTCAACCAGATCAGTTGAAAACTCCAAGATTTGTGTTGACCATGATTAAAACAGCAAGTCATTGGAGATGCAGGGGAATGAACCAGAATTATCCAACAGAGTAATGGTTCAAAGATCATATAACAAAACTCTAGGTTTGACACACCCCCTCAGGACCCCAGTGGAAGGCATTGTAAGTTATGGTCAGGGGGTATATATGGTTCATCTGGAAGGGATGCTTGTATATACTTCAAAGAGGACTCATTTGCTTGGAAACTGACAGTTCTAGTTCACTTTTGAAGAGTCTAAAGAGATAAGAGGGCAACTAGCCACTCCACGCCCTTTCCCCCCAAATGCATCTGATAAAAATTTTGAGGTCGCCATTTTTTTAAGAATTGTTCAAATTGCAAACTATACAGCGATGTATGAATAGAAAAATCTTTACACCTTTTAGAGAACAAAAACAAAAATTTAACCAGGTCAGTAAAATAGTCTGAGGCAGCATTTCCAGTTGTTTGGATCATTCGATTTGCAGATGTCAATGTTCCTACTCAAAAAGTCAATACAGAAAGCCTCTGGTTCCATAACCTATCAAAGTGTAAACATGCTTAGAGGCATGGCCATGAAGGACACAATGTGACTAGGTTCAGAACAGCAATTCACTAAATTTTAATGCCACTACCCTGTCTTAATTCTTAAACTAATTAGTTTACATTATTAGAGGAATTTCTGCGTAAAAATTTCATCCTGTTGGTTTGACGATATTTTTTTCAAAATCATCTTAAGAAACATCTCCGATTCGATCTGATTAAAAAAAAACGATCAGCTCGCATTAAGCTTTTTCTTGTTCGGAGTATATAAACCAATTAAACATATTCAATATCATTAAATAAAGGAAAAATAAAAAAGAAAAGAAAAGAAAAGAGAGAAAGGAAAAAAAAATACCAAAATATCCCAAACTCCTGCATATTTCTAAACATGGACTAAATTAAGTTACGTTCTACCTGTCCTTTGAGAAGCAGAATTCACGAACAGCTCCTCCCAAGACTTATAACATATGTTGAAGTGGGGTGTTTCAGCCATGATTAAAAACATCCACGTGGTATTTCCCTTGAAATTGAGTCCTGGGCACGCGCCATAATTTCCAATCCCTGCTTAATCTACCTCCGTCACGGTTGCCTTACCCTTCAGATTGCAAGTAATTGTCTATATAAATTATAATGATAAATTAAAACAAAGGCAGACGTGCCATATGAGCTCTTGGGTCTTGGCTCTTCCGACCTCGTCACAAGTGCCATATGAGCTCATATCTCTTGTTTCTTTTGTGTTAATTTCTTTTAAAGATCTTATATACACTAGTTTCTGACCGTTTGAAGTTTAGTTCTTTACTTTCTTTTGTTTGCAGCTATTTTCTTATTTTATAGGTTTTCTTAGTTTTTATTCCCTTTATTAAGTAAAAAAAAACAGTACTGAAAAATATTTGTTATCAAATATTTCTTTATTATTTATTTATTCATCCAATAGCTTGTACCTAAAGATATAGCTGTTAAATATTCATAGGTATTATGAATATGGTGGCTACAATAGACCATTTTGGAAATTCTTTGCAAATTATGGCGCATATTGCACTCTGGGATTGTCTGGAGAATGATTGCTTTCAGTCTTACTTGAAAACAGTCATCAGCAAAGGGCTACCATTTGTAATTTCCGCAATTTAAACTGTTAGTGCTTGCTTTATCAAGGGAGACAAAGACTTCTGTGCAGTTAATGGATGTAGTAACAACAGAAGTAAACCTAAACAGTAACAATTGCCGTAAAAAAACTCGCGCGCTAGTCCGGCAAGCCTAGAACGCGCTTGGCGATGATGTTCATCTGAACTTCATTGGTGCCACCGTATATGGTCACGGCGCGATCGCGTAACCACGAGCGTGTAGATTCCAACTCATCTTCAGAGAACTCGCCACCTTCCCAGCCGAGACCAGCTGTACCGCGGATTTCGGATTTGAGCTGAGAGGCATCTTTAGCCAGGGTCGAACCCACGAGTTTGAAGATGGAAGTGGCAGCCCCTGGAGCGCCGCTGACCTTGCTCCGCTCTAAGGGTCCAGTGTATAGCGATTAGCTATAGGTCGAGATGCCACCGTCTCTCCTTACATGCTAGGGTTTGAGATTGGTCGTCTCTGGCTTCTATATGATTATTATATCAGCCTTTTACATCATACAGATATATTCAGGACCATGTACGGCTTTTTCATTGTTTTCTCTTTCTCCATTTTAACATGTTGTGAGTCTTATAGTACCTTCGCTTGCTTCATATGAATATATCCTTCCATTGACTTCTGCAAGGTTTGTGTAGACTAAGAGAGATTCAGTTCGGTTAAGGTAGTATATGAGGTTAGAGCTGGTTTTGTATAAAATCAGGAGTTAAGCAAGGTTGTGTTCTATCCCCCTTTATATAGATTTTTTTTATGTACTTTGTCTTAAGGAGCACAGGAAGGGCGATGAGAGAACACGGAAAAAATGGGAAAGAAAGACTTTCCTGGACTTAGATTATGCTGATGATTTAAGCATCCTAGATGAAAGTTTTCGAGTTTTAGAGGTTTTCAAGTTCAGGGTGCTATTATATGTTTGAAAATTAATGTTAAGAAGATTAAGCTTCGGTTGTTCTTGTCCTCGTGTAGCCGTTACAACCCGATAATCGCCGTCTATATCTTTCATACTCTAACTTGTCACCTGTTGCATTTGTTAACTTACGCAGTCGCTTCAACAATATGACGGTTTACCCATGGTGTAACTGGTCTTCCATTTTATATTCCTGTCTTCTCTTCTTTGTCTCCTTTTCTATGACTTTTGAGACAATTTAAGCCTGGTTCACATAAGAGTAAAACCCGTCGCTAGGTTTGAGAGGAGGAGCAAGCAAGGAGATCGTTTAATTTACCCCTTGAAAAAGATTTCAATTTTGGAGTACCCCGTACAAAAATTTAAAGAAAAAAGACAATGAAAACAACACTCTGACTTGGGTACATTTTCAAACGTTATTTCAAATTAACAGAACATTTTGCATTGTTAATTTTTTAATTCTTATGATCATTTATGAAGAGAAAACTTACTAGGTACATTTATTAATAGCAAAATGATTACTTCTCAGTGAGATCTGAGCTTGGATCTTCTTGCTGAGATTTTTAAAATCTAGAGTAAATGTTGAAAAGAAGAGCCTTGCACATGCTCCTCATCGTTCCATTGTCTTGTGTGTGAAAGCTGATCTCTTGCTAAATTCGAAGAAAGAGTGTCCAACGATACCAGTAAAAACTGAGCAGAATCTAGAATACGTAATCCTCCGATTTCGAAAGAAATATAATTTTCCATGTTGTTTGTGATGCACGATATTTTACCATGGTATGGCTTGTACCCTTGGAGGATCAGATGACTATCATAACCTCGGAGATTGTGTAGTACAACAGGGATCTTCATACGCTTTGGATCTATGCGATAGTTGATCCATACCGCTGTAACGTGCCGACCTCAGATAGCGTTTATATTCGGTTTTTGTTTTACGTTAAGGATCAGCCAAACACCTAAAACTTGGCCGACCACATTTTTTCCATATCAGGAGCCATAGTTTCGCTATATTTTTTATCAACTTTAAACAAGGGTCCATTGACCAGATAGGTTTTTTTTTTTTTTTTTTTTTTTTTTTACGAATACGTTGCCGAGGTACGGCAGCTTCTTCTGCCTTTTCCATACACATCTTAACAGTCAATATCGTCTTTGCATTCGTAAGGCAATATGAAGGATATTTGGGGTCTTGGCGCATATATTGACGAATTGAGGGTATGGTGGTGTGATGTAGGATAGTTTAATGAGGCTTGGTTGCCCCCATAGCATCTTAAGGTGGTTAACACCCCCTACCCTCAACTTCTCTCATTACACATCAACTTATGTAGAAAAGTATGGGAAGACAATCTTTTATTTCTTACAGTCTAACATGTATGGACACTCCAAGATAACCGTGACTGGCAGAGCAGTGAATCTGAGTGAATGTGAGGGTACCTGCATTTTATAGCATCTTGGGAGCGATGGGATGGGAATGCTTAGAATTAAAGTGTATTTGTAGTTATAAGAACCATAATTTCAAGTTTCTGCCTAATATTTCAAAGTGATTGCAGTTCTTTTCCTAATAAAGTACATCTTATTGTTTCCTTAAAAACTTTATAAAGTCAAAATGTCACTGACCCAAATAGTCGCATTTTGTTTGGTTTTGATCAAAAAAGTCGCCAAAAAAGGCTGATGACAAAAAAGCAATCTTTTTTACCATTTTTCAGCGGTAAAAAAGATGATGGAAGTCAAAATTCTACGCAGCATTCACCAGCGATAACAAAATTGCTGACTACGATACACAAAGACTTGTTGTCTCTGGTAAGGTCGATAGTTGGAAACTGGGTGCAATTTTCCATCGTCAAGAGCCTTCTGTTGGCGGAGAAACTAAATCTGGCGCGACAGTAAGTGCTCAGTACTCTATTGATAACTGGAAATTAAAGACACAATATCAAGCCCTGGAAGATGACGACAGCATTTCTCTTGGTGCGGATTATAAGTTAGGCAAAAATACGAAATTGTTTGCTGCGACAGTTTCTTCCTGCGACAGTTTCTTCCCGCGACAGTTTCTTCCTTTAAAGTATGCAGCAACCCACGGCGCTTAAATGTTTTGCCATCATAGTCACGTCCCAATTTTGCATCTTGCTATGGTAAATCACAAAGAAGTTTACGTCTTGCTCAAGGATATTAGGAGACAACCTGAGCTTGTACCTCTGAATCTCTTGACTCGGGAGTAAGACAGTTGGTCGAATTACTCTGCCTCAGCCACGACACATACAAATTGTGACATTCTGAAGAACAAAGGGCATATCATGTTCCGTTCCGTAGTTCGATTTGCTGATAAGCTTCAATACAGCTGCATTCAAGTTCACTGTTAACACTTATAGGGGTTAGGAGAGTCTGTCGAATTTATTAGATTACCTTAGAAACTACTTTTAGAAACAGCACATTCTGTTGCCTTTTTCGCAGCGATAACACAAACATCCTTGCTATCGTGCGACATGATACCGGCCAGTCTCAAAACGAACAATGTAGTCTAGGTTGTTAATCATTTCTGTTGGCCTTCGAAATCGGTGTCTGCTGTGTCTCCTAAGGCTGTAAGTTTTTTTTGTGTTCTTTAGCCAAATAAAAGTTAGTATTCATATAATGATAGAAAGTATCCAGAAATATAAGGAGAGTATGGCTAATTTTATTTGCAAAAAAGAATATTTCCATCTATATTTAAGGGACCAAGGACATTAAAAGTTAATAAAAAAATAAATTCTCCTGGACCCATCTTAAATCTATTATGCCTGAGACCTTCGGTTTTCTATGATTATCTTCTTTTTCGTTTTTTAAATTCTGAAATTTATAGGACAGCACCACATTTTAGCGTAAAGAGAGGGGCGGTGAGGAGGTGACGGACTCTGTCTTATACGCAATAATTTCTTTTCGTTTTAAGTTTTAATTTCACTCCTTACTCTTAGTTAAAAAAAACTCGTTTTTCTTATTTAATTAAATAAAAAAAAACAAGTTTTTTAAATGAAAGCAAGGAGCGACATTGAAACTTAAAACGAACAGAAATTACTCCATATATGAAAGGGACTTTTCCTTCTCAACGCCCCGCTCTTTACGCTAGAGTTTGACTCTTTCTCTTAACTCTACATTTTAATTGTAGCCTTTGCATACTTGATGCATCGTTAAAGTATAAAAAGTGCTAGAGTAGAAAGGTTAAAATGGAATCAGAAAATTGCTGCTCTAAGATTGAAATTTTTGCTGATATGTTAGAGTTGTTCTGATCAAAATGACAAAGTGGGGCTTTTCTCTGATAGATTAAAATTGCTTTAAACGAGAAAGCAAAGTGGTAAAAGTAAAAAGTTCTTGACGGCCAACCTCACAAACACTCAGCTCTTCGAGTCTAATGTTTTACCACTATGGCTGTATCTACAATTAGCCCGGCACACACTTCCAGTTCTGTTCACAGATTGATTGCCTTTAACCTTTTGTGTTGTCGTTTCTTTCTCTATGTTCTTTTACCTTGGAGTAAGCTGAGCCCTCTGTCCTTCCACTCCTCGGCTACAAATTCCTGAGGCTCATTTTACACAAATTGCCTCCTGGATAAATTGAACTGCTCCCTATTGACTGCTGTTGCCCCTCACAACAAGAGAACTACATACCATTTGCAACAGGACAACAAAGAAAGCGATGACAGAAGCATTGTTAGGACAGAGGCGAGCAACAACTATCTATGCCAGCGAAGCGCTGACCGAAGAGAGTTTGCGCGAGTTTTTGTTACCGCGGTTGGCCAAGTTCAAGATTCCGCGTTACTTCAGCTTTGTGGATGAAAACCTGCCACGCATTGCTTCCGGCAAAATATTTAAACGCAAGCTTCGCGACGACACGGTCGCTGCTTTCACGCAGACGTAAGCTAGGCGCTCCAGCCACATGGCTGTGGCTCAGCCCGTGACGTTCCCTGTGTTTTTTGGATAATCGCTGTAGGGCGGACCAGTATCGCTTTGAGGTTTCCTTACCACTTCTTTAAAAATAAGGCTGGGCTATAAAGAAACCTTTCGTGAAACTGATGTAAAAGTACCGTTAAATGTCAACACTTCCAGAACCAGCCAAGAGCCTAGGCAGTCCATTCAAATTGGCAATCAATTGCCGAAAGCTGATCATGCATGGTCATTCTTGTCACTGACAATGTCGAAAGTGACCCATTTAGAGAGCAGAGTAACATGTATCAAAAGTGCAGACCAACAGCTGCTGAGACATTATCTTGGACTATCTGACACATGGTTGCAAGCAAATGATACGTTAATGACCACATAAAAATGAACATGAGAGAAACCATAGAAACAAAATACGGTAAATTTTACTTATAAAGGCTACAGAGTACATCATAATACTTTTAATAATAATAATAATTACAGGCATAATGAATTTACATGGTATGATATACGTTTTCACCAAACTAGAAGCTCTGGATTTGACCAATTACACTTTCTTTTACAAAATATGAAATACGTCGACCTTATTACACATGATATCATTTTGAATAACAAATAATTTCGATTTTCTCTGATGAAAAACGACATGCACCGCTGATGTAAAAAGCAAGTTTATATAAAGCGAGGCTGGACTAAGCTTGCTTTAACCCCCTACCCCCCTTACACTTTAGCAGTCTCTCAATCAGAGACCCGCGACGTCTGTTGGGCTCGACACTGAAACTACCGGTCACGAAGCTGTCCCTCTAAGAGAGAGGGGGGTAGGATTCCCAAAACATGAAAGGGGGGTGGTCATAAGTTTCATCATTCTCCGGAAATAATCCTAACAATAGAATCCATTCAATTTTATATCATAAGTTTCAACCCTCCCTTTTGACTTCTTTTTTAATGGCTTTCATTTGCTACATCTCCAATTTAAGACATTGACACTCAGGGAATATATCATTGTGTATATACGTTGGAACATAATAGTCAAACAAGGTCTCTATGAAATTAATATCCGTAGCCATAGCCTCTAAATAACAAACAATATCAATAGCTACTTTATTTAAACACTGGCTTTGAGTTTTGATATATAACCAGAAAGGTCTGGAGGGACATACTTAAACTGCAACATCACAATATGTTACATTTTGAGGATAGAATGCATCTTTGTTGAACGCCTTATTTAATTCTCTGTATTCTCCCAGTATATGTTTCTTATAAACCTGAGACCGTAACTGGCGACACCTTACTAATCTTCATCATCATCATCATCATCATCATCATCATCATCATCATATCATCATCATCATCCCTATCATGTATACCGAATTGGCCATATTTTCTCTTTCTATGTTGTTACATTGGACATCACTAATGTCTCTTTGCCTAAGATCTCATCACTATCACGCATAGTAGAATTTTAGTGTAATTCTAAAATAAGCCTCAAATGAGGCTTATTAAATAAATATAGAATACAGATCTCGCCCCGCTGCTCGCGGGGCTCATGGACTAATACGCTTCGCTCTATAGGTAATGTTGCCTGTAAGCAAGCCCACTTTACGCATTTTTAATTTGTCCCATGGAGGAGGAGGGTCACTCAGAAATGGATGCGCTTCTAGAATTAGCATTTCTAAGTGCTCTAAACATGTACCTATACCATAATATTTGTATAATAGTAAAATCTTGGTAAAAGTTTGTCTTAGCTTTCTAAGGAGCAGCAAAAACCTGCGATCAATGATAGGAATACCTGTCACCTGCTTGATAGCACAAGGACTCGGTATGATACCTTGCACTGATTTTTTTTCATTTCTGCTCTTCGTTCTTTCTTTTCCCCTCTACATTTTCTCTTCCATCTTTCTTCCTTGATTTCTTGCCTTTTCCCCTCTACATTTTCTGCTCTACATTTTCCCGCTTTCCCCTTTCTTTCTTTCTTTCTTTCTTTCTTTCTTTCTTTCTTTCTTTCTTTCTTTCTTTCTTTCTTTCTTTCTTTCTTTCTCAGGAGTGCAACTAGAGGGGGGAGGGAGGGGAGGCCTCCCTTGCCCTGATTGTTCTACCGAAAATTGTGCCCTCGTCTTAAGCACAACTAGAAGGAAGGCCTTTCCCTTGAACGCAAGACGCTAACAGTTGGTGTTCATTTTTATGAGCCTCGTGATTCTTCAAAAATCAGCGTTTTGACCCTCTAATAATTCTCGTGTCGATTCTTAAATTTTTATGCTATGAATCTATTTAATTTTTTTTAGAAATTAAGCTGTTAATTGTTGGTAGAGAAAAAGGTTTCATTTCACATTAGTTTATAAATGACTTTAGCTTTTAAATACGTGCCACGGGTGTGTCGACATTTACGTAGGGAATATGGATTGCTGCATTCTAAAGAAGCTCAAAGAAGGTGATGTGATGGAGAATAGCGAAACGACGTTTGGATGTTCCAAAAGCAACTTAAGGTGATTGGGATGAGTCAGGGGGAGGGGAATTTTATCCAGTTCATTTTCATAGTACAGGATCCCTTTCTTCGGACACTTTTGGCAAAAAAAATCATCCTTTCCTTAACTCAGCCCATTGGTAAAGATAGACCAATATTGACAGATTGGTAAAGATTTTGTTCATGTTAGCTTATATTACTGTTTTCTTTATGCTAGTCCTCACTCGGTCAAGACACATTGGGCTCTTCTGGTTTTTGGTCAATAATCTAGTACCATCGATTTCTTAGCTTTTCTATGGTTGATTACTGTTCCTTTATTTGTTATCTAAATTCTATTTATATGTAAAAATGGCCTGAAGACTTAACTTCAGGTTTACTTTTATAAGGAGTTTTTTTGTGCTGTCACCTAATATATACATCAGTTGGATCGAAATACCCCAGTTCATACAAGGGTTGCCAAAACGATGAAAGTAGCTGTAAGTACTTTCATGCTTAACCAATGCATTCATCGACGAATAGAAGCCAAGTGGTTAGCGACTAATGAGTGAAACGCATACAGGCAGCTCTGTCCTTGCGGCCAGCTTACTTTTAAGGGCAGCTTTGAAATGCGGGCGCAAAATAAAAGTCCCAGCAAAAATTTGTAGTAAACTCTGCATTTAACGGGCAGCTTTGAATTGCGAACTACGGGCAGTGATCGGTAGCTGGTAGTAGTTGTAGATAGTTAGGGGATAGGTAGATAGCTGGTAGTAGTTGTAGATAGTTAGGGGATAGGTAGGTAGGTAGCTGGTAGTAGTTGTAGATAGTTAGAGGATAGGTAGGTGGCTGATTGTAGGTAGTTAGGGGATAGGTAGGGAGCTGGTAGTAGTTGTACATAGTTAGGGGATAGGTAGGTAGCTGGTAGTAGTTGTAGATAGTTAGGGGATAGGTAGGTAGCTGGTAGTAGTTGTACATAGGCAGGGGTAGTTGTAATTCAGGTTAGAAATCTTACAGATTATAACTGAGATCCAATTACTAATATTCATCTTCTAACAGTAGGTGGGACTAGGCGTATTTATTGGTATATTTCTACAGTTCCTTTCTGGTCGCCACTTGAGTACCGTTCTGGGGAGTATATTTCTTTAAATTTCAATGCTTTCTTCATTTTGCCAATCTAAAATTTTGCAAAATGGATTGTACTGAAAAAAAATCTTACAGATTATAACTGAGATCCAATTACTAATATTCATCTTCTAACAGTAGGTGGGACTAGGCGTATTTATTGAGAAATTGAAACGAAATTTGCCCATTAATTTTGACAGAATTAATCCTTATATGAAGGGTTACCCCCTCCTCAATACCTTGCTCTTTACGCTAAAAATGTTAGCATTAAAAAAAAAAATTCTATTCTAACTAAATGGCCCCCGTGTTTTGGTAGCCATTCTTAAAAAAATTGGGACAAACTGTCAAACCCTAGCGTAAAAAGCAGGGCATTGAGGAGGGGGCATCCCTTCATATATGGAATAATTTCTGTTCGTTTTTCAAATAGTGCTGGTAAATCTGGAAGCAGAACATGGATGTGTCGTATATTTCGAATATTGTGGATAAACATTGCATATTTGAAATTTGGAGGCTGTCAGTCGAATGCCGTGTTGATCTCGTTTGTTTTGGTCAAGTTGATGTGATTCATACCACAACTTCACCAGTTATGGCTTCGAAGACATCGAATGAAGACATTTCGCCAAGGATTTGCTGCAATCCTTTGTAGTTGTCTAGTTGTCTCCGTAATGGATACCCACGGGAAGCAATGTTTATTTTGCAGTTGGGGAATGGACAACTTCGGCTCAAATAAACACGCATCCGTGATCTGCCTTCTGGCAAAAGATACAAAATTCCACATTTTTGTAGATAGGAGCTTGAAACCTCTACTACAGGGTTCTCTGATAAGCTGAATCTGATGGTGTGATTTTCGTTAAGATTATATGACTTTTAGGGGGTGTTTGTCCCTATTTTCTAAAATAAGGCCAATTTTCTCAGGCTCGTAACATTCGATGGGTAGGATTAAACTTGATGAAACTTATATATTTAAAATCAGCATTAAAATGCGATTCTTTTGATGTAGCTATTACCGAAAAATTGGAGGGCAACTAGGCCTCCTTCCCCACCCCTTATTTCTCAAAATCATCTGATCAAAACTAAGAGAACGTCATTTATCCAAAAAAAAGAATTAATATGCAAATTTTACGCTCTTTACGCTAAAGTTTGACTCTTTGCCACAATCCTACTTTTTAAAACAATTAGAAACTTTAGCGTAAAGAGCGAGGGATTGCAGAGGGGACAACCCATTTCATATACGGAGTAATTTCTGTTTGTTTTAAGTTTTAATGTCGCTCCTTACTTTCAGCTAAGTGGTGACTGACTACGCCTAAGATTTACTGATGTAATAACATGGACCCGAGAGGTCTGGGACTAGCCCTTCTAACATGTGCCGTCCAGACGTTTCTGTAGTTCTTTTGTCATAGTCCATGTTTCAGAGCCATAAAGCAGTATACTTTGAACGACTGCTTGGAAGAAGTACACTTAGTTTTAGGTAAAAGTTGCAAAAGGAAGGCAATCAGCATTGCACGTCGTGGCAATCAGGGCCTACAAAAACCAGCGAGGACCCCAGGATGGTTGCTCGCCTCTTAGGTACCAAAATATACCAAAATCTTCATATAGAAAAATAGAGTATGTTAACATCGGAGGTCACCTAGCTCAGTTGGTAGAATGCACTCCGCGAAAGCGTGGCTCACGGGTTCGATCCCCGGTGCTGACATGCTTTTCTATTTCTCTAGTGTTCTTTTCAAAACTAAAATTTTCATTCTACTTGTTCTAAATAAGAAAATTATCAGCAAAAAGGATTACTTGGGAGCCATGGTGGCAACTAAGACCCTGCCCCGTATCTGTGGGCCCTTTTTCTTGTGAGATCTATATTGGTAGTCGTCGCACTATTGGTAGTCGTTGTCGTGTTGATAGTCGTCTTCGTATTGGTAGTCGTTGTTGTATTGGTAGTTATCGTCGTCTTGGTAGTATTGGTCGTATTGATAGTCGTCTTCGTATTGGTAGTCGTTGTCGTATTGATAGTTGTCGTCGTCTTGGTAATAGTCGTCGTATTGGAAGTCGTCGTCTTATTGGTAGTCGTCGTCTTATTGGTAGTCGTCGTCCTACTGGTAGTCGTCGTCCTATTAGTAGTGGTAGTCCTATTGGTAGTCCCTAATCTTTTAGGACCATTATTTTGATACAATCATCCCTGGTGAAAAAAAATAAATGAAAATAAACACGCATGCGTAATCGTTTTTCTGGCTAAAATAGCAAAAACCACATTTTTGCAAATAAAAACTTGAAACTTCCTTAGTAGGGTTCTCTGGTACACTCAATGTGACAGTGTGATTTGCATTAAGATTTCTTTAATTTTAATGGGTGCTTCCCCCTATTTCAAAAACCGGGAAAATTTTCTCAGGCTCGTGACTTTTGATGGGTTACCCCAAACTTGGGTGCCCAAAGCTTCCAAAACAGGCTAATAAGGCATATTTGACATAGTTTGCATACAATAGATGCGTACATTCCATGTTGCAGAAAGCGTTCAAAATCGGCTAAAAATGCATATTTGACATAGTTTGCATACACTAGATGCGTACATTCCATGGTACACAAAGCTTTCAAAGTAGGCTAACAAGGCATATTTGACATAGTTTGTGTTCACTAGATGAGTACATTTCATGGTGCATAAGGCAGTCAAAATAGGCTAATAAGGCATACTTTACTTAGTTGGGAATCAATGTTGGAATTATCTAGTTTTCCAGTTTTTACTGATACTTTTTTCGTAAATCGTTTGCTCCACAGGTATGCAATTAGGGAGACGGATAATTTTGTTGTTGATACCGAGACCCCCCATGTCCATGCTTTGAAATTAGGTATTTAGCTCCGGCTTTTTAGAATGATATCCCAGCTGGCATTCGAGAGGCTGAACACATTGGGACGTTTAAAGTAAAGTTTAAGGAACATTTATTGGGAGAGGGTAGTTAAATTTTTTTCTATTTAAATTTCGGTATTATGTTGTCTTTGATTGTAGCATTTATTAGTTTCATTTATTCTATTGTTTTTTTTTTCTTCCTTTGTAGTGTTAGTTTGTAGACATTTAGCAGTGAAATACTTGTAAAGGTATTAACAGTAGGTATTAATATGTAAAGTACATATTAACTTGTAAAGGTATACAACTAGAAGACTGTTTTGATGTTAATATTTGATATTTATACCCGATTGTTGTCTTTGATTGTAGCATTTATTAGTTTCATTTATTCTATTGTTTTTTTTTTCTTCCTTTGTAGTGTTAGTTGTTATTATTTTACACTCATTTAATGCACTTTCAATTTTGAATTTATTCAATTATATTTACTCGAACTGACAGCCATGTATCATTATTTGACGAATTTGACAGCTATGTATCATTATTTTATGTGGTTGTTATGTATTGGACCCCTCTCACCTTACTTAGCACCATTTTTTTAAAGATAATTCATCCTTAGACCTTCTTCTATATTCCACCCCTCAATTTCAAGATTTGGCTGTATTTCTCAGGGTCAGAAGAAGATCATCGAATTTGGTAAGTTTCTATCATTCTAGTGCCTTTTTTAAGTGACCAAAAATTAGAGGGCACCTAGGCCCCCTCCCACGCTCATTTTTAACTGAAGTCAACGGATCAAAATTTTACATAGCCATTTTCTTCAGCATAGTCGAAAAATCTAATAACTATGTCTTTGGGGATGACTTAATCCCCCCACAGTCCCCGGGGAGGGGTTGCAAGTTACAAACTTTGACCATTGTTTGCATATGGTAATAGTTAGTGGAAAGTGCACAGACGTTTTCAGGGGGGACTTTTTTCGAGTTGGAGTGGGGGTTGACATAGTTTGCATACACTAGATGCGTACATTCCATGGTGCACAAAGCGTTCAAAGTACGCTAATAAGGCAAATTTCACAAAGTTTGCATACACTAGATGCGTACATTCCATGGTGCACAAAGGGTTGAAAATACGCTAATAAGGCATATTTGACATAGTTTGCATACACTAGATGCGTTCATACCATGTTGCACAAAGCAAACAAAGTACGCTAATAAGGCATATTTGACATAGTTTGCATACAATAGATGCGTACATTCCATGGTGCACAAAGCGTTCATGCTAGTTGGTGTTCAATTATGAATGATAAAGTCTTCACAACAGTGTTTTTGTCCTTGAGAAATATTTTATGCTTCAAACATCAAGTCTTCTTGATGGAAGTTGTATAATTGCTCAAAGCTAAAATTTTGCACTTTAAAATATTTGAACATTTTGATTTTTGAAAAAGAAAATATAATTAATACAAAATAAACCATTGAGTAAAAACGGATAGCAAGTTTTCACAAAATGTGCTTGAGCGAATCTTTAGAAACAATTCCTTTGCCAAATTCACATTTTGGGGGTGGATTAGATAATAAACTAAACGTTTCTAATTAAAAGTTAGTTCTTCTTGTGGATTCGAGTGATTATCCCTCCTCCGTATTATGGTTTGGCATTTGGAGGGGATGCCTTTTTAAGTTAATTTTTTTAATAAGTGATATAGGACAAAATAATTAAAAAAAATTAGATAACTTGAAAATTAAAAGGCCCTTCAATAAGTTCTTCATGTTTCATATTGTTAGTTTATTTTTCAATTTGTCCTGCATAGTTCTTAGGAACAATCTTGGGAGAATTATACCCCATTTAATGGAAGTGCACCCACAGAAGGTTTTAGTTAGATAATTTTGACCAAGTTTTGATTTGTTTGCAGTTATTACAGGGTTGGTTAAATCGCCTGCTATTTTGCAATTGTTCTTCTTATGTGGCTTCAGTTATCAATAAATTCAATGTCTTTCTCATATTGTCTGTAGCTATGAAATAGGTTGGCAGAGTTTCTACTGTTGTTTCTGTGAAAATTTCTGGTTTTAATGCCAACTCTATTAACTGATGACTTGTTTCATTTTTATTGTTTATTCAAAAGTTCCTGTAGTTCAACTAGCTGAAGGTGTTTTTGGCCCATTTCGACCTGGAATTCCTGCTGAGGTTCCTCTTTGGGTTGCTGTCAATCTTCGACAAAGAAATAAATGTAAATTATTACCTCCTGATTGGATGTCAGTTGAACAACTAAGGACTATTAAAGAAGAAGAAATCGCAGCTACTGGATTTACAAAAATGCCATCAGAAAATTATTTCGAAGTGACTCACATTCTCCTTACCAATGGACTTAGTGATTTCGATGATGCTGATGAAATGAGAGGCCTTGTTCGCTACAGTTCAAGAACTTTGAGTATCAACCCCCGCATCTTATCGGCTGTAGATGTGGAGAGACAAAGATCCCCATGACAAGATCAAAGTGGTTAAACTGGCGATAACATCCTCAAATGGGGCTATTCAGCATCTGCAGACTGCATCTTTAGAGCTGAGATCCTGACCATGGAGCACATTATGTCATCTTGACCATGGGAACCATGTTGCACAGACAATGATCTAAGAGTCGTAAATGGCACTGTATGCAGCTGGCTAGAGAGCTGGAGCGGCAAAATATTTACTGAAATAACATCCTGTATCCGAGTAAGCTATTTTAACTGGGTTCTTTATCTGTTCGGCATCTACATCGGGGGCATATCGTTTTGAAGAAAAGTATTATAAAGGCATGGTCTTCGTTCAGCGTTCAGCGTTAGTACTCTTAGGTGCCTAATAGACATCCCCCCGCTAATTAAGTTTTCAAAAATTTCCACCCAGGACATTCTTGTTCTACCCCCCCCCCCCCCCCCCCCCCTTCTTCTCTCCTCCCCCCCCCTCCCCCTCCTCCACCCCCCCTTACCCTGGTAAGCATACATAATTCAAGCATCTACAGTTTTCTTTAGTATCTTTCTATTCTATCTTTTATTCTACCTTTAGCATCTTTGCCTTTTTTGTTACTATATGGCTAATTTTTCAGTTTTCACAGTCATTTTTACTTGATTTAGGAAAACTGGCTCCAATTTCGTCCCCTCCCCCCACCCAAGATTTTGACGAAATTACACCACAGCCCAAAAGTGGTTTAATAGTAATCCCAAAAAGTCTTAATTTAAAATGAAGTAATATAATAGAATCCTATTTCAAAGAGCATCAGCGCAAGGAAAAAATTCATATGGCTTGCATTTTAGCCAATGGTAACAAACGAACTTTTACGAGCAGGAGAAAAAATTAAATATAGTTCATGAGTCACTATTCAAAAGTTTTCGGATACGACAAGTATACTAATTAAGTAAATCTGTTTTTAAGTCAGTTTTAAATTCGTTCAATTTTCTTTCACCGAAATGCAGCAGTACCTTTTCTTCTTGGGGTTAATATCAGCTAATAAATAATGTCTAATTAAAAAATAAAAAAGTTAAAAAATAGAAATATTCTCAATTCTTGCTCCTTTTTTATTTGTCAATATGCATATTTTTTGCTGGGATACGTTTGGGATATGTACAAGAGCATTTAAATGAATTTATATTCATTGAACATAATCAACATCGTAATTGAAAATATTTGAATAACATTGTTCAATAAGTTCGATGAATTTACATTTTAGCTGCGTTTTAGAAAGGATGTCGATAGCGCTAGATTCAAAATAATGAACTTAACGAAACTTTAAAGACTAAGTATATTATGGTTGTTTAGGATAACTTTCCTCTTGAAAATGGAAATTAATAGAGTTCAACCTAATTCACAGGCTGGCTTTGGTAAGGGGCGTACTACTGTAGACTATATAATCCAGCTTGAGGCACTACAAGAAATGCCATAGATAGTGGTGAGATCATGATAACTGCCATAGTTGACTTTGAATTAGCTTTTGACCATGTTTGTAAGTATTTCATTTGTCAAATTCTATAAGGGATAAATTTCCCAGATGGAGTCATTAAGTTCCTCTTCAATTATCTATCTGGTAGAAGCTACCAAGTCCAAGTGCAAAATGAGCTCTCAATTCACTGATGGCACGTCCCTGCAATCAATAAGAGTTTTATAGATGGGTAATTTAGTATCTTGATTGATGAGATCAAAGCTTAACTGTGAATACAATTTTCAGAGCAACTGATGTCAACAATCCCAAATCCTGAACTAAACAATGAAACCATTTTCTGCTACTCCAGTTGGACTTCTAAGCCTATCGTGGGCGTTAACTTTCAAGTCACGTGGCGCAGAGAGGCTGGTCTCCAATTGCGTAGAGCTGGATGTCGATGTCCACCGGTGGATGATTGGGATTTTAATAGTCTTGTATCGACAAGGATTTATTCTCAATATTCAACGGTTGAAGAGCATATTGCGTCAACCACGCCTCAAAATCAATTTTTGACATAGGTTTACCTAAAAAGTAGCCTTGACCAAAGTCACAATTCATTGTGGCTAAGGTCTCTAATTGTAGTTGTGTTTCTATACCTTCGGCGATCACTTTTATACCTAAATTATGCGACATGATAATGATCGCATTAACCAGTTGTTGCACTTGCTCACTGGTATTCATATCGAAAATAAAACTTTGATTTGTAATTCTAACATTTATCAAACCTTAAATCCGATCAATGGTTATTTACACTTGTCTGCACTTCCCGTCTATCAATCTGTGTTTCAATATCTTTTGTTGTATCATTTTGCCAATTTTTGTGTCTTTGAATAAAGAGGGATAAATTGAAAAGTAGCGAGGGAAACCTACTTTCAAATTTGAGAAAGTACAAAAGTTTATACGCAGGCCAACATAAGGGTCGTAAGTTCCCTTGAAGTAACTTTTTTATCTTTCTACAATAAAATACTAACCTAACCGGAAATATACAAACGGTTTTTCGTTTTGGCTTCAATTCAGTGATGAAAAGGTATTAGTGTAAACTACAATGTAATGATAAAAAGTATAAATGTACTTTCGTAGTTTTGCTTAAAACTCTATATGCTCTTTTTTTTAAAAACTTTGTTCTGGAAATTAAAGACCCTCTCTAATTATAGACCCCCTCTAATTATAGACTCCTCCTTTTGGTGCCATCAATTAATTATAGACGGGTCTATAATTAGAGGAAATACGGTACTTCAAACGATCGAAGTTTCAAAGTTAGACGAGTCAGAAATTACCAAGAGATAGCGCCCCTTGAGATGGCTAAAAACAGAGAGCAGTGGCATTCCATGATCGCAGACATCGTTGGATACGGTACATAGAAGAAGAAGTTACTATTATGTATAGAAAAGACACTAGAGAAATAGAAAATATGTCAGTAGTTTAGTAGTTTATACCTTCTTCCACATTAGTCAGCTGTAAAAAACAATTCCTTAAGCTAGAGTTTACCTGGACCATTAGGATTCAAAATATAGCTCATCTAGATAGTTCATCTTGATGTTTGCTAGTTTTTTCATTATTTTATGCTGCTATGTCCTCAGTGCGCTTGCGTAAAAGCCAATGACTGATTTTGTTGAAGGTTACATAAGTATATTTCAGGTGATAAACAACCACATCAGTTTGAAGGAACTTTGAAAAAAGTAGTGACTTTACTTCAAAAGGGAAGGATACCCATTAGCAGATCATGTTCAGATTCCACGGCGCTCGCCTGTCTGCCCTTCCCGTGTAACATTCCACGTTTCATTCATGGGCAGAAAATTAGCAGAAGCCGTTTACTTATCCCATCAATATGAAGTTTTCTTCTAAGTTAGCTTACTGTGTAGTTTTATGCTGGAGGAGGAGGTGGGGGCGGTAAATATTCAAAAAAGTTTCTTCTTTAGATCCCAAAATTCCATATCTTCTTGATGCTGCTTCAAATCTTCATGTGGGATTTCTATTTTTATTGTTTGTACAGACATGCATTATTTATGTTTAGCAAAGTAACATGTTTAAGGGATAAATTGAAACTAAAATAAATCGCTTGGAGAACACCATGGTCATTGATGCTTATTTCTGTGTAAACGGTTCCCAACTGTATTTTGAAGGAACCAATCAGAAATTGGACTGCCTGAATGGCTTGTGTTTTTGGACCAATCAGCGCCCATAGTATATATTCAACTTCCTTCTCTTTTCCATCGAGGTTTTTCAAGTATTTTCACACCTGCAAATTTGATAAGAACGAAGATCGTTGTATAAACCCCTTTTCTTATTCCCTGATGCATTTAAAAACCGAAAACTTTCGGAGTAACGCTTTACAACTCTTTGCTGTCGAGAGTACAAGGGCAATAATGGTTACTCTGTCAAGTAGTTTTGATCTGATTTATTTATGCAATATTCTCCAATCACTTATAAATACTGTCACATTCATAATCCATATTTTTGTTTACGTTATTGTTCGAGCGACGAGAGAAATATTTTACTACCTTCAAAGTCAGTTTAAAGCTTTCTGATGGCTTGTAGAATATTATACCTCGAAAAATAATTTCCGTACGACTTGTGATCTTCTAACCCTCAAAACATGATTTTCCTATGGCTTGTGAAATTCTTATCTTCAAAAAAGGATTTTGTTATTGCTTATGAAATTGTTATCTACCACATTGGCCTTTAAGCTACGAAGTTCCAATGCTATCCTGTGCACTTTTGGTAGCCTGCCAAGGTTCTTCCGCTAATGCAAGCTTTTCGATTGTAAAGACACTGTTGCAAAACTTCCGTTCAATTTCAACATGGAAAGTTGGGAATAGCACCTCGCGTAAACTACATGTGTATTATAAATATTTTTCTTGTATTGCCGCCCCCCCCCCCGCTAATTAAGTTTTCGAAAATTTTCCGGCCAGGACATTCTTATTCCACCCCCCTTTTATTAGGCACCCAAGTTAGATAAAATAGTTAGAAGTTCATTCAATGATTTTTTATGCTTATAGGCATGATTTTTCGAATTTTTAGGCACGATCATACCATTCCTAAAGAGCCTTGCAAAGATAGTACACACCAGAGGGTGTCTAAGTATTTATAGAAACATTGTTAGGGTAGTTCACACAAGGACAATGCTCTTGTCCTTGTTTTGGTAAGAAAGTGCGAACTTCTAGGAAGGCTCAGGGAGGCTAGCAATGCAATTAAAAATTCTGTTAGTACCGTACTGTAATTAAGTTTTACATTATGCATATAAGCTTTTTACCATTTTATGCATATTTGGAACAGTTTCAATTTTTTCTCAATAGATGAATAAAAATAATTATAAAAATAATTTCTTATGCTATAAACCTGAAACTATCATATTCTAAAGATTACATTTATCTTGTTGATCCTCATTGTCTCATAATTTTAGGTATTTGTTTTGCCTGCAAGGATACCAATGTCTCCTCAACGCTACTCAAATACTGTTGGTCTTCGCGTAGAGAGAAGCAGAACTAGACAGGAGTTAGACTGCATTAGGTTAAATTGACATAGGACCATTAGATTGCTTAGAATGAGAGGTAAACAAGGCACGCATACCTAGGGTCTTAGGTTAGGTTGAACCAAGAATTTAGAATTGACACAGGACTGTTAATATGCGGGGAATTACAGGCATCAAGCGTCTAAAGTCAAAATTGGGCGGGCCATTCTGCAATGAGTGTCAGGCAAGGCAATTGATTCAATTTATAAACTTAGACAATTGCACTAATAAAAAAGTTAATTTAATGTTAGTTGATCAACTAGTTGACTGAAACTGCCAGGGTGTCCAGGCTACACCCTTAACCTGTCTTAACCTGTCACTTCTAGACTTTGCGAGCTATCCCAAGCTAACATCCTGCACTTTGTTAATGACCAAGAACTCTTTTATTTCGTCCACAAGGGACATACATTAAGTGCCGATGAGTGTCTGACTTGTTTGTATACCACCAAAGCTATGATACATGGTATCTACTGTGTTTGAGTTGTTGGTATAAAAATCGTCCAGGGTCTTTACCAATGGAATGGCAGAATGGTGAGCGTACCATGGCCCATGTCTAGTTTTAACCGGTGGATGATTGGGAGCTAATGTGGCGACTAGAGAAATAAAAGTATGTTAACAGCGGAGGTCACCTAGCTCAGTTGGTAGAGCGCACACCGCGAAAGCGTGGGTCACGGGTTCGATCCCCGATGGTGACATGCTTTTCTATTTTCCCTAGTGTTCTTTTCAAAACTTGAAGATTTTGTATCTTCAAGACTGGTGTCATGATGCTCATGTTTATGTGTCCCTTTGCAATCTCTCGACCAATCATAAAATGATTCTGTCATCATTGGGAACTGATACTACCTGCTCCCTCCTCAACGCCCCGCTCTTTACGCTAAAGTTTGACTCTTTCTCTCAACTCTACTTTTTAAAACAGTAAACCCAACATTTTTTTAGATAGGAGCTTGAAACTTCTACAATAGGGTTCTCTGATACACTGAATCTGATGGTGTGATGTTCGTTAAGATTCTATGACTTTTAGGGGTGTTTCCTATTTTCTAAAATAATGCAAATTTTCTCAGGCTTGTAACTTTTGATGGGTAAGACTAAACTTGATGAAACTTATATATTTAAAATCAGCATTAGACGTTTTTTTTTGTAAGCCGATTACATTAATCCCTGATTTAATACAATTTCAGCAGAGACAAATGACCTAACTTTTCAAAACCTTATTGGTGAAGACATAAGATTTTCAGCAAGAAACGAAGGAAAAGTTAAATTCCAAATCCTCCAAATTTAAATCCTCAAAGTTAAATTCCTCCAAATTTGGTTGTGCTGTGCGGAATTTTAAGCCGGTAAACGGAACGAACAGTTTCAAAAACTCGGGAGTTCATATACATTTGTTCCTCTATTTCTCTTTGACAACCCACCAACACCACAAGTCACCCCAGTCATGGAAGCAAGACCTCCATCAGCTGGAGAACCTGAACTAATTCTTGAGGTTTCCTACCCAACACAGCACGGACATCCACCATGTGCCGCTGTCCCTGAACGTTGATCAACGAGAATCAATGCTGGACAGCACAGCAATCTACATAATCTTCCAAGATCAAGTCTTTGCAAGAAAACGATTGTCACCTCGCGATGAGATTATATTCTTTCTATATGAACTTTCAGTGACCTTTCATTTGAACTTTACTACTACAATGATAGTCGCCTTTAATCTACTGCCAACAACTTTCATTTCCTTTCAAAATGGCCTTTCCAAAGAGAAAAATGATTAAAACACTTTTCTGAGAATAAATATTGGACAGTGCACTAAAAAAGGTATGCTTGTTGCTATACTTTTCTGCTACCAACTGCCAGCCATCCTTTCTACGGCACTAAATATAATTGTAATATTCAAGGGCTTTTCATTTACATTTATTTTTTGAAGGTCAAGCAGTTACTGGATTATTCAGCCAATTTTCACTTGGACATAGAGACAGTGCACGCTAGAAAGGAAGGATTTCAATAGGCAAAGCTTCACTCTACTTCCTTTTGCTAGCTTTCCGTTTTCCTCATTATTCCTTTTATTATTCCTTATTATTCCTTTTATTATTTATTATTATTTTTATTATTATTATTCCTGCTTCTTTTAAATACTTTCTTATTACTACCTCTCCCAAGCTACCCAAGAATATTCCGCTTTGATTTTTGTGACCTAGACAGCGTAACTATTCTTTTTTCTTTTGTAGTAGCCCCGTAAAATGAATTCCAACTATATTTTCTTAAAAATGACCTATATATGGGGTCATTACAAATCTGTAATAGTTTAGAAAAAAAAATGGTTGGTTTACGTATTTAATATATGCTAGGCTTTACCCCCACACCCCTGATGTGCAAATATATAGCCCAAATTTGTTTCTAAAATATTACAGATTTGTAATGACCCCATATATAGGTCATTTTTAAAAGGTCAAAAAGTGCTTAAATCTGAATTTGCGGTAGAAGCGATTATTATAGTTGTAAAGAGCATAAAAAAAAGGCATCGAGTGGTATATTTACTTTCGCTCTTTACGCCATAGTATTTTTAGTAATTTCAACTATTTATTCTACGACCTTTGGGATTCAGGGGTCATTCTTAAGGGATTGGGACAAAATTTAAGCTTTAGTTTAAAGAACGAGGTATTGACAAGGGGTGAACCCCCTCATATACGTAACGAAAACATACGAATAAAGAAGTTCGTTACGTAAGTTAATTCGTAAGTTACGTATATTTTTTACTAATGAAAACGTTCGAAAAAAACTTAAAAGTTCTGGTTACGTTTTTAAGTAATAAAAAATTGGAGGGATTAACTTTTAAAAAAGATGGAATTTATAGAAAATCATGGATTTTACCAAAGAATCCCGACGTTTACTTTTTTCATACCGGATAAAATTGCTCTTACTCCAAAGTAGCAAAAACGGTTCTTGTGCGGGCCAAAATGAGTTCAAATGAAAATACAGATTGCTTTTTCAGCACCCTGAAGAAAATCGGGGAATTCAGACCTCACAAGTTTCACTTCAGGATGTGATTTCTTTCTCCTACACCCAAAAACAACAACAAACAAGGGCTAGGAGCTCATACGGCATGGTATTCCAAAATTGGAACAGCCAAAAGAAGAAAGTTAAAATTCTTCGATGTGAATAGAACAATAAGCCTAAGAGGCAAACAATGTTCTTTTTATGTTCTTAGTCTTTTATCGAACTTCAACACATGTGTTGACTCACTAATGCTAGTGATAATAACTTACGTACAGACTTCGGCAGCAAAAAAAGAAAAATATTTTTCATCCTCTGAGATTGCAGAATCTACAGCAATATTCGTCATATAGTACTGATTTATGGATTAGGATTATATAATTTTGGATTTGGTTAAAAATTAATGTTAAGAAGATAGAGTCCTATAGACTAGGAATAAATGAGCGTGCGATGGTGGTGTTAGATAATGAGAAAATAGATCAAGTGGATAGCCTTAATAGCCTAGGTGAACTACCTTAGTAATTATGGTGGATGTATTGGAGATGTAAAAAGTTGAATAACCGAGGTGGAGGGGTTTTTATGCATTTGAAAAAAGTTGGATGCATTTGGAAGATGTGTCTCCGAACTAAGATTGGGATATCTGAAGCCATAGTAATAAAAAGTATTAAGTACTAGGTCGCCTGCTTTAAGATTTTAACCACTGCATTTCTTGCGGATACCCTTTGAGACCTAAGGGGTTGATGATGTATTTGATTATGTGATTGGGGAAGTGATTCAACTTTTATTCCAGGGATTACTAAAGTATTGGCCTCTCTTTTGAGAAAACGGAAATACAACTCATTTATTCCTAAATCACTTGAATCTCTGTTCAAAGTTAGACCTAAATATTGTATTTATAAATTCAACAGATTCTCTGTGGTGCTGGACAATACCTTTGTCATGCGAAACTAGGGGCCTATGCTGCTAATCTGGTCTAAGTTCATATTCAATTTATATTTTGTTGTTGAGCAGATTGTTCAATAATGGCTTGTCTCGTTCAAATAATTGAAAGTGACGGGAAAAAATCAATATATTCAGCTACTGCCACAAAAATGTGCGATTGTGAGAGAATATGCACAATGGATATTGTGATTGAATTTAGAGGCTGGGTGATTAACCCTGGTTGAGATTGCTGAACCATATAGATCGCGAATGATCTATCATAATTGTGATGATTTGTGTTATAGGTTTGGCCTGGGCGCGTTCACGGCGACCGTCATGTCGGCCAACGTGTTCTTCATCATCATTCCGAACCAGAAGAAGGTCGTCGCCAGCCTGATGGCCGGGGAGGAACCCGATCCGGCGCTCGGCAAGCAGGCCAAACAGCGTTCGACCCACAACAACTACCTGACGCTGCCGGTCATTTTCCTGATGCTGTCGAACCACTATCCGCTGGCCTTCGCGACCGAGTTCAACTGGGTGATCGCCTCGCTGATCTTCATCATGGGCGTGGTTATCCGTCACTATTTCAACTCTTCGGATGCAAATATCCAATTTTCAAGCGTTAAACCCGCGTTAAGGCGGTATTAGATATTGCGTTTTTTTAAATCAAATTGTATTTTTCAGGCTTACAAATTATTTTTTGTAGCTTTATTGTTGAAACAGGCGCCTTAGAAACTAAATAATCCATGTAAATTGTTCCGTATTTAGTTCTCAATGCGCCGGCGACAAGCTTTTCCAGATTATGAAGAAATACGGCTTATCAGTAGTGATCGCCAGTTCCTTTCTGAGCGCTCTTTTTGCAGTTTTTATTTACGCTGATGGTGATCACCAACAATCTGAACGTGGCGAACATATTGTCCGACAGTCCCGGTGTGGATCTGGTGGTGTCCGGCGGCATGATACGCAAGAGCGATGGCGGCATCATCGGTGCTGCTGCGGTTGATCTGATCCGGCAGTTCAAGGTTGATTTTGCGATCATCGGTGCTTCGGCGATTGATGAGGATGGCGCCCTTCTTGATTATGATTATCAGGAGGTCCGGGTTGCCCAGGCGATACTCGAACAGGCGCGGCAAAAGATACTCGTTGCCGACACATGACTCAGCCCAATAGTGACCAAAACTCTAAAAAAAAGGTATTCCTCTATACTGATATCGAATATATGAAATTCAGTCAGTTTAATGTTATTTATTGGAAGCTACGAGCCTCATAAAATTTGCCTGATTAATCGGAGAAAGGGGAAAACAACCCCAAAAGATTAAGTCATCTAAATGAAAATCATACCCGTAGATTTGGTATGTTAGAGAACCCTACAATTGATTTTTGAAGCTGCCATCTGCAAAAACCTGGAACTGTTTTTTGTTGTTGTTTTTTTTTATGACAATCGCCATATCGTCAATCTGGGCTTTCGCAATAACCGTTTGAGCGACCTGGAACAGACAGACATTTCCGTGTACTGGCCGATCTCAAAGTCGTTTGCCATCCTCGGCCGTTGGAATTACGACCTCATCAGTGGGCGAACGATCGAAGGTTTTGGCGGTCTAGAATACAACGACTGCTGTTTGCAGGTCAGACTGATGGCGCGTAGGTTCCTGGACAGCCGGACCAACAGCTTCGCCGAAGTAGAGGCCGATGAGGGCATTTTCCTGCAAATCGTCTTAAAAAAGGTGTAATTCATTCAGTGAGGGCTCTGTGCATTGAATTAGTGAAGCACTGGGTATGGCTCTTCTATGAGCCTGCCACAGATCCTGATTCAGTTGGACATTTTTTCCAATAGCAAATGTTAGTCAGGTTTTATGACAAGGGAAGAAAGAAAGTTCACGTCATTATTTTCCAATATTTCTGTCCAGATTTCACACTGATTTAAAATTAAAGCAACTTTTAAGGCACCATAAGCGAAAGGGGTACCAATCTTGGAAGACGATTTCGGATGAAAATGCTCGCTTCATCCCTGGATGCCCCGAAACAGTACGAATCTTTATATGTGACGTCGATCTTCAGCAAGTGGCCGAAACACCTCCTGCGAGGCCTGCAGGCACACCACACAGTACTGGACGTCGCCTGCGGCACCGGTGTGGTGGCGCGTCACGCTGCCGATCAGCTTGATTCATCGGGTCTTGTCACCGGCGCTGACGTGTCACCCGATATGCTTGCGGTAGCGCGACAGATCGCGCCCGATATCACCTGGCTTCAATGCCCGGCGGAAGCGCTGAACTGCGAGTATGTTCAATTCTTTTGAAATTCAATGAACTCGGAAAATGCCTCAGCAATATGTTAACTTATGCCCATTTAATGTGATAGTTGTTGGTATAACCCTCTTTTCTATTAATAGAGCTTCTATTTTCATAAGACGTTGTTGTGATTATTACCAACAAATTCGAGTTTGTCTGGATTTGGATCAGTCGAACGATGGTTTGACTTAAATGCGTTTCAGTTACTGAAATCGAAATAGATAGAAATAAGTACAAATAAAACGTAGCAGAACGTTGTTAAAAAGAAATGTGTCGACGTAGTCGGCCACTGCCCGGTCGTCGCCGTGGTGACGCATGATCCGGCGTTGCAGGACCCGGGTCACCTGGCTTGACGGCGCCGGATAACGGGCCAGATAGTCCAGCGCCGCCTGCCGCAGCGCAGCCACCGTTAACGGCTCCACGATTGCGGCTCCACGATTGCGTTGGCGCCGGCCATGTGCCATCAACCGCGGCGGCGTGTCCCGGCGGGCGGGCGGCCGTTCCATGACACACATTGCGAGTCCATTTTGAGCACCCCCCACGTTCGCGCCATGTCGGTCTTTTAAAAGGAAGCGTTAACATGTAATAAAACTTCTTCCGCAATTAGTTTTATCTGAAAGAAAATATAGAAATTGGCACAAAAAGGAGACAGGCTTTGGATATCGCAAGAAACTGCATAAATCACAAAATGCTTAACAAAAAAGCTAAAAACTTAGCAAAACAAGATTGAAGTTTTCTGTTCCAACGAATTATGTGTTTTTGACAATCCGACTTGCCGTAGAAGCGAAGAAAACGCGCGAGAAAGAAAAAGAGAAAAAAAGAGAAGGGGAAGGGCGCGTGTATGTATGTTTGACACGGCTTGTATTTAAACCAGGCGTTAGCAACAGCGAGGTTGTTCTGCATTATGAACAACAAGACCCTGTTTCCATTTGTGGACCTGTCTCCAAGGCCGTGATTACTGATCACCTGTTCCGACCTATTGAGCTTTCCACCTATTCTAGCATTGAAGTCACCTCCAGTTAGGAGGATGTCTTTCCATGGGATCATATCAATGACTGTCTGAAGGCCACTGTAAAACTGGTCTTTTGTTGTTTAGTGGCATCTCTTATTGGGGCGCTAATTCGATTAAAATTCCTTAACCATTTGCCTTCTGTGGATAAAAACTGATCAGATGGTAACAGTAACACCTCTTTATGTGCTTCCTAAACTCCCATGACACTGATCAAAACTTTTAACTAAAATGTTCGAAAGGTCTAAACTATGCTCATCTGGGGTAATAATATAAGTGCAGCCAAAAGAGCTAGGGAGCTGCATCATGAAAACTGTCGATTTTTGGTACATGTTTGAATGGCTTATTCTCATCAAAAGTGAACTTAGTAAATCTTTTGTAAATTATGGAACAACGTGTTCGTACGCTCGGCGGCCATCGCGGGCGGCGACGTCGCCATAGGCCTCATGGACTCGCCGGGCACGGTGTGCGTCCACAACTCGGTCTACCTGTTCGACGGTTACCCGAACGCGATCGAGTACCGCTTCCAGACCACGACCGGGACCGACATCCGCTTCAACCTGACGAACCGCGCGGTCCGCGCCCGCGACAACGCCAGCGGTCTCGTGCAGGACAACGTGACCGGCGCGGGCGCGGCCTGGTTCGAGGACGCCGCGGCCGGTGACCTGGTCAATTCCTCGCTCTTTAGTTTATTTTATCACAAATCCTTAAAAATGACCCTTGAATCACAAAGGCATAGAATAAATAGTTGGAATTAATAAAAATACGTTAGCGTAAACGGTAAGGTATTTTGGAGGAGATGAGCCTCCTTATATACGTAATATTTTATGTTCGGTTTAAGTTTTAATGCTGCTCATTACTTCCAGTTGAAAAAAATGTATTTATTTCCGCATTGTTTTTTTAAATAATGGTAGAAAATCCTGCGCCCCCTTTGTGGGAATTCTGTTCCGTGGTGGCTCGTGGTGGTGGTGGTCCCGGCGTGCGTCATCTTCTACCTGCTGCAGCTGTTCTACCGTCGGTCATCGCGCGAGATCTCGCGCATGGAGGCGGTGAGTCGCTCCCCGGTGCTGTCGCTGGCCTCTGAGGTGGTGGACGGCGTCGCCACCATCCGAGCGTTCGGCGTGGAGCAACAGTTTGAGAGCAAGGGAGCGGCCGCGCTGGACGAGTCGCAGCGTTTCCTGTACAGCAAGCAGATGTTGCAGCGGTGGCTGCAGCTGCACGTGGACCTCCGGAGCGACATTAAAACTTAAAATGATCAAAATTACTCCATACATGAAAAGGGCTTTTCTTCCTCAACGCCTCGCTCCTTATGCTAAAGTTTGAATCTTTCTCTTAACTCTACTTATTAAAATAGTAGAAAACTTTAGCGTAAAGAGGGGGGCGTTGAGGAAGCTGTTTCTATGCTTTCCTTTTTAGGCCCTACTTTCCTGTTATTATATAATATGACGGCAAATTTTTGAGTATGTGCTTTTAAATGATGTTTGTAACCTCAGTTATAGCTCAAATAACTGGGCCTTTCCGGACTTCAACTACACGTCCCTGGAGGAAGGTCTGGCCCGCGCTCGCGACGGCGCGCGCGGGGCCTTGGGAGGTCGAAGCTGATGGGGACGCGGGTCAATCTGCTGCGGAGCCTGCCGACATCGAAACGGAATCTTCAGGCGCGCAAGGACGGCAAATCCCCCGAGGTGGTCCGAGTTTCCAGCGAGTTCGGCGAAATGTATTTCGATGGCCCTCGGGAATATGGCTATGGCGGCTATCGATATGACGGGCGATGGATCCCCGTTGCGCGGGAGATCCGGGGCGTGAACGCGGATCTTATTGCCCCAGGGACAGGTGGTCTCGATCCGGTCGTTCTTGCGCCTGACCGAGAACTTGCTGCCCTGTAGCGCCGGCTTGATCCCGCGCAAGGATTGTTCGACCTCGTCCAGATCCGGCACCACCATGCCGATGGTTCCGCGCAAGAGCTGCGGCGAGGGGTTTCGGCAGGGCAGGTGCATCTGGCTGCGGCCCATATTGACCCACATGTTCTCAAGCCCGACCATCAGAAACGGGTCTCGGGTATAGCGAAGGCCGCCAAAAGTCTACACGATTTCTTTCTTATAGATTTTTTCCTTTCCTATAGTTTTCCAATTCCACAGAAAGAGTTTAAATTTTAGCACATCAAAAGTTCCCAAAACGGAAACAAGTGTACCTATGCTAATTAAAAGTCCATTTTAAGCTATTCTTAAGGGATCGCCTCATTTAGCATGTCGGCGGCAAATTATTCAGACTTTCTAATTTGTCACTTTCAATCATAAAAAAGGTCGGTTTCTACTTTCCCAGAAAATGTGGTTTCCACCCGAATACAAGTCAAACTGGAGCGGATCGCTCTGTACCATATTCTATTACCAAACTACATCTGATTGGCCCTATATAGTTATAACACGAATATCATTATAAAAATCATTCGCTCTTATTTTCTTTTTCATTCAGGAAATTATATTCACTGTATATACCTTCTCATTCTTCGATGATTCCATTTTTGTCCTCTTTGCAGATATAGAGGGTGAATTCATTTCCACCTTTGAAAGCGTAAAACAAAAGAATCTAGTCTTGAGTTGATAGATTTTAGAAAGTAAAAGCACCTTAAATATCTATGGCCTTGTTCGATTTGGTGTCTGCTAATTAAAATTCTTTTATTTGCCATATTTTTTGTTTTGTTTTAGACCAGGGGCGGCTTATAGGCAGTGTGTCTGTGTGCCCTGAACACACATCCACATCCGTTTCCAGGTTGATTGTCTTTACCATTATGGTGTATATACTTTAAGCATCAGCAATGCTAGGTATAATGGCTGCCTTAAAATAATGCTTTTAATTTTTTTACTTTTTAGTTTCGAATTTAAGTGAGTAATTTCATGAACTTATAGAACTATTTGTTTCGAAATAGGCTAATAAGGCATATTTGACATAGTTTGCATACACTAGATGCGTACATTCTATGGTGCACAAAGCGTCCAAAATAGGCTAATAAGGCATATTTGACAGAGTTTGCATACACTAGATGCGTACATTCCTTGGTGCAGAAAGCTTTCCAAATAGGCTAATAAGGCATATTTGACATAGTTTGCACACACTAGATAAGTATATTCCATGGTGCACAAAGCTTTCCAAATAGGCTAATAAGGCATATTTGATATAGTTTGCACACACTAGATGCGCTGAGCTAGGTGACCTCCGATGTTAACACACTCTATTTCTCTAGTCGCCACATTAGCTCCCAATCATCCACCGGTGGGCATCGACATCCAGCTCAATGCAATTGGAGACCAGCCTCTCTGCGCCATGTGACTAAGGAAGAACTGCCCTCCGGCCCGTCATCAACCCAAAGCCCATTAAACTTAGAAAGTATCATCGAGAGGCGTGGATTTGAAATGTTAGTTTGAAAAGTACACTAGAGAAATAGAAAATATGTCATCACCGGGGATCGAACATGTGAAATTTTTTGGTCAATCTAAATGTTGCATAATTTTTCATTTATTCTGGCTTGGTTTCTTTGATCCAGTCTTTCTTCTGCTCTGTTAAGAGTTACTTCAGAAGGTTTTTCTCGGCTATTTTGTTTTGTTTTTTCTGTAATATGACAATCCTGCTTGTCTCTAAACAGCTCACTGGCAATTCCGATTGTTTTGAGTTTGATATCTTATTATTAGGAATTTCTAATCGTTTTTAGTTTGATGTCTTACAGCTAATTTCTGCTATTCCTCCATTTTAGATTTGTTCACCCCCAACATCAATATCGTTTTTTTTTGGCCAATTGAATGAGTAAGTGGCAAGGCTCAAGCAGTGAAGGAACTTGAGCTTAAATTTCCCCTCATCAGGAAAGTCTAGAACCCTTCTGATGTACCAGCCTTGTTCGTTATTCCTGGCATCGTATCTGACTGCATAGTGCTCATTTAGCTTGGGAACAATCTTTTACTTACTGGGTGTCTCCTTTTCATCACTGTCACTGTCTTGAATAGCATCTGAAATACTCCAATCATACTCATCGGAGGTAAGTTCAAGGCGCCTTCCACATCACACCTTCTCAAAACCTCCTCACTAACCATCTGAGCCTGCCACCTCGCTCCAGCCATATATGATGATGATGATGATGATGATGATGATGATGATGATGATGATGATGATGATGATGATGATGATAAAAAAAGTATACAAGAGAATTTACACTATACAGTAATGCCTGACAAACAAATCATACTTTAAAGCCGGAACAATACCTTGTGCACCTGATGTTTGGATTTCTTCTTCTCCAGTGTCACTATCTCCTCCATTTTTTACTTCATTCTTGGTATTCAACGGCATTTTCCAATACTCCCTTTCAACAGCTTGAATCGGCACCTGCCTTGCGTTATTAATAGACAGCTTGATTGCATGACTATTGATAAACTAACTGCAACCACAGGTCACTTCAGGACCTCATACAAATGTTTTCGTAATACAGACATCATTCCATGACTTTCAGGACCTTATAAATATTTCTTAATAATATGAAAAGGAGTGTAGAATTTGTCTATCACTTGCAAACTAAGTGCTCCTCTACAGTAAGTACGAATGCAATAGGTTTTCTTAGCCCTGAAAGTGTATCATACCCTTAACAACCTTAGCTCTGAAAGTGTATCATACCCTTAGCAACTTTAGCCCTGAAAGTGTATCATACCCTTAACAACCTTAGCCCTGAAAGTGTATCATACCCTTAACAACCTTAGCCCTGAAAGTGTATCATACCCTTAGCAACCTTAGCTCTGAAAGTGTATCATAGCCTTAGCAACCTTAGCCCTGAAAGTGTATCATACCCTTAACAACCTTAGCTCTGAAAGTGTATCATACCCTTAGCAACTTTAGCCCTGAAAATAGTGGAGACATAGAGGGCAGATGAGAGGATAGAAAGAAAATGAGAAGCTAGGGAGGAGCTGAAAGGATAATGTAAGATATAGAAAAGATAAAAGGTTAGTGACAAATTTGGAGGGGCGATGAGAGGACAGTGGCAAGATAGAGGGGATACAAGAGGATAGGGGCAAGATGGAGGGAAGATGAGGCGATGGTGGGAAGAAAGAAGCTAAAGGGATACTGGCAAGATAGGAGAAAGGTGAAGATACAGTTGAAAGGTAGAGGAAAGATGAGTGACTAAGTTTATATCATTTTCTTTTGGATTACAAAACTTGAAAAATGCAAAACAGTTACAGCTTAATCGTATAATTTTAAATGTATCAAATAGCTCTGAGACATATAGATTATTGATTTGCTTCTAACTCTCATGCATAAATCTTCAATTTTCTCTGATCTTTTTCTTACAAAATCGTCAAAGATTAATATACTTTGATGCTTGGTTTCTAGGTCATATACATCAATGAGATCACTTTTATCATCACCCCCAACCAAAAGATTCATATCAGTTTTCCTTTTCAAGACTGTTTGCCTGTTTCTGTGTCTTTCTTTGCGTTTTTCTGTTTGTTTGTCTCTCTCTTTCTCTCTTACCCTAGCGCTGTGTCTGACTTGTGTTTGACTGTCTCTGTGCCTTTCATTTTGTGTTGTTTACCTGAGTCTGGGTTTTCGTGTATCTTTGTTTCTCTCTCACCGTTCCTGTGTATCTGACTGTTTGTTCGCCTTTTTCTGTGTCTGTCTTTGTGTGTTTTTGTGTCTGACTCTGTGTGTTTGTTTGTGTTTCTCTCTCTCTCTCTCTCTCTCTCTCTAAAGCTTAGTAGAACTCTTGCCTGCGGCTAATAAGAATGGTTTTTACTTGTGTTTCTACCCATTTCTGTTTGTGATTTTAGTTGAGTTTATCATTCGGATTTTCGCTCTCGGGAATGCAGTAGAGAAATGGTATCAGATGTGCCTCAAAGTTCTCTCATAACTAAAGAAATTAGAGTTTATCATTTGCTTCTTTCTAAGTAATGACATTAGAAACTTGGCCTACGGCAAAAAGGTCAACTTTTGATCTGAGACAGATAGTTTTTTTCGACGGCAGTCGGTAGTTATACGTTGAATCAGCGCCATTTGCGTTATCGCGAGTGTTGACGTTGAGAATAGCTGTAAAGCTGATACAGCACGACTACTACGCAAAATAGAGAATTAGCGCTACCTAAGCAAACTTGATACAATTCCTTAATAGCTGATAGATAGCATGTGTTATTTTTCGTTTTCCACCCCTTGGACACCAGTTTCCAATCAGTATACTTTTCTACGAAATTCATATTTTGTCAAATATACGTCAAAAAATGGATTTTTTTTTCTCTGAGCCCATGTGTTTTGGTCAGACCCCCCCCCCAATTGATTCAAGACTATTGATCCAAGACGAGCACTCCTAAGAACAAAAAAACAAAACACGCATCCGTGATCTTTCTTCTTCGAAAAGTTACAACACTCATCACTTTTTTCTAGAAAGGTACTTGTAAATTCTACATTAGGTTTCTCTTATATTTTGGATTTGGGGGTGCGAGTTTTATTAAGTTCACTTGATTTTTGTAGCGTTACGACCTTTTTTGAAAATCATGAAAGTATTTTCAGGCTCGTAGGTTTGGTTGGTAACATTAAACCACGTCTTAATACCAACGCAGCAGTAAAATCCAAATTGCGACTAAAAGGACAGCAAATGGTTCATGTACTCATTTCTAAAGCAGTTATTAAGACATCTAGAAACCACAATAATAAAAAAAAATCAGTAACAGCAAATTGAAAAAAGGTTAACGGCTAATGGGGGTAGGGGAGCAAAAGCAACCGCCTCAAAAAGCAGACATACAGCCCTAAAATTGCCATAGTTCATAGAGGGAGAGGGGTGTTCTCTCCCCTATCCCACTGAACGTAGATAGCATATAAGCTTCATTTGTTCCTTTCTTTTCTCGTATCACTCTACCCATTCTTTCGTATCACTCTTGATAATTGTATCTTTCTTTTGATTGTATCTTGATTGTATCTTTCTTTTAATAACGTTGTTAGATAAATAAGTAAAAACAAGGCATGTTCCATTGCACATAAGCTCTGAAATATCTAAATTAAGTATTAACATAATCATAATATTAATCGCTAGTTTTAAGTGATGAGGGCGAAAATCATCAATTTCAATTGAACTGAGAAATCATGACGTGAATTTAATTTCTCCCTTGGGAGCAAAATATACAATTTTTAGAATCTTAGGATTTTTTCTTTGCATTTCCTAATATGTTTTGGTATTTAAAATGTATTTTACTGCATTTGAGTGAGGCCCTCACTTCCGGATTTTCTCCCAGCTCTTGGGATTTTAGTCCTAAACTTTCAGGAAAATAAAGTTCTGAAATCTAGTAAATTTTTTAAACCCAAAAAGTAAAATAATTTCTTGAAAATTGCAAGAAATCATTCGGTAAAATAGCAAAAAAGAAATCATTCGACTTTAAAGGGGGGATGATGTTTTTCTGTCCCTTTCTTTATCATTCCCAAAGCTCCGATGACCACAGGCACTATAGAAGTCTTCATGTTCCATGATTTATTATAATAATTATTATTATTATTATTATTATTATTATTATTATTATTATTATTATTACTACTATTATACTATATATTATATATCATTATTATATATTCTCATTCTCAGCCTATCAACGAATGCTAATTTAAAAATTTGGAATGTGCTATCTACAAACGTTTGTTCTCTCTGTTCTCTCTCCCCTGGAACTCAACATCAATAAAGGGTTTGTTTCCTCCTAAATACCTCGCTCTTTGCTTAAGTATTTTTAGTAATTTCAACTATAAATTCTACGGCCTTTGATATTCAGGGGTCATTCTTAAAGAATGGGGACAAAATTCAAGCTTTAGTGTAAAGAGCGAGATATTGACGAGGGGGCGAACCTCCTCATATATGTAATAAGAACATAGAAATATAGAAGTTCGTTATGTAAGTTAAGTCGTAACTTACGTATATTTATTACAAATAAGAACTTACGTTAAAAAATGAAAGTTCTAGTTGTGTTAAGTGCTACTTTGTTGTTTTATCACTATGATATTATGTGGTTTATTATGTGTGTTTTTGTTTTTGCTATTGTTATTGCTGTTTTACTAGTATGTTATGACATTTTATTGTTAGGTACGTTTTTATTGTGTCCATAATTGGTTTTTTCTTTGCCATGGCCCGAGAAGCTTTTATATGAGTAAATATCGAAATTATCCATGTATAGCATATGACAGACACTTTACTGGAAACACAAATCAACATAGATTTTTTTCACATTGGAGACGCAGGCTACTTCAGGTTAGATTAAGTAGTGAAAAAGGACTTTCAAATAGATGGTTCAATTCAGCCAAACCGAGATGAATTCAAGTAGAAAACCACGTTAACAGAATCAAAGTTTACGAATCATTAAATTTCACGCCTAACATAATTTAACTTATAAGATTCCACAACGGTACCATCGATCTATCTGATTTAATCTAAGAAACGTTAAAAAATGTAGGTCAGTTGCAAACAAAATGTTTTTAAATAGTTTTCCACCACGAGTCTAAAATAATGCAATGACTCCGGATGTAAGGTATTCTGCTATATACAAACAGACACTGCACATCGCATCGATATTACTTGCTTTGGCTGTTGTTATTGGTTTAATATATCATGGATGGAATAGAAGAAAAAAATTGAAATATCAGTTCGCAACTGTTGCATCGTACCAAGGTACAGCCTTTCATTAGCTAATGTCTTAGAGCAAAGTTTTACCTTGCATGGAAATGTTTTACTTTAGGTTGTGCCTTGTGCCTTGTGCCTTGTGCCTTGTGCCTTGTGCCTTGTGCCTTGTGCCTTGTGCCTTGTGCCTTGTGACGCATTGTGCACCATGGAATGTACGCATTCCAAGCATGCAAGTGTCACTAAAAACTGCTTTTGGTGCTATTCTAAAAGCATTGTGCACCATTGAATGTACGCATTCCAAGCATGCAAGTGTCACTAGAACCAACTTTTGGTGCTATTATAAACGCATTGTTCACCATGGAATGTACGCATTCCAAGCATGCAAGTGTCACTACAAACAGCTTTTGGTGCTATTCTAAACGAATTGTGCACCATGGAATGTACGCATTCCAAGCATGCAAGTGTCACTAAATTAGACTATTTTGTGATTGCACATGGTAAAGAATGTGATTAAAGGCTCTTTTCCTATTTCAAAAAATTTAGTTTTCGAGGGTAATTGCTACGTCTGAGGACAAAACGAAGATATTAGACTATTTTATGATTGCGCATGGTAAAGAATGTGATTAAACGATCTTTTCCTATTTCAAAAGTTTTAGTTTTCGGGGGTAATAGCTACGTCTGTGGAAAAAATGAAGATATTAGACTATATTATGATTGCACATGGTAAAGAATGTGATTAAAGGCTCTTTTCCTTGGATTTCGATAATGTCGAAACCATCGAGTGGTAATCTGCGGGGATAAATTATTAGGGCATAATTAGACTAGCTCGGTAACATATGTTACACTCCATTCTTTTATAAATTCCTGGGAAAATATGGAAACTAAACAACGCAAAAAATTTGTTGCAGATGCACACCATCTAAAGCCTGTAGTCTTGCTAGGCCAAAAAGGTCTAACCGAATCAGTTCTCGCGGAAATTGATCGCGCGCTATTTGATCACGAGTTAATTAAAGTTAAAATTATCGGCGAAGATATGGAAGACCTCGGACAAATTTTGTGGGACATTTAAAAAGCTGTGTGAAAGTGAACAATTTACGCGAAACATTTTCCAACCGTAATCTGTTCAAAGCCATGGTCGTCTAAGTTCGAAAGTTTCGAATACAAATGCATTGCAAAGAAGAAGAAGATATTCTTATATTCAGTATCAAATCAAGTATATGAACAAGTATGTGATCAAGTGTGTGATCAATTATGGACAAGCATGAAATATTCCAGCATAACAGTATACAAGGTCATTCTGAATGGTTGTCTACTGAAGTTTTGACCGGGAAAAAATTGATACAGAAATGGTTTCTTCGCCCTTTGAACAAGAAAAAGATGCTTAACAACATAACAAAAATCTAAACCTCTAACTCGATGTGACATTGTCTTTTTTTTTACGTTTCTTTATTTATTTGCTAAAAAACTGAGAAAAATTAAAAAATGTAAACTGAGTGTTTCACACATCTTTTATGGTCAACTTTTGACTCTGAATTCATTTCTGGTGTTGATTTCGTCACCTGACCAAAATAAAATGATTTATTAGAAAAAAAATTTAACCCCAATTCACAGACGAATAAAAGCAATACCAACAAGAAGAAGAAAAAGAAAAAAGAAAATGAAAAGAAAAAAGAAAAGAAAAGAAGATGAAAAAAGATTCAATTACCGTGCATTTCAATCGATACGGAATTACCCTTCAAAAAAGACAAAACAAAAAGAAACTAGAACCACTTGACCAGTATCGCCTAAAACAAAACCAACATCTTCGCTCCACTTGAGGTCCACTCAACTATCAAAACCATAAATATTAAGGCAAATTAGCTTTAATTCCAGCCGAAAATACAAGTAAGCTATTTTCTACAGCCGTGACAGATTATTGTTTAAGGAACCCAGGTAGGGTAGGAGAAAAGGTCGTGGAAAATACCGCCACTGCTATATCGACATGACGCCCTTTTTCCCTCCAAAGATATAGCTAGAGATAATAGTGGTGACCCAGGCTAGGTGTACCCTTCACCTAGAGTTTGGCTCGTTTGATTGTTCGATCATGTTACCATATCCTGGAGCAGGGTATACCGTATAAGGGTACCGTCACTGCTATATCGACAGAGGGCCCGTTTACTTTACATATTCTTTTCAGAGTCTGCTTCTCCCAGGCCATCCTTCAATTTACATATTCTTTTCGAAGTCTGCTTCTCCAAGGCCATCCTTCAATTTACATATTCTTTTCCAAGTCTGCTTCTCCCAGGCCATCCTTCAATTTATATATTCTTTTCAAAGTCTGCATCTCCCCGACCATCCTTCAATTTACATATTCTTTTCAGAGTATTGCACGAAATAGCGAAAACATTGTGTACCTAAAAGCTTTTTTCGTCTGACACTCCTCAGAGTACTAACGTCAGACACGTTCCAAGGACGACGAATAGCCATCAGGAGAACGCGGCCAGGGATTCCGATCCTGATAGGTCACTTCATCCACGACCGACTCGGAGCCGTCAATCAAGCGAAGCCGCTCCCCGGAATGACTCAGACGACCTTCAAACGGTCCCATCACTTTCGCATCCAAATCATAGTGCGCAGCGAGTGCGCGAGGATCCTTCGCGAGGAGCACAAACCCTCCGGGAGAAATCACGTCGTTCTTGGTGAAGCGATAGCGGATCCCCTTATCAAAGGACCAACCATCGTCCTTTTTAAGTTACCAAAACAATTGGAGGGCAATTAGGCCCCCTCACACGCTCATTTTGTTCCCAATGTCGTCGGATCAAAATTCTGAGATAGCCATTTTTTCAACATAGTGGAAAAACCTTGTAACTATGTCTTTGGGGACGGCTTATTCTCCCACAGTCCCTGTGGGAGGGGCTGCAAGTTACAAACTTTGACCGGTGTTTACATATAGTAATGGTTATTGGGAAGTGTACAGACGTTTTTAGGTGGATTTTTTTGTTGGGGGAGGGGTTGATAAGAGAACATTTCCAACGGAAATATTATAATAGTTTGTTCAACGGTCTTCAACAGATACACAAAAGATTCCTGTGTTCTTTCATTGCTGGATTCTGGCGTCCGTTTAACATTGTCATTTATGTAATTCTTACTTTTCCTTATCACATTTTTCTTACTGTTCACAATGACATTTATCTGTGGCTGGGAGTAACTGGTAAGGACGCTTATGTGGTGAATTTGGTAGGAAAGTTGTCTCAGCCCCCATTAAGTTTCCAACACCGAGTATATTATAATGATGGATAATCAAAAAAATATTGCACTTATCATTTTTTTCAAACTTTGAGATGTAACAAAGAAAGAAGATCAATCTACCCTAAAGAAAAAACTAAAATCATTAAACTGGTTCTAAGTATTAGGAAATGGCCTTCAAAATCGGACGTTCTCCAAAGGGATATCTTTTTATTTTGCTTCTGCGAAATTTTAGAAGAAAGACTTTTTGCAATATTACAAACACCGGTTCTTCGGTTCCCAGGTCGGGTCCATATGGATCTAAAGTCAACACAGCACTGTTAATTTTGGAACACAAGTCTTGGAACAAATGGAACAGTGCAATCAATACCACAATCAGAACATGTTACAGTTGTAGATTCATCTCTAGAACGTCTGTCATCTCGTGAATATCGTGAATCTCTATCTCTAGAACGTCTGTCATCTCGTGAATATCTATCATTTCCTGAATCTTCGGATTTGTTTTGTCTAAAACAATCATCACAGTAAATTGGTTTGTTAGTTCTTGGAACAAATGGAACAGTGCAATCAATACCACAATCAGAACATGTTACAGTTGTAGATTCATCTCTAGAACGTCATAAACATTTTCAAATGACAAATATAAAATAAAATTTAAACACAATCTTAAATTAGCAAAAAAACTCAAACATGTTCAAAAATATCTTAAACTATTTATGTCCTTCTATTATATTGATACCCAAATTTCTTCAGCAGGGCTTTAAGGAGTCAAGTGCTTTCACTTCCTCAATTTTTATCTTTTTTAGTTGAAATCAACAGGGAACATTAGTGAATGACAAAAAAAAATAACTCACCTAGGCTTCTTTTTTTTCGTAAATCTTTTTCGTTTCATCTCACTTGGGTAAAAAAAAAATATAGCGTAAAGAGCGGGGCACTGAGGAGGGAACAGCCCCTTTCATATACGGAGTAATTTCATTTCGTTTTAAGTTTTAATGTCGCTCCTTGCTTTCAGTTAGAAAAAACTTCTTTTTTTTAATTTAATTTCTGAACGTTTTTGAATTAGTGCATGTTTTGGTTTTGGCTCTCCGCACATGAATAATTACAACACAATTTGCATAATAATTTATTTTTTGGCTAAATGGCTTTCTCATAGTTTTGATCGGACGTTTTTTTGCGAACTTAAAAACGAATGACCGTGGATTGTCAGTTTAATTGACATAAACTAATATTTATTCCTTAAAGTTTTGACAATTTTTTATTTATGAAAGTAAAAAGAGTAAAAATATTCAAAACGTGTGTTGTTTTCAGCAAAACCCAAATTATGGTCTGGTCTTGAGAAGGCATGGGGGTTATCAGCTCTACTTTTGCTCGTTTTGAGTTTGACTTGGCTATTTATTGAAATTTGTGTTCGTTTTGAGTTTCATTTATTTATTGATAGTGATTTGTGGTAGTTTTACATTTATGCTTAGGAGGACTTTTACCTAGAGACAACATGAGTAGATTTTTTCTTTAGGGATAATTTCCTAGGTGGCTTTTTTTCGTTAGGGATTTTTTTTCTGCAGATACTTTTCCGCAGGAATTTTTTCTTGACTGATTTTTATGCTAAAAATGCTAAAAACTGCGGTCATTAGGCAATTAAACTATATAAAAACTAAAAAATTCCAACAGGCCAGCTCACTAGCTTTCGGTTTAAAAACCTTTTTCAAGAATATTACATATAATTATGTCCCTATAAGATGCGAAAAGTCAAGTCTCCTACATGCCTTCCAAAATTTTAGAAATGCTTCTTCATCCTCCTGCTCAATGACAGTGTTATTGCTAATATCCGTAATGTGCACCTTTACACTTCTTCGAGCCTCGTAAAAGGCCACCTTCATCTTTTTAATGTGCGGTTTTCATATTTTCATAAAGATATTTTCTCCTTTCCTGCCAAAGTACCTCCTCAAAATATTGTAATGGGAGGGAGATAACTTAAGAATTAATAGGCCTCAAAAGCTGGCTGTTAGTGTCACTCAGCTCCATGTTACAGAGAGACAATACTGCAGTTTTTGGAAGTGTTAAAAATTTCCTACTTCAAGTATCACTACATTCCTATGTCCTTGCGCACTACTTTCCTATGTCCTTACGAACTACTTTCCTAAGCGCATTTTTTACTTTGGTATTTCTTAATCACCCAAATACTTAAAGACCTAAAACATATTGCTGATAAGAGTTTCCAATTGTTCAAACGGTTGTTTGTGCCAGTATAAACAATGTTCTTAGAGAAAGTGTAGGTCAAAGAAAGCACGTCTACCTCATCAGCTAAATTTGTAATATAACCTCTGCTTACCTCTCGTTCATTTGCCTACCATTGAAGAATGACCCGTAGCCACGGGGAGCTAAAGGGGGCTAAGCTCCTCTTAATTTACCAATAACACCACCCCATTCCGAAATTCACCTTTCAAGAATCCAAGAATCTATAGGCTGCCCTCAAGAAGTTACAATGTCAGTCCTCCAAAAACTCAGAATGATCCCCAAAGTTCAGAATAGCCCTTCCAAATTTCGTACTCCACTTACGAAGGTAAGGGAGGCAAGGGGCGCCACCCCAGCTCAAGCTGGATATTATTTTCCTGGGGGATCACTGCAACATATTTTATGCAATGATTAATATAGATAGCAGTTCAAAATCTTGAACTTCAAATCTAAACCAAATCTACCCTACTTTTCATAGGGTTCAATTTTCATCAGATGGATTCAACCTGGGGCCCTAGGACCCCTTGAAAATTTATAAATAAACCACTAGTTATTTTCACACGAAGATCCTATCAAATCCTATTTAACAAAATAAGCAATATCCGATCTAAAAAAAAAATTAAGCTACTTTCCTAAGCTGCATAACATTCTTAATGACTGAAATACAATATTTGTTCAAAGGTTCCGTTTTCTGTAAACGATATCGAAAGATCATGTTTTACCAATCTCATGTTATCAAACGTTTTCCGAAAATAGTGTGTTTTGCAATATTGAATAAGTCTTTTGTAAACTTTTTGCAGTGGATTCGTATGATAATTATAATAATAATAATTTATATGGCGCTTATACATTTCTGTTCTAGGCGCTTTACATCATTGTGAATCTAAATTACTGTACACTATAAAACACTACCCTACGATTTTTTTTTTGTCATTCCAGAGTTTTTCGAAAACATAAACCAGTTTCCTGGGCATATTTTAGCTAGTCCTTTAGGATCTGAACGAAAATAACTTCTTATATTCTCAACGTAATGAAATATATTTTTAATTGACACTAAAAGTACCTTATTCACTTTTGACTTAACACTCAAATAAAATTTACAAAGGAAATTTGTCGTGGAATCCCTTTTTGAAGATTTTGTCTTATGTAAATCGTTTTTTGTTGATGAATCTTAAATTAGTGACAACTTTGTTTGCGCAGTTTCCTATAATTAGATGGGTAAGCTATTTCTTCAGCGTAGGATCTAACGTAATACCCATCAGGAGTTATTAACTTCTCTTTAGTAGCATCCGTTAGTATGGATGAGCTCTTTTCGACGCCATAGGATCACCGCACGAGTTCAATTCAAGGCTATTCATATAAAGACATATCATGTTACGTGATCGTAAAACACAAAACTTTAAATGAACAATAATAAGCAAGGAATTAGACTAAAATGATCATTTCTAATTATAAAAAGCCACGCTACTCCCTGCTGTCGAGCGCGGCGTGCAGAAGACCGTGCTCGGCCAGGGCGCCCACTACCTCAACCCCTACGCCAAGAAGGTCTACCTCGTCGACATCCGCGCCCAGCGCCTGGAGTTCGCGGGCAGCACCACAGCCGACAAGGAGGGCAAGCGCAAGAGCCTGAGCGCCGTCAGCTTCCCGTCCAGCGACGGCTTCGAGATCGAGGTCCGGCTGACCGTCGAGTGGTCCATCGACCGCGTCCGCGCCCCCGAGGTGTTCGTGCGCATCGGCACGGGCGACCCCAAGACGCTCCTAACCAAAGAAAGAAATATTCTTCAAAAAATTGCTTAAGAGATAATAGGTGAAATCTTTTTTAGGCTACACTTTTCCTGTAAGCTGCAGGCTGCAAACCCTTTGAGTTACAGCATAAAACTCATGTTTCATCGAAAAGAAAGGATTTGAAATGTTAGTTTGAAAAGAACACTAGAGAGATAAAAAATAGAATAGAAATAGAAATTTTCTGTTTCTCTAGTGTTCTTTTCAAAACTAACATTTCAAATCCTCTCTTCTCGATGATACTTTCTAACTTTAATGTCTAGTGTTCTTTTCAAAACTGACATTTCAAATCCTCTCTTCTCGATGGTAATTAGCCAACTGTTTAAATCAAGCATCCATTTGTTCATGATTGTTTTCACAATGGAGTATCGAGAGGAGTAAGTACGTTAGTGGACTAGAGGGTACAAACAAGTACGACAGGGGTAGCAGAGAATGATGCAAGAATGCAATCTAGGGGATGCCATTAGAGCCAAAGAATGCCCCTAACCAAAAACCTTATTTCAGCATCCATCGAATGCAGTTGAATACAAAATGTTTAAAGAGCCAGAGATCAAGATGTTTTAATTAGTTTCCCCGCGAGTTGTGGACAGGCAAAACATCTGTTGGCAGATGTTTACGTCCTTAATTTCCCCGGCCTACATCAATGTTCGTGGCTAGTAGGGAAACCTGCCCAACAAGATGTTTCCTCAGATGTTTTTCTAGTTTCCCCCGGCCTTTAAACTATAAACATAGAAAACATCTTGGTAATAGCATAAGCCGATATTCAGTTATAGTGTGTCAAAGTGCCGCGGCCCTACTAGCCCCTCTCCTCCCCTCTCATATATTTGGACAGCATGAAGTTAGAAAACAATTTTTACATCACAATATGCAGAATAATTGGAATTATTGCAGCTTACACATTTTGTTGGCAGACCCGCTATGCTTTACCTCCATCCTCCCCCATAATGTGAGAATATATAGCCCAAACACTTCTTGAGTGGAGTCACAATAAGTAGAGTTCACTTCTTGAGTGGAGTCACAGTAAGTATTTATTTTATTTTTGCATCCTCGATAGAGGAACCCTTTTCCCTCTAAAGCAATGCCACTTAATTAGTTAGTGTTCCCAATCAGAGGCGCCATTCGAGCCAAATATTGGGGTGGGCATGAACTCCATCTTGGCCCCTCCGACTCACTTCGTGTCGCGTAAGAAAAAAATGTGGGTTTCGGCAGCATGTCGATCGTATATTCTAAGTAAAAACGCATTTTCAGCACCCGTGTGTTACTTGAAAATGTACTGTAACCGATTGTGGAACTCAGCCACACAGACATCTAAGATTAATTCTGACACCGAAGATCACAATCAACGAGGATAACTGATTAAACTGAAAGTGAAAAATTCAACCCGAGTCCGGGTCAAAATTACTGGAGAAGGGCTTTTTCCCGATTGGGGGGGGGGGGGGGGGCGGTTAATTGGGAAAAATTAGAAAAATTGAGGTATTTTTAACTTAAGAACGGGTGACCGGATTTTAATGAAATTCGATATTTAGAAGGAACTAATGTCTCAGAGCTCTTATTTGAAATATAGACCAGATCTGTTGACATTGGTGGGAGTTGGAGGGGGAAACCGGAAATCTTGGAAAACGCTTAGGAGACTATTTTATAATTGCAAATGGTAACGAATGTGATTGCATCTAGAACTGATACACCAACTGAAGAGGCAAAGAGTCGAAAATTTCGCGGATTTCAACCTGGAGATTATGTTCGTGCAAAGATTTTTAAGAATAAAGTCGGTAAGATGGACCGATGATATGGGAAGCCACTTAAAGTCAACAAGGTGGTTGGAAGATTTGTGTACCAACTTGAAGATGGAAGTAAATGGAGCATCTGCAATTTAGTTGGATGCCAACTGTAATGTTGTCAAGGTTCCCTGTGATTATTTCCGTTATGACGTAATCTTTATGTACAACAAGGAAAGTAACAGTATTGAATGTATATTCCAATAGCTCTTTTTTGCTGGTGAAATGTTATAAGTTTTCGAGGAGAGAATACGCCGCTACTTAAGTTTGATGTACATTATTAGACTCGAATTTTCGAAAGTTTATTCTTTTAGTGGTTGTTGGAGAATCATTTAGCCTTGATACATACATGTAAATGGATAATCAATCGCAAAAACATGGCCTAGAAAAAGCCATAGCAACAGAGAAAAGACAAAAAAAAAAAAAAAATCAGCAAATGAGGCCTTAACCTGTTCAATTTGTCCTACATAATTGAAAAATTGCATAATGACTTGCTTGCATAATGACTTGCTTGCATAATGACTTGCTTGCATAATGACTTGCTTGCATAATGACTTGCAGGCAGACGCTTGCATACCTTCTACGTTGAAGGTCAGGTTGGTTGTAAACACCGTTCGTAGATAAATAGCATCATCATTCTGGCACTCGAAAGCATAGATTTTCTGCCGCATTCTTTCCCCAATTCATGTTTCATGCTAAAAAGCTTCGCATAGTGGATATAATAACACTCGGATTGGACGTAAAGAGCATGGGGTTTGTGTGTGGTAGCCCCCCTTATATGTAGGATTCATTCTGCTCGTTTTAGGTTTTAACGTCACTCTTCGCATTTCATTTGAAAAAAAATCACATTTCTTGTTTTTGTTTTTTTATTCAAAAATGAAAGCATTTATCATTTTAGTTCTTTTTAACTAACAAACCATACAAAATATGGATAGGAAATATATGAAATTAGATACACACTAATCCTGTTGAAGCTAAATTGTCGATTATAGGGGAAGAATATATACTTTAAACCAGGACACTCAAAGAGAAATTACAGACCGGGACACGGGAACAAAAATGACGACCGGGACAAAAATGACGACCAGGACACCGGGACACAGGGAATATAAATGACGAACGCTACACTCAAAGAGAGCTTACAGACTTGGACACCGGGACACAAATGACGACCGGGACACAGGGAAACAACAACAACAGGGACGCCGGGGGGCACAGGGGATATATAAATGACGACGGGGACACAGGGAATGTTCGATTAGCTATCACCATCAACAAAGCTCAAGGGCAATCATTGGGGGGAGTTGGAGGGGAAAATCTTCGAAAACACTTGGAGTGGAGGAATCGGGATGAAGCTTGGTAGATAGAGTAAGCAAATGTCCTTGATACGTGATTGATGTAACCGTACTGGATTCGCTCTCTTTGGGGGAGTTGGCGGGAGGGGTTCAGTGATTGGGTTAGTTTGGTGCTTCTGGACATGCTAGGACGATGAATATCGGTAGGCTTGTCAGGGAGCTGCACAAATTGACTTGATAAAGTCTTTTTCCCAGATTCGACCATCTGGGTGGCTAAAGGGGGGGGCTGGGGACGAGGAAGGGACAGCCGTCTCATATACGGGAATAAATTCTGTTAATTTTTGACTTTAATATTACTCTTTACTTTCATAATAAAAGCGTGGACCAGAAATACTCCCAGAAATCAAGAGGGATCAAGCATCAACTGCTAAAACTGAAAAATTTGACTGGCAACGCTGACTAAATTCAAAGAGAAAAAAGGTATTTCGGACATTCACCAATTTCGGACATTCAAGGTATTATATACATTATTCTACGAATGCCCAGATAAGGGCTGATACCGCTCCTTTTCTTGGTTCATCAGCCCAACTACTGCATCCAGGTAGAGGAGAAATCTCTTGTATAGACACATCAATTTGTGTGTTAGGCCGAATATGAACTTTTCCAAGTTGGGCAGAGGATTCTAAGTTTTGTTCAGTCATGACTTCGTATTGGTCTACTTCTGTGATGACTTCATTCAAGGAATCATCCACACAATCAGGCGGGAGCAATGCCAGTCGTCAGTTGTTGTCGTTGCTGCATTTCTTTCTTTATAAATGTAATTCTAATAGTTTATTTGTCGTAACATATATAATTAGTAGGGAGTGCAGTTGTGTTTCAATTGGCAGTTGAAATGTAAAAAAAAAAAAAAAAAAAGGGAAGAAAAAAGAATATAGTAGGAGTTCAGGTATGAGGAACTTGGCATTCATGGCTATATCTGGTGCAAGTAGAGAGAATGGCATTATATACTACCGTCAAACCCCATGAAAATGGGAAATGAAGACGTTAAACGGATTGTTGTTGTTGTGTTGTTGTTGAGGCTATATATATACTAGTTTCATACTTGTAGTAATAAATTTGGTAGTAAGTAATAATCGGCTGTTGGGCCACAATGATCTTCAGCGATGAGGGGTTTGTAAACTTTGCTAGTTGGTGTACCCATTTATTTGTTTGCAATGAACTTGCTGTCTATCACAGGAGAGGGACTTGTAAGTAAGAATATGTTCACTTTGGGCTAGAAATTTGTGAAAGTTGGTGCACATTGTAGTCGATCTCTTTATATTTGACAGAATTAAGTGTTTACGCAACGGGTAAAAACGATAACGTAAAACAATGAGGTAGTTTCGTAATTATTAGTGTCACCTCGGGGAAACAGTGCTTTATTCGTTTTTAGGATTAAAGGTGCCAGCGATGGCTGATTAACTCAAGGAAAATAAACCTACTTGCCGCAGCTAATTTCAGAGTAACATTAAACAACGAAAATGTGCTAGCAGAAACTTAAAAGCGTTCTAATATGTAAATGTTTATTGTTTATTGTTTATTGATAGAAATTGTCTTATTTAAAGGACATTTAAGAGTTTGGAATCTCTTTGAAACCAACTTTGGTACCTATTTATATAAAATACAAAAAGAAAACAAGTACAGTCGGAGTTTTTATTTTAAAAAATATTTTTCGAACGATGGATGCTTTAATGCTATCCCTATCTCCCACCTCCTCAATGTGTTTTTCCGAAATTTAGCTGACATAGGAGTGCGGCATGTATACTGGATCGGCATGGATACTACCACTTGTAAGAGTATTGAAGGGATCTCCAGACTCAACTTTTAAAAACATAAATATTGCACAAAGCGGTTTCAGTAAGGTAAAAATCGGGCAATACAGGAGCTTCCCCAGTATCACTGTGAGGGGGGACTGTTCATCTAGCACAACACCCCGCTCTTTACGCTAAAGTTTTTTACTGTTTTAAAATGTAGGGTTTTATTTAAAAAAAACTTTTTTTTAATCTCAGTACAAAGAAAGGCTTAAATTTACTGTTTTCTGTATAAGAGCTGCAGATTCTTGTGCTTCGTAAAGAAAAATTCAATTCAGAAAACGAAAACAATTCTATTCGGAGAGTCTTAAAAAAACTTTCGCTTTTTCGGGATTTTCTTCAAAAACTTCTGGATTTATCCGTTTCATGCAGAAAAACAGTTCTAGTCAGAAAATCGGACCTCATTTGCCAATGATACAACTGAACTATTTACAACATGAAAGAATTGTGCTTCATAGATTGATTCAGTCGGCACACTGAAGTTGTCTTACTCGGTTTGTCCGCAAAATCGGATAATAGTAACTGATTAGGGACCTGTTGTAATTAAAAGTGAAAGGTATCAAATAAAACTTTCAAAAATATTCCTCATTTTCTTCTTCCGAGAATTCAGATGGGGCAAGGTAAGACTTCCTTCAAGCCCTCCTCGTTCCGCTGAAGGAGTATGACCTACAGCATCCGTGGGAGGGAGGGGGAGACAATTGAGCTATTATGTGTGACGGATGATAAAATCAAAACACAGAAGTATTTTAGCAGTTTCTTGAGTATAATTTTTTCTAAGGAAAAGGTTTATAATATATAAAGTATATATTTTATATAGTTTATAAAGTTTATAAAGTAAAACATGTTCTAGAGACATAATCAAAAGGTTTAAAAAATTACATTTTGTTAGTTCATTAGAGCTCTTACGACCGAGCAAGAACAAGCATTTTTAAAATTGATATAATTAAAGGTTTAGACTCAGATGGGGGGAAACCAAACCTGGAGGATGCCATGTGTCATTAGAATAGGTTCCGCCTGGGGTTAGAGAACTCCTGTATTTGTTAAGTTCTAAAGCAATTTCTCTACACACTCATGGTAAGCTTTACTGCAGCTGTGTATGGAGCACAATGACTTGTAGATCAGAATGTTGAGATACTATGACATGATGACCTTTAATTAAACGAATGCTACACAATGAAAGAGCTATGCTTCTATAGATGTGTTATGTGAAGAAGGGGAGTAAAGTCAACACCACTGAGCTTACACAGTCTACTATACGAAGGAACGTTGTTTCCCTTTATTACCCATACGGTCAAACTTCTAATAGACTACCTTAGCTTTTGTATTTGAACTACTCTGAGGTGGGGAGGGGGTTATATTAGAGCAGGGATCTTTGACGTAGGTTGAAATTCTATGGTTAGAGGGCGATTATAGAATATTCTCTTGGGTGCCTAATAGACGTCCCCCCCGCTAATTAGTTTTTCAAAAATTTTCCACCCAGGACATTCTTATTTCAATCCCCCCCCCGCCTATTATTTTTTGACTATAGAATTTCAGTCATGCCTTTTCTTTCTGTTTATAATTTGACTCTGATTTACATCTATTAATAGATGCTTTTCCTTTATCAGTCATAGTAGTATAGGTTGCGCATATGTCTCTGTCTTGTACCTACACTTTTTAGACTATAGAATTTCATTCATGCCTTTTCTTTCTGCTTAAATTTTGATCCTATCTTATGTCTATTAGTAAATTCCTTTTCTGCATCAGTCATAGTAGTATAGGTTGCGCATGTGTCTCTGTCTTGTTCCTACACTTTTTAGACGTTCCCGGCGATACGCTGGCAGAACTCTCTGCTTTACAACGAGTTACGACCGATTCGTTTTCTGTTTCCGGCAGTGATACCACCTGGTTTGCGCAGGAAGGCGAGACCTATTCCTACACCATCCGCATCAGCAACGATGATAGCTTGCTGACGGCAGAAAACGTCGTGGTACGCGATATTCTGCCCGATTCAGTTTTTGCCGGTAACAACTCCGGCGGTGATACACTGATTTGGAACCTCGGCAACCTGCCGCCGCTTTCGGATACAACACTAACGCTCACTTCAAATATTTTTTTTAATGATTTCGATCCCCGTTGGTCCGAAGAGGGTTAAAAGGAAACAAATGTTTCCATTAAGAAGCTTTGAGGGTCTAGTGAGGGGCACAGATTTATTGCGGAGTGGGGGTGGAGACAATTTCGTTACGATACCAGTCATAAATGTGAAGAAATTGTTCTAATTTGCCATTTGCCTTTGAATATCTAAGTCACGTCTCTGTTTCTCAGGTTGTAATATATACTTGGTGACAAGGTTGTTGTGACACGGCTGTGAAAGATCAGCAATCAGTTTTCTTATTTCGTCCGTAATTCTGGACCCCCAAAACCTCTTCTTGCTAACCCTTAAGTGCCCATCTAAATACAAATTAATGTAAGGTAAATGTATAAACAATAAAACGATTAAGAGTTTATATCGTTTTTTCTCTGTTTTTCAGAATATATCAAAACCACAGCAAATATCTTATACTGACTATAATGGTCAAAAGCCAACTGTTATTATTACCCACGGCTATATGGAAAATGGAAGACAAGCATGGTTACAGGTATGTTAATTTTCTTTGTTAAATGTAGCATTTTTTTTCAATCTCTCTTTACTTTTTCAATAATAAGAATGCCAGTTTTCGGTTTGACATACAATCCAGGTCGGCCAGTAATAGTCGTGCAATAATACCTTCAATTGCTTCAATATCTTCAATATCTATAAAAAATTACCGTTTTAAGAAGTAGAGTTAAGAGAGAGTCAAACTTTGGCGTAAAGAGCAGGCCGTTGAGTAGGTAAAGCCCCTTTCATATACGGATTAATTTCTGCTCGTTCTAAGTTTTGATGTCGCTTCTTACTTTCATTTAAAATGAAATGTAAGATTTATTAATTTGTAAAGGCATATACCCCGTATTAGCACTACAAAGTTGCCTCGAGGGTGCATGAAGAAAAATTACCGCTTATCAAATGCGTTTTATGATTCACTTCACGACCGTCAATACACCAATGCCAACTATGAATTTACTAAGAAAGTTTGGGCTAAGGATAGGTTAAAGACGGGATAGATTAATATAAAATGTATCTGACAAATGATACATTGACGTTGCTGTATATTGTATGTAAAAAGACAGATAAAATCTATAAGGACTTTGTTGCGTATATGTCTCTATCTTGTTCCTACAGTTATCATAATATAGAATTAGATACCTGCCTTTTCTTTATCCTTATTGTTCCATCTTTGCCAATATCTATTATTTGATACCTTTTATGCATCAGTCATAATAGTCTAGGTAGCGTATATGTCTCTGTCTTGTCCCTACACTTATTATACTATAGAATTAGATACCTGCCTTTTCTTTACCCTTATTGTTCCATCTTTGCCAATATCTATTAACAGATGTCTTTTCTGTATCAGTCCTGATTGTCTAGGGTAATGTCATCAGATCCGGTTGGGATTTAAAATAAAAGCTCTGAGACACAATATCATTATAAACATCAAATTTCATTAAGATCCAATTACCCGCTCATAAGTTAAAAATACTTCATTATTTATATTTTTTGCGAATTAACCGGCCCCCCACTCCCCTCAGATGGTCAAATCGGGAAAACGACTATTTCTAATTTAATCTGGTCCGATCCCTGACACGCTTGCCAAATTTCATCGTTCTAGCTTACCTGGAAGTGCCTGAAGTAGCAAAACCGGGACCGACAGATGCTAAGTTTGCACTCGAGGGATCCTCGTCCTTCTTTGAGGAGCCTATAGATATGCTACTAAGTGGAGTCAACCCATAATAGATAAATTAGCTTGGAAGGGGTTTTGTTTAGCTAAAAAAGCCACCTAAATAGACAAACCTAGAAAAATTATCCATTAATTAGAATCCAGTGCAAATGCTATGTGGTTTACTAGGCTAAAATGTCTTCGTGGAGCGTTTCGGTGCCCATCACCTTGATCGGCGTGAAGCTTAGTGATGTTTACACCACTGTGTGGTGTGCTCAGCGATGGCCTGTCAAATAGAGTGAGTACAATGAATAAAATGAAAAAAAATGGGGGCATAAGTGAAAACATAAGTAGATTATAAAAAATATACAAGGATAAATCTAACTGGCCTGTCAGGTAAAAATAAAACAACAAAACTAACACATTAACAATATAAATGACATATTAACATGATACATTACAAATTACATTTATTTATGACTTCAACGAACGCTGGCACAAAGCTTTTTTGTAGCGTTCAGGTCTTGCATTAATACGATTTGAAATTGGGATTTTGTGGATAAGACTGAAAAAGCTGACTCGCAAAGCTAATTAAATCCAAGCAGAGAAAAAGGAATTTCAAACGCTTTTGAATGTTGACATTACCCAGTTTTGGGGGATTCAGAGTAGCAGAGAGATTTGATATATATAAAAAAAAACGAAAATGCTTCGTTTACGTTATCTCATCCAAAAACAGAACTCCAATCATGATTATCAATGAGTTTGTGTAATGACTTAAAATCTATCACTTTTAGTCGTCTATCTTTGTTCTTTTCTGAAGATTTGTGCTGATCAGGAGTCTGGTTTGTTTCCAATGCTCCTAAAAAAAAAAAGAAGAAAAAAAAAAAAAAAATAAAATAAAAATAAATAAAATAAAATAAAAAAATAAAAAAATCCAACCCCTCTGTCCAAGTGTATTTCGGTATTTTACTGTATTTGCCACTGTGGTATGAGAACAGAAAATGTACCATTCCCTCTTAAAAAAAAATCCCCCTGCAAAGTTCTCCATTTTTTCATTTAAATTGTTTTTGCTCTTTAATTTAATTTCTGATGGTTTTTCCAATCATGTCAGGAATCCCCCAAAGTAGTTCCAGTTTTCAATCACAATTTTCAGTATTCTCTAATGTGTATTTTCTCCTAGTTTAGAAAATCATTTCTAAATCTAACAACCAAGAAATATCAAGCTAATCTGACCTAACTAAACCTAATTACGGATACCAGTAGGGGGAATAGGGGCCATGTCCCCCTGAAAATTTTGAACTATAAAGTAATTGTAAGGAAACCAATGGGAAGAGATAAAAATCAAGAAAAACCCTGGGAAGTGTGTATTGCCTCATTGTTGGCTGCCTGCCATTAGATTTGCAGAATAATTGTAGCAAACACACCTTGCATGCAGACCCGCCATATAGAATTTTTTTTAATCTTCGCTCAGTACATTTTTCAACTGTAGAACATCGCCTGTTTTTAGTTTAGGAATTCGGTTCTTTCTATGAATGTGTTAGACCTATTTACTGCCAAGGTGCGTTAAAGATTGTAGCCACGTAAGGGGTTGGATACTAAAGATCTGTCACCCATATACGCGTAATTGTCACTTTACTAGAATATTTCCTTAAAAATAACGAAAATCGTGAATTTTGGTACCGGAGGGGGAAACCGGTAATCTTGGAAACCGCTTAGAGAGGAGAGATCGGGATGAAACTTGGTAGGAAGAATATGCACAAGTCGTAGATACGTGATTGATATAACCTGACCGGATCCACTCTTTTTGGGGGAGTTGGGAGGGGGGTCCAGGTGCTTTAGCGAGTTCGGTGTTTCTGGACGTGCAAAGACGATGAAAATTGATAGGCATGTCAGGGACCTGCACAAATTGACTTGAAAACAGTGATTTTCCCGATTCGACCATCCAGGAAGCCCCCTTCCTGGAAATATGTCAAATTAAATATCTATACGGTCACTATCCATGCGTCTAGAACAGAATATTTGCTATCTTTAAGCTAATGAATTGGCATTGTTGTTCTTCATGGAAGCAGTGTTCCATTGTAGGTCTACACCCTCCCCCTCAAACATCTTTCCTGTTCAAAACAAATAGTTTCCTTGCAGTCTCTCTACCTTAAGTCTCAAGATTTGACATTTAATTTCCAAGACTTTTTTATGCCGTGGATTTAGCAATCTATTTAACTAACTTTAAAAAAAGGTGTTTCGAACCGATCTTTTGACTTTGGGGGAAGTTGGAGGGGGAATTTTTGGAATACACTTGGAGTGGAGAAATCAGAATGAAGCTTGGTGGATAGAGTAAGCAAATGTCCTTGATACGTGATTGACGTAACCGTACTAGATTCGCTCTCTTTGGGGGAGGTGGGGGGCGGAGGAGTTCAGTGATTTGGTGAGTTTGGTGCTTTGGGACTTGCTAGGACGATGGAAATTGGCGGGCGTGTCAGGGAGCTGCACAAATTGACTTGATGAAGTCGTTTTCCCAGATTCGACCATGCGATTACAGCAGAAAATTTGCTCTCTAGGTTTCATCAACGCCAGCTGCCACCAAATTTCTTACAATATACATTATTTTACTAACACCTACCAAATCGGAAATAAACGCAGACTCTTATGCAGCTTCTGCCTCACAAGAGTCAAATAGTTCTTATCGCATTGGGAAAATCTTTAAGATATTTGTCCTTGTTATCAGGTTAGGAGACAGTAAAATATAATTAGAGCATCTCGTCATTCGGAGTACCACACCTAATGGAATTGAATCTCTATACAGTTAAATGAGACGAAAAATTTGGGATATATAGAAACTAAATGGAACTAAATCGGAACTAAATGGAACTAAATGGAACACACTACTCCCACACAGGTTATCAAGCGGAAATCAGAAATGCTTCAGGAATGATTGATATATATTAAGCTGAAACTTTCAGCGTGTGTTGAAGGATTTTTTGAAGAAACCAAAGGTGCAATGCAAATACTGCTACTAATGCTGCTACAACTGTTGCTACCGTGCAAGCTTAGGGTATTAAGGTGAAGCTTTTAAGGAATGTTTGGCCGATGTGATGGCTTCAGTTATGTAGAAGATCAAAAGTCTCACAGAATTTCCATCCATACTAACAATAATGCTCCTTTTCATCCAAACTTAATTCTTTAGTAGTAATATTAACAAGGAATTTTTTCCAAAATTACTATTCACTGCCAATTTTTTTAAGTAAATTCAAATTTTATCCAAAATTGATATTTCAAATCCCGACCAGATCTTCTGACATTGTGGGGAGTTGGAGGGGAAATCTTGGAAAAACACTTGGAGTGGAGGAATTGGGATGAAGCTTGGTGGATATTTGACAGATAGAAGAAAATGTCGTGCATATCACAGTTTATTGTTTTTAGGGCGCATTAGGGCTTTAGATTTTTACCCAGCTGGCCGATAGCAATAATGTGCCGCTCCATGGTGTTATCGGGGGCGGCCCTTGAACTCGCCGAATATCAGGCTAAATAGTATTTATAAATCAACAGATTATATAAAAAATCAGGGGCTGAAGTTGGGCTAATTTGCACGGTGCTACTAGCTCAGCAGCCAGGGTGGATAACCATTATGCAATCAAGTGAAACAAGCCTCCTCTCAGTGATGCTTTTTTGTGTGATCCGTAGCAAAATACTTGATAAGATTTTCCCTTCTTCGATGTAGTTATACCGACTTCGAACAGGCCATAAAATGTAGCCGTAGAATTTGCCAAACGCAACGTCATTAACGCTGTAATACATCACAAACGTGATTATATCTAATTTCCTGGCGCTCGATAATGTCTAATTTCGTGACACAAACCCGCCAAACAGGTTTTTACCCAACAAGCGTCTATTGACACAAGTAACCTAGTCCATAAATAATAATCCAATTGTTTCGTCAAGGCGCCGACGATCCGGGCCAGAAGACGCTCGACCTTCGGATCGCTGAACTCACCACCGTAACTGGCGACAATGCGCGGATGCTCCTTGGCGCCGAGACGGGCGCGCGGATCGTTCTTTTCCAGCCGGGCAACTGTCTGCGGGTTGTCGGACGGGCCGACCGAGGAAGAATAGGTCTGATCGAGCAGGGACTGACAGCCGGACAGACCGACGGCCAGCGCCGCAGCCAGCAGCGCCGATTTCGCCCGCGTTCCCGGGAAGCCGCATGCGCGCCTGGCCTCTGTCTTGCATCCGAAACTTTGTGTTTATACAAAAATTAATTTTCAGTCAAGGGTGAAAATCCCCAAATCTCAACGAAGCAAGTCCAACGGGGCTGTCAAAATTTTTTTCTCTACTATACTTCCTGAGGTCCAACCTTATATCTATAAGGGTAAAGAGATTATATATGTTTTCAATAGACAAAACCGAGTACAGATACACCTGAATAGCGAAACATGCTACGTCTTCAACAGTAAAGTTAAACAAATACCTATGTCACTGTAACCACTTTCACGTTTTGGATAAAAAACTTACTATGGCTAAAACCCCTTTGAAAAATTTCGGCTAAGCTCCCTTGGCAGGAGCTTAGAAGTGGAAACATTTGTTTGAGTGCTAAAATTCAACCACAAATTAAAGCCAGTACCAAAAACCTACGGTCATTACGTAGTCTTAGCAATTCAGAAAACATCATTTTTATAATCAACTACGTGAAATTAGGCCAAATTTGTTGACTGGATGGAGTTGACAGAGTCGAAATGCTTATGGAACAAGTTGACTGGGTGACATTCCGAAGGGCAGCTTGGTCTACAGCACCGCAGCGCTGAGTGCGTGCGGCAGCTCTCCATGTCCAATCAACTTTGCCCTGTTCGGCGCCTGGACAGGATCCTCCGCGTTCCGCTACTTGATCTCTGTCATCTCTCCGCCAGGTAGAGAAGCCGCGGTCGCCGTCCAAACCTCATGAACCGTCGTCGTTCTCATCCGTGGTTCGCGCTTTCGCCTTCTCTTCCTTCAGCCAGCCCAACAGAGCAGGTCATCAACCTCAACGAAGCAATCAACGCGTCTGCAACCCAGCAAGGCTATAACGTGGAATTGGGGAACATTCTGGCTCTTTTTCTGCATTTCCAAGGATGCCGGCTTCATCTAATTACAAGAATATTATGGTGTAGCTTGGCCAAAAGCTTCGTGAGGAGGTTTCAGCTCTGGCTGAACTGACGGAGGAAACGAAGGGAACAATTCTAATGCAAACGTTTTGCTACGGGAGGCATTGTATTACAAACGTCGAGAAGCACTGATGTACGTCTTAACGTACCCAATTCAAAGAGAGACTTTTAACAATCAACGTTGGAAATCTTAGGTGTTTTTCTCCCTATTTTCAGGGAACATTAGGTCTCTAAGTTGAAACCTATAAAATTAAAAAAGGAAATTTACCGATTAGGGTTCTGAACGGCTCAATGATCAGAAGAACAGCTGAGTGCAGGCTAGATCATAGTTCGACTTGGTGACCAAAAATGCAGTACAATCTAGCATTTTTATTATGAAAAGTTTGAGCTAAAACTTCTACTTCGGGGCCTACAAACAGATAAATGCCTAAGAGAAAAAGCTAACAACTTAAGGAGCCTATCTATTAAAACAAACATACTTAGTAGCCTCGTTATGCATCAATCATATTATTGACAACATTTAGTATACAATTACAATTCTCTGAGAAACTCAAGAATGCTCAGTCTTCAGTAAAGCGTTTGTTTTATAATTCCCCATGTATTTGAAAATATCATGATTCAGTGTATTTGAGCTAGTTCTATACATTAATATCTCATAACCTGCAAATTTTTTTAATTATAAGTTTCAACTTTGCTCTTTACTTTCGTGGAAAAAATGTTTATTTAATTTTTTTTACTTTTTTTCAATATGTGCAATAAATATGTGAAAACAGCCTTATGACACAATTCTGTGAGTTCAGATTAGAAGTTCAACTCTCCCAAGAGAGGCTGAAATGTCTTCAAATTAGGATAAATTTTGAAGAGGAGTTTTTTCGATGCTGTCAGTACTTTGCAGTAAAGTATTTGGAAACTTACTACCAAAAATTTATTTTCTTTGAAAAGTATACTCTTAAGCAATAGTAATATTATGCCAAAAGTCATCCAAATTCTTTTTAATCCATCCCCACATATTGTCGTTTTCCCATATATTTAATTTTCCGTATTCGATGCTGAGATAGAATCGATTACGAGCTCTGCTGCTGACGCCATCGCTGCTGCAGGCGACTTGAAATCGCTGGACGATGTCCGCGTCAGTTTCCTTGGTAAAAAAGGCAGTCTTACCGGCCTCTTGAAAGGCTTGGGGCAGCTCGATGCGGAGGAGCGCCCGAAAGCGGGTGCGAAGATTAACGCGGCAAAAGAATCCGTACAGGCATCACTGGACGACGCCAAAGCCAGACTTGAACAGGAGCAGTTGTCTCAGGCTCTGGCCGAAGATGCTGTAGATGTGGGGCTCAGTTGCCCTCCAATTTTTTTGGTCACATGAAAAAGGCACTAGAACTCGTAATTTTCGTTAAAATGTGCCCTCTCGCGAAATTCTAGGACCACTGGGTCGATACGATCACCCCTGAGGAAAAACAAACAACAAACAAACAAACAAACAAATAAACACGCATCCGTGATCTTTTTTCTGGCAAAAAACACAAAATCCCATAGATTTATAGATAGGAGCATGAAACCTCTACAGTAGGGTTCTATGATACCCTGAATCTGATGGTGTAGTTTTCATTGTCTAAATTGTTCTTTTGATCGTTTTCTTGTAATTTGAGATTGTTTTCCTCCTTCTTTTGCATTGGGTTGCTAGCGTTTGGTTACTTTGCATTTTGTCCTTCTTCTCACTCAGTTCCTTTATTCTCTCTCTCCCTTGATAAAGGGCTTGTGGTGTCTCTCAATGCTGTTAAGCGTTTATGTATTAAAATAGAAAAGAGGGGAGTGAACTTCTCTTTTCCTGATGTACAAACCAGAAAAACAGTCAAAAACTTCAATAATCTTCCAACATTATTTTTTTTATTGAAGAATCGTATCACGGGCTTGAAGAAACGTGTCGTACATAAAATCACCGACATTATGCACGCCTTCAACCATGCCTTCGTGATGGAGGTTATTCACCGCCAAGCTACTCGGGCAGGCGAGAAAATCCGAAATACGGTCAATCAAGCCCCTGTTGATCTCTTCCGGCATCCTGCGATTTCCACAACGAACGCCAGCTTCAACATGCACAACCGGAATGTAGTATTTTGCCGCGGCCAAAGCGGCGCCGAGCGTGGTATTCGTATCGCCATACACGACCACAGGTTTCCCTGAAGGTGAGGGGAGCAACCACCCCCTCAACCCCACTTCGTATATTAGAGTTTAACTTTTGGAGAACAAAGCTTTATTCTTTAATACGTATTAGTCTTTCATCCCTTCCCTTAACATACAAGCTATATTATACATGATAGTATCAAAGACACAATAATATGATACTTGTTCTATTATAAAAACAGGCAAGAAAAGGAGCCATTTTAGTTTTAAAGTCACCCATTGCTTTCGTTTAAAAACTTGTTTAATTTATGTTTCTTTTTCTGTCATACCCTGAATACAACATTGCCTAGATGAATACCTGTATGATGAACAGCATGACTTCAACACAAACTGCTCTTGCACAGACTTGATATTCACCCTGCAAATGCTCAAAGAGGAGTGCTGCAAATGGTGAAATAAGCTCTACATGATCTTCATAGACTTCGAAAATGTGTTAGACTCATTGGACTGCCAGTCTTTCTGGAACCTCCTTCACCACTATGGTATCCTCAACATCATACAATATAACTTTGTATTGAGGAGCATCAACTCAACTGGGCTATGCCCAAATTGAGATCGCCTGGAAGTATTTCAGGCGTGCTGCGAGGGTCCGGATGCTGTTGAAACCAGTGGTGCGGAACACAAAGCTGCCAAGCGGATCTTCATCGCCGATAACCACGTTCAGTCGGCCATACGGCTTGCAGGCGCCCCCTTTGGCCAGTGGGCAGGCATCGGGTGAGGGGCACGGCAGTGTCTGGATTCCATCCTGGCCAATGCGCTTGCAGGTTTCCCCATTGCCCACACAAACCGGACGCCCGGTTTGCCGATCGAACTGGGTGTAGTCGGCGCGGAGTGCGTCTTAAGGTTGGAATGTTGCATGCAGCTGATGGTGCAGCAGAAGAGGGCGCTAGCAAGCCTGAGGAGCCGGTTGTCCAGCCAGAAGCGGTTGCATACCAAAGCAACCTGAACGTAGATTTCACGTTTGAAAATTTTGTTGAAGGTAAATCTAATCAGCTTGCTAAGGCTGCAGCAACCCAGGTGGCTGAAAATCCTGGCAAAGGTTACAACCCCTTATTCTTATATGGGGGGGTGGGGCTAGGTAAAACTCACTTGATGCATGCTGTTGGTAATTTGGGGGGGCAATTGGAAAAAGGTGCCAGTAATTGACCAAATCGACAAATTCATTCTAAAGACAGAGCAAAAGAAAAAGAAACAGGAAAGGAGGGTGCCATAAAAAAATCTTGGAGGGGTCCCCGGCCCCCTGAATCTGCCAGTGGGGGCAGCCAGATTTTCTTGTATTATTTAAAAAACGATCAGAAATTAAAGAAAAAATAAGTTTTTCAACTAAAAGTAAGGAGCAACACTAAAATTTAAAACTAACAGAAATTATTACGTGTATGAGGGGGGCCGCCCTGGCGACATCGATGACGCCGCCTTTCAGACGATCCTGGACGCCTGGCGCGACCACTTGGTTCTGCGGTTCCGGGGCCACACGCTGAACGACGACATGCTCGCCCGCTTCTCCGCCCGCTTCGGCGCGCTAGACCGGGCGCCGATCAGCGAAAGCGGCAAGCCGTTCAACCCGGACCGCCTGGAAATCGCGATCATCTCCAACATCAGGGAGAACGGCGTTGCGAAGGGCAGCCTCGGCAACTCCGAACTCGTCTGGCATCAGGACATGAGCTAAAAGGACCTCAAGAAAAAGAGTAGGAGATTTCACTGAAAACAATAGGATTTCTCATGGATTCTTTTTAAAAAATAAATTGATGGAAAAAATGTACAGGACTCCTTGCTAATGGATAACCCCTACTTGAATGCGTAAAGTCGTTTCTGTGGAATGACAAAATAATGATATAAAGGTAAATAGATTGCCACAAATCAGAAATAATCGATCCCTGCAGAGATTAATATTTCGTTATGTAGGAATATGTATCGCATGACAAAAGCATGGATATAAATTTATGCATTAAAGAAATCCCTAATCAGCTGCTATCTGAGCAAATCATCATAAAACGGCAGCGAGTAAAAAAAGGTATTAGAGGCAGTTTTAAGACAGTTAGTAATTTGAATCATCAGTAAACTACGACGCTTATTTATGTAATGCTTAAAATTTTGGAAAAAGCACATCATTTTCTTTTTTTAACGACTTAATTGATTACTTGTTGATTTTTGCATCAATTATTTTTCTATAATTTAGTTGCTTTTTCTCTGTTGATAAGTTATGTTGATAGGTCAGAAGTTATTTTTTTACTCAAATATAAAGTTTGAGTCGAGTGTAAAATTTCAGGGGAATTAAGTTATTTTGAGTAATTTAGCAATTGGTTTAAGACAATACAAGCACTTGCCGAGAATAGTTTATCAATAAATGATATACGTGTTCACTATCCAGAAATTTGAACAGTTCAAATCGGTTATTTTTTTTATTTTTTTTTTATTTTAACTTGGCTGAGATAAGCATACTAGCAATGGCACGCAAAGTTGTGTTACCTGAATAGATACCAGATAATACAGTAAAAGCATTACAATGCACGAGCCGGTGATGGCATTATCACTTGTCCATTTATAAAAAGACTGGCTGCTTAAATTTTTTAATAGGAGGCTAAGATGGCCAATAATTTGATTCCCCACTTTATGATTTCATTTTCATTTTCTTAAATGAAAACACCAGAAAGACAATTGGACGGCTGGGACGATTTGCAGGTTACAGAGAAAAGTGCCAACGAGTCGTTGTATCTTAGACTCGAATATTTCAATTTGAGTTTGGTTTTTTAGAACTTTTTCTATCATCATTTCATAATAAAGTTAAAAAAAAAATTTGTCAAAAAATCTGTGGATAATTTTCAACCTTCTATTGCCCCTGGAGCCAATGTGATATACCCTATAATTCTCCAGAAAGGATGGGGAAAAAAATACAAACCTATTATATTGGTGTATATTACATTATATTGCAAAAGTTTTTTTTCTTTTTAAAAATATTCAAGCTAACCAAAAATAGGCAGTTAAAATACTGTAACTAGAAATTTGACGTTTAGAAACACTTGCTTCTTTTCGATATTTAATTTTCTGTAAGAAGCCATCCTGGCTGAGTGGTTGGCGCGCTCCTGGGAAGAACAATAATAATAATGACAATAATAATAAAAAACACGTATCCGCGATCTTTTTTCTGGGAAATAGCACTAAATCCCATATTTTCAAGGATGGGAGTTTGAAAACCCTACAGTAGGTTTCTCTAATGCACCAAATCTTACGATACAATTTTTAATAAGATTCTTTGACTTTTGGGGAATATCACCCCTCTCTTACAAAAATAAGGCAAATGATCTCAGGCTCGTAACTTTTGACGGGTAACATTAAACTTGCAGAGTTTTATATGTTTGGCATATATCATGTGCTAGTAATATTTATGGTTCAAATGGCTCTGATATTTCAGACAGAGATACAACATCAGTGCCTGACTTAAACATATTAGTAACACTTCTTTTACATAACTTGGGAAACGCGATAATGATGGTGAAGATGATAGTGATGGTGATGGTGATGATAATGAAGAAGCCTATGGCAGAGCCGACGGCTGAGCGAGAGTCTCTTCCTTTTCTCGCCTGGCCTTCGTTGTAGTACTTGTTTCTAAACTAATCCTGTAGTAGAGTGGAGATTTGGTAATTAGACCCCTCCAATTATAGACCCCTTTTTCGCATCATGTCAAGTAATTATAGCCCCCCTCTAATTAAAGACCTCCTTTTTTGGTTCCTTCAATTAATTGCAGACCCCTTCTAAATTTATATGAAAATGGCAGATATGAATTTTGTCTTTTTTGGACAGTCTCTCCATGAAAACAATTGTTGAGTCATTCAAGTTCTGTGCACTCAATTTACCCGTTGACGACTCTGATGATGACAAAATACAGTTCGTTAAGGAAAACCAACCGTGCCACAAAGGTGTGCAACCTAACTAGTGACGTCATCATTTAGTTAATCAAAGTAATATCGACAGATTGGCTAAACCTAGCTCAACTTCGGAAATCAAATTTAGTAAATCGGAAGGACTGCCTAACTAGTGACGTCATCATTTAGCTAATCAAAGTAATATCGACAGATTGCCTAAACCTAGATCAACTTCGGAAATCAAATTTAGTGAATCGAAAGGACTGCCTAACTAGTGACGTCATCATTTAGTTAATCAAAGTAATATCGACAGATTGGCTAAACCTAGCTCAACTTCGGAAATTGCGTCACTGTATGAGCTCCAAAACGAATGCCCGCACGATACATTTCCTTAATTTCGCTCCAATTGAGCATTAATTCAGAATCGAGGGTTACATCGGGAACCTCTAATTCAAGGGAAAGGCTCTGGATTTTCTCCATACGTTCCTCATTTTTCAGAGATCGTAAAAACCATAACACTCCATCTTGAGCGCGTCTCTTTCCCTCCCGCGTATCCAAGGCATATCCACCCACAGATCCAAAATTATTCAGTTTCCTGGCTGAAGTCTGACTGATCATTCGACAGTGTACTGAAGTACAGATGAATGTGATAGTCTTTGGTTTGAATCATTGAATGAATTGAATCAATATACAACTCGCTTCCAGAGCTAGGGGAGAAGTCTAATGCATGTTTAGCCTGAAAACCGGAGCTTGTTCCTGCAATTTCTAGCTGGTGCACTGTTTTACTCTTGCAAACTCTAGCATAGTGGTTAATTTTACCACACTTGGACCATGTTTTTCCTTTTCTAGGGCACGTGTGTCCGAAGGAATATTGTCCACCACACATATAACATTCAGGATATTTGCAATCTTTTCGTTATCCAACGCCACCTTTTCATCTTCACTTATTCCTAGCCTTAGTGACTTAGTGTTAGTGACTTAGTCTTCTTTACACTAATTTTCAAACTGATTCTAGCACAGGATGCTTAAATCATTAGCATAATCTAAGACCAGGAGAGTTTTTCGTCTCCATTTGATTCCGTGGTCTCCCACTGCCTTTCCTGTGCTCCTTAAGACAAAGTCGATCAAAATGATCCATATAAATGGCTTGTTCTACAGTTACCCAAGATTTGATGCCCGATTTATAAAAAAAACGTACATAAACTAAGTCCCTCCCTATGATCAAATCAAATGGAGAGTAAAAATGGAAAGACAAGGAAAGGGAAGAAAGAATGACGGGAAAAAAAATGAAGCACCGAATAGCGGGTAGATATGATACTAGCAAACGAAGTAAAGCTGAATTTGTTAAATAACCAGGTTAAAATAACGGGTTAAATCCCTGAAATCATTAAGAAAAATAATAGAATTAAATGACTGTTAATCATCGATTAAATGGCTTAAATTCAAAAAACAATTGGAGTTAAACTGAAATACTTTTCCATGTTTATTTTTTCATTGTTTTTTTTTATAGTAATTTCAGAAAATTCTGCGCCCTTTTCAATGAATTTTTCGTCCCCCATGACATTTTAGCTGTAGGGTTCTCTGATACGCTGAATGCGATGGTGTGATTTCCGTTAAGATTCTATGACTTTTAGAGGGTGTTTCTCCCTATTTTCCAAAATAAGGCAAATTTTCTCAGGATCGTAACTTTTGATGAAAATGACTAAATTTGATGAAACTTATATATTTAAAATCATCATGAAAATCCGGGTTCCTGTGTTTGTTTGTTTTTTTAGTGTTAGTAGGTTGTGTTTGTGAGCAAAAGGGGATAAAATATATTCCTAATAGTGTTTACGACTCTCCATTAAATTTTTACTGTATTCAGCATCTAAATTCTGTGATTGTGTTTTTTATTATTTTAATACCGGTTTATTTCTTAAGGGCTATTATATGAGACCAACTGTTATTTCTGGGCTTGCTGATGATTCAAGATGCATGATTGACGAAATATTTGGACCTGTGGTGTGTGTCACCCCTTTTGATACTGAGGTTTGGAATGATATACAGAGGTCGTTGATGGCTCATTGGAACCACAATGGTAACACACACCCAAAATACAACAAGTTTGTAAAAGATTGTGAAAATTTAGGGGTCTTGGTACGAATTTTCATATTTAAACATGTAGGGCGAAAACACAAAATTGGGCATAGTTAGAGTTTGGAATGATATACAGAGGTCGTTGATGGCTCATTTGAACCACAATGGTAACACACACCTAAAATACACACAAGTTTTAAAAAGATTGTGAAAATGCAGGAGCCTGGGGCCGAAAACAATCAGACACGATATGGCCTGTTTGTCCCCCTGGACCCCTTAAAATGTTCTTTGTATTACTTAAACTATTCGACTGGTAAACTAATCAACTATTTGACCATTCGACTATTCGACTATTCGACTATTTCAAGCCATACCAACCCGCTGTGCCACAGTGACCCTTTGGGTGAAAATCAAGATAGGAAAACAATCCTGGACAAGTTAGACCTTCACAAGATATTGTTCCGAATTTGACTTAGTTAAACTCAGCCTCGCATTCAATCAATTTGATCACAAAGGGATTCGAATATCATATTAAAACATACAATAAAGTAACAAAATTAAGTAACGATTTCATTAATTTGTGACATCCTTTGTTTTTAATATTTATTTAAACAAACAAACTTTTGAAGAAGAATATAACGTAAAATGTTTTTTCTTGTGAAAAGACAAATTAATGGTGATTTCACTCCTTTCAAAGGCTATTTTTAGTGGGACCATAGGTGATATGGCTTGAATCTCCTTCCCTGGACTGTTGGAGCTGGATCTGTCAGCACACCTTACAGCAGTGAAGGGGTGTGGTGTGTTGAAGCGTGATTTTTTTCAAACGTTTGCCTGCAAGTTTTTTTTTTTAATTATGAGTTATGTATTTGTTGGCAAAAAGAAATACCGTCGGTTAAGTATCTACAACATAATTCAACTTGTAATGTAAATTTCTGAGTGAAGAATGTACTTATTCTATCTTAGGTCCACAAAGACCCCTCCTATCGATAGTTCTGGTTTTCTTCATACTATTCCTGGCAAAACACCTTAATTCGACAAGGGAATCGTTGTTTTCAGTTCTTTCATGAATTTTTTACTGGGGAGAATAGTGTAAAAGCTGAATGATTGCATCTCAAAATCAGTAATCTCGTTAAGTCTTTTAATCTTGAAGTCCATCAGCTACGTTTAAGCTAATATTAGATAGCAGTCGATTTACTAATGGTATTTAGAAGTCAATTTAAGTCATTCTTTCTTCTAATATGTTCATTACTACTTTTCAGGTTCAATTGCAAAGCTCTCGTCTCTTAAATTACACAATCAGCATAATAGCAATTCAGGTAAAGGAACTTTTAGCTTGATATGGTCAGTTTATAAGCATCCTGTTTTCTAAATATGACACGTCGGTGGAAATATATGGGGCATGTACTTTGTATGGACGAATCCCGGATCCCAAAAGCGACGTTCCAGAGACGACCCGAAGGAAGAAGAAGAGGCAGGCCGCGCAATACATCCAGACGTACTTATCAGACGGATCTGCGAAACATAAATGCTTCCCTTCAACCGACGTGGAAGATGTTCTTGCTGCGACGCAAGAGGGATGACTAGCGGCTGGTTGTAGATGTCCTGGGCTCCTCTGGAGGCACAGGAGGATCTAAGGTCTACTAAAAAGCAAAACCAGGCTTGCGGTTCAAAGAGAAAGGGCCAGATTAGGGATGTGCAATTTACGTCAACGAAGGCGTTTCGAGGAACTACCAGAGCCACGCGAAACCAGACTTGCTGCTGAAAGAGAAAATAAAAAAAGAAGGCGTGTCGAGGAATCACAAGAGCAACGTGAAAACAGGCTTGCGGCTTCATGAGATAATGCTGGATTAGGAATGTGCAATTTACGTCAACGAAGGCGTGTCGAGGAACTACCAGAGCAACGCGAAAGCAGACTTGCTGTTTCGATCCGATGACTTTGGGAAAAAATGAACCAGAGAGGGGGCCTTGTTGCCCTCCAATTTTTTGTCACTTAAAAAGGGCACTAGAAGGGAAAAAAACAAACAAATAAACACGCATCCATGATATTTCTTCTGGCAGAAAATACAAAATTCCACATTTTTGCAGATAGGAGCTTGAAACTTCTACAGTAGGAATCTCTGATGCGTTGAATCTGATGGTGTTATTTTCATTAAGATTATAGGAATTTTAGAGGGTGTTTCCCACTTTTTCCGAAAATAAGGGGCGTAGGCAGCGATATTGCTGTGGCCGAAAACGGTTTCCCGGTGGTGTCATTTTTTGACGACGATGATCGGCGTCTACGCCTGTTTGTCTGCAGCAATCTGACCTGTACAAACGGCTTTTTCCGCACCTTGGACACGGTGACGTTACACGAGGACAAGACCTCGCTGGCCCTGGGCGCCGACGGCGTCATGCTGGTCGCTTACGCTGATCGCGCCGAGGGTGTCTCATTGATCACGCGCTGTTCCGACGCGAGCTGCAGTTCGTCTTCGCCGCCCGTGCCGGGAGCTAAGAAAGGCCAGGGAGGGGTCTTTTTACTATCAGTCAATTTTTCCTCTTGAAAATGGTTTTGGTACTATATCCTTAAATGTCCAATGGAATGAGCCCCCTCCGAAGTTTTTACGACAACTCTTTCTTTACGAAGTGTCTTCAGAAATAGATATTACGAATCGAAGAAATATCGCTCTTTACTTAGGCTGAGCTATTGCACTGGCTCTGACTTGACTTGGTATGACTTGGAGATATCAGCAGTTCGTGGTAACGAACTGTAGTAAGGAGCGACCCTCTAAGTCAATACTATGTCCATTCAGTAAAATCAGTAAAATTCAGTAAAATATTGTTCAAACAACGAGTTCTGGACAAGTATGTTGAGGTGGCGATCCGGTCGTCATATTACATTTTTAATCCTCGAAACAAGGAGTGGACATATCCAATCAACTTACGTTTCTCTTACGTTTCTATTTATTTATTTTGCATTATTTTGAAGTTGTATTTTAATGATTTGGTGCTTTTGTGTGGTTTGGGAGTTTGTTTTATTTGTTGTTTGGGGGTTTGATTGTTGGTGGGGAGGAAATTAATACATAGTCTTAGTCTATCATTTTTAACAGACTGAAAAGAAACTTAATAAACTATTAATAAATGACTATATTGTTTTTCAATCAAAAGTTCCAATAATCATAAATAATTATGGTTTGTTTTTAAATTTGACTCAATACAGTCGTTTGACCTACATAAATTTTACAGTCAATCATTTCATGAAACAAAACACTTACCTGTGTCTTATAATGTCATTATAAAATAAAATATATTTTATTATAAAATATATTATATATAAAATACATTATATTACTACCACTTCTATTGATACTGCTTGTAAGGCTAAGAGCATTGTGAGGAAAAATTGATAACATACAAGTTATCAAAACGCAAAATCAGCAATGTCATAACAACGGATAATTGTATGAAGTTGAAACTTCTAGGATTTGATGAGAGGGATGTTCTACTGATCAAAAGGCAATATGTTAATACTATTACTGATAATATCAATACTACTGCTGTGACTACTATTACAACTATGCCTAAGGGTATGAAGGTGAAATTTTCAAAGAATTTTGAGGGAGGCAGGTGATAAACATGGATTTGCTAATCGGTGCAATAGGATTGTCCAGGTTTTATTAACTTCTATTTTTTCTTATGTGGCTTCTGGGCCACGTATTATATGTTGTGAGGTCTCACAGTTTTAAATGAAATGAATCATAATTTTGAGCTGTTTAAACATTTTCTGTATACATTCTAGTGTGTTTTAAACTAGTGGTTCCATTCGCCGTACCGTGGCACACTAGTGTACCGCGGCAAGTACCCTGGGGCGTCGCAAAAAAAATACCATGAAACAGCATTAATTACATCTAATAATAATTTTTTTTTAATAATTTGAATACGATGTAGGGCGGCCAGGGACTCCAAAAATTTAGGATTTCAAGGGGTGGGGCCCTTACTTTAACGGATGTTCCTTGGGTATCAGCAACATTTGTCTCAGAGATAAATCGCTACGATATTCGGCAGAAACACTTCTTTCCGATTTTCAAAAGAAAGTATTTTGAAAATTTGAAAATCAAAGAGACTAAATTAGCCCTATTTTCTACACAACTATATCCAAAATTTAAATTAAGAAGGGTGGGAAGCTCTTTCGCCAGGTCCCCGTTCCTAATATTTATTCTGCTGGCGCTAAGGCACTTTTTAATACGTTGTCTGTAAGAACAGAAATGCGTAGAGTCACCCCGTTGCCAGGTACAAGAGTAAAAAAAGGCTTTCAAGGGCAAACCAGCAACCGAATAAGGATGCTGTTTATTCACATTAAAATAAAGAAAACGCCCTTACATCACCTTATGATTATAGTTGTTTTTGCTATTTTTTGTGACCTGCAGTTTGGTATTTTTATCATCACCGGATGATCATAATTATTTTAACAATCCGGGCATGTTCACGAGAGGATGAGCACCAGGAAACGACAAAGAAAAAGCGTGATTTCTGCTCGTGGATCTGTGCCTACATCCTTCCTGCTCCTTCGTGCTGCTAAATCTTGCCTCATCCTCTGCGCTCATGATGCCGACACTCGTTCTGTTCCTTGCTGGGCCGCTCGACCGAGCGCACGATCGACGTCGCTCTTCATTGTTGTTTTCGCGGCAAGCCGGCCGGTCTCGATTTTTTGGCGGGCGTTCCAAGTAGAAAACGCGCGTTCGGCCGGGTCTTAATTCTTCCGCAACAGAGATCATTTCGACCACGGTTCTGGGAAACTGACCGCTCGAAGCCAACGGCTGGGCCAATGAAGCCCCCGATGTAATATTCTCGGAGGCTTCATTGATCGAATCGGAAAGAATCCGGTTTCCCGCGGCTGCACTACTGATCTCCAACGACTTGAGAATCGGCACACCATTTTTGAGCATCGTTCCCAAAACACGGCAGAATCGAGCGACCGCCAAGTTACGAAAAATATCTCCGAACATCGGCATCTTCAGTTTGATACGATCAACCAATTTGAAATCAGCATTATAAGCAGTATTATAAGCTGGTGTGCCTGGTAGTATCTAAATTCCGTTTTTTAGAGTTTTAGTTGCTGCTCGCTCCTTACAACCAGTTCGTTACCACCACTGCATATAGTCTTGGCGCGTACAAAAGCTCCGCCCATATTCTCGTACGTCCTCGTCCATCAACAATTCAGTGTATATTACCCCAGAACACGTATTTAGGTAGAAACTTTCTCAAAACGCCTTTGAAACCAACTCGAGACTTTGCAACCTACTTGTAATTTCTAAACATTATTTCCTATAGTCAAAGAGCAACACGTTACTCAACCGAGCTAACAAGTCATTGGCGACAATGTGTTTTAGAAATATATTCTAGCAATCAATGCATTGTCTTTGGGACGCTAGCCAACTGGTGTTGAGCGTCACAACATCGTAACAAGTTAATTGCACACTCGATTTCTTAATTTGAGTTGTATATCTGGTAAAAAGCTATCAGTAATTTGTTTCCGTGTACCTTTTTTGGCATCATTCCAAGAATATGCATATAACAGTGATTTGAGATGCTTCCTTGACGTAATCATCTCTTACTAGGCTGCTAGCTTTTGCTGCGACCCGGATATTTCAATCACTTATTACGTCATATATTGTTTTAACCTAGGATTTGGACATCATTCATCTAGCTTGTACATGAAAATGCTGTTTTTTTTTTGTAACAATTGATTCTATTTTAATTTTTTTTATTACAAAAGGCACTAGATGTAGCAATTTCCTCTAAAAATGAACCATTAAGCAGCTCTATGATTTCTAATTGCCCAGTTAGCTAAGGAGGAAAAAATGGAAAAAAGATTCCGGTGATTTTGTGGGCAGTTTAAGGTACCTCATTCCTTTCCATTTTTATTCCACCCCAAATTGCTATCTTAATTGATTGGAAACTGCAGGATAAAGTTAATGCAAGTATCAAATTGTAAATAAAACCTCATGTTACGCATATTCTTTTCATATTGGTTTTCTGTAAAAAATATTGATTCATAAACATGTTTCAAGGTTTTTTAGTGGTAATAATTTTTCAATTGTGTTGGTTTGTTTATTTAATGATGGCAGAAATCCTGTTTCAACATGGTCTGTTTGGATGTGTTGAATTTAAATTTGGACATGTTGAATTTAATTGGGACATTTTGAATTTAACTGGGGGCATTTTGAATTTAACTGGGGACATGTTGAACTTAACTGTGGATATGTTGAAATTAACTGGGGAAATGGTGAATATAACAGGGGACATGTTGAATTTAACTTTGGACATGTTGAATTTAACTGGAGACATGTTGAATTTAACTGAGGACATGTTGAATTTAACTGGGGACATGTTGAATTTAACTGGGGATGTGTTGTATTTTAATGTGGACTTAATTTAGCATTTTTGTTTATTTTTTACGAAAAATAATACTGATTATTTTTGATAATACAGTCAGTAGATTTCCTATCTTCACAAAAGAGTATATGCTATGTTTTGCTCTTTTTAATACCTATCTTCCAACCGCCTCAACGAATAATTATACTAAAAAAAAGCATGAAAGACTAGTATTAGCACCCTTGCAAATCTTTATCTCCTCTCGGACTCTTTTATAAACCCTTTTCCACAGTGACCTGGGAGAATATTAAACTAAGATAAGGTTTCAATACGGGAATAGTAGTATACTGATTTTAAATATATAAGTTTCATCAAGTTTAGTCTTACCTATAAAAATTTAAAAGCCTGAGAAAATTTGCCTTATTTTAGAAAATAGGGGGAAACACCCCCTAAAAGTTGTAGGATCTTAACAAAAATCAAATCATCAGATTCAGCATATCAGAGAGCCCTGTTGTAGAAGTTTCAAGCTCCTATCTACAAAAATATGGAATTTTTTGCCAGAAGACAAATAATGGATGAATGTTTATTTGTTTTTTTTTTCTCAGAGGTAATTGTACTGACCCAGTGCAATGGAAGTCTATTCCAAGTCCAAAATGCCTTTAAAATCCCTAAAATGCTTTAAATTCTAAAAACAACTCTACAAAATCCTAAAATACTTACTTATATCATTTTTAAAAGCATTTCACTATACTTCATCCTCCCCCCTAATGTGTAAATATGTTTTCGAATTATATATTTCCTATGTATTTTTTTTTACTACAAAATTCTTTTTGTTCAAATAGATTTAATAGCAAAGAGGCAACATCAATAAAATTAAGGAATTAGAACATACATAGGAAATATATAATATGTAGTATGGTTCACGGAAAGGGAAGGATTATTTTCACTGGAAAATGCATGATTCCATTTGAGAAAGATAGAGTATGGCTGTTGCCATACATGTCCTATCATCTACAGGGGTGCAAATGCAACATCAAGCCTGTCAGCATCAACATTTTGAAAGCTGCTGAGTAAGAATGTTTCAACATGGGTATTTTGGCGTTACGAATGGGCTTTTAAGGACAGTGATCAGTCCTTATTTTCTAGGTTTAATAAATTCCAGGGTGGAAGTTGCGAATATTTATGATACAGCCCTGGGGTAACTGAAATACCAAGACAGATTTGACATCTGGGATTACGAAGCGGAAAATCCGTTTCACTCTGGTGTGTGTAACCGCAGCTATTTTATAGCCAAGTCGATCCATGTCCAGCATTAGGTGTACAGAAGGGCTCGATTTTTTCCGCCACTTTTCACTAGACTTCAAACTCCTTCCCAGGGCTCAAACGCGTTCAAACTTCACTAGACGTCGCTATACAAGGCTTGTCAACCCTCGACTTCCCCTTACAAAGGGTACAAACTGGTTCGGCTTTGTGGGGGGATTTCTATTTTGAGGGGTTGGTGAGAGTGTGTGCTGATGCATGTTTTATAGGTGTCAGAAGTTTGGCGTGATTCCTTTGTCTCGCAATGAATCATACAGCTAGGTTCTGCAGGATTATGCTTTAGGATTAGATTTAGGATTATGCAGGATTAGAGCTAGGATTATCCTGCAGGATCTGCAGGATAGAGCTAGGTTCTGCAGGATAGGTTCTGCAGGATTTGTGTACTATGTAATTGTTCTTTGTTTTATGTTTTTTGCCATGACCTATGGGCTCCACCCCTTTTTCCCTCAAAACCTCATCCTACTGAATGCTTCTTTATGCTGTGTTTTTTAGATTTTAGTTGAATATACATCCACTTCTCATTTTCATTGTGGATGAAAATTACATCTACTTCTCATTTTCATTATATGTTTTATAGTTATATTTACAAAATTCCAAATTTGCAATGTTGGAGATGAAGCATCAACTAAAACACCCCACCCCTTTTTCCCTCAAAACCTCATCCTACTGAATGCTTCTTTATGCTGTGTTTTTTAGATTTTAGTTGAATATAATGGACTGCTCTGTTAATAAAATGGAATTAAAAGTGGTTTACTTGTAGAGCAAAGCATGGCGTAGGAGGGCTTAATACGACAACAGAAAAACAGTATAAGAAGGTGACAATCGTCTTTGAATCGGTTTGCTTCCTACTCAAAACGATTGTGGAGTGAGCGAAAGTTGACAGTATCCAATTGCCATTCAACTGAACCTTCCTCATTCAAGTACTCCTTGAACGCATCTCTTACTAATCGTGCATCATCTGTATAGATGGGTTTGCAGCAATAGGGGTGAGTCGAAAATAAAACAGTCTTAAGAATAAAGTAAGAGTATTCATGGTATTAATATAGTGTCTCTTTCTTGCCAGGCACTTGGACGCATTGTGGGAGACAGGTATTCCCGTAGGTAAGGATTAGCTCCCAGACCTCTACTTTTACTCTATTTGAGATGTTGAAATTTTTACTTAAGCTTTGCATTCTGCAGTTAACTAGATCGGAACATCATTGCTGCTATTGTCCATGAATCTGGTACAATTTTCATTTTTGCGAATATCTCAATTAAATAGCCCTGGTGAGACGATTATTAGTGCTTGTTGACAGACAATCCTAGTTTGCTAATTTCATTCCCTGTATGAGTTCTAATAGTCAACTGATTGGCTAACATAAAAATTCCAGATATATTCACTGCCATTAATATTAGCCACCTAGTTGGCTAGACTTTTTTTTTTCTCTATATATGAACTTTGCTAGTCTATTTTCTATTAGCCATCAGGTGGTATCCTATAGACTAATTCAATAACTAGTAATTTCAAGTGTTCAATCTAAAGTAGCCACTTTGATGCATATGGCTACTTTAGAATACGCAGTTTGATAAAATTTGTTGGCCTCTTATTAGCGCCGAATTTGCCCGTCGTGAGCTTTTGTCATTTCTAGTCCACGTTTTTTTATTCCATCATTATAAGATCGCGTTTTTTTAATTCCGTCATTATGGTGAGCGTTTTTTTATTCCGTCATTTATGGTCCGCGTTTCTTTATTACATCATTTAGTTTGTTTGTGGTACAAAATAAGAATATTGCACGAAATAGCGAAAACATTGTGTACATTAAAGCTTTTTCGTCTGACACTCCTCAGAGTACTAACCAAACAACAATAACGTTAAATAAATAAATTAATAAAACAAACTAATTAAACCATGGTGAGCCGACAAGCCCCAATACGCTGTTTCTGAAAGCTTTTCGTGTAAACCAGTCAGCTTCTCAGTAATTGCTTCTTCATTAGGAAAGTAAAATTTATTTATTATTTTTCGATTCCTATACCAAAGAGGAAGATAGAGAAGATATTTACAAAAACAGAAATAAGCCACCCAAATATCACTAAAATCCTTATTCCTAAGAATAGGATAAAGCCCGGAAAGGTAAAGACCGGTCAGCACCGGCACCACACCGGAGAGCCGGTCGAACAGGGGATCGTTCGGCGTGCGCGCGGCACGGGTCGTCAAATCCACCTTGATCAGGTCCGGGATGAAGATCGAGGCAATGTCGACGATCGGGGTCAAGTTGAGGGCCTGGGCCAGCTCGACATTTTGGGCGTACTTACGGAAGATCTTGTTGTCGACTGTCGGCTTGGTCAGGTTGTAGCGGTCCTTGTCGACGATCGCGACCAGCGCTTCGGCGAACAGGGGGTTGCCCTGGCGGCCGACCTGAAATATATCATTCGATAGTATATGCATTCACCTTTCATCGAGGAATGCCTATTTCCAATGGATTTTGACTGTAAACGCTCGTGATATCGGAAAATGGACACGTAGAACTCAATGAACGCACGAATCTCTTGAAAATCGATTGAATCGATATATGACACCTGAAGTTGAGCTAACAAATTTTGTTTTCTCAGATTGCCTTAGAATTAAAAGGAATGCACACTGAGACAAGGAGAGCTCAGTGAAAACCGAACTGACGTAAAAATAATAATGAATTGATTTGTATTTTGAAGTTCTTTAGACGCCGACATATTACTGCTAATCCAGTTTTCAATTTCAATATTTTTCTCCCTAAAGGTTTGATTCAACTTTTGATCGCTATCAAATAGACGCTGAATAGTTTTCGCATGGAATTTTTCACCTCGCCGCGGACGCAATCCCTGTTCGTTAAAATGCTCGGCTATTTTATTATAAGTCCATTTACGTTCTTTCAGGTCGACGATTTGTTTGCGGACTTCCAGGTTGGTGGCATTTTGCCAGGCCTTAAGTTTTCGCCTTCTAATCGCCAACTACGGAACAGACTGTTGTCAATTATGTGTACTGTGATTAGTCTGATGCATGTTCGTGGTGTGCAGAGTTATCTGTTACATTTTATCACGTCTAGTTCTTCGTTTTGTAAATGCACAGGAAGTGGATATAAAAGCAAAATTTAAATGTAAAAACTTGGCTTTCACGGCAGAAGCTTTGCGGTGGAGGGTTTTTCGAAGACCGTTCGATCAACATATTCTACTCAAACGAACGTGATAACAGCGTTCTATTTCGATTTCCTGTAAAAATGGTTTAGTGATCATGTATCTAGGACTTGTGCTTATTTTTGCTACCAAGTTTCATCCCGGTCCCACCACTCTAAGTGTTTTCCAAGTTTTAGGTTTCCCCCTCCAAACTCCCCCCTCCGATGTTACCAGATCCGGTCGGGATTTAAAATAACAGCTCTGAGACACGATATACTTCTAAATATCAAATTTCATCGAGATCCGATAACCCGTTCGTAAGTTAAAAATACCTCATTTTTTTTAATTTTTCAGAATTATCCCCTCCCCAACTACCCCAAAGAGAGCGGATCCGTTAAAGTTTCCGGGGGAAATTTCCAGGGGAAATATTACACAGGAGGAGGATTTTCCAGGGGAGGTTTTACACGGGGAGAATTTGTCAGAATTCATCTGCGGCATTTTTTTTATCTATCCCACTTTCTTCTTGACTGCTCAATTTTACATGTGGAGACGTTCCAGGGATATTTTTAGTGGAGAGGGAATTGTCAGGGGAGGTCTGTGAGAGGGATATTTCGTGGGAGAAATTGTCCAAGGACGGGGGTTATCCGGCATGATTTGAAAAACGATCAGAAATTAACGGCAGAGATTGTTGTTTTATTTCGTAAAATAGCACTGAACACCGCTTTGCTGTGATATTACCTCTTTTGATACCTAAAAATGGCTCTAGAACTTGTAATTTTCGTTCAAATGACCCTTCTCCCGACATCCTAGGACCGTAAACAAGCATCCATGATTGCCCTTACCAGATTAAAATACAAAATTCGTTTTTTGAATAAGATCGTTAAAGCTCTGCAATAGATTCATTTGATGTACTGATTTTGATAGTGTAGTTTTATCAGTTTCAATAAAGATCAGTCCTGAAAGCTTGAATTGCAAAATACTCTCTGTATCTGCTCCAACGATCTCTGATTTGAGGTAAGCTAGTATCAGGGTCATTGTTTACTACAATTATTTGTATTGGTTTTTCAAACTCATGCCTTTCAAGAACTTCAAATTCTACGCGGTTTGTATAAGATCTTCCATCTTCTCCGTGATCGTGGACTATAATTTTACTATATTCAGATAGAGACTTATAATCGATAGGTGCCTCCGAAAGTCTTCTGAGAACGAGGTCAAGCCCAACACTTCGGAATTCATCTATTTTCCCCAGGGGTGATCGTATTGACCCAGTGGTCCTAGAATCTTGCAAGAGGGCTCATTCTAATGGAAATGAAAATTTCTAGAGTCCTTTTTCGGTGACAAAAAAATGGGGGGCACCTAGGCCCCCTCCCACGCTAATTGTTTTCCCAAAGTCACCGGATCAAAATTCTGAGATAGCCATTTTACTCAACGTAGTCGAAAAACCTTATAACTATGTCTTTGGGGACGATTTACTTCCCCACATTGCCCATGGGAGGGGCTACAAAGTTACAAACTTTGACGAGCGAGGTATTAAAGAGGGGACAAACCCCCTCATATTCATAATAAAACATAAGAATACTAAAGTTCGTTACGTAAGTTAGTTCTTAAGTTACGCATATTTTTTACTTATAAAAACGTTCGTTAAAAATTAAAAGTTCTAGTTGCCTTTTCAAGTAACCGAAAAACTGGAGGGCAACTAGACCTCCTCCTCCACCCCTTTTTTCTCAAAATCGTCTGATCAAAACTAAGAGAAAACTATTCAGCCAAAGAAAGAATTAATATGCAAATTTCATTTTAATGATGCCTACCAATTTTCATCGTCCTAGCACACCCAGAAGCACTAAACTCGCCAAATCACTGAACCCCTCCCCCCAAAGAGAGCGAATCCAGTACGGTTACGTCAATCACGTATCAAGGACATTGCTTATTCTATCCACCAAGCTTCATCCCCATTCCTCCACTCCAAGTGTTTTGCACTAAATATCAAATTTCATTAAGATCCGGTCACCTATTTGTAAAATAAAAATACCCCAATTTTCACGTTTTCCAAGAATTCCGGTTTCCCCCCTCCAACTCCCCCCATGTCTATTTGTATGTATGACTTGTCTGCACTATAAATAGCCTCCAGTTGTGTATTCTCTCCCTGTGAGTCTCTTTTTCTTTCTTTGTTTCTTCTCTTACTCTATTTTCCTAGTTTTTACAACTCCTACTATTTTGGAAGCTATTGAAATACTGTCTATTTTTATGTATAACTTGTCTGCAATATAAATAGCCTCCCGTTGTGTATTCTCTCCCTCTGAGTCTCTTTTCCTCTCTTTTATTCTTTTCCTACTCTTTTTTTGCTAATTTTTTTCAACTCTGAGCATCAGGTGGCATGGGCCAAGCGTGGCAGAAGTGCAACAAGCGTTATTTTCTGTCAAGCGTGGCGGAATTGTGAAAAGCGTGGAGAAACTCTGTGTACGCGCATGGTGCACCGAGATGTAGGTGGTGGGAAGTCAGCCCCTGTCGCTTAAATTGTTATTCGAAGTTCTTAATATCCTTTTATTCCCAATAATTCAGTCTAATAATTCCAGTGTACATAGATACGTATGTCGTTTCGGACAAGGCGCCCTAGTAAACACCAGGGATGTGGAGTCGGAGGCGGCTTCAAAATTTATTGTAGCCTACTTTCTCTTCCTGATTCAATTTTAAATCTAGAGATGTTCCAGGGAGGTTGCCCGGAGAAAATTCTCTGAAGTTAAAATTATCAGTGTTATTTTTTGTGGGAGGGAGGGATATTCCGCAAAAAATTCTTCATGGGGGTGGGGCAAAAAATCTTCATGGGAGAATATTCGGCGAGAGGAACTCTCCATTGGGAGCAGGAATTTCTTGGAAATGTTTCCCACCGAGGGGTTTTTCCGACACGATTCGAAAATAGATCAGAAGCGTGATCTTTTTTCTGGCAAAAAATTCAAAATTTCACATTTTTGCAGATAGGAGCTTGAAACTTCTACAATAAGGCTCTATAACACGCTGAATCTGATGGTGTGATTCTATTGCTTTTAGGGGGTGTTTCCCCTTTTTTCGAAAATAAGGCAAATTTTTCTCTGGTTCGTAAGTTCTGAAGGGTAAGACTTGATGAAACTTGTATATTTGAAATCAGCATAAAAATTTGATTCTTTTGATGTATCTATAGGTATATAAATTCCGTTTTTTTTTTTAGTTTCTTATTTTTTTAACTTTGATTCTTTTAACTTAGAATTTTTCCAACTTTTTTTGGAACTTATAAATTTTTTCAACTTTTCTAAATGTTTTAAAATGACATAAATATACTTAAAACGAAAACATTCACTTATGATGTTTTCGAAATACGAAATGAACATAATATAGATGCGCTAGTCGTGATTTTTCCAATTAGAAAAATAATGTTTCTAGTAACATTTTTTTGTACTTATAATTTCTTAGGACTTTAATTTCTTTTTATATGGACTTATAGTTTTTATAATTTTGTAGTATCAATGACTTCATGCTATTTTATCATTTTATTACCAAAATGAATAGAGTCTGTGAAATTTCTTTCGCTTTTATGTATAAAGAGTTATGAGCGAGTTTAGTTTTCTGAAAATCGAGATCTATGATGAAAATCGAGATCTATGATGAAAATCGAGAGCTATGATCAAAATCGAGATCTATGATGAAAATTGAGGTCCATGATGAAAATCGAGATCTATGATTGAAATCGAGGTCTATGATGAAAATCGAGATCTGTGATGAAAATCGAGATCCATGTATGCCCCGAAGGAACAATTTAAAACCCTTGCCTTGAGGACTGTGGGTGGACTGTCATCCTTAAAGACATAATTTCCGGACCTTTTACATACGCAGAACAAAATTGCTATCTCAAAATTTTGATGGGATGTGTTTAGGGAAGTGATGGTTGCGAGGGAGGGCTGGATGCCCTCCAATTTCTTACGACTATTTTAGTGGGCGGCAGTCTTTTCAATTTTCAATCGAATAAGCCCCTTCCTATCCGGTTCTCATGCATGCATAATTTCAGCGTATGATTTTTGAAACAAGAACAGCCATCGATTTGATCCTAGTGAACAGCCTTCAACGAAGTGTAGAGAGTGGTGTTATACATTCTACAATAAGCGATCACTCGATTGTTTTCTGTGTCATTAAATCCGGGGTAGCAAAGGCCCAACCGAGGACAATCGAATACCATGTTGGCAACAAAAATCAAAGAAAAACTCAGATTTACAAACAAGAACACAAGCAAGTTCTCTCAATGCATGGCCAGTGACAAGTCCTTCACGTTCTTTATTATCACAGAAGCTTTTGTTTTAAATCAATGATGACTATAATAATAATGATGATTAGTATTATGACGACAATTATGGTGATGATCATTAGGTTGGCGATGATGATAATGATAATAATAATAATAAAGATAATGTTGATGGTAATGGTGATGATATTGATGATAATCATGATGATCATGATAATGATTATAATAACGATTATTAGGATAATGATGGTAAAGATGATGATGGCGATGATGACTATAATAATAATGATGATTAGTATTATGACGACAATTATGGTGATGATCATTAGGTTGGCGATGATGATTCCTAAGATAATGTTGAATCGGAATGCAGTCATATCTACGTCCCATTCCAGTTTATAATGAGGCACACATAACTTAAGTATGCTAGATTTTTTTTTTTTTTTTTTTTTTTTTTTTTTTTTTTTTTTTTTTTTTTTTTTTTTTTTTTTTTTGATCGGGCTGGGTGCTGAGACACACTTCGTCAAATAGGCAAGTAATTATGGAAATATTATATTGATGAATCATAAAATATCAGGAAGAGGCCTTACAGACATTCCTCCGTACCAAACCATTTAGCACATTTAAAGGGAGAAACACCTCCTAAAAGGCATAGAATCTTAATGAAAATCACGCCATCAGATTCGGCGTATCAGAGAATCTTACTGTAGAGATTTCAAGCTCCTATCTCCACAAATGTGGAATTTTGTACTTTTTGCCGGAAGAAAGATCACGAATGTGTGTTTTTTTTGTTTTTTTTTTCCAGGGGTGATCATATCGACCCAATGGTCCTAGAATTTCGCAAGAAGGTTCATTAGAACAGAAATTAAAAGTTCTAGTGCCATTTTTAAGCGACCAAAAAATTGTGGCAAAAAATGCGAAATTCCACATTTTTCTAGATAAGAGCTTGAAACTTCTACAGTATGGTTCTCTGATACGCTGAATCTGATGTTGTGATTTTCTTTAAAATTGTATGACCTTTAGGGGGTGTATCCCTCTATTTTCGAAAATGAGGCAACTTTTCTCAGACTCGTAACTTATGATGGGTAAAACTAATCTGGATGAAACTTATATATTTAAAATCAGCATTAAAATGTAGATCTTTTGATGTAGCTATTGGTATCAAAATTCCATTTTTTAGAATTTCGACCTTAAATTAGAAAGAGTGCCTTTGTAAAATTAGGTTTTCTTTATTGAATCTTTAACTTTGCCTCGGCTTGTCTTTTGTCATTATGAAAGACATATCACCGAACCTTTGTTTCTTTTAATTGTTCAGGTGGGGGGACAAAAACTTCTTTTTCTTCCTACACTTTATCTAATCCAGGTGTTTGATTTTCAAAGGTATGGTAGGCATTGATGACCACCTCTGTTTCTTTTAATTGTTCAGGTGGTGGGACAAAAAACTTCTTCTTTTGCCTTGCCTTTCCCTAAGTTCAACTGGCTGCAAAGTCAATTTAGTCCCTTCTTTCGATACTATTTTGTTTTTGTTTTTTCAACACTGAGGGATAGCCTTTGATCATGTGATTACTGATCGATAGCGAGGAAACGAAACCAAAGTGCTGCTGTCGCAACACTGTAGTCGGCGAAGCCGGACAAAGGTTGCCGCAACACTTCACGTTGCCCGGGCAACGTAGGTCTAGTATAATTTCTATTTAGTCTTCATTCCGAGGACTATTTTTGCATCCAGAGTGTGAAATGAGAGTTGCAGAGGTATTTTAGTATCTTTAGCAAGAGAAACTATTAAAGTTTAGGAAGCATTTATAACGCCATTCCTTAACCTCACTCTACAACATAGAAAAAGAAATGACCAGCTCAAGGGAATCAAAACCGAAATGGCTTGTAAAAGTAAATAGCGGCCCTTTTGAAGCGTTAAAAAAGTTTTGTTTTTTTGGATTTCCAAGTTTTCTATTTGTTATTCTAAGAAAATATTTTGGCAATTGAGTTAAAAACTGTTATACATATTAAGCATATTTCAATCTTTATTTGACTTCTTTTACAGGTCTATTTACGCGCTTCGACAGTTTTCTTCCCATGAAATATAAGACAAGTCGCATTTTCACATTAGTTAATTGTATCTTCAGCATCTGTTCTACGCATGCGTCTTTTAATGAAGAGCTTTGTAAACCAAGTGCCACACTTATAAAAAATGGTAATCCTCTTAGTTATATTAATTCTTGCTTTAGTGAAATGCTTTCTAAATTCTTTCGAGAAATCGTAGGTATTCTGTAGTTCCTAACGGTGATATAACTTTTGTTTTACCATTTACAGGGCCGAAGATCTTCATCAGCTCCGCACCCAGCAGGATGACGTAGATCATCCCCGAGGTGCGGGCGGTGGACTTCAGCGCGGTGACCATCTCGGAAAGCCCGACCCGGCGCTTTGCAAGGCCATAGACCCAGACCAGGAAGACGCCGACTGCGGCGGCCGGGGTCGGGTTGAAGAAGCCGCCGTAGATGCCGCCCAGCACCAGCCCGAAGATCACCATGACCGGCAGCAGGCCGAGCGTCGCCGAGATGAACTCGGAGCGCCCCGCCGCGCCGCCCGCGGGACCCGGGCTTGCCCACGTCTGTGAGGAAATCAATCAAGTCATTCTGGCTGGGGATCGGATGCTTGTACGGCTCTTTGCCGGGCTTTTTCGTGCTGTTCTTCTTTGCTGCCGAACGGGCCTTCTGGCCGGCTTTTTTCTTTGTTCTTCGGGGTGTGGCTGGCAAGTGATGCAACTCCATGTCGAATAGGTGATTTTTGACGATTGACAGACGGAGGCCGCTTTGAGTACAGTGCGCCACCCCGCCGTACTGCAATTGTACGCGGTTTTCGTACCTGCCGAGGTGGCGCCATCACCTAACTCCACCAAAGAGAGTGGATCCAGTCCGGTTACGTCAATCACGTATCTACGAAATTTATAAGTGTTTTCCAAGATTTCCGATTTCTCCCTCCAACTCCCCCCAATGACAAAAGATCTGGTCGGGATTTGAAATAAGAGCTCTGAGACACGAGTTCCTTGTAAATATCAAATTTCATTAAGATCCAGTCACCCGTTCTTAAGTTAAAAATGGCTCAATTTTTCTAATTTTTCCAAATTAACACCTCCCAGCTCCCCCAAAGAGGAAGTATCTAGATTATATGAGATGTTGTTCCGAGATTTCATCCATCACCGATGTCTACAATTGAAAAGGATGAAGTTCAAATGGCTGCAAAGTCAATTTGGTCACTTCTTCCGATACTATTTTGTTGTTGTTTTTTCAACGCTGAGGCTTTTGATCATGTGATTACTGATCGATAGCGAAGAAACAAAACCAAAGTCTAGCAACACTTTAGTCGGCGAAGCCGGACAAAGGTTGCCGCAACACTTCACGTTGTTCGGGCAACGTAGGTCTAGTTTCTGCTGGTTTCAGGTAAAAAACTTTAGCGTAAAGAGCGAGGCGTCGAGGAGGGGACAACCCCTTTCATGTACGGAATAATTTCTGTTCGTCTTACGTTTTAATGTCACTCCTTACTTTCAGTTAAAAAACGTGTTTCTTTGTTTAATTTTTGAACGTTTTTGAATTAATGCATGTTTTTATTTTGGCTCACAGAACATGAATAATCAAAACGAAATTTGCATTTTTTTTTTTTTTTTTTTTTTTTTTTTTTTTTTTAGTTTGTTTTTGTTTTTTTTTTTTTGGCAATTTTTAATAAAGGACCGAAGAACAAGCAATTATATTTTCCTAAGATAAGGGGTTGTTGCCCAAAACAAAACACTGCGTTAATGGACACACCATGACTTTTATACTCTTACGAGAAGAAACATTTTTGGAAGTGTAACACTGCGTTCTTGGAACATATTTCCAAATTGCAGTTTTCACAGTTTTTCTAATGAAGTATTCTATTTTCATCATATTTTGTTTTTTTCATTAGCATTAATCAAACTTCACTTCTCGAGTGTGTTTTATATAATGGACAAGTACCCAAAATAGTCGAATGATGAGTCTTGATTTCAACTTCAGCACCAGTAATTGGTACAACTACTTTACTTCCAACAAATGGAGCATATCTTTCATCTTCAGGATTTACTATAATGGTACGACATGCACAAAGTAATTCTGGTCTTGTACTTGCAATGATAATTTCTTTATCAGTATCTTTAACCTGAAATTTCATGTGAACTAGCTTTGTCATTAAATCCTGGTATGCAATTTCAGCATCAGCAATTGTAGTTCCTGAAACCCAATCATAGTTGTTAGGTCTTGTAGCTAGAACAGATCCTGATCTATCTCTATATCCACCTTCTTGTCAGGTCCAACTCGTAGGCAACCAAGGGTTGTAGATATGTTGACTAGTAGTAAGCTAAGTGCTATTAATTTCAGCATTATTGTAAAGCTGTTTCTTATCCCAAGAATGCATGCACGTCAAAATGCACGTTTTTACCACAAAACTTACTGAACGTTCGACAATATTAGATGTTTAAAAAAGAATTAAGGTTAACTGTTTGCAACATTGTTATCAATTGTTTTGTGTGCAGTCATTCTAGTCCCTACGAACTCCTTAACGCCTCGCTCCTTAAGCTAAAGTCTTTTATTGCTTTAAAAACTAGAGTTGTGAAAAAGAGTCAAACTTTAGAGTAAAGAGCGGGGCGTTGAGGAGGGGACAACCCCCTTCATATACGGAATAATTTCTGTTCGTTTAAGGTTTTAATGTCGTTCCTTAATTTCAGCTGGAAAAACTTGTATTTTTTTTATTTAATATATATCTAAAACAACAATAATAAACATAGTGTACTGTCGGGACATTACTTTAGTAGGAAAGAAAATCAACCAATTATGAATTCAGATAGCTAAACCGGTTTTTGTCAGATCTTGCAGACCGAAATTTTTGAGAGTTCTCTGAATAATGGACAAGTACCCCAAAAAAATCCTGCGTAACATATGCACTAGTTACTCTTATAATTGGGTCTGATTAGGTGCAAACTCGATTGTGCCTTACGATTTTCAACCCGAGGTATAAAAGTGTCTTCATATTTGCTAAATCTTATTGAGTACACTACGAGTTATTGCATAAGACCAGCACGCAATTTTTCAGAATTTGCCCATGGGCCCGTGCTCTATGCGACGCTGAGCGAGGAAGCGCATGGGAGACGTTCCCACCGCGGTGACAAAGTTGCGCGCCAACGTCGCGCGGGAAGCGCCCGAGGCGCGGGCGAGGGAGTCGAGCGTCCAGGGGTGCGCGTAGCTGCCGTGGATGAGCGCGAGGGCCCGCGACACGACCGGGTCGCGGAGCCCGCGGATCCAATCCTGCCGCGACGAACCGTCGTTCGGGATCCAGTGGCGCAGGATGCAGACCAACATCGCGTCGACGTAGCGCTCCGCGAGGGTGCGCGCGCCCGGCTCAAGTCGGACCTAGCTAGTCAGTTTATTCTCTTTTCAAACAGTTCGTGGTAACGAACTGTTGTAAGGAGCAGCACGGCTCAATAGTAACTAAAAATTCTAAAGAACGGAATTTCGATACCAAAAGTTACATCAAAAGAATCGTATGTTGATTCCAAATATATAACTTTCATCAAGTTTAGTCTTACCCACCAAAAGTTAAAAGCCTTAGAAAATTTGCCTTATTTTAGAAAATACAGGGAAACAACCCTTAAAAGTCATAGAATCTTAACAAAAATTACGCGATCATTTCGAACCAACAGTTCAATAGAATCGGAGGAGGGCTCATTCGAATGTAAATCCAAAGTCCCGTTGTTCTTTTTAATCAGCCAAAAGGATTTTGTAACAGGAAAGTGGTGTTTTCTACCATTTTGAGGAACAGGAAATTGAAAATTTGGAGACATCCAATCGATATACAGCTATTGAAAACCTCTATATTGAGTTACCCAGCTTCACAGGCAGTAATTTCGCACGGCAGCAAATTCAAACAGTAACGTAGTCCATATAAAACAAACGGTTGTCTCTCGTCGCCGTGTCCGCGCTCCGGGAACCGGCCACTGCGCAGTCGGATGTCGTTGACCTGGGGGCGGCCGCGGTCGGGCAGCGAAACGAGGCGCCCCATCGCCGCCTCGACCATGCCGGGTATGTCTAGGGTCACGTCGGCGACCACCCGCGTCTGCACGTCCTGCACTCCCGGGATCGCACGGAGGCGCTCGGCGACGTGCTCTGGCGCACGTTTGCACGTTGCGAACACGTCCGCGAAGCGCTCGCGAGCGTAGTAGTCGGCCTGTGCGCTCTGCAGCGCTCTCGTTCCTTACGAAGCGTCGGCAGCGGCGTGCCGGCGTTCGGTAATTACGGTATTAATCCGCGCGATATCGCGGCGAACTTCGCCGACGCGGCTCGTCGCTTCGAGCTGGCCGGAAGAACGCTGGAACCGGAGGTTCAACTGTTCGCGCTTCAGGTTCTGAAGCTCTTCCCTGAGTTCGTCGTCGGATTTCTGACGAAGGTCTGCAGCGGTCGCCATGCTTACTCTCCTCCTCCGACGAGACGCGTCACCACCTTGGTCTGGACGGGCAGCTTCGCCGCAGGACCTCGGGCTCGATGATCAGGCTCACCAGCGGCATAACGCCGACGAGTGCGACGGTGTCGACAAGGCTCGTGGCCAGCAGGCCGAGCGCGATCGCAATACCGCGCCGCTGTTCTGAAGGGGTCATCAGTTGCCATGTCGCGACCGCGGCGCGCCAGGCCGATTTCCGGCCGGTGTGCTCGCCGTTGGCATTTGCGATGACGGAATTATTCATTTTCGGCAAACCAGCATGGTGCGCGAACTGTCAAAGCCTACCGCGGAATGATCTCCGACAACGGTTTCACGTGTAAGTTTCAAAACAGTTGTAAAGATTTTTTCTTAGGAAGCTCGCATCCCCAATCTATTTTTTTCTATATTAAGGTATTCTTGAACCACGAACTTATTCGTTTTACGGATTTCAAGCTGTTTGGAAAAAATTGGGGTAAACGTGTTTTTAACTACTTTCACTTGTGCATTCGAGTCTTCTTGGCCCACCGGCCTGTGGCAATAAGTTTGGTGCCAAAAAAATTGATCATGTTAGGGCAATATTTTTGTTGGAACCATATTCTGGATCTAAATTACCTCTTTAAATTAGTTCAAATTAAGGACAAGTAGGTTTTTGTTGTATCTAGTGAGCAAAGACAAAATAAAATTATTCATATAACTGTTACTTAGTTACAATTTATTTGTAAATACTATAAAAATTATTTATATGACAATGGAGTCACGCTGAGCTTAGATAAAATATCTGATATCACTATCTTGGGGGCGTTAGCCCCCATTTTGATGTCCATACTCCAAAGGTGAAAAACAAATAGACTATTCGACCGAGTTCCCAGCAAAGATGTATATATGCTTCATGTAAATTATTCATAAGTAATATACTCTAAATATACTTATTTATAACAATACAAATTCAATAGGTAGCTCTTATATAAACTATTTTCCTGACATTTCAGTTTTAAGCTTTTTTTTATTTATTTTTTTTGCTGTTGATTAACAATAGTGCTGAATTTCATGATCAAAAACTTTGCTTTTGCCTAGCAATAGCACTGAATTTTGTAATTCTATAAGATATTATTACCTTACCTTAAATTACCTCAAATCACAGCTTGGAGCAATATAAAGATTTTCCTTGTCTCTGGTGAAACATGTGACCATCGGAACCGACACGAGTGAACTGCCGACGATCGAATTGAAGCTGGACGAACGTAAGCCCTGAGCGTGCCGACCAACGCGCCCGGGCTCTTGAGGACCTCGCAAGCTTGCATACTCAATCCGAAACCATATTGCCTGATGCGATTGCCGCCACGCCATCGCCGCCGGCGCTGTTGTGCGTGGAGCGTGTCACCAAGCGTTTCACTCAGGGTGATACCGTCGTCGCAGCGCTACGCGACGCGTCGCTGGAAATCGGTCAGGCCGAGGGACTCCCGTGCCGCGTTCCAAAGCGGCGTAATCGATGGCCCGTGCGTTGGGACAATCCGCGATTTCTTCGGGGTTCTTTCGATCACTCAGCGCCGCCAGCCCGAAGTCCACCAGCTTGGCCTTGCCGTCGGAGGAAATCAGTACGTTGGAGAGTTTCAAGTCGCGGTGTGAGATCCCCATGCTTGCCGCATGAGCGAGGCCGGAAGCGATCTCATGGATCAACCGCAGCGCCAACTTGGGCGGCAGTTTGCCGCGCAGCCGGACAAGTTCACGCAGCGTTTACTTTGGTGGTGTGTGTCAACCCCAAAGGCTTTGTTATGTAATCTTTGGACTGTTTTTGAACAAATGCCTATCTCAAAATTTCTGTCAAATGCATTTTGGTGTCAAATGTTCTCTCTCTCAAATGTTCAAACATTTCTGTCAAATGTTACTTTGACTATTGAAAAGGGCAATAGAACTTCTATTTAACAATCCAATGAGCCCCCTCCGAAGTTTATACAACCACCTTTCCTATAAAAAGAAACCTTTATTCCCACAGGGTATAACTTACAACCCTTGCCCGGGAAGGGTAAAGGTCAAAACAGCTCCTTGAAGGGCCATGACCTTGCGTAGGTAAGCGCAGAAAAGGTAGCTGCACTGATCGAGTTTGGTAAACTCCAGTAGAACGAGATAGGGACGTTTTGGAAAAAGAGCTCTGAGCTTTTCTTCTAGGCAAGAATAGAACAATAAAATCCCAAGGGTAGCACCGAAGCTGAGCTGAAACCCCACATTCAAAACGATGAGAGGGTCGAAGAGAAGGGCTGCAATAAGAGCGATCCCTAGGGCATTGAGGGGTCTCGGGCTGTGGCGAGGCTGCTGCAGAGAAGCGCTGTGGCGGCGGGCTCGTGGGCGGTGCGCCACCAGCATATGGGGAAGGGGCATCTCAGTGTGTGTTTTCCTCGACTGGAGGTGTTGGAACTGGCCTACAACAAGATCACGCACTTGAACGCGCTGAACCTGCAGGGCATGACGTCGCTGGTGGTGCTGAATCTGGAGGGCAACGAGATCAGTGCGCTGGATGAGGGGCTGGAGGGTCTGTCCCAGCTGCAACAGCTGGTCCTGTGCAACAACAAGATTCGCCACGGTGCGCTGGTACTGCGCTCTCTATGGCAAATAAAAGCGCCTTCACCAACGAATTCTCCCGGTCCAACGTGGCCAATATCAATATGGCTTTTCTCTGCAAAGATACGTAACTCACCACTTAAAATGATGTATAGCCTATTATCTTGTTCAAAGCGTTTGAATGCATGTTTACCTTGTCCAATTAAATAGAGGTGGCTGAAAGATTCCAACAATACTTGTCGCTCAGCCAATGAAAACTCTTTAAAAAAGTCCAGTCGGTTGATGATTTCGAGTTGTTTAATGGGTTTGGGCGACACTTCTTCAACGAGCGTTTTGTCGTCGTTACCTGGGAAGGTTGCTCGACGGATGATGAACGCTATCACCTGCTGACAAGGAAAATTCGAGCGGAAGTGCTCCCTCGAGAAAAAGAGCTGGCGGACCCCACTGACCAGAGCTCAACGGACGCCGTGGAAGCGGAGCAACTCAACGGCATCAAGAACCGACTGTTGGGTGACAGGCTAGGGCTCTTCTACGACGGTGACCCGCGTCAGGGCTGGGGCAATCGGGATGAGCGTTGGCTGTCTCGTGAATGTTTTGTGTTTTCTTTTTAAATTGATTGACATAAATCTTACAAATGAATTATTCACAGAAGAGACACATTTGTTAGTTTTTTACTTAGTTTTGGCGTTCCTGGTACTAAATGTGAGATCGAATCTGCCAAAAATCTGATCGTTTCTCTTCCTGTCTGTTTAAAGAGAACATATGCTTAACTGAATCTTTGTTTTTTTTTATATCTCAAATTTAATAATTTTAAAAGAATTCTATTTTTCAAATAAAAAGACCGTTCTAAGCCGAAAAGGACAATGTAGCTATTACCCCCGAAAACTAAAAAGCATTCTTTACCATGTGCAATCATAAAATAGTCTAATATCTTTATTTTTTCCACGGACGTAGCTATTACCCCTGAAAGCTAAAACTTTTGAAAATAGGAAAAGAGCCTTTAATCATATTCTTTACCATGTGCAATCATGAAATAGTTTAATATCTTCATTTTTTCCACAGACGAAGCTATTAACCCCAAAAACTAAAACTTTTGAAATAGGAAAAGAGCCTTTAATCAGATTCTTTACCATGTGCAATCATAAATTTAGTATTCAAATCATTTATTGATTGAAACATCTACTTGCACCTTCTGCTGTAAAACACGCAGTGCTACACAAACTCTTCAGCATATTACACGAGAAAACGTATGAAGTAAGGGTCGAATATCTTCACATGTCAAGTAAGGGCGACGAAAAGCACAAATATCTCCAACTGGGCTCGGTTCCACCTTGATTTGACGCGTAGCAATGGCAGTTTGTTTCCTAACCACTTAGATGTAATCTTCGGGCCGCATCTTTTCGGGGTTTTCGATACGACACTAGTTTCGCCGGGAGCGATCCCAAAGCGTATGCGGCCCTCCCTTTGCTCTTTCTCCTCATCCTTCTGGGTGCACTCTACAATCTGCTCACGGTTCGATTGAGCGCACTGCAAACTCCGGAAATCTTTGAGATTCAGCAGCAGATCACGGAACACGGTGCGCAAATTGCCTTGATGTTCCGGGCCTATCGACGGGGCATCGTCGCCATCAGCCACGTTTTGTTCATCCATCTCAAGACGTGCACCCGCATCAGGGCGGACCAGCTCGACACGGCACAGGAGGCGATCGGGTGGTGTATCAATGGTCACTGGTGGGCATGGGCAAACTGGGTTGGCTGGGTGCTTTCCTCTATGCGGCTGCTACGGCCTTGAGGCTGGCTCGCTTTAATACCCAGGCCAGCACAGCAGACAAACGTTATTTTCAGGGTATTCCCAGCCCAGCCGCGGCCGCCTTGATCGCCGGTATGATTTGGTTAGGGGAAGATTACACCTTGGCTGAGAACATCTCCCTGGAATATTTTGCCTTTCCATTAACAGTGATAGCCGGTTTATTGATGGTCAGTAACATCCCTCCAGCGTGGCTACGGCGGGCGACGTGAACGGAGACGGATTCGACGACCTGATCGTCGGTGCGCCCGACTACGATGCCGGCGACTTCAATGAAGGGGCTGCGTTCGTCTTCCTCGGCAGCCCGGCGGGCATCGCCGACGCTGGCGCCGGTTCGGCCCACGCGCAGCTCGAGTCGAACGAAATCGGCGCGGCTCTCGGGAGGAGCGTCGCCTCCGCAGGCGACACGAACGGCGATGGGTTCGACGACGTCGTCGTAGGCTCGACCACCTACGAGGACGGCGGATTTGGGTTTGATAACCTTGAGTTTAACTCATGAATATGGAAGCTAAAGCTTCAAAGATACTTTTAAGGTTGTCCAATCAACTTTTTGAGTCCCATTGTGGATCTATTTATGCGCTTCGATTTATAGGCAACCTTCAAAAGTGAGATGCTATTACTGTGACATATATTATGACAAATATAACTGTGACAATAACTGTGACAAATATTACTGCGACATTATATGCCTACAAATAATTATAGAATTTAGTAGTTTTAAAATTATTTTTGAAAGAGCTTGATCATGTGACATTAACCAAATTGACAAATTTATTTAAAAAAAAATTGTGAAAAACAGAAAAAACACGGAATGAGGGCGCCAAAAAAAAATCTTAGGGGGTCCGAGGTCCCTCTGAATCCACCAGTGCTATAAAGTGTCTTAGCAATGGTTACCTCTGAGTTTGAATTATTGAAAAAGCCAAATCCTAAGTCTGTGGCTGATATAACATTTTATGGGTATACTTATGGGTGAACTATGGATATATTTTATGGGTATGAGTAGCCTCTGTAACCATTTTATGTGATTGGAAACACATCGTACTACGAAAGAGAATCTACCTATTTTGCTAAGGCCGGTCAAAATCTCTGATGAACCGTTGTTAAAAGATTTTTTTTACAGCCTTTCGGATCAAAGCCTGTTCTATCGATTTTTTCATAACCCGCAAAAATTTTCCCATGAGATGTTACAGAAATTTGTAGCGATCGATTACACCAAATTCATGATTATTCTGGCAACAACCAAGGAAGCGGAGAAAGAGAAAGTAATTGGCATCGCGCAGTATGCCATCAATGAAAAAGATCATACCGTGCGGGTTCATCGTGATGAAGATAGTGACACAGACCAGCTTCGTGCATACGGTGGCGGCGTTTGTACGAAAGATGTCGATGTTGTTCATATTCGAGGCTCGGACATTGTGAACAACACGCTTTCAATCAACGACGACCATTTAAATGGTGCTTGGAACGAGATGGGCGGCGGTGGCCTCGCCATTCTTACGTCACACATTGCGGAGCTCTCCAACTTGCGCGTTGACAATAACTTTGTCGGAGATCAAAAGTCAGTCCGCATCGCCAATGCTACCACGGGGACCCGCGGGCTCGCTGACGATGACCGGAAGTCTGCGTCCCACGCATTGCGGGACCATCGCCAAGGATCGCGACGCGACCGCGCGACCGCAGGAGAAGCTCGCGGTGAGCTTCGGCAGCCACAAGGTCGCCATCGAGGGTGCATCCATCGTCTGGAAGGAGTCCGAGGTCCTCATTCGACTCACGTCCCAGCCGCACAGCTGCCTCATCGACAACATCGGCACCGACGCCTCCATCGAGCTCACCATGGACCGCAAGGATTGGTACCCGACGGGCATGGTCGGCGATTGGTGACCGCGAACGGGTTCGCATCGGACACGATTTGCACGATGATTTGGGGCAGCAATTGACTGGGATCGAATTCATGTGCCAGACCCTGGAGCAATCGCTGAAGGCGCGTGAAGTCCCAGAGGCGGCCTCGGCGGGAGAGATCTCCGGCTTGGTGCGTTCCGCGATCGCCCATACGCGGCGGCTGGCTCGTGGCTTGTCGCCCGTGATTGTGGATGGCGGTGGCTTGGTTCAAGCCTTGGAGGAGTTGGCCTCGGCGACTTCCCAGCAATATGGGCAAACCAGTGGGGTGGTCACCATACCCGCCACGCGAGATGGAGGCCTGTCCCACGCTACTTTTCTCCTTGATACTTCTCGGGCTGTCTCCCTCTTGCGTAAGCGTGCCTACCGTGTTGAGATAGTGAAAGGGGCAGTTTTTGAACGTCCTGGTGAGAGTAGTTTTGAGCCCTGTGTGCGACCATTTCATCGTCTCATCTTTAACTTCTATGTCTCGTCTGAAGTGATGTGGCCAACACCTAAAATTGTTTTATACAACCTGGATGAGTTGTATCCGTCCATTGCGGAGGAAACTCGGGGCGCAATGCCCTCTACAGCGGCACCGTTGGAGGGGTCATGGAGGCAGTTTTGCGCAATATTCCAGGAATTGCTTTTTCCTGCGTCAACGAGAAAACTCCCGACTATAAAAGTGCAGGGCGCTACATCCCACAAATCATGAAGCACTTTTTTGATCACCCTATGCCGAAAGGAACTCTCATTAATGTAAATTTCCCTTCGTGCTCCCCGAATGACATCCAAGGGATGAAATATGCCCGGCAAGGGCTTAGCTATATTTTAGATGGTTTGGGATGGTCTTTTTTATCTCTAGCAATACAGCTCACTTACCTTATAGTTGCCAATCAACCCTTCAGTTCCAGTTTATTTTATTGTTAGAATATTTTAGACTCAGAATATTTTAACCGTTTCGATGGGTTCAGACACCTATCCAGAAAAAATGTTCTTCCGTGCCCTTTCTTTATACCCAGGCACCCTAATGGCAAAAGATGGTCCTAATTCCCTTACTAAGAACTTAAGAGGAGCTTAAAAGGAAGAACAAAAAGACAGATACACAAAATTACCTTGCGGTTGAGAACCTTCCGCTTGTCGTCACGGCCACAACGGCCAAAGAGCCGGTATTCGACGGGCAATGGTTGCGCGACGACGCGCTGGTGGCGGCCGTCGGATCCAACTGGCTACAGAAAGCGGAACTCGATCGCACGTCGATCAAGCTGGCTCAGACGATCGTCTGTGACAGCGTCGAGGCCTGTCGTGGTGAGGCGGGCGATTTCGTTCCTTCGCTCGATGCGGGTGAGTTCAAGTGGGAGAGTGCCGTCGACCTTGCCGATCTCGTTGCCGACGCCGGATTTGGTTGTCGAACTTCAGCCCGGTCAGCAGGTAGGTCGGGCCCCAGGGCGGGATCTCGCACACGCTGGGCAGGTCCGCGATGAACTTCTTCGCGGCATCCGCCAGCGCCTTGCGCTGCTTGGCGTCCTCGGCCTCGGCCATCTCGCTGAGGATCGGCTCGAAGGCGGTGTCGTCGACCTCCTCGAACACCTTCTGCAGGAACTTCTTGAGGCGCGGCGCGAGGAACTGGGCGTGGGAGATCTTGTGCTCCTCGAGGACCTCGCAGATCTCGCGCACGGTGCTGTCACAGATCAGTATACCACCCTTCTTTGAAAGTTTGACCATTATGCCCCTGGTCCTATCTTTTGGAATTGTTTCGTTATTCCAGTTGAATAAAAATACAGCAGTCCAAACAGTTATGCAGGTTCAAAGGGATGTTTTAAGCATCTCAGCCATGATCCTATCGACTGAAGATACACGTCCGTTTTTCAATTTTTTCACAGCTGTCCTCACTTCTTCGGTACTAGGATGTCAGAACTTAAGTCAATTAGTAAGTGGGGTATAGTCAGATCAACCTTGGGAGGTCGCCAACGGCACGTCTCAACATCGACCTTGGAAATGAAAAGGAAGCTATTGTTCAAGGTGTGAAGTTTCTCGACCCGTTCTTTGAGAGACTGCGCTTTAATCTAAGTCTTACCAACATTAGATTGGAGTGACGCCTATGTCCTTATTTTCACCTAAGTCTTACAGAAACTGGTTCGGTGTTGATACTGCGTCGTTTAAACGTCCGAGATACGATGTTGTTGTCAACTTTCATATACAACGAACCGGTGACGTTGAATCAATGTCAGAGGTGACATCTGGACGGAATTTGTTCCCGGTATGACGCTTCATTTTATGCCCGGATTATGGATGGGTGACTGGGGGCTGGAAGTAACGGAAAGTGTCCTGATTGGTGAGCAGGGACCGGTATTATTGAGTGATGTGCCGCGTGATCTGGTTCTGGTATCATGACGCAGGAAAATCTTGAGACGGCAATTGCTATTCTGGGAAAGCTCGTCGGATTTAATACCATTTCCGATACGCCCAATCTTGAATTGATCAAGTATGTTCAGTCCCTGTTGGCCGGATGGGGTGTTGAAGGGTCCGACAAAGGCGTCCCAGACGTGGTCGGTGTCGAAGACCACCAGTTTCTCCGTGCCATCATGGTAGTTCAGCAGGATCTGGCCGGCCGCGGGCTGCGGCGAAACCACGGTGTCCCGTGTTCCGACGATCACCAGCAGCGGACCGGGATAGGACGCGACCGCTCCGGCGGTGCTGGTCACCGGCAACTCCTGGTAGAAGGTGCCTTTCAGCGTCGTGTCGACGCCCCAGGGCAGCTTGACCGTGATCAGCGCGTCGGCATCGCCGGCAATCGCCTTGTCGGAACTCATTTTTTTGATAGGAGTTTACTTGAGTCAGTGATCATGTTAGTTCAAATCATCTAAGCTTCCACAAGAATTTTTTGTTTTATAGAGCTGTGATTCCTTGTCATTTGTAATACATAAAAAATATGAATATTAGAAAAAAATGTGAAAAATATACATTATCTTTTAATGCTTGTTATTATTTCAGAATTTTTATTAGCAAAATCTGTCCTAAAATCATTGAAAACCTGTTAATAAACCCGTTCAACCCGTGGAAAATCAGTTCAAGTAAAGTTTGGGCCTTAATTTTTTCAGTTTGGTCTTGAACTTATATGAATTCATTTAGATTCCTAGGGTCGAATCATGACTTATATGAAATTATATGGCATACGTCTTGATTTTTAATTATTGTCCTTGATATTTTTGGATTTACTTTGATTTTCAGAGGTCTTTCATGATTTCTACATTTTTTTCTTGGTTTTTTACGGTTTGGTCTGGATTTTATGCACTGGTTATGATTTCTAAGGATTGTTCTGGATGTCTACATGTTGATTTCTTGAATCTTACGGATTTGTCTTGACTATTAAACAGTTCGTGGTAACGAACTGTAGCAAGGAGCGACCCGACTCAATAGTAACCGAAACTCTACATCGAAAGAATCAAATTTTAATGCTGATTTTAAATATATAAGTTTCATCAAGTTTAGTTTTACCCATCGAAAGTTACGGGCCTAAGAAAATTTGCCTTTTTTTAGAAAATAGGGGGAAACACCCCTTAAACTTCATAAAATCTTAACAAAATTCACATTATCGCATTCAGCGTATCAGAAAACTCTGCTCTATAAGTTTCAAGCTCCTATCTCTAGAACTTTTAATTTTCGTTCAAATGAACCCTTTCTCGAAATTCTAGGACTATTGGTTCGATATGATCACCCTGGAAAAAGAACGAAGCAAATAAACACGTATCCGCCATCTTTCTTCTAGCAAAAAATACAAGATTCCACATTTTTGCAGATGGAATGGTGAAAATCCTACGTCAGAGTTCTGGCATAAGCTGAATCTGATGATTTTATTTTCATCAAGATTCTTTGACTATTAGGGGGGCGTTTCCCACTTTTAATGTATTTTTTAATGTATATTACTCAGCTCGCCCTGCTGATCGCAGGCCTCCAGCACGCCGTCGCTGAGCAGGAAGACCCGATCGCCCAGCTCCAGCGGATAGACCTCGCAACGATCGCTGAACGCGGCGGGGTCGAGAATGCCCAGCGGCAGGTGGCGCGATACCAGCGGCTGCCGCGGCCGGCCATCGGCATGCAGCAGGTAGCCGTCGGGCAGGCCGCCGTTCCACACCTCCAGCAGACCGCGCTTGCTGCTGATGTTGAGCATGGTGGCGCAACAGAACACCCCCACCGGCAGGATGCGCTGATGTTTATTGCCTCAATATTGAGATTAAATTCTCCAACTGAAAGTAAGGAATAGCATTAAAACGAACAGAGACTATGACTCTGTTCGCTTCCCCCTCTTCAAACCTGGCTCTTAAAGTCTTTTGTACTCCTAAAAAAGTCTCTTATTGTTCTAATTTAACGACTCATGTGTTTCGGGAGCCGTTCTTACACAATTGGGACAGATTTTAAACTTTAACGGGAAGAGGGAGGTGTTGAGAAAGGGTCAACCCCCCTTTTATACGTAATATTTTTGGTTCGTTGCACCCACTCGCTCGACATGTCTTTGTGGCTGATGGAAGGCCTGGAACCCGTCTCCGTTTACGCCAAGTCATCCGACAAGGTTTTGTCCGAACACGGCACCAAGGACGCCACCTTCGGCGTCTTCCAGATGAACGACGGCACCATCTTTTCCATGAACATCTCCTGGGCCCTGCCGGTCGTCTGGCCGGGCGCGGTCTACGGGCTGGAGATCGGCATCGTCGGCACCAAGGGCGTCATCGACATCGAGGACACGCACCGCGATGTGGTGATGGCGACGGAGGAGGCGCAGGATTTTTTAGCATTTTTTTAAGAAGAACAATGAAAAATAGAATATGAAAAAGTTTTTCCATCTGAAAGTAAGGAGCAGCATTAACACTTAAAATGAACAAAGATTATTATGCATATGAGGAGTTCACCTCCTCCTAATACCTCGCTCTTTACGCTAAAGTAGTTTTATTAATTTCAATTATTTATTCTACGACCTTTGTGATTTAGCGGTCATTCTTAAGGAATTGAGACACAATTTAAGCTTTAGTGTAAAGAGCGAGATATTAACGAGGGGATCACCAACGCTCAGGCGTCGACGGTGCAGTTCGATCGGATTACCACTGTCGCCCACGAACAGCAGCTTCAAATAACCGGTACCCGCACAAAGTTCGTTGTGACTGTCGAAAATGCCGCCACTCTCCATGGTATCCACTTCGATATCCCTGCCTATCCACAGCGGCACGGATCTGGTCAGCCCTTCGAAGGGGATGTCTTCCCGGGTGATGTTCCCGCCAATACCCTTGCGAATGGCGCCATTTGGCGACTTCGTAGCCAACGGGTCTAACTGCGCACGGCATCAGCCGCTCCCTCGGCGCCCCGGTCGGCGCGGCCGTCGGCATCCCGCTGTTCTTCGGCCAGGCCCTCAGCGTCACCTTCTACATCGTCGGCTTCACCGAATCGCTGACGATGCTCTTCCCCAACATCCCCCAGCAAACGGTCTCCACCGCCGTGCTCATCATCCTGGCCGGGATCTCCCTCAAGAGCGCCGACGCCGCCCTCAAGATCCAATACGTGGTCATGGCGACCATCGTCCTCAGCCTCGTGAGCTTCTTCACCGGCTGGAGCCAGCCCACTGGGCCAAAATGTAATTGGGACACCCAAAAAACATGGTTTTAGCTTTAAAAGATACATTTTAAAGACAGATTGACTTATAATTCTATGTGTTTGGCATCTATGGCATGCCCCTAGTTTTCAAAAGCACCTTGTTATTTCTATTTTACAGCTATTCTGTGTTTTTGTTATATACCATATTATTCTGATTGGGAAAATATTGTAAAAATTCTTTCACCTTTCCCTACAGTTTCGTGAATTGATGCCTGTGCAACCCAGAAGCGGACATTTCATATTTGTTTATATCTCCAACTCCCCCCAATCTCACAAGATCTGGTCAGAATTTAAAATAAGAGCTCTAAGGCACAAGATCCTTCTAAATAACAAACTTCGTTAAGACTGATCACCCGTTCATAAGTTACAAATACCTCATTTTTTTCTAATTTTTCCGAATTATCCCCCCCCCCTCCGTAGCTCCACCAAAGAGAGCGGATCCGGTCCGGTTATGACAGTCAAGTATCTTGGACTAGTTTTAATTCTTCCCATCCAGTTTCATCCTGATCTCTCCGCTTTAAGTATTTTCTAAGGTTCATCCAGCTGTCTTTATAAGCAGTAAAACAATAGTGTGTAATAAGAATATTAAAAAAGGAATATCAGACATGTTAACAAATCAGGCTATGGCCCTCACTCAAACGAAATTGACACTTAAAACATCTCAAGCTGAATTCCACACTTAAGCAAAGGTTATTCCTGTCTAAAGTCCTTAATTCTGATTATTTTTTAAGGCAATATTTAGTAGCTAATTATTTAGGTTTCGAGGAATAAATATCATATTGGGTTGTGTTGGGGGATTCGGGTAAAATCGGCGATATCCAGTTCCACTTCCTGCGCTTCTGACCGCAGTTACAACTGTTCCACCTCCGATTCTGCTGGCTTCCAGCCCAATTCAACCGATTCCAGTTCCAATTATGCCCGCCCCAATCCCAATTTCACATCTAGCTCCGCTTTTATAAGTTCTGGATTCCTCACTTCTAGCCTCTAATTCCACAATTCCAATCCCATCAATTCAGTTCCAAACTCTGTCGATTCTAACGATTGTGTATACATCTGCCTCCGTGGTAATCTATAACTTTCAAATGACAGCCCTCTGGTCGACCACGCCGACGCCTTCCAGCGCCGCGGCGCAGAGCATATGGCCGGAATCGCTCTTGAAGCCGCCGTTCAGGGCAATGCGCCCGACCTGACCGTCCGGGGCCTTGAAGCGCCACTCGTGCGGGCCCTGGTTGCGGGTATAAAGCAAAGCATTGTGATCGCTCAGATCCTCCGGCGCTTGGGGCTCCCCATGCTGCTGGAGATAGGCCGGGCTGGCGCAGAGCGTGATCGGGCATGACGCCAGCCTGCGGGCGATCAGGCTGGTATCCTTCAGACTGGCCCCATCCGGCATGGGTGATCCCGAACCCGGGATCCGACGTGATCACCGTCCCATCTTCGGATACCGTGCCCTTTCCGATGTTCACGAATTGATTGAGCGCATGATCGAATTGAAATATGTCGATAATGTCTCCCGGTGGACTGCCGTTGTTTGGAATCGTGACCTTCGCCGGTGGATCAAAGGCCACCCCGGATGGTTGAATGGTCCAGGCCGGTGGCACAAACAAGCCTCCTTCGGGTGGCGCCATCGGCACCTTATCCATGTGGACTTGACTGATCGAGAAGGAGATATTGTGAAAGATTGACCGCATCGTCTCAGAGCATTTTGAAATGGGCTAAAGTTTCTTTTCCTCCATCAGTACGAAACTGTCAGGGAAAGTAGACTAGACCAAGGGGACCTTAGTGAGGACAACGAATTTCGGAAGACAATTGGATTGCATCCATTCTTAGCACAACAAAAAGTGCAATTTCAGGAATTTTAGGGCATTTATACAGAGCCAAGCTGACACCCAAAGGCAGAGCCAGAGAATCAGACAGAGAAAGAGCCCCAGATGAAGAATTGACAGACACAGAGACGGGTAAACATAAAGCCAGACACAAAGGCACAGAGAGAGAGAGAAGGACAAAAAAAAACACACAGACACTCTGAATCAGACGCACAAAGGCAGAAAAATACACAGTCAAACACACAGGCATAGAGAGAGAGAGAGACAAAAACAAACACTTACAAATGGAGTCAGACACATAAACACAGAAAAACAGACATAGAGACAAGCAAACACATAGTCAAACAGACAGACACCAAGAGAGAGAGAAAACAAACACACACAAAAACACATAGTCCCCTCACCTGTTTCAGAATCTATTTGAAGCCTCGTTAAAATTGAAGTTTGTATGTTAAAATGTACTTTTTGAGGAATCTACCCTGTCACTCACCAAAACAATGACTCAATCCCCCCCCTATTATAGCTGACATGCAATTACAGATCACCAACATTGCTTAATTTCATTACAAAAAAACAAATTAGCTTGGCTGAATATACTGCCATCATATGGCATTACTTCTTTTGCAGCTGGGAAGCCCAAAATATAGTTATTAATACTTTTAAATCAATTATCTTATTGACTAAACTTGATGAAACTTATATTTTTAAAATCAGCATTAAAATACAATTCTTTTCATGTAATTATTGGCATCAAAATTTCATTTTTTAGAGTTTCTGTTACTATTGAGCCTTACTTACAGTACTTACTTATCTTACTACAGTTCGTTACCCCGAACTGTTTGATACTCAAGGCTCTTCTATTAGAATAATTAAAGAGTATTGACCGCATGGTACACTCCATGTCCCTATTCCTTATTTTTCTTTATTTATTTTTTTTATTATTTTTATTCCTTATTTGCAACCAAGCGAATGGGTTCAACTGCGCGAAGACCAAATCCTTTACACTTACCTGCACCTGGCTCCAGACCCAGCACAAACGCAAGGCCTGATTGAATCCGGTTGTACAGCCGTCGCATACGAAACCGTAACCGACGATGAAGGTGGTCTTCCACTGCTCGCTCCAATGAGTGAGGTTGCCGGTCGTCTTTCAATCCAGTGTGCTGCTACTGCCCTGCAAAAACCAAATGGCGGACGTGGCGTTCTGATGGGCGGCGTTCCTGGTGTTCTGCCTGCAAAAGTATGCACGGCGAGCCGGGCAGCAGGCCGAAGTCGCCGTTGGCCGGATCGCGGAAGAACGGCTCGCTGTCGATCACGTTGGGATACGGCTGGCCCCACGGGTCGATCAACTCGAAGCCTTCGATGTCGCTGTCCGCGAAGTAGGAGGGGCAACACCCGTGGTGGCCGCCCTCGTTGATCAGGGTGCTGTCGAGCTCGTTGCCGTAGATGATCGTGTCGCTGATCGAAGCCGGCGCGACCATCCGCAAGCCCTGCCCGCCGTTGTCAGCGATCGTGATGCTGTTGTCTCGGGAGGCGGGGAGAAGTCGACGGGGCGCTTGCCACGCTCGCTGGCGATGATCACCCAGCGCTGCTGCAGGGGATCGAATCGGTACTCGGACTGGGTGTCGGACATGGGGACTCTCGGAGGTGAGGGTGGCTCGTTGGGGCGGGGCTCTCAGACGTTCCAGTGCTCGGCGCCGAAGTCATCGTCGGGGCACAGCAGGGTGACGTGTCCCGACTGTGGCAGGCGATCGAGGGTGTGGTCGCCCTCCACGAGGACCGCGGCGATCTTGAACGGCGTGCCTCTCGACCCACATCCGCTCCCCAAAAAGAAGCGTCGGGTCCGATGGTCCATGATGCCCCATCTGGCCTCTAGTTAAGCAAGGGGATGAAAATGGTTGCACCTTCGGTGTTCCTGCCCCGCTACTGGCGAGCAATCCATTCTCGCGGCTACGGACTCGCAGCCAAAATCACCGGGCTTGGAGCCGAAAGAAACCCATGGGCCCCGCCGGGGCCGAATAGACGAACTCGACCTGTCCCCGCGCATCGGCGACCACGACCGCCAGCGTCTGCCAGACGGGATCTCAGTTGCCTCTGGAGCAATTTCGGGCAGTGTATTCATTACCTATGCTGGTTATGCCTACAGCAATGGCACGGATTTTCTGGTTTTGTATCTTGGTCTCTTGTTGGGCATCGCTTTCCTTGCCCTCTTCTTTGCAGCCAGTATTGCGCGGTCAAGAGAAACAACACTGGTTGGTCATCTCTTCCCGGCAGGTTCAAAACGTTTCCATGCATGCCTGGCGATATTCATCGTATTGCTTTGCAGCTTTCTGTTACTGCTTGCGCAAATCCAGCTGATTTCGCTGGGGTACTCTTGCAATGCAAGCAAAAGTTGACGGAATATTTTTACCAAAATTGTCTCTTATTAAGTTGTTTCCATTGTGTTTTCTATAATTATACGAACTTTCCTGTGTACTAATCACTGCACAAATTACTAATAAACAGATACTTAATTAGGATCATGATAAAAAGCTGATTCTCTGATTGAATGATGTTAATAGTTAGGCTCTTATACTTCGTTATTGACAAGGATTGTTATTTACTTACCATTCATTACTATGAAAAATTGGATTTTCTTTGTTATCCCCTATGTTTTCAGCCGATGGTGAAAATTATTTGAGAGTAAAATAAGTTGCGCGAAGCACCAGTATTTACTGGCTCGATTTTTTTCTTAAACTCAATGAAAGCTTCATTCGATAAAAATAAAAGATCACATATTTCAGTCAATAAAAATGTATGGATAGTTTCCAGCACAATGACAAAGGCCACAAAAATTGGAACAACAAGTCCTAACGAACAAATTTCGTCAACTGTAAACTCAGGTTTGTAGTTCATTCTTAAATTTTAGTGCCGATTACTATGAACCCGTATTACCAAAAAGGTTGATTATAATAAAAGTACAAAATTTATTTGATAACATTAATTAGAAGTGCCAAAAATTTTGGGAAAATTTAGTAGTTCGGGGGCGGAGAGGGGCTCTGATACCCTCCTACGCGTATCCCTGTCAGCTGGCAAAACCAACTAATTTGTCATTTTATTACAGTAGTTTTCTTAGACCAGTAAAAGCGGCTTAAAGGACAGCCCTTTTCATGGATAATTCTTAGATAAGATAAAAGATAGATAATAGATAATTCATAGATAAAATAATTGCCAGTGGCCCGCCGGAACGATCGCCTGGAGCGTCGCCGAGGCGCCCTGACCGAGCCGCCTCCGGCCCGCCGGCGCGCGCGCCGACGTGATCGATTCACCGATCCCGAGCGCGAGGTCGTCGCCCTGGTGGTGCAGCCAGAGCTCCTCGGAGCGCACGCGATGGAGCGCGGAGGTCGTCCCCGCCGGCAGCAGGAAGAGGATCGACGTCATCGCCGCGCGCGGCCCCGGATACCCCTCCGGCAGCGCGTCCGCGGAGAGCTCGACGGGCGAGCGCCAGGTCTAGGTGGCATTCGAAAACTGAGGAGTGAATGGGTTTTATAGCTGGATTTAGCTGAACTATCAAACAGACTGAAAACAGGTTGTTGTAACAAATCACAGGTGAAAAACATTATTCAGCTATAATTGTCATCACCGCATAGTTAGTTATGTACATTTTTTTTCTGCTAGGGCTAGCAAGCTCCTTTAAGATCGCAGAGGTATGTTTATTGACACAATTGTCTTATTAAATTGTCTTAGAATCTCCTTCATAAAGTCTCGTATGGCACTTTGTGTTGCCATTTCCGCTCTCTTTGGTGGAGTTGGGGGGGAGAGAGTAATTCGGAAAATTTTGAAAAAAATTAGGTATTTGTAACTTACGAAAGGGTGATCAGATCTTAATGAAATTTGATATTTAGAAGGATCTTGTGTTTTAGAGCTCTTATTTTAAATCCCAACCAGATCCGGTGACATTGGGGGAGTTGGAGGGGGAAATTGGAATTCTTGGAAAATGTAAAAATTGAGCTATCTTTATCTTACGAATGGGTGATCGGATCTGAATGAAACTGGATATATAGAAGGATCTTTGTTTTGTCAAAATTTCAATACATATAGACATGTCATGTAGGCAAATTTCAGAGCCCTCTAGAGGGAGAAGGAGTGGAAGTGGGTACTTTAAAATACCTTCCTGGGACATACCTTGGCCTGTAGACCCATCCCTGAAAGTTTCATTTTCCTAACCTAAAGCCTTTCTGAGATAGCAAGAAGTTAATTAACTAGAATTTTACCAAATCTGGCTATATGCAGTAATATGCACTTTAGAGCAGTTGAAACAAAACTAAACTTTTACCTTATCTCTTCATACCCTCATGTAAGTGGTAGGCTCATCGAGTAACAGGTAAGGCGTGTCTTGCGCTAAGACCATGGCCAGCCAAACGCGCTGACGCTGCCCGCCGGACAATTCGCTGACCAGTTTTTCTTTAAGTTCGAAAGTGCCTGTCTGCTGCATCATCTGCTCAACGATCTGATGATCTTGCTGGCTAAGTTTTCCCCAAAAACCGGTATAAGGGCTGCGACCATAGGCGACCAAGTCTTTGACCTTAATGCCCTCTGGGATGGGTTGTGTTTGCGGCAGCAGTGCCAGTTCTTTTTATGGATGTAAAAGAAACAGAACAAAGAGATAGAAATACAAAAAAAGACATTAAAAAAAACTTTGGTTTTAGTTATAGGCAGTAAAACATTAACTAATCATTTTTACAAGTAATGTTTTAATAAATAGTGTCAACTTTGACGAAATGTCAAGAAACTACTAATCAAAATTTCACTTTTCATATCTATGTAGCGTATTTTTCCACTTTTTAAAGTTCAATATATTTTTGTTAGTTATAGACTTCACGATTTTATAAGAAAAAGTCTATTTTTTTCTTTTTGTCCTTCTAGCGTAACAAAAAAAAAATAATATTGCAATAAAACGCCTAAACTTCGTGTAAGATCTAACCGTAATTTGACCAGTTATTATAGTGCTCTTGGAGGAAAACACGTTGCCAAGTTAAAAAATAGAAATTATAACTTTGGTGATAGTGACTATGGACCAAATTGCAATAAGCCAGACATGACTTCTGATGAAATAAATTCTGCCATACAAAAATATACTGACCAGTATTTAAAATTAGAATTTGCCAGTATAGGGTTTTTGTTCAACATTACCAAGATCCGATATATTTTCCAAAATTAAAGGCTCTTGTTTATACTAAACAAAAATATTTTTTAATTAATTTTCTGTTTACAATATCAGCATCGAATAAGTTAGGGTATTTTTAAGTTATTTTTATGAGACCTTTTGTGATTTATTCTAAATAATTATTAGAAAACTTAACAAATTTGGTGATTTTTTTAGAACTTAATCTTTCAATATCTTCATTTTTCCAATAAAGTAAACTGTCTTCGTTTTCTTGTAAAATTTGTAACCAATTATAGTGTTCTGATTTTTCTGTTGCTCTCTCATCAATCCCTCGCTCTTCAAGCATATGCTTGTTAGCACTTTAAAAAAATTTGTTATCATAGGCATCGCAATAGGGCTGCCTAAGTAAAGAGGAATGTGGGCACAATGTATTATTTATTTATTTTCATTTTTTTTTAGACCAGGGCGCTTCGTATCGAAGGAGTTATCTGTAGAAACTTCGAAAGATGCTTATTCGATTTGAAATTGAAAGGGCTAGCGCCCTTTTTAACATTCGAAAGTGATTGGAGGGCAACTAACCCTCTCCCACGCCGTGTCGGCGAGATAGCCGCTGGCCAGCGCCGTCAGACCGCAATTGCGGCCGAAGAGCTCGACGATCATGAAACGTTCATGGCTGCCTGCCGACGTTCTCAGCCGGTTGATCATCTCGACCGATCGGGTGATGCAGGTGGAGAAGCCGATGCAGTAGTCGGTCCCGAAAACATCGTTATCCATGGTTTTGGGGATGCACATCGTCTTCATCCCCTCGGTGTGGATTCGCGCGGCATAGGACAGCGTGTCGTCGCCACCGATGGCGATCATGACATCAATCCCGACGGTCGATCGAATCGTCGGGCTGGAGATGGGCGCGGATGACTACCTGGCAAAACCGGTTGATTTACGAGAGTTGCTAGCCCGCGTAAAAGCCGTGTTGCGGCGAATGTCCAATCAAGGCGACGCCAAAACTGCCGGCGGCCCGGGGGGAGGCGTCGTCGAATTCGGCAAATGCACGCTTGATCTGGATGGCTACAAACTGCTCGGAAGCGACGGTGCAGAAATTTCGATCACCGCGATGGAGTTCAGCCTCCTGAAGGTGTTCGCAGAACATCCGGGTCATAAAGAGCGAGGTATTTAGGAGGAAATAAATACCTCGCTCTTTATGCTAAATTTTTTTTTAGTAATTTCAACTATTTATTCTACGGCCTTTCTGATTCAGGGGTCATTGAGGGGTCTGACTCAGGGGTTAAGATTTAGTGTAAAGAGCGAGGTATTAACGAAGGGACAAACCCCCTCATATACATAATAAAAATATAAAAATATAAAAGTTTGTTACGTAAGTTAAGTCTCAAGTTATGTATATTTTTTACTAATAAAAAAGTTCGTTAAAAATTAAAAGTTAAAACACAATTTAATAACAATCTGTCGGGGTAACTTCTTTTTAGAGTTATTTTTTCACATTTTGGATACAACTTTCTATGTTCCAGCACACAGCACAGCAAGAACTGTTTTTGCTCTTCATCAGCCGTAATAAGTCCATTAATTTAACACTCCTTTCAGCAGTATCATTCACAACTCTCAAACAGCTTATTCTTCTTTTAGCTTCCAGAAAAGCAGCATTATTGTTCTGTGAAGATACATCTCCCTTTAGAAAACTGTTGTCAATTTGGAGTCGTGATAGCTGACCGTCGTGGGAAGTTTTAAGTATAAGTAACCTGTTAAAATTAAACAATTTGACTGGAAAATTATTAAACGGTTTATTTTATATGTTAGTAATGAAATGCAAATTGCAAAAAATACTGGAGCTTCCAGTTCAGAATTGGGTTTCCTCACAATTGGGTTGCCTGTCTGGAGGAGACTGGGAGGATGGTAATCTCGTCCCCTTAGAAAAATGGTGACGATACTGCACCTCCCTTTGAGACCTAGTCCTCTATTTATTCGTTCTCCTTTGTCCTCAAGTCGGTTTATGTTTAACAGAATAAAAATGACAACATAAACTGGTCAAAAGCATCTGTCTAACTTTTTGTCTTAAGACTGGAATGAAATAGCCTAACTTCAGACTTTCGGCAACACATCTATATAATTAAAAACAGCTTTTGAAATAGTTTTTCGTATAAATTCTTAATTTGGTTTTGTTTAAATAGAAACTACCTCAATTATGCCTGTGATTGTTTTAGAACTGCAAAATGCCTTGTAGAGTTACCCAGAGTCGCTGGAATTTGTGGTCTTTTCAAGGAAAATTTCCTTGCCCGTCCCTGTCTCTCCTTGAATTAGAACCGGCAGATTCAAAGAGGCAAAACGCTTGCATTGATGTTTGACTGCTTGGATCTTAGCTGACCGCCCTAATATCGATTCTGTCCCTTCTAAAACATTGGATTGAATAGCAGAAAGTTGTTTACCCACCCTTTGTGTACTTCTCAGCACAATAACGGCACCATCAACACCATCAGCGGATTTTACCGGTGTCGCCTCTAGCAAATAAGCAAGACCACTCGCGTGAATCTCCATAGAGCAACCCAACGGTAAAATAAGAGCTCTGAGACACGAGGTCCTTCTAAATATCAAATTTCATTAAGATCCGATTATCCATTCGTATGTTAAAAATACCTCATTTTTTCAATTTTTCCTCTCCCTCCAGGGCCCCAGATGGTCAAATCCGGGAAACGACTGTTATCAAGTCAATCTGTGCAGGTCCCTGAAACGCCTACCGATTTTCATGGTTCTAGCACGTCGAGAAGCACCGACCTCACCAAAGCACTGGAAATCCCCCCCCCAACTCCCCCAAAGAGAGCGGATCCGTTCCACCACCGCCTCCCCGTTGGAGAACTCGACTTTGTGGGACTCAGAGCTCGACATTTCTCTTTCTACCTGCCCGGGAAGAGCCTTCAATGCCGCGTTTGAGCCCCGTGAAGTCGAAAACAAATTCAATCTGACAAGTTTCGTCCTCTCCGTGATGATAGCATCTTGTCCTTTCGGATCAGCCATTGACATGACATTGTAGAAATCAAATACGCCAAAACACTACTTATATTTATTTGATAAAAGCTCGGAACGAAAGGCTCAATGAGGGCTAACGTTTGTGCCTCTTGTTTTTTAAAAATCTCTAACGGGGAACATTTTCATTTAAAATTGTGTCAGGATAAATACAGTTATAAAGATTCATTGCCCAGGAAAGTTTTCAAGAACTTTGAAAGATATTGCACACCATCAAAAGGGAGGCTAATCGATGTAAGCAATAGGTAAAATTATAGCAGTTCATATAACTGACTTACCAATAAAGTAAACATACCTTTCGATGCCTTTTTTTATGTTTTTTACGAATATAGTAATCACTTCTACCGCAAATTCAAACTTAAGCACTTTTTGAGTAGCATTAACATATTGCCTTTTGGTCAGTAGAATATTTCTCTCATTCAGTCCTGGAAGTTCCAACTTAATATGATTAACCATTCTATGACCCCACTGGTATGTTGTTTTGATAAGATATGATTTATTTCAACAAAGTGGCTATCATAAGCCCAAAAGGGCCGAATTTGCACTTTAGTGTCAGTACAAAATTATAAAATTGCAATCAATAAAAAGTCAAACAATAAAAACTTGTAGAGTTAAACAGGGAAAACAAATTTAGCAAGAATTACAAAGTTCTTCTTTGTGTGTCTAGTTAAATTGAATAGAATGCGAAATATAAGAAAATAATTGAGTCAATTCAACTTTATGGGTCTAATTAAATTGAATAAAATGCGAAATATAGGAACATAATTGAGTCAATTCAACTTTGTGGGTCTAATTAAATTGAATAAAATGCGAAATATAGGAACATAATTGAGTCAATTCAACTTTGTGGGTGTAATTAAATTGAATAGAATGCAAAATCTAAGAACATAATTGAGTCAATTCAACTTTGTGGGTTTAGTTAAGTTGAATAGAACGTGGTGGTGGACTTCGACGCGATCGAAGTGGAAACGCGGCGTCAGGCGCTGGAACAACTCCAAGGGTTCGCAGAGGATCGCTACCTGCATCAAACGTCTGTCTCGCAGGCGGGGAACCTGACCTTTTATGAGGACTTGCCGGACGCATTGTCAGCCGTCTCGTCACCGGAGTCCGCGACCGGAGTATGGCGTATTCATTTCCACGTTCCGGTCTATTTGCGGGAGTTCGGTTGGCTGCGCGCCTCGCAGGATGACATCGTCGAGTGTATGCAGTGCATTGTGCTATGTTCACCCATGAAAAGGCAAGAAAGAAATAAACAGTATTCTTGACGCATCTAATCTTTCTTCTGGCCAAAAATCCAAAATTCCTCATTTTTCTATTTTGCATACAGGAACGTGACAAATCTGCAGTAAGGTTATCCAATATTCTGAATATGATACTGTGAATTTTGAAAAGATCACTTAATTTCTACAGGATGTATCCCAACCTTTTTCTAAAATCAGACAAATTTGCTCAGGCTCGTATCTTTTGATGGGTAATACTAAACTTACGAATTTTATTGTAAGCTTACATCCGCTGTTTGTCTGCTGGTTCGATTGTGGATGTCATAAGTCAGGAGCCGGACATCGTCCAGATAGAGTCTGCCGCTGCGGTGTTGGATTTCACCTTGTTCGGCCACCAGCAGTTCCCCATCGTAGATGGCGCGTCCCGATTCGCAACCGACCAGGTTGGCGTAGGCATAGCCTATGGCGAACTTTCGCGAACTTTCACGAACGATTTCTTCGCGGATATCAGCTTTGCGAAGGCTGAAATGACTGGCGCTCGCATTGAAAATCCAATGGGAAAATATTCGAGCTGTTGCTCTCCTTCAGAAATCATGTACACCAGGTTGCGTGTGACAAATGCGGCGGAACTATACCAAGCGTTTTGACAACTCAGCCAATAGTGGCGGAACTTTGCAGCACCTGTGGCGTTCTGTGATGTACACCAAATGATGGGAAGTCAGCTCCTCCTGGGAAATCTGACTGCTTTTTTGCCTACCTTTATTTATGCGCGTGTATAGGCCTGTTTGCTTCTCTGTTGTTGTTTTTTTCACTAAAAAATAAATGTGCATGGTCTGTCATAATAGACTAGATACCCTATCTAGGTATGGGGTATTGGTATGGGGATCCTGTAAGGTTGCGTATAGTCTTAAGTATATATACACTGTGAGTAATTTAAATGCCAGAATTATATACAAAATGAAGATGGCAAATTTGAAGCAAAATTAGATTTTATATCAGACTGAACATATGCAACCCCAGAAAAAAACAAGAGCTAAGAGCTCATATGGCACTTTTGACGAGGCGAGAAGAGCTAAGAGCCAAGAGATCATATGATATGAGCTCTAACAAAATTCTATGATCACCGCAACACCAAATGGAGTGATGTTGGTAATATAAAGAGAGAATTACAAACACGTTACGAAACCACACTAGCTTTACATGACGATCGACAGAAAACAAAGAAAACGAAGAAAAAATTAATTAAGAAAACCAAACGAGGATGATTCCAAATTACCCTCGTTTGGTTTTCTTATCTTTTTTTTAAGTTTCTTCGCTTCTTGTACAGCAAGAGCTACGTTACTATAGCGGTTATTTTGGGCTAAGAATGCAGCCATGAAATTAGGAGACGACATAGTCTAATTTCGACAGGCATTGCGTCACATTCAAATCAAGATGTGCATATCGACACGAAACATCCCTTTCCACACAACGACCAAAGGCGCCTACTTGGTCCCCAACCTGCTTTACCTTCCCCCATCCCTGAAAAGTTATATGGATTGGCAACGAAAGATACGAAATTCCGATAGAAGGAATGGATAATGTCGAAATAAAAAAGATCAAGAAATGGCATTAGGGTTGTGAGGAGTGTCATTAGAATATCATTACGATAAATGGCAGTAAACGCAATGGCTCGACACAAGGCCGCTTGGTTCGTACATTGATCGCTCCATGCACTGCATTCCCACCGAGAGATGCACTGCTCGGACCGCGCAATACTTCAACCCTCTCTGCCTGTTCAATGTTGAGTTCGAACAGATTGTTGACGTTACAAAATCCATGGGGTCGCACGGGTATCGCGTTTTCGAGCAACAAAAATTCGCCACAGGCACCGGCGCCGGTAAGCACACCGGAACGTATAGCCGTCAGATGTTCCTGACCAGATCCACGCGATATCCACGTACCAGGTACCCGGCTAAGCAGCGCGCTGCCGGTGGCAAACGCGGTGTCGCCACACCGTTGCTCGACGCAGTTGTCGAGGTCAACAGCGGGCGCGCCGCGGACTTCGTGCAGTTCGCTCGCGATGAGCTCGGCACACTCGAGGGCAAGCCGATCGCCGTACTCGGACTCGCGTTCAAGCCGGACACCGACGACCTTCGCGACTCGCCAGCACTGCGCATGGTGAATCAGCTCCGCAGCGCCGGTGCCGACGTGCGCGCCTACGACCCGATGATCCCGGCCGATAGCGCGGCGGCGCAGAACATCGTAGTTGATACAGTCAAAAATAGACATATATATTATTTCCAAGAGTCCCAGAGTTAAGTATGCTTTAATTTAGTCAGTTTGCATCTGTGATGCATTTTGGAAAGCCAATTATAACTTATTTCTGGATATTCAAATCGCCCCACTTTTTCAAAACCTGTTTGGCTTTAAAGCGATCTTTCTGAAATTTAACAGTAAAGATTTTTTAAAGTAGTCCCTTGGCTACTTAGTTCTTTAAGGAATCTTTAAGCAACAAAAAAAAAATAAAAAAATATCAATTGTGTCTTAAATCATTAATAAAACCTAATTCTGTTGGTGTTTATTTTCACATTAAAGAGAATCTCTCGATTTTATTCTCTACATTACAAAAATGTCTGTTATTCAGAGCAAGTTCACCCTCTAATTATTCTCATTTTTCTAATCATTTTGTCAATAAAAATATCATGGAAGCTGGAATCTTTTCTGTTCCTTGAAATGAAAAATTTATCTTTAATAAAGCACATACCATCCTCATCTTGTTGATAGCCATCATAAAGATTTTCTTCATCTTCTGATTGAGCTGCCCTGCGCATTGAGATGACACGGACAGCCAGTCCATGTGACTTCAACAGCTGAACGAGAGTTGCCCGCTCATCGTCCCAGTCCATCATCACGAGGATCACGGCAGACAGCCGCGGCGCTTCGGGCAGCAATACGGATTGCAGGCCCTGCGTATCCAGTCGCCGACCGGGGTCCACACAGGCGAGGATTTCAAGAATGTTGCTCAGATACGCCAGCGATCTCCCTGCCTGAAAGTGATACACATCATCACCTGCCGCGAAGATGTCGATGATGTATTCCTTTCTTTTCGGTTGAATAGGCCTTGGTCATCGACAGCTCCTTCACCGCCGGCGCGCCCTGGTCCAGCAAGCTGGCCGCGTTGAGACCCATCAAATGCGCCGCGTGCAGTTCCATCGCCGATTCCGCGAGCGGAAAGCTGACGCCCTGATATTCCGAGATCGGCTTGCCGAAGGCCTCGCGGGTCTTGGCGTGCTCCAGCGCCATCTCCATGGCCCAGCGGCCATATCCGACGGCGCGGGCGGAGTTGTAGATCCGGCCGATCGACACCCCATAGATCGCGGTCGCGCACTCAGCCAGGACGACTTTTTTGAAATATGCGGAAATTCAGACGAAAACAAAATTGAAATATTAAATTTTTAGAAAATAATTTTTTTTTCATTCTTATGAAATGTACATTAGATCGATTGCTGTTTCTTTTACAACATAACGTTTTAATTTGAAAGCCCAAAAGTGCAAAAGACTGATTTCCCGTTATTTGCCCATTAGCCCGGTTGTCTGAAGCTTCCAGGCGGAATAATGTCAGAGGAGTAGAGCAAAGAGTTATTACAGAAGTACTTCAAATGTAGCGCCCTCCAATTTTTTGATTACTTAAAAAGGCAACTACAACTTATAATTTGTTACGAACGTTTTCATAAGTAAAAAATATACGTAACTTACGAATTAAATTACGTAGCGAACTTATATATTCGTATGTTTTTATTGCGTATATGAGGGGGCTCGCCCCTCGTCGATACCTCTCTCTTTACATTAAAGCTTAAATTTTGTCCCAATTCCTTAAGAATGATCCCTGAATCATAAAGGCCGTAGAATGAATAGTTGGAATTACTAAAAATACTTTAGCGTAAAGACGAACCGGCGGTTCTGATTTCCGTTTCATGGCCCTTCCGCCAGGAAGTGCAATGGGGGGTTGGAGGTAAACTATCCTGTCCTTTCATTCACCCTTCCTGCTTACCTTCCCCAGATTTCTCCCTGTACCCGTTTAGAGCTGGGTCGACTCTGGCTGATCTTACAGAGTCATGTCACTGACCCCCGTCCCAAACTAAACAACTGGTCACGAACTGGGATCAAACCTGGCCCCTTGGACAAAGAAATTCCACGCCAGCGCGCCAAACACTCAGCCAGGACAGCTCTTTAAAAATGAGCTATATTCCACAATATATTCCTCGACACCACCCTTTTTACGCTGGAGCTTTTTAGCACTTTTAAAAAAGCGTCTTATTGTTCCAATTAAACGGCCCTTGTGTTTCAGGAGTCATTCTTAAAGAATTGGGACAAATTTTAAGCTTTATCGTAAAGAGCGATGTGTTGAGGAGGCAACCCTCATCATATACGTAATATTACTGTTCGTTTTAAGTTTTAATGTTGCTCCTTACTTTCAGTTGAAAAAATTGTTTTTTTTTATATTTAATTAGGGGAATTTCGCCCTTTTCTAGAAAATTATTTACGAAATCAACAAGGTGAATAGCAGCATGACTATTAGAGTTATAACTACAATATATTCTGGAAGGAATAGTTCAACAAATTGAAATCACAGAACAACTGATTACCTGTTAACTACCTGTTATACAATACAAGAGTGCAACTGACTGACGATCTGAGAATCATGAAATATTTCAACTTGTTTCACATATATCTGGAAGTACTTACTTTAGACAGACCTGTAAAAGATTAATTAAGAGGTAAAAAGGAACGCTAGTTGTGTTTCTCCTTTCTTTGCTGTTCCCTTTGCTCGCTCTTCTTTGAAACTTTCGACGCCCATTAGTCAATCTACAAGATTCCCTACCAATCAAACGCTTCTTAAATTTCCATTTTCCTACCAATATTTTCCTCTGCAGCACATTAAATACTATATTTAAAAGAATTTCATTGTTTCCCAACGGTATGAAAATCTCTCAATCAAAGACCCCTGATGCGCAGTGGGCCCGACATTGAAACTACCCTAAATAAACAGAAAAACTACCAAAGAGGCTAATGCCACCCCGTTCAGAAAATTCACTAGCGTATTCCGCCTCACCTGCCTTCCTTATTGGCATATAAATGTTTCCCTTTAATATATAATAGTGCATCGGAAACCAAAAACGTAGGACCTATGGGATGACTATGGGATGACTCTTGCCCGTATGTCTATATTTATATTCGTTTAAGTATTTCTCAAAAATGCCTTCCGTGAGATATAACCTCAAAACTGCTGAAAAATTGTGTCTTTTGGCATTAGTGAACAAACTTCTCTTACGACTTTAAACTAACGTCTTGCTGCGCGCGCCATGCCCGGGTCATCGGCGTCTGCCACGAGTAGGCGACGACCGCGCCCTGCGGTCGGTGCGGCATGTAGTTGCGCAGGTAGATGTAGCGGCCGTCGGAGATCGAGCGCACCATGTCGACGCGTTCGTCCATGCGGCCGCGGAAGCCGTGGATGTAGGTGCGCGGCTTCGCTTGGTGCGCGCCCAAGAACGCTCGCCCCTGCATGTGTTCTGGCGGCGCGACCCCGGCCAGTGACAACACAGTGGGGGCGAGATCGACGAACGACACGAGTCCCACGACTCAATGCCACTATCTTGGGCTAAAAGAAAGGAAGGGCCCAAATTTTTAAGTTGCATTGTCTAGAAGAAGCATGGGCTGTTGTCAAAAATGTACTTTTTGGCCTTCCATCTCAGGGCAAACGAAGAGCAAAAAAGCCTCAAATATGGTTGAAAGAGCTGACTATAAAGACTATAATGACTATATGACTATAAAGAAGGGCTAAGATAAAAGGAATTAAAGGAAATCGAACTACATGGGAGGGAATAAAGAAGGGCTTTGAAAAGATTGGGGAGGAAGATTGAAGAGCTTTGGCGATCATAAGCATTCTTGTAGAGGACCGGTTTATGTTTCAAATCTTTTGTTAAGGCTTTCTTCAGTCATAATACGGCCTCTAAAATTTGTGTACCTGTCTTTTATCGCAGAGACTAAGTTCTGAGGAATTCCCAAGTGAAGAGGAATATGTCGTAGACCATCTCTCTAAACGAAATCAGATGCATGTTTTAAATATTGACATGATGTAAAGTCATACAAACATTTCAATTCTGAAACCAATTACGTTTTTATTTGAAACTGTACCAGAATATAACCTTTTTGTCTATAGAAAAATCAAATCACTTATCTAAAAACAACTATTTGATGCTATACAACGGGTAGTGGTTTCTCAAGTGCGGCTCTATAATACAAACGTTTCATACCTATGTAGAGTTCATCGTTCTCAGTTATAGAACAGCCTAACAGTTCCTCAATTACTTGACCTTGCTCCTCTTTGGTCTTTCCTTAATTGTGGCAAGAAAAAGCAAGTTCATCTCCTTTACTTTAAATTTGCAAAGTATTTAATGGTACTTCCAACTTGTACAGAGATCTGAATCAGAGAAACTAAAAAAAGAAATCTGCATCACAATATCAGGCGCATCTAAAGATATGTTAGATGGAGCCCTTGCATCTAGCCTAGATTTTGCAAAACAATGTAATGACGAATTTAAATGCAATCATCTTGGCGGTACTATTGAAGAATTCGAAAGTTCTTAAATTACTTCTTTCTGCAAATAATATATACGAGTGTAACTACAGCTAGAATGTAGCAATAATATACTTTGCCAATTACGCTTAATGGAGAAATATGGGCAATTGTGCAGCCGTTTGCTTTCTTAATACGGATTGATTTTTCTTATATGCCACGACTCGAGTCAGTTCCATCAGGGTGCTCATGAACGAACCTATTTCACACAAGACTAATCGACCAATTAAATTCAGGGTAGCGAATGTGGTCCTCCTGGTCTCGGTGTTTTTTACTTTTGCGCTTGCGCGCTGGGAATATTTTAAAAACTGTGCCGAACGTCCCATGATTGGTGTCAACAATCCAATGAAATTCTCTTTTTTTTTTTGGGGGGGGGGGGATAAACACACTTTTTCTTACTTAATTATTTACCTACTTTTGTCATTTAACCTCTCATTTGAAAAGTGCATGTCTAAACATTTTTTGCAACGGTTGTAATATGTCAAACAGTTCGTGGTAACTAACTGTGTGTAAGTGTAACATCGAACTAAAAGGAGCCGAAACTCCAAAAAAGGTAGCTTTTACAACAGTTAACACATCAAAAGTTTCGGCTTTCATGTATATCCCAAATTCAAAAAAGGTAAGTTTAAAGTTGATCATCCAAAGTTATGAGCTTGGAAAATTGTTGCTATTTTTGGATAAATAGCCTCGTTTCCATTAAAATACTATACTTAATAAATTATTTATTCTGTGCTTTAATAAATTACTTGTTAGATTATTAAAACACTCAAATTGATTGTTAAAATACCAGAAAAAAACGCTTAAAATAATTATTTAAGTACTGAAATCAAAGAAAAAAGTTTGTTATGCAGTTTTGGAAAACAATAAGTTGTTGATAACGATTCTCTAAACGATATTACCTTCTTTTACTTTCTAGACAAAACCCTACATAGCAAAAAATCTGTTAGGTAGCTCTGCTGTAATAGAGCTATTATTATTAAGTTCATGAAGGGTAAGTTGCCAGTTTGGCAGCCTCAGGGAGGTTTAATATCTGGAAGATATGAAATTACTATAGAAAGAGCTATTATAACCAACTGGAGTAGAGTAGTTACTAATGTGGTTGCCTCAAGGAGGTTTAATATGTGGAAACTATGAAATTCCAATAGAAAGAGTTATAATAATCAAGTTGATTAAGGGTAAGTCACCAGTTTGGTGGCTTTGGGGAGGTTTAATATCTGGAGGAGCAGTACGAACTAATCATAATTAGAGCTCATGCCATACGAGCTCTTGGCTCTTCCGACCTCGTCCCAAGTGCCATATAAGCTCTTTGCTCGTGTTAAAATCAATGGTTTCAGTAAAAGCTGATGTACTGCAGCTAGTCTTGCCAATTGTCTTGAGAATTTCGACCTATTGTCTAGAATGACTTACAGCACTTTTAAGGAATTCAAATATCGCTCTGAGGCTTACTTTGGCTGGTCGCCATATGAAGATTTCTTACAGAAACCACCATCTACAGATTTCTAAGCAAAGGTAATAAACACAAGTGCATACGCACATTCAATGTATATATATATATATATATATATATATATATATATATATATGTAAAATTTATTAAGTTTACAGCTGCCCATCAAAAGATATGATCTGAGTAGATTCTGCCTGATTATGAAAAAAAAGATCATAATACCCCAAAAATCATAATGTTAAACTCGTCCTATTAAAGAACCGTGTAGTTGAGGTTTCCACAAAGTGAAAAAAAAAATCCGCAACATTTGTCGGATAGGAACTTCTTATTCGTAAAAATATGGACTTGAATTTTCGCCAAATGTATCGAGATGGACCACCAGGATGCATTGGCTTAGCCCATTGCAGTGGGTGGATGGCCTCAGAGAATTTCCAATTCCAGATAGAAATTAATCCCAGCAAAGAGGATCCTGTTTTGCTCTTGTCTCACAATCATGAAAGTCATATTTCAATCAAAGTAGTTTCCTTGTGCAAAGATAATGGCATCATCTTCTGACCTTTCCTTCCCATTGCTCTCATCGCATCCAGTCCCTTGATGTTTCGGTTTATGCACCATTGAAACATGCAATCAGGGGGTCATTCATAGTGTAACAGACATAACAGACATACAACTTATTTTTATATATATAGAAGATAGATAGTGGTGTCTGCAAAGACAATTTGACAAAGAAAGAAAGGTGTAACAAAGAAAAGTACGTTTTAGCTTATTATTAGTTATTTTCGGACCAACGTTCTTCGTTACTTTTTATTAATTTGGCACCGTCTACTAGAAAAACTGCCAAACTGATTGCGGATGCCACTTCATTAGAAATTGTTTTCCGATTTTCCCGAATTTTCAAAGATAAATAGTGGTTTCTGTAAAATAGGAGATGACTACAAAGCAATATTAAGTAAAGAAGAGGCTTTAGGTAAGAGGCTTTAGAGGCTATCCCTTCTAAAACATGAAACATTTTCTAAAACCCGAAAAAAAAACTCGGTATAAAGTTTCGCAAAGAACACTGTGACCTGGAGTAAACTGGTTTCTTTGGAGTTTCACAGCCGCTTCTGTGTGAAGTAGGGATCTAAGAGGGACAAAGGAAGGTGGAAGGAATTTCTTGCAGATGGAACGGGGAGGAAGTCTGAGGTGAAATTAACGCAGTTTCTCCCAACTCCCCCAAATAGAGCAGATCCGTTCCGGTAATGTCAATCACGTATCTTGGACTTGTGCTTATTCTTCCCACCAAGTTTCATCCTGATCTCTCCGCTTTAAGTGTCTTCCAAGATTTCTGGTTCTTTTCAACTCCCCCCATGGCTCTGAATCCGGTCGGGATTAAAATTAAGAGATCTGAGTTACGAGGTCCTTCTAAATATGAAATTTCATTAAGATCCAGTCACTCCTTCGTAAGTTAAAAATACCTCATTTTTTTCAATTTTTCAGAATTACCAAAAAATACTCCATGGCTTTGTGCCTTTGATCTTGGCCTCTTTACTACCGAGCATATTTTTAATTCTTTACTTGGTTTTGTATTTTTGGCACCTTGCCTGCAGTCTCCTCACCGTGTGCACTTTGGTTTACATAAAGAAACCTAGTCACCAGCCCCTTGTCTTCCATATCTATTTAGGATTTTATTGAGTTTAGTTGAATCATAAAATGTCAGTAAGTTTTCGTATTTGTCTTTAAGACGAAGGTTTTCACAATTTGAAAAAATAAATAAAGAATATTACCCACATCCTGACCTTTAAATGTTGGCAGCAGAATGGATGGTTGCAAGTTCTTTCAAAGAGCAGGATAAAATTATAAATTGATTAAATTGGATAAATTGATTAAATTGATAAATTGGATTAAAGTAATCCAATTTAAAGTAATTGAGTCAAAACAACACATCCTGAGCTTTAAATGTTGGCCGCAGAATGGATGGTTGCAAGTTCTTTCAAAGAGCAGGATAAAATAATAAATTGATTAAATTGGATAAATTGGATTAAAGTAATCCAATTTAAAGTAATTGAAGGCGTTCGATGAGGCCTTCGTCGGGGAACTCCTGGTAGACCGGGATATCCCAGCACGTGTGCGTCTTGACGATGCCGTCCTTGCGCCGGTCGTCTTCGGCTCGGTTCAGATCCACGATGGCCCGTGCGACAGTCGTCGTGGTGTAAGCCGCGACTTCGTCGGCGAGGTCATAGATCTCCTCGGCTCCCTCGTCGCCGTCCGCAACGATCTCATCCTGGCTGAGCAGGCACAACGGCTCTAGATAGTCGGGAACCTCGAGGCCAGCGTGAGGGACCGACAAATTAGGTACTTTTAATCATAAAACTGTCACACTCTTCAACTGTCACAGATGCTTCTACTTCCTTTAGCTGCTTCTCTAGTTCATGATCAACTATTAGCAATGAAGAATGCATATTCATCCTCTTTGTCCCACATTTACTACGGGAGATGGCAGATAAGGTCATTGTCAACAATTTATTTTGTGCATCAGTCTTCACCTCTTTTAAAGTGCTGAAAAGACGTTCTGCAACAACATTCGAGAAAGGCAGTAAAAAGTAAAAGTAAATAACCTGCCTTAGATTTGTGCAGTTAATCAGTGTCGCATATACAGAGCCAGTAAAAAAAAAAAGATAGCTTTATAAAAAAGCCTATAGGCTAGAACAGCCAAAAAAGGTGTTATAACAAGTTTCCCACACCCTTTATTAGGTCACTAGGAGGATCAGCTATAAAAATTAGTTTAATATTTCAACTTACAGTTGCTATTACACCTTACCGTTACCATATCAGCTTGAAGATGAAAGTTGACAGAATAGCAAGTAATAGTTTTTTTTTTCGTCCATCTGACCCAAACATAAAGCAGGTCGAGCTGACCGACAATGTGGTGAGCTTGAACGCAGCCCATACCTTTTCTAAAACCAAGCTGGAAGGGCAAAAAATTGCACTTGGAGTTAATGGCCGGTAGCAGTACATATTCAAATTGCTTACTAACAAAACAGGACACAGTAATAGGACGGTAATTAGAGCAAGCACTGGGGTCCTTACCCCTCTTAACTATGGGAGATATACAACCGGACAAATAACTATCTGGCACAACGGACTGTGCCAAACACATCTGAAACAATAACTGCAAATGCTTCAGCAGTTCTACGTGACAGAATCCTGCCAGGTACAAAAATAATCAGTGACTTTTGGAGGGCCTATGACTGCCTAGCCCACCATTCTTAAAAACCTGAAGAGAGGCGAAACAGAAATCTGAGACCAGTGGTGTCAATTACGGGAGGGACAAGGGAACCACCCCATACTCCCCCTCTAGATTTTTTTTATATTTTCATTGAAAATGCCTTTATTTGTGTTTTCTTTGAAAAAGAACAACAAGTCCCCCCCTGCTATATTTTCAAAATGCATTTTACACCTCCTAAATTTTGTTTATAGCCCTAGAAAGCGGGATAGAACCACATTTTTCGTAGAGCCTACTGTTTGGAATACGGTCAGTCAGCCGGGTACCCAGAACAATCCGTAGGCAATTTCTCCGGAAAACATCTAGGAAATTTTCATCCGCTTTTCAGAGCACCCATGCTTCAGAGCGATATTTGACCACTGTCATCACTGTAGCTTCTGATATTCTAATCTTGTTTTGCAGACTTATCTTCTTATTCTTCCTAAAACTGTGAAAAAACACCCTGAGTCTTGGCTATTCTACTTTTAACGTTACCATGAACTGTTGGATAAAAACGTAATTCAGTGATTCATTACATCGTGGAGAAAAGCTTAACGTCTAAAATTCTGAAAGTGAGACACTGGCTTAAAGCAAAACATTTAAAACTTTAGAACTTAATCTTAACAAAGAAGTTTTCTTTAACTCTCTCAACCTTCTCAAGTAAAAACTTAAACAGAACTATTCATAAATCGTTTAATATCATTCACTGTACAAATTCCATTCCTTAATAAACTTGAAAATGATGTAAAACGTGGAATTCAGTAATCATTCGGTAATTTTCAAACTTTAAGAGTCAGTTTTCAGTTTCAATTGGCTTTCCTAACAATTTTAATTAGCTGAAGGTTTCTACCGTAATGATTTTTGTAATTGTTCAGATTTTCTGGATATTCTTTTTCAAACAATACCGAATACATAAGTTAGTAATTCTAGCTTTATTTTTTAAATACTACCAAATTTGAAATGTGGTCGTTATTTAAATATGGTGAATATGTCACACTATTATATTACACAATCTGTATTAATACTTTGACATATCCTGTATCTTTATTTAGATTTTGTAAGTCTCAATTTATTGACTATGGAAAAGCACTTGCATCCAGCTATCTTTTGTTACTTAACAAGCCTCATGATGTTTATCATTGGCTCTTCAAGTTCAGCAAGAAAGGTTAAATGCCATAGATTTTTAACTATGAAACTATTTGAGAAAAGATTCAATGTTAATCAATATATTTGTAAAACTGCTAAATTTTGTCATGTAATAAGTGATCTACAGCTGTCCTGCCTGTGAATACACTATTCTAAAACTTTTTGAAAATTCACACCCAAAGCCTTGCTATGATTTGATATTGTTATGATTGTTATTATCATTTGTTATGATTTTATGTGTAAATATTTTTTACTATGTTTTTTTATATTTTTACATACAATTTACTATATTTTTTTTACATTATTATGTACTATGTTTTGTTATTGTTACGATTGTTATTATCATTTGTTATGATATTATGTGTAAATATTTTTTCACTATGTTTTTTTTATATTTTTTACGTAATTTACTATATTTTTTTACTATGTTATTTTTTTATATTTTCTACATATAATTTACTATATTTTTAAAACAAATTAATTTTAACAATTTAGATTTGATTTAACGTAAACTTTTAAAATATAGTTGAAAAAATGGAAACTGAATCCTTGGAAGTCAGTCCCACTGTAATGGTGCAATCGGCTAAACTCTTGGAATAGTTCAGCTACTAATTTTTCTTCTATGAATGCTATGTGAGAACAGATTAAGGGAATACTTTTATATGAAATGGGGTCTTATATGCCCAAAACGTAAATGCCCATTTAAAGATTCAGAATGAAACAAGAAATTTTCCTTTTTCAGGAAAATGGTTGACCCATGGTGAGCAGGGTGCTATTTTGCATGTGGTCCCTCCTGCTGCAGCGGTATTTCGTATCTGAGTCTAAGCAGACCCGTTTCCAGACGTTTGAGAAGCAACGCCCAGCTCAAAAAGAAATGGGAACGGTAGACATAGGCTAGGTATATAGTAATTTTACCTCTTTAATAATGTATTTGAGGCAGGCTCAATTAAGATCAAAATTACTGCAACAATTACTACGTATATTTAAAAAATATAGACCTAAGTAAACATGAGAAAGTGGGAGGCAAATAATAATTCGTGCCCAAAAATTAAGCGTGTGCTGAATACAATTCTAACTTTGATTATTCTTAGCTTAAGAAAATCAAGTTAGAATACAGGTTATTACAAGATACACTTTCTCTATTGCAGTACATATTTCGATTAAAAACAGACATTAGCACTTTTAAAAATACTTGTAAAAATTAGATGAAGAAAAAATTCAGAGCAAAAGCGAACCTTTAAATTACGCATAAGCATATTCTAAGCTTAGCTTGAGCCTTAAACTGCTAGATCCTTATATTTATATAAAAAACATCCATGGCCAGCCATGGCTCCCCGTTTGGGCGTGCGTAATGCCGAATTTTTACCGATGGACTGGGCTGTGGTGGGAATTAATATTTCACTCTGCTGACCACACCCATGGCTAGCCATGGCTCCCCGTTTGGGCGTGCGTAATGACGAATTTTTACCGATGGATTTGGCTGTGGTGGGAATTAATATTTCGCTCCGCTGACCACATCCATGGCCAGCCATGGCTCCCCGTTTGGGCGTGCGTAATGCCGAATTTTTACCGATGGACTGGGCTGTGGTGGGGGCAACACTGCCTAGTGTGAGCAATGGATTGATGAGAGCTGATAGTACGAAAGGTAAAGGTAAAATAAATGTATCCGTGGGTGTGAATTTTTTTAAAGTTCAAGTTTGTTTTTGCTCTTTGCTTTTAATGTTTTAATATCATTCTTTTCCGCATTCCTGTTTTTAAATGGGCAAAATTGTTGATAATAATTATTGTTTTAATAAAACAGCTTTTAATTTTGTTTTTTTCCCTTGAAGGAAAAAATTTTTTTGTTTCAGTCGCTTGAAGTTTTGAAACTTCCAAGATTATTTACATTAAAAAATACTGTAATTACAGTCAATGGGAGACAAGAAATTACGAATAGATTGTCTTTTGACACATTTGTCCCTTCGAGTATAGTATATGGAAAAACATTTGACAATATGAATTGATTCTAGTAATGCTCTGATTAAACCCCACCCTGAGGATCAGGGGTTAAGGATATGGCAGTCTTCGTGATGTATAGGGTAATTCCTGTTTGTTTTGAGTTTCAACGTTGCTCTTTAATTTCTCGGGAAATACAACTTTTTTTTATAGTGTTAGGACGAAAATCTTGTGTTGCTAACGAATATCACTGCCTCTGCAGTCAAAAGTATAAACATTCAAGGAAGCCTTGGAACGAGGAAGGGGGAAAGTCTTGTGTGGCTGAAAAATACCACCTCCTCTACTCATCAAAATGGAGAAGACTAACATACAAATAATTTCAAAGATTGTCTTTTTAGAGCAAAAACGTGGACGAAAACCTTGCGTTGCTGCAGAATACCATTGCCTCTTCCGTCAAAAATATAAACATCAAAAATCCAAAATATGTGCAAAAGAGTGTCGCTGCCAGGCTGGGGAGCGTGGGTCAGCACGGGCACCAGGTCGTCACCAATTGAGATCTCGCCACCATTGGCGGCCAAGGTGCCTAGAATCGGGTTAACGGCAGCGCCGCCACCGTTCACGTCGCCGACAATATCTCCCGTGCCAGCCGTGTAGTTGCAGTCCGCATTGTTTCCAATCAGATTGTAGCCGCTGGAGACGATGGTGCCGCTGCAATCCGGTGACTCACTGGTTGAGGTGTTCCCCGCAATGATCGAATTGGTCATGTCCAGGCCGCCGAGGAAAGTCGTGCGAGATTGTGTCATCCTTAGCACAAGTAAACATTCCCTTTTTATATAACGACTAAAGAAATCTTGAAAAACGTCTTGAGAAAAAATATCTTAAAAATGTCTTGAAATATGTTAACACATCTTGAAGAAAAATATCTTAAATATGTTTTGAAAGGTCTTGTAAAACGTCTGAATGAAAAATGTCTTGAAAAATGTTTTAAAATATGTCTTGTAACGTCTTGAAAAACGCCTTGAAGAAAAATATCTTAAAAAACGTCTTTAGATGTCTTGAAACAATTTGAACTCTTCAAGGAAGGTTGTTGATAGATACTTTAACTATCAAATGAGGCTTCGCAAGGGATAGTCCCAACTGTGGGAGGATTTGCTAGCGCTTCATTACCTTTTCTCGACTTCTTTGTTGTGTTGACAAGTACTCCTATGTTTACGCCTGCAATATCGAGCATTGAAAAGAAGATTGCAAGTGGCCAGCGCGGACAGCGACGGCTGGTAATATAGTTGGCACATTTTGATCTAAACTGTCAACACCAGATTTATTTACGTTTTAAAACTCGACCCTACTCAGTTACGCGTCTCGTTTCCACATTGCACTCTCGAAAATAAAAGAGTATAAGAGGAGAAAAGAGACACGTCCATGAAAAGAGTAAAAGAATAGAAAAGTGTCTTTCGATTTTCTCAGTTACACGTCTCGTTTCCACATTGCACTCTCGAAAATGAAAAGAGTAAAAGAAGAGAAAGGCGTCTTTCGATTTACTCAGTTACGCGTCTCGTTTCCACATTGCACTCTTGAAAAACCCTATTGAAAGAGTATAAGAGGAGAAAAGAGACACATCCATGAACCGCTAATTAATTTTTCAAAAATTTTCCACCCATTCTTATTCCAACCCCCACCCTATTGATTTTGAAGTAATCTTCCACCTACGATAGTATTTTGAGGAGGTAATTTGGCGGGCAAGTAGAAAATGTCTTGAAATATTAAAATATGAAAACCACACATTAAAAGATGAAGGTGGCCTTTAATGAGGCTCGAGGAAGTGTGGAGACGCATGTTACAGATGTTAGCAATAACACTGCCATTGAGCAGGAGGATCAGGGGAACATTTTTAAAATCTGGAAAGCACTCGTAAAATCGCATCAAAAATGCACATAAACAAATTTCTGATGCGCTTTAACCTTTTTTTTTTATAAAACCATATCAGAAAAGAAATACCCCCCCGAACGAAATCCTGCACACGCCCTTGGACACTGGGGTGCAAGCAGAGTGGTACAAAGCTGAAACACTTTGATTTTCAGTTTGTCTTGTTTTATATCCAGGTGAAGTTACAATGCTTCGAAATCGTCTTAGAAATATTTTTATTTCTTAGAAAGAAGTGGGTGTGGTTTGACCCTCAATGTAGTAACAGGGTCCACATTTAGCATACGGAAGTTTGCATTTGTAAAGAATCTAAAATCCTAACCAAGCTCTTGGGTCTTGATTCGGGTTTTGAAGTCGACCATTGGACCCTTATCTAGTCTTTTCAGGACTTGAACTAGGCGCACCTCTACCCTTTCTACCAGGATAAAATACAGAACCTTCATTTATTCATTATTGTATCACGATGCTATCTTAAGGTTACTATCTCGTCTTACGGGCAATACTTTGTACGTGTGCCTCCTTATTCTAAAAATTTATGAAACAGTCCATATAGGTCAAAGACTGAATGAAGACTGATATATTAGTGAAATCGAAATCAAAGAAAGACCTGGATCTAGCTAGCGACATATTAAGGGGCATTCAAAATGTTGGTTCCAGTGAGGAGAAGCTGGTTCTCTTGTTGTACGGCTTCACCAAAAAATGTCAGGACGTCCTGAGGGGTTCAAGCTTATGTGACCAGAATTCTAAAAGGGATAATCCCATACTCCCGTAGTCTGACACAACACAGAAATGACGGTGTTCGGTGTATCCCCCCAAATTCTCCCCCACATTAAATCTTCATTTCTTCTGATATTTTTCTGAACAAAATCGTCAAAGATAACTAAATTTTAAACCTTCGGATCTAGGTCATCTACATCAATGATATCACTTTTACAATTACTCGCAAAAAGAAGATCCATGTCAGTTTTTTTCTTCCAAGACATTCATGTTAATCATTAAATCTTTATATTTATCTTATTCAAGATCTTTAGCATACAGATAAATTTTTTGAAAGTATAGGTAATCATAAATCAAGTTCAAAAGTACATTGGTTTTACCACATCCAGAGTGTCCTCTTTTCCCTAAATGCATCAATACAAATTATGAGATAGCCATTTTATCAAAAATAGTACAAAGATCATATAACAAGGTCTTCAGTGTCGAAAAAAAACCAGAGCAATGGAGGGAAGGGTTGTAAGTCATGCCCCAGGGCATTTAATATTTTTGTGGAAGTGGTGGTTGTATAAGCTTTACAGGAGGCTTTTTGATTCGAAATTAAATGTTGTAGTTCCCTTTTTAAGAGTCAAAAGTGATAGAAGCCAATTAATCTCCTTTCACCCGAATTCCTCCTAAAAAAAATTGGTACTTAGTATAAAGGGTCTGCATTCTTCATGCGTTAGGTATAATTATTCTCCATTTTGTGAAGTAAGAATTGTTTTCTAACTTCACAGAGGCCAAATACTTTCCCCACCCCCTTAATATGCAAACATATAGCCAAGATTATATATATCCAATCAATTCTGTCACTTCTCTTTGTCTTGTCCCATGCTTTGCTGAAGAAACTAACGAAAAAAAAACGGTTCTACAATACGACAATGGATGAACATTTTTATTAGTCGGGGCTATACCATAGCAGGATGGTGTGCTCCTGCAAAACAGCGATGCTCACCGATGCAGGATTGTGTGCTGCTGCAAAACAGTGATGCTCATCGATGCAGGATTGTGTGTTGTTGCAAAACAGCGATGGTCACTGATGCAGGATTGTGTGCTGCTGCAAAACAGCGATACTCACCGTGCAGGATTTTGTGCTCCTGCAAAACAGCGATGCTCACCGATGCAGGATGGTGTGCTCCTGCAAAACAGCGATGCTCACCGATGCAGGATTGTGTGCTGCTGCAAAACAGTGATGCTCAAGAAAAACGATGATTTGAAGTTATAAATGACACCACAACTGATTTTATACTTAGGATACATTATGTTAACTGATTTTGAGTTAGGTTCATTGGGCTCAGTAAGCGTGCACGCACGCTTACTGAGCCCATTTTCACCCAATTGAAAAATCAGTTGTGGTGTCATCTATTACTTAAAATCATTCTTTAAAAGCGCCGGGAAAAAAAAAAACTCACATGTAATTGTTAGGGTTTAACCTTAAAAATTATTTTTCAAAGTGTCTTCTGTCTTGTTATGTTTTGGCCGTCTGTCAGAAAAAAGAACTTTGACCCAAATTATATTTTCCGACTTACTACTTAATCTCTGGTACTTTGACACACTTTTACACTTTAGCAGGACAATAACACCCCCGTAATATCTTCTGTTCGACCACTCTCTTCTTGACACTTTTTCTACATAAAATTTGTCAAACAGTAACGTTTCGTTGGGGTCATGCCGAGTTTCCACTAAACACACAACGTCAAATGCACTCACGTCTTCCGATATTTGCATATATTTGTTTTTTAGCCCCTGGACGTTCCAAGTGAAATAAGAGATTTGAGTTACGAGGTCATTCTAAATATGAAGTTTCATTAAGATCCGATCACTCCTTCGTAGTTAAAATACCTCATTTTTTCTTAGATCCAATCAATCCCCCAACTCGTCCAAAAAGAGTAGGTAAGGTCCGGTTATGTAAGTCACGTATTTTGGACTTGTACTTATTCTTCCCACCAAGTTTCATCCTGATCTTTCTCCCCCAACTCGACCAAAGAGAGTAGGTAAGGTCCGGTTATGTAAGTCACGTATTTTGGACTTGTACTTATTCTTTTATATTGTATTACTTTTGTTTTATAATATAAATAATTATATCATTTTCGTTATCTTTTATATTATCAAATAATTATTTATGTTAGAGTGGCTAGTTTACTGAAAAAAAAAATCATGAATTATATTTGTATTTATACAAAGATATATTTATCAATATATTTTTCAGTATATTCAATCAATAAATAAATATATATTTGTTCAATATATCAAATATAATTTGTCAGTAGATTTTAACAACGAATTTAGTATTATTTGTAATTAATCCGCATTGGTATTTTCTTAGTCGCCTTGGTTTTTCTTTAATCACTCTGGGGTTTTTTTTATCTGTCCTTAGTAAAATTAGCTAGAAAATACGTTCACACTAGGAGAAACAAAGTACATTTTAACATTTTATCAAATAAATATAATAACAGAAACATCGATGCTACTAAAGTAGCCTAAGACGTTTTATATCAAAAAATCCACAACGATATTGTTTACGCTTTAATCAAGGATCTAAAGCAAAAATGGGTATCCCTTCCTTCACGGGCCAAGTCCCATCCCTCCCCCCCCAATTAAACATCTTTCTGTGCACTTGATATACTTCGAATGTATTCTGTTGTACTATTGTACTATTTACTCGATATTTTTCTTCAGTCTGCTCTCTCGTCACTTCTCAACGCTCGATATATTTGACATTCTACGCCTCAACTATTTCTGTACACTGGATATATTTCGAATGTATCTTCTTCTACTCTAACTCTAAACTCTGTTCTCTTCTTCATTCTGCCCTGTCCCTACTTTCTAATATTCGATATATTTTGACATTCTACTCTTCGATTCCTTCTGTGCGCTTGATATACGTAACAACTCTGACCATTGCTAGAATACAATATAGCCTATTATAAAACAAGCCGGTTTCTTACTGTTTGGACACACAAAGCTAATCAGTAATTCCTTACATTTGAGTGAGGAATAAGTAATTGTTTAGCACCAGCATTTTCTCTGTGTGAATGCATATTGGCATTTACTTAGCACCTGACAAAGGATGCGGTTGCCTCTAAGAGACTAAACAAGGTTATCCGAGCGAATTCCCTAAGAGCTGTCCCTGTTGCCTTGACAACTTTAAGGACAGGTATCTATCTCAACACCTTAGAAAATGTACCTTTTTACATTGGAAATTCGGCTTGTGTGTCCGTATTTGTCGGCATATTGGACAATTTTGTCTACACACTCCTTAAATGTATCTTTCAAACATAAAAACCTTAGCTGCATCCCTGCCTCCAGTCTATCATACAAATGTAAAGTGAAGTTTTCACATTAATATGTGAATGATGAAAATTTAAAGTCCCTGTATTGAAATTTGGATTGAATAATCAACTTCAATAAATATTTTACGTTTCTTTCAATCAGATTTTCACAGATGTAAAAATAAAAAAGAAAAAAGAAGGATCGGAAAATGTCTTGAAGATAACGATTGAGTAATTTTCTGATTTTATTCGAAGGTCCTGATGGATTGCGCAATTAATATTGACCTTTCACTAAGGGCCCAAATAGAAAAAAATCTTAATAAATGGAAAAAGCAAATTTTAACTTTTTTTTAATTGCCTTGTAGCCAAAGGGTAAACGTATATAATCTCTTAGTATTTTTTAAAGTTTATACTTTGGGACGCTTTTGTCATTATATTGCCACAGTCGTCAAATAGACTAGCCCCCCTCCCTGACACCTTTTTTCGCAAACGTATCTGGTCAAAATTACGAGATAGCTGTTTTGCTCACAATAGTCCAAAGAGCTTCTAGCAATACCTTCAGGGTGGACACAGCCCTCCAGAGCCCAGAGGCAACGGTAAGTTATGCCCCTGTCACATAAGCTTTTTATGGAGCAGATGGTTGTATAAACGTTGGATCAGATGGGGCTCATTTGATTGGAAGTTGGAAGATCTAGTGCCCTTTTTAGAGTCAAAAGTGAATGAGCCATAAGCCCATCATAGTTGAAACATGATTTGAAAAGTCCCAAAACTCCATAATAAAGTTTTTTTTAGTACTTCCAAAAGAGCTATTTTTTCTAATTAAACGGTCTTTGTGATTCATGGGTCATTCTTAAAAAAAAAATGGAACGAAATTCGAGCTTTAGCGTAAAGAGCGAGGCAGTGACAAGGGGGAAACCCCCTCATATACGTAATAATTTCTGTTTGTTTCAAGTTTTAATGTTGCTCTTTACTTTAAGTTGAAAAAACTTATTTTTCTCTCACAGAAAAAAGCTTCCTAGTCGAACCTTGGTTGGCTGTTAATGGAAATTATCCAAACGTCAATGTGGCAGCTCAAGACGCAGCTTCAGAATCTCATCTTAAAGTATATAGAGAGCTTGTAAAAATTCGGGAGATGGCCTCTGCTCAGTATGGTGAAATCAGCTTTCCCTACGTAGACGAAGAGATTTTCTCTTTTGTGAGGTAAGTGAATGAATGGTGAAATTTATTTACCTATTACAATACAAAATAAACAACGTTACAAAATAAAACGGAGAGCTGGGATGATGATCGTTGGTTTTAGAGTAATTCTTAAACAACTGGAACAAAAATCAAACTTCCGTCATTATAAGGTTATTATCATAAAAGAGTAAAATTAATATGCAAATTTTGTTTTAATTATTCACATACGTTGAGCCAAATTCAAAACCTGCATTAATTCAAAAACTCTCAGAAATTAAATAAAAAACAAGTTTTTTTTTAACTGAAAGTGAGGAGCAAAATCAAAACTTAAAACGAATAGAAATTATTCCTTATATGAAAAGGGCTGTCCCCTCCTCATCGTCCCGCTCTTTACGCTAAAGCGTCACATCTCATTCAATATTAGTGGGAAGGAAGAGAAATCTTTATCAAAAAAAAAAAAAAAAAAGAAAATATGCGTCTCTTAGAAGTTCAGGTCCCTTTCAACTTGTGTGTGTATACAGGAGAGGGTCCTTAAATTTCTTTTATAAGCAAATTTACCTGATAAGAACTTAATATTCCTAACGAAACTTGATGGTCATATGTGTCTTATTGTCTTATATGTGGGCTTTGGTGTCTGGGTGCAATAAAACTGTAAAGGAGAAGGGGTCTCTAAATTATTATGCATATTATCAGAAGTTACTTTCCCCCTCTAAATTTATGTTCTCTAAAACAATATCCTTATCTATTCATAAAAAAAATGTTATGTCTAATAGCAGTGTAAAATATAAAAACAGCATACAAAATGGCTATTGGACCAGATGAGAAAGGGCCAGCAATTTCTACAAGCTTTATGATCAATAGTATAACAGGCTTACTTCCAAATATACTAGTTAAACTCTTCATATCTCTAATGGTTCTTCTTAATTTGCAATTATCATTTTTCAAGGTGATAATACATACATAGTCCCAGAAATCTCGAAATAGGCTCATTCAACTGGTGACATAGTAGCCGTTGTTCGATTATGAGACACAAATTGTGTTGGGTGTTCGCTGAAAATCTTATAAAGCCAATGTTCTAGCTCCTCTACTCTCTCAACACACATGGGCATCGAAGGTGCTAAAATGAGTGTACACATTTTCTACATAGCCTAGCTTCAAGCGACGAGCATGAGGATGAAACAAATAAAAAAAAAAGTATGGACACATTTATTTTTAATATGACAAAATAACTAACGAATTCGTAGGAATGACTTTGAGGAAGAAAGTCATAGAGTTCAAAATGTGATGCCAAGCCATCAAATAAAAAGAAATAAAAAATGAACTCTCCATAAATTAAATGTGATAAGCATTGTGGATACTGTGCCACGACGTATGTCTTAGGCTTCAACTCTCCTGAAGAACAGGCTAAAAAAAAATAATTGAAAAGACGCCTAGGTTGAGTAAACGTTTATTCTTTTTCTGCTTCAAACTGAATAAAAAAAAAAGTTGAAAGCAAATTTATCTCTGATCCTCTCAAGATCATGCGAGGAATACAGAAAAATGGTGGGCCAAAAAGTTTTCAAGGGATACATAAAATGTCTGATAACCATGATTGCTAACTATATTATTTAGGGATTTCATGTATTATGAGATTTGTACAACTCTGTGTATTCACTAAGAACGTGCAAAGTGTCTATGCACACTTTTATAGTAACTGATATTAAGAATATTTACTGACTACTAAAAGCCATAGGATAATCGTTTTTGGTCTAAGATATTGTTATTGAACAGAAATAAAGAGGGCTGTCAGAAAAATTCTAGATGGGGAGCACCAGGTTGGCATTGCGTTCGAACGGTTTGACCAGCGCGTAGTGGAGCACGAAGCCGACACCGAACATGACAATGGCGGACGCGATCGCGGCGATCAGAAAGCCGAAACCGCCGGTCATGCTCTGGGACACCTGCCAGGCGACATAGGCGCCAAGCGCAACGAAAGCGCCGTGGGCGAAGTTGAAGATGCCGAGCGTTGTCCAGACAATGGCAAGGCCTGTGGCCATCAGCGCGTAAAGTCCGCCGAGCAGAATGCCCGAGGCAATCAGGAAGACCAAATATACTGTTGAACTAGCTCAAACAGAATATGGATGTCTTTGAGCCATTTGAAGGCAATTGAAGACCCCAAATTAAAGGTTTTCCAAGACTTAAAACTGACCATATCCACAGGACTTTGAAGGCGATTGGGCAACCGAGATTGTTCCCCCCTATATACAAAAAATTTCTCCCAAGAACCCCCCCTAGCGGAAAGTTTCTCCCGCGCAAAATTTTCCCATGGATAATTTCTCCCGGTGACCCATGGAACATTTCTCCTGTTAATAATTCCCCCATGGTGAGTATGTAGACAGGCTTTAAGGGCTAGAAAGGCGTAGCGTTTCCAAATGAAAACGCCCAAATTTATTCAACATGGACGTATTTTAGCCCAGCTTTCAAATTAATAACTTTTTTTTCTGGGTTAACGCTCATTTTGAGCATTTCTTAGGATGTCTTTTAAGTTTCAGAGATGATTTCAGTAGGCCTATATTGGAACATTTCTAGTCTCAGGTTTGTCAAAGAGTAGAAGTACTTACTGGTAGATTTAAAATACTAATTTTTAGCAGATGTAACGTTCAGAACATCTATATTTTAATAGTAGCAGCAAAAATAGCAAAAGTAGCAGAAAAAGCTGGTAACAATATTAGTGGCCCTGAGAGTTTCAGCTCAATACCGTAAGCCGTTGCCGGAATATTACCAAGACACTCCTATCATCCCTTTTGACCCCCTATTCGTCTCAATACTTTTAGCCTTAGAAAAAGTTACACTAGATGTAGTAGTTGGATTAGTTTAGTAGTAGCAGTGGTAGAAGTATTAATAGTAGCATGCATATGTTGCCTCATGGTCAGTTGAACATCCCGCTCATGTAGCTTGGTAATACGGTACCCAGAGATCGAATCACGCTGCAGGGCCGACGCAAGGACCTTAGTAGTCAAGAAGCGTCGTTAATTCTTAAATAAAATAATAATTACTGACTCCGTATCAAAATTCAAAGACATATCATCAGTCCGTCATTACTGACACCGTATCAAAATTCGAAGACATATCATCAGTCCGTCATTACTGACTCCGTCACAGACACCGTCATATCTGGGGATTTCAATCTGCTCTTTGTCTGCAGACGTATCTTCTTATTCTTTGAAACTTTGGACTGTAAGGAGTGATTCGGCTCAATAGTAACCAAAACTATAAAGAAAAGAATTGGTATCAATAGACGCATAAAAAATTAGCTTTTTATGCTAATTTCGAATATGCAACATTAATAAAGCTTAGTGTCACCCATTGAAAGAAACGAGCCGGAGAAAATGAGCATGATTTTGAAAAAGGGAGAAACACTCACAAGAAGTGAGTAACACAATCATATTCAGCCTATCAGAGAACTCTACTGTAGAGATTTCAAGCTTCTATCTGCAAAAACGTGGATTTTTTGAATTTTCAACTATGTTGAACCAAATGCCTATATCATGGGAATTGATGGGTGTGGGGAGCTTGTTGCCCTATATTCACTTTGACTGTTTAAAAGGAAATAGCCCTTTCCATTTCCAATCGAACAAAACTTTTTTGAAGTTTCTACGACAAGAAATGGCCGTCTCAAAATTTCTATCAGGTTTATTTAGGGAAAATACGAGGTGTAGGGGGGGGGGGCATCCACACTCCGATCACTCTGAATCTTGAAAAGGACACTGAAACTTTTGAGTACCAAACGAATGAAAACCCGGTCATCAATGGAGGGGTGCAGAAGAAATGCGAGACTGAAGTAACAATGAAGAAACAGAAAGAAACAAGAAACAGACGGCTACTGTGTAAGGCCAAACAGATACCGCAAAGCACAGGACAGAGTAATATTGATCAAACATGCTGCCACCCTTATCCAGCAGTGAACATTGTCGATTGACTGACTGATAGAACATTAAGAACGAACAACAGTTGAGTCAAGAAAAGGGATTATTTAAAAGAAGTTTGTTTTTCACAGTAATCCAACTGTGTTCTTCATTTATTTATTGATTAAATTAAAACAACAAGTTTTTTTTAACTGAAAGCAGGGAGCGACATTAAACCTTAAACGAACAGAAATTACTTCGCATATGAAAGGGGCTGCTCCCTCCTCAATGCCCCGCTCTTTACGCTAAAGTTTGACTCTTTCTCTCAACTCTACTTTTTAAGACGGTAAGAAAAAATTAGCGTAAAGAGCGGGGTGTTTCATCTCTCTTCCTTTTCCCTTTTCTTTCTTTCGTTCGTCCCGATTAAAAAGCTATCTACAGAATCTAATCTTGCATATTTTTATTGCCAAAGGACTGTTTCGCTATATCCTTATGCCCTAAAAGAATATTTAGTATTCTTCTAAAAGAATATAAATTTGCTTAGCATTCTAAGTGTATGATGGCTAAAATGGGTTTTGGATTTTTTTTTCTCTATTTGTTTATATATAGCGAGAATAAGCTTATGAAATTACAAAATCAACTGGTCAATTAGCTGTTTTTGTACTAAAATCTAAAAAAATGACTAATAAATTTATATTTAAATATTTGATTTATTATTTAGATTTTTTGGTAACCCCCACGCCCTTTTATCTCAAAATCGTCCGATCAAAATTTCAAGATAGCCATTCTGTTCATTATAGTTGAAAAGCCGAATAACTATGCCTTTGGGGATACTCTAATCCTCCCATAGCACCTAGGGAAAGGTCTTTAACTTACAAAATTTGCCTATTATTTGCGTACAGTATTTGTTATTGGGAAGTATGCGTACATTTTCGGGGAAGGGGGATTTTCTGATTGTGGGGTTTTCCACGGGGATAATTTTTCATGGGGAGGGAAGTTTCCAGGGTTGAATTCTTCCCTTTTACTTGATCCATGTTATGGTCCATGGTGTCCCCGTTATTCATCTCTTTCTGGGTTTAAAACTGACTAAATACAAGAAAAAAAAAGGATTTGGTGGGAAAAAGCCTGTTGCCTCTTATTCGACTTATCTCTTTTGTACATTCACCAGAGCATATCTGTGATTGCTGACATATACCGGTGATGGTCTGAATGGGAAAAATGTAATGAAATAATCGTTCTTTCACTGACGTATTTGGTGTTTCTTGACATTCACCGGTGAAAGTCGACTTTCTTCATTTGACATGCAGCCTTATATATTTTTCTATTACGAAGCTACTAAAAGCAACTAAAAAATCTGTTATGAAGGAGGGGTGGTGGGTAATTTTGTTGGCGGGGGCCTTGGAAGGGGAGCTGATGCCTCCAAGAGTGCATTTCAATGCACAAATATCATTACTCTCATTAAGGCTTCAGATAAATAGAGAGTTAAGTTTTGGGGAAGTGGGAGGGGAGGTAGAAATTACTGTTTGACTCGTCTTGATTTCTGTGAATTTTTAGTCTATACCATTATTACTGGTGTGGGACAAAATTCTAGCTTTAGTGTAAAGTGCGAGATATTGACGAGGGGGCCAACCTCATTTACATAATAAAAAATATACAAATATAGAAGTTCGTCATGTAAGTTAATTCATAAGTTATGTATATTTATTACTAATAAAAACGTTCATAAAGAAAATTTACGAGTTGTGAGAAAGAGTCAAACTTTAGCGTAAAGATTGGAGCGTTGAGGAGGGGACAACCCCTTTCATATACTGTTCACCGAGCATAACTGTTCGATTTAATTTTCAATGTCGCTCCTTCATAAAAACTTTAAAGAATCTGAACTGAACTTCGGTAATGATGTTTTTCATTTTTGACACGTTTTTGGATTTTGATTACTTTAGACAATTTAGTGATGGCCCTTGCTTTAGCTGCCCGTATTGGTGTTGTCCAAATTGATGGTCCAGGTTGTTGATTTTCTCATATTAGCACGTTTGATAGTTCGTTGATTTTCCGATCTTATCAAGTTTGATAGTTCAGGCGCAGGTTTTTTTAAATCCCACTAATATAGTGAATAATCACTAGAAACGTCCTGTGGTGGGTTGGGGTCCTGGGCGTAATTTATTCCAAAAATAGTGTATGGAACATTTCACAATTCACAAAAAATAAGAAAAATAGTGAATTAGCTAAAAAATAATCATATATGAGGCAGAAAACCATGATTGAAATAAAGATGCTTGATCAAACAGTTCGTCGTAATGAACTGTAGTAAGGAGCGATCCGGCTCAATAGTAACTGAAACTCTAAAATTACTGAATTTTAATACCAATAGTTACATCTAAAGAGTCGCATTTTTATGCTGATTTTAAATATTTAAGTTTCAAACAAGGCTATGTAAACATTCTTTATGGAAAAAAAGCAAAATCCGCCTTTTTGTAGACTGAGGCTTAAAATGTCCACACTAGGATTCTCTGACATGCTGAATTTGGTGGCTTAAGTATCGCCTAGACTGTTAGCTCTTTCCGGGTTGTTTTGTTCGTTTTTCGAAAATCAAACAAATTTTCTCTGGCTGACAGCTTTGGTACGTAGCCTTAAATTTAAATTTACATATTTGGAATCCCCAGAAAAATTGGATTCCTTTGAAGTAGGTCATATATTGCTATGTATACGTCTTATTTCAAATTGTAAAATTACATTAGGCAATATTCGTCTTCGGTAAGTTCCAAGCTTTTATTGGAAAATATTAATTGTATATAAACGAGCCTTGTTGCCACTTCATCTATATACCCATGTATACAATTATTGAGCAACAGCAAAAAAAAGTGCTTATTTATTGCTTGTGCAGATTTTGTCTATGAAATAAGTGACCAATATTATTTTGAGGTAGATTTTTATTGAAAACCTTAAAAAATATATCCTTTTTTAAGTAATATATGGCACAATCGTCATATAATAAAAAATATTTAGTGCATTAATCATTTGATATCATAAAAGACGGAAGCAAGCCCAACTAAACTCCACCCTTGAGCCTACTACAATGCCCAGAGAAAAGAGGACCTCACAACGAATTTATATTAAATTCCGTAAACCAGAGACAGAATCTAGATATTCCATTGCATGTATAAGTTCTTTAAGGCAAAAATTGTTCATATCTTTATAGCCCAACCATGGTACATCCAGTAACAGTCTATGGACTTGTAAACTGTGCGCGAAAGGTATACAAAAATGAAAATTGGATTATTAAAAGATTGAATTACCTTAAATCGCATGTCCAGTGAGACAAGGTGGTGATCAGTCTCCTTTGGAACGTCTCGTTGATGGTGTGACATGGCTATGGTTCGGCATCCCAGGTTAGCCTGAAGTCTGCACTTGCCCAGTCCTGATCATCTCCTTTTTTGAATGTATCTATGGTTTGGGATACATTAGGGGATTTTAACGCAAAGGTCGGTAGAAATAGGGAGAGATGATATCCAAGCCTAGGTAAATATGGTGTAGGAAGAAAACAGTATGATTGAAAAAATATATATATTGAAAAATTATATAAAAAATAAAATAAAAATAAAAAATGAAAAATATGTGAATTGAAAAATTATATAGTTGGCTAAGTAGCAGAGCTGCAGGGAATACATCTCATGAACTAAGAAATGATGCTATTGACCTGCTCAATTCATATTAGAAAATAAAATTATTTAGCAAAATGACTATAATACTATTTACAACAACTATTGTAGCATTTGAATTTTATGAAGAAAAATGCTTTTCTAATAAATGGCTTTGATTAATATTACTGAATCTGATGGTGTGATTTTCGTTAAGATTATATGACTTTTAGGGGTCGTTTCCCCCTATTTTCTAAAATAACACAAATTTTCTCAGGCTCGTAACTTTTGATGGGTAGACTAAACTTGATGAAACTTATATATTTAAAATCAGCATTAAAATTCGATTCTTTTGGTGTAGCTATTGGTATCAAAATTTAATTTTTTAGCCAAAAGACAGATCACGGGTGCGTGTTTACTTTTTTTTCTTTTCCCCAGGGGTCATCGTATCGACCAAGTGGTCCTAGAAGGGAATAAGCAAAAAAGCTGTGCGAAAGCACAGGTCTTCAATTCCCCATTGCACTGGCAGAAGGGCCAAGAAACGGCGATTAGCATCACCGGCAATTCACCGGCACCACCGGCAAAAAAACTGTAACCAGTGCTGTATTCTTTACCTTTTTTTTCAGAGTGTGAAAATCCATTAAGAAAATCCAAGTTCTAATTTTTTCTCTTCTGATAAATGTGTACCTTTTCACATTTGCCAAAATAGTGACACTAAAAAAAACTACAACCAGGACTATTATACTTCGTTTGTCGAAACTTATAAACGTATTTAAGGAGGGCAATATGAAATTTCTGTTAAAATCGTTTTTCTTCTTAACTGTTTTTATGATTTCAAGCGGACTTTTTCCCGGGTGCAGCGAGAGCGAACCCGATAGCGGCACAAATCCGCCATTAAATCGAACTATTACTGTTTCGATTGATGAACCCGTCACAGGAACCTCTTTTTCCCAACCGGATGTTATTCGATTTAACGGATCCGCAAAATATGACGACACGAATTCGAACCTCGCCCCAGAAACCCTTGTCTGATGGAAAACTCAATAGTCAAAAATCATCATAGTTGCAAAAAAACAATAATTTTATGGATAAGCAGTTGATAAATTTGAAAATGAATTAATAAGCTTTTTCTTAAAAAGCCTTTCGCCCTGGATCAGTGCTTGAATCCCCACCAACATTTGTAATTTTTAAATAGATTACTTGTGATGATTATGATGATTTAGACGATGATTATGATTTTTTTTAAGGGTTTTTCATGAAAAGACTTGTTTTAGTGTATTAGTTTTTGAACGGTTTGTTTATGATGACTGTGCCTGTCATTTCTCTTTCTAATGGTTTTGGGTTTTATTGTTGCCCCTCACTCTTTCTGAATTTTTTTCGACAATTTTTTTTTTAATTAATGGCAAAATCCAACTTATTGTTTTTTATGCTCTCTTTCTACAGAAAACGAACAAAACTTACAAGAACTTTTAGAAAAAAAAAATACAGAACTTTTAGAGAAAAGTTCAGTAAAAGTAGCTCAACTAAACAAAGTCGTATTAGGTTTCACAAGGCTTGAAACTGAATATTTATTCTTACCTTCTAACTTAATACGTATTATTGCAAAATATACTTTTAGATTTTGTCCCCCTCCTTCTTTTTGATTGCAAACTTAACCTTGGCCCGGTGGATGGCACGGCAAAACCAGGGTCGGTCGGCCATGTCTGTCCCGGCTATAGGGCGTCGATCCGGGATGACACCGGAAATGAGGTTTCAGAGGGTGCGCTGTGGCTGTCCGGCACTCCGGTTTGCCAAGGCTATTGGAACAATCCCGGGGAGAATGCCGCGTGCTTTTCCGATGGCTGGTTCAACACCGGCGATGTCATGGCAGTCGAAGCTAAGTTTTCTATAATTAATACTAGCACTTGATAAATTACAGAATCATTAAAAAAAAGACATCCTCTCTCGAAGCACTTAACAGCATAAGGTTAAAGGATAAAGATTCTCCAGAGCCATTGCTGGCCCTGGACTCCATATGCCAGAAATTATGATTCTGTAAATGTTCCTTCACTGGCAGTCAGTCGGAGTCACCTGTCACCGGATTGGAGTCTACTCACTGAGATTTTGTGTGCCTTTCAGCAATCTTCACGGAAGGTTAGAATTTTTAGTATTGGCTCCGGCTGCGTGATCCTGGTTCTGTTCGGGCATCGGGGGCAGGCGAGCACGCTCGGCCTGTGCCTCGTCGTCTGGGCCTCGATGTGGATTCCCTACGTACTGGTATGCCGCAGAGCGGGCACAGCCACGCTCGAGCTCGATCGAATCGACGCGCGGAAGATCCTGATGTGGGCGCTGCTGGCGCTGTTCACTGACCAGTCGGGCCGGGTGCCGCCGTTCCAGCTGTCGGCGATGGCGTTTGCGATCGCAACGCTGGTGGGGATCATCGCCGGCCGCTTCCGCGTTACCATTTGTAGGTGGGCCATAACCAAAAAGATGTTGCATTGAGGGCCATAACCATGAAACGTCCAAGCCAATATGCACTTTGTCGTTTGAAGGCAATACTTCCCTCCCTGTTCAATTTCTGTTCGCAACAGTAAACAATAGCAATAAAAATGCAGACAAAAGTTAGGATGTGGAAATGACAAACGTGCCTGAAAAAAGAAAAAGTAAAGAGCACACTTTTCTTTTATCTTTGATTACGAACGAAACATTTTTTTATAAATAAATAATAACAAACCAACCTCACGTTCACCTATTTTTATAAAATAGGATCTCTCTCTCCCTCTGCTCTTCTGTATCTCTCTCTCTCTCCCTTTCTCTCTCTTTATCTTTCCCTGGCTGTTCGTTGTTTTTGTTTCACTAAAAAAAGTGTTTTTTGTTGCATAGCCTACGAAAGTATTAAGATATTCGAACTTAAAACGTACAGAAATGGTCCCATAATTGTATCAATACCTCTCACTTTACCCTTGCGTGATCATAGTTGCAGTGGTAGCTGCAACTTAGTAAAGAGCAAATCACAGCCATGGAGACAGACAATAGTGATGTTTATTGTGATTATTCATCAATCAGTTTTTCAGCTAAATTTTACTGGTATCTAATTTAATTAACATTATTTTTGTCAAGTGATTCTTGGGGAATGGGAATCTCTGGACGGAGATTGACGAATCTCTCCTTCTTGTTTGCAACATTAAGCGTCCAGAATTTGTATTTTTATAAGTGATTTCATTATTGAAACGAAGGTATTATTTCTTATATTTTTACATGTAAAAGAAAATATGCGAATAGGTTTGCAAACCACAAAAGAACATTAAAGCCATTTTGGCTTTAATGTTTGTTTAACAACACATAAGTTAATTGTTTATCCCCTCACCCTCAAAAGCTTATTAGCAGAAAAAGAAGTCACAGAGGTATATCTAACATAGTAAGCTGAAGTTATTCATATCTTCTTTTTCTGCTAGGTTGTGATGACATGCAAATGTGTGAGTTAAGCTTAGATGAGACCGGGCTTACACGAAAACGAGGAGCAGAGATTTTAGAAATAGAATTCCAACGAGAATGGGACAAGTTCGGTGGGAAACCATATTAATTAACTGTAGCATTTCGTCCATCCGCCGTCAAAATGTTCTTTTGTCACTGCCATTACTGATTTCTGACGATAATGCCGCTTTGCCTATCTAGTGTACTAAAACAACATCGAGTGAAACTTACTCGCAAGGGCCCCGTTTTGTAATAAAACCAGTTATTACTGGGGCCGCTTTCATCAAATGCAAATCTGAAATCCTATTCGATCGAGCTTGTGAAAAACTTGTCTGTATCCGAGGGGCATGGCTGCAGCAAATTCATTCTGCACAGCGGAGAACCACACGGAAATTTTATCCAAGTAAAGTATATCCCCCCCGTCAAATTATGACCCCGGAGCATATCCATATGTGCCATATGGCAAAGAGAATGTAAGGCAATTAAAATAAAGTGAAGAGCACCCTCCCCCGTCTAACTCCCTCCAGACAGTACCATCCTGGTTAAAATTCCCCATCCCCATATATTGCTTTCGAACGATTCAGCCAGAAATATTCTCCTTGGCGTTATTTCATTTGAATGCGACTTTAATCTCTAATCATTTTCTCGATCACTCCTTAAATGCCCCCTCGAAAAATACAAGCAGGATTCTTACTCTTGCTTTGTGCCAGGTTTGGTTAAATTCAAGAAAGTCTCTGGGTTAGGTATATGGACCAAGCTAATTTGGGAATTCCTTCCTCTTTCCTCAAAGCCGGGATTAGATCAGCTCCTCAAAAGGCCCAACTTACCAAAGGCGAACTCAAAAGCCAGGATTAGGCCCAACTTACCAAAGGCCAACTCCAAAGCCGGGATTAGGCCCAGATTCCCAAAAGGCCAACTTAAAGGCCTACTTTTTGTTTCTTGACCCCTTTCTTGTTTAGTTCAGTTTTTATTCTATTTTAATTGTCTTCTTTTATTATTATTTTATCTTTTGTCACTTATCTGAGAGTTAATATTAATGCTTAATTTCCCATTATTTACTTTTATTGTGTCTCGCTTTTACTTTCACAATATTATTATTTGAATACGTTTTCTTAGGTCTGTTATTTAGAATATTTTCTCTCCTTAGGCCTAATAAATTTGACTCCATTCTTTTCAAAAATAAAATGAACTTGAACTCAATTTTTTTCTTTATTCATGAAAGAGTTGTTGGGGAGGGGTAACTGCGGGGGGGGGGGTAAACGCTGGCCACCTATTTTTGCAAATGAAACGATTAAGGGTTAAATCCTCCCCAATATTAATCTGAAAAAACTCTCATAGAAAGTCCGAAAATATAGAATGCTCTTTGTAAAGCTTCAATCACGCCGTTTTCTGTGCCTCTTAGAATGATCCACTACCCTCCTCTCATCTAGTATCCGGTTCACCACTAGACATTAATACTAAGGAGACTGAATGAATCAACTAAATCAAACGAAGCTTAAAATGATTGTCTATGGGCAGGTGGGGGGGGGGGTGAATTTCTGGCACAGATATTATTGAATTTACCATTTTTGAAATTCAGGAACAAATATTGATGCCTGTATCTTCTGTCTTAAGTCAAAAATTTCAGACCTAAGATACAGCCTTTCAAATATGAATAATTGGTTCTCTGTTTTCGCGTGAAAGTTTTGAAAAGTATTTATATTCCGGTATCGGATCTAGTTCATTTATATTTGGAACAATCTAAGATTTACTTTTTCTTTTTTTGATATGACAAATAAATTTTGTACTTGTCTGCGCTTGCGGAAACGGAAAAGGGCCTTGGATTGACATCCAAGGCCCTTTCCTTGTCGGTGTTTCGTCGGATCAGGCGGCTAGCGCGGCCAGCAGCAGGATCGCGACGATGTTGATGATCTTGATCATCGGGTTGACGGCCGGACCGGCGGTGTCCTTGTAGGGATCACCAACGGTGTCGCCGGTCACCGCGGCCTTGTGGGCATCGGAGCCCTTGCCGCCGTGATTACCGTCCTCGATGTATTTCTTGGCGTTATCCCAGGCACCGCCGCCCGCCGTCATCACTCATTTTTTCATAATGCAGGATTTTTATGATACCGTTAATGCAAATTGAATGATTGTGTTTGCTTGCATAAAAACATTCAAAAATCCAGACACATATATGGAATCAGTGTAAAAATTTGCGTAGGGAACATGGAAAAAAAATGCAGTAGCTAATTTCAAAAAGTGGCTAGTCTGAAATTCCTCCAAAAACAGGCTTTTATCAATCATGACAAAACAAATGCAGGAGATGAAATAAATTCAGTCACATATTGAAATAAGCGCTCGTAGATATATTAGCATTAGCAGCCGCAATCGGCCTCGGCCTCGATGGTTGCGGTGTACTCCTGTCCCTTGGTCTCCCGCGGGTCACGCACCGCGGATCGGGTGCAGTCGAAGGGTTCCGCTTCGCTCAGCGGAACCGGCTGTAGTGGGTCGATGGTGTCGAAGTGCTCCGCGTAGGGCTCGCGGGAGTAGATCTCGTAGGTCTTGTCGCACACGGCAGTGCGCTCGCCGCGGCGGAGTCGATGACCGTCGTCGTCGAGGACCTCGCGGAAAGGACCGCGGTAGACCACCGCCTGCCGAAATATCTATATAGGGTAAAATTCTAGTTTAGTGACTTCTTGCTATCTCAGAAAGGGGTTAGGTTAGGAAAATGAAACTTTCAAGGATGGATCTACAGGCTAAAGTATATCCTGGGAAGGTATTTTCAAGGTATTTACCCACCTCTACTCCTTTTCCCTCTAGAGGGCCCTGAAATTCAGCTACATGACAGGTTATGTTTATTGAAATTTTGACAAAAAACATTTTACCTTAATTGACTTCTTGCTATCTCAGAAAGGGTTTAGGTTAGGAAAAGGAAACTATGAAGATGTTAACGACCTCTGTCTGTGGGCAAAAACTTGGATGCTTGAGTTCAACCCATGCAAATGCAAAGTCCTGCATCTTGGTCCAAACAACCCCTGCCTTACTTATCACATGGTTGACTCTGCAGGTGCTGATTTGCCCATTCAGAGTGCCAAGGAAGAGCAATGATCTTGGGGTAGTCATTGACGATAAGCTTGAATTTCATAGTCATTGTCAGAACAAAGCAGTTAAGGCAAACAAGGTCCTTGGTTTGATCAAGAATTCAGTTGCAAGTCGTCAGGACGCTGACCAATTCTCCTAGTTGATAATTTGATTTCAGTCTGGCAAGAAGTCGGCAAAACTCGTGGTAGTTTCCGGGTTCACTTAGTCTCTGAAAAAGCAAATATGAGCTAGGATAACCTAGTCCTAGTGTGGTCGTTTAAACTTCTTCAATTCTAGCAAAAATAATGTAACAAAAAAAGGTGAAAGAATCCGTAGTTTTTCAGTTTCACATTATATAAATAACACACATTTAAAAGACAACAGTTTTTTCTAAAATACAGTCTTTTTTTGCAGCCATTCCCAACAATAGATCGAAATTGCGCGAAAGGAAAATTCTTTGTGCAAGATCTATGAATCGTATCAAATTATATACACCGTTTTCAATGGCTATAAATCATGAAAGAAGCAGACCTCACTAGCCCCTTTGATATCAGCAGGCGTAATTATGCCCTTTTATACCATTGACAGGGTATTTGAAAGGCTTATCTAGGGACATGACGCGCTTTTGACGGATTTCCGTGTAACAAAGGCAGTGTCATCCTTTTGATAGATTTCACATTGTCCAAAGCGGATGTTCACGAGCAAAATGGAAGTTTTTTTGCAATAGGAATTGGAAATTTTCTGGTAATTTTGGTAATTTTTGTGGTACTTTGGCGTTGTTTGTACAAATAAGACGTTTGTCTATCCAGATACCTTAAGGAGAATTACAGTCGAATGAAGGAACGCTTCATTTTTCCGCCCCTAAAAAAAAGAAGTAAGGAGAATCCAAGCCGATATTATCAATCACCACCAAGAGATTGTATGCAATTTATGACTCTGGGAATGATAATCAGGAAGGAGAAATTTAATTCACGCGAGAATATAGAGTACACTTGTGAAAAAGAGCTAGACATTTTTTAAGATTTCTAAGCATTTAGAGGAAATAGAGCAAAATCCTAGCAAGCATTTTATAGCATCTTCAAGAAGCTACGACCTGATATTAAAAGCGGTATCTTCCGCCAATGAATACTTGAGTACTTTTTAAATATAAATTTTCAATTTTAGCATGGGATTTTCGAGTTCATCAGTTCACTTAATCACGACCTTAACATTTCGATTGACATGGCCGTGAAAAATTAATGGTATGAAAAGGGAAAAAACTTGTTTGAAAATGTTTCTTTAATTTACATTAAATGTTTCTTAATAGGGACCAATGTTTAAAGCAAATTTTCAGGGAAACAATCGAAATTAAGAAAATTTTATTTAAGAATAATTCCATAAACAGAGACACGGGTGAGTTTGGATTGAACTCAATTTATGATAATTTACCAAGGTCGAATAAAGTAAATATCACCTCACCTAAGAGCTATGACCTCTGTCCACGTAGTATGTCAGATAAATCTAATGAACCAGAACCGAAAAGGTCAAAGAGATTTGCTTCTGCATTTAAACAAAGAAGCAGTGAATAAAATTGTAACACAATGACATTTAACACACTTTACGCTTACTTAAGCATAATAACACGCATAACACAATAGCACAAAACAGTTTGAATAAAATGGTTGATATAAATGTGTCTGTATTTAAAGTTTTGACAGGAATGGGTTATGGGTGGATTCAGCCATATAGAAGGCCATAATCCACGCAGTTTTTCAATCTATTTTTTTTTAAATGCGTTTATCTTTTCCCAACCATCCAAAGCTGTATGACAGAACTGCTAATGAATTAAAACTTTCATAAATATAAAAAGGTAAAAAAAGCACATAAATAGAATAGAGTTTGTGCTTACTTGGCCAAAAGGATAAATGAGGGATTCGCAACTCAATTGGTATTTAAATAGATAAAAATAGGTAATCCTTTAGGGGCAGGGGAATATTTTTTCCCAAGGAGGAGGCAGACTTACAGGGCCGGATTTAAGGCTTTGACGCTTCTAGGCTCAAATGTTTTAACCGCTCCTTTTGGGGCGTTTTTTTATGGGAGACATGGATTATTTGGGGAAATTCCTGGGGGGCGCGAAGCGCCTCCCCAACAGCTAGTATTTTATAAAACACGGAACATGGTATAGGAAACAAAATTCCTTTTTTTAAGAATTTTTGTTACTGCTGGCCTGACTCCCTCCTTACTTACATTTCGTTACAGTGAACTGTTTGAAATTAAAACTTTAGTTTTCAATTAAGAAAAAAGGTTAATTCACTTTAATTTCATTGATGGTAGAAACCCTTAATGTGCCTTAAAACCTTAATGGCCTTAATGTGATTTCGGCTAATGGAAAAAAGAAGTAAAATGGGGTTGCGCGCCGGAACCCGCGCGGGGCGCGTCTTCGCGGGGCTGGCGTGATCGGGCGGCTGACCGGGCGGGTCGGCTATGTGGCCGAGGATCACGCGCTTGTCGATGTGAACGGCGTGGGCTACGTGGTGCATTGCGCGCCGCGCGTGCTGTCGGGCATGCGCACGGGCGAACCCGTCGTACTCTACACCGATCTGCTCGTGCGTGAGGATCTGTTGCAACTGTTCGGCTTCAGTTCCATGCTTGAACGCGAATGGCACCGGCTGCTGACCCGCGTACAGGTGGAGCGTCAAATGTATCTATCATCATCATAAGGTCTCTGAGTGATCGTGGGATCTGTCTTTGATAATGATCTGTTCGGGTAAGGGCCCAGATATGACGATCAATCTTCTGTGACTGCTCGATATCTTCAAAGGCATGTTTCGCAAAGCCTAATTTGACGTGTATCTCGGGAATTTTTACATTCCATCCAGACATGATCTGTGTACTTGCCCGGTGGAGGTATGAAATTTCTTCTAAAGACTCGAGCAACCTATGAAGATGATCCTTATGCATATCGCCTAGACACCGGCATCCTGCTGCGCCACTTCGATGACGCGGAGAAGCAATGTCTGGATCTGCTGGCATCCGGCGCCGCGACGGCTTCGGGTCTGCATCGCTGCGTGTTGCCCGCCTACGACCAGTGCATCAAAGCCAGTCACGTTTTCAATCTTCTGGACGCGCGCGGCGTCATATCGGTCACCGAACGGCAAAGTTACATCCTGCGCGTCAGGACGCTGTCGAAAGCCTGTGGCGAGGCGTTCCTGCTGACCGAAGCCGGGGGCGCGACCGCCGCGGTCGCGTGGCTGACTGTTTGCTGGTTCATTTTGTTACTCCTTAATGTTTGGTTGATGTAGCCATTGTGTATCTTTGCCAAGCTATATACAATTCTCTAAAACTGCATAGGTGATATACATTTCTGTATGGATGACAAGAATATCCACTGGGACTACTACCGTACTGCGCTGGCAGTGCTGGAAGAAGGTTCGCTATCAGGCGCTGCCCGTTCCCTGGGTTTGACCCAGCCTACGGTAGGGCGGCATATCGAGGCACTGGAACAGGCTCTGGGTACGAGTCTGTTTGTGCCCCTCGATCAGGACTGGAACGCCGACAGCCTGTGGCAGCAGATCGACGCGGTCGAGCGTGGCCGGTTGTTCAATGTGTCGTCTGACCTGTGGTCGCGTGCCCGTGGCATGCTGACCGCCGAAGAGATCGCGGCTGACATCCGCGACATTGCCGCCACGCTGAAGTGACCGACCTGACGTTCAGCCGCACCGGTCGCCCGTCGCGTATCCGCCTCTCCCGGGGCGGGATGCGCGGGGCGGTCCTGACCTGCGTCCTCGCCGCGGGGGCGCTGGCCTCGCTGTTTTCTCTTAACTCTACTTTTTAAAACAGTAAAAAAAACTTTAGCTTTATGTTTTTATTAAGTTTTAAAGTTTTTAGGTTTTAAGTTTTAATGTCGCTCCTTACTTTCAGTTAAAAAACCTGTCTTTTTAATTAATTTCTGAACGTTTTTGAATTAATACATGTTTTGATTTTGGTTCTCCGCACATGAATAATTAAAACGAAATTTGGATATTAATTTTTTTGGCTAAATGGCTTTCTCATAGTTTTAATCGGAAGATTTTTGAGAAAAAAGGAGCGGGAGGTCAAATCGATTTTGCGCAGCATCAATGGGCAGTTACACCGGGTCAGTCTGTTGTAGTTTATGAGAGCAATGTTTGTTTAGGCGGTGGTATTATCAGCGAGTAAAAATGCGCAGGTTATTTATTGAAATCTAATATAATGTTTCTGCTGTATGAACAATAGGTTGGGGTGTTGAATGTTGAAACGATTTGTAATATTGTGGTTTTTGGTCTGCTTTGCAAACATGGCAAATGCGGCAGAACAGAATATACTTGAGGCTACAGAGGGTAGTGCACGCGCCTGTGTACTCGACGAACATCCGGTCGAGCTGCTCGATGTCGCGAACATACGTGTGCCCGTCGCGGACCTCGAAGGCGCTTTCGTACTGCCCCGTGAACGCGATGAACTCGGCGAAGGTCAAAGGCGGCAACTCGAAGTCCGTGAAGCGCCCCGCGCCGGACTCGTCGCTGCGGCGCTTCAGCGCCGCGCCCGCTGAACCGCTGACCACGAACCGCGTGTTCGGGTAGCGATCGACGAGGTCCTTGAGGTGCCGCTCCCAGTCTCGCAGGTATTGAATCTCGTCGTATTACAAATCTTTCATCATAATTATTCTTTATTAACATTTCATAAAATTGCTTCAATATAATTTGTTTACATTTTCAAATCAAGAAATACTGCAGCGTATTTAAGGTAGCTATAGAGGAAGTGCGCTTTAATTAAATACCTTCGCATACTGCGGCTCCTTATTGACTAGACCCATGTTTTACCCGGTCATTCCTAGTCAAAGATGTATTATTACTGAATTTTATTACCCTGTTTTAATGGGCGCCAAATAACGTTTTATTCAAGCAACGTTTCTAGTGACGGGGTAAACAAAATTCTTGGAAACTGGAATTCTTGGAAAACGCTTAGAGTGGAGAGATCGGGATGAAACTTGATGGGAAGGATAAGCACAAGTTCTAGATTGACATAACCGAAACTGATCCGTTTTCTGTAGGGGAGTTGGGGGGTCCAGTGCTTTGGTGAGTTCGGTGCTTCTGGACGTGGTAGGACGATGAAAATCGGTAGGCGTGTCAGGGACCTGCACAGATTGACTTGACAACAGTCATTTTCCCCGATTCAACCATCTGGGGGTTGAATACTCTTGACTCTTACAGGTTAGTTATTTTTGTATAGAAAAAAGGTGTGGAATTCACAATCTCAATCTGAGCCCCCTCCCTCTGCCTCCTGAACTAACCTAAGTTGTTCAAGGGAACAATCAAATCTGTCAGATGAATTGCAATTTAGTGTTTTATTTCTTTTAACCCTGGATGCCTGAAAACAGGTCAACCCGAAATGGAAAGGCTGTTTAGCCTTTTTCAATTCTAAAAAAATAGTGTCGCATAAAAAGGAAAAAGGTCCTAGGTACTTGCCCGAGGCACAGAGATCCTATCTAGTCGACGAGAATGTATATCGTTCTTGCCATTGATCGCCGGTGGGAACCGAGAGGGTATGACATGCTGACAAGACGACACTTTATTCAAACGACAACAGCGCTCTTTTCGGCGACTGTGGCCAACCCTGTGTTTGCCGATAGCTGGCCCACCGAAGCGCAGAAGGCTGAATGGGACGCGCAAGTCAGCCCGCCCGGCTTCGATCCGGCCACGTCAAACCCTTGGGGACTACACCCACGTTTCTTGCCTCAGCGTGTGGACGCGAAAAACGGCCTATAACGTGTGAATACAATACTATAATAGACTTTACTCCTTTATTCACCTCTGCTACTGCTTACTTGTTACTTCACAGCTTATATTTGTGATGTGCCTCCTCTCTCCTTATGGTTCGCTTTGTTATTTATAGGTGACCTATTTATACTAGCATTGCAGAGTTTTTGTAACAGATACCGATTCTTCTGCCTTCTTTCGGGAAGGGTTGTTTCATGAGGGCACCTTATGCCCTTCGTCAACACTTTTATGTGAGTTAGAGTCACTTACCATCTACTTATGTTCTCAATATTAACAAGTACGTAGGAGCTATGACGTAACTCCGCATTGTTATGACGTAGCAACTTTTACAATGCTGAAGGATAAAGAAGCAAGAAATAATGCATTTATGAAAACCTCGGTAAATCTATTAAAGTGATTCCTTTATATTTCAACCCAGTGAATTTACAGTGCGACTAAAAAGCCTAAAATATTTTACACTATTATTAGATAAAAGTATTCTAACCAATACTTAAAAGTGATTTTACGATCAGAAAAACGGCAACTTTAAATTTGCTAGCATAAATTTGAATCTGCAACCAAGCTAATATCATCTGTGAACAACATAATTTAAGTGGGTACAATATCTAAACTCACCATCGGCGCCTCGTTCTTTTTCAGAAACGCCACTACAGAATTCATAAACAAGGTGAACAATTTAGAAGACAATGTGCAACCCTGTGTAACACATCTGTACCCTCTAACTACCCTTGAAACTTGCCTACCATCTCTCACCACCACTCTAGTAAAACTATACATTTGAACTAAAACTAACGCAAATTGGATCGGGAGACCTATCTTTAACAAACTCATACGCATTCGCTCCAGCTTCAACATCCGCTGAAACTGTAATTGTCCTCTTTTGATCCACTCGATTGATTTCTGAGTAGCCGGTCGAGTATCCAAAATCTGCAAGTTCGGTCACCGGTGTTTTGCCAATCGTGATATTCTCAAAGTCTTTCATGGATCGCCGGCGTTCTTTCGGATAACGAACCATGACTTTGACCTCATGACGACCCCGCTGAATCCGTTTGGCTTCGGTGCCATAATACGAAGCGCGAACAGCTCGCGCTACGGTGGCCAGAGTCACGCTGTCCGAGGCGATTCTGGCCACGGGGTTCCCGTACCGCCGCAACGAGCTGGAGCACAACAACCTGGCCAACTTCTCGCGCTTCTTCCTCGACGTTCGGGGGATGCGCCGCATGGGCGCCGCGGCGGTGGACCTCGCCTTCACCGCGGCCGGGCGCCTCGACGGATTCTGGGAGCTCCACCTCGGACCGCACGACGTCGCTGCGGGTGCCCTGCTCGTGCGCGAGGCGGGCGGTGTCGTGACGTCTCCGTCTACTACTTCACTACTTTCACTTTCCAATGGGTAATTTGAAAAAATTAGAAAGATGTATTTGTAACTTACGAATGGGTGATCGGATCTTAATGAAGTTTGATTTTTAGAAGGATCTTGTGCTTCAGAGCTCTTATTTTAAATCCCAACCAGATCCAGTGACATTGAGGGGAGTTGGATTGGGAAACCGGAAATCTTGGAAAACGTGAAAATTGAGGTATCCTTATCTTGCAAATGGGTGGTCGGATCTTAATGAAACTTGATATATAGAAAGATCTTATGTCTCAGATGCTTAATATAGATGCTTATACAGGATATACAACTGTACAGTGGTCATTTTATTCTCAAAATTTGAGAACATCCCGATAGAGTTGTCGGAATGTATAAAACTATGAAACTAGGAAAATAGCTTCTTTTTTATAGATATACAACTGCACAGTGACCATTTTGTTCTCAAAATTTGAGAACATTCCGATAAAGATATAGGAATGTATAAAACTATGAAACTAGGAAAATAGCTTCTTTTTTATAGATATACAACCGTGAAGTGATCTTTTTACTCTAAAAATTTTAGAACATTCCGAAAACTATGAATCCTCAGAAAATATGGCGCCATTGATCATCACATGAGCGACATGAATCTTATCCGGAGCGAGTTCTTTTGCCGCAGATTGGGCAATAGAACGCAAACCAAATTTGCCACTAGAGAAAGCCGTCAATCCTTCTTTTCCCCGTATACTAGACGTCGCGCCTGAAATGATGATCGTGCCGCGCTGACGGGGTTTCATCACTTTGGCAGACTCTCGAACAGCTAAGAATCCGCCGAAACAACACAGCTCCCAAACTTTGCTAAAAAGCTTCCCGGTCGTATCCTCCGCCAGTACAGCGTTAGCAAACGAGATCGGATTGAATGGGGTGCTCAAGACAATTCCTGCACCGGCGGTTGCTACATGTTCTGCGTAGCCGCAAACGTCGGTACACACGATAGGCAAACCGGCAGCCATCGCTTCCAGAAGTACTTTGCCTGCGGCTTCTTGTCGGGCGGGGTGCAGCATGAGATTGCAGGTGTGCATGTAGGCATAGACATCGCTCTGACCGCCAACAAAATGCACCACGTCGTTCAGCTCTAGCTTTTCGATCTGACCCTGGTAGCGCTGAAACGTTTTAAGGATATGCACATGCAAATCAAGATCCATTTAGGAATTAATCAAGATAGGTGTTCTTGGTTCAGGAGGTAGGCGTAGAGATTTTACACTACCCTTAGATGAGCATGCAGAAATAAGAGCTGTGAGTATTTCCTCCTGCTTTCCTCCTTCATTACTATTACTTATCTCTACTTTGCTATAGATTGGTATAGTATACTAAAGGTATAGCATAGATTACTATACCCTTACCTGCACCATATCTTTGGGTATAGTATATATTCCTTACTTTATTTACACCATCGGCATCGACATCAATCTCGGCCTGGTCGATGGCATCCTGACGCAGGTTCAGCCAGTCGATGAGACCCTGTATCCTCATATCGTTGACGTCTTCTACAGTCGGGTTCCATTCCAGAAGGTTCCAGTCCGTTTCCCAGTTCCCGATATAGAAGGTCTTTCCGGTATCCTGAAACGTCTCGAGCAGATAGCGTGCCAGTGCGTATGTCACCGCATATTCATGATCATGTTCCTCCTGACTGATGCCCAGATTGTCGACCCAGGGACCCGAGCGTTTGACTTGAAATGCTTAGATAAGCATGCTATAGTGTAATTTTTGGTAAATATATATTACATTCCATAAGTGACCTGTAGACAAGGTGAAGACGGTACACCACATTCAAATGTAAATATAATGCCCTCCTTGATGGTCCCATATTTAGCCTAGGAATATATAAAAACTAAAAGGAAGCAATAAAACAATTAAGTTTCTGCTTTATAATATATATAATGTTTAATCAGATTAACTTGTTTCTTTCTATTAAAATCCTTTCAAATAATATTTTGCTAAATTATACTTTTCACCGAAATAATTCTGGATAAGAAGTTTTTCAAAACAATGTCGGAAGAGGGAACATCCTCTCTGCTCACCTCGGTGAGCAGATATGATTAAGTACATTCTAATAGTAAACACATAAACAACAAGATTAAAATTCAGAATCTTATGCTTCTTCAATTACTCTTGTCAAATTTTATTGCCTGTCATTATTGATTACTGAATTAACTGTTTTGAATAAGCTGTTTCAACTAATGATTTCGGCACCACTTCCGTTTTAAAACACGTTGTTTCTTATACCATCCTGAATCTTTCAAGTTACTACTTTTAGTAATTTCTTAATTGCTAATGGGCCCTTTTTACACCTGGGTGCTCATAATGCCTTTTGATTTAGTCAAACATAGTCCTCAACATGCCCTGAAAGTTAAATTTAAAAGCCATGGCTATTCCTGAGGTTTTATAGATACGCCTATTTGATAATTAAATAAAAAAACTAGTTTTTTTTTTAACTAAAAGTAAGGAGCGACATTAAAACTTAAAACGAACAGAAATTACTCCGTATATGAAACGGGTTGTCCCCTCCGTCATGAAAGAGACACTGCTGCTCATGCGTGTTGTCTCCTAGTAGTTGGTCTATAGGCCATCACAACTTCAGTCACAAGAAATCCTCTTTGACTGTTAATTGGTGAACTAGAATCCCGTATTCCAAATCAAGTACACCCCAATCACCACTAGAGCCCTATTTTATTCCAAGTTGAAACTTTTATCTTTTACTAAAAATCTCTTATGGTATTTAACTAAAAGTTATTTGGCTTTATTTGAGTAATTACATTTTGGAACCTTTTGATCACGTGATCTCATCATGGATTAACATGAGTAGGACTCACAATATATTTTTCAATATATTTTGCACTTTACTGAAAAACCGCTATAATGTTTTTACTTTTATAATCTTAATAAATCAAAACTATTAAGATTTTAAGGATTAATTCATTTATAATTTTTTAGTGAAGGGATAATTATGATCTGGCCTTGAGAAGGTATAGAGGTTATAAGCCCACCTCGTGCTAATTTCTGCTCATTTTGAGTTTGACTCGGTTATTAAATATAATTTCTGTTCATTCTGAGTTTCATTTATTTATTGAGGGATACCCAGCGATCCGGGGAACGAACCGCCAAGCTCGGCCATGGCGTCGAACAGGCTCTCGGCGATGCCGGAGCGTTCGAGAATGCCGGCCATGAAGACAAAGAGCGGCACCGCGACCAGCGAATAATTCTCGAGCACATGGTAGACGTTGCTCGACACCAGAAACAGGCCCGGCAGACCGAAATAGATCAGCGAGGTGGCGACGGAGACCAGCAGGGTGGCCACGCCCAGCGGCGTTCCCAGCACCATCAGCGCCAAAAGGGCGATGACGATCAGGGCGGGCTTAAGTGCTTCGGTGTAGACTTGAGAAGATATGTCGATCCCCGTCCTACACTGGTATCTGGGATCATTGTTTTCCTGAGGCCAAAATAATTTCAGTGATTTAAAGAACACGAAAATTAGAACTTGGAATGTTACGACGTTAAAAATGACTATCAAATCGACATTTTAAGTGAATAATTTAGACGATTCGAACTGGACTTATCAGGAGTTTCAGAAACTCGTATCCCAGGGGTAGGAAGCATGAGATTAGGTGATATAGAATTTGTTTACTCAGGCAGGGACATTTTGTTTTATTGTTTTATTTGTTTTTGATGTGAGCCCAAGATGTTAGTGGGTCAATTTTTAGATCAAAGTAGATAGTCATTTAAGAGCAGTTGTAATTGTGGAGTTAAGAGTATTTGTGACGGCTCATATTAATCCTATTGATTCGTTGGGACAAAAAGTCCTGGAATGAAGTTATGACTACAGCATTAAATATTGTTATGAAGTTATGAGGCAATGAAAAATTTTAATGAGGAGAAGGAGTAAGATTAACAAAAGACATCATTCTTCAATCTATTGATAATAACACTGCTCTTTCTATAAATTTAGTTTGAGCACTTAAAAAACCCCTCAAGTGACACATTGTTCCTTATTAAAGGCCTGTGAGAGGGGTACCAAGGATTCCAAAACTGCTTTTAATAAATCATAAACTGAAAAAGTCTAGGCAAGCTACTTTTAGCTATCTTGGAACGGGGTTAGGCTAGGAAAATGAGACTTTCAGTAGGCCTAATGAATCCAAGGCCAAATACATACTCTAGGACAGTATGACCAATCTACTGTGTTAACACTTTCAATTTCTGAAATTTGTATGCAGGGTATACGAAATACCAGTTAGTCCTTTCAACCCTTTAACTCCCCAGAAAATATCTTCTGGTAATCAGAAATCCATCATCCACGTCAGTAACCAAGCCCCTTGAAATAAAGTTGTCATCCTGTCAATTAATAACCAGTACTTCCTATTTAAAATTCTTAATTCTGTTGATGGGTTGTGGGATATGCGGGTACTTGAGCTACCTATCCCCAGCAGTTCAAGGCCAATAGGCCGGCTGGTACCTATACAGCTCTTACCACTCACTTCCGCTTTACGATGGAGTTTTTTATTGTTTCAAAGAATAGAGGTCTGTGAAAGGGTTAAACTTTAGCGTAAAGAGCGGGGCGTTGAGGAGGGAACAGCCCCTTTCATATACGGTGTAATTTCTGTTCGTTTTAAGTTGTAACGTCGCTCCTTACTTTCAGATAAATAACGTTTTTTTTTTAAATTTAATTTCAGTAAAAAAAAAGTCACCGGATGAGTAAACTTTCAATGTATCAGCGGAGTAGTAGTGGCGAATCCCGTTTTCAAGTCACGAAACAAGTTTATATTACAAGAGATGCAAAGACTGTGACGCTTACCAAATTGGTGACTGGTTTTAATAAAATATTTGCCTTTAAAAATATTCCTACATATTCATATATCACGTTGAGATTTAAAATCAGAAACAACGCTCTAGTGTAGCCTTATCAAAGAGCCGCGTACCGTACCCTCCTTTTTCACGTCTTAACCATTTCGTATGAATACTTAGTCGTATAATCTCAGGAAAGGGCTCATTCAAATAGAAATTAAATATTAAAATCCCGTCTATTGGAGAGGTAAGGTAAAGGTCCTTCACCCCGGTCGCGAGGTTCGAGGTGCTGCGCAGCGAGGGGATCAGGAAGCCGGTCGCGCGCTCCAGCGAGGGATCGGGCAGGCGGATCGCCGGGAAGTAGAAGACCGGCACGTCGAGCACCCTGAGCTGGGCGTTCTCGAAGTAGAGCTGCTGCTCCACCTGGTCATGGGTCACCCGTTCGGCGCGGATCTGCCAGAGCGGCGGGCGGCCGTCCTCGCAGACATGGCAGGAGGTCACGGCGGTCTTGTAGAGCTGGGTATAGCGGCCGCCGACCCGGCAACGACCTCCGACGCATTCTCGCAGATTGCCAGCTTCACCATGACAATGTGGTATGTCATTGGCATTTTCGGCCGTAATTTTGGCAGTCCTCACTTTGTTATCGTGCAGATCCTGTGTGCCGCGCTACCGATGATTTCTGCGTTGGTCTTTCACGGATCAGTCTACCATTGGCTGATGGCGCTCTTCCTTGTCCCCATGTTCTACACTGTGAAGATGGTGGCGGATAAGCTGCGTGTCACACTTCTGGACCTCATCGTCACATCGCACGACATGACCGCTTCTTCGATATTGGTTCATTGGCGGACTGGTCGGGACCGATTCGCTCCAGGAGCGTTGCGATCGATTCGCTTGAGTCGGCCTGCTGGGACGCGGCAGTCAGAAAAACGTGGGCCCAAGTTCCCTGGTCAGCGTCGGCCGGCAAATCGACTTGCACCACCGCCTGGCCATTGTCGCGACGAAATGCGGTGGTTTGGTACGAGGCGCCCTGAGAAGCAGCCTGGCCCCAAACGATGTAATCGACGCCCAACCGTGCGGCCAATCCGCGTAGCGTCTGGCTGGACAAATAACACAATTGAATAAAGAAGAGAAATATAAAAGGAACCAAAAATAATAAGGCAAGGGAATTGAGCAAAACAATTTATAATAATGATCCCCATGTGTCACAGAGTTAACTAGAACTAGTTATAAGGCGGTAATATATCATAAAATAGATTTGTGAACACTAAAGCTGGTAAACGATTTGATAAACAGGGGAGGGGGTGTTTAGCACCTCACTTGTTTGTAGAAGCTGACTAGCTTTCTTGACAATTTTCTTGTTGAAAAAACCTAACTTTTTTTTTTACCCAGACTTTAGAGGATTCTGTCGACCCCAAAGGCATTATTACATGTTTTTGTACCATCTTTGAACAAATGGCTATCTTCGGATACATTTGTTGAAAATACGTCGTGGGGGTGACTGGCTGCCCCCGATCACTTTGACTCTTAAAAAGAATACTGAAACATCTGATTTCCAACTCAATGAGCCCTTTCCAGAGTTTATACGAAAACCTTTTCCACAAAAATCTTATGTGCCCCCTTGCGCTGAGGGCTGTAAAGGGGAGGTGTCATCCAAAAACACAAGGTTAAGAATCAATAGATTGATTTAAAAGGAAAATCAGAGGCTTAATGCGGGTGGTCATTAAGCCTCTGCCGAATGGTCTAATCGGGGAAAACGACTTTATCAAGTCAATTTGTGCAGCTCCCTGATACGCCTACCAATTTTCATCGTCCTATCAGGTCCAGAAACACAAAACTCACCAAAGCACTGAGCCCAAACCCCTTACTCCCCCAAAGAGAGAGGATCCAGTAGGGTTACGTCAATCACGTATCTACGACATTTGCTTATTCTACCAATCAAGTTTCATTACGCTCTGATTCTAATGAGTGCGAACAGCCCATTTTCCAAGATCTAGCTTCGTTTCCAGGTGCTTTGAGTCAACGGGGCATTATAGTCCTATAACTATATATATGTATATTTATCTATCTATTTATATATATGTATATGTATATTTATCTATCTCTTTATCACGAGTGGAGCGTTACTGCTATAGTTTGCCTTATATATATATATTTACATATATATATATATATATATATATATATATATATATAAGGCAAACTATAGCATCAACGCTCCATTCGTGATGATTCGGAAGTTTTATTAATTTCTTAGGAGAGAAGGGTTATCCCTGTAATCACCCCCTTGAATACCGCCTTCATCCCCCCTAAATTTTTGTTAACTGGTGCCCCCGACCTAGTCAGTTTCGTCTTTTTGGTGCGTCTATAAACAGTAATAAATAGATGGCTAATAATTATATAGGATTAATTTTAATGATCTATTTATTTTGTTACTGCTTTCTATGAGCTCTCCCGCAAAATGAGCTCCATTCCGAATCGACGTCGGAGCCGTACTGATGTCAGAAGTTCCGAACAAAACCCGTGTAACGAGACTGATCGTTGAAAGCTCGATGTTGCCCCGCTTGAGCGCCGGCCGCAGGAAGGCCGCCGCGGCGCTGGCACGCAATCGCTTGCCGATCGTCAGGTGATAGGCGCCAACGCCCAGCGTGGTCTCGCCATTGAAATCGCCATTGTAGGGCAGACCGAATTGTTGGGCCGCCTCGACCCAGGCCTGGCAAGCCCGGTTTGCATTGCGCAGTTCCGACAGCGGCAGTTCACCATCACGGCCATGTTTGCCCCCGTCCGCGGATAAGGAACATTTTTGGAAGTGTAACAAGAGGCCATGTTTGAAAAAAAGTCAATTAGCGCGTAAATACGTGGATTGCTGACAGTAGAATACCATTTATTACTGCAGTTCGTTTCACTTATTGCGTTTAAAGGCAGAAGGAAGACCTCTTTTTAAGTAATGCGATTCTTAACGACATTTCTGCGTTCTGGGTACATAATTCTAAGTTGTAATTTCACAATTTTCCTAATAAAGTATTATATTTTCATCATATTTTGTTTTATTTCATTAGCTTTATCAAAAGTTTCCCCCTCAATACTCGTCAAAATGTACAATTTAATACACTCAGCTATTCGTTGGATGTTGCAACTAAGCCCTTTTGACAACCATGTTTTGCATGTTTTAAAACTTCCATACATAATCGTTTACATAGTGGAATAGGTAACGCCGATGATAGGTGACATCTCATTGATTCAATAGCTATTTTAACCTGTCTAGGTACTGTCAGAACACTAATAACCCTGTAATAGACAGGTGTATCTAATGGTCAAAAAATCGATAGCATTGGAGTGCTTATGCGCTCTCATTAGAGTTCGGAGTAAGAGCTGTAAGCTATGTCCTGGGGGCATATGAGGTATGTATAGATAGGGTGATCACAAAAACTTTGGAGGGAGGCTCATTGGACTAGTAATTAGAAGTTCTAGTGCCCTTTAAAAGATTCAGAGTGATCAGAGGGTGGATAACCCCCCACACACATACACCTCGCATTTCCCAAAACCTTTCTGATAGGAAATTTATTTTTTAATAGTTAAAAAAATTTTAAACTATTTTTTAATAGTCGGAAGTGATTGAAGGACAACTAACCCTCTAAGAACAATTTTGTAACTGCAGAAAAACCATTGATCTATCAAGAATTCATGGGCGGAACAGGGGCCCTTAAACACCCGACTGCGAATGTGTTGATAGAGCCCTATACACCTTTTTCAAAAAAAAAAAAGAAGTATAACTTGCCTGACTCAAATAAAAAATAAAATGAATCAGATAAAATCTTGCCTGGCTCAAAATAAAGTGCATTTGGTATTAGTCAGAAGTTTCCAACACAAGGGTCAGTGTTGTCATTTCCTGAAAAATTATATCGCGTTCAAACCCCCCTCGGTCTCGCCGCTGCCCTGCACACCAGTGCGCTTTTGTTCAACCTGCTGAAAATTGCCGGCGTGGCCTATCTGCTTTATCTGGCCTGGCAGTCGGTAAAAGAGGGCGGTTCGCTTGCCGTGCGCGCCGAGACAACGGCCCGCAGCGGATGGTCCACCTGCCGGCGCGCCGCCCTGATCAATATCCTCAACCCGAAACTGTCCGTGTTTTTCCTGGCCCTGTTACCACCGTTTCTTAGCGGCCAACCGGCAACCGCCACACTGGAAATGCTGACCCTGGCTCTGGGTTTGCACAAGCATACACCTCTGTCTAAATTAAAACAATTGTCTGGTTTGGTCTCCCTAAGTGAAAGAGCATCCAGTCAAAGGAAGAAATACTTCTCGCGAATTCAATCTTATGGAATCAAGCTTGTTGTGTATAAACATACCTGTGCTTTGAAGTCAGCTTGCTCTAATGCCCATTCTTCTTGGAATCAGTTTCATCTGGAGGTCCCAAATTGGAGTCAGTATTCCCCTTTTGCATATCCCTTTACTGTCAGTTCGCCTTAGGAAATGAGTCGGGCCACGGGCCGATGCCAGTATACAACATGACATTGATTCTTTTCTTGTATGCTTCTCTTGAAGCAGCGTTTAGGAATAGCTAAACACTTGCCAGCTGCTACTTTACTTTGTGCTGGGAATATTAACCCCAAGAATGTAAACTTAGATGTTGATGAGTTTGTAAGTAACTAGGAACAGACTGCCTTATGAATCCATTTTAAAAGGAGGAGGGGATAAGAGCCTTGTATAACTTCATTAATGATAATTGTATGGTTATTAAAGTGGCAGAGAAAAGTTTAGCATTTTGTTAGAGCTCATACCATATGAGCTCTTGGCTCTTAGCTATTCTTGCCTCGTCACAAGTACCATATGAGCTCTTAGCTCTTGTTGTATTGCGGGAACAACGCTTAGATTCTTTTGGGTTTCTTTTCTATACCACTGATTTAAGTTTATTGTGAGAAAGTTGTAAGGGCCTTCGCAGTGTTTCCGGAAAGCTGTGTGTAGTTTTTAGGACCTAGTTTTAGTTAATTAGGTCCGAAAAAAATCAAATAAATCTCCTGAAGAAAAATAAGCATATCAGCAGTTATAAGGCCGTTTTTAAGTGACGAAAAAAATGGAAGATAACTAGGCCCTCTCCCTTTCCTTTCATTCCTCAAAAACATACCATCAAAATTTTGATATAGCCATTTCGTTCAAAATTGTTTAAAGGCTGAAAAACTATGCAATTGGATATATCAATACCCCCAAAACCCCTGGAGGGAGGTATCTGAGACCTCTCCATTTTCTAGAACACATAATTAAAAAAGGTTTATTTTTCTAGCGTTGTGACCTGAAATAAGTCATATAGAAATTTTTTTCAAAGTGACGACGAAGATGAGGATCCACGTACCTTTCTCAAGCTAGTCACTCGTGTGGAGACACGAAGTATTCTTCGCTCGCTAGCTGTAATTCGCTTTCCTGGTGAGAAGCGAGACGTCTTGGCCGTTGGTGCTGACGGAGGAGCCCTCACTATTCTCGATCTCGAACACGCGATCGGCAGAGCGTCGTGGAGGGCAAGAGTGGAGATCTCGGTGGCCGCCGCAACATTAAAAATGGACGTGAGACTGAAACCTGCGTCAGCCATTATAACGTCAGCTTCCGGTGAGAATAACCTCGTTTTTTCCGTGTCAAATTTTTTAATATGCAATAAACTTTACAATATATTCTTTATCTAACTAGCTTTATCTTTTGAAAGTAATTGCAATTTTTATGCAATGCAAATTACACAAATGTGACTTTTACTAAGATGTCACATTTTCAGTCCTTTTGAGTGTTGTTCTCATTCTCGTTTGCATTAGTTTTTACAGGATGGAAAACTCTGTCCACCAGTCTCATCCATGTAACACATCAGTATCGCTATTTAGGACCAAGAGCTCCAAAAAAAACTCATCTGGCGAAGCATCGCGAAACGCCAACAACCGCTTTTGGCTGGTCGGAATATTTAACTGATACAGGCTATCCACTCGTAATCGTTGATCTGTCTGCCGGTTAAAACCGTTGACGGCAAATTGGCACACAAACCAGTTGGTCAAGACCTCGATTATTTCTTGCTTCGATTGGGCTAGTTGAAGCATCGATTCAAAAAGCGGTGCCGTGAATGTTTCCCGACTGGTGCAGCAGTAAATCTGCATGAGAGATGCATAGGATTCCTTGTGATCTGAAGAAATAGAGCTTTTGATATCAAAATTGATTTATTGTGCAAAAAAAAAAAAAAAAAAAAAAAAAACTACAAACAATTATCCGCCTTTACAGGTGGTAAGTGTCAATAACTCTAGAAAACCTGTTTATAGGGAACCTATTCATTTTTATACATTAATGCACCAAAGATTTAAGATAAGCGAACGAACCTCGCTAGCTCATTAGTTAGAACACCTGATCCCCCAATCTCAGAGTTTCACGTTAGGGCTTGGTGCTCTGCTTTCGTTCTTCCGTTGGTACAAGGAAAATAACAATACAAGATTTTAGTATGGTAAAAGTAAACCGTTTAAGGACATTTTTAACAGCATAAAGTAAAGCTTTTTTAGATTGTTGCTTTATTTATTTTTTTCGTTTAATTTGGCATCACTTCTGCACAATGAGCTCAGTTCAATGATTGACTGTCGTTTTGGATCTGAAAAGGACATTACATGATTTTTTTATACACAAGTTCGAAGTGAAGCAATCTTAATGGTATTAAGACTACAGACTCGCTTTAGAATTTGTATCGCAACTTGAAATTCTCCGTTTTTTTTGTACGTGCAGGGGACCCTCATTAAAGCCTCGCTCCTTACGCAAAAGTTTTTAGAGTTATGCTGAAAGTATTAATGAGTGCACTTGTGTTTGAGTAATTGTTCTGAAAGGATTTGGGACAAAAAGTTGAACTTTAAGAGCGGGAGGTTAAAGAAAGGGCAGCCCCCCTCATATACAGAAAAATTTCTGTTTAATTTAAGCGTTAAAGCCGCTAAGCGTTAAAGTTACTTTCATTTGGAAAAAACTTGTTTTATTATTCAATTTTGGGCAAATTTCTAAGGGTAATACGGGACCCAGAGATCGAACCATGCTGCAGGAATGCACTACAGGGCCGACGCAGGGCTCTTAGTAGTCAAAAACTAAAAAAAAACTAAAAACTAATAAAAAAACTAAAAACTGAAAAAGAAAAAACTAAAAAAAGGAAAAAAACTGACAAATAAAGGAGAAAAAGAAAACTAAAAAAAATAAAAATAAAAATCTATATATATAAAAATAAGTTGTCTGTGTCTGTCGAGTGACGTCACTGTCCGCATATGACGTCTGAATTATTTCATCACATACCCTTTAAGGAAAAAGGAACTTTTATACATCCTTTTATTTTCTGCCAGCCCTCCTTCGTAAGAGTATATGTAGTATTAGTTGTTGACAATAAAATTTGGTATTCTCTTTCCTGCAGGTCCATCTGTGCTTGTTTTCCATCATCCCGGCTGTATATACGTAGAACTATTAGCAATCAACTTTGTTAATTTTCTTCGTGGGAATGGTATAAATGCACTCTCATATAAAAATGAGATAAATGCAATTCATGAACTGACTCCTGCTGGATATCTGAATAATAGAATGTGTTATCCGCCATAAATTGGAAGGTTGGGGGAGAGGATGTGAAATAGGACCGGGTTTGGGGGGGGGGGGGTTTCATTCCAATTGATAATCAGAGAAGATTTTGCGTCTTTCTACATTATGATTTTGAAAAGGAATCTCTGCTCCACTTTTCTTTCTGGTTTCTTCCTGGTTTCAGTGTTTTCCTTCCTCTCTTTGCGGGTGAAAATATTACTTGGCAAAAAGTGAAGAGCTTCAAGTCATCCAGTAACCATGAGGGTGACAGTAAGCTTTATCCTTTGTCCCAATAGGAAAACCTTGAGAGCCCTTGGTACTTCTGATTTTGTAAGTTGTCTTGCCAGGTAAAGCCTCAAAGCCTCTAGATGAACATGTTCATAATACAATGTATGTCAATCATCCACTTACTTGGGTAGTAACTGTTGTGGATCCTCATCATAGAAATCACACTTGCTAGCAGCAGGAAACATTCTGTATCCTCCACCTTAGTAATAGTGGTGAGATGTGACATCCCAAGAGGTGTCCCATGGTTTGTTCAGCCACTTCATGTCCACCAACAACTTGAATGGCGTGGTGTTCGTTGGGCTGAGAACGGCGTTTGAGCAGTTAACGCCAGGAAGTTCTCGTTGCTAACAAAATCGTGCCAGCGTCGATTAGCATTATTTTAATGCTAATCGACATTCCTAAAACCCAATTCAAAGTATCCACTGCTCACCATTGCGAAATTTTTCCGCGCAATAATTGGAGGCTCTTAGAAAAAGCACAATATTCCACCATACCCTTTTTCAAAAAAACGTCTTTTTGTTGTTGTTTTTCTTCAGGGCTTTACTTAAATCGTTATGTTCTTCTAAAACATCTTGAAAATGTGTTAAACTGTGGTTAAGCGGTAGGACATGATGTAGAAGATTTAGAGACAAATTCCTAAAGAATATGAATATGATTCTTGATAAGATTGGGATGTGTTATTGCTTCAGAATTAATTACTGACAGTGCTGGAGTCATTGTAATCATAATTTAGGTTTACTTGTAACGTTATTTATGGTTATAACGTTATAACCTACAGTTATGACGTCATTCATTCATCATCTTGTATATAAAAATGCAGTTTTTTGTAACAATTTCATTTCATTGGAGCAACCCTCCCTCGTATATGCAATAATTTTTGTTTATTTTAAGTTTCAATGTTACTCCTTACTTTAAGCTGAAAAAACTTGTTTTTTTAATTTAATATTGCAAAGATTGAAAATCCACCTTTAGATGCTGTTCCCCTGTCAACATCTATATCAGCAGGCGCTGGTATATCGGTTGATATTCCACGATTCATAGGCTGTCCAATTCCTTCGTTCAGTGCCGCTGCAGACTGTAAATAAACACGGCGAATAAATACAAACATCTAAAAAGTCAGTTTAGGCATTTTCGTGAATCAATTAATTCACTACTTTTTATGGCACTTGGTATTTAGCAAGTGACATACAGCAATCGCAAATTCTGTTGGCCTGTTGGCTGGTCTGTTGGTCCTGGTTTTGCTAGCTTAGGCACTTCCAGATAAGCTAGGACGATGGAATTTGGCAGGGATATCAGGGACCAGACCAGATTAAATTAGGAATAATCTTTTTCCCGATTCGACCACCCTGGGGGAGTGGGGGGATGGTTAATTTGGAAAAATTAAAAAAAATGAGGTATTTTTAACTTTCTGCCACCTCCTAGTGCCAGGAAGAGCTGCACAGCTTGTGTCCTAATTGAAATACAGGTAAGCATCTTACCCTATAGAAATTCAGATAAATCTAGTGTTGTCGTGATATTTGCCAGATCAACGGCAATTTAATGAAAATTAAGTTAAAATGTACCTCTTAACCTAGTCCAATTTTATGTTCTGACAAAAAAACTCGAAACTGGCAACACATAAAACAAGTTTCTCACCAATTATAATTTGTAGGGTTACTTAATAAAATAGAATATTTTCCAAGTTATTGCTTTGATCATACTTAGGTATATTCCATTAGAATTCACCTGAGTTCACTTCTTGAGTGGGATCACTATAAAAGATAATAACCATTTATTCCTTTGATTTAGCTCCTAGCAGGAGCTTTAGCCATAATTTTGTATTACTTTTCTTATAAAATTTTTATTACAATTGAATCTTGTAATTGGGTTCATGAAAGGGTGGCAAGGTGCCAAAGGAAGATTCCATTCTTGTTTGGTGTAGTGGAAAAAGCTGGGCCCCAGGATCGGGCAGCTTCCCTTATACATGGAAACATGGCACAAATGGCGGGTGAAGCGGGCGGCGAGCGCGCCGTCGATCACCCGATGGTCGTAGGACAGGCACACCGGCAGCATGTTGCGCGGCTTGAAGGCCTTGCCGTCCCAAACCGGGCTGATCTTGGAGCGCACCACGCCCAGGATCGCCACCTCGGGCGCGTTGACGATCGGCGAGAAGTGGGTGCCGCCAATGCCGCCCAGGCTGGAGATGGTGAAGCTGGCGCCCTGCATGTCGGCCGCCGACAGCTTGCCGTCGCGGGCGCGGCGACCGAAATCAAAAAATAGTCTATCTAAGATAAAAAATTACAATGAACATAAAATAGTTAGAAAAATAATAAGTTCATTAGACAAAAAAACTTGTTGCTAAGCGCAGGCCATTGGCGTTCCTATTGTTTTCCCGCGGTAAGGATTTTATAAGTTCCGACTTAGAAGGTCCAAGCTAGTTTAAGGATTGAAAATTAGATATTTTTTTTCAGATATTAGAAAAGCCGTAACACCAAGCCATCTAGGATGGTGTCTCACAAGCCCCCATAAAGCGGAGAACAACACCAACGATAATTCTGAAACAGGCAAAATATTAGTTAATAAATATATAGTTTCAGTTTTAGATTTATTTGGATAAGAGGAAGACAATGGTAAATATCTTTGCAAAATTTGAAGAGCCTAGCTTTGAAGAGTCTGTATTGGTTTCATATGATATATGAATGTTGCCAAATAAATCAGGGGACAATACATAAGATGGGAATGCACCAAGGCACTCAAAACATGCATCAAGACATATCATTATAGCATTCAAGCAGCTCAACCATATATAGCTTATCCCAAATATCTCTTCAAGAGAGGAACATGAAAAAAAATTATGACACCTTAGATGCGAAGGAAGATCGAGTTTTTGAGGAAGAATTAGTGACAGTACTAAAAGAATTAAAAAATAATAAGGCTCCAGGTGCTGATAATGATTTCTTTAAATATGGTAGTTGTGAGTTTAGAAATTAGTTACTGAAGATTATGAATATGATTTTGGAAAAAAGGAGAAGTACTTAGCATTTTTAGGCAAACTGTTATTTATCCCCATACACAAGAAAGGTGATAAAAGTGAGTGTGGTAATTATAGAGGTACTCCCCCAAAGAGAACAGATCTGTTCCGGTTATTTCAATCACGTATCTAGGACTTATGATTATTTTTACCACGAATTTTATCCCGATCCCTCCACTCTAAGCGTTTTCCAAGATTTTAGGTCCCTCCCCCCGAAAATCACCCTAATATCTGCGGATCCAGTCGGGATTTAAAATAAGAGCTCTGAGACACGATATCCTTCCAAAAATCAAATTTAATTAAGATCCGATTACTCCTTTGTAAGTTATAAATACCTCATTTTTTCTAATTTTCAGAATTAACCTTTTGCTGCACTTTTTTAATTATTATTTTAAATAAAGTGTGTCCCAAAAATGATGTTTTCTATATTCTTTAGACGCTTCAAGGTGAGTTTTAAATACCTTGCTTACCCTACTACAAAAACAATTTTTTAATGAATTTTGCTGTACTTTTTTAATTATTAGTTTAAATAAAGTGTGTCCCGAAAATGATATTTTATATATGCTTTAGACGCTTCAAGGTGAGTTTTAAAAATCTTGCTTAGCCTCCCCAAGCCCTATTTAAAAAGTAGTATATAATATGAGACAAAGCAAAAAATTGCTGCTCCTATTAATGAAATATTTCTATTGAAAAAATTTTTACACAAAAAATAAACTATAATTACGGTTGAAATTGATAAGATTACGGATACTGTTCTTTGAATTAAAACATAATCCATAAAATTATTTGAATCTGTAAACATAAAGAAAATTGAAAGAAATGTTGGCCAACCATTATTTGGAAAATGTGACCAATATGGAAATTGTAATGTTTCACTAATTTTGTATGCGTACATAAAATAACCTGTTGCATCAAGTTGAAATGGTCTGGCATTCAAACAATTCTGCAAGATCAGTTTCTTCTAATAGCAAAATCATTACAACTTGGTTCCTCTAGAGCTCTCCTGGATGCATCCAACTTCTTCTGCATACCAAAGGCCAGAGTTTTACACACCCACCCAAATTCCCTCACACACATTTTTGCTCCCTCCTGTGTCTACCCAACCCACTTCCCCCACCTCAGCCTTGTCTATAGCACCAGCCAGCACTCCCACTAAACCACAGCAGCTCACAGCAGCAATCCCACTCAGTAACAGGTTTTCACTATTTATTTCTGCAAAAAACTCTGATAAAATTACATATAGGACCTGAAATCTTTGTAATATACTTCTCTTATATGCTAAACTTGATGGCCCAATTTACATCAAGGTTATTCACCTTCTTGGGAGTGCTATTATTATCAACTAGCTGTTGGGGTGGCGCTTGGTGGGGGTGCTTCCCCGTTGTAGTTGTGTCCCTGTGTCCCTTTCTTTTTAGTTTTTCTTGTAGTTTTTACCTTTTTTTTTATTTTTTTAGTTTTCTTTTTCTCCTTTATTTTTCAGTTTTTTTCGCGAATGGGGAAAATGGATAAACCTCTGTTTATTATCAGCTGGTTTTCACTCTCTTTAGGTGAAATAAAATTAGTCCATCGTGGTTCTTTTGAGTTCTCTATATTAGAATGTTTGGGAGGTCTTTTTTTGTAAAAGCATTCTACCAGGTTGAAAATATCATAAATGACATCTTTGAAAACCTTCTCTATAGTACATTGTAATTGTGAGAGGTGCCACTTATGCTCCAACGCAATATAGTGAGAACTAGAATCCTTGAAATTGGCTGATTGTGAAGTCCCTCCAGGCTTCACGTCTCCATCACAGATGAAGTTTTACTACTAGTCCTGGTAATTACCTCATTTTCCAACACTGAGGTATTTGTTATACCTTCTCTTGAACGCGTCAAGGGAAAGATTTTACGGGACTACCTCTATTGGCAATCTATTCCATGTGGCAACCGATTGACGGGTGAAATTCACTTTCAGATATTCTAGGTGAGCAAAACCCGGTTCAAAATATTCCTGACTAGCTGTACTACGGTGAGTTGATTGCAAGGGCTTTGCTCTACCATGTACAAGCTTTATTATAGCTCCTCTTGTTAACTTTGTTTACCCTATTTTATGGCAGTAGACACATCGTGCAGGGACTAATCAGCTGATAAAATTTAGTTAAATCTAACTAATGAACATTATAATCGTTACACGTTTTCACTTTGACACTGTTGACATTAATTCAAACGACGTATAAGAGTGGAAAGTTTGGATCATAACAGTTCTTACAATAGCAGGACACAAGGTCTAATAACCAGTTCTGGTCGCGATATTTGGTAAAATCTCTGGGTATCCACGCAATTTTCATAAAAGTTGCAAGAAAGTGTGTAAACTGATCAATAAAAATACAAAATCAACTGTCACGCGCTCGATATTGATAGGTGACTTTAAGTGTGATTTGACTGATAAAACGCTCCCCAGAAGCCAGCTCTTTTGGAGCTCCATTCTTCCTTCGTATTTATTAGTTGACAAAAATGCATCCTATACCTATATTGGCCACAGCTCTTCAACTTCGAACCTCGATCATATTGTTTCTTCTTTTCCCATTAAACAAGCCGCTATACTTCGTGAAGGCTACTACTCTGACCACTTACCGTTCCGGTTATGTCAATCATGTATCTAGGACTTGTGCTTATTTTTCCCACCAAGTTTCATCCCTATCCCTCCAGTCTAAGTGTTTTCCAAGTTTTATGTTTCCCCCTCCCAACTCTCCGTAATGTCACCAGGTCCGGTCAGGATTGAAAATAAGAGCTCTGAGACACAATATCCTTCTAAATATGAAATTTTATTGCGATCCGATATGATTCACTCACTGACTTACTCACTGACTGACTCACTGACTGACTCACTGACTGACTTACTTACTCACTTACTGAGCGCCCGCAAGCGCGCGCGCACGTGATCCGATTCCGGCGTCGCCACCATCGTCGCGCGTGAACGCATGTACTCGGCCTCGGGCGTGCCGCCGGACGGGTCCACCTGCTAGCCCGCCAGATACTTACGCAAGATCTCAGCGATCCGCTCCGGCGGGGTTCCATGCGGGAACATGGTCACGAACTTGCCGTCGGGTCCCATGAGATAGGCGAGCGAGGAATGATCCACCAGATACTCTTCCGGCCCCGCCCCCTCCAGGCGATATATTCGGCGATGCACGCGGGGTTTACGGGTTTAGTGATCTTTATAAGATGTTCCAAAGGAAAGGACTTTCAGAACATCTAGTATTTATTGGAAGTGGGAAGTTAGGGTTTCCTGCCAAAGCTGCCATGGCTTTTGCCATGGGTGTTGACTGTATTAATGTCGCCAGAGAGGCTATGATGAGTATTGGCTGTATACAAGCACAAGTATGCCATACTAACCGCTGCCCTAGCGGTGTTGCTACCCAAAGTAAATGGTTACAAAACGGAATCAATATTCCTTTAAAGGCGGAACGTTTAGCGCCCAACGCGACCCGACATGTGACCATTTAATCTTGTTTAAACTAAATAGATAAAATTTGTCGATGTTTATGGCATGAGATAATAAATGGGCTCAAAAAACATCCACCCTCTCTCTTCTTTTAATTATCCTTCACTTGCCATTTATATAAATCAAAGTTCTGAGAAAAAATACTATTTAGTAATACATCCCACGTTGTCTCAGATAATTCGAGCTCGTGCTGAAGGGTTGCCATTTTCAGACAATACAAAATACCAACATTGTACCTAATGTATACCCTTGATTTCATCATGTGATTACTGATTACGTTCTTGTTTGAACATATCGTCTTAAAAACTTCGAGAGGCTGACAACTTCATCATTTAACCGATAGTGAAGAAACAAGCACAAACGAGAATGTAAAACAATAAGATAGTTTTGTAATAATTAATAGAATGTCATATATGGTATTTTGATCCTGAAAAGTTAGGGATAAATTTATAATGCCAACTAAATTATATAAGATATTGTTCCAAGTTTTCATCCGTCACAATGTCTACGATTGAAAAGGCTAAAGTTCAACTGGCACCCAAAAGTGATGGTCCATATTGTTTAAGAAATAATAAAATCATGAGCGTTTATCTAAAGAGAATGGTTTTTATTGCATTGTATCTGACTGACGTCAAACAACGAGGGGAGAATTTGGTCGCCATCTAGAGGCCTACCAAGAATTGTTGTCCTTAGCGGATACGTTCCTCGGAATGACCAACGGGGAACATCTCGTAATAATAATTCTCATTTAGAAAAGTTGCAGTAGATTTCTTTGGACATGTTTTCAAGTCACTTGAACGCAGTGGAATTCATATCAGCGAAACGTGAACCCAACTCAATTATTTGGTTTTCTATGATTACTTCATCGTTAAGTATCGTCACCATAATTTATTTTCGTGATAGATTTTAAGATAATTTTGTTATTTCTGGTTCTTTCTTTTACTGACACCGTCAGTTCCAGTTGCAAATCGGGGCTTTTGAAAATCTCTATTTTGTCTATATTTTTTTTTTAAGCATCGTGATTCTATTCGTATATTTCGCACACATGTTCGATTACCATGTCCATGTCCCTGCCACCACTTTCTTCCTTAAAACTAGAATTGCAATCTTCGGAAAAACCATCACTAACCGAAAATATTAAAGATTGCATGGTAATTCAGTTTATTTTAAATTTTATATTTCAATTCGTTAACTTATATTTATTGATCATTTTGTTAAATTTTTAATAATACATTCATGGTTCTAGTCCTAATTATATGGGGTGAATAAATAAAAAGCTCCAAATTAAACACAGGGAAACCTGTTCAGGAAGGACTTAAACTCCTTTTCTCCACATTTTTTTCAACCTACTGAAAAAAAACCTGCATATATTTCTTGGTCCCAAATCCCTATCCAGTAAAACACTGTGAGTGGATTTATGGGCCAAAAATGTTCTGGTCTTAAGAAGATTTTTAGTTTTTGCTCATTTTGAGCTTGTCACGGTTAATTATTGTAGTTTTATTTTGTTTTAGGTTTCATTTATTTATTGATGGTGATTTGAGGTAGTTTTATGCTTGGAAGATAATTTATATTCATTTCTGCTCATTTTTGGCTTAATGGAGCCATTTTTGTTTCGGAAAAAGTTTTTAAAATTAATTTCTGTTCGTTTTTTATTGACAGTTTTCACTTAGTCTTTTTCATGGAAAAAAAGTAATATTTTACATCTTTTCATTTATTGTTTCTATAATAATTGTAGTTTGGGTTGCCATTTGTGTATTGGAGAAACTTTTTAACAATTTTTAATCTCTACAAAAATGTTATTGTTTAATTTAATTTTTTGCCTCTTCAATTTGACCTGAAAAATGAAACTTAACATTATTCCCAAAGTATTCTTTGTATGCTATTTTACAATCTTACATGATTGATATGCTATATTTACACTATTTTTGATGTATTTAAATTAAAGTAGAGGAAACTTCCGATAACTCGCACTTTCAAGGTACCAGTGAAAGTGGTTCGAGTAATGGAATGTTCGAGTTAACCGGAGTTTGAGCTATGGAGTCTCCACTGCTTATCAGGGAGACTGGTATGAAACACCGGAGTTTGAGCTATGAGAAACTGTACTGTAAGTACATATTCATTGCAAACAGCTCGAGGTAGCCAAAGTTCGAGTTACCAGGTATTCAATTTATCAGGATTCTACCATATCGAGGTCGCCATGTCTTGGTTGGTAGAAAAGTAGTTAGTTGTAAAGGTACCTTCATAGTAGTTAGTCGTGTTTTCTTAGTCTTATTCGATGAGACTGATTTTTATTTTATTTTTTTTTGCCGCTGGGTTTTTTATTTATTTGATTGATTTATTTTTATTTATTTTTTTTATTTTTATTTTTATGATATTTTTTTGTTACATTGATTTTTATTTATTTTTTTTTAGCCGCGCGATTCTCTCTGAGATCGTGAGGTGTGAGAATAAACTTTGGGTTGCTATGTCCTCCTGAAGCTTTATGAATATTGTTTCAAAACAACCCATATATTTGATTCCTTATTTTAGCAATAACTAATATAGGCTTTTACATATTCACCACCAAAGTTAGACGAAGATCATTAAAAACACTAAAAACAAAAACAAAAGTATTTAAAAAAAGTTCCTTACAGAAGAAAAAACCAAAGTTGGAACTAAAAACAAAACAAAAAATACATCTCTTCGGAGATTATGCTTGAAATATCTACAAAAATAGCTCAAATAAACTGACTCGTAACGTTTATCTATATTCTTAGAGTTCTAAATACTAATTGCTTTGCAAGTTAAGTTAGAAATACACAAAAGTATTTGAAAGTATTATTTTTAAGTGTCAAAGTTCTTACTACATAATATGGAGAATAATCGTACCCAACACCCGCTATAATCGACTACTCATTTTTTTTTAAAATAAAAACATGCGAAAAATGATTTTTGCAAAGTTTTTCTTCTGGAAGTAAAGTGTGAAGTCGTCTAAAGTCTATTAAAAGCCCAATTCTGCTGTCTCTCTCTTTTTTTTGTGTTTGTGCTGTTGCATTGGTGATTTCTCTTTTCATGATATATATAAGTAAGGACGCTCGGGGTAGAGGGGGGGGGGGGGGGGGGGGGGTGGGGAAGTGTGGGGTTAAAAATTACCCCCACTATAACTTTTGATAGGCAAGTGGTATAGAGTTGAATCTGGCACAGACATAGACCCTCTTAAGTCATTTCGAAAACAAAGATGAAAATTCACAATATTGTTTTTTTGCTGACGTCAGCCAAAATTAACAACAAATGCCAAAATCAGGCCCCGACTTTTAAAATCTATTAAATTCTATCAGGTTGGCGTTATAGGTTCACTGGCCAGTATGGATATCATTAGGGGACCTTTTCATCCCATTCAGCCTGATGCAACTTGCTACAAGAATGGGACAGAATTTTATTCAATATTTAAAGTCTGTTATTGCTAGCTCCATTACGTTGTGGGTTATGAAGCCTAGAATAGAATTTCGAGAACCTTCATAGAATCAAGCTTGAATCTCAACAGCTTGGTTCAAGAACAGATCTTCTGACATGCAGAAGATCAGAAACAGTTCTTGGATGGAGTCTATTTTGGAGTGGGGTTTTTGTTATTTTTACGACTTCACATGGGTGGCTGTGAGCTGAAAGGGGAGGGGGTGGGATGCGAGGCGATGGGGTGGGATGGGATGGGATGGGAGGGGATGGGATGGGATGGGATGGGATGAGATGGGATGCAATGGGATGGGATGAGATGGGATGCAATGGATGGGATGAGATGGGATGCAATGGGATGGGATGAGCTGGGAGGCAATGGGATACAATGAGATAGACGGGATGGATGAATAGACAGGATGGATGAATAGACAGGATGGATGGATAGACAGGATAGATGGATAGACAGGGTGGATGCCCCCCACAAAAATATATCCATAGGAAGTTCCTCCCACGTAAAATTCTTCCGCCCAGGAAATTACTCCCTGGAAATTCCATCCTCGCTGCGAATTCCCCTCCCGCCCCCCAAAAAAATTCTTAAGATTCCACCTGAAAAATACTCGAACTGTTTAAAAGAAAAATCACTTTCAAGGGTGGTTTGTTTCTTTTTTCAGAGACAGAGAGGAGAGAGTGGCGGACCGAACTTGCCATTTCGTAGTTTATCGTAATCATAATTTATGACTTAAACGGCTACACAACGTTTTTTCAAGGTTTTTCTTAGATTTCATTTTCTTTCCAGGCGTTTTTTAAGGGAGCCTTTATAATCTACAGATTTTTTCCGCATTAGGATTCGAAGGAGATTTCCATCTAATTGAATGGACCACTCGAAAGATGGACTATGAAATCATGTCTAATATTATTATTCGGATAATAATTTCTATGTTATAACCTATTGCACGCACAGAGTAATTCCCTGCCCTACTTCCTAGAATTATTAAATTGATTGCATGTTTTCAACCCTTTCCACATGAGAGCTCAATGAAAATGTCTCCCTCAGGAAGTTATTTTTCAAAGTCTTGAGGAGTAATCTAGGTGGCACAGGTCCCCTACCTCCAAGTGAAGCCACTAGTGTATCGGTAGGAGGCCTGGGCACTAAGTTTTCATTTCATTAAGGATATAATCTACGATTTTAATTTCTAACAAGTAGTAGTATGTCAGCATTAGGTATTTACAGATTTCAAGGGCTCTCCAAAACTTTTCTGATAAGTTTGAGGCTATTAAGTGACGTTTCAAGGGAAGTTCTTGTCCCTGGACCCTAAAGAACTGCGGCTGTCCAACTGACCGATGAGGCTCGGCGAAGCTGTCGAATCCGGGCCCAGATTGAATAACGTAAGTCCGTAGATCAAAGCCTGATTGACCAGCGGGTTCTGCGTTTGTTCGCGGAGGAGCAACGCCAAATCCGCAATACTACCTTCACAGACATCACCTTCGCCGTCGCCGTCTACATCGGCTTGATCGGGATTTGCTACGCCTGGGCAGTTATCAATGGCATTGTTTAGGCCGTCATCGTCATAGTCCATTCGGGTAGCATCATCCAAGACCTAACGTGATCAGATTACTTGTATAGGATTGTTCGATTTCACTTTTGTTATCACTAATAGTGATCAAAACTGTTTATTTGAGATGTATTTTTCTTCATGAAATTCAAATTCTCAGATATTTGTTGCAAATAGTATTGCAGTCATTTTTCTTAATAATTTGTTTTTAATAATGAATCGAGTATGTCAGTAGCCTCATTTTTCACTTCATCAGATGCATTTCAAGCAGCTCTGCTACCTAGTATACTATGTAATTTTTCAATCATTCCATTTGCATTCATGTTTAAGAGTAAAAGCACGAAAAATGATGGTACTGGAAAAACCCCAGCAGAAACGCAAATAACAGTATGAGACTGTGATATGGTACAGTAAATTATAGCACTGGAAATATGGCACTAAAAAAATGTACACTTGGAGTAAAGGCAGCGCTGAATACGGCACTAGAATGAAATACGCTGAAAAAGCGGCTTGCTAAAAGAGTCACCAGGAATAGGCATTGGAATGGAGGTACTGAAAATGACGGTACTGGGAAAAACCCTGCAGAAAAGTAGGTAGGTAGTTTTGACCTTCTGGCACAAAATACAAAATTCCACGTTTTTGTAGATAACAGCTTGAAACTTCTACAATAGGGTTTTCTGATACGCTGAATCAGATGGTGTAATTTTTATTAAGATTCTATGACTTTTAGGGGGTGTTTCCCCCTATTATCTAAAATAAGGCAAATTCTCTCAGGCTCGTAACTTTCGATGGGTAAGACTAAACTTGATGAAACTTACATATTTAAAATCAGCATTAAAATTCAATTTTTTGATGTAGCTATTGGTATAAAAATTCCATTTTTTAGAGAATTGAAACCATATTAATAGCCATTTCAGAGAGGTAATGGAAATGCCACGCTTCCTTGAGCAAAGACTATGCATATTTCACGCCACCGTACACATATATGGCTAACCCACCCCCTAGTGAGAAATTCCAGCAGGGCCCTCGAACATCCAATTCCAACTAGGGCCCCCTAGCAAGCAAATCCAGAGAGGAGAGGGGATTATTATTAGAGATAAATTTAAACAAAATTAAGTGTTATTTCTGAAAGGTTTTAATTGAAATGCTACCCTTTTTTTTAGCCAAATAGTTGATTCGCTTTATTCGTAACGAGATTAGGCCGTGTTTGGTGATTGTAAGTGCGTATCAGCTATAATGAGAGGGGGTGAGTAATTGTTTAGGTTAAGGGTAGGGTAGATTCCTAAAAAGAACATTTTAATGGACAAACTACTTACTCTTCATGAGCTTTCAGTTAAATGTTGAAAGAGGATAGGCGGGAGTAGGGATGAGTTTAAATTATTTCTCTATATAGCTAAAATGTTACATTCTCTGTCTACCAGCACAGAGGTGGAAAAGGCAAGGCAGGTCACTTACTTGCAGTTAAAAGATCTTGTTTTTTTTTTAATTAATTTCTGAACGTTTTTGAATTAATGCATGTTTTCATTTTGGCTCACCGCATATGAATAATTAAAACGGAATTTGCATTTTTTCTTACGAACGTTTTTGTTAGTAATAAACATACGTATCTTAAGAATCAACTTACGTAACGAACTTCTATATATCTGTATTTTTATTAAGTATATGAGGAGTTTCGCCCCCTCGTCATTATCTCGCTCTTTACACTAAAGCTTGAATTTTGTCCCAAATCCTAAAACGAACAGAAATTATCCCGTATATGAAAGGGCTGTTCCCTCTTCAACACCCTGCTCTTTGCGTTAAAGGTTTTACTGTTTTAAAAAGTAGAGTTGAGAGAAAAAGTCAAACCTTAGCGCAAAGAGCAAGGCGTTGAAGAGGGAACAGCCCCTTTCATATACGGGATAATTTCTGTTCGTTTTAGGTTTTGATGTCGCTCCTTACTTTCAGTTAAAAAAAAAATTGTTTTTTTTATTTAATTGTAGAAAAAGCCAAGACAGATAGTCCAAATAAGTGAGCCATGTTAAACATTTGGAGTTTGTGTGACGTTCCTGAATTAGTGATTTCAGCGGTTTTTATGGCTGTCGGTCTGTCTGTCTGTCGGTCCCGCTTTTGTTAGTTTAGGCACTTCCAAATAAGCTAGGACGATGTAATTCGGTAGGCGTATCAGGTACCAGACCAAATTAAATTAATAATAGTCATTTCCCATATTCGGAAAAATTAGATAAAATGAGGTATTTTTAACTTTCGAACGGGTGATCGGACCTTAATGCAATTTGATATTTAGATGGATATTGTGGATTTACAATTAACAATCTCAGAAATCCTGAATTACCATGTTCTTTTTTTTACAACCAAAAGCTGTTAATGAATCTTACAATTAGTGCGTTTCGATTTGGGATTTCAAACTAAAGGTAGCATCATAAACTGATTTTGGTAGAAATGAAACATTTTTTGCATACTATGTGCTTCAAATGTTCTGATTTACAATTAAAATACCATGATCTTCATGGTATTTATGATTTGATTGCTGCACATATATATGTTCCCTTGTACAATTTCTTTGTGTTTTCCTATTTCGAGGAATTTATCATGAGGGAAGAGAATTTTCATGAAGAGGATGCAGGATTTTCTAGCATTATTAAAAAAATGAGAAAATAAATATTTTTTCAGCTGGAAGTAATGAGCAGCATTAAAACTTAAAATGAACATAAAATATTACGTATATAGGGGGGTTCGTCTCCTCCACAATACCTTGCTCTTTACGCTAAAGTATTTTTAGTAATTTCGACTATTTATTCTACGGCCTTTGTGATTCAGGGGTAATTCTTAGAGATTTGGGACAAAATTCAAGCTCTAGCCGGCCATCAGATCCGGTGTGCCGTCGTAATGAATATGGCCATCATGGTATTTCGGGATGCCCGCATTGCCCTTGGCGATGATCTTCAGATCGGTCTCGCCAAAGCCCAGAACCGTGCGCAACAGGTCCGACGCACCCACGCCGCAATTGGCACCAAAGGCAATGGGCTTATGGGGCAGGCGGCCCGCCAGCGCGGTCAGTTGCGGTGAGGTCAGGCCCATCATCGTGCGGCCTGCTGTGTCAAAACTCATCGTGCCGCACCAGGGCATATCGGCCAGCCGGGAACAAATGTATCAGGGTAACGGGAAAGGGAGGAGGCAAGACGATTTAAAAAAGGAATTGGTGAGGGAGTTTTTCTCCGATCCTCGCAAAAGAGTACGAGATGTGGTAGGAAAGAAATTAGACTGATTTTTTTCTCAACAAAATGTTTTACTCAGTTCAAACATCAATGTTATCCCCAGTACAGTAGATTCCTTGGGCCGCTATACACAGATGGAACGTTGTTACCACTCTTAATAGCAGTGCTGGAAGCTTTGAAGCGTTGTGGTCGTTAGAATGTCTATTTTATCAGAAAAATTAAAATTTTTAATGCTAAAAATGAAATGATGGGGCAATCATAACATACTTTGTAAGTAATTAAGGATTTTTGCGACACGCGTTCTTCAGAGCGAAGATAAAATCCAAAAAATCCTGAATATTAGGAATTATGAAAAAGTTTTATGCTTTGACCGTCCCGACATATATTCTTTTTTTTAGTATTTAAAAGAAAATATTCACTATCCCTTTTTTATTCTTCGCCATAGCAGTGTGTTGTGAATTTTACAGAATTTTTTTTTTTCAAGTTACTGCCAATTCAATTTACCAGTAAACTGATTTTAACAAGAGTGATACTAACAGAGGTGTAGCCTCTAAGTGTATCAAAAAGAGAAAGAGGCATAATCTTTGAGAGTCCATAAAGGGCTTAAATTGAATTTGTAACAAAAATGATGATTGTAATAAAAGACATAAGAATCTGGAAAATGTGCCACCAAAGTGAAAAATGGCATGCAGAAGCTTTCCAGTCCTGCAAAACTATCAAAGCTGAATCTCCTTACATTTGTTTACAGGAGAAATGCAAATAAAAATATATGGAGATGCCGAAGCTGTGTGAAAATTCCATTTTTAGTAACTTCAGTAGCCAGGTCCATGTTACTTTGCTCCACCTCCTAACATTAAAAACCAGAATAGATATCAACAATGACAAAGTCCATGTACTCTCTATCTATGCCTAAGAATAAATATCCTTAAATAAACATAAGGCATTTGTAACATAGCAGATACTATAATATAATGGCATGTTAAGAAAGATGCCTTGAATGAATAATTCCACAAGAGCCTATCTACATTTTGACACTGATCCCTCCTTTTTAAGCTTTTACATCGTGAACCAAATGCATTTACTCAATTTATTGATATATTAATTGAAATAAAACAAAATGATATTGTTATTTGGCTTTTAACCCCTACATAGGCGGCCATTAACAAGATATAAGTAAAGTGAAGTAACAAGATATAACTCGAAAAACCTGTCTAAACATGTCTTGTGACCTCACTCCTCCTCCTCCTAGTCTTACGTAGTCTTTTCCTCTGAGACTTTAATTATCTTTAGTCAGTTTTTTATAAGTAAGACAGTCAGCGGGTCATCCTAATATAGGCCTATTATAAAATTTATGTTTTGAATATTACCTCCGTTCTCCCTTTTATTTTTATTTTCCTTTCCTTCATTTTTATTTTCCTTTCGTTTATACAGAATTTAGCCCTACTTATCTTACTAATCAAAATCTGAATAGGTACAGAGAAAGTTTCTTTTAAATATGAAACATAGGGTTTTTCAGCTCAGGTAATGCTGGTTACGTAATTCTTAAGGAACCGCAAACCAGGAGATAGTCTTACAGAAATATCAAATAATCAGTCGTGATTATTTTCAACAACATTGGGGGGAGTTGGAGGGGGAAATCTTGGAAAAACCCTTGGAGTGTAGGAATCGGGATGAAACTTGGTGGATAGAATAAACAAATGTTCTTGATACGTGATTGACAGAATCGTACTGGATTAACTCTCTTTGGGGGAGTTGGGGGGAGGGGTTCAGTGATTTGGCGAGTTTTGTGCTTCTGGACATGCTAGGACGACGAAAATTGATAGGCGTATCAGGGAACTGCACAATTTGACTTGATAAAGTCGTTTTCCCAGATTCGACCATCTGGAGGGCTGGACAGGAATCCAAAACAGGTCAAAACCCAGGATCCGCCTTGAATACACCGCATTTCAAATAAGCCGAAAGGAAACAAAAAGTGTAGATAGAAAACCCAAGGCAACGGTAGTCAATGCCTCTCAGCACTTTCTATTTTGAGCTTCCATGTTCATAAGTAGTTAACCAATAAAGAATAGTGAGTCTACAGTCAGAACTTGCTTGAAGCATTTGCAAAGAGACAAAAGTGATTTTCCATTCAGACATGATAAAAAACAAGAAAATATTGGCTCCGGACAATCCGGGTGCAGGGTTTTTTAGCATTTTCTTTTAAAAAAAAATGAAAAAATAAATATGAAATTTTTTTTCAACTGAAAGTAAGGAGCAGGACTAACACTTAAAATGAACAGAAAATATTACGCATATAAGGGGTTCACCTCCGCCTAATACCTTGCTCTTTACGCTAAAGTAATTTTATTAATTTCAACTATTTATTCTACGGCCTTTGTGATTCAGTGATAATTCTTAAGGAATTGTGACAAATTTAAGCTTTAGTGTAAAGAGCGAGGGATTGACGTATATGACTTTGGATGTGAAGGAAGATTTGTTTTGTGATAAGAATTAGCGCCAGTACTAAAAGGATTAAAAGATAAGAAGGCTTCAGGTGCTGATAGTGTAGTAAATGAGTTTCTTAAATATGGTGGCTCTGAGGTTAGAAATAAGGTACTGAAGACTATGAATATCATTTTTGAAAAAGGGGAAGAACCTAATGATTTCAGAAAAACTTTAATTGAACCACTGTATAAGAAAGGTGATAAGAATGAATGTGGTAATTATCGATGCATTAGTCTGGTATGTAGCAAATTGTCTGATGGAGATGGTAACAACTTGATGAATTTTGCTTGCAACTACAGGAACAAATAGCCTAGACAGGTCCCTGGTAGAAATACAGTGTTTTTATTAGAAGGTTTTAATTCTCAGGTAAGCAGAAATTGGGATGGATGGTGTCATAGTCTAGGTTATTTTGGCATAGAAAAGAAATTAGTAATGGCTATAGGCTAGGCTAGATTGTTGAAGTTCTGAAGGTAGAACTTAACAGGTAGAACCTATAACAAAAATTATTTAAGTGATAGACCATATAAAAATCTCTCGGACCTGGAACATAACGCTTTGCCAACTCAGCTACTTCGGCTTGAATACATTTACCTTTTTTAGTTTTTTTTTTATTTTTATCTTTTTTTCAGTTTTCTTTTTCTCCTTTATTTGTCAGTTTGTTTCCTTTTTTTAGATTTTTTTCTTTTTCAGTTTTTAGTTTTTTTAGTTTTTTTATTAGTTTTAGTTTTTTTTTCTTTTTAGTTTTATTGTAGTTTTTACCTTTTTTTAGTTTTTTTTAGTTTTTTTTACTTTTTTAGTTTTTAGGTTTTTACCATAGGCAGCACAATAGTGCTGCCCTAAGTAAAGAGTGATGTTGGGACAGCTTATTATATTCTAGTCTTAGACCAGGGTGCTTAATATCGAAGGAGTTCTCGTAGAAACTTCAAAAAGGACTCATTTAATTGGACATTGAAACGACTAGTGCTCTTTTTAATAGTTGAAAATAATCAGAGGGTAACTACCCCCCTCCCATGGCCACCATTTCCCCAAAAACTTTCAATCAAAATTTTGAGATAGCCATTTTGTTCAAAATAGTTTAAAGGTCCGGAAATTAATATGTAATTTTGGTCATAGTGAACTAAAGTTAGTAAGCAATCGTTGTGATTAGATTTTAAATAAAAAACAAAACATAAAAATTAACTTAAATTATATTATAATGAACTAGGAAATATATGTAACAAAATATTAAAACATAACAAAATAATGTAAATATGCTGGATAAAAAAACGTTAATTCAGTTTTTAACAAAAAAATCGTTGATGTTCGGCTACCATGAGTGCATCTGAATGTAGCCAAACTGGCTGGTTAAATGGTCGACTCCCTCGGTAAGTGGTTAACCAAAGCCGACGAGCAGGCGCAGAGTATCTGGTGTAAGGAAATGAAAGGCTCGGCTGTGGCTGGTTTTCAGCTGGCTGTACGTGCTGGTCCGATCTGCGAAGAACCCGTCCGGAATGTCATGGTGGTACTGGAGGGTGTAGAAGTGGCTGTGGCTCAACAAGGCCATGACGAGACATATCGACCAGCGAAACCCTTATCGGGTGGAATGGTTGTGTCTGCCCTTCGTTCTGGTACTCGTTGTGCGCTGCTGACACGACCGGCCCGTCTCATGGAAGGTCTCGGAGCGAATGGTCAGCCTGTTGCTGACCATTACCTCGGTAAGGTAAAGTTGGAGCCCCAGCACAACATCAATATCAAAGGAGATAATGAAGATAAAATTGGAAACTTTTTCATGAGCTTAACATAGTCTCTGGAAACGAACCTATGGTGAGAGCTACATTGCCTTCCATGAGGATACCTCTCTCAGGGAATTATGTTGCTACAAATGTCCCTATAGACAATCAGATCAAGCTCCACAATTCCGAGAACCTCTACGTAGCCACCCCACCCCCTGGTCAAGTTTTCATTTCTGACATTTTTTTGGATTTTGATTACTTCAGACAATTTAGCAATGGCCTTTGCTTTAGCTGCCCGTATTGGTTTTGTCGCAACTGATGGTTCAGGTTGTCAATTTACATATCTTATCTCCTTTGATGGTTTAGGTATTGTTCGTCAAAATTGTCATTTATAACTGTAATTGCAAATTTTTGTTTTTTGGGCCTTCCTACAGACATTACATGCATTGTAATTTATACTACATGATATCATTAGCAAAAATCAAATTAATGCTCTTAATGAATCCATTACACCAAAACTATTTGCAGCTTTAGATCGTTGTCAGCTAAGCATTAGAGACTCCGGTTACATTCTTAATGTGGTGGTAGAAGTGCTTGGTCTGAGCAGCGATGGTTTCCCTATTAATAAATCATCGATTCAGTGAATTCGTACTGAAACTAGGAAATTAAGGGTAGAAGCAATCAAATCTGACTTCCAAAACAGTGTACCCGACGTAGTCACAGTTCATTGGGATGGGAAAGTATTACCCGGACTGGATGTACGAAGTTCAAAAGAAGAATGCTTGCGTTAGACAGCTGCAAGAACATATTTATCGGAACAGCACTTTGCCTGTTCGATCTCATTCTCATGTCTTCCGATTGCACCATGTAAGTCATTTTACTTTTTTCTTTCTGTTATGTTGCTTTGGCTCTTTCGTGCTTTTTCTTTTGATTTTGTTGTCTATTCTTTGCTTTTGTTGATTTTTCTTATTTTGTTTTCACAAAAAATGAGCTAAAACACAGGCCATGAAACTGCTTAAAAAAACTTAGCTTTCAACTTCTTTACCCTCCAAGGAAACGCTTTCATTGTGTGGTTGATTTCCGCAAGATAACTCGTAATCTGTATTTCGATCTCACCCTCACTAACGCAAGATCTGCATTCTGAACTAAGTAGGTGAAAAGGAACTTTAATTTTGTTGAATAGCGTGTCATACTCAGACATGAATAACTGACGATCAACGTGACTCCAGTCTTGAACATAAAATCGCTTTTCCTCTTGTGGGGTTTTGCTTTTGACATTGCACTCAATTGTCACTCAAATAGGTAAGTGGTTGGAATAGCAGCCTTCACGAACTACAGCGGCTTGATCGGGATATTATTCAGGGGGGGGGGGGGTCTCAGGGGGTGATTTTTGCTAGGGGTATTTTGCAGGGGTATCTTTTGAGGGGTAAAGACCTGCCATTGAACTAATAACATTTGTTAATTTTTCTTTGAAATAATTGCTCTGAGCAGCAAAGCACCGTATAAGTTGCAGACTTCCGTATAGGTTCTGAAGAATTGCTTAAAGGCTGAAATTCAACAGACGGAAGAAATGGCAAGGTTAAGACTGTGTGAACTACAGCGAATGTAAAGTACCTTTGGATACCGTTTTTTCGCACCCTGTAGAATATCCAACTACTGGACTGAAGATAACTGGCTATAGCTTTGAAAAACATGCGAGTTGAAAAAAAACTCGAGTTTTGAAAATAATACGAGTTTTGAAAAAAAGTGGGTGTTTTTTTAAATATTTCGGCAGCTATTGTAGTAATTTAAGATCAATAGAAAGCTTACCAAGCTGTTTCGCTTCATGAAATAGCTTGCATGACATCTACGTTTTTTGTTTGTCATCTTGGTTGAAGATTCAAGATTCAGTCAATAAAAAAAGATATCGTTTGTCGTCTGGTGTTATACGCAATCATCCTTTCCCACTGTTATGTATACAAATCCATTTCCACTTCCCATTACCTTGTTTTTTTTTATTGTCTCATATGGAAAAATTCTCGAAAAACCTAATTGCCAGCTAAACTTAATTTCCATTGACCTTCCAAAAGCATTTGACCTTGTTAACCATAATATTTTGGTTGAAAATATTTGGTAACTGATTTCAATATTAATCCTTTCCTGGTTAAATTGGTTGCCACCTTTTTATCAAATAGATTACAGGTAGTCAAACGTCGCCACGACCGCCAGTTCCTGCGGTCGGTAGTCCCAAATCAACTGCGCCGCACCGAATTCCTGCTGATAGGAGTTGCGCACCTTTTCAAATCGCGCACGCAAATCCTTGTCAGCGTCATAAGTTTGCAGCGTGCGCGGCGGTTGCCGAGACATATCGGCCTGCAGTTGCTGGAGCGTCTGGGCTAACTCCACATGCTCCTCACGGGTCGCCACCACGGCCAGCTGACGACGATCCCGCACTTCGGAAACCTGAGCCTGAGGGAGAAGTTCTCGTATCGTGTGGTAACGAACTGCTAGTATAGCGACTCGTGCTAATAGTAACTGAAACCAAAAAAAGGAAATGTGATAACCATATATACACATAGCCTCAATTTTCGGATTTTAAAGTTTCATATAGCTACTTCGCTTTTCCCTACAAACCAGGCCTTGGAGAAAACGTAAACGAATTGGGAAGGGTAAAACTTGCGGCAATCTAGAAAGTGGAGCGCATAGAATTCCTTGCTGATGTGGTAAGCTCTGCAATTTTGGAATGTTTGATTGAGCACCGCAATTCCATAAATTTGTTGTTTCTCTAGTTGGAATAACTGTTATTGCCAGAAAATATACAACTTTTTCTCTCATTAGGGCATGATTTTTGACAACTTTCCTCTAATCTAGGCACAAAAATCCATTCAGTAATTATATATGAGTTTCTAGTGGAACCTTACATGGACAAAAAAGCGCTAGAGAAGATTGTAGGTGATGTACGTGCACAGAATTCTATATTTTCAGACAAGTCATTTCTTGATAATCTATCTGTTCCAAACTCCATTATTGGAAGAGAATCTGAATCAAAAAAACTGGTGTACAACATTTCCGGGAAGATCAACCCCTCGCACTCGATACTAGCTGAAGGATTATGACTAGAAAGAATTCTTGGTTTATCTAAATCGCTTAGGTTCATCAGCTTAATATAACGGATGGGCTATGCAAGGGATCCATGGCGTCCTTCTAGGTCTAGCTGTATTAAAACCCAAGTAAAAACAGACGAATTTCTTCAAAATATGTCTGAAGAAGCTTTTTAGCGTTGGTGACCAAAATCCTACCAAAAAGTACTGATTCTTAGGATTTTAGTCAAAATCCTCAAAACTTGCTATCCTAAGGGTTTTATAGTTCCCGGGAATAATAGGGATTCCCAGGATCCCAGTTTCCTAAGAATCCCAGTTTCCTAAGGACAAACAGTTCTCTGATCCGATAGTAACTATTATCAAAGCTCACTGTCCTGAGGATCTTAAGGATGACAAGATCCTATTTTCTTAAGGATCTGAGTTTCTTAAGCATAAGTAGTTTCCGAAGGGATCTTATAGTAAGCAGTATAAATGAATGTTTCATCTAGTAATAATGAAACATTCTATCTAATAATGAATACGTCTGAGGCAAAACACAAATCTGCCATTCTTTATTTCTACCGACGTTGAAATGCTTGCTTCTCTCAGACCTTACATCGCAAAAATCTAGTAAGAGTATGCTCGAGAGTAATGTGTATGTAAAAGAACTTTGGTTCCATACATTTTGCAGTAACTTTGATCCCTAGATCTCTAGATCCCTAGATCCCTAGATCCCTAGCTCCCTAGATTTCTGGATCCCTAGATTCCTAGATTCCTAGATTTGTAGATTCCTAAATACCCAAATTACTAGATCCCTAGTTTTTGTTGTTCTTCCTGTACTTATTTGGCTATTTGTAGATTGATTTTAGAGTTGACTACACTGATGTAGCTTCCGACTTCCATTTAGCTGCCTGTATCAGCAGCTTGCTGATTGCATTTGTTTATAATAGTTTGTGTTCATTGCAAGCTTGACTTGACTATTTATTTTGATTCTTTTCGTCTTAAATTTCATTTATTTATTTATGCCAGTGTCTTGTCGTTTTAGATTTGACTTTTTACATGACTTTATCTCTGCCTTTTCCAGGTTTTAATATTGTTTGAAATTTTGACAAACCAACATTTTACCTTATTTTTCAGTTACCAGTTGCTTTTTCTCTGCCTTTAGTTCTGAAAACGCAATTCCTGTTATTTGACTAGAATTCTGAGCCATATCAATGTTTTTTTTTTAAATTTAGGAAATGTACTTGCATATCTTTAAAACCTTGTAAATTGAGGTGTAGCAAAGTTATGAATCTGAATACGATTTTGTTGTACTTCATTCATGCAGAAGATCTATTTTGGAAGGTTTCACTTTTATAACACATATTTTTAAAGGTCAGGGATGGTGGACATTGTTCACAAGCATATCTAAATATATGCATGTACAATATGGTATTCAAAGAGAAAAGCTACATTTTTGATGTTTTGAGAAAATTCAGATTACTCTCACAAAAGACACCTTTTTTTAATTACATTTCAATGTTATCTTTTTCGTATTAAAGTTGATTGAGCTATAGAGGTTGGTTATGCTCTAATTAAACTGTGAAAATTATTGATGCCATTTTTTACATCTGGGATAAGCTACTCTGTTTCATTGAAATTAAGGTTAACCTTACCATCCAATAACCTTACCAAAATATTCTTTACCTAACCTAAAAAACTTGTCTAAATATAGAGCCCTTATTATATATTTCCCATAATCAGTTTTGTTTGTGTCTGTACACTGTATCTAAAATAAGAAAAAAAGGTATTATCTTTGAGGGTCTTTAAACGGCTTAAAATTGAATTTGCAAGCAAAACAATTATTCTATTTGGAAAGTACATGAAAAAGACATTGAGTGGTATATTCACTTTATTTGTGAGCTACTCAATATTTACTGGTTAATTTCCTGATTATTTCACCCTGCGCAAGCGGCAGCGCCATCCGCACCATCAATGAAGGCGGGAGTGTGGTTTGCCAGCCTACGCCGGGCACGATCAGCGAAGTCACCGTGGGCGCGGGTCTGACCGGCGGCGGCGATGGCGGCATCGTCAACGTCGCCGTACAAACCGGTGGCATTGGTGCCCAAGCGATCAATGCGACGGAAGTCCAGCGTCGCGTCATTGGTGGCTGCCCGAGTGGTCAATTCCTGCAGGGCGTGAATGTCGATGGAACGGTGACCTGTGGTGTCGATCAATCCGGTAAGGAAAATACACCCAACTGCATGAATGCACAATACTTGTTGCAAATCATTTCTTTTAGTCTTGATAAAGGTTGTCCTTTTCGCCCAACCGTCTAGTGCTAGAGAAAAGGCAGGTTGTCCCCGTTGAGGTGGTAGGATGTCATAAGAAAAGATTTAAAGGAAATGGGAACTTCCTGGGATGGTGTAAAGAGCGGATCGTTGAACAGACTGGGATGGAGGAGGACCATACGTGGCTGTGCCGGCCTAAGGCGGCTTTGTGCTGGAGTGAATTGTTAGTACCAGCCAACTATCCATAAAACATAACATCAACAAAAGGTAAAAAAAAGTAAATTGCTCAAAATCAATTAAGGGATTTTTGACAGAAATTGCTTCAGGTATCATAATTGGCTTAAAAAATTGGAATCTTTTTTCTTCGTTAAATTTCAGTCTTTAGAAGGGCCTTTGAGCATGAACTATGTTCTTATTCTTTAAAAAAGTAAAGCATTCTTACCTTTTGTGGATGTAGCACACAGCCACGACTGCATCAACACAGTAAAGAATACTGTTGATTACCAACAAGACCCGACGTCACAAAATATGTTTAGACATGATTTTCCTAATTATTTCTTGTCACCTCGCCAAAAAAGCCGTCTATGTAGCAATCAAAAGCAAATCCACTATATTATTTTGTTTTGTTTCAGTTAATATATCAATAAATTTAGTAAATGCATCCTGGCCACTATGTAAAAGTTGCATACAATAGTCTAATTCTGGAGACTCATTTCTCATTAAACTACTTAGCATTCTTTGAGACAATATGTTCCTTTGTTTTCCTTTGAAATGCTTGATATAGAAAAGTGTCGTCATTTGCCTTATTTTCGAAAAAAGGGGGAAACACGCCCTAAAAGTCACAGAATCTTGATGAAATCGTACAATCAGATTCAGCGTATCAGAGAAACCAACTGTATAGATTTCAAGCTCTTATCTGCAAAAATGTGGATATTTTGCATTTTTTTTACCAGAAAAAGATCAGGGATGCGTGTTTGTTTTTTTTTGTTTCTGTTTTTTCCCCAGAGGTTATTGTATCACCCAACGGTCCAAGCATTTCTGGAAAGGACTCATTCGAACGGAAACTAAAAGTTCTAGTGTCATCAATATCAATGATACCAATGTCAATGGTATCATGATGATATCAATGCTATCATTAATCAAATGAAATCTACTTCTATTATAAAATCACTAAATAATAAACATCGAAAAATGAGAATGAAGGTGAGTTTTCAATTCAAGAGCTACCAGAGGAATCTGTCCTCTTCTCTTTAGAAACTGTTAAAAGGAATAGTAAATGAATCGTCAAACGGAAATACTGTCCAAATATTTTATAAATTATTGATGACCCCCCCCCCCCCCCCCCCCCCCCCCCACCCCTATTCAAGGACAGGTGTAAAGAAAATGCGTCAAGTATCAACAGATATATGAACTAGCAGAAGGCTAAGTAAAATGACAATAGCGTGACATAATTGAAATAGAAACACATCTATTTGCGCTAACTCTCATTTTAGCCAATGTTTTTGAGAAGACAATAGCATTAAAACGAAAAGTCAGAGTTTCCAGTAAAACCTATGAGATCATGGATTATTTCGCCTTTTTTGTAACATTACTCTCTGCAGAGTTTTTGCGAAATATAAGCTTAATACAAGTGATGGTAGAGAACAGGGGGCAGAAGAGGCCATGCCCCTCCAAAGATCTGCCAAATCTCAATTATTTTCGTGACCAATTGAAATTGATTGCGACAGACATTGTGTCACATTTACAGCAAGGTATGCATATCAAAAACACCCCTTTCTACACAATGACCAAAGGTACCTTAGTGGAATGTGAAAAAACAAGATTGAACCCAACCTACTTGCCCCCCCCCCCCCCCCCCCCCCCCCCCCCCCCCCCCCCCCCCTTTCCCCAAAACTTGGACAAAAACTACCAAACCTTCTCGCTTATATATATGTATATTGATTTTTTATCTATTAGACGCACCTGCTTGCTAAATTGTATCAATTTTCTAACAGGAGCAAGACATTGCTCTGTCTTGATTCTCAAATGGCTTTGTAAGACACAGACACTTTATTGTACATACATGTTTTTCGTCCAATTGGGGATTGGCAACATAAATACTGAGAAATTCACCATAAGTATATCATCAACATAAAAAATACATCACTGCATGAAAGCCAAAACTTTTAATCTATGAATCTAGATCCCTCGAGAGGATGGGGTTTAAAAGTTTCAAAACACAGATGTCATTGTAGAATGTGCGGGAGTTGTACTCTGGGTGTTCGCTGATTGATGCTACACCAACAACCTGTTCATCACCATCTGTGGTGCTAAGGACATGGTCACCAGCAACAACTGTGATTCCGGATGGAACTTGGCTAGAAAATTAAAGAAAAAAGTTAGGACTCAAGCTCTGGGGACCGATGCACCTAAAATAAGTAACCCTAAGAATAATCTCTGTGGTCCTATTTAGATAGAATCAGTGTTTAATGGAAAAAAAATTGGGCTTTGTAGTGCGTGCAGAGCCTGGTTGTACTCGGGTGGGGATTGGTGAGTAGAATCTGAATATATTTTAAGTGTAATTATGCTTAATATTTATTCATATTCTGTTTTTTTTTCGAAAATAACAGCCATTGGGCCCTTTGGAGGGTTGCCAAAGCTTTTTGGGACTAAAGTGTCAAATTAAGCAAAAAAGGGACACTTTTAGTGTCCTCCTAGAAAATTGGTCAATATACTTTAAAAGTTGACAAAAAAAGGGTTTTAATGGTTTTCTCGCAACTCCAGTAACGTTTTCCAAGAATTTCGGTTTCCCCCTCCAACTCCCTTCAATGTCACCGGATCTGGTCGAGATTTAAAATGGGAGTTTTAAAGCACAAGATCCCTCTAGATATCAAATTTTACTAAGATCTGATCACCCGTTCGTAAGTTACAAATACCTCATTTTTTCTAATTTTTCCGAATTACTCCCCCCTCCCCCAACTCCACCAAAGAGAGCGGATCCAGTCCAGTTTTGTCAATCGCGTATCTTGGACTTGTGCTTATTCTTCCCACCAAGTTTCATCCTGTAGGTCTTATCAGCAGATTCCTTTGGTCTTTTTTAATTGCTTTCTATGGTTTTTTCAAGGTCATTATAACATTATTCAGGTTAGAATCCCAGCTTAAAGCTTCACCAGACAGTGGTTTAAAGTAAATTAAAAGCCTTTTTCAGATGAAAGCACTATAAGGAGAATTTTTCAAGGGGATTCGTCCGGGTGAAATTTTAAATTTTAAGGGAGATTTTCAGACAGGATTGAATTATCCTTGGGTAATTTTAGCGGGATGGGTAGTTTACATTAGAGAGCTTTTCAAGACGAAGGGTATTCAGGTGAGACTTACAGAGAATGTTCGGGGGAATTTTGAACTAAATCAAAACACATTATGTGTATACGGATTGTCAAGAGCGTGGAACACAGGAATAACTGAGTGTATTAATTCGGAAAATTCAGGAAATAATAAGAGAGATGATTAAAAAGTCAATATTTGTATTCTATCAATACTTTAACAACTACCGCCACTACTACTACCACAGTACTCCGTTTACAGTATTCAGGGGAAATCTAAACTAAATCCAAAGACGCTATGTGCATGTTATAATCCAAATCATTTCATTATTATCATTAATATGGGGAATCTGTAGAAACCGTGGCGCCAACTGCTCACGTACAAAACACGCTACGCAGCCACCTTTCTTACCTAACACATGATTCTGATGTCGGCTTTTCTGAAACTTTTCTATTCATCTATACCATGGCGGCCAATGCTTTTACTAATTTCGAATCAAGCCAAATTAAAAATTGACCGTATCTTTTTCATTGAGTATTAGAAATAGTTGGTTACGCTAATTGTCTATTAAAACTCGAGTGAAAAAGCGCATAGATTTTTAGATTAATTAAATATAAAAAACAAGTTTTTTCAACAGAAAGTATGGAGCAACATAAACTTAAAACAAACAGAAACTATTACGTATATGAGGGAGTTCACCTCCCCCCTCGTAAATATCTCGCTCTTTACGCTAAAGTTCGAATTTTATTCCTAAATCACAAATTCCGTTTAATTATAATAAATAGCTCTTTTGAAAGTACAAAAAACTTTAGCGTAAAGAGCGAGGTAATGATGAGGGGGCGAAATTATAATTACAAAATATATTTTACCCTCATGTACGTAATAAAAAATATACAAATATAGAAGTTAATTACGTAAGTTACTTATATTATACTACTAACAAAAACATTCGTAAAAGATTGGTAATATGAAATATATGACATATGTATATGAAAGGGGTTGTTCCCTCCTCTACGCCTCGCTATTTACGCTAAAAAAAATTTTTATTGTTTTAAAAAGTAGAGTTGTGAGAAAGAGTCAAACTTTAGCGTAGTGAGAGAGGCGTTGAGGAGGGGACAACCCCTTTCATATACGGAATAATTTCTGTTCGAACATGTCAAGAATCAATATGGATTATTCTTGTAAAAGATTCTGTCAATATCATAATATTTTGAGTTCCTCTTGTTCAACAACAATAAGAGCACTGTGAACATTAAACCATGGAAAGCTCTTAAGACAGAGAAGAATAAAACCCAAACACGATATACTTGAAACACAGGAAATGCATCAATTAAAACCTTATTGCCCCTGACGATACAGGAAAATCCAGGTCTTTTTCTGTACATGCATATATCCCGTCCCTATCGTAAGAAATATTGGTGATGTATGACTTATTTTGTTGCTGTGGTTTAAGGGTGCCGGTTTTTGACTATAGCTGAGTTTGTAGTCATCTTCTGTAATTATTTTCTTTTCCATTGTATCACGTATTATAATGTTAATTTGTTATGCAGCGAAATTAGTATGAAAATCAAAAGAACTTGAACTAGTATAGGAACTGATTGGGTATAGTTAGGGAATAGGTGGAGTCTATTTAGAGAATAGGTCGGATCTAGTTATGGAAAAGGTGGGGTATTGTTAGGGAACAGGTAGGGTCTAGTTAGGAAATTAACGGATTTTTTCTATTTTTTCCGAATTAACGGGCTTGGTTAATACCAAGTGCCATAAAAATGCTGTTAAGTTTGGATAGGCAAATGCATAATTATCTAGCAATAGAGCTGGTTTATCTATGCTTCCCGCAAATCAAGCTCCTCCCTTTCCCTCTCCTAATGGTTTCAGCCCTCTTAAATATAGTCTGGCGTAGCTTCCTTCCACTCCTTTCGGATGGGAGCTTGAAATTACGGCTTTTGAACGCTTATCAAATAAAAAAAAACAAGTTTTTTTTAACTGAAAATGTTGTGCCCTTTTGGCAAAACTGGCTCTTTCGTCTTTAGCCCGAAAAACCTACACCACTCCAAATCAAACCACAACCAAAAAACAACAAATACCATAAATACTTATATTTTTGTTTCTATATTTAAATTTGTGATTTGCTGGTGCTAGATGTTATTTTCTGTTTGTCCTTTTTTTCTTAAGAGATGATGGCGATTTTTCTTTATCATTTTCCCAAGCTTGGCGGTTTCGTATGTGAAACAGGAGGCGTTGTATTACTCCCCCCTGACTCCCTAAATCCTATAAGACCTACAATTTTGTAGGTTTAGGACACCATTAGATGAAAATGTCTGAAGAGAGTACTTTTCCGCTTTACAATACTTTTTTCTTTTCTTTTTTTTTTCTTTTTTTTCATGTAAAAGAGTGAGTTTCAACAGCGAAGAGGTAACCCTGGCAATGTACCATTCAAAGGGAAAAAAAAATCAAAATAATGATTTTCCAGTCCAAGTATAGCAGTTCTGGAGACAGCCCATACAAAAACATTCAGAGAAAAAGACTTACATCTCTGCTGCTTGACACACTTTGGGGAAACATTTTGTCCGTGTTTGAATTTCACAGAAGGGTGAATTATGTGAAACTTCTATTATCCCCTGGACATGGTGGGCGCAAAGCTGTGATTTTTAAAAGTTGTATACAACAAGATATTTTGGAGAACTCATAATAGAAAGGAGCCTTATGACTTCCTCATTTATACCTCGTTTCCTGGTATCAGCTGATAAACAGATCTCGTGTAACATCAAATCTTTATGTTCTTTATTCTAGTGCAACAACTGCCTCCAAAACAGCACCGACAAGGAAGGTATCAGGATTTTATTTTTGTGAAGTTTGCGCTGGACTAGCATAGCGCAGAGATATTTTACTTTACTCAGATACGAAGTGTCAATCATGTTATTTCAAGGTTTCTCTCATGGGAAAATTTGAATTTCCAGAGATTTAAGGTCAGCCAGACATCAGTGCAAGCGATGCGGTTTTTAAACTTCCTTGCCCGCAAAATTTGGGAGGCACAGAAAGAGTCGACGGAGGATTAGTCTTTGACCAAAATCTTACCTCATATGGACTACGGTGAATTGGGTGTCATTTTAATGCTTGGAAGAGCATATCAAAGCGAAGGCTCATCATTGCATTTTGAATGATGATACAAAATGACTGATCAAACTTGAAATTTTGCATATTTATTTTAATATTTAACTTCTAGTTTGAACCATCTTTTAAAATTTCCTTGTACATGGTTGGAATTTGAAACCGTATATTATGCTTTTTTCTTTGATATTAGCATTTTTGAAAAGATGAATTTAAGCTTATTGACTTTCTAAAAAAAATAATCTTAAGGCCCTTTTTTGTATTGATTCAAGTCAGTCACTCTTTTCCTTGTGGAACCTTCCCGTAGCGGAAGGAACAGTCCGCATCGGACCATCATGGACATGAGACCTATTGTCTTTAGAGTTACGGTCTTGCCTCCAGTGTTGGGGCCGGAAATGATGATGGAACGTGTCGATGCGTCCCAGGAAATGTCGCTTGGCACGACGGTGTGCTGATTCAGGATCAATTCCGGGTTTCGCGCTTCTTTCAGGTTCACGGTGCCATCTGAATTCATGGGGCATAGTCTGGCATCCATGACTTTTGCCCGACGTGCCTTGGCGTGGATCCGATCCGTATCCTTTACCTTTTTATTGAAATATTAACTGTAAGGGAATTTTCTCTAATCCATTGAATACTTGGATTATTATTGTGTTCTTCTTCTTTAAGCATATAAACTGGACTATGTGGAACTTCTCTTGTTTTTTTCTTATTTTTAAGTATATTCAGATGTCAACATTCCGTTCTTTTTCTACACTTTCTCTGCCAGTTATATCTCGAATGGATTGTCGATTTTTATCAACATCCTTTTTATGAATTTTTATTTGATTATTAAAATCACTTTTTACTTTATTGGGTTAATGTCGAACAGAGACCGACGGGAACGCTGTTTATAAATTTGCATGATTTTATCTAAATTTTGAATAAAGCATGAGTACTTTTTCATGTACAATATCTTGAAATTAAAAGTCGAATAGTTCTTACCAATCGTTTGGCCAATGCAGCCTTCATAGGACTGTGATTATAATAGAGAATTGTATTATATTTCACTAATCTCTTCTCTACATGTGGGTTATGAAATTCACTACCTTGATCCGTTTGAATTCTTCTTTAACAATCTTGGTGAAGAATACTTGGGGCTTTACTTCAAGTATAAATCGCTGCGTTACAAGTTCGACGACGAAGGCGTGTCGATGTCGTGGGGTGTATTGTTCAAGCGTGAGGTGTACCTGACGTATCGGCGGATCCAGGACATCCATGTTTCGCGGGGGATTATCCAGCGGCAGTTCGGGCTGGCGACGGTGTCGGTGCAGACGGCGTCGGGCTCGATCGGCGCGCAGATGACGCTCGACGGCATCGGCGACCCGGAGGGGCTGCGAGATTATCTTTACTCTAAGATGCGCGGCAGCAAGGGTGAATAGTAAAATTTTTCTCCAAATAGACACAGCTTCATTTTTAGAAATTTTGAGAATATTTAGTTGCCTTTGAAAAAGCTCTGCTTGTGACTTTTCCGGTTCAATACCTTCTAACTGCTTCATCAAATCAAATCGAGCTTGTTCTTTAGAAACTTCAAATCCCCTTTTTTCTGCCCGGTCTGCAACATTCAAAATCCATTGACAAATGAGATTCATAAAAGATTTTGGAAACCAGTCGGATGTGGAGCGATTCGCAAAAAGATCCAAATTCCCCTGGGAAAGGCCACCGTCTCCAGAAGAAATCATAGGCATTACATCTGAGATGCTGAAAGCTTCAGTCCGTGACTGCATGACAGTTTGGGTTGAGCTCTAACCCAGATACGGAACGACTAGAAAGTGCCCAGTTACTGGACAAAAGGAACCAGTATTAAGCTCTTCAAAAAAGGATGACGCGCTTGTTTGTAACAACTGGAGAGGCATTAATATAATGTTGATACCTAGTGAACTTATGCCATTTATTATACTACAGCACCTGCAGCAGAAACTGGACCAACAACTTCGTGACGAGGTATCAACGAGGGGGAAAACCTCCTCATATACGAAATAAAAATGTACGAATGTAGAAGTTTGTTACACAAGTTAATTCGTAAGTTACGCATATTTTTTTATTAATAAAACGTTCGTAAAAAATTAAAAGTTCTAGTTGCCCTTTTAAGTAGCCAAAAGATTAGAAGGCAACTAGGCCTCCTCTCCCAGCCCTTTTTTCTCAAATCGTCCGATCAAAACTAAGAGAAAACCATTTAGCAAAAAAAAAAAAAAAAAAAAAATATGCAGATTTCGTTTTTTGCAACTGGTGCAGCTTCGGCTTTTGGTTCTGCTTTTGGAGCAGCATCTTTACCTTCAGCTTTAGCAGATTTTTCAGCTTTTCTTTCAGCTAATCCACCTGCGATTGCATCTGTTACATGTGTTAAAATCTTATCGATTGATTTTGAAGCATCGTCGTTTGCTGGTATAACATAATCAACCTGACGTGGGTCAGAGTTAGTATCAACCATTGCAAAGATTGGAATGTTTAATTTTTGTGCTTCTTTAATCGCGATATGCTCACGCTTAATATCTACAACAGTATAGTTGCCACATTCTTTCGCTTTACTGGTTTTGCTTTTCATTCATTAGATTTTTCTGAGAGGGTTCACTAACATGGTTAATTCAAGGTCTTGAGATATAAATTTTCTTCTTTAATCTTCCCTAAATTGGTATCATTTCCCCATACATACGACGATCCCATAAATATCTGTATTTATCATTGCTATGTATACATAATTTCTTATATAAAACTAGATGCTAACATCTTATATCTATTATTAATATCTAGATAATAATTGGTATAAATATTTAAACTTTTGTAAAATTTATCCTCAGGCGCAAGAGAGGCCAAAACCAACACTGGTTAGGGTTTCCGGAACAAAGTAGACGCCAAGAAGAGAATGTTACAATAACGTTAAATGAGCAGGATTAAAAGTAAATTTTTCAACTGTTCAAACCCTAAAATTTCAATTACTATTAAGCTTTGTGGGAATGTAATAAGTAAAATGCAATAATACAAGCTCTTATTTTTTTTTCCACTATATAAGTCTTTAAAAAAAAAATCAAAGAGAGAAATAAAGCGAAACATCATCGAAAAAACGATGGACACTGTATATGTGTCCGAAATATTCAGTTAAAATTTTATATTTGTTTCACTGTCTATTAAAAGGCTTCATCCCTGTTTTGAACTGTTATTTTCGTGAAGTTGCTTATGGTGTCTTAGGAAAGAAATGTAGGAACGCAGCTAGTAATATTAGTGAAAAGACTTTATGTTTAAAAGATAGGAGAATGGACTTGTATAAAAATTATCTGAGTGATAGATCATATGAAAATAAGAGGAATGTAAAGAAAGTGGAGGAAACATTAAAATATGAACTAAGGCAAAAAATACGAAATTCCACATTTTTGTAGATAGGAGCTTGAAATTTTCGCAAAAGGGTCCTCTGATACGCTGATTACGACGGTGTGATTTTCGTTAAGATTCTATGACTTTTAGGGTGTGTTTTCTCCTATTTTCCAAAATAAGGTAAATTTTCTCAGGCTCGTAACTTTTGATGACAAAGACTAAATGTGATGAGACCTATATATTTAAAATCAGAATGGAAATCCGATTCTTTTGATGTATCTTTTAGTATCAAAATTCCGTTTTTTAGAGTTTCGTTGGATCATGGCTTCATACTAATTCTTCAACCAAAGTTATGAGAGAAGATAAGGGAATTTTTTAAGTTTTGTTTTCAAGCATTTTTAAGTAGTGTAAAGTTAGAAGTAAAGTCTAATTTAAGCATGTTGATTTTTCAACCTTAACCTCAGTCACGTTTAATTCGGACATGGATAAATTTTGGTACATTTTCAGGTCATACGTAAACTTAAAAAATTAGAATGAATAACTTCGTGTAATCTTTAGTGTATTGCTATGTAAGATGGTGTAACGTCAAGTTTTTTCCTAGAGAATAAGTAGCGTGCAGACATCAAACTGCCGGTTAATAAATACATATAAAAAACTATATCGGATAAATAATTACAAGACGAATTGCTAAGGATAGCCTGCGCCTAATCATAATTTTGAGTGAGAAACCCTTTAAGTTCAGCCTAATTGTGTTTGTTTAACTGAAGCGACGAAGAAAACTGATTCCTTTGTATTTGACCGAGTTGCCGCCTAAGAAAAAGAATCTACTTGGGAGTAAAATTCCGGAATAAAAGAATTTACTTAGGCCTTAAACCTAAGTGGTAGTAGTAGTAGTAGCAGTAGTAGTAGTTGTAGTAGTAGTGGTAGCAGCAGCAGCAGTAGTAGTAATAGTAGTAGTAGTAGTAGTAGTAGTAGTAGTCGTAGCAGCAGCAGCAGCAGTAGTAGTAGTAGTAGTAGCAGTAGTAGTCGTAGCAGCAGCAGTAGTAGTAGTAGTAGTCGTAGCAGCAGCAGCAGTAGTAGTAGTAGTAGTAGGAGTAGTAGTAGCACAGAGTAGGAATGTACATTCCTCCTCTGTGGTAGTAGTAGTAGTAGTAGTAGTCAAGACAAGGCTGGGCAAGGGGTTATATATGCTGAAGCACACTACTCACCTCAACTGCTTCTTTCTGAAGAGCAACGATTTAATGAAGAAAAGCTGAACAAAGTGGTTGAATCTGTTAATAAGGGATTTGCGAGAGGAAAAAAAGATTTTGGAATAAGTGTTAAGACAATTTTGGCGTGCATTAGAGGAATCAAAGGTAGGTGATACAAACACGGTTTGTGCCTTTTCAAAGTTAAACCAAGATTTTAAGAAACAGTTCAGAAGCTTGTTTTAGTCCCACTCTACGTAGACTTGATGCATGAAGTAAAACCTTTGTGACTTTGATTCAGGATCTGCTATATGCGGATGATTGCGACCTTGTAGCACATTCTGAGGAAGACATGCAAATATTGTCCACAGCCTGTAAAAGGTTCTGGATTGACAATTAGTTTATGTAATCAGCCCTAGGTAATGAGTATCAAGACCCAAATATTGACGGAGGTAAATATCGACAGTGGACCATAACAAAAATTACTATTTCAGGCTACAGATTTGAATATTTAACACATTTTTAACATTGACTCTAGGTAATATTTAACTTCCAAAAAAGAAAGTTTCAGCTATTTCACTTAAATAGCTTCTGAAACAGAACATTTTACGCTGGTTTTAATTTATTATTAATTCAGTGCCTAAACATTTCGCGAAAAAAAAGTTTTTTCATTTAGGATTAGAATAGTGGAATTGCATTGGCGTCAATTCGCAAAAAAACATGGGGGGTAGGTGCCAACATTTATTTTGAAATAGGCTACGGATTAGGGGCAATTTGGTCTTTTACCCAGTGAAATATAAAAAGGGGAATAAAATACGATCACTCCCGAGAAAAAAAAACAACAAACAAACAAACATAAAATCTGTCTTCTGGCAAAAAATACAAAATTCCCCATTTGTTCTCTAATGCGCTGAATCTGGTGGTGTGATTTTCGTTAAGATTTTATGACTTTTAATGGGTGTCTCCCCTACTTTCTAAAATAAGACAAATTTTCTCAGGCTCTTAGCTTTTAATGAGTTAAACTAAACTTGATGAAACTTAAATATTTAAAATCAGCATTAAAATGCAATTCTTTTGATGTAACTTTTGGTATAAACTACAGAAGTTACCAGCATTAACTGGAATTAGTGTTTGAAATATAATTTGCACAACCCCAACTTTTCCTTTGGCTTCAAAACCCTGCCCACTTTATGCATTTTTAGTTTGCCCCATGGAGGAGGAGGGTCAACCAGAAATGGATGCGCTTGTAGAAATAGCATTTCTAAGTGCTATACCATAGAAACAATGCTGCTTCACAGCATAGTTGCCAGTTTAGACAGCTTGTGACGAAACTAAACATTTACCTTTCTACAATTACCAACGTAATACGTTCTTTATTGACTTCGTCTCTGAATCCTTTAAGGACAACTCCTGAAATATAAGGGCTGTTTAATTAGAATAATAAAGCTTTTTTAAAAGTTCTTTAAAAACTTAACACGCTATTTACACGCGTAAATAGCGTGGTTTTGAGGTGGGGTATTCTTTTGCATATACTTAAATCATTTGAGTTCGTTTTAAGTTTGGATATTGCTCCTTATTTTCAGCTAAAAAAACTTTTTTTAATTTTATTTGAAGTAAAAGCAATTTATTTCGGTATGATTAAAAATACAGGTCGATCCCATATAAAGGGAGTCTGTTTGTGACGCCTTGATTCATTTGTAATAGCAATTCACTGTAGTAAAGGAATTAGGATTTTTTTTGGCTTTGTAATGAATCAATCTTTTAAGCTAGATTTTTTTTTTTAGGATAAGACGCAATATGATTTTCAACAATTTTTTTTACTAGATTTGAACGATGAAACGTGCTGTTGGGGTTATTCTATTATCAGGAAATGGGTACTTATGTATTATAGCCAGCCCAATCAAGAAGTGAAGGCAGGTTAATCTAAATAAAATATACCCTGCTAGGTGTTAATAGTCTTGACATGACTCATTCTGTTATCTATTGTTTTCATAGAGCAGTATCAATGATATAGGCTTTAATCTACTAATGCTAAGAATACAGTGGGTTGAATGATGATGGGTTGCCATCTATGTCTAGTAAAATTATTAAGATAATCTCACAACATACTTCAAAGAGGAGAAACTAAGAAGGCAATTGTAACAAAAGAAAATAAAGTATCAAAGTCAACAATGAACAATAAAACGGAAATTAATACGAACGTTAAAGTAGAGGGTCTTTCATTTTACTCTACCTTTTCCTCGCATTTTCATTGGTCGACCAATCCTTAATTATTTCATAAAAGAAAAAGGGAAAAGCCGCGTTAGTTCAGAAGCTTTTTTTTCAAAAAGTTGATCGTGGTAAATAAATATGATAGTATACACATATATCTTCATAGTAAAAACCATAAGACATATTACAAACTATGACGCTAGTTGACACCCCCCCCCCCCGTGGAAAACTTGTAAAATTGCAGAAAGTGCCACTTTTCCGTAGCACAATCTTTTTGGTCACTTAAGAAGCACCAATCAAAATTTTGAGATAGCCATTTTGTTCAACATAGTTGAAAGGTCCAGAAACAAGGTATTTGAGGATAACATCCCCCCCCCATAAATCCCTCAGGGCAAGAGTTGTATGTTACGCCCTGAGGGCACATAAGGTTTATATATAAAAAGGATGATCGTATAGACTTCGGAGGTGGCTTATTGAATTATTAATCAGAAGTTTTAGTGCCCTTTTTGAGATTCAGAGTCGTGGGAGGGTGGATACCCCCCACACCTAGCATTTTCTCGAAACCCATGTGCCACTTTCTAGGAATAAGCTGAAATCGGGATGCTAGGAACATAAAAAAAAACATGACAAAACCAAAGTGTAAAATCCCATTGTGAATGGGACTTCAATTATTGGGCAGCAACAGCTTGAAAATATTTTGATCCATAATGAAGAAACTTGCATTATGTTTGAAAAGTATGGATTGCAAGTATTGTATTGGAAAGTCGGGGAAATGGGTTGCAAGCAAGTACAAGTATTGGAAAGTTGCATTATGTTTGAAAAGTATGGGTAGACACCTCAAACTTGGGTCCCAAACTAATAAAAAAGCTAAAAAACTAAAAAAACTAAAAAAAGGCAAAAACTACAAAAAACTCATCACAAACCAGCTTTAGTGTCCAACACTATGTGGATTTTATGTCGTAAACTGATCTATAGTGGGAACACATGAGGAACCACGTATTTATTTGATAATTTTGGCCTTAATTTTGGCCTTCCACAACCTCATTTAAGCCTATAATCACCAATTTCTTATAGGCGGCAGATCAGATGACTACTTCACATGGTGCACCAATTGGGAGCAAAACTGCTTCACTCTCCTTAATACAGTTCGTTACCACGAACTGTTTGACTATGCAATCACAGTGACATAGTAGTTCTTAATCCCTGTTAGAAGACCAAAGCTTCCCTTAAATTCATTTTTCTTTGATAATGGAATTCTAAAGTTCTTAAATTGCGTTTCATCGTTGACCTTGAATGTCTCAAGATCATTTACATACAGTGATTTCTAATTTTTCAAGTACTTTTCAAGTAGCCTACTTTCGCGCTATTTTTTTCATCATTCTTTTCTTTTGTATTTAATTTAGTGATTTTTCATCTTTGAAGGAGGCAGTTTTTTTTCAAGTAATTTCCAGATAAAACCAGATTATTTGGCGAATTATAACTTACCAGAAGATGTTTGTCAATCCGCAGAATAATCGGTATATAATTTTGAGCCGAAAAACCCTCAGACAGTAAATCTGAGGTAAGACTTCACAAATCCTTGCATACAGAAGCGAAACTATAAAATAACAGGCGAGACTTGAACAATAATTTTGTACTCCATTAAACCTAACCTATGTGGTAATTTCAATAACAATAGTTGAGAACTGGTATATAGTCGATAAATGGACTGTATCCACGCAAACTTTGTAAGATTAAGATCACCAAATTAATTCGGAAATCGAAGCAACAAACAATTCAAGTGTTCAACAAAGAGATGTTTGTTTGCTTCTATATTTACTCGGGCGCATAAATTTAACTGCGGAAAATGTCAATCTTATTTTATTTTTTTTTACAAATTTGGTTTCCATAGCTCCACTTTATTAATAAATGCTTTCACTTTGTCTTTTTGTATAAGCAAATGCATTTGAGGTCGTTGCATAGATTTATTGAGGACCCCCATCACAAGTTACGAGCCTGAGAAAATTTGCCTTATTTTAGAAAATGGGGGGAAAACCCCTTAAAAGTCATAGGATCTTAACGATTCTATCCTGAAAGTAAAAAGATAAATCACACCATCAGATTCAACGTATCAGAGGAGTAAAAAACCTTAGCATCACAAAGAAACAAACAAATAAACACGCATCCTTGATCTGTCTTGTGGCAAAAAATAAGAAATTCCACATTTTTGTAGATAGGAGCTTGCAACTTCTACTGTAGGATCATACCTTCACAAGACCTTTTGATCAAAGATTACAGAATCTCCTACCCAAAGTTCAGCTTGATAATATAACCTTATAAAACTGGAAAAAAAAATAAATCATGGAAGCATAATGGATCGACAGCTCGAGCAAAGACAGAAGAAAATGAACTTGGCTTTCACAAAAAAGGTATAAATTGGAAAAATGTAAGAGGTTGTTAATAAATGGTGTCACATACATATTACATCCGAATATAGAAAATTACTCAGAAGTAACTGAAAACAGCTATAAAAAAATGACAAAATGAAAGTTGAAACCAAACAGAGTAAATAATCGCATTCGGGCATCCTTCAAGGTCTTCTCATTACTTTTCCTTTTGTATATGCGGAGCAAAGCTTTCTCTCGAGCCTCGGTGATCTGCTGGTGGTTGGATTCTGGTGTCATGAAGATCTTGCAAGCATCCTTAAAAGTACTATATTTAAGTGACAAAGAAATCACTGCTGGTTTCCCTACGCCGTGAAGTCTAGATGCTGTATCGCAGCCACATATTGCGTGGCAAACGAGTAGATCTTCTGCTGATTTGGTTCCTAGTTTGTTCTTGATATAGTTTTTGTTAAAAATAGAGGACAGTAGAGACCACTTGACCACAAATGACTACTAAACTTCAGATATCGAAACCATTATGCAACTTCTTTGCCTTTGTAATGATTTTTCTTTATATATCCGATGCAATAAGCGTGATTTTGCCAGGAAACTCAGCTATGGCGACAAAGTGAAAGACATTGCGAGTCCCCGAAATGGAATGGTAGTCCACACGGTTGATGAGGATTTTGTATATTATATTACTAGATTTTGTATTTTGTATTATAAGAACTGAGTGGTACGAGCCTGAGATAATTTGCCTTATTTCCGAAAAATGGGGAAAATACCCCCTAAAAGTCATAGAATCTCAGTGAAAATCACACTGTCTGATTCAGGGTATCAGAGAACCCTGCTGTAGGGAATTCAAGCTCTTATCTGCAAAAATGTGGAATTTTGTATTTTCTGCCAGAAGAAAGATCACGGATGTGTGTTTATTTGTTTTTTTGTTTTGTTTAATTTTTTTTTTTTACTGAGGGGTGATCGTATCGACCCAGTGGTCCTAGAATGTTGCGAGAGGGCTTAGGTTGGGATTATATCTATGGACTTAGTTCTCACATTAAAAACCGCGTTCTAGGTTGGGATTATATCTATGGACTTCGTTCTCACATTAAAAACCGCGTTCTTGGTTGGGATTATATCTATGGACTTCGTTCTCACATTAAAAACCGCGTTCTAGGTTGGGATTATATCTATGGACTTCGTTCTCACATTAAAAACCGCGTTCTAGGTTGGGATTATATCTATGGACTTAGTTCTCACATTAAAAACCGCGTTCTAGGTTGGGATTATATCTATGGACTTGTAGGGGATTAAAAAGGGCACCAGAACTTCGGATTTCCAATCGAGTGAGCCCCCCACCCCGGAGTTTATATAGCCACTCCTTCTATAGGAAGTGTCTCTGGGGAAAATTAGATAATAAATCATAAAACATTGAAGACTTATTGCTCTTACTAAAGGCAACGTATTAGCTTTGCTTCTGATATGCTGTTGTCTCGGGGAATTGACCAATTTTTATTGCTAGAGTTTTTACGGATGAAAAATTTGCTAAAATTAACCATTTAATTTATTTTTTTATGTTCCAGCTGCGGATGAAGGATAACAAATTGCCGAAGATTGTCATTTTCGGCCAACCGTCTAGGGCCAAACGGAAAGCAGGTCGTCCGCGGTTGAGGTGGGAGTATGTCGTAAAGAAAAATTTAATGGGAATGGGAGCCTCCTGGGAGAATGTAAAGAAGGAGGCTTTTAATAGATTAGGATGGAGGAAGAGCGTACGTAGCTGTGTTGGCCTCAGGCGGCTTGGTGCTGCGGTGAGTTGTTAGTGGTAGTGGTAGTAGTATTTTTGTGATTATTCATTCATATGTAGGGGTGTGGAGGGAGGTGGTATTGTTGATATCAGGCATCCTTAACAATTAAACTTAAAAAAATGATGCTATTTAAGGGCGTCGGGTTTCTTTCTTTCTTTCTTCTGGAAGAAGGGCGGTCCCATTACTAGGGTAGTAAAGGGCATTGAAAATGAATGTCTATTACTAAGGCTTTAATAACCGTTCTGAATTTATAAATTTAGAAAAAAGGGAAATTTACGCTAAAAGACTTATTTGGTGTGTGACGCGGGTTCGGTTTACCGACAGAATTCTAGGCTAGCCTGGCACATCCGCCGAAGCGTGGAGCCCTCTATCTTTCAAGGCTCGGCGGCAAATCGGCAGACGCGGGCCCAATGTCCCTCGTGGCGCTCACGCCGATCGATGCTCCCGGACGCTCGTACTGGCTCACCTGCGAGATCGATTTCGACGCCTTTCTGGCGATGATCGTGCCGGCTCAGGAAGAGGGACTGGTGCATACCTTTGTGGTGGAAAGCATCGCCGGGCCCATTCGTGCCGCCAGCGGCAGGGATGGCTCCGATGCTCGTTTCTCCAGTGGAACACTGCCGAGCGCGAACCCGCGCAACCCGTCGAGCCCTCCGGTCGACGTCGTCTCCGGATCCAGCAGCCTCGACGAGATGGGCGAGATGTGGATGCAGGTGCTGCCGCGCAAGCCGGAGGAACGCATCACGCTGAAGAACCATCACCGGGACTTCTACATCGGCAGCGAGATGCGTGACTGGGAGACCCAGCACGGTCGCTACGCCAACGAGCTCGAGCGTCTCGCGATGGAGGCGTTGAAGAAGGACCCCAAGGACTGGGTCGCGCTGCTCGACATGGCGCGCAGTGGTGTTCATGACGAAGTAGACCACCGCCATGATCACGAGGCGGAGGTGGACCTGGATGGGAACGTCGGAGAAATGGTCGGTGTGGAAGACTGTGTAGGTGACGTGGAGGGCGACCGTGATCGATGCCACGTTAAAGACGGCGCGTACCAGGGGTGGCGGGGACTTGGGTTTCCAGTAGGTTTGGGTCAATGCCGAGGCGATGCCGATGAGAGTCGTCTCGGTTAGGGAGAGGCTGACGACACTGACCAGGAAGAAGAAAAAGTTGACTGACATTGTGCCGCTGAATAGGTTGGGATGCAAGAGGAGCGTGCACATCTATTTTGGTCTCAGGTGGCTTGGTGTTGCAGTGAGTTGTTAGTAATAGCAGTAGAGGTAAGGTTGTCATATTTATAGATATTTTTCTTATTATTTAATTTTCATTATAATTTGTGATTAAAAAGTACAAAAAACATAGTCCCAGTTTTTTCTGGACTATTTCTTACAAGGTAGACCAGAATTTTTTTTTCTTTTTCTAGTACAGCTTTATCTTTAGTGACTTTTAAAAGAGACAGAATTTCAACAGTCTACGTTTTGAAACAGGTCTTTGGGCCCGCTTCTATACCTGGCTTTATACTTTCGGGCTTACAAACAAAATGATGGTCAACGCCACGCTAAAAAACGGATTGGTCAATTTTAAAAAACTAAGCAAAGGCGACAAAACGGGCTATTGGCGGCCCGTACGCAACAAGAGCCATCGATCGCTCTACTATTTCTTCACTCAAACCTGTAATAAATTGCCAGACGACTATCATAACCTCCTACCCTCCCTTCAAAAGCCAACGATGGTTATTTGGGGCAAACAAGGGTGTTCTCTTCGCCGACCGCCAAAAGGAAGGCGGCGGCCTTGTGCAGCCCGGACGGGAGGTCCGGGAACTTGGTCTGTACGGTTCCGAGACCTTCCGGCGGCTGGGCGGCGACCGGGGCAGGGGCGGGATCTTGCGGCATGGCTTAGCGGTCCTGCATCCAGCTGCGAATTACGGCGACGGATTCTTCCGGATACTCGTCGATGAGCACGCCGACCTGGGTCACGGTTGTCTCGCTTACGCCGGCGCGAATGCTCTCCAAGTCGATTGGGGCGGACTTCTGGTAGATGTTTTTCAATTCATTTACGATTTTTGCTTTCTGTGGCTGCTGTAGATTCAGACTTAACTGCATTATTGTTTAGTATAAAGAGGCATATATTAGGTGGTAGCTTGTTTATATTTTCACCCAGCTTTTCATGAGCTAGGGCATTAATTCCTGGTAATGCTTCTGATTCATTTCTGCATGGGAGAGGTGGCCAGACTAACCTCTTATTATTGGATGTGGGGGCTAGTTGGCTCAGCCTTGATGATTTCTCTCCAATAGGAATGTGAGCTGGGGCATTGGACTTTTCTTAAGGACAAAGCAGTTAAATTAGCTGACCAATAATCTAAGAGTCCTTTGACCAGTTTTATCAAAACATTTTATACGAATGTTTGACCTTCAACTCGTGAATTAACACATGATTTTGATGCATCAATCCTTCTTATTTACTTCCCATAATGTTTGGGTACTTACAGGCTGCTAACTTTATAAGACTGGCATTGTGACAACTTCGTATACTTCATCAGGCAAGAACCAGCACTGAGGAAACTAACAACATAGAAGAATGTGCCAAACATAGAGCTAATGCAAATATCTCGACCGAGACTTTCTGCTGTGCAAAAAAAGAAGCTTAAAAAGCAACCACTAAAATAAATAAAAACAAAACATTAAAAATCCCTACTAAAACAGAAGTAAAGTAAAATAGAAATAAAGGAGTCAATGTTTTTATTTTAATATTCTTGGCACTTCAAATAAATGGACCAGCCCTCATCTTGACACGGCGAGTCCGTTCTGACGTCAGAAGTTTTCTAAATATTAATATTTTCTTCTGTTTCAAAAATGGAAAAAGGTGTAGCGCGATTTGAAACGCAAAATTTCACAGAACATGTTTGGCATTAATATGTAGACTTCTATGGGGACGAGGTTGAGTTAAAAACATACTTGATCATTCAAAACTACTATATAGAAGATATGGATGAACAAAAGAAAAATAAAGCGATCTCATAATTATCATTTGGGAAGAAATAATTCAGTTTACTCATCACACTAACATTTCTCAAACCATGCTACAAGATATAACTAAAATGTCTTTCTTGAAACTAAGAAGACTCGGATCCCAAGATACTTAGTCGAAACTTCCCGATGTCTGATTCGTAAAAACGTAACAAAAATAGATATTAACAATTTTTTTTGTTTTTTTGACAGTTTTTTTGTGTAAATAAAGTAAAGTAAATAAAGTAAAAAAGAAAATAAATAATGAGAAAAGCAGGACGAGTTTTAATCAAAGTTTTTGGGGCCAGCAATCTGTTTCTCCTGACCAAAGTTCCGCCACAGGCCCTTTTTCTTGCTTAAGTTCAGTCATACAACTTTTAAGCTTAAAAGTCAAAATAGTTAAAACTCACTAATTTTTACATCAAAGGTGGGGATTTCGAGCTCAAAAGCCTACCTGCCAGTCTATCCCTTCACTGCCTCCTTGGAATTTCTCCAGTTTTGAGAGTCTTGTTCTTTCCTATAGCAAAGTAGTTGGAGCAGTCGAGTCACATGCACTGACAATTGTAGTTACAAGTAGTTGGGATTACAGTCACAATCAGTGATTGCAGTCACAGTCACAAGTATTTGCAGTTGCAAGTAGTCAACAATTCAAACAGTTAAAATCATCCACAGTTTGGAAAAGTACCAATAAGCAGCAGTACTGATTGCATAAGATGACATTCTCCTAACCCTGACAAGGACGACCTGCTTTCCGTGTAGCCCCAGATGGTTGGCCAAAAAGGACAATCTTTGGCAATCTGTCATTCTTCATCTGCAGAACGTGGTCTAGCCATCTCAACTTTTCTTTCATTATAGACCTAGAAAGCGGGATTGAACCACATTTTTGTACAATCTATTGTTTGAAATACAGTCAGTCAGCCAGGTACCCAGAACAATCTGTAGGCAATTTCTCTGGAAAACATCTAGCAAATTTTCATCTGCTTTTTGGAGCACCGCCAGCCGGCGATCACGTTGTTGGCGATACGGCGCGCTTCGACCAGCAGGTCCGGTACCAACGATGCACGCAGCCGTCCGCGGGCAAGGGCATCGCTGGTTGCGGCCGGGTTGGCAACGCTGCCGATTGCGGCCATCAGCGTGCGTCTTTCACCAACCGCGCGATGACGTCGCGAACACTCATGCCCTCGGCGCGGGCGGCGAAGGTCAGCGCCATGCGATGCTGCAGCACCGGCTCGGCAAGCGCGTGAACGTCATCAATCGATGGTGCCAGGCGTCCATCCAGCGCCAGCTCCTTCCACGACTCCGGGCGAAGCCCAGTCTTCCATCTTCGACTCATTTGAGATCCCACAGCAAGCCAAGGCAGCAGTTCCAAAAAATACCCCGTCGGCTGGTAGCATGGAGTCGTCGATCTTCGATACTTTTGCGGTACCAAACCAGACTGCGAAAAGCAAGAACCCGTCTGCATCCCATGGCCCCCTATCTTCGACAGTTTTCGACTCATTCAATGGTCCACCACAGAACGTCAATGCTCAGGCCCCCGCTTCCGTGGAACTTGGTGGTCCATGGTCGCCTTGTCGGTCTCGATCTCGGCGATCACATCGCCCGGCGCGATCGTGTCACCCTCGTTCTTGAGCCAGGCCGCGAGCTTGCCCTCGGTCATGGTCGGCGACAGCGCGGGCATCAGGATTTGAATGGTCATGGCTATTCCCCCTAACCGCGATAACAGACGGACTTGGCCGCCGCGACGATGCTGTCCGCTTGCGGCAAGGCGAGTTTCTCGAGATTGGCGGCGTAGGGCATTGGCACATCCTCGCCGGCGATGCGCTTGACCGGCGCGTCGTTCCGGACGACGCAAGGGCCATCGCTATGTCATTTTTGGATCGAGTCGATCCCAGAAGCAATCTAATTAGAAACGTTTTACCAGTACCTCCTGGCGCATCCAAGAAGAAGATTTTTTAAACTTGGTTTTCGACGTAATGCATTATCTGACCATAAATGTCCTATTGTTCAGACGTTAACGTAGAAATATTTTTTTACATACGACAATAGATCAATTGTGTTGTAACTTTGCTCACGATCCAATTCTACACATGCAGAAATAGCAGCAGTACGATTAGGTAACTGAATCTGATAGTGTGATTTTTGTTAAGATTCTATGATTTTTCTGAAATAAGGCAAACTTTATCAGGGTCGTAACTTTTGATGGATAAGACTTGATGAAGCTTGTTATAACTTGTTGAAACTTATATATTTAAAATCAGCATTAAAATGTATATAAAGACCTTTTTTTGTGATATTTTTCCTGTTTTTTTTTTTTTAACTTTTTTGAGCAAAGATACCCGTGGTTAAAATGACTAAAAATCGAACAGTTCGTGGTTACGAACTGTATCAAGCAGCGACCTTGGAGAACCATGATTTAGGCCTGTGTTGTTTGGGTGGGTCGCGGTTGGCTTCGATTGACAGCTGACACCGATACGTTGGTGGATTCCATCAGATGATGCATCGGCCCAACGTATCCATCTGGCCCAATGATGCATGTGCACAATTGATGGAATCCAGCAACGTAACGGTGTCATCAGTCAATCGAAGCCAACTGCCACCCACCCAAATCACACTTGAAGTGTGAAAAAAGACTGCCGACCACCAACTCACACGTTGACGTCGGACTTGTTTCGCACTTTTCGTTACATTGGGGGGAGTTGAAAGGAGAAACTGGAAATCTTGGAAAACGCTTAGAGTGGAGAGATCGGGATGAAAGAAACTTGGTGAGTAGAATAAGCAAATGGCGTAGATACGCAATTGACTTAAACGGACTGGCTCCGCTCTCTTTGGGGGAGTTATGGGGGGTCCAGTGCTTTGGAGAGTTTGGTGCTTCTGGATGTGCTAGGACGATGAAAATTGGTAGGCGTGTCAGGGACCTGCACAAATTGACTTGGTAAAGCTGTTTTCCCCGATTCAACCTTCTTTACTACTGGTGACAGACTTTTGGCGAGAGAGACGGTGCAAATACTACTCCCAATGAAACAACTGTGGATGGGGCGGCGTACGCATTAGGGGGTCTAGGCCTAGCCATGATTTGTGATAAGTTCAGAAAAATTAATCCTATGCCGTAATCTTGCTCAGTCTGTTGATAATCGGACCAGGTACCCTCGTGCCCTTTAGTATTACTAGACCTGATTGAATTAGTCTCCTTACTCGTGACACTTAATATTGCTGAAAACAGTGTTTACAGCATGAAATATTTGACGAAATTCTATAATCGTATATTTTTATTACGTATATGAGGGGGCTCTCCCTCTCGTCAATACCTCGCTTTTTACACTAAAGCTTCAACTTAGTCCCAATTCTTTAAGAATGACCACTGGATCACATATGCCGTAGAATAAATAGTTGAAATTACTAAAAATACTTTAGCGTAAAGAGTGAGGTATTATGGAGGAGACGAACCCCCTTATATACGTAATAATTTCAGTTCGTTTTAGGTTCTAATGCTGCTCCTTACTTCCACCACAAGAAATTTTATTTTGTCTCACGGCGGCATGGTAGCGGCGGAGCGGAGCATACTTGACCAGTGCGAAGCTCTCCGGTCGACAGCTCGTTGGGATGCATAACGCCAATGTCAATGACTTCGTACCTACGCATGTTGGGATGCTGATGCATGGACACGAAACGAGTAGGGCCCGCCTCCTACCTCTCCTCGGTGAACGCAGACTGAATGGAATCGCCTATCCGCAGCTTTCCATCCTCAATCTTTCGCGGCGTTTTGAACGAGAATGTGCATAGATGTAATCCAACACGGCGCATAGCCATCTGATATTCTTACAAAAAGCATTGATCGCCTCCCTAAAATAGTTACCGTGGAGATTATTGCTGCTGCTCATGTTGTTTTTTTGGCAATAAAAGTCTCGCTTCTCCTTCTTGTTTGATTGTTTGGAGAAGCTAATGCATATTCTCAATGCCATTCCGGGCCCTTTGGAAACTGGGAGCAAAATTCCGATCATTATATATTCTTCCACATTTTCCTTATTTCTGCCTCATTCTTTGCCTTCACTTATTCTTGTCTATTACATGCCTTTATTCATCCATGTAGCATATTCATTCGTGTCCTCATGTATCGTACGCTGATGTTACAAAGGTGAACTGGTGAGAAATCGGTAGTCGGAAAGTTTCATCATCAATTCGCAGGGTCCTTTATATCTTTTTCAACGGGGCCCATAGCCCACATTTCTTTGCCGGTCCGCCTCCCCCCCACTATAGCGTACTACTCATTGCCCGTTGTTGTTCCGTTCCGTTGGTGCAACGGTGCCACGGTCGGACCCCGGGGGCCGCACCGGTTCAAGATTGCCCTGGAGCTTGCCTCCAAAGGTTTGTTCGTTGATGAAGAGGGGAAAAAACACTGGAAGGCCGAGATCGAGTGGTTTGGCACTGGCAAACAAGTAGCTATGCCACCGTCCATTCATCCCGATACTGGAAACCCATACTACTGGGAAACTGAGTTCGACGTTACTGATCCACCCCCAACTATTCCTTCAGATTTGATCGAGGATCTCATTGGCGAGGATGAGGATTTTGTCGTTAACACAGATCAAATCAATATCAGCTACGAGGAAGCCGAAGAGTATTTGGAAGATCTGGGTTTGGATTACTGGTTTAAAGTTTTTTTGTATCCCCCCAACCCAGAAAAATCATTTTGTGCTCCCTCCCGAAAAAAAAAATCCTGGATACATTCCTGTACAAATTATTATTATTTTCAGCTAATTCACGTTAAGCAACAATTTCACTTGTAAGTCAAGTAATTATGGGTAGCGTACCATATCAAAAAAGCAAAGCAGTCTACTACCGTTAGTTTTTTTGTTGTTGCTTGTTTTGAATGCAGACGTTCAATTTAGTCTATTCTGTACTGGTGAAAAATACACGTAATGGAAGCTTGCCTGAAATTTGAGCTTTGATTTTGAAAAAACGTCACTTCGATGTTTTGAAACTTTGATGGGTAAAAAAAAAACTTTGATGTTGAAATGGAGGAGGTTGATAAAACTTGAAACTTTGGCAATTAAAAACGAAAAGAAATTAATCAAAAAGTTTTCCAAAAAAGAAGTTTTCAAAGAAAAGTAAGAGCCATATTAAGCTCAAGAACAATAAAAATAAAATAATTCAAACTCAAAACGACCAGAAATCACTATCAAAGAATAAATGAAACCCAAAGCAAACAGAGGCGGATGATGGCGATTTGCACTTACCGGAGCTGGAGAAGTTTCGATGCCCGCTTTGGGCGTGAACGCAGTCCTGATACGCGCTTCCAGGTCCAGTCATACCTTGAGCATCAGGGGGACAAGATCAATCAGCGGTTCGACGCCAACAGTTACGTTGCCCTGACTCATGCAATGCATACGCACGATCTTGGGCGCGATCGCAGCGACTACGACGCCGTCCTGCAATCCATCACGCAGCCCGCCCTGGTTGTGTCGGTCAGCTCGGACGCGCTGTATCCGCCTGCTGGAGGTGGGGTAAAACTCAGAATGAAGGGAACAAAAGAATTTTCTGAGGCTGGAAAAGACCCAAAACAGAGAAATTTATCATTTATACGGAGAACTAAGGTCAGTAAAACTTTTGCCGCTTTTTTAACTCGTGAGCTAAGATTGGAGGTTTTTTTCTCAGTTGGTTTTAAATTCTAAGTATTTTTTTTTGCAGGACTCTCACCGTTGATTATTTAGGAACAGATCTTGATATCAAAAATTAGGTCGTTTTATTAAGGCTGTGTCTGTTATACCATTTCTGTAAATCTTCAAGGAACTGGTCTTTATCTTTCACCTGAGAGATGATTTGGGTGGATCGAGCTTTCCACCATTTCATATGTTCCTCGAAGGTACCATAAATGATATCAGTATGTTTTTCTACAATAATTTCATACGATTTAAAATGAGCTGAAAAGGCTTCTTTAGCTTGAGTTGGAGAAACTCTTTGGGCCAAAACAGCCGACTCCATTATTTGCGCAAAAGTCATGTGTTTGCGCATGGCTTCTACAATTCCTTTTCGAAATTTATCGCCGTCGTCTTTCGCTCTTTACGTGACGGCGCCGATCCAGCAGCGCGATGCCATTCTCTCTCTTGATCAGAATGGACGACAGCAATGGCAAGTAACTTTTGGCCGTGAAGTCGAAGGGAAGCACCGCAACGGCTCGGGCGCCAATGCATCCCCGGTCGCGGACGCCAGTGGAGTGTTCGTCTACTTCAAGAGCGGCACGCTCGCCGCCGTCACCCACGAAGGGGAAATCCGCTGGCAAACGGACCTCGTGGAACGGTATGGGGAGGCCAATCTTTTCTGGGATCACGGCACTTCGACTTCGTCGGTAGGCTGCGCGCGTACGGTCACGAGAGCGGGGTCGAGCCCGTCGGGGTGCTCCATTCGCCAGTGGGCAAGGATGTTCGGCCCGTCGTCGGTTTCCGCCTCGATACGTTCGAAGCCGTCGAGCGGAACGGCCATGACCAGCTCGTTCTCCGGGTCGATCATGCTCGACTCCATGCGCTCGAGCTGCTTGCGCAGTGATTGCGCGATCATCGAGGCGTCGCTGGTCTTGGGCAAGGTGTAGTGGAGCACGTCGAGGCTCGTGAAGAGCGCTTGGCGAGCTCGGCCCTGGTGGTGAGTCTGCCTTTTGCGATTTGGGAGATTGCTTCCGGCTCGCTTATCTGGCCCACCGGAAAAGGCTGGCTGGTTATCGCTTTCGTCGTGATCTTTCCGTCCTTCACCTCTCAGTTATTCTTCATGCGCGGCGTGCAGCTGATAGGCCCGGCGCGCGCGGGTGTCTTTATCAATCTGGTGCCGATTTTCGCGTCCGCCCTAAGCGTTCTCTTGCTGGGCGAACAGTTTGGCCTGTTCCATGCCGTGGGGATGGTCCTCGTCCGGTGCGCTGACTCTGTACTCTGAAACAGTGGATGCGTTTGATACCGAGGAAGTGAACCTGTTAAATGATTTAACAACGAATTTGTCGCGGGGCATACAGAATCTGCGTATAAAACAGGAACATGATGAGCATTGCGTCAAGCTGGCGGAGAGCGAGAAACAATATCGCGATCTTTATCATGATACGCCTTCAATGTTTTTTACTCTCAACGAAGCCGGGATTATCTTGTCGGTCAACCAATATGGCGCACGTGAACTTGGCTACAAGATTAACGAATTGATGAAATCGGCGCTGCAGGCGCTGTGCCGCCTCGCCGATCACGACATGGCCGAAACCGATCCCGAGCTGGGCGTGAACCTGCTGGTTTTCTTCTGCCGCGAATGGGACGAGCTCGCGGCCGTGCCCGATCTCGACAAGCTGGTGCCGGGCCTGCCGGAACTGCTGGCGAAGCTGGCGGAGAACGATGCCAGCCAGTACCGCGCCTTCCGCTTCGAGCCGGATGGTGCAATCCGGGCCGGCATCGTCTTTCTGCGCATGAAGGGCGAAGCGGCCGAGGTGCCCGTGAGACTGCGACTCGGAGACGCATTTACAGTGGTACATGGCGTCCTTGCAATGTTTATTGTTCTTCTTTGGCCAGAATTCTATCAAGAACAAAGCTCCACAATGACCCTACATTGTACGGCTCCAGCAAATGAATTCATTTGAAGTTCTTCGGGGGACCCTGTGGACAAGATACAAAGGGTGCAACTGTGCCGAAAGATGGATGGTTCTTTCATCAATTCGTCACGGATCTGCATCTGTATTCGTACACGATGCGGTGTCAGACGATCGATGCCGTATTTGTGTTCAAATTTACTATAATCGGCGCGATTGCTGGCTTTCTGGTTTGCTTCAATACTGAGAAATCGTTGTTTTTCAGCGAAAGCGTCAACCGTCTTTAGCCTTTATAAACCTTACTGCCGTCTACTCTTAACCATAACAGCCACAGTCAGCGGTTAGAGTTAAGGCGATGATGAAGCGGAAGCGTACCCTCCGCAGGGATCTGATGGGCAAGGTAGCGACAGTGTCGCTGGTTGCTGTTGCTCTCGCGGGATGTTCCAGCGCGGTCGAGCGATTTGGTGAACTCTCAAAGCTGGAAGAAAATAATGAAAACTATTCCAAAGTAAAATCAGAAACAATTGAGAATTTGAAATTTCCAAGAGATGAATTGCAGGAGGATTTGAATTGAGTATTAAACTGGAAATCAACACAGAGTATGATGATCATATTTTTGTATTAGATAATCACGAGATCGAGGGTGGGCATGGCAAGTAAAATAGTTAATTTAGAAAAATTTTCTGAAGCTGCAAATAAGGAATTATGTTTAGGATTACTTCATGCTGAAAGTGAAGATGAAGTAGAAGAGGAGGGCAACTAGGCCTCCTCCCCCTCCCTTTTCTCAAAATCGTCTAATTAAAACTAAGAGAAAGCCACTTAGCCAAAAAAGAATTAATATGCAAATTTCATTTTAATAATTTATGTGCGGAGAGCCAAAATCAAGCATGCATTAATTCAAAAACGTTCAGAAATTAAATTTAAAAAAACTAGTTTTTTTTAACTGAAAGTAAGGAGCGACATAAAAACTTAAAACGAACAGAAATTGCTCCGTATATAAAAGGGGCTGTTCCCTCCTCAAGCCCCGCTCTTTATTTTCCAGCAACGGTACGCACCATTTCCAGCAATTTGGTCGAATACCCCCACTCATTGTCGTACCACGCTACAACTTTTACAAAACTACCATCGAGTGCCATCCCTGCTTCAGCATCGAAAATCGATGTACAGCTCTCTCCACGAAAATCAGTAGAAACTACTTTCTGGTCGGTATATCCAAGAACACCTTTCATTTCACCTTCAGACGCTTCTTTCATTGCTTTACAGATCGTCTCGTATGGCACATCCTGATTCAACTCAACTGTCAAATCAACCACGGAAGTATTACAAAGGACTCTTGCAGGACATTGCTCAGGAGACCGATCGCGCAGAACAACTAGTTCACCGGTCACTCAAGTCAATTGACGTATACGCAAAATCTATCCGTATCATGCGAACAAAGAGCAACCAAGCTTCGAAACTGAAGTCGTCGTCATCGACATCATCATCGGACTCGGACCTGACCAATAAAATGAAAATGAATCTTCCTGCACTTCAAGAGGGTGCAACGTTAATACGCGAACTGAAGGAAGAAGTGTTCGATAAGGCCGATGCGTTGATCTTCAACTTCTAATTGAAGCGCTTGTGACTGCACCAACGTCATTCTCATCGTGGTCGTCGTGGAAGATTGAGTCGGAGGTCACATTGGGTAGCGATGAGGGAAACATCAAGACGAACGAAAATACTAGGAGACGACGTATGATACTGCTGTCGGCCAAGAACAAAGACACTGATACTAACGAATCAAGTCCGAGCAACAAACTAAAGACAACAATGTTCAAGGACCGACGACAGGACGAAGAAACAAAACGCGACGGCTTCGACGCTCATGATGCGTCTGGCTTTACTCCTCTCAATCCACAAAGACATGTATGAATTGACAAAGTTCCAACTTTACACAAAGGTCCATCGTTTGGGGGCAGGGACACCTCCCTCAGTTTTGGAGATATTTCTTATCTGAACTATGTATTCTTCACATCAACTCTCTCAAAAACTTGAAGTCAAGGAAACAAAGACAACGAAAGCATATTTCCTTATGAGAAGTTCAAAATTCATTGCACCAGTGCATCAGAAACAGTCTACTAACTATATCCCTAGGGTTATTGGGTAGGTTGACCCTCAAGACAGACCAGACAGACCGACAGACAGACTAGACAGGCATCCAGACAACCAGGAGAGAAAGACAGACAGATCTGACACACAGAAAGACAGACAAGACAGAAAGACCAGACAGAGAGACTTTTAAGACAGAAAGACGAACCAAGAGACAGACATACAGAAAGATCATCAACAGCCCGAAAATGGCAATATCGGAGCCATTCTGCATCTCCATCAACCTCAACGTAGGAAATATTTTCAGCGATTTCAATTACAATGGTACAACCACGGTGTTAACTCAATTTTTTCAAATAGTTTTTGTTTCAATCGTGTTGTCGCTTGTGCGAAGGGTGCAGTGACAGTTTCGAGTGCATCTTCATTTTCAAAGATGTGACAAAATGGAAGAACAAGATAGACGCGTAATGCTTCGAAACAAGGTGCAGTTTCAGGTAAGGAAAGAAGAATCGATTGAATATGTTCGAATAATAATTGTTGAATAGTTGCATCACATGAACGAAGTTTTTCCATGACGGCAATGACTTGATCGAGATCAATACCAGGATTATTAGATGAAGTACGAAAATGTTCGTTTAGGCTGTTTTTAATAATACTTATGTACGCTTTGTTCCATGGTATTTATTTGAAATTATGTGTTTCTACCTTAATTCAGGCCTTTTAGGAGTAGGAGCTGGAGGGCAATTTTGCCAAAACAGTTAATAATGCGAATTTTAGAGGAAAATGGTGGTGAGTGTTTAAGAAACATTTGATTTTGAAGGGCATAGGCCTGGATTTAGGTAGACACGGGGGACGTCTTGCTTTTATTATATCTCAATGTCATCATTTTCTTCTTTTGTTTTTAGACTGACGAGAATCTTGTTGGAGAGAACCGCAAAGTTTTCAGAGAAGGAACAAAGAAAGAACTGGTCTGGTCGCTTATTGTATTTCGTAAAGAACCCGTATATGATCTAAAACACTTTTTAAATATTTCGATACAAATATCAACTCAAAAGTCAAACAATTTTCAAAATATTTTTAATACCGTCTAGAATAGTGTTCCCTAACTTTTGACATTCGTGTATCCCTTTTTGTATAATGTTCGTAACACCTCGATATAAAATGAGGTTAATAGCAGCTCGATATAAAACGGCGGAGGGCACGATCGAAAACACGCGCTTCATCATGAACACGCCAGGTGTGGCGGTCACGATTGCCGGGGATGTAGAGCTGCGTAACGTGGAGATCGTGGTTCGCGAGCGAACCGCAGATGGTCTGGTGCTGGCCAACAGCTCCGGGGGCAGCATCCTCGACCATGTTCGTGTCGTGTTCGACGTTGATGACGCCACCGAGCCGATTGGCGATGGCATTCGAATTGACGGGGCCAACAATATTATGGCGACCGACATTGAAGTGGCCGGGATGAATCTTCGTAAAAGGTAACTCACACAGAAACAACTAAGAAAAGAAAAGAGAAATATCATCACTCTAAGACAATTTCTTTCAATATTCTCACCGCTATTCATAAAGACCTCTGTGTGTTTCAGAACAAGCAGTAAAAAACATAAAAAAAATAAATAGAAAACTAAAGAAAAAGAATCGTATTAAATAATACGTATCAATACGAATCGTATTAATCTTATCGTATGTGCTTTTAAACAAACAGTAAAAAACATGGATAATTAAAGAGAAAGAATAGTAATAAATATATGGAGTCTCAGGCTCGTAACTTTTGATGGATAAGACTAAACTTGATGAAACTTATATATTTAAAATCAGCATTTAAATGCGATTCTTTTAATCTAAGTATTGGTATCAAAATTCCATTTTTGAGAGTTTCGGTTACTATTGAGCCGGGTCGCTCCTTGCTACAGTTCGTTACCACGAACTATTTGATTAAATCTGATCGGATATTGGAATTAAATTTGCCGACTTTTATGTAACTGAAGGGGGAAATATATGGCTATTTTATTTACATACCTTACATATTTGTTTTACATAATTTGCAGTTCCAGGTTTTTCTTTTACAATAATATCAATCAGAGCTTGACCTGATGGAGAATAAAGGAAATTTCTACCCTCCTCTTGAGCAATTGATCTTAAAGGTGTCAAATCATCATCTACAACTAGAAAATCATATTGAACTTGATTCAAAAATTCAGTATCGTCAAATTTACTAATAAATTTGATGAGCCATTGCATTTCACATCCTTCTACAGGGTCTTCAGGTCCATAGAAAGCATGTATTTGATACCCAAAGTTAGTAGTTGGCTTTTTGGAGCGTGTTGTCGAAGCTGATCCGGACACCCGTCGCCTCGCCGATCACGCCGTTGGCCGCGAGGATCGACTGGATGTCGATGTTCAGATTGCCGTCGAAGAGCATGCCGTCGATGCCGGAGGGGCCCGACACGAAGTACGAGTTCGACGGGTTGAACTGGAGCTGGAACGAGTCGGAGATGTCGTTGATCGACGCCTGATTCACCTCGAAGATGTCGATGAAGACGTTCGCGACGACGGACACGGAGGCGAAGGCGCCGGTCCCGAAGGCCTCCAGCTGGGCCTTACGACCAAAAAGTTGCAGAGGAATTTACCACGTTGTACCTCACCTACCTTGCAGATCTTCCTGCTAATGAAGCCGTGGCCGCAGCCTCCGCAGACCTCTTTGGAGAAGATACAACCCAGCATCCTTTTGCGGTGTACGGCTATGCAGGAATGAATGAGGAACAGAAGGCCCTCTTTGCTTCGTCAATCTACGAGACAGAACTCGACCAAGCAGTTACCCTGTACAAAGAAGAACAATTCCAAGAATCCTTGCCCCATATTGAAAACGCCCTATCAGTATTGGATTTGCTATGTTAGTGTTATCTAAGTAACTGATTTGTGAATTACATTATCAATACATCAAACCAAAATTTGGTAAAAGTATTGACTTCTGTTATATAGATATGGATAGCTTTATTTATGATATTCGAACTGAGGATTCTTCTGAAGACATTAAAGCGGATCTAAAAAAATTTGATACTTCAGATTATAAGAAAATTATCCCTTTAACTTCCCTGTAGTCAATAAAAAGTGATAGGTATTATGAAGGATGAATTATCTGGAATAATAATATCAAAGTCATTCATCACAATTTCAATGAAAAGTACTATATCAAACAGTTCGTGGTAACGAACTGTAGTTAGGAGCGACGCGGCTCAATAGTAAACAAAAGTCTAAAAAACGAAATTTTGATGCTAATAGATATATCAAAAGAATTAGATTTTTATGCTGATTTTAAATATATAAGTTTCACCCAAATTAGTCTTACCAATCAAGAGATACGAGAAAATTTTCCCTATTTTAGGAAATAGGAGGAAACACTCCCCTAAAAGTCATAGAATCTTAACGAAAATCACACCCGATCTTTTTCATCATCATCCTCATCTCGATGGATCTCGATGGATTTTCTAGGCCGGTGCGAATTTTAACCGCTCCTAAGGAACCATTGCTTGGTCATTGAATAATCGTCATCATCATAAAATAAAACATTGTCGTGTTTTTCTTTTCTTCCGCTTCTTATTTTTATTCGTTTTGTTGTGTAATTTCATTGGTCTGCATGTTACACGGATTTCTTTATGGAAACGGTGTATCTGCCAAATAACTAACTGTTCGTTTCTTTTTTGTTTTCTCTTGGTTATTTGTGCGCCCGGTGGCGGCCTCTTCGGCGGCGATTTTCAGCGACAGCGCCTTGTTCTTCTTCTGACGGCGGGTGTTGCCCTTGCCGCGCGGCTCACCGCGCCAGGCGCGGTAGCCGACGGTCAGCGTGTCCTCGTCCATCATCGCCGCCTGGATGCGCGGCCAGGGGCAGGCGTAGATGCAGATCTGTTCGCGGGCCAAGCCGCCAAAGACAAAGGTGGTCAGCGTCAGGATCGCCATGGTGGTATAGGCCACCGGATGGGCCTGGCCGGTCACCAGATCGCGGACGTTGACGGTGCTGGTTGTTGTTGTTGATGATGCATATTCGTGCAAATGGGGGATGTTAATGTATGTGTTAAACTGGATCGTTTCCGATGATTCGCTTTCGTACCGTGATAACTACCTTTATCATGTAAATAAAGAACACGATGTTCTGGATATTGGATACAATATTTGTGTAATAATTGTAACGTGACTTCTTCAAAACCTGTTTTATAATATTCCATAAATTTACAATCCATTGTATTCTGAAATTCGTCTGGACACAAGTTCCTGTAGTAATTGTTGCAATTTATTTGAAATCCACGCTTCCTCCCTTCAAGAGTATTAGATTTTCAAATGTAGCATCTCCAAGTACGATTAACTTTGAGGCAAAAATTCCCCCTCCAGCCGACAACAGTGATCTTTGGGTTCAAATAAAGGAATTATGCAGTTAAATTTTCTGAAGACTTTCATTAATCTTGAAGACGTTTAATTGGTTATTTTCACCTATCATCCAAAGAAGTAGTTAGCTCTGTCAGTTTTGGCAGCCTTGTCAGCACTTCTCGGATACACAACCTTTTTAGCTTGATTTTGTATTTTTATATAGAAACTAGCCAATTGGCATGCTGTGTGAGCTTTCTGTTGTCTCTCTCAACTCATACAAGCCTTTGACCTTTGCAAGTTATGTTCATGCCTTTGCCCCTCATAAAGGGGCTTTAGCATTGGTCCTCACAAATATGGCCTTGCATGCTACTTTTCAGGGTGTAACATTTCCTTGGCTCAGGGGATGCTTGGCCTGTTGCATATTTTTTCCAGCATTATCTGTGGCTTTGAACCATATTACTTGTGGCACTTTTACAACTCTGTGGTGTGCACCAGATGGTAAAGATTGGACGAGTTCGAATAAATTGGTTTGCCAATTGAATAAGAAAAAATGATTTTATTATCCGTTAAAAAAAACGAATTGAAGAAAAAGACAAAAATAGTGAAACAAAATGAAAAGGCAACACAGGAAACGAAATACTGTCTTTCTTTGTATTTGTAATTAGTTCAGTGAAATACTGGTATGGTGAAAAATACCCTGACTGTAAAACGTGTCATTCTGGAAACGAACTTCTTCAATGTTGGTAGCCTAATATGCAGCAATGTGTATTTACCAATAAGCCCTGGCCAGGGGGCGCACAGTGCCAGGGGACAAGAAATTATCACATTGATTTTTTTCTAACAAAAACTGGACCAATGTTGAAACCAAAGGTGCTACATGCATACTGTTGCTATTGTTACTACAACTACTGGTACTGTGAAAGCTAAGAGGATTAGGGTGAAGCATTTAAGGAATATTTTGGCAGATGTTAAGCTAAATTAAAACAAACTATAGGCATGTTTATTTTCAAAAAGGTGACAGCAATATCTCAAGAACAGTTTATATTGTCATCCTTTCACCCTCCCCCCTTTTTCTCTAAAATTGGGACTTACCATCGGCGTTCCTATTTTCTCTGCCTGGTTTTGTTTTTATTTCAAAATCATATTCTTGTAGGCATAAAGCCCACCTTGCCAGGGGCCGGTTTTCGGGTTTCATCATGTTACACCAACATAATGGGTTAATATCTGTCACGACTGGGAATTTTCTGCCATTTAGATAATAGTCAAGTTTTCTAACCGCGTATACTATTGCCAAACATTCTTTTTCAATCGTTCTGTTTGTTTGTTTTAGATAATCATTTTATTCAATTTTTTTTAAATATCAGATAACAAAACTTCGGGGTCAACATAACGCCCCAGAGCCCAGGGAATTGGTTTTAACTTGTTTTCTGGGGGTAAATAAGGTTTTTATGGAAGATTTGGTTGGAAAAATTTGAAAAGGACTCCAACGATTAGAAATTGAAAGTTCAAATTTCCTCTTTAAGAGTCAAAAGTGATCGGATGGTAACTAACCCCTCCCCCCTGCCAACCCTATTCTCTCTAAATGTATCCGATCAAATTTTTGGGATATTATTACCGTGGACAACTATTTACCCTTCAAGTATTGTATTTTCCTTTTATTTATCAAAATTATATATCATAGCAGGTCTTTTTCTATGGTTCAAATCCCTACTTTTACCACTAATTCTATTATTTGAGACTTAAACATCTTGACTCTCTAATTTTCTAGTAAGTGTCACATTGGTCTAACTAAAAGATTTAATTGTTTATTTGTGTAAAATAAGAATTTTAAGGGCTAATTTTGTTTATCAAAATAAATTAATTTTGCTGGAAAAAATCGAATCAATTTGCTGCCCCTGACTCGCGCCGCCGTACATCGCCTGCGCCAGTTCGTGCGACGCCGCCTGCAGCTTGCCGTGGGCGACTTCGACCCGTGTGGCGTCTTGCGAGGCCACGGCGTCCTTGGCTTCGGCCACTGCCGCTTCGACCTTCGCCTTCAGGTCCGCCGGCATCTTGTCGCCGCTCTCCGCGACGAGCTTCTCCGTCTGGTGCGCCATCGCCTCGAGGGCGTTGCGCTTCTCGACCTCTTCCTTGCGGCGGTTGTCGGCTTCCTCGTTGCGCTTGGCCTCGCTTGCAGTTGGCTCGTAGTTTAGATCAGGTTTCGCAGGCATAGATTTTTAGAATAGGGTACGCTAAAAAAAATGATTTTCTGGCAGTAATTTTCTTATTGTGTAAGGACATCTGCATTCACCACGCTTCCAGTCTCTTCAGTTATGGAGATACCTATGCAGGTAGGGTGAATTTTTAGTGTGGGCCCTTAGATGTATAGATCTTGGCCAAACTCCACTTAAGAGCTTTTGAGATCTTTGTAATCTGTTGATCTAGAGCAAATAAATGAACCTTCCAAGAATGTGATTCCTTGTCCGACCCGCTTTAATTTTGAATGTTAACGACCCCCAAAGTTTCATATGATAAGCTCAAACGTTTTCTCTATAATATTGTAGTTTAATTAATTTAATTTTTGGGCTATTTTGCTGTTGAATTGCTTGGGTCGATGAAGATGTATCTCCTATGATATTTTGAGGTAAGAACCGAAAGGAAAATAATGTGCAAACTGCATAAAGGTGCCATTAGTTTTGATAATCCTAGGATGAATGAAAAAAGCAAAGAGAAATTGGCATATGTTTCTTATGTTGAAAATAGGGTCCTTCGAGCTTAACGAATATTTTCTATCTTCTACAAACACAATTATTGTTGTCCCAAATGCTTATTTTTGCCTTGTAGCCTATACGTAGAAACAAGTAATTTTTGTAACTTCTTTCATTAAGACTCTTGTGATTTGTCCGTCAAACACTAACGTTAACGCAAGGTGTTATGCCTGCATACTAACCCTTTCAGAATCCAGTGTTAAGGGGAGAACGTGACAGCGTAACGCAATGTGAAGGGTCCTTTTAACAGGCGTCGAGTTAATCGTGCTGTACCTGACCAACGGGTTGCAGTTTCTGTCCGGAGCCAGTTGGGTCGAGGGCTGGCCGGTCCTCGAAACTCTGCGGGACGGTGTCCCGTTTGGGCAGACCTATTTCTTCGTTGTTGGCTGCATTCTGATGGTGACCTGCTTCGTCGCCTGGCCGATGCGGGAAGAAGAGACGGAACGACCCGTTGTTGATGAAGAACGGCTCGCGGAAGTTTGTGACCGACTGGCAATCAGCGAGTCCGGTGCTGTTTACAGTCGTGAGAATTCAGCATGGAGAACCGTCATTCTTAAAGAACTGGGTGAAAATTTAAGCTTCAGTGTAAAGAGCGAGGTATTAACGAAGGGGCAAACCTCCTCATATACGTAATAGAAATGTACAAATATAGAAGTTTGTTACGTAAGTTAATTCGTCTGTTACGTATTTTTTAATAATAAAAACGTTCGTAAAAAATTGAAAGTTCTAGTTGCCCTTTTAAGTAACCAAAGTATTGAAGGGCAACTAGGCCTCCTTCTTACCCCTTTTTTTTCAAAATCGTCCGGTCAAAACTAAGAGAAAGCCATATAACTTTTGACTGAGCCACTTTTACATACTCTTCAGACATAATTCCGCATTTGCTATATATTCAATCGAAATATTCAGTGTTTTGAGGAGGTTTCTTTAGGCCCGACAGATGTCCAAGACCCTTGACAATCTCTTCAATGTTACGCATCCTTTTTTAGATAGCGCCCGGGCCAGAATCTTGATTAGTACCCCTCCCACCGTCTCCCAAAAAATTTTCGGACCAAATTTTAACAAGTTTTTCATTTATTAGTGAAATTATTTTCTATTTATCGCCAATAATGTAAGTTTTGGACTTTTACAGTGAAAGAAGGAAGTAAAACCCAAACTCTTCTTTGTAGAGATTTGTTTACGTTTCAAACTGGATTTGCATATTAAATTTAAGTTTCACTCATTTTAAGATTTATTTACTTATTTATATTAATACCCATTGTTTGTATGTTTGCTATGATTGTTTATTTAGTTTCTGTTCGTTTTGGGTTTCACTTATGCCTTAATAGCAAAATGCTTCTGTTTGTTTTAAGCTTGATTTGAACATTTAACTTACTCGTTTCGAGATTTATTTTTAAATGGACACACCCATGACAATAATGAATAATAGTCAATCTTGAAGTACCTAGGATGCTTTAAATGAAATCTGATTGTTTGAACTGCTCAAGTGGAAACTTTTACAACCATATATCTGTTAAAAATTAAATAAAAACGGGAATCTGACTTTTGATGAAACGTGCAGTTATGTATTTATGCACGTGCAGTTATGTATTTTTTTTAGCAATAGGCGCCAAATTTAAAGAGAGAGAAACGTGAATGAACAACCAGTTTAAAAAATATGGCATCAAAAAGCTTCCACTTGCCAGGCTTTATCGCACAAGGCCTCGGTGCCCACCTCAATCGCTGCGGATGAAACAGGCCAGGCCCCAAAGCACTGGCGCAATACGTCTCCGATTGGGTGCGATGTGAGCGCAAAACCCAAGCGCAATCCGGGTAATCCAAAGAACTTCCCAAACGAGCGCAAACAAACAACCGACGATATGCTCGCCAAATGCGGAACGAGCGACTGCGCTGGTTCGAGATCGCAAAAAGCCTCGTCAATTATAAGGAGCTTGCCAGATTTGTGCAGGACATCCAGGGCGGACCGACGCCCACGGCCAGGAGCTCTGGTCGAGTCTCGGCACGGCCGCGACGACCGCTCTCCTGAAGGACCTGCGCGCGGGCACCGACAGCGGGAACCCGGGCGAGCTCGTCGATCTGGGTGGGGTCCTGTTCTTCCGTGGGACGACCGCCAGCCACGGTACCGAGCTGTGGCGCAGCGACGGCACGGCGGCCGGCACCTTCGAGATCCAAGACATCTGGCCCGGGGCCAGCGGCGCCGGCCCGACCGATCTCACGGCCACCGGTGGGCGATTGGTGTGCCGGAGCACCACATAACCCCGCTATCAAGCGACCAGCACCGTGAATTTGGTCTCGTACATCGGAAGGTAATGGACCGAGCGCACTTGCGACTAGTCGTACATTGTCATGGCCCAGGGCAAGGTCAACGTGACGTCTTGCTGTAGCAGCGGTTGATCGAACTAGAAACTCCCCCTCGTGCTTTTCATCTGACGGTAAATCGGGAACTCCCTCATCTGCCAGGATTTTCTTTGCAAATGCAATATTTTCCGGGGGAACCATTTTCAGTAATCTCTGATGGTACGCTCGAAAAGATCAACGCGCTCGGCAACTGAGCCTAGCAAGACAAGCCGCGGGAGGGCCGAATGACCGGAATGATCAAATGGTTTACCCGCGGCGTTGAATTCATCGCCGCCGCGATGCTGGCGGCGATGTTCCTGACTTTCCTGCTGCAGATATTCTCGCGATATGTGCTGCTGACGCCATTCGGGTGGACCCTGGAGCTTTGCCTTACGCTCTGGGTCTGGATCGTCTTTTTCGGTTGCGCCTTCATGGTCCGCGAAAGAGATCACGTTACATTGAAGGGCGCCGTAAGCACGTCGCGGCGTCCGATGATCACATAGTCATTACCGGCCGTCATGTCACTTGCGGCATGTCTGCGCACGGCTTCCCTGAGCCGCCGCCGGATGCGGTTGCGCACCACGGCGTTGCCGGTCCGCTTCGTGACCGTGTAGCCGACCCGCGGCAATCCGGTGTCGCCGCGATTCAGAACCTCGAGCAGGAAATAGCGGCCGCGCCGACGGTGTCCCTTGCGCGCAGCGAGGAACTCTCCGCGTTTTCGCAGCCGTGCGATATGCCGGTTAGACCCATCCCTGAAAGCTTCATTCTCCTAACCTAAACCCTTTCTGAGATAGCAAGAAGTCAATTAACTAGAATTGTATGATAACTATAATAATAAATTTAATATAGCTTGGATTTTTAATTTTACAATTCTTCTCAACTTTTCTTTGGTAACAAGATGTGAGGGTTTTAGTTTAACATAATTTTGCTCAATTGGATACCGGTTTTTTTACCTTAGTCTATAATATTTGGATTAAAGTTTCTTCTCTGTAAATACACTAGACCCATAACAATTTTGGGTAAAAAGGCAACTAGAACTTTTATTTTTTTACAAACGTTTTCATTGGTAAAAATTATACGTAACTTACTTATTAACTTACGTAACGAAATTCTATATTTGTATGTTTTTATTGCGTATATGAGGGGGTTCAACCCTCGTCAATACCTCGCTCTTTATACTAAAGCTTAAATGTCCCAATTCCTTAAGAATGACCAGTGAATCACAAAGGCCGTAGAATAAATAGTTGAAATTACTAAAAATACTTTAGCGTAAAGAATGAGGTATTACGTGGAGATAAACCCCCGAACGGCGGCGCGGCACCGCTGAGGTGGATCCACAGGAACAACGGCTTGCCGGTACCGAGGTCGTGCTCGAACAGCCAGCGGACCGCCATCGGCAGGCTCTCACCGTCGTGCGATCGGTGGCGGAACTCGTCGAAGCCCTGGTCGAACCCGCCCGCGCCCCCGAGGCGCTCGCCGCTGACGAACGCGGCCGTCGTGTACCCCGCGGCACGAAAGCGTTCCGCGAGCGTCTCGACCTCGGGGCCGAGCCCGGTGACCACCTCGCCGAAGGCCGGAGGCGTTGACCGACCAAGTATACATATGTACACCATTCCATTGGGGTATTCGTGAGCAAGAAGAAAAGACGGCGTAAGCATGCTCACGGTCGTTCATCGCTCGAGGCGTCCGATCAGCGGCAAAAGGCCCTGAAAGCCACGGCCTCTCCGGATTCGACTGCCAGCAAAAAGAAAAGTAGTCGGCGTCGGACCGAGACGAGCAAGTCTGAGTCAGCGGCAGCGCGGACGAAAGTCTATCCACTGAACCTTGATGCGGGGTTGCTTCGACAACCTCGCGTCCTACTGTGGTTTGACTCCGTTGCAGATATGCATGAAGCAATTAAAGAGCGTGGCAATAGGACTTTGTTTTATGGCCGTCGAGGGACAAATACGCACTATGCACTTCAAGATGCCATCACTGAATTAGAGAACGGAGCAGGGTGCGCTTTGTACCCTAGTGGTGCCGCAGCGATAAGCCAAAGCTTATTGTCTTTTTTGAAGGCGGGTGACCACCTCTTAATGGTTGACACAGCTTATGAGCCAACACGCGATTTATGTGACAAAATTCTAGCGGGACTTGGTATTTCTACCGATGAGGACGGAGAGTTTTCTCTCCGCGTCGACTCCAAAGATCTTCCGGGTCTCCTCAAGCTCCGCGCGCAAACCCCGAGTCCAGAGCCAGGGGATCGATCCACCGAGGTTCCCGGTTGGGCCACCATCGAGCGAGACGTCTTCGTTCAGAACGTGCCGGCGGATCCAAGAGAACCCATCGACGTAGGTGTTATCGTCCTGCAACTCGGAGGCGCGCTCCGCGGCGCGGTACGAGTCGTGGGAGGTCAGGGACCGGAGGCGAGCGAATTCTCGGTGGAGGGCAATTTTCTTGGACCGATACAAGACGCTTTAACAGACAGATATTCATCCTAATTTTTAGAAAAAAAAATAAATTACAGTAATAAGTAATAATAATTAATAAAGTTATAAGTAATAATAGTAATAAGTAATAATAAGAAAAATAAAAAGTAATAAGTAGTAAGTAATAGGTAATCTATACAGCAATAAAAGAGAAATTAAAAAAGAAATTGAAGTTTTGAAGAAATTAAAGAAATTACAAAGTTTTCCTTAAAACTTGCTTCAGAACATAAGAATTACGATTTAAATGAAACAACTAATCATTCATTTTGAGTTTGATTAGAATATCAATTTTATTTTGGGTACATTCTAAGTTCATTATTGGTTTTATTTTTCTGTTGAATCTAATATCCGTTTCTTTTAACTGTTTTATCTCTTATTCTGTTTTAAATGTTTTAACTCTCATAATAACTGTTCAAAAACAATTATAATTGGGGTACAAGACAGACAACTTCCTCGTTCAATTATTTAGTAATTTTGTTCACTTTGAGTTTGAGCTGAATTATTTTTTCGTAGCTTCTAAGATTCAAAAACGTTCAGAAATTAAATAAAAAAGGAAGCTTTTTTTTAACTGCAAGTAAGGAGCGACATTAAAACTTAAACGAATAGAAATTACTCCGTATATGAAAGAGGTTGTCCCCTCCGCAATGTTCGCTCTACGCTAAAGTTTTTTTATTGTTCTAAAAAGTAGAGTTGTGACAGAGTCAAACTTTAGCGTAAAGAGCGAGACATTGCAGAGGGGACATGAGACGCGAGGCATTGCAGAGGGACGTTTTTCGTGAGAAATTGATTCTTTTATGTATTTGATAGCCTACTCGCTTTCTCATTCTTTTTTTAAGAGGTCTTTTTCATATAATGAATGTAAAGGATACTAACCAACTTTATGAGATGAAGAATATGACAGACGAGATTTGGCAATTAGCTGTAATAGGGTAATCATTGTAGGTATTTTGAATCCACAAACGTTTGCGGGTACATACCATCTCCATGAATCTTACTTCATCATTTATCCTTCACACGTCGTCAAAATCATTTACTTATTCAACCCATTCAAGGTACGTAGGCTATTTTTCTTTACACCTCAATGTTCAGCAGCAAAACTACAACAAATAAATGATAACTATTCATTCAAAATCAAAGAACTGCTTTTGCTTTATATCATAAGTTATAGCACACAAAAATTAGATTGATTACATTGTCATTTCTGGTTCGTTAACGACGAATTGCTTATGAATCTTTAACCAACGAGCATTGAATCCCTAACAAAGGCTCTCTGTCTTGTATCAAATAAAAAAATAAAGTTTTTTCAACTGAATGTAAGGAGCAACATTACAAACGGAAAACGAAAAGAAATTAATAAGCACATGGCACGTGGCCAAATTCGGACTGCGGCGGGCTTGATCATGGCGAGGTAGTTATCCGCGGTCTTTTCGTAGCGTGTTGCGATGCGGCGGTAGTTCTTGATCCTGTTGAAGAAGCGCTCGACCCGATTTCGCTCCCGGTAGAGCAAAGCGCTGAAAGCATGTCTGGTCTTTCGACTGCTGCGGTCGGGGATATTGGCCGCAGCCTCCTGGCTCTCCATCAACGCCCGGATCCAGTTGGCATCGTAAGCCTTGTCAGCCAACACGAAGCAGTCCGCCTGGAGATTCTAAAACTTTTGAAATAGGAAAAGAGCCTTTAATCACATTTTTTACCATGTGCAATCATAAAATAGGTATAGTACTATTATAGTATTAAATAGCATTTTTATGGAACCAAATGGTTCATTTTTCAGTTTTTACTATAATGTCCAATCGATTTGGAAAAATCGGCTCCAACTTTGCCCCCTCCCCCAGGATTTTGACGAAATTACACCAACATTCTGGAAAATACTTCTTTCTAAAATAATGACGAAACATGATAACTTATTGGTAAATTTCTGCTGTACATCTAGTACTACTAATAACTCACTGCAGCACTAAGCAGCCTGAGGCCCACACAGCTATGCACGCTCCTCCTCCAACCTAATCTATTCGAGGCGTCCCTCTTTACACCCTTCCAGGAAGTTCCCATTTCCTTTAAATCTTTACTTATGACATCCTTTAAACCCAGACAAGGACAACCTGCTTTCTGTGTAGCCCCAGATGGTTGGCCAAAAAGGACAATCTTTGGCAATCTGTCACCCTTCATCTGCAGAATGTGGCCTGGCCATTTCAATCTTTCTTTCGTTACGCAACGTCAAGCGTTTTCACATTTAGCCGCTAGATGACCAAAGTCCTGACAATTATTGCAGCGGCATGGGACATAGATAAATTTATCGATACGAATTCGTTCATAACCGAACATGGGAGGGTTTCGTATAGTGTCATCCAGATCAGCCTTAGCGGAAAACTGTAAGTTGAACGACCTTGTTGTTCTGAATTGCTCTGCTTTTCCATAATTTGTGATTATGGTTACTAGACTGTTCTCATCAAATTCCAAAGGTACAAATCGAGCGATACCCGTAAAGTTGTCATCACGACGCTGCCCAAGGCAAAAGAGGTGCGCCCGCTTGTGGAAAAATGCGTCACCATTGCCAAAAAGGCTCTAACCCACGAACGTGACGCGGAACAGTTCGGCTCGAGTGCCGAGCGTGGTTCGGAACAGTGGCGCAGTTGGCGCAACAGCGAACAGTGGCAGCAATGGAATGCCGCCATCGCGCCGGCCGTCGCCGCGCGTCGCAGAGCGTTGCAACTGCTCGGTGACAAGCAAGCCGTACGTGTGTTGTTCGAGAGTGTTGCGCCGCGGTTTGTTTCAGTTTTAAATTTTCTTGTTTTAAAACTTCTAAAAACTGATATGAATACACCCTCAACTTCTGCAAATAGGACCATAATGGAATCACTGAAAAGCAAAAAATCATTGAAAACAAGAAATCTTTCATTGAAAAACATGAAAAAGAAATCATCAAAAAGAACAAGAGCTAAGAGCTCAAATGGCACTTGTGACAGGGTCAGAGGAGCCAAGAGCTCATATGGTATGAGGTCTAGCCAAATTCTAAGAATCAACAGATTGATTTGAAAGGAAAATCAGAGACTTTATTCTCAAGCAGTTACATTCACTGGAACGAACTCATCTCACTATCAAATGAGTAGTTTTACATCACTCGGAACATCGAACAAGCCATTTTCTATTTCTCTTTGGCTTCGACCATTTGTTCTCGACGGTGTTGTCGTACATGGTTCAGAAGAATCGACAGGAACCGGTTGGTGTCTTCCATTTATTGACTTTTCTCTTAACGGTTCAATTCAAGCGCAAGTTTATGATGGTGATTATGTTACTTCGGTCGGTGATCCAACTTTGTCTGTTTCAATATCCGTTAGCTTACGTAACAAACTTCTATATTCGTATGTTTTTATTGCGTATATGAGAGGGTACGCCCACTCGTCAATACCTCGCTCTTTACACTAAAGCTTAAATTGTGTCCCCTGAATCACAAAGGCCATAGAATAAATAGTTGAAATTACTAAAAACACTTTAGCGTAAAGAGTGAGGTATTAGGAGGAGATGAACTCCTTATATCCGTGATATTTTATGTCCGTTTTAAGTTTTAATGCTACTCCTTACTTTCAGTTGAAAAAACTTTCTCATATTTGTTTTGAATAATTGAATAGAATGGAGCCCGCTAGTAATCCAAGGTAAGCGGGATTCCACCAGCCGTAAAAGAAAAAAGAGGCAATCACCAACCAGGCAAGGGCTGCTTTCTGATGACCTGAGCTCCCTATCATGAAAAACATTAATAGAGTGACAGGAAGAAACAAAAAAATGAAAGGATATGAATTGAAAAGCATTACGGCCCTTGATTGAGTACGCCATTGTTATCATGAAAGTAAATTATAAACTCCCTGTTTGACCTCCTTTACATAGCTAGGAATTTTTTTGCTAATCTCATTTTCAACCTTAACGGCAGCAGTGTTATTCTCGTACATAGCACTAATCACTAATGTATTTTTTTTGTATATCACACAAGAATAAAACCTTTGCTAAAGCTCTTCTGTCAACAGAATCGAACGCTTGCTCAAATTTTTTGACATCTCAAGCACTTCTCAATAGAAAATTTGAAAAGTGTGTGAAAATTTGAGTCGACTAATACTCTACCTGATCTAAAACCGCGATGTTTTTCTCTTAAAACTTTGTCTATAGCATCTCTCAGTCTAAAAAGGTATCGAAGTTATACAAAAATACTTCGAGAAAAAGCTCGTTTAGCATATTTGATCTTTGAAATAAAGTACTACTATTCAAAAAAAACTATCATATCCAAACCATGAGGGGAGCTTTATTGTTTTTTTTAGTGATGACTCCCTAGACCCCGGTAGGGAAGTTAGCAGAGCCCCCTGGGAAACAAAAAGACATTAAGGAATAACAAAAACAAAACTCTTGGTAGTATGTGCCCTCCTCTTCCCCTGAGAAATTTCATGGTGAAGGGAGACATGACTCAGCGATGCACTAGAATTGCTAAAACAGGCAGTATCAAAAAATGGCAAAGTGATAAGAGTGTGGGCAAAAGAGGAGCCAATTTTTGATAAACTACACAGCAGTGATGAATTTAGAAAAATAGTGAGATTATAATTTTTAATTATAAAATTTTCTTTCTAACAGAATCTATCCTAATTATTCCAACCTTCTTTTTTGGGCCAATCAATCGGGCCTCAAAAATCGGAACATAAATTTCTGAAATTTCTCGCAATACAAATTCATCAGACAAATCACGAACGTCTGTTTCCGTTTGTACTATTAATATTTAGTATAGTAGTGTAAAAAGGACAAAAAAAATACAAGTATCTAAGTTAGTAAATGAGAGTTTGTTTGTATTTTTCTATAGTTAGCTAAGAAATGGAAGATAAGAAGCTGGCAAGATTTATGGAAGGTCTTGCAAACCTTGTTTAGTGAAAAATATCTCTAAAGAAATAATTAAGAAGACATGATTTTTACGTCCAAACTATTACTTTGTAAAATTTTCATAAATTTGCTGAATTGAAGAATAATTTTTTTTTCACGAATTTTGAGTCTATTTGAGCTTTTATTTAAGAAACGTTGACCCCAATAAGCTAAATCTGAAATAATCAGATAATTTTTTTTATGTGACGATGTGTGGATCACAAATTAAGACCTGCATTAAATATCTTTTTGAACATTCTCTGCCACTTCTTTCTAGACTCAATTCTATTGTCCTCTGAACGGATTTATTTTTGATGGTTTTGGTGATTTTTCTTTTGGGGAACGGTTTGAGTCTCTAGCCTTATTTTCACAGTATTGTATATATTTTTTCATAGACATATTTTCTGTGGCTTGTCTCTTGACCAGGGAGGAACTGCCCTCCGGCACGTCATCAATCAAAGGCCCATTAAAGTTAGAAAATATCATCGAGAAGAGAGGATTTGAAATGTTAGTTTTGAAAAGAGCACTAGAGGAGTAGAAATTATGTCACCTCAGGGGATCAAACCCATGACCCAAGCATTCGCGGCGTGTGCTTTACTAACTGAGAAATGCAGCCACTGATGTTCTCCATTTCTCTAGTTGCCACATTGGCTCCCCATCATCCACCGGTAGACATCTACATCCAGCTCGATCCAAGGGGCCTGCCATCGTGTTCGGCATCCTGATGCTGTTCGGCATCGTGGTGGCGACGATCACGGGCGAGGGCGACGGCCTGCTGCGCATTCTGGGCGCGCTCGGACGCCTGTTTTAGTTCTGGAGACGGGTAGGCGCGCGCGGTTAATCGGCGAGACCGATCGGCGAGGTCAATCGCCTGGCGGCAGCGCGTCCAACTGTTCGTACATGTCATAGACCTTCGGCATTGGCGCCCACCAATCGTCGGGGCCCGCGCTCGCCACCTTGCTTTGGAACGGACCCAACCTGATTTTCTTTCCCAAAGTTGTGACAGTTTCAAGTTTTGAAACCAACATAATTCCAAAACTTACGAGCAGGATAGACGTACAAATTAAAGGTTCCCTATTGGGCTCTGTATTCATTCAGTAAACATTAATTCCCACAGAATATAAACTTTCCGAATTTTTCGTTTCATTTGAAGTTTTTTTTTCAGTTTCCTTTAAAATGATCCAAGGTATTTAGTAGATATGTAATTGGAATTTTACAGTCAAAAAACTCACTTCGCCCAGATATTCCCCGGAGATAGTCAAGGAAGGTCGCGGCTGCCTCGAACTCCTCGCCCTCTGCACCACTGCCGATCGCGTTGGCGAAGTAGCTCGCATAGTTCGAGCGCATGCCCTCGGCATTGGCCGGAAGCTCGGCCACGCCCCATTCGAAGTCCTCGATCGAGGAGAACGAGCCGAGCCGGAAGGTGCCATCGATGGTCATCCCGGCGCGCCCGGCGCGGAACGCGGCCTGCCCCTCGTCCATGAAGCCCGCCGTGCCGACCTGCTCGGTCTTCTGTAGCGAGGTGTAGAACTGTGTCCGGCTCGATGGATCAAGCGACTAAAGACATGGCAAAACGCTTTTATATTTTGCTTTATCAATTTTTAACCCGTAGCTACAAAAATATAGAGGTTGTCTATATTCGCCATCATACCCAAGCGAAAGAAGTCGATGAGCAAGAGTTTTTCTATTCTCAAGAAACGGGTGGCACCATCGTCTCTAGCGCATTAAAACTGATGAACGAAATCATCGCTGAACGCTATAACCCTGAAGAGTGGAATATATACGCAGCGCAAGCGTCTGATGGCGACAACTGCAAGTGGGTGATCGGATCTTAATGAATTTTGGCATTTAGAAGGACCTCATGACTCAGGGCTCTTATTTTAAATCCCGACTGGCATTAAGCCTCTGATTCTCCTTTTAAATCAACCTATTGATTCTTAGAATTTTGCTAGAGCTCATACCATATGAGCTTTTGGCTCTTCCAACCTCCTCACAAGTGCCATATGAGCTCTTTGCTCTTGTTCCATTGTATAATGGAAATCTAGATTCAAAATATAGCTCTGTTTTTTCTAGCATCCACAGCTTTTTCAGAATCGTAATATAGTTTCGTGTGCGGTGGCTCATTTTTTTATATTTATAAGTACTACAAACAATTTTTCATGATTTTGGAAACCAAAAAATAAAAAAACTGAACCATGCGAAAAGTTTTTATACATTTTTTGCCTTGATTTAGGTGCCTGAGTTCAATTTTTTCTTTGCTGGAAACAAGCGATGCCTGGAAATGTAGGAAAAAATTGTTACGAAAATATTTATTACAGCGTTCCGTTTTATCGGTCACAATTCTAAGTAAAATAACCAAGTCTTTGATTTTAGTTGTAAGAAACTACAAAAATAAAAGGGCATGGTAGTACAAAACCATAAAACCAAAACATTAACATAATACTGGATTCAAAATGAACAATTCCTTTAAATTCAACTCCTGGTTATGTGGTGTAATTATGGTAACAAAGACAATAGACAATAAAATTTAAAAAGCAGAGGAAATATCCTTTAAAACTTCAAATGAATCCCATGAGAGTGTCATGGTTTTAAAATATCAATAGATAATACTTAGATCTCTAATTTTTGGGCCATAAGTTTAAACAAGAGCTAAGAGCACGGGTAGCGAATTTACCCAATTTGAAAGACCAATCGGACTGGCAACAATTTTGGTCTGAAAGACATACGAAAGATTATTTACATATGCGTCCAACAGGCAATCCATTAGATTTACAATCAGCAATGCATTTATTTGAACAGGGTTGTATTAGTGATTTTTCCGATATGGTCGTGGCTGTTGAATCAATCAAATTATTAGGACATCCACAACAACATAATGTTGCCACAGCCGTTTTCCGATCGGAACATGAATTCGTCTTTAAAGGTACACCCGAAGATATTAAACTGATTTTTCTGAACATTTTGGTGTAAAAAAAAAATCTGTTGCAATTTCCCCGAGGTTTGACCATTTTTATCCGTATCTTTCCTCCACTATAAGGAGTTATGATTGATGCTCATAAAAATTCAATTTAATGTAAATATTTCAAGAAAAAGTGACATTATAGGGAAGAAGATTAAAGACAATTTTTAAACAAGTACCAAAGAAGCTGCATAAAGTTCAGTTAATACATCCCATGCATTCCTTTTTTTTTTATTCAAAAACCCATCCTATTAATCTTAGTCCTTTCACTATGAATCAAAACTGCTCTTATTCCTATTTAAATACTGCATAGAAAATAAACAACACAGAAACTTAAATTAAAAAAATTCAAATCTTTCCACTTTGACTGACTCATTCAAAATGTGTGAATCAACATGATTGATCAAAGTAATAAATGAAGATATTGCCAGGCACTGAATAAAAAAGGCAAGAATCCGACACACACCTGTCTTCATACACATAGCTATCTAACCTGTTTATTTGTATCAATGAAAAATTGAAAGCGTGCTTCCACAATATCACACTTTCGGGGTTTTACATTTGTCTATTAAAACGAGGTCAGTTTGAGTCGGGCCCTTACAAAACCAGTAGTGAACATCAAATTTTCTTCTCAATAATTGAAGGCTTGTTAAATTTTTTCCTTTTTTGCTTTTCTTCGAGTCCTTGATCTTTACTTCCCCTCTAGCGGGTCGATATTTTGGGGTATTTGCTAACTTTAGGCCAAATCTATATGTGTGAGGTTTAGATTTTGTTAGATCGTAATTCAGGTACCATGTTTCAGCAAACACTTCCTTACCATTCATTCCTGTTCGGCCTGTGCACCGCCACCCTGGTGGCCACCCAGGCACCGGACTACATTGCCGCCAACAACTATGTCGGCGGGCTGCTGGCTGTCGCCCCCAGCTGGTTCTTCCTGCCGGTGTGCCTGATTGCGGTGATCGGCGGTATGTCCACCGGCACCACGGCGTTGTATGGGACAGGCCTGGACATGTCGAGCGTGTTCCCACGCCTGCTCAGCCGTGCCGGCGCCACGCTGCTGATCGGGGTGCTGGCGATCGGTTTCATTTTCATCGGCCGCTTTGGCGATGGCCGAGGCAGTCGTTTCTGTGTGTCCCCCTGATGCGGCGGTGCAACTCGCCCGACAGGTCGCCCAGTCTGATTTCGGCGGTGTTTATGTCGATGCCAACGCGATATCCCCTGCCTCCGCAAAGATCATTCACGATCTTTTTACGGACCGGTATGTGGACGGGGGCATCATCGGTCCACCGGCCAGGCAAGCGGGAACAACCCGCCTTTACCTTACAGGCAAGGCATCTCAGAAGGTCGCGGACTGGTTCGACGGCACGGTGCTGCAGGCAGTGGTTCATGATCTGCGCCGTGCCATCGCCGATCTCCAGCCCCATGACGTCGCGCAGGCGTTGTTGATGCGGGAGATCCTTTGTCCAGCCATAGTGGCCGAAGGTGAGCAGACATTGATGAATGGCGTCGAACGCGGTCTTGGGCGCAAACCACTTGCACATAGCTGCCTCCGCAGTGTGGGCCATGCCGTTGTCGCGCAGGAAAAGCGCGTGATAGCAAAGCTGGCGGGCGGCGGCGATTTGGGTTTCGGCCTCCGCGAGCGGAAAGGTGACCCCTTGATACTGGGCAGGGGCGTTTTTTCAAGCAGACCTGCCTCAACCAACCCCTGAACGACCCCGGCCCCGACCCCGGCTTTTTGGGCCAGCGCGGCTTTCGTTAGCGGGGTGTTCCCGGAATTGACAAGAAAATCAATGGCTTTCTGGCGTTTTGCCGTCATTCGGACCGCCCCGGCCGCCTGGGCGGGTGTCGCATGATCCGGGCACAGGCGGAGGCCCATCGCCGCCGGCGTTGGGCGGAGCGCTTCGGGAATGGGCATGGTCATCCGCAGGACCAGACCCGGCGGGGTATCAAACCCAAGCTTTGGGAAATAAAGCTTAATGGTTTGCCCTACTTTGAATTGAAATGGATAGGTTTTTGCCTTTAATTCAAATATTTGTCTTTCAGTCGAATAATAGGAAAGCACAAAGGCAAGCAAGTCTTGAGCATCTTGACTGTCAGAGATTAATGCCCTGATCGCCATAGACTTTAATAAAGGGTAGCGTTCTGTATTACTATTAGAGCCTCGAAGTTTTATACCTGTATTTCGATATGACTCTCGTAGATCTTCAGAAAGCAACTCAGATGTTTGAGACGACGAAAGCTTTGCGATTCCTCAGGGGCGTCTATCTCGACGGCGATGAGTTTCGGCTCGATGGCGCGCGCATCGGCAAGCGCCTGACCTTGATAGAAACCGAGCTTCGCGGCGCTTGCATCCATGGCGCGGATGCGCAGGCGCTTTTCGCCTTTTCATGGATGACGATCGGCGCGGACGCTTCTTCAAGCGACGGCTGTCGTTTCTTCAAATGGTCCGTAGGCCATCGCGGGAACCACGCCGCGAGAATGCGGCGCTGCCTCGACAAGTCTTCTTTGAGCTTGCGATCCGGAGTGACGGCTGTTCGTTGAACCAGCAGAAGTGCATCCAAAGTCAAACCATCCAACTTTTGTCCGAATGTAAAGCGGTGACTTTTGGGAAAACTCGCAGTACGATCCATCGTCCATCCTAAGATATCTCGGATCAATGTCAAAAGTGGTGGACGCAGTCGTTGATTTCCCATTTTTTTAAACCGCTTCGCGGTTGATTAAGGATTAAGGTTCCAAGGAACCAAGGGCTAAGGACCAGGAGGCCAACCTAAGGTCGCGAAGCCTCCATTTTTGATACTTTTGAACTAAACCTTACTCATTGTCCTTTGTTTGCTTTTTAGAACCGAAAGTATCATATTTCTGCTCTTTACGTTGTTGATCTGAAAAAGTTCCGCAAGGTAGCCGCAGGTGATAGACTTAGAGGACAGTATCAAGCTCTAAGTCAAGATCCAAATAGCTTATCAAATTTAGATCAAGACTTACCTAATAACATGATTCATCAGGTTGCTATCAAGTCCTTACCTCAGGAATGGCTCTGGTGTGAAACCTGGTGTGATGATAAGTCCAAACCCAGGGGTCAAACTCGGTGATCAGTTCGCGTTCGGATGGATTGGAAGCACTTAGCGCCATGCCCCACGCGTGGACATCGTACGGCGGGTTGCCACGCCAGTCGTGGTGGGCGTGGGTTGCGTCTGTTTGGAAGACCGCGCGGTAGATGCCAGGGCCCATCACGCGTTCGCCCTGAAAGATGCGGTTGGCGGAGACGCCACCAGCAGGCTCCGTGTTTTCCATCGCCATTTGCCAATAGCGGCGGCCCGTCGTCACGTGCTCAATCCAGCCATAGTCGTTGGCCCGAGCTGGTGATTGCAGACGAACCAACTTCTGCTTTGGATGCGAACCATCGCCGCGAATTTCTGGATTTGCTCTTTGAACAATGTCGGGCTGCTTCTGCCGCTCTTCTGTTTGTGAGTCATGACCAGGGATTGCAGAACATGTTCGACAGGTCTCTGGACCTCTCTGAGCTAAATCTTGTGGAGGCAACATGATTTTGCGTTTGGGGGTATCATCTCTTCGCAATCGCTTATTGGCCAGCGTACTTACGGCTTTTGCAATTGCCCTTTCCGTAGCTTTGGTCAAAATAGAAATGAAGAGCAAAGATGGGGGCTGTTAGGAGATCAGCGGCGTCGTGATCTTCGACACCGACAACGTGTGGCACAAATCCAAGCATATACATACGAACATGCCATAAACCCAGATAATGTTACATAAAAGTCATTGGGACCCTTCAACACTGCTTATATTCACTCTGGAGTCCTCCATTTTCTTGAAGAAAGAGTAGCAAATAAAGGTAATTCCTTTGGAGATTCCTGCTTGCATGGTTTAATTGCATTGTCACCACCAAAAATTCCAAATGTTTTGGCTTGGTTCTTGCCTTATTTACTTTTCGTTTTATATAGATATTGGGTTGCCATCACCATGTTTTTTGTTATCAATTAACTCGGATACTTAACTCGGTAAAATTTGCCAAATACTTCACAAATTATCAACGGAACAAAGTTTTGCTCATCTCCTTATTCTTCTTCTTGTTCAAATTGTTATGCAGATGCTTTCACACAACATTCGGAATCAAAATCGGGGTTTTGGTTAAGGCTTCAGTTTTTTAATTTTTTTACTTTCAAAAAGGGGAAATAGGTTATTTACTTAGTAGTGCTATTGATAAAATAGTAAGCGCAAGTATTTTAGAATTGTTAGATAGAGAATCAGCATCGAATTTAGATGTTGCCCAAGATGTTCTTGCTTATGGTAATAAAGAAGTTAATGATCAGGTGAAGGCGTGGGTGCTTCAGCATATAGATGGTAGTGCAAGTGTTGACGGTTTAAGAGAGATTGCTATCGAGTATTATACAGATCATACTGGCGAAACTGATGTTACTTTGGCTATTGGTACAGGAGGAGATACTGTGTTAGGATTGGGCTGAGTAGTGCGCGCGCTCCGCCGCCGCCGGCGCGCTGTGCGCTGCTGGCGCTGGCTTGCTCCGGTGGCGCTTGCTGCTGTTGCTGCTGTTGCTGCTGCTGCTGCTGCTGCTGCTGCTCGAGCTGGCGCAGGAACTGCTTCTGTCGCATCTCCTCCTTGCGGCTGAAGCACCACAGGAAGCCTTCGACGCACACCATGAACGCGTGCCACTGGCGCTCGTGCCAGCTCACGTTGATCTCGTCGATGTTCACGTCGGCACGCACATCGATCGTGGTGCCCTGGACTAAAATTCCCCCAAAATCAATGAAGAGTTCAAATATCGCAAATACTAGAACCAACTAAAAATAAAAATGAAATTTAGGTGGCGTCACCGTTGGAAGATATCCCAAGAAATCTAACATGTGAAGAACAAATTATAAATTACGAGAAGGGTGAATGTTATATTTGGATAACAAAAAATCACACAAATGACCTGATTAAAGTAAACAAATGAACATTTTTAGTGTAGTTATTTTGGTACGTAGGAAGGGTTTACATTGCTTCTAGCACATTGTAGCAACGGCGGATTCGGCTCCAGACCGAAGAACGCGCCGATCGAGTTCAGGTCGAATTCGGCGTACCGCGCCGAGTCCTCCATGAACGGCAGGATTGCCACCGTCCAGGGCGCCTTCGGAAAGTTGACATCTCCCACGCCGATTCCTGGATTTTTCGGATCATAGTAGGGCGGATACCAGTTCGTGATCTGGTACTCCACGCCATAGGGGAAGCGGTCGTAGCTATCATGGTGGTTGTGCAGAGCGATGCCGATTTGCTTGAGGTTGTTGCTGCATTTCATGCGATTGGGGCGCTAGGAGGCTCGACAATGGACTATGAAACCCTTCGTCAGGCCGCCGACAGCTGGGGCTTGATCTATCTGGTGGCCCTGTTCGTGATCGTGGTCGCGTTCCTGTTCCGGCCCGGTGGTCGCCGCGCGGCGCAACGCGCCGCCCGTATCCCCCTCAAGGAGGATTGATCGGTGGAAAACAGAGAAACCGACGCCGCGACCGGCGTCGAGACGACCGGCCACGAATGGGACGGCATCAAGGAACTCAATAATCCCCTGCCCCGCTGGTGGCTCTGGACCTGCTATGTTCGGGGCCGAAGGCTGCTTGAGCACGTCGCGGCACGAGGTGATTCGCACGTTCGTCGGCTTCGATCCACCGGCCAACGACCTCGACTTCCACGTCGGCGCCGCGGGCGGAGGTTACCTGGGCGCGGCGTTTGCGTTCGACCGCAACGTCTCGATTATCGGCCGGCTCGACATGGACGCCTGGCGCGTCGACGCCATCGGAGGAACCGGCGGATTGAGTGAGAGCGACGCGTGGCGCGGGACGTTCACCGGCACCGCGATGCTCGAGATTCACTGGGCGGGCTGGCCGTGGCGCTGTGCCTTGTCGTTGCTGCAGCGGCGCAGGTGCCCCTGCGCAAGGAATATGTCGCCGTCTTCTGTGCAGCCGGAGCCGCGGCAGCCCTCAGGGCTGCCGGACTGTAGTCTACTGGCGGTTCAGGATTTTCCGACCCTGTCTGGCGGTTTCGTCGACATTGCTGCTCGCGTCGATTTCCACCCAGTTCATCTGGCCGAGGTCGTAGCCAAGCTGGGTATCGACAACGTCAGCGTTTGCGTCCGAGGCATCGTCCCCGCGCGCGCAGGCCCGCGCCTTGGCGAGGCTCTCGAATTCCACCAGCAGGACGCGTGACTTGTCTCCGGCTTCGAGCAATGCGGGGGCGTCATCGCCGCGCCTGACGGTCGCGCCGTATTTCGCTGCGACCGGGGCCCAGAGCCGCCCGTACTCCGCCTGCGCCTCGGGGTCGGTCACATCGGTGCCGAGCACCAGCCAATAGCCTTTCATCGGGGTCTGTCCTTCGCTGTTGGATCGTTCCGGTGCAGGTCTAGCGCGCGGATTGTGAGGCGGGAAGGGCCGGGGCTTTCTTTTCTGAATAAAAAATTAATCTCTAGAGCTCCATGATAAATCATCTAAATTCAAATGCTAGTCAACACAATAGTTGTCACTCAGTAAAGACCGATGTGTATTCCATGCTTTCAAATTTAAAGTCATGAAATACAACAGATCCACATAAGAAAGTTAGAGGAAAGCTTATTCAATCTGAAATTAAAAATAATAGTACCCTTTCTAAGAGACGACACTAATCAGATGCCAAGGAACTATTCGTTTTACATCTGACCACCCCTGAAGCCCCAAATGGCATTCTGTCATCATTGTAGCTTCCAATATTCTAATCTTGATTTGCAGACTTATCTTTCTATTCTTCCAAACTTTTTTAACTGTGAAAAAATACCCTAAGCCTTAGCTATTCTACTTTTTAGCATCTTCACTACTCCAACCATCTTTAAAAATAATACTACCAAGGTAACTGAAGCTCCCAGCCTGATCAATCTTTTCGTTACCTAATGTCACCTGTTCATCTTCTCTTATTCCTAGCCTTAGTGACATAGTCTTCTTGACATTAATTTTCAAGCCTATTTTAGCATTAATTGCTCTACATTACTGGTGCCGACGTTAAAGTCACCATCGGTTGCCAGCAAAACCCGATTTATTCCACCATCAATAAATGCCTGTTCTGCCATTGCATATGCAAGGCGTATCCCAGCCGCGCCGTTGGTGGAACCGCCTGCCCTTAATTTTTCCAGGGCAGCAATAATCGAGGCCTTATCACTTCCGGCAGTCGGTTCAAGTACAACCCCGGATGCGCCAGCATATACCACAATGGATACGCGATCCTCTGCACCAAGTTGATTGCTAAGAAGTTTCTAAAAAATAATCAATTCGAAAAAGGGAAAAATGGAAAAAATGGGGGGAAAATAATAATGGGCAAAGAAAGATAGTAATTATCAATAGAGGGCTCATCGTTCTTTACTATGCTGCAGCTGTCACTGTAGCCAAAATATTCTTTTTACTCTTAAAGGGTCAAGGACACTAAAACAAAAACGTTTTCCCCCTGAGCGGATCTTGAGTCTATTGATATCTGAAAACCATGAATTTTAAAAAATTTTTCTTATTGTTTCAAAATAATGTAGTTTTCAGGAGAGTATTACCTAATTTTCTTCCAATATGGTTCTCTGATGCTCAATCCTAATGATATACCAAATTAAGATAAAAATATAATACTTTAAAAAAATTTTGGTTATGTATTTGCAAATTAGAGGGGGTGGGGGTAAAGTACAGTGGATCTGCATGCCTAATGCGCTAGGTACAATTAGTCTGCATATTATGTAGTAAGAATTTTTTTATAACTTCTCATCGTTTTAATAATTTACCCCACCCCCTCCTAATGTGCTAATATATAGCCTAAATTATATATTTTCCGTCTATTGTTATCTCTTTGTCGTTTGCATGCTGTGCGTTCTGGTCGGTTCCGCCGACGGTTCGCTGTACGGGTCCGAGAAGGCCCTCAAGTCTCGCGTTGGCGGAATCCTCGGGGCCGCAGGCCTCTCCCACCGAGACGTCTCGATCAGCGTTCTCGACGCGCGGGGCCGTTCCGCGTTGGAGATCGAACCGAGCCGCGCGCTCAAGCCGGCGTCCAACCTCAAGATTCTCACCACGCTCGCGGGTATCGAGATCCTCGGACGGGACTACAAGTACCGGACGGAGGTTCGGGCACGAGCAGCGCGTGCAGCAGTTCTGGCACGACGCTTTCGAAGACGTTCTGCCTTGACTCGCTTCCGAAGACGTTCACGTATACGGCGACGACGCTTCCTGGCCAGCTGCTTGTGGCGACTTTCTCGACGACGTCGTTTTTGTAGACGAGCCAGCAGAGCCTTTCGACGTCTAGCCCAAGCTGCAGCTCGTTGTTTGGCACGGAGACGAATAATTTTCTTTCGACGGCGCTCTTGCTGCTTCTGAGCACGAGCTCGGGCAGCCAACAGACGCTTCATCTATAGATGATAAAATTTAATAAAATTATGAACCGGTGTGATTAAGCTAGTTTAAAATATCGGGGAATGGACAAAAATAATATGGAGAGTGATGAGGATGATGGTAGAAATTGAGAAACAGTTGGAACAGTAATATAGACTGTACTAGAGATTATAATTGTCTGACAATGTATTACAATATCTCGAGTAAATTTTTATTGTTTTCATTTTTTGGTATTTACTTCAAATTCAGGGAATATTGTATGAAATGTGATGGGAGAACGGAGAAAATAATATGTAGATACATTGGTCTGGACACCCTGTTCTTGACTCATAGAACTGGTGTTTTTTTCTTTCAGCATTTATTATCTTGAGCAAAAATTTGTTGAAAAGTTTGACTTTCCCAGTTGTTGCTTATTCGTAATTATTGGTAAACTTATGATAAATCAGTAAGTGTGACAACTATGTTCTTAACTCATAGAAGCTATTCTAGTAGAGTATCTGTCATCCTAAACAAAATTTGCAAAAAAAGTTTAGCTTCTATACTAAATACTTATTAATAAGTTGATGATTGATGGATAGGTAAAACTTATAAATTCTGTTTAAAATTATTTAAAAGGAATAACAACAGATGAAAAATAAATACACCAGATTTCAATTCATAACTCTGTGTCTGAGACCTGGATGTTAGGGTCAAATTTCATTATAATTTTACTTTCAATTTTTCATTTGTATGACTTTAATGACGTAAAATAGTGGTAATCAACCCATTAATGCACGCAATAATACTCATTTAAAATTTGACTATCTAAAACAGCTAGAAACACAAACTCAGATAATTCCTTAATATGTTTATAACCTTTGTCATCCTAAAACATTAAAATAAAGGCCGAACTCCTTAGAACTTTAATATAAGTTCGTACGCGTATAAACTTAAAAACTAAGTACATGAGTCGAAATACTCCTTCCAAGGTCGGAGTAATCATTTACGAAAAAAAAATTAAAAAATTGTTGATTAAAGAAGGCAAATAATTATCATGTTTATTTTATCTAGCTCGTATAGACGAGTCTCTGAATTCTCAGTTTGAAGCAGTGGAGCGAAATGGATTTTTTTTTTTTCAAACATTTACCAGTAAAATGTTGATCAATGAGACGCTTTTTTCAAAGTACCAAGAAAAATTTAGCGTAAAGAGTGAGGTGTTGAAGAGGGGGCAACTCCCTTTATATACATAATAATTTCTGTTCGTTTTAAGTTTTAATGTTGCTCTTTACTTTCATTTGAAAAAAATGTTTTTTTTAAATATAATTTCTGGTCGTTTTTTAAATAATGCCAGGAAGTCTAGCCCCACCTCCACGAAGAAACCACTTCCCCACGGAAATATCCTCTAGACAATTTAATCCTGGTGAAGATTTACCCCGGACAATTGCATGAACGTCGATCATGGCCTGCCACTGCTCGTCGCTGTGGTTGTGCACGGCGCCGTTCCACACGTAGCCGGCATTGTTGACGATGATGTCGAGGCTGCCAAAGGCGTCGATACCGGCCTGCACCAGTTCCGCCGGGAACTCGGCCGCGGCGATATCTCCGGGAAAGACCAGGCCGTCGCCGCCTTGGTGACGTACGGCCTGCAGGGTCTCTTCCGCGGGCGCGGTATCCAGATCGTTGACCACGACCCGCGCGCCCTCCCGGGCCAGGCGTAAGGCCGTTGGGCGATACACCAGGTGGCGATGGAAAGAATGATGTACTGGCTGAAGCGTTGAAAATCGCTGTCATTCCACAAGTGCAACAGCCGTGTACCGATTCTGGCGCCGAGCACCGCCGTTGCCATGCAGACGGCGTAGATCCACCAGGCCAGACCCGCCTCCGTGTCCAGAAGCTGTCCGCTGCGTTCACCAAGCAATCCCAGCAGCAAACCGTAGTACAGAATTTTCAGGAGATGGCCCAGGGTTTGGGTGAGCGCCTTGTTCGCAACAATCTGTTGGCGGGTTTGAAAGACTGGCACGACGCGGCAGACAAAGAATTACGTGGTCGCAGCGTTGACGACCTGACCTGGGAAACCCCGGAAGGTATTTCGGTCAAGCCGCTTTATACCGCCGAGGATCTGGCTGATCTGGAAACCGTCGATACGCTGCCGGGCTTCGCACCTTTTGCCCGCGGCCCGCGCGCCACCATGTACGCCAACCGGCCATGGACGATCCGCCAGTATGCGGGCTTCTCCACCGCCGAAGAATCCAACAAGTTCTACCGCGAAAACCTGGCCGCTGGTCACCCACATTTTCATAGATTGACGCCACTGGGAAAGTTTTTATTGATCTTAGAGTTTTTAGTGTGTGATAATGACTGGCAGCAACAATAAAAAGTGTGATCTTCAACAAGAGATTCATTCAAATGTGCCTTTTTGGCTACAGTTTGCCATATTTGGTATAGAATCTATTTCATAACTTATACGGGCTGTGTCGCAGTTCTATGGCGTAACTGATGATGGTGAGGTTAATAAGATAAAAGGTTTTAATAAATACTTTGTTGGAGTCAGTAATTAATGAAAAATGATTGTCCATGCCGCCGGTGGAAAAGTCGTCTATTTGCGTGATATTGCCACCGTCGATTACGATTATGAAGATCTAAATCATTACGCGCGATACAATCAAAATCGAACGGTATTTTTGACCGTCAGTCAAAAGCCCGGGACAAATATTTTCGATGTTATGGATGGTTTAAAATCGCGAATTGCGGATTTTGAAACGACACTTTCGGAAGATATTCGTATCGAAACGGTGTTCGATCAATCCATAAGTGTCAACAAGCGGGTGAATGGCTTTTTCGGAAATTTGGAACTGGAGCTGCGTGTCCACCAGCCGTTCCTGCAGTACCTCCCGGGCCGGGTCCCACACACAGACTGCGGTATGAAAGCTCGCCTGTTTGCCCTGGCATCGGCGCAGCTGCTGCAGCGCAGCCTCCGCGTTTCCCGGCTTATGTAAGATTTCACCTTCCGCAACGCCCACCTGGTCGCTGCCGATAACAACGCATTCCCCGCGGCGGCGGCTTACGGCAAGGCACTTCTCCCGTGCCAGGCGGCATGCGCGGTCCGCGGGGTTTTCGTTCGGCAGCTCTGGTAAATGGCTTTCTCATAGTTTTGATCGAATGATTTTGAGAAAAAAAAGCCGCGGTGGAGGAAGTCTAGTTGCCCTCCGATTTTTCGGTTACTTAAAAAGGCAACTAGAACTTTTAATTTTTTACGAATGTTTTTATTAGTAAAAGATATACGTAACTTATAAATTAGCTTACGAATCGAACTTCTGTATTATCATGTTTTATTATATATATGAGGGGGTTCACCCCCTCGTTCGTACCTCGCTCTTTACACTAAAGCTTAAATTTTGTCCCAATTCATTAACTTAAACTTCCCGCTTCACCAATATTCTCTTAAAAGCGTTTCAAAACTTTTGGTGCTTTGAACGTAAGTGAGCTCTGAAGTGTCTGCTATCCTTTTGCATACTAATGGGCGATGCATTGATATTAAGACGCTTTCGCTTGATACGTTTCAAAATATCATCACCACTTGGCGTGCTAGTATTTTCCAAAAATGATTTTGAAACATCTTTGGGTATTTGACTATATTCCTCCAATCGATTTAAAATATGTTTATTCCAAGTAAGACTTTTTGGGAAGTTTGGGTTTCTCGGTCGCGCCGGCGCCCTTCGACCTCAGCCACTCCGAACTCGTGTCGACCGCTGCCGACTATGCGGCCTTCGCGCGGATGCTGGCGACCGGGGGACGGCATGACGGAACGGTCATCCTCGACCCCGAACTGCTGGCGGAGATGCGCACGGACCAGGTGCCTGCGAGCGCGAAGACCGACGACAGCTTCTTCCCGGGGTTCTGGGACGGCACGGGGTGGGGGTTCGGCGTCGCGATGCAGACCTCCGGGGCGAACGCCGGTCGCTACGGATGGTCGGGTTGGGCTCGACGCCCCGGCTCGGTCTTTCCTTTCATGATCCTCCGTTCCGAGTGACTCCGATGACACGATTCGCCGTTCTTCGTTCCCTCGTTCCCCTGCTTCTCTCGGTCGTCTTCGCGTCTACCGTCGCCTGTGGCGGAGCCGACGGCGGCGTTTCCGCGCAGGATCGCGCTGAGATCGAAGCGCTGTTCGACGCCTACCTTCCTCGCCTCGCTGACGCGTACCGCACCGGCGACATCGAGGTGTTGCGGGGCTACGCCAGCGAGAAGGAGATGGCATCCTCGATCTGCAGCGCGGCACAGATGTCGCGCAGCGGATGCGGCTTGAACGCGCCGACCACGACAACCGCGCCGTCGGTCGTGTCGAAGACGCCGGTCAGCGGCATGGCGGCCCAGTTCAGCACCTCGCGATGTTTGGACCATTGCGCGGCCTCCTGCATCTGCATGGCGATCATGGAATCATACAGCGAGACCCCGACTTTCTGGCCGCGCCCGGTCTTCTCGCGCGCCAGCAGTGCCGCGAGAATGCCCTGAACAAGGTGCATTCCGGCCGTATAGTGGGCGCATCGACAATATCTTAGGGATACTGGTAGTATTGCGTTGAACTTAAAGCGTTTATTAGAAACAGGGTTGCCAACTTGCACACCTTTCGTGTGAAATGCTCTCTTTTTTTTCATTTCACTATTTCACTCCACGGTCCAGATTTGCAATCTTTTTGCCCATTATTTGCTCTTTGCTCTATTTTACACTCTTTTGTGAAATAATGATAGAAAAAGTATTAAGCGAAAAAATTCAAATTAATTTATTTAAGTACAAAAGATAGAACAGTTAGCTGGTATGGTCAATGTGTTGTTGTAAAATAAGTACCCTTCGGCACTTAGTAGCAGAGATGGAGGGTTGGGGTATGGTGCTTTAAAAAGTCTGGTTCTTGTCCAAAATTGCTAAGGTCTGTTGTTTCAACTCCTGTTTATGTTTATTTATGGTATTTTTCTTAAATCTTTTGCTCTTGTTGTGTTTTAAGCATTATGTGGGGGGAGTTTAACCGTCCTCTCTCCTCTCCTTTGACTCCCAATGAAAATTTGCAGCTTTTAGAGTTTAGCTATTCTGTTATATTTCCCCCTATACTTAAGTAATAGTTTGGTTGAAGCTTATAAAGGTCAAGTATAGTGGCGCTAATTCCGTAAATACGTCTGCTAATGTTTGAACAACTGAGACAAGGTACAATGATGTGTAGACTTTCCAGTTCTTACACTTGAATTTTTTTCCAAACCGGTTTTGCAAAAGCATAATCTTCCTTAGAAATTGGTTCTTGAACTACATCACTATAAAATGCTTGTTTTGAAGGTAATGTATTTTCCGGAAACCCCTCAAAACTATCTAGGTAAGAGCAGGGGAAAGCGCCGCGGTTGCCGTGGCCGGTCAGCAAAATGATCGGGGTGGTGACGCCGCTCTGGGTGGCCTCCATGACCAGCTCGACACCGCTGCGCTCACCGAGGCAGTAGTCGAGCAAACAGACGTCAAACGACTGTTCGCACAGCAGGGCGCGTGCCCGGCCCCAGTCCTGCTCCCAAGTGATCGTGACGTTCTCGTCGAACGCCGACGCCAGCAACTCGGCGGCGAGGACGTAGTCGTCCTCGTCGTCCTCGACCAGCAGCACGTTTAGTGGTTGGCCCATCTTGATCGGACTGTGGGGAGGTTGACATCCCCAAAGACATAGTTTCTGGACGTTTTAAACAATGTTGAACAAGATAGATCTCTTAAAATTTTGATCGGATGTGTTTTGGGGAATGATAGGCTTAGGGGATCTCCTTGCTCTCAATCCACTTTTGACTCTTAAAAAGAGCACTAAAACTTCTGACTTACAATCAAATGAGCTCCATCTGATATACGATGCCCATTCAATAAAAATTACATGCCCCGGTGGGAACTAACAACCCTCACCCGTGGGCTCCGGGGGTTGTGTTGGGAGGTCGCACTGGTTGCGTTGAAGGGTTTGGGCGTGAGCCTGCCTGGAGCGGCCAGTGGCGCAGATCCCTAAGCGTTTCCCAAGATTTTAGGTTCCCCCCTCAATTCCCCCCATGTCACCGGATCCAGTCGGTATTTAAAATAAAATCTCTGAGACACGATATTCCCCAAATTCAAATTTCATTTAGATCCGATCACTCCTTCGTAAGTTAAAAATACCTCATTTTTTTTTTATTTTCAGAATTAAAGAATCCCATCACCCGTTCGTAAGTTAAAAATAGGATCGGCAGAGCCGGGCCTTCGCTCGGCTTTTCGTCCTCGTCGGCCTGCGGCTTGCCGTTGTCAAGCTCCCCGGGCGGGATGCGGAACTTCAGCCCGTGCCCCTGTTTCAGTCCGAACCAGCCTTCTTCCACCGGCGGTCCGGCCATGGCAACACGTTCATCCTGATAGTCGGGGTGCGCCGATTTGAGCACCAGTTGCGCGCTGAGATCACCGCGCCCGACCGCCGCCAGAAGATCGGCGACGCTCGACTGGTGATGCTCGCCCAGCACGGCTTCGAGCTAGCGAATAAAATTTCTTACATAAAATAGCTTTGAATTATGATGCCAAAACTTGGCAATTGCCTTAAAACATAAAATTTCCTTGATTAATGGCTATACCCTGGTGGTGTTTACATGTTCATTGCTGGGAAGCTAAACTACACAATCATCTTCATTTTCAAAAAAATAAAGAAAAATAAAGTGTTTTTGATATTTTTTTTTTCTGTTTTTGGTTAAAATTACAAGAAAAGGTGCTCTGAAAAAGTTTTACATTTTTTATGTTATTTGGAGTTCCTCGCAGTGGCATTTCAATAGTGCCATTGAGCGTAGTAACACTAATTGAACATATTGGGAATGCGTTCTGCATCCTTGGATGTGAGCATTTCAATAGTGCCATTGAGCGTAGTTACAATATTTGAACATATTAGGAATTTGTTCTGCACGCTGGAAACTGAGCATTTCAATAGTGCCATTGAGCGTAGTTACACTTTTTGAACGTATTTGTAATGCATTCTGCACGCTGGAATGTGAGCATTTCAATAGTGCCATTGCGCGTAGTTACACTATTTGTACATATTGGGAATCTCCAAATGTTCAAACAAGAAAGCGCAACATAATTTGCGCTTTACTGAAAACAGAATACGTTTTGAAATGTTTTAATTTTTCTTACCTTTATAATAAAAAAATATCAAAACGTTAACGAAGAAATGTGAGTATATGTCAATTAAAGTGACAATCCACGGTCTTTTATTTATTTTTTTTTTCTTCATTAAAGCGCAAATTGTATTCTGGTCTTCAGCGGGCATGGAGGTTATCACCCCTACTCATGTTAATTTTTGCTTGTTTTGAGTTTTACTTGGCTACTTCATTGGTGATACTAGCTTTATTGACATTTCAAGTTAGTCAGTTTCGAGCTGTAGAGATACGGAAGATGGCTTTATAAAAAATCATGGAAAAGTAATCTTCGCTTTCTTTATGTTTACACACATCTTGTTTGGATTGGTGAGTCAATGATTTAGTTATTATTATGTTTAGCCTTTTACGCTAAAAATTGGTGACCCCGACGTGACCCAGACTACACATGCACGAAGTCCAATTAGGTATTGTGTGTAAATGAATCAAATTATTACTTCATTACCTCGTATGCTTATCCGAAGGAATAATTGACAAACATGATCTTAAAGCAAGGGATACCAACGAGTTGGCTACTAGATTTATCTGTTGGAGGGAACAAGTTATGGGTAAAAAGAAACCCATTGTTAGTCATAAATCGGCTAGACGGTACGTTGCTTGTTGGAAGGACATTGCGAATCCTAAACGGAAAAGTAACGATGGTTTGAATAGTAGTGCGGTCGCGCCCGCAGACTCAGTGGCGGCGTCGACACTTATGGGGGACGACAAGATTGTTGATAATCCTGATGCGTCGGTAAAGCTGCCGCGCGGATGGGCGCCGGAATCCTGGAATGCGACGTCACCTTCACCAAAGATCGGCAATTGGTTTGCCGACACGCACAATGTGATCTGCACACCACCACCAACATCCTCAATACGCCGCTCGCAGCCACTTGTGAGTCGTCTTTTGAACCCGCCACGTTTACAGAAGATGGAGAGCTGCTCGAGCCCGCCAGTGCGCGGTGCTGTACGCACGATTTGACGCTCGCACAATTCCGACAACTCGTCGGAAAAATGGATGCCCACGATCCACGCGGTCTGCATGGCTGTGCAGGCGCGGCGCGAGTTCAGCCGCCTGCGCCTGATGGAGAATACCGAGGGGAATATAAGTCTGGCCGGGTAGGTAGTCGAACCGTGCCGCCAGTGGTGAGCCGCAATACGTGCAGTTCCAGCGCCAGACACCGCGATTGACACAGGTGGCCTTTTGGGCGGGCAAGGGCGTTGCGATTGCATCGTCGCAAAAGGCCGCAATAGCTGCAAGCGGCGCTCCGGTCCAGCGTCTGCAATCTATGCAGTGGCAGTAAGAAGAAGTCGTTGTCGAGTGGTACGCACAGTCCCATCGTTCACTAATCGACGGAATGCGTTGATACCGAGATTGGAGGAGGGGCAAGTGATCGGGGAATCACATAAAAGACCTTCCGCCGTGTCTCCTGAAATGACTGAGTCCAATCGCCGTTTTTGCTTGGTTCGGATGATTGGGAACAACGCAACAAACACTACTGAATGAGCAACGTCGAAGCTTGCATCGGGGAAATGAGCCGGACGTTGGCCCACGCGGAACTCGCTGACCTGAATCGACGATGCGGCGTCCGTCGATGTCCAACGAAACCGCCAATTAGGAGTAGTGTTTCGTAAAGTTGGACTTCACGCCAACTCAATGCATTCAATATTCCCTCTTGAAGGTTCTCTGAAGCCCGATATCAATAACCTACGACAAATGTATATGGCTGTTTCTAATATGGATGGCTTAGAAACCTATAGGTCAAACGTACTGATATTGCAAAAGAGTTTTGCAAAAGAAGGAGAATTGACAGAAAAATTAAATGAATTTGAACTTGTCAATGACCCAGGTAAGCGTTCAGAGATACAGAAAAAAATAAAGAAAATATAATTAAGTTATAAAAAAATGAGTAATTTTAGTTGCTAGATTACTCAAGTTTTGTTTTAGACAGATACTCATGGAAAAGGGAATATTTAGCAATGTTGCAGACGTCATATATAGACTAGAGTTAACAAAAAAGCTGTGCATCTCTGTCAAAATACTGAAATATTACATAATTTGTTTTGATTATGGGTAACCAAACTATTTTCGAATTTCATCGTGCTTATCAACCTATTTTTAGCTTTTTTTTTTACTGACTGCAAAAAAAAAGGAGAAAGTTAGAACAATTTCTGATAGCTCTTCAGGGTTGCCACTTGCTACGGGTAGGACTTTTCTCTGGCGGTGACACATTTGAGAAAACGCAGGAGTATTGCAGCATTTTTTCCCCTAAACAAAAGAACAGCTTTTTCTAATAAAGGGACGAAAAATAGTCAATACACACAAACATCGCCGTCCTTTTTTTCTTTTTGGTTATTTTCTTCCATTTTCCAGTTTCCTTTTTTTCAAGAACGCTTTTTTATGTTTAAACAGCATCTCCTCGAACTTCTCGGAAATGCATGACTGCGCCCTCCCTCCGGTATTGCGGTTGGATCTTGTGCTGCATCCGATGTGCCGACTCGGCTGCCATGAAAGCGATGATTGGCCGGCCCAAGACCTCATCGCGTTCATAGCCCATGCGGACCAACCAGTAGTCGCTCACCTTGATCAAGATGCCGTCGGCGTCGGCCGAATAGAGCATCGCCGGCGTATTGTTGTAGAGATGCTCGAAGCGTTGCTCGCTCCTTTGCAAGGATTCTTCTGTCTGCTGGTGTTGCCGGTGGAGCAACGCTTCACTCAACTGGTTTGGGGAAAAACCCTTGAGGGGACTAGTTGCTTTCCGATCTCTGTTGACTCTGAAAAGATGAACTAGAACTTTAAATTTTAGAACTTTAAAAGGTGAGCCGTACAGTCTTTACAATAAGTAACGCTATAGCGTTGCCTCTAATGATCATGAATTTGTTTTGAAAAAAGAAAAAAAATAACAATGGTGCTATTTCTCAGACTTCATACTTGGCTGTCTGTAGGTTTCAAATTGTAAGTTTGTTTCTTATTTTTAATTCCATTTATTGCTACTTGTCGATGAGGGCCCTTTCATGGCGTACAATTGGCAAAACCAGCCATTTAATCTAACAAACTTGACGCAATTTGAAATAAACCGTGATCAGCAGGCCCATGACCTACAAGAAACGGAGATCACGGGCTGAGTCAGGGGCGTAGCGATACGCGCACCATGAGGCTACCCAGTGATGCTCTAACGGCGAGCTGTTTCGTTTATCTCGGCCGGTTCGGTTTACTAGCGCATCAAAGACTGCATGGCTTCATCTAATCCTTGTAACGTCATGGGGTACATCTCCCGCTGCATCTTTTGGCAAAAAATGCGAAATTTTACATTTTTGTAGACTTGAAACTTGATGGGAGCTTGAAACTTCTACACTCTGGTTCTCTGATACGCTGAATCTGATGGTGTTAAGATTGTATGACTTTTAGGGGGCGTTTCCCCTATTTTCTAAAATGAGGCAAATTTTCTCAGGCTCGTAACTTTCGATGGGTATAACTGGTCTTCATAAAACTTATATATTTAAAATCAGCATTAAAATGCGATTCTTTTAATATAACTATTGGTATCAAAATTCCATTTTTTAGGAAAAATTGTTGTTTTGAGTTTAATTAGTCCTTAATAAGTCAAACAAGAGCAAGTTATGCCAATAATAATTGCGACTCTAAAAAGCGAAATTTTTCAATAGCATATACATTTAAAAAAACTTCCATGCTTATTCCAAATATGCAAAACTCATTATTTTGAGCATAAATATTCAAGGTTGGTAGCATGGTGAGGAATTTGCATGGTAAAATAGAAAAACATATCCCGCCCGTTGGGGCGGTGGGTGGGGGATGGTTAATTCGGAAAAATAAAAAAAATGAGGGCCGGACTGTGAACTGACGGTCAGGGACACACGGTACGTCTCGAGGAGCGCACTGCCGTGATGATCGAGCGCCCGTTGGACGATACCGGGCACAGTGCTCTCGGAGGGGCCAACGGCGGCGCGGGCGCCGGCGCCCAGAAAGCCATGCGCGGACGATGCACCGCAGGCGGTCATGCCGACGGTCCAGAGCAGGCAGAGGATCGCCGTCACCAATCGACGCGCACGGTTTCCGGGATCCGTCGTCATCGGGGGCAACATGGTCATGGTCTCGATTCCTTCTTGAACCGGCACTCCTCGGCAAACCGCCCCTTCAGGAACTCCGCCTCGCCGGTCAGCCAGGCGCCCTTGATGAACTGCACCACCGAACACGGCATCCCATGCGCGATGCAGCGCAGGATCATGCCGAATCCCGAGGACGACTTGCCCTTGCCCGGCCCGGTGTGGACCATGATCAGGCCCTTCTCCTCGGTCTTGGTCGCCATCATGCGGTCGCGGGCGGCCTTGATCTTCTTCATCTTCTCGGTGTGACGGGTGTTCTCGGCGTCCGACATGGGCGTCCCTTTGGAAGTGGATTCTATTTTATTGATATTAACTTTTACGTTACTGTCGTTTTTCGCCTATCAATTATCAATGCTCATGGTTGAAAGAATAGTTAACAAAAATAAAGTCACGAGTTGAAATACTGAATATATAAGTTCAGACTAAGCCAATTTACTGACCTTACAATCTATTTAGCCAGTGGGGCAAACTTACTAAATTAACGGACGTTCAAAATCACGGAATGTTTAGAACTTTTAATCAAAACAGATGCGAACAATGCTCTCTTTTTACTAATGAGAAGCGGGATTGTTCTGGGTGCCCGACTGACTGATTGTATTTCAAACAGTAAACTGTACGAAAAGTGTGGCTCAGTCCTGCTTTCTAGGGCAATAATAAAACAAAGGTTGAGATGGCTAGGCCACGTTCTGTGGATGAAGGATGACGGAGTGTCGAAGATCGTCCTTTTCTGCCAACAATCTAGGGCTAAACAGAAAACAGGTCGTCCTCGTCTGGGGTGGGAGGATGTCATAAATAAAGATTTAAAGACAATGAAAAATTCCTGGGAGGATGTAAAGAGAGAAGCATGATCAGCAAACTCTTCTTCGGCAACATCCTTATCGATTTCATTCGTTTCTCCGCAAAGAAGTTCGTAGGCAACCTCAACCATACTATATTCTCCTTGAGCAGAGCAACGAATAATGTCCGTCAACAGCACCCGCTTTTGTTTCGGCGAAATAGCGCCCTGATTGGTCAATTTTCTCAATGCAGATATGCAGCCCTGTCGAAGTACATCTCTCGGGGCGGCTACCGACGGCGATGCGGCACTTGTAACACTGCTGCCACCACTACTGTTACTTCCATTCTTTCGCTCATTTCCAGCGGCTGAATGCGGGCTGAGCGGTCGCTGAAAACCTTTCATTTCAGGAGCGCGCTGCAACCCGTTCGCGGTGCGCAATGTAAGTTGCAGCACCGACGATGATGGCGCTGCCCATAAATATATACGGGTCCAGCGCCTCGTCGAACAAAACCAATCCGACAAGCGAGGCCCAGACGAGTTGTAGAAATGAGATGGGCTGCGTCACGGTGATCGGCGCCGCCTGCAATGCTTTTGTCAGACAATAGTGTGCTGCGGTCGCGACTGCCGCTTACACTTTCATATTTCTCGAAATGACGATCAAAAAAGCCATAATATAAACTCTGGAAGCTGATTATTTTTCTCCATACAACAGAGAATTTCAAGCTATTATACAAGTTCTAAAGCTAGTCTCTAGTCCTAATAGTATCAAGATGGCTTTAATTCGAACTTGTCTACAAACTAATCATGACATGTCCTTTTCAGAATCAAAACGAGCACTTATGACAACATTGATGCATATATTATCCTTTCATTTAGTTCCAAATCCTCCTCCAGATTCTTGAAAGTTTTGGATAGCCCGAGACTGTGTCTGGTTGACGACACATGAACCTCCTGGGTCTGCTTACCGCTGTCTCCCCCAACGTAGCGAGTTGTGCCATAGCAAGCCCCGCACCGCGTTGCGTCAGGCGGTCACAACACTGTATTATCAGGAGATATAGCGCGATGGGCCGTCGAATGCCGCCGGTTTTTACGGGAATCCCACTTCTGGTTGCCCGGATCTGGGCAAGGGACGGTGTTCGGTTTACACCCCCGCGCTATTGCCCATTTGGTGCGGCTTTGCGGTGCGCCCTGCCATACTTCAAACAATGCCTGATACCGATTATCAGCCCTCTGTGTCCAAACTACTAACCTGTGGCTGTCCCGAGAATATTAACAGCGACCAGACCAATTACCTTGAAGCCTATGGCTTTACCGAAGAGCATATTGAGGATCTATACCGTCTGGCCTCCGAAGAAAACTTAGACTGGGATGATGAACATGAACGCTATGCCTCCCTTCATGCTTGTCGTGCACTCGGGCAACTCGGTACTGAGACAGCTATTCAAGCCCTACTCAAGCTCTTTGAAAGTGATTGCGCAGTGCCTGGCAGGCACGCGCCAGCGAGGGAGAATCCTGGCTGGCCGCCTACAACCGTCAGTTCAGTGCGGAGCAGCACCGTGAGCTGGTCGAGGCCCTGGGCTTCGACCCCAGCAGCATCACCCGCGAACAGCTGGCCGAAGCCTACGAGCTGGCCTGCTTCATCTACGAGGACGATCCCAGCAAAGCCATGCTGGGCCGCTTCGCCGTCGACTATGCACAGGCGCAGAACGCCGAGGAAGTGGCCGAGTTCAGTGGTGGCGTGCTGTTCGAAATCCGGCCGACACCGTTCAACCGGTATTTCCCGCCCTCGCTTCTGGGAGAGAGCGGAGTACTTCAACGAGGAAGACCGTCTCGCAGCAGCCCTCGCCGGCTCTGAAGTCCAAGACATGGACGGCAACATCCTGGGAGAGTTGAATGCTTAGTCCTGAGTTGATGCAGCTTGGCGCCCTTGCCTTTGGCGCCATTGCCGTTGCAGCCATTGTGCTGACGCTGGCTTGGCCCTATGTCTCCGGCGAAAAGCAGACCGAGAAGCGCATCAAGGGTGTGACTGAAACTGTTGAACTGGCTCTGCGGCTCTATGCCCATGGCCTGAAGTTCTTCAAGGATCCCTGGAGCCTCTTCGACTTCAGCATCGTTGCAATCTCGCTGATGCCGGCAACAGGCAACCTTTCCGTTCTGCGGTCGCTGCGAATCCTGAGGGCTCTGCGCCTCATTTCCGTCGTACCGTCCCTGCGCCGTGTTATCGGCGGGCTGGTGGCCGCCCTGCCGGGCATGGGCTCCATCGTCGTGCTGATGGCGCTGGTCTTTTATGTCTTCGCCGTCATGGCGACCAAGCTTTATTAAGTTAATCCCTTAAGTGTAAGTTTTGGCTGATTCTGAACTAGCCAGAATGCTCTATGTGCGTACTGTTAATGCTACCACAATAGTTACAGTAACTAATGACGCTAAAGATATTAAGGTGAAACTTTTAGGGAACATTTATGGGGAGTTTTAACTAAATGAAATCTTTTTTAATTTTTTAAACTTTAAAAACTATACGTATGCAGGTTTTTGAAAGGGCATATAAGGAATATCATAGGCAGCGCTGCTCTATAATAGCCAGGAATATAATTGAAACTCTCGATGTCAAAAATCACTTTCAATAGATCACAGTAATTACACTTATTCAATGAGTTACTGCAATTGCTTGCAATCCATTGCAATTGCCGCTGACGAGTAGTTGCAGGCATCAAGCCATGGCTAATTGTAGAAAAAGCCAAGATAGATAGTTTAAGTGAGTGAGAGGCAAATCTGACATAAGCTCTTGTTAGGATTGTGTGAAAATGCTCTTATTTCATTTGTTGATAGATAAATCTATCTATCATCCGTCTATACGTCATTCCTAGGGCAGAACTAAGGGACCTTGAAGTGGTGCAGGAGGAACCAGCGGGCGAAGGCGCGGCCGACGTGCCGCTTGAAGAGGGGCGGAATCCCGGGGTCTTGCCGCGGGACGTCCAGGCGTCGCTCGGAGGCTCGCTTCGGGCTGGGGTGGCTCACCGCGTCCAACGATACCGATCCGTCGCGGCTCATGGCTACTTGATTTCGAGCTTCTCGAGGCGGCGGTAGAGGCTGCGCAGGCTCAACCCGAGGCGCTTGGCGGCGAGGGTCTTGTTGCCCTCGCAGGCCTCCAGGACGCGGCGATTTTTGTTTGATGTCATTTTTTCAAATTTTAGTTCTAATATTTTTATAAAATTATTGATTTCTCAAAACCCGTATTGGCTGTTTATAGCCTTTGGCATGTTGGCAGTACGGGAATAAGTGTATTTCTTACTTTTTTTTTGTTTTGTCAATAAATCAAGTCAAGTATTAGTAGTAGAATTAATAAAAATAGTTGCAGTAGTAGTAATATGAGTAGAAGCAATAGCATTAGGATGCAAATATTTTTTTGGCTAGTTCAACATCCCCTATAACAAACCCTTTTGGCGATCAATCCCGCTTCGGTCAGATCAATGCCGCGCCTCGACATCAGCAGCGCAAGCATGCGCTCGGTGGCGTCCATGCAGGCATCGTCCAGCGTGTTGCCGGCGCCGAGGGTCATGACTTCGGTTGGCGTCAGCAACAAAGGTACCGGCAAAACCGGCTCAGGATTCAAATTACAGCGCAACACGACACGCGCAGGCATCTCGATGGCTGACGCGGTGGCTTCGCCATCGCCCATCGCGCCGTGCACGTCTTCTATGTGCACACCGGCGCCGTCGGCGCGACTCCTGAAAAGGGCTTGAATCATGTCTGTAGCGTTTCCACATAGCTTTTGTCGCGGCGCTGCCAAGCGGGCCACGACCGAATTTTCTGCCAGCGCCGATGGTCGGGCTGGACCGACAGAGACTTCGAACCTCAATTCTCGCGGCTTTTCAAGATCGCCGCGAAACACAGTTGCTCGTGAAAGGACTGTTTCAAATGAGTACGATTGATCTGACCCCCCTTTATCGCACCATGGTTGGCTTTGACCGCATGGCCAACATGATTGACAGCGCCGCCCGCCTGCCAGGAATTAAACCTTTGCCCTTTGGACAAAGGATTCTCAACTTAAAGTGCAAGCCACTTAGGAAGAAACACAAATGTGACCAGAGAAGAACAGAAAAACAATTATTTGAAAAAAGGAAAATATTGAAAAAAACAAATCAAGTCATGGTTGTGGCTATGTTCACTGCTGTCCCATAAACAATATGCATTTTATTTCGACAAATTAATTTTAAGACAGGTATCAACAAAACTCCATCAGGGATTGCACTTACTTACAATACAATCAGCAATATGAATGCTTCCGCCATTGGGGGAGAAGAATACGCCGATGTCATTTCCCACGTAAATGTGATCGGAAAATAGTGGATCGATTGTAACTGCCAGCGTTGGTACATCCGCCAAATTGCCCTGGATATCTGCCCAGGTATTGCCATAATTATGCGATTTAAAAACATGTGATGCACCAAACCCGGAAAACGCAATATACACCGTTGCCTCATCATTCGGGTCCACGGTTAAATCTGCCGGAAAAAGATCCGGTAAATTTCCGGTGATATTTTGCCAGCTTCCACCGCCGTCGGTGTTGGCAATCAACCTATTTGTTGTGCCAATTGCCGGCGCAGGCCTACTCAGCGATATAGATACAGCCAACAGTGACTACTTCGTCTTGTTACTGCCGCAACAAGCCGGTGAGGATCTAATAACGCTGATCGCCTTTATCGGTGGCTTTTCAGCTGCCACCGGTATGATTTTGATCACCACGATGACATTAGCCACCATGACTACCAACCATCTAATTTTACCACTCACCGAAAAGGCAGAAGTCTGGGGAACGTTACGTGGCAACCTCCTACAAGCACGCTGTTAGAGTGCTGCAAGGACCATTACCATTGATACCGTGGAACCTTAATTGTGAGAGAAGGATGTTCTAGAAGGAATCTGATGTTAATTTTGATACACAAAAGTCTGTACTCTTAGCACATTGAATGGATATTTCGCAAGCAGGACGCGATAAACACTAAAGCATGTATGTTTGGGGTTATTTAGGATACATATTTGGACAATTTAGCTATATGGGAGTCAAACAGAAATAAAAAATCAATTTTACGATGCGCGTGTAGTTCAACCCTTGCACTCTCAACCCTCTACAAGTCCGTGAAAGTGGGGAACACCTTGTCTTTGAGGGGAACGTGCAGATAATTCTGCGCCCCAAGGCGCTCAAGGATGCGGATGAACCGGATGGCTGACCTTCATCGTATCTTCCTTTACGCTCTTGTGACATTCGGCTTTGTCGTCTGGGCTCCATTGGTGCATGCACAGGGTTTTGGCGATGCTTTCTCTGATGTGGGCGACAATGAAAAGCCGGTAAACATCAATGCGGATCGTCTGGAAATCATAGATAAACAAAAAAAAGCCATTCTTACCGTGTAGAATAAAAAAAGGAAGAAGAAAAAATAAAATTGTTTCATGTTTCCACTGTCTCACGATGGATATTTGAAGTTTAAAAAAAAAAATCATAGAGTGGGGTGAGGTTATGTCAAAATTGTAGGAAATCCTTTTCTAAACAACAATCTTGGGTTTAAATGTTTTGAAGTATAATCAGCAAAACCACATAACCAACTGACTAAATTTATAGAAAATGCTTCCAGAAAAGCCCCTTTCAAACATAAGTATATTGAGTAGGTGGGTTGGCTGAGTGACAAAATGTAAAGGACCAATGAATATAAATGCAAATTGGGAGACGGAGATGAAGATAGTACTAGAGAATCAAATGATTCAAAAATGGAGTGAGGAGATAAAAATATCAGAAACTTTAAAGCTATATAAGGATGTTTAGGTGGTTTATGGGCAGAAGTTCTAATTTAATCTGTATTTACCAGCTAGATATTTGACGTTGTGGCTGTAGCTCAGGGCTAACTGGCTGCCGACTAGTGCAGGATTTATAAAACATTCTAAAGAAATATGTTCCAATGAAGACAAATGTACTGGCATGCATGTGAAATGCCGAATGTCCCGGGTAACGGAACTGGTCGACTGGTGAGAGCGACACACTAAGCGTGCCGTTCAGCCAATCAATCGTACGCGCGGATTGCGCGGCAATGTGGCGAGCGAGGTCGGTATCATTCTGTCCCCGGGCCTTTGCGATCAAATCACCGGCCAGTAGCTCTGCTGAGTCGGTAACACCTGCCTCTTCTTGCAAACGTGTCAGCGCACCGGGAATTTGGCCGCCGGACAGCGAGGTATTCCCGGCTGGAGAAGCATCGCGTTGCATCAAAATTCCGTTTTTTAGAGTTTCGTTTACTATTGAGCCGGCTCGTTCCTTACTACAGTTCGTTTATAAGGAAAGAGTGAATACGATATTTTCAATATGATTTCGATTTTCCATAGATTCTGTAGCTGCGTTAATTTCCCCGTGAACAGACCTAAATTCTGTAGATCTACTTTATTTGAAAAAACTTAATTTTTTGTTTTACTTAATCTCCCAAGGAAACGTGTTTAAGTACTAAAATCACAAGATTTATCCCTGTTGAATTGAACAAAAAACTTGTCGGATCCTTGGGGAGCCCCCCAATTAACAACATTTTTACTAGACAAAAATCCTTGTAAATTGACGTACTGCTGTCTATTTTGAAGGTAACTGCAAAGCAAACCCAATGTAGCACCCCTTAATCCATAAATTTCACATTTTTTAAATAATATTCGATGGTCAACAGCGTCAAACGCCTCAATTAAGTCCAAAATACACCAGCTACCCTACCTTTTCATCAAGAGCATCATTAATAATAGTAGTAATAAATGAAATCGCCATTTCTATTGTTCTACCCTTCCTTGGCGGTAAGGTTTCCAGTGCTCAGGTACTGGCGATTTCCGCGAAAATCGGCGTAGGCAATCATGCGCGCATCCAGGACCTTCAGAAAGCCAAGCGGACCTCCCCGGAATTGCACGTAGGGCCATCCGTTCTCAGAAACCGTGGCCTGGTAGAACCCGTCTCTTGCGGCAATGAAACTCGCCTCATTTGGCCCGATCTGATCCTGCCCGGGCTCCTCCGGGTCAAGGAACTTCGAATAGGCATTGGCTGATCCGTATTTCGCCTGGGCGGCCAGTACGGACGCTTGGATATTGATTAAGTGGGCTGTAAGTATTGATTTCTTTTCCTTTTTTGGGGGGTGGGGGAGGTGAATTCCAAATTAACGAATGAACAGAAGAGATAGGTTTATGCAACTGTATATTTATGGTATTCCTCATGTCGGAAAAAGCTGTAAACGTTTGTTTATTATTTGGAACGTTGGTTTATATTCTCTATTTGTAATCCAGATTTGTTTTTGTTTCTTTTTGTTTTTGTTTTTAAAAAAATACTTCTTATGTAGACAAATTAAGAGATCCCAAAAATCTGAGAAGGTCGGACATCAGGACGATGGCGATATACATGGCCGTGGCCACCAGCACCGCGCCCTGCACGACGGGAAAGTTGCGCGCCATGACGGCGTCGTAAATGAGCTTGCCGATGCCCGGCCGGGCAAAGATGATCTCGGCAAAGACCGCGGCCGAAATCAGCCCGCCAAAGCCCATGCCGATCAGCGTGATGGTCGGCAGGATCGCCACCCGCAGCGCGTAGCCATAGACGATCTTGCGCGGCCGCAGGCCAAAGGCGCGGGCCGAGCGGATATAGGGCCCCGAACAGGCCGACCTGGGCGACGTACGGCGGCCGCAGGCGCGGCAGTCCGCGCTTGCCCTCGATGGATTCGATCATCGCCGACTCCTCACCGCAGATGTAGGCACCGGCGCCGCGGCGCAATTCGATCCGCGGCAGGTTTACGGGCGGGTCCGCGCGCAGCGCCGCGAGTTCGGTCTCGAGGAGGTGCCGGCAGCCGGTATATTCGTCACGAATGTAGACATAACACGCTTGTGCTTCGATGGCCCAGGCCGCGATCAGCATGCCTTCGATGAACCGGTTCATCGTTCCTGGTACCCATCCGGACGATTTCGTAATCGCTCCTCGGCTGCCTTCCACTCTGGACTGTTGACTGGATGATCGATAACCATTCCTGTGGATTGCATCATAGCATAGCATGTCGTAGGTCCAACGAATCGAAAACCATGTTTCTTCAAGGCCTTGCTCATCGCATCACTTTCCGTTGTCTTGGAGGGAACATCTTTCATATTCTCCCAACGGTTAAGAATAGGCTTGTCATCAACAAATGACCATAGAAGTTTATCCAGGACATTGCAGGTGCAAACAAAAGAAAAAATCAGTGTAATACATACGAATAAAAGAAGATAGAATAAGGCAAAAGGAGAAAGCACCAGACAAATCACTTTCCTGTATTCAAGCAATAGGTGTAAGTTATTTCCGCTGGTTTAGCTTTTATAATTCATGCGTGTATCATGCGTGATAACTAAACATTTTATTCATGGAACGTAGGTTAGGAGCAACTACTAGTTTCAAATATCAGATTTTACTAAAAATTTATTTTAAAATTTTGACAGGACAAACATAAAACTTTTCAGTAAATAGTGCGTCGTGCCTTTGCTACTGAAGTGCAAATTAGAAAAGACTGTCCCGCCCGTTTATTTTTTCCTCATCGCCCTGGCCGCCGGTTGGACCAATCTCGCTTTTATCATCGCTATGCTGGAGGGCAAGGTGGTGCGGGTATTGTTGCTGTTTTACCTTGCTCCAGTTTGGACGGTCATCCTGGCCCACTTTTTTCTTAATGAAACTATCTCCAGGCAGGCATATCTGCATTTACTGTTAGCCTTCATCGGTGCCATGGTGTTGCTTTGGAATGAGCAGATGACTTTGTCTTCATTGAGGTTCCCTTGTTTCTGTCTGCAGACCCTGTAATTCAAAGCAAACCTGAGAAAACAGAATGTGCTGACCTGATTGTAGGTGTCACAGCCAATCCTTCGAATATTTTGGTTTTCATTAAGTCCCGACGCATTCTACGTGCTCTGTGAGTTAAAAACCATTGGGGGCGATAGGGCACCTTTCAGAGTGTTATAAGCTGACGCTGCCAAAGTTATGGTAAAATTTGTTTTCAGCACAGGGGTCCACCTAAACGAGAAACTTAAGAGAGTCGGTTCAGGATCATGTGAACCCTGGATTCCGAAAGAGAAAATTCTAGGAGCTGCGTTCACACTTGTACTTAGCTAGACATCAACTCCTAAGCATCATCACTTTGGACTAAAAAGGGCTACGTATAAAAGAGAAAGTAAATTGTGGCTTGTAAATAATGAATATGCCTTAAATTGATATCTAGCTAAGCGTACATTTGAATTGGGCAACAACATATGGTGGAAAAAATCACGTATATAAAAACAAGCAAAATTTCTTTGACCAAGATTTTCAACCCAAGAAGAGATGCCAACTCGAAAACGGTTATCGACTATATCAAAGGTCGTGGCTTAAGCGGAGAAACAGCGAAAAAGTTCATGATTGGCTATGCCCCGAGCGAATGGGAAGCGCTATGCCAGCAACTTGGCCGCAATAAAGATCAAAAAGAGCAGCTCATTGAGCTAAAGCTTGCGTCTGAAAAATCGCCAGGTCGTCAATTTGACTTTTTCCGTGACCGACTCATGTTCCCTATTCGCGATAAACGTGGTCGAGTTATTGCGTTTGGTGGCCGAGTTATGCAGGCGGATTAGATTTTGTCTGTGAGGAGGTGCTGCAAACCTCAGAAAGTACATTTTAGATTCAAACTTTCCAAATATCTGTGAGAGCCGCTTGATAACAACAAAGTGGCAGGAAGAGGTCAATTTAACCCTGACCTCACGTCATTTAAAGGGATTTATTTGGGATATACTTTGGTCAAGTGTATAGTATGTGTGTTTGGATCAAGTGCAGTTAACGGTTTGCACATTAAAATAGGAAAAATAATGTAAATTGGTAACCGGCTCTTCTTTAACAATGGCTATTTTTAATGCAGCGCGAACGCGGCGAGCCCGAGACAGCCGAGCACGATGACCGTGACGACCACGATCGGCTGGAGGTCGGCTGCGAACGCGACGGTGTTGACGAGCGCCTCGACGGCGATCGGCGTGGCGAGGCTCAGCACCCCGACGACGAGAGAGAAGGCGAGCAGGCGCCGGATCTCGGGCGCTTCGGGGCGAAACAGCCGGACGAGGTTACCGAGGGGCGTCGTGCTCGATCGAGCGGGCGTGGAGTGCATGTTTGTGGAGCGTGCGCCGGTGGTTAGGACGGCTGTTGTCTGTCTGTGTGTCTGTCAGGTGACCTCATGTTTCTGTGTCGACTGACGTCATGATTCTGTGTCGACTGACGTCATGTTTGTGTGTCGACTGACGTCATGTTTGTCGACTGACGTCATTATAAGGATTCAGCTGTATGCGTCATGAAGTTGTTTGTCGACTGACGTCATGTTTTTCAATTGATGAAATTACATACCGGGACACCGGGACACAGGGAAAATAAATGACGACCGAGAACCTCAAAGAGAAATTACAGACTGGGACACCCGGACACAAATCTAGGCTCATGACGCATATGTGACATCGTTTGGATACACTAGATGGGTACATTCCATGGTGCACAAAGTGTTCAAAATAGTTTTATGACGCATATTTAACATAGTTTGGATACAATAGATGCGTACATTCCGTGGTGCACAAAGCTTTCAAAATAGGCTAATGACGCATATTTGACATGGTTTCCATACACTAGATGCGTACATTCCATAGTGCACAAAGCGTTCAAAATAGGCTAATGACTCACATTTGACATGGTTTTCATACACTGGATGCGTACATTCGCGGATCAGGCGAGGCGGTTCGGCCATGGCGTCCAGCTCGGCGATAGCGGACATGGCGCGCGCCATCGCCTTCTCCGACGTCTCGTGGACGGTCATCACCACCGGCACAACGTTGTTGGGCGAGCGGCCGCGCTGGATGATCGCTTCCATGCTGATTTCGTGGTCGCGCAACACGCCGGAGATGGCGGCGATCACGCCGGGCTGGTCGCGCACCATCAGGCGCACATAATAGGCGCCCTCGTGGCGCTCCATCGGTGAGGTCACCGGCTGGGAGAGCTGGCGTGCCCGTTCCAGGTCGTCTACCTCGCGGTAGTCTTCGCTGAGAATGCCGCTTTGCTGCAGCCACCAATAAATATCGCGGCCATTGTAAGTGCGCGGCATTCTGACATGCTCGCCAACGCTGAGGGTAACTGCGTGACCTGCGTGGCGCAGCTCTGCCGCAAGCTGTAAACCTGTGGCAGAGCCGCCCACGACCAACACACCACCCGCACGGACCTGATTGCTGTTGCGATACTCGCTGGCTGGAATCTGTCTTATGTGGGCAGGCAGTTGCCCTGCCAGGTGACGGCATTCCAGGTCTTGCAGAAAACCAACGGGCAGCGGAGCTTGTGGGCCGGGTCCGTGACGCGGCCGATCGGGACGTCCGTGCTATCGACTATCAGCAGTATCGCGCGCGACTGCAGCCGTTGCTGAGAGATCTGTTCGCTCTGTTCATGCAGGACGCGGACGAAGGTGCCCGATCACGCTTCCGGGATTTCGTTCAGGCCGGCGGGGATGACCTGCAGCTTTTCGCCGTTTATGAAACGCTCGCCGTGACACATGGCGAGAACTGGCAGCTCTGGCCGGGACACGGTCTACCCCGGCCTTGAAGAGGGCCAGGCGCCCTTAACCGTGCACCATCAGGGCCGGGCAAACATGCAGGCGGTGCTGGAGTGGACCTATGCCCATGTCAGCGAGCCGGACACCGTATTTGTTACCGGCTCGTCGGCAGGTGCCATTCCTTCGCCCTACTACGCGGTTGTGCTGGCGGACCACTACGAGCAGGCCCGCATTGCCCACCTGGGCGATGGCGCCGGGGGATATCGCCGTATCAACGAAGACACCCGTCCTGATGAGCAGTGGGGCAGAATCAGAGTAAGTAACGAACGAACAGCTCAACATCTTCTCGTCACCGCCATCAGCGTCAGCGTCAGCGTTGTCGAGTGACATCCATGCTACTGTGTCTGAAACATTGCAGGAAATTCGACTTGCATGCACTTTGGAGGCCAGAGTGGGGAGCGTTTATGATTGAGGGTGCGGTCTGCTGTTTCCATTTCGACTCGCATCGTGACCACCAACCAACGGCCTCGCTTGCAGCCACCCCTGGCAGTCCGTATATGCCACAATTTGCTAATTTTAAGAAAGTTTTAGAGCTAGGCTTCGCCTTCGCCACGATTAACTAGAAGAAAAGAATAGCAACCTAACTTTAGTGCTCACAATTATCAACAACAACAATTTATTTTATTTACCTATCTTTTATTAAGTGCACAAACCTTTTGCTTGAGCCCAGGCCTTGAAGTGGCCAATCGTTACCATTAAAGCAAATAAGTCTTCATTGTGTTAACCACTGTATACACAGATCACGAATGTTCACGACTCTTCAGTTTCCATCGTATCTTGAGTAATAATCTTCTTTTTAATTGAAGGCGTCTAAGGTAGTCAGAGCTATAGGTTTGCTTCAAGGTTTTCGGGAATTGTTCCGGTTTGTGTCTTAAAGATTATTTATAGTAGGATTATTCACCTTTATGTTGTCTATCAGCGTACTTTTTGGGAAATTAACTTTTATGCAAATTTTTTAGAAGAATCAATTCGCAATTAAGCAAATTACATATCAATTCGCAAATTAATAATCAATTCGCAAATTCACAAATTAATAATCAATTCGCAATTAAGCAATTCGTCTCTTGAAGGAATGTGTAAACGTAGCGATCATTTTCAGTTTTGTTACGTTTTGACTCTCGCTGTCCAGGTGGATTTTCATCTAACTGTGCGGGTTTGCGTTCTTTAGCCTTAAGCCTTTTGGCATTAACCCTTTGAGCAGATTCCTCGGCTGTTTCTTCTGCCATTGTAGGATTTATACTACAATTTCTCTTCGAATTAACTATTTGAGCATATTCCTCGGCTGTTTCTTCTGTCATTTTAAGGTCTATACTAAAAATTCCTCTTCACGTGCCAGGCTTGCTAAACCACAACAATTTATAATAAACCTGGCCCTACGCATCTTGACGTTCTGACCGAGACGCTTGAGCCGATGATTCACCGTGAATTGGTCCACCGTGGCTTCTTGGCCGAGAACCGGAGCTATGACGCCCGCCTCATAGGCTGGGTAGAGGTCGTGTGAGCAATGATTATCTTGGCTGCAACATCGGACGATAAGGGAGCCCAGCTAGAGGCGTTGACCCAACAACTGCTCAGGCATCGGGGATATGCAAACTGTACCACGAATGTCATGGCTAATGGAGCAGAAATCGACGTTCGTGGAGAACTTCCTGAAGTTTTTAACAGGTCAGTATTGAAGTCTCCTAAATGAATAATTTCATAATTACTTCTGCATATTTCAGACATATCCTTGTCAAAAATTCCTAGAAAAGAAGGTATCGACCCACTTGGTGGGCGGTATATCTCTTCAATGACAATTTTCTTTTTGTCAATAAAAATTTCAATGAAAATGGACTTAAAAACTCCATCCAAACGCTTACACAGATCATTACGCAAAGTATAATCCAGGTAATCAGCAATATAAAATGCTTAGCCACCTTTTTTTTTCTCCGCCTCGCGACCCTGTTCTTTTTCGACACGTTCTATAACTCCATTGACATTCAGCGTTCGTTTTTTCCAAATCGCGAAAATTGCCGGATAAACAGATAGCTCCAGCAGAAAGGAGGTAAGAAGCCCGCCGACCATTGGCGCGGCAATGCGCTTCATGACATCCGCCCCAGTACCCGTACTCCACATCACCGGCATTAGACCGATAAAAGTAGTAAGAACTGTCATTAATTTTGGGCGAATGCGTTTTGCAGCACCGTCAACAATCGCGGATTCCAAATCCCGGTGCGGCGTGCGGCGTATCGTCGGATAAGGCAATCATAATATGATGTGACCCAGTTGCATCCAACGACAATGAAACCTGCACGGGTTTATCACCAAATTGATCATGGATGCGATCTCGGGCATTGAGTTGTATCCGTACCTGAAGCTGTTCCATTTCATCCCGTAACCCCTGAACCTCTTCTTGGAGTTCCCCCATCATGGTACTTTTGCCCCCTTCTTCTTCTTCCCCTGCGTCCGCCGCACCGCTTTCATTCGACCCCAGTTCCTTGACGTGTTGTAGGTGTTAAAAGGCCCGGAAATTATGTCTTTGAGGATGACAACCTCCTCCCTCCACCGCCCACGGGGCAAGGGTTGTAAGTCATGCCCATATGCCATATTTAATATAGGACCTGTAACATTTGATTACATTGGAATAATAGAAAGATACATTAGGGATCTATAGGGGTCCGTCGGTAGAAGGAAGGGTATCACGTGATATCAAGGGTTATCAATGAATCAAGTGAATTGATTATTTTATTTGGAAAGAGTAAAAAAAAGATTAATCGAGTAGTGTGTTCACCTTGCTCTTTTTACTTTCCTAACTATATTCTCCAAAACTTAAAAAATTCAAGCCATCTTTTACTATAGCTAAACATGCAACATGTTACTCATATGCCATCTGACCAAATAAAGCGTCATTAGGTAAAGGTTTGATTTCAACAGCTGGAAAGTCTTTGCAAATGAGTACTTATGAAACCAGCTTCTTCTATAAAGCTCTATTAAACAAGTCAGACACGATGGCGTACCGGCTTCTGACGTTTTCTAGGATATTCCCAGAATTCTTTTACCAAGTGAAAAGTTCTTGCGGTCGGAACTTCGAGCTCTTTCACCATGTCCTTCAGACGCTTGCGGTCCTGAACATTGGTGATCTTGCGGGAGATGCCTCCGCCGCGCGCCGTGTTGGGCATCAGCACCGAATAGCGGCCCGCCAGCGACAGATAGGTCGTGAGAGCAGCGCCTTTGTTGCCGCGCTCTTCCTTGACCACCTGAACCAGCAGGATCTGGCGGCGCTTGATGACTTCCTGGATCTTGTAGTTGCGGCGCAGCGGCTTGCGGCGGCTGCGCACTTCGTCAAGCGCGTCGTCGCGACCGGATCCAGTGTCATTAGGGAGGGGGCAGAAATATTGGAAAACGTTTAAAGCGGATAGATTAGGATGAAACTTGGTTTAAGGAATAAGCACAAGTCCAAGATAGGTTACTGACATAACCGAACCAGATCCGCTCTTTTTAGTGGAGTTGGGAAGGGAGTAATTCGGAAAAATTAGAAAAAATAAGGTATTTGCAACTTACGAACGGGTGATCATATCTTAATGAAATTTGATATCTAGAAGGATCTTGTGCTTTAGAACTCTTCATTTTAAATCTCGGGCGCGTTTTAGGGCCCCGACGATTAGTCCCCGGACGAGACCGGGCTCGCGAAACCGCACCTCTGTCTTCGCGGGATGCACGTTGACGTCGACGGCTTCCTCGGGCGCCTCGAGGAACAACGCCACCATCGCGTGCCGGTCATGGGCGACGAAATCGGAATAGGCGCCTCGAACCGCGCCATACAGCAGCTTGTCGCGCACCGGGCGGCCATTGACGAACAGAAACTGGTGGCTGGAGGTGCGGCGGTTCATGGTCGGCAGGCCGATATAACCGCCGAGATGTTTTCTCTTTCTTCATTTCATTTGAATTATTTCATTTGAATTAATCGAAATTATTGTTACCGTTCCTGAATCAGCTTTAAACAGCAATTTTGCATCACTTGACAGTTGTTTTTAAGTCTTTTTAAATTACCGGTTACTATGGGCGAAAATTTGTTCTTTACTAGGTTGTAGCGATCCCTTAAACCATGATGAAGATTATGACTAAGGAATAATGATGAAATTTTCCAATGAAATAATTTTCATTTTGGGATCTGCAATTTACCTTCATACACTTAAGCATATCAGATCGTTCATCACACAAATAATCTGTATACGTCAGAAAAAGTGAAACAGTGTCCGACACTAGGGGCATAGTTTATCTGGAGGGTCATTGAAAATTACAATACACTTTAACCCCATGTAAAATATTCACTGGCATTCAATTTTCAATGTCACAAATAACAGCCAGCAATAATAGTAGCTTCCGGAAGATGATAGCTCTGGAAAAAAAAAAACGAATGTTAGTGGCAAGTAAAGGAAGCAGTAGAGACAAAAACAAGGAAAACAAATAGTAGAATCTGTGCCTCGACGTCGTCCGCGTAGCGATCGCAGAACTCGCGATCCTGCCAGCCCGCCTCGAGGATCAGGTGGAGCAGCCCCGCGAGCACGACGCAGTCCTCGCCGGGCAGCGGCTGGAGGTGCACGTCCGCGAAGCGGGCCGTCTCGGTCCGGCGCGGATCGATCACGACGAGCTTCATGCCGCGCTCGCGCGCCGCGCGCAGCCGCTTCGTCGGGTTGCGCGTATCGAAGCCGTTCGCGCTGACCGAGACGAGCGGATTCGCGCCGACCAGCAGGTAGACGTCTCTGCCTTGCGGCTGGCGGGTCGTCTTTCTTCCTCGGGGACTGGTGTTGTTGTTGCGGGTTCATTTTCTTCGCCACGCAGGCGTCTGGCCTGGAGGCGTCCTCATCAGACAATACTCTCAACCCAACAAGAGCTACAGGAATGGTTGAAACTCGGTGAACCGAAACTCCCCAAGAAGCTCTTTCCTAATAGAAGCGGGAAGGCCCCTTGCGTGGTGTCACCTGGGAAGTGTGCTTGAACGCGAACATCAACGTGCTGTCGGTGAGTAAGGTTGAATTCCGTTTTCTGTGGCGATACCGCCGGTGCCCGATTCCTGTCCGTGACCTATCCGCTGGAGCCGGCTGCGATGGCCGCCGATGGCTTTCACCCGGGCCGGGACGCCTACGGACTCTGGGCTGAGCACGCCGCCGCGATTATTTGTGAGCTGGCGCCCACAACGGCCCGGTAAGACCAGTTTTGCGCATTCCCCAGGCTGACTGCGTGGGGTATCTTGGTTCCATACCTGTCATCACAATAACAAAATGGAATCGAGAGACCGGTCATGAGTGCACACCATTTCGATGGTACAACACCTTCCACGCTACAAGATGAGAGCTGCGACAGCTTATATGAACATGAGATATCTTCGTTCAAGGCGACATTAACCTGTACACGTGCTTGGCTCGCAACGCTGTTAGCATCTTGCGACCGCGACAAAGTTTCGGACGTCTCGTCGTCAAATTGAGGTCGCGTACTCGCTCGCCGATTCTGCTTCTGAACTAGTGGCGTCTCTCCGTGATTACTCATCCGTCTATCGCGAGGGGCTTGTAAAGCGGGCACGGCGCCTTTTGATTTGGTGTCCTTCCGAAATTTGGAGACGTCTATTTTCTTTGGCATTGCTGAAAGATCCTCTAATTATGCCCTTGGGGACGTCAACCCCCTCGCAGTCCCCCAAACAAAGGGTCTAAGCTAGGCAGTTCGTTCACTGTTTGCATATAGTATATGGTATTGAGAAAGGTATGTATATTTATCCCTTTCTTTCCAAAAAGACAAAGGGCATTCAGGTGAGCCTTTTGTGAGAGAATGTTGAGGGGAGAGGAGTGTTACTTTTAGAAATAAATATCAGTATAGGTATATTAAGCTAACGGGTACATTTTCACCGGGATTGAACTGTCTAGATATTCTTTCCATGGAGGGGAAGCCGGAATTCCTGGCATCATTCAAAAGACGATCAGAAACTAAATAAAAAACAAGATTTTTCAACTGAAAATAAAGAGCCACATTAAAACTTAAAAGACACAAATCTTTCCATACATGGGTGAGTGTGCCCCCTCTTATTTCCTTGGTCCTTACGCTAAAGTTTGGTGTCCCAATTCTTTAAGGTTAACCCAAGGTTCGTTTTATTAGAACAGTAAAAAAAAATTTATGTCGATGGCGCCGGCAAGAAGGGCGAGATCGAAGGCCGGGTCAACCAGATCCGCGCCCAGATCGAGGAGACCTCTTCGGACTACGACCGTGAGAAGCTGCAGGAGCGTCTGGCGAAGCTCGCCGGCGGTGTTGCGGTCATCCGCGTGGGTGGTGCGACCGAGATCGAGGTGAAGGAGAAGAAGGACCGCGTCGAAGACGCCATGCACGCGACGCGTGCGGCCGTCGAGGAAGGCATTGTTGCCGGCGGCGGTGTCGCGCTTCTCTATGCGACCAAGGTTCTCGTTCTGCACACATATGCCGTTTGCATATAATGAGAATCCGTTGTGCACGATGGATTGTATGAATTTCAATAGTGCCATCCTGCATACATACACTATTTAAATATAATGAGAATGCATTGTGTACTATGGAATGTGAGTATTTCAATAATGCTGTTTTGCACACATATGCCGTTTGCATATAATGAGAATCCGTTGTGAACGATGGATTGTAGGAATTTCAATAGTGCCATACTGCATACATACACTATTTGAATACAATGAGAATGCGTTGTGCACGATGTAGAGCTTCTTCGTCATGTGGAAATCCTGTGTTCAGGTGGCTTTCTAATTGATTTTTCGAGCAATCAAATATGTTGTCTGTGTTGATGTCGATGTTCCCGTCTTTATCCTTTACTGCACTAATAGTCTTTCCCTTTTCCCTCCAGGCTTCTAACATTTCTAAATATGTGATGACTGTTGTTTCTTTCCCATCATCTCCCATATTCTCTATCATCCTTTCGAAATCTTTTTCCTTCTTTGCTCTTATCAAGGTTTTAACTCTCTTGTTCAGGTTGTTGTATTAATTCTGAAAAATTAGAAAAAATGAGGTATTTTTAACTTACGAACTGGTAATCGGATCTCAATGAAATTTGATATTTAGAAGGATATCATGTCTCAGAGCAGTTATTTTAAATCCCGACCGAATCTGGTGACATTGGGGGGGAGGGGGTTGGGAGGGGGAAACCTAAAATCTTGGAAAACACTTAAGAGTGGAAGGATCGGGATGAAACTTGGTGGGAAGAATAAGCACTAGTCCTAGATACATGATTGACATAACCGGAAAGGATCCGCTCTCTTTGGGGGTTTTTTATTCTAATCTTGAGGAGACATTTTTTTTAACTGTGTTGTTTAATTTGTCATTATAAGAAAAAATCCCACTAGTAACGAAGATTACCGGAAAAACTATGGAAATGCAGACTAATAGTTCAATATTCATTGATTTTCATTCCTGAAGGACTCAACAGTTTTGGGTTTATTAACATTATAAAAGAGAAAACATTTAAAATGTATTTATTTTCAGCAAAACGCAAAATGATGCCCTGATCTTTTGAGGGCATAAGAGGGCTTTAGCACTACTTCTGTTACAAATTGACAGAGTTAAAGATTGAAATATTAGGGTTTTATTAGGGAATTTTAGCACCCAGGTCGGTAGATATAGCGATAGAGGTTTCCTAGCTAAGAAAATATTTGGTGTGGAAAAAGAAAGCACTAAGGGTTACAGACTGCCGCAATATTGTAGAGATAACAATGCAGATCTAGCCAATACAGCATTTGGTAATAAAATGGTTCTTAAATTAATACGGTGCTCATATAATGGTACCTTATTGATTGTGTTATTGTAAACCAAAGACTAGCAGGATCAATAACTTTAGCGTAAAGAGCGAGGCATTGAGGAGGGGAAAACCCCTTTCATATACGGAATAATTCCTATTCGTTTTAAGTTTTAATGTCGCTCCTTACTTGCAGTTAAAAAAAAACTTACTTTCTTTTTTAAATTTAAATTCTGAACGTTTTTGAATTAATACAAGTTTTGATTTTGGCTCATCACACATGAATAATTAAAACGAAATTTGCCTATTGAATTTTATTGGCTATATGGCTTTCTCATAGTTTTGATCGGACGGTTTTGGTAAAAAAGGAGTGGGGTTAGGTGGTGGGGTGGGTGGCCCCAACCAAGGCCTAAATCCAGTCTCTTGTGGGTTGCCAGCTGCACTGACAGCCTGCCTGTTTCTGGTGTGGCTGTCTAGATGTGCCCTGACACAATGGAAGGGCGCACACCAGGCTTGGGTTGGGCTATGCAGGCAGCATGTTCAAGTGGTGATGGTTTGATCACCCAGGGTGCTCTGCTTATTCTACCTGGCGCAAGGGCTCCTGCAATCCACACAGTGGCTCATCTGTCAGGTTTGCAACATGGGAGTGGCTGTCTACAGGCTTGTTTTTTTATATATATAAATATATTGATAAGAAATACAGTTTTTTCTGCAAATTGGGCTCTTATTTTTACAACTTGCTCTTGATAAAAAGAGTGTCACTTTTGATTAACTCTTACTTATATCTTGTTATAATCTCAGGGAGAACATAGCATCTTTATCCAGGCTTGTTTAAATCTGATGAATTTAGCTACCTTTCGGAAAATATCCAAGACCTCTTAACGAAATAGGTGGATCTTTATCTCATCATCAAGCCCATATTTTAAGTGAGTTTCATCTGATTGTCACAAATTCTAACTGTATTGTATAATTTAAATTAATTCGAACTGCATATCCTGTATATAACTTACAAGAATTACAAAATCAAAGACTATTATCAAAATCCTCTGCAGTTCTGCCCGATATGTGAAAACATCATGGAAATGAGACCCCTACACTGCTAATTACAAACTGAGGAGCATATAAGAACGAAGATTGTTTTCTTTAATTTTAGTATCCCCTCATATCGCTCTTTTGTTCCCTAGAGAAATGAGTAATGGACCAAATAGAACAGATAACTGATTTTTCTTCTGGGAAATAATACAAAATTCCACATTTTTACGGATATGAGCTTGAAACCTCTACAATAGGGTTCTCTAATACGTTGAATATGATGGTGTGATTTTCACTAAGATGCTATGACTTTTAGAGGATGTTCCTCCCTTTTTTTAAAATAAGGCAATTTTTTTTAATCAGCATAAAAATCCAGTTCTTTTGATGTATCTATTGGTATCAAAATCCCGTTTTTTAGAGTTTCGGTTAATACTGAGCTGGTTCACTCCTTACTTATAGTTCATTACGAGGTAAACTGGGCTGGCCGGCTAGGGGGCAATTACCCCTGGGTAGATCGGTTTTGAGCCACTTAGAACCAGTCGTTTATCTTCTTTTTACATACAGAAGTGCAGTTGACATAATGTTTAACAAAAAACTCTGCTTGACAATTTTTCGGCTGTGTTATTACAGGCCTACGTACAGATTTAGCGTAGATAACAGCATCGTGCCCTAAGAAGGGCGGAGGCGATCCCTGCTATCAAACAGGTTCATTTGTGGGGTGAAATCTGATAAATATAATCCAGAGGTTGGTGTGGAAATTTATGAAAAATAACAGAGGTATTGAGAATTCTGACCTCCAATTTAAGCCCATCGGAGAAAGAATTGACTCCTTACTAAGCTTATAAGTTTTTTGCACCTGATTCCCAGCTTGAACACGCTTTTGAAAAGGAACTAGACAAAAGACTCTCAAATCCTACTCAAAGTCCATGTTTTTTAAGTTCAACCTTCTCATATTTATCTAGTTGAAGCGACAAAGAAAACTGAAAACTTTTTCTTTGACCAAGTAGCCGCCTCTGAAAAAGAATTGACCCCCAGTTTTTTTGCAAAATTGTTGAGCTTTTTTTTATTGATGAGTTATATAGAGTCTGTGAAAGCCCTGATAACCAATTTGGTTTTAAACAATCTGTTAGTAGAGAACATGTTCACCATCTCATTTGTAATGTACTTTTAGAGTGTGACCAGACAGGGGAAAAGGTTATAGTAGCTAGTCATGATGTACGCGTACGATTCTGGCGTCCATGCTCAGATACTGTCGTGTGCGCTCAAACGTGGCCTTGACAGATCAATAGTCCTACCACTCAGAAATTTATCCCAATGTCACTGGATCCTGTCGGGATTTAAAACAAGAGCTCTGAGACACAAGGTCCTTCTAAATATCAAATTTCATTGAGATCTGATCACCCATTTGCAAGTTAAAAATCCATCTATTTTCCAATTTTTCTGAAATCCCCCATCCCCCCACAGGGTTGAATTGGGGAAATGACTATTTCTAATCTAATCTGGTCTCTGATACGCCTGCCAAATTTTATCATCCTAGCTTATCTGGAAATGCCCAAACTAGCAAAACCAGGACCAACTGACAGAACTTGTGATTATTTTTTCTCTACAACTCAGTACACCCCCTTAAGTCAAGTCAAAACTATTGGAATCATTCTTAACAACTTTATATACATTAACAGTGAACAGTTTCAAAAATTTGAATTCCGCGGCGTTTTTTTATATTATTTTTTACGGTTTCATTTTGCGTTTCATCGTTTTCGAAGAATATATTAAATATAAAAGTGTGTATGAAATTATACTCTGACTCAATACTTCAAACTCAAATACTACATAGTTATAATCATCAATCTTATTTATTAATTATTATTACTAGTTAGTTTTATTACGACTTGACAGCTTTGTTGACGGCTATAGAGAAATATAAAGATGCTAATCTTTATAGAGATACAATAGATCTAATAGAAGGGAGCCAATGTTTGCCCCCTCCCTCACGGCTGGTTGGTCTCCAATCCCTTTCAACATAAAAATAAGGACTAGAACTCTCAATTTCTGATCTAAAAGCATCCTCTAAAGTTTCCATGACCTTGAGGAGGAGGCAATCCCCCTCTAATTCAGAACGCTTATTTTGGGGTTAAATATTTCTCTTCATTTTCGGAGGTCTACGAAGAAGACGTCTCCGACGGCGAGGGCTTCCCGCCCGGCCGCACCGTGCTGCCGCTGGTGCTGAACCCATAACCGGGTTCGCGGCCACAACCCAATCTAGCCAAGCAGGAACTCGTCGGAATTGTTGCCGCCGACGATCTGCAGCGACGTGGTCGCGGTGTCGAACGCGCCGCCGCCGTCGGTCGCCTGATAGGTGACCATGACGATGTCGACTTCGCCCTGCCCGAGGTCGGAAAAATTGCCGAGCTGATCGAACAGCAACATGCCGTCGAAACAGTTCGTGGTTACAAACTGTAGTAAGGAGCAATCCGGCTCAATAGTAACCAAAACTCTAAAAATTTAAATTTTGATACCAATAATTACAGCAAAAGAACCGTATTTTTATGCTGATTTTAAATATATAAGTTTCTTCAAGTTTAGTCTTACCCATCAAAAGTTACGAGCCTGAGAAAATTTGCATTATTTTAGAGAATAGTGGGAACACCCTCTAAAAGTCATAGAATCTTAACGAAAATCTCACATCAGATTCAGCATATCAGAGAACCCTACTGTGATAGGCCTATCTTTAAGGTTACTATTTTAGTAAGATTTAACGGTGTTTCTTACGCACGCTATTTTAAAATCGAAAAACTTTCTATTCGTGCGTACACGGGACAGTGACGAAAGGAAATAAGAAAGAACACTGTCAAAAAGAAGAAAAAAATAACAGCAGAAAAAAAGAAGATAATCCTAAGCAAAAATGAATATTAAACAATCTCAAACATTCAACTCAATGTCTTGAACCTGATGTACGTTTCTCCGTATTATGTTTGATTACGGCGTAAATCTGAATTGTTTGGTTTTGCTTTGCCGCGCGACTGTCGAAAGCTCCCCTGTCGACCCATTTCTGTCGCGCCTCGACCACAACCTACCGCCTTTCGTCACAACGACGCTCTGTTCTGAGTTGCTGGTGATGAATTGGCGCGTGGTCGTGTCGCTCATGGCGTTTTCTGGTTTCATGTTTCCGAGCCTCCGCAAACTCGTGTTGCGCTTCCTCTCGACTTCCTCAACCTCAACCGCTCCTCTCCCTCCCTCCAGATGGCAAGTCTTCCCACCACTGCTGTGAGCGAACGAACCTCCCACGCTCATTTTTTTTTCCAAAGTCAACGGACCAAAATTATGAGAGAGCCATTTTGTTCTGCATAGTCGAAAACCATAATAACTATGTCTTTGAGGATGACTTACCCCCCAAAGTCCCTGGGGGAGAGGCTGCAAGTTGAAAACTTTGACCAGTCTTTACATACAGTGATGGCTATTGGGAAGCGTAAAGACGTTTTCAGGTTTTTTTTTTGGTTTGGGGTTGGGGTTGAGAGGAGGGGGCTTTGCGGGAGGAACTTTCCTTGGAGGAATATTTCAGTAGCCGCCGTGCAGCGCCTTGACCGAGAAGCGCTGACGCTCCATGCGGCGCAGCAAGCGGTCCACGTCCGTGCGGCGGTCGCAGAAGACGAGGAAGACGTCGTCGGGCTCCGAGCGATCGATCATGCGCGCGAGCAGGCGCGCCTTCTCGTCCTCGTCGACCGGCATCCAGCGCTGGGTGATCGTGTCGACCGTCGCGATGCCCGAGGCCGTGGCGATCTCGGCCGGGTCGGTCGTGTAGTTGCGCGCCAGCTCGAGCAGCGGCGGCGGGAAGGTCGCCGCGATACGAATGAGACCGTCATCTTAAATTTTTGCAGAGAGAGACCAATATTTATGGTACGTTATATCTTTACAAACAGTTTTTCTCAAATATGTAAGGGTTGCCTGTTTCCATCACTCAGTAATATTGAAAGTAATAGTAAATACACAACTTAGAACCCCTGCCACACATGAAGCCCGTTATGTTGTGTCACTCTTATCTTTATTAAGATTTATTTCAACCACAACTTGCATCCTCTAAGTTCACCCCTACCTTAACACTAGACGGAGATTTTTCGACTCTGTTGGAGGGGATTTTTTGGAGAGGAGGTTGCTTCATATTCTGATTTGCAAATTTCGAGCCTATGGAAATAATCTACGAATTTCCAACAACTTGTAATGTTGTCCCTAAGGGTACTGTCACTAGCAATATAGGTGGGCCCAATAGAGTAGCTTTAATGGTTGTCAGCATCGTAAATGGTAATTTTCACAAAGGATTTTTTTGAAAGAGTAGAATTATTCGGCTCTTGAGATCATTACTCAAGAGCCGCCGAGAAAAAGGCCACTGATCTCGAGGAGGCCGCCCTTCTCGAGAGGACAGTCCCATCGCCAATGTTCTGTAATAACTGCTAATTACAGATGTTTTATCATGTTTAACGTTATGTCATGTTTGAATATAACCCACACAGATGGGTTACATCTGATCATAGAGTTCGTTCTTTACTGTATTAAATAAAGAAAAAACAAGTTTTTTTAAATGAAAGTAAGGAGCAGCATTAAAACTTAAAACGAACAGAAATTACTCCGTATACGAAAGGGGCTTTTCCTTCTCAACGCCCCGCTCTTTAAGCTAAAGTTTGACTCTTCTATGCTTGAGGTATACATTAATCTTTAATAAATTAATATTAATTACAAATCACTTTGTGCCTAGTCATTTGCGTTTCAACTGATGATTCCACTGGTATTCTACATAGAAAGGGGAGAGTTGAGGGAGTTAGAATAATCCCTGGAATATTCTTAGTTGCCATGATTTTCACTGCAAACTGTTAAACTCAACGCAAGCATACACAAAAGCAGTTTAATGCTATTCTCCTTTTTAAAAAATATACCCCCTATCAATAATTACCTTTGCGTATCAAATTTAAATCGCCATCTGGTCGCCGTCGAAGTCGGCGTTGTAAGCCGCACACACCAGCGGGTGAAGCTGTATCGCCTTACCTTCGATAAGCACCGGTTCGAATGCCTGGATACCCAGACGGTGCAGGGTCGGCGCGCGGTTCAGGAGCACCGGGTGTTCGCGGATGACTTCAGCCAGAATATCCCAGACCTCCGCGGTTTCGCGCTCGACCATTATCTTGGCCGCCTTGATGGTGGTGGCAAGTTGACGGTCTTCCAGTTTGCCGAAGATAAACGGCTTGAACAGTTCCAGTCAAAACTCTACTTTTTAAAACGATTGAAAAGGTTTAGTGGGAAGAGCGAGGCGTTGTGGAGGGGACAACCCCTTTCGTATACGAAATAATTTCTCTTTGTTTTAAACTTTAATGTCGCTCCTTACTTGCAGTTAAAAAGACTTGTTTTTTTTATTTAATTTCTGAACGTTTTTTGAATTAATGCATGTTTTGATTTTGGCTCACCGCACATGAATAGATAAAACGAAATTTGTATAGGCTATTAATTTTTTTTTTGCTAAATAGCTTTTTCATAGTTTTGGGAACCAGACGGTATTCTCTTCTGACCATTACCAACAGACCTTCAATGAAACTAATCACAGCTGATCTAATCAGAACTTCATCAGTAATTCTTTATATCTGCTGCGGTCTTATCTTCTCCTAAGAAGGGGAGTATGCATAGAAGTGAGCCCAGTACAGGATCAATTGAATTTTAAACGATGGAGCTATAGCTTTTGCAGGAGGGGGCCTGGCAACATTAAAACAATTCCAACTTATAAGGAAGTTAAATGCAAGGTTTGCATTCCCAGAAGGCCTCTTCTGTGATCTCTTTTTTTGCTCAGAATACTGGAAATTCTGGAATTGATATTTTTATGCAGTATGTCACTGAAAGTGGCGATGTTTTCAATATGATGGCATTTGGTATTTTGATTTTATTAATACCAAAAACTCGTCGAATTGGGATCACACTTATGATTTTGATAGTTATTGCTACTTTACTTACTGGTTACATTAAATGTGGTGTTGATAGGGATAGGCCTGATTTTGAATATGAGTGTGTTCCTTTCCCTGTTGAAATTAGCCAGGATACTTATGCCTTATTCTTGTTATATTTTTGGGGGAATCAAAATTGTGGTCACATATTTAATGCATTAAGGTAATGAGATTTGGCCATTTTATGAAAAATTATAAGAGGAATTGATTGTACTTACTGCGGTCTAAAACCACCACCGAAACCTCCAAATTGGTTTCCTGCAAATTGGTTCACAGGGAATCGATTGCCTCCCAGTCCATGTCCGTGGCCCATTCCATGTACTAGTCCATGTCCACCAAAATGCTGTCCAGGAAATCGGCCAGGAAAACTTCCAAAGCGGTTACCGCTGACCCATTTTATTCCGTGGTCTCCCATTGTCTTTCCTGTGCTCCTTAAGACATAGTCCACCAAAATGATTAATACAAAGTGGGATAGATCACAACCATATTTAACTCCTTATTTAATAAAAACCAGCTGCTAACCTCATTTTCAACCTTAACGGCAGCCGTGATATTCGCGTATATAACATTAATCAATTTAATGTATTTGTCTGGTATACCATACAAGGATAATACCTTTGCTAAAGCTCTTCTACCAACAGAATCGAACGCTTGCTCACAATCAATAAAACAATAGAAATTACAGCATGGTAAGAGCTTAAACAATTTCATGAATAAATGAAACACACAAAAAAAAAATGTCCCTTTGTTCCATAAACCTCATTTGCACTCTACTGAAAACACAATGTATAGTAAAACATTTTGCTTAAATAAAATTAAGAAATACGAAATTACCGACACAAAAGTTTTTTCATATCTGGAGATTTTTCATATCTGGACTCTTATTCCCCATTGCAATTTCAGTCAACTTTATGTTCAACTAACATTAAATCAACTTTTTCATTAGTCTAGCGGTACTCAGAACAATCCGTAGGCAATATCATACCAATGTTCCTAGATAATTGGAAGGTGGCTAAATTCGAACCAAAATTGAAAGTTTCGATGCCTTTTTATAAACATCCAAAGAGATTAGGCCACAGGTGGCGTTTTTTGCCATTTTGTGGCACAAAAATCATCAAGTGAAAATTCCGAGATTGACAATTGACTAGAATTGTCGAAAAACTATGTACTGAGCGTTACAGTTTCAGTGCCAGTAATGCCGCGTGGTTGCGCATTTTCTCCTAAGAAAGCATATACTTCTCTAATTGCCAAAGAAACTGGAGCTTCCTTTTTGCTCCTTTCTTATAAGTAATCTTAGAAAGTTGGTCCATGGCAAAAAATAATCGACTTCTGGACCAACAGACATACAATTTTTTAACACTGATCCTTGAAGAGCTAATTAAGCATATTAGATTAGTTTGTGTGTGTGTGTAAAATTCGTCCATGAGACGTACATTTTGAGAACTTTAAGAGGCTGATAATTTCATTGATGTGGAACATGCCACCCCCCCCCCCCCCCAAAAAAAAAAAATCGGGAATAGAACTTGGTTTCTTTTCATTTCTTATTTTGTGAAGATATGACGAGGAAAAATGCACTGTTTGAAATATCTATCGTTTTCAGTGAAGTATAGATGAAACACTGGCCTTTTAATTAATTATAATTTGTATCAATTTTAAATTGGATTAAAACTTTAATTACGATTTCCTTTTGTTTAAAGTTCATTCACAGCAGTTTCTATTGGTTTTGAATTTAACTTATTACATGACTTTATTTGTGCTGGACTTAGGTTTTAATATTGCTCTGTACTTTTCTTTGGTCGAAGCTTACCTTTATTCTTGACACAAGATGCGATGTGAACCAGGAGAAACATGTAATTTAACAGGCAATACTCGGATTAAAATTTGACATAAACCAGTACGTCTCCAGGTTTTTTTTGCAATACCTCTATCCAAAAAATGGGTGAGGATATTTATTTTGGGCTATGAAGATACCAATTCGTCTCTTTACTGATGCTACTTTGTGGTAGCATTACGCTTGGCAGATTGTTTGATTCTATTTTTGCCCATTTTTGGTTTAATAGAGTTCTTTACTTTTTAAACATATGTAAAAACTTTGAATAGTCAACACAACAAAACCAACATAGGAATCACTTGAAGCATGACCTCTGGGAAACTAGATAAGATGGCGAAAACAAAACAGTTCTAAGAGAGAAGCACGGTACAAAGTTATTTTATCAAAGATGATTAATTAAATGTCGTATCTTTACTATCAACAAATGAATCATATCAACAAGTATGAATAACAATTAAACGCTTGGATAGATCTACAAAGTTGGAGCAAAACATGAGAAACACCAAGGACATCATAGGATCAATAGACGGACACCGATAGCGGCCTCGTTGGCCGCCGTGCCAGGCGACCTGGGCAAAGGGCGTACGAGCGGCGTAGTGGTGCTGATTACCGATGGCGAGGAAACATGTGACGGTGATGTAGAGGCTGAAATTCGCAAGCTGGAGGTCGCTGGTCTGGATGTGCAGGTAAACGTAGTAGGGTTTGCGATTGACGATGAGGCTCTCAAAGCTCAGTTTGAGGCTTGGGCAAAGTTGGGTGGTGGCAGTTATTTTGATGCGGCAGATGGAGATGAACTTAAATCTGCGCAACAGATATTATTCTGTATATGAAAGGGGCTATCCCCACCTCAACCCCCCACTCCTTACACTAAAGTTTTTAACTCTTTCTTACAACTTACATTTTTGAAACAATAAAGAACTGTAGCTTAAAGAGCGAGGCGTTGAGGAAGGGAGGGCCCCTTTCATATACGGAATAATTTCTGTTCGTTTCAAATCAAAAGAGCCAATCTGAGGTTTCTACGACCACCCATTTCAATAAAACCTTATATGACCACGGGTATAACTTACAGTCCTTGCCCCGGGGCTTTGTGAATCTGGGTCTGTCTTTATGTGTTAATGTGTCTTACTTTGTGCGTTTATGTGTTTTCGCTTTCGCCGTGGCTGTGTGTCTGACTTTGTGTTTGCTTGTCTCTGTGCCTGTCTTTGTGTGTTTTAGTGTCTGATTCTGTGTGTTTGTGTCTGCTTTTCCCCTCTCTCACACCGTGTCTGTGTACCTGATTTTGTTTTTGCCTGTCTCTGCGTCTTTGTTCGTGTTTTTGTCTCTGACAATGTTTGTTCGTGTGTGTTTTTTCTCTCCTCGTGCCTGTTTAGGAGGGGATAAGGGTGCCATATGCAAGACGAGGGCTATGGAAAACAGCTAGACAAATTTTGAATTCGGGTAATTAATTGTTGAATGATTCAAAGTTAAAACACTTGAATATTAGCTTCTCAAATTCAAATGTTTTTGTAGCTCAAAAGGCGTTATAAGAAATTTTATTAGTTTCAAATTACTACCCTGACCCCCCTAAATCAAGGATGCTAGATTGATTGACTAAATTGATTTACAAGCATGCCACCTTTGGTTCTTAGTATGTTTTGTTCTTCCTCTCAGCTTCATAAATTCTGCGTATTTTACTTGCTGGCTGAGTACCCAAAACTAAATATAATCACTTTTTAGTCCAACAAACTCAGCTAGTTAGCATATTAGTTGTCTAGTAAATGTATATTCTGCCCCACATAAAACACCCCATCAATTTACATCATTTTCAGTCCCTTTTACATCATAATAATAGAAATTATTGCAAATTTTGAACATGCTCTACCCTTACACGCAGCAAAATCGGTCCTTAGAAATCAAATTTGGTCTTTGTTTGTGATTGCGTGTTAATTTTTAGTACAGGGATTCCGTGGTCACAAATAAACTGTCAGATGTGTCCCAAGAATGACAGCTGAGAGATCGGGATCACCGAATTACTTTTTAATTACTTTTGCGTCTTTCATTACTTTTGATTCTTCAGTAGCGTTCTGTTCAGTACTTTCACTATCCTCGAATTATCGGGGATTTCCTCCAAAATCTTGCAAAACAGACCGGCAAAAATGCTTGGGCCTAGATATATGGATAGATTTATTTTCCGTATAACAGTAAAATAATTAACAACAATCTACAAATCCCCATAAAACTAATTTTTCTGGGAATTAAAACAATAAATCCCTGGCTTATCTGTTGACACTGCCAGTGAATGGAATAAAAACATTTGTTCTATTCTGTCTATTTGTTCACACAGGGCCTGGATAGTAATTTAGATGTTTTTTTGGCTGCCCTTGCAAGCTTTTACTACATAGTAAAATGTTATTTAAAAACAAATTTAAAGGAATTTTTAAAAAGAGTCTAATACCCATTGAACATGACTTCAGCAAAACTTTAGTCCTTTTTGAGGAGTTTCAGGCTCTTTAACATTATTTCTAAAGTTGAAACATTGTATATTTGCCAAATTAGTTCTATTCCCTCAACTGGGAATGAAAGATTAAATTAAAAAATAAGTTTTTTTTTACCTAAAGCAAGGAGCGACATTAAAACTTAAAACAAACAGAAATTATTCCGTATAAGAAAGGGGCTGTCCCTTCCTCAACGCCTCACTCTTTACGCTAAATTTTTTCTTTGTTTTAAAAAGTAGAGTTGTGAGTGAGAATCAAACCTAAGCGTAAAGAGCGGTGCGTTGAGGAGGGGAGAGTTCCTCAGAATTAAGGGAACCTCAATCTAAACAAAATATTTGGAAAACCAACTTAAACTGAATTAAGAAACCTTTTTCAAAAAGATAGTTTTTTCATAGAAAAGTAAAGAGCTGTTTTAAGCCAAAGACTAGCAGAAATAATGTCAAACGATTCTTCTTGAAACTAAAAACGAGCAACAATCGCTGTCAATGAATGAATAAGACCTAACCAAATACGTTTGTTCAGTTGCAATGACCAATCAAGTCGAACTTAATACGAACAGAAATTACCATAAATGAGAGTAGAACAGAACTGAATGCTTGCTCATAATCTATAAAACTGAGGATGGAAATTGTTTGACAAATAAGGCACTTCTCAATTATTAACCTAGGGTGAACCTAAAACATTCTACATTTTATCAATTTCATTGTTAATGTGTATTCTCTTAGCTTTTATCTATTTATTCATGGGCTGGCATGGTAAATTGCTAGAAAAGTAACTATAATTTTCCAAAAGAACACAAAATAAGAAATCTAGGGCTGCTTTTTTTTTTTTTTTTTTTGACATGTTTTCTTCAGAAATGACCGTAAATTTTTTTTAGGTTCGTAACTTTTGATGGGTAAGACTAAACTTGGTGCAACTTATATATTTAAAATCGGCATAAAAATACAATTCTTTTGATGTAGCTATTGTTATCAAAATTCCGATTTTTAGAGTTTCGGTTACTATTGAACCGGGTCGCTCCTTGCTACAGTTTGTTACCACGATCTATTTGACTGTTTAGCTAATGTTATTTCTAAAGTAAGTTAAACACAAGATTTTTCTTATGGTTTCTCGATGTAGTTTTAAGGGCAATAGCACATTTTCGGTGATCTTCGAGGAGTTCAAGGGCACGGGCAACATGGAGCTGGTGCTGGACCGACGCCTCGCCGACCGCCGCATCTTCCCGGCGATCGACATCAACCGTTCGGGCACACGCAAGGAGGAGCTGCTCTTCACCGAGGAAGAGATCCGGCGCGTGTGGATGCTGCGCAAGGTCCTCAACGAGCTCGATCCCGTCGAGGCGATGGAGATGCTCGTCCAGAAGATGCGCAAGACGACGATCAACGCCGAGTTCTTGATGACCATCGGTTCCTGACGGCTGCACCAGTTATCTTTTCATTGCTTTTCATTTTATATACAAGTTTTTGTCTTATATAAGGTTCTCTGTTTTTGGCCTTTATTTTTTCTGTTTCAGTTTCATTTGTCTCAAAAATGAGTTTATCATTCTGTTTGCCTAGTTGCTATCCACTCGTCATTGTTATGAAGATACCAAGCTGGGTTGTAAGTGGCACGTGATGGATCATAGTTAGTATGTATTTTGAATTTGTCTGACTCTAGTTCAGATGACATCTCCTCCTTGGGTGAGCAACTATTTCATCTTCAAAATGTACGGAATTGTTCGTTGTCACTTTAAGTTTTAATATTACTTCTTACTTTTAGTCAATAAACTTGTTTTTTAAAATTAATCTCTAATCATTTTCAATTAGTACTGGTAAATCCACCCTCCCCTCTCATGGAAGTTACTCCATGAAAAGTTAGTTATACCATAGAAGGGTGGTTATGGATCCATGGTATAATAACCCCGAGGCATAATACCGTCCACCCTGGACAATATCATCTTCGCTAAAAATTCCTCATGCAATGTTTACAATGGATAATACTCTTTCCATATCGACCACAGCTATATCATACAAGTACCCATGTTAAGAAAACTTCTTACTTCATAATATGCAGAATAATTATAGTTAGCACATTTTGCATGCAACCTCACTATACTTTACCCCCCCACCCCCCGATGTGTAAATATATAGTCCAAATTACATGTTTCCTATCTATGCATCTCATTTGTTTCAACCCGTTTACCAGTATATTGTGACGCAGCTAAAACTGGAAAAACAAGTTACAATCCATTGAATATATAAAATTTAGGCTATATATTTGTACATTAGCATATATCCATGGACCACATGTGAACGGGAATAGAACATAACATACGTTTTGACTTTAGACAGTGGAGTTAAGTGCGTGTACAACCATTTATCCTATATCTCAAAAATATCTCCTAACTTTTAACCTTAAATATTATACTGATGACGTCGTATTTATGGCAAACCCACTAAGTTTCCATTTCTGACAGATGATTTTTCTTTAATTTTATAACTATTTACCCCCCCCCCTTGGGAAACACTAAGTGTGTATCGAAAGAGAAAAATTATAGTCCATTTCGATCGTTGGAGACTAAAACATTATTCCTCTTCTTAAGTTTGTCGGATTTAAATGATATACGAATATAAAATACTTTCCATATGGCATTTTCAAATCCAAAATTCTAAAAATTATTTCTATGATAAATTTCTGTTAATTATACTTCCTTGTTCAGATTGTCAGAGGTCTGGGATGTACCAAATTCCTTTTGTAAGTTCTGAAAGGTCAAGGTTTTTGATTAGGTACCAAATACCCTTCATTGCAAACAATTATGAGCTGAATGACAAAATTTTGTTTGATCCATCCGAAACAAAAAACAATGTACCCACATCGCTCTTTACTTAGGCAGGGCTATTGCGCTGCCTATGATTTGAACAGTAATTTTATTGACCAAAAGAAAAGGATATTTTAATTTTCCAAGTTAAATAGATAATTCATTAATAGAGAGCCTATTTTTGAAGAAAAAAAAAAACCACAACATCAGTTTTATTTGGAGGGAATAAAACTATTCACCTACATCAATAAATGATCATTGGTCCTTGGATGAATAGAAAACAAGTTAAATTTTAAACTGTGTAAGAGAATTTGAAAGTAAGGAGCAACATTAAAACTTAAAACGAACAGAAATTACTCCCTATATGAAAGGGGCTTTTCTTCCTCAACGCCTCGCTCTTTGCGCAAAAGATTGACTCTTTATTTCAACTCTATTTTAAAAACAGTAAGAAACTTTAGCGTAAAGAGCGGGGCGTTGAGGAGGAAAAGCCCCTTTCATATACAGAGTGATTTCTGTTCGTTTTAAGTTTTAATGTTGCTCCTTACTTTCATTTAAAAAAAACTTGTTTTTTAATTTAATTTCTGGACGTTTTTTGTTTCTGACACTGCTTGCGATGACCGCGTTTGCCCTGCCTCTCGGGCTTTCGGCTGACCCGCTTTCCTCGGACGGATCCGCGCAGATCGAGTTGGCAAGCCTGTCCGCAAATCAAGGGGCTGAGCGACCACAGATGTCCCTCATACCCGAGGGAAAACTTGAACAGATGCTCGGCATTCCGGCAAAACGGGGCTTGGGCCTTCAATTCGCCGGCCGCTGCGGATCGTCCAACTATTACTGCGACTCCCCGGGTTTCACTTACTGCTGCGGCAACTCCACCGACACTAAGATTTGGTCAAAACCATCAACAGGACCATATCTAGGATTTTTATTCTGGGAAGGGGGTATTTTTTCGGGGGTGGAAAGGGGTACTAAAAAACATTAAAACGCGCATCTTTTAGCCTTTATTTTTCAGTTTTTTTCCTTTTTTTATTTTTTTCTTTTTTAGTTTTTTTAGTTTTTTTATTAGTTTTTAGTTTCTTTTTCTTTTTAGTTTTTTTGTAGTTTTTACCTTTTTCTTAGTTTTTTTTGTTTTTTTTTTACTTATGTTCCGGTCGTCATTAAATTTAAGCTTTAGATTAAATCTAGACACTATTAGTTGGTAATATTAACGTCAATAACAGCACTCCTGTATAGGATTAAATAAAAAAAAACAATGTTTTTTAACTGAAAGTAAGGAGCGACATTAAAACTTGAAACGAACAGAAATTACTCCATATATGAAAGAGGATGTTCCCTCGTCAACACCCCACTCTTTACGCTAAAGTTTAACTCTTTCTATCAACTCTACTTTTTAAAACAGTAAAAAACTTTAGCGTAAATTTTTAGCGTTTGACGTTTTTACCATTGTCATCAGATCCGATTGGGAGTTAAAATAAGAGCTCTGAGGCACGATATCCTTCCAAACATCAAATTTCATTAAGATCTGATCAACCGTTCGTAAGTTAAAAATATTTCATCATTTCTATTTTTCCAAATTAACCGGCCCCCCCCCCCCAGATGGTCAAATCGGGAGAATGACTATTCCTAATTTAATCTGGTCCGGTCCCTGATACGCCTGCCAAATTTCATCGTCCTAGCTTATCTGGAAGTGCCTAAAGTACCAAACCGGGACCAACAGACAGGTGATTTGATACAAATCAACAACTTTCACAACGAATTCCGCATGATGACATGCAGAACCCATGGGCTTCCGGTGCTGGAGAACTGACCTCAAAGACTAAGTCAATTGAAGATTAGACAGGTTAGCGGTCTTCAAAGGTACGAATTGCCTGTCTCCAAATCGGATCCTCACAATCAAAGGTTTCGCAATCATGGCCATTGACGCATCTGACGGAACGGGAATTAACCAATCAAACGCACCACCGTCTGCGACGTCCGATCGCGTGGTGAGAATGGCGCTGATGGCGTTTGGAGTTTGTGAAGGCGAAGAAACCGCCGGAATCGATAAGGCCGAGGACCTTGAGGCCGGTCTTGGACTCGAGGCTGCTTGTGAACTTCTTGCCGAATGCGCTGCGCTGGTCGATGACGCGGTTCGCGACTGCAATGTTCGGGAAGGCAAACGGAATATCGAAAATTCCGACCAGCGGATAGTGCTGCGCCATACCGCCGGCCGATGAGATTGCGGATTCGACGATACCGTCCCGCACTTGCTGAATGACTTCGTTGTCCTTGCCCAGCTGACCGAACCCTGTTCAATTGGCGCGATACATCACCGCATTCGAAGAAGCGAAGACCAGCCAAAACGGCAAGCTCGACGCGCTGAAATCAAAATTGGAAACCGCGGCGGGGAAATCGGTCCCCGTACTCGGCGTTACGGGCACGGGCGGCGCGGGCAAATCGTCGCTGGTGGACGAACTGCTCATTCGATTCGTCAACGACTTCCCCGACTTCAATATCGCGGTGCTTTCCATTGACCCGTCACGGCGTCGCACGGGCGGCGCGTTGCTCGGCGACCGCATCCGCATGTGGAAAGTGATTGGAGGACAACAAACCCCCCTCCCTCGCCCACCATTTCCCCAGACACATCCAATGAAAATTTTGAGATAGCCATTTTGTTCAACGTAATTGAAAGGACCGGGGATTATGTCTTTGAGGATGTCATTCCTCCCCCACAGCTCTCTGCGCAAGGTAAGTTATGCCCTGGGGGCGTATAAGGTATATATAGAAAGGGTGATCGTATAAATTTCGGCGGGGGCTCGTTGGATTTGTAATTGAGACGTTCTAGTGTCCTTTTTAAGATTCAGAGTCTTTGTCTCACTAGTAAGGAGCCACAGATTGATCCATTCAGACACCTCTCTAGCCAGCACTAGGGAAGAAGAAGCAGTCCCCTCCCCGCTTGCCGCCTTTCCACCGGATTCCACCAAAAGTGGTCCCGTGTCAATTGCTCAGGGGAACCACCAAAGCCGAATCATTCTGATGGTAGATGATGACTCAGATGATTGCTTACTCGCCCAGGAGGCTTGGGAAGAAATTCAATCCGGGAATGAACTGAGGTTTATCCATGATGGCCAAGCTGTCTTAAATTATTAAGGCCTGCGAGAATGAAATCAGTCACAAACACAAAAGAGCGCACCAATAAAAAGACAAACATATGGTAAGGTCTGTGAGAATCAAATCAGTCACAAACACAAAAGAGCGCACCAATAAAAAGACGAACATAGGATAAGGCTTGCAAGAATTAAATCAGACACAAACACGAAATAGCACACCAATAAAAAGACAAACATATGGTAAGGCCTGCGAGAATGAAATCAGTCACAAACACAAAAGAGCGCACCAATAAAAAGACAAACATATGGTAAGGTCTGAAATAGATTTACAGCAACAAAATCTCGGCATTTCTTGTGTCATTATAGACTATTTCGAATTTTTAAATAGCATATATCTGTCCCCTAGGTTTGTCAAACTTGTGTTTAAGCGATCCACCTCATGAATCAGCTGCAAATCGACCTCTGCCCATTCCAGGAGGTCCACCTCCTGTTGGTCATGTGGGTGGACCCCATTCCGCCTGGAGTGGATCTCAAGCTTCATATAGCCAGGGTCCAGGATCTTGTCTTAGCGGGTATGCACCGTTGCCATATTCTTATGGATCCATTTTCAAAGGGAGCATTCCCAAGCCAATGCAGTTTCTACCCCACTTTGATCCTCCTCAGCTAAACCGCCTTACTGATCCTCACTTTGAGACAACTTAGTAGTATGTTTTTAACAATTATCCAAGCTGTGTGAACATGTTAGAAACGACCTTTAGTCATGACTGGCAATTTCACATGTCGCGAGCAGGGGTGCCATTTGCTATGGGTCAGGGGGCTACTGCCCTCGCAGACCCCAGGTGCCCCCATCTGAACTTTTGCGTCTTCATTAATATTGTCAAGCTTAAGGCTCTTTCAGATAATTCAGACTATGAGAGTTTGTACACCAGAGTGACAGGTCGCAAGTGGCATGCCACATGACATACTACTTAGAAAGTAACCCATAAAAAAGTATCAAAACCAAAAGCGACTAAGTTGATAATACATCTTTTTTAATTAGAGAATCTGTAAAATATAATAACTTTTTACCTTAGAAAGAGTACAGGCCGTACTTAAGTCCTCCGTAATATTTACTATCCTTCCTCTGTAATAAAGCCATTGGCTCCTTAATGACAAAGGATACTAAAGGCAAGCTTGTCCCCTTATTATTGAATTTTCCAAGACATCATACATCTATAAGATAATCCTAAATTGAAAGTTCCCAAGACTCTACTACTCAGACTTTCCAAGGGAAAAGATGCAACAGATGAAATGAATATGTTAATTCCCAGGAGTTACTCCTAGTAATCTCTGAGAAAAGGTCAATCTGTATTCCAGCCTTTTCCTATTTGTAGTTAATTGAATTGCTGCTTTGAATTATAAGGAAGAATTCATTATAATTTATCAGACTATGTTTCATCTTTAATGTTTTCTCCTTTGTTTTTCTTGTGATTTTCACGATGCAACAATGTTTTCTTCTTTCTCTTTTTTTCTGTGATTTTACCATACACAAATATTTTCTCCCTTTCCTTGTGATTTTACGATACAATAAATTTTCTCCTTTCTCTTTCTTGTGATTTTTATGATACAAAAAATTTTCTCCTTTGTTTTTTTTTGTGATTTTTACAAAGAAATAGATAATTTCGAAGATCAGAGTGGCTTTCCATGACGATAAATAAAAGTTCAAATTGGAATAAAATCCTTTAATGCCTGACTCATTTTCAGATTTCATTGTCACTTCAACTTCATTTGGGATAATTGATTCCAACTTTGACCCCCCCCCCCCAGGATTTTGACAAAATTACACCACTGTTTGAGAAAAGCCTAGGCTGTTGGAGAGTTTCTGATCTCATAACTGCTTTTAGGGCTGATCTGTAGTTATGTACAGTTTAGACACTCTGAAAATTGACCATTGATCTATTTAGGCTACTCCTATAGCACTCTATATACTAAGAGGCTAGAACTCAACATTTTTTAAACCATATTAAAGGCTAAAAACATTAGTCTTAAACTTAAAACATTGATCTCAAACTTGCTGTTTCATAATAAATCCAGTTTTTGACTGTTATATAATACACAAGCACTGATTTTGCTATCACACTGCAGGAATGCACTGCAGGGACCATAGTAGTCAAGAAGCATTGTTAATTCTTAAATAATAATAACTGATTTTGCTACATTAATTTGAATAAATTAATTGTACCAATGTTATGGTGTTTTCTTCTTTGCACTGAGAAAATGTAGTATTATTTTATTGAAAACAGCACAAATGTGTTTGCCATGTCAACCTTTTGTCAAAATGGACTCCAAGGTTCTTTGCAGAAGTTGCAGCTTCTAGAATTTTTCCACTTACCCTGATCTCTGGATTGGCAAGGGTATTTCTTTTCCTATGGAAAACTGTGACCTTGGTTTTTTTGGTGGGCAATGGGACTCCATTATTCTTGGAATACTGGCAAATTTCTTGAAGAGTTATCTGTGCCGATTTTGAGGCTTCCTCTATGCTGGAGCTTTTGTGGCATGTTAGTAGGTCATCAGCAAACATGCTTCTCTTAAGTCTGGCGTAATTTGATGAAATAAATTGTATTTTAATTTATATATATTTTTTATTTGTAATAAAACAACCACGCTACTTTACGTTTGAAAAAATAGCAAAAGTTAAATCGAAAAACGGAGAACCATGAGAAAATTGTAAAACATTTAAGTTTTCACGCAGGGATCAAATGTCTTTTTTACGTCTTTTCAGCTTATTATTTGCCAACAAGAACGTATTTTAATATAGCATCTACTTTTTTTGAGAAGGTAGGGGGTCAAAACAGCCCCTAAACAGGTCTAAAATCTTGGAAAACGCTTAGAGGTTAGGGATCGGGATGAAACTTGGTGGGAAAAATAATGACAAGCCCTAGATACGTGATTGACATAACCGGAACGGATCCGCTCTCTCTGGAGGAGGGGGGGGGGTAATTAGAAAAAATGAGGTATTTTTAACTTACGAAGGAGTGATTGGATCTTAATGAAATTTCATTTTTAGAAGGATCTCGTTACTCAGATCTCTTATTTGAAATCCCAACCGGATCCAGTGTGAGGGAAATCTAGGAAAACGTTTAAAGCAGCACCACCATTAAGAGACAAAAAAATTGTCTTCTAGCTGCACTAATTTTGAGTCTGTAGTTGTGCCAATTTACCCTTTTATTTCTTTAATCTCCATTTTCACATGTCAATTTTGCTACAAAATTGCTAAGGGTCAAATTGGCTCTTGAATTAAACTTAATTTTGCTTGGAGTAATATTTTTGGACTTCGAGTAGTAATTTTGCTTGGACTATTTTTATCATTTATTGCTTGGAGTTTAGTAATAGATTCAGACACCGTAATTTTTTTTTGAAAATCGTTATAGGAAGAGAGGAAGTTGAGAAGAAGAAAAAAAAAATAATGAACCATGTATAAGAATAAAATAAAATAAATAATTTTAATTTATAAGAATAAAATAAATAAGAATAAGAATTTTGTTCTGTCTAAAAATAAAATAAATAAGAAAAAGCAAATACTGAACCATGATACTCACCAAGCACCTGCTCTCAACCTGCTCTCAACCTGCGTCACTGCTAAGAAGTAACTTTATATCCCAATTTGAATGAAGGAACCGTTTCAGAACCCCCTAATGCTGTCCAATAAACCATGTAAATTTTTAGAAGAAGCATTCTTAAATTCTTTCATTGAATTACCTATACTAAAATACACAAAATTAGATTTCGTCTCCTTTGTTTTAAGTTTTAGGCTATTTTTTGTCACGAACAGCGTTCAGATTTGTAATTTGGCTCATTCAACCAGCATGCTGGTTATGACCTTTCTCAGGGCATTAAAAGGACACAGGAATCACATAGCTTATTGGTAGATCCATAGGGTACACGAACAAAGCTCTATCAAAAACTCCAAACTTAGTAATGAAGTCGACTTCGGACGAGGTCTGCGCTTTCAACCACCCCTGCATCGTTCGCTAAACGCTTTGCCACAGGCATCACTTCGTGACACATGCTGTCCCCTCCTCGGATAAGGCGGGGAATTCTGAAAAATTTAAATTCGCCAGCAGTATCTTTTGTCGATAAAGCAGGCTTATTTTTCAATCACTTCCGCACCCTCAATATCGCCCATTACTTTGCTGCCGTCAGAGAGGTAAACGGTCACATCCACATCGCGATCTTCGACGATGATGCTGCCTTCTACAATCGATTCATCTTCGTTGTTGTCGCAGAAACTTTGAAAAAGGCTCATTCAATCGGAAATTGAAAGGGCTAGTGCCCATTTTATTAGTCACGAGTGATTGGAGGGCAACAAGCCCCCCACGCCCATCAATTTCCAAAACACATCTAACCAAAATTTTGAGTTAGCAATTTTGTTCAGCGAAAAGTCTGGACATTATGTCTTTGAGGATGACAACCCCCGCAGCCCTCAGCACAAGGGTTGTAAGTTATTCCCTGGGGGCATATAGGCTAAGGTTTTTACGGAAAGGATGATCGTGTATAGAAAAATCATTTTTTTCTTTTATAATTTTTTTTATAAGTTTATTTCTGGGTTTTGGTAATTCAAAAGGAAATAGTTGCCCGGACACATGAGATTAGAAGTGAGAGGTCACAAAACTTTAGTTCTATCTTGTGATGTAGTCTGACTGTTTCTGCATTCAGTGTTTTGCTTTCTGACGCGTTAGTTTTTCATAGTAATGCATTTTGACGCCATCACAACTACATTAGCTAAGACAACTGAAACATTTGTGGTTGTATACCTTCTAATATTGTTGGTCTTGGGCCTGTCTGTGCCGCGACGCAACGACGCACCGTCGTTCTCACCCTCAAGCTCCATGGCGTCCAGTCCGAACTCCACGCCGCACCTCACGCTGGCTGGCCCCAGCGGCGGCGACGATGACGAGGACGCGGTTCCACAAGGCATCACGAAGAACATGTTTGGCGTTGCTGAGGATGCGATACAGCAGCTGATGATCAGCAGTATCCTTCCTGGTTTTGCAAAGTCCGAGGTAGATCGACGCGCTTCGACGCATGTACGTGTCTTTGACTGCTCCTAACAATCTTTAAAACATTAACCCCCTGTTTTTAATTGAGATATTTTAGATTAGTTCAATTTTTGAAAAATTCCAGGTTAAAACAAGAAACATAAAAACCCACCCGATTAGATCAAATTCATCAACAATAGAAGAAAACAGCAATTACCGAATTAACATACACTCAACAAAAACAATTAAAACACTTTAAGTTCAACAGCTTATAAGAATACAACCTATAGAAAAATCAACGTTACACCATTGTTAACAAACAAAAATAGATAAAACCAGGTAAACAAAAATAAATTAATAAATCTACTACCCTAATTGACTCTAATCATGATCGCAGAAGTGCTGAATGTATTCTCGAAGTTCCCTGTTCTTACCACATGTCGATGTGGCGATCAGGTTTAAGTGTTCTTGACCCTGGTCATGATGATAATTTAGTCTCAAATAATTTCTCAACATCCGTAGTTTCCTCCAGGCCCAGTCTAGCCTCCCACAATAAATCTGCTACCCTAATTGACTTTAATCACGATCGCAGAAGTGATGAATGTACTCTACAAGTTCCCTGTTCTGACTTCGTGTCCATCTTCGATGCGCCCGTAAATTTCGATGTCGCCGCGCTGTCAGGCCGCCTGCCCGAACGTGTTTCCGGCACCACGCTGCTGCGGCCAACCGGCAGTACCGCTTTGGTCATGTCGATTCCGACCGATGTCGGTCTGCGGCATTTCCCGTTGGACACCAAAGTCGTGGTCGATGTGCTGCGGGGTCCGGCGGCGAACTCACCGGCGCCTGGCAATGCCGTCCTGGTCGAAGCCGACCCGAATGCCAGCCTGCCGCCACTCGGCCAGGCCGTTGCCGAACCAGAGAGATTACATATTATTGCCTTATTTAAATGAGAAATAGTGCTTAAGATCATTGGTTTTGTAATCAAATGGACCCGTCATTTTATTTTGAATTGACTGCACTAGTCATGCTATTGGCACCATTGTACCAATTCGCGCAAAACTTATTCAAATACTGCTCTGTAGCAGTTTTAAGATTTGCGCGCATAAATTGCTGAGCTGATGTCTATAAAGTCACTTGTAAAGGGGGATTACCATCAGAGACAGGGGCTGGGAGATAGGCTCCGATATCTACACATATGCATGGACGAGCGGTACGAGGCCGACGACCTGATCGCCACGGCGTGCGCCAAGCTGACGCGCGCGGGCCACAGGGTGGTGGTCGTCAGCCCCGACAAGGACCTCTGCCAGCTCGTGTCCGGCAAGGTGACGCTGCTCGACTACGCCAAGGAGACCGTCTACGGCCCCAAGCAGGTTCGCGAGAAGTTCGGCGTCCCGCCCGAGCGCATGCGCGACTACCAGGGCCTCGCGGGCGACGCCGTCGACAACATCCCCGGGGTGACGGGCGTCGGGGCCAAGACGGCGGATTTATAACTCAACTTTAGTTATTATTGAAGATTTGTGCTTATGTATGGCAAACAATCCTCTTCAGGATTCGGGAATGCCTTCAACTAATCGGAACGCTGCTGTTTCGACATGTGTAGAATTGGATAGTGAACAAAGTTACAACAAGAGTGATATATTGTCGTATGTAGAAAATAATATTTTTAAGTTAACGTCTGAGCAAAAAAATAAAGACATTTATGATAAGATAATGCACTGTGTCGATAACAACGTTGGAGAAATCTTCATTTTGGATGCGCCAGGATGGTTGTGGAGGACGATCCTAAAATCTCATTAAAAAAAAGTCTTTTCAACTGAAAGCAAGGAGCGACACTAAAACCTAATATGAGCGAAAACTATTCCGTATATGAAAGGGGCTGTGCCCTCCTCAGCGCCTCGCTTTCTACGCTGAAGTTTTTATTGGTTTTAAAAAGTAGAGTCGTGACAAAGAGTCAAACTTTAGCGTAAAGAGCAAGGTATTGAGGAGGGTATGGCCCCTTTCATGTATGGAATAATTCCTGCTCGTTTTAAGTTTTAATGTCGCTAATTAACATTGACATATTTAATGAAAAATATTTTTATTATTATTTTTTAGTGACAAACTTAATATCTAAGATTCTGGAGTGTGATGTCTTCTGCTGACAGCTTGACTATTCCTCAACCCTCGCCCTTTATATTAAAGTCTTAAAAGTTCTCCAAAAATACCTCCAATACAAATTCAGCGACCTTTGTGTTTGAGCAATTTTTCTTTAAGAAATGTGACACAACGTCAAACTTTTGTTTAAAGAGCGAGGTTGGAGGAAGGGGCAGCTGCCGTCGTACACGGGAAACCGTCGGCGGGCTGATCGCGAGCGGCGAACCGGCGGGCGAAAGCGCCGGAGAAGCTGATGCGCCACATTTCGAGCTCGACGAGCGGAAAATCATCACCTCCATGCGCAAGGGCGGCGCTGACGCCACCGCAATCGCGGCGGCGATCGGCGCAACAGCAACCGACGTGCAGGACTGGCTCGATGCGAGGGAAGCATGATCACGCGCCGCGGCTGGACCACACCCGAACTCGACGTGCTGGAACGCTGCCTGCGTGGCGGGTTTTCCGCGACCGAGATCAAAAATCGTAGAATCTTAACGAAAATCACACCATCAGATTCAGCGTATCAGAGAATCCTACTGTACAAGTTCTAAGCTCCTATCTACAAAAATGTGGAATTTTGTAGTTTTTGCCAGAAGACAAATCACGGATGTGTGTTTATTTGTTTTGTTTTTTTTTTCTTTTTCTTTTTCCCAGGGGTGATCGTATCGACCCAGTGGTCCTAGAATTTTGCGAGAGGGATCATTCGAACGGAAATGAAAAGTTCTAGTGCCCTTTTTAAGTGTCCAAAAAATTGGAGTTTATTTTACCCACCAAGTTTCATCCCGATCACTGGACCACCACTCCAGTTACATCAATAATGTATCTACAACATGTGCATATTCTTTCCCCCAAGTTTCATCCTGACCTCTCCACTCTAAGCATTTTCCAAGATTTCCGTTTTCCCCTCCAAATCCCCTCAATGTCACCAAATCTGGTTGGGATTTAAAATAAGAGCTCTGAGAAATGAGCTCCTTCTAAATATCAAATTTCATTAAGATCCAGTAACCCATTCCTAAGTTAAAAATACCTCAATTTTTCGGTAGTCCTACCTTCATCGAAACTCTCCCAGCTAGGTATTTTCGTTCTTTTCTGTATCTACGCGTATCTAACAAAACAAAATAGAAGCACATTGACAAATATATAAACAAAAATACAATTAGAAGAAAAAAGAGATGTGGGGTTTTTTGTGCATATCCACATGTACTAAATTCCCCAAGACATAAACAGTAGGTGTCTTTTTTCTTTAAATTAAGGAAGTTCATTATGTATGGAGCTAGAGATATGATAATGTATATATAACCAATAATGTATTTGTAGAGGATAATTTTGACATTAAAATGCAAGAGATATTTTGACATTAAAATGCAACCTTTTGAATCATCATCCTCCCTAAGTACGAAACAATTAGAAATCCCCATCGTAGAAGTTAATTACCTTCAACCTGAATCTTTGTATTAAAATAAACTTACGTAGCCTTAAAGAAAACTGGCTCATATCACCTTTCAGAATTTGCGAATGCGTTGTCTGATGTAGACCAAACACTCTTTTATAATGCTGGAGCTGAAAGGACTTCAGTTGCTGCACTGTTTCTCCGCCCCATGACCACACTAACTCACTTGTCTCTTGGTTGGCTCGACGATGATAATGATGTAGGTTTCAAGATCCAGTTTGTTCTGCTAGAGACTATTTTTGTAGTATTAATGATCGCTGCTGTCCCTATCGGTGCTCATGGGACAGTAGTTGGTGTTTCTATAGCCAATCTTCTGGTTTTGGCTTGGTTCTGGTACAATCTGGTTCGATCGGTTGATGTAACAGCTGACGGTGCACTGCGGTTTTGGGTTGGAAACATTGAAGTTGATGTTCCCTTTGATAAGATCGTTTCTATTGCTATAGCATATGGCAAAGGTCCTATGATAAAATAAAGACTATTGCACCAGACTTTAAATTCATACGGGGATTTGATGTGTTTAATATTATTGAATCAAACTCGTCGTTCATTATTGTTGATTTAGATGAATCCACTGAAGAATGGTCTCAGGGGATGTTACAGTTATTCACGGTCCTATCTCATCATGAAAATTTTCCGTAACCGTTCCGTTGTTCTCCGCAATCTCTTTCATCAGAGCAAATTTATGAGAACGCTTGCTTTGAATTGTACGTACCATTAGCTCCTCTCCTGTTGGATATTAAGCTTTGCAAGGCGCAGATAGATATTTCACAATGTTTCAACTGAAGGACCCGAGAATCTCGGCAAATTCAAATCAAATTTCTCATGAGGCATGATAATTGGATAACTGGTGCTGTTTGAAGGTTTCTGATAGCTGACAGTCTCTAAAGAGTCGAGGGACACCCTGACTTGTATTTTTATACCTCGACTTTTAGAAGTTCGCTTTATCACAGCTTCAAGTTTTTTGTTAGATTTCCGACATCTTTTTTTGGTAAGAACTGCATACCAAAGAACCCTTCTGGTTCTCCGTTCTTTTTACTGGCTCAAATTTTAGCTCCATACTATAACTGCATACTAAAGAACCAATCCTGCTCTCCGTTATTTTACTGGCTCAAAATCTGGTTCTATACTATAACTGTGTACTCAAGAATCAATCTGGTTTTCCGTTTTTTTACTAGTCAAATTTTGTTCCATACTATAACTGCATGCTAAAGAACCAATCATGCTCTCCGTTATTCTACTAGCTCAAAATTTGGCTCCTTGCTATAACTACATACGTTTTTTTTTCTCTCTGAAATTTTTTCAGAAATAGCGTAAACACAAAATGGCTGTTAAAAGTTTGTTGAAAAGCGCCTTTGTAATGGAGAGAGATACTACCATATAACTTTTATTACGTACCACTTAAGTAATTATAATCATTTATTTACAATAGCTGCACAGCACTAACTGCACAAACTCAATTAATTTGTTGTATTATCGTATATCCTTATTCGTTTATCATAATTCAATATCATCATTCGTATATCAGTATATTATTATCATATATACCATTATTCGTAATGAAATTTGATCTTTAGAAGGATCTTGCGCTTTTAAACTCTCATTTAAATCCCGACCAGATCCGGTTACGTTGGGGGGAGTCGGAGGGGTAAACCGGAATTCTTGGAAAACGTTAAAATAGAGGTATCTTACGAATGGGTGATCAAATCTGAATGAAACTTGACATATAGAAGAATCTTATGTCTCAGGTGCTCTATTTTCAATTCGAGTCGGATCCGGGGACATAGAGGGTTGGAGGGGGAACAGAAATCTTCGAAACCGGAAATCTTGGAAAACGCGTATACATCATTCAATTTCTGGTCTATCTTCAGTTTATTCCAATCTTTGTTATTTACCATCCCGTTCCCAACGGCATCAACTTGAACAGTTTAAATTTTGATTGCCTGATACCTCCTGGAAAGTTCTCACCGATTCAAGTCTTTTCAACAAATTTTATGATTTGGTCAGAGGCCTTTGTTGATAGTAGCTGTGCAGCCTCAGCTTCTAAAAGCTCTAGGCATTCAGTTCCTTGTGCCCCTTAGGTGACTACACCTCTTCTTATGAGTACCAAAAGAAAGACTCCTTGGTTGAACGTTACATTTCACGAGCGAGTTGGCTTCACTGTTCGCAAAGCTTCACTGTTCGGGGATTTCCCTTCTATCACTGAATGACATATAAGCAAGAATGGCAAAGCTTGTTCATTCTTAGGTGCTCGAGAATATTTACTTTTGATAGTTGGTTTGTCTTTATCCGTATCCAATCAAAAAGTTCGTAATAACAACCTGTAAGTAAGGAGGGACCCGGCTCAATAGTAACCGAAACTCTAATAAACGGAATTTTGATACCAATAGATACATCAAAAAAATTTTGATGCATTTTGTGAAGTTTTTTGAAAAGCCTCCCTCCTTGAACAAAAATACCCTCCCCTCAAATATATATTCTGGATATGGCCTTGGTTATTAGTTTCCTTTTATGGCTTAAATCTACGCTACAATCGAACTCAAAACTATGGGAAGGTAACCTCTCTTATCCTCTTTGAATTTTATTCCAGCTTAACATACGTGCTTTGTAATAACCACCCAACAGTTTATGGCGAGTAAGAATGGCAATATGTTTATCTAGGCTCCCGTTCATTCCAATGCAGGTTCGGGCAGTGGGAGCGGCCAACGGTAAAAATCCGCTGAGTCTTGTAGTGTCTTGTCATCGGGTTATCGGTAAAAACGGTAAATTGACCGGTTATGCAGGGGGATTGTCCAGAAAAGCATGGTTGCTGCAACTAGAATCAGGGCAAAATAGCGCAAAGCAAACATCTTTCTGGGATGAGTAAAAGGACAGTGATATGCAGGCTAAATCTTATCTGGAACTTTTGATCCTCGGTGCGCTGTGGGGCGCGTCATTTTTGTTTATGGGAACCCCATCGCCGGATACGTATATACATACATACATACATGCAAACATACGTACATACATACATACACACTCATACATACATACATATATACATACATACGTATATACATACATACATACGTACATACATACGTATGTATGTACGCACGTATGTACGTATGTATGTACGTACGTATGTACGTATGTATGTACGTACGTATGTACGTATGTATGTATGTATGTATGTATATATGTATGTGTGTATGAGAGTGTATGTATGTATGTATGTATGTATGTACGTATGTATGCATGTATGACGGAGGCTTTTCCGTTCGGCCGCCGTCAGATGCACTTCGAGCTGCTGCCCCTGATGGAGGCTGCGTCGGCCTTACCCGATCGACCGCTCATCTTCGCCTCGATCCGCGATATTCTGCAAACGGGCAACAAAGCGTCCAAGGACCGGCAAACCGTTGACCTGGTCGACCGCTTTTTCGATGGCGTTCTGGTGCATGGCGATCCTGACTTGATCCGTGTCGAAGACACCTTTCCCTTCGCGACGGAAATCGCTCAGAAGCTCTTCTACACCGGCATCGTCACGACTAATAATATAGTTTTTGTCCTAATAGTGTAACGGCTGAAGTATTAAGGAGGGCCTCCCAAATTAGCGGAATAGTTTCAGTTTATTTCAAATATTAATGCTTTTGAATACTTTAAGTTGAAGAAACTTGTTTTTCTGTTTTTTATTTACGCAATAAGATTTATTTCTCTATTTTTGTTTCTTTCAATCCTTCGTTTCCTATTTTTTAGGGCTGGAATAGAGTTATCATAACAGCTTTACTCCATAGGCAATAACTTCTTTGGCAGCAAAAATTTAACTTAATGCTTAAAATTTGAATAGTTGAATTTTATCATTTAATGACGAAAGAAAATTACAAAAACATGTTATTTTCAATAAAGTATCAAATGATACTATGCTTTAGGATGGGGGGTTGAGAGTAGTTGTATTAGCAGCTTATATACGTTCCCAGTTTAACTTTTCTATTCATGGTGTTTTTATCCCCATTTTAAGTTTCACATTTCACATGAGCTAATTTTTGCTCATTTTAAGTTTCGAATTTGCTATTTGCTTTTAATGGATTTTTTTTTTCATTATGGGCATTCATGAAAAGTTACAGATAGCTTTATAATACCAACTGGATTATATAAGATATTGTTCTAAGCTTTCATCCGTCACGATTTCATTTTGAATGTAAGGATGGAAAATGTTAAAAATGTGCAATATTTGATGTTAGAATGATGCGAAATGGAATAAAATGATGTAAATTAAATTAATAAGTTAGATAGAGCAGAAACCCCATTTACTATACTACTACAAATCCAATGAGACCCCTCCGAAGTTTATACGATCACCTTTTCTACATATGCACTATACGCCAAGGGGTCCCCAGTACAAGTTTTGTACTTTTCAGCCATTTTTCTCCATTGCTCAGGTTTACAGTTTACGTTGTATCGAAGTCAGCGTGGATTTCTCCGTAACTGAATGAGATTACTGATGATACCGGCATTCTTTCAGAAACGTGTTTAAAGACCCAGTTCTTGCTGAATTAATTAACTGACGTCTCTGTACAGATGGGCCTGAAGATTAGCTCATCTAAGACTGGTGACGCATCCTTAAAAAGAGCTCCCCCCCCCTCCCATCATGCTTCACGGCTCTCCCATGGTTTCATTTGCGCTGATTTTGAAAAAATTGATTTGTACCAACATTGACCTTTTTTGGGTGGCAATTTTTATATTTGGAGTGGCAAATTTTAAGTGCTTTTTTTTAGCATATTATTCGAAATATTTTTCCTAACTTTAAGGCTATTTTGGGCAGGCCTTATGACCCTTAGTGTATTATACTTTAAAAAGGTCACTCTTGTCCTAACTATTATATATTTTTTAAGATTTTCCTATGGCCATGAAGCGGCTATTGACAAATAAGCCCTTGATGTGGAATAACGTCAGCATTCTCATATCATCTGGCTTCTTGGAACTCATAGAAGTAGCATAACGCGTAGTATGGGCTGAGATAGTTGCAGGATATGGAGCAAACAAATATCTTGTGATGCCTTCCTGGTGGTTAATAGAATTCTGTCTACCTATTCTGATGTTTCTGAGATTATCAATTGGTCGGATTCATGTGTGCCACGGAACCAAAATTCAATCATGAACTTCGCCATACAGGATATACTTCGTGAGTATCTTAGACTATTAAAAGTAACAAAGAAATACTGTCAACCATGTACGAATTAACTTACGAAACGAGCTTCTATAATTGTGTATTTTTATTATGTATATGAGGGGGTTTGTCCCCTCGTCAATACTTTGCTCTTTACACTAAAGTTTGAATTTTATCCCAAATATTTAAGAATGACCCCTGAATCACAAAGGTCGTAGAATAAATAGTTGAAATAACTAAAAATACTTTAGTGCAAAGAGCAAGGTATTGTGAAGAAGAAAACCTTCTTATATACGTAATATTTTATGTTCGTTTCAAGTTTTTATGCTACTCATTACTTCCAGGTGGGACGAGCTAAATTCCGGTATTAATAAAATTTCATCGTGGATGGGTCTTAAGCCCTAATCCTTCACATTAAGATTTGAAATATAAATTTTTCCGAATTGTAAATATATATAATAACATCTAAGAATACTAAGCCATAGAGCCATGACCTACTCAGTACTATTCCCGAAGAGAGAGGGGACAGGGGTGCAATTTGTATAAAATTCTCAGGGGCCAAGTTTTTAATTTTTTGCCAAAAAATTATTTTTTTCTCGAACGCGAAATATTTACCCTTTTTTTGCTACTTTTTGGATTTCTTATTTTTATTTCCTATAAATAGAGACATTTAGCAGTGGTAGTTTATTCAAAAAGCTCCATTAATGTGCCAAGTCAAAAACAAGACAAAATATTTAATATCATGACCTTACTTTCGACGGGTTTGTGACTTTTGACGGTTTTCGGGGAAGTTAACACTATAGCACGTATAACATTCTGCTTTATATATAATACAAGTTGGAGTTTTTTTTTTTTTGCACGGGTTATCGGAGGTGGACTTGTGGTCACTTGCTCTGCATCTCGAACATTGTTTTTTTTTTTTTTAATTGCTAAACTGCTTTAATGGCCGATAAATGTGGGCTTTCTTGTTGTTAGTTTCCATCTGTTTGGAAGATAGCACATACTACAGTGAATCTACGCTAATTCTGCCTGTTTATTTTTTGTTTGTTTTGTTTGCTTTTTACCATGAATGATCTTACCAATTCGGTGGCCATATAATAAAGAGAAAGGGCTCATTTGAACCGAAATAAAAAGCTCTTTAGTAAAGAGCTTTTAGTGCTTGTTTCTGCCATTTTGTATCGTATGAATGGTTAAAAGTTCGACAAGGCGTGGCTAGAGTTTAATCGACCATGCACAAAAGATAGAAACCAATGGAACCATTTTCTCCAAAGCCCTTTTCAAGCCCATTTTGGGTGGAACGGCATGTGTCTTGTTTTGAGTAATTCCTGAACTGTTGAAATATCCTTTATTTTCAATTATTTTTTTTTATTTTATTGATTATGTTATTTCTAAAAACTCTTCTGGCCAGCTACAAACTTCTAGCAGGATATGTTCGGTGAAACTGCGTGTAAGATTACAAGGTGAGTTTCGCCCTGCCCTCGAACCTTTTTGATAGCTGGTCCTACTGTAACCCCCTTAGAACATCGGATCAGCTTTTCGAGGTACCCATTTTGTTCAGAACAGTTGAAAATATCAATAAATTGGTATCCACGGATGACGTAATCCCAGAGCCCTTGGGGTAGGGGTGTAGACAATTATGCGGACTGTGAATTCTTTACTGATATATTTATAGCGGAAAAAAGGGGGACATGTTTGATCTGAACGAAAAAAGAATAAAAATATAAATATAAATACTATTAAACATTCTTGACATCGCCCAACACTAGCTTGAATTACAAATAAAAGAGAACAAAGAGGCGATGATAGGTAAAGAGAAAATTGACTGAGTGAATAGCTTTACTTACTTAGGTAGCGTTTTCAGTATGAACGATGGATATAGTAAAGAAGTAAGAAGAGAATAGTTGAGACGCAAAGGGGAATTACAATTGCAAAAGTTCCGTAGAGCAGAAAGATAAACTATGGAACTGAGACTAGGATACTAAAAGCCACAGCAATAGCAATCATTAAATAAGACTGTGAAACCTGGGTAATTACTTTTTTGGTTTCTATTTATCACTAGTATTGTTATTACTACCTCTTTTTTTAGTTTTACTGCATTTTAGTCTTCATTCCTCTTTAACTTTATTTTACATGTATTGCATGATTTAGCGTATTGTTTATGGTTCTTTCGGTGTTTCAGCATTGTATTGTGTGGCCATCAACAAGACAAGTCTTTTGGACTGAAAATTTAGAAAAAAAAAAGTTTTTTTAACTGAAAGTAAGGAGTGACATTAAAACTTAAAACGAACAGAAACTATTCCGCATATGAAAGAGGTCAAAACAGACAAACCTAATTGCCTGTTGACAGTTACGATTAGTTCGACGCTTTAGACTAAACTTGGCATGAGGAGACTTAAGGTGACACCTCAGTCTCTGGTCGTAGATGGGAGCATGAGGCAGTTACGGAAAGTCATAGTTGCTTCCACAACCACTATTGAAGCTAGTGTCGCTATCTTAAAATCAGCTTTTTTAGCGCGAGCTCGTCTGGCCCCATAAAGAGATAATATCGTTGACGATCATGATTAGCTGCAGTGTGATGCAGTGAAAATTCTGACGGGGGGGGGTTCTCCTGCTCAACATATCACTCTATACGCTACAGTTTGAATTGTGTCCTAATTCTAAGGACGACTCCTGAATCAATATGTTCGTCTAACTAGAACAATAAAAGTTTTTTTTTAACAGTACTAAAAAACTTCAGCGTAAAGAGCGATGTGTTGAGGAGGAGCAACCCCCTCATTTGCATAATAATTTCTGTTCGTTTTAAGTTTAACGTTGCTCCTTACTTTCAGATAAAAAACTTTTTTTTTAATCTAATTTATATCTATCATTTATGATTCCAAAGACTTATTCAGGTGGTTTTTTCACAATGGAAAATGGAGGGAGTAATCTGCAAAGCCCATCCTGTGCATACTTGCTAAAATCTGGACTGAGGTGTAGCCTTTTTGTATGATATTGCCAACATTCAGCCTAACTTGAAAATGTTACGCGTGGTATTGTTGTAGGGGAGGCAGTGCGAAATACCACTCTGGGATCATACCCCGCTTGAGGGTATTCAATAGAAAAACTTCTTATTTTTGCTCCTTTACTTGAAGGCTATTTGATTGACACTGGATGATGGTGTCCACCTCTACTTTGTACTTTTGCAGATCATTTTGAATAGAACACAAGAATCTATAGAATAGTAGAAATTGAAGCCAGGGCAAACTAAGCTGTAAAATACTCGGTTTTTATCGCAGTTAGCACATCTAGGAGGGAAGGGGGGAATGCATGGTTTATCTTTCGTAGCAATATGTGTTCCAGCACACATTTTAACCACTTTCAACCAGACAAGCGTGTTAAATATGGTATGGGGAGCGACATTTAAAGCAGCATTTTGGCGTTCTTTAAATTGTTAGACCAATTCTTTCCACCCACCTTCTATGTGTCAACACTAAGGAAACGCAGTCATTTCTTAGATCCACCAATTCCTTTTGATTCCCCCAAAAATGGACAATATGACACATCAGACAAGGGACTGGGTAATCAATCGACCCTCCCCTTAAGTTAAAAATCCATTTTATTTCTTCCCCTTTCAACCCCAATTTAAAATAAACTTCTTCCCCCCACGTGTCCTTCACCTTACTATACAGACTCAGAGATCCCGAGGCCTCCTTCCAAGCCTGCCGCTGCTGTATTTCTTAATGTTTTAAAGATATGTAAATACATTTCCTAAATTTTGAAAAAAAAAAAACATTGATATGGCTCAAAATTCGGTAAAATTCTAGTTAATTGACTTCTTGCTATTTTGGAAAGGGTTTAGGTTAGGAAAACGAAACTTTCAGGGATGGGTCTACAGGCTAAAGTATGTCCCGGGAAAGTATTTTGAAGTACCTACCTCCACTCCTCGTTCTAGAGGGTCCTAACCTTTGATGACCTTTAAAAATGTGTTATAAAAGTGAAACCTTGCAAAATAGATTTTCTGTTATGTTTCATGCTTGAGATAAAGAATTTGGTTTTGTATTAGCCCTTGATTTTCCTCAACACAATTCTTGTCTATTTCTCATTTCAAATAGTGTGTCAATCATTCTTTGCATTTAGCCGAGACTATTATACCAAACACAGTCGAGAAGTTTGCTGAATGTAAGATCTCAGAAAACCGGTTTCATAGCGATAACGACATGTGACGGGTGGCAGAATGCATTGGACTTGTATAATTGGGGCTATATGTTTGTACATTAGGAGGGTGGGGGTAAGGTAGGTTAAAGACCACTTAGTTGAAGACGTTTCCCACTGAAGTTTAAAGTAATAGGGTGCTGCAGACAAGTATATTCAGATAAATATTCAGACAGGTCTATTTTTCAAATGCAGCTAAAGAAGGACATTGACATGTTAACAACAAAATTTGTAGTACTTTGCATTGAATTGTGGATGCCGTGAAGCGAGTAAGTACTTTTGCTGGCCCTGTTAATTGTTGGTGAATTGGAAGAGTGTGTCGGCAGGAAAAGGCTATTCAGATATAAACCAGTGACACACAGCTTGTAAATTCCGTGCAGGCTACGGCAAAGCCGTCGCTGAAAAACCCGGTAATCAATTTGTCGTCCATACAGGTGATCTTCTCGATATTTCTGTTGTAACCGAATTGATGGACGGACTACATGTCTTCAAAACGCTCTCACAAAGCTTTAACACCGATGGATCATCCATGAAGATCTATTCAGTTGCAGGTAATCATGACGGGCTGGTGTTTGGAAATATTCCCGATGGAAACGCAGATGGGCGAGGCCTCGACATTAATAAATCCGAGTTTATTTTTGCTCACCTTTTGGTGCAGTTGTGTAAGGAACCATCCCATTGTGGTAAATGTAATTTTCATTGTAATTTTATCGCGGTAATGTCCCCATTTGGATTCGAAAGAGCATTTCTATCTAATGGAGCTGTGAATTGGACATTTTGACCAACAAGTCCTTCCAATATTTTGATTCCGCTAATAAATTCTACATGATAACTTATTGCACGCAAGGAGAATCCCCTGTTCGTGCATACTAGAATGATTAAATTGATCGCATGATTTCAACCCCTTTCAAATAAGAAATGGGTTGAACCCTATCCTTTTCCTTTGTATAATTATTATTATTTTTCCCTTTTGTAAATTATATTAGTTATCATTGATCAGCCTTGTCGAGAATGGATCCTTCCCTCCAACGATTTGAAGGCGCCGCTCTACCCATTCAGCTATGGCGATGTATTTGTATATTTATCAATGTGAGTACTTTATTATTGAGTTTGAACCTTACGATTCAGCAGTAAAATTTAGTCCAAGATGGTTTTTTGTTGACAGCAATAGCGCTAGAATGCAAAAGTAACTATTATAGACCGTGTTTTGGGCAGATAGGAGCTTGAAACTTCTACAATAGGGTTCTCTGATACACTGAATCTGATGGTTTGATTTTCGTTAACATTGTATCACTTTTAGGGAGTGTTTCCCCCTAGTTTCTAAAATAAGGCAAATTTTCTCAGGCTTGGAACCTTTTATGGGTAAGACTAAACTTGATAAAACGTATATATTTACAATCGGCATTAAAATGCGATTCTTTTGATGTAGCTATTGGTATCAAAACTCCATTTTTAGACTTTTGGTTACTATTGAGCCGGATCGCTCCTTACTACCCCCGTTCCATAAAAAACCCTCTTTATTAACAATGGGCAACTAGCATAACTCTTTTCCTTGGTTGCCATTGGGGTGGGGGACGTCCCAAATGACGTAATTACTGAACCTTTCAACTATGGTGAAGAAAGCAGCTATCTCAAAATTTTGATATGATGTGTTTGGAGAAATGGTGGGCATAAGGGGGCTGGTTGCCCTCCAATAGCTTTTTCTCTTAAAAAGGGGCACTAGATGTTTCTATTTTCAATTGAATGAGCTCCTTTCAAAGTTTTTACTACAACTCAGAATAAGAAATAAAGAAAATAGCGACAAGTGCATGAATCCGAAAAGTTGTGCGAGCAAGCATGGATCCTAAACGAGACCGCTAACGGAAATTATCCAGTCCAAAAAAAAATCTCTAGATTTCTGCGCAGGCTGCAAAAAGGTCTTGAGCCAGAATCTAGAGCTGTATTACGCGATGGATGTGAAAAATGGTTAGTGTATAGAGTGCATAAGCATATCCATCCCAGAGTATGAACTCTTTACAAAGATGTCAACCGTAGGAGATATGCAGAAGTACTGTCTCATTTCTGCAAGACAAAAAAAAAAACAACAATAAAATTGTATACCAAACCATTTGGTTATTTATTTTTTATTCCCAAGCTGAAATTATCTTTGATTCTCCTCCTAACACAGAAGCCCTGTACAATATCAAACAGTTCGTGGCAATGAACTGTATGTAAGTAGCGACACGGCTCAATGATAACCCAAACTATTAAAAATAGAATTTTCATATCAATATTCATATCAAAAGAATTGGTTTATTATGCTGTTTCCAAACATATAAGATTTGTTAAGTTTAGTGTGTCACATTTGACACATCCCAGTTAAATCCAGCATCAAAAAGAACAGCCCCTTTGAATCTTGGTTGACTCCTGGACTCCTTAAAATTTAGAGGAAGAAAAACAATCTTTGGAAGGCTTACAGGTCCTTATAGCCATTTTCGCGTGATTTTCGGTTTGAAATTTTCAAAGCTTATAGAAGAGTTTACAATTCGCTTTGCTGAAAGGCCAAATCGTTATTTTATTATAGAAAATTCTCTGCGTGCGGTAAAGACATTAGGAAGACATGGCAAGTAATCAATTCTAATTCTTCCAACTCCAATTCCAAACCCTTCACAAATATTTGAATTTGTTAAAAGAATTTCTTTAATCTCGTTTCTAATATTTTCTTCAAAATAACCAAAAATTAATCCTAGTCCAATACCCAATCCTTTTTGTAAAGAATGATTGAAACTATTCTTAGACAAAAATTCATTTCGTTCATCATTTTTCATAGAATTAAAGAGAATACTGCCTAAACCTTCACCAAATCCAATTGCAAAGGATGTATTTTCATTCGGCAACTAGGTAGAAAATTAAACATGGTTAAATTTACGTTTGAATGAGCTCTTTCCCAATTATCTTGGACCTTCGGTTTGATACAATCACCCCTGGAAAAAACAAAACAAATAAACATGCATCAACGATGTTCCTTATGAAAAAAAGCGAAATTCCACATTTTGAAGATTGAAGCTTGAAACCTCTATGGTAGGTTCTGTGATATGATGTATCTAATTAAGGGTTTTTCAATAAGATTGATTGCTTTTTTGGGGTGCTTCCCCTTTTTTCAAAAATCAGGTGAATTTTATTAGATTTTTAGTTTTGGGTGAGACATTGGATTTTATTAGAAATGTATATGTGCGTTGTCATGACAGTAGACTTTAAATTCCTTTGGAATACAGAAAAAATCAACATTATTGATGGTGGATATACGAGAGTAACATTTCCTGAGATGATAGTGATCAAAGAGAATGCAAGCCTAAAACTATTAGTTGAGAAAGAGGGGCACCTTCCTCCTCATTCAGCGGGCATTACCTTAGCTTTTAATAAAACATCGCCGTCTTGCGCGTAGGAGCATTCAAAGGAAGGTCAAAAAAAGAAAGGCATACATTGAGAAGGATCTTGTGCTTCAGAGCTCTTATTTTAAATCTCGACCAGATCCGTTGACATTGGGGGGAGTTGGAGGGGGAAACCGGAAATCTTGGAAAACGTGAAAATTGAGGTATTCTTACCTCAATTTACTAATCTTATGAATTGGTGATCGGATCTTAATTAAACTTGACATATAGAAAGATCTTATGTCTCAGATGATCCATTTTCAATTCGAATCGGATCCAGGGACATAGGGAGCTGGAGAAGGGAAACAGAAATCTTGGAAACCGGAAATCTTGCTAAAGTTTGACTCTTTCTCTTAATTCTACTATATAAAACAGTAAATAACTTTAATAACTTTTAGCCTATAACTTTTAGGGGTGTTTCCCCTATTTTCCAGAAAAGGCAAATTTTCTCAGGCTCGTAACTTTTGATGTGCAAGACTAAATTTAATGAAACTTATATATTTAAAATCAACATAAAAATCTGATTCTTTTGATGTATCTATTAGTATCAACATTCCGTTTTTTTTTAATTCTGTTTACTATTAAGCCGGGTCGCTCCTTACTACAGTTCGTTCATTTTAATAAATATTTTTGCCTTCATGTACTTCAAACAAATTAGATTAAAGACTTTAGAGTATTATTGTTATTTCTTACAAATGTAATTTGATTAAGTAACAGTCCCAGCTTAAATAGGAGAAAATTTTAGCCATATTTCAAAACATATCTTCCAGAAATGTTGACAAAGCAGTCTTTCATTTAATATAGTGCCTCTCCATGGAGAGTTCACTGGTAGTCTTCAGACTGAGAATTTAGATCCTCAGTATCAAATCAACTCTCACCTAATTTTGAAGAATTCCTCTAGTGACTTTTCGAAACTTTGGAAACAGGTGATAAAATTATAAATTATAAAATTATTAAAATTATAAAGAGCATTTAATTGTTTGGATTACCCTTTGCACCTTTTTTAAATAAAGGTAAATTTTTAGTTACTTTAAGACAAAGTGAGTCAATTGCATTTTTTTCTTTTTTGCAAGAATTAAAAATGTATAAAAGCGACTGAGAAAGTACACCAGCTAAATCTTTAAACAGAGAAGTTGACATACCATCACATCGTTGTCGAAAATCCGTTTTCAAACCGGAGGGCACCTAGGTCCCTCCCATGCTCATTTTTTTCAAAACTCACCGGATCAAAATTTTTAGATAGCCATTCTGCTCATCTTAGTCGAAAACCTCATAACCATTTCTTTGGGGACGACTTAATCCCTCACAGTCCTCGGGGGAGGGGCTGCAAGTTACAAACTTTGACCATTGTTTACATATAGTAATTGAGAAGTGTACAGGCGTTTTCAGGGGGACTTTTTCGCGTTGGGTTGGAGGTGGGTTGGGGGAGGAGGTTACGTTGAAGGATCTTTCCATGGTCCTTGTAGGCTAACCGTTTAGGGCTAAACGGAAAGCAGGTCTTCGTCGTCTGGGGTGGGAGGATGTCAGAAAGAAATATTTAATGGAAATGGGAGCTTCCTACGAGGGTGTAAAGAGGGAGGCTTTGAATAGATTTGAGTGGAGGAGGAGCGTGCGTAGCTGTGTTAGCCATAAGCGGCTTGGTACTGTGACGATTTGTTGGTAGTGGTTGGAGTAGTTTCTGTTTGTTTTTTTTTTTGGTGTTTACATAGAGTGGAGGGGTGTTATATTTCTTGAGCGGGCGCCTTGGCCCACTCCAACGCACAATTTTTCCCAAAGTCACCGGATCAAAATTATGATATAGTGATTCTGTTCAATTTAGACGAAAATCTAATAACTAATTCCTTTAGGACGACTTAATCCCCCACAGTCCCCTGGGGAGGGGCTGCAAGTTACGAAGCTTTGACTATTGTTTACATATAGTAATGGTCATTATGAAGTGTACAGACTTTGTCGGAGGGACTTTTTTGCGCTGGGGTGGGAGGAGGTTGCGTGGGAAAATCTTTCCATGGAGGAATTAAGGCCGGGTCGCTCCTTACTACAGTTCGTTACCACAAACTGTTTGAATATTACAACCCTGTCAGTGCAAAAAATAGGGTCAGATTTACATTGAAAAAAATTCAGCGTTCGGAAGCATGGGGGTTGATAAGAGGTTCTAAAAGGAAGCCCCACCCCCACTCACATATAAGAAAATCCTCGAGAGCAATAATAAAATTATGTACCCTCATATGACGGCATGTTTTCCCTCTTCCTACATTGACTGTCGATCCGAGTTTTTTTTATTTATGCTAACTTTTCATTTGACAAGGGTAGCTATTTACTTACTGAATACTATCGTGGGGTGTTTGATATCTATTCTACGGTCAATCTAACAACTAAAACCTAAGTTATATATTTTATTTTCTGCTTTTCCAAGGCAACATCCAGTGGGAAGGGTGGTGGTATAAGGCCAAGTTACCACGAGCCGCCACCTCCCCAAAAACAAAACGAACATGGCAATATTTTTAGTAAAACTGATCAAAATTGAAACAAAAGGTTGATGTAGGGAGACACCCAGGAAGGAGGGGCCTCAAGGCCTGGACTCGAGGCTTCAGCGTCTGGGAACTTTATTTTTGCGTCTATTCTTTTTAGAAGCAAGTTTTGTTTGTTACTCATTTGATATGAGCGAAACGAATATTCATAGGAAAAAGGAAAAAGATTGCGGTTAAAGGCAACAGGAAATCACCGACTTTTACCTTAATTTCTTCTGTTTTTTTTTTTAATTTAGTAGAGCAATTTTCCTTTCTATTCTTTAAGAGAGAAATATTATTTGGTAGCTGTGGAATGAAATGAATATTCAGGAAAGAAAAAACAGCAAGTGCCAGAGAAAGACTAATGGTCTTACAATGCAAAGGTTTGTGTAGGAGTTTTTAAACTCATAAATATACATTTAAATAGCATGTGACATATATTATGTCCTAGTCTTTGAGAAAAGATTAAATAAAAAAAAAACTATTTTTTTTAACTGAAAGTAAGGAGCGACATTAAAACTTAAAACGAACAAAAATTACTCCGTGTATGAAAGGGACTGTTCCTTCCTCAATGTCCCGCTCTTTACGCTAAAGTTTGACTCTTTCTCACAATTCTACTTTATAAAACAGTAAATAGTTCCGCGTTAACTTCTTCTAACCGCTCTTTCTTAAGAGGGTAGTCAAAGGTACCCCCGAAGCAGTTCAGTACGTTCGCGAATTTCCTTGATTTGATTAATCACAGGATTCACTTCAAACATGTACATTACTCCAAAATGGCTGATTTACCGCGCACCGATATCGATAATAAATACGGTAAATTATCTACAAATATTAAAAACGCCCGATTTTAACAAAAAACCGAGCGTTTTATTAGCCTTTTATTTCGATGATAACGATATTTTTATGTCGCTTTTTGAGATCACCTTTGTTTTAATTACTTAACAAAGTGTTGTGACCACTTACATACGTTAAGAAGGAAACAAAAAACTTCACTTGGAAAAAGATAATTGATTTTTGTGTTTTTTTTTTCTATTTTTTATGCATTGAAAAATATACCAAAGACCCTGATGACTTTCATACAAATTCACAACTATGTATTTTAATTTGCCGTAAATAGAGGATTCATTGATGAGTTTGACGACGGCTACCAAGTTTTCGCTTTCTTGGAGAGAATTAGAAGTTAATTCTTTAGTATAATGAATACGCCTACATAGGAGAAAAACTTGACATTTTTGGATTCAACATATAGATTCAACAGAAGATGCACGAATCACATGGCGCTTCCATTTACGGAGATGATGAAATAGAACCTAAACAAATCCTTTGATGTAAGAATTTGACGACCTTGACGTTTTTTATAAAAATTCGCATTGCTCCTTCCATCCGCATCCCCCCCGCCAAGAGAAAGCTGTGTGGACGTTACATCATTTTTGATGCCCCAAAACAAAGACAGGCAAAAAATAAAAGAACATTCCTATGAAAAAAAAAGGAACATGAGGAAAGTGGAGAAAGTATTAAAATATGAGCTAAGGAGGTGTGAAGTGGAGGCCATGGATAAAATTGCTGAGGATGAGGAAGATGCAGCTAGATGACATAGTAGTAAACTATTGTACTGGCATGCTAACAAATTAAGAGGGAATAGTAAATCTGGAATTGTCCCATTTAAAGATATGAACAGGGCTGCAATTAGTGATAAGGAAAGAGTTAAGAGAGATGGGCAGAACATTTTGATAATGTGCTAAACTGACAAAGAATTGCAGATCCGACCACGGGGAAAACAGACCATGCCAAATTGAGGGGCCAAGAGGGAAAGTACGACAAATAAAAATGATGATTAAAAGAAGGAATTTTGGAATATTTTACCCAAATTCCAAAATATTGGCAAAATATAGGGCGTATAATATCCTACAGTATTTTTTCCACATTTTTATTTTCTCTTTTTTATATTTGTGGGATTGAACTAGAATAGCAGGGTAATTTGAAGGTTACAGGAAATAATTACACAGCATAAAACTAATGGCAATTTCAGAAGAGTTACCCATTTCACTACGAATTACTACTTGCAGGAAGGGAAAATTCTTTCTGAAGTAACATCAACTGTAAGAGTAGATTTGGGCCTTATTCATAAGACATTGGAAGAATCAAGAATTGGCATTCTTCGCATTACACATGGAACTTTCTCCGAATCCAACTCTGAAACAGTTTATGAAACACAGTTCTTAGGAACAATATTAGACGGCACCTATACCACAGTTACAAAATCATCTTCATCTGTTGTTCCAAAAATATCTTCAACTGATGTTATTGGAGTTGAACCCACTGTCGACAGATTCTTGCATTGATTAGTTTAAACATTGAACCCATGATTAATTTTAATATTGATTCATTCATGATAAATATTGATTCATGATTGATTATGGGTGATGATTTATGATAAATATTGATTCAAATGTTGATCATTTAAATATTGATTCAATGTTTAAATATTGTTTAAATACTGCTTTATAACCACTCAAACTTGATGTTTGGTCCAGTACAATTGTTTTTCTTTTAGGAATGGATAATTGCTCCAGAAGGCTATGCTGCATTTTATTGCAATGGAGGCCGAAATATTCATTCCAATTTGTTTCCCACTGTCTTAAAAAATTCCCTATTGTTCTTCTTGTTTTTGGTGTTTGTAATAGAAAGGCAGTGTGGTCTTCGTCGTTATTAAAGGAGATGTCCCCTTCTCAACGCCTCACTCTTTAAGCTAAAGGTTTTGATTGTTTTAAAAAAAAGACCTATTGGAAAGAGTAAATGTTTAGCTTTAAGAGCGATGTGTTGAGGAGGGGGCAGCCCCTTTCATATACGGAATAATTTCTGTTCGTTTTAAGTTTCAATGTCTTTCGACTGCCATTTACACCCTTATAAACTTATCAAAGTGCAAAATGTAACTTTATCACTCCTTGATTTGATCCAGTATCGTTAATTAGCAATAAGACTTTTTTTTCACCATTCGAAAAATCACAATATTGTCTCAAAGCCACGCGGGATAGAAACGTTATTTCAATCTTGATTTAAACTAGTTAGTTACACAATTTGTCTAAATATAAGCACGGATGTTATCCGAAAGAAATGAAATCTGGTTTTATTGTTAACTCCTTGAACTCTGAATGAAAACTGATAAACTACATACAAATATTGTCCAGTTTTAATGAAAATAGCTTAATATATGTAATATCTTTAAATTCCGTGTAGTAATCGCTTGCCTTTGGGCACTCAAGAAAGAAAACGTACGCTCCCTCTGATAATCAGAAACTGACTAATTGTAATTGTGAGAGTACCCTAGAGAAATATGAGCTTCTGGTAATAACACTACGTAACTGTTTTCCATTTTGTGTGTGGGTAGGAGTCATGGATGCTTAAAATTTTTAAAGATATTTATGATAAATACGCTTGATTTCAGGAAATATAAAAACCTAGAATCATATATACCAAAAACAATATAGCATTATTAACAAACCTTCCAATCCTCCCAGAGCCCATTGACACACTTCTGTTGTCAAAGACTTCAACATAGTCAAACTTGCAACTGGCACTTCTTTCCAAAGAAAATGTCTGGAATGTCAATCTAATAACACTTCCAGGCTCGCCTTTTATGATCCAGCGACAAGTAATACCATGTGGATAAGCCTGAGGGTGTAGTGGTGATGCTATTGTTCCTGAACTGTTTGTCACAATTCCACCAGTTTCAGAGTAATCGCAGGGTAGATATTCCCCTCGTCCACCTCGTATTTCCCCTACATGCATTTTTCTCCAATTCACACTTACTATTTTAAATTTTACTTGGTTTTCCAATTTTCATTGTTAACACTGAATCAGATTCAACAGTTAAAATTAAAGAGCCGTTGGAATTAGCTTTGTTTAACTTATATAATGTTGATCGTAGGTCTTAAAATATTCTCTCTATTCATAAACTTTTCGTTTTTTTTCAATAATCTAAATAATATTTGATATTTTAATTTATTAATGGGAAAGGAGAATAGAGGTTCAAGTTCAGGGATGGGATACATGCTCCTGCTCCAGCTCTCTTCCTCTGCACAGATCTATCTGTATATATTTTTCTATGATTAGGGTACGCCTTTGAGATCTGTTCAGCCAAAATAGTCTGGATCTCATAGTTAGGAATCAGGTTTTTATTAATTGAAATAAGTTCTACTTGGCAACCTGGTGGATTCATATCCCACGGAGGGGACTCGGTAAAGGGATATGCATAAGGAGAGTATTGATTCCAATTTGGGACCTCAAGTAAACAATTTAATAAACAATTAAGCTTGCCATATTTTTTACTTGCGCCGTGGTATCAGGTCATAAAAATAGAGGTCTGGCGATCTCTGTATGCAACAAATAAGCGAAAGTTTGACCGTCATATTCTGACCTTTTTTACACAATACTGCGGTGATTAAGGAAGAAAAAGGAATAGAGAGCAGATTTTTGTTGATTTCTGCTATTTTCATTTAACTCTTCCATAATAAAAGTTTAATTTGAAATATTGTAGTGTGATAACAGGTTGACAGTGAAATCTGACAGCTAATATTTATGTTCTAATGTTATCATATGTTTTTGAAAATCTTAGAACATAAATTTCAATAATTATAATCTAGGTCCACTGCAATACTTATATACCTTTATTGAAAGAAGAATAATAGGAGGTGTATCTTAGTGTAAGAAAAGATATCTGTTAATGAGACCAAATACGAAACGCGTTTCATAGATTAACTCTGTTTTATGGGTCCACAGTCCGATCGACTTCTTGATGCTTAAGCTAAACGTGAATGTAAAAAAATTAAAATTATTCAAGAAATAATGTCATTTGTTTACCACTAACTAAAGATGATACTTACCACCATTCGATAGCATTATCTAAACTTGGGAATGTGTTTGGTCTTCCTCTTAAAAATGTCTGCATGCTCGTTAGAGCTTCCATCGCTGTGCCTTCAACGACGTCTATTACGACAACGCCAATGAGGTTGGGTATGCAGCCTTCAACTGCTGCATGAACCGCAATAGCACCACCCATACTGTGTCCAATTACTACAGTAGGTGGGGAGCTATCCGGAAAGAGCGCTTTCAATACATCACCCACGTCGCTAAAATAGCTATCTCAACATTTTTATTGGATGCGTTTGGAAAATGGTTTGCGTGGGAGGGGGTTAGTTGCCCTTCATTCCAAAAAAATTCTACCCATGCCCTTTGACAACCTGGAAACATGTATACTCTTTTTGTTTATTTAAATTGTAAGAGCAGAAGTAGTAATAGTAGCATCCCCAAAAGTTTAAACTTAATACCTCCAGTCGTTCTCGATATATTGTTGAGGTATTATATTGGCAACCATTTAACATAATGCCTTTTGATTTATTTTTAAAGAAAAATATCACAGAAATTTTGATCCGGTAACTTTGGGAAAAATGAGCGTGGGAGCGGGCCTAGGTGCCCTCGAATATTTGGTCACTTAAAAAAGTCACTAGGACATTTAATTTCTGTTAGAATGAGCCCTTTCGTGACATTTTAGGACCACTGGGTCAATACGATCAGCCCTGGGAAGAAAATAAATTAACACGCATCAGTGATCAATCTTCTGGGAAAAAATACAAAATTTCACATTTTTGTAAATAGTAGAATGAAAGTTCTACAGTAGGGTTCTCTGACACACTGGATTAACTGTTGTGCAAACGATTGGTCTCGAAGGTTATATGAAACATAAAATTGGCTGTCGTAAACCAAGATATATCTTCTACCAAAAAGATGTTTCGGTTTATATACATCAATAATGATCATGCTTGGCTGATCATGTCATTTGAGATGGTATCTCTATACGTTTAGAATATACCCACTGATTTCCTCTCGTTTCCATAAAACTTACCCTTGTTTTTACGGCTTCGTTAATTCTGCATCGATCAGTGGCACCTGTCAATGTTTTCTTTTGGCTTTTTACGAGGAGGGTATGCTCCGATAATTTCGGCTCTTAAAAAGGGCACTAGAACGCATGATTACCAATCCAATGAGCCCTCTCAAAGGTTTATACAACCAACCTTTCAACAAAAACCTTATATGCCCCCAAAGCATAACTTACAACCCTTGCCCTGAGGGCTCTAGGGGGTTGTGATCCTCAAAGACATAATTTCCAGACCTTTCAAATACACTGAACAAAATGGCTACCTTAAAGTTTTGATTAGATGCGTTTGGGAAAATGATGGTTGTGGGGGGGGGGGGGTGATTAAAGGATTTTTCGTTTTTTAAATTTTTTCCGATTGTACCAAAACATTAAAACGATCAAAAGAGACTGGAGTGATATTAAAACTTAAAACGCACATAAATTATTCCGTATATGAAAGTGTCTGTCCCCTCCTCAACGCCCCGCCCTTTACGCTAAAGTTGTTTATTGTTTTAAAAAGTAAAGTTGTGAGAAACTTGTCTTTTATAATTTTTTTTTGTTAAAAAACGCTGAAAAATCCAGTGCCCCTTTCATGGAAGTTCTCTTCCCCATGGTAAATTCCTCTTGCCACTTTTTGCAAAAAAAATGAAGTTTCTTGCCATTTTTTGCAAAAAAATAAATTTTCCTGCCATTTCTTGCAAAAAAATGAAGTTTCCTGCCATTTCTTGCAAAAACTGAAAATTTCAGACAATAATTTTTTTGCAAGATAATGAAGTTTCTTGCCACTTTTTGCAAAAAAACGTATTTTCTTGCCATTTTTTGCATAATGTTAAAATTTCAGAAAATAGAATTTCCTGCAAGAAAGTGAAATTTCTTCCCATTTTTTGCAAAAAAATTAAGTTTGATTCAGTGTTCATCGTAATTTTTATTTGTTTCAGATTCCATTCAATGAAAGTGATCTCTGCTAAGGTTTGATGTCTTCTACTCATTTTAAGATTTGAAAAACTATGAAAGACTTGCTTTTTATAATTGATTTCTGTTTGCTTTTTAACCTGACAAAGATTTTATAGCCTATATATTATGAACAGCAGTGATTACAATATAATCTTATTGGTAGTTAATTTTACCTAACAGCAAAAACATGATGGTAACATTTATTGTGAACGTTGTTGTTTTAGAAGGAGCCGACGTGCAGCTCCGTGAGGTTGCGGATGACGGCCTCGCTGTCGGTCGCGGAACGCCGCCGGCGCCGGCTTTGCTGTGCCCGTTCGCCAAAGAGCTGGGCTTCCGTCAGGACGCTGATGCGCGGCTCAAGCAATTCCGCGCCTGACCCGAGCGCGCCAACGACGATGCCGGTCGAACTGTCGGCAGCCAGGAAATCCGACCACGTGGCAAAAACCTGCGGCCGGAACGGCTGGTGCTGGAATAACTCGACCAGCGTTTCGCGCCGGCCGAGCGAATCAGCAATTGCAACGGGATGTAACATCAGCCCAAAACATTTCGATGTGGGTAAAAGCCAGTGTGTTGGGCCTCCCCGCTTCTGACGGCCACTGGAAAGGTAATTACAGTGGCCATAGTGGTAAGTTTTCCGCTGCAAATAACGCGTTTTCAGCCCGAAACAATTCTTCAGTTGCCCGGCAATTTCGAGAGTCCGAAATTGCCCCGCGCCTCGCCTTGAGTCTGAAGAAAGCACCAAAAGCAAAACGCGCCTCGTTGTCCGTTGAGCGATACGAACATCATTATGAAAAGTATACAGACGTTCTTAGGGAAGAATTTTCTGATAGAGGTGGGTTACGTGGGAGAATCCTTCTAAAGAACAATTTTTCATGGGGAAGAAAATTTTCTTCGGCGGGGGAGCCGGATTTTCCAACATTATTCAAAAAAAAGATCAGAAATTAAATAAAAAAAGTGTTTCAACTTAAAGTAAGGAGCAACATTAAAGCTTGAAACGAACAGGAATTATAACGTATATGAGGGGGTAGTGCTCTCCTAATTATCTCACTCTTCAAACAAAAGTTTTTTTTTAGGTCAAGACTTGAGGAACGGTAATTATGATTGATCAGTCAAATCTTCTAGAATGTTATTTGAACTTTTCCAGAAAATGTCTGTGAAGAAATAGGACGAAATTTATCAAAGAACTTTTTTTCAAAGGTCTAATGGCCTTCGTGAGGCTTTTTCGAAAATTCAAGAGCAGTCTATACCAATCATTTTTTGTTGAAGGACATCAAACCTTTCTGTTGAAATTTTATCAAAATAACTATATTCGGCGGTTTTGACTTAGAAAACAGTGACGTTTCTCCTTTAATATGAGGTCCTGTTGCCCTCCTCACTTTTGACTCCAAAAATGGGGAACTGGAACTTCTAATTTCCAATCAAATGAGCCTCCTTCAAAGTTTATACAGCCAGCCCTTCCATAATACCTAATATGCCCCTGGAGGATAACCTAAAACTCTTGACCCCATGCTTTATGGGGATGTGTCAACCCCAGAGGTATTGTTAATATATATATATATATATATATATATATATATATATATATGAACTATTTTGAACAAAATGGCTATCCCAAAATTTCAACCAAACTTGTATGTAAATCTCCTATGGGGAGTTTTTGGCTATATAAATTCTAATGATAAAATTTTCATTTCGATCTGACAAAATTTTGTTTAAATCGAAGCGGTTTTTTCGAACTCCAATAAATTTGTTTTCACTACAAATTCTTATCATTGAGATTAATTGGAATAGTATTTGCCACTTCTGGATCAGCTTCAAATGGTTACTCGTCTTCATTTGACTGTTTTTCTGAAACACCTTTTTAAATTCATGGTAATCGACAGGTTAACCCCACTTAAGGGCATAGACTTCTTAAGGTATTTAGAAAAACATGGGCCGGAAGAAAGTAATGTGGACTGCTTTTCTAGAAAAGGCAACGAAAGGGAGATAAAAAGCCATAAAAAGAAATAAGTATTAGTGCAGTTCCAGCAGAAGGGATGACTGTCCTCTTCTTATTCATGCTTTTATTTATTGATTTTAAGTTTGAACACATTATTCATTTTAATTTAATTTTGGTTATAATTCATCTAAATACCCAAAACAAGTTCAGTAATATTTATGTTTAATGTAGTTATTCATTTTAATTTCTAGGTTTTACTGAAATATCTAACAGCTATGTATTCCTAACAGAGTTAATTATGAAAATTAGTAGTATACTTTTTCATCGAGCAACCATCACCATCGAGAACAACTGTCACCGGTTACATTACAGCTGGGTTGGAAGGAAAATCTATCCCCTTAGTTTTCTTACCCTCAAACATCCAGAAGGGATTTAGAAGGTATATCCCTTTCAATTCAGATTGTTTCTATACTGGAAATCTGTGTTCTTAAATACATACCAACCAAATGTTTTTTAGCCCATAAAGCTAGTGGCAGATTTTTTGATTCCGTCAATATATTGTACAAAGTTTGAATCATTGCCCACAGATCAACAGCAATATTGTATATTGCATATTGTATTTTGTATATTGTATGTTGGATGTTGTGTGTTGTGTGTTGTATATTGGATATTGTGTGTTGTATATTGTATACTGTATATTGTATGTTGTATATTGTATGTTGTATGTTATGTGTTGTGTGGTGTGTGCTTTGTGCTGTGTGTTGTGTGTTGTATATTGTATATTGTATATTGTATATTGTATATTGTATATTGTATATTGCGTTTAAAGATTACTGTGAGCAACTAAACAAAGATATATTGAAAAGTCTCAAGCCAAATATGCTCTCGGATTTAGACGGGCAGTCGGTTGATGTGAACATCAATGATTTATGGGATGAACATTCTATTGTTGATACTGATTTGAGTAGTCAACTTAATGTGCCGGAATGGTTTGCAATCATTCAGGATGAATTTGAAAAAAAAGAAAAAGAAGCAGATAAGGCGTTTACTTCGGCATATTCAAAGATTCGGTATCGAAAAATAAAATGTAAGATTGGTGAGTTTCCAAAAAAGTCTAACTTCCACTCAAACGGAAAGCAAAGCTGACTAGAATAAATTAAATGAGCTAAGTGATGAAGATCACAAATAGCATGATATCTATTGGAAGTAGAAAATTGAGCAAGTCAACTGAAGGAAATAAGAAGGTAATATGAGTTACGTTTAAAAACAAAGTAAGAATTCTGTTAAAAGTTTATAATCACTTGGGTGCATGGGAGGGGAAAATAAGTCCCATATAGGTATTTTCGAATTCTAAACAACCTTTTTATTACGTACAAATAACAAATAGTTTTAGAGTCATTTGTATAAATTTTTGAAGTCATCCAATTGTCCAACATGTCTTAGTGGGAATAAACATATTTTAAAGCGATTAAGGGAATATGGAGATATATAAAATATTCGTTTAAATCATTTTCGGAAAATACAAGCACAACAACTGGGGTGATGACTTAAAAGGTATCAAAGGAAGACGTGTTAATGTCAGCATGTTACCTACTAGTATGCAAAAGGGTAGTGGACACTTCATGCAGCGTTCATGTTACAAATGGCTCAAGTTGTGAAAGGTGACGAGCGCGATCGACAGGTTTCGATCAGCTCGCAGAGGCATCTGCGCGTCGGTGACGTCAGAAAACGTCCCGGTGCCATCGTTCAAGAACAGCCGATCCTGCCGCCCCCAGTTGCCGAAGACGGCGTCGACATCGCCATCGCCGTCGACATCTCCCATCGCCATCGAATAGGTGGGATCACGGAACACGGGAAACCGCGTCGCATTCTCGTCCGTGAACCTGCCCGAGCCAGTGTTCAGCAGCAGCCGATTCTGAAGTCCACTCATGGCAGCCACCAGGTCACTGGCCCCCTCCCATCCCTAAATGTTAGTTTTTGTTGTAACATACTCAAAATACTGTGATGTATACAATATGTATTTATGTATTTTGTGTGTGGCAAGGAAATTTCATTTCATTTCTCTTCTAATACTCCTTATAGGAAGTTGTATCGTTCCGATGTATTGTAAATAAAATCGATGTTTCTATGTCTCGAAACAATAGGCACATCTAGAATATCTTCAATCCTCAAATTCGAAAAGATTGAATCATGCGAAGAAAATAGGGTGAATTAATCGGTGAACTTACACGTGTCTAGTAGGGCTACAGATAGGCTAGGATAAAACTCAATATATTACCAACAAAGAAATATTATGAATTTGAATTAAAGATCAATAAAAAAAATGAAAACACCATAGAAAGATAGGTCATTGTAAATAATTTTGGTACTATTAAGCAGTATGCGGCGGTGATACTCATGTCTAGATTTTTGATAGCCTAGACAAGTGTCTGACTGGACATACGTGTCTAGCAGGGCTACACATAGGCTAGAATAAACTCAATATATTGCCAGCAAAGAAATAGCCCCCCTAGTCATTCTGTGAAAAGTTCACCTGAATGCTCTTGTTCATTTTGGACAATAAAGGTAATATTCCTTTCTTTCCCAATAACAAGTTCTATTCGTAAACGTGGGTGAATGTCGTAACTTACAGCCCTTGTCTTCAGGGTTTTGGGAGGTCAACATCCCCAGAAACATAGTAGTTGAATCCTTCAACTATGTTTAACAAAATAGGCCTAGCTATTGTAAAATTTTAATTGGATTTGTCAACAAAGAATCTAGGGGGCAATTGCCCGCTGCACTAATTATTATGATTTAGTAGAGAGATCCTGAAATTAATTGGAGAGATAGGATCACAAATGAAGAGGTCTTGTTGAGACTAGGAGAAGAAAGACCCATCATAAAGACAATCAATGGAAAAAGGGAAAATGGATTTGTCATAATCTAAGACAAAACAATTTGTTGAAGTTAGCCTTTGAAGGCAAACTACGTGGAAGAAGGACAAGAGGTCGGAAAAAACAGTATCCTTAATTTCATCAAAAGTGGGGAGTATCCTGACTTACGATGTGCAGCATAAAAATTCAGGGCAGTTTGACAATCTTACACATTTTACCACTATTAATTTGTAAAAAAAGATGATCTAGACATTTAACATTAAATTCACCAAAAAAAAACCTTTCTTTAGACCCACTAAAGGTTAGATAGTAATGAAAAAGCTTCAATTACAATTTTTAAAGCAGTAAGCCTCATATCTTCTAGGAATTTAGCCATACATTTGGGACCAGGGATCCTGAAGTAGGTCAAAATCTTGAAAATGAGCTTCTAGTATAGGTCATTTGTAAAGAAAAGAGTGTCAAAACTGGGACAAAAATATGTTTTTCACCGACTTGTTTTGTTTGTTATTATTTTATTCCTCCACAGTTTATGTTGGATGCAGAGGAGCAAAATTTTCATTGTGTTCAGGAAAAAATGAATCATAAGACTTTTGGCATTTGGTCAAATATCTATTACATCTATCACTTTAAATCACAAACAAAATGTATGTTTTTAATAGAAATAAATGTAAAACTGAAATTACTTTTTACTATTGTTTTATAATCTTATGTTGAAAGTTAATGAGGGCTGATACTGTATCGTTTGAAATTTAGAAATCTAACTTCTGTAGTTTTTACGTAGTAAAGTGTGGACTTTAGTTTGCATTTTGGAAAGTTTCGTAGAACTCTTGCCTGATTCTTAGTTTGAGTTGAAAAATCTTGTTTTTTTTTGTGCTGCGAGAGCAACACTTTGGTTTTGCCGTGATTTTTTTTGCATTCCGAGCACTCTGATTTCAGCTTATTCTTAGAAAATGGTAAGGGCCTAACTTCTGTAGTTTTTACGTAGTAAAGTGTGGACTTTAGTTTGCATTTTGGAAAGTTTCGTAGAACTCTTGCCTGAAAGTATTTTTAGAACCCCTCAGATGCGTAATAATATCTGTTTGTTTTAAGTTTCAATGCTACTCCTTACTTTCAATTGAAAAAAAACTTTTCATGTTTATTTTTTCATTATTTTTTTTTATAGTAATGCTAAAAAATCCTTAAATTTCCATTGAATTTCTCTTCCCCCATGACATATTCCTCCAAGGAAAAGACCCTCATAGTCCCCTCCCCTCAACCCCACCCCCAAACCAAAAAAAAACCTGAAAACGTCTCAACACCTCCCAAAAACCATTACTGTAGGATCGACCCGAGCCGCACCAGCGTGCGGCCGGAACGAGCCGAGTTAGAGACTCTAAAGGCAATCATGCGTACCCCCGGGGTATCGTCGTTATCTTCTTGGTGCCGCCGGCCAGCCCGCCGCAACGGCATCGTGGCGCCGGGGACATGAGCCCCGGACACCTTCCTGAGAGGGCTGCCCCTGAGACAGGGACATCTGTTCCCCGGCCCGACCCGACAAGCGGCGCCAACTCGCTGCGCACCGTTGCGGGTCGGCCCCGCCCGGCACAACCCGGCGCAAAACCAAATACCTTGTGATGGTGGAAATTACTATGTCGGTAGGACCCATCAGAATCTAGAAATACGGTTACAACAGCATAAAAAAGACATAGACAAGGCACTAATTTCAAATAGTTCCAACAACTCCTTTGATTCTGCTTTAGGTTGGCATATATTTAATAATCCGTCCCACACGATACTTTTTGAAAAATCTTCACTCATTAGTAATGATTTGGGGATAAAACAGATGGGTCGGGAATCAATCGAAATTAGTCTCAAAATAAATAATAATTTTCTTTGAACAGGTTTACCAATTAACTAAATTAGCTATTCTTATTATTAAACTGAAAAAATGCCACGTGTTGCAAACGCTAGATGACGTTGATACTTTTTCGTCGACACTAGCGCCAGTGTCTACTCTTATAAGTTACCCATATTCTTTTTCAGAGCCTTATAAAGCAATCTTTATTTTTTTGCAGGCAACTTATGGAACTTCCTCCTCGTAAGAGAACATCCTGTGTTTCGGGGGTCAATTTTGTGTTTTAAGTAAAATGCTAGTTTTCAGAAAAGTGGGAGAATATCACGAGGAGGGGGGAACCTGAAGTCCAATACTTCGAAATATAAATTCAATATGAAATATGCAAATCAGACGAATATTTGTGTTCAAACACTTGCAAATCTTGCGAAACTTTTGACGAACTCAATCTAAGATGTTTTCCTCTCATTTTGCAGCTCAGCCGATTGACTAGCTGCCTGAGTGAATACTCAGTGCAGCCATATCTGACGCATGATGTGTTTAAGGATGCTCCATTCAACCCTTCAATGACAGTAGGCGAATGCATGCAACTTCTCGCTGACCATGGATATGCAACTGGCAGTACTCGAGACATTCGGACGATTGATACTGTTTGATTAAGGTATCGAGCCATTACTATCATTGTGTATATAACAGATCTACGAAAATAGAGAAGAATTCGGAAAGATTATATAAACCAGAATTTCTTTCGTATTTATTAATCAGTGGACAGCAATGTATTTGACAGGCGAAAGACAACATGCTATGAAGTTTTATTCAATATTTGTTGCGAGGTGACTGTATCATGTAATTTCTATAACGATATTTCTTAACTGATTTTCATTGACTTCTCCAACTTAATTAAAACCAATCTGTTGTATATATGTAGTTTAATGAATTATAAGAATATCTATATTTATTATATTGATATCATAATCATCACTATCATCATAATCAGCAGCAGCAGCACCATCATCATCGTCATTATCATTATCATCATCATCATCATCATCACCATCAACATTATCATCATCATCATCAGCCCCATCATCATCCTCATTATCATTATCATCATCATTATCATCGTCATCATCACCAGCAGCAGCAGCACCATCGTCATTCTCATCATCATTATAGCATCCGTCACACAATTTTTTTTTATTTAAATAAAAATCTAGAGAAGCTTACCCGCATCATATACAAAGGAAAATGTAGACACTTCAGCCGGACTTGCGCAATTTTGAGGGTGTCTTTTCAGAACGGGTTAATAGTATTGTGACTAAGGTAGATAATTATAATGGAAAGGGAAGAGGTTCAATAGATTAATTTATGGAGAGTTTAGATGCAAATGTAACAAAGTTTAAAAAAGAACTTGTTTTAAGAGGTGGGCAGGGGAAGAAGAATTGTATAAACTATAGAAGAAAAAACTTTTATTTGTTTTGTTTTTTTCCCAGTGGTGATTGTATCAAATCGAAGATCCAAGGTAATTGGAAGTGAGCTCATTCAAACCTAAATTTAAGGCTCTTTTTTAAGTGACCATACAGACTGGGTCAGGGGAAAGTCTTGTTTCTGCTATTTTAGGGCACCAAACTATGACTTTACCCCAAAGAGAACGAATTTGCAATCAATTTAGAGTTCTGAGTTGTTAATTGATTTAAAAGTATCAAGAACTATGTTTTAGGCTTCCCAGTTGCAAACGGCGCGGAGGCCAAGGCGGAGGTGCTCGAGTCCTTCGTCCGCCAAAGCGGCAAGCGCGTCAGCCTGAACGGGGACTGACGTGGTCCCTGCGCCCAGCTCCGTCGACGTCACCTGCAGCGACCTGCCGCGCATGCTCTCCCGGGTCACCTCCCCGCAGCGCGGCGAGGACCAGGTCCACGCGCGCTTCCACTTGGCCGCCTGCCCCGACTGCTACGACGTCAGCGTCCCCTTCCACGGCGGCCAGGTGCCGTGGTGCGATCACCTGTCGCTCTAGCCGTTGGATCAAAAATTAACTTTCAAACCCAAATCTTCATTATGAAACATCAAAATCACAATGCAATGGGTTTGAGTATTTGCTATGTTTTTTTTCAGATTTTCCTTCTTTATTTTATTTCGGTTTGAGTCTGAGCTAGTATTTTAGTTTAGTCTGAAGCTGAAATTTAAATTATAAATATAATGAAAGTGTAAAAACCGAAACACAAAATAACATAAATTCTCTGTTATTTTGTAAAACAACTGGCAAAAACATTTTTTTTTTTTTTTTTTAGAATGAATCTTCCCATCGGTGAAAGCGATGCATCGCGCGCAAAACGCCGCGCGCGGCTGATGAAGAGCTGCGATGCCATTTTTCTCAGCGTCGATGCGGATGTGCTCCCGACATGGCTGTCTCGAACCAACAACCAGACCCGTGGCACAGGCATGTCGGTCGAGCAATTGCTGTCGGTGCTTGAACAGCTGCAGGGCCTCCCAATACACGTCGCCGAGCTGACCGGACATCTGCCGGACCTCGACCTCCAGGGTCAGTTTTCCTCCGCAGCCATTGCCGCGGTCGGTTACGCATTAAATTTCTGAAAATACCGGAGAAAACACTTTTCAATGAAAACATTTAAAAAAGACATTTTTTCAATTCACAATTTAATAAAATTTAAAAAAGAAGATGGGTCAAATATATTTTTCAAAATTTAGGCGAGAAAGAAAACTTTTAAAAATACTGAAAAAACTCTTTTCAATGAAAACATCTAAAAAAGACATTTTTCAATTCACAATTCAACAAAATTTAGAGAAGATGGGTGAAATAAGTTTTTCAAAATTTAGGCGAGAGAGCTAATTTTCGTTTATGAAAATGAAACTGGTCCGGCTGAAAATCTCGACAAGCTTTCGGGGCGCCGCCGCGGTCGGCGGAGGCCCATCGTAGGTGAGGTCTATGTCGGTACAGATGCCGAGGCATTCCAAGAGCACAGTATCGCCATGGCGCATGACGGGGGTTTTTCCCGTGGGGCTGAGGTTTAGAACCGTGTCCGAGTGCGGTGTGTGTTCGGTCTGGTTACAGGGCACTTTTTTCCGCCGCCGCCGCCGTCGCTGCCAATCAGGCGGTCCGTGTGAACGGACTGCGGTGGTGCCCTGGACAACATGCGGGCTTCGATCTGTGGGTGATACACCGATTTCCAGCCATGGCGGTGATGTTCAATGGAGGTGAATAAATCTTCGGAGACGTGAAATGTAAAGGCCTGCAGATCCAGACGTGCCAGCATGGCCCGCGCAGAGAGGTTTTGGCGATGGCCGAGGGTGTTGAGCGTGCCCCCCTGAGCGCGCAGCGCGCTTTGAAACACCGCCTCGCGACGATGAATGGACCCGGCGCCACAGCAAAAGGAGGCCGCATGTCGGTTCCGGCGCCTTTGGATCACGCATCAGCAATACATCAGGTTAGGTTTAAGGTATTAAGTGGAAAATTTCATCGTGTGTTGAAGGGGATGTTGATGAAAACCAAAGGTGCAATGTGTATACTGCTACTACAAATATTGTTACTATTCAAACTAAGGGTATTAAGGTGAAGCTTTCAGGGAATATTTTGTCATATTTTAAACTAAATCAAAACAAATGATGGATATGTACATCGTCAAAAGGGTGGCACAGCTATTAAGTGAGACTATGTTACTGACTGAATATTTCTTGTCTCGATGGACAATCGTACTAAATGGGTTTGGGGAAAAAAGGGCCTGGGGGATGAGGCCAGTTGCCCTCGGATCTCTGTCGACTCTCAAATGTTTTCTACAAATTTCAATTTCCAATCAAATGAACTCCTTCCATAAGAGCTCTACGTACCTCCAGGGCATAACTTAAAACGCCTGCCTCCAGGCCCTTGGGGTTTGTGCCGACTCCGGAGTTTTGTTATCTGATGAACACAACGGTCATCTCAAAATTTTTATTGGATGCATTTGGGGGAAAAGGGCGTGAAGGGGGGGGGATATGCGATATTGTTTTGTATATATGTTTGGGGGCGCTACCTTGAAAATTCACAGTGCTTAAAATTTAAGAAATTTTCTTCTGAATTTCTGTTTAAAAAAAACAACTATTTAAGAATTATACCGCATATATTTATGTCATATCTCGGCTTTTTGTCGCTATAGCTTTTTATATATGATAATTAATTGATGCAATAGGGAATTTCATATATTTCATCTTCTATTTTTATTATTTTTTTTTATATTTGAGTCGCCACAAAATTTATATAGCTTTTTGTCGCATTCTATTGATTGAACCCGTTAAATCTGGTACTATTAACTCACAGCTACTATTTAAATTAACATCATCATTCAACGTCACACAATCCGTCGTAATCACTGGTGCCGTTACATCCTGACCTGTCAAAACAACTGTACACATGGCTGTATTCCCAGCTCCATCTGTCGCTGTAATCGTTATATTATGCGTCTGTTCATCTGAAGAAGCTAATGCTGCTCCCGCAGAAGGAAACTGTGTCACTATTACAGTACAATTATCAGTAGCCGTTACACTACCCGTTAAATCTTATCTTTCCCGCAATCCACATTGAAAAGCAAGGTTTTTCGTTCAATGCTTGGTTTCCTAGACATAAACTGGTAATACTTATAATGGAAACTGCAAGTGTATACCTTTGAGCTTCATCCGTAGCAATAAAAATTGACTAAACCAATTTGGCAACCGATTGACTCAGGCAAGTTCTTTACATCGGAAAACAGTATTATATTACTATCCGACGCAGATATACCATAAAAATAGAACAAAATTTTAAAAACAGAAAAAAAAAAACAGTATATTATACAAAAAAACTAACTCCACAGAGCACTCTACTAAATCAAGTATAAACGCTAAAATAGGGGTGCTTAACCTTCCCATCGCTTGTGATTCTCGCTGCCACTTATCTTCTAACTGCAGAGTTCTTTGTTCTTGCTCTGGCACATATATTAACCATTATTCCTTTGTTCTTCACTTTTATTTTCAATTTGTTCTACTCCTCGATGTCACATGTCTTGTAAGTTGGATATTGCTCTGCTTTATTAGGGGCGTTCTGTTGGTCTTATCCTATTTGATAGTTCAGGTAAATCCAAAGAAATAAAATGCAATGACTTCACCTAATTCGTTGTACCAGAGACGCATTGTCTTGATCTCATCAGAATGCTCAGTAGCGGTATAACGCCAAAAATCCATGTCACCAGCAGAAATGTAGGTTGAGTATCGACTTTCATTAAAAGTCTTAGTTAAGAACTCATTAAGGAGTAGGTAATCAGCCTTATTTTCTAATAATTTGTTTTTTTTACTCATACTAATCCTTTATTCATTATCAATTTATATATAAAGAGGGACTCAATATTTTATCTAATCGTGGTTTGAAATCTTTGAACAATTTTTAACAAAATGGCTACGTCAAAGTGTTTATCAGGGGGTTTGGAGAAAAGGGCCTGGAGGAGGGGGGCCTAGTTGCCCGTGGGTCCCTTTTCACTGTTTGAAAGTGAACTAGAACTTTCAATTTTCAGTCAAAGGAGCCCTCTCTAATGTTTATAAGAGCATACGTTCTAAAATAACCATACATACCCCCGGGGCATAACTTATAACGCCTGCCCCCGGGCCCAGGGGGGTTGTTTTGACCCAAGAGTTTTTATTATCTGATGTTTTAGCAAGGATCTCCGCAAACAACCCTTATAAAGCGTAAGCCTTATAGAGGCGTACTCAGTGATTGGTTGAATGTGGTTGGTAAGGATTTTGACTTCACTTATTATCATGCATCATTTCGAACATCTAATCAAGATCACATTGCAATATCTCGTAACTTAGCAACTGAACAAGTCAATATCTCAAGTGATTTCCAAATATCTGGCCGTCCTAGGGCCATTGTAGCCGAGTAGTTGGCGCGCTACACTTACAACCTTATGTCCTTTCGAGCAGAGGTGAGGGGGCTACATCTACTCTCGTTCCCAACATTTACCTTATTATTCAACCCACCATGTCGGGCTTGATGTTGGTAGATCATCAGGTTTTTCTTCGACCACCGGCCGGCTTCCTTCACGATGGCAGTAGGAAACACTTTAAATATTACTTCAGTAATGTGCCTTATTCCGTGGCTGAAACACCGGGGGCGTCTGTTATTGATGACATTTGACGCGTTTGGCCATTTACCAGTTCTACTACAGATGGTTTTTCCCAGACAGAGAGAAACAGCCCGACCCAAAGAAATAGGAATAATCAATCATGTTTCCAATCGAGACATGATCGATCACTTTTTTCCAACGCTGCAGCTCATTAATCTATATCGATATGCCTCGTATTTATTTTTCTTATGCTCTACCCTCACTTGAACACACTTGTTATATTCTCTTTCAATCTCTCACCAAGAATCAGACATCTAAAATTAAGGACAGTAAAAAGTAGCTCTAAAAAATTTTCTTGGTTCTACCTTTAATACTTATGAAGATGGTCCTAACTAGCTTTATTTGACTGTCTTGAAAATGGGACAACATAGATGGTTGACAAAGCTAGAAATAAACAACTAGAATGACAGAATAAAAGTCAAAGAAGAAACAATTATCCATTATGTCTTGGAAGGATTTAGCTCTAATCCAAGTAGATTAATGCTGAAGCTTATTGATGATTTATGATGGTGATTACTTATTAATAAAGATTTCATAGGTATGATAGAACTTGCTGGCAATGTAATGTTTTGTGAACTGCCAATATTAATTTCAGACCCCTACCCTTCATCACAAAATCTCCCCCCCCCCTCCCGACAACAAGCAACGCCCCTACATAAGCTTTATTGACATATTTTTGTGTGATTTTTTTTAAGTAAAGAAGGATTTTTAAAATCCTTTATTATGTTAGAATTTAAACCCATTTGCCCCACTCTCTCCCCCGTGCCGCAATGGTTTTGAAATTGTCTGTAATATCACTGTCAGCTTGTTTTTCACATCTAAACTATGTTGGTTATTATGCCTGCTATCTGTGCCTTTGAAGTTTAATATTTTATTGGTCGTGTGTCGCTTTTATTATTTTTTACTGGCTTTTACTAGTGATGACATTTATCACATATAAAGGTCTTATCTGACATTTTCACCGTCTGAGGTAATTGCGAAAAAATATATTGCTAAAATGAAGGGAGAGTCAGCAAAACCATTGAGCAGTTGAATATGCATTGTCCTGATGAACCTTCCTTTGAAAACAGCTTGGCAAAAGATATTTGGCAATTATTCAGAAGTTTGAAATTTCCAGGTTTGCCAGGTATGCGTAATAGTGAAGATATGAATTATAATAGTGACGGAACAGTGATGATATGAATGTTTCATCTTAGAAATAAATTGTTCATCTCCGCCCCCCCCCCCTGACATTCTGGTCGGTATATATATATTTTTCACTGCAGTATATTATAATACATCGGAAATATTAATGTTGGACCTACTCCTGACGATTTTGTATCGATCAAACCAAATATGGTATAAAATTGAATGGATCCTATTGTTAGGAGTATTTCCGGAGAATGATGAAACTTATGACCGCCCCCCTTTCATATTTTGGAAATCCCAACCTGCCCTCTCTTAGAGGGCCAGCTTCGGTTGTGAGAATCATCTTTTTAAACTTTGCAATGCGTTTTAGATAATATTAGAAGACAGCTTCTTAATCTTAAGATCAAAGAAAATAAAGTTTATTTTCAACATGTTCCTAGTCATAAAGGCATCAAATATAATGATTCTCTAGCAGCAAAGGCTTCCATGTTATTTCCTAATCTTTCCTCTGACCTCAATTTACGAGATATTATCAGGCAAAGATCCAAAGTTAATCACAGTAAATTAATGTTATCTCTGTTTCATTCAAGATTAAATACAGTGCTATATTACTGGCTGAAATCAGGTGCCCTACTTCTAAATAATTTTTTCAAAGTTTCTGAACAGAACATATATCGATATCATAGAACATATTTGATATCATAGGGGTTAGAATAGGGAAGGATAGCAGAAAAAGAGCCGAGAAAGAGACTGATTGTCCTCCTGCAGCTTTTGGCCTTTAAAATAGACACTAGAATTGTCATTCTCCTGTAGACTGAGCCCCCTTAAAGGTTTTTGATACAGTCCCTTTCATTTGGTTTGGGCGGGAAAAACTATTTTAGGCACATTTCTGGTCCTTTTTTGAGCTAAATTAATATTTTTGTGCATTGGGGGATTTTTGGCATCTTAAATGTTTTAATGAAAATACAAAGTAAGATTTTTTTAATCTATAGTGAGGGTGAAAAATCTAGGGGTAGATTGTCCCCCCTCTCCCTTATTAACATCCAGATTATGGTCTTCCTCAATATGTGCATTCAGTGGAATACCGTGTTAACACACTTGGTCCGTTCTTCCCGAAAAAAAAAAATCCATCGGTAGAATCATTCAGCATCGTTTTTTTTCCTTCTTGAAATTAAATTCATGCTTTTCTATTCAACCTTCTAAGTAGAGCCAACTCCACCAAAGAGAGCAGATCCAGTCTGGTTATGCCAGTCACCTATCTTAGACTGGTTTTTATTCTTCCCATCCAGTTTCATCCTGATCTCCCCGCTTTAAGTATTTTCAAAGATTTCCGGTCTCCCCAACAGCCCGCCCCCCAATTACGCTGGATGTAAAATAAGTGATCTGAGTTACGAGATCCTTCTAAATATGAAGTTCCATGAAGATCCGATCGCTCCTTCGTAAGTTAAAAATACGTCATTTTTTCTAATTTTTCAGAATTAACCTCCTCCCAGAAGGTACCAATAATAAACAAAATTGAGAAATGTATTCGTTAGAAAGAAAGAAAAAGCAAAAAAAAAAACAGAGAGAGAGAGCGCCACAATAATCTTCTGGGAGGGGGGACAGGGCCCCCAACTTTCCCCCTGTATCCACCGGTGTTCCACAGCTAAATAAATTCCTTATTTTCAACTTTACTGAATTTAAAGATATATGTATAAATGTGGCATCAAATCGTGTCTATCTATAATAAGAAATTTTTTTTAGAGGTTCATAAAATAAGAGAAAAATTTCAACAGGTTATCGTTGAATTTCGTTCTGCTGTCGGTTGACAAAATGCAGCCCCTGGCAGTTGTGTATTTAACACCTGCATGCCACTTACTGTGGTCTAAGGAGGGTGGAATGCCGTTTTTCAGGCGTTTCAAAAATTGTCCCTCCTGAATTTGTGGCCTCAATTTGCTTAGCTTTTTGCTAAGATTTTGGACCAAATCGAGACGTCACCCCTAAGCAACTGAGTAGCTTACAAAAAAAACCGTGTACAACCATGAACTGGTTTAAAAAAAAGGTTTTGATAAGTACCTCTGCGAAACCTATGATGACGGCACGCTCGGCCGCGCCGTCGGACACCCTGAGCGGGTCGAGTGGCTGCAATGGCTGCACTACGCTGAAACCGTGCTCATTCACGGCCAGATGCTGACCCAGCAATACATCGTCATCGAAGACGAGGCGCTGCGCTCGCCACTGCTCCAGAAACTTGAAACCCGGCGCCTTGAAAAGAGCCTGGAGGTGCTCGATGGCGCGCTCGAAGGCCGTGACCACATGCTGGCATCCGGCTTTACCGCTGTCGACACAGCCATTTTTTAGAGATTTTGGTTTCTATTGAGCCGGGTCGCTCCTTACTACAGTTCGTTACCACGAACTGTTTGAAACAGACGAAAGCCACCGTTTGCGGCTGCAGTTAATAAATACATACTGCTTTTAACAATAAAATGAATAATCAATCCTTCTAGTGGCCAAAACTAGCTTTAAAAAAACTTTTACAATTTTTTTCGAATCATAGACAGCGTCATAGCACTGCCCTAGTAAAGAGCAATATGGGCACAATATATAACTGTGTTTCACCTAGGCACATCTTACAAATCATTAACGGAAGCAACCTTGGAATCCATCTAGCCATAACGTAGAAATCTCACTGTCAATTGAACAATTGACAGCATTCTGCTGATTGTGGGGCAGCCAAGCTTCTTCATCTACAGATGGCAGCTCTGAACGAGAAGTACACGTAAATCATTAACGGAAGCAACCTTGGAATCCATCTAGCCATAACGTAGAAATCTCACAGGACAGCGAAAATGTTTATTCTGGCTGGGACTGCTTTTTGTATGATAATGACCATTTTCTATGATAATGACCAAATCTTATATCCATCATAGAGACTAACTTTTGCCAGTGAGGGGGGGGGCCTAAACCTCAAAAAGTGTTCTAGACCCATCTTTTCAAGCCTCCTATGAGGGGTGCTTCAGAGGAATTAAATGAATATTAGCTTAATTCTTCTGAATCCCACATCATAGGAGTCTTATAAAGATGGTCCTAGAACACTTTTTGAGGTTTAGGCACCCCTTCACACCGAAAGACTCCATTGGCAAAACCCCTAATAGATGGTGTTCAACTATAGATTCAAAACTAAATCAGTTAGACCTTATATCGTGTCAAAAATTAATGTAAGGTGTTTTGGGTTGATAGTGTTGTTCTTAACTATTCACTGGAGAAACTTATTTTTTGTTTTTGTTTTTTAATAACCATATTCAGGATGATCTCATATAAAAAGGGGGGATGTTCCCCTCAACTCTTTAATTAACTGTTTACTCCTTTTCTTCAAAAACATTGGATTTCACTGTTTTCGTAAAGATCATTCCTTTTTGGGACACTATCAATAAAAATTATTTTCTTCGGCATTTTCATTATGCACGTCAGCTTTTTGGCTAACCTAAACAACACAACCCTAGTAAAACAACCAAAATGGATAAATAGTGAACAACGGGTAGTTACGACATCCAAGTGCAACATCCTTCAATTTAGGCTATTAGGAAGAGAAGCAAGCCATAAAGCAGGTTCAACCACTCAGTAGGGCCGCCCCTATCATATTATTGGAGGAATTTGCACTCAATGAGAACAGATTTAAATCCTGTCCATGCTATAAAGCCAACAGCGATGCTGCAGGACTTGGCTGTCTCTCAATCAAAGACCCCTCATGAGCAGTGGTAAACTGCCACTACTGTCTTCTGTAATTGCTGTGATGAAATTATTACTCAAGCTGGTGGAATCTTTTGGCGTATGCAGATATTGGGTCACTTCAAAATCGTGCAGCCTTTGAGCATTTATCCGAATAGGGCTTAGTTTATTAAGCCCGCCGCCTTTGGTGCCAATCCAAATACCTCCAAAACGATCTTCATAAATGATTGAAATGGAATCGGAGCTTAGGCTTCGAGTAGAAGCATTATTTTGCAAATGAATAAATTCCTGAGAGGAAATTGGCAAATTACTGGCAGGGATGGCAATTTGATTTTTATAAAAAGTAGGAATTTTAATCACCCCATTGCTACCGATCAATAATGCCTGATTAGGATTGTCAAATTTAGCTCGCAATTGAATGGCGCCTGTTTGAGGACTGACCTTTCCAGTCGAGGCGTCCATTTTTCCTTCCAATGGATATTCGCTGCCGTCCGCTAACTGTAATTTTAATGTTGGAAAGGCTTTTAATTTTTCCGAGAGGCTCATGCCTCGCTTGTTTTTTGTTATGGCTGAAATCGCCCTTTCACTAATTGTAAACATCTTTCTTAAACATTTCATAGAAATATGTGACAGATGAAACTCCCCCAGCTGTTCTTAGAGCTTTCGAAATAAAGAGAGTTAAATTGTAAATATAAACTTACCCATCAGTACAGTGAGCGGCTGTAAGAACCGTTGTGTCAGAAATCAAGGAACCACCACAGAAGTACATACCGTCAATGTAAACACCTACTTGCCACGGCCAAGAGTGGGGAACCACTTCCTGGCCACCAACAATTTTTGCTTCAGCTCGGTTGCCATTACCACAAACAGCTGCGCGCTTCAATGGCATGCCGGTGCCTTTGAAATTTCCATCCAAAACCCGGTAATGAGAGCTTGGGAAGGTATCGCCAGCGAGTGCATTGCGGCTGGGTTTCGCAAATTGCTACGGTCAGCCGCAGAATTTCCTTGTTTGGCGCACACGACACTGCTACGTTGAACCAATCGTATACTTCCGTCGCGATGTACCGGGAGTCGTTTGACGACTGTTCAGCGAGCGAACGACCTGCCCGTCGGCTTCGGAAGAACGAGACACGCCGTGGTCCAAGATGGTCGCGCAAAGATTAAGATTTTATAGAAGAAATTATAAAAACCCAAGAAATTAAAGAAATAATAGAAGAATATAAACGTTGTTGGATTTTAGAAGACCTATGCCTAAAGCTTGTTTGATCATTGATGGATGTTGACTTTTAGCAGGATGGTGAACACAGTCCATATGTATCATGATCATTTTAAAACGTAACCTCTGGTATCTCTGTTTTGAACTGCTGCGCTTGCGCACTGTCAAGCGCATGTGCATGTATGATGGGTATTAAACACTGTAGGCTACCACCTGTCTGTGTTATTCTACTCACACCAAGTAAATGTGTTACATGTCAGAGAAATGTTGCTGTATGTTACGAAAGGATGTTCTTCCTTGTGTGATAAAATGTAAGCAGTGGCGGTTTTGGTATCTCTCGCGCTCGGGGCAAAATCTTGATTAGCCCCCACCCCTGTCTTCAGCAAAGTTTTCCCACAAAATAGAGACGCGTAACTTCTGTTTTCCATTAAAAAACAGACTTCAAACAGACTGTTTTCCATTCAGGAAGTGTTATTCTACTCACACCAAGTAAATGTGTTGTGCCGACGAGATTTACTTGGATAACAAAGTTAAAGTTCTTAAGTGGCATCGCGCCGTCTTTACCAACGGTTCGTTGTGCTGAACCAATACCGGCGCAGTTAACGTTGATATGTATTGCGCCGAAATCCGTCATCACGTTGTCGAGCGCGGCAACGACTGAATCTTCTTCCGTCACGTTGGCGACGTAGGCTCGCGCGCTATCTCCGAGTTCTTTCGCGGTCGCTTGTGCGAGTTCTTCGTTTAGATCAAGTAGAGCAACCTGGCCGCCCTTAGCGACGAGTTATGCTACTTCTGTATATGCTTATAATACGTTTCGCATACAGAATATTCAGATGTGGTTATTGCTGGGATTGAAAATCTGATACTTGTCTGTTATCCCGGCCTCGCTCAAGTAGTTTGATCTATTTAAAACCAGTTTCTCTGTCAGCATTTCGAAATAATTAGCTTAATTTCAGTGATATAAACTCAGTCTCAAGTCATGCCAGAAGCGAAAAACATCGCTCTTGTCAAAGAAGAAACCAAAAGTAAAAAACGTTTGACCAAAAAACGATTTATTTTTCTTACGACATGAATACACATAACGAACTGTGACTAGATCATGACATCCAGAAATTTTGACGCTCTTGAAGATGTTTCTGCGTTAATGTTTCCCTTTCGAGCTTTGAAAAAACGAAAAATCGGACAATACAGCCCAAGAAAACGCATCACTGAATCGTGGGGCTTGACCAATCTTGTTGCACAGCGTCCATGCAGACTCTGAATCTGACAATACTTAGTTCATATATTCTTTTAGATTTTACGTTCAGAATAGTGATGCGCCGTAGAAATTGCAAATTTGAGATTTGTGCCCCGGAGTCATATAAGGTTTTTATGGAAGGGGTGGTCGTAAAAACTTTAGAGGAGGCTCATTTGATTAGAATATGTGGGTTCTAGTAGTTCACTTTTAAAATTCAAAAATGATAGAAGTGACGCAATGGACAGGAGCCTAGCCCCCCTCCCCCCTAACGCCCTCTTTTCTTGCAACACATCTAATCGATACCGTGAGACAGCTATTTCGTTCAAAATAGTTCAAAGAACGTATAACAATGCATCCAGGGTTGACACAACCCCCCAGAGCCCAGGGGCTTGATGCCAGCCGGACTTCAAGCGTATCTTGTTCAGAGCGCTGAACGACATCGACTGCGTCTGTTCTTCCACCGGGTACGCCCGTCGGAATCGGACTTTGATCAGAGTCTTGCAGCAGAACCATATCGGTGGACTGGTGCGCCGCAATTGCGGTCAGCGACACTCGGTCAAAATCGTAGTTAAACGTCAGGCTGACCGAGTCGGATTTCAGGTCGAATGCTTCAGCGGTGTCCTTGAAGACCGTCCTCAAGTCGCTTGGATTTGCCACGTAACCGCAGTGAACAAGTCCGCTGCGGGCATAATCGGCAATGAAGAACGTCAGGTCGCCTTCACGACGGCGGTAATCATTCTATCGGCGAAGATGGCAAAAGCTGATCGGCAGGTAACCCGGGATGAGGTTGATGCCTTCAAGGAAGTCTTTCATATCCCACCGGGAGAGGCGCAGGCCGTTGGGAGAATTTTCGACGAGGCCAAAGCGACTGCGGACGGCTTCGAACCATACGCCCAGCAAATGGGGCAAATGTTTGCCGGTGAATGGAATGTCCTCGAGGAATTGCTCGCCGTGACTAACGATTGATTTCTAATGTTTGATTTCTAATAAACAACTTTTTCAGTTATTCATAGAGGGGCTAATCTGTGGAATAAGCTTGTTCCAAGTACCAAAGAATTGCCCATTAATCAATTTAAACCGTGGTGTGCGTGGGGTTGCTTGGTAGGTATACCTTTGAAATAGATTGAGATTGATTGATTTAATATTGGAAACAATTGTTTTCGTTGGTTTTTTATTTTTTGCTTTGGGATCATAATATTATGTTGTTTTATTGTGTATGAATTATTTATGTATGAAATATATTTGATGTTTTTACAAATAAATGATTATTTATCTGGTCTTTACTGTTTATTTTAAAGATTAGAAAGGAAGATTGAATCTCTAGGAGTAGAAGTAAGATTATAAACCTAGGAAATTATACAACACTGGTATAGGAAACTCAGTGAAAGTGATCAAAAATCTAAGAGCAGGCCTAGAAAATTGAACAACAGTAGTAAGGGAAATCCCATGAAAGAACTGGAAATCTAACAAACAAGATGGATATTAAAGAATGACCTTCAAATCCAACACGTTTCATCCCGCCGAAATACGGCGTGCGCAAGCTTGGACCGGCCCGGTTCATCGCCCACACACCCGGCGGTGGCGGTTGGGGCAATCCGTTCGAGCGCGACCCTGATCTGGTGCTGAGGGACGTCCGCGACGGTGTCGTATCCATCGAAGGCGCCGCGCGTGACTATGGCGTGGTGATCAGCGATGACGGTACTGGCGTGGATGCCGCGGCGACCGCCGCGTTGAGAGCGACCTGACGCCTCAACCCAGATCCCGTTAGGCTGGGATCGTACAGGCTATGCCAGTTGTGGACGGGAGTTATGGCGAGCAAGACAAGTGGATTCGCGCGGGTGTCAATATTCGTTGGTACCGGGGACACGACACCATTACCTTTAACCCACGACTACGCATGTCCGGGGCGGATAGCGCACTAAGCAGCCGAGGCCTACAGCCGGAGGCTTTTGCCCGCTGGAGTGGCATGCGTGACTATGCGGATTTAGCTGGTGTCGGGCGCGGTTTGGCTGCTATCGGAATGAGTTCGCTGGATCAGTCGCTGCTGATGGAGCACAGTGACAATCGTAGTGCCAGCAGCGTCAACACCGCCGCGACCGCCACCCATAGCCCGGGCGGCCATTCGGTGATGCCCTGCACATAACCGAAGAACATGCCGGCGAACATGACCAGGATCAGGATGGCAAAGGCACCGAAGGCACCGAAGGCCACGCACGGCAGGAAGCCCAGGCGCGAGCCGCCGATGGACCACGCCGCCCACGGCGGCACGTGCTTGTCGGCGCCGCTGAAGAAGCCGTGCAACTGGTAGCTCGCGGCCAGCACCAGGCCGCCCAACGCACCGATCGACGCCGCCTGTACAGCAAGAAGACCTAATGGACACAACACTTTCCTGTGCGAAGAATATATACAAGCATTGTTTTTATTCATTCGACCCGTCCAACATTGTGTAAAGAGTAAAGATAAGGTTGAAATAGCAACGATTTGGTGAAATCCATGCTATTCTTCCTTGAAACGGGTACAAAGGGCAGTATGGAATCTTTCTAGCATAATAGTCCGAAAGAGCTTTAGATGAATTTAAGGAAGATGGATGCCTTTGTAGTTGTAGTTTTTTGTTTTTCCTTGAAGACTCTCTGTGTGAGCATCGAGTTATACCGAAAGTCGAGGGTTTGCTGGTAAAGGAGAAAGCGGATCGAAAAGGAGAAAAGCGAGAGATTCTGCGTCCGTCTGTGATCCTTGCATTGATCAAGCTCTTTAACAAGCTGCCCCGGCAAATGCTTGTTACCAAACTTCCCAGGTTGCTGACTGTCATATGTGACGCTCTCAAGAACAAGGACTCTGATTCTCGTGATGTGGCTCGATCTACATTAGCGAAGATAGTGACGGAGATAGATATGAGCTTCCTTGCCGACGTCATCCTGATGTTTGTTTCCAGTTGATATTTCTAACCAATATTTACGCTTTCTATGATTTATTCAGTTATTCCCCGAGTTTCCCCCATCCAAGATTTCATGAAAAAGCCAACTTTCGTAAACATGACAACATTGGCACAAATAAAAATCACAAATCTCTAGTTTATTTTAGCATTAATTTTTGTGGAGATTCTGAAGAACCCAATTTTCGCTTTGAGAAGCTCAAGGAATTCGCAAAATTTCCAGAGAAAGCAGAAGAATGCTTTAGTCAGCCTTGTTCGCAAAATTGGGAAGTAAAAATTTGTGTTCGTTTTAAGTTTCAACTTCACTCTTTACTTTCTTCGGAAAAACTATGTTTTTTAAATTAGTTTCCCTATGTTGTCATCTATGGGAAATGTAGTGCAAGAAATGTACAAATAGCAAGCCATACTATGAATTCTTATAGAAAAAACTGAAAAGATACGAAATATTATTTTTTCCATGAAATAAGCTATGTCAATACTTTTCCACAAAACTAGTTTTTCAAAGAAAAGTAAAGAGCTCCAATAAGCCAAGAATGAAAAGATGTTGGCAGGGTTGAACAGTTTACAAAGCCTCTACGCGCGAGTTCGCGGAATGGATCATGCGGGGCTGAGCCTTGGTCTTCCGCGCCTGCAATTGGGGCGGTATACCCTTTCGATGTTCAAAAGAATCATACGCCCCAGCGGAGTGTAACCGAAATGTCAGGCACACATCTTCCGGGTCTCATCCACGCCGCTGCGGGCAAGCGTGTTGTCTGTGTTGGCGATGTCATGCTGGACCGGTTTATCTATGGCGGCGTCACCCGCATATCCCCCGAAGCGCCTGTGCCGATTTATCAACTTGAATTTGACGCCCTTCAGCCGGCTTTGGATTTAAAAATAAGGGCCAATCTAAGCCAGGCGCAGAAAAGAATTGGTCATTATGTTTCCCTTAACGTAGGATATTCCGGCTATGTAGGCGTGAGCGCTGAAATGGAATTCCTGAAAGAAAAATTGGAGGAAGAAGGTATCGTCGAGGTAGAAGTCTTGTCTCAGACAACCGATCCGGAAATGAGAAAACTGATCCGTCAAACCGTAAGTGAATTTAAAGACAAGGTGATGGAAAAACTCTTTGAACAGCGTTTGGCAGTACTGGGGATCGTAGTGTTCCCTAGCTCGAGTATGGAACGCCTGATGCAACTGGGTTCTTAAATCGTAGCCTGCTGCTGTATCAGTGGCGTCGATGGTCGACTGTATCTCTTGGACGAGCTGCTTGTCCGCTTTGGCGCAGGCAATGTCTATATTACGCAGGTGTTCTAAGGAGCCTACTTTGGGGCCAGCATATTGACCATCGACGGCCAGCGGCACGTGGGCAGCAATCGGTAGCTCGAGTTCCTTTGCGGTGTCGACGAGGGGTGTTCCTCCTTTTTTCAAAAATAAGGCAAATTTTCTCAGGCTTTTAACTTTTGACGGGTAAGACTAAACTTGATGAAAATCATATATTTAAAATCAACATAAAAATTCGATTCTTTTGATGTATCTTATTGATAAGAAATTTCCGTTTTTTTTAGAGTTTCGGTTACGAATGAGCTCCTTACTTACAGTTTGTTACCACTAGCTGTTTGATGTATCCTCTATCATACCACTTTCAAAGACCATTTATATAAGCTGAGGAACTGTTTTGATAATATTTCTGGATGTTCTGATTTCTAAAAATTGAAACCCAAATCAATTAATAAATCAAATATTATTAATAAAATAAGGTGTATTTTGAACGTGGATGTTTTTATTTCTGAAAAGTAAAAGGCGCATGTAACAAATACTCAAATCATATTAATAAAATCAGATCATTTTGAACTTGGATGTTCGAATTTCTGAAAATCAAACCCAAGTTTATTAAATACTCAAATATTATTAATAAAATAAGATGTACTTTAAATGTTGATGTTCTTGTTTCTAAAAACTAAAACCCAAGTATATCCCACAGTCCTATTTTCATTTTATTGCCCTCCCTTTAACAAATACTATCTTGCTTACATTCTTTTATGGTGTAAAGTAAATCTGGTTGGTGATGTCACAAATGTCAGCTTTAAACCTTGTTTATTAAAGTATATCCCACAGTCCTATTTTCATTTTATTGCCATCCCTTTAACAAATAGCCTACTATCTTTCTTACATTCTTTTATGGTGTAAAGTAAACCTGGTTGGTGATGTCACAAATGTCAACTTTAAACCTTGTTTATTAAAGTATATCCCTATTTTCCCTTTTAAGCAAGAAAAATAAGTGGCATAATAAGTAAGCAAAAAAATAAATATAAGGCTCGTAAGCGTAATTCCCTTCTGATGGCCCTTTTTGTAGTATTTTTGCTTCTAATTAGATTTTTCCTTTTAAGTAAGAAAAATATGTGGCATTATAATTAAGCAACAAAAACGCAAAAGATAGGATCAATTAAAACAACAAGTTTTTACTGAATATAAGGCTCGTAAGCTCCAATGCCCCTTTTTATAGTATTTTTCTTTTAATTAGATATTTCCTAGGATGGTCCCAAATCTTTGGCAAATGTATTGAGTGTATCTTTCCTACACCTATTAGAATGTATGTTTCCTATAACATAAACAACAGGCTCCTAATCTCAGAGACAGTGTGTATAGGTTTAGATAGTTCAGAATGACTGATAGTTAGGAATAGATTTTCTGGGATTGGGCCAACTACAATTTTGGAAAACTGTTTTACAACATTAAAACTTTAGACAAAACTCAGGACCTGTAATATGATATTTGTTGGAATTTGTTTTTTAAATTTCAACTTAGCCTTTGCTCAACCAATCTGCCGCTCAGCATCGAGACAGTTGAAAGTTTCACCGATATCGCAGCACAGAGGTCAGCCAAGAATTTCGTCTTTTACGGAATGATGCTGATCCTGATTGCGATCGCGCTTCTCGCGATGTTGGTACTGCGGCAATCCATCTTTCCGGCCTACATCGCCTACGCCGCAAGCACCCTGCTCTACATCATGCATTCCGATGGGGTGGCGTTTCAGTATCTTTGGCCGGACTATCCGTTGTTCAACAGTGTGGCGTCCGTCGTGACCGGCTCGGCTTATTCACTAAAGACAGAACATGTCTGTTCGTTACTTCCTTGTCACTAGAACTACCGCTACTTTTATAAATACACTTGATTACACTCATTACACTTGATATTTTATGCTTAGCTACGCTCCTTTTGTGATGTTGCAGGCGTCATAGATACTAAAAACGATACAATCAGTCCTGTGAGGGAGGGAGAGAAATGATGTAATTTATTCTCTTGAAATGTGCTCATAATTATGACTTCACTCATATGATTTTTTCAGAAACTGAAGTTTCTATCCATTTTTAATCTTCTGTTATTTAATGGCTACTCTGCATTTATGATGTTATGGCTTGAATTTTTAATTTCAATTTGTAGTCTAGAGGATAAAAAAGATGAAAAACAGGATGTCTACTTTTAACGGACTTTAGATAAAAGTTCTGAGTCAAAATTTAGAGATATTTCGATTGTGTAGCTTACTGTTTTTACATACTATCAAAATTTGAGACCTTTTTAGTTTTTCATCTTTATCCTAAAGTAGGCATTTATAATAGGCCCACTTGGGTACTGGGCATTTAATATTTTGCCTTCCGCGAGTATCAGTATCTGTTCAAGGATGGCGACGACTACCGAATGACTTATTTTCGTTTGTATATGAATTGCAGCTTTGATTGCAAAAGTTAGCCACATCATTCTGTTTTGTTTCAATTTCTCTTCTTATCCCATACATAACAATTTTTCCTAAAAGGCACTCACCAATCAGATTTCACCCAAATCGGGCTACATCTTAACCTGTTCCAACCTAGTCCCCTGCTCGCTGCTTTACCTCCAAATATGAAAAAGCTTTGTTCCTTATATTGCAATTTTTTTTTTTCATACGTCATGACAATGGCCAGGGCGAGCATGGCCCCAGACATAATTATAATGAAGAATCGAACGCTGGAGAAGAAATCGAAAGACCAAACAGAGGAGACAAGGCAAAGTGCAATGTAAATTGCTAAATAGGGGGCATTCTGTGCGATTATCTTGACTGCCGAAAGCCTGGTTGCGATAAAAATTGCGGATACGGCGATCAATGCGAACCAAAAGACCGAATAAAATGGTTCATTGTGCTGATGGTACTCTGGCAGTAGACCCTCAATCACGCCTTGCTTAGGGAAATTATGGCAGGCGTTAAAGCAAAAAATCAAGCCGAACCTGAATTTCATCAAGCGGTAGAGGAAGTTGTAGAATCATTGGCATTGGTATTGGAAAGGCATCCGGAATATCGGTCTAAAAAGATTTTGGAAAGAATTATTGAGCCTGAGCGAGTTATTATGTTTCGCGTTCCCTGGGTTGATGATAATGGAGATGTTCATATTAATCGCGGGTTCCGTATCGAAATGAATAGCGCCATCGGCCCGTATAAAGGCGGGTTACGATTTCACCCTTCGGTTGTTCTTGAGTATGACCAACGAAAAATATATTTACATCATCTTTTATACTATAGATAACTTCTTTTAGCTGAACAGAAGATAAGCAAAAAAAGGCACCTTTTTTCCAAACTTTGGCTTCAAGCGTTTAATTACATTCTGACTCCTACACTTACTCATATATTTATTTGCAATATTTCTATCTAACAAGGATGAAATCATACAGATTAAATAAGAAAAGATTGAAAATAATTCCTGAAAGAATGCCTGAATTAAAAAACTTAAAAGTAAGACAATTATTTTGGACCGGTTTTTTGGGATAATCTCCCTCGGAGATTGTTCCAAATGGAGCTGCAATATCTCTATGGACAAATTCGACTTTTTTAGATAGATTAGAAGTAGTCTGTCTTCAGGCTCTGAAAATAGTGACTGGATATACTAGAGAATAATCATATGCTTTCTGATATGAAGAAATACTGAGAATACTGACTGGAGATGCTGATCATACTGGAGAAAACTCACATGCTTTCTGATGCACAGATATACGGGGAATCAAACAGTTCGTGGTAACGAACTGTAGTAAGGCTTGTCAAAGTATCTCCCAGGATTAGAACAAGGAAATCTTCGCCCCCATATCTTGCAGCACTTTTTAATGCTGATAGGTTGGCCTGTTGCACTTTGTTTGAGCTGGAATCATGGAGGGACTTTCAATTTGCATTATAGGAAAATTAAACTGGGCCATATTCCCTTCAACAGCCCCCTGCTCCTCCTGCTGCCAGTTTTTTAGGTGAAAAATAGGCATGTTGCATCTTGTTGAAATTCAAACGTGCAATAGTTTCAAATCTATAATTTGAGGCAAACTGTGGAGCGCCAGGGTCAAACCGGGCGCTATCTCTCAGAACTCTTCCCACATCTGGCTCATCATGTCGACGACCTCGCCTTTATCCACGGGATCAAAACGGACAACCAAAACCACGGTCCTTCAACCTACCACGTCAATACGGGCAGTCAGTTCCCTGGAAGCCCCTCGATCGGTTCTTGGATTCAATACGGTTTGGGAAGTCTGAATCAGAACATGCCGGGCTACGTAGTCATTCAGGATCCCAGAGGTGCTCCCGTCAACGGCGCCGCTGTTTGGGCGAACGGTCCCTCTCCCCCTGGAATTGGTTTCTAGGGTGGTTCATCGATATATTGTCACGATGATGTGAATATGCAGTCTTGGCTCAAAGAAATGCGGCATTTTAACTACAACCTTTCACAAATAACCGAATGCAAAAAAGTGTTTTTTTTTCTTCGTTTGCGTGTTTCATTTAATAGCGAGAATACATATTGTGAATTACTATGTTACGTAATGAGGTCTCTGCCGCATTAAGCGTAATACTTACGGCTCATCCAAAATGTGATTTGGCTAATACCAGGATTTAACGTAAGAAGCAGCCAATGTGTGACGTTGTTCCTCGAGAAACGAACAAAACCAATAAAAGAATATAAAAGAATTTAAGAAGAAATAAATAAAACAAAAAGAAGGGTTCGAAGAAGAGAACTATATATGGCGCACTGCTCAAACTAATTTTAGGATATGGACAAACTCAGATGATCAAGACGGAAAGTAATCGTTAGGTGTGGTTATTTTACCATTACTCCACGATATTTTCCTGTAATTCCAACTAGCTGTCAGCGTGCGCCAATGGGTGCCGGTACCATGGGTTATAGTCCAAGCCTAGTTGCGTGATGGCTTCTCGTACTTTTGACTTTTCAGCACCTTGCTGAATGCCGTTGTAATCTTGTGCCATAAGATCCCCGATCTTCGTCCGAGCCCACAGAGTAGCGAGCACATCATGATTGGGCTCGAAACCTGGGAACTCTATCTCGATCTTCCGTTTGACGGAACGACCTGCAACTTTCCCCCGTAACTGAATCGTGGCTTTTCCTGGCGTCGTGTATCGCCCGGTCAACATCAACGGTTTCGCACTAAAGAGATCAGGAAGCTCTGTAGTGTATCACTGTACTTATATTCCAACATACGAAAATTTAAGAAGCGTCTTCATGTCAAGCGTCTTTTCATGTCTTAATAAATATCTTCTTTTGGTTTAATGGTCCACCTCAGACATTTACTGTTCTGTAGAAGGATTCACTCCCACCCTCCTAAACCAAAGAACTGGATCCACGCCTCATTCAATTTACCCTGCTCATATTTGTTTCAAGAGCTAAAGTGTGTGTTTTAAATGGAACCTCTTATGCCGATTTTGAATACATAATGATAATTTACCCGTTTGCGATCGCTATATGTCACTTGGTAAATACCAAGTGCCATAATTATTCCCTCTTCACGAAAAGTGACCGAAGATTTTGCGGAAAACAAGTACGTAATTCTAAAATATATCACCTAAATTTTTGTGATCGTTTTCGCAGATCTTTTCATCGCTAGTATCATTTATATTACCCTAAAATAGACTAATAACAGGAAGAAAATCATATAAAATGTTACTTTGGTCATCAATCAATAATTATTGATCGTCGATGTTACTCCGGTCGGCAGCAATTAAGAAACCACGAACGTCCATTGACCGCGCTGATGGCTGTCCTGATGGTCGCTCTCGCACACCGCCAGGCCGCTCTGCCGGCCGAATTTATCTTTCAAACGCCCCAGGCGCTGGCGCTTGTCTTTCAGAGACCGGCAGCCGTACAACCTGAAATCCACTTCCAGTTTTCCAACGTTTATCGTCATGGCCTGCTCACGCCATCTGTTGAGCGAAATCCTCTACGCCAATCTCGTAAAACATGGTATCCCAGCCGTGCCAGATACGGCGTTCGCGAAACGACATGCCAAGTTGGCGAGGTGACCCTGGAGCGCATCGCGACCGACCCGCTGCCGAGCGTCCCCGAGTCCCTCCCCGACGTCGAGCTGGGCCATCTGAGCACCGCCGTCGACGCGGTCATCGTGCGCGCGATCCTCGAGGGAGCCCGCATGACCCTCGAGGACGGGCTCGAGCACGAGGCAAACATGTTCGGCGAGATCGTGAAGCTCGAGGACATGAAGATCGGGATCACGAACTTCCTGACCAACGGCCCCCGCTCGAAGGCAGAGTTCGTCCACCGGTAAGAGAGGGAGGGGGTGGACCACCGTTTAACAATTGTGAACTCCTATCTGTTTGTCACGCCAACGTAGACCCCGTCAAGTCTCCCGTGGTTCCAGCTGGACAACTTTAGGGATCAGTAAATTAGGCCAATGACCGAAAGATTAACTGTGTAACAGTTTTCTTAGCCAAACATTATGTTTTCAACAATTTTTTGGGGTCGCCGGTAGGTAAAAGAGAGGTAAAGAATACGGCATTAGACTTCCCTTCCGGCTGTGCTGATCTCCTTTTCTTGGCCCTTCAACCAGTAAGTGCAATTATTTTTCTTTCTCATTCGGGGTTTCGTGTTCGAGATGTCTATATTGTTGTTTTGTTTCATAACCATCGGATGGGAGCTGTTCGATCAGATCATGCTGGTACGAACTTCGGACGGGACCATGACTTCGCTCATGTCGAGCGCACTATTGCATCTGATCGGTGCGGGAGTTGGATTCGCCGCAGGGCATTTTCTACTGGTAACTCGACGGGTCGATTGTGAAGGTTATGATTTGTACTCGGTCTGGAAAGGAGAAGAAGGCAAGCAGGTTTTGACTCTGGAGATCTTCCCCCCTCAAAATTTCTTAAACAATTTTCACGTTCATGCTCTTAGGCATAGGTGTGACAGTAGTCACAGTACTAATTATCTATATGTAGTATTATCCGAAGTTCCTACGACCACCCTTTCTATATAAACCTTATGTGGCCCCAGGGTATAACTTAAAACCCATGCCCTGAGGCCTGTGTGTGGGAGGGGGAAGGGCTGTCATCTTCAAAGACATAATTTCTGGACCTTTCCATTACGTTGAACAAAATGGCTATCTCTAAACTATCATTGGATATGGCATGATGGGCACTCCGAAAAGTTGATGAAGATTTACTAGATGTTTTCCATGGAAATAACCTAGGGATTGTTCTGGGTACCCGGCTGACTGACCGTATTTCAAAAAGTAGGCTGTACAAAAAATATGCTTTAATCCTGCTTTCTATGGCTATAGTGAAAGACGGTTTGGTTTGGATAGGTGACGTTCTGCGGATGAAGGATGACAGATTGCCGAAGATTGTCCTTTTTGGTCTTCTGTCTAGGCTAAACGGAAAGCAGGTCGTCCTCGTCTGCGGTGGGAGGCTCGCCTCCTCATCCGCGAACCAGGAGACTGCGCAACGAAGAGCGGATCAGCCACCCGTTTCTTGCGATTCCCGGCTGGACTTCGCCGCCGGCACGAACACCGGTTGCTCGGCGGCGATCCCCTTCAGCTTGTAGCAGCCGGCCTGGGTGAACTGGCCCGGCACCGCGTCGCTGAACGCCTGGCTGACCAGGATCGGCTCGCCGAGTTCGGAACACAGCCCCTCGATGCGCGAGACCAGGTTGACCGCCGGGCCGATCACGGTGAAGTCGAGCCGGTGCGCCAATATTGCAAAGTTATTTATAAAAAGCTAAATTAAAATATTTCTCGCTTTTTTTCCTCTTTTTTACTTGTGCTTTGAACTGTACCCGTAGTAAATAGCCACCCTCATACTAGGATAAAAAAAGAATCATTAATAAACAAAGATATCGCCTTATTAGATACAAAATAAGCCCAAAGTAAATAACCACCCTCATAGTAGGACCAAAAAAAGAATCACTAAATAAACAAAGATATTGCCTTAGTAGGTGCAAAATAAACCCAATGTAAATAACCACCCTCATTCGGGAACCGAAAGCACCTTGCCGTCCAGCCGCAGCACAGCACTTTCAAACGACAGCCGCGTCCGCGTGCTCGCTTCGAAAAACGCCGTGATTGCGATTTTCCCGTCCAGCGGTTTCTTCATTTCGACGTTGCGAGTCTCCAATAACGCCGCCAGCTGTGCGATGGCAACCACCGTCTCGCGATCAAATTGCCGCGGATTAACGATCGAGTTGCCGGCGAGTTTGGAAAGCGTCTCCCAGTCGACCTGCATGTCCGTTCGCCGCAGAAGGTCCACCGGATCCGGAGAGCCGGCGGCTTCCTTCTCTTCGAGCACCTTGAGGAAGGTGGGGGTGTCGAACTGGTACGCGGTCCTCGCGTCGCGTTCATGGACTTCGGGATTCTCTTCGTGCAGGCGATTCTGGATGTTCTCCATCGCGTGCACTTCGAGAGCGCCGTCGGCGCCAAAGACCAGACCGCAGGTCTCGAAGGGGTAGTCGGCCTCGGCTCGTTCGACCATCGCCTGGTGAACGGTGCGTGGCATTCGCCATTCTTTCGTCATCGCGGGACCTCCTTCGCGGAGCTCGACAAGCAAGAAGAACCGACAATGACGGCCTCAACAACAGTATTAGCTCTTCATACGAAGCAACAGCACCAGCGACCAAAGGCAGCAGCAACAACAACAACAACATGATGAGCAGGAAGGGGGAAAGTTGCTGTGAACCATCGAATCGAATGCCTTCTTCTTCTACGACTGCTACTAAAAATAATACGAATGAGGTGAAAGATTCTGATTGGCAAGCCCTTCGAGCCTTCGTAACTTCACAGGATGCAAGTCGATTAGAAAGTCTCGAAAAAGCAGATTGCATTATACTCCTTACTATAATAAAAAAGGCAATAGAACTTTCAATTTCCTTGCGAATGAGTCTTCTTCTGATTATAGACTACTGCTGGTTCATTATAATTACCCTTTGGCAGGAAAACGTACATCTCCGACCGTATTTCCTGGGGAAAATGCTTAATTTCATATTTTTATATAGAGTGGTTTTATGCCTTTCATACATGGTAAATTCCACTATATATTCTTTGTCAAGATTTTGCATTTTACCGGGGATATTTACCCACTTTTTCAAGTTGTTCAACTTTTTACCTCAGTTTTTTCTGATTTTTCCTCTCCCTTCAACCCCCAAGTGTTTGAATCAGGGGAAAACAACTTCATCAAGTCAATTTGTACAGCTCCCTGACATGCCTATCAATTTTCATCGTCCTAGCACGTCCAGAAGCATCAAACTCGCCAAAGCACAGAACCCCACCATCTAACTCCCACAAAGAAAGCGGATCCTGTCTGGTTATGTCAGTCATGTATCTACAACATTTATAAGCATTTCCCAAGATGTATATTTTCCCCCTCCAGCTCCCCCCAAGGTCCTTTGGTGACGGATGCAGGGTCAATGCCGTAGGCCGAAAGCGCGATGGTATATAGTGCGTTGTGCTCGTCGGATATGAACTCCGCGACGGAGCGAATGTTGTTGACTACGTTCGCATATTCACCGGCTAGCCTGAAGTTGAACGCGCCCGTGTCCGTGTCTGTGCGGGAGACGAAGCGTTCAACCATGCGATCCAGTTCAATATTGGATTGCGCCGGTTGCCCGGAAGCGAGCGAACCGTCCGTTGCGAAGTTGAAGCTTGCGGCAAACTCAGTGATGCGTATTCGAGTTCAGTTATTTTTTTTCATCTAGAAACATACTTCAAATATTTCTTTTCCTATCGATTCCATAATTCAGTACTTAAAGGGTTAATATCAGACACACTGATTCTTTTTGTTTGACGCGAAAAGCGTCGCTCATATCACTGTTTACAGCAGAGAGTTAACATCTGATTTGTGTAAAAAAAATTCATTTACCTTTCACACATATTAAGATATTTTATTTGAATTAAGGGTTCGCCCTGTTGCCATTACTGTAGTTGGATCAAAAAGACTTCACCACATCCACCTCAACTCCTTCTCCCTCCAGGAGACCCTGAAATTTGCCAACATGACAGGTTACCTATTGAAATTTTGACAAAACAACATTTTACCTTAATTTTCAGTTACAAGTTGCTTTTTCTCTGCCTTTAGTTCTGAAAATGCAATTTTTGTTATTTGAGTAGAATTTTGAGCCATATCAAAGTTTTTTTTCAAAATTTAGGTAATGTATTTGCATATCTTTAAAACCTCATAAAATGAAATTGAGCAAAGTTATAAAGCTGAAAACAATTTTGTTGTACTTCAGTAACTAGATGGCCAAGGACTGAATATACCCATCACGTCCTTTCATTATTTAGCTATGCTGTGATTTCAGCTTGGGAAAACTTACCTTGGATCTTGAATGTAACTAAAAAGTTAACTAGAAGGCAACATTGATCACTAAGGATACTGCTTACACGTTCTTTCAAACTCGAATGTCGACAAAATGAGTCACCTTGTTCTTGGGCATCACCGCATCTATTGAATAATTTCTCACCAAGAGCGTTTAAGGTCATTGCAGATCCCGCACAATTTTGAGATGTGTGATCTACCTTTTGAAACCATCATAGACGCCACATCGAGCCTCTTTCTTGGAGGTTGTAAAGGTGCTAGATTAGCGATAAAATTTACCTTAAGGTCCTGCTTTGGACCCTAGAGAGGGAGGCTAGTATACCCCACTTGTACAACCTCCAATCTGCTTGAAACGTAAAGTGCAATCGATTTCGACCCAAGGGAACAAACTAAACGAATTTTCACAGGCTTCTACCTCTTCCGAGTTCCACCTACCTTCCACACTAACATATCTGCATTCATTTGAAATTTGGTTTTAATATGGCATCTGCTCAAAATGACTTTTCACTGACCAAGTGAAACCATGATTTTGTTATCTACCCTCAAAATGATCCCAGAGTCTCCTTTAATATGGCAGTTGTTCAAGATCATCTGTCACTAATAAAGTGAGACTATGATTTTGCCATCTCTCATCAAAAAGATGCCAGAGTTTCTTTTAATAAGGTGGTTATTCAAAATGATTTGTCACTAATCAAGTGAGACTATGATTTTCTTATCTATCTTCAAATAGATGCCAGAGCCTCCTTTAATATGGCCAAAACCTTATAAATTGGGATTGAGCAAAGTTGTGCTGCTGAAAACAATTTTGTTGAACTTCATACAAGCAGAAGATCTATTTTGCAAGGTTTCACTTTTATAACACACGTTTATTTAAAGGTCATCACAGGTCAGGGCCCTCTAGAGGGAGAAGGATTGGAGGTGGGTACTTCAAAATAACTTATTGGGACATACTTTAGCCTGTAGACCCATCCCTGAAAGTTTTATTTTCCTAGCCTAACCCCTTTCCAAGATGGCCAAAAGTCAATCAACTAGAATTGTTTTGATTTTGGCTCACCGCATATGAATAATTAAAACCAAATTTGTATATTTTTTTGGGTAAATGGCTTTCTCATACTTTTGATCGGACAATTTTGATAAAAAAGGGATGGGGGAGGAGGCTTTTTTGCCCTCCAATTTTTGGTTACCTAAAAATACAACAAAAACTTTAATTTTTTACAAATATTTTTATTAGTAATAAATATGCGCAACTTACGAATTAACCTTCGTAACGAAATTCTATATTTGTATATTTTTATTACGTATATGAGAGGGTTCATCGCAGTACCCGTGAAGTATGACGCTGGGTTCTTGCCGGCCGACACATGGAAACTACTGACGTTTGTTGAGCAGCGTGCCGTCGGCACTTGGATTGACGTGGCGTTTAATCCTTTCGGAGGCATAGGCGGGCTAGGCACCGCACCCGGCCAGCTCTACCTTTCTCCCAAGAACAACGCTGACATCACGATTCGGCCATTTTCTTGTCGCCGCGAACTTAACTGTGGAGAGTTCTGGTTCGAGTACACCGTAGAAATCGTGGACGCCCCGATTCCCGGGGACTTTTATAAGTTAAGGGAGCTAAGCACAATAGACGTTTTCGATTGACAAACCGGTTCCTCGCTTTGAGTTGTGAGACTGTAAAAAAAAGAAGTAAATTTAACAATCCATAGGGTAAAAACCTCAATCAGATAATGCAACGAAACCGAGATTTGGCGCAATACTTGAATAGGTGAAAGTGGAATTTATTCATTTTTTTTTGGAAAATTGGTGAATTTATTTGAAAGTATTAAGCTTTCTTGCAACCTAACCTGACTTTCTCCCTCCTCCCACTAAAAAAGTCAGAGTTGTATTCAAAAATTGTGCTTTCTTGCTATTTTCATTAAAGGATCAAAAGAAAATTGCCCGGTCCCCTCCTTAATTTGGAGAAATATAATTTTGCATCCCAATCCCTAATTTTATGAATTCACGCCACTGTTTGTTACTTAAAAAGGGCACTAGATGTAGCAATTTCCTTTTAAATGAGTCCTCTCCCTTTATTCTATGACCGCTAGTGGCAAGGAAAAGGGGATTTTCCCTTGTTGTTTAAGATGTGGGACTGACTTGATTAATTACAATATAATCACTCCCAGCCTAAACAAGACTTAGCAGCTTCCTTATGCATCATGAGCCTTACTCTTTGTCTATGTATCCCATCCTTCCTGCCTGAGTAAACAAATTCTATATCACCTAATTTGATGCTTCCCGCCCCTGGAATATGGGTTTCGGAAACTCCTAATAAGTCCAGTTTGAATCGTCTGAATTCGTATCTTTCAAAGTTCCATTTTCATGTTCTTTACATCATTGAAATTACTTTGGCCTCAGTAAAGCAACCATTTTTTAGAGTTTTGGTTACTATTAAGCTGGGTGTAGAACTAGTAAATATTGCAGTAGGAGTAGTATTAGCAGTAGTGTGCACATATTGCCTTTTGGTCAATTAATCTTTCCCTTTAAGGACTCTCTTTAAAGAAATTTTCATCCAAATGAGCCTCTTCTAATGTTAAACAACCATCCCTTACATTAAAGCTTTAAATGCCCTACAGCACAGCATATAGCCCTTACCCCACAGCTCTAATGGTTTGTATCAACCCCAAAAACCTTGTTATATGATCTTTGGACTATTTTGAATAAAATGACTGTCTCAAAATTTGAAAAGCCCCTTTTCGCCAGAAGACAGGCAAAGGAGGCTGAGGAGGAAAAGCTTTTTTTTGCCAGAAGACAGATCATGGATGCGTCTTTTTTTTCAGGGGTGATCGTATCAACCCAGTGGTCCTAGAATCTTGTGAGAGGGCTCATTCTAACGGAAATTAAAATTTATAATGCCCTTTTTAAGTGACCAAAAAAATTTTAGTGTACCTCGGCCCTATAGCATGCTCATTTTCCACCAAAATTACCGTATCAAAATTTTGAGACAACCATTTTTTTCAGCATGGCATGGCCGGAGGAACGGACCGCGCGTTCTCGAAGGCGCTGGCCGCGCGCGGCTGGGTCGGCATGGCGCTGCCGAAGAAATACGGCGGGCACGACCGCACCTCCGTCGATCGCTTCATCGTCGCCGAGGAGCTCCTTCGTTCGGGCGCTCCGATCGGATATCACTGGGTCGCCGATCGCCAGTCGGGCCCCGTGATCGACAAATTCGGGAGCGAGGCCCAGAAGGAGCGATTCCTACCCGCGATCTGCCGCGGCGAGCTCGGTTTCTCGATCGGCATGAGGTAACACTGGTGGAACCTTTTCCTTGCCAAAATTAACTTTTAATTTTCTATAACATTAAAACCAAAATTATAGAAAATCCTGGTTTTCAGGTGTAGAATGACCTAAGATAGAACCAGGGGGCAAAAAATGTTTTCATTTTGATTTCCTCGGTATTTTAATGTAATTTCAAGAAGGTGAAAAACAAACTCATCGAAGCTTAGTTAACCAACAACTTTCCAATGCAGTTAATTTTAATCTTTTTTATTGATCTACTAAAAGTTGATAAAATATCCCTGATAATCAGTCCCAACTAACCTTTAAGCAACGAAAACGATAAAAAAAATAAACAAAAGTATTCAACATGCCTTAGGGATATCACAGTCAAACTTTGAGATTCTTTAGAGGACGAATTTGATCGGATAGTGTCCCTAGCCTCCGAAAGCTGGCGTTCTACGCCATCCGAATTCAATTCGTCAACTATAAAGATGTCAGCCATATCATCACTGAGTAACTGACATGAATATCCGATATTAATTGCTGTGTCCTGCTTGTCTCCAGTAAGCACCCACAATTTAATCCCTGTTTTCGGAAAGGGCTGCGTCGACGATTTCCTTGGGCGTAAACCGAATACCTTCATAGACGACGGCCATACCGCATTCGCGGGCGCGAACGGCAACCTGCTCGGCACCATTGGAATGGCCGTCGAGACCGGGTTTTCCAACAAGAAAAGTGAGGGGGCGACCCAGTTTCTCGGAAGCATCTTCTACGGCTCTGCGGAGAGCTTCAAGGTCCTCTGTATCTCTTGCAACGGCTGCGGCAACACCGGTTGGGGCGCGATACTCTCCGAATACCTCACGAAGAACGATTTCTTTGGCTGTTACGTAATAGGGAATGTTTACCTGTGTTAAGGATAATGAATTCTCGTGTGACTTGTTTCTACAGGCCCCGTGGGGAATCCTCGCTTGTAACTGGGTAGGTTTAAAACCACGCGTTAAAACCACGCGTAGGTTTTACATAATGATGGCTCCAACCTGTGTGCTACGTAATGACGGCGCACACGTGGGTGTTATGTAATGGTAGCGCACATGTGGGTGGTGCTGCATATGTGACTTATGGAATGACGGTGCACATGTGGGATGTTACGTATACCATGACCGGCGCGCCGACCATCGTGAAGGACAAGGAAACCGACCGGGTGATGCTGATCCACGGCAGCTCGGGCGATGAATTCGGCGTGGTCGGCAAGCTGTATGCCCGCGATGTCGAGACCGGCGAAGAAATCTGGATGCGGCCCTTTGTCGAAGGTCACAAGGGCAACCTGAATGGCCAGGAAAGCACCACGACGGGCGATGCCTCGGCCCCCAGCTGGCCTGTGAACGAGGATGGCAGCAAGGTCGAGGCGTGGCATCACGGCGGCGGCGCGCCTAATTATTGCGAAAACTACCCCATTGTTTTGCGTTATCGTTTTTACCCGCTGCGTAAAGACTTCATTCTATCAGATTTAAAGAGATAGACTACAATGTGCACCAATTTGCACAAATTTCTAGCCCAAAGTGAACAGATTCTTACTTCCAAGTCCCTCTCCCGTAATAGACATCAAGTTCACCGGAAACAAATAAATGGGTACACCAATTAGCAAAAGTTGCATACCCCTCATCGCTGAAGATGATTGTAGCCCAACAGAAGATTATTATTTACAAGTCCCCCATCCCATGTGATTTCATCTATTTCATCGATTCATCTATTTCATCGATTCATGCCCATGTAGTCAAATGTGACATCTATGCTTTCTACAACATTTCTTACCAAAATGAGTACCTAAAATTGAACATGGTATGTTATCCAAAGCACAAAAACCTGGGAAAAATAGGTAGTTAGTGGCTTTACGTTACCATCCTGTAAAATAGGCTACTTAGAACAAACCAAGTTCAGTGTTCTACGATTGGTAAGCTAAAAATAGACCGCCAGCCAGAAACAAGTTTCCATTCTACTGCCACTGAAATTTTTACTAATGCCATCACTACTACTAAACTATTCCAACTACTACTTCAGTTGCAACAACTTGTAAGGCTTAGAGCATTAGGATGAAAAGGGAATAAAAGGGGGTCAGAAGCACAAATCAGCAATATTTTTTTTAACAGCATACCGTTCCAAGCTGAAACTTCTGGGGCTGAAACATGAAAGGGATGTTCAACTGATCTTACGCTCTGAAACACGTACCTCTTACCTGTTTCTAGACATAATGACTCTCACACAGAAATCTCATCTTATAGAACCTTTCGTGATAAAAGTGGAGGGCTTTGCGATCTTTTCCCATATATTGTATAATCTTTGCTCGTTTTTAATTTTATGGTTACTTTTGTATTCATTAATAAAGTACTTATTTTTTAGTTAATTTCTATCCGTTTTTAATATTATATTTAGGTTATTCTAAATATAGAGGGTTGACACCACTCTTACATCCCCCGCTTTTTGCGTATTAGTTTTGCTTTTTCAAAACAATGGTGAAAATGGTAATCACCGTTTTGAGAATTAAAAAATTTCAAACATTGTGTAGTCTGGCTTCTGAATGATCTTTCCTCCCTCTGTGAAATGATAGCACTAAAAATAAGAATGATAATTATTACAACTACTTTTTTTTATATAAAAATAACGTTATTTTTACCTTCATGGCGAATTGATGTCTTATGGAATCAAGACAAATGAGTGGCCCGACTGATGTATTAAAGATCCCCCGCCTCACATAATCAGTTGTAAATGATATTCCTAATCATTCTTTATCCGCCAAATTTTTTCCTGTAACTCTAACATTCCAATCAAAGAAATACAAATGGACTTAATTCTACTTTTTAACTTATTAACACCTAACGGGTACTTATTAATAGGATTAATTTTGCGCTGGAATTAGTGATTTATTTTTATATTGTTGTAAATATATATTTTTTTTTATTTTTATCAGATTTATTAACACTATTTTTTTTCTTTTTGTCCAATTTCTATTTTTAGTGTTAGTTCAAGCTTCTTCTTCTACTTTACTTATTTATCGTTTCCTCTTTATTTGTGATTGTAAAGGTCAATTTGCTTTCAGAAGAAATACCAAATGAAATAATGCATTTATCGTTCTGAATAATTGATTAACAAATTGAACTTATACGAGAGACAATCTTTTGCATCAGAGACAATCTCTTTGTCCTTTCTGTGTTGCTTATTTAGGTTATTTGCACTGATTGTACTTATATTTGGAAATTATTAAGATGTAAATTTTATTTATTTCTTCTCTATTTGTTCTGTTTAATTTAGCCTTGCTCATTTTTTTTTCTGTTGACAAAGGCTCCCAGACTTGGATTCGAAATATTCGGATCTTTAATATTGAAAAAAAATTCTGTTTTGTTTCGGAAGATTTGGTACAGCTGACGAAATGGCAAACATCGCCACGTTTCTCGCTTCTGACGAAAGTAGCTTTATGACTGGTTCCGATATCCAGGCAGATGGAGGGCTAACGCAATCTTTCGTCTAAAACTGCCGCGAGAAGTTTACGAGGGGCAATCGGCTCAGTACACGAGCCGATTGACTTGTTCCGGAAGCCGCAGGATGAGTCACACATGGCGAAGGAGGCGCAAGTTTTCTCCGCCAGGTTCCCGGCCAAGATGGGTGGGCAACCGTTGTGAAGTGCGAGATCGGGATTTAACTTGATGGGATGGATAAGCACAAGTTCTAGATACGAGATTGACATAATTGGAACGCATCCGCTCTCTTTGGAGGAGTTGGGGGATTTCCAGTACTTTGAAGAGTTCGGTCCTTCTGGACGTGCTAGGACGATGAACATTGGTAGGCGTGTCAGGGATCTGCACAAATTGACTTGATAACAGTTGTTTCTCCACTTCGACCATCTGGGGGGCTGGAGGGAGAGGAAAAATTGAAAAAAATGAGGTATTTTTAACTTACGAATGGGTGTTGTTGCCCTTTAGACAAAATGTAAAATCTGCACTAATTGCAGCTATAACAGTCTAGACTTACAGTTGTAAAAGAAGGTTTCTACAGATGAAAAAAAGAAAGCATTAAATTTATTTGTCAAACAGCCTTATATTCTGTAATTTTGAAAATATTGCATACTAATGAGTACTATGGGTTTACCACCCTGTTGAATAAAAGAATTATATAACCAACAAGATTGATTCTTTAAATTAACCTCATATACAATTTTAAAGCAGATAATTGCAAGAAAACTGATCAATCGTATTAAGTGGCAGAGTCTTTGAATGGTTATTTTTCAGGTCAATTTTCAAAATTAAAATGTTGTTACAAATGATAAATTAAATGTTGGAAATAATTTCTGAAAGTGGTGCAGGGCATTGCTTTTTAATAGGACTATTAAAACCAGAGTCGGATCCATATGATCCTCTGCTAAAACAGTCTCATTAGGTGTTCCTCAAGGAGGAGTTTTGAGTCCTCGTCTTTTCAACATACTGATTAATGATATTATTTTGGCTGATATGCCCTCAATAAAGTTTGCCTTGTACCGGCTCTTTTGGCTCCCGCTTTATTCCAATGACGCTGGAAAAATATAAACCGCGCCGGATCATCATCTATTCCCGCGATGAGATGAAACAGTGGGAAATGGCCAAGGTCTATGGCGATCATCCAGCGGTGCGCTTTTTCATCGGCGACGTGCGGGACCGCGAACGCCTGTACCGTGCGATGGATGGAGTGGACTATGTGGTACACGCCGCAGCCACCAAGATTGTGCCAACAGCGGAATACAACCCGCTTGAATGTGTGAAAACCACTATCAACGGCGTTTGATTTTGGATCTCCGTACATAAATTATTAAAATGAAATTTGTATATTAATTCTTTTTTTGGCTAAAAGGATTTCTCTTAGTCTTTATCAGACGATTTTAAGAAAAAAGGGGTGGGGGAGGAGGCCTAGTTGCCCTCTAATTTTTCAGTTACTTAAAAAGGCAACTAGAGCTTTTAATTTTTAACGGACGTTTTTGCTAGTAAAAATTATATGTAACTTAAGAATTAACTTACGTGATGAACTACTATTTTCGTATATTTTTATTATGTATATGAGTAGCTGTCAGATACACAGTGTCGGAGTCGAGTTCAGGATCTCCAAATTTCACGGTGTCGCGGGCTTTCGTCGGATCAATCAGCTTTGCTCTTTGTTGGGCGTAATCTTTGGAGATCAGCCAGTCCACCGGGACGTCGGCAAACTCCATATCCGCGTAGTACTGGGCTCGATCCTCAAACGCCAGCTTTTTGGCTTCGGCGAACAGGTGCAGATGCTGAGCCGAATTTGGCTGCAGGCTGCTAATATCGAACTGTTCCAGCAGGTTCAGAATCTGGAGTGCGGCCCGTTCCTGCATAATCTGCCGAAATTCAGGACCAACCAAATCATGGCGCCACGAAAGGTAATGGTCAGATAATTCCGCAGCATGAAGGAAATGGCGCACGCAAGCTTCAACATCTTTTTTCCTGGCAAGTAGCTCTACGGCAATATTCAGCTGCACAGACTGGCGGCGGCCAATTTCGCGCAACGACTTCACCACTGCGCCTTGCGCGGCGGTCAGCGGACGCCCCATGGGCGGTGGCGGTTGTGCGTCGCGGCCCCGGGTGTGTTCTGCCACCAGCGGCTTGAGAACACCGTCGAAGCAAAGACTGAATAATAAATTACGAGGAGAAAATCTTAAAGAATTCAAAAAAATAAATCCTAAAAATCCCTAGGAAATCCAGAACAATTCTAAAAATCCCAAACCGCAAACTGAAAATTTTCACCTCTGAAAGACTTCAAAAAGCCCTATTTTATGGGAAGAACCCTATAGAGGAGACAAAGGGATAGCAGGCGCCTAGGTTTTATGGATTTAGTAACAAGAGCATTTGAACATCCTTTATTTCATCCAGGTGTTAACTTGATACGTTCAGTTTAACAAACGAGTTTTTTTACGTCAATGTTTTACTAGAGACTTTGTTGAAAGCATTTTAGAGTACCAAACGCATATATAACCAACTAATAATTCCAAGGGTGTTATTTTCCAATTCCCTTTCCAAAAGTTTGATCTGAAAAGTTTATTTTAACGAGAATATAAATAAATAAGCTATCTCATTCACAAAGCGATGAAATAACATGACAAAACAATTGAACTCAAAACTAATACAGTGCTCTTGTGTCAGAGCGTTTGCTACTAAGAATTTGTCAGTACACTTTAGCTAAAAAAAACTTAATTACTCCGAATGTCTCGGCCTCAGTCTCGGAGCCTTTCTCAACGGAAAAAATGAATTTACAACCGACAATTTAAGACTTTTCAAGACATTACAAACAAAAACAAAGAATACGAACAACTAAAACACAATGAAAAAAATATATTTAAACAATAAAATAAATAAGAAAAACTCCCATTATAAAACAAAACTCCCAGCACTGATGGTAATAACTTTAGAACGCAAAACCAGAGTAAATGTTTATATTGAAACCATGGGTTATGCCCAAATTAATCGTTATCGGCACCAACGACGAATACTGGCCGGTAGACGCCGTCAAGCATTACATCGATGAAATCCCCGGAGAGAATTATATTCATTACGTCCCGAACGCCGGTCACGATTTGGACGGAGGGGAACAAGCCATCGTCGCCTTGAGCGCTTTTTTTGGTCTTACCTTGAAAAAAGAGAAGCATCCGGTTCTCGACTGGAATTTGAGTTCTGAAGAACAGAAAATCAGTTTATCCGTCGTCGCCAGCCCGGATCAACTGGAAGCCGCTTTTTGTAGGCTTTTCCTCCTCAACGCCCCACTCTTTAAGCTAAAGTTTCTTACTTTAACAATAGAGTTAAGAGAAAGAGTAATATATTACGAAATATTAAGAGTAATTACATACGGAGTAAAATAAAAAATTACTTTGTATGTGAAAGGGGTTGCTTCCTCATCAATGCCCCGCTCTTTACTTTAAAGTTTGACTCTTTCTCTTAACTCTACCTTTTAAAACAGTAAGAAACTTTAGCGTAAAGAGCGGGGCGTTGAGGAGAAAAAGCCCCTTCCATATACGCTGATTGACCGAAGTGATCTTTATGCGAAACTGTAGATTCATCTTTCGAGGTTTTGCATTTCTCTTGCGAAACAAACCTGCATTGAAGATTTAATCGCTGGCATTACCCCTAGCTGGCCATAACATTATGTCCATTCGAGTTACTTGTCCTGGTTGCCTGAAGAAGTTTCAGGTGAGCGATCAATTCGCTGGTCAAAAAGGCCCATGCCCGAGCTGCAAAAAAGAGATCACTATTCCAGATCCGGATAAGGATAAGGTGGTTATCCATGATACGGCAGCGGCCCCTTTTTTCAAAATAGTCCGATCAAAAGTATGAGAAAACCATTTAGCCAAAAAAAATCAATATGAAAATTTTGTTTTAATTATTCATGTGCGGTGAGCCAAAATCAAAACATGCATTAATTCAAAAACAGTCAGAAATTAAATAAAAAACAAGTTTTTTAACTGCAAGTAAGGAGCGACATTAAAACTTAAAACGGACAGAAATTTTTCCATTTATGAAATGGATTGTCTCCTCCTCAATGCCCCACTCTTTACGCTAAACTTTAGCGTAGAGAGCGAGTCCCCACCCCCCTGAAACAGCGTCTGCATGGATCCCAATGTGGAAAAAGATCTGTTTTAAATGCTAGCTAATTCTCAATAATGTACTCGAAAACTGTTCACAATATTGCATCAAGTATAATGCACTGAAAGCTATTTTACGATTCTGATGTTCAGGACCATAAATAAAGAATTAATTTCAAAGGTAGATCTCATTTTATTTCAATCCCAATTAAAAAAAAAAAAAAAATCAAATACACAAAAACAGAAGATTTATTTCACAACATAAGGCATTTGAAGAGGTGTGTGCGGCTGCGCTTGCTAGCGCGGATACAGCGGCGGCAATGCGCTGCTGTCCTGCGGGGCGGCGCTCGGTTCCTGCGCTGCCGGCAGGTTGCGAATCGCCTTCCACAGCTCATCGCCTTGCCACTGCTGGCCGGTCTCGCTGTACAGCGCGCCGTTGAGGCCATCGAGTGCGTCCGACAGCGGCACGTAACGCGCCGCCATGTCGGCCAGGGTTTCCGGTTGCTGTCGCGCCCAGGCATCGAGCGCATAACGGGTGGCCTGGGCATCGCCCGCCTGGCGACGCATTCGGTCGTGAATTTCGCGCTCAACGCGGTCGACTTCGAACCGGACTACGTCGTCTTCCACCACGCCTGGAACGACCACTGGAGCCGGGACCGCGAGGGCCCGATCCGCGGCGACGGCTTCCACTTCATGCGGGAGTTCCGCTACCCGGAGATCCCCGACGCCCTGCTGATCCGGGGCAGCCTCGTCTACCGGCACTTCAAGGACCGCTCGGATCCCTCGCCTTCGTGGATGTTCCTCACCGACGCCTTGATGGCGAAGGCGCCTCGCAAGGAGGCATTAGGACCCCCTCGGGCAACCTCCTTCTCCCAATAAAATACGGTGTTCCTCTTTACCCAAGGAATGATTCCTGAATGTTTCGACCTGATGGGACACCCAAGATCACTGCCAATTTTGAAGTGTTCTCTTAAAAAAAAAAAAAAAAAAAAAAAACGGAGCAACAATTAGACTTATCAAGGCGAAAGAAAACCAAGAAATATTTCAAATGAAAACATATATTTAATTACAGTCAAGAAAACGATTATACATATGCATTATATTAAAATGGACGGATAAATTAACGCCACGCTCTTTACGCTAAAGTTTTTTACTGTTTTAAAAAGAAGAATTGAGAGAAAGAACAATACACCTTAACATTCCTTAACATCTCCATGCGAAAAATCTAGTCGGCAAAAAGAAAGCAAGAAATGAAAAAATAATTTCTTATATGGATTCTGGTAAATTTCCCCAGCGTAAAATCTCCCCTGAAGGGCTCATCCCCCCGAAATTTCTCTCCCCGTGAAGAATTCTCTCCATGAAAAATCCCCCGTCAGAAAAATTCCCCCTACTCGAAAAACACAGGCAATGTCTTTTCAGACATGAAAAAAAGTTTTAAAAATGTTTAAGTTCAGTTCAGAATCGCTAAAGTATTATGTAAACTACAAAAATAGTTACGGTACCTGAGCAGTAGTTTAAATGTTTTAATTCAAACTACAAAAACACCTGAAAATGGTTAAACTAGTTTGTTTATTTTGTTAGATAAGATCAACTCGCTACGTGATTAATCTTACTGGTTTGAACGCAACCAGTTATATAATGTCAGTAGGAAGGCCCAAAAAACGAAAATTTGCAATTTTTACAAGTATGGAGGAACCGAATTTGATCTATCGCCTCGGAGTCCAACTCATGTGCGACTGCAATTGCCTTTTGAAACACGACATTGGCATCGTCAGAGCTTATAGGCGCAATCAACTCGGCGAAGCTGGCGAGTGATTCCGATTTTTCCCTCGCACCCATTCTTTGCTTTGCAAGACTGTTAACAGCGTTCGTAGTGCGATCAAGTAGTTCGCCGTGCAGCGAACCAAATGCTGTCAAAGAGGAGAACAGATTTTTAACGCTGGTTTCACCTTGTGGCCAAAAACCTAAGAAGAAAGATGTTTGAAACTTTGGCTTGGGTATGGGAAATACACCTTGCCTACCCAAGAAACTTCCAACTGAATGGCTCTGAAATAAGACTATGGTGAATGAGGAGGCTAGTGAGGCATTAAAATGATAATTCAAATTACCTCTTTTGCACTAGCTCCAGGTACATATTTTGATTCTATCACATGATTTCCAACATTATTCTTGCAATGATTGTCAATATTCTGAGACAGTCTAAATAGCAGTTCAGGATTGACAACTAAATTCTGATTGCTATCAGCCTATTCCTGGACGTTTAAATCAATTTGTATTTTTAGTTATGATAAATTCTGTAATTCATGGGCAATGTAGAGAAATTTGTGGTGTGAATCATTCATTTATACCTATTGTTATAGAAGCTGTAAATTTACAAGATTTGTTATATTAATAAAGCTTTTAAAGTTTTAGCCTTTTAAGCTAAAGAGGTATTAATAATGATTAGAGTATTTCATGTAATAAGATTAAGAATATGGCCTATTATTATAAGAATAGCAGTATTAAGGGGGTTTTTAAGGTTATATTTATCGGAGAAATTATTAATTCGTACAAACGGTCGCCCGCCGCGGGACCGCGATCAAATTTGAGCAATACAGCGCCTTCTTCCTTCAATGCGCGGGGTTTGCCAGTGGCGGTAACTCGATTGCCGCTGGAAACGCAAGATCCCAAAAAGATGGCCGCGATGCCAAGCGTGCAAATGCATATCCTGAGTTTACGTAGTCGATAAAATTTCATGACATGGTTTTAGCATATTTTATTCATGGGACGGCTCGTTGATGTAGTTTTTCATATAAAAAAGTGGATTGTATGCGTAACCTATGATCTAACTCAAGAAACGGACTTCTATATTTGTATATTTTTATTCCGTATATGAGGGGATCCGCCCCCTCGTCAATGCCTCGCTTTTTACACTAAAGTCCGAATTTTGTCTCAATTCTCTAATAATGACCCCTGAATCACAAATACCATAGAATAAATACTTGAAATTACTAAAAATTGATAAGAATAATAAGGATTGTGGAGGAGACGAACCCCCTTATATACATAATAGTTTCTGTTCGTTATAGATTTTAATGCTGCTCCTTACTGTCGGCAACGACAATGTGTCGTCGCCTTCCAACCATCGGAAGACCGCGTCCAGGAACACCGGGTCGTCACCGCCCGGATGCGGCGGCGGCGGCCGGTCGAAGAATCGGGCCTGCCACACCTCGAGGTCGGCGGCGCGGGCTGGGCCAGCAGGCGATATCAGGGTGAGCGATACCAGAATGGCGGCGCAGGCAAGAAGCGCCAATGCGGGCTTGCGCAACCAACGCGTTCCAGGACGCATCCCTACGCGGGGCGTGTCGCCAATGGCTAGCACCAGCCCTTCTATTGTAGGTGAACAGGTTGAGCTTGAATTAGATGCTCAGCAACCAATCTTGGTAGAAAGACAAGGGTTCTGTCAAAGGGTGTCAAGGCATTTGTAGGCTGCTGCCAAACACTTAATCATCTCTTCTAGTAGCCATCTCAAAGGGCCTTGGTGCCTGGATCCAAGTCTATCAGATATGTTGGTGCTTGCTCAATAGATCCTGGTAGGAGTAAGAGTTGACAATGTTAGAAGTGAGTGGATATTGCTGTAAGCCAAAAACTCAGTAGAACCAATGCCATCACCCTGCTACTGTACCGACGCTGGCATTGTTTCGCAACACCTCGCCATAGGACCCAAAGTTCACATTGCCGAGTGTGTCGCCGGTGCCGGCAAGGTTCATACCGCCTCCCTGCAGCGCCTGCACAGCATCAAACAGGTCAGAAGATTTGTCAAAGAAACCAGCAACGCTGACCGCACTTGGTTGTCGGTGATGGAGGTTAGCATTTTCAGTCCAGCGACGCTCGATGGATTTGAGAACCAGGGCTGCAATGGACCCGCTGGAACGCCATTTGCGACGAGACTGGCCATTTTTCTCCATACATCGTAGCCAGTTTGGCCTCCGAACATATTTAGGTCATAATAAGGCAAGATTATAACACCACCATAATACGATCAATAGTATAATTTTTTGGGCCAGCCCGATAAGACAAAAGGAATTAGAAGGAGGAACAATTAGAAGGAAATGTTTAAGGTCACCTGCAACTCTGAATTTTCAGATATCAATTATTCATTTGAGCAAAATTTTTGACCAATCCTTTCAGTGTCATCATGAGACTAGTTTGAATTTAAATTCTGTGTCGAAAGTTATATAAAAACGTAAATGGTAAGTACATCGATATAACAGAAGAAGCAGGCCTACTAAAACCAACTTTTGGTTTAGGACTTTGTGTTAGCGATATAAACAACGATGACTGGATGGATATATATATTGCAAACGATTACTACGTTCCAGACAATATGTATATAAACAATAAGAATGGGACTTTTACTGATCAAATAAAATCTACTACAAATCAGGTTTCATTTTACGGAATGGGAGTGGATATAGCCGATGTTAACAATGATAATCTTAAAGACATTTATGTGTTTGGTTAACGATTTTTGTTCCATTTTGTTTTCTGAAATACCATAAACTCAATAAAAAGGTAAATTGTACCGAAACTATGGATGCTAGAAAAAAAGGGTAGGCTACTTACTTTTCTAAATTTATGTCCCCAATGCAACGTCTTTAGATATCACGCCTAGCGTCTGGGGGCCCAAAGTTTTCTTTTTTTAAAACAAATTTCGATGATATCAATTGGGTTTGTTTGAACGAATCAGCTGACAAAATAAATAATCAAACGGCTTAGATATTGGACATCGTTTGGATCAGCCGCTTGCGCAGGCGCTTGTTCTCGACCTTCACCAGGCCGCGCAGCTGCACGACCGAGCGCCCCTTGTGGATCCCGCCGTGGAGCTTGAGGTCCTCGCCGAAGAGCTTGAAGAACTTCACGTAGTGGATCGTGAATTTCTTGTTGTCGGGCGTGCTCGCGGGCAGCCGGCGGAACTCAGCGGGGGTGATCTCCTCGTAGCCGTCGCGAACCTCGACGTTGTTCGTCTTGTCCTGGCCCCAGGCGGGGGCCACGAACAGCAGGGCGACCAGCGCCGTATGTAATCTGAGCTATTTATCTGCTCATTAGGAGGGATTGGGGGTACAGAAAATTGAAGTGTTTTTGGAATGATATAAATTAGTAACATTAAAATAGTAATTAAAATAGTAACAAACTTTAGCTGTGCTTCAAAAGATACTCAGAAATTCACCTATGACAACCTAGTTTAAATTTTATTGAATTTCTTCTTCATCCCAAATTCTTTTCTAGCCTTTGACATTTTATAATTAACAATTTCTACCATTCACCTTCTGCTAATTATAATATATTCGTATTATTCTATTCACTGTCAATAAAAAGATATCATCCCTATTTTGAATTGTTTTACTTTAATTTTAATGTTGCTCCTTACTTTCAGTTGAAAAAAAAACTTGCTTTTCTTATTTAATTTCTGATCGTTTCTTAAATAATGCCTGGAAATCTGGAGCCCCTGCACAGAGAAACTCCTCCCCACGGGAAAATCCTCTAGACAATTCAATCCTGGTGAAATTTTCTTAACAACTCTGCGCGTAAAATTGAGACGGAAAAGAGAAAGCAAGACATATAGAAAGGATTTTGTGTATGCTCGCATTAAGCCAATCGAAAAAGGCTATGGTCTTTTCAAAGGCCTCGATCCCAAAAAAGACCAATCCTATTTTCTGTATCGTCTTTCTTCATCTTGGCTACACAATATTCTCTTTCCTTTGGGCCATCTTCACAAGACTGAAGTGTGGAAACGTGCGGAAGATATGGGGCTTCCGGTTGAAGAATTACAGGAAAGCCAAGAAATTTGTTTTGTCACGCAGGGGGATTATCGGGAGTTTTTGAAAATTGAGGCTCCACAAGCCACATGCCCAGGGCCAAATATCTTGCCTAAATACAACGTATACATGCAGGAATACCCTAGAGATACTAAAAGCCCTTAAAAATCAAAATATAATCGGGAAAATATGTTTTAAGGCCTTGTTACAAAATTTGTGGAATTTTTGAATAGGCATATTGCACAACATTTCATAGCCATAGATGACATCAGTCACACATTCAGTCACACAACTTATTGCAAAAAAGCTACACTATAAACATGCCAAACATCTTTGTAATAGCATTAGCCGCTATAAAGTTATAGTGTGTCAAAGTGCTGCCTCCAGGCGATCGTGGCAGTAGACGCAGCGCCAGCGGCTCTGCCGCCGGCCCACGACGCGAATCCGACCCATGAACAGACAGTAACGGGTTTGGAGCCCGGGAGTTACTTCCTGTCGTAGGCCGGCTCGAGCAAGTAGCGCGGGCCCCCCTTGGAGCGGCCGCTCTCGCGCAGGACCACGCCGCTGCCGGTGATCCGGGCGACGACGAGCTTGGAGTCGGCGTCGACCTGCAGCGTGTCGTTGATCGAGTAGCTGCGCCCGTCGATGATCGCGATGGACGTCGTTGCAAAAATATTTGAATATATTTTGACAATGGATCAAAGCAATTCAAAAACCTTAAAAAAAACCAAAAGTTTGAAGCTTAGTTGAAATTATTGCTATAAATTGGACTTGATTCAATATTAATGCTTGCGGCTTGAAGAAAAAGTAGAATTAATTCTACAATGTCACAAAAAAGGGAACACCAGGAGGAAACAACAGAGCAACGCAAAACCGCACAGTTAGACGAAAATCAACATGGGCAGCGAAAATCAAAACGTACCAAAAATGAAAAAGATAGCGATCTAATATGGCGCGTAACGACTTACGCGCGCGGGGGTGCTTGGGGTGGCGCGAAGCGCCACCCCAACAGCTAGTAAAGAATACTATCTAGAGGTAAGAACTGATCACAGACCATAACGATTGCCACTTCGTTGATAGTTGCGTAGCAGTAGTATACAAACTACGTATCAGTAGTTGCGTATACAAAATACATGCATGACGTCATAATGCTCAATCCTTAAAATGACGTCAGTGGACGAACATGACGTCAGTCGACAAACAACTTATTATTATATATATACTAGAAGTAAGAATTGTTTTATTAACATGTTTCTTTATGTTCCGGTCAGGCCCAAGGCTTATTCGAAAACAAATTAAAACCCATGGTTAATCTGACTAAGATAACCCTCTTTGCACCAATGCTCGGAATCAAACAGTTCGTGGTAACGAACTGTAGTAAGAAGCGACCAGGCTCAATAGTAAATGAAACTTTAAAAACGGAGTTTTGATACTAATAGATACATGAAAAGGATTGGATTTTTATGCTGATTTTAAATATATAATTTTCATCAAATTTAGTCTTACGCCGCAGGCCACCATGACGCCGGAAACCACGGAGGGGCGCGAAGGCTTCCTGCATGTCACCAACATGAACGGCGGCTCCTCGGAGATGGAGATCAAGCTGATCCTGCGTGACTTCGAACGCGACGGGCTGGCGGCCAAGGGCGATCTCCTGCGCAAGGTCTGCGAGGCGGTGCAGGCGTCCGAGCCGCGGGCGGAGATCACCTGCGAGATCACCCCGCAGTACCGCAATATGCGCTACTGGCTGGAAAACGACATGACCCCGGTCAACCTGGCACTGGAGGGTCAAGGAAGAGATTCAAACAAAAAGATTGTTGCCGAGAAACTAACAAAATTAACTTCTTATGTGGTTAAACTGAAATCTGCTTGAAATGAAGATAAAAGTTGTCAGTAAACACATATGAACAAAACAACCACCACTTGACAAGTTTTTAATAAATTGTGCTTCTGCTAAATGATGAGAAATAACGATCATAACCTATGCTAGTATGCTAGTGGGCGCATAACCTATGCGCCCAAGCATAGACTGTCATGAAAGAGGTTAACCTTTTTTTCTTTTTTTTTTTAAACGATTATATTAGGTATATTAGGTTTATTGTGAGTATATTCTTGGTATATAAGCCCATAATGTATTAGGTGAACACATTCCTGTGGTTTGTATAAAGTCATTTTAGGGCATCAAGTTTTGAAAAATGCCTTTTGTTGTATCTTTATAAAGAAAATATTTAAAAACATGTCCCTCCGCTGATTTTGAAAAATAAGATTTTCTTCATAGAAAAAAAAAAATTCCCAACCACTTTTCGTATCCTTGAAGAACTTGCCCTCTCTTCAACACAAACAGCACATGGCTGTATGAAAAGTGAGTTTCAATTCCTGTTTTCTAGAGTTTCAATCCCGCTTTCACAACTACTCAACATATGATGATCCACTGAAAGAACTCAACTTGAATTGAGTTCTTTGCATTGAGCATTGAACTATGCATTGTAGCATTGAGTTGACATATCGATTTTGATTAAATTGTATGACCTCCCCAAATCATCGTGGTTTATTACCCAGTCTGGAGAGCCCCTCTACTGCGCAAAACAGTGGTGTTAGTCGGGCCCTTAGAAGGGGTATGGCTGATAGCCTATGCAACCATACACAAGCGCCGAGTTATGGGTTTTCAAAACATCATAGCCCACACCTAATCGATCCATGACACCAGCACGCATATTTTCCACCAGCGCGTCTGCATGTTTGCACAGCCGGAACAAGGTTTGTTGATCCTCCGGCTGCTTGAGATCCAGCACAATGCTACGCTTGTTGCGGTTTACGCTTGCGAAATATCCTCCGTAGTCGACTCCAGCAGGCTCCTCGGCAGTTGCGTTGGCATAGTCTGGTGGCAGGGGTGGCATACTACGGCTGCCATTTTGGACGTTTTGTGGGGGAGGGGTTTTTCGCCAGACGTTTCCAAATTGATATCATACATTGAAAAATGGTCTTATAAACATAAAAAGATACTTAGACTATAACATAAGGACTTTTTAAAATTCAACTCAACAATGATAATTTTGCTGTCAGAATCGTTCTTAGCAGCAAAATTTGATATGAACGTAAAGTCAGTCTCCCACACTAAGCACTGCAAAATCCCGGCCTATGACGTGCACAAATTTTGCTTATATCGAGATTTAGGTCCTGGACGTTTGTTGGGTCGTGCGCCGCGGTACCGGCGCCAGGGCCCGACGCGAACTGGGTCGCTCTGATCTCTCTGGCAAGACAGGGACGTCAAACGATCGTCGCGACGCATGGTTTGGCGGTTTCAACGCCGATCTCGCAGCCGTTGTCTGGGTTGGTTATGACGATGACCTGCCGCTCGGTCCGCGTGAGGAGGGTTCGCGCACTGCATTACCGATCTGGATTGAATTTATGCGCATCGCGCTCGACGGCGTTCCCGAGCACCAAATGCCGATGCCGGAAGGTATTGTTTCGGTGGAAGATTTTGAGAAGAGTGGTGTTAGTGGTAGCTGTAATTACAATGACAGGGTTTAAGAGAGGACTAAGCTTTTTTTCACTCCTAAACAAGGGTTAGAGCTCGCTGCACACTGTGAAAAATGCTCACTGCTGAACCATGGGATGACTCCCTATACAACAAGAAAGTTAGCCTGCCAATGGGAAATAAAATTGATGACTAAACTACTCTCTAGATGGAAACTGGATGAGAGAGAAGGGATGGACTGGCTAAAAGGGTTCATCAAGTGGGATGCCAGTCTGTTTTTTCTAGATCTTCTTTTAGAGGTTTTCCAATCAAACACTGAGTGTTGCTGTTTTTTATCAATCCAGTTTTTTTTGAGATTGCACCAGGAGTACATATGCCTAAAGAAAAATCTGATATATTTCCTGAGACTTCTAAAACTAAATTGTAGATTGTATCAAGTATCTCAGGATAATTATTCTTAGGGGTAGAAACCCTTTTTCTTTCTAAAATATTTTGGGAATCATCTAATAGAATTGCTTCAGTTTTTGTTCCACCTAAATCAACACCTAGTTTATACACTTTGATTTGAACTTTGAAGTGCTAGTTTCCTTAAGAGTCAAAAGCAATGGAGGGCAACCAGCCCTTCCCCCTACTTGACAACCTCTTTTCCCCACACCCATCCGACCAAAATTTTGAGGTAGCCATTTTGTTCACAACAGCCCAAAAAACATATAACAATGCCTTCAGGCTGAATACAACCCTTAAGAGCACAGTGGAAACGGTTGTAAGTTATGCTCCAGCCATATAAAGGTTTTGTGGAATGAGTGACCGTGTAAATTTCGAACCGAATCAGCTCATTCAAAGCTGGCGTATGTCTCTTTATTGTCTTCGTAGCAATGCAAGATGGGAGAATTCTGACTGCAGCATTCGATTCTTCGTTCTTTATTTATCTCTGAATTTACGGGATCTATGTAGCAGTCTGAAGCGTCTTCCATTCGAATATCAACGTCTGAGCAGTTGCAACTTAGCTGTCCGTAATTTTACAGAAGTATTCTAATAACTAAATAATACTAAAAAACAAAAACAAAAAAATTCTGCAGTATTTGCCATTTTGAGCCCCCTCCATCATAGAACTCCCCTCCCTAAAAATGAAGCAGTTAAGAAAATAATAAGGCGCAGATATTCAATATTTCAAGGGTTGTATCAATGTCCTATATGTGCTTTTGTTTAAACTTTATGTTTAGCCTGGTATATGCTAAGTTCAGATGCATATGGCTCCTGTAAAGTTTTCTTTAAAGAGTAAAAGAATTTCGGACTTTTAATTGTTTGGGAGTCCTATAATGTTTTATTATTGAAAAGCCCTTCCCTTACCCTACAAATATTTAGTGTTTTCTTATTAACGTCGAAAAATTTGTTAGTCTATTTAACCAAATCTTTAGGTATTAATTATTATCTCTGTATGGGGACAAAAGGGATACCTTGAGTGAACGCAATTTTAAAACTGGGAAACATTTTCTTTTGTGATATTATGTTTTGCCTGGATTGTCACATTGGAACAATCATACAAGAAGATAGAAGGGATTGTTACCAATTCTTTTGAATTAAAATCTATCATGTAAGCGGCTATTATTATTTAAGCGGATATCTATCATTTAAGCGGCTATCTAACATTTAACGGGCTATCTATCATTTAAGCGACTGTCTAGCGACTATTTTTTCGTCAAAGGCACATGGTATAATAAAATTTATCTGAATGATGGTTGAAATCATTGGCTTGGATTGGAGCATAGCCGGAGCCTAATTTGACTTGAATAAAGGAACTTGACTTGAAGAAAAAACTGGTACGAAGGTGCTGTATTCTGGGAATATTGAAATATCATGAGTAAGGGAAATTGTATTTTTAAGATAGTTTAATTCATTTTAAACTTTTTAAACATTTAAACTAACGTTTAATTCATTTATATACTAAACGGTTTATTTTGTTTAGTCCTGATATCACAGACACAACTGCTTCAGTTGAAGGTTCAACTGATTTGATAGGATATGAGATCACCGGCGGCAAATTACTTGGAATTATGCCTGACGTGGATGCAAATTCACTGATCATTTCAATTGATGCCACAGAAGATGGTTCTATCACACTGACAGTTCCTAGATCCGTATTAGATGCAACATTCCCAGAGGGAGGAGATGATGACTTCTTTGTCCTAATTGATGGAGAAGAAACAGATTTTGATGATTCAAAATCAACAACAGACAGAACAGTGTTGCCGGGAATCTGAAACTATTCTTACTGGCAAAAAACTTGTAAAAATTTTAGGTAGCTGAAAATATTCTATGGGACTGTTCGAAAACAGGAAAATAAATCGAAAAATGGCTGCAATCATCTTACAGATTATTGTCTTCCGCTCATGATAGTACCGATTTTGTTCTAAAAGCAACATACTTCACAGAGTACACTTGTGAAAAAGAACTAGCCATTTTCTAAGATTTCTAAGCCATTAGAGAAATAGAGCAAAATCCTAGCAAACATTTGGTAGCATGTCTATGCTTTTTAATGAGCGCCAAGTAAAGAAAAAACCACACGGGATCAGACAACAGAGTCTCTCAAACCCCGTAAAGCATTTTTAAAAGATATAAGAATTATTTATTTAAAAAAAACCTTTGCCTTTTAATGTGTGTCATGTACAAAAACCACATGGAGTCAGACAGCAGAGTCTCTTAAAACCTGTAAAGCTTCTTTAACAGATACAAGAATTAGTTATTTAACAAAATCTTCGCTTTTTAATGTGCGCAAAGTAAAGGAAAAAACACACGGAATCAGGGCACAAGTTCTAGATACATGATTGACATAATCAGACCGGATCTGCTCTCTTTGGGGGAGTTAGGGGGGATTTCTCTACTTTGGTAAGTCCAGTGCTTCTGGACGTGCTAGGACGATGAAAATTGGTATGCGTGCATGGGACCTGCACAAATTGACTTGATAACACTCGTTTTACCGATCTTCCGACCTCCTCACAAGTGCCATATGAGCTGACTCTTGTTTCCTTCGGGATTTTTTTTTCAAGACGCTTTTTCTTCAGGATTTTATTTTCTTTCATTGTGTTCATCAGTTATAAAACGTCTCTGTCAGGCCTATTATGTCAAAAAAAAATTGACTCAATTAGCGTTGTACACACTGTCCATAGCTGTTTCAAGCCCCTGAACCTTATAATTGGCAATTGCTAGCATATTGGGCAATTTCGCGACGGGGATGTCACTGGCTTTCACATACTTGGTTTCTTGAGATGAGCACTTAAATCTAAATGCCCATTTTCATCGAGCGCTTCATTGCAAAGACTGGGAATGTTCAAACTCGATAAGTCAAGATACTGCAACTCTAGTTGTGAACTTTTCCGCATCATGGGTCAGCTCTGAAGCCAGGAAAGGCTCAGCGGCAAAAGTCACTAGCCCGATCCGCGTGCGCTCCATATCCACTGCTTGGGTTAATTCCTGAATCGCATCCTTGGCATGATCGAGTTTCGCGGAGTTATCCGGAGGGTTCACCGCACTGGATGGAGTCACCGGATTTACCATGCTATCGGACTTATCCATCACAATCATCAGATCAAAGCCACCACTGCCCCCTTCACAGACTGTTACCAGCACAGATTTGCTACTGATGCCGCCGATCAACATGAAAATTTCATCTTGATATGAAATTCTGCTAGAACGGTATTGGAGCGCTTTATTAGTACTTGTTGCTCTATTTAAGGTTCTATCTCTGGTTTGGATTGCAGATCAAGATTAAAACTACATCTTTATCTGAAACTCTGCTAGCACGGTACAGAATGTGATTCATTAGTACTTTTTGCTCTACCTTAAGTTCTACATCTGTTTCGGATTGTAGATCAAGATGAAAATTTCATCTTGATCTGAAATTCTGCTAGAACAGTATTGGAGCGCTTTATGCATTTGTAAATATGTTTTAAAAAATTGTAGTGAATTTATTTGCATTGAAGAAACCATGCATTTTATTTTTGTCTTTATTAACGTAGGTATCTATTCAACATATTGAGATTAGGCTTGGTTTTTTGCATTTTGCAAGTGAGAACGGTAATATGCCTTGATTTAAAACCCATTTAAGGTAATTTCTTTGCGGACCGTCATTGTCTGGCAGAACGACACTTCTAAAACAATTAATTCAAAATCGCGGCAAAATCTTTTTAGAAAATCTGAAAAACATCTAGTGGATTGGTACCCAGGACGCTAGCAGTGCCTCAAGTGATGTTTTAGTTTTAATTCGGTATAGAATCTTGAAATACACATTGGACAATAATGAGGGGAAGTATAGTCTCACCTTGACGTAAAACCCGACAAATGATTGGAATAGGAAAACAAGAGCTAAGAGCTCATATGGCAATTGTGACGAGGCGAGAAGAGCTAAGAACCAAGAGATCATATGGTATGAGCTCTAACAAAATTCTATAAATCAATAGATTGATTTAAAAAGAAAATAAGAGGCTTAATGCCGGCAGATATAATTTTCAGTTTTAATTGAATTAAGGAAGTATTTGGAGAATGAATCTCAAATCAAAATTTCAAATCAATGAAGAATTACGTTATTTTAGCCTTGATCAACAAAGTGGTTAGTAAATAATATGCGTAAATTGTCGATTGCCTCCCAGGAGAATAGAATTCTTATAAAAAAGTTATGATTCTGCAAAAGACAAAGAGAAAGGAGGAATTGAATTCACTCTGGAATACCTAAATTCAATTGTATTATAGATTTTCCACCCAATGACTTAGAAATAGTCAACTGGTTAAATTTGAAATTTGATTTCATTCAAAATGGTTATTTCATTAAATTTTTTTCCTGAACTGTCTCATTCCATTCACAAATTTAGGTGAATGGCATCTTTCTTCCCACTCTTCAAGATCCGTACTGGCTTATCGCAAACAGCGAATACACCCTACCAACTGATTGTTAGTGCTTAGAAAGTCACTAGAGTAACTGTTTTTCAGCAGGAGAAATCATCTACTTCAAGATGGGCATACTGGAATAGATTGGTGAACAAACTACTGAATAGATGGACAAGTTTGAAGTTTGATTCTAATTTTACTCCAAAGAAGGAGCGCCAGTGTAGCTGAGAGTTCAATTGCCCTCTTAATTTCCCTTCCCGTTGAACTCTCAGCGTTTCATCATGAGCTTAACCACCGCATACTACAATGATTTTAAAACACTGGTGTTGGTTTTGGTCAACCGAGGCGACTGCACTCGTCTCAGTTGAACTTTGGGGTAGAATTACAATCAAACTTCAAACTTGGTAATTTTTCATTTAATTCATCAATTAAACTGCTCTAACGTTTATGAAGATCTGACGTTAACATACTTCGCAACTCAAAACAACAGCTAGAATTCGACACTTAAATTTTATTACTCACATGTCAAAAACTAGGAATTATAAATGACAAAATTTTAAATTAGGAATAATTTTATGTCAGTCTAGACGTCAAACTAATGTTACAGTGAATCGCAGTCAAAGAACCTACATCTCTTGGAGGTTGAGAATCCGGAGGTTGAGTTTTGTTTCAAAAGGTATGTAGCTTGTCTGGGGCTGGGGAACAGTTAACCATGAAGAACCCCTTTTATTGACAAATATTTAGTAAATCTTCAGCCTCTTTTCAAAGCGTCCATGCTTCAGAGCCATGTTTGACCACTGTCATCACTGTACCTTCCAATATTCTAATCTTGGTTTCCAGACTTTTTGAACACCCTGAACCTTGTCTATTCTACTTTAGCCTACTGTTTTGAAATACGGTCTGTCAGTTGATTACCCATAATAATCCGTAGGCACTTTCTTTGGAAAACATAAAAATATACATCTGCTTTTCGGAGCACCCAGGCTTCAGAACCATATTTCACCACTGTCATCACCTGCCGGCCTACGACCAGTGCATCAAGGCGAGCCACACCTTCAACCTGCTGGACGCACGCGGCGTGATCTCGGTCGCCGAGCGCCAGTCCTACATCGGCCGGGTGCGCGCACTGGCCAAGGCCTGCTGCGAAACCTGGCTGGCGAGCCGGACGCAGGCCGCGGCCTAGCCGGTACGCCTACCTGATCTGAACCGGGCCCAGCGGACACGGCAACCACCGTCATTGCGAGGAGCGCCCGCCGAGATTGGAACGCCGGCGCGACGCGGCAATCCAGCACACGAACTATAGTATTATATTTTCATCAAATTTTGGTGTATGTCATTAGAATTAACCTAAATTCTCTTATTGGGCCTGATGGCAATAGTACGCAAGTACCAGAAATTATAATGTACAATGAACTAGAAGTTAAAAGAATCAGATATTAGACTTAATAAAAAATGAAACCAATCATGAACTTACAATGTGCCAAAATAAAACTGGTATTCAACTCAAACCCGAACCAAACAGAAATTACTAGATATATGAACTGGGAGATCGTCCCCCCTTGGACCCCAATTACATTGTGAATGGCTGCTGCGTTATGTAGTCACCAATCGCGTAATCTGGTAGAATTGGCGACCCTATCAATATCAATGCCTTCTCCAGAGAACCGGTGTCGCGCGAAATTTGTGCCCTTGCGAAAATTGTGCCTATGAGGGTAATGCACATGCCCACGTGAGTTTCGTGTGAGCACAAATTTGTGCCTCCGTGTGTTTCGTTACTTCAGATTGTTTTACGACAATGTTAGTTTTGTCAGTTACAGTTTGCGGTGCAAGTAATCAAAGTAGGGGCTCGATAGATGTTAAAGAATATCGTGGATATTTTCTCATCCCCTTGCAAGCTTTTTAGCTGACTTCTCATGCCATAAGGATACTCTTTTGGTCAAACTGGCGGGAATTTCCATTCCGCAAAATTCCTTTTTTTGGCAACAAGCCATAAATGAAAAGGAGCTACTGCCTATTTTTTCTTCTTCCCTCTATACACCCATAAAAGTGGCAGAAAAATCCCAAGATTTTCTTCAGATACTTTTATCTTTCTAAAAGAAGTCAATTCGTAAAAAGTGTGAGAGGAAAATCTGACACAACCATTACGTATATAAGGGGGTTCGCCCACTCGTCAAGTCCTCGCTCTTTAAAATAAAGCTTGAATTTTATCCCAATTCTTTGAGAATGACCTCTGAATCACAAGGGCCGTAGAATAAATAGTTAAAATTAATAAAAAATACTTCAGCGTAAAGAGCAAGGTACTGTGGAGGAGACGAACCCCCTTATATACGTAATAATTTCTGTTCACTTTAGGTCTTAATGCTGCTATTTACTTCCAGCTGAAAAAACTCTTTTTCTCATTGTTTTTTTTTTTATAATGCCTAGTACTTTCAATTTGTAATCAAATGAGTCTCCTCTGAAGTTTATACAAGCAGCCCTTCTATAAAAACCATATATGCCCCCGGGGCATAACTTACAACACTTACCTCGGGCTATGGGGGCTTGTGTTGATCCCTGATTTTTGTTATTTGGCCTTTAAACTTTTTTGAACAAAATGGCTACCCCAAAATTCTGATCAGATGCATTTGAGGAAAAAGGAGCCTTGGGACTAGTTGCCCTAAGATCACTTTTGACTCTTGAAAAGGGCACTAGAAATTTAGATGATTGCTGCTAGGCATCTGCCAGGAACTTAAAGTGGAGGTGGCCGGCTTCATCGACATTCCTCTGGCCCATGGCCTCTGCGCGGACCAGGACACCGACTTCTGGGTGTTGGATCTGGAACTGCATCGTCTGAGCGCAAGCCAGATACACGTTCTTGACGGGCAATACACTTTGGGTGAAACCCGGCTCTGGGAAGCGCGCGGCAGTAATCACATCGTCGAGGGATGGATGGGGGTGATTGCCGACGAGTTCGTACAACGGGCCCGTTTCGATCCTCTGCATATCGGGTTCCCATTAACCCTTTGATTCAAATATAAGATTCAAGCTAGTCGGTTTTCTCTCCTTTTTTGGCTATGTTTCATAAAGAGGGAGGGGTGAGCCAAAACAATATTTTGTACATTAAGTTCCTCCTCGCCCAACGAATTAAATTGCAAGTTCCAAACAAATGAGGAACAAATGTTTTGGGGCTTTTTTCTACCTCCCCTCCCCACAAGCACACATTTGATTCTACTGACCAGGAAAAGAACCCCTAAATATTTTGAGCTAATCGCGCACCCAAGAATGGAATATCTGGTTTCTCATTTATTACTTCTTGGCGTCTTGTCAGTTCCTCTTTGAAACTGGCGTTATTAAATATAGGTTATTATGAATCAGGGGCGTAATTTGATATGGGCCAGGGAGGCAACTGCTATTCCCAGACCAAAGTTTGCCCCTGGACCCCATTTTTCCTCCACCCCCAAGCTGAAATTTAGTTTCTTCTAAAATCTTTTTAGAACTAAGATAAACCTGCATAATTCATCAAACAGTTCGTGGAAACGAACTGTAGTAAGGAGCGACCCGGCTCTAGCGAGATATTGATGAAGGGAGGAACCCCCTCATCAATGTGTTGGCATTCTCCAACTTATAATTTTAATATAGCGTCTCCTTTCATAGCATGGACTGGCTCCAATTTCACAATTAGTGTGAAATTTAGGTCAATTCCAGAAAAGTTACTAGAGGTTTGTTTCAGAAATAAGTATGCTGGGTGTGATTGAAAAGCAGTTTTTCAACGTTTGGATAGGGAGCTACAAGTGAAGACTCAGTTTATTCCAGTTTGTTCTAACTGTTAGGAATAAATGGGTTAAGGTGATATAAGGTTAGACCATGTTTAAATTTGGCGTTTTCTGGAAAAGCTAAGCTGGAATTGTGAGAAAAATAACCAATTGACACGCACCTTGATCGGCTGGAACATTCGACCATACTTTTTATGTGTAGCTTGATTGGTGAGTTCCCAAGACTCTCCGCCCATTTTTCAGAAAACCTCAAATTTAAACGCACTCTTAATTTTTCCAAACAGCGCTTTAATTGGAAATGGAGGCAGTTTATACCTTATAGATAGATAGATAGGTGTATTTCAAAAACCCATGCATCGATACAATCTTTGCCGGGTCGCAGCGCGCGCGCAATTAATTTTCTCAATCGAGACCTCCAAAGTTATGTTGTCCACGGTTCATGGTGCGGCTACGGACACCTGTAGAAACAAGATGTCTGAAGGGCAATATCGCGGGAGGTTTAGCAAAAGGAAATAACGCTTAGATTAGGCTGAGCGATGTTTCTACCTATGCATGCGGAAAAGTCAAAAGAAGTAGCTCAATAAAAACCAAAGATCAGTAAAGTTTTAAAACGTTGAATTAGTAAGTGTTTTCAATCCCGATCTCTCCACTCTAAGCATTTTCCAAGATTTCCGGTTTCCCCCTCCAGCTCCCCCCAATGTCACCAGATCTGGTCTGAATTTAAAGTGAAAATTTTAAAGCCCAAGATCCTTCTAAAGATCAAATTTCATTAAGATCTGATCACCCGCTCGTAAGTTACAAATACCTCATTTTTTCTAATTTTTCCAGATTACTCCCTCCCAACTCCACCAAAGAGAGCAGATCAGGTCCAGTTATTTCTGTCAAATATCTCTGACTTGTGCTTATTCTTCCCACCTCTTTAATCGTGTGCGTGTGGGTTTTCAGAACCAGATGACATAAGGACATAGGTTCCTGCTGCTTTCTCGTGCCATTCTTGGTTAGCTGATTCGATACGAATAGCTCCTTCAGGACAAATTTCTTGACAGGCCATACAAACTGTACAATCGTGTTCTCTGATTGGTTGTGATTTGTCTGTATAATCTAATCTTTCGTCTTGTTCTGTATTACCAGTACCTTCAAAAGTTTCTCCCATAGCTTGAGCTGCTGGAATATCTCTTTCGGTTCTGTACCATTGGAGGTTGGAGTGATAAATTAAAGAGTTTAAGATATATTGCCATAATCAACTATTGTGTTTTTTGCACAGGGTGTATTGAGGAAAGAGAGAATGGAACCTGGAGAGTCAAGGAAAAAATCTCGGTGAATTGTATAATTATGGCGGTAAATTCCCATTGTAAGAAAGTAGTAAGAAAAATAGGAGTCTTGTTGGTGTCGGTGGTAAGTTTTTCAATGAATAAAAGCCAAGCTTTTGATAATGACTGAATTAACAATTTTTTTGTTTTCCGCAAGTGCCGCTGGGTAGACACACCATACGAACATGGTTACAATTCTTCTCTCTTGCAGCCAAGCGGTTCCAATTCCCTTCAAAAAATATATGTGGTCTTCTCTTCGTTCACAGAATATCTCATCAACCTTAAAGAGAAACTCTTCGAGTGAACACAACCTTAGCCTCCAAGACTTAACACAGCCCCTGTAAACTTCAAGGGCTGAGTCAGTAAAAGAAGTAGTTACTTCGATTGAAGAAATAGTCTCAGCCATGGACAAAACTAACAAATAAAAAAGCCGACAAAAAGATTAACATCGTTGATCGAGTGATTCTGCAGCCAATAGCCATGGATCAGTGGTGACTTTGAATGAACAACCGGATGCCCGCAAACAAACGCACGTATTGGTGCGTCAGCCATCAATGATAGTCCTTTCCCTGAGTTCGGCCAGGAGGGGCAGAAGGGGCAGGCCAACGATGGTAAAGAAATCCCCCTCGATCGCGTCAAACAGGTTTATGCCTTCGCCTTCGATCTGATAGGCGCCGACACTTCCCAGGACAGCTTCGCCGGCGCGTGCCAGATATCTCCCAACATAGGCAATAAGACATCTCAGCAATATCACAAGAACAACTGGGGTATTAAATATGTATTTTAACTGAATCAAAAGAGTGTAAGTGTATCCAGGTTGTCAAAGAGTGTAGATAGAATTCTTTTGGGAAAACTATAAAATTTACTTTCAGGTTAACTTGCGGAGGTATACAAGTAAATTAAGCAATACTCTTCGTGTTAGGATTAAAATTGTTGAACAAGTTTCTCCAACATACAAATAGCAAGCCGAACTATGATTTTTTATAGAAAAAAATTTATTATTTTCTTTTTGGCTCGTCTTCAGCAACCACGAAGGCATTTGTGGCAAAAAATGCAAGTAGAACACCACTACTTTGCTTTTTTTGTAACAAAGAGCATCTAACAAAGACATGTCAGGAAGTGAAAGATGCAAGTTCGCGAATACTTCAGCTGAATAAGGCGAAAAGATGTCATAACTGTCTCAAGATCGGGAATTTTGCAAAGAATTGCCGCAGCAATTTAAGATGCCGATTCTGCAAGGGAAAACATAATACGTTGATATGTCAGCAGTCAGAAATTACTAACGACGAAATGCTTAAGAAACAGAATTATGGAAAGTACAACAAAGAATTATGGGAAGCAGACTGCCAAGAACGCAGTGTATTAAATAACTAACCTAACCACCTCTATATGTTTAATATTTAATTAAAAATTTATTAGCATCGTAGTTTATTTCACGAAAGAATAAACTAATTATATCCGAATACGAGAGAAAAACCGGTTTACTCAGATAAAAAAAGCAAACTTCTTGAGTTTGTTCTGTATAATACGTAAGTACTCAGTGCTTCTTTCTTGGCTTTTTTATTCCAAAGGTAAAAGGCTTTATTGCATCATTTACCTCATAGGGTTGTCGTATCATCACTTAAAATATATACGACTTTATTAATTGCGACTTTATGCATACCTCAATGCTAAGCAACAAAACTTCTTAACCCAAACATTTGATTCAAAGAAGCGTATCTCCATCGAACTTTGAGCAAAATAGAGTACAAATAAAATCTGAATCCAAGTCCAAAAAAAAGTTCAAGAATTTCTAAGGGAAAAAATAATAAAAAAAAATTCGAAGTTAAAAAAAAGGAGGGGCAAAAGTTGGAGGTATATTCGCAAGTTTTACGTAGTTAAAAACATATCTATCTATTTTCACAGGTGGGACACAGGGACACAACTACAATGGCGTGAAACTAATATGGCGCGAAAAAAGCAAAAAAAAAAGAAAAAACCTAAAAAGAAAAAAACTTAAAAAATGAAAAAATAAAAAAGGTAAGAAACTAAAAAGAAAAACAGCTAAAAAAACTAAAAAAGCTGCAAAACAAAAAAGAAAGAAAAACTAAAAAAGAAACTATATCCATGTATATAAAAATAAGTTGTATGTATGCGCCTGATAATAATTGCTTTTTCCTTGTCCTTATCAGGTTCCACAATTCACCTCCTTTTATCGTTCCCCTATGGATGTCCGAGGTGTAATGCGCCTGACATAGGCCATAGCGCGTTGCCACAATAAAGCTGCCCCAGCAGCGGGAATAAACGTCAAAAGAACAAAGGAGCTAAAGGGGTGTTCCCAAAGCAAAGAAAATGCGATTACCACCATAGTGCCTACCGTCATTACGATCCCCATAAATAACCCAGCGCCCATTCTTACAAATGGTTGAAGGCAACGGATATCGATGAAACGCAGTGTGGCGCCGCGCAGCGCGAATGCGTTGGCCGTGGACACGAACGTGAATGACGGCAGGATCACCTCATCGCCGGGGCCCACATCACAAAGCAGCGCGGCCATTTCCAGCGCAGCCGTGCACGAGTTGGTCAGCAGCACACGGCTGGCACCCAGGCGCGTTTGCAAGAACTGCTCGACGCGCTTCGAAAACGGCCCGTCACCTGAAATGTGCAGGTTCTGCACCGATTCCAGGATGTACTCGATCTCGTTGCCGGCGATGTATGCATTTAGGCCATCTAAAAGCTGCCCTTTTGACTAAATGTCAAAAAATGTCAAAGCCGACTAAATATGAAATGGCATTGACTGGTGTGTTTATTTTATTCATAGGTCAAAATATTGACTCCTGTATATTTACCAATGATGGTAGTAAAGAAACACACCTAACAAAACGATTTTACATGATTTGGACGTAATAGGAAACGTTTGCTGATGGTGAAAATAGAAAGAATAAGAAGAGGGCAGAAAGATATGCAAGCTAAACTGTGGTCAAATTTTTATGAATGTGGTTGTGGGAGGGGGGTTAGTTGCCCTTCAATCACTTTCGACCACTAAAAAGGGCACTAGAATGAGGGTACTCTAATCGAATGAGCCTTTTGTGAAGTTTCTACTGCAACTCCTTCGATATGAAGTGCACTGGCCTAAGACCAAAAAAAAAAAAAATAATAATAATACATTGCGCCCACATCATTCTTTACTTAGGTAGCGCTATTGCACTGCCTACTATAAAGGCAATTTTTGTTTTATACTGAAAGCAAGGAGCAACATTAAAACTTAAAACCAACAGAAAAAACCTAAGCTATACATTTATGTGCTATTGTTAAACTTATTCAAGATTAATGTTCCAATCATTTTATTTACTTTCCTAGCAAAATATCTTTAGAAAGACAAGTTATCCTATTTTATGATATTTGCCCCTTAAATGTATCTATAGAATGCTTATTCTCTTTTGATCCTGTAAATATCTCTTTTATTGCCTAGTTTTATTTTGTAAAGCACAAATATAAAAATCGATTTTTTTTTACGTTAGGATGAAAATCTCTCAGACTTAATGCCTTTGTATGTCATAGGGGCCATACGGAATGCAGGTCGTCCCGAAATTGGGTTAGAGTAGGTCGTAAGAAGAGAAATTGGGACTCCTTGGAAGGTTGTAAAGAGGGAGGCTCTGAATAGATTTTAATGGATTAGGGGGTGCGTAGCTCTGGCTGCCTAAGGCCAACACATCTGCGGGAAATGTAGAAAAAATTATGTAAAATGTTTCTTTTTTTAGCCTTCTGAATAGCTGTGTATATTTAATTTTACTGACCCTCATAAATGTGTAAATACAACACAGTTGGTGTAATCACTAGAATTATCTATAAAAAATGTTGATCAATAAGAAACAATTATTGTATACAAGACAGTATGGTAGCGGGATTGGTAGTTTCTTTAAAAATATCGCCAATTTTCAATAATTGAAGACGTCTATAAAAACATAAAAGACGAAGCTCGTTTCGTGCATAACCCTATGATTAAAGACCTATATAATTAAAAATATAGATTAATACTGGAATATTTTAACAATAGAGCAATTGAATAGGGAAAAGATTGGATAGATTATAAATAAAGAAAGTTAAATGATATGAGATCTCTGTTGAAACTTATATATTTTAAATCAGCAATAAAATGCAATTCTTTTGATGTAAGTATTGGTATCAAAATTCCATTTTTTAGAGTATCGGTTACTATTGAGCCGGGTCGCTCCTTACTACAGTTCGTTACCACGAACTGTTTGAAAGATGGTAAGGCAAGGTGATGCTCGGAAAGGGAAGTAGGGTGGAGGGTGTTTGAGAGTGGAGGTGTCAGGTTTATTTTGGCAAAAGACGGATGGAGGCCAGAACCAGTTATCAAACTCTTGGACGCACGGAGAGGACATTTTTAAGGGTATATTATATATGTATAAATATATAGGTAACTTTAGGTAATTTATCAAAAGTTAAAAAATGCTAGATTAACATATTTAAGACATATTAAAATAGGAATCTGGAAAATTTAAAAATTTAATGTAAACGTTTAAAAATACTACCGGATATAAAAATCCAGGTCTAACAGTTTAATCCAAAGAATTAGTTACTAAAATATTTGATAAGCAAGAATCACAATTTGAAAAATAACTGAAAGGAGAATTAAACGAATTAAAAGAAAATAAAGATATTTACTATGGCTTTTCCTTCTTCCTTTTTTTGAATGAGGCTTTAATTTGAATCTAAAACTATAAGTTAGACCTCGTATAATTTTAGGCACTGTGGAAAGTGGTTTTAGTGGCCTAGTACTGTTACGAGGAGCCATATTTTCTTTCTCCCCTCTCTGTTTTTCTTTCCTTTTCTCCCTTCTTTCTTTTTTCTTCCTATTTTGAACGATATTTTGATCAAAATCTGAAATTAAAAGTAAGAATTAGTATAATTTTAGATACTGTGAAAAGTGGTTATACTGGTCGGAGGGGACAGCTACCTCCTACCCTCTCTCATTTCACTTTTGCTAATCTGCGTATATTCCTTAATTTGTCGGATTTACTATCCTATTGAAAAGTAATTTATTCACAAGTAAAGATTTGGGTTTAATAGATAATTTGGGTTTAATTTTTCAGTTTTCTGTCAACAGCAGTACTTTCAAGAGCGTCCCCAAAATACCAATGTCAAAGAAGGTGAAAGGGCAGTCCTACGATGTAAAATTGCCAATCAACAAGGCCGAGTTCAGTGGGTAAAAAATGGATTTGCGCATTGGTATCCCGGATCATTGCTTTTCCTGAGGCCAAAATAATTTCAATCATTTAAAGAATATGAAAATTGGAACTTGGAATGTTAAGACGTTAAAAAATGACTATCGTATTGAAATTTTGACTGACGAATTCTGACGATTCGAAATGGACTTATTAGGAGTTTCAGAAACTCATATCCCATGGGTAGGAAGCATGAAATTAGGTGATATAGAATTTTTTTACTTAGTCAGGAAGGATGGAGTACATAGACAGGGACTAGGGCTCATAATGAATAAGGAACATTACCATCACCTGTCACCAGTTAAATCCTGGGCAAAGGGTGTCAAGATTGTTATGATACGCCAGGTTGTTTACTCGAGCTCCGAGAGGTTCTGGCAATGCTGTTTCTGCTTTTTTTCCACGCTTTGTTGAAGGCTGGTGCGCTGAATACTCAAGATACCGCTTTTGAAGCTTTGGGTAAAAACGAGGCGGTGGTGGCTGAGGTCACCTTGGGCGCTTATGCGGTACCCTTGATTTTTCCCAAAGTCATCGCCCATTGTGAACCCTTGGATCCTGAATGTCTACGATTAATAAAAAAAAATAAAAAAAATCCTTCCAAAAACGATTTTTTTTTAAATAAATTAAACATAAGATCAGAACAAATGAAACCTGCAATAACTCAAACTCAAAACGACAAGAAATTACTATTAAAGAATAAACAAAACCCAAAACAATTAGATATTAAATAAACGATCATAGCAGAAAACCTACAGCAGGTACTAATACAAATGAATAAATAAATTATAAAACGAGTAAAGCTTAGATTGGATAAGCAAGTCAAGCTTAAAACGAACAAAAATCTGCCCAAGTCGCTTTAATAATTCTGGGCTTGGTCTGCTTTGACGAGCGTTTTCAGGCTGAAAAACCTCTTCCTAGCTAATGTATCTACTATAGGTTGACTCATCGTAGAAGCCCAATATTTGTAGGCATAACTATATAATGAGTCAGAGGTAATAGGTTTGGAGCTGTCTGTGTACGATTTCAACTCTTGTTGATAGAAGATCATCGCAAAGTGTTGAAAACCATGTTGTAACCAAGATGGGCCCAGGATTGCACAAAACCTCCATTTATACTGGAGGTACGTAAATACCTCGCTCATTATGCTAAAGTATTTTTAGAACTCCTCATATGCGTAATAGTCTCTGTTCTTTCTAAGTTTTATGCTACTCCTTACTTTCAATTGAAATTTGTTTTTCTTGTTTATATTTTCATTGTTTTTTTAATAGTAATGCTACAAAATCTTGCACCCTTTTCATTGAATTTCTCTTCCCTCTTGAAATATTCCTCCGAGGAAAGGTCCTCCCACATAGCCCCCTCAACTCAACCCCACACCCAAACCAAAAAAATCCCCCTGAAAACGTCGGACCGGGTGTTTGGAATCAAGGAACGAATCCTGGTCGACGGCTCGGTGGACATGCCGGTGGATGAGGACAGCGTGCTGGAAGCGATCCAGGGCGTGCGCGCGGTCGGCGGCGAGGCGGTGGTCGTGGCGCTGCTGCATGCCTACCGCAACCCCGAGCATGAGCGTTGGGTCGCCGGGATCATCCGGTCCGAGGCGCCCGAGCTTGATGTCATTCTGGCGAGCGAGGTATGGCCCGTCATCCGCGAGTATGAGCGCACCGTGACCGCCGTGGTCGCGGGTTATGAGAGCTTTTACTAGATGGCGCAGTAGTTGCCTCTAGTTTTGTTGTAATGTCAGTAGAAATATTTTCGCTGAAATTTTGTATTTCTTGTATAGCTTAACATCATCCATAGGGCATTTGTTTTGAATTTCAACTTCAATGTGTGTAATTCTTTGAATGATAGGATCTAGTTCCTTCTTTAATTTGAACTTGAATTCTTCTTTAAATTGATCGAAAAAGCTACTCATCTCAGTACGAATAATTAATTTTTAAGGTTAAACCTTAACAATTACATACGAGTTTTCTGCTGAATGAAAAGAAAAACTGGATATTAATCCTGACAATTTTTAAATTTAGGCACAAGCGACGTCACCGATGCACAAAAATATAGTCGGCGCAAGGATTTAATTTATTTATTTTTTTTTTTTAAACGAAGGTGGAGAAAGTTATTTTTCAAAATTTAGGACGGGAAGGCTGTCGATTTTTTCCGATTCTCTTAAATGACGATACGGGAATTTTATTCTTTTTAAATATATGGAAATTCGATTGTGAACTCCCTCCCAATCAACGTGATTATTCAGAGGGTATTCTACAGCAAAAGCGAATATAATGCATATAAAAGACTACAAAGTGAATGAAATGCATTACTGAAATATATTGAAGACAATCTGAATCTAAAACAAATGTAAAAACAAAAGAGTGAGTTTATTACCATTCTATATTTGAAAACTTTTTTGTTGTTGGATATTTTACTGGCGATGAAAAGGTAGAAAGAATCGTCATTATTTGGCTTTTGTAGTCTATAATCGGCAGTGAGATCACCAGGAATAAAAATGAATATTGGCGAATATTCTCTCAAAGAATACAATTCTAAATGCTCATTTTATGACTAAAAAGTTCAGGGGTATCAGTTATAGTATAATATGCCCCGGTTGAACCGAGTGACAGAGATACTAAAGATTCAGATGAATTTTACTTACAGTTACAGGAGCAAATAGATAGGCCCCAGGTAGAAGTATGGTGTTTTTACTAGGAGATTTTAACGCTCAGGTCAGTAGAAATAAAGATAGATGGTATCCTAGCCTAGGTAATTTTACCGTAGGAAAAGAAAACAATTAATGGCAACAGAATTTTACAATTTTGTAGGAGCGATCGAAATCGTCAAAAGTATTGACGCTGAATTCCGTATTTGTCAAATCGTTTTGACTTTGTATGCGTAAACCGGCGCCTGAACTGATTTTTAGGAAATAATAGTTGGCGTCGTCATAAATGTTTTTTTCCATTTCGAAGATCTGATCGTCTTCATTAAAATACCAACGGTCGGGGCCCTCGGCGTAAAAAAGGAGATAATCGGCGCCGTCGAAACGCCCGTCGGCTTCGCCGGAAATAAAAATGTGATTTTCCTCCAGGTCGTCAATCCGGTCGTCGGCTTGATTTGAATTTGCTTGGGAAACCAAGGAAGCGCTTTATAGCGCTTTGTGGTATTCATCACTATTTTACATGCAAATAAGTGTATTTCCAAAACACAAAATCGTGTTGTTTCTTAAATGTCGATAGGCATACTTGCAAAACGGATCAGTCTGTATACTATATATCTGTATACTACACTCGATCAGTAGTTTAAATGTAGGCATTATTTATGTAAGATAATATCTATCGCATTCTTTGATTTCAAGAGCTTTAAACTAAATGTTAATCGAACCATTTAGACAACCGCCAACGACCGTGATATGCGGCATCGCCGCCCGTATCTCAGCGATTTCCCGACCGAGCTCAACCGGGTTCCCCTCATCCAGAACCTCAGAATTGTCGAGCTCTTCGTGGCTGCACTTCGAGGCGTTTGCACGAATGCCGCGCAACCTCTCAACCCAGTCACCAGAAGCAGCAAGCATGGCCGCAAAGTGTGTCGGGTGCGCACAGTTAATCATATAGTACGCAGGGTAGGCACCGGTCTTCGCGTCAACTTCCCCGATTGCGTCCTTCAGCGTCTCGTAAGCGCAACCAGCAACAGTAGTCGCCTGCCATTGACGATACCGTGTAAGCCTTGGTTCAGCCTGTGGATGGTGCGGCCCAGAAACGCATGCGCGCGAGTGCTGCGATCAAACCACGGCAATTTGTCCGGCTTAGCCCGGCTAAGGACTAGTAAGACTCCTAGAATGGCTCCGAAAGCGGCACCGGTACTCAATGCACCATCACGGAGCCACTCGGGAAGCGGAGCTACGACCAGAACAGCGCTGATCAACATGACTAGTAACAGGCCATCTCAGACGTAGATCGGTTCGTCTTTTTTCGCTGTGGTGGATTCTTGCGGGATCCCTTGCCGGCTTGGTGGGCGCTTCGCAATCACTGCGCGCTGCCGACCGGCCAGAGCTGCAAACCTATGTCTACAAAAAAGTCGGCGATTTGGAAATCAAAGCCGACGTCTATCAATACGCCGATGACAAAGTCCGTCCAGCGGTCGTCTGGATTCACGGCGGAGCGCTGATCAATGGACACCGTGCGAGTGTCAGCGGTCGAGTGCGGCGGATGGCCGAACAGAACGGCTATGTGTTCCCTAACTTCAATTTTGAAGCTCGAAGTTTTCAAGTTCACTTAATCACAGCCTTAATATAATTTCTAATTAAAAAAGTTTTTTCTGTTAATATTTTTACTACAGATTTTCGAGTAAGTAAAGAGAGGTAATAAATTTGGGTAGCTTCTGATCTTCTGCATGGCTGAAGCTATTTAAGACCTTTCGAAAATAGTTCATTGATGTTTAAACACGTTGAGATATTATACATAAATTAATCAAAGGAGATTTTGGATGTCATAAGTTTTTTAAAGAGAAGTAAATGTTCGCGACCGTAAGCGTCCTATCCTGTAGTCGAGCCGAGAGCAGGAGCCGTCGTGACCGAGCTCGCCGCCACGATCCGCCCCGCCCGCCCGCGCGACGCCGCGGCGATAGCCAGGGTGCACGTGGAGACCTGGCAGGCGGCCTATCCCGGTCTAGTCCCCGACACTTATCTGATTGCCATGAGCGAGGCGCGTCAGCGGGCCAACTGGCGGCACTGGCTGGTCCGGCGCGCCGATTCGGTGCTGGTTGCCGAGGCGCCGGCCCCGGCCCCGACTTCAAGCAAAGGGATTATTTTGCATTTCTAGTTACATATATTCAAAGTTTTCGGAAGATTTTAGTTTTAACAAGGTACGACATTGGCAGCCTTTTTAATGAGCGTATTTGTGAAGAATGGGCCAACTGGAAAAATTTTGGGTTCTTTCCGTTGAGGCACATGGGTCAAGCCCTGATGGATACACAATTTTACCTTTTGAATATTCTGAGCCAAAGGATTTAACCGAAACCAATTGATGTCCGTAAACCCGGCATCAATTGGCCGAGGACGTAAACCCGGGGACGAAAGGTTAGTTGATGACTCCTCTAGAAAAGTACGAAAAGCTTACCGTATGCTGGATGTTGCAAATCTTCCTATAGCCGACACATTCTGTTCCAGCTGTTTTTGGTGATGGTTACACCATATGTACTAGCGCTCCCTCCATCTTTGGCTCTTTTATCTTGTAAGAAGTTTTTATATTGAACATTTAATTTGTTTTTGTTTTCTTCTTTATGTTACTCCCCAAGTGATCCTATTATTAAACTTTCTGATATACAAGAAAAAAGTAGCATTATACATTTGCTGATTATACTAGGTTGCAAGCTACCGCTGCAGCGCTGATAAAAATTAAAAACCCATAACATATTTTTCACTATTTTTAGCTCTTTTCTGGTGCAAAATTTGTAGCATATGTAGATAATATTACTTTCTTGAATTATTACAGCCGACCTGTTGAAAGAAAGCCAAAATTTATGACTGGTGCATTTTCCTTGCTTTTAAATTCACACTTGTGCTTAATTGGAAAACTGAAATGGCATGAAATTGGTTTGAAAACCCTATGACGACGTTAATTCGGAAAAGGGGTCACTTGAGAGTAAATAGTTGAAATTACTAAAAATACTTTAGCATAAAAAGTGATGTATTTATCTCATCATTGTATTTTTAGAGCCCCTCATATGCGTAATAATCTCCGTTCGTTTTAAGTTTCAATGCTACTCCTTACTTTTAATTGAAAAAACTTTTCCATGTTTAGTTTTTCATTGTTTTAGAAAATCCTGCGCCTTTTTCATTGAATTTCTCTCCCCCCATGACATATTTCCCCAAGAAAAGATCCTCCCACATAGCCTCCTCCCCTCAGCCCCAACCCCAAAAAATTTCTGTTCGTTTTAAGTTTTAATGTCGCTCCTTACTTTCATTTACAAAAAAAACTTGTTTTTTTATTTAATTAATGAGAAAGAGAGATCACGTCAGGGACGCAGAAATGGGTCTGATTTTGGATGGAATCCTTTCATGGGGAGAGGAGGCTCAACAATGGGAGGGATTTTTTTTTTATTAGTTTACCCAAAGATCCTCTGTGATACAGCATTTTTTAAGAGAACTTTGAACTCTATTTCCGTGTATGATTCTCCTTTTCATTTTTTTGTCTGAAGTTTGATGCGATTGAATGTTTTTTTTTAGGCTGGTGGAGATGGCAGCACAAATACGTTTTGCCAAGAAAAGGTGGAATTGCACCATATATTCAACTTATAGTCGGCTGTTCTATTTTCTTCTATGCCATTAATTATGGAAAAATGGGTAATTAGTGACTTATCTCTTTTTAACTAAGGGAAAAAGTTGTCTTAAGGATATTAACAGTGAATGTTAAATTCTGAATTATCTATCAAACTGATGTTTCTTAACATGAGAGAAGAAGAATCAAGTTCAAAATTTGAGTACATTCGCAGTGAAATAACAGTTCTGCTGCTGCTGATGATGATGATGATGGTGATGATGATGATGGTGGTGATGCCGATGATGATGATGCTGCTAAACGTTCAGCTGAAGTGATGACGATAATGATGATAATGATGATAATGATGATGATAGTGAAGATGATTATGATGATAATGATGATAATGATAATGATAGTGATTATAATGTTGTTGATGATCGTGATGATCATGTTAATGATGATGGTGGTGGTGGTGGTGGTGGTGATCATGATCATCACCATCAACCGCGTTTTTCTGCCTCGCTCTGCCTCATGAGCATTAGCGCCGCAGCGCCATCGGATATCGAGCTCGAATTGGCTGGCGTTACCGTCCCGCCTTTGCGAAAGGCCGGTCGTAGTTGCGGGATTTTTTCAGGGTCGGCGCTGAACGGTTGCTCATCTTGCTTGACGACGCTATTCCCCTTGCGTGTTTCAACGGTGACCGACACAACCTCTTTCTCAAAAGATCCGTCTTCATTGGCGAGTTTCGCACGCGCCAGAGACTCGATTGCAAAAGCATCCTGCGTCTTACTGTGCCTATATGTTTGATAATGTGTTTGGTTGTCCCCGTGTATGTTTTTGTGTGTTTGTGTGCCTTAATCTGCTTGTTTGTATGTGTTTTTGTCTCTTTCTCTGTGCCTCTGTGTCTGATCGCATGTTTGCTTGTCCCAGCGTCTGTCTTTGAGTGTGTATGTGTCTTATTCTGTGTGTTTGTGGACGTTTTTGTCTCTTTCTCTCTCACTGGGCCTTTGTATTCGAGCGAGTGTTTGCTTGCTTCTGTGTCTGTCTTTTTATGTTTGTATGTCTTTGTAAGTAGTGATGCCTCAATTGGTTTAAAGAGATCCCAACCCCTTTGGATCTTGATCGCACCACTTTTTTTTAGAAACTTCTTCAAGATGCAGGTGGTTCTTACGTAATGGGGTTTATTGTTTAGGATGTTACGTAATAGGGATTGTTTACTTTTGTATGTTGCGTAATAGGGTTTGTTTACTTATGTAAATGAATACAGGTGCTTGTTACAGAACAGGGTTTCTTTACTTTAGTTGTTACGTAATAGGCTTTGCTTACTTTGGGTTGTTGCACAACAGGGTAACAAACTGTAGGAAGGAGCGACCCGGCTAAATAGTGAACGAAACTCTAAAAAACAGAACTTTGATGCTAAAAGATATATCAAAAGAATCGGATTTTTATGCTGATTTCAAATATATAAATATCATCAAGTCTAATATTTGTTATCAAAAGTTACGACCCTGAGAAAATTTACCTTATTTTGGAAAATAGGGGAAAACACCCCCTAAAAGTCGTATGATCTTAACGAAAATAACACCATCGCATTCAGAGTATCAGAGAACCCTATAGTAAAAATGTCTGTTCTTCTTTACCAATAAAAAGACAGTTTAAATCAAAGTCAAACATAAATTAGTCTTAGGAACTCTTTGAAAAAAAAGTTTTAAAAAAAAAAGACAAGAGCTACATTCAACCAAAAACAGAAATAAAGTCAAATAGATTTCAAAACTTACACTTTCCTGAAAACAATCCTTATTTCGAGCTGAGTATTTCTATTTCATAATAATGATGAAGTGGGCTATAAGGATTGTTCTTTTCTTTGAAAAAAAGAAAAATAGACTAATATCTATTAATAAATGAAAGACTGCTAACAGCGCTGCAGGGTGACCTTGAGGTATAGTGCCCCTCGGGTAAATCATAGCCTAGTAAACCTCACAGCATTTGTACTAGATCCTGACTAACTAATAATTATTGTGGGTTTGGTCTGTTTTGGTGGTGTTGCTTGGGAGAGAGCATCGCCAAGTGTGGGAAACCATGTTCTTATCAAGATGGACCTGGAATTCCACGTAGCCTCCGAGCTACGTTTCGGGAGAAACTCCTCCTATCTTCAGGCTGCTAGAACTAAATTATTTTGCTATTTTATGCCTACGAGAAGGTGATCGCCATCCGTGCCGTGGAGAGCATCGACGCGATCACGGCCGACTGGGCCGACCTGCCGCGCGAGGTGCTCGGACGCATCAGCAACCGCATCATCAACGAGGTCCGCGGCGTGAATCGCGTCGTGTACGACATCAGCACGAAGCCTCCGGCTACCATCGAGTGGGAGTAGTCCCGCAGCGGGAGAGGCCCCGGTGACCATCGTGCTCGAGCCCCCGACGATCGATGACGTCCGCCAGGCCGCCCTGCGCATCGAGGACGAGGCGCACTATATAATTTCTTACAGGCTTAAAGTGGTTTGAAAGTTATCTCACAGGGAGATCCCTCAAAGCAGTGTTGAATGTTGTGCGCTCAGCAGAATTTCCGGTGACGTGTGGAGTACCACAAGGATCAGTGCTGGGTTCGCTGCTTAACCTTATCTATGTTGATATCTTGCGTCTTTATTTGCAAGATGTGTGTCTTATCTTGTTTGCTGATGATACTGTTTTAATTGAGTTTGCCTAATCTGTGAAGGACCTGGTGATAAAAACAAATCTCGCATTGGAAAGCCCTCTGTGACCTTTCTGGCAAATATACAAAATTCCACATTTTTGCAGATGGGAACCTGGAACCTCTACAGTAGGTTTCTCTGATCTGTTGAGATTGATGGTGCGATTTTCATTAAGGTATCTTGACTCTTTGGGTGGTTTGCCCCCTTTTTTCGAAAATAAGGCAAATTGTGATTTCGAAAATCACAAAAACATCCTAGGCTAATAGCTTTTGATGGGTATGTTTGGGATCAGGATAAAATCAAATTCTTTTGATGCATCTTTTGTAATCAAAATTCTATTGGAAAACAGAAATCTTGGAAACCGGAAATCTTGGAAAACGCTTAGAGTGAAGAGATCGGGATGAAACTTGATGGGTAGAATAAGCACAAGTCATAGATACGTTATTGACATAATTGGAACGGATCCGTTCTCTTTGGGGGAGCTGGGGTTGTTAATTTAAAAAAATTAGAAAAAGTGAGGTATTTTAACGTAAGAACAAGTTATAGGATCTTAGCGAAATTTGATATTTAGAAGGATATCGTGTCTCAAAGCTCTTATTTTAAATCCCGACTGGATTCGGTCGCTTGGCACCCTTCAGGATCTGAAATGGGGGCAGTAGTTTGCTAATCTCAGGTCCCAAAGGCATCTAAAGTCAGGATAGCAGCTTCGTAATAGCAGGATAGCAGCCCAGTATCCTGGGAAATCTGACAAATTGCATTTCATTTCTGACATTTTTTTCTTTTTTTTTTATTTGTAGCCTATTCAAGCAGTTATACTAATTCATGAGTTTTAACTAGGGCAAGGATTTATTTCGTTTTTTTATTTCGATACGAAAATATTTTTCAATCAATACTCTGAAAATAGTAAAGTGTAAATTATTTTCTGGTCTTCCGAAAGTATTTTTTTTAAATTTGATCAACTTGGTGAAAGACCTGAGAGCTAAGCCATGGCTAACTAGAGTCTGATAGATAGTCCGTATGATAGATAGTCCGTCTGATAAATAGAGTCAAAGATAGATAGTCTGTGTAAGAGGCAAAGCAACCATAACTTTTTCTAAGTTATATAAATATAATGATATCACTTGTAGAAAATAGTCTATAATCCATCCTCGGGCAGAACTAAGGTAGATAGGCATCGGGTAAGAGCGAACTGAGTCTCCATGGCCTTGGCTGAAGACTTAAAGAGACTGCCAATTGACTTAAGAGTCAAGGCTCAGGCTGAAATGTTTGGAGTGCTTGCTAAGTACACAGAGATGGCAATAAATAGGGTTCCAGTACCTGAAGTCATTGTGAAGACTTTTAATATTCATGATTACTGCTGACAACCAGGTTCGCACAGCCAAAATAAAAAGCAACATGGACATGGAGGAACTAAATAATGATCCTCTCCTATTGCGGGTTTCAATTCCAGAAGATATGTCCAATGTACGATGGATGAAAGTTTGCCTCTTGATCAGGGGTTTGCGGTTTCGATCACGCCTTTGGCAAGGCAAGCTGTCTATATTGGTCTTGTCGAATCAAGACAATAATTATAATTTCTTGACCCACCCTCCTATCAATTGCAGTTAAAAGAAAAACACTACAAGTATATTTCCACATATAAAAACCAAGAAACTAAAAAAGAACAAAACACCTTAGATTCCTGACAACCTAACCTTGCACCAACTGGGATCGAACCTCAACCCGAAACTTTCAAGGAATGCCTCGGAATTGCCCTGAAAACGTTTTTCGACCACTGCGCATTAGAAGTTTAGAACAGTTTCTTACTCTAACCACTATGAAAAATAGTATTTTTTGTATATTCCTTGAAAAAGTCCTTTCAGATATTTTCTTCATTGTTCTTCAGTTGGGTTGTCCAGGGATTATTGCGTGAAATAAATGGTTATAAAAAGTCGGGGGAGGGCTCAAGTTTTGAGCATGTGACTTTTTTAAGCAAGCATTTTTACCCAGCCAGACCTTACTAGTACTGCCAAGTGCAATGTACGCATAGAAGAAGCAATTGTAGTAATAGCAACAGAAGTAGTAGGAGTTGTAGTAGTGATAGTAGTAGTAGCAGTAGTAGTAGTAGTAGTAGTAGTAGTAGTAGCAGAAGTTATTGTAGTAATAGCAACACAAGTAGTAGTGGTAGTTATAGTAGTAGTAAATGTAGAAATAGTAGTTGCTGTTGTTGTTGTTGTTGTTGTAGCAGTAGTAGTATTAGAAGGTGTAGTAGTAGTAGTGGTAGTAGTAGTATATATAGTAGTAGAAGTAATTGTAGTAATAGCAACAAATTAATTCACCTAGAAAAAATGATAGTAAAAAAAATAATAATAAATTTGAAAAGCAAGATCAAACTGAGTTAGAAATAATGAAAATGAGAATGTGCCATGAGGAGAAAGGAAGATAAAACTGTCTTTTAAAAAAGCTGTCATAAATGATACATAAACTCGAATTAAACTGGGGGGGTCTGTATTCAAATGTGGTGTTCAAATAAACTTTCAAATGGGGATAAATCCATTTATTTAGACAGTAAAAAAAGTCAGTAGAAATACTATTAAACTAGCATATTTCACAATAAAGAGCATTAGATGACAGCAAGTTCTAAGTTTTCTTTCCCCTGAATGATGCTGATTCAAAAGAGTTCAGCACATCTATAGAAAAGATGTTGGCTCAGGGTCAAGACGCTCAGCCTGTGACGATCTAACTAGCAAATTACCAATCCTAACATAATCAACACTGAGAGAAGGTGTAACCAGCATTAAATTTTTTTTTAACTAAAGCGTACATAAAGCATGAGTGTCGACGCCAAATGTCACTGCCAATGCCTGATGCTGCCTGAGTTATCCAGACTCGAAGAGATGTATGAATCTTTGCACCGTTTTTTTAGGGGAATGTAGGGAGTTGAGGGAGTTGTGCTTGAAACATTTGGTAGAGAGGTCGAGGTGAGAGATTAGATTTTTGAAATATTGAGAATTTGGTGTTAACTAAATATAAATAATATTGGAAAGTTCGTCCGGGTAGGTAAGAAGTATCGTGTTGATTTTCTTAAATCATTAGTTTTAGTGTTTTTCAGTCTATGTTTTGTTGCTATATTTTTTCGCTTGTTTTGTGCATGTCACCATGGCCCAATTGCGGAATATGGCAAAATTTAAAGCCATTGAAGATGAACCAATAAAATAGCTTAATGTTTACTCTACTGCGTTGAAGTTCCTAGCAAAATACCGCCGCAAATCAACTAGAGTTATCCTCCTCCCTCCCCCCAAAAAAATAACAAAGATTAAACTGAGAAAAAATAGTACCTGAAAATAACTGGCCTCATTCCTTAACAGAATATTAAGCTCACACTTATAATCGTACCGTATCAATCTAACAATGCTATAGAAAAATACTACCAGTTTTTAAAGTTAATATTTCTAATATAATATATGATATAGGAAATTTATAAAAGTGGAAATTTATAGTGGAAATTGAATTCTTTTTAGAATTAGAGACATATGAATTGGGAATTTATCAAGATTCAGGTGAAACAGGGACACTATTATAAACTCACGAGTAATATACTAGAGTCTGAAATGGTTAACAATGATAGATGGTAATAAGCTTACCTAAGCTATGGATGTCAGGTGATTGAATTAACCTGATGATGACAGGCACAGGTCCTGTCGAATTATCGTTAGAAGAAAAATCAATCACCGATTTAATACAAAACCAGTTGCTAACCTCATTTCCTACCTCAACCGCAGCAGTATTATTCTTGTACACAGCGCAAATCACTTTAATGTATTTTTCTGGTATATCATATAACGATAAGACCTTTGTTAACGCTGTTCTATCAACAGAATCGAAAGCTTGCTCATAATCGATAAAACTAAGGACCAAAAGTGTTTGACAACGAGGGGACTTATCAAACATTAACCTAAGAATGAAAACATGGTCGACAGATCCTCTACCTTTTCTGAAACCGCATTGTTCTTCAATTTGCTCTCCCAAAGAGATTGAGACAGCTTTTCGTCGATGAAAACACATAACCTTCTCCGTCTGGCAGATCCAACAGTCTGCCGAAAGAATAGACCCTAAAATGACCTCGGAGGGCGGATTGACTTGAGGTGAAGATAACGTCTAATTAATTACAATAGTCAACGTTTAGTACAAGTTTTTCGCTGAAGATACAAGTCTTCAAGAAACCTGAAAGCTTGGCAATGACGTATTCTGTTTTTAACCCTTTGTAAGAGTAAAAGGGTAAATATATTTGATATGCTCCGCGCTGCGCAGCCGCTCGATCAGGCGCACCCCCATCACCTGCTCGTTGGTGCCCATGTCGGGGGCGGGGATGTCCTTGTCGGGGCCGATGATGTCGATGATCTCGGTAGTGTAGCGCCGGGTCAGCCGCTGCAGTTCGTGCCGCGAGAGGCCGGTGGGATCGACCCGCACGCCGCCCTTGGCGCCGCCGAAGGGCAGGTGCATCAGCGCGCATTTCCAGGTCATCCAGGTCGCCAGTGCCGCAACTTCGCCCAGGTCCACGTCCTCGTGGTAGCGCGAAGGAGTGATCGGATCTTCATGAAATTTGATTTTTGGAAGGATATCGTGCCTCAAAGCTCTTATTTTAAATCCCGACTGGATTCGGTGACATTGGGGGGAGTTGGGGGGACCTAAAATCTTGGAAAACGCTGAGAGTGGAGGGATCGGGATGAAACTTGGTGGTAAAAATAATTTTAAGTCCTAGATACGTGATTGAAATAACTGGAATGGAGCCACTCTGAAAAATAATTCTGAAAAATAAAAAAAATGAGGTATTTTTTACTTACGAAGGAGTGATCAAATTATGCTTAAAACTAAATCAAAAGGGACTGTTTGTGTGGTTGCCAATAAGACACCTAAGTAATATATCGAGAACGACTTGGGGTATTAAGTTAATTTTTTGGGGGCTACTACTATTAATACTTTTGCTCTTATAATTTAAATAAATCAAAGGGCGTGGGTATATCCAGGTTGTCAAACAGAATAGGTAGATTTTTTCTTAGGAACAATACTAAGTTTTATTTTTCAGCTCAACTTGAGCAGGTGTTAAATTTTAAAAAAAAAGTTTTTTTAACTGAAAGGGCGCACCTGCGGGGGGGCAGAGAGGAAGCCTGCGGTGGCTATTAGAGCCGATGCCTATCCTTCCCTATCTGGGGGGAAGGCGCCAGTATCCGGAAAGTCTGAAGCACTTGTGCATCTGGACGCGGTCGCCGACGAACCGGTGGTTCTGCCGAGCGGTCGGTTTCTGTCTGATGCCAGCTATCTGCAGCAGGGCGACGATCTGGTCCTGCTTGGGACAGACGGCACGACCTATGTGGTGCGCGGCTATTTCCTGCTCGACAATCCGCCCGATTTGATCTCCAGCTCCTAATGATCCCCTCTTTCCTCCATGTTCACTCATCTTTTTCCTTCTTAGTTTCTAATCTATGGCTATTTTTTAAATTGTTTACGGTCCTTACAATGTTTTTGAATAGCTAGATGCTAAAAAAATGTTACTTGCATATAAATTTTCTTTTATTTAAGGGCCTTTCCTTTGGGCTATTATATCCAGTTGTGGCATTACATGCTTACAATATAGCCAAGGGGTCATTTCCTAAAAACATTGGATTTCTTAAAGGAATTTCTGGTGCAGTTCTCAGCTTTGAAGCATTAAACCAGTCACCTGTTAAAGTACACTTTTATGGGATGGGGGAATTAAAAAACTAATTCCGAGAACATCAGAAGGCTATCCATTTCTGTGCCCTTACGATGTTCCAGTGATAAGTTAGTTTTTGGGAAAAAGAAAAAGAAGACACGTTTGGATATCAAACAGTTTTTCACATTTTCCAAGAATTTGTTTCGTAGTTGTGTTGCGAGAACGACACTTTGGTTTGGTTGTGTTTTTTTTCCTAGCACCCCGATTTCAGCTTATTCCTAGAAAGTGGAAAGAGAAGTTACCAATTTGTTTGATTAAGTATCCTTGGCCTTGCAACAGATTTCGCCTGTCTACAATTTCGGTTTTCATTAGATATGCGAACAGGTTGTCTTAAATTAAACTGGGCGAAAATATTCATTGAGTCTTTTAATATTAAATTGTTATAAATTGGGCTTAAGGAAATATCTCCCGTGTCTCCATTTATAGCCAAGTTTATAGGTTTTTTTTTTATCTCAATTGCCTCTTTAAAAGATTTTCACTTTTATTTTCAAATCTCAGGGACTTATCTATGTTAACCTTGACAAAATTGTTTTTTCATAGTTGGGACAGCCTTGCAAGAAGCAAAAGAGGTGATGTAGGGAATTCAAAAGGCTGGCATAATGCCAACTTGGGGTTTTAGATCCAATCCTAAGTTCCATTCGTCCAGTACAGTATCTTTTCGAGTAAGTAAAAGATCATGCTTCTGCACCACAAAAGATCTAAGCCACTCTTTCGTTTCCAATGGTATCTACTTGCAGTTCGTTGTGGTGACAAACAAAGCAGTGTCTCCTCCAATCCCCAGTTGGGCCAGAAGGGTTTTCGAACCGCAGGAAACGAGGAATTTTCTTTGCCGTTCAGATGCTTACTAGATTTTACTAGTGGGAAGTATGAAATGGCGCGCCCGGAGAGACTCGAACTCCCAACCCTCGGTTCCGAAGACCGATGCTCTATCCATTGAGCTACGGGCGCATACAGTAGCTAGACAAGAATTCTTTTCGAAAGCACCAAAGTTATACAGGTCCGCCGGTAAATGCGTCAACTCAGAGACGCTACTAAGGAGAATAATCTTGCAGCAACTTCTCTGAACAGGACGTATATACTATTCTAGAGTATAAAATGAAGTTAGTAGGACTTTTATGGAGTAATCTTTTTTCATTTTTGCAGAGATTTATCATTAATTTTTACAAAGCTTATTTTATTTCTTTGATTAATGGTTTGATTAACTAACATGGTTTAACATTTTCATCCTCATTATAGAGGCTTTTCGATTTTTTTTCTCGCCAGTACAAATTCGGTCTGAGGCTTTTGGTAAATGATTATGGGGCTCACGTCCTTTACACAATTGTATTTCTAGTATGGAAGGCACTACCCTGCTCCAATCACCTATTCGTAAGTTAAAAATACCCCAATTTTTCCGTTTTCCAAGAGTTCCGGTTTCCCCCTCTAACTCCCCCCAATGTCACAGGATCTGGTCTAAAATTAAAACTTCAAAGCACAAGATCTTTCTAAATATAAAATTTCATTAAGATCTGGTCACCCTTTCGTAAGTTACAAATGCCTCAATATTCAAAATAACCCCCCCCCCCCACCGCTCCGATCCCAACTAACATAGACGCTTTCACGCGTGCCTCTAATTGCAGAAGGTGGTTGTTCGTCATGGCGGCGTTTTGGGTGATTGAGCGGGTGAGTGCGTTTTTGTGACGATTAACGGGCAATTATTTAAGTTGGAGAATGTATGCAAAAATCAACATTTTTTCTTTTCATCGCTTTTCTTTTAAGCCATAGTGTGCAGGGTGAAACGAAGTACGCAAAATCACTACAAATCGTTCCGGCTGACCTGATTTTACAAGGTGGCGCAATTTATACTGTAAACGAAGCGCAACCCTGGGTGGAAGCTGTTGCGGTGTTGGATGGAATGATTATCTTTGCCGGATCGTGCAAATAACAAAGGTCTTGGTAAATGGAGTTGCCTGCATTTTATATTGTATCATAATATGATTGCGCCCTTCGAAATAATAGTTTTTTTTTAATTTGCGTTTTATTTTACACTATTCTTCTAAATAATGGGATTTGTTTTTTAATGTGCGTTTTATTTTACACTTTTCTCTACCGTTCTCATCTTGAAGGTCGAGCGCCATGGCCATGGTCACCAAAATGGTATGGATCTCTTGCCAAGGTTCCGGTTCTTGGCGAAGTAAAAGGTATTCAAAAGGCTTAAAAGAAACCCTTATTGTGATGGATTTTTTTTTTCTGGGGTACACACTGAATTTGTCTAAGCTGCTGCAGTAAGAAAATATCGATATGGTTACGTGTATTCAGTGTGTTGAAAGTGGGACAGAAATATTTCTAGATACACTAAATAAGGCGGAGGAGAAGTTCGGTCAGCTGTTTTCGGAAGTCACAAGCATATGCCAAGAACAGAAAATCACCATTGCCATATCAAACACCAAAAAACAAGAAGAACAATAGGGAATTTCTCAAGACAATGGGAAACAAATGTACATACTCCATTCCTTCCTTCATAAAAGGGTACTGACCTTTGGCGAGCCTTGACAATCTTTGCGTTCGAATATCATCACAGCACCGAGTTTAGATATGAGGTGATTTCTTATAGGAGGGGAGCAAGCATAAAAACAGAATTTTCCTGTTTTCTACTGAATGCTGTTGATATTTTTGAATACCTTCATATTCTAAATTCTTACTTACTCTACATTCTTACTCCAGATTCTTACTCTTACTTTCTACAACTAAAAATCGGTGGATTCTTTAACAAAATAAAACATCGGCTACGCCGACGGGATCCTACCCGCGCTGGCCATGCCGGAACGGCCGGTGCCGAACGGCGCCCGGGCCGGCTGACCTGCCCTCTCCGATGGGCGTGGCGTCCGGACTATCCCGCAACCCATGAGTGTGCGAATTGCCACTGATGCAATGTGGCGCAAATGTCTGGATGCCGGATATGGATCAGACCGGAGGTATGTCATGCACTTGCTCGACCTTGCGCGTCCGATGCCGGCACTTTTCGCCGGTTTTCTGCTGTTCCTTGCCGCGAACGCGCTGATAGGTGGTAATATACTCCTATGTTTAAAGTTGCAATAAAGGATTAGACTACTAATAGTAAAGTTAAGTGCAACTTAAGAAGAAAACTGTTGCCACTACAGATGTAATTTTTAAGCTTTTAAATCAGAATTTCGTCGAAATGGTTTTCAATGTAATGTGAAGAAAAATTTTTGAGGCATGGATTCAATACTATTGCTCAGTCATATCGGTAAATTCGATATTGACAATTAGTGATGAAAATTTGTTGCTAATTGGAAAACGGTTTTACGTTACTTAAAAATCTCAAAGTTTTGATCAGACAATTTTGAGTAAAATTTTAACGGGCAAGGGGACCTAGTTGCCCTCCAATTTTGGCTAAATGGCTATCTAAAAGTTTTTATCAGACGGTTTTGTTGAGTAAAAAAGACGGAGAAGGGAGCCTAGCTGTCCTCCAATTTCTTGGGTTACTTAAAAAGGCCACTAGAACTAAATTTTTATTTACAAAAGTTTTGATTAGTAATAAATATACGTAAATTACGAATTAGCTTACGTAACGAACTTTTTTATTCGTTTATTATTATTAGTAAAAGTTTAAGTGTTTGGTCAGTGCGATGCAGGATGTACTCAGTGGAATGGCAAAACGAGGATTGCCACACGCACATATTTTAATCTGGCTGCATGATAAAATTACTTCTAATGAAATTGACGATGTGATTTCCGCTGAAATACCTGATGAACATGTCGATAATGGCTTATATGATATTGTATTAAAAAATATTATACATGGACCTTGCGGTGCACTGAATGAAAAATTACCATGCATGGCCAAAGGAAGGTGCTCAAAGCAATAGCCTGGACTTTTAGGGGGCGCATTTGGAAATCGGCAAATATTCTGTCGGATCTTGTCATTCGCGGGTTCCTAAGGGGTGAAGTCTATGAGGGATGATGCCCAGCTGTTGATCGAATTCGTGCAGGAGCGCTCTGAGGAGGCGTTTGCGGAGTTGGTGCGTCGTCATCTCGACATGGTCTACGGTGTGGCCTTGCGGATGGTGGGGCGGGATTCTTCGATGGCGGAGGACGTGACGCAAACCGTCTTTGCCGATCTGGCACGGAAGGCCGGGCGTTTGTCCGCAGGAATGCCGGTGCACAGACCAGACTAATGCCTCGGTAATTACGACACTCACTCGTATCCCCTTTCTTATACAGTGATTTCTTATAACTTATTTCTAACCTCAGAGCCACTGTATTTAAGTAACTCATATACCACACTATCAGCACCTGGAGCCTTATTGTTTTCTAATCCTTTTAGTACTGTTGCTAATTCTTCCTCACAAAACAAGCTTTCTTTCACATCCAAGATATCACAAACTTTTTAATTTTCCTCTATATCTTTTCCTGCAACTGTATCTCGGCTTAGCACATTCTCCGGACCATGGATGACCATGCTGGCCAAAGATCAGCTCCCATATTTTTTATAATAAAATTCTGTTGTAATTTTTTGAGGGGGGGGGGACAATGCAGGACCAGGGTCAGAAAACTCTTGCATAAATACCTTATATGTCCCAGACTATAACTTACAACACTTGCCCCTGGGCTGTTGGGGGTTGTGTCGACCCCAGAGTTTTATTATCTGATTTTTGAACTCATTTTAAACAAAATGGCTATCTAAAAAATTCGATCGAATGGATTTGGAAAAAAGAGGGTGGGCTTGGAAAAATTTTGTGTGCCATCAAGCGGATCGTGTACCACAGTTTGAGAACCACTGCTCTAGACAATTCCAACCAGGCGAAACTTTGCCTCGGAAAATTACCCTTACTTTATCTAGTAAAGATAAAGTAAGAGAAACAAAAAGAACATTGTATGGGAATTCTTGCAAATTCTCCCACTGTAAAATTTCTCCTGGAAAAGTTCAACCCCTGCAAACTTCCCTCACGAGTGCCAACTCAATTGTTCTTTCTTTAGACAGATCTATCATTCAGTCTGAGATTTGTGCAGGTCGCGCTGGGGGAACGCGATCTCGAGGTCGTGCTCCTTGAACGCGGCGTCGATGGCCGTGTTCAGCTCGTGGATGACGGGGTACTGCTTCGCCGGGTGATCGACGAACGCGAACAGCATGAGCCCCAGGGTGCTGTCGCCGAACCCCTGGAAGTAGGCCTCGGGGGGAGGGTCGGCGACGACGTTGGGGTTCTCCTTGGCCACCTTGAGCATCAGCTCCTGGGCCTTCACCGTGTCGCCGCCGTAGGCCTTGCAGTCCCGCAGCGCGGTCTCCAGTGATCTTTTTATTGCTGTATCTGAACAAACTAAACAAAGTTGCTGAATTGTTTGTTATCACAATTGTGATACAGCTAGTGAGGCAGCTCAAGATCCAGTGCTATTTGTATTTGCAGATGATATTACTCTTGGGTGTTCACAAATTAGTGATTCTTCCCTTATCAAGAAAGTGCATTCTGTTCTAGAAAGAACCTTTGCTTGGTTCGATTTTTTCCAGATCAAGTACTTCTTGTACTTTGGATCAAACTATTTCTACCACTCATGGTGATATCACTTGTTGTATGATCTCTTGGCTCTTAGCTCTTCTTGCCTCGTCACAAGTGCCATATGAGCTCTTAGCTCTTGTTTTCTTTTTTTGGTAGATTTTTTTTAAATTCTTTCTTAAGAGCCCGTCGGTTTAGGGTTCGGTTTCTGGGCGTCAATGAGGGGGATATGATAAGGCAGCTTACGAAATTAATCTATGTTAAGGAGTAATTTTTTGAACTGCCCCTACCCACTCCCCACTCAAAAAATCCCAATAGAGCTTTCGTGTGATAAATCTATCTATCAATTTATTTTAACAAACCAAAAAAACTCCTCTGAAAACGTCTGTACACTTCCCAATAACCATTAGGCTACTGTATGTAAACACTGGTCAAAGTTTGTAAGTTGCAGCCCCTCCCCCAGGGACTGCGGGGGAGTAATTCATCCCCAAAGACATAGTTATTAAGGTTTTTAACTATGCGGAACAAAATGGCTATCTCAAAATTTTGATCCGTTGACTTTGGGAAAAGAATGAGCGTGGGAGAGGGGCTAGGAGCCCTCCTATTTTTTTTGGTCACTTAAAAAGCACACTAGAACTGGTTAACTTAAAATATCTTTGTTTTTGTTCAGACACTACATGATTTAAAGCCTTGAGGCTTAGTTTATTTTTTAATTTTGATTCATTTGCAATAACAGAATGGATATTTATTCTGAAAGATTTTGGAATCACGATTTCTTCTTGCAATTTCTTAAGAAAATTTGTAGATTTTACAGATTAGCATGTTTTTTAACAAGAAGGAAATAATAATTGACAGAGGTGGCTAAGTCAGAGCTCTAAATTGAGCAAGCTTCTGAAATTTCTAATTATAGAGGCTTTACGTTGGCAATTGGTATTGCATTGAATGAGGAGTTAAGTAGGGTTGTGTTCTGTCCCCCTTGATGAGGATTTTCTAACAGACTTTGTCTTAAGGACACCAGCAAAGGCAATGGAAGACCACAGAATCAAATGGGGAGGAAAAACTCACCAGGACTTAGATTATACTGGTGAATTAAGCAACCTAGACGAAAGTGTGAGCAAAATGATTGAGCTTTTAGAGGTTTTGCGAGTTTAGGATGTTAGAATAGGTTTGAAAATTAATGTTAAGAAGAATAATTCCCTACAATATCTGAAATAAGCCGCATGTAGAATATGAGGATTTTTCTTACGAAACAGATGAGCCATGCCTGATAAAAACAAAAGCACAGGGGCGCAATGAGCGTTATAAATCATGCACAGACCGTTGCCGTTGTAACGGCTTTTGCTTGGGGATATTTTTCCGTAAGCGCTGCGTAGGTTTTTCACGGCTTGATTCACTAGGGGTGAAAAGGTAGCGGAAAGTGTTGGACCGAAACACAGACCAAGCCAACTAACTAAAGAAGAACATTGCAGAATTGCAGTCCCGTGGGGTCATGTCAGACCAATTTACCACAAATAAGAATCATTCTTAAGGAATTCCAAGACTTTAAGGTAAAGAGCAAGGATTTATAGGGTTGAGGAAGGGGCAACCCTCCTCATATACAGAACAATTTCTGTTCATTTGAATTTTTAATGTTGCTCCGTATTTTGAGCTGCTGAAACTTGTTTTTTTTTTTTACTAAATCTTAATATTAAGATTTCTAATTTATTTTTTCCTTTTTCAAAAACAGATTCAATCAAACAGTTCGTGGTAACGAACTGTAGTACACGGCACTTTAATAGCAATGTCTTACCATTTGAACATTTGAAAAAAAAAACTTTTAATTGACATCGATTAAAAATTGAAAAAGTCGTTACCTATTTGAAGAGTAATAAATGTATGAGCTGGGATTGTTGTTTGATGACTAAAATTATTGACTTTTGTTAATATAAGCCCTCTTCCGATATTCTAGAACTACTGGTTAGTTGGGATCAACCCTGGGGTAAGAAAAAAAACTGCAAAAAACACGCATCGGTAATCTTTCCTCATTGATCCCTCTACAACAGGTTTCCAACCCGCAAAATTTTCAACTGAGTCCCCCAAGCCATTCTGAGCTGTTGTAGATAACCGTGATATGAAAACTGTGATACTCGCAGGATCTTTTGACTCACTCAGGTGTGTGTGACGTTTTCAGAGTCAGCCCATGGGATGGTAATATTTGTCTAGCAACCTATCCTAAGAGCTTCTAGCTAATCGCACAACTAAGATCAAATATACATGCCCTTTCTATCAGTGAACTATTGGTGCTCTAAATAATTAAGCATCGCTCCCCAGGCCGTAGGGGTAACGGGCGATCTTACACCTAATCTAATTGTGAATTCTGCTGTTTTTTTTTTTTTGTATTTTCATGGGTGAGGGTTTTGCATTGTGACGCCAAAATGGATTTACCATTTTTGAATTTTCTTGCATAAATTCAGGATTAAAATGTCAAGTGGAGCTACGGAATACTAGTATTCTAGGGGGGGGGGCGTTTGTGGATCGATAATATAAATTTACTTTATGTAGCCTCATTCCCTTATAGTTACAAGTTAACAGATCAATAAAGTGATATTGTTTTGAAATCACTGATCGATCAGCTTGACCAGTCATCAAACTAGAATACTGACCAAAATTCTCCTACGCAGAATTCAAGCAATTACAACCTCCGTTCTGGGTGAATACCAAGCTGACTTCCGACCTGGACGATCGACCATTGACCAAATCTTCACCGTCTTAACCGAAACTAGACTAATGCCTCGATAACTACGAGGCTCACTCTAACCACCTTTCTTATACAGTGGTTTAATTTAGGTTTTCCTAAAATCATTAGACACTTCCCATTTTACAAAAATCATATTCACAATCTTCAGTTAGTGATTTGTGTTCATTTTACGTTTGATTTACTATTTGACAGCATTTCTGCTAGTCTTAGTACTAATTGTGGTTCTTTGCTTTCCTTTGAAAAACCTCTTCAGTGAAAATTTTTGTCTTTGCTAATTTCTTTTCGTTTTTGTCTAGCATAGTTTTTTGATTGGTTAATAGAAGAAATGTTATAAAGCTCTTTTAATCTTCTTCTCCTTAAGAATCAAATTCTTAGCTTACTTTTATATTTTGAACAAAATTTCGCGACAAATTTTCCTAATAGTTTTACCATAGCTTTAATGGATATTACTTTTTTTTACTTATTTTTTTAATTTTAAAAGTTCAAATCTAATGTCGTAACCACACATAAATTCTCTCATAATCAGTTGAAACTTATAAAGCCAAAAATGCCTGAAGGACAGACTCTGAGCCTCCAATTTCAATAAAATATGGGAATTCTGAGCAGCCGTTCAATAGGGGGGAATGCACTGGCTCCCAAAACAGAAGAGTTTGAAGGACAACCCCTGAGCCTCCAGCTCCAAAAACATACAGCGATTTCGAGAAGTCATTTGTAGAAGATTGATGGAATGGCTTTTGGAATATAGCATGTGAAGTTGTGGATGCTGTTTCAGGGAAAAAATTTAGAAACGTAGCTAAGAAAATTAGCGGAAATGCTTTAAATTTCGTAAAAAGTAGGAGGGACTTTTACTAGAAATATTTGAGCGATAGATCAAATGAAAATAAGAGGAATATAAGGAAAATGGATAAAGTATTGAAATCTGAGCTAAGAAATGTGATGTGGATGCCAGACTGCATAATGGAAAAATTGCACAAGCACATTAAAAATTTGGGGGGGACGCCGCAAATTTATTCCTTCCGAGGTACCATCAGAACCTTGATAAAAAAAAGAGACATGAAGGAAATTCGGACGTTGATTTAAAACAGTTTTCTACGATAGTCGACAAGTTCTAACTTCTATTTAACAATAAGTTCACAAGAACATAAATTAGCTTCAATACAGTCTCCACTGTAAAGCTCTGTTGCCAGGAAGTAACAGAGAAAAAAAACTAACATAAAAATACGAACGATACGATACTATAGGTTGTTGATAGACATAACTATAACTGTTTACTGCCGGGTTTCTCCTTTCTACAGTTCGTTACCACGAACTGTTTGATAATATTGGCTAGTTACGATGACGTTTTTATCACTTGACCAGTACCATTCAAACGATTTTGAATATGGTTGTAGATTTTGATAGATTGCGTCCACTTGAGACTAGTCCAATTAATTTGGCTCATTTGGAGCTATTAGATGAAATTAGAGGGATTGATGATCTTGTTATAGAGGAAAGTAAAAAAAATGGTACGTTATATTAGCCCAGTTGATATTTCTGAATCGATGCCTAATGACTAAAATACCACCTAAAAGCACATAAAAGAGGTGAATATTCATCAAAATTGTACCACGAAAAAAAGAAAACATATCTAAAAACCCTATTCCAGAGGATTTAAGCCGCTATAAACAGAAACACATAATTTTGCAATTTTTTTTCTTTTACAAGAAGACTGGTCAGGGATGTCTGTGCAAATTCCGTTGGAAACCCCATGAAGAGTTTTAAGATTAGCATTCGCCAAGTCAGCACTAATCAGCACTAATGCGCACTAAGTCGCTCCTGTCTCTCCATCTGAAATTATAGGAAGGGGATCCCAGCCTTTTCATTCCAAAAATGCCACCCAAATTGCGCTTTTAGTGTACTATGTGGCACTTTATGACGGCCTTATCGAGGCGGATATATATAGGAAAAAAAAAAATAAGACATAAGGATAATATTCTCAATAATATGCCAGTGCCTCAATAGCGACGAAGATAACTAAGAGAACGTATCACTGCTGCTCATGTAAAAAAGTGATTTTTGTTGTTGTTGTTCAGTGAGGGGGGGTTGTAATTTTCTTGTATAAGGTTTCAACATTGGCCATATGAGCTCTTGGCTTGTAGCTTCTCTTGCCTCGTCACAAGTGCCTTATGAGCTCTTAGCTCTTGTTTTTTATTTAATTACTAATAAAAACGTTCGCTGAAAACTAAAAGTTCTTGTTGCCGTTTTACGTAAACGTTGGAGGGCAAATAAGCCTCCTCCCCCACCTCTTGTTTCTGAAAATCGTCTGATCAAAACTAAGAGAAAGGCTTTTAGCCAAAAAAAAAGAATTAATATGCAAATTTCATTTTAATAATTTGTGTGCGGAGAGCCAAAATCAGAGATGCTTCTATCCAATCGGCCGATTTAATACAGTTGTCATAAACTGTGACCCCCTCCCCCCCAAAAAATGTCATACATACCAAACTCATATACTTCTATTTGAAGCTTGTATCCAATCGGTCGAGTGATTTAATTCACTGGCTCTAACTTCTAGATTTTGTTTGAAATCTAACCTGACCCAACCTATCGAATCTTATTGGTAAGAAATACGTGACTCCTTAAATTCTAAATTCATGAAGGCGACTCCGACTCCTAGACTACTGATTAGCATTTTCTTCAATTCTGTTTACAAGAAAAACATTTTAACAAAAAAACAAACTGAAGCTGTTTAAAAAAAAATTTCCACAAAATAATTTTTTTCAAAAAAGGGAGCTCCATCTTTTTGTTTTGGACGAAATAATGAAGATTCTAAAAAAAGGCAGAGGAATTTAAAAAAAAAGTGTGGAGCACCCTTTTACCGTAATTTTGGGGAAGATTTTTAAAGATGCAAAGTCGATATAACCTGGATTGCCTCTTTGCTGTGTTCGTTTCAAAAGATTGGCGCTAAGTTTGAAATAACCAGAATGGTCTGCCGGGCTTCATTCAGGAAATGATGGTAAGGGCCGATCATTAACCAGAGCAAAAACCAGGAGGCGAACATGGCACCGTATTTGAGCCACGGATAAAGGCCATAAAAGGAAGCAGCAGCCAGAAGCCCAATCAAACCCGTGATCAGTCCGGCCCGCCACCGCTTGGCCTTTTGACGCCAAGCCAAAACAAAGCCCATGGCGATAAATAAGATCCCACCATGGGCCAAACCAAACACCACTTTGTGTTTCACCTTAAAAAAGGCCCAAACCCAATTATTAAATTCTCACATTGGTTGTGGAATCTAACCGATTCAAACAAACAGTCTCATTTTCATTACTCTTGTTCCTTTAACAATTTCATACTTTTATCTTGCAATTTTACGAAATTGTGGGACATTGCATTCCCCTTTCGACAATTCTTTATTTTATTTCTTCTATAAAAATAATGATTTTAAATAATGATTATAAAAATAATAGATGAAAATCTATGTTCATCCTATAAACATAGAATGAACAGTTTTGCTAGCCACTGTACCTTGTTCAAGAGTTTCTGTTGTGATTTTCGTTAAAATTATACGACTTTTAGGGGGTGTTTCCCCCTATTTTCAAAAATAGGGCAAATTTTCTCAGGCTCTTAACTTTTGATAACAAAGATTAAATTTGATGAAACTCATATATTTAAAATCAGCATAAAAATCCAATTCTTTTGATATATCTTTTAGCATCGAAGGTCCGTTTTTTAGAGTTTCGTTTACCATTGAGCCGGGTCGCTCCTTACTACAGTTCGTTACCACGAACTGTTTGATATAAATTCCTCTAACTTTTTGCTAGATTCAGTTGCTTTAAATTCTAAAAAAACCTCGGTTTTGAAAAATACCCTACCTTATTTTTGAGTCTTCATATCTTAAAATTGAAAAAATTCTTTGCCCTCCTCCAAACTTTTTGTGTATCGGGGCTTTTGAACTGGTACACACTATGTCTCCGGGCATACTGTTTCCTCTGTAATAGAATACTTATAAAAGAGTCAAAAAATAATTTTTTCCAGTGAAAACTGCATTTTTTTTTTTTGCCTGAAATTAAAGTATATTGTCAAGGGGGCTATTGGGTAAAAACAGTCAGATAGGAGCTTGAAACTTCTACAATAAGGTTCTCTGATACGCAGAATCTGATGGTTTGATTTTCGTTAAGGTTGTATGCCTTTTAGGACGTGTTTCCCCCTATCTACTAAAATGAGGCAAATTTTCTTAGGCTCGTAACTTTTGATGGGTAAGACTAATCTTGATGAAACCTATATATTTAAAATCAGCATTAAAATTCGATGTTTTTGATTTAACTATTAGTGCCAAAATTCCATTTTTTAGAGTTTCTTTATTAGGTCGCTTCTTACTATATTTCATTAGGTGAGTTTTCTCAGGCTCATAATTTTTGATAAGTAAGACTAAATTTGATTAAACTTTATTTTAAATCTTCATAAAAATCTGATTCTTTTGATGTATTTATTAGTATCGAAATTCCATTTTTTAAAGTTTCGTTTACTATTGAACCGGATCGTTCCTTACCACAGTTCGTTACCACGAACTGTTTGATAGAGTGGAAAGTTTTTGCTGTATCACAGCATACAGATAATTTAGCAATAATCAATCTTCATTCATTTCATTACATCATTCGTGAAGTAGGCAAAGGACTATGTTACCACAGCAGTAATAATAATTTAATGTTATTTACTAATGATTTGCCGACGCCAGTAAAGAATGTAATAATTGATTTCTCGATAAAAATGACATAATTGTCACAAAATACGATGATGGTTAAGACTCACAGAATGATGAACAAAACTTACATCGAGTTAACGGGTATGTATCCAAATCAGGATTTGAGGGGTAAACTTGATGAGGGGTATTCATGTGGATCCCTGAATAGACAACTCTTGGATTTGTTCTGGGGGCAGAGGGCTTGAAAGTATGGGCTATTTTATTTTTTAGCATTGGACGTGATCCTCTCTAACTAGGTTGCTATCTACCGCTGCAACCCGGATTATAACTTTGGACTGAGAGATGAAATAAAATTATTTTATTTAAAATTTTCAGGAATTATTCTAGTTTCTATTGGCATATCAGATTTTTTTTAAACCGTACAAAAATTGCTCTATTTTATACAATTATATTTACATGCTTTTTGTAATGTTAAAAATCCTGTTTTGATCTTTGTATGCAAGATGATGTTTTTAGTATTTAATACTACGAAAAAACATCCCAAAACCAACAGAATAGCCTAAGTACAGCTGATTTGGCATTGGCCGGGATCAGTTTCGAAAAAAATTAATATTTATTCCCTCTACAAAAGAATTATTTATCAGAAGACAAGTGACAGTGTGTCAAATCATTTCTGGTAACGATATGTAAGTAAAAAGCAACCTGTATTTGAGGAAGAGACAGTCCCCTTTACATACGTAATAATTTATGTTCGTTTTAAGTTTTAATGTTGCTTCTTCCTTCCATTTCAAAAACTTCTTGAGCATCTTGCTGGGCCGGGGTGCTGCTCGGTGTGGGGGCGACGTTCAAGCACGACGTCGCGGCCTACTTCGCCATGGCCATCTCCGTGGGCGTGCTGGCGTCGGGTCGCCCGCTGAGCGAGCGGCTCGGGGCGAGTTTTGTTTTGAAAATGAAGCAAAACGAGCGAGAAAAAAAAAAATCTTCAACAAAGCTGAGATTCTTAACCAAATCCACCATAAAGGAATTCACTGTACACAGGGGGCGATTAAGAATACAATTTGGACGGTTTGAGTTGTAAATAAGGATCAGGAATAGAATCTTAACAAAAATCACACCATCAGATTTAGCGTATCAGAAAACCCTATTGTAGAAGTTTCAAGCTCCTATCTACAAAAATTACTTTATTGCAGGATTTACTAGCATTATTTAAAAAAAAACAATGAAAAAATAAATATGAAAATTTTTTTTCAGCGGGAAGTAAGGAGCAATAATAAAACTTAAAACAAACACAAATTATTACCCATATGAGGGGCTCACCTCCTCGTAATACCTCGCTCTTTACGCTAAAGTATTTTTAGTAATTTCAACTATTCATCACTGGTGGAGAAAAGGGAACTTACGGAAACGTTATCTTTTTTAATCAAAAAACAATTGGGAAATCAAATTTTATTGAATAGATCTACATATGCAGCTACCCATGGGTTTTGACAGTAGCATGAACAAATTTCAACAAAAAAAGGCGGAGAAAAATCAGCAAAAAACGGGCTAGAATCATACTGTACTAAAAAGTTTAAGAAAGTGTAGCTTCCGGTTGAAGATGTAGTTGGTTTATAATTCACAGATTGCTAATGTTTTACTTTCAGGGACAATAAGATAACAGTTTCAATTGTCTTTGCTAGGTTACTTTTCAAAAGGATTCAGAATCAAATATATGAGTTGAAGAATTTTATCTTAGAAAACTAGTCCAAAGCATGATCACAGACCATACAGTACCATTGCCAATATATGGTGCCAATCTGGGGTGCTCCTAAATTCTTTGTTGACCAGTAAGGCGGTGAGTGAGGAACACTTTTGAGGGATGGAATGATGGAGACAGAAGCAAGTCATAAAGGCCTAAGCCACAATGAAGTTCTGGAGGAGGTTTAAGGTGAAAGAAATATTGCGATAATTCCGATCTCATTTACTTTTTCCACGAATTCCATTATATGCAAAAGATAATTCAACACCGACACATTTCCTTAATAAACCTATAGATATATTAGAAGTGATTCAGTTATAGTCGGAACCCCAAGAAAATTTTGTACCTTATTTGCATAATTTACGTCACATTCTCCCCGTGGATCGCTGACTAACGCTACGTTGACAAAGGCGATGTAGAGGCAATCTTACTGCCTATAAGCAATTAGCTCACACATCAAAAGCGAACCACAGTTTTGTTACAGGTATTCTTTCTGATTAAATTTTAACATTTTCAGTGAGATGAATTAAGCTAAATAATTTTTAAACTTGCTTTAAATTAACTAATTATTATTCTAATTAACAAAATTCTCTCAATTATTTGCAAGGGAGTTAGATCTACAGGTAAACCAGCTTATGTTGAGAGTATTCTTTTTGATTAAATTCTAACACTTTCAGTTAGATAACTACGTTAAACATTTATTAAATTAGCTTTAAATTAACTAATTATTATTCCAATTAACAAATTACTCTTGATACCACTGACAAAGACTCAAAAGTGTCTATTTTTAGACTTTCAGTCTCCTCATAAGACAATTTTTCTCTTCCCACACAAATCAGAAATTTACCAACTTGTATCTTACAAAGAGCTTCTGTATACATATATTTCAGAAACCAGGCTCCTTGTACAGCATCAAGAAACTAGAAAAGACACACGAATTTGATTTCAAACCTGTAAACATCGCAATGAGTATATTGGTACCGCCTAAATACCATGTGAGCACAATTACATGCACACATCTGTATACAGGGGACTTCCGGGGGGAGGAGGCTTAGTTGCCCTCCGGTTTTTTGGTTACCTAGAAAGGCAACGAGCACTTTTAATTTTTTACGAATGTTTTTATTAGTAAAAAGATACACGTAACTTATGAAATAGCTTAAGTAACAAACTTCTGTATTTTCATGTTTTTATTACATATATGAGGGGGTTCACTCCCTCGTCAATCCCGCGCTTTTTACACTATCTTGTCCCAATTTCTTAAAAATGACCCCTGAATCACAAAAGCCGTAGAATAAGTAGTTGAAATTACTAAAATACTTTCGCCCAAGGAAATCGCCAAAACTCATGCTTGCCGAAATTAATTTAGTCTACATTGATATATATATATATAAGACCGAAATATGGTAAATATTGATATTTGCCGGTGAATGTGAGAAATTCCCTTTTCTCTGCTCGGATTCAATCAGCCTTGCGAGTCTAGTGCAAGTTTTGATGGTAAACGTTAGGCTGAATTAGGTTATAAATGTCAGGAATGGGTTAAAAACTTAACCCAACCTGTTACTATCAAACCTTTTATAAAACTGAAAAAGTTGAATGGGAAATCGACGACGAAGGCCTCGGGCACGATCTCCGGCTCGAGCCGCGCCGCCAGCTCGCCCGAGCTGTCGACGAGGACCGTGAAGCCGATGGAGAACTCGTCACGCCATGCGCGAGCCTGCGGCCACGTCAGGGAGTCGTCGGAGAGGACGCCGTGGAACGCGACCCCCTTCTTCGCGGCGTCCTTCGCGAGCTCGTTCAGCCGGGGCACGTAGCGGCGTGCGATGGGGCACCCGACGTCCAGGAAGACGAGCGTGACGGGTCGGAGCTCGGGGTTCGTGCCGAGCGTCTGAAGTGTTAGCTCCGGTACCTTTTATACCACTGGAAGGAGGATCTTTTTCTGAGCTAGGGTTTGAACCACGCCTCCACCAACTATCTGATGATGAGCCTGGGGCAGGACTTTGCCGCGTTTTTGCTGAAACATTTCTTATTCGTTTCTTTGAATTTGAGGTGGTGCCACTCTCATCCTGTTCACGACTAGAAGAAGGTTTCCTTGAGCTCAGCTTTGTACCACGGTGTAACCACGGTGTATCTGAAGGTGCTACTTGATCCTGGGTCACTTTGTTCAAAAAGGGATAGATATAACAGTCAAACACCCAATGCCATCTTGCGGTCTTCCTCGCCTTTCAAACTGGGGGGGGGGGGGTTCAAACCGCCAGTTTGGGATTTTAGACCATTAGAAATTGTTTGACTATCTAAGACTCAAACTCTCTAGTTTGTTGGTTCTATTTTGGCCAAAATTGATGTTTTGTGGCACAAAATAGCAGAAATTGGTGTTTTGCTGTGGAGTGATTTAGTCCGTCACTCAAAAAAGGCTTCGGATTTTGAATTTTCTTTCAAATAGTGTAGAAATCCATGCAGAGTTTCCATTTTCTTTTTTCCAGAGTTTGCATTTTAAATTTTGTCAGCAGCTATTCATAAGTATTTCTGTCTGTTTCGAAACTATCATTAGAGCTTTACTCTAGACTCTTTCGAGCCTGGTGCTTTGCTTAGCCGTCATTCCAAAATGACATACAGGAGCTGCATATTCCAGAATTGGGTGAATAAAAGATATAAATATACGGAAGAGGTGACCTGGGGGGACAGCTTAGCTTCAATATAAGCTTGAGCATCTGCAGCCCATCATTATACTGCCTACTTGACCATCTGCTGGCTCTAAAAAGCGTTACCTGATGGCTCTAGAAAAAGAAATTAATGACAGTGAAGAGTGACGTCAAAACTTGTAAAGAGCAGAAATAATTCTATACATGAGGGAAGATTTTGCCCACACAAGTTTGCCTCTCTTTATGCTAAGGTTTTAGGACGTTACAGCTACTAACTCAAAATAGCACAAAATAGCACAAAATAACGTTAAGTTTTGAAAGCCTAGAAGATGGCTGCTTCCTTGTCGATAGGATAACTTTCATTTATATTTTGTCTGAAAATACCATTACATATAAAAATACTTTTGCTCGAAGTGTCGACAGCCTTAGGAACTCTGTTGAATTCTGCTACTGGTAGCTTTGGAACTTAATTCATACCTAAACTTGTGTTTAGATTAAATGAAATAGACTGGATGGGAGCAATCTAAATACGACGAGACTAACACTTACATTAGCAACAAAGACTTTGCTTGTTAAGGGTCCTCTTATTCCCAAACTATCCAAGAACTGGGGATTCAATCCATATGTGTTGAAATTAGCAAGTGGCCTGAACTTAATATAGCTTATTCCTATGGATTTGCTGGTCTACACTATTAACAACCACAAGCCAAAGACATAAATATCTTTGCTTTAAAAATCGCATAAAATTTTTCGTTATGTGGTACAGTTACAAAAGATTATTTACAAGATAAGTTTATGGTTCAAGTAAGATCTGAAAAAGAAAGGTGAGTCTAGTCAAGCAAAAACGTACAAGCAAAATTGTCAAGTAAAATCCTATTGGTAATTTTGATTAAAAGCAAAATTTTTTAAAGTCTTCCTAAGATTTTTCCTAAAACAGATTTGACCATTTTGGCAATGAAAGGTGTAAAAGAGAATTGCATAATACCACACCAAGCTCATTGTCTAATGCCAAAAGACGCTCGCATAACGAAGAGCTTGTAATATCTGTAGCTAGTTAAACGTTGACAAAGGAAAACAGATTAGTAGCACTAGCATACTTTAGCAATACTTTACTATTAGAAAGCCGCCTATGCCACATCACGCAGAGACCCACTGTCGCTCACCTGATCACCCTTGTAAGATTCATTAATCACTTTGCTTTCACGCTTTTTTCTTGCGAATACAATTCTAAGGACAAGTTTTTACACTAAAATCAGAAACTTCTAAGCGTGTTCACTAAACGTACCGAAACACTCTGGCATTCAGCAACACTCTAAAACAACACAAAAAACTCTGAAGTATGCTACCATATCTGACAACAAATTTGTTCAAGAAAACAAAATTTTAAAAATTCTTGGAAAGACCATTTTCCCACTCAGATATTTGAGGTTTTGTACAAAAATTGTACTTTCACTAAATTATTCGAGGAGAGGTAGGTTTCTTTCCATGTACTGGGGTGGGGTGGTGGAGGGGGTACGTTCAAGTTTCATTTAAAGTTGCAGTAATTTCTAGCGTATGGACATGAACAATTGACCGTGACTTCTTTCGCTCCACCGACTGTTACAATTTGTACCACTAGGGTAGTTCGTAGTGGTTTGTGACTCCTTCAACAAAGCACTTCTTTCACGTCTTCCTGCATTTTTCTGTCCGTTAATTGATCATATTACGTCTATGGTAAATAATATGGAATGGATACTACGGGGGCTTATTCCAATCAGTAGTCCTACTTACGAACATTATTGGGTGATTTGAATTTTGTCCAATTCTTTAAGAATTACTCCTGAAAAACAAAGGGCTGTTTAATTAGAACAATTAGACGCTTTTTCAAAAGTACTAAAAAACTTTAGCGTAAAGAGCAAGGTGTCGAGGAAGGGGCAACCCCCTTCATATAAGTAATAATTTCTTTTCGTTTTAATTTTTTATGTTGCTCCTTACTTTTACTTGAAAAAACTTGTTTTTTTTTTATTTAATAACTTTAGAACTGATGAGAGAAACATTATATTGTATGTACAAGAGGCGCAGGATTTTCTAGCATTGTAAAACAAAAAATGAGAATATAAAAAAATTTCAACTGAAAGTAAGGATGAGCATTAAAACTTAAAACGAAGAGAAATTATTACGTATATAAGGGGGATCGTCTCCTCCACAATACCTTGCTCTTTACGCAAAAGTGTTTTTAGTAATTTCAGCTATTTATTCAGCGGCCTTTGTGATTCATGGGTTATTCTTACAGAATTGGGACTAAATTCAAGCTTGTGTGCAGAGAGAAAGGTACTAGCGAGGGGGGAGAGCCCCCGCAGCTCGGAGATCTCGGGACGGCGGAAGAGGCCCTGCGGGCAGCCTATGGCGCGGGCATTAGCGGTGTGGCGATTGCCTCCATGCACGGCTACCTCAATCCCGATCACGAAAACCGGGTGGCGGAACTGGCGCGTGAGATCGGCTTTACGCAGGTCTCGACCAGCCACGCGACCAGCCAGTTGATCAAGCTTGTATCGCGCGGCGACACGACCGTGGTCGATGCCTATCTGACGCCGATCCTGCGGCGCTATGTCGACCGCGTTGCAACGGCGCTTGATGGCAAAATTCGGGCCCTTCTTTCACCTTAAGGCCTAAAATTACCCCTAATTGAAATGACCCACCTTATATCCCTTCACTGAAGTCCCACTTTAAAATAGTATTGCTCTCGCCATACCTCCTTGACCTCCATGTACACACCTAGAGGTGCTGCCGCGGTCCGACCAGCCTGCCATAACTGGATCTCCTGCTCTTGCAGTACAATCTTTACCTCTTTTGCCACAGATCCTACTTCTCCTTCTATGCCTACACCCCTGATTCCAAATTCCTGAAATCCCACAACATAGGGAACGATGTTGTCTTCATCTACGGTAACGGATAAAACCTATACACAAAGAAAATATAAATTTGGCATTGCAATTGCCAGGTACCAGAAACTGTGTAGATGGAAGGGAATGGTTGGGATCTCCAGTACGAAAAGTCATGTTTTCAAATCAGCATTTCCCATCTTAAATGGAATAAAGAGACCTATAAACCAATTGGAGAAGATGGATTGCGTGCTAGATGACATTTTACATAAAATTTAATAAATCACTTTTTTCCTCTGTGGAATTGATGATCTTCGGGAACAAGGTCCCAAATGCTCCCCTGTATAAGTCTGGTGTTAATTACATAATGGTAAAAGAAGAAAATAAATATTAGGTTTTGAGGATAATTGCGGATAACAGCCAGCGACTCTCGAAGTTTCTAACTCATGAATAGGCCCAAACTAAAGCTGGGTTTTGAGAAAGAATGACCAATAATGATCGCACCGGCGGCGTGCTGCCGACATCTCACCGATGGCGGCACGGAAAAACTTTCGGCAGCGCGCCGCCGCTGCTATTTTTGGTCCCGTCACCACTGGCTCAGCAAGTGTGCAAAAATAGCAATTCCGCTATTCTATTATAGTGCAATTAAAACATTACTGCTTTGGTACAATGTACCATTTTCAGCCACGATCCCCTGCTTCTAGAGATAATTAAAAACGTTTGCAAGCGGTACACACTGCCCACAGTGGGCATTTCGGTTGATTCGGCGGCTATTTCACTTACCTGTATTGATCTGTGGGCACTTGCTCACCTGCGGGCACTTGCTCTCTCCTTTGATTATAAACAAAAAACCTACCCGACAAGACAGGCGCCGGGTAATTAAAATTTTAAGATGCTATTTTGATCAAAATAGTCTAAAGGTCAAATAACCGTGCCCTGGGGTTGAAGTAAGTGAAGCTATCCACTCGATTGATCTTGTTTTCAACCAACATCATCTCTTCATCTTCACTTATTCCTTATTCTATGCGACTTAGTCTTCTTAGTATTAATTTTCAAACCTATTCTTGCGCCCTGAGCTCTCAAAACCTCCGAAAAATCATTCATTGTACTAATTCTTTTCATCTAGGATGCTCAAATCATCAAAATAATCTAAGTCTAGGACCTAGAATAGCATTCATCTGCAAAGAAGTGAAAACAAAAACCTTTGATCTTTTCATGAATAAATCTTAATGTTATTAATTCCTGGATAAACATACACTGAAATGAATTCCTGGAGATTAAACCTGAGATTAAAACACATATTAAGTGAGTCATAAAAGTCGTTTCTTTCCGCGCTGTCAATTAAATAAATTTGTAATTTCTAACGATAGAGACATCTGTAAAATTACGATCCTATTGTTAGATTTCAGCTAGCTTTTCATGGAGACGTTTGTTTCGACCAAACAAAGGCTAATTCCCGTGGTCACAAGGAATACCAGCAGATTTTCAATTGAAAATGTCAAAGCCCCGCCAAAAAGGGTAACGGCGAACATGCCGCCAACCCACAATAACTTTTGGAAAGAGGGGGTGACTTCGCCTTTTGAAGCGTTGCTTGGCAGCTCCTCAGTAATTCTAAAGTTACGGTATTCCGCGTCCATATTGGCCCCATCATTTATGCCGGCATTCATAGTTCTATCCAATCACTCAGCTGGCTGTTATCGGGAGAGATGACTCGTTACAACTAAAATTTTTTGCCGCACTTAAAAAACAAACGCAAACAAACGAATGTTAATGCGTTTTAAAAGATTTTGTACCCAATACCCCCCCCCTAACCGAGAATAAATTCCGGATGCGCTCTTATCTATGGGCAAGTGTGTCCCATTTCAATTGAATAACAACAAGTAGATTTATTACAATTTCATTTCAATTTAAATTTGGAAAATAATTGTGGAAATGATTTGATTTAAACTGTTTGTTTTTAGACTATTCAACAGTAAATAATTTTTACAGTTTTGCAAAACCTAGGGATGGTGATAATTTTAGTGGTCAGATGGCTGTTGGGTATCTGTTTGCCTGTCTTAGTGTCTGTTTCTGTGCCTTTGTGTGTCTGACTCGGTGTCTCTGTATGTATTTTGTCTCTTTCTATGTGTGTCTGAGCGTCTGTTTTCCTGTCTCTGTGTTTAGCTTTGTGGGTTCGTTTGTCTGACTCTGTTTGTTTGTGTGTGTATTTTCTCTCTCTCTCTCTCTCTCTCTCTCTCTCTCTCTCTCTCTCTCTCTCTCTCTCCCTCTTCCCCCCTTCCTCTCGAAGATTACAACAGCCCCTTTCTTCATTATCTGACCCATCCTCCTAAATTATGTGGACAAAGTTTTCTACAGCTTGGCAAATTTAATCGAAACAAGCTTTCTTTCCTTGTTGGACTTGAACGACTACTGATTTAAAGGGATTTCTACTTTTAGTCAAGACCAATTTACAATACGATTTAATAATGAGATTCAGCTAATTTTTATAGAATTTTCAGATTGAAAGAAATATTATACAAAAAATGCTGGTTGACTCGAAACAGCGCTAAATTAGCGGATTTTTTCAACCATTGATGTAGTTTCCTTCTAAAATTAACTAACCTCGTTGGAATATTTGAGTTTTCAGTTGGGTATCCAGTACAGCTCTCTTCTGTTAAGTTAAATTTTCAAAGTTGATGTTTACGTCGCTTCGATTCTATGTTTCAAAATACCACAAAATAAGCTATGATCGTGACTTGATTTGATTTTCCCTGAAGAACGTTGCGCCATGAAACGTAACTCATGAAGTGAGGGTTTAAGAAAAACATCCGTGTCTCATTGAATGCTCAAGTACTCTTACTGATTCAACCTAATCCAAATAATTCCAACAAACACAAAAAATTATTCTTACAAAATACAAAAATACTTTTATTAACCGATTTTTAAGCTAGGTTCATTTTGGTTCGGCAAGCATGATTCTTACATACTAGTAGGTTAGGTTAACCTAACCAAGCTAATCTATACTCTCTAGGTTAGGTTAGATGGCGCCATTTACCTTAACAATTCAATTAGCAATTCTAACTTAGGTAAAATTGCTCGCTAATGCCTCCTTTCAAGTTGATTGCTAGGGACCCTTCTAAATTAGATGAAATTATCCGATTTGTTTAAGAATTTATAAAAATTATAGGAACGCCCTGAATAAATTACTGAGAAATATAAAAAGAAAATTGTAAATAAATTCACTGAGACTTGTGGTAACCCTGCAAAAACATTGCCTGATCGATTAGTTCAATCTATTCTACCCTACCTTGCGTGATTGTCAAGATATTTAGGTCTTTTTATGGCACATGGTATCTGCCAAGTGACATAGAGATTGCAAATTCTGTCGTTCGGTCTGTCTGTCCGTTTTTATCGAGTTGGGGGTGGGGGGATTGGTCATTCATTGATGATAAGAATATGGAGGAAGCTTGGCTTGAAATGAAAAGGGTTTTAATTAAAGGAACAGAAAAACATAGTCATTTCCTGGAACAGAAGACTCAAAACCCTACCATTTATCACTTGTGATGTCAAGCAAGCTGTACATAAAAAGAAGAAGTATTGGAGCAAATATAAAAGTAACCCCTCCCATGAAAACTATGAGAAATTTAAACAAACCTGGAATAAAGTTAGGTATCTCATGAGAAAACTTATGAGAGAATATGAAGAGGGATGTTTGAAAGCTTAAATTTTTTCCTAATTCCTAAAGAATGACCGCTGAATCGCAAAGGCCGTAGAATAAATAGTTGAAATTACTAATAATGCTTTAGCGTAAAGAGTGAGGTATTAGGAGGAGGTGAACCCCTTATATGCGTAATATTTTCTGTTCGTTTTAAGTTTTAATGCTGCTCAACACTTTCAGTTGAAAAAAACTTTTCATATTTATTTTTTCATTGTTTTTTAAATGATACTAGAAAATCCTACGCCCCCTTCATGGAAATTTTCTTCCCTCATAGCATTAAAACCTATAACGAACAGAAATTATTTTGCATATGAGGGGTTCACCTCCTCGTAATACCTCGCTCTTTACGCTGAAGCATTTTAAATAATTTTAACTATTTATTTTTTAGCCTTTGTGATTCAGGGTCATTCTTAAGGAATTGGGACAAAATTCAAGTTTTAGTGTAAAGAGCGAGTATTGACGAGGGGGTGAACCCCCGCATATACATAATAAAAACATAAAAAGATAGAAGTTCGTTACGTAAGTTAATTCGTGAGTTACATATATTTTTTACCACCTCTCATGTCACTCTACAATGCTGAACTAGAGTCAATCTGTTGGAGGGTCGCCCCGGCTCGGCACGCTGGGTTCTTCCCTCCCGGCACCTCCTGGCACCAGCACCCGGTGTTCACTCATTCCTGGCAACTTCCCAGCACCCTTCGTCACCCACCCGGCACCTTCCATAATTTAATTACGAATTATAAATTTAATTTTTTTTCTTTATTTTTGAACTGTTTGTAAAGTTAATTTGTATGTTCTGATGAGAAATTTTGTTAATACTAATTAATGTTAATGGTGAAGGGGCAGAGGTGGGTACTTGAAAACACCTTCCAATGCCATGATCTAGAGACTCAAACCAATTTTGCAAAGATGACAAAAAGAAGCTGCAGTAGAGTTTTCCCGCTTCTCCTCTAGGGCACTGACTCTGTTTTGTTTGTTTTTTTTGTTGTTGTTTCTTCTTTGCGAAATTAAAAACAAATAAACGTTCAAATGGGGATCAATCCCTTTATTTAAAACAGGTACAAAAGTATCATTTCGATCACATATACAGCGATCGTCATCAGTAGGAATACTAAAAGGGTTATTACGGAAAACGCAAGTGGCACGCGTTAAAAAATTTTCAACGGATTTAGGGAAACGTTCTTAAGATATAAGTGAGTTAATTGTCAAAAATGAAACTGCATTAGTAAACGGTTTCTTTCCGCGAGATTTTGGAACGGTTTGTGAGATTTTACTAATTTTCTTAGCAATAATAGGAGCTGAAAAGCAAAAAAAAAACAAAAACGGATAGAAACTCATCTTCTGTTAGGGTAATTGCGATTATTCTGCATTGTGCCTGTAATTGTCAAAGTACTTTACCTAATTGCCTTTTTCTTTCTAGATTCATGCGCTCTCCCTCTCTAAGACCCAACACTGAACTCGTTAAAGCTACCGTTAAAAAGCTGGTAGGGATCGGGTATACTTCTGCTGCTGAAGGCTCCAAAGAACTTTCCAAGGCTCTTCGCGAGCAGATTATCAAAATATTGGAGCCACCTTCCTCTAAAGTACGCCAGTGGTGTGATGTTGTTTCAGACGCAATTAATTTGATTGCTAATATTTTGCCTGAAGATTTTTTTAAATCTACCAAGGCCAAAAAAGGTATGGACTGACCGCAGTAACATACTAGTAAAGTCACCAGGTGAACCATCTGTGCAGAGAATAGGATCTCTTGGTTAATGCATTCGAAATATTATTTGTGTTGTTTTTCGTCGTTTTTTTCTTTCTTTTGTATTGCTTTTTTCTTTTCTTTTGGAGATTTTTTTGGTTCATGTATTTTTCGTTATTTTTGTTCTTTTCATTATTAATTTAAAAACTTGTTGATTCTCAGTCTTGCATTTTTTTTTGTCTTTACTTATTATATGCTCTTGTTAATTTCTATGAAGTAAAGTTTTAGGAGGAGAACAGGGTGATTCCAGGAAGGGGAGAGAATGTGTCTACCAGATTTTCACACTTAGCTTAATAATTGAGAACCGTCTGATACCGTCAAATACCTATAGTCCTTATTTGATAGTATTTGTATTAGTTTTATTATTAGTTTTGTATAAGCAAGAGTTTGATTCGGTTAATAGAAGAGCTTTAATGGAGGTCCTAACCTGTTTTGTATGCTAGATAAACACATTAAAGTGATTAGTGCTATTTACGCGAACAATACTACTGCAATTGATCGTATAACCTTTGGAGGGGGCACATTGGAATGTAATCAGAAGTTCTAGTACTCTTTAAGATTCAGAGTGATTGGAGGGTGGATACCTCCCCCTTCCCATACCTCGTATTGTCCTGAAATGCATCTGATTTTAATTTTTTAGATGCCCGTTTGTTGTCGTAGAAACTTTGAAATGGGCTCATTCGATTGGAAATTGAATGGGCCAGTGCCCTTGTAATAGTTGGAAGTGATTGGAGGGCAACTAACGCCCCTCCCACGCCCACCATTTCCCTAAACACCAGGAACACAACTACAAGGGCGCGTAACGATTAGGGGGCGTACCGCCTTCGGCGGGGGGGGGGGCTGGGGGGGCGCGAAGCGCCCCCAACAACTAGGTGTTGGGGTGGCGCAAAGCGCCACCCCAACAGCTAGTATGCTATATTTATAGGCTATAGATTATAAGCATAATTTTAACATTTATAACAATGTATTTATAAGCTATATCAATAAGCTAAAAGTTTATCTATATCTATAAGCTACTAGCTGTTGGGGTGGCGCTTCGTCCCCCCCCCACCAAGCCGAAGACACGGAAATTTACTCTTTTTGAAATTGACTCTTTCTCTTAACTCTAATTATTAAAACAGTAAGATACATTAGCGTAAAGAGCGGGGCGTTGAGGAGGAAAAGCTCCATTCATATATGGAGTAGTTACTGTTGGTTTTAAGTTTTAATGTTGCTTCATACTTTCATTTAAAAAACTGTTTTTTTATATTTAATTTCTGGACGTTTTTGAATTAATGCATGTTTTTGATCTTGGCTCTCCAAGCATAAATAATTAAAACGAAATTTGAATATTAGTTAATACATAAAAAATCAAAATTTTGATTCTGATTTAAAATATATAAAATCCATTAAGTTTAATGTTGCTCATCAAAAACTACGAGCCTGCGTAAATTTGCTAAATTTTTGAAAAAGGAGTAAAACACTCCAAAGCATCAATTGATCTTCATAAAAATCACACAATCCATTTGAGCATATTCGAGAAGCCTACTGAAAAGGTTTCAAACTCCTATATACAAAAACTGGAATTTTGCATTTTTTTTTTGTCAGAAGGAAGATCACGGATGTGTATTGTTTTTTGTGTTACTATTGAGCTGGGTCGATCCATATACAACGTTTTGTATATGGTGGGCAACTGGCACGGCGTTTGTATAGTTTAGTCGGACCAGAAAGAAATATCCTATGCCTACCCTTAAACTCTTTAGAATAAAGGAAAATTGATATTCAGTTGTCGATAAGGTGGTTTTTTTAACCTTAAATATAGATAGATTTACAGTTATCGTAATGAAATCTGTTCAGTTTTGATCCAAAATGACTTTCTTTTTTAAGCTTTTCCAAATTGAAGTAGTTTGAATATTCAAAGCTAAAGACAGAGTTATTAGGTTTTTCGACTATGGTGAATAAAATGTATATCTCAGAATTTTGATCCGGTGACTTTTGGAAAAAAATGAGCGTGGGAGGGGGCCTAGATGCCCTCCAATGTTTTGGTCACTGAAAAAGAGCACTAGAGCTTTCAATTTCCGTTAGAATGAGCTCTTTCACGACATTCTAGGACCATTCAGTCGATACGATCACCCCTGGGAAAAAAAACCCAAAAAAAAACAAACAAAAAAACAAATAAACACACATCCGTGATCTGTCTTCGTTGGAAGACCAAAGTTAAATTTCGGAGAACTAAGAATAGTTGAAGTGGATGTTGTCACTGCATCTTGGTTTCGCAGAACCAAAAGACAGTAATGCTATTTGCTGGTCAAGAGTATTTATATCCTGTTCAACGGCATTTTGAGCTCCTGCAGTAGCTACTGATTCTTTAAAAAGGTCAGTCGCATCGCCTGTAGTTGTAGGAGTAGTTGGAAGACCAAAGTTAAATTTCGGAGAACTAAGAATAGTTGAAGTGGATGTTGTCACTGCATCTGGTTTCGTAGGCTTGATCCATTCAGAACTTCATATATTTAAGTTTTAAGACAAGACCACTAAGATAACTGCTAACAATTCGCTTTAGTACCAAGCTGACTGAGACTAAAACAGCTCTGCAAGCTCCTCCTCTACCCCAATCCGTTCCAAGTTTCATCCTTCTATGAAGTTCCTATTTCCTTTAAATCCTTCTGTATGATATCAGTATGTATCTGATTCCAAGCCATTCGGGTGACCGCAATAGCTTACTAAATAAGGCCCTTGAAGAAATTTCGAGATTGAAGAAAGGGAACCGGATTCGAAAGTGCTGCCATCTTTTGTTTCTACCCATTTCTGTTCGTGATTTCAGCTGAGTTTATCATTCGGTTTGTCGCACTTGGGATTGCGGTAGAGAAATGGTATCAGATGTGCATTATAAACTTAAACCTCTTAAACTTTAAAAGTTCTCTGACTGCTAAAGAAATTAGAGTTTATCGTTTGCTTCTTTCTAAGTTATGACGTTAAAAACTTGGCCTACGGCAAAAAAGTCAACTTTTGAACTGAGAAGACAGATTTTTTTTTTTTTTTTTGATGAATAATAAAATAATAATTGCTCATTTTATGACTAAAAAGTTCAGGGCATTAGTTATAGTAGTATATACCGCTGTTGAACCAACTGACAGAGATACTAGTGACTCAGATATTAAATAGACAGGGAACCAGGTAGAAACATATTGTTTTTTCTAGGAGATTTTAACGCCCAGGTTGGTAGAGATAGGGATAGATGGTATCCTAGCCAAGGTAAATTTGGTATAGGAAAAGAAAACAGCAATGGCTACAGAATTTTGCAATTTTGCAGGTATAGCAACCTAGTTAAATAGTGGATATTAGAAAAGCGAGAGTCGAAAAAAATAGTGTGACCAATTTGCATTATCCCAGTCACGTTTGAAAATCCATTTCTTAGGCTTAGAAGAAACACTAAAACCGATTGTAGAACTAATAGATAGATCCAAAGTGGGAGATGATCATAGTCTTTTCCCTCATCGTCGACATGAACATCAGAGGAATGAAAAAGGGGCGAACACACACAATGGTCCAAATCAGAAAGTGTTCCACTATTCTAGATATATGAGAAGCTGCAATCTTTATTTATAATTTGATATAGATTGAATCAAGTTTTCCATAAAAATAAAATTTAAATTTTATAAGTGAGAGCTGGAGGGAGAAAAGGGAGTAGAGGCGGATGGCTTAGTAATGGTAAAAAAAGTGAAGAAGTAAAGGCCAAAAACTCAGTGAATCTCAAGCCTGAAGATGATTTGGGACTGTTCTAATTAGTCCTAGCAATTATTCCCATTATTTAAAATCGATTTTAGAAGTATATTTCCGGAGTTTCTTAGAGTGCCAAGATTCTTGTTGACCTACAGTTGACTTAGGTCTAAAAGACTTGGAATTTACCAAGTACCTGAGTTTTTTCTATGAAAAATTACTTTTTCTTATTAGTTTTTTACACTCAGTTACCAATTAGAAGACTTGGAATTTACCGAGTAACTGAGTTTTTTCTATGCAAAAGTGCTTTTTTTTTATTAATTTTTGATATTCATTCACCATTTAAAAGACTTGGAACTTACCAAGTAGCTGATTTCTTCTAGGAAAAAAGTGCTTTTTTTTAGTTTTTGATACTCAGTCATCACCGAAAAGACTTGAAATTTACCAAGTAGATCCAGTTAAATAACTTTATATCTATTCACTGTCAATAAAAAGGTATCATCCCTATTTTGAACTGTTTTACTTTAACACATTAGAAAGTATAGAACAAATTGCTTGCAATATTTTGGTTATTTCAGTATGTAGTAGTTCAGTATGGATGTAGTGCCTGTTGAATAATAGTGCATTAGAAAGTATACAACAAAATCCTTGTGATGTTGCTTATCTCAGTATGTTGAAGTTCCGAAAAAAATCTCCCATACAAAAAGAATCCATTCTTGTAGACGAAACCAGTCCCCCCCCCCCCTCCACATTAAATTTAAAACTGTAATAACATATAGTCAAAAATGGACTGATTTGCTATCTTTTAAAATGAAAAAGTCCCTTTGGCCATTGTTAAAGCATCTTTCTTAACCGGCAGTGACTAGTTGCCCAGCATTTGTTGGACAGATGTTCTAGTATCATTTCAGTACCAGGAAGGGTGTGCAAAAGCACAGGATGGCTGGCCCTCATCCCCCCATGCACTTCCTGGCTGAAGGGCCCCGAGACGGAGATCAGCACTGGCGGTTCGGACCTAAAGCCCAGCACGGTTAATGACACGCGTCAATAATGACAGAAGAAAGCCACGTTATTGACAATGCGAAGCAATACTCTATAAACCTTTCATCTGTTCGGCGTCGGCCTACTCCGGTACTTCGTTGTTGTCTTGAGCTGCTTCTTCTTTCTCTTCGTCGACTTCTGCTAAACCATCATCCTCATGTGTATGTTCACCACTGTCTAGCTCTATATCTTCATCGTCTTCGGCATTGATACTTGCTGCCTGTAAGAAAGCTCTCACTCGAGGAGGAATTAACATGTGAGCCTGCCTCATGGCTTGTTCTTTGCCCGGTAGCCAAATCTGACCATGAAAAATGAATGATATCTTTTAACTTCAAGGTATTGACACAAGTCTCAGCATTTTATAATAGGCCTACATTTATTAAAATGTTCAATTTTTGACAGTTGTTACCCTTACGGAGCAAGCTTTCTAAATTACACACATTAGTATCGTTGCAAATAAAATGATTAAACTTCAACTTGCTGATTTCTGGATCCATATTTAAGGGAGAAAGCTATAGGAATTCAGTTTTCATACAAAAGGGGGGAAAGCCCCTTTCATATACGGAATTATTTCTGTTCGTTTTAAGTTTTAATGTCGCTGCTTACTTTCAGTTAATTTTTTTTATTTAATTTCTGAACATTTTTTAATTAATGCAGGTTTTTATTTTGGCTCAGCGTACATGAATCATTAAAACAAAACTTGCATTTTATTTTCAATACTTTAGCGTAAATAGCGAGGTATTGAGGAGGAGATGAACCCCCTCATTTACGTAGTAATTTCTGTTCGTTTTAAGTTTTAATGCTGCTTCTTACTTTCCCCCCTCCCCCCTCAATCTCACCAGATCTGGTCGGGATTTAAAACAAAAGCTCTGAGACACGATATACTTCTAAAAATCAAATTTCATTGAGATCCGATAACCCATTCGTAAGTTAAAAATACCTAATGTTTTCTAATTGGATTAAGATACAAAAAAAAGTTCCATCTTAATATGAATTCCTTTAGTCCTATTTTAGTCCAATAAAATATTATCTAACATATATAAAAAAACAACAACAATATTTCCAATGTACCTTCATTGTAGGAACATTTGGATTCCTGGATTAAAACTTAAAACGAACATAAATTACTCCACATATGAAAGGGGCTTTTCCTCCTCAACGCCTCGCTCTTTACGCTAAAGTTTCTTACTATTTTAAAAGTAGTAAGTAAAAAGAGAACTGCTCCTTACTTTTATTTAAAAAAAACTTGTTTTTTTATATTTAATTCAGAGTTAAAAGTGACTGGAGGTCAACCAGTCCCTATCCCAAGTCCCTTTACTCCATAAATAAATCCAATCAAAAGTTTTGAGTTAGCCGTTTTGTTCAGAATAGTTGAAAGGCCGGGGGTGGGAGGGGGAAACCAAAAATCTTGGAAAACACTTAGAGTGGAGGGATCGGCATTGAACTTGGCGGGAAAAAAAGCACAAGTCCTAGTTACAAGATTGACATAACCGGAACGGATCCGCTCTCTTTGGGGTAGTTGGAGGGGGGAGGGGTTAATTCTGAAAAATTAGAAAAAATGATGTATTTTTAACTAACGAACGGATGATCGGATCTCAATGAAATGTGATATTTGGAGATAGACGTATCGTTTGACAGGCATTCCAGGTATTACATCCATGGAGAGTAACGTGAAACCAGGCTTGCAGCTGACAGAGTTAGTAAAAAAAGAAGGCGTGTCGAGGAACCACCAGAACAACGCGAAACCAGGCTTGTGGCTTTACGTCAACGAAGGCGTGTCGAGGGACCACCGAGCAATGCGAAACCAGGCTTGTGGCTGACAGAGGTAGTAAAAAAGGAAGGCATATCGATTTATTACAAAAGCAACGCGTGTATAATCGCCTGGCATTCAAGTACTGCCCTTTCGATGATTATAGCTTGAGTCGAGATGTTCAAATTGGGACCAATTGACTGAATAATATTCAATAATAAATAAGCCATTTTATCATGGGGAAACTAATCTGCACTTTTACCGTAGGGCCTCTGCGCCCTACACTACTGGGGGAACTAAACTGCACCTTTACCTTCTTTTCTTATCAACACTGAATAACCCTCCCAAATTCTTTTGTGAAAGAAATGGTCGAGTGATGAAATTTCAAGTCAAAGTTTAAAGCTACTTCAATTTCCGTGTGCTCTGCTTACTTTGCAAAAAAAAATAATTCATTTCTATACTAGCTCTAGGTCTTTGTCACGAGTCAGCTTGAGAACGTCATCGGGAACATTCCTTTCATGATCAGCGATCGAACGAGCAGAAGAATGGGAAAAAATAACGGGTGCTTTCGAGATCTTGATCGCATCCTTCATTGTGGCTGGAGAGACATGCGAAAGATCGACTAGCATCCCCAGCTTGTTCATTTCGCGAACGACCTCTTCTCCAAAAAGGGAAAGCCCATCGCGTCGCGCCTTGTCGGTAGCGGAATTAGCCCAATCCAGCGTGTCCGAATGGGTTAGCGTCATGTAGCGTGCGGGGAAACGGGAAATCTTGGAAAACGCTTAGAGTGGGGAGACCGGGATGAAACTTGATGGGAAGAATAAACACAAATCCTAGATAAGTGATTGACATAGCCGGACTGAATCTGCTTTCTTCGGAGGAGTTGGGGGGTTAGTTAATTCGGAAAAATTAGAAAAACTGAGGTATTTTTAACTTACGAACGGGCGACCAGATTTTAATTAAATTTGATATTTAGAAAGAAATCATGTCTCAGAGCTCTGATTTTAAACCTCGATCAGATCTGGTGAAATCGGAGGTTTGATACACACCTCTGACGAAAACGCGTAATTTCATTTCAATATTAGAGTCCAGAAATATAGTCAAGCTACATCCCTTTACATTTATTGCAACAGTCAAATGAAACTAAGACTGCATTAATAACTTCAGAACCCATTGTTCCAAGTTTAAACAAATAATTAAAACAGCTGGGTTCATCTGCAAAGGACACAGATAAAAGGCGTATCATATATAATATATCTTGTCTGGGGTAAAGGACCGGAGTGATTACTTAAAAACCAAGGGTGAAAATTAAATTGGAAAAAATGCAAAATTCCACATTTTTGTAGAGAGGAGCTTGAAACTTCTACAACAAGGTTTTCTGATAGGTTGAATCTGATGGTGTGATTTTCGTTAAGATTGTACGACTTTAAGGGGGTGTTTTCTCCTATTTTCTAGAATTACGCGAATTTTCTCAGGCTCGTAACTTTTGACGAGTAAGATTAATCTTGATGAAACTTACATATTTAAAATCAGCATTAAAATACGATTCTTTTGATGTAACTATTGGTATCAAAATCCCACTTTTTAGAGTTTCCATTATAAATGAGGGTTTAAAAAAAAGTTTTCTAATTATTAAGATCTTGCTATATTAAGCATTGACATCTTGAATACAACCAAAAGTGACATCATTTCTATATCTTAAAATCAAAGAGCAATTACTAGACGGTGGTACGAGTAAAAAAAAATACATCTTTACATTTATAAAACTGGAAAGAATTTGAACCAAGGACGTATCCAGGGGGGGATTACAGCGTTTGAACCAACCCCCTCCCCTTCCAAAAAAAAATTGTACGACTCAAGAAAAAATAACAAAAATATAAAAGTATAGCATGAAAGAGACTCGTCAGTGTCTCCTAAAATTTAGAGACCGCAAAATACTATTGCAAAATATTATATACTTGTTCATCGCCAATCACATAAAGACAAATTCAGATGTCTGTTTTAGATCGATCATAAAAAATAGGAGGGTTACGCACAATAGCGCACATTTACATGGGGGGGGGGGATTCCCTGATATGATTTGAAAAACGGTCAGAAATTTAGTTTAAAACTTTAAGACTTTAGCGTAAAGAGCGGAGGCTGAGGAACTGATAGCCCCCCGAAGGTGGAGGGCTGTATTTTCCTGTATTGGGTTTTTGACAATAGAGAAATCCTTGGTTTAATTTTCATTTTGATAATCCAACAACCATTTCAAGGGGTTTGGGGCTCTTTTTCCAAATTTTATTAAATTTGTTACTTTTAAGATTAATCGAAATGATAGTTACCATTCATGAATCAACTAAAAATGACAATTTTTTCTCACAAGACAGTTTCGTTTAAACGCACTTCTAAACTTTTGACTAGTATGGACCGTGGCTCACTCTTTACTACGTTACACATAGGCAATCCCTCGCTCTGTACGCTAAAGTTTGACTCTTTGCCACAATTCTATCTTTTAAAACAATTAAAAGCTTTAGCGTGAAGAGCGAGGGATTGCAGAGGGGACAACCCATTTCATATACGGAGTAATTTCTGTTCGTTATAAGTTTTAATGTCGTTCCTTACTTTCGGCTAAAAAAATTAGTTTTTTTTATTTAATCTCCCACAAAGGTTGAGAGAATTTATAAGGACGGATTTAAAGGGAACTGGAACTTCATGGGAGAGAGTAATCAGTGAAGCTCAGGATTGGAGCATCTGGGGGATGAAGGGAGAGGACAAATTAGAAAAAAAATAGGTATTTTTTACCTTACGAGTCGGTGATCGGATCCTAATGAATTTTGATATTTAGAAGGACCTCGTGTGTCAGAGCTCTTATTTTAAATCCCGACCGACATTAAGCCTCTGATTTTCTGTTTAAATCAATCTATTGATCCTTAGAATTTTCTTAGAGCTCATACCATATGAGATCTTGGCTCTTCCAACCTCGTCACAAGTGCCATATTAGCTCTTAGCTCTTGTTTTTTAACACCAGCGTCGGCCAGCAGCTCGGCGCCTGGCTCGAAGAACACCCCCAGGACGCCAAGCGCATCTGCATGAAGGGCATCATGGCCGCGCAAGCCCGTGAGTTGGCGTCGGCGCCGTTGATCAAGGTGAAGTTGGACAATACCGATGTGATCGCCCGGATGGAGGCCGTGCGCGCCGAAGCTGGTTCGGCGCGGCTAATCATCGATCCGAACGAGGGCTGGACCGTTTCCGAATTGGCTCAGTTTGCGCCCGATCTGGCCCGCCTGGGCGTGGAGATGATCATCTCAAATCCCTTTTTTGTTTCACTGTTCAAAAACCTATTGAAATCCTGTGTCGTTTCAGGGATCTTGATACTTCCACATATGAAACCAATTCAAATCCCGTTTCATTTTCACTATTCTTGTTACTTTTATAGCTCAAACCAATTAAAACCCTCTTTTATTTTCACAGTTCTTGGTACTTTTATTGACCAAACTGATTAAGATCCCCTTTCATTTTCATTCTTCTTGCTGCATATATTGATCAATCTGTTTCAACCCCCATTTCATTTCACTGTTCTATGGCATAAGCTCTCTTGATTCGCTAGAAATAACAACTCTAATCTATTTGAAACTAAATTTGTAGTTTTAGCCAAGCACTGAATTCTTCTTGCGAAGGGTAATTACTTAGATATTGATTTCTGGCCAGACACGTGTCTAGATATGAGATTCTAGCTAGACACGCATGTGAGGGCCGCTTTAAGAAGGCGTTTGCTATTGTATTCACATTAAATACATACTTGAAATTGCTGGCAAAAAGTTTGGTTGTACTTATCCGTACAAAGTAATCCGGGAATTTAGGCCTACAAATGCAAAATTTCTTGAATTTTGGAGAAAAGATATAAAATATGTTGTGCAATAAGGTGAAGTTTGGAGAACCTCATGTAACAATATATGCAAAATAATCATAAGAAAATCACATCTTTAGATGAATTTTGTACCAATGGTGAATTAAAAGTTATATTTTTGATGTTTGGAGGATATTTTTGAGTCATAATGCTAAAAGTAAATAAAAAATGGTGGATTATAAGTAAGAAACTATTTCGGTAGTTTTAATAACTCATAGATTTTGGAAAATAATTGTCCAAATGAAAGTGCTTAGCTCAATAAAGTGGCCTCAATTTTGGTATATAGTACATACAATTTTCCATGTAGTCTTGAAGCTAGAGTCAACGACGATTTTCGTTGTTCAAGACTTGACTAAAACTTCCCCTTCCCCCTACTCCTTATGCATTCACCTCCCATACTTCCTATGAAGTAAATGTTTCCTCCAAAATAAGGACTGAAAATCTTTGTTCGCTTGACAAATTCATATGCCGGCCTGAGTATCAGACATTAGAAGAATAAGAAGTTTAGCCTTATGAACAAATCTAAAGTTAAAAGAAGATAAAAATTCAAACCAATATTTACAATACTACTCTATCTAAAAATTGCGAAAGTAGAAAGCACAAAAATCAATAGGCCACTTCTCTCAGCAACACGAGGCAACTAACAATAAAATAATAAAAACAATTGAAAAAAAAAATTATTCTATTGACTAATAATCCTTTTATCGTCATCCAATGGAGGTTTTAGCTGCCAATCTCAACTATAGAAATTATTATGAATGAATAAATAAAACCTAAGAATACTTAGAAATTAAGAACCTTGATAGATCTAATGCTAGATTTCTGCATCTGCAATTGGTCAAGGGTAAATGAGAAACTATACTGTGTCTTATCATCTTAATTTGAGATTCTTCCAATCTGCAGCTATTTGATGGTAGGATAAAGTTTAATCAGAAGAACCAATCATGACCAATTGAATGCATCAACGATTTCAGGTCATTCAATTTGATAGCAGTTTGGTCAACATTATTATGAAGAACAGAAAAACCTCGACTTACAGACTATGTTTATTTTTTACTCCTGGTAAGGAATAAGTGTTTGAATGGCCCGCCTTGCGCATAAGCGAAGCACTCGCCAGCCGCGATACCGTACTGGTACACACTCTCACTAAACAGAGAAAAGTCCCCAGCCTCCGCCGCGGGCAAGAGTTGATCGTCCAGCAGCGTGTGCAGACGCGACTGTAATTCAGCCGTGACTTGCGGCAAGCCGGCGAAGGCAGATCGTTCCGCAGACCCAGCGAGTCCCTGTTGCCCAGGCACGGTCAGCAGCAGTAACCGCCACGATACCGGCAGCTGCACACATGTCCGCAATCGCCCCAGGCTGCGTTGCTGAAACAGTCTCTCCAACTGATTCTAAGGATTCGGCGAAGACAGTTATTCTCGAAGGCGGTAAGGTGTTTCTCCTGTTTGGAAGTTAGCTTAAGGTATTCCATAGCGTAACTCAGGACAGACTGTACATTGCTCTGAAACAACCTGAGTTTCAACTTCAGCGAGTTTATGGTGGATTTCCAGACTGATAAAAATCTCTGAAATGATTTGTTGACCAAGGCTATCCTGGTACGCAATTCTTTTTCAGAGTCGCCACTGGAAGTGACTGTACTTCCTAAAAACAGCAAAAAAACTAAAAAGGAAAAAAAACTAAAAACTAATAAAAAAACTAAAAACTGAAAAAGAAAAAAAAACTAAAAAAAGGATAAAAACTGAAAAATAAAGGAGAAAAAGAAAACATTTCTTTTTATTAAAATAAAAAAAAAAATAAAAAAGGTAAAAACTACAAAAAACTAAAAAGAAAGAAGAAAAAAAAACTAAAAAACTAAAAAAAGGTAAAAACCAAAAAAAAACTAAAAAGAAAAAAAAGAAAAAAACAAAAAAATTATTTCATCATATATGATACAGAGCTAAAAATACCACCAAACGATAGTTCGCAAATAGTTACATATATATGTGTCAATTAAATGTACATAGTCATCTTTTATTTCATACCGGTTTCTGTATACTATGAATGCAACTTAAGGTCAGTAAAAGTCAATTGTAGCTATGAAGGAAATCGAATTTTTTAGAAAGAACCGGATATTCGTGAGGGAAATTTGAAATTCTGCAACTCGTGGCAACCCGTGGCAACTCGTGGCAACTCGAGTTGAAACAAGTTGCCTAGAGTGGGGTTGCCAAATTACTCCGTATATGAAAGGGGCTGCTTCCTCCTCAACGCCTCACTTTTTACGCTAAAGCTTGACTCTTTCTCTTAACTCTACATTTTAAAACAGTAAAAAAAATTTAGCTTAAAGAGCGGGGCGTTGATGAGGAAGCAGCCCCTTTCATATAAGAAACTTTGGCCACAAGTTACAGACTTTGACCAGTGCTTACATATAGTAATGGTTATTGGGAAGAGTACAAACGTTTTCAGGGGGATTTTTAGGTTGAGGGGCGGGGTGAGAGGAGGGGGATATGGTGAAACGTAGCTAATTTTGATACTAACATGGCAGTCCTTTAGTAAAACAAGAGTATTTACAATTTACCTGTGTGTTTAGCCACAAAAAATATGATTGACAACATCTTAATGAATTGAAATACATTTAATAGACATGAATCTTTGTCAACAAAGAGAAAAACTCAAGCAAACAATATACAACTATACAATCTAAATACAATTATCCTCCCGCTCAAAACGGATAGTGATCACCTGATATTTTTTTTATTGCTACTCCGCTTTTTTGTTTTAGTTGCGGGTCTGGTACACATTTTGTAAATTTATGACATAATGCGAAACATTTCCCAACTGGATATGTATTTCGGTAAAGATTGTTACTTTTCACCAAAGCAGTTCTTTTTTCTCTCTCTCTTTTTTTATTAAGCATCTAGACTTGAATATTCATATGCGTTTCGTGCTTTCAAACTAAGTCATTTTGTAAAAATGCTGCATATGGATTATTTTAGCTTTAAATATGTTTGATATTAACTGACCACTTTTAAAGAGGCTTAGAAAGCGTCTTTTGGTCAATACTACAACCAGCACGTGAAACTTTAGTCAGGTATTTTGAACCACTCAGGTAAGATAAACTTACTATTTTGTTGGCTGTAATGGATTGCATGGTAATTTTTATGTGAAACTGTATCTATAAGTTGCCAAATAGATGGATGTTGTGTTATTGAGGCTAAAATTGGCCATATTTATTCAATACGAACTTATTTTACACCGACTTTCAAACTGAGAATTCTGTTGTTGACTTTTTTGTTCATCTTGTTCTGTTAATGTTATTCTGTTTTTATGGCACTTGGTATTAACCAAGTGACAATTAATTTTAAAAACTTTTTCCCCCCCCAAAAAAAAAAATTATGAAATGTTTAATTTCCCATGGTTTTTTGGGATTTTTGGCAAAAAGTGGGACATTTTTTAAGAATCTAGATACATATGTGAAGCCTTTTTTTGGGATTTTACAGCATACAATTATCCGGTCAAGTCACCGCCCAATTATTAACCCATTTTCTGTCTAACTTTTTACCCTCTTTGAAGTAATTAGCGATTGTACTGTTTTTTTTGTTTTGTTTTTTTTCGTAAAGAGAGTTTGCTTTCCTTGCAAATTCTCCTCCGCTGCACTATTACACTGCACTGTTGGACTGCACTTCACTACTATCTTCCTCCTACACTGAGGACATTCTTGACGTCTTTAATACGAGTCGTATTCAAGACAAAAATTAATAAGCAGGGGGGTCTTAATGAGGTGGGGGAGCCTAAAAATTAATACCCCCCCCCCCAATCTATAAGACACCTTAGAGTAAGATACTACCAGTTTTAGGCTCGAGATATTCTTCATGCTTAAACAGTTTTTGTTAAGCAGCTCCATTATAAGCAACCAAATATACAACTCTACAGTAACCATTTTGTTATCAAATTTGAGAACATTCCGATAGAGTTATCGGAATGTATAAAACTAAGAAACTAGGAAAATAGCTTCTTTTTTGTAGATATACAACTGTACAGTGACTATTTTGTTTGCAAAATTTGAAAACATTCCGATAGATTTAGCAGAATGTATAAAACTACGAAACTAGAAAAAAAGGTTCTTTTTTAAAGATAGACAACTGTTCAGTGACCATTTTCTAGCAAAAACTCGGAAACATTTCGATAGAGTTATCAAGGTTGCCTATTGTTTGTTATTGGGAAAGGAGAGCATGTTTTTTTTTTCCTGTGTCTTCAAAAAGATTTACATAAAGCACCTAACAAAGAAAAATTGTTTGGAAAACATTTAGACATTCTAAAGCACATTGGACAGAGGATCCGCTCTGTAAAGATTAGAGGATTTTTATCTTGAAAAAAGAGATGTCTCGTTTCATATCTATTTTTGCGTACCGTTACGTAAAATCTAATTTCCAAATAATCCGTCATTTTTCAATCTTACACTGAAATGTGGTTTAGAAAAATAAAGTCAACTAATCTTCCACGCGTAAAACTACTACAAATCGCCATCAATAAATGAATGAAACTCGAAACAAATACAAAATTACAATAAATAGCTAAGTAAGACTCAAAGCGTGCAAAAATTAACATGATTAGGGCTGATAAACCCTGTGCCCCCTCAAGATTAGAACACAAATTACACACAAACAAAACACCTAGGATTGTCAGTTTAATTGACATATAACGACATTCCTTCCTTAAAGTTTTGGTAATTTTTCATTTATGAAAGTAAGAAAGGTGGAAAAGACGGCTTTATTTTTAAAAGACAGCTTAGAAAAGGCTTTATTTATTACCATGTAATTTAGCTTTGAATAATCATCCGGTAGAAAAGGCCAGTTTCAAGATGCCCTGAAGGACGCAAGAGCCATTTCTCTGTCGAAGTGCAGAAACATGCAAGAGATGACTAATTGGAGACCAATATATATCTTCCCATTATTTTCATAAACCTTTTAAAAATAATGCAAAGAAGACTAAAAGTATATCGTCAGTCCTGGTGCCTACTGTATGACAGTCAGTTTGGGCTTAATATAACGTTGACATTTTTTTTCGTTAAAATCTCAACGTTAAGTAAGCTAGTAGCCTAGTACTTTTTTGTTGTTGTAAACAATATAGGCTAGTTGACTGAAGGCAACAATTCCAGCAGTTTTTTATGTTGTGGGAGTTCTGCTTAATAATAAGTACTATTCATTCATTCAACCCATTTTGATGAAAAACTCTTTGAATCAAAAGTTCGTGGTAACGAACTGTAGTAAGGAGCGACCCGGCTCAATAGTGACCAAAACTCTAAAAAATGGAATTTTGATATGTTTGTTTTAAGTTTAATGTTGCTCCTTACTTTTAGTTGAAAAAATTTGTTTTATTATATATATTTAATTTCTGATCTTGTTTTAAATGATGCCAGGATATCTGGCTCCACCTCCACGGAAAAATTCCCCTTCCCACGGAACTATTCTCTTGACAATTTAATCCTGGCGAAAATTTTCCTGGACAATTACCCTTAACATCTCCACGCGTAAAATTGAATTGGTAAAGAGAAAGCAAGACAAATAAAGAAATTTCGTATAGGTATTTTGGCAAATTCACCTTTAGAGTCGCAATATATTTTACGTGTAAACTTTCTGAGTTTATGTGGGCACCTTTAGACTTTCTTTTGTATGCATTAACGGTTATGATTTGGGAAGTAAGCAGTTAAGTAACCAGATTTACGGTTGGAAACACTTGCTGACTTCTATTAGCGTTACGCATTTGTAAATTTTAATTTTATTTGCCGTTTTTTTCCGCCACAGCGTGGTTTTCAAATCCCAGTCTTCACTGGTTACAAATAATAAATCAAATTCGCCAACGGACTCAATTGACTGATTTGTAATTTGGCCAGGTGTCTTGGAGGGTTATGGGATGGGGTCCTGGTAGGGAATCTGGTTGGGATTCAATCGCTTCTGACTCTTATAAAGCGCATTGGAACTTTCAATTTAAAATCGATGGAGCCCCCTTCCAGTTTTCACGACTATCCCTTCTATACGAAACTGATGAAATAAAATAATACATTGCACGCTTATGGCTCTTTACTCTGATAAAAGAATATTAGCCAAAAACCCTCGATCTGGTGATAATATTCTTCAAACTTTTGCTATTTGATTGAAAATCGAGTATCACTGAACTAAATGAATTAAGATTCTCTTAAAATATCTTAGCTGAACTACTTCTAGCTTAGCTGCTTTAGCAAAAACCTAAACTTCAGAGCCCCAATGTAGACTAGAAGCTACTTTGTCAGGAAAACTCTTTTCTTGATCATCATGTCATCTAGCTGACCTAAATTACTTCTCAAAAGCATATTTATTAGCCTATTACCTCTTAACTTGCAATCTTGTACATGCCTAGAGACGCCCCTTAATGCACTAAACTTAACACCCAAATAAACAAATTCTTGTTAATAATTAGCATAACGTCCATTACGAATACAATAATTAAAATCAGTGCACGGGTCGGTAAAACCGCTGCATTTATTGACCGAGATTCAGATTTTGGTACATACCATGTCACCATTTTAATGCTCTTTTTTTAGCCAAATTGAAAATTGAGCCATCATTTTTAAACTCACGACAGGAGTCGGTAAGACTGCTGTGTTTGCTGAACAAGTTCCAAATTTCTGTTGGAACTTGTCAGATGTCAGTATGTTGTCAGATGTCAGATGTTGGAAGATGTCAGTAAAAACATATTGCCATCTAATTCCTTAATTAACGTCTGCTCCCATGACAGTTAATATAGATTGTCCAAGGGGATTTCAGAGAAAAGCTGCTACAAATGACTTCGAAAAGTTGTGTCATTACCTTCTTCGTTTCTTCATTTACTCTCCTTTATAGTCGTCAAAATAAGAACTATTGCAATTTTCAATATATAAAAAATTTTGAGCAGCTCTCTAATAACCTCTGTGATCCATGAAATAACTAGTTCATGTAACTAAAGATTTTCTTTTCCTGGTTTGGTTAAGAAAAGAATCGGATTTTTATGCTTATTTTAAATATACAAGTTTCATCAAGTTTAATGAAAGATCTCAATGAAAACCTTACCATCAGATTCAGCATATCAGAGAACCCTACTGTAGAGGTTTCAAGCTCCTATCTGCAAAAATGTGGAATTTGTATTTTTTGCCAGAAGAAAGATCAGGGACGCGTATTTTTTTTTTCCGGGGGGTGATCCTTTCGACCAATGGCGCTAGAATGTCGTGAGAGGGCTTATTCGATCGGAAATTAATGGAGGGCAAATAGGCCCATTGTTACCAGAAGTTTTGACTGAATATCTTAATTTTTGTCCAAAACTTAAATGGTTGGCTAAAATCTTAATTCTAATCAATTTTGATAATACTCGAATTATTCACTAGTAAGAAAAATTTGTCAATTAAGAATGAACAAATTAATTAAAGAAAAAACGTGAAAATCTTTTCAAAGAAAAGTAAAGATCTATGCTGAAACCAATTATAAGCACAAATAAAGCCAATTAATGATATTTAAGCTAATTCTAAATATGCACGATTGACTAATTTTGAATTTGTTTAGTAAAATATTGTATAATATAATACAGATATAGTAAAATATAGTACAATATAATACAGATATAGTAAAATATTGTATAATATAATACAGATATAGTAAAATATTGTATAATATAGTACAGGTATAGTGAAGTATTGGTTCTCCTTTCGTAAGGGGCAGTTGAGGACTCAGCTACAGTGACTCTTAATATAGTATAGTATAGTACACTACAGTATAGTATCGTATAGTATAGTACACTACAGTATAGTATAGTATAGTATAGTATAGTATAGCACAGCATAAGCCTTCATACACATAGCGTGTTTCAAATTATTTCATCCTCCCACTCAGCTTTTCTTGGTTTTGGTAGCCTCAGCAGTGTATGCACATATAGCAGTAATAGTATGCCCATATTGCCTTTAGGTCAGTTGAACATCCCTCTCATCATGTCCTGGTGGTTACAACTTCATCCTCTAAGTTGTTCCTAAGATACTGCTTATACACCATCTAGACAAATATTGCGGGTTTTAATTTACCCGAACTTCCCCCTCAAAGTTTCCTAAAATTATCAACGTACTACCATGGACATTGCTTACAAATAGATTCCCTATTTGATGGCTCTGTAAGCTGTGCGGATGGATCGGACGAATCCGGGGAACTATGTCCAGGGTTGTTTTTGCTTGTTAAATTCCTATCACAAGTGTTAAGGAGATAAAAAAATTATTTGTTAGAGATGAAAAATGATTTGACTTACCAATGTCCGAAATAAAGCACAGTTATCTTGTGAGATAAGAAAATCATTTTCCCAATAGTTCCAAAGGGAAATTGTATCATCCATGTTATGTCCCTAAAAGATATATTTTAACAGAAATTATTGTTCCGCAGATTACATAAGATATATCTGCAAAACCAGCTCAAATACACAGACTTGTGACACTTCCTTACATTTGTAGAAACTTAAGAACTGGCGTTTTACTGAAAACGCGAAAGCGGCGGAAAAATTGGATGTTTTCTTAGAAATCACATAATTCCATAAGTGGCCTGTAGAAAACAAAAGAATGGTTTATGAGTCTCTCAACGGTCTTTTAAAGAACATGATATTGATAACTTTTACCATTCAATAACAATTCTCTAAGGAACTCAGGACTAATTACTCACTGTAGCACCAAGCTGCCTGAGGCCAACACAGCTACGCACGCTCCTCCTCCAACCTAATCTATTTAAAGCTTCCATCTTTACACCCTCCCAGGAAGCTCCCATTTCCTTTCAATCTTTATTTATAGCATCTTCCCAACCCAGACAAGGACGACCTGCTTTCCGTGTAACCCCGACGGTTGGCCAAAAAGGACAATCTTCGGTAATCTGTCATCCTTCATCCGTAGAACATGGCCTAGCCATCTCGACCTTTCTTTCATTATAGCCCTAGGTTTGCCTTTGATACGGAAACGACCAGTTTGAATTACATGCAGGCCGAGATCGTCGGCGTATCATTTGCGGTTCATGTCAATGAAGCGGCATATCTGCCATTGACCCATGACTACGATGGCGCGCCAAAACAGCTGAACCGCGATGAAGTATTGCACGAGCTCAGGCCGTTGCTCGAAGATCCGAACAAGGCAAAGCTGGGACATAACCTGAAATACGATGCCGAGGTGTTGGCAAATCATGGCATTGATTTGCAAGGCATTGCCCACGACACGATGCTGGGAATTCCAATTGTCCCTTGTGCTCTAACCACAGACAGTGCTGGGTCCCAGCGGCTTTGCCACCAGTCTCTGCAGGCCCCAGCATGGCATGTGGCAGGCTTCTATATATGGATTCTCATTTTCCCTTGTGTTTTGGGTCCCGGCAACGCTATATCATTTTTGGATCGAATTGATGACGTAAATTCGTTTGGTTTTCCGTTTTAAGGTTTTTGAATTGCTTTAATCCATTGTCAAAATATATAGAAATATTTGTGCAATCACCAGTTTTTTACATTTTAAGCCGGGGGGGGTGTTAAAAAACTCAAAAAAATGTATAAAAGATTCGTTTGTATGCATTCTTGTTACGTTTCATTTTATAAAAATTTCAGGATCGGGTTCAAACCCAAATCACACTGAAAAAAAACTCCGGGATACTTTATTGTCGTTTTGAATTCGGACGTTAATCTTTTCTGTGTATTAGAGCGAGAAAAGATGTAGCATATTTTTGGTAAAATGGAGACTCCTACGTATCCGGGTTCCAAATTAGAAAGGAAAAAAACCAATTGAATAAATCGATAGACTTTGGTGATGTAAAATATAAAATAACAGAGAGAAACACATCAATTAAATTATATTTAAGACAAAATTAATATTTTAAAATAACTCTTTGAACGAAATTGAATATTTAAATATAATTTTAAATAAGACTAAAATTTATAACTCAAAATTAAATTCAAAAACAAATTTTTTCTTGATTCCAGTGTGAGGTACTAAAACTTTGAAAAGCGAAGGCTTTTTTTAAATTTAAAAGTTTGAAGTATTTATTTACGGACATTAACGGGCCATAGGAAAAATGTATGCACTTCAGAGGGGAGAGACTTTAAAACACTAAGTATTGAAGATATATAATTTGTTATTAAGGGGTTACTGCCGTGTGTCAATGACAAATGCCCTGCTTCCAGGGGAATGTTTCTACCAGGAAGATGTTTCTACCCCCCCCCCTGCTTAAAGATACCTTTTTTGGGGGCTTTCTCATCTAAAATGTCATTTTTTTAGTTTAATTGTAAAAGCAACAAGTTTTTTCAACTGAAAGTAAGGAGCAACATTAAAACTTTAAACGAACAGAAATTATTCCGTATATTAGGGTATTCAATTTAAACTTCGTCTGTTTTAAGATTTATTTATTCATTTATATTAATATCTGTTGATTGTTTTTTTGCTATGATTACTTGTTTAATTTCTGTTCGTCTTGGGTTTCATTTATGCTTCAATAGCAAAATATTTTTGTTCGTTTTAAGCTTGATTTGTATATTCAATTTAAACTTTGCCTGTTTTAAGATTTATTTATTCATTTATATTAGTATCTGTTGTATATTTTTTTGCTATGATCGCTTATTTAATTTCTGTTCGTTTCGGGATTCATTCATTTTGCATTCTCTTCCCGAACCAATCCACTCACCAAGCGTCCATCGATCGTCTGGATCATCGTCGGGCTATATTCTTTCGCCATCACGCTACTTGGATCAACAATATTACTCAGAAGGTAGTCGAGGTTGGATCGATTCGAGCCAGTTAGATCTGGCCCGATCTTGAAACCGGCACCGTAAAGCTGATGACACTTCATACAGGTCTTCGCGTAAACAGCTCGACCCAATTCCAGGTCGGGAGCTGGATGGTTTTTCGAATCAACAAGTGTTTTGTACTCCTCCCATCCTAGCAATAATTACGAAATAGTACTAATTGCTGCAGATTGAAAGCTTAGTATTTATCTATGTTTGTTCCTGAAGGTTTCAGCAATTATGGAATTGCGAACCTTAAAAAAGGAAAAAAAACACTTCGAGATATATTTAGTTTTCAGGAACAAATTTCCTGATTTTTCTTTTGCACCACGTTTTAATGGTAGTTCAACTATTGAGCTTTGGATAGATTGGTATGGGGAATATTGTTCAAGCAAATGGGTTGAAAATCAATGTAATTTTTGGGTTTTTAGTAGCAACGGATAAATTTCAATGGCTGCGCTGAAGATCGTATGTGTGTTACAAAAAGCTATCAGGAGACCGAGCGCACATTGCCCGTTAGCGTAATCCCAAGAACGAAAGCGCCATCGTCGCTCAATTCGAGAATAACGTTTCTGCGTCCGACCCGGCCCTTGAGCGGGATCGTGGCGCCTTCCTTCAGGAGCCCCGCATCGATAAGCTCACGGGTGATTCGCGATATGGCTGCACCGGTCAGTCCGGTCTGTTTGGCGATGTCCGTCCGGGAGAGCACTTGTGGGTAAGTCTAAACTTAATGGAACTTATATATTTAAATCAGCATTAAAAATGCAGTTCTTTTGATGTAACTACTGTTATAAAAATTCAGCTTTTTAGAGTTTCGGTTACTATTGAGCCGGGTTGCTCCTTACTACAGTTCGATACCACGAACTGTTTGATACCTGAAAAGCATAATTTCCTTTTTATGCTATTTTTAAAACTGTAATTTTTGGAGCAAAACTGTATTTTCATCAGTGTTGTCATGTTGAACCATCAAATAAGTAAACTAGTGCCTTATCAATTCCTTCTAAATATTATATTTCATTAAGATCCGATCATCTATTCGTAAGATAAAATACCCCAATTTTCATGTTTTCCAAGAATTCCGGTTTCCCCTCCAACTCCTCCCAATGTCACAGGATCTGGTCGGAATTTAATATTAGAGCTTTAAAGCACAAAATACTTCAAAATATCAGATTTCATTAAGATCTGGTCATCCTTTCGTAAATTACAAATACCTCATTTTTCCAAATTACCCCCCCCCCCCAACTCAACCAAAGAGAGCAGATCCGGTCCGGCTCATCCATGGATATGACAAGGCCATATCCCACCATTCCAACTATCCCAACATTCCAACATGGGTCATATCCCACCATTCCGACGACAACCAGCCGGTGCAGGTCACGTAATAGGGTTTGTTTTCTAAAAGATGCAGGTGTTAATAAAATAATAAAGAGTTTTTTCTATGGTTGTTTAAAAACCCAGCAAGGGCAAGGAAACCTTCAGGCCTCCCCATTCTCAAGTAAGGACATGGTCCAAATTTATAATAATCCCAATATTTTTCTGCCTCAAACACATAGTTCTGCACATATAAAATAAAAAATAGAAATTGGCTTAGAAATTATAGCAAATTAATTAATATATTTACATAAAAATTTCTACAAATTTATTTTTAAAAGAATAGAAATTAATTTCTAAGATCTGGGCAGATCTTAGAAAATCTACTTAGTATTCCTAGCTATAAGAAAGCCAAAAATGGTTGAAATCCTTGCTTAGTGTTTTTGCCAGGAATGTAGCAATCTCTTCTTATGTATATGAACTCAAGGAGAAAAAACTAGTTTAATTTTTTGTTCTTATCGTCCAGGCTTTTCAAGCCCCGCCTCCTACAGAACCCCAATCCTCCAATCAACTGTCTTCCAGATGCAAGTGACGCAACATTGCGATGTCGCAAAGGTAGGTATTTGCAAACACCTAAATAATCTTACAGCCGTTTTTTATGTAGATTGTTTGGCAAAACCAGATTCCCCCTTGCTCCAGGAAACTCTTGCATTTTGAATTTAAGATTTCGGACCCTTTCGAACAATGTTTGAGTAGTTCTGATTATGCCTAGTCTCCAAACAACCTTTGAGATTTCTCCCTCAGAGACCTAAGAGAAAGAGTCGAACTTTAGCGTACAGAGGGAGGCGTTGAGAAGGAAAAGCCCCTTTCATATAAGGAGTATTTTCGGTTCGTCTTAAGTTTTAATGTCGCTCCTTACTTTCATTTAAAAAAACTTGTTTTTTTTTATTTAATAAGCTAAAATAGACCGTCCCCGCATTCGCCTTGACTTGGGACTAATATTTACGCTCGTAATTGTTGCTCCTTAATGGAAACCCTTTGTTTTTGAAAAAACTTATATTTTTTTTTTTAGTTTAAGACATTTAGATAACTATTACTGTATGTAAACACTGGTCAAAGTTTGTAACTTGCAGCCTCTCCCCCAGGGACCGTGGGGGAGTAAGTCATTCCCAAAGACATTGTTATTATGGTTTTCGACTATGAAGAACAAAATGGCCATCTCAAAATTTTGATCCGTTGACTTTGGGAAAAAATGAGCGTGGGAGGGGGCCTAGGTGCCCTCCGATTTTTTTGGTGACTTAAAAAGGGCACTAGAACTTTTCATTTCCGTTATAATGAGCCCTCTTGCGACATTCTAGGACCACTTGATGGTTAATGCCTTTATTCTATCTATTAGTATCTTGGTCAGCACTTGAAAGGTTTGCTTGTCAGGCTGAATGGACGGTAATTGTCACATTTAGCTTTTCACCCTTTCTTATGCAGAGAAATTATGCTAGCGGAACACCACATTTCCAGGAAATATTTATTGTGGCAAGTTTGGGGTAGAGGTCTGCTACGACTTCTGAGTTTACTTTCAGGAGGTCTTCTTGCATTCCATCTGGTCCAGGCAATTTGTTTGATTTGAGTGACTACAAGGCAGCTTCAACCTGGAGAGGAAAAAATAGAAAAAGTCAGGTATTTATAACTTACGAGCGGGTGACCGGATCTTGATGAATTTTGATATTTAGAAGGATCTCGTGAGTCAGAGCTCTTATTTTAAATCCCGAGTGGCATTAAACCTATTTAACTATAGCTAGTTAACTATTTATGCTACGAAGTCCAACTTACAGTCTAGCATTTTTATTTATTTTTTTCAAATATAAACGGCAGCGGCTTGAACGGATTGAGAGTTTTAATTTTCGGCAGTTTTAATAGGGGCTTCAAGGGGCTAAAAGTTTGCATAGTTTTTAATGAAAATGCTCAGCATGACTATTTAAATCTGCAAAAAATGATCTTAGGTTGTGATTCTAGTCATATAGCTTTGTTCCATTCCTCACGCAGGTCTCTGATTGCTTTTAGCTTTTTTTGGTGCTTGTTACCCCTGTACCAGCCACAATAACGTTGGCTCCGGCTTCTGCACAGCAGCTGATATTTACATGAGAAACTCCACCATCTACTTCAATATCTATATCGGAAAAATGGCTGCAGATGTATTTTATTTAAAGGTTAATCAAATAGCGACAAAGAACATTTAAATATTAACCCAATTTATGATTGTCTTTTGAAAAGTGAGCCGATAGTCAATAGGGGAATTCAGATTTTACAAAATCACCATGTGACTAGATTACCAACTGGACCAAAAAGAGTTACAGAATAATACACTTAATTTCAATTTTTATAATTTTTCCTCAGTTGCTTTGATGTTCTCATTGAAGTAACTCTAATAGCTTCTTTTTCCTACGTAGATCAGTTTCGACAATTGTATCAGAGAATTTACATTACCAATCCATCTCATGCAACATTTTCAACAACAAATTTTAAATGTCATTAGGGGAACCTCATGATTTTAGAAATGCCTAGGTAAAGCTTGGCCCAAAATTGGTTGGGAACCAATAGATTATGGTATAAAACTTAGAGTCTAAGAATAGTAGACTCAAACAAAAATTGTCTTTTGCACAGTCTTGTTAGCATTAGAAGGAGCAAATTATTTAAAATAGTTATTTTAAAACACCTTCTCAGGTCAAAACTTACACTGTAGATTCATCACTGAAATTTTTTTTTCACCTAGTTCATTCGTGCCGGCGTTTCGATCGGGATCGATGATATGATCATCCCGGCGGAGAAGACCCAGGAAATCAATCTTGCTCAGAAGCAGATTGCCGATGTTGAAAAGCAGTATCGGAAGGGTGTCATTACCCCGGGCGAACGCTACAACAAGGTGATCGATATCTGGACGCATTGTACTGATCAGATCGCAAACGTGATGTTGCAGACTTTGCTCAATAACCAGGGCAAGGATGAGTTTAACCCGGTTTGGTTGATGGTGGACTCCGGTGCGCGTGGTAACCGCCAACGGCACCTAGACCCCCTCCGACGCTCATTTTTTCCCAAAGTCAACGGGTCAAAATTCTGAGATAACCATTTTGTTCAGCATAGTCGAAAAACCTAAGAACTATGTCTTTGGGGACTACTTACTCCCTCACAGACCCCAGGGGAGGGGTTACAAGTTACAAATTTTGACCAGTGTTTCCATATAGTAATTGTTATTGGAAAGTTTACAGACGTTTTCAGAGGAATTTTTTTCTTGGATAGGGAGGGGGTTATGTGGGAGGATCTTTCCATGGAGGAATTTGTCTACCAAAGTTTTTTTCAACTGAAAGTAACGAGCGACATTAAAACTTAAAACGAACAGAAATTATTCCGTATATGAAGGGGATACTCACCCCTCCCCCCAAAAATAAAAAAAATCCATTGTAGTGTTGCTTCTACATTGAATTTAAATTAAAAATGGGCAAACATTTATTTATAAAAACAGAGTCTTCTTTTGGGAAGTAAAGAGCGAAGTTGAAATTTAAAACGAACAAAAATTATTGCCTCACAGCCTATCTAACATATACCAGTAAAACTAGTAAAAATAGCGCATTGCCGATCTGTGCGCCGCGCCGGGCGGCAAGACCGCACAGCTTGCGGCAGCCGGAGCAAGGGTTACGGCGCTCGACCTGTCGGCCAATCGGCTGAAGCGACTGGAACAGAATCTGCAGCGCCTGGAACTCGAAGTCGAGATCTGCCAGGGCAATCTGCTCGACTGGCAACCGGCCGAACTGTTCGATGGCGTTCTGCTCGACGCGCCGTGTTCGTCGACCGGCACGGTCAGGAGACACCCCGACATTCCCTGGACGAAAGGCCCGGAGGATGTCGACCCTGACGGTGTGGCTCGTCGCGACTTCGAAATCGAGCGTCGCGCCATCCGCGACCTTCAAAGTGTTTCCATCGAGATAGAAAAGACCATTGGCGTCGTCGACGAGGGTATAGACCGCCGCCGGTTCCAGTGGATTCTCGAAGGCCTCAAATGTGGCGACGACCGTGTCGGCGGCGGAATTCTCGTTGACGGAACCACCGGATGCGATGGCGATATCCGAGATTGCCATGTTGGCGATCTGGATGACGAATTCCTCGTCGTAAGGCTGTCCGGATCCATAGAGCGAGGTGTTGAGGAGGGGACAACCCAACTCATAAACTTAATAATTTTGTTCGTTATAAGTTTTAATGTTGTTCCTTACTTTCAGTTGAAAAAACGTTTTTTTTATATTTAATTTCTGATCGTTTTTTAAATAAAGCCAGGATACCTGGCTCCACCCCCACGGAAAAATCCCCTTTCCCAAAAAAAATATACTCTGGTAGATAACTCCGAAGACCACACTGCCTTTCCATGACGAAAGTAAAACAGTTCAAAATAGGGATGATACCTTTTTATTGACATGTATTGAGTGGTGATATCAATGGACCGACCAGATATCTCCTTTTTATGGCCCTTGATATTAACCAAGTGACATATAGTGATCGCAAATTCTGTCGGTCTGTCTGTCTATTGCTCTGTCCCGGTTTTGCTACTTTAGGCACTTCCAGGTAAGCTAGGACGATGAAATTTTGCAGGTGTATCAGGGACCGGACCATATTAAATAAGAAAGTAGTAGTAGTAGTAATAGACCGGGCCAGATTAAATTAGAAGTAGTGGAAAGTAGTAAATTAGTGGGGGCTGGTTATAGATTATGAGCAAGCGTTCAATTCTGTTGATAGAAGAGCTTTAGCAAAGGTATTATTCGTATGTGGTATACCAGGTAAATACATTAAAGTGATTAGTGCTATGTATGAGAATAATACTGCAGCAGTCAAGGTGAGAAATGAGATTAGCAGCTGGTTTTGTATTGAATCAGGAGTTAAGCAGTGTTGTGTTCTATCCCCCTTTATATGGATCATTTTGATGGATTTGTCTTAAGGAGGACAGGAAAGGCAATGGGAGACCACGGAATCCAATGGGGAGGGAATTTAAAAGTTCTGATGGATAGTCAACCGCTTCATTTGATTCCAGAACTGTGTCGACAGACTTGTAAATGACTGCCTGGAATCGAATTGTGGTCAGAATAGTATTATTGATTCCGTGGACGTTTTTGTTCTTGGCTGCCAGAATCGATCGTTCGCTTAGCCATTTATGATTATTATAATTGGTTAGAATATTCAGAAATATCTTTTCAACCAAATCATTGGTTCACATCACTAAATTACAGAATTCAGGAGGAAGTTGAATACGTCCTGAAATTGCGTCCCCCCTCAACTCTCCCCCCAAACAAACAAAATCCCCCTGAAAACGTCTATACACTTCTTAGTTACCACTACTATATGTAAACACAGGTCAAGTTTGTAACTTGCAGCCCCTCCCACGGGGACTGCGGGGGAGTAAGTCGTCCCTAAAGACATAGTTATTAAGTTTTTCGCCTATGGTGAATAAAATGGCTATCAAAGAATTTTGATCCGGTGACTTTGGGGAAAAATGAGCGTGGGAGGGGGCCTAGGTGCCCTCCAATTTATGGTCACTTAAAAAGGGACTTGGAAAACGTGAAAATTGATGCATCTTTATCTTAGGAATGGGTGATCGGATCTTAATGAAACTTGATGTCTAGAAAAATCTTATGTCTCAGATGCTTCACTTCCAATTCGAATCGTATCCGGGGACATAGGGGGTCGGAGGGGGAAACAGAAATCTTGGAAAACGCTTAGATTGGAGAGATCAGGATGAAACTTGATGGGATTAATAATTCCAAGTTATAGATACGTGAATGACATAATTGGAACGGATCTGTCCACTTTTGAGGAACTGGGGGGGTGTTCTGTCGGTCTGTCTGTCGGTCCCAGTTTTGCTACTTTAGACACTTCCAGGTAAGCTAGGACGATGAAATTTGGCAGGCGTATCAGAGACAAGACCAGATTAAATTAAAAATAGTCTTTTTACCGATTTAAAAATCAGTAGGGGGCGGTGGGGGCCTGTTAATTCGGGAAAAATAGAAAAAATGAAGTATTTTTAACTTACGAACGGTTGATCAGATCTTAATAAAATTTGACGTTTGGAAGGATATCGTGTCACAGATTTGTTATGTTAAATCCTGACCGAGTTCGTTACCACGAACTGTTCGACTGTTGTGTTATTTTATCTTTGTCTTTGTATTTGCATTGTACTGTACTATAGTGTTATTTTGTCTTTATACTGTAGTGTTATTTTTTATATGCGACTAACTAAACACACGATTCAAATCCATTTTAACTTGTAACATTTTAACATTCTGCCATTAATTTTTTTCGACGTAATGCCTCAAATTAGGTATTTTTTTCAAGACCACGCTGCCTTTTTATGATGAACAAATAAACATTCAACGGCGTTAAGTGCATTTATTCAAGGCAAGCACTCAATCATAATCATGTACTAGTTAGCAGTGGCATGCTGCAATGCTAACTAGATAGGGGTATGATTATACCGCGCATTAACTATACTATGATGATGCAAGCTGCATCCCCACTGACACTCACTCACTCACTCACTCACTGAGTCAGTCGCAATGATTCATGAAGCACATTCATTCACTCACCTGTTTGTGCAATGGCACATCATCATCACTGCTGTCATCGTGACTTGAGGGGCATTGAACCTCCTTGCCATGATCGTTGCCTGGCTTGTGGGGGATGCCACTCCTCAACACCTCGCTCTTTACGCTAGTTTGACTTTTTGTCCCAATTTTTCAAGAATGACTCATGAAACACAAGTGCCGTTTAAATAGAATAAAGCTGTTTTTTTAAAGTTCAGATAAACTTTAGCGTAAAGAGTGAGGTATGGAGAAGAGGGCAATCCCCACATATTCTCAATAATGTCTGTTCGTTTTAAGTTTTAATGTTGCTCCCTGGGACTGTGGGGGGTTAAGTTATCCTCAAATACAAAGTTACTTGATCTTTTAACTATGCGGCTATGGTGGCCACTCAGATGCCAGAGGCCAGCAGTAAAGACTTAGAAGCTTACCTGGCGTTTTTGACGGATGATGTCGGCCATTCACATTTGCCCTGGGTTACAGATGACTCAAGATCGCCTGAAGGCAAAGCCTCGATGCGTGAAGGCATGACTTTCTACCTGGGCGCTCATACAGATTATCAGGCAAAATTGTTAGATGTCTTTACGTTTAATTCGTCTGCAATTGCTATCAGATATGAAAATTATGCGAAAGGTACTCACCCCGAGAGTAAACAAGAATTTTGTTAACGCGTAGCGATTAACTACATAAACATTCCTAAAGACATCCTAAATTAAAAATAATAATAAAAAAACTACATAAATGTTCCTAGAAGCATCCTACACTAATTAAAACAATAATGACAGCAAAAAAGAAAAAAGTCAATCACCTTCTCTCAAACACCCCCAGGGTAACAACCCTCATCCAAATACAACTCCCTCCACCCCAACCCCTTCATCCAGCTCCTCCCCCAGCCCTATAATCCCCTACAACCCCAAATAAAAAAAAACTAATTCCCTGAAAGAGGAGACTTCAGAGAGAAATTAAAAGTAAGTAGAGATTCAATTATGTAGGTAAATATTTTTAAGAGTAAGTTTTCAAAACGTAAGTAAATATTTATTTTGCAGAATTGCATAAAATGATTAATTTTACTTGCAAATAAACAGTTTTTCATCCATTCATCCTAGAGTATAACCAATGTAGATATTAATATTTGTACTAAGGTAGATATTTTCAAATTAGGGAGGTCCATATTGGAATCGGTTAAAAAAAAATAAGCAGAAATTATTTGCTTATTACGCACGGATGTGTGTTTATTTGTTTTTTTTTGTGTTTTTTTGTTGTTTTTTTTTCTCAGGGGTGATCGTATCAACTCACTGGTCCTAGAATGTCACGAGAGGGCTCATTCTAACGGAAATTAGAAGTTCTAGTGCCCTTTTTAAGTGACCAAAAAACTGGAGGTTATCTAGGCCCCCTCCCAATATCATTTTTTCCCCGAAGTCGCCAGCATCTGAGATAGCCATTCTATCCACCATAGTCGAAAAACCTAATACTATGTCTTTAGGGACGACTTACTCCTCCCAAAAAGATACAACAGGCAGAAGCAGATTTGGCACAACTAGGCGAGCCTGTATCTGATATTCCTGAACTAGTTGAGACTGCAAATCTCATAAGATCTAATGAATATCTTCAAAAAACAAATCTTAAACAAACTGAACTTCTTGCAATATATCAAAAATATTCTGATGCATTAGAAGAACTACTTTCTACGGTATTTGAAATACAAAATGATCTTAAAGAAATTGTAAAGGAACAATCCTCTCTACTCTCAAAACCAAAACGAGTTCCTGCAAAACGAACTTGTCAATCAAATCAGATTGTGCACTATGCTCTTGCATTTACACCTCGTCTCAAAAACTTTTTGCAGCAAACAAACTATCTTGTTGTCTGACCAGACAATGCTGCAAGTCTCTGCTTGGCATTTTTTACATATATTGAATACTCATCCTGTCCAAGAGCGATATTAAGAAACTGTTTGTAGTAACTAATGGCCTGCTGATTCTTTCTAGCCTTATCATAACTCTGTGCCATGAAGTAGTATGCATCTGGTCTATTAGGGTTAAGAGAAATAGCTTTTTGTTCTTAACAAAATACAAAATTCCACATTTATCTTTATAGGAGCTTGAAAACTCTACAGTAGAGTTCTCTGATATGGTGAATCTGATGGTGTGATTTTCATTAAGATCGCGAACCTTTTGAGGGTATTTACTCCTTTTTTGAAAATTGGGCAAAGAAACTTAATAATGTTTATAAGCAAGACAATGATCAGAGATGCTCAGCCTCTGCGTCATGAAAAAAAAAATATAAATACATTTAATTTAGAAGCAACACTGCCATATTTTTTTTTGGGGGGGGGCAACCCATGAATCAGACCGTCCGCAGTTTGCACCAGACCGTACATCGTTTCGCCGATGTGCAGGGTACCTACCATGCTCAGCGTATCCAGAGGAAAGCTCTCAAGGTACTCGCGACTGCGTTCTACGTCCGGTCGCGGACCACCGCCCTTGCCGCCCGCCTGTGGCGTGTCGGGTCGGAACGGGGATCGCAGACCCTGAACATCCGCAACGTAGCTGAAGACTTCGTAGGGCGTGATCTCGGGCAGCGGCTCAATGCGGCCACCCGGGCGCGCCTTCACCTCGTTGATGTCAGAAAATTTGTTCCCCCCCATCCGATAATGTATGCATGCATCCCAATAACAAATACTATGCGTAAACAGTGGGCGAATTTTATTACTTAAAGACCTTTCCCCTGGGGCTTTGGGGGGAGAGTATTGTTTTACCCAAAGAAGTAGTTATTGAACCTTTCAACTATGATGAACAAAATGGCTATCTCAAAAATTTTGATCGGATGATTTTGGGGAAAAAAGTAGTGGCGAAGGTGGCCTAGTTGCCCTCCAATTTTTTCGGTTACTTAAAAAGGCCAAAAGCGTAGGGGGTATACTAGAGCCAAATGAAGTTACCTATCCCATGTGTCTGGTCATTGATAGAAGGATGTTTCCTGGAAAAACATTGCATGTCAAAGTCTGGTCTTTGAGGTACGATCATTTGTAAGCCAACTTTAATTTATCGATGAAATAGCACATAACACACATAATCCGCTGTATCTTGATGGTTTTAACTGAGTTTTCGGTGATATATATATTTCAATGTCAAGTATTTGATATAAAAGAATTAGAAGTGACCCAATTTATTAGCATTACATAAAGTGTCCACTGGTTACGTCCGGAGTGGCTATTCGCGATTCCTGTCGTCGTGGTCCTGGCAGTGTTGCTGGCGCGTGGAAAACTCGGTGCCGGCAACTGGGCGGCGGTCATCGACCCGGCACTCATGCCGTTTGTGCTGTCGAACGATCCCGGCCGCGGCCGCGATTATCGATGGTGGTTGCTGGGCCTCGCCGGAGTCATCGCCGCGACGGCACTTGCCGGTCCGGCCTGGCAGCGAATTGAACAACCGGTTTTTCGTGCGGAACAGGCGCTTGTCGTGGCGCTTCCCACGACTCATATGCTGGCATCATTTCAATTTAGCCAGAACTGGAAGGTTCCGCTCTAACATTTGCTGGGCTGGACTCAACGGGCTTTTTGTAGAGAGGATTGAGGACAGTGTGTCCCCTCATTCCAATGGGTGAATCGGAAGTTCCACTTCTCCACTTCAGGGAACAAGTCCACGTCTTATGTCACGTGGAGGTAGATCTTTTCCTCATTGACAGGATCTAGGTCACTTCAATTTGCTCTTTAGTGAGGAAACACTTGCAGGCCACCAACACACCTATGTCTTCAGTATAGAGTCTTGGGCTCCATTTTAGGAGGTAAGGTAGTAACAAATTAATAGTTATGATTAATGATATTTAATCTTTGGAACGCATATTCTGTACTCAGCATTTCTGTTTAATTAATATTATACACTCATTCCACAAATGTCTCTTCTCTTCTCTCCCCACATAAATTTGTATGCACAAATCTGATCAGTACCATCCATAAAAGCGGCGTATGGGATATTTTACAAGGAATATTATTTTTTCAGGATTCATTTATCTGCTTATGGTCATATGAGGGTGTTTTCGGGCGTTGTCCACCTGGTGGTCTTGTTGCTGATGCACGATCACCATGATTGGCACCTTGGCGCTCAGCTTGGTTTGCCGTCGATGTTGAATGTCGTCTTTTATCTTTCGGTGATGACGATCGGCGTTGGTTTTCTGTCTGGCAAAGGCGGCTTTTGGTTTGGTGCGGGGGGCTTCCTTTGCTATTTCGTGTTGTCGCCTTTGCTCAGTGAATTTGCAGTCGCAGAACCTGCGGGTGAAGTCGCAGCGGCCATCGTTTCTGAAGAATCCGCTCCCCGGTCCATATACGAGCCGGGATGACAGCGCAGGATGTCTTGATCATCGGCCAGTGGCGCGTCGCGCACCACAAGGTCCAGCCCGGCCAGCGCAGACATGACGGCGCCGTATCGGGCGACCTGTTCGGGATGGCCCGGTGGCATCAGATGTGCCTCGGCGTCGGAATGCGAAAACAGCAGGGTCGTCATTCGGCTCTCCTCCCAGAATGCCTGCGTTGGACTGTCGCCAGATTATCCGTGTGTGCAAGGTCAAGCAGTTCGGGGATCAGGCAACAAGCCGTGTCCGTTGGCAAAGAAGCTCTTCGAACACGGACATTTCAAATTGCCAGTGTTGCCGGATAACGTGATCACAGAAATGGGGAGCCGCTGGACGTGAGCTAGCTACGTTTTTCGACATAACAAGGTCACGCCGAGTTTAGGCGATAGGCAAGGCTAGAAAGTGAAACAAACACGAATACCGAGCGAGTAAGGCGAAATCAACAGAGAGGAAATCCAACATGAATACCGTGGATCATGCCTACTCTTCAGGTCAAGGCAATGCCGAGTCTTCTACGATGACCGCAGGGTATTTTTTGTCTTTCATAAGCGATAAGACAATTTTCTCTGGGAAACCCTTAAATATAACACTATAAGGAGACACTATAAGAATAAATCGATTAGAAATTTATTCTGGTAATTTTAAGTCATTATATTTCAGTAAAAACTAAAAGAACCTTCGTGGCAGTTGAGTGATTCAGTAAAGGGTGTTTTTTGACAACCAACTTTCAAAATATATTAATTGCAAATAGAAATAAACCAATCGCGGCTCGAGATATGGTAAATACTCGTAATTGTATTATTTATGTAAAGAAAGTGCTTAAAGGCTCTTTTCCTATGTCAAAAGTTTTAGTTTTCGAGGGTACCTCAGAACTTGGCAAGGTGTTGAATAGATCTTTTCTCCATCTGTGGTAAAGAGCCAAACCTTTTGCGTTCTGCCACCAAGGAAGTCCATTAGCCAGTTGACTAGTTTTTTTTTTATTAATGCCCACGGCTGTAAGTTTGGAGTACAAACGACTATGGGGGGCTTTGGCAATATCTAGTAGAATTAGGTCAACAGGAAATCCTCTGTCAAGAAGCTGAGTAATGCTCCAACATTGACTTTAGGATGCAGGAAAATTGACTATGTTAATCAAATGAAGTTTTTTGGCTGTATTATTGATAGAAATCTAAATTGGAACCCTCACATAGAATAGACCAAAGCAGCATGCATCAGAAGACTAAATGTCATGAAATCATTAACAAGGTCCTCTTGGGGTAGTAGAGCAAAATTCCAGATTGAGTTTTATCAAAAATATATTTGATCAAAGCTTGAATATACTGAAGCAATTTATCAATCAGCTCCACAATCAACCCTTAAAAGACTAGACGTATCTTAGACTTGTATTTATTCTTCCCATTCAGTTTCATCTGATTTCTCCGCTTTAAGTATTTTCTAAGATTTCCGGTCCCTCCCCCGCCCAAGACCCCTCCCCCAATGACGCTGGATCCGGTTGAGGTTTAAAATAAGAGATCGGAGTTACGAGGTCCTTCTATATGAAGTTTCATGAAGATTCGATCACTCTTTCGTAAGTTAAAAATACGTCATTTTTTCCTAGTTTTTCAGAATTAACCCCGCCCCCCAACTACCCCAAAAAGAGCAGATCTGTCGTAACTTGGCCTCCTCCCTCACCCGATTATTTTATCAAAATCGTCCAATCAAAACTGTGAGAAAGCCATTTAGCAAAAAAAAAATAATATGCTAATTTCGTTTTAATTATTCCTATGCGGTGAGCCAAAATCAAAACATGCATTAATTCAAAAACGTTCAGAAATTAAGTAAAAAAAAACAAGTTTTTTTAACTGCAAGTAAGGAGCGACATTGAAACTTAAAACGAACAGAAACTAGACCTACGTTGCCTGGGCAACGTGAAGTGTTGCGGCAACCTTTGCATAGTCAGCTATGAGAACTATGTGATCTACTGTTTGTTAGAGGGAATAGAACGTTTGGCTCCTATAACTATAACGTCATTCAGAATTATATAAGATTATGACTAACAAAAATAACCTGGAAATGCCTGCAAGTTAATGCTTTAAGACAGTCAGGGTTATCGAAGATTATGGCAAATGGAAATACCCTGCAAAATACATGCAATTTGAAAAGCTAAAACGTTATTCAGGCTCATTGACGATTATGGGAAATGAAAAAATGCCTTTAGTTTCCTTCAAATTGTGAAACTGTGCGAACTGTTTATATCTTTAACAAAGTAGGAAAAAGTGCATATTGTTCTTTTCACAAGTCTTAGCTTTTATTTTTCATTTCATTTTTATCTTCCTTTTTTTCCTGCCAACTCAATTAAAGGTAGTAGATGATAGAACAATAGATCCGAATTTAGGAGCAGATTCTGTGGAACCGGGAAAAATAGTCTCATACGAATATGTTTTCCCCTTTTCACGCTGCGTATTAAAATAATCATTTTGTTTTGATGTTTGTAGGATTTACTGGATAAGTTTAAAAGGTAAAAAACTAAAAACTAAAAAAATGACCAATTCAAAAACGAATGTATATACAGACCGGGACACAAATGACGACCGGGACACCAGGACCCAAGGAATATAAATGACGCCCGGGACACTCAAAGAGAAATCACAGACTGGGATACCGGGACACAAATGACGACCGGCACACAGGGAATATAAATGACGACCGGGACACAGGGACACTACTGCAACGGGGACGCTTGGGGGCACAGGGGGATATATAAATGACGACGGCAACACAGGGAATGGTCGATGATTTTTTGGCTGGGGGAGGGTTTGAGGGGAGGGAGCTATGCGGGGGGAACTTTCCACGGAGGAATTCGTCATGGGGAATGAAAATTTATATGAAGGGGGCGTAGGATATCTTAGCATTTTTTAAAGAACAATGAAAAAATAAATATAAATAAGTTTTTTCAACTGAAAGTAAGGAACAGCATTAAAACTCAAAACGAACAGAAATTATTCCGCATATAAGGGGTTCACCTCCTCCTAATATCTCGCTCTTTACACTAAAGTGATTTTATTAATTTCAACTGGAGGGAAAGCAGAAATCTTGGAAAAATCTCGCTTATAAATGTCATAGATTCGTGATTGACGCAACCAGACTGGATCCGCTCTCTTTGGGGGAGTTAGGAGGTGGGGTTCAGTGCTTTGGCGAGCTTGGTACTTCTGGACGTGCTAGGACGATGAAAATTGGTAGGCGTGCCAGGGAGCTGCACAAATTGACTTTATATAGTCGTCTTCCCCGATTCGACCATCTGGGGGGCTGAAGGGAGAGGAAAAATTAGAAAAATTGAGGTATTTTTAACTTGCGAGAACCACTAAACACATTGACCCTCTGGCTCTTTCCAGTTTTAATAAAAAACAAGTTTTTGCAACTGAAAGTAAGGAGCAACATTAAAACTTAAAACGAACATAAATTTTTACGAATATGAAGGAGTTCGCCCCCTCGTCAATACTTCACTCCTTACGCTAAAGTTCAAATTCTTTAAGAATCACCCCTGAATGCCCTTCCCTCAGGGACTGTTGTGGATTAAATCACATCAAAGACCTAGTTATTAGATTTCTCGACTATGTTGAACATTGACAATCCCTCCCAAAGAATTATTTTTATTCCAAGATAAAACAAAAGTAAAATAAATACAAACTAAAATTACTTTAATATATTTTAAGTATAATATTTGTTGAACTTGAAAAGCCTTGAGTTTTTTTTGTTGCTATGTTTTAGTTGGTGTAATGAAAAATAAGAACACATCACCCAGAAAATAAAACATTGCCACCTAAGCACAAACGATAGTCTGAGCTTTTGATGGCTTTTGAGATGCATGATTTCCTATTTGTTTTGGGTTTCCTCTTTTCTTGTTTCGTTGATTGTTATTCTTTGATCACAAAACCCTTTCTGTGTGAGAAACAACGTGACTAAGGCCATAACCCTGTTTTTGAAACCGTATATGAGATAAAAAATATCCAATATTTTTTTTTCAGTCTAATAAAAGGTTTTATCCCTATTTGAACTGTTATTTATCATTTTTGTTTGTGTGCTGTAGCAAAAAATGCTTCTACAAATTTACAAGGTAATATTTATACATTGTAATAGACAATTACCAAGACTAGGGACATTCCATTGTTCAGGGAATAAAATTCAGATTTTATAATTCACTGTTGGCTTCACTTTGATTTTGTATAGCGTTTTTAGTTTTCTTTTTCCCTTTTCCTTATATACTTTGTTAATTTTAGGGTAGTTGCTTGTCAAAAAGACCTATCGCAGGAACGGCTAAGACTATGAAGTCGAAACTTACAATGAGTCTTGAGGAGCCTCCAATATCTCAGAAACGGCTAAGGATAATAAGTTGAAACTTTCAAGGAATGTAGAACTAAATCAAAAGACATTATTTGCAACCGCGTTGTCAAAATTCTGTACTTGCGATATCGGCTAATGGCAGACAACTTATTTTTATATATATAGATATATATATATATATATATATATATATGTTTTTAATACGTAAAACATGCGAATATACAACATTCTTTGCTGTCCCATTGTCTATGTATATAAATAGATTGTCAGGTTTACTGACTCTTGGACATGCAACATATAATTGCCTAAGACTTTAAAGCTAAAACTTTTAAAACAAAACCTTTAAAACTTTAACTCTTTAAACATAAAGCCTTAAAATAATTTTTTTTCTAAAACTACCTTTTAAATTAACGGAAGATCATTATGAAGTGTACAGACGTTTTCCGGGAGACTTTTTTGGGTTGGGTTGGGGGAAAGGTTTACATGAGAGGATCTTTCCATGGAGGAATTTATCATGAGGGAAGAGAATTTCCATTAAAGGGGCGCAGGATTTTCTAGCATTATTAAAAAAAATTAGAAAAAAAAAAAAAATTCCAACTGGAAGTAACGAGCAGCATTAAAACTTGAAACGAACTGGAAATATTACAAATATAAGGGGTCCGTCTCCTCCACAGTACCTAGCTCTTTACGCTAAAGTATTTGTTCTGAAACAAATACAAAATTTCTAATAAGAAATTTTTATATATTCCGAATTCAATCCATCTTCAATCTTTGGAATTGCATTTTAGACTCTCCGACTGCAGTCTGAAATAGATACAACTTGAAATGTTTATAACGTATTATAAAAAAAAAACATTCATTATTATACATTCTAAAAACGCCTCGATGTTGAAATAAGGATAGGATAAAGATCCTCCTGAGCCACTGCTGGTGAATACTTCGTCGAATTGACATTTCATTTGTTAGGTCTTTTTATAGGGACTTTTTTAGAGTTTCAGTTACTATTGAGCCGGGTCGCTCCTTACTACAGTTCGTTACCACGAACTGTTTGATAAAGTAGTGATAAAGAATAAAACACAAGCAAGATATTAACTGAGAAAAATTCTAAAAATTTCAACTCTACATCCGCGAGCTTTTATCAAGGAAAAAAAGAAAAAAAATTATCAACGAAAAAAACAAAAAATGTTTTTTTTTAGTTAAATCATCTAAAGGAAAGGACAAAAAAAACACAACAAGATAAAAACAAATAAATAAAATCCATATGCAAGCGCGTTGCGCGCGCTCATGTCCTGATCGCCGAAATCGACAGCAACGGCGCAGCCGGTGATCGGTTGAATTCCCGAGGAAGCGAGCTTGTCGGAGAATTCCAGCGCACCGAACATGTTGTCGTTGTCGGTCAGCGCGAGCGCGGGCTGGTGATCCTTCTTCGCCAACTCAGCCAGCTTCTGGATCGTGATCGATCCCTGAAGCAGCGAGTAAGCGGAATGAACGTGCAGGTGGACGAAGCCTGCATCGGATGCGGCCGGTTTGGACGGCGGCATTTTCCGTAAATAAATAGTTGAAATTACTAAAAAAAACTTTAACGTAAAGAGCGAGGTATTAGGAGGAGGTAAGACCCTCATAAGCGTAATAATTTCTGTCCGTTTTAAGTTTTAATGCTGTTCCTTACTTTCAGTTGAAGAAACTTTTTCATATTTATTTTTTCATTGTTTTTTTTTTAAATAATACTAGGAAAACCTGTGCTCCCTTCATGGAAATTTTCTTCCCCCATGGCAAATTCCTTCATGAAAAGTTCCTCCAGCATATCCCCCTCTTCTCAACCCTACTCTTTGGTGATTAATCAAACTGATTGACCGAGAAAAATTTTTTTCACATACTTCGCATTTAAAGGGTTTTTCACCCGTGTGTACTCTTTGGTGCCTACTCAAACTGCCTGACCCAGAAAAAGTTTTTTCACATACTTCACATTTAAAGGGTTTTTCACCCGTATGTACTCTTTGATGTTTAATCAAATTGGTTGACTGAGAAAAAGTTTTTTCACATATTTCACATTTAAAGGGTTTTTCACCCGTATGTACTCTTTGGTGGTTAATCAAATTGGTTGACAGATTATTAGACTAAACGATTAGTTCAGCACATAAATCTGACCCATAAATCCAGCAAATGAAGCAACTTTCAAATTCGTATCAGAAGTTTTTACCCAATAAAACCTAATATTTAATAAAAATATAAGTTTTACCTCTGTGTTTCCATAAATATGTATTCTATTTTGGCTCAAAATACGGATATAAATGTTTCTATCGAGAATATCTGGATTGCTCCGGATTGTCTTGGATTGCTCTCGCATAGCAAACCAGGGAATAGCTTTTCCCTGGAAAGAGCCTTTCCCGGCCAGGTCAGCGGATCGTCGGTGCGCTGATAGACGTAATCGGGTGCCATTTCCGCCGGGTCTTCCAGGACCTTGCCCTCGGAGGAGGTGTGCAGCAGGTTGGCATCGACCGAAAACGGCGCTTCGCCGCGCTTGTCCTTGGCGATGGGGATCTGGTTCTGTTCCGCAAAGTCGATCAGCCGCGTGCGCGAGGTCAGATCCCATTCCCGCCAGGGCGCGATCACCTTGATATCCGGGTTCAGCGCATAACAGGCCAGCTCGAAACGCACCTGGTCGTTGAAATATTAAATGTTTATGGAAATGTAAAGTATCCTGAAAAGTTTTCGATTTTACTTACCTTTAAGAATAACTTAAGTCTGGCTTTAAACAATTTTGGGGGCTATTTTGGCTGAAAGGGCTAAAAGATATGACTTAATTTTTCAAAGTAATGTAAAATATTCTGAGAAGTGTTTGTTTGTGATTCTAAGCTTAGAAGTAACATAGATAACTTCGAAAACCGCACTGTCTTTCCATGACGAAAGTAAAACAGTTCAAAATAGGGATGAAACCTTTTTATTGACAAAATTGAGGTATCTTTATCTTACGAATGGGTGACCATATCTTAAAGAAACTTGATTTATAGAAGGATCTTATGTCTCAGATGCTCCATTTTTAATTCGAATCGGGTCCCTGGACATAGGGGATTGAAGCGCGGAAACAGAAATCTTGGAGACTGGAAATCTTGGAAACGCTTAGAGTGGAGACACCGAGATGAAACTTGATGAAAAGAATAAGCACAAGCTATACATACGTGACTGACATAACTGGAACGGATCCATTCTCTTTGAGGGTGCTGAGGGGTTTTAGTCTTTTTTCATCAAAAGCTATGAGCCTGAGAAAATGTGCCTTATTTTGGAAAACAGGGGGAAACACCCCCTAAAAGTCATAGAATCTTAACGAAAATCACACCATCATGTTCAGCGTATCAGAGACCCCCTGTTGCAAAAATTTCAAGCTCCTATCAAAAAAATGTGGAATTTCGTATTATTTTACCAGAAAACAGATCACGGGTGCGTGTTTATTTACTTTGTTCTTCGTTTTATTTTCCAGGGGTCATCGTATGGACCAAGTGGTCCTAGAATGGGCCCCCTCCCACGCTCATTTTTTCCCAAAGTCAACGGATCAAAATTGTGAGATAGCCATTTTATTCAGCATAGTCGAAAACCGTGATTTTAAATATATAAGTTTCATCAAGTTTAGTCTTACGCATCAAAAGTTACGAGCCTGGGAAAATTTGTGTTATTTTAGAAAATAGGGGGAAATACCCCCTAAAAGTCATAGAACTTTCAGCCATCAGATTCAACGTATCAGAGAACCCTACAGTAGAAGTTTCAAGCTCCTATCTACAAAAATGTGGAATTTTGGGTGCATCACGTTTTCCTCGCGCAAGCCGCCCTCAAAGATGCCGAAGTAGGTAGAGGCAATCCAATGCTGCACCCACTTGCCCGTCTCCGGATTGTAGTAATTGATACTGGAGCCGCCGCCACCTGACGCTCCGGTCCATTTTTCCTCAAGCACACAGCCGTTCTCGGCTTTCTGGATGCTGTTGGTGCCCGCAACTTGGCCTGTTGGTGAGTAGACATCCCATTCGCCCACCCAAAAGTCGAACTGTCGGTGGGCGGGGGCATATTCGCAGGGGCGTGCTCCTTATTGTAGCTTGTACCAATGATTTTTAAAAAATATACTTTTTCATAAAGTATTGTTAAATAAAGTTTTATTAAATCATTATTTATAATATATTCGTCATAATACATGTTTTCCAACATCTGCCTCAAATATAGCTGAAATCAAATGGAATTCTACCTTGTATTTAATTTGAGCCGACAAATCGACGGAAATTTAAAAGCTTCGTAAAATTTACTGTTTTATTTATAACCGATTTGAATTATCTTAACCTATAGCCTGAAATCAGTTACCATCTTTTCGCCAAAACTCTAAAAAAGGGAATTTTGATACCAATAGTTACATCAAAAAATCGCATTTTAATGCTGATTTTAAATATATATGTTTCATCAAGATCGATTATATCCATCAAAAGTTACGAGCCTGAGAAAATTTGCCTAATCTTAGAAAATAGGGGGAAACTCCCCTTAAAAGTCATATAATCTTAACGAAAATCACACCATCAAGTTCAGCGTATCAGAGAATCTTATTGTAGAAGTTTCAAGCTCCTATCTACAAAAATGTGGAATATCACATTTTTTGCCGGGGGGAATGTACTTCAAAGTGCTTCAGACTTCTTTCAATACAACTAAAGACTATAACTGCTTTCTGTATAATCGAGTGACCTGTCTCACAGTATTTCATGTCAGTTTCAGTAGTCTATGATAATCACGAAATATGTCCTGCTTAGCGAAGCTCATTGAGTTTCTGTTCTTTGGTACACATGAATCCGACCAAGCTATAATCTTAAAAAAATGCCGGGATAGGTAAAAATGATTCTTTCAACCATCAAGGTAACGCTGCTTACTAATTGGTTCGCTCCATGCGTTTGTAAACAATTAAAAGTTCTAGTTGCCTTTTTAAGTAACCAAAAAATTGGAAGGTAACTAGGCCTTTTCCCTCGTTCCTGTTTTGCTTAAAATAGTCCCACCAAAATTATGAGAAAGCCATTTAGACAAAAAAATAAATTGATATGAAAATTTTGTTTTAATTATTCATGTGCAGAGAGCCAAAATCAAAACATGCATTAATTCAAAAACGTTCAGAAATTAAATTAAAAGAAAGTTTTTAAAAACTGAAAGTAAGGAGTGACATTAAAACCGTATATACTGTATGTAAACACTGGTCAAAGTTTGTAACTTACAGCCCCTCCCCCAGGGATTGTGGGGGAGTAAGTTATTCCCAAAGACATAGTTATTATGGTTTTCGACTATGCGGAACAAAATGGTTATCTCAAAATTTTGATCTGTTGACTTTGGGAAAAAATGAGCGTGGGAGGGGGCCAAGGTGCCCTCCAATTTTTTTGGTCACTTAAAAAGGTCACTAGAACTTTTCATTTCTGTGAGAATGAGCCCTCTTGCGAAGTTCTAGGACCACTTGGTTGATACCTCCTATTCGATACCTTGCTCTATACGCTAAAGATTGATCGGTTATCCCAATTTTTCAACAACGACCCCTGAACCACAAGAGCCGTATAATTAAAATGAGAAGCTTGTTTTAAAGTTCTAAGACAACTTTAGCAGGGAGTAAGGTATTAAGGAAAGGGGCAACCCCCTAATATACGGAATTATTTCTTTCCGTTTTGATTTTTAATAATGCTTATTACTTTCAGTTAAAAATAGTTTTTATTAATTCTCACAAAAGAACCAATTAGAATTTTAAAGAGGCGTCCCGTTAAAAATCATGGCTTTTGCAATAAAAGGAGAGTTCGGACTACCTTTTATGCCTATGTTACGTGCCTGGCTTAGATAAAATCCGCAAAAAGAAAATGTAAGGAATTTAATCTTCTTCCATAGATATCTGAAGGATGTCTCGTGGAATTTTTGACATTTTGGGTAAGAATGGACTTTTTAGGCTTTGAGTAACCCTCTTTCACCCCTGTACACAAAAATTTTCCAGTGAGGTACCCATAAAAGCTGGTGCAGAAGCAGAACTATGCAAACTGTTGCCCTGGACAGAAGACCATGCACTCCGACTCAAAGACATATGACAACATATGGATCCCGGAGAGTCTTAGTGCTCGCAGGGATGCTACACATGTCGTGAACTTTACGCAGCTGCCATGTGCAGTTGAGAGGTTCAAATTTGACCAGATGAGTACTGCTGATATCAGAAGGGCAGTATCTGACCACTTCTTAGTACAGACTTCATTACGACTTGATATGAGCAGCCCAGGCCGTGGAGCTGATTTGAAGCCTGCGCCACCAGAGGATGTGAGGGTCCAGGATGGTCTACTATTTAAAACACTTAAAAACTTTAGCGTAAAAAGCGAGAGATTGCAGAGGGGACAACTCATTTCATATACGGAGTAATTTCTGTTCGTTTGAAGTTTCAATGTCGCTCCTTACTTTCAGTTAATAAAAAACTAGTTTTTTTTTTTATTTAATCATCTACAAAAGGTAAGACGCCAAATACAACATTGCGCTTGAAGCAGATGGATATGGACTTCATAACTCCCAAGCATGGAACATTCAAAGTACTACAAAACAATACCTTGCAGTTGTGTTTGAAAGACTTCAAAAGGAAACGCCAGGAAGTTTTAGAGGCACTGCAGAATGCAAAGTATAGCATGGGAAGAAGAAAAAGTACTAGATTTTATATGGGTTACAAGTTGATTCTGGATAAGTATAAGAAAATGTTGAAGATTTAAAAAAAAGAGCATGAAATTAGGACAGGAGAGGGACTTAAGAAAGGTATTAGACAAGGGGATATTGGAACCTATTGGCGTATAGTTAAGAAATCTATTGGAGGAATAGAGGTTTATGTTGGTATACCAGAAATAGATTCTTGGCTCACAAAGATGCCCGAACCAGCTGGTTTAAACTTCAGTAAGAAAACTTTTTGGTCAACTTCTTTGCTAGCAAATCGCACTAATAGCCTACTGGGGCAACTTTGTCACTAGCAGTATGAGGCCCATTCAATCTAAACCGAAAAAAAACTTGATAATTCGTCAGAAGACATACCAGTAACACCCATCTGTGCCGATAGGACATTGAGAAAAGTCGTAAAAAAGGCTTTTGAAATCGACCTGTAATTCTCGGGAAAACGCTCAAGTTCATCGTTGAACTTGAACCTATATAGAAACTGTATGGGACTAATTCGAAACACACTATGCAGACAGAGGTTGTCAAGCAGACGTATCAGAAATGTATATAGCTGAAATTTCAGCGTGTGTTGAAGGGGACTTTGAAGAAACCAAAGATGCCATGCGCATACTGCAACTAATGCTGCTACAACTATTGCTACTTCGCAACCTAGGGGTATTGAGGTGAAGCTTTTAAGGAATATTTAGGCGGATGTTGAACTAAATCAAAACAAAATATGAGCATGTGGACTTTCGAAAAGGGAGCAAAGCGTGTAATCGCACATAATCTGGTATAGTGACTAATATCCGCCAGCTCATAAACGTCGCTTTAATAAAGAACTCACCAGTCATCTACTACATCTCCAAAATGAAACTGCGGAAAAGATCCTACAAAGCTCTAACCAATTATTGAAGCTGCACTCTAAACATCGAGAGGCAAATAATGAAAAGGTATCGGACGCCAGTGAGGACAAGTGGGTCCAGTATTTTACGGACGAGTTCAAACATCCCGAAGAGTCTAAGAACCACAATTTTACAACTCAGCTCGATAGAATTGTGTTACCTTTTATTACCTTAAATTTAGGAGAATATTCACTGAATGCTCTATGCACAAATTTGACTAAAAATGATCTTAAGAAATATTATAAAAACCAATAGATATTAACACGGAACCTGTCACAAATAGACCTATAAGATCAGCAGCGAAAAAAGCTAAGCTGGCATTAAAAACGTGTTTTTAAATCATTTTCTTTCATTTCAATGAATTGCCTCGTTTCATAACAATCTATTTATCAGTCCTGGTTGAACTTCGCTGAGGTAAGGATGCTGGGACGATACTCGGTTTCGTTGTACGACTGATGTTTGGTTTTCACCAGAGGTGACGGTTCAGTCTGCCCATGGCAGAAGACGCTTTGGATAATCTCGCTTGCAGCTCGGGGAGCAGCAAGGCATCTGAAGAAATTAAGGAACCCAGGTAGGTGAACTCTTGGACAACTTCAGGAATGAATTCGTTATTCCTTCATGAAGGAATACTTAAAACAAAAAAAATGAGAAGAACTTTTTCGGTCATAATGGAATATTCGTCTTCTTTTTTTGACATCATGTCTCAAAAACGTGGACTTGGCAGTTCCATTAAGCTGATCGCCAATCCTACTGGGCGTGACAGCGAAATGTCCAACCCGCGCATTATCAAGGGAAGCCCGGATCTGATTTTCCAAACGGGATTCGACAATGTGACCATCCGAAAGGAAAGCTCAGGACGACTCGTACTTGGCGATATCGATGTCGGAAACGAGTCTGCTACGTCCAGCGATGTGATCCGTATTGTCCACACACCGACGACCAACGAACTGATGCCGCTCACCAACAAAACGCCGTCACCAACCGTCATCTCGGGCATGCAAAGGATGAAAATAAAAACAATTTAATGAAAAAATAAAGATCAGTTTAAATTTCAACAAATTCCATTCTGAAAACCTTATACTAAAAAAAAATAATCAAAAAGCGCATAAACTGCATCAAAGTATTTTCAAACATCTTTAAAATATCAAGATTGGATAGGCCCAAAAGTCCATGTTATAGCTGGGAGTCGTTGATACGGCTATAATCCTCTATTGTGAGCATAAATACGCCCCTTGTATCAAAACTCTATTTAATATATAATTCCAACTCTTACCCCGCGTGACAACAACCTATCTTTTTTACTTACCGGATCATACTTTACCGACATAATTCCGTCATGTCCGGTGAAAGAATCAAGCTTTTCCGTGTGAGAAACGTGGTCTCTTAGTTCCGGAGGTGGATATTTAAGAACGACGGCGTACGAGGGTTTGCGATCGAAAGCCTTACTATCTGAAACCAAATAACTATTTATAGACATTACTATCTGAAACCAAAGAACTATTTATAGACGTTGCTGGACTATTGAGGTGAGCAAGCGATTTTAGCTGATCAAGGCCCTCGCTCCTTTTTTCTCAAAATCTTCCGATTAAAAATATGAAAAAGCCATTTAGCCAAAAAAATTAATATGAAAGTTTCGTTTTAATTATTTATGTGCAGAGGGCCAAGATCAAAACATGCATTAATTCAAAAACGTCCAGAAATTAAACAAAAAAAGAAGTTTTTTTTAAATGAAAGTAAGTTTTAATGTCACTCCTTACTTTCATTTAGAAAAACTTGTTTTTTGTTTGTTTAATTTAATGTATAGAGTTGGTTAGTTTATGTATTAAATAGAATGCAACTTTTGAGACACAATTGGACGGGAATGATGAAGGAAAATGTCAGAAGAAACTAATAGAATTAGGAACTATAGAAAACAAGAAGTGGCAGATATTTTGGGCCGATAATAAAAATCCGTCTTCTTTGTCTAATTAACGTAATTAAAACATAAACAAGAGCTAAGAGCTCATATGGCACTTGTGACGAGGTCGGAAGAGCCAAGAGCTCATCTGGTATGAGCTCCAGCAAAATTCTAAGAATTAATAGATTGCTTTAAAAGGAAAATCAGTGGCTTAATGCCGATGAAAAATACTTTTTTTGGGTATGTTCATACAAAACACCCTTTTTGGGTATTTTAAATGATAATTGAATGAAAAAATTTAATACCCGTGATATTGAAGCTCCAATATGACCCCACCCCCTAACACTTTCATGAACTGGCGTCACAGTCCGACAAATCAACAATGGGAGATAGGAATTACAAACAATTAGTGCCAATTATTGTGAAGCTTCTGGCAACTTCATTTACGTCATGTTTCTGTGTCGACTGACGTCATGAAGTTAGTTGTCGTCATTTTTGCTTTAATGGATTCCACGCTCAAAGAAGCGCTGCAAAGCAAAAAACTTTCTGAAGTGACGGATTAAAAAAATTGTCCTGTTTCTAGGAGAAGTCGATGGCTGAAGATTTAATGTGGGATTCGGTAGAAGATATCGCGATTCGGCTACATGAAGAGCATCCTGACTTGGACCCTCTGACGGTCCGATTTACGGATATGCACACGTGGATTGTGGCTTGGCCGGAATTCAAGGATGATCCCAAGGGGTCAAACGAAAAAAAACTTGAAGCGATACAAATGGCGTGGTTGGCCAACATGAAAACCCCAGCAATGGTTTAAATACCTTATTTAACTTCAAATTATAATAAAATACTTTACTTTTTAAATCATAACCGTAGCAACACACTAGCTTTCTACAGAATCTAAGAGAAGTTATAAAATCTTAAAACTTTTTTTAGTCATAAAGCGGCCGCCGTAAGGTTCCCCAATGGCTCCCCAATCCAGTAATGGCCGGAGGGGCACAGGATGTACGAGGGGCATATATATCCGACAGAAGATGCTGGAGGGGGCCAAAGAGCAACTCTGTGGTGGCTCCCTGACTATGTGCGAAGTTTCCTGTTCTAAAGAAAAACAAAATAGTACGTTGTACCAACATCGTTCTTTACTTAGGCAGCGAGGTTGCACTGCCGATGATTATTTTGAAAGACTTTGTCTTAAAAAACAAGGCAAAGGCTATAAGAGAGAATGAAATTGAAATAGAAGGTGAGATTTCATAGACTTAAATTATGCAGCTGATTAGAGTGTCATAGATAAAAAAACACTAACAAATAAATAAATTCCTTGAGGTTTTGAGAGGTCATGTTGCAGGCTAGTGCCCTTAATAAGAGTCAAAACTGAACGGAGTGCCACTAGCCGCCCCCACGCTTATTTCCCCCAAATAAATCAAATAAAAATTTTGATTTAGCCATTGCGCTAAAAATAGTTCAGAGATCATATAATAAAAACTCTGGTATTGACACATCCCCCCAGGGTCCTTGGCAGGTTTTCTCTTTCATTTCAATGAATTGCCTTGTCATATGTTATGCCCTGGGGGCATTTATAGTTCTCAAGGAAGAGATGCTCATATAAAATTCAGAGAGGGCTCATTAGTAATTTGCCATTTGGTGCTTTTGCTAAAATGTCAGTAAACGTACCGCCTCTGTCAATCCAGAAGGACCATTTGTTGATTTGTGTGAGGTTTTCTTTTTGAGGTTTTAAAGGCTTGTTATTGTTCATTTTAGCTCGATAAATGAGGGTTGCAGAACTTTAAGTAACGGAGAGGGAATTGAAAACTCTTCTCTGTTACTGGCATTTTTAAAGGGGCTGTTAAATTGATGAAAACATACTATAAATAACAAATAAAAGAGGCAAGGCTTGGTCGTTAGTTTATTGCGAATTACTCCGGCACTTTCCTGTCGATCAGGGTCGAGACTTTCGGTGCGCTAGACAAGCGCGCAAAGCCTGCCGATCGCCTGCGGCTCGAGCTGCTGCGCCAGGAGACGGGCCTGAAGTTCCGTTTCGTCAAGGAGAGGTTCGAGGAGAACGCGTTCGGCGAATTCGTTTACGGGCTGCGCCAGGAGATGGCCGGCTTCGAGGTAGGGCTGCTGAAGGAGCGGATCGACGAGGGCTTCCTCGGCCGCGCCAGGGAGGGTTGGTACCCCCACAAGCCCCGGCCAGGCGGGCTCGTGATCGACCAGGATGTGGTTGCGGCTTTCCAGCGGCACGAAACGCGCGTTCGGGATGCCGGAGGCAACCGCGCGGCCGAGATCGAGCGGGATGCGCTGGTCGTATTTGGCGTGCAGCACGATGGTCGGTGCCTGCACCTCCGCCAAGCGGTGGCGCACGTCGATATGGCCAAACGCGTCCTGGAAGCGCACGGCATTGTGCGGCGAGGTGGTCTGGCGCTGAAACTCGTCGAACCAGGCCAGGTCGGCGGCACTCGCGTCCGGCATGCCTCCTATCACATATTTCCAGGCGTAATTCCCTCAACTCCTTACACCTCCCTAAAAAATGATGCAAAGAATCATCCATCTTTCCACACGTAGGACAACTGTAAGGGCTTAGACTAAAATGGGGGTATTTTTCTGTCACTGATCTTCTTGAAATGGAAAAAACTTAAAACTCTAAAATATAGAATATGTCGATGTCGACGTTTCTGTTTCATCAATATTCAGGATCAAAATTTTTCCAGATATTTTAATAAACATGTCCGTTCAGTATTAGTAAGTGGTCTGTGTATTTCGAGATCCATGGCGGGAGCGGAGGGAGAGGAAGAGGGGACCGGAAAATTCACCACAGAGGGCGCAGAGAGCACAGAGGTGTGGCGTTTTCTTCTTTGTGCTCGTCTACGCTTCTCATCCAGCTTCGCCGCTGTGATTCCTCCGTCGCTATTGGGAATAGGGTTTGAGAGAGGAGGAAGGCAGAAAGGCAGGGAATCGGATTCGGAGTCGGTATCGGCAAAAGAAAACGGCCAGCGATTCGCTTTCGAACCGCTGGCCGTTTCGGAACCTTCGAGGATCATTGCCTGCAGGACAGTCAGCGTTTTCGACCCCACGGAGGTTGCGAATGAGTTGGCGACATCGTTGGCACCGATCCCCATCGCACAAAGGAATCCCATGATTGCAGCAACGATGCACACCCAGTACATGTCGTATGAAAACGGAAACGGAATGCCGTCAGGACCATACGGCAGCACATTTTGATTGATGGGCAACAATGTTGTCCATGGGATGTACACCTCCCCAAACGAGTTGGTCGACATTTCCCGCTTGCAAAGAAAACCGCAAAGCCCCTCTCCGGCAGGACCAGGAGCGGGGCGCTGTTTACGTGATCGAAGATTGCGACGACGAAGTGGAACAAGACGCCGGCGAGCATCGCGGCGGCGACGGACGTCGGGATCCGTTCGACCAAGGCGGCCAGAGGACGGATCAGCGCGGTAACCAGGATGAGGAGTGCGACGAAAATGAAAGCACCGACGCCTTCCGCCATACCGACACCGCTGGAGCCGGCGATCAAAGCCGCGCCCGGGGTGGACCAGGCGGTTACGATGGGCGCACGGTGGCGCACGCTCAATATCGGGTTAAGGCCTTTCTTCAAAATGGACTAAGTGAATGTACTATTTTAATTATTGCCACGGTGGAATAATTAATAAGATAAATATTTTATAAAAATAAAAAAGAAAAAGATTAGAAGAAGATTATTATACCATGAAAAATGAAATTTCAGGGATTGAAATGACTTTTAGACATGGAATGTTATAGAAATTACGCTCCTTAGCATGTTGGAAACTTTACAAGTTACAACATTCTGGAACGAAAGTTTCCGGAGCTCAATCAAGTTTGGAGGAGTGCCCGAATCTGACAAGCGGCGTATAGGGATTCAGTTCACCTTCCATCCCTTAACAGTTCCCGAAAAATGTCACCTTCATACCCTTATGCATAGTCGTAATAGTTGTTACAGTAGTAGAATTGGTGCTGGTAGCACTAGTAGTAGTATTAACAGTGATTGCACTAGTTCTAGTAGCAGCAGTAGTTTTAACATATTGCCTTTTGGTAAGTTGCATATTCTTTTCATCAAGTCCTGGAAGTTTCAACTTAATACAATTAATCATTGCTATGACATTTTCAAAATGCCAAATTGTACCCGCTCAGGCAGATACGCTTTGCCCTCCTTATTCTCCTCTTCGTAGTGCGCGGACGGGTAGTTCAAATTGAGTGACACACACTCTGTGGATGCAGATTCCGCCAGTGTCTTCTCAGATTGCTCCCTGAACAGAGGGTTCAGGAACAACGGACCAATGGCATGAGGCCAATCTGCAAAGCAACCATACTCTCTGAACACAGCGGGGTTGGCAGAGGCAATCAAGGTAACAAACGGTTGTTGGTCAAGTTCTGCCACTGCCATCGGGGTGGCCAGGTCAGGAGGTCGTCATCCCCGTCGCCAACTTGGCCACCCGGACCTCATCAACCAGCCCCAAATCTTCATCCTGAGTCGTATTGCATTGAGATGCCTTTGATCTTGCAATCGATCTTGCCGTACCGTGTAAAGGGGAAACTGCAGATCCTGATCACCGCTTCCTGCTGTGTCGCTACAAAACCGGCATCCTTTTGTGACGAGATTGTCATCTTTTCTGGCAGGTAACATTGTCTCCCTTCTCGCATTAATGAGCCAACCCTACCCGGCAGAAGATTCCGACGGGTAGGCAAGCGCAAGTGGATGCGGCGGCTCGCCCTCGACCGTGACGCCGACGACGTGAGCCTCGAATCCCTCGCGAGCCCCGCTGCTTCTCCCGAGGTCAAAGCGCAGCTCGCGCAGATCGACCGGCTGCTGCAGAAGATGGATGTGGATCTGCGCATGGCGTGGATGCTGCGCCACGTGGAGGGGTGGGAGCTCACCGAGGTCGCGACGGCTTGTGACTGCTCGCTCGCCACCGCCAAGCGACGTATCCGTGAGGCCAAGCGCCGGATCGACCAGCACGTGGGGCAGTCGTATCACTGATCGGGGAAGCATGGTCACCGAACACCGACCCGGATAGAACTGCCGCGAGAAACAAGGCAGGCGGCATTTGCAGGGAAATGACGATCTGCATGGCCAGGGGAATCATAATGGCAAAGGTGCCCCAGCTGGAGCCGATAGAGAAGGCAATAATACTCGACACCAGGAACAGCAGTGGTAACAGCAACACAACGGGAATGGTTTCCTGTGCGATTTGTGCCACATAAACCCCTGTGCCCAATAGGCCCGCCACATCACCCAGGGCTAGTGTGCTTGAGAATCTTTGCCCATATAAGAAAAATTTTCCTGTAAAAAAATTTGTTTTTCGATAGGTATTCCTTATTTTCTAACCACCCGTTTGTTGTTTAACGACGTCTTCAAATTGTACTACCTTACTTTTTATTTATTTTGATTTTCATCGCTTCAAACCTAGTAAGTTTTTATTGCTAATAATCTGTCAATTTTTTCTCTCTTTTTTGTAGAGATTTTTTTTTATCTGAAGTCCTGTTTTTGATTTGCCTCTATCTCAACCAAAGGGCAATAGCTCCGGTCTTGATGGGCGACGCCTACTTGGACTACCGCGACAACCTAAAGACCGGATCGATCAACTACATTCCCTCCCAGCAGATCACTTCAGAGCTGATTGGGTTAACCGTTTCGGACAATTGGTATGCTCAAGTCGACGGCGACGACAAGATTCCAGACCTCCTCTTGGGACGAATAGCGGTTCGAATCGCAACCGAAGCAAACCGCGTGGTCGAACGTATCATTCGCTACGAAACCGACCCCGTCGCCGGAGATTGGATGAACCAAGTCGCTCTCATCGCCGATCGATTAAAGTACCATGTAATTCTGCACAAAAGACTTTTTTTCATTTGTTTACTTTAAAGAGGGTCATAATACTGGCGAATGAAAATTGTAAGATAGCCAGTCGATTTTTTATTGTTGAATAATAATAAAAGTCTAAACATATCGGCTTCACATTTGGAAGCCTTTATCAACTGAAAAAAAAGGTTTAAAAGGTATAAAAAAGCCACAAACTATATAAAGAAGACAAAAAGAAAAGCCGTATTTGAATTTGTTTAATTGTGAGTTTTCTTTCGTTTTTATTTGTCGAACTTGAACCGGTGCTGACCGGCGAAGCTGATGGCAGTGAAAAAGACGGCTCAACCCGGCAACTGGTAAACTTCGTACTGAATATAATGGGCTGAGCCGTCCGACCCGCCGGGATGACTGGCGGGCCGGGCGGATGATGCGGAAACTGGTAAAACGTTACTCTTCCCCCCACAACATCATCCACCGGTTCCGAGATGGCATTGAACACCCCGGAATTCGATATGCGGATGCGGGCCTATTTCGGGACAAGCACGCTGTCGACAACGTGGATCACACCACATACTTTTGAAACAGACTGTTTTTAAACTCCGGCTCGCCTTCTTCCAGAGTCTTATTCAGGTTTGAGGCTTTCCAGCGGTAAACCACGAAGATACAGATCAGGAATCCGTTAAGCGGCAGTATGGTGTCGTAAAACACGTCATAAATCACATCGAAGAAAGACTTTTCTGTTCCGGCGTAAGTTACGAAGTGGGTGGTAAAGTCCAGCATGCCAAAGGAGGTTGCTGAAATCACTGCAAAGGCGATCATCGCCGCTGCCAATAAGGTTAACGAGGTTTTTCTATAGGTGATGATCAGAAAAATATGATTGAAATATTGATCTATACTTATACTGACAATAGTGTCTTGAACAAGCACATTGAATTTATGGAGAATGCACTCAGTTGCTTAAGTTGGAAATCTTTTAGTTCCAGTAACAAAGTGCAAATTTAACAATGAAGGAATGCTAATAGACATAGCTACAATTTCATTTATGGAGTTCCACCTTCGTCTATCCAGTAGGAAGGTATCAATATGAAACACATTGAATCTAACAAAAAAAAAGTTTAAAGTAATAATAGTATTGCGGAGCTTTTTGAGGGCCCGGTGGTGTCTGGCGAGTACCGTCCCGATGGGCGAATCGAGTACGGCCGCGATCTGTTTGAAGGACATTCCGCCGATGTGACGCATGTCGATAATCTCGCGGTCTGCGCCTTCGAGTTGGTTCAAGGCCTCGCGCAGTCGCTTCAGTTCCGGGTTCAGTTCGATATCGGGCGTCGATTGGGCCTCGGTGGGCATGGCCTCGGCGATCACCTGTGTGTCGGTGGGCTTTGCCTGTCGTTTCGCCCGTCTTGCCTCGTCCGCCGTGAGAAAAACCGCGAAGACATCCTTCGCATGGCGTTTACCGACGAACTGACCGGCATGCCGAACCGGCGCCGCTTTTCCGAGTTGCTGTCACTTCATGTCGGTCGCGCCCGTCGTGCCGGGCGCGGTCTGACCGTCCTGTTGCTTGATATCGATAACTTCCAACGGGTCAACAGTGCGCTTGGCCACAATGCCGGTGACGATGTTCTGGTCGAAGTATCGCGCCGCATCAGCCGCGAGCTTGGCCATGATGCGGTCATGGCCCGTGTCGGTGCGGATGGCCTTTGGTAAGTCGTGGCTTTTTATTGTTAGCTTCTTGGCTCATATGCCGTAGGTCCTTCTTACATATATGTAAGTCGCGCTCCCACGAGGTAAACAGATAGATGGTAAAATTGCCAAAAAATGTTGTGAAAAAAACAAACTCACGGTCAGCTGTGCGGTAGCCCTGAAAAATAGCACTGGCTGATGGGTGCAGCCTGGCAGGGGTATTTTTAACGTCAACTACCGGGAGGTAGATGCAATGAAGCGGGATTGGGAAAGCATTGAGGCCGACTATCGAGGGAGACAACAACTTTTTTGTATGAAAAATAAGTTGTATTCAACTGGAGAGTTTCATGTTATGAATGATGACATATAACCGATTCAGTATATGAAACTAGTTTATGACGAAAAATCAAGGGGCTAAAGCAAATTTTCGGATTTTTTCAGGTTTTTTTGAAATTTTTGATTTCGCAAGTCTTAGAATCTAAATCACGAATGATAAAATTTTCACCTCTTAGAGAATATCCTAGAGGTTTCAGGACAAACGAAAGTTTCCTTCCCAAGGTAACGAATTCATAAGATTTTAGTTTGAAATGATTAGAACTTATTCCGATCATTCTAGTATTTCTAGTTAGGTGCAAATTCCCTAAAGTTAGTTTTTAATGAAAATACAAAAAGAACCGAATTTTAAAATCAAAAAAGTTAATTTTCCACATGAAAGGGAGGGTTGTAAATGCTGCTACTATTGGGACACGTTTACGTATTTATTTTACATGCTTACATATTAAATATGTCTTTATATTTTACATATTTATATAGATTTTACACATTTATATCGGGTATAGGGCAGGAAGGTGATGTGCTTGTTAAGTGGACCGTTGGGACCGGCGATCCAAGGCTTGGCGCCGCTTCCACGACAATTAATCACCGGAATGTGGTATTCTCCACGCGTTCCAGGCCGCGAGTATCCAATATGGCGTGGATGGTGCTTGTTTCGAGCCGGAGGTGAACCATGACGGTCATCAGCATGCGCGCCCAGGAAAACCGACGGGACCGCAGGCGCGCGATCAACATGATGCTGACCCATGACGGCCAGGACTTCATCGTCGCCGATTGCAGTCTCGGCGGGCTGATGGTCGAGGGGTGAATGTAAAAAATAACCAGATTTCAGACATCTACAGTAACATACCCTCACTGAATAATAATCCTGGCCGAGGCTGAGAATCAGAACATCAGTAACTTTCTCAGCAGAACATCATCGGAGTAAACATCAGTAATGTTTTACACGGATTAGTTTGCATGTGAGAATGTTTATATTGAGCTCAGAATTTTATATCTCAGAAATGGGTTAAAACCTAACCTGTCATCATCAAACCTTGCATAAAACTGCAAAAGTTGACTGGCTTGCTGACACAATAACGTCGCTGACGAAAGTAGACAGTCTGGGTGGTGGCGTCGTCATCTATTTACGCACCGGCTTTGTGGGTGTACCCAACGAAAAGCTGGATGATCAAACCAAGGAAGAAGAGCGCCGCAGTCAGTGGCTTGAAGTTGGCGTGGGCGCGCAAATTCTGCGGGATTTGGGCTTGTCCAACATCCGCCTCATTGCTGGTCGTGAGGTTGAATACGTTGGGGTCAGCGGCTTTGGCCTGACCTTAGAATCGACGGTATTACTCTAGCGCTTCTCTCTAGCCTCTCGCTAGCCCATATTTTGTCAAAAACATCAGCACTTCCTCTTACTCTTCAAAAAACTTATCCAGCGATTAAAAATTCTTTTAAGAAAACTCTCTTCTAAGTTAAAGTTTTTTCATTTTTATTGGTGAAGCATGGCTAATTCAATTAATGTACCAGCTAGAGAAGTAAGTGTGATTGAACAACACCTTCCCTCTGTTTGCAAACTTGAGGGTGCAAACTATGGAACTGGATTATTGGTAGCACCCAGTCGGATCTTAACCTGTAGCCATGTGATTCCCAACCCAGAAACTGTGCCGTGAAACTAGATACAAAAAAATCGTGGTGATTATCTTTAGAAAGATAAAAAAGCTATTATGATTTCAGTTTCACCCCAGGATTTCAATTCGTGATGCCACCACCCTCTTTTTACAACCGTCAGTTAGCCCCATCGACGTTATATTTTCTCTCTTCATGCTGACGGCCATCATCTCTACTTATTTTAATGTTGCAACTAACACCTTTTTTGTATTTCTAGTTCATATGCTTTTGGATATTCTATTTATTTCCCCTCTGTTTAAAAATAACTTTTCTTAAACGGAATTAACAATGTTTTGTTCCCAAGGACTTGGTAATTAATTTAAGAATTTTTCTAGTGTAAAACGAAATGATACTGGTTGATATTATTTCTTTGGATGCGAGCTTGAATTAATCAGGTCTTCAATTTCAACCAATTGAGGTCATTTATTATCATTTAACTGAAAATGAAGAACAGAATTTGACAAGAGAAAAAAAAGACCTCACAATGGTGGCAACACTGGATAGCATATCCGAGCTGAAATATTGTTTCAAAAGTAAAACCCTTTTAGGAAGATGCCGGCGGCAGTGTGCTCACCGCACCCGGTATTGCGGACCTTGAAAACGAACAAACCGGACACCTCATTCGCAAGTACATGAGCACTAAACAATCGGTTGACGGCAACTACCGTACCAAGTTGTTTCATGCCATACGTGACACCACTGCAGACGCTTTGGGCGGCTGGTCGGCGGTCACCAACATCCAGGCCGGAGGCGGGTTGTACGCACAGCGCATCGTCTCGCGTATGCACTACGACCTCGATCAGGCCAAGCGGATGGCGCTGGAGTATGCCGGCATGGGTCTAAGTCAGTAAGGCAAGCAATAAGTGAAGATGAAAAGGTGACGTTGTGCAATGAAAAGATCGATCAAGTGGACAGCTTTACTTACCTTGGTATTTTTATTAGTAAGGACGGTGAGAGCAGTGAAGATGTTGAAAGTAAAATATATAAGGCTCAGGGCGTTTTTTCACGAAGAAGAAGTTCGGAAGGGTAGGAAGACAAGTCTGCAAACCAAGATTAGAATATTGGAAGCTGTAGTGATGACAGTGGTCAAATATGGCTCTGAAGCATGGACGCTCCGAGAAGGGAGGTTTCACATTGCAGAAACCTTTTTTCAGGCGTTGGCTATATGAAGAAAGGTGAGAGACTAACTCATCCCTCTTCCAATATCTCTTTCAGTATTTATTTGGAAGATCATAAAGAGTTAGATAACACAGCTCTATCCATCAAACAAATTAATTTTCGAATTCTGGTGTACATAGTTTTTTACATTGAAAATACTTTGAGCATTAGCTAAAAATTGTTGAACAAGGGACAATTTTCCTATTTTCTAAGAAAATTTAGCTACATCTCCAAGAAATTACAACCTAACGGATAGGCAGAGAGTTGGATGGTGTGCGATTGGGAGAGAGAGAGGAGGCTCGTTGGTGACTGACCTGCTGGAAGGGTACAGACGAATCGAAGTGGAGAAGCTGAAGCATGGACTTCAAGCCTGTGGCACGCGTGCGTGCTTTCACACAGCTGCACGCGAGAGAAGACGGTGAAACGGAGGTGAGTACGTTCGTGACTCGAAGCGAAACGAGCAGCGTACCGTGACAGCACATGCGCCAGCAGCGAGCTCGACCTCTCCTCGTCCTCCACTTCCACTACAAGCGCCTACGGCACAACGTGACCACCGGTGCCAACGGCCTCGCCTACTACCGCTGGTGCCCGAAGTACTACCCGTCGTACGGGCTCTCGAAGCACTTCAACTTCCACGTCTCGCCCTACCCGGCCGTGACGTGCGCGCTGACGGCCAAGTCGGACGCGTGGTGGTACGACGTCGCGTCGCACTACCGCAGCTTCATCGACCGCAAGCTACGCCTGACCCCGATCCGCAGCCGCTACTACCGGAACAACCCGGACTACCCGCGCGGCTCGATCTCTTCGCGGTCTCCAGCGCGCCCACGGCACCCGACAGTCCAGGGGAGCCGACGTCCGCAGCGGCCGGGCCCTGCCTCGTGGAGATGAGCGGCCCTCTGGCGCGGGCGCCGTTCACCGCTCTGAACTGCATGTCGGAGCCCCACACCACACTGCTTGCCACCTCCACGAAGGCCGGGCGACTGTCGCGCGGCGCCACTGCGGGCCGGGCAAGACCTCGGCTGGAGTGGCCGCTGGCGCGAGGAGCTGGCAGCGGACGCTCGCCCATTCGTCCTCCTCCAGCGGTATTTATTCTTCTTAAATTTCTAGCAATTTCTTTTTATTTTCATCTTCCTTTAGCTTAAATTCTAATTCTTATTATTCTTTTAATTTTCTTTCTTTTTCTTCTTGCTATTTTTAATTTCTTTCTTTTAATTCGTATAATTGTTTATTATCGCTACATTTTTCTAACATTAAATTAACTAGATATTTTAAATAAACTTATTTTTGTTATTTAAAAACAGATATAATTTTTTAACTCATTTATCTTTTTTACTCGTAATCTTTATTTTTTAAGGATTTTGCATCAGCACAGCATCATCAGCGACAACAACATTATCGAAGTGCACTTCATTGGTAGCAGAGCCGCACTGTCCCATCTTGTGTTCAGCTGGCCCTACCGTGATGCCATCGGCATCAGCAGGCACGAGGAAGCAGCTGATACCCTTGCCTTTTGCGGCATCTGGGTCAGTCACCGCCCAGACGACAAAGACACCGGCAAATTCTGCACTGGTGATCCATTGTTTAGTTCCGGAAATACGCCAACCGTTATCAACTTTCTCTGCGCGGGTACGCATGGAGGCAGGATGTAGGGGCTAATACTTTTTCTTTAGATGGCTCAACTAATTCTAAAGGATCACCTTGACTATCAAATTCTGCAAATGCTTGAGCCCTAGACATCAAGGCATCATAATGGACGCCATTATAGGTAATATTAACTTCGTTGCCACCATTACCCTCCGACAGCACTGGCCCAATAGCTGTTGTACGCTCAATTGTACTTACTGGATGTACATTAATAGTTATGCCAAATATATTTGCAGCTGCAGCAAGCTCTAAATGTCCGCCCCAAACTCCATCTTGCGACATGGGAAATAAATTCACGGTATCGGAGAAATTAGAACGTCAGAGGGAGTTCATTTATGGAAATGTAATGTAAGATTTTCTCGGTTTATGCTTCCAAAAGTTCTCATTGCATCTTCCATCTCCTCCTTGGTTGGGCATGCGACCCGGTGTTGGTAAAATTGGTTAGTGCCAGGTAACATGACAACTAACGTTCCATGATAACAAGGAATGCTACAAATGATTTCATTTTCTGAAAGTGGTTCATATACTTTTCCTCTTGGACCTGGAATTACTGGTTTTTTTTGGAACATAGTGTCAGATAAAAACAAGAAGTGCACTATTAGAACCGCCTTGCCCAAAACTCCTACAAAGGAAACTTACTGTCCCTTGGCTTGAATAACATGGAAAATCTATTGGCTTGAAAAACAAGAAAAGTTGCTTGAACTGTGATATTCTGCATATGTTGCATCTTTTTTTCTTTCTTTTTATCCACAGCTAGCATGGTGCTGGACCATCATCAAGAGCTGTTTAATGGTTCATTTTAAATTTACAATAAAGAATGAACTCTAGCCCATAGTAACTGAAGCCGATCGAGCAGTTCCTCTACTACCACCCGAAGGCGTGGTCGGACCTGAAGGTGAAGAAGCAGCTCGACCGCCTCAAGTCGAACCCGAGGTGCAGCGCGGTGACGACACGCGGGAAGGCGAAGATTCGCTTCGACGCCGAGTCGGGCATCATCCGCGCGCCCGTCGAGCTGAACGGAAAGACCACCGCGAGCCTGATCCTCGACACCGGCGCGACGTACGTCGTGTTGTCCCGAGCGCTCGCCGAGGAGGCCGGCGTGTCGATCGACCGCGAGCAGCGCATCGATTAGTTTAGATTCCAGAAAATACCAATCAGATATCCCGACTTCGACCGCAAGCCCGGTAGCGCCGGGGATAGGCGTTTTATCGGGATTTAGCCATTGTAGCGTCAGGCTGTCCGCTTTTTCAGTGCGTCGAGCGTCCAGTTCTACGAGGCCCGTACGGCAATCTACGTTATCGCCAATAACGATGGATACTTCGTATTGGGCCGCTCCTCCAAACACCTCCATATCCCTAATGGGCGATTTGCAACCGCTTATCGTATCTCTAATCATAAAGAAGTATGTTATGATTCGGACTTCCCTAAATAGGAGATAGCAATGTTTTGTCGAGGCCTGGTTACTGTTTTACTTTGCCTCGCGGCGCTTCCTTGTTCCTCGACGCTTTTCGCTCAAGACTCTGGCAGTGACTGGCGCTCCGTCCCACACCACCAATCGAAGATCTCCATCCTCGGCAACGACTGGGACGACGGTGTCTATTTGAAATCAACAAGCGCGAACTATTCACACACACGGTATGTCGCGCTTTATAAAACAGACAAACACGCACTGAACCGTTCGGTTCTCGACTTTAGCTCGAGCGTTTGGCCGGGGACGGGATTCCAGTCCGCAGTGGAGGACGCGAGCGGCTCGATCCGCATCGCGGCGGTCGCCGACACGTCGAGTGGCGCCAACTCGGTGCCCACCGGATCGAATCAGACGTACATCGAGCTCGAGTTTCTCGCCGCCGCGGGGTCGAATGATTGTTCGAGCACTTCGCTCTCGTTCGACACGACGACGATCGACGACAACATCCTCGTCGACGTCAATGCGGGATTCATCGATTCCGGTAGCGGACTCAGTCTCGTCTTCCCAAAGTCGGCTGACTTTGACCTCGCCGCCGGCTTCTTCGATGAATGTAGCGATGTCGCGGGGCAAGCTTTCATGGTCGCGGGCGAAGCGATTGGCGTCGAAGATAAACATCCCTTCGTAGACTGCCGTTTTGCCGCTGGTGGTGTTATCTGCCAAAACCTTATCTCCCAATACTTATTCTTAAATTAACTGTTTCGTTTCGAATGGTTAGCTTGTCGGCAAATGTCCGGGAGTTAACTCTCCGGTAGGTTGCCGTTGTGTTGGTTCATTGCTCGGTCCTGGCCCTGCGTCGCGCGATCCAGGATGCCGGGGCGTGCGCCACCAACATTCATGAGAATGAGGCGTATCGCGCGGCCGATAGTCGCGTTCGCACGCGTGCCCGGACCAAACGCGCCGTAGCGTGCGTTAATGCCGAGCTCAGCGGCAATCGGTCCGTTCACAATGACGCACGGTGCGCACGGATGCGTGGTGGCCTGGACCGCAAAAAGATTAAACGCTGCGTCCAGCATGGCTTCAACGGCGGCAACAACAACCGGGAAATACGCCGGCCTGCAGCCTCCCACCTGACATTCTTTTTTTTCTCCTCCGTTTTACTTTAATCTTTTCATCTTGAATATAATTTACCGGGAAAAAAACAGAATTTCAGTTCACCTACTGGTCTGACAAGGTTGAACGCCATAACTAATCTAGTTTTGGGTTTTGAGCTCGCTTCCAACCTTTAAATATGCTGTTTATACAACTTTTAAAAGCATAGCCCACTTCTGGACTCCTTGGCACGGCATGCCGACCCTACCCCGGATATTGTGGCCGGTCGTGGGAATTCACCATCCCGCGGGATGCGAATCAGGAATAGGGACAAGAGACAAATGGCAGGATGCTGCAACCACGAGGCCCGCTTTGACGGGATGTCGCCAGCCTACAAGCGCCGGCTCTGGCTGGTGATCGCGATCAACGCGGGCATGTTCGCGGTGGAAATGGGCGCAGGTCAGATGGCGGGCAGCCAGGCGCTGAAGGCGGACGCGCTGGATTTTCTGGGCGATGCGCTCACCTACGGGATTTCGCTCGCCGTGATCGGCGCCAGCCTGCGCACACGGGCGCTGGCGGCGCTTGGCAAGGGGGTCTTCATGAGCCTCCGCCATTCCCTTCAATCGCGTCTCGAGAACTTTCAGTTCTTGACCGCTCGAAACCTGCGGAAACGAAAGACCGACTAATACGAAGAGAAATCTCGCGATCATGCTGTTGCGAACATCTGAGCATTTATCAGATCGAGCCATTTTGTTCTCGCTTGCGCGTTTAGGTTCTGCTCTAGGGGACTCGGAGGGCACAGGGCTTCATCGAGTTTACTCGGAATCCGCTGTGTTCGCTGCGGTGAGCCAATTCAATCAAGATCTGTGAGAAACTTGGCTGATGAGGCGGAAGCTACATCCACTGTAGCATCCTTCTTCTTCTCATCAAAGATGGCTGATGCTGATGAGGAAGAAGCTACATCTGCTGTAGCATCCTTCTTCTTCTCATCAAAAATGGCTGATGCTGATGAGGAAGAAGCTGCATCTGCTGTAGCATCCTTCTTCTTCTCATCAAAAATGGCTGATGCTGAAGAGGGGGAGGAAGGAGCTTCCTTCTTCTTGTCAAAGATGGCATCAGCATTAGTAGTAATGACCATGAGGACAATAAGACGAGAGTCTTCAAGTAGACGATATTAGTGTGAACTTAAAATATTTTTCGTTTTCTTTTAACCACTTTCCCGAACTTTTCCGAGTCCAAACTGGTTTCAACATTTTATCAATTCTAGACAGAAAAGTACAGAGAGAAACATTTTTTGTCAGGAAAACAACTTATATTTCCATAGCGAAAAATTAAATACAGGCTACATACTTCATGCTTGTGTAAAGTTTTCAGGTCGGTTTTAACAACACAATAACTTCTGTTCGTTTTAAGTTTAAATGTTGCTCCTTACTTCCAGTGCTGCCGAGCACGTTGGCGATGCACGTGTTGGCGTTGCCCGCGCGGGCCGCGCGCACGGAGACGAACGCATCGGGGATGGAGGTGCCGGCGGCGACGACGGTCAGGCCCCACAGGAAGGTGGGCGTGCCCGCCATCTCGCCGAAGGCGATCGCCGAGCGCACCAGGCCTTCGACGCCGACCAGGATGATGGCCAGGCTGATGACCAGGAGGCCCCACTGCTTCAGGGGGCGGATGGGCTCGTCCCACTCGGGCGGGTTGTAGTCCATCGTGTCCATGTATTATGCAACATGGACAGTCAAATATTCAGCTAGGAAGGTGTATGTGTAATATTTCTAGAAACACTATTATCTGTCTAGCTAGATATTTTATTGTGATGCCAAGTATAGTTGGATATTATTTGTACATTCCATATAGTAGATATTTTTTTTATGAAAATATCCTTTGGGCACCTCCCTTAACTAAGTTTCTACCATGTTCCCAAAATTTGACAAAAAATGTGAAGTTGAAAATGTGAAAAAATGTGTTAGATCTAACCATGAAAATTTTTTTTTACAGCTTTAATGAGGAATAATTATTTGTTACTTCACCTCTTCACTATTTCGGACATAATGGTCATCTCAAAATTTTTAATTGGATGTGTTTGGGGAAAAGAGGACGTGGGAAGGTGAGGGGGCTTGATGCCCTCCAATCACGTTTGACTCTTAAAAAGGCCACTAGAAATTATTACTTCCAATTGAATGTGCCCCCTTCCGAAGTTTTTAACACCATCCCTCGCATATGAAGTGCCTTTGGAGAAAAAAATGGAGCCTTGTAGCACTGGGGTTGGTGGGGGGAGGCTAGTCTATACAAAAAAAACAGTCGAGAAAAAAAAATCCAAGGATTAGAAATGCTGACACCAATGCCAAAAATTTATTATTGAGGTTTGACCAATTTTTTATTCTTTAGGTCAACTTTATTTTAGAATGCTTCAAAATAATTTCACTTGCTTCAGACAATATTAATTGTCGATTTTTAAGAATTTACTGTGTTTTAGAATGGGTTTGACTCTCCATCAACATGGCCACTCTCATACTGGTGCTGTAGACGACACCTCCCCTCTACTTGAGGCCCATACACACAATGATAAATTTTCAAAAGAGGGGGGGAATTGTCTCTTCAATCAAATTTTTTTGTGTTCTCAGACATTTTAAAAATGTGGGTCGTTGAGTTACTTAACTTAGTTCTCTCTGCGTTAACTAAATTTTAACTAAACTAAAATACATTAACTTTCTGCGTAAACATTGTCTCTTTATGACGATCTTTCATGAACCTTGAACCAGAGGCTTAGCAAAGACTTTCTAACCAGTGAACCACCAGGCATTATTCATAGCTTTAGTAGATTTTGTAGTTTTTTCAGTAGACCTATGGCGGGATCGTGATTGATTTGCTCCGTATAAAGCGATTTGACGAAGCACAAATCGTCGACTATTTCAGCCGTATGAGGCATGAGTTCGCTGACCCAGGCGCGGCATTCTCCATATTGTTTAAATTGGTATATGGAAGCGGCTAAGGGCAGACTGGACTGATCGGCGCTCATAGCGGTTAGGCGCTGCCCTTGCCGAACGGATTCCGGCAGGTCTTGACCCTGTAATTCGTATAATTTGGGTTTGTAATCAAAGGTTTCTAACTGGGAAGGGCCGCCGCTCCAAACTCTCCGCCCCAGACGACCAGCGTATCTTCGAGCATGCCCCGCTGCTTGAGGTCCATCACCAGTGCGGCGGCTGGCCGGTCGACCTCACCGGCGGTACCAATCATGTTCTTCTGAATGCCGCCGTGGTGATCCCAACCGCGGTGATAGAGCTGCACAAACCGCACGCCGCGCTCCACCAACCGGCGGGCGAGTAAACAGTTCCCTGCGAAGGAACCATCGGCCCCTTTTGTGCCATACATATCGAGCACATGCTGCGGCTCGTCCGCCACGTTCATTCGTGCCGTGAGTATCGCCGGAGAGGCCACCGGGGGTTTCTTCGGCAGGGTCGCGGGTTCGAGTCAACGGCCGGACTCCCGCTGTGCCGAATCTCACCAGTCACGGTCCATGCCGAGTCGAGCCTTTGCCGCCCACAGGCAGCGCCGGCGACAGGGTGCAGGTGGCGGGGTTCGCGCCCTGTGCGGCCCCGCTATGTTCGGTCGACTTCGGCTCCCGTGGGCGTTCCCGAGAAATCCGTGATCGATTTGCACGTGCGTGGCATCCGGCCGGCGTGGAAGGCGGACTCAACGCCGCGGTGGGTCGGCTCTCACGCCCTCCGCGAGCTCACGGGTTTGGCGGTCCAGAAGAAGCTCGCCTCGGAGTGAACCGATCGGCGGTCGGCCGGCCGCGATCACAGCGCCGGTGCGATCGGCGTCCCGGCGTCCGGGTCCAGCGGTGCTCGGGCCCTTCCCGATGAGCTGTCGGGAGCGCTGGGTGCTCCCGGGAGCACCGAGGATGACCAGCTACCAAGACGACCGTGACACTGCGCTCGGCACGCTGACTGCAGAGACGAACCCTTCGTTAGAATTTAGAACTAGCTCAGCAGAAGAGCCGAAATTCAAGGGTTCTACTGTTTGAAAATATGTTGAAAGAAAGGGCATCTGGCCAATGTAGCTTCTAGAAGTATTTCTCATAATAATCTGTCTCCTGTTCTATACCTCGTACCAATCTCAATATTCAAAGTACTAATTCTATCCAATTAACATGACTCATGCATTTTGTCCAAGTTGAATGTATAGTTGATACCGATTCATCAGTCCAAAAAACGGATAATGATTTCTATAATAGACATTTCATTTTGTCGCCGTGCGAGCGTTTGTTGCGGCTCAGAAAGGCGGTGTTGCCCGTGGACTGACCGCCTCGTCTTCGTCGGGCTCCATCGGCTCGGACAAGTCGGACGCAAGTGCATCCACCATCAGACTGTCCGCTGCAGGTAGCGTGCGTGGATGTGCGAAGAGGGTGAGGTGAGAGCTGATTGGCACATGCTTTTGTGTGACAGGGCTACTGGCTGGGAGGTACAGATTGGTGACGAAGTCGCCTCAGATCGAGACACACAACGTCAACAACGCAAAGGTGGTGCAGGGCGCATGATCACCCAATTCACCCGCCATGCCGGCGGCTCGGCGCTGCGGCTCGATCACTATCAGGTGCTGACGCCGGAGGTGCGCAAGGCCTGCGAGTTCTACACCGCGGCAGGCTTCCGGCTCAGCGAGTATATCGCGCCGGCCGGCACCTTCGATCTGCGTGGTGTGTTCCTGCAGCGCAAGGGCAATCCGCACGACATCGTGTTCTTCAACGGCGCCGGACCGCGGCTGCATCATTTCGCGTTCCTCGCACCCGAGGTGCACCATCTGCTGAACGCCTGTACTAGTCAAGTTATTTTGTCTCAGGTTACAAAATTAAGGCACCATATAAAACAAAATATGTAAATAATTTTGAAAAAATTAAACCACGAAAAAACATTTCACAAAAAAATACCCATAAATTTAGAGTTACGCATACGGTTTTTAGGATTTATCATTCAGGAAATCTATTAATAAAGTAGTAAAAAACAATCATTTTGATTTCTCGTCCAGTATCCTGTGTTGAATAAGAGAACTGCTTACAAAAAAGAGAAGTTAATTCTTCCAACACTGAATGTTGATTTAGTGGCAGCCGCAGTATTAAGGTATTGCATTTACAAGTAGTTACAACAGAAGTAGTTTTGAAGTAGTAGTAGTGATAGTGATAGTAGTAGTGAAGTGATACAAGCTTTAGTAGTAGCGTGCACATACTGTCTTTTTGGTCAGGTGATTTTCACCATTTAGCATTCTCTGAAAGTTCCAACTTAATAACCAAACCAATTCTTGAGATAATTTCTTTTGACAATGTGCATGCACATAGCACCCTTTGATTTAGTTCAAATTTTCTCTCAATATTGTAAATGGTTCTGCGACACTAATAATGAAGGGGCATTCTCTGTTTTGCTTATATAGGAGTAGTATATTGTTGTGTATTTCTTTCAACCAAGCAATTTTTGATAACATCATCATATTAAATCATTACAGATCGACTTTATAAGAGCAGGGACGATTTGATAGACTTTCACTCAGCAAACAAACAGGATTCTGTGTCGATTCCAATAGCGTTAGTATGGAAGACAGTGATGGAATGATAGGGAGCGTCAAGGCGAAGCTTCAGTACCTTTTCACCCATCATGATAACCATCGATTTAAGAAAAGAAAAACAGGATCGCCCACAAGTTATTTTGCTTGATTTGAACCTGGGAAAAACAACCGGCAGCGAATCAATCGAATCTGTCTTTAGGGAGTTCCCCGGATTTCCTGTTGTTGTTTTGTCAGGCGCCGATACGGAAGAAATCAAATTGCAATGCGTTGGATTCGATGTTGCATTCTTCTCAAAAGAGGAACTCGAGTCGCCCGCCGCAGCCAACACAATGGCGATTGCGATTATGGATGCGATTCACCGTTGCGAGGTAAAGATGCTCGGTACCCGTTCGGACAAAACTCATATATTGAGCCCAAGACAACTCCAATACAACGATACCGGGACTTCTTGAAAACATTGTATTAGTTGTACCATTTTCAAATAGTTGTGATGCTCGATCTGGGGATTGCATTGTCAATTAATTTGGGGTCCTATAGGGTTTATCAGAGGATAAATTGTTGAATGTAATTCTATTTACTTTACACACAAGAGAGGGAAGTCTGAACATTTCAAATTTGTGTGGTGAAGTTGTCCATGGTCCTATGGCACTTGCACTTTTTGCGTGAGATGCCTCGAGGAAGAGCACACACCTCTTTTCTAGTCTCTATATTGCTAGCCAAGTCACTCAAATTCGAGTTTTTCTCAAATTTCAAACTTGTCTCAAATTTAGAAAATGCAAACACATAAAACATTATCGATTTTCGCTTCTTGCAGCCAAATGTTTAGGGGGAGATCAAATTTTTTTCAAAGGGGGGTTAAGGGTCAACATACAAAATTGTGTATGGTACATCCGTATTAGCCAGTACACACCTGTCAAAAGTTTTAGTTTTCAAGGGTAATAGCCCCTATATTAGACACTTAGTATGCAGTGAGAGATTGAAAAGGCTGGAACTCTCAAATCTACAATTCCACCACGATCGTAGTTGTCACATCAATGCCTATTGTATTGCACAAAACTTAAACAACTTTTGATATGTACCGATTCTTCAATTTTTCTTCAGTGTCCATAAAAACTAGTAGATCCTATAGTAGAACTACGATAAGCACATCACATAGTATCCAGGGAAACTATTAGAATGTAATCTGCGTTCTTGTATAAACTCTAGCATAGACGGAATAATTCTTGCGATCACTGACACACGGGGATACTCTTTTTTAAGGAAGTTAATGGCTTCCATGCCCTTGGGTTTGTCGATATCAGCAATGACCACATCGACTACCAAGGGGTTCTCTCCAGATCCAATAGTTTCAATGGCCTTTGTGCCGTTTTCTACCTCGATGACGTCATACCCTTTTTTCTCCAGAAGTTTGGACACGTGGTTTCTGATATTTGGATCGTCCTCCACCACCATGACGCAACCGTTGGTGGTTTGGGTTGATCCAAAAAATGCTGAGGATTTGGGAGGAGGTTCCACGCGTCGAAGAAAAGATGATGACGTATGCGTCGGCATCAAGAATACACAGTAAACGGATTCTTCTCGTATCATTTATATATATATAGATAGTATATATATATTGTGTGGATGGCGTTATTAGTACGGGGTAGGCGGGATGAGATTGATGATGATGATGGATATCATCACATTGAAAGACGACGCCATCATCTACTATTACTTTGGCCAAAAAAGAGATTGTCTGAACAAAAAGATCCCACACGCTCATCGTAGAAGATTTTTTTTGGTCGTCGGCGACATCCCTGATTTTATCTTTAATAATAGAAAATTCTGATTTAAATTATCTGATAGACCCTTGAAAACAAGTTTAACAGTTTAAATGATTCAACTAAACTAACTTATAATTCCGTAGTTGACAGTTAACAAATAACAATTTAACAACAATAATAATAAAATAACATAAACATAGATGAGTTAAAAAGATGAACACTTTTCAGAATACAAGAGCTTTGTGATTTGTTAGAGCTTTAACTTGCATTTCATTCTGCCTTATTACATGATACAATGTCTTATTGTTCAGTGCTGGGGCGATAGCTGCAGTAAAAACTATCTGAAAACATCCCAACATTTATCAGCAAAATATTGCTGATCCGATTTGTTTTCCTCCGCTTTTCTCAAAATTGCGTTTTGTATAGGTCTTTATCATTTTGTTTTAATCTAAACTTGTAGAATTAGACAAAACTATCTATAATATCAAAAAGGAATTTATTGATTAGAGCTTGCTGTTTAACAGTATATAAAATAAAAACATGTCTCTTCAGTCCTCGACTATTGCCACAGAAAAAATAATCAGGCCGAACACGTCGCATTCCGACCGATCGATATCAAAATGGGACCGGATGGAGCGATCTATATTGCCGACTGGTACAACCCGATCATTCAGCATGGTGAAGTTGATTTCAGGGATGAACGCCGTGATCACACTCATGGGCGCATCTGGCGTTTGACTTACAAACAGAAACCGGTCCTCAAACGTGAAAAGCTGAACGAATTGAGTGACGACGAGCTGGTCAGCAAACTGGCCAGCCCGGAACCCTGGGTTCGTCATCAAACCAAACGATTATTGGCAGATCGTGCTGCATTCTCCCATTTCCTTCATGTACCGGACCAGGCCATGAGTAAATACCTGCAATTCTTAACCCATCTAAACTAATTTCACCAAAATTTCCTTGTTCTATTTCATAGCCCATTACAGCTTCGCAATTACCATATGTAGGAAGTGCATTAAACTGACAAGGACATCCATAATTACAATTACAGTTTTGAAATCCTCGCCCTTTAATTCGCCAATTGATCATAAAATTTTCTCCAAATTCTGTTACTGAGAATTTGCTTCATTGATTGCGTCAGATATCTCTTATAGTTAGATAGTACTTTACTTTATAGTTAAATAGTTCCCTCCTTATATTTGGATTGTACCCTTTTTATAGTTAGATAGTACTCCCTTATAGTTGGATAGTACCCCACCTATTTAGTTAGTACCTACCTTATACCCTATTACCCCTCTACCACTTTACCCCCTTACCCCAAAATCACCATACTTCTTTAATAGTGGGTAGTACCCCCGTAGGGTTCATAGGCTGGGATAGTTCCCCTTACTAGTACCCCTAATAGGGTCACCCCTCATACTATTAGAGGTTGGCTGAGGGGAAGAAGTTATGTGACAGGGTCTTTCCATGGAGAATTTATCATGGGGTAGGAGAATTTTCATGAAGAGGGCACAGGATTCGTAACGTTATTAAGAGAAGCAATGAAAAAATAAATATGAAGTTTTTTCGACTGAAAGTTAGGAACAGCATTCAAACTTAAAACGAACGGAAATTATTACGCTTATGAGGAGGTTCATCTCCTCCTATATACCCCGCTCTTTACGCTAAAGTATTTTTAGTAATTTCAAAAATTTATTCTACAGCCTTTGGACAATCTCCTCCAGAGCTCCACATATAATACTAAAGGTGTACAAAGCCCTAGTTTGGCCTGTAATAAAATATGGAATGACTGTTTTCTCCACTATGAATAATGGCTATCAAAGGCTGCAAAGTGTAGGCCTATAGAAGGGTGCAAAATTCTGGACTGTCCTGCAAGATTACAAAAACTTAAGCTATCTTCATAAGTTTAGAGAAGAAAAAGGGGAAACCTTACTTCCAGCTCAACAGCCTGCAAAAGACTAGTTACTGCTCATTGAAAATTTTCCAGGAGCTGATCAGTTTTGGTTTTGATGCATCGCTTCCCGCCACGGCCGGTTCGGCCGATCTGGGCGTGGATGAAACCGGCATTCCCGCCAGCTTCCAGCTCGACACACTGCAGCCACTTGACGACGTGCTGCTGGCCGACAGCTTCGAATCTTAAGCACACCTGTGCGCAATTTGCCTTGACGCGCGTACGCGGCGACGCTCGCTAAGGCCTGATCCAGGGCGAGTCGGCGCCAGTCACGCGCTGCGGCTGCGACTGGAGTACAATCGGCCGCTGGGAAACGTTGGGGTTCAACCTCACGTGTCGCAAGGAAGTTGTGGAAAGACAAATTACCAGTCTGGTTTACAACATAAATGGATTCCACACAGCTAAGCTTCACCTTCTAAATATCGCTATAAATTACGTGGATATTTTCTAGTTAAAAACACAAATTTATTGATGAAGAGCAGGGATTAAAAAATTCTCTCTGTAAATACCAACAACACAATTAACATATTGTACAAGACATATATAGTGTATTTTTCAATAAAACGCTAAAACAAAGATTATTGTAATAAGTAACACAATGGGCGAGCGTCCGGCCGCATCGAGTCATGCGCTCTACGGTGAACTTCGTCGAGGGACTTGCGCACGCCGACGTCGTCGTCTACCTCGGCCACTCGAATCAAGCGAGTGGCTGCTACTACACGTCGGAGACGAAGAACGCGTTCTCGCGGTTTCAGGTCGGCGGCACTCGCCCGCGAGATCTCGAGGACAAGTGTCACGGCCTCGACGACGATAGATATCGCATCGTCGCGCTCCAGAGTTGCGCGAGCTACGAGAAGTACTGCCGACCCCTCGAGCAATTCGGATCGAGACGTACCGCGAGGGCGGTCAGGCCGTTCGCGGCGACACAACCTTTGTAACTCCGTAAAAAGCTGGATCGAAAGACATGAGTAATCTCGCCTATGAAAGCGATCATGGCCACGAGGCCCAGCAAGCCGTTGATTCGGATTCGCTGAGCGAACTTCGCCCGATCCCCCGAATTTCAATTCAGGCATTTTGCGAATCCGATGGGGTCGCGAAACCGATAGAGCGTGCCGGTGACGATCGCCGCATGACCAAGGCCCATTTGAAAGTGCATATGGGTGTACTTTGACAACTCAGTATTGGATCTTTACCTTACGCTTGCGCAAGGATGCGAATTGCATCTCATACCTGACGAACCGTTGGCATTTCCATCTTCTCTTGCAGAATATCTTGCGCAAAATAAAATTAATTTTATTTTTTTCGTGCCATCCGTCCTTGGTAACCTAGCGGCTTTAGATATGTTAAGCGACTACGACCTAAGCAATGTTAAAAAGCTCCTATTTGCAGGCGAACCAATGCCTCTACAGACTATAAAGTATTTTCGTAAACATCTTCCAAAGTCGGGGTCAGAGAAGTTAAAAAGGTTGAAATATATTTCCATATATATCAAAACTTTTTAATTAGTTATAAACACAAAAAGGACAGGGAAGTCTAGAGGTGTTCTTAAATTTGATATTTAAATGTTTTTTTTTGTTCTAAAACCTTGCACTTTGTCTAGATATAGATACAATCAAGAAGCTGCATACTTAGAAAAAAAATTATTTAAGAATAAGAAATGACTCTCAACTTGGCATCAGAAATAAGAAAAGAATAAAAGAAAAATTTTAAAAACTTAACATTTGCGGAAGAGACGATCCAAGCCGTGAAAAAGAAGAAAGACTTTCGCGCCAAGCTGAACATCTTGATCGGTACGATGATCGAGATTCCACGCGCGGCTCTCACGGCCGATGAAGTCGCGGAGCACGCGGAGTTCTTCAGCTTTGGAACGAACGATCTCACGCAGATGACGTTCGGGTACAGTCGCGATGACGTGAATTCATTCCTGCCGGACTATCTCAAGCAGGAAATCCTGACCGTCGATCCATTCCAGTCGCTCGACGCAACCGGCGTGGGACAACAGGTCGTGGCCCAAGACTGATTCCTGAGATCGACATTAACTCCGGCTGGGGTGGAATGGGTCTTCATGGCAACCGATCTAGTGGAAACCTACACCGCTCTCCTTCAGATGTTTCGGGACTATTCATTGATGAAGAGGAATTTACGACAGAGCAGGACGCCGGGGAACGTACCGAAATGGCGCCCAAGAAGCCCAGTTTTTCCAAAGCGAGGAGCAGGGGCAGCGATTCCAATTTCAACAACCAGGGATATGTGAAAACCACAAGTATGGCCAGGTTTTATTATCGTACTGAAAGTATGGAGCGACATTAAAGCTTAAAACGAACAGAAATTATTCTGTGTATGAGAAGGACAATCCCCTCCTTAATTCCTTGCTCTTTATGCTAAAGTTTGACTTTTTGCCACAATTCTTGAAATATGACTACTCAAACACAAGGGTTGTTGGTGTTGAATGAGAAGTGTTTAAAAAGAATTTTAAGACTTTAGCGTAAAGTGTGAGGGACTGATGTGGAATATTTTATGTTTAAGTTTCAATGTTGCTCTTTACTTTCAGTTTAAATATTTTTTAATCCAGCGCCTGGTGTTACCTCGCGCCGCGCCTCAAGTACCACGATGCCGGCAACGATCAGGGCTGCCCCCGCGAGCTGCCCGGGCTGCATGATTTCCCCCAGCAACAACATCGCAAAAACAATCGTCGCCGGCGGCCCGATGCTGCTGATGATGGCCGCGCGCTGCGCACCGATACGACGAATACTGGCCGACAGCATGAACAACGGGATGACATTCGTAACCAGCGTCATAAAGAGGATCAGTGCAAGCGCCGTGGCGCCGACGTTGAGGTCGGCAGGTGTGGATCGCCGAGATGGCGCCGTGGTCTACGATCCGCCCGTCGAGCGGTGGGTCGAATTGGCGACAGCGAACCAGCGTCACTTGCAGCGCATGGAGTTCGACCTGCAGGGAATCTCGGCCGCCGAGCTACGGCAACGGGCCCGGCAGGAGCTTTGGACATGCGCCCAAGATTACATGGCCTCCTACGCGCCGATGGTTACCCGGGACGGCCCCATCGTCATGTCGGGGCATCAGCCGGAGTTTTTCCATCCCGGGGTGTGGGCCAAGAATTTCATCGCCCAAGGCATCCGGCCCCAGTTCACGGCCATATCCCGACCGTTTCATCCCGCCGATCGGCGACCCTGGGCTGACGCTGCGATAGTGGTTGATATAGACGGTCCCGGCTTCGATATTGCCGGCCAGGCGCCGCGCCCGCTCCGGATCCGAGGTCCAGACACCGGCGGCCAGGCCGTAATCACTGTCATTGGCCAGCGCGACAGCCTCGTCTTCCGTGTCGAACCGGGTCACCGCGAGGACCGGACCGAAAACCTCTTCACGCCACAGCGTCATGGACGGCGTGACATCAAATATTCGGGTCTGGGAATGAAACCTATCTTCCAACCCGCAGTGGCAACATTTGCACAAGGGATGGTTGTTTCTGTCCCATTACATTATGGATGGTTAGCACCAGGAACGACAGGTGAAAAGATCCATGACGCATTAAAGAAACATTACGAAGGATCGAATTTCGTTGAAGTTATGCCGTTAGGTGAAGGTGCAGTCAAGGAGGCAGATCTATTGGAACGGGGAGCCTTTTTGGCACCTGACGCACTGGCCAACACCAACAAGCTACAACTCTTCGTTTTTTGTGATTTTACCAAGATTAATTGATTGATTGATTGATTTAATTGATTAATTAATTTAATTGATGGTAATCAATTAAATTTGCTTTCTTGTGATTTTTTTTTTTCAGCAAAGTGCAAATTTTGTTCTGGTATTGAGAAGACATGAGGTTTGTCAGATCTAATCATGTTAATTTTTGCTCGTTTTGAGTTTGAATCTGTTATTCATTGTAATTTTGTCTGTTTGGAGTTTGATTGGTTTATTGATTAAATAAAAAAAAAACAAGTTACTTTTAAAATGAAAGCAGGCTATCTCGGGACCAATTTTAAGTATTTGTACAAATTCGCCATTACTATTTGGAAAAGAGTTATGGAGTGAAACCAGAATTGCATTGTTTACACAGAGTGTTGATACCAGAGCAAATTCGTTTATGCTGAATGAAAAGCAGTCCAGAGTGAGTTTTGGAAGCGAGTGGGCGAGTGGCAGTGTTGCAGATATTTTTAGAGATAATGTCTCTAGATTTAGAAGTTTGCTTACGTCTGAGTTTAAAAAGGATAGTGTAGAAATGATCAATGATGGCGAAGTAGTCTCGTCCATCATGCGAGGCACCATGCGGTCCCCCATCTCGACGACTGTCAGTTCGACGCCCTTGGCGACCAGGGCCTCCAGAATAATCGAGCCGATGAACCCGGCGCCGATTAGCACGACCGGATCTCCTGCTTTGGCCTTTTCCGTGATGGCGCGCGCATCTTCCAGTGTCCAGCATGTGTGGACACCGGGATGATCCAATCCCTTGATCGGTGGGCGGATCGGACTGGCACCGGTCGCAATCAGCAGTTTGTCGTAGCCGAGTGTTCCGCCATCTTTTTCAATGCCGCCTTTTGTGCAGTTATATCAGTACCGTAAGCAAATCCTGATACAATAATTGGATTGTAAGGTGCCAGTTGCTCAATCAATTGTTCGCAAAACGCAATGCCAATAGTGGTAATTTTACGTGTGCCTACTACACTAATAATTGGCTGCTCCTTTATATTAACATTCCCTGATTGAAATAACACAATAGGACTGTCAATACAATGTTTCAAGCGCTCGGGGTAACCGTCATCCATGAAATAACGACACTCAATGCCATTTTCTCTAATGAACTGAACGGGCCGGACAGCGGGTCGATGAAGGCGATCTTGATGGGCTCGGCGGCCTGCGCGCCGGCCGACGCCGCCAACGCGATACCGATCGTGGCGGCCAGCGCCGCCCTACGGGTAAACGACATGCTTTCCTCCCTCTCGGCCGTCCGGCTCCCACTTTTCAGGTGCGGGAGTCCGCCGACGTTTAAAGCATGACGAGAGGGTTCCGGAGGGTCAAGCGCGACGGCCGGGATCGCCGCCGAGGCCCGATTCGCACCTAACGGACGCGACCACGGTCGGGCATTGCGGCTGTAATCAATGCAGTCATGGTTTTACCCTTTTCTCGTTAATTAAAATCCTTTTCCTGATCGCTGGCTGTAAATACCGTGCGCAGCAGCTGATTCATCTGTTGCCAATCTTCGCTGCTGATTAAGCCACTGAGTTGTTGGCTGCCAACAAAATGGGCATAGGCGATCTTGGCAATCAGTGCACTTTGATTAGCATTAGGGATCTGCTGGGCGATGAGTTGATCGAGGTAAGCCAAGCGTTGCTGATCGACCTCTTCGACCTTGGCTGCGACTTGGCGTTTAAGTTGTTTAAGTGTGTTAGCAAATCAAGTTGATTTAGATTATGAATTTCAACTTGATCCACAATCTGAACATTTTGTAATAGCGCATAATAATGAATAAATAAATCTATAGTTATATTTCATATGATTATGTAGCAACTACATAGGGCACTCGAAAAGTTTTTTCGCTCGACTGTTCTGGAAGATTTAACTAAGAACTAATTACACCGTTGTAAAGCCCAGACATATTCAGGATCATGTGCAAAATATCAGGTTTCTATGACTTATGCTTCATTTGGACTTTGGCCTGATGCTGACGCGCAGAGGCCGCCTGTCGCTGACCCGCGCCATCGGCCACGGCATTGTGAAAGCCATGCCCGGCTTCATGAAACTGCTGATGACGGTTGGTACCGCCGCCATGCTTTGGGTCGGTGGCTCCATCGTGCTGCATGGTATGGACGTTCTGGGCTTCGGGCAGATCTACGGCATCATCCACGACATTGCCCACAACGTGGCTCATTCGGTACAGGTCGCTCAAGGCTTCCTCACATGGGTGGTAACGGCAAGCCTGGACGGTCTTGTCGAGGAAAATCGTATTCGATTCGTCTAATATTGTTTTGTTTTCTCTGCGAAAAGAATTCTTCTTGAACGTATTAACAAGATGTTGATCAATTCGTTTGCATTATCTCGAAAGAGACCATTAGGTTCCGATAAGGAAAATATCTGGTCGTCGATGTTAGGAATAGAAATGTAAGTGCAATTATTTTTTCGGATATATTTCATCGATGAAAATCTTCGTTTTTTTTTCTCTCGTAGAGATGAATACGGTGTGGCTATAAAACAACCGCGACTTGCTCTCGCACCAAATGCCATAAAAAAACGAAAATGGGTAAAAAAAATAGAAACAAGAAAGAACAAGAATGGGCAAACAAAAGCAGGAACGAATACAAACAAAGATGGGCAAACGAAGAGAAACAAGAAAGAACAAGAATGGGCAAACACAAGCAAAAACGCGAACAAACAAAAATGGCTAAACAAGCAGAAATAGGAAAGAACAAGAATGGGCAAATGAAAGCAAAAACAAGAAAAAACAAAAATGGACAAACAAAATCAGAAGAAAAAAGAACAAGAATGGGCAAATCGTGAAGGAACAAGATGTCTACATGGGCGACATGCCGCTGATGACCGGCAAGGGTACCTTTGTAGTCAATGGTACAGAGCGAGTGATTGTCTCTCAGATGCACCGTTCGCCTGGCGTTTTCTTCGATCACGACAAAGGCAAGACGCACTCTTCAGGTAAGTATCTGTTCGCTGCACGGATCATCCCGTATCGTGGGTCCTGGCTTGATTTCGAATTTGATGCCAAAGACCTTGCCTATGTGCGTATCGACCGTCGCCGGAAATTGCCTGTCACCACGCTGTGCAATGTTTCAAACTCTTGAGTGACCATGCTTTAATAGTGGACTAGGACATTCATCAGGGATATTCGCGCCTTAGACAATTGCCAAGCCACACAAGCTGTCGTCTCTTTACAGTTTCCAGGGCAGATATGGCTATTTACAGCTGTAAAAGATTTCCTTGTTTGATACTCGTTCTCAGTGGTAGACGGGCAGAATGCGACGGTGGCCGCCCTGAATATTTTTATTTCAAAAATACCCAGTCATTGATAATTACTGTAATACATTTATTTGAAATACGTACTTCTTGTCGACGCGGGCCGATTCCGGGCCGAGCGCGAGCAGGTCGAAGCCCTGTGGCGCCGCTACCTTTACTAGGCTCATTGGCAAGGCCGGCGGCGGGTGCCTATAATCCCGCCATCGCGATTGCATAACAAAGAGATAAGCGTGGCTGCCAAAGCAGGAACGGTCGAAGAAAACCTCATACCGGCCAATGCACAGAACCGCTATGGCGTTCGCGCCAAGGATCTGCCATTGAGCTGTCCGATGCCCGGAATGTACCTGTGGAACTCACACCCGAAGGTTTTTCTTCCGGCTCAAACTACTTGGTTGCTTTTTGAGTCATTTTGGTTTTCTTGGCCTGGTTTGCCAGCCAATGATTCAGATGAGCCGTCTGCTCCTTGGTGGGCTTGGAAACTTTGGAGAGCGTCCAATTATCCGTGTTTCTTGCCTCGAATTTGATCTGTTTTTCAACCACCCTGCCCCGTCTTGTGATCAGGCATGTTTTGACTTCGCCTGGCTTGAATCGCTTTATCTTTGAGGCAAGGTCAGAGGACGTTATTCGATAGCCGTCCAGCGCCACAATTTCGAAGCTTCGAATAAATTAGGGTAATGCACGACCGTGCAAAGCTGTGGTGGCTTCAGTCAACTCGATTTTACAGCCAGTTTTTAGCGGTAGTAGCAGTAGTATATGACAATCATTGATTTAGACTTCGAATCGTTGTGCAGCTGTATGAAATACAGCATGTAATTTCAAATTTCAATTACTTAAAAAATTTTGGAGACAGTATTTTTTCCTCAAAGCATTCGCTTGTAAAGAAAGTACTTTTAACTTCATGAGAATTTATCCCGGTAGAACACATATGCCATGTTGCCATGCGGTTCTACCTTCTCTTCCTGGCGTGCATTTTTTTCTTGTATGGCGCCGCCGTTTTCTAGCTGCTGGCCAGTATCGACAGGTATTGACAGTTTTTTTGCCTGTTTATTTTGTTGATCATTTCCACCACGCAGACCGATCGGAAACAAACCGATCTTACGTAGCATATCAACAATCTCGGGCACTTTAAAATCCAGATCTAACTCATTCAGCACACGCACATCAATGATCAACGGGGAGTGCTTAAAAAAGTCTGGCGCCAGGCTAATTTTTTGCGAAGGACGGCATTCACTTCAAGAAGACACACTCCGTGAAGGACGTACCCCGCGAAGGGGGCGCGTATCGACACGAGGCATTCACCGACTCGAAGTCCGGACGGCGAATCGAGTGGGGTGTCCACATCGGAAAGCGCAAACGCTCCCTTCCGTTCATAGAACGCTTCGATCTAAGTTTAACCCCGGTTCCACAAGTCCAGCGATGAACAGAACGACCCTCGCGTTGGTCGGAAGCTTATGGCTTCTGGCGAATACCGCTTTTCCCGCAGATCTCTTCGTCGAATTTTTCGGACTTGTAGTTTTCGGACTCCATATTATTTGGAATCATAATATTTTTTACCCTGTTTTCCGTAAAATTCGATGAAGATACGCTTCTTTGAATTAAATGCGTCATTAAAAATATTTTGTACTCTGCTTTGCCCAAAGCTCGATGAAGATAGGTTTCTTTGAATCAAACATGTGGTTAAAAATGTTTTTTTTACTCTTGTTTGCACAAAACTCGATGAATGTACGCTGCATTGTATCAAATGTATGGTTTTTCAGACATTGGTTTCAAACAGTCTTCCAAGTTTTGCTGAACGCATTAAAATGGCTATCGATGCTCTTCGAACAAGATCCGGTCATGATGATGGACGAGTAAATCTTTCAAATGAATTTGATTTTGTTCGATTATCATCTTCTTCGTCGTTTGTAGTATGAATTAAGTGAACAAGAAGTCATCGAAGCATCAAGTACTGTCTATCATGGTATTCGTGATATTCGTAATAGTGTATTGATGAATCCGGTACGTTCTATTTTTCTTGTCATGGGACAGCAACCAGGAAGACGACGAAAAAAATCGTGACCCTGATACCCCCTCCAGACTAAACGGCCGCCTAAAGGCAGCTCGTTTTGCCCTAATGGGTAGCAGGGTCACAGCGATGGCTCTCTCCCCTCCCTCCCCACGACGGCCCGTCCGCACCCGCCCTCCGGTGGGTGCAGGACTCCCGTCGTCGGCCGAAAACCCCTTCCCTGGCTGTTCGCCCACTCCGGGTGGCTCCCACCGCCACCGAACCCCCTACCACCCATGCTGTGTCCAGCCTTTCCGCCACCCGCTGTAAGGGTGCAGAGAAGTAATACTCCTGATCGCATAAGGTCCGATGCGGGCAATCCCGGCGAAACCGTCCGGCGCGAAGCGGGCCGACAATGTCTCCACCAGCCCGATGATCAATCCGCCGACAAGCGCCCCCGGCAGTGATCCGAAACCACCGATGGCAGCGGCGGCGAAGGCCTTGATGCCGAGCAGGCCGGAAGAGGGATCGATTGCGCCCTTGGACGCGAAGAGAATTCCGGCAACCGCGGCGACCGCGCCGGAAAGCGCCCAGACGAGGCTCTGAATGCGCTTGACCGGGATACCCATATAGTCTGGATGGCCTCGACCTGACCATGCAGTTCAAGGCAGACAGAATGCTGCTGGACGAGGACACCGCCATTACCGGTCCGAGTGCCGAAATTCGTCTGTCTCCCAGCCTGTTCCGCCTCGACGGTCTGCAGGGGGCCTTTGCCGGTGGTCAGCTTGACGGCAGCCTCTCGATACGCCGGACCGAGGCGGAGGCCGCGGCGTCCGGACGGGTGAAACTGGACAATGCCGATCTGAGGCAGGTGTCCTGGCGGCCGGACAACAGGGCGGTCGCTTCCGGCACGCTCATTGGTTTCTAAGCTATGCATAATAATAACAAGTAAAATTATAACATTACTTGGGGAGGTGAGGCTCATTAGTTTGAATTCGGTAGCCTTTAATACTTGAGACTGAGTTATAGTTGACAGACCCATCCTGTTCAGAATAGTATCAAATACAGCCACACTTACTCAACTCCTGGTATTTGCTTTAATCTAGAAAATACTTTCCGGCTGTTTCTACCGTTCGAAAGTGTCCAGCTTATCTTCAAGTTTTTAGCACGAAATTCATGAAATTCAATTTGATCTTATGATTGCAGCCGCCGGGCGAGCGCACCGCCGAGAAACCCCGTCCCGCCTGTCACCAATGTTTTCATGACCAATCAGGGCGCTGGACTCGTTTCAGTCGTAGCAATAGCCTCTCCATTCCATTCGATATCACGCGTCGTAGCTGCTAGCAAGCTCACTTTATGCCTGAGGCAAACGGCCATAAGGTTGAGCATCGTAAACCCCTGCGCCAGCCAGGGGCCGGGGTCGCGAAGGCTAAAGATAGCATCCCGGCTGATACGCATCGTCCGTGCCCACGCTTTTTGGCGTCAGGCCGTCGAGCCCGGAGAACCCGCTGACGTCGGTCGCCAGGTCGCCGTTGACTTCGTAGAGCCGGATGCGGTAGCCGGTGAGTCCGACGGCGCGTTCCATCGCGATCACCGTGTTGTCCGGCAGCACAAGCAACTCGACCAGACCGCTGGTTTCACCGGAAACGAACGGGTTATCGCCATTAATCGCGTCGGTGGAGTAGGCGAACTGGCCGATAGTGGTGGCGGTGGAGTTGGCGGCGTCGGCGAGCGCGGCCTGGACGCGGACCATCGCGCAATGTCAGTATAATCATTCCAAGGAGAAAACGAGAGAAAGAAAAAAGTGCGTAGCCCACTTCGATCACGACAATCGTCTGTATATTGTATGCATTCTCTCTCTCTCTTTCTCCAAATACGAAGAATAGACGCTTGTTCGTTCTGAACGAGCGAATGTGGAGGGAGAGAGAAAGATGCACGATGTCTCGTCTTTCTCTTAATTATACAGTTTGTTCTTTCGTTCTGTCAATTTTTTTTTTCTTCTCTTTCCTCTCTCTCCCTCGTTCTTTTCGCACTTTTTTTAGATGGCTCAGGTGAAGTAATGTTGCAAACCTACTTTCATCCCATTGGCGATAAAAATATATACTGCCTGTAAAATCCCTCCACGGCACCATAGGTGCATAAAAGTTCTGCTCATAGGTTCACGAACAGGTTAAAAAAAATCTGAAGTTTTTTTGGAAGGTCGAGTCCGAAAAAAAAAAGTAGTTCACTTTCACAACACTGTTTCCCATGTCAGTTAACAGGCTCTTATTGTTTTATCAATTTACACTCTGGTGAAAGAGGTGAGACCAGATACTGATGGGCCTGTCGGCATAGGCCGCACCAGCTTGTCTTCGAGTGAAGGCCTCGTACTCAGGCTCTCGCGGGCGCTCGGTACCATTCGACTGTTTGTGCCAGACCGTCCGCCAACGTCAGTGGCGGCGTCCAGCCAGGCATCGCCCCGTCCGAAGTGAAAGCAAACGTCAGTTTTTCAACGGTCGGCCTTTTGCCCAATATGCCGGCGAGGCCGAGCAGGAACGACGTCGGCACGGGCGCCAGCCACGCGCGTGTACCCAGAGCGCGCGCCATGGCGGCGGTGAGCTCTGGAAAGTTATTCCAAAGTATAGTTAGAGGGTACACAAATGAATATGTTCCAGCTTTTTTAGTTTTTTGGGACAAAGTTTAAACAAAGCTGGTAAATTGAACGATAATCACTAAAACAAAATATAGAGCTAGAATCAGCCTTATTAAGATAATTAATAATCTGGAATAAATTAATTATATTAGTGCATCTTCTACGGAATTGAAGGAAAAGTGCTTGACACCTAATAATTCTTTAAGAGCATAAAAGGTCTTTCAGATAAGGAATCATCTTTGCAACCCTTGCCAATGCATAACGCTCATTCTTCAAGCCGTTTTTGGCTTCATTTTCGATAGGTGCATTAGTGGATTTTTGATTCATGCCTGGCTCGAAACCACCGCCTTGTATCATGAAACCATCGATGACGCGATGGAAAATCGTGCCGTTATAGTGACCAGATTCAACATAGGCCAGGAAATTGGCAACAGTTTTTGGTGCTTTTTCTTCGTTCAGTTCGATCTTGATGTTACCGAAGTTGGTGGTCAGAATAACGGCCATGATAGTCTTTCGTTTCAAAAAGTTTAGTCTGCCCGTCACGGCCTCCGCGACCGAGCCGGAGTTCATCCACTTCGACATCCCGCTAAGCGAGATTCCTCGCAATCCGTTTCGAAAAAACAAAGAGACCTTTCCGAGACGCGACGAGCTTCTGACGATCCAGACGATCTCCAACGCGAAGCGCAAGAAGCGAGACGAGAACCTCTTCCTGCACATCGATCACCTCGAGATCACCGCGCCTCACCACGACCAGTGGCCTCCTAAAACTCACCGCGCGATCTTCTTCTCGAGCCCGAACGAAACGAACGAAGGAAGCTCAAAACGGGGTTATAAACCGAGTCCGTCTTCACACAGCTCATTTCCCTTTTGGAATGAAATGGCCTCTGACACAGTAAGCAAAATCAGTGAGCGGTTTGATTCAGATTTAAAATCACAGAGCGATAGTCCAATCAAAATGGCCGGGGTTAGAGCATATAGTCGTCAGAGAATACGTATATCACCCATTAACAAGGGAAGTGTAAGGACCCCATCACCTATTCCCCGAAATTAGTGGGTAATTAAATACCGGTGGGTACAATACGGCACTTCCGGGGTAATGGGCCATATTAAAGGATACCTTCGTTTTTGTATAACCTGTCTTGTTATGTCAGTGGCAACGTGCCGTGTAATTCGGTGGCCATTGTCTTCTAATGTTTAATTTCTTCTTTCTATCTACTCATTGTTCTCTTTGTCATACGATAATAGTTATCCAGTTGCTGCTTAATTTGTCCCCTTTCAAGTTTTTGGTACCTATATCGTAAAATTCGTATGAGCCCCTGACATCAGGCAGACTGTCTATGTTATTTATTTTGTGTGTTTTATGTCTGTTGTTTCTTCCTCCTCCCCCCAAAAAAACCTTTATCCAAAAATACCTGACTGCACATTAAATACTATGGAAAATAGTTGAGTAATTTAATTTGGTTAAAAAGTTTCTCCTTTGTAGATATATTTCTTTGTTAAGTGCCGTATCAAAACCAGGATGGATAACAGCTATAGATGGAAAATTCTTCTAATAATTAATAGTAACTGATTTCAAAAGTAAGAGCGAACTAATATTACAACCAAAGATTGGTATTTTTCTCTTCTTCAGCTTGTTGCAACTGATTTCGAATCTGTCTATAATACTTTATCTATACAAGACTGACATATTTTTCCCAAAAACCACTACAACTCAACAAATGTTGCCAATGTTGCAACAACTTTAATGGTTAGTAGATATACAAAGTTCCTTCGGTTGAGGCATGGGGGGTGTGAATATAATTAAACCGGAAGTGATATAAAATTAGTAGCAGAGGACATCAGATAAAAGTTCCAAGAAAAAGAAACGTGTACTCATTTGTGAATATTGAAAAGCACCATCTGGCCCCTTCTTCTCCACAACAAAAATAGCATCTCCGGATGGACGATCACGCCGATGACGCGCGGCACGCTCGACGACGCCGACCGACTACGCCACGTCATCGGCACGATGGCGCTGCGCCAGCTCGCGCGCTCCGAAGACGTCGCCCGCGCGGTGGTCTTCCTCAGCTCGCCCATCCTCGCCCGGCACCTGACCGGCGAGGTGATCACCGTGGCGGGCGGCATGGAGGGCCGGCTGCTGCACCGGCCCGACGAGATCGACGCCGCGCGCGTGAAGGAGCGCGCCGGACCGGCGGATTAGGGTCCGGGGTGACGCGGGCAAAGAAAATATCTTACTTTTGTTTGCTTCCTCTATATTGTAAAGGTTTTGTTTGGAGATGGTTCACTTTTCAACCACGGGTTCGGATGACCATCATGGTGGTTTGCAGAAGAAATTCTTGTGTTGTGCCATCGGTCGTGTCTCCACCGCGCCTAAACGGAGAACAACAACAAACAGAAGGGTCCTCCGTAGTATTATAGATCATCGTGTGTTCCTTGTTCTTGCGTTGTTCGCCCCGTTGCACACCATCAGGTTTTCCGGTGAAGTGCGTATCTTCTATGTAGCGAGTGGGGCACCCGAAGACATCATGTCCGTTAAGGAATCAAAAACCGGACAATGCCTTGGAGCACGGATGACCGGTAAGGTGAGCTAGATCCAAACAAGGGGATGGAATGAGCCCGGGAAACTCGGGAATCGCTTGCGAATCGACGAACAACCCATCAAATCGCCGTAGAATTGTGGATTAGGAGCAAAAAAGTGTTGGAATTGGCAAATAATTCAGGCCCATCGCTTGACAATAGACTGTTTATGGCGGTAATTGCCGGAGATTACCTGAGAGTTGTATTGTGCACGTGGTGCCAGATTTAGCACCCCGGTGTCATTTGTTATTGTTGCCGTTTCATGTCTACGTTGGCATTGGTCACTAGTCATGGGTCATTGGTCACTGATGGGAGGTTGAGATCCAGTGTCCAGTGACAGCGAGCAACGCGAGCATAATGACCAGTGACCGACGCCTTAGTACGTCCAACGTGTTTACCCCGAAGACAACCCAACACCGTGGTCGTGCTGCTATATAATCCCAACCAACAATGATAGCGCGTATTGGTAAATATGATGTGATCAGCAACCCAGAAAAAGGTACAGATTGGCTGTCCAAGATTAAAGTCTTTTGTCCCAGTATTGGACATGTTGCAATCCAATAAAAGATACTGTCTGTGTCCCAGTACTGATTGCTTTACCCTATACAGTAATACATATTTTCAAAACCTTGTGACAAAACTAAAGCTTTACCCATAAATTCAATCTCTTTTTTCAGAATACAAAAGAAAAGTGATCTTTCCCAATAAGAGGTCTTTTAGGTAAAATTCTAATTGATTGACTTCTCAGAAATGGGTTAGGTTAGGGGGATCGGCCTCTCCCTGCAGGTGCGCCTCGAATACTGGGAGGCGGGCCTCGGCATGTGGAAGGACCACCCGGTCCTCGGGATCGGGCTGAACGGCTTCCGCGAGGCCTTCTCCCTCTACAAGTCGGCGCGGGCAGAGGAGGCGCTGCACGCCCACAACGGCGCGGTCCAGCTCCTCGCCGAGCTGGGGGTCGTCGGGCTGCTCGTGTTCGCCGCGCTCCTCGTCGCCTGGGCCCGAGACGGCGTGCGCGCCGTGGTCGGCGAGGCGCCCGAGCCGACCGGTTTGTTACCATAAACTGTTTGATCAATCTGTGAAATGTGTAAAATGAGCTTAATATTACCACTCGACTTCTATTTCTGAGCCTTACAAATGATTAAATAAAAAAACGAGTTTTTTGAACTGAAAGTAAGGAGAGAGATTAAAACTTAAAACGAATAGAAATTATTCCATATATGAAAGTGGCTGTCCCCTCCTCAACGCCTCGTTCTCTACGCTAAAATTTGACTCTTTATCACAACTCTGGTTTTTAAGACAATACCAAATTTAGCCTAAAGAGCAAGGCGAACTACCTGAGCGCCGAGGAAGACCGCAGGGTCGCCGCCGACAGCCTGCGGCAGGTGCGCCGCATCGCCGCCCGGCCCGCGCTGGCGAAATACCGCCCCGAGGAATGGAAGCCCGGGCCGCAATATCAAAGCGACGAGGAGCTCGTGCGGCTGGCCGGGGACATCGCCACCACCATCTTCCACCCCGTCGGCACCGCGAAGATGGGGCGCGCCGACGATCCCGGCGCGGTGCTGGACAGCCGGCTGCGGGTGCGCGGGGTCGACGGCCTGCGGGTCGTGGTTTTCCACGGGAAACATTTCCTTGTTTGCTTCCTAGATTCTATTCATACCTTAAAACCACGACTTTCCAGGATTTTTCTTTGGCTGTATCGAAATTATGAAATTTTTAGGTACCCCAGTTTCGTCAACTTGAAACGTAAGAATAACTAGGCAAATCTGAATAATTAAATTTTATAAAACTTTTCCATAAATTCTAACACTAAGAAGCTGGGGGTTCTTAAAAACCAACACATTTGAAGAGAAGCTACAATTTCATAGGCTATTTAGTATGTTTTCATTTTCTTGTGGCCGAGGATGTTGATCTCGCACTCACTGATGTGAGCGTGGTAAGCCGCAGCAACAGTAATGCCGATCCGGAGATTTTGCACAATATGCGGGAGGAAGTTCTTTATGAATTTTCCAAAGCTCCCCTGAATTCAGTCGAACCCATTAATGCACATCTTGTTCTGGACATCAGAGAATTCCCTGAACGGGTGACACAGAGCGGGTCCGTTACCTGGAGCGCCAAAACTGTTTCGGGTTCAGGTCAATTGTTCGATTTGCACAACGGCAAAAAACTGGGAGTATTTTGTTGGTGTTAATTACAATGACCCTTCCATTTCTTAAGTGCTGGTAGAAATCTGAATGTAATCTGTTATCTTCCAAAGTGCTACCAGTAGTATTGCCATAAGACTCTTAAACAGATCAGATAAATATATTAAAGTGATTCTGTGCTATTTAGGCTATAATAATAACATTCCTGCAGTTTTGGTAGGAAATGAGGATAGTAGCTGGTTTCATATTAAATCAGAAATAAACAAGTTGAAATCCTATTCACATTTATATGATTTATATGGAGAAATTGGGATTAACGTCCTCGGCATTCAGCCAAATGCGAATGTCGTCGTAAAGGGACGCTACATTTGCTTGCCGCAGATCCGGTCGCCGGGTCAGCAGGACAGTCGGCCGTTCGTCTGCGGTAACGACCCCGGCCTGGAAGAACACAAAACCGCTGGTGTCGAACCCGGTAAGGTAATAGTGGCTTTCCTGGGCGAACACCAGCAGCCCATCGAGACTCCGGCGCTTCAGTTCGGCTCTGGTCGCGGCGAGGCGTGCGGCATGTTCCTCCGGCGGAAACCGTAGGGCCGGAAGTGCCTTCCTGAAGTTCTTTAAAGGCATCTTCGACCAGGTAAGTGGAGTGTGGGTCGAGACCGGCCAGCATACCGCGGATGGCGCTTTCCAATAATTCCTTGTCGTCGACGGCTTCAACGTAATCGTTTTTGATCTTGGCAAAGACCTCAGTGAAGGTACGTAGTTCATCCAGTGGTAATGCCTCGACATCGGATGCCTCATCCACCTGGGGGGTATCAGCCTTATTTTGTCCATTGGCCAGTTGCACACCCAGCAACAAAAACAACAAGGCAATCTGCGCAAGGACGGCACGGCCGAGTTCATCGGCAAGGGCGGGGTGCCGGTCGGGCTGATTTCCGGGGTGACCTACAGCCAGGAAGAAGTGGTGATGAAGCAGGGCGACCGGCTGCTGCTTTACTCCGACGGTTTCACCGAGGCGCGGCTGGAGGACGGCTCCATGCTGGAGGCCGAGGGGTTGCTGGAGCTGATCCAGAAATGCGATGCCAACCAGAGCGGCAAGGAATTCCTCGATGATCTCTACTGGAACCTGACCCAGATGATGAGCAAGGAACACGGGAGCTCCCCCTAGCATATAGGCAAGTGTTCTTGACAGATCTGAACTAAATTCTTTAGCCTGGGATCCACATTTCTCGCCCACAGGTCCATGATGTGATTACTTTATCTGTCTTTGCTTTGTGTAGTTTTTGACGTCCACTGTATTCTTGAAAAGGAAAAGAATAAGATAAAGAAAAAGAAGTTTGTGGAGTTGAGATGAGCCTTCTAAATTACAATTTTTGTGATCACTTTACTAGTGAAAGTTTCTTCTATATCCTAGTTAGAATGCCAACTAATTGAAGGGAAGTGAAAAGCTAGCTTTGAAACACAATAAATCATACCACTACGACTACTGCAACTACTAGCAACTACTAGCAACTCACTGCAGCACCCTGAGGCCAACACAACTGCACACGCTCCTTTTCCTCCTTAATCTGTCTAAGGGTTTCCTCCTTGGACCTTCCCAAGAAGTTTTAATTCCCTTTAAATCATATCTTATGACCTAGTCCCAACCCATTTGGGGGCGACCTCCTTTTCGTTGACCCTATGGTGATGGCCGAAAGGAGGATCTTTTTCAGTCTATTATTTCTTTAAGTGATCTCAAGACAGTTAATCAGTTAAATTCCGACACCATTCATATTGGACAGGTGCTCACTATTCCAGGTGGTGAACCCATACAGCCGTCTGAACACACAATCAGAAGCGGCGAAACTCTTTCTGAAATCGCCCAACTGTATCGGGTAAGCGTTGCCAGTATCCGCAAAGCCAATGACCTCAATGGCGATCGAATCCTGGTGGGACAGATTCTGAAGATTCCTACGCTGTAATCACAGATTACAACTCTGGCCTTAAACAACTCTGGTTGACATGTGCCTGTCTATATTTGCATACTGTATGTGTATATTTTTGTAGAACATGTAGGCATATGACTAAAAATAGTTTCAGATAATTTCAATTTAAAGCGAGGCTAAAAGCTGCAACAAGCCGAAATGGTCCCTTATAGGAGGGACCAACTCCATTTTTCAACTCCCGGTATAAATGCTTCCCATATTTTACTTGTTACTTGAAACAAAATGTGGATTCCATCCTAAATTCTAAAAAAAAATATCCGATTTGTTCCATGTGCCTTGTCAAGCCGGGGCTAGTGATCGAGCAAATCTAAAGGCTTATGGAGCATAAGGCTCAGTTATTTTGTCCAAATGCTTGGTAAGAAATTTCAAAATCAATGAGTTTGGAATGCGATTTTTATACTCTATGTTTACAATATGACAGAGCTGGTCATACCGATTACATTTTCTCCAAAAACCGATTTTCTTTGGTTTACAGAGTACTAAAAATGCAAAACAGAGATCTGGAATTCAAACATGCAAGTTCCTGGGCCAAGGTGTGAAAACTGCTGAGATTCTAGCTTTGTTTCAATGTTGATGGACCACTGCTGATGCCCTCTATTATCAGAATGAATGCTTAACACGGTTGATCGAGAAACCAAACAAGAAAAGACCAACTTCAACGACACATACCGTTAAACTGCACGATGACAATGCGCTACCCCACGTCAAAGATACCGTGGTTGACTACCTACACCACTAGAAAATCAAACTCATTCATAATCCGCCTTACTTCCCTGATCTCGTCCCATGTGATTTGATTTCTGACTTTTCGGTTACTTGAAAATTCGATTGGAATCCTACTCTGACCCATTAAGTTGTGGAGTTGGTCAAGCGCGGCATTTGGCGAAGAACCGGTTCCTCCGTCCGCTTTGTTCATGGAATCTGAATGGGATCAAGCGGCGCCTCAAGGAGCATATTCCAGCCGATTTCTTGAAGCCGGACAGTTACTCTTGAATCATCAATGCACCAAATGCCACTCGTTGGGTCAAAGTCCCGGTCAGAGTGATATTCGAACAACGCAGACCGCACCTGATTTTATCGATCTCAATCAAAGGCTAAACCCAAGTTACGTTTATCAGAAAATTCTCACACCGCATTAGAGCAGCTGAGTTTGGACGAGAAAGAAAGTGTAGCACAGTCGGCGTATGACGATGCCGTCAAAAGTGGGGCGAAACTCGGAGTATTGCACCATCATGCACTCGCCAACGAGCGGGCTGGAGCTTACTTCTTAGAACGTGGAGACACCTCGTGGGGCTCGACATATCTTAACAGGTAAGTCCGGGAAATTCTTCTCTTTGCCATGGAGAATAGCTTTAGTCTCAACTTTCATGGAACTTTCGCGTCAGAGCAAAGCAGTTGTATGCGGAATGGGGGTAAGTTGACACAGCGGAACAAGACCGATATTTGGGGCGGGTCGAAGGATTAAATTGGGTATTGGACCGGTGTCAAGAGTTTGAAGATGTTGATGTGAACTTAACGACGGCATCTCTTCAGAAACTCCTGGGAGATGTGAAGTCTGACCTCGAACATGAATTGTCTGTTCAACGGCGTGAAAAGGGACGGAGAGCGGATGGCAGAGAGGAGGCCCTCATTTTTGTCACCGATTATCTCACCAGTCTCATGACCGCAACAGAAATAGAATCTGCCAAAAGCCCCGTGTCTTTTATGCATTTTGGTAGTGATCATGGAATAAAAGGTACAGAAGCCGGAGGGTTTTATGAAGATTCTCAAGGGAACTTCTGGTTTGCTATAGAACACAGTGGCGTTTATCGTTTTAATCCTTTGGCTTCGGAGATCACCTTTACAAACTACCATCAAAAAGAAGGGCTTCAGTTGGGTGTATTCGATATTATTGAAGATAACAAAGGCAGGTTTTGGTTTGGAGGCTTTGGCGGTCTTTACCGCTACGATCCAACAGCCTTACTTGCACCTGATGGGACTGATCGCGTTGCTCCCGGCCGACGCGGTGCAGGTGGCCGCCGGCGGTGCGCACACCTGCGCGCTGACCGACCAAGGCGAGATCTTCTGCTGGGGCGCGGGCGACAGTGGGCAAGTCGGCGACGGAGGCGCAACGAGCGAGCCGCGCACCGTTCCGTTCGGTCCGATCCTGGTTCCCGCTGCCCCCTAGCCGGAGCGCGCCAGCCAGGCCTCGAAGCGGCGACCCTCCGCGGCCGGGAAGTGGTCATCGATCGGGACCTCGCGGTGATAGGCACGGAAGGCTTAGGGCTAATAACGACAATTTTAGAAGAAATAGTAGATGGACATTCTGCAATTTCTAGAAGAACAAATATGGAAATCATATTTTTATACCACAATTGTTTCAAACCATTCAAAAGAAGAGGAGACCTGCAGGTTCTTTGAACTCATTTTAGGGGATTCTGACCAATAATAAATGGTTTAGAATCACAAAAAAAAATATGATGTACTAAGACATGGGATAGGACCAATTTCATGGAGAATTGTGGCTAAAATACCATTCTTGAACCATGAATGCTGAACTCTTTCACAAATAAAAGATATCAAACAGAAGTAATCAACAAAATTAAAACTTAAAACGAACAGGAATTATTATGTGTATAAGGCAACCCTCCCAGAAAAATTAAAAATGTCACGGCAGTGTTTGTTCTAAATTAAATTAAAATTAAAAACTGGATTAGTATGACACTAAGAAGAACCAGGAATACACAATTTGCGGAACCGGTTTCCTTAGACACCAGATCCGGCAGTGAGCTTCCCTAGAAATGAGATTGCCTATAATTACAGGCGGTAAATCTCATTTTCGTATTGAGATGTCAAATGTGCAGTAATAATTGAATTGAGGATTTCTGGAGTGAATTCAGTTCCTCTTTTTTCTTTACCTTTTAGAGAATCATAACTTTTATAAGACTTGTATTCTCCAGGTAGGCGATTGACAATTTTCGCATTTATTTGACTAATTTCTTTGTTGATCAAAGGTAAAATTATGTGATCCTTATAGAACTCCTTTCTGTGATCCTTATAGTGGTCCTTTTTAAACTCCAGAATATACTCTAGTTCATTCTTTACTAGGTTTCAGATATCTCTACGCAAGTTGAGTATGGATTGTGATACCTGCGATTTAAGTTTAACAATGCCCGCTGATACGACGATTTGCGTCAACGATCTGCTGACACTGAGTCCGATCGTCACAGGAAATACAGGGCCGTATACCTGCACATGGACACCTGGCACTAACCTTTCCTCGACAACGAATTGTAATCCGGTGTTTAGCGCAAGCCTACCAGGCACCTATGCCTATAGCCTGACAGTGAGTAACTCATTAGGCTGCGATACAACCGCGATGGTATTCATCACAGTGATCGAATGTGTCAATGATTTCAGAAAAAATCCAATCGGCAATCGGTTTTCCGACCCACGGGATTTTGGACGTCCAGCGATGAAGGAACCGGCAAATTGCTTCCAGCCAGTTTGAGTTGGCGAGAATCATTCGACGAAACCAGAAAATGGGATAAATCAAGATCATTGGCATAAGGGCGAACAGAAACGCTGCGACAAACTTAATTCCAAAGACGGGAATTAGACTGACATTCATCGCCTGATAAACCAACGCTGCGACAAAAGTGAATAGGTAAATGAGTCCAAATGTCGCCCGGGAGCAGTTCCTCGACCTCACGTGGGGTTGCCTCGAGGACGAGTGGAACTTCAACAAGAAGGCGGGTTGGACCTCGGCGGACGACAAGATGCCCGAGTGCATGCAGCAGGACGCCGTCGGGCCCGAAGGCGCCAAGGTCGTGTTCGACATCGGAGACGACGTCATCCAGGCGACCTACGAGCGCATGACCCCGCCGACCGAAGAGGTCTTCGCGAAGGTCGGCGCGGCCTAGCACGCCTTCGATCGACCATGCCCGAGACGATCCGGATCAGCGACTGGATCTGGCACCTTTGTCAGTAATGAGTTGGCAGACGGCCGTAAGACGACCTGGTTCGAAGGCGAGGTGGAGTTAGCGAACTAGATAGCATCGTTTTGCCACAAAAAGGCCGGCGGTGATGTGCCGCCGGCCATTCGCTGAAATCGCTAACCGCTTACGTCGGTAAAATATCGAACAACTCGTCAAACGTGCACGTGCCATCGTCGAACTGGAATTCTTCGATGTTGACTGCCGACAAGTTTGTCATTCCGCCAACGATGAATACCTCGCCTGTATCACCTCGTCGAATTGTTCCTCTAACCAATCCTTGGCGACTTTTAACCAGTCTCCATCATAAACTTTAGGTGAGTAAGCATGTGAAACATATCTACACCTTCCAGTAGCATCATGGATAGTCATATATCTCCTTCCAGGAGAATTACATTTGAAACTCCATTCTCTTGATTTCTTGGAGACAGTCTTCTTTCCACCAAATTTGAAGTCACTAGAGTCTATCCAAAGGTTTGCATCATGAACTTTTGCACCAAGTCTAACTCTTCTCTTAGCTCCTTTCCATTCTATTTTTTTAAATTTTTGTTTGATTCTGTTTTCATTGACTCAAGGTTTTGGAGCATAATTTTAATAATTAGGGAAGGATTTTGAGCTAAACTGTTTATTATTGTTTTTTCTTTATTTAAGACAATTTTTTTCTTGAAATCTTAACAAATCAGGATTTAGCAGAGCTATGAGGCTCAGTATATTCTCTTTTGATCTTTACATGTACTCTAGATTTATTCTTGATAGTTTCACTATTATGATACAAACTTTTTCTGATTTTGTCATAGGTCAGTGTTATTTGGAGGGCTTAATTCTTTCAGCAAGGGGAAATAAGTAGGATCCTACTGGTTCTAAAAATAATCCATTCTTTTTAAGCTTATAAGAGCTTTTCAATTAAAACTAAATTTTTCTGGAAACATATTAAGAATATTAATGATATATCCCATCTTCAAAAAGTAACTAATTCCTTTCAGTTTACTATAGGAGCCTTTTCGATAGTTTTGAGACCCCCCTCCCCTCTCGGTCCTAACGGAAATACACTTTTGACGATGATTTTAGCTATTAATAGGGGATTTGAAAATAATGTTTCGTCAGACAGCTCCCGGACGGTTGGCTTCTCGCTGGTCACCGGCGCGCCGCCGTCCGAAGCGGCAGAATGTGACTCCGGCGCGGCGGCCGGCATCGGGATCTGCGTCCGGTCGATCTGCGCCAGCGGCCCGGGCAGCATGTCGGCGGTAACCATTTCTCCGTCATTCAGCACGACCGTGTTCTGCACGATGTTCTGAAGCTCACGGACATTGCCCGGCCACTCGTAGGACATCAGCACCGCTGCCGCGCCAGGTTCGAAACCCTGGAACTTGCGCCCTTCGTAGGAGTGCCTTCATTGAATCTGCAACATCTTCGCCGAGCTCTCGCCGCCGGATTCAACCGGCCGCTGCGGCAAACCGGTGCGTCCACGGCGCGGCTAGAATCACGCCCAATGACACACGCGCCCACCCTCCTCGCCGTCCTCGCTCTCGCCGGGTCACTCCCCGGCCAAGGCGGCTTGCCCGCCCCGCCCGGGTTCTCGGTGAGCACGAACTTCCCCGTCTTGGGGGGCACCTTCAGCACGTCCGTACAGGCACCCGCAGGCGCCGCATGGGCGATCTGAAGGCTGATTCTTTCAAGAAAGATAAAAACTCAAACAAATATAATTTAATTAAAAATGTTGTTAAGAAGAAACTACAACTAAAATTTGGGAAACTTGATGGAAAGTGTAGAAAGTTTAAAGGAGGATTTAACCTCAACATCAAAGAAAAAAATCAAAATCTTCTCACAATTCAAGTATTGCATCACACATTTCCCTACTATGCTCATAAAAGATGTAGTTTACATTTCACATGTTTTTCTATTGTACAAAAGAAGTTTCAAGAAATCCATCCTGAACTTTTGATATGCAAAGTTGTCAATCCGGTACAGATCCAAGTTGTCAATCTACCTTTTACGATGTCTTTCCCGTGTTCGACGCCCTTCAACGGACTCTTTGAGCGAGATCTTGGGTAGTCGAATTGGGCCCAATCTCTTGAAGTTCCTAAAACCAGCGCAGTTGCCGTCTTGCAGCTTCGTTTAGGATCGTATCACGTGATTTTTAGTCTTCTATGGACTTCTCCAAATTATACCTAAGAAGAGCCCCGGCCCCTAAGGCATACGAAGTCAGAACATAGAGTCGAATGTGCCGATCATGATTTCGTGTGCCGCCACGCGGCCGCCGCCGTTCTTTTTCAGCAGCGTCTGCGAGATCACAGCGCGCAGTGATTCTGACAGCATGGCGCGCACCATGTCTTTTTCTTCCGCCGGAAAGACGTCAACCACGCGGTCGATGGTTTTGGCGGCCGAGCTTGTGTGCAGCGTGCCGAATACGAGGTGGCCGGTTTCCGCCGCGGACAGTGCCAGGCGAATGGTTTCGAGATCGCGCATCTCGCCGACCAGGATGACATCCGGATCCTCACGCAGGTTGAGTTCTATTCTCATTTTGAAAACTTTGTCGCAAAAAACACTGTAAAGGCTACGGGAGACTATAGAACCAAATGGAAAAGTAGAATTTTCCTAAACTTAGATTATGCAAATGATTTAAGCATCCTAGACGAAAATTTTAGCAACACGGATGATTTTTTGAACGTTTTGAGAGCTCAGAGCGCAAGAATAGGGTTGAAAATTAATCAAGAAGATCAAGTCACATAGTCTGGGAATAAGTGAAGGTGAAGAAGTGGCGTTTGGTAACAAGAAAATCGATCGTCGGTAACAATGATCAACCAATCAAAGCAAGCCTTCGGGCACGGGTTAGAGGATCTGATACGTTACTTTACTTTGCGGTATCGACCTGATTGTACACGCCCCCCGAAGAGGTCGCCGCCGCTGTCATCGATCACCCGCCGGGAGCCGCGATCGCGATCCCCTCGGTCTCTGGACGTGTCACACGACCGTGACAACGCCTGACATTGCCGACAGGGTGCCGGGCCGATAAACTGCCGGCTCACCGATTGAGCCGCGATTTCAGTGGATCCGCCGCTCACCGTTTCTGATATTATAAAAAACCATATTCAACCTGGAGAAACAATTTTAATCGATACGCTTGGGGACTTAACGGCTTATTACCAAAATTCTTGTATTTCATTTGTTGGAGGAGGATTTAGTCCTGATTTCGGCGGGCAAAATATCTTAGAACCTGCAGCATTTAGGAAACCGGTAATATTTGGTCCTCATATGAAAAATTTTGAAGAAGAATCGGAACTACTCTATGCCGGCGGCGGCGGGATCAAACTTGAAAATCTTAATCAGTTAACAGAAACCATCGAAGGCAGTCTGCCGCGACTGGTGAACGTGCCCGAATACGAACTGATCATCAGCGAACTGGGCGGAAAACTGGATGGCGAAAAACCGTTTTTGGTCTCGTTCTTGCGAAGCTCCGATTTCATCCGCCAAATCTATGATTTGGCGAAATCCGACGATTCGCGACGTTTCTTGCGATCAGCGGGCGAAAACAACATCGTCGCCAAAAAAATCGCCGAAATGCTGCAGCGCAACGAATTGCCGCCGTTCGAAGAATTCGAAAAATACTTCGCACCCAGCGGCACGTTGGTTATGACACGTTCTGCGGATAAAGGACGACAGATTGCCAAAGATTGTTCTCGTCAGCAAATCGATGAAATTCAGGTCGTCCCCGGGTGGGGTAGGAGGATATCGTAAAGGAAGATTTAAGGGAAATTGGGACTTCCTGGGAGGATGTGCAGAGGAAGAATTTGAATAAATTGGTATGGAGGAGGAGCGTGCATAGCTTTTTTGGCCTCAGGCGGCTTGGTACTTTAGTGAGTTGTTAGTAGTAGCCAGCAGTAGAAGAGTATAAGTATCTGTTATCTTTCCTGAAAAAATTTGCTTCATCTTCAAAAAAAGGGGCAACACTCCCTAAAAACGATGAAGTCTTGATGAAAACCACACCATCAGATTCAGCGTAACAGAAAACCCTATTTAATAGGTTTCAAGCTCCTATATGCAACATGTGGAATTTTTTATTTTTTTGCCAAAAGAAAGATCACGGATGCGTGTTTATTTTTATTTTATTTTTTCCTAGGGGTGATCGTATCGATCCAGTGGTCCTATAATATCACGAGACGGCTCATCCGAACGGAAACTAAAAGTTCTATTTATCTATTTTAGGAAGAATTAAATATTCAAAAAAAAAAATATAAAAATCATTTTACATATCAACCAACTCTCTCTATATCAATGACCTCTTGCTTTCCCTCATAGAATTTTATTCAATTCTCAAAGCTTCCAATTCATTTTATAAATCAACGAAAGTTTTTGTATCATAAGCGAATAATACTTTCTCAACCTTAATCCCCTCTATAGATTCTAAAAACTTAGTTAATTCTTCCTCATTCATTTCCTTTGGAATATTTGATATTTCTACAGTAAAATCTGAAAAGTTTCCGGAGCAATTTTTGAGGGGACATTTTATCTTGAGGAGAGAGGATAATGGGTTTTCCTAGTATGATTTGAAAAATGATCAGAAATAAAAAAAAAAGTTTTCACTTGAATGTAAGCAGCAACATTAAAAGCTAAAACGAACAGAAATTATTCCGCATATTAGGGGTGCTACCCCTTCCTCAACCCTCACTCTGTCCGCTAAAATTTGACATTTTATCATGTTTTTTTTAAGTCTCGTTTTTTGTTCTGATTTTTAGAGTCTTTTTATAAGTGGATGGTTTAGGTGCAAGATTAGGTATTGGATATGTTGGCGGAGGGGATCTAGGAGGCAGTGTTCTAACGATACCTGCAATGGCGAACTACCTGCTTGGCAAAGATGGAAAATATTTTGAAATCGGAGCCGGTATAACTTATGTTGCAGGCTCCACTGATTTTGGCGAGGGTTTCGAAAATACTATTATCGGCACCCTGAGTTTTCAGTATAGAAGTCAACCCGTAAAAGGAGGATTTATGTGGAAAATTGGATTAAGTCCGATAATAGCCAGCGGTACTTTTACCTTTGTCGGAAAGCAAAAAGAAATCGGCTTTCGCAACGGTCAATGGATAGACGTCGTAATCATGCAATATCTGATTACTTAACACGGGGAACATTTCAAAATTGATAAGACTTAGAAACAATCTCCACTTGCCCCTTCTCCCCAATCCGCTCTAATTTTACCGCCGCCAGATTATTGAGCAGTTCCGGGACCAAAGGCGAGTCGATGCGGATGTAATTATCTGTAAAACCGGACATACGACCGGGCTCCTTACTCTTTTCAAAAAGTACTTCTCGCATTGGTCGCCGTAGGTCAGGTTCAGCACGGTCGGCTTGCCGTTGTCGTCGACGGCCTCCGACTCCCAGATGATCGCGGTCTGGTCGGCGAGCCCGTCGTTGACCTGGCGGTCAAGGCAGTTGTACGAAAGGTTGGTCTGCCCGCCGACGAACCACTTGGCGTCCGGGCAGTTCCATTCAAGCACCTTGTCCCAGGGCTTGAACCAGTGCAGGTCCTTGGCGACCTCGGACCAGAAGCCTTCGGGGTCGTCGATCGAGCGCTTGTAGAGCTTCTCGTAGGCCTCGTTAAACTGTAAATACTCATCTCCAATTCTTGGTAATACATCACCTCTAATGATTTGGTCTTCAGCATTATTCGCGTCTAAATATCCCAGCAACTTTTCGTAATACTCAATTGCTTTTCTATGTTCCTTTCGCATTGAGTATAAAATGGCAATGTTTTTTGTAGATGCCTTAATACCAGCACTGTCCTGTAACTGTTCTCTAATTTGAAGCGCTTTAATATTAAACTCTAAAGCCTTATCAATTTGATTTGTATTAAAATACGCTTCAGATAAGTTGTTGTATCTTTTTAAGAAAGTTCTCAACTTTCATATTAAGTTTTTCCTTTACTTACGGCAATATTTTATTATGATATTGCCTTTTAAACTATCCGATTTTCCATTAAAGAAGTATATCTTGTCTTTTCCTCATTTTTTAATGTTTTATCTACTCTTTCAAACTGAAATTTATCGATATGTAGCTCTTGATAATAAATTTTCAATAAAAACTTATCATATCGATAGATAGTTATTAATTATTAAAACCAAAGACACAGATAGACATGCCAGATAAGCCAGGACCTAACCTTGTACAACCACAAATGAAATAATCCTGTTCTATCAGGCACTTTTTCTAATAGTGCTTTTAATTATTTTTAATTCAAAAAAAAAGAATAGAGTGAAGCTACTTGACGCTCAGAAGTTGAAATATATCTTTAGATATTTTTTTTTATTTATTTATTCGATAATTTCGTTATGCTAGGATATTAATGCTATTTGGAATCTGAATAAAAAATGCATAAGCCTCACAATCTGGAATTTCTTTTATTGCATCTTTTGTAAACTTTTTGAACATAAATGTTATGGTCAAAAGTAGGAGATTGGGTCCTCTACCAGCTGCTCTGCCGACATCACTGTATCAACATGCTTGCTCACACCGACCTCGATGCTGCACACCGCTCGGATGTACTCAGGGTTAGCATCAATCAAGCGACATTGCGCCGCCGAGATCCTCTGGTTATTACTGTCCAGAAGCCTGCCGTCGACCATAGAGTACTTCAGGAACTCGTCCACACACTGCTTCAGCCTGTTCGATTGGTACTTCTCGGCAAACTGAAGCACCAGCTGAGGATTGTACAGCCGAATATTCGGGAAACACTTACTCAAATACATCGTCGTTAATGACTTTGATTTTATTACTCATACAACGAAGAGAATCTATTTGAATTTTGGAAGGGGTGACCGTAGAATTACTCAAAATCAATTTGAAATTATCCATCACTTCTAGTCCAGAATTTACTATGTCCACATGTGCGATTCTTCCCTCCGGAAGAGCTGAAATGTAATATCTGAATTATAGAAAGTGATTTCAGCACAATCTATTTTTAAGGTGAATCTAGACGCTTTAGTGCAAGGTTAGGATTTTGATTGTAAACCGTATATTGCGATGCAAAAAAAAAAAAATAAAAAATAAAAAATCCATGCATAAAGACCTATTCTAAACAGAAAGACGGGAAAATTTATAAGCCGTGTTTATGATAATTTTGATTAAAAGTGACTCAATACACATTCCTTCTCATTATTAAAAGATGATCAATTAGTCTAGCTAATACAAATCAAATCAGTATAAAGGCTGCATATAAGTTCATAGTTAATCCAATTTTTGAAATGTTGGTACATCTGTGTTTTGTTTTTCAGTCGCTTTTTCGTTGCTCGCCTTGCTCCTGGAGCAGCAGGCCCTGGTCGGCGCCGTACGCGATCATGCGCTCGTGCAGCTCGTTGTCCGTCGCGTAGGACTTGCTGAGGAACGCCAGCGTGATGTACGCCAGCAGCACGATGTAGGTGATCGGCGTGCGGTTCGCTTGATCGAAGAACGAGCTCATCAGAGCCGACCTCCCTTGAGCAGGGCGACGCGCGCTTGGGCGCGCACCAGCTCCTCTTCGTTCGTCAGCTTGCGACCGTCATCCGGTGGCTTGGCGGTCTCGCGGAGGTCTTCAGTTGATTTAAGCTGAGAAATATCTCGCACTGTACCTGTCATACGTAAAGGGTTTAGGTTTGCATCTTTTTCGATGATCTTGCCGCGATCCAGTACCCAGTGCCAGCGATCAAAACTGTCTTTTATACGGTAGCTCGCTTCAAAGAATGCGGTGTGTTCAGCAAAGTGTTTTTTTAGCGCTGTTTCGACGTGTTGTAAATCGTGAGGGTGAATCAATTCGCGGTTAGGGGGAAAGCCACTGCTGCTGTTTGTATCTGAGGTGTATTTATCATTTATTCGCAAAAAAAGCAATTTTCCTTACTGTTCAAGGTAAGTTTCATATATGTGGTTTTGGCAATGGCGATTCCAATCGTGAACTTTTTGTTTAGATCTGACGCCACTTTCAAGGGATCGTTTTTATCTTTTTAGTTACTATGGGCCGTGGTTCACTCTTTTCGTTCTTTCAGGCTTTTATTTGGGGAGGGGAGGGATGGTTTGCAAAAACAAAGCTTTATAAAACATAAACAAAAATTGTTTACGTGTATTTTTGTGTGAGTCAGACAAATATCTGGGGCACGGCGTGAAAGCAAACAAATGCGAAATCTGAAGCGGCCGCCAACGAATTTCATCTTGCGATCCTCTGACGCTGAAAACCAGTCGTTTCTTACAGCGAATGCCCCAAAAAACCGCGGCCAGCATCGGCAACCGAACAAATGCAAACAACAATTCCCAACCGTTGAAGTAATACTGTCTCAAGAAAAAAACGAGACTCAGGACGATCGTCCCTACCACTGCGGCACCCGCGCGATGAGCCAATCGATCATCGGCGATGCCAATCATCAGACCCAGCAGGGCAAACTCGACGTCCGGGTTGGCAATGCGTCAGCCATCGTCAACGATACTCTGCAACGGTATGTACCGGAGCTGAAAAAGAAGTACCCGGAGGTCCGCGTCGGCCTTGAAGGACAAAACAAGGAGGCCGAAGTTACGCAGCAGTCGATGGTCTCTGGATTTATTCTGGGATTGATCGGCGTGTACCTTTTGCTCGCCTTCCAGTTCGGTAGCTATCTGGAACCGGTGGTCGTGATGGTCGCGATTCCGCTCTCACTTATCGGCGTCATCCTGGGTCACCTTTTGATGGTCTATATAATTCAGAATAAAGGCGCAAGTAATGTTCAGAAGTTAATTTAGTAATTCCATAAGCAGTTTTTGGTAATGCTAAATGATTTTCGTCAACTTGAAAAGTTTGAGGTTCTCCAACTAAAGACGAAGCTGAGGTAAAAATCAACTTTTTAATTTTATTATTTCTACATGCCTCAAGTATATTCAATAAACCAATTATGTTTACTTCAGCATTTTTTGTTGGACCTTCAATGGAAGAAACAAGTGAATGAGCAACAAGATCAATAACCACATCAACATCTCGTAGTTTTTTATTCTTCCAGTTGCATAAAGATTTCCACTCACTAATAGTGCAACTGTGGTATCTTTTATCCACATGTATGCCAAGGCTTAGTCTCTTGTGTTTATCTTTTAAATGCTTTGTTTATTAATAAATTCGGAAATACATATAAAGGCTCAAGAAACTAGTCCCAAAAAAGATTCTACAGCATTTAAATGAAGAGGGGGGGGTAAATTATCTTATTCTGAATCCAAAAGAAAAATTTAAGATAGGTGGAAACTTCGGAAGTATAGGGTAGGGGGATAACAACTTGGAATTACATTACTTCCAGTTGACATTTTTTTTAATTTATTTTCTCCTTGTTTTTTTTTTTAATAACGCTAAAAAATCCTGCGCCCCCTCATGGAGAATATCTTTCCTCATTATTAATTCCTCCATGGAAAGATCCTCCCACATAACCCTCTCCTCCCAACCGACCCCAACCCCAACGCGAAAAAGCCCTCCTGAAAACGTCTGTACACTTCATAATAACCATTACAGTATGTGAACAATGGTCAAAGTTTGTAACTTGCAGCCCCGGGGCGTTACGTTGGATCAAATTTTCACGGAGGAATTTCCCATGAGGAGGGGAGGTACAATTCATGGAGACTGTTCCAGATATTCTTTATCTGAGAACATCTATGATATGAGAGAACATCTATGAACATCATCTGAGAACATCTCAGATTATCTCAGAACATCTATTATTTCTTCAGATCAAGGACTCATCTCTGTGTTTCAATTCATCAAATTAGCACAAATGACCATTATGTATTTGTTGAATTGAGATTGAAGTCTATTTAATTTATTTAATCTACTCGATTGTCCGCCAAGTGGAAGTACATAGAGAAGAGTCCGAGACCATGGTCCAACACCACACCTTTTCCAGTGAAAAAATGATCCATCGTTAACCGGACCACCCCACTATTCATGGCAACAACCGGCGTACCATTGGGAGCAGCGATATCTTCCCCACTGTGCGGACGTTTTGATTGCCCATTTATAACTCGCCGGCTGCCAAACCTTCCTGAAACCCGTCCTTGCACCGGCTCAATAAAACCCGTTCGCCAAAGCGGCTTGGGCACTACACTGTCAAAAGCTTGATTCAGAGTTCTACGATTACAACACCAACAGCAGGACAACCATTAACACAATCAACCATTGAGTACCGTAGTGTTGGGATAAAATTAAACATTGAGCCAAAAATCAATTCGGATAATTTTGTAAATTTAAAAATTCAACAAGAAATTAGTTCTCCATCTCCAACTCCACCTGGCGCAACCCCTCAATTTAACGTCAGATCTATCAATACTGAAGTAGTTCTTAGGGATAATCAGGTATTAGTCATGGGTGGTCTTATGCAAAAAACTAAAAATGAAGGAAATAGTCGCATCCCATTTGATAATAAATACTCAAATTCGGTTTCGGAAATATCTTCTAGAAGATATTCTTCGAAAAAAGATTGCCGGTCGCCGAAATAACCGCATTGAAAGGATTTTGAATTGATAAAATGAGCAAGCATTCTAACTTAAGGTAATATTTTCTTAATCGTATAATATAGCATTTCTAAAAAAGATTTGGCAGTACTCCTTTATATAAATTGAAACTGTACATTGATCTTTCTAAATACAACTCTTATCTAATATTGAAATTTTGTTATTCGGTTTTTTTAAATTTGCTCCATTTTTATAATAATACAGCTTAAAACCAGATCTTTGAACGATTCGCATAAACATACAGTAGTAGGCGAAATAATTTCTGGTAAAAAATAATTTTTGTTTTAGAAAGCTTCGTAAAATCTTTCAACACACTAAAAATTTAGCCACTAAACCTGCAACATCATTGTTATTTATGTTATTTTTATTTTAATTTAGATTTGAGTTTTATTTAGCACTCCTAAATCCTCAATCCCCACTAGTTCTGCTAAAAACTGAGTTATATCTAAATGCTATGCCGATGGGGGCCGTGAAGACCCGCTCAGGATCTTCGTACCAAAGGGATCTTACGCGCCCGTCTTCGAGGTTGCGCTCGATCCTCAGACCGAGACGTTTGATGCGGGTCAGCATTCAGCCGACCCGGGAACCTCGGCCACACCCCGCGAGCGCGACCGGCTGGCGGTTCTGCCGTTCGAAAATCTCAGCGGCGATCCGGAGCAGGAATTCCTGGCCGACGGTTTCACCGAGGAGATCTTGAATGCTCTGGCGCGTTTCCGTGAACTGAAGGTGATCTGGTCTCCCTGCGGGTGTCGACCCTCCCCTCCTGCCACGGCGAGGTCCTGACCGCCGAGGTCCTGGACGCCCCCTTCGCGCCCCAGCAGCTGAACGAGCTGGGGCTGGGGCCCACCGACTTGGCGCGGTTGATCGCGACCCTCCAGGGGCCTCGCGGGCTGATGCTCGTGTGCGGGCCGGCGCGCAGCGGCAAGCGGACCTTCCTCAACGCCTGCCTGCGGGCCATCGCCGCCGGCTCCGGCACGGTGTTCTCCATCGCGGCCGGGGACCCGGACCTGGACCTGGAATCCGCTGCTCCGGTGGTCGAAGAGCTCGCCGCCGACGCCGTCATCATCGCGACGCCCGAGTCCACGGCGCGGGAACTCCTCTCCTCGGTGGTGCCCGATCTTCGGAAGACGGAGGCGGCGGCCTCGCCCGAGATCGAGATCGTCACCCTGATCCTCGACGCGCCCGCGTTGGATGCCACCCCGCGTGGCACCGGCGTACTCACGGTGCCGGGCAGCCACACGGCCAAGGCTCTGACGCACTCGACCGCGAAGTGGGGGTGGGTGCGTGAAGCGGCAGAGACTTAAACCTGTTTTACAGAGCGGCGCATAGGGGCGAGTCCGTTGGCTTAGCCCCCTTAGCTATCCAGTATAAAGATTATGCCGCCTGGCAAAATAATCTATTAGCCGATAGCGAGTTGATGGCTGATTTACGGGCCTATTGGACAGAACAACTAAGCGATTTAAGTACTTTAGAGCTACCAACGGATTTTCCTCGTCCGGCTATTAAAACTTATCGGGGCGCGCATTTATCGCATACCTTTAGCAAGGAAATACTTGCTGAGTTAGAAGGAATCAGTGTCTCATCATAGTATTGAAATATTTTCGTAGCCCATGGTCAAGCATGACCTTGTGACGTCTTTTTCCAGGCTCAAGAGGGGGCCTTAATCCAGATTTTTTTGCCAATTCATTCATTCTAGACTCCATACCACGTTTTCCGAGTCTAGAGGGATTGAGAATTCTAACAGACACAATCAAAGGATCTGTGTCTTTAGGATATCTCAGAAATCTTGATTTCCAGGATTCTTTATACAACAATAGGTACTTGCCAGCTTCGGGTGTAAAGTGAGTCCAATATTCTATTCGAGCGCTGCGGCGCTCACGCGGAATGACACTGACTGATCTGGCGGAAATGCTTGACCGTTCGGTTGGCTGGTTGAGCCAGGTCGAGCGTGGAATATCAACACCCTCGATCAATGATCTGCGCCTGCTTTGCAGGGCACTCGCCGTCCCCATCAGTCTCCTGTTCGCACACGAGGTCACCGACGAGGCCGAACGCGGCGTGATCGTGCGCGCCGGAAAACGGCGGCAGCTCGGATCCAGCGAGGGTAAGCTCCTGGAAGAACTCCTGTCACCGGATCTAAGTGGGTTGTCACGGTTCAGCAGGCTGGCGCATTCCGCCTCGGCATCCATGAAATGACGCAGCAGGGCCTCGGTATTGGCCACCTCGAAGTTATGCGCCGAGTATTCCTGCTCGGCCTGATGGAAGATATCGCGATAACGCTTGCCGCCCCGATCCGCCGGCATGCCGTTCCAGTCGAGGTCGAAAATCGAGTCGACGCCCTGGATGTACATGGCCAGTCGCTCCAGCCCGTAAGTTAACTCAAGGGGGACCGGATCACATTCGATGCCGCCGACCTGTTTGGTGCAAGATGCTGATTCCGATCATTAAAAACGCTTTTACTAACGTAAATCATGAGAGTAATAGTTGTGTTACATTTCCAAACTATATTCCTACTTGAAACTTTTATCAACCCAATTTATTATGATTTACTTTACGATTTACTCAGATTTTTATCCTTTGAGATGGATAATTCTGGTACTTACTATTGAAAGTGCTACTGAAACAATTATATTAAAAGCTAATATTCCTCTTAAATAATATGCACCATGATGGATTAATTCATATTTTCTAAAAAGTATCTTCCGATTTTTACTTCAAGAAAATAAAAATAATGCTTTCCGACCACAAATAAAGGATTTGACAATTTTATTTTCATAAACTGTTTTTAGATTTCTAAGATATACATGTGTTCGAATCATATTTTGTGCCACAATTCACGGACTAGTTTGTATCCAGTACATGAAAAATTGTTTGTATCCTATATCCTCGTAATCTGTTCATTTTGAACAATCACAAAATTGTCCTAGATTATAAAAATATTTACACCAGGGAATGAGCATTCAGTTCTTCTATACTTCCACGGCAGAGTTGCGCGAGGCTGGCTTGCGCGAGGCTGACCTGCGCGAGGACGACTCGAGCTGTGCCGCCCTCCGCGGGGTCGACCTGCGGACTGGTGCCGCGCGGTCTTCGCCCGCCGATTCTTCAGCTGCCGACTCTTCCTCGGGAGCGTCGGAGCGCAGGGCTGCCAGCACGCGGTCGACGAAGTCCGGGGTGGGGGTCGGTACCGCGTGCTCGCGGAGCAAGCGTTGCCACTGTGGGGACCGCTCGCGCTTCAACCGCGCCATGGTGCGCTCCACGAAGTCTCTCGACAGCTTCGAATGTCTTACCACCGTCTGTGGTACGGCCGAGACGCACGTTGGCGTGATAGAGTGTGTCGAAGCGATGCGGGTCGGGATAGATTTCCTGGTAGTAATGTGGGCCGGTACCTCCACTCGTGTAGTCGCTTTGCTTGACCCAGCTGGCACCCGAGTTTTCCGAGCGCCAGATTCCACCATCGCGCCCCCCTCCCTTGTTGGCTAGCTCAATCGTGACATACACCACGTTGTTCTGCTGTGGAGAAACAGCCAGGGACATTTTGCCTTTTTTTCGGTTAATCCTGCTAAGGTATTAAGTGCCTCATTCCAATCATTAAAATGCATTGCAGGAATATTAAACGCTTCGCCCATTTGTATACCAAAATGATCGAGCTGTGTTTGATTCGTCATCCCATCGCGAGGTGATAAGCCATAAAATTGGTAAAATAATCGTTTCTTAGCAAACTTTTGTATCAGCGTACTTTTACCTACTCGTCGTCGACCATTACATACAATTAAGCCGGCATTTTTACGTTCAGCAAATTTCTCTAATTGTGTTAGCTCTTTCTCGTGCAAGAACTTATGTATAACTTAGTATTCAGTAAAACATAAGTTTTATTTTTAATAAACAAGTACAATTTATCTGACTCATTCTTGTATTTGTTACATGATCATTCTGCCAGGGGACAGAGACTTTTGCACTATTCAATAGCATTTGACAGCTTTCTAACATTTGAACATCTATTGAATTTTTTTTATGTAATGGGTTGAGATTTTATGTACTCACAATATGTTGCCAATCCTCCAGCTGAATTTTTCCATTTCTATCCTCTGTATCTGTAAATGCTTGGGCTAAAAATGGAATAGAATCATCTGCACTAGAAGCCCAACGTGTTGATGTTCCTTGAGGGTCAGCATCAACAACTAGAATATTTAATTTTTCTAGACTCAAAGCGCCAGCTAACTGCATAGTAATAGTAGTCTTTCCACATCCACCTTTTTGATTAGCAACGGTAATAATTTTTGTATTTTTCATAATTAGTAGAATATTATATATATTATATGCATAATATAAACTATACAAATAATTAATACAATATAAATTGTTATAATAAATAAGATTTATTTCTGTGGCGGCCCCAACCGCGTCGGCCCCAACCTATATGGTGTCGTGGGTGCCGAATTTGGCAGCAAGGACTTCAAATATTCCGCCAACCTGCTTGAGCTGAAGGCGGAAGGCCGCGTGTGGGATAACGCCACCCTCGACGCCTACCTCAAGAAGCCGAAGGACGTGATCCCCAAAGGCACCATGAGCTTTGCCGGTCTGGCCAAGGACACCGACCGCGCCAATGTCATTGCCTATCTCGCAAGTTTCGGCGGGGCCGCTGCCGAGTAACGGCACTTTCCCCAAATATGGATTGCTTCAATGGAGAAGCTTGCGCCAAACTGTCTCCGAAAGTACCCCGAACCGCAACTTCTCGGCCTTTGACGTGCAGATTGGTGATAAAGACCGGCGGCGTATTGCTTTCCTGTCGGATGCTATCGGGATGGAATCGGTACAGGCGGCGGGCGTTCCCAACATAAAGATTTCCACTATCGCCTGGTCGGGATTCAACACTCAATCTTGAAATGGTTCCGCTCAGAGCATAAGGGTCTATGCGAGCGGTTTCAGGATCGAAAGAGAAAAGGCCTATCCTGCAGGAAGGGCGGGAGGGCGAACGCCGCTCGGTGCACGTCGGCCGAGTAGTACTTCGTGCCCAGGGCCTGGTGGACGTCGGCGTCGATGCTCGCCGCGAGGGGATCGCGACCCTGGGAGGCGTAGCAGAACGTCCAGATGAACCCGAGGTAGCTCGGGCACACCGCCCAGAACATGGAGACGTGGTCGAACACGCGCCCGAGGGCGCCGTAGATGCGCTCGACCGACTCCGGATGCCAGAAGGGCGACTGGGTCTGGGCCACGAACACGCCGCCGGGGTGCGCATGCCGATCAAGCGCATCAACGCGTTGATGAACATCGCCACCGGGTTCGGCGCCACCTCGGAGGCGTTCATCGTCGGCCAGGACCTGCTGATGCGATCGGATTCCCGGTTCTCCGACTATTCGACGGTGCTACGCACCTCGGTCGCGTCGCCGACTGTCGGCAAGGCCTTGAAAGGAGAGACCGGCGTCGAATTCGCGCCCGATTATCGAGGCGTCCCAGTGCTCTCGGCTTATGGCCCAATGGAGTTCATGGGGACCCGCTGGGCCATCCTCGCCTTCAAAAGAGAACTGGAAATATGTGTAGCGTGGCGGAAAGAGATGTATTGAGTATTGAGTGGCTCCTTTTGTTGCGAGCTGTTCCCCAGTATACAGCACCCGGCAATTGAAACTGTTTCTTTGTTCTGGACTGACCCGCTGGTCCCCGTCCAATTGTCGTCAAATTCACGATGACAATAATAATACCTGCTAGCATCAAACGTGCAGACCTGGGGAAACTCATTTTCTTTAGAAGAGTTAGTTGCGTTTGAACCCGACATAAGCTATAGCAATCGACTGTGGGGATCTATGGCGGTGCCACCGTTCATCTGTGGCGCTGCGGCTGCTGACTACGACCGTGATGGTGACTTGGACGTGTTTTTGGGAGGATGTGACTTGCGCCCGGACCGTTTTGGGCCTGCCCCGCCTATGCAAAATGCTCTCTTGCGTAACGAGGGCAATGCACAATTTCGTGAGGTTGCACAACAGGTTGGCCTGCTCAGCTCTATCGATACAGAGAACCAAAACGAAACCAAAGGGATAGCGTGGTTCGATTACAACAACGATGGCTGGTTGGATCTCTATTAACAGGAAACTAGTACAGCTTATAACACTTTCCCTGATGGTTGTGGGGTGGGAGAGGGGTTCAAAGACAAAATCGTGGGCCTTTCAACTACACTGAACAAAATGAATATGACAAAATATTGATTGGATATGTTTTGGAAATGATAGAAGCTTGAAACTAAAAGTTTCAAGCTTTGTATATATCGTTGTTAGAAATTGGACTAGCTTCAATAATAAAATATTTTTGAGGAGAATGCAGCATGAAATGACACTGAACTGCGTAAAGAGCAAAAAACTAGTGGAAAAAAAAGTTTTCAGGTCAAGAAAAATCCCAATTTTAGGCTGATTCAGGAATGGCAACTGTTATTTCCGTTAGTCTTAGTGGTAACAGTTTGTTGTGATAACAAATTTACGGGCATTTCGAAAATTCCCTGAACTCCATGCGATCATTTTATTATGTTGTATATGAATGCGCATTTTTGGCAAAAATTACATTTTATTACAATATTATCTTTTGTTAATGAACAGTTGACAACCTGAAAAGTCACAAATCTAGAAAACATATCCTAAGTTGAAGAATGGAAAAACAGTTTTTTATCTAAAGTCTATCGTCTAAAATCTAATGCCTTCCTCTATTAAGTATAAGCTTGAAAAGCTAGAAATTACCTCTATTGTTTAAAACAATTGGAAAACAAATAATGAAAAAACGAATTAGAATTGTGAAAAAAGGAGAGGACGATAGCAATTTAAAATATTGGCTATCCCTAAGTGGAGTTGAAAGGTTAAAACAGTTGGAAGAAATAAGGCGTCAGGTAAATCGAAGAAAGTATGGTACTCGACAAGGATTTCAAAGAGTTTATAGCTGTGTTATTCAGAACACAATCGAGAAGTTTGCTGAATGTAAAATCTATGAAAACTGGTTTCATGGCCACTAAGACAAATGGCGAGAACAGAATACATTAGACTTGTATAAATTGGGTTGTATATTTGGATATTAGGGGGCGGTAGGTTAAGTTGGGTTGAGTTAGGCCCCCCCCCTAGTGCAAATATATAGCCCAAATTACATTATTATTCAAACTAAAGTATCATATATTTATCATATTTTGGTATATTTCATTAGGATTAACTTAACTTCTCCAGTGTGTCACCATCCCACCACTCAAAAATATATATCTACAGAATCCTTTGGTGTCCCTATTCCCCTATGAGCACTTCGTGAAAATAATGAAGGGGGGCCGACTCTCCGACAACTGGTGTACATCTCGACCCACAACCGTTCCGCCACATGTGGCATACTTCACACCAGGGACTTACACAGGAGGCGGTCAGTGGGGCCCAACCCTATATTTTCAGATTCAAATTATCATATAATTCTTTTATTACCCCACCCTAAAAATGTGGAATATGCAGCATGTACTTAGTTCACAAAATAAACAAAAATATCTAAATCAGCACATAAATTACTAGACTATTGAAGAAGATCACTAAATCAACCAAAAAATCACTAAAATCTAGTGATTTTAAATCCTGGTCAGGGATGTTCATTCAGAGGTGAGACACTAGCACTGTTGCATTGCCATGCGCTTCCAATTTACTATTATGATTTTCTTTTTGTCCCCTTATCACTTTGTTTGTAAGGCGTAATCCAAAACTACATTTCGAGAATATAGTCTGTAAGCTCTTTTAACATACATAATATACTATTGACTGCGGCTTCGGCTGGTTCCTGCACGACATCATGATCGCCGCGGGCTTCCCGCACTGGGCCAAGCCGAGCTACGAACGCGCGATGGAGGTGTTCGTCGAGGCGTACACCGCGATCCGTCCGTTCGACACGCGTGACCTCGCGCTCATGGACGACTTCGTCATCACGCGCTACCTGGACATCCTCGGCTGGCTCGCCTCGCGACAGGACAACCCCACACTCAAGCGGCTCATCCCGCACACGCTCGAGCGCGCCCGGGCCGCGTGCCGCACGTGGCAGCGAAATGTTTTGAAAACTGCGTGGTTGTGATAATTAAAAGCACGATGTATGCAATTTTGGTCGAAAATGAGTTATGTGTGTGTCGTGGGTAAAATTAGAACGAGGAGTCAAACGATGCAGTCTTATGTCTTATGTTATGTCTTATTATGTCTTATGTTACGTTATTATGTTATGTCTTATGGTGTACTGTTATGAAGATAAAGAAGAGACATACGCCTATTCTGACAAAAGAGGATTATCTTATGGAGCTATAATATGGGGACCTTGTATTTTTCTCCTTTTTCTTCACGGAAATTGGCCAGGCGTTTAACGGGAAAGCCGCAGGGTTGACCTCCGGTCGAACGCATCATGAGTTGCTCTTGATCGAAGTGGGTAATGCTCCTGGTCCTCCTGACGGAGTTCGGCGTGGGCTCTACCATATCGGCATAAAGATCGGAGAAAGTTTGGAGGAACTGCGATCCGCCAAAAAGGAACTCGAGCGTAACGACATCCCCATTTCCGGCATGAGCGACCATACCGTGAGTCAAAGCCTCTATCTTCATGATCCGGACGGAAACGAAGTGGGTGACAACGGAGCAAGCCGTCGCAGTTCTCGCGACAAAATCGCAGGCCGCTGTTACGAGTCGCTCTCGTCGAGGCCATGATTTCTGAGCCGCCGATAGAGACTCGCTCGAGTCAATCCCAGCAGCTTGGCGGCCTTCGCTTTGTTGCCGCGAGTCCGTTTCAAAACGGTTTTCAGTTTCTCGCGTTCGATACGAGAAAGCATCTCATCAAGCGGCTCCATCTTTGGAGGTGGGCCAAGTCTTTGTGCATCCATCCCCGCATGAAATCGGAAGGGGAGGTTCGTACGGTATCAAGTTCTGTAGTATTTTGGATACATTTTTGCAAAATGAGATACCTCGGGCCCTCCAGCTGTACATCTGGTTTTACAAAATTTGTTGCTGTATCTAATGTCGAAAACTCTGATTACTCCATTTTCAGGAATTTGTGTACTTTTGTCTTTGATTATTTTTTTTCAAATTTTAGATTTGTTTGTGGGGGGGTGTCCTGGTTAGAGGCACTATAAGCTCATTTTGGTAAAATTTTAGTTAATTGACTTCTTGCTATCTCAGAAAGGATTTAGGTTTGCAATTTTTTTGTAAAAAGTGATTCTATTTTAAATACTATATGCTTTGATTTGCAAAAGGAACTAAATGTAACAATTTCCTTCAAGATGAGCCATTAAAGAGCTCTTTATGATCTTCAAGTGCCCACCTAGCTGAGTGAAAAAAATAAACGGGAAAAAAGAAGCATCGATGCAGAATATCGTAGATCAAGCCACTTTTCTTGTTTTTCAAGCCAACATATTTTCTTTGTTGTTCAAGCCAAGAGACTGCAAGTTTCCTATATAATAGTTTCGGACAAGGCCAGCTTTTGGAAAAATCCTTGAAAGTGCTTTGGATTCTCCTGGAAGATCTGGAAAAGAAACAGTTGAAATGCAAAAACTAAAAATATATAAGACCAATTTGGAGGAGGCATCTTCTTTCTTTCTTTTTTATTCAACAGAAAGATCTATTAATTTATTTATTGATAAGGCACTCCCACTGTATATAGACAGAGTTACAGTGAGAAAAAAATACATAAAAGAATGAATTTATTTCTGAAAAATGAATTCAAATTAACTTATAAAAAGAATTAATTTCTTGATTCAAATTTACACCATTGCGTTGTCCAGTCGGATCGGTTTCCAGGAAACGATCCCCATGAAAAAAATACTTTCTCATTGATCTGTTTACGAATAATTGCTGACCCACGTATTTGATCAGGCATATTTCTCCTTTACTGATTTTAAAGATTTAATCCATCATTAGATGAGGAGAAAAATAATGCCCCAAATCACACCCAAATTCCTCATAAATTTTGTCCGTGTTTTAACAGAATATATCAAACAACGTCAATTCATAACTTTCAAGGTACATTTTACAGTAATGATCGGAAAAAGAAATCGCTACTACTATATCCTTAAACTGTGGTACACTGATTGGTGAAGATCAGGGTATCAATTATTCAATTTTCCATCAGATCAGCGTTCCATGAGTTATCTACTTTGATTGAATGATTGACGTTGATTGATATCTAATCATTTTCTGCAAAGTTAATTCAATATATAACTTTTCATCCAATGAAATTCTACAAAAAGTTTATTCTAAATAATTTCGTTTTTAATCATTGAAATTTATTTGACAATCGAACCTGATCATACTTTATTATCGAAGTCATCTACGAACTTAAAGCAGATGCGCTCACAGAAAAGCCTGTAGAAGATCATACATTTCTTTAGCCCTACCTTACTTGGGCTTTTTGGCTCTTCACATACATGTGGAGGGGAGAGGGGCTAGTAGGCCCGCGGCAACTTGACACACTATAACTTTATAGCGACCAATGCCATTACAAAGATATTTGGCACGTGTATAGTTTAACTCTTTTCCAAAAAATTGAAAAAAAATATTCAATTTAGTGTGCATGACGTCATTTATGGCTATGAAATGATGGATTTTACTGACGATATTGTTGTCATTATTCACTGCCAAGAGGACATTCAACCTAATTTGAATGAATTAGCAGCAAAAGCTGCCCCCATGGGCCGGAAGATTAATATTAATACAACGAAATGTATGTCAAACGCAGTTGTGACGACAATTACACCTGGGATTCAATACGATGCCACTAATATAAAAGAGGTCAGGGAATTTAAGTACCTGAATAGTACAATTATCTCAGCTAAAGAATATTTGGAGATCTAGATACTACTCTCAGAAGTTGAAATTGCGATGCGCATTTTGCGGGCCCTCAACACTTAAATATTTATCGCAATCGTTACAAGGGTTATTGGCAGGCCTTAATTGACAATGGCTTTTCTATCAACCCTAAGCTCGTATTCGAAAGCGATCTCAACTTGGAAGAAGGTCGCCTGGGCATGGAAAAATTATTGAAATTGCCCGTCGTACCAGACGCCGTTTTTTCTGCTAGCGATTACGCCGCTATCGGCGCCTTGCAAGTACTAAAGAAAAGGAAGATCGCCGTACCAGAAAAGGTTGCGCTAGTTGGATTCAGCAAATCACTAATTAAAACTTTGACTAAGTGGGAAATTGGCTTCCAAATAATCCCATTAACATAGGATGAAAAATATAAATGGCAGTCACACTTAAAAGTAATAGAAAACTTTTTAAAAGCAGTTATCAAAACAATTTTCTGGGTTTTTACTTGTGAAAATATGAAATCTGACTTTGATCTTCTAGCACAATCTATCTATTCTTTCTATTCTTCTTCAATAGGCAACTGTGGTTTGTACAGCGTTTATTTTATACTTTTTAGCCGCTTCATCCGTGTTTGCTCGTGGTAATTGTGCAGAGCAATGCCAAGTTGTTTCAACTGGTTCCGACACTGTGTACGTCTGGCTGCTTCTCGCGCCTGTTGAACCGCTGGCAACAGCAGGGCAATTAGGATTGCGATGATCGCGATCACAACCAAGAGTTCGATGAGTGTGAACCCCGATGCGTCGCGGTGATGGATGCGTTGACGAGTCATACTGACCTTTCAGATCGACGACGAGGAAAAAGTTTAGCAACCGCTAAAATGTTTAGCGATCGCTAAACTAATACCCGCAAGATCGGCTTGTGCCACTAAATTGATTTTGTGGTAGATTTGTCCAGCTCTTTGAAGCTGAAAACATAACGACTATTTATGGTTCGATCATCGCTTACATTGGATGAAGCTAAGGCAAAACATGATAATATAAGAGACAAAGTCAATTTATTTGGAAATTATGGAGGTAGCAATGCAATGCGACCAAGCAAGCGGAAACCACAGTGAATACATACAACGTTGAAGAGTACCAAAGACTTTAAATTAATGCTTGCATGGTTTACCGATTTTGCTTCGTTTTTCCAAAAAAATGTACCGCGGCGACTTCGACCAGCCCGGTCGACTCATCCTCGAGACCTGGGCCGCGTCCGTCACGAGCAGGTTCGAGTTCGACGAGTCGTTGCTCGAGGTGAACGCGGGCTACGTCGACTATCGAAAGAGCGAGGCGAGGGACACGGACCTCTCTCCGAACGTCGTCTTCCCGTCCCGCACGAACGACCAGGCCTGGGAGGTCTATGGCGCGGCCGAGCTCTCCGGCGACACGCTCCTCGACTACCCGCTGACATGGAAGACGGGCGTCTTCAACATGTGGCGTAGCGCGCCTCGGCACCGGTCTGGCGCACGCCGAACAACCGCGTTCGCGCACGCGCCGCCACCTCGGCAACATCCTTGTTGACCTCAATGACGACGAGACACTCGCGGTGCGCAGCAATCTGCTGTTGTACCAGTCACGCCTGGAGCGCTCCGAAGCGCTGATATCCGCTGTGCGGTTCGACCGCCTCGTCGCCCACGGCGACAGCTACCGCATCGTTCATCGCCGCGTGGTGCTGGACCAGCGCCTTTTGCCGCGCGCGTTGTCTGTGTTTCTTTAGCCGGAGTTGTCATATCATCTCATTTTAAGCCGTTAAAAAGAATTGCCATGAGAACGCCGGAAATTTCTCCGTTAGGGTTAGTGTTATTTATGCAGTTTGGATTTATTCCCGCGCCATATACGATTTTTAAAGATATCTTTAAACTTCTACCCGGAGAATACTTTTCCGTTGACCAGGAATTTTCGATTCAAAAATCCCGGTATTGGCGGACGCCCGCGTATGAACCTCAAGAAAAATCTCTTGACACATTTATCGATGAAGCCCGCAGCTTATTGCCACAAATAGGGGTTCATTTGTTTAAACCCATTAATATTCTTCCGGATTTTAGTTTCGATGAAAGTAATATTTAGGCTTGATACCTTGATTATGATGTATTAAGCAAGCATGATCCAATGCTATCAACTTACGTTAGAGATTTAGACTTGATACCAAAATATTTGTAATATAAAATATTTTTACCAAAAAAGATATCTTCCGATAGGCTTTCTCTGACAGTATTCGATAAAATTAGAAACGTACGTTCTAGATACGTACCATTCTGAAGGTGAATGTAGGCAGATGATTTTAACCTGAAAGAGATAACCTACAATGTCGGCATATTTTAAACAAATATTTTATATATAGAGTTGGTATTTTGGTTAGTTAATCTATTTAAATACCATTTAATATAATGCGTTCTGGCCTTCTGGGTTGCCTCATTTCCATAATACACTAAGTTTCTATAATTTTGTAACTAAAGTATTATATTTTCGTTATATTTAGGTGTTTTCATTAGAATTAACCTAACTTCACTTCTTGAGTGTGGTGGCTATAATACACAAGTACTTTTTTCAGGACAGTTATCAGAGAACCAGCAGCCCATGAACGACACGATCGAACTGACCGATACCAAGCTTGACTACCTCTCGATCGGCGAGGCCCGTCAGCGCAGCGGGCTGCGTCTCGTGCTCGGCGCCTACGCCGTTCCCGGCCCCTGGCGCGAAGCGTGCAAGGGACTTTTTTATGTCAAGGGGATCGACTATGCCCCGGTGGTGACTGCCGGCGACCCGTTGAGCGACCTGCAGTTCGGCATGCAGGACAACGACCGTGAACTGCGCGAATGGACCGGCCAGTCCAGCGCACCCGTCCCCTCGCCAGATTTTCACGAACTGATCCATGCAAGCGTGCGTAAGTTTCTTTATTCTGATATATACAGTATGATGAAAAATCCGTTTGTTTCACCGTTTGAAATGCCAGAACCAATAACTTTCGTCCTCAATTTGACTACATTCTCTATCAGGCAGCTCAAAATAAAACCTCTACATGTCTTTAACTTAGGCCAGAAACTTGCGTCTAAGTGAATTTTACCTTCATATGTTTTTAATATTTTAATGTCTGTTTTTATTTGATTTTAGTGACACTTCCATGGGATTTAAACTAGGAGAAACTCTCCGCAGCCGGAGATGGTTTTTATCGATTCTTCCGTAATCGAATTTTCCAATTGTAATGAGGCATCGACTGTTTTTTGTACTCGTAAAAAGTTGGGTGTGTAACCGAAATAGTTGAGTTTGCCATTTCCAGTCTCTTTTTTCGTTGCCTCCCATAACACAGATGTCTCAATATTAAGGTTTGCTTTAAACGAGTCGAGCTTCATTTGATTGGCCAACTGGTGTAATTCCCGGCTGCGTTGTTTCTTAATATCTTCAGCTTAAAATCCGTTGGCTCTTCAAGAGGGAATGATTCAACTGACCTTCGCAACGGATCGATAAAATACCAAACAGATAATAGAACGATATCCACAGCAACAAAACCTATAAATTGAAGTTTCAAGTTTCAACATCATTATTTCTATTAAAGTAATGGAATAGTTTCCGAAACAGTCTAGCTTTACAGTAAAATGCCTTCTGTTATAGAACCCAAATTATAATAGTTTAGACTATCTTCAAAAATTTCTTAAAGTTATATTTTCGAATTTTGTTTTCCTAAAATTTTCCAGCGACAGCTATTGATCTTGGTGTGACACATCCTCAAAAGAAAACCACCAGCCAACGACTACGATGGAATCTCCTCTTCAATCTTCTCCTCTGGCTCGTTGTCCCCTTTCCATTCTGGATTCCATTTGTTTCCAACTACCTTGCCATCTATCTCCTCCCATCCATTCAAACTCTCTTCGTTTTCATGTGGATCGGTATGAGAATCAAACAATCTTTCTTTTCTTGATTATGATATTTTTAGTAATTGCACTATTGGGATTGAAAAATGCTCTTGTTCATGTCAAAGGATTATTATTGATTGTTTTGCTTGTTCCGTGTGCATCATACCATTGAAGATTGGCATGATCAGTCTTATTGTCAGTCAATATCGTTTGTGATAAGTATGTCGAGAAAATGTGACTTTCTGTTCGAACTCATCAGTGTTTAAGATAGAGAAAATATCTTGACCGGACACGTGCTACTGGTCATTTCGTTTCATTCAATCAACATGATGACAGATGTGACGGTACTTGAGAATAAAAGTGATTGAATACTTTCACTGTTATTCTTTTTTTCTCTTTATCGTTATCATTATCATTGCCAAAATGCGTATCGAAAAATTTTACACCTTATCGGACTCTCTTTTATTGTTTTTTTGGTACCGTTGAACTTGAAAAATCAAAATCATCATGCTTGAAAATAATGTGTATCATAATGTCAAATCTATGAATCTGTACGGAGAATTATTTGAGAATTATGTGCTACTGTATTTAGTATTTTGAAAATACTATGCATGTTTTTTTTTCAGAGCGTTGGTGGCGGTGGCATGCTATGCGGTATTTACGACGGCCTGTCGAGGCAGTGAATTTTTTTGGGTACTTTCGGTTTTTTCTCTTATAAATTGCCCATACTCTTTGCTTAAAACTTAAAATGAACCGAAATTCAAACGAAAAAAGAAATTAAACCTAAATTGAGCTGGCTAATTTTTTCACTACCTAAGCTCCTTTTAATCAAGCTATTTTAAATTAAAACTACCGCCAATAATTTGGCTTGGATATCTTCCTTAAAACCACAAGCAGTTAGGATGTCATTGACACTTAAAATAACTAACTTAAAATAAAATCATATTTTTAAAAACTTTAATTGTGTAGGGTAATTTTATTTTTTAAATGAAATTTACAAATATATTAGTAAAAATATTATGAAAATTAGCTTGTGAAATCAAAATAGTTTTTCAAAAATAATTGAAATTTCTTTTTTATTATTTTTTATATAGCTTTTGTTAAAATCTAAGGTATAATAATCTAAAAACTAGCGATAAACATGTATAAATTTTATAAGACATTGTCGACGCAATAGCAGAATAGAAATAAAAACATCAGCCAAATTGCAAGTTAAGGATACCACTTACGTTTTGGAATTAGCTCTATTGCCATATTAGTGATTATTCATTTGACGTGTTAGATAAAAATGTTAAAAACTAAATAAATTTAATATTTTTTACTGCCTAAAACAGTTCAAATGGTATAAGCCCTAGCAAAAGTACACTCCTACTGCCACCTAATGATTAACAAACACTAACAAAATTAGTCATTTTGTTTGTGTGCTCAGCAGTTGCTGGTCAGAAAAGGTAAAGAAAATCAAACAATTCTTGTAAATGGCATAATTTTTGGAATTCACAGCAAATTATTGAGGCTGTTCTTGTGCCAATGTGCTGGTGGCCATGTTCTCCGAACGGGAGAGCCACGCGGTCTACTATCTGCAAGCACAGGACATGACCCGGTTCGACGCGGTGAACTATATCAGTCACGGCATTGCGAAAGTTCCCGGCGAGACGGCGGAACAGGCCGGCGTCAGCGGCGCCGATGAGGATGCGGGCGCAGAGAAGGTCAACAAGAAAGGCAACGAGGCGCTCGACGCCTATTGCGTCGATCTGAATCAAAAGGCGAAAGACGGCAAGATCGATCCCCTAATCGGCCGCAAGGGAGAAAAGGGAGTGGAGGAGTAGTATATCCACCTTTTCTCCATCCTATATTGATTTTCTTAGCAACGAATGCACATTCTTAAAACTGTATTTCGAATTTTGTTGGCCCACAGTTTGGTATGCGTTCAAAGGGGATAGGGAATTAGTAAATGACCAAAAACATACTTAAGCCATTGATATCCTGGGAGAAGGGGTTAGACTGAAATCCTGTTCTTTGCTGAAAAGCCTGACTTACAGAATAAAACCTTAAACTAGGTCTCTGAAATTTGAAAAGTATTTTTTACTGCTTCTAAGATATCTTCTTCACCCTTGCTGAAATTTTTAAGCTCCTCTGCAGTCTTGATGAGCACCGTTCCCTGCAAAACATCGTCACCTTAGTTAAAGGCCTATAAAAAATAACTGAACAAAATCTACAGATAATTTATCTGTGCTTGGATTTTACGAAAGACGCTGGGAAAGCTTAAACCTGAAAACAAATGACAATTCTCTCAATTCTCTCAATCCCCTCTTTCCTCAATATTGACTAAAACTTCTTAGATCAAATATCATATCAACTGAAAATATCTCAGAGTCGAGATCTTCTCGCAGAATGGAACTGTTCACCATACGGTCGGCTTCGAGCTTCAGCGCGAATTCCAGATTCTCCGGGCTGGCCGGAAGCGTCTCATAATAGTTCGTGCGATCGAGCCAGGTGGTCCCGTTGAATTCTGCTCCCCGTTCCTTCAGGAGTCGCGGGATGTCAGCGTGGGTGGGAGTGCCGCGAAACAGCATGTGTTCCAGCAAATGAGCCATTCCGGCTTCGCCATAGCCCTCATGACGCGATCCCACCAGAACGGTCAGGTTATTCCGACCGGCGCCCGCGCGTCGCGTTCCTGCTATTTGAGGGCCTTCACGGCTTCAAGCACCTCGTCCGCATGGCCTTTGACTTTCACCTTGCGCCATTCCTGCCGCAACTTGCCGTCTGCATCGATAAGAAATGTGCTGCGTTCGACCCCCATGAATTTGCGTCCATACAAGGTTTTTTCCTGGATGACGTCAAACTTCTTGCACAGCTTCTCGTCAGGATCGGAAATCAGGTCGAACGGGAAGCCCTGTTTTTCGCGAAACTTCTCGTGCGATGCGATCTGCGCGCATTTCGGCCATTGCCCAGAGATCGTCTACAGCGATGGCCGTCTGTAGTTCTGCCCGTGCTTGTGGATACTCCCCCAACTGTACCAAAACAAAGGCCAGCCCCTCGATGCAGCGACCACGCAGAAAGTTGTTGTTGGCGCGTTGACTGTGGATGGCTGTTTCTAGCAAATGGATGCGTGCGGTTTCCCATTGCTCCATCGTCAAAGCAAGGCGACCCAGGTTCTCACGAATGATCAACGCTACACCGTTTTCCAACCCGAGCTGCTGTAAGAGTGTTGAGCACAAAAATAAAAATTGAAATTTTACTCAGATTTAGCATTAAGTAAGAGAATTGTCCTGTAAAAGTTTTGATTTATAAACAACTAAGCGTGGAAATATGATTGACTGGCATGTATCAAAATAAGAAAAAAAACCCAGCGGTATATATAGCAGCTTAGACGATTTCATGGACAAAGATATGCAACCCCTATACAAAAACATAACTATATTTGTGACTGGTTGGTATTGAGAAGGTGAGAAATTCTGAAGCAATTGTCGTTGCATTTCGTTTCCGTGAGTATAATTGCACTAAGAATAAACTTGTAAATGAGATACAAAATACCTCAGATCAAATAAGGGCGAAGAAAAAGGTGGCGATCTCTCACAAATAGACCTAGACTAAACATGGCCCTAAATGTAAGTATTAAGAGATTCTTTGAAAAATGAAATGAATAGTCAATGAAAAGAAACAGGGCATCATCCTTGTACATGGCCGCTTCTAAAAGAAACACTATGAACTTGGAAAATCACTTATCTCTATTATAAAATAATTACCAATATCATTCCTAATTGTTGCTGCCACGGGACCCGCTGCGCACGAGCGACTACCGCCCGCTGAAGGTCCTGGCCATCACCCTGGGCATCGCCTTCCTCCTCGGCCAGGCGCGACTGCTCCCAGCCTTCGAGCTCATCGACTCGCTCGGGGGCCTCGGCGGCTCCCAGCTCCACTTCCGCCCCGATGGCGGGTATCTCCCCCGGTGGATCCAAGCCTACGACCTGCAGCAGCTGTGGGAGGAGTCCATCACCTGGAGAGGTCGACAGGGGCTGGTCACCGTGGGGTGGCTACCTGTCACGCTATCCCGGGTATCCTTCGATGCACCCTCTCCGACCAGCGCATCAAGGACGCGGTTCTCGGCATTCAGCTCTGCCTTGGCCTCAACCCGTTGGCGCATGTCCTCCCGTGCCATGTGGATTGCGTTCTCCAGCAGGTCACGGACGATCTGTTCGACATCGCGACCGACGTACCCGACCTCGGTGAATTTCGTCGCCTCGATTTTGATGAAGGGTGCCTGTGCCAGCTTTGCCAGTCGTCGGGCAATTTCGGTTTTGCCGACGCCGGTCGGCCCAATCATCAGGATGGTGCCGATGAACTCACATTGGTGAGAGTAGCGAGCGCGCTCAGGGAAAGGCCGGCGCGCTTGCGCGCGCGACGAAGCGCGATGGGTTTGGACCAAGGCGAATCTGAGTTCATGCACCGATTTTGGACAATTTGGCGAACATTGTGCATTAGACAAATTGGCTCCAATTCTCAGTTGCAAAATAGGACAAATTGTCCTAAATGGGAAATATGGATCTAGAAACATATCTAAGCGAACAGAAGCTCCCAGTTGCAGATTTCGCGCAACTTGTCGGTGTCGGGGGATTTTGTCGTGTAATCTCCCGCCCAAATCGTACTGTCTATATGTATTAAAACGCCGGCGCTATTATTGTTGTCCGATAGTTTTTTGCAAACCTGAGTTTGCGTATTCCAATGATAAAGATAGGTGTTTAAGAAGTATATATTTCCCGCCCCGTCTTCCGTTATACCTCTGCAATCTGAAAATTTTTCTTCTTTTCGATGAATTAGCCGAAATCGGTTGTCTCTCAGATTTGTTTTCATAACGCCGACCGGCGTAGTTAGCCATAGATCAACCTCGTCTTCGACAACTTGCCAGCAATCTGGCCTATGCCACCGCGATGTGTCGCATTCGTTATTACCGCGCACCTGCGGCCATGCCAGCGGACGCCAATGACGTCAATGCGTTGGCGGCCTATTGGAAGCAATATTACAACACGCCGCTTGGAGCCGGCACGGTCGAGCAATTCGTTGCCGATTATAATCGTTATCTCGGATAGCGGTCGGCTTGGTGCATCAAGACCAGCATGCCGTAGCGTCGGGCGAATTTATTTTCGCCCGTCACGCAAAAATAGTGGAAAGGCGCGGGCAGGACATGCTTGCAGGTCATGAACATGCCCTTGAGATTCATCGCCATCAGCATGTCCCAAACCTCGGCGTCCATCTCCGTGGTCGCGGCGTCGCCCTCGGAGCGTCCCACATTGTTGTGCAGAATATCGATCCGGCCGTAGTGACCGACGCAGGCTTCAGCGATTGCCTTGCAATCGGCTTCGTCGGTGATATCGGCGGCCTGGACCTGATGTCCGGTGCCGCCGCCCTGTTCCTCGATCATCTTCTGGGTATCGGCGGCCAAGTCCGGGGTCTTGTCAATAAAGATATCTCAAAATTTTGATCGGATGATTTTTTGAAAAAATATGACGTTGGAGGGGGTTTAGTTGCCCTTCAATTTTTTGGTCTCTTAAAAAGGGCACTACAACTAGGATGAACCATCTCCCGACGTTCTAGGCCTACTGGGTCGATATGATCACCCCTTGGGAAAAAACACCCCTGAAATATGTTTTTCATTAAAATTCTATGACTTCTAGGGGGTCTTTCCCTCTTTTTTTCGAAAATCAGACAAATTTTATCAAATCTGTAAGACTATACCTTTCTTATTTCTTTCAGTAAATCTTTTAATTCTAGAAGTTGAAATATAAGAAGATAAACACTGAGTTCTGTGCTCTGTTTGCAGGTATAGTCAGCTAGACTCTTAAGTGATAGTGAGATTTTGTGGTGTTTGAAGCACTTTAACAGTTTACATTGCAGAATATGCTGTGCAGATGTCAGCATATTACATTCAAATAGACAATGGTCAATTGTTTCATTTTTTATATTACAATACCTGCAAAAAGGGAAAGAGAGGACTGAGCCACTTGAATTAGGGAGCTAATTTTTCAAATGATTTTCATAGGAGAAAAAAAAACGGTATATTTATTAATTGATATTAAAATTTTAAAAAATCGACAGCGATTGTTTTTCAGTACAAAAAAATTCGTTTTTTTTCTCTCTCGATTGGGTTCGATGAGAAATACTTCGAAAAAGCGTCTATTAATGAATCAAAAGCGAGTAATCGATATGGGGATTTCGTGGATATCCCATTTGTTTGGATACAGGTTGAGCATAACTAGAATGAAAAGTAGTGATTTTATGGATAAGTGATGGGAGATCTTTCTTGACACTACTGAAAATCTAAATTAATGATCTAGATGATTTAGTTCTGGGACTGAACTGTAAAGCATATGTATACATATTTAAGAGATAATATAAATATATAAAAACAAGAAACAAGGAAAATAGTAATGGCCCTATACCCTTTCATGCTACCACCATCTCTAGGTAAATTCAATGGTATTTCCAGTTCTTCATCTAATCAATGTTGACTGATTAATATTGGTATTAATTTTTATGTTTATCAGAATGATCAATGAAAAGCTGAAAATGTACAAGCAAAACTATTTCACAAATGACAGGCATGTTACACCCTATTGGACATAAAATTTACACAAGGAAGCTTAATCTGAATGGTTAGAGGGCCAATACGCCCATGTCCCTTCAAACACAACTTTGCTTTTATACACATGTTGCTTTTTTTTCTGATGAGGCCTCAAAGATTATTTAGAGAATAGTCTGATAGGATTAGAACTTAAAGTCTTCAAAGTTGGAATATGGCTTTTTCAAATTGAAACACACTATGTACATACCATCAAAATTGTGTTAATTTTTTACACAACCTGCCAGTAAAATTGCACCCAATCAAGTCAAAAATTATGATCAAACAATAGACGCTGTCGATACAGTCCTTTCGGAATTACAAACGGATTATCTTGATTTAATGCTTATCCATGCACCTAAATTAGGACTTAAGAAAACAGTTGAATTATGGAAAGGTCTTATAGAGGCCAAACGACAAGGTAAAATTAAAGCGATAGGTGTATCGAATTTTAATATCCCAGAAATTGAAGATTTAATGAAAGAAACCAATGAAATGCCCGAAGTGAATGAAATACAATTCCATGGTTCCACGGCTTCCAGCTCCGCCTGCGCGGCCGCACCACGAAGACCGGCTGGGCATGGCTCACGCTGACGACCGTGGTGCTGCTGCTCGTCGCGCACTCCCTCGCGGTCAACCAGTACCGCTGGCGTGCGGACCACTCGTTCGAACGGCTCGACCTGTCCAAGGCCGCTCTGTTCGCGCCATCACCACCCGCCTTCGACGACGCGCAGAGGCAGCGGTTCCAGAGCACGCTCGACCTGTACAGCCGCGCCGCGCCGATCGGCGACGGCGGCATCGGCCTCGAGACCAGTACAAATTTTGTTGAAGAAAAATGTTTAGGAAATCTTTGGCGGTGGGGTTACCACATCGGGGAGCGCTGAATGAAGTTGCCCGCGAAGAGGTGTCTCTTTTTTGAATCCGTTAGGAACGAATAGATAAACTATGGGTTTTTCCAGAGGGGTAAAATCACTATTAGCTAAAACATGATTTATAGGAAATGGAGATCCGCCACATTCACAACCAATTAAGGGGATTCTTTTTTTTTCTTTAAACGGTTTTGAGTGATCGGGGCAAAATGCTTTTTAGTCATAGCAAGTAATTCATAGCAAGTAAAATTCATATATTCTCTGTAAAGGAACATATTGTGGAGAACAACAGTTTTGTAGACCTTGTACTCCAGACCTTGAATAATTGTAACATCTTCTGAGACCATTCTTCAACGGATTTAGCTACGTCATCAATAATCTACCACGAGTTTTGTTCAATAGCATAAAACATGTCAAGTCCCCATACGAATTTTATGTCTGGTGCCATAGTCTTTAATTTATCATAAGACTCTTGTCCCACACTATAGTAATATTAGGTCGGTAATTCAATCACAAGTGGCATTCGTTAAAACATCAATCATCAAAGTTGTGGAACTCGTCAGAGTTAGCGGTCAAAGAAAAATATCCTCCCATAAAGACGACCACCAGACTAGAAGTTATCACCAATACTTGGAAGTCCTGGGATAAAAGAACCAGCGCACAAAGATTGGATGAATTTTGAAAAACCTGCTCTTTTCTTTGTATTTTGTACTGTTTTGTATTTTTTGACAAAATCAGATGCTGCCCTTGTTTTTAACGAGTTTTCAGACCAATATTCATTTTTCGAACTAATATTTAGTAAATGTTTCTATTAAAAGAATAAGGAAATTTTGTTTCAAAAAGTCCAGGATTTATTTTGTTACGTTGCAACATTTGGTACGGTCTATTAAAAATCATTTGTACAGTTAAATGCAGACAATTCTGGTCTTGCGAGCAGTTTCTATTCCTTATGACAGGTGGTCATGCGTTCATTTGCCATCTGTGAAAGTATATGAGAATGATCCATATTATTTTAGGTTAAGAAAAAAGCAAAACATAATATTTCACTTAAAGACCCCCCCCTTTTTTTCTGAATTTCAACATAAAAACAGCTTTTGAGTTTTAAAACAAAACAAAAACTCGAAAAGATTAATATTATCCCTTCATCGTCAGTGACAGCTATACTATCTGTTACTCTTAGTGGTCAATAAACATTTGGACTATCCTTACTCAGTTGTATCAAGAAAAATAAGGATAAAGAGAAACTTCAACATAAAGAATAAGAAAACAGACTTAGAAAGAGAAGAAGACCCAAATGGTCAGAGGTAACAAACGACAGACAAAGAGTACGACATAGAGGTCTGGCTGACCCGCCGGACGCTCGCGGACATCGAGACGCAGATGCGCGAGCTCTACCAGCGCCACGGCTACGACGCGATCGAGATCGAGATCGAGCGCTACGCGGGTCGCCGACGCGGCACCGCGGTGCTCGAGCTGCGCATCACGCCGGGGCGGCAGCTGCACGTGGTGGGCATGTCCTTCCCCGGCGCGCGGCACTTCGACTCCGAGTACCTGCGCTCCCAGGTCATCAGCGTGCTCGAGGAGGACCTGCCCGATACGCGCCTCTTCGCGCCGGTCGACTCCCTGAGGAACCCTGTCAATTGAGTTTGAATAATTTGGAATTGTCCCCGAAAGTGTCAATTGAGGTAAATAATCAGCCCGAAATTGACGGTAATTCCAATAAAGGTTTTCCGCTTGATTCCTAGCGCGATAATAAGATGGAGATTCCTTTTTTGCTCTTTCAATTACGGATTGTAAATCCAGGAATTCGACATCCTGCGCTGAAAGATTTAATGACAGCGCAAAAACAATAAGCAGTGTATAATGAGCGAATTTATTCATATCGTAAAGACTCAACAGGATTTCTTTCTCTACAGCTTCGGCTTTCTCGCCATGCTGTACTACAACCAGGTACTGGGCTTACCCGCAACTCTGGCCGGGTTAGGTCCTACCGTGGCTCTGATCTTCGACGCCATTACAGATCCGCTGATCGGCAGTTGGTCGGACCGCTTCCGCTCGAAAAAATGGGGTAGACGACACCCCTTCATGTTGAGCGCACCCATTCCCGTCACGCTCGCCTTTTTCGCCATTTTTAATCCACCCGATGATCTCTCCCAGACGGGCCTCTTCATCTGGCTGATCGTCTATGCACACAAATTAGGCGGGCAAGAATTAGTCACCGACCGAAGCATAGGAGAAGGTCGTGAATCACGGCATATTGCACAGCGTTACCGAATCCGAGGGGGAAGACTTCCAACAGCTTGAGCTGTTCTCCCTCTCTACGCTCGTAGAGAGGGAGGACCAGGATAGTCCGATCTCAAAAATGCTCGAATACTGGCTGGAAATGAGCAAGCCCTCATCGCCGATCCCTCGTGCGGGCGATCTTCGGTTCGACCGACTTTGGCGCATGAAGATTCCGGATCGCGTGAAACTGTTTTAAAACTGGAGTCGGATATCTCTCCAAATACCCATACTACCCTGACCTTACTTTTCCGAGCCCTTAAAGAGGCTCTAAAAGGAAAACATTTTCGATTCAGCGAAGAAGTTAAAAATCAGATGCAATAGTGGCTTAGAGAAAAATCTAAAAAAATTTATTTCAGAGACAACCATAGATTAGAGCAATGACAGGATAGGTGAATAAATGTTGCTGGGTACTACGTGAAAAATAGCAAAAATTTTGAATTAATTAAATAAATCGCTTCTGAGCTGTCAACCAAGTCTTCTTTTGGTGCACTAATCAGTCAATCGTGCAGCGGGCGCTCGGAGCAAAGAGCCTTGCCGAGGGGCAAAAGGGCGTGTTGCTCGCGGCATTCTTTAAGATTATCGGCCCGCTGGTGATTGTGCTGCCCGGTGTGATCGCGTTCCATCTCTTCGCCAGCGAACTTGGCGAGACGGGCGCTATGCAGGCGTATCCACGCTTGGTGAAGCACGTCCTTCCCACGGCGCTTACGGGTGTGTTTGCGGCGGTTATGGTGGGCGCCATCCTCAGGAACGTCATCGACGCGCTCAACGACGCGGGCTTCAAGGCGGGCAAGGCGATCAACGACGCCGTGGACGTGGCCGTCAAGCGCAGCTCTTCCGGTCAGATCACCGTGCGCGACCGCGACCCGGCCCTGGTGTCCAAGGTCCTGTCCTTTCTTCAAGAGCAGGAGTGGTGCGGCCTGACCTTCACCCGCGAGGGCGGAGACGGGGCGCTGTCCATGGGCCTGATCAACAGCCTCAACGAGCGCTCGCCGGACATCAACTACACCATGCGGAGTTCGGACGGGGGTATACAATTATCGTTTCTCATTGGTCAGCATTTATTATAGATAAATTGTATTAAATTGTTTCATTAAACTTTTTTCAAATCCAAAACATATTCATTATTCTGTCCATTCAGGTCAATTATCCTACCTAATTGATCAGAAATAGTCATTTCTAGCGCGTTGGTATATTCGTTTCGATTGATTGGAAGATATTGTCTTTCTATAGGAATCTTACAGGGTAGCGTTTCAGGTTCTGTTTTTGGAGCTAAACTCTAGATCCTATTAGAGGTTGCATATTCATTCTCTTCTGGAATTCGTCCCAGGTACCGGGCAATGAGATCTTCCAAGTGGGTTCCAGTTCCGATTCATATTGCCAGAAAGACTGAGACGTCAATTGCTTCCGAAAAAATGTGTCATCCTCAGCTACCACACCTTCCAATTCCACCAATGAGTAGTCAGCGGAATTGGCAATTGATTTGGCCAGTTCAACGGCAAAGTCATTGCCATGTTCGGGGTCCGTTATTAATCTTGCGTAGTCCGTACATGTGGTTCCGCTGCCGATAAATCGCAGCCGACTCTGACTCATGAAGGACAACCGGTCGAGCTCGGCGTCGCCATAGCGCCGCTGCCCGCCCTCAGTCCTTCCCGGCTCCGGCATGAGCGCGATCTGCTCGTAGTACCGGATAGTCTGCACCTTCGTTCCGGTCTTCTTCGCCAGAGTGCCAATCGTGAGCATGCCAAGCTCTCCATATTTCCTACAGTCTATGTAGCTTTCAACGCCGGGCATCACAAGACCCACCAGGCTTTCTCGGACCGGTGGTCCCTGGCCGACCAACTGAGATTTGAGCTTGAACCTCTAGTTGCTGGCATGATTGTGGTTATGCTCGTCTGGCCAGGGCTACTATCAAAGCAGCCGCTAAACTCATCAAACTAAGAACTGAGATCATATTCCTGCAAACAACACGTTGTACTCCAGATGCGTACAATTCCTTGTTCCCGTATTCTTCAATTCCGAGTGTAAGAAGGTTTGCAATTGCTCGAGCAAGTCAGCCTGTCAGCAGAGGTCGCCGCAGCGATCTTCGGGATTGCGATCACCGTCGCCGCAATTGTGGTGCAACTGGCCGCGTCCCGATTCAATCACAAAATTTCAGAGCTTAAAGTCCAAATTGAAATTTGCTAAATGAGTAATTTTCAGGAAATGAATCTTACCGACAAAATTTCCACTCTTTGCGAAAACAGAGGACATCACCCATGCTGATCTCAACGGAATTACTTGGACTTTATTACCTGTCCAAGCATCCCATATGATGAGCTTTCCATCAAGTGAGCCACTAACAACATGCCTGAAACAAAAAATAAATAGAACCTGCCCGAGACTCTAGGCAGGCGTGCCTTTCTAAAAGCTAACAAACAAGCATTGGTCCAATGCGCGAAGCCTTTGGGAAAGCCCACTGGCTGTGACGCAGAAGACAGTGAAAGCAATGGAGCCTCTTTGAGCTTAAGCCCGGGCGACGCGGCAGCTGCACAAGTGTATGCGTCTCAGATGAACTCACGATTCAAAGTCCACTTGGACGAACGAGTGGGGTTAACTCCCGCAAAGCTGAGGAAACAGCTGTTATACATGCAGCAAACAGGCTACCTTGATCCCTTACAAACTGCCAAACATAAGCTCCAGGCGCTTGAACGAGAGATGCCAACAATTAGCCCGGGGCTTGGTCCGCCGTTCCGTAGCGCGCCTCAAATCGCGCCAGCGCAAGCTGAGCAAGGATGGCGCCGCGCCATCGCAAATTCTTGTCCTGGTTCTTTTCGGCCAGCATGGTGCGGATGCCGGAGGCGAGGCGGCGCGCCTCGGTTTCCTGCCCGGATCGTACCGCAAGTTCCAGCTGCAACATCTTGATTTGCCTGGAGAACCGCCACATGCCGCGCCGCGCGATCATGGTTTCGGCCTGTGAAACGAAATCGACTGCCCTGCTGTAGTCACCGCTCCTGGCAGCTGTGAACCGCCTGCCTGTGCCCGAGAATGCCGAGCAGCGGCAACGCGTGCGTGCCACAGTCGCGGCTTTCGACTGGGTGACCACCGTCAGCAAACTGGATGATTTGTTTCTTAACCTGCAACGCGGCAGCCGAGGCTGCTCAGAGATGGAAAAAACATGAACATATGCGTAATTGGTCTGGGCTATGTAGGTGCGGTGACATCGTGCTGTCTGGCGCGAGATGGCCACAAGGTTCTGGGTGTTGATCTGGACAGCACCAAGGTAGACCTGCTGGCTTAATTTAGTCATATATCTATTTTTATTCCTAAGTATTCCAGGAAGTAACTAATCGATATTTATTAAGTTATCTTTTTACATTTATTAGTAATCCAATTTTAAAAATGTAATACAACCAGATGATAAGTGCTTGATTCTCCCTTTATTGTCTGTTATTATATAAGAAATTTTTCTAAAATTCTTTTCTAGTCTAAATATTGCAATAAATTATAAGGCTTGATTTAAAACTTGTAGATTTCTTATATTCATATAGGCTGCTAAAATATAGCCTTGCCCTCTTTGGACAGGTGGCCCATGCCACTGCCTCCTGCTGCTCCTCCACCACCCCCACTGCTGCTGCCGCCGCCGCCAGAGTGTGCAGTGGGCGACTCGCGTTCTCCTCGCGGAACGAACAGCACCGAGGGTGAGTTGCTGGCACCGTCCGCATCGCTTGCAGGTGACTCATAGAACACACGCCGCACCTCTCCACCACTCGCATAGGTGTCGTATCGACGAGCAGGAGGAGAGGAGTCTGTCTTGTCCAGATCACTATCCTCGCTCCACTGCAGCTGCAGACGTCGTGCACCGATTAGTTAAAGAAGTAAATAAAAAAAAAATAAATAAATAACCTCAACAGAGCAAGATATAATGGGACAAAGTTTAGCAACAACTTCTGTTATTTTGTTATATTGACAATACATGAAACAGCATTGCCACGGTGAAAAAAGGGAATGGGGTTAGTAGCTGTTTAGAGTTGAATCAGGGTTAGGCAAGGATGCGTTCTTTCACAGTTATGTTTTTTTTTATGAACTTCGTTCTAGAGGAAAAAAAGTATAGCTTAATTTTGTTAAAACTTAATTTTATATTAAACAAAACAATATGTTTTTTTTTGTTCTTTTTGCTAGGTTAAGTTTTAATTCTCATGATTACTGCGCGTTTTTCTACTGCATGTAAACCGCAAGAGATGGGCAAGAAGAGTCTAAAAATCTAGAACATACTATCGGGAATGGCAAAGAAAGAGCGCTTCAACCTTTTTGTCATTGACCTTTTGCACTACCGTTTTAATAAAATCTAAGCTTAAAGGGCAACAACTACAGTAAACTGACAATTGTCCAGAAATGCTCTTCATTCGTTTAGACTATATTGTAGGTCACTGAAAAAGGGCACTAGAATTCGTCAAAGGGCAATAGAAGTCAATAAGATAGCTTCTGGGATAAACAAAAAAATAATTCACAAAAAATAAACACGCGTCCGTGATCTTTCTTCGTGAAAAAAAAATGTAAAATTCAACAGTTTTTAAGATCGGAGCTTAAAACCTCTACAGGGTCTCTGATATACTGAATCTAAATGTTTGTCTTTCATTAAGATTTAACTTTAACTTTTTGGGGGCGTTTCTCCTCTTTTTTGAAAATAAGAGAAATTTTCTTGACTTCGCCTCCCCTCCATGGTACGGAAGCTTTCGGCGGTCGGCCGCGCCTCTTTGGAGCAGCCGCTCTAGGAGTAGAGATGTCGAATGTAGGTACTGGACTGGAAATGGTTGAAACGGGAATGAGCTCAGGCGCGGGCGGAGCTGCTGGAGGTGGTGGAGGAGGTCCACTGCCATCGCCGCGCGTCCGGTCCAACTTTAAGCAACTGGGCCAAACCCTGAAATTGGGGATCCTTCATCAGTTGCGCCTTTCGTGAGACTGAGAAGCCGCCGATCAGGGCAAGGCTCAGCAGGTGCATTTGCCGATGAAGAACTCAAAAAAGTATATTTGGCCAGCTTAGAATCTTCACGCCAAGCGTATGAACATCTACTTGAAAAAGGCGTTGCGCGTGAAATTGCACGTGGATTATTACCAATGTGCACTTACACAGAATTTATTTTTACGTGCAACTTGCATTCTCTTATACATTTTTTGAAACTTCGGTTAGAGCCCGGTGCACAATGGGAAATTCGTGTATTTGCACAAGCATTATTAAAACTAGCGTTGCCTCATTTTCCTGTTGATTATTTGAAATTGGAACATGAAGGAGTTGAACGTGCTTAGCTAGTATTTCGGTTTGGATAGGGACTAAAAAAGGGGAGTGGATTTCAAAAATTTATCGTCATAATAACTGATTTAGTGGAATATATTTTCATGTTCAGATTCTTGGCTTCATTTAAAATATTGGTTAGGATTTTGAGGGGGTCCCTTTTACTACGGCATAGGACCTCACCGTATTCATGAGGACTTAAAGGATTATGGACGCATTATGATAAAAGGTGAATAGATGGCAGCCATGAAAGGCCTTAAGTCTTACTTTTCGCAAGAATTGAATTCGGCTATTATAGCGACATTCTTAGATTGAGCAAAATTTAGTGGAGTTTAAACTATCATGGGTGTTAAAACACGCTTTGCACCAAGTCCAACCGGGGTTTTACACGTTGGGAGTGTCAGAACAGCGTTATTTGCTTGGCTTTATGCTAAGCACAATCAGGGTGAGTTTTTACTGCGTATCGAAGATACGGACCAAACACGCTCAACCCAGGCATCCGTTGATGCTATTTTAGAAGGTATGAGCTGGCTTGTAGGTAAATCATTTATATCCACAACCGGTGCTGGCAAACTGGTGGGGATATGTAAAACATTAGTAAATAGCCCATGTAGGTCTGAAGTAGCCATTTTTAAGCCATCACCCTCGTTCATTATTTGCAACAACCTAACCCCAACATTTTGTAATGTTTGCTTATTAGTTGCATGTTTTTCATTACCAAGTGATATTATTAATGCTTTAAACTGTCCTGCAAATATTGATTTCTCAGCTTCATACGAATCTTTGTTTAATTTATGATTAGTTGTATGTTCCTCTGGACAGGCCGAGCACGCGGCCATTGGGGAGGTAGGCCACATGCGCCTTGCCGATGATCGGCACCATGTGGTGCTCGCAATGGGAGTGAAACTCGATATCGCGCACCAGCACGACGTCGTCGTAGCCGGCGACTTCCTCGAACGTCCGGCCAAGTTCCTGCGCCGGATCGCGGATGTAGCCGTCGAACATCTCCTCGTAAGCCTTTGCGACACGCTGCGGGGTGTCGCGCAGGCCTTCGCGATCCGGATCCTCGCCGATCCACAGCAACAGCGTTCTGACCGAGACCCGGTATGGTGCGATTCGTGCTTTGACGACGCTGGATAAACACGATCCGTTCATTCGCGGTGAAGAGCTGAACGGCCAGTTCCGGCTGCGGGCCCTGAATACTTCCGGCCCGCCGATGGTCCATCTGACCCGTCACCGCATGGCGGAGATCGTCCTTTTCGGTGCGACTCAGCGATTCTCGACACCGTTGGCGCTTCGCGCAGGGCGGGACATCCTGATCACCGCGTCGCCGCAAAGCGATCACGTGATTATCACGAAGTACAACGAAAACAAACGTCTAGTTCTAGGGCATTTCATATTTCAACAACATCCTTATTGCGTATAACGCTTGCCTAACCGGCGCGAAATAGCAGGCTAAAATTAGCGACGAAGGAGCGCAAGCCTGCTGTTTTGCGTCCTTTGGTTTAGGCACTTGTTATGTTGTAATTAGTGCGAACGATAATGCTCATTTAACCTATCAATAATATGACAAGGATCCCAAGCTGAAGCCCGTTCTAAGCCCACGCACTCTTCCTCGGTAGCCAACGTACTATTAGCCCAAGTGTGATCCAAGATATGACCTTGTAACTTAGATCTTTTATTTTATATCCCGACCGGATCCAATTTCTTTGGGGGGAGTGGGGGGCGGAAATCTTACAAAATGCCTAGAGTGGCGAGGTATGGATGAAACTTGGCGGGAGGAATATGCAGAAGTCCTAGATACGTGATTGACATAACTGGATTGAATTCACTCTCTTTGGGGGAGTTGGAGGCGTTGTTATTTCGGAGAAATTAGAAAAAATCAGGTATTTTTAACTTACGAACGGGTGATCGGATCTTAGTGAAATTTGATATTTAGGGACGACATCGGCCTGGAATTCCACACGTCAACCAGCACGCTGGCCCAAATCGCGACGGCTGTCGCAACGGCCGACAAGGTTCGTTTGCGGCATCGCGATTGCCACAATGAGTTCCATGAGAAAGTTCGCTGGACGACGGACGCGGCGGAACGCTCGAAGACCGGATTCCTGGTGAAGACCTTTGAGATCAAACCGCATGAAGCGATGGCATTGCGCCTGACGCGATCCTTCACCATGATGAAGTGCTTCGACACGATCTTAAGGATGGGAGACATGGCGGGGTGAGCCTATAGTTGAGCCTGTGTCACACACAGAGATGAATTAGTCATAGAGTCATGTTGAAACACAATGGCGGCATTCCAGGTCCAAAAACAATTACAAAAAAAAGTAGCTTTTTTCACTCCAGCTGACGTTCTGCAGTAGCTAGAACAAAAGATTATATGCAACCCAAAATTGCTTACTTTCGATAAGATCTGTCTTTCTTTAGATTATCAGAGAAATTCTGCCAGGAAAGCAATTGTTCCCGCCTAGATTCTGAAAAATACCCCTTTTGATATATTTGTAAGTTACGTCGGCGCCAATGCTGTCCTCCATCAACCACATGGCGCTTCCACCAATGCTGGAACCAGACCTTTCTGTGCCTTCTGCCCACCACGCCGCGCCCAGACCACGCCACTTGTGGAGTGGAGGTGTAGCTGATACCATCTGCGTCAGCACTGTCTTGTGCCTCCGACACAAACGAGCTGTTCACGGTTTCTTCTGTAGCTTCTCGCGCATCATCTTGAGACGCAGTCGCGTTAGCGTCTCCAGGTTGAGGCATAGGCACTGCCTCTGATGCCAGGGGTTGTGAATGGCAGTAAGGGTGTTGATTGTTCTCCGTTGCGATCAACGCCAGCGGGTAACTGCTAGCGGCGGTCTGCGCCCTATCTCCATGGGGTTAAGGGTGTTGGGGCTTCATATCCCCCAACACTTCAGCAGACCGCCCTTTTTTAACGAGGTGAAAAACGACAAGAAAAACTGAGGATTGAAGGAATTAAGGGACCCAGAAACAAAAAACCCGCCAAAGGGTAAGGCGGGTTTGATGTGAAGACACGTTTGAATGAGTACTTCCTATAGTGGGCCTATGATACTTTTTCACTGGTACCACATGCTCCAAGCATTAACAAAACCCACAGCACAAATAGAATTTTAAATTTAATCATTGCTCCGCCCTTTCTGGTTTACCGCAGTAGACACATTCGGCAAACTATCTATCCAACTGAAACTGCTTGGGCTAATCCAAGTACATGAATCATCCTTAAATACAATTATTGCTTCCCGATTGTATCCAAAAGAAAAACTACTTTGGATAGGATCACGAGATATTAATAAACCAATATTAGTGACCCCAACCATTTGGGAGTTGTCGCGTCCGCCGACTCCGCTGCCGAAGCCTCGGTATCGTCTTCAAGTTCTTCGACCGTTACCGAAGCATTGCGCTGATTCTCCTGCATTCTTGCGTCATTGAGCACCTGCAGTTTAACCAGCAATTCCGGATCAAAACGGCTGATCTTGCGGCCCTTGGCCGCCATACTGGATGAGCCGGCACCCACTGCTGCGCCCATCACGCCACCGCCATCGGCCGGCGTGGTTCCCTTGACCGAGTCCATCAGCGCAGCCCGGCTGTCGGCAAGGCTACCGCCAATGGGAACGGGACTGGTCGCGCAACCCGTTGCCCGCGAAACCCAGTGGCTGCCGGCCCAGCCCGAACGCGTTGAGTGGTCGTCCCGCGGGACTGCTGAGATTCTCGCCGACAAGTCGGTTCAATTGCGAGGGTCCGATGATTGGCAGGAGTTCACGCTTTGTTTTGAGTTCCCCGAGGCCACCCAGATTCAGCGGATCCGGTTAGAGGTGTTTCCGTCTGAGGATTCCTTTGTCTCGCCGGAAAAAAAGCTCGTCTTGTTTGACGTGAAACCGCGTCTTGAAGTCCCGGCGCACGGTCAGGCGCTGAACATCACCGTTCAGAGTTATGTGGACACGCTGTACTTCGCGGTCACGGCCTGCGCCCGGGCGCTGCCGGACCCTCAGGTACTGCGCAACGACATCCTGGCAGCCTTCGTGGAGCTCCGCTCGCGGGTGATCCCGGCGTCGCTCGCGCCGCGGGAACGCATGGCCGAACCTGCCCCGCAGCGGGCGCTGGAAGCCCGCCCTGCGCCTCTCGGCGGTGATCTGCACGCACCGGTGACGGAAGCCGCGTAATTTTTAGTTGTTAAATTTTTTTTATTTTTATTTATCTCTTTGAAGGACCTTTAAAACTATGTTTCGCTCTGAATAGAGTTGCAAACATATCAGAAGCCATTCCAGAAGACTTGCCAACATGTCAGTTGAGAGCTTTTAGAAACAAAGTTAACATGAACTAATTGCAACTGTCATCTAGTTTTCTAACTGTGTTGTTGAAATTCGACACCATTTGATAAGTATTGCAGATTAGGTGTTGACCAAGATTGAATTACAATCTTTCCTAAAATTCGTCAAATAAACAATTGGGGCCTGGCTGTCTGTATATAATACCACCCAGGTCGTTCACTAAACCAGTTATGTGGTGATATGTTTTGCATATAAATATGAACTAATTGAGCTGTAGCTCCGCCGGTTCAAAATTTCATCAGTATGTATTTAAACACCATAAGTTAGGCAAAACCAAATAATAGCCAAGCAAAGGGATTTTTAGGTAATTTCTGTAGTGACGAACAAAAACTGGCTTATTAGCAAGTGATCATACTCACACTTTTTTTTTTAATTTTGGGTTAGCCGCTTTTTGATGGCTGGTGGCACGCGTTCATGGCGTCCGCACGCTCGCGTCTTTCGATAGTGACGCGCGGCGGTTTCCGCTTACGCTCACTACTGGAAGAGTGCGCGACCAGTGGCACACGATGACGCGTACAGGAAAAGTCTCTAAGTTGTGCCTTCACGAGGCCTCGCCGTATATCGAGATTCACCCCGAAGACGCGCTGGAGCGCGAGATTCAAGACGGGGAACCTGTTCGCGTCGAGAGTGAGGCAGGCGTCTTTCAGGGTGAAGCGCGTATCTCCGACACAGTTTCACGGGGTTGTTCTTGTTGTTGTTTGGGTATTCGTTGTCTTCGTCGTGGCCGCAACATCAAATCCATTCAAAAGACCACTGACAGGAACATTAGGACCTTTTAATTGGATTTGATTTTCAATTTGTAATGTTTTACGATTGATCACTAATATTTTATGATCCGGTTGATTGGCAAAATGGATCACCCATACATACAAAATATTCGTATCGTACGGGTCTACAGCAATACCATTCATTTGTTGACTGGATGACATTTTATTTGTATAATCTTTTAAAAACGTATCCTTTGGGGGGCGCCCTTTTGTATTGATTCTTTCAATTCGAAAACGCTCTATTGAGACATAGAAGGCTCGTAAATAGTCACTTTATTCCTGCCATTTTCTTTCGAGTGGTAAAGGGCAGCATCCGCGGCTTCTATCCATTGTTCGTGTTTATTAAATGACTCATCATAACTGGCGATACCAAGGCTGACCGTCAATTTAATTTCTTTTTTGTCATAATAAATCACTGAATTTTCAATCATACAGCGTAACCTTTCCGCGAATATCATGGCTCCCTCTGCGTCGGTGTCCAACACTGTATTATTTGCCAACCCTATGATGTGGAAAAGGGGGCTGGCACGTTTAATCCAGCCACCTTTTTGCGCGCATTGGGGCCTGAACCTTGGCGTGCGGCATATGTGGAACCCTGCCGTCGTCCCACGGATGGACGCTATGGTGAAAATCCCAACCGGCTGCAACATTACTACCAATATCAGGTGGTGATGAAACCTTGCCCTGACAATGTTCAAGCGTTGTATTTAGAGAGCCTGGCTGCTCTCGGTATTGATCCTCGAAAGCATGATATTCAATTTGGGGCGTCATTTGTTGCTGGTCATTCATTCACGGGGCCGAACCACAACGCCGAAAACCATACCATACCACACCATGCCCCGCTCCACACCCGCGACACCACACGGTTAACATACAAGAGGCCACGACCGTACCCGCTCGCCAAAGGTGAACCCCCCCTCCCCCCCAATTCCTCTCCCCATTTCTAGGCAGACCCCGGAGGTGGGAAGTTTCCTCCGTCCCACTGCTGTTGCTTGTTCACATCTGGTGTTAACAGCACATCAAATGAGGTCACAGCCTTCAATCGGCCTATTCCCATTTCAAACTATTCAAATTAGTCGTTATTTATTTTAGGTATATATTTTCTTCAAAATTGAGGAGTATATAAAATACATAAGTGAAATTACAAAAGAAAAATGAAAAATAAGATATGCTAACTAAATACATCATAGATGAGCTTGAGGCTAAGTGTTGTGCTATACCACATCAGTTCGGCTTTCAGCGTGGATTCAGTTGTCATGAGGCACTTTCTACTGCGGATAACTTGCTCATTGAATCCGATGATTCAGGTCTTCCCTGTTTCTTATCGGTCGCGCCAAGCGCCCGCATCGCGGCGACGGTGTTTTCCAGCACGCCCGCAAGCGCGCCCTTCCAGCCCGCATGGGCGGCGCCGATCACGCGCGCGCGGGCGTCATGGAACAGCACCGGCGCGCAATCGGCGGTCAGGATCCCGAGCGCGATTCCGGGCGTCGCGGTGGCCATCGCATCCGCCTTCGGGGCCTGTTCGCGGTCGAACGGCGCGTCGATCACCGCAACATCCGGGGAATGATGCTGATACGCGGTCACGACGGGGGCGCCCAGAACCTGTTTTCTCAATGGCCCAGTATACATCTTCCATGGGAATTGATGTGTCACCAAAGGTGATGTTGTCCAACATGGTACCTTCAAAAGGGTATTCTTCAGTAAGGGATTGCCCCAAATAGGTTCTATAGTTATTAAGAAATATGCCCTTTAAATCAACATTGTTCACGTAAATTTTGCCTTCTGCGGGTTCTAAGATGCCTGCAATCAATCGAAGTAAGGTGGAGCGGCCAGACCCACTGGGGCCTTTTAGCAAAATAGAGCATTTTGGGGTGATGGTGAAGGGAATCCGTTCCCCTCGGTCCCCGCGTAGTACTCGTGGATGACCGGGCCCCACCACTCGAGCATCTGCTCCTTCACGGCGATCGGGCAGGGCGCCGCCGCGTGGATCGCGAACTCGAGACTGCTCACGTCGTAGCGGTTGCGGACCTCCTCGGGCAGCTTGAGCATGCGCACGAACATCGTCGGTACCCACTGGCTGTGGGTGACGCGATACTTCTCGATCGCGGCGAGGGCGCCCTCGGCGTCGAAGCGCTCCATCACGACGACGGTCGCGCCCATGCGCTGTGATATTTAAATTATCCGCATCGGGACCACTCGGCGCAAAATCGAGATCAGCACCGGCTTCGACACAAGCTTCAATCACATCAAGATCACAGATTTCCGAAGCGAGTAAAAACGGTGTTGATCCTAATTTAGTTACAGCATTCGGATCAGCACCATATTTCAAAAGTAATTTCACCACCTCGAATCGTCGAGATTTCATCGCAGCATACAATGGCGTCCAGCCCGTGATATTCAGATCATCAGCTAATTTACCAAATGGTGCAACATGAGTTTCTGCACCTAAGTGAAATGATTATGATGATGACTAGACATATTAATTAGATCAAAGGTTATGATTTTAAGATTAAATACGGGGTTTATAACAAAAAAAAAAGATACTACCACTTAACTGCCCTTAGGCTTTCGCTTGTTCGAAATACATCAACCCCTTAAACATACATAATATCGAAAGGCACTCAAACTGTTAAAAGCTTAATGAAACTCAAACTTTAAAATAAAATAGAGGTAATAATTTATGCGCCACCATAAAAGTGTTCGCCCTCAAACATCCATCAAAACTTCTTAAAGAGATACGGAGCCCGTTGATGCCACGTTGCTATTCGGCATTGTTCCTGTTGATTCTTCCGGCATTGATCGCCGCCGGCCCGGCGCGCGGCTATTACCGTTTTCCGGCGATCCACGAGAACACGCTCGTGTTTACGGCGGAAGGGGATTTGTGGAAGGTCGGCGTGGCGGGGGGAACGGCCACCCGCCTGACCACGCATCTGGGGCAGGAAACTCATCCGGCGATATCCGTCGACGGCAAAACGATCGCGTTTTCCGCCGAGTATGAAGGGTCGAACTTTGGCCTGCTTTCCATAATTCTCATTTGTAGTTTCCATAACTGTGTAAGTAAAGTATTATATTTCCATCATATTTTGGTGTATCAAACAGTTCGTGGTCCCCCTCTCACGAGGCCCCTTCTCACGCACATTTTTCTCCAAAGCCACCGGATCAAAATTTTGAGATAGCCATTCTGTCCAGCTTAGTCGAAAACCTAATAACTATTACTTTGGGGATGACTAAATCCACCATAGTTCCTAGGGGAGGGGCGGCAAGTTACAAACTTTGACCGTTGTTTACATGTCGGGAACTACGACGCACTGGAATTTCGCGGCATGGTAAATACGCCCATCGGCGACAGCGGACACGCGGTGCGCATCGCCGCATACAATGTCGACCGCGACGGATACGACGAGAACAAGACGTTAAATGAGGAAGTGAACAACGCCGACCGCTGGGGCGCCAAGGCACGCGCCCTCTTTAACCTGGGGGACTATGGCGAAATTGTCACCACGCTCGACTACGCGGAGGAAAACAGCGACTGTTGTGCGCCGGATGTCATCGACTACGAGGGCAATGGTTCTACGGCGAAGGGTGGTCGGCCCGCGCCGGCGACCAGGACCTGGAGGTGGAGCCGGCCAACGTCGCCCTGCGGGCCGTGCGGCTCCCGGCGGGGTTCGGCGGCCAGGTGGAGCTGACCTACACGGCCCCCGGCACCCGCGCCGGCCCCGTCGTGTCGCTCCTGTTCACCCTGCTCTTCGCGGGGCTGGTGCTGCGCCGGCGCCAGACCGCGTAGAATCGCCTGCATGAGCACTGAAGCCCTCGACGCCACCCGCCGGCTCCTCGCCTACATCGACGCCTCGGGGGCCCGGACGCCACGCATTGCCTGACGATAATGGACCAACAGTTTAAATATATCTATTGGTATTATGAAGACGCTGAAAATAATATGTCGGCGGTAGAAGAATTATTCGATATTCAGGAAGATCCTTATGAAATGATCAATCTGATCAATAAACCCGAATATGAATCTCAATTGTCCAAAATGAGAAGGCTTTACGACCAGCAATTACAGCATTGGAAAACCGAAGGCGTTATGTATAACGGTTACGCCAAGTACAGAACCCTTTTCGACAGAAAGGTCCCCCGCGTGATAAGAGGTCACCGGCACCTCGGACGTCCCGACGAGGAACAGCTCGTCGCGCTCGCAAGCGTAGGCCTGTTCCTCACCGCCTGGGAAATACGCCGTTCCTTCGAGCGCCTCACGACGGACGAGCGTCGGCACGATCATGGGCGAGAAGCCCTTCGAGACGAGCTGGTTCAGCGCGAGCTGCAGGACTCCGAGCTCGAGGAGCGCCCCCTCGTTCTTCAGGATGTAGGTCCGCGAACCGGCGATCCGCGCGGCGCGAGGGATGTCGATCAGATCGATCGAATGAGTCCACTACGAAGTTTATACGACCATACCTTCCATATAAACCTTATTTCTAATAATGGGCAACTAGTATAACCTATAGCCCTTGCCCCAAGGGCCTGTGCTTAATGTATTTTAGGCTTTTGAGCTCGATTTTGAATTTAAATTGAACTATTTGCCTCCTTAGGAACCCCAGTGCCAGCGAGCAGCATCACCAATTCAAGGGAACAGTGTCTGGAGTTACCAATTCATGATAATTTTTTGGGGAAGGGCAACTGTACAATTTAAAATCCCTGCATGGCCCTGCCCTGCTATGCCGACGAAGGCCGCAGCCTGCAGGCCCTGATTGACGAAGAACTGAGTCGCGCCGGTTTGCAGATGACAACGGATGCGCGGGCGGTGCTTGTTGGCAATCTAGGCGGTGACCGCCTGGCCAGCCGTGGTGAGATCCAAAAGCTGATGCTCTATTGCCACGGGCGTGAGCGCATCGAAGAAGAAGACGTGCGGGCGGTGACGGGTGACGCATCGGCGCTGTCGGTCGATGAGGCCGTCGATTGTGTGCTCTCCGGCAATGTCTGAAATTTATGTCTGGTGTCTGAATCAAACGTGAGACCCATTATTTCTTATGGTAAAAGAACGACACGTTACTCGACAGAGTCCACAAGTAATTGATGATGTTATGTTCTTAGAAATACGTTCTAGGCAATCAACATATTGTTTCTGAGATGCTAGCCCACTAATATTAATCGTCACCATATCGTAACAAGTTAATTGTGCAATCGATTTCTCCATTGGAATTAGATATATAGTAGATACTATAAGTGATTTGTTTCCGGGCACCTTTTCTTGCATCAGGCACGCTTCCTAAAGGGGGCAGGGGTATGTCTTGCTTTACCGATTCTGAATGAGCATGGCTCGGCGTTTGGCGGCGAACCGAATGCGGCGGACCGTCGGCGCATGCTGCTGATTTCGAATAATCTCGGAGTCCTGCCGGAACCTTTTTTCCCGGTCGATGCGGGAACGGACTACGCACTCTCTCCGTATTTGGAGCGGTTGGCTGCATACCGGAATGAGTTCACCGTTTTCAGTGGTCTGTCGCATCCGGTCGTGGCGGGTGGACATTCCACTGAGAATTGTTGGTTATCAAAGTCACCTTTATCTTCGTCAGTTTACAATAGAGTAACATTCTATGGTCCCAACGGTCAATTCTTCTACAACAGAAGCACAAGCCAGGCAAATAACTTTAAACAAAACAACGTTTATGCACATCAGCCAAAAGCTAGCTTATACAGACTTCTTTTTAAAAACATCCTTGATTGTGGAAGCTAAATCTGGAAGAGAACTTGCAACACTTTTACTTCTTTTTTCAACACTAGGAGTATCTGTCCTAAGAAATGCTGGTAACATTTTAGAAACATTGGTCAGCATCCGTCGCAGTTTTACATCGATCTTTGGCGCACCATTTCTAGCGGCCGTGTTTGGCATGGCACTATCTGTAATCGTGCTAGAGACGGCAGCTATTACTGGGTTAACTCTACCATCACCCCTTATCTGGATGACCAAGGTAAGGTGTATAAATATGTCTCTGTCCGCACCGATGTGACGGCCTTACAGCAGAGTGAAGAGCGTCTAAACCGCGGTCAACAGATTGCTAACATCGCCACCTGGGATTGGAATATTAAAAGTGGTGAGCTGCTCGGCTTGTTCAAATGCATATTCCACACTCCTCGCACAAGTCACATCACATTGAACCGCAAATACTCGCTCAGAATTTTTAGAAATTGCGTCGCATGCTTGTTGATTACGCTGTTGATCTCGCGCTGCGATAATCACTTTTGCACCGAATTGATGGAGCCCTTTTGCCAATGCGAATCCGATGCCACGATTTCCTCCCGTGACCACGACCGCTTTATCACTCAGATCAAATAGTTTCATTTCCTTGGACCTTTTTAACCAAAACTAATGCTATTAGTTCATAGATGACGATTCGATCGTTGCCGGTATCGGCACGGTCAAAGGGGTCCGGCTGGTTGCCTGCGTGCACGAGTTCTCCTTTATCGGCGGGTCGTTGGGTGTGGCCGCCGGTGAGGCGATCATCAAGGCCTTTGAAGTGGCTGTCGAAAACCGCTGCCCGCTGGTGATGTTTCCGTCTTCGGGCGGGGCGCGCATGCAGGAAGGCATCCTGTCCCTGATGCAGCTGCCACGCACCACCGTCGCTGTGGAGATGCTGAAGGAAGCGGGCCTTCCCTATATCGTCGTTCTGGCCGTGTTCCTCGCCGCACATTCCGACGTGTTCGATCCGTTCAACGACTACAAGGTGTCCGGCTACAACCCGGTTCAGATCCCTTACGTCGACAACGGCTTTGCCGTGATCACCAAGGAAAACGCCGACAGCTTCGACCTCAACGCCTACATGGAAGGCCGCGACCCGAGCTGATGAACAAACCGGGGCTCCTTTGGAGCCCCGTGTGATACGGCGGGCTGCCTGCAATCGATGCAGCAGATCAGGCAGCCCGTTCTTTCTCCGGAATTGCGAGCAAATCTTGATTGTAGTCCAAAAATAAGGTCAAATGACATATCTTTTCGAGAGTTGAAAAATTAAAAAAAAAATGACTGTAGATTACCTGAGAAAATCCAAAGTACAATTTTACCACAATTTAAAAAGGTAGATATAGCTTGAGAGGTCCACAAAATAGGCTAAAAGTCTTTTGCCCAGAAGTGGAATTGGATTCTGTCTATAAACCAATTTCATCATAATCAAATCAGGTAATAATCACGAACAAATCAGGCATTCAGGTAATAATTTATAGCTATTGAATAGATTCCTCCCTCTTGCACCCAACTGTGAGTATTATTTGATTTCATTTCATTCTACTTTATATTTTTTCTTTCCCTTCCATAGCTTTGTATTCTTTAAAGGGGTAGGGATTCTGGTATCTGTTCAAAAGAGCACGTATTACTGTAAAATATTAATAAAAATAATTGATAAGTAAGAGTTAGATATCACTGGAATCGGCAGAAACGCAATTATTTTATATATAGTCTACGGTTCTTTAATAAATACGCTGGTTTAGAAAAACCGATTACGAAATATCAAACTACTTTTAAAAGGGAAGCAGCTCTGAATTTCCAATAAATAGGAATTTTTCAAATGTGTTTGACTGAAATGTAATAAGAACATTTTCATTATAGTGTTCAGTTCAGAGGGAAACATAAAGTAAACTGGTGCCTAAACAACTGAAGTGTTCAGGCAGAGGGGGTTTTAGTTGGAGGGGGCACTTGCCTCGGGAGCACAAATTCTAGGGACGCAAAATTTCAAGTAAATAGTCTAACAGTTATTATCATTTCGGAATTTTTGAATTTTTATTTTTATTAAAATACAATAGGGGGCTTTCCCCTCCTCAACGCCTCATTCTTTACGCTAAAGTTTTCATTGTTTTAAAAAGTAGAGTATGGACAAAGAGTCAAACTATAGTGTAATGGGTGAGGCGTTGAGGAGAAAACAGCCCTTTTCATATTCGGGTTAATTTCTGTTCATTTTAAGTTTTAGCGTTGTTCCTTATTTTCAGTTACGCAAAAGTTTTGTTTTAATTTAAAAAGAAAACCCCATTGCTTATTGTTTACGCATAGCATTTATTATTGGGAAGTAAACAAGCATTTTTCGGGGTAGCATGAGAATGCCATAACACAGAAAAAGACCTAAAACAAATAAACAGCAACACAAAAAAAAAATGCAACACGTGCTGCTTCATGGTCAATAAATTAAAATGAGTCAAAAATGTTGATATTAGTCAAGAATCTATTTTTATGATTAAAATAGTGGGCGTGTATGTTGAAATGTTGAAAAATGTTAAAATACAGAACAAAATAAGGAACACATTATTTGCAATATCTCTCGGTACTAGAGGCTGGGTATGTCATTAAATGTGGACCATTATTTTTTGTTTGGCTCCTTACATTCATTTTAAAAGACTCGTTTTTTTATTTAAGTTGATGTAAAAATGCCAATTTTTTAAAGTGTTTATTCATGTCAAAATTTTAGATAAATTTGTAAGAAATAAGTAACTCCTCTATTTGGTTATCCATCTGAAAGCCACCTTTTAAAGCCCCTTGTGGCAAAAGAAGTTTTTAAGACTTTTCCCAATCTAATAAGCATAGTTCATACATCGGAAAAAAACATATTTTTAAACTTTTTTTTCCTTGATTCATATAAATTACTTGAATCTCTTCTTTTCCGGTGTTTGAAAATTACCCTCGTTTAAGATCCTTGGTTATTTTTAATTCGTTGTATTTTCTCGTTTTTTGTCAAAGGACGACAGTAAACCAATAGAATTACAAAATAAAAGGACTAACCTAAAACTTCTTTATCGTTGGACGTAATGAGGTACTTTAGACCATGTAAATACTGCTCTATTTGCGAGACGAGTGGGAGAGGATCCTTGTAACTACATAGATTCGACAAGGTAAAGGCAATATTCCTCAAAAGTGATATCTGAAAATAAAACCATATCTCCGTAGAGGAAGACCGCCTGAAGGACGAACTCGAGCGCCTGCAGACCCAGCTCGCAGCCGCGCAGCAGGAGGCTGAGAGCCAGAAGGTCAGCCGGGTGGAGGCGGAGACCCAGGTCAAGCGCCTGCTCTCCGATCTCGCCTCGCAAAGCGACTGACGCCCGGACCTCAGCCCCCGCGCACGGGCGGTGGAAACGCTGGTTACGACCTGCAAGACCGATTGTGGGAGGAGGCCACCGAGACCCCCAATCTTCCACGGAGGGTCAAGCACTTGCGGCGTTTTGACCGCATTGGTGAAATCCAGCTGACTGACTTCCGGGGCCAGTTTCAAGTTAATCAGGCCATTGTCCATTACAGTTGGAGTAAACTTCAGCCCGACACCGAATTCCTTGAACTCGATTTCGATGCCGTCATCACCATGCTCTACCGGAATGGGAAATTCTCCCCCTGCAAGAAAGCTTGCTGTATCGCCAGAAAGTGCGACGAGATTTGGTTCTGCCAGCCTTCGTGCAAGACCGCGATCTTCAAGTGCCTGAATGGCAATATCGACATTGGTGCCGCTTGTTTCTCCATTTATTGGTAAATAATTAAAAACAACATATTTTCTCAATAAGAAATAATTTTTCTTTGAATTAGCTTTGGCTTTTTTCCCCATAATTCTGTCACTCAATGAAATAGTTCTGGGAAGAAATCCAAGCACGCTTCAGAAACAATTTGATTAATGACGAGTTATTTGGTTAGATGGTGTGCAAAGCCTCAGAATTCTAGGAAAAGATTGTTTGTATTTGGATTTTTCATTTGCCATAAAGATTTATCCATTTATTTGTAAATAATTTTATTAAACTGTCATTCATCTGCAATATGTGAACAATCAATCTTCATTTTTTTTTTCTTACAGGGCAAGAAAGTAAAATCGAACTATACTTCCTCGTGAAGTTTATTGCATGATATACGGTTGGTCAAAACATCACTGAGGACTATCCTCAGACAATTCCTCTTGTATTACATATTTTTTGTTAATATTACCATTCAGGTAAGTGAATTTTTCACTTACGTAAGTGAATTTATATTCTTGTTACTTGGTATTAGGAATGGATCCAGGGGGTGGTTTTGGGGGAAGGCACCTTTCACGCCTAAAACTAAAGCCTTTTGTAGAATACAAAATGAATCAAATATAAAATTACTCAACCCCACTGTCAAAAATCAAAACCGTATATGTAGTTTACAATTATTGGAAACATAAAGTGATTGCAAAACAGTGGTTATTTCAAGATTTGTTCCAAACATGTCAGCACCCTTACAATTGTTTAACAAGGCCATATTTGTTCAGGGGCATAGTAATAACACAATAGAACATACACATAAGATTCCGCTCCTCATACTGTAAGTAAGGAGCAACCCGGCTGATGACAGCTGTTTTTGAGTTTTTATGTAGTAAGTGCTCAGATTAAAACACGAAAATTAAAGCGTGTGTGTACGGAAACGAAGTTAAACCTGCTTAAAATTTAATTTTCAAAAATTTTGATGTTTTGAAGTTTTAGCCTACCAGACCTTTTAAATTTCTTGTGTAAGAAGTGTATGAGTGAAGAAAAAATTTAAAGACAGAATCATTCTCCATAACCATAATTAACCATAACCATTATAGAAAAATGTTATGCTAGCATCTAGTTAGGATTTAAGCAAGGATTTATTGGATGTTGCCACGAGAAACTTATATTAGAAGTTATTTGCAAGATAAGCACCCAAATATAGTATAAACCAGAAATGAAAAGTAATTACATTGACAGTTTATTTTTGTAGAAACCCCATTTTGTCAGATTATTTACACGGGTACCTTAACACGACCATACATACAAGAACAATGAGCCGCTGTTCACATCCGCTCGAGGTGGATAGGTGTCGGAGAAGAAGCCGGCCGCACGTGTGGGTGGCCGTGGAAGGTCGAACTGCGGCTGCTGTTTGGAATGATAGTCCCAGGATAATTTTTCACAGTTGAAAAAAGTTTGGAAAGATATCAAGAAATGTCTGCAAACGCAGATTACAATATTGGAAGCTAAATTGATGACAGGGTTAAGCATAGTTTTGAAGTATAGGTGCTCCTAAAAACTGGATGATTTTAAAAATATTTTCCAGAGAAATTGCTAACAGATTGTGTTGTGTACCTAACTGACTGACTATATTTCAAACAGTAGGCCATTCAAAAGTGTTGTTCAATTCTGCTTTCTAGAATTATAATGAGAGAAAGGATGTTCTGTTCGTCTTAAGTTTTAATGTCGCTCCGTACTTGCAGTTAAAAGAAACTGTTTTTCTTTTTTTAATTTCTGAATGTTTTTCAATCAATGCATGTTTTGATTTTGGTTCACTGCACATGAATAATTAAAACGAAATTTGTATATTAATTTTTGCTAAATGACTTTCTCATAGTTTTGATTGAACGATTTTGATAAAAAGGGGTGGGGGAGGAGGCCTAGTTGCCCTCCAGTTTTTGGTTGCTTAAAAATGCAACTAGATTTTTTTTTTAACGTTTTTGGAGCCATGTGTCGTCCGACCGCGCGTAGCGGGCCAGGACCGTGCGTTGAACGGTCGTCGCCGGCCCCGCGGCCGGACGTACTGTCACCACGACACGCAGCAGCGCCTCCCCCTCCGCGGCGTCGACCGCGACGATGCTGACGACCTCGGGGCGCCAGGTCACCGACGACGTCCCCTCGGGCGGGGGCCGATCGAGCTGGGCCCCGTAGCTGTCGGTGAACTCGTCGGCGACCCGCTCCCGCGCCCGCGTCCGGTCCTGCTGCCAGCGGTCCGCATCGACCGTACCTTCTTCACATGAAGTACAGTCATGTAATTGTTGTTGTGAAGAGCGTGATTATTATGCATATAACTGGACACCAGAAGAGAGACCAGTCGGGAATCTTAAGGACTATGTTAGTTCTTTGAAAGATCATAAGTGTAAATTTAAGGAAGTTTTAACAACAGATTTTGATGAACCGTGTGTGTTAGAATTGTCTTCTAAGGTATTGTCAAGCAATCTTTCAATTGCTGCTAGATATCCGGATTCCCCTCCTTTATCAAAATATGTAGATGCTGTTGATGACGAGAGCAGGATTTTCAAGCATTATTAAAACAAAAAACATTGAAAAAAATAAATATGAAAAAGCTTTTTCAACTGGAAGTAAGGAGCAGCATTAAAACTTAAAACGAACAGAAATTATTACGCATGTGAGGGGCTCACCTTCTCCTAATACCTCGTTCTTTAGGCTAAAGTATTTTTAGTAGTTTCAACTATTTATTCTACGGCTTATGTGAGTCAGGGGTCATTCTTAATGAATCGGGACAAAATTTAAGCTTTAGTGTAAAGAGCGAGGTACTGACGAGGTTACGGGTGAAGAAATTCGCCGTGCAGGTTTTAACAGCATTCCAGAGGCTTTGAGAATGGCTCCTGGAATTCAGGTAGCGCAAAAAACGTCCAATGTATGGGCCATTTCTTCGCGCGGTTTAAATGGCGAATTTTCAAATAAACTCCTGATTCTGATTAATGGAAGATCCGTATACAACACAGTTTTTGCTGGGGTTTTTTGGGATATGAAAGATGTGGTTATGGAGGATATTAAAAGAATTGAAGTCATTCGTGGACCTGGCGCGACCTTATGGGGAGCCTGTCATCGACGACAAGGGAAAGAAGGGCAATGCCAACCAGGCGGTGATCTCCGCACTGATCGAAAAGGACATGCTGTTCGCCCGTGGGCGGCTGAAGCACACCTACCCGCATTCCTGGCGGTCGAAGAAACCGGTGATCTTCCGCAACACGCCGCAATGGTTTGTCCATATGGACAAGATGATCGATGATCGTGTCCACGAACTGCGGCAAGAACTTCAAGATGTAGTCAATCAATTTGGCCACGATTCTGATGAGTTCCGAACGAAGTACAGAGAGATTCCAAAACTGCTAATTCAACCAGGCAAATAATCCAGGGCGAGATCATGAATGCTCGTTTGGTGGCCATGGTTTCTGAAACCTAACACTCGTCATTTCAAACGATAGCGTCAGAATTTTACAGCTGTATCACATGGACAGTGCAGTACTCTGATAAGATTTTTCTTAGGGGCGCAGCCGCTCACCTTGAGGCGCAGTCGGCGCCCCGACAATAATTTCAATAAGATAACCGTGACTGCATCTTCCAGAGGTTTCAAACATTCAACTTGCAAATCTCCAGGTTTTGCTAAAACCGTGATTCGGTATTAATTGCTTGCAATAGTTCAACCTTGTGCAAAGTCGACCAGTGTTTGCGCTAGATGAAATTATTTTCAATAGATACATACTTAAAATCATGTTATTATTATGGGAAAAAAATAAAGCAATATTATTTTGTAACACATCGAAAATTTTATAGGTTCGTTTTAGTGGTGTCAAGTCGCAAAAATTTGGGGAGAGGGGACAAGATGTGTTTGTTTTTATGGCACTTGATATTAACCAAGGGACACATAGCGATCGCAAATTCTGGTCTATTAATAGTTAGCACTAACTGTCATGGATGTTAGAAGAAGAATACCTGTTAACCCTCAAGATGTTAAAAATGATCCTGGACAAATTTGGGAAATCGAAACTGACCAAGATGATAGAGTTGCACTAGATAGTGATGCTGCCCAGGATGTGGAAATACACGATGAATCAGTAGACGACAAATCAAGAAAAGGGGCAAATAGTGATCTGTCAAAAACAATTCCAAGTGGTACAAAAAAAACCCCAGATTTTCTTCTAGTTTATCTATCAGTATTGCCATTGTTCATTGCGTTGGTCATTGAAGTGATCGACTTTGCGATTCCGCGCCCGCAAATGAGTGTTGCTGCTATGCCGAAAACAACCGCTGCCACCAACGCGACAAACAACCAGATTAACATCGAGCGCTCCAACATGTCGGTTCTGTGCACCGATGCGAGGGTTTTTTCCTCGACAAGCTTCACTAAATCTTCGATCTTGTGATCAACCTCATCTTGGATGTTTTCCAAGTTGGCAACTTCATTCAGTGCATTTTGATCGGCAGCAGCAATTAATTTAAAAAAGGATGCACATACTCGCCATCGACGAACCACAGGCAGTGCGCGCCGCGCGAATGCGGTCCGGCCGTCGAGTAGTGGCTGATCGACTTTGGATTGCGCGGGTCGCTGACATCGAACAATTCGAAGCCCGCGGGCTCCAGGCCAAGCTCGTAAACCTGGTAAGCGACGGCCAGGATGTCGCCGGTGACCTCCAGTGAATTCGATCGCATGTTCGAATGCGGCAGCTCGGTCTGGCAGATCACCTGGGGGTTACGCGGATCGCTGACATCGACACCCGTGAAATTCCTCTTGCGCGTCGCCGGGCAGATAACCCAGTTCCTGCCCGCCGACCGCAAACAGCGGGCGGAACACAATAATCTTTCGCTGTTGTTGGCGCTCGAGGACTGATTCGAGTCCCGCGCACAGCGCCAGAGCGGACTTCCCCGTACCGGCCCGGCCCCCCAACGAAACGATTCCCACCTCGGGATCCATCAGCAGGTCGATCGCGATTCGTTGCTCTGCCGAGCGCCCGTGCAGCCCGAAAACCTCGCGGTCGCCACGGACGAGCTTGAACTCGCCATCACCGGTGGCCGCTGAGCTGCTGTATCTGACGACGGTCGATGCGGAGCCGCGCGTCGTGCTGGGGCTGCGCTTCGTTAATCCGGACAGCGGTGCCGAGCGCGCGATTTCCGCGTTTCTCGGCGAGCAGATGTCAGACGGAACGCAGACGCTGAGCTGAAAGCGACGGCCGGTCAGTCTTTTTTGAGTTGCGCCGCAATCTCGTCCAGCAGGCTCTGATTTCGATCTTCAACCGACGCGGCCTGCTGGGCCGCGCGCGCCTTGATCCGGTCCAGCATTTCTTTCTGACGGAGTAGAAATAAAGAGGTCTTGGCACTTTACACTCTCTGTGTATTGGTTGTGGGAGAGCAAATCAGCTGGGCCGCTTGCGGTCATCCTGTCATGAGTCATAATGCACACAAGAGGGGAAAAGTGTCAATCAGTCACAAAACCATTGGGATCAAAAGGTCCAAAGTACGTACTGTTTTTATGCAGAAGCGTCAGGAACCGGTCTTATCACCCACCCTTGGATCAACAAACGATAACAACCAGCTAAAAGTGACTCATTCTCTGACTATTCACTAGTCACTTGTCATACAAACTGTAGGTGGTTTACGGCCCCAAATGTAAAAATCAAATTGCAAGAATTGAATATAATTACCATAAAGATACGCTTCAAAGGTACTTGTATATTATACGCGACTCAAGTAAAACTCGAGAACAAGTGACAGAATAGATGGAAAATATATAAGTTGGGCTATATGTTTCCATATTAGGGGTGGGTGTGGGGTGGAGGTAAAGTATTTGAACAGGTTGAAGTTAGAAAACAAAATAATTGCACCTAAAACATCTAGCATGCACACCCGCTATGCCAGACTATATATTATATCTACTCTGTATGAAGAGAGAGTTGCATTCGACGTTGAGCTCATTATAGAGTAGTTCCAGTTTAGGGCAGATTTGTTTTCTAAAACACCGCGCCTACATTCATTGTACTGCTGTCATGAGCACTCCTATTCAATGTTTGCTCCGACAAAGTGCGAACGGGATCGCAACCAGTCGGGTTGTCGATCTGATTGACTTAAAAATCTCATCTATTATAAAAACGTATGTAGCTACTGCAGATGATGAAATCGAAGACTGGCCGTGTTTGGGTCAGAGATCTAAAGTTGTGGAGGGAGCTTTGAATGAAACTTTGCAATTTTTTCTTTTCTCCTATATGAAGATCAGAAAATGTAGAAGAAAGTTCTTGGGAAGTTTACCAAAAAAATTATTTTTAAACATTTTAAAATTAGTATGAACAAGAAACGAAAATGCTGTCCTGGCTTCTATAGTAAACTTATAAGAATGTTGAGAGCAAATGTGGAAATTGTGATTTCCTGATTTTCCGAAAATCATTTCGGAAGAGCTGAGCTCGAAATCCCAAATCACGATGTAAGTGACTTCAGCGTAAAGAGCGGGACGTTGAGGAGGGGACAGCCCCTTTCATATACGGAGTAACTTCTGTTCGTTTTAAGTTTTAATCTCGCTCCTTACTTTCAGTTAAAATAAACTTATTTTTTTATTTAATTTCTAAACGTTTTTGATTTAATGCATGGATTGATTTTGGCTCTCTGCACATGAATAATTAAAAGGAAATTTGCATATTAGCTTTTTTTGCTTAATGGTTTTCTTATAGTTTTGATCAGACGGTTTTGAGAGAAAAAGAGCGGGGGCTCTACCTCTTAGTAAATCCCTCAGTCATGCCGCTTTGTATCTAATATATTATTATTAGTTTAGCAGCCCAACATTTCCTTTTTTTGCAGAGCATAGAGAGCCAACTGTAGATAAGGCTAAAACAGCTATGAGTAGAGCAGTGATTAAACGTTTATTTACTCCAGTTTTTGTTAGTATAACATTAAATAACAAAGGAGTGCAACCTTTGTTAGATAGTGTTCTTGACTTCCCTTCTAACTTCCTAACTTGACTTTGTGCCTCAAAAGATCTTAGCTGTATTATCTTCGAAACAGACAATCTCGATATTGAATCAATAAGTGATGTGAGTGTGTCAGTTAAATTCACCTTTTAACCATCATCATCAATCTTTTGTTAACTGACTCGGTTCTAATACAACATTGAAACAAATGAAGACAGACGAACAACAAGAAAAATGCACATCGAAAAAAAAGAGGAGAAGAAGAAGAAGAAAAGTGTTTTTCAATTCAATGGCGTATGTGTAGAAGTAGAAGTCAGAAAGGTAGAGGAGAAAAAAAATAAAAAAATGAAACTTTTTTTCCTATATAAGTATAGTATAACGCAAGCGTGTAATGCCTATCACACGTAAGACAAAGGCAGCAATAATGTACGTCATTCAAAATTCATGTAAAAAATTATTTATTGGGCTGGGCGATGATCATAAATTTTGAAGATCAAAAGCAGGAAAAAAATAACAAAAATGCACGAAATTGCAACATGGTTATGAAAATCTCCAGATTTTTAGGGGCACGGGCAGAACCCCTCCTTCAAATTCGAAGTTGGTATGTGCCCAATTAGATGGGGCTATCTTCAACTTTAAACCTCGTCAAAACGCCGTACACGTCGGTACTACCATAATGAGAAGTCTCTGACAACGATACGTATACTAAATATCGAATCAATCATTTAAATAAATCCACTAAAAATCTTTTGAACAGCGTTTTATGAATATTAACGTAAAAGCTAGGGCATATTGAAACAAAAGAAAATAACAAGTTACCATTTGGAATGTAGTCAGGTATTTTTTCCACCAAATATATTTTTGGTACTGTGGACCCATAGCTGCTACCATGTAGTAGAAATACATAATAATGTGAACAAATGTGAATGCCCGGTCGGCATCGCGACTCAGCATCATTCGCTGACGGCGGGTCTCGTGCCCGAGGTCAAGTTCGAACGCGTCGCCCGCTATCACCGGGAGACGATCGAAGCGGCGCTCGACCTGATCGCCGCGGCGGGCATGCACTCGGTCACCGAACTCCGGCCGTGGCACATCATGCGCCGCATCTCGTCGTTCGACGTGCGGCACTACGGCGAGCTGGTCGAGTTCCTCGAGGAGGGCGCGCTGCTCCGCGATCCGCGGCCCGCCGGCTTCGCGCGCGCGTGTCTTATCGTCAAGCTCCTTAATTTTCTAACATAATTTTTCTGGTTTCTGACTTTTCCGTAAGTTGAAAATGTATAAATTAAAGACCCGATTTCATCTCAAAGAAGGTACTATGAAGAAGGCGACGAAGCTACGACGCGCCATCTTTAAAAGAAACTATTTTGGCCTTGCTATTGGTAAAACCATTGATGGGAATGAGTGACACATCAAAAAATTAAGCAACGAGAAAGAGGGTTTTAATTTCGACAAAGCAGTGAACAAGAAATAAAATATAAAACTAAACAATAAATTTTTTAAGGCTATAAGAATGTTAGACCGTTTTATCCAATTTAAAACATGCTGCTAATTTTAGTCATAATCCGTGTATACATTTATACCTTGAACCTTCATTTCTTGATTCATGGTCAGGCGTTTTCTAAATGAACATTTTTAAATCAGAGCTTTACTCTTTGTACCAAATTAAAGATAAAAAAGATCGCCTTTTATCTTTTTAGCAGAAATATTTTAAAAAAATAACAGATCGCCGTTTACATTTTTAAAGGAAGTGTTTTTAAATTCTCCCTTTGCAGCTCGTACGTGATATAGTCGGCGAGGGGTCGACCCTTCCAGTCGCCGTCGTTCCAAGTGTGGTTTGGGTCGACGACCTCGGAGGCGGCATGAACGCCGTGCGGCTGGTGGCGAGAAGCGGGGTCTGGGCGGTCCTGACCATTGTCGATCCGAAACAGGTAACGAGCCCCGGGTTCGACCTGCTCAACGACGGCGCCAAAGTACCCTCTGGGCAGAGGGTCTAACGGCACCACCCTCGAGTCGGGCTCCATGAGCACCAGATCTATTCGCTGCGCTTTGCAGGAACTCGGCAACTTCGCGGGCGCGCTCATGATGTTCCGGACCGAAGGGCGGTGCGGTCAGTTCCGCCTGCATGTGCGCCATCCGATCCTTCACCGTCACGGTGTGGCAGGGTTGGTCGGTCCGGGCCCCGTCGCCGGTGCCGTAGTATTTCGCGAACCACGGTGCCACGAGCTGCGATTTACCCTGGCCACCTGCTGTAGTCGTTCCAAGGGGCGCGTCAGCAGCATGACCGGTGCTGGCACCGAACTGACGGGCGATGAATGCAGCCACTGGCGTCGGGCTAATTCGGTAATTCGGAAAAATTAGAAAAAATGAGATATTTTTAACTTACGAACGGGTAATTTGATCCTAATGAAATTTGATATTTAGAAGGACCTCGTAACTCATATTTCTTATTTCAAATTATGACCAGATCCAGTGTCATTAGGGGCAGTTGGGAGGGGGGAGGACGAGATATGTTGGAAAACGCTTAGAGTGGAGAGATCGGGATGAAAATTGGTGGGAAGAATAATCACAAGTCCTAGATACGCGATTGACATAACTGGAACGGATCCACTCGCACACCGTCGAGATACAGGTTTCGCTGTTCCAGACTCGGATTGACGACGAAGGATGAGAACTGGCTGCAATCAACGTTCGTCCTCTGCTCGTGACGCTGGCTGTCTTTGCACAGTCCGGCTGGTTGACGGCCGCAGCTGATTCGTATCGGATGACGATTGATGCCGATGTCGAACGAAGCGAGCTCGCCGGAGAAATGACGCTGGTGTATGCCAATCGCGGCAGGCAGTCCCTGAAAGATCTGAGGCTGCGACTGGACGTTAATCTGAGTTCCACAGGTTTGATCTATACAATTAGACAAGGTGTTCCAGCGCATAATTCTTGCATAATGAGTCAAGTCTTGCACAAAGTTCTTCAAAAGTTTTCTCTCCGCAGTCACAAGAGGCCATTTTCTTCAATTGTACAGTCCACTGTGAGATCATCAATTTGACTCTGATAAAGTTTACTTGGCATTTTCTCAAAGAAGTCTCTGCTCGAAGTCCTTTTTCTAGGAGGCTGTTCTGTCATGGTCTTCAGAAGTCCAACTGCTGCAATCTTCAAGTTGATTCGGAGGTTTGACACCTATCGTGGCAAGTCCTGCAACACTTGTACAGTTAGGGGATATAACGGCTCCGGGACCTTTACTCGCTATTTTTAGCTTTTTTGTGATTGCTGCGCTTTTATATCGCGATATGAAAAGCGGTGTACTTATCAGTATTTTATTAGTCACTGCCATTGCGCTAGGTTTAGATTTAGTTGAATACCAAGGCGTTATGTCTTTGCCTCCGTCAATCGCACCGACCTTTATGCAACTTGATTTTGCCGCTGCGTTTGAAATTTCAATGTTAACGGTTGTTTTTGCATCCATATGAAGTTTAGGTGTTGATTCTATAAAATATTAATTAATGTAGTTTAATGATTATTTTTTAGATAATTCGCTATTTTTGTAAATGACACACCTAATTTTAAAACTTATCAAGCATTTTCATTCATTAGGGAACAGAGGTCATCCAGTTCATGGTTTGCTATCAAAACTACATTCCTATCAAATCATAAAATCCAAACCCCAGCCAGTGACGTAATTTTCCCAAAATCCTGGAGGGAAGATGGCAAAATTGGAGCATTTTTTCCAATTAAGCGAAAATGACGTCAAGACAGGCAAGGTCAAGCTCAGTCAGGATTTTGGAGAGCGCGGACCGACCGTCAATGCCGCCATGCCGCTGGTGATCGGCGACAAATTGTTTGTATCAGCCGCTTATCGAATTGGCGGCCGAATGCTTTCGACTCATGATGGAAAAACCATTTGGGAGAACGATACATCGATGTCCAGTCAGTACACGACTTGTGTTGCACACCAGGGCTATCTCTTTGGTTGCAATGGTCGAGAAGACTTTGGCAACGGCTCGTTGCGGTGCGTCCGTGTCAGTGCATAGTGAAAACAATGCTGCCGACTTATACGATGGGCAGGATGCTCATGAACTGAAAGAGATGCTTCTCTGTACCGAAAACAGGTTGGTTGATAGCGGGGACTGTCTCGATAGAGCCGTCCATGTCTTTGCAGGTGGTGGTCACAGTGGCCTCCTCACCGAAAGTGGACGTTTGTATTTGTTTGGGTGGAATGAGAGCGGACAACTGGGCCGTCCACGCCAAAAGGAGAACAACAAGGAGACAAAAACATCGGCATCGACAGCTAGGTCTCCCCTTCCCTATGCTTTACTTAAAACCGGACACCATTTTCTGTTTTTCCATCTATAAGCCACTTAACTATGCATAAATTACAAGACTCATAGAAACTCATAGTGGAAAGTCGTAATTTTTGTGTGAATTTGAGACATTGATATTGGTTTGCCCTTTCCCCTTGCCAAAGATAAAATTTTAATTCCCTTGTCCAGTCCTCCCCCTTCTTTCCTCAAACAGAGCCAAAAAGTTTCAAATCTATCATCTAAGCTGCTCGTAGGATATTGCAAGCATACTTTTTCGAAGACGAGTGAAAGCGAGGCTCGACACACCGCCCGAATTTGTTTTGCCATCTCACCGCCGCGAGCTCGCGCGATCCCTCCCCCGTCTCAACCTTCTATTCCCGTTTTCCGCAGGTGGATCGCGCGGGCTCGTTGGCTTTCCTAGACTCTGACCATGTTTCGAACGACGGTGTGGTCTCAGCTCGAGGAGGCAGGAGGGCAGAGCTCCCAGGCGAGTGAGGCCTTCGTGCTGCGCTACCGTCCACCCCTCCTCGACTACCTGCGCCGCCGCGGCGTCCGCGAAGAAGACGGGTCATGAATGAGTCGATGTCTGGTCTGCAAGGAAGATGAGGTCGGAGGGATCAATGGCGAGGCGCACGGTGCTGCCGGTTTCAGGGGCAGTCCTGCCCGGGTGCTGAAGATAGAGAAGGCCGGCATCCGGAAGGACACCGCCCACGGCGAGACGGAAATGACCGCCGGAGAACGTGACGGTTTCCACTGTTCCCGACAAGGATCCTGTCTGGTCTAGCCGGACGTTTTCCGACCGTATGTAAGCTGTTTTGCCGGCGGCGCCAGCGGGAAGCTTCAACTGTATGAGAAAAAATCAGCGTGACAAAAGTATTAGTTGTTTAAGAGATATGCAGCTCGTTAATCCACCACTCAGTCTTTTACCCATCACATACAAATACTGGAATCTAAAAATACTACTAAGACCACATTGCATTCACAGCATCAAAAAGACATCATGTATATTTTCACGATTTGCATTCAACACAGTATATATGCCTACCGTCCCTGCCGAATCGATTAGGGAGGTTCAAAGGAACAACTCAGTTTCATCTTAAGAAACTTCTTTATTTCAAAATGTCATACAAAATCTCCAGATGAGAGGCTTTTGTCTATCTTAGATAGCAGGCTAAAGAAGGTAAGTTAAACTCAGAAAGGAATCAAGAGTCTTGATGATCCCCTGAAAATGAATTTTGAAATACCTGTTCCTATCTATGTTCCTATCTATCCCCTCAAGAGGGCACTGAGCTTTTATAATCTGTGTTATAGACCTAGCCTAGTAAGAAACCTTAAGAAATGTATGTAGGCTACTTAAGTGATGCATGAGGGTGATTTGAGCCACATGCTTTTGCTTAATCTTGATTTGTTCCGTCTTACCATCGATCGATCTTCGTCAATGGTTACCCAAAGATCTTCTAGTTCTATTAAATGAAAAATCAACAGGAAAACGATGTGAACATCTATTTCTTATTCATCCAATTGAAGGTCACATCGAAATGCTTCGAGAACTTGCACAACATTTACCCATTACTGTCTATGGTCTACAAGCAACACATGATGTACCCGAAACATCTATCGAAGATATGGCTGCATATTATATCAAAGTAAATCCATGAAAAATTCTTTTATTTCATCTAATGATTGATTAGTTGTAATATTCTGCGAATATCGTAACGTTAGTGTTGACCACTTTGATTATCATATTCACCCATTGAAGCGGAATTAATTGCGACAAGGACAAAATTTCAGTCTGTTCTTCTGAAAAACGTATATCAAGTCAAGTCGGGAGGGAATCTAAGTAATCAACTAGTAGAGGCTGCTTTTATTCCAATAATATTTTTCAGTGTCTTCTGGATGGTTTGCTCATACACTGCTTTCCTGTTTTTCTAGGAACTGATAAAATAATTGATAAAACATCAGCAGCCTGATTGACCATCATTGAAAACTACGAGGAAACATTTATGAATGTGAGTGTAATATAGCACCTCAGCCTTCTTTGCACTTTATTGCAATAAGGGCAAGTGGAATATTAGACAAGCAAATATATCACAGGTACTAATATATTTATTATCAAAAAGTGCCCAGCACAAGGCTCGTAGGTGAAACATAATGACAAAACGTAGTATGATGACCTTTCGGTGTATTCTACCACCATCCTCGAATCAATTAATTACAATGTATGAAACACGTTCGGTTAAGATAACATAAACTGCACTGCCAAAACCCATCGCGCTAGATGACTACAAATCGATTGATCATTTGCTTAAATACACACGTGAATATATTGGGAATGACTTAGTAGGATGGCATGAGACAATCATGTGGACAAAGGATCATTTAGGAAAACGTTGAGACGGGGTCGATGTCGACAAGTGTGCGGATGGCCCTTTGAGGATATTTCTCTAAGGTTTTTCGGATGGCGTCGGAGAGAACCTGGCTGCGTGCTCCTTTGAGCAAAAGTTTAAATCGAAACTGGTCCTTGATTTTTGCAAAGGAGCGACATTAAAAGTAAAAACAAACAGAAATTACTCGTGTATGAAAGGGGCTGTTCCCTCCACAATGCCCCGCTCTTTACGTTAAAGTTTGACTATTTCTCTCAATTCTACTTTCTAAAATAGTGAAAACTTTAGTGTAAAGAGCGGGGCGTTGAGGAGGGAACAGCCTGCAAAAAGTTCCACATTTTTGTAGACAGGAGCTTGAAACTTCTACAGTAGGGTTCTCTGATACGTTGAATGCGATGGTGTGATTTTGGTTAGGATTCTGTGACTTTTAGCTTAACTGAGATACAGTTGCAGGAGAAGACATAGAGGAAAATAAAAAAGTTTGGGATACCTTGGATGTGAAGGAAGATTTGTTTTATGAGAAAGAATTAGCGAGACAATACTAAAAGGATGAAAGAATAACAAGGCTCCAGGTGCTGATAGTGTGGTAAATGTGGTTCTTAAACAATGTGGCTCTGAGTCTAGAATTAAGTTACTGAAGATTATGAGTATGATTTTTGAAAAAAAAAGAAGTACCAAACGATTTTAAAATATCTATATTCAACCACTGTAGGCTTGATTCTGAAAAAAAATGACGAATTTTTAACTTACAAAGGAGTGATTGGATCTTCATGAAACTTAATATTTAGAAGGACCTCCTAACTCAGATCTCTTATTTTAAATCTCAAACAGATCAAGCATAATTGAAGGGGACAGTTGGGAGGACCGGAAATCGTAGAAAATACTTAAAGTGGTGAGATCTGGATGAAACTGGATGGGAAGAATAAAAACCTGTCTAAAATACGTGACTGACATGACTAGACCAGATCTGCTCTCTTTGGTCGAGTTTGGGGTTCTGTGCGCACTGGCTAGCTGGAGAGGGCCATGGTGTGATGTTGTTCTTTGTTATTCTGACCTACAAAAAGTAACAAAGTTATGTTGCCAAAAAGGAATGGTTGTAATATGAGTAGCCGCTGTTCGTTTTAACAACACTACCAAAGCGAGTTTTTTATATAAACATATCACTACTATAGCTGTGTTAAGAGAGGAGGAATGAGGAAAAGAGGGGAACCTGTGGTGCCGCCATGCCGCTTCCACACCCCCCCCCTCCCCCCCACCCACCCCCCACCACAACATTTGGCGAATCCGGTGGAAATACCGGTCGCCTGCGATTGGAACTACTCGATGGCGAAACGCGCAATTTGGAGAGTTTTATGGTCGCTGCCCGCATTCGCGAAGCGGTGGGGCCGGTGCAGGAAGCGCAAAATATTACCTACGGCCGCCAGGGGTTTTTCGGAAAGCCGGTTTCGCTAAGCCTGTTGGGAAATGACTTACAACAGCTAAACCGGGCGCGAGATTTATTAGTTGCGGAATTTGAAAATTTACCGACATTAAAAGATATTACCGACTCCAACCCATTAAAAATATTGGCCAAAAACTGTGTGGGAATATGGCGCACCACTCTTTTTTTTAAAGTGAGTTTTTTCTTGCTGCTAGAAAACTAATATTATTCTTAGTTATCTGCATTCGAATGGCCAGCTCAATTACATTTACGAAAGTGCAGTTGTATATAAGAAGGACAATATAAGAGTACGTATTATTGAGAGTATTTGGTTAGGTGCTAAACTTCTGTCTTATATCTAAGTTGTTATACTTTTACTATGTGTTTATATTAAAGGTTGAAATGTTTTTTCTTTGGCAGTGCCTAGAAAAATTTTTTTTAATCAATTTAGGGCATTACAGGCCATGCTGCAAATACTTCTATCAAAAATGTTTGAAATTAGGTTTAAATATTGTTGTTTTTTTTTCAACTAAATATTAGAAGCAAGTAATTTTTAGACTTTATCTAACTAAAAAAAAGAAGTTAGATTTGATCATATACACGATTTTGAACAAATAGGGTCGTAAAGAAAACAAGTTGGAAAATATATTTTCACTAAAATTAGTGATTGATGTGACATAGGCATACCAAGAAAATGCTCGATCCCGCAGGAGGCTGATATGATCATCTTCGGCGCGGCATCGTCGATGCGGGTTGCCAGCTCATTAGCGGCAAAACCGCCGAAAACAACCGAATGAACGGCGCCCAGCCGGGCCGAGGCCAACATGGCGAAGATCGCCTCGGGCACCATCGGCATGTAGATGACCACCCGATCGCCCTTGCCGACGCCGTGATCGCGCATGACCGATGCAAGCGCGCCCACCTCGGCCTGCAGGTCGCTGAACGAATGGAGTGCCGTCGCGCCGGTCACCGGGCTGCCATTTAGATTTACACTAATCTTTGGGATTTATCATTTTGGAGTCGTATTCCTTGCCATATCACAATGCAGGAGTGCCAATCCATGGAATTACGGAGGGGAGGGTAAGGATTTACTGGCACTTGATCTGTTATCCAGCACTTGAGAATTTGGATCTATAAGACCAGGCAATAACCAGTTTTTTGCTGTTTAAATACAGAGACAGTTAGCTTCAGTTCAGTCAAAAATTATATTGTAGTTATATTCTAATAAATATTTAGTTGGTATTTTGTTAGGCTTTGTGTTTTTTACCTGAAAGTAAGGAGCGACATTAAAACTTGAAACGAACAGAAATTACTCCGTATATGAAATGGGTTTTCCCCTCCGCAATCCCTCGGTCTTTACGCTAAAGTTTTTAATTGTTTTAAAAAAGAGTCAAACTTTAGCGTAAAGAGCGAGGGATTGCTCCCTCGCTCTTTTATAGTATTGCTTTTATATACCGCTTTTATAGTATTGCTTATAGTGATGCTTTTTTATAGTAATGCTAGAAAATCCTGAACCCTTTTCATTGAGTATCTCTTCCCCCTTCCGTTTTAAATTTGCTTAGTTCTGATTTAGAGCTTGACTCTACTTATTTAGATTTAATTGAAAAGAAAATGCCTCTTACAGGTGTTTCAGACAGGGAAAGCTTCTGATGTACGAGTAGTGGATGTGTTATTGATCGCAAGGAGTGAACTGGTATCATATACTGTTGATATCAGTACCTGACCTAGTCTGTACAAAGTTATTAATCATTCGTCGTTTTACTAGTCTCCTATCTCTGTGCACTTCTATCATAGAGCAACTCTTCTACATTTCCCATTAAGGGGGCATCGTGCCGCCCCCGGCCGGGTATTGGGATGCGATCCAGCCGATCCTGAGGAAACACGACATCCTGCTGATCGCCGACGAGGTTGTCACGGGATTCGGGCGGCTCGGCAGCATGTTCGGCAGCGCCCATTACGGCATCCGCCCCGACATCATCACCATCGCCAAGGGGCTGACCTCGGCCTATGCGCCGCTGTCGGGCTCCATCGTATCCGGGGAGATGTTCGCGGTGCTGATGAAGGGCAATGACGAATTCGGCCCGCTCGGGCATGGCTGGACTTTACCACAGCAATTCCAAAGAAAATATCACCAACCTCACGATCCGATTTCAGGCCATTTTCAAAGACACCCATCATTTTAAAAATCTCCGAAGATTTTGTTTTAAAGTGGCTACTAGCAGGAGTAGAACTCAAAATCGATCCTTTGCAGTTCGCTTTTCTTCGAGGACACAGCACAGCACATTATCAGGTCAGATTACTTCATGATATACTAGAGTGCCTAGAAAATCTTGAGGCCCTTGCTGAAATGATCATTTTTGATTTCGTGAATAGTTTTCAACTCTTGTTCCGTCTGAAAAATGTGTATTAACAAGAGCTAAAAAAGTAGCAGAAACCCTAACAATGACACCCCAGGATCCTTTCCACGAAGAGTTTAACAAGACAGTGAATGAGCTGCAGAAAAAATGCTCCAAAAAATCAGCAGCAGTTAAAGGACGCCTTTTCTTTGGCCATGAAAAGTATTATATTCAAAGAAACATGTAATATGATATATCTAATGATAGAAATTGGTTTTGCTGTGCAAGAAAAAATTTTGGGCAAGGAGAAGTAGTCGTCACCTGTGTGTTCGAATGCATCGGCAGCACGGACGTGATGCGCCAGGCGCTCGAATGCTGCCACAAAGGGTGGGGCGAGAGCACGATCATCGGGGTTGCAGGCGCGGGGCAGGAAATCTCGACCCGGCCGTTCCAATTGGTTACCGGCCGCGTTTGGCGCGGCACGGCATTCGGGGGCGCCAAGGGCCGGACAGATGTGCCGAAAATCGTGGATTGGTATATGGACGGCAAGATCAACATCGACGATCTGATCACGCACAAGCTCGCTTTGGAAGACATCAACGAAGGTTTGTCACGCTAATTTGTGTCCCACCGTGGGCGGCTTTCCACCGTTCGGTGCAATCCGGATCCGCGTCCATGGGGATGCAATGAAACCCCAAAATGTAAATGCCGCCGGGACGCAGCGAGTCCGCCACGGATTGCAGATGCGACACCGCGGAGTCTTCGTCCAGCATGTGGCGAAACGTGTTGAACGTGCAAAACGCCGCGTCGATCTGTGGCGAACAAACATGAGTCGTCATGTCGCCGTTGATCAGATCCGCCGACAATTTTCGACGTTGCAATCGACGGCAAATATCTAGACTATACTGCATATAATGACTTACCTTGGTTGCTTCGTTGTAATTCCAGTCACCTTTGCTCCAGAGATTTCCATTTATAGTAAGAGACAAAGGTAAAGGATTCGACTGGACCCCAAGTACCCTTAAGTCACTAATCACAGCACCTGTGTCGAAGTTACTTACTACAGTTTTGAACTCGAGTGTATTCTGGAAAAATAAAGAATCTTAGTTAGGTTGTATTTTGTTTTGATTTTTCCTCATAACTGCGGTCATCAAAAACATTCATAATCTTTAATAAGAATGAGATTGAAAAGTTGCAAGGTGCGTTTCTCTGCAGTACACCTTTTTGCGTTTACTCGGTGGGACAGATCGAGAACATGCAGTTTGAAAAAACGCTCCCAGAGCTCGATGCACTTCGCAAGCTTTGGAAGGAAAAGCTCGGATACGATTTTGAAGAGCAAGCGAAATGTGTGGCGGTCTGATTCGCCAGTGAAAAACGAGAATTCGTTTGGTTCATTGGCGTTTTGATTTTTCTTCGATCTCGATTGGTTGTTTTTAGCGAGGATTATGGTTGTATGGCGCCGGGGCAGTTGGTGGATGAATCAAGTTTGGCGACGCGGTTCGGTGTTTCGCGTTCTCCGGTTCGCGAGGCGCTGGTGCGGCTCGTTTCAGAGTCGCTTTTACAGACATTGCCAAACAAGGGAACGATTGTTGCGCCGTTGCGGGTAGAGGAATTTCCACAATACGTGGATGCGCTCGATATCCTTCAGCGCGCAGCCACGCGGCTGGCCGCAGAATTTCGAACGGAAGCGGATCTCGATCTAATCTGGAAGCATCAACATCGCTTTCATCACTATCAGCAGTAAACAGCGCATGGTCCTCAGAACCACTATTAGCAAGAGAACTTCTTTCTTGCACCTATGATCCTGTCTTGCTTCCTCATAATGGAGGAGGATCTTGTCTTGCCTCCTCATATTGCCAACCTCATGGATGGCAGTATGTCCAGGGGGATTCAAACACAGTAATTCAAACCTTGAACACAGTCGAAAATGCCCTTTATATTGCCCTTCAGATTTATATTGCCTTTGTATATTACCCCTCAGATTAGTTTACCCCTTTTGGATTTAAAAAGATAATAACCAATTTCCAAAATATCAATTGTAACTGCTTTATACGCTCAAGCAACAGTATAGTATATAAACATGAGATAGAAAGTGGTATAGCATAAACCAGGTTTTGAAAAAAATATCAGATGAAAAAAAGATATTTTTAATATGGAAAAAGATGAAACCAAAATGAACTTATGTCTAAGCATGTTTTTAAAATTACTACAACACGTACTAACACGTTTCCACAACACTTACAAGTTTAAAGCGTAAACGGCCTCATATTGCAATTTCTGCTGAATTTTGATCTGGGGGGAGAATTAAATAAGAAAGGAGTCTCAAGTAGACCTTTTATTTTATACAAACTCTTATGAATAGATTATTCCATTTTGGATGTGCAAATATAAAGCTCATGATACTTGAAATATACATTTGTCCTTGCTAGTATTAAAGTCCAATTTGAGAGAGTCAAAACCAGGATCGAGCTTTGCAGATGTGCATGAAGAAAATGTGTAGGGGTTGCTTTCATGTTTAAACGATAAAATTTATTGCTCACATCTAAGAGCCTTTTCATTATCGCTCGGGAATATGCCAAAACAATGATTACTTGATTATTAAATAGATATTGGAAAATAACATAAATTAATTGATAGCATTGAGATTGCCTTAGCATGATTATTAATTGAGATACAAATACTAAAGTTATTCGTAGAAACAAAAACGTCGGAAATGGATTAGAGGAACACACAAAAATTGGATATTGAAGAAAAAATGAAAATGTACATAAAATATAAAAAAAAACGTAAATCCAATGTAAAATAAAAAATAACAAATGTCACTAACAGCAGAGCGTTGCTTAGCTAAACAATACTGATTATGAGTTGTAACAGGCGCGCAGTCACAGGATTGGCTTCAATAAAATGGAGCGCGTCACTCAGGTCCCTATAAACGACCAAATAGGTCAACTGTTCGCCAGGGTCTTGCGGCTGAAACTCAGGGCCGATTCGATGTACCGGGAAACGATAATTCAATAACCACACCAAAGGTGAAACAACGGGGACACCCCTTAGCACATCACCTCCTTTGAAATGGGTATCGTTCAGCATTTGCGGTAAATACCAAAGACAGACAGAGTGACAAACGCACAGGGGCAAGCGATGGAAATAAAATCAGCTTTTTGAATCTGAATGTATTTGGAAGACTTCCCTGAAAATCAGGATAAAGGTAAAATAAATGGAGATATTTTCTGGTGTGCATTTGTATATGGGTCACAAGTAGAAGCATGGTCAGAAACAAGCTAATTATTAAAACTTCTTTTTTTCTGTTTAAATATTGGAAATTTTAACAAAGATTATGTGAAAAGTTTCTTAGTCTTACATTCAAAAGGTTCTTGGACTATTTTTGACGTAACACCTTAAATTAGGTATTCTTGTCGAAAAACATCGATTTTCATTTTTTAATGCCCCCCCCCCCCCCCTTGTGGTTTATGCCCTTGAAATTCTGTTTGAAAAATCATTAAAATATCTCATTAAACTCAGCTCAGCCCTCATTTCGTCTGAAATTTTGACGAAACTTCTGACGAACTTGTTTAGAAAATTCAAACAGAACTTGAAATTTTAAGAGGTTTAAGCAACATAGTTTATCAGATGTAAATTTCTTTCTTTTTATCTTTTTTGTGTGTTTTTTTTTATCTTTTGTTATTTCTAGTATGTACTCCAATTTACATACATCCGTCCACCTGGCGCCTAAAATTGCGATTTGCGATCATCCGACGATTTACGATCGTCCAACGATTTAAGATTTACGATTAAGAAAATTATGATCGTCGAAAACGGCGAACCACACCTCTATATTTGCTTATTAGATCTCTCGCTCAACAAGCCACCAAGGTCTGGAAGATCTTCTAATTTTGAAGACCTTTAGACATCTTAAACCTTTTTCTTTTTACATCGTACCTAGAAATCAGACTGATAGAAAAACTAGAAAACAAAAAAAAGTGGCAGTTTAATTTTATATTTTGCTGAAATTTTCCGATTGGGAGGAATTTCCCGGGGGAGATTTCTGAAGAGAGAGGGGGAGAATTTTCCGGGGAATAATTCCACGGGATGAATTTTTCGGGGGTAATACGTCGGCCCCTTTTTGATTAATTCAACATTCCCTAAAATTTTCATCTTAATTTTTTTAGCCTTTTTGGAACACTCAGGATCGAATATACCCCCTTTCTTAATAATAAGACATATGTGTAAGCAAATACAACAAGCATAATTTATAGCCTTGAGGAGGTATTGGTTGCAGCGACGGTGAAAGATATATTCCTTCTGGTAAATTTATACCTATTGAAAGATATTGGGGCCCTTTGTCTTGTTTTGCTGTTGGGAGTACAGAAACCAGAGGGGCTTTTGAAGGGGGAAATGTAACTTCAACTACATTTGGAAATGATTATAATGGCATAATCATTAAAAATAGTACTAGTACTTTATTAACTACGTATCCTGCTCATGATATTACTTCAATTGCTGGAAAACTTTGGGTTATGAAAAATCCTCATTTAGAATCAGTTGTCTCTTTCTCTCAGCTCTTCTTTTCAAGACAGTAAAAAACTTTAGTGTAAAGAGCGGGACATTGATGAGGAAGCAGCCCATTTCATATACGAAGTAATTTCTGTTTGTTTTAAGTTTTAATGTCGTTCTTATTTTCAGTTAAAAAAAAAAACTTGCTTTTTTATTAAATTTCTGAACGTTTTTGAATCAATGCATGTTTTGATTTTCGCTCTCCGCAGAGGAATAATTAAAATAAATGGCTTTCTCATAATTTTGATCGAATGATTTTGAGAAAAAAGAGCTGATATATAAAGCTACTATAATCAAAAATGTTTTCCCTAAACGGAATGCTCGGAATTTCTGTATTTTCCCTCTGAGCGGATATCGTTTTTATGTATTATTATCATTTGTTTTTCCAGGAGTGATTGTATTTATCTAGTTGTCAGTGTGAAAAATATCTATTGTTTTACAGTTATGAAGTATAAAGGTGGGTTTTTGGTAATCAAAATGGAATTAAAACTATTGAATTAAAAATTTGTATTTGATTTTTTAATCTTAGTTTTAATGTTTTACTTTGGACGTCGCCGGAAAACAGGTAAAGGAGGGCCGAACGATTCGGGGCAAAATGATAGGTTGCGCGACGTCGAACGGCTTCACGCTCTGGCGAGCGTCGCGACGTCAGGAGAGACGGCCGTCACACTAGGACTGCGTCTCTTCGGGACGGTTGATCACGAAATGGGACAGCTTCGGCGCCAGCGGGGCTCGCTTGCCCGGCTTGGGGCGGTGGATCGAGCGGATTTCGCCACGCGTCTCGCAGGCAGGGGATTTCAGCGGCCGATCGGTCAAATCGCCGATCGGCTCCCAGTCTCGGCGTCAGCTCGGTTGCGATCGGCTTCGCCTTCAAGGATATTCTGCAGAACATGCTGGCCGGGATCTTGATCCTGCTCCGTCAGCCGTTCGAGGTCGGCGACCAGATCGTCTCCGGCGGCCATGAGGGCACGGTCGAGAAGATCGAGACCCGGGCCACCCTCTTGAAGACCTATGACGGCCGGCGTGTCGTCATTCCCAACGCCGACATCTATACCGACGCCGTCGTGGTCAACACCGCCTATGACAAGCGGCGTTCGGAGTACGATATCGGGGGACCATGGGAATTTAAGAATAACTCCAAATTCCCAGGATTTTAGTATTTCTAATAAATCTGATGATTCCCCTTTGAAATGTTTACCTACTGAGGACATTTATTGGATAACATAGCTAGAAGCAGTTTCAAACTATATTCATGGTTGGTTGATTTATTACGTAAGTGAATGTTGGCTTGAGTTACTTTCAAAGTTAAGGGTATAATAATACATTCTAGGAATTTGTTCAAATCATACTTTCTTTGGTATATTATTAGAATTTTCTGCTTCTAAGGGAACGTGTGAATTCTTCTTCTATTTCAGCAAACGTAGGCTTTTCAGTCCAGATTTTTTAGCCCTTTTCCTTTTGACTCACTCTGTAAATTGAAATGATCTACTGCAAAGGTTGCTCCTTATTTATCTTGAATCTGCTTAGATATCTTGCAGTAAATATTTTGATTCTAGGAATTTAAATATAAGAGGATATACATTGAGTTCTGTGCTCTGTGTGCAGGTACGGTCTGCTAGACTTTTTGCTGATAGTGCTGATAGCGAGATTTTGTGGTGTTTGAAGCACTTTCACGGGCACAGGCAGGGCTGAAGCCAATCGACTGGATTGTGGTGCGCAACCGCCTTGGCGCCCAGCAGATGGTCAACAAAGAGAAGATGGGCAAAGCCCTGGATCGGCTGGCCAAACGGATTGGGTTCCGCACCGCGCCAGGCTTTAACGAACGCGTGATCTTCCGCGAGCTTTTCCCACGTGGTTTGACCCTGTTGGACCTCAAAGACATCGGCGTCAAACAGCTGAATATTTCAAACGTCGCCGCCCGTCAGGAACTGCGCGAATTAATCAAAGCACTCGATGACCCCCCCCCCAAGACTTTAAAAGATAAATTTTTGGACATGAAGAAAGTTGAAACTTTCAAGAGATTTGAGAGGATTTTGAAATATGCCAAAGTACACTTGTTAGAACTAATAAATAAGAATTGAATATTTAAATTATCACAGCTAAGACATGAAAACTGTAGAAATATTAATTTTATAAACCAATAAAAAATTTTGGTAATAAAAATGAACAAAAATCAATTTTTAAAGAACTTTCATAAAAAGAAGTTTTTCAAAGAAAAGTAAAGAGCCTCATTAAACAAATTTTTTATCTAGCTACAATAGTCGTCGTTTTTCTCTTCGTTACAATTTTTTGCTTTGTAACGACTAGCCAGTGTCATCTTTGAAATTATTTCATTCTGCGAAGATAGGAGTAATTTCTCTTATACCCTCAAAATACCCCCTTCTGCAACAATTCTTAACACTTATTCTAGCTGTAGTTAATGTTCTGTCTAGCAAAAAATGATGTATGGACTGTATGGTGTCACCCTACATACAACTACATAACCTACATACACATATATAACCTACATATAAATTCGGAGATAACCAATCTTTCGTCGCGCCCTTTTTGAGCCTGCAGGATCTCCCAGTAATTTGGCAGCGCCGCCCGTACATCTGACAATTCCCAGAAGGATCTTGATGAGTGTTGTTTTACCAGCTCCGTTAGGGCCCAATAACCCAAACACTTCTCCTCGGCGCACCTCGAGATCGATGCCCTTAAGTGCGTGAAATCGCTTGCGAACAAATATTCCGTCGCGGTACTCTTTCTGGAGGCCGCGAACGTCAATGGCAGCTGAATCGGTCATAAGCAAGGAGAATAAGTGTGTTATGGAGAGGGACAAGAGTCTCGACTTCGGTCGTATATCGGTCTGCTATTTCTGCATTAAAACGCTCAAGAATCAAAGATGCAGCTTCTCCAGGGGTAGCGTGCTTGTGGAGAATGTAGTGTCCTGGGAAAAATTTTCCATCATATAGTGCAGGTTGAGACTCTGTGATAAGTCTGAGAAATGTCTTGCGCTCCTCGTCATTCCAGTTAAGAATATCTCCAAAGTGGTCCACTACTTCTTCTCGTCGTTCGCCTGGAAGTATGACCAGGACTCAAAAAATACTATCAGCATCCAAGTTGTCAAAATAGTGTTTCTTCTAGATCTCTAGGTACTAAGTCAAAACTTTCCGGATATTTTAAAGGAGCAGGACACTACTGCATTCAGATTGTCAAAAAGATCATAAAATGAACAGATAATTATAATGATAACCAGTAATAAAACTTTGGCAATAAAAAACGAACATAAATTAATCTTAAACAACTTTCTGAAAAAAAAATTCAAAGAAAAGTAAAGAGTTATATTAAAACTTTGAGTAAGCAGAAAAAAAGTCGTACCCATGTTTCATGCTTCCAAACTCTTCCACTTAAGAAGTGGCACCAAAAGCGCCAATTTTTGTGTTGTGTGGCTTTTATGGATGGTAAAATTGATGAGAGGCACGTAGATATGAGTAAAAGGTTTAAAATAAGCGTTCTAGGGATATGCTTTAAAAAATAAGTGAGTTACATTTGCAAGTAATAGTGGATTATCTGAAAACTAATCATAAGAGGGAACAAATCATTATTGAAAAAAAAAGTCCAAGCTGGAATCAAACACATGACAATCTAACTTGAAGTCCCATCCCCAAAGACATATTTATAAGATTTTTCGACTATGTTCAATAAAATGGCTATCTCATAATTTTGATCTGGTGACTTTGGGAAAATAATTAGCATGGGAGGGGGCGTAGGTGCCCTCCGATTTTTTGGTCATTTAAAAAGAGCAAGAGAACTTTTCATATTCGTTAGAATGAGCCCTCTCGCAACATTCTAGAGCCACTCTGTCGAAACGATTACCCCTCAAAGAAATAAAAAAAAGACTCACCCGTATTCTGGCAAATATACAAAGTTCTAAATTTTTAACACTGATCAAAGTTTGTAACTTGCAGCCCCTCTCACGGGGACTGTGGGGGAGTAAGTCGTCTCCAAAGACATAGTTATGAGGTGTTTTACTATGATGAATAAAATGGCTATCTCAGAATTTTGATCAGGTGACTTTGGGAAAAAATGAGCGTGGGAGGGGGCCTAGGTGCCCTCCAATTTTTCGGTCACTTAAAAAGGGAACTAGAACTTTTCATTTCCGTTGGAATGAGCCCTCTCGCAAAATTATAGGACCACTGGGTCGATACGATCACCCCTGGGTTAAATTCTCGGTTTTTCTTCTCTTTTTGTGACATAAATAGCTATGTAAACTGGATTTAATTTTGCTGGATTTAAGATAAAATAAACTGTCAAATGTTGGGTGACAGCAGTTTCAGAAAGCCAAATTTGTAGCCAGGGTTTATATTTCCTAATTATAACGTTTTTCTATTTTAAGCATAGATTTACGCTATTTTTTACTTTCATGTTTTTTTTTTAACTGGTGTTGCTATTAAACGATAGAACAGAATAAAATTGTTTCGTACAATAGCTGGAACTAACATCGTAAGTAAAAAAACCTCATTTTTTTTCATTTTTCCCAATTAACCGTCGTCCTACTCCCCATCCCAGATGGTCGAATCGGGGAAACGACTATTTCTAACTGGTCCCTGATATGACCACTAAATTTCATTGTCCTAGCTTATCTGGAAGTGCCCAAACTAGCAAGACCGGGACCGACAGACAGAGAGATAGAAATAGCGATCGCTATATGTCACTTGGTAAATACCAAATGCCATAATAAATTCAAAGTGCCATAAAAACGTTCGTAAAAAATAAAAAGTTCTGCTCTTAATAGGCTCAATGGCAGTGTTTTCATTTTCTTTCAAATTTCCTTATTTTTGACATTTTATTGTATTATGGTATGGTATATGATCATCAGAACTAATTTTCCAATATTTGGTATTAAATTTCTTCCAGTTACCAAGCTCTGCTCACTGATGAGGAAAATATTCAATTCCTGCTTATTTTATGTTGTGTCTCTTTCTTTTACTTTTCTTTCAAGTCATTTTACTTTTTTTCATAAGTTAATATCATGAAAAAATATTAAAATCATTAAGTTTCATAAAAGCACTAAAAATCTCCCCAACTCCCCAAAAGCGATTGGACCTGATCCAGTTATGTCAATAATGTATCTAGAACTTGTACTTATTCTTCCCATCAAGTTTCATCCCAATCTCTCCACTCGAAGCATTTTCCAAGATTTCTGATTTATCCTTCCAACTCTCCCCAGTGTCACTGGATCTGATCAGGATTTAAAATAAGAGCTCTGAGACACGCGGTCCTTCCAAATATCAAACTTCATTCAGATCCGAAAACCAGTTCATAAGTTAAAAATACCTCATTTTCTGGCTTTTTTTCCTAGCTGGATGGAAAAGTAAATATGGTTATGAAACTCAAGTCAAATATTAAACCTATTCCAAATTTTTGAAGCAAATAGCAAGAAATGAGTGGGATAATCCCAAAGTAGCTATAATAAATGAAATTATGCCATGTATAAATGGTTAAAAGTATAATTTTGTTTTTCTTCTGACGATATCTTGCAGACAGAATTAACAAGATCATGATAACAGTTCCCCTACTTTCTAATTTCTTTTTCTTTTTTTAGGATTTAACATTGAGAAGCAGTCACAATATCCACAGAGTAGCCGGGGGCAGGTCAAGTAGATATTAATAGACTATTGAGTTTAGATAACAATAAAACAATAAATCAAATAATATAACATACTATACAAGAGAATATGCCAATCAATGAAAACATTAGTAAAGTAAAAATTAAGGAATAAGATGACTAGGCGTTTTCAAATAGGGCCGATCAGATAAATACCCATATTCTAAATAGGTTTCAGACCAATAACAGGCCTGTAATTAATCCACTTTATCTACATAGTAAAGCACTTGATTTAAAAGCTGTCTGTAGATGCAAGGTTGTGGACAAACAATATTTCTACTTGAGAGATATATAGGCATTGTGAGTGAGTTTTTTCTCAAAATTGATTTTTTCCTTTTTCAACTACAGGATTTTCCAGAGATAATTGACAATGGATAGGTACTCTGCTGAATAAAACATCAAAAAATTAAAATTGCATATTATTTTAATGCTATTATTTCAACTCTTTGGTAAGTTCATTGTTCAACTTTGTGCTCTGTGCATTGATTTTTAATTAAACTCAAGTAGGTTGGCTTTAGATTGCATTTTTACGCTAAGAATCAATACGATCACATTTTCCTTCCAAAATCTACTATTTCCGTTAAGGCCACTTTGGTTCAGTCTGTTCACTGTGGAATTTCCACGCCGATTGGCGAAAACAATTTTTAGTTAATTTTAGCGTTTCACAATCGATATAACCCAACTTCTTTCAAAATGTTTTATCCCTCTTAGTTTCTCTGACCCAGTCACTCCGAGTAAGTTGCGAACCGACCAGAAATAAAACAAATTACGGTCAAATAAATTAAAGCTAATCTAAGAAAACCAATAGCCGAACAACAGGTTTTCCGGCTCCTTCAGGAATATCGAGTAATTCGTGATGTTGCATTCGCTGATCTTGTTGAGGATTTCAGGCCAGACGGATGCGTGCAGCCGCTTGTATTCTGCCACCTTGTCGGCCTCCAGGCCGATGAGCATTCCCATTCTCTGCATAGCGGTTATCCTCTCGTGATTGCCACGGGTTCCGTGGATCCGGCGCGGATCGCCGGCCAGTCCCAGTCGATCCCGAGACCGGGCGCATCGGGTGGGTGGGCACGGCCTTCCCTCACAAAATTTAATATTATTTATTATGAAAGCTACACCACCTCCTTTTCTCTCTGATGACCCATCCTTTCTCAGGATGGTATATCCTGGTGACTTCATTTGTTGGTTTTTGGTCAAATGGGTTTCCTGAAGGCAAGCAATATCAATAGAAGTATTATTAATAAAAGAAACTAGTTCATTTAACTTGTTTTCTGAAAGTTATCTTACATTCCACCAAAGTATTGAGATGTGCTGCTTTGTTGCTTTAGTTTTCACATGAATTTGTGTCAACAATTAGCTTTAGGTATAGGTTTTTACTTGGTGTTTGCATAGTTTCAAGCTAATTTGTTTCGAGCTACTGTCTGACAATAGTGGCATCAAACACAAACTTGAATTGTAGAATATAATAAAAAAATATTAACCAAATACTATTTTTGACTGGCTAAAAAATGTAGTTACTAAACACTGTATTTGCTGATATTTTCACCTTACTTTTCTTCTTTACTTATGGTTGCTTTTCAAATTGTCTCTGTTGTCTGCTATCATCTAAATCAAAGAGTATAGGTAACTTATAGGAGTCCAAACCAATTTCCAAATAAATGAGCTCTTTGAACACAAAAAATTAAATAATAGATTGTTTCAAACAGTTCGTGGTAATCAAACAGTTCGTGATAACGAACTTTAATAATAGTCAGAGCGCCAGATTCTGTGTCTCGCTTATTTCGATTAGTACCCATGCCGGAAGGTACAAAAATGTTAAGGGTGGATCCCATGGTAGTCGAGCATACTGGAAACGAATTTTCGTATGGCGCATATTCTCCACTTAGGCGTTTCTGAGATATTGGCCAAAAACCCACAATTTGGCCAACCATTCCTCGTAGCTTGGGAAACGGGAAAGTGATGATGACTCATGAGCGGGAGGAAGTGCACACGGCGCGGGACTAGGTGATTGATGAATGGTGCTCACATGCTCTTCTTTGGCCTCTTGCCCGAGATCACTGCTCCGGCCTCGTTACGACGCTTGCCGCTCGACTTGTCGACGCCGAGATTCACCTTGACGTACTTCTTCTTCTTCCGGTCCCATTTGGTGATCTGCCTCTTCCGCTGCATCCCTTCGCGATCCTCCGGCGCAATGTCAAACACCGCGGAGGAGGTGAGCCACTCATATGGGTAATAATTTTTGTTCGTTTTAAGTTTTAATTCTGCTCCTTATTTCCAGCTGAAAAAAAAAACTTTTTGATATTTATTTTTTCATTGTTTTTTTTTAAATAATGCTAGTAAATCCTGCGCTCCCTTCATGGAAATTTTCTTCCCCCATGACGAATTCTTCGATGGAAAGTTCCCCCAGTATATCCCCCTCTTCTCAACCCCTCCCCCCGACCAAAAAATCCTCCTGAAAACGCCTGTACACTTCCCAATAACCATTACCACTAGGTCTACTTTGTGTCTTCGCTCTAACAGGTTTTATGGGACTGACACTCGGCCCGATACTGAACGCCTACCTAAGCATGTCTAATGGCGCTTCAATGATCATGAGCGCATTAGGTACTACAGGCCTATCTTTCCTAGGTCTATCTGCTTATGCGATTGTTTCTAAGAAAGACTTCAGCTTCCTAAATGGCTTCTTAACAGTTGGTTTCTTTGCCCTGCTGTTCGCTATGATTGCTGGATTCTTCATTCAGCTTCCAGCCCTACAAATCTTTATTTCTCAGGTTGTCCTATAAAATACATAGTTAACATAGTCATTTATTTTAGCCAAAAAGACTGTCCCACAGGAAAGCGACGTTTCTAGCCATTATGTGGTGAGAAAAACAAAAATTTTGGTCCAAAAGGCCGAAAAGCTATTGAGTGAAAATTCTGAGATAGTTAATTGATTTACAATAATCGTAAATATATGCACATTTTGAGCCTAGAGTTTCAGAGGCAGTAATACCGTATGGCAGATCATTCGTTTTTAAATGATGCAGGTAGTTCTACAAAATAAACGGGTAGAAATGATGGAAATTTTAAATCTAAGAGAATGTAGTAGAATATAATTTTTTTACTATTTCTTGTGGTTTAAACTTTATTTGTAGAAAAAGTTTGTTTATTTTTCTATTTTATCGTCTTATGTATTTAACGAATATGCAGGGGTTGGGGGACAAGAAGTGTATGACTTCATTTAAATGAAGATACAAAAATGGTATATTTCAAATTCTGGATTGAATTTATTCGATTCTTAAAGTGCCAAAAACAGGTATTTTTCAAAACCGAAAAACAGTATCTCCCACCCTTCAGTAATAGTAAACATTTGAATAGCCCTGATTTAACTAGGCAACCTTTACTAAAATATTTTTAGGAGGAAATTGAGGACAGACAAGCATAAGCACTAAATTGTTAGTACCATAAAATTATTTTAGATGGACGTCTGTATTACATACTTCTTGTCTGTGACAGTTAGTCACTCCTTTGTTGGCTTTAAACTCTTTGATTATCAACAAAGTGATGACATCGGCGGTCATGCAATGAGATCGCATTGCTCCGGTCGTGCTCCGGTAATTTCTGATAGGTGCACAGTTCTCATTTATTAATCTCTAATAGCCTATAAATCTATTAGGGCTAAACTCCCTCCCATTACCATTGAACAAGGCTCCCAGCAGTTCTCAGTTATTAGCCTGTAAAAACTTATAAATCTTTCTTGAGGGCCAATCCCCTCCCAGCACCATCAAACAAGGGTCCCAACAGTTCTCAGTTAAAAACCAAATCGTCCAAATAAGTCTTATTGATACCCTTCTAGTTCCAGGGCTAATGGCCTGCCTATAGAGCTCTTAATAGAGACACTGAAGAAACTTCTAGGAAAAGGAATTGGAGAATAAAATAACATCTTAAGAATTCTCATTGCTTTATTTTGTAACTTCACAATAGGAGAAATATGTGACTGAAACGTACTCAAATGAATAATCGAACGATAATAAATATACAAATGAACAAGAGAAAAGTAGATTGATTTTAAAGCATTAAAAGGAAGAAAAAATTTAAGACGATGCATTAGATCTACGTTCCTTCATAACTTAAGTCTTAGGCTGGTGATATGAGCTTTCCAGCTTAAATTCTGGTCAACAAGGACACCAAGATAAGTAAAGTTCCCACCAAACTCATTATCTCTCTATAACCACCCCGTAACATATGGCACAGTCGAAAAAAAAAGCAGCAAAAGGAACTGAAAGTACCTACACAATGAATGCCTACTAACATGGACAAGTATGATTATTTACATTTTATTTTTTGATTTTTAAGTGCAGTGCAATTTTATCTCGATTTTTGCATTTTTAGGTGCAGTGCGATTTTATTTCTATTTTTGCATTTTTTTTATATGGGTATACCCCATTCAAAAGTAATCAAAGCCTTTAAGAATGGGCAAGCGAGGCGCCGGCTGCAGCCGTGCCGGCGCCACCAAGCAGCGATGCGGTCGAGGAAGCACCTGCGGGCGAAGCGGAAGCACCGACACAGGAGGCCGCTCTTCCGCCGGCCAACCTGGCCGAGAGCGAGCTGCGTCTGCTCTTCTCGCCAGGAAAGGCCGAGTTAAGTGATGAGGTCAAAGGCGAGCTGCGCAAGCTGGCGAAAGATTTGATCGCGGACGGGAATGCAAGGGTGCAGCTCTTGGCCTATGCGACCAGTTCCGACGATAGCGCGTGCCCACCAAGCTTCATCCCGATCCCTCCACTCTAAGCGTTTTCCAAGATTTCAGGTTCCCCCCTCCAAGTCCCCCAATGTCACCGGATCTGGTCGGGATTTAAAATAAGAGCTCTGAGACACAATATTCTTTCAAACATCAAATTTCATTAAGATCCCATCACCTATTCATAAGTTAAATACTTCATTTTTTCTATTTTTTCTAAATTAACCAGCCCCCCACTCTCCCCCCAGATGGTCAAATCAGGAAAACGACTGTTTTTAATTTAATCTGGTCTGGTCCCTGATCAGCGCCTGGCGGGTCTGATCGTTTTGCAACATGCGCGACAGCCCCGCCAGGACCTGTACGTGCTGTTTGTGGTGCCTCTTGGGGGTCGCCATCATCGCCAGCAGCCGGATCTTCTCGCCGTCCAACGCGCCGCAATCCACCCCGCCGTCGACCGTGCCGATGGCCAGCACCTGATGCGAGACGTAATCGCCCTGCACATGCGGCAGGGCAATGCCCTTGCCGATACAGGACCAGCCCACGCTTTCTAGGTCGAGGATATCGCGCAAAAAGCGCTTGGATCTAGTGCTAAGGTTCTGATTTTGTTTATATGTTGTATTCTATGTTGTAGTTTATTATTTTACTAAAATAGTAAAATTAGTGGAGAAAATTGTCAAAATTCAGTGCGTTTTGGATTTCCGTGTGCAATGAGAATTGTCCATCTTCCTTGGCAAATTTTTTATGTTAATGTTCTTTTTATTATGTACTTACAGCTACCAATTGAGAATTATTGTGAATACTTCTTGTTTTTTCTGCCAGAGTAAATTTTGACTATTTTTTTGACTTTTCTAAAGTAAAAACAATCAAAAGTCGAAATGTTGCGGGCTAATATTCAATTTCATATTTTTAACCCCTTTCCCTCATCCTCCCATTAAAACCCTAATATTAAAAACCTAATATTCTTTTCAAAGGTGAATTGGTCTGTACCTATAGCTGTATCGGAAACAAGTTGTTCAATCATTAACAATATTTAGCTTAAAGTCTCTTTATTTTTTATTTTATTATACTGCTCCAAAAAATTAACAATAAATATATGACTGATAATCAACAGAACAAAATATTCAACATCAAATATTCCCCGCAATCCGCATGACATACTCGCGGTCTTGGGCCCTCGTGAATTGCAGCGCTATTTAGTGAATCAAGTTCAAGAAGTCTATCGGTTGCAGGGTGTTTCCATTAACGATAAGCATATCGAAGTCATTGCACGACAAATGCTCAAGAAAATCAGAATTGAAGATCCTGGCGATGCGAGTTTCTTGCCCGGTGCACAGGTCGGAAGATTTTCTTTCATGGATGAGAATCAACGAGTATTAGCGGAGGGCGGCCAGCCTGCGATCGGAAAACCCGTGTTGCTGGTTATTATGGAAATGTATGTGCTGGATTTTCCTTCAAGTATGTAATGGATGTACATGTAATGATGATGATGATGATGATAATGATTTGGTTTTGCACTTTGAACTCCCCTTGACAGGGGCTAGGATGGTGCCCACATACATTGTACTTTTCTTGGAGCTTAAGGCACTTGAAGACTGGATACCCTTCATGACGTCACCAATGACCCTTCGAGGAATCAACCCCATACCCTCTGGTGTTGTAATCAAGTGAACTATCCGCTGGACCACAACAACCCATGCATATGTAGTGGCTGTTCTTCCTCATGTAGGCAAATACTGCCATGTCATTGTTTTCGACGGGTACGGGAATTCGAAAGCCACTATTCCAACTTTGGATCCCAAAAGTAGCAAGCTGCTACTCCGAGTCTTGGTCCAAACAAGCATTGACTGGGATAACAAAGAACTAATGTTAGTGAGAACCGAAGTGTCTACTTCTCTAGCACAAGAGTGACGCTACACCACTGAAAAACTTAGTTGTTTCACAAATTTTAATGCCTTTTTTAAGAGTTTTTTTTTTGAGACTCCCCCCAATGGACGCAATTGAAAGTTCTAGTGTTTATAGCATTTACCCTAACGAAATATATGTTTGAAATAAATTTGAAAAGGAGAACCATGCGAACTGGTGACTGTTTCAATCAAGAAAGGACTTCGTGTTGAGCCTTGTGGAGACAAAGTACGTCAATTTAGGTTGAAACTAAAAACCACCACAGTAGATGTTGATCTGAAAACTCAATGCACGATTGATAAAGATCTTGTTTTGATAGAATTGCTTTATTGACGTATAGTAAAGAAAATTGTTTATTTTATCATCGAGGCTGCCGTCGGCGCGCCAGCGCGCGACGCAACCGGCGTGAGATCGACGAGGAGCTCGCCAACGGGCTGCGCACCAAGCTCGGTGAGCTCAACGGCCAGCTCGAGGAGCTGCGTGGCGACCTGCTCTTCGCGGTCGATCGCGACGGTTGGATCATCGGCGCTGTGGCGCCGGGGCAGATCCCCGAGGGCGCCGGTCTCGGTCAGTTCCCGCTCGTGCGTCGCGCGCTCGAGGGGTACGTGCGCGACGGCGTCTGGGTCTACAACGAGAGCGTCTACCTCTCGCCGTGCTTCTCGCACCACTCCTACATTTCGTGGAGCAGGCCCTAGGTGACCTCGAACTGCATGTCGCGCCGGCCGCTCGACTTGGCACGCATCCAGGCCTTCTCCAGGTAGGTCACCGTCGCCAGCGACTCTTTGAGGGGCCAGTCGGCGTAGCTCGCCGGCGGGTAGCGCACGAGCTTCCCGTCGTCGACGAGGCAGTAGGGGGTCTCGGCGTGGCCGCCCTCCTTGCCCTTGACCAGGTTCGCCAGCCACGAGTGGTGCGCGACGTTGCGGATCGTCAGGATGAAACTTGGTGGGAAAAATAAGCACAAGTCATGAAAATTCTGAATAATTCTGAAAAATTAGAAAATGAGGTATTTTTTTACTTAAGAATGAGTGATCGGATCTTCATGAAATTTGATGTTTGGAAGGATAGCATGTCTCACAGCTCTTAATTGAAATTCCGACCGGATCCGGTGAAGGGGAAGATGGGGAGGAACCTAAAATCTTGCAAAATGCTTAGAGTGGAGGGATCGGGATGATACTTGGTGGGAAAAATAAAGCACAAGTCCTAGATAGGTTTTATGGAAAGGGTCGCTGTTTAACTCCAAAAGGGCTTATTGGATGTGAAATCATATGTTCTAGTTCCTTTTTTAAGAGTCAATGTGATCGGGGCAGCCCCTCCCCCCTTAGGTTTTTGGGAACGAGTGGTCATATAAGCCTTGAATCGGACAGAGCTCATTTGATTGGAGTTCCGAAGTTCTAGTAGCCTTTTTAATAGTCAAAAATGAATGGAGTTCAATCAGCCCCTCCCAAGCCTATCATTCCCCAAAACATATCTGATCAAAATTTTGAGAGATTCATTGCTGAATTTGGTGATTTTTTTTCCGTTTGGTGATTTGATTCTACTTAAAAAATTTGTGATTTTACTATGCTTCTATTAAAACTATTTATATTTACGTAGTATTTATGTACCTTCCTCACTCCAGTGCCTGACTAAAGAGACAATTTAATCTGATTAAGCTCATTAAGAGCCTTTTATAAGACAAGTTGGACCCCAGCACTATTTCTTTTCTTATGCATGCGTATAGGCTAGTAATTGATGTCCCATGTAATATACCTTGTGGAAGCAACACAGACCCCAAATCGTAGTATCTCAACTTAGAAGAGTCTTTGGAAGCTAAGCAAGCTACTGAAATGGGAAGAATGAATAGTCTAATCAGGACTCTAGGCTATTAAATTCAGTAGGGAACCTAAGCTAAGACTTCACTAAATACTTCAAGTATTGTTGCCTAAACCTGATCACATTAGAGTATTTGGATTTCAGTTCATAAAATATACAAGCAGGGCCAGACAATATTTGTGAATAACCTTTGGCTATGTGACTCCTGAGGGCCATTTGTAGTTCTGTATTTAGGACAACTAGCACTCAGTAAAAAAAAAAGTCACCAAGAGGGCCCGGCCCTCCCATAATTCTGATTGAAAAAGATTTTTTTTTTCAAGCATTAGCAAAGCAAGTCATTTGAAGCTTATATGGTACTTTTGTAGAAGGAACACTTTGGTTATAAGTGGTTACTATAACAGTGTATCTGTTATAAGAATGTTGTTTATTTTTCTAATCAAACAGTTCATGGTAACAAACTGTAGTAAGGAGTGACCTGGCTCAAAAGTAACCAAAACTCTAAAAAATGGAATTTTGATGCATATTTCAGATACGAAATTTATAACTACTATAAAATAAAAAAAAACAAGTTTTTTTTCGGCTCTAACAATCCATTTCGGGCATCCTAAAGTATCATTGAAAACTACATGAAAAAAAGTAAATAAATAATCCGTTTATTCCAACCATTTATTAGAATTAAGCTTAAGAGGACGTATTTTGGTATATGCTTCTTCGAGCTTAAAGGACAATTTTCTGCCTTTGATCTGAAATACTTTGGTTTGAAAATATCACAACTTTAAACATTACAAAAATAAATAGGTGCAGAACTCTTTCGGTTCGTCAGGTACCCCGCAGGGCCGCTTCGGCGCCGCTGCTCTGGGTTCTTTCTCGCTGACGACCGATCCGGGTACGAACGTAACCGGTCCGGGTGGTCTGGGGGCTGCTGCCTTCCGTCCGGCCGACTTCTCGTTCGGTGCTCCGGGTTCCGGTGCTGACCGCTTCAACTTCGCTCCTGACAACTATCTGCTGACCCCGCAGGAGCGGACCAACATCTTCACCCAGGGCACCTACGACGTTACTGACGACGTACGCCTCACGGTGGTTAATCTTTCAACTATACTGCACAAAATGGCTGTCTTAAATTTTGATCAAATAATTTAGGCAGAAAAACGAGCATGGGAGGGGACCCAGCTGCTCTCCGATCTTTTTGGTCACCTAAAAAGGGCACTAGAATTTTTGATTTCCATTTCAGTGCATCCTCTCTCCATCTTATAGGACCATTATTTCGATACGATCACCATTGGGAAAAATAAATAAATAAACACACATCTGTGATCTGTCTTGTGTCAAAAATTGCAAAAATCTACATTTTGAAGATAAGTGGACCGACCGACAGAATTGGCGATTGCTATATGTCACTTGGGTAATACCAAGTGCCATAAAAACGTCCAGAAATCAAATAAAAAAAAACAATTTTTTTTAAATGAAAGTAAGGAGCGACATTAAAACTTAAAACAAGCAGAAATTACTCCGTATATGAAAGGGGCTTTACCTCCTCAACGCCCCGCTCCTTACGCTAAAAGTTTTTTACTGTTTTAAGAAGTAGAAGAAGAAGTAGAAGTAGAAATAGAAGAAGTGTTTTACTGTTTTGTAAGTAGTTTGGTGGAGGAGTTACAAAAGGACAAAATAGTAATGTCTAAGAAAAGGCTAAGGGAGTTAAGTTGAAACTTTGAAGGAATATTGGGAGGTATGTTGAAATAGTAACGAAGGGCAGTCATCCCTCCCCCTCTCTCCCTTTTACATCTCTTCTTAACGCTGATAGAGTCACAACATCTAATAGCTAAGGCTCTGGGGAAGCCATGCCCCCAACAGCCCCTGGGTTAAGGAATGTAAATTACGTAATCTGTCCATTTTTAAATGCAGAATTTATCATTAGGGAAGGGCGGTGAAAAAGTCCCCCTGAAAACGTTTGTACACTTCATAATAACCATTGCTATACGTAAACAATGGTCAAAGTTTGTACCTTGCAACCCCTCCCAAGCGGACTATGGGGGATTAAATCGTCCTCAAAGAAATATTTAATAGGTTTTCGACTACGCTGAATAGACTACGCTGTAATCAAACTACATATACTATAATTAAATATATTTTAATCATAATTAATACATTTTGCAGATCAGTTTTTGCTTTTATATATATTGTAATCAAAGTTTTGCGTTCTTAGAGCATTAGAACCATACAGTTCCAATCAAATGAGCATCCTCTAAAGTTCACAATACCATCTCTTTCACAAAAAGCTTATCTTCCCCTGGGGCATAACTTGCAATCCGTGCCCCCAGACACTTGGGGGTTGTATCAGCCCAAAAGGCCTTGGGCACTTATTTGTTATAGTCACCCCACTTAAATTTCCTCAAAATTTCCATCGGATGTATTTCAGGAAAATAGACCTTAAGGTGCGGGGACTAGTTTCCCTCTGATCATTTTGACTCTTAAAAAGGGCAGTCTATCTTACAGGATGCGAAGAGCAAGCTAGGCGCATATTGCCAAACGCGACCGCGTCCGTTTTACGCGCGTTTCGATAGCAATACCGATCGAGTGTGGGTGGATCGGGCGGTAACCCGGCAGTCGGGCGATGACTAGCCAAAGCGCGACCTATCTCAGCGGCGGTGACATCAAGGTGGCCGTAGATCGCCTGTGCGAGGACATCCGAACCCGCGATTTGGCCAGCGAGTTTGACGAGCTGCGCCGCCTGCCCAGTGACATTGTCGAGAGCCTGCGTAGCGCTGGTAAACACCAAATCGTGACATTCTAACCAAGCAGGTATCCTCATTTTAAAGCATCATAATAATAAAATGCCTTCAGAAAATCAACATTTCTCCATTTACCGGCATCGAAGGGCTTGATTTATAAAAAAAAATAAATTAAATTGTGAGGCTATGCACATGAAAGATGACGAACCCATAACTAAAGAGCAGCAGAATGGATAACAGCGTTCAAACGATTCAATTAAAACACCTAAATCACCAACCATTATTTCGTATTGGTTTATTTGGAGGCCAGGAGTATATCTCCCACCCTATGTTGTGTACAAAAGTGAAGGCCTATGATCCATGTGGACAGAGAACAGCCCCAAAGGTTCACAATACAACAGGTCAAAGTTAGGATGATTTGATGCAATATGCTTTGAAGACTTTTTTGAAAATCTATTGCTTCCTACAGTAAAGAAAAAGAATGGAAAGAAGGTAATTATTTCTGATAACTTGTTGTCACATATCAAATGCATCTGTTCCCAAAATGTGCAAAAAACACAACATTCAATTTGTCACACTGCCACCCAACTTCAGCCACTTGTAGCTTTTGTACCGTTTATGTTACCACCAAAATATAGGTTATATTTTTTGTTTTGTTTTTCGTTTTTATGGCACTTGGTATTAACCAAGTGACATATAGCGATCGCAAATTCTGTCGGTCTGTCTCGGTTTTGCTACTTTAGGCACTTCTAGGTAAGCTAGGACAATGAAATTTGGCAGGTGTATGAGGGACTGAACCAGATTAAATTAGAAATAGTCGTTTTCCAGATTTGATTATTTGGGGGGAGTGGGGGTTGGTTATTTCGGAAAAATAGAAAAATACTTACGAATGGGTGATCAGATCTTAATGAAATTTGATATTTAGAGGGATCTTGTGCTTTAGAGCTCTCATTTTAAATCCCGACCAGATCCGGTGTCATTGGGGGAGTTGGAGGGGGAAACCGGAATTCTTGGAAAACGTGAAAATTGAGGTATCTTTATGTTACGAATGGGTGATCAGATCTTAATGAAACTTGATGTATAGAAGGATCTTATGTCTCAGATGCTCCATTTTCAATTCAAAACGGATCCAGGGACCAGGAGGGTTGGAGGGGGGAAACAGCTTTTTTGACCTCCACTGACAGCAGAATCAATTAATTAATCAAGCAGTCAATTTTCACTTTCTTTTCCAAAAACTGTTAATTCGAGGTTGGAACTCAGGCGCACCAAATACTTTCATAGCGAGATAAAATCTTCACATTTTTGTCGAGTTTTGGGAAGATGGTAGAGACTTAGCTGCAGGAGTTCCACCGGAGCCAGCAAAATTTTGAGAGCGATTTATTAAAAGAACAAGTTTGGCAACCTCTACTCTAGAGGGTAAACCTTTTAATTGTGGAATATCAGCAAGATGCTTGATAAAATCAGACAAGATTTTTGTAATATCATAAGAGATTTTGGTAATAATGTACACGAGTTTAATATTACCAGACACGATTTTGCTAAAACCCTTCTGATTTTTAGCAGTAACTTGCAAGAATTAGGTATTGCTAGAAAGGATTCTCCTAATATCTTATATGACTTTGATAACGCAAGACAAGATTTTTATTAAATATCTAACAGGATTTTGTAATATCAAAAGATTCGATAATATCATGTAAGGTTTTGATAATATTTGTCAATATTTTAGACGTAATATTTGCTGTCGCTCGACAGCACAGATTCAGCTTATGTGTCTGTTTAATTAGATCTTCGGAATTTACTTTGCCTTTTCCAGATTGAAGAATATGTTAAGAATATTTCAAAAACATGCGGAAATAGGAAAATTTTGCTACTTTTACGAAGAAAAGCCGCATAAAACATTAATTAAAGGTGTATGTCCATTGTGCAACATGTGATATGTCATTTTACTGCAATTCTATGATTTTTGTGATATCAGTATAAGACGGAAGTTTTCTTATCAGTCGACAGAGAGAAAGAGAGAGAGAGAGAGAGAGAGAGAGAGAGAGAGAGAGAGAGAGAGAGAGAGAGAGAGAGAGAGAGTTGTTACAAGAGTTGTTACAAGATCACATCAGAGAAAGCAAGAAAATAGAGCGATCCGAAAAAGCTTTGATTGAGCCTGGTTTAATGGATTCTATGAAAACTATAGCAAAAAACTACCGATAAGGCCTGATATGATATAGAAAATCAAAAAACGTTGAATGAGTCAGCTGTTCAAATGAAAGCACTATAGGCAAAAAATGGGTAGATGGAAAGAAAGGAAAAAATATAAACATGTTTTGGGTTTGTTTTTGCATTTGGTTAAAGCTTGCATTTATTACATTTTTTTTTTATGGGATGATAAGTTTTTAGATTTAGATTTTTAGTTTTTTTAGTGTTTGAAGTTTTTGTGTATAGTGTTTAAATTGTGTTTTTAGATATTGGAACATTTCGATACAGTTTTTTGGTTGTCTTTAGGTTTTGATTAACTTTTTTTGGGGGGAAGGGGGATGGCTTAACCAGTTTCTTAGATATGGCTCACTTTTAGATATCTTCTCGTTTCTCACGGTTGAATAATCACCTGAAAACGGAAAGTCCGTCATACTATGGCAGACGAAAATCCATATTTCTGGGAGCGGTCGTGTAATGTATTGAGGATAAATTTTTGAAATCGCGCCGATTCGCCCCGCGCGCGGGTGGGTTCTGCTTAGAATTCCGAGCGCTACAAAACTGGCTTTCGGCGCATCGATCTGCGCATGATTACCGGTAACGGTCGGCTAGCATTTTACGCGGTTCTGGCGCTTAAGAACATGCGTACTGTTATGTGGAGTGTTTTAGCATCTTAGTTAAAAAAAATTCGATATAAACCCTTCCCCTCTCTACATTTTCCTAAATTGGCGCAACTGTTAATGAAACCTCTTTACTGAATTGATTTCGATTGCGACGACTATTTGATCTTTTTTCTTAAGAAAAGGAATATGAGTTGAATTTCTTTACACTAAACTATTGTATACAAGGTCCATAAAAAAAATTAGAAATACAAATAACGATCATTGTGACTGGACCTCTAAGGCATAGAAAATTTAAGATTTGAAAGCTCTTTAGAATTCGGACGATTTTCTTCTAAGAGATGTTTGATCAAGGAAAAGTTGGATGGAGGCCTTTTGCGTATATGGACTTGAAACCATTGTTACAGGGCTTCATTTATGTTAACGTTTGGGGATGTTTTCCCCTTTTTTTGCAAACAGAAATTTTTCTCATTTATGCCTGTTTTTCTCCGGCTCTTAAATTTTAATAATTGCTTCAAACTTAATGAATTTGTTTTTTTAACTAAGTAAAACCTAGGTTTTGATTCATAAAATGTTATCATAATCCTTATTTTTAATCTTGACACTGGCGCCGAGATCGTCGACCGCATCCAGCGCGAGGCGTTCGACTACCTCGACGCGCCCGTGCTGCGCGCTACGAACCTCGACGTGCCGATGCCCTACGCGTTGGATCTCGAGAACGAAGTGATCGTCACCGAGGCGCGCATCCGCGCCGCGATTCGCCAGGTCTGTTACCTGGACTGAGGGAGGGACGCGCCATGGCGAAGATCGTCGGACTGCCCAAGCTCTCCCCCACGATGGAGGAGGGCACGCTCGCCCGCTGGGTGAAGCAAGAGGGGGAGCTCGTCAGGGTTGTTTTCCAAATAAAAAGAGGACTAATAAAATTAGTTCTTTGATTCCAAATGTATTCAGTCCCAAGGCCAAGGGGACCATTGTACAATTATGAATTGGGGGGTTATCCCACCTTAAAAATAAGCCAATACTATTTCTAAGGGCTAATACTTCATTTGAAGTTTTTATTCTTTATTTTCCTTTTCTTTTTTTTGGTTCCAAATGTATTCAGTCAAGGCCAAGGGGACCATTGTATAATTAAGGACATTGTAAAATTATGGAACCTAACCAAACCATCAGACGAAAAAAAATGTGTGATCCACTTGAGCAGATCGAACAGATACTGTCGATATAATCTGTACCTCGTCATGAGTTGTTTTTCTTTTCTTGTTGCTTCGCTTTGGTTTTGAGTTTGAAGCTCGAAGTAATTCTTTTTGCATACCAACTGCAAAACATTTCATCAATCGACAATATGCACATGTATGACGAGTGTTGATATTGATTTCACAGTGACCATCGAAATGACATTTCAATGTAATCTAGATGAAAATAAGATGAAACAAATACAGAGAAAATATTATCAATAGACTCGTCGTGCTTAAAAGCAATTAAATAAAAAAAACAAGTTTTTTTTAACTGAAAGTAAGGAGCGACAATAAAACTTAAAACGAACAGAAATTACCCCGTATATGAAAGGGGCTGCTCTATCTTCAACGCCTTGATCTTTGCACTAAAGTTTGACTCTTTCTCTCAACTCTACTTTTTAAAAACAGTAAAAACTTTAGCGTAAAGAGCAGGGCGTTGAAGAAGGAGCTGCCCCTTTCATATACGGGGTAATTTTTGTTCGTTTTAAGTTTTAATTCCTCGATATTTTATCGTGTTTTGAAGCAAGCGTGTCTTGAACATGATGTGGCTATTTTAGCTGAAGGTTCTTGTTTCACTGGCGTTACATCGAATATTGCAGCGTTATATTTCATTACGGCAGCGGCACTCATGAAAAAACAGGGCAAGCCTTGTATTGCTTATGGGGTAGAAGCTGGTCCTTTACCTAAGCCATTGGTCAAGATGGTGCAGAAGCAATGTAATGAGGTGTTTTTCATTGCGCGCACTGCAGTTTCTCTACACAAAGCAAGAGAATATGCTTTTTTTTTAATTTCCATTCTTTTCTAAGTGTTGAGAAAAATTTTATTTAGGGATTGGTCAAATAAATTTTTAAGCTTAAAGGCACATTTCTGTTGAGTTAGGAAAATTTTCCGCAAGCATGTCGATATACAAACCTGTCTGCTTAGTAAAGCTTCTGTGTCGAAGCTACTCACCTAGAGTTACTGAATTACGTACTAATATACTTATTTTTTAAAACAAACTATTAAAAATCAATTTATCCTTTTTGATTTTTTTTACAAAGAGAAACGACGTTATGTTCACAAAGGAGGTAAGAGAGACAAACCTTTAAACAAAACACCCACTTCTATCCTCCCTTTTTTTTCAAAAATATATGAAAAGGTGATTGGATCCAGGCTAACTAATTACATTGAAAGTAGTAAAATTCTTATAAATACCCAATTTGGTTACAGAAAAGAATATCTAACTATTAAACTTGTCGACTGGATAAATAGGTTGTTTGAAGTAGGACTGATTCCAGTTGCTTTATTCCTGGATCTGAAGAAGGCTTTTGACATGCTTTACCATAAACAGTTATTACTGACAAATATTCTTCAATTGCTCATTAAGCAATTCAGAATATCCAATTTATTCTATTGAAAAGTAAAATGAAAGTTAATTTTATTTCGTTTTTCAGAAAAAAAAAATTATTTTCACTGTCCTTTGTACTCCAAGTAGCTTTATGTTGCGAAACATTTGTAACTCAAGCTCCTTGTGCATAAGATCTTGCACAAGTCAAAGTCGATGTTTAAGTAATCTATTTTTGTACAGCTTATATCCTTTTAGGAATCTCGTACCCATTCGTTCAAGCTATTTCAATTGATTTTTTTTTTTTTTTTTTTGGCTAAATGGCTTTCTCATAATTTTGATCGAATGATTTCGAGAGAAAAAGAGTGGGGGAGGAAGCCTTGTTGCCCTCCAATTTTTTGGTTAATTAAAAAGGAAACTAGAACTTTTAATTTTTTACGAATCTTTTTATTTGTAAAAGATATACGTAGCTTATAAATTAGCTTACGTAAAGAACTTTTTATTCTCATGCTTTTATTACATATATGAGAGGGTTCGCCCCCTCGTCTGTACCTCTCTCTTTACACTAAATCTTAACAAGTTAATGAGAGTGATATGGAAAATGTTGAGTCTTCCTCTTTTGGTTGAGTCATTGTTCTAGAATCTTTGACAGGCGTTTCCTTTTTACCAATGAAACTTAAATTGTATTTAACGTAAAAGAGTTTCTTTAGACCAATACGTTGTCTATACTGTACATAATCATCTCAATCTGAAAAGCAATAGTGCCCCTAGGTTGTACTCTCAGACTACCCTCATGTGCATAGATTTTGTCCAATATGGTAGAAATGGCATATTTTCTACCCTGACTGTGTAGCTTTACATACAAAATAACAATAATAATAATAATAATAATAATAATAATAATAATAATAATAATATTAATAATAATATTAATTTGTTAATAATTATAACAATAATAATAATAATGATAATAATAATAATAATAATGATAATAATAATAATAATAATAATTTGTTAGTTATAATAATAATGATAATAATAATTTGTTAATAATTGTAATAATATTTTTTTAAACTCGAAATTTATTTTTCAACATATATTAACGAGATACAGTTAAACACTCACAACTATTATGCATTCTGCACCGTGGGCGTGGGCGGCAACTTTAAAGCCGTAATCGGTAGCGGTTTCGACAATTGCGCGAATTTCGTCTTCGGTGAACTGTGGGTTTTGGCCATTTTTGGCAACACTGAGCACGCCGCCGGTCGCCGTTATTTTAATGAGATCAGCGCCATCTTTATAGCGCTGACGGACTGCCTTTCTCGCCTCTTCCACGCTGTTCACGACCCCTTCTTTGGGGCCTGGATCACCGCGAAGCACCGCATTGAGGCCATTGGTCGGATCAGCATGACCACCGGTGGTAGAATGCTTGGAGGAGAACGGCGCGGGGGCGGGGGGGGGTGGGGGGGGGGGGGGAAGGTGGGGGAATATATTGGGACCGGAAATCTTAGAAAATACTTAAGGCGGAGAGATCAGGATGAAACTGGATGGGAAGCATAAAAACCTGTCTAAGATACGTGACTTACATATCTGGACCGGATCTGCTCTCTTTGGTGGAGTTGGGGGGGGGGGGGGGGAATTTGGAAAAATGGGGGATTTGTAACTTACGAAGGGGGGGCCGGATCTTAATGAAATTTGGTAAAAAAGTAATACCTCTTCTAGACTTATATTACTAAAACCTTTGCCCCCCCCCCTATCTGAAAATTTTCGAGTGCTTGCCTCTACCTTCTTTGAACAATTCTTCTGATAATCTTTGTTTCAAATTCTTCTGTTTGAAAGACTTCCCCTTAAAATTGAAAACTGCCTTTCTTTTTTCACTCCATTGTGTGAACTCATTGTGTTTAATTTCTTGTCTTCATTTTTTTATGTTGTGTTTTGATTTATTATTTTCTTCTTCTTTTTGAGCAAAAACAGTTTGTTGGGGTGAGCCAAAATCAAAACATGCATTAACTTTAAAAATTTCAGAAATTAAATAAAAACACAAGTTTTTTGTAACTGCAAGTAAGGAGCGACATTAAAACTTAAGACGAATAGAAATTATTCCTTATATGAAAGGGGTTGTCCCCTCCTCAATGCCTCGCTCTTTACGCTAAAGTGTTTTTACTGTTTTGAACAGTAGAGTTGTGACAACGAGTCAAGCTTTAGCGTAAAGAGCGGGGCGTTGAGGAGGGGCAACCCCTTTCATATACGGAATAATTTCTAGCTGCTACTGCGCGCGGATGATCCAGAGGAACGCCTGCAAGCGGCGCGTCTGTTGGGTTCCCTCGCCGCGCCACTGCCGCGCGCCGACGCGAATCGAGACGACGACGCCATTCGCGCACTCATCCGCGCGACGGAAGACGACGATGTGCGCCTCGCCGAGCAGGCGATCGCCACACTCGAGGCCCTCGGCGATACCCGCGACACGGTTCTCGCCTGCCTGCGCGCACGCAGCAAGGAAGACATTCCGAGTATCGCCAAGCGCGCGCAAACGGCTCTCACCGCTCGCAGAGACGGTCAAAACGAGGAGGCACGTCCCGCTGCTCCTCCCTTTCCTCCCTCCCTCTCTCTCTCTCTCTCTAACCTCCTCCTCCTCCTCCTCCTCGTCGTCCTTGATCGCAGCCTGTTGCGTTCGAGGCACGTGAGTATCTCCGAAAGAAGTTGGTCGGAAAGGTCGTGTCGTTCAAGGTCTGCTGCCTGTCTCGCTCTCCCTGCTCTCTCCTCTCCTCACACCACACATTCCTATCCGCTCCTGCTGCTGTCACGTGCAGGTTGTGCACAAGGCAGTAAAAAATGCGAGCCTAGTTAGTGGCAAAATTGAAAAATATTCTATGCTTCCTGTTATGCCACATTGGTCAATTTTTCCCTGATATTTTGTGCTTTTCCTGATATCCTGTGCTTTTACTTCCTTGATATCCTGATATCCTGTGCTTTTATCTATAAATTCAAGATAAGATTCTCTCGGTTTAAAACTTTCAAATTGGAAATGAATACACCCTCTACATCTGCAAATAGGACAGAAATGGAATCACTGAAGAATAAGAAGGTCGATATACAGTGAATATGCTTCAAAGTTTCTGGATCATTCTAAAAAAGAAAAAAATATATATATATATACTGAAATCAACCACAGAATAGTAATAACATTAGCCAAATAATAAACAAAGGGATAAAAAATAAAGCAAAAAGCGAAAAATCGAAAAGAATAGATCTCGGAATATGATTACTTTTATTTGATATACTTTCGTCACAGTTGTGTTTATACAAGATTTCGAAGCGGGATAGTATACTGAAAGCTGCTAGGCGATATAGATTAACCGTAATTCGAAATAAAGTGTTGCCATTAGTTTGAATCATTTTTGATTTCCAAAACTAATTGATGCAGTTGTCGAGCGATCTCAAATGAATGTGCATCATTGACTGCATAGAGAATGAGAAAAGCATCACCATGAGTAATGGCAATACGTCTCATCACAGGAAATTCATCGATGCCAGCTGTATCTAAGATTTCGAGTATTATTCGACGATCGACAAGTGGAAGTTCGATACGATGCATTTCATCGACAGTTTCTTTATGATCCGGAAGGAATTTTTCTTGAAGAAATTGTTGACATAAACATGTTTTACCATAACGGAAGGAAAAATCATTCCTTGGTCAAATTGATTAAAATTTAGTGTCAGATTAAGTTAAAAATGTCAAAGCTGGTGAAACTAGAAGTATTAGATAATATATACATTTAAACCAATACCAAATATGTGAGAAAAGTCAAAATTTATAGTAAATTCGTTCCTCAGAATTTGAGCTTTTGTAAGTCAATAAGCTATTGATTCGTATCATCAGTATCTTTCTCTATGTTAGATTGTATAAAGTTTGTAAATACAAGATCCATATTTAATAGGTATGTAGTTAGGCCCAGCAGGGAGAATGGCGGATCGTCGGGGTGACAGCAGAGCCGAAGCCCCAGCCTTTCGGCCTCGGGCACCACCTCCGAGAGGAAATCGATCAGGTGGCCGCGCAGCGTCTCGGCGCAGCTGCCCAGTCGACATGACGCGCGGCAGGCCCAGCCGGGCTACCCGGCAATCGGGAGGCTCAAGGGGCTGGCCGAGCTGCGCGGCATCATGACCGCGCTCGGCCATGCCGAGCATGGGCTGCGGCCATGACCCGGCTATCGCGCAGCGCGCTGGCGCAGGTAGCATAATAATGTAATGTGTTTGGTTTTGTGTCTTTAATTATACAATCATTAATCAAACTTTATTGTATTCTAGAATCTAATATTTGAAAGGAAGCTCTTTTCTTCAGTCTTCAATTTTTGAATCTACCCGGCTTGAATGAATTTTAATCCAAAATTTGTAATCTTCTTTTTTAACTCTTGTCTCTTATTGTGTTGTCTGTATTGGTCCAAAAAAATAACTCTCTGACACTTCAAAGCAAGACTTTTTTGTTTTAACCCCTTTCTTATTATTCTAGTCTGATAACTCGAGATAAATATACACAAGAAATTTCTTTTTTTCAATTTCTTAAGATGTTGCTGCTGATCAAACTTTCTACTCTCAATATATTTTCTCGATCAAGTTAAACTGCTTTTCTTGTGTTGTTTGCAATACTTCTTCCGCTTTTTTTTTCTTTCAATTCTTCCAAACTTTTAACTGCACCCTGTGCTTTGGAGATTCTAATTTTTACGTCTTCACCACATCTTTATTGATAATGCTGCACATGTAACTAACATTGCCTCTTCCTTTCCCTGATATTTTCGATGCGCATGGGTCGGATATCCTGGCGCGAGGCCTCGCGCTCGCCGATGATGGGCACACGCTCTTCCTCCAGGATCTCGCGCGCCGGCAGGTCGTTGGGAATTCGAATCGGCATGGCCCGTCTCGCTGCTTACTGGGTCTCACTGCTTGCTGGCGGCCGCATCATGCACCCAATCGCCGCAAGCGCCAAGATCGGGCGCATTGTGCGGTCGGCACCGATTCTGGTTTCTCACAGATCGCACAGAGGGGGCACAGAGAACACAGAGCTAGCCTTCACTCGGCGAAAAAAAATTTCTGGCTTAATTTGTCTTCATACTGAGATGAACACAATTATAAAAAAGAAAAAAGAAAGCCAGAACCGATTTAATGAAAATATTTACAATTTCAATTGCGAGGTTCCAGTTAGAATAGAGCATATCAATTATTCTGATTTGCTTAGTTTTAATTGCTCTATGTACAATAAAAGACTCATCAAATACTTTTCTTTCGATGCTTTTATGATTATTGTATTATATTATTTCATTATTATTTTAATTCCAGTAGTTCCGTGTTATTACCAGGTATGTAATCTTTCATGTTGCACAGAAAAAGGTTGTCGCAACAGAAGAGGTGCCACACCTCAACACAATAATAAAGTCACAGACCAAAAATATTTTTGGGAATCAAGTAGGATTAGACACCAGCTTCTAACATCTTTTACTTCCCCAAAAATAGTCCTATATTTATCTTAGGGTTCAATGAGAGTTAGGAAATTTCAGCATTAAAATACAATCTTAAGTATCTACCTCCCCCCACTGGCTAACACAATAACCCACGCCTCTCCTTTATAACAAATCATATCCAGTGCAGATACGAATATGAATATGGCGCTATGTTTCACGCTAAATTTATGCATAAGAGGATACTGCTCTCTTAGCATCTATACGGCACACATTGTCGCTAATGTTTCTATGACGCTAATGTTTCACGCTAAATTTATGCAATAAGAGGATACTGCTCTCTTAGCATCTATACGGCACACATTGTCGCTAATGTTTCCATGACGCTGATGTTACACGCTAAATTTATGGAATAAGAGGATAATGCTCTCTTAGCATCTATACGGCACACGTTGTCGCTAATGGGAACAGATATTAAATAAAAAAGAAATTTCCAAAAAAGAAATTTCTTAGAGAAAAGTAAAGGCTATATTAAACTTAGAGTCAGAAAAACTAGAAACCTACAGTAACTCAAACTCAAAATGACCAGAAATTACCATTAAAGAATAAATGAAACCCAAAACGAACAGAAATTATATAAAAAATTATAGCAAAAAAACAAACAACATTTGCTAATGTAAATAAATCTTAAAACGTGTGAACTTTACACTGAATATGCAAATGAAGGTCGAAATCAACAAAATCACGGAAGTAAATATTTAAATCTGGTCCAAAAGCAAATAATTTGACTATCTGACAAGAAATTCACGATGATTTGAGATATCATCAGCTTTTTACAAATACGGGCCTTATCAACACATAATCGATCAATTTTGTTTATTTATGAATGAAACTTTTCTGGCCTGTTGACCTTATCATATCTAGGATTGTGTTCTAAGGCTACCAATATATAAACTTACCCAAATTTCACGAGAACTTTAAATAGGTTTTAAAAAAAAATTTCAGATTATTTTAGAAAAGACTTTTTCATTTAATACAAGCAATTTTAGTTTTTTATAAATTTCTTGTACGTTACTTGGGCTTAATATTTGTGATTTTTATAGTTTTTCCTACAATTCTTACGTTTTCTGTACAATTCGTTCATTTTTGGTATTTAATTAAAGCGTCATGAAGTCCCTTTCCGAAACCTTGTGCGCCCAACACAAAATAACGTTAATACCCTAATCTTATTACAAGGGAAATAGCTTTCATCTTATAAATTCCAAAATACTGAAAAAAAAAATATATATAATCCCTATAAAAATCAAGATTTCAGTTCTCTCAAAAGACAAGCGGATACCTAAGTAATCCCTGAAATAAACCTTGAATCATCTATGCAATCGCAAAATCAAACGCGTCATCAACCACTTGGATCTCAAAGGGTTTCCACAAGGAATGCAATTATTAATATCAGATGACATAGTTCTCCAACTTATTTAATTGATTATATATAGTTCGTATTATTTTCAGATTTTGTCTTTGTATGATTTTCACCTACAACCAAATGATGTACCTTAAACTTAGTGAAAGTTTGCTCGAAAGGGCGAGATAAGTTTCATCCCAATCCCTCCACTCTAAGCGTTTTCCAAGATCTTAGGTCCCCCAAACTCCCCCGAATGTCGCCGGATCCGGTCGGGATTTAAAATAAGAGCAATGAGATACGATATCCTCCAAACATCAAGTTTCATTAAGATCCAATCATCCCCTTTTTAAGTTAAAAAATACCTCATTTTTCTAATTTTTCAGAATTAACCCTCCCTCCCCAACTCCCCCAAAGAGAGCAGATCCGTTCCGCCTATTTCAATCATGTATCTAGGACTTGTGCTTGTTTATTACGATGGCGTTGTTTTTCTAACGTCACAATACTTTCTTCTTCACTTTCATTTTTGACTCGTTTCGATTCTCACTGTCGCTTGTCTTCTAATATCTCCGTTTTTTGTTCTTTGTTGCAATTTTTAACACTCTCTGATACTCGCTGTCACGTTTCTGCTAACTCTTCAAATCTTTCTTCTTCACTTTCATTATTGGCGCGTTCTGATTCCCGCTGTTGCTTGTAATTTTCGCTGCTGATTATCTTCTTACTGCATACTTCTTTGTTCTCGCGGGCTTATAAATGAAGAAAGTGACACTTTTTCAAGGCGGTTAGAGTGGTATTCATGTCTTGTGATTGACACTAGCTTTAAAGTTGTTTTATAGAATGCATCTTTGACAACTTTTGCTCCCACGGATTACTTCTAGTTTTGTAATCTTATTTCTAAGACTGATCTCTCAGTACTTCGGAACTTTTTTCAAAACTATTTTTATTATTATTTTCTTATTACCAGTTATGACTTTTTTTGTTATTACTTTTTTTCTTATTATTTTTTAATACCAGCTTTAAAGTTGTTTTATAGTTATTTACATTATTTCTACCGTGTTTTGTTATTACTTGTTTTTATTTTATGTTTATATAATTTTTATTTTTTGTTTTATCATTTTATTTTTACTTTCTAAGTTGTTTTTGGGGGTTATCAGTTTGCCCTTATTTTATTGAAGGGTTTTTGAGTTTCTTACATTGTTATTGGTTTCTTTGTTTTCATAATTGTGTTCTTCTGAAGACTGCTTGTAGTCATTTATCCAAGATGCTCACTTAGGCTATACTTTGTTCACTGTATTCAAAAAGTCATTGAACCTCAATCAAACATTCCCTGTGTCCCCATCGTCATTTATATATCCCCCCTGTGCCCCCCGGCGTCCCCGTTGTAGTTGTGACCCTGTGTCCCAGTCGTCATTTATATTCACTGTGTCCTGGTCGTTATTTGTGCCCCGGTGTCCCAGTCTGTAATATCTCTTTGAGTGTCCCGGTCATCATTTATATTCCCTGTGTCCCGGTCGTCATTTGTGCTCCCAGTCTGTAATTTCGACAGTCGACAAACAACTTCATGACGACATACACCTCAATCCTTATAATGCGGTATAAAATTGCTGTGACTTTCTCAGTTTCTTTTTCCCGAGTCTCTTGACACAGTTTCTTTTTCACATTCACGAGACTGATGCGTATCAAGCTATTCGAGGTGATTTTCAGAGAATTTAGGGAGTTTAATTATATATTTGTGGCTCTTTACCATTCTTTAGAGAGAGTGGTGCTTTTTATCTTTGGTCCATTGCAAGCCAGAAATGAAAGAGAGAACAAATCAAAGTAGTGAAGTTATTATTTCAGTTTTATAGTTAACTTCATGATTTTGTCGGATAGCGCCAAATTCGGGAGTGCGGAAGCATTGTAAAGTTTAGCTAGCAGTTATTTTGTATTACTATGTTGGCGTCTTCTATCTTCTATTTATCTTTAGTTCTTTTATGTGTAGGTATTGTCTATAATTAAGGGTAGTAATAAATGTAGAGCAATAAATCTAACCTTATAGAGAAAAAGCACAATTTGATGTAACTTGGAACGACAAAATACATCAGAATCTTATGTTATTTTTGCTTTTACTTCGTATAATTTTTCCCTTAACTTAGTATTTTCTCTATCTTATACACCTTTCATATACGGAATAATTTCTGTTCCCTTAGTAAGTTTTAATGTCGCTAGTTACTTTCAGGTAAAACAAAAATGTTTTTCTTTGAATTTCTGAACATTTTCCAATTAATATGGGTTCAAATTTGGCTCACCATACATGAAAACTAAAAAAAAAAAATAAATAAAAATTGTATATTAATTTTGACAGATTCATTTCAGATTTGAAGGGTTGTCCCTTGCTCATTACCATGCCCTTTACGCTAAAGCTGTTAGCACTTTAAAAAAGCTTCTTATTCTAATTACGCACGGTGATCAGCTTCAGCGCGTCGCTGGAGGTCACCGTCGCCATGGCGTTGCCGGCGTAGATCGGGCGCACGAAGGTGTCCGCCGACTCGACCCCGCTGATGTCGGAGATCTGCTGCACGTCGAGCAGCGCGGCGGCCCGCGGCAGCACGTTCTTGGCCGAGGTGGTGACCGCGGCCATGACGTGGCTGTAGCCGGGTGCCAGCTTGACGATCAGCGGCGCCAGGTTCTCGGCGGCGCGGTGCTCGTACTCGCCCGAGTCGGCCAGCAGCACCTTGGCTTAAGAAACATATATAAAAATAAGCCATTGAAAAATATTTCCATTTAAAAGCTCTTGGTAGCTTTCCCTTCTTCCTCCTCCCCCCGAGAAATTTTCTGATTGCACTCATGCATTATCCCCATTTTACTTATAAAAAATCGCAATTTTCAATATTGGCAAATACCTAATCATTAATGTCATGAGAGCAAAGAAAAACTTTAAGCAACATATCATTCACATAAACAAATCTTTGAATCTCACCTAATCCTAAGGTTTTCAATTAAAAAAAGAAAAGAAAATCCGTGAGGCTCGATTTTTATCTAATAACTTGTGCATTTGAACTTTGCAATCCCTGGTTTGTGTTCTAATTCCCAGTGTCTTGTCGAATATTTTCTTAAATGATTAACTTGAATAATAACTGAATTCTATAGCGTCTAAAATGCATGACAATCTGAATTTTGAAGTTTCCCTATATCATCTTAGAAAAACAAGGCCCTGTGCAATATCTAAAGGCCTTTTGCTTTTTATGATGTTGCAAAGATCACTACTGTCACAAAAAGACAAAAAACTGAAAGAATAGAAAAGATGTCATTTTGTTTATGGTGACAATCTTCGATTGAATGACTTTCTAGTTGAAAATACTCTTTCCTACCTGTATAATATAAATTTCAGTTTTCTAAGAATAAAAAGCTTTAAAAAAGTTTGTAAATTTGTTTATTAATAAAACTTGTACGTACAAAACTCTCTATCCTTTAGATTTCTTCTTCTTTGTGTAGGTAATCATCGGGAACGATAGGTTTCTGATAAGCTCATCAGGATTCAACTTGTATTCATCTTGGCATGCAAAGACAGGGTCACATTTTCAAACATCTTCCTATCTAATTTATCTACTATGAGTCGCCTCCCCGTAGTAGCATAATATTTGTAGGCATGAATATATAATGAGTCAGAGGTACTAGGCTTGAGACTGTCTGTGTAGGATTTGTACTCATGTTGATAGAAGAGTATCGCCAAGTGCTGAAAACTATGTTGTGAGCAAGATGAACCCAAGACTGCAAAAAGCTTCTATTCAAACTGGAGGTCCGAAGGACTTCTTGCTGTCCAGTTCTACGCCGGCTTAAGCGTTTCATTGTAGACTTGAGAAGGAGATCCTGGTGCGTGGCTAACTGGTCATGCTCGGCTATTGGAACCTGCCAGACCGAACGGCGGAAACCGTGAAGGACGGTTGGCTGCATACCGGCGATATCGGCGAGTTGGACGAAGACGGTTACATTCGCATTACCGACCGCAAGAAGGACATCATCGTAAACTCTGGTGGCGACAACATCTCGCCGCAGCGGGTCGAAGGGGTGCTGGCCCTGGAAGCGGAGATTGCTCAGGTCATGGTTCACGGCGACAAGCGCCCGCATCTCGTGGCCCTGGTCGTTGGCGTCTTGTCTCGGCCTATGGAGTGGGCTGTCGATGGTAACGCTGGGCGGCGGAACTCCCCCGCGGACAGCGACCGCACCGCAGGTGGTGGTCGCCGGCCCTTACCGCTTCGTCCGGAATCCGATGGCCCTTGCGGGCATCCTCCAGGGGATTGCGGTGGGTTGGCTGCTCGGCAGTGTGCCGGTCATTGTCTATTCCCTCGCAGGAATCTTTGTGTGGCATGCATTCGTTCGCCCCGCAGAAGAGCGGGACTTGCTGGATCGATTCGGAACACGGTACTGGGGGCATGTAAGGTTTTTACAAAAACTGTTGTCGTAGAAACTTCAAAAAGGGCTCATTTGATTGGAAATTGAGAGGGCTAGTGCCCTTACTAATAGTCGAAGGTAATCGGAGTGCAAAAAACCCCCCGCGCTCATTATTCCCCCAAACAATTTCGATTAACGTTTTGATAAAGCCATTTTGTTTAACGTATTTGAAAGGTCTAGAAATTATGCCTTTGAGGATAAAATCCCCCCACAACCCTGATGACAATGGTTGTAAGCTATACCCTTGGGGCATATGAGCCTGGCGGAGAATCTGTCGGATGGATATGTCGCGCCGGTGTTCTGGCTGGCGGTGGCCGGCCTGCCGGGGCTGGTCTTCTATAAGGCCGTCAACACCGCCGACAGCCTGATCGGCCACCGGAGCGAGCGCTTCGCCCGGTTCGGTTGGGCCGCAGCGCGGCTCGACGATGTGCTGAACTGGATTCCCGCCAGGATCACCGCCGGTCTGCTGGCGCTCGCCGCCCGCGAGGCGGAGCGGATGCAGGAGAGCTGGAACACCGAACGCCGCGACGCGGCGGGGTTTGATAGAAAAAAACTAAAGCAGATTACAAGAAGTATCTTAGGTCAGTAAGGTACCGTGGCATGGATTTCCCTGTGAATAAATGTGAATGGCGCAAAGTGATTCATTCTGAAAAGCTTGAAAATGCTATTTCTTGCAGTGATGTCATACCACAATCTATATGGCAGAAGCATTATTCTTCAATTTTTCTGTTATTAACTATTTCGTACATGCTGTGTATTCTCGTCTCATTGCACTTATCTCTTATATCCGTATTTCACAGCGACATACAACTCCCATCGAAGCCTTCCATTAATTGACTGCTAGCGCCGGGATAGCTTGTCGTCACCGTGATGACTGACGTATCAATTTTAGGATATTGTCGTATATTTAATTTAGACCAGCCTAAAATACCCACTGTCAATAAAATCAAACTCAAGACAGAAGCAAAAACCGGTCGACGTATAAATAAATCAGTAAATCGCATCGTAATTAACCTTTATGTGCTTTTGCTTTCTGAGCAAGTTTTTTTGCTTTCATTGCTGCCATCATTTCTTGACTCGTCATGGCGATTGCACCATGGGTGGCATTTCTTGGATCCACGGATGTTTTCCACACATCATGAGCTTTAATAGGCTGGGGTGAAATATCCTTGGAGGAAAGAAGGACTGGTCCCTTTTTATGCCTTAAATTACTAAGCACATGCCGATGGCTGTATTCAATAAGAGTCTTTGGACAGAATTCTTCTCTCTTGGGTAAATTTCAGTCAACAAGAGAAGCTTGAAAGGCTAGTAGCATTAGAAAAAACGTCTTTTCAAGTCTTGAAGCAGCTCCATGCTGCATTGGGGCTGGAAGGTCACCTGGTGTTGCTTACCGGGTTTAATGGTCGGGTGCATGATCATAGTTTGCATTCCGTTACGGTCGGGCCCGATGGGCAGTGGTATTGGAATGCCGGGAATTGTGGGTCTTTGTTTACGGATCGGTCCGGGCGGACGTTTCGGATGGGGAGTGCTTACAGTCCGAAAGCAGATCTTGGGTTTGTGCCGCGGGAGATTGCTGGGATGAAGAGCGATGACGGGCATGTCTATATTGGCGGCTTTAGCGCTCGGATGAATCCCGATGGGACCTATGTGCAGATCATCGGTGGCACTTCTCTTACCGCCATCTTAATAAATTTTATTTAATGTAGATATAAAATGGTACGGGCGATAAAATGGGTTGATGAAGTTGTAGAAGGTGCACCTTATGTTACAACTTTGGAAACGCTTGAAACGTATGGCTGTGATTTTTGCGTCCATGGAGGTATGTTGTCATATTCTTATTTTTAACCATATAATAAAAGATTTGTACTTCTACCGCAACACATGTGACCAGGGAGGGAGGTGAGTTGGGGTGAAGGCAGACTTCTTGTAAACCCCCAAATGAAAGTTTAAGAGTAGTTTGTTATATATACATCTTTCAATCTATAAGATAAACAAAATATTTGATTTTAAGTTCAAATAAAGATGAGTTTCATAATCACCACAATCTAGCACCCTATTCAAGACATCAATTTTGTTGCTGTGCACCTTTACATGAAAATATGAATTTCACCACCTCAAAGTCAATCTCAACCTCAAAACACCTATGTTTTAGTTTTACATTCAAATAAAAGTGAGTTTTATAATCGCCGTGATCTAGTGCCCTTTGCTAGACATCAATTTTGTAGCTATTGGTATCAAAATTTTATTTTTTAGAGTTTTAGCGAGGGTTTATTGAGCCGGGTCGCTCCTTACTACAGTTCGTTACCACGAACTGTTTGATAGCGGTAAATAAAGAATTTAATAAGTTTACATTGCCTTAATTGCATTTAATTTTTCGTAGTTTATTGACCTGTTGCTGTAAAAAATAGCACAATTTAATTGCAGCCTGTACCAAAATAATACAAGCTGTTTTTATTAAATGAATTTTATAACGACAACTTAAAATTAAAGAAAAACTGACAACGAAAGGGCTACAATTAGTGATAAGGAAAGGGTTAAAGAGAGATAGCAGAACATTTTGAGAATGTGACAAACCAAGATAGGGCTGCAGGAAAAGATATAGGGGAAAACTAAATTTTTGTGATACTTTGGATGTGAAGGAAGGGTTGCCTCAACTCAAACTCTTAAATAGTGTATGTCACTTCCTACAGTTCTGTGCTTCCGAGGTTGTTGGAGAGCTTCCAAGCAATTTGAAGTTCATGGTCTCAGAGACTTACAAGTGGTTTAACATTAGTCCGCTGCACCAAGCCCTTCAGTTGGAATTATACCTCATCTGGAATATAGACCAACTCTGCTTATTATAGTAGTTGAAGACAAGGAATATGTTTGTAACCTACCAAATTACACGTTAGGATGTGAATAAAGGCTAAAATAAAAATAATATAATATATTATCTGCACCTGTAACAAACTTAAAAACGAGTGACGGTACATAGATCTAGCAACTATTCTCTATTATATTTTCCTTAAATTTTATTTGTTACTAATATAGATCGCACGGTTTATGGTCATCTTCTCTGAACGGCTATTCATATCTATTGGAAAATGTTATAACCGAAGAAATGTTTGACAAAAACTCATGGTATCCTCGTATTGGATTTGTCCGGTACTCAAGATATGGCTATTGTCTGAAAGAGCACAGGATGTTTAGAATATACCTTTGCTAAACTATTGGAGGAGAGTATAAGGTTAATCTCACTAAATTAATTTGAAAACTTTTGGAAGAAATTGCCCCTGGCGGCCCTGTTTTATTAGACTCTGCAATATGAACCGAAATCAAATAATTAATGTATTCAATTTGGATCTCTTTCGCCGGATTTTTACTATAGTTTCCATTTCAGAAGCTTTTGTATTGCATTACATTTTTGCTTAGTTAAGATTTTAGCTCATGATTAAACTACATCTTGTTCAGCCACGGATTGGTTGTATTGTTATTTTTTTTTCCCACTATTGGTGGTATGCATAGCTGTGTAAATGAGGGTAGGGAGGAATGACTTATATGAGGAACTCGCTGTACAGCGGGTACATGAAGCTATCCCAGGCTACCGAACGGGTCTTTTTCATTTTTGCAGTCGATAGGTGTCCGATCCGGTTAAAGTCGGTGAATGTTTATCGAAATTATGTTCTCGATCTAGAGATGAAAGAAATAACAAATTCAAGTAGAGATTTGTTTCGTTCATACCGAATTCGATATTCTCGAAATGAATGGTAATGTAATCATCTCGATCAGGTCGTGCTTGATCATGCCAAAAGCCCAAGGCTAGAAATAAATAAAAATTCACAATGAAGAGCCCAATTGATGTTCTTTCACCATGCATCAATTCATGCATGATCGTTGCTTCACGATCAACACAGTATGATTTCATTTGTTACTCCCTCCCGATAAAGTAAGATTGCTTAAGTGATCATGGTCGTATACTACAAAATTTACACTACCTTCAACAAATTTTTTCCAGCATACCCAATACATATCTTTATTTTCAATTACCAACTCGTCTTCTGGTGATAGAGTCTTTGGATATTTTTTATTGAGCAGCAAAGAAATTGACTTAAGGGCTGTTTTGATCAATACAACCATAGCTGCACCTAAGCAACCTTCCCCGAACCATATCTCAAATTTATCTTCCAATTACATGATATTACTCGAGTCTCGAGAAAAGCATAAGAATTCTCATGATATTAGCTGTTTTCATTCTTTTCTAAGATATTTGGAAATATGTTTCATGTGACTAGAAGGATCTGTTGTGTTTATTCGTTTGTAAGAGGATAATTTCGGTTGAGCTAGACGTTCATCAGTAGATTGACTGATATCAATAGGGATAAAAGAGACTTGAGATACTGGTGCTGGTAATACCATCGATTTTACTTGTTGTTTTGATGAAGAAGATGATGCTTCAAATAATTTTGATTGTTATTTTATAGATAATATTTAGCTATTCTTTTGTTATTGTTGTTTTTTCAACGCTGAGGAATAGCCTTTGATCATGTGATTACTGGTAGTGTTCTTCTTTGAAAATTACATTTTAAAAGCTTCGATAGGCTGACAACTTCAGTGTTTAACCGATAGCAAAGAAACAAAACCAAAGTGTTGCTCTCGCAACACTTTATTTGGCGAAGCCGGACAAAGGTTGCTGCAACACTTCACGTTGCTCAGGCAACGTAGGTCTAGTTTGTTTTATGCCTCTTTTAGTCTACCTGAAAGATAAAATTTGAGATAGTGTTGTTACATTTGATTCTTGATAATCTTTGAGGTCATATAGCTGATTGCCCCCTCCTTAATGGAAAATCAAACAATACAACCATGAAATTGGCTTTGCAGAGTTTAAGCAAAATGTGTATCTTAGCCTGTAAATCTTTTTTTCTCTTTCTCTCTCTCTCTCTCTCTCTCTCCTCTCTCTCTCTCTCTCTCCCTCTCTCTTTCTATGTCTATCCATCTGTCTCTCTGTTCCTCTATTCATTTGCGAACAGTTTGATAGAATAAAATGAAACTTTTACATCGTAAGTTTTCTTTCTTTATTTTACTATAGGCTTAGTAAGTGGCGATTTTCGTATGAATTTTTAAAAAGCTGATCAAGCCAGTGCCTAAGAATGTCCTTAGATAATTCCCGTGGAAAATATTTGAAAAATATTTCTTAGCCTTTGATGCACAAACGCTCCAGAGTTTCCTACGCTGTCATTACCGTGGGTTCCAACATTCCAATCTAAGTTCAAAGACTTAACTTCCTATTTTTCCAAACTATTTTCAACCGTAAAAAAACAATCTCACATTGGTTACCGCTGTCTGAGCGGGTTGGTATGCCCTCCCTCTGGTTCCGTGATTCCGGGCGGGATCTGGAAGGGCGAGATTTGTATCTGCACACGCTGGAGCAAGTCGTTGGGCCAGTGGCCGGCATTGCTGAGGGTATGGTGCGGGGCGGGCATTCAATCGCACAGGGGGATATTGCACGCGGTGTCGAGGCGGCCGCGCCCAAATTCGTCAGGGACGGCATGAAGGCGGTGCGCTATCTGGATGAGGGGGTGCAAACCCGCAAGGGGGATCCCATCATCGAGGATGTTCACGAAGTCATAAAAATGCTTGAAAAGTCATACTCAAAGATTGTGAAGGACACAAAAATATAGTGAATAGAGTAATGGCTCCCTTAGAATCAAACACAGAAGAAGCTCTAAAAGCGGGAATAGTAACTCTTGATTTTATGGTCGACAAGTCAGTAAAGGATTATGTTTTCAGAAAGAAATCACAAGCAGCCCTCATGACAGCCATGAGAGCTTGCGTATTGGACATCAAGCACATAGATCCTAGCCTAATCTTCTGGAGGTTCTAGGTTGTTGCAAAATGTATTTTTTACTTCCAAATTCTCAAAAACACCCGTGACAACATTCTCTTCGGATCCGTTAGTTATGTGAGAGAGTTCAATATTTTGCGAAACGTTTAAATTAAACAGAATTATTTCTTAACAAAGAATCACAATGACTTCTTTATTTTTAATGCCGAAATTAAAAAAAAGATCTTTTTGTAAGATTTAATGTCCAAAAAACTAATTTTTTTGTATAAAATTAAAGAACGAAGTAGAAACTTGAAACGAACAAAAATTATTGATTCTTAGATTACGCAATATATTGGAAAAAACGTGTGTCTTTTTATTTTCACTTATAGATTTCTAACGTCAGCCCCCACCACACACTCAGTACTCTTTTGGGTATGTACCTGTTCCCTGAAATTGCCCAGAAAGCTAAACTATGAGTAATTTGTGCTTACAAATTTAATTTTAATTAAATAAATATTTAATAATTAATAATTAATTGTAATTAATTTAATTAAATTTAATTTAATTAAATTTAATTAATTAAATTAAAATTTAATTTTAATTAATAATTTTAATTAATAATCTTTTATTAATAGTGGGGGAAACCGGAAATCTTGGAAGATGCTTAGAGTGGAAAGATCGGGATGAAACTTCGTGGGTAGAATAAGCAAATGTCTTAGATATGTGATTGATGTAACCAGACTGGATCTGCTCTCTTTGGGGGAATAAGGGGTGGTCCAGTGCTTTGACGAGTTTTGTGCTTCTGTATGTGCTAGAATGATAAAAATTGGTAGGCGTGTCAGGAACCTGCATAAATTGACTTGATAAAGTCGAATCCCCCGATTCGACCATCTGAAGGGGATGGGGGTAAAGGGACCCAGCGAGCGTTATTGCAGAAGAGTCACTGGCGCCTAGCCTAATCCTGAAAAAAATAGCCTTTACCCAGGATGAATTAAATCGCAAACAAGCGAATCTTACAGCTGAGATTTCCCGTCAAGTTAAGGCTAAACTATCAGATCCGGATACAGCGAATCAAGCAGTTGATACCATAGTAAAAAATTCGTGATGCTATTTCCATTGATTACAATCGAAAATTCCAAGAAATAGAAAAATCACTCAAAGGACTATTTGCAATGGTTAAAAGCTTGGAAAGTAGGGTAGTATTTACCAATACTTTCAAAATCATAAAAATTTCCCAAATTCTTGGAAAGATAAAACCCCAGTTACTTGCCAAAGAGGGGTCTATCAAATACCATGCGACTGTGGCAAATACTACTTTAGCTAGGACTCGCCAGAATTTAGAGAAATGCCTACAACAACATAAGCTCTAATTCTAATATTGCTCCTGTTTCTTTTGATTCTGCTTTAAGCAGCCATGTATTTAAAAATCCTAGCCGCAATATACTTCTTGAAGAATCCGCCCGTTTTAGCAATGACCGGGTAAAAGTTTGGTCCAGGTTAGAAATATTGGATGTAACAACTGAATCGCGATTTCTGTTTTCTTAACCCAAAGACAAATAGTTTTATGCTACTATAAGAAGACTGAACAATTTATTTTGACAGATTCTAAGTTTTAGATACGCAGGATTTGAGCCCTGTTCTCTTATCTGCCTAGCTAGAAATATATGTCTATAACAATTCATGATTCAATGGTGCATAAATAATTCAATGAGACTCAAAAATAACAAAATTATGTGGGAAAATACAGGATTACAACCTAGGCCCGTGATTAAACATGGCTCGCCAGTTTATGTCGAAGTCGCATTTCAGTATTCTAGATTAGTAAAACTTTCAAGAATGAATCTTTGACAGGAGCCAAAGTCGCTCCCGTCAAAGTTGTTTGTGAGATTTTAACTCTGCCTCCTCCAAACTAAGAAGTCTTGACTCATTCAAAATAAAGGGCGATTGGGCCCAATCAGGCACCACCTTTGAAAGGGTCCCACCCAACAGCATCAAAATAAACAATTTTTTTTTCGACCCTGTGAAATAGCCTCTGGTTGCGATCTCGACGCCTGGGAGCAGGTGGCGCTCGCACTTCGGGATGCCGAGTCGGTCGAGCGGAGCGCTCCGCTGCGCATCGACGAGGTGGCGCAGACGCTGCTGGACCAGCCGGACCGCGTGCCGGATCCGGCCCCGAACGCGGAGGTCGAGGTGGTCGGTTGGCTCGAGCTGTCCTTCGATCCCGCGCCGCAGATCGCCGTGCTCGACCTCAACGAAGGCAAGGTCCCGTCCAGACCCGAAGCGGATCCGATGCTGCCCGAGTCGACCATGGAGGCGCTGGATACCACACTGGCTCTGCATGATGTTCAATAAAAATGGAATAAAGACAAAGAAGAAATATTTGTATATATTTTTTAAAATTGTTAGTATTTAATTTTGTCTCAAAAAATTGTTAGTATTTAAAATTGTTAATATTTTTTTTAATATATTAAAAAAGCAAGCACAGCAATGAAAGCAACACAGGCATATGATTTCATTGACACAAACACTCCCTTCCATCTCAAGGGACTCGCATTTTATAAAAAAAAAGTGGCCCAAAGGCTGTAAAAACTTGGTACTTTCCACATTTCCTGGATTCAGAGCTTGGCCACCTTAGAGATATTTTATTTCGAAATGGTTGTCCAAATTGTTTAATAAATTCTGTAATTGCAAAACGTATAAAATAAAGTATAAGATAGTGACACCCCTAAACGCAAATCAAAGGGCAAATTCAGTTTTTCTTGGTCTCCCGCACGTTACAGGGGTTTCAGACCACATTTCCAAAAATCTAAGGAAAAATAATATTTTCACTTACTAATAAACCCAGAAAAACTATCAGTGCCCAAATCTACCAAGGTAAAGACTATGACTTTTACTATGGGCAATGTGATTGCATTGCCTCTCAAAAGCGAATTGTTTTCTCATTGACCACTGTCAAAATTATTATTTTCCTGTATATTTCTAGCCAAAAGAACATTCTACGCTAGTAAGGAAGAAATTTGATAGGTTACTTTAGCAATAATTGCGAAAAGACGTTTTCCAAAAAAGAAGTGCTTCAAAGAAAATAAAGAACCATGCAAACAGTTGTTTGTCACGACCTGCAAGTAAGGACTGACTCAGGCCAACAGTACTTGAAAATCTTTAATTTTGTGACGAAACTCGTTAATAAATAGGTTTTCTCTTCAATCGAATTTGTAAAATTTTACCTTATTTTTCTTCTTTGTATTTGATTCTAAATTTATTTAATTTCAGTGAAAAATATGACTAGCTAGTGACAATTTAATGCAACTAAAACTCAAGTTGCAAAAACTATACAAGTATACAATATAATTCAGCTGATTAACGGATTTATAACACTGTATAAATGGCATTCTTCGGCTTCTTCCTCTCTCCTGTTTTGTTCTATTGCCCCTAAAACCATCTCACCTTTCAGTTGTAAAAGCTTGTATTTTTTATTTAATCATATTAAAAACAAGCAAAATTATCCTTAACATGAGAAGGTTGAAGCATTCCCTCTCAATTCCCTGTTCTTTACGCTTTAATTTTGGATCTACTATCTCAATGCTTCAAGAAGGAATAGACCAGCCAAGGCGCAATTTAATCTAACGGCGCTTATACAATTTAAGGGAGCATTTAGTCGCATTTGTTTGGCTAATAATACCTTTTGCTCAAATATTTTGAAAGTTAATCGGTGAATAAAACACTTGGCAAATTCTGTAAAAATTCACTATCTTGTCAAAGAGAATTGGGGATCTTTTTTAATTCAACTTGATTTTAATTCAATTTAACAGGAATGTTTTCAGGCTGTATATTGAATTAAGCCCTGATTATTTACGGAATGATCCCTTTCCTTGTCTTATGTGTGGTGCATATTTGAAAATATTTGACATTTATGTGCAAAACCGTAGAAGAACTTCAGGATTTTTTTTTTTTTTTTTTGCGAGAGTGAAATACGATGGACGGTCAATACGGAGGCGACAATGGAGATGTCTCCAAGACCACTGGCCTCCACTTGTTCTTTGTCCCCATGCTCACTGCCGGTTGTGCTATTCTCGGATTGTGCAACATCTAATTCCCAATTACTATCCTTATTTGTATGCCCTGTCTCCTTGAGCAGTTATTTTTTACTTTGTGGCTTATCTTGGTCTCCTCTTTCTGTTTGTATTAGGGATTGCAGTATCCTTTAACTTGATGGAAATCTATCCCATGCGTTTGGATCTGTTATTTTATGATTTGACTCAAATTTCGTTTTGTTAACTGGTTACGTTTCAATGAAAAAATAAATATGGAAATTTTTTTTCAACAGAAAGTAAGGAGCAGCATTAAAACTTAAAACGAACAGAAATTATTATGCATATGAGAGGCTCACCTCCTCCTAATACCTCGCTCTTAACACTAAAGTAATTTTATTAATTTCAACTATTTATTCTACGACCTTTGTGATTCATGGGTCATTCTTGAGGAATTGGGACAAAATTTAAGCTTTAGTGTAAAGAGCGAGGTATTGATGAGGGGGTGAAACCCTCATATCCTTAATAAAAACATACGAACATTCTCTTCTGAAAATGCAAATTGAGTTTTTTCTTGGAAGATAAGATAGTTTTTTTCCTTTTTGTAATATATTTTAGATCTTTATTTTAAGGGTCTGTGCTAGGTGAAGCTATGTACTAGAAAGATGTGGGACATAGTCACCAGAGAAGGTTTATTCCCCCTGATACTTTGAATTAACAGGCAACTTAGTGATAATTTTACCCCCCAGAGTTACGTAATTTGCACATTATGATTAAAAACTAAATGTTGCTCTAAAATCAAATCAAAACGCACTATTTGTGGCAGTCGTTTCGTCAATAAGTATATGTCGTCATTTACCAAATAAAAAATACAGTAAAAAAAAGGACAAATAATTCAGAGGCAATAACCCAACACAAGGACTCATCAGGAGAATACACCCTTGCCTATAGGGTTTCGGCACTTTAAATTCTCTACCCAGGCAAGTGGCGTGCCTACCATAAATTTCCTATGGTATTCCCGTGCTAGGTATTATCCCCAAAATATATGCCTATGAAAAAACAAATGTAGAACAACCAAGTAACACCAAAACAAGCATGTCACCACTAACATTTTTATAATCATCAATTTATTTATTTTGCGTTGGCTGATCTCAATCCAGGGACAGGAATGGATTGTTTATGCCTTTTATACCTGGGTAAGTATTTATGGTGCGTTGGCCCCTACGCAATTCTGGCTGTTGGCAAATGGCATCTATGACGCCACACAAGCGAAACGAATCTTTGTGATATTTAGTTTGGCAGCCATTATTGGCGCAACCACCGGTGGCGAAATCACCAGCTTAATGATCAACACATTCGGATTCACAACAGAAAACCTGTTGTCCCTGAATCACAAAGGCTGTAGAATATATGGTTGAAATTAATGAAATTACTTTAGAGTAAAGAGCGAGGTATTAGGAGGAGATGACCCCCCCCCATATGCGTAATGATTTCTGTTCGTTTTACGTTTTAATGCCGCTCCTTACTTTCGGTCGAAGAAACTTTTTCATATTTATTTTTTCATTGCTCTTTAAAAAGAGGCTAAAAATTCTGCGCCCCCTTCATGTAAATTCTCTTCCCCCATGACAAATTCCTCCATGGAAAGTTTCCCCACACAACTCCATTACGGCTCCGAGCCGCGCCCGGACGTCGGGATTTCATGCTTTCACAAATTGGAGAAATTCGTTTCCGTATTGAACTTTTACTTTTGCAGCGAAGTATACAAAAGTTCTCAATCATGATCTTTATTAAAGTAAGAATTCTTACTAGTTTTTATGGCACTTGGTATTAACCAAGTGACATATAGCAATCACAAATTCTGTCGGTCTGTCTGTCTGTCGGTCTGACGGTTTGTCTGCGTGTCGGATTGCCCGTGTGCCTGTTGGACGGTCCTGGATCTGCCACTGCCTTTGAATTAGAATGAATAGCGTTTTTCAAATTACTAAAAAATACTTTAGCATAAACAGCAAGGTATTGAAGAGGGGACGAACCCCCTCATATACGTAATTATTTCTGTTCGTTTTAAGTTTTAATGTTACTCTTTACTTTCAGTTGAAAAAACTTGAGTTGAAAAAAGGCTTTCAAATTTAGTCGAGGAAACTCAAATCTTTCAATTTGTGTCGTAAAGATTCCGAAGATTTTAATTTTTTCGTTTTTTATCCTAAAGTTTACTAACAGATTCATTGTCTAATTTTTTCTATTTTTTCGGAATTCCCCCCCCCCCCAACTACCCCAAAGAGAGTGGATCCGTTCCGATGATGTCAATCATGTATCTGGGACTTGCTTATTTTTCCCATCAAGTTTCATTCCGATCCCTCCACTCGTGTTCTCCACAAGTGTTTTCCAAGATTTTAGGTTTCCCCCTTTCAACTCCCCCCAATGTCATCAGATCCTGTCGGGATTTAAAATAAGAGCTCTGAGGCACAATATCATTCCAATAATTAAATTTCATTAAGATCCCATCACCCGCAATGTGGGGGTTTTTATGGGGATACACATGCTGATCTGAACCTTCCAATTAAAGGAATCTTCACTAGTCTTAACTTTTCTTCCACTTCTTCTTTCTTACTTAAATCTTAGATTTTATCCATCATTTAGCCAAATTGCTGCCTAAGCTTTCATGCTGCCTTATTTTCTTGTAAAAGAAGGCGGAAAAATATTCTTATCGCTTAACCGTTTTGCTAGATAATAATTGAACTGACGTTCAATAATCGTGTCAATGACAATCTCAGAAGTGAAAGACGCTGCTGTTGGCCGTGGTCGTGGTCATGACGAAGTGATTCTCGGCCAGGCGTGCGGTGGTGCCGTCGTCCATGACGATGCCGTCCTCGCGCAGCATCAGTCCATAGCGCACCTTGCCGACCGCAAGCTTGGCGAACCCGTTGGCATAGACCTTGTTTAGGAATTCCGCGGCATCCCTCCCCTGCACGTCGATCTTGCCGAGCGTGGTGACGTCGCAGATGCCGACCGAACCGCGGGTCTGCACAACCTCGCGGTCGACGCTTTCGCGCCAGTGGGTTTCGCCCGGACTTTCTCCATGTAAATATTCTCCCCGTAACCCCCCCTCAAATCTCCCCCTAAACAAAAAAATTCCCCCTGAAAACGTCTGTACACTTCCCAGTAACCATTACTATATGTAAACACAGGTCGAAGTTTGTAACTTGCAGCCCCTCCCACGGGGACTGCGGGGGAGTAAATCGTCCCTAAAGACATAGTTATTAGTTTTTCTACTATGGTGAATAGAATGGTTATCTCAGAATTTTTATCCGGTGACTTTTGAGAAAAAATGAGCGTGGGAGGGGGCCTAGGTGTGATGCCGATGCCGGAGAACGCGAACTCGGTCAGGTTCACCTTGCCGATCGCCACCATTCCGGCCGCCGCGGCATTGGCTACACAAGGCGCATCGGCGGCCGCGGGCGCGGCATCGCGGAGCAGATCTGACCCGGCCGTCGTCGTGGTCCCGGCCATGTCGAAGAGGTCCTTCCAGGCAATCGGCACACCGTCGAGCGGTCCGAGCGGCCGGCCGGCCCGGGAGCGCTTGACGCTAGCCTCCGCTTCGCCACGGGCGCGATCGGCGGTCATCGAAATAAAGAATTGAAGCCAAGAGTTGTCATTCTCTCTCATTTCAACAATTTCTTTGATAAAGATGCAGACGAAATTCTGCACGTCTTCAATAAACCCGTAGTTGATATCAAACAATTTTTACTAGATGTACAAGAGAGTGCAACATATTCGAATTTCGAGAAAATTCTGGTACCTGCGATCACAGAATTTGAGAAAGATTCAATAAAAAATGTAATACAAATTTTACCAAAGGATTAACCAATTAAATTTAATGTCTTACAAATTTGATTTGCTAAATTTGAATATCTTTAACATTCCTTAGCACTTTCACAAAAAAATGAGACACTTACTGGGAGACAATCACTGGTGAAGAGTGTGAGAGCGAGGTGACTGGAGTGTTGTGTAAGTTTGGTTGATAGTGACAAACATGCGATGATCATCGACTCATCGACATCACTGGTGGAAGTTGAACGAATGAATTTATGGAGAATGGCATTTGCTTGAATGAAGATTTCGTCCGATAGACCATTCTCTTTCGACAACTAATTAAGAGAAAACTAACTAATTAGAGAAGACGAGATAGAGATAATTGTTCCAATTATTTAGAAATTACTAATGAAACACAAGGGCCGTTTAATTAAAATTATAATTTTAATAAAAAGTTCGAAAAAAAGCTTTATTATAAAGATCGAAGTGAAGAGCTGTTTTTTTTTAAGTTTAAATGTTGCTCTTTAATTTCAGTTGAAAACTTTTTTACTTTTTTATTCGCTTTCTTATCGTTTTTTTTTTATATTAATGCAGGCCAATTCAGGTCCCCCTCAATGGATAATTCCCTTCCCCTACGTAAAACTCCTCCACGGAAAGATCCTCCGGAAGATTTAAAAAACAAATAAGGCCCCAGGTGCTGATAATGTGAATGAGTTTCTTAGATATGGTGACTTTGAGGTTAGAAATAAGCTACTGAAGATTATGAATATGACTTTTGAAAAGGGGAAGTACCTAATTATTTTAGGAAAACCTTAATTAAGCCACTGTATAGAAAGGTGATAAGAGTGAGTGTCGTAATTATCGAGGCATTAGTCTGGTCTCTGTAGGTTGCAAATTACTTATTAATATGATACTTTTTAGACTGAGAGATGCTGAGGATAAATTAGATGTCCCCGACATGCGCATAGGTTTCGCCGGGAATGCGCGCGCGACTGAAGAACCTGTGATCAGCCAGGATCTTCTTTGCCTCGTCGCCGCTCAGCGTGATCACCGACGCGACATTGTCGCGGGTAAGCGTGGTGACGGCGCGCGCCGGGATACCGGCCACCAGGAAAAAGGCGTCGAGTTCGTCCTCTCGTATCATATGAGCGGCTCGGCCGGAGGTGGCCTGGACGGCGATCACGTCGCTCTCGCCGATTCCATGGGCAGCAAGGATCACGCCCGCGAAGTTTCAAGCTCCTATCTGCAAAAATGTGGAATTTAGCATTTTTTGCAAGAAGAAAAATCACGGATGCGTGTTTATTTGTTTTTTTGTTTGTGTTTTTTTCCCTGGGTCTTATCGACGCAGTGGTTCAAGAATGTCGCAAGAGGGCTCATTCTAACGAAAATTAAAAGTTCTAGTTCTCTTTTCAAGTGAACAAAAAAATTGGAGGGGACCTAGGCCCCCTCCTACGCTCTTTTTCTCCAAAGTCACCGGATCAAAATTCTGACATAGCCATTTTATTCATCACTAAAAACAGCTTTTGGTGCTATTCTGAAGGCATTGTGCACCATGAAATGTACACATTCCAACTATGCAAGTGTCACTAAAACCAGCTTTTGGTGCTATTCTAAACGCATTATGCACCATGGAATGTACGCATTCCATTTATACAAGTGTCACTAAAAACAGCTTTTGTCGCTATTCTAAACGCATTGTGCACCATGGAATGTACGCATTCCAATTATGCATGTGTCACTACAAACAGCTTTTGGTGCTATTCTGAAGGCATTGTGCACCATGAAATGGAAAAAGGAATTCCATATTATCATCTTACAAAAAAAGGAGTCTTGATCGCTCTTTCAATTAGTGATATCAAAAGCAGAGAGAAATTGCTAAAAGAGTTTTTTTCAAAGTCTGAAGATAAAGAGAAAGAATTTGAGAAGATTCTATCCAGTCTTTTAGAGAATAGTCCTAAATTTGCATATTCTATTTTCCAAAAATATGTCAAGGCATTTTGTGACAATAAGATGAAAGAATTACTACCATTTGATCTCACGAAATTAAAGGAGGTTTCAGACGAATCACTAGCTGAGCGAGCTCTCGGTCGCCGTCCTCGGGGACTACGCCCTCGACGCCTACTGGACGCTCGAGCTTGACCATACCGAGGTCTCCAGCGAGACCGGTCTATCCGTTTGCCGGGCGCTCGGGCAGCGATACGGGCCGGGCGGTGCCGGGAACGTCGTGTTGAACCTCGCCAGTCTCGGCGTTGGCCAGGTGGTCGCTCTGGGACTCTGCGGCCCGGACCCGGAGCTCGGTTCGGGAGACCCGTTCGGAGCTTGTCTGCGCGGGCTGATTCGGGATGCAGGCCTTTGAGGATGACATCCCCCCGGTCCTTAGGGCAAGGGTTGTAGCTTTTACCGTCAGGCCATATAAGGTTTATACAGAAAGGGTGGTCGCATGAACTTCGGGGTCATTGTATTGGTCACACACACACACGCATCTCGTTTTGTCCCAAAATGTATTGCTGTTGTAGAAACTTCGAAAAGAACTCATTCAGTTGGAAATTGAAAGGACTAGTGCCCTCTTTAATAGTCAAAAGTGATTAAAGAGCAACAACCCCCCCCCCCCCCCATCAATTGCCAAAACACTGCGTTTTCAAGGCATTAGAAGAAAAAGTGCAAAGTTTCAACAAGAATAGGAATGTCGTCAGAGGGACGATGACTTAGCACCTTAGCATAGCCTCTATTTGCAGTTTATTTGAGAATAAAATGTTTTCCTCGTATGGAAAAGAACTGGAATACTATGGTAAATTCCTTTGTATAGGAGTCATCCCTTGAGGACTCCTTCTACATTAATTTGAGGAAAATACTAAGTTGTGGAGAAACCCCGTTTTCAGACTTTCTTCAATTTTTGTACAATTAATAGGTATAATTATGACAACATCAAATGATTCTTCTTGTATTTCCATTACCGCACGCAATGCTGATAATGTAGCTCCTTCAACCCATCCATGTAAACTACTTGTATGTTCACCAATAAAATGAACAATATCTTTTACCGATGATGCTAATATTCCTTTGATATCTTGTTCTTGAAATGGTGTAAACAAAGGGTAAGCTCCAAATGAATACATATCATTACACCAATGTTTTGTAACACCACCTGTAAAAAGACTACGAACATCTTGACCATGTAATCGATTAATATTATGGCTCTATAATTTTGTGGCCTGGGCCTTATTAGTTACCTAGCACTTCCCGTTAATATACTGAAGCGACTATAAAACAAAGAAAAACGACGGGGAAGAGATTTTGGTTTGCAAATAGCCCATATTACTTCATGAGTAGATCAATTAGCTCTGGTAATAATTTGCAGGGGATGTCTTTCCGTATGTACAAGGCAGCACCTTGACTTAATCTATGTTCACCTCGATCAGAACGTGTGTTCAGGAAAATTTCTAAGCCTACCGTATGACCTGACGACCTATAACGATACGTAGCACTTATTACATAGATGTACTTTTCTGGTATACCATTAAAGACTAGGAACTTCACTAAAGCTTTGCTATCAACTGAAAATAACTGTTTCTAATCTTTAGAACTGAGGACTAAAGAAGTTCAAGGATTTAGATCCTTCTCCAAAATTATTCTTATACGTAGCACTTATCATATACATATACTTATCTGGTATACCATCCCAGGCAAGGAATCTCTAAAGCTTTGCTCTCAGCTAAATAAAATGCCTTTTCTTTGTTTATAGAACCAAGAACAACTGAGGCAAATTTTTTCAGGCTCGTAACTTTTGACGGGTAAGACTAATCTTGACGAAACTTATATATTTAAAATCCGCATTAAAATGCCATTCTTTTGATATGACTATTGGTATCAAAATTCCATTTTTTTTTTAGAGTTTTGGTTACTATTGAGCCTGGTCGCTCCTTACTACAGTTCGTTATCACGAACTGTTTAAAAATGTGGAATTTTGTTGTTTTTTTTTGTCAGAAGGCAGATCATGGATGCGTGTTTATTTGTTTTTTGTTTTTTTTTCAGGGGGCACATGATTAGAAATTGAAATATCTCTCTAGGATCAAATTTTCTAGGAACAATGGGCAACTTGTATAACTTACAGCCCATCTCCTGGGGGCTGTGTGGGTTAATTCTCTTTTCTAGGATCAAAAGTGATCTGATTACAGCTGGTCCCCCACCCTGCAAAAACTCTTTTCCCCAAACACCTCTGCTTGAATGTTTTAAAGCCATTTTGTACAAAATAGAACAAATATCATATGACAAAGACTTTGGGGATATCACAGCCCACCAAAATCAGGGGGCAAGATGAACGAAGCAAACTTGAGAATGAAAATAATGGCTTTTGTTGAGCTGACTCTTTCTTTTCAAGAACATAAGGGCGGTAGAAAGCGTTTACTGGATTATGTTTAGGAAATAAGCCTATAAATTTGTGTAAAACTCTGGTGAGGGGGAACAAGAAAAAGTAAATCCTACAATGATTTAATTGTGATTAAGACCATTATTAGGATTTACAGATAGTGAGTGAAGGATCAACCCTGCTTTGCTGTGTGTGAAATTTGACCAGACCTTGTATTCCGAGCTTTACAATGAAGTGATCCTTCCAATATCTGAACCAATCTTTGTGATCTTTGCTCTGATGCGTCTTTGAATTCATCAAAGTCTCTTCCTAACTTGAAGTAATCGTCGGTAATCTTGAGCATGGCAAGTAGGAATGAACGAGGCACTGCAATATTGCTCTCTTTCTCCGAGATCTCTTTTACCTTCTCTTCTAGGAAAGACGCAATCTTTTGGACGTACTCTTCGTCCGCGTCGGTTTTGATTACGTATTCAGTGTTAAGGAATTTTATTGTAAGTCGTCTCATACTATGCTTTGTTTCTTAAAAGAAGTTAGCATGTGTAAATAATTGTCTTTTGAAGCTGATTCAGGAATGATAATTGTCATTTTGATTAGTCTTAATAATAAATCTGGTTTTGAAAAGAAAAATCAGGAATCTTTAAAATAGCCCAAAATCCATAAAAAAGGGCACCACAGCAAAACAAAAAGCAAACAAAAAATTCACTTTCTTCCTAGGCTAGCTAAAGGTAAAATTCTAGTTAATTGACTTCTTGCTATCTCAGAACCAGTTTAGGTTAGGGAAATAAAACTTTCAGGGCTGAATTTTTATTGTTCTGAAATAGATATAACAAATAAATATATAGACCTTGATGTGAACTATAAAAGGAACAGAAATTTATCTAAAGAAAGGGTTTCAACAGAAATACTTTTCAAAGAAAGATCAAGTGGAGTATTAAAACCAAAACGAGCAGAAACGAAGGCAAAATGAAAACGAAGAGAAATTGCCATGAATTAATATTTGAAACTTAAAATTAACAAAAAAAACTGGTTGAATACTGCTTTTACTACTACTTCTACTACTACTAACAACCCGCTGCTACCATCTAAATCAAGGGTATATAGTAGCGTCGATGACTTTTTTCTAATACTATATGAAGTCTTCTCCCTCAAACTTGCTCTCTCACATTTTCTTCCCTTCATTAAACCATCATGGTAGACCCTAAGGTAGTCCTAAGCCTTTTAGAAGAAATGGGTTTGAATTTACTCGACTGTGTTAGAATCGGTACGGATGGGTGTGCAAATATTGTATCAAATAACTCTGGTGCTGTAGTTGAAATTCAGAAAAAAGCTAAGAATGTGTCTCGTTGTCCCTGCCTTAAAAAAGAGGGATTTTTAACTTACAAAGAGGTGATTGGATCAAAATGAAATTTAATATTTAGATAGACCTTGGGTCTCAAAGCTCTTGTTTTAAATCCAAAATGCATCTGGTGACATTAGGGGGAGTTGGAGAGGGAAACCAGAAATTTTGGGAAATGCTTAGAGTGGAGAGATCAGGATGAAACTTGGTGGGAAGAATAAGCACAAGTCCTAGATAAATGATTGACATAACCAGACAACATCCCCTCTCATTGGGGGGGGGGCATTTCCAGTGCTTTGGCCACTTGCCTTGGTAGCATCAAACAGTCCGTGGTAATGAACTGCTGTAAGGAGCGACCTGGCTCAATAGTAACCAAAACTCTAAAAACTGGGATTTTTATACCAATATATGCATCAAAAGAATCGAATTTTTATGCTGATATTAAATGTCTAAGTTTTACCATAAAAAGTTACAAGTCTGAGAATTTTTTTATATTTTCGAAAAAACGGTGAAACACCTCCTAAAATTCATAGAATCTCAATGAAAATTACAACATCAGATTCAATGCCTCATAGAACCATGATCAGGGAAGCCGTCAATGTACAAGTAAGAGTTCTTCTTTTTATTGCTTTATTGCTGCTATTGCCATGCAATATTTAGAGGATCCATCCCACGAACCAAGTCAGGTTCGTGGCCGGCCAGTACCAATGCGGCTCTTCCCACTCACTCCCGCTCTGATCTGAACATTCCAGAAATATTACTGAATCAACCCTTTTCCACTGTCTTCTTCATGCTTTAGTGCATGGGTCAAACATTATAAGATTTCATAACTAGCGACGCCAGGCACTTGATAGAAGCTAAGTGGTGTGCTTGGAGTCGACGTGTGAGTTCCTCGTGGGTCACCGGATCTTCATTCAAAAACAGTTTGCCGTTAGAAGTCATGGTGATGACTAACGGAACATCTTTCCGGTCGCCGGCTTCGGTCGCTTTAGCAAGGTCCACGGGAATGTGTCCGGTGGTAATGAATGTGGCGGTGGTCAAAACGATCACCAAGAGAACCAGCATGACATCCACGAGGGGAATGACATTGATTTGATTCAGTTCATTTTGCATGGTGTGATGTATATTCGGTCATCAGTTCGGCCAAAACATGGGATGTCTTGAGACTGGCAACTTGAGGGTGGTAAAGTTCTTTCCTCAAGCGAGCTTCTCGAGATCCAAGGATAAATGGAGGTCATTGCTGTCAAGAACAAGAAAGGTCTGTTCCTTGACTTGAGATAGAATAAAATCTCTAAACCAGTCATAGAAGACGTCCAAAGTTATTTATCCTTTCTTAGTAGCTATATAACATGCATCTAGATGGTATCAGTTCACAAGCTTCTGCTCATATGATGATTTGGTGGAAAAGCCAAGAGCCAAGAGCTCGGGAAGAGTTAAGGAGTGAAGCTCTGAACAAAGTGGGGTGGAGGCGTGGCGTTTGTTGCTGGGTTGGCCTCGGGTTGCTTGAGCTACAATGTGTTATTAGTAGTAGCAGTATCAGTAGTAGTATATTACAGGGTGATAAAAATAATGGTTGCCATAAAACTGCTACTTATGGTGAAGAGGAGTCGTGTTTACTTAGAGAGCCATATTTATGCTCTTGTCTCTCTCCAGTGTTCCAGAGTCTAACGCAAAAACATGATTGTAGTTCGAAGTCAGGTTTCCACGTGAGGGTTCCAAAATGTTTCTTTTTATTTTAAAATGTGAAATAATTTACCAGATCTTGCATTCAAAATAACAGTATTACTTTGGTTTCTTACTGGATTAGTAGCTAGGAGAGTCATTTAAGGGGGGGGGGGGGCATTTGCCCCCTCAATAATTTAGAAACAATAACTATAATATAGCCTATGCCCCTTGACTATCCGGATATGGACCCCAACCCCTCAATAAAAATGCTGGACCTATGTGTGCATGATTGTTTTCTGTGTGCCCATGCCCTTTGACTATCGACAGCCCAGAAAATTCGCAACGCAACACTAAAACTAAAGAAGATACATTATAGTGGAGCTGATCAGTTATGTTTTATGCATCTCGTTCACGTTTCTCCGCCCCTTATAAATCATTTAGAACTGTTCTATCAAGGGATTTTCAATTGTGAGTAAGTTCCAGATGCTTTTTTACCAGAGTCATTACACCTGTTTGCAAAAAGGGTAAAGATAGCACCGATTGCCAGTTGTACCGTCCAATCACTGTTTTCCCTGTGTTTTGCAAGCTAATGGAATTCCTTGTTGTTCCTTCCAACTCATATTCTGATCAACCAACACACCGAAATATATCATAGTAAATTTACGCTCTAAATAAGTAAATTCATCAATGGGAAGTATACTACGTTCAGGTAGTGACTGGCCAGTACGACATAAAATCATATGCTTGGTTTTCGACATATTAACAGATAAGTTTCTTTTCCACTTAACCAAGTTTCTATCTTCTCAAATGCTGCCAACATATTCTTCTTAAGTGACATTTTATCAACAAAGCACATTGAGCAGGCCATATCGTCAGCGAATAGGGTTTATCAATATTTTCCTAGCTTGTTCATTTTTTCTTCACAACTTTCATTGCTTGTTGAAAATTTGTATCTCCATTTTTCAAGAAATCTCCCATTTCATTTGCCTCAGTGCTGTCCCCCTCTTTTCCCAAAAGATTCAACCGCACTGAGGCAAAAGAACACTCCCATGTCTATAAATTATAATTTCATTGCCAATCTTGCCATGGTACAAATAAATTAAGTAATACCTGTGTCTGGCCTTGATTTATTTATTTATTTTTAATCAAAATGGCAATGTACCAAATCATTACTGCTCTTGATCATCATTACTACTGTTAGATTTAGGTCCTATACCAAGGACAGTTAAAGAACCAGGGGTGATTTGAGTACTTCCAGCATCTTTAATTAAAGCAGTCACTAATCCAGCACTCTTTACTCTCTGATGTAAAGTAAAAAGCTCCCTTTTAGAATCCACATTTAACGTAATCTTTGGCATCCCGAACAGTATCTATTTCGCGATTTCATCAGGATTAATTTTTCTCGGCATTCATATTACAATTAACAGCTGCACGAGCAACTTGAGCATGTAGTGTATCAGCAAAGGTTTGTTCCTAGTCTCCCAACTACTTTATTAATATTTTCCCAGTTTACACTAAAGTTTGACTCTTTCTCACAGCTCTACTTTATAAAACAATAAAAAAAACTTTTGCGTAAAGAACCGGGCGTTTAGGAGGGGACAGCCCCTTTAATATACGAAATAATTTCTATTCGTTTTAAGTTTTAATGTCGCTCCTTACTTTCAGCTAAAAAACTTGTTTTTTTATTTAATTTCTGACACTTTTGAATTTATGTAGATTTTGAATTTGTCGGCAAAGATAAAGTAAGACATATAAAAATAATACGTGATTATTTTTTCGAGAAGAATTGATAAGTTTTGTTTTCTGTATTTAAAAGTCAATATGAAATTATGTTGCAGGAGAAGAAGATCTGAGGGCTGGATACCTACAAGACAACAAGTTAGCATTTGTGATTAAGGCAGTGTATGCTCTTGCTTGGGGCCTGCACAAAATGTTACAAGGGGTTTGTGGTCAAGACTACAAGGGACTCTGCACTGAAATGCTACCGTTTAATGGATCCTTGTTTAAGTAGAGTCTCTATTGGAGCTAAGACAGCAGCGCCAATTTTGACTTAAGATCAACTTGGTGGAAGTGATGAAAAACTAGAGATCCATGGCCAATTGGAGTAAAGCCAAGAACTAAATTGAATTGAAACCGAATTGTTGTGGGCATCAAGCCATGGCTAATTGTAGAAAAAACCAAGACAGATAGTCCGATTGAGTGAGAGGCAAATCTGGCATTAACCTCCTTATTAGGATTGTATAAAAATGATCTTAGTTCATTTGTTAATAGATATCCGTTCATGCGTCAGTAAAATGCCTCACTAATTAAAGGCGACGGACTAGAGCATTAATTAAGACTTAGGTATCATTCTTAATTAATCTTAAACTCTTGATTTAAATTCTTAAATTAAGATTGTAAATACTAGCCTTTTCAACCAATTGAAACAAATCAAAATGGCATTCTATGTTTCTAAAAAGAATAGAAAACTACATTTTTTAGAATTACCATTATAAAAAGCGACTCCAGAGCCTCTTCTGGCAATACTTAGAGGAGTGAACAATTCCCAAACGTTCTTCTTTGGATCGTAGAGGGCAAATACCTCTGAAAATTCGTTTGTCTCGTTGACCAAGGTTGCTGCCCCGTAAATAACAGACAGATCAGAACGCTCCCTAAACATAGATTGAACATTATTTTATCTCCGTTCCAATAAGGTACCAACTGCCTAAAATTTGGTACGCATTCGTTTTCGTACTAAGTGTGAACTTTGCTCCATCTCTGTACCGAATCGGGTATGTCAAAGTGGCCTTGAGCTAAAATCTCTTTACCAGTCGAATAACTGGCTCAACTTGGCATCAAAGAAAACAGGACAAAAAAGAAAAAAAAATAGCCAAGAAAAATGAGGGTAATGTCAGCCAGCGGATAAAAAAGAAGCGAAAATTATAGAGGCAGATATTTCGTCAGGGACTTCCGCCTTAGTCATCTTCAATGCTCAAAAAAGGAAAGAAAACGGATCTCTTGAATTTACTCTAGCTGAGCAGAAGAAAGAATGAATCCAACAAACCAAAAAACTAAGCCAAAATAAATGAAAGACTATTTACCAATTAGATTGGATAAAATTATCCGCTTAGTGATTGATTGACTTAGCTTTTGAATTACCATCAAAGAATAAATGAAACCCAGAACGAGCAGAAATTGAATAAACCAGCATAGCAAAAAAAAAACACGATACAACAAGTAACGACATAAATGGCTCTGAGTTACGGAAATTGCTTGTTGTTACTTTGCCACTTTGTTTACTTCCATACTCGGATCTAGTGATTTACCCGGCAACTTCGATTTACGGTGCGAGGGCTGTAAGTTATGCAAGTTGCTTATTGTTACTTTGATACCTTGTTTACTTTGATGCTTTCTTTACTTTGTTATTTTTTACTATTAGGAGCAAACGGTTGATGTGTTTTATTTCTATAATGTTTTTACCCTATTTTTGTTATATTTAAAAAAAAAAATGGTGCATTCCAGAAACCAATTAACGCTAATGCTAGTTAGTCCTTTGCTTTTATTTTTCTTCCAAAACACCTGATAATAAAAGAACAAAAATTTTTGTGCTTTCGATTAGTCTGAGCAGTCTAACTACTGAATTTGTTGTTGTTGGCCATTTTTGAAAAAAAAAGAAGCTAATGATAAACAAGGGTGTATCCAGGATTTTTGTACCTTCTTTTAGTTTTTTTCTTTTTTTCAGTTTTTTCTTTTTTTTATAGAAGATTGTTTTTAGTTTTTTTCTTTTTTTTCTTTTCTTTTTTTTCTTTTTTTTTAGTTTTGTCTTTTTTCTTTTAGTTTTTAATTTTTTTTTTGTTTTTTTCTTTTTGAGTTTTCTTTTAATTTATTTTTTATTTTTCTAGTTGTTTTTTTTTTAGTTTTTCTTTTTTTTTAGTTTTTTCTAGTTTTTCCTTTTTTTTTAGTTTTTTCTCTTTTTTCTTTTTTTATTTTTCTTTCAGTTCATGGTAACGAACTGTAATAGGTGGAAACATCCCCTAAATGTCATGGAATCTTAATGAAAATAACACCATCAGGTTCAGCGTATCAGATATTCCTAGTGTAGAAGTTTCAAGCTCCTATCTACAAAAATGTGGAATTTTGTAGTTTTTTTTGCCAGAAGACAGATCACGGATGCGTGTTTATTTGTTGTTGTTTTTTTTTTTTTTTTTTTGCTTTTTTCCCCAGGGGTGACAGTAACGACCCATTTGTCCTAGAACGTCGCAAAAGGGCTCATTATATGGATCGAGAGCCAAATTCTAAGAATTGGATAGTTCGACTTCTAAGGTCAGAAATACCAGTAGAGAAAGGTTACAATCAGTAAATGAAGATTCGATGTCCCAGACTAAAAAACTTAAATTACGGGAGACATACTGTCGGAAAATGCGTAAACCGACGGTGTAAAATCCGGCTACCGAAGCAAAATTCACAAAATTATCTATATTGATACTTGTGCCAATTGATAATGTGCCAACACTACGTATATCGATATCAAATCATACATATCAATACTTGTGCCGATGGTTCTTATTTCGGTTGGCGATGCTGGTCAGACCTCGGTCATGGAGCGCTTCAGCCCTGAAATTTATATGGAGCAGCTCGAACGTCTATATCAGAGCTGTGCGTCTCAAGGTGATCAGATAGGCCAACCCGGCCGATGACTTTCCTTGTCTCGCATTGGTGGTGCCAGGCGGCGTCCTCTTCTGGCGCGGCATATCCCTATGCACCGCTACCAAGAATGTAAGCAATTGTCCGCGAATCGCCATGTCAAGGATATCAACTAACTGTTCGGGCTGCTTGTGAATAACCCGTTATAATACACTTGAAAAACGGTGTATAATGTGAATAAAAGAAAAGAGGAAAAAGGAAAAAGGTCAGTCACAAAGGAATTTGTGACTGAGACAACTTATGTATGCAATTGCAATTTCTTGTGACTGCGAATACGAAGGCAACTCAACTGGTCCTGTGGCTTCTTTTGACTGTGACTACTTACAACTGCAACTACTTGCGACTGTGAGTGCATCAGCTTGTAGCTGTAAATATGACACCTCGTGACTGCAACTACTACTGCTTGTGACTATGGCCGAACAGAAATTATTCCGTATATGAAAGTGGCTGTCCCTCCCTCAGCACCTTGCTCCTTACGCTAAAGTTTCTTATTGTTTTAAAAAGTAGAGTTGTGAGAAAGAGTCAAACTTTAGCGTAAAGAGCGAGGCTTTGAGGAGGGGACAACTCCTTTCATATACGGAATAATTTCTGTTTGTTTTAAGTTGTAATGTCGCTCCTTACTTACAATTAAAAAAAAAACTTGGTCTTTTTATTTAATTTAACCATAAAAGAAGTTTGTTTGGCTCCAGAAAAGAGGCAATCTATTGATGCATAGAATTTTGCTAGAGCTCATACCATATGCTCTCTTGGCTCTTAGCTCTTCTTGCCTCGTCACAAGTGCCATATGAGCTCTTAGCTCTTGTTCAAAGATGCAGTTATTGGCAAATACGAATTATGTTTATCTGTGTTTTATATTTTGTCCAACCAACATATATAATCACGTACCTGACTTCTGTTAAAACCAAGGACTTTTTTTGCATGCTCGCCAATGGTCTGCGTTACACAGATCGTGTTTTTTTTTTTTTTCCAACCAAGAATATTGAAATCCGGTCACCCGTTCGTAAGTTAAAAATACCTCATTTTTTCTAATTTTCAGAATTAACGGGCCTAAGATGGTCAAGTTGGGAAAAAGACAGCTTCTAATTTAATGTGGTCCGGTCCCTGATACGCCAGCCAAATTTCATCGTCCTAGCTTACCTGAAAGTGCCTAAAGTGGCAAAACAGGGACCGATAGACAGACAGACCGACAGAATTTTCGATTGTTATAAGTCACTTGGTTAATAACAAGCGCCATAAAAAGGAACTAGACCTTACAATTTAGTAATCAGAAGGAAAAGAATTCCTGCATAATTCAATTTTTGTTAGCAATTCATCCCTTTGATAGCTTTTATTCTAATATATAACCAACACAGATCTAAAAATGTAAATGAAAATATGTTTCTTTTAAATAAATCAATTTTTTATAGCCCAAAAGACAAAACAAGGGTTAGAAAACAAAGTACAAGAAAGTGAACAAAACAGAAGGAACAGAGAGGAGAACAAGAATAAACACATTTGTCTCACTCTTACACAGAAAGCAAACGATAACACTCTGGTTTTACACAGAATAATCGAGAAAATTCCGAGTTTTTTTTTTTTTACTATTGATCAATACCATATAGTAGGTAGGTAGGTAAGTAACTCAATTCAAAACAATACTATAAACTTCCATTCATCAGCTAGAAAAAATAAGCCACAATGGCCTGTAAGCATAGCTGACATCTAATACGGTCCATTTCTTTAAAATATTTCTTTTGTCATCAAAAAATCAACGAATAAGATACATAAACTACACAAAAAGAAAGTAAAACACACAAAAAAAAAACAGAAAACAAAATAAAAAATAATGGCGTCAGTTAGATATGAACAAATCTTAAAATCATTTGGTGACGTATCAGTCATCAAAGGTATCGATCTTGAAATAAATGACGGCGAATTAGTTGTGTTTGTCGGCCCATCCGGATGTGGGAAATCTACATTACTGCGAATGATTGCAGGTCTTGAAGAAGTCAGCGGTGGCAATCTCTACATCGGCGACACCCTGGTCAATGATGTGCCTGCGAAGAACAGAAATATTGCTATGGTTTTTCAAAACTACGCGCTCTATCCGCACATGACAGTCGCTCTCCTATGAATTACGGGGTTTCAGTCTCACCGTATGGTAACCTCTGTTGTATCGGTAAACAAATAAGGACACCATCTTAATTAGCTAAAAATAACACTTTTCTCTTGGAAATAGAGCAACCTTAAAAGTTGAAATCGACCTGAGCCCTCGGACGAAACCCTAAATTTCAACGAATTTCTGGGGACTTGATATTCAAGTCGTCACAAAGATTCACTTTTTGAATTCTTGATCCCATCTCCATTTTTTTTTAAATTTTGCACATGTGCCTCCCTGAAACCTTGATAACCTCCCAACCCCTTGCCCCTTTAAAGATCCTTTGGCCAAAAATGAAAATAAACTTCCTTTGGTGTTTTTGCGTTACTACAAATTAAGTTTCAGGAAAATCTTTTTAACTAGAATAATCATCGTTAGGAGTGTAATAACTGACTAGCGACAAAACTCCTGGTTTTCAGAATTCCCTTCGATTTAGTTCAATATACCCCTCAACATTCCCTGGAAGTTTCAACTTAAAATTCTAAACTGTTCCTTAGCTAATGCGCAAGCCCACATTTCCATTTTAGGCATGCCGTCGCCGCAGGTGCGGATCTCCCGGTTGCACATCGGGTCGCAGCCGTCGCCGGGGAACAGGTTGCCGTCGTCGCACTCCTCCATGCAGTCGATGCGGGCGTTGCCGCACGCCTCGACGATGCACACCGGCGAGCAGCCGTCGCACGCGTTGAAGTTGCCGTCGTCGCACTGCTCGCCCGGCTCGATGGCGCCGTTGCCGCAGCTCGCGAGCTCGCGCGTGCAGAAGGGCGAGCAGCCGTCGCCCTCGCGCAGGTTGCCGTCGTCGCACTCCTCCTGTTATCAGTGCCAAGCGTATACTCATATGGAGTTCTAGATATAACATAAGCTACTTCGACATCGTACTCTGCAATAAACTTTACTAGATGCTTAACATCATTTGTATTTGGCTTGTCAGTATATTTAACTTCAATCGGTAAATATTGCTTATCGTACTCCAAAACATAATCTACCTCAGGCCCGGCAGAATCACGCCAATATTTCAGTTTTATTTGCGGATTACTTTGTTGAATATAACCATATACTTCTATAGCAACAAATTGTTCAAATAATTCGCCTGGCAGGCCCACAAAATGATTCCAATGTTTGTCTTAGGCTACCATCAATTATGCATTCCATTTATGGAATGCATAATTATGCATTTCCATTTTACATAATTATACATAATGCCATTATGCATTTCCATTCATTATTTACGTCATTCGTTTACATTTTTTGTAAGCTTCTGATTAAATATGCAAATTTTCCTACAATACCAAATGTAAATCCATTATTTCTTATTAGAGATTTCAACCATGTCTAAATGATCATTAATGCACATATTTACAGATTTTAAATAGGAGCCGTTCGTCGATCCCGGAATCTTCTCGGCGATCATCGGGAAGAGCATCTCGATCGAGCGGCGTCCGGGAAATCCCCCGCCTCGCACCCTCGAGACCCCGGCCGGCATGATCAACTCGATCGGCCTGCAGAACCCCGGTCTCGAGGCGTTCGTCGAGAGCTACCTGCCGCGCATGGCGCAGTACGGGGTGCCGGTCATCGTCAATACCGTCGGTCGCACCCTCGAGGACTACGTCGAGCTGACCAAGGTGCTCTCGGTCGAGCCCGCCGTCGCTGGCTTTGGTGCTTCGTTTGTATATATTGGATCCCACTTTGTTTACATTCTAGGTTTTTGACTGAATAGGTTTTTTTTACCGTATATGAATCTACCACACACAAATAACTGCCAGTCATATTTAAACTGCCAAATCAATAGATTTATTTCTTGCAAAATCATTTTCTTCCTAACTTACTCTTCTTGATTGAAATTAATGCTACCAAACATTCAACAATACTAAAATTTGGTTCGTACAGAATACCTTAAATCACTAGAATGGGTGTAAATGATTCTTAAGTTTTTAAATTATATAAAATACGTAACCTAAACCAGCCTAACCAAAATAACGACTAAATATTTATTTGAAATGTAGCTGTAAGGAAGTTTTTCACCAAGTCAAAGCTAATTTTGTCTGCTATAGAAAGCGTGAAAACCGGGTATTGTCTCATGTTCGCGATACAAGTTCTCGAGTGTGTATTATATAATACACAAGTACCGAATTTTTTTATAAAAAACCGCAAAACACCTCCAAAAAGTCAACTTGATAGAATTTCTGGTTTTTCCATTTAGCCTAATCTTTTACTCCCCTTGGAAGCACTTGGTTTTTCATTGTTGTTTTCTTATAGTGATGTGCAAATTTATAAATGTGGAAGACAAATCTATGAAAAGTCTTTACCGGAATAAATCTGAAAATGTACATTTCAGAGAGCGATTATTGCGGATAAAATTGTTCATAGAAACCATATTTTATTTTCACATCAACATTTTGTGCGTTGAAAAGATTCAGTGACGAGGTGAACAAAAGAAAAGATTTGGGTGTGGTAAATGTACAATTTTCAGGAATAGAAATCCTTTCTCAATCTATTATGCAGATTAAATCTCAGATCTTTTTGGCTTCTGGGGCACGGAGAAGGCGGACAGTCTGCAATCCAATTCCAATCTTATTTTTTGGTGTCGAGCCGAGAGGTTTGATGCTCGCGGTCTTGGACTAAAAGCGGCTTCGGCGACGTCGAGGCATTCTAAGTTTCATCCATTGGCGCGCATAATACTCCCGTTCGGCCTGCGCTCTCTGGTGTATGAGTATTTTTATCTGATCGAAGAATGGCTGTGGGTTAAATGCGCCATCGCAGTGCCAGTCGACGAAATCTGAGATGTATTATTTGCTTCTAGTAGTTGTTTTGAAAAAAATTCATATCTTTTCAGATATGAAAACAGAATATACATACTATGGTCATTTACTGAAATGCTTGAAATGCTATTTTGGGCTTATGTAATTTCGGGAAAATTTGATTTTTATGAAAATTTCGATGTTTTTGCCTTTAATGAGTGTTAAATATTTCCCTCCCTTCCTCATGAATGTTTGATGTGTGCATCTAAGGTAGTAACTATACTCTTGTATTTACTTATTCAATTCAGATCGGTTTTAATAACTTCGCGGGTGGTGTGTTGATTCTTATGTTTCGCCCTTACAAGGTGGGCGACGTCATCGACGCACAGGGTGTGATTGGTTCTGTTTCGGCGATTCAGATCTTCAACACGATTCTGAAAACCCCGGACAACCGCACCATCATCGTACCGAACGGCGCGATCTCCAATGGCATCATTACCAACATCAGCACCGAGGCTACCCGACGAGTGGACTTCGTGTTTGGCATTGGCTACGACGACGACATTAATCTCGCCAAAGAAACCCTTAAGGGGATCTTCGCGCGTTTTTGGTTAAATGTGGCTCGTTACCTTTTTCTGAAAAACTTCTCTTTTGAAAAAAGTTTTTTTTAATTAATAAACAAAGTCTAACTTTCCTTTGAGTCGCAACATAACCATTCCCTGATGAAGACCAGCGATGCACATAAGTCTAACCATTCAGAGAAATAAGATGGAGGGAAAGGCAGCAAAAAATTAAATATTTATGCAATTAATTTTTTATTTTGTGGGAGAAACCTTCTATTCATGTGTAGGCATGATGACGCATAAGAAAATTCCCAAAACTGGGTCGCTCCATGAAAGGGCACTCTCCCGGTGAGCAGATCGTAAAGAATCACCCCGAGACTGTAGATGTCCACAGAGATCGTCTGCTGATCAATCTTACCAGTAGCTTGCTCTGGCGCCATATAGGTAGGTGTGCCAACAACCTCTCCGGTGACGGTGAGGTCTGAATCAAAATCAAAGCGTTTCGCCACTCCAAAATCACTGACAAATGGCTCCCCCACCTCATCCACTAGAATATTGGAAGGCTTCAAATCCCGGTGAATAATCACGTGCTCGTGGGCATATCGAAGATTGATGAGGGAAGGACCCCAAATGTTCAGCTTGGAAGGCAAGAACGCGCTCGTCACGGGCGCAACGGGTGGCATCGGTGAAGCGATTGCCCGCATGTTGCACGCACAAGGAGCATCCGTTTCCCTTTCGGGCACACGCGCTGAAAAGCTGGAAGCTCTGGCATCCGATCTGGGCGAGCGGGCATACGTGACACCGGCCAACCTGTCGGATCGTGCGGCCGTCGACGCCCTGTTGCCGGCAGCCGAGGAGAAAATGGGGTCGGTCGACATTCTCGATAATGGTGATTAATACTAGACAATGTTTCTGAGGGCTTGAAATTTTTTTCATGGAAACCGGCCAAGGGGTGACAAAAAGTCAAAGTCGCCTTTTAATAGAAAACATGATAGTACCTCCCTATATAGAGATTAGATCAACCATGGTTTGGTCTGGGAGCATGATGGAGGCATTAGACCAACAAAGATTTGTTCCCTGTTTTCTTCTACCAATATCTTTTTCAAATTACGATGGTTGAAAATCCTCCATCGATTCTCATTTAGAGAAAAATTCTGCTAAACTCTGAAAACAAACAAACCTAAATTAGCCATGGATGTCAAAGTATTATCATACAAAAATTAAATGTTAGTTTAAAGAACAAGGACAAGTGAGAGAAGGGTTAAGAGGAAATAAAGCCTCCCTCATATTTAGTAAGATAACCCTGAATATATTTTAGAAAGGAATATAATTTGAAAAATAGACGCAAAATGGACGCAAATGACAAATGACATTAAAACTCAAAGTGGGCAGAATCTATCGTGAGGATGCTTATGCCCTCCCCCCTCTTCTTTCTTTTCCGGTTTTTTAGGTGACCAAAACATTTGAGGGCAAGTAGGTCCCTTTTTACGCTCATTTTTTCCAAGCGTCGCCCGATCGAAATTTTTAAATAGCCATTTTGTCCAGCCTAGTCGAAAAATCTAATAACTATGTCTTTAAAGATGATTTACCCACCCACCCCACAGTCCCCAGGGGAAGGGCTGCAAGTTATGAAATTTGCACATTGTTTACATATAGTATTGGTTATTGGGAAGTACACAGACGTTTTCAGGGGATTTTTTCTGGTGGAGGGGGTTCACGGAAGGGACGCTTATGTCTGCTTTTTTTCTTCTTTGTTTCGACTACAGCATGGGATTCCAGATGGACATCATTGTATATTGGGAGGACAGCAGAGAAAATAATGATTCATCATAGGCTACGGGGAATACTCAGATGACGATATACCCATTCTGCACTGAAGTGTTGGTATCCCTTAAAACGGTTAGAAGCTGACTATTTTAGCACATTTCAAGAGTAAGACCTGGAGACAAGGTCAAACGCTCCTGTTCAGATCACAGAAACCAGCTTCAGTAGCACCTTGTGAATATGTTATTACTGAACTTTGTTTTTAAAATTGATTTAATTAATTTTCATATTTTTTTCGTGCTTTATGAATCACACTAGAAACTTCAACCTTTTATTGTGGAATGTAATCTTAAATAGGAATCTAATAAAGAATCAACAGCAGCTCCTTTTTAAGTTACCGTCCTTACAAATTTAATCAAAACTATTTACTCTATTTATGGAGACATTTTGCCATGATGTGACGAAACAACATAATATAAACGTCATTTGACATAAGGATAAAATGAATTCAAAAAATAAAGTTCTTTGGTTAGTTTTTCCACCAAGTTTCATCCCGGTCCCTCCACTCTAAGCGTTTTCAAAGATTTTAGGTCCCCCCCAACTTTTCCTTCACAGGATTCGCTGGGGAGTTAAAATAAGAGCTCTGAAACACGATATCCTTCTAAACATTAAATTTCATTAAGATCCGATCACTCCTTTGTAAGTTAAAAATACCTCATTTTTTCAGAATTAACCCTCCTCCCCCAACTCCCCCGAAGAGAGCGAATCTGTTCCGGTTATTTCAATCACGTATCTAGGACTTATCATAAACCTAGTCCCTATTTTCTTTTGCCACTGCCTTAGCCACAAAGAGGTTATTACTAACGAAAACGGCAAAGGACACTTTTTTTAAGACTTAAATTACATTTTATGTTAATATTATCTTCTGTTACTTATAGGCGACAGTAGACATGACGATTTCCTTTTAAACGGGCCCCCTCCCAATATTCTACGGCCACTTTTTCGGTGCTATCACCCAGGGGACAAAACACCAAACAAAGACACACCCATGCTTCCTATGCCAAAAAGTAATTTTCCTTTTTGCTCTTAAATTTAATTGAAAACAATCTAACAAAATATTTTACTAAGCCGATTTATAATAGTACTGAACCAGCTACGAAAAGGCCTTTGAGACAGACTGCTAAAAAAGCAAGGTTGGCTCTGAGAAATTGCATTTAATCACTTTGTTCTCTGGACTGTTTTTAAAAAAGTTTTTACATAACATTATTTAGTTTTAATTCTCACAATTTAATGTAAATTTATGTATATATACATATTTTCTCTCTTGTTCTCGTATTGTGCTGAAGACGGCCCTTGGACATAGGGCATCAGCGCCGCCGCCATCGACGTGGGCGAGCCCAACGAGAGCGACTCGGACTGGTCGTCGTGATTGCGCCGCGCTGCGCGCCGCGTGTGGCCATTATACTACTTAATTTATTCCCTTCATGATCCTAGCGAGTGTAGTCTGACAGACGGAGAGACAGACAGATTGCGCGCACACTATTAGAAAACCTAAATTCAATTATGATCGCCTCGGCGCCGCCGGCGCTCGCGCTGTCAACGGTGCTCGTTGCTGTTGTGGCGGCGCGCGGCGCGCGCGCGCAGTACGAACCAGTGATCCTTGAAGATTGGATGGTCACCAGCCCTTCTCCCACGGCTTTTTTATCATAAGATATCTGATCGAAAATTAGAGGTAGCCATTTAATTCAGCATAGTCAAATTGTCCAATAACTATGTCTTTGGAGATGATATGATTCCCCATATTTCATGGGGAAAAGGCTGTAAGCTAGGCAATTTAACCCATTGTCCACATACAGTATTCGTTGTTGGGAAGCATGGGGGAATTCATTGGAGATATTTTCTACGGGGGGGAAAGGATTTTTAACGGGCAAAAGCTGCTTTTAGTGACACTTTCATGCTTGGAATGCTTACATTCCATGGTGCACAATTCGTCTCTTGCCTGGTGAGGTTCACTTGAGAGTCACATAATTTTTGCGAGGTTCTCCTGCCAGGTATGGTTCACATGAGAGTCAGAAAAATAACTTTGAAAAAACAGTGTTTGAAAAAAACAGCTTTTATTTAATAGTATGGCTAATGTTCGGTTTAAGCATGATCTTAAAGAAACATGCATCCGTGACCTTTGAAGTGGGAGGTTGAGTCTTGATGTTGCATGCCGACCGTCAGCCGCTTGGCGTCGTGGCTGGCATCACGCCGTTCAATTTTCCGGCGATGGTGCCGATGTGGATGTATCCGATGGCCATCGCCTGCGGCAACACCTTCATCCTCAAGCCGTCCGAAAAAGACCCGTCCTGCGCGCTGCGCCTGGCTGAACTGGCAACCGAAGCCGGCCTGCCGGACGGCGTTCTGAACGTCGTCAACGGCGACAAGGAAGCCGTCGACGCCATCCTGAACCACCCCGACATCCCCGCGGTCAGCTTCGTCGGCTCGACCCTTTTTAGTTTTCTTCTATAAGAATCCATAGTATGGGTTGCTATTTGTATGTTGGAGAAACTTTTTAAACAATTTTTAATCCTGACCAACAGTATTTTTTAATTTAATTTTATAGCTTCTGAAGTTGACCTGAGAAATAAAACTTAATATCATTCCCAAAAGATTCTATCTTTGACCTTTGGCAACCTAGATACTCTTATGCTCGTTTTATTTATTCAAGTTGTAGGAACAGAAGTAGTAATAGTAGTATTCCTAAAAGTTTCAACTTATTAGACCCAGTCAGTACAGAAATTTTCAGACATATTCTCGGAAAATTTCACCTTCATACCCTTAGGTATAGTTGTAGTAGTAGTCACAGCACATAAGTAATATTACTGCTCAACTTAATACAATTAGCCATTGCTATGATATTATCGAAATCCCCTTTTGATAACCAGTATATTAATAAACTTCTTGAAATTTTCATCTTAATGATTACAAGTAGTTGCGATAGAAGTAGTAGCTGGATTAATAGTGAAACAGTAGTAGGACTAGCAAATGTTGGAGTGACATTAGTATTAGTCAAGGTCTCGCTCACGGGCATCGGCTGCAACAACTTCGGGATGACGATCGACTACGCCGAGAGCGAGAAGGTCATCCGCGCCGCCTACGACGCCGGGATCACCTTCTTCGACACCGCCGATTGTTATGGCGGCGGCCAGTCCGAGGAGTTCATCGGCCGAGCGTTGGGCGCCGACCGCCAGAACGTCGTGATCGGCAGCAAGTTCGGCGTACCGATGGGCCAGGGACCGCTCATGGGGGGATGCTCCCGGCGTTATGCGATGCAGGCCTGCGAGGCGAGCCGGGTGGGGGAAGTTTCGAGGGGGTAATGGGTAGGGGGGGAAGAAAATTTCCATGAAGGGAGCGCAAGACTTTCTAGTGTTATTTAAAAAAAAAATGAAAAATTAAATATGAAAAAGTTTTTTCATCTGAAAGTAAGGAGCAGCATTAAAACTTAAAACGAACAGAAATTACTTCGTATATCAAAGGGGCTGCTCCTTCCTCAACGCCCCGCTCTTTACGCTAGAGTTTTTTACTGTTTTAAAAAGTAGAGTTGAGACAAAGTGTCAAACTTTAGCATAAAGGAAATGAGATTATTACTTTTTTCAACATAGATCTTATTTAATTTTTTTTAATTGTGAATAACTAATAAACAAAAACATTAAAAAAGAAATCTATATAGGATCAAGAACTTACGTGAAATTCAAATGCATTTTCATCAGATTTATCATATCAAAAATGAGACCAGTGTATTGAGTTATATTTTCATTCTCATCTCTTACGAATTTCTGCCACGGAGTGTACTAAAAAAATAGTAGATTAAATTTTAAATCCCTAGAAAAAGAAAAAAATGAGCCAAAGCTAGCTTAGCTCTTGTTTTTTTTTATGACAAATAATGACTACATTTGAGGGTCAAGGTATAAGCTGACGATTGGAGCGAGCGGAGCGTGGAAAGGCAGGGGACCAAGAGCTGACGAGGCATGTTTTATTTAGTGGATGATGATTCAATCCAGACCAGATTGTCGTTTCGTGTCAGATAACAGCAGAAATCGTCGCTTTGCAGTGGCACGATCTCTTAAGTTACTTAAAATACGTATTAGAACCTTAAATTTTGATTTCAAAGGAGACTTTTTCCGATATTCTGCGATCCTTTTGGTTTCTTCATTGATATGCAGTTAATTCCATAATCAAATACTTATAGTTATTCCAGTTTGAGTTCTGCATTGTCTCTAAAAATAATAATTGCAGCAATAGCCAAAAAAGAAATAGCCAAAGAAAGCGAGAAAAGAAAGATACACAGTTCCTAATTTATTCTAAAGATTATGAGTAAATAAATGAAACTAATTAATTGGACAAAAGGGGGAGATGTAAAAGTGGTTAAAAGGATCCCCTCCCCAAAGTGAAGTTGAATATATCAAGTCTAAAAGGTGGGGAAAATGAAAATTTTGGATTCAATTTGCTTATACTTACTGCCAACTGCTCCCTTTACTTTGTTGTTTTAATAAAATAAAGCCAATGTTAAAAACGGTTGTATCTGTTAGATTATTTATTTATGCACAATTTATTTAAATTATGTCATTAGTCGATTATGTCAAAGTCGATTAAATTCGATAATGTCAAGTTTAAAGTCCAATTAACATTCAATAAAACTAAAAGTTAATAATAATTTGACCTTAAAGTTAGGAACAGTGAGACACAAACAGCACTCCACCATCAGTTGTTCACGACAGTTTACCTATACATAGAAGAAGAAATCTAAAGAGGAAAAAAGTCATTTGTATGTATATACATTCTTGTACTGATATAAAAATTGGCAAATATTTTTAGAACATATTATTATTATATTGTATTATATTGTACATATTATTTGTACGGTACTGAAGTCAATATTATAAAGGTATGAAAATGTATTTTCTATTAGGAAGTCCTTCAGTAGAGGGTTGTCTACGTAAATGTTGAGAAATTCAGTGGAAGTATAGCCACGACATCGTACAAAACTCAGTCGGGGTTTTCTGTTGTTTGAGTTTTGCTTTTAGTTTTAGTTGAACTAGAAAATTGTGTGCTCTTCGGAAATCTCTACTGACCGGTCGTTCTGACCATCTGATTGCAGCTTTTTGGTCTCAAAGTGATAGCACATCAATTTTTAGTGATGACGTGCCAATTTGCAGTGATGACGCGCTATTTTTTATTGATGACGCACCGTTCTCATCAACGATGCACCATTCTCATTGATGATGCACCATTCTCATCAATGAGGAACTATTCTCATCCTAAGCGTTTTCCAAGATTTCCGGTTTCCTCCTCCAACTCCCCCCAATGTGACCGGATCCAATCAGGAATTAAAATAAGAGCTCTAAGGCACGAGGTCCTTCTAAATATCAAATTTCATTAGGTTCCAATCACCCATTCGGAAGTTAAAACACCTCATTTTTTCTAATGTTTCCGAATTACCGAATTAGACCCCCCCCCCCAATTCCCCCAAAGAGAGTGGATCTGGTCCGGTTATGTCAATCATGTATCTAGGACTTGTGGTTCTTGTTTCCACCAAGTTTCTTATTTATTATTTCAATTTATCTCTTTAACTTATTAAATCTATATGATCTTAAGATTGCTTTTTATTATAAAAATAATATAATTAAATATTTTAAATAAATATATTAGGTTGGCTGTAATTTAAAAAATAATAGAAATATAAATTTAATATAATTATATATCTTTATTTTTTAAATAGTCAAAAAAAATTTTTATGACAATTTATTTAAAATATTTAAAAATTAACAAAAATTATGATTTTTTAAATTACAAACAACCATATTAATTAAATTTATACATGAATGGTAACTAATATTTCAGTTCGTCTTAAGATCAAAAGTTTGTTGCCAAAAGAATTTTATGGTACCTTCGAAAAAGAGTCTGAAAGTGAAATCCCTCGAAAATGGTGTTGTACCGAAATAAAAAGTACACCATTGGAATCAGAACGGTCAAAAACCCTTGTATAAGATAATCAGGGTCTCCCACCTTTAAAAACAAGAAAAATCAATTTTTGCATGGATAGCTCTGTTGCGTCTAATTTTTATTACTTTTTTTTTATTTTTTATTTCTACCAGGGCTAGAGAAAAATCGGCAGATCCTTCAGAATCTTAAAGTAACAAGGAAATAATCTACGTTAAAAACACTAGAATTCTTATTAACATCAATTTTGACCATTTTCCAAAATCTTTAAAAAATTCATTATGTAACTAAACAATGAGTCTACTTTATTTGCGAGTATCCAAGAAAATTTTGGGTTTTATCATTTTTATCGTTTAAAAAAGCTCTTTATTGTTCAGCCAAATAGTTGTCATGATGCTTCTCATAAAACTTTAATAAAAACAGAAATCAAATGAGATATTTTAAGGAACAACATTAAAACTTAAAACGAACAAAAATTATTACGCATATGAGAGGTTTACCTCCTCGTTAAACCTCACTCTTTACGCTAAAGTATTCTTAGTAGTTTCAACTATTTATTCTACGGCCTTTGTGATTCAGAGGTCATTCCCAAGGAATTGGGACACAATTTAAGCTTTAGTGTAAAGAGCGAGGTATCAAAGAGGGTTGAACCCCCTCATATATGCAATAAAAGCATACGAATATAGAAGTTCGTTACGTAAGTTAATTTATAAGTTACGTATTATGCTCTGGCCCAGCTTGACCCTCTTAAAGCTGAGGTTAAGCAGGTTGAAGGCGAGCTATCCGGATTGACCTCTCGCCGCGATGAACTCTTGCGTTCTCTGGATGAGAAAGAGGCGACCGAGGGCCGCCTGATGGCCCGCATCGAGCGCCTACGCGAGGAGCTCAGCGACATCGACGGTTCGGAAACCGGGAAACAGACTGATGATAAGGCTCTCGCCGACCTGACGAAGCCGCCCCCCCGCCCCCCAATCACACAACTTGATGCTCCTCAGAGAAGACGATCATGCGTGTACATCACGAATAGCCTGTTCACGTTTGTTTCAACTTAGCTAGGTGACCTCTGATGTGATTTTGTAAACAATGTACATACTGTCATTTAGTACCATCAAGATGGGAAATACCGAAAACCAAAACAAATAATATAGATCTAATGGATCTTTTTAGCTTCAGTCAAGAGCTGTTAAATGAGAGAAATCAATTTTAAAGCTGTTAGGCAGTTAAGAATCAAAATAAATTAAGAAAAATGTATTTATTATGCTTACATATATTCAAAAAGTAACAGAGTAAATTTCATGCCAATCTGCAGAAAAGCAAATGTCACGAATTGCTAGAACTAAAAAATTCGAAGTTTGGTGTTCTTGCTTTTGTCCACTTGGTCGACCTAAATACCCTAAAAGTTCCAAGCTGTAGAAAAATAATTGAAGCCGGAGCCTGTTATTAGGAGGCTCGTGCACCAATTATAATCTTTTTTTCTTCAAGCTATGTTTCTCTTTGCTCAGGAGATAAGCATGCAAGTTTCAAGCCGTTCGAAAAAAACGGTCCTTTTTCTGACCGTGTTTTTGGGATTCTGTCATTTTATTGTTGTTTTTTTTTTTGGGGGGGGGGGAGGGGAACTGAAAAAAATAAAAAGGCTTCGTCCCAATATTTGAAGTTTGGAGCAGAAACCAACTTCAATTCAAACTGCCAGGTAGAAATAGTGAACGCTAGATCTATTAACATGAAAAAAATGCTAAAGGTTTTCTGGAAAAATTTTGTGGGGATAAGCTGATTGAACGTTCATCATACATCAGGTCGTGCAAAAAAAGGGGGTTATGGTCCTGTTTCTAGGGCTATATTTAAAGAAATAGTTCGTTCCTTGATTATAATAGATGCAAGAAAATCTTTCATCCTCGTTAGGATTTTCTTATTTGCATAACTAATTATTAAAGTGGGAAATATATAAAGACTTAAGTAGGCTGGCCATAAAAAGAAAAAAATAAGGGTATTCGCGTATGACACGTCAGACTGACTTTGAAGCATAAACCGGAAAAAAACTCGAGTTACTGATGAAATAAAAATAGTCAGCAACTGAGCACTTATCTGTTCTCTTGCTGTTACTAAGTTCACCCTTTTTGTGAAGTTATCGTCAGGTGAAACTCTAGTCTGTACTTTGGTGAACTGTTTTCTACTAATTGTTTACGTTAGTCAAGAGCTTGATTATTAAATTTGTTTTACTTTTATTCAAGATATGACGGGATGCAGTGATGGTTCAGTTCATCTTTTCCAATGGGGCTATCCTGGAATTGTTGCCACTCTAAGGCCACCTGGTGCTTTTGCTAAAGTCAATAGGATAAGATTTCACAGTCTTGGTACCAAAATTGGAGTTGCTGATGGTGATGGAAACATTAGCTTGTGGCAGTATGGAACATGAAGTCTTTCTTGTCCTTATGAAGCATAGAATTGTGCTGTTTGTTGAGGTGTCTGTAGGGTACCATATCTCCTCGTAGTCTCACTTTCCGTCTCGGCTGAATAACTTCAAACGTCTGAATGCTAATCCACTCTTTTATTTTTCGTTGCTTTAAGCCCACAACTTCTGTAGCTGCAGTTAGAACATTAACCTTGGAAGTATCCCATGCTGAATCGCTTTCTGAATACTGCTGTAGGGCCTCAAAGCGGTTAGAGCCCTTAATCATATACCGCTCACGAACAGGACCGGATTTCGGCCAAAGGGAAGTTCAAAGCCATATTCATGTATTGGGTAGACGCGCTGCATTTATTGCTGGGTTTTACTTCTCTTAAGATGTTCAAAAATCACAACCCGACTATCATGTACAAACATTACCTAACTATCGCTCGCCGCAATCTTCTGCGCAATAAATTCTATTCCTTCATTAGTATTGTAGGATTAGCTGTGAGTATGGGTATTTGTCTACTGATCTTTCAATACGTCTATTTTGAATTGAGTTATTATAGGTTTCATGATAACTTTGACCTTTTTATTATTTCTTTTTGTTATTTCACTATTTCTATTTTTAGAACCTCGACCGTCGCAGAAAGTAAGTTCCAGGTATTTTGTTTATTGCAAAGAATCATCCTATGTTACCTTTGATAACCTCCAAATGTAACACTAAAACTAGACGTTCAATTATTTCATAACTTTTATTACCACTTCCAAAAAATAAAAAGCACAATAAAACAAAATATCCACCGAGTGACTAAATATTATTAAAATATTTTGACTAGAATAAAAAATATAGTAACCAAATAAGTGAAAAGTTTTTTCAGTTGAAAGTAAGGAGTAGCATTAAAACTTAAAACGAACAAAGATTATTACCCATATGAGGGGTTCTAAAAATACTCTAGCATAAAGAGCGAGGTATTTAGGAGGAGATAGATGTTTCGCATTTTATGCTAAAGTATTTTCCGTAATTTCAACTATTTATTCTACGGCCTTTCTGATTCAGGTGTCATTCTTAAAGAATTGGGACAAAACTTAAGAATTAGTGTGAAGAGCGAGGTATTAACGAAGGGACAAACCCCCTCGTATATACTCTTATACTCTGTTGGTGATTGTATTAACAATGGGGCACAAATAAATTCAATGAAATAAACCCAATTTACAATAATTTAAAATTAAATGATTCAAATTATTCTTCTTCAGCTTAAATTAACATCATCTGAACAAACTTTTGATGAAAATTAGGTCAGTAGACAAGCTAAGTCAATCACTAAGCAGATAATTCTTGCCCAATCTAATTGGTGAATAGTCTTTCATTAACTATGGCTTGATTCGTTTGATTCAGTCTTTCTTCTGCTCTGTGAAGAGTTATGTGGTGGTAATTATAACTGAGGAAAGGAGTGATTCTAGGGGAATGCCTTGGGGTACAGCAAGAGGATAATAATTTATATTTCTAGATAATAAATATACCCCTTGCTGGGGTACAGCAAGAGGATAATAAATAATAATTTATATATTTAAGTACTTTCATTCTGTTTGATAAGGAGGTAAATTAATTTTACCAGTAGAGAATTAAAATTGAATTAAGCGACAAGCTTTTCAATTAATACATTTGTGGTTTATAAGATTACTTTTTGGAGACTAATGGAATTTGATAAATATATTAGTTAATTTCCTGTAGTTTCTAAATCAATTCCTATTTTTTAGTTTATATACGCAGAAACGCATTGATAAATTTCTGTCAAAAAGACTAAAGAAGGTTCTTAAACTTTTTCTGATTTTTTTTATATCCGGCAATGCTTAGGAGAGTTTCGAAGATCTGCTAAGATCTACAGTAAATTAGATCTACAGAGAATACAGTAAATTAGATCTACAGTAAATAGATCTTAGATCTACAGTAAATTAGCTGTTTTTTGTTTCTTTTGTATACATGCACTCCGTAGGCAGTTTCTCTGGAAAGCATGTAGTAAATTTTCATCTGCTTTTCGGAGTGCCCTTTTTTCAGAGCCATATTTGACCACTGTCATCACTGTAGCTTCCAATATTCTAATCGGTTTGCAGACTTATTTTTCTATTCTTCCAAACTTTTTTTAACTGTGAAAAAACACCCTGAGCCTTAGCTATTGTACTTTTAACATCTTCACTCCTCCCACCATCTTTACTAATAATACTACCAAGGTTAGTGAAGCTCCCAACCTCATCAATCTTCTCGTTACCAACATTTTTGTAAATAGGAGCTTGAAACTTCTACAGTGGGGTTCTCTGATACACTGAGTGCAATAGTGTGATTTTCTTTAAGATTCTATGACTTTTAGGGGGTGTTCCCTCCTATTTTCTAAAATAAGGCAAATTTTCTCAGGCTCGTAACTCTTGATGGGTAAGACTAAACTTGATGAAACTAATATATTTAAAATCAGTATTAAAATACAATTCTTTTGATGTAACTATTGGTATCAAAGTTCCATTTTTTAGAGTTTCGGTTAGTATTGAGCCGGGTCATATGTATTTGGGTTGTAAGCCCAAACAAGCTTTGCTTCGGACCATTTGTTTGTTTTGTTTTGTTATTTATGTTAATAAACCCATCTTTCTCTCTCTCTCTTTAGAAGGCAGGTCTCAATTTGCTCGTTGTATAGAAAATAATATCTATCGCCGAATAGTTAAAGAGAATAGAAAAGGGGGCCTCGACTTTTTATGACATTCCATTGAAAGCAATTTTAAAGGTCCGTGGGCCCCATTGGGAGCCGTTCATTTTTTGAGTGTTTTTGAATTTATTAGGCTGATGGAAAGATCCTCCCACGTAACCCCCCACCAACTTCTTCCCCCCTTAACACGAAAAACGTCCCCTGAAAACGTCTGTGCACTTCCCAATAGCCATTACTATATGTAAACACAGGTCAAAGTTTGTAACTTGCAGCCCCTCCCACGGGGACTGTGGAGGAGTAAGTCGTCTCTAAAGACATAGTTATTAGGATTTTCGACTATGGTGAATAAAATGGCTATATCAGAAATTCGATCTGGTGACTTTGGGGAAAAATGGGCTTGGGAGGGGGCCTAGGTGCCTCAGTCGAGACCAAAAAAGAGCAGGGCTTCCTGAATGGGGAAGATGTCATAGACAAAGATTAAAAGAAAATTGGAAGTTGATGGGGTGTAAAGAGTAAATTTTTGAATAGATCGGGCTGGAGAACAACTGTAAAAAGCTGTGCTGGCATCACGCGGCTTGGTACTGCAGTGAGTTGTTAGTAGGGGTTAGCAATAAAACTAAACTCTAAGTTACAGCTAAATTCTAAACCTGCTACAAATCTTTCAAGAAAGAAAAGGTCATAAAAGCATACGCCCCCCCCGTAGGATTTGAAAAATAATTCAAAAACAAAAAGGAAAGTTTTTTCAACTGAAATGAAGAGTAGCATTAAAACTAGCAACGAACAAAATCATTTCTTATAAGAGATTGGCTGCCCCCATCTCTATCCCTCAATCATTACAGTAAAGTCTTTTGTGCTTGAAATAAGGTTCTCATTCTAATTCAAAGGATTTTGCGTTTCAGTATTCGTTCTTAGAACTTTTTAGAAAGCTAAACTTTAGCAGAAAGAGTGAGGTGTAGAGACAAATAAAGCCTCTTTTATTGGGGATTAAATCAAAAATTTTAGAGGGTGCTATGGAGTATGCTTAGCAAAATCAAAAAATGATATATTAATCCAGCTTACAAAAGGGTACACATGAAATACTGTTGAAACATAGATGCTTGAAGGAATATTGGAATAGATTATAAAAGATGCTATGTGCACTCAGGTTTTCAAAGGGCATTTCTGAAATATATTGGGAACAGCTAAGCATACTAAGTTGAAAATTTCAGGGAATGCTGAAGAAGATATTAAACGAAATAAAAAAAAAAAAAACCTCTATCCTAAACCAGTCAGCTTCTCAGTAATGTTCAGAAGGTAGAACTTATTGACTATTTTTCGATTCTTATACCATAGAAGAAGATAAAGAAAAAATTTAAAGAAGCAGAAATAACAGACTCGACTATCACTAAAATCTTTTTTCCTAAAAATAGGGTAAAGCCCGGAAAGGTAAAGAACAGAACGATCTGAAAAGGTAGAATAAAGATCATATTTCCCTCGATTGGCTACAATAGAAATTGGCTAATAGGAATAAAAAATTTCAACTTTTCTGTGCTGAGCACAATGGTAGTTGCTTCAAAATACCTTCCCAGGACATACTTTAGTTTCATTTTCCCAACCTAAACCCTTTCTGAGATAGCAAGAAGTCAATTAACTAGAATTTTACCTTGTTTTTTTGTGTTCAATTAATTTTATTTAATTTTTATTTGATGAATTTCTATAACCTAAAAGATGATCGTGAATATTAAGACAAATTTTAAGCAATATATCCATCCCTAGCTTCTCTGTACATATTGAAGAAACTCCAGCTGAAGAAGATCTGTGAGCAAAAAAAATTCTCCAAAAACGGAACGGCTTAACGTGTCAAAGTAAAATATACAAAAAAATACAAATGAACACGCATCCGTGATTTGTCTTCTGGAAGAAAAAATGTAACATTCCGCATTTTTTATACACACATGATTTTCGTCGTATGGTAGAGAGGGAGTTTTCTTTCCTGATCTGCCTTCCTCAGCTTAGATGGCATCCCTCACTTCACTTTTTAAAGGGTTTTATTGAACTCTGTCTTTTCAGAGGATAGAGGTTTCTGAAAATCAAAAGCCTGTTTGCAGTTGAGGAATTCGTCATGTTCAGTTTTGATGAAAAGGCTTTTTGTTCAAATAGCATGCTTTCTGATTCCCCTTCTGCTGTTGGTGCTGATTTTTCCTGTCGAAAAAAGGCTGAAGTATGAAGGCTTAAAGGATGATTGTTTTAATCATGCTTTATGGATACATGATCGCATTTTTTTGAATGAAAAAGACATAGATATTGCCTTTCTGGGATCTTCTCAAAGCCTGAACGGAATCAATGACATCCTCCTCGAAGAACAACTGGACGGAGAGGCTGTGGCAAATTTGGCCTACTGCAGGTCATTTCGTATGGGTAGGTATTGATGGGCCGCGCCGGATCTGGAATTTGCACCAATTCCATCAGCTCCAGCGCCCGCGCCTTGGCTTCCGCGCGGGTTTTGTTGCCGTGCACCATCAGCGGCTCACAAAGCTGATCCTCAATGGTGTAAAGCGGATCCAACGATGTCATCGGCTCTTGGAAGATCATGGTGATCTGTTCACCGCGAATTTTATTAAGCTCCTTAACCGGCAGGTTCAGGATTTCTTTGTCGCGATATTTCACCGATCCTTTGGACACACCGTAGTGTTTTCCATATACTTTATTTCAGAACTAGGGTTAAGACAATTAAAAATGGCCTGTGGTCCAAACATTTCAGCCTGCTCAAGGGAATATCCTCTTTTTGATAATCTAATATCGCCGCAGTCAACGATTTTGAGGCATTTCTGGCATTTTAATCTTCCAGTTGTTGCATATTCTACTTTATAATCTCGCAGCTTCAGCCTTTCACCATGTTCTCCTACTCAATTCTAAACTTCTTTTGGCAATGCTGGAATTACTCTACCTAAAAGTAAAAAAATGGCTTGGGAGGGTTAATTCTGAAAAATTAGAAAAAAGAGGTATTTTTAATTTACGAAGAAGTGATCGGATCTTAATGAAGTTTCATATTTAGAAGGACCTCGTAACTCTGATCTCTTATTTTAAGTCCCAACCGGATCCAGTGTGGTTGGAGGGGGGAGGTCGGAAATCTTTGAAATGGCTTAGAGTGGAGAGATCAGGATGAAACTTGGTGGGAAGAATAAGCCCAAGTCTAAGATACGTGACTGACATAACCGGACCGGATCCGATCTCTTTGGGGGAGTTGGGCTGTAAAGGGTGTGAACTTGAAATGTGCGAAAATGAGCCTCGCAACCATTGAAACCTGGTAACCGAAGTTGGACTATCTCAAGCAAATGTTCCTCTATTCCATTGTATTTTGCATGTCCCAGATTGCGTACAGCCCACAGAAATTCAGTCTATTGAAGATATTGTTCAAGTCTTAGTAATAAAGAATTAGTAAATCGTGGAAATATGAAGCCAAATTTTTGTATAATGAGTTAACCATGAGAAAAGTCAGCTAGCATATAGCCAAATAGAAAAATACATTTATTTTTTTGTTGAGTGTTATTATCGGGGGGGGATGAAAATAAAAAGGGCACGGAACACGGCTCGGCCTTCCAACGAATTCCAACAACATGTCCTGAAAGTTTTAGCTCAATACTGTCAAACGTTCTGTAAATATTGCAGATCCTCCTTTTTGATAAACTGGATGCACATAGTGCCTTTTGATTTAGTATAACATATCCCTTCACATTCTCCAAAGTTTCACCTTAATGCCCTTAACGTCTTCTGATAATCAGAATCAAATATTTCCCCTTTTCCTAATGATAGTTTTTTTTGCTATTCTAAAAGCATTGTGCACCATGGAATGTACGCATTCCAAGTATGCAAGTGTCTTTAAAAGCAGCTTTTGGTGCTATTTTAAACGCATTGTGCACCATTGAATGTACGCATTCCAAGTGTGCAAGTGTCTCTGAAAAAAGCTTTTGGTGCTATTCTAAACGTATTTTGCACCATGGAATGTACGCATTCCAAGTATGCAAGTGTCACGAAAAACAGCTATTTTTGCTATTCTAAACGCATTGTGCACCATGGAATGTACGCATTACAATACGATGCTACGATGCAACAACAGATGGTTATCTCAAAATTTTGACTATCAATTTTGACTAGTCAAAAATTTGACTAGAAGATCTGTTTCCTCCTTCTCCAGTTATACGAATGCCTGCAACAAATTATAGACTCTCATATCTGGTATTGAGTGTCAGGGATACAAGAGGGTGCTTATAGGCGACCTAAACTGTGATATTGCCGTTTCCTCGACACGTAAGGTAGGGATTTTTCAGTGTCTACCCTCCGCATCTAAGGTCGTAACGAAAGAACTCAGTTTTAAGCTACCAGCCTGAGAAAATTTGCCTCATTTGCGAAACAAGGGGGAAAGACCCCCTAAAAGTCAAGAATTTTAATGAAAATCACATATTTTTTGCCAGAAGAAAGATCACGGATGTACGTTTATTTGTTGTTGTTTTTTTTTTTTTTTTCAGCAGTCGGGAGAGGGATCATCCGAGCGAAAATTGATGTTCTAGTGCTCTTTTTAAGAGACCAAAAAGATTAGAGGGCAAATACGCCCCATCCCCCCTTTTTCTCACAGTCATCCGGTGAAAATTTTGAGATGGTATGTTATCAATGTTAATTAAAAAAAAAAACACTTTCTAAAAGCGGAGTTTTCAAAGAAAATATTAAATGATAAGATGAGCAGAAGTCCTGTAATAATTCAATCTTAGGAAGGATTTATATTACAATCAATGAATAAATGAAATCCATAAGATAACATATATAAAAATAAACAATCACGTCAAACCTACAGATAAAAGATGTTTTTATTGGTAAATAAATTAATTCTAATTGATTAGTTCATAATTGAATTTTTTTGTTTTTTCATAGTTGCAACAGTCTTTCCTTCTTTTATTCTTTCTTTCTTTCCTTCTCTTTTTCTTTCTTTCTTTCCTTCTTTTTTTTTCTTTCTTTCTTTCCCTCCTTCTTTCTTTCTTTCTTTTTTCTTTCTTTCTTTCATTCTTTTTTCTTTCTTTTTCCCTTTTTTTCTTTCTTTCTTTCCTTCTCTCTTTCTTTCTTTTCTTCTTTCTTTCTTTCTTTCATTCTTTTTTCTTTTTTTCTTTTTTTTTTTTTTTCTTTTTTCTTTTTTTTCTTTTTTTTTTTTTTTTTTTTTTTTTTTTTTATCACGATCTCTCCACTCTAGGCATTTTCCAATATTTTAGGTCCCCCTCCAACCTCCCCCAATGTCATCGGATCTGGTCGGGATTTAAAATAAGAGCTCTCAGGCACGATATCCTTCCAAAACCCAAATTTCATTAAGATCTGATCACTCCTTCGTAAGTTAAAATACCTCATTTTTCCTAATTTTTAGAATTAACCCTCCCCCCAACTCCCCCGAAGAGAGCGGATCCGTTCTGGTTATGTCAATCACGTATCTAGGACTTGTGCTTATTTTTCCCACTTAAAGCATTTCGTGAGTTTTTCTTGCTTTTTAGGCATAAAAAGTGCATGCCCTGCAATTCATCTTCACGACTATGATCAAATCCATACAAAATTCCTGGTTTCGACTTGAGCAAAAACCAACAATTCAACTACAAAACGATCTTACAAGGACGTCCGTTGGTAGGCTTGAAAGGTTGCAAGGATGATTTTATCGAGCTGCAAGGAAATCACCCCCTTTCTCCTAGGTCAAGGTGACAAAGATGAGACCTGTGCCCTTCGGGTCCCTCTTGTGTTGACAAAATAGCCTTATTTCTAAATCTAGGGATGGAGTTATCCGACAATTTAAATGAAGATACAAAAAATATCATTTTTTGAATGCAGTGAAGGAGGCAGTCACAAAAAAAAAACAAATTTCCATTGAAAATACCCTCAAAAAGTTCTTTCCTAGATCTAGGAGGGGAACGGCACAGCCAACTGCCCCCTTCCCCATGGACGCCACTAGTTGGTGATTAACTAGGATAGCAGACAAAGTATTTCTTTAGTTGGCCTTTAAAGCCTCACTAAAGGCATTTTGGGTATATGAGGTAAGGTTCAAAAATGAAAGTTTTCAGCACTTATTTCTGGCTTATTAATCAGTTCTTTCAGCATCGTTTTCAATGGAGGGGTCAATTCTGAATAATTATTTTCTAAGCTTTAGTGACAGAAATCCAGATCAACTTGTTCTATTTCATTACTGCTGCACTGACAAAAAATTAGTGTATTCAGCCCTATTATTGCTTTCGTGCCAAATAAGGTTGTCTTCAGTATAAAAAGATAATTCTACTTTTGTGCTTTAGCAAAGAATTGAAGAATTTTTCAATATATTTTATGTTTTTTCCCCTTTTTCATTGACTATGTATTTCATTGACTACTGCTCAGCTCCTTGCATCATACGACCAACTCCAATGTGAAATATTTACATTTATTCGTTCACATACTCAAGTCTTCCCTTAACAACAACTTTTAAATGCTGCTCGGTTGAGCTAATTGGACAGGTCTCAAGGCATCTTATACACCGTTGCTCATTTGCAATAGACCTATTAGCTTTCTATAAAAGAGTCTGGATCGAGCGATATTTTTATACATTTCTGTACCACAACAGGCCGGAGCTCGGATCCGAAGGGGATGCGGAACGCCTGCGGCTCTCCCCGGATGTTCACGCTCTCCTCGAAGGCCAGCTGGCCCTCGGGGTGCGCTCCGGCACGGAGGATCTCCGCGGCGAGTTCGGGGTGATCCCCCCGGGCCAGGTAGTGGTTCGAGAAGACGAGGTCGGAGGCCACGACCGTCAGCTGGCCGCTGCCGTAGGGGATGCGAAGGACCTGGTCCCCCTGGTCCGTGGACAGCAGGACCTCTCCCTCATCGGCGTACCAGGAGTCGGACTCCACATGTTAGACTATTTTTAGGGACTGCCCTTTTCTGAACTTAAAGAAAATTCTGCTTCGTTCAATCAAAAAACAAAATTTGTACTTTCTCATTAAGTTTTGTTAATTCGGAATACATTTTTTTTCCGACACAAAACGGTATAAGCTAAACTGTTTATTTAGTTTATTCGGATTTCTTATCAAAGCTATACAAGTTATGGGAAGACTGCGTGACCAATTCTCAGTAGTTTGGTCACACAAACTAAAAGAGCTTATAATGGACGAGATAGACAACACCAGTGTTTGAAAGCAGGTTGTCCACGGTTGGGGTGGGAGGATGTCAAAAAGAAAGATTTAAGGAAAATGAAAACTTCCTTGGACGATATAAAGAAGGAGGATTTGAATAGAGTGGGTGCTGCAGTTTAGGTGCAGCTTGGGGCTGCAGTGAGTTGTTAGTAGTAGTAGCAGCAAAATAATATTCAGTTATCACTTTTCTTGTAATTTTTCTATTTAGAAATCCATGATCTTGTTATTTTTTTATTTTGTTCACATTTTTCCCTCTGATTTGCCAAACTTTTTTAAAAGTCTAACCCTAACCCTAACCTAACCCTAACCCTAACCGTTAGGGTTAGGGTTAGTTAGGGTGAGCCCTGACCCTAACCCTTACCCTAGGGTTAGGTTAGGGTTAGGATTAGGGTTAGGGTTAGGGTTAAGGTTGGGTTAGGGTTAGGGTTAGGGTTAGGGTTAGTAGGGTTAGGGTTAGGGTTAGGGTTGTAGGGTTAGGGTTAGGGTTAGGGTTAGGGTAGGGTTAGGGTTAGGTTAGGGTTAGGGTTAGGGTTAGTAGGGTTAGGGTTAGGTTAGGGTTAGTGTGAAATTTCTGTGCCCATCGACTTGGGGCTGGAAATATTCTCCTTCTCACTGATGCCAGGATCAAATATTAGTCCATGAGCCCTTCACCCTTGCCTATAATTTAGCTATGGCTACTAAAGAACTTGCATCACAATTTAAGAAATAATGCTAAAGTTATTATTCCTTGCTTAAATTATGCCTTAAGAATACTCTTGCAATAGTTGTCCTCCCCCCACCCCCTGATAAAGAGTCTGAACCCCTTCCAAAGAACTATCCTCGCTTAATCATATGCAGAAATTTTCAGTACCTCGCTCTTTACACTAAAGCTTAAATTGTGTCCCAATTCAAAAAGAATGACCCCTGAATCACAAAAGCCGTAGAATAAATAGTTGAAATTACTAAAAATACTTTAGCGTAAGAGCGAAGTATTAAGAGGAGGTGAGCCCCTCATAGGCGTAACAATTTCTGTTCGTTTTAACTTTTAGTGCTGCTCCTTACTTCCAGTTGAAAAAACTTTTTCATATTTATTTTTTCATTGTTTTTTTTTTTAATCATGCTAGAAAATCCTTCGCTCCCTTCACAATAAACTCGTTCAAACTATAAATGCAGATTTAACAAAGTTATATATATTTTTTAGGAGAAAAATGACAGACAATTCCAGTGAAGGTTTAGGCAACAAGAGTGCATGGAGCATGAAACTCCCAGATTTTAAGAAGGAAGACAACCCTAATGGCCTAATTGAAGAAAGCTCTTTTGCCACCCTCTTTCCCAAATATAGAGAGAAATATCTACGAGAATGCTGGCCACTTGTTCAAAAAGTAGTTGGAGAGCATGAACTGAAAGCAGAATTAGATGTAATAGCAAAATTTCTTATTCTAATAAGTACAATCATACTAGGTAATTTGCCGCATGTTGTGAGAGCTCTGCCCAGAATTGAGAACTCTGTTGACAAAGGTCCGAGTAAAACTCAGGTTACTATACCCTTATTTGATGATGATACAACCTTGGTGTGTGTTGCCCCTAAGGGACAACTACTCATGTCAACGATAATGAGCAAGATATGTACATGGTTTAAAATAAACCACCTTGACTTGAATAAGTCAAAATTGTTATTTTCTCTCGATCTCCAAATTTTTACCCTTCAGAATGAATTCACTCACTTCTTTTATTCTTCAAAAAAGAAGGGAATTAGGAGTTTTCAAAATTTCATAGGACTTACTGTTATAACCTATCCCCCTTGACTTCTCCAAAAGTATAATAAAAAAGTGAAATTCTCCAATTTTTTATGGCAGTTTTTTTGTGTCAGGGGCAGAAAGAGAAGGAAAGAGATTTCTTTACAAATATCACTAGGAAAGTATCTTCCAGAAAGCTTCCTAAAACATTATATTTTTGTACCAATTTGAGCATGCTACAAAAAACTATCCTGGTAGTTTGTATCAACCTAAAAACCTATGATATATTATGTTTTGACTATTTGAATAAAAGGACTGTCTCAAAATATCTTTTGGATACATCTTGGGAAAACACGACGTGTTTGTGTGAGTAGGGGGCTGCGCTCTGATCACTTTGACTCTTAAAAAGGGAACTAGAACTTCTGATTATCAATCCAATGAGTCCCCTCCAAAGTATATACGCAACCCTTTCTATAAGAACCTTATATGCCCCTAAGGCATAAATTGCACTCCTTTCCCTGATAGTTTTAGAGTGAAAATCTTAAATACAACAATTAAATTTGTAATTTAATACATAATTTGGAATGACTTTAAGGACTTGTAAAGGTTTATTGACTGTGTTGAGACAGTTTTATCCAAATTAAAGAAAAACTTGATTTCTCAGCCTAAAAGTTGGTTCCTTGTAAAGTTTTTTTTTCTTTTAAATTTCTGTCTTTAGTTTTCTTTCTTAAATTTGTTTTTATCAAACTGGAGTTTTAGAGACGAAATGCCCAATGAATTGGTAAATTGAAAACTGTTTTTGCTGCAATTTTCAATTTATTCAGTTGTGTTTCAAAAATAATAAGAAAAACTACTTGGCCAGGATATAAATTAAAAATAAAATCTAACCGTTTGCCTAATTTAGTTTTTTTATAATAAACTAAAAAATAAAGATAAAAAGTACTTGGTCACTATGTAAACATTAAAAAGTAAATCGGTTGTCTTGATTGATAAAAGTGAGCTGGTTTGCGTGTATATTTTTTTTTCAGTTGCGTTGCAAAAAGTTAAAAATTAGTAAAAAAAAACTACTTGGCCGCAATGTTAACTTTGAAGAGTCATTTTTTATTCCCTTTCTTTGTTCGCATACGTCAAATAGATGGCCAAGTTGATTCAGCCAAAAAAAGGGGCATTTGACGTAATATTGCGGTTATTTCATCAGATGTCTTTAATAAATATTTTTCCCACTCTAATAAACTGTTTCACAAATTTCTTTGTAGCAAAGCAAAAGGTTTTTCTTAAGAGGGAATTAGAGAGAGAAAAATGGGTTTATTAATATAAATAACAAAACGAAACAAGCTAATGGCCCGAAGCAAAGCTTGTTTGGGCTTACAACCACATAAGGGCTGGACCTATGTGCACCTATGTTAATTGTCATAATCTTTTGAAAAACACACCGTAATTTTTTTGTGCATGCAGCACACAACTCCTACCAGATTGAGTCATAACAAGTAGGTTAGTTCCTTAGTGCGACAGTCATTATTACTATTGACATCTCTTCTCAGTACTATCTACGCTTTTATGTGTAACATATTTTCTTCTTTTCTTTCATTTTATTCTTCTTTTTTTTTACCATGATCTTTTTCGCTGCTAATTCTGCCGAAAAAAAAAGTCCATCGGAAATTAAATGTGAAAAATGTAAGTTGCTTTTTCAAGTGACGAATGCAGAGGGAAGCTTAATTTTTCGTAAACTTCCCCCGAAAGCGAAACAATAAAAACAAGCCTATTTGCGCCATTCAGAGCGCCCAGGGGCCATTCTTCTATATTAAGAGGAATGGCCTTTTTTGTTTGAGAATTCTTTGTTAAGACATGCGTTATTCAAAGGGAAAACCTTAAGCGTTCTTTAGATTATTTTGTTGGGGTGTTGGGACTTAGCTCAGTTGCCCGTTGGTTTTGATTATCGGCAAAAAAGTCAAGTTTTGAACTAAGACGGATAGATTTTTTTTTGACGGCAGTCGATAGCTCTTGATGAGTTGATCAAAGTATATCTCTTCCATTTTTTGGTAGAAACATTCCTTCATGAGATATACCAGTTTGAAACTTTAAAGGGGTTGAATAACTTCAATAGTAAGGTACACACTGAAACAAAAATAGGCCAATACAGAAATGGTATCAAATATGCCTCTTAAATTTTAAAAGTTCTCCCATTGCTAAAGAAATTAGAGTTTATCCTTTGCTCCTTAGGTAAAAACTACAAAAAAAAACTGAAAAGAAAATACTAAAAAAACTAAAAAAGCTGAAAAACTAAAAAAAAACTAAAAAAAGGTAAAAAACTAAAAACTAAAAAAGAATAAAAACCAAAAAAGGGAAAAAACTACAAAAAAACTAAAAACTAATAATAAAACTTAAAAAACTAAAAAAGAAAACTAAAAACATAAAAATAAAAAAAAAATAAAAAAGGTAAATGTATTCAAGCCGAAGTAGCTGAGTTGGTAAAGCGTTATGCTCCAGGTTCTAGGTCCGGATTTTAACCCGTTTATGGTGAGATCCTGAGGGGAATCTGATTGTGATGCACCACTTTCATTGTAAAGGGAATGATGACCTTTGGCATGAAGGCACTGGTCCTATGAAACACTGGTCCACTTACTCAATGAAGCAACCTTAGAAACCACGAGATTAAACTTTAAAGAATGAGAAACGTAAAGGTAAATTTTTATTTTCTGAAACTAAAGAAAAAAAAATATAAATCAACCATATATCCAACGTCTAAATGTATAGGCTGGCATAAATACTAAAAAATTCCTAACATCAAAAACTACACAAGGGAAATTCTTTACTAAGCATTGTGCCCCCTCCAATAAAAATGTTCCATATAATTTTTAATAATTCCACTCACTGTTTAGTGACTGGAGAGATAGCTCATTTAAACAGGAATAAATAAAAAAGGAATATATAAAAAACTATTTTTTTAACTGAAAGTAAGGAGTGACATTAAAACTTAAAACGAACAGAAATTGCTCTGTATATGAAAGGGGCTTTCCTCCGTAACATCCCGCTCTTGACGTTAAAGTTTGACTCTTTCTCTCATCACAAATGACGTTCTGGTCGTTGCAAGATGTAGGGGGCATTAGCCCTACTCCTGTTTGCTGTAGTTTCTACGCACGTAAAATTTAAAACCACAGAAATCCAACAGTCCTTTTCATCAAAACTGTCATTTTCCTGATGAGTCTGACCTTGGGCCCACAAATCGCTAACCCTGGTCCCGCGTAATTACAATACTATTTGGTATCATCACAAATGACGTTCTGGTCGTTGCAAGATGTAGGGGGCATTAGCCCTACTCCTGTTTGCTGTAGTTTCTACGCAGTCGTCCATCGAGCCGTCGTCCAGCGTCACCGGCATCGCCTCCAGCTCGCCGGTGCCCCAAACGTCGGCCATCCGGTTCAGCCTTTCTTCGATGTACTTGATGACCTCGACGACCTTGCGGGTCCGCTGCCCGGTGATGTCCTGGAAGTTCGACGCTTCGTAGATCGAGGTGATCGCGTCGCTCATCTTGTCGGTGCAGTTCGCGATGAACTGGTCGTCGGAGTTGGCGTCCCGCACCTGGCCGATCAGGTCTTCCAGCGTCTCCGCCATCACCAGGATGGAAAAAGTGCTTAAATTTGAAATTATAGTAGTAGCAATTATCATATTTGTAAAGAACATGAAAAAAGGCATCAAGGTGTATATTTGCTTTATTGGTAAGCCAGTTATATGAACTGCTATAAATTTACCAAGTTCTTTTATGTCATCAGCTAGGCTATTTATAGAAAAATTAATGGTAAGTGTTTAGTTTGATTCCAAGTGCTTTAAACTAAAAACTATGGTGTAAAGCAGCATAGTTTCCAGTTTAGAGCACTTAGAAATGCTATTTCTACAAGTAGGCTACTAAAGGTGTGTAGTTCCTGATTATGCCTGTTATTGTATAATTACTTGTATGTTTTACATCACTACTTATTTAGTTCAAGCTGTAATCTAGTAAAGAGAAACCCACACTAACGGAAGATTTTTGAAACACGTTTTGAAAAATAAAATCTAGTGATAAAGAATCGACATTTGTAGGTGATTCAGGAATGGTAAATATTATATCGGCTAATATTTATAGTAGAAGTTTACTGTGAAAAAGAGAAAAATTTCGAAAACGTGCCTGGAATTCCTCGAAAACGGTTTACCTGATCATTGCCCTTGCCGGTGGCGCCGTGGGCCACGGCATCGGCGCCGGTGGCTTCGGCGATCTCGACCAGTCGCTTGGAGATCAGCGGGCGGGCGATCGAGGTGCCGAGCAGGTAGAGCCCTTCGTAAACCGCATTGGCGCGGAACATCGGAAACACGAAGTCGGACACGAATTCCTCGCGTAGATCCTCGATGTGGATCTCCTTGACGCCCATCATCTCGGCCTTCTTGCGCGCCGGTTCGAGCTCTTCGCGCTGGCCCAGATCGGCGGTGAAGGTGACCGACAATGGCACCGCAACCCTAACCTCTACCGGGGCTTCCAGTTTCACGGGAACCCAGGGAATTTCACTGACCAATACGGCAAATTCTTTCGGCGGAGCGGTGAGTTTAAATAGCGGAGGAAACGCGGCATTATCGACCGATAATGCCCTGACGCTAGCTAGCTCGACGATAGGCGGTACACAGGTGATCACAGTCGCCGGTGGTAACGGATTGATTGAGGAAGGCAATCAGTCCATCGGTGGGACGATCGCCCTGACCTCACCCAGTGATATTAACTCGCGCCGGCAGGCCCCGATAGACGAAACAGCCGGTGATGAGCGCAAAGACGCCCGCGACCACCGCCGTCTCGGTCGGCGTCGCAAGGCCCGAGAGCAGCCCGCCGATGATCAGCCCGGTCATGGCGAGGGCCCAGAAGGCGCCGACAAAGGCGCGGCCCAGTTCTCCGAAACCCCGCCAGGGCTGTTGCGGGAAATTGCGCCGCCGCACGATGATCCAGACGGTGACCATCATGGCGAGGCCCATCAGGATCCCAGGCGCCGCGCCGGCCACGAGCATCTTCATTGCTCGCCACAGCAGCCGTGCATCACCACCTCATTCGAGCCGGCCTCAGAACCTCTGTCGGACTGGTAGTTGAATCAGGTGAACCGCGTGAAGTGCATCACTTTGCTGTTCTAGCCGGCTATGGAGCTGAAGCCATCAACCCCTATCTGGCGTTTGAAACCCTCGGCAAATTGCATACTGACGGGAAATTCCCCGAAGAAGTAGATGCCTATGAGGTCGTTCAGCGCCCTTCCATGGTCCACAAGAGGCGGCTATACTGGGCTGTTGATCATGCCTCAATTTCGGAAACCTCTGAAGCGTAATTGCCTAAACCTTATTTTAACATTAAAAGTAATTACTGCTATAAATTAAGATCACTAAAAAATATCGTCGACGCAATTACGTAAACCTTGTTTCGGAAACCTCTTAAGCCATAATTACCTAAGCCTTATTCAAACATTAAAAGTAATGACCTATACATTAAAAGTAAATATTATAACCTCATTTCGGAAACCTCTGAAGCGTAATTGCCTAAACCTTATTTTAACATTAAAAGTAATTACTGCTATAAATTAAGATCAGTATTATATGACGACTAGTTTGATAAAATAACTACTGGAAAATACAAAAGGCATACGAATTCAAAAACAAATAAAATAAACAAGCCTTCGTCATCTTGCTTTTGACAAAAAATGAAAATTTTTTACATTTTATACATCGGAGCTTGAAACCTATAGAGCAGAGTTTTCTGATATTCTGAATAAGATGGTTTTGTTAGGATGAATTGATTTCTTATGTATATTTCCGTTTTTTGGCATAATTGGCTAAATATTGAATGAGTAACATTTGCGGTGCAACTTTAATTTTTGCTCATTTCAAAAATTTGTGTTTCTCTTTACTTTGTTAGGATATTTCTCTTCATCACCAGAGATCCGCTTGAAATTGTCTGTGTTTTTGTAAAATGTGCTTCTATTTTGATCTAGTTGCAGTAAGAACAACCGAGATTTGTTTGCAATGTAAGAAAAGAAAGGAACTTTTCTGTCTATAGCAACCCTACTCAAGAATTTACGCTGTGTAAAACTCGAGAATAAACCTAGAACCGGCCTTTCGCATGTCTGTAAGAAGAGACAATTAGCTTACGCATTAAACTTAGTTTAGGATGTGAAAACACATCCTAAACTAAGTTTACATAATAAACTAAGCATACAATATCTAATTTCTATTCAAAATATTTACCATGTATTTGTATGAAATGTTAGATTGTCTTATTTAAAAGTTAGTCGTCCATTCCCTTTTTACTTTCCAATTTCCGTTTAAAAAGACAAGTACTTAGATACACTTGAGACAAGTCATGTGATGGCGCAGTGGCTTTGATCTCAGCTTAGTAATAAAGGTCCCAGAGTTCAAACCCAGTTGCAGCGACGTCCTTGTAGAAAATCTCGCCTGTAGATAATTCGCCCCACCCCTCACCCGGAAAATGTATTCATAGTTTCCAATAGCAAATACTACACACAAGCAATGGGCAAATTTTGTAGCTTAGAGACCTTTCCCCAAGACTGTAGGGAGTCAAGTAATCTCAAAAAGATATATTTATTCAGCCTTTCAATTATGTTGAACAAAATGACTTGTTCAAAAATATGACCGGACGATTTTGAAAAAAAGGGCCGTGGGAAGAGGCCTTGTTGCCCTCCAACTCGTATGATTGACGGCACTAAACTTTTAATGTCCAAACCGTCGGTGTTGATCTCCGTTTAGTGGCCCTTTAGCTAGGAGGTGCAATGAAGGGTTGACAGTAATCCATCCCATAGTTCCGCACACCCCGATGGTGGCAAAGCTATTTTTTTTCTGTTTGTTGTCAATTTCTTTTTGGGAAAACACTCATTCGAGCGGAAATCAAAAGGCTTAGTGCACGTTTTAATGAGCAAAAGTGATTGTGTCACAGCAATGCAGAATTTCTTCTATGTTTTGGGACAAAAAGCTATGCCGTCAAATATGGCTCTGGAGCATTTGCACTCCGAAAAGCGGATGAAGATTTTCATTGAAGATTTTAGATGTTTTCCAAAGAAATTGCATACGGATTGTTCTGGGTTCCCGGCTGACTGACCATATTTCAAACAGTAAGCAGTACCAAAAATGGGATTCAATCCCGCTTTCTAGGGCTATAATGAACGAAAGGTTGAGATGGCTAGGGCATGTTCTGCGGATGAAGGATGACAGATTACCGAAGATTGTCCTTTTCGGGCAACCGTCTAGGGCTAAACGGAAATTAGAGAGAATTCAACCAGGGTAAGCTAATTTTAAATTCTCTGTAAACAATCAAACTTTTCAAAACTGCATATTTTTTGTAAATTCCGCATTCCAGGGAGTGAGGGATATAAATTCAAAACTTTCTCCCCCTGCAATACAGCGTTGTTTTTTAATTTGGCAAAGGTTTTTGCTTTTTTTTTTCATTACCAAACAAAATCCTTTGCAGTGCTTTTGTGTTAAGTAATTTTTACTGTACACCTAGCAGAGTGACTTGCTTTTCACAGAAAGTCAAACTTAAAAGATTATCATTCTGTCGCAATAAATCCCTTGGGAAATTGTTCCTGTGATCATATGGCCTATAAGTTTCCTGTGATGAGATATATCATAAAATTCCATCTCCAAAGCTCCCAGCAAGCTTTTAAGAGTATTTCCATTGTTTTACAGAATCTTCGTGATATTTTTCATCTACCTCCCTACGAATTGCAATTATTCTTTTCTATACCAGTAAAAACTTTTCGGAGCTAGATTTCCCATTGCTTCGGCCTGAGTGTGAGTTACCAACCATAGAGCAAGACGATATCGGAAAATGCCAAGGCAGTGTGAGTCCGTGATGCATTAGATATTGACCGCTTAATTCGAGCGGGCCGGATTTGAGTGCAGGGTTGCCGCGTGATAAACGGGTGGCATCTTCCCTGTTCACCAGTTGCATGCGATAGGTCGCCGAAGGGTCTAGCCGGGTCAATTGCAGGGGGCGGGGCAGGATTTGAGCTGATGTGTCGGCTTTTCCGGTAAATACGACCAATCGTTTGCCATCCTTTGACAATCGCTATTCAGCAATTACCGACGAGTCGCTGCTGTCCAGATTTTTGTATAGTTTTCTGCTTTTTCATTGTTTTGATGAAAAATCTGAATTGAATCCATTAGCTGTATTTGTAATTTTTTTTGTGGCCATTGGCTTATGTTTTTTTGTGTGTCAAATACTCTATACCATATCTCGCTCTTATCAGTTGGTTCAGGAAGCAGGTAGAAGCAAGCAGGGGGCACATTAGGGGAGTATGGAAGCAGAAGAAGGTTGGATTTGGCTAAAAATACCTGGATTGAGAAGGTATAGTGCGAAAATGCGCTTTTATGATGAAAGATTCTAATTGGATTAGATTAAAGAAATTATTATACGTCGATGAAAAAGGAAAAGAAAGACCATATGAATGTGCAGAACGTACAACAAGAAAAGGTGAATGTGATGCAGTATTTATTGTTGCAAAACTAATTCAAAAGAATAAACCAACAAAAATTGCATTAGTAAGTCAATTTCGTCCATGTTTAGATTCGTATGTTTTAGAATTTCCAGCTGGGTTAATTGACTCAAATGAAACAGTTGAAGAAGCAGCAATTCGTGAATTAAAAGAAGAAACAGGTTATAATGGGTAGGTCTTGACTTTTCTTTGAAAAACTATGTTTTTGGAAAAATATTTTTAAATTAATTTCTTCTCGTTTTAATTGACACTGTTTGTTTCTTTATTGACTAATAAAAGAAATATTTGCTAAGTTTTTGTTCGTATTTCTGCTTCAAAATTAAAGATTTTGGATTTTGATTTATATTTTAATGATAATTTTGAGACACGTTTTAATTGTGGTTTTAACTTTAAAATTATATGTTCATGGTAGGAAGAATATTATTTAAAAAAAATGGATTGAAAGTCTGCATACAAGCAAAAATAATTGTGGGAGAAAGTAATAGAATTACAGATATAGTCCACCAACATAAAGGTTTTATTGGCGGTGAGTTTAAGTTAGGCATCATTCCTACGATCATGCCAACGCTACTACCAATGTTCTTAAATAATTTTACACATAAATATCCAAAAGTAAAACTTATTATAGAGGAATTGACCACAGAAGAGATTATCAGAAAATTAATGGACGGTCATATAGACGCAGGTCTTGCTGCTACTCCTCTTGAAAATGTAGCTATCAAAGAAAGACCTTGTATGTATTCACCCAAGTCTCTATTTAGAGATTAAATAAAAAAACAAGTTTTTATTAAACTGAAAGTAAGAAGCGACATTAAAACTTAAAACGAGCAAAAATTACTCCGTATATGAAAGGGGCTGTTCCCTCTTCAACGCCCCGCTTTTTACGCTAAAGTTTGACTCTTTCTCTCAACTTTATTTTTTAAAACAGTAAAAACTTTAGCGTAAAGATCAGGGCGCTTAAGTTGTAACAGCCCCTGTCATATATGGAGTTAATTTCTGCTCGTTTTAAGTTTTAAGAGTCAAGGGCTCTTGACTCTTCCGACCTCGTCAAGTGCCATATGAGCTCTTAGCTCTTGTTGTTTTTTTTTTCAAGGCAAAGTATTTAACCAAAGGTCTTAGAAAATTGGGAGAGAGCGGATTTGAATGTAATTTAAAAGTACCTTTTTAAGTGACTATAAAGCTTGTGTAACAAGAGAGTGTCATTTTCTGCTATTTTATGGCAGAAAACTACAATTTTGCCCTGAAGAAGATCAATTTGCAATCAATCTAAAGTTCTGAGATAGACTACTAACTGAGGGAAACTCAATCAAATATTTCGATAAAAATAGAGAAATTCATGTTGGGGTAATTGATTTGGCCTATGAACAGCTGAAATATAACAGGACTGATATCGAATATTCTTATTTACTGATTATGAATAATTTCTCCATTCATCTTTATACTTATAATTTCGATAACCTTAGCAGTACTATTTCGTCTGGAAAATTGTATTTATTTTATGACTAAATTAATTATTATACAAACAGTATTATATAATTATTATTTAGAAGAACGCATTTTTCTTATTGATAATAATGAAAAGTTCGTTTGAAGTTGGGAAATGTACTTTCGAATAGTGATCTCCCTGTAATTGTCAGAATAAAGCAAGGAGCCATCACATCACCGATTATCTACAACGACACGTCTCTTCTTACGCAGATTGGCCTACCTATTAGTTGTATTTCAAAAGGGATATATACATCAGTGCTTTGTTATGCGGAAGATCTGTTAAAGCCATGCCGGTCAATAGCTAGGAAAAGAGCCTTTAATCACATTCGTTACCATTTGCAATTATAAAATAGTCTAATATCTTCATTTCGTACATACCTTTCCCCGAGGGGTTGGATTTCCAAATCTCTTTAGTTTTTGTCTTGAGTACTTTTCGATCTACCGAGGCTGGACGCCCAAGTGAATCGAGCAGTTGTTCCTCATCCTGGCCTTGCCAAATCATCTTCTGCATAAGCATATTGACGATCTTCTCATCTCCATATTTTTCTAATAAGTTTTCGCGCCGCTTTTTGTTTGCCCAGACACGATAGGCCGCGCCAGCAATGACAACAAGGATGATGACGTACAGGAAGTTCATTTTTTAACCTCCGGTTGGAATATATACCCTTCCCAATTTTTTGCCTAACTAAAACCCACACATAAAACCACCTGGTTACTCCATAAAGTGCCTTTCGAACTTCCCTTTTATCCTTAATTTGGTATCCCGGGCCCATAATAAGGCGACTGCGGCCTTAATCCATACAGATGATGAGAGGATGTTAGGTAACGAAAAGATCGTCCAAGTGAATAGTTGCACTTACCTAGGCTCCGTTATTAGTAAGGATGCATGTCAGGATACTGGAAACCATGTTGATGACGGCGGTCATCAATGCGGTCAACCGAGTCAAATGCCTTTTCAAAGTCAATGAGTAGGAGGTAGAGTTTTTTGTTTCATTCTTTTGATTCTTCGACAAGCATTTTCACTACGAATGTTAGATCAGAACATGATCTCCCAGTTCTGAAACCATGCTGCTCTTCTCGTAGAGTAGTGTCTAGTGCTTTTTGCAGACCCTGCAAATTGACGGAGGCTAATAGTTTAGATTAGACAGGGAGAAGTTTAATGCCTCTCCAGTTATAGCAGTTCACCGAGTCTCCCTTTTTGAAGAGTTGGACGTGAGATCTCTCATTTGCTTAATAAAGAAGAAAGGTCTCGAAAGCAGACTTACTATCTACAGGACCAGGGCGTATAATCGCTCCTCAGATAATAGTTTCTTTAATATTCAGTCAACTCAAACAGTAGGCCAAAGAAAAGGAAAAGCATTAACACACCTCTCAGCTCTAATAAACTCTATTATTCACAAAAAAGCTATAACTTACACTTCCAACACATTTAACAAATTAAATGCTTTTTAGTTTAAAAATACTTCATAAATAATTTAGTGCTCTAAGTTCAGTTACATTTGATGTAGTTTCAAGTCAATTTCCTGGACAACAATGTAAGAGCAGTATTTCAGCTCCTTCAACTTCAGCAACTCCAAAGGTTACGTACAAAATCGAGCAAAAATCACATCTTTCTAAAACATAGCTGGACCTAACAGCTAAACCTAGAAGCAATGAAACTCCAATCCAATCTAAACGGAATGAGATTTAGATGGGATCTTCAGCATGGTCTATTGGGTTTATATCAAATTTTCAGTTCTCATTTCGTTTTCAAGGAAAGCAAAACAAATGAATTTCCCAATCTATTCAAAGCCTTCCTCTTTACACCCTCCCAGGAAGCTCCCGTTTTTCTTAAATCTTTCCTTATGAAATCCTCCCACTCCAACCATGAGTAGTGGCGGTTACGTAGATACTGATTCTACCTCCTTATTTCGACGCTAAAGTTGTAGACTATATCCAATTCGGGTCAATGACCTACATGCGTGACCGGCCACCAAGACAGACATCCGACGCTATGGGGTGAATGAATTACATATTCCTTTCAAAACACGATTAGCAAATTTTCGATCTTCAGTGCATTTTGTCGCCTTCCCATGAGAGAGAGAGACAGACTCAATGAATTTGATGTTATGTAAACAAGACTGAAGCAAATTTAGCCTCAACTAGAGTTTTGGCTGCTAGATGCGTTCGAGTTATTCATGCTCAATGTGTCCTGCAATTCGCATTGCTTTCTCGCACTTTGCTGCGCTCTTCATCGAATAACGAGCCGAGTGATCCACCGTACAGAATGATATTTTTATTTTTCTGTATATGTATGTCTCGATTCGATTCATATTCAATGACAAACAACAATGATTATGATTTCAGGTAGTCTCGTTCAAATGATTCCTTTGCTTCTGTAAGTGGCACAAGCGTCCCTTTACCAGAATGGCGGACAATGGGTAGCAGGTCTGGGGTAATCATATCCTGTGAGGCCATAATGACCGCGTGTTCAACAACATTTTCTAGCTCTCGAATATTACCCGGCCAGGAGTAGACCGTTAATTTTTGCAAGGCATCGGGGACGAATCCTCTAATGGCTTTATTTGCGCGGGCTGCACTTTTTTTCAGAAAGTGTTGAGCTAAGGAAGGTATATCTGTTTGTTCCCTTCTGGAGGGCAGCTATTCTAGAATTTTAACAAAAGTGACACAAGCAGTGATTCTAACTTAGCTTGAATCACTTAAACACAGCAGCAGCAAAATCTAGTTTAGCCATTTTTCACTATCTTATTAAGGGGTTAGGTCAGATCAATGAAACTTTCAGTACTGAATTCAGGTTTAAAAACATACTTTGAGAAGGTATTGCCAAGCTTCAGTATTAACCCTCTTCTGATTTCCAAGTCCTCATAAATTGCCTACTTGACAGGTCTATACCTATTGGCCCACCGCATCAATGGCAAATGGCAGCACCAGCAGGAGTACGAAAGTCATGATCAGGAAGGCCAGCATGTCGGAACGCGACAGGGCCCAGAGGCCTCCCGTCAGCGCTACGCTAAGAATGACGGCGGCACCGACAAGCGTGGCGTAGATATCACCGAGCCCGGTAACCAGTCGGATCAGTACGCCCAGCGACAACAACTGTGCAGAAATCCAGTCAATATAGGCGAGCAGGGAAATGACCAGGCCGGCCATACCAATATTCTTGTTAAAGCGGGCATTATGCCCCTCTCCGTAGATGCGCCCGCGACCGGCATCGGTCGCTGATTGTCGAACGAGGAGCCAGTCCCCGGCGTCGAAGCGCTGCTGAAAATGGATCGTGTGCGCGATGACGCCCGTCGAGAGCGTCTTGTGCGCGTCCTCGATGCGCACCTCCGACGCATGGGGCCGAAGCGCGAGGCCGATGAGCTCGCCGGGCTGAGACCACGCCAGCATCGCCTGACTGGCCGCGACCAAGTGTTCGCCCGGGCAGCGGAGCCAGAACGCGAGCTCCGGGGATCCATCGAATGACCAGCCGTAGATTACCTATGAGACATCCGCATGAAAAATCTTTGAATTGAATGAACCTGGAGCTGAATTGGCAGAATCATAATTGTAGAATTCGGGACTGAGGTGAGGGAACCGCAACTGACTTAACCAGAGCCAGTTTTGGAATCGGTTTAACCGGGGTGGTTACAAGCAGAATCGGAAGAGGAAGTGTTCTAACTGGGGGGGGGGTCAAAAGCGAGGAAAGAAGAATTGGTTATCACTTTATAAGAAAAAATTGAAAAATGTCTTAAGAATGATCAACATTGACTCCATAGGTTGAGGTTCTTGTTGCTCTTTTATCTCATAATGTAGTGGATTTTAAAGTGGGTATAAATACAGAAGGGAACTGGTGGTTTGGAGCATATCTAAGTTCTTGAGGGTTATTTAACCTATGTTCTATTACAGACAGGCTTTGTGATTTGGCTGTGATAATTAAAAGTGTGACATACACCATGTTTGTAGCTTTTAAGTTGTCTGTAGTTGCTCTGAAGAGTGATGCTAATGGAGATTAAGGGAACATATTCTAAACCAACTTTTATAAGAAAAAAAATATTAAAACGAAAATAGCTCGTTTTTGTTTTGTAGTTGCTCTTTTTAAGAGTTTTGGTTCCTGTTGTGTCTGGTTACTGACAATTCATTACCACGAAGTATTTGATCAGTTCTAAAATACAGATATCAGGTAGCAAAGTAAGAATTTAAGAACAACATATGTAAAAAAAAAGTCTGAAAATACTATAACACTTTACATGAAAATAATCTGGAAATAACAACCGAGTTTTTACTTTGACTATAATATTTGTTTTTTATGAATCATGTTTTTATTGCTAACATCATAGATATTCTCATAGGAAACAATCTGAGATAGAAAAAAAAAAAGTTCACCGCTAAGAGGGCACTGACTGTTGAAAAATTTGTCTATTGAGCAAAGTGGGCGAGTATGCAAACGGGTGTGTATATGTGTTAAATTAAAATAGGATTGGGATTACATACCATGTGAGGAATTTGTTTGTGTTCTCTTTTTCGTTTTTAAACTGATAACAGGTAACACACACATACATAAGAATTTGTTCTGGAGGAAACACAATGTTCCCGGATGGGCATGACACGGGCAAAACAGTTCGTTTTGTCTGGTGATAGGATTTGCTGTGAAACCCCCTTCAGGTTGTCATTCTATTCAAGGTATTTCTTCCGATTTTCTCTGCTGTTAATTTTTGTTTCCTATCCTCTTCTTATCTTTCTCCTTTCTTTTTTCCTCTCTTCCTTCATTAGTTGTTTCTTGTGCGTTGAGCAGCTCGGTATGAATGTAGTTTGAATCAACTCCGAGTGATAACCTCGCTTGCCCTTCCAAGCTTATTGCCTTTCTTGGTACGTGAAAATCGAATGTGGTTATCCTTGCAAATGAATATTCTCTTTATTTTTGTTTTAGAGGTGAATTTTCAAACAGGTGTTTAGTTTGGCTCTGGGGCTCTCTCTCTCTTGTTGGCAAGTCTCTTCATAGACTCTATTGAAACCTCCACTATACACAGTTTTAGGCTCTCCCCAGTTTCTGGGGCAGATTCATGGATGATTTGGTTAGCATTTAGAAACACGGTTTAGAGTCCTTAGATTTTTTCCATAAACATTTAAATAGTTTTGATAAAAATATAAAATTTACAGTGGAGTCCAACAAATTAGATAAAAATCACCCCTATTGGATAGTTATTATTTATTTATTGCCTTGTTTTGGGTGTTTCTCCTAAGTCTTGATTTTCCTCTTTGCGGAGTGTTTGCTGTGGCTTGGGGAGTATTAACCTTACGTCTATTGATTTTTCTTTCTTCTTATTTATTTTTTTTGGCATTTTTTCAATTAGATTGAATATCCATTTATTTCCTTACTTTTTTGCCTTTGTGCAAAACGAACTGTTCTCGTTACCAGATATTTGTATCTTTAGTATGTTATGCAAGGCCGGGGCCGAGGATGAGCGCATCGCCTCGCTGTTCGCGAAGGCGCTGGAGCCGCTCGGGATCGCGGCCAGCCCGCGCGTGATCGACGGCGCCCAGTTCCAGCAGCGCAAGACCGCGTTCGATTTCGACATGATCCCCCATCTCTACTGGGCGTCGCTGTCGCCGGGGAACGAACAGAAGGTCTATTGGGGATCCGAGGCGGCGGATACCGAGGGTTCGCGCAATTACGCCGGGATCGCCGAGCCGGCGGTCGATGCGATGATCGACGCGCTGCTGGCCGCATTTGTATATTTTTATTACGTATATGAAGGGGTTTGCCCCCTCGTTAATACCTCGCTCTTTACATTAAAGCTTAAATTTTGTCCCAATTCTTGAAGAATTGGGTTAAAATGAATTACAAAGGCCGTAGAATAAATATTTGAAATCACAAAAATAATTTAGCGTAAAGAGCGAGGTATTTAGGAGGACATGGACCCCACATATGTGTAATAATTTCCGTTCGTTTTCACTTTTAATGCCGCTCCTTACTTTCAGTTGAAAAAACTTTTCCATATTTATTTTCGATAGCAGGTAATCCTCTGTCTTTCCAGATTTGTCCTTTGGCCTCCTCTCTGCTTTTTCTTATGAAATTGCTTCCCATCGCCATTTGTCTCCTCCCATCTGGGCCGAGAAAAGCTTCTAGACCTGTCCTAATAAGTTTTCTTCAAAAATGTTACTCGCATTCCACCCGATCCTTGTTATGCTCCCCCTCTGTTATACTGATCGACGTTTGTTCCAATTTTTTCGTTGTTTCATCAATTTGTATATCTCTTTCTACGAAAATTATGGCTTCTTTAAGTGAACTCATTCTTTCCCTCTAAATTCCCCCTCAAATTTGACAGCTTGCTTTACCTGAGGAGAAAATTATCATCGATTTTTTTTTCCGTCTTATGCCTATTACAGTTTGGAAAGTTACTTTGATTTAATAATAAAAATCTATTTCTTGCCGTTTGTAGTTGATTGCTGGTCGAAATATCTGAAAGTCAAAATCGAAAATTCTTTGTAGTCCCAATTTTCAATTGTCCATGTCTTCTAGACTATTTTTGAATTTTAGGATTGATTGGTTTGAGACTTTACAGAGGCCCGCATCAAAGGCAACATTGCCAGTGAAGGCATCGCTGTAAACAAAAGAGACAGCCTGAAGCTGAACTTGGTGAGGGCTATCTCGGAGCATTCTGATGGCGCGTTTGAGCGCAACTTGTGGACGGTTAGGCTTATCTAAAATTACGGTAATATTGGAAAGCTGCATATGACTTGGTGGCTATTACATTACTCTGGTCGATTAGTACCATAGCCTACATTGTCCTTATCCAAAGCACATCCGGGGATAACGCAGAAAACTTCGGAAACTACGTATGGTGGGTATAAGGATAAAAGAAAGTCAAAAAGAAAAAGGAAAAAGGACTTACCTCACTGAACTGTATATGACTCAAAAAAACTAAACAGTATCAAATAGCAGTTTTCCCTTTTATTTATTTTTTTTTTTAGAAAATGAAAGAATACGAAAAACTGATAAAGAGGAAACTCAAATTTTTCTCTGAAAAAATGATCTCATTACCTGACAAAATATAATATTTATTGTTAAAGCCTAAGTAAAAATATTAGTTTGGTTTTTCTATATATTAGTGGTTTTCTATATATTTTCTGAAACGTTCGTCAAAAGTTTCAACTTAATGCCCTTAGTGTTGTCAGTTATAGTAACCGCAAAAATAGCATTAAGAGTATACAGAAAGTGTCTTCTGGCCAGTTCGAAATCTGCCGCAACTTTTCTGATGGGTCTAGAGTTATAATTTATGACGTTATTGTGACATTGCTTTGTCACCCTTTTGACAATCTACAAAATTTCATCCGACTTGTAGAGCAGGATTTTTCAGGATTTCTTAGATTTTCGGCAAGATTTTTAAAGAGAAACAAATGAAAGCACTGGAGCCGCCGAAAGTGTGATCGAGACAGGCCTGGTTGCAGGCGATGCAGGGCGCGATCAGATCGGCCTGGCCGGCCTCGGCCTTGGCGACGAAGGCCGGATCGGCCAGGAAGGGCCGGGCCATGCTAACCATGTCGGCACAGCCCTCCGCCAGCACGTTCTCGGCCACCTCCGGCGTGTTGATCCGGTTCGAGGTGATCACCGGAATGCCCACCTGCCCCATCAGCTTCCTGGTGACCCAGGCAAAGGCCGCGCGCGGCACCGAGGTGGCGATGGTGGGAATCCGGTTCCCCCGATGCTTGTTCACAGATGATGTAAGGGTTATTATTTCAATAAATTTGTTTGTCTCTGTCTCTCTATTAATTATATAGTAAATCTCTAAATTCGTTTACTAGAAGATTTATGGGACGATAAAAGTTTTTGGCCTCATTTGAGGTAAATACTAGGAATATTTATTAGTTTTGGCTTGTATTAAGAAAAAATACCCCCCCCCCCCCCCCCAAAGTTTTACGGTAAAGCGCTTTGTGCTTTTATAAATTGTTCGTATTACTGTTATTAAACGACCCCTGTGTCAAAATCTTTTCTTACTGATTTACAAGAATGTTTCTCTAAAGTCATTACTTCTGTAACAAGTTTTCTTGTGCTTCTGCTAGCAGAACCCCTTGTATTGCCCACAATTTCTTTTCAAGAAAAGACTTGTTATTCAGACCCATTTTGTAAAGACTTTCAGCACTCTGTTCCAAGTCATTTCTTGTGCTTAAGAAGCATTTTCCTTTTCTGATCGTCTTTCATGGAAAATGGTTCTAGCATAGAATTTTCCATAAGTAACGTCATGTATTTTCCATGGCCTTTTGATTCTGTGGCTTCATGACGTCCCAGTAGGCATAATTATTAGGAATTTTTATTGTTATTAGCAATATAATTACCTCGCAACTTGGAGCGGATATCTTAAGGGATTATACATGGGATGGGAGGGGGCTGGTTACCCTTTCATTACTTTTGATTTTCAAAAATGGAAATTGAATTTTCCGTCTCAAATAGTAAGAATACCGTCCAAACTTTTTGGAACCCTTGTTTCCACATGACAATTGGCTGGGAAAAAAACACTTAAGGTATATGGCTTTTTACATTTTTCAGTAGTTTTGTTATAATTATAAAGCTTCAGCCAAAACATACGCAACTAGGACCGGCCACAAGGAGGGAAAAGTTTCGAGTATACACATCAATCTGATTGAGTAATGGAGGCTGGGGTAAAAAGACTCGACATATTAATAAGTACAATGTGTAGAAAATAACTAAAGAAGAGTAAAATATACTGACAAGTAGCTTTTTTGCCAGCAACAGGGCGAAGGGGTCGAAATACCCCACTCCCATTTCCTTGGTTACTGGTGTGATAGAATATTTAATTAGTGGTAGCCATGCCAAACGGATTGGGATAGGCCGCATGAAACGCAAAAGCGCTAGGCTCAGGTGGCGTTTCATCTGGAGGTATATCATTGTCATGCATACCATCATCCAAATCATCACCCAACGTAGGAGGTACTACACCGTCATCAGAGTCACCATTCAGTGTATCGCCGCCATCTTGATCGTCAACTCCAGGGAGCCCCGTTGAGCCCCCTAACCCAGATAGAAGCTGAGAGACCCATGCCGTATCCGCCAAATTGATATTGTTTGCTACCTCACTTACCTAGGCCCCATCCCACGCTCATTTTCCCCCAAATTCACCGGATCAAAATTCTGAGATAGCTATTTTGTTCCGCATAGTCGAAAACTATAATGACTATGTCTTTGGGGATGACTTACTCCCTCACAGTCCCTGGGGGAGGGACTGCAAGTTACAAACTTTGACCAGTGTTTACATTAAGTAATGGTTATTGGGGAGTGTATAGACGTTTTCAGGGGGATTCTTTTGGTTTGGGGGGTTGGGTTGAGGGGAGGGGGCTATGTGGGAGGTATCTTTCCTTGGAGAACTTAAAACAAACAAAAGTCATTACATATATGAGGGGTTTCGTCCCCTCCTCAATACCTCGCTTTTTACGCTACAGTACTTTTAGTAATTTCAAAAGAGTTATTTATTCTAAGTAAACAGCCATTGTGGTTCAGGGGTCATTCTTAAAGAATTGGAACAATATTCAAACTCTATTGTAAAGAGCGGGGTATTGACGAGGGAAGAATCCCCCCCCCCCCCCCCCCCCCTCCCCAAAACAATTTACAAACCAGAAGGTACTTATAAAAACCACATATTATGTATATCATAAAATTAAGACCTCCAAAGATAAAAATGGTTTAAAAAGTGTTCAATATTTCTCAATTATTGTTATTTTTGAATAATATTTATTCATAACCAAGATGAAAATATAATAATATTTGATTATTGCTACTAAAAAAAGGACAAGGGCAATCAGTAAATCTTTCTATTGTAATAAGTCTGAAATGTAATCTGAATGTTTGTAAGGCTTCATTCCCCTTCACCCTAATCTGGAGGGAGGGGTATCTAATCATACGTCTAGTTTACGTCTATCTTAAACTCAACGATTTCGCGAACCTCCTTGTCGATCCCCTTCAGCTCGTCTTCGGTCGCCCATTTCTTGTCGATCAGGCGCGCCTTCACCTGTTCGATCGGGTCGTGCTCCGACCGCATCTTCTGGACTTCATCCTTGGTCCGGTATTTCGCCGGATCGGACATGGAATGTCCGCGATAGCGATAGGTCAGCATCTCCAGGATGATCGGACCCTTGCCGGACCGGCACCATTCAGTGGCCTCGTCAGCCGCCGACTTGACGGCGCGCACATCCATGCCGTCGACCTGCATCGGACGTACGATTCCCGTCAGATTCGTCGAGCGCCATCACGCGCGTTCATGCAACAATCGCAGTCATCCGCGCTGGGCAACGGACCCAGCACAACGCCACGTGGTTGTGCCGTTGGACGAATGTCGGGACCCCGGTTCCAACCCTTACCGAGATTGTCGTTGAAGAACACGAGAGTGTGCGCTTGCAGGGCAATAAGTCGTTGTTTCAGGATTGCACCGAGTCCGTTTTCGCAAGCGATGATCGATTTCGCAATCAGTTCTACCGCGGAGCCTCTCATTGTGATTGTTTATTTAATTTCTGTTTGTGTTGGGTTTCATTTATGCCTCAATAGCAAAATTTTTTGTTCTTTTTAAGCTTGATTTGAACATTCAACTTTAGCTTTACTGGTTTTGAGATCTATATATTCATTTATATTTGTACCTGCAGTACGTTTTTTTTTTTGCCATGACTGTTTATTCAATTCCTGTTCGTTTTTTGTTTAATTTATTCTTTATTTGTAATTGCTGATTGTTTGGAGGGTAACTAGGCCTACTCCCCCGCTCCCTTTTTCTCAAAATCGTAATCCATCCCTGCTGAAATTTCACCCAGAAATTTTCTTGTGGACAAAATTGCCTAGAAAATTCTCTTTAGCCTGCTTTCATTTGAAAAAAACTTGTTTCCCATTTAATTTATAATATTTTTTCAAATCATACTGGAAAAACCCTTTGATGGGAAATTTTTCCTTGAAATTCCATCCTCTGAATGGAAAGTTTCTCCTGCAGAAAACTCCCTTCATTAAGAATTTCTCCCCTGTAAAATTTTCTCATGACAAATATCTACTGTGGAAAATTCTGCTATGTAGGAAATTTAGAAACGATTGCTTACACTTAGGCTATTTAATGGCAAAGAAGACATTTTTATAATACCCATACAAAATGTGTGCATATTGGCTATTGAATAGGTCGAAGATATTGTCTATAGTTGTAATTAAGTCTGAAATCTTGTGCAATCTTATGTTGAGCTTATTAATGAAAATAAACATTGCAAATTGCGCAACTCATAAAATCATTGCCAGTTTCGTAATTTATGAGACAAGTACAAGTTGGTTGGTACCGTTAAAATATGCCTAAAGGGCAGAAGATCACCATGACAACGGCATGACGCTGATGGAATCGGGCGCGATCCTGCTCTACCTCGCCGACAAGTAGGGCAGTTTCATGCAGGCCGACGCTACGGCCCGCTGGCAGGTGACCGAATGGCTGATGTGGCAGATGGGCGGGCTCGGGCCGATGGCTGGCCAGACCCACCACTTCACCCATTTCAACCCCGGCAAGTCGGACTATGCCCAGGAGCGCTACCTGACCGAGACATGACGGCTCTACGGCGTATTGGACATCCGGCTGGAAGGGCGCGAATTCATCGTCACCTGGCCCATCCAGTAAAATCAAGAATTCGGTTGGCTAATTGACAACTTCGTCTCGATCCATCACGGTATGAATGGACTTATATGTTATCACTTTGCCTGGTACTCCGTTTTTAATATTGAAATTGATGGCATTCACATCATTGTTAGTAGCAGCTAATATTACAAGTGCACTGAGTCACTGAGGATTTTTGTAATTTCACGTGACATTTGGGAAAAATTTTGATTAAATTCGTCTTTAGTTCATTTTATCTTACAAAAACATGCTGGCAATATGATACAGAGCGTACGCTAATTATCTCCTAATACATACAAATAAAAACGGTTTGTTCTCAAGTGTATACCATTATGTACGAAAGTACCATTTTTTCTTCTGCACTTTCATTTTTAACTCATTCTGATTATCATTCTGATCATTCTGATTATTCATTAACAGCAGAGTTCTTTGTTCTTCGCTGTCATTTTTGAAACTCTTATGCTTGCTTAGCATCTCTGTTAACCCCTAAATTTTTTGTTTTTTACTTTCATCTTTAGCAAGTTATAATTCCAGCTTGTAATTCTTGATGTTTCGGTTTTAAGCCAAGTCGAAAAACCTGTTACATTCCTGGAGCTGTTGTCACTTGGTCAAAAAAGATAAATAAGAAAGAAACATTATTTGTATGCATTGATTTGATATCTCTTTATGTTCTCTTTTATTTTAGCCTCTTCCTTCTTTTAAATAGTTATGGTACAAATTCTTTCCTTTTTTCCTCTAAATAAATAGAGTATTAACGTTCATTAGTTTAATGCTTCTATGTTTCGGTTTTAAGCCAAGTCGAAAAACCTGTTACATTCCTGGAGCTGTAGTACTCGCAGCAGTTTTACCTGCATACTGGTCGAAATATTGCCGATTTCATCTAAAAAAAGTGTGCCGCCATTTGCCAATTCAAAGCGGCCTTTTTTCTGCCGGATGGCCCCGGTAAAAGCGCCCTTCTCGTGCCCAAAGAGTTCGCTTTCCAGCAAATTATCATTCAGCGCGCCGCAGTTTACTTTGATAAATGCTTTTTCAGCACGCGGGCCGCTGCGATGAATGGCGCGGGCAATTAACTCTTTCCCGGTGCCGCTTTCACCTTGGATAAGAATCGTCTCTTGGAATGAGGTCTGGGGAAACGTGATATTTGGATGAAAGAAAATGTCGTTTGTTCAAAATAACCTTTATTATATATACATAAAATAATTTTGTCGATACATGGTGAATAGTGTTGAAGGTGCAATGCCATCTAGGTTGGTAAACTATTTTTGTCGAATCTTTTACGATGCCGTATTCTTTTTAAGCCTCTATAAATCTTTTGGCGCGGCTCTGTCGAATGTTCAATTTCCATGATGACAACGTTACGAAATAAGAATTCCTAAAATCGTATCTAGTAAAGACACCTAAAAAAGTATGCCTAGCAAATTATCAAATGCCATTATTCATTATTATGTATGTCATTCATTCATTATTATGTGAATTATGTGTATTAAAAAAGAAAAAAAAAGAAAAATCTATAGGGCTATAGGGCTATATCCAGTAATTGGAGTGGTTGTGATCAAACTAAACTGGAAGCACTTTCGAAGGTTTTCAAGTTGATAAGATTTTGTCACATAAGGCACAAAAGGAGTTCAGGGGCTAATATTCACTTAATATTTTTATACATTTTTAAACGATATTTTCCATCATCAATGGTGAATAATCAAAATTTTAACAAAGCAATCTTGAATATTTGCTTTTTTAAATTTAGCTTAGATTATTGGGATGGATCAAACAGAATTTTATCATTCAGCTTATAATTGTTAGCAATTAAGGGTATTTGGTACCTAATCGAAAACCTTGACCTTTCAGAACTTACAAAGGAATTTGATACATCCTAGACCTCCGAAGTAAAATTAACAGATATTTGTCATAGAAATAATATGTTTGAAAAAATTCAAACATAGCGTAAAGAATGATCTGCAAAGCGGAATTTTGATTACAATTGTGTTTTGTGTCGATTTTTATGTCGATTCCAAATATATAAAATTCATAAGGTTGCATCTTACTCATGAAAAGCTAAGAGCCTGAGAAAATTTGCCTGATTGTTGAAAACGAGGGGGGGACGCTTTCCGAAAGGTCAGCCATTCTTGTTGAAAATCCTACCATCAGATTTAGTATATCTGAGAATCCTGCTCTAGAGATTTCGAACTCCTATCAACAGAAATATAAAATTTTATATTTTTGCCAGATGAAAAATAAAAAAGAAGGCGTGTCGAGGAATCACAAGAGCAATGTGAAAACAGGCTTGCGGCGTCAAGAGATAATGCTAGATTAGGACAATTTAGACAGACAATTTTTTTTTATATATATAGATTGATAGATAGATAGATTTTTGAAGTTACCAGTTTTTTACTCTTTAAGAAATTTAATCTCTTTTAATACTGTAGTCTTTTCAAAGATATTTGATTATTCAAGCAAGCCGATTAACAGACATAACAGACAGACAACTTATTCTTATATATATAGATAGATAGATTTCTAAATGGCTTTCTCTTAGTTTTGATGAGACAATTTTGAGAAAAAGGGTGGGGGAGTAGGCCTAGTTGACCTCCAATTTTTCGGTTACTTAAAAAGGCAACTATAATGTTCAATTTTTACGTTTTTATTAGTAAAAAATATACGTAACTTACAAATTAACTTACGTAACGAACTTCTATATTTGTATGTTTTTATTACGTGTATGAGGAGGTTTACCCCCTCGTCAATATCTCGCTCTTTACACTAAAGCTTTAATTTTGTCCCAAATCAATAAGATTGACCCTTCATATACGAAGTAATTTCTGTTCGTTTTAAGTTATAATGCCGCTCCTTACTTTCCGTTAAAAAAAAACTTGTTTTTTTATTTAATTTCTGAACGTTTATGAACTAATGCATGTTTTAATTTTGGCTCTCCGCAGATGAATAATTAAAATGAAATTTGTATATTTATTTTTTTGGCTAAATGGCTTTCTCATAGTTTTGATCGAATAATTTTGAGAAAAATGGAGCGGAGGAGGAGACCTAGTTGCCCTCCGTTTTTTTGGTTACTTAAAAAGGCAACGTATGGGTCGACCGGTTTATTTACCTTGGAAGTTTTCTGACATCCACAAACACAACTCCTCCTCAACTCAACTCCTCAAAAGACATCAAACGGCGCCTGGTTCTTGCCTCTGCATGCTTCAACTCACTGCGTTCTATTTGGAAATATAAAGAACTGCCCTTAAAACTGAAGATTGGACTCTTTAGTGCCTTAGTGATTCCAGCTGCAACGTATGGAGCAGAGACATGGACTCTAAAAGCCGATGACAAGCACTCACTGGCGGCATTTGAAACTAAATGGCTGTGGGTGCAGGCACAATATTCTGCATCGACGGTTTCTTATTTTCCGCTATTTTCGCCTCAGCTACCTGGGCACTGGGAAATCGTAGAGAGACGTTAAATGGCTTATTTTAAAGGAAAATGCTGAATCTAGTGCCAATTGCAATTAAAAAAATAGTTTTTGAAATAGAATTAATTTTGTACAAAAAAACTGCATTTTGCTATAACACTGTAGTAGCACATGTAATTAACATGTTTTTGCATACGAAAATCAAAATATTATTTTTAACATTATAAAAAGTATGCACCGACGCGGAGTGCGTGCGGTTCTTGCAGGAGGTCCTTCCGCGCCTGCGCATGCGCTGGCCCGGGTTTCGGCGGGTGCGTAAGCAGGTCCGCAAGCGGCTGCGGCGGCGGCTGGTCGAGCTGGAGCTCGCGGGGCTGGCGGACTACCGCGCGCGGCTGGAGGCGGATCCGGCGGAGTGGGACGTCCTCGACCGCATGTGCCGGATCTCGATCTCGCGCTTCCACCGCGGGATCCGGCCCTTCGAGGAGCTGCGGCGGTCGGTGCTGCCGCTGCTCGCCGGTAAGAATTATTTTTTGTTCTGCAAGAAGTATTTTGTATTTTGTAAGAAGAATTTGTGATTGTTTAGGATGTATTTTTGTTTTGTAAGACTTATTTCTTGTTTTTAAGAAGTATTTTGCATTTTGTAAGCAGAATGTGTCATCTTTTAGAATGTATTTTTTACCCTACTATTAAATAATACTTTTCAATAGGCTTTATTCTTTCATTTCCATCATAGGGCTGTCGTATTATTGCTTAAAATATATACGACTTTATTATTTTCGACTTTATACATACACTAGTATGGACTAAATGTATCTTAGAAACGAATGTGCAAATATACGAAATTACTGTTTATGAAACTGATACGCTGATAAATGATAAGCAATACCTAGTTTTTGATAATTTTAAATCTATTGACTATCTCAAGTTTACCATCCTAAAATTTTAGGACCATTCGACAGGAATAACACTGGGGTAAAAACAAAATAAAAACAAATAAACACCAATCCGTAATCATCTTTCTTGGAAAATTTGAACATTTCGCACTACATAAATGGGGATTTGAAACCAACCCTCTAGCTAGAATAAACAGCTCTTGTAAATTTAGACATTTTCCGATAAGCGTTAGGAAGGCCATAGTTGTCAGGAAGTCTCAGTCGTAAATAGGATGTAAGGTTTGTGTAAATCTTTTCTTCATTTTCCAAAGTTGAAACATTTTTGAAACTGAGGCTGTCAGAGCTTATTCAAGTCTGTCTAAATACATTAAATTTATATGTAGAATTAATTCAGAATTAAAATCACTATGTAGAAAGGACCCTTCATTTTCGAAAACTCAACTTTGAAATCTTTTGCTGCACAGGTCAGCTCAGGCTGTGAAGGGTGAAAAGGTGCGGTAAGAGCGCACCGCGCGGCTGGTAACAGTCCGCGGCACGGTAAACCCCGCCCGGAGCAAGACCAAATAGGGGAGCACGCGAGCTTAGGCTCGCACCGCCGGTCCCGAGCGGGTTCCCGGGTAGGTTGCTTGAGGCAGTCGGCGACGGCTGTCCCAGATGAATGATTGTCGATGACAGAACCCGGCTTATTGCCGGCTCCGGTTTTCTCACCCACCAAACAATTCCGGTGCCAGTGACCTTATATCCAGTAGTCAGTAAAAGCCATTTCTTCCCAGTATGGTCCATTATGTCAAGGACAATCATGAGCCTTTAGCCCTCGCCTTATTCCTCTCAAAAGAAGGATTAATATCAAATGCTCTGCCTGCTTTTTTGTGTTTTATTTTATCATAATTTTATTAGCGATTATTTTTTTTAAGGAAAACTAAACTTTTTCTTGAGATAATCTATATGAAACAGGAGACTCTCCTCAAATATTTACATATCTACTGAAAGAAGAGAGAAAACAAATTAAATGGCTCTTTATTGTATACGCATCAAACCATTAAACGAGTTAATAGGATTTAAAAATTTAGGATAACTCACCTAGAATATTATACAAAAAATAAATAGCTAAAGCAATTTGCAACGGAGCTGACCAGAGCATGTTGAGATAGGAAGTAAGGTCCATAAATCGCTGGGCGTCTACTGCCATCAAATTCACAATTTCACCAACCGTAGATTCTTTTCGAGCAGCATTCGATATACGGAGAGCCTGCAAATATGACTAAATTAGTTTGTATAAGGATATCTTGTTTATTTCTTACCCGTCGTGATTGAGCGGATACCGCGGCAGGGTGCGGACGCTTCGCGGCGCTAGCGCCAAGCCAGCGGACTTAGTCCCCAGGGTAGAGGCCTGGGAGCGCTTCTTGGGGGCTGCGCGATGGCTGCGATGTCTGGTGTTTGTAGGCCCGCAAAGCCGCAATCAGTGTGGCGGCGGAACATTGGCCCTGGCCATAGAGCTGGGCGCTGAGCGCGCGCAGTTGCTGGGCGAGTTCGGGGCTTTGCACGGCGGTTGCCAGCTGCAGCAGCCCGGCATTGTTGGGAATGAGTCCTAGTAAGGTAGAATCGTGAAGCACTGCTGAAGAGAGTTTGGAAGAATGTGAGGTACATGTGTATTATTCAGAACACACTTAATCAGTGAAGTTAGGTTCTTTCGTGAAACAAACTACGATGCATGTACATTTTATGAGAAAAACCGGTTTCATAGCCACAAAGACAAATCTCCATTTTGTTTGCTACGCATGACGATAGAAGATAATGTCTGAACATCGATTTCAAATGAAGATTTGGGATTTGCCAAAGACTGAAAAATAGGCAATTATATTTTTCCAGGAGGAGAAATCAATCCCAGGACACCAATCAAACACCTATTCCACTCTCAAGAAACTTTAAAAATATTTGTTAAACATAGTGCCACAAAATTATCAGCTGACAACTACAAATTTTTGAACGCCGGTTGTTTTTTTTTGCTTTTTTTTTTTACCAAAACTACAGACATTAAAGCTCCTGAATAAATTTTTGCCCCTCCTAAATTTCTGTAAATTGACTGGCTAAATTAATTTTCTCATATCTTAATTATGTTCTGCGTAACCTTGTATGACTTGGTTTGACTGCAGACATTTTCAAAACACCAAAAAAACTGTGAATGTGTTGGTTAAGTAAAACAGCTGAAAATTTTATGTCTCCAATTTGTTGGATAAAATTTTGTCTCAAAATTTTCCAAAAGTTCTGTCAAGAAGTACTAGTAGCCCTGTATTGTCTATTTATTTATTTTTTTATCCTGTGGTGGCGCAGTGGGTTTGACCTTAACTTGGTAATACGGGACGCAGAGATCGAATTATGCTGCAGGAATGCACTGCAGGGCCGACGCAGGGACCTTACTAGTCAAGAAGCGTCCTAAGGCTGTTTAAATCCTGCTCACTTACCGAACCAACAACTGACTGCTGAAATCTCCCAGGGGACTAGCCACAATCGAGAGCTATTGAAAATTTGTGGTTTGACTGTGAAATTTGACTGAAAAGACAATGGAATTTGACTGAAAAGACAAAGAAATTTGACTAAAAAGACAATGAAATTTGGCCTCCCCTGTATCCTAATTTCCTGTATCAAATTTCCTTAACAATCCCGAGGTTCTTCACCACCGTGCGGGTAGCACCACCGTGGCATTTCAAAGCGGGGCTGAGAAACTTTTCACTATTCTGGAAAATTTTTGCATTAAGAAAACGAGACTCAAAAACCAGGAACAAACTCAAAAACCTAGATTAACAATAATAATTTTCCTTTGTGTTTATCAGGCCTATTTCGGGCTAGCTCTGATTGCCAAAATTATAATAATCACACAAGAAAGGAGCTGTTGGCTCTTGTCGTCATCACTTTATATATTGAGGAAAAAATTATAAAGTATTAATGATAAGATAATTAATGAAATTTCACTTTCATTTCATTAATTATTTGTCTTAGCACGTTTTCAAAGTGCTATTTCGGTTTCAATTATTGTGTGCGGTAAAAATGTAAATAAATTTTTAGCAAAGTTTGGTATTGCACTCCCGAAGTGGCTTCGTAAACTAGTCCGTGGTCAAGTGTAATCTCTCAAGTTTATTTCAATATAGCGATCGATTGCTATAGTGAAGGTTTCTACTATATCGACTAGTCGGAATAGTGCCGGTTTGTTTTTATTGTGATTGGTGCAGTAAAGTAATTTCTTGCATATTTTTGCTCTGCATCCCGTATTGTTTTTGGCTCGTAGTCTTTTATTTATTCTGGCTAGGTTTTTTTTGTGTGATTTAGCGTTCGTTCTCCTTTATTAAATAAAAAAAAGTTTTTTAAGTGAAAGTAAGAAGCGACATTAAAACTTAAAACGAACAGAAATTATTCCGTATACTATTATTCCATAGACTCTTTGTAACAACTCTACTTTTTAAAACCATAAAAAAAAAACTTTAGTGTAAAGACCGAGGTGTTGAGGAGGGGACAACCCCTTTATTATACGGAATAATTTCTTTTCGTTTTAAGTTTTAATGCCTCCCCCCACTCCCCCAAAGAGAGCGGATCAGTCCCAGTTATGTCAATCACATATTTAGGACTTGTGCTTATTTTCCCCACCAAGTTTCATCCCGATCCCTTCACTCTAAGCGTTTTCCAAGATTTTAGGTTCCCCCTCTTAATTCCCCCCAATGTCACCGGATCCAGTCGGAATTGAAAATAAGAGCTCTGAGACACGATATCCTTCCAAAATTCAAATTTCATTAAGATTACTCCTTCGTAAGTTAAAAATACCTCATTTTTCTAATTTGTTCAGAATTCTTTGTTTTAAATGCTATGCGTCGTGTGGCCAAAAATATGGAACAAGTGAAAAAGAAACCAGGGAGGCAGGTGGTAACGTTTTTATTTGTGGCCAACTATGCTATGTGGGCCTTGAATATATTCGAAAAATCTCGGGCAGAAGCACACCCTCTGCAACTGGACTTTTTTGGAATCTGGGCATGGTCTGTTGTTTCGCAGGTTACACTACCTCTTGCGATTTTTTATCGTTTCCACTCAACTGTCTGTCTTTTTGAAGTTTGGAAAAATTGCTATAAATTGGGGGATGGGCTATTCAACCTTGACATGCGCACTGCTTTCGTTTTATCTTCATTGATTTTCATTCCGAAGGTTCCTGTAACTACTTCCAGGTTCCAGGGATCTAGCGAGTATGTCGATGTTGTCTGCGTAAGCCGGATTGTCGATTACGACCCTTTCTATCATTGCCCAATTGGTTGCCTCAACAGGCGACGTTACAAAATGGAGGAAGAAATTAAACATGTGAGATGAGAGGAGGCATCCATTCAAAACACCAACAGAAGTTTTTCAGTCGTTCCCTCAACCTGAGAGTTTATATTTTATTGCATTTCCAATTATGTCTTGTCTCTACTGCAGTTTACATTTACATTGGTGATACGTTTGAGTGGTCTTTAGATTTTAGATTCTCCTCTGGCTTCAAAGACCCCTGGGCCTCACCCAAACAGAATTTCTGAAGTATCTGAAGCTTGTGGTATCCCAAGCTTGTGGCTTCGGCGCTGTTTTCCCACTTCGGTTTTAGGGAGACGTGAAAGTGTCATAGGTGATTATTATAGTGGCGACGGAGTGTATTTTTTGGTAATCCTCTAATAAAAGTAATGAGGTATGTTAGACAAAATATGAGCAGAAACTAAATTAAATAATTTTTCAACGTAAAATTACGGTAAATCAAAATAAGTAAATATATGAAACCCAAACGAATAGAAATTACAATAAATAACGGAATGAAACTCAAAACGAGCAGAAACTAAGAGAAGGGGGTTGACGGCCCCGTGCCTTCTAAAGACCCTTGTAAAACAGCTGGACATGTTCAACACAAAATCAATTTAGTGGCACATATGTCACAAACTACATATGCTTAAGAAATTTGATGCCGTTGTCCACGACCTCATAGACCATGTGATGCAGGCCCGAGCCATCATCCGTGTCCCCGATATACATGCCGGGGCGTTTCCGTACCGCCTCAAAGCCTTTGAGAACTTTACTGGAATCCGCGCCGTATTCCTGCGAGTTTTGCTCGGTATCAGACATTCATGCCTTCCTGATCTAACTTGCGGTTTTTATACCTGCTGCGCGCAGGGATGTCACGCGCAGGACGGGCTTTTCCGCCGGGGGCGTGGGCAGCGCTGGGGTGATGAAGGCGCGGTACGACTTATATGCATCAATATTCTCGGACATGTACCAGTCCGAAGAGCCCGGAGGCGTGCAGCAATCGTAGAGCGCTTTATAGAACTCAAGCCCTTTCACAGCTCCGTCTGAGTTTACAAAGCCCTCAAGGTCATAGGGACTCTTTGGATTTCCGTATTCGAAGCCATAATTGTATAGGGCATTCGTCACGCCCATCGTGATGCCTTCCGATCCACGCTCGTTGTAGATCGATGCGCCATACACGGTCTTGCCGTCAATCTGGAGGCCTTGGAAAAACTTTCCACAAGTTTTTTTTTTAATTTGAGTTTTTTGAATTTTTTTATACTACAGATAGATAGATAGGTCAGTGTATTTCAAAAGCCCAAGGGCAATATACACATGAAAGTTCTTAAGCTGAACTGGCCGGACATGACAACAAACAACAAAGAAAGATAAAACTCAACAAAAAATTCCTCAAAAGAAACTGCGGCCAGTAGAGAGAAAAGACTAAAATAACGCGGATATTTCGCCTGTATATAAATTAGGCGTCCTCAGCACAAGATAAAAAGAAAAAAAATACTAAACTATGTCAGTCACTATCTTGGACTTCTGCTTATTCTTCCCCACTAAGTTTCATCCTGATCTCTCCGCTTTAAGCGTTTTCCAAGACTTCCGGTCCCCCCTCCCCAAATGACACTGGATCCGGTCGGGATTTAAAATAAGAGATCTAAGTTATGAGGTCCTTCTAAATATGAAATTTCATAAAGATCCGATCATTTCTTCGTAAGTTAAAAATACCTCATTTTTCTTTTAATGTTTTGGAATTAGCCCTTCCCCCCTCCAACTCCCCCAAAGAGAGCGGATCCCCAGAAAATTTTCATTCCCGAAAAGTGTATGTATTCTTTCCAATAACAAATACTAAATTTTAACAATGTGCAAATTTCATAGTTGTAGCCCTTTCCTTGGGGGCTGTGAGGAATCATGTCATACCCAAAGACATAGTTATTGGACCTTTTCAACAATGCTGGACCAAATGGCTATCTTAAACTTTTGGTCGGCCACCTTAGGGGAATATATATAATATATATAAATAGAGTCTAGTTGCCCTCCAATCTTTTTGTTCACTTAAATAAGCACTAGAAGTTTTAAGTCATGTTATCACAACGAAAATTTAAAGATATTGCACAAGATTATCTATTATTTATCGAAGCTTTTACCATAAAACTTTTTTTTATCTTTAATCAAACAAACCGCGGCAGACATTCAATAAATAAGACAACTTCATAAGTTTACTATGCATAGCAATGGATTTAGTATCGAAGCTACAAGTAAGAAAAGAAGAACATTATCAAACACTAAGCAAATATGTTTGAAAAATATGAACTAAGGTACTGGATATCAAATTAAAACTTAATATATTGGGACCATGTAGTTGGTAAAATCAGTCAAGGAATACTGATCTCAGTTCCTGAGAGAGCAACGATTACAAGCTTGAAAAAATGCCAAGTGACGCAAAACGCTAGATGGCGCTGATGTTTTCTCCAATACTAGTGGCAGTTACCACTCTAATAAGTTATCCACACTCTTTGAAAATTCCGCATTCTCGAGCAAACTGGCAAATGGTGAAATGTCTCAGCACCAGATCCATCTGATTCTCGGTGTATCAAAATAGAATACTGCAATGAAACTTTTCCAAAAAAAAATTACAAGATTCTTTTGATGTATATTTTAGCATCAAAATTCCATTTTTTAGAGTTTCGTTTACTATTGAGCCGGGTCGCTCCTTACAGTTTGTTACCACGAACTGTTTGATATGATAGTTATCGTCAAATGCTTTTCTTATTGTTTCTGATTGCTGGCGACTAGGAGATAATGAAGCTTACCTTTTTTTTTTTTTTTTACTAGGCTTGTTTTTCATAAGATGCAAGTAAAAATGACGAATTCTAGTGTAATTTTTTATTTCCTAATGTAAGAAACCTTGTTAAAGCTATCCCCAAATAGCAAAAAATCTTTACTTTCATCAATATTTCTTGCGTGTCGTAACAAGCCCAACAACCCCGTCCAAACGCTTAAACTGAACTTGAAATAACAATCGCATAATATAAAGTTCTCTTAATATTCTACGAAAATAAAAACTTTAACCTATGCAAACAGATGTTCCCCAATTAGCAAGAAATCTTTACCTTCATAAACATTTCTTGCGTGTCGTAACACGCCCTAAGACAGTTCACTAAAATCGCATAAAAATTTTACTTTTAGATGTGAAGCCAGAAGAATTATTTGATCACAACGGATAATCTGGTTTTGAGACCATTGAATTGCCGGTTAAGCTTGATGGTCTTCGATGATTGCATTGATCTTTGCCAGAATGTTTGTATCGACGGCTACCCCGTTCTCTTCGGCGGCTTGTCGCTTGGCATGGCGGCCGTCACCGGGCAGGCGGGCCCCTTCCTGATTTCGGAATGCGGTCACCAGTTGCTCTATGATCTCGGTAAATCCGCTCTCCGCCGCGCCCTGGGGATCAATGGCAATAAACATCTGCCCTGTTTTGGCTGCGGTTTTTACGGAAAGTGTGGACCTTCGGCCGGATTGATGAATATGACTTTACATTTTGGAAAGCTTCGTGGAACTCTTGCCTGGGGCCAAAAAGGATGGTTTTTGCTTGTCCTTGAGCCAGAGCCTATAGTGTGTGAAGTGAAGTAGAGTTTTATAGCCTATGTCAGATAGAACTATCTAAAGTTACGCAGTCAAGCTTTCGTTTCATCAAACCATGTTTCTGCTTTCGAGTGGAAAGTTCCGTTCTAGCAGGCAGGAAGGCAGGCACCAGTTTCAAAATTATGGAGACTACAATGAAGAATTATGGAAGGGGGCCACCCAGAACGCATTCTATTAAATACCTAACATAACCTAACAAAATCAAAATACTAACTCTGTATACTAAATATTTAATAAAAACATAACTACAACCCAGATTTCAACTCAGCCTAAGCTAGTTGTCACCGGATACAGACAGCTATAAACCGGTTATTGTCTGATCTTGCAGATCGAAATTCTCGAGTGTGTACTGGCTAACACGAAAGTACCATAAAAGCAGTTGCAGATTTGGAATTTCACTGGCCCGCGCCCTGGGCCGGACCGGCTCGATGGTCGTCACCCGTCTTCTGGGCATGCTTCTTGCGGCGCTTTCGGTGCAGTTCGTCATCGACGGCCTGAAGGGCTCGGGGCTGCTGTGATGGCCGGTGAAGACGGGATGCAGCTTGCCTACTATGTCGTCCTGCTGGTGGTGATCGGCGGTGCGATGCTGTTCGAGTTGTCGGGCCGTGGCGGTCAGGCGTTGCGTCAACTTGTGCTGTGGGTTGTCATCTTCGCCGGCGCGATCTTCGCCGCCGCTCTATGCCAAAAATTGTCTTCATGGTGGGGGTTGGCCTTTAGAGTTCTAGGTGTGGGTATCTTTGTAGGTGGGGGTTGATTTTTCTACGTTGGGTTCAAGATCCCCTTGCAAACTATGGTTTATATTCATAAGTAAATTTAGATGTATGTGTGAATTAATTCATTTTTTATTTCTCTAAGTATTACAATTTAAACAGGCCTAATTGGAAAACAGTTTAAAAAGTGAATTGCTTACATTGTGAAAATAATATCAAATAGAAAAATAAAAAGTAATATTAGACATAGTTAAAGATGTACATCACGCCTAGTCATAATTAATTAGCACTTTTTTAAGGACTGAACTTAATTAGAAGATTAACTCATCTCTTGAGCTATTTGCATACGTTAATTGAATGCATAGGTGCGAACCCAGGCCGTATTTAAGGGAGGAAGGAGGTACCGGGCTTGACCTCTGTAGAACTTTGTCCGACCCGTAAAAAGTAATCAAATACATCAAACAACTTTTGATGCGTTTCGTAATTTTTTTACCCCCCCCCCTCAAAAGGAAAACGGTGATACAGCCTTCACACCGAAACTCTAAAAAACAGAGTTTTGATACCTATAGTTACATAAAAAGTATCTCATTTTTATGCTGGTTTTAAATATATAAGTTTCACCAGGTTTAGTCATACCCATCAAAAGTTACGAGCCTGAGAAAATTCGCCTTATTTTAGAAAATAGTGAGAAACAACGCTAAAAAGTCATAGAATCTTAACGAAAATCACACCATTAGGTTCAGCGTGTCAGAGAACGCTATAATTGAAGTTTCAAGCTTCTATCTACAAAAATGTGGAATTTTGTGTTTTTTGAAAACGGGTACTGATACTGAGCATAAGAACTGAAACTAATATATTTAAAAGGTGCATCTTTAAAATATGAATTGTTTTTTTTTTGGAAGCGGTTTGTCTAATCTGCTGAAGCAATGGATTAAATTGATAAATCAGTTAAAAATTCACCCCTAAAACTTACCAGAAATTTTGTTGTTGCACTTCCACACTGAATTATTTCACCGCCAACTTCACCTCCCATGATGAATGGGGTTTTTGGTGGATTGTCAATCACACCCTGACGAGTCATAATATCTTGGAAGGTTTTATATCACGGCTAGGGGGTCGATTTGAACTTTCAGGGAAAGTTTTGTGGGAGGGGGCTAGGTAAAGTGACCTAGCATTTCTGCTGCTTTATTTATTCCGCCATGTTTGCTGACACGTACGCTGGGAGGATCGAAATGTCAATTTGTCAGAGATTCTTCTAGGGCACCATGCCGACGCTCGGATCCCGGCTGTCGACCGAGTTGTCCCGATTGTCGCCCATCATGAAGTAGTAGCCCTCGGGCACGGTGAAGACCCGGGTGTTGTCGGCGCCCCCGGTCGGTTTCAGGGCGTCCATTGCGTCCACCCTATGCGCAAGCAGATGACGGACAACCCCTTGTGTTTTGAGAAATACTCTCCGGTTCTTTCACAAAACAGTTTCGACATGCCGTATGCGTTGACAGGTCCGGGCGGCGTGCTGCCGTCCAGGCGGTCATTGGTAAACCGCTTGTCGCCCTGAACCCAGTTCGAGCTGGCCAGCACGACCCGCGATACGCCCTGTTCCACCGCGTGATGGTAGAGCGCCAAAGTGGCGTCCATGTTGTTCCGGATGCTCGATTCGTCTATCCGGCACTATCTACATGATCTGTAAGTTTCTAGCCCATTCGAGGCAAAACAAGTTTCATGCTCATTTTTGGGCGTCACGAATCAATACAGCCAATTAGTTTTAGTTTATGTCTTTACAAATTATGTTTCCTTTCTTTAGATGAAATTCTGTATCACGTGCTTGCTGTATTCCTCTGTTTAGTATATTTAAGGCTTAGGACTGGATTCAAGAATAATTTCAGTTTGGCATCGTCACTGAATTCGATTTACCGCGGGTTGAACTTGTGTTATTTTTGTGTTGTGTGTTTTTGAAACTTAGAAATGATAACTCCTTGCGCGCGGAAGAAGTTGTTGTGTCCTGCACCTTTGGAGCAAACGCTTCGCGATTTTCACAACTGCAAAAAATCAAGGCAATTGCCAGGAAAATCCACAGGGAATTTAATCGTGGATTTGGCTTGTTGTGTTTCGATTCCATTTTTATAATCCTTATGTTTAGTTTTTTTGACATCCGGGTAAAACCCGGCAATTAGCTATGTGCCAGTGCGTAGCGCGAAAAGTGATTCAATTGGGCGTCGATGGCCAGACGATGGTCAAAATAAGGCCAAAATGTGTTAAATCCTGTTTCATTCTTCCAATAAATGAAGCGAAACTTGAAGTCGCTGATTCAGTGAGATACTATATTTAATTTTTTTTTCTATTTCTTACACATTAATTTTCACCTTTCTCTTGGCTACATTATCTTCTTTCCAGCCAAGGATTTACTTAGGACAAGAATTGTTTGTAAATGTCCTGTTCGGTCAAAAGCTCAATCAGCCTTAATAATTTATCAAACATTTTTCACCGTCATCAAAATTCCCCGGAGAATGATAAATTGTTCACGGTCAGACAAAAACTAGACACTATACACAAAGCAAAATCTCTGGCACTTACAGCCCTATGATTATCAATAACCGTCTGATGATCCAAGTTGTCGAAGGCTTTGCAAAGATCAGCAAAAATAACCTCAATTGTAAATAAAACTTTCAAAAACTATAGAAAAAATGGAGATTTCCGACATTGGTCTTAAGTCAGAGGGAATTTCTGGGGTCTTCGTTTTCGGCAAAGTTGTTATAGTATGTTACAGGTAATTTTTTTTGTAAGACTACTGAAGTTGTCAGCCCCTTTAAACTTTCAAACTAGTGTATCTCATGAAGGAATTTGTCTACTAAAAATGGATGAAATGCACTTTGATCAGCTCATCAAGAGCTATCGACTGCCGCCAAAAAGAAAAATCTATCTGTCTTAGTTCAAAAGTTGACTTTTTTGCCGTAGGTCAAGTTTCTAACGTCATCACTTAGAAAGGAGCAAACGATAAATTTTTTTAGAAATGAGAGAACTTCTAAAGTTTAAGAGGCACATATAATACCATTTATCTACCCCAAATGGAGAATTGTTTAAATAAAATCGAGACAAAGGTCTTGGCAGTTTTAAAGAATCATTTATCGATAGTATATTACGTTATAATATCTGATTCGTCTAAATCCCACCAGCCCCCTCCCTCCCCCAACAAAATACAATAGGCAAATATTGGGAAGAAGCTACAAATCTCGAAATTTTTGATGTGTGAAGGAGAGCCCTACATGCATAAGTGCGTGCATTTGTCCTTACTTTGTTTGGTTCGTTATGAATTTTCGGGGAAATAGGTATAATCCTTTCTTATACATTCAAAATAAGAAAAGAAAACAATAGTAAAAAAATCACTTAATTATCCTATTTAATTTTATTTATTGTAGCGACTTGGACAGTGGTAATTTGCCATACACAGAGTAGCCTAGTCTTTGCAGTTTCTGCTTGTAAATGTTAAAGGCGCTTTTAAATTTATGATATGTTTTTTTTTTATTTACATTTGCAGCATTTTAATTTACGACGAAGACAATCCAGTTATAACTAAGGAGGACTTTACCTTTTTAATTGCAAAACAATTATTGTGATACGGTTTATCTAGTCAGCCAGGTACCCAGGACAATCCGTAAGCAATTTCTCTGTAAAACATCTAGTAAATCTTCATCTGTTTTTCGGAGCGCCCAGGCTTCAGAGCCGTATTTAACCACTGTCCTCAGTGTACCTTCAGTTAGTGTAATTTTGGTCTGCAGACTCATCTTACTATTCTTCCAAACTTTTTGACTGTGAAAAAACACCCTGAGCCTTGACTATTCTACTTTTAACATCTTCACTGCTCCCATTGGCTTTACTAATAATACTATCAAGGTAAGTGAAGCTGCCCGACCGCATCGAGTTGGTGTTCGTCAGGCTCCGGCAATTTCCTATCGTACACCGACAGGCAGGATACATCCGCGCCGCGTTTGCGCAGCGTATCCGCGAGCAATTCGCGCCCGTCCTGGCCGCGGATGATCAGCACATGCTTGCCGCGTACATCCTGCAGCGCAGGATGCAACAGCAGGCTCTCACTGTCGTAGCCGCTGTCCGGCACGATAACGCGGTCGTGGCCGGCGCTCCGCAATCCCGCCGCGGTCGACGGACCGACGGCCGCGACGCGGGCATTAGAGACAATTACCTATGGTAGGTTAACATGAATTTGTTCTTGTGGCTTCACATACCGTGCTCTCGCTCCAGATTTCTTCCACCTTTGATAAAATGAACTTATCTGTTTTAGCTAACTCACATCCAGGTGTGCAAAAATTTCCAAAGCTGCCAGTAGCAGAATTTCATAAGTTGCCGATACTTTATGTGTTTTGGCAGCTTTGTTTTGAGCAAAAAGCATTTTTATACGAAAAATTTGCTGAAAAGTCATAAAGCCAACTTAGTTTAGCTTGCAGTCAGAAATAGACGGCACATGTCTGCGACAATCAGAAACCGACGCTAGGCGTCGGGCCTGATCCCCTCGACGATACCCATCATTCGCGAAGGCGGATACCATGATCGGACGAAAGCCCAGCCGGATTTCTTCAGCAGTTTCCTGTATTTCTCTTCTGTGCGTTCCTGTCCGGTGCCCCAGCACATCATATGGATATCGAAAAGTTTCGAAAAATGCGGTCCTCCCGGCGGCGGCACAATGTGTTCAATAATAAAAACCCGCCCCCCCGGCGATACGGAATCCAGGCAATTCGAACTTCCTGCACGGTCTGCCGCACTGGGCGGTCTCCATCGCCTGCGAGGAACGGGGGGAGATCGTTTCCGGCTGCATCTATGATCCGATCAAGGACGAGATGTATTGGGCGGAACGGGGCAAAGGCGCGTTCATGAACGATCGGCGGCTGCGTGTTTCCGGCCGCAGCAGGCTCGATCATGCCGTGATCGGCACCGGTATCCCCTTCATCGGCGTCGGCGATGCAGAGAGCCATGCCACCTACCGTCAGCGTCTGGGCCGTGTCATGGCGCATACGGCGGGAGGTGATAGGCCATATTATGCACTGTTTTAATTTGATGAAAATAAATTATAAAGTGGCCACCATTTGATCTCCAAAACTAAGATTAATGATTTTTGCAGTTCCACCCGCTTTGCAAAAAAAGCAATGTCAAATTTTATGACAGCCTAAAAAGAGGTAATGATATCAGATTCTTCGTCTCTGTGCCGTAGCAAGACTCAAAAACAAATTTTTGACAGTAAAAAGAAGTTTATATGTTAAGTTTTTCAGCCCCATTACAAAAACCAATTATAAAAAAATAACATTATCTTCTAAACACATCAGGGATGCTTAAAATATCCTAGCTCTGGATTAGTTTAAACTGAAGACGATTGGATAAAATTAACAATGAATAGGCCCAGAATTTAAGATTATAGAAATTAATTATGGTAATCAGTTAATTCAAATAATCAAACTAATTAAACAAAAGATTAAGACTAGTGGGTCCTTCATTGATAATTCTTTAATTTGTTGCTCAAAATTTGTAGACAGTTATGATTACGCAATCAAAGATACCAGCGATTTTAATTTGAATATGCCAATACGTTTTCGAAGAATTCCAGGTTTCCCCCTCCGACTCCCCCAATGTCACCGGATCTGGCCGGAATTTAAAATAAGAGCTCTAAAGCATAATATCCTTCTAAATATCAAATTTCATTAAGATCTGATCACCCGTTCGTAAGTTACAAATACCTCATTTTTCTAATTTTTTCGAATTACTCCCCTCCCCCAACTCCAGCAAAGAGATCGGATCCGGTCCGGTTATGTCAGTCACGGATTTTGGACATGTTTTTATTCTTCCACCAAGTTCGTTCCTAATCTCTCCGTGGTGGCTATAAGACAAAAGTACCGAGGAATCTTTCTTACCCGTTTTGAAAAAAAAAAAGTCTGAGATACCCTCTAGCAGTAGAGATATTTGTGGGATGGAAAGACCTAGTTATTTTCCTAAGTGAAAGGTCAAAAACAGAATAATTTAGATTTTTTCCTTTTCAAGTATTTTTTTTTCCATGTTTGTATGTTTTTAGATTCTGTTTTAAAGTCTAATGCTGGCCTTCCTCCAATTTCCCTTTCTAAGGGCTGAAATACGGGTTAACCAACCAATCCGGTCATGGCCAGTTACGGGGTCAATGAAGCGATCGAGCCGAAACTCAAGACCTCGGATCGCTCATTGCAGGAGGCAATCATGCCGCATATCCGAAACAATCCGCGAACGGCGATCCAGCTCATCGAACGGGCGTTGAATTCGGAGACCAACCCGGCTTTTTACAGCATTCTCGGTAATCTCTATTACCAGGTGAATGACTATGGCGCCTCGGAGCGGTATCTGCGGCAGGCGTTGACCAAGTTCCCTTCCTTGCGGCGAGCGTGGCGAACGCTGGCCCTGACATGCTCCATCATACGTGTAGAGAGTAGTCAATGATTTTATAAGTTTGGGAGAAAATACGTGCTTCTTCCCAAATTTAGAATCGTTGTTCCGCTTAGTGACTAAACAAACTCCGAATGAAATTGTAAGAAAGATGAAAGTATCTATCAAACTTCTGTTCCAGTAACTCATGTGTCATTTCAGATTTTTGTTTTCTTGATTTGGAGATTTAAATAAAAATGTCTTCAGCATAAGACAAGTGTCAGAACAAAAACAAAGAAGCATTTTTTTTTTCTTTTTTTTTCCATTTTGGTCCAATTTTGATCCAAAATTTTGGTCCAAAGTTGGTCCAATTTTGGGGCTGCTGGAAGGGCTGTTAGCAAAAAGCGTTGAAAAAATGGTTGGATGTCTTATGACCCATTTAGTCATTTAACAAGTGCACCAGTTTGCAATTTTTGCAATCAAATCATTTCTTACTCATAATTCTACGATTGCCCATTCTATATGATGAGACCAAAAAAGACAAAAAAGGGAGAAAATGGGAGTATTTCTTACTCATTCAACTCATTCTCATTCTTACTCATTTCGTTCTGTCTTTTTGTCTGGTGAATCTGGTCTATCTGGTCTTTCTCTCTGCATGGGTGGTCTGTCTGTTGGTCTTGTCTGTCTTTCTGTCAGGTCTGTTTGTTTGTCTAGTCTGTCTGTACATCTAGTCGGTCTTTTTCTCTTGTCTGTCTGGTCTTCTGTCTGTATGTATGTCTTTCTGTCAGTCTTTTCCTTCTGTCTGTCTGGTCTGTTTGGTCTGTCGTTCTGTAGGTTGGTCTGGTCTGTCTGTCTGTATTGTCTTTTTGTATGTGTTGTCTGTGTGATGAGCTACGAGATAAGTATACCTTTAAAATAGATTAAAATGAATTATTTTTAGGTTTATGTACCCTTCGAAACATACACAAATTAAACTGAGTCAAAACTATCTTAGGAACAGGACAGCCGTGCAGCGCTTATCAAACTTCAGTGTATTATATGTATAATATATAAGTATAATATATAATATAATATAAAAAATATATATTCAGTATAGGTATGAAATATGATATGGCTTCGAAGCTTTCATTTGAAGACACTGTAAAGACACTTGCTTCGAGGAAACCAACAAAATTTTTATGTTTAAAAATCCTTCAATTAAGAACGATGTACTAACAAACCCTTCAATTAAAAAAGATAGTTATGACAGTGTAAAAGAAAGTACAGTTAAAGCACAGCTTAGACATACAATACAGTTATGAAAACTCGATTTATTTTTGGGACATAGTGCGCGGTAGCGATGCTAGCGGCTGGAGACAGGAAACTGGCATTGGTATTTAATTGATAACACGAAACTGGTATTGGTATCTAAGCTGTGTATGCAACAAAAAAAAATTGCGTTCCCGCCTTTAACTTATGATCAACTACCTCACATTGACATATGTACATGCTAGACAATCAGGGTATGTCTATATATTAAATTACTTAAAAAAATTGTTTTTCCGAGGGAAGTAAGGAGCGAATTCGAAACTTAAAACGGACAAAAATTATTCCTTCGCAGCCTATCTAATATGTATCAATAAAACTAGCACAAATAAACCAACTAATTATGTTTCCCTATGCTTTTAGGATTATAGAAAACTAGTGCTTTACTGAAAACACAAGGTAATATATAAGTTTTGGTCACGTATATGGAGTTTTTTTTTTATTGAAAACCGAAAAGATACGTATGACTGTTTAAGTTTCCCCTTAACCAATAACAACAACTTGCTCGTCCTAGCCGAGTGGTTAGCACGTTAGACTTGAGACCCTATGTCCGTGGAAACAGAGGTCCGAGTTGTGGTGTCTGTCGTTATGTGGTTTGTGCGGGTTCATTGGCGTGAATCTGTAAGCTCAGCCAGAGTCGATCTAGCTCTTAATCGGTACCCAGAGAAATCTGGGGAAGGTAAACAGGAAATGTTTGCAAAAGTACTATGCGCTGCGCGATGACGGCAACGGCCTGACCGTGCTGCACATGGCCTGCAGCCTGCACGACCTCGGCCCGGAGCCGGTGGAGATCGTCGAAGTGGTGCATCCCGCCCGCCGTCTGCAGGAGCGCTGCGAGGGGGCCGGCGGGGTGGTGGTCAACGACTACTGGGCCGATTCCCGCCCCGGCAGCACCCGGGTCTGGCAGTCGCGGCAATGGGCCGGGCCGGAGATCGGCTATCTGCGGATCCGCCAGCTGCGGCTCGGAGCCGTCCCGCACATTGGCCATATACTCAGTAGAGTCGGGCCCTAGATTGAAAGGATACTTCCGATTGCTTATCCAAACCATAGGATGATTCCCCGTTTTTTCTTTGGGAGGGGGAGGTGGGAAATGTTTTCAGCCCAAATCATAAAGCTAAGAATCAGGTGCAAAATGGTATCGCGATCAACCTAAATGATATATGCAAGAGATACACCTAGAGAAACAAAGGGACATGTATATAAATGCCGCTGAAAACTATGTTGAAAAGTACCAAAACTTTCGTACTGATTAAATAAATTGTTCCTGGTGGTCTTGAACCTTATTCATTTATCCAATCACCTAGGACAAAGCAGTAAACCTCAAGAACCAGCCAAATAGAAATGTCTTATTTCGTTCAAAGTTAAATTAATAAATTTAAGTCCTGGCACATGCTATAAAAACTGAACATACCTAAGGAAATTTCCAACATAAGGACGGTAATTAATCTAAAATTTTGCGGTATATTCGTCTTTTATTATCATGCAAAACGTTGAAAAAACAATCACAAATATAATTCAAAAATCTGGCTCATACAGAAGAAGCCTGATGAACCGATAAGCGCAGTCGGCACCTGACCGGTAATACAAACAAGCGGAATAGAATCCATCAACGCGTCTTGCAATGGTGTCACCGCATTGGTGGCGCCAGGGCCGGAGGTAACCAGCAGACAGCCAACCTTGCCGGTGGAACGCGCGTACCCTTCTGCCGCATGGCCAGCACCCTGCTCATGGCGAACAAGAATGTGGTTCACGTCTTCTTGTTGAAATATTTCATCATAGATCGGCAGAACCGCACCACCGGGATACCCAAATATTGTATCAACCCCATTATAATGATTCTTAAGTCAGTAGTGTTAAATTTGGGTACCTCAAGGATCTGTTCTTGGTTCCCTGTTATTTCTAATTTTTATAAATGATTTATATAGAGCTTTTAATATGATTTCGTATGATCTTGACATTGGATGTGACGGGGAAAACGTAATTGTTCCCAGCTTTGCGGATGACACTCATATAGCTGTGGCTGCACGAAGAGGAATTCAGCTGTTGAGTCGTATTAGCTCTTGTATGGAGTTTGTAGAAAATTGGATGAAGCTTAATAAGTTAAATTTGATCATTTAACCTTCAGATAGGCTTCAGGGAAGAATTATTTTTTGTTCACCCCCCATTTTTCCTCAATAGAACCCATTAAAGATTTCAAAAAAGCCTGTGTTCAACCTAAAATGATGGAAAAGTTATATTTAGCTGATATTTAGCGTCAAAGCGTAAAATCTGTCTGCAAAAGTGGTTTGAGCACAAAATTTTTAACCTGATGGGCCACTAGATTTTTTTTTTTTTTTTTTTTTTTTTTTTGCATTCTACTAGTTTCAACTAAACCCCATTTAGAGCGTCGATAATTTTTAAGTTACGTTTGTCTTTTACTAATAAAAACATTCGTGAAAAATTAAAAATTCTAGTTGCCTTTTTAAGTAACCAAAAAATCGCAGGGCAACTAGGCTTCCTCCACCGTTCCTTTTTTTTTTCTCAAAATCATTCGATCAAAACTATAAGAAAGCCATTTAGCAAAAAAAATAAACTTGCAAATTTCGTGTTAATTATTCCTCTGCGGAAAGCCAAAATCAAAACATGTGTTGATTCAAAAACGTTCAGAAATTAAATAAAAAAAAACAAGTTTTACATAATCCAGCCGACATCTCAATTTAAATTACTGTCTGAAAATGATAAACAAAAGAAAGTTGAAGTATGTGTTGTGATGATTTAATCCTATGAATAAATTTTTTATCTGGATTGAATGAAATCTGGTCTAATAATGCGGCTGCGTATAGTAAATCGGCGAAGTTATGCTCCCCAGTGAATTAATTGCTATGACATTTTTTGTAGGGAACTTATGGTCATCCATGTCCAACATCCAAGGGGCCCAGTGTCCCTCCCCCAGCTTTTTGCCCCTATTTTTTACTACATCCGCGCGCTGAAGAGCATCCTCGGCACCCGTCTGACGGAGGAGCGCACGATCCTCGGCGGCCGCCCCTGGCCGTTCCGACAGTTGCTGAAGCGCTTCATCCAGGACCTGAAGTCAGATGTCGAACGCGCCGCTGACGCGGGTTTGTTCCAGTATCGTCTGGAAAAACTGGCGGTCCTCCGGGCCGTCGCTGAGGCTGGCGCAATCTATGGTCAGAAACTGCGCCGTGTCCGCACCGTTTGCCGTCCGGAGAGCTTCGATCAGTGCGGATTTGCCGGGTCAAAGTGTGTCACGATGTTTTTTAGATATTTTTCTTCAACATGTTTTTCAAGAAATTTTAAGATGTTTTATAAGACAATTTGCTTTAAGACATTTCAAGACGTTTTTTAAGATAATTTTGTCAAAACGTTTTTCAAGACATTTCAAGACGTTTAAGACATTTTGCTTCAAGTAGTTTTTCCTTAAGATTTCTTTGGTTTTTTACGCACTAGGGAGTGTTTACCTGTGTAAAGGAGGACGAAAACTCGCGTGACAAGTTGCTTAAGGGCCAGTGGGGGAGATTCTCTCCGAAATAATTATATTTAATAAAATATATGTATTTGCTTTTTCGTTTTCGTTTTCGCCTCGTTGGTTCGATTTTTTTATTTTATAAAAAAATGAAATCTAAGCTAATAAATCATTTTTTATTTCACTTATAAATCATGTGTCAACTTAGGATATTTCTCATTCGTCAGGCAAATAAACAATGAAAACTTTATTTGGCGTGGCCTCCGTTTGTTGCGTCTGAGGTGTCCACAAATCTTTCAAAGCAATCTGAAGCCTACTACATCCTTGCCTGAGCCTTCTCAACAGAACTTTTGAGGGCCGTGTCCCGGATGAGACGCAGCTGCTGAGAGAGTTGAGTAAATACTTTCAATGCCCGCTTTGATATCGAAAGTGAAGGATCTGGTAACTCAACGTCAAGAGCATCCTCGACACCAGCTGACAAGGACAGCAGGATATCCATGGGAGATGGTTTCGGCTGACTGGAATAGTTCTGACCAACGTACTCGACAACCATGGCGCAGTAATCGTCAAACTCACGAATCGCGCTTCCTCCGATCCCACGCCTAGGAGTCTCCCCCAGATTCGACCATCTGGGGGGCTAGAGAGGAAAAATTAGAAAAAATTAGGTATTATACCATATGAGCTCTTGGCTCTTAGCTCTTCTTGTCTCGTCACCAGTGCCATATGAGCTCTTAGCTCTTGTTTTTAAGAAATTTAATTTAATTTTGTTCAGCAAACTTTTTGACATGTTAATATTGACAAATGATTCTATACTATCCACAGTCAAATTAAATCGCAAATGTACTTTTTAAAATATTGAGCATAGACACTCATCCTCAGCAAGATTTATTGATATATTGCTTGCCAATTGTTTAGTACCCTGTTAACGATAAAGCCGACTTTGTCTTACTACAACTCGCCTCAACAATCGTCTCGTAGTTGTAGATTATGAATTACTGCAGTAGTATTTTATGATTTAGTCCTAGATGCCCAAGCTCCTTGTAGCTTGGTAGTCGTGTTGGTAGACGGCTGGCCTCCTCCTCCTCCTTTTGTGGTGCTGTTCTTCCGACTTGGAAGTGGTGGATCGGCAAGAGATGGCCACGTTTGTTTGGGAGGTGTTTGTCGTACCCGTCGTCCAGATACTCAGAAGATGACATTATTCCAGTTGAAAAAGAATGCCCAAAATGCAAGGAAACGTTTATTTGGCAACAGTGGATAAGCTCACTTCAAAAGAAATAGTTTTCGATTTTTTCAATTTTTTAGGTTTTTATTTTAAACTTATAGATTAACTAATTTGTGACCAAATCGATTTAATATAAAATATTCTAAAAATCAAGTTCTTGTTTGTTTTTATTTTCTATTATACTTCGATTTGCGGTATTTATTACAAAGATAGTTTTTAAGATCAAGCTGATTATGAGAAGTTTATCAGATTTTATTTAACCGAAAAAATACTGTTTAAAATTAGTTAGCAAAAGAAAATCTAGTAAATAAAAAACGTGTGTTACTTTTTAGTTACCACATACAAAATTAGTGGAAAAAAAATACTAAGCTTCAGTTCTATGAAAAAAATTCATGAAATTCAAGTAATCTAATTAATAATCTGACTAAAATCATAAATAACAAAACGAAACTTAATGCCCACAAAATTAAGGCCTAACTCTAATTAGTTTTTTTCATTGATTTAAGAATATGCGGCCTTGTACGCCATGTCCATGATTTCGCCGACTTCTTCGCTGCTGCTGACGAAGTCGTTCAGCTCGGCACTTTCTTCCATGGCCTTGCGCAAGGTCATGCCGACTTCAAAGGGAATCATCTTGGAAAGCTTGTCTGCCAGGCCGTAGGGTTTGCCCTGCACGCGGGCCACGTCCCGTACCACGGCCTTGGCCGCCATGGTGCCGAAGGTGATGATCTGGCTCACCGCGTCTTCTCCATACAGCTCGCTGACATGGTGAATCACCCGGTCTCTGCCTTCCATGCATTAGTTGCACTTTGTAAACTACCCATTCTCAGAAAAGAAAACATAGTCCTCCATCAACATCCGTCCCATAACAATGAGCTTCTTTTTTTCTTTATTTTTTCTTTTTTTTCAGTTTTGCACAAAAATATAGAAAGAAAATGAATTTCTACCTGGATTTTCAATAGCAGCTCTTGGTGTTTTTTACTGGTTTCAGGTAAGAAATTATCAACCTCTTTTTTTCCATTTTCCTTAGCGTCAGGTAGATTTTCATCTTTTCTCCGACAATCTAGTAAATCTTGTTAGGTGGGTTAGCTATTCTTTGTAGAAAAGCTTACTTCCACCTACTATCTTTTCCATTCCCCTCAGATGAGAGGCTGCAGCCAGTCTGCCTCCGTTGTGATGATCAGGAATACCTTTTTGTTAATGTTTATATGCCAGTATGCTCAAGTGAGAATTTGCATGAATTCTCTCTGTACTTAGGTAAGCTAGTATCGTTTTAATCTGATAAATGTACTTATGTTTGTTTCCTGAGCGATTTTAATGCTAATTACAGTACATTTTCAGCCGTGAGCTGAAGGCAGTGCTGGCGGAACCAGGCGAAGAATATCATCGTGCTGATCGGGGATGCCCCTGTTCACCCAAGCGGGCGGGGTGACGCGGTCGAGGCGGCGAGTCGTTTTGCGAGGCGCAACCGCGGGACGGTGAATGTGGTTGATGTGGGCACGGCGCGTGGCGGGGTGCTTGGGGATTTCACGGCGATCGCCGAGGCCGGGGACGGGACGGCGACCATGCTCGCCAGCACGGACGCGTTCTGGCGGGACATGATCGTGACGGTGTTCGGCCGACGGTTTGAACGGGACGTGAAATACCCCATAAAGTCAAATAATCTTAACGAAAATCACACCATCAGATTCAGCGTATCAGAGAATCCATCTGTAGAAGTTTCAAGCTCCTATCTACAAAAATGTGGAATTTTGTATTTTTTGCTAGAAGACAGATCATGAATGTGTGTTTATTTGTTTTTTTTTGTATATTTTTTCCAGGGGTGATCGTATCGACCCAGTGGTTCTAGAATGTTGCGAGAGGTCTCATTCTAACGGAAATTAAAAGTTTTAATGCCCTTTTTAAGTGCGGAAAAAATTGGCAGTCCACGGTCATTTGTTTTTTTCTTTAAAGTGCAAATTATGATGTGGCCTTGAGAAGGCATCGGGGTTGTCACAGCCCTGCTCATGTTAATTTTTGCTCGTTTTGAGTTTGACTCGGTCATTTATTGTAATTTATGTTTGTTTTGGATTTCATTTATTTATTGATCGTGATTTGTGGAAATGTTACCCTTGGAAGATTATTTGACTTTATTTCTGCTCCTTTCTGGTTTAATGTAGCTCTTCACTTTTCTTTGAAAAACTTGTTTTGTGGAAGTATTTATTTTGATAAAATGGAATTTTTTTGACAAATAATGTGAGTAGATCAAGGGTGTTGAGACTTTATTATTATTCTGTGTATAATTATATATGGTGTGTTAAGTGTCATTATTACGATATTATGCGTGTTATTGTTATCCTTATGTATTATTATCATGTGTGTAAGTATTTTATTGGCATTACCCGATCAGACTTTTATTGCAATAAATATCTATCTATACACAGTAATTAAAGTGCTAGAGAGTGGCTGAGCTAACATTGTTGAAATTTGTTTTATTTTTTTATGCCCGTGTGCATTCCGAGAGAGGCCTCGTAGTGATTCGTGTGATCGCTCTCGAGAGAGTTGATCACGCAGAGTTCGTCGGCGACGTTCCGCATGTGGGGGAAGAGGTCGCTGACGAGGAGGCCGCTCTTTCCCCCACGACGAAACTCCCACTGCGGCCGTTTGAGGAAGAAGTTGTAGTCGCCAGCCTTTCCCTGCCACTCGTGGAACTTGACGGTTTTGCCCGCGTCGCGAAACAGTTTCGGCTTGTGATCGAACGAGTCGATGTGCGAGAGGCCGCCGTATAAAGTGCAAATTTTGATCTCGTCTTGAGAAGGCATGGGGATTGTCAGCCTTACTTATGACGATTTCGGCTCGTTTTGAGTTTGACTGGGCTATTCTGTTCGTTTTTGGTTTCATTTATTTATGATGGTGATTTGCTTTAGTTTTAGCCTGGGAAGGTTATTTGACTTTATCTCTGCTCATTTTTGATTTAATGGAGTTCTTTACTTTTCTTTGAAAAAATTATTTTAATTTCAAAAATTTTTATGTCAATAAAAGTTTTTTATTGACATAGTATTTTTCCTAAATCCGATGACGTGGAGTTTCTGTCCCACAAAAAAGCCCGATTTGCCCATACCAAACGCACCAGTTTAAAAGATGACGAAGGTAAAAGCCTGGAAATCTTGCGTCAAAGTATGCCCTACGGGAATATGAAGGTGCAGGGCCTGTTTTTCGTTTCTTGTTGTAAGAGCAGTCGACCCTTTACTAAAATGTTGGAAAGTATGATCTTCGGTGATGAGACAGGGACTTACGATAAGCTACTGGATTTTACCACACCAGAAACCGGCGCGGCCTATTTCGCGGATCGGCGGCAGGGGCGCGGGCTCGACCTCGCTGCCCAACCCGTTCGCGTCATCGGTAAAGCACACGAACCGGAACGGCCGGCGCAGATGGCGCGCGACCATCCCGTAAAGCCGGTTCGCGTATTCCGGCCCGTAAAGCGTTCCCCATTTCATGCAGACCACGTTGACGGGGGCTTGGGTCACGCTGAATTCTCCACGAAGCGCCGGGGGTTGCGGCCGCGCGGACTATAGCGGCGCGGGGGGGCGCTGGCAATCTGGCGGGGGCGCCGCATCAGGATACGTTTGCGCACGCCTCTTTCAAACGTGGATTGGTGCCCGAGACCGAAGGCCAGATCCTGCTCCCGAACGTACACACGTCCTGCCAGTTTCTCGCCACGATGCTCCAGTTCCGCGAGATAGGCATCGCCGCGCCCGCCGATGTCTGTGTCGGTTTGTGCATACTCAAGCGTGATTTTCTGCTGATCTGTAAACTGCCACGTGAAGTCCGCGCCCGCGAGCTCACCACCCTGGCCGACGGTGTCATCGCTGATGTAGGTCACAGCAAACTCGCTTTCTTCCTGGTGCAAAAACATTAATTTGTATTTTTTACCAGAAGAAAATTACATGTTTATCTCTTATATATTCTTTTTTACTTTCCCCAGGGGTGATCGCAACAAAATAATAGTTCTAAAGTAACAGACAAGGGCTCATTCAAATGCCAATTAAAAGTTCTAGTTTCGTTTTCATGTGATAAAAAAATAGAGGGCAACTAGCCCCCCTACGACCCCCTTTCTTCCTCAAAGACGTCCGATCAAAATTTTGAGATGGCCATTTTGTTTAGCATAATTGAAAAGCCCAGTAACTGGCGCCGGCCACTGGTTGGTCGTGGGCGTCGACGACCAGCGCGTCCGCGGTGATGCCCGCTTCCAGGGTGATTGTGATCTCGGTCGTCGCGCCGGGCTCGACGAGTGCTTCGGCTTGTGTCGTGGAGCCGCCGAGTCGAGCGCCGACTTGAACGCGGCCGCGCGGCAGGGCGGTGAACACCACGGCGCCGCGGTGGTCGGTAGTGGCGGTCCAATTGGCGAACGACGGCAGGTCCGGCGTCGGTGGTGACACGTGGATCGGCACGCCTACCGCCGCGGTTCTCCGGGTCCATGTCCGGTTATCGGCGAGAGGACGGACCGGGGATCAACGCCGGGCACGCAAAACTTGCGCGAAGCGCACGCTGAGCGTTTCGAGCGCAAGAACTGCGTCTCCCTGGCTGGTCTTGCCCCGGAAGTCGGCCTCGATGGCCTCGTCGAACAAACGTGCCAAGGCCGAAGGGCTGGCGATCTGCGCGGCCCGGGCGACCGAGTTGGCGGAGGCCCCCCAGAGCTTGAGGCTCTTGTTGAGCTGTTGGGCCGGCACGCCGCTGGCGATGCCCCGGTTTGATCGGTTGGAAGGGCCCACGGACCTCGACCGGCTGATCCATTTTCATGTCGAAAGTATCGAGTTGTGAAGGTCCGCCATGCTGCCAGATTAGAATCACGTTCTTCTTTGAATTTGCACGCGAAGGATCGTTTTCGGCGCTGGCCTCAAATCGAAGCAGGTCGGCGAGTGACAATCCAAATGCAGAGAGCCCGCCGATCTGGATGAACTTTCGACGATTCAAACCATCACAGACCGGTTTGTTTTTACCTTCAATTCGGAGCATGAATTTGAGGTGGCAAAGCCATGTTAATTTACCATAAAAATTTACTAAGAAGCAAATTGCTTGTGCAACTTGCTCCAAACCTGCTGTAATATCCATTAATTAATTTTAATTAGCATATACAATTAGCTTTAACAAACAAGTACGCATTACAAAAACAAACTTACTCTTCATTTAAGGACATGCCCTAGGGTAGTTTTATGAGTTTTTCTTGTATACATTAAGTTTTTTTTTGTTTTTTTTGCGGTTTTTCATTAAAGATCTTTGATATTTTTCATTCTGTTATCTACTATATTTTTTCTGTGACGGTCACAATCAACGCACCACCGCAGCGTCCATCCATGAAATCGCAACATCCAGGTGGTGAATGGATTGAATATTGGTGTCTTGAAGAAGCTAGGCGGCCTCATCATCAGAGACGTCGTATTCATCATCCATCACCTCGTATCCTGAGTCGGACACGTCGTATTCTGCGTCAGCGTATTCGTCGGCAAAGCTCGCCTGCTCACGACTCACGGCCTTTTCGCTATCGAACTCATTATTTGTGTCGAATGTTCCATCGTAGAATTCGTCAACCACCCATACACTAAGAACTAATTCGAAATAATGGATGCTCTAATCTGAAAGAATACCATCCTGGCCAAATTACCTCCTTATTTGCATAACAATCCTCCGTCAACAAATCCCCATTCACTTTCATGTAAAATCTTCCAAGAAATTATTCCTTCCTACCCATCTGTAACCAAACACTTGCTCGAGTTGAAACTTACCCTAAGTTAAAAAATATATGGGGAAAAAATTCATAAAAAAGGTTCCATCAAGATATCATTGAATATTTCTTGATAACTTTTATTATACTTTCATTAATTTATTTTATCCATCAAAGACTTTGAGCTTGAGAAAAATTTCCCCATTTTTGAAAAAGGGGAGAAACGATCCGTGAAAGACGAGAAATCTTAATGAGAATCATGCCGTCATATTCACCTAATCAGAGAACCCCACTGTAGATGTTCCAAGCTCCCATCTTAAAAAATGTAGAATTTTACATTTTTTTTCGAAGGAAAGATCACAGATGCTCATAACACTGCGTAGATACATGTGACTTGTAACTTCTTCCTTGGGATATTGAAAGATTAACTAGGTATAAGTTCCGGCTTTCATAGAATCCTCAGCCAACAGATAAGCCTCCTCGCCGGGGAGTTCATTTGCGGATTGGCCGGTAGGATTATACCAGTAAAGCCAGTCGGTTTGTGGATCGTCTTCCTGCGGGGAAGCGGTGTGATCTATACCGTCAAAGTTCCATATTCCGTCGCCGTTTCCATCTATAATAATCGGCACCATTCGAAAATCATCGCTGACATCATCCGGTGTTCCGATGCCGATATTCCAAATCTCAAAAGGCACTTCAATAAATTGAGCGCTGTTCACGGCATCACCTGCGGCGTCCACTGCGCCCCGATAAACCACGCGCCACGTGCTGGGGTCGATGACCAACACCTCACCTGCGGTGGTGCCATTTAGAGAAGCGCCGATTACCTGCGCACCATCCAGCAGCACAGGCACATTACCTTGCGTATCCATCAGGCGCTGACGCGACAAACCTGGCTCGCTGTTCAGCATAAAAAACTCAACGCCTGCATCGCTAAGCTCGTCAGCCATGGCCGCAAACCGGTGTTCCGCATCCGCCATCTCACTGCACTGGGATTTGTAATCAGTGCTTAGAAGGAAGAATGGGTAGCAGACTAGTGTGTATTTGGGACTGACACTTATTGTCATGGTTGCAAACACTATAGGCCTACTAAGAGCAAGTGTTGTGTGGATAACAAACTAGGCCTAGGCTGGCCTACTAATTCTATATTATGGCTATTAGGATAGAAGAGGGCTTGTATAAGACCGCTATGGTGGTGATTTATTAGGCTAGGATATATTTAGAAAGGATGATTAAATTGTAGGCTACTTCCTTTCAGGCCATGCTATATCATTTCTCGAGGCAATGCTTGAAACACTTGCCACCGGGTTCTGGGGGAATTTTTAAGCCCCAGAGTTTTTGTTATTTGATCATTAAACTATTTTGAACAAAATGGCTATTTGAAAATTTTGATTGGATGCATTTAGGGAAAAGTAGGTTGAAAGCGAGGGGGTCTAGTCACCATCGGATAACTTTTGACTCTTAAAAGTGAAATAGAAGTTTCGATTTCCAATAAAATGAGCCACCTTTGAAGTTTATACGACCTTGCCTTCCATAAAAAACCTTATACCCCTGCGCTATGATTTCGTCAGTCAAAATCGTCAATACGATAGTTGTAACGTTGTATCTTTCCAAGTCGCAGTTTTCATATTACATATATTGTTGGATTTATTATGGCCCGAGGAAAAGCAGTAACTTTCACCAGTGCAAGTGAGGGGCTAATATATCTTCTCAAGTCTACAGTACACGTTTAAGCCGGTACAACCAGGCAGCAAGAATTCCTTGAGACCTTGGGTTGAATTGAGGCTTTGTGCAATCTTGGGTCCATCTTGGTCACTACATGATTTTCCCCTATTGGAGTTTTTTGATGTTGGGAGAAAACTGTTTGATGAAATCCTTTATAAAACTGGACTCCAGGGCCTTGAGCCAGACGGGTCCATGCTTTGACTCAGGAAATGCCTCCACCCATCCCAGCAGGGTATCCAGCGTTTCCGAGGCGCACTGGACCAACTCCTCAACAGGGATGTTTAGGGTTTTGGCCAGATGCATTGCAAGCAGGGTCCGACCATCCGCCTTTTGTTTATTTATAACGCGTTCCCATTTTCCCACCCAGGCAGAGTCGCACTGGTCAAGGGCCTTTGTTTCTAACAAAATTGTTCTACTACTACTACTATATGGGAAAAATTGGGATTCTCCTCAACAATATTTTTGAATTTAATCATCTACTACGGACTTTAGATGATCTTCCACTTTATTCTGTTCTCTTCCCTATAATAAAATAATCTCCAATTAAAATGGTGTTCAACTAGCCCTATTATTCCACGAATACTTAATTTATAAACGTTTTTTATTTGGTTGCACAAATATATGGAAACTCTTCATCAAATTTCTAAGGTCAATAACATTCGATTCGCCAGCCTACATGTAATCTAAAACCTGTCTTAAGTTTCCAAACCTGGGGTTTCCACAAGGATATATCTGCTTACAGATACACTTCCAATACTCCTCCGTGGACAACGTACAGATCTCTAAGCCTGCCAAAGAAACCGTGCTCTGTTTACGCCATTCCCTGTCAATTAAAACATAGTTCCAAGAAGGCAGCCCAAGACTTCTCAGAAAATTTGTTAATCTAGGTGGGTTAAGTTTCAAGCATTGACCGGCTGAAGTAGCGTTTTGAACTCATAAACGTCACACTTAAATTATCAATAGCTCCTCCATCACCCTTCATGTTTATAGGAATATCATGATCCTACGTTGTATATGTCAGGGCCCAATGCTGTTCCTTGAGGGATTCCTCTTTCAGGAAATACTGTTATATCTGAAATTATTCCACCAACTCGCCCTTTAACTTTACTTCCTTTCAAATTATCATTAAACAATGCTAACATTTGGCATTTTATATCAGCTGTTACTAGGCCTCCAACCATTTTTCTATGAAGTATATCACCAAAAGCACGTTCAATGTCAATTAAAATCGCTGCTGTGGTGTACAGAAAACGTCAGATAACTAACCTTACCACCTCCCGCGGTTTTCTTTATAACAAAAAGAAAAACTACGAAATCCAAATCACATTTAATAAATAGTTAAAATTCAAACAAAATTCAAAATGAAAATACTCCTATGAAAGATCTCAAGAAGTTAAAACACTCATTGCCACCAAGTAAATAATCAATTACGAGCATAAAATTCACTGGGATGCAAATTACACAAATTGACATAAAACTTTTGATTGAGGCTCTATGATGCCACAAGATTTTGATTCTTCTCGATGACGGCGCGGGTCTGCACCGCGATGTCGAGACGCGTGGCGCCGAGCTCGTCGACCTCCGCACCGGCGATCGTGTTGTCGGGGCGCCGGCTCGACGTCCCGGAGACGAACACGAGGTCACCGGAGACCTTCGCGTGCGGAAAGCGCCCTCGGGGCGTCGCCTTGCCCTCGACGAGGATCCCTCGTGAATCGGTCATCGTGCTCCCTCCTCGGGGTCGTCGGATCCCTCGTGCGTGCGGACGCCGACGCGCCCGAGTCCGGCGATGGACGCCTCGGTTCGCGTAGCGCGTCACTGATCTCTGCTCTGTAGCTGAACAGTGGACTGGCCTTGCTGATCACCGAAAAGGATTCCAGTTCCACAGAAGGCTGGTAAACGGATTTTTTCAAGATGCGTTTAAGGTGAGGGCTCTTAAACTCTACTCCGTCAAACAACTTGTCGAATCCTGCTAAGACATCGATGCGTCCAGCTACAAGAAGCTCAATGCCGATTTCTCTACTTTTCACATCCATTTTCAGCAAATTATCGGCCTGTTCAAATTCTTCAAAGTAAACAGTGGACGTCCAGCATCTGCGACGCTTCTGTAGATGTTTCTATGTTGCTGTTCTCGTCAAGAGCTTCGAAAGAACACAGAATTACCTGGTAAAGCTCATTTAAACGCATAAGTGAGCCATACAGCTCAACCCATCTTGGTTCGCAGAGACTGGTCAGGTTCTGTTTCGTGAATCCGGCCAGAGTTTGTAGATCTCTTTCAGATTTTGGGCTCTTGAGTGGCAAAGCACTGTAGAAATTGCAAATTCGCGATAGGGCTCCAAATATATGCTTAAAAGCTGAAATAGGAATCAGGTATAAGATATATAACAAATGCTTTACCGTTACTACTTGACCCAACTATAAAAAAACATTTTTCTCCAACATAATTAGGTTCATTGGCATCCTGTAAAATATTGTCAGCAATTTCAAATTTTTTTTTTCTTGCAGAAGCCGACGCATATCTCCATTTTTCAGTAGCCAGTAGGGATACATGAATCCAGTCTCAAGAGCCGATCTCCAGTGGCAGCTGACTCACTAGAGTTTAGAAATTCCAATTTTTAGTCATTTTCGTTAGTCTCAATGTTTTTTAGGCGACTTAAATTCCATCAAATCTAAATTGTTCCAATATAGAGCATGTAACATATCAAGAGATCAATTAAAGGAAAAACACATTATTAGAGATATATAATTTTTAGGGATATATGCACAGGCTCCAGTCCCAAGCCCTCCAAATCCAAAATTTTTCTTGGATTAATGGGTACTTCTTGTTCAGATTATAAAATAAAAATTTGTTTGTATTGTTGCTCGTCCCCGTAATTTTCTTTTATACTGGCCCTGTCGTTGCAGAAGTCATTCCTGGGTCAGTCAGGGATACTCTCCTGTAATATAACCCTGCAATTTTTCTCCCGCTTACTTCTTTGGCACAAGAAAAGTAAATCTTATCAAAATATTTTTGAAGGGGTACGATTCTGAAGCAATCAATGGTAATTACGTCACCTAAAAATAATTGGAATTTAAATAAAATTATTTCAATGTTTTGTTTATGCTAATTTAACTCCATTAACGGGAGCTAATGAGAAACTCAGGCTAAAACAATTCCATTAAACAGGTAGGGCTACAACACAGCAATGGACTTTCACCTTTTATATGAAGCTGAAGCTGTTGGGTGTCGTGCTCTCGTGTGTGAACCGGCGCACACGTCTCGCGTCCCAGCTCATCGAGTGGGTCGAGGAGACCTTCACCGCTGCAGGCGAATTCGGCGACTTCAAGACTCGGATCAGTCGGGCTGTCGCCGTGGCGCAGGCGCAGAACGAAGGGAAGACGATCCTGCAGACCGAGCCGGCGCACAAGGTGACGGAGGAATACCGGCAGCTCGCGCGTGAAGTCATGGAGCGTGTCGACATGGCGGACCGCCAGGCCGCAGAGAAGGTGCATATCTCCGTGCAGATCCAGATGATCGGCACTGACATTCAAAATAACGGCGCTGTAGTAATTGTGCTCCCGGCTGCGTTCCAGCTGAAAACTGGAGAGTTCGAGAACATAGACTTCAGCATCCGGGTGGGTATGCAGCAGATCTAATGCCGCCTCTCCCAGGTTGCCGCCGACTCCGACACGCACACCACTTTGCTCAAGGATGTGGCCGACCAGGCTTGTCACCGTGCTTTTACCATTGGTCCCGGTTATTCCAATTACGGGCACCCTGTCCGATTCGAAGATAATTCATTCGAGGCTATTGTCGACGTTTCCGTTGCAGGATCCGTTTTAAAAAGACAGGTAAAAAGCCTGTCGCCAAGCCCTGCTCCTTCCTCCTGGCTTGGGATGTAACGATCACAAAATGAGGCCGTTAACACGGAAATAGAAACGAGAACGGGCATGCCTATCATCATTGCTGTTCAAAGGAAGAAGAGGTGGACATATGTAGGACATGTACTCCAGATGAAAGAAGGCCTCCTTCCTCGGAGAGTCTTCAATTGCAAATCAGACGGCGGCAGAACTTGTCTTTTGGTCAGGTATCTAACGATCATGTAGGGATGTTTGTTCAATTTGAAGGTGTAGAATTCCCTGAATATTTAGCAGGAGAGCGTTATTTTGATCCGTCTGAAGATTTTGATACCCAAAGAACAATTCAAGCTTGTGGTGTTGACTATGTAGAGTTCACTCTGGAGACCAGTTCTTTTTCAAGTTTTAAAAATGATTTATTACCAACTGGTAATGGAACAATTTCGGGAATAATCTCAAAGGACTATTTTGGTGAAACTCTTTTGTTGGCTTTTCCGAACCTGCAGATTTTCCAGATGCAGAAGACTTCAAGCAAACTTACACCAGCCTTAAGGTCTCCCCTGCCAAACAGGTTGAAGGCGCAGTCAAGGTCAACGCAAATAGAGCGGGTACCTACACTTATCAGGGCTATAACGGCAAATTTTTTGAGAGCGATGTGATTATCGTCAAACAAAAACTTGGCCAGCCATACATTGCCGAAATCCGAAACTCACAGCAATATAAGTAACGTCTGACGCGCATGTCTTTCGACCCCTTCGCCTCCCAGCGGCGAGGGCAGATTTTACCTAGTATTGGAGTTAGATTTTTTCATTGCATTAGTGAAATATATTGAAGTTTTATCCTGGATAAATAAAACTAAAGGATACAAACTTTTGTGCATACAAATTTTATCAATAAAAACAAAGTGGCAAGCATTATTAAAGCACAGAAAAATATAGTAAAAACTCAACAAATGAAAAAAACAAATCGTGAAAAACCCTTATAAAAAAAATAAACAAAAAGAACCATGAATTAAGGAAAGGTAGAGGTCCTAGCAATCAGTTCCAGGGGTGTTTCCACACGCGTCCCTAACGTAGAGTGGGGTCCGGTAGCGTTTGGATCAGGGGTGTAGTCGCCGTTCTCGGCTCGCGGCAGAGAGGACTTCGGAGCGTTTGCCTTCCCAGCTCCCTTCGTGGCATCTACGGCTTCATCGGCACTTTTGCCGGCGCATTCCGCCGCACCAGTGACAGCCTTCGCAGCCTTGCCGCCACCCTTGACGATCTTGATTCCACCGAAAAACTGACCAATCCCCGGGATGGCCGCTCCCGCCGAGAGCGCTGCATCTTCCGTATTCCCTGAAAAACTAAGAAACAAATACAAGAGAAATTTGCAACCCTGCTTTTCCCATGCTATTCAGTTGCGGCGAACGTTCTTATTTATGACCAAAGAAACACGCAACGCAGAAACTTAACCAAAAATACTTTGAAAAACACCTAGCAAATTTATTTATAGACTTTTTGTCACATTTTTACGAGTCGGACAAAAATTTTGGGGGGTTTCAAACCCTTACTTCCAGGATACGGCCTTGTTTCTTACCGTTTTTTTTTTAATAAACGTAAGAGTTATGCAGGCAACCGGCTTCAAAACCTAACCCTGCCTTCTTAACCTTTTCTCATTTTAAGGGGGATACAACCAAATTTTGTCGCACATTTCACTGTTTGAAATACGGTCAGTCAGATGGGTACCCAAAACAATCCGTAAAACAATTTCTCTGGGGGAGCTTATAGCCAATGCTCCTCCGTTTTTCAAAGCATTCACGCTTCAGAACTACGGCTGACCATTGTCATCACTAGTTTTCAATTTTCTAATATTGGTTTGCTGATATTTCCTTTTATTCTTTCAAATTTTTTTTTTTTTCGAGAATAATGACAATTCCCACTGTTGTACGCCACGTTTGGATTCCCAAGGAGAAACACCATCGTCAGACCATTTAGTGTAGTGGACCTAGACAAAATTCGGTATCCCGTATAAACAAAATGAAGAATTTACTGAAAAAAATTGATATCTTGTATAAAAAAAAAATGTAGAGGTAAAGACAGGGTTTCCATGTTTTTTAGACTTACCGGCAAGCTTCTATTTACATTTATTTTTTAGAGTAGTGAAGTGAGTTCTACCTTGTCTATAGTAGTTCAATTTATTTGGAACAGAAATATTTAAAGCTTATAAGTCAGTTGTCACTTTTAGTCAAAAACTTTTCATTCTCTTTAATCATAGGCGGTGCAATAGTGCTACCAAAGTGAAGAACAATTGGCACAATGCATTATCTGTCATATTTTGTTTTTGGTTTTAGACCAAAGCACTTCGTATCGAAAGAGTTGTCGGAGAAAATTTGAAAAGAGCTCTTTTGATTGAAGGACATATTTCCAGGTCACTAATCTCATAGACAAGATACAATAACGTACAATAAGGTTCACTTACCGTGCAGCTCCTCTGTCAACGAGTTCGTCGTCATCCACCTTGGTTGGATGATTCTGATAACACAGCGACACATCTGTGTTGTTCGATGCGACATAGGATTTTGTCATCATTTTGATTGGCCGCATCAATGCCCGAAGCCATTGCCACTGTCACTTGGGCGAAAGTGAGAGTCAAACCCGGTCAGTAGTAACGGTGTTCATTCCTCGGATCGCCAATATTCACTAGATTGTTTACAATTTTTGTTTGTGATTTGTGCACAGATTATTCTGAATGATGTGACGGATTTAAGTATATAATCACTCGGAAAATGATCATAAGGATCTTACGTGACTGTCCCCGCAATACGTCAGGCAACTGTCGACGACCACGAAGCTGTGCGAGCTACGATTACCCTCGCCTTCAGCTCCGACCCGTTTAACCGCTGGTACCTTCTCGACGCTGCCAGTTATCTACACCACTTTCCTCGGATCGTGGACTCTTTTCTTGGAACATCCATCGATGCGGGTACCTGTTTCGTAACAGATGCCTGTTCTGGTGCGGCGCTTTGGTTGCCGCCTGGCCAAACGGATCCATTCCAGCAGTTCGATGATCCCCGCGATCTCGAGCCGCCGCCAGGACAGCTGGCCTGATCGGGACGGCATCGTGTTGCGGCGCAGTGCGCGCAGGTGTCGCCATCGCGCGTATTGGGTGACGGTGCGCTGTTCACCCGGGTCGGGGATCTCGGCAAGTGCGCTGTCGAGCCAGAGCTCGAACCGGGCGAGCAGCTCGTCCCGCGGTGGGAGCAGCCCGTGGTCGATGAGCACGGACCGAACCGCTCGGGTCTGATACTCCGAGCCGGCCTGGTCGGTCAGCATATCCACCCTGGTGGCGTTCCTGGTCGCCACCGTGATCGCTTTTTCCGGTCTGCGCTTACCGACCGGAAACCTGCTCTTGGTCGCTAGCCCGCTGGCGCTGATCACCGTGTTTTTTGCTGCCTTTGCCAATGTCACCTACAACCCGCGCATACAGGTGGAAAATGGGTTGCTTATTCATACGGTTCTATCGATCAGCGCGTATACCCTATTAACCATTGCCGCTTGCCAGGCATTTGTCCTTCGTATGCAAGAACGCGCGATACGGGACAAGCGGATAATGGTGAGTGTTTTTTCTTCGTCCATCGTCGCGTCGCTTTGGCTATATAGGAGTGTGAGAGGTCTTGAAGGGTGTAATAAACACAAACACAATCAGGAGCAATAAAGGCAAGAACAGACGATATTCAATCCTTCTTCTGTGATGATTGTTACGGTTCGGCGTTAATGATCCAGCATGATCTATTTTATTGCGATGAGGAGGACTGAGGCAATCGACAAAATAATAGAGTGTATCCTTTGTATGATGGCTCCATAGCATTCCTCACGAAACAAGCTTTTACGAAGGCACTTCAGTATACAGCAGCTTTTTGCAAAAGAATAATTTTTGCATAGCGAAAAGAAAGCAGTCAGCTTTGTATCCGGTGGATTCAGGGCTCTTTGTTGCAGTTGGTGTCCGAGAAATAAACACGTTGATGATTCTGTAAATGTACCACTAAGTGAACAACAGCTGGACTACGTTCTTGTATCGGAAATGAAAGAATTCGCCAAACAGCTTCATTACTGCTTGTATCTTCCAGCCTGATATTGTACGATTTCAAAGATATCTTTGATTTCGGACCCCGACGTCAGCGCCAACATCATCGCGGCCCGGCCCGAGACGGCCGCCCACGACGGAGACACCTTCGCGCTGCTGACCGTCGCTCCGCCGACCGGCGGCTACAACGCCGTACCCCGCGACCTGACCTTCCTCATCGACACCAGCGGCTCCATGGGGGGCCGCCCCCTCGACCAGGCCAAGCGCGTCATGCTGGCGATGATCGAGACCCTGGGCGTTCGCGACCGCATCGAGATGATCGAGTTCGGTTCGAGCCCCAAGCGCTGGAAGAAGACGCCGGTGCTCTTGAATTAGATGTTTAATGACTGTGGAGTTGACTATGCTTTCAAGTATTTTTCCCAACAGCAGAGGTGATACTGATTGGTTGGTAGTTAACTGCCTCATCTCTGTTTTTACCTTTGTTCACTGGGGTATTGTATGTTATCTTATATTCTGTAAGTAAGCACTTTAAATCTAGAGACGTCTGTAAATGCTGGGTATATGCAAGAGATAGTTCACAATGCAGCTCTTTTAGAAGTTGAGGGTGAAAGCTATCTGGTCCAAGTGATTTATCAAAAGTTGATAGGGAGCAAGCTTAGGTTTGTCGTATACCGCCATACATTTCTAACAGAAGTGAAAACATGGTCTAACATACGTGTTAATTAACCAATTATCATAGGTGGAGGCTCACTAACAAGTTTTGGGGCAAGATCAAAAACCAAACTTTAAGGATCTCCGCCTACATGATCAACCTGAATGCTGGAGGAATCGATATTGACACCCAAGATGAAATATCCATAGGAGCAAGCTTAGATTTGGGGTATACTACCTACTCTCATACATATGTAACAAAAGTGAAAACACGGTGGGAAAGATCCCATAGAAGTCATAGAATTTTAATGAAAATCCTATCATTAGATTCAGCGTATCAAAACTCTACTGTAGAGGTTTCAAGCTCATATCTGCAAAAATGTGGCATTTTGTAATTTTTGCGGGAAGAAATATCACGGACACGTGTTTATTTTTTATTTTTTCTTACTAGGAGTAATCGTATCGACCCAGTGGGCCTAGAACGTTGGGATAGGACTAATTCTAACGGAAATAAAAAATTCTAGTGCCCTTTATAAGTGACCGAAAAATCGGAGGGCACATAAATTGCAGGGTTCTTAGCCTCCCGAGATGGAGGGATGGAAGCAACTTTTTTTACGGTTCAGTGCATAAGCAAGAATCTCGACAGTATTTTCAGTCACTGTAACACAAAAAAAAAAATCATGATTGAGCAAGAAGGTCCACAAACTTTATTCTTGATAGCTTTCTGTTCTGAAGGGTCATCTCCTTAATTTATTGGTTTCTTAAGGACTATAAATAGGCATACGCCAGTTGTGGAGGAGATGGCTTCAGGAGAACTAACGTCTCTAGATACAGTCTTGTTGTGCCGCACCCTCGATACTACGCAGCTTCGACCAGCGATCCATGTAATAGCCGTTCATCGCCGTGCGCCAACGGAAGATCCAGTGACTGATGAAAAAGCGCGTCAGAACAAACAGGAAAATCGCACAAAGCGCGATCGATCCAAACACCAGCATCAGGTGATAAAGCGTTTCGACGGTGACTTCCCCGGTGCCGGTCAGTGCATTTTGAACATTGTCGAAAAACGGACGACGCCAGTTGTTGATCGCAACCGAGACCTGCACATCAAAATAGGTCATCGTCAGAAAAAAAACGTGTCGGGATTGACGTAGCAGTGGGAACAAGGGGTAACGCTGGTTTTCTGGATTAACAGATGATAATACGGCAGGTTGTTTACTTAAACGCTATGGACAACTAAAGGAAAAACAGCAATAATCACGTGTACTCCACTGCAAACATAGCTTATTAACAAATCCCTTAAGGCTTGCCAAATTTAATCTTTACTGTCCTTCCTTGTTATCTGCATACAATTTTATTTGTTTTTCTCAATTTGAATATACTTATCTTTCTTTTTTACATATGGTGGCGAGTACTCTGAACTCCTAGAGGCGGCCGGCGTGGACAGCGTACCTGAGCTTGCTCAACGCAACGCCGAAAACCTAGCCGCAAAAATGGAAGAGGTGAACGCTGAAAAAAGCTTGGTTCGCTCTGTACCGTCTGCTAAGCAGGTGACCGACTGGGTCGCGCAAGCGAAAGAGCTGCCCCGCGTCGTTACGCACTAGACGTACAACTACCCCGTTAGGGGTTCGAGATGGGGCGTTAACACGCCCCTTTTTCATTCCATTCGTTTTCTATATAGCCCAGAATCATCTAGAAGTTGTTGAGCATTTTCGTAATCTTCAGGATGTACAAGATTTATCCAGCCTTGAATATCTCTTTTATATAAATCATCAATCCCAAGGACATCATCACTTATCTTTGAGGTTTCAAACAGATCTGTACTATCGTCAAAAATAAATGTTCCTAACTTCGTAATATCCATCGCCTCTTTTAGTTTTTCTTCACTTTCCGTTAACTTAATTTCAGCTTGTTTTCGGTCAGTGATATCAGAAGAAACTACCATGAAGTGATCTAATCTATCTTTTCTCTCTGCCTAAGAAGTTCGTCACGGGGAATGACTGTGACGTTGCGCGACAACGTATCCAGCGCGCCGCCTTCACGTATACCCGTAACCATGATCGGCTCAAGAGCTACGATCTCTTTAACTGTCACCACCCCTGAATCCGTAATCCGGGCCATCAAACCGGTTCCGGAGAGCAAAATGCGCAGGGCTTGTTCGGGGGTATAGGTACCCGACACTCCTTCAGTCTTTAATCCCCGCGTCAACTCTGCGCTGTAAAGGAGTTGGAGATTGGTAGTTTTGCCAAAAACTTACTCTATACTTGGACAAAGTTTCGTTAAAGATGTTAGTAGCAGTTATTGAGATAGAAGTAGAAAAACTCTGAGACGTAGATCTTGACAGTTTCTTCCTCCAAACCCAGTTTGATCAATATTTAGCAACATTAAAATAATTGTAAAACGAGATAGCAAAGCTTGTTAATTGGCAAATGTACTGCAATAAAAATAGTTAAGCCTGTTGATCTTATCACAAATGGGGTGACTCTGCCTGCGTCATGGTGTAAATTACGGGGCAATACTGGCTCATAGATAAATTTACCAGACAATTGGAAAAGTTTCAAATGTACTTAAAAAGTAGGACAGTTTTGCAACAAGTTACCGCAAGATTTTTCTGCCAGAGAAACTTATTATTCAAGTTTGGCCATAGTTTCAGGTTGTAATACCTTGCCATCAGAAAGGGAAGAATTTGGAAGACTCCCCAGGACTATTTTGAAAACACTAACAACCGTGTGCACACTGAATTTTTTTTTTTTTTCATTTCATTAAAAAAAAGTTGCCTGGTAAATTTGCTGTCTTTTACCACAATTTTCACTCTTTGGGGAAAAAATATGCTCGAGCGCCACGCGACGGGCCTGTCGAAGGTGGGCGCTGATCCCCGCGACGTCGCGCTCATCTACCACCAGCTCGGCGAGCTGTGGGAGCACCGCTTCAACCGCGTCGACAAGGCGGTGCACCAGTATCGGAAGGCGTTCGAGCTCGACGGAAACCTCGTCGCCGCCATCTACGCGGCGCGGGAGATCTACCGCAACGCCGGCAACCAGAAGGCCGCGTCCACGCTGCTCGAAAAAGAGGCGAAAGCGGAGCCTGATCGGTCGGCTGGCCACATCAGCTGCCCCAGGTAGATCGCCGCATAGATCACCGCGGCGACCGCCAAGGCGATCACATACGGCCCCACCGGATACCTGCGCCCGTGCATCAGTTGTCCCCGTGCGCGCCGATCGCCGCAGCCCACGCGGCGTTCGTGTCGTGGATCTGCTTCTCACGGGCCGTCAGGTTGCGCCCCGTGCTAAACGGGACGCCCGCCATGTCGCCGGTCTTCATCAGGAACTTCCCGCGACCGGGAGGCGCGGTCGGCTTGCCGGTGACGGGGCAAATACTTAATCCCACGACAGGCAGTACACTTGTCTTACCCATACTGGTTGTAATATCAGTGATGGCAGAACTCGCAGATCCATTGGGACCGCTCTTTCGCGATAGTATACTCTAGTGGAGGTTAGTACTGGGACGGGTGGCACTATGCTATGTACACTGTCATCGCTAGAACTAACAAAGACCTAGTGTTTTTATTAATTAAGGTGAACAACTTTGGCATAGGTAGAATTTGGACATGCCAAATGATAATCACATGTTTTCCAAATTAATTCCATTTTTATTAAAGAACCGTTGACGTGCTAACTTCTTTTTTACTACTGTCTTCGTGATAAGAAGCAGAGAAATCAAGCCCAGTTTCTTACTTATAAATATAGAAACGGGATAGTGAAAAACAGATACTCATGAATTATGGACGCACCAAATAAGGTATAGTTTATCATGGATGATTCATTTCAAATGTGATTCATAAAAGTGGACCAAATTGAGGACCCAGAAAAGACAAGGTCTTGCAAAAAGAACAAATTAATTATAAGATATACGAAGAAAAAGATGAACATATTGGGCGCGGCCTGCCGGCTGGCCTCGGGCGATGTGGTGCCGGGGCTCGAGGCTACGCCAAAGGGCCTCTGGGGCGCAGCGTCAGAGCATTCGCGCGGCAAGGACACGCCGTCGGGGCATTGGGAGCTGGCCGGGCTTCCCGTGCCCTGGGACTGGACGGTCTTTCCCAAGACTGTTCCGGCCTTTCCCAAGGATATCAGCCAATTGGCTGCCGAACTTGCGGGAACAGACGGGATTTTGGGCAATTGCCATGCCTCGGGCACGGAAATCCTCAAGCAGCTTGAGGTTGTGCCGCTTATCGCCCAGCTTTCCTCCGTATTTGCAATTTCTGCAATTTGCCGGGCATAAGCTCCGGCAATGGCCGGATGACCGAATTCAAACCACTTTCCCGAAAGCAATTTAAGGGCTTCTACCTTATCGATTTCAATTCCAATGGATTGTATTTCGCTCTCTAAAGCCAGAATAGCGTTAGCCTGTTCGCTGCTTAAAGCCGTTTTGGCTTCTGACAGAAGAGCGCTTAAATTAGTAGACTGAGCGCTGAGCGCTCTCGTTTTTTCCAAGGTTGAGATATTCCCAATGGTACTGTATGCTGGAAACCTGGACAAGAAAACCTTCCTAATATTATGATTCGGGAATACTTTCTACATGAACAGCTGTTTCCCAATCGGGGAATTCACCAGGGTATTGCCTGGATCGATAAGCTATGAACAGTGTGTTTCAAATCATTGTCTCCAAGCTGTGTAACTATCCAGCAAAGCTATCGATTTTTGGTCCATCGGATACACCCGCATGTTACATTCTACTAACTCAAATCTTGGTATTAGCAAAACCACATTTTGAGTGAGCAGATTGAATCCGACCTTGTTCAGCTCTTCCTGAAGCCCGGCCTTTTCAAGGTATTCGGTCACGACCTTGGAGCCCGGCGCCAGCGAGGTCTTCACCCAGGGTTTGGGTTTGAGCCCCTTGGCCGCGGCCTTTTTCGCCACCAGCCCGGCGCCGACCATGACATACGGGTTGGAGGTGTTGGTGCAGGAGGTGATCGCGGCGATGACGATATCGCCGTCCTTGATGTCGATATCCGACTCCGCGACCTTGGCCGATTTGTGGTGCGTCAGGTCGGGTTCCTGGTATAAAATAATAATATAATAATAATAATATAAGAATAATATATATAATATATATAAATATATAATATATATTATAATAAATATGTAATAATAAATGATAATAAATGAAATGAAAACGTTTTCAAACGTTAATAAACGAAATGAAAACGTTTTCATAATAAGTAAAACGAACAGAAATTATAATAAATAGCCGAGTCAACCTCAAAACAAGACACAGGCATTTATTCTTTAAATTTCTGATAGTTTTTTATTTGTGAAAGTAAAAAGATAAAAACATTTCGGTGGGACACCCCCCGCACACCTTGTATTTTCTCGATATACATCCAATAGAAATTTTGAGATAGCCATTTGTTGTCGCAAAAACTTCAAAAAGAGCTCATTCGATTGGAAATTGAAAGGGCTAGTACCTTTTCGAATAATCCAAAGGGATTGGAGGGCAACTAATCCCTCTTCTACCTACACCATTTCCCCAAACACAACCAATCAAATTTTTTGATTAGGAACAAATCACACGCTCATGGAAAATCACTGTGACAAATAATAGAGGTTTAAAGTCTCAGCCTATTCACTGTCAATAAAAAGGTTTCATCCCTATTTTGAACTGTTTTACTTTCGTGAAGAAGCATGGCTTGTAGAATGTCCTTCTTTTTGCCAACGTAGCTAATGCCCAGTGAAGAGGAAGACTTCCTTGAACTGAATGGGAGGAAGGTAATAAGAAAGGTATAAATGAATTAGTAACTTCAAAAGGGGAAGTAAAGAATTAAGCTCTGAATATAGTTGGGCAGAGGAGTAACGCGCCTTGCTGTTTTTCCCAGGTGGCTTGATGCTGCAACGAATTGTTGTTTTGTATTACGCTTACAACCGCTTCTTCAGCATCATCACCTGTCTTTAGCTGTTCTTGCTCATTTTCGACCGTATCGATCATTTCTAAGACACAATCTAAAAAACTTTCATCTGCCTGCAGAGCAGATACCACTTTTTGCAGTTTATTCTCGTCATTTTTCATCTTAACAATTCTCTCTGTTTGTCAATTCAAGGTATAACTTGACTTACTGAGAGAAAAAATTCCAGAAAAAACTACTGCTTTTCATAGAGTACAGATTTTAATCACACCCTCTGATTGGTATGGAAAGTTAATAATTTACTGTATCAAAGTCACTTTCTTTACATGGAACCCTTTCTTTATTTCCCTTTTGTTTTCAGGTGATGACAATATTCAGTCAAATTGGTCTACTACGAAAATCAAGTAACTCAAACACGGTGTTTATGCAAATGACTTTGCGTTTTTTGCTTGATTCTACTCCTTATTGCTTTGTCTTTTTTTTGGGTTAGGGACTTTTTTATGCAGACGATATCGCGAAGCTGAAGAAATGGCTTGGCTCCAAGCTATATCCAAACGTTTTGTCTGGGCAAGTCGTCTCGGCAACTCGTCCGCATAGCGAAGATAGTGATCGCTAACCAACTTCACGCCGCCGAATGAAGTCGGCAACAGCACCAGCACACTGATGAGCATGTGATAGCGCGATGCCGTGGCGCGCGCCTGGGATGACCATCATCTCCGCGTCCGGCAATCCATCTTTCAGTCGCACTGGAATTTCCAGCGGGATGAATGGGCTCGAGTCCGGATGCATAAGTAGAACAGGGCACGTAATCTCGGCGAGACGATCTGTGAAGTCCAGACCGACCGCCTGAATCCAGACTGATTTCGATTGTTATCCGTGATTTCTGTTACAAAAGGTAACAATATATACTCAAAAACTTTGCTAACATTACAGGCCACAATTAAAAGTCTATAGGAATCAAAACTTACAGGATCCTTTCTACCCTTTAGCACCGAGGTTACTTCACCGCTTAAAAAGAAGTCAGGCACCGGAGAGGATGCCAAGCAAATTTGGAATAGCATCTGCAGGCGGAATACTAAATCTCGCGACTCCGTTCGAAGGTGGGAGAAAGCAATACCCTCATGGGCGCCTACCACGACGTGGACTCCTCGGTCCTGGCCTTCGAAATCGCTTCCCGCGCGGCTTTCCGCGAGGGTGCCCAGAAGGCCGGTGCTCAGTTGCTTGAGCCGATCATGAAGGTCGAAGTTGTCACGCCGGAAGACTATGTCGGCGACGTCATCGGTGACCTGAACTCGCGGCGTGGCCAGATCCAGGGGCAGGAAGCCCGTGGCATCGCGGTTGTCATCAATGCGCACGTGCCGCTCGCCAACATGTTCAAGTACGTGGACAACCTGCGTTCCATGTCGTGAGAAAGAAAACAATACAGGTAATAAATGATTATTAAATAATTCACCAGTCAGAGAAGAGTGAGCAAATGGAGCAGATAGGTTACAATTAAGATCTCCAACTAATAGACATGCAGAATTTACCAGAGACAATGCTCAAAATGTTTTTACGTAACTTTTCAGAGGCGAGAGGGAAAAGAAGCTCAGACGTGTTATTGTAGTAATCAGTAGGCAAATAATCATTATAGATAAATATATTATCAACTTTAACAGCAAGAAAATAATCACAGGATTATACAAGCACCAGTTGACGATGTGCTTCCGAAGTGATTCACTTAAGACACCAGCTTAAGGTGCGTGCATAAAGAGAATATTGTTTGGTAAGCGAAGGGAACAATCTTCAATTGCCTCGTATACAGATTTATTGACAAAAAAATAAAGGTACAAAGAAAAAAGACCGGAAGATTCATTGAATATATATTGAATGCAGATTAAGCTGCACCTCCTGATCTTGTTGTTCTTGCTGGAGTTGAACTAGCTGTACTGCCTGTAGTAGTACCTGTAGTTCCCCCTTCAATCCTTGGAAAATGATGGAATACTGAAAAGAGACTTGACTTTAAGCATGTCTTGAAATCTTGTGGTTGTGTTTTCGCAAGTTTAGCAGCAACTAAAGTAGGCTGCTATGTGAAGACTGTTGATGAATTTATAGCTTGTTCAAATTGGATATTTCAGTAGGTATTTTGCGAAACGGAAAAAAAGTTGAGCGGATTTTCAATTTACCAAAATTTGTAAGAATTTTCCAGAGAGCTGCAATGTGGAGGATGTGGGGGAGAGGAACAGTTTTCTATAGCGTTGTAAGATAGATGTAAGAGAACTTCCCATGGGGATTCTTTATAGAGGATAATCTCCAAAGGGTGGGAGAAATTTATCTGCTAAGTTGTTTCATTGGACAACACCTTTCCTATTATTTTAATTTTTGTAAAAGAACAAAACAACCCAAAGTACACTATTTGGGTACCATGTGTCACTTTATGATGACCTATAAAGTTAAATTTATAAAGAGCAATTTAATATAAAATTAGATAATAAATGAGCCCATAATTAGCTCTCTATGATGTCCATGTGTTTGGTCTAGCCTTTCCATTCTCACCGCTCGGGAGCTTGAGCTCGGTCGGATTGACCTGACGGCCGTGCTTCAAGACTTCGTAGTGCAGATGCGGGCCAGTCGAGCGGCCGGTCGAGCCGACGTAGCCGATGATATCACCCTGCTTGACCCGTTGGCCCCGCTTCTGCCCCTTGGCGAACTTGTGCAGGTGCGCATAGGCGGTCTGATAGTTCGCGGTGTGCTTGATGCGAAGGTACCGGCCATAGCCGCCTTTGCGCGCGCGCTCTTCGATCACGCCGTCGCCGGCCGCGAAGACCGGGCTTTTCCTCTCCAAGCAAGCAGACGCCACATAGGAATAATGGTTTGCAGATAGAACATTGTTGGCTAGGCTTGTTCCGGTATCCACAATAAGGAGTGCTGGTTTGTGGATATAACCATAGACTGTATTGGCAATACAGCTTATGCGGTGGCGTTCTGTTATCCAATACTGTCCCGATACAGATAGTCTGCCTGGCCAACGCCTAGGAGGTACAAACACGACCCAGTCCACAATCAAAACTCAAACGCTATGAATAGGAAATTTCATTAGCAGATATCACATCTGGCTATGGGGGCCAGCTTGACAGAATCTAACACTCTGATGAGGGACATATCACCTCTGGAGAATCCACCCTCTGGAGCATATTATCACATTTCAGAGGTTTTTATCCTGTTACCCACTGAAATAACTTTATAAACTAAAAATAACCATTTTTTAATTTCAACAGCGAAAACTTGCCATTTCTTCGTTAGATTGTGATGTTCCATGGCAAATCCCAGAGTCTCACACTTAAGACCAGGTAAACGGCACCCTCTGGCAACTAATTTCATACACAAGACATTAGCCGCACATCCAAAGATCGTATCCAATTTAATTCAATATCAAGTTCATTAGCAATTTATTATGTCCAACAGGTCACATTCAATATCTTTTCAATAGGTCAATTTGCTTTTTTAGGAAACAGATTTTGAGAATGCAATATCAATCACACCTAGGTCCTTTCGCTTTGGACGATGAGCGATAACTCAATGATGTGACATATTATGGCGTTATTTTAGTGTTAATTAAGCAGGGTTGTTTACAAAATTACTTATGCATTCCTAGCAATTCAGAAAACATCTGTTTCATCCTGCGGAAATCCTCCTCGCTGAAAAATTCCCCAGACAATTCCAAACTCGCTAAAAATTTCTCTAGGAAACCTCCCCCGGAACATCTCCACATGCAAAATTGAATGGGCAAAAAGAAAGTAAGACAAATAAAAAAAAATCGTAAAGGAATTCTATCAAACTGCACCAGCAGAAATTCCCCCCCCTACTTCGAATAATGTTAGTATATTTTTCAATAGCAAATACTGCACGTAAACAATGGGCAAATTTCATAACTTATAGGGCTTTCCCCAAGGGCGTCTGATGTCGGTGCTGTGGCTCGTACTCGGATACTCCATCGCCTTTGGCGAGGGCGGCGCGCTGTGGGGCGGGCTGGGCAAGATGTTCCTGTCGGGCGTGACCACGGACAGCCTGTCGGGCACGATCCCCGAATTGCTGTTCTTCGCCTTCCAGATGACCTTCGCGATCATCACGCCCGCGCTGATCGTCGGCGCCTATGTCGAGCGGATCGGCTTCGGCTTCGTGATGCTGTTCTCTGCGCTGTGGATGCTGATCGTCTATGCGCCGGTCACCCATTGGGGTATCGATAAACGCTTTATATTCCTTAATTAACGCGATGAATTTATGTTCGTTTTCAAGTATTGGATAAAGCTGCGTTTCGAAATAAATGTCATAGGTACTGATTAACTCATTCAGATAGTCTTCTTTTTGTATACCCAGCTCCTGGGAAATGGCTGCTTGTAACTTACTGCGGGCAGGTTCAGGCAGGTCAATCCGCGAATCCGCCATCAACTGAGTAGCTGCCAGATCTAGATCAACAAGCTCAAGCAATCGGTCTTCGAGTTCTATCCGTCTCAATTTTAAATTTTAAAGACTTTGCCATTGCGTTAGCGTAGTAAAAAGAAATTTGTGCCTTGCAGTTTCGAGGTTGGCAGACGGGTTGAGTATTATAGGTTAATTATAAGGATAATTGGTTGGCATCCATGCATAAAAATTATTTGAACTATTTTAAAAGTTTTCTTATAAATTAAAAAAGTCAGCGAAAAGTAAAGAGCAATATTAAATACCAAAACAGAGAGGAGTAGAGTCTTGCAACCAACAAGACTCAAAACGAAATATAAACACGATGAATAAATTTAGTCGGCCCGGAATCCTGATACAGCGAGTAGAGCGAGTTCACCAGGCAATCGCCGAACGCGTAGGCATAGACGTAGAAGGGCGAATGGATGAAATGCGGGATATAGGCCCAGAAATGCCCGTACTCTTCCTCGAAACGAATTGCCGGACCCAGGCTGTCGCCCTGCACCTCGAACCAGATTTTCGATAGCTGCTCGCCTGACAATTCGCCCTCGCGGCGGGCATCGTGCACCTTGCGCTCGAACTCGTAGAAGGCGACCTGGCGCACCGCGGTATTGATCATGTCTCCTGACTGTATATTTACTCCTTGCAATATCTGCAAGTTAATTCTGGTTTACAGAATATTAAAAAAAATATTTTTAATTATTGAAAAATCTTCTCAAGGCAGCAACCAACCTATACATGAGCTTAAAAATTCTTGTATCTTCTTCCCCTTCTTCAGATATAAATCTTTACTGGCAGGTCTAATAAATATAAATGAGTGTTGTACCAACAATAAAAAAATCCAGCACAATGAGGGGGTTTTAAAGAGTGAATTTTAGAAAAGACTAATTGAATTATCTAATTTTTCTTGCACAAATTTTCTTATTTTCTTTATTGGAGCTAAGGGTGTCTCCTAAATAGAAAAAAATATTAAGCAATACTCCTTTGGATTTCTCAACAAGTGACTGAGACCTTAGTTTTAATCATAATTAATACATTTTTTAAGGACAGTTTGAGTTCTTTTTGTAAATTTCTCAGTATAATACTGTTGAAGGAATTTTGCAGCATTGAAAACTTTTTATTTATTTTTAGAATCGTATTTGTGGAACTCGTTTACTTCAAACTTTATGCTAGAGTAAGATTTCGCAGAGCTCGGCGCCACCGACGAAACGACGCTAAGCGTTCGCTCGAACGAAGCCGGCGTGGTGCGCGTCCGTGTCACCGCAGGCGATGGACCCTGTAACGACGACCTCGTCGCGGAGCACTCGATCTCCTTCCTCGACGGCAATCCGCAATCCCCCAGTGAAGGACTTGTCGCCTACTACTCTTTCGAGGACTCCACCGACGACGAAGCCGACCTCTTCGAGAACGGAAGCGGCGTAGTGTTCGATCAACTCACCCCCCACGGCGCCAATCCACCGCGCTTGAAAGAGGGTTTTCGATACACAGCCGTATAAAAAGACCCCTGTGAATGCAAAACAGTTTTGTCTAGGAATGGTAATTGCTTATTGCGTTCAACATATTATCAACTATATAACATATTAACTATAACTATATAACATATTATCAACTATATAACATATTAACTATAACTATATAACATATTATCAACGTATTGTTGAACGTATTGTTATTAGTGACTATCTTACATGACATACATACATACATACATACGTACATACATACATACATACATACATACATTCGACCAAAAAGATTGGAGGGCAACTAGCATCTTCTCATGCCCCTTTTTTTCCCAAAGTCGTCCAATAATTTTTTTTTTATATTCATTTAGTTTAGCGTAGCTGAAAAATCCAATAACTATGCATGTAGGGGTAACACGACCCCCACATCTCCTGGGGCGAGGCCTGTAAGCTAAAAAAGTCCATGTTTACGGAAAGTACTTGTTATTAGTAAGCATACAGACATTTTCCGGGGAGGGGGATTTTGTGCTTGGTGTGGGTTTCATGAAAAAAACTTTTTGTGAATGATGATCAGAGTTCCTTTAAACTGAAATTAAAACTTCTAGTCCCCTTTTTAAGTGAACAAAAAAGTTGGTGGGCAATTAGGCCCCTTCCCACACCCATTTTCCCCCAGAGTTATCTGATCCAAATTCCAATAGCTATTTTGTTTAGTATAGTTGAAAGATCAAATAGCTACGTCTCTAGGTGTAAAATGACCCTCCCCCCAGTCTGTTGGGAGAGGCCTGTAATTCACGAACTATACCCATTGTTACGGTTAGTATTTGTTATTGGGAAGTATACAGACGGGAGGGGGATGTAGCTATCCTCTGATCACTTTGAATCTTAAAAATGTCACCAAAACCTCTGATTACCAATCCAAAGAGACGCCTCCGTGGTTTATGCGACCAACCTTTGTACAAAAACCTTATATGCCACCAGGGCGTAACTTACAGCCTTTGCCCTGAGGGCTGTAGGTGGGAGAGGGGGTTGTTATCCTCAAAGACATAATTCTGCACTTTTCAACTACGCTGAACAAATTGGCTATCTCAACATTTTGATTGAATGTGTTTGGGGAAATGATGGACGGTTCTCTGCTACCCAATTAAATAAAAAAAAAAGTTTTTTTTTAACTGTAAGTAAGGAGCTATATTAAAACTTAAAATGAACAGAAATTACTCCGTATATGAAAGGGGCTGTCCCCTCCGCAACACCTCACTCTTTACGCCAAAGTTTGACTCTGCCACAACTCTACTTTTTAAAACAATAAAAAAAAATTGCGTAAAGAGCAAGGTGTTGCGGAGGGGACAACCCCTTTCATATACGGAGTATTTGTGTTGAGAGATCAACACTTTGGTTTTGTCCCGTTTGTATGTTTCCCGCCAACACAATAGTGCAGATAACGCAATTAGCTGGTTCATGTAATTCCAGACCTAAATCCTTAAATACGAAGAGGGTGTTCACCAATGCTAACTCTATGTTAATCCCAGATAATACGAAGACTGGACTTAATGTCTCAAATAATCATTTATTTCAAGTCCAACTAAAGCAACTCTACAGCTTCAACAACTCAAGGCCCCAAAACTATTCAAATTTGAAAAGGTGAGAAATCACCCACAGAAATACTTTTTTTGAAGACTTTCCTTCTCGATCATAATTTTAGATAGATGTTTTCGGGATGAAGGTCATGAATGAAGGTGGGGGAAGGCGACTGGTTGCCCTCTTATTATTTTTAAGTTTTCAAGATGTCACTATAACATTCAATTTCCAATTGAATGGTTTCTTCTTTTCCCATACCTGGGGAAAAGAAGAAAAATATAATACATTGAAGCCCGCCGCTCTTTTCTTAGGCAGCGCTATTGCGCTGCCTTTGATATTCATGATTTTTACTTATTTCTAAAATACCTTTGTACAAATTCTCCGTTTGGTCGTAGTTTTTTTTGCTAAAATGTTAAGAAAACATAAGGCTGATCTTATTGAGAAAAACGCCCATAAAATTATAGAGAACTCTTCGAAGCTCTGGAAAAAATTTGAACGCCCTTGTCAATACATTTGTGAAAATAATATTCTGAGCCTGAGTGGATAATCTATTATAAGCATGAGTTTTCTTCTTCCGATCATGCTCATGACTAAAAATTTGAAAAAGAATCAAGTGCTTGTCTGAAAAATCCGAAGCTTTGACATTTGTAATTAAGCCAAGTGATGTATCGTTTGACCCAGTTGCCTTAATCAACCTTTTTGGCTCCACCCCTTGATATATCACAAATATCAGACCAGCCTATATACCATAAACCGAAAATACTGTGAGATGGTTAAAGTTCAGCGGCTAGAAAAAAAAAAAAAAAAAAAAAAAAAAAAAAAAAAAATACTATGTTGTGTCTTCCTTATATGATTGTTTGCAGTTTTATAAAATATCTTTGAATTTTAACGGACAGAAATTTGTATCAAATTTACCGAATCAGATTTCGCTTATTTTCTTTTACGATTCAGTACGCGGGACAATCGTCGCGCCAGGGTCCGAAACCATTATCGTCACCAATAATGGTAATTTTACTGTCCTGAATGATGCCGCGATTGAGAATTTTATTGCCAGTGATGCTGGGAACAATGCCCGAACTATTACGCTTGGCAGCAACAATACCGCCGCTAACGTGAGTGCCACGGCAAGTACCGACGCGATCATCTTTTCAGTTCCCGGTATCACATATACCGGCTCGCTGACAGGTGAAGGTACAACTAACGACACACTCGAATTAGCAAACAATGCAAATGTTTGTGAAGTTGCGTTGAGAAACCCCAGTAAACGGTAAGCTAAAAACATGTAGAACCAAACAGCATAAGCAGACGTGGCATTCCTTTGAAGGTGAAGTTATGAAGTGGTGAAGTTGTGGGAGAAACCTCAGAAAACGGTAAGCTAAAGACATGTAGAACCAAACAGGTTAAGAAGATGTAGGTTTCCTTTGAAGGAGAAGTCGTGAAGCGGTGAAGCTGCGGGAGAAACCTCAGAAAACGGTAAGCTAAAGACATGTAGAACCAAACAGCTTAAGAAGATGTAGCAACAAGCCCAACGCTGTCTTTTATGAGCTAAAATAATATGTAAGATAAACCCCACTTTTATTTACCTCAAAACATTTTTCAGTAGCACTGAATTTGGCCATTGAACATAAAGTAACAAGATCTGGATGATTTGTATCCAAGGCCAAGGCTGCATTTCGGATTAAAAGTCTTGAAGCTACGAGATCAGTTGCCATTCTTGCAACCTCGAACTGGTTGTGCTGCAAAAAAAAGTTGAGACAAAATAAACCTTATATTTGCTTCTCCTCGACCCTTTACACTGACATGATGTTTATATGTCCATTTCGTTTCAACAATTATTTCCTTAATTACGTATCCAAAATGTATTTGTGTTTGCGTCCTTGTCCACTTTCTCTAAGGTCAGACATTGCATGTTTTATGCATAAGTGAATACATGACAGGAAAGGAAAATGTTGTCATGTACAGCTATTCCTAGCAAGGGCACATCCACTCCCGCGATCTGGTGCACATATTAGTAACGCCACATTTGCCGCACTGTTATGTCACGTTTGGCACAGCGATTCATTTGTCGTACGTTCCGGCGATGTTGAGTGGAAATATGATTGGGAAGCCCATGAGTCTTCAACTCATCTTTAATTCTTCATGAATCCTACAAGGAAGTAATCCTTAGATTGATCTAAGCTCCAATTTAAGGTAATTTAAGGAAGGTTGTTTGGAGCTTCCTTGCCAGCTATATATGTTGTGGGGTAAAAACTGGGTAATTATTGAGTATATACAATTTTATAATGCCTGAACTGAAGGAAAGGTGACTTCCCAGCAGCTTGAAAATATTCACAATGACACTAGCTGTGCTTTTCTTTATGTCCAGACCTGTTGACAATTAATGAGGGGATTGAAATCTGATGAAATAGTAGGGGTAGGAGGAATGCAGATATTATATTAAGAACGAAGGTTATTTGGAGATGAATCAGAAATAAACACAGGAGTTGTTGAAGAGATTTTCGAAGATTGGCGTGAAACTGATGAAACACAAAAGAAGCACACGAAATAATGTGAATAAACTTTAGAATTGAGAGCGGTGTTTGTGAGTAACGGTCAGTGTTCAATGCTAGACGCCGTGTTTTATTATGCATGACAGAAAGTGTAGGCTATTTGCATTTCTTTAAAACTTTATAAATTCAACAAAGTTGTACAGATCAAAACAATTATGTTGCACATCATTTAAGAAAAAGATATATTATGCAAGGTTTCATTTTTATAAAATACAGATTTATAAATGTCATGAACGATCAGGACCCTCTAGAGGGAGAAGGAGTGGAGATAGTCAAGGTAGGCTACTTCAAAATACCTTCCCAGGACACCAACTTTACACTGTAGACCCATGCCTGAAAGTTTCATTTTCCTAGCCTAACCCCTTTCCAAGATGTAGTAGTTTTAATCATTTGTATATATCTTGGGTTCGGAATGTTTGTCTTCTTGCAAGGGATTACTGAACTATTATAAAGAATTAAAGCATTATATATACCTATTTCAAGTTTAGCAAATATTATTAAATCTTTTAAGGTAATCATTTGGTGATAGACAGAATCAAATTGTTCTTTTAATCAAATAAATCTTAGACAAACAATGGTGTGTTTTATTTTGAAGTTAAAAACCCATGCTGCATTGATTCGATTTAAAAAGCATGGAAGTTATTTTATGTTACCCTACGGCCTTGACGTCGTGATTGGTTACCTTTTCAATATCTTTCACTTTTTGAGCTTCTTCAACGGAGAAGCGATTGCAAAGCCGAATGAGTCCGTCAAACTTTTCTTCCGAGACGGCTTCCAATTGAGGTAGGGGCAGTTCGCAAAGCCGGATAAAATAATGGACTTCAACCAGCATCCGATATTTGATCAATGCAAATTCAGAAAAGTAGGCGCTTAATTCCTGCGTCTTATTTTGGTAGCGGCCGTCGATCGGCGATATGGCGGTTAACATTTTCTTAGGGGGGGAACTTGGATTGGGGGAACAGAGACTGGAGGGGTTCGTTGCTCTCTTCCCTGCCTCAAACCCCTCTCGACGGATTGGAAAATAGTATATAATAGAGATGCTAATGGTATGTTTCCTGTTTCTCTCCTATATTTCTGACTTGTTATAGACCTTAACCTTAAAATCAAAATTTATAACTTACGAAATAAAAGAAATATGTTTCGCTTAATGTTTACTTCACAAGCACTTGAATCAGACTAGTAATAAAATCAAAAACAAAGAAACAAAATCTTCTCCATGAATTGGGCGTCATCTCCGGCGCCATCCATCAACGTCGATTTGCGGGTTCGCATGTAAGGCAGGCCCATGGCGTAAAGGCCCGGTGCATCGACGATTCCCCCTTCGTGCCGCAATCGGCCTTTGCGATCCAACACGGGCACCTGCAGCCAGGCATAGTCAGGCTTGTATCCCGTCGCCCACAGCACAGTGTTGATGGAGCCCGCCGTCAGATCGATTTCCGTTGTCGGGCTATCCGGAACCGCCGTCGGGGCGAACCGCTCCGGCGCACCAACCTCGCTAGTTTTTTTTATTTAATAACTATAAAAGGAAGCTACATCTTCTGAGGCTGTTTTACGTATGCTTGGGATGTGTGACATAAATTTACTTTATTTTTCGGATATTCACCAATGTTGCCTTATCTTTAGTTTTGCACCAGCTACTACCAATACTACCAGCTACATGACTATAAAAGGAAGCTACATCTTGTTATGCTGCTGAAATATGCTGAAATAGATGCAAATAAGCATCTATTTGATGCATCTAATGATATTAACATTTCGTGTTTTAGACTTTCCGTAAAGTTGTCAGAATCTGAACTTGACGATTTTGCAACGGTTAGTGAACCGGGCCTCTTGGACGACGTGTTCAAGTTTCCCGATTTTGATGGTGCGGATATTGAAGCCTCGAACTCCAGAGAGGCTGTTCAAACGACTCCTAATGAGCCAATGCTTCCACTCAGCGTGGACTCCGAAAATGCTGAGATGATCTCGGAAGCTGAAATAGGAACCTCCTCTTTACCAGAGGAGCCCGTGACGCTAGTGGGTGTTGATGATACAAGAAGTTTCAAAGGCGAAGGTATCGAAAACTATGAGAAAGCCATTTAGCCCCCCCCCAAAAAAAAAGAATATACAAATTTCATTTTAAGTATTCATCTGCGGAGAGGATAAATCAAAACATGCATTGATTCAAAATCGGTTAGAAATTAAATTAAATAAAAACAAGTGTTTTTTAACTTAAAGTAAGGAGTGACATTAAAACATAAAACGAACAGAAATTACTTCAAAATCAAAGGGGCTGCTTCCTCATCAACGCCCCACTCTTCACGCTAAAGTCCGACTCTTTCTCTTAACTCTATTTTTAAAGATCAACAAATTTTGGCTGTATTTGTACAATTTAAGCTAAAAAAACGAAAGCAGGAAGAAAACAAAGGCTAAAAAACTAAATATTACAGAACACCATTTATCCCCAAGCTTTCCCTTATTTTTATAATCATAAATATGCTACAAGGGCAGAAAATACTACAGACAAGAAAATGATTTGAAAACCCTGCTTCAGCTTAAATTTGGTCCCGAGGATTGTATCCTCTGTTGCTTCAGGAAGTCAGTCATATAGAGCCCGTTTTTATAATGAAGATCCGAGATGCTAGCTTTATCTTTAGTAATAGGATTAGCTGCTTGAATTCTTTCGGATACCTTTCGTTCTGATTTTTATGTTCATTAAACCAAACATCTACGGTTTTAGCTTTTGCTCCTCGAAACGAATTATTTTCTTCCACTATCAAATTTTATGAGCTGAGCAAATAATTTCATAGCATTTCTTGATCTCAGTTAAACTTATCCTCCTCATACGATTATGCATTTATGTTTTTATTTATTTGTTAGTGTTCATATTTTTGTAATAAATATTTTGAATATTTTTTATCTAGAATAAAATGGCTATCTCAGAATTTTGATGCGATGACTTTGGGAAAATAAATAGCGTGGGAGGGGGCCTAGGTGCCCTCCAATTTTTTCGTCACTTAAAACATTCTAGGACCACTGGGTCGGTACGACCACCCCTGGAAAAAAAAATAAACACGCATCCGCGATTTGCCTTCTTCTACAATAGGGTTTTCTGATACGCTGAATCTGATGGTGTGATTTTTGTTAAGATTCTTTGACTTCTAGGGGTGTTTTCCCTATTTTCTAAAATAAGGCAAATTTTCAGTGACAAGGCACTTCCCTGCTTTACTCCTTTCTTAACTATAGAAGGTCTCGAAAGACACGACCCACGTACTCTTAATATTGCACTAGTTTCAAAATACATACTCTTAATATTGCACTAGTTTCAAAATACATATTTACAACCAAACGAATAAAACAAGAAGGCAGCCTCACATCATCTAGGCCTTTTTTAAGCAGAACTCTATTAACATTATCAAACGCTTTTTTTTAAGTCCAAAAACGCAACACATAATTTATTTTCTCCTGATCCACACTTTTCAATTTTGATGATTATTCGTTTTTGACCCCCTTTGATCTTAATACTCTTGCACTTACAATTAGTTGCAACTGAAGCAGTGGTTGGAGTTGTTTAGTAGTAGAAAAGTAGCAGTGGTAGTAATAGCATGCTCATACTACCTTTTGGTCAACAGATCTTCTCCTTTAAGCATTCTCTGGAAGTTCCAACTTAAGACCAAAATCATTTTGCATGCACATAGCGTGTTTTAATTTAGTTCAAATTTCCCCTCAATATTCTGTCAAATTTTCACCTTCATACAAGTAGCCCGTCGGCGAAAGATACTGCAACAGTTCACTTGATCCAAGCACCGTAAATTTTGTTATACTCCTTATGCAGTAGTTTGCTTTCAAGTACAATATGCTGACAGAAGGAAAAAACCCATTTATTCCACAGGGACTTTCAGTGATAACAGAATTGAAAATAGCTATCTAAGCCCTCCTAGAGTATTTCTTGGTAGTATATTGCTGTTTTACTTTTCTATTCTTTTTATTGCCTGGGGTGATTTTCGTGTGGATAGAGATATTAAATAGCCCCCAATTTGTTCCAAGCCTTACTTTCAGTTGAAAAAACTTTTCCTACTTATTTTTTCATTGTCTTTTTTTAATAATGCTAGAAAATCCTGCAGCCCCCTTCATTGAAATTCTCTTCCCCCTATGACAAATTTCTCCATGGAAATATCCTCCAATGTAACCCTCCCTAAACTTCCTCCCCCCTACAAAAAAAACAAAAAAAAATCCCCTGAAAACGTCTGCACACTTCCCAATAACCATTATTATATGTAAACACTGGTCAAAGTTTGCAACTTGTAGCCCCTCCTACGGGGACTGTGATGCCCAGATATTCAAGAAAGTTTAGAGTTTCAGGACAGCCGACCTTTGGCCCGAAGCCTCCACCCCCCCATCAGACGTCCATGCACCACAAGGAGCAAAGCGTTACTCGTTTTTATTAAAAAGGAAACAACTAAAATAAAAAAAAAATAACTGTCAAGCAATAGCTTTATACACAATCTGAAAGCCTTTAGCGGTTTTTCTCGATAACATCAGATTGATTCTTCAATCAGAATGGTTTTCTTATTCGTATTTGGCGATTATATTTCTGTTTGGTCCGCTTAGCCGGGTCGCTCCTTATTACACAGTTCGTTACCACGAACTGTTTGAACACAGTTCAAAGTTTATAACTTGCAGCCCCTCGCACGGGGATGGCAGGGGAGTAAGTCGTCCCTAAAGACATAGTTATTAGGTTTTTCGACTATGGTGAATAAAATGGCTATCTCAGAACTTTGATCCGATGACTTTTGGAAAAAAGTGAGCGTGGGAGGGGGCCTAGGTGCCCTCCAATTTTCGGTCACATAAAAAGGGCACTAGAACTTATAATTTTCGTTAAAATAAGCCGGCGTATACGGCTCGCGCTCCTGCCACATCACCGCGCCGATGGCGCGCGTGGTGTCCAGAAGATACCAAGGCGTCGAAGAACCGGCCTGCATGTTGGAGACGAGTTGCGTCACGCCCGCCGCGTCGATCACCGGGTGTTCGGGGTCGAAGAACGGCTGGCCGTCGTAGCAATCCGCCGCAAAGCCGCTCGCGAGAAGCTGGAACACCAGTTCGTCGGGATGCGCGGCGGCGTTGCGCCCCATCTCCGCGATCAGCGGCGCATAGACGCCGATCTTGTCGTCAATAATTGAGAAGTACGAGAATAATACTGCTGCGGTTAAGAAAGGAATGAGGTTAGCAGCTGGTTTTATATTAATTCAGGAGTTAAGCAGAGTTGTTTTCTATCCCCCTTTAAATGGATCGTTTTGATGGACTTTGTCTTAAGGAGCACAGGAAAGGCAATGGGAGACCACAGAATCAAATGGGGAGGAAAATATCTCCTGGACTTAGATTATGCTGATGATTTAAGTATCCTAGATGAAAGTGTGAGCAAAATGTATGAACTTCAGGAGGTTTTGTTCAGCTCGTGACGACTTTTAACGCTGGCGGAAAGGAACCTAACTAATTGAGAGGCCGCATTCCATTGGTGCTTCTGACCCAGCCAGAGTAAAAAAAAACTGGGTAGGAGGGGTGTTGATTCCAGGCTGCAATTCCACACATGACCTGGCTGTGGTTCAGCTCTAAGGATATGTTGTAAAAACGAAGTACTAGCTGGAGGATATCTCTGCATGTTCTTGGTCTTTTGTCGTAGAAATATTTCTTTCCTAAATTCATTCACGTCGTCACAGTCTTGTTTTACATTGAGTGGGCCTCCAAAGGTAGTCCGCAAAAAGGCCAGCTTTTAAATTTTTTTCAATCGGCTTGAAACTTGTTTCCTTAAGTCTTTGGGCCATGAAGCCCCAACGCACAAAAAAAAAATCAAGGAAGGTATGGTTCTCCTGAAAATAGGTCCAGAATTTAGTTTTATTTTGATTGGCTTGACACTTGTATCGCGAAGCTCTTAAGTCAAGGAGACCCCAACCAGGCAAAAAAAAATGAAAAATAATATTGGTTAGTTTGAAAACGGGGCCCTAAAAAAATTCAATGTCGCCTTGGAAATCATGCTGCAGCAGTTCGATGGCAAAGCCTTCGGGATCATGCAGATGCGCCATGTAACCAATATCGCGAAACTGATGCGGCGCAGAGACCTCCACGCCCTTCTGCCGCAGCTGCTCGCAAGCGATGTCCAGGTTGGGCAGGCAAATGCCGATTTTCCAATAGCGCTCGTCCCGTGAGTGCTGAACCAGGCGGCCGCCCGGCTGCAGGATCACATCCGCATCCTGCCCTGCATAGCCAGCACGCCAGGTCCCGTTATCGGTCCGTGCTTAGTTCGCGAGACGGCATTACTCAGTCACGAGGGGTCGGGCCTTGGTCTTTCTTTGGTGAAAAGGTTTATTGAGCTGCATGGCGGAACGATCGATCTGGAAAGCCGGGTTGATCAGGGAACTTCCGTTGATCTTAGATTTCCCCAGAATCGTTCACTCTGACGCTGTTTTAGTGTCTATAAGACTGATGTCTCTTTAATTGTATTAAAATCCTAATGGTCATGAATGGCGTTAACCTATAGGGTGTACTTCGCTCCTCAAAGTTATCAATGACCTAATGAAATCTGAACTTCGCTTGCCGGACTCGATGGCGATTTCGAGCTTCGGAGGCACTCCGAAGGAGCTGCTCTCTCTATTGATCGGGATGAGCCGGTCGAAGTTCGTGGTCTTCACGACGAGCGGACTCGATCCGTTGGGAGTTCAACGAGTGGAGAGTTTCGTCGACGAAGCGCGTCACCGAGGATGGGGGGTTCTGCAGCACACGACTCCTGAGCCTGGGCGCAGGGCCGAGGTAATTCGGTCGTGACGAGGCCCCGTGGCGGTGCCCGTGAGCGAAACGTAGTCCTAGTTAATCTCCAGTTTTTTTGGTCACTTAAAAGAGGCCCTAGAACTTTTCATTTCCGTTAGAATGAGTCCTTTCCCAAAGTTCTAGACCCAATAGATTGATACAATCACCCCTGGAAAAAAACACGCATCCGTGATCTATCTTCTGGCAAAAAATACAAAATTTCACATTTTTTCAGCTATGAGCTTAAAATCCCTACATCGAACTCTCTGGTACATTGAATCTGATGGTGAGATTTTTATTAATATTCTATGATTTTAGGGGGTATTTCTCCTTTTTTTAAAAAAAACTAGTTTTTGTTTTATTTAATACGGACAAAAAGCATTGTCAAACTTAGCCAATTAGTGTATCTTCTTGACTAAACGTGACAACACTGATGATCAGACCTAAGATCGATCCAGGAAATGTAAATGTTCTTATTTGGATCTGCTTTGCATTTTACCAATAGTGTATATTACAGTGTTTTATTCTATTTACTCATTCAATATATTACTGGTTAAATTGCGTCCATATTCATAATAAGGTAAAGGTTAAGAGTACGGCATTAGACTTTACAGTCCCTCTTTCATGCCGAGTTCGTTCATCACCGTCGTCAGGCTCTCCTGACCGGCAATGACACCACGCGACGCACCCATGCGCTCGGCTAGTGCCAATCGCCTCGGGTTGATGTCGGAGACGACGACATGGCGCGCACCCACATGCCGGCAGATAGCCGCCGCCATGAGGCCAATCGGCCCGGCGCCGGTGATCAGCACATCTTCCCCGGCGAGATCGAATCCAAGCGCCGTGTGCACCGCATTGCCGAAGGGATCGAGGATCGAGGCGTGGTCGTCGGAAATCGTAAGACAAGAGGGGGCCAGATAAAGAGCAAAAAAATATGCGACTGTAAAGCCTGTATCCTCCTATCAAACAGTTCGTGGTAACGAACTGTAGTAAAGAGCAGCCCGGCTCAATAGTAATCGACTCTCTAAAAAATGGAATTTCGATACCAATAGTTATATCAAAAATCGAATTTTTACGGTGATTCTAAATACATAATATTCATCAAGTTTAGTTTTACCTATCAAAAGTTACGAGCCTGAGAAAATTTGCTTATTTTAGAAAATAGGGGGAAACACCCCCTGAAACTGGCAAAGCGGTGGTGAATCATCCCCAGTTGGATGGTCTATTGTTCACCGGAAGCAGTCGAGCCGGCATTGCAATCAACAAGGCATTGGCCGATCAACCGCAAAAGATAGTTGCACTCGAAATGGGAGGCAATAACCCACTTATTGTTCATCAATGTGGTGACCTGAAAGCGGCGGCATACCAAACGATCCTGTCGGCCTTTATCACTTCCGGACAACGCTGCACATGTGCGCGCCGCTTGATCATGATCGATGGACCACAGACCGATGCGTTTCTTGGTTTGGCCATCATTTAAGGAGGCAAAGGCTAAGATTTAGGTTAAGATTTAGGTTAAGATTTAGGTTAAGATTTAGGTTAAGATTTAGGTTAAGATTTAGGTTAAGAGCAAAACGGCTCAAACTTGACCTTAAGCTCGCCCTTTTTACCGCTTTCAAGTTGATTCAAGATCTTTTTTAGTTTAGAGTTTTATTAACGCCCGCCCCTCAACTAACAATTAATGAACGATCAAAATTTTCTGGCTCCACGATTTGTTTCCCTGTAAAACTCGAAGCCAATATGTTGTATTAATTATTAATATTGGGAATGAATCGAAACCTCCTACCCCCAGTTTAACAGACGATGCGACATTTCTGCCTTTAATAGCCTAAAAATAACAGACATTTCTAAGTAAAAGTGACTCTTTAAAAACTTGTACAATACTACGAATATTTAATAGAACTATTTAATTAAATATTTAATAGTACAACAAATGCTGTCAAAAGGACTCGCAGTTTTCAAACATTAAATCAAAGTCCTTGCTTCCTTGCTTTCATAAGCGTTTCTAATTTTATCAGAATTTCTCTGTGTAATTATTCTAAGTTGCCATATAATAAAAAGGTCAAATGATTGAACTTGATCGATCCTTCTATTTAAAAAATGTACATTTGACCTTCAATAACTAGTGAATATTTTATCCTAATATTTATTTTTCGAAGTATTTTTGTTCACTTACAAAATTAAAATTTATTAAGTTGTTTTGAATTTAGCCTTTAAAAAACTGTAAAAAGAAGCTAATCGGTTTAGCCTTTGGGAATGCAATATAAATACGTATCTCTCATAGTCAAATATCCACTGCCTCTCCGGGCGCGCGACCACAGGGGCTTCATCGCGTTGAGGCGCACGACCTCGATGCCCTCCTCGGACTCCTCCTTCTCCTCGTCGGAGACGTCCGGCAGGTGGGCGGCGGCCATCTCGATCGGGTACTCGACGAAGTCGGAGTACTTGCGCACCAGCCCCTGCAGCAGGCGCGGCTCGGTGAACGTCTGCGAGTCCGGGTCCTCGGGGTCGAGGGGCTTGAGCTCGAGCGTGATCGACGTCCCGCGCGCGCCGCCCTCGATCTCCTCGAGCGTGTACTCGCCGTCCTGTCAGTCTGGTCAGTCGGTCTGTCCAGTCTGTCTGTCAGTCTTGTTTGTCTGTCGGTTAGTCTTGTTTTTCTGTCTGTCAGATCTGTTTGTCTATGTCGTCTTTCTGTCTGTTTTTTTTCTCTATGTGTTTGTCTTGTGTGTCTGTCTTTCTGGTATATCTCTCTGTCTGCTAAGTCAGTTTGTCTATCTGTTTGTCTTGTCTGTCTTGTCTGTTTGTGTGTCTGGTCTGTCTGTCTCTTTGTCTGTTTTGTCTGTTTGTCTGCCTTGTCTGTCTTTGTTGATAACAGGGAACGATCTGCGGGATTTCGAGAAAGACAGATTTTCCGTCGTTGAGCATCTGAACGCTACGGATGCTCACGCGGTCGTGCCCAATCATCAGTGGGTTTTTGACCGAGAATTCAATGGACCCGTAACGTTTGGAGTGTTCGTAGTTCCACTGCTGCGCAAAATAGCGATCGACTTTGCGGCACGTTTCGGGATCGAGCGGTTCGGTGAAGTCAATTCTTAGCCCGTTGGAATGCACCTGAAATCCAATCGGCTGATACAGCTTGCGTCCCGTGAGCAGGGCGAGGCATTGCGGTTCCGGTGCGCTGCCGACGGACAGGCCGGTCTGGGCGGTGATCCAACTGCTGAACTGCCCGACGCGGATTGAGCCGAAGACGTCGCCGTAGTCGCTGTTGGTATTGCCGTCGACGGACGCGCCCAGGGAATGGACGCCGACGAGATAGGTCGAGCCGCCGGAGTCGATGAACGTGCCGCCGCCGGAGTCGCCGGGTGCGATGCTGGCTTCGAGCCCGATCGGCGTGCTGGAGCCGAAGAGCGATTCGCTCGGGTCGCCGGGGCAAGTATGTCGGCGCCTTCGCGGCGATGAGCTTGGCAGATGTTCCGAAGAACGTCCGCAACTACCTCGGCTTGGCGTTACTCCCGCACGGCGGTGTCGCCGTCGGACTCATTCTGCTGGTGCAAAATGATCCACGTCTGACGAGCATTGCGGGCACGGTGACTACCGTGGGTCTCGCGGCGCTGGCCGTCAATCAACTGCTTGGCCCCAGCGGCACGCGTTTCTCCCTGACGCAAGCGGGCGAAGCCGGAAAAGACCAACCTCGGTTGCTCGACTTCCTGAAAGTAACAAAGTTGAAGAATTAAAAAAAAGTTTGAAAGCTTATATTTGGCAAAAAAACGAAAAAATTTCCTTACTTTTCTGGCATTTTATTTATGCATGAAGTTTTACACATTGATTGAGAGTTTATCTCCTAGCCCTACAAGCTGATAATAATTACTAGCTACAAATAACAATACTAATCTGTACTAGAATTCCCAAAATTTAGCAGTTTTGTTCTCAGCAAGGCTGGAAGACAATACGTGTGCATCCCTTCAGTGTTTACGAACTGCAATAATACATTGCATACATTTTTAATAAACGTTGTGTGAAATGCACGATTTTGCGATGAGTCTAGAGCTTTATTTTGCACCAGAAGGGCGTTATTCCTTTGCCATTTACTAGTCCTAGATCTATTCATTCATTGGTTCGGATAAATGACATAATTTAGGATTTTTTTTAAGATAATTATTTAAACTTGCTCGAAAAAGCGAAGAAATTTCCAGTTATTTAATGTTTTTAATGCCTTTTCATTGTATTTTTTAATAAAAAATTCTTAGCCAAGTTTTAGAATATAAGTAGGTTGGCCTTGTTTATCGATCAGATAAAACGCTGGCCAAAACCGGTTATTCAGCGCACGCCAGTAGGTGAAATCATTATCGATCATAACCGGATGTTGCAGATTGAATTCCCGAACTTTCTCGCGCACGTTCGCCAGCACTTTTTCATGCTCAAATTCCGGCGTGTGAATACCGATGATCTGAAAGGCTTCATCCTCAAGGCGTTTCTCCATCGCGTTCAGCCAGGGAAACGATCGATAGCAGTTCCAGCAACCGTAGGTCCAGAAGTCGATCAGTACGACCTTTCGATGGGTTGCCTTCAACACTTGATGAGGATGCTAAACTTGACACGCTTCCTGTACCGACCCCTGATGTTAAGGCGTGTGACTCATTTGTGAAACCTGCTTAAATAATTCAAGTCAACATTTTACAAATGTAAGACAAACTACTAAAACTCCCACAGGAACAGGAAGATGGGAGGGAAACTATCCGTCCATGAGTCTGTCTGCATCATTGTCTATGTCGGTAATTACTAGCCAATCAACAGTCTTCAGCTCTGAAAAGGATGGTCTGACACCAGATACTGATGACTGTATCAATTAATCTTTTTTTCATAAAATTTTAAATCAGAAATCGAAAATACAGAGCAAAATAGCCTGAAAATGGTGAAATCTTTCTTTTTTTCGTACATTTTTGAATCAGAAATAAAAAGTACAGAGCGAAATGACCTGAAAATGGGGGAAATTTTCTTTTTTTTCATATACTTTTGAATCAGAAATCGGAAAGACTGATCGAAATGACATGAAAATGGGGGAATCCTACTGTAAACTAAACGTTCTTATCACATGGTCTCTGTATTTATTTTGTTCGATGCCGATGGACGTCGCGTTGCCGCCGCGCGCGTGCCACGCGCGATCCTTGTCGCGGACCATCTGCACGATCGACCCGTCGAAATCGACGATGTAGTGGGCGCTGACCTCCGAGCGCGGGTTCTTGAACCAGTGCTGGGCGCTGCTCGCCGAGCCCTCGATGGTGTGCAGGACGACCTTGTTGATGCGGCGCGTGCCGCGGATCGTGCGGTAGTTCGCGGGGTGGGCCGGGTTGAAGGTCATGGCCGGCTTGGTCTGGGCCTCGGCCGGGGGCGTCATACAATACCCTGCCAATGCTGCTAGTCAGCAAAACCGGATAGTAAGCGTCAGGTATTGGGCTCTCAGCCATGATGACAAATGCACATTGTCCTAAGTAGCCGAAGTTAAGCAGCAGAAGTTACGGGGTCTTACTTTGATTTCTTCACATTGCAATTTTATTGTTCACAATGAAACATAAATACTATTTTTGCCATTTCAAAATTAACGTTTAGGATCTAGTAAATATTTTGGTTTTTTATTTAGGAATATAAATGAAAGAATAAATGTCTCTCGGCTAAATTTTAGTTTTAGCGGACATAAAACTCAAGCCTAAAAACTACATAATGGTCCATAATGCTATCACAACCAAATAGGCTATTCTTTTTTTACTTAACCTGCTAATAATCGTCACAATATGTTTGCCATTTTCTCTTTGAACGCGGTTGTCATCATGATCTAGACGAAACATCGACAGTCATGCTCTTGAAATTCCCCCAACAATGATCGAGGGTTTTATCTTCTGGGGGCCCCTTACTTCAAATTGATGATTAAAGGTTACAGAGAAAAAACATTTAATAGTTTTTTAGAGTATTAATATGTGAGGTGAGCATAGGAATCTGCTTATTAATAGATTCAGCACCAAACCTTATTAATTAAAACCTTATATTACCACTGCCATTTAAGATACACAAAATGCTGACGTTATTTTTTGTTAATTTTTTAATTAATTTATCTTCATTAATTTTTATAGTTCTTTTTATTATTTTTCTGAATGTAATGCTTCTGAAGATTCCTACAAAAAATTCAATAAGTTTAAATCGAATTAAAACCCAAGGAAAAACAAAATAAGAAAGAAGAATGAGAGCTAGTGCTTGATAAAGGTAATAGTAAAACTAAAAAGAGTAAGATTCTGTATGCAGTGCGTGACCATGCCGCAATGCACTCTCAAAAAATTGGTAATGCATTGCGTTCAATTGATACATGGTACCCAGATTATAACTCAGAAGAGCAAAGCGCTGGCGCGATTGCTATTGAACCTTATGGTGCGGTGACTAATTTGGGTAAGGCATTCCGCCCACCAAAAGACAGCCAAGATTTTTATAGTTTCTTTGATAAGTGGGCACGAGGTGAAGAACTACAACGAGACATTTGAACTTTCTTTTACCTGGAATCAATTGCAAGATATCAGCTAAGCCCAAGAAGATTTGGTAGATATTAAACAACAAAACTCGGTGTTTGAAGCAAATTTTTGACATAACCAGGCATTGAACCAAATGTAAACAAACCAAAATTTTTATCATTATTGGAGAATGCCCGAAATTTTTAATTTGTATGGGAAAAATAGTATATGGAAACCATGAATCCGTCGATTGTGTCTCTTTGGTCAAATTCACAGTGTAAATTATGTATCCCGCCCAGAGTGATTCATTCAATTACAGCTTAGCACTATAATGCCCTATGAACTGTCTGATAAAACTTATTGGGCTAATGCCCTATTTTTTAATTAACCCTGTAGCAAACTAGAATTACAGTTTAGGCAGCTATCGAAGTATTATTCGTGCTGCTAAAGTGTAGTATTATAAATTGTAGAGTCCAGTTGAAATGTCCACTATTTTGGAGAATTCTCTTTTTTGGGGAAGCTCTTGGTTCCTTTACGTGTAGGCCTACGTAAAGGGCTGAAATACCCATACAGGTGTCTTCTTTCATGAGCAGGGTGACGCCAACCAGAACCAGGAAGCTCAGGGCCAACATTTTGATGGTGGGATGACGGTCGACAAACTCGCCGATACTCTTGGCGGCAAGCATCATCACGGCAACGGAGATCACGATGGCCAATACCATCACGCTAATGTACTTGGCCAAACCAACGGCGGTGATCACAGAATCAAGGGAGAAGACGATGTCGATAATGGCGATTTGGGCCATGATCGCGCCCATGCTTGCTGCACCACCTTTCACTCGGTCACTGCCTTCACCTTCAAAACTTTGGTAATAGCTACGTATGTTGGAAAAATGAAGATATTAGACTATTTTATGATTGCACGCGGTAAAGAATGTGGTGTTGCCAAAGCAGCCAATCAACGGCAAGAGTTGCCCAAACGCCATCTATGTGTCTAATGAAAATTGAAGATATACTTCAGGAATCATCCCACGCTTGAAAAGGTAATTTGAGCTTAGAGGCCTGTGATTTCATTAAATGATCTGAAAATTGAGAGGGGGGATACAAGGCTTTTGTGGCTAGCTTCTAAAATCGAGCCATGACAAAATCTCAACTGGCCGTTGTGGTCTTTGTGGCGCCAAATTTCAGGGTCTTCCTTTATGCTGAGTTCTGGTGAACTCAACGGCCAACAAGTACCAGGCTCAGGCTATCGCGGCGGACACGGCCCGCTAGAAAATGCCACCATCGAGCTGGTACCGGAGCCCGCTCAACAAACGCACCCGGTGCTGGCCGGTTTAGAAGATGGGTTTCGCATCACCGATGAGCTCTATCTAAAAACCAAAGACTACGAAAACGACGTACTGCCGATACTGCGCGGTAACTACGAATTTTGGCGAGGGCGAGGGAGGCGAGCCCGTGCAAGGCCGCCCAGGTCACGTGGGCGATCAGCTCGGGGTCGCCTTCGCGCCCACCCCGCTCGACGACCGCGCGGACCGGCGCCGAGCAGGCTTCCCACGCACGCTGCTGGGCGGCCCGGGTCGACTCGGACACGTAGTCCTGGCGCAGCGCGAACATGATCCGGAACGCCTCGGGGTTCTCGAAGGCGAAGCGGAGATAGGCCGTGCCGAAATGCGGCGTGCCGTGGTCGTCGGGGTAGGCGCGGAAAAAGGCGCTAAATTTTAAGTTTTATCCCAATTCCTTAAGAATGACCACTGAATCCGAATGGCCGTAGAATAAATAGAAATTACTAAAAATACTATAGCAAAAAGAGCGAGGTATTTATCTCCTCCTAAATACCTCGCTCTTTATGCTAAAGTATTTTTAGAACCCCTCATATGCGTAATAATCTCAGTTTGTTTTCAGTTTTAATGCTACTCCTAACTTTCAATTGAAAAAACTTTTCCATGTTTATTTTTTCATTGTTTTTTTTTTTTATAGTAATTTTAGAAAATCTCTGATTTATGCGAACAATTTGGCATTGAGTTTCCACTATTTGCATTCAGTCATTGCCGAGACGTGATCGCGGAGGTTAGCAAGGCTGGTGGATTTGGGGTACTTGGGGCTGCCGGTCACACTCCGGAGAGTCTTGAAATTGAGCTCAGCTGGATCGATGAACATGTTGACGGCAAACCCTACGGTGTAGACATCATCGTACCCAACAGCATGGACAACAAAGATGGACCAAAGCTCACCCCAGAGGAAATTGAGGCGCGCATTCCTCCCGAGCATAAGGCTGATATAAAAATCATAGTTATGAAGCTGCTTAAGGTAAAATTAACTGCTAAGATGACCGGAAAATAGAACAAACAAATTATTGCTTATATAGGCCATTATTTTATAAGCCATAACGGCCATAACTTTAGCGCAAAGAGCGATGTATTGACAAGGGGGCGAACTTTCTCAAATGCATAATATGAGGGGGTTAACCACCTCGTCAATACCTCACTCTTTACGCTAAAGTTCGAAATTTATTCCAATTCTTTTAGAATGGATATCCCAGAGTCCCGTTCTTAGATTGACGTCTAATTTTGCGGCTCAGAATTCTCCTGATCCGACTCGATTTCAACCGAATCAGCCTCTGGAACTTCCGGGCTGTCCTGATCTTCGGTGCTGTCTTGTTCTTCCGAGCTGTCCTGGGGAAGAACTTCTTCCAGAATTTTGGTCACCGCGATTGAATTCTTAACCCCTTGATCCAGTACAAACCGGATTTTCGGAACATAGCGAGTGTCGATCCGCTCGTTGATTTTCTGTTGCAAGAATCCTGCAGAGTTCTGAAGCCCCTTCAGGCAGAGTTTTAGCAGTGACATTGTTGTTGTTGTTGTTGTGGTATTGGTAGTAGTTCATCAAAACGATTGTTATGTCCTCCGACAAGAAATCCTCCATGGAAGGAAACAATGGCAACAAAGAGGTGTGAAAAAATGTTTGTTCTCCTCCATGATGATGATGGCTTGCTAGTACAATTCGTTGTTGGTTTTGTACTAGTAACACCACGAGATGATGATGGTAATGATGATGATGACGACGACAGTGCTGTTGGTTGTTGCATGCTTACGTGATCGCCTTATCACTACACCAGTCTCTTTAACATGGTCAGCCATCGTAAGGGGCACACAAAACGATTTTTAAAGATCAAATATTCTTAAGGGGAAGAAATTCATAGAAGAACAAGCAATTGAATCTCAAAATTACTATTCCTTGACATACCCCCTTTCCCTCCTCCTGCTCGTAAAAGCTAGAGCTTGGCCAAATTTATTTAACGCTCTCACTCTTTGTAATAGAAGCTTTTATTAACTGATTGTTTTATAATAACCAATTACAAATGCATTTGCTGAAAAAGGTCCAATAACTTTGCTTTTGGAAAGGGAGTGGCTTAGCCATGCTTCGATTTAAACTGAGATTAAATAAAAAAACAAGTTTTTTTAACTGAAAGTAAGGAGCGACATTAAAACTTAAACGAACAGAAATTACTCCGTGTATGAAAGGGACTGTTCCCTCCTCAACACCCCGCTATTTACAGTTGACTCTTTCTCTCAACTCTACTTAATAAAACAGTAAACAACTGATACGCTGAATGCGATGGTGTGATTTTTGTTAAGATCCTATGACTTTTAGGGGGTGTTTCACCCTATTTTCCAAAACGGAGGCAATATCTAGCCAGAATACTAGGCTACACGCTGTTTCTTGCAATTTGTAGTCATGACAGCAAAAGTGTTCTTTTGCTGTCATTTCTATTATTAAACCTGTGGATACAATTCGTTCCCAGCAATCGAAAGCAAATTGATGTTTTTCAGTATATCATTAGTTTTTAAGATTCTCAAGTTTTCTTCAAATTTTTCGTTTTTTTTCAGGCTTCTTTTCCAGCCAACAGAAATACTTTGATATTTACAAACCAACAATACGAGCAGAAAAAAGGCAAATATGGAAGCGGTAGAGGAGTTTGATCTGGTATTCCCGCTGGATCTGGGTAGCCGAGGCAGTTGTACAGTTGGGGGTAACATTTCCACCAACGCCGGTGGAAATCGTGTCATTCGATTTGGTATGACCCGGGATATGGTGCTAGGTCTCGAGGCGGTGCTTGCAGACGGTACCGTGGTTTCGTCGATGAATCAGATGATCAAAAACAACGCAGGCTATGACTTAAAGCAATTGTTTATTGGCTCCGAAGGTACGTTAGGGATTGTGACGAGAGCAGTTTTGCGCTCAATGCAACAGCACAAACACTCTTTAAACCCTCCCTGGATGTCTTTATTTTCCTTAAATCTTTCCTTACGACATCTTCTTCCCCCAAAGCACGGTTATCCTCCATCCCAATCTAGTCAACGCCTCTCTCTTTAAACCCTGCCAGGAAGTTTTTATTTCTCTTAAATCTTTCCGTACGACACCCTCCCATTCCAGCACACGGTCCTCCTTCACCCCAATCTAATCAAAACCTCCCTCTTTTTACGCCTCCCCTGGAAGTTATTGTTTACCTTAAATCTCTCCTTGCTATCACAGTAATTGTCAAAATAGTCGTAACCTAGTTGCCTGTTTCCACTGTTGCAAGTTGTCATAATTTCAGTCGAAGTCGCAGTTACAGTTTCTACATTAGTAACCCTGAAAATTTCAGGATATTACTGTTAGCCATTTCTTAGGTATTGCAGATAAGCCCATTTAATAGCCTGACACCCAGGAATTTCACCTTAATACCTATAGCATTCTTAGATCTACCTAGGATCGGACATACCCCTTTTTCCAACATCAAAAACAGTATCCTAGAAGCATAGCACTAATTGTATTGCAATTATGAGTCTGTAAGTTTTTCAAATATGCTATATAAGTGTTTTTGAACTGGAAGTAAAGAGCAACATTGCAACTTAAAACGAACAGAAATTATTTCGTTTTACAGATTTTGAACTAAATCCAAAGACAGCATGCGCTTCCAGGTTGTCAAAGCAGTATATCTTCAGTATTTCAAAAAACAGTTTGTGACGGAATTAAATAGAAACATTCAGACAATATTGAGGAGGATTTTGAACTTCCAGGCACTCTGAGCATCCTGGTTGTCTCTAATGCCGTCAAGATTTTCAAAGGTTAAAGCATTTTTTCAGCTTCCTAAAATAACATTTGGCAACAGTTCTTAGTGACAAATTTATTTCTGCGAAATAGCACAGAATTATAATGAGAAATTTCTATTGAATTTCTCCAACAAAACGTTGTTAAAGAAAATCACTGATTGTTTTGGATAAAAAATTCAAAAACTGTTGTAGCTTAAAATAAAAAGAACAAATTTTCAATTATGGACAACCTATGGGTTTTACAGTTTTAGTTTAATATTTATGTTTTATCTGAGTTCGTGACGCTCGATGTAGTCGAGGGCGTTGGTCCGCGCCTCGTCGATCTGCTGCTGCGAAAGTGGTCCGTTCACGGGGAGCTTCCTTGCTGCTTTGATGACACGAGCGTCCTGCTCGATGGCTTCGAGAGCCTTGTCTTGTGTGCGGGTGATCTCGCGGTCGATCGCCTCGGCCGAGTTGCGTACCGGCCGCGGCGCGTACGTCCTCTTGCGCGGCGCGTGGTTCTCCTTGCGTTCCGGAGTGCCGCCGGACGGCGGGGTACGATGATCGCCGGTGGACGGTGATGGCGATTTCGCGCCGGGCGGTGTCGGCGTCGTCGACCATGTCGAGGATGGGTAGGCGGTAGATGGTGATGACGTCGGGTAGGTGCCCGCTGTATTCGAAGCGTTCGGTCAGGGCAACACCCTCGTAGAGGCCGAGGATGTCCTCGGTGGGGTGTTCGTCCTCGACGAGGATGACGACGTTGTCCATGCGGTCGGTGATGTCGGGCGGAAGGGTGTCGAGTGCGTCGCCGACGGCTTCCTCGAACTCGGCGCGACTCATGTCGGTGGGGATGGTTGATCTTCTTGATCTCGCGCCACATGAGGACGTTGTATTCCCACGGCGCGGTCGGATTGGGTGTCCCCGGGAGCTTGTCGATCCCGATCACGTCCGAGGAGTAGAGGATCTGCAGGTTGTTGTGGCCCAGGTGGCTGCAACCGCTGCTCTCGAACTCGGCCTTGCCGTCGTCGTTGAACACGAAGATCGACCCGATGATCCTCCCCTTGGCCTTGGTCTCGATGGAGTCGGCGATGATCAGGCCGTTGAACTCCCGGTCGTCGCGGACGTGCACGTCGGTCCAGCCTCGGGTTTTGTTGGCCCGCTCGGTGCTCTGGCGATAGGCCTGCTTTCCGGTGTGGTATGTTATTTCGCTACGCAGTACATCAAGCGGGTGTTAAAAATTGATGATTCTCTTGATGTATTTCCGGTGCATGGTGTCGGCGGTATCCTGGGTACTTTTCTCACTGCCGTGTTTGCCGCCAAATCATTTGGTGGCCTGGGTCTGGAGTCCTCAATCAGTGAACAACTGATGACCCAGTCAATTGGGATAGTGGCGACAATCGCATGGTGTGGGCTTATCACCCGTGATTTGTCTTCTGGCAAAAAAATCGAAATTCCACATTTTTGTAGATAAGAGCTTGAAAATTTTTCTATAGGGTTCTCTGATACGCTAAATGCGATGGTGTAATTTTCGTTAAGATTCTGTGACTTTTAGGGGGGTTTTCCCCTATTTTTCAAAATAAGACAAATTTTCTCAGGCTCGTAACTTTTGATGACAAACACCAAATTTAATGAAACTTATATATTTAAAATCAGCATAAAAAATCCGATTCTTTTGATGTATATTTTAGCATCAAAATCTGTAAAATCTAATTTACTATGTAATATCGTTTTATTTGAACATTGAAATTTGGATTACGAACGTCCATATTTTGCTCATTATTTCATAGTCGTTCAAGGCCTTGTTTTCCAGCCAAACACGGATTTCGACACGGATTGTGCGGATTATCGTTCGGAGTGCCGTGTTTAACACGGGAGAATACCTTCTCAGAACCCATGTTGAAACGTGCCATTTTGGCACGTAACAATTTTGAGGAACCCGTGTCCAACACGCTTGGAACCCGTAAGATGAAAACGCTTGACATTTTTTTGCTGTTTAGATATGATTGCCACGTTACAATGATGTTGTTTTTTGATTTTGTCTTTATTGATATTGTTGCAACATATGCTCGTAATGGTAATCCTTCGGTCGCAATGTATGTGAAATATTCCTTGTCTTTCCATGCAACAACATGTTCTTCTATCTGACTTTTATCTGCAAATGTGATTAATCTGATTGCTCCTACTCCTTTTTTTGCACGTGAAAGATAAACTGTTTTTTTAACATCTATTACCCATTTTGGCAGACCTGCAATATTGCTTTAATGCGTCTCTAAAACAGATATCGTGCCCCTCAATCCCGGGTCTTGTCCAGGAATTGGCGAAACCGCTCGGACCGGGCGTTGCCGAACATCTCCGCGGGTGCCCCCTGCTCTTCAATGCGACCCTGATGCAGGAAGATCACTTCATTCGAGACGTCGCGCGCGAAGCCCATCTCATGGGTCACCACGATCATCGTGCGTCCCTCGTCCGCCAGGCCGCGCATGACCCGAAGCACCTCGCCGACCAACTCGGGGTCGAGGGCCGAGGTCGGTTCGTCGAACTCCCTCAAAAGATATCTGATCAAAATTTTAGAATAGCCATCGTGTTTAAAATAGTGGAATAACAATACCTCTGAGGATGACATAACTCCCCACAGCCTCTGAGGCAAGTGCTGTAAGTTCCATAGCTTGCCAATTGTTTCTATACGAGGTTGGTTATTGGTAAAAGGTGGCATGTTTGATCCTCAGTCTTCAGAAGCCTAAGACTATTAGCATAATTTTTTTTAGAAAATGTAGAGGGGGTGTCAAACAAAATCAAAACACATTATATGCAAGAGGGTTATGTCGTCGTTGTCTTCCTCAGCATACGATGATTCTTCTTCCGAGTCGCCATACTTCCTCTTGTTTCTCCGAGTCACTTTCTTTGAAGCTGTACGTTTCGACCTCGAAGCATTGTGTTGACATCTGACTTCGTCATCTGAAGAGACACCATGGTGTTCACCGTCATCATCATCATCGTCGTCGTCGTCCTCAGTTTGTTCAGAAAAATCTTCATCCTTGCTATCATCCTTGGTGACGTCTGAGATCTGATCATCTGCACTGTCGAACTCCTTGTTGTTATCCTTTCGATAATAAAATTTACAATAAGTATTCGACAATAAAATTCGAATGAAAATTTCCGACAAAAATAAAAATTTATGCTCTCACGAGAAACATTGCTGATGTACAATTGTTGATGAATAAATCTCTTGTCGCGATTGTTAATCACTTTTAATATGTTTAGCAGAAAAGGCCTATAATGAATGAGAGCAAATTTTTCTCACCCTTTATTGATGTACCCACAGCCACTGAAAGCTCTATAAGTACTTTGTAAATCAAGAAGCAGACCTCTAAAAAACGGCATAACTTCAATTATTGAACAACATTCTTGGCATTTGGCGCTCAGATAAAGATGCTCCCAGAAATTTCCCCGTCCATCAGAAATTATTACCTAATACCTTATGCTCGACAGACCCGATGTCTCCAAGAACACGGTGGGATAGGGCGCCGCTCGGACAAATAGGATATGGCACCGCTCGGAATGATGGGATAGGGCCCCACACGGAGTGTATACAGGGATACTACTTATATTTCTTGTTTTCTCTTTTCCGTCTTAATTTTGCGTGTGGAGTTGTTAATTGTACTGGTACCAGCCGCGCGGCCGCGCAAGCCTGGACCAAATGGCGGTATTGCTGGGATTTCCTGGCAAACTTGGCATGAGCGGCGACAAGGTATGGGATACCTACCAGCGGGGCGGCATCAGGGAGATTCGCGACTATTGCGAAACGGACGTGTTGAATACCTGGCTGGTCTACCTGCGATTTGAACACATGCGCGGCAATCTCGACGCAACCGGGCTGCAACGCGAATATGCGCTGGTGCGTGAATCACTTGCGGCTATGGAGCAGGATCATCTCAATGAATTCCTTGAACGCGGTGCTGGCGGTTTTGGCCACTCGGGCACGGCCTAGAACTACTCGATTCCCTTCAGTTCCTTGAAGCGCGTGATGTCGCCGGCAAAGCGGCTGATGATGCGCTTTTCGTCGTCGAGAAACTTCTTCAGGTTGCGCTCGTGGCGAGCGATCGTGTCCTTCGTAACCCGCAGGTCATTCGCGAGGTCTTCAGGAATCATCGCTGCGTCCGGGTCTTCGCTGTACGGGCTGTAACGAGCGGCATCCTGGCGCAGGTTCTCCATACGCCGGCTTAAATGAAGGAAGGTGCTTGATCGTTGGCTGGGATACAACTCTGATTTTGATTCTTGGATTGCCGCTGAAGATGTTCACAATACCTAATGATTTCCATGTGAAACTTATGTTTAATTTCTCTGACCCCTTCTATGATTCTAATACTACTACCACTACTAACAACTCACCACAACCAAGCTGCCTGAGACCACCGTAGCTACGCACGCTCCCCTTCCGTCCCAATTTATTCAGAACCCCCCTCTTTACACTCTTCCAAGAAGTTCCCATCTCCTTTAAGCCTTTCTTGGATGATTTTTGAGTATCTCTACTCCTTCTGTAAACTATTCTAAGGCGTAGAGGATCCATAAAGACAAATCGACATCTCTTATAATCTACAGAAGCAATAAGTCTTTCTGTAATTTTGGTCTGAGTTTGATTTTTTTCAAGATTAAGTAACCAAATATTTTATCTATTAAATAAATTGATCCTTTTACCATGAATCCTTGTAGTTTAAAATTTCCTGTTGTTTCGTTTTGCATGTAATTTAATTGCTGTTTTTAATTGAGAGTTTTTTCCTAAAAGTATTTAGGTAGCAACACCACACTGTGAATGCGGCCAGCAAGTGTCGCAATTTGAATCGTCCACGCGATAGCACAGCTGGCGGCCTTTCGGAACCAAGGAATTGCGCTGCATCCTAACCGACGGTGGCACCCTCGGGGATGCGATCCCACACCGGCGGCCTCCAAGTGCGTACGGCAGCAAATTGCTGGCGCGCGACGAAACCCTTGGTCGATAACGCCTAGGAGGCGCACCTCTGCGAGATTCTCAGTGAATAGGTTGTCACTCTACTGGATGTTGGCCCTTGTCTTGAACGAAGAGGTTCCAAGAACACACCACAGATGGATAAGCTCCCGACTGCCTCGAATGGGCCATCCACGAGAGATGCTCGTGCGGAGAGCTGTGCAGCAGAAGGTCAAACCAGAGAGCGGACGTCTGTATCGTTGTTAGAGCGGATGCGGCTGGACGATGAGAAGGTGAGCACGGCGACTCGATCCGGTCTTGCTTCGCGTCACTGATACCCTTCTCAGGACGAGTTGGCGCAGATGATGAGCAGCATGTCCGATGCTGAGGACGGTGTGAGTCGCTTGTGAAGTCAGATATGGACAATTGAAGACCAATCTCAATCAAATTCTCCAAGATACTTGAAAAAGTGGTCCATCACCGCCTTTACGACCATCTTACGTAGCATGGCCTATTAAGTGAGACACATTTTAGTTTTCGGAGAGGCCACTTTACAAGTAATGCTGCTATTCACCTTGTTCATTTCGTGAGGAAAATGTCTGGAAAAGGGCGAAACTCCCTTTACGGTTTTCTTTGATTTTAAAAAGCTTTTAAAAAGCGAATTGTCTGGAAAAGGGCGAAACTCCCCTGCCCTTGTATGAGGGCTACTACGCAAGGCGTCTAAATTGTAAGTACTACGTTATAGTTAATTTTTCCACGTCTAACATAGGTTTATTAAAATAATCAAACTTAACTCAAATATACACCTTAAAAATTTGCAATTACTGTTGTTCCAACCGATTAGAAGCTTGAAAACAACATATATCTTAATGAATAAATTCTTTTTAAAATGTTTTTCATGTTCTTTCTCAAGACCTGTATTGTTAAGACTGATTTATTCAAGACAGAGTTTGACGGAAAGACAAAGGTCGTAGTACATGAAAAAGCGATCGATGTATTTGATCGCCGTATCCTGATCGATATCAGCGACCAGCAAATCTGCATGACGGGGTTTGGCACCGCCATTACCACACACGTAGAGGTTGTATCCATTTTCAGTGGCGACCAACCCAACATCTTTACACTGAGCCTCGGCACATTCTCGCACGCATCCAGAGACAGCCATTTTTACCTTGTGTGGAGCGCGAATTCCTTTGTATCGATTCTCAACCCGAATCGCAAAGCCCACAGAATCTTGAACACCGTAACGGCTTTGTCGAAGACCTTCGCATTAGAAGATTATTTAAAGTGGCCTTTCTTTTTCAACGCAAAAGGCTATGGGCTTGTTCATCTTTTAAATTTTAGTATTATTAAATAAAATAAAAACTTTTTAATCTGAAAGTAAAGAGCAACATTAAAACTAAAAACAAACAGAAATTATTCCGTATATGAAGGGTTGCCCCCTCCTCAATACCTTGATCTTTACGCTAAAGAAGTTAGTGCTTTTAAAAAAAGCTTCCTATTTTAATTGAACGATCCTTGTGTGTGTCCTGACGTTAAGGAGAAGACAGCTTCTTTTATATACGGAGCAATTTCTGCTCGTGTTTAGTTTTAATGTCGCTCTGTACTTTCATTAAAAAAAAATTTTTTTTAATTTAATATTGTAGACATATCGCTCTTTATATAGTAAAAGTATCGCGTTGACTATGTTTGGGAGGAAACTACAGTACGAAGATAGTGAAGACGAGAAAGGAGCTCATAACTAGTTTCCAAGTTTTTTTTTTGTGAAGACAGGAAATTTCTGGAAGTATTTAAGACAGATGTAGTAGCTCTTCTAATGGTTTAGTGATCTAGTGGTAAAACGGTCCGCTCATCGACCATTTGACCGCTAGACTTTTAGAAGCTATTTGAATTTAACACCCTATGAGTTCATTAGGTCAAACCGCTTTTCTACTTACCTTTCTTTTAGGAGGCACTATCTTCCTGGGAGGCGTCGCCCTATTTTTCCTATTAAAAAATAAAAGCCTAGGCGTCGGCAAGTATTTCCTGGGCGCCATGATATTCTTTCTCTCGCTTCACCTTGGAACCTACCTCTTATTCACAACGGAGATGATTGAAGATGTCTGTGTCACTGCCCTTTGCTGACGAAACAATATGAATAATATACTCAAGGTCTATTGATGAGCTTGTAAAAAAAGCAAATGAAGCTTTGAGAAGTTCTTCTGAACCTTACGTTACTTTGTATCGACGTGAATAGGATCTTCCTCATGATTTTCGACAGAGCAGGAATGCTTATTGATGTTGCTGGTCTTGTTATGCTATCTGGAAAGCCTGTGCACTCAGTGAATTAAATGCGATACTTAGGGTTTTTCACTGATTCTAATCCGTCACGGAGGTTATCAAGTAAAGCGGACCATAAGTGATAAGTGTTGACATCCTATATCTGTGTTTAGAGAACTACTGTCTATAAGCAGTATAGATCGTATCAAAATGATTTTTTGCAGACTATACCACACTACCACATTTTTTAGGAAGGAATAGCATTAAATATCCATTCAAACCTGATATTTGTCGCTCCAGAATCTTCCAAATCAAATTCGTTTTGGCTTCTAGAGTTGAAAGGATCAGCATACAACTGCAGTTTTGGGTACACCCATTTGTGTCTTGTTACATCGATGAGCAGGATCAGGGCATACGCGAGCAGGAGGAACGCGGCCGGGGTGGCGAGGTCGCGGACGAACACGAGCAGCAGCATCGCGGGCGCGAACCCGGCCACCTTGGCGAGCGGGTTCAGGGCGTAGAGGAATTGCCGCGGGGAGGACGCCGTCATCCGGGCGTAGGGGTCGAAACCCGGACCGGTGGCGGCCGCAGTGCCGGGGACCACGCGGTCCGTGGCTTCGGCGCTCACGGGTGCACCCCGAGCCCGGCAGACGAAAGGACACGCTGCAGAGCGGGCAGGCCCTCCTCGCCACGCTGCGCGTGGACCGCCTCTGCGCGCGCCGCGATCGAGCGCAGCATGCCGCCGAAGATCAGGCCGTGCAGCGGCCACACACTCCACCAGTAGAGGCGCCCGCTGACGCCGCGCGGATCGAACACCGCCGTCTGGTGGATGCGGCTGCCGTCCTTGGTCGGCTCGAGCTGGAACTCCAGCCACGCGCGGCCGGGCACCTTCATCTCCGCGCGGAGCAGCAGGCGCTCGTCGAGCACGTAGTCCTCGACGCGCCAGAAGTCGAGCGGCTCCGGCATCCAGCCAGACGAAGGTATAGGCCGCGCGGTGCAGGGCGCAGGCGCCATCGGGCCAGATCGTCCGTCCCTTCTCTGTCAGCTCGGGCCAGCGCGGGCTCTCCCCCTCAGGCGGCAGCAGCAGCGAGAAGTGCATCCCGCCCTCCTGCAGCGCGCCTATGCCGTCGCAGGCCATCTCGACGCGCAGGAAATTCGGGGTGATCCGCCGGGTGCCGAGCACTGTGGCGAAGTGGAAGTTGGGCGGCGTCCGCGCCGCCTCGATGCCGCTCCAGGCCATAGTTTCATTTCCCTAACCTAACCCCTTTCTAAGAAAGCAAAATTTAGCTAAACTAAAATTTTATTAAAACATGATAAGAAACAATCCTTGTTTCATAATATGATTTAAAAGGTAGGCCTAATTCACAGTTCTTATGTAAACTACTTTCCCTGCCCTTAGGCTTATAAGTACATTGATTGTTTTATACACAGTTGTTACCCTGGCAATATAAAGAGCTGTCTGGCCTAGTCAAGGAGATGCCCAGTAGTTAGACAGCTAACCACCATCTGAACAATTAGGCTCGCATTGATGGGCGTGGGGGGGGGGGTCTTGTTGCCCTCTAATCACTTTTGACTATTAAAAAGATAACTAGCCCTTTCAATTTCCAATTGAATGAGCTTTTTTTAAAGTTGCTATGTCAACAAATGGCCTTCTCAAAATGTCTGTCAAATGCATTTCGGGATATAGGAGATGTGTGTGTGGAAGGTACCTGCCCTCCAATAACTTAGAATCTTAAAAAGGGCACTAGGGCTTGCGTTTACCAATCGAACGAGCCCCCTTCAAAGTTTATGCGACCACCCTTCAAAACCGTCACTTTTGCTGTGCTGACGAGACAACCTTCTTATCGATCACATCATCATAATAATCAGTAAAACACGATGAGCACTAATCTAGTACGGCGAGGAGAGGTCGATGACGATTGCAGACAATGACCATCACAACATCATTTCTCTTACTATATCGCACTCTTCACTGATGAAGAGAAATACGGTATAATAGAGAGAATAGAATTGATTGAATTCACGTTGAAATAACTCCGTTGTTCCTCTAACGCGCCGCCATTTGTGTCGATTTGTGCTGACTGGGTTCGGTTCATCCATGATCCGGTTATAGGCGAGGGGTCGGACAGGTGGAAGAGCGATGGGGAAGCGCATCATGTCTGACGATTTGATGGCCGGATTGGCACAGATGGAACCCGGGTGCGTGTGGCTGGTGGGTGCAGGTCCCGGCGATCCCGGGCTGCTGACGCTTCACGCGGCCAATGCAATCCGCCAGGCCGACGTGATCGTCTACGATGCGCTGGTCAACGCGTCCTGCCTGCAACTGGCCAAAACCGGTGTGGTTCTTGAATATGCGGGCAAGCGACGCATCCGTGATCTTTCTTCTAGCAAAAATTAAAAAATTCCACATTTTTGCAGAACAGAGCTTAGAGCCTCTATAATAGGGTTCTTTGATACACCAAATCTTATGGCGTAATTTTCATTAACATTCCTTGAATTTCTCAGGATATTTTTTTCTCTCCCCCCCCCTTTCGAAAATCAGGCAAATTTTCTTAGGCTCGTAGCTTTTGATGGGTAACACTAAACCTAATGAATCTTGTATACTTGGAATCAGCATAAAAAGCCAATACTTTTGATGCATCTTTCTTTGAATATAACTGTGCAAGCCTATACTATAGTTAAGTTGCTTATGCAAGTTATTATAGGCAAGAGCTTCTTCTTTATTATACCTTATGCTAAAATTAAAAACAGGAAAGATTCTATGACTTTTTCTTATTTGCAATAGTAGGAGACAAACTTCAAAGAATTAGCAGCTAACTAAGTTCAGTATATGCCATGGTTTATTCTTTACTAGGTTTCGGCCATATCTAGAGCTTTGATACCGATGTAACTTATGCAGTCTCCATTTAGAGTGAATAATTTCTTTCCGGCCAACGCGCTCTTTCTTGCCCTTGGTCGAGTTCAGCAGGGTGTCGCCCTTGTTCAGCACGCCGGAGTAGATCCGGGTGAAGGTCAGGGAGCCGACGAACGGGTCGTTCATGATCTTGAACGCCAGGCCGGAGAACGCCATTTCGTCGTCCGCGCGGCGGGCGATGTCACGGGTTTCAGTCTCGTCGCCGGGTTTGAAGCCCATGTAATCAACAACGTCCAACGGGCTGGGCAGGTAGTCGATCACAGCGTTGAGCAGCGGCTGAACGCCTTTGTTCTTCTTAGTAAATGTAAACTAAACAAATTACCTCGAAAAAAATTGGCGAATGAAGGAAAACTATATTTAAATTTTGTTCGGGAATAATAACGTTTATTTATACTTGCCTCAGCAGTAAAAGTTGATTATTATTATTTTTTTTCTTTAGCGCTGTTGGGGCACTTGAGTATCGGAGAGGACTATTTTAGAGGTCATTTGAAAGATAAATCTCCTCCAGAAAACTTTTAAAGAAAATCCATAAATTGAAAACTAAAATCACTAATTTTTATAGTAATTTTTCAAGGATAACATATGAAATGCCAACAGTTTATGTGTCCTTTATTGCATGGCCAAGCGAATTGTTTTTCGCTGTTCAGTTTTCTAAGACAATTTTTTTCTTCTTGAATAACCACATCTGAAATATCTATTGTCATCCTTCTACAATCTTTAAATTACTCTAGTAAAACGATAAATTTGTACAAAAGGAAAATGGCCGATTTATCCTAAGTTTTGAAAAAAAGACCCAACCCAGAAAATGTTAGAATCTGAAAAAATTTTGGGTTTGAAAATATATTTTTGGTTTAGCTACCACCCAGTGGTTTGAACTCAGTCGTCCCAAAAACAAACAGTCATTGTCACTAAAACAAGGCATGGATAAAATAATAGGGCAAAATATATCTCTATAATCAATATGAAACTTTACTTCACATAGAAATCAATTACAGTCAACACAATAGCGCTGACTTAGCATAGACTAATGTGTCCCCCACATATATCCCCATGCCATATCAGAGTGAACAGGGTCAAAGAATTTTGGGATAAGCACCCACTTGATTTCAAAAATTGGCTCCTAGTGCTTTTCAATGCGGCCGAAGACCTCGACGCCCGGGTCGGCGACGTGCTGCGCATGGAGTACTGGGAAGTGGGGGAGCTCGAGGAACTGATTCCCCGTGAGGTTGAGCTGCGCCTGCGCGGCATCGTCGCTCTGGAGGGCCTCGCCAGGGACCCGTCACTGACTCCGCCCTTCCCCGGTGTCCATGATGCCGACGACATGGCGGACTGGGAGCCGACGTTTCCGGTGGATCTGGACCTGATCAGCGATCGCGACGAGGACTACTGGGATCGCTACCGGGCCACCCCGAAGCTGGTTTTGCTTTTTTAGCAAATCCCGAATTATAGCGAGCTCTTTATCTTTTTTGCCGTCATTTTTATCAGTCATCAATTAGGATTGGTTTAGATTGAGGAAATTTTTTAGATTTATATTCAGATTAGTCAAAAAAATGACGAAAAAGACGTATAAGCAAATATGTTTTTTGTGATTTCCGATTTTGAATAGGTAAATTTATAATATATTTTCCCTAAAATCGCAATTCTAACTGTTTATTTTACCTTAAAGCGTAATAAAGTAAATTGATGGACGCTTTAGGTTCATGAAATGGGCCCGCTTGGATTCATATTATTGTTTCACCGAGAACATTTACGTTTGTGCAATAACGCGTCATTCTTGAAATTCTTTGAAACCGGTTTGCGCATTCTTGGAATGATGCCAAAAAAGTACCCGGAAACAAATCAATGGTAGTATTGACCAAAAATCCAATACCAATTGAGTATATCGATTGCAAAATTGACTTGTTACGATATTGTGACACTTAATATCAGTTGGCCAGCGTCCCAAAAACAATGCATTGATTGCCTTAGAATGTATTTCTTGCTTTAGCCGAATTCCATTGGATTGAGTTTGTGGGATTAAGTTTGACCAATATACTTTTGTGTGAGCTTTGCTAGACTCAATTTTTTCGCCTGTTAAATTTTGCATCGGTTGAGATTTGCTGAGTTGACTTTAACCGATTGATTTTTACATGGCATGGATTACATGGCAAGGGATGACATGGCATGGCATGGCATGGGAATGAGAATTAGAGCATTGCAGGTCACAAGAACAATCTAAATAGATCAGGACTGTACGGAAAAACTCATATTTTTCCCGGGGGGTGAGGTAGAAGTTGATTTATAATCCTCAAGCCTGTAACCACAACTGTTTGGGAAGAAGGGGTATTTTTCTTTGGGGGGGTTAAAAGAAAACTCATAAAACGCATCAAAAATGTGAAATGGATATATATTCCCTTATGATTTCTTGGAATATATCTGGTATACGTTATTTTTGTGAATGTTAAAAATAACATCATATCCAAAATGAATAGAATTTATCAAACAATTCGTGGTAACGAAATGATTTGTTATTCTATTTGTTAGCCCCGAAAATAGTGCTTTTATCTATAAATTATTTCTCTTATGTTAATACTCCTGGCATTTTTTAAGCCTATTTAATTAGCCACGATTTGCCCTCATCAAACCTAGGCCTACTACTAATTAGGTCTAGTAATATGTACTATGCCTGATTATGTCAATAAGGCAATTACCTTTTGCCATCATAGACAAAGAGGATAGGCCTTATATATGTGTTTTAAACAGTAGGTTAGCCTACCCTAAACAGTAAAAGACTTGATTTTAGGCAGTATAAGAAGCAGGTGAGGGTAAAGAGCCCAAAACTGCTAGTATTTATTGCAAAACTCAGGTTTTTTCTTCACAAAAGCCATTTAAAGAGTGATTCGTCATACAACTTTTCAGATACTTTAGTTTGTGGCGAAAGTCGCCTCTACTGTTAGAAATCGCAAAAATGTTTGAAATTTCAATGTGTAAGAAGTAGTGAGAAACTTTCTTTACTCATATTTTCTCAATATTTGTCTAAAAATATGCAGTTAGCTGACGCATGGAATGATAATCCAGCAGAAATAATGCCAAAATTTTCACTTTAAACTATAAGAAACGTTATACTTCTTTAGGCTGTCGAAACCATACTTCAAGATCGTTCTTTTACAACGGGGATGAAAAACTTAAAATTTAAACTTATTTTTACTGTCGAAAACTTGTTTTCGAGTCTTGCTAAGGCAAAGAGACAAATAAATTGATGTTTTTACTTTTTGGCTGTCTTAAAATTTTAGTTTGCAGTTTTTGCGAAGCGGGGTGGTTTTTACAACATTGTAGTTTCTAAGGGAATTTTTTTATAATAAAAAGTAAATGTATGAGAAGTGCAAACACATTATTAATTTATGTCCCGAATGGATACCCACTAAAAACTTCCCTCAAACAACAGTCATATTTTACACACTGTCTAATTGCATTATTCATTGTTCTTGACATTATTTCTATTTACATAATATACTTCAATGTAATTAAATAACAAATTCAGGAGTGTGTAAGTCATCAAATATATATAAACGCAGCACTACACTACAACTAAAAACTTGCTGCGGCACCGAGACGCCTGGAGCCAACACAGCTACGCGCACTCGTCCTTCTTCCCAATCTATTCAAAACCTCCCTTTTTACACCCTAATAACAAGGTTAAGATTATTTGAACTACATAGGCAATATAAGGTTAAATATGGCAACAGGTCAAAGAAACTTATGTAGTATACATTAAATGGATTTTCTTATATGCTAGTTTAGCTGCAGTTATTATTTATTTGTTTTGTTTTTTGTCTTTTTCTGTATGTATTCTGTTTAATCGAATTTAATATTTTTTTCTCCATTTTGTTCCGTTAATAAATGCTCCCGGACTTGGAGTGGAAATATTCGGATTTTTTTTATTAATTAATATGGTTTTGGTCTTGTTTTTCCCCAACTGCATCTGGTAAAAACTTTGAGACACCCCCCCCTCCCCCCTGCTTCTGAGCAAGGGGGAAGGGTTGTAACTTGTGCCCTGTGGGTATATAAAGTTTTTATGGAAGAAGCAATTATATTAAAAGAGTTGAAAGTGATCCTATGGCAACTAGTCCAACCCTGTCTGGCAACCCTCTTTTCCAAAAAAGTGTCCAATTGAGTTTCTTATATAGTCATTTTCTTCAAAATAGATCAAGTATTATACATAAAAAAGACTCCAGGGATAACTCTTCCTTTATTTTGAGAAATTTTTTTTTCTCTGATTCTTTTTGAACAAGAAAGAGTAGAACTATTAGTTGTCTATCAAGTTAAAAGTACTGACATTGTTTTTTATATTCTAATTTAAGTTAAACAATCCAGAATCCATTAAGCATGTGTTCGATGGACTACGTTAAGGTAATTGTTACTATGGATGCTTCAAATAATTTGAAAAATACTAGTAAGAAAGAAAGGAGTGTGAAAGTTTTTAAGTCAAAATATTAATAATTTTAACGACCGTCACACCAATGCTGTCACTTTTTTTCTAATTGTCAAGAATGAAGTTGAAATGACTTCTGACGAAATACAGGATAAATTAAATAATTTTATTTGATCTTAATATCTGATATGAAAATTAGCTAATGAAACAATGCAGTGTTGAATGCTGTTCTTCTTTTGAGATGCGAGCGAATAATCTTAATTGTGTGTTGGTTAGAAGCTTTAAGAGTCAACGTAAGATTTATTGGAAGTGGCAACATGTCCCCATTTCATTCTCGTATCATGGGGGGTTACTCGCATGTCAGGTGGCTAAAAAGGGTGTATTTATCCCTTCTGAGGAGGTCACCAATATGGATTATTTTATTAGGGAGGTCTAACATGATGATAGAATCCAACAAGTGCAATGACCTTCAAAAATCCAAGTTATAATGGTTATCTCTTTGGTTTGCACCTTCAATTGGGATTTTCAGTTCCCACTGAAAATCTCCATTTGGGGTGCAAAGTATACAGTAAAGCAATTTATCCCTCAGCCAATCTAGTGCTTCAATTGCGAAGGCTTTGGCCACGTGGATTCTAATTGCTGCAGATGTAAAAGATATCTTTGGGATATCTGGCATTTACTGGAAAAAGCAGATCCGGAGGCGCTTGGATGCCAGTACGATATTCGACACGCCGTGGTAGAGGGCGGCCAGTCCTGGAAAACCGGCTTGCGACTTATTCAGCCGCGTATTCACAGTATTGTCCTCAAAGATTTTCTCTGGAAGAAAGCAGACGGCCAATGGAAAGTCGTTAACGTGCCTTTGGGCGAAGGCATGGTCGATTTTAAAGCTTATTTTAAACTGTTGAAGCAGTATGGCGTCAAAGTTCCCGCTTCTCTGCATCCGAAATTTCCTGGGATTCCTAGAAAAAGGGATCAGTAAAAAAAAAAGGAAAAAAGAAGATAAAAGACAGTTTGATAATTAAAAGCTAAATTGAAGATTTAAACGTGAATACTTAACGCGAAAACGTGTAATTAAACACACTTTCTTTCCTAAAACTTTTGAGGAAACATCCAAAAGTAAATTCGAAACCGTTCAACTAGTTGACTACAATCCAAACCATCAGTGACTCTTCTTTTTTAAATTGATTGAATGCTTGTCTAAAGGACTACGTCAATATTGCTGCCGAGATTTCTTAGAGTCAAATTGAATGCAGTTCATTTGAATTGGTGTTGAGTCAGACAGGTTTGGGTCCAACGGGGTTGAGTTGAACGAGGATTGAGTTAAATGATGGTTGAATTGCACAGAAGTTGAGTTGACTGAGGGTTGGAATAAACGGAAGGTTAGGTTTTACGAGGGTTTAATTACACAGAGCTTAGATTGAATGAGGGTTGAGCTGAATGGGGTTGAGTTTCACAATTATTGAGTTGAGTGACGGTTTAGTCGCATTGGCTTTCAGCTGAATTCTTCGGAGGCGACGATCAGGGCGGCGCCGCCGTCGTTGACGCCGGACGCGTTTCCGGCGGTGACCGATCCCCCCTCGCGGAACGGCGTCGGCAGCTTGGCCAGTTTATCGACGGTGGTTCCGGCGCGCGGGTGCTCGTCCGTCTCGACCACAATCGGATCGCCGCGCCGCTGCGCAATGGTGACCGGTGTGATCTCCTTGGCGAGACGTCCGTTCGACTGGGCCGCGACAGCGCGGTCCTGACTGCGCGCCGCGAAGGCGTCCTGGTCGGCCCGGGTCACTGAGCGTTGTCGAATGCTCACCGTCTTTCTTTTAGGTAATCTCTATTAACTCAAGCCTTAGGTTAACTATAGACACCTAGCTACGACCAATGTTTCAGATGCCAAGATTACACCAATCGCGGATAATCTTCCTTAACCTGCCGCACGCTTAGCCGGGGGTGAAAATCCTTGCGCCACAACAAACACTTCGCGAGATTCTGACCGCGAAGCCTTAGGCTTGGTGACCGCCACTTTGCTGAACTCACGACGCCGATCACTAACCCAGGCATCTAATCCTTCACAAACAGTACGTCAGTCGACACACAAACATGACGTCAGTTGACAGACAGACAAACAAACAACTTATTTTTATATATATAGATACGATCAGCGTCGGTACTATCCAAAATGTTTGAAGGGTGAGCAAGAGATTTTACCGTCTGGCCGGTCATTTTTACCGAGTGTTTCTGGCAAAAATTAGCATAATATCCGTTTCGAATGCAATACGTAAAATTACGGCAGGAGTCGGTGCTCCATTTACCAACCGTGATTCAGATTTCGGTACATATCATGTCACTATTTTTGAATGTAACATCCTATATGTTCGTTGTCATTACGTAACACCCCACGTGTGTGTCCTCCACAGCTACCAGCGATGATTCCCCACGGGCCCTGAAGAAACAAGTCACGTGTGAATGCGTCATCCTTAACACTGGTACATTTTCTCTATTATAAGAACTGAAGATATCATAAAGAGAAACGTGTTGAACAAAAACGTCTTGAAATGTCTTGAAACGTCTTGAAAAACGTCTTGTAGAAAACTATCTTCAAAAACCTCTTGAAATTTCTTAAAATCTCTTCATCCTTGCCCAAACTTACGCGTGGCTTCAGCAAAGGTTACCGCTTGCCCGGGAGGGATGGACTCTTCTGCTTCACGCGAGCATGATGGCGCAGGACCATCGCGCCCACCTTGGAGACCACAACATCGACCTGTCAGTTCACGAAGCAGCACCGCTTTCCACTCTGGAAACGCCCTGCCTGCTGCTCGATCGGCGCCGACTGACGCGCAACATCGATCGCATGAACCAGCACCTCGCGGCACTCGGCGTGCCACTGCGCACGCACGTCAAACCCGCCAAGAGCCTGTTAAACCTTCTTAATTATTCTCAGATACTAAACTACAAGCTATGTATCCGCCATATCTAAAGAAGAAGGCACTTTAGATTTCCTAAAAGAGATTAATTTTAGCCACCAAAATTTAGTTATAAATTTAATTCTTTAAAAGAGATTAATTTTAGCCACCAAAATTTAGTTATAAATTTAATTCTTTTAGTCCACAAAACTCTAAAAGGATACGAGTGGTGCTGATACAGTTAAAATCAGAGATGACAAGTAGGCATTTCAGAACAAACAAGGATATGTCACCTAAAATATGACTTCAATATTTTTGGCAAATTTGATCTAATGTTTGGATAGGTGTATAAAATTGCTATTACATCATGCTATTTAGTAATGCTTCGTCTCAGAAGAAAAAAGTAGAGGTCACATTCAGGGAGTACGATGGGGCCTTTTGTACCCACCTCTCCCAATTTCGATTTATCTTTTATGATTTCTCACTATTTATTATATTTCACACATTCTTTTTATTTAGTTTAATCCCTCCCACCCAAACAGAATGGCATTCGCTTCAATATTTAAGGGCTCTCCATATTTCTTGTTGCCGTTTTTTCTTGTAGGAATTCCAGCTCTTATAACATGGATTACGGGAGTGAGTGGATATGCCAGGAATTATTTATTTAATTTACCTTGGGTCATAGTATTTTTTGCCGCCGGTATAGAACGAGCGGGACAACTGCTAACGAGATCGACAAGACTAAATTTAATACCTCACCTAAGCCATACTTTACTCATCATCTGGTCGCTTTTTTCTTTTCATCACTTAATTTTTAATTATTATTCCTCTCAAAACTTCATAAGCGGCTCTGATTGTGCAAGCGGTGCACATCGGGAGGTGAATGCCACCGAGGGGTTTGCCGCAGCACTGCCGCGCTATTACCGGCAGAACTTTCATTTTCAGACCGATGGCTGGCTGTCGGAGGAAAGTGCCAGGCTCTATGACTTCCAGGTGGATGTGCTTTTTTCAGGTGCCACTGCCGCCATGCGCCGACGGGCCCTGGTACCCTTCGCCAGGATCTTGCGCCGCAAGGACCAACGCCACGTTTCGTATCTGGATATCGCCTGCGGCACCGGCGGTCTCTTGCGGCCTGCCATTTTCAGAGACAAATAACAAAAGGCTATGCGCTTTTGGAAGAATTTCGTGCGCATAGCGAAAAGGTTACAAATGGTTCGTCGATCGACGGTAGATCAGAGGCGGATGAACCTGATTGCAGAAGTTCTGATGTGTCCAAGTCCCTTAGAGACCAACTCCAAACCTTTGCCGATAAACTTGAAGAAACCAGGGGAAGAATGGACGACACAACACGATGCTACGAAGCACTAGATAAGGTAAATTAGCTTAAGGGAAGACACTTTAATTTTCTCCGAGCCTATGGCGAACTGGTACAGATCGAGCACACATTAAAAGACATCGTTGCCGGTCACAACTACCCGGTAGAAGTGCAAGCTTTACTTGGCGAACTATTAGTTGCCTCAAGTTTACTGACTGCAACGCTAAAGTTTGAAGGTGATATTGCCGTTCAGCTTCAAGGTGATGGTCCAGTTAAGTACGCCGTTATTAACGGTAATCATCAGCAAAACATGCGTGGTATTGCTCGTGTTGAAGGGCCTATTAACGGCTCGGGTATCAGCGATTTAATTGGCAAAGGTCATATCGCGGACCCGGCAACCGGCGTGTGGCAGCTCGACCGCGCACTGCCGTTCGGCACCGCCCTGACGTCCGGTGGCCTGGTCCGCGCCTACGGACTCGGCGGCAGCATCGCACTGTCCCTGGAGCGAACACACGAGTGGCTCGGCAAACGCGGCACGCGATCTCTCGAAGTCGTCCAAGGCGAGCTCCTGCAGTCGATGCCGACGCACCTGCACGCGACCATCGCCACGCTGCTGGCTCAACCCGAGTCCGCAAACGACCTGGATCGCGCTCTGCAGCTGATCGCGAGCTCGCCACCGGCCGAACCGTGCTCGGCCGCTTCGGGTGGAAGGCCACCCGCGCCTCGGTGCACGATCAGATCGCCCGTGCGCTCAACCGCGACTTGGGCGTGGCCAGCGCCGTTCAACCATTCCTCGATGGTGAGTCCACACCGACGGCACCCGAGGTCACCGCCCTCGAGCTCGATCGGATGACCCGCTACACCGCCCTGCTCGGCGTCGCGGCGCGGCGCGACCTCACCGACCCCGCAGCCCTGCGCGGCGAGCAGATGTTCTCGGCGATCGGCTGGAAGCTCAGCGTGCTCTGGCACCTGGAGCGGCTCACGGTCTACCCGAGCCACCGCAAGGTGAAGCGCAGCGATTTCGTGGCGCTGAGGGCGCTCAAGGAGCTCACGCACCTGGAGCTGGAGTTCACCCTCGGCGCGCACAAGCGCAGCCAGGACCCCGTCTTCGCGCCGGAGTTGCTGGCACCCCTGCAGGACATTCCGCGGCTGCGCACCCTGCTCCTCGGCAGCATGGACTGGGACGCGACCGCGTGCCGAGCTGCCTGCGAGACCTTGCCGCGCCGGAAGCCGTCTTTCAACGCCTTGAATTTGGAGTCGGGCTCGGGCACAAAATTCGGTACATATGTAATCGGGGCAGTCATAGTCTCTCCTGCCCTAGAGACACCCTACTGTGGCGTCTCTGTCAGAGAATCTGCGGCTCATTGGCCGCGCTCAACTAGTTCACGCATTGTTCGTTTCAGACCTTCTTCATTATCGTGTCTGGGACACGGCCCCTCTAACTCCCACCAACACGACAGGGGGAAGAAAGGTCGGTTTACAGCTATTCGCCGCAAAACCTCTTCTTTTTCAATCTAGCCAACCGCAAGAAGTACCTCAAGAAGATTACTGGCAAGGATGCAGATGGCTTCCGCATCTACTCTTTGGCCTTTGACAACAAGGACAACATGATCATGATGGGATACCCCGCTAATGAATTTGTTACAGCATCTCTATCAGGCTATCAACGCGCTGCTACCATTTTCATGATTGAAAAGGGCAGCAAGAAAGCCAAGGCTGTTGCCGGGGATATTCCCATTTGGCATGCTCGCAATGGTGATGTGGTGTGTTAATTGGTAAGAGCAATGTGTAAAATCCCCGGCAACAATTTGCATAATTGACAATGTCAATTGACAGTGTCAATTAGAATATAGCAATTGCTTGACGGCGGCAAGGATTCCGTTCGCCGGCAAGATGGCATGGCCAACGGACCCATCGATGCAATCCATTCGACGCCGGCATTGCCACCGCACCGATGATACGGGGTACTGAAACGATGAGTGAAGCGGACAATCGATTGCCGGACAGCAGTGACGCTCCGGCCAGAGACAACGTCTATCTGTCGGGCTCGCTCGCCGCGGTGTTTGCCCGTCGATATTGGTCTTGGCACCGATACTGGCGGTTCAATACGGGTTCCAGCTTCTTATAACGGTTTGTTCGGGTTACGCCCCACCCATGGTGTAATTGCAACGGATAATATGGTGGCCCTGGCTCCGGGCTTCGATACCGTGGGGTGGCTCACCCGAGATCTGGCAACACTACACAAGGTTGCTCAGGTATTACTTCCCCAAAACCAAATATCAACAATAGACAATATATATTTTAGCGAAGAACTTAATAACCTGGTTTATCACAGCAAAGAGATTGAGCAGCAGATAACAGTCTTCAGAGTAAAACGTTTTTGTTTTTGAGTCAGCAGCAGCAACTCAAAAGGTGTTTAAGTATTTCCCATACTTAATGTATGGGAATATGTTTACTTAATGTAATCCCATACGTAATGTATGGGAATATGTATGGGTATGATGTTTCCCATACTCCCATATATTTTCAACATATTTTGCCTTTTTCGAATAGTTTGACCAGTCACACGAACGTTGATTTCTCAAAATTATCAATACGTTTTTTGCAGGTTTTTTTTTCGGTGTAAAATGGTCCCAACTTATTTTTAACCTTAAAAATGTTTTTTTACTATTATTAACTATATTATATTGTTATATTCACTATATGACTATAAAGTAATAAACTGTATTAACTGTAATAAAAACTTAATTTTTAACCTTAAAAATATATTGCCAAAAAAAAGTGAGATCTCTGCTACCTCATGTCTCTTAGGTAGCTGCCTCTCTTGGTGTTATATCGCAATCTTAGGGGTTATATTTTGCATGTCAAGGCAAGGAACAAGGAAGCGAACGGCTTTAAATTTTTTTCTTTTTTATAAACTTTAACTTTTAATTAGGTTAATGCTGTCTCTGTTGAATTTAGCTAAATTGCCTTGCGGTCACTGGGTGGATTTTGTTATTAGAATCTCGACAATATAGATTATGATGACTTAAAAGTCAAATGTCCCTGTAAAAAGCACAGACTGAATATTTTCTATAAATTACCTGTGTTTGTGAAAGACCTATCAGTGCTTTAGACAGCGAATCCAAAAATGGGGCATTTTATCGTAAATATAGCACCACATTCAGAATAGTGATATAATTCAAGATATTCTTGGCAAAGCCTTTTGACGGCCCGCATTACCAGAAATTGGTCGCCGGTGAGGTTAACGCGTACTCCCCGAAGCCGTTGCCAAAAAAGAACCAGGTCAAGGATGGTCTTAGGATTTTCCGCTGCTGCCATGGGATTAACTATCGTCGCGAGACTGCTGAGTATCTCATCAAGTGAAAGGACATCGTCCCAAAGGAACGCTGCTCCCCCCTCCATGGAGGGGATGTTGGGGTCAAGAGCCGCAGCACGAGCTTGCGCCATATATCCGTTAGAGTCCTCGATGTCTTAGCAGAGTAGTCGCCCTCAATACCGAGTAAGTTGATTGTGTCCGCGTCTAGAGCAGCGTCGGAATTGCTCAATTCGTTCATCAAGCTATTTATTGCTGTGCGAATTACTTCACGACCGACATTCGTCGAGCAAGCCTCTTCCATTCCGTGGGGTACGCAGCCAGTGAAAAATCCGCGTGATGCAATCAACCATTGGTCTCTGATTTTTGGCGTTAGTTCATGTTTGCCGTCGTCACTGGGGTCGGGCAAATGCAACGCGAGCAACCGAAGCCATAGCTCGGATAGCGTCTAAATAAAACCATAAGAATGATTAGAATAGGGATCATAGATGACGAAATATTAGCACGTAAAGTGTTGGAGGACTACTGTTCTAAAATCGACAATTTCGAATTGGTTATTAGTACAGGCAATCCTTTGGAGTTTATTAATTTCATCCAACAACAAGAGCTGGATCTCATCTTTTTAGATATTGAAATGCCTGAACTTAATGGTATGGAGGTATTAAGATCTATGATCAACCCTCCTAAAGTGATTTTAACCACGGCCTATTCTGAGTACGCTCGTGAATGCGCACGATACACGTTCTGGGGGCGAGGCCAGACGACGGGAGATCTGCGATGACAGTGAAATCCATACTGGACGAAAAAGGCCGTGATCTCATTACATTGAAACCCGACGACACCATCGATCTCGCCATCAAGACTTTGGCCAAGCACAAGATCGGCGCGGTGGTCGTGACCACTGGCCCGGGCAAGATCGCGGGCATCCTGTCCGAACGCGACATTGTTCGGGTGCTTGCCCAGTCAGGCACTTCGGTCATGTCGAAACCGGTCTCGGAGGTGTATGATAATTTTGCTTTTTTGAAGGGATTTGGTAAATTGATGTCAACAACAGATTAAATGTGTATGTCAACAACTAAATGTGTATATAGCCTAAATAAGGGTCTTAGAATCTGTTTTTAACCTCAAATCGCTTATCCCTCCCTAGTTGTAACATCTGGAAGATTCTAGAAAAATCGGTTTTAACTTTGAACAAAATCTGGCTAAGAATCCAGCCAAATCCCTAGAAAACCTCCTTACCAAGGATTCTTACTTAAGAGAAGCAAAATAAGCTATCTTTTTTTAGCGGGATTGAACCACACTTTTTGTACACCCAAATGTTTGAAATACAGCCAGTGAACCGGGTATCCAGAACAATCCAAAGGTAATTTCTCTGGAAAACATCTAGCAAAACTTAATCCGCTTTTCGGAGCACCCATGCTTCAGAACCATATTTGACCAATGTCATAACTTCAGCTTCCAATATTCTAAGTTTGGATTGTAGACTTATCTTCCTATTCTTCCAAACTTTTATTTTAACCGTGGAAAAACACCCCGAGCCTTGGCTTTTCTACTTTTAACATTTGTATGTCAGGGGGAATTTTATGCCTCCTGGAGGATGTAGAGGGCTAGATTGAGGGATAGTCCTAATAGCTTCCCTATGTGTGAAGAGAGAGATGAGCCTTTGCATCATTTTCTAGGAGAATGTAGGTATTTGAGGGAGTTGTGCTTGGAAATATTTGGATGGGAGGTCGGGGGAAGGATTGGATTTTGGAAATTTTGTAAAGTAGGTGTTACATAAATATAAGTAACACTGGGAAGTTTGTCCGGGTAGGTATGAGGTATTCCTAACTTCAAAACCCTTTTTACAGCCCGCAATTCGGCGTTTTAGGGTGCCATCCAACAAATCGGCTAGTTTCATCCAAAGATTGCCCAACGCCACCATCTGACCGCAGCGTTGCCAGACTGAAAGGGATGTATTGTTTGGCTCATCCATACCTTATTTAACATAATATACATTATGCGCAATTTCTATGACCTGGACTATTTCCCGTTTTGACGCGATTGTCGGGATTCCTGAATGTTTGGAACAACTGGACCCGAATGTTCTGAACAAATTGCATCCGGGGCTGTTCTCTTGTTCCAATGTGATCTGGTTGATGGTGCGGCCCCAGCGGGTGACCGGGTTTTCCGCCACAAACACGATATCGTCAGGGCGCAGTTCGAACTTTGCTGCCAGAGCCAGGTGCGCGGCGTTGCGCACGTCCAGATGCCAGGCTGTGACCGCGCCAAACTCGCGGATATCATCGGAGGCACGCAGCACGTATACTTCCGATGCGTCTCCGGTTTCTTTGGCGATACCGCCTCCGGTATCGAATAGCGCGTCGGCCAGCGTGGCATTGCGTTCAAACGGCAGCGTGTAACGGCCGGCGGCTCGCCGCTCTCCGATCGCTGTTCGGTCACGACGGGCGCGGCGCCATCCATGGTTCGCGTGACGACGACCGACCCGGTGACGTTTCGGGATTGCGTGTTCCTCTCGAACACCTGCTCGAACGTGATCGAGGTGGGCGCGCTCGATCCTTTCGTCCGGGACCTGACGCTGATTCGCTGCCGCATCGAGGACAAGCGCGGATCCTCTGTTCTGGGGGCGGTCGAGTTTTCGAGCGGCGGGAGCCTGACCATGCTCGACTGTGATATCAGGGACAACGTTCTATGAGGAAGGGGCGCGCAATCACGCGCCGCCGGTAACCGTTGATTTCCTGGACGGCAATGACCGAGGCTTCGTGGACCGGGTCTGGGGGGCGGCGGATGTGTTCATCTCGCTGGTCGACAATATCCAGGAAACCTTCGGCATCACCCCGATCGAGGCGATGGCCGCCGGTCTGCCGGTTGTGTTGAGCGACTGGGACGGCTATCGGGCCAGCGCCAATGACGGGGTCGAGGGATTTCTCATTCCGACCCTGCTACCCCCGACGGGAAGCGGATGGCTTTGCACGGTTCCGTGCTCACCGCCTAGATTTGTGACACAGATGTCATGGACAAGTTGGTATTGATGATGTTTCTAGATAGTGTGAAACAAGACCGACGACAAAGTGTGGATTTGTGGTCGGCGTTTTGTTTTTCACACTTCAAGTATGATTTTTGTCGGTGGAGGTTAGCTTCGATTGACGAACGACACCGATACTCTTCTAGTTTCCATCACTTGTGCACATGCATCATTGGGCCAGATGGATGCCTTGGGAAGATACCTCATCTGCAGACAGTGGTCACGCTTCCAGTCGATGTTGTGGGATGCTTGACCGCAAGGCCATCATGTGCAGATAAAAATAATAAAAAATATTAAGACATCAATTCGAAAACCAATTTCGTATTTCTTACCCCAGTATAGCCTCATGTATATTCTGAGCAATTAGAGCATCTTCAGAAAGCATCCACAGCTCCCCTGCACCAGTTTTTGCAGACCTCCCAACTTCCATGAAGAAGTAGCTTCCTGCATTGCCACACCGTCTGATTTGATTAAGCTAAACACAGAGAAATGTTAGGAAGGGCTATATCGCGTTGATCCCGTCGGCGTGCGCGAGCCCGCTGTGGGCGGCGCGCCCGCGGGCGGTGATCGCGAACGAGCCCGTGCCTTTGCGGCGCGTCACGAGCTGGTCGTGTTTGCGCCCGGCCTCGAACACGAGCGCCTCGCGCAACGTCGGGCCGAGCTCGGCGAAGAGGGCGTGGCTGCTCGGCGAGCCGACCTCCTCGTCGCTGTTGACCACGACAGTCAGCGCAAAGGGCAGCGTCGCGCGCACCTCACGGATCGCTCCGAGCGCGAAGAAGATCGAGCTGCAATTTTCGGGGGGGGGGGGTAGGAGAACTTGACCCAGTTGACAAAATTTTAGGAGACAAAATTTAAAATAAATATTCTAGAATTTATAATTATTTGTAATTATTTTGTTTTTATTAGAACAAAATGGAGGGCGCAGTTGGCAGTAAATATAAGCAAATTGAATCCAAATTTTTTTTTCCCCATTTAAAGTCAGATTTAAATAAAAAAAAATGTTGTTAATAATTGAAAATTTTTGTCCGGAAAATTTTTTTCCAGGCCTGAGATAAAAACAAAAAACTTGTGTTCCAGGTTCCGACAAAGGGTTTATCGGAACCTGGAACACTGGAACTCGAAACTTTGGGTATGCCGGAGCGATTATCCTGCCTTTGACGGTTTTTGTCAAAGAAGGATAAAAATCAATTTCAGAGATGATAATTGTCATCATCGTCATGCGTAAATCAAACTTATCTTTGAATCAAAACAAACAAAAACAATCTATTAAAAGCTCCAAACCCAATATTCTTCCATAATATCTCACTTCTATACTAAATAACAAATAGAAAGATTGGGAAGCAAAACTGAGGACCAGTTTTGGAACCAGCAAACGGCAACCCGCCGCGCAAATTGGTGATTTTGCTGCATGGTTATGGCTCTGACGGCAATGATTTGATTGGCCTTGGTGAGTTTTGGGCGCAGGGCTTTCCCGATGTTTGGTTTGTGTCGCCAAATGCGCCGCACACATGTGGCGTGAACCCGTTTGGCTTTGAATGGTTTCCGCTCGATTTGGAGCGTGGCGATAGCGATTATGAGGCGGGCGCGGAAAGTGCATATCCTGCCATTCGCGACTATATTTTAGAAAAAAGGCTAGGATACCATCTATCTATATTTCTACCAGCCTGGGCATTAAAATCCCCTAGTAAAAACACCATATTTCTACCTGATACCCTGTCTATTTGCTACTGTAACTGTAAGTAAAATTCATCTGAGTCACTAGTATCTTCATCAGTTGGTTCAACGGGGGCATATACTACTATATCTGCTACCCTGAACTTATTAGGCATAAAATAAGCAATTAGTATTCTATTATTAATACTTTCCCAGACTAAACAAGACTTAGCAGCTTCCTTATTCATCATGAGCCCTCCTGAACACAATTGTACACAAACCAAAACAGACGACGCTAAATAAAAGGGTTTAAAAGTAATTGGATAGAGAAGGAATACTCAGCCCCAGTTTGATTAAAGTTTCCTAAGAATAGCCCAACAACCCATTAAAAAAACTTAAAAATAGTGGTTATAGTTTTTTATCTTAAATACTTACAAAAAAATTCACTTTATAGCGGACATTATAGATAAAAGACTATTAAACTACCAGCTATGGTGAAGACGAAACATTATTGGCTATGTCATTAGTTACATTTTATGCGCGACGATCGCGATCGCCGTGTAGACGGCGTAGTCGAGATAGCCGAGATATTGCTCCAGCTGCTCGTGCTGTGTGCCGAGGGCCGCGCCGACCCCCAGGAGCAGCGTGTTCCAGAGCCCGCTGCCGATGATCGTGAAGAGGCTGAAGGTCACCAGGTTCATGCGAGCAGCACCGGCGGGGATCGAGATGAGGCTGCGCACGCCGGGCACCATGCGCCCGACCAGCACCGTCCACGCGCCGCTGCGCACGAACCACTCGGATCCGCGCTCCAGGTCCGAGCTCAAGAGATTCCGCTAATTCCGTTAATGTGAGCGCATCCAGTGACACTTCTTTCGCATCTTCACTGAGTGTCATCAGGGAAGTCTGAACTTCTTCAAAAGAATGGGTGATTTGTTCAACTGCGTTGACATGTTGTTCCATATTGGAAGATATGTTCGAAACCTGGTTGCTAGCGTGATTAGCCTCCTGATTAATATCTTTTAGGACGTCTCCTATTTGTGTTACCTGTTCTACAACCTTTTCAACCATGTCTTCGAAACGAACAATATTATCAGTGGTCACTACGAAACAAGCTAATAACCACATTTGCTACCTTAACCGTATCAATGTTATTCTCGAACATAGCACTTATCACTTTAATGTATTTGTCTGGTATATCATACAAAAATAAGAACTTCGCTAAAGCTCTTCTATCAGCCCAATTGAATGTCAGCTCATAATCTAAACTGAGGAATAAAGCACAGGCATATCCAGGGGAGATCCCGCTCCCTCCAAAGATTTTTTTCTGGCGCCCTCTTATCCTTTTTTTACTCTTTTTTTAATAACTAATTTGTCAATTTGGTGTGTTTAAGGTAGGAAATAAGGTTAGCAGTTGGCTTTGTATTAAACCAGGAGTATAGCAGGGTTGTGTTCTATTTCTCTTTATATGGATCATTTTGATGAACTTCGTCTTAAGGAGCACAGGAAGGGCGATGGGAGACCACAAAATCAACTGGGGAGGAAAAACTCACCTGAACTTAGATTATACTGATGGTTTAACCATCCTAGATGAAAGTGTGACCAAAATGAATGAACTTTTAGAGAATTGCGAGTTTAGGGTGTTAGAATAGGTTTGAAAATCAATGTCACCAGTGCGCACAAGAGCGCCGCCGAGCTTGTCGGCGCTGAGCTCCAAAGCATCGCAGGCCAGCCGATTGCCCAAGTTGCCGAGGCCGCCAGGTCGTTGATGGGCTCAGACAACCGCTTTGACGCCAGGGAACGCCTCTACGTGCTACATAGTGCCTATCTGATGCGCGCGCTGGGCTTCGCCAATACGGATGGCTATCTCACGGCGACGTTTGTGCTGAAAAACGGACAAACTGTGACGCGTACGCTGGAGCCCCATCAAGCCACTGAGGGTTACCCAAAAAAGCTTCCTATTGTTCTAATTAAACAACCCTTGTGTTTCAGGAGTCGTTATTAAAGAACTGGAACAAAATTCAAACTCTAGCGTAAATAGCGAGGTGTTGAGGAGGGGGTAATCCCCTTCATACACGTAATAATTTTGTTCGGTTTAGGTTTTAATGTTGCACTTTACTTTCAGTTGAAAAAACTTGCTTTTTTAAATTAAATTTCTGATCGTTTTTAGTAATTCCAGAAGATCTGAAACCACCTCCACGAATAAATCTCCCTCCCTACGGAAATATCAGAATTTTGATCTGGTGACTTTGGGAAAAAATGAGCGTGGGAGGGGACCTAGGTGCCCTCCATTTTTGGTCAGTTAAAAAGGGCACTAGAACTTTTCATTTCCGTTAGAATGAGTCCTCACACGACATTCTAGGACCAATGGGTTGATACGATCACCCCTGGAAAAAACAAAACAAAAAAACAAACAAATAAACAGGCATCCGTGATCTGTCTTGTGGCAAAATATGCAAAATTCCACATTTTTGTAGATAGATGCTTGAAACTTCTATTTTAGGATTCTATGACGCGGCGGGGACAGGCCGTACTGAAGGGGGCGGAGACTTTTGAGTATCGCGAACCGGTGCGGTCGAAGACAGCGGAACGGAAGGCGGGCCGTGCCGCCAGACAGGCACGAGCACAGGTCGACCTGGCGCCGGAAGATGCGGAACTGCTGATGCGCCTCAAGGTGTTACGTCGCGAGATCGCCCAGGAACGCGGTGTGCCGGCCTATATCGTGTTTCCCGACGCGACGCTTCATGACATGGCGATGCTGCGTCCGCGGAACAGGGATCAGATGTCTCTTTGAGTAATTACTATTTTCCGTTCCCAGTGAGTCTCTAATAGTGGTTTTTGAAGCTACAAATTATTTTATTTCATTTTCAATTATTATCCGTTTACTCTTATTTTTTACATTTATTATTTGCTTCGTATTATCATTTTAATCTAGATTCAATATTATAATCAATTACTAACTTAATTACTAACTAATGAAAATAAAAAAATTTAATTAGACTTAAATTAGTAACTAATTACTTACGTAAATACTAACTCAGTAATTCTAAGTTAATAGTTTTATTTCATTATGGGTCCGCTTTGCCATCCGTGGATTCCCTGAGGCTGCTATTCCGCGTCGCCCTGTGCATGACGTTGGCACTCGTGTCGGGCCAGGCCGCGGCGGAGCGGCCGAATGTGGTGTTGATTTTGGCGGATGACATCGGCATGGAGGGGCTCGGTTGCTACGGCGGCACTTCGTATGAAACTCCGAATCTGGATCGGCTGGCCGCTGAAGGTTTGAGGTTCACGCATGCCTATTCGCAGCCGCTCTGCACGCCGACGCGGGTGCAGATCATGACCGGCCTGTACATAACCATTCATAACGTTTCGAAAATATAGAAGTGATAAAAAATAGGAAGGGCACCTTCAACTTAGGATTTCTAGTTTTCTTTTTAAGGAGGTTATGAAACCCCATCCGTGATTCGGGAAATTGCCCGGACTAAGTAATTTCACTGAAAAGGACAGACAAGGGCATTGAAAGGAAATCACTGAGGGCACTAATAAGACAAAAGTTAATATCCAGAGGACAGGTAATTTTTTTCTTAGTCTCCCAGTTCTTTTTTCGATCACAAGAAAGAAAATGTAGCTCCTATGACCACGGCGCAAGGCCGACCGGCGTACTGGCAGAGCACAAAGTCTGCACACAGTGCATACCCTGCGCCGGCCTTGAGCCGGCGCAACTTTTTTGCATCGCGGCAGCAGCTTGAATCCCGCAACTCAGCGCTTTTACACGGCTTCAGGAAAACTCCACACCCGGGCGTAGATGCTCATTCACCGCGTGGCATATTTCTGCAAACGTCGGCGCATGTGAAATCTGTATCGGCACGTGCAGCCGTCGGGCGAGATCGCTCGCAGAAAGCACCCCGCGGATCCGACGCTAGAATCGTTCAGCGAACGCCGGCCCAGACCGCCGCCCAGAAACTGAAGGTTAACTTGAACTTGTTCCGGCTCTATTTCCAAAACCCTGGCTACGGCGGCTTTGTCTGAGGGGCCGCCTTGACTGCCTACCCAAATCTCCGCGCTTTGCCCGTCTTCCGCAACGGCGACAACCGCGTTAAGCGGCTCCATTTGGGCGTGATAAACATAGTCGTTTTTGTAGTCGGCCGCATAGGTTTTAGCAGAAGCGCGCAAAGCCTTTTTAATATCGCCCTTTATTAGCATATATCGAATATTCAGTTTGATTTTATTAGTTCCTTTCAAGACTGTTCAAAATAAACACTTCACTACAAACAAGAGTTTGAATACTGCCCCCTTCCCTAACTGTACAAGTCTAAAACCTACTGCGTCATTGATGCTTCATTGAAAATAAAATTACAGTGAAGCAAAATCTTGAACTGATGATCGTTCAATAATGAATAACATTGTATATCAAACATTTAGTTTGATTTTATTTGTACTTTTCAAGACTGTTTCAAACACATATAGTTTTCAGTAAGATGAAGTAAAGATATTTACGTCTGCCCTTCCGTTTTGCACCTTATATCTCTTTCCTCTTAGATTCAATAAAAGTGACTTTTGGGAATATACTTTCTGGGGAAGAAGAGTTTTGAATGAGTTTTTGTGTTCGCAGACAGCTGCACGGACTGTGGTATCAATAAATACTATCACAGAAGGAGAAAATTAAAGCAGCAATTGTAGAGTGTGAATGGAGAAGGGCAAAGACGGTTCAATTACCCCCATACCCATTGGGCCTGGCTGCTTTGTACTTTTATTTGATGAGAGCTCATCGATATTGAATGACATTCCGAGCACGCCCAGTTGATGCCCATCAGGATCCCGAACCGGAACGGTCAAAGCCACTCGCAGTTCACCGGTTGTCGAGCTCGTATAGCGCCGACAAAGATACGGCGATGAAACCATTTGAGGTCGGTTCGCTTGAGCTTCTTCCTTAGGGAGATCAATCCCTTTTCCATGAAAGTAGTCGCGATACGCGTAGTTCTTAGCGAGGCTGGAGAGTGCCTTGGCACGATCGCCGGTTGCGTCAGCTCGCTTGGCGAACGGTCGTTTAATTAAAATAAATAGCTTTTTTGAAAGTACCAAAAAACCTTTGGCGTAAAGAGCGAGGTGTTGACGAGGGGCAAACCTCCTCATATATGTAATAATTTCTGTTCTTTTTAAGTTTTAATGCTGGTCCTTCAAAAGTTTTTCAGGAAAAACTTTTAACACGTTTACTTGTAACTTTTTAAAACGTTTTTTTTTAATTTAAATTTCTGATCGTTTTTAAATAATGCTGGGAAATCCGGCGCCCCCTTCACGGAAGATTCTCTTCCCCATGAACTGAATCCTAGATTTTTTCACCAGCTATCTCAGTGTGCTCAGCTAGTTGATGACTCTGGTAACCATGTTCTTTCTTCTTCTAAACTAATTTTGACTGGAGTTTCTTGGGGAAACGTTTGGGTCCTAAACTATTTAACATATTTATTAATGATTCTCCTTCTACTATCAACAGTAAGTTAATGGTTAATACTGATTATAACATATAGGCCAGCCCCCCCCCCCCTTTTAAAATTCTGGACCAAATCTTTCATTCACCCCTTGGTAAATTTCAAATTAAAAGTCAAGTTCAAAACGAATAAATTTTTTGCTATTGAAGGAAAATGAAACCCAAAACAAACAGAAATTGAATAAACAATTATAGCAAACAAATATACAATAGGTACTAATATAAATGAATAAAAGAAAATTTTAAAACGAATGAAACTTTAATTGAACATGAAATCAAGCTTCAAACGAACAAAAATCACTACAAACAAGAGTTTGGGTTTTGCCTCCTTCTCTCACTGTAAAAATCTAAAACCTATTGTGTCATAGGCGCTTTACTGAAAACGAATTATATTACACATTCGTTTTTGAATTGGTCTTTTTTTCAGTTTTTAGTTTTTTCCCTTTTTTTAGTTTTTTTTTTAGTTATACCTCATGATTCTAATGATTGCTCTTGAGCTTTGTTGATAGCTCTTTACTGAAAACTGAGCTTGCTTAAGGTTTTAGACTATGTAAATCATTTACCAAAAGTTATTTGTATCATAGCTAGTGGAGAGTATCATAAACTAATCTTTTATTTTATGTAGGCTATTTATAGACTTCTCTAGTCTTATGAAAATATATTGTTTTTTTTTATCATTTGTTCAATAATTTGGCCTTGGTCATCGCAAATTAGTATAGCCAGATCCATGTGGCTGAATACGGCATTGATAAACTGTATTTGCTGCTCAGCGGCTAATTGCGCTGCTTGCATTTGTGCCTGTGCGCCACGAAAATCTTGGCGTAATGGGTGGCTATCAGGTAAGCCCAAGGTGTGATCGCCATTGGCAAGGGCGCGAAACAGCTGCATAGGTACGCGCTTTTCTTTGCAAAAGATATGATGTAGCCAAATGATTAATAACAGTGCTGAAATGGCTATGGTCCTTGCCTAAATATTATGAGATACTTATATGATACACAAATGTTTTTGCTTTGTATTATTACAAAGCAAATGCAATGTGTATTCTGAAGCAGAATCAAACAATATATTTGACACAAACCCATAAATTTCTCTCGGTATCCCTGAATTATCATCTTAACCAAATCAAGGGTTGCTGACTTTCAGCAGTCACATACACCCGGTGGCGCATTCCGAGCGCGGAGGATCTGTATAACTATTGCAGGAACCTTGTCGCGGTTGGGTTAACTGTGCCAAACTTGGCCTATTCTTCCAAAATTTTTTTTTATATTTGAGGCATATTTTTAACCAGAGACAGAAGCTACCCTAATTGTTATTAATAAATTAATGGTTGCCAGTACACAACAACCTGCAGCACGACTTGGGTATTTATGAATTTTTGAATTAAAATGTTGCAAAGCAGGATATTACTGTATTGAAGAATCAGTTGTTGTGTGTTTCAGTGCGTTTACAGTGTCCTTTCAGGAGCGCAGCAGATTTTTAGGATTCGTTTGATATGGTGGTAATTCAAGATGAAGTATAACACGCCCTTTTGAAAACCGAGATACACACAGTGCTTTTAAGTTCAACATCTCCTTCAAACTTTTATTAAAGTTTCAAAATATTACTCTCGATTGATTCTGAGATATTGCAGATATGCCGTTTGGCAGCCTGGATACATAGAGTACGTTTTAAAAAGACAAGCCAGTTGTTTTTTTTACCTCTTGTTGCTCTGCCAAATTTTCAATCCGTAAAAAGAGCCCAGAACGAGATTGTTGTCTTGTCTGAAATTTCAAGCCAGTAATAAGAACAGTCGCAGCTTTTGATGAGTGTGGGCTGGTTCCTTCAAATGGATCTTTCTTACCTATTGTATGGTGGACATGATTTGCCCCTCCCTCAGCTTTTGTTTTGTTATCAGCAATCACTTGTCCTTGGTAGGTTGTTGGCCCCTGTGGATGGTGGTACATTTCTCTCCAATTCATTTTTCTTATGAAGGTGTAAACTTTTACAAATGTATCTCTGAAGCTGAGATTCTCAACAAATTGCTTCCAAGATTCTTCTTTAGCTTCTTTTACAGTTTTTCTAAATTCTGTCTGGGTCAATATTGGTAGGGTACCAGTCTTTTGTCTACATTTCCTATTACATTTACAAGAAAAGATTAAGGTGAAGGCATAAAAAGCTCGCACGTAAGTCACTTCCACTACAATGTCTCTTATGTACTACTATGGTTTTTTTTTCTTAATTTTCGAATTTCTGTCAAAGAACTTTTTATTTTATTTTTTATTACTATTTTTTTTTTGAAAAATAGAATTTTTTATGGTTTTGATATTGGTTTTTTATGCGCTTATTAGTATCTTTATCACTGAGTAAATTATCTCCTGTATTGCGCTAACCTGAACGCCGTACTGGGTAAGGTTAAACCGGGTGATATGGGTTTTGATGTTATTCATATTAATCTGCACAAAACCTTTTCCACACCTCACGGCGGTGGTGGGCCTGGTTCAGCTCCGGTTGGCGTTTCCAAGCGTTTGCTACCATTTATCCCGGTACCCTTGGTGAAGCTTGAAAACGGCAAATACGATTGGATTACTGAAAAGGAAGTACCGCAAACAATTGGTAGGCTTTCTGCACATATGGGTAATGCTGGTGTACTGCTGCGCGCCTACGTGCCTAGAAATAGAAATTAACCTGATCGTCATGACTACGTCAACAGGAAATACATCAAACACATTATTAGCCTCAAAACTGATAAATTACAAGTGCTTCGTGGTGTACGGCTATGAACGGCAATTCCTTTCTGCTAATCTATGCAAGCAGCAAACTTTAATCTCTGGTGCAAAAAAAACACCAGCTATAAACTCAAGCATAAGAAACTAAAGAAGTTCATTGATTCTAGTCTACTATGTGCAGGGCGCTCAAATCGTCATGAATGTATCTGGCTTCTAAACGAAACTGCTCCAGTCGAACAGTTCGTGATCCACATCGAGTTCAGCGTGGCACTGTCCGTGCTTGAGGAGTGGAGGCAGGAGCGGATTCCCGGACGGCTTTTTTTGTTCGACGTGCTGGTTTAGGCACTGATTTGGCTTTGGTCTTCATAGGGATCTCCTGTATGCAGAGTGGTCCTGACACCATTGTATACAAGTCATATGCCAAATTTAGATGATGTTCATTAGGTGAAGCCTTTGTGGGTTTATATACCATCTTTCATGTTGCGCTGTCAGAATCGGTAAAGAAATGCTTTGCTACATCAAGCGAATTGAACAGGCATCAAGTTGTGCACACTGGTGAGAAGCCTTTTAAATGTGAGATATGTAAGAAATGCTTTGCTCGATCAAGCCATTTGATCAGGCATCAAATTGTGCACACGGGAGAGAAGCCTTTTAAGTGTGAGATATGTAAAAAATGCTTTTCTAGTTCAAGCGATTTGAAAGGTCATCAAAGACGGCATACAGGTGAGAGGCCATTTGAGTGTAATATATGTAAGAGAGCATTTTCAATTAAGAAGAACCTGGTTCCATCCCGGCTGATCGTAATACCCCGGAAGATCTGCGCCGTTTGAATAGCCACTGTTGTAGCATTGGCCGTCTGACTAGAATCATCGGAGGAGCTGTACGTCAGATAAGGTGGAGGCTCTGTGAATGGACCAAGACACAGCTGTTGTTTCTGAATACTCGATAATCCAACGAATTCGGAGTCTAGGTTCAACTTGTAGCATCGAGTTCTCACAGCATTTTCAGGCGGCGGCGGGATTGCGATTGGCGGCTCCTCACGAGAGTCAATGTCCATAGGTTCCCCTTCCAATTGGGATCCCTGGCAATTTTTTATTTATTTAAGGTTTCTGCCGCAGTAACGCCAATGATTGTTAAGATTTTCCGATATTCTTTGTCGAACAATACCCAAAGGATGATTTAATCATTCCAACTCTATTTTTCAAATACTTTCAGATTTAAAATACAGTCACTATTTAAATGTGGGGAAGATGACACAATATAATGTTACACAATCTTTGGTGATACTTTGAATTATCCTGTATCTTTACTTAAACAGCGCTATTGCACTGCCTATGACTTATGAATCAGAGAACTCAATAGCTAAAATTTCAAGCTCCTATTTACAAAAATGGGGAATTTCGTATTTTTTGCCAGAAGACAGATCACTGGTGCGTGTTTATTTTTATTTATTTTTTTCCCAGGGGTCATCGTATCGACCAAGTGGTCCTAGAATGTTGTAAGAGGGCTCATTCTAAGGGAGATGAAAAGTTCTAGTGCCCTTTTTAATTGACCATAAAAATTGGAGTGTACCTAGGCCCCCTCCATAGCTCATTTTCCCCCAAAGTCAACAGATTAAAATTTTGCAAACTTTCCATTCTGTCGGCCTCAGACGTATCTGAATTAATTGTTCTGTAAGACTCATATAGAGAAAATGACATACAATTAAAGAAGAGTGCCTGGACCGACAAGAGGCAATTTATTGAACACAAAGCAGCTTTGGCGGAAGAGGCAGCAAAGAAGGGAGATTCGAAAACAGTCTATAGATTAACCAATGAGAAGACTGGAGTCAAGCATAACAGGAATAATCTAGTAAAGGATGAGAATGGAGTCCTTTTTATAGACCCTTTGAAGATTGACGTGAGGTGGCTGGGCCCGCGAGCTCGTCGGTCTCTAGACGACCGTGCCGATCGTCTCGTTCATCCCGATGTTCATGTTCGCCGTCCTGTTCGGCCTGTCCATGGACTACGAGGTGTTCCTGCTGTCCCGGGTGCGCGAGGAGTACGTCGCGACCGGCGACAACGAACGCTCCGTCATCCACGGCCTGGCCGGCACGGCCCGGGTCATCACGTCCGCCGCGCTCATCATGATCGCCGTCTTCGGCGGGTTCGTGACGGGCGACGACCCGGCCATCAAGATGCTCGGCCTCCCGGTGATGGTCGGAAAGAAGATCGAGGTCGGCAGGCCCAGATCGCCCTCGCCGATGAACTTGGCGGCCGGCATGACCTTGCCGCGCGCCACCCCCGCGAAATCGGGGGTGACGCATTCCACCTCGTCGATCCGGTGGGCCCGCAGCCAGGCGCGCGTGGCCTCGGGCGAGGGCGCGTCGAGATCGGGGGAATGATCGAGGGTGATCCTGGGTCTTGCGTCCATGGGCGATGCTCCTTCGCATCGGGCTTGGGGTTCGGGCGATCGGCGCGGGCGCATGTCAAAAAGTTTTTTTTTTTGTAGAAAAAGTGGCCATCTTTGGTCTTGGTTGACCTATCACCTAGGAACTTCTAGGAATCGTTTCCTTGGCCAATATTCAAAGAGCTTCCTAAGGGTGAAAACGACACCCGTGTCTGAGTAAATGAAAACACTCTATTTCCACCCAAGTTTTCAAATTATCTACAGTATCTGGAAGATTTGTCACTCTAAGTCCCCTGGGATCAGAGTCAATTTCAAGTAATTTGACGATATGAAGACATTATGTACCTATCTGAACAAAATAGAGCAGATAAAAGAAACATCACTTTTCTTTGCTGGACCTGTTTCTGTTGTTTTTTTTTTTTTGTTTTTTTTTTTCGTTTCTGTTTTTCTGAAAAACAAAACAGTGCCGAGCCTTACTTGGGACCCCCCCCCCTTGTGGGATAAGCGCCTGCTCTAAGAAAGTTCAGGGTAAAACACATAAAAAAGTTTAAGTATATTTGGACCCAAAACTGGACTGTACACAATCAAACAGGTAAAGTTTGATTATGAATATTTTACCTTAAATATTTGACTGTTTAGTATTTACCTCGTTTAAGCCGTCAAAAGCAAAGTTGTTAACACGATAGTGTGGACCTGGTTTCTTAACATCTAGCCTTTCTTTACGAAGAAATACGTGGTTTTTAAATAAGTCATCTGACGGCGCTTCTAGGATCTCTTCATCCGGATCTTCCATGTATTCTTCAATATTCGAGTCTGTAAAATAATATGACAAATTTCGTCAGTAAAAATATACGTCTAATTTCATAAAAAAGTGTTAATTGGGTGCTTTTGTTTACAATAAGAGGTAGGAGGCAAGGAGACACCTTAGACTATATGGATAATTACAGTGTCCTAGATAAAAATATTATTCAAGTGAACAAATTTTTTGAGGTTTGGAAGAGGTGAACAAGGAAGAGGTGATGGTGGCAGTCGAGAAGATGATGCTAAATAACTAAAAGATGGAATGGGGGTAACTGTAATGAAATAATCTGGCTTGTGATACACCCCTATATTTATAGGATACTGAAATGCCCTACCTTGGCTATTCTCCTTTTTAGATCTTCACTGCACCCACCATTTTTACTAATAATAATACCCTGGTAAGACTCCTCTTGAGAAGAGCTTAGCAAACGGTTTTTGGCAGTGTTACTAACGATGTTTGAAAATGTCAGATACGACCTTTATTCGTAAGAGTGGCGAAAACTGAATTTTTTGAGTTTGACATTTAAGAAGCGTGAGATTTGAGAATGCAAAGTTAAGTTGACTAATTTTCTTAAATGGGGAATAATTGTAGCGATAACATTGACCAAGTGGACCATGGGAGAGTTAGAGCCATGGCAGTTGTCAATTATCGCTCTGAAGCTAGTATGCTCGAAAAAGTTAAACCAGGTTGTTATCGGTACCCGACTGACTGGCCGTATTTCAAAGAGTAGGCTGTGCGAAAATTGAACCCCGCTTTCAAGGGCTATAATTAGAGAAAGGTTGAGATGGCCAGGATACGTTCTGTGCATAAAGGATGACAGATTGCCGAAGATTTTCCTTTTCGGCCAACGGTCTAGAGCTAAACGGAAAGCAGGTCGTGTGCAGCTAGGATGACAGGATGTCATAAAGAAAGACTTAATGGAAATAGAAAATTCTTGGCTGGGTGTAAAGAGGGAGGCATTGTTTAAAATGATTGCTTTGTAAAATTACTAGAGTGCAAAACAATCTTAAGACAATGGGGGTCCCTTTGTCTAAAAATTTTGTCTAAGATTTTTTTTTAAAGTAGTCTAATCTTCATGATCATCATTTTCAATTCTTTAAGACCGGCTTTTATGAAGATTTTAAAAATATTATTTGAAAACTGTGTGATAAATTATGGATGTTGTAACAAGGAAGAGACAAACAGAAGAAACAGATAAACTCACTCGAATCGCTATTGTCAACCCTGAACGATGCAAACCTAAACCAAGTTTCAAACTGAACCAGGACAAACAGTTTCTTGGTCCATTTTTGGTGCCTTAACCCCCCTCTTGTTACAAAAAAAGTGTTTGGTTTCCTATTCCCAAGAAATAATCTTAGAATGTTTTGACCCAAAATGCTAAATCCCCTCCAGAAAAATCACTTTTCAGCTGCTTTTGGAATAGCTGATGGTGGCAAAACATTTTTTGATCAAGAAAACGCATTTCACAGTTAACTATATCCAATCCACAAGGTTGCAGGAAAGCAAACAACTTGGTCAGAAAAATAGTGAGAAAGACTCAAACTTTCATATATGGAATAATTTCTGTTCGTTTTAAACTTTAATGTCGCTCCTTACTTGCAGTTAAAAAAAAAACTTGTTTTGTGATTTAATTTCTGAACGTTTTTGACTTAATGCATGTTTTGATTTTCGCTCACTGCATATGAATAATTAAAATGAAATTTGCATATTATTTTTTGTTTTTTTTTGGCTAAATGCCTTTCTCATAGTTTTGATCGTACGATTTTGGCAAAAAGAGGTGGGGGAGGAGGTCTAGTTTCCCTCCACTATAAGAATTGTTAAAATTGTTAACATAACAGGGTAAGTTTTGTGTTGTTATTAGTAAAATATTTCAATAACTTTTGTTTGATTGTTGTATTAAACCATTCACATATTTGAGCTTTCAATTCGTTTTCAGGTAAGAACCAATAAATTTCATTAATCTTAAAAAGTACTTGAACGTTTTTCATAAGAAATTCTTAATCTTTATCTGTTGGTAATTGTTTAGGTCTCCCATCTTTAAATAAGCTCCTAAGCATATTTACAATTCCCTTACCAAGAAAATTTATTCGTCTTGACAGTAGAATGCTGAAAATGATGCTTTTTATAGCCCTTTATTTCTATTTGCTATGACATTAATGAAAAAAAAAAATATAATAAATGACCAACCAAATTTGTCTACTACAGTCTTAGATGTCGGCATACACTGAGCACTTGATATACTAACCTTTGAAATAAAATTTTAACGTTTCACAAAGGGGACTGTTTCATAACGGTAGTTTCAAAATTAGAAAATTTGTGTTTTTTGTTTTTTCATAAACAATATGCAAAGGAATCCTTGACTCCTTTTTCCCTCAGGCTTGCAGTCTTGTAAACTAGTGTGGGATGGGGTTTTGGCTGAAAAGACGCCAAAATAGGTTAAATACATGTTGATTTTTTTTTTCTTAACTAAATTCCAAAAGAAGTCATGAAACAATATTGCTTCGAAATATTTTGATATCATCAGCAACTAACAGAAAGAAATACTAAGAATATACTATATATTCCCCCAGGCTCGAAAACATGTAATTTTATTTGGAGTGGGGGTTGGCCGAGAAGAAACCAAAATAGGTTTACCATGTGATACATATTTGATGCTGAAGTTTACATCAGATGCTTGATTCAATAAATCTTGAAAATGCTTAACTAATCCTTTTTCATAACGGTAACGCGTCTCCAATTTGGGGGCCTGTATGTGGCTCCTGTTGTTTTTCTTAGACAATCCATGGAATGCCTGATAGGAAGCAGTTCTGTATGTTCAACGATGCTTAAGTTTACATCAAATGGCTCATTCAAGTCCTAAAAATGCTGAACCCATCTGTCCTTAACAATATTGCCACCAGTTATAAGATCTCCACTCCTATCATTTGCTGCCATAAAACTTACTTTTTTTGAGGAATTTACCCTACACCCACCTAAAAAATGACTCAATCCTCCTCCTTATTATAGCTGACACGCTATTATAAATCACCAAACGTGACCTAATTCCATTACAAATAAAGTGAATCAACTTGGTTGGATCCAGTACTGCCACTGTGTGGCACCATTTCCTTGGCAACTAAGAAGCCTAAAATACAGCTATCGATACTGTGTAAACTGCAATAATAAGAATCAAATTACTGTGTATAACGGTAGCAGTATTCCTATAATTACAATGTCTTTCTGTTTCCGGGTTTACTTCCGAAAAGAAATCCCTTTCTTGTTTTGTTTCTGGGTTGAGTTCCAAACAGAAATACCGTTTGGGAGAGAGAGAGAGAGAGAGAGAGAGAGAGAGAGAGAGAGAGAGAGAGAGAGAGAGAGAGAGAGAGAAAGATCGGTATATTTAAAAACTATCGTAGTATAGCTAAATTCAGTTTTTTACAAAATCTTACATTTAAACAAAATCACACACTACGGCTCAGCATTGAAAATCGATGCGAAGAAAGACTAAAATGAGGTATAATCTTTCCATATTTTGGTCTTAAAAGAGTCATCTCAAGTCCTAGTAATTTTACAAAACACCGAACTTCGTCAAAATAAGAATTGAAAGTAGTGGTGCTGTTTTTTATCCACTTCTGTTGCTTTGGATAGGACAGTCCTTAGAAGTTTGAAAGAGTCCAGCGATGCCTTTACAGACGTTACTGCATTGTTATTCTTCTAAAGTACTTTCAGAGATCGCAAAATAAGTCAAAAGTTCTAAAAAAAGACGCGCAACTGATCTGTGGCACTCTCTCCGTCAAAAGATGAAAAACCTAAAACGACGCGGATATTTCGCATGTATGTAAAACGAGGCATAACTGCAGCCAGCAGAGAGAAAAGATGAAAAACCTAAAACGACGCGGATATTTCGCATGTATGTAAGAGAAAAGATGAAAAAACTAAAACGGCACGTTTTGCCTGTATGTAAACGAGGCGAAAAACTTCTCTCTTCTGGCCGCGGTATCGTTTGTTGTTTTTCATTGAGTTTTCTCTCTTTGTTGTTTTGTGCTATCTAAAGTATTACAATTTTATTTATAGTACAGCAATTAATTCCATAGCCAATGATAACGACATGACTTATCATCTTTTCTAGGAGACCTTAGCGCGTAAGTAGGGAATAACCGATCATTTTCTGCATAGCTTCTCAGCGAACAAGGTCTTGGCCAGCGAAACGAAAATGGAGAATTATTGATCGACTTCACATTCATCAACGACCCCGTAATATGAGTCACCTCTCCCTCCTGGGATTTGTAAAAATGCTCCAGGACATCTTCCAATGGCCACAAATGAAATTAGATGAACCATAGTCTATGGGGTAGAAGTCCTCATCCTGCGAAAGTGAAGGATTTTTTTTGCATTGAAAGGTTCAGGATGTCATAAGCGACAGCAAACTAAGGGTTTCTGATTTTTAACTACAACTATAAGGTCATTAACATAAATTAAAAACAGAAACGGACCAAGAACAGAAGCTTGAGGCCCACCAAACTCAACTTCAGACGAAAAGCTGGAAAGAGAATCGACTGAGATAGTTCTACTGAACAAATATGAATTAAACCAAGAATGAGCCTGTCCTCTTACACCAATGTGTGACAGCTTATAAAGGTGTGGTGGAAACCCTGCAAGATCCACGGAATTTAAAAATTCAGATGGATAATTAACCACCTCATTTGGTTCCAAAACTGTGTCAACTGACTTGTAAAGGACTGCCTGGTCTCGAATCTTGGTCAAAGCAATATTGTTGATTTCATGGACGTCTATATTCTTGGGTGGAAGAATCGCTCTTTCACTTAGCCATTTATTATTTTTATAATTGTTCACAATATTCGGAAATACTTTTTCAATCAATTCATTTTTGGACGTCACTAAATTACAGAATTCAGCAGGGCAAATCTGGGTTTCTTTTTTTTAAACTTCTTGGTCGTTTGATGTCCCAACCTCCCCCCTCAACTTATTGCATATTTGCTTACATTTGTCAGACAGATATGTAAATCCCGGACCACCCCAATTTTTACACGAAGAAGATCCGAAACTAGATGCTTGATCAATTTAGCGATCGTGAAAGTTGGCAGGCTTATCAGAAACCAGACCAGATTAAATTAGAAATGGTCACTTCCCCGATTTGACCATCTGGGAGGGGGGAGTAGAAAGACGGTTAATTCGGAAAGCCCGCTGATGCGCACTGTACGAGACGGCGTGCATCGCGCGGCCATCACACAGCCCACGCGGAAACGAACACCATCACCAGCCAACCGGTCCACATTAGGCGTGAGAATGTGTTCGTCCACTCTGTTCGCACCCAAATCAGCCCAGCCGTGGTCGTCGGTGAAGATGACGATGATGTTGGGTTTCGATGGCTCAGCGGCAATGCTATCACGCAGAAACGCAAAGACGCAGAGGACAGCGATCAGAATCGGAAGTACGTGTTTCATCGTTGTGATCCAGTTTGTGATATTAAAACAATATTTAACTTTCCACTGAAGTCGGACAACTCGATTCTCTTTTGTTCAAGTAAATCCAAGTCTGAAAAATCGTGAATTGTCCCATTCTTACCAATACAATCAACACTTGAAAGTGTTGTGTCACCCTTAACAAAAGTTAACGCACAAAGAAACAAAGCAAAAAAGCCTTTACTGAACTCAGACATGTCTGTTTTGACATTAACAGAAAATCATCTGTTCCCAGAAAGAAAACTGATAAATGATAATTCACGTTCTCAGAGAGTGATGAAAGGCTCTTTTCATATTTCAAAAGTTTTAGTTTTCGAGGCAAACGGGCACCGGCGTGATGATCGGCACGCCGCAGTACATGGCGCCCGAGCAGGTTCGCGGCGACAGGAAGGTTGGCCCCCCGGCCGACGTGTGGTCGCTCGGGGTGGTGCTGTTCGGGGCTCTCTCGGGTCGGTTGCCGTTCCGCGGCGACTCGCCCGCGGCCACCATCGCGAAGGTGCTCGTCGAGCAGGCGCCCAAGCTGCGCCAGGTCGCGCCGACGATCCCGACGCCGATCGCGGGTCATCCCAACAGGCCTTACTTAAAATAATAATTCTTTCTTAATATGTAGGAGCGAAGTTATTTGATCTCTTGACTATTTTAACCTTAATTCTTTTGAGCTTTTCGGATACACTCAGAACAAACATTTCCTTTTTTTTCTTATGAATCCTGTATGTAAACAATAGGCAAATTGCAAAATTTACAATCTTTTCCCCAGAGTTGAGGGGGTATAGCATCCCTGGATGGATAGCTATTAGATATTTGGACTAATTTAAAAGTATGGAAAAAAAATTACCATTGTCCTCTGATTTCTATGTCCTAGAAATTTGCCTGGCCTACTTGTGCTTACTGTTGTTTGCTTGACCTATTATAATTTAGACAAAACAACATTATACCTTAATTTTTCAGTTCGTTTTCCTCTCATTTTAGTTAAGAAGACACAATCCCTGTTGTTTGAGTAGAACTTTAAGCAATATCAGTATTTTTTTCTGTATTTATTATAAAAGAGATAGCCTACCATGCAAAATAGGGTAAGTAACTAGTATCCAGTCAAGCAAAACTATGCAAAACTAGAATCTTCAGCTTTTATGATTTATAACTGAGCAAATAAAATAGAATGTTCAGCCAGAAACGGTTATCTAGTTCTAAGATGCTCATTCTTTTTCTTTCTTTGTTTTGTGATTGCTGACCCCCATAAAATCAAAAAGAATTGTCATACGTCAAGATTGAACATGCCCATAATTAAAGCGTAGATATATGTAGCCAATCGAACAGGGACACATCCAGGGGTGGGTGTTACCGATTTTGAACCTATTCCCCCCCCCCCCCTCGATCATTTGTTAGACGGCTAAATTGGGCGTAAAAGCTACATCTTCATATTTCTTCTTACATATTCTGTTGAAAATCCTAGACAAGATGTTATAAACTTTGAAAGTGGTGAAAATAAGCCACAAAAGTATTAAGGATCACCATGTCCAGTTTTCAAAAAAAATTGAGTGTCCCACGAGAATGTTTCTTTTCCGCCCCTCAAATGCACACTCAACAGGGTCCATCGGCGTGTCCACACGTCCCATGGGTTACAAACCTTCTCACAGTAATGAGTTAAATTGCATGGTGACGCAGAAAACCATCGTGGGAGGATTCTAAATTGACTTGGTAACAGTTGTTTTCCCGATTCGACCATCTGGGGGGGGCTGGAGGGAGGGGAAATCGTGAAAATTAAGGTATTTTAATCTTACGTATTGTTTATCGGATCTTAATGAAGCTTGATATGAAACTTGATAAAGATCTCATGTCTCAGATGCTCCATTTTCAATTCGGATCGGATCTGCAGACATTGGGGGGGAGGGTGAAGAGGGGTAACCGAAATCTTGGAAAACGCTTAGAGTGAAGAGATCGGGAAGAAGCTTAATGGAAAGAATAAGTAGAAACTGGCTATCTCAATGTTTTCATTGAATGTGTTTGAGGAAATGACGAGGGTGGGGTTGGTTGTCCTTCAATTACTTTTGACTATTAGACAGCGCACATGAAATTTTAATTTCCAATAGAATAAGGCCCTTTCAAAGTGTTTGCGACAATTAATTATATGTGAAATGCCTTGGTTAGAAGAAAAAACTCAAACTGAGCAGGAATTAACGTGAGCGGGGCTGACAAACCTCATGCCTTTTCAAGATCAGGCCTTAATTTTCACTTAACTGAAAACAAATCGCCATAATAATGTGATAGGCTTTCCCACACTTTGCGGTCATAACCGGTTGAACCTGATGACACCATGCCTTGGGCCACACCAGTGGCAAAGGCTTGGCTGATTTCAGCGGCTTCAATTTGCACTGGCAACATGCCAGCAAGTTCAGCCATCCGGCCTGATGCTGAGTTGTAAGCACGGAATTTTAGACCTTCAGCGTCTGCCAGTGTGTTGACTTCACGGTCAAAGTACAAACCTTGGCCCGGCCATGGCACAGAATAAAGCAGGTGAAGATTTTGCTCTAGCGCGGTGCCGCCGGGCAAAATGAACGAACGCAAGGGTTCAAGCGATTTGTTGTGTTCATCAATTACCTCTTCCAGAGCTTTCACCTGTTGTTCGGTAATCCGTAAAGGTTCAAACTCGCGTTCTTCATCCGGTTGCTGCGGATCATCGGGCACACAAAGATCGGCTCCCAGGTCGAACAGATCATTTTGCACCCGCTCCAGTACCCGGTCTACCGGCTGGTCACTGGCGTGAAGACGCGCTACCCCAATCGCAGCGTTGGTTTCGTCAACCGTGCCGTAATTGTGCCAACATCACTCTTTACTTAGATCGTACTATTGCTCTGCCTGTGATATTGAGGGGATGCTGAAGAGTGATCAGTGAGCTACCAGTGCCCTCTCGAATCACCATTATAGATGGATTTAACATTTGGAAAGTGGGGAGTGTTTGGTCCTAGGCGTGCCCAAAATGCTAAGGGTGTTGAGGCGAAATTTTGGGGAATGCTGAATTAAATCATTATGCTGTATGCATCTAGGTTATAGAAGAGGCAGGAGCATATTGAACAAAACACAACCGCACCAGGAATCTATTTGCCGTTCAAAATATTTAGTTTGAAAAAACATCGATGCATCTTTGACCACCTGTCAGCTTGTCAACCAAAGAAGCGCAAGTTTCAATCAGGTTGCTCTGGGGAAAGGTCTGAATTTAACTTTTTTCAGTTATTCAAGGAAACTTTTATAATAATGGATGTAATGTACGTATCTTACGTGTGCTTGAGTTCAATTTTTTTTTTACATGCCCTTTTTTTAGCTGAAGCAATATATTTTTACTAAGCAGGGCCCCTAACATTGACTTGTCATGAATCAGGCATGGTTTCTTTTTAATCTTATGCGTTGTTTGGGGATGCATCTATTCTTTGTTCTTATTTTTTATATTCTATTTTATTATCCTCTTTGTATTCCTGGCAAAAAAGATCAGCTTTTGTGTGTAAGGATTACAAAGCCCAACACTATTATTGTTTTTCCTTGCATTATTACCACCTTCTCTATACCAAGTGACAGGGGGAAAAAGAATAAATAAAATGAAAAGAGAAGAAAAATTTGCAAGCATATGGCTATTTACTTCGGTAGTGCTGAAGTATTGCCCTTTACTATTAGCATATAAACTAGTAAGCAAAGAGTGCATAAAGATCTTGGAATTTTTCAGTATGTGTATTAGGAATGTCTTCTTTCAACATGATCTTGAATATGCTATTCACTATATTTTTTAGATTGAATGTATACACATTTTTCAATAAGAAACTGGTTTATAAGAAACTAGTACTACGATGACCAAAAATTTAAGAAACTCTAGTACTACTGTACCTTCAAGAACAACTAAGAAACTCGAAAATTCTATTTCTAGAGTAGGAGTCGGTAGATTAAGGGCCGGCACAGTTTTCGGCTTCCTGGCATCAGCGGCACTGGTTCTGTCGGTGATGTTGCCGAAACCTCGCCCGGCTACCGACAAAGGCGCCTATCGGCGCATAGCGCACGGCGCCCATGTCTACCTGGCGACTCCACGGTTGCGCGGTTTGTTGTCGCTGAACCTGACCGTTGCGGCGGCAGGCGCAATGGTGATCGTCAACACCGTGGTCATGGTCCGCTCGGCCTTCGGCGGTACCGAAACCGACGTTGCCCTGGCGCTCGCCGCGTTCGGTGCCGGATCTAATCCACTTAGTTTTTTAATAAAGAATAAACCTTAGCCTAAAATAACTGGATTACGTAAAGGATCTATATAGTTCAATATAAATGGGAATTATGGAAGTTTGTAAGTTTGATTGGTTATATCATAAGACAATCGTAAGAAGAACAAACCGTTGCAAACATTGGACTTAGTTAGCTGCCTAATTCTTTGAGGTCCGTTTCATTCTATTCCTAAGAGGAAAACCCATAGGTTTTTTCCTGTTAGTAATCAGGTATATATCTAGGTATACCCCGAAACTCACTATGTTCCCCCTTCCCTAGATCTTTGTCCATCCTACATTCTGAAAAGCACTTTAAATGGTTTTTTCATTGTGAAAAATCCTTCTTTTTTTTTCGTTAAAAAACAAAAAGCCCCCGTCTCTAATCTTCGTGAAATTGACGCCACAAGATTAAATCTGCTAGCAAGCGAAATTAGATTGCATTTATGACTATCATTCTTGAAAGAAAAATTGGAAACTTTTTATTTTTATAAATTGGAGTAGAGATTTTTACGATTTGAAATTTCTGCTCTGGTGTTGTCTGATTAGGAGAAGTAGTTGGGTGACCAAAAATTCAGGCCCATTGTTTCTTGGAAATTGTTGTTAACTAATCAGTGTCACTAAAAGCTGTAACCAAATGTCATTTATAAAACGAAAGAAAGTTTAATTTGAATATTGAAAATCTTCAAAACTCTTCGTTTAAGGGACAAACTAGCCTATCTGTATCCAGTCCAACTAAAAGTACTATTAAGATACTTTGGATTTTAGGGTCTACAAATTTGATTAACTTACTTTCCCACATTCCCAATTATGCTTCGTAAATAAAGTGAAAAATGGAAACAAATAGTTAAACATATAGAGATAGATCCAATGTGAATACAACAATATCATATGTTGTCATAACGCTAAAAATTAATTTAAGCATCAAATGTTTATACTTTTGAATAAGAAAGGAACATAGGAAAAAAGAAAAATAGTTACGAAAGCAAGTACCACTTTCTTAGAGTAAAACTAAATTGAAATTCGCAAATATATTTTTTCTCAGAATTTTTGTTTTGTTTTTGTTTTAATGTATACTAACGTTCTGGTCTTTTTTGTGCATCAATTGCTTCTGTCTTTTTTCTTCTGTCTGGTTTCGCTTGGCTCTTCTTGCACTAATTTTTGACAGCTTTATCCTCTTCTTTATAGCGTAGCTGTAGACAGTCTTTATCTTCAGGTCTTGACCCCTTCAGGATATCTCTCTTCGTTTCTTTGCGCCATTCAATGAATTTCCGTGTTTCGTCCGATTTCCAATCCACCTTCTTTCTTTTCTTATATCCAAGACTTGCCTTGGCGGTATCATGGTAGATACTCTTGATTATCAGACACCATTACTCTCAGCTTCATCTGCCAGCTTGGTAACATTTTTTACGAATATTAGCTTTAATAATTGTTTGATCTGTTAAAACTTAATATTTAAATTGCAAACATCTTGCTAAACCTTGTGAAATCCTATGATCTATTTCCAAGAGGTAAACATGATACAACCAATGTCAGCAGAAAGAAGTTCGAAACATTGACATTACTGACGGAAAGGTTCCATTGGTACGAAGAAAAAATTGTTTACTACACAAGAGTGTAAAATGAGTTTAGTAGGATTTAAACACTGGAAGCGACTTGCTTTATCAAAAACAAAAGGACTTTCTGGAAATTAGTTATTGCTGAATATTTTGAAGCTTTTTCTTTTATCACAATTTCTCAAATATTTATTTTCTTAATTTGTTCTCAGTTCTATTTTGTTTGAATTTAAAGATAAAATATATATAGCAATTTAGTGGCTTCAAACAGTTCATGGTAACGAACTGTAAGTAAAGAGCGATTCGGCCCAATAGTGGCTGAAACGCCAAAAAAAAGAATTTTGGTAATTATAGACACATAAAAGATTGTCTTTTTATGCTGATTCCAAACATATCATAGAACATTCCAGGGTTAGGAGAAATTACTTAATAGGTCCTGTAGTGGCGCGGTGGGATTGATCCCTGCCCGGGTTTTCCGGTACTACAGAACCCGAAGTTCAAACTCAGCTGCAACAAACTGACCGGGAATTTGATTTCGGTGATTGAGATTATACAATAGCGTCTTCATAACAATACAAAGAAGATGAAGACTATGTAAAGGAGGAACGTTGCCATATAGCTTTGGGACTGTGACTTCAAATTGGTAGACGCACATGCCACATACAAGTAGGTGGCAATGGTCAACTCAGTGTTTACTTTATACCAAGTAGTACTTTAGTACTCAGTGTTTAAAGAAACTTAAGTACTTTAACTACTTTAAAAGTACTGAAGTACTTTAAAGTACTTAAGTACTTTAAAAAGTAGTTTAAGTACTTAAGAAACTTTAAAGTACTGTAAAGAAACTCATTGTTACTTTAAACGAGGTAGTCAATGTAAACAGTCGAAGCTGAAAGCAAGACTGAGTGAAAAGTGAAGAAACTGTTTGAAAGTGAAAAGCAAGTCTTTGTCTTGAGTAATAGTCGACCACCTTGCCCAGATGGAAGCGCGCGGGATCAAGCCCGAGGCGCGAAATGTCATCAAAGACCGGACCAATCGTCTCGCCCAGCGCTGGGGCGCCGGGGTCGTAGTTCACGAAGACCAAGCCTTGGTGCAACGCGACCTTGACCTCCTTCAACGCAAATCCCTGGTTTTCGAAATCTCCCAGATGGCTGGTGTTGCGCGCGGCCACCAGCCGCCCGGAGAGGTCATAGACCCAACCGTGATAGGGGCATTTGAGTGTGTTCGCACAGGTCTGCCGGGAACGACGGCTCCTTCCGAAAGGATCTGCCCTTCTTCGGCGGCAAGTACATCCTCAACCGCAAGGGCGGCGAGGGCGATGCCAACACCGCGGTGATCGACAAGCTGGCCGAAGTTGGCGGCCTGCTCGCGCGCGGCAAGATCAAGCACAGCTACCCGCATTCCTGGCGCTCCAAGGCGCCGGTGATCTTCCGCAACACGCCGCAGTGGTTTGCCTCGGTCGACCGCAAGCTGGACGACGGCATGGGCGAGATGGGGGACAGCATCCGCGAACGCGCGCTGCCGAAATATATTTGGGAGCAGTCTCTTTTTGATGAAACTCTTTTCCAGAATTCCCGGAAATCATTTGTCTTATAGAAATGCGCAAGTTCATTTTCTTCCCGCCATCGAAACTCTAGTTTATTCATTTTTATCATTAGTTTATATTCTTTTCTTTTACTTCTATAATGTCAGAGCAACACCAGTTTCTCAGTTTCCTTTTTGGATTTTTTAACATGTTCTAGCATGTGATTTAATTCTTCTTTTTTCCGTTCACATTCATTGTCGACAAATGTGCTTTTTTGTGCCCTACAAAATTAGTATGACCTGCTTCGGCGAACTCTTACCTTACCACGAAAACCGCATGTTCCTCAATTTTGACAAACAAGACAAACACGGCATGCCCATCATTACCTTCGACGCTCAGTTGCGGGAGAATGAACGAAAATTGCGCGAGGACGGCGTGCAATGCGCCGTCGAAATGTTAGAGGCGGCCGGTTGTACCGATATCGCTTTCTATAACGATCCAACCGCTCCTGGCGCTTGCATCCACGAGATGGGGACCGCCCGCATGGGCCGCGACCCTAGTAATCCGGACTACAAGTCCTCAAAATACGTTTTGGTAACTGAGGTGCTTGAGGAATTGCCGGATAAACTCAGAAAAATGAAAATGTATTTCGTTCACGGTCTACCGACAGACGAAGAAGTCCTTCGCAAAGCGAACGTCGTGAATTGCGCGGGCGTCATTATTCTTTCGGAAAATGCACAAGATGTCCGCTCGGACGACCGGGTTTTCACCATCGGTTCCATCATCGAAATGATTGAACTGGAGGAAGGGGAAGCAATCAAAACGGTTGCAGAGCGTGTCAGCGAAACTGCGAGGCCGTTCAGCGCAGCTGTGTTCGGCACCGGGATTGGCAGGCTCCACGAGCGAGACGTAGGAACGAATGAGCTCAGCAGGATCGGAGCGCCGACGTAGAGGACGCACGCCGGTGTGGATGCTATTGGGGTGGCCGTCGGTGAGCCGAGCAGCAAGAAGCCCGTCGTGCCCGTGGGCGTGCGGTCTCCGGTGACGTTCATGACCGCGCCGAGCACAGGGTCGTCGGTCTGGAACCGGGGTGCGGTGGCAGCCGAGCATCCGTCGCCCACGGGTCGGTTGCCGCCTGCGGCATTCACCAGGATGCTGACGGGACCAAGTTGTTGTTCAATTGCCTCGCAAGCAGCGGACAAGGAGGCTGCATCGGTCGCGTCGGCAGCTTGAAACGCCGCCCGGCCACCTTCTGACTCGATCGCCTCGACGCGGGCCTGTCCACGCTCGGCACTTCTCCCCAGGACGGCGACCTGAGCGCCTTGGCGGGCCAGCGCCATGGCCATCGCCCCACCGAGCCCCCCTGTGCCGCCGACAACCACAGCCACATCGGACGATAAATATCGAATGCCATCTTGTCTGTTCGTATGACAATTGACGCAGGCACATAGTTTGATACAGACTTTCGTAGAATCCTTTTGTTTACGCCATTCTTTAATTTAAAGTTATTCGGCAGTGAGAAGGCCCATTCTACTAATCGGTAGTCAAGAAAAGGGAGTCTACTCTCTAGAGAGAACGCCATTGAATTGCGATCTTCATATCGCAGATACTCGGGTAGCGCAGAAAACATCAAATTTGATCGAAGTTTTTGTTCCAGCGGATCATCATCGTAGTGAATATCTTATCAACTTTTATGGAAAGCAACCTTTACAAGATACACAATAAAAACAAAAGCGCATATAAAATACACAAAAGGTTACATACAATGATCAATTAATCTATGTTCGTGTATCACCAGCTTTTAGCATTGCATTGCATAACATTTCTTAACATATCGATCTCTCATTTATGTCACAAAGAATTATAGTCACCTCATATCATCCTACATAGTAAATTCAACCCCTCTCCCTTACAGCACTTTCCTTTCCTTTTCTTCTTTAATTTATTCTTAAACCAAAGAAGAGTACGGGGGTTCAGTTGCATGGTGGTTCAGTCGCACAGTTGCTCAGTTGCACGTTGGTTAAGCTGCACGGCGGTTCAGTTCCACTGGGGTTCAGTTACAACGGGGTTGAATTGTACGGGAGTTGTGATGCACGAGCGTTCATTTAAATGGGGTCCAGTTGCTCGGGGGTTCACTTACACGGGAGTTTAGTTGCATGGGTGCTCAGTTGCTTGGCGGTTCGGTTACATGGGGCTTCCAGTTGTACGGGGGTTCAGTTGCATGGGGGTTTAGTTGCAGGAGGCTTAATATCAACTTTTAGCCACTTCAAAGCAGATTTTATCTTAACACAGATTAAATAATATGCTTAACTCCTTCAGAAGTTAAAGGCATAAGAAATCTGATTTTGCTTTTTTAAGAAAAGGGTACAAAAACTCAAAAACTGCCTTTTTGATATAACTATTTTTAAAGTGCAGTTGTTCATTTTAAATTGTAATAAACTTTCACGGTAAAAAAGCAAAATACGACTGTTAGCTATATTCCATTCGTGAATTTTCCAAGCCAAAAATAATTAGGCTGGAAAATATGAATGTCTGAACCCCCAACAAACATCACGTTCACCATGATAACAACCCCCACCAGTAGCAGCCCTTTAAATTTGTTCTATGCTATTAATATTTGCACCTTCGTATTGGTGTTATTCTTGTTGCAGGAGAATACATCAGCTTCTGTCGTACGACGACGTCTGAGAGCCAGCAGTAATAATCGTTTTCTTGTTGCACAACAAAAACAACAAATAACTCCACAAGTAAAATGTCAAGCATGTGTGGATATTATGACGTACGCAATCAGCGAAACGACTACCAAAGCATCAGGGTGAATCGTGGCTCGCTGCATTTGAAAAACAAAACGGCCAATTGGCTTGGAAAGTCGCTCGCAATTACACCACCCCGGTCGAATGCGATCACGGCTACACGACTCCGTTGGTCATCGACCATCAAGGAAAAGAAGCGGTGTTGGTTTGGGGAGCCCAGCATTTGACGATTCATGATTCAGCTGATGGCGGCGTCTTGTGGACTTGTGGAAACTTCAATCCCTAATCCAACAATCTGTGGCCTGCGATTGCCACACCCGTCATCGTCTACGACGACGACCCTTAAAGTGAGAGTAAAAGTTCACTACCCTCTTTGTTACTTGATTTCCTTTTGTCATTACTAGCCTTGTTCAGCTCAGCAAACTTCTGGTAAACAGAAGTCCTTTCTAGTAAACAAAGAATGTTAAATTATTTCTTATTAAGAAATTAAAACTAAACAAAACTAACTTTTTCTCTGAATTTTACCCATAGCACAGGATAGAGAGGGGAATAGGTTGAAGTTTTTCATGCAAATGATGGGAAATCATAGATTTATGTGGAAGCAGGATTTTTTGTCGTTGAGTAGAATTGCATTTGCAACTAAAACAAATGATTGTTCTTTTTAAGTGTGGCTTGCTAGTCTAAGGGTATGATTCTCGCTTAGGGTGCGAAAGGTTCGAATCCCGGATTACCCCAATTTTTACACAAAGAAGATCCAAAACTAGATACGTAATCAATATAGCGATCGCTGAAAGTTGGTAGGCGTATCAGGGACCGGACCAGATTATATTAGAAATAGTCACTTCCTCAAATCAACTATTTGGGGGGGGGGTGGAAGGACGGTTAATTCGAAAAAATAGAGATTCTAAAAAAACATGAAATTACAGGATATACTACCTATGAAGTTGATGGAAATGGTACACGTGGTTTACGTGGACAGGGATTGAATACTGAAAAAAATGTCAAAGTTGAAGTGATAATGAGAGAAGAAAAACTACAAGATGTTGTAGAAGAAATTTCTAGAACTCTGTTTGCAAATTATGCTATCGTTCTTTATGTTAGTGATGTTGGAGTGCTGCGACCTGAAAAATTCTAACAACAAGAATCATCTGAACACAAAACTGGCATCTTTTTACTAGAAAGAGTATTGCACTCATTGTTCTTTAAAACTTTAGTTCTGCAAGTTACTTCTTTTATGGCAATATATTAGTGCTGCAGCAACCATTCTTTGAAACATTACTATAGACATTAGCTTTTTTCTTTAGTCTCAGTTTGGCTTTAAGGCATAAACAAACATCGATTAATTAAATGTTTCTTTTCTCAAAGAAAACATAATTAAAACACAAATAGTGTGGATTAACGTACTTTATTAGCTACAATTGCTATTACAAAGAGTATTGCACTCATCGCTCTTTAAAACGATGATCGATTGACCAAAAAGAAATTTGTGCACGCTACTACCAATACTACTACTACGGCTACATTTACAAATTCTACTACTACTATTCCCTGTTACTTCAACCACTATTTGTTTTGCAACTACTTGTAAGGCCAAGACCATTGAGATGGAAATTTGAAGAAGTATGTGAATATGAAGGTTATCAAGAGAACATATCACCAAACTTCCAGGACTTGATGAGGGGGATGTTCAACTCATTCAAAGGCATATATTAATACTACTACTGCTACTAGTACTAGTGTATCTAGGTGTATGTCTGTTGCTTATTCCCTTTCAAAATTAGCACATTTATAGCCAGTGGCCCTCTTCATTTCGGCTGTGGCAATCCACAGCACCAGTACACCATGTACTACAGCAAAATGTCATCTACAGTCTTGCTTCCTACTTCTAGGTGTGATATAGACCTAGGAGTCCTGTTGGATGACAGTTTAAGATTCTGTGAACACACTGTCGAAGCAATTTTGAAAGCAAACGTAAAATTGGGACTCCTGAAAAGAACTGTCAGTAGTCGAACATAGATCACGTCGGGGTACCTTTCTTTTTTCTTATTTTTGTGAAAATATTTGCAAGCTTGTGCCAAATTTCTTATTTATTATTTAATTTTTTTTCATGTGAATTGAAAATACTGCCGGGTAGTCCCTGCCAGTTCATTCAAAATAATGAGTTGCACCGGATATCTAAAAAGCCTTTCAAGATTGTAGACTTGACTTATATATGCTATATGGTCCGTTCAGATGCCTAATTGACTAAGACTATTTAAGGAACCTGGTTGAAAACTCAAATAGATGCAATGCTAGTTTTGATGTTTCTTTAATCTACGCTTATGATTTTAAAATCATATCCAGATCATCAGAATTATTTTCAGAATCTAGAGCCAAAAGAAGAGCAGACAAAATCTAGAGGAATTTATTTTGTTTGCCGAGTCTAGCCTAGATATAGGGAATGAGTAGGCCTATCGATATAGAACTTTAAAATTTCTCGTGAATAGGCCTACTATCGGGGCTGTAGTCTAGGCCTAGATCCAACCTGAAACTTTCATGCACCTAACTCAACAGCTATACTATCTAAGATAGGCCAGTTCCATCCTAATATGTTGTGCTCCTTTAAAACGCCGCCGTATTCACTCTACAGCCAGCAGCCGATGATGTCAATCTCTTGTGATATTTTTATAATAGGTTCTCCCGTCCTGTCACAAAAGAACTGGTTAGTTATCCTCTACTTTCAGTGGATGTAAGGATTTTTCTTATACATGAGTATTCGAAAATCTGTATTCTTCTCTTTTTTTTTCCTGGTTCAGGTGCCAGGTTTCGAGTACGTAAAGCAAAACTGGCATAACATTGATATTGAAAACATGCAGTTTCAGCATTGAAAAAAATCATGATTCTCAATATATCTACAGAGGTAATGCCGATAAATTGGATCTGATCCATGAATCTTTAGATGCAAGTACCAGAAGTCAAGTGATTAAAACTGTAATCCCCGTCTTGCGGTTATAATTATATAAGAACAGCGGTGCGACCACTTACAATCGTAAGAATACCAATATACTATGATAATATTTGCGATAAGCGCTATGATCAAATGTTTGAAGTTCTAGATTAATGATTATTATCGATCTTTTCTAACCAGTTAGCATAACTCTTAAGGATTCGTGATAAAGCTTCGTGTGTACGAACGGGAGTTGTGTGTCTGATATAGCGAGATAGTCTCTGGTATATCTTGGCTCACTATGGAAATTTTCTTTGATATTATCGATATTATAAGGAACGAGAAGGCGAGAAGCACGGTGCACACTAGTGAAGGACTTACTGAAGAGTTTTCTTCCTCTACAGGTATTCTCCTACGATGTCTTCTCTTACACACTCTTCTATGCCCATTCCTAAATAGTGTGGTTGCACTTGCCCCTAAAAACACGGGAGTGATCTTAAATTGGCGCTCTTCTTATACTATTAAAGAAAAAAATAAAAAAATAAAAGCCATAAACCTCAATCCGATTCATTTCAGTTCACAATGCAAATATTTTATAAAATCAAAATAAAATGAAAAAAATAAAATAAAAAAATACTGACTTGGATATAGCAGATGCCAAACCAAAACCGTCGTATGTAGAGGTCCCTCGTCCCAGCTCATCGACGAGGATTAGAGAATCTGAGGTGGCAGCCTGGAAAAAAGGAGAATAAAGATGCACATAATTTGACCGACCGTAGAACCAACTTTTCGTGAGAGATACTTCAGATTAGTATGAAGGAAGGTATAACCACCAATCTATCTTTATTTGAAGTAATATATTTTGACTAAGCATGTAATATGAGTACTAAGGAGGGGGCAGATGAAATAAATAACACATTTATATGATTACTTGCACAGAGGTGAAATGGTGAGGGGAAGGGAGCATCACGCAGGAGGAAGATTTTTCCGATTGTTCCCATCCTTCTTTTTGGATAAAGTCGAAATCAAAGATCTAAAAAAAGTTTTTGGAGGAGTTTCGCTCCGCGTCACAGATTGCCCCAGTGACACTCTTTGCGGTGAGGGGTGTCACAAGGGCAGCCCTGACTGACCAAGGGCCACGCGCGGGAGGTCGATTTCCCCCGTGCGTTGGGCGCAGAACTCGCGTCCTCGGGACCACATGCCGGCAAGGAAGGAACTTACGACCATGGCCAGAACTCCCCGCAATCACACCGCTTCCCCCTCCCACGAGCCCGTCCACCGCCCCTTCGTCGAGAAGGGCTTGCGTTGGCTCGTCCGCTCCCAGCACCCCAACGGTGGCTGGGTTTGTGCGACTCAGCAGAGAAACATGACATCCTCTCCTGGTGCCGAAAAGATTCCTTGCCCCTATTGCAGGGCAACAATCAACGATGCAAAGACTTAGAACGTGGCAGTAGCGCCAGATATAAACCGAATCTAGAGTGCATTTTTTAGTTTGAAATTGAAGTCCATTAAATTCGCCCCTCATGTTAGGAGCATCATCAAACGATTCCCATGCTACATTTTCGTACTTAAGTCTGTGCTCTTCAATCTTTGCTTGTGGAAGTTTGTTTAAACCCTTTCCGCTGGTTGAGTCTTTTTATTAGTCAAATTTTTGTGGATCGAGATTCGTTAATTTGAGTCTAGATGGGGTTAAATTTTCCTCAGGTTGAGCTCTGCCGGTCTTAGTTCTCCATATGTGAATTTTGCAGTCGTTGGTGTTTGCAAGGGTTGTGTTTTATGTGGATAAAACCTGGACTGAATTTTCCTTTGACTGAAGTTCGCAGGGGATTTTGTATGGGTTGATTTTGTTTTGGCTTAATTTAGCGTTATGTGTGGACAAAATTTTTCTTGGATTGAGTCTTGCTGGCTTACAACTTAGTAGACTTCCTTATCCTGTTTTGAAGATAGTTTACACCCTGAGTTTTTTGCTAGCTATCTTGCATTTCAGCTGATCCTAGAAATGTTTTTGTTGGAATCCTTAATGATCAGACATTGCAAGAAGCGCCACCGTTTCTTATTTATGATGCACCAGTTTCATCAGATTTTGGTTTTAGTGGCTAGAGGGCAGGTGGTGCATGCTGCACCAGTATAAGGTGGTACATAGTGAGCCACTGACTCAATATGTATCTTAGCATTATTCTCGCTGTATCTATTTACATGGAATAGAAACAAAAGAATAAGTTTTGATAAAGCGTATCCTTTTCAAACAGTAAAATGAAATTGGAAGCCAGAATCCAAGGGAAAAAGAAAATATTATATTTTTTTTTAAGAATTCTCCGTTCAAATAACCAGATTTTGGGCTCAGAATTGAAAATTTGCGATCGCTGATTTTGGAGGCCAAAAATCACTGATTTATTTATGGCCGAAATAGAACTTCATGATGTCTACCTTACTAGGCTTGGGAGGACTTGGGTCTGATAAATTACCCCATCATTTAAAAAATCTAAAATAATTCTTACCCTCCCTCCTTCAGTTAGTACCCCTGTCCTGGAAGGGGCTTCAAATCCAGCCCTCTCTGAAAATTTAAACATGTTTACAATTATCATAACAATTTGGTGATTTTATGGTTTTTGCGATATTTTGCTAGGTAAAGACACAACTTTATGCGGGTTTCTGTTTTCTTTTAAAATATATCCAACAAGTCGCTTCCTTTGTAAATATCATTTGAATTTTTTAGATGGCGTTTAAATGAAACATCCTATTCCTTGTCTGCGATAGTTGAATTTGGTCCTATTGCTATTGATGCTGAAGAACAGGGACTAGTTGATGTAACCTGCAATCCTCCTTCTGGTTCTGTATTTTTTATTGGTGAAACTTTGGTGACATGTTCTGCTTCAGACACATCTGGTAATCCTGAGGACTTTGTTTTTACTGTACAAGTAACATATGTTGCTCCTCCTGAATCTGAAGATTCCGATACTGAAAACACTACTGAAAACACTACTGAAAACACTACTGAAAACACTACTGAAAGCACTACTGAAAGCACTGATACGAGAAAAGTTTTTAAATGAGCCATTAAACATCACTCTAAGAAGTTCTGGTAGCCCAATAGCCCCAGCTTTTCCACTGGAGAGATGGCAGTGAAAGAGCCGTTCTTAGTGCCATTTGAAACTTGCAGATATTGGAATTTATAGACAAGAACTTACATATGAGCAATATTTTTTTTATATGAGCTATCAGAAATCTATCTACGATGTTCTGGTGTCCCACTAGTCCCGCCCCTTGAGAAATGGCTAAAAATGCCTTTTTTCGTGCCATATGGCATTGCAAAATCCAAGATTCTAACAGGTAGATTAGGCAGAAAAGGGCTTTAAGTTCCAGACGTTTTAGCTTCTTCGATTTGAAATCGAATTATTTTGTATTTAAAATTCCAGACATAGGCAACCACAATAATTTTATTTTATTATGCGACCACTGGATGCACTGTCGTTAATGATTGGTTCCAATTCTTTGGCCTAACCGGCGACTGAACAGGGGACACGGGTGACATTCTCATCGAAGTTCTTAGACCACCGATCAGAGTACTCTGGACCTTGATTTTCTGAAATAAAATTGATTATTCAAGTATTTCTTTACTCGTCATTAAGGTTTTACTTTTCAATTTGTGACCAAATCAGGTGCGGATTTAGGGGTGACGGATCACAGAGGAGTCTTGCCATTTCTATCGTTAAAGCCTTTGGAATGTCCCTCTACCATGTGTCAAGACATTTTCTATGTATTAGTATTTATGAGGGGCTTCTTTCCGGGGGGCAATTTTCCGGGGGGGTTCCTGGGGGGGCTTTTTCCCGGGGGGGGCTTTTTCCCTGATACCCCAGAAATTCTATCAGGATGGCACCGCCATGGATGTTGACTTTATCGGCGGGCAAATCGAACTCCTGCATTGCCGCCATCGTGACGACGGCAAACGCTTCGTTGATTTCGAACAGATCGACCTCGGCCGGTGACCAGCCCAACCTTTCGAACAGAGCATGCATCGCTCCGATGGGCGCGGTGGTGAATTTCGAAGGTTCGCGGGCATGGCTGGCATGGCCAACAATGCGCGCGACCGGGGTGACGCCACGCTTTTCCGCCTCGCCTTAGGTCATCAACACCAGGGCGGCCGCCCCATCCGCTTAGAAAGCAGGATTGAACCACATTTTTAAAACATTCTAAATATCAAACAATACCACATTCTAAATATCAAACTGCTGAAACACAATATTAACACTGCCAGATCAAAAAGGCCAGTTCCAACTCTTAGCTTTGGTTCCATGGAGTTCAGTATAGGGCTAGGTATCTCAACCAATCTCTCAAAGATGGGTAGAAAGACAGTGACATATTTCAATCTGAGGCTGATAAATCAAAAACCACAAAAATCTATTTTGTTTAACCAAAATGGTAGACCCATGTCCTAATTTCGGAAAATTGGCTCGTAAGGTCGATGTTCTTATAGATCTTTCTAGATCAGTATATCATTTGATTTTGGTATTCCCTGTGGTCCTGGTGAAATTCGCTGATGAATCCTATCTTTAAGACAGTCGGCCTGCACTGATGATCGCAAAATAATTTTTAAGGTATCGAATGAAAGCCGAACTGGTCAGACATGACAACTAGCTATTAGAGTTACTATCAATGAGAATATGAAAGCAACTGAGAAAAAATTATTCAAATTGAAAGTAAGGTAACTTTTCTGTGGCTAGGTTAGGATTATTTAAACTATACAAGCAACCTAAGGTTATATATGGCGATCAGGACTTCTGCGACTTTTTGTTAAGAAAAATTTGGAATAGTTAAATTAAATAAACAGAAGGCAGCGAAAGCTATAATTATATTTCATTGTTGTTTCTTTTTCTTGTAGGTGCAACAGAGATATTTGAATATTTATTAAATGAAATATGGTATCCTGTTGAGCGAATAGCGGACGCCCATGAATTGATAGGAAGTACATTTCTGGATGAACATCATGATCTGCAGGTTGGTCTACCCGTCCGCCTGCAAGTCTAGGGTACTTGTCGGTCCTGTGTCAATCCTAAGATTCGGTAGCCCGTCTGAGATCTCTAGGCAGGCGAGTCCTAAAAAGCTTAGGTCGCTTGTTTGCCTGTGATTCAAATCGAATTCTGTCCATCGTTTGGCATACAGGTTTAGTGGACATAGTAGGGCTTTCTTGGTGGGCAAAGCCTATATGAACAATCTCGTGAGCAATCTCGGTTTCCCAATTGTCTGCAAGTCCAGTCGACATGGTCAGTCATAAATTCTGTTTGAAGTGGGGGAACCTAAAATCATGGAAAACGCTTAGATTGGAGGGATGGGGATGAAAATTGGTGGGAAAAAAGCAGAAGTCTTAGATACATGATTTACTTAATTGGAACGAATCCGCTCAATTGGGGGGGGGGGTTAATTATGAAAAATTAGAAAAAATGACACATTTTTAACTTACGAAGGAGTGATCATATCTTCATGAAACTTCATATTTAGAAGGACCTCGTAACTCAGATCTCTTATTTTAAATCTCAACCGCATCCAGCGCCATTGGGGGGTTGTGGACTTTTTTTTAAGAAGCACAGGAAAAGCATTGGGAGAACAGAATTGAATAGGGAGGAAAACTTTGTGGACTTAGATTATGCTTATGATTTAAGAATTCTAGATGAAAGGGTGAACAAAATTCAATGAACTTTGAGAGGTTTCCCTCTATGCTCCTCTTATTTTCTGAAGTATTTATATTTCAGTCTTCACTAAATCATTTTTGTTGACTGAATCAAATGCCTGTTCATAAAAAAAAAAAAAAAAAAATAGAAATGATTTAAATTGGGAGAGTGCAGAAAGAACTGATTTCTCTGGAGGAGTCTGCATGACATCTTAGACAGTTTCTTTGAGTGGCATCTGGTAGAAGAGGTGGCAGCAAACAAGAACAAATCAGGGACAATGTTTGTCAAAATAAGTTTGAAGGCAGTTAGGATATCCCCCATTTTGTACCTATATGTTCGGCTTGGCAGTTTGAGGTGATGAAGATGTTCACAATAGGAGACTGTTTGGAATTTGCTAATCAATTTTGTTCCTTGCCTCCAGACTGCTTCCAGGATGAACTTGTTTTTTTTTTGTCCCATAAGATAAGAAATAACCGAAAACCTCATAAGTGACCGAAACTAAAAGAAAAAGAATCTTAATAACAATGAATATATCAAAGAAGCAAACATTGAAGATTATTTAAAATGTATGTATCTCATCAAGTTTAATGTCACCCATCAAAACTACCCTCCTGAGAAAAATTTCCCTGATTTTCGAAAGGGGGAGACACCCCCTTCCAACAACCCTGTTGTTGAACTTTGAGGCTCCCATCTGTAAAAATGCGGAATTTTTTTTTTGTCAAAAGATAGATCGCAAGGCGTTTTTCAAGCCAGAAGGCGCCGTAGTTGTAATAACCCGCCCGCCGATCGGCGTTGATAACACCTCGCATGATATCCTCGAATTTGGTTCCCGGTACGACTTTGTCTCCTATTTCCGGGTAGAATTCCTTCCAAGTCTGATTGCAGAGTGTCAAGCGGTCCGACGCGTCGAATACCGCAAAGCCACCGGGAAAGGCCTCGATCGCCTCAATGAGATGGCGATGCTTCCGTTTTCCTTCCTCTTCGGCAAGGAGCCGGCGGCTGGCCTCTTGGAGTATGGGGGATTTCGAGGATTAATTTTCTGGGACTAAAAACTATTTCCAGAGTTAAACGCTTCTTAATTTCTTGAATTGTCTCATTTTCTTCCTTTATTATAGTCAATGTGATATTGCTCGCCTAGTAAATAGCTAAGTGCTCCCATTTATTATTTATTATTTTTTAAACCAGGGCTTGTCATATAGACGGAAGATCACAGAATAGCTGGGGAAGGGCTCGCTTCTAAATTCTAAGTTCTAGTACCCATTGTGAGGCCAAAACTAATCAGAGAGCAGCAGAGCCCCACATATTTGTCAGTGTTGTCACGTTGAGTCGTGAAAACAAATAGTCAAAACTAGTAAGTGGAATTTGACAACGCTTTTCGCCAAGAAAAATTCAGACATTAGCAATCTGCTAATTCGCGAAATCGGCTGATAAATTTATTTTAATTAAAGTTATTTTAACCTAAATTTATTTAATTTAATATGTTTTTTTCATTAATTCTATTTTATTTTAATCAGAATATTTCTCTTATTTTAGGCTTTCATCAATATTAAAATCTGCATAATTTTACATCAGGATTTGACTTTTAAACTAATTCAGAAGGCGAAATGTTTAGCATATTTTAATATAAGAACTTATTGAAATGCTGCAGGGTGGACAACCATATATTTTTTTTTTTTCATTTTTAAGAAATAAAACAAAACTTTTCCCAAGTACTAACAAATGGAATTTTCGAGTAATTTTTAAAAACAACTTTTGGCTCTTTTCGGACATTATTTATGGAAAAAACAATGCTTTCCAGCTTTTTTGTGCGGTTGGCTCTCTTGAATCAAATATTCATGATGCCGAATAATACCATTAACAGGGAGATGATCATTGGACCAAAAAGGCAATATTTTGACGCTACTACTACTGCAACTGCTGCAAATACGATTGCTCTTACTACCACCACAACTAATACTGATACTATTACCATTGCTATAGCTAAGACCACTGCTTCTTTAGCGATTACTAATAGTAGTAGTAGTAGTATTAATTTATTAACCAAAGGAAATAACACAGACAAAATCAACCGGTAGCTTAGGATTAACAAGGCTTAGAATAAGGCTTAGGATTTTGAAATCAACATTTGAAGACATGTTTGCGTTTACTATCGAGCCGGGTCGTTCCTTACTACAGTTCGTTACCACGAACTGTTTGATACCTTTACGAAGCAACTGTTGATCAGTAATAAGCACAAACAAGAAAGGAAAAGGATAAAATCGGCAGACTTTCTGATTTAATCTCGGGCTGCATTGATATACTAGGGTAGGAGGAGGGGATATAAGTAAACTACGCTTAAACCTCAACTAAATAAAGTTAAGTACCGCATATGTTAACGAACTGTATGGAAAGATCGATTCATGTTAATAGAAGTTAAAGTTCGACGAAAGATCGGATCGATTTTGGCTTCACGCGTGACGGACAATGTCCACTGGACTTGCATGCAAAATGGAGGACTGAATTGGCTAGGAGTCACAGGCGAACGAGTTAACAAAATCAATCCAATGTTTCATCACTTAGTTCTATGACTATCTACCTTAGTTCTGCCCTAGGAACGATGCATGAACGGATGGATGATAAACTTATCCATCAAAAAGTGAAATGATGTCATTTTCATACCATCTGAAAGAGGGCTTATGCCAGATTTGCCTCTCAGTTCCTCGTGATTAGCAGAACAAACGGTGCCTTAATCTTAAAAAGGATGTTAGAAACACTGTCGATTAATACCAAATTATGTACATATGATGAATTCAGTGTTTTTGGGTGACTAATGGGTATCTGAGAAGTTTGATTTGGTGAGAAAGAAAACGATACAGGCAGGTGATAAGATACTAAATTATCGCAAAGAACCTTCAGTTGAGAGACACCTAAGGAGGAAGAAGCGATAACGAGGTCTATGTTGGACGTGGACGAGGAATTGTGAATGTATGTGAAATCTTGGTCTGGAGCTTGTACCCCCTCCCAAAAAAATATATATATAAACATTATTTGACGTCAATAGGGGGAGGCAAAAGAACGCGCAAGTGATATATTAACCCCAGAGTAGAGAAATTAAAAGCAAATGAAAATAATTTACCTCAAATTTAACCTGCGTTCTAAAGAAGATTAAAAAAAAATCTATAACAAAAAAAAATACTGCATTCCGTTAGAATCAAACAGTTCGTGGTAACGGACTGTAGTAAGGAGCGACCCGGCTCAATAGTAACCGAATCTCTAAAAAATGGAACAATAACTTCGCTAAAAATCATTTTACGCAATCTGACATAAGTAATTCTGTGATCTAACGGAGGATTGCTGTTGATATTCTATAACTATTCAAAGCGTTGTTTGTGAAATTTATCGATTTTTAGCTCAGAATTGTAGAAATTCAACGAAATAAAATGAAACTGACATTTTTTTCCATTCTACAAATAACTGTAGACTACTTCAGTTTCAAAGTTTTTTATGACATTTTTATGCTCGTTTGTAGTCAGACACGCTTGTTTCAAACATTTCTTTACACATGAGGGGTGTGGATTTTCCCCTAAGACTTTTCTAACCTTTTTTAGTATCTAAAATATTGAATCACTAGATTAATATAATGTAAAACTAGGCTGCCTTTGCGGTTCTGATCAGCGGGTCCTATCTACTAATTTATTCGGAATCACTATAATACAGGAAGAACTTAATGAACATACCAAGGGATGTCACTCGGAATCTTTAGATTAATATATATTCATGTTTTAATAAACATGTGTTCTGCTCTAACACACTCAGAATAACTAAAAATATACACCTACTAACTATTCTCGCTGAGCATTGTCATCCCGGTTTGGCGCAGCCAGGACCGGGATCCAGTACTCCTTGGAGCCGGTAAGTGGACATTCGTGAGTTCAGAAGCTTACCGGATCCCCGCCTGGGCGGGGATGACAAGGAGGGGGTGGTGAGCTCTGGGGCTTCAAGGCGGACGGGGCTGTCTCGCTCAGCATTGTCATCCCGGTTTGGCGCAGCCAGGACCGGGATCCAGTACCCCTTGGAGCCGGTAAATGGACATTCGCGAGGTCAGAGAATTACCGGATCCCCGCCTTCGAAATTCTTTGTATTTTCTGCATACAATCGCCAATGACAAGGTTAAGTCTATGGGAATGACAGTGTGTGTATGATGCTTGTGGTGCTTTTTCCCGGAGACGAATCTGTTCTCCTAAAAAGTGTCTGCTCATTTCACTGGCCCATCTTAGCAATGTCCAGCACACTTTGACCATTCAAGACCGATACCCTTTATTTTGTTGCAAATGAAGGCAGCCAAACTCTCAGCAGCAACCTTGCGCATGTGGTGGCAACGATCGCGAGTTGTTCTTTTTTGGAGAGGTTATGATTTTTATGTGATAATAAATAAAGATATTGTATATCTTCGGCTTATAGTTGTTATTAGATAAAAAAAAAGAAATGTTTTTTTCCAACTGAAAGTAAGGAGTAGCCTAACATTAAAACTTAAAGCGAACATAAATTATTACGTATATCTTTTAAATGTCTTTCCTTTCATTCATTCTAGTCATTTGAGAATTGCTCAAATTGTGACTCCATTTTCATAAAAAATAGTTTCGACTTCTTTGGCCGTTTTGTTACTATGCCTTACAATAATAGTTCCGCACGTAAGTTAAAATACTTCATTTTTTCTATTTTTTCCAAATTAACTGGCCCCCCACTCCCTCCCACAGATGGTCGAATCGGAAAAAAACTATTTCTAATTTAATCTGGTCCAGTTCCTGATACTCCTGCCAAATTTCACCGTCCTAGCTTACCTGGAATTGCCTAAAGTAGCAAAACCGGGACCGACAGACAGACCGACAGAATTTGCGATTGCTATATGTCACTGGTTAATACCAAGTGCCATAAAAAACAATTTACATGATTTTCTCTGCTATGAAAAAGGACTTCAACTTGTCAAGACTGACGAAAATGCGGCACTGCCTTAAAAACTTCGTAATTTTGTAGCGATCAAAAGAATAGTTTGGTGACATTGCGATTATAAAGAATGAACAGGCTTATGATGGGTCTATGGGTAAAACAAGATTTTATTTTGACTTAGTTTTGACTTTTTTTAACTTATTTTTTATAAATATAAGACACTAGCAAGGATATAAATGGATATTTTGAAAGGGGTTTAAATTTTGGCCATACTGTAATAAAATTCAAAATAGTGTTTTTCTTTGCGCGCCCGGACTACCACCGTAGAGCCCGAAGGGTTGCACGTCATGACGGTCCGCGCGGACACTCAGCATCGCTTCATCCGCCTCCAATCGGTAGTCACGCATGAATGGGACGCCGCCACGAAACTTACCGGCACCAGCACGATCTGGAACAAACTCATATCTGAGAATGGAAATCGGTTGCTCCGCCTCTGTCACCTCAACCGACGGCAGAGCCATGTTCGCGAACATGTGGCTATTGCCATCTAGTCCGTCCGCCCAAGGCCGCGCACCCCAGGCCCAACTCTAATGATCTTTCTCCCCATTAGGATTCGAAAGGGCTATTTCCATCCAATAGAACTGCACCCTAGATAGCTGGACCAGCAATCTATTTCGAATATTATGATTAGGGAAATAGATTCTAAGAAATAACCAATTCCACATGCCGAGAGTTTCCATGTTCCGCTGACTTGAATAATTAAGCTATTGATTTCTTGTTTCCTATGACTACAATAATTGAGATGCTGAGGGCTATATTTGAAGTGCACCTGCCTGCTAAGTTATGCTTTAGAAGGGTATTATAGACGTCAGAGCTTCCTACAAGCCAGTCCTTAAGTACGTTTTACTCTTCAATCTAATTCTCAAACTGAAAGTGCACCTTTTATTTGTTTGTTGTTTTTTTTTTTTTTTTTTTTTTTTTTTTTTTTTTTTTTTTTTTTTTTTTTTTTTTTTTTTTCTATCAATAAAGTCTACTTTTCACCAGATAAATATCCTTCCACTTCCTATTTAGCTTTGCAATTAGAGGCAATAATGGCTTTAAAATTCAATTCACTTGGTGATTTATACCATGCTTCTTACACGTCTGGGCTCAATTTCGCATTGAAAACTGATGGGACATGTCCCGCATATTGTCTTTACCATCAGGGAAGAGATTTGGAAATGCTTTGATGTCCAATTCCTTTTGAAACAGATCCTCCCCTAAATCATGTAATTTTTTCAATTTAAATTGGTAATTCTCAAGGTTTTTGTTGTTCTTAGAGTCGTCAATAAAGTCTTTCAGTACTGACTAGTCAAGTGGTTGTAAGGAGATATGCTCGTCTAAGTGTGATTTGGCATCATTTGTAAGTTTTTCTAATATTGCTCCCTCTGGTACCTATGTAATGTACCATGCTACGAGGCAAAGTTACGTTGTTTTAAACTCAACCTTTCCCCTTTCACTACGTTAAGGTAACAAAAATCCATAAGACCGTCACAATAACCGCCAAAGATTTAAATTTTGCTTGTCATGGTAGATTTATGAATCTACTACTCAATTGGAGCCTGCCCCAGGTCACTCAGCGTACCCGCAGGTGTCAATAGGTGAACGGCCTATGGATGTTAAGGGTACCTCCATGGAAGAAACGTACCAAGGGGGGAATTTGTTCCCGAGGAAATTAAGGAGCGATATTAAAGCTTAAAATTAACAACATTTATTCAGTACATGAAAGGGGTTGTACCCTCCTCAACGCCTCGCTCTTCACGCTAAAGTTTGACTCTTTGTCACACCTCTCCTTTTTAAAACAATAAAAACTTTAGCGTAAACTTTAGCGTTCTCGATCACTCTAAATGCCCTCTTCCATGGAAATTATTTCACAGCAAACAAAGAACGCGGGAAAAAGCCCCTCGATAATTGCCCCCAGGGCATCTCCACATGAAAAATTTGGCAAAGAGGTAAATTGAACCAATTTTACCTTGGGTCGGCTCACAAATCGACACTACCAGGTTTGTTTCGTTAACGTTCTGTCTTAATTAAGGCTCCCTTGGTCCTGAGAGTTCAAATGTGGTGTCTCTATGGCGCAACATTTTAAAGCAGATCAATGTAAGGAAAGAGGTTCGAAATTTTGGGCTACGAATTGATGCAACCAAATTTTTTTCTGAGAATTCACTCATTTACAGAAGTCGTGCAAAATTATCATGTAAAGACATCATAAATACTTTTTTTTGTGTGTGTTGAGTCAACGTGCCAGTCGATTCATCATCGACATCAAGCGAAAGCGTGTTGTTTCCTGAGTTGATCACGATGCTGCCAGCCAGCGCCGACCCAGTTACGGTTGCTCGCTCGGCGGCTTGCGTAATATCGACGTCAATGGGCGAACTGGATGCTTGGGTCTTGGAACTTCCCAAGATAAATTCAATGCCTGTATTGGTACTGGCTCCGTCAAGTGCGAACAGTCGCCTGAGTTCTGTTGTGCCAACACCTTCCAGCTCGCCGTTGAGAGCCTTATCCAGACGGCATCAATGCCCCGCTCTTTACGCTAAAGTTTTTTACTGTTTTAAAAAGTAGAGTTAAGAGTAAGAGTCAAACTTTAGCGTAAATTTCGGGGCGTTGATGAGGAAGCAGCTCCTTTCACATACGAAGTAATTTCTGTTCGTTTTAAGTTTTAATGTCGCTCCTTACTTTTCGTTAAAAAAAACTTGTTTGTTTTATTTAATAATTAAACAGACACTGCCTAAGCAAGTGCATTTCATGTAATGCGACACGCAACTAAGGATTCTTTCTAAAAACCTTTTTTTGGTGATCGCCAAGCACATTGCGCGTCACCGCGAACAGGAAGGCGCGAAAGCTCCCGTGCTCCGGGGCGGCGCGGCCGAGTGCCCCCTCGGCCATCAAGCGCACGAACCCCTCCTGGGCCAGGTCCTCGGCCTGCGTCGCGTCGCGGACCAATCCCAACGTGAAGCGCTGCAGCCACGCGGTTTCGCGCAGGAGGGCTTCGGCGTCAGGCGGGAGGGCGGTCATGGCTCCGCCATGGTACTGACCTGACGTCCGGCAACCGGTTCAGCCGTTCTTCCGCGCTTAAATCATATAATGGCTAGTAATGAAAAAGGGGAGGTATAAGAATTAGTCTACAACGGTGTGTTGCTATGTGTTAGTTGCATACCATATTTTTAAAAATAGCCTAGCCATAGACAGTCATCTTGCTGATTTCCCTGGAGACAGAGTGGCAGACGGAACACATTACTCACATTAAAAGGTCTAGAGTATTCTTTTTATGGCACTTGGTATTAACCAAGTGACATACAGCAATCGCAAATTCTGTCGGTCTGTCTGTCTGTCGGTCCCGGTTTTGCTGGGTACGAAATGCCTTCCCCTCAAGAGATGGCAAAGGACGTTCATGTGAAGCTGTTTTTTAACCCTGAAGCTTGTCAGTGGGCAACGAAAGCATTACTAAAGTACAGTGCATAAATTTAGTTATGGCTTGGCATTACCCACCAAGCCATTTCTATCTACGGTGGTTTAACGTATGAAAAAACAGACAATATGGAAGGGTTTAAGCTTAGTGGCAGTATTCATTTTGATGACTTCACTGATGCCTGAACTAAATTTATTAGGGATACTTATTGATTGTGTTGGCTTGGATAAATTTTAGTAAGTCCATTATTTAAATTTCCATCCCCTCCCCGCAGTCTCTTTAAACAATCTTTACTACCCCCACCCACTGCTTCAGAATACACGACTCAATAGATCATCTCTGAATGTATCCATATGACTTACCTCAGTTGTTTATCATAAAGATTGCTGTATGCTATACCAGCTAAAAATGCAACAATTTGTACAGTTTTGCCTAGTCCCATTTCGTCGCCAAGAATGCCACCACATTTTTCGGAATAGAGCTCCCAGAGCCATCTAACACCGATTCCGGAAAGGATCGTAAATTATGCCGCGTGGATATATAAGCGTTTTATGGATGAGATGGTCGTATAACTTTGAAGCGGACTCAAATGATTAGAAACTGAAAGTTCTAATTCATAAGAGTCAAAATTTGTCCGATGACGACTAGCCCCCCTCCCTCCCAATCTTTTTCCTCCATATGCGTCCAATCAAATTTTTATATGATTATTTTGTTCAAAATAGACCAAAGATAATGTAACAGCAACTCAAGGGATAAAACAGCCCCCCCCCCAGAAGCTGGGGGCAAGTATTGAAATTCTCTTCCCCCATAAAACTCCTCAATGGAAATTAATCCCACGTAACCCTCTCCCCTGACCCCCCCCCCCAACTAGAAAAAATCCCCCTATAAATGTTTGTATGTTTCTCAATAGCCAATACTATATGTAAACAATGGGCAAAATTCATAACTTGCAGCCCTTCCCCCGGGGACTGTGGGGGATTAGGTCGTCCTCAAAGACATAGTTATTAAATGTTTCGACTGTTGAATAAATGGCTCTCTGAAAATTTTATCCGGTGACTTTGGGAAAAAATCCAGAATGACTACTCCTTCTTAAATTTCTTATGCCAGCATAATATCATTACAAATTCACATACAAGCTACAAATTTACCTCATTCACTCTTGCGAATTTCTTACAAAGGGCTTTAATTATGGTTTCCTTAAATCATTAAATAGTTTCCCTTTTCAAGATCATATATGTAATCTTCAGTATTTTGTCTTTATACAAATTCTTAAAACGTTCTCTCAGTTTTATCTTTAACACTTTCCATATCACTAACTGAGGTCCCATTCCTATCTTTCACTGGAATAAGGGCAGTGGTGCATTCTTGATAGAAAATTAAATAAAAAAAATTTAAATAAATAAAAAAGTTTTTTATTGTTTTAAAAAGTAAAACTGTTACAAAGAGTCAAATTTTAGCGTAGAGAGCGGGGCGTTGAGGTGACAGTCCCTTTCATATACGGAATAATTTTCATTCGTTTTAAGTTTTAATGTCGCTCCTTACTTTCAGTAAAAAAACTTGTTTTTTTAATTTAAATTCTGAGCGTTTTCGAATAAATGCATATTTTGATTTGGCTCTCCGCACATAAATAAATGATCAAACAGTTCGTGGTAACGAACTGTGGTAAGGAGTGACCCGGCTCAATAGTAACCGAAACTCTAAAAAACGGAAATTTTAAAACAATAGTTACATTAAAAGAATCGCATTTTAATGCTGATTTTAAATATATAAGTTTCGTCAAGTTTAAAGTTACTCATCAAAATTTACGAGCCTGAGAAAATTTGCCTTATTTCAGAAAACAGGGGGAAACACCCTTAAAAGTCATGTAATCTTAACGAAAATCACACCATTAGATAAGTGTATGAGAGGACACAATATTAGACACGTCAAGTCCCTATATGAATTTTGTGTCTGGTGGAATGGCCTTAATTTTATTAAACGACTCTTGCCAGATGGTTTAGTAGATGTTTTTAGATTTAAAAAAAAATAGAATTCTTTTTGTTAAAATTGTCGTTTTTCCAGACTTTGATGGCCCGTGAAGAAATGATCTAAATGGGTTTTTAAATTGATAAATACTACTCTTCTCAATTCAAAATATAACTAACTGTAGAATACATCTATACATTGGATAAATAATACTTTTCTATATTCGAGGTTTATGTTTAGAAACCTAATGCAAATTGCCTTTGCTATTACGATTTCCATTAATAGTTCGAATCATGTATTAAAATCAGCAAATAATCCAGTTAAATTAAAAATATTTTGAAGCGTTTCCGTTACTTGTGACCGTAAAGACTATGCACAATATCTACCTAAATATCTAGCAATGTTAATATTGCTAGATATTTCATCTAGCAGTATTCCAACTGTGTTGCCAAGATTGACTTCTACACAGTCAACAAAAATTTTATTCCTGTCTGTAGAGCCCTTTCCTTTTCTGCTTGTGCTTTGTAAGGAAATTCATCAGCCAGTCTACAACAGCCTGATTGATGCCAATAGTGGATATTTTGGGGTGCAGTCAACTACAAGGAAACTTGTCAAAGGCATTAGCAAAGTCTAGCAGGAGCAGGTCAACTGGATGTCTTTGGTCAATCAGGTCTGTGATTTCCTTGTATGATTCCAAGAGGTTTGTTTCAATTGGTTTCCCCAACTGGAAGCTATGCTACTTGGGGGACATGATCTTATTGGTTGTCAAATGCTTAAGGATTGAATCATTTAATTGGATAACCATTCCCAAATAAAATATCTCTAAGGTGGTCAAGTTCTGAATCCAGGAGACGTGGAGAACAAACTTGCAATGCTCTGTCAACTAGGGAAGTGACCACTCCTCTTTCCACAGCAGAGAATGATTAGATGAGTAATTTAAGTAACAGTCACTATGAGTGGTTTTTTTATGGACTCCATACTCAAAGCATCTATCATTTCGGGGAACCAGGACATCTAATGGGTCCATTCTAATCCAGGACAATCATAGGGACCTGGAGAAATCTGGGGAAGGCTGCCCCTTAAAGCAACACCTGTTTATAATAAGAGTTTAGCTTACGTTTTATTGACATTACTGTTTATATCAATAATGACAATTTCAGTGTAAAAAACGGGAGAAGTCCTGCTCGTTTTAAGTTTTAGCGTCACTCTTCTTTTATTTGAAAAAAACGGTGTTTTATTTAATTGAATTGCAACTGGTTTTCAATAACATATTCGGACTTATCTTAAATGCAAAGAGGAGGGACTTTCCTTTCAACCCCTTGGTCTCTGCACTAACGTCTTTATTTTTTGGGTGATGTGAATATTCGGAAGACTTCGAATAATGATCTCTGAGTCTCTACATTTTTGTGCCTTGTCTTCAGCAAATCACATCCAGCAGCTTTACCATCATCTACTTAGATTTTGTAAGGCTATAGAAAGGCTGCATCATATTTGGCAACTATTCAACAACTATCTATATTTGGTAACCTGGTCACCGACGCCACTTCAGCAGAGGAATCACAAGGAACACTCTATAAAGTGGATCTCCATAAATAAGACTTTCCTCTAAGGGAACCACCATGCTAACATATCCAGAAACGCTCTTTCTGTAAAACCGTTCCGGAGAAGCTTCTACTCCAGGATTACTCGTGATACGAGGAGTGCTTGTATTTGAAATGGATTCCAGCTGCTTAGAAAGACACTATGCAAATTTCCATGTGCGAGCTACATCAACCTTGGGATTTCTTTTCCACTCTGCGATATCTATGCGAATTTGCACTCTACGTATAAGTACGGTGGCAGCCTCAATAAGAAGGCGGAAACCGCGCATGATTTTTGGCACAAAGTACATTAAAACGCGTCTGCTTTTCTCATTTTTAGGCTTAAAGATGTGCCGGTAAAGCAAGAGAAAAGGGTAGACTCATCTGTTGACAAAGCAAGATGTAGTTCAAATGAGTCATACTCCACCTTTTTGAGGAAACAACATGCAAATGTTAGCTTTACTCCTGCTTGGGCTGATTTGGATCGTAAGCCTGTCGGTGAAGAAGATGATGATCCTCTCTTAAGAGTAAGTCTAGTTTTGTTGCTTCATCAGATTAGTTACGGCAAAGGGGCTGAGGGGGGCTACAGCCCCCGAGCTTGTTAAAATGTTATACAAAACATCGACGTACTTGAATGACGGTGATGACCACGCAAGATATGAATTGCAAACAACAACGAAACATTGCCAAACTGCCGTAGTTCTTTCAGATGCGAAGAAAAACAACAATACCCTTAATGCGCACAATCATTTCTTTAACAAGTGTTCATCTGCAGGTCCAGCAACACTTCCATGCCTAAACAAGTATATCTATCAATACAATTGCCTTGGCATGGGAGCAAAAATGGCATGGACAAAACAAATTGATTGGATTTAAAAGATTTTACAGCAATTGATGTAGTAGCTTATAAAGAAGAGGAGATGTAGAATACTCACCTTGCTTTGCTTGCATTAGTGTCATATTTATAGTGTGCCTTTATTGATTCTTCCTTGCGTGAGTGATTGCTCGCTTGCTTGTACATATTGCTTTTTCTTTTATAGGTGCTTGGGTTATAATAAACAAATACACTTCTGCACTACTAGAAGGTTAAATATCCTTTGGACAGTGACTCAATTAATTAATTAATTGACAAGATAGAAAATTATTAAAACTTATTAGCCGCCATCGCTACTATCTGTACTTGTTGCATGTTAAAGACAACTAGGCAACTTAATGATCAAGCGAAACTGGATCATCGGATAAGGATCATGGAAGCATTCTGTTATTTCCCCTTTTTGGTTGACGGGATTTCACCTCATTGATACGGTTTTCTTAATGGATTCCTAATCTGTTTCTAACGGAAGCAAAGTAAAAGGAAATGTGAATAAACTGATGCTGTATAAAGGTCGAGAAAGATTAAATCAATCTGTAAATAAAAAAAGGCAATGGACAATTTATTTAACCGAAAGGCATTTAGTCCTTTTGTTATTTTTTAATTATTATCATAGGCGTCTTGCTATGGTTAGGGTGTTTTTACTCTTTGTGAAATAGAAGTTTTGTATTCCTATCAGTCATGCATGCTTAATAGTTAAGTGTTCGGTTTTATGTCGTTGATATGTGTTGGAAAAAATAAATTGCGATTTAAAAAAGAAAATATCCTCATTTAAAAGGAGACAACTTACCTAGGCAGCACTTAATACTTGTGCTGCTACTAGACGTTACGTTGCAAGGTGTCCCACCAATGGTGACTTTTACTTTCTATGGGACTTCACATCCAATTAAATACTAATCAATTTGATCTGAACGCTGTGATTATAATCAAATGCCACTGCGACATCTCTCGTTTGGATATTCCGTGGCTTCATTGTACTAATCCGTGTGGTTCATATGGCAGCATTTGCATGATTTTGGCTGATAAATCCTATTTTTTTTGTGGAATAGGGTGGCATTATTTGTATGATTTTGGCTGATAAACTGACTCCTAAATCCCGTATTTTTTTTTTTATCTGAAATTGAGTGTCAAATTTAAATGATTTTTATTGTTACCCAAATCGATATTTATTATTCTTGTCGTGTTGATTTTGATGATAAAATGTGGCTTTGTTTTGAAGTAGATTGTTGTTATGCTTTCATATGTATGCCAAACGGTTGAGTATCATTTGATTCGTGAAAGGGTGAACATCAAAGAACCCGAGGATATCATTGGACACTCAATAAGTGCTATAGCTTGATTGCTATAGTTGATTGCTAATATTTGATTGCAGTTTATGCTCCTTGATTTATTTTGAAGATGAACAAATAAAATATTCTTTTTAAAAATTCTATATGAAAAATATGTTTTGCGCATTCGTGATCATTGATTCGTATAGTTCTTCTCTGTTTCGGATTCTTGAGGACTTGAGGAAAAAATTTTGAAGTCAATTAAAGTTTTCTTTTCACTCTTTCAAGATCAATTAAAAGCTTTCTGGCTTGAGCTTGGTCGATCTAAAAAATACACTCACACAAAAAGAGTAAACATTTTTTTTTAAATATGATTTTCTATCTGGGTATGTCTTTCGATTAACTTAAGCTTTTGGGTTGTCAAATAAGATGAAATGGCTGATTTTCCCACATGGTGCACGACAAGAAAAAGTTTTGTTCATAATGCTATGAAAGATCCTCATGACCTCCAGATAAATTTGTGCAATTTTTTCTCAGTTATTGACAAATATAGTGTTGCCACTTCTATTTTTTTCAAGAGTTGGGTTTTCTATCTGTCCAAAAGTAGATTTTCTTCTACTTTCCTTCTACTAGTAGATTTTCTTCTCAAAACGAGAAGGAAATTCCCCAAAAAATGATCATCTCCGTATACTGGGGTCCTCGTGTTTTTTTTTTTTTTTTTTTTGGCTAACTTGTTTAAACAGTTTATTATTACTTGAAAACCAACTGATCAATCTTGGACACTGTTTCCATCAAATACTAACCGTTCGTCTTCGGTTTTTCACTTTTGTCATTCTTTCTTCCTACATAACCAGTGGTCAGTTATTTCAGGCAGTTTAGAAATCTAGTCTCCTCGAGAAGAGAGGATTTGAAATGTTAATTTTGAAAGGAACACCAAAGATATAGAAACTATGTCACCACCGGGGATCGAACCCGTGACCCACCAACTGAGCTAGGTGGCCTCCGTCGCGCCCGGAGGTCTCGTTGCCGAGGGGGGCGGCGTTGTGCGCCATGAAGACGTCCTGCACGGCGTCTTTGGCGTAGGTCACCAGCTTCCCCTCCTTGTCCAGGAGGCGGACCTCGGTCTCCGTGTTGAGGACGACCTGGCCCTTCACCGGGTCCTCGGTCTCGACGAGGTGGACGACGTCGACCGCGCTCCCGGACATGGGCTTGTTCGGCGGGTTCGTCGGCAGGTCGAACCGCAGGTCGTCGGGGGAGTAGGGGTAGATCGTGCGGACGATCCAGGCTATAAGGCAGAAAATACTTACATTTTAATGTCATTATATATTTATTTAACCGAAAATTTTATGGTATGCTCCTTTACCCTGAAAAATCTCTTCGCCCTATTTTTTTTTTTATTATTATTATTATTCACTTTTAAATTCTTAGCTAGTGATAATACTAGTTATGTGAGTGGAAGGGGCGATATTACCGTGTTGCGTTTATGTAATAGGAACATTATGGGATGCTTGAAAAGCTAAGTTTTAGTTTTGGAAAAGTCTTATGGACTTGGTGCTTCTCCCCCTCCCCCCCTATTTTCCAAAATAAGTCAAATTTTCTCAGGCTCGTAACTTTTGATGGATAAGACTAAATTTGATGAAACGTATATACTTAAAATCAGCGTAAAAATTTGATTATTTTTGTATATCTTTAGGTATCAAAATTCCGTTTTTTAGAGTTTCGTTTACTATTGAGCCGGGTAGCTCCTTACTTACAGTTCGTTACCACGAACTATTTGATTAATTCTACTAGAGGTTTCAAAACAAAAAGATAAGAAAAAATAACAATAAGATAAAATGAACCAATAGTTATTTAAACTTTAGCGTAAAGAGCGGGGCGTTGAGGAGGAAAAGCCCCTTTCATATACGGAGTAATTTCTGTTGGTTTCAAGTTTTAATGTCGCTCCTTACTTTCAGTTAAAAAAACTTGTTTTTTTTTTAAATTTAATTATCTTTTAAAAATGTACTTGAATACATGTATTCCCTAAAAAAAAAACAGGATAAAATTGTGTGTCTTTGGGGACGACTTACTCCCCCGCAGTCCCCATGGGAGGGGTTGCAAGTTACAAAATTTGACCTGTGTTTACATATTTAACATGCGTAGGCTACAGTATATAGATACATGTAGATACATACACAGGTACTTGTTAACATACGTAGGCTACAATATATAGATACATGCTATATTGATGCATGTAGATACACATACAGGTACTTGCTAACATACGTAGGCTACAGGATAAATCCTACAGTATAAATACAGGATAAATGCTGTGGGGTTGCGAAGGGAGTTTTTAAACTTCAGCGTTAAGACTGGGGAACTAAGGGAGATGGAAGCCCTTCCCTCTTATTTGGAGTAGCCTTCAACATGAGCCAAGGTAGACCTGGCCCTGGCCCGTAACCCTGTCGAAGCCCATGAGCTGCAGCTCTGGCAAACGCGGGCAGAACTCTTAAACGACCTCGTGGCAGTGCGGAGTGCGCAACCGTATGGCCCCGTGGTGACCTTGCAAAAGCCGGCCGGCTTAACCCCGGCCGCTTACGAACTCTAAGGACCGACACATGAGATTGATCAAACATCTGAATTTGCTGGCAGCCGCGTTTGCGCTGGTGGCGGTGACGCTCAGCGGCGCCGTCCTGGCCGCCGACGACGAGGTGGCGTCCCTTCATTCTTCAGGTGTGTCTTTCTCCAATTTTTCCTATTTGTGGAAGAGCCTCAAAGGTTCTTGATGCTCTGGCAAGGCAAGAGAACACCTTTCTTCGTCCTCAGGCTGCTTCTCGAGGACCGCAACTTGCTCTTCATGTGTCCAGGGGTACCCCAAGGCATGATTTTGGCAGTCATTACTGGCTTCATTGTATCCAATATTGGGAGTATATGCCACAAAATACCATGCCTCGTGGTTAGTCACGGGGATGGCTGGTCAGTGTGCTAGCACTTTCAATTGTGAACGCATATGTATCTTATGAACCGGCGTTCGCGAAGGGGCTCAAGGTCCGAGCTTTTGTTAAGAACGCGGGGGATGAAGTGACTGTTCAGGGCAATACCGAGGCACTCTCGCTCGGGATAGTTCCAGGCAACTACAGCATCGGTCGTACCTACGGCGCGGAAGTTTCCTTCGATTTCTAGGACATTCTGTCTCGGATGGCGCCATGGACGCGCCCTCCGAGACTATGAATGCTAGCGAAGGGTAGGGACCTCTAGATGAATAAAAGATTTGGGGGGGGGCTAAAATCTTGGAAAACGCTTAGAGTGGAGGGATTGGGATGAAACTTGGTGGAAAAATAATCGTTAGTCCTAGATTTGTGATTGACATAACCGGAACGTATCCGCTCTCTTTGGGGGAGTTAGGGGAGGAGGGTTAATTTTTAAAAATTAGAAAAAATGGGGTATTTTTAATTTACAAAGGAGTGATCGATGAGATTTGAGGTCTGGAAGGATAAGGTGTCTCAGAGCTCTTATTTTAATTCATTACTGGATCTGGTGACATTAGGGGGAGTATATGTTTGAGGGGTTTCAGGCTCTTATTTGAAATTTACACAAATTTAAATTCGCAGCTAACTTTTACCATTAAGATTAATTGAAACACTCGATGCTTTTCCTGTATTAGAACAAAAAGTAATTTTTTTCTGGTAATACAGCGTCTTTTTCAAAACATACTTTTAAACTTTCGATTTCTATGGACCAGAGCGGTTGGCGCACTAGGTTTGGAATCCTTTGGCCGAGAGGTGGAGGTTCGATTCTTGGTGTGGCCGGTTATTTGGTTTGGAATGAGGGCCAGTCCCTATAGTGAGGGAGTTAAGCTTTTTATTGTATAAAATATGGTTTTGAACCTTTTTTTGAGGTCATACACTCTTTGTGACCACTTGTATAGGTAAATTCATTTAGCATGTCACTTAAAAAGAGTTTGGCCTTTATTTTAATGTTTAGAATGAACAGAGGAGGTAATATCTCATATAAAGCAGGGCTTTAATTTGGTTAAAATAGGCAGTAAAATGAAACCAAATTTCCATTTGCTCACCAAAATCTCAAACTGAAATTAATAATTTTTGCACTTCTCATATATATGATATATAACCCCCAAAATCAAACCTAAATTCCTAATAGATTTTGCGAAGTTGTACTATTCATACGGGTATATGCCCTTACACGGCAATAAAATCATACATTTGATCACGTGGAAAGTAACGTTTAAAGAGGGGGCCAATTTTTTTGGTTACATAAAAAGGGCACTAGAGCTTTTCATTTCCGTTAGAATGAGCTCTCTCGCAAGAATCTAGAACCACTAGGTCGATACGATCACCCATGGGAAAAAAAAACCCAAAAAACAAATAAACACGCATCTGTGGAGTGATAGTTTACAAATACATAGATTCAGCTTTAAAAGTCTATTAAAATCTCCTCAGCTTAAAGGTTCATTAAAATGTCACTGAAGTCCATGTGGAGTGAGATTTAAAAAACACCTAGATTCAGCCTTGAAAGTCCATTAAAGTCTCCTCAGCTTAAAGGTTCATTAAAATGTCATTAAAGCCCATGAGGAGTCCATCAGTTTTAAAAGTCCATTAAAGTCTCATCAGCTTTAAGGTCTTAGAGATCTATTAAAATCTCCTTAAAGTCCATGTGGAAATGCTGCCTGCTGTACCTGTTTAAGGTAATCCTGCTGGAAGGCATCCGCAGGCAGGCTGCCCATCGTGAGCTGGGTCCAGCCGAGGACGACGGTTATGGATTCAATCAGTTGATGTAGAAAATCATCACATCTGGCGTTCCCCATCTCTTTCTCCTGTATGCTTCGCATATTCAGGTAGACTTCAGAACTGCAGAGTATATGGCCTCTATCAAGAGCAAGAGTCATACCATAACGAGAGGGAAGTGAGTTGGGAGTGACTCACAGATGTTTTGCAGCGTCCTTGAGGCTATACTGAATCGGTGGTAGGTGGTTCGTTAGTTTTCTAGAAGAACGATACAAAATTTTTCAAGACCGAAAATGGGGCATAGTATATGAGTTATGCCCTATCAAGAACGCCGGCGCGACAAAGAAACGGAAGAATGTACTGTAGGTTTTCAGAGTACTCTGACGTCACATTTTTTAACTGAAAGAGTGTTAGTGTTATTCAAGTTCTTTTGTTTTGGCATGCGTTTTCGGTCAAAGTCATCCCATTTTTTCCATTATTTTTTGGGCTCTTCCAGGCTTCACGCCACACCAACACCTAGTTGGTGGGGGTGCTTTGCGCCCCCCAAGCTCCCTCGCGCGCGTAAGTCGTTAAGCGCCATATTAGTTACGCGCCATTGTAGTTGTCACTGTGTTCCATTGTAGTGTCACTGTGTCCCACTGTGAATATAGATAGACATATATATTTTCTCAACTACGTAAAACTACGTAAAACATTCGTTGCTGTCCCATTGTCTGTGCATATAAATAGATTGTCAGGCTTACTGACTCTTGAACTGGCAACATATAATTGTCCATGTGATCCCATCATAGAGCAATCTTATGAAGTAGCTCTGGATCAGTTTCTGGATGGTCAATCCAATGAAGATTTTGTGGTCAGTACCCGTTCTGTCAAAGATGCCATCCAAGAATTAAAATGGAAACGTTCATCTGGTATTGACCATGTTTGTACGTTTCATTTAAAATAAGGGGGAAAACTTCTTACGTCTCATCTGTCCCAACTTATGCAGATGATTTTCATTCAGGCTATCGTCCTTCTTCTTTTTGCATTGGAGATCTGACTCCTGTCTCCAGAAAAGGATTTTTGAAAAGCTCCTGTGAATTTTTATATTAAATTGATCACTTGAATTTTACTTTTTGTCTACATACTTTAACTTCTGTCCAAATATGTTTTATTGTTCAATTGTCGTTTATTTTTATAGAAAAAGAGGTTTGTTGCTCAACAATTTAATGGGTATTGCTGGTGCCTGTTTGATGGGATTTTGCAAGTATCCCAACTCCTATGAAATGCTCATCATCGGCCGTTTTATTATTGGATTTTATTGTGGTATTTATCTTATTTTTTTTTCACAAGTTTTCATCGTCGTTGTGCCTCCGTTTTACAAAAAAATGCAATAACAAACCCTCGGACGATAAGTATTTTCCTCAAAGGTCACTCTCCATCCAGATTACGGCTGCCTCAAGCTGTTTTGAACCCATTCGTAGTTTGTCCCCCATTCCCTGCTTTACTTTCAGACATGAAAAAAAACTTGTGTCCCCGTCATAACAGATAAAATGAATAAAATATCAACTAGTTTCTCCCTTTTGTTTCTCTCTTAGTTTAGCGAAACCACTGCGAATCTTAATTTACAGTCTAGTATTATGGTCTTTGCGCCCTATATGGACGAGGCGGGCGCCACATACTTTGGCCGTTGGCGCATCCGGTTGGAGGATGATGCAGTTTGTATACTCTGGCAGGAACCGAACACCCGCGAAAAATGCGCTGTCATTCGAATGAATGGCACCCGGCTATTGCTGGACGGAGAACTGCCGACACGAGAGGCCGAACTCCTCGGTACGATCGTCGTTGGATTCGATTAAGTCCCGCCGCGGACTCTATCGGTCGCTCAGGAACACAGTTTTCACCATACAGCCTTCAACAGTTCTTTTGTTATCATATAAGATTTTTATGGGAGGGATGGTCACATAAAATTTAGAGGATGCTCATTTGATTTAAAATTGAAAGTTCTAGTTCCCATTTTAAGAGTCAAAAGTGGTTGGGGGCAACCACATATGTATTAATTGCATTAAGGAAATATATTCAAGACAATGATCTGAATGAATATATAAAAAAGGAGTGAGTTGGTTAGTATTTCATTTCTTGAAAATGTTTTTCTCGTTGTATATTATAATAGCAACAAGAAGGTAGAGAGAATCTTCATTCTATGTTCACAGACTCGCACCTTTTTTATGGGTAACTATAAACGTAATCAATTTTAGATATTTGTAATCAGCCTAAAAAGGCAATTCTTTTAATGTATTAACTGTTACCAAAATTCTTTTTTGAGTTTTGGTTACTATTGGAACGAGTTGCTCCTTACTTTAAATTCGTAACCAAGAACTGTTTGAACAATTTTGTTTTCTTTACTATTTTTTTTCCAAGGAAAAAATCGGAGGAGAAAGTTGGATCTCAGGTAGTAGGTTTCGCTACTTAAAAATATTTATCCGTAAAGAGTGAGCTATAACGAGGAGGTAAACCCCTCATATGCGTAATAATTTTTGTTCGTTTTAAGTTTTAATCCTGCTCCTTACTTTCAGCAGAAAAAACTTTTCATATTTATTTTTTCCTTTATTGTTCAGATAATGCAAGAAAATCCCGCGCCCCTTCATTAAAATTCTCTTCCCCCATGAAAATTTCCTCCATGGAAATATCCTCCCACGTAACCCCCCCTCAACTCCTCCCCCCAAAAAAAAACTTCCCCCGAAAACACCCTACCACCCCCCCGCGGGCCGTTCCGGCGGTTCCAGCCCCAACTGCTTGAGAATATCGTCACTCATACTCAGGGATCAGTTCTCGGAAGATGTCGCACTCCCAGCCGCGTCGAGAGCTTCAAGCACCGTTTCCATATTGTGACGAACCATATCGAAGTAGGTATCTGTATTGGGACGAGCTTTGGTTTGATGGCACATGGGCAAGACCCGAGCACCGGTGTTTTCAGAGACGAAGCTACTATGCCGGGCATCAAAGTAAGGCGCCGAAAAAATCACCGGCACGGAGCGCGACTTCATAAAATCATATTCTTTCACAAAAGACTTATTTATTCATAAGAAAATAGCCATGGCATGGCCGAATCTTCCTCATATAAGTGCTCCGGTTCCCCTTCCCTCCCTTCAGGGGAGAGGACTTTTCTCATCCGAAACATTTGTTCTATTTTATTAATAGAAAGGACAGGAAGATGGTATATAAATTGGACACATTCATTACGATCAAAAACAGGATAATGACCCAGGGGTAGTATCTTTATGTAATTAAATAAAAAAAAACAAATTTTTTTAACGGAAAGTAAGCGTAAAGATGGAGGCTTTAAATAGATTAGGATGGAAAATAAGCGTGCGTGGCAGTGTTGGACTCAGGTGCCTGCAGTAAGTCGTTATTAGTAATAAGAGTTGTAGTATAAAACCAGCAATTTACATCTTTCTCAGCTTTTTGCTATTTTTTCATAAAATTAATTGTTTCAGCCTCTGAAAGGTTCATTCGGCAATGTACAAAGTTGATCTGCCTTACTTTACTACCTGTATTGCACATTTTTATTGTCTATATATAACAAGCGACCTTATCCTGCAAAATTCAATTTTTAATCATAAAATGAGCAATTATTATTTTATTATTAATACCTTCCCAAACTCAACAAGACTTAGCAGCTTCCTTATTCATCATGAGCCCTACTTCCTGTCATGTACCCTATCCTTCCTGCCTGAGTGAACAAATTCTATGTCACCTTATTTCATGCTTCCTACCCCTGGGATGAGTTTCTGAAACTTCTAATAAGCCCAGTTCAAACCGTCTGAATTCGTCAGTCAACATGTTGATACGATGATCATTTTTTAACGTCATAACATTCTAGGTTCCCATCTTCGGACTGGTCATCATCATCATCATGATCCGGCCGAAGGGCCTGTTCTCGTTCAAGGGGCGCTAGGGTGCCGGCGACCAAGGTCCGTCTGGATTACGCGGCATACGCAATCGTTATCGCGGCGATGCTGCTGCTGCCGTCGTTCATGGACGACGTGTTCTGGCTGAACCGCATCTCCAAGTATCTCGTCTACGGCATGCTGGGCGTGGCGATTGCCATGGCCTGGGGCTATGCCGGCGTGCTGAACCTGGGGCAGGGCCTGTTCTTTGGGCTCGGCGGTGTGAAAGCTGCTTAAAACCAAATATTCTTTTGGTGAACAGAATAATAAATTTCAAACCTTCGTCAGGTCATGAATAATTAATTATTCACCTCCTTACTTTTAATCACCCTTTGAGACGAAGTTGTTGGACTGAAACAAAGTGATTGTATTAAGTGTAAAGTTTTCCTTGGGACTTTGGAATTTAATTACAGAATTTTCTCTCTTTCAAACAGTTCGTGGCACATTATAAATTTATATAGAAATGAAGTGGGGTTTAGATTGTGTTGTTTTAGATGAGTTTTTCAACTGAAAGTAAGAAGCAGCATTAAAACCCAAAACTAAAAGAAATCACTCTGTATATGAAGGGATTGCCCCTTCCTCAATACATTGCTCTTTGCGATAAAGTTGGACTGTTTGTCTTAATTCTTTAAGGGCAACTTCTGAAACACAAGGGCTGTTTAATTAGAATAGGAAGCCTTTTTTAAAAAGGCTAAAAACTCTAGTGTAAAGAACAAGGTATTGAGGAGGGGGGCCACACCTTCATATACGGGATAATTTCTGTTCGTTTTGAGTTTTATTGTACGGCTGCCGCGCCACGTGTCCGGGTGGACACGAACTCCGGACACGGGGTTTCCCTGCCTGTTAACCGTTCGAATGCGCACCGTTGTCGGAGGTTTCAGCTGCAGATTCAGATGTACCGGTTCAAACCCAACATCAACCTCGCCCAGCTGCGGCGCCCAGCCTGATTTCCATGTTCTGACTGTAAGCCGACTGCGAGGACAGTTGGCGAGTCGGAACAGACCATCATCATCAGTCGCGTGAGAGGCGTCCTCCGGCCAGTACCGCCGTGTTTTGCCTGCTGGGTGTGAAGCCTTTTTTTTTCGATTTTACAGCATGCAATTATCCGGTCAAGTCATTGCCCAATTATTAACTTATTTTCTGTCTAACTTTTTACCCTCTGATTAGCGATTGTACTGTTATTTTTTTCGTAAAGAGAGTTTGCTTTCTACAGCAGAATAGAATTATCCTTGGTATTAAGGCGTTTATCCCCACTTTTCAGGATAAAGTACAGCTTTTAATGGATCAATTTAGGAAACTATCATTTTTCATTAAAATCGACGTTTTCGCAATAGAAGAACTACCGTCTAAAAAGTACATTTGATTGTATGACGGTGGCTCGAAATCACGGTAGTTTGTAATAGATGTGCCACTAAATTAATTTTGTGATAAATTTGTCCAGCTACTTTAAAGCTAAATATATTTTGGCTATTTATGGTTTGACCATCGTTTACATTGAAAGAAGCAAGAGCAAAATACAAGCTCGAGTTTTGGCTACTGTTATGGAACTCTTCAGAGAGTAAGTGATGTCCTCAAAAAGTTAAACCAATTCATTTGAAATTGTGGTGGTGACAAAGCAATTTGACCCTGGGAGGGTGTAAAGAGGAAGGCTTTGAATAGATTGGGATGGAGGAGGAGCGTGCGTAGCTGTGTTGGCCTCAAGCGGCTTGATGCTGCGGTGAGTTATTAGTAGTAGTAGTAGGACTCAAACCCCTGCCCTTACAGGCACAGGATTGCGATTCCAGCCCGCTAACCACTCGCCTAGTAGAAGTAGTAGCAGTAGAACTAAAGGTAACGGTAAAAGAAGAAAAAAACAAAAATGACGTGGAGAATTGTATAAAAGTAAAAAAAAATTAGACATCTTGCTAAGAAAGAAAAAATAGATACTAAAAATTGAAAAAGTTCATTTTAAAGTTAACAACAGAGCTTAATATAGATTTTATATATTACTTCCGAATAAGTGAAATTAGTGGGTGCTTCTGATTAAAAAAATACAAATCTTTAAGAGAATGAAAAAATGTAGTTAAAAACTGTTTATAATGTTTTAGAACTTTTGTCTTTTTGGAAAATAGCATCTCCAAAAATTTTGCTATACTAAAAAGCTTTAGCGTAAAGGGCAGGTTGTTGAGAGGGGAGAACCCCCTTATAAAGGACCTTCCACGGGTAAAAGGACGTCCTGGGAAGTCTCTTCCCCCAATGGATTTGGACAAAGTGAGAAAAGACTTGTCAGCTAAATATGGCTTCAATGTCTCAGACAAAGATGTAATGTCTTACGCTATGTATCCTTCTGTTTGTGAGAATTATCTGGAGTTTCGAAAACAATTTGGACCCGTTGATAAATTAAACACCAGAGTGTTCCTAACTGGACCCAAAGCTGGAGAAGAAATAGAGGTAACACCGATATTTTAGCAGCTGGTGGTTTGTGGTTTAGCGTACAACATACGGATAGCTGTCTCATCTTGTAATATATTGATGTCAGGATCTTGAAGGATATCAAGAATTCTATCTTCTACTACTCGGCCTTCTTTTCTTAGGTCGTTCAACTCATCTTCGAGTTCTCGACGCCTAATTTCAAGTCGTGGGTCAATTACGCTGCAAAGTCCCGATAAAAGGCGGCTTTGGATACCTTGCTCCGTAAGCTCAAAGTCAAACACGGTCACCTACAAAGTTTAAAGTAAAATAATTCAAACATAATAATTTCAATTTATTTCTTTTTGCTCAGATGTTAACTTAGAAATATTATATTGTACATACGACAATAGATCATTCGTGTTGTAAATTTGTTCATGATCCAAATCTAACAATGTCGAAACAGTAGCGTGACGATTAGGTGAAGGCATTCCCAAATCCTGAAGAGGTTTGTTTGCCACACATACGCACAAATCTTCAATAATAACTAAAGTATAGTTATAAATTTCTCATGTAAAATCAAAAGTCATGTCTGACGTCTCTAACGGCTTTCGGTGGAGTATATCCTTGGCCATTTTTGATAGGCCCATGCTGGTGCGCACCACGCCGGCGTTCCGTTCGACGATGTTCGCTTCGGACTTCTCCTCAAACAGGCGCGGCAGCCTGGATTTGATGGCCGCGACTTCCCGGCTGGAAAAGACGCCGGGTAGGATCAGGAATCCATCCCGGTCGAGTTGCGAAAGCTGGTCCGTCGTTAGTTTCATTTTTTGCGTCCTTTTTGCTGGGCTGCTCCAGCAAGTATTGACCCAGGTCCATTCTCGGACAATGAATGTTATCTCCTCAATTGATCCATTTTTCTAAACCGTCCAAATCTGTGTGCAGGACTCTGAGTTGGACAAGTATCTGCTGGCCCTGGTGCATGCACTCCGCTTTGAACGCAACCCGGAGGAGGCGTGCACGTCGGCCCTTGCCCGATTCCTGGTTCACCGTGCACTGCATTCAGACCTCATCTGCTATCATCTTCTATGGTCGGTCGAACCTGCAGATGCTCCTCGCCTGCAATGTCCTCACAAGCAAACGCAACCGCAACCGCAACCACAACCACAACCGCAGGCATCTACGCTGCTGTGCAGCCGCCACGTCACCCGAGATGGTCAAATCGGGAAAACGACTATTTCTAAATTAATCTGGTCCGGTCCCTAATACGCCTACCAAATTTCATCGTCCTAGCTTACCTGGAAGTGCCTTAAGTAGCAAAACCGGGACCGACAGAAAGACCGACAGAATTTGCGATTGCTATATGTCAATTGGTTAATACCAAGTGCCATAAAAATTATAAAAAATCACGTCCCCACAAATGCCACATTATAACGTAGAGAAATAAGGGACAAATACACCCATAACAGAACAAATATGTTTCCTTCCAGAGAGCGGATCTGCTCTGATTATGTCAATCACGTATCTAGGACTTCTGCTTATTTTTAACACCAATTTTCATCCCGATCTCTCCACTCTAAGCGTTTTCCAAGATTTTAGGTCCCCCTCCCAACTCCCCCGAAAGTCACCAGATTCGGTGGGGATTTAAAATACGGGTTCTGAGACACGATATTCTTCCAAACATAAAATTTCTTTAAGATCCCATCACCCGTTCGTAAGTTAAAAATGCTTCATTTTTCCAATTTTTTCCCAATTAACTGACTCAAATTAGAAAATGTAGAGGATAGAGCAATTTTGGCAAATTAAGAGGCTCTATGGGCACAGGAACAACAAGAATGGGACATCTGTTGCAACCAGTAGGCCCTTCTCATCAGCCGCGAAACGTTCTAAGTTTTTCAACCTCTGTTTTTGATGCATCTAAAGAAAAGAATTAATATTAAACAAAATTGCATAGCTGAGAATACACTGAGGTTTTGCTGAGGTTTATAGCTGAGGTTTTGAAGCAAGATGCTGGAAAAAGCCAACAATTTAACGAACAATTAGGTCGTACAACTACTACTACCGCTCAACATTAAGTTAATGAATATGTGTCGATTATGACCAAATACTCTGCTCAGAGCAATTATGACGGGGTCTTCAGTGCCGTTACTGATTCTTTTTTGCACCGCGATACCCCCTATTCACATCAAAATCTCACATTTCATGGTTACTATTTTTACTCGAAAAGGCTATTTACTCGCGCTGACATCCACTTATCACGCGGAATGTACCTTTGACGTATCCCACTGTTTTTCTGTTTTTGATACGAGTGAGATTGTATTGAATTAGTTCCTAGCTAAATCAAGTGTTAAGATAAACTTGCAAATTAACTGTTTATCTTGCTTGTATTACATTACTTTTCAGGTTAAGGAACAAATATGCCACTATGTAGCCTTACTTTCTCTGCAGCTGGGATACTTAATAAATAGTTTTCTTAATACTTTTAAACTAATTACCTGTCTTAGGATTGTATTAATGAGAACTTAGTCATCATTGGGGCAAAATTGCAGTTTGGTTCCTAAAAATTAAAAATTATATACCTCCTTTTAATGAAGTAGCTAATTAATTTAAAGTAATACCGTTTTGTGATTGAATAGATAATTGACGAATTCTCTGTAGAGAAGTAGTCACCTCGGACAATGCACCCTCTGCCGTTTGCACTAAAGAAATAGCGTCATTGGCATTTCTAACAGATTGCTCGATACCAGAAATTTGACTGGTTAATTGCTGTGCAATTTGTAAACCAGCTGCATCATCTGATGCTCTGTTAATTCTAAACCCTGAGGACAACCGTTCGAACGATGTATTCAGTGAACTAGAAGAATTAAACAATTGACGTTGTGCGTTTAAAGACATTCAGCGTATCAGGCAACCCTTCAGTAGATTTTTCAAGCTCCTATTCTGCAAAAATGTGGAATTTGTTGCCAGAAGAAAGATCACGGATGCCTGTTTATTTGTTTTTTCGGAGTTTTTTTTTCCTAGGCGTCATTCTATCGACCCAGTGGTCATAGAATGTCATTAAAGGACTCATTTTAACGTAGATTAAAAATTATAGTACCCTTTTAAGGAGCTAAAAATTTGGAGAGCAAATAGGCCCCCTAATTTTCACCTAGATCCATCCGCAAGAAATTTTTCCCATTCATATTCTCACACTTAGTTCTCTAGTACTGGGTAGTAGTCAACATAGATAATCACATTAGTACATAGGGCAGCGACGGGGGAACGTAAGACGGAGGGGGGGGGGGGGGGTAGGCTGGGTCTAAATTTATTTTTCACATTCCACTAAGATGACTTTGGTCATTGTTTGGAAAGGGGTGTTTCCTGTCGATATGCATATCTTGCTGTGAATATGACACGTGTCTGTCGCAATCAATTTTAATTTTGATAAAGCTGAAAAGTGGTCACGCAAAAAATTGCGTTTTGGGTTTCATTTATCTATTGATAGTGATTTGTGGTACTTTTACGCTTGGAAGATTGTTTGATTTTATTTCTGCTCATTTTTGGTTTAACAGAGCACTTTACGCTTCTTTGAAAAACTTATTTTGTTGAAAAGTTTTTTTTTAATTCATTTCTGTTCGTTTCTTATTGACAAAATGTTTTTGTGCAAGAAATAATATAACTTTAGGGTTTTTTCTATAAGAATCCATAGTTTGGCTTGCTATTTGTATGTTGGAGAAACTTTTTCAACAATGTTTAAGTTTTCCAAAGAATGACACCTAACTGCTAGTGGAAGACATAGACACACACTAACTTAAATAATATTTGCACGTTAGGCTGCCGTAATTGTAGCCAATTTGCATTAACATTATTTCGTCTTGCTTGCATTTTTCGAAATTTTGTATTTTCGAAAGGGAATAAATTGTTTTAAATTAGCTGTAGTAATGGACTAAGCAATAGGAGCCTCGAATAGAACCGTAAAATTGGAACGAATCTGGGCATTTTAGGATCACTTCCTTTTTTAACCATAAAAAAAATGGACCAAATGGTTTTTTTTTTTAATTGTTGCTCCCCTAAAATTGCCATTTTTTGACACTTTTTTTGAAAAAAAAAAAAAAAAAAAACAACAACAGAAACCTTAACCATAGATACCAAAAAAACTTCCAAAACGCTGATTTCGTTGTCCATCATTTTTGTTTGTGAATCGTTGTGCTTGTGGTCTTAAGTCTCTTAACCACCGATCTTGCTGTACTTCATTTTGGTTCATCATTACCCAAGACATTTTTTCGATGTCTTTTGCTTAAGCTGTTCGGATTCACTCAGCGCACGATCCATGATCGCAGCGGCGATGCATGGCGCACCGTGGACGGTAAGGCGGTGGCGCTGATCGAGTTCCTCCCCGGCGTTTCGCCGACCCAGCCGTCTGGCACGCAGGCACGCGCGGTGGGCGCCGCCCTGGCGACAATGCATCTGGCAGCACGCGACTTCCCGATGGACCGTGCGGACGGACTCGCGCCGCCGAGCACGCTCGACATCCTCAAGCAATGCGGAACCGAAGCGCTCGGCACGATCAATCCGCAGCTTCCGCAGATGCTGGATCGAGAAGTTTCTCTCAAATTCCGAAATTTCAGCTTTAAATTAGCCCTAGTCACTACTAGATGGTTATCTTTACTTTAACATCATAACAGCACTCCTATATACCCTAGTATCTTGTATTGATCCTGCCAGTTTTCGGTTTACAATAACATAATCCATAAGGCTTGTTGTCTTACCATCACGTGAATACGATGTTAACTGATGGGCCATTTTATAACCAAACACCGTATTGGTTATAACAAGATTGTTATGCCTATAAAATTACAACAGTCTGTAGCCATTGCTGTTTCTAAAAATTGGAAAATCAAAAAATTGTGATCGTATGTATCCGAGGGCTGAGAGGTTGGCGGGCAGCAAAAAAGGGCACTTGACTCTCAAAGGGGAAATAGAGCTTTCAGCTTCCACTCGAATGAGCCCATTTCTAACTTTTTGCGAACACGATTTTCATATAAATTTGCCGTTTTTCCAATGAAACTACCATAAAAGTATACATAAGAGGGTATACTTACCAAACTCAGAATAATGCTCATCTGCTTTTAATGGTAATATAACGTGAGTCCAAAAACGATTCCAGACAGTTCCATCCTCGCAAAGAATCCTCCCTTCCTGTAAAATTGCTTGCGGACATTTCAGCCTGAAAAATTCGCCTTAAGATTCTTTCATTGAATAAGACTTAAATCTCGAATCAGTATGCCCTCTTCCGCGGACAATATTTCCCGGAAACAAAAAAACATATGGAAAAAAGCCCATGAATGCTTCCCTTGGAATATCTTCGCATAAAAAAAAAATCGGCATGGAGAATGTAAGAAGATTAAAAAAAAAATAGTATAGCAATTCTGTCGAGTCCCCTCAGTATTGTATTGAATAATAATAAACTTTTTCTTCTTCTTCTTTTTCTTCTTCTTCTTCAGAGTGTTCAGGTTGTATATATTTGGCTTGTATTTCAGGGGGGCATTTGATCTGCTGTGATCACTGCCCGTCGTCTTTCCATCTCGAGTGTTTGAAAATAACTGAACAACCAGAAGGCTCGTTTGTTTGTGTTGACTGTGAAACTGGACGATTACCCTTATATCATGACATTGTCTGGGTGAAGCTGGGGGCTTATAGGTAAGTCTTGAATTCTTTGCTGACACAAATTTTTTTGTATATTAATTTAGTTTTTCGGCTAAATTGCTTTCTCATAGTTTTGATCGGACAATTTTGAGAAAAAAGGAGCGGGGGAGTAGGCCTAGTTACCCTGCAATTTTTTGGTTACTTAAATAGGCAACTAGAACTTTCAATTTTACGAACGTTTTTATTAGTAAAAATATACATAACTTACGAATTAACTTAGGCAAAGAACTTCTATATTTGTATGTTTTTATTACGTATATCAGGGGGTTCGTCCCCTCGCCAATACCTTGCTCTTTGCGACAATCGGACGCCATTTTCAGCCGTTCAGTGAGATGGCAAGGAAAATGCAGAGGGCGTTCTTGCGAAAAGCTGGCAATACAGTCAGCCTCAAGCCAATCGTGTAAGCTAGCCCTAGATCACCTTTTCGAATATTCTGGTGTTTTCCGATGGGGATCACTTGATGCGATTGATTCCGTTCATCGACTATCGATTTTTAAGTATGAAGAGTCTCGTTGCCAATAAGTCCCGTATCACGGTGATTTTGGCCGTTCTGGCGATTGGATTGATCGTTGGGTTAATCGACTCTCAGCCGCTTCCGCCTCCGCAAAACCTTCCATCGACGCCTCCTCGGCGGATACCCCCCAATACAACACCTCGGGACGCTCGCCGCGAACCGTCGCCAACTTCAGCGCGCGACGGTTCAATTCCAGATAGGCGCTATACTGACTGCCCGTCATTTGGAGTACCTCTGAACTGTTCTTGAAACCATCTTCAGAATCAGGATCGGGTGGCAAATCCTTGGCAAACTCGAACGGGAGTCCGAGCAAATCCTGCAACGCATAGTTGTATTCGTAGCGAGTCAGTTGACCGATTCTTTCTCTTTAATTTTGAAAAAAAGGGATGTTCTTTTTTTCTCGTTATTCTATTAATTGTTAAGAGTTTTTTCGTTTTCATTTTACGCTCATTTTCTTTATGTTCTGTAAAATGGCACCACTATCTAAAATCTAAACTTGGAAAAAAAAACATGAGTGCTAGAAAACACAAGGAAGCGTTTAGAGATAAAACCTTTACATCTGAGCTCGAATCCAGGCAAGCCGCCAGTTTTCTCGAGGTGTCCCATTTTGGCTGATATCAAACAGTTCTATAATTCTGGAAAAAAAACAAGGAAAAAAACATAATAAGGGGCAATTTTGGTAAGAAAATGCCGTCAACTTTTGCTTGCGTTGCAAGAGTACCCATGAGCTGACATATGAAGCCACTATAATCAGAAATATTTCCCCTGAACCGAATGATGGGAATGTCTGTATTTTCCCTCTGAACGGATACGTTTTTTGTGTTTTATTATCATTTTTTTTCAGGTGTGGTTGTATTTATCTAGTTGTCACTTTGAACAAGATATAACTTTTTACAGTCATGAAGTATAGTTAAACACCATAATTTTTACTAGTTTTCTTGTTTTTTGAATCCTTCAACAAAAATGTTTCTTTGAAAAGCTTGAAGGCCGTAAAAACCGTAAAAAGACCGTAAAAGACCATTAAAGGCCGTAAAAGCTTAAAGATCGGTGCGTTACAAATTATTTTCACTAAATATTAATTCAATTCAATTCGTTTATTAACAAAAAAAAAACAATTCACACACTATAAACTAACTACACCCTAAGAGAGCAATGCCCGTAACGGGTGACAATATTCATTCAATCATCAACACGCCCTCTGTATGCAGGTTGTCATAAGGGTTTCACACGCAATATCTTAGGAACAGTTTAGTGTGTGAAGTTAAAACTATCACGGTTTGTTGTTATGAGTGTTGAACTAATCAAAAGAAAATATTTGCATCTAATGCTGCTACTTCTACTCATACTACTACTACTGTTACTATTATTACTACTTCTATCACTACTATTGCCACTAAAGTATAGGCTACTACAATTAATACTACATCTACTACTACTATTAGTGCTATCAAAACTAAGGATATTAAGTTGGGAGACAGTCCCTTGTTGCTTTATACAACATCGCCGTAGGGGTGCATTGTCGAAAATAGCCTGAAATGAGGCTTTTTTAGGAGGTTTTGTTAAGCCTTGGGGGTTGAGGCAGAGATTGGCACTGTTCTCGAAAGGGCAAGGGGTGTCTTCACCTTTCATCCTTGAACGCCCCTACACTAATGCATACTGATACGATTTCTCACGCTTACGATCCGGAAGGTCCGCTGGCGATTCCCTTTTCTGTGATTCGCCGATTTTTCCTCGGTGGTGCCATTGTGATCGTTGCTTTTCATTTTATATCATTTTCGCGTTCATCCAATTATTTGCAAAATCATTTGAACCTGTTAATCAGCCACGTTATCAGTTTTTTGTTCTGTAGTAGCCAAAGAGCCGGTTGGAGGACTGGTATAAAAAAGGACTGTTACTTTTTATGAGTCGGACAAACTTCTTGGGGTGGTTCAAACCCTCTAACATCCCCCCCCCTCCTGGACACGGCCTTGATTGTGAGCCTTTGATAACAGGAAAACCTTATCACTTTGCGACGACAAAAAAAAACATTATGCCAAAAGTATTTTTTTTTTATTAATTTTTGATGCTCAGTCGCCAATTAAAAGATTTGGAATTTACCAAGTAGCCAAGTTTGTTCTATGCAAAAGTGTTTTTTTTTGTAATTTTTGATACTCAGTCAACCATTAAAAGATTAGGAATATACCAAGTAGATGAGTTTGTTCTAAGCAAAATGCCTTTTTTTTAAAATTTTTTTACACTCATACACCAATCAAAAGACTTGGAATTTACCAATTTCAATCGCTAGTAAATTGCAGAATCAAGTATGATATTTGAAGCAAGTTTCACGAAAAAAAAATCTCATGATGAATTAAGTTTTACAAAAGAATAAAACGACATACAACAAATTTCACGAAGAAAATATCTAGATCAATTAAGTTTCGCCAACAAAAATCAGCACGCAACAAGTTCCACGAACAAAATCGGTTTCGCAACCGGGAAAAATCAATGTACGTGTTTCACGAAGAGAACATTCAACATGCAACAAGTTTCATGACTTTTCAACTTCAACTTTTCTTTATTCAACTTAAAAAATAGAAAACAATATTATGCCCCAACATGAAGAATTGGAAGGTGTTTTCCAGAAAAATTGCCTACGGATTATTCTGGGTACCCGACTGACTGACCGTATTTCAAATAGTAGGTTGTACAAAAATGTGGTTCAACCCTGCTTTCTAGGGCTGTAATGAAAGAAAGGTTTAGATGGATTGAGATGGCTAAGGCGCGTTGTGTGGATGAAGGATGACAGATTGGCAAAGATTTTCCGTTTTTGCCAACCCTTTGGGGCCAAGCGGGAAGTAGGTTGTCCTTGTCTGGGGTGGTAGGGCGTCATAAAAAAAGACCTGGCCAACCGACGCGGGGGGCCGGACAACGTGACCATCGCCCTGGCCGAGGTCGTCGGAGAAGAAGAAGACGACGACGACACCGAGGCGCTGGAGATCCGGAAGGGCTAGCGCCTTCGGTCAGAGCGGCGTCGCGATGACTTCCTGCTGCTTCTGGTAGTTCTGCAGCAAGGCCTCGTGGAAGGCCCACGTCGTCAGGGCGAGCACGAGGCACACCAACCCGGCGAGGATGATCACCTCGATGAGCTGCTGACCGCGTACGTGCCGTTGGGATCTGCTGAGATAAAATTCTGGAAGTTTATAGGAGATTAACAAAAATTTTTTGACAAAACAACATTTTACCTTAATTTTCAGTTACCAGTTGCTTTTTCTCAGCCTTTAGTTCTGAAAATGCAATTCTTGTTATTTGAGTAGAATTCTGAGCCATATCAATGTTTTTTTTTTTTCAAATTTAAGAAATGTATTTGCATATCTTTAAAACCTTATAAATTGGGATTGAGCAAAGTTGTGAAGCTGAAAACAAATTCTAGTTTAGTGACCTTTGGCAGGGCCATTTAGTCCCACAAACTTTCCTTATCTTGGAAAACTCTTCCCGTGGAAAATCCCCCTCCCCTAAACAACCCCAACCAAAAAAATCTTAAAAAGATCCCATCTCAAAATCGCTCAAATTTTTACGGTTAATCGCAATTTGCAATTTCATGGCATAATAGGAAAAACAGTACTGGTTGAGAATCATCCTTAAAAAGATAGGTTCTCCACATAATCGTATAGAAGGCAAAAAACCATGATTGAAAAAAAAACACCTGATACCGATACACCTGATACCGATACGCTGGATACGCCTGCATTTAAATCACAATCCAAAACTGTTATTCATGCACGGAAAAACACGGTTTGCTGGTTTACAGCATTTAGCCAATAAAAAAAGGAAATTAAATGGTGGAAAAGACTTATTTAAAAACGAAACACTTTCCAAAAAAAGTCCTCAGTGAAAAGCAAAAAGTCCAATTAATATCCAAAATGAGCAGAAAAAAAGTTTTACAACAATTCAAAATTTGAACGAACCGACCTTATTATGACGAAATAAATGAAACCCTCAACGAGCCGTATTTAAGTAATATGGCTTTCAAATTATATGCGTTAGTTTTTCTTAGCTTCCAAGTCTAGAACTACCAAAAATCACCATTAACAAATAAATGAAACCCAAAACTAATAGAAATTACAATAGATAACCTAGTCAAACTCAAAACGTGTAAAAATTATAAGGATTTGACTCACGACCCCTATTTCTTTCCCAGACGAGAACACAATTTGCCCTTCATTAAAAAAAACAAATAGTTGTGGATTGTCAGTTTAATATAGATATTTTTATATTTAGTCCTTATGCTCTTAATACCTCGCTAATTGTTCTTAAAATAAACAAAAGCTTCTTGTTTCTGCGTTGTAAATGTATTTTGACATTCTTTTTTTTTCATTCATAATCGGAAAAGCCTTTGTAACCTAGGAAGAATTCAAGGAATTTGCCTTTCATCAGTTAGAATTAACAAAGTAACGTCCCTGGCCGTTTTGCTTGACAAAATCTCACCCTTATCGTATGGTCAGACGACGCGTTTTCCAACAAGGAAATAGCTAGTGGCTAAGAGCCCAATCCGTGGATATCTTTCAAAGTTACTTATGACAACCAAAGTGCTGTCAAATTTGACAAATCGATTTTGCTTATTTATATTAGCGATTCAATTTGGCAACACTGACAAATTGTGATGCTGCCCTACTAATTTTGTAATTTTGAAACAACCACAAGAAAAAAAAATTCATATAGATTAGAATTGGGCCCAGGGGATGATTTTTTTTATTATTGGTATGTCATTGGTATTTTTAGAAAAAAAAAATACGATGGACCTTAAAAACGCTTATTTAGTTATATTCACGCATATTTTCTTTGTTTGCTGAAAATATTTTATACACGTTTCACCGAAGCAGGTCGTATCAGTGGCCGCAGCTCTGATCCCGTTCCTGGAAAACGATGACGCCAACCGCGCGCTCATGGGCTCGAACATGCAGCGTCAGGCCGTGCCTTTGGTGCGCGCAGAGGCGCCGTTTGTCGGCACCGGCATGGAGCCGGTGGTTGCTCGCGACTCCGGGGCCGCAATTGCTGCGTTCCGCACCGGTGTTGTCGACCAGGTTGACGCGACGCGTATGGTTATCCGTGCTACCGAGGAACTCGACCCGTCGAAGTCCGGCGTCGTCCGTTTAAGGAATAACGGGAAGCAATGAAAAAGGCCAAAGCTAAGGAACAGTTGGCAGAGGATAAACGAGAGGCCGAAAAGTTTGAGGATTTGGCTATCGCGAAACCTATGGCTCAATTGAGCTGATTTGAGTGATGCATTCGGTTTGGATTTATTTTGAGCGAGTATTTGTTCCCCAAACCAGTTAAGGCATGAGGAACCTTCGTGATTTTAACATTTTACGCCGAAGCAACTAATGTCCGTGCATTTCCATGTTATTCGTTTGCTTCTGGTGGTAGGACTGGCATGATTGCAAAAAACTTTAAACGTGATTCCAGTTTATTTTTAAGAGAAATTTTTTGTCTTAGTTTTTCTCCGTTTATTTTTGATTTTTGGGAAGAAGAACCTGGTATACGCTTCAATTACTGGAATAAAAAGGAGTCTGGCTCTTACGACATCGCCGTGAAGATACAGGCTACTATGATTGTAAAACTACAGATTTTTATTTGGCTATTACAGAAAGTGATTCTTCATATGAGAAGTGTGTATGTGATGTTGCTTCAAATAAGCAAATTGAAACAATGATACAGTCGCAAAATTAAATTTAAGATATTTTAGAAATCTGCGCCTTATTATTGTTTTCACAAAGTACACAGAGAATTTTTACTGTAGCCTACAGTCAGTCTTTGTCGAGGAGAGATAACTTTTCGAAGAAGAGTTTTATATTTAGAGGAGCTGGACTTCTGAGGGTGTATCCAAGGCGATTGGATCCCTTGATATTTGGTTTTTGCCTCCTAAAAGGTTTTCTAAATTGGAGTTTAAGGGTGTTTCACCACCAGGCACATATATAACCTAGCCTATATGTTGCAGACGGCGATGGCATTGCGGACTCCGAACCGTTCAGCAAATGCTGCCTCAAACCGGCCAACCATGTTGGGTCCGGACGAATTACCGAACCCGTAGTCCACCACCTCGCGCAGAAGATCCATGGCGCGCCCGGACACTCGCCCAGGATGTTTGGGTGTCAGCGTCATCACATTTGTCCTGCTGGCAGGTCCCGGCTACTGGCCGATCGTTTTGATGAAGGCAATCACGTCGGCAAGATCCTGGCGACTGAGTTCCTTTTCCAGGCCTTCGGGCATCAGTGCTCTAATAACTCTTATCAAACGACCCATCACGGAAATTAAAATTTTGAATGTTAATCTGGCAGCTAGATGGGATAAATATTCTTCGCTAAGAGAATGCTATGATTTCACCGTGATATTTCACAACGCTTTATAAATTTGATCTGTTAAAGTTGATCTTGAAATGCTTTTAAAGCATTTCTGAAACTTTGACTGGAAGTTTTTATTTAGAGAATTTAAAATTTCTTTCAAATGGGCCTGTCCTTTGCATAAGTTTTAAGAACTCCCATGACTTTGTCCCTAAGGGCTGTGTAATTGGGGGTGTCATCTTTAAAGACAGAATTATTGGACTTTTCAACTATGCTGAATAAAATAGCTATCCCAATATTTTATTGGAAGCATTTGGGGAAATGACTGGCTGGGGGTGCATTCCAATCACTTTCGACCATTAAAAAGGGCACTGGAACTTGCAATTTCCAATCGAATGAGCCCCTTTCGGAGCTTCTACGACAGCTCATTTTATACCATGTTCCCTGGCCTAAATAAAAAAATGACACATTGTGTCCATATAGCTCTTTACTTGGCATCTTTGGTCTAGTTTTCATTTGGATCCGTTACTCCATTTGCAAGTTATACTAAATTAAACCGAAAACTTGAATTTTTCAGGAATTAAAACCCACTCCCCCTTGTTAAATTAGGGCTAGGGTCTTTATCTCAAAACTTGATATGTGTCATGGTATTAGGCCTCTTTGGTTCAATTTTCATTCAGACCCATCACTCCAGTCGCAAGTTACTCTGAATTAACTGAAAAACTGCTTTTAGCAGGTAAAGCCCTCTCCCCTCTGTTTTATTTGAGCTAGGGTGTAATTAAATAGTTTCTTTTGGTTTTTACAGGAAATTTACTTATTTACTTTACTAAACATTGATATTTTGAATGTCATTCAAAATATCGAATGTAAAAACATTGACATTGACAAAATGAACGAATTTTTAGAGGTTTTGCCAGTTCAGGGTGCTAGAATAGGTTTGAAAATTAATATTAAGAAGGCTAAGTCACTAAGGCTAGGATTAAGTGAAGATGAAAAGATTGATCAGGTGGGCCTCTTCATTTTGGTAGCATTATTAGTAAAGATGGTGGGAGCAGCAGTTTTACAACCCTGAAATACTCCATTCGGCTGCTCAAATGCACCATCCGATTCCAGAGTATGCCTCATCCGACAAATCATGGTATGGATTGCAGGGTTTAACAAACTTATGGAATAATCATCGACAAAGGGACGGGTCCTCAGAAAGGACGTTTTCACCAACTTTTCAAGAAGGTAGGTTAGCTATACTGTACTCCTATACTATAGCTGCTGTGCTTCTTTTTTTTTTCTTTTAATGGCTTTGTGAGGCAGCCTAAGCACTAATCAAACTGTTCGTGGTAAAGTAACAGGGGACGCGCCGGGGCCAATTTCTGACCGCCAATACCCCCGCCGGAGGCCGCTGCGCGGCAGCGCAGCGCTGCCCGCTCAGCCGCGGCCGATGTAGGGCATTTTGGTTGCCATCACCGTCATGAACTGGACGTTGGCCTCCAGCGGCAGATTGGCCATGTGCAGCACCGAGGCGGCGGCGTCTTCCACCGCGAAAGTATGCATTGGCTCGCCTTCCGGGTTGGCGGCGGCGTGGCGGTGGCTCAGGTCTTCGACCATCGGGGTGCGGGCGTTTTAGGTCTGCTGTCTGCAATTACATTTTTATATTAAATAAAGAAAAATAACTGTTCTTATCTGAAATATTTTTGCAACTTGGTCAATTAAACGTAGCAGTGCTTCTCTAACTTATTTGGACACTGTACCCCTTTTTGCCCACAAAACATTTTGTTACCCCTTCTCAGTAACCGGTACTAAGTAAACTATTGTTAAAACATAAATAAAATTACCAGTCCTAGAGTTAAGGGGCGCTTTTACTTTTTCCTTGGCCGGCCGCATACCTCCTAAGAATTTGTGTGATTAAGCCTCTGACTTTCCTTTTAAAGAAATCTATTGATTCTTAGAATTTTGCCAAAGCTCATACCATATGAGCTCTTGGCTCTTCCGGCCTCGTAACAAGTGCTATATGAGCTCTTGGCTCTTGTTTTAAGATGCAGCTGTCCTAAGGAATGAACTTACTGTTAATGTTTGAATTTTTACAAATGAAAGGTCTTGTCAAATTTATCTAATTCGTTTTCTTGCTTATTTTCATAGCTCAGCGTGGCAATACTGACGACAATGTGGAACAGGCCATAAAACTCAGAAAGCGAAAACTAATATGCAAAATTTCGTTTTAATTATTCATGTGCAATGAACCAAAATCAAAACCTGCATTGATTCAAAACCGTTCAGAAATTAAATAAAAAAAAACAAGTTTTTTTAACTGAAAGTAAGGCACGACATTAAAGCTCAATACGAACAGAAATTATTCCGTATATGAAATGGGCTATCCACTCCTCAACGCCTTGCTCTTTACGCTAGTTTGACTCTTTGTTACGGTTCCATCTTTTAAAACAATAAAAAAAACTTTCACGTAAAGAGTGCTTAGAGAAACCAACTTTCTTGTCCCACGGTCATCATTTCCCAAAACAGACATCCAAACAGAGTTTTGAGACATCCTTTTTCAACAATTTTGAAATGCTCAGTAGTTATGCGTTTGGGGATGTCACTCCCCCTCCTAGGCTTCAGGGCAAGGGCTGTAAGTTAGGCAACTTGTTCATTGTTTACATATAGTATATGCTGTTTCCTGGGCATCATGAAAGAGATGTTCAACTGACCAAGAGACAATACGAACATGCTACTACCGCTTTCAATACTGCTACAAAAGGGCCTAAACCCCTCCTGCTTACATTGCTATGTAAGAAATACAACGCTTGGTTATATAGGACTTTTGCTCATTCTTCCCACCAAGTTTCATCCCGATAATCTAAGCGTTTTCCAATATCTCTCGTTTTTCCCTCCAACTCCCCCCAATATCACCGGATACTGTTGGGATTTAAATAGGAGGTCTGAGACACGAGGTTTTTCTAAATATCAAATTTCATCTAAGTCCGATCACCCAGTCGTAAGTTAAAAATATGTAATTTTCTCAATTTTCCCTATCTTTGGTTCCTTGGGTGCTGTCATGTGGAAAGGGTAAGGAACATGCGAACCCATTCAATCGTTCTAGAACGTGGGCAGGGATTTCTCCGTGCGTTCAATAGGTTATCATGTAAAAAGTATTTCTTGAATAATAATATTGGAAGATTTTCATAGTCCACCTGTCTAGTGCGCCATTCTGTCGAGGGGGAATCCCTTTCAAATCCTAATGTGGACAAAAAATCTTTAGGTTAAAAGGGTTCCCTAAAAAACGTCGTGAATGAAAATGAAATGAAAAAAAAACACGTGGCCTCCTGCATCGACACGCCGTCGACCAGGTCTTCGAACCCGACCGTTCCGGCAACTTCGGTGAGGATCGGGCGGGTATAGGGATCCCACTCGGCCAGTCGCTGGCCGCGCTTGATCTTGTCGCCCTCGTCGACGGCCTCCACTCGATAGCGGAAGAGCGTTCGGTGGTCTTGCCCGGGAACCCGGGCGGTGTAGACGTCATCCCCGGCCACGAGGTCGCCGCCGAGGCCATCGTCGAGCATCGCCACGGTGGTCCAGTTGGCCGGATCCTCGAAGTCCATCAACTTCTCTGGATCGGTCGTTTTTTTTGGCTTCTTTGGTCATTATTAATAGATTTGATTGATCTGACCTTTTCCTAAATGCCTACCAGAAAGCCAAAAAGGAATGTAATCATTTTGAAGTAAAGAGTTTCTTTGTCGAGTTTGAAGTGTTCCGAATTTTCTTTTTCTGGGAAAGGATGAAAAGGTAACATAGGGATAGCTATGGCCTTTCGGCTGAATTTCGATTGACCTTTGCTTTAATTTCCACCGACGCCTTCGGGGGATCGTATTTACTTAATATTGATGGTTGTTTTCCTTGGTCAAAATGAGGTTTTTGGTTCGGGGGGGGGGGTGTTCCGGAAGGTTTGCTACAAAGGAAATTTAAAAAAAGCATCAAAAACGTGAAACTGACATCTACTCCCTTGTAATTTCTGGGAATATTTGTGGTTTACGCAGTTATTTTGAAAGTACAGTAACACTAAACCTCAAAATGAGCAGATTTTATTTCGTATAGGAGGGGACTACCCATTCCTCATCCATACCTCCATTTCATCATCAAAGAAGCTTCGGATGATGCTCAAATGGCCGTGGATTTGTAATTGAAAGATTTGGCGGTGGTTGGCGTTCCAGTGATGGTTTCGATCGCACGGGCCAGGTGGCTGACTTTGAGTTTCTTGATTTCCATGGTTTTCGTCTCCGCTCAGTAGTTTTCTTTGAAGGCGTAAAACCGGATGATTTTGCCACCCTGCAGGTTAACCCGGGCGATGGGGGCATCCAGATCAATCCGGCTGGTATCGATCATGTCGGCGGCTTGTTGTTCTGATTTGCCCGTGTGGTAGCCGATGAAGTGGGCGACCATTTATAAATATTATTTAATTTCAACAGTCATGTTGAGATTCAAAGAGTTTATGCACCAATGTTTTCAAAAAGGGTAAAAAAGCAAGGATAGGCAGCAGAGTAATATCAGAAAAACTTCAACTACTTCCGTGTTTTCACGCGTGGTAATCAAATGAGGCTTTATTAATTTAACAAATTTTGTACGTGGTTAATTTTAAAAACAATTCCAAAAAGAAGTTTTTCAAAGAAAATTAAAAGGCTATATCAAACTTAAGACCAGCAGAAATAAAGTCCTATACTAATTCGAGGACCAACCCCCTCATATACGTAATAATTTCGGTTTGTTTTAAGTTTTATGTTGCTCCTTACTTACAGGTAAAAAAAATATTTAATTTCTGATTGTTTTTAGATAATGCCAGGAAATCTGGCTACACCTCCACAGAAAAATTTCTCCTCCCCAAAGATTTATACTCTAGACTCTAGAAAATTCCATCCTGGCGAAAATTTACCCCGGACAATTACCCTTAACATCTCCACGCATAAAATTGAGTCGTCAAAGAGAAAGCAAGACATAAGACGAAATTAGATAAAATGGGCATCGAACTGCGGCTGTCTGAAGTGAATGCCGCCGGCGGTGTACTCGGCAAGAAGCTTGAGTTCATTTACCGCGATGACAGTCCCGGTAGCCGGCGCGTGCAGCTCCGTGTTCGTCTTGACGGATTCAATGATGCCGACTTCCTCGCCGGCAAAGATGTCGCGCCCGACGTCCGGTGCTTCGATAAAGAGAATATTGCCGAGTTCGGTTTGTGCGTGGTCGGAAACGCCGACGTGCGCCGTGCCGTCTTCATCGAGACGCACCCAAAGATGGTGCTGCAGTGAGTTGTTGTTAGTAGTAGTAGTAGTATATACATAAATCAATAAATGTGATTACATTGGATTTTTAACAATTGGATTTCAACAATTGCTTATTTGATAATTTTTTCGTCGTTTGATTTAATCGGTTTTTTTTTTGTAAGCACAAGTGCCATTTAGTTTTATGACTACGAGAGATTGTGCAAATAAAACCGATTCTATTCCTATTCTATTCTTTTTCATTTTATTTATTTTTTACAGTGCATGAGTCATTAGCTTTCAATGAAATTTCTTTCAACAGCCTTGCCGTTTAGAATCGCCCTTAGATTTGGTGTCCATTCCGGGGCAATATTTAAAAAAAAATGTTTTAGAAAGTGACACGCCTTGTTATCTTCCTTTTCTTTGTAAGACAAATCTATTGTTGTTAAACAGTTTCTTGGCTAATCCATTCTTGTTGATTAATTATAAGTATCTCAAGATAGACTTGCCATTGCTACTCAGTTTCCCTTTCGTATTTGTCAGTGGTTACTTTGTTTTCTTTGTAAGAAGGATCTACTGTTGTTAAACAGTTTCTTGGGACGATGTTCTGGTAGCCTGCTATTGCGACCCCCTTAGAAATGGCACAAAAAGTAACACTTTAGTGCCATTTAGCACTTCCAGATGGCAAAATTTATAAAAAGCACGTAGATATGCGAAATCGCTTTTGAATGAGCCATTAAGCATCTCTCTATAATGTTCTGCTAGCCCACTAGGTCTGTAGAAAAAAAGAAAAAAAGGGAGACAGATCAGTGCTACCGATACAAAAAAGTGATTTTCCTTGTTGTTTAAAGTTAGAGCCAATTTTTCTTTAATCAAGTTGTTATGCCTCCTTCTATTTGGTGAAATTTTTCTATTCGCTATATTTAGGTTCCTAAATATAGCGCTCTATTGGTCAGGATTGAAAAGCTATATTTTTTCAACAATATTTGATTATTGGAGCTAGTCTAATTTCTAACAACGAAGGATCATTTGAACGGAAATTCAAAGTTTTAGTGCCCCTTTTAAGCGACCAAAAAAATTGGAGGGCAACTAGGCCCCCTCCCATGCTCGTTTTTTCCTAAAGTCACCGGATTAAAATTTTAAGATAGCCATTTTGTTCAGGTATTAAAGTAATTATGGTAACTGGTGATCACCCAATTACTGCCAAAGCTATAGCCAGACAAGTTGGAATCATATCTGAAGGTTTGTTGGTTTTTCTATATCTTTGTCGTTCGATATTTCTTATACTTTTTGTCGCAAGGACGTTTCCGTGAGTATATTCTGGTGAGGCATAAGTACTTCATTTTCGAAAAATATTGTATTAATGTGAAAAAAAAAACAAACTAGAACATCAATATTTGAAACGAATACCAATTATGATGTTGATTTTTGAAATCAACACAAATGCTTTAGAGAAATAGCCTCCTCACTCAGAGTCTGGCAATCAAATGATACATATTGAATTGTTTCATGTGTTGAGAAGCAGACTTAGCATAAAGGGGAGTGATGTAGCTTCCAATTAAATAACAAGCTATTAAGAAGAAGGGCACCAGATTTCAGCCATTAATATAGCACAGTATTTAGTCTAGCATGAAATGGGGATGATAATAATTTACTGTGATTAGCATTAGATCTTTGTCTGATAATATCTTGTGAATTGAGGTCAGAAGAAGGACTGGGGATCTACGACTGCTATTACTAAAATTACTACTTCTATTGTGAGTACTAATAAGACTGGGGATATTGAACAAATTGTAGAAGGAAACGTTGAGAAAAATGTTGAAATAAATCAAAACATACTATGTGTATACAGATTGCTGATACGGTCGTATCAGTAGTATTTTTTGAACAGCTTATCATACCAAGAGGAAACTTTAGGGGCATCATGAGTGGGATGTTAAGTTCACTAAAAGTCAAAATATACCTGTTACTACTGCTGTTAATACTTCTACTACTACTGTTACGTATTGGGCCCTCAAATCAACGAGGCAAGTTACCTAAACGATCAACTTGAGTCACTACAGAAAAGAACTTTAAAGTTTTTCTTTCAGACGTATATATAAGTTTTGAATCGGCATTATCTGTTCTACAACTACTATCCCTTCACGAACGTTGGTTGTATACATCATTTTTATACAATCCTGCCTGAGACTCTAGGCAGGTGTGCCTTTCCAAAGGCACGCTCCAAACGCAGGTGTACGGGAGTAGAATGGATGTATGGACGGATGGATGACCTATAAGCTTAAATGTTAAAAAGAGCACAGAATACAAAATATTATCTTGAATGAGCCTTATACTTATTTCCAGTGATTTTGTAAAAATTAGCTACACGTTGGCACCCTGTGGCTTCCGTAATCAACACTTAAGTGTTTTCTGACGTTTGAATATCCCGATAGATATATTTTATTTTAACAATGGGAACATGCCATTTCATTGTTAGAATATGACAGTCCAAGGCAGTTCACGTCACCGTAGCACTCTATGGCTGGTTCGTGGCACCTTATGGTACCTAATAAAATTTCTAAGGTAATTCCTCGAAATGATAATCTGGTAATTCCTCGAAACGCATTCTTTTTTTACTTTCTCTTTCAGCCGCAAGTCTGGTTTCGCGTTGCTCTTGTAATACATCGACACGCTTACTTTTGGTAATTTCTCTCTGAGCCGCAAGCCTAACCCCCACCTCCCTAAAGCAACACGTATGCAAGGTGATAATTTTTAAATGCGTAAAACTTGCGGATATACAACATTCTTCGCTGTCCCATTGTTTGTGCATATAAACATATTGTCCGGTTTACCGACCCTTGAACGACCCCTGCCGTTAATGTGGCTAAGTGTATTATAATCTTAGTTCACAGACTTATTGCCCTATTCTTCTGAAATTTTTAAACTACGAAAAGAAAAAATAAAGCACTGGCTATATTACTTTTTAAATCTTCACCATCTTTAATCGATATCGTTATTGATCTCATTACCTAACATCACCTATTCACCCTTATTTATTTGTAGTTTAAGTGACCTTGTCTTGTTAACAATAATCTTTAAACTTATACTTGCATCCTAAACTCTTAAAGGCTCCTAAAATTGATGCCTGTTTTGACAAGACCTTTCAAATCTCATGAACTTTGTAGTGGCCCATCTAAGCTCTGCATAGCTTTTGATATTGATAAGCTACAGTTTAACGAGCAGAACCTTATTGGGAACAATTTTCTTTGGATAGAACAAGGTGAAAATATTCCACTGGATCAGATTGTTACCTCTACTCGGATCGGAATATCCGGTGCCGGCAGGGTATCTGCTTCGAAATTATTAAGGTTTTACGTATTGAGCAACCCCAGTGTGAGTGTCCGTGACAAAGCAGCTGAATTAGCCGTGCTAGTTCAGTTCCATATGCTGCAGTTGCAATAAGACAACCACCACCTTCTACTTTGTCTTGATCATTTGCTTTAATATTATCTTCATTAGGAATAGTTTCTAAAGTATCATCAATTGAGTTTAGAGAATCATCAAACGAAACAGAAGTTGGTGCAATGACTAATCCAAATTCAGTTTCTTGTCCAGTATTTCTAATATTTTCAAATTTAATTATTGTAGGTCCGGTTTGAGTTTGATCAAAAGTAAATTTTTCAAATTCTCCACCTACTTGAGCCTCAGACTCTTTGTCATAAGTCTACTTTTTAAAACAATAAAAAAAACTTTACCGTAAAGAGCAAGGCGTCGAGGAGGGGACAAGCCCTTTCATATACGGAATAATTTCTGTTCGTTTTAAGTTTTAATGTCGCTCCTTACTTGCAGTTATGAAAACTTATTTTTTATTCAATATCTGAACGTTTTTGAATTATTACATGTTCTGATTCTGGCTCACCGCACATGAATAAATAAAACGAAATTTAAATTTCGTCAATACCTCGCTCTTTACACTAAAGCTTGAATTGAGTACTTTTTTTTAGCGTTTCGCAAGGTGGTGTGCAATGACTGGCCCCCTAGTCGGTTTTCTCGGATCGCAAAGGACCCATTCCTCCTTCGAAACAGCATAGCCCCCCTACCTAAGAACCGGCCTCTTTTGCAATTTTCCCTGACTTTCCCCTCGAATGCGCAGGATAGGTTATCTGATTTTGGCAGGGACCTTTTCCTGTCTAGTTCTCCAAATAATAATCCAAAAAGCCCTTTAGACCCCTCCCCCGCCTCCACTCTAAAACTTCTTCCAGTCTTACCCTTTAGTAACAGTGGCAAGGTACGTCCGTATTTTTTAGCATCCTTTCAAGCCTTTGAGAACGCACAAAGGTGAACCTTGGGATATTGAGATTGACTTTCTAGAAATTGTTCAAATGCTATATCAGCGGTTTTTCTTTACTACTAATACTAACAACTCACTGCAGCACCAAGCCACCTGGGGCCAACACAGCTGCGCACACTCCTCCTCCATCCAAATATATTCAAAGGTCTACTCTTTACCTCCTTCCATGAAGTTCCAATTTCCTTTAAATCATTTCTTAACAAACGAAAATCCCGGCGTCTTTCGACACCGGGATCGTTCGCGAATGTCGGACCGGGCGGCCCGACGGGTGGCCGGGCGTCGTTAATCCGCCGCGTCGGCCATTTGCTTGTCATACTGCTGGTCCTTGTACAGCGCCTTGGCCAGCGCGATGCACATCAGGCCCATCACCATGGTGAAGGGAAGCGCGCCGATGATCATGGCGCTCTTCAACACCTCCATCGGGTCCGCTCCTCCATTGGTCTTGCCGGCGATCAGGAGCGTGCCGATGACCAGGGTCAGGGTGCCGTGGTGAGTTGTTAGTAGTAGTAGCAGCAGTTAACTAACAATTTTCTGTTTACTTGTGGAAACAGAAGTCTAACTGACCAAAATTATTAGGTAATGTTTCTTTTAGAAACTTGTTTTTTGGGCAGAAAATTAAAAAAAAAATGCTTGGAAGAAAATTAAACCACAGCTTTTGAAAAATCAAAGATTCCCTGAAAAAAAAAAATCTTAAGATTGGCGGGAAGGAATTCCTGTTGTAGACTCAAGAACGCCTGGCTAAAAGAAACGTTATAAAAGAGTCCCCCTCCCGCGGAAAGTTGTTCCCGTAAAAAATACCCCCGAGAGAAAGATTTCCCCTTGGAGAATTCTCCCGCGGGAAATCCTCCATCCAAGAAAAATTCTCTAGACTATTCAAACCCCACTGAAAATTTCTCCCCAACAAATATCCTGCAACATCTCTACATGTAAAATTGGGTCGGCAAAGAGAAAGTAAGAAAAATCAAAAGAATTTCGTATAGGAATTTTGGCAAATTCTTCCGGTCTAAAATTTTCCTTGGAAAGTTCAGCCCCCGGGAACTCCAAATTGGAGGGTAACTATGCCTACTCCCATGCTCCTTTTGTTCTCAAAATCGTCTGATCAAAACTATGAGAAAGCCATTTAGCCAAAAAAAAAACTCAGTATGCAAATTTCATTTAATTATTCATGTGCGGAGAACCAAAATCAAAACTTGCATTAATTCAAAAACGTTCAGAAATTAAATAAAAAGAAAGTTTTTTTTAACTGAAAGTATGGAGTGACATTAAAACTTAAAACGAACAGAAATTACTCCGTATATGAAAGGGGTATTTTTCCTCAACGCCGTAGATAATGTAGCTTTAAAATGGTTTGGTTCGTATTTAAGCAATAGGGCGCAAGTCCTGCATAATTCAAACGTAACATCTGAGAGCCATTTTATAACGTGTGGAGTCCCGCGAGGATCAATATTAGGACCTCTGCTTTTTCTTATTTATGTTGACAAAATAAAATATTATTTAACTGAAACTAATATAATACAATTTGACAATTGTAAAATTTTACTAATATATACAATTTTGTTTGTTGCATCCTAAAGTTTACCTTTTTTGTTTAAAAAATGGAAACCTTTAGCGTAAAGAGCGGGACGTTGATGAGGAAGCAGCCCCTTTCATATACAAAGTATTTCTGTTCGTTTTAAGTTTTAATGTCGCTCCTTACTTTCCGTTAAAAAAAACTTGTTTTGTATATTTAATTTCTGAACGCTTTTGAATCAATGCATGCCAATCAACTCAAATCGTAAAATCTCTGTAAGTCTCATTTACAAGCTCTTCTGTCTCTAAACACTGACGAATGTTTGTCGAAAAAGCGTTTTCTATTCTAGAAACACCAAAAATCAAAGAAATCTCAATGCGTATAGCTTTTTCGTTTAATTGAAACGCTTTCTAAACGTTCCAAACTTAATGCCCTTAGTATCCTTAGTTACAGTAAACGTAGAAGTTGTATCAAAAGTATGTACTTAGTGTCTTCTGATTAGTTCAAAATCTGTCACAACTTACCCTGAAAGGTCTAACTTAATAATGTAAGCCATTATTGTGATATTGCTTTGTCACCCTATTGACAATCTACATGATCATAGTTGGTTTGATCTAGGTCAGCATCCGCATAAATATTTCTTGAAAGCTTCACTTAGGGCATTCCTATATTTTTTTTTTTAATTCTAAAACAAATTGGATCATTTCCATTATTTAAGGAATTCTTATAAAGTTGATCTCTTTTATTAATACAACGCAACAAGTTAGGCGACATCCATGGTTTCTTAGGATTAGTTTTCCCTAATAGTGAACGAACCATTATACATTTTTTGTCACTAACAGAATCAGTCTGTTATAAAATGTTTGAAAACTCGTATTTATATCAGCCGTAAGGTCGACCAAATTTTTCCAATCGACTTCTGAAATTTTCTGCTTAACAATAATTAAGAATTATAATTCTGTTATGTTTGAACCATAATAGTATTTTCTAAATCAGCATTCATTGTAAAATATTTCCATCCAGAGAGTTTTTTTTTTTTGAAAATTTGCTTGTGAGATTTCGTTTACAATTGGTCTTGGTTTACTTTGTATTAGGTTGAAACTACTGCTGGAGCTATGATCAAGATTACCATTAGGACCAAGGCTGTAGCCAAAATTTTTGTTGAGGGGGGAGGGGTTAAAGCTAGAGCAGGCTTCCAAGAAGAGATTGGAAGATTCCGTTCGCCTCCTCCTAATACATTGCTCTTTACGCTAAAGTAATTTTATTAATTCCAATTATTTATTCTATGGCCTTCGTGATTTAAGGGTCATTCTTAAGGAATTGGGACAAAATTTAAGCTTTAGTGTAAAGATTGAGGCATTAACGAGGGGCGAACCGCCTCATATACGTAATAAAAACATACGAATTTAGAAGTTTGTTAAGTAAGTTAATTCTTAAGGTACGTATATTTTTACAAATAAAAAAGTTTGTAAAGTTAAGTTATATTTGCCTTTTTAAGTGACCGAAGCTATTTTTTTTCAAACCGCAAAACCGTAAGATCGCAAAACTGTAAATAGTTAGCATTACGTTTATTTTTATCATTTAATTCGCCTTCTATATCAGCTACATGATGAAAATAGATGGAATGACATTTTGGTCTCTTTTCTTTTAGTGTTTTTTAACTCCCCTTTTTCTTTTTGCTTATAGTGGATTGAAAAGAATATTAATATAAATATATATGAGAATTTTTTGTGGTCATGAGGCTTTTACCCCAGAAAAATACGAATAAACGAGGCCCGACGAGATATGTATTGCTATTATAATCGGACATTTAAAACAACAATATTTGAAGTCAATCAATTTCCGTCTATGTTTTTTTTCAGGATTTTTAAATTGAAGGAAATACCGAAAGTGAGTTCTTCTCGCAAGTTAGCTCTTGCTTTATTGGATTATAAGCTGAAGGGGTCAGCAAGTCAATTATTCTTGGAAAAAAAGCCAAACCGAACAAATGGTGTAGCCATGTCAACTATTCAGGGCCTTGTGTCAATGGAAAGAAAAGCTGATAATGAGACAGGTGGCTTTGGGGTCGGTATATTGAAAATGTAAGGAATCGGGGTTTGTTGTAACTTGTAAATTCTAGATAAATGAAGCTTTGAAGTAAGGTGGTTAAGTCGGAGCTTTAGTAATTTTTTGCTGAATGGAATCGGAGTTCGGGTAGGTATATTGAAAATGTAAGGAATCGGGGTTTGTTGTAACTTGTAAATTCTAGATAAATGAAGCTTTAAAGCAGGGCTGTGAAATTAAAGTTTTATTAATTTGTTTGCGGAACGGAATGGAAGGTGGGGTTGGTATATTGAAAATGTGATGGTACAAAATACTTTACAAAACGCAACAAATATTTGCCTATGTATTTTTGTTGCCTTTTACGAGTTCGATACATATTTCAGAAGGAGGTGGGGGGGGGGGGGGCAAAACGGGTAAACTCCCTTGAATGTGGCCCTGGCTTAAATAATCATGTGACTGGCTTGAGAAAGAATGTTAATTAAGTAAATCGATGGATTTAAAACACACTTTTTAACACTGAAGTATAGAATCTGCGTTGCTAACGTGATATAGTTGTGCTGTTTTTTGGTACAATTTAGGTAATCACACCAAAGTGAACTAAAAATACATTGACGCAATTGAATCAAATAATCAAGTGAAGTTTTTTAAAAAGTTAAAGGTGCTTTGACCAGTCCCAATCAGTTGTGTAAACTGAATAAATCATATATGTTCAAGATTTTTTCTTTAGCTGTTAACGTTTTTGTTTCAAAGCTGTTAACGTTTTAGGAAGTTAAAATTTATAATGGTGTGTTTTAGGAAAGACCAACAAAATCTATTTACCACAAGACTATTTATATTGCAGTTGGTTAATACAAATTTAGAAGGAAAAATTGGAAAAAATTAGAGGTATTCTTAACTTACTAATGGGTGATCGGATGTTAATGAAATTTGATATTTAGAAGAACCTCATGTCTCAGAGCTCTTATTTTGAATCCCCACCGTATCCGGTGATATTGGGAAGTTGGAGGGGGAACCGGGAAATCTTTGAAAACACTTAAAGTGGAGAGATCGGGATGAAACTTGGTGGGAAGAAGAAGCACAAGTCCTAGATACTTGATTGACATAATCGGACTGAATCAGCTCTCTTTGGGGGAGTTGGGGGGGTAGTAGTAGTAGTAGTAGTAGTAGTAGTAGTAGTAGTAGTAGTAGTAGCAGAAAAAGTAGTAGCAATAACAGCATTAACAGTAGTAGTAGTAGTAGCGGTAGTTATACAAAAGTAGCGATTGTAGCATGCATATAGTACCTTTTGATTTGTTCAATATCCCCCACAACATGCCCAGTTAGTTCCAAATTTTTTATTCCAAGGAGTTTTTAAGATACTGCCGACCCATCCTTTTGACAAACTGCTTACTTATGCCGTGTTTTGAATTGGTTCAACCTCCCCTTTGCGGGTTGCGATGGGCACACGGCGATCCTCATGGGGGTGGCCCAGCTGCTGGCGGCGCGGCGTGACACCTTGAAGCAGAACGTGCGCCTCCTGTTTCAACCCGCGGAGGAAGGCGTCCGCGGCGGCGGCGCACAGGTCATGATTCGGGAGGGAGCGCTCGAAGGCGTTCGCGAGGTCTACGGCCTGCACAACTGGCCCGCGTTTCCCAAGGGTCAGGTCCGGGTTCGCCCCGCCGCCTTGATGGCGCAAGTCGACGACTTCGTGATCGAGACCGAAGGAGAAATTTTTCATACCATTATAGGCGACACGTTTTAATTGGTTGACATATCGCCGGATTCAGAAAGCGATGATAATTCTGATGACAATGGTCTGAAGAGATTGGAAGCTTTTCTAAATCCAGTATCATACCAAAAACGGATTTCTGCAATTTTATTTGATTTTAGTACAACGAAATCCAAAGATGACTTGGAACAACAAGGTTAAACTTTTCTAGTTCTGATGCAACAACAGATTATGCAGAGGACATACCCACAAATCAAAACTAAAAAAGGTAAAAACTCCCCTTTCATATACGGAGTAATTTCTCTTCGTTTTATGTTTTAATGTCGCTCCTTATTTTCATTTAAAAAAAACTTTGGCTAAATAGTTTTCTCATAATTTTAATCGGAAGACTTTGAGAAAAAAGGAGCGAGGGAGGAAGCCTAGTTGCCCTCCAATTTTTGATTACTTAAAAAGGCAACTAGAATTTTTAATGTTTTACAAACATTTTCATTAGTTAAAAACATATGTAATTTACGAATTAACTTACGTAACCAACTTCTATATTTGTATGTTTTTATTAAGTGAGGATGAATGGTATTTCAAGACCACAATTTTTCCGTGAGGAAAACCCTTTAAACCAATCACAACAGAAATAATTCTTCTCTATATCCCCCTAATTTTCTCAGGTAGATGCTTTTTTCTATTCTTTCTTTCACATTCCTTTTTCTGTTTTTTTTTTACTATTTCTTTGTTTCTTTTTTATTCGGTCCATTCATCCTACTTTTGAATTTCATTCTACAAGAAGGCTCATTAAATAATTATTTCTTGAATGCATTTTTGTAGTTGTAATCTTTGTCATTTATATCTTTTTCTGCAACTCTATCTCGGTTCAGCATATTCTCAAAATGTTCTGCCTATCTCTCTTTAACTCTTTCCTTATCACTATTGTCACCCTATTCCTATCTTTAACTGGGACAAGTCCAGATTGACTGTTCTCTCTCAATTTATTTACGTGCCATTACAATATTTTACTAAGTATTATGCCATCTAGCTGCATCTTTCAGATCTTCAGCAATTTTATCCATGGCTTCCACGTCTCACCTCCTTAGTTCAGATTTTAATGTTTCTCCTCTTTCTTTACTTGTATATTTCCCATGGTGTTTATATCGAGCCTATGGTAACACCATGACATCAAGAAGAGGCTCATATTATCTGCAGTTAGAAGACAAGTGACAATGAGAGTTTATACATGGAAGCGTGCCGAGTGCCGGAACCCGGCGGCGAAGCCTATTACATGCCGAGTGTCAAGGCCCAGCTTTGAAGTTTCTTTTTTTTCTTTTTCTTAACTGGCACGCTGACAAGTCTGACCCCTAAAACAATCTAAAAAGGTCACAACTTTAAGACATAGTTTGAATTTTTCCCGAAAATTTCGGACAGCCTACTGTTTGAAATACGGCCAGTCAGCCGGGTACCCAGAAAAATCTGTAGGCAATGCCTCTGGAAAACATCTAACAATTCTTCATCCGCCTTTCGGAGCACCCATGCTTCAGAACCACATTTGACAACTGTCATCACTGTAGCTTCCAATATTCTAATCTTTTGTTTGCAGATTTATCTATTTTTAACATCTTCACTGCTCCCACCGTCTTTAGTAATAGTACTACCAAGGTAAGTGAAGCTGTCCACCTGATCAATCTTTTCGTCGGGCCATAGAGAATGTGCAGCACGCGACGCCGTGATTGAGTTGGGCCAAGCTTGCTTGAAGCGTGGACCAGGAGCGGACTCATCAATAGTGCGCTCCCAAGACTAACCTCAGGTTCTATCTCACGATCGTCGATGATCAATCGCAGATCACCCCGTTGAGGCGGGTCGAGTTGAATTCTGAGCGCCACGCATTTCTCCAGAATGGATTCAGGAGGCTCAATGAATGGAACGCCGTCTTTGACAGTGGGGTTCCGCCATCCGGACTTTGCATGATGGGCCAGTAACATACAGAGCTTTTTGCTGAAAAATTGCAAGGGCTAGGGGTACTGGGATATTGGTAGGGCTCTGTACTAACTTTATAATATGGAAAACCTGTCTTTCTAAAAAAAAAAAAAAAACTTGGAAAGGGCTGCGGAAATGTTTGAAAGACCGTGAGCCCACTTTATGCTTCCACTTGTGCTTCCAACAATCCATTTGTGATTTCTTTTTAACCAGGTGCCACGCGTTTACTGGTAAGGCCTGAATTATACGCCACTTTCCAAAATCTATTACTGCAACCATGGCTTGGTGACTGCTATTTCTTATTGAAATTATTATTTCTGGAATGAATTTTGTGGTAAAATTTAAATGAACTAGGCCTTGCCTCCTAGTTGAAATTTTGGGAAGTGGTTGACCTAGAAATAAAAATGCAACTATCAGGGATGGATTTACAGTCTAAAAGTAGCCCAACCTTTGTAGGCTACTGGGTGGATGTATTGGAATAGGCTTACATGTCCCGATCTGTAACTCTTCTTGCAAAAATATTTGTTATATGAATGTGAAATTTTGCAAAATAGATCTTGGACACTCCTTCGTAAGCTGAAAATGCCTCATTTTTTCTAATTTCTCAGAACTAATCATCCCCCCCAACTCCCCCAAACAGAGCAGACCCGTTCCAGTTATGTCATTCACGTATCTAGGACATGTGGTTTTTTTTCCCACCAAGTTTTATCCCGATCCCTCCACCCTAAGAGTTTTCGAAGATTTTAGGTTCCCCCCTCCAACTCCCCCCAATGTCACCGGATCTGGCCAGGATTTAAAATAAGAGCTCTAAAACACGATATCCTTCCTTTCAATTTTCATTAATTTACCCATGGCGACTCAATTAGAGGCTGGATTAACGAAGAAGGGGGTATAAATCTTTTCATACGGTAGCTACCCTCTCGATAGCCCTTTTTGAACTCCAGTGACTTGATAAAGTGTGATGGGAGAACTTAGACTTCTCACTTCACCAATATTTTCATTAATACGTTTAAAAATTTCAACGATTTTGAACACAAACACAAATTTGTAAAAAAAACTTCTTCTTTGGAAGGGCAAAAGTGTCTTTCACCCTTCCACATACTAGTGGGTGAGGGTGATGATGGTTATACACCATCCTACCCCCCAAACACTCCCTCTTTTTCCCAAACACATCCGATACAAATTTAGAGATAGGCAGTTTGTTTGAAATAGTCCAACGATCAGATAACACAAACTTCAGAGTCAACATAATCCCCCCAGAGCCCGGGGAAGGGTTGTAAGCTATGCCCCGGGGGCATATGAGGTTTTATGGAAGATTTGGTCGTATAAACTTTGGAAGGGACTCAAATGATTAAAAATTCAAAGTTTTAATTCCCTTTTTAAGAGTCAAAAGTGACCTGGTGTTGTATAACCATTATTGTCGCTGTACAAACAGTCTATGATAACCACTCATTTTGTATGGATGCGTATTGACTTAGGGCCGGATTTAGAGCTTTGAAGTTTCTAGGCCCAAGTGTCATTGCGAGATTTTCGGGGAAAACTAGAACCTTCGGGATAGTGGAGGCACTGAACAGATCGTAACTGATGAGCCAAAAGTAATGAAAGAAAGGGGTGATACCGAACTCTCAGTTGACATTTTTGGGATACATCTGAAAGTTTATAAGTGGCCAAGAAATGCCTGTTGTTTACGCAACATTCTAGGACAACTGGGTCGATACGATCACCCCTGGGGGAAAAAAAACAAAAACAAAAAACAAACAAACAAACAAATAAACACGCATCCGTGATCTGCCTTCTGGCAAAAAAATACAAAATTCCACATTTTTTTAGATAGGAGCTTGAAACTTCTACAGTAGGGTTCTCTGATACACTGAATCTGATGCTGTGATTTTCGTTAATATTCTATGACTTCTAGGGGATGTTTCCCTCTATTTTCTAAATTAACGCAAATTTTCTCAGGCTCGTGGGCGGGCGCAGCGGCGCTTTCTTGCCGCAAGCGGACAGGAAAAGAGAGAAGGCAAGGATTATCAGTATAATGCGCATTTTATGATCCCTTTGAAAGTAGGCTCAACCATTTTTCGGCTTCACGTTTGACGTTTTGCGGCGCCGTGCCGCCAAAGGATGTGCGCGAGGCGACGGACGCGTCAACCGATAGGACGCCGAAAACTTCCTGCGTGATGCGCGGCTCAACGCTTTGCAAATCCGCAAGCGTCAGCGCATCCAGTGTAACGCCCTTCTTCTCAGCATTCTTGGAAGTCGCGTTCACGACCGACCTCGTTGCCGCGGCGGGAACCGAACGCGTAGCGCGAGAAAAACGCGTTCCCGCCGGTTCGGTGGATTGAGCGCGGCCCAGCGCATCGCGCCAACCGGCCCGACCAGCAGGGGCTGGCCGTGATCGAGCCGCGGCAAAACACCGTCGCGCGAGGTTTCGTGCAACGTCCCCAGGCGCCCGGTTCTACCCCGCTCATCCAGCGGCGCCCCCCGTCTGACAACCCCGGTCGTTTCGAGCATCGCCTGGCTTCGCAGCAAAAGGGTATAATCTTTAAGTTTGGTCAAGACGGCGAACATAAAACGTACGTTCTTGCAAAAGATCCCTTAGACCCGTTTATTGGCTTATAGGCCTTCCGTATTTTAGCTTTTGTCTATCTTCTGCTTAATTTGTCAAACCAAATAAGTATCTCGGTTAGAATAGATAACTGTTATTTTTTGTATACTTTCTTTGTCTATTCCAAGAACCAAAAATATTCTCTTGCCAGAACTATGTATTTTTTATTTAAGAAAATAATATCTGATTGACCTACCTTAAATAAAGTAACTATATAAATTATTACAAAGATTTTTTATGTTCTTAACTGATTCTGCATATTTCATATTTGGAATAACAAAAAAATTAATTATAAAAACATTATTTAATTCTTAGCTAGTCTAAACTTCGTAGCGACTTTAGAATCCAAGTGGTGATCCATTTTTATACTTTTAGTCGAAGTAGCTGCTATAGTAGCTGCTTACGCCAAATTGATGTTGTTTTGGTGGTAAATATTTGCAATGTAACAATATCAAGGATTAAAATCACACCTTTGTCTGAAAGAAAGATGTTTCACAGCCACTTGAAAACTTTCCAAGGACCAGCTACGAGGGAAAGATATGGGAAATGCAGCTTAGACAACCTGCTAAGAAGAAAATCACTTCTCAAAGGTATCTATATAGAGCAATAACATTTTCTTTTTATCAATTTAACAACTTTAGCTACTTTGAACATTTCAAGAAAAATACGTGATGCAAGAGACAAATTAATCAGATCCACTTTGGGCTCTCAAACCAAAGGAAGAATTTTTTGGGAGGAGGGTCGCCCCTCCAACCCCATGTATCTAGATTCAGAATAAAAAAGTGCCACATCATTTAGATACAACCAAAGAATGTGCAATTAACTGAGAATAGCAGCAACAGTTGGGTGAACGGAGCATTGAAGACTTCTATTAGCTAATGTTAAACAAGTTGTGGGTCAGGTAATTTTTTTTGCATCAAGCTTTGCAGGAAATCTTTAATCAGAAAAATATTTAATTCAGAAGAAAGCATTGATATGGATGCCACATAAATTAGGCTAATTGAGAATATGTTACATGGTTCATTGGTAAAGTTTTCTGGATTTCAAAGGCGCTGATTGCGCGCGCGCCCGCCCACAATAAGCCTGCGCGTACGGAGCCCGCCCTGCAGGGAGCAAAGCGACCGGAAGGGTCTGCGGCTGCGGCTGGCGTGCGAAGCACGACAGAGGGAGCAGCCGACGGGCGACCGCCATAACCCAACCAGCGCGCGAGCCCTGGCGCGTCACGTGCGGGGCGGATTCAATATCTCTGGCCGGAACGGCCACACACCTTAGCCCCATTTAGCACGTGGCGTGACAGGGCGGCCCCTGGCCGGAACGGGTTGGTGGGGCCTTTCAGGCTTTTCAGCTTTCTAATCCAAATAGTTAGTTTTAAATTTACTTATAGAACAAATTTAATTTTTACTTTGTTTCTGAAGTTTTACGTAACCCCACTTTACACCTCTTGGCTAGAGACATACCCAAGGCTAGAACGGGTTAAAACATCTGTAATATGAATTTGGCTGTTGAGAGTTTATGTTTGGATTAAGAATCTAGTTTAGTATTTGATCAATAGTTGTTTTAAGCGAAATAATCAGGGGGGGGAGGCAAGGTATACAAAAGGAGTGTAAAGAGATGGCAAAACTTTATGGAAATGATCAGCGAGAGCGTGGTTTCATTTGCGATGTGCGCGATCGCGAAAGGCTATATCGGGCATTTGATGGGGTCGATTATGTCATACATGCTGCGGCAACAAAGATTGTACCCACGGCAGAATACAATCCTTTTGAGTGCATCAAGACTAATATTAATGGTGCTATGAATGTCATAGATGCAGCAATCGACAAAGGTGTGAAGGGTGTCGTAGCTTTGTCTACTGATAAGGCTTCGAGCCCGATCAATTTGTATGGTGCACATAGCTTTTAACTCCCAATGCACCCACATCCTGATGCTTTAAGTGCACACATATTCTCATTCTTCGAAACACAAATATATCACATTATCTCAGTTTCTGGTTGATAAAGAAATTAAAGGAAACGATATTATTTGAGTTTCGTTTGCCAAGTATTTCGTTCAATAATTGAAGAGAGTTTGAAGTGACATGATGTCTAATAAACAAAATTTCTACATGGATTCTGATATGCAATTGGAGGAAATATTTTTTGTACTCTAATTATATCGAGCATACTGATTCTGCCATGCGACTGGCATTCCGCCATCGATCTCGATGCTGTCGAGGAACGACTGCGCCGTGATGGTGGACAGGAAATCAAGGCGATCCTGGCTGTGCAGGTCGATACTGCCAGCGGCGTCGTCAACGATATCGGTGCCTTGCGCCGCCGGATCGACGCCGCCGGACACGGCGCGTTGCTGATGATCGACGCGGTGGCGTCGCTCGCCACCATGCCTTTCGACTTCGACGGCTGGGGCGTCGATGTGGCGCTCGCCGCTTCGCAGAAAGGTGTAATGGCACCGGACGTATCTGTAATAGCTTAGGAAAGGCTACTTTTAGAGTATGTGGAATGGTATACTTGATTAATATTTATAAAAAATCAATGTTATGACATGGTGGGGCTTAGAACTCTGTTAGCCCATAGAACCACAGATATTATGGAGATTTTTAACCCATTTATTTGAATGTTGTATAACTATAATTAACTGAATGCAATCCCAAACGGACAGCAATTGCAAAACTTAGCAAATTTAAACTATGAACTAACAAAGTTATTGATGCTCTGCTATTCAATAAAGTTAGTTCTTTACGCTAAAGTTTGACTTTTTCTCACAAATCTACTTTTTAAAACAATAAAAAATGTTAGCGTAAAGAGTGGGGCGTTGAGGAGAGGACAGCCCCTTTCATATAAGGAATAATTTCTGTTCGTTCTAAGTTTCAATGTTGCTCCTTAGTTGCAGTTAAAAAAAGACTTTTTTTTTTATTTAATCACCATGAAAAGCTGATTCTTTGTTTGAATGTTATCAATAGTTATTCTCTTATACTTTCGTTATTGACAAGGGTCGTTATTTACTTACCATTCATTGAAATACGAAGGAAAGAAAATTGATTGAAAATCCCCCATGCAGAAAACTTTCTATCAACAGATAACTATTAGGTGAAAATTTAACCCGGAAAATACTCCCCGAAAAGAAATCACCCTCTCCCCAACATATTAATAAAGTTCACATTTCTTATGTCTATAACTATTTATCCCCCCCTCGATAATTTCCTTCGCACTCAGTTCTCCCGTGGAAAATTCCCCCCCCATGTGGATCCCTCTGGTGGAACCCCCCTGCACGTGGAAAATACTAGCACAAAAGCTTTAATCCTTTACTGTCGGTGTGTACCTATGTAATACCGTAGATAGATGAATCAAGTCACAAATGATGGAGACATAAATGAGTTCATCATTAATAATGATTGACGTTATAAATGACGTCATTTATTTATGATGTTATTGATGAATGAATCAATTCAGCCAAAGAAAGTTTTAAATAGATTTAGGATAAACTCTTATGATATGTTTTTGCTGTGGAAATTTTGTGCTATTGTCTATACTGTGAGTTTGTGCTAATGGTGGTATGTCCTCAGAAAATGGGGATAAGCGCGAGGTTCGGGCGACGCTGTCGACCGCAGATGTCCAACGAATTGTCGTGCTCAAGCGACCCGCCTGGTACCACGAAGTACAACGCTATCCGCGGCTGCCAGAGGTACCTGACCTGAAGTGCATTTGTTTGGTGCGCGATGTCTACGACACCGTTGTGTCACTTCGAAAAATGTCCCTGGGACGCCTCTCCGATGTCGCCGCTCCCTTCGTCAATCACGCGCTTGCCCATCACTACTGGTGAGCAGTGAACAATCGAATGGCGTCGCTGGCAACCGTCGACTGAGTTGTGCTAATTCATGCTAAATAAAACATCCCAAATTCTTTTATTTTCCTAAGGTACTCTAAAACCATGCCTAAAACACTTCTTATTTATACTGCACAGAAATATAATAATATTTTGTGTTTTCAGTAAAGCGCCAATTTTCGATAATCCTAAGAGTATTGGAAATAAAGTCAATAAGTTTATTTGAACTAATTTGATAGATATAAATTGCAGAGGCTGAGAAGTCTTTTGTCTAACGTATTGTAACGTGGACCACAGCTCGCTTTCACGTAATATAGTAAAATCAAGTTTGTCCCACTCGTTAGATGTACGCTGTTAGCTACTTAATTCACGATAAACTAGGTTAATAAAGTTACTTAGTTTATCCCAGTGGTTAGACCGTGCTGGCTCGTTCAGAAAGCTCTGCTGTTAGTAATCTATAGCTTATCCCACTGGTTAGACCAACAGGTTCTGCCTTCAATAATGTATAGTTTATCCCACTGGTTCAATAGCGCATATTCGTTTCGCACACTCTGTTTTCAGTAATATTTAGTTTATTCCAACGGTAAGACTATACAGTTGATATCGGATGTTTCTTCACCATCCTCAGTTACTAGTTTCCTGATGCCTCGTCTATTATGGTCTTGGCTAGAGACATATCGCCAAATTTTTTTGGATTCGTCTTAGCTTCGTGTGCAAGTTTATATTCGAAGCTTGTGTATAAATCGCGTGTTAAATTTTTAAGTCTGTTCCTGCTCTTCGGAAATTTTTCTTTGTTTTCCGGGGATGGATGCTTTTTTATTTCTTACATTGTCTGTTTTTTTGGTTGATTTCCTTCTTAATATCTTTTGTCATTGTCACAGTGTTAAAAAGTAACGAAGAGACAAAATGTGCAATATACCAACTTCGACTTGCTAGTACGGCTAAAGACTCATTAACAATGAATTTTCGCTAATATCAAGAACTAGCTAGTGCTAATTTGAGCCAACAAAGTATTTCATAAGCTTTTCTAATTCGCGGAAAAATTCTATGAAAACTACTTGGCGCAAATCAGTGCAAGCTAATTCTTGGTATTGTGAATAGGCCTTAAGCTATTTTCATCTCGCCTAATTTTATTTCGTGTATATATTTTTATTATTTACCCCCACTGTACTGTACATTACGAAAAAACTTCAGTAAATTGATTGCTTCAGATAAATTTGCCTTTAGCAAACATATGAGGGTCAAGACAATTACCTTGTGTTTGATTTGAGTCGCACAAGGATTTTAATTTAGCGGTGGAGTTTCTGTTTGCTCATAAAAGGTCTGCTCACCTGAGTTTACTTTTGAGGGGAGGGAACGGAAGCAGGTACATCGAAATATCATTTCAGAGTTTAATTAGGGTTCCGAATTCACTCACCTAACTCAATTACCTCTCTAAGGCGGATTACCACGACCGAAATGAAGAGTGACGTTAAGATTGGCTTGTAGACTAATTTTGTCCGCGGTGCCAAATAGCTTGGAGTTGTCAGCGCAAGAGTCAGGTGGTTTTTTGTTTCAGCTACCAGGTCATTTATTTAGATGATGAATAAGGTCAGTCCAAGGACAATTCCTTGAGGGACGCTGCTCAGAACGTGGCAAGGTGTTGAATAGACCTCCTCTCCGCCCGTGGTAAAGAGCCGTACCTTTTGGGTTTTGCCACCCAGGAAGTCCATCAGCTAGTTTTTGAATAGTACCTTACCTTTAGTAATAAAATTCTCAACAAGCTGTCTACAATACCCATTGAAGCGGCATTCAATTTTGTTATTATTAAGCAAAAAACAAATAAAATAAAAATAAGGAATATTAATAAAGCCTAAAACGAACCGGAATTATTCCGTACATGAGAGGGACTGTAAGGACCCCTTTCCTATGCAAAAGACCACCTCCTCATTCCCTTGTTCTTTACGATGAAGTATTAAAGCTCTTTAAAATACTTCTCACTCAAATTCAACAACCCTTGTGTGTTGATTTTCTCATCCCTTTATTTTCCCCTGACAAATCAATTAAAAAAAAACTAACTTTTTTGCATCCTGACCAATGGTCTGCGCTGCGCAGATATCGATCTCCCGACTCGCTGCCTTCGGCTGGGTGTGTAATAGGTGGTTGGGGGTAAACCATCCAACGCTTTCCGTGTTTTTCCCCCCAGATTTCTCCAGGTAACCATTTAGAGCTGGGTCGACTCTTGCTGAGCTTACAGAATCACACCATTGACCCCCGTAATAAAGTTGTAATTTTCTTCAAAAGGTGGAATCATAATAAGTATTTATAAATTCAACCATGAATTGTTAATTGGAAAATTACCTGAGGGTTTTTTTTGCTGAAAAGATAATGTGAGCTTTTCTATGGCTCATCAGAGGTTGAATTAGAGCACTACTAATGGTTTAAGCAGCAAAGTTTCTTCTTTTTATCTATGTATATACAAAGCAAATATAACAGTGGTATATACTATATACCCTTCACAAAGAGATGAATTAAGTCTTACAATGATTCGCTTTCAATTGAGTCACAAGACTTTGAACTTAACTACATTACATATTGCTCTGTTATTTGGATTTCAACCTTTCCCTCCTCACTGAAGCCAGTTTGAAAACTTTATGATAGAGCAAGAACTATTATTCAGGTAACTACCCATTTGTCATCTAAACCCATTCTTGATTTAAAATCTCATTATTCTCTTTTGTGTGGTTCTTTCCCTTTTCTATACTTGCATGGCCACCTTCCTGCTGCCCTGTGTAATAATAAATCTTCTATTCTTAATCAATTGCCTCATCATCTCCACACTTCCAAAAATTTACAGATTACTCAGGAAGGGGCAACTATCCCCCTCACGGAAATCTCCTTCGGTGAAAATTCATCCAGCGCAGAGTAAACTTTTTCCCTGTCAAATTCCCTCCAGACAATTCCATCCTCGCTGAGAATCCCCCTGCCTGTAAAATTACTTGCGGTCGATTCAGCTTGAAATTTCTCCTTAGCATTCTTTCATTTGGATAAGACTCTAGTCTCTAATCGATTTCTCGATCACTCCAGAAATATCCTCTTCCGTGGAAATTATTTCCTAGAAATCAAAACACGCGGAAAATAGCCCCCTCCGACTCCATTCAGCAAAATTTAACTAGACTTTATAAATTATAACCAACTTTGACTACAGAAATTTTCAATATACCTACCCGATTCTCTGACAAAAATCGGCTGATTTCTTATGGTTACGTTTGAAGGTGCCAGCGATGGAAAATGTTTGATTTTTTTTGGCGAATCGGTCCGTCCAAACACCGTATTGGCAGAAAGAACAGAAAACATGCCCAAGGAACGGTCAAAAGAGAAGTGACGAGTGAGGACTTGGTTTTGAAAGGGGACAAAACACGCGACCGGGATGCGGCGGCCGCCTGCAGGCAGCGATTTGCCGAATGTATGCTGGCGCTTGCGACGTACCAGGTGCTCGTGATTCCGCCACCGCCGGAAGACGATCGTTTCGGACTACGTGCGCAGCCGGGTATTTCCGGCGAACTGGGCGCATACCTCGATGCATTGTTTGAGAAAAACGACGATCTGCGCTCGGCATACTTTAGCGAAGGTGGCGACGAGGATCCGCCGGACTATAAGGCATTCGCATTGCGCAAATTCTGGGAGCTTCACTAGGAGCTGGAAACGCTTTCACAGTTACTTCCTTTCTTCCTTTTGGATGGTCCTTTGAAGTTCCTTTTGCACTTGTTACACAGCTTATTTGCTTCCGTGTAAGGAACGAGAACAAAGAGCGCAAGAAGAACGAAAACGTTTTGAATCTTCATCATTTCTGCTATTGATATTTCACTGTTGTTGATCCCCAATGAAATTGTGCGTAAAAATAATAGATTGAAAATCGTGTGAGCGTTTTGACGCCAATAGCTCGCTTTGGTGGACAGAGGACAGAGAGTAGCAGCGATGAACGGGTAAAAAGAACTTGTTTTTTTTTATTTAATTTCTGGACGTTTTTGAATTAATGCATGTTTGGATCTTGGCTCTCCGCACATAAATAATTAAAACGAAATTTGCATATTCATTTTTTTTGGCTAATGGATTTCTCATAGTTTTAATCGGAAGATTTTGAGAAAAATGGAGCGAGGGAGGAGGCCTAGTTGCCCTCCAATTTTGTGTATGACTTGGTAGTATCAAACAGTTCGTGGTAACGAACTGTAGTAAGGAGCGACCCGGCTCAATAGGAACCAAAATTCTAGTCGCGATGCCAAGGTAGAGACCACGTACGTTCTGGAGGTTTGTCAAAGTAGAGAGCACGCACCATGCCGGAGTCATCACCCAGAATTGACGTAACCAACCGCTCGATTTTTGGTTGGTCCCAGATCCGTTCAAAATCTGGGATGACTTGATGGAGTTGTCTGGTGGCGTAGACTTGCTCTGAGCGACTTCGAATCGCTGCTTTTGCAGAAGCTGAAGAAGCCGTTTTACTTTCCGGTTTCAATGCATTATCCAGACGTTGCAACATCGAGTTGACTTGTTATGTGTACCTGTAAATTGAATCAACTGTGACAAAACGAGAACTGGTTTTGAAACAAGAAATGGTGACTGAATACATTAAAAATATACAATATGTACTATATATTTACAGATTAGGGGGGAGGTGAGGGTTAAATATAGCAAGGCTGTATGCAATGTGTGTCAACTATGATTATTTGAACTAGTTTTCAAGGTGTCGACATCTAAATAATCAGATTATATTTCTTTTTCACTTTCTCAGTGATGCTGTCTCTTTCAAACAAACAACAAATAAAGTGAAAATCGGCTGAGTGCTCCAATTCAAATAAAAATTCGGGTCCACCAAGAAAGATGCTGCCATCTCGCACACGCTGACGTTATATTTATGATTAGTAGAACGCAAAATGATTTTGAATCGAAACTTTAATGGTTCTCATGTTGCTTTTCTAGTTTTGGTCTGTAAATTAATAGTTCGAAGTCTTAATTTTAGAATTTAACAGTAGTTATCCAGTTTCTGTTTCTATCGTTACTTCGACTATTTCTTTCGTTGATTTATTTATGTATCTGTTAGCATTATTCAGACGTTTCCCGCTCTTTACGCTAAAGGTTTTTATTGCTTTACAAAGTAGAGTTGTGAGAAAGAGTTAAACTTTATCGTAAAGAGTGGGGCTTTGAGGAGGGAACAGCCCCTTCATATACAGAATAATTTCTGTTCATTTTAAGTTTTGGCAAAAAATGCGAAATTCCGCATTTTTGTAGATAGGAGCTTGAAACTTCTATAACAGGGTTTTCTGATACGCTGAATCTGATGGTGTTATTTTCGTTAAGGTTGTTTTCCCCTGTTTTCTAAAATAAGGTAAATTTTCTATGTCGGAACATACGAGCCGCACCAGACAAAACATTGTTGAGGATGAGGAGGTTCCGTCCCCCAAGACTTCCCGGAGAATTTCCTACAAAACACTTGGTATAAGAATGCACTTTGTTTATGTTCTTGACCCCATCCTCCTTCTTAGAAAAAGAAATCTAGACAAATGCGCCGTTTTCCAATATTTTGAGGCTACTGGTTTGATACGACCACACCTGAGGAAGAGACGGAATAAAAAAAAAAATAAAAAAAAAATGAAAACCCATGCAAAAATGTGATTTTTTAAATGGGTTTTCACAAATCATTTTTCAACAAACTTTCTAAACATTTTAAAGAATTTCGCTTTCAACCTCACCGATCTGGCAGGACAAAATTCGGCAACTTCTGTAAGAACTTAGGAAACAAAAGAAACGAATGAAATCAAATAAAGAAAACCTACCTTAACACAGGCTGTATAATGACCACTATCGAGCCTTCCGCTATGTTCTACCACGCCATATAATGAATATAATATATGGTTTTGATTTGAAGACACTGTCGAAATTCCCTTGAAATAAAATATACAGCAGTGTGTACATAATGCCTTTTGGTCAATTGAGCTTCCCCTTTAAGCATTCTTTGAGAGTTCAAACTTATTACCCACATTGAGATAAACCCTTTTGACAATCTAAATGAACATAGTGTGTTTTGATTTAGTTCAAATTCCCCCTCAATATTCTCTCAAATTTTCACCTTCATTCGTGTAGCCTCAGCTGTTCTAGTATCAAAGTAGCAACAGCAGTAGTAGGAATAGTAGTAGCAGTAATAGTGTGTTATTAATAGTAGTAAAAGTAGTATCAGTGTTACCAAAAAAACTTATTAACGATATTTTAGTCCAAAAATACGAGAGCTGGCCCCTGGCCCTTCCTCCATGGCCCGACCTACCCCCTGAAAAAATATTTTTATAACGATTCTTTATTCCACAGGTCACGGTAGCTGACCCCTGGTCCTCCCTCCATGGCCTAATTCTCCCTAAAAAACAACTTATTGACGATTTTCTACTCCAAAACTCATGGGAGCTTACCTCTGTCCCTTTTTAGCCTGATCAACTCCTTCCTAGAAAAAACTGATCAACGATAAATCATGGTCCGTCTTTTGGTGATAGAGCAATTCCCAAAAGGGGGAAATGTACAAAATATGAGGTGTTACAAGCTCGTTAGATAGGCACCTCAGAATATGGCAATTTACGACATTTTTCAGTACAACTGCTTTTCCGTACCCCGGAGCACAAATTTTTGGAACATTTTGGCAATTATGTCAGGGCATCATCCTTGAATCGCAGCCGTATTCAAATCCTAAGCATCTCAACGAGTTATTACGGCGGATAACTTCTCCTGATGGTGAACAAATACAAGGATTGTGTTGCTGGCCCTCTTGCAATTTTTTTGAAGTATTTCGATTAAATTTTTGAAATAGCCATTTCGTTCAAAATAGTCAAAAATTCAAATAACTATAACTTAGGGGGTGAGAAATCCTCCATTACCCTTGGGGTAAGGATTGTAACTTAACTAAGTTGCCGTTTGTTAACATACAAGGTTTTAGTGGAAGGAATGGTCATATTAACTTTGGAGGGAAATCATTCGGTTAGAAACGGAAACTTCTAGTTCTTGTTTGAGAGCCAAAGTGAACAAAAGGTTACCAGATCAAAGAATATTTCGCCTGTGAATATTCAAAAATAAATAATCTTTCATTTACAAAAACAACTATATCTTCAAATGTAAACTATTAAATTATTAATTGCACTAATTATTATTATTTTATTAATAATTAATATATTATTTTTAATTATTAATTATTTTTTATTTATTCTATTCGAGTTTTTTTTTTCGATAGGGAGAATGAATTTTGGTACTTGTATATTATACGCCACTCACTCAACTTTATGCTGTGTAAAACTCGGAAACAAACCGGTTTCTTTATTAATTTCTTTCCAAAGGTTGTTTAAAAGCCTATTGACAAAGTCCACTTTTTATATTAACAAAGATATAAGAGCCAACACTCTACCATTGCTAGTGGTAAAAAGTCAAAAATAGTCAAACTGTTATTGACTTTTTATTTTTTCCTAGAGCCACGTTATAAGTAAGGTGTGATCTCAGAAACTTTAGAGGGTCTCACGGATTGGAAAATGAAAGTTCTAGTTCTTTTTTTAAGAGTCAAAAGTAATGGGAGGGAATCCGGCCACCTCTCACACCCTTTACAGCTCGCCTCCCCAATCAAACTGATTAAAACCCCTCATTTTCATGGTTCTTGGTACTTTTGCTGGTCAAATCAATTCAAATCAAACTTCATTTTCGTTCTGCTTGCTAGTTATCAAATTGATTCAAATACTCATTTCATTGTCTCTGTTGTTGGTATTTTGAGAGGTCTTAAACTAATTAAGCTTGAAATACATAAATCTGCTTCTGCGTATTACAAATCTAAGGTCAAGGTTTTGTTTTCTACTAAGCGGAAACAGTGGTACAAAAGTATAAAAAATTGTGGGAAAACACATAGATTGCGCCCCGGCCAGGAGCATCGCTCTTTGCAGGATCGGCCGGGCGGTCAGGCCCGGCCAGCGCCCGTCGCCGAAGCGAAAGGCGACGTCGAACCCGGCGGCGAACAGGTCGACGACCTCGACGCCGGGGCTGACCTCGACGCTGATATCGGGATGCGCGCACAGGAATGTGCAGATCCGGGGCATCAGCCAGTTGGCCGCGAAGGTCGGCGTCGCCGCGATCCGCAGGGGGCGCGCCGCCGCCTCGTCGCCGCTGTCGCGCACGCTGTCATGAATGGCCTTTAAAGTAGGCCTAGTTGAGTGCTTTTCACAGCACTTCATTCACAGCAACATCTTATTAAGAACGGTTATAAAAATATCGAGATTCGAGTAAGCTTTGCTAGTGTAAAAATAGCCTAAAAAACATAGGATGGTAAATTTTTTATTTTTGTCTGAACAACCCCCTGACTCCCCTATTCTATAATTTGTAGATCCCCTCTTTATATGGTGTCCTCTATAGTCCAAACTTAGCGCCATCTTCGTGGTGCCAATCTGCCCCTGCTCTTAATCTTTCAAGCTCGAGCGGAGAATTTGCTCTGATATTCTTATCAAAGCCTTTGACGGCTCTATTTGTTAGGAAATTTGAAACCGCTCTGGAGCCACTAGCAACAGCGGGAATACCAAGCGCTGTGGCCGCCGCAATGGCAGGGTCTTGGGTTAATGCATAACCAGCACCGCCTGACCCCATCATGGTTAGGTACATACCAAGACCGCCGCCGCCACCACCAAGTCTTCCCACGTTTCTGGTGGTATTTGCAACGGGGCCCCCGCGAATGATGGCCTCCATCATGTCTACTTCCGCTTCTTAAAGAATTGGGACAAAACTTACTATTTAGTGTAAAGAACGAGGTATTAACGAGGGTACAAACCCTCTCATATACATAATACAAATTAAAGAATATAAAAGTTTGTTACGTAAGATAATTCTTAAGTTACGTATATTCTTTCTAATAAAAAAATTCGTTAGAAATTAAAATTTTTAGTTGCCTTTTTATGTAACCAAAAAATTGCATGGCAACTAGGCCTCTTTCCCCATCCCTTATTTCTCAAAATCGTCTGATCAAAACTAAGAGAAAACCATTTCTCCCTGACACGGCTAAAAATTTTCATCGTCCTAGCACGTCCAAAAGAACCAAACTCGTCAAATCACTGAACCCCTCCCCCCAAGTCCCCCAAAGAGAGCGAATCCAGTACTGTTCCGTCAATCACGTATCAAGGACATGTGCTTATTCTATCCACCAAGCTTCATCCCGATTCCTCCACTCAAAGTGTTTTCCAGGATTTCCCCCTCCAACCCCCCCCAATGTCAAAAGATCTGGTCGGGATTTGAAATAAGAGCTCTGAGACATGAAATCCTTCTAAATCCCGATCCCTCTACTCTAAGCGTTTTCCAAGATTTCTGGCTTCCAAGATTTCTATTTCCCCCCTCCAATCCCTATGTCACTGGATCCGATTCGAATTGAAAACGGAGCATCTGAGGCATAAGATCTTTCTATATATCAAGTTTCATTCAGATCCGATCACCCATTCATAAGATAAAGATACATCAATTTTCACGTTTTCCGAGACTTCCGGTTTCCCCCTCCACCTCCCCCAATGTCACCGGATCTGGCCAGGATTTAAAAAAAGAGCTCTGAAGCAAGAGAAGGTCCCTAGGTATTCTATAAAATCATAGCATCATTTGGGCGTTACTGAAATAAAACTTTCTATTAAAATTTCTTTTAATTTCTTTAAAAAGTTCTTTGATGTATTATTTTGGGGCTTCTACAGGGCTAAACAATCTTGATTCCCATCCTGTTGTAACGCTGATTAAAAGCGAATATTGGTCCATCATTTGACTGCAAATTTTTTATTGCGCTATTTTTTGTTGTAGATGCTTGTTTTAAATAAATACATTTCAAGGCCAAAAGAGTTCCTCTTTGTTACAAGAGAAAATTAGTTGTAAATAAGATCATTCCGAGAAATGAGGACCTATTTTCTAACTTTAAAAAAAGTGTTAAAGTAATGGCACCAATCCATGGAAATTCACCTAAGCCGATAAAACATGTTACTAATTTAAACTGTCCATCATTAAAGTGCTGACTTCTCTTATTAAATGATCTTCTGTAGTAAATCTTGAAAATAAATGTTTGTTGTGTATTTGTATTAAAAGTAAGTATCTAGGGTATATAGGTTGTAAGATTTTTAAGGTAGAAAGTATTTAGACACTTCACTTTCAATTTTTACACGTTGTGATTCTCGGTGTCGCTTGTTTTCTTATGGAAAGTGTCTTTGTTCTTCACTTTCGTTGTTGACACTCCCTGATTCACGCAGCCGCTTATCTTTTAACTGCAAGTGTCTTCGTTCTTCGCTTTCGTCTTTAATTTGTTTAATCCTTGTTTTTGCAAGTCTTCTAGCCGCATTTTTCTTTCTTCTTTATTTTGTATTTTATTATTTCAGACGAATTTTCAATGCCCTTTACTTAGCTGCCCGAATTGGTCTAGTCTCAAGTACTCCTCGAAGCTAACGAGGAAAAAGTGTGAGCGTGTGAATGTTAATTTTGTTGACAGAACAAGTGTTTGCAGGGGTAACAAGAGGGGTCATATCTCCCATACTGTGCTTCACGTATAATCTCAACACGTCCAGAAGAAAATGACGTGTTTAGTTTGCGTCTTTCAAATAAATAAATTCAATTTATAGTTGATTCAAATCCAGTGTTTTTTTTAATACGCCGCCTCTCCTTTGTTTTGCAACACAAGTGCCTTCCACCTTTTACGCTTGAAAGTAAATGGGAATTTATCGGCAAATTATATAGGTATCGTATCGGTACGATACCAACATATCAGTAATGGTATTGTGTCCCAAAAATCTATATCAGTCGGGCCCTAGTCTAAACATTTTTTTTCTAATCCGCAAAACCATTTTCACGTTATAAGCTCCTAAGAGCCTTGTAATCTATGAACAATAAGTTAAGAAAAGAGGTAAATCAAAAGATACTACGTCCTGTCAGGTTGTAAAAATGGCATATCTACAGTATCATGTGAACTACTCAGAACATCAAGATAAAATCTGCTAGCTTTGTTCTTTTCAATATCTTTCTTTATGATCCGATTAACTCTACATAATCAATATTTCCTCAAAATACTGCAGGTTATTCGGGTTGCAGCGGTAGCTCGCAACCTAGTAAGAGACGATCATGTCCCATACAAAGAAATGCAATAGCCCCTTTGTTCCTAAAAATAGAGTTAGATCGAAACACAAAGTATACCATTAGAATCACCTTGTCCACAACCTCTATGTAGGGAACTCACAGCTCCTTGGCCTGAATAACGAAGAAAATCCATTGGCTTGAGTCGCCCTAAATGATAAATCTGAGTCTCTTCCTTCCACACTCCTATCAGGAGTCACCTCAAGGAAAAAGGCCTAAAATCTCCAACAAACGTCTCTGTTTCCTTCAAGACGGATAGGTATAAAAGGAATGTTATATCGTCTTTCCTTTCCAGTTTTAACGTATTAATTTTTTTTCTAGTTTTTATCCCTTTTTATCTTTGAATTTTGATATTGAGTTTTCTTCACTTTGTTATCTTATCGTAGTAAGAAACTTTTCTCCAGATTTTCTAACAGTTCTTTGTGCATTTTATAATATAATTGTCTTCATCCTGCCGAATCATTAGTCTATAGGAATAATAATGCATTGCGCTGCATTTTTTATCCGCTTGTTTGTTAGTGGATGGATCTTGCAATTTATTATTAAAGTGATAGCCGTCGGCTCCATCCCAAAAATGATAGGATATCGTAGGGCATCGTAGCATCGATGAGTTTCAGCAGTTCTTACGAAATGAGCGTTTCACTTATGAAGAATAATATCTCGAGGTAAAAACTGATTACCAACCATAACGATTGCCACTTCGTCGCCTCTGGGATTTTACTAAAATTTAGTTATTGATTTTTTTTCTATTTATGAAATTGAACTTTATCTCCGAAGAAGGGAAAGATGTCAAACGGGACTAACTCACTGAGCTCACGCCATGCACTTTCACAGCAACTTATTTTGAGTGGCGGCCTTAAGTGTCAAAATCTCAATAAAAAATTATACATTTTTATCAAAAATATAGAAGGAATCATTAATGTATTGACGTTTCACTTGACGTTCCAACGTCTTTTACCTATGATTAAGTAATTATCATTTTCGTGTCTTTTGAAATTTTCAGAACTTCATGTTTGAAACCAGCTCCTGAAAGTTTCGTTCATCTACTTTAAGTTTCGGCTCTACTACTTTACTTAAGAGACAACAAAAATTCTGTCTGAACACCAGTTGCATACCCTAGTAATAGTGCATAATCATTCTCCTTGGGGTCAGTCATCAAGCAAATTAAAAAAGAAATTAAACATGTCAGTAACATTGCGAGACCAGAACCCCGCATGCCCGACCATAGATTTCCAAAAATGATCTTCCTGTAGCAACCGAAAGGCACCTTCACAAAAAAAACCTGGAACACTTAAATAGCTCCTTTCAGCTTCCAACCACACATTTCATGTTCATAATACATGTAATGAATTCATAATACATTGCACAGCACAATTCATGACATGACATGTATTTTGACCTGCTTGTGGGAAGTGCAAGTGCTCAGATTGCCTGATCCTAGTATTTCAGGCCTACATGCCAGCTAGTACGAATACAGCTCTTCATACTTGCTCTAGCTCTCTTCTGCACAAGGTAACAATGCTCATAACCAACAAATAATTATCCACATAATGTTTAAAGTCACTACTAGAAAAGGCGCTAATTAAAAGTAAAGAAGATGCACAGGCATCCAAGGGACACAAGGAACAGAACAATTTGAGCTTTTAGAAGCTGAGGCTGCACAAAAACTATAAAAAAACAGGCAAAGAGTATTTTATGTAGTTAAACAAAAATTATCAGAAGTATAGAAAACAGTAGGAAAGCTAATCAGAATTTATCAGAGGGATTTGACAAGATAGAAACATTCCTAGTATGTTGGTCTTAAAATGGTATACCACTTATATTTTACGACTGTCGTGAAAAGATTTTCCCTATTGTTTCTACTTTATATTTTTTTCATATACGGAGTAATTTCTGTTCGTTTTAAGTTTTAATGTCGCTCCTTACTTTCAGTTGAAAAAGACTTGTTTTTTTATTTAATTTTTGAACATTTTTGAATTAATGCATGTTTTGATTTTGGCTCTCCGCACATGAATAATTAAAACAGAATTTCCACTTTAATTTTTTTGTGGCTAAATGGCTTTCTGAAAGTTTTGATCGGACGATTTTGAGAAAAAAAGGAGCGGGGGAGTCAGACATTGATCGTTCTTTGGATATTTTCAAAATGGCCAAGAATATCTTCAATGTGGTCAGCTGCAGACTTTAGGTCACAATAAGGGGACCGAAGCACTTTGCAGACAGATATTAGCTGAAAAACGTTAGCCAATTAACAAAGGCACACTACAAATTCACTAGCAAGCATGGACTTTAAGAACGAGGATCTTTTAGAAGATGTCTCAATATCTGGACTTTCTACAGTTTCAACAATAGCCTTAAAGATCTATTTAAACTTTGGCAAACTGCTGTGATTCTCAACTTATATATTTAAAATCAGCATTAAAATTTGATTCTTTTGATGTAACTATTGTTACAAAAAGCCCATTGTTTAGAGTTTTGGTTACTATTGAGCCGGGTCGCTCCTTACTACAGTTCGTTACCACGAACTGTTTGATTTGGGCATAAGAATATGTACGGGTATATAGCAGTGTACAATCAGAAAGCCCATCAAAATCATCCTTAAATTAAAAAGTAGTTACTGAAATTTCTCTCATTTTGGTATTACAATCGCAAAATTTTTCTATGGGTTGATACTTGAACTTTCATAAGTCACCTGCTCATCTTGAAAGTAAGAGATTATTGCGAAAGCAAATTAACTAATACTATAGATATTTCAACTAAAAATACACAAATAATTAAGGCTGTATGATCGACAGTTTTGAATTAAACCTCGAAACTTCAATCTTCGATGAAGCCTGTATGCCAGTTCTAACGGTGGTAATTCAGGTGGTAATTGCCTTCTTAGTTTTTGGCTCCTGCCTAGGTTTTGAAAAACACCTTGCATTGGTCATTTAATTGAAAAGGGCAGTTTTTTAATTCTGTGGATTTGACTGCTGCTATTACTGCTACTATAACTATTACTTATACTCCTAGTGCTACAAGTACTACTGGTAGTACTGCTATTATTGCTACTACCACTGAACTGAATCAAATGACTGTAGTCCGCTTAAGGTTGTAAAATTTGCATTGATGCAATATTTCAGGCATTAAATAGGGCATTAACTTAAAACTTTTAGGGAAAGTTAAGGGTGGATATAAAACCGAACCGAAATAAAACCATATGTATCCAGATTGGCAAAGGGGCGTCTCTGCAATATCCGGTATACCATGCATGTATAAATAGAGCCTTATACTTATTGAATAAGTCTTTCTTATTCAATAGGCCCTAAATGGCAGAGCGATACCTGGAAAAAAGCCTTCAGCTCTAGCCCAGCAAAACTAATGAAGCAGTACTGCAAGAAGACCAGCAGACTTTGAGCACAGTTGAGAAGAAACTCAAAGCAATACTACCTTTCAATGGGTGGTAGATATCAGGCTAAAAGGACAAGTAATCAAAGCTTTTCTGGAGTTCTTGATTATGAGCCCAAGTGTAACCGACTTCCGGCGAGTAAATTCAAGAATTTTCTGGTCAGTGTCCATCAAAACAAGACAGACTGGTGGAAAATAAACCAATATAGTAACACTGAGATGAGCGTCAATACTATAAAATCCCGTATTTAAATATTTAAGTTTAGAATCTCTCGCGACCCCAGAATTTCACAACGCGACCCCATTTGGGGTCACGACCCCTAGTTTAAGAAGGCTTGGACTATAAGATGAACACAACCTGTTCCTATCAAACAGTCAAACAACTTATCAAAAAGTCTTTGTTAGTAAAACTGAGTACCAACATTTTTGAAAAAAAAATTAATTTGATCACACTGAACCACATGTGATCAAAGTAGACCTTTTCGAAGCGAATCAAAAAGGCACCCTCTTATCCTGTTTTGTTTTATTTCTTTGCTCTTCTTTAGACCGAATTTGTCAATTTGGTCATTTATTGGCCCCTTTTTCACATCGCCCCCAACCAAAGTTTGCTCTAGATCCGCCCCTGCAAGAGCTATCTAATTAGAGTAAGGACATTATTAAAATATAAAAAAAAAACTTTGGCGTGAAGAATAAGGTATGAAAATTCCGTGCAAAGTTAACGCCACGAGCGAGCCCTAGACCTAGGTTCTTTGTCAAAAACACACCAATAGTCACACCAAGGACTTCTAATCACAAAACTAAGGCTGTAACTAGGTCCAGCAGTGAGGATAAAACTCCATGCACGAATTGTTCTGAACACGTTAGTGAAATCTTAGCTTTAACTAACAGATGTTCCATTCTTGAGAATCAACTCTCAGCTATTCAAAATGAACTATTACCGCAACCGAGATGCCCACAGATCACTCCAATCTGATAGTAGTTTCGATAATTTTGTTTCTAAAGTACAATCCTGTTTTGGTGTATTTCATTAGGATTAAGCTAACTTCACTTCTTGAGTGCGTTCCGTTTAACAGACAAGTACCAAACAAAAAATCTGATAATCTAGTTAATTGGAGATTTGAAAACAAATCTTGTAGCCAAAGCAAAATTTTTCACTTAATTTAAAACTTTGGTTTAAACCTTGTGACCTTAACTCATTTACAGATCTCAATCATCTATTAAGGCCCTCTTTAACAATCACTTTCCCCAAGCTTTGTTATCATCATCATTGTTATTGTCATCATCATCATCATCATCATCATCATCCTCATCAACATCATCATTGCCATAATTATCATCATAATCATAATCATCATAAGCATCATCATCAGCATCATCATAAGCATCATCATAAGCATCATCATCATCATCATCATCATCATCATCATCATCATCATCATCATCATCATAATCATCATCATCAACATCATCATCAATAGCATCATCTTTGTCAGGAATGATAGTTGTCATCACCATTGGTGTTACATTGGTATTGATTCAGTATAATAGACAAAATAAGAGATTCTAATCATCGAATCAGTTTTGAGATAATGGTCATAACCAATTTGGGTGGCTTCAACAGTTCCAATAATAGAGAGGAGTCAAACAAGTCGCCAATAATTTTTGTAATTTTGCCAAACCTCTTTTTCACCACTTTCACATCTGAATTGTACAATATTGAACAGGCTGAATTGTAGAAGCCCCTTTCCACACCACCGTCAATATGCAAGCTATACCATCATGCTGTATCAAGAGCAATGAATATACTCAATATCTTGACAGCTCTTCCCTAGGTATGTTTGTCTCTTTGTCCCTATATGTTCCTAGAGACGCTCATTCTTTCTTTCTAGTGCGGTAATATCCCAGACAATTTATTCCCCTTTGGTATACGTATCAAGAGCTCCGATTTTCGCCACAAGAGCTTATCCAAGTGTCTCCACCTTTTACTTCATGACGTTTTGATTGTCCAACCCTACTCGTTGTTCCAAGGATTAATACAGTTCGTTGACATTCCTGGCTGAAACCTCCCAGTGTCCGCATTTGATTTTATTGTTCGTTCTGGAGCAACATTAAAAACTAAAACGAACAGAAACTATGACGTATATGGGGGGTTTGCTCCCTCCTCAGTACCTCACTCTTTCCGCTAAAGTTTGACTTTTTGTTCTAATTATTTAAGAATAACTCCTGATATACAACAACCGTTTAATTAGAATAATAAACTTTTTACAAATTCAAAAAACATTTTAGTGTAAAGAGTGAGGTACTGAGGAATGGGCAACCCCTCATATGCGTAATAATTTCTGTTCGTTTTAAGTCTCAATGTTGCTTCATACTTTCATTTTTTTTAACATGTGTGTATTTTGAGCGTGTACTTCAGTAATAGCGATTATGTCTGATCTATATATTTTAGAAAAGAAGTCTAATTCATTAAGTTTTTCAAAATTAAAACTTTCAGCGTTGCTTAACAAAAGTGTGGGAAAATTAAAACGACCTGCAAAGGTACCATTTTTACACTTAACTTTATTTAAATTACAAATGGGTACAGGGGGTGCGGTGGGATTCGTAGTGGGGGCCAGATTAATGTAGTCAGAACAAGGGACGTAGGGAGCACATTTGACTTTTGTGCCCTTTTAAGTAACCAGAAATATTGGAGGGCAGCTAGCCTCCCTTCCACGCTCATTTTCCCCGAAGTCGCTCGATCAAAATTATGAGATAGCATTTTTTCACCATAGTCGAAAAATCTTATAACTATGCCCTTGAGGATGTCTCTCCTTAGAAACTGTTCTATGTTATTTTTAAATATTGGAAAACTATCTTTTTTAATAATATTTTTTATAATCAGAAGCTTTTTCCTTGAAACATTGGAGGGGGGAGCAAAGGGCCCATCCACCTACGTTGTGTATAAAAAAAAGTTTTTTCAGGTGGAAAAAAGGAGCAGCATTAGAACCTAAAACGAACAGAAATTATTACGTATATAAGGCGGGTTTGTCTCCTCCACAATACCTCACTCTTTCATTCTCACTCGGTCATTTTTTAATTATTCACGTCAGGTGAGCCAAAATCAAACCATGCATTAATCAAAAAACGTTCAAAAATTAAATAAAAAAAACAAGTTTTGTAACTGCAAGTAAGGAGCGACATTAAAACTAAAACGAACAGAAATTATTTCGTAATGAAAGGGGTCCGTGGAATTTCACATTTTTGGCCAGAAGACAAATCACGGATGCGTGTTTATTCGTTTTTTTCCCAGGGGTGATCGTATCGATTCAGTGGTCCCATAATGTCACAAAAGGGCTCATTCTAACGGAAATGATAATTTCTAATACCCTGTTTAAGCGACCAAAAAATTGGAGGGCACCTAGGCCCCCTCCCACGGTCATTTTCCCCCAAATTCACCGGATCCAAATTCCGAGATAGCCATTTTATTCACCACAGTCGAAAAACCCAATAACTATGTCTTTTGGGCTTAACAGTTTTTCTCAACACATTGGGGTCTCCAATAATCTTAATATCACCGGTTAAACTAGTCCATTCCCGTGCACCTCTATAAAAGAAAGACATGAACGGGAAGACATACCTCTAGGTACATAGAAGTCAACATTACTTTTCGTGTCGAGAAAAAAATAGCAGACCTAATGGGCAATAAATTACCAAAACAACGTGGCTGAATATCCTGCTACCGTCCAAAAATAAGCCACAATACGTAGAATTTACGATGACCTGCAGCCGGCAAAATTTTCAAAGTTTGGATTTTAAGAATCGCCTTGAGACCAAAGATTTAGCTTGTGGCAACAAAAGCAAAAATCGTGGAAACAGTTTAGTTATTGCATGATCTGTTTTGTGTCTAAAAAGAACACTAAACATGTTGTTTCCGTGCTTTAAGTACTTCATCGACCCACTCTTACTGTGAATTAAATAAAAAAACAAGTATTTTTTTTACCTGAAAGTAAGGAGCGACATTAAAACTTAAAACAAACAGGAATTACTCTGTATATGAAATGGGTTTTTCCTCCTCAACGCCCCGTTCCGCCACGGGTTCGCCGGTTTTCTCGTCCACGACTTCCAGGTCGAACATGTCGGTCCAGTAATGCATCCCGTCATGCGCGGGCGATTCGCTCGCCATGAAGGAGCCTTCGGTGCACCCGAACTGATCGTACAGTTCCGCGCCCCACAGCGCCTCGATCCGCTCGCGCTTTCCGGCTGAGACGGGTTCGGCGGCGGTGAGGAAGGTTTTCACCGAGCTGTTGGCGAGATCGAAGCCCATGCTCATCACCAGCCCGTCGAGACCGACCCCCCCCACCCAACCACAGTTGAGCGAGTGCAAGAAGTGTCTTGTCGGCTAAACCCGGCACTGGATTATTGGCATATATATAGAGACTATATGGTTGAAAAATTACGTCTGGTCTACTCGTAAGACAACGCGACGGTTTACTTTTACTCAGTTAATTCTAGCTGAAGAGCGAGGATTGCCACCAAATAAAAAAAAATAAAAAAAATAAACACATTTTCTCTTTGGAGGATCTTCCCCAAGTGACGTTTCGATGGTACAGTAGATCGAAGCTCTGTTGGAACGAGGCTCTCTGTGGTAGGTGTAGTACTAAGGACAGTGAGATTAAACCCGGTTGTTTGAATGAGTTGAACGAAAACTTGCACCACCACATCTATCTATCTATCTATATATATAAAAATAAGTTGTTTGTCTGTTGACTGATGTCATGTTTGTGTGTCGACTGACGTCATGTTTGTCGACTGACGAAATTACAGACCAGGACACAAATGACGACCGGGACACTCAAAGAGAAATTACAGACTGGGACACCGGTACAGTTGTTTGTCTGTTGACTGACGTCATGTTTGTGTGTCAACTGTCGCGTTTTTTCTGGGGAAATTTTTCCGGGGGTGTTTTGCGTGGGGGGTGGTATTATCTACAGGGAGGGGCTATTTTCCGGTGCGTTTGTTGGGGAAAGAGGATTTTGCTATGGGGCACGAGAAGGAGGGGGATTTTGCTCCGGGATAGGAGGGAGAGGGGAGTAAACGCCTGCTCCCAAATGAATCAGATCGATCAAGTACGCTCATTCCGTACAGATGACACATAAGGGCATACAGTACAACCAAAAAAAAAATATGTAAAAAAAAAATTGCTACAAATGCTATATATGCAACCATTGGGCATAGTTCATAGCTTGAAGCCCTTCCCCCAGGGACTGTGAGGGATTAAGTCGTCCTCAAAGACATATTTATTTGGTTTTCGACTATGCTCAACAAAATGGCTATCTCACAATTTTGATCCGGTGACTTTTGGGAAAAATGAGCATAGGAGGGGGCCTATTTGCCCTCCAATTTTTCAGTCACTTAAAAAGGCACTAGAAATTTTAATTTCCGTTAGAACGAACCCTCTTGCGATATTCTAGAACCAGTAGGTCGATACGATCACAGAATGAATGCTTACCGTACAATAGAGTAGACTAGTTTTAAAAACAGAATGGAAGAAATGTAAGAGCTCATTGTTAAGAGTCATTTTAAAGACAATTGTTAAATCTAATCTCTTTAACAATTAACAAAACATGATAATTATCATTAAATCAATGACCGACAAAAACTGCATCTTTGTGCACAAGATGAGGAATGACGTCATTATCTCAGTTTCCAAATGACATTTGTCATATTATAACAGTTTTCTAATTAACTGCTTTATGATTTCATTGGTTCGTTTCAAAGTAAATATATTGACTAAAACAGGGACTTAATAATTTCACAGCAGTTAATTTTGCTTATTTTGTAAAGAATTCCCGTTGTCTGGATGGATATTTTGGTTAATACGAAGTGCCATAAAAAACATTTCGAGTGTAAATACAATCAACTTAAGGCTATTCTTACAAGAACAAATTCGTTTTTTTCGCATGGTCATTCTTGATTAATAAAATAGAAAACAATAAACAATGCTTTATTACAATTAATTTTTCTTATATCATTATTACAAGTAAAAATTTTCATAAATCAGCGCGGAAGAAGATCTTCGCCACTTCACCGCCTGCGGCGTGGCGGCGCTGGCCGAACACGGCGCGCGCGTGGCCGACAAGGGCGGCAAACTGACCGCGCGTTTTGGGCGCATTGCCGACATTGCCCGTGAAGCCAATTGGGTCGCAGGGCAGATGGCCGGTGAATTGATCAACGGCGATCACGTGCGCGAAGCAGTCGCTCGCACCAAACAGCGAGCCAGCCTGCCATCGACGCGCTTCCAGTCCTTTCTCAAGGACGGCACAGTGCTGATCGAACAACGCCACGCTCGAAATCAAATAAGTGACGGCGTATAACAATACGCACTTAATCACGTTTGTCTGGTACGTGTAACCGATCGCTGCGTCGGGAGAACCAGATTGGCGGCAGCAACCGCGCAGGATGCGCGGGTCGCGGAACTCAAATATTGAGGCCACCGCTCGCTCGAAGTAAGTACGTCTGGAGACGTGCGGGAGCGCCCACCTTGTGGTCGCGACATTCGGGCTTTATTGCGACGGTGCGACTCGGATTTTTCCGACCGTGCCATCTTCAAGTCGGGGGGGGGGGGGGTCTAGATGCTTTTCATCATGTTTGACTCTTAAAAGGTAACTAGAAATATACATTTCCAATCAAATGAGCCTCTTCTACAGTTACACGGCCACCCCTTCCATGAAAACCTTATATGCCCCTGGGACATAACCTACAACCCCGACCCCCATGCTCTGGGGGATTGTGTCGAAACCAGAGGCCTTGTCATATCATTTTTGGACTATTTTTGAACAAAAAGCTTTCTCAAAATTTCTATTGGATGCATTTGGGGAAAATTTGCGGGGGTTAAGGTCGGTATTATTTATGGCATCAGCCCCTTTGGGCTGGCTCGCCAGCTTGGGGTCGCCCAAGGCGAGGCAACGGCCTATATCGAAGCCTATTTCGCGCGCTATCCCGGCATTCGCGACTATATGGAAGAAACAAAGGCGTTCGCGCGAAGCCATGGCTTTGTCGACCAACGGTGCTATGTCAGCTCCATCAACCGCGCTCAGCAGATAGGACATGAGCACGATATCCTGCCCTTCCGGCCAGTCCGTCTGGCGCGCGTCCCCGCCAAGCAGCGAAATCCGATCTATTTTTAAGTAATGGGACTGTAAATCTGCAATATCAACTGAATTGAGGAATTCTAGAGTTAATTCAGTTCCATCTTTATCTTTTAAACATAATCATAACTTACATACGATTTGTATTCTCATGGGATGCCATCGACAATTTTCGCATTTATTTTACTAGCTTCGTTGCTGATCGAAGCTAAAATAACGCGATCCCTCATTAAATTGAAACTTAGATTAGACAAACGTTCTCCAAGTACTTCCTCAATTAAATTACTTCTGGAAATTATGTCTTCCGGTAACAAGTAAAATATTGTCGGTTATGCTACTTAACTTAGGCTACTTATGACAATGTGCATTCGGCATTAAAATGACTATCATTTTAACCTTTTATTTTGCTTAGACTATATGACTTTTCAGGAACGAATACGCAACCAAGGAGCATTGCTTTCTCTGCAATTGAGAAGCTCAATATATAGTTTTTGATACTTCTAGATCAATAAAATTTTAACTTTTCTTCAATTCTTTCAATGACTACTGACAGAGGCGTATATCCAGCATTTTTATTGAGGGACAAGAAAGAGAAATTAGACCAGAAAATTGTTCTTTGGGCTGAGGTGCGGGAGAGAGAAATTACGATAACGTACATTAAGCCAAAATCTCACGCAGGGGGGGGGGGTTCTATCATCAGCATGTTTGGGGAAATCAAACGCACCCACAAACACAAACTCACATTAATCCCAGAGCGCATATCCGGATGAGTTGCTTTGAGTTCTAATCTTCAGCCAAAGTATCCTGAAATCATTTTGTACGAAAACTTCAAACGGAAGGCGAAAGATAATAATTATAAACGTCAAGTCAAGACGGCGGGTTTTGCAGCGGCTTCCGCAGGTGCAGTATCCACCGAAGCGGACTCGGATGGATTCGTATCTTCCACCGCAGGCGCCAGTTCGTCCGGCTTCGGTGCCGGTTCCGCCGGAGTGGCGGTGTTGCTGCCCTTCTTACCAAACATGTGCGATCAACCCGTCCTGCTGCCCCGTACTGCTATTTCTTCCGCTTAAACCGCCCAAGAAGGTTGTCGATCCCCTTCTTCTTCGGCGCTTTCAGCTCGCTCCGCCCCGTCAGCATGTGCGAAATATCATTTAATAATGATTTGAAGTTCTAGGTTTCTTACTAGAGTTTCATGTAAGCTGATTCTAGTAACGCTTTATGGACAACCAAATATTCTATAGAAACTGAAATCAAAGTCTCTATACATAGAGATTAAATTTGTTTTAAAGATTTCCCATATTCCTTTTTTTCTGCTACATTCTTTCCCAAAAATAATTATTTATGGAATATTTCTTTATTAAAGCCTTTATTGTTCATTTCTCTTTGTGCTGCTGTCCCAAAAACTTATTCCCAATCTTAAAGTTTGAAAAAGGACTAAACTTGTGTGATAAAACTTATCGAGCAACTTCTTTGCTAGAAAACTGCACTAGTACTAGGGCATCTTTGTCACCAGCAGTATGAGACCCACTCATTATAAACGGGAAAAACTGGATAATTCACCAGAAGACATGCCATTAACATCTATCTATGTCGATCGGACATTTACCAAAGTCGTTTTAAGGTCATTTCCCGGCTTTTGTTTCAGACCGTTGAAAGCAAGGCTGTCCGAGATGTTTTCCTGATTAATATCGTCATGCTTGACTTTGATTTTGTCCGTCCCACTTCTTATGTCTCAAATTCTAGAATGAATGCGATTCATCTTTCTTAGACTTTCATAAAAAATTATTTCAATTATTTCAGACTCTAATATGCGTCTTGTGAGCAGGTAGTAATGTCTTTCTTTGACTGAATATTGATGAATTCCCACTTCATATGTCTCTTAATCAATTAAGAGTCCAATTCATCGCTCTCGTATTTTGGTGAAAACCTATTTCACCCGTTTCAGACTCTAGCATACCACTTATGAGCCTGTATGTCGCTGAATCTTGATAAGGTTCTTTTATTGCTAACGATTCAGCCTGAAAAATACTCCTTAGCATGCCTTCAATCGAAAAAAACTTGTCTTTTATTTAATATCAGATTTATTTTCAGGTCATAGCGGAATCCCTTCTGTGTAGAAATATTTCCCGAAATTTCCCTCTTCCCAAATGCAAAATTTTCTGGACAAAAAGTTCCCAATCGACAGTTTTTCCTGTTGATAATCCTCCCATGGAGAATCTCTCATGTGGCAGCCCCCCCCCCCTACTTAAAAGTCGCCCGATAAATAATTATTCTGTGGCAAATACGTTACAACTTACCCTAAACGATCAAAAATGGGGTTTTTAAAGGCCAAATGAACATACTGAAGAAAATACAGAAAGCGAATATTCCAAGAGAGCAATCGCCTCTATTCTTCAGCGCGAACAAATTGATATGATCAAGGAAAAGCAAAAACTAAAAAAGAAACGCGAAAAGTACAACAATTAGCATTTGGCCTTTAAATCCCTATTTTTGATCTTTTTTTTTATTGCAGGCCAATATGGTTTAAGGAATGATAGTTTAAGTTTATATTATCGTCAGCCCGAAAAATTTTCGTATACTTCCTAATAGCAAATAATATACAGAAACAATTAGCAATATTCATAACTTACTAGCCTCTCCCCATAAACTGTGGGGGGGGGGCTATTTTACCCGTAAAGACCTATTTTTTGGATCTTTCAACAATACTCAGTGTTTTGGCTATATCAAAATTTTGATCGAGTAACTTTGGGGGGAGAAAGAGTGTGGAAGAGGGCTAGGTGCCCTCCAATCTTTTGGGTCACTTAAACAAGCACTTAAGCTTTAATTTCTGTTCGAAAGTCTACATTTTCAGATTTCCTTTATTCATCTTCCGCACAGATTGATTTTGCCACAGTTGAATTTTGTATAGGTCGAGTTTTGCTGTTTTTCATGTTGCAGTAGTTCAGTTTTTTCTATTTGAGTGTTTCTATCGGTTTAAATTTGCATAGGTTTAGTTCTTTACTAGTTAATTTTCCTTTGGTATATACTTCTGTTGGTAAACTTTTGCCAAACAAAATATTGTGTCAACTGAGTTTTGTAATATCATAGTCGCAGCAATAGCTGTATCCAAGTAAAGAGCGAAGTGATTCACTAGCCAACACCGATATCAAAGTGACCGTTGGTCTCCGCACGGATTCGAGGTCAAAATCAGCGGCAAATGCGGCTGGCTTTACGGAGTCCGATGGTTCCTTGGGCGAAATGTTTGAGGTCATTAAAACGTCCGATATGGTTCTTTTGCTGATATCCGACGCTGCCCAAGCACACATATATCCCGAGGTTTTTGCCGCTCTTAAACCAGGGTTTACTCTAGGATTGTCGCATGGATTTTTGTTGGGACATCTAAAAAATATCGGCGCCAGTTTTGAAGTCATCCTTAAAAGTTTCTCCCTTGATCCTTTCAAAACAAGATCCAACAGTCATCTAGCAACTAGATACTAGCTGCAAATTAGATATTTAATTATACCTTACACCACAATTTAGTAATAAAGAAGAAGCCAGTGCTAAAAACTGCCTTATCATTGTGTAGATGATATCACGATATCACAACATCACCAACAACACGAAAAATCAAGTGTAGTACACACAGCATGCGACATCCGTCAAAACAAAGAATCCCCTGTTTGAACGACAAACCAAACACAGCCGAGGGCCCTGAAATTTGTCTACATTACAGGTCTATACCTATTAAAAGTCTGACAAAACAATGTTATCTGAGTAGAAATTTGAGCCATATCAATGTTTCAAAATTTAGGAAATGTATTTGCATATCTTTAAAACCTTATAAAATAGAATTAAGCAAAGTTATGAAGCTGAAAACAATTTTGTTGTACTTTAATTAAGCAGAAGATCTAGTTTGCAAGGTTTCACTCTTATAACACATATTTTTAAAGGTCAGGCTGTCTAGGGGGAGAAGGAGTAGAGGTAGGGAAAATTCTCCCAGGAACCTTCTTTCCCCATGGTAAAGTCTCCCCGTGGGAAGTTCACCTGGAGAAAATTTCCCCGAAAGTATTTCCATATATTTTTTAATAAGAAATACTATATATAATCAATGAACAATTGAATAGCTTATACTCCTTTCTCCAGGGGCTGTGTAATATCATCCCCAGAGACACAATTATTGAAGCCTGCAACTGTGATGAATCAAATGGCTATCTTAAAATTTCGATCGGATGTCACTGGGGCGAAAATGCAGGATGGAGACAAGTTTATATTTAAAATCAGCATTAAAATGCAATTCTTTTGATGTAACTATTGGCAAAAAATTGCCAATAACCATCGTTACCACGAACTGTTTGGTACAATAAGCCATTGCTATAAAAGTATCGAAATGTCTTTTTGGTAACTTGCATATTCATATACTATTTGAAATTTTCATCTTAATGATCTTAGCCATACTATTAGTTACAATAGACGCAGTAATTGGAGCAATACTAATAGTAGAAGTAGAACTAATAAATGTAGAAGTGGTAGTAGTATTAGTAGTAGTGATAGTGAGGCGTTTATTGGAGAAAAGACGGTAGCTGTTGCAGAAATTGTTGATTCTGCTTCTAAACAATTTTGTGGAAATCGTAACTTTTTAAATAGTCTCAGCAACTTCTTCTATGGAGAAGGTGAAGCCGACAAGGATGGCACTTAACACGTTTGTGTGAGAAGTACCAGCATTGGGCATAAACACTTGACATTATGAGACAAATCATGGCCTATTCAACCAATAAATTTCGTGTGACGACGGTAGTTTTAGTGAGATCGTCAAAATATGAACTAACAAAGAATTCTTTGATAGGAGAGAACTCTAAATCTCTAGAAAAATCACAATTGCATCGCAGAAAATACTTTGCTGAGAATGTCGTTATCACCGCGTAACTAATGGCGCTCTGCCTTGTGGTTTAGTAGCGTATAGGTTCGATCTTCAAGTTATGCATAGCTGGATTAGACTCCTACTTAAACAGGAAAAGAGCTGTTGAGCCAGGTAGAGATGTGAGGTCAAAAGTTTTAGTTTTCGAGGGTAATAGCTACGTATGTTGGAAAAATGAAGATATTAGACTATTTATCAAGATACTCTTTCTTTGTTTTTCTCCGGATCTTGATTCACACATCAAGATCAACGATTTTTCTTTTTTTCTGAAGTTTTTTTTTATCATCTTTAAACTTGCTACCGAATCCCTAACCGAACAATAGAGGTTATAGAAGATCACATTTCCCTTAAATTCTTCCTTGTGACATCCTCTCACCCCATTCGGTGACGACCTGCTTTTCGTTTAGCCCTAGACAGTTGGCCAACAAGGACAATCTTCGGTAATCTGTCATCATTCATCCGCACAACGTGTCTTATTGTTAGCTCTAGGGTTATTTTAACTGTTAGGGTTAGAGTTAGGATTATGGTTAGGGTTAGGGTTGGGGTTAGGGTTAAGGTTATGGTTAGGGTTAGGGTGAGTGTTAGGGTTAGGGTTAGGGTTAGGATTAGGGCTATGGTTAGATTTAGGGTTAGGGTTAGCGTTAGGGTTAAGGTTAGGGTTAGAGTTAGGGTTAGGGTTATGGTTAGGTTTATGTTAAATGTTAAGGTTGTTGTTAGGGTTAGGGTTAAGGTTAGGGTTAGTGTTAAGGTTAAAGTATGGCATATACTGTTTTCAAAGCAAAATCAGAACTTGATAATTTAGGTATGTAAGTTACTGAATAACATACGAAAGCAAAAAATCGATTCTTGAAGGTGCCAAAAAACCGATATGATGTAAAGAACGTGTGGACTGATCGTGGCAGTGTTTACATGCGTGAGCAAGCAGATAACAACCCAAAACGCATACGTTCGCTTGTGGAAACCGTTTAGTTTTTAGTCTATTTGGGATTTGGTGTTTGTTTCAACATTTCAGTTCTAATTTCATATTTTATTTCTTTTTAGTAGATTTCGAAATGGTGAGTAAATCTGTAAATATCCCAATTAATTCTGAAATATGTGACTAAATTAGAACGGTCGGTTACATTTTTAACGTTGAATCTAAACAAAACTGTTCTAGTGATCAAGTCAATAAAAAAAACATAAAAAGTAACAATCGAGTATAAATAAGACTGAAGGGCAGAAGCCTTCCAAGTTCACTATCGTGCACAAGAGGAAAAGTAAATAGACCAAAGGCCCTATACCCATGTTATAATTTCAATGAAAGGCTTCACAGCAGCCTGTCATGCTTCTTCCATCCATTCCTAATTAATTTAAAATTTTGAATTAATCAACTTTCTTCTTATTCTTCCAAAATGTTTCGCAAAAGTACACAATGTGCCTTATCTGTTCTACTTTTTGCATCCCCTCTGCAGCCACCTTCCCTCCTTACTAATTCTGTATATATATAAAAGCATCACCACAGTTTTGACCTGTTGATATCCCCCCCCCCAGTTCGAAAGAAAACAGGGTAGTGACTTCTGTCTATAATAATACTATTCAAGATGAAATTTTGACATGGCTTTGTATCGGTTAATGTGGTAGTTGATATATGCCGTTACCAACATCTTTTACTGTGACATAACCTAACCCTAAAAATTGCTGTTTCTGTTATAGACGAAACCTCCTATTAATGATTTAAAGCAAATTCGAACCACTGAGACAGATGTTATTACGGTTGAATACCTCAGCATGAGAACAACTGGCCATTATAAAGAAAGAACTGAATATCTCAAGCGAACAGTTATTATACCTCTTGACCATAACAGGAAGAAAAACAAAGAGGTTGACGTAAGTTATTGTCTGGGTGTTCGAAAACTGGTGTTTTGCAGTTCATTCTCGGTGTACGGTGCCAGTCAGTTGCCGACGGACGCAACATTTGATGAATCCTGTCCGATCGAACCGCAGCCAAATCGGCGCGATCCGTATGCGTGGTGCAAGTATTACCAGGAACAGTGGATTAAATCGCATGCGAATGACATCGATTTGGTCATTGTCCGGCCCGGCGTGATTTTTGGCGAGGACCAGGGACTGCTTTCGCCCCGCGTTGGCATGCATCTGCCAGGTTTGCCCATATTCTTAAAGAAGTAAACATCTTTGAAGTGCAACGGACTCGACAGGGAACCATTCTGACAGTCCATTTTCCATTTTGACTGCAAAAACCCTGTGCAGCATACAGGAATTTAATCATATTCACAATTTTCAGAGGCTTTCCATACACTTGGAGAATTTTCCCTGTTGTACTTCGGTGCACAGAGTCAAATACTTTCAAGAAGTCTACGAACACCAAAATAATCTGCATTTGCCATTCGTTTGGTTCCTCCAGTAGAGCACGCAAGCTAAATATCAGGTCGCAGCAAATACTTAAAGGGTAGGATCACTTGGACTTAAATAGACACACCCAAGACGTAATTTCTTATTATAAATGGAGATATCAAGCCATACACTTTCAATCAAAAATATATCAAGCAGAGAAGGATTTATAATACTAACTTGGATACTGTCACTTACATAAACACTAACTCCTCTTCGGCAATTTGGGTTCTCCAAGTTGGTAAATAGTTGATATCCTGAGATCTGTAGGGATGTTTCTGTAACACAAAATTAATTATAGAAAATAATCTAATTCAAAATAAAACAAAAATAGGACCTTTCTTTCGTTATAGCCCTAGAAAGCGGGATTTAACCCCATTTTTCGTAAAACCTACTGTTTTAAATACGGTCAGTTAGCCGGGTATCCAGAACAATCCATAGGCAATTTCTCTGGAAAACATCTAGAAAATTTTCGTCTGATTTTGGAGTGCCCATGCTTCAGACCCATATTGGACCACTGTCATCACTGTAGCTTCCAATATTCTATTCTTGGTTTGCAGACTCATCTTCCTATTCTTCCTAACTTTTTTTAACTGTGAATTAACACCCTGAACCTTCAATGAGCATGGCTTTTTCAATGAAATGTAAATTATATTCAAGATTTTTAAAAGTTTTAAGGGACGGGGAGGGTGACAGGTAGCATCACACTTGTTTGTAAATATTGTTAGTCTTGAGAAACCATCTTTTTGCTATGTTGTTGATGTTATTACAAATAAAAAATGCTGTAAAAACACACTATGGGATATCTACCAGTAAATTACGTTTACCCTCCCCCCAGTTTTAAAAATATCTTTTACTGGTATTTTCGTTGAGAAAATATTTTTTTAATTCTTATTGATATGGTCTTTCACTATAATTTTTTGCTTTTCATTTTTTCTTTTTCAATTGTATTTTATTTCCAAAAACGAGTCAGACGGTAGATAGCTTCAAGAATCTAATTTTGAACACGTCATTCTGAGATCTCGTCAATAACATATGCTTCAAAATACCCTTAATAGAAGTAACTCTAATTAACTTAAAACGATGTTAATTATATCTGTTAGAGTACACACTCCACATCCATTCATCCAGACTTCTGGTGAGCTAAAGCTAGGTATGAAAAGAGAAAGAGATAATTTTGTTTGTCTATTTCTCTATATGAGTCTTGCACAACGATCAATTCAGATGTGTCTGAGGCCGACAGAATCTAAGGTTTGGCTGATTTTCCTGCATCAATCAGCTCCAAGGTTTGTTTGGAGATCCATCTTTCTTTCTTTTCTTCTTATAACCTAATTTCTCCTCTTCAACTTCTCTGTACGTGCTTTTCAGTTTCTCCCACATACTTTCGACATCAGTATTTGGTTCTAATTCCGTTTTCAGGGCTTTAAATCTATTTGAAAGTTCTAACTGAAAAATTCGTTACGTGCTTGACATAACCGGACTGCATCCAATCTCTTTGGGACAATTGGAGGGAATTCTAGTGCTTTGGTGAGTTCGGTGCTTCTTGATATGCTAGGACCTCGTTACAAATGCCATATAAGCTCTTGGCTCTTGTTTTGTCTAATTAGTGGATTTACAGATTACGATAATGCAATGGGGTACTTCTAATTGATCTTTTTCAATTATTTACAGACTATGTGGATTTATTTCAAACGCAGGGTTGAATTTTAACATTATTAATCTATGAATATGTTTTTTTTTCAACGACAACAACAAGAAGAAAGAGTTGACGTGGCTATAATTGGTGGTGGACTTGTAGGTCTTACAGTTGCAATTGGATTATCGAAAGCGAATATTTCCTGTAAGGTATATGAACGTTCACCACAATTACGGAGTGTCAGTCAAGGGATGTTAGCATTACAACCCAACGGTATCATAGCCCTGAACAGCATTCATGCAGAGATCGTTCCCAAGGCTAAAACGGTGGGTTGTCCATTACTTGTCCGTGTCCGCGACAACATTGATCAAAATGGACATGTTACCATTCGGGCGGAAATATAAAGTTCTAGTTCGCTTTTTAAGAGTCAAAAGTGATCACAGGGCAGCTATCCTCCAAGCCCCTTTTTCCTCAAATGCATCCGATAAAAATTGAGATAGCCATTTTCTTTAAAATTGTTGAAAGGTCAGATAACAAAGACTCTGGCGTCGACACAACCCCCCAGAGGCCGGGGGCATGGGTTGTTTACTTTAAAACTTAGATTTAGTGATTTGCGTGGTAAATTAGATTTACGGTGCAAGAGCTGTTGCAAGTTTTGCAAGTTGCTTATTAGAAGGGTGAAGAACGGCAGAAATCCAACACCATACACCTGATTTTTGATTGTTATGATGCCATAGCGCACTTAACACAAGCGTTCACGCTTGATGTTGGTGATATCTTGTTTATGGGCACCCCAAGCGGTGTGGGTGTTGCGATGAAGCCGCCTAAGTGGCTGGTTGAAGGCGATGTCGTCAGGGTCGAAATCGAAAAACTCGGCTACATTGAAAACACTGTAGTTAAAGAAGTCGCTGATACCGTGATCGAGTAGGAACCGCGCCCTCTACTGCCCCCCCCCAAAAAATCCTGGATAGGCCCCTTTGGAGGTCTGCTTTATTTAAAAATCAAATCCTAAATTTTCCAGATTTTTAAAGATATCTAACCAGTTCAAACAAACAGATTTCAATTCAACTGTCCTTGGTCTTAAGCAATGGAAACATGATGGGCGTGGTTCAGAATACAGTTAACAATAAAAAGTATCATTATTTTTGTCTCTTGACAGCAGATAATATAAAATACAGACAGTTCATCCTAATATAAGTGCAGAATTGAAAACAGTTTTAATCTCTTTGACAATTATTTTCCAAAGTGTATGGGTTTTGAAACTACCGAAATGATTTCTTACTTATAATCCACCGGTTTTTATTTATTTTGAGCATTATGGCTAACAAATATACTCCAAACATCAAAAATGGAACTTTTAATTCACTGTTGGTGTAAATTTATCTAAAGATGTGATTTTCTAACAATTATTTTGCATATATTGTTATATAAGGTTCTCTAGCGAACTTCACCTTATTGCACAAGATATTTTTCCATTTATTGCAAAATGTCAATAAAATGCATTTGTCACTACTACTACTACTACCACTTTTACTACCACTACTACTACTACTACTACTACTGCTACTACTACTACTATAACTACTACTACTACTACTACTACTACTATTACTATTACCACTACTACTACTACTACTAAACTACTACTACTACTACTACTATTACTACTACCACTACTACTACTACTATTACTACTACTACTATTACTACTACTATTACTACTACTACTAGTAATAATAATAATGATAATAATAACTTTTTAAACTTCAAATATCAATTTCTTTCATGCACCCCTAAAAGTCATAGAATCTTAAAGAAAATTACACCGTCGTATTCAGCGTATCAGAGACCCCTACTGTAAAAGTTTCAAGCACCTATCTACAAAAATGTGGAATTTCGTATTTTTTGCCAGAAGACAGATCACGGGTGCGTGTTTATTTGTTTTTTGTTTTTTTTTCCAGGGGTCGTCGTATCGACCGAGTGGTCCTAGAATGTCGCAAGAGAGCTCATTCTAACGGACATGAAAAGTTCTAGTGCCCTTTTTAAGTAACCGAAAAAATTGGAGGTTACCAGAAAACCTGTAAAAACCAGTTGAATTTGAATGTATTCTACTGATATTTTTACTCATTTCAATTATAGTACAAGGATTAAAAACCAACTGATTTTCTACTGGAACTTCCAACTGAACTATTTTGGGAGGCCACTTAATTCTTTTCCAAGCATCATTGCAAAGTTTTGCTCCCTCAATAGAAAAATATCAATATTAATACCTTGCAACATCCTTTGGAGTAGTCCAATCCCCCCCTCCTCTGATTGTAATTTATTAATGACTTCTATTTTATCCTTTTGACCAAAAATTTCAAATACTTAATAAAAAAAACGCACCTGACCTTTATTTGCTCTGTTTCTGTCACCCCTTCCCCTAAGGGGAGGGGCAGGTAAAGAACATGTGGCAAAGCCACTGCTCTATATAGCCTCACCAAAATTTGCCGATTGTAAAAGTACTTCAGCTGGACGAGTTTGCAATAACTCACTCGCGGTTTTAGTAATAATACCAATTTATTATCCAAAAAACAGAGACAAAGTCAGTCGGTAGAACATTAAAAGCGTCGCTTGCGAGGGTGTGCTACTAGAGCAGACTTGTTTATTTTATTACGACTGAATTTTAAGGGTGTAGTAGCTACAGCCCCAATAAATTAGAGCTCACATTAAATATTATAAAATTATAACTATAAAATGTGAGATAGCAGACTTGTTTATTTTATTACGACTGAATTTTAAGGGTGTAGTAGCTACAGCCCCCAATAAATCAGAGCTCATATTATAAATTATAAATTATAACTATAAAATGTGAAATAGCTCCCGTATTTATTTTACTGTGAATGAATATTAAGGTTGTAGTAGCTACAGCCCCTCTTGGCTCTTCCGACTTCGTCTCAAGTGCCATATGAGCTCTTAGCTCTTTTTTTTTAGAATTCTGACTATATTATAATCACTAATTATAATTAAAGTGGTTGTAGTTTTTCTTCTGCAGATTCGAGATTACAAAACGTATATTTGAATCAGGATTATACCCCATTAGGATATTCCAAATGTTGAACTAGGCTGAACTAGCTGAACCTTTGTTCTTTTTATTTAAGTTGTGTTTTTGCTCTAGAACCCATCCTCAGACCCGGAATATCAGTTAAAGTCATCCGAGACCTTATGTGCAAACTAAATTTTTATTCTGCTAATCACAATCTTATTAGGTTAATTCCTGACTAGTAACAGTTCAAACTTGAAACGCGACATTAGTTATTAAAATTGTCGGCGAGTTCAGTGCTTTCTGGATTACCACAATCGGTGCCATTGCATTATCTGTAGTCATTTGTAGAGTAATGTCTGATTTAGTTCTAGTGTTTTTTCCCAACTGCAGTGCTTGGATTCGAAACCAAACTTGCAGGCGTAAACCCTTCCGAGAGTGGAGTTTGAATCAGCTCTAAAGTTCACACAACCACCCCTCCCAAAAAAGCTTATGTGCCCCCGGGGCGTAGCTTAGAACTATCACCCCCAAAGGACTTTTCATGTCAACGCCAAAAACCTTTTGACTCTTTCTCACTGTTCCACTTTTTAAACAATAAAAACCTCTTTTTCCGGCTTAAAAACTAATAATGTCAAATATGCTCAAAAGATAGTGTCATGTCAAGAAGCTGAAGTTTGTTTTCATCAGTAGTATGGCTACAAAGACCAAAAGAAAAGACACCAACCTAAAGTATGTCTTACGTCTTGTCTTCACCTTGCACAAATCTTCCAACCCAGTGTCCTGTTTGCCTTCCCTTCAGAGCAGCAAGTTACTTTCCTGATTGCATTTATCTGTTCCTTGATAGATTGGTCCTACAAGTGTCCACCCTAATGATGTTTCTTCTGCAATGAGTTTGTTCTTCTCTCCCCCTATCATTCGTCCTGTCTTCACGTTACACAAATCTTCCAATCCAGTGTCCTGGTTGCCTTCCCTTCAGAGCAGCAAGTTACTTTCCTGATTGCATTTATCTGTTCCTTATCGCATGTTGGAGGGCCGCCGGGAAGCGCGTGCTGGGAACATGGTGGCTCTCTATATCACTCAAACAGGCGGCGTTGTGGGGCTTTCACCACATCGCCAGAAGTCAGGACAGTGCTGCCGCTGATGCCGGTTTCGCCACCCGCCGGGGTGCGCATGTTGAAGATAAAGGTGGTGATCTTGCCGTTTTTATCGGTGCGCAGCAGTTCGATGCGTTTGTCCGCAGCAAACCGGGTCAGGGCGCCGGCTTCCGCAAGGAACTACAGAAGCGTGGTGCCACGTTCTTGGAGTAGATCAGAGTCATGGATATCACTAGATAAAATCTGAGTATATTGTAAGACGAAATCGTGAACTCGTCAATATTTCATTTTTAGGGGCTTTCTGATTGGTGAAAATAAATTACGGTTTTGACATAGAATCTATGACCCCATTCACGTTTTTGCTACAAGTTGTTGACAATATATTCACGGTTTTGCCACAATTTACAAAACTGACTTATAAAAGGAGTCAAGACAGACGAATTTGGACTGTGCCAATTGAAATAGCGTGGTCGAAATAGTATGGGTAAAATTCCTGATTAAGCGTTGCTGAAATTAGAAGCTAACAGGAAGAATAGTTAATTGTGCTGACTCGACTGAAAAATTATGGACTCTTATCTCTTAAAAGTAATTTGAAATTATTTTTCTCTCAATAGATATCCTGATAATTAATAGTTTGGGCATTTGTATAATTACTAATTTTTGAGCTGCGCCATCTATTCAGCGGCAGTGTTGCCACAACAACCTATTTTGGCGGAAAAAAAAATCAAAATCGTCGAGCTCTCTAAGTCTGCAGAAGAGAGTAGGAAACGAGTTTTTTAGAGAGAGTACCACCTACCTTGCCCTTTCACCTTCCTGGTTCACATCTGTGTCCGGATTAAAATATGAATAAGCCTATGAATTGACTGTGAATCGAAAGACAGGATATATGACCATGAATGCACCGGTATAATTAGACGAAATTATAGTTACTGAACTATGATTGGATTGAGAGTGTTAAATATGAAAAGGTAGCAAAGTTTTCAATTGTTGCAAAACCTCTTTCTCTCTCTCCCCCCCTCTCTCTCTCTCTCTCCCCCCCTCCCCCCGAGACACGATATCCTTCCAAACTTCAAATTTCATTAAGATCCGATCACTTCTTCGTAAGTTAAAAATACCGCATTTTTCTAATTTGTTCAGAATTAACCCCCCAAACTCCCCCAAAGAGAGCGGATCCGTCCCGGTTATGTAAATCACTTATCTAGGACTTGGCTTATTTTTTCCACCAAGTTTCATCCCGATCCCTTCACTCTAAGCGTTTTCCAAGATTTTAAGTTCCCCACCCAATTCCCCTCAATGTCACCGGATCCAGTCAGGATTTAAAATAAGATATGAAATCGTGGCGGAACCGGAACTCACAGATCTAAAATCAGTGAAACTTGGACAGGGACTGGAACTGATGGAACTTAGAGTAAAATCGTAACCGTGGAATCAGGGAGCAGAAGTGGAGGAATCGAAACTGACGGAACCAGAGTTGATGGATGTGACATTGGAACTGGAATTGGAATCGGAGACTGCAGAATTGGAACTGAAATTGCTGTAAGCGGGGGTCAGAAGTGGGGGAAGCGGAATTGGAACTGGAATCGCTTTAAGTGGGGCCAGAAACGGGGGAAAACAACGCTAGATTTTCTGTTTCAATTTCCACCGACGCCCTTTGTTATCGAGAACTGGTGCAATTATCGAGAACACAGATACTGATGTCATCTGTGTGAGGTGTGTTTTTTCGGTATATTTGTATAGTTCTCTTTTTTATTGTTTATGATTCTACTTTTCTTTAGTATGGTGGACTCAAGTTAATTATTTTAATAAGCAAAACGCAGTCAATTAACGAAATGCATTTATTTCATATAAATTGCGTCACAAGGATTATTTACGGTGAATACGGAAGGCTGAAGTTTATACAACCTCCCTTTCGATAAAATTCTATGTGCTCTTGGGAATAACACAACCATTCCCCTGGGCTCTAGGTAATTGTGTCAACCCCAGAGGCATTGTTATATGGTCTTTGTACTATTTTGAACAAAATGACTATCTGAAAATTTTGATTGGCTGCATTTGGAAAAAAGAGGGCGTGTAAGGGGCTAGTTGCCCTCTGATCACTTTTTACTCTTAAAAAGGAAACTAGAACTTTCAATTTCCAATCACTTGAGTCCTCTCCAAAGTTCATGAGTGACCTGTAACTGAGATTACTATGATGTTGTCCAGAAAAACTGCCAAAAGACTAGTTTTGGATACCCACCTGACTGACCGTATTTCAAAAAGTAGGCTGTACAAAAAGCGTAAATCAATCCCTCTTTCTTGGGCTATAATGAGAGAAAGGTTGAGATGGCTAGGACACGTTTTGCGGATGAAGAATGACAGATTGCCAAAGATTGTCCTTTTTGGCCAACCGTCTAGGGCTAAACGGAAGGCAGGTCGTCCTTGAAGATTCAAGAGAAATGGGAACTTTCTAGGTATTTAGAAGGATCTCGTGACTCAGAGCTCTTATTTTAAATCCCGACCGGCATTAAGCCTCTGATTTTCTTTTTAAAGCAATCTGTTGATTCTTAGAATTTTGCCAGAGCTCATACCATATGAGCTCTCGGCTCTTCCGACCTCGTCACAAGTGCCATATGAGCTCTTAGCTCTTGTTTCTGTCATTAAAGAATAAAATATTAACAGTATACTCCTTTTTGGGTCCAAGTTTCATTTTTGGAGCAAACAATAGATGCCATATACGATTGCAGATGGATGCAAAAAAATATGACACATTTTGTGACACATTATAGAATCTGAGATGACATAAAAAGCACATTTTTAGAAAAAATACGACACACTCCTTAAAAAAAATTTGGTAGCCCTGCTGGGATGGCATGTTTTCTATTTTCTCTTCATGTTGTTGGCTAAGAAATTATTCTGAGGATAAATTACTTGCCAACTATATGGCTAATAAAAGTGTTTATAGGGTAAGTTTGTTTTCAGCTAGTTGGAATGTGAAAGTTTTGCTGGGGAGAAGTTACCAGTCAGCTAGTTGGAAACTATTGAGCCGGGTCGCTCCTTACTACAGTTCGTTACCACGAACTGTTTGGTAGATGTAAAATTTATAAGAGCAATATATACACAGATGAATAAAGACCGTGAGCAGAGAAAAACGATTTAAAAAGATGAAATTATGTAAAGCCCAATCTGCTCTGCGGCTCATGTTTTCACTTAATTTATAGATTCTCGAAAAAAAACAAACTATTCTTTCGTCAATTTTGCAAACAATTTTTAAAAAAAATTTATATTTATTAATTTATACTTTTTAGTCTTCTCTAAGGCGTACCCGACGCGTTCGGCCTCCTCCAGGAACCGAGCGTCACGCGCGCGCTCGGGAGTCACGGCGGGGTCACCCACCACTACGGTCGCATGTTCGGTGGGCGAGACTCGCTCTACCGCTTCCCCGGCGCGTCGCCCTGAGGCGCGAGCCCGGTCAGCGAAACGCGCGGAGCTCGGACAGCGCCGCGAGCAGCTCAGGCTCTGTCCAGGACAGCGCCTCGTGCCCTTGCAAGGTGCGCGTCAGCCAAGCGCCGGCGGCCTTCACTTCGCCGAACGTCTTCTACATGGACGCCGTCGGGCAGGTGCAGCGCGCGGTGGCAACGCGTGCCGACGCGGCGTTTGCCGACTGTCGGCGTCCGTTCACCGCCGCGCTCGCTGCGGGGCGACCCCGCCCCGAGTTGTTCGTTGCCGACAACCACTGCAACGACGCCGGGTACGCCATGATGGCCGAGGCCGTGGCTGTCGCGGTGGAGCCGCTGTTGCGTTGAGCGAGCCTACTCGGCGTAGCCGAGCTGCGTGGCCATCGCCGCGACGTCCGGATCGAGATCGGACCAGGAGAGCTACACACGACTTATATGTCGACGCATGGGGTATACCTAAGACGTTATGCGATTCAATGCTGTGGTATATTGTTAGTACTATTAGTAGTTGTATAAAGAAGGAAGAAATACGATTCCATGATCAATACTCCGTTGATATTTGTCCTTCGTCTATTCCAAATGAATTAGTTTTTTTAAGATTCATTCTAAAAAATTTCTCAATTTAGCTTCAGAAATTCCATCTTGCTTTCCCTTCTTCTTTCTTTAAATCTTGGGCATTGTCAGTCATTACTAGCTTACCCTGCAACGTGAAAATTGGAGTAATTTTATCTTTCGAAAAGCCGATCGGATCTTAATGAAATTTGATATTTAGAAGGAATTCATGTCTCAGAGCTCTAATTTCAAATACCGACCAGATCTTTTGATATTGGGGGGAGTTGGAGTGAGAAATCGTGGAAAACACTTGGAGTGGAGGAATCAGGATGAAGCTTGGTGGATAGAATAAGCAACTGTCCTTGATACGTGACTGACGTAACCGTACTGGATTCGCTCTCTTTGGTGGAGTTGGGGGGAGGCGTTCAGTGAATAGATACTTGGCGAATTTAAAATGGATTTGGTTAATATTTTTTTTTTTATTTGAAGCAGAAACAAGTTTCCAAATGATAGATAGATAGATAGATAGATAACTTTTTATTAAAATTAAATACATAAATATGACAAGCCAGTGCACATGCCTGGTGGCATACTTTAGCACTGACAATGTTACAATGTTACCTACACTACGAAAATAAAAACTAACACTGACTGTGTTACACACTTTAGCTCTGATACAATAAAAATAAAAATAAATCAAGCCACATTTAAATAATATTTAGTTTTTCAGTTTTTAATGTTCAGTTTTTCAACAAATACAAGTCCATTGGCTATCTCAGATCCTTCACTCACTGAATTTTTAGTTAATTTTTTTTAATTTAATTTTTTGTTGAAAATTTTAGTTGAAATTTGAATTTAGATAAAATTGTCAATATGTGCCCTAAATGGTAGAAATTTCTATCTCCATATGGTATTCTAATAATCGAAAACAAGATTAGAGCGAACAATCTTATTTCTATTGAACCTTCTTCAGACATTCTAAAACCAACGGTTAAAAGTCCTTGTTTTCTGTTTAAGTCAAAATGATCGAAGGATAATTTTTCTTCCTTCCGCAGCTATCAATTCTCCAAATACATTCAATCCGAACTTTGACATGGCCCTTTTGTTCAGCATAGTTGAAAGATCCAGTAACTATGTCTTTTGGAATGTCAGCTCTCGCGGCAAGGGCTGTGGGTTATGGAGTTCGCCCGTGTTTACATATAGCATTTGCGATTGCGAAAGATGGGCATGTTTAATAATTACTGTCCGAGAAGAAGAAAAACATTGAAATGAACCCAGGTCTCCTTACGTTCAACAAGGTGCCAAGACTCCATGTCTTCTACACATTGGACTAATCCCAACAATTCTCTGTGACTAACCTCCAATGTAATCTAAAAATACTATTTGATATTAAGAGTATCATTTGTCGTTTTGACCGTAAGAATCAAATAATTGGTTGATAAGTCCAAAAACCATTTCGTATCAGTGATGAGCGACCCGTGTTTTCTTCTGATTAAATAAAAAAAACTAGTTTTTTTAACTGAAAGTAAGGAGCGACATTAAAACTTAAAACGAACATAAAGAAAAATAAATAAAATATATAAAAAAAGAAAAAAAGGATAAAGATCCTCCAGAGCCATTGCTGGCGTATAGGGCGTCGAATCGACGCTTCAGTTGCTGGGTGTTTTTACAGGAACAAGTAGCAAGCTTGTAGCCCAATCTTGCTGTGGCGGGGATCGAACCCTGAGCCCCGTATTGTCAAGCAGAGCACCAATCCACTGTGCTACAACGGGTTAAATAGAATATAAATCAAACAAATATTTCGCCCTTATAAAACAAGGCGTTTTCAGCCTAGAACATACGTTCACCCTATTTGTGTAAGCCTTATATACCCCTGGGGCATAACTTACAACCCTTACCCTGAGGGCCTCGAGAGGTGGTTTTCATCCTCAAAGATATAATTTCCGGATCTTTCAACTATGTTGATCAAAATGGCTATTTCAAAATTTGATGAATCCGTTTGGGTAAACGGTGGGCATGTGAGAGGGTTAGTTACCCTCCAATCACTTTCGACTATTTAAAAGAGCACTAGCCCTTTCAATTTCAAATCGAATGAGCCTTTTTATAAGTTTCTACGACAGTTTTAATTGTCAATGACTTCATTGCAAGGATTATAATCCTCTTTAAAGATCACAAAATTCACTTGGCAAACAAAGGGGGAGGGGAATATGTTTTCAATATTAGGGGGGCAAGTCTGTTGTTCTTTTTTCATTGAAAATACTGTACCAAAAAAGGCATTGTTTGATGAAATTTTTCCAAAAAGGTATTTTGAAATCTAGGGTTGGGGGAGGGGCAAAGCAGGCCAAGGCTTCCCCTCCCTGTGACCTTGAAAAGTAGTTAAGTTGCATGAATAAAAATTTTGTTCTAGATGCCATTGTTACCCCATTGATTGTATCCTGAACACTTGCAGAATCAGTTGGTGATCTTGCTGCCATTGTAACCACGTTGATTGTATCCTGAACACTTGCACTGTCAGTAAGTGTACGTGTTGCCATTACTACTGCGTTGATTGTATCTTGTACGTTAGCAGAGTCAGTCAATGTTCTGGTAGCACCAATAGTTGTTACAATGCTGTCTTGTACGTTAGCAGAGTCAGTCAAAGATCTTGCTGCCATGATTGTTGTGGATATGGTATCTTGGAGATTCCTTGCAGCTGTGGATTGATAGAGCATTTCTTGTGTGCTCCTCTGATTTTGAGCTGAAGGCTGAACTTGATTATATAAGAGATGTTCTGATAGGTAATGGATACCCCCAAAAAGTCATTGACAAGGTTATTTCCAGGAGAAAGATGAGTGGAATTACCAAGATTTCTGCTCCTAAGAAAGAAGATGATAAATCCTTTTTGTCATTATCTTATATCAAGGGCATTACTGACATTTTAAGCTCCAAACTCACTAAGCTTGGCTTTAAGGTGTTTTTTCCATCAGAAATAAGAGAATTTTCCATAAATTAATTTATTCGTCAAGGCAAGCTAATGCTAGTTTCACCCTTAATCCGTTTTTCTGTTAATATATTGACTGCGTTTTGTTAATCGTATTTAAATATTTCTTTTGGCTCTGAATGCATCAATGACTCAAAAATATCATTCCTTGTCACGTGATTTTATTATTGTAGATATTAACCGGGGGTGGGAGGGGGGAACGACGCATGGGTGTCTTATTTTAGTGAATTGTACCTTAGGACGGACAAAGGTCCGTGTAATTGGAAAAGGTGTTAATGGCCAATCTATTATGATATGTTTTTTTAGAGATGACTCTCAGAAGTTTACATATATTTTTGAAATGAATGAGTATGAAGAGAATTGTATCTCTTTCATGCTATATTTTCTTTAACCTAATTTGTTGCTGATTGAGAATAGATATAGATAAATTATTTAAACCAATATAAATGAAACGAATATAAACGGCAACTGCGTAATCTAGAGGCATTACAAATACATTTTGAAATAGATGTGCGTATTTTCTTTGAATGAGAAATAACGTCCCTGCATGAGCACGAGAATTCGACGCTCCACTCGAAACTGCGTGTCTATGACGGCGAGACCCTGAAGGACACCGATCCGAAGGCCAAATCGCTGCAGGAATACCGCGATGTCGCCGGTGTCGACGAGGGCATGAACGGAACCTCCACCCGCTTTGCCTTCAAGGTTCTTTCGGAAACCTTCAACCATGATACCGAGGAGATCGCCGCCGATCCCGTGCATCTGATGTATGTGCTGGAACAGGCGATCAAGCGGGAGCAGTACAGCGAGGAGATCGAGGGCCGATTCCTGATCGTTTCAAGTCTACTCTTTTTCTACTCTTAAATCCTTTTTCTCATACATTACATAATTGTAATTTCTACTCTTTAGTGTCGCTCTTTTTTTTTCTTTGAAAAAAATTCATTTGGAAAAGTTTTATTACTAAATTTATAGCCTGAATTATTAAAGGACTTTGTGTTGTCTAGAAAAAAAAAAAAAAAAAAGCTGGTGAGGAACCTTCCTGTATAACAAGTTGTCTTACTGTATCCCTTGTTTTCTAGTCTTTTTAAGTCTTAGTATCGCTCTTCGGATGCAATCAACCGTTAAGGTGAACAATGATACCATCGTCTTTAACAACTTTTTTCATTGGCAAACCTTGACGCAACCCAAGATGGAATAAAAATGAAAAACAATAATAGTCTTCTCTACCTTAATAGTTTTAGTTTTTTAGTCCCCTGGCTTGTTGCATTTTTGGCGTTGCCTTTGAATGGATGTTCGGTATCGCCCAAAGCAAAAGAATCTACCTAATCTCTAATAAGCCAGGATGCGCCCATATACGACAAGCGGTTTCAGGAAGTGTCGTTTCAGGGAAATCGCAAGAATCTTTATGAAAATTGCACTATCAGATTCAGCGTATTATACAACGCTGATGTAGAGGTTTTAAGCTCCTATATGCAGAAATGTAGAATTTTGTATTTTTTGCCGGAAGAAAAATCATGGATGCTTGTTTATTTTTTTTTTCCTCAGGGTGATCACATCGAACCAATGGTCCTAGAATATCATAAGAGGGCTCATTTGAACGAAAATTAAAAGATTATTGTGCCCTTTTTAATTCACAAAAAAGGTTGGAGGGCAACTATCCCCCTCCTATAAACATCTCTACAGGATTATCATGACCCTTCCCCAGCCTCTGAGACATGGGACATAAACGACGCAAATTACAAACTATTTTTTATAATGGAAATAGTGGCCTGTTTGATGTTGGGCGTGTAATTGGCTCGAAACTTTCAGAGATTGTTCTCAGGGTGTAAGGGATGAAGCACATTGTTATGGAAGAAGGGTAGGGGTCCAGCTCAAAACCTTTAGCTTCTGATCAGTTTGAAACTCAAGTCCTTGGGCTCCGAGAAAAGTGCTTTACCAAAAAAAAATCAGCGTCATGATGTACGGGAAGTACTTCAGCCCGTCCTTGCCGGTCACATCCTCAATCATCTTGTAGATGAAGCCGTAGGCGAGTTCGGCCACCGACTGGCTGCGCGAGGGGATGATCGCGCGGCGCGAGGTGCCCAGCACCATGACGCCAATGATCGCGAGGATGCAGATGAACATCCAGAGCGTCACGTTGGTGATGGTGAACATGCCCACCTCGGAGCCGCCAAACAGCGGCTTGACGATGAATTGGTCCATCGGGTGGAAAACCAGCCCGCCCTCTTCCTCACGTTGCCCATGCAACGTAGATTTAGTTTATCTTAACCCCAAAATAGCAGGAAACTGTAAATTCAGCCCCTAAAATGGTAAAAAGTATAAAACATTGTAACATTGGAATCTGTTCAGCAAACTGAAAAATGCAATTTTATTGTTATCTGTTGTTTTGCAATGAAGAAAATTACGAATAAATAGTTATCATTGATTGTGATTGATCACTGGAACATACCTAAAGTATAAATGTCCATTTTTGTATGAAATACACCTATGAGCTTGGAGAAAGCACAAGTTTCTTGCAAAGCAATATGTGCTAAAGAAGTAGCCCCCCCGTACTTTTCTGTTTTTTTATACTTTTACAGCTAATAAAGTTCATTCATTGATTCATTTATTCACTCTGCAGTTTGACCAGTCAAATGGATACGTCTGAATAAGCGGGCTTGCTGCAGGCCCGTGATTTTATAGGCTAATATATGTTTGTAGGGAGTTTTACCGACCATCTGAATTGACTACACACCATGCGGCTTGCTTGAGTGAAAACTAGCCAAAGGATAGAGATACCATACATTTTCATATTAAATTCAATGTCCTTTGATTTGTCCAACATCTCCCTCAACATGTCATAAAAGCTTCAACTTAATGCCCTCAGTTGTTCCTGATATATTAGAGGTATGCCCTTTTGACAACCTAAATGTACACTGTGTCTTCAATTTTTTTCATCTCCCTCAACCACCTTTCACCATTCCTGGAAAGTCTGATCTTAATACCCTTAGCCTTTTAAGAAACGAAGGACCAAACAACAAAACTTATATGCATACATGGACAACATGAACATTTTACAGCACTTGTCTCAGGCAGACCAATATTTTGGCGCTCAATGCAGCAGTGGAAGCGGCCCGCGCGGGTGAACAGGGACGCGGTTTTGCAGTGGTGGCAACAGAAGTACGAACGTTGGCGCAACGATCAGCCGCCGCAGCCAAGGAAATTAAGGAACTCATTGGCGATTCAGTCGATAAAGTTCGGGATGGTACCGAACTGGTTGACCAGGCGGGTAAAACGATGGAAGAAATTGTGCAATCGGTAAAACGTGTTACCGACATTATGGCTGAAATTGCATCGGCTTCAAATGAACAGAGAGGCAAAAGCGACCAGTCATAAAAATAGAGCATGACTAACCGAGAAATTAAAGGCCACATTATGATGTGGCTTTTTAATTGGTGCTAACTGTTTTAGTACATATAAAAATCGAATGTTTTTAGCGTTGTGGTGCGTCTTAGGATGTTTAGTCTCTGATCTATTTGCCGTGCTTTGGTTAGTCGCTACCTCTAGTTAATTGCAATTGTAGGCCTTTACCAAAAATTATTGAGAAAATGCAGATAGCAAGGGCAAGGAAAAAGAGCATAACTTGTCCTTTTTCCGCTTAATGGCGAGTTCTGTGACGCGATTAACCTGATCGAAGGCCTCAAAGGTCGCCTTGTCGTCACCGGCATGGGCAAAAGCGGTCATATCGCCAAGAAAATCGCTGCAACCTTTGCCTCGACCGGTACACCATCCTTCTTTGTCCATCCGGCCGAAGCCAGCCATGGCGATCTTGGCATGATTGGCAAGGATGACGCGGTTCTGGCCCTGTCAAATTCCGGTGAAACCCCGGAACTGTCTGACATCATTGCCTTTACGCGGCGTTTTAACGTGCCGCTGATTGATGGTTGCTAAAGCCCCAAGGCCTAAACGGGCTAGTAGTAGATAAGGATGAGTTTATTAACGTGACTTGAAAAAAAAAAGAAATCCTATTTGCGTATTAACCTTAAAACGTGAATTAATTGTTAAGATATATTTTTACTCTGCGCTGAATTGGGCGTTTTAACGCCACCGCGGTTTTCTACCACTGTGTGTTTTCCGCCACCATGGAAATCTTAAGAGGATTAGGTGGGTCAGAATAGACAGATTAGGTTAGTCTATGTCCATGTCTATGTTTTTGTCCCAAAGCCAGCTTATACTAATAACTTCGATATGAGAAAAAAAAACAATACCTCAGGTATTTAGTGTTGCCTGGCTAAAAAAAAAACCTGTGGATGATTTCCTACCATTTAAATTGCATTCAACTGATGCCATTTATCCAGTCATGATGTACGGTAATGGTCTTTGAAGGTATCCCATCAAAGGTATACATCCATAATAGTGGGATGATGAGGATCGGAGATGTATTGGGGTAGCCTCATTGGGATAAGAAAACAAGTTAGCTCAACCATCTTGGTAATCCCCCCTCCTCCCCCCCCCCACCCCCCCCCACCCTCCCCCCCCCCCACCCCCCCCCCCCCCCCTCCCTCACTCACTCACTCACTCACTCATCCCACTCACTCACTCACTCACTCACTCACTCATTCACTCACTCACTCACTCATTCACTCACTCACTCATTCACTCACTCATTCACTCACTCACTCACTCATCCCACTCACTCACTCACTCACTCACTCACTCACTCACTCACTCACTCCCTCCCTCCCCCCCTCACTCACCCCTCCCACTCACTCACTCACTGGACTTCCCCACCAAGTTTCATCCCGAATCCCTCCAATCTAAGCGTTTCCCAAGATTTCAGGTCCCCCCCCAACTCCCCCAATGTCATCAGATCCATTCGGGATTTAAAATAAGAGCTCTGAGACACGATATCCTTCCTATTTCAAATTTCATTAAGATGCGATCACTCCTTCGTAAGTTAGAAATACCTAATTTATTGTAATTTTTCAGAATTAACCCTCCCCCCAACTCCCCCAAACAGAGAAGATCCGTTCCGGTTATGTCAATCACGTATCTAGGACCCTCATGGAAAAGCCCTCAGCATAAAATTTGTCCCTCTCACCCGAAAATGTATGCATGCATCCCAATAATAAATACTATTTGTAGACAAGGGGCAAATTTTATAACTTGAAGATCTTTCCCATGGGGCTTAGGGGGGAGGAGGTCATGTTATACCCAAAGGCATAGTTATTGAGCCTTTCAAATCTGATTGGCTTTCTCAAAATTTTGATCGCACAGTTTTGGGAAAAGTGGCGGGGGAGGTGGCTTAGTTGACATCCAATTTTTTTGGTCACTTAAGAAGGGAGGAGAAAAACAGAAGGCCCTTTTGAGCTTTTTTCGAGAAATTAAGAATTTTCTTAATATTTTCCTTTGGCTGAATTTTCGGATGTTTGGGAGTTCATGGTGTAAAAAGAGGTCTGAAAATTAATATTACGAAGACTAAGACACTTGACTAGTAAAAAATGAAGGTGAAGAGGTGATATCGGACAACTGGAAGATCGATTAAGTGGATAGCTTCATTACTTTTGTAGCATTATTGGTAAAGATAGTGGATACAGTTAAGATATAAAAAGTAAAATTCCCCGGGTTTAATTCAAAATGAAGTGTATCTTAAATATTTTCCCTTGTAAAATTATAACATAGAAAAATGAAAAATTGTAATTTTGACCAACAAAAACCACATTATAGGATTTGAGACGGTGTATTATTTTTGTGCTACTTTTTGTTGTGTGGTTGTTGTCATTAGGACAAATAAAAATTATGCTAATGAAAATACAAATCGTTTTCAGTAAACCACAAATTACGCTCTGTTTTTTTTTTTTGTTTTTTTTTTTGCTTGAAATTTTAGGGGACTGTAACCCTTCTTTGATTTGGGGGCGGGCGAAGATGCAAATCGAAATGTCCTGTGTGTATCCAGGCCGTTGAAATAGCATATATGCAGTGTCTCGGCTACGGCTTGGGGGCCGCAGTTGAAAATTTCAGGCTGTGGGGTGGGGAGGGCAAAGAGACCTAGATTTTGTGTTGGGGGAGTGGTTAAAAATGTTTTCTCCGATCCACCTAAATACTTTTGCGCCATAGGCCCCCTACGGGAATGAGAATCAAGGCCCGTCCAAGTAATGAGATAATCCTAAAGACAAAATGTGGTTTTCTGATGGATTTTCCAAAATTGTTTTTCTTTAATAATCTAGAAATTTATATTAAAAATCTTTTAGTTTTCATAGTAGTTACGCCACGTATGAAAATTTCTCCCACAAGAAGGCCAAGATAGTTTTGGAAGGGGAAGTCAGAAGGTAGGAGAAGGGAAGCTAATACATTTGTTTTCAATTATTTAGTTTATAAGCCCCCCCCCCCGCCCAGTGACGAGGCAAGTTAAGAGAAACCGCATTCTTCTATTAAGTTTACTGCGGGGGGTAGGGAGAAGAGAGCCAGCGCGAACGCGCAGATATTCATCAGGTGGTTCAGCAGGCGGCCGATCTCTGCATAGAGCACACGAATAGCCTGCCCGCGGACCGGGACTTCAAGCCCCATCAGCTTTTCGATACCAAGAGCGAACGCATGTTCCTGGTTTTGCGGAGACGAGTAATCCAGTCGATCAAAGTATCCGACCGCCTGAACATAGGTCTTGTTCTCGATCAGTTTTTCCGTGCCACGATGCAGCAATCCGATATGCGGGTCGGCACGTTCCACGACTTCGCCGTCCATTTCCAAAAGATTCCGGTCTTTTTTTCTAATCTCTGAAGAAGACGATGATTTTGTTGAGCATCAAACAAAATCGTATCGAAATAAATTTCGTCGGCCGAAAACAACCAAGCAGTGCCGTAGCGTGAATTGAACTGGTATGTTCAAACTGCTTGTGGTAATGAACTGTAAGTAAGTAGCGACCCGATTCAATAGTAACCGAGCCTCTATACCGAGCCTCTATACCAATAGATACATCAAAAGAATCAAATTTTTATGCTGAGATCAAATATATAACTTTCATCAAGTTGAGCTCTGCGAAGCGCGCGATCGGCTGGGACGTGTTCGTCACCGGTGGTGACTTCTTTACCGGAGAGCGGTTGGACGTGACCGGTGCGATGCAGTTCCGGCCGTCGACACACTTCAATGCATCGGTGACCTACAGCTACACCCACTTCGACGACCGCGTCGCCGACTCCACCGGGCGCTTCCACAAGGACGACCACATCGTCGTCGTGCGGGCGTGGCTCACCTTCTGAGGGAGCGCCTCAGCGGACGCCGAGCCACTGCAGCAGCTGCTTCCCGAAGAAGATATAAAAACCAAACAAAAAAATTTGTTTGGTCCTTTATTGTTGTGTAATATACTAACTTGTTGAAGAGATGTAGATATGGACGCTATGTAGCTCCAAATAAATAAAAACCTCATACTTAAGTTCTGGTTAGCTCCCTAGAATTACTGTAAAAAGAAGCGTTTCGTGAGTGTTGGCTGTCAGCCTTGAATTATTTTTTTTTTTGTATCTTAGGTCCGGGTGTCTTAACTGGCAATGTCCTTTCTTTTTATAAGTTTTTAGCAACATTTTACATTTACACTTGCCATAGACATTTATTTATTTAATTTTGTTTCGCCAAGAGTGATTGTATTGAACCAGTGGTTGTAGATCATCAAAAGAGGGCTCATTTGAGCGAAAACTGAAAGTTCGACAGCTCTTTTCAAGCATCAAAGAGATTTTGCCACACCTAAGTAGTAAATTTGTGCCATGTTGTGGCCATAAAAAAAGAAAATTTGACCAACAGGGCTAGTCGTAATTAAGCAATAAGTGGTGAGCAGCTTGGGATTAAAATGCCAATTTTAGTAGCTCAGTAAGGTTATTATGTTCGTGTGCTCAGAAAACTCGGAAGTCATTGAGCGAATGACCGCCATGTCGTCAACGTGTTTGGCGACGTTGGGGAAAAGATCGGAAACTGGAGTTCCCGACTCACCATGTTGCTTGAATTTCCAGGGGCTATTTAGCGTCTTGCCGATGTTGTTGAACTGAGTCGGTTCAATCTTCATCGCAAACGGTTTGCCGTTGTCTTTGTCGAGTCGCGGCTTCGGGTCGAACGAGTCGACTTGAGAAACGCCCCCATCCATGTACAGGAAGATGACGTTTTTTGGGGGGAGGAGGTATTTATCGACTGGCTGGTCATTTTTACTGACTGTTTTATGCAGACCAAAACGACTATTATTGAGAAAAAGCGACTGTGTTGTCAAAAATTCGGCTGATTTTAAGAAAAACAACTATTTTCAAGAAGAAATCGACTGTTTCTGTGAAAAATCTACTGTTTCCAAGTAAAAAATTGACTGTTTTCACGAAAAATAGCGGCGCTGCGCGTTGACTCGGTTACTTTTATCGACTGGCTGACAATATTTGCCCCCCCCCCCGAGAAACAAGACCCAAAATGTTTTGCTTATTGAAATAAAATGAAAAGATATGCGTTTTTGTAGCTCAAAATGTGTTATTCTTGAAATACGATTGAAAGAAGCAAATGCAATATAAAAACATCAAATATTTTCATCAAAATATTTTGCTGCTTGAGATAAGATTAGAAAATATGCGATGATGTTGTTCAAAATGTATTGTTTCTTGAAAAAGTTGAAATAAGCAAACACATTATACGAAATACATAACATTTTAAACAAATGTTTTGCTGGTTGAAATAAGATGGAGAAATATGCCTAAATTTTAAAAACTCAAGACCAGGGTGTAATGGTGCATTCCAATATTACAGTAATAATATTAAAGTAATAAAAAAATAATAATATAAATCAAGCAATTTTTGTATATGAGGCTTAATCACCGGCAATCTAAGGAAATCATCAGCTAGCATAAAGTTAAAACAAAACTTTTATTTTCTCTTAAAGTGATTCAAGTGACTTGTTATGTCTAATTTAAGTAATAATTAGGTAGAGAGAGGGCTGAAAGGAGAGGAAAAATTAGAAATAAATGAGGTATTTTTCTTTATCCTTTTTAATCATAGACATCATGATTGATAAAAACTTCGAACAATCTCGTATATAATCTAGTTGGTATTATAAAGCTATCTGTAACTTTTCAGGATTAAAATACCATAGGCGACACTAATTATTGCAAAACTACCTCATTGTTTTACATTATTGTTTGTACCCATTGTGTAAATACTTAATTCTGTAAGATTTAAAGAAAAATATCATTTGCACCATTTTGCACAAGTTTTTAGCCTAAAATAAACAGCATCTTACTTACAAGTCCTTCTTCCGTAAATAAGTAAACACAACAAGTTTCTTCATTTCTTTCAAATAAACTGACTCGTATTTTTTCCTAAGTTTAATGGGATTCTGAAAATCTAGCGTTTTACTGAAAGCACAAAATTAAAACAACAAAATACGATTAGGAGCCGAAAAGTCCTTAATCACCCTGCAGAAAATGAGAAATAAAGGGGATTTTACAAGGCTCTTAGTAGTCTTTCACCGGCCTTGACATCAATAAATTTTAGTACGTAATTTAATTCACTTAAAAGCTCAAATAAGATCAGATCTGATCACGCGGGTGCAGGCCGGCGTGCGCCGGTCACCGCTGGAGACGCCGGTCTTGATGCCGTTGAGGCGGATGATGCGGCTCTTGAAGCTGGGGATCAGGATGGTCTGGCTCATCTCGTTGCCGGTGAGCGACTCGTAGAGGCTCACCCCGAGCGAGAACACGTCGCAGCGCGCATCCACGCCCTCGTCCTCCCACTGCTCGGGGGCCATGTAGTGCGCTGTTCCCAGCAGCTGGCCGGGTTGGGTCAAACCGCTCAAGAACAGGTCCTTCGCGAGGCCGAAGTCTCATTTTTCTAGTTATGCATTGAAACATATTGAATTCTATGATTTTTTTTTTGATTTTACTTATTCATCTTCTAGCTTTTATGGTTTTCAGGGTCCTCCAACCTTAAAATATTTTTTCTTTCTCAACCACCCAATTGTTGTAAATGCTGGAGGTCAGTCTAATATGAAATTTCACAGCTTTCTACAGGGCTTCTCTGTTTATATCTGTGAGAGATCTCAATCACAGTATTTACTGTCTAAAAAATAAAGAAAATATGACATTTATGCCGGCTATTTTGTCGACTTCAAATTTCCATTTGAATAAATCCTTGTCAAATTACGTTTCAATCTAATTTACAAAAAACATGGAAAAATAAACTTAGAAAAATTAGTTTGGACATTTGACAAGTTTTTTCCTCCAAGTTTCATCCCAATCCCTCCACTCTAAGAGTTTTCCAAGATTTTAGGTCTCCCCGCAACTTCTCCCAATGTCACCGGATCCGATCGGGATTCAAAATAAGAGCTCTGAGACACTATATCCTTCCAAACATCAAATTTCATTAAGATCCTATCACCCGTTCGGATGTATGGTAATGCAAAGGACGTTTTGTTCTCAATTGCTGGAGTAACTGAATCAAGGGGGACGGGCTCCCTATTTAAATGTATAAACGTTTTATTCGTCTATCTATGATATTTTCAATAAGGTTAGTTGAGTATCCATTGCAGACAAAATATCTTTAACATTTTAATCGTCTATCTATGATAATTTCAGTAAGGTTAATTGAGTAGCCATTGCAGAATAGAATATCTTTAAGATAATTCAATTCAGATTTTACATGATTACGTGAACAGATTTTTAGAACCAAAGCTGATCATGAAATACGAAAAATTGAAAATAAACCCGTTTCGAAAAATACTCGTGAAGAAGTTGATTGGCTTCGTGTAAGTTTTCATCTCTGATTTGAAAAAAAAAACGATCATTAGATTTTCGTTTGATTTGTCTAGACTACACGAAGTGATATCAGAAAATTGGATGCAAATTTCGAATCATTGAGAACTCTCGAACGAAATATTCACCGTGAAGCCGAACGAGCCGTGCCATCTCTTCATGATAAAATCACTGAATTACGCCGACAAATTGATCAGCATCGGTGACAGCGGGGAGTTGGTCGGTTTGCTGACATTGATGAAAACCCCTAAATTGGCGCGTTGGCGTCCACATGTTGAGTGGTGTGAGCCCGTGATGCCCACATCTTGAGGTGGGCCTCACCGGCGTCGGTTCGCGGAGGCTGCTGACCGTCTGGCGACGGCCCGGACGCGCTGGTCCGGGCGGCGAAACGGTGCGGCTGCGATGGGGGGCGCTCGCGACGGCGGCGCCTCGGTATAGTCCCCGCCCTCATGTCGAACCCGAGCTCGGAGACCGGTTGAGCATTTTATTGCCGCAAGTGACCTCCTCTATAACCACATTTCATTGCTTTTTCAAATTGTTTTAACGTTCGTGTTGTTCCAGACAGTTTATGCATCGGTGTGATTAGCCCAATTCCGAAAAATAATAAACCAAAATCCTGATTTTCATCATATAAACCAGTGACTGTGTCTAGCGTTTTCACAAAAATATTTGAGCTTCTGATTGTTGAACTCTGGAAAGAAAGTGTATTAAACCACCATTCCAGTTCGAGTTCCATTCTGGTTTAAGTTTCTTCCATCACTAGTGCCAGAGAAAAAAAGAAACATCAGTTATACTCACGCTAAGATACGATTTTCTTGGGTTTTTAAAATTAGCAGATTGATACTCTCAGTTATAAAATGTTCAACCAGAGTGGATCCAATAGCGTACCCTATTTTGAATTTTATCCACTGCTATTTTCAAGGGGTTTCTAGCTTTTGTTCGAAATTCCCAGAAAATTGTTTTCATAGTAAACTTTTACAATTGAGAAAAAACCATAGTAATAGTTACTGTTCCTGAATCAGCTTCAAATGACTATTTTAACTAAACGTGATTGAAGAGTGTCTCTGGTATACCACAAATGCAGAATCGAAGGAACCGGTGCCAGAATGTCCCTCGTAGCGTTTCGGAGGCTCATCAGCAGATTCCGAAGTTGATTGTTGCATTGTGCTGAGGAAATTTGAGTCTCAATGGCTCAATGCATACAGAGTTTGCTACATGGAATGTTTTGATAGAACAAATGAAAAGCTTCAAAAGAAGGATGTGTTTGTCTATTCTTGCAAGGTTATTAACAGGGCTAATTTATGTATTAAAATGTTGTAGAGTTTATCCACTAGCCGCAGTCTTGAGCGCTGAACAGGGAAGCCGTACCAAGAGTGATGACTCGCTTCATCGTGTTGTACTCACATTCAGTATGCAGGGTCTAGGATTTCTTGCAGTCCCGGCACTCACGGTCCCTCTCCTCTACGCACTCCCATCTACTGCACTACCAGTTGTCTGGAGAGTTCTTTTGGCAGCAGGCAGTCTGCCTGGCCTAGTGTTGATGATCTTGCAGTGGCATATCCATCGGAATAATCCTTCTCAACGGACCGCTGTGCCGACTGATCTTTTGAAAAGTGGTATGCTATACTTTAAAAAATGGATGAGACTGAATAAGCTGACGTTAAACAATAAAAAAAGTTCCTTGGTAATTTATTATGGAAGCACTAATTACTATATTTAATCTTTATTACTATATACCCTATTACAATATACTATCCTTGGATTCAGCAGGAACAGTTAAGTGGAAATATCATCATACGTGCCAAGTAATACGTGAAGTTTTTTGGAGTTGTACTGGACAAGTACCTGAGCTTTAAGGATCATGTCTATCACACGTCTGCCCAGGCAGGCGGAGGAAGTGTGGAGGGTGGGGGGGGCTGGGGGGGAGTTGGGGGGGGAAACCTAAAATCTTGGAAAACACTTAGAGTAGAGCGATCGGGATGAAAAGGTCAAATAGCCGTTTGACCTTTTCCATACAAAAATAACAACATAATCCATCATAATAAATACTCTTTTACTCTTTCATTTTTCTCTTTAAATCTAAAATATGTTTAGTGACCCAGGTGCTAATTGATAACAAATTCCAAACAGAAGTTCCAAGAAATTGTAATCCAAATCCGGACTTTAAAGAGTCGCTTTAAAACTCAATTGACAATTAACGCTATAGAAGCTCTTGAGTAGTCTAGATTACAATTTTTACACGAGCATGAGCTGACCAAAAATGGGTAGAATGATTTTCTAGGGAACCCTAGGAAAATGGCAATCGACTTTCTCTGGTGAAAAGCGCCTTAATCTTTTTTATCAGAGCTAAAAAAAACATCACTTAGGAGCTCAACAGAAATTAGCAGTCCTCTGTAAGAAAGAATATAAGGTGTTGATATGTGGGAGAAGACGTAAGGTTTACCTACATAACATCTCAGTTACTAAGAATGTTCCATGCTAGTAAACCACATACTCTTGCCAAATAAATTACCAAAAGTAAATTACCAAAGGTAATTTAACAAATTACCATTAATTTAATGGTAATTAAATTAATTTAATAATTAATTAATTAATTAATTAAATTTAATGGTAATTACCATTTAATTAAATGGTAAATTACCATTTGGTAACTTACAAATAAATTGAATTCATACAGGGTGGCTTCAATCTTTCCAGTCGGCAATTCCGTTTCTAAAAATGATTAAATCTAACAGCTCACCATAGTAATAAGCTGCCAGAGGTACGCACTCTCCTCCTCCATTCCAATCTACTAAAAGCCTCTCTCTTTACACCCTCATAGAAATTTCCCGTTTCCCTGATATCTTTCTTTATGACAGTATTCCTTAAAATACCAGGCAAACCAACATACAAACTTTATTTTAATCTTATTTGGGACAGTTATTTTAATTGGGGAGGGGGGCAAATATTTTTGCCCCCCTGGACCCATTTTAGGTCGATTCATAATTGAAAACTAAAATTTTCTAAGGAGGATGAGTGAGGCGCATCGGTGGGGTAAAACCCCACCCTACGCCCGCCCTGCCGACCTTCCCCGCACCCTCCCGTTTTGAGGACATCAAATGAACCAGGAACTGACCAACAATCCGTTCAACCCCGTCGCCCCGGTCAAGACCTTCGACGAGATCAAGGTGTCTCTTGCCTCGCCCGAGCGGATCCTCTCGTGGTCTTATGGCGAGATCAAGAAGCCGGAAACCATCAACTACCGCACGTTCAAGCCCGAGCGTGACGGGTTGTTCTGCGCGCGTATTCGTCTCCTTGGAATGTGAGACTTTCAAACAATGTTGAGGGGCGTTTTGAACTAAATCAAAAACCTTTGGTGTATACGGATTGTCAAAAGGATGCAACACAGGAATAGCTGAGCATATTAATATGGAAAATTCGGGAAATAATAATGGAGATGATCAAAAAGGCAATAGAAATAGCAATAATAATTTGCGGTTTACTGGAAACAAAATATGTTTAAAACGTTTTCACTTCCCTTAATTTCATAAATAAAAAATTACCAAAACTTTAAGAAATAAATATCAGCGGAAACAAGCAGAAATTAAGAGGAGTGAGGCTGATGACCTCCTTGCCTTCTCAAGACCAGAATATGATTTTCACTTTACTGAAAAAAAAACACATTTTAAATGTTTTCTCACATACCAACTTATTCGAAGCTAAAATTTTTACTGATAACAAAACACGTTTTAAATGTTTTCACTTTTTTTAAGTTTAAGAAGTCCAAGACTATTGAGACTTTCACAAATGAATATCAGCATAATATATGAACCTGTCAATTCACACTCATTTGTTTTTTCAGTAATGACATGAAACTGCACATCCTTTGTAGACTTAGAAAAAATTCTTCTGTATTTTTTTTTTTTTTTTGACTGTGTGTTTATTTGTATGTCTCCAGCCAAACAATTGTAGAAATCCGTGCATTAATCGGGTCATGAGTGCCCGTGACTGTGAGCGTTGACCCATTACTTACTTATGTATACATAATAAACATAAAAAATCAAAGCACGTAATGAAACTGCACATCCTTTGTAGACTTAGAGAAAAATTCTTCTAGACTTTTTTTTTCGGTTATTTTTATGTCTCCAGCTTAAAACCTTATAAAAAGGAATTGTGCAAAATTATGAAGCTATAAACCATTTTGTTGTACTTTAATTAAGCAGAAGATCTATTTTGCAAGGTTTCACTTTTATAAAACACATATTTTTAAAGGCCATCAAAGGTCAGGGCCCTCTAGAGGAAGAAGGAGTAGAGGTAGTTGCTTCAAAATACCTTCCCAGGACATACTTTAATCTTTAGATTCATCCCTGAAAGTTTCATTTTCCTAACCTAAACCCTTTCTGAGATAGCAAGAAGTCAATTAACTGGAATGTATTACCCCATTGTAAAAACAGCTTTTTCTGGTTGAAAAAAACATTTCACATTCTAAATATGGTGTTTTTAGATTCTGCTTTCTAATGTTGAAAACTTAGCGTTTTACTCTTGCCTCTAAGAAGAGGATTTGAGAATCCTGATCCTTAGATTAATAATATTGTTTTCCAGTTTAATAGTGGGCCACCACAATAGTTTTTAGGGGGCTTTGAGGGACTTTTCATCATACTTTTATGGTTCCAGGATGAATTTTTAATATATTTCACTAATGCAACTTATACCTTTTCTCTTCTCATTTCAATTTACTATTTAGATTTTTTCTTATTTAAGGACAAACTTGATTTTTTAAGCTTTGATTTTGTTATTTGCTGGTGTTTTTAAAATTGATGTAAAAAGACTAAGGAAATTTGGAATTTTTGACATAATACCTTGGACTAGGTGTCCTTTTCCCAGGATACACTGCCTTTCTATGATGAACACATAAATGCTCAAATGGGGATAAGTCAATTTATTTAGACAGTGAAAACAGGTACAAAAGTCTGAATATTTTGATCTGACAATTATACAATTGCACTTTGTTCCAAGAAAGAAGAGCGTTAAGGCTTTCTAAATGACTAAAATCCTAGGCTGGTTATTATTATCCTTTTTTGGATTCACTTTGTAAAAAAAAAGAATGAGTAAGAAAAAACAAAGCTAAGAGTCAGGACAAAACTTGGAAGCTATTCGAAAACTGAAGATTTATGGTATTTTGATTTGTCCCATACACCCAGCTATAAAAATTGATATTTTCTACTAGTATAACTATAAGCATTTTATACTAGTGCTTAATCGAGTTCAACACTCCTAGATGCCATTTTTATGCTTTATAAAAATATAATAGTTGTTTCTACCGTAAGTTCAAATTTAAGCACTTTTTGACCCAAACTAACCTAAACTAACCTTATTATAGATAATTTTAGCACTGAGAAAATTTAGCATTATTATTCGAAAACGACGGAAAAGATGGCACTTAGAAAACGTAGTATTATTTTGTGGAAAACGAGCGATAACTCATATTTAATTGAAAGTTCGACATTTTTGAGAGGTCAAAAAGTACTTAAATTTGAATTTTATGATAGAACCAGCTCATCGTCGCAGAAACTTCAAAGAGTGCTCAATACGGCAGAAACTGAGAGCTAGTCTTTTTATATAAGTCGAAAGTAATTGGCGACCAACCAGCCACGGGGGGGGGGGGTCTGGGGAGGGGAAAAGGCCGGATCCCGATTGGCCCTTAGGGACATGGTCTCTTTTTTATAAATTGGGAGTATCAGAGATTCCTTCAATGACTCAGACCCAACCACATTAACCAACACTAAGTTAAATAACCTTACAATAACTGGCATTAAGCTACCCTTCAAAAGTTTATTCTGCAATTTAACTTTGAACCTACCTGATATACAACATCATTTCGTCATGGTAACAGCTCCTTTGTTTTTCCATCCCCTAGTAAAACCGAAAATTTCTCTAAATCCTGCTGAACTTCTTTACTCGCCAACATACTCTGATAATTTTTCTCATTCTTTTCTGTGATTTTCAGTGCCATTCTAATCCCTAAATCCTCAGTTTCCTTGCGTTATTTCTTCCTATCACTATTAGTCGCTAGTTTCTTAGAACTAAACAACTCAAAAATAGCTCCAACAGGCATGTAGCCAACCGGGTTGAAGTTGAGATTTCAATTTTAACTATCACAAATAAATAACTCAAAACATTACTATCGTGGTGGAGAACACCAAAAATATATTTCTAGGGTATGCAATGTAAGCTATATACTTAACTACTTAGAACTAGTTTAGTTATTTAATTTTAACAGTCGAGTAAAGGGGTACTCCTTATACTTTGTTATATTTAGCCTCAAGTCACATCTACAAAAAAAAAACGTCTACAAATCTATAAAAAATTAAAAAAAAAACGAAATTTCTATTAAGATATATAATCATCGACTGGGCTGTACCTGAATGCCATGCGATAATTTTCAGGTTGCTCTTGTGATTCCTCGCACCCTCTCTTTTCTTACTTTCTCTATCAGCCGCGAGCCTGTTTTCATGTTGCTCTTGTGATTCCTCGACACGTCTTCTTTTTTCACTTACTCTTTTAGCAGCAAGTCTGGTTTCGCGCTGCTCTGGTAATTCCTCGACACGCCTTCGTTGACGTAAATTGCACATTCCTAATCTAGCATTATCTCTTGAAGCCGCAAGCAGTTTTTAAGTTGCCGCTCCTTGTTTTCTCAAAATCTTTCGATCAAAACTACGAGAAAGCCATTTAGCCAAAAAAAAAAAAAAAATCAAAATTTCGTTTTAATTATTCCTCTGCGGAGAGCCAAAACCAAAACATGTATTGATTCAAAAACGTTCAGAAATTAAATAAAAAAAACAACTTTTTTTAACTGAAAGTGAGGAGCGACATTAAAACTTAAAACGAGTAGAAATTACTTCGTATATGAAAGGGGCTGCTTCCTCATCACCACTCCACTCTTTACGCTAAAATTTTTCAAGATTGTCTGGGAGAGTGGCCGATATATAGAGGAATTCCACAGGTTTGTATTAGTAATTATATTTTATTTCTGGTCATTTTCTAAATTTACCAGAGTTTGTCGTCTGTATTATTCATTTATAACGCTCTTCATGCGTACAGTAGAGTGAAATCAGTTATTTCTTCTTTTTTCTCAACATGAGAGAAAGAGATATGTTTTATTAAAAAAAAAAAAAAAAAAGCAAAAAAAAAAAAACAGTAATAACACCCACCACATGCTCCATAGATGTTGTTTTTTTCTTTTGAATGTATCCTAAGGCTTTATTAGAGACCATTAAGGAGGTGGGCATTGGAAAAAATACAACTATCATATTGTAAAAATAAAATGAGGAATTAAAGGGAACTTCTCTTTTTTATAGTGTTTCCATTGGAAGAGATGCTCTGTTAGGGGCTGAATAGGCCTACTTCTAAAGGAAAGTTATTAAATAAATAAAATTAGTACTAGGCCTATTAGATTCTATATCTTATGCTCTTTCTAAATATCATTACCTTAAATTGCATTTGCCAGCAAGATAAGGTGGTAAGAGTCATGCATTGTTTGCGACTATTTGCTTATGTCGCACCAGTACTGAACTAGCTTTCAAAGTGAGAACATCTCATAACTGGATTATATTGATTCAGAGTTCAAAGTAAAAGGATTTGGTTTGAATTGGATATTTATGAACTGTGAGTAAAACCGGTCTACTTTAGTATGACTAAATTTATATAACTATATGAGCGGGGTTCTATGATTGGGAAAGTGTTTGAGTTGTGTTTGAAGGATCTTCTCGAAATTCTTGACGTTGGTTCTAATCAAGTTGGTTTAGGCTATAACACAAATGACACGCTGTTGCACCACAGCGGATGTTAGATAGAAACTAACCTGCAGGCAGGCTATTGGACATTCGTCGTAATACCTTTAGCAAAATCCATATAAAACAGTTATTTGTGAATGGTTTTTCACAAATAGATTTTGTTGTTACAAGCCAAAGAAATAAATGGTTTCTGTCGTCCGTTCTCTTCTTTGGGTTGGGATGCGCTGGCTATTTCTTGCTTCCGGCGCGCATTGAGGTTGTTCCGCTTCTCGCCGCTGTGATTCTTTTGTGATAAAAGAGGTAAAAACTTCCAAAAGGTGATCTGAGGGAATTCCATGTCGAGACAGCATCTTCAGGGAGCTAATACCTGCATTAGCTCTTCGGAGCGTCATTTCCGTCTGATTCTCCCACTTTAAATCAGCATTAAGATACACCCCAAGCAGTTTAAGTTCTGTTAGACGGCTGGAAGGAGAAAGGAAAGGGTAAAATTCAGGGTTGCTTTTATGAAGAGAAAGTCAGCACAACAGACTTCTGGACATTAACAGCCATCCTTTCTGCAGCAGACTCATCCGTTTCTTGGAATTGCGACAAATTTTGCCTCATAATCCCAAAATTTGTGACTAATTCATTTGTTTTTGCAGGTAGTCTATCATTACCGAAGGCCATAATTGCATTGGTTTTTCTTGGGATTATGACAAGTTTTATGCTAATTATGTTTTGCCGGTACAAAATTAATTTTCCATTTTGGTTGGGAGGAATTGAACCTTCATCGCAGTCATCACGCCCAGATCAAACTCATATGTTCCAAACGGTTGAAAACATAACTGAAAGGGTAATTACTTAAGATGTTTATAAAATTTGTTTACATGCATTTTTGTTACTTTTTACGAGTTGGACAAAAATGTCAGGGGGAGGGGGTTCAAACCAGGCCCCCCTGGATACGCCCTTGATCTTCTAGATTTCTAGATTTCTAGACTGTAAAACTGGATACTTGGCTGCAGCTTGTCGCAGCATCGCTGATTTCTACATGTGAACAGGAACTGCCTGGGTATCGATATGTGGAAAAACAAATGCATAGCCCAACACATGCAGGTCCTCACTAGGCATGCATCTATACGTGGTTTGAAGAGGAAGAGTTAAATATATATTTTTGGGGGCTATCTCAGAATTTTATCATCAATATCAATTTGGTCCTCCATGGGGCAAAATCGTAGTTTAGTGCCAAAAAACAGCAGAAAACGGCGCTTTCCCTTATCATAGTCTTTTTTGTCACGCTAGAAGAGCTCTAAGAATTTTAATTTCCGCTCGAATGAGCCCTCTTTCAATCTTCTAGGAACGTCGGTTCGATACGATCTTTCTGGAAAAAAACAAATAGCATGCTTCCGATCTTTCCCCTGGAAAAAATTGCAGAATTCTAACGTCGCTCTTTACTTTTAGTAACTGTTTCAGTTCAATTCCTGGTTGTACTTTCCCTGAAGAAATGATGCTAGTACTGCATTGAAAAGATTTTTGTGTTAATGATTGTATTGTAATGTGAGTTCTTTTATATTCTTTTTCCCTTTATTTTGCTGAGGACGGCCCTTGGATATAGGGTCGAAATATTCATTTAAAGTTGCATTCCCCTATTTCCTATTTTTTATGTTTTCCTATTTTCTCTGTTCCTATTTCCTATTTTTCATATTTCCTATTTTCCACTGGTTTTTACTATTCAATGACATATAATCGGAAGGGTAAATGAGAATTCAGAATACTAAATGAAACCTAAAAAAAGGGTTTTCATTTAGGTCTCGTTTATGTAAACAATAAAATACTTATTGTGCTTGAAGTTCTGACTCATTAGTTCGCTAAAAATGAAAATTTTCATTTAGGTCAAAAATTACTTAGGAAACCTAAATGAAATACTTAAGGAATTTGTAAAAATTTAGTTTAGGGGTAAAGTTTATGTTCTCACATATCCCCCATTTTTTTGGTCACCGGATGCAGCTGCCACTCTTGTTGTCGGTAATTCTTGGAATACAGTATTAAAAATTTTAATAGACCCAAAGCATTCATTTAGTATTAGAAGTCGTTCTGGTTTAATAAGGCTCGATTAAAAAAAAGATCTTAACAAGATGCTCAGAGTAAGTTACAATTTGAATGCTTTGGCCCTATCATTCCAAAACACGTAAACATTGATTTAATTTTCAAATCGTTCATAAATGCTAAAGTATATTACATTTATGCAGTATTTCATAATTCACAGAGTATCTATAGTCCCCCTTACGTCCAGTAAAAAAAGAAAAAAAAAATTTTTATTGGAAATCCAGTATTTTTTTTTTACATTTAGCTTCTGATCGTTTTTCAAGCAATGCCAGTAAATCTGGCTCACCTATGAAAAACTCCTCCGTGGAAACTTCCTCCCATGTAAAATACCCTCCGAAAAGTTCCATCCTCGCTGAAAATCCCTCACGTAGAATTTACTACGGAAGATTCTGTCTGGAAAATTCTACTTAGCATATGTTCATTTGAAAAACTTTTTCAATTTCTAATCACTTTCTGGTCAAAAGTTACCTGAGAAACGTTGCCTCATTTTGGAAAATAGGGGGAGACACCCCTTAAAAGTCATACAATCTTAACGAAAATCATACCATCAGATTTCAGTGTATCAGAGAACCTTAATGTAGAAGTTTCAAGCTCCTATCTACAAAAATGTGGAATTTCGCATTTTTTGCCTGAAGACGGATGCATGTTTATTTGTTTTTGTTTTTGTTTTTTTTTTCCCAGGGGTGATCGTATCGACTCAGCTGTCCTCGAATGTCACGAGTGGGCTCATTCTAACGGAGTTTTGGTCACGAATTCTCTTAAAAGAAAATTAAATTTTCGCTGTTTGTAATTTTTTTAGAAAATTATTTTGGAGAAAGGCTATTTGACAGCCACACAAAATTCTAGATGAACTGTTATCATGCCTTCACGCATCGAGGGAAAAGGGTGAGGTCATGTCACCGAGATTGACCCAAAGTATCATCAATCCCGGAAAAACTGTCAAACAGTCAGAATTAACCTTCTCGTTTGTTTGTAAAACCCCTTCCCTCCCCTTTCTCCTTAGGTGCTGGTTCTTTTTTTAACCATCCGGGAATAAATAAAAAGCAGATAATCTTCAAATAGTACGGTAAGATACTAAAAAGAAGGATTTAAAAGAAACTGGAGCGCCATAAAGGGGGTAAGGAGTGAAGCTATAAATAGATTCGGGTAGAGGGAATGTTTCTGCAACAATATTCGACCCAGCTGTCTCGGTGTGGCAGTGATTTCTTAGTAGTAGTAGTGACATTAGTAATATTATAACTTCATTTATAAAGTTCAGTTTCCTTTGGAAAGGGTAACTCTTCATTCACAATTTGTTACTAATGAAATTAGAAAAGCAGGCCTGTATCCTCTTTAAAATGCTCCCCTCATTTTTATCAATAGCATTTCAGCAGAAACAAATACTGCACGTGTTCTGAAAGATAGCAATAAAATGATTTTGAAGCTGAATAACTGGAGGCACAGAGTAGGCCAGTTACCTCTTCAGTACCCTCAACCCCTCACCTTCTTCCATTAGTTTTATAACAGAAAGGTATGTATATCACACTTTGATTCAACCAAGAATCATGAAGGCATTTCCACCCTATATGATTAGAGAGCCATTATACCATACAAAAATAGGCAAGTTCTGGTTTCATAACAAACGGGGTCCTAGCAAATCCCGTGAAATTACCATTTCCGCATTGCTTTTCCCGTTTTTGATAAAAGTCAGTATTCAGCTTCTTGTTTGAACTGAAATCAGACAGGGATTCTTCATCTGTTTTTTTTTTAGACACCCATCACCTTCCTAACACACCTCAGAGAAATCCAGACAAGTTGAGAAAGTTACATGTTAAATCATGCAAGAATTTTCAATCCATAATATTTGAGAAACAAAGTCACCCAAAAAGATAAAAATCAACATGCAACCAGTTTCACGAACAAAATCAGCAGGTAACAAGTTCCAAGAACAAAACCATTTTCAGGAGGAGAAAAATTAATTTACAAGTTTTACGAAGAGAAAAACCAACAAACAATAAGTTTTACGAACATATATCAGCACACAACAAGTTCCACGAACAAAAAAATTAACGCACGAACAAAACCCATAAACAAAATCAGTTTCACGAGGTGAAAAATCAATGTACAAATTTTACGAAGAGAAAAATCAACATGCAAGAGTTTCGATAAACCCCTCCCCTACTTCTTCCCGCCCAGCTCCTTCTTCAGCGCCCGCGCCTCGGCGTGGTCGGGGTCGTCCTGCAGCGCCTGGTCGAGCAGCTCGAGCACCTTGGCCTTCTCCTTGCCCAGCCGGTGCAGGCACTCGGCCTGCCCGAAGTACGCGCCGGCCAGGTAGTCGACCTTCAGCTCGATGGCCATCTCCAGCTCCACGATCGCCCGCTTCAGCTTCGCCTCGTCGTTCAGGGCCGTGCGGCGCAGGGCGTCGCCCAGCAAGAGGTGCGCCTTAAAATTAAATCAATTGTGTCCTGACTTTTGGCCTATCTATCTTGATAACCTTGAATTTTGATCTTTTTTGCCAGGGCTGTATCCAGGGGGGGTAGCGTCTTCGAGTCCCTCTCCCGAAAATTTTGTCAGACTCGAAAAAACGTAACAAAAATGCGTATAAATACATTTCTGATGCGTTTTTTAAAGTTTTTGTACACTTCCCCAAAACAAAAATAGGTTGTTGTTTGTTTCCATAAACTTAGTAATTAAGACTAATTCGAATGATAAAAAGTAATGAAGGCGAAGAGCCCCTTTCATATACGGAGTAATTTCTGTTCGTTTTAAGTTTTAATGTCGCTTCTTAGTTTCAGCTAAAAAAAAACTTTTTTTATTATTTAATCATCTATAGAATAAAGACTGGAAATTGCCGGCATTGAACAAAGGCGACCATATTCTTGTTGACAAAAATGAAAGTATATTGGCTATTGACTTTGGATTAACTGAATCTTTGGAGACGGCAAATGTCAATATCTGTGGTAATCCTGGTTACCAACTCCCAGAATTGAATCCTATGGAGCCAAATAAGGGATAGTAGTTGAATTGCTATGAGTTTGAAGTGTGATTGCTAATCACAATTGAAACTCAAAATCTAAAAAATTGAAGAAAATCTGACGACAGCTTGGGCAGCACTGAAGCATCCTTTTATTTGAATTAGCAGAGCAATGGAACATCGTAGACAGTAGTTTAAGGGCTCATTTGAAAGCTAGTGCTTATATCTTCGGACTTTTTGTAGATTTGTGTTAACTGTGTTAACTTTTTTTTTCCAAATAAGTTGCCGGTCATCGGTTACCCTCGCTTGCACACTCCAGTTTCAGCTATAGTTTTCAACGAGGAAATGTAAACAGGAACTGGTTGAACTTCTCGTTCTTTTGTACTCTCCCTTGTTCTCTGTTTCAAGACACCCGGTTAATTTCTATTTTTCTGTAATTTATTTGCAAAGGAAAATCTTCAGCATATTGAAAAAAAAAATAAAATAAAAGATGCTTTCTTTAACTGTGTTACTTTGTTTCTGGAAAACTGAAAAGTCTGGAAAACTAGTTTGTTTCTGGAAAACCTAAAATCGAACATATTGTGAAAAACTCATATTGAATTCATAGGAAGAAGCAGCGGAAGCGGAAGATAGTGGTGAAAATGAATTTGGTGATCGCATAGTTGACAGAGTTGCATCGCTTGGTGATAAGCCTGACTATGATTACATCCTTAGAATGCCGATGTGGTCATTGACGAAAGAAGCAAAGGATGAACTTTTGAAAAAAAGAGATGAAAAAAGGCAAGAGATTGAGATTCTGCGAGGAAAGGCCCCCGCGGATTTGTGGAGAGAAGACCTGGACCTATTCCTCAAAGAGGTAAATTTTAAGACACTTTGCCAGCAACCGCGAGATCGGCGAACGGCTCGGCAAGTCCGAGGGAGCGGCCCGGATGCTCGTGAGCCGCGCCGTCGCGCGTCTCGCCAACCTTCTCGAAGGGCCGGACCCGTAGCCCCGCGCGGCAGGAAGGAGATCGCCCCGGCGGCCATGGCCTGGGTGACGACGAACACGTCCGCCGAGCCGGCCATGATGATGGACAGGCCGCGGGGGGCGTTCTCGACGGCGTCGAAGAGCGTCGCCTCGGCGTCGACGAGCTCCACGCTGGCGACGACCACGTCCAAAGAATTGGGACAAAATTAAAACTTTTGCATAAAGAGCGAGGTGTTGGGGAGGGGGCAACCCCCTTCATATACATAATAATTTCTATTCATTTTAAGTTTTAATGTTGCTCCTTACTTTCAGTTGAAAAAAACTTGTTTATTTAATTGCTGATCGTTTTTTAAATAATGCCAGAAAATCTGGCTCCACCTCCACGGAGAAATCTCCACGCGTAAAAATGAGACTGAAAAGAGAAAGCAAGAGATATAAAAAGAATTTTGTATACAAATTCTGGCAAATTTCGGGGGTGGATTTTCGGCGAGGATGGAATTCTCGGGATAAATGTTGCGGGGGCGTTTATTACACGGGAAGAACTTTTCACGGAGTAGTTTCCTGAGAAAGGAGAATTTTTTTGTAGAGGGTGAGCCAGATTTACCGGCATTATTTGAAAAACGATCAGAAAACTAATTAAAAAAAACTGTTTTTTGAACTTAAATTAAGGAGCAACATTAAAACTCAAAATGAACAGAAACTATTCCATATATGAAGTGGTTGTCCCCTTTCTCAATATCTTGCTCTTTACGCTCAACTGAAGTTTCTTCTTTTTGGTGTGTTTCACTGGATCCTGATACAGTTTCCAAGACTTAAACCTCTTCTGGGCTGCTGTCACTTTTAATAAAGAGTAATTTCTTATGATTTTGGACTTTAAATGAGGGTTTGTGAGAGCCTATTTCACTTTCTTAGCTTTTAGAAGCTTAGCCTGCCCCTCAACCTTTTTTCTCTCTGGAATATCCGTTAGTATTTTGCAAACTCCTTTCGGATATGGCCTTATCATGACAGGTGAAACTGTCTGGATTGAAGTGCACAACTTATTTTTAGGTTTTCAAACTACTTGTGAGAAAATCTATACTTGGCAAAACAGAAAACACAGTTTTAGGAAGAAATTGAAGCTTATAAAGTGAATTTGAACTGTAAGGACTAGTAGTATTACGTGTGCAGCAAGATATTTTACCTGGAATTAATCAAATGCTGTGTATTGTTAACTGTCTGGTATTAAGTTGAAAGTACGAGTTATATTGATTAACAGTTGGAGGTTTGTAAGATATTTTTTTAGAGGTTTGTAAGATATTTAACACAGAATTAGAGGTATAAAGTCATGGCGTGTCCCTTGAAGCACCGTTATATTTTGGGCAACATCCCCTTATCCTGGAAAAGTCTAATTGTCTCTTCTTCAGTCCTTGGCAAATCCCGAATCTTAATTTAAACATCCATGGTGAGACACTATATTGCTATCACTAGTCAAAGCAAACTAACCAGTGTCCTTAAAATTTGCATTAATAATGCTAATGCTTGGTTAATGCTAATGAAAAAAAATAAAAAATATGATGAAAATAGAATATCTTATTAGCAAAATTGTGAAAACTACAAGAAGCATTAATACTTAAAACGAACAGAAATTATTACGCATATGACGGGCTCACCTCCTCCTAATGCCTCGCTCTTTACGCTAAAGCATTTTTAGTAATTTCAACTATTTATTCTACGGCCTTTGTGATTCAGGGTTCATTCTTAAGAAATTGGGGCAAGATTTAAGCTTTAGTGTAAAGAGCGAGGTACTGACGAGGTGGTGAACCCCTTCATATACGTAAGAAAAGCATGAGAATACAGAAGTTCGTTACGTAAGCTAATTTTTAAGTTATGTATATCTATTTGAGCTTTCAAGAAGCTCCAATACCAACAAACGAGGTATCTTTGTTTAAGGTAACTATCGAGAAACATTTTTAGAATGATTAGCCATTGGTTGAAGCTAAATTCACATTGCTGGAGTCAATCAAATTTGTATACATTTTTTGAGACGTCTGGTATTTTCTAGGGGACTCGTGCTTGTTATCAGCTTTAGTTGCGCATATCCAGTTTAAACCACAAACTGCACTTTCTCAAGAAACAACGAGTGCAGGTTGGAACTACGCGGCTTGCTAAAACTGACAACGGTAGCCTTACAGAAAAGATATAAGACGTAAATTTTAAAAGTTAGGCCGAGAGAGTAACATGCTGAAAAACACTTTTACTCTTTTTAAAAGAAAGAATGTTCGAACAAGTTTTGGGTCTCTTTGCTGTTTATAAGTATTAATTGGTTGAATAGACTCGATTTTCTTGGAGTTTTTAGATTCCGCCAATTTTAAATGTTTTGGTGTAAAATTGTGGCACCAGAAAATATCCTATAAAATATACGATGAAGAATTATAAGTACATTGAGAACCCAATAAAACGTACTTGTTAAATATCCTGACCCCATTCTAATATTTTGATCTGTATGATCTGAGAAAAACCGGCTTGTCTGTCTGCATTAGATTATAATTAATTTAGTCTCATTGTGAAATAATACGGTTAAAGTATATTTTTATTGAATATTTAATATATAAGTGGTTTGGTTAGGTATTTAGTATAATACACTGTGCGTGGCCTGCTTTCCATAATTCTCTGTTATAGTTTCCATAATTTTGTTTCTAAAGTATTATACTTTCATCATATTTTGGTATTTTTCATCATGACTTACTCCCCACAGTCCCTGTGGGAGGGGCTACAAATTACAAACTTTGACCAGTGCTTATATTTAGTAATGGTTATTGGGAAGCGTGCAGACGTTTTCAGGGGGATTTTTTGGTTGGCGGAGGAGTTGAGAAGAGGGGATATGTTGGGGGAACTTTCCATGGAGGAATTTTTCGTGGGTAAGAAAATTTCCATGAACTAAGCTCAGGATTTTCTAGCATTATAAAAAAAAAAACAATGAAAAAATAGATATGAAAAAGTTTTTTCAACCGGAAGTAAGGATTTATTGATGATTATTTATGGTAGTTTTAAGATGGAAATATTATTCGACTTCATTTCTGCTCATATTTCGATTAATTTAGCTGCTCTATTTTCTTTGAGAAAGTTCTTTTGTGGAAAGGTTTCTTAAGGCTAATTTATATTCGTTTTTAATTGACATAGTCTTTTTCATTGGTTGCGAAAAAAATATTTTAAATATTCCATAGTTGTACTGTAATGCTTTGGGTCGATGGGTACGGGGAAAATATGTAAATATGTGGGCTGAAAATCTGCACAATCTTCGGCAGCACATCCACTGCAATGTTGAAAATCAAATTGATGTGGAGGCATACGTCATTCTTTTCAACCTTTTTCTTATGAAAAATAGTTCATATAGCTTGCACAAACTAGTTGACACAGTTATGGCTCTGAAAGATATGCATTTGTTTGAGGTTTTTCATTTATTCGTAATCAAACAGTTCGTCGTAACGAACTGTAGTAAGGAGCGACGCGGCTCAATAGTAATCGAAACTCAAAAAACAAAATTTTTATAACAATAGTTACACTAAAAGAATCCCATTTTGATGTAAGAGAATTTTTCCATTGTAAACTTAGTAACAGAAAAAAAAAATAATTTAAAGAAACTAAAATAACTTACACAAAAGATAACAATTCTCGAGCAGTATACAGAGCTATCCTCCCATTTAAGTTGCAAATGGGAGGATATTAGGGGATCGGGTTTAATGCTAAAAGGTCAGTGGGGCTTCCCATGGTCGCCATTTTTCACTAATCTTATGGCAAAACTAAAAAAAAAAACAACAATAAAACTTCAAAACATTATCGCCTTTATGACCTTTGGTTTTCTATGGGAGGGTTGGGCATGTAAACTTTGGAAGAGGCTTATTTGATTGGAGATACTACTATAGGCAGCACTAGAGCGTTGCCTCTTATTTGAAAATGTGACGGTAAGGAATTCGTTCTTGGAATGATTTTTAGAAAGAAAACAACATAAAATAGTACTGAAATCGAGGATAATTTTTTTTTATTAACAAGATTTTGCTAAATAGAAATTTTGTATTAATGGATTTTCAGGGGTCCAAGTCCCGGCATCGCTGGTTATTTGGTTTGGAATGATGGTCAATGGCGTCGGATCAGGGGCTCGCCCCCGAACGCGCAGAACATCAGCGTCATGCGGGGGACTTCCAGCACATGGGCCGCCGTCTCATTTCCGCTGCCGGACAGGTTCAGCCAGACGATCCGGTTCTCGTTCAGGATCTTCAACGTATCCATGCCCTTGGGCGACAGATTGACCCGCCCGTCGCGCCCGGCGGTGGCGACAAAGAACAGTTTTTGCGCCTCGATGAAGGCTTTTTGCGTCTCTCTGAGGTTTGACCCGGCGCCCATGATGTCTCTCCGTTCACGACTAGGGCTAGAACTTTTCATTTCCGTTAGAATGAGCCCTATTGCAACATTCTAGGATGACTGGGTCAATACGATCACCCCTGTAAAAAAAAACAAAAAAAAAACAACAAATAAACACGCATCCGTGATCTGCCTTCTGGCAAAAAAAATATAAAATTCCACATTTTTATAGATAGGAGCTTGAAACTTCTACAGTAGGGTTCTTTGATACGCTGAATCTGATGGTGGGATTTTCGTTAAGATTTTATTACTTTTATGGGTTGTTCCCCAACAAAGCTTGTTCGCTACTTAGTACCTGCTGTTTGTTTGTTTGTTATGATTGTTTATTTAATTTCTGCTCGTTTTGGGTTTGATTTATTCTTTAATAGTAATTTCTGTCCGTTTTGAGTTTAAATTAGCATAGAAACTTATTTCTGCTAGATATTTTCTTCCGATTGTGTGTTTAATTTCCATTCGTTTTGGGTTTCATTTCATATATATTAATAATTGCTGGTCGTTTTGAATTTGGATTATAATAGGAATTCATTTCTGCTAGTTTTAAGATGAATTAAAAAAAAAATAAAGTTATTTATCAAAAAGTTTATGCTAAAAAACTGGAAGTAAAAAGTGACTTGGGCCATTATTGACCAAAACTTAAAATATAATTCTCATGACAGTTGCTAAATCGGCAGTATTGGCTTTTTATACTGATTCTAATTATATAAAATTCTTTCAGTTTATTGTTAATAACCCAAGACTAAAATTCTGAGAAAATTTGCAGAATTTTTGAAAAAAGGGGAAACGCCCCCCAAAAAGCCAGCAAGCTTATTGAAAATCCCTTTATTAGATGCATCGTATCAGAGCACCTTACTTTCTGGAGTGTTTTCGGGGTAATACGTAAGTACCTCCCTTAAAACTTGGTTTTCTCGCCACATTGGTTTCACTACGATTTTTTCTTGGATCACCTCCCCTAGAGTAAAAAAAAATTCTGGTCGAAAGAATCCTCCCATTTCTTTAGCGGAAGATTTTAATTCGAAATATTTGTTTTCCTCTGGTCCATTTCTTCCTCCGCATGACGTTTCCCAATTTATTCTGGAGATTTTCAGTTGAAGAAGTGTATTAATTACACCACTGGTGTGGTTTAAAAAATTTCCTTTAGTTGACTTGAATTGAATAATGAGCTGCCAGCAGAAATAATCCCGTTTTCAAACTCTTTTAACAGGAGTTTCAATCTATAAAAAAACAAGAGCTAAGAACTCATATGGCACTTGTGACGAGGTCGGAAGAGCCAAGAGCTCATATGGTATGAGCTCTAGCAAAATTCTAAGAACTAGTGGATTGCTTTAAAAGGAAAATCAGAGGCTTAATGCCGGCCGGGATTTAAAATAGAGCTCTGAGTCACGAAGTCCTTCTAAATATCAAAATTCATTAGGTTTAAAGCTGCTGAATAAATTATATTTTTTTTTAAATCATTGGGGGGGGGGGCAACTGCCCCCTCCCCCTCTTAGCAACGTCATTGGCGGCATATGATTCGCAATTTTGGCAACCACTGAAAAGAAAGTATTTAGCAACAAAAACTAAAGATCAGTAAAAATATTAGTGGTTATTTATTCATTTGAAATCCTATCTCCAACAACAAAGAAAAAACTGAACATAAAGGAAAAGAAAAAAAACACACAAACATACTTATATTAACAACGACAATGACTCCACATTCTTAGTAATTATTTGACGGTATGTATGGTAGCAATCCTAAGGTAATTATTTACTATCTGCTTGAATGCATTAATTTAGCAGACAGTGGGATGATTCCCCTCCTATATAATAGCTGCTGTTGGGTAGATGATAGGGCTTTACACCATTAAGGGTTTAACCCAGCATAAGCTTTTTTTACCAACTTGCTTGAAAACGCGTTTTAACGAATTTTGCGAGAAAATTAGGTTGTTCTATTTTTTGAGAATCGTGCAATAGCAGGAGGGAGGGGGAGAGGGTTTTGGTGGGGGGATGCAAAACACATTTTCAAAATCTATGGCTGTCAACTTTTTAGTTTCCTTCAATGGAAATACTAATGCTCGGGCCACATTACAGTCGAACTTGAATCAGAATTACGCACTACTACAGCGCCTATTACGTTCGCCGTTCGTAATTTCTTGAGTTGAACATTGTTCAACTTTTAAGCATAAATTTTTGGTCTGATCAATCAGAGTCAAGATTTAAGGCATACTTTTTAAAACTAGAAAAGATGGAAACTTAGAACAGTGGCTCTTCTCTCTGGGAACAAGTAAAAATAGGCGATTAAAACTAAGAACAAAAATCATACAATAAAGGAAGATTTTAAGCTCTGTTTCCTCATTTTATATAACATCATGTAAACTTGACCCCCTTTTTGTTGTCGTGAGAAACTGTCCCTGAAATTTGGCTCAGATCCGGACTCCTCAGAGAAATGGATGTAAAGGTCCAAAAGTGATACCAGTTTACTCCAGGTCACAGCGTTATTTACGAAGTTTTGTTCGTACTCTTAATAATTCGAAGCTTATGTATTTTCATAATTTTTATGCAAAGTAAAGATGGGGTGCACCTTATCCATACTATTGTGACCTTAAATAAGCTCGTAAAATCGGTTTCATGACTTTAAGATGAAACAAAACAAAAAATACACGAAACCCTCGCGATACATTACGACGATCGAATAAAAGCTAAAGTATATATACTTGGACGAGACAGCTTAGACCGCGTTGTTGACGTATGGTCCTCAGCCATGTGTTCTATAGGAATATGCTTGTCTATGTAATATGTCAAGATTGTTCGTATAATTCCCATTTTTGGTTGTTGTCAAATATTCAATTCGTTTAAAATTGCACCTGTTCATCACCAATGTGTTGTTTGTATTGATGTACGCCAGTGGGGGTTGGAAATTCAACTAACAACTTGAAAAATGTATCCTTGGATTCGAAACATTTGCATTCTAAGGATCCTCAAAATCAGTTGGCATCAAAAATTACGAATGGGGAAATCCGGCTGAAAACAAACCAGCCCATAGTGACCGAAGTTATGAAAAACGAAGATGGAAATATTGGGTCATGTTCTACGCATGCCCGAAGACAGACTTCCCTCAAGAGCCTCAATGGAATGGATCGCTAGACAGCTTGACTATTAAAGCCTTCCTGACCTTATGATTTGAGGAAGAGTTTCTACATGATAAGGTGTTTCACAATCCGGGATTCACTGGATTCTTGCTCGGATCGATAAGCTATAAACCGCGTGTTTCATATCCATTTATTCTCGAGCGCAAACAACCTGATTTTCTTACATCATAGATATGTAGTTGCTTGGATAGATAATATCCCTATTGCTTTTCCACGTTACAAGGGCTACGTCAGCAACACAGGTGAATTATCTCGAACAAAAATCAGCTCAGTTTCATGAACAAAATGAGGTTCACCAGGTGAAAAAAAAATATAAAACTAACTAGAAAAAGAGTGTCGATATGGAGCGCAAACAAAAATCAGCACCCAACAAGTCTCATGAACAAAATCCTTTTCATGGGGAGAAAAGTCAACATGGAAGAAGTTACCTAACAAAAATCAGTATACAACAAGTTCAACGAACAAAAATCAGCCTGCAACAGGTTCTATGAATAAAATCAGTTTCACGAGGAGAAAAAGTCATTGTACAAGTTCCCTGAGTGTTTCTAAGCCTATTCAATTTCCCAGAATATTTTCAATTGCTCTTGAAATTTGTATTAGTTTTTTTCCATTAAAGCTTTCATGAAACGGATTTCTTAATAAGGTTATTTACTTAAGTCTAATGATCTTGGAGATACCCATAGCACTAACACTAATTAAGGAAGTACTGTTAACGAGTGAAGGGAATGTTTGCATGACTTGGTGAAATAATTAACATCTGTAGAAAAGAGAATGTTGTCAGGGAAAACTTCTTTTTTACTACTTCAGATCCTCTTTATAGCTTCTTTAAATATGTTTACTGCTTATCAATCAAGTTAGCTCCCCTTTCTTTTCTGGGAGCCCCTTTTTCTCCTACTCCATTTTTAAGGCAAGAGCAGCTAGATACTTATCCTCAAATACAAGGATTTCGAAGGGGAGTTCTTTTCGAACTCAAACACGATTAAAACACTTATCTGAATTTTTCACTGTTTCAAATATCATAATCATTATTTTATTTTCAATTTTTCTACTTAGCCACAAGAGAAAAAAAAAATTATCAGGACTAGAGATCATCATTTTTGTTTTGTTGTGTTTTGTTGTGTTTGCTTGTCCACATCCGACGACACATGGGTCTCGTCACTTCTTCTCTTGCCACCAGGTTGCCACTCTCCACAATCATCCATCCTTCTTTTCTTATTTATTATTATTATTATTATTATTATGTTCATTTATTGTCTTCTCTCTCTCTCTCTTTTCTTTGTGTGTCCTAGTGACCCCAAACAGTTGCACGCCTATCTCTATCGCGCTGGACAAAATGGAGATTTCACCATGTTACATTCGTTGTTGCAACACGATCGCAGGCGCACCACCGAAGGACAAGGCGGCGCCGATCTCGTGGCTCGAGCCACACGCGCTGCTGATCAGGCTGCGCAGCCTGAACCGCACCGAGGGGGGTCTGCGCCAATGCTTGCACGCACTCGGACGACAGCACGCGCAGCGCACTCCAATACGTTGTCCGTGTACCGCGCTCTCAAACTGCACAACTTGGTCGCATCCTGAGCGGGAGGGCGCGGGCTCGGTGCGCAGAACTGGCGGCTCCAACCACGCACCAGTCGGGCGTACACTGCAGAACTTTCCAAGGCGAAGGCGTCTTTCTTTGCCTCAGGCATTTCGCGGTAGTCGTGGATCGCGTCGGAACGCACGATCACCCCGCCCGGTACCGGCAGGCCGGCGTTGCGCAGGATCGACAGGCGCAGGGCCTTGTTGCCGGCGTGCTCCAGCTCTTCGGTGTAGCCCATCGGGATCACGCCGCGCGGCAGCCTGGCAAGGCGGCGCTTGTGGGTGCGCAGGGCCAGCGCCTCACCCAGCTTGCGGTGCATGCCGGTCACGTAGGCGCGCTGCACCAGCAGCAGGGTCAGGCTAAGGGTGGAACTTTCTTGTTCGGCCTTGCCCTATCTGTTACATACTTAATTTCCTTATCAAAGGCTTCAGCTTGTATAGCCTTGAGAATTACTTGTTCAGCAATTTCTATTTCGTCATATGACAAATATATTTCTTTTCTCAATTCGTTTTCTTAACCTTAGCTCTCAGATTTGATGCAAATCTGACAACCCATGCAACTGTTTTCACCAGTCTCTCCTTACTGCTGTATTTCTCTATATTAATAATCTTACTTAGGCCTATAACCTTTGATCCTTGATTTGTGCAGCGAGGGTGTCGTAGAGCAGCGTAGCGCGGATCATGCGGATGAGGAAGAACGGCATCGGGATCTGATACGCGAGCGCAGCTTTGGTGAACAAAAGCCACTGTACCGCCGTCGTCCGCTCCCACCATTCGGCGTGTTTGCTCTTGCTGGCGTAGAGCGACAGGCGATAGAGCTCTTCCAACTCCCGCAGAAAGGCATCTACGTCGATGGGAGCCAGCGGCTCCATGAGCGCGAGCGAGGCACGCGCCATCCCTTCGGGGTCTTCGCGATGCTGGTAGGAATTTTCAACTTAATTTCCTAAGCCATTCCCGAGATATATTGCCTGTGCGCCCTTTTGATATCTTGCTTGCCCTTAGAAGCAGCAGTAAGTCTGCATGTAGTAGCTGTGGCAGAATATGCACACGGTGCACTTTTCATTATTTAAACATCACCCAAAACCGGCCCTGAAAGTTTCAACTTAATGCAATAAGCAAATACTGAGATGTTGCTGATTCGCCTTTATGATAACCTGGATGCATATAGTGTGTTTTGATTTGGTTTAATATTGGTTCATTATTTGTGGTCGTTTCGTGCTTCCCGTGCTTCGTTGAGAGGAGTTTGACGTCGATCGTCCTCTCGTGCTACCTTTGATCACCTTTTTGGCCATGTATGAGTGAGTCAGGGTATCAATAACATGCGCTTTGGTCTGGACTTACTCTTCCTCCGCTGGCCGACCGAGTCGACTTCTGGGAGCGAGCAGAGAGGGCGCTCACTTCGGACAGATCGCTGCCGATGGTGCTGACACTCGCAGCAGACACGCTGCTCACGGTGCTGCCTCGCGACGGCGGACGACTGACCTGCGAGTCCACTAGTCAAGTGGGGGGCTTATTGAGACATTTTTCTTAAAGAGGTTTTTCAAGATGCTTCAAAACGTTCTAAGACCTTTTTAAGGTATTTTTCAGTTTTTCATAAGGTTTCAAGACGTTTCAACATGTTTTTAAGACATTTTTCTTCAAGACGCTCTTCAATAGATTTCAAGAAATTTCAAAACTTTTTTAAGATATTTTTCTTCAAGACATTTCAAGACATTTTATAAGACATTTTTCTTCATGATTTATTTAGTTCTTATGCAATAGGGAATGCATTTAGTTTATGCGGCTGTCCCGTGATACTCTATGGCAGGTCTTCGAAACTGCCAAGATTATTGTATATTTTCAATATTTTTTTTTACATTAAAGCATAAATGCCCACATCATACATAAAAAGTGAAGATTAAATATTCCAGGTAAGTGTGTGCACATGATATGCAATGTTGTAATAGCAAATAATAACAAATATTTGAATTATGAAACAAGCACGAGTAACGCTATGATTATTATTACTATTATTTTATTTCCCAAAAGACACCTATAGTACTAACATGGCTCGAAGTCGCGTATGAGTGCGTCCGTACTACGTAGTCTGTTAAGGCATTAAGTACTAATAGCGGAGAATCATCGATTAAGGGAAGGAACCCAAGATGTGATGTGTGACTTTCCAAATTATTTAGGATTATTGCTTAAGTAATCATTTTACTTAATACTTTGGTGTTCGCAGGAAGCTTGCGAAGAAGTATAGGGACTTCCGGAACTATATGATACTCTTTTTCAATTAACGGTTTCTGACTTTTGCATTAATTTCACCCAATCAAAAATTGTCGTCAGTGATTTATCCACGCAGGAAAGCATCAACCGTTTGGGCGGATTTGCCCAGGACGGTACCTTTGACAAGGTTCTGGGTAGCATCCGCGCGGGCAACCCGGTGCTCGACGAGATGAACCTGACCGCCGATGCTCTGGCCGAGGCGCTCAACACCCCCGCCGACGGGCTTGAATCGGTCGGCATGGTGCCCGGAGAGCTGGAGGCGATCATCGAGCTGGTCGGCCGCCCGCCGCTGGTGGTGCAGAATGACAAGGTGCAGGGCAAGACCGCACTTGATGAGTTCTTCGTTCAAGGGAACCCCAGCCAAAGGCATTGAATCAGGAGATCAGTACCAGCGCTACGCAAACCATTCGTCAGCACACGAAAAAGTTGCTTTTTGTTAAGAGTTTGCAAAAGAGTTTTTTTGTTTTTTTTTAAGAGTTGCGGTAAGGAAAAGTCAATAATAAACACAAAATGTAACTTCAGAATGAGCATTTCATATATTTTGAAAATCTTTAATATATAATAAATGAGATATTTTATAATAAAAATATTTATTATTAAATATATCTTTTAAAAAAATGTTTTATGGTAGGCTGATAAAAACTAACAAATTAATACGCTCTCGTCATGAAAACATCCACAAATTTTCATCGATAGGGGCTTGAAATTTGCAATAGGGGGTTCCTAGGCACCCAAAACTTGATAGTGCAATTTTCACCAAGATCAGATCATTTTCAGGGTGTTTCTGCTCTTTTTTTGAAATTTTGCAAAATTATTTATACTAATTACTTATACTATTTACTTATTTTAAGAGGTACCTGCAGACTTATTAAACTTTGGTATCAAAATACAAATTTTTTGTCAGCCTCCCCTAATAGCAGAGCTCTTACTTGTATCATCTCTTCAACCCTAAGGCCCTCGAAAGTCCATCTTTTTACCGAAAAGGCGTAGGTTCCAGCAATTAATTTCGGAAGAGTCGTCTGCGGAAGCTTTACTGCTATCAGAGGGAAGAACTCTTCATTCCTCTCCTTCAGCTTAAAGCTTATAAATCTTACAAATGGATGAAATTGACTTATTGATTCCTCTCTACGATTTGCTTTATTGACTTTGTTTTCAAATCTACAACTTACTGATGTCCCTCCTGCTGACCCGGTGCGGATTGCGCTCTACCGCTGGGCGGGTGCCTGGGGGCCGTTCAAAGTGAAAGTGCCCTGCGGCGAATGCGCCCTGACCGAGGACGTTATTCTCGACAGCCTGGCGACAGAGCTTGCCGGGGTGCCGACCGAGCTCGAGATCCACGATTGGCTGAGCGTGTGGTGGAAGCCCTTGCGCATCGGCGGCTGGCATGCGCCGATCGTCGAGGTTGAAGGCCGCCTGGTGAGCCAAGGCAATGCCCTCAACCGCGGGGTCCTCACCGAGGCGGTGATGTGCAGCTTTCTCCTGACGGTCATCGTCAACTTCAACATTAAATTGGAATGTGTTACACCCAGCATTAATGATCAATTTAATAAATAAATCACTTACACCAGTAGAAATTAAAATAAAGTGTTAAAAACAATTTTCCCTCCAAGTTTTAACAGTCTCCTTTAAAGCAAAAATTAACTTTCCTCTTCGCACACAGAAAAATAGCTACTTTTAAAGCTAAAACGGAAGGTTACAGTGAGGTAGCTAATAAATGTGGACGACTATCTATTTCATGACCTTCCATTAAAAAGTATTGCGAAGAACTTTATTAATTGTCAAGCTTACATTTAAGATTGCAGAATCAGTAGCTGTACCTTTTCTAAATCCAGATTGAATTGGTAAAAAAAAAAAGATAGGGCAAGACTTTTTCTTCTCAATGTCTGTCCTATCCCCACCTTTATAAATGGGTGTTATTTTACCAAGTTAAAGAAAAGGAAAAATGAATACGGCATGCATTTTTGCATTCAGCTATTAATCAGAAGAATCTAATGACAAATTTTGAACTATAGACGCACAATGTTTTATGGCCGCGATCACCGGCTCGCCCGAGTGCAGACTGAGCTCGCACAGCGCTTGGGTCGCGATCGCGTGCGAGTACATGTAGTGCGAAGAGCGCGTTTCGAACGTGCCGTCGTCAGCCAGGTTGTCGAGCAGGTACTGCGTCGCGTTCAGCACCACGTCGCGGTGTTCGCCGTGCTCCAACGTGTTTCCAGACGCGACGAAGGCGAGCAGCCCCAGGCCCGTCATCGCGATGTCCCACTCGGCGTCGCCTACGCCCACTTGCCTCCGGTCGACGCCGCGCAAGCGAGATCATGAAGAATGGTCAAGTTGATGGGTCATCAGGGAGCATGAAGGAACACCTGATGGCTTCCAAACATGCCCAAGGAAATCTGATGGCTTCCAAACATGCTCAAGGAAGTCTGATGGCAATCACAAACCAGGTTATCATTGGTCGAAACTCAGTGCTACCACATTGGACAACAAGTGTTCCAGACATGAGTTTTCACTACACACCTGAAAGCAAGGTGCATCTGCATCTATTTAGACCAAATAAAAGTCTGATTTTCATCTTCTAAATCTCAATATTCTGACAGATTTGGCAGGTCCAAGAATAACAGCGCTCTGGTCAGAATCCCGCCGAGCAATAGTATCCACCATCGAATATGAGTGAGTCGAACAAGCCAGAAGTAAGTAAAGAAGGCAACTCCATAGGTCAATAGGAGCACTGTCGTTTCGTCTCTTTCCACCTGGAGACCCAGAAAAGAAATACTGGCCAGAAATATGAATAAGAAGGTGTATTCTGACGTGCCTGACTGTTTTTGAGACAGTGCCTCCGTCTTCATCAGGTGGCTTTGATGGGCTTAAGTGTCTGGTCCAGGATGGCTCGTTCCCGTTCCATCACGTCTCGGTTGTTGAACTTTCGTGAGCCGTCTTGCCCCGCTAAACCACGGTCCCCGTAAATCGAGAAACCATTGACCGCGCGGTAGCGGTGCCACCAGTGGAAGTTCTTGTCGTTGATCTCCGCGTGCAGCGCCGCGTTCCACTTGGGCGTGTCGGCAGCCCCGCAGAGGGCATTTAGCAGAATCGGTGCCAGCGCGCGGTAGCCAGCGGCGTTGAGGTGAGCGCCATTGAGGGTCAGACGCTCTTTCGTAACTGACACTTTCTTCACCATCTTTAATTTGATTTTGCATGTGGATATAACTAGTTGATGGTCAGAGAAGCAATTGACTCCACTGTAAACTCTGACATCTTCAATGGACCTTCTTCTTCGCTTTCTGATTAGTATATGGTTGATCTGGTTTCAAGAAGGCATTTACTTGCTGTACCACTTATAGTCAGTGCTACTTCAGCCGCTTTAATACGCACTGTCCCTGAATAAATAAAATGATAATTCTAACACTCAAGAGTCCCTAACTGTGGAATTCGTGTCCTATGAACAAGTTTACGACGGCCGTTCTGGCCACCGCAGTGGCGCTGGGAACGCCCCTGGCTGCAGCCGCAGCAACAATCAAAGGCCAGCTGGACATCAGCGGCAAAGCCAACATCGAAACATCGGATCTGCAACCGGGTGGTACGGTCGACCTGCGCCACAACGGCATCGTGATCCTGGCCGAGGGCGACTTTGCCAACGAAGGCATCGTTGAATACTCGACGCTGGCACACATGATGGATTTCCAGCTGAAAGACTTCCAGCAGGTTATCTATCAGGTGAATAAAAAGGAGAAAAGTTGTTTTGTAAGCGGTATAGTTCAATAATAACGTTAAATGCAAGAAACCAAAACCGTTTTATTGGTTACAATAGAACGTTTGTAAGATTTTTTTTTTTTTAATTGTAAGACCTAAACAGAAAACATTCAAATTAGCAATTATTTGAACGGATAAACCAACCACTAAGAAAGAATTTATTAATTTGATGTTTAAATCTCGTAAATATTTTGAACCAGATGAACCAACCAAACATCCAGTTGAACTTGTCTGTAGGCAACAAGCTTTGACGCATCCCTGCTGTCCAGCTTCGCCGGCTTTTTCCTGGTTAGTCTGACGTCCTTCCTGGTCAGCCCCTGGCTGCCGGTCGCGCTGGAAAAAATGACGCCCCAGCGCGAGACAGGCAAGGTGAAATGGTTTAACGCCAATAAAGGCTTTGGTTTTATCACTCGCGACAACGGTGACGATGTCTTTGTCCATTTCCGCTCTATTCGCGGCAAAGGGCGTCGCAGCCTGCAGGAAGGTCAGCAGGTTGAGTTCGTGCTCACTCAGGGCGAGAAAGGTGCCCAGGAGTCAATCAACTATAGTTTCTGGTTTAACGAATTGATTTTTTGTACCTTATGATTGTGATCAAAAAGATCACGAATCAAACCTCTAAACTATTTCGTTATGACCAGGCTTTACACAAGAGGTGTTTTAATTCTTATTACCCTCTGTTTCACTTTTAGCTTAAACGCCCAAGTTTGCTGGCTTGCAAAAGATTCTATTATTCAAGGGCGGGATTCCTCTGAAACCTCAATTTATAATTATGTCGCCGGTAAACTGGTAACTATTGAATACATAGATTCTGGGCACTGCTAGGATTGACTGCTAGGGCCCAATTGGAATTCCTCGCTAGGGTCCCCAGTGGAAACGGTTGTTAGTACCTGGTAAAATTGGATGCTAGGGTCCGTGGTGTAATTGGATGTTAGGGCTTCTGTTAGTTAGGTTAGGTAAGAGGTCCAATTGGAATTGGTTTTAAGGATCCCTGTTGGAATTGGTTGCTAGGGGCACTGCTGAAGCTGCTCACTAGGGCCCTGGTTGAATTGGTTTCCAAGGGCCCTCCGGTGGGAAAAGGCTACTAGGGGCCGGTGACCTACGCCTGGCAATGCTTCCAAAGCTTCGAAACTTTCGGGGACTTGCCCATCGTGCTCATCCAGTAATATGTGGGAGAGGTCCCAGATATTCTGAGCCTTTCGTTCCGATAAACCGCATGGTTTGATGATTTCACGGATTTGCTCAGGACTGCACTGGATCATCGCTTCGGGCGTCGAAGCCATGGTGAACAAGGCGGGTGTTACCAAATTGACCCGTTTATCCGTGCACTGTGCCGAAAGCAATACGGCGATCAAAAGCGTGTAATGGTCTTGATATGGTTGATTTCAAAGATGAGAATACTCAAAAATTATGGAGCAGGATCTCTTGCTATTTTTACTCTTGTTCCTTTCGCACATACTATTTCTAAGAACAATGGAAAAAAGTCCCAAGCCATCCCTCTTTTTATTTTAGCGATTTCTAGCCAACAAGTAAAAAGAAAAGCTCTGGAACCCAAAGTACCTCATAGTCAATGGTATATGTGATCTTTCTAGTTCTCAAGGGCTGGATGTAAATATTTTGGTAAGGACTTTGAAAACTAATGCTCGACATTTCCCTGCTTCGGTTTGAGTTGCCAGATCACATCGTCGGTCATGGTGACCACGACGCCGCTGCGTTTGTGCGACCGCTGACTCCAGATGCCGTCGATTTTCGCCCACAGCCTGTCGTTGGCCATCGTCGCGCGCAGGCGGACGATTTCCGCCTTCAGATCGGCGACCTGTTTTTCCAGGCGCTCGACGCGCTGTTCGATCGGTTTGTCTTGTGCCGACAACTCACACGAAAGCAGCAGCGGCAGAATGGCGGCCAGCAGTGCTGTATGTCGACTGGTGGATGGCGATAATTTGAGTCAGTAGTTTTTTTTATTCCATGTAAGCTAGCTACCCCTTTACTCACCCCTAGCTTTCCTCACCTCCTACAAAATGTCTCTGACTGTGGCCATTGTTGTAAGCGAATTACGCTGTATATATAATATTATGCTCTATTTAAGATTGTTTTGTAGAGTCTTAATGCTGCCTTGGACAGACAACCATAGTAATCTAAAACCAATTAAATAATTAGGAGAGAATAATACACAATATATGAATAAAAAAATACACAATTGATACAATTGAAATACATTGAACGCAGACAATCGAAATGAAACCAGAGACTTGGCTCCGCGTCACCGATGACGGCCTCTACTGCGAGCCCGGCAACTTCTACGTCGACCCGCACCGCGCGGTTGCGCGTGCCGTGGTCACCCACGGCCATGCCGATCATGCGCGCCCGGGCAACCAGGCGGTGCTGGCCACGCCGGAGACCCTGGCTATCATGCGGGCCCGCTACGGTCCACAAGCGGGACGCGTGCTGCAGCCGCTCGCTTACGGCGAGACACTGGATCTGGGCGGCGTCGCCTTGCGGTGCCTCCTTAGGCGCAAAGCCAGATCCCGCGTTTGCCAATGTCGGACCCACGACGGCCACTATTCCCAAAATAATTAGAACACTCGTCCATAATATCCGAAGACGTTCTTTAGAAAAATTCCTATGTAGGTTTTTCTTGACCATTACCATGAGAAGACCTCCTCCGGCCTGGAGTTTTCCTTTATTAAGATAGCTTAACTCTCATAGACTTTGTTGCGCAACGGGAACAGGAAACACTGAAATACTTGAGGGAATAGGGCGGGCGAGAAAATAAGTTAGCTATGCCTTTGCTGAGATCTACAGCTTTGTGTTTGATGCAGAGTCAGCCTTCAATTCCAGTTTGTCTGATTGGAATGTCTCCAAGGTGACTGACATGAGCCACATGTTCTTTGCAGCTGAATCATTTCACTCAGATATCTCTGCATGGGATGTGTCCAATGTAAAGACAATGGCTGGGATGTTTTATGCAGCTCCAGTTTTCAACTCAGATCTGTCGCTTTGGAATGTCTCCAAAGTGACTGACATGTCTTTAATGTTTGGTAGTATGTTTTCATTTTCCCGTGTAGTTCACAGTAAGACTGAATAGGTCATATATGGTTTTGTCCTTTATAAACACGAAAATGCCAGATGACGTCATATTTTTCTTTACTATGGAAGAGGAGTCTTGAGGTCATGCATTTTTCTATTAAAAAAAGAGTATGACGTCATATCATTTTCTATTGTTGAAAAGAAGATTATGACGTCATTAATTCGAGGTTTTTCCCAGTTTCATATCTTCTTATAACAGTTATTTTGATGGTAAAAATTTCAAAACTTCTTTCAGAGGAAATAGTAAACTATAATGGGGCCCGTTCGCCCCTGAGAACCAACCCATGCCTGCCAGCTCGCAACCGGAAGCAGGCGAGACGACCCGAGCTCGGATCGGTGCCCTCACCCTGCTCGTTCTCCTCGTGATCCTCGGGGCGGCGGGCGTCCTGCGTCTGGTCGGCAACGACTGGTTGCTTCCCCTGCGCGTCGAACCGGATCCCCACTGCGCGATCCAGGTGCACCTGATCGAGAACGACGTCCCCGATCCGATGAGCGTGCCCGACTGGGGGAAGTACCCGCACCTGGTCGCCTGGACGCTGGCCTGTCTACTAAAACTTTATTTTAGTCCTTGTATTAGGTTTTAGGTAAAGGTTAGGAGTAGATACCTTTTAGTGCACAGGTAGTGCCCATTGAAAGCAGGTCATAAAGTAAGAAATTAAATCGTTTATATCTTGCGTCTACTTTGAGATGGTTTTTTAGATGGAGGACTGTAAGTTAGTTATTAAGGGTTTTTGGTCATGACAATTTTATTGGAATATTTTTTATTTTGACCCAATGCCATTTCTGATTGGTTTTCGGCTATTTTTTGAAGATAGGGGGTCATCGAAATCAACGATAACCCCAATCTCGACGCCGATGTCGAAGACCAGATCATCGGCCAGCGTCTCTACGAGCGCATCATGAACCACTTCCTCGTTCGCATGGAGGCCCGCCGGTCATGACCGAATCAACCACGTGGTCATACCCGCGCAAAGCATTCTCCTGCACCGGTGTCGAGCTGGAGTACATGGTCGTCGATCGCGAGTCGATGAACGTGCGCCCGATCGTGGACGAACTGTTCAAGTCGATCACCGGTTCCTACGACTCGGACATCCCGCCCCTATAGGCCCAAGAGCAAGATCTTCCCATGGGATATCCAGAGTAAGCTGGTTCATCTCTGCTGTTTCCAGGTTAATGGCCAGACTAGGGTCAAAGGCCAATACCATAAGTTTCCTAAAATAAGGAGCTTCTACCGGTATTTTGGAAATTAAATTAAAACTGATCATACCAAGTCTTTTTCAATCTGTTAATGAATAGATGCGTTTACCACCACGTCCGCGGTAACGTTTCACCACGTTTTTTTGCTCCAATTTGTCAATTAGGGCCTTGGTCTCGCGACTGGGCTTGGAGCCCACGTCGTGCAGCGTCGGCTGCAGGACGTGGAGGTACGGGATCCCGTGTGCGTCGCAGATGCCCTGGATCGAGACCGAGGACATCTCCCAGGCGTTCATCGCCGTTTCCATGACCTTCGTGAACTCGTGCTCGTAGGGCGGACCGAGCAACGAGAAGTCACGTGCCTTACTGATGGTCGCCGCGGCGTAGCGTTCGTGGGCGTCGACGTAGGCCTTGCGGGTCCCGATCAGGGCACGGAGCGCGAGACGGCCCGCGAGCGCGCTGCGGTCGCCAGTAGGGGCGTCACCACACCAGGGGCGGGGGATTTTGTTGGGCTTCCAACCCCAGAGGTCTCATTTACATGAGAATATGGTAATGATCACTCATCGTCCCGCTCTTGCCCCAGAGGTAGTGAGCGAGTTGGGGTCGCGGGTTGATACCCTTGAACCAATTCCCGCCCCTGGAGGCCCGTGCAGTGCTGATCAACAAAAAAAAACCGAAACTGTCGTTGGAAAAACATCGACGGATTCCAGGGTCGAATTGGCCCAAACCAAAAATCTCAGATGTTGGGAAAGGTTTCGCCAAGGAAGGAAAAAACAACAAGCTACGCACGTCTGATATCAAAAAGATTTGCGACACGGTCATTGGTCGGGAAAGCAGGCCGCGCTACAGCTGCGTGGTGCCGAAGAGCCAAATTCGCGAGAACGACTACAACCTTAACATTCCGCGGTATGTCGATTCGGCCCAACCTGCCGAAAGTTGGGACCTCTATGCGTCGATGTTTGGTGGCATTCCACAAAGTGAGCTGGATGCGTTGGAAGAATTCTGGACTGCCTTCCCCGGCTTGCGGTGAACGCCCTACCTGTCTTATCCTGGCTCTAACAGCAGCAAATACTGACCTGGCGAACTCAGATGCACTCAAACTAGCACGGGAGGTGGATCCAGATGGCCACCGTACCATAGGTGTCCTGACAAAGCTTGACTTGATGGATCAGGGCACACATGCAGGTGGTGTTCTTGCAAATCGTGTTGTCCCACTCAAGCATGGGTATGTTGGTGTCATGAATCGCTCACAGAAAGATATCGACAACAACAAGTCGATACTCAGGCACTTGGCTGACGAAGAAGCCTTTACTTTAAATGGCTTAAGCAATAGAATAACAACACCTCCAGCAAAATTTTGCAAAGTACCAGACAGTGCCATACCTACCGCCAATCCTGCCGCAGCAATTATAGCTGCAAAGCTGGTCATTTCTACACCCAAGGTGCCCAATGCTGTTATAATAACCAACACACGCAACACGGTGTTAAACAAGCTGTTTAAGAAGGGTTTTAAAGATGCCGAAACATCTCTTTTATCCATGGTTTTTGCAAACTGCTTGGTCATTAGTTTAACAATGCGCAATCCAATCCCTTATTTTAGAAAATAGGGGGAGACACCCCTTAAAAGTCATTATATCTTAACGAAAATCACACCGTCAAATTCAGAATATCAGAGAACCTTACTGTAGAAGTTTCAAGCATCTGTCTACAAAAACGTGTAATTTTGCAGTTTTTCCCACAAGACAGATCACGGATAGGTGTTTATTTGTTTATTTTTTGTTTGTTTTTTTTTCTCAAGGGTGATCGTATCGATCCATTGGTCCTAGAATGTCGTTTGAGGTCTCATTTCTAACGGAAATGAAAAGTTTTAGGCAGCCACACGCTCAAAGGGCAAGCGGCCGTGCTTGTCATGCGCCGCTGGCTCGACGTCCTCGCCGAGAACAGCGCGCACGACGCCATCTACCTCATGCGCCAGATGAAGAGCGCCGACGAGCTCGCGTTCACCGAGCAGGAGCTGGGCGTGTACCTCACCAACGTCGAGGCCACCGGGGCGCGCGCCACGCTCGGCGCGCTGCGCAACTACTATGAGACGCTGCCGTCCGCGCTCAACATCATGGGCCGGGCGCTTCTCGACAATGGCGAAGGCGCTGGTACGAGGGGACAAACCCCCCTCATATACATAATACAAGTTTCAGAATATTACGTAAGCTAATTCTTAAGTTACGTATATCTTTTTTACTAAAACCGAAAAAACTAGGCTTTCCCCACCCCTTATTTCTCAAAATCGTCTGATCAAAACTAAGAAAAAGCCATTTAGCCAAAAAGGAATTAAATGCAAGTTTCATATTAATAATTCATGTGTGGAGAGTCAAAATCAAACATGCATTAATTCAAAAACGTTCAAAAATTACATAAAAAAAATTAGTTCTTTTTGGACAAGCACTTTCAAACAATAATTATTCTGCACCTTTGGGTTTTCTCCCTCAAAAAGCGGCATAAGCAATAATCTCTTTCTATTACTTGGCCATTGTCCTGAACTTAAGATCTAATTACAGAGAAAAATATTTATCAACATAAAAATTCAAAAAATTCTTAAATAACGTTATTAGCCCACCATCAACGCCTGCAGTCAACCCTCCTTTTAAATTTTTGAATACTGACTTAATCTCATCATTATTTGCTATATCTACTAAATCGTAATCATGTTGCCTCATTCTTAAGTTTCTAGCATAATTTTCTGTGTAAGTAAAACTACCTGTTTGAAATTCAGAAACACTCGTTGACGCTAGAGTTTAATTTTCTCCTTTGTTTCAAATGTCTGCCAAGAAAAATCCCATGAACAGTCACCCAACTTGGAACAAAACTAAATTATTTTCTCAGGAATCCTAAAATGCTATTAAGTTGATTGTATTTGGGGTTGCTTTCCTATCATACGGTTCTATTTTGTGTTTCATGTAACTATCTCAAGAGGCCTACTGTTTCAAAATTCCAACTCGAACGCTGGAAGATCGAGGAGGTCGTCGACGGCGACTCGGCGGCCGAGGTCCTCGGCTATCTGCAGTACGACGTCGAACACATGATGGAGCAGGTGGGACGCGCCTGCGACGCCGCGGTCGAGGCCGGCCGCATCGACGACACCGAGGCGCAGAGTCTCGCTCGACAGTTTCGCGAGGAACTCGCCGGATACACCTACCTCGAACCCGAGGTACTCGACGCCGAGACCAGCCGGTCGGGAACGTGACCTCCTTCTTCGACCTTCCGCCGGATCAGTCGGATTTAGTTTGTTACGTTTGCGATATTTCATGCGGCCACCCCCTTGATCCTCTATGGTTGGTTTATTGTATGTTTTTGATCATTTCTGAATTTTCTCAAAGAAGAGAGAAAAAGTTACACCCCAATTCCGAATTTTTCCATAGAAGAGAAAAATGTTCAACTTCTATTCTGAATTTTTCCAAAGAAGAAAAAAAGTTCAAGTTCATTTCTGAGTTCTGGATTTTTTAACATTTTCATATTAGAATTGGACATGGGCTGGTAATTAGGTTGAAATAGACAATTTGCGAGTCACTTCTTACTTACAGTTCGTTACTGCAAACTGTTTGATAATGATGAAATCCTATGTTGTTCGAGACATAAAGAAAGGCATGTACATTGGCCCCATGTCTGAACTAAGATCTAAAAACGTTTAAGACTTTCTTTTAAACATCATATTCTTTTGTTTAATTTTTAAGCGTTTTTCCAAATGTAGACCACTCCTTGAGTTGCAAAACCCCTTTTTCCGATGCATTTATTCCTGTCGAAGTTCCTTGATAGAGGAAATCGAAAAAATCAAAAGAGTATTCTCAGTTTCAAGATATAGAACCAATGGAACCTCAACCAGAAACAAATTTGGTGCTTGGAGGGGGGATGAAGCATATTTTTAAGTTTTAACCTGGTGGGACCAAAAGGGGCTTATGAAAAGCAACAGGTTCTTGAGGAAAAATATGCTTGATTTTATTCTTAGTGCGAGTTATTCTAATCCGCTTGAAATTAATTTGCTAATCCGCTTTGAATTCCTAGCTACGGAGACATCTCAATTAAAGTTTCAGAAGCAAGGGAAAATAAGCCGGAAACAAATCCTTTCATAGAGGCCGTTGCCCACCGCATCGTCGAAACTGATGCGATGCAGGGAATAGTCGTTGCGTCCCTCGCGGGTCTCCCGCACCAGCTCGTTGAACGGGTTCTTCGACGTGTTGTGGGTCGAGATGATGCGGATCTTGCCGCCCCAGATCAGCAGCGCGGCCACCGCATCGATGACGGCCCGGACGTCCTGGTGGAACGCTGCCTCGTCGATCACGACGATGCCCTGCAGGCCACGGATGGCGGCCGGGCGGCTCGACAGGCCGACGACGCTGAAGCCGCTGTCTGGCGCTTCAGGGCGAACGAGCGCCAGAGAGTAGGGAGCAGGCTCCAACCTCCCAAAAATGACGAATGAACAGACCGAGGAGAAACTCCGCCGGCTGGCCCCACTCTCTCCCGGTTTCGCGACCAAGGCCTGGCTCTATTACCTCTCCGGCGAAGCGGAAGAGCGCCAAGACGCGAGCGACCTGTTCGACATTCTTCTGCACCAGCAAGCCGGAAAGAGTTTCGAGCGCGGCATCTTCCTGGACCCGCCGCCACCACACCAATGCGACGGACCCTATCGGTTTGCGAACCGGTGTTGGCGTCTCCGGGCGGTGGTGGTTTCGCGATGCTGCGCGACGCTAAAACCGGCAAAACCAAACTGATCGACTTCTTCCCGCAGACGCCGCAACAGCATCGGATGACAGGCACCGAGGGTGTCATTGAAGTGCATGCGGACTTCGGCACAGCGACGCAGATGTTTCACATCGGTCCGGCAACAGTTGCAACACCTGGCTTTTTTGCTGGAATCGAAATTATGCGCGAGTGGGGAGACGGCGTGACGCTGACCGACCTGTTCACACCCACGAAGTAAGTTCAAGAACAAGATCAGTTTCACGAGGAGAAAAATAAGTTTATAAATTTCTTAATCTGGACAAAATCGTTGGATGCTAACGGTTCCCTGAAAAAACAACTTGAAGAAAAAACATCTTGAAACTGACGAAATCCCGAAGAGAAAGCAAATTCTGAAGAAAAAATGTCTTAAAGTATTTGGTAACAACCCACGTTTTATTCCTCTCAGTTACGACCAGGGATTGCCCTGACTGGTAGACTCTAACAAGTCCTATTACGTAACAGCCAAAAATGAAACTCCAAGGCCGCTGCCGACGAGGCCAAGGATCCCCAGCGCATTTGACGCTTCGTATTTGACATCGATGGAATTGCCGCTTCTCAAGAACACATCGTCGATAAACAGCCGGAAAAAATCCCATTCAGCCATGCTCCCCAAGACCATGGGATACTGAGCTATTTCAGTGAGTGTGACCGTTGGCCGGGTCGACAAGCGATGGTCTACTGGCAACAGCGCGACGAGTCTTTCGCTTGCCACTTTTCGGGTTTCGAACTGGGGGTGCTTGAATGGGCCAAGACTAACACAGTAATAATCATTGAGAGTCTGATTTTGGAACGTTCAAACTTAAGCATAGGTGTCTAAGATATTACTGCTAGAGAAGGAGACGACCCACTCTGGACTAGACATCGTTACCCTCTCGGAAATACGAGGGGTGGGGACTAAACGAAAAGTAACTATTCAGCAGTGGGAACTCCTTAATCATTAGCGGACACGTGAAGCTGGAGTGGCTGTAATCATTTTGAAACCTGTGGTAAAATCACTGATTATTTATGAACCCGTGCTTTCGAAACAGTTGTTGTCGAGACCGGCAAGCCCAAAGATTCGCGGCGCGAAATAAATGACGAAGTTGATGCCGGATAGCTGATTGAAGAATGCGATCAGAATCGCTAGCAGAATCGGCAGCCGATAGCGGCGGACGAACAGCCGGTCAGAGGCGCCCGCCAGACTGCCGCGGATCTCCGCAATCACTTCATCGGCCCGCCTTGGGTTGACGGATCTCACGATGGCGAACGCCTCCGTCTCGTTGCCACCTTTCAGCAGCAGCCATCGCGGGCTCTCTGGAACCCGCGTGATCGCCGAAAGTTTTCCTCCCCGTTTGATTCTGAGGTCTTCCATCACCTTTCCTATACTCCTTCAGACAAAGTCCATGAAACTGATCCCACAAATATAAAGGGCAATAGAACAAAACCCTGCTTAACTCCTGATTTAATTCAAAACCAGCTGCTAACCTCATTTCCTACCTTAACCACCGCAGTATTATTCTCATACATAGCACTAATCACTTTAATGTCTTTGTCTGGTAAGAAAAGAGGGGGTTTCAGATCTGACGACACCGTAACTTCTTCAAAGCTCAGGTGGGGAGCCTTACTATGACGGTTTCATAGACTACGGGGATCGACAGGAACACTGCTGGAACGGTGATCAGGAAAACCCGAACTACATCTCGAGGCTGCGTTACAACACCATGTACATTCCGCGAATCCTCGACAGGCTTCTGACGACGGCGCCTCCCGGCGCTGATGTGACGTCGTGGAGATACTAAGGGTTTAGCAATTATGCTTACGTCGCTATTGCTGATTGTGCTTGCCCAGGGCGTCACGCCCGACAGCATCGTCATCGGTATGGAGGGCCCCGCAGATGAAAGGGTAAAAAAATGGCAATATATTGCTATCTCCCTTGTCATTGGTATTGTTTCTAATACCCTCCAGTACCTAATGAGTGGTCCCCTATTCATTGGATATTCTGGAATCATTTGCGGCTTAGCTGGTTTTATTTGGATAAGACAACGGCGGGCCCCATGGGAAGGATATCCCCTTCAAAAAGGGACCCTCATCTTTTTAGGAGTTTTTATTGTTGCAATGATGGGGCTTCAAATTGCTTCCTTTATCCTCATGCGATTCCAGATCACCCCTTTTGAGATGTGTAATGAGTAGAAGAATTCGTTTTTTTGACTTACTAATAATCGAGGATTGAGTGTTAATAAAGATTGATCATTGGTTGATGGTGTTGTTGCCGTAGCAAAAACGAAGAAATCATCGATAATTCGTGTTTCATAAGGTTTTTGTTGAGTAATAAATTGATGATGATCGACCAATGTTCGAAGAAACTATTCAAATAAATATCTCCATATAAACCATCGAAAACTCTCTCTCTCTCTTACTTCAGGAGCATTCTTAAATTTATCCAAACCATTTGTTGCTGGGGAGAGCCGTGTGCGTGTCAACTCCTGTCTGAGCCGCTCACCCTGAGGTTGGCGCTTAGGGAGCATCGAGAAGACGTTCACCGACGAGGGCGGCGACTTCACGCTGGTCATCAACCTGGCCGCGGAGACCAAGCTCAGCCAGAGCAAGGAGGTGTATGACGAGAAAGTTCGGGGCTTGAGTGTCATGTGTGCGGAGGAGGCCGTCAAACACAACTGTGCCAAGTTCGTGGAGGTGAGCACGGCGCAGGTGTACGAGCCCAAGAGTTCGGTACGGCATCCTCCAGCGAGGTCTGCTCCAGCACCTGACGGGTGAGGACGTCAGCGGTGAGTTCGTCGAGACCGTCGAGGTCCCCGGATTCGAGACCGTCGACAGCTTCGGCGGAGAGGGGTTCGAGACCGTCGACAGCTTCGGCGGAGAGGGGTTCGAGACCGTCGACGGCTTCGGCGGCGATCTGATCGATCCTCACTCCGACTCGGGCTTCGCGGCCAGGACGGTCCCCGTCGCTGCCCAGACGGGCATGTCGACCCTCGACAAGATCCAGGCCTGGGCCGACGGCGCTGCCTGCTTTCTTATTTTGGCCTTTGCCAATGGCTTTGTCTTCAATCCTCGTATATGTCTGTAATATTACCATAACTCCATCTTCAATGGAGTTGCCTACCTACTACCTTATTACCTTTCTAGAGTCTGATACAGTGACAGTAATGTCCACTGCTCTAGGTTGAGTCCCAGACTCAGGTAATATTACGGTTGCGCTTTGTTTCTTGTCTTGCTAGCTGAATCTATTGTCATTTCCTCCAGATATAAAAGCGCGTTCATGTTGCCTTCTTGGCAAACACTCACTTCCAGCCGGAGTTCCTCAATTCCATGATCTCCTCGCGATGAACAACTCGCTGTGGCTCGCGAAACAGATCGAAGGTGAGAATCCGTTCGAGTGGCTGCTGCAACGTCTCCTGCACACGAACATCATCAAGCATTGCAGACAGGTGCAAGCGAAGGCGACCGCGCAGCACCGGCGCTCCGCCGTCGATCAGTTGAAACGGCATGACTTCAAATTGCGGAATCATCCGGCGCATGAGGTCTCCAAACTCGAATGAGTCACGGCTCAGTGCGCGGATGGACTTGATCAGATCTCAAAGGGCTCAGACAAAAAAAATAAATAAAAAAAATGCAATGATTCAATTCGGAAACCAAATTACATTGCTCTCCAAGTTATTTAATTGTTGTTTTTATTGTTTCACCAAATGAATTTTCTTTCATTGGTCAGTTGTTTTCTAGTATCCTTTGATGGCAGTTCAGGAGTTTTTGGATTTTGTGAAAATCGTGAATATTGGTGAATGACTCACTTTTGGTTGTCAAATATTTGGTTTTAATTCTTCAAATTTTAGCTTTTATTACACTTTATTTAGCATAGACTAAGAACATCAGCACCTCGACAAAAGAATGCCTAGCCCGACCAAGAAACGGACACTGGAAGCAGACGAACTATCCGCGTCATCAGCCTCGTTTGATTCACCACCGGAAGACGACGAGAGCGAAGCAGAAAGTTGCAAGCTCGCAGACTCAGACGTCGAGGTAATCGACATCCAAGCCCCCACTTTTAACACTCAAAATTCCCAAACTGGTTTATCTCCCGAATTGGGGACACAGCCGCCACAAAGAGCTACAAGTGATACCAAGCCATCCCCGTGTACCGCGTTTTCATCGATACTAGAAGCAAAAGTTGCTCGAATAGTGCCTGCAGCTGCTTCTTTCGGGTTAGTTGCCCCCATCACATCACGGTTTTTAACGACCGCATCTTCACCTTCTAATACTTGTACCAATACTGGGCCACTAGTCATAAAAGATACTAGTTCGCCGTAGAAAGGACGTTCTTTGTGTACTTCATAGAATTTTTCGGCTTGCTCTTGACTAAGGTGCAGCATCTTGGCAGCAACAATTTTAAGATCTGCTTCTTCGAATTTAGTTGTGGTCGCGTCCCGCTTTGTTGTTCACTCGCGGCGTGCGACCAAATTCACCCCAGGCGACGACGAGCGTGTCTTCCAGCAATCCACGTTGGTCGAGGTCTTCGATCAAGGCCGAGTAGGACTGATCGAACCGAGGCAGAAATCCGCGTCGCAGCGAATCGAATCCGAGGACGTGTGTGTCCCACCAGCGCAAATCGACAGTGACGAGACGCACACCAGCTTCGACAAGCCGCCGGGCCAGCAGGATCCGCTGACTCCACGCGGGAGCACCGCAGCGATCGGCGCAACAGGAGAGGGCGCGTTTGTACAGATAGACCCCAGGAGAGGGCGCCATTGTATGGATAGAAACTATAAGTAGGACACGCTTGTAGTTATTATGGCCCTAGGTAAGGCGCACTTGCAGTTATCATGGCCTTACAACTTATACTTAGCCAAACTTAGCCATATTGTAGACTTATAAAAGTTCAGAAACGAAACGTTGCCACTGTTTTCCGGAGCATAGACAAAGTCTTCTGAGAAAAAAAAAATGTAATTGCACACCATCTAAAACGATATGGTTGCCTTAAGCTCTTTTCTTTTTGATAAGGCTTCCATAAAGTTATTATTGATACGTTCAAACTCATGATAATCTGTTGAGTTTGTTTTGTCTAATAAACGCATGGCAAATCCACCTGAAGAACCAAAACCTGGTACAGCTGGTGGCTCAAAATATTCTATTACTGCACCAAGGTCTTTGGTTTCTTCTTCTAATTCTTCCATTATTTCATGCACGGAATGATGACGTTCTGACCAAGGTTTTAAGTTAATTAAACAAGTACCAGCGTTAGATCCACGTCCTTCGGTCCAGGTCGAGGGCCTCGAGATCGTGTTCGGCACCGACGCGGTCGCCGGCGCACATGGGCGCAACATCGAAGAGCTCGTCTACCGCGTCGAGCAGGGCGGCCAGGCTCCCGCGGACGCGCTGCGCTCCGCGACATCGGTTTCCGCCGACGCCCTCGGCCTCGGCAACGAGACCGGCCGGGTCGATGGCGGGTTCCGTGCCGATCTGGTCGCGGTCGAAGGAGATCCGAGCCAGGACGTCCGCGCCTGGATGCGGGTCCGCTTCGTCATGAAGGGCGGCGAGATGGTCAAGGCGGTGCATGCCGGGCGGGTGGTGTTCGCCGACTGGATGCGCGGCTTCGGCAACCTGTTGATCATCGATCATGGTGACGGCGTGATGACCCTGCACGCCCACCTGCAACACTTCACGGTCTCTCCCGGTGACGCCGTGACCGGGGGGCAGACCATCGCCGCCGTGGGCGTGAGCGGCGGCCGCACCACCCCAGCGCTCTACTTTGCGGTGCGCCGCAACGGCGAGCCGATCGACCCCTCGACCTGGATCGCCCGGCGCTAGGCGCCTCGATGCCTACTACAAAGCAGCATTCCATCCCTCTACCATACTTGGTCGTAGTGAAAAACCCTCCGAAGTCTCTTGAATCTCCTGACGCCCGCAAGGACTTTATTCTGACTACCTGTGGATAGCCAAGTGACGATATAGTAGAGCTTGAGAAAAATAAGGACGAATGGAAAGTAATAGTCATATCAAGAGATTCCGCTGAAAAGATCGCTAATGCCATGAAAGTAGGATATAGTCCACTTGAAACAAGCGTCAAATCAAAGAGGTTCTTGGGAGTTCTGCGATTTGTCCCGATCAGTGATGCTGCCACCGCCCACAGAGGGCGATAGTCACGCGTTCCTGCCACGTTTTTCTCGGCATCAATGCGAGCCATGAAACTCTCGATCGGCGGCTGCGGAACAATCGGCGCAGGCGACGCTTTGTTTACAGCAGAATCGACGTCGCAAAGAAAAGCATAGTCATCACTACACTGATTACACGCTTCCAGATGCTGGCGCACCAGTCTTACCTGATCAACCGCGAGGGTTCCGTTTACGTACCAGGGCAGGAGCTCTCTGGCTTCAACATGATTTTACATATAAAATGGGATAAAATTTAAAGTAATAATGACTTGACATTATTGACCAAGAACGCTATACTCAAAATCAAACAGTTCGTGGTAACGAACTTTAATAAGGAGCGACCCGGCTCAATAGCAACTGAAACTCTAAAAAATGGAATTTTGATATCAATAGTTACATTAAAAGAATCGCATTTTAATGCTGATTTTAATTATATAAGTTTAATCAAGATTAGTCTTAATATCAAGAGTTAAGAGCCTGAGAAAATATGCCTTATTTTGGTAAAAACACCCAGGGAAACCGATTCCACAACCAACAATATTTCTTTCGACATGACCCAATTAGCCTTTAATCAAAAACAGGTACGACCCGTGCTTTCTGAATGTTCTCCAGCGGCAGCAACAGTTCTTCTTCATCGTCAACCTGCAGCACGACGGAACGGTCTTCTATTCCTGCCAGAACACCCTGGTATTTCCGCTTTCCCTGAAAGGGAAAGTTCAATCTGACTTCCAACGGCTGGCCGATGTAGTCCTGGTACTGAGACTCCTTGAACAGAATGCGGTCGAGTCCCGGTGCATCCAGGCCAGCGCCAGGGCGAAAAGGACACCGGGCACTGATACGGGCAACGGACTGTCGAAGAACACCGTCACAAGGCCGAAGATAAGCACCGATGTGATCAGGAAGTTGAAACATTCCAGCAGCATCGAAGCTGACAGGATATCGCTTTGCGTCACGTCCAAGAAATAGCGCATGTACCGGTGCGCCGACAGGACACGGCTTAGCGACGTGACCGTCTGGCGGAAGAAAAGGTAGGGCAGGATGCCGGTGGCAATGAAGATCTCGACGCCGACATGTGATAATACCAAAATGTGTTTCTCCCGTGATTTGACAAAGCTCGCAGTTGCCATCAGTGGGAAATGTACTCAATACGTCCACTCCTGGTGCAGTCAAATCAATCTTATCATTCCGTTGTGAGAAACTCGCCACATACTTGGTACTACTCACGGCACCCACAGACAAAACACTGTTATAACTTGCAGGGTATTGATAACTTGTTTCACCGTCATTACCTGCCGCGGCGACAATCAGGACACCTTCATCGTACAGTTGTTCAAAACCGAACGATTCGAATATGTGAAGGCCTGGCGATGTCGTCGACGGGACGCCCACCCCCGCGTGAACTGGGCTACGCGCGCTGCGCCGCCACCTCGCCCTTCACCCCGTGGACTCGTCCATGGCTTCGCGCGCCGGTGGAGTGGGAGCGGCCAGCCCCCGCCCGCTCTGGCATCGGGCGGCGCGTGTGAGCAAGATGGAGGGCGGGATAGATGCACGTGTCCAAGCTCATACCGTTGGCGCTCGCGCTGTGCGTCGCAGCAGTCGAGCCCACGACCGCGCGTGCGGAGGTCCTCGAGCGCGTTCCAAAAAAAGGAAAGACATTAGATTTTTCGTATTTTTTATAAAGAACAAAACAGAAATTATTACATAAATGACCTATAAATGCATTTATTTATACAAAATAACAGTTAGCTGGCTTCAACCTAATATACAACCAAAAATCATGAAGACGTTTTCAACCAGTGTGAAAGAAAATCTCCCTCCCACTCCACCATCAAATTTTGATAAAAAAAATTAAAAACTACTGACAAAAGAAATAAAGCTGGTTAAAAATCGGACTGAATGTTCCAAGTTCGTGTTAACCTAACCTTATCTGAGAAACTTCACTTAAAATTAATACAACAAAGTGAAACCATGGAATCTAATCGGAGAAGTAATTTCTTTTAAATTCATTTCCATGAATCTATTGATTTGATCAATCACTTGAACACGCAGAATCAATTCTTAAAGCTTGCCTTACGTAGTTTAAATATTTTGCCATAAAAGAATACAGCTTTAAACTAATTCAAGGGTCCGCCAAAATCTTTTGTCGAAAAACGATCTTCGAGCCATATGAATTGTATAAATCGATCAATTTATACTATTCACTGCCATCGTCATCACTGGCAGTGGCTCGCAACGTGACCCGCTCATGCAATGCGAACAGGCGCTCGACATCCGCCACATCGCGTTGCAGGTAAGCCGCGATATCCGCGGCCGTCGGGCTGGATTCCTGCTGCTGTCGCAGGTGCCGGGCTGCCCGAAGGCAGGTATTGATGTCCTTGATGATATGGATCGGCAGACGCACCGTTCGCGACTGATTCATGATGGCGCGTTCAATGCTTTGTCGAATCCACCAGGTCGCATAAGTCGAAAAACGAAAGCCGTGAGAAACTTATGATAATTTTGATATCCACTACAACCAAAGAATGCATAAACTAACAGTATATCGGATATAGATAATTCGGGATAATTCTACTAATATATCCTAATATTTTATTGATTTTATATTAATTTAGTAGCGTAAGCTGATTATTAATTGAACTATATGGAATATCCTTTTAGACACTAATCCATGTAGTTTTTTTTATTATTTTTATTTTTTTTGCTAGTTTTGCTAGTTTCGCTTTTTTTAGTTTTTTCTCTCTAGAAGGGTATGACACTTATGGAGGTTCCTACGGAAACAACTGTAAGCCCGATAATTAGTGGACTAATTCCCTGGGCGCGTGCTAATTTTGTAGAATTGCTAACGACCATTTCTGCGCCGAACCATAACAGCGCCAGACCAAACGTCAGCCAAATAAATTCGAGAATCATCGTTTTTACTCTATTTTAAAGTGTATACATTTTCGAAACCGTTTTTTGCTCAACCACATCTATTAAGGACTCATGCTGTGTGCCGATATAATCAAGGGTTGTGCCCAACGCCAATTGCGGTTCGTTATTTTGGCGCGAGCGCTGCCAGATGGTTGCTTCCGGTGACACGCACACGCACGCTCGCGAGCGCAGACACAGCAGGCGCCGTTGCCTCACACTGGGTCTTGCCAGGCTCTCCCAGGTCTGCCGCGAGACAGTGACCCCCGTGTGGGAGGACGTGGATGAGCGCCTTGGGTCTGAAGCAGGCGCGGCGACGGGTGGTTTGCCGGGGGGCTTGCGCAGCTGTGCGCGAGGCGCGGCCACTATGACCATGCTTCCGGCGGCCAACCTCAAGGCCGCCCGCTCATTTGTCACCTGCGGTTAGAAGACAAGCGACAATCAGAATCCATATATAGAAGCCTGCCACGTGCCGAGTGCTGGGGCCAGGCGGCTGGTAGTTACAATAATGTTTGTATTCATTTTAACAAGAGATTACAACAATTTAAAAACATTAATAAAGAAAAACCAAAAGTTTGAAGCTTAATAGATATCATTGTTAGAAATCGGACTTGCTTTTATAATCAAATATTTTTGAAAAGAGCATGTTACATGTAATAAACAAAGATAATGAAGGGTTATTGACAATATCGTGTTGCGGCAAAAAAACAGGAAAGTTTGCTGCCTTAAAATCCTGATAGTCTGAAAGAGAAAGTTTGCGCTTTTTCCGGGCAAGAATGGTCTTTTGCTTGAAAAAGGGCCCTTTTATCATCTGATAAATTGTCCCTATACTTAAGCAATTAGCGATAGGAGCCTTTAGGGAAGGCGCAACAGATAGGGATATAGCTATCCCAGGGGAAGAATTCCCAAACATGATGTTTTTGTCAAATGAGTTTGAGGGCTTAAAGAGTCCTTATAGGGAAAGCTTTAAGCCGAAGGTGACGTGGCGCATCTTGCCGAAGGTATCGTCGATGCTGTGCGAGCCGGAAAAGATATTGGATCACAAACAATACTTGAACACTACGCCCAATCCCGATCGCAAGATCACCGCAATGTCATCCGCTTTAGTGATGGCTTAACACGCTTGTTTTACACCGATAACCCCGGCTTGATCGGAGTACGGACTGCCGCCATGCTGGGGTTGGAATTTCTCCCGATCGCGAAACGCGCACTGGCTCGTCGTGCGATGGGCTTGTCGGGACAATCTCCACGCTTAGTGTTTTCGTTTAATTGGTGCTAGGTGGTATTAATGCATCAACTTACACGGTATGATATCAGTTGATGCTGTATGTCAATGATCCCAAGGATTTAGATTAAACTCTTTTATTATTACTTCGAAATTTATCTGACGTATGTGACAATGTCTTGTATAATAGATAGTACTAGTTAATTATTGGAGATACGATTCTGGGCCTCTCAAAATTAGGCCTTTGGTATCCATGCCGAGTCTGTTTGGGATCTAAAATCAGGGTAGCAGATCGCAAACTTCAGGACCTAAAGCGCAAACCTTCGATAAGGATTTGCGGGACATCCCGACTTGCTACTGCTCCAACGATGCCACACATAGTTAACTTCCTTTTGCGCCTTTACTGCGCACTTAGCTCGCCGGCTTCTCTTTGCCGTTGCTCGCTTTTGCCTCGGCCGCTGCCTTGCGTGCCTTCGGGCTTTGCCACCCTTTTATATTGCGTTGTTTCGCTCGGCCTACGCCAAGCTCTCCTTCCGCGATATTGCCGGTGACGGTTGAACCTGCGCCAACAAATGCGCCGTCGCCTATGTCGACTTTGGCCGCACACCCTCGTAGGAGAAGGAGAGAAGGAAGGTGTTGAAGCGGTACAAGCGGCAACAAGCGAGGCTGGCAGCGATTGGCAAGCCCGAGGAGACGGAGGGCACGCCCACGCCACTGCTATCACTCCGCTCCAAGTCGGGGTTGCCACCGGTTATGGAGCTCAGCCAGGTCGGTGACCTTCCTGACGAAGACGCCACGCCTGCCCGGGCAAAACTGGCCGACGTGCAGGCCTCTGACATACCACCCGAGGTGGGCGACGGGACCATCTTCACGTGTGAGAAGATTCTACAGTAACACCTAACCAAACATTATCTGGTACTTTTCGACTTTTAAAATAATCATCCAATATATCCTCTCTCTTAGTTAGAATTTGATATTGATGATTTGGTGTTTCTGAGATAACTTTAAAAACCTTATCCAAATAACTATATGGCATCTTTTCGTGAAATAAGTCGCTCATTGAGTTAACAAAAAATTTAGTTGCTTTCTTTATTTTTTTTGGCGACTCTAATCTGTCTGGCATCAATGAAAACTCAAAACCATTTTCATAACCTGGTTGGGGGTGCCGCCTCACCTGGTTTTGCCGCCCGAACGATTACGTCGTTGTGCGTGATGCGATGTACTTGCCAGGCCTGGGTGCCCAGCGTAAATCGATCGCCGACAGTTGCTTCCCAGACAAATTCTTCATCCAGCTCACCTAGTATCGCACCACTATCTACATGCTTCATGCGAAAGTAACCGCGGTCGGGAATGGTACCCCCGGATGCATACAACGCGAGCATCGCACCCTTGGTGGATTGGATGGTGTTGTTGATACGATCTAGCACTAGCCGAGGTTCGCAATAACGTTCGTGAAATTCAGTTGATTTGCCAAAAGCAGATATTTTAAGTGCTTCATTGCGTTAGTGCGTCTTTCTTCATACAAATCTTTGTACAATAAGCAACTTTAATTAACAACGTTTTGGTTGAAGACTGCTAAGTAGTATATCTCCAACTGCACTACCGAGTTCTTCCGTTTAAGATATAATTCTATCTGCTGTAGGCACAGAAATACAACTTCACTAGTCGTTTAACTTCAGTTCTGCTGCCGATTATAGGGTAGAGCTGCAAAACTTGAATGGTAGCCGTCAATTGCCGAACATTGGAACAGAATCTATCGCCCCAAACCATAATCCGGTAGTGTTCCGCGATCGTCGCAATTTCCCTATGCGACGTTCCCCAAGCCTTTTTGCGAGCAATGGACTCATCATCTCATGCTGCCTGCGGAAACGATTGCCTTCATGGTCGCGGGCGCGGCATTAGCCGGCTTCGTTATGGGGCTTGTGGGCTTTGGCACCGGTCTCGCGGCATTGGGTTTCTGGCTGCATGTCGTCGATCCGAGACTTGCAGTACCGCTGGTGGGACAAAGATCTGCGCGACGTGATCGCGGTCTACTACGGCATGATCGCCGCCATCGACATGCAGGTCGGGCGCATCCTCGATCACCTCGAGGCCTCGGGTCGGCTCGAGAACACCATCGTGATCTTCACTTCGGATCACGGCGAATGGCTGGGCGATCACGGCCTGCTCTTGAAGGGGCCGATGCTCTATGACGGTCTGCTGCGGGTGCCGCTGGTGATGGCCGGGCCGGGGGTCACGCGGGGGCGCTTTGATGCGCCGGTCTCGACCCTCGACCTCCGCGGAACTAATATAATCAAACTGAAAATTTCAGGTATGATATTAATTGTTGAAAGATCATCAGTTCAAGATATTATTCACTGTAATTTTTATTTTTATTTTCAACGCTGAGATTACTGGAAAAGAAAGTTTATAATATAATTCGTTTTCAGTGAGCTTCTAATGACACAGTTGGTTTTAAACATCTACAGTTAGGGAAGGGGGTAGTATACAAACTCTTTTCGCGAAACCATATGTTTTTAGTGAAACTATGCTTGGAAAAAACTAATGAAATTAAACTTAATGGATGGCACTGCCAGCAGTCGATACGGTGTGACAGAACAAGGCCCGGTACCTCTGCAGAACAAGGCGTGTAATTCATCGTAAAGGTCAAACTTGAAATAAAGTGAATGGACTTGAATAAAGTAAAGGTCACAATGGGTGTCTCCTCAATTCTCTTAACCCTGCAACTACAGTAAGTAGGGGGCTAATGTTGAGTTAATAAAATCTCGAATATTTATGCCTAGAAGCCCTGCATAGGCTCGATTAAAACCTAGGATAATTGTCTACACTTCTATGATAATGATTGCCTCTCCCAGGAAGGCCCATCATGAGTGTTGGCGTGTTGGCACAATTTCTCCTGTATTGCCAAGGGCGTTCGTTGGCTTTCCAATGTGTCGTCTGCCAAGTTCGTACTGCTGTAGTTCATCACGAAAAGCTTCTGCCGAGTCCCTCATCAATTGTCCCTTTTGTGTTGTTCACGAGTGATGAGTCCTGTTGGAAGGGGACGGCCGACGTACGCACCATTCCCGCGCCCGCAAGCAGGTGGTGGGGAAGAAGCTGGCACAAGGAACGTCACAAGAGAGGGTAAGAAACAATAAGAACAAGGCCATCATGATCCTCCACGAGAAAGAAAAGGAAAAGTCTCTCTCTTTCCTTGTTTCCCTCTCTTACCTTTCGAATGATATGTTGCAAAGTACGACGAGAGATTAGTCTAGTGGAAGCAGAAAGCATTTTGTTTCTTTTCAATTACTGTGGAGAGGGTTAACTAGAGAGTGCTATTGTATACTGTGTGTTTGTTTTCTTCTCTTGTGTGATGTGTCTTCCCATCATGATGTTGTCTTCTTCATTCCGACTGTGAAAAATCTCATACTTGGCGGTCGAATCGCTCGTCAGATGTCTCATCGATCAAGTGTTTAACAATTGTAGTTTACTGATTCATCTTGTTGATATCGAACCATCGGAGCCTTCCCGTGATAGCATTCTCAAGGCAATAGTTTCGAGTTGTGAAAGGGTATTAGAGGGTAGTTCTCCAAATTACTTTCGGGCTTTGGAGCCGGACCTTGAGGATGCTATAGGTGTATTCAGCCTCTCGTGCATATTTGGGTGGAAGAGCTATATTTACGGAGTAGAGCACCAAACTGCATTGTTTAGATGTTTTGAAGACATGGGGGTCTAAAACGCATTTTTAGGTTTAGAGATACACCCCCATTCCCTTAAGAGAACTCATTGACCAGTACCCTAATAAATAATATTTATGTCTGACTCTCTATGATATTTGGTTTTATTAGATATTAAATAAAAAAAAACAGTTTTTTTAAATGAAAGTAAGGAGTGACATTGAAATTTAAAACGAACAGAAATTATTCCGTATATGAAATGGGCATTTCCTCCTCAACGCCCCCTTCTTTACGCTAAAGTTTGATTCTTTTGTATTATTCAGAAACCCTGGATTACATCACCAACGCTCCGGAACAATGTCAGAAACCGTTCCAGCAACAAGTGACAGAGCTCGTGCAATCGACCTGGTTGTTCACTCAAGGGTGCAAAGACGTGACCTATGAGGACCTGGAAAAAGCGGAAAAACTGCGGAAAGAAAAAGGCGACCCAAACCCACTGGAAAGTTAAAGTTTTCCCTGGGTGGCCTGTATGAATTCCTCGGCAAACAAGGGTTGTGAGTTGGCAGAAGAACCCGTGGGTGGAAGTTTCATCGTAGGTGCAGACGCTTCCACTTCCGACGCTTCGGTAGTACCGGCGAAGAAGTCCCGCTTGATATCTCCCTTCTTGACCAAGGTCACAAGGGCAACTTCAACATTCGTCTTCCTCTCTGCTTCCGTGAAGACCGCTTCTAAATACTCAACTTCCCCATGCTTTTCCACCAAGGAAAGAAGCTTTTTCCGCTCATGGGAGTAAGGGTTCTTCAACGTCTGCGCATTCAAAATCGCAACAATACAACCCGAGTACAATACATCCCAAGCATACAAAACGTGCTTGATTCAACATCAGGTATCGTTTCTATATCGAAAACCAGAACATTCATCGGTGTTTAACTTTCGGTGCTGAGTATCAAGCCAATATAATTACTTTGAACTATTATCCAGAATAAAGTGGCTTATTTTCTTTGCCATTTACCAGTTGCGTCCATGTACCACCAGCCATTGCGGGCCAGGGCAATCCAACGACGCGCAAATGTTTTACGAATATCAGCCTGCCACTCAGGGTGACCATTAGCATTTGCTATTTCGGCATATAACTGGTTGCGATCACGATTCTCGGCCATGCCCGTTGGCAAGCCCGTGGCCGTCGTCATCAACGACAACGCGATCCACGTCGTCTTCAAGGACGGAGTGCAGGAAGCCATCGTCGTCGCCGCGACGGTCAAGAGTCTGCGGCGGCCCGTCAAGTCGGAGTTCTGCGCGAAGGCTGCCGACCACCTGGCCCTCGTGGTCAAGACAGCGAGGGAGCACCCGTCGTCGGTGTTCACCGACGCCGCGGCTCTGGAGGCCTTCGAAAACGCGCTGCAAGAGGCGATCGGCGCCACCCTCTCCGGCGGGTAGAAATTATTTTCTCCTGCTTTGCGTATGGTTGTTTGTATTCCTTCTGGTATTACTGAAGTGGAAATGCGAGCTGTAAAAGAGTCTTGTGAGCGTGTAAATGGTAAAGAAGTTTACTTAATACACGAGCCAATGGCTGCTGCAATAGGTATTGGTATTGATATTATGCAACCTAAAGGAAACATGATTGTGGATATAGGTGGAGGAACAACAGAAATTGCTGTTATTGCTCTTGGTGGAATTGTTTGCGACAAATCAGTTAAAGTTGCTGGTGATGTATTTGTTGGACTTCTAAACTATGCTGAGCAAAATAACTATCTCAAAATTTTCATTGGGTGATTATGAGGAAAAAGGGGTGTAGAAGGGAAGTAAGTTACCCTCCAATCTCTTTGATGAAATAAAAAAGGCAGCAAACTTTTAACGTCCGTTAGAATGAGCCCTCTCTGATATTTTAGGACCATTGGTTCGATACTGTCCCTTCTGGAAAAAAAAATCCGGCAAAAAATAAAAAAAAACTCCACATTTTTGCATATGGGAGCTTGAAACCTTTACAGAAGGGCTTTTTTGTTAAATCCAACTGGTGTTTCTGCTGCGACAACGTTTGAGTCTGGCTCAATGGCACAACTCATAAGAGATGTTCTTTCAAAAGATTTGACCATTTTTTTGAAAATAATAGTAAAAATAATTTATTTATATCCCACAAAATACATAAAACTGTGGAGTAAACACACACAAAAAAAGAAAAAAACAAAACAAAATAAACATAACAACATAAATAACATAACATCATAAAGAACATACAACATAAATAAATTAATTACCTCAATTCAAAAAATGGCCAAAGGGATTATTTCTTCAAGACACTTATTTATCTCGATTTGTACTTTAAAAAAACATGTTATATTTTATTCCTTCTTCATAAAACCTGTTTAATGTCGATTTTCAACATTCTTCATGAAACTTGTATACATTTTTCTTTCTTGCTAATAGATTGGGTTAACCTAACCGATCTCACCTGCACATGGTAGGTCAGATTAGGTTAGATGGTGCCCCATCTAACCATTGATTTTGAATTAAATTCAAAACTGTGGGCATCAAACCATGGCTAATTGTAGAAAAAGTCCTTGGATCACAACGGTATCATTCAGGTGCGTGAGAACGAACCTAAAGGAACCGTGTTTTCCATCGACCTGCCTTACTCCGGTGCTTCAGCAGGTGAAATCAAGTCTGCCTGAAATCATCCAATAATCACCACTGACAGGATTGAGATTTCAGTACCGGTTGCGCTAGAATAGGTCCTGTTCACCCAATATTAACTATAATCAACAGTTGAGATTTACATTGAGTCCAAAGCACGATTTTCTCATTGGCAAGGAATGGAAGACCGCCACCCGCACGATCCCGGTGAATCATGGTTTTTTAGGTATCTTTACGCTAAGCATTGTTTTCATAGTTTGTGGGCACTGAATAAACAAGAAAAATAAGCAAAACCATCAATTTATAGTTATGTCTCTGGCTGTTTGTCACAAAAGGATACTTTTTGAAATAAAAATTAATCAAAATCTATTTTTTATAAATTTAGTATACATTCTAGAGTTCACGGGAGGCTGATGACAGTTGGATCTTTGTGCTTTAACATTTATGCTTTGAGAAATAACTGTTTAAATTAATTTGCCTATTTAAGATTGAGAAATCTTTTTTCTTCTTCATATGATATTCTCTGTGTGTATGTCTTCATTTCTTAATTTGCGCAGTTATTCAGACGTACTCTTCAATAAGGAAGCCAATATGTCTTTCTTCCTCTCGTCGTCTTTTTTTTTTCTTCACATCATTTTATTTTCTCTTCGTTCATCTTTACAGAAGAAAAAAAAGAAGAAGAAGAAGACAACATTGTAGTATATGAGAATAAATGTGGCTATAGGTTGAGAAAAGAATTAGTAGACAGATGTCGTGTTGCTAAGCAATAGTGGTGAAGCCTCAGCCACTCCCTTCCCCTCCAAAAAAGTTCTAAATCTTTGCGTATTACTGATTCAAAATTCTAAAATAAAATTCGGCTATAATAATAAATTTTTGATTAATAAAAGTCAAACCTTAAGAAATGGACAGGGGCATCGTTTGGAGGGGAGAGGGTAAGGGTACAATTGCCCCCAATGCTCAATCACTCAAGTTTACGATTTGTAAACCCCGAGAAGAAACCAGTTTCTTCATTACTTCAGAAACAAGTTTGGGTTATATGTTTGCACATTAGGAGTCGTCCCTAAAGACATAACTATTAAGCTTTTCAACAATGGTGAATAAAATGGCTATCTCAGAATTTCGATCCGGTGACTTTTGGGAAAAATGAGCGTCGGAGGGGGCCTATGTACCCTTCAAATTTTTTTGTCACTTAAAAAGAGCACTAAAACTTTTAATTTCCGTTAGAATGAGCCCTCTCGCGACATTCTAGGACCACTCAGTAGATATGATCACCCCTGGGAAAAAAACAACAAAACAAACAAACAAATAAACACGCATCCGAGATCTGTCTTCTGTTATGCTCATATAGGGATGTAATTGAAGGGAAATGAAAGAAAAATATATGAATAGCCTTTTTATAGCGTAGTACCGTATATAATTTTAGACGGTTTCAAAAGCCAGAGATTAGAACTTTTGAAAAACTAAATTCACATCCTAGTCTAAGGCCCAAATTTAAAGTTCACATTCTTGTGTTTTACAACTAGTTCTAGTTTTTTTTTCCTTTTAAATTTCTAGTAATATTATGCAAATACAAAATATATAAAACTGTCAAACAGGTCTTCCAACTTTGAGGGGCTATAACTCAAAATTCAGTAGATAAGTTTGTCATTTAATTTTCACTTTACCTCCAAAAGACGAGGTTTACCTCTGTATCTCGAAGTTTTTTCAACAGGCCGCTGTTAGTTGAAACTTTGTTAGCTGATATATTTGTAACAGATTCTGTTAATGTTCAGGTGTCTTTTTCCTATCAAACTAAATTTATTATTGACGTTTGACAGTCAAGTCTTGATATCTCAAGTCTATACTATACTAATATAGTTAATCTTAACTTTGGTGTGGCGGTAGGAAGTAAATATGTCCAACGGTAAAGCGCCGCCCGATCGTCCAGGATTAGGATGCTTTTGCCGTCTTTCGCCGCGCCAAGTGCGCTTGCGCTTAGGCCGACCTGGCCAAGTTGTTTGCCACTCTCAAGGTTCCATAGCCATGTGCTTTCCCCATCACTTGCGGCCAGCAGATTGGCATCGGCTGAAGCCGCCAAATGCATCAACGGTCGAAGGCTGGGGCGAATGCGCAACAACTGGTTCTTGCGCGACGTGGACCATAACGACAGGTGTCCGGTGACTTCGCCTACCGCGAGGACACGGGTCGCGTGGCCGATGAAATGGGCGAACGCATGTCAGGTGGCCGCGCCGTGGTTTTATTTGCTGAAGGCACATCGGATGTGGGCCTTCATGTGCTTCCCTTCCGCTCCGCTTTGGTTGGCGCCACCCAAGCCGCCATGAAAAATGACGGTGTGAGCGAAATGTATATCCAGCCCATGACCATCGCCTACACGCACTTAAATGGCTTGCCCATTTCAGGTGCTGAGCGGTCAAAGATCGCATGGGTGGGGGATATGGGCATCGAAGACAATATTGGGGCGAGTTCTGCCAAAAGCGAATTTCTGGCAACCATGAGCCATGAGATCAGAACACCATTGAATGGCGTTTTGGGGCTTGCTCAATTGCTTCGGGAAAGTGGCCTGAACAATGCCCAGATGGAGCGTGTGAACGGTATCCTTTCTTCGGGTAGGGCGTTGATGGAGTTGCTCAACGATATTCTGGATATGAGCAAGATTGAAGCGGGACGAGTTGAGCTTGAAAGCAGGCAGTTTTACCCGTCTGATATCACCTATGACTTACAAAAGGTGGTCGGTTCTGCGCAAGACCCCCGACGAGATCGAGACCATGGCCGAGCTGCGCGACACGATCGATGACATCGACCGCGCATTGATCGCGCTGCATGTGGAAAGGGTGGGGTACATCGACCGTGCGCCGGTGCTCAAGGCGCCGGACGGCATCGCGGCACGCGCCCCCTCGCGGGTGGCGGATGTGCTCGCCAAGGTGCGGGCCGAGGCGGACCGAACGGGGTTTGACGCGGATCTGGCCGAGGCCATGTGGGCGCTGTTGATCGATGCCATGATCGCCCGCGAAGAGCAGGTAGTTGAAAAATAAATGTTTTTCATTCTTCCAGTAATTTTGAATCATTCGTTTGGAAAAGTTCAAGCATCGTAGGTGGTAATCGTAGTGCAAGCTAATTTTATTTATTATAAAATTCAAGCTGTGCTGCAGGCAAATAGATATGATGATTGTTTTTGTCTCAGAAAGTGGCTGGCCCCTTTCGTAAGTTGAAAATACCTCATTTTTTCTGATTTTTAAGAATTACTCCCCCCCCCCAAACACCCCAAAGAGAGCGAATCCGTTCCGGTTATGTCAATCATGTGGATGCGTTCGTCCACGAGCTGCCCGACGACCTCAAGGCGCGCTACGGCTCGCTGGGCGTCACCCGAGCGGATTGATCCCGCTCGCGCCGGACGCCAAGGTGGAGGCATGAACCAACGCCGCATCGGCCCCTACGTGCTCGAGCGCAAGCTGGGCGCCGGAGCCATGGGTGCGGTGTGGGTCGCGCGCCACCCGGAGCTGGGCGCCGAGTACGCGATCAAGATCCTGCACCCGGAGCTGTGCGAGGAGCGCGACGCCAAGCGCTTCGAGCGCGAGCTCGAGTCATTCATCGGCTGGGCACGGCGCTCGACCGGAATCTGCACCTGCACGTCGCGGCACTCGATGGTGCGTTCGTGCGTTCGGCGGGGAGGCGTCGATTCGAAGCAGTCGACGCTGGACCGAGCGTGCAGGAGCTCGGGCAGATCGCGTCGGGCGTCGCTCAGGCGTTTGGATCGCCCGGTCGGCAGTCGACGCGCTCGGGTTCGGGCGCGCGGCGGGTCCATCGATCGGAGCGTCCGCTGAAGCGCTCGAGCCCTACAGGCGGGCAGCGGAGGAGTGTCGAGATCGGCAGCAAGTGGGATCGCTGTCATGCAGCGGATAAACGTACTGATCGTGCGCCCCAGTTTCCTTTTGTTCTTCCTGGGTACACCCATTGCGATAGCTGCCACCTTGATGCTGGGTTGGAGTGACTTACCGAGTAGCCGTGGGTGGTTAGTGGGCAGTCTTGTTATCTACACGGTAGCTTGTCTGGCCAGCACTATCGCCTTCAATGTCCCGCTTAACGATGAACTGGATGCGGTGGATAAGGCGTCGAAAGAAGGCGAAGCCGTATGGGCGAGGTACTGGATCGCGTTCCGCAATGATGACGCCGGTTACGAGGTGGCTCTTTTTGGACGGAACATCTCTGATGAGGACAACATCAAGGGATTCATCGACTTCAACAACAACACGGGGTTTGTTAACGAACCGCGGATTTATGGAGTTGACTTCCGATATAACTTCTTTCATTGATGAGTTTGTTGGCACATAAAGAAACGCGGGCCCTGGCCCGCGTTTTTGTTTTCTTGCTGGCGGTGCCGGCGTGGTTTGTCTCGGCCAGTGAACCGGTGGACCTGGTTGTTTATGGGTCCTGTGTCCGTTTTCTGTAACTCGGAGGAACAAGCCTTGTCGCACATTGTTTCGATTCAGACAGAAGTCCGTGATCCCGTCGCCATTCGGTCGGCGTGTGATCGACTCAAACTGCCGGAGCCAGCCTTCGGCGAAGTGAAGCTGTTCAACAGCTCGGAAACAGGCTGGGCAGTGCAGTTGCCGGAGTGGCGGTATCCGGTTGTGGCCGATGTCAACACCGGCAAGCTCGCCTATGACAACTACAACGGTCGCTGGGGTGAGCAAAGGCAGCTCGATCGTATCCGGTTTCGTTGCACCAGCTTCCTGTTTTTCAGGAATACGAGGTTATCTACGATGATCTCAGTGAGAGTGAGCGGGCTTCAGCTGAGGTGATCTCGCTACCCATGCATACGGAGCTTACTCGCGAGCAGCAAACCTATATTGCGAAAACCATCCTCACCTATATTGCAAAACAGACCGAACCGTCGGTAATCGGATAATATTTATGGCAGAGAAAATTGGCATCGCTCAGGTGGGCGTTGGGTATTGGGGCAAAAACCTTCTGCGCAACTTTGCAGCCGATCAGCATGGAGTACCGGGCAGAAGGTACCGAGGAAATAGCCGCCACGGTGCCCTTCCCCGTTGGCCCTACCCTGCGCGATGAATATGCTAGCGTCGAGGCAACGACCCGTCTGTTTCGCATGGAAACCCAGATTTTTGCCTACGAGGACCAGAGCTTCATCGAAGACCTCCACTTTACGGATCCAAGTTTCTTCGATGTCTTCAGCTTTGAACTGATCCAAGGCGACCCGGCAACTGCCTTAAACGCACGCAACAGCATCATCCTCACCGAGGCAACCGGTCGGCCGGCGCGTAAACCTGGCCGGGAACGTATCGTGCGTCCAGCGCCCAGGGTTCGGTTGGCAAACGAGTGAGTTTTCCGTCGATCATCAAAAAACACTTGCGAATGTAAGGCGGATACACCTTTCTGGCATCCGCCGGATCCGTGCCCGTGAACTTGTCGATTCGCATGCACGGCTGCGCCCAATGCGCCAGCGACTCTTTGTTTGTCGGGTTGGTTGCCGTCAACAGAAACGTCACCTCATCGGTTCCGGCCTCGATCACATGCGTCACGATGGCGCCCACAGGCATTAACAAGAAGTTGTTCCTCATGATCCTCCCGATAAGATTTGTGTATTTGCATTCTTTTTGAGTGATATCATCTCTTGAGTCCTCATTTTTGCATGTCCACTATCATAGGAGTTGAATTTGATGGGTACTCGAAAGAAATTTAATATCTCACTATCATAACAATGCACCGATATCTTTCCAATAATGTTACCACTAGCATTTGTTTTAATGATCAAATAGTTTTCTTTGTCAGTATTAAAGGATACAATAATACTATCAGGTATGCACACCTCATTCTTAAACATTTGGGATACAATTCAAGCTTTAATGTAAAGAGCGAGGTGTTGACGAGGGAGAAAACTTCCTCATATGCGTAATAAAAATACACAAATATAGAAGTTCGTCACGAAAGTAAATTCGTGACGAACTTCTAGTAATGTTTATTACTAAGAAAAACGTTCGTGCAAAAAATAAGAAAAATCTAGTTGCATTTTTAAGTAACCAAAAATCGGAGGGCAACTAGGCCTCCTCCCCCACCCCCTTTTTTATCAAAATCGTCCTATCAAAACTATGGAATAAAACATAAATTTTTGTGATGTATATAGTTTTATATACACGTTCGCTTTTTTAGAGTGCCGGCTACTATTGGCACGTGTCAAGGATAGTTTTAGCTGATTGGCTATTTCAGATTCTCTGTTCAACAGCATCTTAACCCAATTTTGAGGCATCAAATTATCAAAAATGACACCTTGCTGTGATGCAATTTTTTTTAACTTAGAACAGACGCTAAAACTCGAAATTTCCCTTCGAAAGATCCCTGCTTGGATAGCGCCTGACTATGGACTACTGGCTCGGTTTTTTTTTTGTTTTTTTTTCCAGGGGTGATCGTATCGACCCAGTCGTCCTAGAATGTCGCGGGAGGGCTCACTCTAACGGAAATTAAAAGTTCTAGTGCCCCCAAAATTTTCCCCCAAAAGTAACAGGATCAATATTCTGAGATAGCCATTTTATTCACCATAGTGAAAAAACCCAATAACTATGTCTTTGGGGACGACTTACTACCCCGCAGTATCCCTGGGAGGGGTTACAAGTTACAAACTTTGACCTGTGTTTACATATAGTAATGGTTACTGGGTATTCAATGGTTACCAAATGTAAAAAGAAAAAAAGACAAAAAGTTTTATCAACACAATATTGACCCTCAATTAAAAATAAAATTAGAAAGAGACATCAAAGAGAAAAATAATCTCCCTTCAGATTTTAAACTTCAATTTAATGGTTTACGAAATTAAGATATTACTGAATTTGGAATTTGTGTTTAATCAAAACAGATTTCAAGTGCTGGAGAATCAAAACAGATTTCAAGTGCTGGAGATTTTAATGAAATGTAGGATAAAGTAAAAAGTTATTTGAGTAGAAAAGCGCGAAAGAGGGCGATGGGCGAATCAACTCCGACGTGCGGATCGGCGGTACGCCATTTCGATTCGGCGATTGGGTTTACTGCGATGAAGACGGGGTTCTGGTTTCGCCGGTGAGAATCGAATAACAGGTTGCCAGTGTGTCGCTGATAGTCATGGAGTCAGGTAAGATTTGGCTCCGTGACTATCTCAATCCCTGATTTCTCGAGCACCCGCGTCGTTGTCGCGGGTGATGTGATGCTGGATCGCTACCTGTTTGGTTCGACCGGCCGAATCTCTGGTAACAAAAATATATCGAGTCATGTATTAATTATCGAAACCAATCAACGAGCCAAGTGCTGGGCGGCATACAGTACTTGCCGTCCGAGTACGCGGGTTTAACGGTCTTTCCGTATCCTATGGATAATCATTTAACGCGTGCGTTAAACCGCGAAGGTTCAATGCATGTTGCGGGCTTGCCAAACCCGCAGGTTCGAGAAATGTCGAGCTGAAGCATGACAACCCCTCAAGTGCGCTAAACGAGTCTCCACGGCCCTGCTACGCGAAATTGCGCCCAGTAGGCTCCCAGTCCTGAATCGTCAGGCCGAGCGCCTCAAAGGTCCGTTCTGCACCGCTGTCGGTGGTTTCATCGGCGTTGTTGGCGATGAAATCCCTGATTTCCTGCAGCTCACGCAGGATATCCGGATTCTGCAGATCGGCATCCGTGAAGCGGATGACCAGCGTGTCATCGCCGATACCGCCGTCATAGCGCTCGCCCGCGCCGCCTTGGCCGACCGTAAAGACACCACGGTCATCGCCAGCTTCGCCGAAGACCTGGTCTTCGCCCGCGCCGCCGTCGAGTGGGAGGCGCCCTGGGTCGATGCTCGGGGAGATATTGGTCCGACCGTTCGCTCAAACGCTGTCATAACCAAGGAAGCTATAAAGAAATACTATTCAAGCCTATGAAAAACCGTAACTTTATTAAAAAGTCTCCCCAAAAAACGAAAGGATCGATAAGAAAAACAGGCATTGCGGCCGAGCGCCTTGTCTTTTCCTTTCAACACTTTGATGCTTCAGATAGCGACCTTTGCCCACAGACATTTGATCCTCAGTATACACAGTGTCTAATGGAACGCCTACAAGGCGTTGCACCGGGTGATTGCCAACGCGCATTTCACCGGTAACCCGATTACGCTTGAGTTTGCGAAAGAAGCATTAAGCGACCTGCTGGCACTGCAGGATCGCCTGATCACCATGGACAGCATTCAGAAGACGGTGGCCGAGTACTACAAGATCCGCGTGGCGGACCTCCTGTCCAAGCGCCGTAATCGGTCGATCGCCCGACCGCGACAGGTGGCCATGGCGCTGTCAAAAGAACTGACCAATCATTCGTTGCCCGAGATCGGTGATGCCTTCGGCGGGCGCGTCTATGTGTCCCATTTCGAGTGATCTCAGTTTGGTGTCAGTCTCGTTATAGTGATAACTGAAATCTCATGTAATCTTGGACTTGTTTTTGATTAAGGTTGCAAACAATGTCATCACTTACCTTCCATCAGGCAGTTTAAAGGTGACCTTTTTCAGGTACCCAGATTTAACTCTGCTGCTTTCTCTAAACTTGTACAATGAATTGAATGAGTGCTCGCGGGCCTCTTCGCACAGGACATGGCCTAATGTGGGAAGCGTTTTCACCACAGAAATAGAAGGGTGAGACCGGCGCTGCCGTTCTGGCTGCTTCCAAGCTCGATCCGCAGTCCGTGGAAACCCTCGTTGCCGCACCCGCTGCCGTGATCGAGGATGCGCACCTGGGCATCGACAACACGGCCCTGTTCCACCTTCTCAACGCAGCACGTCAGGCGGGCAAGACGGTGCTCATCACCAGCCGCACCTGGCCTGCCAGCTGGAAAATTTCCCTTCCCGATCTGCAGTCCCGTCTGCGCGCGGCCACTCCTGTCGAAATTCTGGAGCCGGATGATGATCTCCTTCGCCCTGAAACGTGCTCCAGAAAACAAGGCACAAGGCAAATCAAAACAAACACCGATAGCGAAGACATAAAAATGAAAACTTACGGGAAGAATAAGCCTGAAAATATTTGTATCAAGTTATATTGTGTAGGACTGCACATAAAATCAAAGTCAATCAACTTTTTGGGAAGCATGCAGGCCTTTAGGCCGGACGAGCCGACCAATGGGAACGGAAGTAGCAATCTTTTATATACTGTCGACAACGACAAGTGAAATAAACTTGAGAACTTCCTAAAAAATACAGCTCTCTCACACCTTAGCATCCGTATTGCACGCTTGTTCTAAATGTATTCTGCAAAATAAAGGGATGTTAGGGGGTAATTTCGTCTCCCCCTATAAATATTAAAGGTCTCTCACAGAAAGTTTGAAAACTCGGTCCTTAAAATGTGCTTTTTAAGCTTTTGGGTAACCCGCTTTCCCAACAAAAGGATAAAATATCCCAAACTCTCACCCACCAACCGCTTTTTTTTGCGAATGAGAATCCTTTTGAACGTACACATTTAGGAGTGAAATAAGGGCTCTGAAGTGTATGTGTGTTTAATCATGAATATATCTTATCTTAATAAATGAACAATTAATAAGCATTTCAAAGTCTACAACATTTGAAATCATCCGAGGCACCTTAAGCATAGGTTGATTTTTTAAATTTTATTGAATAGGCCTACGGCTTCCAAAACTGTTCGAGAAATTTTCCACCTTTAACTGCATTCGATGTTAATCCAAAAAGGAAGAAGAAGAAATCTGCTAAAATTTTTAAAATATTAAATATTTCAGGTTTTTAAATCTTACAGCGAGAAGTGTGGAATATCGCCACCGTTGCATCCGAGACGCGTGAAGATCGGAACTATCTGATTGCGAAAACTAATGGGCAGCGGCGATGCGAATCCGCTGACGACGACCGGCACCTGATGTGTTGCCTGATCACGCCACGACGCCGTCACCGTTACTTCTCCGTCCGTCAGCGGAGTGACAAGGCCGGAGCTGTCTACAGCAACGATCCCCTCCGGTGTTGACGACCAGACAACGTCACGCGTGACATCCGTCTCTGTCCCCGCGGAGTTTTTGGCAGTCACATACAGCTGCTGTCTGGTTAAAAAAAAAACTTGTTGTTTATTTAATTACTGAGAGGCGGGACCAACACTCAGGTAAAAACATTGATATGTTGCTGTTTTGGTATAGCCAAATATAGCCAGTAGTTTATTTTTCTTTGTCCTGCAAAATTTCGAATTTTGGCTTTCGTGATATTCATTTGTGTAATCAAATTTGATCTTACTTTATTCGATTTTCGAAAAAATAGCAAATACTCTTACAGTTTTCGTCATTAAACTTTCTCAAAACCTTGGGTTAATACGATTAAAGAAAAAAACTGCTCTCTCGCGCGTTACATGGGGGTCCATCTGGTGGCATTCACGGTTGCGGACGGGGAGGCGGAGGGACGCCGGCTGGCGGAGGCCGGCTTCGATATTCTCCCCACCGTCAATCTGCGACGAACGGTAGAAGCGGCCGACGGAAGCGAAACTGAGGTTGCCTTCACCGTGATCCGTCCGCGGCTCGGCTCGATCCCCGAGGGGCGCCTGCAGACACTCAGCCATCATACGCCGGAGCATATGTGGCAAGAGCGATACATCGCCCGCGACAATGGCATCGAGGCTCGGACGCACGGCACAAACAAATTCAAACAAACACTGGCGTCGATTGCCCAAGAGCTTGAGGCAAGTCGTCTCGAAGCAGAATCAGAGAAAGCTCCGGCAAACGCATTTCCCGCTGCCGATATGCATTTGCTGGCAATTCTGAACCACGCACTGGGTAACCGTGATGAAGCGCAGGAATGCTATCTGGCAGCAATAGAACAGTACGAAACCATATTCATTGAGTCTGAGGATCCTACTTATCAGATTCCAGCTGCTCTGTGCCGAGCGGACTACGGCGAATCGCCTCGACGGCGTTGCGCGCACCGATGCCGCGCGGCTCCAGACTGCGCAGCACATCGAGCGCGCGTGCCAGCATCGGCGCCCCGCCCACCAGGCCCGCGTCCCGGGCCAGGCCCAGCAGCACCTCGTCGTCGGTGCCGAGGAATCCCGACGGGTCGATGCAGCCGACCAGGAAGCGCACCCAGTCGAGGGTGAGCTCGTCGACGTCGAGCATCGCCAGTTGCTCGGCGAGTCGGTCGGATAGGCTCGGCTCACGGCCGGGCTGGTTCTGCAGCATCGCGTTTTGATTATATTTTGGCAATGTTCCATCTGAACGCTTGCTCAGCCTTCTGAAATTAATCAAAACAAAGATCCAAAATAGTCTTGAGAGTTTCCTTAGTCTCACTTGTTTAAGTCAATTACCGGGTGAAAAACAAAGATAAAGTTCCATCAACTGTTAACATGCCAAAAACTTATGCACGGTTTCAAGTTGATGGCAGACACTACTCCCGACCGAGTGCTAGAGATGAAACTTATTTCAACCTTTCCTTGTATTCATGGTGGTGTCAAAAACGTTATCACTGGATCGCATTGGCGGCGGCATCCTCGCCGGGTGCGGTCTCGATCACCTTGTAACCGGCAAAAACACCACTGCCTATCAGGCGTGGCGTCGACAGGATGGTTTCTTCATCCAGGATCGCGCAGTCGCTCTTGAAATGCAGCACACCCGCCGGCGTATCGGCGATGCGCAAACTGTGTCCCCAATCAGCCAGCAGTTTGGCGAGCATTTCCGCGCCGGCGCGGGAGCTGCGCTCCGACAGCCCGATGATCACTTCCGTTTCCGTGGTCAGGATATCCCCGCCATCTGCTTTTGTTTGGCCCTAGACGGTTGGCCGACAAAGTCAATCTTCGGTAATCTGTCATCCTTCATCAACTGAACGTGCCATAGCCATCTCAACCTTTCTTTCATTAAAACCTGGAAAGCGGAATTGAACCACATTTTTCGTACAATCCATTTTTTTATACAATCCTGAAAAAGGCTTATGCCAGCTTTGCCTCACACTCAGACTACCTTTATTGGCTTTGTCTCCAATTGGTCAATGACTTGATGGTAACTTGATTTGAATTCAAAATCGACAGGATATGCTCAAAAATATGTGGGACAACAGTATGTAACGCAACTGTGACCACGGCTGGAGGCTCATAGGGGACCGGTTTGAGACTGATTGGAAACCAGTCTCACTCATCTGGATGCTTTGTGAGCGGTGCCCCACTCTACCTCAACGCCAATATCACAAAGCTGTTGCTTGCACAGTCAGTTAGCAATTCTAGTCTCAAAACAGTTGCCCCGTGGGTGTTGGGCCTTACAGTTCTTTACCTCGGACTGTTTGATAAGAGTTGTAAACATTCTACAACTTAGGAAGCTTTCATTTGAGAACAAAAGACTAAAAGATTCAGGATGCATAAAAACGGGGCTTTAAATTTCGTCTTTCTAATCTGCTTGAAAATGACAGTTCACAAGATTCTTGGCTAGGTGGACCTTTTCTGAAAGCAAAATTGGAACTAATTTGTTTGTATTGGTTGATGATGCCAAAAAATCAAACCAAATTGTTTTTTTATGTCTCTGATAGGCTAGGCTTGAAACTTACAGGGTTTGTGGGCAGGGCTAGATAGACTCCAATGGAAATAATGACATTTTGAAGATTGGTTTTTCTGACAATTTCGGTTTTTATTTTAATATTTTAGGATGAATAGAAGAGGAAATACTAACGAAGAGCTCCAAACTGACAGGACTAGCCCATTATAAAAGTTCACCAAAATATTGAGGTAGACATCAACCATATAATATACAGACATGACGGGAGTAGAAAGAGAAGAATAGACTCTTCCTTATAAAATTGTGAATTCTGTAATTTTAGAAAAATATATTGAAATTTAAAAAGTGATTTTGATTAGTAAATTTTCAGTGTTAATGTTTATGCTTAGTTAGAGAACGACCGTGTTTCCTGCAGCAAGAAGTGGAGCCATCTTCCACGCCAACATCATCAAGGGATAATTCCATGGAACAATCAAACCACAAACGCTGAAACGTTAAGATATCATGGTATGTTCGTGATTTATAGATGTTATGTTATCAAAAAGATTTAGCAAACCAAACTGCAAAATGCTGTCAAAACTAGGTCTCAAAAGAACAGTTACATATATATATTTACAAATTACAAGATACAGTAAGATGTCGCACAAAAAGGGTGCTAAACGTTTGATAAGTGGATTTTTGAACTATTGGTAAAAAAATGGATATCTCACAGTTTCAGTTGAATGTGTTTTGGGAAAAGAGGATGTCAGGGAGGGGGCTAGTTGCTCTCCATTATATTTGACTCTTGAAAGAGAACTAGAACTAAACATTTCAGATTAAATGAGCCTCTTCTAAAGTTCACACGACCACCCCCTTCCATAAAAGCATTATGTGCCCCCCTGGAGCATAAATTACAACTCTTAATCGAGATTCTGGGGATTTGTCCACCCCAAAGGCCTTATTATATAATCTTTGGTGAACATACAGAGGTGGATTCCACCGTAATCGAAGGTCTGGTTGATCCGATTACCCACATGATCCGCAATGCTATTGATCATGGTGTTGAATCTCCTGAAAAAAGACGTGAACTTGGCAAACCGGAAGCCGGTACAATCAAGCTGTCGGCAGCACACAGTTCCGGCCGTATCCTGATTGAGATCAAGGATGACGGTGCCGGTATCAACCGAGAACGGGTTCGCCAGAAAGCAGAGCAAAACGGAATTATCACCGCGGATGCCAATCTGTCTGATGCCGAGGGCGTGGCGCCGACGGTGGTGCGCCTGCCCGAGGCGGAACGCGCGCTGGTGGGAGCGGCAGTCGATCCGGGCGATGAGTCACTCCAGGCCTTCACGCGGGCGGGGGACGCCGCAGCCGACGCGATCGAGCCGATCTCCGACGTGCGCGGGGCCGCGGCCTACCGTCGGCTGTTGGCCCGCAACGTCATGCTCCGCTTCCATGCGCGTCTGCTCGGCTCGAGCGCGGAACGGGACGCAGAGGAGGCCGACTCTGTCCAGACCTCTGCGGAGGAGGACCGATGGGGGGAGAGGAAAGATTTAGATCAGGTACTCCCTTCCCTCTACACACAGCATCAGTAATCACTATTACATCCAAAAGCTTATTTTATTTCTTTAGAAAAGTAATAAAAGCAAATTATTTGCATGATATATTTGAATAAATTATTTGATTACAGTGAAAAGAACAATCAAAATGTGGATTGTCGAAAAATAACATTCAGAATCTTAAAATTGTAAATAATGAATTTATTATGCCCTATCGTGAAAGCACTAAGAGATGGCACACTCTGTCCCATCTGAAATTTGCATGAAATAAGGAAATGTGTAATGAAGTAAATTGGTCTTGTAAAACAAATTGAAGGAAAAGACTTATTAATAAATTTAGAGTGTCTTGCCAAGATCATATTGGGTAACCAGGACAAAACCACGAGCCAATAACTTTTTTCAACAATTAGAAGGTTCACTCATGCGCTGAGTGTGACATTCACTCACGCATGAGTGTAACGTCCGTACTCATGTACTCATGTACTCCTGAGTATGACGTTCACTCCTATACAACCTAGTCAATTTCAATATGTGTCTCATGTGGGACGAGAAACTCCATGAAGGGGCGCAGGACTTTCTAGAATTATTTAAAAAAAAAATAAATAGGAAAAAGTTTTTTCAGCTGAACGTAAGGAGCAGCATTAAAACTTAAAACGAATAGAAATTATGACACATATGAGGTATTCATCTCCTCCTAAATACCTCGCTCTTTACGCTAAAGTACTTTAGTAATTTCAACAATTTGTTCTACGGCCTTTGTGATTTTGGGGTCATTCTTAAAGAATTGGGACAAAATTTAAGCCTTAGTGTAAAGAGCAAGGCGGCAGGGATTTAACAGATCGTCCGCATAACAAAGCACCGATGTATCCATCTCTTTTGAAATACAACTAATATGGAAGGCCGATCTGCGCAGGAAGAGACGTGTTGTTGCAGTAAATCAGTGATGTGATGGCTCCTTACTTGATTCTGACAAATATAGGGAGTTCAGTATCTGAAAGTAAATTTCCCAACTTCAAACGAACTTTTAGGTGCCTATACATATATTATAATGGGAAAAATACATCAAGACTAACACGACGGCTATGCAACTCCAACATGGCCTTATCGTTGAGGATTTATCACTACAAGGAATTTGAATTGATGACTCTTCGGTTGGGCTATTATTTATTTCAAAGGAGGAGTTCACTAGAGATGATCCATTCTGCTGTTTTTCTTCAGTATTCACAACTATTTTACTTTTGGATCTGAAAGGCTGTTTCAATACCTTTGTTGATGACTGATCAGTGTCATCATCGACCCATTGATCTTCACTCTCATCTTCGCCGCTGAAAATAACAAAATCATTTACCTGGTAGTGACCGCTATTTGGCAGCGGATGTATTCTCGACTACGGGAATCAGATGAGGGATATGTTCCTGTAACGCCTGCTGTCCATAACTGTCGAATGCGGGCGGATAATAAATCGCCTCTGTTTCGCTCAAGGGACAGAAACAGGTATCAAGATGGTAGTAAAACTCATCGACCAGCTGCAGGGGAATTACCCGACACTTCATCTCGGCAGCCACCCACTGCAGGGCTTTTACATCACTGCGAATCAGGTAACCCGCAAACAGGGTGTCGCCACAGAACAGAGCGTCCCCTGCTCCTTCGAAGAAAAACTCTTCGGTATAACAATGATTTTACAGTTATTGACTGTTGATGAAATGATGATTTGCTGTCCAACCACTGAGTATCATTTCCTATGTTGTACTGCAGAAATCAGATAGAAAAAAGGTAAAGGTATATTATAGCCTAAGGCCAAAATTATAGGACAGAATAATACCAATAAATCCTCTATTCAAGGCTCTTTTGAAATTAGTCTTTTAGCAAACAATTCTGTTCCCATCATCATAATAAAAACTATTAGCTAACAGTTAGTTGGTGGAAAAAGCCTCAAGTTGCATGGAGGATAGATTTCCCAAAAAGTATTACTTGAAGGGCTCTTGGAGCAGCAAAACCTGCTTCTTTTACTCTTCGCTGAACCACAGAGCAGGTGACGTGGCTGGAGATCAAAGAGTATAAGATAAATTTATTCGTCACCCCTCAGTGTGAGTTAGGCTGTACATTCTTTGGTTTGTCCTACACAAAGTCAATTTACTGAACAAAGGGTTTCATGCAGTCGAAATACGTATTCAGAGACTCTGTGGCAGAGACACAGTTAGGCATCGTGGCAGAGCCAGTTAAGTTGTTTGTTAGTTAGTTAGTTAGTGAGCTTGTTAGTTAGGATGCAAGCATAGCTTGTATTTTAGATAGCTAGATAGATAGACAGTTAGTTAATTATTTAGATAGCAAGTTGATTTTTTTGGTTAAATAGTTGGTTAGTTAGTTAGTAAGATACTTAGTTAGTTGGTTAGTTAGTTATTTAGTTACTTAGTTAGTTAGTTCGTTAGGTAGTTGATTAGTTAGTTAGTTAGATAGTTAGCTAGTAGCTTTGTTAGCGTACTAGTTAATTAGATAGTTAGCAAGTTGGTGACATTATACTCAAATAGGACCTAGTACAATTCTCAATACGAAATTAACAAGTAGACTCTAAATCCTCTCTCTGAAAAAACTTTCCATCGCTGATAAATTGTACTTATTTTATTTCAAAAATATACACTTCTCCCCAACTGTAATTTTAAAGCGATTTGTAGAGTCGCAGCTGATTCTGAAATAACAAGTGGTTATACGATTACTATCTGCAATCTATCAACCTTAAGCTTTTAATGATGATTCCCGTTAAATGTCTAAGCCAAGGTAGATTTTCTTTCTAGTGACAAAAAGTCAAACTTTGGCGTAAAAAGAGTGGGGCGAGGAAAGGGAAACGCCCCTCATATACAGAATAATTTATGTTTGTTTCAAGTTCTAATGTTGCTCTTCACTTTCAGTTGAAAAAATCTGTTTTTTTAGATCAGATTTATGACCTTTTTTCAAATCATACCGGGAAATTCCTCCCCCCCTCCTCCTCCCATGAAAAACTTCCCATAGAAAATATCCAAAAGAAGTCTCCCCTTCGTGAATCCCCCTGCAGGACCCCCCCCCAGAAAAATGGCTCTATGGATTATATCTTTAACATTGATATTTCACTCTAAATTAAGATAAATATAATTACAATTCTGCAATGTTACAAGTAAAATTTTGATTGAGAAAAAGCTGCTATTTCAAATGGCAGAAAAACAGACATTCTAGATTAGGTAGGGAAAAGCCCAAGAGGGTCAGATGTGAATAAAAAAAAACCCACTGAGTTTTTTCATGTTAATTTTTTTTCAACCATGGTTTCTGTTCAATGCCAAAAATTATCTATTTTTAAACAAAGTTGTTATAAACCATATGCTCGACCAGCACCACCGCGTCGCGCAGTTGCAGGCGGTCCATCACCGGGCCGTTCGCGCCGGCGTCCAGCTCGATCACCAGGCGCGTCGCCGACGCATCGAACGGCAGGTTGATCCGGCAGGTCGGCTCGTCGCTGGTTATCCGACACGCTTGCGTCGCATCGCCGGCCGTGACGCGCACGGTAAAGTCGGCCCATTGCACCGGCTCGGCGGAATCCGCGTCGAGCGACGCCATCGCGCCGAATCGCGTTGCACCCGCAGGCAGATCGAAGCGCACCGTCCCCTCCCTGTTCACAATAAAGTACCTGAAGGTCTTCTCCTTTTTTCTGGTATAAAAAATAGCCTCGCTAAGTAGTTTCCCGACAGATAAAATTTGTGGATGACCTAATGGTTATTGAAACTGGCTTCCAAAATTTAGCAAGCAATCCTATGAGTATCGACAATGATATTGCAGATGACACTGTGGACTTAGATATGAGAGTAAACCCCTTTAAATCTATGATAATGCCAATATGTTCCCTTGAAACCTCATCCAGTTTCCTCAACCCTATCCCCCCTGATGTCATCTTCCAGGAAGGTCTGTTCGAACGCCTGGGCCTGAATGATCCATTTATCCTGCAGGCGCAGCTCGCCTTCGACACCGACCTTGCGCACACCCAGTTCGAACACCGACTGGTTGCCCACACCAAAGTTACTCTCCTGTTCACGCAGGTAGGCACGGCCGGCCAGGTGTTCGCCGTTATGTTTAAACTCCAGCAGATAGGCATCGCTCTGGCCGCTGCTGTCGGTATCGCTCTGCGCAACTTCCACGGTCACGGTATTGGTGGCACTGAAATTCCAGGTGAGCCTGCTGATGAGCTGATTGAAACATGACCTCTGCTACTGCGGATCGCCTGCCTGATGCATCAGAGCCAAGTGCACGCCTCCGTAACATCGACAGAACGAATGCAGTTCCCAGAGGTCGCCTTTACATAACTCGACTACCTTGACGGAGGAAGTTGAACCAAGACCGGACAGACACACCCAAGCAGAGACCATCCAACGTTCTGGCACCAGGGAACAACAAAGCGAAGCTGCAGCTTCGCCAAGTTATCGTTGCCACGCCGTCCTAAAGAATATGGCCTGGTTTCCCTTTTAGATTTTCATGACCCCATGTATGGAACTCCATTCCAGAAAGTATTCGGGTGGTTGAGCACCTCGGCTTATTTAAAAGTAATTTGAAAAATGTTTATTAGGAAAAGGTTCGTAGTTTTATATATTTATTATTATTTTTATTGCTCCTATTATTATTATTATTATTATTATTATTATTATGGTAGAATGGTTTATGAGATATTGGTTATAGTTTTATTTTAGTTACGTAATTTATTTATTTTTTATCTGTTTTAATTTGGTTCTGTTCATTAGCGCCGGCCGCGCCACCTACCAGGCCCTGGGCGGACGCGGCGTGCCAGTGATCGACATGCGCGGGCAGGTCATCCACGGCTACGACGTGCGCGCCATCCGCGCGGCCTACTGAGCCTCAGGCACCTTCACGCCGCCACTGCCGCGGGCTGATGCCGAACCAGCGGCGGAAGGCCCGCGAGAACGCGCTGGTTTCCGAATAGCCGAGCAACAGGGCCAGCTGCGAGATCGGCAGCTGCGGCTCACGCAGGTAGCGGTTGGCCAGTTCGCGGCGCACGTTGTATAATTAATTTTTTTATTTATTTCTGAACGTTTTTGTATTAATACATGCTTTGATTTTGGTCCACCACCCATAAATATTTAAAACGAAATTTGCACATTAATATTTTTTTTTACTAAATGGCTTTCTCATAGTTTTGATCGGACGATTTTGAAAAAAAGGGGCGAGGGAGGAGGCCTAGTTGCACTCTGATTTTTGGTTACTTAAAAATACAACTAGAACTTTTTGTTTTTTTTACGAACTATTTTATTAGTAAAAAATATACGTAATTTACGAATTAACTCTTTTAGATCAGCTTAGCGATCAGTTCCAGCAAATATTTCAGTAGTTGAAAAATAAAAGATTTGGGCTTGCCCAAATCTTTTTGTTAATATGTAACAAAAAGGTTAATATGTACATTAACTATATGTATAGCTTTTACGAATGTTGAAAGCTTACCCAGACAATAGAAAAATTAATGGATGATCAAACAGAAGATGATCATTTTCTGCCGTTCCGGATATACCAAAAAATAATATTTAGTGAGCATAACGAGATTACGTAGTATTTAGATTTTGCAACTAGGCGCGAAGAACTGGCGCGGTTCCAGTCCGATCACCCTTGTGGGTCCTGCGGCGGGTTCCGGCTCAAATCTCAAGCCATGGCGGTCAAGATTGACGGAAAACATATCGGTGAGATTTCCGAGATGTCGATCCGCCATGCGCGAGACTGGTTCGATGAACTGGGCGCCATGCTTTCCGACAAGCAGAAAGAGATTGCGGTCCGGATTCTCAAGGAGATCCGCGAGCGCCTGAAATTCCTGGTTGATGTCGGTCTCGACTATCTGACCCTGTCGCGCAAGTCGGCTTCTTCAACACCTTATTACTATTGAAGTTATTGCCAACAGACAACACGGCTTTCTCCCAGGACGATCTAAAGAAACTAGCCTTCTAGACACTTACGAATGGGTTACCGAGCTACTGGACAAAGGCCTTCCTGTTGATTTGAATCTTTAAGACTTCCCAAATAATCGGCTTCGTTCAAAGTTCATAGCAGTAGAAATCCGCCAAGAGTTAGTAGACTGACTTATTGGCTTCCTGGCTGGTAGATATCAGACTGTACGGCTCTTCACAACAAATAACAACTTCTCCGCGAGCGCTACGGCGAGCGCCACATGCGCGCCCGAATGCTCGAAGCGCGCTTGCAGGCGTTGATCGCCCAGCAAGCGCGCTTCTGTCCGATTCGGGCTCCGCGAAGCCCTCTCTACTAGCGTCTAGCGGTCGGAGAGGCCGACGTAGTCGCGGCTGCCCTGGCCCAGGTAGACCTGGCGGGGGCGGGCGATGCGCTGCTCGTCGTCGGTCAGCATCTCCTGCCACTGTGCGAGCCAGCCGGCGCAGCGACCGAGCGCGAACAGCACCGGGTACATGTTACTGGCAAGTATATGTGAGGTGCCATGTTGTAGCCAAGTTCGGTGCATACAACTGCGAGATCTGGACTACCCAGGAGGCTGCCAATGTGCGAAACCTCGTTTCAGAGCGGCTATTACTCGCCGGGTTGCAGCGTGCGCTTGGATTCGAGATAGATCGTATGTTGGTCGTCGTGCAGTGGTGTGATGTTTGTGTACTGACGTGCTTTCGGCAGCCAGAGCGAATCTCACGGAGTCGGGGTCGTATGCGATAAAGGTTGAGCATATCAGTTCGCTACGTCCGTCACTTTACATTACACTGAATAGACTGAATAGAATTTCGTTAAAAGTGATTTCAACAAAATCGCTCATTTTATTTGCTATAAACAATGCCACAAGTCAAGACTACTTTATTTTCTCCTCTGATGTCAAAGTTAAACAGCAAAATAATAGGTACAGTGTTTGATTTTTTGATAAGAATCCTAATTAATTTAATAAATCAATTAAAATGTTATATGTGTTTTATTAATAAATTCTTCTTTACCATGAAAAAAAAAATCAAATTACAATGCTTCATTCTTCCACGTGATCGCCGGCCAGGGTACCGTGGGAATGGAGATCCTGCGTCAGCATCCGGGTCCGATCGACGCGATCTTCGTGCCCATCGGTGGCGGCGGCCTCATATCAGGCATTGGCGCCTACGTAAAAGCGCTCGAGCCGGCAACGAAGATTATCGGCGTCGAGGCGGATGACGCCGCAAGCATGCACGCAGCCCTCGCCGCGGGAAAGCGGGTCACCCTGCCCCGGCTCGGAATATTCGCCGACGGCGCCGCCGTGCGCCAGGTGGGCGAGGAGACGTTCCGCGTGTGTCACCATCTAAGATTTTGACAATATTATACACGTTCTGATAGTACTGGAACATATTTTCGTAATACCAGGTACGATTTTGATAATACCATGCTTAACTTTGTTAGTAGCTTATATGATTCAGGTTTAGACAATGCACCAACTTCAGGTTTTGATAATACAACATAGATTTTTCATAATATAAGGCAATATTTTTATGATGTAGTCCTATTGGTTTGATAGGATTAGATTAGATTTTGATAATACTACACAGTATTTTGGTAATGTCTGGTAATATTTTGCCGTCGACCTCGCACGGGGTGCCCACCCCGAACACCGGTGGCTGGTCGACCTCGAGGATCCCTCCCGAGCTGGAGACGACCTCCAGGATCTGGATCGGCGCGTGCAGGAAGACGGGCAGGTCGACGGGGCCGGCCGCGACCGACCGATGGACGAGCGTCCCGGTCCACGGGTTGGTCTGCAGGTAGCTCACGCAGGCGACCGCGCTCGCCTCCACGGTGTCCGCCGCCATGCCCCCGGTGTGGTTGCCGGCGAGCACGCAGTGGGCGGCCAGGACCGCGTTTTTTAGACGAAACCCCAGAAGGAATCCAGGGTGAAAAGGTAATTATCAGTTAGCGAATTAACCTGCTTAAATGCGTAACTAACTTACAAAGAAAAATGTCGCCGAAAAGAACTTTAAGCAGTACAGATACTTTAAAACCCAACCGAAACCATGTACCTACGAGACTAGAATTTTGGATTCCAAATAAAACCAAAAAATTTAGACTACTAAAATATAGACTACTCGAAAACTTAGCCTATTGAACCCCACAAGATAAAAAAACAACAAATAAAGGGTCGGGGAGGAAAGGAAAAAAAATGAAGTCATTAAGCGTTATGGAGCGAAAAAAATATACAAATGAAAAATGATATAACTACATTTATAATTAACACTGAGTGCATGAAAAAGCGTCACAATCCTACTAGCCCCCCCCCTCCCACGGCCTTTCTTCCCAAATACATCCGATACAAAATTTAAGATAGGCATTTTGTTAAAATAGTTCGAACACCATATAACAAAAACTCCAGGGGTCGACACAGCCTCCCAGTGTCCGGGGGTATACGTTGTAAGCTATGCCCTGGGCATTTCTAATAAAAAAATAACAATTGCCCCTTCCCCTTTAACTTTCATGAATTGGTACGCTTATCTTGATAGAGAATGGATTCTAACAAATGAAACTTCGTTAGTCAAGTTTTTACCTCAAGAAAATTAATGCGTATCTTATTGATTAAAAATTAAAATGTGAACTAGGCTTTGCATTAATGTCAGTTATATATGAAAAGAATATCTCGATTTCTTTTATGCTAAATGATGTGACTAAATAATCTTTTAAGTTATTCCAAGCTTAGCCAAAACAAAATTGTCTCAATATTGTAACAATCTTCGGCTATAGCATGTTTATGGGTGTATATGCACAAATTTTTAAAGGGAATTGGATAAGAGGATCTTACGGGGGGGGAGGGGGTATTTTATTTTGCAAACTAACTAGATTTTGTATTTTTAGTCTGTTAAAAAGCAATAGAAATTTATTATAAAAAATGGCCTCAAATTGGACTCTAAATAAACAAGGGGTAAAGCTTCAACGCAAGATAGAAGTAAAGAAGAAGTGACTTTTTAGGATAGGTCCTGGTTTTCAACGTACTATCTTCTTTAATGCTTTATCCCTAAGAATTCGATTGATCAAGTTTGTCTGTGATCTCTTCATCTTTTTAGCAGCTTTTTCTCAGGATTTTGAATTGCTTTGCAATTCTGACTAAATCTTTGTCTAACTAATTCAGTCTTTGCGTCTCTCTGGCTCTATTCGCCTCGATCTTTTCTGTTGTTATCACTTCTTTAATGCTTTATCCCTAAGAATTCGATTGATCAAGTTTGTCTATGATCTCTTCATCTTTTTAGCAGCTTTTTCTCAGGATTTTGAATTGCTTTGATGGCATTCGATCGCAGCCTCGAAGTCACCGAGCTGCTGCAGAACCTGCGCTCGCAGATGCCGTGACTCGGCGGCCTGAGTTCCGATCTCGAGTGCTCGCGTGGCACTGGCCAAGGACTCGTCCAAGTCGCCCGTGCGAAACAGGGCTGCGGCGAGACAGTGGTGAGCCGGTCCGAAGTCAGGTTTCAGCTCGATAGCCCGGCGGAAGGCAGAGACCGCTTCGGCTCGCTGAAGCGCGGCGTCGTGCGCGCAGCCCAAGGTGTAGACCGTAATCGCACTTTGGAGAGAGACAAAATCAAACATGGGGAAAAATACAGACACACTTAAACAAACACACACACACAAACACACACGCACACAGCCACACAAAGTGAAACGCACAGGCACTCTCACAAGCAGACAGACAGTAAACACCCAAAAGGAAAAAGAAACATATACAAACACACACCCAAACACACACACACACAAAGTCAAACAAACAAGCAAACACAGTAAGACAAACAGGCCTGGAGGGAAACAAAAACAAAGAAAGAAAACACATACACACGCACAAAAACAGCTGTCGTCATCGAGGAGGTCGATGGCCTGGCGGAGCGCTTCGCGCTGGAGGCAAACTATCCTAACCCGTTCAACCCATCCACGCTGATCCGCTATACGCTGCCGCAACGAGCGTTCGTACGCCTTTCGATCTACAACGTGCAGGGGGACCTCATCGAGGTGCTCGTTGAGGCGGAGCAGCCGGTTGGATGGCACGAGGTGCGGTTTGAGGCGGGGTCATTGCCCAGCGGCGTCTACTTCTACCGGTTAGAGGCAGACGCATTGCGCGCGGTGCGCAAGATGCTGTGACTCCACGATAGATTCGGTGCCGCTTTGGCGGTGGATTGACTGTGCTCGGCTCCGTGGATCGCCGCCAGTATCCAACACTCGTCTCGTGCACTTTGCCGGAGGTCAACGACACGCTGGCCGCCCGCAAAGTCCGTTGCGCCGAAAAGGCGTTCAATACGCGCGTCGAGCTCAGCACGTACGCTGCATCATCCTCTCTCCATCGCCATCCTTCCGAGATGCTGACAGCAAAGCACTTCCCTGTCACGATCTAGCGACGATGGTGTGAGCTTCCAGGATGGTCGTATTATTGTATCAACATCTTCCACATCATCAAGTTGATTATCTTCAGAAATACGAATTTCAAATTGAGGATGTTTTGAAAGATCAAGACACAAGTTGCAAGCTACTTCACTTTTATTTTCTAATGATAATGTTTTTGCTGCACTTGAACCAATCGTAATACCACTAAAACTACTTTGATCTTCTAAAATTGTAACTTCTGGGATAATAGCTTTGCATGAGACTGGTAATCTTAAATCTTTTCCACCTCGAAGTTGTAATAGTATAAAATCTGTGGATCCTGACATAACTAGGACTATACCAATATGAAGGCAACGCAAGAAAATGGTGCGTAACTACAAAATCAAGCAGAGACAAAAACTATTTTTGATCGGACTAAGAAATCGAATGCTGCTTGTATATCCACACAGCACAAATATACAGGATTTCCCAAATTTTCACCATTACTAACGGGGACGCTTCAGTAAGCGATGCGCAAATGCACAATTTAGATGCTTACGAAAACCAAACAGTCCATAATCTAGCGCGCATTTACGTATCATTTGGGGCAGGACAAGACTTGAAGCGCAGCCAGCCGGGTCAGGTGATTTTCATAATCTTCCGGCGGACGGTCGGTGCCGGACCGCAGGATCGCGGCCTTGACCCTGATCGCGCGCGCGGGATCGAGGCCCAGCCGCTTCAGCCCTTCGCCGGTGCACATCACTGCCGCCGCCGCGCCATCGGAAATCGGGGCGCACATCGGCAGGGTCAGCGGATAGGTGATCGGCGGCGCGGCCAGAACCTGATCGACGCTCATGGAATCGCGGTATTGTGCCAGTGGATTATGCGCGGAATGGGCGTGGAAGTCGTATGGGATGCCAGCGGTGTTCCTAGCGGCGTCTACCTTGCTCGCCTCCAAGCAGGCGGCCAAATCCACACGACCAAGATGACCTTGCTGAAATAGCGGGGCTGGCTGGGCTCAAAAGTACAGAAGTACCATTCCCGTTTACACACTGCGGGGATATGCAACCTCTAGAATGAACCACCGTTCAACAGACTGAACCGTGATTCATTCTAGTCTAGCATGTCTTCTACACCCGACCCGCTCCGCGCCCAGATCACACAAACCCGGCGTACGCAAATGATCGCGCCTGACTCGTAGTATCCACGAGTCCAGCCTTCGCGGAGCCCCTCCTGATACGCCGATCTATGTCGGATCGATCCGGACTCATAGTATTCGTTGACCATACCGTGTAGGACGTTGCCAACATACGGGTACTCGGCTTTGGGAGTACCGTCCGGATAGTAGACGCGTTCGATCCCCTCCTTCCTGCGGTTACGGAAAGGAGTTACGGAGTACGAGGCGAGTTTTCGTTTGCCGTTGGCCTCTTCGTAGTGAAGATCGAGAGCTTCCACTCTCTCTGCGGTTCTCGATGGGGCCGCCATACTCGTCCTCGCGCAGGTTGGTGTGCACCGTCAGGAACTGGTCGGGCAGGTAGCCGTTGGCGCCATGCACCTCGACGCCATCGAAGCCGATCTCCGCGGCACGCCTGGCGGCATGGCCGTAATCCTCGACCACCTGGGCCATCTCCTCGCGCGTGATCTCTCGCGGGGTCTGGAAACCGGTACCGGCGCCGCGATAACGCGGAATCTGCTCGCCCACGGGCGTGACCGAGGAGGCTGAGATCGAACCCTCGACACAGTGGGGTATATTTGTCCCACCTTGATTGAACTCCACCCTAAATTCACCACAAAACACTTACAGCTCAGCTATTCCTGCTTTCCTGACTGCAGAGCTAACAGCTTTAACTGCAGCTTGAATAGCCGTCAACAGCTGGGTCAAGTCTCCAGTGGCTGTTTTGTGTTTTCTCTGTTCTTGTAATATATATCTTGTCAAAGTCATGCAATTCGTATCCATAGCCTGGCCAGAAGACATAGCTTATAGTTGATATTTTACAGCACAACGAAAAAATATTGAGAAAGACTTATACACGAATTGCCAGATCATTTGACGGTGCACATCAATCAACCACATCGGAAGATATGGCTCAAAACCGCGCAGGTCAGCCATATTACCGGTCACGCCGCTCAACCAGTTTAGCGCGATCACCACAGCTGCGACGATGACAACCAAAATACCGATCTGTAGCAAACGCGAGCGGATCATCAATATCCCGCAGAAGCCGACGGCACATGAAGCTGCCAGCATCGCAGCGACATTCGCACGGCCATGAGATTCTTCGAGAATGGGAAGAATTGCGATCGCCTATACTTAGCTCGGCAGTACCTCATTTACACCAGCTAGCCTCTGGTTTGCCAACTGCTGATCAAGGTATTCGCAGAGCATTATTACCGCAGCTTTTAAACATGGCGATGGCCAAAGGAAATCGCAAAATCATAGTGATGTTGCTACAAAACCTGCTTGTTCCAGAAAAACAGGGATATCAAATTCATCAAATAAGATTACTTTCTCATTTTCTTTCGACAAATCACAAACAAGGAGAAAAACCCTTTGCCTTGATGGAAGGAAGTGATGCATTGGCACGATTCTTGCAGTCCTCCGTTGGCTTTGGGGGCTCCTGCTTCCAGAAGGATATCTTGAACTTGGTCTATCTTTGTGAAACCTATGGATTGGATGAGTGTGCCGCCTATTGGAATCAGGTCATTCTCATGAATGACTATCAAAAGAAACGCTTCTCGGAAAAGATTGTGGCTAAGATGTTCAACACGGTCACGGGCAAAAAGATTGCTCTTCTGGGATATGCCTTTAAGAAGGATACTGGGGACGTCCGTGAAACGCCCAGTATGTTTATCCTGCGTGACTTACTCGTACTGTATAAGTAATTTGCAAACTTTCTCGCCTCCCCTGATATTAAACACACGTACTCCAAATTGAAAATCTGGTAAAATCTTTGTTGAGGAGTTACGGCGTTTGACTCCCCTGAACTTTTTGTCTGACTCTTAAAAAATATTATAAAAATCCATATAAACGAATATATGATGTGTTTTTAATTTTTTTATTGTACCCCCCCCCCCCCAACAAAAATCCTGGATGCTCCCTTGGATATAATTTACAGCTGAAAATGTTACTTCTTCAAAATGTTAAAAAGATCGCCATCGAGGACGAGTATCTTCATGGTTCGTGTTTCCTTAATCTCGGTCTACAGCGCGGCCAGGATGAACTGGCGGCGGAAGGGGAACAGCGTCTTGCCGTTCGACTGGGGCGGGTAGGCGGCCGCGACCCGCGCGCGGTAGAGCGCTTCGAATTCGCTGCGCCAGGGTTCGTCTAGCGGGTTCAGAAAACGGGACAGCCAGGTTCCCTTGGTGTACTCGGCGACAGGGTTTTCGCCCTCAAGAACCTGAACGTATTCGGTCTCCCAGATTTGCAGGTGTGTTTGTGAGGCCAAAAAGCTTCTATCCTCAGCACCCTCGATGCTACGGGAGTAGTTATTGTTGTGGGTATCCTCACGTGGCTTTACGGTGTTTCGCGATTAGTGCATCTTTCAAAGGTGACAATTGACGTTTTGGGCGAGAGAGGCTGGTTGTAGTCTGTGGCTACCAACCGACCAGTCTTCTATTTCTGACCAATGCATGTTCACCAATGCCTACTATCACTACTGTACGCTCCCCCACCGTGGTTGCATCATTGATGTGTTTCCAGGCATGTCCTCCTACTAGGGTAAGCCGCGCTTGCACGGGCGCGAACCGGCTGGGGGCAATCGAATCTCAGCCGTGTGCCGATGGGCCCTGTCCAAAGGAATATGACGCGTGACGTAACACGATAACCTGATCGACGGCGCTAACGTTGCGTCGGGGTGATCCCGCGGTCTTGCACGAGTTTGGCTGCCGGCGTCGCATTTGCCAAGTGTCTCTGGGACACGTGGATGATCGTGCGGGCGAATTCGGCCCGGGTGGCTGCGTCAATTTGCGGCATCCGATCGACCATCTCCAACATGGCTTGAAGGCATCCATGCTTTTATATTTTATTCCTATAATTTCATTCATATTGTAAAAGCCTAACTTTTCCCTCAGCTTCAAAAATCTGCCCCCTTTATAAATTTTCAGTTTGCCCCATGGAGCAGGGGGGTCAACAATAAAAGGATATGCTTCTAAAATTAGCATTTCTAAGTGCTATAATATGGAAACTATGCTGCTTTGCAGCTTAGTTTCCAGTGTAGAGAGCTTGTGATGAAACTAAGGTTTTACCTGATTTTTAAGTAGTTGTAGTGGGTATTAGAAGGTGCAAGTGATTGCACTTTTATATGATATTAGTTGAATGACATCGCTGGTGATGTTGCATCAGAAGTTTAAACTTTAATTTGAATTATTAATTGCCGCTAACTTGCGGCAAAGGTATTGGCGGTTGCCACTACATCTTCATCTTTACAATTGGCTGGCGCATATTTATGCGCGATGTAATTTTCAATTGCACTGTTTTCCCAACCACAAAATCGTCTGCAAATATCTTGTGAATTACAGGCGACTGCTACGTATATGCGGCGATTGGCATCATCTGATTTCCGTTCACACTAGCAAATGAATTGGCATAATTTTAGTTTTAAACTTGTTTATCAGGTATCTGGTTCATTGTTTTGTGGTGGAAATATAAAAATTGTCTGCTATGGTAGTAAGGAAAGGCAAAAAAGCTTTGAAAAGAGAAAAAAAAAAGAAAAACATGCAAATAAAGCAAATTTGGGGAGCTTCTAGACGTATTAAAGCCTAGGCTTTCCTGGATAGAGACAAGGGGGAGTGCTAGGCAGCACCTATATTAATATACTATAGATATTCGCATAATGAGGCATTAGCCACGGCCTGGTTTGCAAGTGTGAAACGGCCTTCTTTGTCTTTGGCAAAGACAAAGTTTGGATTAATGTCGAGGACTTGTCGTAGAAATGTTTGATGTTCACGAAGTGCTTCCTCTGCTTGTTTCCGTTCAGTGATATCACGCATGAAGCAGTGGTGAGAAATACCAGGGTTTTTCAGGGGATCAGCCTTGACCATGAGCACCTGTTTGTAAAACATCGTGCCATCTTTTCGAATGGCGCGAGCTTCGAACTCGCCTTTTCCGGTTTTCAGTTGGGTCGCACCGGACGCCTGTACACGACAGAAAGCGGCGGCGCGATCGAGTGCCACGGCGAAGTCGCCGCGGAAGGCCCCGCGCAGGATGGTGTCGATGAGGGCGACGAGTTCCTCCGGACCCGCCGGCACCGGAGCACCCGCGATCACGGTGTCCGCCGACGACAGTTCGACGCGGCCCCGGTCGTAGAGCAGTGCGGCCGTACGAGCGTCGGCGTGGATCGCGAGCTGCAGCACGTAGAGACGCCACAGTGCTCCGGGAAGCGTGCGCGACGGCGCCTTGTTTTTTAGTTGTTGTTTTTTTTTGCAAGAACATTTTTCATTGAGGAATTTAATAATAAAAGGTTTGTAAAACAAGTAAAATAGCAGGATTTTGTTGATAAGTTGGATTAGACTTTGTCCTTTGAAAGTTATAAGCATAGAAATCCTAGCTATGGGATTTGTTTTCAATCTGTAGAACTGTTATGCTGTTTTGAACTGTTTTGCTTCCAATTTACCCTCTAAAGTTAGAAGCAAAAAATTACATTAATTGTGTGCTCATTTTGTCAGAACATAATTTGCACGCCTTTACCTCAAGGCCCGCGCGCGCATTGCCGATTCCGTCACGGCAGACGGGCGGGTTTCATCGGCGGCCATCGAACGCGAGCAGCACGCCGCCCACGGCCTTGCCTGGCTGGCGACCTATGTCGAAGCGCTCAGGCAGCTCGCCGGCTATGCCGAACGCATGGCCGGGGAAAACCGGCTCGGTGAGCTCGAAGCACTCACCGTACAGGCCGGTTTCGGCGAGTATCTCAATCAGATACTTGGCGGCATTCCCATGAGCCAGAGCGAGTTCATCCGTCCGGGATTGCCGGATCGCGTGAACCAGATCCGCCTGCTCACGGCGAAGATCGTCAACGAAGAGATCCTGCCCAACGAGACGAAGCTCTGGCGGACACGACACGGCCAGGAAGTCAGCGAGGAGGAGCGCGCCGAGGCGCGCGCCATCCGCCACGACATCCAGACGAAGGTGAAGCAGGCGGGCCTGTGGGCTCCGCATCTGCCTGAGGAGTACGGCGGCTGCGGCTTGAGCATCCTCGAGCACGCGTTCATGAACGAGATCCTCGCCTACGTGATGGGCGGGGCGATTTTTTTTTCATTAAGTTTAAACGATCGATTCTAGCGTAAACGAATATTTTTGCCGGGAAATGTCCAAAAAATATCATATGTGTGATAATGTGTGCTAGATGGCGTCATTTGTCAGCCATTGAGTGTCATGGGCTTGGAACTCCCGTGGAACATCGCAATCTAGCAATGAAATGACAAGTTTACCCTTTTAAAATAAAAAACTGTCATTTTTAGTCTAGAAATTTATTTTGAGGGTAAAGCCTTGAAAAAATTCATAAGTTATGTGCGCCAGAAGAGTGGTGTTGTTTACTTCCTAGGTTGACGTTGCTGGAACAACCTGGACGTACAACCCACAATGTGTTTCTAAGATCAGTACTGAGGACGATTCATCTGGTGTGAATTCTTAACTTTTTGTTTCGTTTGGTTTTGTTTTCCTGAAGAAACAAACTTAGCTTTGCAGCATTGTCATGTATGACCAGTTGCAGGCGGTTTCTTCTTCTTCATTTACTTGTTCTTCGTATTCTTCTGGGTTTTTCTTCCTCTTGCACTTATTTTCTTCTTATTTTCTTCGTCTTCTTTCTGTAGCATTTTTTTTTGTAGCATAATTTGTAGCACATAATTGTCTATGTAGTGAAGAAAAATTTTATGCTCAAACTGTTCCGGGAATAACAACTCTTCCTTTGTTTTACCAGGCTTTGAAGAGTGTTGGGGGTAGCAACAATCAAAAAATATAGCCCTAGAAAATCTAGGGGTTAAATATGGGGCTACCAAGATCATGTACAGATTAAATTGTGTTTATTTTAACTTTTGATGTTGCTCCTTACTTTAAGTTGAAAACTTTACCTTTTAGTTTTTATTTTTCAAGGCGCCAAAGGTTTTAAAAATTACTGGCATTGGGGCATGTGTAAATGTTTTGATCAATGCGATTTGTATTCCGATTTGGGGATATATGGGGGCGGCATTTGCGACTTGCGCAACGGAATTGTTAGTATTCTGCATTTATTTTAAAACTATTGGAAATATTTGGGGACCTAAAGATCTTTGGCCGCCTATATGGAGACCAATTCTTGCTGCAGGCGGTATGGTGGTGGTTTTATGGGGGATGTTTTCTCTCCCTTTGTTACCATTATTAATTCTAGGTTGTGGGGGGACGCAATAAGCTGGCAGCTTTGAAGGGGAAACTTCCCTTTCTTAAACTTTTAATATTTAAAATTAAAAAGAGAAAACATTACAAAACGTTAAAATAGTGGTAGTATTAGGAGTAGTAAAATTAATGGTGGAAGTTGTACTTGTCTTAGCATGAATATATTGCCTCTTGTCAATGGATATTCTTCTATAAGTATTTGCTGAAAGCTACATCACAGTGTCCAATCCATTTTTCGGATCCTGGCCTTTAAACATCTACAAACAGATTCTGAGTTATATAACTTCTATATTGAAATTCCAGTTTAATCCCTTTTTCTATTTTGGTATAATTTGGCATGGAGCCAATCAAAGAGCAACTTGATAGCTCCTTGAAATTAGGCTCCACTTTTATGAGTTTGACAGTTCTCTGTCATTTCATAAATATTGAAGTTTTAATTTACACTTTTGGGTATTGCAGCTTCATTCGGCGTATAGCCAAATCTTTAAAGCATAATTCCGTAGCTGCTTGACATCTGAACCTACTTTTATGTGTGTGACCAATTACGAGCCATTTCTCCTGACGAGCTTGAGGCCAGGCCTTCAGAGAGGAGCTCATGAGCCTGGAGATTGCGCGTCACATCGAGCTCACCCTCGCCAGCGGTTGGAGAGACCACCGTGAGATGTCCCTCCAGCGGATGTCGGCATCTCGGCTGCCGCTCGTGCGGTGCTCCGGTTGGGGTCAGCGTTGTGGCATTTGCAGCACGACCGCCGAATACCGGCAAACGCGTCGTATATTTGTCCATCGCTGAGCGACCCAGGTCTTCTGTCCGGTTTTTACTTGCCGGCATCTCCGTCGTCGGAGTAAAATTTCACAGTCTTCAAATAATTCCTCGGTGTTTTACATTTTGTAATTTGTATTATGGAAAAGCAATGTGGTCTTCGTTATTATTTGGTATTATATTATAAATTATGTTATATTTTATTATAAAATATGTAATAAAATATATACTAACACAATTAATTATTAACCTATTAATTTATCAATTATTACGTTATGAATTATGCTTAAATGCTGTTTAAATAAAATACATTTAAAATAAATTTTTAACTTTTTTTGAGATGAAAGATCTCGGATGCGTGTGTCCGCCTTGGCGCATTCATCAATATTCACCAGCGGTCCTTTGAATTCACGCACTGCTGAGATCATCTTACCTTTTAGGCCAGATACATCTGTACCGGCTAATTGCTCCAGATCCGGTTGCAGCCGCTCCAGACTGTACAACGATATTCGCTCGCCAAGGTCAACAGCCTGAATTTTCTCCCACCGCAGCCGACGCTCGCCCAGTAGCACAGCGAGCTTATTCAAGTCCTCGGATTCAGGACTGTCACCCAGCAATTCAAGTTCTTCGATCCTCGCGAAGTGTTGATAGCTATCTTTCTAAATATTTTAACTGTGTTTGAGTTTTAGTGGCTTGTAGTAGTATTTTAATTTCTCTTGGTCTAGCTTTTTCGATTATAAATCTATATATATATATATATATATAAATAAATATTACTAAATAAGTGTAGAAAAAAAACAGTCATTGTTTCAATCTCAATATGTTAACATCTAAAATCGAATATCATTACGGAACAACAATTTACTTGGGATTAGTGACGTATAATCCTCTCCTACGGTTACCAATTAATTCCGTGACACAGAGGGCGTGGCGCGGTTTGATCTGGATCAGACGGCGGTCGGCAATGACTATCTTGGTTACGACATGCTTGTGCTGTTTGAGGCGAAGGGCAGCCAGCTTAGTAACCCCATGCTCGGCATTGGTGAAGAGGATTACTTCGTGCCGCTACTCGACGGCGGGTGGGCGAACGACATGCTCTTCGGCGGCAGCGGTGACACGCTGGTCACGAACATGAACGGGCATTCGGTGTATGCGACGCTGATCCCCGAGGACGCGGAGTGGTTTAACTTTTCGGTTGACTCCGGGATGAAATTAAAAAAAATTTATATTATCCATCAAAAGTTGGTATGAAAATTAGTTAAAATCAAAGGTTTGATGGGCAATTTTTTTATAGGAAATTTATCCAATTTTTGAAAACAGAAGAAGACACTTTTAATAAATCAAGTGATTTGAAAAAAATACATCATCGTATACAGTATACGGAAAAAAAACTCTGCTTTAGTGTTATAAAGCCAAAAAATCATGATGTAAAAACTTTACTCTCTAATTATTCCAACAATTTAAGCGTAGACATTTTTTAACCATGAGGATGCGTAGCGTTCTCTCGATTTATTTTATCCGCGATCGACGACGATGCGGTATTTAGGCTGAAATCTGACCGAAGAGAGTTTTGTAATTAATTCGATAACAAAACCGAAGGTAACGCACGTGACGAAACCGTCTGGGTTCCGTGATTTCAATAAACGCGGTAATTATCGTATACTTTATAGAGCAGATTGCCAATCTATGTTTGCGTTCGATTGTGTGTAAACTATTCGCATGCTCGTTATTCGTATGTCACGCAATTCGCGCTGTCCCGACACGCTTGCGTTGTCCTGTAGAAACTCGGTCAGGGTGCACAGCACGCCCGGCGTACAGTAGCCGCATTGCAGGCCGTGATGATCGGAGAAGGCCTGCTGCAGCGGGTTCAAACCCTCCGCCGGCGAAAGCCCCTCGATCGTGGTGATTTCGCAGCCATCGGCCTGCACGGCCAAGGTGAGGCAGGAACGTGCGGAGCGGCCGTCGGTCAGCACCGTACAGGCACCGCAAACACCATGCTCGCAACCGACATGCGTACCTGTCAGTTCCAGTTCGTGGCGCAGGAAGTCCATCATTCCCTGACAGTTACAACTAAATACATTAAGACTAAGCTGTTCTTGAGAAACGGTCTTCTGACTACCTCGATGTCAATAGTTTATTTAATTTAGTTCAAAACTGCCCTCAACATTTCCTGAAAGTTTCAACTTCATATCCAAATCCTTTTTGGACAACTTAGGTCGAAGGTGCACCCTTTTCTCAATAACAAATACTACATGTAAACAATCTGTGCATTATATAATTAAAAGCCTTACCTCAAGGGCTTTGAGTGGGGGGGTTTCCTCAGAAGCATGAGACCGATCTCCGAGTCTTCATAGGAGACGGTGTCGTGGCCGTCTCCGCCGTAGAAGTCGTCGCCGCCAGCACCGCCGTAGAACGTGTCGATGCCGTTGCCGCCATAGAGGTCGTCATCGTTCTCGCCACCGTAGAGGAAGTCCTGGTGGCCACCGCCGTAGAGCTCGTCTTCGCCTTCTCCTCCGAAGATATGGTCGACGCGAAGATCCCCATGCAGTGTGTCGGCACCACCGCCTCCGTAGATCCAATCGTAACCTCCGCCGCCGTAGAACTCGTTGGTGAGTTTCTGAAACTCCTAATAAGTCCAGTTCAAAGCGTTTGAATTCGTCAGTCAAAATACAATCGTTGTTTTTTAATGTTATAGCATTCCAAGCCGCGATACTAGTATGATTGATACCTTTTTTTTATCGCAAAATGAGCAAGTAGTATTCTATTATTAATACCTTCCAACCTAAACAAAACTCGGCAGCTTCTTATCCATCATAAGCCTTACTCCCTGTCTATGCATCCCGTACTTCCTGCCTGAGGGAATAAATTCTAATCACCTGATATTATATTACGACCCTGCAAGCTCGCGGGTGCAGGTCTCGCAGACGACGGTCCCGCCCGACGGGAGCGAGGCCACGGTGATCGTGACCCTGGTCAATCCGCTGGGCCAACCGATCTCCGGGCGCACCGTGACCCTGAGCACGGTCGGTGCGGTCACGACGGTAACCCTGACCCAGCCGGACACCCCGACGGACTCCTCGGGGATCACGCGTGGCTCGGTCTCGGCGCTCCAGGCGGGGGAGGTGACGCTGATCGCCCAGGCTGGGGCGACAACCCTCGACGAGCAGGTGTCGAATAGTGTAATTTCGTAAAGGCAATCAAATGCATATGTAAATACGTCAACAAAGGCAGCGACATGGCAGTTTTTGGTTTGCAGTCCGAAATCAGTGACATCGATGAAGTCGTACAATATCAGGCTGGGAGATATCTAAGTAGTAATGAAGCTGTGTGGCGAATTCTTTCATTTCCGATACATGAACGAAGTCAGCTGTTGTTCACTTAGAGGTACATTTACAGAATGCCCTGAATCCATCGGATACGACGTTAATTGCTTTCTTCGCGTTATGTAAAAATTATAGACTGAGCTAGTATTTTATAGCTTTTTTCTTCAAGTTTTTTTGCAACACCTTTTCTGTGGTATTCTAATTCATTCGATACGACAATTTGATCTAAGTAAGCTATTTCTTTAATATTTTCTATCAGATATTTCTTACACTTTTTATCGCTATTTGCCCATTCAATACGATGAAGAAATGTGCAAATGTAATTTGGGTCTAAAATATACTTGATATACCCCACAACTGTTTTATCAACCACTGCAACAAAAACAGCATAATCACCGTTTGTTATCATACTTACCAATTTCAGTTTTTTAGTCTTTACCGTAACTGCTTATAGTTAGTTAATCATACATCCAGCTCATAAATCCAAAACTTAAGTATTTAGTGTAATAACTATTTTGAACAACCCATGCTGTTGATTTCCAATAGAAACTAATCCAATAGAACAGACTCATAGGTTAATTATGTAATAGATGTGACAGTATGTATCAGAGTGGACTATTTTTTCGTTTTTGAACTGATTATTTGAACAGCTAAACAGCTGTAGGCCTTAATGAAATAAGGGTTATTTTTGGATCAAATTCAGCATATCAGGAAATGCTGCTGTATAGGTTTCAAGCCCCTATCTACAGAAAATACGAAATTTTGTATTATTTTAGAAGAATGGTCAGGGATGTGTGTTCATTTGTTTGTTTTTTGCTTCTTTTTTTCCCAAGGGGTGATCTTGTCTAAACAATGCCTTTGAAATAAAGGGAATGCTCATTGTAACGAAAATAAAGAATTCTAGTAACAAAAAAAGATCGTGCCACAGTATGGTGACGATTTCTACCAATTAGCGGCACTAAATAGTGCCGCTGATCGTGACCGGTATCTTCGCCGCGCTGCTCTCCGATGCTCTGCTCGCGGGCCTCGCCGGGGCCGCGGATCAGCCGCTGTGGGGACTCACCGCGTGGCGCTGGATGTTCATCGTCGAGGCCATCCCCGCGCTGGTCTACGGCATCATGTCGCTGCGTCTGCCGGAATCACCGCGCTACCTGGTGCGCAAGGGCGAGTTGAAGCGTGCCGCAGAGGTGCTGGAGACCGTCACGGGGACGATCGACGTCGATGCGAAGATCACGGAGATCACCGGCACGATCGGGTTGAGCGGGTTCGACCCAAGGCGAGGTGCAGGACGCGAAGCCCGCAACGACACCGCCCAAGAGAACTCCCCGTAGAATTCGTAACTTCACAGCTCCACTCCGTGTCTCGACTATTGACGTAGACCAGCTGATGCGGAATCGTAGCCCCTAAGTTTCTATCCGCAACCAGTTACGATTTTGTAACCGCCTTCGAGGCAGGCAGAACGATGGCAACACGACCCGCGCTCACGAAATCTTCACGCAAGAGTTCGCCCTCGAAGACGAAGCCAGCGGCTCAGGTTATTTAAATCGATTCGGCAGATGAGAGCTTTGCTTAAGACCTTCAACTTCATCTTCAACAGGCTTTTCGAGCTTTGACACCGCGTAGGCCACGCCAAAGCCCAAACAACTTCCCACCAAAACATCTGATAAGTGATGCGCGTCGCGCTTAGTCCTCGACTTTCCTATGACTGCTGTAGCAGCTAGGCCTGCCGCCGACGCTAACAATAAAGGTCCAGAACTACGAGGTATTGAACCAGCCACTGCGGCTACTGCTGATGCATGTCCTGATGGCATAGAGTCGATCGGTGGTGAGCCGGGTTCGATTTTCAAAGTCGACGGGCAAACCGGGACCGTGAATCTATTCGCCACACTCCCCAACAACAGTGGCCCTGGTGTCGGTAACATCGTCTTCGATAAGGCGAGCAAGTCATTCTACGCGTCGGATCGTGCCTATGGTCTCATCCATCAGATCGATGCAGATGGCAACGTCGTTGCAGCATTCGATCACGGTGTAACGGGGCGGCCCGCGAAAGGCCTGGCGCCTGTTCCCGATGACGGCAAAGTCATGGTGATCACTGATGGGCGATGTCACCACCCGGCCCCCGGCGGCGTTTTCCTCGTTCACCGCCATGGCGTAGACGCTCATCCAGTCATTGGCCTGATGCGGCTGCGCCTGGTTGCGGCCACGCTCGGACTGAAGCTGGTCAAAAATGGCCTTGGCCCGGCGCTTGACCTTGAGCCCGCCGGGCAGAACGCCCTCCTGCGTCAACCCGCGGTCGATACAGGCATCCATCGCATCGAGGATGCGGTCGATCCCGGCGGTCAGACCGGCCCCGTGCAGCACGGTCTCATTGGCGCGTTGTGGTGCTGCGGGGGTGTTGGCGGCAATGTCACGCTGGATCGCCGCCGAAGATGAAGCGGCCAATTTGGCCTCGGCTTTCTTCTTTTTGAACGACGCAAACAGCCCTTCGACCGTTGTGGGTGTGTCGTCCTGGGTTGGCGGTGCGGTTGGTGATACCGCCGGTAGACGCCTTTGAACAGGATCATCGCCACTGGCCAGGGAGGCGATCGGCGCCGAAGCGATCAGCAGGCTTGCCAACAAGAAACGCTTGCCGCGATGGGGGGCATTGAAGGAGCTATTCCAAAAAAATTTTCAATTTGTTACTCCCTATAATTCCGAATAACTAAAACGTCATCCATACACATGCACAAAAATTTAGGTTTTAAAATATAGGTTTCTACAGTTAAGTTTTCTAAATTATCTACATAAATATTTGCTAACAACAGACTTAATGGTCCTTCCTTTGCAAATCCCCTAATTTGATGGGAAAAATTATCTCTAAACTTGAAATAATTAGTATACCAGATAGTTATTTCAACTAAATTTAATATAGTTTCTATTTCAATTCCCGTGGATAATTCTTTGTAGCTCGACTCGTGTTCTTCATCGACGATGATCAGGCGGAGGTTGGCAAGCGGCGCGAAGACGGCCGAGCGCGCCCCGACCACGATATTCGCCTGACCATCTCGGATGCGTCGCCATTGTGCGTGGCGTTGCGCGGCCGTGAGCCCGGAGTGCAGCACCGCGACGATGTCGAACCGGCCGATGAACCGCCCGACGGTCTGGGGCGTAAGCGCGATCTCCGGGACAAGGACAATGGCGCCGGGGATTGGGGTTCGGGAAGAAGCGGATGAATTACCGGCCGCCCGTGGCCGGCGTCCGCCACCGCGACCGGAGGCCCTGTTTCGGCCACTCCGTCTCGAAGGTCGTCTCTACCCGGAAGTCCCCGTCGGGGCCTCCCCACCGCGGCCAGGAGCCGGCGCTGGCGGCAGGGGCGTCGACCAGGAGGACGGCGAACAAGGCGAAGAGGCGGATGGATCCGGCACTGGATCGAACTCTCATGGTGGGGCCTACGCTCGATGGTCGTCGTCGGATGCGTCGGGTTCTCGAAGCATTTGCACGCTGCACTCGACTGTCGCTGGGGATTTCCCCACCGTGGGGCTTGTCCTCGTTGAAAGACATAAATTTGCCCCTTCTTGCTAGGATCTGCTGTCTTGCAATACATGATTGATTGGTTTGGCACTGACTTGAGAAGCTGCCGCGCTCATTGTCACTGGCAATTCCACACGACCTGCAGAGTTTGAGTGCCGTAAACGCAATCACTTGCCATTTCGACCCTTAATTGTTTTCAGTCTACCAATAAAGTCACCCGTGTGAGTCTTGTGCCACCCCAACGGTTATGCTGCTTGTTGCAGGGCAAGTACTCTCTTGATTTCATCCTGTGAAAAAAAAAATTATGTTAAGCTAAAAAGAGAATGCCTCATAGTTAAGAGTGATCCTTCGCATCCCCTTAGCCCCCACACTCTCTGTTAAGAATTTAATAACCACACAGGGAAAAAATTCATATTAAGCTAAAAGGAGAATTTTTCATAATTAAGTATGATCCTTCCCACCCCCTTAGCCCCCACACTATCAGTTACAAATTTAACGACAATAGAGGGACCCCCACAGTGACCGTTCGGGTCCATATCCCCCACACTGCCAGTCCCTAATGTAAGATTTCCCTAGACCTCAGTCAATATTGGCGAAAAAGCTGATATTGGCACTTTTCTGCAGTGCTATCTCTTCTTTGGTTCGGTTTTATACAACAACATAACTAGGGGCCTTGCATTGTGTCTGAAAAAAAAGTATAAAATACTAGTATATTATGCAAATTGGTAGAATACCTATTTTAAATGGTCCGGGAAATTACAGCAAAATATGTAATATACCCATTTTTTTTTTTTTTTTTTTTTTTATAATATCTCTCCTTTTTTCTTTTTTTAATGAGAACGAGGCCTTCGTCGACGAGTTCTCGAAGCTCGCCTCGAGGAACTGACCCGCGAAGCCATGAAGCCGGATACATGGGGCGCGACGCTCTTCGCGGCGACACTCGCCTGCGCGCCTGCCCCGGAGCCCGATCCCCAGCCGTCGACCGCTGACGCGAACTACTTCCCCGCCCCGGGAGATGCGTGGGAGCGACGGGCGCCCGAAGAGCTCGGCATGGACGGCGCACTCCTGCAGGAAGCCATCGACTTCGCGAACGCGCACGAGACGTCGATGCCGCAGGACGTCGAAGCGTCGCGAGCACGTCGAAGGCCCACAGGCTGAGGTCGTGGGAGGCCAGGGCCTGGTTCACCCGCCTTTCGAGGTGGTTTCCCAGGCGGAGGAGGCGCCCGACCAGGGCGAACCCCTTCGAGTCGAGCTCGGGTCGCTCCCGGGCCCACTGCTCCCGCATGAGGTCGATCGGATCCGTATTCATGCTTCCAGGGTACGCCGCATTATTTCCACGTCAAATAATTTGACATGGAAATATCGGGGAGGTATTTTGATGTCTAACTAAATGGGCGGGTGGAGACCCTGCTGACCCCCAACGGGAGACCGCTCGACGTCACGGCCCAGGGGGACGACGACCCCTTCCCCGGCACGATCTGGGTCGCCGACCACCTGGGCGGCGGCGTGCTCGTCTTCGAGCCCAACGAGGACTTCACCTGCACGGCGGAGGACGATCCGTACCTCGACGAGGACGGGGACGGGTTCAGCAACACGGACGAGCTGCTCAACGGCACGGACCCCTGCAACCCGGCGAGCGCGCCCCAGGACCTGGACGGCGACCACGTCTCAGACCGCCCGGGGCGGGCATTGATTTCAAGCACCATCGGCCCACGATCTTTGTCGATGACGATGTCAATGCCGAGGTATTGGAGGGGGATAATGCCGGCAATTTGCCGGCAGACTTGCAGTATTTCTTCCCAGAACGGCACCCGAAGATGCAGCAATGGGATGCCTGAATCAGGATGCACTTCCAGGTACTGGGTATAATCATATCCTTTCTTGAGCCGGCCCGTTTTCAAATCGATGCCAACTCCGAGTGCCCCCTGATGAAGATTTGCTTTGCCATCTGAGTCTTTTGTCGGGCGTGGGCGTCACGTCCGGCGTCGCGGCGGGGGTCGCGGCGTCGTCGCTCATCACTTGCCCTTCTTGGCGCGGATCATCGCCTTCTGCAAGGCGCGCACGTAGTGGACGACCGCCCAGCGCTCGTCCGGTTCGAGGACGTTGGCGTAGTTCGGCATCTTGCTCCACCCGCGGGTGATGACGTGCCAGATGCGGCCGTCACCGTAGTCCTGGTACTTCTGCGTGTGCAGCGACGGCGGCGCGGGGAAGAGATCGGGGCCTTGCACGCTCCCGTCGCCAGGTTATTTGGAAGAAGGCGAAGAAGTGGAGACTCAGGTCGATGAAGCCCTGCGTCGTGACACCATGAAAAACCACACGGCAACCCATTTGGTGCACCAAGCTTTGCGGGATGTGTTGGGGCTTCATGTCCGTCAGGCCGGCTCATTGGTGGATCCCGACAAGTTGCGCTTCGATTTCAACCATTTCTCACCCTTAAGCGATGAAGAGATCCGTCAGATTGAGAATGTCGTGAATGAAAAAATACTCCAAGACATTCCTTTGGATACGCGTGTGATGGATTGTTAGCATGTTAATATCCCAAAAATCGCAAGAAAGGGCAATGTTCATTTCAGTTCCACTCTTGATTTATACCTCTATAACTACTAAGGATTGTGACGAATAGAACCTCAAACCCTATTTTGTGTCATAAAGAAGCTGTTCGTCATAATAGCTTTTTTTATAAGACAGAATAAAAGATAGGTTTAGATAATTAATCTTGCTTCATTCTGGTAAAGAAAAAACAACATACAATGACCTCAAGATGTCTTCAGCTAGAGATGCAGGAAATTTCATTGTCCCATTTTGTTTATTTTCTTCTTCGTATTGATAAACTAAAGATTTTAATTGTTGCAAATTTGCTTTCAATCCTTCAATTCTAGTATCTTTGATATGATTTTCTTCAATACCTTGTTCAGATTGAATTTTTAAATTATGAACTTCTTTTGTTAAACTTTCTCTTTCATAGCTTTCTTTTTCAACAATAGCTTTTAATTGATAATTTTCTCCTTTTAATTCTTCAATTTGTTTGTGAAGTTGTTCAATATCTCCATTACTATTACTAATATTTCTTGATTCAACTTCAGGAAGTATTTTTAAAAAGCTTTAAGGTTTTAGCGTAAACAGCAAGGGTTGAGGAAGAGGCAACCCGCCTCATATGTAATTTTTTTTTCATGTAAGCTTTAATGTTGCTCCTTAGTTTCAGTTGAAAAATCCTGTTTTGTTTTTGTATTAAATTGAACCGTGAATAACAAAATTTACTATTTACGAGACTAATTAACATTGTTACACATGGTTTTCATAATTGTTTTACACCCAATCTTGCACCTCTTAAAATATAATACAGATTATTTATTTTATTGTTAATAGCAGGAAATTATCGAGAAATGCGAAGACATTTTCGCCGATCATCTTGGTGGCCACAAATTGATGTCCAACGCGGACCATCTGCGTGGCTCAGCTGTGTTTATGAACTTCCCGCGCGTTCTGTGTGAAAAATGGCATCATGAAAATGTGGTGTTATTGGGCGATGCATCAGCCACCGCACACTTCTCGATCGGTTCTGGTTCTCGGCTTGCTTTTGATAGCGCCATCGCCTTGGCCAATTTATTGACCACCGAGCCTGATATGCAAAGCGCCTTCGCCCGTCCAGCGATGAGTTTTGGCCTGGTCGGGGCGGCCTATTTTGGAGATTACCATCAGGTGTTTGGGAAGCGTCCTGATGGGTCAATGCGGATTGGCGCCGTGGCGATCCTCCTGCCGTACCTACTTTGCTTGTGGACGGTTTGGCATTGGCTGCGTTTGGTCACGCGCGACTCGAAGTACGACCAGCTTGCTGACAACATTCTGATTGGTCGTCGGCTCCTCTCCCATGAGGTGCCGGAAGCGGCGGAGGTCGTTGTCGACCTCACCTGCGAGTTTCCGGAATGACAGTATTGAATACTATCTGAAAGATGAACAGGTGTTCTTCGTTTTCGAAAAACGAGCTAAGGAATCTGAACTCGAAAGTGGAACGGCGTATGATGCAATTGAAGATAGTTTCTTTTTTGATAAGGACGGGCTCTTTCGAATCAAAAGCAATCAAGATCCAGGCGCTCCTTTTGCCGAAGAGTACAGGGACGAAGAAGACGAACGGCTCAAAACTCTTTTGGTGAATCTTCTTCCCTGACAGCATATTCACCTTGTCCAGTCGCAGGATTTGATCCAAATTATCGGGCCGCTCGAAGTCCGCCAGATTTGCATTGTAATATGCCTTCATCTCGGTTTCCGAAAGAGCATCAGCTGCAACCACGGTGTCAATTTTCTCGCGAACAAGGTGTTCGACTAACAATTTTTTGAGTTGGGCAACAATTTCCGGGTGATTATCGATTCCCAACCGTTTAGCTTCTAAGGCCATCAGTTCGAAGGCGACGATATCATTCACAACTTTAATCGCGGACTCTTTGTCGGTAAGGTTATATCGACCATTCGTGGTACTATTTCGTACTGATTGCCGGTGGCATCATGGGTATCCTGGGTGAGTTGGATCGTGCCGGTAAGCTGCACACTGATGTACCAACCGTGCATGCAGAAACCATGAAGGATGCATTGGATCAGTGGGACATCATGCGTAACCCAACCGATGCGGTGCGTGAGTTCTATAAAGCTGGACCTGCAGGTATCCCAACTCAGGTTGCTTTCTCTCAGGCGACACGTTGGCCGACGTTGGATGGTGACCGCGAGCAGGGCTGTATCCGTTCCATCGAGAATGCGTTCTCATTGGAAGGTGGTTTTGAATAATTTTAAAGAATAGTCAAAGGAAATTCTTTTTGGCATTTAATGGGATAAATTAACCTCAAGTATGACAGATTCATGAACAGGGTTGGCAACCCTAGTGATTTATCATTATTTCTAGTGATTTTTTATACTGCCTAAACAACCAATTTCTAAATCTGCACATAAATCACTAGATTATTGAACAACATTACTAGATTATTGAAGAAAATCACTGAATCAACCAGAAAATCTCTAAAAACTGGTGATTTTTTGTCACAAGGTGGCAACCCTGTTCATTATTGTTTTTTCGTTGTAACCTAAGTACTTAGCAAACACACTCACCAAAATAGCGGTGTTAATCATATGACGCCAATTGTAGATATGCTTATCTTTGAGGCGAGTTAAAATAGTTAATGCGTTATGGTTACGAAATACCGAGCCCACTATATCAACAGCGATATCATCGAGCACCGACATATTTATCTTTAAACCTGATGTAATGTCTGAATAGAAGCCTTGTAGTTTTCGGCTATGCTGTTCGTAATGCACACTGGCTTTTAAAAACTCTTGTTGAACCGTCGGAGAAACCAATTTTGCTTCGAAGAAATTGGGGAAACTTTGAAAAATTCAGGTATAGTAGAAGTTTTAACTCATATCTGCAAAAGACTTTAGACTTAAAGAGACTTAGACTTTAAGAAAGACTTAAAAAGTCTTTCTAACCATTTTGGGCTAAACAATCCTTCTTTAAAAGAATGTTCTTATAAACATAACCTCAAATGACAATAAAGAGCTTCTGGGCTAACATTGATAAAAGTTTGTTGACTGATTTGTGCTCTGAACGACTCAGGTTTTCATGTGTGCCCGAGCCAGATCAGCTCCGACAGGCCGGCGTTGCGCTGCAGCTCGGCGGCGTACTTGGTGGGGTTGACCGTGTGCCCGAGGAGCGTCCAGGCCAGGATCTGCTGCGCCGAGTTGACCCAGCTCGTGCTGATCGACCCGTCACGCTTCCGCGCGCTCCAGCCGTTGCGCAGCAGGTAGTCCAGGGCCATCTCCACGTTCTCGCGCACCTCCGCGCGCACCGCGGGGTCGGGGACGAGCTGGTGGGCCATGGCCATGCCGAACAGCACGCCGAGGTACTGGTGTTGTGAATACGAAAACCAGCATTAAAACAGGAAACTGTTTTGAAAATCCCGGTATAGTACGATGCCCGCCGGGATTTTTTGTTTGGACTGGTCAGCTGCACATTAACAACTTAGACTGTCATGAACGACTGCCACCTCAACCGTCCTATCGCCCCGCTCTTCCCGGCAAAATTCTTTATCTATCCATTGCAAATAGTGGCATGCTGCCCAACTTGTAATGCGTTGATGTTAAATCGATCTTTCGGATCATACAATATAACAACCCCAGCCCGGATATGTTTAGTTCTAGTGCCATTTTAAATAACCAAAAAAATTGGAGGGCAACTAGGCCCCCTCCCACGCCACTTTTTTCCCAAAATTGTCCAGTTGATATTCTGAGGTAGCTATTTTGTCTAACATAATTGAAAGGCCAAATAACTGTGTCTTCAGATATAATATGGCCCCTAAATGCCCTAAATGCCCTGCAGAAAGATCTTTAAGTTATAAAATTTGTCCATTGTTTGCGTATAGTATTTGTTATTGGGAAGTATGCATACATTTTTGTGATGGGGAGAAGAGGATCCATGAAGTGTAAATGTTTAGTTGTTAATCCTAAATATTGTGGTAGTAATTTAGTTGTAGATCTTTTTCAGTTAAGCTTGTTTCTTTGCTGTTTTGCCTATTAGAATGTGCTTGCTGTTATCAAGAATAGTATTAATAAAGCAGATTATGCAAAAATTATCCCAGACTGGGGCTAATTTTTCTGTAAGGCCTTTGTAAGACTTAATTCAACATTTTGTGACCATTTGATTCTTTTTCCGTCAGACTTGTACCCATTTTCGTATGCTAGTGATATCCAGGATTTGGTGCAGCCATGTGGGCTTATTTCAAGGGAGATCTGCAAGCTACGGTAAAAGTTTACTCGGATATTGCGGTGGATGACAATATTCCTGCAGGATATCTGTTTAGAAGTTATTCGCAAATGCCTCCCTGGGAGCAAAAAGCGATAGACTTATGTAGAGGTCGGATACTGGATGTGGGAGCAGGAGCGGGGAGTCATAGCCTGGAGTTGCAGAATAGGGGAGAGGATACGACGGCTATTGATATTTCTCCCGGAGCAGTGGAGATGATGGAAGCGAGGGGGATAGAAGTAGATTTCTGTAGGATTTAGCCAATTTCTTTGTAATTGCTCTCGTTTTATTTTTGCCATGACCAATGGGCTTTTAGCGCAAATAAATTCTATTCTATAGGCGAAATGTTCATTTGATTTCTTCTATAATCCCACTGTCTTTAAGAATTTCTCAAAAATTTGTATTTAATGGAAATGAATAATGTGGTTATTGGTAACTTTTGTAAAGAACTTTTTCTTTTTATCTCTTGCCTGTTTTTAATAAACCGCATAATGACAATAATGTGTTCAAAATTCCATTTTTTTTTTGTTTTTTTTAGCAGTGCTAGGGACCGACCGGAACATCATAGAGAGATGGGTAATAGCTCATTCGAACTAAAATTAAATTTACTAGTGCCCTCTTTACGTAACCAAACAGATTAGAGGTCAACTAGCCCCCCTCCCTACAGGCCCCTTCCCCAAAGTCATCCAATCAAAATTTCGAGATAGCAATTTTGTTCAACATAGTTCAAAGGTCTAATATCTATGGTTTTGGTGATGATATGACCCTCCATCGCTTTCCCGGGGAAAGGGCTGTGTACGGCTATCCAAATTTTTAAACGTATTATGTAATATATTCACTGTTCGAGTTAGAATTCATATTCATTGCTGATAACCCTACAGTCCTACTGGACAGTTCTAAGGGTTCCCTCGATATCTGTCTTTCGCTTTGTTTCTTTTCAAAATTCCGTGTCAACCTTTGTTTCCCACATAACCTTTTGACTTCAAACTTAGTTGTTCAAGATTCCTGTTAGTATATAAAGTGTCCTGATTTCGGATTGCCTGACAAGAAAAATAAATAAAAACCTGATTTTACTTCTCTTTTGTTTTATTACTGTTTTTGTATATACTTCGCATTTATTCGTATCTGTTTCCTACTTTGTTCTTCACTTTTCTTATTATTTACTTCTCAATTTTTTGTTGATCAATTTTGTTCATACAGTTTTGTTCATGTACAAAACCCCATTAAAAAGACCTATACTTTAAAAAATAAAGTTCTTTAAAAAATGATAATAATAGATAGAAGAAAGAGCTGTTTAGAGACTAATGCACTTTTAATAATGATAAAAATAAAAGGAAGGAACACCGTAAAATAAGCTCCGCTCTCTCTACCTTTGGTTCCCGCTTCTTTTGTCATAAATGCTGTTAAATGTTATTTCGATGGTTCAGAATAACTCGGCCATTGCTGGGATTTGCTCCACTTCTTGAGTCAATGCATCAGCGGTATCATTGATGATCTGAATACAGACATCAATGTGCTCAATTTCCGACTCCGTTAACCGGTGCGTCAGTGCTTCCTGCCTTGCTACTTTTATCGCTGCCAGCACATGCTTGACCATTTGTTTCATCAACAATTGCAGACGGGCAAGTGATACACCATGTCGCGCGTGTAAGCTCCCGTTGTTGCTCAACAAGCGCATGCAGCGGATCAAGAAGTTCTTCGGCGGATGAGCGACCCGCGGCCGGCGCTACGGCGAGCGTCGCGCAAATATTCCTAGCTCTTTTTCAGAACCGATCCGTCGAGAGGTGGCATGCGCAAAGCAAGCCTCCTCACGACCCTCGTGCTGCGCGCCACCGCGTGCGGCGGCACCTCCGCGACCGCGGCGCAGCGCCCGCGCGTCGAGACGGTCGGCGATGTCGAGCCAGGTCCCGTCACCGAGCTATTAGTGTTGCTCAGTGTAACATAACTTCATATCATTTTCTATACAGAACAAAGAGCAATCTTTGTTAGCCAATAAAATGTTAGCCAATAAAGTTTCATTACTTATTTATTGAATTTTATATTTACTCTAGAAAAGCAGGTATATTTCCACCATTGTCAAATTCTATAGCTTAAGATGTATACCTAATTGATTGGTTTTATCTCTTTTTTAATTATCTAATCATTTCAGTAAAAATCTTTATAACATAATCATAGGTTTATTTTATTCCTTTATGAAATCTGATCGGACGCCGGGAGGGACCGGCGGGCGCGCGCACGCTGCTGCTCGGTTCGCATCAGGACAGCGTGCGCAATGGCGGAAAGTATGACGGCGCGCTGGGCGTGGTGCTGCCGATCTGCGTGATGGGCGCGCTCAAGGAGCGGGAATTGCCGGTCGCCGTCGAGGTGCTGGCCTTCGCCGATGAGGAAGGCGCGCGCTTTCCGACCGCGCTGCTCGGGTCGCGGGCGCTGGCGGGGACGGTCGATCCGGCGGTTCTGGGGCTTGCGGACCGGGACGGGGTCATTGTGTTTGCACCGCCGAAATCAATTGTGATGGTGCTGATAACGCCGAGGTGATATTCGCTACTAATCCATTTTGTTGACCATTTTGTGAGGAGCGTCGAGCGGTGACGGGAAGATCATATGCACCAGACCGTGACCCAGGCGCGTACGTGTTGCTAAAAACACAAGATTAAACGTTAATATCACATTAATCTCAATGATTAAAAAACAAATTAAAGGGCGCAGCTCGTAACCTCTCCCTCTCCGCTAATTTCTCGGTTTTTTTAAATACTGTGTAAACTGGTACACGCTGGTGCATCTCCCACAGATTGCGGAACAGACGTCTGCACAGCAGGACGTGAGCTTCTTGAGAACGGAAGGAGGGAAGGGGGAGATGCAAGCGTACTTGTCAGTGTCGTGCCAGATGGTAAAGTACAGAACATACAGCGCACACACGTCCACCAGTCGCGACTGCTCGTCGGTCTCCACCCGACTCCCTGGATGAGGGTGACGACGGCGACGGAGACGGAGACGGAGCTCGTTGGCAGAATGGGAAGCGAATCGCTGGGAAAACGGAGCAAGGTCCGATGTGCCCGAGCAGGAGCCCGACAGGCTGGACAAGGCGGTTCGAGAATTGCGGGCCAGCATCGACGATATGCTGGCCCATGAGACCGTCTCTCACGCCGGTGCGCACCGCGAAGTTCTGGAAGCCTACCGGCTGTTTGCCAATGACAAAGGTTGGCTTCGCCGCATGCATGCCGCTGTCAGCGAAGGGCTAACTGCTGAGGCCGCTGTTGAGCGCGTCCAGAATGGAACCCGTTCGCGCATGCTCAGACAGAACGATCCGTTCTGGCGTGAGCGATTTCGCTTCGAAGCAATGGTAAACAAGTGGAGGAGGTGCAATGGTGGTAGATAGGTATGGATGCTAGGAGTCAGGAGTTAGAAGTCAGGAGTTAGAAGAATGCTACATTCTGTCTCCTACATTCTGTCTCCTGACTTCTACGCTTCACACCTATTCACTCTCAGCCGGGAAGCTGTCGGAGGAAGCCCCCCAGCGGTCAGGGCGGGGCGGGATGCCTTCGCGGTCGGCGGGGCCGGAGCCTTCATTGGATTCGGGGAGCTTGGCGTCGGAGGCGGCGAGTTCGGCCAATCCGCACCTTCACCAACGACCCGGTCCAGGCCCGCGCCATGGACAAGCAGGACATCCGCAACCTGCGCCGCTGGCACCGCAACGCCTTCCGCCGCGCCAAGACGGCGGGCTTCGATCTGGTCTGCCTCTATGGCGCCCACGGCTTCGGCATCATCCAGCATTTCCTCTCGACCGCGACCAATCAGCGCAGCGACGAGTACGGCGGCTCGCTGGAGAACCGCTCGCGGCTGATGCGCGAGCTGGTGGAAGAAGCCAAGGACGAGATCGGCGAGAGCTCAATTTGTATTTTAGAATTCAGAATTATCCTGCAGCTGAATTTGTAAAGGAATTAGAATAATAAATTTTGCCAAAAAGGTATTTCGACAAATATCTTTTTCCAAAGTATTAGACCTTTCTACAAGTTCTAATTTGTAATTCATAATGACAAGAACTTTTGAAAAGAGCAAGAAATGATGAGAATGTTGTGAAGGTGAACGGAAAGTGTAGGTAATATTACTGAAAAAGGAACGGTCATATTAAACCAAATTGATAGAAAGTGAGGGAAAAAGATTACGGATGGCAAACCGTGCCGCCAGATTGTCTGAAAGACCTCCTGTGAAAAAACCGTTCACCAGTTGACTGCCGAGGTTGCCGGCAGAAACCGTCACCTTGCCTTCGTTTTCGAACTGCGGTTTGGCGGTAATCACATTGATCGCGCCGCCGACCACGTTCTTGCCAAGCAGCACCCCTTGTGGACCGCGCAGCACTTCGACGCGCTCGATGTCATAGAAGTCCATGCTCATCAGGCCCATGCGGCCAACGACAACCTCATCCATGAAGATGCCCACCGAACGGGATGTAACACTGAAATACGGCTTGGAATTATCTCTTTGTATTAATTTTAGGGTGGAATATTCTGCTTGCTATCACAGCTGTAAATCAGGAAGAAGAAATATTGGAAGCATTTATCATTTGTTTTACTGTTTTATGCAACATTGACATCATGCCTCTCATCAGCTGCAACTTTTGCTTCCTTAAAATCAGGTTTTGCATCTTCAGCGTTTAATTTCACTTTCTACATATTTTAAGCTCTGTTTCAGCTTCATCCAAACCTTCCAATCAGCGCACTGCTCGCTCATTGGTTAATAGTGGTGAATACAAAGTAATGGGTTTGGCTCCTTATGGAGACCCTAAATATGTCAGTCTCATCAGAGAAAACCTCATAGATCTAAAAGACGATGGTTCGTTTCGAATGGATATGTCTTATTTTAATTATCTAGCAGGCCTTACAATGACCAATCAAAAATTTGACAAATTGTTTGGAGGGCCGGCTCGTAAAGGGGAATCTAAACTCACTCAAAAAGAAATGGATATTGCGGCATCGTTACAGGTAATTACTGAAGAGATCATGGTAAAAATGTGTAGCGGGTGAACGTATTATGGACGGACGCATCTGGCCCTGTCCCATCTTATCGCTCGCCCTAGAATTGAACAACGCGACATCCTGCGAGAGGGGGTGCGATGACACCTAGTCCGACAGTCCTTTTTGCCGCCGTTATCGGCCTCGTGATGGGCACACCGTTTGCGCCCATGTTGCCAACGTGCCGCGCCAACGAGGTCACGGCCGACAAGGTGAATAGCGCCATCGAACGCGGCGTGTCGATGCTGAAACGGCGCCAGGATGCTCGTGTTCGCTGGCCAGCGCTATGAAAATGGCGGAAAGTTTAATGGAAATCGACGACTTGAATTGACAATGTTTTGATTTTTTGGGAAAGAATAGGAAACTTTGGCAAGGCACTGTCGAACAAGTCGTTGATTCCGCCTCTTTTTTTGATCAATTGAATTGATAGATTCAAATGGATTAAGAAGAGGAGAGGCAGCTGATTGATTGAAGAGACCTCTGTTTATGAGGTACACACCCTCAAGAAAACTTGTGACAAAATTGAATTTCCGGGCCAAGTCTACACAATCAAACAAATAGGGAAATATGCAGCAGAAGTGGATGATGAAATTTTAGCTGCTGCACCTAAAGCCTAGTAACGATAGGCCTCTTCGATTGCTATGAACATAGAAGGAGTTCTGATGAAAATCAGAACTCTTTTTTTGTATTTTAAACAATTTAGAAGTGGGGTTTAAAAAATTATTTTTGAACAAATAAGGGACTTTGTATAGTCTTCTTTAATAATTTAAAACTACGAATATTTCACCAACCACTCAATTCCCAAATTATAACCATATAAACCTAAACCAGTAATTACACCTTTAGAAAATGTTAAGTCATACTTGTTTACCAATGTCTCAGTCATCTGTCTCTCTATCCTTACGTGTGTTAACACCCCTTTCTGTTGCTATGCGCGGCATTAACTCAGCTGTTCAGGAGCAATTCACAAGCTTACCTTAGGTTGCGGTTACCCAAAAGGCATTAAGTGAATTTTAAAGTCCATTTCCTTGAACTCGGCATATTCACTCGACTGGTTCAATCCCCGTTTCTGTACATTGTTTTTCTCTCAAAATCTTTGGAAGTGTCTATTTCTTCGAAGTGCTTAGAGATGGAAATGTCAGGGCCAAAGAACATTTGAATTACTCCCATTTTCGGGAGAGCTTTCACTGACCCTTGAAAGTTGCTACTGTTGATAAGGATTGCTGTCATCATTCCTTTTAATCTTTCTTTTGTCTCTCTCACCAAGGCGCCTAATCTTGCATTCTGGGAGTAATTTTGATACTGGGGAAATTCCTGGTAGGGTTGTTGGTCTGGATGTTCCAGTTATTGAGGTTGAATTAGGGGTTGATGCTACTGAGGCATCAAAAGTTTGATTTTGGATTTCTCTTCATACCTATGCAGAACCACGATTAGTATATCTAAGTTTTAATAAACTGAGTAGTGTTTTATATTCTTTTGTTTGAAAGCATAAACAGTTTTGGATATTCATAAATCAAAATCTAATTTATTGTCTACTAATTGAAAATTTTTAATAATAAGACTATTTTATCAAAATAGAAAATAAAAAGTAAGTAGAGGACTTCGAAAGCAAGAATCAATAAAGGAATGAAGTAATCTAGGGGCTGACAACTCCCTAGTTGAAATTCATAAGCTCTTGTGTTTTAAGTCGAATTGCATGCCAACCAGTTTGCCATTGATGTCAGCGCCAACTTTGGCCCTCAGATTGCCTGGATGGCGCTTGGTTGTGGAAGTCATGGACTCCGACCGGGTGTAGACCATACGACATGGCTTACCGGTCCGAAGGGCTACCAGCCCAAGCAATGGCTGCAGTGAGACATCAATTTTTGAGCCGAACCCGCCGCCAGTTGCCGCCGGGATGATTCGGACCTTTTCCGGGTCGAGGCCGAGCACCCGCGCCGTATCATCGCGATCCATATACGGCGCCTGGTAAAAGCACTTTTTTTATTCTTTTCCTCTTTAAATGGAGCAGTAGCTTAAAAGAAAACAAATTTAAACAAATCCTTCCGGTGGTAAATGTAAATAAGATATAAAGCTGAACTTGAAATATTGACTGAACTAATTTTGACTGAACCCAGTCAAAAATTAGTTTCTTGAAGGAGAAGTCAGAGCACCGGAAAAATCAAATTTCTAATTATTATTTTCACTTTTCTCATGATGAGGGGGGTGGGAATAGATCCACACCGATTTCAAATGAAAATGGGTTTTTCTCCAGCGAGACTGAGGACGGCTCCGGTCGCCTCCTCGCTGTACGGATAGCTGATTTCTGCTGCGAGTTCAAAGTACGGAGGCCCCAGCATGCCCTGTGCCAGTCCAACCGCACTCATCAGCACAAACAGCGTCGAGAGCGAGACTCGGAACAGGACGACCACGTCATGCTCCGATGTGGAAGCGTCCACGGCGGCAGTGGCGAGTGCGGGTTGGTTCGCATGCGGGCTAAGGGGCACTGCTGCTGCTGCTATGGCGGCGTTGTTGGCGGAAGCCGGGGATGTCATTTGTTTCTAAGTCCTTAAGTCCTATACGTGATAACCAGGACTTCTTCTTGGGGAATGGAGCAAAATCTGTAATCGCTAGAAAATAGACGTCTTTTAGATCGTGAAACTTTTTGTTTTTAGTTCTTTGAGAACAATAGGCTCTGGCAGCATAGTAAAGAGCTCGACGATCAAAGCCTTTTTCATGCGCAATCTGCATTTCTATGATAAAGCGGTTTTTGTCTTGGTCTTCGCACATTACATCGATAATAGATACGCGAAGAGGGGCAATTTCGGGGTCCAGGTCTTTTTAATTTGATAAATCTAGCACGATATCCTCGATTGCTACATAAAAATGTTTTGAGTTTGCTCATATGAGTGGAGTCAGGGTCTGTAGGGTGGGCATTAGGGCATTCCTCCTAAAAGAAATTATTGTGAGTTTTAGAAAAATTAAGAGTTAGTTCGTTTGTATTTGGAGGGAGGGTACCTAAAAAAATTGCATGCTTAGGCGCGAAATTTTCCAACTTTCCCTAAGAGTTCTTCAGATCAATTTGACGGGGAATAATTTCCGCTCTAACTTTGGTTCTTATAAAACTAGATCAAATTTCAGCTTAAAGAGCGGGTGATTGAGGAGGAAGCAACCCCCTTGATATCCGGAAAAACTTTTGATCGTTTTAATTTCTAATGTCGCTTTTAAGTTAAGAATTTTTTAATTTAGTTTTTGTTATTTATTAGCTTAATTTCCATCCGTTTTTTATAGGACATTTAGGTTTACCCTAATTGCGACGAGCGATATCCTCAAACTCGGCTCTTTAAATGAAAACAAAAAAAAACAAGTTTTTTTTTAATGAAAGTAAGGAGCGGCACAAGTTCGTAGCCCGTTTTGACTTAACCGGACTGGATCTGCTCTCTTTGGGAGAGTTAGGGGGGCTATCCAGTGCTTTGGCGAGTTTGGTGCTTCTGGATGTGCTACGACGATGAAAATTTGTAGGCGTGTCAGGGAACTGGACAAGGTGTTTACCCCAATTCAACCATCTGGGGGGAGGGTTAAAAGGAGAGAAAAAATTAGAAAAAACGAGACAATTTTAACTTACGAGTGGATGATCGGATCTTAATGAATTTTGATATTTAAAAGGACCTTGTGGCCCATGACTGACCGAATTCTGCTGGCCACATTCGATCACGAAGACGACCTGCTGGGTGCCACAGACGCCGCGCGCCGCTATGGACTGCGTATCATCGATGCGTTCACGCCCTATGCCGTCCACGGACTCGATCGCGCCATGGGACTCAAACCATCCCGTCTCACGTGGGTGTGTTTTCTGTGCGGTATGACGGGAGCTCTGGGAATGCTGTGGTTCGAACACTGGACCGCAGCCGTCTGGTGGCCGATCGACGTGGGCGGCAAGCCGTGGAACTCTCTTCTGCCCTTATAGGTGATAAAAGTGACAATCTTTTCAAGGGTAATGATAGCAGGGACGAACTCAGGGGTGGCCTCGGGGATGATACTTTGAATGGAGGAAAAGGCTCGGATTATCTTGACGGTGGTCTAGGCAATGATACGGCAAGCTACGGTGGCTCTTATTCCAGTGTAGAAGTGGATTTAGCGGAAAAGCGGGGAACGAGGGGTGATGCAAAAGGCGATAAGCTTGTTAGTATTGAAAATGTGCGAGGTTCTTCTCACAGAGACCGGCTCATAGGTGATGCTTTTCGTCCGATTTTCCTGCGCTTACTTCCCGTCCTCACGAAGAGGCAATCATGACGCGTTCAACGTCCCGTCATACACGCACGAAGCCAATCTGTATCGCTCACACTCCGTCACAGGCTCGCTTCTACACAAACAGGTTTCGGTTTCGGCCGCTGTTTTCCTTGGTCGCCGCTGACTTGCCGAACCCGTAACAGCATCAAGATGCAGAGTCGTACCAGCGCCCACACTACCAGACCATGCAGACGCGAGCGGGTGCCATCCGCGTGGTTGTGCTGGACGCCTGGTCCTGGCACGTAATAGCGTGAAGACAAGGACTTGAGCTGCATTCATCTATATTTGTATCACAGAGGTCCCCTCCAAAACCCGGTTGACAGACACAGGTGAAATTGCCGGGACCATCAACACATTCAGCACCATTGCGACAAAGATTGAGTTCACACTCATTCACGTCTATTTCACACCTTTCACCTAAATAATAAGTAAACATTTTATATTATATTTGCCTAAAAACCCTGTGCAATAACAGGCATAAAAAAGAAAGAAAAATGGTGAAGTATGCTCTTACCAAATGGACTTAAGAGGTTTAAAGGAAGGCCATTATATTGTGTGGGTAATGGTAGAAGGCAGAAAGCCTGTTGCCAAGCAATTAATTATTGGAAAAAGATAGATTCAGAATAAATACCGAAAATAAAAACCCTGAATTTCGTTGTAACAAAATTCAGGGTTTTTATTTTCATATTGAGACCGATCAACGTTATCCTTTTTTACTCCCATTCCGTTACCAGGTCAAACTGATCGATTTCTTCCCGGCTCATCCAATGAATATTTTTCCCTGATGCTGGATTTTCTTTATGCTGAATCTACTAAGTTCTGTTGATATACTCAATTTGTATCAACCGAACTCATCTCTCTTGAATCGATTTTGCCTTCAGCTACTTTAATTGTCACAATTATACCCATCTTTTCTGTTTTGTCTCACACAATTCCAATAAATTATGAAAACTGTAACTATTTAAAGAAATAATCTAATAATACTTCAGAGAAAACAGATTTTACAAAGGGTTTAACACGAAGAGAAGGATGGGAACTCGACAATTTGGGTGATCTTATTTTTTTCATATGCCGCCCGATCCACTCCAGCCGCGACCCTTAAAATAGCCTCAACTTCACCCAACTCGACTCGTAACCCGCGAATTTTTATTTGATAATCGATACGACCAAGATACACGATTGGCTCTCCATCCTTTGGACGACGAACCAAATCCCCGGTCCGATAAAAGATATCCTCAGAGCCTGGTGGCCGAAGAAATGCTTGTGAAGTTTTATGAGGATTATTCCAATATCCTAGCGCCACTTGAGGTCCAGACATAAGAAGCTCTCCGGTCTCACCTTTATTGACTTCTTAGAGGAAAACGTATTAGCGTGTTTGTGTGTTAGAGTGTTGGTGTTAATAAATTATTGGCTTGTCCTTTTTCTATTCCTATTATCGTAGCCGTTGATTGCTATCAACGGCATGATGCCCCGAGTCTACGACTACCCAGGCGCGATGGCCCTGCAGAGCCCATCGGGAGCCGGGGCGGCTTGTGTGGCTGGCTTTGGGCTCTGCGATTTTTGGCTCCACCTTTATTAAAAAAGGTGGAAAGACTCCCTTAAAAAAGAAAAACTCCCTATTAGGAGTTTATTTCTCGCCTGGGCCCTGCTCAGCCTGGCCTGGGCAGAGGAACCCAACTCCTCGCGGACGGCGCGCGGCGTGGTGCAAATCGTGGTCATGGTGGGCCTGTTCCGCTGGCTGCACCTCTATTTCCGCAACACCTTCAAGCAAGCCATGGCCAACGGTGCTCTGTGCGCCATGGTCGTGGCCACGGTGGTGATGGTCAGCTATTACACCACCCAGCCGTTCAGCAGCCCTCTGTTCAGCGAGCCTGCCAACCTGATTTTCCGCATGCCTTCCCTTGATCCCTCCCTATCTCGAGCTCGATCCGGGCGTCCATCCTGCAACTCGGTCGTCGGCTGGACCCTGGCCCGGTCGACGCGACGACGTTCGCTTCGAGGCGCACGTCGATTCCGCCTTCGGCGATGTCGAGGTCCAGCTGCGCCGTCGAGTCCTGGCAGTCGGGGTCGTCGCTGACGGCGGCGACCGACAGCGGGAGCGTGACGGGAACGCGTTCGCCGTGGCGGGGGATGAACTCGACCGACCCGGCGACGACGTCGAAGGGAACCTGAACGAGACCTGCGGTCGCTGGACTCAAGATATCTTCAGTTTATGGATTGATCATGGCGCCCAACCGAACAACGCCCAATACGCTTACATCGTAGCTCCTAACCTACCTAAAATAGATCTTCCGCTTTATACACAACGCCACGGCATTCAAATTTTACAAAACACATCTCAAATACAAGCCGTGCATCATGCCAACCAACGCATCACCGGCGCAGCCTTTTATGAACCCGGTGATTTGCAGATCTCACGAGAACTCACAATCGCAGTCAACCATCCGTGCACGCTCATTTTGCGAGACAATTCGCTGTGGGCACCAAATTGACAAGTTTATTTTAAAAAAGGTTAAAAAAAGAAAAATGAATGGAATAAGGGTGCCAGAAGTGTCTTGGGGGGAGGGTCACCCCTTCCAAACCCACTGATCTGTTTCTGGCTTCTTAATTAGTCATAGTTAATTAGTCTGTTTCTCGCTATTTAATTATTCACTAAAATAAAATTAAGGATTTTTTTTAGTGGGGAGTTGGTAGGGGCAGTTGAAAATTATTCCTTAATACAAATTAATGTTGTAAGTTGCTTTATCATATCCCAATGTACCGAGGAAAAACTTCCTTTCACATTTATATACTTGGGCACTGGAGATAACAAACGCTCGCTATCCTTTCATTATTTCATTTGTAAGTCTACCATAATTAAAATAATAGCTAAGACCATTAAAGCTACATGAGAAACCTTGAAATCCACATGAGAAACCATCCTTGAAATTCCAAAGGTGAAATTACTGTGTCTATTGCAGTTGCCGATGCAATATATGAGTTTATGATTGTGTGTATCAATGCAAAAGGAAGCATCAGCGATTCTGAAATGTTTTCATCTCTTGATACACTTTTCATTCACCGCAATCTCTCTATGTATATTTATGTATGCGGATTATGGTAATGTTGATGAGTTCATAATATAATCAATGGTCAATCTAGAAGAAAAGATGGCCAGAAGTTTCATCTTCATCATCATCTTCCTCCTTGAAGACAATCTCCATTTCTTCCTTTTTTGACGGATCGGTCGCGGTCGCAGTCGCCGCCGCCGCAGCAGCAGCAGCAGCAGGTCGCGTATCTTCAGCAATGGGTTCCGTGGCTGACGAACCACGGACCAGCTTTAGACGCGTCAGTTTCCAATTCTACTTGAAAATTTATTAGTGAAATATCGTAAGAAAAAGTAATGACCTTAGTATCAGTGCTAAAAATACTTTGATTTTCATTTGATTCCAATTCAAACTGGTCTTAGTATTAAAATTTTCGGTTTTATTTTCTTTTTTTTTTTTCTTTTTTTTATCCCTCTCTTTTCGTTTTCCAGTCACATGTGTATGGTGATGAGAGGTGTTCAGAAGATCAATAGCAAAACAATTACTTCTTCAATGCTGGGCGAGTTCAGATCAGGGCATCGCTTTATCGAGAACATGGAGGAACCGCTTGGCAATGAAAACTTGACGAGCTTCGCTAGTGTCCCTGTAAAAAATTTCTTCTACTTCAGGCTTCTTTCCGCCATCAACAGTAGCTTTGGGCTGAAGGAAGTCAGCAAGTTGTTGTAATTGTTGGATCAGAGGAAAGTCTTTCACAGCTTCAATTTCATTTTTGACCCACATGAGGTCAAGAGCTTCTCTCATTGCACTGGCAGAAAACTTCGTTTCAGATTGGACCCACTCTTTAGCTGAGGTTTCGTCTTCAATCATTTTTGACTTAAAAAAGAGACGAAAAATTTCTATTTCGATTGCATAAGCATCCTCCAAAGTTTATACGACCACAAAGGGCAGGCTGTGGATAAGAAGCAGGCAGCTCATCTTTAATATGGAATAAGTTCTGCTAATTTGGAATTGATGTTACTCTTTACTTTCATAACAGCAGCGTTTACTAGAAAAAATTCCGGAAATCAAGAGGGATAATATGTCAATTTCTACCTTCATACCCTTTCAGGTGGTATTAAAATGTTAGGATTTTCTGGGTTGATCAGAATGTTAGTTTGTTTGAAACCAACATCCGTGTCCTCGGTGGACTGTTGTCGGCACATCAAGTGGCCCAGGCCTACCTGGTCGACACAGTCCCGCGCAATCACGTCTTTTCTAGCAACGGTTCGATTCTTTGGGGCAATGTTGTTCCAACAAAACAAGAAGAGAAGACGACAACAGCAAGCACAACTGGCAAAAGGGAGGATGAAGATCATCATGACAAGATTGCTTCCGCTGCAACAGCTACCTGTGAAATCGCAGATCCTGTAATTCCGCCGACTCCAGTTCGGGCTCGGAAAGATCCCGGATTTTTGCTTCAGGTGCGATACCTGCTGCCGCGCAGATGGCATGCGCGCGGGTGCGGCCGATGCCATAGATGGATGTAAGCGCCACCCAGGTGTGCTTCTTGTCCGGGACGTTGATACCAGCAATACGTGCCATGTCTTAAGTTACTCCGTAATCGGCGACACAGCCGACTTAACCCTGCCGCTGCTTGTGTTTGGCATCTCTACAGATGACCCGCACAACGCCTTTACGACGGATGATTTTGCAGTTTCTGGCATCGGTCTGTTTGCAGCGAAGTCTTTCGCGCCCCTGCGTCGCACGCTCATGCGACAGGGGCTCGGTGCCCACGCCAGCTAATCTATCCCCATCTGATTCATCTTTCACGAAAGTCATCCATGTCATCCCCCCTGCTTGTATTTGATCTCGACGGTACGCTGCTGGAAACTGCACCGGACCTTGTCGGCACCCTTAACGAAATCCTGACAGAAGCGGGATTGAAGCCGATACCTCTTGGCACTGCGAAGACCTATATTGGCCAGGGCGCAAAGATGATGGCGACTTGCCGATTCGCTCACTACCTGAAGTGTATCGTGCGAGATAAGTTGGGTTCCTTCAAGGAACAAGGAGATATGCAAATCTGGCTGAACAATTGGATTAGCCAATACGTCGAAACCAACCCGGCGACTGCTACCGAATTGGATAAGGCACGTCGCCCATTGGCGGCAGCCGAAGTAGTTGTTGAAGAGATCGAAGGTGATCCCGGTTACTACAACGCGAAATTCTTCCTGAGACCGCATTTCCAACTCGAAGGTTTGACTGTCTCACTTCGTCTTGTCGTAGCACCAAGCCACCTGAGGCAAACACAGTTACGCACGCTCCTCCTACACCCCAATATTGTCAAAGCCTCCCTTTTTATACCCCCTAAGAAAGTTCCCATTCCCTTTAAATCTTTATTTATGGCACCCTCCTACCCCAGACGAGGACGACCTGCTTTTCGTTTAGCCCTAGACAGTTGGCCGAAAAGGATAATCTTCGGCAATCTGTCATCCTTCATCTGAACAATGTGTCCTAGCCTATTTCAATTTTTCTTTCATTATAGTCCTAGAAAGCGGGATTTTGATGTTACAACCCTCACTTACCATTAGCGTACGTCCAGCCCGCTATCGAGGCATCTTGTTGTTGTTTTGTTGTGCGTTTTGCTTGTTCGGCGGTTATTGGTGGAGTGGTGTCATGGGCGTTGCAGCTGCGGCTGTGGTGTTCGAAGTTGTGTCGCGTATCCGACGCAATGTACAACCGTTCCGCTTCGTTTTGCATCCAGATGACATCTTCAATTGCTGGTCTAGCGCAGGCATCGTCTGCGTGATGACTCACAATGAACGTTATTGGTTATTTATAGAGTCTAGTCTTTATGAGTTTTTTTTCGCACCAAAGATGTCTTTTTTGGTACAATCGACTCTTTTTGTTTCTCTTTTTCCCTTTTTTTTCTTTTTATTATGAATAATTTCTCTATTTTTTTTGTTTTCTTCACTGGCCATATGCAAATTTATTCGCTTGAAGGCTTTTTCATGGTCGCAGTAATAGCTACAAGTAAGTTTTTATTGTTTTATAGTATAATTATTCGAATTAATAGTAAAAAAAACGATAGGCCGGTAGAAATAGGGATAGATGATATCCTAGCTGAAGAAATCTACTTTCCAGATGTTTGGGCATAGAAGTTTATATGTCGGTTACAAGATCTCCGGGTTTCGAGGAGTTATTGCCTCTCTCTCATTCACACACAAACCGATGTAGCACTGAACCTTTAGTGATTGTTGTAAGAATGACCCTAAAACGCCAAAAATCTACCTTTTCAATTGTTCTTGCTGTTGTCTTTCCGTCACAGTTTATTTCGTTCAAGATTCAGGGCTTCTTCGGTTTCTATGTGAATTAAAAAAGATCTACTAACGTTTTTTTACGCACGAGGTTAGTATAACCATTATGCAGCATATCTTAAACTGCATTGAGTACGTATTTGGAGTTGGATCCAAGATAAGGAGCAACCGTTCTTCGCTGCAAAGCTTCGGCTATCTGATTCGAACCGTAAGCGATCACAATTATGATAAAGGTTTGATAATGATGAGGAGACTAAATTGGGCGATCGCCCAATTTACCTTTCAATAATCTACCTTCTAAGAGTTGCCTGAGAATACAGAAGTGGTGTATACACAGACATTTGGTCTGCCATGTCATTATGCATGTATCCCTGAAATCTTCAGCTTAATACTCTAAGTCTGCTTGCTTATAAACTGCATGCTTATAGCGTGTTTTATTTAGTTCAGCACCGCCCTCGCCATTTCCTGAAAGTTTTGCCTTAATACCCCTAGCATTAGAAACTGTAGTGCTGTAGTAGCAGTAGTATTAGCAGTACTAGGAGCATTGGAAGTAGTAGTAGTGAAGTAGTAGAAATAGTATTCGCATAGTATCTTTTTGGTTTGTTCAAAATCTTCTCAACATGCACTGTCGGTACTTTAATTCGCTTCATTGACCTCCGCCTTCACACCTAAAGACCCTGCCACAGTCGGACTTGCTTGTCACAACTTGATCTGCTGCCGTTGCAGTACAATCACTATCTGTTTTGCCACGGATCCTGCTTTTTCTCCTATGTCTACCCCCCAGATTCCAAGTTCTTGATATTTCACAAGTATTCAACATTTCCCTTATTTTATTTGGTCATGAATCTTTTTTATTATCCTTTGTCATTTCTCTGTATATTACCATAACTAATCTATCCTAAGGCAATGTGTTACTTTTTCGCAAAACTTTGTTCGTAGGCGTGGATAGTCGGGGTTTATAAACCCCATCTAGCGATGCACAAAAACTTAATAAAGTATAGTAAGTTAAATATTTCGCAAGATTCCCTGCAATAATAAACCTTTTTTCGTTTAATAATATTTCTATATAATTCAAAAAATTTTACAGCCAATCTGGTTGAGAATTTTAAGCGAAAGAGAGGTCTGTATTCTATATTTATTTAATAAACCTAGTTTGAGGTTTTTTTCTTCTTTTTTTATCACTCCTTGTAGAATAAATATAGAATACAGACCCCAGGGCACTTTGTTAGAAGGGGCTGTCGTAGAAATTAAAAAAGAAGATCGTTCAATTGGAAATTGAAGGACTACTGCCCATTTTAATTGTCAAAAGTGATGGGAGAGTAACCAACAACCCTCACACGCCAATCATTTCCCCAAACATATCCAATCATAATTTTGAGATAGCCATTTTGTTTATCGTAATTGAAAGGCTTGGAAATTATGTCTGTGAGGATGTCCACACCCAAAGCCCTCTCAGGGCAAGGTTTGTAAGTTATGCCCTGGGGGCGTATAATGTCACCGCGAAGAAGGAGGGCTGACCCATCCAGCCCAGCGTGTGCAGGCCCCCGAGGGCTTGGTCGAGACCCGAGAAAACCGCGAAGGCCGCCGCCAACAGGAGGGCCGCCCGAAGCGAGTAGGTGCTGAGCTTCGCCATAGGCAGACGCTAGTCCTGTGATCTCAGCAGGACTAGACTGTAAAAACAGGCAAGACCTGTCCATTTGGATCACAAATGCCCAGCTCGGATCGGTTGGATGAGTTCGCCGCCATCGTGGCGGAAGGCAGCATTTCGGCGGCCAGGCCCTATGCGCACTCATTAGACTAACATCTGAGTGGCCATCAATAAAAAGACCTAATATTTGTTGCAGCGCAACTTGCAGGTCACTTATAGTCATTCCTTGATCAGCCTGTGCATACAATTCCTTGATGGCCGTCTTGAATCCTACATCGTTCACTTCCAGATATGCAAACTGACTCTCAAGCAGCTCTTCAAAATACGCCACATCGGCTCGAGCCTGCTCACCTGTCAACTCTGTCAAAGGCGATTGGGACATCGCCTGACGCATCGCACTCTGTTTTGTTATCTTAGTTGATAACATGAAGCTCTGTTCATATTATTCATTCTTTCTAGATCGGCAGTATACAGTTTACCTGAACATAACAAGCGAAGATTTTAAAGAAGGCCTAAGAGATCGCGAATCTCTTGAATTCCTCAACTTTGCTCAAGCGCTGAGAGTTGCAGTACGTATAAAAGATTGATTCTTTTAATCAGGTGTCTGCATGAGCTTCTGTTTTTCAAGTCTGCTGCATTTGAAGTATTTACAAAATATTGCCATTGCAGGATTGATCACCGAGAGAGCCCAGGAGATGCGCATCTCGCAGGGGATCAACGATCTGGTCGAGGGCATGCAAGGCACGGCGGGCGGCGTGGCCGGCGTCGCGTTCCTCGTGTTCCTGTTCTTCACCATCGTCTCCCTGCTGAGCACGCTGGAGAAGACCCTCAACGACATTTGGGCCGTCAAGCGCAAGCGGCCGTTCATCAACAAGTTCGTCACCTACTGGTGCATCGCGACCCTGGGGCCGATCTTCCTGGGCACGGCCCTCGTGCAGGGCTCGCAGCTCGGCAACAAGTTCGAGCAGTTCATTCTGGTTTTGTATTTTTACGTGAATGTTTCGGTGCTGCTCATCTGTATAGCGGCCTGGCTGATGCACGAATTCGTTGCTCACTACGATGTGCATTACTCGGCACCAAAACGACACATCTCCATCTGGGAAGTCCATGTGCATAACTACATGGCAACGATCCCCCTGTTCCTGTTGATGCTGATCATCGTCATCAACTGGCCAATGTTCTTGAACCTGATCACCCTGAATTGGGCTGGCAACCTGCAACTTACACCTATCGAAAATCCGCATGGGGGCGAATGTTTCTCATTAAGCTCGGTAAATTCGATAAAGCCGAACAAGTCTATCGAGCTTTATTTGACGTCACTAGTGATGAAATGGAAAAAGCATTACTCTATCATCAACTTGGATTAATCAAACGAAATCAAGGTGATTACAAAGCAGCTCTAACATCCTATGGAAAAACTTTGGAAGTCTATCAGAAAATCTATCCTGAAGATCACGAAGATCTAGCAACATCGTACAACAATATCGGACAAGTTTATCATAGTACGGGTGATTATGTTAAAGCACTTGAGGTTCCAGTTCTCCAGAGTGATCACGCGCAGGTCGATGCTCAACCCCTCCTCCGCGAGGTCTCGGACCGCGAACAGACGTGCGAGCTCGCCTGCTGTCAGGCCGTGTCGCTGGTGGATGTCGCTGCGTCCGACGAAACTCGTGAACCGGGATTCGCTCACACCGGGGCCGCTGAGCACCGCACCGCCGAGGGGATTGGGGCGGTCGAGGACGGTGAAGGGGAGCCCGAGGCGCGCCGCACTGCGCATGGCGTCGTACATGGTCCAGATGTAGGTGTAGAAGCATCCTGGGCGTTGGTGAGCGTAATCGTTGCCGATTCAATATTCGTGTCGTCGACATCGGTGATGCTGACGTCGGTGTCGGCGATTGCGACCGCACCCGCATCTTCGGTAAAGCTCGCACTGAACCCGGTGCCGGCTCCGTCGGCATCCAGGTCGAGGGCGGGCGCATCGTTAACTGCGGCCACGCTGATTGTGGAGACCGCGACATTACTGTTGCCCGTGCCGTCGTTGACGACGACATTGATGATGCGGTCGGGTGCCGTCGTCGGATTCTGCGACGTATTTCCCAAGGACCGATTTCCAGCCACGAAGCGTCTGCTTGCGAGCGGCCGTGATAACCTTGAGTGGATCGATACTCAATTTGCCGGTCCGCATCTTGATTGAGAGTTCGCCGTCGACATTCTCAATCAGCTCGCGCGTGGTGCTTCCATCGCTCGACAAGGCGAGCGAGAGTGCGGTGCTGGAACTTGTAATGGGACTGTCGGGAATAAAGAGTTCGATACAGGTTTCCGGCGTCAGTTTGTCAAAATCGGCGGTAAACTGAATGCGAGGGCGGGTCTTTCCGGGCGTCGACCCAGGCGCGGCCGTTCTCCGAGACCGAGCACAACTTGCGGATCGAGTCGTGCCCCAGGATCTCCTCGAGCGCCTCGGGCTCGCTGGAGACGAGCTCGAACCGCGCCTCGCCGTCGGGCGCGTCCCGGCGCTCGATGCGCAACAGCCCGTACTTGCCGATCCAGTGCCGAATATCGTCGACGACGTTCTTCGGAACCGGCACGCAGGAGAACTCTTCGAGCACGGCGGCAATGTCCTCGGCCGAACTCCCCAGCGCCGCGGCGTTCCAGATCCTACCTATCTTATGGATTTAATGGAAAGTAGTGCTAAATAACACAAAGATCTCCAGACAAAACAAGATATAAAACCTGAAATAAAAAGATGAGAAGTAAAAAAATTGTCTGATTTATATTTTCAGTTAATATAAAATAGGTTTTATCCAGTAGGAAGGCACTTGTGAAACACTACTACTTCTAACAAATCACTGCAGCGCTAAGCCGCCTGAGGCCAACACAGCTATACATGCTCCTCCTCCATCCCAATCTATTCAAAGCCTCCCTCTTTACACCCTGCTCCAATACAGCATCAGCAATGTACAATGTTTTCCCATCGGATGTGAATGCCCCACTCAACGGTCGTCCATACCCAAAATCTTTCACAACGTGAACTTCAGCCGTCATAATATTCGCTGATTCTTGGGTTTCTGTAAAGTTTGAAAATCGTACCAATTGGGCGTCTTCTGTGAGAGAATACATTGTCCCATCAGTACCGAAAAAGATCGTTTCATGTCCTTTCATTAACACATTTTCCTGCTTCTCTAGTTGCTCCAACCGAATATCTTCCGGTGCTGAACTTTGCCGTGGGCCGGCCTCGTCGGCGCGCTGCTGTTCCTCGTGATCGCTTCGGTCGCCCTCGGGACGGGCGCCTTCGGCCTCCTCGCGGGGGGGGCGGACCAGCGGGACGAGCCGCCGGTCGCCGCTACGGACACCGAGGTCGAGGGTCTGTTCTTCCTCGAGGTCGAGCTCACCGGCGACCTGCCCGCGGACTGGTCGGACGTGAACCTGGTGGTCCGGGACCGGGGCGGTAGCTCCCACCGCGTCCATCCCGTCACCGAGGCGAAGATGGAGGTCGACGTCCTCGGGGAATCGGACGGGCAGGACCACGCTCGTGGACCTCGTGGCGGCCTGTTCGGCGTTGCCGACCCACTGTGGACAGTGACGGTAGACCGAGTCCGGAGTCGGGAGCGGCGGCTGGTTGTTCGGATCCGCGACCTTCGTGATGCGCCGTGGTGGGTACGCGTGCAGTGCTCCGCCGGCGACGTAGACTGCGCCGAACACGTCAGGAACGGGCATCGCGCTGGCTGCGCGGCGCCCCTTCGGGACCTCGGCGTCGCGATAGTACGATGGCCGCTCGTCCTGCCATGGGGTATGGCACCCTAAAAGCAATGCGAAACTGCTTAGCGTACCAGTCGTTAGGGTCCTGAACCCTAGGGTTGTTCCAGTAGAGCTTGTTCCATGAGCATGACGCGTAGTCCTCGGCACTTGGTCGCTTGAGGTGCTTGCGCGAGCGGTCTGGGGGCTCTTCATCACTGGAATCCTCTGATTCCAGCTCGCCTGCCTGTTCCATCAAGGTGCTCAGCGATTCAGCAGCAGAGCGCAGCAGCCAGAACGAATCCTGAAGGTCGGGATCACCCATGCGGACGCTGACCGCGACGCCGATCCCGCGGACATTGCAGATGGCCCTGTCCGGCGTGCGCGAGATGAGCATCATTGCGACCCCGCCGGTCGATCGGCTGGCGGTGCGCAGTTTCGTGCTGCCCTACGATCCGGTCGTCGTGCGGGAAGCGGTCATGCGGGAGCATCATCGCGGCGGGCAAACCTTCTATGTCTGCCCGCGGATCGCCGATATCCGTCATGTCGAGCGGCGCCTGAAGGACATGGCGCCCGAATTGCGGGTCGCCGTCGCACATGGCCAGATGGGATCGTGTTGTACAGCGCGTGCTGTTCAATGTACGGCAGCACGGTGACGCGCCAACTATGCAGCGGTTTGCCTTTGCGGTCGGTCAAACATCGCGGCGGCAAGTGTTGGTTCGCGCTGTAATAGTTGTGCATCGCAAGGCCCAGTTGCTTGAGCGAATTCATGGTTTGAGTCAGCTGAGCACGTTTTCTCGCCGGCGCGGCACTCTTTTCGATCACCGCGGCTAACGTTTCCGGTGACGCTTGAAGCTGGACCGACAAACCATCGACCTTGATCGTGACGGCCACTATTCAGATTCCCATTATGGAAGTCGACGAACCCCGACAGAATTGAGCGTTAAAAAGAATGGTGTGTGTGTTTGTGGGTAGAAGGTAGTCGTAGGAAAATCGTGCTCTATCGAATCAACTATTACTCGTCAACAAGGTTATCATTATATCACCCACACGCTTCTTCTAGCTCATAGGTAACTTTGTACTCCAGCTACATAGACTCTCTCTCGGACAAGGAAGGAACTAGTATCGATTTTGTCCTCCCGTGTATGTAACGTATGAATTAATACCGTATTGCTTCGCGCACGCAGGCGCGTTTCCGACCTTGTCGCGAGCGTGCGTTCGACGTCCGCCCGGGTCACGGGCCTATAACGCTGCAGGTAGCGGTGCAGGCAGTCGACGATGTGCGTGCTCAGCGCCGCTTCGTTGCGATCCTCAAGGAAGCGGGCCACGGCCGGGTGGCGAACCACCCGAAACATGGTGTTACGACCCATCCCGGTGACCTCATAGTCGGCAACGATGCCGAGGATCAGCCAGTAGGAGACGTAACGTTCGGTGCGGTCCGCTTCCTGTGCTGTCGATTTGCTCGAAGCCAGCGACGACATCGACTACGACGAGCAATTGAGTGAGGTTCGTCGCAAGGCGAAGATCCTTGAGGCCACGTTTGCCGACTTCGGCTTCAACATCCGCGTCGTGGAAATTGAAACCGGCCCAGTCATCGCGCAGTACGAAATTGAACTCGAAGCGGGTTTGAGACTCAGCAAGATCACCAGTTTGGCGGAAGACTTGGCGATCGGGTTGCGCGTGCCCAGCGTCCGTATCGTTGCGCCGATCCCTGGCAAGAACACGGTCGGGATGCGGCGGTCTCATGCTTGTCCTGAACGTGCAATAGGGCGGCAAGAACCGAGGAGCGGACCACATGAAGACGAGCAAGGAGATGCAGGCTTGCATCGACGAGTGCCTGCGCTGCTACCGGATGTGCCTCGGGACCGCGATGCCCCACTGCCTGGAGGCGGGAGGCGAACACGTCGCGCCGCAGCACTTCCGGCTGATGATGGCGTGCTCCGAAATGTGCCGTACGGCGGCGCATTTCATGCTGCTCCGTTCGCCGCACCATGCGCACGTCTGCGAGGAATGCCAAATGACAAGTGTGCGAGTTGTTCTGTGAACCAACACGGAGAATCTGTAACGGAAGGACATGTATATGTAAAAATGCATCCCATGTATTTTCATAAGTGGACAATCCACAGTGGCACAGCTTTACCAGACAAATCCGTCATATTCAAAAAAAATGACAGAGTTGTACATATTCGTGAGAATCACAAGGTGCCATTTTGCGCTCTAGGAAAGATCGAAGTTGTTCCAAATATTTGTCCAAACGAAGAAAAATCAGATATTCTTCTAGAAGTAAAATTTGATGGCATCCCTGCGACGTCGTGCGGCTGTTCGCCGGTCAGCAGCCGGTACAGCAGGCCGCCGAGCGCGTAGACATCGCTGCGCACATCGACCAGGATCGGGTCGCCGCGCGTCTGCTCCGGGCTCATGTAGGCCAGGGTGCCGATGATCTCGCCCGACGCGGTCTGCAGGGTCGCCGCGGGGTCGCCGGTGACGCGCGCGACGCCGAAATCGATGACCTTGGGCGTGCCACCGCGGTCGACCAGGACGTTGCCCGGCTTCAGGTCGCGGTGCAAGACACCCCGCGGTGAATTCGCTCGGCCCGGACGAAAAGAACCCGGGCTGGAGATCTCCCAGCAAGAGGGTCCCCTGCGACGTCCCGTCCGTGATCCATGGCTCGAGCCCGGTCGTCTTTTCCTCTGCCGCGAAGAGCGTCGTTCCCGCGAGTGGTCCCCGGTCGATCGCCGCGAACGAGTTCGGATTCGAGCTGTTGCCGAGCGGTGCCGTCAGGTCTCGGACGAGCTTGGTGGTCGCCGCCGTGCCGCGCGTCGTCCACAGCTCGTTGCCGACTTCGGGTTCCGTACCGCTCTACCGGAGTGAGAAAACCCAGCTGTAGCCAAAAAACTAAAGGCTTGCTTTGCTGTATTGACGCAGGCGGATTTACGCTTTGCTTATTTTATCTATTAAATATATATTGAAATAATATTTTATAATATTTGGAAATAATACTTGGAAATAATATTTACAAGAAAATAATTGAATGTACTGAATGATAAAGAAGACACCAAAAGACAGTTTAAATAGAACAAAAAAGTACACCTATCAACTCACTATTCCTTTTGCCAAGTAATTAATTTCGTTTACTCGCCGCGAATCGGAGGAGCTGGATCGCATCCGGCTCCGGCAGCAGGGCGCGGGACATCTGATCAAGGCGGGCTACGCCAGTCGCGGTTGGACCGTGCTGCGGGACGTGCTGCGGGATCTCGGAATCCCGGTGCCCGGATCCCAGCTCGGCTGCGTCGCGTCGGCGACCTGGCGCCGGCTGCGGTTCCTGGCGCGCAAGCCGGCACGGCTACGGGGGGCGACGGTCGAGGTCACTGATTCGGCTCCGGACTTACGGGAACGGCTGCGCTCGGACACGCTCTGGGTCCCAGTATATTGAGGTGGGATTTTCCACATCAGGAAAGAGCGCGCTTCGTCCTTCGATTAACTTAGCTAAAGAAATTGTCACAATCTCCCAGAAAGATTATGTCAATTTGGTGATTCGCAATCATAACGCTCAAAAGGGCTCGAGCGTTCGTAATCTTGGAAATTTCCAAACACTCTGTGGTAAAGCTTCATTGATTGAAATTACAACAGAAAATCAGTGGGGAAAAATTAAAATGTTTCAACTGATCCGGGTGGAAAATCAGCACGCATTCGTTCTCACTCCTGCTCAGGCTTCAAACATCAAATGATTCACTGGGAATACTACTATATAATACTACTATTTATAATATAAATAATCTTTAATTATATTTAATTCATAGTTATATAGTTTATATAACTATGATTTATAACTAATGATTATAATTGTAATTTATTATAACTAAAATAATATTTTTATTATAATTATAATTAATTATAATTTAGAATTTATAATTGTATATAATTTAGTCTATAATTTATTATAGCCTTAAAGTCTAGCGGCACTTATACATATTGTCGTTGTTGTGCGTTACAATGCCAGCTAACGTTGCGTTTCAGCCGTTGGCGGATTCGATTACAAAACTTGATTAGCACTTCGAATTTAATGAATTTTCCAACTTTTACAAAAGCACAGAGCCCGACAATCGGTTGCAAACGCTTTGTTATGCTTTAACCGTTGCAATATGCTATTAATTGTTTTAATACAACCCATTTGCATCAGTAACTCAATTGCTATTCACCGTATTTCCGAACCAAATTTTTAAATTTTGAGAGTATTTGTTGCAGATCTATTAAATCAGTGTATACACTAGTAACTCAGTTTCTATGTTACTTTCTGGAAACCAGAGGCTGGGGTGATTTTTAATAAGATGACTTAATAGATCTTCTTTATAGACAGGACTTACAATTAATAATTTGTCGGTATTTTCTGATAAAAGCCTGCCTTTTGATAATGGCCCATATAAATTACCAGAATTAGTACTATTAAAGTAACTAGATTGTTGTTGAAAATTAATTGCCTCTCCGTTTTCTGTTATAAGTATAACGGCATCTCTAGATATTTGTTTGATTATTTCTTCGTGTTCGCGTCGGCGTGCTCTCCACCGGCGACGAGATCATCGCCTCGCCCGAGCTGCCCGCCGCGCCGCACCAGATCTGGGATGCCAACCGCCCCATGCTGCTGTCACTGGCGCAGGGCTGGCGCTACGAGGCAGTGGACCTTGGCCATGTCGGCGACGATGCCGAAGAGATTGCCGGGCGTCTGCATGAGGGCGCGCGCGAGGCTGACGTGATCCTGACATCGGGCGGCGCCTCCGCGGGGGACGAAGACCATGTCTCGGCGCTGCTGCGGTCGCGCGGCACGCTCAAAAGGTAACAATCGTCCTTTATTTATTTGTGCAAGAAAAGCCACGCTTTTCTTAATACCATGCTAATTTTTCTCTAATATGCTCACATGGTATTTTATAGTCACCCATCAATATAGCTAAATGACTATATTGATGCCAGTTAAATGGCTGTAGAAAAAATAATAAAGCTGAAGCTAATAAATCCTTGCTAATTGGAAAGCTTTGTACAAAAACCTAATAAAACTAATAATGCCATCAGTTACTCTTCAGTATTAAACAAGGCTGCATGATAAATCCAATCTTTTTGGGCAACCGTCTGGGGCTACACGGAAAGCAGTTCGGCGTTGTCTGGGTTGGGAGGATGTCATAAATAACGATTTAAAGGAAATGGGAACTTTCTGGGAAGGTGTAAAGAGGGAGGGCTTGAATAGATTAGGTTGGAGGAGGAGCGTGTGTAGCTATGTTGGCCTCAGGCGGCTCGGTGCTGCAGTGAATTATTATTAGTAGTAGTAGTATTACAGTCTTCCAAGATATTAAAAATGGTTCTATAACACGCAATAAAATGAAATAAATTCAGATGTGACGTCCAGCGGATGATGGCCATCCACCAGGAAGGACACGATCGCCGCCTTGCCCTCTGCCGTGCCGATCAGCCGGACGCCATCGATGGCGCTCAAACGCTCGGTGGCGTAGTCCAGCACCGCCTGCTCGTGCGTCCGGATCGCGTCGTGGCCGATGTCGCTGACATAGTCGATCGCCGCCTTGATCCCGATGGTCTCGACAATGGCGGGCGTGCCGGCCTCGAAGCGGTGCGGGGCCTGGGCGTATGTGGTGCCCGCGAAGGAGACCTTGTCGATCATCTTGCTACACCAATTCATCATTTACCAATGGTGAAATTTCTTCAAAACTTGCTTTGGCTTTTGTAAAAAGTGCTAGTGCCTTTATATCATGGACGAATTCTCCACTTAAATTTGAAATATTTGGACTTTCATCTCTTGCATATAAAGTAAATTGAATTCCACTCTATAATTTATCTTTCGATAAATCCTATAGGACCATATGTGAACTGACAATGTAATCCTTAGATCAAGGCTCACAGTTTTTTGAAAACGATGTAACCTAAGAAATGTTTATGAAAACTCAGGCTTGGAATAATCCACAGGAGTACGTTTTTCGTTGTGAGAAATCTTGATGCAATAGATACCATAGAGTTGAGCAAGAGTGAAAATAATCACAATCGATTTCATGTTTGATAAGATATTATGAAGAAGAAAAAAAAACGCAGGTTTTTAAGTGTAAGAAACAGCTGGATGAATTCTCATCATCGATTGTTTTGGATTATTTTAGTTGCCTCTATGCTATTACGACGTTCGTGATGCTCTGGTGATCGATGAAGATCATCCAGTAGGTAAAAGTATGATGATGGATCTTTCTTATCAATTACGAGAGCTTCATTCGTGACTATGAAAGTCTCCCCGAAGAGGATCGTCCGCAATTCGATTTGATGGTGCTCGACGAAGCCCAACGGATCAAAAATCGGGACAGCCGAACTGCAACGACGATTCGGTCCGTCAAACGCAAACGCAGTTGGGCACTGACTGGTACGCCAATCGAAAATCGCCCCGAAGAATTGGCGGCGTTATTCGAATTTCTCAAAGTCGTCCCGCCAAGAGCAACGCCCGATCTACGACGTTTGGGCCAACTTGCCAAATAAATGCGTTTTGCAGCGAGATCCACCCAAACGCCTTGGAATAACGGGAAACGATTGGCAGGCGACGCCCCCAATAACGGCAGCGCGGCACTGAGGAGGAAAAATGCAGGCGCAATGCTGTTCATCTTCAATCTTTTCAATGCTTTCTCCTTAATGATCTTTCCTTGTTTTCCTTGGATTCTTGAACAAAAGCTTTCGTTAATGTTCACGGGAAACGAGATGACCTCGAAGCGACGAGGAAAGCCCTTATTCATGAATACAATCTTGGTTTTTCTGGCATCGAGCGTATGGTACTCCCGCAGAATCTCTGCGATTTCGCTGTCTGCCATCTCCCACGGCTCACGTGTCGAATCCCACAGATGAGGTGTCTCTTTGGCCACGTAGTCCGGCATCGATAAATGAATGTCGACCGGCACATGCTTTCCCATCCTCTGCTGACTGCGAATCATCATGTCGCCCAAAGGAAAAGTCGTGTGGCAGAAATTGCACTGAGACCGGTAGAGGTCGCGGGAGTTGTCTGAATAGTGATTCCTGTCGTCCCAGGCAGGGAACTCGTATCATATTCAGTGACACCAGTCGAAATATCAAGAATATGAGTAACATAACGATAAATTAGGTATAATCTGGTACTACTAGAGTTTGAAATATCTTAATGGCTCTCAGTGACACCTTATAGAGTATGGACAACAAACTGATAAATTAGGTTGTCTAATGTACAGCTAAATTTTTTAATGTCCTACTAGTTTGTAATAAGTAAGTAGATATAGCAGGAATATGTGTAACAAAAATGAAGACTATTCCATTTAATTTCCAAAAAGAACAATGAACAAACTTTTTGGACCCGGTGACCTTGACCCATCCATCGCTAGGCAATCCGCAGAGTTCGCCCGACATCAGCATCTACAACTACCAGGTCGTTGTCGAGGCAGAACTGGAACTGCCCAATGGCGATGAATTTGGCAGCGTTCTCAGTGTCATCCTGCCCCCGGATGTCACTGAAATGACGATACCGGCCGAGTTCCTCGAGCAAAGCGACACCTTCAAGTACGAGGTGTTGGCGAGAGAAGAAAGCTGGAATCAGACGGCCATCGAAAGCTGCTTCCTTCTCGAAGAAGGCGGTGTCTGACTCTGAGTGTTGGTAGGTATTTTTGTCCCTCTTTTTCTCTGCCTGTGCGACTGAGTGGCTCTTTGTGTGTCTCTATCTCTCATTTGATTCAAAGAAGCGTATCTTCATCGAGCTTTGGGCAGAACAAATTACAAAACATTTTGAAAGTGCACATTCAAATATTTAGAAGAAATTCACTTCTACTATTTTTGAAATACAAAATGAAAATGGTATACATATGTTCCTAGTGATTTTTTCTTTTAGAAAAGTGACCCAAATATAAAATTTAGTCATTAAAGGAGCAGGTTGGCAAAACCGTCACCATCCGCCGCGATGATGACGATCTAGAAGAAGGCACACTGCTGGCCGTTACCCATATTGCGTTGGTGCGCACCGATGCGGGTATCGAGCAAATCCCACTTGATCAAATCATTATCTCCGACCTGCCCAATGGCTTCACGGTTACCCCGTCGATTGATGCCGATATCGCCACCAGTGCACCGCTTGATCACATCTCGATGGCTTATCTTTTGGGCGGGATTGGCTGGAACACATCCTATGTCGCGCATTACGACGCGAACCGGCAAACACGGATTTAGAAAAAACTTTTTCAGGAGAAATTCCCTTAGAAAGCAGCAAAGTTTTGGGAAATATATGACCGGAAGTCGAAGCCGGATCGACAAATGCCATTCGTTTTCCCTTTAAATCGTTTAACGTTTTAATGCCGCTATCTTCTCTAACTACAATCTGACCTCGATAGGTGGGACTGCCGAATCTAGAAACAATTAACAATAAATCAACGTCGTACTTTTCTTTTGCTAAAACATAACTAAAGGTAGCTAACCATCCGATATCGTCACCCGCGTTGCCAAGCTACTGGGTCTAAGCAGGTTTTCTCTTTATCGTCGCCTCGAAAAACATCAGATCAGCACCAATGAAAGTGATACCGATGTCGAGGATCGGCAATGAGCCTGAAACGGCGCTTGCTGGCTTATCTGTTCGGCATACATGGCATTTTCCTGGTATTGGCTTTCAGTTTTTATCTGGAGCAGCCCCTGCTTATCGTTTGTCTGGAACTGGGGCTGGCTTGCAGTCTGGGTTTGGGTGTTTACCTGGTCAATAAGGTCTTGCAGCCGCGTGATCCATAAAGCGTTTTTAGACTAAAAGCTCCAATGAGATGATTAATTGTTACACAGCTAAGTAGCAAGGAAAAACCAGACCCTATGGTCTGTATGGTTATCAAAATCGTATATCTGGAATATTTTAGGACATCTTAAAGTGAGAATTTTAGGGGCTGTTAAGGGAAGGAGGGGGAGTAAACATTGAACTGTAACTTCAGGAGAGGTAAATCAAAAGAGTATCAGCACATCCAGGTTATCAAAATACATTATCTGCAGTATTAAGTATGTAAGGGGGAGCAGGATACGGAAGAACTGCGTTTGCTGAGGCTCGCCTATGCAACCTCCCTGGGCTCAAGCGGCTTGCAGGGCGGTATCCAGCTGACCGCCAGCGAGATCGATGCGGGGGGCACGAATGCTGCCTTCGAGGATGAAAGCTCCCTGCGCAAGGCATCTCTTCAGCTGTCCTATCCCGTCATTCGTGCACGTGAACAGGCCCTTTGGGTGAACGGCCAACTGGACATCCGCTCCGCAAACGAAAAGACCCGTTTCGGTGAGGTGTTCGATGAAAACCTCGTGGTTTAATTTGTTATTTTCGTTGTATTTTTCTTTTCTTTTTATCTGATTCTACTATCTTCAATTGAGTAGGTGGATTATAATATTATTTCCATTTTCAAGGGTGCTAAGTCCCTCTAAGAAAGTCAGTGTTTGAAGATGAGTAGCGACAAATGCTAGAATTACTGAGATAAATTAAGAAAAGTGGGAAAAACCTTTCCAGTTCATTTAATTCTAATTTATAGGGCAATGAAGCCCTCCACAGACGGGAGCGATTTGGCTCTTTCAGAAAACACAATGGATGATATACAAAATCTGTCCTATTTCTTGCGCAAATTTTCAAGTACACTGGGTCAGAGCCATTCCTAGGGGGAGGGATAAACTGGGCAGTTGCCCCAGGCACTGTGGCTTGGGGGTGCCACGGATAGGTAATTGTGCCCTTTGATCCAATTTCCACTTTATTTGGCTTTTTTGCTTGTACTTGAGACGGGAGGGAGGCGCTGTAAGTAATTTTGGACCGGGCACCGTCGACCCTAGGAACAGCTTTGTGCTGGGATAACCGGGAGCCGACTATTGACTAAAATGAACGATCATTTTTCTCGAACGATAAGTAGCAACCTAAAAAGTCGAGAAAAATTCAAGCGAACAATATCAATCTAATGGATAATTGGTTTTAGCCTTATCTAAAAACGAAATCGAATAGAACCATGAATTATAATACGACTAAATCAAAAAGGAGACACACAATGCGAACTGCACAAAGGCCCAAGCCTCCCAGTTCTATAGCATTCCAAAATAATACCGTTACACAAGCTACCGCAATTAGCGACACCACTGCTAATAGCAATTTAGTTATTTTTTCCCTCCTTTGCACTGGATCAGCCGATCTACCTCTACCTGGAAGTCTATGGGCTTACCACCAATGCAACGGGACAGACCGCGTATGACGTGGAAGCTGTTATCGTCGAAAACCAGAGAGAGCGGCCCTGGCAAAAGCTCATCAAGCGAGCGTTCCGGCGTTCTAATGACGGCGTATCTATTCGCTTCCCAGGGCAGGGGACATCCATCGATGAAAGCCAATCCTTCCTGATGGATCCCCAAACCTTAGAACCCGGCACCTATGCGCTTCTCGTCCGCATCACGGACAAACGATGATTGTAGCCTAACAGACAATTATTACTTATAAGCCCCCTGCATGTCTTACCACTGGAACCAAAATGGTCTTACCATCAAATACACTGGAAACAAATAATAGGTACCCCAACTAGCAAAAGTTGCAAACCCCTTATTGACGAAGATGATTATTGTCTAACAGCCAACTATTGCTTACAAGTCCTCTACTTGTCTCACAATTGGTGTCGGCCTATTTTTGGTTTCAGTGCGTACCCTACTATTGAAGTTGTCAACCCCTTGAAACTTTCAAACTAGTATTAGTATGGGGACTCCTCAAGGATGTTAATGGCGATGGCCTGTTGGATTATCAATCGGCCACTGTTATTGAAAGTGGGGGTACGGTAAGTGTTATCTATTTAGGAGCTCTGGATGAACAGGGAGAAATATTGCCGTTTAGTGCTTCGAGAACCATGTCTCAAGAGGCGCATGAATATTACGCTCATGATGATGATGATAATCGAACGAACTTTCAAGTTAAAGATGGATTATACCTGGATATAAATGGGGATGGGTTATTGGATATTTATGATGAAGGCTTGATATAAATGCGTTAGGTCGAATTTTGAAAAAAAAAACAAACAAAATAACGCGAGAGCGAACCTTATATGTTCCGGGTTTGAAAACATTCTATTGGGCAATTTGGGGACTCTACACTGGAAGTACCCCTTTTTTCTGAGATCCAAATTTTAACCTTAGGACACGATTAATTGCCATTAAGAAGTCTATATACATTTATTTTTTTTATGTTCTTGTATTTTTATTCAAAATATGCTTCATGCTCAAATTAAAAAGCGCTAGCTACATGTCCATACCTCCCCACGCCCGAATCACGGCCGCCGCGCGGAGTGATCGTCTTCTGCCCCGAACTGCACGGCCGGCATTCCTCGGCGATGTCGTATTGTCACGGGTTGCGCGAAGCCGGTTTTCTGATCGTGTCGTTTGAGTTCTGCAATCAGGGGGAGAGCGATTCCCGTTCGGGATACGAGCCGCTGCACTGGGTGACGGATTTCGAACTGCAGGACGCGTTGTCCGTGCTCGCGTATGTCCAATCCCGCGACGATCTGAATGCGTTGCCGCTGGGGATAATGGGCGTCAGTCGAGTCCGATGCCGTAGCAGAACATGCCATTTGGTCCGACCGTGTGAGCAGGTGTCATGAAGGGGATCAGGCACGACGACATTGCATCGAGCGTTTTAACCAGCAGCACATGGACCGGTAGGAAGTCCTCGTCGCATTCGGGGAGATCGAGCAGGAAAACGTTCCGCTCCGTCGCATTGAGGAAGAAGTAATCACCGTCAATGCAGGTTTCCACGACGCAGTATTCATCCGGCTCGCCATCAAACAGGTTGCGACTCAAGCGCTGTTCTAAAGGTAGCAGCCGGTTGTCAGGCCCTGGCTGAAGATGAGTGGGATGCCGATCGCAAACAGTTCGCTCTTGCCCAGAAGCTGTTTTCCCTGGGGGCTGGTATTGAGGCGGCCGACCTTCTCCTGTGGAATGAAGTAAATAAGAAACTGGGCGATGTCGCCAATAAAGTAGAACAGATCGGAAAAATTCTGCGCGTCTTTCTTTCCAAATAACCCACCAATTACGTGATCGTGTATTCCCATTCCCTCAGGAGTGAAGTGTGGATTTAAACACCTTCCTGCTTGGCTTCGCCATTCTCTTAAAATAAGAGAATCTAATCTTGAACTGATAGATTTTAGGAAGTAAAATCACCTTAAATATCAGGGAAAAATGGACCTGAGCAAATAAGGCGAAACCGAATGCATAGAACATTTTTCTATTTTAACATCTACTTTTTTGCTTCTCTTTTTAGCTGATGATAAGGCGTCAAAGGCTGTTTATTCGGAAAAATATTAATATGAAACATAATGTGAAGTGCAATGGACCCATATTAAACTCGTTTTACTTATGTTAAAAACGGGCATGGATTAACTTTAAAGTCGCTAAATAGGAAAAACCAGTGCAGACACGTAAAAACAAAAAACAGAAATCTGTAAAAGGCACATAAAAGCGAAAAAGGTCAATACTAAAATTAAATCAAGGTTTGACTTGAAACATAACCTACCGTGTGTCTAAAACAAAGAACAAGAACTGAAGGAATAAAATAAAGAACGAAGAAAGATTACTCTTAATAATTAAGCCAAAAATAAACAAAATCAAGCTATAGGCCCATATACAAGAGCATTTAATGAGGTTATGCTGATAAAAAAAGCAAAAATTATATAACACCATCAACCGGTCCTGAAGCATTACTGATACATCCTCTTGACAACCTATGTGGGTATAGTGTTTCGATTTACTTTAACACAGTTACAATATTGCCAAAAATTTTCGCCTTAGTACCCTTAGATTTATTAGTAGTATTAGTAGCACTAGTAGTTGTAGTAATAGAGTAGGAGTAGAGTTAATAGTAGTAGTCTTAGCTTTAGTAGAAGTAGTAGTAGTAGCAATAATAATAATAATAATAATAATAATAATAATAATAGTAGCAGTAGTGGTAGTTCCGTAACCACCTCCGCCATAGCCACCGCCGTAATCCGCGTAGCCACGGCGCCGATCTGCGCTGGACGTGACGCCTTCGGCTTCCAATACCGTTGTCTTTAGCCGGACGTCGATGACATCTTCGCGAGCACGCAATCGCCGATCAAATTGGCCCCTGAGGTTCCTTAGGCGTTGTTCAAGCTCGGCGAGTTGCTGTCGGCGGTAACGTGTGCGCCAATCAAACTGTTCCGCCAACACGATCCGCAATTGGTTGATGGTTTCCTGCCGTGCAGACCCCGTTGTGACGTCAAGAGCTTGGGACGAAAATAAAATCAACCGTGGCACCTCACTTCACTCCGAGGCGGCACAGGCTCCTTTGATAGTCCGAAGCGACGCCGCGTTCAACTACGCGGTGGAGTCGATTCCAGATGAGGATTTTCAGAAGGCATCCCGAACTCCCGACCCGAGACGCCAGCCATCGTCTAGTTATGAGTATCCTTCTGCCCAGCAGTACGGCAGCACATATTCTCGACAGGCGCCGCCGTCACGCCCTTCCCCTTCTCCAGGACATACACCAGTTCGTCGGTGATGGTGATCTCCTGCTGGTCGCCCTTGGGCACGGGCTTCGGGTAGCCACTGCGGCCCGGGGCCTCCACGCCGAGCAGGGTGTAGCCCTTCGGAAAGCGGAGCTTGAACACGCCGCACGGCGCCTGGTGGACGCGGTAGTTGACGCGGGTCGACGTCTGCAGCACTCCCTCGTCCATGCGCAGGGCGGTCTCGACGTCGGCGAACACGAGGGGGTCGCGCTGCAGCACGGGACCTTCCTCGACCACCTTGGGGCGGGGGTTCCAGGTCACGGCCGCCTCCTCTTGGTGAATATGCTGAAAGGGTAGAGCAACAACAAGTTGAAACTGAAGAAGAACAAACAAAGGACGAAGAAGAACAAGATGAGGAGCAGGCAAAACAAGAAGTTCTTAGTTTCTCCCTAGAGGACCAAAACTATATTGTCCTTTTTGAAATTCCACACCCAGAAAAAGATTTTGTTTATAGACTCCTTGGAACAGATACAGAGAAACATAGAGAAATCGTTGTTGAATCATTTGATTCAGGACCTCCTCCACACTGCCTAGATAACCTTTCAGGGATTTTATAAGAAAGCAGAAGATAAAGAATTCTTCGCTAAAGTTGCAGACTCATTTTTAAGATATGCCTTGATTGAAGGTTCTGATAGTGATGATACTTCATCGAGATATAATCCAGAAGAATATACAAAGAATAAGCAAGCATCGACTTCAGATGCTGAAGCAAAGAAGCTAGTTGATTCTATTGACGAAGAAGTTAAAGAAGCTGCCAAGTACGCAATCAGACAAGCAAGACTTTGTATTTTGTTTGCAGCGACAACGAAAGATAACTTTGAACAAGGAAGATGATAAATCGTCCATAGAACTTGAACGCATATATGTAATTGATTCTTTTCAAGGCGAAGGTATTGGTAAAGAGATGCTTCAAAAAGTTATTGAATTGGCTAGTACCAAGAACGTCTCCTTTTTATGGCTGGGTGTTTGGGAAAAGAATACGGATGCGATCAGATTTTATAAGCGATCAGGGTTTAAAAAATTTGGAACTCATCCCTATTATGTTGGGGCCGACAAACAAACGGACTGGTTGATGAAATTAGATTTTACATAAAATCTCAGCACCTCGTTTTTTCCCCTGCTGTTGCTGCTGCTGCTGGGTCTGATGACCCTGACGGTGCCGCCGTTTGTGCTGGACGTGTCCTTCACGTTCAACATTGCGCTGGCCATCGTGGTGCTGCTGGTGGCGGTCTACGCCATGCGGCCGCTGGATTTTGCGTCGTTTCCCACCGTGCTGCTGGTGGCGACGCTGCTGCGCCTGGCGCTCAACGTGGCCTCCACCCGGGTGGTGCTGCTCGAGGGGCATGCCGGCGGCGATGCCGCGGGCAAGGTCATCCAGGCGTTCGGCGAAGTGACCCCGTTTCACCATGATTTGCGTCAAGTGGCTACTGGCGCAATGTGAAGTTGTTGCAAACGTACAGTTTCGCCTGTTAGTTACCTGTTACTGATTTACTGATGTATGTATTCAAAGAGCAATGAGATGAATAAAGCAAGGAGTGTAATCGTAAGGCAGAGCCTGTAACGTGATGCCAAGTAAAAGAAACTCGTCCATGAACGAAGCACCGGCGTGTAGCGGGCGCCGCGTTGAAATAATTGACACCAGTGATGGTTTCCTCGATCATTTTGGTTCTCTTTGTGGCGAAAGCGATCGCTTGGCGCCGCCTCTTCGAAGGCTGCCATCCGTGTGTGAGAATTTAATCATGGAGCTTTCTCGTTTTTCTCTTAGAGTTAAGGGAATCCAGGAATTGACCAGTATTTCTACGCCGACTCCATCGTTCGGAGTTCAGTAACAGTTAAGTTGGTTGGAATTGAAAAGTAACGGTTATGACAAGATCACGATCCTCAGTTGGCTTTACATTGATCGAATTGCTTGTAGTGATTGCCATCATCGCGATTCTAGCCGCGATGCTTCTCCCTAAGGCAAACAAAAATATTATTATGTATTTATATTTGGTAAAAGATAAAGGATACTGGTATGTAAAAAGGATATTGGTATGCAAATCTATGAATATTTTGTTAAAACAAAAACATAAAATAAACAAGGTGTCGAGTAATCTCAGTCCTTGATTGGTAGTAGGTAGTCAATCTCTGTTAAAACAGGCATTTAGTGGATCTTGACATTTAGATGTAGTCGATTCCAACTAATTGTGATAAATCTCAATCAGTTGTAACTATCTGCTTTGGTCTATATTATAACTGCTATGTAATGGTCGCTTTCAAATGCGTTTTGATGCCATGCATGCCATTACGGGTCCCTATGCAAAAGAAATTCTTGAAAAACGTCTGGGGGCAGAAGCAAGCACGGTCATTAACGGTGTTCCACAAGCCGATTTTGCCGGCGGACATCCAGACCCCAACCTAACCTACGCCGCAGAATTGGTGGAAGAACTGTTTGCCGATATTGGGCCGGATTTTGGTGCGGCTTCGGATGGCGATGGCGATCGCAATATGATTTTGGGTCACGGTATATTTGTTACCTAGAAAAATTTCTTAATTAGATATATCAGCTTGAAAGTTTAAAGGGGTTGACAACTTCAGTTGTAAGGTTCACACTGAAACCAAAAAATAGGCCGATACAGAAATGGTATCAGAAGTGCCTCTTAAACTTTAAAAGCTCTCTCATTGCTAAAGAAATCAGAGTTTACCCTTTGCTCCTTTCTAAGTGATGACATTAGAAACTTGGCCTACGGCAAAATAGTCAACTTTTGAACTAAGACAGACAGATTTTTGTTTTCGACTTCAGTCTTTAGCCCTTGATGGCTCCAGCGCCGTGGCCGAGCGGCGGTGATCCGCGGTCGCACATACATAGAGTGCCGGCACGCCAACGGCGGCAAGTTCATAGGCGGTCATGCCGAACGCGGCGATGGCGCAGTCCATGTCCGCCATCAGGCCCGGCATGTCCTCCACGCCGGTGCGAATCTCGACCGGCCAGGCACTGGCTGCCGCCGCGTCCATGACGGCGGCATGATCGGCGAACGCATGGCCCAGCACGTCCACGATCTCCAGCGGCTGCTTGCTGCCCGAAAGCGCGCGCAATTCGTTGGTTGGCCTGCCGCCGGGAAACTTCCCGCTGCCTATCTTCGACGTCGTGCTAAAGCGGATTACCGTGCGCGGCTCCATCGTCGGCACGCGCCTCGATCTGGCGGAATCACTGCAATTTGCGGGCGAGGGCAAGGTGAAGACCCATTTCTCCTGGGACAGCCTGGAAAACATCAACGCGATCTTCGATCGCCTTCGCGCCGGCACGATCGACGGACGCGTAGTGATGAGGATCTAAGATATATCTTTCACCGCGCCCTAGTGTTCGCAGAAGTCGGTCGGCCTATGTACATGATTTTGCTCCGAATTTAGCAGGTATAGCTTTGCTTGCTCCTGCCTTTGAAATCAAGCTTTATGTCCCTTTTGCTAAGCAACTTGTGACATTACTTACTAAAATTAAAAAAGATGCTAAGGTTATGAGTTATGTAAAAGCAAAAGTTTTAACTCATGATGTTGAAGAACAAAATAAATATAATTCTGATAAACTTATCAATAAGGAAATTAATGCTAGACTTTTAATAGACTTAGCTAATATGGGACAAAGATTGATTGAAGATTCAATGGAATTCGGCATGGAGGACCGCCATCCAAATCCGGTTGAAAGCGGCCGGCTCGTGGCCGCTTCGCAGCTCCCGCGCGCCGGTCGCAAGAAAGGCCTCGCCGTGGTCCCAGAGCGAGCGCAACTCGCGGGGAAGGTCCTGGGACTGGGCAGCGCCGACAATGCGCCGCGCGGCGTCATGACGTGCCGCCCAGGTCGCGAAATTCGCCCTGAGCTCATTGCGAATTGCCTCGGGCAGGACGGCATCGACCGACGGTGGCGCGTTCTCTGGCAAGCTTCTGCCGGGACTTGATCTCTTGTAATCTAAACTAGCACAAGAACCTGTCGGGCAACAGACATAGGAAAAAAGTAGCACACACTCTACTATGATTACCCACGAAAAAAAATATGTCCCTCTCCCCTTGTTAGGCGATTGGGATGGGGGGGGGATTTCCCCGTATTTTTAATCCCCTTAGATTAAAAAAAGGTTCTTTTTGGCAATTTCATTGAAAAATACCTTTATTTTTGTATTTTCATTGAAAAAGGATTGCTCCTCCTTCCTAGATTTTTAAAAGGACTTTTCCCACCCAATAACTTTTTCGCGGCTCTATTCAAGCCACAAAGCCTCACCAATACTCTCAAAACTAGGTAACGGATGGAGACATAATTACGACGTTTCTATTGAAATTACTCCAGGGACAACTACGGACCGAGCATTGGTAAACTTACCTGATGGAAGAGAAATTGTGTTTGTACAATCTAATACGCAATGGAACTCCGATACTGATGTAGTACATCAACTTATTGAATTAACCAATTCTGGGCAACGTACAGGTTGGGAGATGCTTGATCATGAAGATAAAACTTTATGGACTAACAAGGCCCATGCAGTCAGGACAATAAAAATTTTCTTCATTTTAAAAAGGGTTTAAGGGGTGTAAAGGGTCTAAAGGGTTTAAAAGGGGATCTTCACACCCGAAATTTTTATAAAAGTTTAATGAAGATGGGGTTTACGGGGCTAAAAGTAAGGAATTTTCTAGTATTGTCAGATGCAGGAAAACAAAGGAGTGGAGACGTGGAGAAACCTTTGGGCGTTTTTTTGACTTAAAAGGAGAAAATGATTATGGCGGATCGAAAGCGCTGAGAGTTTGTTGTCGGATGTGACCAAGCCGATCAGCACGATTGGGCGAATCAAGTAACGATCTACCGCGATACGTACGGTGTGCCCCATGTGCATGGCAAAACCGATGCAAGCGCTGCGTTTGGATTTGCGTATGCTCAGGCCGAAGACAATTTCTGGCAGGTCGAGGACAACTTCATTCGGGCCATCGGGCGAGCTTCAGAAGTGCACGGCGACGAAACGCTGATGGACGACTGGCTCAATCGTGGCTTAGCCATTCCTGCGCTTTCTAAGACCGAATACGAGGACGGAAGTTCCCTGATCCAGACGTCGTCGCGTCGGCAGTATCAGCGTTCGAAGATCGCCCAATCAGTTTCGGAATGGATTGGGGAATCACGACCACAGGCCAAACCCTGCTCGTTGAAGTCAACGACGGCTTCTCACTCGGAAACTACGGTTTGCGAGGCCCTGAATACACGGCTCTGATTGAGGCACGTTGGCGTCAGCTAATGGGATTGCCTGACAATGGTGTTGGAATCGTCCCCTAGAGATTTTGATTCCGTGACGCCGAGTGCATCGAAGCCTTAGCGTGGCAAACGGATGAACGTCCGTTTAAGAGAGGTTGGCGAGCACTAAATATATCGCACCATTGTATACTAGGATCTGGCACGGAAACGTGAAAGGTCATCATGGAATCGGACACGCTCGCCGGACTGTTCGAAACTGGAACCCATCCTTTCAAACTACAGATACCCCTTCCAAACCCAAAACGGATGCGGAAGTCGGGATTCCTACGGAGTTTTCACTACAAATCCGCATGGAATACCGGGAATACCACTTAGTCACAGACAGAACACCCGTTCCATCAGGGCATCAAGATTCGGTATCGCACAATCGCCGCGGTGGGGATTTCCTCGGATGTTTCGCCTCGTTTAGGCAAGGAATCTTCGGTGATTCCGGGAAGTGGTGCTGCCGAAGCCAGTCCAGCTCTGAAAGACGGCGATCTGATTCTCTCAGTCAATGGCGAAGAAGTTGTCCATGGTTCAGACCTGAAAAGACTCGTGGCCATTCACTCAGGGAAGCCTATCACGCTGAAAGTCGCGCGGCTCGGCAAGAAAGTCGATGCGACAGTGACTGCAGATACAGAGATATTGCCTTTGAAAAACGCACCGCTAAGGCCTTCCTGTTGAGCGAGTTCACTGGCTTTGCCGGAACCGACGAATCCAGGGATGGGAATTTCCCACACGCCGATAAAACTCAAGCCCATGACAAAGACAACACACAACAGCGTGATGGTAAAAGCGTCGTTGTTGAACTGTTCGCCCCACCCCAATTGGGCTGGGCCGGAAGCAAGCATCGCAAGCAACCAGAATACCGACAACATGCCAATGGCGTAGACGACATTCAGAATCAACACACGCGACCGGTTCTCTCTAAAAATCAATCTTGATAAGCTATGTGTACCTAGATTGTCAAAAAGATGTCTTAGCAATATCTCAGGAAAAATTCTGGGGGTATTACGTTGGACTTAGAGCATGACTATGGGATGTTAAACTAAAATAAAAATAAATTTTCTTAATCTAGTTTTGTCCTAAGGGCATATCACCAATATCCCAAGAACGGCCAACGGCATTAAATTAAAGTTGTTAGGCATGTTGATTCTGGAACTAAACCAAATTAGAATGCAAAATATCCATCCAAGGTTATTAAAAATGGGGTCCGCGCGCGCTTGTAGCGGCCGTTCTCGCGGTAGGCCAGGACGAGGAGCAGGTTGACCCGCGGCGCCACCCGCGGGGGGAGCTCCAGGCTCTTCGCGCTGTCTTCGAGCTCCTTCCACCGGCCGCGGCGGAACAGGTAGCCCAGGTACTCGAGCTGCAGCTCGACGCGCAGCTTCATGTTTTCGGTGCCTTCGAGGGAGCGCGCGAAGCCCGCGATGACCCACGGGCGGAAGGGGAGGGGCTCGCGGGCCAGCCGGCGGGTCGCGGCGCGCAGCTTCGGTCGCATCGGCGCTGCCGTGATGAGTGAGCTGCGCTGCGGTCTGCAGGCTGCCCACCATCGCATCCGCGATCATCCCGCGCACGCCTTTTAGCGGTACGGTTTTAATCTCTCTGGTCATTCGACAGATCCGATAACCGCGCCCTTGGCAACGACGGCATCGGCCTCCTCCTTGATGCGCAACGTGCCGGAGGCAGGCGCAAGGATTTCATACTGGACCTTGGCGGTCATGATTTCGGCGATCAGCGCCCCCTCTTCGACGCTTGCACCGTCATCCGCCAGAGCCACAGCGTTCATCGTGCTCTGCATTCTCTCTAATTTTATCATCGATAGGGGAGATACAGGTACTACAGATAGTGTGATCCAGCAGCAGGCCCAAGAGCAGACCTTACCATCTACAGAAATACCCACATTGCCGCCGGCAACCGTACCAACTGATGCACCGGCGACTTCCGAAACGCCAGCATCAGCGCCAGAAGGTGATGGCGAAGATGGTCAATAAGAATTAGGAATTTTTGCAGACAAAATGAAAGGCAGTCCCGATTGGGCTGCCTTTCGTGTTTGACCAGACTCCGTTAGTTCCTTTGGTTCCAGCGAAGGGTCCCTCAAATGTCATTTCCGGAGATCGTTCTTCCGTGACTCCCATCGAAAAAGGAATCATACACGTGTGCGTTGTTGTTTCCCCATCTACTGCTGACCTCGGGGGCGGGCGCTGCCTACAGTCCTAAGCTTGGGTCGTTTTCCTTTCGTTTCGTTCCATTTCGTTTCGTTTCGTTTTCGATTTCCCCCCTTTTCTTTTCTTCTTGTTTTCGTCAATCGATTGGGAACCTGATGTTTTTCTTGGTAGACAGTTTATCAGGAATTGTCTATTATTAGACAAAAAAATGTCTATCATTGCTCATTTTTCAAATCGATTATTCGAACCATTGATAATATGGTTCCTTTAAAATTGCATGAAACTCTTAAATTATGGCTGCTAATATCTCGAAAATTTGCTATTCCCAAACCGGATAGTATTCATTTTGTAATGTTATAGAGAAACGGTATATCATTCAGCTTTATCATTCATTCTGACGAATATACCGCTTTAACACAATTGTTCACACTGTTTTCTAAAAACCAACGGTGCGGCGAGACGAAGGAGGCCGTGCAGTTGGGCAGCCGCAACGCTCCCAGGCGGGCCTTCTCAAACCAGGCCGCGTCGGGGGTAAAGTCGTAGGTCTCTTGCAGATGCTCGTTCGGCGGATAGTCGAACGTCCACATCTTACCATTGTCATACTGACCGGCCTTGACCTCGCTGAGGTTGGCCGTCTGCGCGAAGCTCGTAGCGGGGAGTAGAAACACCACAGCGAGCACCCACAGCGTGATGCGAAGAAATGAGGTTTTCATCGTCCTGGAAGGGCTTTTTATTTTTTTCTCGGAAATAGCTTGATTTTTTTCGTTTTGATAGTTTAAAAAAAAGAAGATCTAGATAGTATATTATTGATAACAAAGGTTTCAGTCTAAAGTATTTAAGTATTAAAAACAATATCTTGGTAAAGCTGTGCGTTCGCTTGATCTATAGTACCCCTTTGGATATTTTTATCACTATTTGTAATTTTGCTCATTGTATAATTGTAAAAGTATCACTTGCAGCAAGTATGGATGAGCTTAATGGTAGCAGTGTTTCAACGACACAGCGGTTTTCTGCAGCAATCCTGTTCAACCTAACAGACGATTGGGATTTATAATGATTAATAACATCAACACTGTATTAGGTACCGAGTTTGATGTTATTGGTGGGGATGTAACTTCTACATCCCCAGACGACCCTACGTTTGTTTATAAACAATGGACTACTGTACCGATCGTAGAAATTGATCTTGGACGTTCGCAATTGGAATATGATCGATTGAACGATAAACAATTCCTAGAACCGTACAACACTCACGTTCTAAGCGATCGATCAATCTACGATATCAATGGTGTGTCCTCTTCGCTGTCATCCTGCGCGAAGAGAGCTTCAATGTTCCGATCCTCGTCCGCCGCTTGTTTGTAGATAGCGGAGCAGCCGATCAGCTGCTGTCCGAAACCCTGTCGGTAAATCAGAATGTCGCGGGCACCCGCGGACTTGAACATCACGGGATGCGTTTTGTACGAGTACCACCACCCTTCCAGGGGCAGTCCGTTCGGTCCGTCCAAAGCATACTGAACCGTTTGTTGCTGGCCTCCCGTGTTCCGAATCGCGACATCAAAGTCCAGGTGATAAGGTGGGCGACGAGCCCCGCGACGTCGTCGTCGGGGGAACGGAGAGGAATCGCCTCTTCGTCACGACCGCGCGCCGGGGTCAGAATCGCCCGTCGGATCCCGAGCTGACCACCGAGGGTCGGGGAAGGGCCGACGTCTGGGTCTTCGATCTCGACGACCTCGACTCGCCCCCCCACGTGATCTCGCTCTTCACGGACACGCCGCGCGCCCTCGCCGTCAGTGCCGACGGAGCCTCGGTCTACGTGGCCGGCTTTCGCACGGGAAACCAGACCACCTGCCTGACGGAGCTAGTTATCTCAACAGGGAGTCTGAGGTGAAATTCTCCAGAAAACTGTGGTTGCACTGCTATTCTATTCGTTGGAGGGGTTGACTTTTCAAACGTGTGCCATACCTGCTGAATCTCTAAGATTAAAAAATAAACTATGGAACTGGTTTGGAGTTGCTATTCTAATAATTGCTTTTTAAGCTTGTTTAGGATCAAATAATAAACTACGCGATCACACAAAGATTATCTTCTATGTACAAGGAGTCGAAAGTGAAATTGTCCAAAAAACTCGGTTCGGGGGTGTATGAACTGATCGACCACAAGGACATCGACTTTTCCTATGGCGTAGAGGCGGGGCTTGAGTTCAAAGCGTCGTTAATGGCCGCGTTCTGCGCGCAGCTTCCGCAGCAGTGTGAGCTGTATGCCTTTTCGAACTATCAGTTTGCGGTGGTGCTGCCGCAGACCGACGCCGACCTGGCGATACGGGAAGCGTTGCGCCTGGCGGAACGGCTGGAAGAGAAACAGCACGTTCAAGGTACGGATATGCGCTCGGCGGTAGCCGGTGCTCTGATGTCGTATCGATATACACTTTTTCCATTCTGACCCTCAGTCATACACTTTCATGCCCGTGCAGGCACTTTCTGAAAAATAAAGCCGCGCAGTTTAACACTAAACACTGTCCAGAAAGCCAACTTTTGACAATGTTTTTCTAAAAAATAAACCGCGCCCCATCAGCTTAGCCACAACTTTAGTCGAGCCTGTGATAAATGCGAATTTTGCCAGCCACCGCCTATCGCTGATAGCGTATGATTATTGCCTTATCTATCTTAATTTCAGAATAGACAGTTCAATTTAAACCATCCCAGCAGAATTTTTTCCAGCATGGGGAGGATCAGCAGGGGCAGCACGGCCATCATCAGCGGCGAACGTTTGGTGAATGCAGAAACGAACAGGAACCAGCCGATAAACGGCGACGACCACAATGGCACCGCGATCAGGAATATGAGTGTTGCTGCCCAATTATCAACCAGCGGCGCGGCGCTCCAGATCATATGTCCTGCATTGGCGCCCTGAAATCCGATCCATATGCTGGAGATCGTCAGCACTGCGACATGCGTGGCGATAACAAAAGCAAAAGTAATCTGAAAAAGTCCTTAGGTGTGATAATTTGCGCCAAAAGGGTGTCCTTAGGGGTTAGTGCACTGACCTCAATTGCTAGGAGTCGTCAAAAGAAACACTACTGGGGATTTTTTCATAATACTTAAAAGTGTTAACGCATATTTTTGCAGTGAAATGCCCGACAAATACAACATATATGATAATGCTTGATACTGGTTACCGTGTGTCAACCATTGAGTGTTACAGTCTTAGGATTACCATGAAACATCACAATCTAACAATGAAATGGCAAGTTTCAGCTGTTGACTTGAGACAGATCCCTGCTATGACATAATAAAGTCCTTCCTTCACACGGTCGTAACTAAAAAACAACAAAAGAGATTTGTGAAAGTCAACCTTACTAACTATCAAAGCTCTTTCCATAAATGCGAACTCTCAAAAAGAGATTGGGACACTTTCAAGAAATGGATTTCGTTCTGTACAGCTGAATTTGAGTTATCCATGCAATCTCAAGCTTATCTCGAAACAGTTGAATTTTGAGATTTAATCTGGCAAAAATAGACGAACAAAGTGACGAGCTGTGAGCAAGGATGTATTATTAGCCTTTGGATGTATTATATAAAAAAACAAGTTTCTTTAACTGCAAGTAAGGAGCGACATTAAAACTTAAAATGAACAGAAATTGTTCAGTACATGAAAGGGGTTGTCCCCTCCTCAACGCCTCGCTCTTTACGCTAACGTTTTTTATTGTTTTAAAAAGTAGAGTTATGAGAAAGAGTCAAACTTCTAAAGTTTCGGTTACTATTGAGCCGGGTCGCTTCTTACTACAGTTTGTTACCACGAACTGTTTGACTGTTCAACGAACTGTCGATTTCTTTTTGGGAGGATCCGTATTGACAAACAGGTATTGTTGTAACAGGGGTTTACTGTTTGGTTTGGACAATAATTGTCCCGTAGCATGTTCGTTGGCTAACCGACCAATAAAATTCTTGACAAATTTTCCGACAGCAGCCGTATGGGCAAACAATGTCCCTTCAGGTAAATGAACAATCCAATGTCGTGAAAATTTTGTTTCGGTACTTGAATCTAAATCCACAATATTCCTTCGTTCTAATCGTTGTTGTTGCTGCTGCTGCCACTGAGAACCTTACTGTTTTTGGTTCAACAGCACTAGATACAATTAGAACTCCAAGAAAAATATTAAAGAATGTTTTAGGAGGTGCTGCAACTTTTGCTGCAATTTCTGCAAGTAATTTTGTTGATACTGGATTAATTGCAGTAGTAGGAAAAGATTTTCCAAAACAACACCACAGAACTCTATCAAAATATCTTGATTTGGAAGGATTATCCATTAAAAATGGAAAGACATTCCGTTATGACGGAAAATATGATGAAACATTGAGTACAAGATCGACACTTAAGACAGAGGATGCTCAGGCGCAACCGCATCAATGAACTCGGTCGGTGGCCCTTCCTCGGGCTCCTCCGCTTCTGGATCGACGATCCGTTGTCGCGGGTCATTGGCCGTCCCGAAGAGATCAAACATACCCGAGGCAATTCCCTTCTGGTGCAACTCGGGAAGTTCGGCAATGTCGGCCAACGTATTAAATTCCGCGACGGGTGCTCGCGAGCAACCCGACACAACGAGGACGGCACAAAGTCCCGCCCAGCGATAAGGGCAAAGCAAGGTGACAACTCCCTGAGTGACGTGGAATATTTCAAACAAATCGGCTATCTCAAAATTTTTATTCGAAGCATTTGGAAAAAAAGTGTTTGTATCGAGGGGTAGATGCCCTCCGTTAATTTTTGACTCATAAAAAGGTAACTAGAACTTTTGTTGTCGAACCAAATGAACCACCTTCAAAATTTATACGACCACCCCTTACATAAAAACCTTATACGCCTCCAGGGCATAATTAAAACACCTCACAGCCACCAGGCTGTGGGGGGTGTTGTCGACCCAGAGTTTTTGTCATCTGATATTTGAACTGTCCTGTTGGATGCCATCGCCAATGAGAATGTCATTGATGATCGTCCACTTAAAGGTGCAGCGTCTGCATTGATTCAGAAGCACACACAGACGACAAACAAGTAATCGACCTAGTTCCTGCGGGGGATTTCAAAGGTACGGGGATTCAGTTTTTCGTGTCCGTGGCGGATTATGACTCGTGCATTCTGGCAACGGTCTTGTGACTCCACAATTGGATGCAGTGCAAGCCAAAGTTGCTCTGCATCATGGCCAAAGAAATAGAGCACGGTATCGTTTGGACCGAATTAGTGAACAAATTTTTTTTGTGTATTTTTTTTATGTAATAAAACATTTTCAATGTAATTTTCAGATGTTTGTAATGCTTTGAAAAGTAAATTGTGTCAAATTTCATGTCTTGTTTGACAGTCTTGAAAACAGGTATGACCTTCAATAACCAGATGTTAATATACCATGCAATTGCGAGGTCAGGTGTACCATATATACTATGGTATATACATAGAGTATACCAGTTGGTCTCATACGCAGTAGTTTGGCAGAAATTAAAATTTTGGTGTTTGATTTCTCAAAATTTGATAACAGAAGGTGTGCCGGCAAGCGACGTTCTGGTTACTGGAAATACGGTAATCGATGCACTTCTCTCGGTTTCGCGCACGGACACGGTTTTTCCATACGCTTCTCCTGAAGGCCGCCGGCAAATCTTGGTTACGGCCCATCGACGTGAAAATTTTGGAGAACCCTTAACTAATATTTGCAGGGCGGTTCGGAAACTACTTGAAGTGTTCGACGATATCGAGATTCTTTGGCCTGTACATCCGAATCCGAACGTCAGCACCAACATTCGCGCTTGACATATAACATGTAATTAAATTTGATCATTACTGAACCTGAATCATACACAAAGATGAGTTTGGGAGGGGCCACATTCTAGGTGTAGGAAGGGTGGCTTCATTTGCTTATAGCTAAAAGTAAAGAGTGCAGGCTTACCTTTCATTTAATTATTGTTTTAAGCCTTTTGTGAGAGCAATTTTTTCGGAAGACTAGATTAAATTCAAGTAAAGATTTACTATGCGTTGGTGACTATTATGGCTGAATTGTTTTAATATAATTCCCCGTAAGTTTTAGGGCGTCGGGAAGTTATCGATGGTCTTGAAATCTATCGCTTTCGCTATTTTTGGCCCGAGTCGCTGCAGCGCCTGTGTTACGGCGGTGGGGCACTCGTTAATCTGCGCATGGACCCGCGGCTTTGGGCATTGGTGCCGGCGTTGCTGGGCGCCGAAGTTGCTGCTATTGCATATCGCCTGCAGCGCGAACGATATGATCTGATCCATGCTCACTGGATCCTCCCTCAGGGCATCGCGGCTACACTGCCGGCGCGGCTGAAGGGTGTCCCTTACGTCGTAACAGTCGGCGCCCATGAATAGGTCACCAACAGACAAGCCTAATTGGTCAGCCATGATGACTAGCATAATACTTGGCGGGATCAGAATGCCCAGCGTGCCGGCTGAAGCAATCGTGCCCAGAGCTAAAGGCATAGCATAGCCTTGCTTGCGCATTGCAGGCAGAGACATAACCGCCAGTAACACCACTGATGCACCAATAATGCCGGTTGAAGCAGCCAAGATGATACCAATTGCGGTGACAGTGATGGCTAGGCCACCACGAACGCGGCCAAACAGTTCTTGCATGGTAAAAAAAAAAAACAACTCTAAGCCTAGAATTTTCCCACCAGGAATTCAGGACTGCTGTAAATAAAATATGGTATGATATGGTATCATATAGTATGAGCTCTAGCAAAATTTTAGAAATCAATAGATTGCTTTAAAAGGAAAATGAGAGGCTTAATGCTGGTCGGGATTTAAAAAAAGATCTCTGAGTCCCGAGGTCCTTCTAAATATCAGAATTCATTAAGATCTGATCACCCTCTCGCAACTTAAAAATACCTCAATTTTTCTTATTTTTCCTCTCCCAAAGAAAAAGGATCACAGATAAATAATTTCACACGGAATTTTCATTTGTATCTCTTGTGAGTATTCACGAAATATTCATTTTTACCGATACGCATTTATCATTCGTCTGTTGAATAGGAGAAATAAATTTTTATGAGTATAATATCAGATACCAGATAAACGACTTCGCTCGAAACAAATGTCAAACTTTTACCTTTAGATTTGATCGAATATGTTGGGCATTCTAGCAGTCATCTTTGCATATGTGAAATTGTTCTGCGTTTTATCCAAATATTGGTTTTTTTTGGCCTGATTTTAAGGAAACTGTTCACGTTTGGAACACATTTTGCGATTTTCTTAGGTACCCCTTTAGAAGAGGGTAGCTTGCTAATAGTGCCAGCAAGTCACTATTCTTTTCAAATAGTAGTCTTTCCTAAAAATGGTTAAACATTATTATGTTTAATCTGCTGCTAAATATTTATATGTTACTGTTTATATTACTATTATTTATGTTACCATTTTTATATGTTACTGTTTTTATAGTAACAACTGTTTTGTATGTTCTGTTTATTTATATGTTTTTGAGTTCTTCTACGACGAGGAAGAGGAGGAGGAAGAGGAACCTGTCGTCCAGAGGTCTTGTCGCGCAGCGCTGATTTGATTATCCATGCAGGAGCCTCCAGACCAAATCTGCTCGTGCTGCCAGCGGCGGTCTCTCGACTGGAACCACCGTACAGGTCAACTGCACGAGCCACACTCAAGAGAACAGGTGTCTAACCTGCACGCGGACGTCACAGAGGAAGACATGCAGGTGAACGCTGTGTTCACACTATCCTGCTCACCAGGTTTTCTTCAGGAACTTTTCTCAAGTTTTACGCATCGTAAACTTGAGTGAGTGGCGAATAATACACAAGTACCATAATTTTTCATGGAGAGAGAGCCGGATTTCCCAGTATTAATTAAAATGACCATATATTAAATTATAAAAAACAAGTTTTTCACAATAAGAATAATAAGCTTTGTTTTAAATTCAGCACAAAAAATCTTTAGCGTGAAGAGCGAGGTCTTGAGGAGGAGGCAACCTCTTTCATATACGTGGTAATTTCTGTTCGTTTTAAGGTTTGATTTTGCTCCATACTTTCAGTGCCACCTTGGCGACCGGCAGCAGCGACGGGGCGTGCTCGGAGAAGAAGGCGCCCAGCCCCTCGACCATGACCTGCCCGGTGTACTCGCCGCCCATCGGCAGCTTGCCCTTGCCCTCGAGCTTCACCCGCTTGCCCGACTGGTAGAGCATGTGGGCGACCTGCTGCTCGATGTAGTTCGGGTGGCCCTCCTCGATGATCAGCACCGCGTCCTTGCCATCGCAGAAGTCGAGGATCTGGCTGTCGACCAGCGGGTAGACGCAGTTGAGCACCAGCATGTCGATAGGGCACCTACACTACTTGTTAAAAAGGTTATGACCGCCTTTCTGGTAAAAAAGTTTATTAGCCTTATACATAGGAAAACTTAAGATAGTTTCAATTCCTTGGTAATCCTATTCCTTTTTTACTATCAGCGACACCACATTCAAGTTGAGCAGCCAGAAGCTTTGATCCTTCATTTACATGTTCCTGCTTTGATCCTTCATGTTTTGATCCTGCTCGCTAGGTTGAGGGCTCCTGCACATGCGCCATGTCTACAGTCACTGTTTTGATCTGCCACTATTCTATGCGTTGCAAGAAAACAATCGCAATGTCGGCGGCGGCAATGTGGATCGCATGGGCGAAATGCTGCTGGTTCAGGGATTGGGCCGGACGACCGACATTCCGCAAATTGAAAACATCGTCATCAAGGCGATCGATGGTGTGCCGGTCCGAATTCGAGACGTGGCTAACGTAGAAGTCGGGCACGAGATTCGACGAGGTGCGGTGACGGCAGACGGCAAGGGGGAAGCCGTGATGGGTCTAGGCTTCATGCTGATGGGAGAGAACACTCATCAGTACACTGATCGTTGTTTTCGTGTTCATCGGCAGCAGGCAAGCGGAGCCGCGAGTTTAGGCGCGGCCACGCCACCCGGCTGCCGAGATCACAGGCGGGTGAACTTGATCCAGTTCAGGTTCCAGCCGCCCTTGGGCGCGAACACACCGACGTTGTAGGTGCCGGCATTGATGTTCACGGTGTGCGAGATGGTCGTCCAGTTCTGCCAGCCGCCCGTGGCAGGCACGCCGAGCTGGCCGAGCTGGATCGTGCCGGCGTTCAGGTCCAGCGACAGCGTGCCGCCGTTCAGGCTTGTCGTCGAAGATTTTTTGGCCGGTGATCCATGTCAGGGCCGCTTCGATTTCGTTGATGTATTTCACAAATAGCAGGCCCATGATCACGCCTACGCCACTTCCGACTATTCCTAACGAAAGGCCATAGGAAAGGAAGATGGTAGAGATGCCATGTGAACTGGCACCCAGGGCTTTGAGAATGCCGATGTCACGCGTTTTTTCGACTACGATCATGTAGAAGATGGCCAAGATTCCAAAGCCGGCCACCATAATGATCATGAACAATAAAACGTTGAGAATGTATGTTCGAACTATCTTTAATAAAATGGCTATCTCGAACCTATGATTAGAAGAATTTGGGGGGAAAAGGATATGGGGGAGGGGCTAGCTCCCTTCCGATCACTTTTGACTCTTAAAAAGGGCACTAGAGCCTCCTATTTTGATTTTGAATGAGGCCATTCTGAATTTTGTACGATGATTTCTTCCATATAGACTTTATATATCCCCAAGGCATATCTTACAACACTTACCCCTGGCCCCGGGGGGCTCTATCGACCTCGGAGTTGTTTTTTTGCTGATCTTTGAAATAATCATAGGTATATCAAAGGATTTGAATTCCCGCCTGAGCATCAAGCTATTGTTTTATTGAGTCTAAAGGTTGTTAGTCTGATTCGGTGGATCAATTATATAGTCTACAACATTCAAGTTAATTGTGTTCTCACATACCAAATTGCTATAGAATGACTTCATTAACAGACACAGACTTACTGTAGTTTTACATTGGCTAAAGAAGGCATGTCGTAATGGTTTGCTTGATGTCTACAGGAGTTTAAACTGAGTTCTGGTTGTTGGGCTTTTCTAGTGCTACGGCGGTCGCGACGACGTCTCGCCCATGTACATGAAGACCCTGATCAAGCTGCTCGAGGACGGCGTCGAAGACCACAACGAATACATGCGGGCCCCCGCCAGCCCGAGGCCGCAGCCGAGCATCACCATGAAGCAGGTGCTGCCCAAGCTGTTCAACCAGTTCGACACCAAGGTCGCCAACTGCAACCACTGCCACTACATCAACCAGGCCAAAGTGTTGATGAAGGTGAACGCGAAGGACTGGACCCCGGCCGATTTCTGGATCTACCCGCGGGTCATTTCAAATACACTTGAAACATTAAAAGATAAGATGTTTATCGATCGTAGGATAACTGATAATTATTTGTAAATAGCGTAAGAGTCGTCAGAACAGTAAAAGGGGCTGCGTGCGCATCGGCTCGCAAATTTTTGAGTTAGACTTTTTTTTAACAATTTGTACTCCTTTTTGGCTTTGATTTGCACTCTTTTTTTAACGTCGGCAGTTGGCAACCCTGCTCTAGAGCAGACATCAATATATTTAACGCAAAGCAGAGGCAAATATTATTTATTTATGGCTCTTTTTTTGATATGGAAACTTTGTCTTTGTTTGATATGGAAAGGCAGTGTGGCCTTCGTTGCTATAATTGCTAAATATTATAATAAAAGCTTATCCATCTCATAAATATTATAAATATGTACAGTATTATAAATAATTTTAAAAAATCCCATTTCATTCTATTAATATTACACTTTCATTATTCTATCATGTTTTTTTTTCTTCTCAAACACCTCACAGTTATGAATGACAAATGAAAGAATGACCATTATCGACAGCAACTCGATGTGTTACAATAGTAACAGACAAAAAACATTTCATCGTTTTATTGACTTAAGAAATCATATTAGAAAACCCAATCAGATTTTAGAAAAGGAACGGGTATTTGCTTCTCTTTCTTGCATTCGCTGAAGGATTAATATGATTCGATAAATTTAAGAATAAAAAAATTAAAAATTAAAAAAGAATAAATTAAATAAATTAAAGAATAGTTTTTACAGTGGAAACTGTAAAACTGAAAATAATATACGGAAAGGAAAATAATGAAATGAAAAATAATAGTGTTTCTCTTTCTTTTATGGTGTTGAGCCGTCCTGCTGACCTGGCCCCGGGCCCATGGTGATTTTGCCGATTTCGCGCAGATTGAAGCGAGCTTCATTGCGATCGCGCAGGCACTGAGCAAGGTCTGCCGCGTCATCATCAGTGTGGACAATCACACCACCCGGCAAACTCTGGAACAGAATCTCGAAGGCGCCGAGGTCCCTGCGACGGTGTATATCGCACCGAGCAATGATGTCTGGGTGCGTGATCACGGGCCCATCGGCGTGTTCGAAGGCGAGCAACTGCGGCTGCGCAAGTTCCGGTTCGAAATTCCATTCTAATACATGTTTTTGTATCCCCCGGAGACAATTGAATTACTCGGTTTCACCGTTCGAATAGTAATAGGTGTTTTCCGAGAAATACATGGATTCTTTTCTACAAAAACTCGATAGACTCTCTAACTGCCCTGCTCATAGAAAATGGCTGCATATTTGCTTGTATAAAATGGTGGATATACTGGGCTCATATAAGGACTACGGCATTTCTTGGGAAGGAGGGACCCTCTTGATGGTTTTTTAAAGGAAATCCTGAAATAAAGAAGCCCCCTGTTGGGCAAAGCGATAGATTTGGTTTTGTTTGATGACCTTCAAAGGAAAAGTTTGAGTGAGGGAATTCGCAAATTGGCGGTTACGGATGCAGCAGAGAGGATTGCAAAGGAGGTTTTGGGACTGTATTCGGGTGTTTAGTGAATACAAAGAAATTTTGAATTGATTAAGACTCCTATGGGAGTCAAATATTTGTAGAAAGTAAAATCAAAAGATTTAAACCCAACTCCGTTAGGAGTTGAACCCAAGATAAATGTTGTCTGGGTTGAACTCCTAACGGAATGTAACAAAATTCTATAAATTTTTTTGAAAATCCAAAATAGTAAGTGAGATACGATACAATATGAAAGTATCCAAATTTCAAGTGAACGATAACGCAGATCCCGCTAAGATCCCATACTGGAATACTTGGATATTTAAGTAGAAAACATCAACTCAACCCGTATCAGATAGTTCGTGGTAACAAACTGTAAGCAAGGAGCGACACGGCTCAATAGTAACTGAAACTCTATAAAAATGGAATTTCGATACCCATAGACACATCAAAGGAATTGGATTTTTAATTGATTTTCGTGATTGGTTGATGAATTGTAAGCATGTGATTCTCATGATTGGTTGATAGACTGTAATCATGTGATTCTCGTGATTGGTTGATCGATTGTAAGCATGAGATTATCGTGATTGGTTGATGGATTTTAAGCATGGGACTTTCGTGGTTGGTTGATGGATTGAGCATGTGATTCTCATTACTTATTTTGATTAGAGCAGTCACGTTTTTTGTGCATACCCAATAGATCAGGCAAGCGCGACGGGTAAGGGATTTCGGATTCCTGCGCTCCACCTTCAACTTTTATAATTTTATACTTTTTTATTTTTAAGCTTTTGTAATGATATCAAATCGTCTCTATCGATGTAAATGTAACCTAAACTAAATTCAAGGAAATGAACGCAAATTAAAACTTTTAGAAAATACAGTATGTGCAAAATCTTCAGAAAACCCATTGTCAAATACAAGGGACCCGCCATTCTCAATAACAAGGACATCAAAATCAGCCAAAATTTTGCTAAGTAATGCTAGATAATTCCTTCGGTGTTTACTTAAAAGTTCATTATAATGAATTTTTTTCAGAAGATTTTTTAAAATAAAACACCGATTTTTTCTTGAGGGAATCGGACCAGGGTTGGGAAAGGGATGAGATTTCTGGAATAAAATATATTGTTTATAATTTTGAAGAGGTGAAGAAGGGTCGAGACAAGAAAAACTGTAAGTTTTAGAATAAATAATTATTAATATTTTTTGAACGGATGAGGGGGATTAGACCGTAAACGGAAAGGGGTCAACTCCTATGTTTTGGAATGAAATATTATTAATATTTTTTTTTGAGCAAGGAAGGACCAAAGAGAGCTCCACCTCTATATATCAAATATTTAACTAAAAATATACCTACATCATAATTTTATCACTCACAATAAGGGAATCATAACCATTTCCAGAGAGGTAAATCTGGTTTTGTCAGATCTTGGACAGCATAATTCTTGAGTGTGTTCCGTTTAACAGGCAAGTACCGGACTTTTTAATGATCTATTTTGTTTTAGTCTGTCTTCTATTTTGCTGAGAATAGCAATTGGTAATGCTGTTAAAATATTGAGATATGTATAATTTTAATTACCGTATCAAAATTTGTATGGTTCTGCAAGACACCAGCATGTGCCGCCACACGATCTGGAATTCGCTCGAGGCCACCGATCAATGACAACCGCACGACAAGCCGGGCTGGTGGCCTGCGTCACCTGCGGGCGGGTCGACCGCCGGGGCGCCGAGGAATGCGCCCGCTGCGGCGACACCCTGCCCCATCAAAGCCGCCGCTCGCTTCAGACGGTCTGGGCCTGGCTCTTTGCCGGGATCGTCGTCTACATCCCGGCCAATACCTACCCGATGCTGCGCACCTCGACCCTGCTCGACAAATCCTTCCGCGCTACTCTCATTCGACACCATCGATCCGGAGTCCGGTCTGGTGATTGAGGCGGAGGACTACAACTTCGAGGGCGGCAAGTTCTTCAACGCCCCCGTCCTTTGTAACGATTTCTCCGGAGTGACGGACGATTGCTATTTCGACCGCCAGAGCACCCCAAACATTGACGTGTTCGATTCGAACGGCGGCGATGATACCAAGGAAGAGGATCCCGCAGATGACCTGGCTACCTACCGCTTTCTGGACGAATTCGAAACCGGGCCGAGCGGAGACACCCGCACAGGAAAACCCCGCGGGGGCACAGCGGGCGCCTGCGGGGTTTTCAGGAAGCTTCCGGACACCGGATCCGCCGGCCTCTGGCTAGGGCCGGTCAGGCGGCGAAGATCGCCAGGAACAGCGCCAGCACGATCAGCGCGATGGTCGTGCGGGTGATGTAGGTGATGAAGCTGGCATAGGTCTTTTCCTGAACGCTGCTGTCCATGGAGCCATGCTTGTGTTCAGCCATCTGGTCTTTCCTCATGCGTATCGAATTTTGCCGCTGCTTACTGGATTTGCCAGGTTGGATTCTTTTCAGGAACCTGTGTTAGTTGAAAAACGTCCAGAAATTAAATAAAAAACAAGTTTTTTTTTACTGAAAGTAAGGAGTAATATTAAAACTCAAAACGAATAGAAATTATTACTTATATAAAAGGGGCTTTAAAAACTTGAAAAACTTGTTTTAAAAACTAGAGTTGTGACAAATAGTCAGACTATAATGTAAAGAGAAAGGTGTTGAGGAGAAAAAAAACCCTTTCGTACACAGAATAATTTCTGTTCGTTTTACGTTTTAGTATTGTTCCTCGAACCATATCTTTTTACAGCTCATTGTTCGATAGACGGGTGTTCAAATAGTAAGTAAAACCAGGGGTGCCAATTGCCGGTGGGGGATGTGAGGGGAGACAATGGCGCCCTCTAATCATAGAAAAATACCCTTTTTGGTTTTCTCATTAAAAAATAGAAAAAAACAAATGTGCCCCACCCCCATGAATTTGAAAAACACCTTTTTTGTAACTCCATTAAAAAAATTCTTGCTATTCCATAAATTTTTTTTAATTGGCACCCCTGCAAAATCGTCTTTTGGCCTCCTTGGAATTTCCTCCTTGAAGTTCGGAGTGATTTGGTATAGATATTTGCACCTATTAATATAGGGCGTTGAGTAGATGGAGTATGTAAAAGCGTGTAAGTTATGTTTTATACATTTTATAGCATAGTACCGTTTAAGGTAATACTAAAGTGGAGCTATTTATTTTGATAAATATACTCTCAATCAGCGCAATCATTTTTGAAGCTGCACAATAAGTAAGATGAAAGTTGATAGATTAGTTTGTAATTCCTAGTTTAACCTTTACATTTTGTGTAATTGTCGCCTGCGATCAGGAAGACGCGTACTGTCGCCGGGGCACAATAATGCAGTGATTGACAGGAACGATTGAACTACCATAGTCGGGTACACGGAGTTTTCAAACAATGAAACAAATCACTAAGTTAGCGGCATGCCTGCTGCTCGCGATGTCTTACAGTGTGGCAAGCGGCGAAGAATTGATCGCTGAATTTCAGGGCTCAGGAAACAGAACGACAGCGGAATTCACCGTCGAAGCGCCGTGGATTCTCGACTGGCGCATTAACAGTGACTACAACAAAATGAAAATTCAGGTGCTGGTAATATCCAACGGGTTGATAGGGTTTGACACTTGGACCACCAATACGCTCTACCAGCAAACCACTTGCAGCCAACGCCTGATCTCTTACCAATTCCGCCTCGATGCGAAAACTATTCTGCCGCGCAAGCAAGTTGTTCCCAGGATCCAATTCAGTCAATTGTGCAGTCGGCATTGAGGACTGTTGATACGTTTCAGAATTGACGATCATCCGAATGACATGTTTAGTATCCCAACCACTTTCGATGTACTCCGCCGCGAGAAAGCCTCTTAATCAAGATATATGCGACTACATAATCCTATTTAGCGTGATCTATCTAATATCCATAACGTATCTTTTGGTGTTGCCAGAAGAGTCCGAATGGGATATTTGATTGCCTTAATCCAAGGGATGTAAAAAGGTCTCTTTATTAAGTCTCTTTTGTTCTAGAAAGAAAACGAGCAAAAACGAAGGCGTCGGAGTAAAGCCCAGTTTTTCGAGATGATACAAGAGATTAAAAGGTAGTACCAAACATTTTAATATAGATATGCCTAGTCAATTATTTTTGCCTCCCGATACTGCCTTGGCGGTGACATTCAAATCCAGGATGTCGATTTCGGGCAAAGACACATTGGCCACACCGAAGGTCTCAAGCAGAAACTCGATCACGGCCGAAAGGTTGATGCCCGTATTGTCCGCGTCCGCGCTGGCAAGATCTCCAGTGAAAGTCCAGCTTTTGTCCATGCTGTCATAGATAGCCTCGACAAGCACGGTTTCGCCGGGATCGGTATCGGTCGACGAGGTGATTTGCAGCGTGGCGTCGGTTTGAAAAGTGTAATCCGGTGAGGTTATGTTCGAAAAATGTCAGGATATCCCTCAGACGCTATTTTCGAATAAACTGATTACGTTTTTCTATTTGATTAATAGTATAGTAATATAACATAGTGAATAATAGTATAGAAAATAATAATAATAAAAAATATCAAATGGCGTAAATTTTGGATATGACTTGATTACTGAATTCTCTGCCATTATCTGATTGCAATATTGCTGAAGCACCAAATGTTGAAAATATGAAAAGAACGTGAAATCTACTACATTGTGTGATTCAAGTGTTATTTATTGCCACGAGGTTGTAACAATCAGGCTACCATCGCGATAAACATCAACATTGTTAGACGTTGCGCCGCTCCAGCTTAAGTCAACACGTTGACGGCCTTGAACTTTGTAACCTGAAGCAGACATAGTGAAGTCACCACCAGTGCCACCACCGTTGTCACCGCCACCATTGTTACCACCAGCACAGCCATTTGCTGTTAAGTATGCGTCTGCAGCTGCGGCCTTAACCATACCGTAACCGAAGTACACGTCATTACCTGGCGCACCGCCGTCTTCAGCAGAAGCTTTCAGGAAAAAAGTTGAAAAAATTTTAAGTTCAGAAAAGGTTTAGAGGGCATTGGGGGTCCTGGAGAGGGACTTGGGGCCCTGGAAGGGAACATGGGGATCCAAAAAGCATGTTCACTAAAGATAACATGTCATCTTAAGACATGAAATTTAAAAAAAATTAAATAAAGCAAAGAATAAACATTTGAAGGGGGTATTGCGGGTCCTAAAGGTGACATTGGGCCCTGGAGGGAAAATAGGGGACCCAAACTCTTGCGCAAGTCCGATGAGGGTAAACCAGTTTGCTTGGGCATCTTCCCGCCGATGGTCGGCTACATGATCGCCACCGGTGAGCAGTCCGGTCAGCTCGAGGACATCCTCTTCAAGGTCGCCGAGGCCTACGACGAGGAGGTCGACGCCGCGACCGCGAAGATGACCGCCGTCCTCGAGCCGCTGATCATCGTGGCGCTGGCCGTCGTCGTCGGCTTCATCGTCATGGCGATCGTGCTGCCGATGATCGAGATGTCCTCGCTCGCCTGATCGCATTCCAGCCGCGTCCGCCGAAATGGTGTCTGGCACAAAATGACGGATGCGTTCCAGTTTTCGACGCACCGTGCGAGCCGTCCAGTTGAACTGCACGGCGATTTCATCGGTCGATAGCCCATCCATTCGCATCAGGGCAATCTTCTTGAGTGTTTCGTCGGGCAGCTGTTCGATCAAATGCTCGGCTTCGTTCATCAGATCGGTGACGAATTCCGGAGTGGGCTGACCACACATCAGCTCAGCCATCGTGGATTCGGCTTCGGATTGCGAAACCGGCTGACCTCGAACGGTTTCTCGTCGCCATTGGGCTCGAACTTTGCGTTTGGTTCAATTGCCGAGTCGGCCGCAGCTAGAGGCGTAACCGTCACCGCGACAAGGCCAAGGAGTGGGAGCCAGGAAGAGTTCACTAAGGTGGACCTTTGTGCGAGTCGTGTCAGACCAGTTTGCTCAGTACGTGGATGCGGCGGAGGTGTCTCCGATCTCGGTCAGGATCGAATGCAGTCCGTTAAGGTTGTTTCGTAACGTGATCTTCGGGTCCATCTTGCGTTGGTGGTGGATGATCCCCACGGGCCCCCGCCAAGCGGACTCGAAGACAATTCTGATCATCTCTTTTCAATAACAGGAACCTAAGCTAACTGATAAACTTGTGTATTTTAGTTGCAGGCTGAGTGCCAAAAATTTAATAAAAGTACATTTGAGTAGAACGAACTCAGTTGGTTGCAAAATTCCATATATTTTACTTTCAGGAAGAGTATCAAAAACTTAATAAAAACACATTTGAGTGCAACTAACTCAGCTAGCTGGTAAATTCAGAGTAATGTAGTTACCGACTAAATATCACCAAATTTAGTAAAGCCACTTCCGAGTACAACAAACTCAGCTAGTTGATGAAAAAAAAAGAATTTCGCACAATTCTACCACTATTCCAAAATATAGGCAGAATGTATGGTGTAGAATACCCTACAGTAATTATTTTCATATTTTTGTATATTCGAATTCTTATTTCGGGATTTAAGGGAGTTGAGTTATCATAGCAGGGTAATATAAATGTTAAAGAAAATATTTGCTTAAATATATGGAATAAGTAGTTTGTCCATTTTAAATTTGCTTCGTTCTGACTTGGAGTTGAACTCCATGTTTATTAAATTATTATTTTTATTATCATTTTGTGGGACATCTACATGTGCTTCTTGTTGCTCCCCCTGATGAGACAGTGGCTGCTGGCAGTGCGCATGACACGGGCGCTGCGTGCGCTGGGCCTGCAGTGGTGGCGGGGCAGGCCAAGTGGCCAAAGTGTGTGAGCAGGGCCTCCAGTACCCCTCCAGCAACTGCGGGAGGTTTTCCAGGCTCGACAGTCGCATGCAGTGGCTGATGAAGTTGGTGACGGTAGCGGCACTTACACCTACCCCCGCCAGTGTATGTCTGTAAGCGCGAGGGAATATTGGAAGCAGTGTAACGATGACTGTGAATATTCTGAAGTATATTACTGAAACCCAATTTTTCTTAAAGAATATATAAAATTACCTTTGAAAGCAGAATATGTCTTATGAATGTTATTAATTATTTATGATAGCTCTGACTTACTCACTTTTTGATATTTGTAGCATCAAACAAAGATATATAAGCTAAAAAGTATGAATGGACTCAGGTAAATCCAGTTAATGACAAACAAAAGCAAAATATGTGTTATGTTTGTGTCGAGAACACTCTATTATGACATATACACATATCCGCACCTACGCCTCAAGCGATGCTAAATAGTAAGATATTTTTTGACCGCCGATTTATTTGTGGCGACCAGTCATTGTACCAAAGCTTGAACTCTCAACTAAGTAAAATCAGCCATCAGGAGTTATTTTTTGCGGCCATGGCGACTGACATCAGCACCAATAGTGTACCTATAGGTCTATTTCAACAATTTAAGTTACAGCGCGGTAAAGACAAACATAAATATTTGGATTTGAAAACCCGAGGTATTGCTATCGTTAATGATTTAGCCAGAATTTATGCGTTTTACTGGATTTTCTGCAATTCGAAGCCTGACCAAATTCGTTAACCCACTGAGGGGTGAGATGTCAGTAATCCAGTTGGTGTGAAGATTGAGATTTATCAGCCCTGTGAGTGTTGCAAGAGGGCTGATATCCGATAATCCGCGATTACGTAGTGCGAGATCAGTAAGGCCTGTCAGATTTTGAATTCCCGAAAGATCATGAAACAGATGGTCGGGGTCTTGCCATTCGGGTGATCCAGATACTGACCGTCTTGCGCCAGCACCCGATGCGTCCAGATTCGTTTAGGACCGGACAGATGCCGAAACGAATTCTCCAAGGTGTGGTCGTCAGCGACACCAACGACAAAACGGTTGTCGTCAGGGTGGAGCGGCGGTTCACCGATCCGCTTCTGAAGAAGACGGTGAGGAAGACCAAGAAGTACCACGCCCACGATGCGGACAACGCCGCGAAGACGGGCGATCTGGTGCGTATTCAGGAATGCGCGCCGATTTCAAAGAACAAGCGGTGGACGCTGATCGAAGACGCGGCCGGTTGACAGTCCGATCGGCGGTGACCGCGTGAGGGAAGCAAACCTATGCGTTCGACGATTGCGTTCAGGAGCATGTGAATGACGATCCCAGAAGTGGTCGTGAAGCTGGACTGGTTTGCGCGATCTGTCACGATGCAGTGATCGGTTTGCACGAATTGGATTCGATCGGCAAACCAGTATTTCCGACCCCATAACCATCGATCTTGATTCCGCTTTCTAATGTTGTCTTTGTGGCGAATACCATGCCTGCACCCTTCAAATTTTCGGCGATGAGCAAAACGGCAGATGTACTTGCCGACAAATTGTTGGCTTGTGGGAATTCCGCCTGAGGCGAAACCGAGTACGGGCGTACCGCAGGCCATGGCCTCCAAACCCATTTGGGGCAGATTGTCTTCCAGCGACGGTAGGACAAAGATGTCGGCGGCTGAGTAGACAAGGCTCTTTTGAGCGTCACCACGAACGTAGCCCAGGCGACGAACTTCGGCCGCACCCGGCGCCGAATCTGGAAGCGTGTCGGCGCCCATGACCAGGCCTAACACTCGATCGCGTGAAAGGGCGGGCCAGGCCTCAAGCACGTGCCGCAACCCTTTCCGGTGATGAACGACTCTTGAAACGTGTGAATAAAAAGCTTTTTTGAATGTTAAAAAAAAACTTAGCGCAAAGAGTGAAGTATTTAGGCGAAGTGCCCCCTCATATAAGCAATATTTTATTTTAGTCTTAAGCTTCGATATTGTTCTTTACTTTCAGTTGAAAAAACTTGATTTGTATTTAATTGTTAGTGAATACGGATATTTTAGCGTCATTTTAGTGTTTATATAATTTATAGTGAATACGGTGCTACGGATATTTAAGCGTCATTCAAAATATCGAATACTGCGTATTAAAAATCTTTAAGCTGTCTTCAATGCCATCAGCAGCAATTGCTTTGATGTCCGTACGATCAAAACCAAATTGCTCCGGTGTGATTTCATATTTTGAAATCGTACCATCTTTTAATTCGGCGATGGTAGTTGCATCGGAAAGGCTTATCTCATCCAGCCCATCATTGGAATGAACGACCATGACATGTTGACTGCCCAGCTGTTTTAATACTTCGGCAATAGGTTCAAGCCACTTGTTTGCAAAGACGCCCATTACCTGATTTGGTGCGGAAGCGGGGCTCCAGTGCTACACGGACATGCCGCGCCGGACATGGGGTATGCCGGGGCACGAGCTGCGACACGCGACGCCGGAAGAAGGGCCGCAGAGCGAGGTCGAGGTCCCCGACTTCCCGCACGTGGTGCACCCGATGGTGGTGACGCATCCGGAGAACGGCCGTCAGGCCCTGCTGCTCAGCCCGCTCGGATACCTGACGATCCTGGGTCTTCCGGAGGACGAAGCGGACGATCTCTTCGAAACCGTGGTCGCGCATACGCTCCGGCCCGAGTTCTGTTTCGATCCAGTCCAAAGCAGCAGGTTCATTCCGAATTTCATGGGGTCCTCCGCGTACTCTCGCTGAAAGGAGAGAAGTTGTCGTAGCTCGGATTGCGGCTCGTCGCTGACGCCGTCGCGCACGAACCGGTTTGCTGATACGCTCCGCCCGATCCAGCACTTAGTCCTCGTCCGCTGGACTCGTCAACAGTTCCTCGCTCCGCCGCCGAACTGCGTCGCGTGCGTCCGGGAAGAAACCGAGCAGCGCCGCCGGTATCTGTGGCAAACGCACCCGGTGCATGACATTGTTGACAGAATTTGCGATTGCTATATGTCACTTGCTTAATACCAAGTGCCATAAAATGAAAAAAAAAACACCAAAAAATTAAATAAAATTAAATAAAAGACCTAAAATTAAAAGAAGAAAAATTTTTATTTTAATTCTTTTAAGTTTTTAATTCTTTTTATGTACATAACCTTACAGCACAAGTCAAAATACCTTCAAATCCAGTCGAATTGCTGTTATATCGGTCCGTAAAGAAGTCAGGCCAGGTTCAGTTGTATCTCTGAGATTGTACAACAATAATGTTCTAGTCCCTCTACAAGACTGTACAAATATTGTACAGAACGAAAAAATATCCTATGCTGGAAACTGAAGCACTAACTAAGAAAGTATTTTCAATAGAACAAGGAATTCACTTTGAAACGTTCACCGCAATTACTCATTGTAGTATCTTTCTTTATCTTGTCAGGCTGCGTTTCTAACCCATTGATGTTTGACGAGGTAAAGGCTAATAAAGAAGCCAGACTAAATTTACTAGAAGAATCTAAAGAGTCTATATATGAACAATGGAAGTCAGAGGATAGTGGTTGGTTAGTTAGTCGGGTACCCGAATAATCCATAGGTAATTCTCTGGAAAACGTCTCACAAATCCCCCTCTGTTTTTCGGAGTGCCCATGCTTCAGACCCATATTTGACCACTGTCATCACTTTAACTTCTAATATTCCAATCTTGGTGTGCAGACTCATCTTCCTATTCTTCCAAACTTTTTTCAACTGTGAGAAAAAATACCCTGCGCCTATGCTAATCAACTTTTAACATCTTCACTGTACCTACCATTTGCTAATAATACTATCAAGGTACGTGTACCTGCCGAACATGTTGATGCACTATTAAATGGCGAAATCCGATTCAAATCTGCGTCATCGTTCAACGATAGTGGACTGAATATCGCAATCGGCGATGATGAACTTAATATTGCTCACAACCTTCGTGGCATTCGAATGATTACAAGAGATGGGGAATCGACCCCAATAAAGGATAATCTGATTACCGCTAGCGCTGCCGGAGATTATTATTTTTCATCTTTCGCCTCAGATTTTAAGTTGCAGTACTTCCCGTTATTTGAATATGACAGCTGCGTCCTTTTTGCGACAGTCCGACGGGACGGAGCTTTCATCCTCCTCCCAGGGTCCTTCACACAAACTTGAGTTGTTTGTGCCCCCAGCCGAATGCAGTCTTATTAGTCTCGAACAGTAGCAGCATTTCCTCCAAGAACTTTCGGTGCAGCTGCTCCACTTGCTCTTGAGTAGGTTCAGGTGTGAGGGGCACAGGAATTGGTTGCCCTATTAGAAAACACACAGGCCTCCGGAATGGGATCGGCAGCATCGCTCTCCCCCAAAACCAGGTGAGACTGCATCGGAGTGTGTTGCTAGAAGATATATTTGTTCAAAAACTATTTATGCAAATCCGCTTTGGTTAATTTATCTTTCGTCTTATTTCTTATTTGTATGATGTCAAATTTATAAGAATATTAGTCATCTTAATCTTCCGGTTAATGAAAAATAAATTATTTAATTGTTTGAAATTCAATAATTTGTTAATTTTGGACTTGTTTTTGAACTAGTTATGTTAATTTTTTTTACAAATGTTTTTTATATACATGATTTTGTGAAAAAATAAACTACATTTGCGTCTCAAAATAAAAAACGGGTATTCAGGAGTTGCTGGGACACGCTTCGTTGTCGACCACGCAAAGATATACCGAAGTCGATGGAGAGCGTTTGATGGAAATTCATGCTGCCGCCCATCCACGGGCACGGCGCAAAGACTAACGGGCAAGCATTACCGCACCGCGATAGCTAACCAGACCAACAACGGCAAAGGCGCCGATCACCATAAGCGCCAGGTCATATCCGCCCGCAGCCCACAACAACGACCCGAGGAGCGGTGCCACCGCCCACATCATCAAATACGGCACAGCAATCGCCCCGCTTGGTCCGGAAGGCCGCCGCACGCCACAGCAGTCGGCCGAAACTCGCAGCGTAGTGGTAGGCGCCCAGAGCCAGCGCGAGGTGCAGTAGGATGGTGAGAGGCCGGACGCTGACGAAGACGGTGTCGGAGAGGAGACGGAGGCAGAGCGTCGGCAGAGTGAGGGCGCTGAATCGAGTGAGGTGGCCAAACGCGACGCCGCTGAAGTAGCGCTCGGTGGGGGTGGTGGGGAGGAAGGAATGGACGGAGATGAGAAGAAGAATGGTCTTGAGCAGCTCAAGCGAGGCCGAGATGCTGTTTCAGCTTTTGTCGATCTGGCTCGGGGACGATTCCACGCTCGGTGATGATGGCGGTGACCAGTTCGGCAGGTGTTGAATCAAAGGCGGGGTTGATCACCTGGGCCTCGCCGGGCACCACCGTCACGCCATGGGGCGCGGCGATTTCTTTTCGATCACGCTGTTCGATCGGAATCTGATCGCCCGAAGGCAGGTTCAAATCAAACGTGCTGGAGGGGGCGGCGACATAAAACGGAACGTTGTGAAAGCGAGCCAGTACGGCAAGCGGGTGGACCGAAACCGACGAACCAACCGCCCCGCCCAAAGTCCGCGTGCGCAATGCTCCGGATTCCACCACCGAACAATTTGAAGTCCGGTGGACGAGCGAAGATTCACACGAAGAATCACCGTCTGTGAAGTTCTACGTGCCGCCGGGGGAAAGTCGGGTATTGTCCGTGCCTCGCGACTCTTCCGCGAAGGCAGATCGGCTGGTCCTCACCGGTGACCAAACCGACTTCGACAACACCTACTTCGTCGTTCCGCCGAAACAGCAGCACGTCCACGTTGCATATGTATTTCAGTACCGGCCCTCTCCCCCTGCCCAAACACCCGGTAAGGATACCCTTGGGGTGGTTGGTCAGGGGAGAGGGCCGGCGCCGATTATTTGCGAAATGCCCTAATCCGCCCGGACCGTGCTCTCTTGCTCCCCGAGGCCGTCGATCCCCAGGCGCATGACGTCGCCTTCCTTCAGGAACCGCTGCGGGTTCTGGCCCATGCCGACGCCTGGCGGGGTGCCGGTGCACACCAGATCACCAGGCTGCAGGCTCATGAACTGGCTGAGATAGCTGAGGATCGCATGTTTGATTGGATAAAATTAAGAATAGCTGAATGCGCAAACATTGTTATTTTTTACTTATCTCAGCTCAAAAACAGTCTAGGTCCAAAACATAGCAGAAATAAATCCTTTATCCATGTAAAAAAGTCCATCAAAATTGTATATGCAATCATTGAAACCAGCGTTAAAGCGTTAAAAAACAAATGAAAGAAGAATATCTCCATACCTCCACTTAATTATTAACATTTATAATAGTAGCCTAATAAAAATTTTAGAAGTGATTTAATTTTGCATTCAATGTAGTAAATGTAGCAGTGGTAGTTGAAGTAATATTAGCGGTTGTAGCAGTGGTAGTGGTAGCAATATTAGCAGAAATGTGCACATATTGTGTTTTGGTCAATTAATCTTACCCTTTAAGTATTCTCTGAAAGTTGCCACTTAATACTCAAATCCATTCTTGACATGAGCTCTTTTGACAATGTGTATTGCCCATAGTGTCTTTTGATTTAGTTTAAGTTTCTCATCAATATTTTAAATGCTTTAGTGTAGTAGTTGTAGTAGTAGTATTGATGGTAGTTGTTTGCGGATGCTAAGACTTCAGCGGGCAAACAAAAGAAAGGGAAAGCTCCTGGAAGTAAGAAGAGCAAGACCTTGTCTAGCAAAGGGAAAGCTCCTGGAACTGCAAAGACGAAGATATCGTCTGTCAAAGGGAAATCTTCTGGGACTGCGAAGTCGAAGGTCTCATCGAGCAAAACCGCAGTCACTGTAAGAAAGAACGGGACGAAGTTGGAAAAGAAAACTTCGAAAGGAAAGTCATCGAACAAAAGTGCAAGTGGTAAGAGGAAGCCCAAAGAAGTAGCACTTCGCGCTCGGATCCGATGTCTTCCGTCAGATGGTCGAGTCGACGGAGGGCGTTGAGCTCTCTCTGGATCGAATCGAAGCCGCCGGGGAAGAAGACCTCGCGCGAAACCTCGAAGCTCTGCGAAGCGCCTGTGAACGGCTCGACCCGAACGCGACCATCGAGGAATGCGTACGTCGCGTCCAAGCGAAGAAGCCGGAAGGCGGCGCCGTCGCCGGTGCGCGCAGGCAACTGGTCGAGCTCCGCGAGTTCTTGGTGAAGAACCCGATCGTCGCCGTGCCGGCTCAAAATTTAGATCCGTTGACTTTGGGGAAAAATTAGAGTGGGAGGGGGCCTAGATGCCCTCCAATTTTTTTGGTCACTTAAAAAGGGCACTAGAACATTTCATTTCCGTCAGAATGAGCCCTCTTGTGAGGGCCATGGGTAAAAAATAAATAAATAAAATTAACATGCACCCGTGATCGGTCTTCTGGCAAAAAATACGAAGTTCCACATTTTTGTAGATAGGAGATTCAAACTTTTACAGTGGGTTCTCTGATACACTGAATGTCATGGTGAGATTTTGTGATTTGTTTTATTAGTTATTTTGTTTGTTTTTAATGTTTGATTTATTTGTTGACTCCTTTGCTTTGTCGTGCTTTGTAATTTTTGTTCTGTTTTCTCTTTGTTGTTTTATTTGCCCCTTCATTATTTTTGTTAATTCGATGGGTAATCAATAAATTTATTCATTACTGTTTGAGAAAAATGCTCTAAAATCGCTTATTTTTTACAAGTTTTTCTTATGAAAATCCACGATCGCACGACTTTTCATTTTTTAATAATAATAACGCGCATTTATTTCTGGGGCCCCGGCTATTTTTAAAAATGGATTTTTAACCAGGAACTTTTATTGTAAGCGTGTTATTGTTTATTATTTTCTTTGCTGAAGACAGTCCTTAAATATAGGGCCGAAATATTCAAATAGGTTTATTTCGTTCACTCTCTTTGGGAAAAAAAGTCCTCATTATTCTCTCTTCTGTATTTGCATTATGGAAAGCCAATGTTGTCTTCGTCATTATTTACACCGTATTCTACTAGGGTATACCAGAAAAAACCTATTAAAATGATTAGTGCTGCATATGAGAATCGTCATTACTTTTCTAGTGCACTCAAATTTCTTAGGAAATATGTTCCTCGGACACTGAAATATCAAACTAGGTTTTCACAGAAGAATGCTCGACGTCAAAGCTAGTCAAAGTAAAATAATTTCAGTATTTTTAAGTTTTTTTCTACTCTAAGAGCAACGATGTCATTTGTTTTTATTATTGATAAGCATTTTGGGTGAGGAATAAAAATATACTAAAATATCTGTAACTTTTTTTGAACAGTAGTTGGCAATTCCATTTAAATTCGACAAATCTTCTTTACGTTAGAGATAAGTTACTAAAAATTTTGAATAGGATTTTTGATAGGGGGAGGCACCTAGTAATTTCAAAAAAATCCTGATTAAACACTTCCATAAGAAATGTGATACGAGTGAGTACGGTAATTTTAGAGGCATTACACTGGTATCTATAGGTAGAAAATTACTTAATATGATAATACTTTTTAGACTCAGAAATGCTGTAGATAAAGTTTTAAGAGAAGTACAGCTTGGTTTTAGGAAGTGTAGAGGATTTGTCGACCCAATTTTTCACTCTTAAATTAATATGCGGGCGGGGTGGCGTCCGGGTCATTCCGCGGCCAGCCGGTCACCGACCTTATGCAGGTCAAACGGTGACGTCTGGTAAATCTCGTTGATCCAGTTGTTGAAGAACAGATGGCCATGACCGCGCCAGGTATTGGGCGGGGCCTGGTTCGGATCGTTGTCGGGGAAGTAATAGCGCGGAACCTCGATGGGCAGGTTCTGGCTGACATCGCGCGCATATTCGTCGCGCAACGTCCAGGCGTCATACTCAAGGTGGTTGAACATGTAGATCCGGCGGCGGCTGGTCTACGCATTAAATTATTTACACTGCGAGAGGGGTGGTAATATTGACCCCCGAAATTGTGTCTCAAAAATAGCGTCGAATAGAAATTAAAAGTACACACCTTGAAAAATAAGAAAAAATGCTTTTTTCTACTGATAGCACTGATGTGTTTGACTTTCCTTCTTTTTTCCACGATGATCTTAGTTCTCTTCAAATGTCAAAATCAAAGAAGCAAAAACAACGACAGTATATTTTGTCATGAGAAGCATGATATCTATTCATTGAATAGTGAAAAAGTCTTATGAGTATGCATCAGCTATTGCAATTAATACCATTGCTGTAGGCTTAATTAATGTTTCGTTCTTCTTTCATAGGGAAGTTGTTAATTCACAAGTTTGCCTGTAATGCTTTCTATTATAAAGGAATGTTAAACACAGATTCTACGTTTGCTAAAGGACTGGCTAAATAAACACAAATACAGGCGTGTGTGCTTATTCTTTATCATCATGGCTCATCTAGTGAACTTAGCTTTGGAATCTAAACTTGAGGTATGTCATTTTATTTTATTTTTTTTTATGCTGTTTAATTGACCTCAAAGTGGTAAATAAAAACGGCCAATTGCGTTACTATGGAGTCTGGCGGGCCGGTACGGGACGTTATGCTTTGTGGGTCAACGCCGATTGGAGTTCATTTGAGAGTAAATGGCGGGAATGGGCCGGAAAGGGCTATCGCCTGATCGATCTGGAAATAGTGGTCGTGAATGGTAAACGCCGCTATTTTGGCGTTTGGGGCGCAGGCAAAGATAACTATGGCCTTTGGGTAAACGCTAACTGGCAAAGCTTTGAGGCCAAGTGGAAAGAATGATCTGATCTTCCGGCTTGCCGGATTGTTTGGGTCTCCCTTGATTTTGCGAACGTTTCGACCCCTGTGCAGGTTGCATCGGGAAAATTGTTCGCTGCCAACGGGTGCAGCTGAAAGATGTCCGACATGACGAACCGTACCAAACAGACGACAGTCCGGTTTGCATACGCATTCGACCTACCCGGGTTTGATCGATCGCTGCCCGCTGGAGACTACCGCGTCGATCACGACGAGGAGCAAGTTGACGGTTTATCGTGGGAAGCTTGGCGGCGCGTCGGCGCCTATATCTATTAGCAAATGAACTAACATCATTTTTATACAATTCTAATAAGGGGGGTTAATCCCAGAATTGCCTCTCATTCAATTGGACTACCTGTCGTGGCCTTTTCTACAAGTAGCCATGACTTGATGCCCACAACTATTTGATTTTAATTCAATGTTCTAACTCAATTACTTTGACTTACTCAAACTCTGAATTTAAGAAACATATATAGCTTATCGCACTTTGCAAACCAGACGCATGTGTGAAAGACGCGTTTATATCTAGAAATCAGATGGTGTTCTGGCTATTTGATGATTCTCAAGATGCTGTTGTGATAAATCCAGTTTTTACTGCTAATGCATACAAACCTTCTGGTTTTTATGATTATTATTCTGGGAAATGTGGTTCTGACTGTTTAACAGTTTCAATTGAAAATATTTCAATTGGATTCCCATCTAGTGATAATGGCAGAAAAATTTTAGAACTTTTACAATATGATATGTTAACTGACATACAAGTTGATGATGATCCTGAAATCTTAAAAAAATATGATAAAGTAATTTTACTGCATAATGAATATGTCAAAAGGGTACATGAAACTTCAGTTTTCAATCAAATGAGCCCCTTTATAAGTTTTTATAGTCACCTTTTACATAAAAAATGGCCAGGAAAAACATGAAACACACCTCGCTTTTTACTTAGTCAACGGTACATCACTGACTCTGATTGTGATGCTAAAATCAATTCACGGGGATATTCTTCTCGGCCAGCATTGTGCTTGCCTCTGTTGCTCTTTTTTTTTAGTGGAGCAGGGATAAAAACATGTTAAATTTAAAGCGCTTAATCTTAAGCGACAAATCTTTTTTAATTAGCCCCCTTATCAGTAGATACTACATGATTAGAAAGGACTTCCTCTTTCTTTCCTTCTGAACCATTCTGAATCTGTAATCGGGTATTGCTTCAACACTAAGATGAACAAGGAAATGGAGCATTGTTTTCGTTTAGTACTAGCAATGCAATTTGTCTCATTAATATTATCACCCATTAGAAAGATCCTCATTTTCTGTATTTACTAATTAAGACAAACCATTACAAAAATAAATGCCTGACTTTAAACCTGACCAAAAAGGCCATAAAGGCCTGACGATGCGCACCTCGTCGGTCAGGGAAGGAAGTGTTTCGCGAATCGTCTTGGCTTTTTCCACCATCTCGCCCATTCGACGGACCACCGCTCTTGCGTCGCCTGCAACGACGATCGCTTGAGAAAGAGTGGACGCCACACAGAGCCGATGCAAGCCTCGCAACTGACCAAGCGCCTTCTGAGCCTCGTAGTGTGCGCTGGTCGTGCGGCTCCACAGGGCAGAGACTCGCTCCACCACGTCTCCACCAGCCTCCGACAGAACACTGTGGCGTCGTTTCAGTTCCTCATTTGGAAAATTTGTTCTAAAATCATTTTGGTCTCAATTTGAATTTGTCTACAAACAGATTTAGTAATCTGACATTGACAACAAAGTTCTTCTGCAGGAAAGCACAGTCAGCAATCGCAGCAGATTGTTTAGGTCATGTATTAGATCTCCTATCCTTGTCTCAACAGGGACAGGGGAATACGCCACCCTAATTGACTAACTGTTACAATTTTACGCCCTTCGGTCAAATCCATCAAAGTGATGATACAACGTAAATTTGATTGTTATCGAGTCATGTTATCCAGCACATGCGAGGCATCGGCCGCCTGGCCCAGGGTGAACACAGGATCATGCTCGACGACCCAGATTTCATCCGCTGTGTCGGCCCCGCGTTGCTGGCAAAAAGCCTGCATCTCGGCGTAGACGCCGGCGTAGGCCCGCCGCCCCAGGTGACGGATGTGGCAAGGTACGGGCGTGTTCGCCATTCGCTTGGATTAGAGGCTAACCATCAGCCCTGGGATTCCGGCCAGCGCACGATGAAGCGATTCGGTTTCGGCCGCGCTGCGCACGTCAAGGCTGATGGGGGCTGCGAGTGGAGGAGCGAGGCGACTCGTCCGAGACGTCGGACGCGTGCGCCAAGGACGAGCCGCGGCTGTGGCGCGACATGCGGGCGGAGCCGTGTCGGTCAGAGCGTCGGCGGTGGGCTGCGTGGCGCGTGCGCTGCGAGGCCTCGTCCTTCATCTGCTGTAGGAGCTGGATGGCGGCGGCCTTGAGGGTGTCGTCGTTCGTGCGCTTGCTTGTCTTGAGCAACCGGTCACGGCGCCGCGCCTCTTCGGCCTCGTGGAGGGTCTTTTGTGCCTTGTTAAAAATATTTTTATTTTTATGTCCTTGGTACTTCAAGACATCTTTTGTCTCAGATCTAAAAGGGGGAGGAGGATAATAATAATTAATAAATATAGATAATAAGGTACTATTGTCAGTGGTAGTTTTGCGGCCCAGGAAAATGGATTTGAACAATCGATAGACTCTAGTGAGTTGCAAGGGGCAGTTTGACAAAAATCTCGCATTAAGGTTATTAAATTATAGCCATTGATTGTACAAAAAGTTTAAAAGAAGAAAAAAAACAGGACTTTAAATATATGTTAGGCATGCGACGATAAACTTTGGAATTTTCCTTTTTCTTTATTTTGTTATTTTAGTAGCATGTTTCTAAGCCCAAAGCTCATTTTGGGCTTACTTTGGTGAAAAAATAAATGTCCAAAAATATAGCAATCGAGAGTGTCCACTGTTTTTTTAGTTGTCTTCCTACCTGCAACTTTGACGAAAATGAACTTTTATTGTAAAACACGTTATTAACTTCCAAGCATTTTTCATTATTATGTTCTGAGCCTAAAATTTGGTTAAGGCAAACGATCTATAGCTGTTGCGGGATAGACGTCCAATATTCCTGCAAGTGCGGCGCGCGATACATTGGCCAGAACATGCCGACCCTCTGCCAGTTGATCGGCCAGGCTGATCGGCAACCCGTAAGACAGGCCATGTGCTTGCCAATGGGCGAGGAAGGCCCCGGACTCTTGCAATAGTGAGAATTTCTCAGTCGAAACGGCGTCGAAGTCTTCGCCGCCCGCCTCCGCAATCCGGGTGATGACACGGCGCGCGAAGACGAACCTCGGCTCATCGTTCAGCGCGGCGCGAGCGCCATCGAGTCCCGTGGAAAACAGTCAAGCAAATCTTCCTCTGCCTTCCGAGGTGGCCACATTTCAGAACCACTAGTAAGCACTATCAATATCATCAATTCCAATATTTTAGTCTTGGCTCGTAGACCTATCTTCATTTTCCTCTAAAATTTTTTTAGTTGTGAAAAAAATACCTTGGGCCTTGAGTATTCTACTTTTTAAATTCTTCACTTTATCCACTTTGATTACTAATAATACTTCTCAGGTAAATGAAGATGTCCACTTGATTGGGCTTCTTCTTAAGCAAAATCGGTGCCAGGTCAGCGACTTGGCTTCGAAAAGCGGGTGCAGCGTGCGAAACGACATGTGAGCACGCCATATGGGAACTCCGATCTGACACAGGCTGTTGCAGCAGCCCTCGAAAACCGTCGCCACGCCGCAATCGCCGATTCCCTGATCGGCAAGCCGTTCGGCAAGCGCCGAGATCCCGCTTTCCAGCGACCCGGCATCGGCAGGTATAGCCTCGAAGCTTTCAGGTGACGATGTCATCGAACCATGACCTTGAGCCCAATCGGCCCATCTCCTGTCGTTGCTACATACCATGTTCATACTGTGGGGTCACACTTACCAACCAATAAAAATACAACTTAATTTAAACCGAACCAAATCTCATCAAAATAATAAAATTCATAAAAATAATCATCAAAATAAATAACAAAAATAATAAAATTCATGCTTAGTTAATAATATTTCTTTCAATTTTCTATAAAAATCAATAAAATTTTCGATCTTCTTCCTTTCATTTTCCAAATTATTCCATAATTTTATACCCTTCATAATAAAAGAAAACGTGGGCCTCTCAGTCATTATAGGCTCCTTTTCAGTTTGTATCAGGCTCTCATACCTTGGACTATTCGAGTTCAATTTATGGGGGAAGACAAATACAGAAAATGCGGAGGAACATAAGTACTTGTTAGAGTTGACCAACTTTTTATTTACAATAAAACATAAACACTGTTAATCAACGAAAACACGAATGGGTTATGGCATAACTAAGCGCATTACTTTTTACATAGAAAAGGAAAAGGAAAAAGGAAAAAAGAAAAAAGAAAAAAGAAAAAAAAGAAAAGGAAAAAGACTTCATTTAAAATAATCAGAATTGTTTTGAAAACCGAGTTGTTACAATCTATAGATTAGGAAAAGTATATTGCCTTTCTTTAATAAGGACTGACTTTGAAGAAGCTTACCTCCATACAAGCGGCGGTAACTTAGGGGGTCCATTTTTTATTATATTATTATTGTGAAATATATGAATCTCGTTCCATAGCTTAGTTCAATCTGTGTATTCGGTTCCAGAGACCTCTCTAATTTGCTCTACCCTCTTGTGTTTTCTTTATCTGCAGAATCTTTCAGCAGTGTTTTTCAGTCTTTATTTATTGCTCTCAAGCACAATCGGCAAAAGATATGCAAAAATTATATCATAACGGAGGAATATTTGGATATGAAAGGAATAGAATTAGATAAGAAGAAAACGGTAATTGTGGTTTTTAGGAAAGGTGAAAAATTAAGGATAGAAGATGAATCTAGATTTAAAGGTGATTTTAGTGAGATTAAATAAGAATTGTGTATTTAGGGGCCATAAAAACGGATAAACATAACAGGAAGAAATATCTTTCCTAAAAGAAATGATTGCAGGTAAGTATACCAAGATTTGATGATGATTAAACCAGTATTCCTGTGGCCCCACATGTTTCTGTGCGAAGAAGTACACGGACGGTCCCTTCAGAAAGGGTTTGGTGTGACCAACATAATGCAGAAAGTCACTGAACGGTGGCACGCACGGATTGTGACTCAGTGTACCCTTCCAGCACTCTCGAGGTTCTACCTCACTCGCAAAGACGTCATTCGATGTTGCCTCGAGACGAACGATGCCATCGCCGTCTGCGGACCAATGATGGACTGATTGCTTATTAATGATAGAGACAGACTTTTTCTCGTTACTTTAATTCTGAGTCTTCAGCCTGTGATTGGCCCTAGTTTTTTTTAATATAATTCCTATTATGTCAGTAGAATTTCAAGCCATATTAAGGTTTTCCCCTTAAATCTAAGAAATACATTTGTAAATCTCTAAAATTTCATTAATCAGAATACAGCTTCTTGCTAAATCAGGTAGACCTATAAAGCTCATAATGTTTTTCTTTGGCCTCAATTGAACAGTAGATCTATTTCACAGTAATATACAAGTCTAGCTACTTTTTGTATCTTGGAAAGGGGTTAGCGAGGGCAACGACGAGTTCCTCATCTACGAGGAGATGGTGGTCGTCGACAGCAAGATCCACTGGATCGACCGCAGCGTCATTCCGCCCGTCGAGGGCGTCGTGCACCTCGAGCTGACGGCCAAGGATTGGAACTCCATCAAGAAGCCCTACTGGCCCGAGCAGCTGGACGCCTACCTGGGCTCCAAGGACCGCCCGCGGGCTGCGCATCTGACCAGCAGCTGGGCCGGGACCGAGACACGCATCGGCCTGTCGAGCGAAGCCCCCGACCCGCAGGGCGTCGGATTTTAGAAGTCATACTGTATTTTCTAATTCCACGAAACGGTATTCTCGCATTTTCTAAAGAAATTTATATCAAAACATTTGTATTCAGCACATGTTTTCTTCACCTTGTTGTCTAAAGTGTTCTCAATAGTATATTCACAAAAAAACAAGCAGAGAATCGCGATCTTAAGGTATTTTCCTTTATAAATAGTCACGGAATCTCCAATCATGCAGCACTATGTTATACGATAACAATCTTATGGGGGAGTAAGAAAAGGTCATGGACACAATGCTAGCTTTGAGGGTTTTGGAAAAATCCCTTTTTTGAGCAGCATTTTTTTAAAATCAATCAAATCAACATTTTTGGTACATACCAAGGGATGAGGAAGGGGTAGCCCCCCTCGTATAGGCTCTATGGAATAATTTCTGTTCATCTTAAGTTTTAATGTTGCTTCTTACAAAAATTGCAAAATTCCTCATTTGCGTAGATAGAAGCTTGTAGCCTCCACAATAGAGTTCCCTGAGATGTTGAAGTAAATGATGAAATTTTGATTAAGATCACTTGCCTTTTTAGGGACGTCTTAAATCCACTAAATGCCTTCGGTATGCTGTGAACAAGCTGAACCATTTTCCCCTGAAGAGAGGCTTCTTTAGGTGCTTGATGCACTTGGGGAGATTCCGTTTGAGCATTTTTGTTGACCTTATTCACACGTTTAACATACACACAAAATCTTAAAAAATCGAATAGGCTGTCTAAGCTCCTTTCTTTCAATGTATTGTACTTGCTATCCTGTGTGGTCATGCTACAGAAATGTACCATGACTATCCGTATGAAATGCCTCCTTAAATGCACTTTAATATTGTGATGTCTTTGCAACAAGGAAAATTGACAGAGAAATAAACCCTACAGCTACGATAACGATAAAAGCAACTGATAACGGAACTCCTGCAAAATTTGCAACAGAGGCCATAACATTTACTATCACAGATGCTAATGACAATTCTCCTGTTTTTAGCAAACCGAATTATGTTTTTACAGCCAGTGAAAATTCAACGTCACTTCAAAATGTTGGAGCAGTATCAGCAACAGATCAAGATACCTCTATTTTTCTCCCAATCCGCTACTCAATCCAAGGGACAAGTTAGGGCGCCAGCGGCAGTTCCTGGCCGTCCAGCGCGCGTAGATTGAGATCGTGAAAGGCACTCATGACGAACTTCCTCAGCGAATTCAGTGCAGCGGGCGCGTGGCCCTGAAACGGCTGGCCCGAAGACCAACGGGCATGCATGAAAAAGGCGCCCTGAGGCGCCTTTATCGCAAACTTCAGCTTAGCAGCGGTTCCGCCAAGGGGAACGACCGCAAGTCGCCCGACAGGCAACTCAGTGGTGGTGACCACCTTCGCCATGGATGTGACCGTGGGCCACTTCCAGCAACAGCGGCATGCGTTTGCTCAACAGGCGTTTCCATCCCCCTTCGAACTGCAGGATGACGAACATGAACGGCAGGGCGACGAGGGAGCGGATGAGGACGATTTCATGCAGCGGATAGGATCCGCTGAACCCCTTGATCAAGGCGTCCTGTATCGAAATCGCCAACATTCCCACAAGAATGCAGAGAATGCCGATTCCTTGCCTGTCGGGCAGTCGTGCCGACACGGTCACCGTGATCCCCCCGTTCGTCTAGCTGGGCGTTCTAAGCGAGCGCATTGCCTGCTGGCATCTGGGCGGGAGCGGGATCATCGGCGACGCGCTGCACCCGACGCTGCCTTTCATGGCGCAGGGTGGAAACCTGGCGCTCGAGGATGCCTGGGTGCTGGCCGAATGCCTCGAAGAAGCGCCGGGGGTCGAGCAGGCCTGGGCCGCCTTCACCCGGAGGCGGTTCGATCGCGTGTCACGGGCGGTGGCGAGGGCAGGGCGGAACGCCGGTATCTACCACCTGTCGCAGCCGCTCCTGCGGCTGGGGCTGCATACGGGGATGCGGATTGCGGGTCTGCTGGGGCAACGGAGCCGCCGGTGGGGTGTCGTTCGTGACGCCGCAGATCTCCCCCGCCAAGGACGCCAGATAGTTGGTCTGCGACGGATGAAAACAGCCGAAAAAATTCGTCATGTTGGCACCAGCAGATGCCAGCTTGCGCATAAAGGCATCCTGCATGACGTACGAGCGATATTGGTTCTCGAACATCACGACAAGGACTCGGTCGAAGGGTCGGTTCATGAGCTAGGATTGAATCGGATTGAATGGATTGCGGGAACGCACACCTTCCTATTCCGCGTGGGATTCATCGACGATCTCGATCTCGGGCATGTGCCCGTGATGCACCGTGGTGGCGCCTTCGAGGTTCGCCTTCAACCCGGCGAGGATCGCGTCGCGGCCGACCATCACCTGATCGTCTTCGGGCCCCCACTTGAGCTGGGCGTCTTCGGCAAAGACTTCGCTCTCGAGTCCACTCCAGTTCTGGGTGTCGATGAAGCGGAAGTAGCGGGCCTTCAGTTGCTTGATGTGTTCCAGTTCCCAAAGCCGATCGTCTCGCATGCTTCTTTCTCCTGCTTCCGAAGAATTATAATTGACAGCTCTTCAACCAACTCTAGAGGAATTCTCCTGATCATTAGTTTAATGATCAGGCATCCCTGTGTGCACAGTCGCCATCTGTAAATGAAAAACAAAACAGAAATAACTTTTTGTCCAAAATTGGAGTGATTTTTTTAATTTCGGTGGTTTTTTTTTTTTTTTAATCTCTATTAAACTTAGTCTAGCTAGTAATTTTTTTATGCCAAGGTCCTATCTGAATGTACAGAATTATAATATTTTTTCATATTTTTCCTTTAGTTGGTGGCTGATAGAGGTAAAATATTTTTAAATCTACATAACATTCCTAAGCCTCTTGCAACTTTTACTTCGGCTAGGTTACTGTGCTGCATCCAAGATAAATTAAAGATACTATTGCACTTGTGACAAAGCTTTACCGTTAAAAAACCACTTTTTATCAATAATTGATAGACTTTCAACTCTAACATATAAGATTTTTTTTCACATTTACTGACAAAAGACTCAAACTTTTAATATTTAAAATGACTTTAAAACCCTGTTAGATTTTATAATTAAATATCCAATCCGTCCCCCGGTTGCTCATCGAAATCGACTCCGCTCAGCCGACGCGGGTCAATTTCGATGCGGCGGATTTCGCCGGTGGCCCGCGCCGATGTCAGCATTGGCATCGGAGCAGCAACGGTGGACTCCGAACTTGGGCCGGCGCTCGCTCCTAGATCGGGCACCTCGATGCGTGGAGTCAGGTCATCCTCATCGAACTCCGGAGTTGTCGGTAGCGGCTCCGGGTCGCTGCCTCGTCCAGCAAGTTGTCGCTTCAGCTCTTCGTTTTCGATTCGGTAGTTTTCGTTTCATACTTTTTGCAATTGCACAAAACGAACGTCCTTAAAGAAGGGAGCCCAGAGGAAGAAAGATAAGTGAATGAATGCTAAAAGATTAGAAGTAATTACCAAAGATAGTTTTTTGAATGTTTGGACCGTTTATTCATTTCAGCGAATGAATCTACACACTTTGGATTTGTTTCAAAAATGAAAAAAAAAACAACAAAAAACAAAAAGACAATGATAAATAAAAGATAATAAAGAAGTTTTTGCTTCAGCAATCAAACTGATTTAAGTATTTCTGTTTAGGATATTCTCAAGAGCCCGGCGACACAATCGATTCAACATCTCAAGAGGATTCAACCTCAGGCCCGGGTCATTATTCTGTCTAATGTGTTTACACCTGAACATGAGCAGGTTTTTAAACAGGCCGGAGCCGATGATGTTTTGGACAAATCTCTAGATTTTTCACTCCTACAAGCCTTGCTCACCCGAAAAAAATATTTATGATTGATATTTCCTGGTCGGATTATCCATAACCTAAAACCTATCCCTTGTAGGATAAAAAGGGACTACCGTTATCCTCAATTCAATTCGTGGTAACGAAGTGTAAGAAAGGAGCGACCCAATCAAGTTTAGTCTTACCCATCAGAATTAAGGGCCTGAGAGTATTTGCCTAATTTTCGAAAAAAGGAGGAAACATCCCCTAAAAGACATAGAATCTTAATGAAAATAACACCATCAGATTCAGCGTATCATAGAAGCCAACAGTAAAGGTTTCAAGCTCCTATCTGCAAAAACGTGGAGTTTTGTATTTTTTTTTTACCAGAAGAAAGATCACGTATGCGTGTTTATTTGTTTGCGTTTAATTATTAATGAGGTCTCTACGGTCCTCAGACCTCCGTCAAAAGTTCGCCTAAGGTGTTATTTGGACGACCTTGTCTCTTTTGTTGGCTGGTTTCCAAATTTAGACTCCGAGAAAGGCGGCCTTCATTCATATGGAGTGCATTTCATAAATATACCCACCTCTTCTTCCTTTGAACGCCGGTAATGAGAGGCTGACCTATTCGACTGCGGATAGCTACTAGACTGCTAGTGGTTTGTGTAACTTTATGTTGCATCGAATTATTTTATATCATTTTTCTGTAATTTAGAAACAAACGCCTCCACACTACGATACGATCAACTTTCTCTTGTGTCGTTCTCTGACAACTCGTCAGAAAGAAAGAAGAGACGAGAAACGAAATATACTCTCCACAACAATTATGGCAGAGACATCCAACCCAAGAAGATGTAGAACACTGAATATATCCTACAGTGGTTCTTCAGAAGAAGGAAATTTACCAAAACGGGCAGGGGACAGGGGCGAAGTTGTCCAGACGTCCCAACGACAACAACAACCTCGAAAAGGAGGGAGAAAGTCGGAAAAACGTGCACACCTTCCAGGGGTGTCTAAACAAGCCATATTTATAGTGAAGTAGACGTGATTAGTGTTGTTAGTCGCCTAGTTGACCACAGCTCTTCAGTTGACAAGTTGCTGGCTAAGTATTCGTTGTTATCTTTTGCAGATTACGTCCAGGGAAGCTAATTCTAAGCGGGTAAGGGTTTCTCAAAGGCACTCTTGGTTTGGTGCAATAATGAACGTGCCAAGTCCTAGGTGCTCTTGAGCACCACTGATACTGTCTTAGAGTCCCGATTAGACACAGTGAAGGTTTGCCAGAATTTTTCTGGTGCAGAGCGCATTTCATCAGCCCATGTGGCTATTTGAGGGAGTGATTCACCATCAAGTAATGGAACTAAGGCGTCTCGAGTGGTGTCGGTAATATGCATTGCTGCTAATTCACCAACAATTCGATGGCCATTTTGACCCCAAGCATGTGCAGGGGCTGCGGATAAAACTGAAATTACTGGTGTAGTTAACAGCAACATCTTCATTGTTTTTAGTAACATTGGTTGAGCGTCCAAAGTGAATGTTTGCTTAATCAAATTTTCTGGCCCAAAACCCATTTTTGTTCTTGCGACATTGCAGAGTAGTTCTTTGATAACTTAGATGCGCGTAGTTTCTTTTTAATTAGTTCTACTTTTTCTGCAAATAATTTTTCAACGTTCACTTCTCCCCTCAATGCATTAGATGGATAGATTAGAATGGAATCTTTGCCCAACAAGAACTCATGCAGCATTCGCCACCATGCCCCAGCACTCGGCATGCGGCAGGCTTTTATGTATGGGTCCTCATTGTCGCTTGTCTTCTAACCGTAGACAATTTGAGAAAATTTCTGCGTACTGGTGTGTTCCGAGAATGTCTTCGCTATCGGCGAAGGGGTCTGCCTCGACAAGGCCGGCGACCTGAACTGCACCAAAATCGATAATTTTCACTGTGCCATCGGCATCAATCATGATGTTTTCCGGACGCAGATCTTGGTGGATCATGTCCTTGCGGTGGAGCGCGCGCAGGCCTTTAACGATCTGGTCGACGATGCCGCGGACAGTGGCAATGTCAGGGCTTGGGTTGTCGTTTATCCATTGCCGCAGCGTTTGACCGTCAATCAACTCGGTGGACCGCCCGGACCGGTCCGGCCGCCCGCAGCCGCGCCAGCGTCCGGTCATAGAACCCGCCGCCATAGCCGAGCCGGAACAGCGCGCCGTCGAAGCTGAGCAACGGCGCGATCAGCAGGCTCGGGGTGACGAATTCGGGCTCGGCCGGGATCCGCGCGCCGAACGGGCCGGCCGCCATCGGGGTCCCGGGCGTCCACCGGGCGAACAGGAGCGGCTTGCCCGCGCCCTCGATCACGGGAACGCAGAGCGTCGCGCCCCGGTCGATCAGCGCGCGCATCAGCGATTCCTACTTTTATACACTTCTCGAGTTCTTAAAGGTCTTCTAAATAGTGAGGCTTTAGGAATCGTGACAGAGTACGCAGATTTATTGCAAGACATATTTGGAATAAACCGACAGAAGCCTTGGACACCCTCCCTACTTCCGGAATTCCAACAAAGGTTGACAAGTAATTTAAGGAAACAAATTCGTTTTTTTGGCTCGAACTTAATTGTAGTTCCTAATGAACACTACTCTTTGCACATCTTAAAGTATTCTCAGTGGTTAGGACCCTTGAAATTGTGGTTGCTGCCACAGCTGCGTCGATTTTGTCGGCGCCCTTTATCAACCCGATTCGAATGATTGAGAAGCAACAACGTGCTTACTTCAAGCAAACCGGGCACGTTAAACCGATTTGGGAAATTCTGAAGGAATCGGCTGCTGCTCGCTTTGCTCCTCTTTTCCGTGGTACGATCCCCCTTATGGGTCACTCTCTTGCCTCGGCTCTCCTTGGTTTGGTCGGACAGCCACGCCTGCAACGTTACATTCAGACAGAATTGGGTGACAAGACTTCCATGGGTCGTTCCGGGAGGGCCCTAAATAGGGTCCTTTGGCCCCAGACCCATCTAAAACTCCCTAAACCAAACCTTCAATATGAACCACTTTCGATTCTAGATCGTTCCAGGATTGTCCAGGACATGGCTTGCAATTAATGATTAATAGTCTTTTTGATCATGGCATAACCGTCTAAAGTCAAAACACACTATATAGTCTACATATTTTACAAGTAGTGTTTGATTTCCACCGAAATAGGGTATTTAAAGGTTTCTCAGTATCGATATTATGAATCTGAGGCTAATATTGCCATTTTTTAATTTATGATGATGAATTATTGGTGAAAATTTCACCTCAAAAATGGATAAAAGGCAAGAATCTTGTTACTACACTCACATTATGTCATGCTAAAATAAATAGGTACTGTCCAAAAACCTGTCTCTACTTTTTTAGGGCACCAAAGAAAAGTGGTCTTTCCCATGAAGAGGTCTTTTACCTTAGGACAAAGTACTAGCCTAGTCTTAACTACCAGGCAATCCCAACTATCTAAACAGGTATGCAATATGTCTAAGATTAGGAGTTTATTGTCTGTGTAGGATCTGAATGAAACTTGGTGGTAAAAATAATCGTAAGTCCTAGATACGTGATTGACATAACTGGAACAGATCGGCTCTTTTGGGGGGGAGGAGGGTTAATTCTGAAAAATAAAAAAATAAGGTATTTTTAACTTACGAAGGAATGATCGGATCTTATTGAAATTTGATGTTTGGAAGGATATCATGTCTCAGAGCTCTTATTTTAAATCCCGACCGGATCCGGTGAAGAGGAAGTTGGGGGGGGGCGGAACCTAAAATATTGGAAAACGCTTAAAGTATATATTTTTATCTTTGCATTGAAGCTGAAAGTTAAGTGAAATTAGCAAGTTATCACTATGCTAGCATTGTAAATCCAGACAGAGTCATGAACAAGTCTCTGAAGTGCATGAACTGTTATTCTATTTATGACTTTAAGAACTTAATGACTGCTTTATTCATATTGCTCATATTCAGAAACTTGCCCCATAATCACTGCTGGTGTACTGTACAAAGATGAGACAGAAATCTACGCTCGTATCTTTATTCGGTGAATATTTTTCTGTGGACTGTTCTCTTCTTGTTGTGTTACCGACGATGATACTTTCCTCGGGCACGATCTTGCTCTCAGAAGAGGGGCAAATCACGAGGCGGCCGCCGCTCAGCCCTTTACCGACATAATCGTTGGCGTCGCCGGTCAGTTCGATCGACACGCCTTTGGCGAGGAATGCGCCGAAGCTTTGTCCGGCGGTGCCTTTGAGCTTGATGCTAATCGTGTCTTCCGGCAGGCCCGCATTGCCATGACGTTTGGCGATTTCGCCGGAAAGCATCGCGCCGGTTGTCCGGTCGGTGTTCTGGATTTCGCCGAGTCAGTAGCAGTTAGTGTCTTAGTTTTGCTTTTCAAGGTTATGTAACCAATCTTCTGCCGGACGGGGTTGATAGGAACTAAATTCCAACACGGTGCAGGGGGGCGAGGTAAAAAAAAATCCAGGCATTAGATTGTAATTGTGGTTTGAAATCAACAAAGATAAAGTCTTATACACAGCACGGGGGAAAGAGAATAATAAAGGGATGTATATCGATTTTAACAATCAAATGTTATAATGGAAAATTAGGTTTAAAATCTATAAGAGAAAGGCCTTTGAATGACACCGCGCTGTTGGCCGCGGACACGATGCGAGAGCACGGCCTCGAGTGGCTCCCGATCGTCGAGCGGGCGGATGCGAAGAAGGTCATCGGAGTCGTCCAGGCCCACGATCTGATCGCTCGGGTGTTGGAGTTGTCGCGGGCCGAACGCGAGCGACTCCAGGGCCAGGACTGAGGCCGGACGAGCGCGGCCCGGTCACCCCTCGACGGAAACCCCAGTGGGGGCAGAAGGATTAGGCCGCCAATCTGCTCGCTTGAACGACATGATGACCTCCGCTTCATATTTTTCGCTTTTCCCTTGATAATCAAATCTAAGATTGTTATTTCACTACTCAACAAGACTTTGATTAATACGACCTTACTATTTCCCATCGATTGACGATTGAATAACGTCATCTAATCTACGTAATATGAAAAGAAGAAGAAAAATTAATTGACAAATACGAAATTCTCTATTTGCATCTGATTAAATTTCTATTCTTAAACTAACATATCAATAATTCAAATGAACTAAAATCAACAAAATTTCTCGTTGTCGTTATTGATCAAAACTGAACGGCAATTCCTCGAGTCTGAGTTTCTGGAGTTCGCCGATCGAATCACCGCGCGTGAGTGTTTCGGACTCAGCGAGATTCGACTCCCGGGCCTGCGCTGCGTACGGAACATCTTCGTCGCGGACTGCCTCGGTTTGAACCGCCTCGAGTTCACCTCCCTCGCTCGAGCTCGTCAGATTCAAGTGCTGCGATCGAACGTCACCTCCATCGAGTTCCCTGCTCTCGAACACTTAGGATCGGACGACCCGATTCTGCGACCGTCGCTTTCGTCTCGTTTCGTCGACATGTTTGGGCTGGGGAACGGATTCACGGCAGATAGTCGGTGCCAGGGCGGATCCAGGGGGGCGGCTGCCCGCACCGTCAGCCAACCGGCTGCAGCGGGCATCGGCTGGCCACAAACGTTTGTTCGTGGTCATCCGCTTCGAAGCGAACGGTGACGGTCGCACGACTGCTGGCTCCCGCAGCCCGAATGACAGTTCCGCGACCGTAACGGGGATGGCGCACGGTTGAGCCAACGGCAAACGGAGGCGAGGGCTTGTCATCAGCATCTGATTCAGACTGCCGTTTCAGGGCACGATCTCGATGGCCCTCGCGCTGGGCCGCGCCATCCGTCTCGCCCGGGAGGAGCATCGTTCACCGTTCGAGGCGATCGCCTCGACCCTCGCGACGACGCTCTACCCGCACCTTCGGGAACTCTGCGTCGGCAAGGTCATCGACGTCGAGCGGCGCACGACCGAGGGGTTCGCCAAGGGGCGTGCGGTGATCGCACCGCTCGACGCAGAGGAGGGCGCCACTTTCGAGATCTCGTTCCAGAACGAGAACCTCATCGCCCATCACGGGGAGGCGCTCGTGATACAGATCTTACAAAAAGAATGCTCGTATAAACTTCTGACAGGGCTCATTTGATTGGAAATTAAAAGTTATAGTTCACTTTTCAAGAGTCAAAAGAGATCACTGGGCAACTAAACCCCACCCCAACGCCCTTTTTTCTCACAATACATCCGATAAATATTTTGAGATAGCCATTTTATTAGAAATAATTCAAGAATTATAAAAAAAAACTCCAGGCTCAACACAACCCCCCAAGGGCCCGGGGGTGGGTGTTGCAAGTTATGCCAGGGGCTTATTTGGCTAACTTCAAATGAACAGAAATTATTCCGTATATGAAAGGGGTTGTCCCCTCCTCAGCGCCTTGCTCTTTATGCTAAATTTTTTTATTGTTTTAAAAGAATTATGAGAAAGAGTTAAACTTTAGCGTAAAGAGCGGGTCTCGAGGAGGGGACAGTCCCTTTCACAAACAGAATAATTTCTGTTCGTTTTAATGTCACTCCTTACTTTCAGTTAAAAAAAACTTGTTTTTTGTTTAATTTCTGAACGTTTTTGAATTAATGTAGGTTTTGATTTTGGCTCACCGCGACACCCAGTGCTGCGTCCTCCAGCGAGACGCCCAGCACCGGTTTTCCATCAATCGCCTCCGCATCGACCGGGTCCGCAATCGAATCGGTCTTGAATTGGTCCAGTTCAATGATGATTGCGTCGATCGATCGTGAACCGCGGTCGTTGGTCGCGACGATTTCCTGGGCGGTGGCGGGTTGGTGACTGGCGTGAGTGAAGATCACGGCGAAAATCATAGCCGCGAGGGTCCAGCGGTAACGCCGCGATGATGGTATCTGCCGGTTGCAAGCGGGATCAGTTGATTCCCAACAGAGGCAGTCTTCCCCTTCTAATGGACGAAAAGATTTTGATTCTGATTAAAATAGGAATTTATTCTGAGTTTGTCTTTCCAAGCCAGATCTCAGCAATGGTTCAAATGACGCTGTGTCAGGTCTTGCCAATATCTTGCTCTTTGGTAAAGATCATCAGTACGACTAGGACTAATACAAGGTCTCCTTATCCTCTTAATTATAGTAACAAATATACCGTAAATTGGTCAAAGAGGATGGGGGAATAAATTCAGGTGCTTGTAAAATCCCATGTGCCGGGACTTGAACGGGTTCTGCAGACGTATCCGGATCTGAAAATGATTGGCCATGGCAAAGGCTGGTGGGCGTCGATTGCCGGTGACCTGAGACAGGCTGATCTGCACGTCGGTTATCCTCAGGGGAAAGTGGCACCGGGTGGAGCGCTCGATCGACTGCTGTCAGAGTATCCCAATCTGTACGGCGATCTTTCATCCAGTGGAGCCCATGCGCTGCTGCGAGACCCGGAATTCAGTCTGGCCTTTCTCGGCCGTCACTACAAACAACTGCTGTTCGGGTGCCCATACCGCGCCCCGCGTGGGGGCGCTCGTGGCGATCACGTCGCGCGCATCGTCATGCTCGACCTTGCCGAACGCACTCCACCCGGCACCGTCGAACTGCACGACGTATCCCGCATCGTCGAAGCACACCGGCCGCTCACCCGTAGCGCGGCGAAAGGCGGATCGCGCACGCAGCCGGATGCCCTCGGCACCGCGGTGGCTGTGCGACGTCCAGGACGGCCGCTGCCAGAGAGCGAGCCCCTCGTCCGAGCCGAGCCAAACCCGGGAGCCGCAACGCGGGAAGTATTGGTTATATAAGCCTTAGAGGTGGCTGATTAGTTGAAATTGGAAATTCTAATTACATTTTAAGAATATATAGTGATGGAGGTCCAGTAACCACTCCCCACCCAATCAACTACCCGTCTTTTCACCAAAGGTATGTGATTGAACTTGTGCGATACTAATATCGTTTAAAATGGTCCAAAAGACATATAACAATGCCTCCAGGGTTGGAACCCCTCCCCCCAAATCCTTGGGTAAGGGTTTTAAATTATGCTTTTGGTGCATATACTGTTTTGATCTTTGAAAAGACAGAAGCATGAAAAGACTATAAATTGCGTTAACTAGTATAATAAGTATACTACTGGTAATACCTCATTGCAGCGTATAGCCCCCTGAGCCCAACACAACATGTGCACGCTTATTCGTTAAGCGTGCCTCCCTCGCATGAAGCCTCCCTCGCATGAAGTTCCAGTTTCTTTAAGTCCTCTCTTACGATCTCCTCTCATCCCATTTGGGGACGACCTGCTTTTCGTTCGGCCCTAGATGGATGGCCAAAAAGGACAATCTTTAACAGTCTGTGTTATCTGCCATTTTGTGCTGAGAATAATAACATAATTAATAATAATTGAGTCCTGGAACGCAGCTGCAAATTTCACAATATTTAACATTTATGGAATCTGGCTAGTGAGCTAAATTACGAGTAAGATTGTCTTTAATGTGACTTCACCAGACATAGGGTATGTTCTAGAATTCAACGATCACTAATGATTATTATTTGCTATTGTTTTCGATCCAAAACAATAGATGACAGAAGAAATTTGTATTACTATTAAGTCAAAATGGGCTGTGATGCTTGCCTCCCTAGGAATTTAAACTGTCTTTCATGATTTCAACAGTACCTGCGACCAAGTACAAAGTGAACAATGTCCCATAATAACCGAAATTCTTAAGTCCTATTTTTTTAAATTACTCTAGCGAGGAAAATTCCCTGACTGACGTTGAATAGGCAACAGTAATCAGCGTTTATTCAGATTCAACAAAAAATAATTTTTGATTACGAAAGGAAATAAGGAAAACAACAATATTGCTAAGGTAGCACTGAAGTTCGTCCTTTTGTTCACTAGTTATAGCAGTTAAATGGTTCCAATGATGAGCCGGATGGGAGCGGGGGAGTGCTTGCAAGTTACCTTAACCGAGGTAAGTCTCAAGAAGGTGCGGCACTGGCCACGCAAGGCAATGTTCAACCAGACCTGCTCTTAACCGGCGAGCTGGGTCGGCGCAAGAACAGCGAGCAGGATGCGTTAGAGATTGCAACAGTTGTGGCTACCGCTATTGATCCGACATCTGAATTAGCGGACGTTCCCGTTTCTGAGCTGGGTATCCAGGGTTTGGTGGGTCTTACGGATTTGTTTGGTGAACCTGTATTTTGCAGGGCGTCTGTCCTTTACTTTCGGAGACCAATGATAGATGAAAAAACACACAAAAAGTTCATTTTCACAATTTTACTAAACCTATTGCCTTTTTAAAATTAAAAACAAATAATAAGAGTCATTTCCACAATTGGACAAAGTGACAGTTTTGGAACGAATTGTTCCAAATTTCTCAGATCTGGTCCATGATTGTTCTAAATTTATGCAATGGCTGCTTTGTTTAATGCACCAAGAAACTTTGTAAATTTTCACGACTTTACAATACTACACTCTTTTCATTTAAAAAAAACTTGTTTTTTTTATTTAATTACGGAAAGCCTGGCTTAACAAGAAAAAAACGTGTTCGTGTTTATTGATCCAGTGCATTATCGGGTTATTCAATTTATCGACTCGATTCCCCAGTGAAGCGGAATTGTCGAGGAGAGATTTTCAACGAAAGATTGTCCTCGGGGAAGGGGGTAATTTCTGTTGAGAGGGATTTTTTGGAGGGGAAGAATCGTCCGCAGGGAAGTTTTCAAAATACTCTCTGAAAATATCTTATTTATTAACACTCAGTGGTACTGAAAGAACACGGTGGTGGCACTATTGATGATAGTGGTGAACAAGCGATACAAGAATTTAGTTCCTTAATGGAACGGATGAAACCTTTATCGGATGCTGCACAAGCATTAACATCATTAGCCTTACGTGAAGATGCAGGTGTAGTCATTACGTTGTTATTGAAATATCCACGTGAATTGTTTACAACACTTGTGCAAGGACAACAATTAAATGAACCCTTCAGTAATGTGATGGAAGAAATGAATATCCAAAATCAATTTGTAACCAATTGGTTCGGCTGGCGCGACTAAGCGCAGAGCAGGTACTGGGCCTGTGTGCACTGGCGGATCAGTTCGGCAACGGCACCATCGACCTGACCAATCGGGCCAATCTGCAATTGCGTGGCGTGAAGGAGACCGGCCATCAGCCGCTGCTGCGAGAGCTGGCCGCGCTAGACCTGCTGGACGCCGAACCGGGCATCGAGGTACGGCGCAACATTCTGGTCTCGCCGCTGTATCGGGCGGGCGATCTGACCGCGCGGCTGACGCAGGAACTGATCGACAGGCTTGGGGAACTTTACGCTTGAATATGATTTATTCAAAAAAGAAACAGGATTATTTAAACAAAAAGTCTACTGTTATCCAACTTTTTATCAACTTAAAAAATTCTTTATCCAAGTCAGGAGTAGAGTAAAAGGCATGAATTATCATTGCTTCTTGTACAAACTTCGCATATATGTTTTTTTTTAACAATACAAAGGGAAAATATATGCATTTAAAAACCTATAGCTTCACAAGAATTATTTCATTATTGCGACACTTAATCTAATTTTACTTGTTCTACAAGCATAAAGTGACCTTCCGAGCTTAAGCACCATAAGGTAACCCCAGATAAAGAACAGCATTAGAAACCAAAAATGAAGTACTCCTGTTGTAAATTAGTTCAGTTCGGTTATTGTCATTAATTGGAAAATATTGAAGTTTTTTAACACTGATAGAAAGGTCTTATTTTTAAGCTTACTGGAAAGGGTATTAAAATCATCGGTTAAACTAGCTTTCGAACGACTCAATATAACAATATCATCAGCATGTGCAACAAAAGACATATCCCGCCTCTGAAAGATAAAAGTTGTGGATAGCATTTACTTTTTTTGACTCTTGAACTACCTTTGCATGACTAGGTTCTTATATATTAGGTCAGCTAGTAAAAAAGTACCCATATCCATTAATGGCTTTTGTATATTTTGATCGACCGTTAGTGAATTTTATCCTACTTGAAGCAAGGAAATAAGGGCCGACACCACATCGGTGATATGGCTTGCAGGAGCTTCTCAAAAGGAAAGTGTCAACAGGCAAAGTTAGGACCAATAGTTTTAAATATTTTTCCCCAAAGGCTCGTACAATAACTCGATAATTCAATCCATGATTATCCCCTTATAAACAAATTTTTCTAGCTAATAAAAACTGTTCGGCCGATCATCAGAAAAGAAAAAAACGTTTGACAGATCTTTTGTTCTCTCTGCTTAATTTATGTTTCATTATTTCATTTACGGTATTTCCCACTCTTTTGCTTTTTCACTCTCTTTCACTCTTTACTTTTCTTTGTAAAGCTTTCGTTATAATAAAGAAAAATCTCTAAAAATTTAGCGCATTTAATATTTGAACATTTTATTCCCATCGGTACATGTACAATATTTTCCTCCGCCAGCTCGACCACCCCGGAGATCAAGACCCAGAACTCGCGGAACGGGATCGCCTCGTGCATCAGCGCGACGTAGCCCTCGATGTCGGTGAAGTGCGTGACACCCGAGAGGAAGAAGATCAGGGTGAACAGCACGCGGGCGGTCAGCGTGAGTGCGGGATGATTCGGGAGCTGGTTGTCTTCGAGCATGCTTCCTGCCGAGGTTCGTCGGGTTCGAGGGGACCCCGGGTAGATAGCGCGACTCTCGCACGCGACGCGGTCTCCGAGCCCATCACCCGTGGATATGTTGCAGTCCCTTTTAACTGCCGGATTGACAATTGGAATTCTTTGCAAAGATAGCGATCACCTCACTGTCGTCGAAGATCGAGCACAAACAGCCCTTACAGACTTCTATGAAACTCGCAGTAGTCAAACAGCTGTGGGAGAGTCTCCTGCTAAAAGTACTACAAGTACGAGCAAAGTAGTAAGCGACTCAGAAGACGACATACCATTGATAGAAATCACAGGTGGTCGGAAACGAAAGAAGAATTCGGCTTCTGGAGTGTCGTCGGTATCTAAGAGCTTAGACAAAATAAGCCAGCTTTATCTTTAGAGCAATCTTTAAACGCATTTGAGACAATGTTTATACATCAACGCAATGCTGATAAGCCAGGGTAGGTGAATACTACCCATATATCAATCCTATAGTTTTCCAGTTTAAACAAGTCGGTGTTCAATTTTTATTGATTTTTTTTTCCTTTTTATTGAAGTTGCCAGACACCGTAATGTTAGACACTAGTAGTTTTTAATCAATATTTTCCCGTGCTAAATCACCGAAAAAGTATACCTTATGGATTTACCTTGATAACATTAGATTTTTAAAGTCAGAGTAAAACTAGATATATTTTTGAACCTGTTTTCCCCGAGTGTTCAGCTCTTGGATTTAATTTACTATGGGGTGGAGCTTTGGTGTACCCTGAGCATACTCCTCTGACATATCCTATCTGCGTGGCTGATAACCAAGACTTGGGCAGTATTTAATCTTTTTGGAAAATATTAACAAAATCTATAGTGAAGATAGATGACAGTATAGTAAAAAAAAAGAAGAAGAAAAGGATGGTGCAATTCATTGTAGTTATCTCTGGGTCGTCAGGTACCTTCCCCCGTCAAGTCGTTCATTTCTTTGTTTTCACAGTATCTACTAAGCCTCCAATCAAGTCTTTGAGGTGCTGCTGGTCGAGTTTCGATTTTTCTAAGTCTATAGTAGTTTCGCCCTTTTTCAGAACGAAGTTCCGCTCTGTTCTGGCCAGGCTCTGTAAGATCTGTGCGAGCGTACCTGTGTCTTCAAATTGGTAAGCACGACGTAAGGCAATAGACTTGGACTCTACATTGGTAAGCTCGTTCTGATAGTACTTAATATCGTTTTCATCTTGATCCGGGATGAGCTCCCTGCCCTGATCTGGATCAAACATCAAGACTGAATCCCAGGCGCGAGGCCGTTCTCCGCGGCTCAGGCTCATTCGGCGGCCATCGATTCCTTGAGCTCGACGGCATCGATCTCACGGCCGTCGGCGTCGAAGATCCGCACGCCGTCCTCCGAGCGGCAGATGACCGCTATCGGCTGCTTTTCGCCTGCTACCAGACCCAGTCCACGGTGCGCATGTCTCGTAAGGTTGACACAGGCAACCGCGGTCAGCTCGCAGCCCCGTCACAGCACCGGGATGGTGTTCGTGAACGGCCACGTTGAATTCACGCAGGAAATCGATCGCTTCCAAGTTTTCTCGGCCGCCGTATTGGTTCGGGATCCAGCCGCCGTCTTCGCGGCTGTAATCCAGGTACAGCATCGATGCGACCGCGTCGACTCGCAAACCATCGATGTGGTATTTTTCCAGCCAGAACATCGCGTTGGCGACCAAGAAGTTGCGCACTTCGTTGCGGCCGAAGTTGAAGATCATCGTTCCCCAGTCCGGGTGCTCGCCCTGACGTGGTTTCTCGCTCCAACTCCCCCAATGTCACCGGATCTGGTTGGGATTTAAAATAAGAGCTGAGACACGAGGTCCTTCTAAATGTCAAATTTCATTAAGATCCGATAACCCGTTCCTAAGTTAAAAATACCTCATTTTCACTCAATTTTCCGAATTAATCATCCTTCCACTGCCCCAGATGGTCTTATCGAGCAAGCGACTTTTTTCTAATTTAATCTGGTCCGGTCTCTGATACGCATGGCAACTTTCAGCGATCTCTGTATTGATCACGTATCTGAGACGGTGCCGTGGAGGTGCGCGCCACCCGCGAAGATGGTTTGGGACAGGACGGCTTTCATGTCGGCGTCGTTCCAGTCCTGCGCCCACTCGTCTAAGAAGGTGAGTTGGCGTTCGCCGAGGAGGACCGCGCCAGGGATGTCGAGGGTTGTGGGGTCGTAGTCGGGCGAGGTGACGTGATCGGGGCGGGGTCCTTGTTGCGGGACTTTTCCTTCCGGTCCGGTTTTGAATTTGCGGTCTTCGATGATGGCGAAGCTGATGCGGCCCCAGGTGAGATCGGTGTAGTAGGTCGCGGCAAGTAATCTGAGAATGGTTCAACATCAATGGGCCATTCATTTGCAGTCACTTCTAAGCTTCCATGGGGTCTATAAAAGCTGTTGGATGGCGCCCCTGGAGGTAAGATTCCAGGAAACATCCATGGTCCACTTCCACATGACCGAGACACTGAGAGCTGCTCTTCATCCGTCAGAAAGGACCGCAGAGTTTTATTATTCCCACACACTCCAGCACGAATTGACATTGGCGCACCCAAGTGTGGTGCTCCGACTGGCATATAGGTGTGAATATGCCCACATGAAAAATTTGACAAAGAGAATATAAGAGAATTAAAAAGAGTTTTGAATGGCTTTTCTGTAAAAACCCCTTATTGTAACATTTTCCCTAGAATGTTCACCCACCAGAAATTTTGCGCCCCTAGTACGATTCTCCTCATAGAAATCTACCCTAAGCACAACCCCCCCCCCAATGTCTGTATACTTCCCAATAAAAAATACTATACGTAAGCAATGAGCGAATTTTATAACTTACAGGCCTCTCCCCACGGAATGGGGGGATAATTTTGGGGGTAAATGACAGACCGACAGAATTAGCGATTGCTATATGTCACTTAGTTAATACCGAGTGCCATAAAAAGCGCTGTCTTGGAAACTTATCATTACCTGTGAAGTCCTTTAGCTGACTTGGTGGCTGAATGTGAACATTTGCGCTTAGTTTGGGTTTCTTCTTTGAGCCCCCATTAACGGTCAAAAGGGGTTTTATTATCTTAAAACTGTCCAAGTCTCTGTTTTTTGGCCTGTTCCAAAGCTCTTCACCACCCAGCACCTAGTAAAGCAATGAATTTAGCGCTATATTCCTTCCCGTGACTCGCCTCTTCATGCCTGGACTTGTGTGCTTGTTCGTGTGGTGCGCCCGTGTAGGTGTCTTCGCTCTGCTGACTGCATTCTGATGGTGGCCAACGCCGCGGATGACCCGGCCATATCGGAGGAGGAACGCCTGCTGTTTTGGCGAAGCGACGACGTGGTCATGTCGTCGCCCAGAGCAGCCAGGCCGTCAGTGTCGCCGGGCAGGGAAGGTGCAGGCTCCAGCTCCGGCGACGGAGAGAAGGACGTTGAGGCTGACATGCTGTCTTCTATCGGCGAGGGTCTGCCTACGCGGAAGGGATTGCGTGTTGACCGGGTGATACCCGTGACGTCGGAGGCTGAAGTGCGCGGCCCTTGCACTACATGTGGGATCCCACCCGCTCCCAACCGCGGTTCCCGAACAATCGCTCTCGGAAGGAGCATGGCCATGTCCAAGCCCGAGAAGAGCGAACCAGTCCCCCTCGCCCAACCACAACGCACCACCAAGCCCCGACTCCTCGTCGTCGAAGACGACGCCGACCTCTGTGCCCTGCTGCGCGCGCAGCTCTCCGACTGGGCCGGCCGGTGGACGACGATACCCGGCTGTTCGAGAAAATCTGTCTTGAGGGTTTTCAGTCGGGACTGTCCTGGCTGACGATCCTGCGCAAGCGCGACAATTTTCGCGCGGCCTTTGCCGGCTTCGATATCGATTCCGTCGCCGCGTTCGATGCGGCGGATGTCGAAAGGCTGGTGACCGATGCCGGCATCATCCGTCATCGCGGCAAGATCAACTCGACCATCAACAATGCCCGGCGGGCGCAGGAGATGCGCCGGGAATTCGGGTCTCTGGCGGCATCGTAGACAATTTCTCTGGAAAACATCTGCCAAATCCTCCTCCTTTTTCGGAGCTCCCACGTTTCAGAACCATTGTCGACCAGTGTCATTACTTTAGCTACCAATATTCTAACCTTGGTTCACAGGCTTATCTTCCTTTTCATTTGAATCCTTTTCTACCGTGAAAAAAACACCCTGGGCCTCGGCTGTTCTACTTTTAATGACTTCACTCCATCCACCATCTTTACTAATAATACTACCATAATAACTCAAACCGCTAAGTCGCCAAAGAATAATACCTATTTGCCTTTAGCATCCCAACAATTGCGCCGGCGGCGTTTTTTAAGATGGTTCGAAGCAGGCTGTTAAGGCCCAATATGTCAGAAACGGAGTACATCAAAGTGATGTCGCGTGTTCCAACGATACCCGATGTTTCACCCGATGCTATTGTTGAAACGATTAGTTTGGGGAAACCTAGTGGCAAACCTCGCATTACACGAGCCGCGTTGTTGGTTCCTTGAGTACCACCAAGGCTAATGATGCCGTGGATGGATCGCTCGGAAATCAGAGATTTCGCGAGGGAATTGCTTCCAGCAGTTCAGTAATGACTCGCCCGCTTTTGTCTGTTTCGAGCGTCCGGGTATCACTGACCGTGATCACCGAAAAACGAATCTGCTCCCGCGCGGCCGATTTGTGGTCCGAGACTCCACTGTCTTTCGGGGCTGAAAATTTGGATGATTCTGTCACTGCTTGCCCTCTGAGAATTCACTCTTCCCCGCAATTGTAAGCAACATCGCAGAATTCTTGCGGATAGTTGAACTTAGGGAGGCTACCTGTTTGGTTACAACTCATAACTAAGTGGTTCCCTGCATCTTTGTACTACTGAATAACATGTACAAAAATCTTATAGCAGAACTTAGGCTGCCAGGCTATCAACTAATGAGTGCAATAGCCTTTTGTATTATTTAGCTGTTTCTCTGAATGGTGATCCCTTCTCCTATGAAAAAGGGCGATTTGCAAGCTTGCATTTTAGTGATGTCAACTGGAGGGGGACAAGGGCATTGTTTGAGGGAGAGGGCAAGGGGGGAAATTGCCCGCTCCCCCAATAACATGGAGAGAAAATTGTTATAAATCCCATACCCCTCTTGATCTCAAAAGAAATGCTTATATGATGTAGCAGTACAGTATATGACGTGATTTGCAAAAACCAAAATTAAGGCTCTTAACGAATTTTTCAGACTGCTGACCTATCTAGATCATTTTTCATCCAAGAATATCCCAGGATACCAATTTTTCCTAAAAAATATGGAGCCGCATTCGACAAGTTACAAATATACATACACAATTATTGCTCGCTTATAAAGATAGTATATATAAAACATCAGCGTTGATTTTATGTAGATGTTTCAAGGTACACAATTTCAATATTTTATTTCGCAGGTCACTCCTTCGTAGACTCCACAAAAGGCGAAGTGTATTTGGTCCCGTATGAAGGCTCTCCCCAAGCTTCAAAAAAGCGGTTGATTTCTCTACGAAGTCTTCAACGAGTCTTACACAAACTCAAGGTCAAGGTCGCGCTCCTGTTCTTGGATACCCCAGTGACTCAATTCCTGGGTAGAGGGGAAAATGTGGTTGGGCTGAACGGATCGAAACCTGCAAATTGGCGTGCAGCGATTCCGTTAGAAGGTAAGGCTAGCCGCACCCGAATGTTTGATCAGCAAACGATTTTCTGATATCTGATAGTATAATGGGAGGCAAGTTGACAGTGGAGGAGCTTCCCAGGATTTTTCAGGAGCCAAAAATAAAACAGAGTGAAAAGTAAAGGACAGCAAGAGTAAGGGAGACTTAGAAGAGCAAGAATTTAAAAGGACTTATAAGGTGATAGATGAAATAAAGAAAGAATATAAAGTGTCCATTTTAAGGAACATCGTACAAGAGGAAATGAAGCAGTGGATGGAACTTAGTCTTGGCTATGCAGTAACCAAAATGCTTGGTAAAGTTTATAAGAAGTTAGGGAATGCTGAAAAGGCACAGAAATATTTTAATGAAGCTTTGGAACTAGATCCACGAGGTGCTAATAAAGAAGTAAGTGGGTTTTATTATTCAAAAGTTTTGTCCAATAAATGTCCTACCATCATAAATATTGACACCGTATATTCAAAATCCTAACATGGAGGAAAATAACGGTCTTCTTTTTTCCTTTCTAATTTCTTTCTTTTTTTTTGGCTTTGCTTCTATAAATTTTAACTACTGCTAACATCAAAAGGTTGGAGCCTCCTCGACGAGGTCCCCCTCGAGCGTCCGACCGCCGACCGCATGATCGGGCTCAAGCAGCGCGTGCTGGAGACGGTCGGGTGTGCTCGGGAGAGCGAGTTGTTCGACGCACCCGACGCGACTCACTTGGCGGAGTGCGCGGTGTGCCGTGAGGCCCAGCGTGCGTTCGCCGGCGTTGGGCGCGCCCTCGATACATTGCCGGTTCCGGCCCTCAGCGCAGAGCAAGGCTCTGTCCTCAAGGCCCGGATCCTGGCGTCCACCCCCGCGCCCGTCATCTAGCGCGAGGCGTTGCGGAGGGGACAGCCCCTCTCATATACGGAGTGATTTCTGTTCTTTTTAAGTTTTAACGTCGCTCCTTACTAGCAGTTAGAAAAAAGGTGTTTTTTATTATTATTTAATATCCAAAGAGGAAGAAAGACAAATGAAAACAGTTTTTGTGGGAGAATTCAGGTTTTTCTTCCCAAAATGTTTTAAATGAAAACAAGCTAAGTTTATAATACCATTTATCGTACCTACAAGAGAAATTATCATTTTTGAAATTTCAATTCATTTCTAAGTGATCGAGGACAGCGCGACACGACTGCAAGCCGTCCGCGAAGACACCCGCGCCGCGGCCGGCTGGTTCGACGACCGACCGCCGGTGCTCGACTGCCTGCTCGAACTGACGCACACGTTCCCCCGGCGCGGCCGGATCTGGGTCACCTCGCTGACCATCGAGCCGGACGCGACGGGGACGGTCGCCTGCCGGGCGGACGACGAGGACACGATGTGGGACTACGTCCGAGCGATGGACGCCTCGCCCCGGCTGAGCGATGTCGTGCTCCGGCGTCAGAACGACGTAAGGACATAAAGCAGGCGATCAAGGATTATCCGTGGCCCGACAGCTACCGGACCTGGCCCGGTCCCAACAGCAACACCTTCACCGCCTTCGTGACCCGGCGGGTGCCGGCGCTCGAAGCCAATTTGCCACCAACGGCGATCGGCAAGGACTACATCGGCGATGCCACCATTATCGGTAGTGCCCCGAGCGGCACGGGCCTGCAATTGTCCTTGTGGGGCCTGGCGGGGGTGCTTGTTTCCCCAGAGGAAGGCCTGGAATTTAATCTGCTTGGGCTGTCCTGGGCCAGAACCGATGCGGTCGCTTGCGAGGCAGGGTCTTGCTGCACGTCGGGCAATGGTGTTGTTTCCTGAGGCGCCGCGACAGAAGCAGTCTCTTCTTCGGCCGGCTGTTCGGGTTCTGGCGCCGGCTCCGTTGCGGCTATGACTGCGGTCTCGCTGCCGGGCGCTTGCGGGGCCTCCGGCTGGGCGGCCTGCGGCTGGCCTTCAGAACTGGTCTGCTCCACACCCGGCGCTGGGGCTGGTGCGGGACTGGTTCCGTCAACCGCAGATGCGGCAAGGCCGTAATGCTACTACACAAGCCAAGGGTATTAAGATGAAGCTTTCGAAGAATATTTAGGTGGATACTGAACTAAGCCAAAACGAACTATGATCATGCAAGTACCAAAAGGGCATATAAGTAATATCATAGGCAGCGCTGCTCGATATTTTAAAGGAACTAGTTTGATTGCAAATTCATAGTTCTAGTACCCTTTTAAGAGTCAAGAGTGAATGGAGGGCAACAAGCCGTTAAATAAAAATTTAAGAAAGTCATTTTGTTCAGCATAGCTGAACAGTCTTGTAACTTGAGAACCAGGCCAATGTGATTCTGTTGAAGAAGGGGGGACACGGATGCGTTGGCGGTAGCTTGAATGGAGTACTGTTAGGGTGGACAAGTTTCTCGGCCTACACGGTGTCGGCCATGAGATCGGCTTCTGGCTCTTCGAGGGATCCAATCCTTGGTTCGAGTTCGTACTTCATGCGGTCTTGATTGCCGCTCCGTTCGCCCTTCTGTTGTTGATCGGCGTATGGCTCGTTAAGGTCATTCGGAGCCTAATCGTCCGCCGGCGCAAAAACGCTAACGCGGGGGCACGCGAGTGGGCGGCAGGGTCGAGCCGAGATCCCAGATGAGCACCTCGGAGCCCTCGGGCGCGGCGCCCGGGAGGCCGCGCAGCTCCAGCGGCGCCCCCTCCATCTCGGTCACCGATCCCGTGACCAGCTCCGGGTCGACCGGCATCAGGTTGGGCGGCTGCGGCACCGCCGTGCCCACGCAGCCGACGAGCAGCGTGCAGAGGAGCAGAGCGTGGGAGAGGCGGGCCATCGTGCCCTCAGCCTATCGCAACCCGCGTGCCGGCCCGATCGGCAGCCCACTTAAAACTTTTGATTTAGTTTTACATCCCCTCAAATGTCCCTGAAAATAAAAATTAATGCCCTATTATGTTCCTAAGACATTGTATCTATTTTTTTTTGACAGCCTGAAAGCACTTAAATCCTTTTTATTTAGTTTAACAAGGGTAGCAGCATAAGTAATAATAATAGCCCCAAAACATTAAATTTAATACGCTCATTTGGTCTTGAGATATTTCTTATAAATCTTATTGGCAATTAGCATGTTGATAGTCTTCTTTGATTTAACTTCAAGCCAACATCAGTAACACACGCCGCGGAGCTGCTGCCAGGGCTTTCCCCAGCTCCGGGAGGTTAGCGACAAGACCATGCTCCAGCACCGGGAGCGGGCGCCACTCGTCGGATGGCCAGCGCACAGGGCGACCAAACACCACCAAACCAAACAAGGATAGGTCATCCCGCTGTCCCTGTACCACCCTCAAAAGGACAGGATGAGCCCGAAAGATAGACGAAGCACGGCGCAGGAACGGATCACGGATACACTGCAAGGCGGGGCAGTGCAGGACGAAATGATGTGCGTCTTCCGCCTGTGCGGGCAAAAGGATGACCGGTCGCACGACGCCGGCAACAAACGGCACCACGATCCGCTCGCAGATCTTGGTAACCGGGCGGATTCGCAACCCAACCTGGGCGGCGAGGTCGCCCACGCGCACGCTCAACTCTTGATTGACATGGTGACCAGAGCTGCGGATGCGCGCCGCGCCAAAGCTGGACATCGCCAAGCGAAGGAGCATCACTGCCACTCCCACAAGATACCAGGTGGATGCGAGCGGAGCCCAAACTTCCAGCGGAGAGCCAGCCGATCTTCGAAGGAAACACATTAACAGAAACGTTAGAAAAATCAAAAAACACACAAATAAAAATTTCATACAAGAAAAGAACCTTTAGCAAAAATTTCAATCAGGAAATATCCCGTAATAAAATTTTCAAAAAGGAAAAAACCCTTTCGCAGAAAACGCAAAAGAATAAAAACTTCTATAGCGGAAATTTCGATCAAGAAAGAAACCTTTGACACAAATTTAAAGAATTGTTGAAAAGAAAAGAATTGTTGAAACATTAGTTTCTTAAATTCAAGAAATTACGAGGGCACCGGCGACGACACGCTGATGCTGGGGCACGGCGATCTGGGGCTTGGCGGCGAGGGGGCGGACCGCTTCGTTCTCGCCGATGGCGCGGTGATCGAGGACTTCGACGAGGCCGAGGACATGGTCGTCTTCACCTACGACGGAGAGGTGCCGCCCGAGATTGCCTCGCAGGTCGCCGGCCCCTCCGGCCTCGTGGTGACGCTGGACAATGGCGCATCGGTCACGCTGGTCGGGCGCAACGATCCGATAACCTCGTCCAACTACGCCTTCGTCCGCGACTCGGTTTTGTGAATCTTTCCGTTTCTTTGAATTGCTGTATGATTTTCATTATATTAAAGTAAGTATTGTCCAAGATACGATTAAGTACTCTGTTTAAATGATTTCTTAGTCCAAATGTTTACCTTTTTATATTGAGTTATAGACAACTTTGACTGTAATAGCTAGAATTGTAACCACTAACGCTTTAAACGTTATTTTCTAGGCAATGGTCTCCTGGGATTGGCTTTGACATTATTGACAAACTTGGGATATCAATATTCATTCAATTTAAGTCATTGACGTCGCCGTCGCAGCATGGTACGGATGGCAAGGGAACTAAAAGAGGACTCCCAAACCTCTTTAGAAGCGTGGGATATGACCGGGAAAACCCAGTTAGGCCAGATGGAGAAGGGGGACACTTCCTTATCCCACAAGAGATAGCGGATGTAAGACTCCACTACCATTGGGGTGGGTGCCCACAAGTTTGGAGACAAGTGAGCGGTACTCAAGGGTGGCCTTTCATTGTCCTTGAGGTGTGGCAACACAGCCTCGTGAAAGAGGAGAAAGCGTGTTGCGCACCGTTTGGAGACGGCCTTGCCGTTAGCGTGCTCGAGCGACCACACCCGCCCGCTCACGTAGTCGCCATAGACGTAGCGCCCAGCGAGGCTGACCGCTGCCTTGCCACGGTAGACGTAGCCGCCGATCACCGTGCGCCCACCGGCGGACGTGTAGTCGATCACCGGAAAGACCGTGCGGTTCCGCGGGACCCCGCCGCGGTATTCGGTGTTGCCCTCGTACGCGTTCCACCCGTAGTTTCCGCCCTTGACGATGATGTCGACCTCTTCGCGATCCCGCTCGCCGACGTCGCTTAAAGTTTCTGGGAGTGGTGCTAATTAGGGAGGGATGGGAACTCTGTCATTTTTAACCTACCAAAAAACGACTTTTTTATATTATCATTGAAAAATTAGAAAAATAACCAAATTGAACCTCCCTAGATTTTATAAATATATTTTTAGCCCGCGTATTTTTGGGATTTGACACCACTAGGCTCTACCTAAGTAAAATTGATTGTAAAGATTTCAAAGAGGATAAACAATTTTGAATGAAAAATTTCGTTGTCATGACCCAAAATTAATTTTTTTCCCCTCATGTCTTCAAAGACTCTGGGTTCTACTACCCGAAAAACCTTTGACAGAATCTTCAACACGCTTCGAAGGGGAGGAAACCAAGATTCATACACTTGCTCCAGCTGCTTCTCCATTGTATCAACTTCTTCTGTTCTTGACTCCTTATCATCATCTTGGTCCTTTTTCATCAGTTTGTCTGGATAGTTCAAATCAGAAGGGGTTGGTTTGAACCGAATAACTTCCTTGGTCAGGGTAGTGTTGGCACAATAAATGAGACGCTCTTGAGCATCTTGTATAACATCAAAATATAACATGCCATTGCTTCTATCAAAATTTGTCCAATAAATCTTTATTTTAAAATCATTTAGCTAAATAATTTGAGGCTCTTGGCCAGAGGGCTTTGGCAAGTGTTTTTTCTAAATTATAAATTTTACCTCGAGTATATATAATTGGTGACTATAAACCCTTAATACCAACTATGGTAGAAACCACACATCATGTAGGAAATGTGAGCCTCCGTGTTTTGGTTATTGTTGTCTTCTGTGTTTTGGTTTTTGTTGTCTTCTGTGTTTTGGTTTTTGTTCATCTGTGCGCTTGCTTGGCTTGATCTGTTGCTTGTTTGATCGGAACAGGAACATGACACAGCGTCTGGAAGAAAGCAGGGGAGAAGGAGATCAACAACGGTCGACAACAAAGGCCCAAGACAATGAGGTTTTGCAGGATGCACTCTACTCAGCCGCTCAGCCTGACTCGGGCATGCTGTGTGTTTCCTCCCTCTCCCTCTAGGCACTGCAGGAACGGCAACGACTGACGCCCATCCTGGTGTGTATATGCCATGCATGTCGGCTTGTCTGGATGTCGACCTTTAGGCAGGTACTACTGAACACGCAAGGCTACTATTTATTCAGTCCATTTATAGAAAGGGCACGATAGTAGAATTCGGTTGACTAAATAAGGAAATCACGAATATACTCGAAGTATTCTCCTTTGTGTATATTTGATGTTTACTTAACTTATTTATTTGTATTACTTTTTATCATTTCCCATTGCCTTGTTTCTTGAGCTTGTCTCTCCATAGGCCTAGTCAAATATAAATGCATGTATGCGGAATAATAAATGGCTGGACTTGAATTTCGAATCTCCTAGGGTCGAATTATGTCATCGGGAGTAATTTGACTCTCTCTGTCCCATCTGCACGAAACGTGAGTGTCTATAGGACAGTCTCTGCGTCGTGGCCAAAACGCTCGTTGCTTTTCGTCGATCGTCGCATCTCACCCTTTTTCTCCTTCCTTTTCCTCCCCTGACAGTTCACGGTCTCGCTCCACGCCGGTCCCCTTGGCGTCTTCAATGGCGGAAGTGGCGCGACGGTCATCACAGGACGGGCAGCCGTCTTGTCTGGAGAAGCTGCAACCCTCAGCTCGGAGTGCTCGAATCGGTGCGATTATTGGCACATTTTGCAATGATTATTTAGTGAGTTTTGTTTTTCTCTCTCTTTCTCTTGGTCGAGAGATTTGTTTGTCAAATATTTATTTAGACGCGTATTTGGATTTATTTACCCATCGTTCTCTATGGAATCGTTTCATTGATTGCAGCTTTTTTGTCATTAATGTTTCCGGAAACATTACACAAATCATTACCACAAACTGTTGCCGATGTCGAACGAATGGGTTTAATTGGGTACGCCGGAAATCCTCAACATGATCCATTTATCTTCGTTCCAGTGCCCGCATTGCCAGCATTGGGCGAATGGCGCCTCAACGGTTTCTCCACATTCTGGGCATTGCCAGGCTGACATCGTCTCACTATTATCATCGGTCAGCTGCTGCACGATAGCTTCTGCCCGGGCAAACTCCGTATCTTCAACCCAAAGTTCAGGCGTGACATCCACTGGTGGTAATTCCCCGATCCCACCGGACAGATATTGATTGCGGCTTTCAGCTGATATTCCAGACTGGCTCAGCAGAGATTCGATATAACCAAGAAATATCGTATCTTATATTGACAGTTTTAACCGGATCTAAGATTTAACCGGATTCTTAGATTTAACCGGATGTATATTTGTGCAGAAATGCACAATGTGTAAAAATCAACCAAAAGGTATTGCACAAAAGAGCGCTTAATGCACGTGAATCCTGAACATTAAAGAAATATTTATTTTGATATTGAGAATTCAAGAGGGCTCTGGGTGGGAGTGTCATCCTCAGAGAAACATAATTTTTGGACCTTTCATTTATGTTGAACAAAATGGCAGTCTCGAAATTTCGATTGCCCGGCGCTCGACCGAGGAGGTTGCCCGCTTGCTGAGCGACGAGGGTCATCGGGCGCTCCATTATCATGCGGGCATGGAGGCGGACGAGCGCAAACGCTGCCAGGATATCTTCATGACCGAGCCGGGCGTGGTCATGGTCGCGACCATCGCGTTTGGCATGGGGATCGACAAGCCGGACATCCGCTTCGTCTTTCATGTGAACATGCCGGGTTCCATGGAAGCCTACTATCAGGAGATAGGGCGCGCGGGCCGCGATGGCGCGGCATCCGATGTCCTGATGGTAAAGGTTCGCGCCGAAGATGATGATATCGACGGTGCAGAGGAGGCACAGGCATGGTTTGCTGATGCGGAGGACCGTCAGAACGCAGCATATAACAATCCAAAGGCACGTTTCCGGCAGGGTACGGGCGAGGCAGATAAGGATCTGGTGGTCTTTGGCGAGGCGGCTTTGTTCATTGGGGAAAGCCAGACGCTCAACCATTTGCTGTTCCAGTCGATCCACCTGAAAGATGCCGTGCCGTTCTTTGGCGAAGAGGGCAATCCGGAGGGAATGTTCCGCATCGTCCCTTAGATACAGCCTTGTATGTAACCTCACAACCCCTTTATCACAGCTTTAATCTGCTCTTTTATTTGAATGCGTCACTTATGGCACAAATCTCCGGTGACAACAGCCCCATCGACACATCACTGACGCAACTCCTTACCGAGATAAGTCCCAACCGACATAACTCTCCATCCACATAACGTCCCACATTTCAAAAGTAAAAAAGTTAAAAAATAATACCAAAGCTCAGTAACAGAGTCATAGTTTTTTGGGGTGTTATTATTTTTGGGGGTGTTATATTGTTAATAATAAACTTATTTTACAAATTAAGATTTTTTACAAATTATTATTTTACAAATTGTTTTACGAAGTTTTTACAAATTCAGCGAATTGGTTTTGCTTATTTATTTTCCGGTTTAACGTGAGGGCACCAGTCCGTATCCAGAGGGTGTTGGGGTAGCCTATAGTGTTTAAGCCCCCCACCTTGAAATTTTTTCACGACTTGTAAAAACATGACACAAATACATATAAACAAATTTTAGACTCGTTTTTCAAAAACAATTTCAACCCCACCTCCTTGCCAGACTCTTGGCTCTACCGTCAGTAAAGGCCTTCTCACTAAGGTGACAACTCGCACAGGCTCTTTTATTGTTTTGTGATAGTATAGGATCGTAGAATAGCGTTTGTCCCAACTGCTTTACTTTGTCCGACCCGCTTCCGTTGAACTTGGAATAGTATGATGCGTTCAAAAAGTCGTTGGCGAATAGTGAGGTAGCCTCGTAATTGAAAGCCGACGGGGTAGTATAGTATTTTGAAGGGATATAGGCCCTTATTTCTTGTTGTGCTTCCAGCGTTTTGCGGCAACTGCAAAGGTTTTTGTGGTCGATGCGGATTTCATACCAATACCGTCGTCCATCAGACGCAGTGCAGTACTTATCTCACATCTGACCAACAGGGGCACGACCGAGGCAGAGAAAAGAAAACAGGCTCGTGAGCTGCTCGGCGTTTACCGTTCGGAAGCCTCGCTAATCATAACTACGAAGCTGCATTGTGCGCTTCCCTGCGTTGCCATGGGGATACCGGTTTTGTTTTTTGGAGAGCCGAGTGACTACCGAACTTCAATTATAGCTGATATCGGCTTATTTGTTGTTTACTGTTTCTATTTGCATAATGTGGACGAATTTTTGGTGAAGCATCCTTAAAGCGTTCTATGATTTGGTTGAACCATAAATCCTCACAAATGTCTTCCATATAGACTATGGTGACACTCGTGACCGCCCTACTTATTGCTTCTATAAGATCATGGGTCTTCCTCATTTGCCAATGATCAAAATTATTGAAAATTCTATGAAACGAATGTGCTTCTTGTCGCCATTTGCCCATTCTTACACGTTTACGTTCACTGAGGTATAAATCTATTTTTTTTTGTGATATACCACGCGCTTAAGTATGCCATTTGGTATTTGCGCTGTTTGTTTATATGGTTTAACTCTTGTTGTAAATAAACATGTATCTATTTATCTATCTACCATATCCCCTCTCTGCGTTTTGTGTACATTCTTAAACCTAACGCTTGAACATACCATAGAATAGAATACTATTACATGGCATTAAATAAAGAATAAAATGTCAACTGGCACCCTTGAAAAGGTTTTTTCATGTTTCAGGAATGGATGATTTTTCAGACAAAAGAAAAAAATGTCGGCCACGAAGCCGAGTGAGCGGCCGGCGAAGAAGAAGACTGTCGCGGCGCGGGAGCGCCGGCGCGGTGCGGGGGCGGTGCCCAACGACAAGACCGTGCGTCGCCTGCTGATGCGGATCGCCAAGCAGCCCGAGGGGGGAGCGGCGCTGGACGGGTTGTTCGCCGCGCTGCGGCGCCGGATCGGTACGACGCGCCATCTCGCCGAGCAGGCCGAGCAGGGAATGTTGTTCCTGTTGGCTTCCAAGCGCGGCGGGTCGGCTGCGCGACGCCGCGCCGAAGCTTTTGTTAAGTTTTTACGAGTCGTAAAAACATTGGGGGAGTGGGCAAATGCCCCAGCCCCTCCCCTGGAACTGTTCTTGAGTGAGAAAGTGCTCATATATTTTTGCCTCAGGCGGTGTAGTTTAGTGATGAGTTCTTATTGGCAGTAGCAGATACCTATAAATTCAGCTTTAAAGTGACTTAGTCTAAGATATCAATCAAATGCAGCGATACACACCCAAAAATAGGCTGTGTACTTACCAAGCCTAAAGTCAAACCTGATATAGATGTACTCAGTCGGAGTCTTTACCAACTCAGCTACTTCGGCTTGAATACATTCGTTTTTGAATTGATATATGATGGAATAATTCAGACGTCATATACGGACAAACACGACGTCAGTCGACAGACAGACACACTTACAAACAACTTAATTTTATATATATATAGACTAGCTGTTGGGGTGGCGCTTCGCGCCATCCCAACACCTAGTTGGTGGGGGCGCTTTGCGCCCAACCCCCCTCCAAGCCCCCTTCGCGCGCGTAAGTCGTTACGCGCCATTGTAATTGTGTCCCTGTGTCCCACCCGATTGTTTTCTGAAATAAAAACAATGAAACATTTCAACGCAATAAAATTGTTCAAAGACGGTATAGGTTATAAATCCAAGACTGAAACGTTTCTGTGCTGTCAGGGAGATCCCAAGGGAGTGCAGACCAAGACAAGGAGGCTGGAAAGTGATAGTGCTGTGGCCTGTATAAGCATGCAAAGGCTGGCATCACTTATCACTGCTCCCCGGAGACCGAGAGACAGATGAAGTGTACGCAATACATATGTCCAAATGGAATAATTTTATTTCCATCACTAATCGGGGCGATTCGCTGGCGCGTCAGTCGCGATACCGGCGTGCCGGGGCCCCCGGTGGGGCTCGCGAGGGTGAGGTGACTGAGGTCGTCGACGGTGTCGCGCTCCTCCTTGGGACCGATGACGTACAGAGGTGTGTCCTCGCCGCGGCCGTGGAAGTCGGAGATGCGCCGGCCTCGCAGACTGAAGTCCACGGAGCCGCCCACGATCAGCGGCGTCATGCCGTACCGGTAGGTGAGTTCCCGATCGACGTCGAGCTGCAACTCCTGGGTCGCGACGTCGTCGGCTATTGCGTAATGAAGGTTACACTGTAAAACCTGTCCGATAGAGGAGTCAGGGGGCAGGCAAACCTGCCCCCTGACATCTGACTTCTTCTAATGAGATACCTCCACTTCTTTTTCCTGCTTATCTTTTGTGGCGTGCTGCAATCCCAACCCTGTCGGGAAGTAGTGGCTTTTTATCCCAGTTGGAAATGGTACGACCGGGGCCGATTGGTGAACCCTTCTACTATTGATTACAGCAAATACACGTTTATCAATTATGCTTTTTTAACACCCAACAGGGATGGAGTAACGAATTCAACAAAAGTTGGAGCTACGCCAATTAAAAGGGATATAACTAGTTTTTACCCAATTTTTTGTAGTTTCCAATTTAGGAGTTCTACCCAAATAAGCTTCTAGGTTTAAATAACTCAGCGTATGGAAATTTCAAGATCTGTTGAATTTTCAGTCTTCTATCAGTTCATGTTGCATGTTTAAATTTGACGGTTCTATTTCTGTGTTAGTCTTCCTAGTTAATATGTGTACATGAATTGCTAGTATTATCTTCTTGTTTGATAAGTCTGTTTCTGTTTTATTTTGTTACTTGCAAACAACTTTGGACAAAACACTTACAATGATTTATAACATGAAAAGGTGCACATGAACACTGGAACTTGACTATCATAAGACTGAATTCCCAACTGCCTGAGTCCAGCTAATATAAGTCTAAGACGCAATTTTTAAAAACAAGAACTTGGCGGACAAGCTTGGTGACCTGGGCAGTTGACCTCTACTGCAAAATGTTGCAATACTGCTGGTATTCCCCAATCATGACACTTTTACCAGTCTCCGCTCCCAGGAGTTATTTTTAGGGATCGCAGGTGGCGACGACAATGGTCCCGTTCTCGCGGCTGATCGGAAACAGGGACTGACGGTGGATCAGCTTGTGGGGAAAGTCCTTCAGCAAGGAGAGGTCGACGTCTTGGCTGGCCAGGTCCACAAAGTCGAGCCCTACCTCATCACCTAAGGCACGCAGCGCGTCCTCTTCACTGACAAATCCCAGGTCAACCGCCGAATCAACGAGGGTCGTTCCCTCTTGGCTGCCGACACGGGTTTGCTCAAGCTGATCTTCGTTCAGCAAGCCGCGGCGTCTACAAGGGCACGGAAGGCTACGTGCGCGCGGGCTTGCTCAAGATGAAGCCGAGCACCAAGCCGAAGAAGGACTCGACCGTCAAGACCTCGACCAAGGGCAACTTCTAACCCCTCGCCGCACCGGGCTCTAGGGATCGTTCGGCTGCCGCAGCTTCGGGTACGCCTGGATCAGCTTCTTCAAGTACCCCGCGGCCCGGGGGTGTCCGGCCTTGATCGCCTTGCGGTACCACTCGCCCGCCTTGGCGGGGTTCCGGCTCGGACCCTGTCCCAGGTTGGCGTGGGACACATTCCATGTATTCATAGGGTCTTCGCTTTCTTGGCGAGAAGGAAGCGAGGCGACACTACAGCAAGCCTTCCCCTTTTTTTGGTTGGCATCATATTCAACGTCTACTACCCAACCAGCATCATCATCATCTCTCTTTTTCTAGTTTGCTCTCCCTCATTCCCCGGATCCGAAGAGAACGAGAATGAGCAAAGAGCGTTTGAATGGTGCTCTCTCCAAAAATCACACAGAATTAGTAGGAATGACAAAAAAGAAGAACAATGTTATTACGACAATGGCTTGCAATTCTGCAGTCAAGAAGGAGCTTTAATAATCGCTTACGCAGGAAAGAGAGAGTGGGCGTCAATACTCGTAACCGAACGTCGCTGTAAAAATCAGACTGCTGTAGATCAACTACTCCACGGAGTTTGTTCAGTTGGCCAGTGAAAAATAGACACGATTGCAAGAGTGGTACTAAAGGTTCATAATAAGATGTTTAAGCTGTTAAACTAGACTGTTTTTTTTTAGGAAGCATTACTTCAATTTGGCAAAAAAACTAAAGAAGGAACTTGCTGATAGGGGAGGATTTCTTCTTGGAATGGTTTTCCAAAGCGAAACCTTTTCATGGTATTGAAAGTTTACAGTTATGAACTTTCCAGGACATTTTTTACGCTGGAGGAATTTGTCATTTATATGCGAAATTATTTTAATTTGTCTTGCCTTCTCTTTGCCGACTCAATTTTACATGTTGCGGGTTTTGGTATTGTCTTCTTGTTTTTTTTTTCTTAGGGAGGGGGACTATTTGAGGAAAAAATTCTCCCTTGGAGAGTTTCACAGGAGAAATTCTCCGTAGAGAAATTCGTGTAGGTTATTCTCTTTTTTCTTGAAGAATATATTTGGAATCGGAAAACGAAAATACAAAGTGGGACTGTTGTAAATCATACAAGGTTCATCGGAAATCGTTTCCGCTGCATAAAATGAAACTGCTTCAATTACATAAGCTATTCTGGCTTCAGTTTTTCTATAGTTATTGTGTGAACTCTGCACTGTGTTTTAATGAATGTTTTTACATGCCGAAAGACTGTTTTATCATAATATTTGAATTACTGTAAGTTTAGAAGGAAGTTTTGAGTCTATGCCCGGCCCAGCGCCGCGAGGCGCAGATTCAGGTCGGTCTCGTCGAGATAGAATCGATAGGCCGGATCGAAGCCACCCATCGCGGCGAGCACCGAGCGGCGCAGCGCCATGTTGGTGCCCTCGGTCTTGATGCCGCGCCCGAGCCGGCCGCGCAGCACCATGGTCTCGTCCTTTTCCATGACGAGGTCGCGGCAGCTGCCATCGGCGAAGGCCGCCCGCGCCCGCCATTGCCAGCCCAGATGGCCCGGGCCGCGCACGAACCCACCCGCCGCCGCCACCGTCTCGTGATGAAGTTGCCAAGGCCGTAGATGACGCCGGGTTGGCGCGTTCCCTTTGGCTCCAGAGCGGCGGGAGAGCCCTCCGGCTCAGACGTGCGGGCGTTGACGACAATAGGCACACGAGCGTTCCGGTAAGGCGCGGCGGCTTCATCAAACAGTTCGCGGACGGCCATGCTTGAGTGGAGCGGATCCTGCTCGGCAGGCTGGCGGGTTAGCTTCTGTAGAATTTCGCGGCAACGCATGGCCTGGGACCGCAGCAGCTGAGCGTCTTCGAGCAGCGCTGGATTGTTTGTCGGTACCGAACTGCAGGCCGGCAAGGCCGTTATCGGCGTAGTCAACACTGAAACCCTGGTTTTCGAGATACTCGAACACCATTTCCGCAATATCGCGGTGATCTTCTATCAGTAAAATGTCGCCAGACACTGTCCGCATATCCCGTTGATCACGCATCGGCACCGGCAGCGGCGCCGACAGGTAGGTTCCGGGGTTGCCCGGTCCGGTTCTTCCCGGCCCTGAGACGGTACCCTTCCTGCACAGACCATTCAAACGAATCCGGCCAGAATCAGGCCCCCTTGGTAACAGCACGACAAAAACAGATCGGGTAATCTGGAAGTCCTCAATGTTGAACCGTGATTTTATCTACAAAATTTCGTTCTCCTTGTCCCCCCCCGCCCTAGGGGTAACTTGGACCCCAGAATGACGGGGGCATACCCATTTCCAAGGATTAACAGAAAATATACCCAGTTTGCAGCTTTACAAATTGCACTGCATGTAACATGCAAAAAACTGAATAAGAACGTAAATAAATTACAACCAAAAACTTTGTACGTTTTTTCTTTATAAGAAACTTGGTAGATCTCGCCGGTTTCAAGATTGGCGATGAACATTCCGTCATGATGGTCGGTCATCTCGGACGCGGCGACCACGATGCCCTCTCCCCTGAGCTTGACCAACGCGCCGGCCCAGGCGCGGTCCTTGTGGTGTTTGCGGGAATGCCAGGGCGCGCTGTAGCCGCGGATCGCCGAGCGCAGGATCTGAATGTCTCGCGGCTCGCCGGGGTTTTGCGCATCCTCGCCGACCACGACGCCGAACAGGCCGCTGTAGATTGTCACCCCTTCGAGTCTGATGTCCTTTTCCGGTGCTTCTTGAAGAGGGCAAACTTGGTCAGGAAGCGCATGCGCAAGTCCGTCACCGCGAGCATCGTGTCACCGGCCGCCTCGAAGTCCCGGTCTCCGGTCAGCCAATGGTCGTTCAGGTCGATTGGGCGCGATGCCTGGCCGGCGGCCTCAATGTGCTCCACCAGTGGAAAGCGATGAAGACGCCGGTCCGAGCGCGGCACCGCGCTGATCAGGCTTTGGGTGTAGGGATGGTCCGGGTGGCCGAGAATCTTCGCCGTCGGGCCTTCTTCGACCAATGGGCTATGGCGTACAGCTGATCCGAACGGGACGCATTGAGGAGGCCCGCGCCAGAACGAAACAGGGATTGCAGATGATTGGTGCGCCGCTGGGTTGGATCGATCCTGTGTTCGACGCCATGCTGGATGAAAGCAAGATTCCGGCGGCTATCACAACGCTGGATGAATACGACGCGCAAAACCAGGTTCCTCCGCAAGCAAGCCTGATTGCACGCGGAATGTTCGGGGATGTTGACGGTGCAATGCGCGTGGCCCGATCGCTTGAGCAGCCCGGAGAGGTGGATCGCTACGAAGTCCTCGAAGCGATTCATCCGGAGGACGCGATTCCGCCGGGTGCGACATTCGAACTCGGCGAGACCTATTGCTGCCATACCCTGGCGGCCGACCAGCCGATCGGATTTCATCACGCCGGGCGCAGCGAGATTCGCGACCATCCCTGCTACAAGGGCTTCCAGTTGGAAAGCTATCTCGGCAGCCCGATCACGGTCGACGGCGAGCTTTACGGCACGCTCAATTTTTCGAGCCCGGCACCGACCCGCCCCTTCAATCGACAGGATCTGGGATGGTAGTCAAAGCCCAGCTGCGCGGCACCCGGTTGGTCGTCCCAGCGCCTGCTACGGCTGAGGAAGCGGATGACACCGACACTGTTCTGCCATTATTTTCCTCGGATCCAATCGACTTCGCCTGGTTAAACGATATAGATGTAGACGTTGACCTTGGCGCCGATGCGTTACAGGTGCTCGACGCGAAATTTAGCGAGTTCGCGCTAGGTTTAACGGCTCGAGATGGTGTGTTGCGTTTGACGCCCGTCAGCGGGGTGTTTGGCGATGGCGGTTTCGCCGGAGGCGCAGTTCGATGTCGTGGACGCGGATTAGGCACGTTGGTTCCGGGCAGGGTTCCTGGCTTTCACATCCAATGTGCATGCCCGAGGTGTTACCTCGCGATCTGCACGAAATTGGCACCGACAATGTCGCGCGGATAGATATGGATCAGGCCCGGCCCGTTTTCGGCGCCGACCTTTTGCCATGACCCGAAATGCCCATGACGCGGTTCCGCTGCGTCGCCAGCCATGAAGTTGTGCAACTTTCTTCCCCGAAGAACCGTGTCGTAAAATGACCTGAGGCTCACCGCTTTCACCTGTTAAATGTAGGTGATCTTGGGTTAAGACTTCTCTTAGGCTGCCAATAAAATCTGGATCTTGCGCTAAAGCTACATAAGAATCGCTAAGGTATTCTTTATCATAACTGCTGCGTCTTCGACTGCGGATTCTTTTAGTGTACAATAGTGCGTCGACATTTGGTGTTAATTCTTCAGCTGCAGCTGCAATTTCAGCATGTGGAAATGGGATAGTCTTAACTTTAAACGCAACACGTTCCACGGTTTCTGGTATATTTACTTTATCGTTAAACAATATAAAAATACAAAAAAAAGAAATAAAAAAATAATTATATACATAATTTAAAAATAATATATAAGAAAATAAGTAACTAAAATAAGTAGCCTCGATTGCTTTTTATGAAAAGAAGTATTTTTAAAATTTATTCTCCATTATCATTCCATAATCGAATCCTTCAATTCATTTAATACAACTTTTTTAAAGTATTTGGTTTTATTTATTCTCCATTTCGTTTTTAGTCTTCTTCAGCAACCAACAAGCCAAGAAAAAAAAAAGTTATCTTTACCACAATGGGATCCCTTTTTCCCATTCAGTATGCGTTGGATTAATATGTTCAGCGCGTTTATCTCCAAGCTCATTTTTAAACGAATCACCCCAGTATGCGACGTGGCCAATCAGGTGGCTAGAAGACAGGTTGGGCACATTACCATTTCGACTTTGTTCAATTAAATTAGGAATATACATTGGACTAGCATTTGTTCCATTAACGGTTGAATGGATCAGAACGCTTGGTAACCGCTTATAATTGCTATGCTCCACGGCAAGTGTATTAAATGTCTCAATTGAGTTGTAGAAATTAAAGTATGAAGTATAAAAATATCTATTCAGATCTCCTTCCAGTTTACTGTGGTGTGCTCCAGGGCACCATCCTTGGCCCGCTCTTGTTCCTGATCATGATAAATGTACTTGCTACCGAACACCATGACCGCTAGAAATTTGTCTACGACATGTCCTTACTGGAAAAATGAAGGAAAAATTTGAAGATTTCAGCCATGGAAATCATGGAAGATATTTCCAGTGACGCTGCACAGTCTGACATGACTGTGGATGCTAAAAAGTTAAATATCATGCTTAAATAAAAGAAAGCAGTTTTTTTTATAAAATGATGGCTAAAAATGGAGATATCCAAAGAAAGAACAATAAGTTTAGTATAGGAGATAGAAATGTATCAAATGGCCAAGAGACATAGCAAACAGAACATCTATGACTACAAAAACTGCAACAAACTAATTTTTTCTCTTTTATTTTAATTAAGATATTGCTGTCAAATATAGGGGAGAGGGGGGCGAAAAGGTGCAGGGGCGAAATTGTGCATTTGACCTCTCGTCTAAAGTCTTTGAACTAATCCATTGATCTTCGTTCCGGGTGACAGAGGTTTACGACCCGAAGGCCTTCATCCCTCACGCGGCATCGCTCCGTCACGCTTTCGCGCATTGCGGAAGATTCTCGACTGCAGCCTCCCGTAGGAGTCTGGGCAGTGTCTCAGTCCCAGTGTGGGTGACCATCCTCTCAGACCACCTACCTGTCGTCGCCTTGGTGAGCCGTTACCTCACCAACAAGCTAATAGGACGCGAGCTCATCTCTTGGCGCCATTCGAAGAACAGCTTTAGCAGTCCCGCCTTAAGACGGTACCGAACAAAAAACACAAAAAACAACAAAAAAGCTGAAAATCTCTACTAAACAAATTCCAAACTTTCTTAATTTTTAAAAGAATGAAGTGAACACTCTCATTGAATCAATTGAAATAAGAATTTAGTTTAGGTAAAAAGACGTCCCGGGGTGCTGATTAGGGAGGGGTGGGGTGTGCAATTGCTCTCCTGAACTTATAAAACAATCTGTTCTTGTCTATCAGCCAATACACACTCGAGAAGTGAAGTTAGGTTAATCGCAATAAAAAATAACTTTCGTGTAACCAGAGGTGATCGTATCGACCCAGTGGTCCTAGAATATTGCGATTGGCTCATTCTAACGGAAATTAAAAGTTTTAGTGCCCTTTTTAAGTGACAAAAAATACAGGAGGGCACCTAGACGCCCTCCCACACTCATTTTTTTCCCAAAGTCAACGGGTCAAAATTCTGAGATATCCATTTTGTTCAGCATAGTCAAAAAACCTTATTACTATGTCTTTGGGGACGACCTACTCCCTCACAGTCCCCAGGGGAGGGGTTACAAGTTATAAACTTTCAACGGTGCTGTAGCGGTAGTCAAAGAATTTTTAGCTTAACAAGTAGTTATAATTCAAGTTGCAAACATTCATAGCTAGTTATAGCTGTTGCCAAAGTTCCTATTAGTTGCAGTTGCAGTTACATGTAGCGGCAGTAGCCGGTATTCAAAATCTCTTTAGTAGTATAGTAAATGTATGTTCCTACCCACCTATATCACCCCATTAATTTCAATTCTGATTTACGCCATTCTAACTTCGCTTTGAAGCATCGGCATTGTTATATTCAAAAGATACAAGACTGACAGCTAGCAGTCATTTATGTTCTCTATGTCCCGATGTCCCGGTCTGTAATTTCGTCAGTCGACAAACAGTCGACACACAAACATGACGTCACTCGACACACAGACACACAGACAACTTACTTTTATATATATAGATTTATAGTGAAAGTTGATGGTTTGAACTGGATTAGTTATCTTGTTTTTATTTTGTTAGTGTGTTCCAGATTGCCATAGAGGCTGTGAAATTATTTTGTTTAATTTCAGGGTTGTATTAAGGGTTTAAATTACTGAGATTCTTTGAAGCTTCTCACTTTCCAATTTTCGCGCTTGAAGGAGGCCTTGAGTTCTATCTCGGCACCCAATTTGAGGAGCAGCAAACCGACCCTTCAAAAACCGTCGGCCGCCATATGGCCACGCTCGGGCAGCTCTTTCGAAGCGTCGACGACACTCTAAGTGCGGATCAAGCCCGATTTGGCATCGATCATGACAGTCGCGATCACATGATCAGCGCATCTGGCCAAGCTGTCGATCAAGCCCGCCGTCATGTCTCCATATCCGTTCAGTCGATCATTCAATCCAAGCTGCTCGTAGCACTGATACTAGAGCCAGGAAGGGAGAGGCACCCACCCTAATTTTTTGGTAACTTGGTAAAAAAAAGTCAGTTAAATCATGGTGCTTTGTGCCATAGTTTTTCCAATGCTGCTAAAATTCTTTGTTTGGTTCAATAAAGACCAAGCAAACACTGACATTTTATCTAAATAAATTTTGAACTTGGTTGGTAAACACAACAGTTTTACTTACTCCTGCTGTGATTTTACAGATGGTGCCACAATTTTCCATTTGGCTAAATAAACAGCATTAAAATAGTGACATAACATTCCCTTTCCACTTTCCATTAAAAGTCGTATTACTTGGATCTGATCTTATAAATTACGAGCAATCGTTTGATTCAGCTGATAGAAGAGCTTTAGCGAAGGTCCAATGGTATACTAGATAAATGCATAAAAGCGACTAGGGCTATGTATCAGAATAACATTGCTGCAGTTAAGGTAGGAACTGAAGTTAGGAGCTAGTGTCATATTAAGTCAGGATTTCAGCAACGTTGCCTACTATCCTATTTATCTGAATCGGTTTGATGGACTTTGTCCTAAGTAAGCGAAGTTAAAGCTTAAGACGGACAAAAATTATAACATCACAGCCTATCTAATATATATCAATAAAACTACTACAAATAAACCAATCACTTATGTTTCCCTATGTTTCTAGGATTATAGAAAACTAGTGCTTTACTGAAAACACAAAATAATATGCGCGTTTAAGGATACTTTTTACAGAATAAAAATATTATCAATCTCTTTTCGGATCAATCCCTTTTAAGATAAAGCAACAATCCATTTTAAGATTGTTGCTTTATTTTTTGTTTTTGTTTGTTTTGGATAAATTTGTAAAGAAATGTGGAACCTGTGCTAAACTTGTGCCAAACAACCCAAAAGAACCACTGATAAATTCTGCCATTGCCTTTTTACCATGGCAGCAAGTAGGGATTGACCTGTTTGAGTGGAACAAGCAGCAATACTTCATCACTGTGGACTACCATAGCCGGTATTTTGAACTAGATAAGCTGTCACACTTAACTTCAGGAATTGTCATCCAGAAACTAAAATTATATTTTGCTCGCCGTGGCATACCGCAACTGCTAATATCTGACCATGGCCCAACGAAACTCTAAAAAACGGAATTTTGATACTAATAGATACATCAAAAGAATTGGATTTTTATGCTGATGTTAAATATATGTTTTATCAAATTTAGTCTTTGTCATCAAAAGTTACGAGCCTGAGAAAATTTGCCTTATTTTGGAAAATAGGGGGAAACACCCCCTAAAAGTCATAGAATCTTAACAAAAATCACACTATCACATTCAGAGTATCAGAGTACCCTATAGCAAAAATTTCAAGCTCCTATCTACAAAAATGTGGAATTTCGTATTTTTTGCCCTGTCGACACATCCCTGAAAGTTTCAATTCCCTAGCCCAATAACTTTCCAAGATAGCAAGAAGTCAATTGACTAGAATTTTACCTTTCCCGGGATATACTTTAGCCTGTAGACACATCCCTTAAAGTTTCAATTCACTAGCCCAACAAATTCCCAAGATAGCAAGAAGTCAATTGACAAGAATTTTACCTTAAGTTTCAATGTTGCTCCTTGCTTTCATTTAAAAAAACTTGTTTTTTTATTTAATTTCTGGACGTTTTTGAATTGATGCATGTTTTGATCCCCCCCCGCGCGCGTTAGTCGTTACGCGCCATACTAGCTACGCGCCATTGTAGTTGTGTCCCTGTGTCCCACCTGTGAATAGAGATATATATATAACACTAAGATAGTTCTTCTCCTTTAAGCTTTCTCTGATAGTTCCAACTTAATACACAAATCAACTCTGAAGATACGCTATTTTGACTATCCAAAATACACATAGTGTATTTTGTTGGTTCAGATTTGCCATCAATATTCTTTCAAATTTTTCCTTCATAGAAAAACCTTAAGAGTACCATTATCACGCCCGGGTTCATTGGTTATTTCAACCAGGCAAGCCCGGTGGAGGAACTCACGATGCTCAAAATCGGATCGAGGCCGGCGAAACGGTTCGGTGCGGCGGAATTGTCCGACCTGAGAGCGATCCCGTGGGTATTTGCCTGGAGCCAGAATCGCCATTTGATCACCGGCTGGTATGGAATGGGTGCGTCGCTGGAAAGTTTTGCAGATGTGCGCGGTGCCGGCGGAGAAGCGCTGCTCCACGACATGTTCGCTCGATCACGTCATTTCAGGCTGGCAATCGATGGGGGGATGGGACATCGGCTCCCCCATTTGGATAGATCTTATTGTTAATAATGTGTTTTTACAGAACTTATAACAAGTTTGGATCCGAGTTTTTAATCATTTACTATAATTTTTGAGTGTTAGTGTTTTGTTTTTTTTTATTTTTTTTGAAAATGTATCTTGTAGTAAATATGTTGTAAACGTAGTAAAAATGTATCTTGTTGTAAAGACATAATGTTATAAATGATAATACGTCTTTAAATAAAAACAGGTATTGAAAAAAAATTCTAAAGCTGTCATAGCGTAATGAAATACTGGCATGGATTTCCCTGAACTCTCTAAATAGTCATTTAGCTTAGAAAAGGGGGATTAAACACCTAGTACTCTTATGACGTATTTCTGACTTTTATGACGTATTTATAATACTGTCTTTTATGACGTACTAGCTGTTGGGATGGCGCTTCTCGCCACCCCAACACCTAGTTGGTGGGGGCGCTAATTTCTCTTTGAGTGTCACGGTCGTCATTTATATTCCCTGTATCCCGGTGTCCCGGTCGTCATTTTTGTCCTGGTCGTCATTTGTGCAGCGCTCTACCGCATCGGGCCCGGCGTTGTAGGCAGCGAGCACCAGCAGGGGATGGCCAAAACGCTCAAACAGTTGCTTGAGATAGGCACTGCCCAGTTGAACGTTCACATCGCTTTGCAGCAGTTGGCTGCGACCCGGCGCGCGAACGCCAATATGTCCCGCCACTTCGCGCGCGGTCTGCGAGGTCAGCTGCATGAGACCGCGCGCCTGGGCTCCGGAAACAGCATCCACCACCATGGCGCTCTCCGACCGCATGACGCCAAAGATCAGGCTGGGATTTATTTGTACCAATCATAAAAATGATAAAAGAAAGTAGACAAACCTCAATATAATACTGTGTCTGATAGAATGATTCCCTTGGTCTTCCGTCGTGTTTGTAACTAATACTGGCCATGACCATTGCATTCAAAAGAATAACAATTATGATGAGAATGTGAAACGTTGCGGAATTTAAGAAATTTATAAGCACCCTTGCAGCACGTCGTGTAGAAGCTGAATCTGTAACTGCTATCACCTGCCAGTTGGTATCTGACCCCTTCAACAGCTAGAATTTATAAAGTATAAATACAGAATTAGTCGTAAGGGAGAGACAAGGGGAGGGCGGAGTAAGAAATTGATTTAATCGATCCCCAGGACCGTAACTAGGATTTTTGTTGAGGAACGGGGTACAAAAGAAACTTAAAAAAACGCAACAAAAATGTGAAATTGATATATCCTATACTTTCTTATGATTTCTGGAACATTTCTGGTCTACACTGTTATTATGAAAGGAGAGAGTAACATTAAACCCCAGAATGAGCAGAACTTATTCCGTATAGGAGGGGAACTGCCCGTTCGTAATAGACGGTAGTCAACTATTTCCGATTTTAAAAGGTGTACGCCAACTAGCTCTGATTTCCCCGGTTTCGTTTAATAATTGTGTTACCGGCGATCAGGATAAGTTGAACTGTATATTTATCTTCAAAGGAGTTGATCTTTCGTTAGTTACGTTTGCAGATGACCTACTAAACCTTTCCTGCACTTTTCAAGAATGCTCTTCAGCCTTTGAATTTCTCCAAGAAGAGTACGAACACATTTGTTTGAGCTTTAATACTGACAAAACAGTTGTTCTACCATTCAACTTAAACACCAACTGTTTGTACAAATCAAGTCTGAAAATAATTTAGACATTACAAGAAAACAATTTCGAAATGATACGTGAATTTTTACTTTCAGCTATAATATACAATTTCTTATGAATCATGTTTGAGGTGATTTCCATTTTAATCAGCTATTCCCGGAATTTGAATATAATCTATAGCTTAATTTTGTTTCATTTAGAGGGGAACAGGGGAGGGGCTGCAATTTTTATGCTAAGAAGATTATATTTGGGAAAAGTTTTGAATGGCAAATCCAATTCTACCGCTCCGTGTATGAAAGGGGCTGTTCCTCCCTCAACATCCCGCTTTTTACGCTAAAGTTTTACTCTTTCTCTCAATCCTACTTTATTAAACAGTAAATACCTCTTCGTAAAGAGCGGGACGTTGAGGATGGAACAGCTACTTTCATACACGGAGCAATTTATGTTCGTTTTAAGTTTTAATGTCGCTCCTTACTTTCAGTCAAAAAAACTTGTTTTTTTTTTTTAAATTAATTTCTGAACATTTTGAATTAATGTTTTTATTTTGGCCCTCCGCAAATGAATCACAACATAATTCACTAATCCATAAAGGCTTTACGTCCTGAAAAGGGGGAAGAATACGAGTACTCGTAAAACACTAATAAGAATTAAGTAAAAATTATAGTAATTCAATAAGAGAAAGTGAGGGAAGGATAGGTATTGTTGAAAATGTTCGTTTCCCGACGGCTTTTGATAAGACAAACATCAAAAGGCTATTAAACTTGGAACGGATGACTATTGGGAGACAAGTTAAAAAGATACAAATTTTCTTCTGAAGTTTATGTAAATTGTATAATATTCCTGCTGTGATATCAGCCGTATCAAACAGGATATATTGCACATCTTAGCGAATCGGTAGGAATATGAAAACCCTATCGTGCTCATCTTCAAGTAGTTCCTGAGTCAGTTCCGAATGCGGAGATTAGGATATCTCTAGAATTATCAAAATGCATAAAATGTAGAAGCCATGTTTATTTGCCAGGAGATCACAAGCAATCACGTGGGACGAGAAGGTATTGAGAACCATCTACATAGCCTCAATTAGTGATGATGTGTATTGTCTACTTTCATATTCAACGAAAGATACTTCCGTATTTGTCGGTCGCCCCCTTCGCGGGACGCCAGCCTTGCAGGTCTTTGTCGAAGTCGATTCGGACAACCTTGTAGGGAGCCAGAAAACCGTCGTCGATGCCCTGCTTGAGCGAATACGTGTAAACCGCCTTGCCGAAATAGTTGATATTGGACGTGTACTTCGTTTCCTTCGGCGTCGCCGTCATACCGATCTGGGTCGCAGCCTTGAAGTATTCCAATATCTCGCGCCAGGCGGAATCGTCCTTCGCGCTGCCTCGGTGGCATTCGTCGATCACGCCTGTTCGTACCCATCGAGGCCGCCTTCAGCCTGGCCATGGAGCACGACCAGCGGCTGTTCACCGAAGCGTTCGAACGCCGCATCGTCATCGTCAGCCCGACGACCCTGATGATGACCCTGCGCATCATTCACAACGTCTGGCGTTACGAGAAACAGAACCGCAATGCCCAGGAGATAGCCCGCCGGGCCGGCGCGCTGTACGACAAGTTCCGGGGCCTGGTGGAAGACATGGAATCCCTGGGCCGGCAGATCAAGACCGCCGAGGCCACCTTCGAGCAGGTGGCAGATCGTACAAGGCAATTCTATTTCGACGCCTTATTGCGAGGACAGTTTCCTCGCCACTGTCGCCCAACGGGCCGGTTCGCGGGTGACGGCACGCCAAATCCGGCAAAATCCGCTCACCAAGCAGAAGGTCTGCCATCTGGTTGGATTCGATCCAGCCGTCGCAGACATCTGCCGCGGCTTTACACCGGATGGCGACGGTACACGCGGCTGATTAATCCTCTCACGGCACAAGCGGCAAGACCTGTCGCTTGTGCCGGTTAAAGCGCCCTATCGCGTTACAATATTATACTATACTATACTATATTATACTATACTATACTATACTGTACTATACTATGCTATACTATACAATACTATACTGTTCTATACTATACTATACTATACTATACTATACTATACTATACTATACTATACTGTTCTATACTATACTATACTATGCTATATTATACTATACTATACTGTTCTATACTATACTATACTATACTATACTATACTATACTGTACTATACTAACTATACTATACTATACTATACTATATTATACTATACTATACTATACCCGTTTATCTCGAGGCGACGGAAAAGTTCGCCGGGACGGCATCGATTGGCAGCAACGGCACGCTGGAAGGGTATACCGCGGGACGTCCGTTCTCACCGGAGCAGATCCGCTCGGCGGATCCCGGTGTGGCCGGTTACATGGTCGCCTGGAATCAAATTCACCGCTGGCAGAACGTCGGCTATCGCAATGAATCGACGATCAGCTACATTCAGCCTACGGCCGACGGCGCGGCCGGCGAGTTGCTCGATGGCATGCACGGTGGTGGTCATGTCGAACGTTCGGGTCCTTTATAAGCAAAAGAATAATCTAAGCATGGCAGATCCGCTTTATTCGACACATAGTTCAAAAGACGACCTTTCATCATTATTCTGAACATGCGAAGACCATTAAGTTTAAAATTAAAAATCCGAAGAGCTTTGCTCTGTTTTGAAAAAAAAAAAAATAGGCAAAAAAAATCCCCAAAGACAAGGGCTTTTTATGGAAATTACGCCATCAAACTTAGCACATTATAGAACCCTCTTGCAGAGTTTTCACTAACCTGTCTAAAAAGAACATAAAATTGTGCACAAGTTAAATTTTGGCTTAAAGAGTCCTAAGGGTAAGTCTCCTCGCTCTTCTCAAATCAAAGTAAAGAGTGGCATTAAAACTGAAAAAAACAGAAATTAGTCGTATATAAGGGGGTGGGCTTCCTCAACACCCTACTGTTTTCGCCACTGGCTTTGAGGAGGGGACAGTCCCTTTCATATTCGAAACAATTTCTGTTCGTTTTAAGCTTTAATATCGCTCCTTACTTTTGAGTTAAAAAAGAAACTTGTTTTTTTTTCAATTAAAAATAAAGTTTGGAAAAGCCCCTTTCATATACGGAATTATTTCTGTTCGTTTTAAGTGTTAATGTCGCTCTTTACTTTCAGTTACATTGTTATTTTACATATGTCATATTATGTTATATGTTACATATTATGTTATATGTAATATTTGAGGAAGCTGGTCTGCGAAGTCACGGAAGTTTAGGAAGGAACGTTAGAAAATGAGTTAGGAATATCACGCTTTGGCTTAGTATAAGAGAGAAGAATTTTGTGCAAGAGGTTTCTGAGTGATAGGTCTCTCGAGAATAAGACAACGTCTCTGCTTGAATTATTTACAACAAAATTCTTTTCAGCTTCACAACTTTGCTCAATCCCAATTTATAAGGTTTTAAAGATATGCAGATACATTTCCTAAATTTCAAAAAAAAAACAACATTGATATGGCTCAGAATTCTACTCAAATAACAAGAATTGTATTTTCAGAACTAAAGGCAGAGAAAAAGCAAGTGGCTACTAAAAATTAAGGTAAAATGTTATTTTGTCAAAATTTCAATAGGTATCAACCTATCATGTAGGCAAATTTCAGGGTTCTCTGGAGATGTAAGATTTGTTTCATGGAACTTGTTTTTTCCTGGACAAAGTAAGAAATGTGGTAGGTTCAATTTAGTTTTTGGTAGTGAAAACAGATGAAACTGGAAATGGATCTCTGGGTTTTTGTTAATTTCTGGCACCATTGAATGCACAGGAAAGAGGAATCAAGTCTTCACAGCATATCTGGCTTAAAAATGGGTCAATCATGGGCAGCACAATAATGCTGCCTAAGTTAAGAGCAATGTGGGTACACAAGGTATTATTTATTTTTTGGTCTTGGGCCAGGGCAGGCAACTAGAACTTTTAATTTTTTACGAATGTTCTTATTAGTAAAAAATATACGTAACTTACAAAATAGCTTACGTAACGAACTTCTGTAATCTCATGTTTTTATTACGTACATGAAGGGGGTCACCTCCTCGTCACTACCTCGTTCTAAACACTAAAGCTTAAATTTTGTCCCAATTTCTTAAGAATAACCCCTGAATCACAAAAGCCGTAGAATAAATATCATGAAATTACTAAAAATACTTTAGTGTATAGAACAAGGTATTAAGAGGAGATGAGCCGATCACCTTCCTCCAGAAGTCGGCCGAAGAAGTTCTTCTGGTGCACCAACTGACCGGATGCGTCGGTGATCGTAAACACGCCACCTGTCAGATCCTTGGGATTCTTCCACTCGAAGTTCGCCGGTGTTGCGTCGAAATCCTTGGTTTTAAACGCAGGCTCGACTTTCTCGAGTTCCCAGTCCGGCCAGTACGGCTTCAGGACAATCTGCGCCTTCGCGTCGGCTTCTGCCTTGAAATACCTGAGTTGCACCGTGTAAGGCGAGAACGCCACGTTGATGTGGAAGGAGAAGCATTAAAACTTAGAACGAACAGAAATTATTACGTCTATGATGGGCTCACCTCCTCCTAATACCTCGCTCTTTACGCTAATGCATTTTTAGTAATTTCAACTATTTATTCTACGGCTTTTGTGATTCAGGGGTCATTCTTAAGAAATTGAGACAAGATTTAAGCTTAGTTTAAAGAACGAGGTACTGACGAGGGGGTGAATCCCTTCATATACGTATTAAAAACATGAGAATACAGAAGTTCGTTACGTAAGCTAATTTGTAAGTTACTTATAGGCACACAGAGCGCTACCTGGCCGTCGTTCTCGCGCTTGAGGAGAAACACCAGGTTCAAGTTGCCATCGCCAATCTCTTCGATGGTGATTTTGCCCTCGGACTGAAGCAGGAGGGCGAAGCGGCGCTGAATGAACGAGATGAGAGGTCAGGCAAACGCGATTCCGGCCGAACCTTGAGACACCATGCCTTGATGACCGCTTCCTCCTCCGTTAGAGATAAAGTTATGAATGATAGTAGTGAGCGGGTTCCAGTTTTAGAGTGAGCCATAGCCACTACTCTTGAAGCTGTACGCAAATGCAAAACGGCCAGTACGCACCGACCCCTTCATGCGGGAATGGGCGCCGCATCTCGAATTCGCAGCCCGCGGCGCATTAGCCGATGGTCCGTATCGCGAAGTATTCTGCGTTGCAGAATCCCCCTGTCCGCTGGACCGCTTCAATGGCTCGCGGCCGTACGATATCGCAGGCATGACCCCTGTCTGGGGCGCAGCCTATAACGAGTTCCGTTTTCGCGCCGCTTATGCCGTGTTTGTCGAAAAATACGCCCAGACCCTGATCGACTCTCAATAAACTCAAAACATGTTCAAAAGAATTTTTGGAAATTGATATAATTTGTTGGAAATCATACGCATTAAGAACCGCAAAGAATATTTAAAAAAATATCTATTTCTTTTATATCTTGTGATCTCTGGAAACGTTTATCTTTCAACACATGGTCTATATTTAGTAAATTTACCTTTCTCGTGTGATTAGTCTCATTATATGTATTTAAATGATTCTTGAAACGAAACGATTTTGGAATAATTTTACTTACTTTACACTTTTCTAAAAACTTTTTTTGTGTATCCGCAAGTTCGAAGATGTCGGAACGCTCTCATTGGCGAGTTTCCTGGCACTCTCCGAAGCCCTCACCTTCCATCATGGTCTCGGGGCTGCACGCAAAGAGGCGCGGCTTCGGTATTTGCGAGACTACTGGGTTCACCAGTTGCTGGCGAACGACCGTGTCCGCCTGCAGACGAGCCTCAAGTCGTCGGGCTCCTGTGGCCTCACGACCATCGCGGTTGACGGAGTTGAGCCAAGTCCACTCCGCGATTATCTGTGGGAAAAGCACCGCATCATCGTACGGAAAAACAATCCGTATTCAGATCTATACCTCATTATTCTTATGATTGCTCTTGAGCTTTGTTGATGGTGATTGCTAATTGAACATTCCCTGTGTCTCCGTCGTCATTTATATATCCCCCCTGTCCCCTCAGACGTCCCCGTTGTAGTTATTTCCCTGTGTCCCGGTCGTCATTTATATTCCCTGTGTCCCAGTTGTCATTTGTGTCCCTGTCTGTAATTTCTCTTTGAGTATCCCGGTCGTCATTTATATTCCCTTTGTCCCGGTCTTCATTTGTGTCCCAGAAAGAAAATTGGAGAAAAATTGGGCTTGGTCAGATGATAATTTTTTAGTGATCAGCACAATTATTACCTGTGTCTGTCTTTGCAATAAGTGTGCCTTGCATTTTGGTTCAGCGACAAATATTTCTTCAAATTATTGATTTACCGATGGGAACCGTTTTTTCTCTCTATTAAATAAAAAAAAAAACAAGTTCTTTTAACTGAAAGTAAAGAGCGACATTAAAACTTAAAACGAACAGAAATTACTTCGTATATGCAAGGGGCTGCTTCCTCATCAACGCCTGGGTCCGCAGGGCGTCTTCGGCCTCTTTGCCGCGGCTCTCGATCGCGTGCAGCCAGCGGTGCACGACCAGGTCGGGATAGCGGCGGATCGGCGAGGTGAAGTGCAGGTAAGCCTCGCGCGCCAGGCCGAAGTGCTTGGCGACGTCGTCGTGGTCCTTGACCTCGTACACCGCGCGCTCGATCAAGCCCATGATGCGTTGGATGAGCGCCTCCGAGTTGGGCTTGCGTCGCGCGATGCGGATCAGTCGCCCGATGTCGCGCCCGGTCAGGTGGTCCTTCTCCCTGATTTCTCCACACTAAGCGTTTTCCAAGATTTCTGGTTTCCCCCTCCAACTCCCTCCAATGTCACCAGATCAGGTCGGGATTCAAAATAAGAGCTCCGAGACATGAGTTCCTTCTAAATATCAAGTTTCATTAAGATCCAGTCACTCGTTCTTAAGTAAAAAATACCTCAGTTTTCCTAATTTTTCCGAATTAACATCCCCCCAACTCCCCCAAAAAGAGCGGATTCAGTCCGGTTATGTCAATCACGTACCTAGGACTTGTACTTATTCTTCCCACCAGATTGAATGTCAAAAAATGGCAAAGTGTCAGAGTACCGGGCGCTTTTCTTCTATTTTGTCCTAGATCTTGTGATATAGCTATCATTGTTCCTTTTGCAGATTTGAGGCACATACAGTGTTTCAACACATGTCTTATTATCACTGCAGAACAAAGTAAGGCATGCTGTCTTGTAATGAAAGTACCCATAAGCTGGGAAGAACAAGTAACATAAGAGTCTGAATCCTCACCTAACACTTCTATTTTATAAGTAAACTCACAGAAACACAAGAAAGAATATAGAATTTATTTTCTGACTGCCTAAAAGATGAAAGGTCTTAGTCATTTGCACTTACTTTAAGCAATTAAATTGTCTCTTCAAAAGTTTTTAACTTAAGTTGTATACAAAATACTTACAATTACCAACTTGCTACATCTGTCTCATTCTAAAATGGGATCGAATTTCTTACTTTGATTGGGCTTTTTTGCTTATATTTAAGTCGGGAGGGGGCGCGTGAATTAATATTTCCTCGTGCACCACCAACTCTAGGAACAGTTCTGCTTGTAATGAGCGAGTGTTTCCTTTTCATCTATGGTTTTCATGATTTCGTTCCTATTGATCTTTTTGGTGGTTGTGAGTGCAGGTGCAAGTCCCGATGTACAATGCAGATATTCCCACAAGTCGTCGTCGTTTATTACCTCGTCGCCTTCCGGTTCCGATGCTGTTTTTGACTCCTTAGACACTGTCGATGAGGAGAAGACAAGTTCACTCTCTATCTTTGAAATAAAATCATCAATGACGTCATCCTGGGGCCATTGCTCAAACAAGGCATCATTCACAACGGGTGTACTGCCTGATGCATTAGCAAAGTTTAAGCCCCTCCACGGGAGTTCGTGCATTAGATCATTTGAAACAGGAAGGGGTAATTTGCTTTGCCTTTGCTCTTGGAATTGCCATCTAACTACTGGATATTTTGATTTCTTACCAATTATTTTGATTCTTACCAATTTCTCTTGGCTTATTTTGCCCAGGTTATGGTTTAAAAGTGAGGAGCCGAACATCTATGAACCATGGTGGACTGGGATTTTTAATAATGAAAAATTCAAATTACGTATTTAGAAATAATTTGGGGGGTTGGATTAAAGCCAGATGCATCTCCTCAGTTATCTGTCCCCCTGCTTACTTTACAAATGCTTATTGACATAAATAGACCATGTCATATGAGTATAGAGCATCTAACATTCCAGCTAGCATATTCAGCCACTAGTCTACTTTTAGCTGTGTAGAGCTCTGAGATATGTCAGGAAAAACTTATGGGTTATATAGACTTATGAGAAGAACTCAGGCTACCGTATTGCCCATTGCCCTGTGCTTATATACATATGGATAAAAATCTGTTACGTTCAAGATGCAACACTGCACTTTTTCACCGGGGCCTCGATTGGACGTGTAACTCTGGCACCGATGGAATTGGCCGGAGCACGAGTGAACCAACACGTCTGCATCATCCGATTGTCAGAACCACTCAATGCGTCATACCTTTGCTACTTCCTGTCGTCGCCTTCGGTGCAGGAGATGATTTCAGGTGAGGAATACGGCGTAACACGTCAGGCGCTCACGAAAGGGCCGATTCTAGACTTCGAGATTCCGTGGCCTCCTCTACCCGAGCAAGAGCGAATCGTGGCAAAGGTCGAGGCCCTGCTGAAGTCTGTAGTACGAGGAAAAGTTAAAGCAGCTAGTTCTAACTATCTTTCAAATCATTTCATGAATGGTTCTTACATGTTTGTCGATGAAAATGGAGTTTTCGAAAAAGGTGCAAAAGGCATTCATTCAGTTGTTAGTAAAAAATCCTTAAATGCTGATCAGCAAATGCCAATTGCGTCTGCTACTAAGAGTATGACTGCAGCCGCCATTTTAAAACTTCAAGAGCGTGGGAAGCTCAGTGTAAAAGATACTGTTGCAAAGCATTTAAACGCAAAAAGCGGAATGTGATATCCGCATCTTCAGCGGCATATTTGGCGGCATCTTCAATCGGGATTTGATCAAACGTTTTTTGCTTTTTCCCGGTGCCCGCCAGCTCAGAGAACTTGATGGGTTTGTGACCGAGCCAAAGTTCAGAAAGTGCGTCCATGCCATTATTGCGCGCACCATCGGTGGCGTAAGACATCAGCATTGTATCATCGATCGGTGCCATATTGATGCCATAGCGCATCAATAGACCCATATCATATTTCATATTTTGCCCGATTTTCAGGATCGAGCGATCTTCCATGCAGGAAGCATTGATGCAGACCTTTGACTCAGAATTTGCCAAGCTTGCGGCACAGCGTGAGCAAGAGCTCCAGTCAATCCAGACGCAGCACCAGGAGGAACTTGCCAAGCTTGCGGCACAGCGTGAGCAAGAGCTCCAGGCAATCCAGACGCAGCACCAACAGGAACTTACAGCATTTGGAGCACAACTGCAGGAAGCTAAGGCAGGTCTGCTTGCACAGCGGGACACAGAGAGCGCTGTTCGTGGCGAGATGGAAGCAGAGATTGGGAGGCTCGTCAGATACGGCCAGCAGTATGTCGTTACCGGTTCACTTGGAAGGTTACGCGCCGCCGTATGACCCGCGTCTACAAATGTTGAAGGTCACGCCGGATCCTGGCGTGATCGAAATCAACGTGCAGCCTGCGCAGAGCTGGGATGAGATCGCTGAGAACACGATCTCTCTTTATGATGATGCCTATGCCACGGGACTAAGCGCTGAAAAATTCATGCTTGATGGCAAACACACGGGCACCGGTGGCGGCAACCACATCGTGCTCGGCGGCATGTCTCCGCAGGACAGCTCGGTCGTAGTCTCGCTCTGAGCGGTGCAAGCATCACGCTCACATCCCTAACTGACATGCTTGCCTTTGCGTCCGGATCGGTCACAAAGCTCCCAGCCATCTCCGTACGTCCCCCCCCCTTCTTGCTTCGATTGAGGCATCCCACCTCATTGCCGGCTCGTGCAGAGCTTCTGCGCATATGCAGCCATGTCGGTTGTGATCGACTACGTGCTTCAAGTCACCTTCTTCGCCGCGCTGCTCACACTCGATGCGCGACGGAGACAGGTGTGTGTGTGTGTGTGCTCAGTTTGGTTATAGAAAAAATAATTCCATAGAAATAGCAACTATTAAACTTGTTGACAGGGTAAATACATTGTTTGAAGCAGGTCTGATTCCAGCTGCTTTATTCCTGGATTTGAAGAACGCTTTTGACACAATTGACCATAAACAATTATTACTTGAGCTGGAAAAAATTAGTGTAACTGGACAGAGTTTGTCTTGGTTTGAATCTTATTTAAGTGATCAGAAGTAAATTGTGGTGAATGGGTGTTTTACTTCTGTGAATAGTGCAATAACTTGCAGGAAGGAGGTCATCACCGTGCTGCGCCAGGCGTGGACGCAGGACGCGATCGAGTTCTCGGGCGAGTTCTGCGACGTACGCCTACCGACCACCGAGCCCGTGCGGCCCTATCAACAGAACGGCGGTCCGCTGCTGTATTTCGGCGGCTACTCCGAGCCAGCGCGGCAGCTCTGTGCCGAGGAGTGCGACGTCTACCTCATGTGGCCGGACACGGAAGACGGCCTGTGCACGACGATGACGGACCTCGCTCGGCGCGCTGCGGCGGTCGGGCGCACGCTCGACTGGGCGTCCAGGCGGTGCGGACGGCGGCGCCCAGCAGGATGGCCAGCACCAGGGGCTCCAGCCAGACGTGGCCCAGGACGTCGCGCTCGATGCTGGTCAGGCCGACGGCCGCCAGGGTGACGAACAGGCACAGGACGACGCCTGGGCCGACGGACCGACCGAACGCCTTGATCGCCGCGAGGGGCGGCGCGACGGGAGCGGGCAGGGCGGCGGTCTTCATTCTGCCAAGCCATGCGGCGCCGCTCGACGGCGGTCTAACGGATAGTTATGGTCGTTCCAATCATTACTTATGTCACTACTATTACAACTATGCCCAAGGGCATGAAGATGAAACTTTCAAGAAATTTTGGTCGAGGAAGATGAACTGAATCAGAACACGCACTCTCTAAGCAGGTTGTCAAAAGGGTGTAACAGCAATATCTTAGAAACAACTTGGTGTGTGAAGTTGAAGCTAACAGGGCTTGTTTGAGGGATGTTGGACTAATCAAAAGAAAATATTTCCATCCTAATGCTACAACTCATAATGATTCTACTGCTAGTGTTACTATTATTACTACTTCTATCATTTTTTTTTCAAAACGTGTTTCTTAACTTTTTGTTACTATGGGCTGTGGTTCGCTCTTAACTAGGTTGCAGCTACTACTGCAACCATGATACTGCATTTGGTTGTAACTGGATAATTATACCTATACCTACAAAACTGTAGCAGTTTGTAATCATAATTGTTTTCTTTTCCTACTCCTCCAAATACCTAATCCTAAATCCTCAGGAAAAAATACCATATTTCTAACAGGGACCCTATTTATTTGTTCCTGTGGCGGTGAGTAAAATTCATCTGACATTTGTGCGGCAGGGTGTACTTCCTTCTGCTTCTGTTCACCCTGATCGGCTTCTGGCGCGCGGGCGTGGAGCTGTATCGCGGTCCGGTCACCTACCTTGCTCCGCGGCCGCTGCTGGCGCGTGTCAAGGCGTTTGAGCGTGAGTTCGATCTGCAGCCTGGCGCGGTGAAGGTCTTTGTGGAGGTATGCTTGCGCGTGCGAGAGAGAGAGAGAGTTGTCCATGCCGCTTCTGACACTCTATCTTTGCCGTTTCTGTGATGCTTGTTGCCAGCTGGTGCCGGATGGGTGAAGGCGCAAATGGTGAAAAACGCTGTGATTGTGCCACTTGGCGCAAAGGGCGGCTTTGTACCGAAAAACATGCCGGAAAGCCCATCGCGCGATGAATTCATCGCCGAAGGCACAGCATGTTATAAAATCTTTATCGGGTCCCTACTCGACATTACCGACAATCTTGATGGTGATGATGTGGTGCCGCCCGATGCGGTCTTACGCCAAGATGGCGACGATCCTTATTTAGTGGTTGCGGCCGACAAAGGCACCGCCACATTCTCTGACACCGCCAACGCCTCTAAGGCACCATCTAGCTCTATCAGATCCAACTGTTCGGCCTGGTTGCCCAAGTGGTGGGTGTGTAAGGTCACTTCTGGCGCATCTCTCTTGTCTGCCTGTTTGCGTCGTGCCTCGTCGATCAATATGCGCCGCATGGTGGTGGTCGCCAACGCGACAAAATGGGCCCGGTCGCGCCAATCAATTTTGTTTAGTCCAAACATGCGCATGGCACATTCGTTTACCAATTCCGTGGGTTGTAGTACCACGCGAAGGCGGTCGCCATGAAGCATTTTGCGGGCTGCTTTGGAAAGTCTAACTAATTCTTTCAAGGAAGAGTTTAAATTTTCAATTGCTTCATTATAGCTGTCTCCTACTTCCCTAATGGTAATGTCATCTGCAAAGGTTGATAGCTTATACTCTTACTCAAAAATTTGAGCTCAGCTAGAAAGAGGAGGAAAAGGTATGGGCTAATTTGTGATTCTTCAAGTAAACCCTGATGCAGCCTATAAAATCAGAGATGAGATTGATAAATTTTTCTTTGGAGTCAATTCTCTTTAAATCTGACATAGCTTCTTCTCTAAGCCTGTGTTATCGGCATCAACTGCAGATGTTGCCATGGAAAAAAAATGGCAATCAACGCAGCGTAGTTCGGAGATCTAATAAGGCCACCCGCAGTTTCGGCTGTGGGGCTTGCAGTGGCGCGCATCACGAGTTGTTTGTGGTGCGTTAATGCGAGGAATAGAACTGGAGAAACAATGAAGTATTATTACTTATTTTGGGGGGGTAACTATGACCTTTTGGCTTAGTGCTGGCATCATTTTTACCCTGTTAGCAATTGCGGTTATTTTATTTAAATGGGGTCTTGTCCGATTTCCGAAGGCGCTGCGGTGATATTTGCCCCCTCCTGCGATTGAAGGTGATTGATTACCTCATTATAAGCCTGCTCGACAGATACGAATAAACGATCAACCTCGTCGCTGTTGTTGCCGGAATTCTTTGCAATTGTCTCAAGCTCAGCACATAATTTTCCCAATTTTCCGGCACCTATGTTGAGGCTCATTGACTTCAGTGCATGAGCAGCCTCGGAAAGTTCTGCGTTGTTTTCCTGATCATGGGCTGATCCCAGGGCAGAGAGGGTCGCTTCGACAACCTGCCGAGCATGGTGTTCGTGAAGACCGCCGATGAGCTGCGGTTCGTCCGCTGGAACCGCGCCGCCGAAGAGCTGGTCGGGACCAAGCAGGTCGACATGCTCGGCAAGACCGACGCCGACTTCTTCCCGGCCGAGGAGGCCGCGTCGTACAACGCCAAGGACCGCGAGGTGCTGGCCTCGCGCGAGCTGCGGGAGATCCCCGAAGAGCCGATCCAGACCCACCGCGGCACGCGCTACCTGCACACCAAGAAGATCCCGATCTACGACGGGCAGCTTGTTCACGGCGCTGTCTGCTTCGGATCGACCCTTTCGGTTGGTCTATGTATCATCGAACCATGTGATGGGGCGGTATAAGGACTCTCTCTTTGGCCCGGCGGAGGCGGCTGGCCAGTTAAAGACGAGCCTGGAGCCCGGGGTGGGCACGGTTTGGGATACCGGGCTCAAGACCATCGATTCGACTGGGTACGCCACGGTGAAATTAGCTGGGGAACGGGCCTGTCTCGCCTTGGCCACGGCCACCCAAGGGTTGGTCTCCGGCGTGAACGTTCGAGTGGGTAAGTATTGTGTTTTCCATAGTGAATTGTTTTAAGTATACCAAAAGAAGTAGTTATTATAATAAAAAAGAGGTCCTGAGTCGTCTGCGCGACGACCCAGGACCGAGGGGAGTGTTCTTTTGGGCTGACAGCCTGCCACCATCACCCCCAAGGAACGTCTTTACTTTATTGATTTTTTTATTTCTTGTCAACTCCTGCTACCTTTTTTTGATCACTTGATCGATAAGTCCGTAATCTTTTGCCTCGGAAGAAGTGAGGTAAAAATCACGATCTGTGTCTTTCCTATTGCATACTCGCTGAAGTATCGAGTCATTGGTTATCGGACTATTTTCTTAAAAGACTAAAACTACCTTCCGAACAAGAAATGAGGACAGAAATCACCAGAAGACATCAATTTCTTGATGACATGTTTCGTACTCAAAAATATCAACCTGTCTACTATTGGAGTGGTCTTTTGGATATTTTACTGCAAGATATGGGATTGGCATTGCGTCGAACAAACAACTGGGTGAGTGAATATTTTGGAATTTATCGACCGTATCGTCTGAAAGGTTTGCATGATGGTAGCTTATTTTTTAATCAAAATAGTTTTATATTTTTTGGGGTCCTGCCTAAGATGCTAAATGTTTATTATGAATAGGAGGATGCTCCTTTATTAGTAATTTGCTCTCGGATATATTATTTTTACTCTCTCGGAAACCGTTAAACTTTCGATACCCAAACCCGCAAAATCTTGAACTTCTCGTAAAACTTATATCAAAGAAATGCTTGAATCGGTAATTTCAATTTATAAAAAGGACGCTAAAAAAAATACATTTTAAATTAGTGCAGTTAAAGTACAGTTAGGATCCGACGAGTTTCGCAACAAAACTGCCTGCAAGACCCTGGATGGCATATCCGCCAGCCTTGCCACGCCACTCACCAGACGCAATATAATCGTCGACATCCTGGCGAGACAACCGTTTGAAGCGAACCCGCGTCTCAACAAGTTTCGAGCGCACTTTTCCTTTTGGGTCCACAACAGCTATGCCGGTGAACACGCGGTGGCCACGACCTGACAGAAGGGACAGACACATCACGGCCTGATCGGTCAGTTCCGCCTTAGGCAGCGCCCGACGTCCGACTTGTCCTTGTGTCAAGAAAAAAGTACTTGTACTTTAAAAAGCACGATTTTGATTTGGAAATTTTTGCTTAAAATGTCTTTATTAGACAATTTATACTTAAAGTGCCTTACTTAACAGCTATTGTGGAAGGCTGGGATTAGATCATTGCAGTACGAGAAACACATAGTTATATTTCGTCCCTTTTTGTCAATAAAAAAGTACTTACACTTTAGAAAGCACGATTTTGATTTGGAAATTTTTGCTTAAAATGTCTTTATTAGACAATTTATACTAAAGTGCCTAGAAAGAGATTTATTATACCAAACAGCAACATCCATATTAACAACCATCTTGTGAAATAAAACACTTGTCTTAGGGGGGTAGCAAAAATGCGCTAAAAATACAAGACAAAATAAGTAATAAAACAATAAAACAACTAATAAAAATTGCATATCCTAATAGGCGCCACAAGCTGTACAACGAAACAATTTCAACTTTACTGTTATAATCATAGTCCTAGAGGCCATAATTATTTATTTATTTAATCTTTTTATTATTATTGTTTATTTTACTTATTATTTTTTCCTCGTTATCCTCTTGGGACGACTCGTGAGCCGGATGCTCATCCAGATCGACAACGCCAACTCCCTTGGTCATCTCACCGGTCTCCGTGAGACCATCGCCCCCAGATCGAAGGCAGCCGGTGTCAGCCTTCAAAGTGAACAGGTCTTTCAAATCTCGGTGCGAGAAGAGTCGACGTTGTCGTGGATCTTGAAGAATCTTGTTTGAAATAGCTGTCTTGAAGATTTGTCGATGATAAATCTTTTCTTCAATTGTGCCTGCAGTGATGAGGCGGTATATCGTTCATGACTCCACCATCAACAACAATATCATCATCATCAAGTAGCCGTCCATCGCAGCCACAGCAAGAACCACCCAATCACAGTACACATTGTTTAGTCGGTTTTTCGGGTGGTAAATTGGTTATATATAAGAAGCGTGATTGGAGTATTCAACATGTATTGGCAGGACATGAGGGTGGTGTGGCATCTATTGCGGTCCATCCGACTGGTAAATTAGCTTTGACAGGTGGTTGTACGGATGGGAAACTCAAATTATGGGATCTAACCAAGGGACGACTTGCCGGCTCGAACTCGCGCGGGTCGGGGACGTCTTCGTTGATGTGCTGGTTGGTCAGCTCCGCGAAGGTCCGTCCGGTGAAGGGGAACTTCCCGGTCAGGAGGCGGAACAAAATGATCCCGAGCGCGTAGAGGTCGGCCCGAATGTCGACGTCGAGCTCGAGTGCCTGCTCGGGGGCGATGTAGTGCGGGCTGGGGACGGCGACGCTGTCGCCCTTGCCGACCGGCTTGAACACGCCGAGGTCGCTCAGCCGCGGGGTGCCGTCGGCCTCGACCATGACGTTCTCTTATGTGATATAGGATTTATTTACTCAGGCATGAAAGATGGGGTACATAGGCTGGGAATAGGGCTCATATTGAATAAGGAAGCTTCCAAGTCTTGTTTTGGCTAGGAAGGTATTAATAATAGAATACTAATCGCTCATTTTATGACTGAAAAGTGCAGGCTATTAGTCATAGTAGTATATGTCGCTATAGAACCGACTGACGGAGATAGTAGTAACTTAGACGAATTTACCTAAAGTTACAGGAAGAAATGGACAAGGTCCCATGTAAAGATTCGGTATTTTGCCGATGACGAACACGTCGCGCTGCAGCACGTACTGGCTGACCTTGACGGCCACGCGCTTCTTGTCGCCCTCCAGGCGCAGGTAGCCCCGGAAGGGGATGCTGCGCTCCCGCTGGTCGGGGTCGACGCGCGCCGGCTTGATGTTCAAGGTCTGCCCGAACACCGTCTCGCGCTTCGCCGCCTCCTCGTCCGCCGGCGGAGTGACCAGGCGCCGAGCGCGGCGGCTGGTGGAGTGACGCTTGGCGCGCCGGGTCTCCTTCACCTCGCTCGAGAACACGAGCCTACACCTTCATCTTAATGTCTGCTTTTCAGAAAATTGTGCAATGTAGGCATTTTAATGAGTTTAGTAAAACATCTCTTCAATGAGTATATATATTTGTTCAGTTTATTTCCTGGTTGAACGTAATTGCTGAACATGTTTTGAACATAAACGTGCAGAAAGTGTCCAAAACTAAAGATTATAAAATATTTGGTTATACTCAATGTCTTAAGCTTTTCTCGCGATTAATATTTAACATGCCACCAAAACATTAGTTTAAAGTCGTAAGTTCACGTAGATTATGACCGCACCTTTTGGAGGTTTTTGCCCAAGTGTCTTGCTCTTTCGATGAACTTTTTTCAAGCTGCCCATCGGATCGCCATCTGGGGTCGTAATCGTTAAAGTGTCATCCTTGATGGTACCGTTACCGTTCTCGTCACCGATGAATGAGACAACACCATCTTTCAGTTTCCCTACGGCTTTGATTTCCAGCTTTTCATCGCCACTCCATCCGTCGCCCGGTAATCCGCCGGGAAAACCAACCGCACGAAATTCACCTTTCCCTAACGCGATTATCTGAATTCTAAATTAAAAGAAGAATTATTAAAATAAAATAACAAATGTAAAATTATATTTCAAAATCTAATTAGTCTTCCAAACAAACCAATTCACAAGCTTTTCGTCTACCAAACCAATTCACAAGCTTTTAGTCTACCAAACCAATTCACAAGCTTTTAGTCTTCCAAACCAATTCACAAGTAATTGATTGAATCATTAGAAGAGATTGAAAGAGATCTTTTATATATATATATATATTATTCTAAATATTGTTTATTAGAATATTAGTTATTAGTTATTAAATATTTTCCCAAGTCTTCATCGGTTTGTGGATAGGTGGGGAGATTAAAACCCACCTTTTTTTGTGTACCAAATGCTGGTATATAAATCGTTAGAATAAGTGCAATAGCTCCCTGTAACCCTCTCATAATGAACCTCCTCATATGCCAATGTAACCCAAGTTCCGGGTTTTGCGCGGTCGATTTCCTTATCTTTTTGATTGTAAGTAAGTTGCAAAATATCAATTGGTGACTACAACCGATTTTCGATTTTTTAACTTACTTACAATCAAAAATCTATTGAAATCGCCGGCTCGTCAACCGGCAGCGACGGTGATGTAACCGTGTCCGGCGTAGGTTCGTCACTCCAACATACCGGCGACCTTTACGTCGGTGGCAACGATGTTGCGGCCGAGGGTTCAGGCTTACTGACGATTCATTCGGGCGGGCACACGGGTGTCGGCGGCGAGTTGAAGCTCTGGTCCTCGGGGACGGTGAACCTCCAGGGTGGCAGCCTGACCGCCGATGCGATCGACGATACGGACGGTGGTTCGTTCAATTTCACGGGCGGTACACTCAGCGTCAATCACTATAATTTGAAATCTAGCTTATGGATTGGAAGTGCCCTGGCCATTTTAATCATGTTTTTCTTTTTAAAGGACGTTAAGTCTCCTTTAATAATTGGAATAAGTATTCCAGTCTCTTTAATTGTGAGCTTGTTGTTAATGTATCTTTTTGGCTTGTCGGTTAATATTATCTCTTTATCGGGCTTGATACTTGGGGTGGGCATGATGATAGACAATGCTATAATTGTAATAGATAATATTACGCAAAAGTTGGAGTCTGATTTACCTTTGTTTGATGCATGTGTTTTCCTAGATCAAAAACACGTTGAATCTTCCCCGCAACTCAGATTCGCACCTTCACTTCTTCGTGCGTACTCAATCGCTAAGACGCCAATTGCCCCCGTCTGTCCGTCGACACGGAGTCACAAAATCGACGCCTCGTCCTGTCGTCGTCGTCCTGAACACCATCATCTCTATCTTCTGCTGTTGAACTTCTTTCAGAAAGTCACTCTCATGCGAGGCCTCAAGGTAGAAACAGGCCCACCACCACCATAAGCAAATAAGAGGATATGTGCATAGCGGTCCCTTGCAGAACGTTTTGGCCAAGAGCCTGGGTTCGCGCAATCCCATTAACCTGGTGCGCGCTACCATTGCCGGCCTGAAGCAGATGCAATCGCCGCAAAGCGTTGCGTCCAAGCGCGGCAAGAGCCTGGATGAGGTAATGGCGAATCATGGCTGACCAACTCAAAGTAACGCTCGTTAAGAGCAAGTTCGGCCGCGTTCCCGGACACCGCGAGTGTGTTCAGGGCCTGGGCCTGAGAAAGATGCATCAGACCGTGACCGTGGCGGATACGCCGGAAAATCGCGGGTCGCAATACGAGCAGCCCTATTAGGGCCTACATTTCTATAGCTGACATTAGCCGACTGCATGAATGAAAACCCACAAAAGAGATATTAGTATCAAATTCAGCCAAATTAAGTCGTTCAAAATTGTTACTGTCTCTATCTTAATGCCTGTTTGTGACAACATATTTGCATGAATTCTGGACTACATTCAAGCAATGTTCAAATGCTGTATCTTTGCGAAAAGACATGATACCAGTGGCGGACACTATGCCAAACATTGAGGTGGAAAAGCTATTATTTCAGTGCTGCCTGATCGTTTGAGGCGGGCTGGAATGCGTTTCGTGGCCGAGGAGAGGGGAGAGGAGCTTGTGGTCCAGGCATCGAGCGGCGGCTGGATGCGGAGAGGCGCATCCTCCTCTGGAGGGGAGCCGTCCGGTGTCAGGGTGGCAGCGACAGGGGAGGTGAGTGGTGAGGTGGACGAGGTGGATGAGGTGGACGAGGAGGAGGATGAAGAGGCAGAGGAGGACGATTCGCCTTGGTCCGAGTCGGAGGAGGTGGAGCGTCGTGGCTCGCTGACCTCCTTGTTGACATCCTGGCTGAGGTATTTCTTAAACGGAATGAAGGCATTGTGGGTGCCGTCCTCGACGTCCAGAAGCTTCACCTTGCCAATGGGAGACCCGATCGACGAAACACTGAGTCCGTATTCGGCTTGTAGCTTCAGGACCCGCTTGATCTCGGCCTTCGTCAACTTCATCACGTTCTTGACGCCGTTGCCCACGTCCATGAACCGGATGCTGTAGTATTGAAGGCCCATGGCGGCGAAGGCCGCGAATTGTTGGACAGCCAGCTTGTCGTTAGCGGCTTCGCCGGTCTCCCGCAGCCCGGCCATCAGATGGCGAAACTTCTCGCCCTGGATCGCCACGTGGTCGCGAAGCAGCGCCGCCGTCCGCTCCGCCTCACCCTCTCGCAGCGCGGCGACGATCTCGCGATGCTCCTGCATCGACTGTGCGATGCGGCCGCGCAGATGCAGCTGGGTGCGCCGGAACGGCTTGAGCCTGCGATGCAGGCGGATCGCCTCGCGCTCTAGGAAACCATTGCCGGACTGCGCGTAGATCAGGTGATGGAAGTTCTCGTTCTCGCGGTAGTCTTTCATTTGAAAATACTTTAATCTATCTTAATAAACGGTCAATAATTATAAATGTAAATATATATTTTCGGTTTTCTCCTCCTAGTGCCCTTAATATATTCTCCAGAAATCGTCCGCTGACTAAAATTAGAGACCCAACCACCGAAAAAAACTGTCACTCTGAAGGTCAAGACTTCGGAAAAATTTGTTTAGAGCCTGAATTTTGGGAAAAAAACCATATGAATAGGGTCACATTCGTATGCGTTTCTTATCGTTTTGTTTCCTTTATCGAACAGTTCGTGCCATGTATCTGTTCTGGACACGGGGCTACGAAGCCGTAACCATGACCGATATTCGGAAAGCCATGGGCATCGGCCGCCAGAGCCTCTACGATACTTTTGGCGACAAGAAGCAATTGTTCGCCGAAGTCCTCGATCAGTATGTGAGCTTCAACGATGCAGATGTTGCTGAAAGGCTCAACACCGAACGCGGCATCTCCGGTATTCGCGCCTTCTTCGATGCACGCGTGCACATGCTTTCTTCTGGTGTTCGGCGCGGTTGTTTGATGATGAACACCTGCATGTTGGTCAAAGAACTGGTCAAGCTGGACAAGGACGAAGAAAAGTTTGAGAAATTCGTCGCCGATGGCGGAGTCATGGATGGCGAACGGCTGGATGCTGATGGCCTGAAGGCGGTCAGTAAGTGGCCGAGCCGCGAAGAGCAAATCTCGATGCTGGTCGGCCAGATTCTTGGCCCCGGATCGCAGTTGTCCGCTGCTTTGCTGGGCCCCGGCAAGATGCTCAACAGCCAAATCAAACAAATCGGCGAAGGCGAGGAGTAGTCATCGCTGCTTGAAATGTTTTCTTTGATGGTGATGCCATCTGCGGTGGTGACCGCAACCAATGCTTCCTCAAACAAGGTGCGCGCCTGGGCGGAAATGAGCGCAAGTTGGCGGTGCAGAGCTTGCTCCTTGGGGTCGGTGTCTACGCACTGCTGGCTGTATTGCTCAAAAGAAGAGATGTCCATCAGCAGCTGCGCGATGTGATTCGGGCACTCGCATTCTATGCCGGGGGTCATGGCCGCGATGCGGGCAAGCTCTTGTTTGCCAAACCGAGCGGGAAGCGGTGTGTCCTGTGGAGTGGTGTATTGCAGCAGTTCTACATGCCCAGCATAGTCAAGATGAACAACACACAGTAGTAACCCCTGTAGTGCAGCTATCGTGGGATGATCTTGATCATCTGCGCGCGGTTAAACAAGAGCACCCTTTTTCGGGTACTACGGCAATAGTTAACCTTGAACAAGAAGCCATTTGGTTTAGTAAGAATATTATTCCTGTAATTAGGAAGGAAGAGCAACTCCGTACTACTCAAAAATTATCGCCTATTTATCAACATATCGGCTTGTATGGTTATACGTACGAAACCTCCCCCGTTTCTGAAGAGGTTTTTAAAGAGGTCCTTAGACAGAAAATGGAAAAGATGGAGATAGACCCCTCTTTTGCCGATCGCGATGTGAATGGGGGATTTTCTGGAGGGGAAAAGAAACGGAACGAAGTTCTTCAAATGGCAGTTTTGGAGCCGACTCTTGCGATTTTAGATGAGACAGACTCGGGTCTTGATATCGATGCAATGCGGATTGTAGCAGAGGGGGTGAAAAAACAGCTGACGAAAGAAAATGGATTGATCCTCATCACCCACTACCAACGTCTTGCCACGTGTCAAGCCTCTGGCATTGCAGCCAGCACCCAACAGAAAACCCGGGAAGGATCTCTCCTCCCCGGGTTCGTGTTCGAGGTAGCGCAACTGCGCTACGGGTTCAGCGGCTTCACGTTCCGTTGAGCGAGCAGCTTGGCCCGCCCGAGTTGCTCAGTCCCTGGAACAGGTTGCTGAATCCACTGGAGCCGCCGAGGCCGCTGGAGCCGAGGCCACTGGAGCCGAGGCCACTGGAGCCGAGGCCGCTGGAGCCGAGGCTGCTCGAGGCCAAGCCGTAATGATGATGACCGGGTTTGTGGTCGCGCTGACAACTCGGCCTGCGCCCGGAGCGGCAGCTCTGGCTACCGGCTCCGTCGCTGCGCTCATGATGACTGTCACCCTCTTCGGGACTCAAATGGGATTCTTCTGCGTTAGCCAGGAGGTTCACAAGAACGCTTTTTCCAGTCTTAAGCTGCTGACTCAAGCCAGCGTCGGTGGCAAGCGGCAGTCCGAGGAGGCCGAGAATCAGCTGGCAGCCAGGTTTCCGGGGCTCGATCAGATGCCGCACGCTGAACGCGGTGATTAGGTAAGGTATTTAACATAACGCGTTCTGGGCGGCCTGCTTTCCATAATTTTCTTCTGTAGTTTCCATAATTTTGTTACTGAAGTATTATATTTTCATAATATTTTGGTATATTTCCTTATGATAAACCTAACTAATTATTATAGTTAACGTTCACTTCTTGAGTGTTTTTGGGATATTTAACAAGTAGCGGCTTCGATATTTTGTTGTTGTTTTCACAGTGGCACTTCATATGGAACTTTGTTGAAAGTAGTCCTAAGTCAACTAATTATGCCCGATGGCGATCAATCAGCGACAGGCATAAAGAACGTCACAATCAACGAACCATTCTTTACAGGCCATTTCCCCGATAATCCGGTCATGCCCGGCGTATTGATCGTCGAAGCGATGGCGCAAACGGCAGGCGCGATCTGCCTCGAATCCACGTCAACACAATCCGATGTGGTCTATTTCATGTCGATTGAAAGCGCCAAGTTTCGCCGTCCGGTGGTGCCCGGGGATCAGTTGCATATTCACGTCAACAAGCTGAAGCAACGGCGCAACATCTGGAAATTTGATCACCAATTGATAACCAGTCCAGTTCATTATTCTCAATGCGATTCAGAAGATTTTTTGTTAATGTATATTTGCTATTTATCTTGAACACCCGGGAAGATAAACCCCTAATTAGCAAATATTAATGCAATTTGTTATGAAAAAATAACTAAAGCGTGAAAAAAAATCTCTATATGTGAAAACATTTTGGTTATGGGAGCGTAAGAACATGAACTGATTGAATGAATTGAAAATTTGGTCAAAAAATATTTTGACTTAAAATCACTCAGGCAAAATTGCCCTGGAAAATTAGAATTTCCAACTGTTTCTAATGCTCTTGTATTTATTATCTATTTTTTATTCGTCTATGTTTGTTTTTAAGTGGCATCGTGGTATTATTTTTAATTTTAGGTACATCTGCCGTTTTTTAAGCTTTTCTACTTATGTTCAAGGATCACAATTCAAGATTTAGACAAAACTAAAGCATTCTATCAAAACTTTGGATCAGTCTGTCAACATTTTCCAGGTGGATAACGAGGGAGATAGTTATTCAAATGAACTAAATATCTGCAATTTTTGTCTCTGATTCGCTGGATGTTGCTGAGCTGATTACGGCGATGGAGAATGATCATGGGATTAGTCTGTCAGACGCCTCTCCGTTTCCCGAGACTTGGATGGAAGTCCTTCGAATGATCGAGTCCAAGGGAGCCCCGGCGGGTCGGGAGCACTAGAAACAGAATCCATGTCTCAGGGGTGTCCAAGCGAGTTTGCCGCATCAGAACGGTTGCCGGCGGCGGTCCTCAAAGAGTATTTGGCCGGTTGCGGCGAGGAAGTTGTGATTTGCCGTGGATGCCGAATTTACCCTGGTGCCACTTTTTTGACATCCCAAATCCAAACAGAAGAGAGACTGGAACTGACGACAGTTGAAAGAAATGTGCCATCGTAACTGAAAGACATCTTATGAATTAATTGCTCTTTCTCATGTTTTTGTTTTCCCACAACGTATGGTCTGGAATTCACCGTCTCATCTGGAAAAAGGAAGGTAACTATACTGTACAGTTAAAAAAGGGCACTTTTCTGTTATAGCGAGCTCACTCAAGAGTTACGCTGAGTAGAACTCGAAAACAAACCTAGAACCGGTTTTTTCAACGAAAAAAAAGGAGAAGGCAATATTTAGGGATAAACGCGCTTAAGCCATACCTGTGAGTTCCCTATGCCATACCCTTAAATCTAAAACTATTTTAGAAAGACATTTTTTAATCGTAAGAAACCAGTTTTGCGTTCAGGACGGAAGAAATTCAATTTTCATTAAAATTTAATGTACATTATCCCAAAGTGTCGATAATGTTCAACTACTGTTCAGCAGAGGTAAGCTAGAGGCCCCTTCTGTCTTTCTAATATACATTCTCATATGAATGTTTCTTTTTGTCGAAGTTTTTTTTTTTATGTATTTTTTTACGTGTTTACGAATCCACAAACATTTCGGGTTGGGGAAGGGGGCTCAAAATCCTTGACGTCCCTGGATATAGCAATGTGTATTATGAGCTCACGATTCTGATTTCAGAGGACAAAGCAAGACAGCAAATTAAGTTAAAGACATTTTTAACAATCCAAAAATGAAATGTATCTTTCTGAATTTAACGTGGGTTTAATTGTTGCTTTCATTTCTTGTGCTTTATAAATTCTCTTTTTGCTTAGTTTTCAGCTTCCCTCTTTGCTGAGTCTGTCAATTGGGGCGCGCCGGATCCGGCGCCCTCCCGGGAAACATCTGTTATGCCGCGCGCCGTCCTACAGAGCCAGCCTGCCGCTCGTCCACCCGCCGAACCGCATACCCGCGGGCTCCCGAGCACCTTGCGCGGTATTGCGTTGATGTCTGCCGCCATGCTGCTGATCCCGTTCGTCGACGGGCTCGCCAAGCATCTGAGCGCCACCCATTCACCGCTTTTTATCAGCTGGGCGCGTTATGCAGTGGCCGCTTCACTGGTGCTGATTGATTGATTGATTGATTGATTGGTTGATTGAATGGTTTATCGATTGAGTGACTCAATGATTGAGTGTTTCATTGATTGAGTGTTTCATTAGTCGAATGATTGATTGATTGATTGATTGAATGATTTATCGATCGAGTGGTTATGTGACTCATCAGTCGAGGGGCCTCTACCGAAACAGCTCCCCTTCGAAATGCTCATTCAGACAACTGCAAACTCAAAATCACGATGTGTTAGGCCATTTGAATTGAAAATGCCTCGTTTTGATAGGTAAACCAAGTTGGCTGTTCTCCATCGATTGCGGCTCTGCCCAATGGCTCGTCTGCCAGTGCGTTGCGTTGACGGCAAGAACATTCCAGGAGGGTTCAATGAGAATACGTGCAATGGCGTACAGGTCATCGACTTCGTTTCCCGTATCAGCGTCGAGGATGACAGGAGTTTTGTCTTGAGCAAAGACGGTCGGTGTCGCAACCACCCCGCACAGTAGGCCGATCACGAGGACTGAAAAGGCATGTGTCCAGCAGGAAGTCGTATGGCATGGGGCAGAGAATTGCATAGAGGGCGGTTTCGAACTGTATCAAACAGTTCGTGGTAACGAACTGTTTTGGTAACCACGTGGTAACGTGGTAACGAACTGTTAAACATCAAGTTTAGTCTTACCCATCAAAAGTTACGATGCTGAGAAAATTTGTCTTATTTTAGAAAATAGGGGCAAACACCCTCTAAAAGTAACAGAATCTTAACAAAAGTCACACCATCATATTCAACGTATCAGAAAACCTCACTGTACAAATTTCAATCTCCTATCTACAAAAATGTGGAATTTTGTATTTTTTGCCAGATGGGCAGCACAAGGCCACCGATAACCAGATACGTTGGCGAGCCAGAGAACCCAAAAGTTACAATGAGGAGTACATCAAGTTAGTTAGCAGAGATGTCCACTATTCATCGTGTGAAAAGGCACTTAATCTGTGGAGTAAATGGAGTGGCCATCAATATCAAACGGCAAAGTTAGCGTAAAAAGAGTACCCGCCCCCCGCTTACTTTTGCAGTCTAACTGACCTGAGAGTTTCTGATTAACCAGATTGCGGCAAAGATAGAGGCCGAGACCTGAATTATCCCCATCCAATGGATATGGATTTTTCTTTGACGGTGGAAATTAAGTGAACCAAATGATTCGAGATAACTTAAAACATAAAAGTTCTTACAAGAATCAACCAATTGAATATCTTTTGGGGATTTTGATGATATATAAAGTAGCGGTGAAAGGTACCAATATCTTGAGTTCATAGCATCCTCAAAAAATACATAATGTCGGATAAATAGAGTTAGAGGTAAAAATAGAGTTAGGGGTTCTACTAGGTGCAACTTACACAAGTTAAGATTGGATTTTATCGAATTCATGTAACTTACGAAGGAGGGATCGGATCTTAATGAAATTTCAGATTTAGAAGGACCTCGTAACTCAGATCTCTTACTTTAAATCCCGACCGGATCCAGTGTTATTGGGGGAGTTGGGAGGGTCGGAAATCTTGGAAAGCGCTTAAAGCGGGATGATCAGGATGAAACTTGGTGGGAAGAATAAGGACAAGTCCAAGATAAATGACTGACATCGTTGAACCGGATCTACTCTCTTTGGGGGAGTTGGGGGGGGATTAATTCGGAAAAATTAGAAAAAATGAGGTTTGGGGGCCTGCAGCTCGGCTCGGGCCTGAGCCTCGACGAGGCTCGGCGCGAAGGCGGTCAGTAGGGCGAGTAGCGCAACGGCTGCACAACGCGGCACGGTGTGCCACAGGGTTCGAGGGTCGATCTGCACGGTTTCCTCCAAGGTGCCCTGGGTAGTGCAGCTCCTGTGCCGAACCGCGCGTCGTCGAAACGATCGGCCGCCTCGCGCCCCCTTCATGAGCGGAAGGAGGCGCGATGCAACGCCGTCTGTTCGGCTCGTTTCTGGTCCTGCTCACCCTCGTCAGAAGCGCAAGATGGTGGAGCAAATGACGCGACTAGAGACTGCGAACGCCCAGCTCTCATCGCTTGCGGATGATGCCAAGACCTCGCTTGAGGAGCAGCGCCAGGCAGACACGGATCGCATACTGTCACTGGAAGTGCAGTTGGAGGAAAGCCGCAGAGCGCTGAGTCTTGCGGAGGAAATCAAGAAAGTTCGAGAGGACGCTGATGCAGACGTAGAGAGCACTGAAAAGGCCACAGCCAATTTCTTGGAGGAGCGACTTCGTACAGCAACGGTGGAGCTTGAGTTTGTGACGGAAAGGCTGTTTGGTCTTCGTCGTTATTTACGTCTCGCTTATGGGAAGCTGTTGACCAATGATATATTTTACTTCATTAGTTTAGGCAAAAAAACGCTAATATTATTAACCAACAAAAATTCTTGGAATCTTGCAAATTTGAAAATCTTATTCCCAAGTCTTTACGATTCAGGTTACACTTAAATACCCGAAAAGAAGAGCGATTTGCTCTTACACTACAATTAAAAACATTAATACACATTAAAGATAAAAAACAAAAAAGATACATTGAAACAAAACTTTTTAATAAAAATAACGCCTCCACACAAATACAGTTTATGTTTTCGGTGAATAGAGTTCGCTAATATAACATTGATCGTCTTTCGTAGTTTCAAAAAACAGCTTATTTAAAGTGCAGAGAACTGGGAGCAAGGAAAGAAACGATGTGCATTTTTATAATATTAAACTGAACTGAGCTATATTTTACATGATAACAATACTGATACAAAATTCATACTATTGTTAATGAAATAAAAGTTTAAAGAAATAAGGTGCTAATTACAGAGAACGTCGCGACTGCCGGCCCAGGTACGCTTCGAGGAATTGAGCCCATTGCTTCATGGCCAGGGCATCGACTGCCAGCCGTAGCGATGTTTACCTGCCGCGTCGTCAACGCGCCTTTAGCCATTCAACCGGATAATATTGAAATCGCCTACCTGCTGAATTGTGGAATGATCGTCTTCCATGCCGAGAATCAACAAGATTTGTTTGATTTCATCATGAAAGGTTTCATCATTAGTGAAATGAATGATGTAACTCTTCCTGTGGGTGTGTGTTGTGATGGATTTTTTGTAGCTAATCATTGCTTTTTCAAGGCAAATTTGATATACAGTTATTTGTTTTATAGTCATTCTAAATTTTGCCATTTAGTTTTAAGAATAAACTAATGTACAAAATGGATTTTTCTATGCGGCCGTGGCGGAATTGGTAGACGCGCAACGTTGAGGTCGTTGTTCCCTATTTTGGGAGTGGAAGTTCAAATCTTCTCGGCCGCACCATGAAATGACTATCTGGCACTGCTAATAAAGGCAAAAGAAAGTAATTTTAAATGATTTTTAGGCAAAATCGCAGTTTCTGACTCAGGGTATAGCCGGTCTTTTTAAGAAAAATAAAATTGAATGGCTTAAAGGACATGGTCGACTTGTTTCCAACAACATCGTCGCAGTAAGCCCTGCTGGTGATGCAGGTGCTGAGGAATTTGAAGTCAGTGCAAAGTATATAATCATCGCTACTGGCTCAGTACCCATGTCGATTCCACCAGCCCAGGTTGACAATGAATTGATTGTCGACTCTACCGGTGCACTGGCATTTACCGACGTACCACAAAGACTCGGCGTAATAGGTGCGGGTGTGAGGCTCACGCCCTCCGCACCGGCGAGCCGGCGATCCTCCCCCGCGTGCGGGACGACGCTCTGTTCCTCGACGTCCGCACGATCGAAGATCACGAATTCGAACCGATCGCGACGCGACTCCGCGCGATCGCCAACGATCGCTCCTGAGCCGCGGCTCACGCGAGGCGTTCTGCGAAACGTAACGCTCAACTTCCAACGAGAGACGGATCCCGTGACCAAGAAACTCCGACTGACACAGTACGCCAGCTGCGCCGGCTGAGCGTCCAAGTTGTCACCCGAGGATATCGATGAACTCGTTCGGGGCATAGAGGATTAGGCCCCCAACGCTGCGAACTGCACGCTCCGGTGTCGCAGCGTGCAGGTCAAAGAAAAATCCCCGCGGCCCTAGGCAGCGGGGATTTCTTCAGTACAAGGGTCAGCGCGAACCAGCGTCAGTCGCTGAGATTCCATGATCGAACAGCGCCTCAGTGATTCGTGCCGTTACGGCATCGATTTCGCCGAGCGCATCGATAGTTACCAACACGCCACGATCAGCGTACGTCGTGATCAGCGGGGCTGTTTGCTCATGGCAGGCTTCGTCGGCTTCATCGTCGTCGCGCTGTTCCTGCCGCTGATGGAGATCATGAACTCCATCGGCACGTCCTGATGCCGCTCCACGTCCCACCTGCTCCACGACCACACGCGGAGGGAGCCCGATGAGGTTCCCCCTCCGGCTGCGGGTCGTCGCCCTGGTGACCGCCTTCAACCTGGCGGTCTTCGGGGGCGGCTTGTTCTGGGTGACCACGCGCCTCAACAACGAGCGCGCGCAGCAGGCGGGCACCGATCGCGAGCTGGTCATCGAGCGTAGCTTTCTTCTATAAAAGCTGTGTTTTCTCAAAGTAAATCTTTAAGTTAATTTATCAAGTAATGAAATCGTTACATTACTCCAATTCCAATATTAATCGTTACTCCAATATAAAAATTCGTTCTTTGCTGGGTTGCGGTGGGTGCCATACCAACCGCATAGTTTGTGATAAATAGAATGGATTGCGTATAACCCCCAACAGAATTCCAAGGAGTGGGATGAAGTTTAGCCATCATGACCGAAATCTCATTTGACTGCTTAAAGTTAGTTCATACGTAATTTCATCGCTGCCTGGCGAAAGGCCTGGCGCGACGATCGCGCGAGCTTCAGCCCCTAGCGAAATTCACCTGCGCTTCCTTCGTGCTCGAGAACCAACAGCAACGCCCGGGGGTGACCCGGGCGTTCTTCGTCGCTCTCTTGGGAGCGCGGTCCCCTGCTTGTTTTATTCGGCCTTCGGCGCCGACGCTGGAAGCGAGTCGGCGGTCTTGCGGAGCATGATCTCCACGCGGCGGTTCTTGGACTTGTCCGTCTTGTCGATCGGGTGGATCGAGCCCCAGGAGCTGACTTAAAATAGCTTCACTGAAACTTACAAAAACAAAAGATAGATTTTGTTTTTGTAAATATAAAGCCTCAAAGGCCTCGGCTAAGAAAAAACTAAAAGCTTTTTTGTGTGCGTGATATATTCACGAGTAATATTTGGCAATTGTTTGTAGGGTGACCTAACTAAAACGAGAGTTAGACTCAGATGCCCTTTGCCTCCACATCTCAGACGGCTGAGATTACAGAATAATACCACAGCCAATCACCGTATCCCAGAAATTTTTCTTGGAAAAACCAAGGTTGTGTCACCTTCATTGACAATGACGTGCAGTTTGAGACTGCCGGGCGAAGCGAGCTCGAGCTGTGTCAGCGCCCACGTAACGAACGCGACGACGACAAAATACAGCAGGTAGCGAATCCACGACATACCAAACTATACACCGCCGCTACGTCATTCGCGCAGCACGAATCCTGGCGCACCTGCTGCGGTCAGAAGCCCATGATTTATAAGAAACTCGCGCGCATCGCTGGCGTCGTACCGAAACCACTTCGACGTGCTGCCGAGGCGAAAGCTGTAGCCCCAGTGTATGCATTGATTCAGTCCAACACCCCCCTCAACATTCCCTGAGAGTTTTATCTTAATAGCCACAGCCATAGTAGTAGCAGCAGCAGCAGTAGAAGTAGCAATAGCCGAAGTAGTTGTAGCGGTAGTAGTTTAGTAGTATGCACATAGTATATTACTGTTGGTTCAGAGCAGCCCCCTCAAAAGGCCGTGAGAGTTTTAAATCAATACCCTAAACTGTTCCTGTGACATTTTTGATAAAAAATTTTTACATACTTCATTCACATATCGCGTTTTTATCCAGCGGAAGGGGGATTTCCGGAGTGATTGGGAAAACAGTTAGAAAGTGTTTTTCAAATGAAAGTAGGTTAAGGAGAAATTTTCAGGCTTAATCGACCGCAAGAAATTTTACGGATGGGGGGAGGGGATTTCAGTGAGGATCAAATTGTTTGGGAGAATTATACGGGAAGGGATGTATTTTACGTGAGAGGAACTTTCCATGGAGGAGTTTCCCGTGAGGTGAGGAAATTTTTCACGGTGGGTTAGCCAGATTTACCGGCATTATTTGAAAAACGACCATAAATTCTTTAAAAAACCCTCTATGATAAGCTAGTGCCCCGCTGGTAGCGGAAAATAAAAGAAAAAAGATGACACATCCGTGCTACCCAAGTCAAAAAGTCATCTCTGATAAGCTGGTGCCCCGCTGGCAGCAAAAAATAAAAGAAAAAAAAAGGATGACACATCTGTGCTACCCAAGCAAAAAAGCCATCCCTGATAAGGTAGTGCCCCGCTGGCAGCAGAAAATAAAAGAAAAAAGAGGACACATCAGTGCTACCCATACAGAAAATCCATCTCTGATAAGCTAGCTCTGTGGGCGGGCTGTGAGGGGCGGCGCTTCGGGCCAGCAATCGTTACAGTTTCGTGAACCTGCCTGTAAAATGGGCAGCTTGGAATGTGTCTGAAAACAAAGGATATTTTTCTTCATCGCCTCGTCCGGACCAAAAAATTCAAGGAATTCCGCAGGTTTGCGCGGATTCCGCATGTTGGTGGACAAACATGGCCAAAGCGTCGTTTCCGACATCCCCTGGCCGGCATGCGCCGGGCGCCAGCGGCGGCTAGAGAAGGACCCAGACATAGGCACAATAGGGGCAGTTGAAGTCGCAGGAACGAACGCAGCGGCGTCCCGATAGCGGCTCCAGAACCGGCTCCTAATTCCGCCAAACTATACTGATATTCCGGCCGGGGTTTCAGCAAGTTCTCGAAGAAGGTCAGCGAGACAGCCGTCTTCCGAAAGTCACCATTTTTCAACGCTTCGTCAGCGTCCTGTAACTGTTTCTGGATGAGATCCGGCCAGCGATCGGCCTCGCTTAGCAATGAGTCGAGGGTGGAACGGAGGATTTCTTCACGCTCCTCGGTCGCTGCCAATCGCGGACTGCAACTGACGCCCGTGATCGAAACTGTCGATGAATTCTTTGCCGTTCCAGGTCAGCGAGTGAATCGCGCCGGCGAGGCGCGAAGTCGTCGTGATGCGGATCTCGGAAGGCCCGGCTTTGCCGCGAATTATCGTGTTGCCCGACGGAGGCTCGCGATCTTCGGCATGGGCGGGACGATCTGCCGTGTAGCAAATAGACGAAATCATCCAGAACGCTGCAACGCAACGCCAATTGACTGCGGTCCCCATCGGCTCATCCCGTGAAATTGCATCTTCGCTTTACGCTAAAGTTTTTTACTGTTTTAAGAAATAGAGTTAAGAGAAAGAGTTAAACTTTAGCGTAAAGAGCAAGGCGTTGAGGAGGAAAAGCCCCTTTCATATACAGAATAATTTCTGTTCGTTTTAAGTTTTAATGTCACTCCTTACTTTCATTTAAAAAAAACTTGTTTTTTTATTTATTTTTTTCTAGAATTCGCACTAGACGAGTTCAGCGACACTATTGGTCTAGTCAGATGCTCTCTCATCTCCCAGTTTGTTGCCATCAATAGGAATCACGTGGTCTAAATGAAAGTGGAAGGAAGGGTTTGCTTTTCTAAGACATATTAACAAATTACTCCAAATATAAAAACACCAAAGAAGTATATGAATATTAGGTTTGGTTGAAAAGGGGCAAAAGACAGTTGGGCTCCAAGTTAAATTTTATAACCAGCCTAATCTATATGGCAGAAATTAAATAAAAGAACATGTTTTTTTTTAACTGAAAGTAAGGAGTGATATTAAAACTAAAAACAAACAGAAATTATTCCGTAAATGAAAGGGGCTATCCCCTCCTCAACGCTTCGAAAAGGACTGATCGGCGTCGAAACCACCTCCCTCGCACCTGACAAGCTGACACCCACCTTTCGATGAGCACGAATTTTTCAGGCTTTCGAAACAATTCGAAATTCCGGAGATCAAACGGAAAAGTTTTTCTATTCTTTTTGACTTTTACTTCAACATGTCTACTACTCAATTCTGGGGACTTTCTATTTCATCAAAGAAAGAACAAAAAGTTCGTGTTCCACCTCCATGGGAATTTAGACTTGTTCAAGCTGCTCTTAATTCAGGAACTAGTGCAAAGCCGCCCGGAAAATGGCGCACCGGCTTGCACAAGCTGACCGCCGACACAGGCCTGCGCCGCAACACCGCGGTGCTCGTCTCGCACTTCCTGACGGCGGCCCCGACGGTCGCCCGCGTCGGAGGCATCGCCACGGTCCCTGCGCGCATAGCGGCGATGATCGCCGAACCTTATGGTCTCCGAGACATGCCGGTCCCACTGAACCTTGGCACCTTCCCGACGCAGGTCGCTTGGCACCCACATAACCGGAGCGACGCACGCCACATCTGGCTGCGAGACCTTCTCCACTCGTCGAACTCGATCGGCTCCTTCCAGACGTCCTCGATCTTGTAGCCCCACGAGTGCAGGATCGTCCCCTTCATGTCGCGCAGCGACACTTCCTGGCCGTGACCGGAGACGATCAGGTTGAGTCCGTTGTGCGCAGCGGTCGGCTCGTAGGTGGTGATCGCCTCGACGTGGTCGGGTGCCAGCTTGTGGCCGCCGGTGTAGGGAGTCGACGGGCCCTGGCTGATGCGCCCGCCCTTGTTCTTGGGAGCGCGGTCGGGCGCGGGCAGGAACTTGCCGTGCGACCAACGGTCCGGTGCCCGCGGGGATGTACAGCGCGCCCATCTCGGCGCCAAGGTATTCACACAGGAAATCGAGCGAGAATTCGCCCACGTTCGCAACCGATGGATCGCCCTGTAACGTGCGACTGAGCGCCGTGAGGCCCGACTGCAGCCAGTCCTGTCGCTGCAGCAGTTCGTTACCTTCGAGGATCTCCTTTTCGAATTTCTTGCGGTCGCTGATGTCACGCGCGAACGAAGTATAGGTACGCTGGCCTTCGGAAACGATCTCGCGGATCGAAATTAAAAATCTTAAGAATTGTAGAATGAAAAATGAAGAAAGAAGAATGAAAAATTGAAGAACTGCAGAATGAAAAACTTAAAGAACGTTTTTTTACGTAATATAAAACGGAAGTATAAAAATTTCGGAGCCAGTACTGTCAAGGCAAATAAGAAAAAATAAAGTCGTATATTCTCCCATCCATTACGCTTTTATTCAATAAATCTAAATAGCTTGATTTTTTAATAGAACTCATTTTAAATAGAAGTTTTTTTAATAAAAACTTCTAAACACACTTTAATCACAGTTCTAGAAACTTTTTTTCTCGTTGAGTTGAAGCTAGTGACTGCTTGAAGTCTATTTTCCTGAGATCCTTAAGTCTCCTAGGCCAGAATCATCCCCAATTCCTTCACAATCCCAGAACCATTCACCTTCTAAAAAGAGAGAGAAAACGGAAAAGAATACGGCATTGGACTTTACAGTCCCTACCGGTGGTGCTGATCTCCGTTTCTTGGCCCTTCAGCCAGGAAGTGCAAGGGGGTTGGGGGCCAGCCATCCTGTGCTGTCGCACACCTTCTGTGCTATTGCTGCACCGGCGGCGGGGGCTCGCCGGTCGCCAGTGCGCGCAGCGACGCGTAGGCATCACCGCCCACGATCGAGACGACGCGCTGGGCGAGCGGGTGATCGCGTTCGTCGTCGGAGCCGTACGGAGTGCGCACCACGCCGTCGGGGTCGACCTGGAAGTAACCCACGAGCCGCGGGTCGGTGGGCTCGCGCGCGAGCGGTGAGACCGCGACCGGGTCCGAGATCGCGAGCACATCCGGCGGGCTGTAGAAGTGGCTGTAGAGGTAGAAGGAGCGCGCGTCCGTAGAATATAATACTTTTATTCATTATCAAGATACATTTTCAAACAGTTCGTGGTAACGAACTGTAGTAAGGAGCGACCCGGCTAAATAGTAACCAAAACTCTAAAAAACTATTTTAGAGATTATAAGCTGAAAGCTTATCACTTAAAAATTTAATTCTACTTTAATTTTTATGTTTATTTTCAATGTTGTAATAAATAAAAAAGAAAATATTTGTGATGTAATTCGTTTTCAGTAAAGCGCCAATGACGAAGTAGGTTTTAGACTTTTACAGCGCCAAACGTGATGGATCGGCAAAACATGATAACCCCGGAAAGGTGGTTCTCGCGGATAGCGGGCCTATTCACATCCTTTCTGTAACAACTGAATTCCAGCCCCTTCTCAAAGGTAAACGCGGTAAACATGGCGGGAAAAATGATAGTGTATTTCATGCCAAAAAGTTTATCAAGGCAAACCGGGGCGGAGATGTGAAAGTCGGAAGCCGGGATAAAGGATACAGCAAAATCAAATTTAAAAAGCACGATTTAGCACAAAATGATACCATCTCTTTTACCTGGGCGGCTGAGAAACCAGCGCCTCTACCCAAAAAGTAGAGAGAATTTGGGGTTTTGCAAAGTGGAGGAACAAACGGCACCGAGGTACATTCCCGTCATTATTTACATTCATACGTAGTAGAGTACATGTGGCGGGCGGCAGTAAAGGCAGAAGGCTGAGTTCATTTTAACGCGATTCTTGAGGAGGACATTTCTGCGTTCTGGGAGCATATTTCCGAGTTGTAGTTTTCACAATTTTGCTAATAAAGTATTCTATTTTCATCATATTTTTTTTAAATTAGTATTAACCGATAATATCCACCTAGTTGGCAAGAAATTTTTTCTATAGGCCTATATAATGTTTGGCCAAGTTTTTTTTTTTGGTAAAATGCTAGTTGATTGACTTCTTGCTATCTCAGAAAGGGGCGAGGTGAGGAAAATGAAACTTTCAGGGATGGGTCTACATGCTAAAGTATGTCCCCAGAAGCTATTTTGAAGTACCTACCTCTACTCCTTTTCCCTCTAGAGGGCCCTGACCTTTAAAAATATGTGTGCTATAAAAGTGAAACCTTGCAAAATAGATCTTCTGCTTAGGAAGAAGGAGTGGAGGTGGGTACTTTAAAATACCTTCCAGGGACATACTTTAGCCTGTAGACTCATCTCTAAAAGTTTCATTTTCCTAACCTAAACCCTTTCCGAGATAGCAAGAAGTCAATTAACTAGAATTTTACCGAATTTTTGTTAAATGCATTAGAATCATAAACAGAAGAATATAACTAGTATATAAACAATGTCTTCCATGTGTTCTAACTGTATGTATAAGTGATTACATGTGTTCCAGTAACGAAAGCATTATGATTAAGCTATTGAATGGCTATAGCTTGCATATTGTTGATAGTTGTTGATGCAACAAAGAATGAGAAATAGGATGTGATTCGGTTCATTTTGAAAATTAAAAATTGAGTGTGCTCAGTATTTTATTTTAAAAATTCAAAATATATTCTGCATTGTCAATGAAATGCAAGCATCTTTCATAAATAATAATTATCTGAAAATCACGATGCATCAGTTAATTTAATTAAAACTTAATTAATTTTAGGATGAAGGATGGAATTATAAATTAATTAGTATTAAATTTAATCATGAAATCATGGATTAGTAAAAGATATACATAACTTATAAATAAGCTTACGTAAATAACTTTTGTATTCTCTGATGAGGGGCTTCGCCCCCTCGTCAGTACCTCGCTCTTAACACTAAAGCTTAAATTTTGTCCCAATTCATTAAGAATGACCACTGAATCACAAAAGCCGTAGAATAAATAGTTAAAATTACTAAAAATGCTTTAGCGTAAAGAGCGATGTATTAGGAGGAGGTGAGCCCCTCAAATGGGTAATAATTTCTGTTTGTTTTAAGTTTTAATGGTGCTCCTTACAAACAAACTATCCTATGTCCAGCCACTCATCAAAATTTATTACTTGAGACTAGCTCAAGTCCAAATAAGGACATAGAATAGTTTCACAGTGTGAGATAAGCAAATTTGCAGCATTAAATTAGGAAGGAGAAGGTGATCTAGCAGTGCAGGGTCAATTCTGACTGCAAATTTGGATTAAGCACACAATTTAGCAGAAGATAGACTATTAATCCATTTTTTTCCATTTTTGGACATAGGATAGTTTGATTCGTAGCACATTTGGAGGTAGGATAGTTTCATCCTTACCCTTTCGATTTGCTTTTGCAGTCTCAAAGCATCCTCCTTTCTCACCCCTACGCTAGCATTGAATGCCTAAAGCCGCAAGCTCTCTGCGAGAGCCTTGATTTTTTCAATCTTAGCTAGCTCGCGTTTTTTCATTTCTTTCTTTTCAAAGTCCTCTTCTTCCTTTCGGATGATGGCCTGCTCCAAACGAACGGCGATCTGGTATAGCTTCAGGTCTCCCTTGATGAAGTAATCCTGGGCTCCCATCTTCAGGGCTTTAACTACGACGTCTCGGTCATCTTTATATTTTCTCGTCTTTTCAATAGCCTTATTGCTTTTCTCACGCTTCAATAGCAAGTTTTGCTTTTCTCATGCTTGGTCAGTTTGACTTCAAATCTTTTAATCTTACAGTCAAGACAGTGGATCTGTCTGATATTCCCATTCAGACAGTGGCACCAATTTATGAGAATTTTAAGGAGGACAAGACATATTTTCCAAATTTAGGGCGGGGGGATTTTTCCCAATAATAAGCACAAAAAAAGATATTTTTCCTTAAAAAAAAAATCGGTCCTAATACATTTGGGTTGAGAGAAGGGGTTGAGATGAGGGTGATATGTTAGGGTAATTTTCCATGGAGGAATTTGTCATGGGGAGGAAAACTTCCATGAAGGGAGCGCAGGATTTTCTAGCATTATTTAAAAAAAAAAACAATGAAAAAATAACTACGAAAAAGTTTCTCAACTGGAAGTAAGGAGCAGCATTAAAACTTAAAACTAAAAGAAATTATTACGCATATGAGGAGCTCACCTCTTCCTAATACCTCGCTTTTTACGCTAAAGTATTTTTAGTAATTTCAACTATTTAAAAAGGAGCGAGGGAGGAGGCCTAGTTGACCTACAATTTTTTGATTACTTCAAAAGACAACTAGAACTAATTATTTTTTACGAACGTTTTCAGGAGGTAAACCTCTCATATGCGTAAGAATTTCAGTTTGTTTTAAGTTTTAATGCTGCTCCTTACTTTCAGTTGAAAAACTTTTCATATTTATTTTTTATTGTTTTTTTTAAATAACACTAGGAAATTCTGCGCCCCCTTCATTGAAATTCTGTTCCCCATGACAAATTCCTAAATGGAAATTTCCTTCGATACACAGAGACTGTTGAATGTCTTTTAAAGTATGGCACTGATGTTAATGCAAGAAATGACTTATACAAAACTCCACTTCATTTAGCAGCTTTAAAAGGATCCTCACAGACTGTTAAATGTCTTTTAAAGTGTGGCGCTGATGTTAATGCAAGAGATGACTTAGACGGAACTCCACTTCATTTAGCAGCTTTAAAAGGATCCTCACAGATTGTTAAATGTCTTTTAAAGTATGGCGCTGATGTTAATGCAAGAAATGCATTACATTTATTTAACAGCACTTATTCTCATATTTTTTATTACATATATGAGGGGGTTCGCCCCCTCGTCAGTACCTCGCTCTTTACACACAAGCTTAAATTTTGTCCCAATTCGTTAAGAATGACAACTGAATCAGAAAAACCGTAGAATAAATAGTTGAAATTACTAAAAATACTTTAGCGTAAAGAGCGAGGTATAAGGAGGAGGTGAGCCCCTCGTATGGGTAATAATTTCTGTTTTTTTTAGGTTTTAATGCTGCTCTTTACTTCCAGCTGAAAAAAACTTTTTCATATTTTTTTTCCATCAGAAACTAGTCTTTTTCTAATGAAGGTTTGCAAGAAACATTTTTCACCTGAGATCGTCCGCAAGAAAGTTTCTGGGTGGAATTTTCAGCTAGAATAGAATTGTCTTGAAAAAAATTTTCCGGAGGAGAGGGTGTTTTTATGTGATAAACGCTTTCCACGGTGGATTTTTTCAGCGGGGGAAGGAATTTTTCATGGAAAAGAGCCATATTTCTTGGTATTATTTCAGAACGATTAGAAACTAAAATTTGCAAAAAAGTTATTTTTAACTAAAAGTAAGGACTAGAACTTTTAGTTTTTTACGAACGTTTTCATTACTAAAGATATACGTAACTTACAAATTAGCTTACGTAACAAACTTCTATATTCATATGTTTTTATTACGTATATGTGCGAAAGCACAGCCTCAACCCCCCATTGTACTTCCTGGCTGAAGGGCCAAGAAACGGAGATCAGCACCGCCGGTACGGACTGTAAAGTCTAATGACGCATCCTTTATCTTTTTTTACGTATATGAGAGGGTTCGCCTACTCGTCAATACCTCGCTCTTTACACTAAAGCTAGAAGGCTGAGTGGAGGCTGGACTGGGAAGCTAAGCCAACATAATTACATCACTCACCACCAGCAAGAACTACAGGAGGCAAATGCTGGCAAATATCTTGCTGGCAAATGCAATTTAGGGTAATTATAGCTACTGATAAATCTTTTAAAGAATGTATTTAATTTATTATAATAAATAAATTTCCTAATATCTAGGGCAATAATGCAAAAAGGTAGAGATGGCTAGAGCATGTTCTGCAGATGGATGATGACAGATTTCCCAAAGACTGTCCTAATTTTTTTGAAAGTCCCACCAGCAGAAAATTCGCTACCGCCCCTCAAAAAATGCATACATATTTCCAAATGAAAAACACAATACGTAAGCAATGGGCAAAGACCATTGTCCAGGGGCTTTAGGGGGGTAATAATATCTCCAAAGGCATAGTTATTTGACCTTTCAGCTATGCTGAACAAAAGGGCTACCTCAAAAATTTAATCGGAGGATTTTGAGAAAAAGGGTGTGGGAGGAAGCCTAGTTGCCCTCCAATCTTTTTGGTCACTCAGAAAGGGCTCTAGAATTTTTTACGCGAGTTGCCCTAAAAAAAAAACAATGGAAAACGTAATAGAGGCAACAATTTTGAAAGGGCCTTCCGAGAGTGAGGCTGCTCTTATTTTTCACATTCCCATGATGTCAACGGATCTGCCTTTTCAATTTAAAAGATTGCAATTCCCAATTCAATTGCAATCAACAAGGGCAATCATTAGAAAAATGCTGTATAGATCTTAATACGGATTGTTTTCCCCACGGACAATTATATGTTGCATGCTCAAGAGTCGGTAAACCGGACAATTTATTTATATAAACTTTTCAGATTTTATTTTTTTTTTTACCAAACTAATAGTGACCTGCGAAATTATGGTACTAGGCAAAGCAATAATATAGTTGTTGATCTGCATCATGGTACCAGGTCTTCATTTTCAATGAAACACCTGGGTCCATCTTTATGGAACTCCATTATTTATTTATTTATCTATCTTTTCATATACATATATATATATACATATATAGGTTATAGTTTATCTTTTTGGTTTATTTATAATAGTTTTAATTAAATAGTTGAGGTTTAAGTAAATAGTCGAGTTAATTTGATAGAGTTCACTCAAAATAGGAACTAGTCAAATCTATTTCTGAGACCTCAAACAATGCAGTGAGCTTTCGTAAACACCTTTGTTTTGATTGTCCGTGGACGTGGCAAAGGTCGTCGATGGGACGTCAGTTTGATCCGAGACTTATTTCGACGAGTTGCAACTAGATAAAAGACATATTTTCTGGTAGTTTGATGAACAGAGACTGAGTACTCCACGTTCCTTTGTTCTTATTTTTTTTTTTTTTGCAATTTGGCATCCGCTGCCACCAAAGCCTGCATATATATGGATTAATTTCCGTTGAAATTTTAATGTCGCTCCTTACTTTCAGTTAAAAAAACTTGTTTTTTATTTAATTTCTGAGTGTTTTTGAATTAATACATGTTTAGATTTTGGCTCTCCGCATATGAATAATTAAAACACAATTTGTATATGAATTTTATTTATAGCTAAATGACTTTCTCATAGTTTGATCGGACGATTTTGAGAAAAAAGGAGCAGGGGAGGATGCCCAGTTGCCCTCCAATTTTTAGTTACTTAAAAAGGCAACTAGAACTTGATTTACTTAACATAATTATAATTAGTACCTTATATTAAAAAAAAAACGTTCTTCTTACATAACCTTGGAAAATATTTGTAAAAAGAGAACATTAGGGATCAGGGGCGTAACCACCGGAACGGAGGCTGAAGTAGCCCGTCCCAAAGATGATATACGTACTCGGGAGGGGTTTACTGGGGTAACTTTTCTTCTCCATATATACAAAAATAAAAAATGCACGCTTTTGGGTAATACAATGGCTAAAAAAGAAAAAAATTCACTATAAATTTATGCAGTAGTCCTGTGCAAATTTTCTGATTCTCGTAACTTTTGACGGATAACACTAAACTTAATGAATTTTTATGTTTGGAATCAACAGAACAAGCTGACTCTTTTGATGTATCTATTGATATCAAAATCCCTTTTTTTAGAGTTTCAGTTACAATTGAGCAGAGACGTTCCTTTCTTACAGTTCGTTGCCACGAACGGTTTGATCGAAATGAAAAGGTCTAGTGCCCTTTTTAAGTGACCAAAAAAATTGGAGGGCACCTAGGCCTCCTCCACCGCTGATGTTTTTCCCAAAGTCACTCTTTACGCTAAAGTTTTTTTAGTAATTTCAACTATTTATTCTTCGGCCTTTGTGATTCTGGGGTCATTCTAAAAGATTTGGGACAAAATTCCAGCTTTAGTGTAAAGAGCGAGGTATTGACGAAATTTAAATTTTGTTTTATTTATTCATGTGCGTTGAGCCAAAATAAAAGCATGCATTAATTCAAAAACATTCAGAAATTAAAGTTTTTTTTTAACTGAAAGTAAGGAGCGACATTAAAACTTAAAACGAACAGAAATTATTCCGTACTCCTCAACGTTTATAAAGTTATTTTTATTTTTGTTGGCACAAGAAGCAAGACTCAGCAGAATTTGGCAACACATTTTTATAATAGTTTTACTATAAAACATTGGATGGATGGTTAGGGCAAAGAATTAATCACAAATGTATTGAAAATCTACATAATTTTTGGCCTTCCGTAGGACTAAACCAGTACTGATTCCAATAATGATATAGCCTTGAATACAGGAGCGTAATTTGCTACGGAGCAGGGGGGGCAGCAGCCCTCCCCCCCCCAGACATCAGTTTGCCCCCACGCGAATTTATCGAGGAATTATTATTATCATTATGAACTTATCGAGGAATTATTATTATCATTATGAATTTATCGAGGAATTATTATTATTATTAATATTTTGTTGAAAACGAAAAAAAAGGAATAGAAAAAGAACAAAAAAAATTCCCACAACTCTGAATAATGACCACTAATAAAAACAAAAACATTATTGAAGATAAAACAATCACCTCAAAGGAAGAAGGTGAAATAAATAAGAAGATAAGATAAGATTTATTCATCATGAAACACCCATACAATATTACAATCTACTTTGGAAAGTTCTCCGAGGCAATAGGAGGAATAACATGTCTGATACTAATTCCATACCATCGCTAAAAGAGTGGGAAAATTATTTTTCTAAGTTGTCGACTCCGCACGATTCTTACAGTGTTGTGTTGCAATTAGATGAAAGGTTGAAGAATTTTTCAACTAATTACAGGATATCTGAGGATATGTAATGTAAAGCTATCAAAACGTTAAAGGCGCAGTCGGCTAAGGATGTATTTTCTAATCACCTCAAACTTGCTCCTTCTTCTTTTCTTGTCTTCAAAAGTACATTCGAATTTTGAATTTCCATTCGAATGAGCCCTCTTGCTCATTCGATCTCTGATACCATACTCTGATAGTAACGATCTCTGATAGTAGGGATCTCTGATACCCCGAATTCAGTGATGTGATCTTTATTAAAATTATATTACCTTTAGGGGGTGTTTCTTCCTTTTTTCAAGAATGAGGCAAATATTTCTCAAATATGCCAGCCCATGGTTTTATAAGGTTCCTGACCCCAAATTTGTTCCGCAAGATTACTGGGATAGGTCAACGGCACGTTTTGGTGGTGGTGATGATGCTAGTAGTAGTAGTAGTAGTAGTAGTAGTCGTAGTCGTATTAGTAGTAGTAGTAGCAATAGTAGTAGTGGTAGTAGTGGTAGTAGTAGTCGAAGTAAGAGCAGTCGTTGTAACAGCAGTAATAGTAGTAGTAGTAGTAGTAGTAGTAGTAGTAGCAGCAGCAGTAGTAGTACTACTAGCGAAAAAATCATCACCATCACTTTCTTCTTCTTCACCACGACTACGTTTGCCACCCCCACCACCACCACCGCCACCACCACATCTAAGGCAATATTTTGGGAAGGACCCTATGTGACAAGAGCTCCAAAGAGAAAAGTCTTGGGGGGACAGTGTGAAAAAGGTGCCAAAAATTAGCCAAATTGACAAATTCATTCTAAAAAAAAGGAAAAATAAGAAAAAACGGGGAAAGAGTGTACCATAAAAAATCCAGGGGGATGGAGATCCCACCGGCCCCCTGGATCAACCAGTGTTCTCGGATATGATCTGTTGGTTTGATTTTCATTAATATTCCTGAATTGTACGGGGTATTCCCCTCCCCCCTCTACCATCACAATTTGAACATTTAGGAACTTCAGTACATCTACTTTCTGTAGACAAGGCATGATTACCTAGGCAATTAGGACATCCTGGTTCAGAGGAAGAACAGTACTTAGATGAGTGACAAAGCTTAAAACATTTTGAGCTTTGGAGAGGCTTTTCTTGTTATATTTTATGAGCTTTTAGCCAACCAAAAAGGAAAACGGAGTCAAATTGGGAAGTAAATGGTAAGATAAAGAGGACACTCTTACTGCTTCTTGTTCCCTTAGAATCTGGCTTGCCCATGGCCATGAATGGCAAAATGTTGTTTTTTGACGTGGAATTAATTTTGTTTGTATTTTAGAATGTAATTATGATATGTTGTTTCTTTCTTCTTTTTTTCCTTTTTTTTTAATGTACTCCATCACTTCATTATTTTGTATGATGGGTTATAAATAAATACATACATACATACATAATTAAATCAAATTCAGTTAATGACTTCTCAAAAATAAAGAGTCAGGTGCATCACTACGTGGATCAAATAGTTCGTCTAAAGAAAAAAAATTATTAAGTTAGTAGGATTTCCCTTCAAAAGTTACGAGCCTGATAAAAATTTGCCTTATTATAAAGAAATAGGGAGAGATACCCCCTAAAATTCATCGAAACTTTACAAAAATCACACCATCAGATTCAGCGTATTGGAGAACTCCACCGTAGAAGTTTCAAGCTCCTATCTACAACAAGAGCTAAGAGCTCATATGGCACTTATGACGAGGTATGAAGAGCTGAGAGCCAAGAGATCATATGGTATGAGCTCTAAAAAAATTCTATGAATCAACAGATTGATTTAAAAGGAAAATAAGAGGTGGGTTCTCATTTCCTTTAATGCTATAACCTTTCGTTGTTCTCGATCGATTTCTTTCACTTCCCCCAATTCACTATCATATGCAAAAATCTTATCCCCCACGAAAAGTCTCACACCCCTCAACTTTGCGTGTAAATAGCCTTCCGTGCACTAGGCTTCCAAAATTAGTATCATTTTACTGCGCGCCAATAAATCTGAAGAAGTGTAGTCTGGGGCTAGTGACAAATGAAACTTTTTGAAAAGTGCCACTGAAGCAAATAGAGATTTTTTTTTAATTCCATGTTGCATGTCTTGTAAGCACATATTTCTTTGATGTTTGCTTTTGTTTTTAATTTATTTTAATTCTCGCTGTCGCTCATCTTCTAATAGGATGTTTCTTTGTTCTTCACTTTTAGTTTTGACTAGTTGCAATTGTCGTTGTCGCAAGTAACCTAATCGTATATTTCTTTGTTCTTCATTTTCGTTTATCATTACTTCAGACATTTTTTCAATACCCTTTACCTTAGCTGTTCGGATGTGTTCTGTCACATTTGATGGTCTAGGTCAGGGCTTCTTAAACTATTGTCTTTAGGAATATTTGGGTATGCCAACCCCAACAATCATGCAGTTGGCCCATTATGCTTTTAAACTAAATGTTGCTTTAAAATAAATCAGCTAAGGATTTGTTTTCTAACAAACCCAAACAATGGCACAGGAAAATTAAAGAGATTTGCGGAAAAACCCTGTTGAAGTTAATTTTCATCTCCCCGAGCCCCCTTACAAGATAGCCAACGATTTGAATCTGTATCTTGCGTCCATAGTACTAAGTCTCCCCCCTTTCACTGGCTCATTTCGAAATATTCCGGGATCAACGAGGACGGCCTGGTGGCGGCGCTGACTTTCGGAGGTCGCTTCGCCCATGGCCGTGGCTTCGCCATCCCGATCATCGTGCGCTATGTGCTGGAGAGCTGTTCGAGCGTCGACGAGGCGGTGTCATGCCTGCGCGATATACCCTCCTCCGGCGTCCACAACATCATGCTGCTGGACCGGAGCGGCGCCAGCGCCGTGATGTTTCTGCGCCCCGATGCCCCGGCTGGGGTTCGTTACGAGCCGATGACCACCAATCACCAGGAGGTCGCCGAGCCGGCTTTAAACATGATGTGCATGGGAGCAACCGAAACTCATCCTAAAACCAAACTGAAAAGGCATAAAATCACAATTTGACTCAATTTCTGATAGTAATAAATGTTCAAGCAACTTACTTAAAAACTTAAAAAACACGATATTGTAATGGGACAATAATTTACGCATTACGTGGGGTCCTAGCCTCGCTTTTGAATAGACGTTACACAGCCACAAAGGAAACTATCAGGAACAAGTGACTGTGCTAAGCAAGACTGGAAAATATTTGCAGATGGTTAAGTAGGCACAGAAAAGCCCGCAGTGTGCTGATGCAGTACGCGCCGGTGAAGATTCCTGCCTTCGATGAAATCCGCTTTGCGTCTGATTTTTTTCTGGATAAATCCGGCAGGGAAAAGGAAACCATCAATGACCGGATCGCTCTGGCATGCGATCTCGATCTTGCGGTGGAGGTGTTGGAGCAGGCGATTGCTCTGGTGGAAGATAAAATCCGGCAGGAGACTGTGCGCGGCCGGATGGGACAGAAGGTCACCCCGGATCTGGTGGAGTCAGGCGGTGAAGCAGTGTGGGTATTGAGGAGGAAAAGTCCCTTTCATATAAGGAGTAATTTCTGTCATTTTAAGTTTTAATGTCACTCTTTACTTTTATTTAAAAAAACTTGTTTTTTTTTATTTAATTTCTGGACATTTATTTCTGGAATTAATGCATGTTTTGATCTTTGTTCTCCACACATAAACAATTAAAACGAGATTTTATATTTTTTTTTTTTTTTTGGCTAAATGGCTTTCTCATAGATTTATTTGGAAGATTTTTAGAGAAAAGGATAAAGGGATGAGGCCTAGTTGCCCTTCATCTTCGTCTTCATCTTCGTCTTCATCTTCATCTTCGTCCTCGTCGTCATCCTCCTCTTCCTCTTCCTCTTCTACGATGTCACGATCTTCGTCGTCGTCATCGTCATCGTCTTCTTCATCTTCTTTCTCCTCGTCATCATCATCATTATCATCTTCGTCATCTTCGTCATCTTCATCATCTTGGTGATAATCAACTGAATCATCTTCATCCCAATGTTCATGACCCATATCATTCGTTTCTAATTTACGAACTGTCCACGGATCGAAACAATAATCAGCCGAAATATATGCTTTGTCTTCTCACTTCACTTTATTGAACTTTCTGAAAATCCCCCTTGTTACTTATTTCTTAATAATCTTTTTGTTTTTGTTTTGTTTTTGTTTTTTTTACTACGTCAGCCAGTGTTGCATTGGAACGTATTTAACAAATAATAAATTCTACCGAAATATCTGCTTTGTCTTCTCACCTGACTTTATTAAACTCTCTGAAAATCCCCTTTGTTATTTATTTCTTAATAATCTTTACATTTGTCTTACTTTGTTTCTTTTTAAGCATCACGAGGTGGGGAGTATCCACCCACCGATCACTCTGAATCTTAAAAAGGGCACTAGAATCTCTTCAGTTCCAATCCAATAAGTTCCATACGAAGTTTATACGATCACCATTTCTATATTTATCTTCTCTGCCCCCAGGGCAAAACATACAACCCTTGCCCTGAGGGCTGGGGGATGGGGTGGTTTGTCATCCTCAAAGACATAATTTTCAGACCTTTTAATTACGTTGAACAAAATTAATATTTCCAAATTTTGATTAGATGTGTTTAAGAAAATGGTCCATATCAAAGACATAGTTATTAAGTTTTTCGACTATGGTGAATAAAATAGCTATCTCAGAATTTTGATCCGGTGACTTTGGGGAAACAATGACCGTGGGAGGGGGCCTAGGTACCCTCCAATTTTTTTGTCACTTAAAAAGACCACTAGAACTTTTAAATTCCGTTAGAATGAGCCCTTTCGCAACATTCTAGGACCACTGAGTCAATACAATCACCCCTGGGGAAAAAAAACAAACAAAAAAACAAATAAACACGCATCCGTGATTTGTCTTCTGGCAAAAAATGAAGTGCCATAAAAACGGAATTTTACAGTAAGATTTAAAAAGTAAATGTTACAAATTTTAGGTGTGATTTTATATTAAAAAAAGAGTATTTTAGATAAAGAGAGAATAGAGAAATGTAGATAAAGGTTAAAAAAAGAGAATGTCAGAGATTTTAGGTTAAACTTTTGGTTAAAAAAAGAATTGGATAATGAGAAAAACGGGGATTTTAGGTACTGGAGATTCAAGATCAGATCCATCATTGCATTTTTTCAGCTTTCCGCGTGACCCAGCTAACAAAAGAAAGACATCGACGACACCCTCTTCTCGACGTTCCAGTTCGCCGAGCGGGCTCGGCGTGCGAGCGTGGAGGCGATGTGCGCCGTCGGCCTGAAGATGGACCCCGAGGAGCTCATGGGCGAGCTCCGCGAGGTGGTCGCCGAGTTCAGCAGCAACTTCGATCACCACTTCGACAAGCTGCTGCTGCGGATCCCCAAGCGCCACTACAAGGGCGTCAATCCGACCGTGATCGTCGCTGCCGGCGTCGTCGCCTACCACGACACCAAGGTGCGCGAGCTCGCCCCGTTAGCGGTTCCCAATCGATTTTAGATCATGCCTTACATAGACTGGGCAAAAATCTTGATATGCACTCGTCATATCAAATATTGCTATTATAAATTTTACGTGTATTCACCTAAAGGAAGCTTTAAAGGCCATATTTCTAGGCATAATTTATACTAACTAAAAATACTGTCTAAATACAACATCAAGGCAAAACATCATTACAATGCAGTCATGTATCTTTTTTGCTCTTAAAATGTATTTAAATGGACATCATTCATGTGAAAAAATTTTCTTTTTCAAAATTCCCCAAAATCCCCCCAATGTCACCAGATCCGGTTGGGATTTAAAATAAGAGCTTTGAGACACGACATTCTTCTAAATATGAAATTTCATTGAGATCCGATCACCCGTTCGTAAGTTAAAAATACCTCATTTTTTTCTATTTTTTCAGAATTAATCCCCCCCCCAACTACCCCAAAGAGATTGGATCCGTTCCGGCTATGTCAATCATGTATCTAGGACTTGTGTTTATTTTTCAATATTTCTTCATTTAAAATGAAGTAAACGAAGACCGAAACATCCATAACCCCCCATTGCACTTCCTGGCTGAAAGGCCAAGAAACGGAGATCAGCACCGCCGGTACGGACTGTAAAGTCCAATGCCGTATCCTTTACCTTTTTTTTTTGTTTAACTGAATTCTGTTCAACTGAATAACATAGCTTAACTAAATTTTGTGTTATCCCAGTTGATTTTGATCTATGAATGTTCTTAACTTAAGCTGCAGTTCCAATAGTAGTAATAATAATTTATAAATAACCCAAAATAAAATACAAGTAAAATTGAAGCCAAATGATACAAGTAAAATCCCTCTTGTTGCCTTCTGTGCCACCCGATCCTCTGTAACTCTCAAGACATCTGATCAAAATTTGAGATATCCGTTTTGTTTAGAATAGTTGGAGGGTCTAACTATTAGTCTACTACTGTTTAGAGGCCTCCCCCAGGCCACTCAGCGTGTCCCCAGGTGGCGATAGGGGAACACCCTACAGATATGTAGGGTACCTCCATAGGAGGCACGGATTAAGGAGGGACTTCGTCTCTGGGGGTCCATAATAGAAACTGGAGCACCCTCGTCTGGGGCCATAAATGATGGTGGTTTCAATTCTTGAAGACTATAATGTCATTTAAAAAAATATCAAGCAGAATTTTGTGTCTTAAGATGGCTTCAAGTCCCTGTAAATAGTGGCATATGTTTATTGATGAATTATTGGAGGGCTAGATTTAATCTAATAGATTATATCTAAACGACTGTACTTAGATTAAATCAAGATCCCGTTTGAAAATATCCTCCTTTTTCGTATTTTCACTGACGAAATCGTACGAAAAACAAAATTGCCCCATCGGTAAATATTTAGTGGTTGGCTACTTTTTTCCCTCATCGTTTATTCCGTCCCGCTTATTGTGTGGCTCCGTTTCGCTCAACCAGAGCCAACTATGTAAGCCGAATCTGTTGAGCATTGCATGGAACGTGCAGCATTTGAACTGCACGCTCGCACCATTCGGTCGGCGTCGCCCGCCGCAGAGCCATGCGAGCGTGGCAGTGCCGTTAGCGAGCAACAAATAAAAGCATGTCATACCCCCAAAGAGTGTGCCTTAGTCAATTTGCTCCACCTCGCCTCGAGGCGGCATCCTTCGATTGCGGCCGCGTCCCATAAAATGACAACAAACATTTTTTTTCTCAACTTAGACAATGAAACTTCACGAGCTTTTCTAAAATGGCGCCACCAATGTATAATTAACTTGCATATCGCAGAAGAGTTGCGATTTTTGCCATTTTGCTTTGCGAAACAGAGAATTCGGCTCGACTAGGGCCAAAATACTATCTCGCCAATATGGAGCAGCCATTCAGTTTAAAACTACTTAAGACCAATTATACATGACCACCCTGTTAAAAAAGGGTGTGGAATGTGAGACAGGCCCGGTGAACCTCCCCTGCCAAATTTCATCGTCCTACCTTACCTGGAAGTGCCTAAAGTAGCAAAACCGCGACAGACAGACAGACCGACAGAATTTCCGATCGCTATATGTCACTTGGTAGATACCAAATGCCCTAAAAATGATGGGATATTCTAGGGTATCGTAGCATCGATGAGTTTCAGCAATCCTTGTCAACTGATTGTTTCGCCTATACAGAATGATATCTAGAGGTTAGAACTGATCACCGAGCGATTGCCACTTCGTTGATAGTTGGAGCATTGTAATCTATGCACATGACAAAAAAGACCATACTGCCTGGAAATGTGGATTCTAATATATCCGATCGATTTTAAATGGTTTGAAACTTTAAACAGAATATTTCTAACCCCCCTTCCCCATCTTGAAAAACAGCTCTACAGTGGGCGGATCAAGCTTGACAGTATGGGGTGACTGCTTTGGTGAGTTCCGTCTTTACTGATAAATTGTCAGCTGACAATGACATGGGTGCTGCGGTGACTACATAGATTGTTGATCAATTATCTGATTGACCTTTATAATCTGATTGACCTCATCTGTTCTAGTGGGAAAGACAGAAAATACTTTTGCAAAGACAATTGGATGGCAATTCAACTTTTTAAAATAATTTATGAGGATTAGCTAATAACTGCATGCTGATATTAGACATTCCCTAAGAAATAAATAGGAAACATAATTAATAAAAAAAAATTCCTGAATATATTCAGAATTTTCTTCCTATTCTCTTATCTGCCTTTGGGGTCTCTACCCAATAGACTCGCGACAACCTTTTAGAGAGGTCCAGAGACAGAAACTCATTCACACCCATTGTGGATTTTCAGCAAAAATATGCCGTCAACTTTTACTTGCATTGCAAGAGTACCCATGAGCTTACATATAAAGCCACTATAATCAGAAATGTTTCCCCTGAACAGAATGCTGGGGATTTCGGTATTTTCCCCCTGAACGGACGTGTTTTTGTGTTTATCATCATTTTTTTTCCGGGAGTGATTGTATTTATCTAGTTGTCACTTCGAAAAAGATTTAATCTTTTGTAGTTATGAAGTATAAAGGTGTCAAATATATTGGTTTTCGGTATTCAAAATTAAATTAAAAATATCGACGTAAAAAAAAAAAAACATAGATGGTGATGCTATACGCTGTGCTTGATCATCACTCTTATATTGGAAAATAGCGAGAAAATGATCAGAAATATCACTAATCAGCACCAAATTATCTAAGACATCTAGTGATGAAAAAATACTATCAATAAGAGACGCATGCATGTCAGTAACTCAGGTTGGTATACAAACTGAAGGTAGAGTTCCCGAAGAGAGCATCATCGACAGAAATTCAATAGCTGAAGCAGAATTTTGATCCAGAGGTTGAGGTTAAAATCACCCATGCGTCAAAGACGTCCATCTTTGACGTTTATAAGTCCGAAAGCTTGAAAACGTCTGCACGAGAAAAACACGGCAAGCCTATGTATCAGACAAAGGTTAAAGAAAGGATGCAAATTCAAAAAAAACTGGACTAGTTTCTTCAGTGATCAGACCACAAGCACAGCCTATTCGAGTTCATGACAAAAAAGATTTGCGACACTGTAACCAATCCTTTAGTTGTCGCGACTTCTGCTTATACTGCAAGAAGCACTATTCCAACTGACTTTGCTGAAATTCATCATAGATAAATCCGAGATCTAAACCCAGCGATAGTTAAAATACTTTCAGAAGACCTAGGTGCTGTAAATTGGGAGAGTATATTTAGGAAGAATAGCCCATCTTTGACTTAAGTTGAACACCATGCTGCTAGGTATTTATGACTTGACATACCCACTGAAAAGAACGAAAATAAGAAGAAAAGCAGCAAGGAAACCGTGGGTTGATGATGATTTTTTGTGAATGATTGATATAAGAAATGCTTTGTATGAAACACACATCAATGAACCAAATGAGCTTAGTTCTGCAGGTTTGTTCGTTTCCTTGCGGTGCTTCTAGATGAAAACCTATCTTTCAAGCGGCATATTGAGTCAATGAGATTAAAGGTTTCTCGAGGCCTTGCAATTAATGGAAAGTTGAAGCGAGTCTTTCCTTTCTCTATCCTTCGTCTATTATACTTCTCTCTTATTTACCCTTATTTATGTTACTGCTCGTCAGTGTGGATGTCTACATTTACATCTTTACATAACCTCCGACTGAAATCAGGAAAAGTTCTGCCTTGAACTGTTGAACTTCTGAAAATAAAAGATGCCCTGTGTAGGAAAATTGCATCAATTTTGATGAATATCGATCAACAGAGATCATAACACAAAATTTTTCAACATATTGAAATTAATACATATAGTGGTATTTTTAAACATCAATCAACAAAGAAAAATACCTGTTCCTTGTGACTGAAAATCCTTGTGTCGGTGGTTCGATTCCGCCCTTGGCCACCAACACATTTACAGAAGATAAGCTCGGGCGGTTTTTCATTGCTACTTAAAATGCAACGAGATTAGTCATCTCTATTTCTCCAGCACCAAGTGTGAAAGTTTGACTCTTTCCCACAATTCTACTATTTAAAACAGTTAAAAACTTTAGCGTAAAGAGCGAGGGATTGCGGAGGGGACATCTCATTTCATATACGGAGTTATTTCTGTTCGTTTTAAGTTTCATTGTCGCTCCTTACATTCAGTTAAAAAAACTTGTTTTTTTATTTAATTTCTTGAAATCTAATGAAAACACTGTTTTGAAAGAAGAAACAGAAAAATACAAAGCACATTAAAGTAAGAACTGGACAGGTCACTTGTCTCTGGGATCTTATACTGGCAGGCTCGCTTCTTCAAGATGTGAAACCAATCCTCCTCGCCGACCAAGGAAGGTCTGCGCGCTGAAGGACTGGTTCCGATGAAACGATTCCTGAGCACAACCCTCGTGCTGACGTGCGCCCTCGGTGGGACGGCGCTCGCCCAGGACGCCAAGCCCCAACCCCAGGTCCGGGAGGTCCGAGTCGTCCTCCGGGAGACCTCGGCGACGACGACCACCTACGACGGCGACGCCGACCGCGCCGAGCAGGTCGAGGTGACGACCACGCGCCTCACCTACCTGGAATTTTGCATTTTATAAAATAATTTTAGAGATTTTGAATTGAGGTTTTCTTTACAGTAACATTATTTCAGTTAAATTATTTTACAATCTGACGGAAGTGTCTAATATCTTATATCGAGTTCTTTTTTCCCGACTTTTCCTCTTCTTGTCTCCTTCCTTTTTTACTTGAAGATATGGTATTATTGGTGTTTCTTTAAAGATGGACCAGTTTGTGGATGGGTTTTGTAGGCCTTGTGAAAGTATTGTTGATATTAACAAGTACTGATGAGAAGCAAAATTGTACGTAAGGGTATGGCTGGGAAGGTAACGACGGGCAGGGGCCAAGGTGGCGTTGGGAGGACAGGGTGGGGGAGGAAGGGTTGAGTATTGAAGAGTGATGGAGACTTCAATTGTTATTATTGTTTTTCTTTTATATTTTATTTATCTATTATTATTTTTAATTCAGTTATTTATTTATTTATCTATTTTTTCATATATAAAGGCTATAGTTTATTTATTTTTGGTTTAATTATTATATATTTCATTAAATAATTGAGGTTTAAGTAAATAGTTGAGTTAAAAGGTTATATCATTTAGACCAACAAATAAGACAAGAAAAATCAGAATTATCTGAGAAAAGTTCACTCAAAGATAGATTAAAGTCTCTAATGTCTAAAAAGAGTATTATCAATTCCCAATTGTGGTCACCTTTTAGAGTTGTTAAAGCTCAGACAGACAAGGATCTTGATGTACAAAATATGCAAGAAGTATGGAATAACTGTTGGAGTCGTGAAAGTTTGAAAGAAAGCAAATTTGAAAAAATTTGGAATCTTGAAAAAACACTCGAAAATATTTCAAATAAATTAAAAAATATAAAATTCCACATTTTTTTAGATAGAAGCTTGAAACTTCTACAGTAGGATTCTTTGATACGCAGAATTTGATGGTGTGATTTTCGTTAAGATTCTTCGACTTTTAGAGGGTGTTTCCCCCTATTCTCTAAGATACGGCAAATTTTCTCAGGCTCGTAACTTTTTATGGAAAATACTAAACTTGATGAAAGTTACAAATTTAAAATCAGCATTAAAATGCAATTGTTTTGATGTAACTATTGGTATCAAAATTCCATTTTCTAGAGTTTTGGTTCTTTCCAAGATTTCCGGTTTGCCCCTCCAACTCCCCCAATGTCAAAAGTTCTGGTCGGGACTTAAAATAAGAGCTCTGAGACACGAGTTGCTTCTAAATATCAAATTTCATTAAGATCCGGTCACCCGTTCTTAAGTTAAAAATACCTCAATTTTTCTAATTTTTCCAAATTAACAATCCCCTGCTCCCTTTCCGTACCGTACTATTACCAAATATATTATAACTATTATAATTGGATCCGTACCAATTATGTCACTCTCGTATCTATAACTTGTGCTTATTGCTAAAAGAACTAAGATGAAAGAGGCTCAGTTAAACGCACACTGTATGGAGCTCCTCCAAGTATTACTTGACTAAATGACCTGAAAATTAAAAGTGAAGTTGACGCTCATTTTCCGGTTTTAAATGCCACCTAGAAAGCATTAAAAGTAGCTAGTTTTTAAGAAAGAAAGGAACATAAACCGTTTGGGTATTTATTCTAGGCTGTTAAGACTATTGCCTTGTTTGGACTGCTATCAAGTTGGAAAGTAATATCAAAAGTAGGTCTAAAAGCCATTTTATTGTGGTCTCCAAATTGCCTTATACAGGCTTGAGGCTTCAATAAGATTCTACATGATCAGCTTTTAATAAGTCCAAGGGTCGATTTTGCTCTGGAAGCAGTTTCTACAGAGTGTTTGCTGAACTTTAAAAGGTTATCTATAGTGACTCCGAGGTCTTTGCCACTGGTGCAAAGTGGAAGTGGCACGGAATGATGTCAGTTCATCAGATATAGTTTATTGGTCCTGAGGATTATTGTGGCCAAAATGTATTTGGATATATTAAAAGTCATACCTGCCCATGCATGGGTTCGCGTAAGTCGACCCCCTACGCTGCCCAGCTCGCCGCCGAAGACGCTGGCCGCAAGGCTCAGGAACATGGTGTGAAGACGCTGGAAGTCGAAGTTCAGGGCCCGGGTTCGGGTCGTGAATCGGCTCTGCGCGCACTGGCTGCCGTGGGCTTCAACATCACGTCGATCCGCGACGTGACGCCGATCGCTCACAACGGCTGCCGTCCGCCGAAGCGTCGTCGCGTCTGATCGAACTTACTTATGAGGTGGGGCCTCGCCTTGTGCGCGGGGCCCTGCCTAAAGTGAAAATTACCTGAGGAAATCTGGTGCCATCCTCTTGATGAGGTCTGCATAAAATAAAAATAAAGTAGCCCAATGTCCGATATTTCTTTTTCGATATCCAATAATGACACTAACCTCCACATCAGCCTGATAACTTCGGCAGGCCTATATATCGGTAGAGTCTTAGTTTGAACCATTGTGAATAGATTTTTTATTTCGTACAAATAGACTTAATTTTCAATAAGCGTTTACTTATTTCCTTTTTTTAAAATGTGATCTTAGCTGTTTTTTATTTTACCCCTGAATCACAAAGGCCGTAGAATAAATAGTTGAAATTACTAAAAAATACTCCAGCGTATGGAGCGTGGTATTACGAGGAGGTAAACTCCTCATATGCGTACTAATTTCTGTTCGTTTTAAGCTTTAATGACGCTCCTTACTTTTGGTTGAAAATACTTTTCATATTTATTTTTTCATTGTTTTTTTTTTAATAATGCTAGAAAATCCTGCGCCCCCTTTATTGAAATTATCTTCCCCCATGAAAAATTCCTCCATGGAAAGATCCTCCCACGTAACCCCCGGCTGGGATGAAAACGGGAATCCGCAGCCAGATACCCTGTCGCGTCTTGGACTTGACTGTAAATAACATGAGTCCACACAGCCCTCAAACGCATACCAGTTCTTACTACGCTGCAAGCGCAAACAAGCTGCCGAATTATCCGCAACTTGAGGGAGTACAAAACTGCGATGTCTGTATTATCGGTGCGGGTTTCACTGGTAATGCCACTGCAGTGGAGTTAAGTGAACGTGGCTATAAGGTAATCGTGCTCGAGGCAAACCAGGTTAGCTGGGGCGCATCGAGTGCCTTGTAAAAAAAAAAAAAAAAAATAATACATTTTGCCCAGTTCGCTCATTACGTAGGCAGTGCAATATGAAAAAAAAGATGAACTTGCGATATCTTATCTTATTTTACTAATTTTTTCAGTACTTATTATAATGTTTAAGCTTCAGTGGATTTTTCTTACTGCTTTTGCTGATGATAACTCCCTTGATACCTCAAAAATATAACATTTTCAATTTCATAATGTCTAATGCCTGAAAATTGCCACAGTTTTGGTTTTGCTCTTGGTGCAACGAAATGTTGCTCTTTCTCAGGGTTCGCTTGCCCGAACCCTTGGAAAAGAGCGAAAGCCAGGCACGAAACAAGCAAACAAACAAACACTCGCTTTCCCGCCAGCGTCTCCAAAGCACCCAGAGCACTTCAAAACGGATGTTTTTGTTGCCTGATCCTTGGAAAAGAGCACAAGCAAACAAACAACACTCGCTTCATCCCACCGGCGTCTCCAAAAGATCCCCGGAGCACTTTCAAAACTGATGCGTTTGGGCCCTACCGCTGAAAAAGAGCGAGGGCCAAGCACGCAAATGCTTTGTTTCAATAGGCAAAAGTTGGTTCTCTTTGGTTCGAACAAACGAATGATCAACTTTACTGGTCATTTTTGGAAACCAAATTTGGCATTTATCCAATATGATATCTGAAAGACATACGTTTGCAGAGCTCAAACTTACGTCAAATCCGAGTCCAGATCGCTGAATCTTGTAGCCAAAACTTGATCTTCTCTTTTCCCAAAAATCGTCTGGTTTGATTATCAAAACCTGTTTTACGCAGCTGAGTGAATCCTGAAAGAAAGAAGATCACTCTGTTTGTATTCATATAAGCTTTTAGTTACTTTTTAAGGGGTTTGCACCTTTTACATCGCTATATATATGCATTTAATGCGTATAACAGTAGATTTATATTTAAGTCCTGCCTTCCCACAACCAAATCCTTGCGTACGTGTCTGGCAAAGCAGCTGGTACAAAAAATTCAAGAAGGACGTGGTTTTATTGTTTGCGGATTACGACTTCAATTCCTCTTTTGCCATTACGTCCAATCATTGCATAAGTCAGTGAAAGTTGCGGCTTTCCTTGCGGCTTTTTGTTTTCTCATCCGTTGAATGTGTCCTAGCCATCTCTTTTTGTCATGATAGCCCTAAAAAGTGGCATTGAACAAAATTTTTCGTATAGCATACTGTTTGAAACATGTTCAGTCAGACCTGTACTCAAAACAACCCTTAGAAAATTTTTCCGGAAAACATCTAGCGAACCCCCCTCCGTCTTTGAAAAGCGCCCACGAATCAGGACCATACTTGACCTCTGTCATCGCTGTAGCTTCCAATATCCTAATCTTGGTTCGCAGACTTATCTTCCTATTTTTCCAAACTTTCTGATGGTTTTTCCTAAAGTTAAAATTTGTCGATAAAACCGCAATTTGAACCATTTGTAACCAAAAACAAATACTTCATAGATTATGTATTGGAACAAAAAATGTTTAGGAAGTTGAGGCGAGTAAGGTTTCTCATGTACAGAGTTTGTACATGTTTTTTAACATGTATGCTAAAATTATTGTTTATTTTTAAATTAATAATATTTAAAAAGTATTTATTTAAAATACTTTTAAGTATTATTTAGTTGTTAAAATTATTTTAAAATTAATTATTTTAAAATTATTTCAACTTCGCCACGTTTAACACAATTTTCACTTTCACTTAAGAACTTGGGTTTATATGCCTGGGTCCCATCATGTGTGGATCTCAGTCTAAACATAATACTGATTTCTTCTTTATTAAGCTTTTCATATAGTTCTCTTTCAAATCGAGTATTGTTTTCTATTTGCTCACGATATTCCATTTTTATCCCTCCATTCAGCTAGTTCGTCTATTTTAATGTTTCTTAATATATTTTTGATTGTGCAAATTATTTTTGATGTTATTTCTATTGTTGGTGCCCGTATCAAGCTTGTCGCACTAAAGGTTATAAAAAAATATATATGACAACGCTGACAACATAATACACACATACAAATCTATGAAAAATAACACACTATGAAAACATACATGTCACAAAACAACTAGTACAAAAAATGAAAACTACTCTCAGAACGGATCGTGATAAGACCTAGTATGGAAATCTGTAGAGGCTAAACTACTTTTGAAAGATTAGACCATGATAATCGTAACTGTTTCTGATGGAAGCGCGTTCCAAGTCTTCCACACTTGGCTAGATAAAGAGTCCCTTCTTACCTGCGACAGCCGGTAACGATAAACGCCATAGATTGCCGCTAACAGTAATAAACTGCCGAGAATTTGCACCCAGAGCCAGTTCCACCAATAGCGATCGATACGGACGTTTAGCGTTTGCGTTTCCGGGTTCCACTCGCCCTCGCTATTGGCGGCTTGCAATTCGAATACATAATTCCCGCTGGGTACGTTTGTATAATTGGCGAATCGCCGATCTTTGGCGTCTATCCAGTCCTTATCGAAGGGCGCCAGTCTGTAGCGGAAGGTAATTTCTCTCGTTTTTACCTTTTTGTGAGCTCTTAATTTTTGTTTTACTTGTTTTTGCCTTTTAAACAGGTTGTGACCGATCTATATATTTACATTTCACTTTTTGACAGACTTGATTAATTGTCAGTAAATAATAATGAATAATATACTGGTTCATAACGAATAATAATAAATAATGATTCATGAATGACAGTTTGAGAAGAATATCCAAGAGAAGTTGTTTGGGCTTTGTTCAAACATAAAGGTAAATTTTGTTTTTCGGAAAAACATTTATTTATTCGTTGATGAAATGGCTATCTCTTAGTTTTGATCACACGATTTTGAGAAAAAGGGTGGGAGAGGAGGCCTAGTTGCCCTCCAATTTTTCGGTTACTTAAGAAGGCAACTGGAATTTTTAATTTTTAACGAACGCTTTTATTAGTAAAAAATATACGTAACTTACAAATTAACATACGTAACGAACTTCTATATTCGTATATTTTTATTATGTATATGAGGGGGTTTTCCCCCTCCTTAATACCTCGCTATTTACACTAAAGCTTTAATTTTATCTCAATTCTTTAAGATTCTGAATTATCTCCTCCAACGGTGCCCAATCAATAACCCTGGTGTTTTTTTTATGAAGGCCAAGGAGGTTTACTCCACAGGTTGAAATCAGACGAGGGAACAAAAGCGATATCTCTACCTCGAGTGCTACGCTGGACAAAGCGTTTTTCCACAATCATGAAACCTGCCATGTTTTTCAAAAAACTTGATCAAGAAAGGAGTCGCTAGCCTCCGCCTTGATGATCTTTCGTTGGTCCCCCTTTGAAATCAAATGGTACCTAGGCCTAATGGTACCTGAGATATGGTTCGTCCTCCCTCCTTCCCCTTTTCTTCCACTCCCTCTCGCTCACGGCCGCCGTCCTTTGAACTCCAGTTCGGCGATCAGTGGTTGTCCCAGCTGTGGCGTGGGGACATGAGACCGTGCCCGACCGTCTCACTTCTCCGGGTGGCGGCGCTCAGCGGCAGCCTACCTTTCCTCCGGCTTGTGCTGGACAAGGTCTCGCCGTTCGAAACCGCGATGGTCACCGGCGGTCGGCTGAGCGGATCGACAGAGTGTCAGAGGAGCACCGTGCATGCCCTTCTGTGCCCCCACCAACTAGGTGTTGGGGTGGCGCGAAGCGCCACCCCAACAGCTAGTTTTTAGTAAAAGGAAAAAAAAGTTATTCCTTGCTCTTGATAAATGGATATGTTTATTTTCAACCAAGTTTCATGTTATTGAAAAAATTAACCCTCCGCTGGATTTCAAAAAACCATATGCCTATATTAAGGCTAAAAATGTATGGCTTGTGGTCTAGGGGTATGATTCTCGTTTGGGGTGCGAAAGGTCCCAGGTTCAAATTCCGGACCACACCAACTTTTGTCCTGTAGTGGAAGGCTCACTGTTCGTTTCGCAACTTTAACAGTTTTACACTTTCGTGCTATGGTACGCTGGAGAACATATAATATTGAAAACTCCATTTTGCAAACCAAAATGGGAATGAAACAATTGAATGCAGATTCCTCCTCTCTTATTTTGAATATAGAAATGGCAAAAATGTTGCCATGTGTTAAGGCTAATGCGATTGCCGAAGAAGAAGCTACGATTATCTCTAAACTTCCAATTTAATAGTAAGCCAATTTTGTCACACTCTTCTAATTTTTCTAGCTTTGTTTAAATGTCTTTATATTACCTCAGATAAAAAAGTGCAGGTACCCGCTCGATCATTCAGGGAATCGCCGGCCCCTGTAGCAGGGACGACTGGGCGTTCGCAGACATTTTCTAGGGAGGCATTGTTAGAATGAGTTTCCACGATAATCACACCGGAGTGCTGACTCGTAGCGCTGCAGTATGCGCGGCGGCGCTGCTGTTTTTGAGCGCGTGCGGCGGCCCGACCGACGACGCGTCGGATGGCGAAGGACTGCGTACCGAGATCACGGGTACCGCACATGAAAACCATCAACACCTAATGATAACCAGAAACGCATTTCCTCTAGCATTTGTTTCCTAACTTCAGGGTTGTGGAAGTTTAAATCAGGCTGACTCTGAAGGAAATTGTGCAGATAATACTGTTCTCGCCGTGCATCCCACTCCCAAGATGTACCACCAAAAACTGATTGCCAATTTGTTGGTGGCGTGCCATCTTCCTTCGCATCCGCCCAAACATACCAATCTGCTTTTGGATTGGTTTTATTTTGTCGGCTTTCAATAAACCATGGATGTTGGTCTGAGCACGACAACAGCATTCTCTTTTAACATCTCCGGTAAAAAAAGAGGAGCTGTTGTATTCGTGCCAGTAAATATGATTTCGCATTCATTCACTCTTGACAAATCATTACTGACTTGTAGGTACTCTGATATTGCTTCCATGGCAGTTGGGATATGGTTGATGGGAGCACTCAATCGATTCTGAATGTTTCTGATAAAATCCGAAGCAATAGAGCACTGCGAAATGTAGTTCAGTAAATCTTCTAAGGTGGCCATAATCTTTGGTGGATACAATTCCTTGCTACCCCCATGTAGTTGGTTTGGTGAGAGGACCAGTCTCTGCATGCTGTGATATTCTCATCACCTTGGTCCAAAACCCATTACCCTAAAGAGATCAGATTTCTGAAATTATTCAACTAACATCTACTATTTGTTGTATGATTTTCCGTTTTATAAAGTTGTGTCTAACTCCTATATCCATACCACTTTCAGGGCTTAAAAGTCTTTCGTACAAGCCTTGTGGGGATTTCGGAAATTAATATTTATATCGAAACAAGCTTAGGACTAGATCAAGCTACTTCACAAGCGTCGTTAATCCGATACAAATACAAATACAGTAGCTCAGTTGGTAAAGCGTTATGTTCCAGGTTCTAGGTTCAAGAGGTTCCAGGTTCGAACCTTGGCTTTAGCATTAATACAAAAGAAGAAAAAAAAAATAAAAAAGATAAAAACTACAAAAAAAACTAAAAAGAAAATACAAAAAAAAACTGAAAAAGCTAAAAAACTAAAAAAAACTTAAAAAGGGTAAAAAACTAAAAACTAAAAAAGTAAAAAAAAACTAAAAACACTAAAAAAGGTAAAAACTACAAAAGTTTGCAGAAATACCTTTTAACGGGGCTTAAGTTTACCTCTAATGTCGATCGTTCCCTCTTGAATTGGCTGTTATGATGAATATAACTGCATTTTGGCAAGCTTCGTAGAATTCTTGCCTGGGGCCAAAAATCTATTGTTTCTACCCATTTCTGTTCATGATTTTAGCTGAGTTTATCATTCGGATTTTCTCACTTGGGATTGATGTAGAAAAATGGTATTAGATGTGCCTCTTAAACTTTCAAAGTCTCATTGCTAAAGAAATTAGATTTTATCCTCTCCATTTCACACAGAGCCAACCAAGGTTCCATATATAACACAAAGGAATATACCAAGCAACATGGAAGGTGAGAATAATTACAGTTATTGCTTACCGCAAAAATTCGCACAAAAGCAATGAATGAGCCAGAGCATGATCATGGCTCAAAATCCGATTTTCTTTTCGAATTGCTTCATGCAGGAGTAGTTGATCTTGTGAGTACTATTCCTTAATAATCGCCTGATCTTCTGGTAAGAGGTCATGATGAAATATGGCATAAAGACAGTGAGCATAATATACAGAGGAACATGACTACATACCTGAGAAACATAATGGAGAAATATAACTACATACCTGATGAACATAATTACATACCGGAGGAACATGCCGGAGGAGCATAACTAGATACCCGAGGAACATACCTACATACCTGAGGAACATAACTACATACCTGAGGAAGCCTCGACCCTGGAACAGCAGGAAAATCATGATGCTCATTATGATAGCCAACGTTGAAGGTAATCCAGTTTAACGGACCATAATAGGAATACGTTTCAAAGCCCTTCTTAAACATGTAATGCGTAAACAGTGGTCAAAGTTTGTAACTTTCAGCCCCTCCCCCGAGGACTGTGGGGGAGTAAGTCATCCCCAAAGACATGGTTATTGTGGTTTTCGACTATGCTGAACAAAATGGCTATCTGAGAATTTTGATCTGGTGAATTTGGGGAAAAATGAGCGTCGGAAGGGGGCTAGGTGCCCTCCAATTTTTTGGTCACTTAAAAAGGGCTCTAGAACTTTTCATTTCCGTTAAAATGAGCCCTCTTGCATCATTCTAGGACCACTTGGTTGATACGATGACCCCCATTTACTACGTTTATTCATTTGAGGTTTGATAAAATCATGAGCATTTGTGTATATAGTTACATATTAGCCATCATGGAGGAGGGATGGAGGATCTTTGCGTTGGTGATGTGACCATATCAGAAGCATAAGAGGCTTTACATTTATGCCTTAAATTCTCCCTGAGTTAGCATGTGAATCGTAAGGCATCAAATCTGTCTATAGCTTAGACTTAGCCCCTTTTTGGCCTGAGTCAGAACTGAAGCTTTAATTTCTTTTTAACGGTGAGGCCTATGCTGATCATTGCTGGGAAGGGAAGCAGGGAGAAACAAACATTGAGAAAGAATTTCAGCTTTTAAGTGTGTATGTAGTGCCAAACTCGAAGTATATTTGCAGAAAGTGCTTTGGCCTAATCAAACGTCGAGCAGGAAACAGCAAGAAATTGGAAAATATCATAAAACACCTATCAGTTATATACTAAACGTGCGTTGTTCGACGAAGCTCTAACCGAAGCCACAACATAAAACGATTTTATTCAGCGAAGGGACTTCAGAAGAACCGAGGAACTTGACAAGTACTCCTGTAGTCGTCCTTGCTGTTGGTGTCGTTCTTCGGGAAGGAGTCGTATTAGTTGCATTTGTGTTGGTGGTTCTGCTACCAGGACTACCGCGAGTAGTAGCAGCTGTAGCATTACTGCTCCTACTCGGACTTCCGCGATTAACTCTGCTGGGACTATTCTGGGATTGCATCGTCGTAGTGGTGGCACGGTACAGCGTGTTGTATGGATGGAACGGCGGTGGTGCGAAGTTTCGCCTGTATTAGTTGAAATGAAACAGATGTACAGATACGGTCGACTCTTCAAGGTGAGGACTCACGTGCCTCTCTTTCGACAAGCCCGATCCCTTTGTCTCGCACCACTTGGGCCCTCAGGAAGGGTAAAGAGTGCTTTCCGGACCCCACCAAAATGTTGCTGTGGCAGCAACTACTACTGTTTTTGTAATCTGACTACCACTAGGCATGGATTTGGCCCATAACCGGAACGGATCTGCTCTCTTTGGGGGAGTTGGGGGGAGGATTAATTCTGAAAAATTAGAAAAAAATGAGGTATTTTTAACTTACGAAAGAGTGATCGGATCTTAATGAAATCCCGATTGAGCTTTTGTAAGAATTTGACAAGCTTCATGCTCTTGTTTCTCTATAAAAGATAACCTTTGAAGAAAAGTAGCTCAAGTAGCAAAACACTTAACCCGACAACCAAAACATCGACGTCGGTGTGAACGAGAGGAACAAGGCCTCGTCAAATTTCAGGTTCACCATTATCTTCCTGCTGTCTTCGCTTCTTATTGTTGCTGTTGCTGTTGCCCTCTCACCTCTCTCCGTGCGCGCTCGTCGGTTTCTGTGGTGGCTGGCGGATAGCGGATCTGCATAGGGTTATCTTTATCTTACCTGTCAGTTCCCAATTTGACTCGGTTTTCCTTTTTGGTCAGCTAAAAGTTCATAAAATATACCAAGAAAAGCCTCTCCAATGCTCAAAATTTTTTAGGCCTGGTCACTCAACTAAGCACTGTTCTTCATCTGAACTAGGGTGCCCTAATTGCCTTGGTAAACACTCCTTGTCTACCGAAAGTATGTGTACTGAAGTTTCTAAATGTACATATTGTGATGGTAGTCATCAATCAACATAGCACAATTTATGTCTTAAATATGTATATAAATGAAGTAGATGAACTAATTAAGAAAAAAATTGACTCAGATAACTTCACGGATACACTTTCCTTGTGACACGTGGAATCGAACCTGCGAAACTTCACTTTGAAGTGAACGCCAATATATTGATTAAGCAGAAAGATGCTGCGATAGAAAATATCCTAAGATCTGTACAGTTGATAAAAGAGGATTTAAATAAACTTAAGGAAAAAATCGAGGAATTAATAGAGAAAAAAATCGACTCAGATGTCTTCACGGATAAAGAGATAAATAAAGATATCCAAAACGAGGAGAAATTACTCCGTATATGAAAGGGACTTTTCCTCTTCAACGGCCCGCTCTTTCCGCTAAGGTTTCTTCTGTTTTAAAAAGTACGAGTTAAGAGAAAGGGTCAAACTTTAGCTTAAAGAGCTAGGCATTGATTAGGAAAAGTCCCTTTCATATACGGAGTAATTTCTGTTCGTTTTAAGTTTTAATGTCGCTCCTCACTTACCGTTACAAAAACTTTTTTATATTTAATTGTAAATAAGGTGTGTGGCAGAACATTACTGCTAGCTAAAATGGAAATGCATAAATGCATTTAAATGATTTTGAGATTAACATCATGACCGCTGATATTAACACTATTTTGATGTACTGCACCACTGGACCACTGCTTAACCACTGCTAGTTATAATTAATCGATATTCAAAGTAAACATACAAACATAGTTAACATACCGGTACATGGATAATTAGGATAATACTGATAATCAGTGAAATTATTAAAACCTCCTCCTCATTCTCGTTTAATTCTCTTTCACATTCACAGCCTCGTCCAAGTCTCTTGCCCCGTGAGTTCACAATATATAATAAAAGCTATATTTAACATTTTTGAAAGACGAAATTTTCAAAAGTTTCGGGAAAAAATACAAAATATAAGATTTTTCAATAAAAACTTCACTTGACGGAATAAATGTAATTGCATTTTTCAAATCAGCAAAAAAAACTGTATTAAGGTCATGTACAGTACTATTTTTGCATCAAGCAGTTCGTGGTTAACGAACCTGGTTAACTGTAGTAAGGAGCGACCCGGCTCAATAGTAACCAAAACTCTAAAACATTGAATTTTGATATCAATAGCTACATCAAAAGTTACGGGCCTGAGAAAATTTGCCTTATTTTAGAAAACGGGGGAAAACACCCCCTAAAAGTCATAGAATCTTAACGAAAATCACACCATCAGATTCAGTGTATCAGAGAACCCTACTCCTGAAGTTTCAAGCTCCCATCTACAAAAGTGAGGAATTTGTATTTTTTGCCAGAAGTCAGATCCCGGATGCGTGTTTATTTGTTTGTTTGTTTGTTGTTTTTTTTTGTTTTATTTCCCAGGGGTGATCGTATCGACCCAGTGGTCCTAGAATGTCGTCTACCCTAGTAATGCCAAAAAAGGTCAAGATGTATATTATCCATATCATGATCTGAAACCACTACCAAAGGCAAGGTCATACAGTAAATGTTTAGTTTCGTTCCAAGTGCTCTAAAGTGTATATTACTGCATATAGCAAGCTTTTGACAATTGCCTATTGTTTCTTTATCACTTCTGAGAAATGATTTGATCAGCTCTGTTGTTAATATTGATATTCAGTCATCTATAAAAGTATTAGTTACAAGGGTTGAGATGGATAATCAGCCTACTCTTTCATTTGAGCGCACGCTGGCCGAGGCCGGCGGCCATGCCACCTGCTTCGTCGCCGGTCAGGAGCAGCCCTTCCAGCCGCTGGCGGCCCCGCTGCTGCGCTACCAGCGCCAGCTCAAGAACCAGCTCGACCCCCAGGGCATCTTCAACCCTGGCCGCATGTACGCCGAGGTATAAGACGTGCAGACAAACCTGAGTGAACAAGCCAAGCGTCTGCCGCGCGCCGAAGAGGCCGAGCGCATCCTGCGTTCCTGCGTGCACTGCGGCTTCTGCAATGCCACCTGCCCGACCGAACGCCTTGCGGTCAAACAGGTTCGCCTCGGCCATGAGATTGGCCAGCTTCCACCAGTCGATGGTCGAGAGTTCGTCGCTTAGTCTGTAGTCGTTCTGCATGGTCCGGTTCCCCGCTTGTTTGGGTTTGTTGCCGGTCCCGCGCACGAAAAAACCGCCGTGCGAGGTGCCGGCGGTCCGCTGATCTTCTGCGCTGTGATGGATGCTAGGCCATCGCCCTCGCGCACACGGAACCGCCCTCGATCGCGCGTCGCGCGACGAGTTTCCACATGCAATTCATGGGATGCGCCTCGACCGTCTGTGCATCCAGCCCCGCGCCCTGCTGCACGCGCGCCACCGCGCCCGAATCGTCAAGCAGCGCGATCAGATGCCCCTTGCGCCAGAAATTGTCGGCGATCGAGCCGGCGCGCGGGATTTTCCACAGGCTGTAGAGCCGCACCGGCCCCTGTGCGCTTTCACGGGTCACGATCCGCAAGGCGCCGACCCCCGGCCCCGCGATCGCGGTCATGTCGGGATGCTGCGCGATCCGGTCCTCCAGCGCGTAGCCCTCATGGCCGAATTTAAGTGAATAACTCTATTTATCTGGTTAGCGTAATTAGTAGAGACAATGGACAGAGTAAAGTTGTAAAAAGTAAAAGAAAAGTATAAAAGGTAGAAAAAAAGGATATATCGAACTGAATTGTGACAAAGATCAAATGTGACTTTCAGTTGAAACTGAATTGTAATCAAACTGAATTGTGACGAAGATCAAATGCAGCTTTCAGTTGAAAATGAATTACAATCGAAATGAAATATGACAAAGATCAAATGTATCTTTCAGTTGAGACAAAATTTTGATCGAACCCAAACAATTGCGACAACACCAATACGGGCAGCTAAAGCAAAGGCCATTGCTAAATTGTCTGAAGTAATCAAAATCCAAACACGTGTCAAAGATGAAAACGAAGAGCAAAGACAAGGGCGGTTAGAAGATATGCGAAAACCGCAAATAGTGTGTCAAAAATGAAAAGCAAAAACACACGCGGTTAGAAGAAAAGCAATGGCGTGTCAAAAACAAGAATGAAGAGCAAAGACACACGCAGTTAGACGACATGTGATACCGAGCATGTGAGCGAATCAAAAATCCTGAAAACTGCCAAATTTACTTTTGTTGAGAAGTGTTTTGGGTTGAACTTGGTCAACTGGTAACTATTTCTCAAAAGATATTTTGTCCAACATTATAAATTTTCTCAGGGCTGTAAGAAAAGAGTGGTTAAATCCCGCTCTCTATGGTTATTAAATAAAATAAAAAAGTTTTTTAACTGAAAGTAAGGAGTGACATTAAAACTTAAAGCGAACAGAAATTACTCCGCATATGAAAGGGGCTGTTCCCTCCTCAACGCCCGGCTCTTTACGCTAAAGCTTGATAAAAATAGCACATTTTTCGTCAATTAGGAATTGAATGAATTACGAGACATTCCAGAAGCCGACCGTGGACAGTCATTAACAAGCAATATTTTGTTCAGTTTCAATAGACCCTAAACAGGCACGTACATTAGGTCTTATTTAAACGGGACTGTCAATGGGATTGAAAAAACGGTACTAACGTAGTATACCGACCAGACTCAAGAAGCGAAGTTTGGTTAATCCTAATGAAATAAACACGATAAAAATATAATAGTTTAGTAATAAAATTAAGAAAACTACAATTAATCTTAGATTAAATGAAGCCTTGTGATATTCGATAAATATTATACAGTCAGAATATTCAAAAGCAATCAAAAAATTGATTGATTTTTTTCGGAATAGAAAGAGTTTAGTATAAAACAATGGTATAAAATTTAAATATAGTATATGTTAATACATTATTGTTTTAAAGAATAGTCAGAACAATTTTTAATTGTTTTTTCTAAGATTCTCTTACTAAAAATATAATATAAGAAGTTTTATAATTGAATTAATTAAGATTGAAAAAGAATTATTATTATCTGAGAGAAAATTAACCTGTTCGAAACAAAAAGGCGTATATCATCGCTTTTTTTCTTTAAGAGAGTGAATAAGATTCTTTTAGGATCTTTATTTACTAGTTTCATTACTAAAAACCTGTTTACTTCACTGAAATCAGGAGAGTTCCTCTTTATCCCTTACCAGTCATCATTTGGACAAAAGAAGTTTATATACCTCTAGCTGAAAATAAATATAACATGATTTTAGGCATTATATGAAATTGAAGCCGCATTTTCCCCAACAGACCGTAGTTATTACAGAGTATGCCCACACAAGTTGTCAAGCAAACGCATCAGATATGCTTCAGGAAATATTGATGGTATGTATTAAGCTGAAACTTTCAGCGAATGTTGAAGGGGATGTTGGAGAAACCAAAGGTGTTATGTTCATACTGCTGCTATAATGATACATACTGCTGCTACTGCTACTGCTGCTACGGTAGTAATACTACTATTGCTACTACGCAAGCTAAGGGTATTAAGCTGAAGCTTTTAAGGAATATTTAAGTGGATGTTAAACTTAATAAAGAAAAACTATGAGCATGGGTCTTTCTATGTTCCTAGGATGAAAGACTAAGAGACCATCTAGCTTGACCAGGTAGAGGGAGACCACCCAGCCCCCAAACTTAAAACGGCATAAAATTTGTGTTCAATCATGACTTTAGTGATCTGATGCTGCATTAGCTAGACTTTTCTTTACCTTTCTATTTTAAAAATAATATTGTATTTCTCCCATTATCCAAGTTTTTTTCAACTGGTAGTTATATGCCATAAAATATCTAACTCCTCCATTTTCTTGTTGAAAGTTATCTGTGTAAGTTTTTCTGCTCGTTTAAATGATCGTTGTTTAGGGTTTGAAACCGAAGTCTTCCCGTCTGCAGAACACATCATTCCCCTGGCAATCCATGCCTATGAAAAAGGCAACACCGTTTCTGCCGAACAAGCCACGCCTGTTTATTTGAGGAATAAAGTGACTGGCTAATTTCAGGGTTTAAAGTCAAGAAAAGCAGGAGTAAGATTAAAAAATAGATTCACTCTTCAAAATAATAAAAGGACTCATAAATGAAAAAATTACTCGCCCTCTCACTTCCCCTATTCTTTCTTACAAGGTGCACGAACTTGACAACTGAATGTCAGAGTGTGACTAAATTTGACAACAGATATATAGTATTGATTATTTTGTGTGTTGACAACAAGCTTGGCAGAGTTCAACAGAGCCAGTATTATTTAGCGGATAAGAACTGTTGATGCAATCACTGTCATTGGAGGCCGAGATCCGTGTCGTCCCAGACTGTCGTTAGAAGAGGCAAAAATTTCAAAGAAAAAGAGCACTCTCACTTCTATAGATTCATTAAATCTATGAAAAAAGTGCACAAAAAGTAAAAATACGTTCAGAAATTAAATAAAAAAACAAGTTTTATTTTAACTGAAAGTAAGGATCGACATTAAGACTTAAAACACATAGAAATTACTCAGTATATGAAAGGGGTTGTTCCCCCCTCAACGCCCCGCTCTTTTACACTAAATATTTTTACTGTTTTAAAAAGTAGAGTTGATAGAAAGAGTCAAACTTTAGCGTAAAGAGTGGGGCGTTGAGGAGGGAACAGCCCATTTCGTATACGGAGTAATTTCTGTTCGCTTGAAGTTTTAATGTCGCTCCTTACTTTCATTTAAAGTGATCCAACATAGATTTTTCTTACTGATTTTTATATTTATTTTGTAGGTGCTTGGGTCACAATATAAGCTTATGTACTTATGTGATTGATATTAGCCTGCTTGCTGCTTACCTGCTTGGTGCATAATAGAAAACTCCACATTGCTATCTCAGAAAGGGTTTAGGTTAGGAAAATGAAACTTTCAGGGATGGGTCTAAAGGATAAAGTATGTCCTGGGAAGGTATTTTGAAGCAACTACCTCTACTCCTTCTCCTTCTAGAGGGCTCTGACCTTATTCTGGAAAAAGGATATCATTCAGGTGGTGGATCCTATGTTCTTAGTCGAGAGTCATTACGGCGTTTTTATCAAGCACATCACGAGTCTCCATCAAAATGTCAAAGAGATGGTGGTAGTGAAGATATTGAAGTGGCGAGATGTCTTCGGACAAAAGGTGTATATCCAGGAAAATCGTTGGACAAACAAAACCGTGAGCTATTTCATCCACTGACATTTAACGATCATTTTCATGGAAAGTTTCCACATTGGCTCACATTTTATGCGGAGAATCATCTACAAATATTTAACTTGGAATAGACGCACCTCTGACTGAGGCTTCTCTTAAGATAGACCATAACTGTCAACTCTATCTAAATCTATTTAAGCAGAGTGAGAGACTAGAGCTCTATATAACTTATTCATTTTCCAATGATTCCCTACAATTCTCAATTTTTCTTCTAACTTAATCCCCCTCCATTTTATTCATGGGTATGTACAGAGAGGCCAATCCACGAAATAATAGAAAAGGAGCAAGAATTTTTTCTTTGGATTTGTTGCGAAGATGCGAAAGAAAAGTATTACGTCAGTCGACACACAAACATGACGTCAGTCAACACACAAACAAACAACTTATTTTTATATATATAACTAGTTGTTGGGGTGGCACTTCGCGCCACCCCAACACCTAGTTGGTGGGGGCGCTTCGAGCCCCCCAAATCCCCCCGCGCGCGCGTAAGTCGTTACGCGCCATATTAGTTACACGCCATTGTAGTTGTGTCCCTGTGTCCCACCTGTGAAAATAGATAGATATATATATATTTTTAACTACGTAAAACTTGCGAATATACAACATTCTTGGCTCACGGTCAACGACACCGATGATCTTGACAGTGGTGCCAACCCGCAAATCGCCCTGACCGTGATGGTTCAGGACGACGGTGAAGACAACCTGACCGACACCGCGACGATCACGATCGACGTGTTGGACGTCAACGATCCGCCGGTCGCTGAAGACCAATCACTGGCGGTGGCCGAAAACGCAGCAGAGGGTGCCCTGGTTGGTGATCCTGTCGTTGCTTCGGATCCGAACGGCGACACCCTCACCTTCACTTTGGTGGGTCCTGGCGACACGACCACCTTTGGTCCCCAGATCCGATTCGAATTGAAAATGGACTATATGAGACATAAGATCCTTCTAGAAATCAAGTTTCATTAAGATCCGATCACCCATTTGTAAGATAAAGATACCTCAATTTTCAGGTTTTCCAAGAATTCCGGTTTCCCCCTCCAACTCCTCCCAATGTCACTGGATCTGGTCGGGATTTTAAATAAGAGATCTGAGACACGATATCCTTCCAAACATCAAATTTAATTAAGATCCCATCATCCGTTCGTAAGTTAAAAATACTTCATTTTTTCTATTGGTCAATGAAGATATAAAACCAAGGGAAAATAAATAAAGGATTTATGTTTAACTAAGCAAATATTATAAACTAATTCAATGCAGTAAGGAAGCTCTGGGGTGCAAAATGGAGACAGATTGGATCTCTCCTCCTTCCCTAAGCATTCCTTGATAGCATAAAGAAACTTTTTTTGGCCGTTTTTTTACTATTTGTTCCCCATCGCCATATCCTTATCCTTGAATTATTATCTCAAAAAAAGAATAAACAACAACATACTTGTCACATCTACTTAAACATAATTGATTAGGTAACGAAAGATTGAGCCATAAATTAAAAAAAAGTCCAGAAATTAAACAAAAAAAACAAGTTTTTTTAAATGAAAGTGAGAAGCGACATTAAAACTTAAAACGAACAAAATTACTCCGTATATGAAAGGGCGTTTCCTCCTCAACGCCCCATTCTTTACGCTAATATTTTTTACTGTTTTAAAATGTAAAGTTAAGAGAAAGAGTCGTACTTTAGCGTAAAGAGCGGGGCGTTGAGGAGGAAAAGCCCCTTTCATATACGGGGTCATTTTTGTTCCCCAAGTCTGAACATCAAAAGGTCAATCATCAACCATTCCCGCGAGCTCAGTGAGGATATACAATTTCGTGGTGATGCATCCAAGACAGAGAGAAACAGGAGAAAGGCCTTAGTTGAAGAGCTGAAAAGAAAAACAAGCTCAGGTGAGCCTAATCTCATGATCTTCAACAGCCAAATCATTCCAAAAGACGAGGCTATTCATCGCGGTTGGGAAGCCCCACCCTGGGCCCCTCCAAACCAATCCCTGATGGAAACCTAGTTAAGTCATCGCCTCTTCATGTTGTGTTTATTTGTTTTTTTTTTTGTATTTTTCCAGGGATGATCGTATCGACCCAGTGGTCCTAGAATGCCGCGAGAGGGCTCATTTTAACGGAAATTAATAGTTCCAGTGCCCTTTTTACATCATTATAGATCATACATCATTAGTTTAATGATGTATTAGTTTTTGTGACCAAAAAATTGGAGGGCACCTAGGCCCCTTCCCACCCTCATTTTTTCCCCACAGTCATCGGATCAAAACTCTGAGATAGCCATTTTATTCACCATAGTCGAAAAACCTAATGGGTTATTTGATACGCTGAATCTGACGGTGTGATTTTTGTTAAGATTGTATGACTTTTAGGGGGTGTTTCCCCCTATTGTCTAAAATGAGGCAAATTGTCTCAGGCTCGTAACTTTTGATGGGTAAGACTCATCTTGATGAAACTCATGCATTTAAAATCAACATTAAAATGCGATTCTTTTGATGTAACTATTGATATTAAAATTGAAAATTTTTAGAGTTTCGGTTATTATTGAGCCGGGTCGCTCCTTACTACAGTTAGTTACCACGAACTGTTTGACGATAAAGCAGGTTCAGTATTGAACTTACTTAGATGGGTAAGTCCACGAACAATTAAGGAGACTTTTGTTACCCCAACAGACTATAAATATCCTTTCTTACAAGAGGATTGATTGAGATTTTATAAAGTATTCAAAAGCCGGCACTATTTCAAGTGCCGGCTTTTTTTTGCTGAAAATTAAAAGGTTAATTACTGAATGTCAATGACCTGAGATGGTTTCTTGTTTTAATGTTAAGCGAATGTTAACTTAAAGTTTATTTATTGTAAAACAAATGCTATATTTGTTTCCCGTTTTTCAAAAACCAGGCAAATTTTAATTGTTTTGTAGTTTTGACAGGTAAAATTAAACTTAGTTGATCTTATATATTTGGAATTAGCAAAATAATTTGATTATTTTGATATATTCATTGACCTAAAAATTCCATGATTTTAGAGTTTCGTTCAATAATGAGCCAAGTCGTTCCTTACTTACATTTCGTTATCATGAACTGTTTGGTTTACCTACAGGCTTACGAAATTACAGGTTTACTTTTGAATATGTAGGCTTTATGGTGGAAGGAGTGGGTGAAGAATAGCATATATTGAATACGTAAACTAACCATTGCTCTATTTAATATATGCTATGCTTTACCCCCAGCCCCCCTAATACGCAAATATATAGCCCAAATTTGTTTGCATAAACCAAACCAAAATAGAAACTAAATACTTAAATAAAATATAGCTGCAATTTATTTTGCAGTCAAATTAAAGCTAATTGTGTGGTGTAAATAAGTTGATTTACCAGTTTCTTTTGTCATGCTCGCATCATTCGCGATCGAAATTGTATAGTGTCTATTATATAACCAAAAAACTCAAACAAGACCATGGCCAGTAGAGAGAAAAGACTAAAATAAGGCAGACATTTCACCTGCATCCAAACTAGGCATTTGGATACATTACATGATGAATGAAAGAACTTACATTTGTCAATGAATAAGTAAACATGTCACTTGATGCCTTTTTTATGCTATTTATAAACATAATAATTGCTTCTACTTTCAATTCAAATTTAAGCACTTTTTAACCTAACCTTATTATAAATAATTTTAGCACTGAGAAAATGTAGTATTATTTTGTTGGTAACAGGGGAAAATAACCAAAAGTCTTAGATACATGATTGACATAACTGGAACGGATCCGCTCTCTTTGGGGTAGTTAGGGGGGAGGGGTTAATTCTGAAATATTAGAAAAAATGAGGTATTTTAACTTACGAACGGGTGATCGGATCTCAATGAAATTTGATATTTATAAGGATGTCGTGTCTCAGAGCTCTTATTTTAAATTCTGACTGGATCTGGTGACATTGGGGGCGGGGAGTAGGGAAGGGGAAACCTAAAACTTGGAAAACACTTAGAGTGGAGGGGTCGTTGATGGCATGCGATTGGCGGTTCGGGCTCGATTAATTGCCCTGGCTGCCATCGTTATCCTACTGCCTATCGTTAATCCTGATTTATCAACCATATACTACATGGCTTTTGCCATCCTTTTCGCCATTAACGGTTGGGCCCAGCTGAAAGTTGCAACGGTTGAAAGAAGCAGGCTTGAAGTATTGTTGCTAGCTGGCGACCTCATGCTCCTCACCTTGATTGTCATTGTCCCCAACCCGTTCGCGGGCATTGATCAACCACTTGAGATGCAATTTCGCTTTGGCAAAATATTCAAAATTCTATATTTTTGTAGATAGGAGCTTGAAACTTCTACAGTAGGGTTCTTTGGTACGCTGAATGTGATGGTGTGATTTTCCTTAAGATTTTATGACTTTTAAAGGTTGTTTTCCCCTATTTCCTAAAATAAGGCAAATTTCCTCAGGCTCGTACCTTTTGAATGGCAAGCTTAAACTTGATGAAACTGACATATTTAAAATCGGCATTAAAATGCGAATCTTTTGATGTAGCTATTGGTATCAAAATTCCTTTTTTTAGTTTTGGTGAACTTCTATATTCATATATTTTTATTGCGTATATAAGGGGGTTCAACCCTCGTCGATACCTCGCTCTTTACACCAAAGCTTAGATTTTGTCCCAATTCCTTAAGGCCTCTGAATCACAGAGGCCGTAAAATAAATAGTTGAAATTATTAAAAATACTATAGCGTAAAGAGTGAGGTATAACGAGGAGGTAAACCCCTTATATGTGTAATAATTTTTGTTTGTTTTAAGTTTTAATGCTGCTCCTTACTTTCAGTAGAAAAAAACTATTCATATTTATTTTCTATGATCCCCGCTTTCTAGTCCCGGGCGAAGCTCCGGGAACGCTACGCGACAACTACCGGTTCGGCTGGCGTTACTTTCCGCCAGCACTGTCGCGATCGCCGCAGGGTTTCGTCGTGGAGGAGGAGAAGACGCCCGATCAGTGGCGCGTGGTGGTCTTCGGTGGGTCCGCTGCCATGGGAGATCCGGCCGCCGACTTCGGACTAGCAAGAATGTTGCAGGTGCTGCTCGAGGACCGCCTTCCTGATCGGCCCGTCGAAGTCGTCAATGCCGCCATGACCGAAGTTGTGAAGCTGAAAACTATTTTGTTGTACTTCATTCAAGCAGAAGATCTATTTTGCAAGCTTTCACTTTTATAACACACATATTTTTGAAGATCATCAGAGGTAAGGGCCCTCTAGAGGAAGAAGGAGTGGAGGTATGTACTTCAAAATACCTTCCCGGGACATACTTTAGCCTGTACACCCATCCCTGAAAGTTTCATTTTCCTAACCTAACCCCTTTCTGTGATAGCAAGAAGTCAATCAACTAGAATTTTACTGAGAAAACACATCGCCATCTATCCGGCGTCGTCGGTCACGGTGAGCTTGAAGTAAAGGGAGTTGCCGTTTGCAATATTGGGAACGGTGAAGGTGGCTGTTGCGGTATCGGCGTCTGTCAGTGTCACCGTCGGTGTGGTGAGTACGGTGCCACTCGAATCCACCTGCTCCCACAGGTAGGACACGATGCCGCTGCCATCCTCACCGTCGGTCGTTCCCGTGCTGAACAGCCGCGCATCGGTGGCACCGGCCTCTTTAGGACCGTTATTGCTGACGGAGACAGTTGGCCGGGTGTCGTCATAGAGATACAATATTTTTTTGAAAGGCTTTTTACGAGTAAGAAGTTTCTAAAACAAAAGTAAAGAACTAAAAATCTAAGATGAGCAAAATAAAGTCAAATAATTTTCCAAGCGAAAAACTACCATAATAATAAATAAATAAAATGAATCCCAAAACAAACAGAATTATAATAGATAAACAAGCTAAACTCAAAAAGGGTAGAAAATACCACCTAGAGGAGCAGGATTAATGTCTCCTGTGCCTTCTTAAGACCAGAACGTAATTTGTACTTTACGGTGAACAAAGTTACCACTGGAGCCAAATTGGTTTAACCATCAAATACACAGGAAACAAATAATAGATACACCAACTAGCAAAAGTGGTAAACCCCTCATTGCCGAAGATGACTATGAGCTAACAGCCGTTTCTTGCCCAAAGTGAACTGATTCTTTCTTATAAGTCCCTCTCCCGTGATACGCATCAAGTTCACCGGAAACAAATAAATGGGTACACCAACTAACATAGTTGCAAACCCCTCATCACTGAAGTTGACTGTAGCCTAACAGCAGATTATTACTTAAAAGTCCCTTTATGGCTTAGGTGTACAAATAGTTGGTAGTAACGAAAAAGCTATGTACAAAAATGTGGAATTTTGCTTTTTTGCCGGAAGAAAGATCACGGATGCGTTTTTTTGCTTTCTCCAGGGATACTCTTAGCGAACAAGTAATTTCAGAAGATCGGGAGAGGGTTCATTTGATTGAAAATCAAAAGTTCTAGTGCCCTTTTTAAGTGACCAAAAATATTGGAGGGCAAATAGCCCCCTCCCACACTCATTTTTCCCCGAAGTCGCCCGATAAAAATTTTGAGATCACTTGGTAAATACGAAGTGCCATAAAAACGGGACAATCGCAAATGGAGCGGGAAACCGTTAAAAGAAACATTTAAGAGAAGTAAGAATATCGCGAAACGGAACAAAGCTACTATCGTACTCATTTGTTATCAATCCTCATTTGTCGAAAATAGACAAGTTCACGAGGACTATATAAAATATAGCTACAATGTAGCTCCCCACTGAGCCGAAGCTTTTTTCTCCACATAAAAACAGCATAAACCGGTTATTGTCTGATTTAATAGATCAAAATTCTCGAGTTGTCCTTGGCTCTTGAACAATGTTATTTACAATGAAGTGTTCATTTGCCTTCCGTTACCGACGCTTTTGACCAATTAGGGTGAATCAAAGGTTTATCACACATTTAACGTGAAATATGAGAAACATTCTGCTACCCAAAATTGCCCAAATTCTTATTGGAACCCTTTTTATTAAAAGTAGAATTTTTAATTTTACTAAACTTTTAAGACATGCGTGGTTACGGACGTTTCAACATAATCAATTCAAATTTCTCCCATTTCATTTTAAATGTCCTTGGCTCTGTTAACTCAAATCAAGGACTCATTGGCAAAAAAAAAGGTAAGAAAAACCCAATTCAAGCTAGATGCTAACTCATTGAACTCTGAATCAATACTGAGTACCTTACTGAGCAGGGTTGCCACCCAGTGAAAAAATAACTCAGATTCTTGAAAAAATCACTAAACTAGCACATAAATCACTAGATTATTGAACGGAAATCACCAAATTCACTCAAGGACGTTTTTATCGTCTTTGGTATCTAGTTAAATGTGTTCCAATTTCTAGCATCTGATGCAAAACCTCCGTCCCGGTCTGTAATTTCGTCAGTCGACAAACATGACGTCAGTCGACACACAAACACGACGTCACTCGACATACAGACACACAGAAAACTTATTTATATATATATATATAGATTTCAAACATTAATAGAGCCTTATAAAAATAAAAAGACCCGAAATTGGTAAAATATTAACTTTTTTTTAACCATCTCTAACTCATATACGATTATCACAATTAACAAGAACCCGAATCGCCGAATTTTGGAGAGCACATAATGACTTCAAATGTGTTTGAAAAGTAGATGTTAATTCGTAAGGTGCGTATGTTTATTACTAACAAAAACGTTCGTACAAAAAATTAAAAAATCTAGTTGCATTTTTAAGTAACCAAAAATTGGAGGGCAGCTAGGCCTCCTCTCCCCTCCCTTTTTTATCCAAATCATCCGATCAAAACTAAGAGAAAGCCATTTAGCAAAACAAAATTAATATTCAAATTTCAGTTTAATTATTCATGTACGGTGAGCCAAAATCAAAACATGCATTAATTCAAAACGTTCAGGCCTGTAAAGGCCTGTAAATGCAGCTTCCAATCCAGAACTGGCAAAAGGCGAAAATGTTCGACAAAAAAAAAGATAGTTGGTCCTGATAAGCGATATATTTTCCCCCTTTGTTACCCTTGCCTTCGTAACGCTATTACGAATCCTTCATATCTGAAGAAGAGTCCTTTCACCTGGGGCACTGAAACATCTGAAGCTCTGAAATTGCTACATCTAGTTCCTTTTGTAAGCAATATATTAAAGAATGATAGTAAAGAACTCATAGCTGGATCTAGTAAAGAACGATAGTAAAGAACGAATCCCTCATATGATATCAATTTATATGACAACAAAACTAGTTTACCATTAATCTAAATAGGGCTAGTACTAATTGGGCTAGCACAATATAATATTTGGTTGTTATTTTAGATAAAAAGATATTAGTTTAAACATGTTGATCTAGTTTGTTTTTAAAATTATATGGAAATCTGACCAGATTGACCATCCACCCCCCTCCCTCCTGAAACATTTTCGATGAGAGCACTTCTTGAGAAGGCAATTATGACTTTTGATGCATTGTTATTGCATTGTAGTGTATCAGATTAACGACGAAAAAACTTCAGCGTAAAGAGTGGGGTGTTGATGAGGAAGCATCTCCTTTTATATACGAAGTAATTTCGGTTCGTTTTAAGTTTTAATGTCGCTCCTTACTTTCCGTTAAAAAAACTTTTTTTTAAATTTAATTTCTGAACGTTTTTGAATCAATGCATGTTTTGATTTTGGCTCTCCTCAGATGAATAATTAAAACGAAATTTGCATATTTGTTTGTTTTTTGTTTTGTTAAATGGCTTTCTCATAGTTTTGATCGAATGATTTTGAGAAAAAAAGGAGTGGATTATCTGAAGACTCGCGTGCAGTTTGGTCAGGTGATTGGCACGTTCCAGGCACTGCAACACCGCATGGCGAAAATGTTTACCGACATTCAGCTAACGCGCCCGTGTCTCCAGGCAGCGCTTTATGCACTGGACCAAAACGATCCTGAAGCGCCGGCGGCTGTATCTCTGGCAAAAGCGAAGGTCAACCAGCTTGTGCACAGCGTGAGCCGCGAAATGATCCAGCTTCACGGCGGTATCGGCATGACCGACGCCCACGATGCAGGGTTTTACCTGAAGCGGTGAAATTTGTTGTGAAGGTTCTAGTAAATTCTTCTAGACTGTTTACGTCTCATGTGGGTGTGAAACAAGGACATACTTTATCTCCCAAGCTTTTCTTCTTGTTTGTTAATGATTTAGATTGTTTTATGAAAAGTAATGGAGCTCCTTATGTGTCATTGGATTGGTTTAGGCTATATATATGTTATTCGAGGATGACATAGCTCTAGTGGTGGGTAGTAGGGATAATATCGAGAAGCAATTAGATATAATAAAAATTATCTAAAAAAAAAGGATTTAGAGAATTTTGTGAAATGCTTATTTTCCCCATGGTTCATTGGGATTTCTGGCAAAAGTAGGACATTTATTAAGAATCTAGATACATGTGCGAAGCCTTTTTTGAGGGATTTTAAAGCATGCAATTATCCGGTCAGGTCAGTGCCCAATTATTAACCCATTTTCTGTCGCATTTGTACCCTCTTTGAAGTAATTAGAAATTGTACTGTTATTTTTTTTTTTTTTTGTAAAGAGAGTTTGATTTCCACAGCAAAATAGAATTGTCCTTGATATTAGGGCGTTTATCCGCATGCTTTGAAAATGTCCCGCTTTTCAAGAAGTAATCTTTTTAGACCATAATCTTTCATGGTGTTACCAAAGATAAAACACTGTCAGTGAAAGCAATAAGTTTCCCTTTGGCATCCGTGCTACTAACTACCATAAGGGATTAATATGCACAAAAGCAAGACAAATAAACAAAGATTCCTGCAATTCTTTGTTGGTAAATAAGTTGTCTTACGCCTGTAAACAAAAGACGAATTACCGCTATATAATGAGTACCGTTATTTGATATTGCAAAACCTTCAACCCCCGCTCTTTACGCTAAAGTTTGACTCTTTCTCTTAACTACATTTTAAAACAGTAAAAAACTTTGCGTAAAGAGCGGGGCGTTGAGAAAGAAAAGCCCCTTTTATATACGGAGTAATTTCTGTTCGTTTTAAGTTTTAATGTCGCTCCTTACTTTCTTTTTTTTAATTTAATTTCTGAACGTTTTTGAATCAATGCATGTATTGATTTTGGCTCTCCGCAGAGGAATAATTAAAACGAAATCTGCATATTTATTATTTTTTTTTTTGGCTAAATGGCTTTCTATAGCACCGAGCGTGAGGAGTTTGAATATCGAGCACGATATAAAATTCTCGACTCATTACAAGGTGTCGCTGGGGTTTCACATTTAAGTGAGGATGTCTCTAAATCGACAGCGAAGTTTACACAGTCAGACCGTGATAACACGGCCATTTTCGCCGGGGCGTTTTACGATGACAGCAAGTGGCTTGCGAACATAGCTGTGCGCTCTGATGACTACGACTATCATGGTCGTGCTAATACTTATACAACTAGCTTTGGTGTGAAGGCACACAAGAATGTTGGTATTTCCTATTTCACAACATTTGCTCAGTTTAATTTTTTTCTTCATGTTTAGGTTTTTTTCTCAATAATCTATCACTTACAAATTAGATTTTTTTTTTTTAAAAACCTTTGAAAGTGGACTGGATATGAATAGACCCTCTACATCAGCAAATAGATAAGAAAAAAGGAAAAAAGCAAATAGCTACACATTAAATATAATTTTCAGAATGAAAAAAAAGAAGTTATTGAAAAAGAAAATTGGACTTGGTGCTTTTCATAATAAGATTTGTAATATAACTAGGTTGTATGTATTTTTGTGTTGAGGGTTTGCATATGACGTGTGAAAAATAAAGAAGAAAAAGTGAACTGAAACTAAAAATGTAGAAACTGGGAATTGCATAAATATTTCAATATATTTTGACAATAGATTAAAGTAATTAGAAAACCTTATACAGATACTTATAATTTTGAGGTTTATTAAAAATTGTTGAGTTTTAGCATGCTTGGCACGTGAAGAATTTTTTAACTGTCAATGTTAGAATGAACACTGACAAATTGAAAAACATTGAAAAAGATGGAATGCTGACGACGCTGAAGTGGTAGGTTGTGAAAGGGGGGTCAAAATTTCCAGAAAAAATTATCACATTGAAAAAACATTTAAGAGTGGAAATTTTACAATTCTCTTGCTCAAGAGTTGGCCAGGAAACTTAATTGCTTGTAATCTCCGTGGCAATACTCAAACTGGAACTTCGATAACACTAACAGTTGCCACCTTCTATTACGAGGCCGAGAATGCATGATTGACTAAGAATGATAAGGTGCGAACTGTCATATGTTTAATTACCGTAACCTCTCAAAATATTGCTAGCTCAGATCATGAACAATGTGAAAAGATAATCCGGTTAGTTTATATGTTGTAACCTTGAAAACTGGTTCAGTACTGAACCAGTTTATTTTTAACCGCTAAGGGAACAAAAGTGGAGTATAAACAAAGGAGGCATAGAAAAAGGTAAAATGGCATAGAAAATGAGTAAAAAGGCTTTTTTTTTATGTCCAGGGAAAGGATCTTGGTTCACAATTTGGCTCACGTTTTCTTCTTTTTTTCGCAAGTCGTCTTTCTTTTCGAAGCGGTTGGCGGTATTTGAAAAAACTTGTTTTTTTTCAATTTATAACAAGGCATGACGATACATTATAACAAAGGCATGACGATGGAGTATCAAAAAGAAGAAAAAAGAAAAGGAAAGACACATTCAAAAATAGGAACAAATAAATACGAAATAAAAACACGAACAAACTAGACTTTTCAAAAAGTTAAACCACTCCAAGGGTGGCAAACCTCTTTTGGCGACAAGTTTACATATAAATTATCCAGCCTTACGATCGGGTCGAGAACTCCTTAATATTGTTATATGGTGTTACGAAACCAAAAACTAGAGGTGTGAGAAAGAGTCAAACTTGAGCGTAGAAAACGAGGCGTCGAGGAGGGGACAACCCTTTTCATATGCAGAATAATTTCTGTTCGTTTTAAGTTTTAACGTCGCTTCTTACTTGCGATTAAAACAATTTTTTTTTATATTTAATTTCTGATCGTTTTTGAATTAATGCATGTTTTGATTTTGGCTCACCGCATATGAATAATTAAAACAAAATTTGCATATTAATTCTTTTTGGCTAAAAGGCTTTCTCATAGTTTTGATCGGACAATTCTTTGTTGGTGGTGATTGCTAATCGAACAAACCCTGTGTCCCCGTCATCATTTATATATCCCTCTGTGCTCCCAGCGTCCCCGTTGTAGTTGTGTCCCTGTGTCCTGGTCGTCATTTATATTCCCTGTGTCCCGGTATCCCAGTCTGTAATTTCTCTTTGAGTATCTCGGTCGTCATTTATATTCCCTCTGTCCCGGTCGTCATTTGTGTCCTGGTCTGTAATTTCTCTTTGAATGTTTTTTCTTTTTAGTTTTTTACCCTTTTTTCAGTTTTCTTTTTCTTTATTCCGTATATTAAAAGGGTTGTTCCCTCCTCAACACCCCGCTCTTTACGCTAAAGTTTGACTCTTTGTTACAACTCTAATTTTTAAAAGAATAAAAAAAAACTTTATCGTAAAGAGCGAGGTGTTGAGGAGGGGACAGCCCCTTTAATATACGAAATAATTTATGTTCGTTTTAAGTTTTAATGTCGCTCCTTACTTGCAGTTAAAAAAAAGCTTGTTTTTTTATATTTAATTTTTGAACGTTTTTGAATTAATGGATGTTTTGATTTTCGCTCACCGGTTATATAGCTGTATACAGCTATGTACATTATACAGCTAATGTAAAAGAAGACATTTTCTGAAAATGAAGAAGCAGTAATCGCCACGTCTTCAGTATTGACAGTCCAATAGGAAGTCCCAGATAAACAGTGCCATGCGCAAGTTCAACAATAGAATCACCAAGTTTAACACATTATAATACTGTTATTAAATGCTGTCAGAATATATATATATTTCGGAGGTTCGAGAAATGTTGTCACAGCGCCATTTATTTTGAATTTTGTTTCTAACTGAGCGGATTTGATCCGCAGAAATGGTGGCGACAACCTGAAGTTCAACAGGCACGTCTTGCCTTCACCCGCCAATGCGCCCATTTCGAGCCGGACTGGCCGACCCGGTGGGAAAACGAATTCATGCAGTGGATAAAATAACGAATGAACACATCCGTCAGAACCCGTTTTTTTGTCACAGTGGGTGCCAACCTGTTTCGGGGATTGCTCAGTTTCGTCACCGGAATGTTGCTGGCACGGTGGCTGGGCCCTGAGTCCTACGGCAACATGGCATTTCTGCTGGGGACTTTCCTCAGATCGCCGCCGCGGTCGCCGAGGCGGAGGCGCGCTTCGGTCGGATCGACGTGCTCGTCAACAACGCCGGCTATGGCTACGTCGGCGCCGTCGAGGAGGGGGTCGACGCCGACGTGCGCCGGATGTTCGACACGAACTTCTTCGGTGCCGTCGATCTGATCAAGGCGGTCCTGCCGGGCATGCGTGCGCGCCGTGACGGCTACATCGTGAACGTCTCGTCGGTGACGGGCTTCGTCTCCAACCCGGGCACGGTCTACTACAGCGCCTCGAAGTTCGCGCTTTTGAGCTTCTTAATTTGCCCTGTAAAATATGTTTGTGTCAGCTTCTGATAGGATTACTTTATTCCTTGAGAAAATGAAAAATAAACAATTTTGCACCCTCCAACTAAATTCATAGGATCTCATCTACAAAAATACGAAAAAAGTAAGAAACTTAGAAGAACTAGATTTTTGGGGATTTAAGACGGAAAGACAGGGATTGAAAATAGCAGTGCCAATCACAGTGTAGCGTCTGGCAGCGCCTTTAAAAAAGTAAAAACTTTCTAAGGCAGTCGGATATTTGGTTTAGTCTTACCGGTCAAAAGTTACGAGCCTGAGAAAATGTGTCTTATTTTAGAAAATAGGGGAAAATACCCCACTAAAAGTCATAGCATCTTAACAAAAATGACACCATCAGATTCAGTGTATCAGAGAACATTACTGTAGAAGTTTCAAGCTCCTATCATAAAAAATGTGGAATTTTGTATTTTTTGCCAGAAGAAAGATCACGGATGCATGTTTATTTGTTTTTTTTGTTGTTTTTTTTCCCAGGGGTGATCGTATCGACCCTGTTGTCCTAGAATGCCGAAAAGTTAAGAACAGAGAAAATGCAACTCACACCACGAAGTTCATCCTTTTTTGAGAAGACAACTTTTTCTCATTTCGCCTTGTTTTCTCTCCTGTCACCAAAACCAATACTAGACGACTATCATAAAAACTTTTGTCTTCCGAGGAAACCGAAGGCACCATCGTAAAAAGGTGTGGAATCAGGTCTTTCACCACTCGTCCCTATCATCGAAGAATCAAATCATCGCGCAACAAACAAGAAACAGGAAGCCCAAAGCCAGGAAGCCAAACGGAAGGTGCTATATTTTTGTGTTTAACTTTCTTGGGATTTGCATCCGTTTGGTCTCACAAATTATACCCCAATATAGTATACTTTACAAATAACCTACTTATCTATGAGGCATTCTGAGCCTTCATCCTTTCCCTCTCGAATTAGTAAAATTTGTTCGAAATTTGTTCTAATTCTTTAAGAACGACCCCTGAATCACATAGGCCATTTAATTAGAATAAATAGCTCCTTTGAAAGTACTAAAAAAAAAACTTAATCATAAGAGCTAGGATTGACGAGGGGGCGACTTCCCAATTGATTTTGTATTTATTTAAGAAAATGCCTTATATAGCATCGTTCTTAAAACGCATTGTCCAGTTTCTTAACCCTTTCCATTCTTAGACTGTTACCCAGCAATTGTTGAAAGGTGCCCTTATTTTAGAAAATCAGGAGAAAGCCCCTTAGAAGTCTTAAAATCTTAACGAAAATCAAACCATCAAATTCAGCGTATCAGAGAACTCTACTGTAGAAGTTTTGAGCTCCTATCTACAAAAATGTAGAATTTTGTATTTTTCGCCAGAAGACAGATCACGGTAACAACAAGTAATTTTCTGAATGTTGAATGTACAAATAAATAAATAGCTATTAAAGTGAATGTCAGAACAAAACTTAGCTTAAGACTAAAAAATTAAGTGTACTGTGAATGTGATAGATGGCCTTGTTCAAATTTTTATTCTCAAATACTATATTTCTCATGTATTTCTTTTTTTTACTATTTACAATATTCAAAGTATCGACAGTAGATTTGCTCCAGAAGCAAATTGTCATGAATGATAATTAATTATTTGTAAATTAATAATTACTTGTCATAAATTGCATGTCTAGCTTTGTTTAAGGAGGACTATGCCCAGGCTGAAGAAACCATAGAAAAAACTAGTGATATTACAAAATTTGAGAAAAAGGTCAGAGAGGCCTCAAAATCGCTAAAAGATGATGAGGAGATCTACAGGGTCAGAAGAATGACAGAAAATATCAGAAGGATTTCTGAATATGCCAGTGATATTGCAGAAATTGTACTGAATATGAACATAGAAAAAGCAATCAAGAAATGATATTCTAACAGTTAGAATCTTTAACTCGAATTATAGTAAAAACACAACTACAATGGCGCATAACGACTTGCACGCGCGGGGGGAGGCTTGGGGGGGCATGCGAAGCACCCCCACCAACCAGGTGTTGGGGTGCCGCGAAGCGCCACCCCAACAGCTAGTAGGTTATAAGAGTGGAATTGGATCCAGGTTGTCAAAGAGCATAAATAGAATCTTTTGGGAGTTATATTAAGTTTTATTTTTCAGGTCAACTTCAGAAGCTATAAAATTAAATTAAAAATATTGTTTGTTTCAAGATTAAAAATTATTGAAAAGGTTGTCCAACATGTGGGGGGTTGAGAAGAGGGAGATATGTTGGGGGAACTTTCCTTGGAGGAATTTGTTGTGGGGGGAGAAAATTTTCATGAAGGGAGCACAGGATTTTCTAACATTATAAAAAAAAAACAATGAAAAAATAAATATGAAAAAGTTTTTTCAACTGAAAGTAAGGAGAAGCATTAAAATTACAAACAAACAGAAATTATTGCGCATATGATGGGCTCACCTCCTCCTATTACCCTGCTCTTTACGCTAAATTATTTTTAGTAATTTCAACTATTTGTTCTATGCATTTCTGTTTATTTCCAGCTTTTTCAACCATCTACCTTTTATCAACTGATTTCTAGCCATCTAACTTTTTTCAACTGCTTCTTCAACCATCTGCTTTTCCATCCATATCTAGTGTAAATTTGAAGATCTAGGCGGAGCAACTGCCCCCTTATCCTCCCCTCGTATGCCCATGTTCGCAATGTTAACAGATTGTAAGCTTAAACTAGTGAAAACATGAAAACTTTTTAAAACACGATTAGCCTTCAAAATCAAACTACATAAACACCGACTAAAAAAATGTGACTATGCTGAACAAAATGACTATCTCAAAATTTGGATCTGTTCACTTTGGGAAAGAAATGAGCGTGGGAGGGGGACTAGGTGCCATCCAATTTTTTGTCACTTAAAAAGGGCACTAGAACTTTTTATTTCCGTTATAATGAGCCCTCTTGCGACATTCTAGGACTACTTGGTCGATACGATCACCCCTGGAAAAAAAACAAACAAACAAACAAACAAACAAATAAACACGCACTCGTGATCGGTCTTCTGGCAAAAAATACTAAGTTCCACATTTCTGTAGAAAATTTCCATGAAGGAGGCGCAGGATTTTCTAGCATTATTTAAAAAAAAAACAATGAAAAAATAAATGTGAAAAAGTTTTTTCAACCGAAAATAAGGAGCAGCATTAAAATTAAAACGAACAGAAAATTTTACGCATATAAGGGGTTCACCTCCTCCTAAGACCTCACTCTTAACGCTAAAGTATTTTTAGAAATTTCAACTATTTATTCTACGACCTTTGTGATTCAGGGGTCATTCTTAAGGAATCAGGACATTTAAGCTTTAGTGTAAAGAGCGATTCTTCGAGCCCGGCCGGATCATCGCCGCCAACGCCGGCGTCCTCGTGACCCGCGTCCTCTACCGCAAACAGACCGCCGGCAAGCGGTTCGTGATCGTCGACCAGGCCATGAACGACCTCTCGCGCCCGGCGCTCTACGGCGCCTACCACGCCGTGTTGCCTGTCCGGGAGGGTACGCCGTCGGTCCGCGCGGACGTCGTCGGCCCCGTTTGCGAGACCGGCGACTTTCTCGCCCGCGACCGCGACGTCCCCGACGCCGCCCCCGGCGAGCTGCTTGTTGCCACTTTCAGGTCTGTTGTCTCCATAATCACCGGCGCTGATAAATCTTCCACAGGCGGTTCACCAGAAGGTTCCGCGGAAAGTAAGTGCTTGGTATATTCATGTTGTGCGTTTAGAAAAATATCTTCGCAATTACCTTGCTCGACAATCTCACCTTGGTTCATAACAGAAATTCGATCCGCCATTTTGCGAACAATCCCAAGATCATGAGTGATAAGCAGCAACGCCATGTTAAATTCTTTTTGCAACTCAGTGAGAAGCTCTAGAATTTGCGCTTGAATGGTGTAAAACGCGTTGCGTGAAAACTTCGCGAGCAGGCCGCCCCGTATGTCTACATACGGGACGCCATCGCGTACAACCACGGGATGATCCGTATCCAGCAGACAATGGTCCCCCACATTTGTGGTGACGATGCACTGTTGGTCCATGCCCTGCCCTTCCACAGCAAAGTCGACGACAACAAACGGTGCGTCTGCCACCTCGATGGCAAGCTTCTCGTGTGGTGTTACCAGGTAGTGTTGTCCATCATCCAGGCGCAGTATCGTGGCGAATAAATCGACCAGAGCACAAATCCAAAATAGTTCTAACAGAACTATTTTGGCTGCTCTAAAATACACAACAGAGAGAGGCTCTAAAATTGAAAATACTTGTTACGAAACACAAACATTAGTGTGGTGCTACGCTAAATAAACCCATATGAACCTAGCTTGAAACACGTTAGTCTAATGTAACCTAGCAGCGGTTGGATTATATGAAAAATATTTTAAATTTCTGCATAGGATTTTTGTATTCTATAAGAATTATTTCTTTTTTTATAAGACCTATTTCGGATGTTTTTGAATTTTTGCCAGTCTTCCTCCCCTTAGAGAAATTTCGGTTGGGAGAATAGGCTGATTCGGCCGACGCCCTGAGGGCGATCAGGATATGTTTGAGCCGGTTTTTAGAGGGGTCGGCGCAAAATATGAAAGAGCGCTTACGTACGGCTGAGGTGCTGAACCGGCTGCGTCCGTGACGGCTGCTCGGCCGGCGTGTTGAAGCGAACCGACATCTCGCGATGAAGCGTCATGATCGTGTTGCTCGCGGTGCGCTCGCACAGAAACGGCAGAATGGCGTGAATGAACGCGGCTATTAAGACGCCTGTCAGCGAGCTGGAGTCTTGCTGCCCAATTAAGGGACCCTGCAAGGGGAACTTAGTGAATCAAAAGTCTTCGACTTGCTGACGAGCAACAAGGTGCCACAGGGGGGAAAACGGGGGTTGATCACTCCGCAAAGTATCCAGGTCAGGAAGCTGACCCGGCGACGGCACGCGGGCCATCGCCAACTCTAATTGCGACTTTGCTCCTTCCATCCCACCTACGCCCCAGACTGGCCCCAACAATTACAAGCATCACGAGTTCGTGCGAGAGATGGTTCTGGGCCGCAGTGAAACCGGTGTTCCCGAAGACGATGTCGGCGTCGCCGTCGCCGTCGACGTCGCCCATAGCGACGGCTTGGGTGTAGTCGCTGTCCGCGGGCATGCGCGTTGCGGTGGCATCGGTGTAGGTGCCGGTGCCGTCGTTGAGCAAGAGTCGGTTCTGGCCGATGTTCGCGAGGACGAGGTCGAGGTCGAGGTCCCCGTCGACGTCGTCCAGTAGCGCGGCGAGGGTGGCGAGGCGGCCGGCCGGCATCTGGCTTGGCGTCGCGTGGGCGTATCCGATCGTCTGTTTTTTGCCGGTGTCGCAACCGAACTCGAAGGCGTTGCGTGGGTGGATCATGTGCAGGCGATTTCCGACCTCCTGAGTGAGTACAGGATCGCCGCAACGCGGTTGCTGGCGGGCGTGTTCGGTGTCATGACCATTGTTTTCATGGTCATGTTCGGGGTGCGTCGGGGTGCCGGCATCGTCCTGGTGCCCGGGCTGGCGATTTTTGTCGCTGTGGGGGTGTTCGGCCTGTCCGGCCAACCCTTCAGTCTGTTCAATCTGCTCGGCCTGGGAAACAAGGCAGTATCAATGAAGGCAATTCACAGCATTTACAAAACGGGATATGGCCATGCACATGAGAAAGTGTACCGAAACAGGCTCAAGTCGAAGATTATAAACGAATTTGGAAATCAGCTCAAGTTCCTGCGCATAGATGGCCAAACTCCAGAGATTATAGTAAGCACTGAAGGCCTTGATTCAACGACCGTAATAAAGGACAAAAGTGTTATCCTGAAAAAGGCAGCTGAGTACTTGCGCCAAGATATTTTAGACTATGCAGCCAAGATAAAAAGGTTTTTTACCTTTTTTTTGTTTTTTAAGTTGTTTCTTCTTTTAATATTTCCTTTTTATAGTTTTTTTCTTTTTTAGTTTACTTTCTTTTTTTTCTTAATGTATTATTTTTTTGCAAAAGAGCTTATTCAAAAGATTTAGTCTTTAGAAAAGAAATTCGAGAGAACAATAAATAATTCGTAAATTTTTTTGTGGTTACTTATTAATTCAAATCCTATAATTATGCACTAGAATTATATAAATTATATTTATACTAGCTGTTGGGGTGGCGCTTCGCGCCACCTTGAGATCCCCGCAGCCGCACTACTATGACGCACTCATGAACAGCGATACCATCGAAAATTGGTATGTTGAAATTCACGAAATTTGGATATTTTGAGCCACAAACTCTTTGGCTAGATTTCGGGCAACTTGCAGCGACACCTGTTTCCGGAGAATGAAATGAACAAGCATGTCGACGTGCAGACGCTACCGAGTGTCTGTCCTTTGGATTGTCCCGACACCTGCAGCTTGAGTGTCAGTGTCCGCGGCGCGGAATTGGTCGAGGTCAAAGGATCTCATGCCGTGCATGAACTTGCGAGGTGAGGCTGGCAAACAGAAAGAAGAAAAGGCAGGCCACAATTTTCATACTTGATCTTTCCAGCAAAGATGAACAATAAATATTACAAAAAATAGAGTATTTATCAATCAACAAATTATTACAATAGTAATTCTTCTTTTACCAACTTCATAAAGTTTGACGATACGATAACTGGCTACTTGCAAATAACTTAGCAAAGGAACGCTGAACACGCTTATGGAAAGACAAATGAGTAAGGAACACGAGCCTTGCCTTGATTGCGGTGGAGGATAAAATGGACACATATGGATACGGCAACTATTTCGGTAGCTATACCGGAAACTCAGTTGGCTTTGGAGACTATAACTCAGACATCCAGAGACTTAAGCAAATGGTTGATAGCGGAAGCTCAACCCGCCTAGCTGCTATTTCCCGCCTAGCAGGCAACCTTGCTGACCAAACAGGGGATAGCCGCCTTAAGGATGATCTCACTGTTATTGCTATGGAGGCTGATGATTTTGACAGCTACTCTCACAGTAACCCTTGGCAACGTTGGCAAGGCTTCCTTTTCAAGTAAATAAACAAATCTATCATCTCAACCACTAATAAAGGGACTATATCAACCATTTACTAACAGTGAGCTATTGTGCTTGAAACAGAATAACAGTTATGCTATGTTAAATTAAATTAAAGAGAAGTGAAGTAAAAACTTTAAACAAGTCTCCAAGCATGTTGAATACTGCTTGATCAAGCAAAAGCCTTTAATGAAGTACAACATCAACATCTTCTCCTAAAAACAGAAGCATATAGGGTGCATGAGGATATAGTTGCCTGAATTGAAGCCTTTCCTGCTTTCTTTTCGTTATATCTGTACTGATCCCGCAAACCCCATAAATATTCCCATGCGAGTTTTTTAAAGGAAACTTAATAGAAATATAGGTGTGAGGTCCTTCATCCCATTGGATCACTTCTTCAAATTCCAAGGGCTTTCCGGCGATGATTGCCTTGCGGTCATTTCTGATAAACGTTTCCGCCAATTCTTTAGGGAAAACATCGAAATCGGTTTTCCCGGCAATTTGATTCTTTTTTAAATGAATGAGCTGTTCAAACTGGGAATTGATCTGCAAATGGGATCAACGGTGGATTCTCATCGCAGCGGTCAAAGCGTTTGGGACAACGAGGGGCAAAGCGGCAGCCCGGAGGTAAGGCCAACAAACTGGGTGGCTGTCCAGAGATAAATTCTGGTTCCTGTTCCTGCTGCAATTTGGGTACGCTGGCCATTAGTTTATCCGAATAGGGATGGAGCGGCGCATTGAAAAAGCGCGCGGCGTCGCTCAACTCGACGATCTGCCCTGCGTACATAATGGCCACCCGATCCGCCAATTCGCTGGAGGTGCCGATATCGTGGGTCTCCTTGGTGAAAGTTACAATATTGGTGCTAGAAATGAGAAAACTAACCTAGACCTAGCAACAAAAATATGTCAACTTCTAGATAACATAAAACCTAAAGCAACTGGAAGCTATTTAGATCAAATAACTTTTGTCCAGGACCGTGCGGGTCATGATTTTAGATATGCTATAGATTATAGCAAAATTTCAAATAATTTATCATGGAATCCCCAATATTCATTTGAACAAGCTATAGAAAATACGATAAGTTGGTATATAGATAATTACTCAAAATAAGTTTTGAAGCCTCGATCGCTTGCTTTACATGCGAAGCTTCCCCCTTGTGAAAATATCCTAACAAATGTTTCAATTCATGCGGCGGCCGCATGGCTATTTTATTGCCCGTGCGAATTTGCTCGCCGCCAATATACATAGGAATATCCGCTTCCACTTTTTTAAGAGCGGCTAAGGCCGCTTTCAATTCTTTGCGTTCAGCGGAACCTGGCGCATAAGATAGAACAGGTTCATTCTTAACTGGTGGTAGTTTAAAAAAAGCGTTAGCCATATAGAAACGGTTTCTTTCGATGCTGTTCTTCACGGTCGTCGGTGGAAGCGTCGCCTTTCTGGTCGGCGCGTTCATCTTCATTCAGATCGTGCGGCTGTTCATGTTCATCTCCAAGCCGAACGAGCTGCTCGTCTTCTCGGGCCGCACGCACAAGCTGAAGGACGGCACCAAGGTGGGCTACCGCACGGTGTCGTCTGCCTGGGGCAAGGGCCGCGCCTTCCGCATGCCGTTCCTCGAGGACGTCAAGCGGATGGACCTCTCGGTCTTCGAGGTCGAGGTCCACTGCCGCAACGGCTTCTCCCAACAGTAACGCCGCCGATCGTTGAAATGCGCGACACCTCGCGTTTGGGCGGCGATCGTACAGCATCCCTCATCAAACTGGGCCTTTCCGAAGTCGAGCGTAACGGTATCGAAGCGGCGGTACGCGGCCAGATTCGGGCTCTCGCATCACGCAATGCGGACGAGGCCTTTAATTACCTCACCCCAGTCATTCAGGACTTCTTTTCCGGTCCCGACGCTTTCGTGGCGACGTTGACGCGGCAAGTTCCGCCGGTCATGTATGCCCGCGGTTTTGCACTTGTGTAGATTAGAATATATTCTTGACTAAAAATTGCGAATTTAATATGTATGGCCCTTAAAAGCATAGCCAAATGCTTAAAGAAGTAATTATTTTTCAAGGAGTGAGAGGGGCTGTGTTGTTTTTACATTTTTCGTTTACTTCCGTTTAACGATGGGGAGGAAGGGTAAATTTTGCTCCCTTTTAGCGAAATTTGTTTATGCTGAGAAATGGAAACCATATCAAAACATAGAATAAATTTGAGAAATCGAATAAACATTTTACCTTGGCTAAGTAAACTCACTCTATTGCATTTTCAAATGTAAGCACTTTTTGACCTAACCTAACCCACCCAATCCTAACCTAACTATAAATAATTTTGGCACTGAGAAAATGTAGTAGGCTATTATTTTGTTGAAAACAACCTAGAAAACATAGTAATATTTTGTCAAATACAACCAATAACTCATACTTTAATTGAAAATTTGTCATTTGTAAGAGCTCAAAAAGGGCTTAAATTTGAATTTGTAATAGAAGTGATTATTATATTTGTAAAGAGCATAAAAAAGGCATCAATTTGTATGTTGTAAAATTGAGCCGGCAGAGAGAAAGTAGGACATTAGAAGAATTTTGTATAGGAATTCTGGCAAATTCCCCCTGTGTAAAAATTTCCCTGAAAAACTAGCCCTTTGGAAGCTTCCCTCCCCATGGAAAATTCTCCTCGTGGAAAATCCCCCTAGCAGAAAACTCCCTCCCCCACCCAAAGAATGTATGCATACTTCCCATCAACAAATACTAGACGTAAAAAATAGGCAAATTTGTAACTTATACCTTTCCCTATGGGCTGTGGGGGGTTAGATTACCTCCTTTCTCTTTTTATTTGCGTATCTTGTACTGACATGCACATCAGTGGTGATAACATTTCCCGATACGATATGTATGTACTAGTGCTTTTTGTGATGCTAAATTCAAATTTCGCAACCATGCTGTGAAATTTTTTTTTAAATTCAATTCTATTTTATTCTCAAACTGAACCAATGGAATCGTTACAGCTGAAAACCCTGTCTAGGAGGCTTACAGTCCCCCATCTTGCCTAACAAGGAAAATCACTTTTTCACACGGGATGTGTCTCTCCTTATTTTTCTGTCCCGGTAACAATAGTGGGAACTTCGTCTTCAGGAGATTAGAAAGTAGATACGTTGGCAAAAGCAATAACTTTAAAGTAATTTTCAGTAACTTCGGTGGTTACAACATGAACATCGTGTTCTATATGCATTTGTTTAGTTTCAGCTGTAGTTATAGAGTTGTTTAATTAATTAGTTTAGTATGTTTCTACTTAATATTTATACACTTAGTATAAGTTTTCAGTAGCGATTCTAACAGCAGCATTATCTTCTTATCCTTATAAACTGAGTCTGATAGCTTCTTTGCCACCCTGACGCTGGCCTGGACTTACCACACTGGCGACCGTCAGCGCTTCACCATCGAATGCAACCCCATCATCGTCGACGGCGTGATGTATGTCACCTCCCCGGCAGCCAGCGCCCGCGCCCTCGATGCCGCCACGGGCACGCTGATCTGGTCATTTTCGCCCTGGGACGACCCTGATGTGCGCCGCGATGGGCAGCGGGTTAACCGAGGCGTCACCTATTGGGCCGATGGCGAAGACCGCCGCATCCTCTACCCCTCTGGCACCCGCCTCTACGCCCTGAGTCCTTTCGTATGCTCTACTAATGTAGGCAGTGTACAATGGCAGGCCCCTATCATGGAAACAACGTGCAATGGCTTTCGTTTCTTCTGCACAACGCCCTACAGGCTTTTCCACATATGCGACCTTCCCTGCAGCCGCTACTTTGCGACAGATGTCTAAATGGGACCCAGGTCTTGTTGCAACATACACAGCATCAAGACCATCATGTGCTAAGAAGTCATCCATAGTATCATATCCGACACATTTTCCTCCCGGGACCATCCGTTTTGCCCATTCTGCTGTACCAGAGCGTTTCCAGGATACGGTTCGAAACGTAAAGATTCAGGTCATCGTCTCAGACCCGAACCCCTTCGCCTTCTACTCTTACCCAGAGAAAAAGTCGATCGTTGTTCCGGCTAGCTCTGTGCGATTCTTGAACGATCTTGCGATCGCTGTAGCTTGGCTCGAGATAAACGGCTACACGCTGGACAGTGTGTTCGAGTACTGCGCTGGGCTGCGCAACGCGCCCCTTCCCAAAGGAGCATCACGATTTCCAGGCCCATTGACTGCGCCGCAGATTCCTCCTGTCGGCGAAGGTGCCGGCTATGCCGGAGGAATCGTGACGGCGGCTGTGGATGGCGTCCGTGCGGCACGCGCCATCGTCCACGAGTTTGCCGTTCCCGGCTGACCTGGCATCCTGATCCGTTTATGCGGGAAACTGAACAACGTCCACACATCCATGACCATCGACCTCAACGACATCTCGACCTGGCAGTACGAACTTCCGCAGGAGCTTATCGCGTCCCGGCCGGCGGCTTGCCGCGATGACGCGCGTCTGATGGTGGTCGATCGAACATCCGGGGTTCGGCGGTGAGGGGACAGTCGCGCACAGGGTTCACCAGCAACAACGACGCGGCGACCGGACCAGCGAAACCCGTCGAGAGGGTTTCATGGCATCGGCACACCCCGCCCGATGTTGGCACTCGCGACCAGCGTTCGTCGGCAGGTCTCCTGGCTGACAGGTCTTCATCCGCTGCGGCCTTCCCGGTTGCCCAGTGGCGTATGTGCGGCGGACTCGCTGTTTACAGTTGCGGGGGCAGCTCGGTGGCGATGGTTGATCGCTCCGGATTCCCTCTTCGAGGCTCGCGCGGGCCCGAAATCCCGCTCGATAGCGTCGTTTGGCATCCTCCAGGAGCGCGCTGGACGCCGTCGTCATGACCTTTGTTTCACCAGTGTGGTCGATCGGAACAGGCCGATGTATCCGACGACGCTAAATGACACGGCGCTTAGCTCCAACAGTTCCGGGGCATCGTACCGACACTTCTCGCGCACCAGCCGATCAGGTCGCGAGGACTCAAACCCGAGCTTTTATTTACCAACTGGGGCGGTATGATGCCAACGATCCTTCTGGTTCCGCCGCGAGGGGGAAAGCTGGGCTGCCAATTTCTTTGGAATTTAAAATTAGCCGCTGTATTCTAGATTCCGTGGATAATAGCTTTGTAGTCCCGCATTTGCTTGCCCTTTCGCTATTTTTCTTTACTTTTCACGTAGGGTGACTCACAGGATATGTTTTTTTAAATATGGAAAGCACCTAATTCTGCTGTATCTTTGGACTAGTAATACCAAATAGTGGAGGAGAGATACGGGAAAAAATGCTCAAAACTCGTGAAAATTGTAGCACAATTTTTTTTTATATCAAAATGTTTGCGTTGACGTTGACGTCTACTTCAATCCCGCTCTCGGCCCCGATGAGACCCTCTCGCTGTCGAAGAAACTGCGGGATGCCACCTATCTTGGGCCTGGTGTGTACCGTGTGTCGGTCTTCAAGCGGGAGCCGGATAAGTTCAGCGAGTGTCTGCGGTACAGGCATGATAGTGTGGTGCAACACTGGGCGTCGATTCCGGCAGTTCCGGTGTAACGGATGGAGCCTGCCTCGTGTCAGCCGAGTGTTCGGTGGTCTGGTATTATATATAGTATTCTATTTCGTCTTCAAAACGAGACAACCTGGGAAATTACTCAGAATCGATAAACAGTAAACTGCAGGTGGATTTAATGAGCAGATTAAATCCCCTACCCAATTACAAAGTGACGAACGCTGACCAGTCAACTGTGGTGCATACCATAACTTCGGAACAATTGGATAATACTCTGGATCTACTCACATCAGGAGAAATAGCACTGGGCACAATCGCATGCCTGGCATTGATATTGGTTTTGGTGCCGTGCCTGTAGCTTAAGCGCGCTCAAATTATTGCCCACCAAACATTTGGGGGCTGGCTTAGACGGAAGGAGCGGAGAGAAGAGGTTTCGTTTTGCATTTCCCCCCCCCCCCCGCCCCCGCCAAACTTTGACTGGCTACGCGACTGCCCCACAGCTTAGAATTTTATAATTATCCAATCTCACTTCACTATTTAATTATGTGACTATTCTCTAGAGTCTAAAATCAAACTCGTTTATTTTGATATGCGATGCCTTTCCTTCCGACCATAAATCACCACAGTACTATGCCAATCATTCTACTTTGCAATTGATAGTTCTAGTTTATGTCTTAAATACATGATACTGAACAAATAGGAATCATCCCTGTTAGATTTACTTATGGTGGATGATATAGATGATGTTTTATCAGCAAAAGATTTACCATCACTTGGGCACAGTAATTATGTGTGCATCCTTAGTACACATTGTTTGCTTCCACCTAGAAAACATAATTTTAAAAGACATGTGCTTATGGACTACCCCAAAGTAACTAATGAATTAACAAACTCTGACTGGTCTTTCATTGAAAAACAAGGTATTGTAAGTGCATGGAATGATGTGTGAACTTTATCTGTGAAATGTGGTCTTGATCACTACCTCTCTTCCTTCATCTGTCCTCAACCTGGAGATTGGCCAGCTCAGTTTTACATGAGGCAAATTCAATATCATATCCCAGATCATTCTCCTCAGTGTTTACAAAATGTTGTCCCTTTCATAGGTCCCTTGCACATGCAGCTCAATTCAAGAGAATGTGTCTGTGTTCTCAACATTGAATTTTTTAAGAAAGCCTACTCTTTCATCTTTGGAGAAAGGAAAATCCTTGCAAACAAGCCAAAAGCATGGAGAATATCTGACAATGAATCGGGCGGCTTCAAGGCGACCCAACACCTTATTAGCCTGGGGCGAAAAAATATCGCAATCGTTGGCAATACCTCGCGCGGAAGCCCGGAACTCGCGGCACGGCATGACGGCTATATACGAGCACTGAACGAAGCCGGCATCGCTGTCGAACCGTCGCTGCATTTGAGTGCTGTGCATTCAGAAGAGGATGGCGCACGAGCGGCTCGGGAATTGCTCAATAGTGGCGTTGAGTTCGACGCCATTTTTGCCGTTACCGACCTTATCGCAATTGGTCGTTCACCCATGTGGAGAACAACGCCGACGCCGTGACCAATGACGGCAACGTCACCCGGCTGAGCAGGACACACGTGGCCCTGCCCCCGCACACCGACAGCTCGTACATGGAACGACCGCACGAATTCGTTGCCTTTCAAATGGTCCGCAACGATTCGGAAGGTGGTGAGTCGATCATGGTGCCCATCGACGACATCGTTCGGTCGCTCGATGACGACACGACAAATACGCTTCGCGAAGCCGTCTATCCATTTGGCAAAGAGCTGTGCCCGATCTTGTCTTCCATCATGCAAATGGTGGATGTGCGAGACTAAAATTTCCAAAGGTGATAGTGCTCAAAGAGAATACAAGAGTCAACTTATAGTTGATCCCTAAATAAAACTTTATGCTTATGCTGGTGGATACATGTTACCCTTTGACAGATCCTATCACCTTCGTTCTGGTAATAGCATTCAAAAGAAGACAAAAAGAAGACAGGTGTACTATTCTATTAATTTCATAACCCATATCCTATCCAGATGCCAAAACTGCAAGCTATGGAAAAATAATATGGTAATAGACGAGCTCTTATTGTCGACCGTCGTCCAATGCGGGGAGCACTTCCAGGGTGTCGATGTGTAATAGCCCAAGCAATCTCCTGTCCTGGTAAGAATCAGCAAAACCGTTGATCCTTCATAACCCGTCAACGATGTAAGCATGGTACGGAATGATAAACCATGATCATCACTGCAGTACAACCTACGCCAGGGCCCTCCCAAATTCATCAGGGAGAGACTAGCAGGTATCGAATCACTGTCACGTCGCCACAACAACGGTTTCACGGAAACAGGTGGCTGCATTTTCTTGGTTCTGGCCCTCGTATATTTATATTACGAATTAACAGTCTATATCGATACTAAATAATTATTAAAAAATTTCACTATATCAAATTTTCTCTATTGATGTAAATATGACCTAGATAAAAAGGAAGGAAATGATCACAAAATAAGAACATTTGAAAATACAATACATGCAAAATCCTCCAGAATCCACTGTCGAAATTAGGAACACGCCAAACTCAGTAACAAAGAAAGTCTAAATCAAACGAAGATTTCGCTAAGTATTTCAAGACAATTCTTTCGGTCTTTGGACTTTTGCCCTGCCCGTCGGCCATGGCGGCCTACTTCACCAGCATGTCGGAAGGCTCCCCGGTGGCAGCGTATGCGGTGATTGGCCTGTTTGCCGCTGGTATCGCGACTTCCTTGTCCATTACTGGAATCGTGATGCAAACGCTTGGTCAACGACTCGCGAACCGCGCGTGGAAGGTGCCAACACTACCGTGGGCAACCATCCGGGCGGGACTCATTACGTCCATCGGCCTGATCTACCTTTTGCGCGTCGCATACGCCTGATAGGAGACGGCTGGCCATTTTCCGAAAAGACCTGTTCTATATCCGTTTGACTTAAATACTTCAGCTAAAGTGGTTTCATTCGCGTTCATCACCTCTTTGCGATGTGTTACCCAGGAGGTGCCGGTTCTAAGATGGTATCTTCCCGTCAATAAGCTGGCGCGGGTTGGAGCACATACCGGAGAAACATAGAACCTGGTAAATTCCACCGATTGACGAGCCAATTGGTCCAAATGAGGGGTCTCTATCAGATCATTTTGATGAATGGAAAGATCGCCATAGCCCTGATCATCTGTTGTGATCGAGTCCGCAATGGTTGAATTTGCGGCTAGCATGAAGAGCACCGCCAATGAGAGCGCCATTTTTCCGTTATCCATGTCAAATACGACCGGCGCCGGCGAAGGATTATTTCGTCAAGCTGCCTTTTTGAGATGACTAAGGTAGGCTGTTCGTCCAGAAGCTCAGGAGGTGAATCAATGCAGTTGGTAAACCACCGCAATTGGAGTTTTCAGGCCTGCATAGCTGCGTTGTGCAGCGTATTGCTGGTACTGAGCGGCTGTACAAGTATGTATGCCTATGTTTTGTTGAACTATTGAAATTGACCCTTGTGTATAGTGTAACACAAACGGAACAACATATTGTGTACCTTCATGATTTATCTTTATCTTTCCTTCATGTTCTCCAAAATTATCTTCTAGTACCCTCATTCTTACATTTAAAATATTTTCATCAACTAACTCTCCTCCAAATTTTATGAATTCTGGTCCATCAAATGTCACGTCAAATCCATCCCATGTTCCGTCAAGTGATTTTAGTTGGAATTGTTTTTCAACGACTTTGTTATCTGATGATGCTAGTCTTCACAGGGCTATAAAAGACTCTCAGACTACATTCGGGACAAACTAGCCTTTGTCTAACCCTCTTTCTTTAAGAGTTTAATGGTCCGAAAGATAAACATTGTTCACCGGGTAATAAACAAGATGTTCATAGGTTGGATGCTAATGAAGACTACTCCTTCTAAAAAAGGCCAAGCTGGAAGCTCTTGAGCACAGGAGAGGAACGTTGTGCCTCCGTTTTGCAAAAAATGTGATAATTAACCTTCGAACGGAAAACATTTTCCCCAAAAGAAACTCTCCATCCTTTGTTCGTGTCATTCTTAATTGACAGTAAAAAAAATTAGTTTGTTTCAACTGAAAGTAAGAAGCAACGTTAAAACTTAAAACAAACAGAAATGATTCCATATATTAGGGGACTGCCCCTTCGTTTCTCTCACTCTTTGCGCTAAAGTTTTGAAGTTCTTTAAAAAATACTAATCGTTCAAATTCAACGTGCCTTTGTTTGAGTAGTCCTTCTTATAGGATTGTTACAGAAAGGCAAATTTTAGCTTAAATAACGAGGGTTGAGGAAGGGACAGCCTCTCAGAGCTGCAGGTCAAGCACCTCAAGCGGTGGCGCTTCGTGGAGATGATGCGCACCGATCTCTTGCGACGCGCGATCCCGTGGACGGAGCTCATGCTCCGCGAAGGGGAGCTCGTGAACGACCTGAACGTGAGGTCGCGCGACCGCGCGAGCGTCGGGCTCGCGGGGCTGACGCTCGCGGCCCTCGCGCTCTCCCTGCGATGGCCGCCGCTCCTCCTCGTGACGGCGCTCGGTCTGGCGGGCATCGTCCTCCTGAACGCCCGGCTCTTCGGTTTCTTTCGACGGAATTCTTACTTTATAATGTGCAGCAAATATCGGTGAATCGTATTTCCTTGTTTTTCCTTTTATTTTTATCTGTTTTGGAATCAGCCTTTATTAATTATTACATATTTTTCTTCATATCCTAAGAGTATACGAGACCGTTAGAGGGGGACTGGGGATGAATTATCAAAACGCAATCTAAAAATGTCTTTTTTTGTTTTAGCATATCTCCTTCTGATGAGCCGCTATTCTAGAACATTACCGCTTGGCACATACGTAAGGTGTATCCTAAGTTCACTCGTATATCGATGACTATGAAGCGTTCATCGTGGCTCAGGAAACGGGCCGGGAGCCGCCTGACAACGCGTTCACGCGCCAATTGAAGATTGTGGAAGAGCGCGAGCGGAAACGATAGGCGGCGATAGCGCAAAAAATAGATGAAATAACAATTCTGACCCCAAATGGTCCGGTGTTCAGAAAGAGGCATTGAAAATGGATAAAGGAACACCGTCGCTGCAAGAGCTTTTTAGCAGAACGAGAGAACACCGTGAGGTTCGTCAGGATAGTGACACAGTCCACCTAGTTCTCAGGGCCGAGCTCCAACGCGTCGATCTGCGCCTTGATGCGCGGCCATTCCGTCGCGAGGAACTTGGTGCGTTCATGCTCCAGCAACCGCTGCCGCGCGTCCTGTGCGACAAACATGCCCAACCCGCGCCGTTTCTCGACGACGCCCAGATCGACCAGGGAGCTGTAGGCCTTGGTGACCGTCAGCGGGTTGACCGAAAGGTCCGTGGCGATTTGCCGAACGGACGGCAAGGCCTCGCCTTCCGGGATGGTCCCCTTGAGAACCATCTCGATGAGCTGTTGGAAGTGGAGTTTTCTGCAGGTTAGAATTTTCCGGGGGAAGTACTTTTTGGGAGGAATTTACCACGGGAAACGAAGCCTAGTACCGGGAACACAATTTAAGGAGCGCAATGGAGTATTAAGCAGAAATACATTATGGTTAATCTCAGGCCAGTCAGCACAAATCACAGCTTGTTAAAAGGCGAATCAAATCTCTCTGGAACGGCTCAAAGTACAACGGTGTTTCCAATGCATTCAGATAAGAAGAAGAAGAAAATATATTGGATTAGATCCAATATATTTTGTGGGTGCGGCCGGGCTTTCCCCGCGAGCACGTCGCCGGAAAGGATCGTCGTGAAGAGGACCCAGAGAAGGCATACGCCGCAGGTCAAGCTGAGCGGATAGGAAAGGAAGATCCGAACAGCTTGGACATCGTGAAATCCGATGCGGCTTACCAGCGAGGCGACCGCTAACGCAGCGAACACGATGGAACGGCCGGGCGACGGGGGGATCTGCCGGACCTCATCGCCGGATCGGCCCTCTGTTGTTTCGGAGGTTGTCATCGTCTCGGAACAGCGCCGTCTCGTAAAGCTATCTCTTTTCAATCTGTTATTGTAGCAGGTAGATCTATTATAGAATCTTCTTCATCGAAATACCTCGGTCTCACTTACGGTCCAAATAAGCGTAGTATTCTTATTGTTACTGTTGATCGTGCCATATCTGGTTTCTGCGCCAGCTATGCCAAACTTGCTGCACTGAAGTATAGTTATAATAAACATGTACTTGCTAAACTATATAGTGTCCTAGCTCTGCCTCGCGTGCTGTATAATTCGCCACTGTGGGATTCGCTGTCTAAAACTGAGCGGCAGAAAGATAAGGAATTTCGAAGGAATTAAGGATGTTAGAAGGCATGAAAGAAACTTTCAAGGGTCTCCTCTGGTCTCCATTTTTCCGTCTTCAAGTTCCTTTCCCTTCCTTCTCCTTACTTTATTGTGTTATTACCCCGTGTGGTTCTTTTCAACCTTCTTTGTCTTATCTCACCTTCTTTTCGCTCCATGTTGCTTTCTTTCACTTCTTTCTCCTTGTGATACTTTCTTATTACTTGTTATTACTATGAGCTTTTTTTGCCCCTTCTGTTATTGTTAGTCAACAGGTCACCAACTTGCTTGACGCCTTGGAGAACAAATTCGCCTCGACTCCTGTTTGGCCTTCGTCGAACAAGATTGGCGGCCAAGTTGCTGACCGCATGCAGAACAAGGCGATCGCCGCCCTGTTGGCAAGTCTCTTGGGAATCGTGGTCTACATTTGGATTCGCTTTCAGCGCGTGATCTTTGGACTAGCAGCGGTTGTCGCCCTCGTTCACGACGTCCTGATTACGCTGGGGGCGATTGCCGTCAGTGCCTGGCTGGCGGGAGCGCTCGGATTCTTGGATGGGCTGTGGATAGACTACTTCAAACACCTTGTACAAGTTAGCCGCATGCAACACAGCTTGAATTAGCGAAATATCGTATCGCTTTCAGGGCTAAATATACCAAAAGCCTTTGTCTACAAGATGTAACAGCCGATTTGGGTCGGATTGGCTTTAATGCTTTGCATTTTGGCAAAATATTTTTTTAACAATATCTTAGCAACACGAATATTCGTGTTGAGTGTGATCACATCCAACCTTTAAAATTTAACCGGAAAACTATTATGACCGAAAACCATGCCACTCGTTTAAAGAAAAAAAAATGTGAATGATCATTTGCAGACATCTCTTCATGACCAGAGGCCAAATGATGAATAAGAAACAGACCACCTGAGAATCATCATATCATGGGAAGAGCTTTTTCTTCTGAACGCTTTACTTTCGAATACGAGAAATCAGATACAAAGATATGATTAAAGAGATAAGGATACGCTAACTAGAAAACACATCCTATTTGTTTCCATTTTTTGCACTGCCTTCTGCTGGAATAGAGATATGATCAGCAGCTGTTTCTTTTACTCTGGTTTCCGACGCTGGCGATGTCTCGGACGGATCGCTTCCTCTGCTCGCAAGCTCGGTGGCGTGTGCACGTGCTTGTTCGTATCGCCGACTGGTCATTGGACTCAGCATGGGTGCAACAGGTGGTAGCTGGAGACGATCCATATCGGCTCGTGTGCGGAGAAGCATCACACGAAGCGCATCCACACTTGCAGCGAGAGCAGCTTGAGCCATGACCTCGGCTCCAGACGCATCTGAGTCCCCTCCAGCTTCGCTGCCTGCTGACACATACGCCTCGACCACCGCCACGATAAAGTCACGATATGGCTTGTCTGCATTGAAAGACCGGATGACGTAGTCACGGTACCGCCAAGCGTTGGATCGCTCATAGTCGTTGGAGAAGCCGGCAGTATCTGCGTAACGCACCACATCGAGCCAGTGTTGGGCCTGACGCTCGCCGTAGTGATCACTGGCCAGGAGCCGGTCCACCAGCTGCGTCCAGGCAACCTGCGAATCGTTGTCCCAGTCAGCCAAGAACGCGTCCACCTCACGCGGCGTGGGCGGCAATCCGGTGAGGTCCAAGGTGGACAAGAAACGAATGACAGAGAAAACTAAAATATTCATTTTCCAAATGTTCATCACGGTAAATAAAAGTTCAAATAGGGATAAAATCCTTTTAATAGACAGTGATAAGTTTCACAAAAAAATAATAGATATTTCAGTCGCATATGAAGTGACCATCTTCAGTAATAATACTAAACTAAAACAATTAAAAAGAATAGTTTATATATAAAATAAAATAACTATATATTTTTTAATATTCCCATTCTTTCCAAAGCAAGAACGGAAGCGAGTCTATTTGACCTTTATGGCACAACATGACATTGCTCTCTGCCCACAAAGAGTTAAAGAGCAGCCCGCAAAGAGTTCAGTCAAGGTTGTTACTGCAATGAGCCGAGGACTTCCTGTCATAGCAAGCCCAACACCTGCATACTCAGAAGTTATCAACCATGGAGTCAACGGGTTTATAGCAGACACTCCTGAACAATGGCGAGAAGCACTGATTCAGCTAAAGGACTTTAATACACGCAAAGCTATTTCTGCTAATGCTCTGCGAACTGCAGAGAACTTCACACCACACGCTATCGCTTGCCCTGTCTTTGCCACAGACCCAACAATGCCTTCGCCCATAGCAAACACTTCAGACTTTAATATTTGCTCAATAAACTTAGCCCGCGTTGAAAGCTTTCCACGTGTGTTTGGAGGTAAAGGCCTATGAGGAGGAAAAAGCCCTTCAGAAGCGACTCCTCTTAGCTCATCCTCTTCTGTGCGTTCAAAAATACAAGCACTCAAAGCCCCCGTACTTAAAACTGCAGCATGTACAATACGTTGAAAAAGCTCCTCACGGCCAACACCCTCACCAATGGCTGATTATTTGTGGTTCTGGATTGTCAGGATTATCGAATACATTAACAGGTCCAACAGTAACAGTCAAATATTCAGAAATACCAGGTTTCCCCTCCCATGTGACTGTGGCAGGTCATAAGGGTGAAATTGTTTTTGGTATGTTAAATGAGAATGTCCCGACGATGTGTTTTCGTGGTCGATTCCATTCCTATGAAGGACATGATATGAAAACGGTCGTATTACCTGTCAATGTGATGAGATGTTTAGGTGTCAAAATTGTCATCGTTACTAATGCTGCAGGTGGGTTGGAAGGGGACGTGTTGTCGCCGTTCTCTGGTGGATCGTCTCGGTTGTAGAGGTTCCTGTTCGACTTGATCTTGGACTGGATCTTCGTCGTCTTGTGGTTGTTCTTCTTCTTCTTGCGATTCGTGCATAGTTTCGTCATGCACTCCTGCCGTTGCGTAGTCGTCGTAGAGTACTTCTTCAGGATTATCGGCAGGATCATTGTTTTCGATTTCTTCGTTTTCTGCGGGGAGCAATTCAGGTGGCTCGTCGTCGCTATCGTAGTCTTCAGCTTCGAGGTCTGTCCCGTCGGCACGGCGGACATCGACGCGAACGCGATCCGGGACCACCCACGGGCTGCCGGCGGGACCGTTGCCTTCCGGGACTGACATTTCAAGTTCCAGGTCATTGCCACGGGGATGCAGATAAACCTGTTGACCGGACTCTGACTGAAACGTGAGTCTTCGATCATCCGGCTGCTGAATCACACACACGTCCAGGTGAGTGCTTCGCAGGTGATAGACGGCTTCGCAGCGAATGAAGGCATCCCACCAGCGAGGCAGGGTTTCAGGCGCAGCAGCACTCGCCTCCAGGTCCGTGAGCAGGTTCGACTTGGCGATCGCCGCGTTGACCAGCGACTCGACGCCGCCCTTGGACTCCTGCTGCAGGTTGCGTACGAGCCGGGAGAACTCCTCGAGGGTCTGTCGCTTGGACGGCGTCAGGCCGCCGATCTTCCGCGCGCGCTCGCAGGCCTCGACGATGGACACGCCCTCGCGGCGCTGGAAGCCGTAGAGCTTGTCGAGGGTCTTCGGCCCGATGCCGCGGTAGCGCAGCTTGAGCGCCCGCAGCGCCGCCAGGTCGTCCTTCTCAAAGGCCTTGGCTTCAAACGCGGCGGCTGGATCTTCCTCACCGTCGAGCAGGCGAACCAGTTCGTAAAAGTGTTGCCGCGGGATACTCAGTCGCTGGATTTCCTCCTCAAGTTCGGCGATCAGTGGATCGAATTCCGGTATCTCCACCGCGTTGTTGCCTTGTTCGTGGCGGCGGAACCCAAACAAGTAGGTATGGTTCTGAGGTCGGAATCGGTGAAAAAACAGCTCGTTCTTCTTCACAATCAGCTTTCGCAGGGCTTCCGCCTGATCATACATTGCACCCCTGTAGAGCACCTTCATTTCGTCTTTTCTCTCACCCGGGACCACTGGCGAAGGATGAATAAATTAACAAAACGTGGGCACGGATATTCATCCGTAACTTGTTAGGCGCATGTGGAAATAAGGTTAATGCGACGTTTTTAAAGATTATATTCACAAGTAAGTAGAATAATTAAGCTAATTAATTCATAGTTAATACCTTTTCAGAAGCCAGCTTAAACAACTTTGTGTTAAAACCCACTTGGACACATCTTATGTAGCAAATACATAACAATTGCGATGAAACTTAGTGGTAAGAATAAGTACAAATCCTAGATACGTGATTGACATAACCGGACCGGATCCGCTCTCTTCGGGGGAGTGGGGGGATTTCCAGTGTTTGTTCGAATTCAATGCTTCTGGACGTGCTGGGACGATGAAAATTGGTAGGCGTGTCAGGGACCTGCAGACTCTGGCTTCATAACAGTCATTTCCCCGATTCGACCATCTGGAGGGGCTTGAGGGAGGGGAAACCGTGAAAATTGAGGTATGTTTATCTTACGAATGAGTGACCAGATCTCTGTAGATCCGCGAACAAGCTACATCATGTCGCCAGTACAGTCGTTCTCAGCAATGAGTGTCAAGGTATGTATCATGGGCATCTGCCTCATTTTTCTCTCTGTGTCGTCGTATGTTGGCGCGCAGCTGTGGTACATCACCACAGGAGCGTGGATTGCCACGTTTGCTTTCGACATGGGCCTCGTCATTTGCAACCGCGGGAGTCCTTTCGCGTTCGCGATCCTCGCGATGAAGCGGATGTCTTGGGAAATCGCACCGTATGTCGTTTCTATGTTTGCCATGGCACGAGCGCTGCTTGTCAGCGTCTTCTCAGCCAGTTGGAATTTTCGGCAGTACATTCGCAGAAAATGACCGGCCAGCAACTCAATATCCTTGCCGCGCGTCCGCAACGGTGGAAGCGAAATCTGAACAACACGCAATCGGTGATACAGATCCTCGCGGAAGCGCCCCTCTTTGACCCATTCCAGCGGTTCCTGATTCATCGCTGCGACCAGTTGCACGTTGACCGAGCGTTCCTCCGCGGAACCGACCGGGCGAATGCAGCCGGTCTCAATCGCAGTGAGGCTATAGCCGGCGCGGTTATCATTGTAAACATAATCGCCAAACAAAAAAGTTCGCGTTGTGCTGTCTTCTTCTGCAACTTCGTCATCCCCTCCGATGCGCTCGATAAACACATCACCATACCCGAGTGAAATTTCGGTCTCTCTGAAATAAGTAACCGAATCCGCCTCCAGGTATGTTTTGTCTTCTTCCAGGACCACATCCCCATAGAATTCAGCACGCTTTTCCTCAGAAAAATATTCGCCGTCAAGACTGGTAAGTACCGTTACACTGTCTACCAGTTAGGCCTCTAGCTATCATCCCCCTGACAGAGTCCTGCAGAGCCCTCCCACCAGCACAAGTGTATGAGTAATTCGCCTTTCCTGCTTGTGGGATTCAAACACCACTCTCCAACATCTTGGAGGGAAAGAGGCAAAAACAACACCCTGTATTATGAAGGTGGTGGTCTGACCCGCCTAGGCCTACCTCTGAGATGATGTACAATAGAGTAGGTCGGCAAGCGGCAAGTTCCCCGTGTTGGGTGAGTGGCCCGACCAGACTCCGTGTTTTCATTGACAGTCGTTTGCCAAAGCCGGTCATCGGGTGTTACTGCTCGAAGCGGGAGGAGATGAAGAATCGTACACGTATCAAGTCCCGGCTTTTCATGGCCTGGCTTCTGAAGATCCCTCGCAATCGTGGAACTTTTTTGTGAGACATTATGAGTCCGAAGGAAAACAGATCCGTGATGATAAATACCTCAGAGATCAAGGCGGCGTGCTGTATCCACGAGCAGGGGCACTAGGTGGATGTACCGCTCATCCCGCGATGATTACCATATATCCACACAAGAGTGATTGGGATGAACTTGGGGTCATACATATGAATCTTGTGATCTAAATGAAATCACCCCAAGGGGTAGCAGCTGAGGCCATCATCCTCAAATATTGATGCTTGTTTGGCGACAGATATGTAAATAAGAGAGGATGTCCTTTCTGACACGTCATCACGGTAATATTGGCCAGAAAATAAACTATGAATATGGCCATGTTGTATGCCTTAACTGCAAAAAAAAAGAAAACACACACAGTGGAAATATATTAACAAATAATTTATTTTTTTTATTGGGTCAAACCTCGAGAAGGCCTACTGCCCCAACGTTCAGTTGCTGCGTTGTCGCGTCCTCGCCGAGCAGCGCGGAGCTGGCGGCAGGAACGCTCTCGAGATCGCACAGAGCTCGGTCCAGCTCGCGTTTTGCAGCGTGCTCGGTACCGATGGCGCACACGGGTCCGGGTACTACTACTACTACTCGAGCGCGCAGCCCGGCGAGCCGGGAATGCGCGTCGTGGACAACAGCAGCATCACGATGACGCAAGCCACCGTGACCGGTGGTGACGGTGGCGATCTCGGCCCGCCCTACTCGTGTGGGCTGTTCACGATCAACTCCCTCGCGCACGTGTGGGGCAAGCGAAGCTACGCCACCGACGACGACAGCCGCAACAACTGGTTCCTGGCCCTCATCACCCTGGGCGAGGGCTGGCACAACAACCACCACTACTACCAGTCGTCGACCAACCAGGGCTTCCGCTGGTACGAGGTCGACGTGACCTACCGCGTCCTGTGGCTGCTCTCCAAGCTCGGCCTGGTCTGGGACCTGCGCACGCCCTCCCCCGAGGTCGTGGCAGGCAAGCTGGGGGGCCGCGACTGGCGCGCTTCATTGGTAGGATTATCTTTGGCCCTCGGGGCCTTTATCGCGGGGCTCCTGATTTCAGAATCGGAATATAGTCATCAAGCGTTGGCGGAAGTCCTTCCATTTCGAGATAGCTTCAATAGCCTATTCTTCGTCTCCATAGGGATGTTGATGGACCTGCGTGTCCTATTGGATCACCCCGTCCTTATTCTGACCTTGGTCACGGCGGTGCTGACCGGAAAATTTCTTTCTGGAGCTGGGGCGGTCCTGGCCGCCGGAGCTTCTCTCCGATCGGCGGTCCTGCTCCTTCTATGGTGCCTTGGGCGCTACTTCTCATTCTTTCGCTCTCCGAAGCGTCTGACGTTTTAGACGGATACTTAGCACGACGCTTTGATCAGATCACGGACCTGGGAAAGGTTTTGGATCCTATGGCCGACAGTCTCACTCACATGTCCGTGTTTCTGTCTTTAACACAAGGCGTAGTCCGTCTGCCTCTTCTTTTGGTATTCATTTTTTTGTATCGTGACGGGCTCATCAGTACTCTTCGTACGATCTGCGGTTTGCAAGGAGTCGCGTTAGCAGCTGAACATCAAAGTTCATTGGTAACCTCTAATCTAACCACCAGTAATTGCGGCTAGCGAGCAATTCCACCCAACACGAAAAAGCGGTAAGAACTCTCCAGTCAGTCACACACACTCCTATTGACCTCCTTCAGATTAAAGATATTTATTTTTTATCTCTATCTTCGTAGGCATATCAATACTTCCAGGGAGATATCTCATGTTAATTTTTGGGATTGCTCAAACTAGTAGGGGAATTAAATTTGTATACAGTTTGAGACTGGGAGGATGAGATGATTTCAGCTATGCATCGCACTTCGATCATTCTGAGGCTACGCTTGGCATGCACACTGGCTCGCCCACATTTGCTCGACCGAGCATGGGATCCTGGATCAGTTACGGCCTAGGCACATACAACCAGAACTTGCCCAGCTTCATTGTTATCGCTCCCCATTTGCCCTATGGCGGCACCCAGGTGTACTCCAGTGATTTCCTGCCGGCGATCCACCAGGGAACCCGAGTACTGCCGGGCAAAAACCCAATTGCTAACCTCCGGGCGCCTGGCGTTTCCAAAGATCTCCAAGATGTTTATGGTATATGCAATGAGGTTTAGGGTATATTCTTTAGAGTCTCAGGCTATTCCCTCAGGAGTATTGCCCCGCCCCCTCACTACTAGGAATGTAGGCTATGTACACAAATCTATTTTGGACGATAACTAAAAAAAAAAGCATAATGAAGAACTTGAATTACAACATGGAGCGAAATTTTGCAAGAGCGCCAAAATGAAGTTCTGCACCTTTTTCTGAGCTTGATAATCGACGACTTGGCTTCCTAGTTTCGCTAGACCAGCGGTCCTTAGTCAAATTTATCTCGCATGACTCCTAACAAACGACACGTCATCTGCGAGGAGTAGCATGAGCAAGACACCGCCAACCGAACAATCCATCTTTTTAGTTGCCAGACAGATTCAATCTCCACCCGAGCAACAAGCCTATTTGACTCAAATATGCGGCGAGGATGAAAAGCTGCGTGCCGGCGTGGAGGCATTATTAGCGGCCGACGACCAGTCGCGCGACATCCTTGCGATCGCCGAAAACCTTGCACCGACGACGGCCCCCGACACTATCGATTGTCCGGGTGATCACATTTTGATGTAACTATTGGTATCAAAATTTTATTTTTTAGAGTTTTGGTTACTATTGAGCTGGGTCGCTCCTTACTACAGTTCGTTACCACCAACTGTTTGATAGTAATGAGTTCATTTCCAAAAATATGGATAAATGCCCAAAAATTACAAAAAATCTTTACCTTCGAATACTGTATTGTCCTTTTCTAAATAATTTAAGGTCACCTGGTAAGTTAGATATAGCTTTTCTATTTAGAAACAAGAGTCATTGGGTCCTTGATTTTTCTAAGGTAGGAACAACTAGATCATTGACATGTCCGTCTGGAGCAGTGAAGTCCCTGAAATTTCAAAAAAAAAAAAGGCCATTTTTGAGGAAATATCTGCTTTTTTGACATTTTTGGGGACACAATCAGAAAACAGTTGAAATCAGAACAAAACCACGTGATATACCTCCCATGAATTTCTTAATGATGTATTCTAACTGATTGGAAGAAAAAAACTGTACCAAAATATCATTTGAATGTAACACAAAAAAAATCAGGGTTTGTAGTGCCATTTTAAATGTGTAGTTCCTCTGTATAAATTACTCGGCCGACTTCGCCTGAAAAAGCCATAATGAAGACGGGGTTTATAAATTGCCTACTGACTAGCAGAAACTAGTAGGTTACTGTAACAAAAAGAGCTGCTCAAGGGCTCGTTTAACAGCTTATATTTATAAATAATGGCTTTTTTATAAATTTGACTTGATAGAAAATTCCCACAAAGTGCACTTTTGATTTTTTCCTTAATTTTTTTCAAATGAAAAAAAAGTGCTTTTTCCAATGAAGTTGTTTTCAAAATCTAGGGAGGAGCTTAAAACTAAGGGTGTGGATCGTTATGTTGATCATTCTGCGATGAGCTTGGCGATCTCCTGCTGGGCAATCGTCGATTGGACGTTGAGCGCTGCTGTGGCTTGCATAAACGCAGCTGTTAACGTGGCCTCAAAAAATATGCGATTTTCACGAATCGCTGCGGCGTCTTGTGGCGTACGTTGGCGCAATCCATGTAAGAGATAGCAAAGATTCTGCAAGGGGAGGATTCGTCCATAGACAGCAATCCGTTGGGCAAGCTTGGGTTGTGCAAAGGTCGCGAGATAGCTCTCTAACCCGGCCGAGATGGGTGATCTGGCACATGATTGCCGCGCCGTGTGCGTGCACCCGCTCCCTAAGAACATTAAGATAGAAATTTCAAGAAACATAAGAATATACAGTTTATCAAAAAGACGTATCGACAATGTCATAGCAATGGCTAAATATATTAGGTTGAATACTAATACTACTGCTGTGACTGCTATTACAAATATACCTAAGTATATTAAGGTAAAATTTTCAGAGAATTTCTTGGGGAGTATGTAAACTATATCACAACAGACCATCCGTATGCAGGTTAAAATATTTTTAGTAATTTTAACTATTTATTCTACGGCTTTTGTGATTCAGGGGTCATTCTTAAAGAATTGGGACAGACATCAAGGTTTAGTGTAACGAGCGAGGTATTGACGAGGGGGCAAAACCCCTCATATACGTAATGAAAACATACGAATACTGAAGTTCGTTACGTAAGTTAATTTGTAAGTTATGCAGATTTTTTACTAATAAAAACGTTGGTACAAAAATAAATGTTCTAGTTGCCTCTTTAAGTAGCACAAAAATTAGAGGGCAAGTAGGCCAGATGAAGATCAACCTAATAATGTGATACCAGGATCTCAACTGACTTTTGCTGTACAAGACTTAATACAGCCAAGGTTTGTCTAACTTACTTCATGTCTTTTTTGGTAAAATTATAGCAAACCATATAACTGGCTTTCATAAAAGTGGATATACCACTCAATGCCTTTTTTATGCTATTTATGAATATAATAATTGCTTCTACCTCAAATTCAGATTTAAGCACTTTTTGAGCTCTCAAAAATGACGTAAATATGGGGTATAAAAAGGCAGAAAAGATGTGAAGCCTGTGAGTAAGAGGAGGGGGTCTTTCTTCTCAACCCCCACTATTTACACTAGTGTTACATAATGCTTTATTGAAAGCATTTATGAGTGCAAAAGACATAATTAATGGGCAATCGCAAGCGTTTTATTTACCGACTACCTTTTAAAAGCTTTGCGTGGATATTTTGTTGTTTCAAGCAAATGTACATCAATAAGCTTCTCCATTTTTGAGAAATTTTGGAAAATAATTTTTATTTGATTCCAATTGCAATTGTGCTTGAGGACATTCTTAAAGCATTGTAAGGTGTTCAAGCTGGACTTTAAGTGGAGATAACTAGTTATTAATTATCTAACATCTGTAAACGTCTGAGAACCTGTGTGAGCAATAGAGTGATGTTATCCATTGGGGTTTTTACAATGTATTCTGGTGAAGGAGGTAAAGGACCATTGGGTTCAGTAATAAAAAACAGAAACAAATTGCTGATTTAGTGAGTTTGGAAGCGTGTTAATGTCAGCTATCTCTTCAAATTCAATTCAAATTCATTTTAATTAAAAAACATGCGACGGACAGACCCGATTATTCTCTATCTTAAAAAATTGTTGAGCTTGCTAAATTATTTTTTTAGGGATGGATCTAGGGTTCAACAATGGCATCAATTGAGAGGGAATTCCCCTAGAATTTGAAAAATACTGTAGGGTTTTTTCATTGGAATATATATCTATTTTGTGACATCTATCAAAGAAACAAAAACACCCTCATAGATTTTAAAACTGCACTTAGCAATGGGTATAATATATTGAGTTTACTAAAAACTTTGACAATCTTACACATTTTACCACTATTAATTGGTAGGAAAAGATGCTTAGTCTTTTGGATTTATTGTTTTAGGATAAAACTTGAATGCGTAATCATTGGCGTAATGAAATATATAACGCCGATATTACGTAACATCTGCTATATAACTTAACCTGTCTAGGTCATGATAGAGTTCAAATAACGCTGTAATTGGCAGGTTCGTCTAACATAGTAAAAATCCACAGCTTTGCTGGATAGTTATGCGGCACTGTGATGATGGTTAGGAAACACGCAAACAATACCTCAACCGTTCTAGTATACGATAGAGGAATAACCCATGCGTGCAACAATGCCTAACTATGGTGACAATACCGTTAGTGTACTATTTGGTCATGGAGATGGAACTTTTCCGACACAGAGCAAGTATACTACTGGAAGCGGTCCATACTGTTTGAGAGCAGGTGATCTCAATGCTGATGGCAGACCAGATTTGATTGTAACCAATAGAGACTCAGGAGACTTGTCTGTTTTTATGAACGTTTGTCGATAGCTCATCGTCTGTATCGAATTCTTTCCTTTACGACTTTTTCTGTGCAATACTAAAAGAGTTTTCTTGCTGTTTCTAATTGGCAGGCTGGCCAGGGCCTTGACCCCATCAGCGTCCAGCAGCTGCTCACCCAGAGCACCACAAAGAATCACGAGCTTGTCGTTCTTCTTCGCGTACTCGACCGTCGCCTTCGCAGCGGCAACCGGATCGTCCGAATAGGCGATCGCGGTCGGCCCCTTGAAGCTCTCGGCCAGTCCACCGTAGTCGGTGCCATCAAGAGCGAGCCTGGTGAGCCGGTTCTTCGTAACCTTGAAGCTGGCACCCTCGGCACGGACCTGGTTGCGGAGATCGGTCATCTCCGCAAAAACTCTAGTTCCCGTTTTACGACTCAAAAGTGATCAGAGTTCAACTAGTCCCCACTTTTCTGCGAATGCATCTGAGTAAACGTTTCAGATAGCCATTTTGTTCAAAGTAGTCCAAAGATCATAGGCCTATAAATAGAACTTCAGTGCGTACACAACTCCCCCGAGGCAAGGGTTGGATATTAAGCTCCAAGGGTATATAAGGTTTTTATGGAGAGGTTGGCCATATGAACTTTGGAGGAGGGTAATTTGACTGAAAATTGAAATTTCTAGTTCCCTTTTTTGCTATCAGTATAGACGTAACACAGTGCAAACCTCTTGATGAATCATAGCCATCCAATCTTTTTTGAAGACAGGCATTTAAATAGGCCTATTCCATTTTTACCGGGAATTTATCACGACTTCTTTCCTAGAAGATACTTTGCCTTTGTCGCTAAAGACGCTAAAGGGCTGAAAACACGTAGCTTTTTTCGGGAACCGATTTCAGATATTCCGTGGGAAAACGATTGAAAAATCGTATTGCACGTGATTTTCAAAGGAACAAGAGCTAAGAGCTCATATGGGTCGGCTTGGTCGCACTCTTTGATGCGTTGGGAAAGCGGACGGCGAGTCACCTTGCCATTCGCTTTTCGTTGAGGAATCTATTTTGCAGCATCATGCCAATATCCATGGTGGCTTGTGCGGCGCGATTCATCGTCGATTCGTGGGCCGGCATCTCGACCAACGTTGCGTGGAGCTTGCTTCTGCTGATTTTTGTCCTCACCGCCGCCGTTTTCATCCTTTATCGCAAACTGAATTATCCGGAGGCTTGCTGGGAAAGCAAGTGGCGAAAACGGATTGCTGTGGCGACAAATTTTCTCAAGTATCTTCTCAATTGATGTTTGATTAATTTTTAACAACTCCTTGATATTATATACTAGTCATCTTAGTATTAGTCCACAAGGTTTTTGCCACAAGGCAAAGAGTTGGTAAGGCTCTTCAGACTAATTTGTATAGATTGACATTGCTACTGAATATCAAAGATTGAGTAAAGCCGGATGAAAAGGAGAATTCAGAGCGACTTAAAATAGCCTCGTTTACTATTCCTAGATTTGACTCTCTGAATTATTTGGGTGTTCCTTTTGCCTAAATTTTTTGGATGGTTATGTGGATTTTCTAATTTGCATCCTTCACCTTGCAGTATAACACGAGTGATCGTCCTTTTAAATTTTGTACCGAATTCAAATGACAGGAACTTCATGGTAGTCCGACACTCAACTTCTGTAGTACAAAAGAAGGCAAATTACAAGATTTTAGGCTAAACTCTTTGGGCCGAAAATATTATGTTGTACTTTGGAGATCAAATAGTCCAAGGTCAATACTTGCCCAAAATAGCAGGTCAAAACCTGTCGATCAGACAAAAGATATTATGCACCATTCTCTGGATCATTCTTAATCTGGAGAATCCGGATCCGGATCAAGAAACCAAAAACAGTTAAATAAATACCATATAAAAAAAAAACTTTATAAAGCTATATTTTACAAACGGAATAAAAAGGGTAATTAGCTTTTTTAGTTCTAAAGAATACTTTTGATATACATACTTCAAAATTTTCTGAATACTTTGAATGTCGTGAACTCTTTTATTCAAATTTTGTGAAAAAAAAAAATTCTAAAAATTTAAATGTGGTATGCATTTTCAGTCAACCGATGTTAAAATATGAGCTTCTTCTACCAATTTTAAAATCTAGTATGTCAGTGCCTCTGCTAAACCCTGAACATTCTTGGCCTCTAATATTTTCCCCACTAATCTTGCCTCTGTTTATTCGTTGTCTGCTTTCTGTGTTCAAATACGGTCTCAATTTGGCATTGTTAATGTCTGATCTTCCACTCCCTCTCTAAAAGACTGATGTTCCTGGGCCTATGGTCTCTTTGTTTCTAGCTTCAGGCGGGAAGTTATCTCGGATATTTGGATAAAAGTTACTTAACACACTGCTGATCTCGAGAGGCTGGTAGATGTGGTTCCAGTCGTTGACCTTGATTCCGAGTCACAATTCCATCTCTCAACACTCGCTTCAACTCTTCGTTCGGGATAAAGCGGCCCCTGTACCTCACTGCTCTCCTCCTCGGCCACGTCTTCCTTCGATGAAGTCGACAAGGACGACGATGGACGCTTCAGCTGGTACCGTCGAACACCGCCGAAGGAGCTAGACCCTGTGCATCGTGTGGGGGTCAGATGGATCAGACTTTTTGCACGCTCCCTGCTTACCGAAATTCAGGTTCGAGCCTCCCGAACTCGAGATCATCCTGGTCGACGCTCTCGCCATCCGGGGGCAAGTGCGGGGAGGCGGACGTCGAGGGCTTCGTGATCGAATCCGGGAGCTGAGACCTCCCGAGCCCTGGACTCATCTCGCGACCTCGATGATCTGCTGCCGGATCGAGCCCAGCTCGTGATGAAGATCGGGATCGAGGGTCGAATCTCCCACGGGACCCGGAAGGGTCAGGGAGCCAGCGATTCCGGGTTCGCCTCGGGGTTTCCTCTACCGTGGGCCGTCTGTTGCGCCGGCGCGGAACTCGCCGCCGTTGAGGCCAACCACCTCTTTGGCGATGACCTCGGCGAAACCGCCGTCGCCGGAGATCTCGCCGCCGCTGACATCGATCAGCGCGCCCTTGTTGAAATCGGTGCGCACATCGGCAAAGACGATCACCTCGCCGCCGTCTGAATTCGCTCCCTTGCCGCGCGCCGTCAGGTTCGATCCCTTGGCCAGCGTGATGTTGCCCTTGGAGCGGACCTCGATGGCGCCGGCCTTGCGGCCGTCGGCGCCATCGGCAATATCTTAGATCCTCCTCTGTCTGGCGCGAGATCTCAACTTCCGGCTGGTGCTGAGGCGCTCCCCATTCCTCCGTCGGGTAGCGCTTACGACCGCCTTGCGCCGACCTCTTCCGACCCTTGAGCAAGACTATGGATATCGCCACAGCCAGAGAGTCGAATCGAGGAGAGAAAAGGTCAAAACGGGCGGTCAGGTTTGGTGCACATCCTGGACAGCAGTTGCTTCACCTCGACGACTCATTGCCGATCAGCGTCCGCGCGTTGGCGATGACGCCCAGACTGCTATTTCTGAGAGCTTTTAATGGAAACGTCACGTTTCTTTGAACCAAGAATATGCATATTCATGCCAACTTGACAATATGTGGCTAGCCCCCTAGTAAGCAATTCCAGAGGGATGATGATACTTTTTGTTCATACAAATCTTATTAATAAAAAAAAAAATCAGAAAGAATTATTATAGCACAGAAAAAAGCTGTTAAAACTCAACAACAGAAAATACGAAACATAAAAATAAAACCTGACATGGGATAATATACAAGCAAAAATAATCATGAATTAAAGGTGGTAAGCTAGGACGATGAAATTTGACAGGCGTATCAGGGACCGGACCAGATTAAATTATAAATAGTCGTTTTCCCGATTTGACCATCTGGGTGGGTGGGGGGATTGGGTGGAGGGATTGGGTGGAGGTCGGTTAATTCGAAAAAAATAGAAAAAATGGAAGTATTTTTAACTTAAGAACGGGTGATGGGATCTTAATAAAATTTGATGTTTGGAAGGATATCGTGTCTCAGAGCTCTTATTTTAAATCCCGACCAGATCCGGTGACATTGGGGAGGGGGGTTAACATATACGCAGCTGCCCAATTCAGAAAAGATTGGCGAAGTCTCAAGGATGACCTGAGTGCCTCTGGCGGCACAAGCGGATCTAAGGTCTAAGGTTAGGTGTGGTCTTAGCTGAACCTTTGTCAAGCAATGACGCTAAAACTCTTTCGAAATCATTGGAAATGTGATTTTTTCCTAGAAGTTTTTTTTTATCGATGTGTTTTTGAGCAAGTTAGTTAAACAGATTACTCGCTTAGGTTATATTCACAACTTTCCTCGATATCTTCGCTTATGCTGTTTGCAAGTAGTATTAAAAAATTAGGCCTAAATGATATCAAGCTGCAGAAGAAAATTTTTGAGGGAAGGTTGATTTCAATAGTACATTATGGATCAGAATTGTGGGGTGTGAGAAAGGAATGGGGCTAGAAAGGATTCAGCTTTGGTATTTTAAGAGACTGTTAGGTTTAAATGAAAGGTTTAATAGTCTAGTAATAAGAGGAGATTTAGGCCTCGACACACTTTGGAATAAGAGGCTTGTAAAAATGGTTAAGTTTTGGGAAAGGATAAAATCATTGCCTGATGGACTTTCCAGCTGGATTTGCTGACCCGTTGAAAAAACAACAACGCTCACGCAAGTCGACTTTTGATAAATTGGTTAAGAATTTTTCTCAAAAAGCACACCCGAATGATGATTTGTTTCATCAGACTTTGAGTAATGCTTTGGCTGATCTTGAAAATTCCCTTCCTTTGCTACACTGGCTTGAAGTGGGTGAGGAGATGGAAAAGCGGGTTAAAATAGTGCAAAAAAAGCTCAATACAGCCCTTTTAAAGGTGAATCCAGCCAGTGTGAAACTGCGGCGGTCGGGGAGCAAAGTTTTCCATTTGAAAAACATTTTCCTCAACTGAAATTAAGGAGCAATATTATATCTTAAAGAAAACATAGATTATTCTTTATTTGGGGGATCGAGCCTTCTGCAATACTTCTCTCTTCATGACAAAGTTTGACTTTATGTCCAAATTCTTTAAGAAACACTCCTGAACCGCAAGGGCCTTTTAATTGGAATAAAAACCTTTCTTAAATGTTGCCTACTAAAAAACTTTAGCATAAACAGTGAGGAATTGAGGGGTGGGAATAAAAAATTTCCAACAAATAAATACAACAAATATATTGTGTAGATCACAAATATATAGAACAAATATATAAAATAAATAAAGAAAACAAATAAATAAAACATATATATTGTGTAGATCACAAATATATAAAACAGATATGTAAAACAAATATATTGTGTAGATCACAAATACATAAAACAAATAAATACAAGAAATAAATGCAAAAATATATTGTGTAGATTAGAAATTAATAAAACAAACAAACAAAACAAATATACTGTGCAGATCACAAATATATAAAACAAGTATATGCTCGCCTGCTTCGATTTATGCGATGTGTATGGATTGGCAGATCCATTTGGCCATGGCCCCCGACAAGCAAATGCAGCTGGCGCAGAGCGCGGCGAGCCACTGGCTCAGTTGGGTTGGGTATATGGCTCAAGGATGCCCGGATGATGCAGAAAACCTCCCAATCGCTCCGCAGCGAAAGGATCGCCGCTTTCAGGATCAGGCGTGGTCAAAGCCCCCATTCTCGGCGTTGGCGCAGGGGTTTTTGCTCGCAGAAGACTTTTGGGATCAAGCGACAACAGATGCCGCCGCCGTTCTCGACGAGGCGCGCCGGCTGGTGGCCGCGGGCACCGTCGAGATCACCCTGCTCGGCCAGAACGTGAACGCCTATCACGGCGCCGGACCGGATGGCCGCGACTGGGGTCTCGGCCGGCTGATCCGAAGCCTGGCGGAGATCGACGGCCTGGCCCGCATCCGCTACACGACCTCGCATCCGCGCGACATGGACGACGACCTGATCGCCGCCCATGGCGAGGTGCCGGCGCTGATGCCGTATCTGCACCTGCCGGTGCAGGCCGGTTCCGACAGTGTAAATATCAATATTGAGGTGGGGGGTATTCCCTTCATATACAAAGTAAATTCTGTTCATTTGAGTTTTAATGATCTTTACTTTCAGTTAAAAAATATGTTTTTTTTATTCTGATCATTTTTTAAATAACGCCCGTAAATTTGGTCCACTGTTCTTAAATATTCACTTCTCACAGGAAACTCATGCGTAGAAATTTCTACCACGTAAATTAATTCCTGTAAAACCCCTCCAGACAGTAAAAAACTCGCCCCCGTAAATTTTCTTGCGGTCGATTCAGCACAAGCACTTTGTTATATCAATCGATTAATTCGTGAGACATTAGCTGGAGAGAAAAATTCGTTTCGAATTTTGATCATTCAAACAACGAATGACACATCGAAACAATACATGAATTTTATGAATGCTGTTTTTACTTCCGAAAAACTCAATGTACCCATCGATGGTTGTATACTCAATAATGATTCAAGTCTTTTACAACAAGCTTGTAAAGATCATCTCTCACATGACAATCGATTCTATTTTTTGTCGTTCTAGGTGATTTAACATCAGGAATTTATTTAGAAAATATCGTTTAAGACATATTTTGTTTTCATTCACGGGGAGGCGTCTCTCGCTTCTCGTCAACGTACGGACGAGAAGCACGGGTTGTTCCTCACGGACCTCTGACCTGCACACCCCCCTTTCGCCTTTTTGCCTGCTGGCAGAGGGCGCAAGTTCCAGAACATGTGCACCATGTGCCTCGGGACAGGCGGATATGCAAGCGGCACGGTGTACGTGGCAGGACACAGTGACAGGCTGCTTGTCTTCGATCTGATGTCGGTCCGCGTGCGTGACTCGGTAGTCTGTCTGTCCCGGTTTCGCTAGTTTGGCCACTTCCAGATATGCTAGGACGACGAAATTTGGCAGGCATATCAGTGACCAGACCAATTAAAATTAGAAATAGTCAGTTCTCCGATTCAAAGATTTAGGGGGGAGTGGGGGGACGGTTAATTCAGGAAAAATTGGAAAAAATGAGGTATTTTTAACTTGCTAACAGGTGAACAGATTTTAATGAAATTTGATGTTTAGAAGAATATCGTGTCTCAGAACTCTTATTTTAATATCCAGATCCGGTGATATTGGGTAGTTTGAAGGGCTCGGGAAGATTTGTTAAATATTTTCCAGAGGAATTGCCAGCGTACAGTTCAAGTACCTCTTTGACTGACCATGTAAGAAAAATCCGGTTCTATTCCGCTTCCTATGGGTAAAAAAAGAAGAAATTAAATGGTAAAACACATTTCACGGATGAAGAATGACAGATTGACAAAGATTTTTCTTTTTCGACTTCCATCTAGAGCTGAGTAGAAAGCAGGTCGTCCATGAATGGGGTGGGGACCAGTTCTAAATTGGAACTTCATGGGATAAGACAAGTGACGAAATAGATGGGAAATGATATAATTTGGGATATTTATCAAACAGTTCGTGGTAACGAACTGCACTAAGGAGCGACCCGGCCTAATAGTAAACGAAATTCTAAAAAATAGAATTTTGATACTAATAGATACATCAAAAGAATTAGATTTGTATGCTGATTTTAAATATATATGTGTCATCAAGTTTAGTCTTACTCATCAAAAGTTACGAGCCTGGGAAAATATGCCTTGTTTTGGAAAATAGGGGGGGGACACCCCCTAAAAGCTATCGTTTTCCTTTTACTGGCCGTAGGTTGTGTTTGTTCATTCTTTGTTTTTTTGTCATGGCTGGCCAGTTTGGCTTTAGATCTTTCATCTGCCATTATCGTGGCTATCAAATATGTTTTAAGCGTTAACATTTCACATAATACCTTTAGACTCCACAGTGACGAAATTGGTATTATGACCGGGCTAACAGGAATCCTTAATCTGTATTTTACTTTCCCCTTTTTTAAAAAGTCCACATTGACGCAGAAAGGAAGATTATAGCATAGAATACAAATTGCTAATAACTCTATGAAATTAAGTGCTTCAACTATGGAGCATAGCCACTAGCTTTTGGCCTAAGTATGTTTCTAGATTAGCGCTTATCGTTACTCTGACTTATTTAGTTTTGAGGATTTGAATAATACTGAAAATTAAGTTCAAATTTTTTTACGTAATTTGTTTAGAGTCTTCACGCCTCCTCCCCAATTTAACTCAACATACTTATTGATGGCCCGGAAAAACACATTATATTCTTTAAGCGTCCATGCCTTACAAAGTTAAAATATTATCCAAGACAACGCTGCCTTGAAACACTGTAAAGTACTTACGGTCCTTGTCACTAAAAAAGCAGAAAAGGAGCTTCAGAGCTTTTTGCTGAAACGTAAAATAGTTACGGTTCCAATTGCTTATAGAGCAGCAAACTAGCTTCGGTCCCTGTCGCTGATAGCTACAGCAAACAAGCCCAGTCCTTTTCATTGACAGAACTGCAAATTAACGTCGTTTACCGTGACCCACAGAACAACAAATCACATTTGCTTCTTGTCAATGAGAGGAATACAAATTAGCTTCAGTCCTTGTCCTTAATCATGTTGTTTTTCTCAACTTGTTAATAAAAGTAGATGAATTTGGTGCGACAAAACAAGTGTATTTACATAAATAGTGCATTTTAATGTTGTCTTTCTGTTTGCATTTGCGTGTGTGTATATGAGGGGGGAGGGGGGCTCTGGATTGGTTTTGGGATTGAGACGCTAACTTTTTTTCCCTTGAATGTAGAAGTAATCTTAATTTTTTTTTTCATTAGGGTCAAACAACAGGAATTTCAACAAGTTTCAATTCTCCCAAAGAACTTGGTTTCAATGCATTCTATTTGATAATAAATGACAAAAGTTACTCATCTACCACGTCTAACATCTAACAGATCATATCTACCATATTTATCAAAATGTGTACACATAAAACGGTTAACTGTGATAAATACATTTGAATTCCAAAACCCTAGAAGTATTTATTAAAATATGTCAAGTATTTTATTGATGCTTTTGTAGTGAACAAATAAAATATATAGAAGAGCACGAATGTTCTCTTCGTGAGCTTCGTTCTCTTCGAGAGCAAGAGCGCTAAGAATGTTCTGATCCCGTGTTTCTCTCTCTCTTTATGCAATTTCTGTAATTCTGGCTATGGTATAGCATTGCTTATGCTATATAAGCTTTTGCAAGGTGTCATTTGATAGGAAATTGAAAGTTTTAGTGTCCTTTTTATGTACAAAATATGGTCAGAGGGCAACTAGCCTCCACCATGCACTGTTGGTCAATCAATGTTGGTATTACCAGAACAATTTTTTGGGTCATGAAACTATTGTTAACAGATGCATTTTGACTCTTTGAACATCTTTTCTCTCTTGCAAAACTACCACAAACTCACCATTATGGAGCAAAATATGTCTGATGTTTTATGTAAGTTGTTACTACCAATACTGACTACAATGGTGGATTTGAAGCATTTAAAGATCAAGATTGAGCTGTCGATATAATCACAGTAAAATCAATATTATTGGTTTTGCCTTGGGCCAAAATTTTAAGGCCTCGATTTTAAAAAAAATTTCAACTGAAAGTAAGGAGCAACATCAAAACTTGAAACGAACAAAAATTATCACGTATTTGAGGGGGTTCATCCCCTTGTCAATACCTCACTCTTTACGCTAAAGTTCAAATTACCTCCACCGGCGTGCGCGGCATCAAGCTTGATGATGACGACCGGGTGATCGCCATGGCGATGCTGCACCACACGGGGGCGGAGCCGGCGGAGGCGCGGGCCTATCTGAAGCAGGCGAAAGCCATGCGGGCAGCGCTTGACGGTGAGGCACCCGCCGAGGAACCGGATGATGCGGGCGAGGAGGGGGATGACATCACCCTGACGCCGGAACGCTATGCGGAGCTGGGCGCGCGCGAGCAGTTCGTGCTGGCTGTCTCCGAGAACGGCTTCGGCAAGCGGACCCGCCGCGTCGGAGTCCAGCAGCGGACGTTTCGAGCGTCGGCCGGTGCCTTCTTCCAGCTCGATCCCTTCAACCTAAGATGGATGAAGAGAGGCGGTGGTGAGTGAATGTGTAGGTGCGTTGGGATGTGAGAGAGAAGGAGAGAAGGGGAGCTCCTACCTTGTTCTCCTTCGACTTCTCCTGAAGGCGCTGCTTCCTCGTTTGTCGAAGCAACACTGCACAAGCTGCCAGCGCCATGCTCGCACCCAACACACCGGCAATCACAGCCACCACACCTGACGTTGTTAAAGGTATCATGCAAGTTTTAAGGGATATGGTTGATATAAAAAGTGTGAAAATCGAAAGCTCTAAATAGAGACACTGGAGAAACTTTCCTAAGTTTTATTTATGATAAAATTATTAATACTGATTGTTCTCACTAGGATATACTACAGGGATATACTGTTTCACAATTATTAATACTGACTGCTTATTAGGATATTTGAATAAACGCACATTATGTATTCTAAAACAGTTAAGTAAAAAATTTTAAAACACATAAACAAGATTTTTCTAATACTCACGGCGCGGATGGTGGATTCCACCTGGACCGTGAGGCTCTCGCGGACGGACTGCTTGAAGCCGGAAGCGGTGACGCGGATGCGGTAAGGGCCGGGGCGAAGATACAGCGCCTGGAAGAGGCCGGCCGAATCGGTTTCTGATTTCACCGATTGATTGGTGTCGATATTCGTGATCTCCACGGAGGCACGCGCGATGGGTGCGCCGGAGGGGTCGGTGATGTTGCCCAATAAAGAACCGGTGATGTTCTGGGCAGCAAGCGTGACCGGAAGCAGGACGAGCAAGACATAGGAAGCCAGCGCCTGCCACAGGTCTTCCGGGTCGGCACTGTCCGCCAGGGTGTAGGGCAGCACGCGACCTGCCTTGTCGGCGTCGTCGCGGTAAATGACCACCCGGTGCAGGTTGTTTCCCTTGACTAAGGACGTCCACTCGTAGCCAATGAAGGCGGTGAACTTGCCGGGTTCGTTGTACTGCTCCGCCATTTTCACACATTCATCCCACACCGGACGAGAGAGTTCCGGAGAGTTCGTGGGGAAGGGCGTTTTGCCTTGTGAGAATGTCGTGATCAGGATGCGGATCGATACGTCGTCGCCGGGCCAGACGGATTCGAGCGCCTCGAGCGCAGCGACCGTAGCGTCCCGCGCTGACTCGGCGGCCGCGAAGGACGGGCAGACCGTCACCGCGAGCACGCTGAGGAGAAGGAAGATCGGGCGGATTCGATTCGTCATGACAGTTTCCGCAGGCGCACGGCCCCGCGCACGCGGGCGAGGCAGGCCAGTCGATAGCGGTTCGGATCCGGAGCGACCTGCTCCGTGATCTGGATCGTCTTCATTTCGCCGCTCGCCGGATGAGCTACTTATCATCATTATATCTCTATAGTATTGAGATCAAGCCTTGCCGTATGACCTAAATGGCGCAGATAGTTCCCTGTTACTTCATAAACTAACAGCTAATAATGACCTGAATGGTGCAGTCTACCAAAACTGCTGGTCAATCGTCCTTCTAAAGCAAATAATGAGATTGTACCCTTAAAAGGTGATATTTTCCACCATTTTGGGCCAAAAAGTACTAATTTTCACCCAAAAAGGGCTAAAATGCCTGGGAATGCAATTTTGGTTCCCAGGCAATGGTTGTTCTTCCGAGCGCTCCGGAGCTAAGACGTCCGCCCATTGGGCCCTGCGTTCCATGGGTTGGATCAACCGGCGGATCAGAAACCAAACAGCACCCGCCATGATGACAAGAACGACGGCGCTGATCACCCACATTAAGGTTAGGGTCGTGTTGAAATTCGCCTGAGATTGTTGCGAAAAATCATTTTCCGAGAAGCTCATCAGCATGTAAAACATCTTGCCGTTTTCAAGCTGGCCGGGAAGGAGAAAGGTGACCTCAAAATCGCCTGGTGGGCCGAAGCTCTGCATCGGCAGACGCCTGGAATGCCTCGAATGCCTCCCGCATTGCCCGTGCACTCTGATGCCGTTGGTCCGGGTCTTTTTCGAGTGCCTTCATCACGATGTTGACGACACCCTGCGGCAAGTCGGGCTTGTACGTCGTGGGCGGTGCCATGTCATCCTCGACGATGCTGCGCATGATGGCGAAGTTGCCCGCCTCCCGATCCAATGGCAGATGCCCGCAGAGCATCTGGTAGATCGTCATGCCCATCGAGTAGATGTCGCTGCGATGGTCGAGGTCAGCAAATGAATCTGATTAAAAATTTGAGATTGTCATTTTGTTCAAAATAGACCAAATGTCATAAAAAAACACTCAGGGGTTTACACCCCCCTTAGAAACTGGGGTAAGTGTTGTGTTTCCCCAAGGGTGGATAAGGTTTTTATGAAAGCGTTGGTTTTATCAACTTTGGAGGGGGCTCAGTTGATTAGAAATTGAAAGTTCTAGTTCTCTTTTTAATAGAACTAGACTAGACCCTTGCCCTCTTTTCCCAAAATCACTCCTATTGAATTTTTTATATAGCCATTAAAGGTGTTAAAGCAATGAAACCCCTTGTATAAAGTGATGAAGTAAATAATAAGATTAGACTCATATTATTACATCAAATGATGTTCAATCTGAAAGCTTTTGCAGCTTCCTTTGGGGTTAGTGAAGTTTTATTTTGGCTACCCAATTCAACCCATTAACCTACCTTTCCTCCCGAAAAGATGCTAATTCTGCTTTCTGCTCAAAATGTGATTTTGTTCTTCGTTTTTATAATGATTCTGGAGTAGCTTCCTTGTTTTTGCCAATATTCCTGGTCTAGTTGCATAGAATCCCTCAGCATCTGACTTGCTGAGTTTGATTTTTTTCATAGCTGCCACGTTTAGTCCGTTTTTTTCAAAGCGGGAGATTATTTCCCCTACAACTTTTTTTTCTACCCCGTCTGGCTTTATAATAGATAGTGTTCTTTCCAATTTGAATCCTCCGAGTGATTTTTCCCTTTATTTTTTCAGTATTTAGGGTTTTGTCAAATCCGGGTGTTGAAAAGCTAGAAGGTAGCGGTAAATTTAAGTAAAATTATATATTAAAGGTAGTTAATCTATGAATAGTGAGAAAGATTCCTTTAGTTCAAAAGATGGGCGACCATTTCTATCCACCGCTGAGTCTCGCTTTGGTTAAACAAGCGACTGGTTTAAATCTTGGGATTGATTTTGGAAGGAATGGAGTTAATGCTATTCGGGTTGGGGATAATTTGGTTCCGTCTAATGAAAAGGGAGATTATGTAATAAATTGGTATGGCAATGGGAGAACGTTTGAACATATTTCTGCTACAGATGTTTTAACTGGAAAGGTTGGTGTAGATGAGCTTCAAAATAAAATAGTGATTCTGAGGCTCGTAACTTTTGATGGGTAAAACTGAACTAGATGAAACTTATATATTTAAAATCAGCATTAAAATGCGATTATTTTGACATAGCTACTGGTATCAAAATTCCAATTTTTTTTAGAGTTTTGGTTACTATTGAGCCAGGTTGCTCCTTACTACAATTCGTTACCACGAACTGTTTGATAGAAAGAAAGTGTAGTCTTAACAAATAAAAATTAAATATAAAAAAACAAGTTTTTTAACTGAACTTAAGGAGCGACATTAAAACTTAAAATGAACAGTTGAGATCGACCGCGACAATCTGCGGGATCACGTCGCCCGCGCGCTGCACCGTCACCGTATCGCCGATGCGCAGATCGGCGCCGCCGCGCAGCGGGTCGCCGTCGCCGCCGATGCCGGCGAAGAAGCCGAGACCGATGCCCTGCGTGCCAAGGAACGCTGTCCGGTGTGTTCCACCGCCATGGACAGCTACCTGATCGACGAGACCCGCAAACTGCACATCTGCGGCAACAACCCGGACTGCTCGGGGTTCGAGGTCGAGCCCGGGCAGTTCCGCATCAAGCAAAGCTATCCATTTGATCCATTTATCCATTTGAAATGCCTATGTATAGTAATGCTGAGGATACGGATAATATACCACACTTAGTTATGCTGTTTCAAGGTTTGTTAGTTGGTGTTAGGCTTTTCGGTACTTTCCTTGTCTCTTTCGAAGGGGCTTTTTTTATAACTTATAGATTGCCATATTGGATTATGCTGTATGAGTTGTCTGTGCTAGATTTCTTAGCATTATCTTGTCTATTTCGAAGGGGGCTTGTCTGAAATTTATGGTTTGCCATTTTAGTTAAGGACCAGTCAACCGTTTCTCTCACCAAAGGCTCACTCGACTAGAAATTGAAAGGGCTAGTACCCTTTTTATTAGTGAAGTCATTGGAGGGCAAAAAGCCACCCTCAACGCACATCAATTCCGCAAACAAATCTAATCAAAATTTTGAGATAGCCATTTTGTTCAGTGCGGTTGAAAGTTCTGGAAACTATGTCTTTGACAACCCCCATAGCTTCTCAAGACTAGAACATATCTTACACTTTACTTAACAAAATATATTTTTAATTTTTTCGCTTCTTTTGCCAGCAGCCCGCCCAACAGGAACGCGGACGACACGCCGACCAGATACATCATGCCGATGCGTTTGTGATCCAGCGTGAACGCCCAACTCAAGATCCCCTTGGAGTTGGTCAGGTAGTTCTCTTGCGGAGTCGGATAGCCAGGGTCTTTGACTTCATAGCCCGACGGCACGGATCCTGCAGACATCTCTTACCTCGATGGAAACTTCATTCGGTCAGAGCACGCGACCGACCTCCAAAGTGTTCCCGGCGGATGAATTCCGCGGGACGACCGGAGACCGCTGGCAGGCGCTCAGAAGGTCCAAGACTGGCGTTGAACCGGAATAGCGCGCCCCAAAAGGGGTTCTGCTATAAGTACACAAGATGACGGCCAAGATCGTGCCACTCCAACGGTTGTGATGTAGCCAAGTGTCGCTGTGCATGTAGCCCGTGTGGCGACCGTATTGTACGGCCGAATGGCCGTATTGTACACCATCCGTATGGTCGTCACACCGACCTTGTGAGGGGACCCTTCCAAGAACCTCCTCCATTCGTCGAAGCAATCAACTATCGCCATCAGCTCCTAAACCTCGCTCTTTACGCTAAAGTATTTTTAGTAATTTCAAAAGAGCTATTTATTCTTATTAAACGGTCTTTGTGATTCAGGGGTCATTCTTAAGGAATAGAAAAAAATTCGAACTTGAGCGTAAAGAGTGAGATATTGACAAGGGGGCAAACCCCCTCACATACGTGATAAAAAAAATACGATTAAAAAAGTTCGTTTCGTAAGTTAATTCATAAGTTACGTATATTTATTACTTATAAAAAGTCTTTAAATAAATATTCAATATTCAATCTCGTAAAATAGCGCCACGGTGCGCAAGGAGTAGAAGAAGGCGGTGAAGCCGGTCCGGATCGCATCGCCCCCGGACACCGCGGCCGCGGCAAAGCTCGCCAGCCCCACAGGCGGCGTCACATCCGCCATGATCCCGAAGTAGAACACGAAGAGGTGCACCGCGATCAGCGGCACGATCAACCCGTTCTGCTGGCCCAGGGTCACGATCACCGGCGCCAGCAGCGCCGAGACCACGATGTAGTTCGCGGTGGTCGGCAGCCCCATGCCCAGGATCAGCGACAGGATCGCCGTGAAGAGGGATTTGGCCGTCACAGCATGGTCCTGGGCTGCAATCGCACATGGTAGTGTCGAAGCCAGCGGGTTGTCGTCGTAGCCAACCAGATCTTCGGGGCAGCAGGATTGTCCGAGACCTGCCTCGGACCCGACCAGCCGTTGATTGATGTTGTTGTTTGTCGCCGTCGCGGCCATTGCCGCGCGGGTGACTCCGCACTCGCAGGACATCAGACGCGGGTATCGACATGCTACGCAAGCGGCCAACGTCGTGGGCGGCGGGACCTTCTGGCTCCGACCGTCGACGCGAAAAAGTCCCCCTGAAAACGTCTGTACACTTCATAATAACCGTTACTATATGTAAACAATGGTCCAAGTTTGTAACTTGCAGCCCCTCCTCCGGGGACTGTGGGGGATTAAGTCGTCCCCAAAGAAATGGTTATTAAGTTTTCGACTACGCTGACCAGAATGGCTATCTCAAAATTTTCATCCGGAGACTTTGGGAAAAAATTAGAGTGGGAGGGGGCCAAGGTGCCCTCCGATTTTTTTGGTCACTTAAAAGGGCACTAGAACTTTTAATTTCTTAAAGTTCTTTTAAAATCCAAAATTTCTCAAAGTGACTTTTTGATTTTAAAAGAATATTTACAATTTAATAAAATTGTTGATAATCCTGTTTCGTTAAAAACAATCTTACTATTGGCGGGAATTTTTAATTCAGCGGTAAGTTTTAAACGCGCGATTCAAGAAAAAAGTATCAAAATTAACGAAACGGTAATTGAAGATTGAAATTACTTGATTTCACCACACAACGGAAACAATTCTGCGATTGTTAAGCACGGAAAAAAAATTGTACTTTTAATTCAAGTAAAAAGTAAAATCATGCTGAGTTAATTAAAGGATATACAGATCAAATGCTAAAAGAAATGTCAAAGGGTACAATGTCATTTATTGGTTAAAAGCAGAAGTAAATAAATGTGTTTTTAATCTTGATTTAAAAGTTTCAATGTCTTGAGATTTTCTAACTTGAACTGGTAAATTATTCCACAGTTTTGGAGCTGCAGCAGCGAAAGATCTATCTCCTCGTGTTTTGAATTTTGTTTTTGGAATCACCAACATCAAAGATTCTGTTGACCTCAAAGCGTATCGCCGTCCCTATCGGCTACGTCATGAGCCGGTTTGAGTTCGCCGGAAAGACATTCATTGATACGGTCCTCGACATACCGATCGTGCTCCCCCCCTTGGTCATCGGGATCAGTCTTCTCGTCCTGTTCAACTTGCCACCCTTTGATTGGATTAGTCATCGCGTCGTGTTTGAGGTGCCTGCGGTCATCCTGGCGCAGTTCACCGTGGCCTGTGCGTTCGCCGTCCGCACGATGCGCGTCACGTTTGACCAGATCCCTCAGCGTTTTGAGCACGTGGCCATGACCATAAGATCCGTCTATATATATCAAGTTTCTTTAAGATCCGATCATCTATTCGTAAGACAAAAATACCCCAATTTTTACGTTTTCCAAGAATTCCGACTTCTCCCTCCAACTCCCCCCAATGTCACAGAATCTGATCGGAATTTAAAATTAGAGCTTTAAAGCACAAGATCCTTCTAAATATCAAATTTCATTAAGATCTGAACACCCGTTCGTAAGTTACAAATACCTCATTTTTTCAAATTTTTCCGAATTATCCCCCCCCCCCCAAACTCCACCAAAGGATTTCCTAATTATGGAGATGAAGCGCCTTCAGTGGCCAAGTTTCGACTGCATAGAAGAGAACGGATCTAACAGCCGTTTTATAGACAAAATTTTTCTTTCATTGTGATCCCCCGCCGGTTCCACGAGTGGCGGCGGAGTTGTGAGAAGATGGCTTGGGCTTTGTTAATTCTGTTCTGTACGTCAAGATCACATCCTCCACGAGGATCTATTATTCTGTCACAACAGGTGAACCTATCGACTTTTTCCAATTATTGTCCGTAAAGTACAAGCTGATAATCCAATTATACTATATCTTGTTAATAATACCTGACGAATGTAACTACTAAAATGAGGCAATTTATTAAATGCAAAGTGTAACACTTATCATTCCGCAATATTAGGGCCGCTTATTAATGGTTTAAAGCGATATTGCGTGCCTTGAAATTTCTTTCCTTTTGAAGATTCCTGTATTTCATTGCTTGAAACTGACAAACAAAGGTTACCTCTTGGTAACTAATCAGCGTCATGAATATTCCAGTATCATTAAAATGTAACTAAGCTGAAATTATAGGGTCTAATTATGGTGAAAGTCCACTTCATTTAGCAGCAAAATCAATGGAATGCTTAAAAACTGTTGAATGCCTTTTAAAGTCTGGCGCTGATGCTAATCTACGAAACAAAGATGGTGAAACTCCACTTCATTTAGCAGCAAGATCAATCCATTGCTTAAAAACTGTTGAATGCCTTTTAAAGTTTGGCGCTCATGCTAATATACAAAGCAATATTGGTGAAAGTCCACTTCATTTAGCAGCAAAATCAATGGAATGCTTAAAAACTGTTGAATGCCTTTTAAAGTCTGGCGATACAGAGTTATGGGAGAAATATAAATCAAAAATGGCCAAGGGTATACTCCTTCGAATACGGTTACAGACGTCAGATATGACTTTTGATTTTACATCAGAAATTTATAACTAACCCTTAGTTATTATTGAAGATTTGTGCGTATATATGGCAAACAACCCTCTTCAAGATTTGGGAATGCCTTCACCTAATCGTAATCTTGTTTTTTCGACATGTGTAGAATTGGATCGTGAACAAAGTTACAACACGATTGATCTATTATTGTATGTACAAAATAATATTATGGGATTCGATGTACAAACAAAGAACACATCTGATAGATCGTAATCGACCTCCGGATAGTGATCGTTGAATGTGTTGTTTTGTTCCGGATCCAGAACCTCGAGTAGTGCGGACGCCGGGTCCCCCCGGACGTCCATACCCATTTTGTCGACTTCATCGAGCAGGAATAATGGGTTGCGGACTTCGGCTTTCGCCATTTTTTGCATCACCTTGCCAGGCAGCGCACCGATATAGGTGCGTCGATGGCCGCGAATTTCTGCCTCATCGCGCACTCCACCGAGGGGCCGGTTAATTTGGAAATAATAGAAAAAATGAAGCATTTTTAACCTATGAGCGGGTGATGGGATCTTAATGAAATTTGATGCTTGGAATGATATTGTGTCTCAGAGCTCTTATTTTAAATCCTGACTGGATCTGATGACATTGGGGGAAGTTGGAGGGGGAAACCTAAAATCTTGGAAAACACTTAGAGTGAAGGATCAGGATGAAACTTGATGGGAAAAATAAGCAGAAGTCCCAGATACATGATTGATATAATCAGAACAGATCCGCTCTCTTTGGGCCGGGATCATGGAAGCGGCCAACCGCGGCGCGTCGGAGGCCGATGGGATCAACATCGGTTTCAACATTTCGCTGCCCTTCGAGCAGCACGACAATCCCTACATCAGCCGGGAACTGAATTTCGAGTTCCACTATTTTTTCATGCGGAAATTCTGGTTCATGTACCTGGCCAAGGCGCTGATCGTCTTTCCCGGTGGTTTCGGCACGATGGATGAGCTTTTTGAGGCGTTAACGCTCATTCAGACCAGCAAATTGAACAAGCCATTGCCGATTGTCCTGTTCCCGGAAAAATTAGAAGAAATGAGGTATTTTTAACTTACGAACGGGTGATCGGATCTTAATTAAATTTGATATTTAGAAGGATATCGTGTCTCAGAGGTTTTATTTTAAATCCCGACCGGATCCGGTGACATTGGGGGGAGTTGGAGGGGAAAACCTAAAATCTTGGAAAACGCTTGGAGTGAGGGATCGGGATGAAACTTGGTAAGAAGAATAACTAAAAGTCCTAGATTCGGGATTGACATAACCGGAACGGATCCGCCCTCTTCGGGGGAGTTGGGGGGACGCTGGCGGCTACGCCTGTCTTTAATTCAATGGGCGGCCTCGAGTCTGAAACCGCCAAGTTTTGGGCCTACGGATGCTTGTATTGGGGGATGTTCTTGTTCGCCATTGGTAACGGCATCGCCGAGGCTGTGGTCAACCCGTTGGTGGCCACCCTATTCCCGAACAACAAGACGCACTATCTGAATATCCTGCACGCCGGTTGGCCCGGCGGCTTGATCGTCGGCGGGTTACTCTCCTTTGCCATGGTGGGCAAGGTTCAGTGGGAAATCCAAATGGCGATAGGACGGTCAGATGTGCCGCCGATGAATCCAAGTACGCGAGGTACGCTTTTCACTAAGTGCCATGACTCTTCTGTCATCGCCATTTCTACCAATACGTAACCAGGGTATAACTTACGCTCAGATTTACGCTTTTGACCCGCACTCATTTCTACTACTTCTTCTGTTGGTACTAGTACCTGACCGAAGTAGTCTTCCATGTAGTGCATTTTGATGTATTCAAGCAGGGTCTTCTTAACGCGAGACTCATATTGTGAATAGGCTTGAACTACGTACCATCTTTCCACGTTTTCCTCGATCTACCCCAACCCACTCACACAATCCGGCACCATCGTCTACACCCTTGAAAAAGCGACTGCGGTTACGGTGGAAGTCTATGACCTCATGGGACGCTTGGTTCAAACACTCCAAAGCGGCTATCAACTTCCTGGTGAACATACCGTGTCCTTCTCCAGTGATGACTGGAGCAGCGGCACCTATATCTGCCGGATTCGTACAGGTGCCTCTCTAACGACGCGCTCGATGGTGGTTATCCGCTAAGGGTAATGGCGCCAGCCTTTCACGGAACAAATTTAGGTACCCAAGTATTATACAAGAAAAAAAAAACGAAAATTTGGATCGCGAACATGAGACATTACCCGCTTTTCACGGTGATAATAAAGACAATTAGCTTCGGCTCATTGGGAAAATTAATAGTAGCTATATTTCGAGTAAATATTTAATTGGTATTTTGGTTAGGTTAGAATAGGTTCTTTTAGGTCACATGTTTAATACATACTATGCTTTACCACATTCCCACCTCCCCTAATGTGCAAATACATAGCCCATTTTTGTTTCTAAATATTAAATTTCTTTTCGCAATAAACTTTTACTTTCAAGACGAACCGAAAAATAGTTACCATTCCTGAATCAGTGTCAAATGGCAATTTTTTTCACTCCTGCCTTTCCGTGACGTACAAATAATAGTTCAACGACAAATCCTTTTATTTGACAGTGAAAACCATATCCAAGTCTCTAGATATTTTGGTCAAATACACAGTTTATCTACTGAGGACGGCCTTTGTGTATGTGACCGAAATATCCAAACATTTTGTTACTGTTTTCACTGTCAAATAAAATGATTTTTGGGCTTGAACATTTTGGATATATAGAAACTGTATGGAACATATTCGAAACACACTATGCCCACACAGTTTATCAAGCGGAGGCATCAGAAATGCTTGAGGAATGGTTAATATGATTAAGTTGAAACTTTCAGCCTGTGTTGAGGGGGATGTTTGAAAAACCGAAGGTGCTATGCACATACTGCTATTAATGCTACTGTGCAAGCTAAGGGTATGAAGGTGAAGCTTTTAAGGAATATTTCGGCAGATGTCGAACCAAATCAACACAAACTATGAGCATGTACTGATTCAACTTACTGCCCTCGTTATATTTCACTATTGCATTTAAAGCAGCTTGAAGTCTATGTATATGCATTATATTAAGTTTTGCTGCAAAACACAACTGCTCCTTCAATTTGAATTTGCTCAATGATATATCATATACTGCATACATATCATACCATTCAAGGCTTAGTAAAAATCCTCTTGTAATTTCTACTGTTACGTATGGTCCTCGTGGCTTTATGTCATTGTTGTTGTTGCCAACTCCACTGCCCGCTCCTAAAAGCATAAACAAACTAGTCACAAAGTCGTGAAACACTGGTCAAAGAATAGACGTGGAACGTGAAAAATCATAAAAAAAACCCACCTTGGGGAAGATGGGCTATCAACTAGAAACTACAGCATTGATTTCTAAGTGGAATTATAATGCATTTCGTATAAGGTGTATTATGTTAATTTTAGAGAAATTTAAGAATCTTTTATGCTCATTTGCTTTAAAATAGTTGAAATCCAAATTTCTTGCTCACTTTTCAAGTGAGGTCGCGCATGATAATACTGAGAACCTCCTTTTAAAACTCCCAATGAGTGTTTTCCAAGTATTAGGTTCCCCCTCCCATATCCCCCCCATGTCACCAGATCCGGTTGGGATTTAACATAAGAGCTCTGAGACACAATATCCTTCTAACTATCAAATTTCATTGAGATCTGATCACCCGTTCGTAAGTTAAAAATACCTCGTTTTTTTATAATTTTTAATAATTACCCCCCCCCCCAACTACCCCAAAGAGAGCGGATCCATTCCGGTTATGTCAATCATGTATCTAGGACTTGTACTTATTGTTCCCACCAAGTTTCATCCCGATCCTATAAGTGATTAGTATTAAATAAATTGTCTCAAATAAATATTAACTATTTTTAGTAGCTATTTACGAAGTCAATCAATGGATAATTAGGAAGTTAAAAAAAATTTAGTCTGTTATAATGTTAAAGTGATAATTAGGCCTATAGGTACAGTAGTAGTTTTAAGTTTGAGTTTAATGTTATGATTTTACCTTCAATTGATTTTTTCAACTTTATTTTCTCACGTACAGTTGAGAGGGTTGATTTGACACCTGACACAAAACCAACACGATTAATTTTTACAGGAACTTGTATCATACCGATTTGACAGGGTGAATAGTACCATTTTTGGAGCGGAGGGGTGGTTTTAGGCTACGAAGTCATTTGCCTACATTTGCAATCACGTTGTTTGGGTAATCTAGGAAAGCCGAGAAAATATTTCAACGAAAATAATTCTGAAAAAAAATGAAATTAAAAAATGAAAATAATTGAGATGGTGACTACGTAGAGTTATAAAAAAAAAAAAATGCGAATAATTGAGATTGTGAATACGTAGAGGTATAAAAAAGTAAAATAATTGAGATGGTGGCCGGGCCGGGCAGTTTCGTCGAGGTGCCGTTGGGCAATCGGCAGGTCATCGGCGTGGTTTGGGACGACCCGGATGACGGCGAGGGTGGTGAGCAGGTCGCCCTGACCCGGCTCAAGCCGATTGGGGCCATATTGCCCGTGCCCAGCTTGCCGGCCCAAAGCCGGCGATTCGTTGATTGGATCGCCGATTACTGCGTGGCCGCGCCGGGTGCCGTGCTGCGCCTGGCCATGAGCGTTCCCAAGGCACTGGAGCCAGCGAAGCCCCGCTATGTCTATGCGTTGACGAAGGTCGCCGAAGCTCGCTATCGAAGCGGTGGAACACAGCAAGATGTGCTTCGCGCACGTCTCGAATCAGATCGTCTCGCAGATAAGCTGGTCAGTCTTGCCAAGCAAAAGCAGGTCGCCCAAGCCGACTTGGCGGCTCTAGTCCAGCAACCGGTGACGCTGGTAGTTGAAGCAGGCGAGGAGTTGGGGCTAGCCGACGTACCAGCCCAGCTTGATGAACTCATCGCGCTTGCCGAACAATGCAATCCCAAACTGGCCGGGTTGGCGTGGGAGATTAAGGGGTGGGGGAGGAGGATAGACTATCCTCCAGTCTTTTTTATTACATAAAACGGGCACTAGAACTTCTAATTTCCGTGCATCTGAGCCCTATCAGGACCATTATTTCAGGACCATTGGGTTGTTACGATCACCCCTGGGAAAAAAAAACAAAAGAGAACAAACAAACAAATAAACATGCATCCCTGATCTTTATTCTGGCAAAAAATACAAAATTCAACACAAAATTCAAAATAGGAGCTTGAAACCACTACAAAAGGGTTTTCCGATGAGCTTAATCTCACTAAATCATCTAACGACAGCGGAAACAGATGCCCCTTTGGCGTCGCGCCAACGGCATGCCCGGATCGGCCCACGCGCTGCAGAAAACCGGCGATAGTGCCCGGGCTACCCAGTTGGCAAACCAGATCCACATCGCCAATATCGATGCCCAACTCAAGTGACGCTGTAGCCACCATGGCGCGCAGCGTACCGGCCTTCAGGCGCTGTTCGGCCAGTTGGCGGTGTTCCTTGGCCAGCGATCCGTGATGCGCCATCACCGCTTCTTCGCCCAGGCGTTCGGTCAGCTCGACCATCGCGAGGTTCGTGGGAGCCCCCGTCATCGCGAGGCCCTTGCCCTCGTCGCGCATCAACCGGAGCAGCGTGCCGTCAGCGACCGGGGCACCGTTGGCCGTCGCCACGACCGCAACCGTGCCGACGTCGGGGCACGTCAGCGTCACGTCCTGCGCTTCCGGTGCCGCGGATTCCGGTTCGACGGGTTGCGTCACTTCGTCCGCCAGGGGGAACGCCAAGTACACCTCCGGCTGGAGAGTGCGCCCGCCCGGCTGCGAGGGGGTGCTCAGACATGAGTTTGCAGGTGGCGCATAAAGAAGTATTTGATTTCATAACCCAATGTCATTTACGTGGATTGAGGTGTGTGCTACTGAGGCATGGTTTAAACGAACAAAAGAAACCATTTTCAGGCTACCTGAAAAGCTATCTGAATGTCTGGTTACAGCAAATACCAGAAGTGTTGGCATTCCACTCGAGCCAAATGCAACACGGTGGAATAAAAAGTACTTATGTTTTGTTGAAGAAAAACAAACAACAAAAAGCGGAAAATCGAGAGCGCCATAAACTCAAATGAAAAAGTCTGGCGCGCCATTCAGAACGCAAAAACAGCCGCAGCCGCCGAATAGGGAGAAAACAGATGTACGATTTCAATTACCACCGTCCCTCTTCCGTCGATGACGCGGTTGCCGCCCTTGGCGCCGCCGAGGACGGGAAATTCGTCGCCGGCGGCCAGACTCTGCTGCCAACGATGAAACAGCGCCTTGCCAGCCCCAGCGATCTTGTCGATCTGGGCGGCATCGGCGATCTGGCCGGAATCTCTTCTGATGCCGCCGGTCTTACCATCGGCGCGATGGAGATTGCCTTCGACTACCTCGAATCATTGGAGCAAAGTGATCTGGTTTCCGATGCAATCAAGCAGACTTTGGGATTTGAAAAAGGAAAGTTGCTGATCGGAAGTACGAAGTTCATCCGAAATCGAAAACAACAATTGGCAACGCTAGAGCGCGGTAAAGATATGTTGCAAGAGTTTGTGAAGACAAATTCTTCCCATCCGTTTGCTGCCGAAGCGAAAAATGAACTCGCCAACCTCCTGATCATGTCGGCTCGTCGCAAGATCGCAGACGATGCCGGAAAACGGCTATGGCTATCTGTGGAGTACGGATACACGCCGCGGCACCTACTGGGCAACCGGTTGGGGTGGACAGTTTATGTTGGTCGACCCGGCCAACGATCTCATCGTCATCACGCGAAACGACACGGGCCGGCGCCTTGGCGAAATCGCCTGGCTGGTGCTCATGGGCCACGCAGGCCAGGGTTCTATGGCCGACGTCCAGCAACTGCGCGATAGGGTGCTGGAAACCCTCCCTGTGAGCCGCAGCTAGGCACCGCCGGCTCCGAGTTCGGCGGTATAGGTTAGCTTCCATTTTCAAGGGTTTTGAAGCTTTTTAAACTCTAATAAATTTTTTTTCTCCGATACTTTTAACTTTCATGGCTAATATATGTAGCTTGAGAATAATTTCTAATAGATTGAATGAAGTCAACTCGGAACTTGTCGGTTATTAGAAACACACCCAGGAAGTGAAGTTCCAGGAATGAAGTGAACAATAACAAAAATGATGATAAAATAGTACTTTGGGAACAAAAATATGGAAATCTATGCCAACCTAAATAACCTAACCCAACCCTCATCCCTAATGTCATAGTTTTCTTACTTGACAAATTCTGTGACTTGTTGTACTTTAGTGTCCTTGTTCATTCGTCCGGCTTTTTCTTTTGGTTTGATAATGTTTTGATAAATTTGTCTAGGTCCTGGACTTTTCATTTTCTAATATCTGCATCAGGATTTAGAAAAATTTCCGGGAACAAGTGTTGATTGTTGCCTATATGTAAAATGTTAAGGAACTCGTCGTAAGCGTCCTTATTTATAGAGATTTTCCCGGTCGGGTATCTAGTGACCAAATCTTTTCAAACGTTCTCTTCCTTCAATCCCCCAGATGGTCTAATCGGGGAAAACGACTTTATTAAATCAATTTGTGCAGCTCCCTGATACGCCTACCAATTTTCATTGTCCTAGCATATCCAGAAGCACCAAACTCGCCAAAACACTGAACCCCACCCCCTAACTCCCCCAAAGAGACCGGATCCAGTACAGTTACGTCAATCACGTATCTACGACATTTGCTTATCCTACCCACCAAGTTGCATCCTGATTTCTCCACTCTAAGCGTTTTCCAAGATTTCTGGTTCCCCCTCCAACTGATAAAGAAAAATTGTGAAAGCCTCTTTAGGTGTTGTAGCTGGTGCTGCTGGAGGAGATCAGCTTCAGGATGTCTTGCCGACAAGTGCTATGTATGGCAGCGCCGGCGATGCTCTTGGAGGTTCTACTGGAGCCTACAATCCTGTAGCTACAACAAGTGGCATCACCCCTACACCAGCCGCTTCAGGCGGACAGGCAGCGGCAAGCGAAGTTGGGATAATTTTTGAACCACCCATGGATCAACATCGATTACTGGCGAAAGAAAATTCCATGTGATTTATGGCTGGTATAGATGTGTCTCTGAATTCTCAGTTTGAATCAGTGGAATGGCATTAATTTTTTTCCAAACGTTTACTAATAACATGTTGATAAAAAGTGGAAATTCACACAACTTGATTTAACCACAGAAACGGAATGCAACTGCAATATTACTTCAGAATTTCTCACCTTCTCAATACCAACCAGTCACAAAATATAGTAATGTTTTGTATAGGGCTTGTATATATTTGTCCGTAAAATTGTCTAAACTGTTATATATACCGCTGAGGATTGTTATACTTATTGCCTTCGATTGGATAAAAATGGTCGCATGACATTAATTTCAACTAATCAGAGTCGTTTACCACGGATACAGAGGTATTGAAAGGGAAAGTGGTATTTTAAGTCACTGAAACTCAATGAAAACACTTTCACGAGTAAAATCAGTATTTTACGGTACTACAGGTCAAAATTTGATTCAGATGGTTCACATTCGAGACGGATGGCCAAAACAGCGTTACTGCGAGGGGGTGGGGAATTGCGCAACTAAGACTGGTGGACGACTTTCGCCATCCTGATCATTTCAAAATGACATCGACTTTTTATAGCCGACAAACAATGCTACGCTGAACAAAGACAGGTTTTGTCCAGATGATGATCAATTGTTTTTCGAAGAAAAAAAATCAATCTGATACTATCAGATTGATAGCATTGCTCGTTAACGACATCTTTCGTTCGGGCAAATGACTCGGTCCTGTTAGCTTTATATTGGTTAGTTTTGGCTAACCTCTTGCCTCATTTTCTTTACATAATTCCACAAGTCAACATACGAAATTCTGAAACATGCAAAATCTCCTCGACTCGATTAAGGCTCTTATAAAATTTTTTTATCTCTTTTATCAATCTTAAGGCCTTTTCTCTATTTTGACTAGCTACTTTTAGCTTAATTTCCAAAGAAATCTTCTGCTACTTTACAAACAATTTTGTTACTGGATGCAGTGGGTCCATGAGACCTGATCCAGAGTGCATGGGTCTGTTCCGCCATAAAAAAAATACCGAAATTCATCTTGTTCTAAAATTTATTTTAGCCTATGGACTGGATATCAACCAGATCGTTTTAATCTTGCTCTTGGCCCAAACTTTAATATGAAAGAAAGGTGGGAAAAACAATTATGCATTGTTTTTTCCAGATTTTAGAAAATGTTACACTTCCTAAACAAAGCTTTACCAACCGACCACCACAGGAGTTGCGAAAAAGATCATGATTTTCTTTATTATTGTTTTATTTTAAATTCAAGAGTAATTAACCAAACAGTTCGTGGTAACGAACTGTAGTAAGGATCGACCCGGCTCAATAGTAAAAGAAACTCTAAAAAACGCAATTTCGATACCACTAGATATCAAACAGTTCGTGGTAACGAACTGTAGTAACCAGCGTTGCCGGGACCGTAATAATCACAAAAGGCGTACCAAGTGCCGCATGCGCCAGAACGATCTTCAGATAGTTCACCAGACCCTGATTCATACCGATTGTCTCAGTCGCGAACTCACCGGCATCGGAATAGAAAAAGAACATGCCGGTTGCGGAGATGATCAGCGGAACAATCATCGGCGAAATCAATATGGCCATGATCGCGGATCGGAATGGTACATGGCTCTGTGACAGGCCGATCGCAGCGAGCGTGCCGAACGCAACCGCCAACAAAGTAGTGCTGTAATAATTTAAATACTCTGGAACATTTTGTTTGCTCACTTATTACTTAGTTTATTTTGATATTTTAATTCTTATTTCATTACGAAGATTATGCAAAAATTGTACTTATATTACAAGTTATAAATCTTTTTGGTTTTCTTTTTGAAACGATACAATTAAAAACCAAAAACCACAATCCTTTAAAAATAAACCCTTTGCTCTTTTTTTAACCCTTGTGTTGTGTTCGCTTTATATCAAGTATTACGTGCAGGTTATCTCTAGCGCTCCTTCTTATAATAGGCCTTTCGCGGCGTCCTTATGGAACATGGCAGCCGCTCCGAGACCGAGATCAAGGAAATCCCCATGGTCTGGTCCGGCGGCTGCGACGGCGTCATCACGCCACACGCCGTCGCCTTTGCCCGCAATGAGACCACCGGCCCGGTCGACAAGGACCGCATCGTCATGGGAACGGCGATGAGCGCCGAGCTTCTGCCCGAGGATATAGGCCGCCCGGCGATGGTCGAGAAGGTGGCCGACGCGGTACGCGCGGCGATGGCGGATGCCGGCATCGAGGATCCGAACGCTATAGCACTGCTTCTGACTTAAACAGGTGAATAGAGCTTTCAATTCCCCTTCTAATGAACATACGGAATTAACAAGGTGAAACAAAGGGGGGATTTTTCACTGGGGGAAATTTTGACGGGAATTTTCGGCGGGGATTTTTTGGGAGGAATTTTCTGCGGGATATTGTTTCGGGGAGGGACAATTTCCCCAAGCATTTTCAAAAAGAGGAGACGCCTAGACCCATTAAAACCCGCTTAGCTCTGCAAAATCACATTCAGCCTCACGAAGTGTCTAGCCATGGGTTTCATAGGGAGTCTTCTTCAGTCTGAGATAAGTTAGCTGTTTTTTCGAGAAAAGACATGTTAAACCGGACCTCATGATTGGAAAAAGCAACCACTTCCCATGCGTTAACTAACTCGGCCCTAATTTTCCCATTCGGCCCCTCCAATTCGATCAGCATCTGTTCAAATCTGTTTGAATCCATATCTCTTATTGCCAGAGAAATAGGATCAGAAGCGAGATGAGGATTTGCGTTAAGCTCTGATCGGTATTGGATTAATTCACTTCGGGTATAATTCAATTGCGCAAAGATGTCCCATTCCGTTGCGGCCTTGGTGCGTGGCTTCGCCGAATTCGACCCCCGCGTGGCGATTGCGGGTGTTGTGCTGAACAATGTTGGAAGCGACCGGCATGAAAGCCTTCTTCGCGACGCCCTGACCGCAGCCGACATCAGGGTCCTGGGCGTGCTTCGCCGTGACGAGGTCCTGCACCTGCCTGAGCGTCATCTTGGGCTTGTCCAGGCAATGGAGCATGAAGGCCTGGAGCAGTTCATAGAGGCAGCAGCGCAGAAGGTGGAGGGTCGACAAGCGCATGGCAACGCTAAATCTCAGCAGTCTTGATATTCTTGCGATCAAAGATCAGTACGTATTTGAGATTAAAAACCATTTTGAAAGCCTGTCCCAGCTTTCGGATATTGAAGCCATGCGGGACTCGTTTAAAACTGAAGTCACTGACGCATGCTAGAGCAACTCTTGGCTTGCAAGTCGACGTCGAAAATCCCTGGCTGTTACAGGAGCCTGTGGAAGTCATTACACTACGAAGGCAGGCCAGAATGCAAGGGAATATGACGACCTATCGACTGACCAGACAGCGTAAACAGTTGTTCCATAATCGAATGGAAATACAAAAACTTAAATAAGAAATTAAAAGTTTTTTAACTGAAAGTAAGGAGCAACATTAAAACTCAAAGCTTAAAGAAATGATTACCCATATGAGGGGGGTTGCCCCTCTTCAATACCTCGCTCTTTACGCTAAAGCTTATTTTAATATTTTAAAAAGAACTTTTGATTCTGATTAAACTGCCTTTGTGATTCAGGAGTCATTATTGAAGAATGGGGACAAAATTTGAACTTTAGCATAAAAAAGAACTACTAAATTAGCTACAGAGAAGGCAAACATTGCAATAAGAAATTATTTCAATTTTTAATAGATACAGCTAGTGAAATGAATGAACCTTTTAAGCTTGTAAAATGTTAGCTTTTATCACATAGTCTTGGCTGAACTTTTCGTTAAGAAGTAATGGTGCATAAACTATTTAAAAAGAGGGATTTTTAACCAAGAACTTTTATTGTAAGTGTGTTGAAGACGGCCCTTAGATATAGAACCGAAATATTCAAATAGATTTTGTTCATTCACAGTCTTATAATAAATAGTATCACAGTAGCAAAATAAGTCACATTTTAAAGAACTAAATAAGAACAATGAAACTTCCATCTGAAATATTAATAGGAAGCTGATTTCACTTCAAAGAAATAATGTATCAATAAACCAAAAACGGTTTTCAACCAAAATTGGCAATTGAAGTGAATTTGTTGAAAATTCCATAGAGTCATTTGATCAAAGCTAGAAAATTTGATACACAAAATTCTAAACAAACCATTTCTGATAAATTTTGTTGTATTATTTTTGAATTTGTTGAACCTAATATAAAGTAAAGTTTTCACGTTAGTATGTGAATTAAATAAAAAAAAAAAAACAATTTTTTTAACTGAAAGTAAGAAGCGACATTAAATTTTAAAACGAACAGAAATTATTTCGTACATGAAAGGGGCTGCTCCCTCCTCAACGCCCCGCTCTTTACGCTAAAGTTTGACACTTTCTCTCAACTCTACTTTTTAAAACAGTAAAAATACATGCAGAGAATGAGAGGATTCAAGCTTTAGGTAGGGTATTTTTTCTGGAAGGGAATTTATCGGTAAATTATACGACGCAGATCAGATCAGATCAGCGACAAACCGAGCGTCGATCTCGACGCAGGTGATCTTCAGGTTCGGGAATCGACCGAGTAACTCTTCCGCATAATGTGCCTGGATGTGAGGAGCATCGAACTGAGCGCCACCACTGCGACGCGTGGCGAGAAAAGCGAGAACAGCACGAACCGGTCCGCATCCCGCCTCGAACATGTTCTCCTCTCCGCTGAAGCCAGCGCTCTTGAGCTCGCGGATCTCCTGATGGATGCGTCAGGGGATGTGGAGATTCGGTGTGAATAATAAAACAACTTTGTTTATATGAACCTCAAATATGCCAAGGATAATATACTCCATGGACTTTTTATGTGACAAATATTGAATTTTTTTTTTAAGAGAAAGTTTAAGAAAGATCCAAAGTGAAGCCAATATTTAACACCCGGTTTTCTTAAAAATTAATGCCGACTTCTTCTATGCCTAGGTTGGAAAATGATCATTTTATAAATTTTATTGTCTAGATTCTTCAAAACTAAAAACCACAAACAAAAACAAAAGAAATGCAACCAAGTTAATTTTAAATTAGAAGGATCTTGTGCTTTAGAACTCTCATTTTAAATCCCGACCAGATCTGTTGACATCAGGGGGAGCTGGAGGAGGATGCCGGAAATCTTTGAAACCGGAAATCTTGGAAAACGCTTAGTGTGGAAAGATCGGGATGAAACTTGATGGGAAGAATAAGGACAAGTTTAGATACGTGATTGACATAATTGGAACGGATCCGATCTCTTTAGGGGAGCTGGGGGTCGTTAGTTGGGAAAAATTAAAAAAATTGAGGTATTTTAACTTAAGAATGGGTGACCGGCCGAGGGGAATGGATATGCCTCTGAAGCGGCCAAGACCTTCCGGGACTGGGCGCGCAGCGAGCGGAAATTACCGACCCTGGTGAGCTATATCGCCCCGGCAAACCATCGCTCGAAAAAACTTGCGGAACGCCTTGGTGCGAGCCTCGATGAAACCGCAAAACGTCCTGATCCGGTAGATCTGGTATTTCGACATTATTGAAGTTATCCCTGAAGTTCAGATGGTGTGTACGGGGCGCAAAATGGAGGCTTAACAGCGCAATGCCTGAGGCAGGCCGACTGGGGGGGGAGTAATCCGGAAAAATTAGAAAAAATGAGGTATTTGTAACTTATGAACGGTTGATCAGATCTTAATGAAATTTGATACTTAGAAGGATCTTGTGCTTTAGAGCTCTTATTTTAAATCCCGACCAGATCCTGTGACATTGGGGGGAGTTGGAGGGGGAAACAGGAATTCTTGGAAAATGTGAAAATTTAGGTATCTTTATCTTAATGAAACTTAATATATGAAAGGATCTTATGTCTCAGATGCTCAATTTTCAATTCGAATCGGTTCTGGGAATAGGGGCTATTCTATTCTAGGTACTAGTCCTTAAAGACGTTGTTGTGCGAACCTGAGTCTTACACAATACTATAATGCAGCTGCAACGGTATAGTTCCAGGTGCCGATTGTTACATAATAGGGTTTGTTTACTTTTGGCTGTTTCATAATAGGGTTTGCTTTCTAAGAGATGCAGGTGTGTGTTATGTTATTACTTGAAAAACCCGCGAGGCCCAGGAAAAAACCTTCAGTACCCAGTCAAATAATGATTTCTTTGGATGTTACGTAATAGGGAAGGCTTTTGGTGGCATTGATCGATCTTGCCGAAGGGCCACGCATGATGAGCCAGATCGTCGAGGTTAGCGGGGACGAGGCGAACCTCGAAGTAGGTGCTGAGGTAAGTGTGTCCTTCATGGAGTGGTCAGAAGAATTTACGGCGCCAGTGTTCAAACTGGTGTCGTGATGTTTGTTCAGGTGTATTAACTCAATTGGAGAGGGTTATGAAGTTGAAGACAACTTTGGTAAGCGCGTTTAGCGTTTTGTTAACACTGGCTGGTATCGGTGTGTCGCCAATGGCACTCGCCATAGACCTCGTAAAGAATAGACAAGTTGGTGAAGACGAAGAAAGTGGAAAAAGATAAGAGAATAATTTAGAAATGGTAAGCCAGCAAATGGTAAAATAAAAAATGGTACAATAAAATGGTAAAAATAGAAATGGTAAAAGACAGAAAAAGAACTATGAATTTTTTAATATCATGGATCTAATACTAAAAGAAGGAAAGTAATTGTAGCATGGAATATTCAACAACAATCGTTCCCTAATGGAGATCGATGGTTACTATACCCTAGACCTCGTAAAGAATACAGATTGCCGGCAAAATTATAGGACTGCGGGAAATACACCGCGACATGATCCAGAAGGCCGATGAATTCCATACTGCTTCTAGTGACAAAACCCAGAGCTTCCGCATGTCCTCCTGGTGTCAAAGTGACCATGACGGGTTGATCAAAGCGTTTTTTCTCACCCATGAAGGCCGCGATCAGATCTTTTATTGAGGTATAGACTAACTTTACAAAGGGCGCTCTCGTCAGCAATCTCTCCGTTCCATCTAACACCTTCTGCACGAAGACGTTTGAGGCAAATCACCGGGATTTAATTGTCTAGAGGATGTTTATGCGGTGAGGGGGATTTCTCCCTGTGGGTTGGGCTATATTTTCTGGCATTATTTAAAAAACGATCAGAGATTAAATATTAAAAAGAAACAAGTTTTTTGTACTGAAAGTAAGAAGGAACATTAAAACTTAAAACGAACATAACTTATTGCATAATAGCTGTTGGTGTGGCGCTTCGCGCCCCCCAAGCCCCCCCACGCGCGTAAGTCGTTAGACGCCATTGTAGTTGTGTCCCCGTGTCCCACTTGTGAATCTTTATGATATTTGAAGTTTTACTTTATTGTTCATTTTAATTTCTTATTGTCTTATGTTTGACATTTATCATCTTCAACTTGTTTCTTGTTTTTAAGTTTCAATTGGGTTTTCTTATATGTAACGGAAAAACCCTGTTTTTATACTGTGAATTGAATAAATAATCCAGTTTTTGGCTTCCTCTAGCATAGCATTGTTTTTTTTCAGCAAAATGCGAATTTTTGCCATATTCAGGTCCAAAGTGTATTTACTTATTTATTTTTGTCTTTAAGTAAATCATAAGCTGAGGCGCGCCACGGCGGCCTCGAGGCCTTCGAGGTCGCCGTCGTTGTGGATCACGTGGTCGGAGCGTGCTCTCTTCTGGGTGAGGGGGGTCTGGCAGGCCTCGCGGCGTGCCAGCTCGCCCGGTACCCAGCCGCGGTCACGGCGTACCCGCTCCTCGCGGAATCGCTCGTCGGCGGCCACGAACACCAGGGTGTCGCACTCGTCGAGCAGGTGGTGGTCGTCGTCGTTCTAGAAGAGCAGCGGGACGCCCAGCACGATGCGAGGCACACCCCGGGCTCATAGCAATAATTTACAAAATCTTACGCATTTTTTCGTTGGCAGGGAGCAGAGTTCATATATCAACGACAAAAAAAAATCTTATTAATGAAAGAAAGAGACCTATTCTCGGCTGAATTTCATATTAAAGATATAACATTCACATGCTACTCCAACCTACCGCCAACGTTCGTTCATTCGAGACAATGCTAACTTTATACTAGGAATTATCAGGCAGGGAGTGGAGAAAGATCATATCAAAACAATCACAGATGATAGAAATAATCAAACAGTTCGTGGTAACATATTAAATTCGATCCTAATTTCTTTTACCGATAGTTCTCTATGTTTTGTTTTATTAATTTACGTTTGTTTTCTTTTCTTTTCCCTTTTCCATCTTTTCTTTTCGTTTCCCTTCTTCTTCTTTTCTTTTCTTACCTTATATTTCTTTTCTTGATAATTGAGTGAATACCGTCACCCTTTACGGGTAATGCTCTCTTAGGGTGTAGTTAGTTTACAGTGTGTGATTTGTTTTTTGTTAATAAATGAATTGAACTGTATTGAGTTTGGGGTAAACACGGGGAGGGTGAATTAAAACAAAATATGCATAATTTTCTCAGAGTTTAATGGAGATGATAACAAGCACTAACGGCTTTCTAATCTAATCCTTCTCATATATGCATAATTTTCTCACAAATTAGAAATTTTGTGTGCGCGTAGAATCGGTACCAACCCATTCTCTCTTTCAACTGCTGCCAGTTCTATCATGCAGCCCTAGAAGACCGAGCTTTACTTGTAAAGGGAATTATAGAAACAGAAACGACATTCAATGTAACTCAAACACAAGAAAAACTTTTGTGTAATATCCTTTCATATACGGAATAATTTCTGTTCGTTTTAAGTTTTAATATCGCTCCTTACTTGCAGTTGAAAAAACTTGTTTTTTTATTTAATTTCTGAACGTTTCTGAATTAATGCATGTTTTGATTTTGGCTCACCGCACATAAATAATTAAAAAAAAATTTGCACATTAATTTTTTTTCGGCTAAATGGCTTTCTCATAGTTTTGATCGGACGGTTTTGATAAAAAAAAGGAAATGGGGAGAAGGCCTAGCTGCCCTCCAATTTTTGGTTACTTAAAAAGGCACCTCAACCCATGCTCTTAACGTGACAATATTGATGCGATCTCCAACACGAACACCCAAGACATTCGCAAGACGGCTGCCGATGATGATGCCGTTTTTATCATTGAAATTGTCCAAGGTGCCTGAGACCAAATTTGAAGAAACAGTTGCTAGTTTATTAAGGTCTTCAGCGCGAATGCCGCGAACATTGCCGAAATATTCTTGATATTTTGATGTGACCATCACTTGGCCATCAATCACAGGGATCACGGCTTTTACGCCTGGGACTAGTTTTATGTTATTGTCTTTTTATCCGAAGTCCAGACGCTTCGATAGTTGTTACCCCATTTGTTAGCTCCTTTCACAGCAGCATAGTCAAGATACTCAGGACGGAACTGTGCTGCATCCTCGGGTAAGATGTCCTCTGCAATACGTCCACTCGCAATGTCTCCTTCTAAAAGAGCTTTAGCAGCACATGTCTTCTTCCGCCAGTCATAGATAACACCAGGTGTTGCCTCCTTTGTTGGTTGCCTTGCTGGCATGATGATACACTTCTTCTTTCCAATCGTAATCACTCTTCTCGTCGTCCAAAATTTCAATAGAGATTTAAGGGAATAGATCCACAAAATATTGTTTAAAGTTTATTTTCAAATATAAATGGAAGAAGAACTAGAAAAGAGATTATTTGTTTATCGTAGAAGTTTTAAATATTACGGAAGTGTTAGTCATGCTTTCTTAGTATAGTAATTTACATTTATTACATCATGTTTATCTTCTTTTGCTTTTCTACCTGTTCCTTCTTTAAGTCTTAGGACAGGTCTGATAGAAGTACTTGAAAAATATCTGAGAATAGTAGAAAGAAAGGCATAGCCTTTTTGTTCAGCATAGTCAAAACACCTAATAATTATGTATTTCAGGATGACGTGATCCCCCGAAGTACCCGGGGGAAGGGCTGCAAGTTACAAGCTTTGACCATTGTTTACTTATCGTAATGGTTATTGGGAAGTGTAGAAACGTTTTCAGGGGGACTTTTTGATTTGAGGGGAGGTAGGGTTTATTGGAGGAGGGGATAAAGTGGGAGGTTCTTTCTATGGAAGAACTGATCAGTAGGGAAGAGAAATTCCATAAAGGAGCCCTTAGATTTTCTCCTCAACACAGTAAATATACAAGTTCGAAAAGTTAATCAAGTTAGTGATTGTTTATTCAAGTAACATAAACCCCTAAATACTTTATCTGCCGTGATTAAGTGAACTGATGGAACTCAACAATCCAATGTTAAAATTGAAAATTTATATTTGAGAAGTACTCAAGTATTCATTGGTGGAAGCTAACCACTTTTATTATAAAGCCGTAGCTTCTTGAAGATGCTACAAAATGCTTGCTAGGATTTTGCTCTATTTCCTTTAATTGCTTAGAAATCTTAGAAAATACTCAAGCCCATTCATGGAGGGGGGGGTCACTGGGGACCTAATTCAAAGTTTTGAATTATATGCCTCAAATAATTCATATTTCCTATCATACCTACAAAAAAGAGAAGCATGTTTTGTCTGACATTTTTCTTAACTCCTATCCAAATTTATGGGGTAAGATAAAATTTATACAAATTTATACTCAAATTGGCTGTCGCTAGTACACATTGCCGAGTTTGTATTTATTGTAAAACAAAAACAAAATCGATACAAAAAGAGTATAAAATAGACTTATCTTAACCATATTCGTTAAATCTTGGCTACGTTCCTGAGCCAGGTCCAGAAAAGTAGATTTCAAGCCTTAGGCTCACGAAATTAATTGGTCACTTTCAACTGCAATTTTATGAAGTCAGTAAACAATTGTTAAACTAGTTTACAACGTGCTAAAAGGTAAAGTGAATCGATTTAATTTGAGAATTCATAGTTGCTCTGAATAGAAAACTGACATTTTCAGAGCGCAACAGCAACCACCACGAAAAAGGCTCACTCAAAAAGAGATATTTCCCAATCGCTCTTACCTTGCCGTGCCCCTTGGAAACAGAATTCCCACGCAAACGCGCCAACCACTCAGCCAGGGCGGCTCAACCGTTACAGGTGCATTATAGTATTGTATAAGACCCAGGGTCACGTAATAGCGTCTTGAAGGGGTACTAGGTCCAATAGTATATCCCCCTTGGCTCTCTTTAAAGAGTCAATTGCTTCACTACTTACGATGATGTCAACTTCAGTTATTACCATGTATTTTTATTTTTCGTTTGTCATCTGTGTCACGTATATGTCATTATAATCTGATTGACCTAACCTGTTAACTTTTCACTTTTCCCTATAATCTGTGTAAGCTTTTACAATTAAAGTTATTTCTTCTTTATTTTATCGGTTTTATTTGATAGGTCCCTATTATGTACTTAATGGAATGAATAATCTCACATTAAGGGTTTCGTGTATAAACGAAACCCTTAATATGAAGTGTGAAAACCTTAATGTTTTCGTGTGAAAATACACGAAGGGTTTCGTGTATTTTTCTCTTTTTGTATTCTTTATATTATTTTTTTTTTGTTTGGGTAATTTATGATTGTGTAAGTAACCTGTTGTAAGGCTATTTGCTATGATTATTTATTTAGTTTCTATTCGTTTCGGGCTCATTTAGTCTTTAACAGTAACTTCTGGTTGACAGTTTCTGGTTGTTCTGGTTAACAGTGACTAAAGGTTTCTCGTTGCAAGTAAGGAGCGACATTAAAACTTAAAATGAACATAAATTATTCTTTATTTGAAAGGAGTTGTCCCCTTCTCAACGCCCCACTCTTTACGCTACAGTTTGACTCTTTCTCTCAACTCTACTTTTTAAAACAATAAAATCTTTAGCGGTCAAACATTGTCACGACAAAAGTTGCAAATAAGTAAAAAGCAAACCACATCCCATAGGAATCTAGTTCAAGAATTTCAATTATTATTCGGATTAATTTTAATAGTAAAATGTTATTATCAATATAAGTTTATAGGAATTCTGAATTACTGACAAAATTTTCTCGAAAATGGGTGTTGAATCTAAATGAAAAGTAAATAATTAGAATTGCCATTGTCAATAACATTACACAGTAAAATTATGACGCATTTCATAATCAATATGGTAGAAAATGCCAAATGGCGGGGACCTGTCGGAAATGCGCATCGCCCATCGCACCGTGTTGGATTGCCCCAACGGCGCCAAGGTCCTCGTAGTCAACGTCCACACCACGCACGGGAGCTCTCCGGAGCGTGTTGCGGTGAGGTCGGGACAAGCGGACGCGATCATCACCTTTGCCTTTGAGGCTCTTGATGACGCGGACGCGCGAGGTGGCGCTGCTCCCCTCGCCGGCATCGTCATCGCCGGAGACTTCAACGCCACGCCTGACGAGCCCTTGTACGCGAAGATGATCGACGCCGGCTCCCTGGGCCGCGAAGTCGGCCGGCCGGTGCTGATGCTCGACGTGGGCAGTCTGATGGGATCCCTCGTCGGCCAGTCCGAGGAACGTACCCGCAAAGCCCTGCAGATCGTGGATGCCATGGCGCCTTGCGTGCTGATGATCGACGAGATCGAAAAGGCGTTTGCGTACGGCAGGCTCTTCGATCTGATAATAGGCGCGAACGAGTTCCAGGGTTTCCCGTTTGGCAAGCGGATCGGCGGCATAGGATTCGGCGGATGAATCGGTAAGTTCCGAATTACCCCCAACGTCATCGTGAAAGACAAGCAAGAAGTGAGATCATCACGAGAGCCGAACATCGTTCGTTTCCAATCTTCATCTGAAAAATCCGATCTTAACTGGGTACGGAGTAATTTGTGAAGCTCTCTTTCTATTGGGTTGTCGCTTGCCTGTGATATACGAGAACCAAAAGGGATGGCCATCGCATCCTTTGAAGTTTTACTGGAACATCGCCTCTGAAACGTAGAAGGATAATCAGGATAATCCAATATGTGGGTAGCAACATCATCAAACTGTCTTGTTGGCGTATCGACACCGAGCTCGGCCGCGAGATCCTGCGAACGGCCGCGGACGCGACCACCCCCGAGCTCGGCAGCGCAGCACAACTCGCGGCCGAACGCATGCCGACCAAGACCGCGAACCAGCTGGTCGGCTTCGGCCACGGGTTGATCGCGGGCGGCGCCCCCGCAGAACGCATCCTGCCGCTGCTAGCCCGTGTCTCGCTGATCGGCGAACGGCAGATCCTGTCGCTCTCCGGTGTCCTCGGCCCCAAAGACCGCGAGTACGTCTGCCACTGGTTGTCGGCGCGCCAGCTGCTTCTGGCCGAGATCGCGCATCAACTTGTCCTTGTCCTCGATCAGGATAATTTCGCCGTGAGTGATAACGCCCACCCGGTCGGCGAGCTGTTCGGCCTCCTCGATGTAGTGCGTCGTCAGAATTACCGTGACGCCCTGCTCGCGAAGTGTCGAGACGACATTCCACATGTCCTGGCGCAATTCGACATCGACGCCCGCGGTAGGCTCGTCCAAAAACAAAATTTCTGGCTCGTGTGACAAGGCCTTGGCAATCAGCACCCGGCGTTTCATACCAGTAAGGAGAGACGCTACTCAATAGTAAACGAAATATCAAAAGAATCGGATTTTTATGCTGATTTTAAATATATAAGTTTCATCAAAGTTAGTTTTACTCATCAAAATTTACGAGCCTGAGAAAATTTTCCTTGTTTTGGAAAATAGGGTTAAAACACCCCCTTAAAAGTCATAGGATCTTAACGAAAATCACACCATCGCATTCAGCGTATCAGAGAAACTTATTGTAGAAGTTTCAAGCTCCTATCTAGAAAAATATGGAACTTAGTATTTTTTGCCAGACTGACCATGCCGGTCATCGTGCTCACCGCCTCGCGCAAGGAAGTCTCCGACATGAAGGAGGCGGTGCGCGCCGGCGCAACCAACTACCTGACCAAGCCCATCGACATGGAGCTGCTGCTGGACTGGCTGCGCGGCGTGGTCAATTCCGCCGGCCCCAACACCTCGCCCGCCGTGCTGACCGCCGGGCGGATCAAGATCGACACCCAGTCGCTGCGCGTGTTCCTGGACGGCGCGCCGGTCAAGATCACGCCGACCGAATACCGCATCCTGCACTACATGGTAAGACACGTTCTTATTCTCCCCACCAAGTTTCAGCCCGACCTCTCCACTCTAAGCGTTTATCTCCGGTTTCCCCCTTCAACTCCCCCCAATGTCACCAGATCTGGTCGGGATTTAAAATTCGAGCTTAGATACATAGGTTCCTTCTAAATATCAAATTTCATTAAGATCCGGTCACCCATTCGTAAGTTAAAATTACCTCAATTTTTCCGAAATAACACTCCCCTCCAACTCCCCCAAAAAGAGCGGGTCCAGTCCGGTTATTAGAATCATGTATCTAGGAGCATCGGCGCCTGACCGGTCCACATCTCGTAATCCAGATGATCGGGCACCGGCATCACGTCGGGATTGCCGTTGGCTCGCATGTGATAGTAGCAGCACATTTCGACGTGACCGATCTTGCCCAGCAATCCCGCTTCGACGACTTGCTTTTTGACATCGATCAAGTGCGGCGTGCTCTTGCGTTGGGTGCCGACTTGGACGACGCGACCCAGCCGACGCGCCGCGGCGACCATCGCTTCGCCCTCCAGCACATCAACGCTGATCGGTTTTTGAACGTAGACAGTCGGGTCTTCTGGTTAATTTTGAACCGATCAAAAATGTCAGTGAGAAGTTTGTTAACTCGCTGGATCGCAATCCCAATGCGTTGTTGTGCATGACACATCTTCGTCAGAAAGACGCATACCTGCAGGAACACTCCTTAAATGTTGGCATTTTAATGGGGGCCTTTGCCCAATCGTTAGAACTGGATCCTGATGTGGTGTCTGAGCTGGCCCTGGCTGGCATGCTGCACGACATTGGTAAAATAGAAATCCCAGATGAAATCCTGCATAAGCCTGCGAGACTTTATGGGTGTCAGAAGTTTGGCGTGATTCCTTTGTCTCGCAATGAATCATAGAGCTAGGTTCCGCAGGATTATGCTAAGATTTGTGTACTATGTAATTGTTCCTTGTTTTATGTTTTTTGCCATGACCTATGGGCTTTTAGCGCCAATCAATTTAATTTCATACTCTGATAGCCTTAATGGGATTCAGAAATTCGAGAATTAACCTTCGTACTGAACTCAAGGTTTGCTCATGAAAATAAAGCTCCTTTGATTGGGAATTTTTCGTCCTGGAGATCTTTTTTGGTCCATAATGGCAGAGACAATACCACCCAGTCCCACCGAATCTTTAACCCATGAGCAGACTTCTACTATGAAGCTGGCCCATTGCTGTATGTCTGCAGGATCCGTATCAATGATGACAGAAGCTACGTCAATGATCCATTCCATGGTGCCTGCATTTTCAATAATCTGTTGTGATGACTTATTGGCAAGATCACTGCTAACTCCGATTGCAGAAAGAAACAGTGCCATCATGGCAATGGCAACCTTGATGGTGGACCGGATGCATGTCTCAGACAAGTAAAATGAGAAAATAATTTGCCGCAATGGCACTTACGTATTATATCGACCACTCTGTTGTTCTTGTAAAACCGGTTTCTCTGTGTGCACTCGGAGATAATTAGCTTAGCCTAAGTGAGATAAACTACTATGCCGGTGTATTTTAACTAATTATTTAATATATACAGTTGGTTAGATTACATATTTAATATAATGCGTCCTGGGTGGCCTGATTTCCATAATTTTTTGCTGTGTTTTTTTTTTACTAAAATATTACATTTCCATCGTATTTCGATATATTTCATATAACTTAATATAAATTAAGTAAACTATTAATAATAATTAACTATAATGATTGACTATTAATTAACCATAAATAGTAATTAACTATTTACTATTTCGATAAACTTGGCACCCTTAGTATCTTTCGATTTACTTCGCTATTTCAACATGAAAAGTTTTCAGTCTAAAGTTTTCAGTTTTCAGCTCTTTTCCTCTAAAATCTTTCAGCAAACAAGGTGTAATTCACATAATCTAGGACCATTGTCCTGGGGGGTCTTGGGGCAGTAGCAATCCTGGAGGCTTTCAATGTCTCGATGATTCTGGGCGGGCAGGTCGCCGGCAGACGGATGCGGCTGTTCAACATCTACGCCGCCGGCAATTTCATCGAGGCGTCCGAAGACACGCCATTCTTCCAGATCGGCGAGCATAAATACGGCAAGCCGATTCTCGACCGCGCCATGAGTTACGATCTGGAGCTGTATGACGCCGTGAAACTGAGCCTGCTGTCGATGGATTCAACCATGCGCAGCAATCTGTCGGTCGGCATGCCGCTCGATCTGATGGTGTATCAGCGGGACTCCCTGGTCGTGTTTGTCCGCATATGACGTCTGAATTATTTCATCATATACCAATTCAAAAACGAATGTTTTCTAGCCGATGAAACTGAGTTGGTAAGGCGTTGTGCTCTAGGTTCTAGGTTCAGGAGGTTCCAGGTTCGAACATTGGCTTAAAAGAGGTAAAAACTACAAAAAAAAACTAAAAACTAATAAAAAAAACTAAAAAAAACTAAAAAACTAAAAAACTAAAAAATAAAAAAAGGTAAAAACAAATAAAAACAAATAAATAAAATAAATAAAAACAAAAAAGATATATTTTAAAATTTTGCAAAATATTTTGTATTTTGTAGAATAGTTTTTTTTATTGGAATTATTTTGGATTACCTTTGAAGTTTTGCATTCTATATGAAGTATTTGAGGTGATATTACAATTTTTTGGTTTTTATCAAGTATTTTGTGTTCTGCACCAACTATTTTTCATTCACTTTGAACTGTTTTAGAACTGTGTATAGTATATCTGTATTTCGTAAGAATTTTTCTGTTTTGTCAGACTTATTCTATAAAAAGTATGCACCGACTATTTTTCATTGTTTTAGGAGTTACGGGCTATTGTATTTCCTAGCAAGGGACGTGATTGTCTCTTACTAGGTTGCTAGCTACTGCTGCAATACGGATGATTTAGTTTTTGTAGAAAAATGTATATATTTTAATATTTTAGTTACCAGGGCTATAAATTTTTCTTTTACTATAGTGATCAAGCACATGTTGATTTATTTGTTATTTTAATAACCATAGGTTATAGTTAGTTCTTTACTTCAATATCCAAACAATATCAAAACTATTTTCTAAAATGATTACAAAAATAACAACGTAAGTTAAAAATACCTCATTTTTTTAATTTTTCAGAAGTAACCCTCCCCCCAACTCCTCCAAAGAGAGCGAATCCGTTCCAGTTATGTCAGTCACGTATCTAAGAATTGTGCTTATTTTTCCCACCAAGTTTCATTTCGATCCCTCCACTCTAAGCGTTTACCGAGATTTTAGGCTCCCCCTCCAAGTCCCACCAATGTCACCAGATCCGGCCTTGATTTAAAATAAGACCTCTGGGACACAATATTATTCTAAAAATCAAATTTCGTTAAGATCCAATCACTTTTGTCTAGTAGTGTACGGTCCTTTCTTTAATTAAATAAAAAAAAACAAGATTTTTCAACTGAAACTAAGGAGCAGCATTAAAACTTAATACAAACAGAAATTATTCCCTATTTGAGGGAGGTTGCCCCTTCTTCAGCCCTCGCTCTTTGCGCTAAAGTTGGATTTTTCTTCATAGTTCTCTAAGAAAGACTGCTCAAACACATGGTCCGTTGGATTTAAGGGGAAATATTTATAAAGAACTTTAAAAATTTAGAGTAAAGAGTGAGGGTTGAAGAAGGTTGCAAATGCAAGCTAACAGGGGCATATCGAGTGTTGGGGCGGGGGGGGGGGGGAGTTATTGTTTTTCGTGGATGTGAGGCTGCAAAAGAAATACTTTAAAATGCAAAAAAGAAATATTTGCGTTTTTGTTGCGTTTTTTTTAGAGTCAGAAATTTTCTTTGGAGGAAAAAGAGGATTTAAACTCCGACCCCCTTCCTGGGTATGCCTTGCGGACCAACCAGCCTCTTATAACGGTTATCACCTGCCAATTTCAACAGTAATATGTAGGTCATTTTTGAGCTATCTCGGCTTGCTGGGCATCACACCGTCATCGTTCTCCGTCGTCTACACCGTGAACGAAGGTAGGTGATGTGTGATGTGTGTGATTTGTCTCTCATCATTATCATCATCCTCGTCAATTCCCTTCTTTTGCAGAGCCGACCAAGCTGATCGCCGGTCGTTCGCTGCTTGGCAACGTTCGCCGCGGCAAATACGCCAACTACATCTTCAACGTCGGACCCTCTCACCAGGATGTCACTTTCACTCTGAGGTGTGCCCTCCTCTCTCCTCCTCTTCCTACCCCCTCTTGTGACATTCTAGAACCACTAGGTCGATAGGATCACACATGGGAAAAAACAAATTTCACACGCATCCGTGATCTTTCTTCTGGCAGAAAATACAAAATTCCACATTTTGCAGATAGGAGCTTGAAACCTCTACAGTAGGGTTCTCTGATACACTTAGTCTCATGGTATGATTTTCATTAAAATTCTATGACTTTTAAAAGGTGTTTCCCTCTTTTCCCTCTAATAAGGCAAATTTTATCAGGCTCGTAACTTTTGATGGGTAAGACTAAACTTGATTGACATTTCTTTGTGGAAATTGCGTCATAGGAATTTGTATTAATTAGGATTTATCTTACGTTATTTGTATTAAAATAATATTGGCTCATCAGATCAGATCCGAAATGTCATCAACGAGTTTTGGATGTATCTCCTTAACTTAGACTAATCTGAATCTTAGATAGTTTGTTAGTTTGGGGGAACAGTATAGAAAAGCTCACGCCTATCTCTTCCATGTTAAACATGACTTTTTGACCCCTTATTCTTAGATGACTATTTCTATTTTTAAAAGACTTAGTCACACTGCAGCCGTTCGCCTACATAGGTGATGGCGGGAATGACCTGAGATACCGTTTGCGTCGAGTCCAGGTAGGGACTGCTTCGTCCTATGCCTCCGATACCGATGCCAAATCGTCCCCGCGTGCCCAGCAATTGATACATCTGCATGTCGACGAACTGGCCATCTGCTCGTAGCAGGTCGAAACTCGCCCGCGAGTAACTCGGCGGGCCTTTCGGACGATAGTTGTTTGACAAAGCGAGTGGTTCTCGCGGGATGCCAATGAAATTTTTGTCGATTCGTCCGACAATCATTTCCTGAATATCTGGGGCAAAAGCAATGGATTCTTCATCAGATTCTCGAACCGAAAATTCTCCGTCCCGGCGTCTTGTTTTAAAAATTTCTGGCATAGGAGGAACTATGCTGGGACTGATGTCACCTCAGGTCGCAGGTGCCAACGATTCTGTCAAAAAAAATGGACATCAATCACATTTTATGTATTGTACTTTGTTGCAAGGCGGTGTCTGTGTAATATGCAAACACGATGCTCTTGTGATTGTTACTTACAGAGCAGAATTGGAGACCATGCCATGACGGGAAAGGGTTTATGCTGCTTTTACCAATTCTTTTTCCCAGAACGTTTAAGTATAAATGTTTTTAGTATTTAAGTCTAAAAGCAAACAGTTTTCAGAGATGCAAAATAAATGACTACAATATAATAAATTCCGAGTAACTTAACAAAAGTTTCGTTAAAGCCAAAAGCGTTTGGATCTTTGAATTGAGAAAGTTTTTTTTTCTTCGTAAAGGTTACATAAATACAGACAGAAAAAACTTTATAAAACAAATATCATCTTGATGCATTTTCATGTTTTTCTTTTTTTATTTTTTTATTCTTTTTTTAGTTTTTTTTTCATTTTGTTCTTTATTTTTCAGACGTCATATGCAAACCCTCAAACATACAAAAAAATAAACATGTCTTATTTTTTTATTTTTTAGTTTTTTCTTTTTTTAGTTTTGTAGCTTTTTTTGTTTTTTTTTTAGCTTTTTTTCTTTTTAGTTTTTTTACCTTTTTTGTTTTTTTTTGTTTTTTTTTCTTTTTAGGTTTTTTCTTTTCATTTTTTAGTTTTTTCATTTTTTAATTTTTTTTCGCAACTCACAAAATTTACTTTTCATCGTAGAAGATTAAAGCCGTGACTTAATAAAAAAGAACCCGATAACGTTGACAATTAACGACAAATGACAATTAATTTTACAAAATTCACTTACTTACTAAATTCATGTCTTAATGAAACACGCTAAAGATGGCAATATAGATAACTTCGAAGACCACACTGCCTATCCATGACGAAAGTAAAACAGTTCAAAATAGGGATGAAACCTTTTAATTGACAGTGAAGAGATATAAAATTTAACTGGAGATTTCGAACACCGGCGGCGAGCCCTTCACGCTCCAGGAGGAGCACGCGCTGATGTCCAAGGTCTCCAAGGAGACCGGCTGCCGGATCACGTTCACGCTCGTCCAGTCACCGGACTATCCCCCGGACACCTGGCGGGAGCTGCTCGAGCTGACCGATGCCGCCAACGCCGACGGCGCCGATCTGCGCCCGCAGGTGTCGTCGCGGCCGATCGGGTTCTGCACCGGCCTCACCGGCTACCACGCGTTCATGCGGCGCCCGACGTATCTGCGCATGGCCCACCTCCCGATCGAGGGGGATTTTACACGGAAAGAACTTTCCATGGATGGACTTGGCGCAAGGGGAAGGAATTGTCAATTAACAATTTTGTTCACTACGAGGCTTCATAAATTCGGATGTAACAATCAGTTATTGAGGAAGAGGCCTAGTGGATCATTTTTTGGAAGAGGAAGCCTCACCAAGTATATATTTAGGCCAAAATCTTCTCATTTTCAACGAACTTTCTGATAAATATAGAAAAAGGGAGGCGAGGGAGTAGATTTTCTCACTAAACTCCCACTGTCTTAACGAAAATTGAAAAACGCCAAGGGTATTTTCATGAGACTTTAGAGAATATTGAGGGGGTTTTAAACTAAGGTAAAAAGATAATGTTGAGGTTTCCAAAAGCATGTTTCCGCAATATCCAAGGAATGCTGTTACTACTAACAAGTCGGTGCAGCTCCAAGCCGCCCGATTTCAACACAACAGCGTACGCTCTTTTTCCGTCACAGTCTATCCAGTTTTACTCCTTACCCTCTCCCAAGTAGTTCCAGTTTCCTTTAAGCTCTTCCTTACGAGTATCTTTTCATCCAATCCGGACAAAATCCTCACCACTGCCTTTTGCATATTCAGGATTCTATGCTGCTGATTTAAGACATGATTTAATCAAAATGACTTATAAAAAAAAATCCGAAACAATTTTGTAAGTTTTTAGCACGAATCCGCATTAAAAAAAAAAAATCCTTGCGATTAAAAATAGATTTTGCATCCTTTGCCGCCATTGCATCAGTCAAGACGAATTGATATATTGAATTTAGATGTCACTATCGTTGCTTCAATATAGCATACAGCTTATGTAAACTTACCGTTTCAATATAGTAGAAATTGAGTAACAAATGCAATTGGCTCCATTTATTCTGAGCTCGTCGACAAATATAATCCAAATAAAGTGCTGGATGCAAAAGAAATCTAGTGCTTGCACTTCTAAAAACCTCAGCGGGGGATTTTATATAGGTTTAATGCTCATTGAAATCGACAAAAATGTTAAACCATGATCAAAGCCGTATCCAGGGGACGTTAAGGAATTTGGACCCCCCCCCCAGGACATTCTGGCGTCGCCTCTCAGATGTTCTTGTCGCTAGGTAACTGCGGCATAATACACCTCTTTTTATTTGCGCTGCAAGTTTGATATGAGACTTGTCATACATTTTGCTTTACAGAATATTGAATGCATTAGAAAAAGTATTTCTTTTTCATCAAGGATTAAAATATAATATTTTTAATGGTCTCTTATAGAACACTATGGAGTAACATTTGACCTTTGAATTACTAGGATTTGTCATTTTTATTGGATATTTGCTTTAAATAAAACTGTCTCATTTGCTTTTTCTCTTTGTAATGCTAACATTATTAGAAAAATGATCGCCGTTTGGCTCTTTCTACTGGGGAAAAATGCAAAACTCCACATTTTTCCTGATAGGAGCTTGATACCTCTACAGTAGTGTCACCTGATACCCTGAGTCTGATGGTGTGCTTTTCGTTGCGACGTGTTGACCTTTAGAGAGCGTTTCCCCCTTTTTGGAAAATCAGACAAATTTTTATCTGGCCCGTTGCCTTTGATTGGTAACACTAAGCTCAATGGAATCAGCATATTTGGAATTATATATTTGGAATCAGCATAATAAGCCAATTCTTTTAATGTATCTATTTGTATAAAAATTGCTAAAATGTAATAGTGTATATGGATATTGCTTTAACAAGAACTTTTGTAATCTATATATATAATATATATGTATATATACCTGTGCGTGTGCATGTTTGAAGCGAAAAATATAAAAAGAACATAGATAAAACAAAACGATGAAAAAAAATCACAGCAAAGGAAAAAAAATTCCAACAAGGAAAGTTTTTTCAATCTGTGAAGTGGAACCTATCATCTATCATGTCCAGCCAATGCGGTTCTCGCTCTTATTTAGAAGGAAAGAAACAGAACAACATAACCAACTCAACACCCCCAAAGAGATCGGATTCAATCCGGTTATGTCAGTCACGTATCTTAGACTTGTGCTTATTCTTTCTACCAAGTTTCATCCTGATCTCTCCACTCTAAGCCATTTCAAAGATTTTCGGCACCTCCCCCCATTCCTCCTAATGACACTGGATCCGGTCGGGATTTAACATAAGGGATCTGACTTATGAGTTCCTTCTAAATATAAAATTTCATTAAGATCCGATCACTCCTTCGTAACTTAAAAATACCTCATTTTTTCTAATTATTCGGATTTCGTTCGTTAAAAATTAAAAGTTCTAGTTGACTTTTTAAGTAATCGAAAAATTGGAGGGCAACTAAGCCTCCTTCCCCACCCCTTATTTCTCAAAATTGTCTGATCAATACTAAGCGAAAGCCATTTAGCCAAAAAAAGAGTTAATATACAAATTTCATTTTAATAATTTTTGTGGGGAGAGCCAAAATCAAACATGCAAAATCAAACAGAAATTAAATAGAAAAAAACCAGTTTTTTTTTAACTGAAAGTAAGGAGCGACATTAAGACTTAAAACGAACAGCTGTCCAAATATTTTTGGACTTAGAGCATTGAACTGATGCTTTCTATTTTACACTGTTTTGGAGACAATTTCGCATAGTCTTATCATCAGAATCAAACTCCAGGGGATGGAGAAGTTAATAGTATATTTCTTGTTTCCTATCTAGTTTCTGTTCTAAATTATGCTCCAGGATATAGTTAGAACGCCTTTCCACTTATACTCTTTCTGAAATGAAATTCTCCTTTGCAAATTGTGAGTAAGCTGCTGGGAAAACGTTGTTGAAAGTTGAGGAAAATTAAACCCGGCAAGGCCGAGGCGTCCGTCCAGGTCACCGGCACCATGGTGATCGACGTCACGAACCACCAGCTGCGCGAGCTCACCCTCAACGGCAAGGTCAACACCAACACCCACAGCGTCCGCAGCTTCGACCGCGGCGGGGAGTCGATGGAGTTCGAGACCAAGAGCAAGAGCATGGGCAACTTCAAGGTCGTCGTCGCCTGCACCACCGCGACCGACAACCAGAAGTAAGCCCGAGCCAGCGAAGCCATCGGGCCCCGGGCACCGCGCCGGGGCCAACCGGGCGATCGATGGTGTCGGGGTCACCGTCGCTGAAGAAGGCCGACTGCGAGCGGATCATCGAGGTGCTCGGCCGCGTTCCGCCGCTGAACGTGGAGCGGTCGTTGCGCCATCATTGGATCGCCATGCAGGTCCACCTCGCCTGGCTGAGCGGGCGGTCCTTGGTTCCCGAATACGGCACGAAGATGGCGGAGCTCGACGACAGCGATCTGTTCTTCAGCCCCGACAAGGCCAGGCTCGACGCGATGGCCTCCCGCGGCTGGACCATCGAGATCGAACGCGAGTGGGAAAATTCAAGCTTTAGTGTAAAAAGCGAGGTATTGATGAGGGGGCGAACCCTCTCATATACGTAGTAAATATATACAAATATAGAAGTTCATTACGTAAGTTAATTTGTAAGTTACGTATATTTATTACTAATAAAACCGTTCGTAAAAAAAAAGCTTTAGTTGCCTTTTTAAGTAACTAAAAGTTGAAGGGCAACTAGGCCTCCTCCCCAACTGATTTTTTTAATCAAAATCGTCCGATCAAAACTATGAGAAAGTCATTTAGCCAAAAAAAATTATATACTTGGCTCGCTTGAAGAACTCCTTGAAGGTCACCTTGTCATCGATCTGCTTCTGCAACTTCTTGTCGTCGAAGCCGGTCAGCCAGCGGATGACCTCGTGCAATTCTGCCTTGGTCCGGCCCTTCTTCTCGACCTTCGTGACGTAATGCGGGTAGACCGAAGAGAATGTCATCTTCGCGATGCGTTCGTCGTGCTCGGGCGTCGTGGTCGGCATGGATGATCTCCGCGAGCGAGTTCCGACGACCGCAACGTTCACCGGCCGGCTGCACCTGATACTCAAAGCTGTAAGTATTGAACAATATTAAAGGAAGCTGTTTCTACAATTATGCAAAAATGATTTTTTATTTAAGCTTTTTTATAAGAAAAGCAGATATCAAATCAGGAAGACAGCCTTCAACTTTTTAAGGATATAAGAGGTGGGCGGGGGAGGGGGGAAAAATTTCAGTGTATGACATATTTAGGCCTGGTGACAAAAATAATTTCATCATTATAATGCTGAACAACTTTTTAATTTTTAGAAATTATTAAAGGAATTTCCTGAAATTTTGTCCATACTAACTTATCTCCTATGAAAAATATAATAGAAAAGCTTTTGAAGCGACGGTTTTTAGATAACCTCACTTCTGACGCCCTAATACAAAAAGCCGCTGCACCGATTAAAGGGTATTTGGGATTCGATCCTACGGCCGACAGCTTGCACTTGGGCAATTTGGTGGGTATTGTTCTCTTAGCCCATTTGCAAAGGCAGGGGCATACGCCCGTTGTATTGATCGGCGGAGCTACAGGAAAAATTGGCGATCCTTCGGGGAAGGATCAAGAACGTCCTCTGCTCGACCTTACTACCGGGGTGAAATTTGCAGGAGAAATTTGTCTCTCGGGGAGTTTGCCAGAATTCTTATACGAAATTAATTCTATGTGTCTCACTATCTCTTTGCCGACTCAATTTTACGTGTAGAGATGTTAAGGGTAATTGTCTGGGGTAAATTTTCACCGGACTTGCATTGTCTAAAAGATATTTCCACAGGGAGGGGGTATTTTCCCATGAAGGTGGAGCCAGGTCTCATTATTTAAAGAACGATCAGAAATTAAATATAACAAACAAGTTTTTTTCAACTGAAAGCAAGGTAATGCAATATAAACAGGTATAACGATGATGAAAATGGCTGAAAATCCATCACAAGAAGCAGATCCAATAGAAATAGTTGTAAATCCATTTTGACATTCAATACATTCTAAACCACCTTCAATAGGTGAAAAATGATTAAGTGGACAAGGTAAACATTCAAGTGCACCTTCCTCCACTCCAATCCTTCCAGGAGGACAAGGTTTACATTCTGCTTGACCGTGTTCATCTTGAAAGGTACCAAGTGGACATAAATCACAAGATTCAGAACCTTGAGATGATGAACTAAACAATATGAAGGGGATTTTTACCCTCTCAGACCTCAAACCGCAAATGCTTCAAAGTATTGTTTAAAAACAAAACTTTCCAGAAAAGGTTTTTTGTAAAGAAAAGTAAAAGCCATATTGAACTTATGATCAGAAGAAATAGAAACCTACAATAACTCAAACCTGAAATGACCAAAAATTACTAATAAAGAATAAATGAAGCACAAAACGAACAGTACAACAGGTACTAATATACATGAATAAATGAATCTTATAACGATTACAGCTTAATTTGACTTACACTTTTTACTCGTCCGTCTGCTAACAAGTATTTTTAAGATTTTCAGATTACAAACTGTCTTCTAAAACTCAAAGTTTGTATAGTTCGACTTCAAAGTTTGCAGACTTGGATCTTACTTCTTTTTTATACCACTTTTTATTGTTATTCAGCCTTCAATAGGTTAGTTATGTATTTTCCAACGCAAGTATACAGAGTGAGGTTTCCCTCACTCTTCCCTCAAGGAAAAAGTTTTCCCTTCAACTTTCACTGCAAATTTCATCATAGAGCTATATGTAAGTCCATGACAAATTATCGATGGGAAATTCTCCCAGCACATCCCCCTCTTCTGAATCCCTCCCCCCAACCCAAAAAATCCTCGTGAAAACGCCTGTACACTTCCCACTAACCATTACTATATGTAAGCACTGGTCAAAGTTTGTAACTTGTGGCCCCTCCCACGGGGACTGTGGGGGAGTAAGTCGTCCCCAAAGACATATTTATAGGGCTTTTCGACTACGCTGAATAAAATGGCTATCTCAGAATTCTGATCCGTCGACTTTGGGAAAATAATTAGCGTGGGATAACATTCGTTAAATACATTCACGCTTAAAATATATTTAGATTCTACTCACCAATCCTCACCCGAGTACATCTGATCTCCGCACCTCCAACTTAAAAAATGATACTTAAAAAATCAATAAAAGAAAAAAAGAAAAAAATATACATCGAGGATCCAAGACTCACAACACCCAAGTCTAAATATTTTAATTCAATCTAAGTAATTTATTAACTGAATTAAATCTAAATAATTAAACAATATAAATAACAATATAAATCTTAATTTCATTTAATTTTTTTTTTCCCGCCGAAGCCGATCGCTCCAGCCATGAGCAGCTTCTGGGTCCGTGTGCGCGAGCTCACTTGGCCTTCTTCTCGGTGGGCAGGTCCTCGGTCTCCAGGCGGATCGTGGTGCGGGTCGCGGCGTGGGGCTGGCCGCCGCCGGAGACGCGGAACCGGTAGACGAGGATGACCTTGCGCGGACGATCGGCCTGGGCGGGGTCGACGTGCAAGACGCCCTTGGCGCGCACGCTGACCGACGAGCCGTCGTCGGCGCGGGACAGGCCCTGGCCGGCGCACGTAATGAAATTTTGCCTCTCGTTTTGTGGGAAACAGAACCAGAAAACAAAAAAAAAGACAACAATAGCTCTTAGAAAACGGAGAGCAACGAAAACATCTTTTATCAGTTCTGAATTTTAATCGAACCGATTCAAGAATTTGACGTGATTGAAAAACACTTATTGACGGTAAAATAAATTACCAACTACTCAAAACACAAAAGGACGTCATAACATGATTATTTAATCCTGAAGGCAGGGTATCAATCGAAAGAGATAAAATTCCAACGCATGCGTGAATGGACATTAGAGCTCCATTCAGCCAAAAATTAGCTGAAATATAATCATGTAAGGTAAGAATAAGGTAAAAATACTACAAATCACTTTCAGTAAATAAATGGAACTCAAAAGGAAAAAAAATTATAATAAATAGTAGAGTCAAACTCAAAACGAGCAAGATATAACATGAGTAGGGCTGATTCCCCCTTGCCTTCTCAACACCAGGAAATAATTTGCGCTTTACTACTACTACTACTGCTACTACTACTAATAACTCACCGCAGCACCAAACTGCTCTTTCTCACCAAGACGTTGTACAAGATGGCTATCTTCAAAATTGTGAATGAATATGTCTGGGGGATGTTGGGCGTGGAATGGGGGTTAGTTGCCCTCCAATCACTTTTGACTATTAAAAAGGGCACTAGCCGTTTCAATTTCCACTCGAGTCAGGTCTTTTCAAAGTTTCTAACTCTTCTGATACGAAGTGCCCTGGTCTAAACAAACCAAAAACTTAAAGATCAAAATAAGTTTGACACAATTATTATAACCATTCATGTTTTACATTTTACCTTGCAACATTTTTTTATTTTCGTCATGGGAGCCTCTATGTCGAAGTTTTTTTTGTAGACCTTATATAAATAAGCTCTACATTTTTGTTTTATATTATACATTTGTGTTTTATAATAAATATACATTTTGTGTTTTGTGTTTTACATTTATATTTGTGTTTTATAATAAAACACAGCGCATGTATTCCAAAATTCGGTAACTACTAAGATACATTACAAATATTGCCAAGTACTATATTTTGCTTTAAGTGTACATTTAATCCTTAATTCAAATTGATTTGCTTTTTGTCTTTTTTTCCTGGCCAATTAGACTGTTAAAACTAAAGGTTCCTTTTTTAAACTTACTCTTCAGGGTGCGATAAACAGCGTCTAAACAAGACAATGAGAAGGAAATATGATTTGTTTGAATCGGTTAAGTAGAAACTTGCACAATCATGAGTATTTTTTAAAATTGGGAAAAATTAAAGGAATCCAATTCTAAATGAAAAGATATTGATTTATTCAGTTTTGGGTAGTAGTGGGTACTACACTTAAAAAAGGGTTGCTGAAAAATCGGCAAAAATAAGCTAAAAGTAGAAAGAAACCATGTGCATGTTGTGATGCTTTTGTGACGATGTTGTCTAGATTTTCGACAGCCATCTTCAACGATACTAGAGGCATATCGTCATAGTCGTGAGCGCTAGAAGAGAAGAGATGGATGTGAAATTAGATGATACAAGATGTGACATACGATGGAAGCGACTGTTGATGCTCTTCTTGAACATCGAAGAAGCGTTGATGTGCTTTGAGTAATGTCATGGAATAGTAGTGCTATGCAGTCCGCGAAAGAAGCGTTACTCTTTCCCACTCATTGTTGTGTATTTTTGCTTGAAAGCAGGTTTCCAACACCTATTTGATATGACCTGGGATACGTTGACCTGGAACATTGGAACATGGCTGAAACCACTCGTTCCTATCACTACCATTAGCCTCTCTAAAATTTTTATTATATTTATATTTATTTATTAATTTTAATAAGTTTTAATAATTAATTAATTTATAAATCTTTTTAATTTATATTATTATATTTATTAATTTTATATATTTATTATATTTTATTATATCTCAGTGTCTGGCTTGCTCCTTCCCTCTCCCATAACTTTCAATTAGAGTTTGAATTATATTTGGAGATTTTTTGATGATGAGTCATGGTAATTTTTTTTTCCAGACAAGCATTAATTCTGGTGTAACAGAAGTCTGGGAATTCCCAGCTCTCGGAACTGTCGGAAACAAAGGTCGCTATAATTATACAATGAGATTTGCTTCAGCAGGTGTTTGTGTAGCATCAGATGGTGCAGGCAGCTTATACTTAATTCATACTGGAGATAGACGTGGAGAGATGAAGTGGAAGGTCAGTATTCAACCAACAATACAATTTATAGACTTGAGCTTGTGATTATATATCATTAAAAAATTGATTTATAATGAAACTCTAAGTTTGAGATCAATGTTTTAAAATTTGAGACAAATGTTTTTAGCCTTTTTTATACCCCATATTTAGGTCATTTTTTAAGAGCTCAAAAAGTGCTTAAATCTGAATTTGAGGTAGAAGTGATGATTGTATTTGTAAATAGCATAAAAAAGGCATCAAGGGGTATATTTACTTTATATGAAAGCCAGTTATATGGTTTGTTATAATTTTACCCTGAAATTTGCCTACATGACAGGGCCTCAAGCACATGATCTTCGTCAGTGATGTCATGGCCGAAATGGCGGAAGGCCTTTTCGATGCGGCAGGAATCCAAGGCGTGCATGCCGCAAAGCCGCAGGCCATGGGGCTCTCCCGCCTCGACCAACGTGTCGAAGACGTGGGCTGCCATGTCGGTGGAGACATAGATCTCCCAACCCAACTCGCCCACATAGGTGACTCGGTGGGCGCGGGCGACGGCCATACCAATTTCGACCGGTTGGGCGGTACCGAAGGGGAAAGCCTCGCTGGTCAGATCGGCCGGTATTTTTAACTTACGAAGGAGTGATAAGATCTTGAATTTCTTCGGATGAAATTTCATATTTAGAAGGACCTCGTAACTCAGATCTCATGTTTTAAATCCTGACCGGATCCAGTGTCATTGGGGGCATTTGGGGGGGGGGGCGGAAATCTTGGAAAACGCTTAGAGTGGAGTGATCAGGATGAAACTTAGTGGGAAGAATAAGCACAAGTCCTAGATACGGGACTGACATAACCAAAATGGATTTGCTCTCTTTGGGGGAGTTGGAGGGGGTGTTAATTCAGACGTTGGCGGTTCGCGAGCATTCGAAGTGCTTCAGTCTGGGGGCTAGGACTCGCCTTCGGGACGCCCAATGGCTGTTACTTCAAGCTCGACATCGCCCTTTGGTCGTTTCCAGCGGGCCAAATCGCCCACCTCCAGGTCGGACAGAGCGCGGGCGAGTGGCGATATGTGGCTAATCAATCCGGCATCCGGTTGAGCCTCGTCCTCGCCGACGATTCAGTAGCTCCGTTCTTGGTCGTTCTCGTCGACAACGGTGACGCGGCAAGCGAAGCCCACCCGATTGGCTATTACTTCTTTTTCCATAACACTAAATTTTAGTTAACATACAATCAACATCTGAACTATAAAACGGAATCTTCTTGGACAATCATCGATTTTCTTTCGCAAAAATAAATAAAATGTGTTGCAGATAAGTATTTTATAAAAGTTTTTAAGACTGTATTTTATTGTAAACCCTTAGCAAAAAGCGGCAAAACCAATAATGAATACGTAAAAAGACTGGTCTGGATCACTATCATCGGCTGAGGATATTTCAAAAGTCTCAAAAGACTTTCAAAGATTCATATCATTTAAAAAAGGAAAAATGAAGATGAATCCATGTTTATTTTTCTGAATTTTGTTAAAAAAAATGTAAAACATTGAAAAAATGTTTAATTAAGTTTCTTTTTTTTTACAAAAATTTATAATTTTACTAAATGGATTGTCTTCTATCTGTAGTAAAAAAACATATGTCACATAATTTATTCTCAAGTATTGATTAAAACAATATACAACTCCTTTTTTTAATTAGGCTAACCACAAAAGTATAGCAAATAAGCTTTCAACCTTTCTTTACATAGACAGGGCGCTGCGATCCCGCGACCCACCACCCGGCGGCCAACGCGATTGGGACGTGGTACGCCGCTTCCTTGAACAGGAGGGAAGCCGCAAACGCCGCCAGACTGCCCGCGTACGCAGCCATGCTGCCCGTGTTCAGATGACGCCAGCCGAGCAACCCCGCGGCAGTCAGCAGGATCGCCGCTGGCACCGTGTTCCGTCTCGGTGAGAACAACTTCCGATGGATTGGCGGCAATGATGACAGCGGCCTGTGGCTGCGCAAGCAGGCAGAGGAAAACGGGCTTGATATGAAGCTTACTTTTTTGTTTCAGGTTTAGTTTCACCATCAGAAGACTCTGTTTCTTCAGGATCTGTTGTATGTCCATCACCATATCCTGATTCATATTGAAGAAGTCTTTCCAATAAGAAGTTTTTGTCCCGCTGAACTTGAACAACTTTCTTTTCAAGTGAGTGAATTTCATGGGTAAAGGCTTCATTCTCCTGAAGCAACAAACATATTATAAGCACAAATTCTTGAAATTCAAAGAAAAATATCAAAGAGCAAATCACTGAAACCAGCAAAAGTTACAACTCAGTTGAGCTCTGTCTGTAAAAGTGGCAAAATGTGTTTCAGTAGATATAGACTGCTCCGACTCGTTTCTTCAATATTCCAAAAAGAGAAGGTGGCTGAAGTCCAGAGTAAAGAAACGAACGGGACTCTTAAACCAGGTCAGATTGTTTTTAGTGAAAGTTTAAAATAGTAGTTGCAAGTTCTAAGAAGGAGCCTAATGGGTTCACAAATTCACAGAGTAGAACTGCCAAAATCAAATTCAAGTGGGGAGGTGCATTTACAGAAATTCCGTTCCCTGGCATTCCACAAGATCCAAAACATCTAATGAAAAGGAAACACACAAAAGGCCAATTTAGGTCAACCTAATAAATCCAAAAACACTCAAAAAATGAACAGCTCTCAATGGGGCCCACTGGGGGGCCCCATTGGGACCCTTTTAAAGCTCCCAATGGGACCTTTAGGAAACACACACAAGGCCAATTTAGGTCAGCCTAATAAATCCAAAAACACTCAAAAAATGAACAGCTCCCAATGGGGCCCACTGGGGGGCCCCATTGGGACCCTTTTAAAGCTCCCAATGTGAGCAGATTTTTGTTAACAAAGAAGGCTACGAGTTAAATATCGAGGGAGAAAAAGCGGAAATTTCGGTGCAAAGCTGGGACGAGGCAAAAATTAAAATTGAGTTGGAATTGCTTGCAGAACATACCGACAAAAAGATCGCTCAAACAGACGTCGAAAAGATCCAATACGAAATGGAGCGCCATAAAAATAAAATTTATGCGCGCAATTACGTACAAGAAGATCATAAACCTGAAGCGAGTTTATCGGCTCGTTATACGATTACCATGCCCCGTAACTGCCTAACCTTTTTTTCGCAATTTAGGGTCAACTCAGCCCAGGAACCTACTATTTTAAGCTTCAAGTCAAGAAAATACAAACACTTTGTATTTTACTGTTTTAAAAAGTAGAGCTGAGAGAAAGAGTCAAACTTTAGCGGAAAGAGCAGGGCGTTGAAGACGGAACAGCCCCTTTGATATACGGGGTAATTTCTTCTCGTTTTCAGTTTTAATGTCACTCCTTGCTTTCAGTAAAAAAAAAACTTGTTTTTTTTTATTTAATAAAAGATATAGAGCCTATCATGCGAACACCACCAATCTTTCCATCCGTCAACGTCTTGGCCTTGTGCTTCTAAATAAGCCGACGTAAATGAAATGGGTGCCCAAAGCGACTCAGGCCATACCCAAAATGTCAAGTCGTCCAAATCTTCCAGAACAGGGGTGGAAATACCCCACTCCAAATTACCAGTCAACCGAAAAGGAACCAGTGTTTTCCCAACGCGATATCGAATCCCATGTTCACCCAATGTGCTGCGCCCGGCTTCCAAGTCGTCCAAATTTTCAAAAACCAATTGAACATTGTTTTAACAATGTCCCCGGCTACATAGACAACGTTACTTATGTTGGGACGCGTCAAGTGGATGAACCATCTGGGCCTGCTGATCAGACGGCGGGTTTGTCAACGCTGGGATTGGTGTTTGCCAGTCTATTGGGTGGTCCCGTTGCCAAATTTCTGTTGGCTAAAAATAATCTGAAAAGTCTGCTGGACGATGAAACAGTAGTCGGTATTCCTCATGAGCGGGAAGCTTATGAGCAAATAAACCATCTGAGCTTGATGGCAGTTATTCTGACGCTGCATATCGTCATCTGCATGCGCCAAAATCACGGATACCCTCCTTGCGCGCCCGGGTCACAAACGCTTGCGGACCAAACTCCTCGGCAAACACCAGGTTATGAAACCCGTCATAGGGTTCCGTCATGGTAGGGAAGCGGCCGCTGGCTTCGAAGTCGAAGCGCCCACTGTCCACCAGCACACCACCGATCACAACCCCATGGCCACTCAGGAACTTGGTCGCCGAATGCAGCACCAGATGTGCACCCAGATCGATGCTGCGGCAGAGATAGGGTGTGGCGAAAGTGGCATCCACCGGAAGAATTTAGTGTGCTCTGGTAACAAATTTGTGAAGTGATGAATTTAGAGATCAAAGCAATTTTTGTGCAGTGGTGATTTTGGTAACTATTAGGTAACTAAGCGGAAAGTTTTCAGATTGAAATTAAAAAGAAAATTAAATTCAAAATTAAGAAGCAGACTTTTCTTTTATAATCATTAAAACTCATGATTAACAGGTGTTGTGAATTCAAGTATTTGAATTTAAATATATCCATGTATAATTTTCAGTGCAGCAATGCCATGCTGTCACATTTATAATCAAATATTAGCTGAAAATTAGTTTTTGTCAAACCTAATAGAGGACTCTCGGAGCAGGGGCTTAGACGAGTGTCCCCCTCGAGGAGAGGTGTTGAGAATGTGGGTGTCTCCCCCTTGAGGAAAATATAGCCAAGAAACTGACACAAAATTGCAGTGCTATCCACTCAAGCTACCGAATTAGTAGGTACAAGTGAGGAACTTCTTCATCCCCCAGATTTTGAAAAATGTATTTTTTTTTTTCATTAGAAAATAAATTAAAAATCCTCTCATCACAGATTTTTGAAAACCTTTTTTTTAATTAATTTCAAAACGTTTTTGAATTAATGAAGGCTTTGGTTTCGGCTCATCGTACATGAATCATTAAAACGAAATTTGCATATTAATTTTTGCTTCTTTTTTTTTGACTGAATGGCTTTCTCAAAGTTTTGATCGGACGATTTTGAGAAAAAAGGAGATGGGTCTAGCTGCCCTCCAATTTTTTGGTTGCTTAAAAAGGCCACTAGAACTTTCAATTTTATTTACGAACGTTTTTATTAGTAATAAATATACGTAACTTACGAGCTCGGGATAATGAAATCACTGGCTGTATATCTCATATTGATAAAAGAAATGCATCATAACACTTTGTGAGTTACCACAACTGAGTAGGACATTTGCAAAGCATATGTTCTCAACTGACTTGTTGCGACTCATTTATTTTTCTTCTTCTGTCATTGCAACAATCAATTATCTTCTAGCCTTCACTTAGATCAGAGTTAATAGCAAGTATAAACATATTTTTGTATTAGGTGTCCCATTTTTTTTCTCGCTTGAAGGAGAATGAAAACAGAGAATCTAATCATCTATTGTTATTCGTACTTGGAAGGTTATTTGACTTTATTTCTGCTCATTTTTGATTTAGTGAAGCTCTACTTTCTTAAAAAAAAAACTTGTTTTGTAGAAAATGGTTTTTGAAATAATTTATGTTCGTTTTTTATTGACATAGTCTTTTTCGTGCTAAAAAATAGTATTTTATATCTTTTCAGTTTTCTTTTATAAGAATCCATAGTTTGGCTTGCTATTTGCATGTTGGAGAAACGTTTTGACCAATTTAATTCTGACACTGATAGTGATGTGAAAATTAAACTACTTTTCGTTTGGCTCCAGACGGTTGTCCATGAGAATGTTTGGCAATCTGTCACCCCTCCGCAGAACGTGTTTTCACGTTCAATGAGAATGTTTGGCAATCTGTCATCCCTCCGCAGAACGTGTATTCGCGTTCAATGAGAATGTTTGGCAATCTGTCATCCATCCGCAGAACGTGTTCAAGACTCTCATCCTTCCTCTCCTTATAGACAAAATGACTACTACAGGCGTGAGAAAATTGCCGAATTCACATTCCAAGTCAAATAATTGAAAAATCAAAAGGCAAAAAATACAAATTTCACATTTTGTAGATAGGAGCTTGAAACTTTTACAATAGGGTTCTCTGATACGTTGAATCTGGTGGTATGATTTTCGTTAAGATTCTACTACTTTTAAAGGTTGTTTCTCCCTATTTTCTAAAATAAGGCAAATTTTCTCAGGTTCGTAACTTTTGATGGGTAAGACTAAACTTGATGGAACCTATATATTTAAAATCAGCATCAAAATGCGATTCTTTTGATGTAGCTATTGGTATAATAATTCCATTTTTTTGACTTTTGGTGAAGTAATGAATGCTGGCAATATTACAGCCACAATAGGAGAATGGGAGTTAGGCGTTTGGGGAGATTTTGACAGAAATGGTGATGCGGATTTATTTGTTGCAAATTCCGATGGAGATAACATTTTATATGCCAATCAATCCGGCATATTTAACAAAACGTTTAGCACCGGGACGAGTCATTCCGAAGCCACAACCTGGGTAGATTTTAACAATGATGGTTATTTGGATGTATTTATCGTAAATGATGGTGAAATGTTTGAACAACTCGTTCTTTGCACGAGGACGATGGTCGGCATTGTTGCGGCCTTCATCTCAAGAAGCCGACGCCGAACCCAGGAAACCAGCCCGAGGCACATGGCACGAACGACATGCCGCCATTCCAGGAGTTACCCCCGCATCTCTGACCAAGACCCTTGGTGCCAGCGGCCGCTCAGCGTCTTGATCACCCTATTGAGGCCATCCTCCTCATGACATGCTCGGACCGACACTGCGATGGGGAAGCTGGCGACCATCGAATGCTCGAACCTCAGCGGCACCGGCTCGATCACGTCCGACGCATAGTACTATCTCAAAACTTTGAAATCTAAAAAGATTTTGTTTCGTTTGTTTCAAAATTGCCAATTCTTAAGGTAGTAATTGTCTTCAATGTAGCTGCATTGAAAAGTGAAAATAAATAAGAAAAGCTCATCAGTTGAATTTTTACAACAATTCTCATCTGTAATGATCAAACAATCAGAGTCTCTTGATTCCCTAAGACAACTACCGCTTCAAAGGAAGACTAATCCTTCTTAAACTGTTTTGGTAATGGGCTAATTTTTCCATGGTTTCTTTTTTTTTTAACCTATTTTCCTTTTAAATCAACCTATTGATTCTTAGAATTTTGCTAGAGCTGACTCTGGATTATTGACTGATAATTTATTCAGACATTCAGCAACGTTATTTTTTGGATAAGTTAACATATTTGCACAAGTCAAAGTAAGGTCAATGCCGTGAGAAATCAACGGACTGCAGCTAAATTAGCAAATGAAAATATCTATTCGATTTATCAATCATAAATTTGTTCATTAACCTGTAAGACTTCTTTAGGGGTGGTGGACCTGGGGTTTGGTGACCTTCTATTGTCTCCGGGACACACAAAGAGAAATTACAGACTGGGACACCGGGACACAGGAAATATAAATGACAACCGGGACACAGGGAGACAACTACAAAGGGGACACCGGGGGGATATATAAATAAGGCCGGGACACAGGGCATGTTCGATTAGCAATCACCATCAACAAAGCTCAAGGGCAATCATTAGAAAAATGTGGTATAGATCCGAATACGGATTGTTCTTCCCATGGACAATTATATGTTGCATGTTCAAGAGTCGGTAAACCTGACAATCTATTTATTTGCACAGAGAATAATTTATTAATTAAGTTATTCAATTTAAATTTTTTTATTTAATTTAAAATTTAAAATTTATTTTAAAAACTTTATTTTATTTAATATTTATTTATAATAAATTAATTAATTAAAACAGTAATTTTGTTAAAACTTTGCTTTACTAGATATGTGTTAATATAATCCAGAAAGATGATGCCAATTATTTGGAGGGGATGCAAGTTAAATAAAACCTACAAAGAAGAAGTGGTTTGCATAGGAGATTATTATGGTAAATATTAAAAGTTGGGGTTTCCTGTCTTAAAGCCACCCATGGAGAAAACCAAAAGATTGTAGGGCAGGATATAGAGATGCAAAGTAAGGTAAAACTGACTGTCAGCTGTTAAAATAGCTGAGACTATGAGAGAGTGAGAGATACAGAGAGCAAGAGAGGGAGAGGGAGAGATACAGAGAGCAAGAGAGAGAGAGAGAGAGAGAGAGAGAGAGAGAAAGAGAGAGTGAAAGTGAGGGAGAGGTTTATAATTAAATTCAAGAAAATACAAAATACGATTCAAAATGGAATCGCAATACATTTATTCAGCTTTTGAAAATGACAAAATTCCACATCAGTCTCAAACTTTAAAACATTGGTCTCAAACTTATTGTTTCATTATAAATCCATTTTTTAATGTTATATAATCAAAAAACACTGATTTTCCACAACTAAGTTTATAAATAAATTTTACAATATTATGCTGTTTTCTTCTTTCTTGATGCTGAATTTTCAATTAAAGTATGCATATTTGGTTGTTTTTGACAAAATTATTTACTATATTTTCTCAGCACCAAAAGTATTTAGGTTAGATCAAAAAGTACTGAAGATAGCGTTATAAAGCCCCATAACATCACAAACAACGAGAATGCAGCACTGTGCCAAAGTGGCGTAAATACCCATAAAGCACTTAATAACAGCGCGATAGTGAGTGAAATTTTTGCTAAAAGATTATTAATTGCCAACATAGTGTTGCCCTATTTCTTTTCAATTGGATCAGGCCAATCATTAAAAAAGAACGACAAATATCTGCTTTTTAATAGATATAAAAGTACCCATAATACCAGTACCATTTGGCAGGCTAAGAATAACGAAAATTGATAATAACTGAAATTCAAAGATGTAACGACACATAAATATACAGATTATATCTATACCATAAAATTTGGCAAATATATTCACAAATATAAAGATTAATATATGGAGATCAACAGACTGACCTTAACCACCTGACTGCAACATCAACATGCATAAATTTATTGAATCACTAACAAATAATTAGCTCTTAAAAAGTAATGAATTTTCCAAATTTTACAGACCACAAAGTTGTATTTTTTATTCACTGAGCGTGGCAGGGAGGACCTCCAGACGATAGTTAATGTAATATGTCGCAACTTCTTCTTGCCATTGAAATAATTTGAATTAAAATAACAGAAAAGGTTTCATCTTAAATAATAAATTAGTATGAAAGATTAAGTATGGCCTACGTATTTTAGCATAAACAAAAGGTATAATAAAACTTACAACGAAAATAGACATTGATTCCTCTTTCAAACTCGACTGTATGACAGGCTGCATATTTGAAAATGGTATTCCCTTGAAAACTCTACCTCATATTCATGTCATACAATACCTATTGCTTGTAATATGTGTGGATCTCAGGATGAAACTGGATGGAGATTTGATGTCACTGTTATGATTCTATTGATACAACCTTGACACGGACAAAGGTGCCTATACCAGTACTCTCAGTCGATATATTGATTATTATTACGTAATGTTGGACGAATAAGGAAGAGATTTTCCTAGTCTCTAAGAGTTTCCCAATGATTTATGAAATATTTGACTCTTGTAGGATTTGAACCTGATACCCCTAAGCATACAGGAATGACTCACTAGCCAACTGAGCGAAAAAAACCGATGGTTATAAATTGTTCTTAAAAATATATTCTGGGGGAGTTCCGCTGGCCGCGGGACATCGCCATCGATGCCGACGGCGACATCCTCGTCGCCGACACCGACAACGAGCGGGCCCAGCGCCTCGACTCGGACGGCAACTTCCAGGCCTGGGTGCTCGGCCCGAACGACCGGGAGAGCGGCGAGGTCCACCCCCGCGCCATCGAGGTCCACCGGTCCACCGGCGTGGTCTACGCCGCCGCGGCCTACGCCCACCGGGTCGACCGCATCGACGCCGACGGCAACTACCTCGGGTCCTTCGGCACCCGGACGCGCCGGTTTGTGCAAAAAATAAAATTTTGTTCTCTTTCGACAAATTTAATAATAAATTGATATTTACTTTTAATTTCTGAGTTTAAAATTGCAGTATGGACTATTTTCTTTTGAGTTTAACTGTAAGTTCCTCTTTGCTTCTATATTAAGATTTCATGCACCAAAAAAACATAAAAAGGGTTAGTGCAAAAATAAAATTTTGCTCTCTTTCAACAAATTTAATAATAAATTGATATTTACTTTATATTTCTGAGTTTAACATTGCAGTATGGACTATTTTCTTTTGTTCGTTACCACGAACTGTTTGATATAATTGAATACACTTTAAAATTGCTTCAAGCAATAGGAGATAGCTAACTCTACAGAATAAGTCAAACAGGATCTAATAAGGAACGAAAGTATAAAAAGGGCTTAAAGAAAACAGAAACCCCATAAGAGGGATAAGGCGTGAAGCTTTAAACAGATTGGGGTAGAGGAAGAGTGCTTGCAGCCGTGGGCCTCTGGTAACATGAGTCTGTAATGCGTCATCAGAAGTATTAGCAGCAGTAGTTAGGGAACAACAGCTTGGGGTTTTTAAAGGCCAAATGAAAATATTGAAGAAAACACAGAAAGAGAATATTTCGAGAGAACTTTTTTCTTTTCTTTTTCTTTTTTTTTTACTGAGTTTGTCCTCCAAAATCCTTTCAGCCTTTTGAGGATTACAATTTGTATACATTGAATCTGCACCAGAACTGCCAATTCTTGTATTTGGTTTAACAGAGACTTGCTTTAACTTGGAAACGAAACCAGCTGAATTTCTAATATAGGATTTTTGAGCCTAAATTTGTGGGTGAAATACAACTAAAAAGCTACTTTATTCTGAAATTTCGGAGAGTGAGACTCTGTTCATTTACGAATATATTGACAAAATAGCGTGAGTACCTGCTAATTGACAGGTTCTCATGCTATTCTTGTCAATATATTGTCATTATCAAGCCCAGGCAGTGCTTTTGATTTTTTGCGACCATATTCGTACCCGTTTTGGCTTTTCTTGAACACTTGCGAGCTTTTGTAGTGCTCTTGGTCATACTTTGAAATTCCGGAACATGTCAAAACATGTTAATTTAAAAATATATTGACATCGCCCCCAGTCGCGGCAGTCGCGGTGCTCTGCATCGCGGCCCGCCGATTTCTTGCGGGTGCTCTCGCAGAGCCGCACGGCGGATCCGGCGTAGGCCCAGGGAAGCTCGGTGACCCAGGGGGCCATGGCGTCGATGTGGCGGGTCACCGCCGGGTGATCGCCCATCAGGGAGAAGCAGAACGCGAAGGCGTTGAGGGCGCTGGCGGCGTAGGCCCCCTGGGGCTCGCCCATGCGGTCCCGCGCCGCGTGGATCTCCTCCTGCACCCAGCCCTGCGTGAAGTAGGCCTCGTGTTTGCGGCCTCCTGTCGAACCAATTTGCCACCCAAGACGGCGTTTCGCGGGTTTGGCGGGCCACAGGGAATGTTTGTCATCGAAAGCGCAATTGCCAAAGCTGCGGAGGTTTCCGGAATCCCCTGCGAAGAAATTCAAAAACAAAATCTACTTAAAAATGGCGACCTTTTTCCCTACGGCCAAATGGCAGAAGATGCTCGTGCGGAAATTACCTGGAATACGCTGGAAGAAGAACATAATCTTGCGCAAATTAGCGAGCGGGTTTCTGAATACAATCAGCCAAGTGTTTTCCAAGATTCCCCCTCCAACTCCCCCCAATGTCAAAAGATCTGGTCGGGATTTGAAATAAGAGCTCTCAATCATGAATTCCTTCTAAATGTCAAATTTCATTAAGATCCGATCACCTACTCGTAAGATAAAAATACCCCTATTTTCACTTTTTCCTGAATTCCGGTTTCACCCTCCAAATCCCCCCAATATCACAGGATCTGGTCGGAATTTAAAATTAGATTTTTAAAGCACAAGATCCTACTAAATATCAAATTTCATTAAGATCTGGTCTCAAAAAATTCTTAATTTTAGTTTTGTGACCAAATAGCGAATGGACCAATAGGGCTTTCGTGTGATAAATCTGTCTTTCTATTTATTTTAACTATACAGCTAATTTGGGTGAAATTAGATGAATGAAAGAGTTAAAAGCAATTTAGGCCAGGAACAGATCCACGGGGGGGGGGTTGACCCTTCTCCCAAGATATTTCTGGCACCAATATATTCTGTTCTTTTTTTCTTTTTTTTAAATAAACTTTTGAATTTGGTGCCCACCACGAGTCTCATTGGCGCCAACACCGTCAAACATGGTCATGTACTGTTTGTTGAGATCCTCAGCTGGAAGGTGATTAATTGTCAGTGGAGGGAAGGAGTCCGTGTGTACCAGGGGAACATGTTTTTTATGGGTTGGAAGTCCTAGTGGCAATCTTCATGGGAACATTATTGGTGAAAGATTAAGTAACAGTAGCTTTCTTCTCCACGAGCATTGGGACACTCCTTGGAGTTAGTAGCATGCTTTCCAGTGCAGTAACGGCACGCAAGTACCACCTCTTCCTTTACTGTCTTGGACTGGGACGGAACGGATCCGCTCTCTTTGGGGTAATTGGGGTGTGTTTGGTTGGTATAATTCTGAAAAAATAGAGAAAAAGAGGTATTTTTAACTTACGAACGGGTGATCGGATTTCAATGAAATTTGATATTTAGAAGGATATTGTGTCTCAAAGCTCTTATTTTAAATCCCGACCGGATCTGGTGACACTGGGGGGATTTTTTGGGGGGAGGGGACCTAAAGTCTTGGAAAACGCATAGAGTGGAGGGATCGGGGTGAAACTTGGTGGGAAAAATAAGCAGAAGTCGAAAATTTTTCCGATAAGGCATGAATGCCCTGCTCCCGACTACTAAAGATATCAACCAATTCGGCTGTCGTTGTCGCAACCTGTCGCGCTTGTTTATATCCTTCAAAAAATTGCCCGGCTTCGGTCATAGCTCGATCCAGGCAATCCAAGCCTTGCCAGATGGGGGTGGCCCATTGACGAGTATTTAGAAGACGGCCGCTTGGATGTAAATACGCCGCTTTTAAATGAGCTCCACCAATGTCCCGGGCGATTATGTGATCATTCGACATTAAATTTACCCTTTACAAGGTCATTGCGACCTTGGTCATTATGTCAGGCATTACCCTCAAAAAGTATATTAAGAAAATATATTATTATTGATTTGGTATATTTTTAAGCCTTGAAATCTTTGCAACTAAACTTAAAATTTTGGCACATCTTCAATGGCAGAAGAAAAATTCAGAGACGGGTGCATACCTAGGGGGAGAGGTACTGGTAGTGACTTCCTCTCAAATTTCTTAATGTTTGATTTATCTTGAGTGTTCTTTGCACATTAACTCCTATTTTTAGCGGTTATCCCCCCACGCCAAACCTTTCAACAGTAATTCTAGCACCAACTCGGTGTACCATATCGATAAAGCGCTTACTGGCTTTAATGTTTTGTTGTAAACCAAACTCACTTACTTCGAAAATGAGTTTAGAGGCCAAGTTCCCGTCCTTAAGTAAGCGTCTTTCCAACCAAATAACAAATTGGTCGCTATGTGCACTCGAGGCGGTAACGTTTATACCAAAAAACTTTTCATTAAAGTTGCGGGTTTTAATGAGCTCTAGAGAACTATCACTGATCAACCGATCGATTTCTCTCTAGATTTAATATAAAACTTAAATTTAGGAAGTGCAACTACCTTCCCGGAAGCTATGGCTCAAGGATGACTCAATGGTAGACTCAAGGATGAGAATTCGAGAGGAAATTTTCAGGAAGAGTTGAATATGAAATTGTAGAGTCTAAAGCTTGAAAATGAGGATGATGAATGGGATAGAACAAGGAACATAGTTTGTGAAGTTACAAATGGTTTTTTAGGGAAGAAAATTAGAAATACTGTTAGGAATGTTAGCAAAAATGCCTTAAGCTTGGTAGAAAAGAGATGTGTCGGTATTTTAAGGGAATTGCGTGAACATATCATTCCCAGCCATTCTACACCCATTCAAGCTTGTGACTGAACTATCAAAAGCATATAATTCCAGCCCCTCCAGTAGCGTAATTTCGTCAAAATCCTGTAACCAGGGGGGGGGGCAAAGTGGAGCCAATTTTCTCAAAAAAAGTGAAAACTGAAGTTAAAACTAAAAAATTAGCTAGATATTAACAGCAAGGTAAATGTATAGTAAAAGAAACTGACCCGTTCCCATGCATACTTGAAGTATGCAGTATTATTGCTTTTTTTGCTGTTTGAAATTTGTTTTTGTTTTTCCTTCTCATGTGATGATTCATAAAATTTGTATTAAATTGTTTTTTATTCCAGTAATTGCATATAAGGTGCCAAAATTGTGATTTTAGTCAACAGACTTGTCTTCAACCCCCTCGACGATGACCCCAATTTGTGTAAATGGCCCATTAAAAAAAACTAGAGGATTTTTAGTAGATTGATGAGATTTTTGCACTTAGATAAGATAATATTTATTTTCAAAAGACTATCAAAACACTATAGACGATTATCATTTTTATTTTTAATGTTTATTATACCATATCTTAAAACAACCAAGGGATGGATGTTTCTTCTAGGTTAACCACTGCTACGTGGTCATTTCCTGGCTTCTAGAAAACTGTATAATAACCAGCTGAATGAGTCGTCAATCCAGTATAGGATAAAAAATGAATTTTTTGCACGAAGTCTGCTTCATAGGATGAGCAACTGTTAGAGACCTAACATATAGCTTCAGCTTAGATCAAGTGACTCATAAAGGGGTGGGAGCTGACTCTTCGAATAGTGTTCTTCGACACCCAATGCACGGCCAAGTGCTTTCACCTCTATTTCGTTGACCGCCAACAGGTCAACTTTAGGCAGGAGTTCCAAGGTTGTTTCCGCCACAAATGGAGCTGCGGAGTAAGCGATTTTAAAGCCCCGCGCAGATGCCATTTCAACGATTTCAGCCGCAAGGTTGGTTTCGTTCTGCAGCAACACCCAATCACGCTCAGTGTCAGCATCGGCAAGCGCCTTCTCCATCATATCTTTAGTCAGGCGAACATTTGTCCCGCTGGAAATGACAATCTAAGGTTTTCGTAATCAATCACGATTGACTTGCTGTCAATGAATTTAGCTGGCTTTGGGGATGAGATCTTCTTAGATTCGAACGCAGTTAGAATTTCAGATTGAAAATCATCATCCAGTTTTGCTAACTGTTTTGCGATCACGGAGTTATTTTGGACCGACTCGAATCTGACTTGCCGATAGTCGCTGCTATGAAGAAAACCAGTTAGCGAATAGTAGTCTGCCGTAGAAATTGCATCGAATTTATGATCGTGGCACCGATCACATGACACGGTCATTCCCTTTCTACGTTCTCGTGCCCTTTTTAAGTGACCAAAAAAATTGGTGGGCAACTAGGCCTGCCCCTACGCTCATTTTTCCCAAAGTCGTCCGATCAAAATTTTGAGATAGTTATTTTGTTCAGCATAGTCGAAAATATAATAACCATGTCTTTGAGGATGACTTAATCCCCCAGAGTCTCTGAGGGAGGGCTGCAAGGTATGAACTTCGCCCATTGTTTACATATAATATTGGTTATTTGGAAGTACACTGACGGTTTCAGGGGGATTTCTTTCTGGGGGGGAGCAGTAACGGATCTGAACAGACCCAACAGCTCTAATGTCAATTTGAGGTACACATTTCGAGCCGTAACTAAAGATATTTAATAGAGGGCTACTCCGGTATTGGCACTAAAGAGCACGATATTGAAACGATCCCATAGCAACATAGGACGTTCCCGCATATCCTCTTCAATGCTTGATTTACGCTTCAAAGATTTAGGGCATAGTACGGAATTAAACACCCATATTTTCGAATGTTCGAATGAACACAAGTCCTAAAAAGCAGTTTCACGTCAATGGTTCCGGCAGGTTTTTTGGTGAACCTATTACCCTTCTTGGTAGCGATGGTGTTAGCCGTAATACCGCACAAAACCCTGGCGTTGGTGTTAATGCATATCTTTGGCGAGCTACTTTAGATACAACCTCTTTTATGCCTTTGGCAAGTGCTGATCCCTTCGGTGGTGTTATTATTACAGATTGGCATAGCACACCTGATAATCCTAATAGCCGCTATAAGCTTACCATTTATATTATGGGAAGTGAATTACGCGCTGATGCTTTAAAGGTTTCTATGTTCAAACAACGTTCCGGCTCGGCGCGTAGCTGGTCGGCCGGGGCGGCGCAGGCCGCGGACCTGATGGTCATGGCGCAGCGTATCCTCGGCGCGCCCGAGGCGCAGGCGGTTTTCGAGCAGGAGGCGGAACGGCAATCGGGCCGGGCGGTGCGCCCCGGCGCCCTGCCGGAGCCGAACCCGGATTTCCTGCAACGGCTGGAGCGCGAGCTGTCGGGCTCGGTCGGGGCGGCCACGGCGCATGCCATGGTGGCGCAGATCGTCGGCGGCGCCAGCGTCTCGGTGCGGGAACTGCTGAGGAGATCCGTCGAGTTTTATCAGGGGATTGATCCGGTGCAGGTCCGGTTGCGGCGGCACTTCGCCATGCTGCAGGCAGAGAACGGCCTTCACCAGACCCGCGATTCCGGCGGCGGCTTCAAGGTGGCCGATATTGGCCTTCGCGGAGCCGAGCAGGCAGGGGCGGCCGCCTGACCGGGTGCCGCCAAGAGCGGTTTGCAGGGCGCCGACCTCGATGGGGTCGCCGAGGCGCGTTCCGGTGCCGTGGGTTTCGACGAAATCGATATGCGTGGCATCCAGCCAAAGTGACAGGTGCTTAAATTGTGCTTCTAATCATTCTCCTGTTGTGAAAAGAGCGGTTGTGAATTCTTTAGTCGAAAGAACAATACACGCGTTTGTTCACCGCGTTTTCTTTACTCCGAGCTTGACCACCTCAGAGAAGTCTTATTTGGAAATGGATACCCGATCTTTTAAAAAGTTTGCAAAATAGAGGGAGATAACTCAAATCAGATGGACAAATTTATTTATCTTGGTAGATTCTTCCTCATGTTGCCACAAATAAAAATGCCGTCTTTGAAATTTTGTGGTGCAAAGTTGGAGCCAATTTTACCAAATCAAGTGAAAATGACTGAAAAAACTATAAAATGAACCATTTGGTACCATAAAGGTACTATGTAGTACTATAAAAGTACGATAAAGGTGCTTTATAGGACTATAAAGGTAAATATAAGTTTAAAAAAACTGATCCGTTTCTGTTGATACTTGAGCTATACAGGCTGATCTTCGTTTTGACAAGATTTTTGAAGAAACTAAATTTCAGCTGGGGGTGGGGCAAACCGAGTTCTTGGAGAGGAAGTCCCCCCCCCATCAAATTGATAATTCAACTCTCCTTAATAAAATTATAAAAAAATAATTTTATGCACAAGGTTGATTACCGCCAACAAGAACTTTTTTGTGAAAGGTGTATCTCGGTGGGGTGTTGAATAGCCAAATAAACAGTATATCAAACCAAGATTTAGGTACTGACAATGCGTTTTATTCTTCTTATTTTAATTTTCTTGCTCTTGTCAATTATTAGTAGATGACTGACCTTAAGATGGTTTATAAGAAACATGTCTTTCAGGTTTCTGATTTTGGCTAATACGCAAGGGTAAACAGCGGGAGTAAGTATGCCTCACTTATTGACCATTACTTTTTTGTTTATTTTTTAGCAAGACACGCCCACCTAGAGTCTCAGACAGGTTGACTAATAATTTAAAATTGACATAGGACCATTAGATTGCCTAGAATGAGAGGTAAAAAAGGCAAATCTGCCTATGGTCTTAGACAGGTTGAACCAAGAATTTAGAATTGACACAGGACTGTTAATTTGCGTGGAAAGACAGGTAAACAAGCGTCTAAAGTCAAATTGGACCCATAAGCAATGATAAAGGATATTATAATTCTTGCGTTTTCCAGCGATTTATAGTCTATAATCTAGTGATTTATGCACCGATTTAGAGATTTTATCAAGAAAATCGTGATGTTTTTTCACCGGGTGGCAACCCTGTTTGCAATGCTTGAAAGAACAACTTGAAAACTTATAAGTCTGCAAGTTCAAAGAAAAATTTTGTATGCTATATATTTAGTACAAAACTCTAAAAAATGGAATTTTGATACTAATAGCTGCAAAAATGTGAAATTTCGAATTTTTTGGTCCAATGAAAGACGAACTTGTCGAGAATATGCCGGAAGGGGCGGCCCTTGCATTTGCCCATGGTTTGAATATTCATTTCAATCTGATTGAACCCCGGCCGGATCTGGACATTTTCATGATCGCGCCGAAGGGGCCGGGTCACACCGTGCGTTCGGAATATCAGCGTGGTGGTGGCGTGCCTTGCCTGGTTGCAGTCGATCAGGACGCATCCGGAAATGCCTTGGACGTTGCCCTTTCCTACGGGTCTGCAATCGGCGGTGGCCGGGCCGGTATCATTGAAACCAGTTTTCGGAACAGACTGCCCAGGCCGCCAGATTTGCCGCCACACATGCTGTCGCAACCGATGCCGTCACAACCGGGGCTGTCACAGCTGTCGCATCCGCCGCGTGAACCTCGCAACCCGCCTTCAAAGAATCCGGCCGGTTGCAGGTCGCCGACGGTCACCGGAGCATAGTTGCTGATCGGTGCGACGGGCGAACGGTAATGGGAGCCAACGTGAACCGGGGCATCGGGGGCGACATCGCCGACGAATGCTTGTGGTGAATCATTGGCGGGTACATCCTGATTGTTGTCAGAAAAATATACATAATTTATATGGATTCACTTTATCCTACTTGCAGCAGCCATTTCGTAGAGCATTGCTGATGCAGGGTAAATGTCGCACAAGTAGCACTGGCATTACGCGAAATGCGATTAATAGCAGTAATAATCCTCCTCAGATTTGTTTCAATTTTTCTTTTGGAGCTGGTTAAAAGAAATATTTCGAAATGCGAAAATAGTAATGCGAAAAGAGGCAGTTCTATATTTATGGGTTAGTATGTGAATCTAAAACGCAAAGAATAGAACCTTATCAGCAATAATCACTTTCCACTTGCCCCTTCTACTTTTCGCTCTCACTTATACACACTATCATTCTCCTACAACTACAGCCAAAAATTCCTAAATAATTTTATTTTCTTTTTTCCACACATACAGGCACCATTGCATCACTATTAACACAACAGCTCGCTCTATCGTCTCACCTCCTGAAATTATTCAATTTAATTTAATTAATTTAATTTAATTTAATCAATTTAATTCAATTTGATTAATCTTATCTTAGCTTTCTCAGAATTCGAAACCACCCCATAGTCGCCTTATATGTTCACAATAAGCAACTTGCAGAACTTAAAGGCTCATGCCCGTAGGCTATGATGGGATTGCCAATACCCGAGGCATAGTTATTTGATTTTTGAAATGTTTAAAAAATAGCTGTCTGAAAATTTTGATCAGAAGCATTTTCGGAAAAAAAAAGGCGTGGGAGGAGGACTGGTTGACCTCTGGTTACTTTTGACTCTAAAAAGGGGTGCAGAACTTTCGATTTCCAATCAAATAAGCCCCCTCCGATGTTGCTACGACCACCATTTTGCATCTGCCATCAAAAGACTAGTCTTTATACCCAAGTTCAAGCTCAAAACCATAATTTATGTTGCTTTCTAAACTAAACACTAGACATCCAAAAGAGGCTCAGAGATGAGTGGCTATTCAAAAGTAGGGTTGTTGATAACTAATACATAAATATCACTAGTCTAGGCATTATGGTTGGGAAAAGATTGCAAAGACTAGTATTATTATATTTGCAGTAACACCTTCCCAAATATCTGTATTTATTTATTTTTTTGGCAGTAATATAATGAAAACTGAGCATGGTTGTAATAACGTCAAGCAACATGATGTTTATCGAGCCGTGCCTGAGAACCGGTTCGTCGATGGCGTTTTTGTTCCTCGATCGGGAACAGTGCAGATCAGCTCAACCAAGCTCTCGATCAAAGACTTGCCGAATACGTCTGGACAAAGTTGGGACTATTTCAAATCAGGCCCCAGCAATGGCGCCACTGAAAATCGAATCGGCAGCGTCGACTATAGCAGCGCCCCCAACTCGGTCTTGGCCATGCACGCCAACAAGGGCATCACTTTTGACCTCAATACAATTCGAGGGCGGCCTTTGTGATTCAGGGGTCATTCTTAAGGAACTAGGACAAAATTTATGCTTTAGTGTAAAGAGTGAGGTACTGACAAGGGGGTGAACCCCCTCATATACGTATCTATATACTTATATCTATATATCTCTGTATCTTTATATCTATATCTTTATATATATATATATATATATATAAATATATATCTATATATATAAAAATAAGTTGTCTGTGTGTGTCTGTGTCTGTCGAGTGACGTCATGTTTGTGTGTCGACTGACGTCATGTTTGTCAACCGACTTTTAAATCCTTCCTAACAAAATCCCCCCACCCTTTTCAGGAATGATATACTTTTCGTTTGGCTCTCAGTGGCCAACAACAATGATCTTTGGCAATCTGTCATCCTTCATATGCAGAATGTGTCCTAGCCATAACCTTTCTCTCATTATAACCCTAGGAAAAAGGACTGAACCACATTTTCTGTGCAGTTTACTGTTCAAGATGTGGTCATCAGATGGGTACCCAAAAAAATCCATAGGCAATTTCTGTGGAAAACACATAGCAAAACCTCCTCCATTTTCAGATCGGTGTTTTACATGAGGTCAAAAATACCGTTTTTTCGCGATTACTATTCGATATTGCATCGCACTCGATACAGTATTTTACCGATAATAATATTTTGATTTACTATATAATAGTTGATTACGTCATTGGTATTTTACAGGAGTGCAAAAATATTGTTTTTTCACAGTTACCATTTGCTTGTGTTTCACTTTTAATCGTGAGTTTGTTCACTGCAATGTTTTTTTTTTTTTTTAAATAGCACTTTGTAGCTGAATGAAATGATTTCGTTCAACGTACAATGAGGACAAGTATAAATCCTTAAAGAAATGGAAGGGGGACACTATTTTTTAGTTTAGGGGGACACTATTTAATCAGGAGTTTAAAGAAAGAAATATACACATTGGTTCTATGTATTATATCTTGAACATGGACACTCCACTCTAAATTAGAAGAAATTGTGACACCAAGTAATCTAAAGGATGGCCTAAAAATTTCTGGGGGGATACGGTTGACAAAATGAGGTGTGGTTCTAAGGAAATATATTCGGACTGTCATTGATTTAAAGCAGTTTACTTACATCTAAATTAATGAGAAAACAAATGAACGTGGATTGACAGTTTAATATATATACCGATATTCATTCCTGAAAAGTCTTGATAATTTTTAATTTATTGAAGTTAAAAAAGAGAAAATAATTAACATATATTGGTTTTCAGTAAAGGGCAAATTATATTCTCGTCTTTAAAAGGAAAGGGGCGTCCGCCTTGCTACTCTTAGTTTCTGCTCATTGGGAGTTTGACTCGGTTATTTATTGTAAATTCTGTTTGATTTGGGTTTCATTTATTTATCGATGGTGATTTACGTGTCCGTCATTTGCTACATCAACTACGAAACATAATGCATAATACATACATAGGTAGATAGATAGATAGATTTATTCAAACGAAAGCCCAATTGGGCCATGGTGACATACACAAAGTAAGCGAAACAATACAGCAACAAAACATAGACTGAAAAGACACTAAAACTAATTATTTAAGAAAATCATCACGATACCTTATACCTACTCGGACGAACTTTCCAATATTATTTATATTTAAGTAAAATCTACTTCTAAAAATTTCCAAAATCCAATCCCTCCCCGGTAAAATAGGATGCACTCAGCCTAGGAGAGTTGCTGCCATGTCAGTTGCCAAAAGAGTAAGTTGCTTTTTTGGTAATGCATGTCTATGTCTTCATGTACTATGGTTATTTTTTTGAAGTTGCAATTACATCTACAGTCGGAAATTTATTGCAATAACCTCTGGTATTTATTTTTTTTTATCTTTTGAGGAGAAAAAATTCCTGGGGAGCAAATCTCGTTTATGTAAAAACGGACAATTGTTCAGTTAAGCCCACAATAATAACAATGAAAATCATTGTTGTCCAGAAAACGTAAATTGATCACAATGAACAAGTTCATAACATCTGCCAGTATTCCGTCCATTGCCCTGGTGCTAGTTTTAGCGTTGGGCACTACACTGGCCTTTACACCACCAACGCCTTCTGTACGTTCTACTCCAAAAACTACCTCCAATCAAGTTGTGTCACCATCAGCCACCTCTGTCTCTCCGCTAGACTTGAACGCTACCACAGCAACATCGTGGCCAACGATGGATACTCTGGTGCCTCCAACAGGTACTGGTGAAAATTCTCTCCCTGTCCCTGTATCCGCTCGGCCCCGTCTCCCAGCGCGTCTAGTGCCGCTGCCATCACGGCAAGGTCCGTCGGGCATATATCCGGACAGTAGCTATAGCCGAAATAGACCAGCATAAACCGCCCGGCATAGTCCTGATCGGTGACGGAACGCCCTAGATGATCGACCAGCTCAAACGGACCGCCGATCTGGAAGGGGAGTGCCGGCAGCTGTCCCGGATCCGCCGCCCCGCCGTCGGACGGCATCAGCGCCAGCGTTCCGCCGACAAGCAGAAACAGCGCACCGAGCCGTGAGATATACGATATCAATTTTTATTAAGATCCGATCACCAATTCGTAAGATAAAGATAACTCAATTTTCACGTTTTCCAAGATTTCCAGTTTCCCCCTACAACTCCCCCCAATGTCACCAGACTTCGTCGGGATTTAAATAGGAGCTCTCAAGCACAAGATCCTTCTAAATATCAAATTTCATTAAGATCTGATCATCCGTTCCTAAGTTACAAATACCTCATTTTTTATAATTTTTCCGAATTATCCTCCCCCCCCCCACCCCCCCCCAGAACGCGGGTAAATGAAACCCAGCATCCGGCTCGACACGTTTTCCAGATTGGCAAATCCGCCTTGCGCGAATGCTCGAAGCAGGTTCAGCGTCGCGGCCGATTGGCGGTAGGCCATGACCTGTCGGTTCGGATCAGGAATGCGGGCAGTCTCGTCGAACTCGATACCGTTGATGATGTCGCCGCGATAGGACGGCAACTCCACGTCACCTTTTTTCTCCGTCGGCGAAGAACGCGGCTTGGCAAACTGGCCGGCAATGCGTCCAACCTTGACCACCGGTTGCGAAGCGCCGCTAAGCTATTCCTGAGATATTGCGGATACTTCCTATTGACAACATGCATAAACGTAATGTGCTTTAATTTTATATCCTCTCAGCATTTCCAGAAAATCCACTTTAATACATTTAACCCTAGTAGAAGTAGCAGTAACAGTCTCATAGTGCCTTTTGGTTTTTGTCACCATCCCCTCAACGTGTCCTGAAAGTTTCAAGTTATTGCTCTAAACCATTCTTGAGACATTGCTGATACATCCTTTGGGCAAAATGCCTGCAAATAATACATTTTGATTTAGTACGTAGGAACAGGCATTTAATTGACAACTATGTGTTCGAAAGCGTTTGTTTACACACACTCTTCATGATGTTGGGTATTGGAGGCTATTAAAACTTCCGATTCTGGCTACTGGACTGGCTGAAAGATTTGAAAAAGTAAACTTTTGCTTCATGATTTTTTTTTTTACTAAATAAGCAAAAAATTGACGATTTTTTTGCTAAGATTTTTTTGCAAGAAATTGATGATTTTCTTGGTAAATGAGCTGTTTAAAAAGCCTACCTTCAAGAAAATAAGAATACAGTTAACCTGGAATTTTGCATTTTTTGTCTGAAAAAAGATCACGGATGCGTCTTTATTTGTTGTTTTTCTTTTTTTTTTCTTTTTTTTTACGAGGCTGATCGTGTCAAACCAATGGTCTAAGAATATGGGGAAAGGGCTTGTTCGAACTAAAATTGAAAGCTCTAGTGCCCCTTCAAAGTGACCAAAAATACTGGAGTGCAACTAACCCCCCTGCCAAGTGTTTTTCCCCCAAAGTCGTCTAATCAAATTTTTAAGATATTCCTTTTGTTCACTACACCTGAAAGTATCAATGTAACTAGTACAAACAAGAAACAACTAATTATGTTTCCCTATGTTTCTAGGATTATAGAAAACTAGTGCTTTACTGAAAACGCAAAAGCTAAGTATAAAAACAAGAATATTGATTTGGGAGTCAAAAGTGAGTACGTAGCGTGACAACAATACACCAATCTATAAAGCTTTTCATAGTCTTACACCAGTTGTGACATCAGTAACTATCAGTATACAATTAAAATTATCTTAAAAACATAAGCGTAAAATTTAATTTTTAAATAACTGCAAAGTCCTGACTTTTGAAAAATCCCCTTTACTATTACCTGTCTAGCTGTCTTTGACTCTTAAAAAATCCTTTTTTAGTTGTCTTTGACTACCATTTACGTGTCTCTGACTTTAAAAAAAAGAAGAATATAGGTGCGTAGATATTTTTGTTTTAAGTGGGAAAATCCTGGTTTGGAAATGAATTTTAGACACCTGAATTTTCCCTAATTTATGCAGATTCCACCATTTAAAGAATAATTAGGATATTTTAATTGAGATCTAATGTCTGTAAATAGGGTACGCGGACTTGCTCGTAGTAGTAGTAGTAGCTGGATATCGACCCGTTAAGACTTGAACGAGACTATCAACAGTAACATCTTCACCGCGATAATCAATTTCAATATCGGAATCGTACAGGGACGTGGACGCACCATGGACAGTCGGTCTGTCAGCATGCATCCTGTTCTTGAAGGGATTACGGGGACTAATGGCGTACTCATCTGCCAACATAAGAATAATGTTGTCATCTGTGTATCCATTTTCTTTGAGCATGGTGTATATGGACAACGCATTAATCACATGTCTGTAATTATCAGCCGGAAATTGGAATTTAGTATTTTTTGTTTTTGTCTGACAGATCACGGATGCATCTTTAATTTGGTTTTTTCCCCAAGGGTGATCGTATCGAGCCAATGGTCCTAAAAATAAGGAGAGGGTACATTTGAAAAGAAGTTCTAGTGCCCTTTCTAAGTGATCAAACAGGCTGAATGGGTACTCTCCCTTCTGTCATGCCCTTTTATCATCAAAGTCGTCCCTTCAAAATTTTGAAATAGCCATTTTTTTAAGCACGAGTGATGCAGGGTTTTGAGGTAATTAAGTTTTTTTGTTTTTTTTATATGTTTTAGGGTTTGCATATGACGTCTTAAAAAAAAGAAAAACCTAAAAAGAAAAAAAAACTAAAAAAAAGAAAAAAATAAAAGGGAAAAAAACTAAAAAGAAAAAAGCTACAAAACTAAAATATAGAAAAAACTAAAAATGAAAAAAAATTAAAGCATGTTTGTATTGTATTGTATCAGATTAACAACGCTTCTTGACTGCTAAGGTCCCTGCGTCGGCCCTGCAGTGCATTGCTACAGCATGATTCGATCTCCTATTATGATACAAGTTCGTTTTTGTGGGGCACTCCTTTCTTCATTGCCTGACTAGGGCTCTATCTGATTTTAGGGCTTTACCAGTTTTGTTCAGAAGGTCATATGGAGGAGCTGATCTAACCGCTCTTTCTGGATTTCATGACGGCGATAGCGTCGATCCCCACAGTCGGGTACACACATTCTATCATGGCACTATTGAGCCCGGGCAATTTGAAGGTACCATGATAGACGGCTTGACCGTTCAAAATACTTGGTATCAAAAAGTCGATGATCCGACTCTTGGCCTACATTCTCGAATACGGCCTCCTCGGGCTCGTCACCGCCCTCATCGCAGCCATCACCGGCAGCGTGACCGGCTGGGCGGTGGTCACCTGGCTGCTCGAGATCAACTGGACGCCGGAACCCGTTGCCGTCATCGTCACGGCGCTCATCGGCACCACCATCACTGGCAGTAGTTGTTGCCTCTGACCGTGGTTGAGGAGGAGCCTCTGATGTATCGTCTGACGCTGCTGCGTACATAGTTTTATCCTTTGACCGTTGTTATCAACACGAAAAGAAAGCGGAAAAAAATAATGAAGACGGGCATGACAAGAATAATAGAAACAGCGTACAATCATAAAACGCTAAAATCATAAAGTGGACAAATCCCATCTTAGCCTAGCGTTTGTAATCCTAGGCATATACGTTTCGCGTATATCAAAGCATTATCTGAACTCAGCATACGCTTCCAGACCATAGCCGTGCGTGTTTAAATTAGAACACGTCCCCATCAATCAAGGTAGAAATAGCATGGCTAAAGTGCTCAACAAGGCTTTAATCTCATCAAAACGATTTGCTATAAATGGGAAATAAATTGAATAAAATGAATTTTTTTGCAAAGCAGACATTGATATATTCCTTGACTAAATTGTTCATGCTAGAACTTATCTGTTCAAGTCGGAGCTTAACATCATTTGTTCGGGGCAGGCCGAATTTTCACTTCAAACCTTTTGAAACAACTTTATAGTGTCCCAACCTCGTTTAAATAAATCGTAGCAGTGTTTTAATGCCACCACAACAGTTTTCTATCACCATATGTTTTCCACCACCTTTTAATTCAGGTAGATCAGAATAGACATAGATATAGTTGCTGTATCTATTCGCTTGTTTTGTGTATTTCACCGTGGCGCAATTGGGCTTTCGTGTGAATAAATCTATTCATCTATCTATCTATAGCTTATTGAGCTTTTCCAAGAAACTATTATATATAACAAGACCTCTGCCTGGGAAACTTTCAGATATATTTTGTCTTTGCGGGATCCAGCATGAAAAAATACTAGAAATTTCAATTAGTTTATCTTCAATTAAAGCAGAATTCCTGTAATTTGATAATTGTGCTTGTGCTTTATACACACTGCCTACAAATCGGAACTTGCGGTCAACTTTTTCCACTTGAAGAGTGGCACCCCTTGAGGAAATTATAGCCTTGAGGAAATTATAGCTAAACAACACACAACTTGCACGGGATTCTAATCATTGGATATTTTTCTGGGCTTGGTTTGTTTTAATGGGCGTTTTTTTGGGGAAAAACCTCTTCCTAGCTAAATTATCTGCAATGGGTTGCCTCTCCGTAGTAGCAAAGAAATTTGTAGGCATGAATATATAATGAGTAGGAGGTAATAGGCTTGGGACTGTCTGTGCAGGATTTGGGCCCCTAATATAATGGGTACCAGTCAGTTACTTATTCCCCCAATCAAAATTGGTATAAACAGCAGGGGCATTGGTGCCATCGCTATAGATCACGCTTGGGCTTTCCAGCTTTTTGTAAACGAAGATGGCAATAAAAGCACTGAGCAATGAAGAAAGTACAATTGGAATGATGTTTTTCATAAATCAGAATTTGATTGGGCAGCAGCTAATTGGTTCGTTCATGGATTATTACTGTCAAAACAATCACCGCTATTTACTCATTAATAAAATGAAAATAATATCGAGCGTCATACCCATGTCCTGCAGGACGGGGGCGACAATGTCATGATCGCCGACCGATGCGCCGCCGATGGTCACAAGAACATCCATATCGCGACCACGCTCACAAAGAGCTGCCAGGTCATCACGATTGTCCCTGGCTATGCCGAGGAAATGGGCCTCAGCGCCAATCCTCTCGACAATCGCTGCGATCCCGAATGGGTTGGAACACACAATCTGGTCGGGCCCGGTCTCCTCACCCGGCAGGACCAGCTCATCACCCGTGGCAATCAACCCGACGGACGAAAATAGCCGCGACGCAGCATCCGTCCGTCACTTGTCGTTCGAGGACGCCGTCTGTCTGTTTTTTTTTTCTTCCTTCTCACTATCGTGGTCCCTGTCTGACTCCTATAAGAACTTCATTTCTTCATGTACTTTTTGGTTGGACGAATGCTTTCACGGCGGTGTAGAAGGGCAGGCCAAATTTGTTGCATACGAGAAAGTCATCGTCGTCGACCACGAAATCATTTCATATTTCTGAGTATCGACACACTCTCAAAAATATGACTACGATCGATCGATTTTAAAGTAATGGGCGAGGTACTGAAGAGGGGGCCACGCAAGGTTTTACACTCTTTAGTAAACTCCGTCTGGAAGATCGGTGCTTGTGTATAGAAAATTATGTGGACCGTCATCGCTATCGTCGTACACAGGATGAGCATGCGTATCTTTGAGTATTCTTTTTCTTCTATTAAATATTTTCGTCCAATGTATTGTTTTTTAGTCTGCACGGAATTTTCTCCATATTTCATTGTTGAACGTGATAACTAAAGGTTAGATTAAAATTCTTATTCGAAACCAGAGGGTCATGATCAGCGCAGGCAGCATACGAATGACTTTGCCGCCGCCAGTCACATTCAGCAGAACACCTTTCACTTTAGCCAACACAGCCAGCTCAGCTCCGGCTTCGTTCAACTCTATGGCAATCATCAGGCCTTTATGGCGCACTTCCTTAACATAAGGCGCGTCAGCTAATGCTTGCGAGAAACCTGCCGCAATACGATCACCCAGCTCAGCAGCACGCTTATCCAGCTGCTGCTCAGATATAGTGTTTACAACGGCCAACGCAGCCGCACAACATAACGTCGGAATAGTCGGGCCCCTCTTGAGGTCCAGACATCGAGATCATGAAGGCGACGGAGCCTCTTGGGATCAGCCAGATCCGCGAAGTGATTGGAAACTCGGCCCCCTCTCCATTCTGAAAGTCGTAGTTGACCCTAATTCTGGCCGTTCGCAACCCCGATACACGCATCGACGTGGGATTCTCGAGTACCTCGAATCGGCGGAAGACTCCCCGCATCTGTGTCGCCATGGTGGCAAGGACTTCACGTGGGGATGCGCCGCCGAAGTCGGCAGTCGGTCGAACCGGTGCTTCTGGCTCTCGTCGGTCCAAGCCCCGACCGCGGCTGCGCGGCTCAGGAAAAGCCGCGAGCTCGCAGGTTCTCTGGCTCAGGCTGCAGTTTCTCCGGCTTAGGCTGCAGGGCCGGTCAGGAATGCCTGGATCCAGTGCGCCGCCCGGCCGCTGGCCCCGGGTTCGCCAAGGCGATCGTCGACCTCGGCGAGGCCGTCGAGGCAGGCCCTTCGTTCGGGGCCGTCCGCAAGCAGGCGGCGCAAGCTCTGTTCGGCGCGGCGCCAGCCGTCGTCCTTCGACCCGTTTTGGGCCACGGCGATCGTGCTCATGCTCCAGTCGACGGCGAAGCCGCGACTCGTCTGCCTCGGCGCCAAGCCCCGCAAGCGCTGAGCGACCGCGCTACTGCACGCAGAGGAAGTCGCGCTCTTCCACGAGGCCCGCCTCCGTCAACCGCGCACGCACGTCCTCGCGTGCCCCCGGGGCGCCCACGGCCGAGAGGAAGAAGGCGTCGCGGTGCTCGCCGATCGCATCGTAGTCGAGCACGGGAAGGTCGTGGATGGTGTTGCCCACCCGCCCCGCGGGAGCCTGGCGGCGTTCATGAAGAAGCTCGCGAAGGACAACGGCGGGAGCTTCACGCCCATCAACTAGGGGCGCCTAGCCTTCGACGAGCGCCTTCTTGGCCACCGAGGTCAGCGCGGCGGACACCGCCCCGGCCTCGGCGCCCAGCTCCTCCTCGATGAACTGGCGGATGTAGCTGGCCCACTCCGAGGAGTGCTCGAACGAGGTCACCTGGGCGCCCTGGCGCAGGAACCACAGGGTCGAGTTGCCGCTGCCGACCTCGAGCACCTTGGCGCCGGGATAAGAGTGACCATGACGATTATCGAGAAATCTATTGAGGGGATAGTTTAGTAAAATTATTCTCTAAGGTAGAAGATAATAAGTTGAAAAGGTTGCTGTGTAGGAAAGAGGTCCTTAATGAGGTTCAAGCTGGTTCTAGAAAAGGTTATCCTCCTGTAGGTAAGACTTTCACGCTACGAGCTCTAGTAAGTGCATGCAACCCAGGAAATTTCGGATGTACGCATCGTTTGTGGACTTGAACGATCCATTTAATAATGTATATAAAATAATACTCATGGAAGCCCTTTGCGGGGCAGGGCATTGAGGAACCGCGCGACGGTCTCCCGGGTGGTGCTCACTCGGCTCGCGATATCGCCATGGATCGGGAGCGGCCGGATTTTGGTGGTGTTGTCGTCCTTGACGTCGTCTTTCGCGAGGCGAAGGATTTCCGCATACACCCGGTTGTTCGCGCCCAGCGTGCTGAGATCCATGATCCGCTCGTTCGAGGTGCGGATGATCGTCGCCATGCGCACCATCAGGGACAGCGCGACCTTCGGATGCTCGATCAGCAGGGTATGGAACGAGCAGTTTTTAACACCACTGTCAGTAAGTCATAACTGTCATTTAGTCATAAATAAATGAACACATTCATTTAATAATTTGAATTAAAACAGCTACACTGAAAAATGAGAAAAAGCTGATAGCTGAAACTATTTTATTAGCTTATACTGTAATACTATAGCAAATGAAATGTAATTATTAGCAGAATAAGCCCTTTTTGTGTGATTCTAAGACTTTTTTTTTGTAGATTGTATTTGTTGCCTTTAAGAAAATGCAATCCAATTGAATTGGATTTCCAATTGGACAGATCTTGTAATTGTGCAATTTACACACGCCTTTATTGGTTATAAAATAATCTGAGAAATACCTAAATCAAAAGCCTGTTGCACATCATATTTTCTGATAGAAATACTTTCTTTAGAGTTATGAGCATCAAATAGGTCATTTCCCACTACGCGGAGTGTGTGACACCAGTATGAACTAGACTGGAACCCGAAATGATGGGACAGTGCCTATCATGCCTATAATGATTTAGTGCCTATTACAGCATTAAACTATTTCAAATAGTTTGAAAAATTCAGAAGAAACTGTGTTCTCTATACCTACAACCTGGAAACATTTTTGAAACTTCAAATGGAACCACATGGAATTTAAAAAGTCATGTAACTTGTGAAAGCAAAAATATTGTGTATTTTTTAACCTGCAACTGTTGCAACAACAAAATAACATACATTGGGCAAACAACTAATTTACGTCAACGCATGAACAATCATATATCGGAGTCAAGAACAGGAACTTCTTTCTGTGTTTTCCCCCAACATGTAAATCAGTGCGGTACTCTAAATAAAAATCTGAAGGAACCGTACGTGAAGACGATTATTATTATTACAATTATTATTATCAGAAACATAGGATTTACCGTTGATGACAGGGTCTTCTCAAATTATTTAATGTTTTCGTAACGTAGAATTGGGAATTCGACTAGCCAGGGTAGCCTCTATTGACTTTTTGTCCCTATTAGGCTAGGAGTAGCTATATTTTGGGGTTGTTTTTTTCTGAGCTTTCATTTTTTTACCTTGATTCATCATATGTATTTTTTTGGAAGTTCATAATTTTTTCGTCAATAGGTGGGTTTCAATTCGAGCGTGCAGAAATCATTGCGTACCGCTCCTATTGTACAACTGGACACACCTGCCGTCGTCCTTGTCGGCGCCCCCAATGTTGGAGTAAGTTCGTTTGTAAAGATTGAACAAGTTAGATGGTGCCAATGATGAGCTCATGCCATTGCGTCTGTCTCTCTCAACCTGAAGAAATCAACCATCGTTCGGGCAATCTCTTCCGGAGTACCTGAAGTCAACAGTTATCCTTTCACCACGAGGGGGATGACGCTGGGGCACGTTGAAGTTTTTTGGTCAGATAACGATGCCGCTCTTATCGTCAAAATATTGCTACACAATATCGTCCTTGAGTTGAACATTACTTGGTATAAATTTTATAAAATTCCTCCTTGAGAAAAGTTATTCAGAAGTTATTTACCTAGGGGGGTCCCTTTTTTTTGGGCCGCCCTGCAGTTAATTTTTTGACGTCAACTGGTTGACGCACAGTTCCTGAAAGTTGGGCATGTTCTCCAGCTGGCTTCTGTCAGTCGCAGTCGACCTGAGCGCTCTTGTAACCTAATCAACTGCATCCCATAAGCTCTGACAACTATCGGCGGCCAGCGCCTCGGCCTTGGCGTGGTCCGGATAGGTGATCCCCGCCACCTCGTAACCGCCCGCGGCCCAAGCGGGCAGGTGGGCGTCGCGCACGATCGAGCCCGCGCCGAAGATGACGACCGGGCGGCGGGTTCTCGGCGGGGTCCAGGCCTGTTTGAGCGTGTCCATCGTGGCCCCTCAGTCGCGCAGAGTCAGCCCGGTCTCGGCGTCAAAGAGATGCGCGCGCGACAGGTCGAGATGGAAACGAAGCAGCTCGCCGCGCTTGACCGTGCGCGGGTCAATAAGGCCAAGAGAGATCTGTTTTGCAAAGCGAATGGAAACAGCGAAGTCTTGCGAATCATGAATGAAGAACTGTATGCCGCTTGGAAGATGATTTCCTACCAAAAAGAGGAGAGAAATCACTTCGAAAAGGTGAGGGCCAAGTACCTCATTTCGGATTATTAGCAATATGAGTTGAAGATTGCTAAAATTTTCCTAACCTCCCTTTACAAAAAGATAGGTTTGGCAGTATGATTTTGATTTTTCAAATGATCTTAGGAGACCTAAAATTATGTCAGTTGCCTCTTCAACCGCTTTGACATAATCTAACGGGTGGTAATAGGAAATAAATTGCAACGCATCTTCGATGCTATCGATAAAGTCTTGTTGACGAATGACGGTCATGATTACCTCAAATTGGTGTTGTGCAAAAAGAGTGACAACAAAGTTGCCTAAGGATAACTATCAATTATGTAACAGAATTGCGCATTATGGTACTCTTCGCGCTTTCGTAACGTCACTGTTTGCGCTAAACGACGAATCTTTGTTCGATTCCTCGAGTAAACAAACTAAAACAGCTTTGTGTTTGTCAGCTTGTTTTGGAGCAAAATTAGTTTCATATGTAAAAATTGTATTTTCAGAAAAAGTCTGCCAACTATTTTGAAAACTGCCAAGTAGTATTACTACTTTGCTACCCCACTTTTTGCACTGCGGCACAGGTCCTTTGCGAAAACGAAAATAAAAAGTAAGCACAGTCATTATTGTTGGCACAAGCAGTTTTTTTTTTTTTTTTAAAACAAATATTTGCCAACTCGTGAATGTATGTATTTTTTATTTTATTATCATTTATTTTTCAATTAAGCATTTTTTTTTTAATAAGATAAGCCTTTGTGAAAATCTAAATACATATTTTATATTTGAGCTAGTTTCACACCTCTGCTTTCCCTGGAAAATAAAACTTGATACTTTACTCTGTTCCTAAGACATTGTATCTATGCTATTTTGACAACCTGGTTCCCGTTGCACCTTTTGATTTGGGTCAATAGTAAAAGCAGAAGTAGTAATAATAGTAGCCCTGAAAGTTTCTGCTTAATACATTCAGCCGTTCTTGAGATATTGCTGAGACATCTTATTGACAACCAGTTTTTCACGTTTTCTTTTTTAGTATTTTTTCAGCTAATAGTAAAAAAAAATTTACTTTATTTTTTACTTATTTTATTTTTATTTATTTATTTTTATTTTTTCTCCTTTATTTTTGCTTTATTTTTTCTACTGTTGGAGTTATAAAATGCTTTTGAAAAGCTGTTTTAAGAATTTATTTTATTCGTTTAGTCTTTGGTAAATGCTATGGTACAAAAGAATAAATTTGTTCAACGTGTTTTTGCTACTTTTAAGAAGAATCGAAATTTCTAAAACTTTAGATGGACTGGATGGCCAAGTATCAACTCGCCGCTGCGCTCATGAACGAGATCCTCGGCGGCGGTGGTTTCACCTCCCGTCTGGTCAAGCGCATCCGGTCCGACGAGGGATTGGCGTACTCCGCGGGCTCGAGTTTCTCCTACGGCGAACACTGGCCGGGCGAGTTCAGCGCCGGGTACCAGTCGAAGAGCGAGACGGTGGCCTATGCGGCGGCCCTCGCCTTCGAGGAACTGCGTCGCATGGCGACCTCGGAAGTGAGTGACGAGGAGCTCGCGACCGCCAAGGGCCTTACTTTCAGTTAAAAAAACTAGTTTTTTTATTTAATATTTATTAAAGTCTAAGAGAAAGGCGGTCTGAATTTTCTCTTCTGCTTTTCACTTTACTGACCTTCAAATCCATTTAGGCGACTATTTTCGAATTCGAATGAATATCTTTTGATGCACAATCGTGGGCACAAAGAAGAGCACATTTTTAAGAGACTTCGAGATATTTATATTATTTAATACCGTATTTGATATAACGAAAAAGGTATTCCTTGCTCTAATTGGATTTTGGGAATTTTTTTTTGTTATATTTATTCTATTATCAGACAATTGTCCTTTCCCCTATCATATAAATTCGTCTTCCCCTTTATTCCGTTACTCTATAAATGGCTTGATTTTTCAGGCCTTATATCAGTTGAAATACATCGGCCAATTACGTATAATTTCGACCACAAACAAAAACCTGCGTCCTTTAGAGACATCTTTGCTGCACAGAGTAATTGTTTAAGCGGTCAATTATACTCTAGTGGTAAAATACACCTATACGATACTTTTTAAAGGTAAAGACGACATGTCCACATCCAACTTAGCTTTGAGTAATATGGTAATACTAAGAAGGAAAACCTTAAAAATTCTTAGAACTACTTAAACACAATCATAAAAACATATTTCTCTAACTCCTAAAGTTGAATTATCTCAAAGCAGTCTGTTTTTCTTTATCTTCATATTGCCCAATGACTGTCTTTTGTAATGTAGCAAAGTTCCTGAATTTTCTTTGTTGCCTTTTGTAAATTTGATTTTGGAAACAAACCAGCTTGGGCTTTAGAAGAGTTTTGGTAGTCAGCACATCAGGGCTCTGTTTTCTGTATCAGGAACCAGACCAGATTAAATTAGAAATTGTCGTTTCCCCAATTCGACCATCTGGGGGGGGGAGTTGGGGGACGGTTAAATCGGAAAAATTAGAAAAAGGAGGTATTTTAACTTACGAACGCGTGATCGGATCTTAATGAAATTCGATGTTTGGAAGGATATCGTGTCTCAGAGCTCTTATTTTAAATCCCAACCGGATCAGGTGACATTGGGGGGAGTTGGGGTGGGAAACCTAAAATCTTGGAAAACGCTTAGAGTGGAGGGATCTGGATGAAACCTGCTAACAACTCACCGCAGCACCAAACTAACTAGCTAACTAACTGAGGCCAACGCAGCTGACACGCTCATCCTCCATCCCAATCTATTCAAAGCCTCCCTTTTTACACCCTCCCAGGAAGTTCTCTTTTCCTTCAAACCTTTCTTTATGAAATCCTCTATCCCCAACCGCGAAAGAACTGCTTTCCATTTAGCCCTATACGGTTGGCCGAAAAGGACAATCTTCGGCAATCTGTCATCCTTCATCCGCAGAATGTGCCCTAGCCATCTCAATCTTTCTCTACACTCCTTGAAAGTTTCGACTTCATACCTTTAGCCGTCCTGAGATATTGAAGATGCACCGTTTTGATAACCTTGATGCATATATTATTTTGATTTAGTATAACATCCCCTGAAAGTTTCAACTTAATACCCAAAGCCATTCCTGAGATATTAGTCCAACACCCCCACCAACACTCCTCGAAAGTTTCAACTTCATACCTTTAGCCGTCCTGAGATATTGAAGATACACCGTTTTGATAACCTTGATGCATATATTATTTTGATTTAGTATAACATCCCCTCTACACATAGGTACGAGTGTGCCACTTAGTATGAAAGAAAATGAATGCTTCAGTTCTTGAATTAAAAAAAAAAACGAAGAAAAAAAGAGTAAATAATTTGTAGCCAGAAGCTAGAGGCCCCATTAGCACAAGAAGCAGATAAACTTAGTAGAATCTATTTAAGAGTATGGGATAAGATAAGATATTTATTTCAAAAAGATCTCTATCACAAGCCCTCAAAGGGCCGAATTTGGACCCCAGAGTCGACTAACAAAGCAAACAAAGCAAAAAACACTAACACTAAGGAGCAGCATTAAAACTTAAAACGAGCAGAAATTATTACGCATATGAGGGGCTCACCTCCTCCTAATGCTTCGCTCTCTACGCTAAAGTATTTTTAGTAACTTCAACTACTTATTCTACGGCTTTTGTGATTCAGGGGTCATTCTTAATGAATTGGGACACAATTTAGGCTTTAGTGTAAAGAGCGAGGTACTAACGAGGGGGTGAACCCTCTCATATATGTAATAAAAAAATGAGAATACAAAAGTTCGTAACGTAAGCTAATTTATAAGTTACGTATGCTAGTAAATTATTAGGCTATTAATACAGATCAAGTGGATTTAAAAAGTTGTGGATAGCTTTATAAGATAAACAGACAATTTTCCCCCATTATATACAAGTTTTGTTGCACATAATAGAACTGGTCTAGTCAGGTGCCTTTGTTCAAGAGAAGGAGATTTGAGGTAGACGGGGATTTCGTGCAGCTCCACACACAATGTTTTTCCCAAGTTAAGGTGATGTCTGAAGTTATATATCAGAAGCGAAATTACTAATTTTTCAGTGTTATGAAATAGCGATATCCTAGCTTTTTTATTTTCTGCACAAACGAATTTGTTAGTAATAAACATACGTAACTTACGAATTAACTTATGTAACAAACTTCTATATTTGTGTATTTTTATTACGTATATGAGGGGGTTTGCCCTCTCGTCAATACCTCGTTCTTTACACTAAAGCTTGAATTTTATTCCAAATCTTTAAGAATAACCCCTGAATCAGAAAGTCCGCAGAATAAATAGTTGAAATTGCTAAAAGTACTTTAGCGTAAAGAACAAGGTATTATGGAGAAGAAGAACCCCCTTGAATCTAAAAAAGGGGTCGGGGGGGGGGGTGTCATCCTCAAAGATAATTTCCAGACGTTTCAACTACGCTGAACAAAATTGCTATTTCAAGATTTTGGTCGGAGGTGTTTGGGCAAATGATGGGAGTGGGAGGGGTGGATCTATTTCCCCTTCAGTCACTTTCGACTTAGAATGGGTACTAACCCTCTTAATTTTCTATAGAATGAGCCATTCAACATTTCAACGTCAACTTCTTATACACGAAGTGCCATGATCAAAAAAAGAAAAAAAAATTAAAAATAAGGCCTAGCTGCCATCCAAATTTTTGATTACTTAAAAAGGCAACTAGAACTTTTAATTTTTTACGAACGTTTCCATTGGTGAAAAATATACGAAATTTACAAATTAACTTACATAACAAACTTCTATATTTGTATGTTTTTATTGCGTATATGAGGAGGTTCAATCCTCGTCGATACCTCGCTCTTTACATTAAAGCATAATATTTGTCCTAATTCCTTAAGAATGACCTCTGAATCACAAAGGCCATAGAATAAATAGTTGAAACTACTAAAAATACTCTGGACGCCGTCGCCGACAGCGCGCAGGCGATCCCCGCCCGGCGCAGCGCGGCGACCGGCCCGGCGTTCACCTCGCCCTCGGCGTTCGCGCACCTCGACTACCCGATCGCCTCGGCGCCGCACACCGACTCGGTGGCCTACGTGCGCTTCGGCCCGCGCTTCTCGACGGCGTCCGAGGCCAAGGACACGTTCAACCGCGGGGTCGAGGTGCTGTGGACCTCCCCCGACCCCACGCGGCGCGACGCGAAGGCGGTGCTCCTGGCGCTGCAGCCCGAGATCGAGGCTATAGGTCTCGAATAATTTTACTTACGACAAGTAAGAAGGCCAAACATCCTCATCATGAATATGGGTGAGTATAGAGGCTTCTTTTCCTTTCTCTGGGACCGCATGTCTCAATGAACCCGTAATTTCATCATGCGTGGATGATAAAGGGGGCGTATTCACGCCGCTTTTCATGGCGTCTCCCAAAAAGGGGCATCTTCAGACATTGCAGCGATAGGGTAGAGAGGTACTCATTGCAGATCTTTGCTTTCTTCGTGGTAGGAAGTTAAGGATTTTCCTGTATGCCTTTTCTTGAAAGTCTCATTTGCCAAACTCAATAAGTTTCTGAGTAAGTGAAAAAACTATTTATTTTCAATTATGTCCATATTTCTTTTTTTTTAAATTAGGATCTATTATTGTTAAATCAGCCTCCCCTCTTCTCCATACAGCTCTCGTTAGAGTGAAGGTGGAGAGAGGTGGGATTTGCTAACTAGTAGATAACGGTGGATGAAATTTTAGGAATATATTTTAAGGCCTTGATTAAGTGAACTTGAAAACATCAAGGTTCAAATTGAAGTTAGGGTGTACGATAACGATAACGGTAACGTTAGCCAGAGGTCAGAGCACTAATACGCATGCGCAAAAGAGCCTCTTTTTTATTTTTTCCAATACTTGAGTTTTTGTAACACAGTTTGGGAGCTTGAGCATCGAATCTGAACATTATTTAAGAACTGTTTAATATTTCTCTGAGTCTTAAGATTCATAGGCAAGTGTTTTATAATTAATCTCTATAAGCCCTATACAATTAAATATAAAACAAGATTTTTCAAATGAAAGTAAAGAGCAACATCAATGCATAAAAAAGCTTGCTGGCTGGCGGGCACGCCCGAGAGCACGCCGTCGGCGCGGTTGAGCCGGTCGAGGATGTCGCCCTCGTAGAACCGGCCGCCGTAGTAAAAGCGGACGCCGCTGAAATACATCTGCGTGGTCAGCTCGCGGTAGCCGCGACGGCTGATCTTGAAGTGGATGTGCGGCGGGCGGATCCAGCTGCCCGAGTAGGGGAAGATCCGGCTCCAGATGTGCCGGTCGGCAAGGCGTTCCTGCGCAGCCTGCGCATCGGTGCAGGCATATGTCCGGAACAGTGGCCCCCAATGTCAAAAGATCGGGTCGGGATTTGAAATAAGAGCTCTGAGACGTGAATTCCTTCTAAATATTAAATTTCATTAAGATCCGATCCCCTATTCGTAAGATAAAAATACCCCAATTTTAACGTTTTCCAAGAATTCCGGTTTCCCCCTCCAACTCCCCCCAATGTCACAGGATCTGGTTCCTGATTTAAAATTAGAGCTTTAAAGCACATGATCCGTCTAAATATCAAATTTCATTAAGATCTGGTCACCCTTTCGTAAGTTACAAATACCTCAATTAGAAAAGACAAACCCATTATCTAAAACTTTACACAAGTCAGTAATAAATCAATAAATGATACAATTCCAAATTTAACAGATAGGCTAGGTATACCTTTTAGTTTTGTATAGGCCTAGTCTATCCTGCTGGCAACTAACCTGTGGCTCGTTCACTTTTTGATGAAACAGAGTTTTTCAACTTCATTGGAAGAATAGGCCAGAACCTAATAGGCTCTCTTTGTGGTCTTCTGTTACCAGAGCCAGGTCTGAGCTGACAGTTGAAGATATCAACTCTCTTTATTCACTGGGGGGAGTTGGGGGGACCTATAATCTTGGAAAACGCTTAGAGGGGAGGGATCGGGATGAAACGTGGTGGGAAAAATAAGCAGAATTCTTAGATACGGGATTGACATAAACACAGCAAATCCGCTCTATTTGGGGGAGTTGGGGGGAGGGTTAATTCTGAAAAAATAGAAAAAATGAGGTATTTTTAACTTATGAAGGAGTGACCGAATCTTATTGTGTTTCAGAGCTCTCATTTTAAGTCCTGACTAGATCCAGTGACATTGGGTGGAGTTGGGGGCAAAGTCACTATCATTATCATGGTTGGCAATGTCTACCGTTGGTTTCATCATGCCTATGTCTCTCGCCAATTCTTTTCTCTCTGGTCACCCTGTGCTCTTCTAATTCTAATTACTTTCCATGGTGTTGTGGCATGCTAATTTTGGTCCACCGGGCCTTCTCGTCCCTCGTGGTATCCAATTGAGAGTGTTGTAGGATGTTGTCCTGTTTGTCGGACCAAGATCAAAGCACTGCATCTGCTGCAAACTGCAATGATTTATCTAGGTTTATCTTTGTACCATGGTACTTGTTGAGACCGTTGAGCGAGATGACCGCCAGGTAAGCGCCGCAGAGCAGAAACAGTAGCGAGACCTGCGAGATGTCAAAGCCCGGAACCGGAACCAACACCTCTTCACTCTCGAAGACGCGGTTCACGATTTGCTTTGGCAGTTCGAGCGTCAGATAGAGAATTGGCATCGCGGTAAGACTGAGCGCCACCAGCATCCTCTGCTGCCGCCCTGTCGTACGCAGAATGTAACCCGGAAGACCTGCGTCGCGCACGCTGGCCGGGCGCTGCTTGGCGGGAACTGAATATTTTATCCAGGGCTGTCGAGGCCAGTTCCTGCGCGGTTATTATCACTGATCCAAATGCGAATATTAAATACGTTAATCCAAAATTCTGTCAAAATACAGGCTATTTGAAAGAAGAAATCATTGGTAAAAATCCCAATATTCTGGGTTCAGGTGAAACACCCAATACTGTTTATTCCGAATTATGGCGTACGATCACTACCGGAAAGGAATGGAAAGGTGAATTACATAACAGAAAAAAAGACGGCAGCTTGTATTGGGACAGGGTTTCCATTGCGGGTTTGCATATGGCGCCATTATAAGTATATAAAGGTTTGTATATGACGTCATTATAAGATGACATTACAGACCGGGACACCGGGACACAAATGACGACTGGGACACAGGGAATATAAATGACGACCAGGAGACTCAAAGAGAAATTAAGATGGGACACCGGGACACAAATGACGACCGGGACACAGGGAATATAAATGACGACCGGGACACAGGGAATCTATATATCTATATATATATAAATAAGTTGTCTGTGTGTGGATCTGTGGATCAGGTGACGACCTCTCAGAAATACCTCTTATTATGGACTAAATTTACCTCTAATATCATCCCTCTCCCCCCTGGAATTGGTTGCTAGGGTTTTCATCTTTCTTTAATTCATGGCTGGTTTTGCTTATATTTAATCCTTTATAAGCTTTATTCACATTTTTTCACTTGTAACACTTGTAAACACTTGTAAACATTCCCTATTACGTAAGAACTAAAGAAATCATGAAGAAAAATGTCTTGAAGAAAAATATTTTAAAAAATGGCTTGAAATGTCTTGAAACGTCTTGAAACCTCAATACATCGCTGTTCACGCTAAAGTTTTCCAGCACTTAAAAAAGGTACTTATTGTTCAAATTAAACGACTCTTGTGTTTCAGGAGTCGTTTTTGAAGAATTGGGACAAAATTTAAACTTTAGCCTAAAGAGCGAGGTGTTGAGGAGGGGAGGACCGCCCACATATACGTAATAATTTCTGTTCGCTTTAAGTTTTAATGTTGCTCCTTACTTTCAATTGAAAAAAAAATTGTCTTTTTTAAATTTAATTTCTGATCGTTTAATGCCACGATACCTGGGGATAGGCCGATCCTGCGCGATCCTGCAAAGGCGCTAGAGCCGTTCGGTGTGACCGCCGATGCCATCGATACGGTAATCATTACTCATCTGCATTATGACCACGCTGGCGGTTTGGACCGCTACCCGAACGCGACTTTTCACCTGCAGGAAGCCGAATCTGATGCGGTAGCGGCTCATCGCTCGCAAGCTGCATCACGAAGTAGCTGACTCTAGGCGTGTAGGTACTGCCGCGAGACTTTACCTGAAACAGTCCTTCATCCTCCGGTGGTATGGTTCGTTCACCGGTTTTTAGTTCTACTTTTTATTCGCTATCTGTAATGGTTTTTTTTCAGAGGTATTGTGACAAATAATTCTTATTGCGAAAATATGTGGTACTTTTTATGGTTAAATTTGAACTCTTACCTTAGTAAAGTGATACCTCCGAAACCCATGATTTTATTTGCGTCATGAACATTTTATTTCATATTAAATACATTTTTGCTTAATTGGTCAGGTTACCTCAGAAGAAAATATGGACGAATGTTGTTGAATTTGACCTAGAACCATCTAGTGCATTCAGAAGCCGCTCATATGCGTAATAATTTCTGTTCGTTTTAAGTTTTAATGCTGCTCCTTACTTCCAGTTGAAAAAACTTTTCATGTTTATTTTTTCATTGTTTTTTTTAATAATGCTAGAAAATCCTGCGCTCCCTTCATGGGAGTTTTCTTCCCCCTGACAAATTCCACGATAGAAAGTTCCCCCAACATATCCCCCTCTTGTAAACCCCTCCCTCCAACCAAAAAATCTAACTGAAAACGTCTGTACACTTCCCAATAAGCATTACTATATGTAAGTACTGGTCTCTAATGCCGTATCCTTTACCTTTTTTTTTTTTTACCTTTTTATCAATTATGAAGCTCCTCAATCACAATAAATAAATAAATGCAATTAATGGTTTTGACTTACATATTATGCTTAACCCGAAAATTACAAATAAAAAGACGATTGACTCATTATTTAAACCTGCATCTAAGTAAAGCATAATAATAACTACTGTTGCATTCTTCTTTTAAAACATTTTTTTGTAACTGTAATTTTTAAGCCAGTAAAATTATGGTTTCCCAATCATATTAGTTTACTCGATTCCACCAACTTCCGCAGGAACGATTAAACCGCCTTCGGACAAACTGACTCTAAAGAGTACATCAGGCGGCGTTCGTTCGGTGGCTATCGCGAAACTCGACGGCCAGACAAGAACGAGGGCCAGCAATGGCGCCAGAGCTTTCGGCATCGCACTGCCTCCAATTCGTACGTTTACGGCACCACTTCAGCGACGACTATTCGTGCGACTCGACGACGGCTTCTACCATGTCATCGATGACTTGGTCAATCTCGGACTTGACAGAAGGTATCTTCCTTATCACCTCCGGCAATAATGGCGCGGCCGACTGTAATTCATAGTTGGGCTCGCCCATAGCTTTGGCCAATTCCACCGGCTTTAAATCGCTAGGTTGCGCTTCGAAATCAGCCGCCTGCGCGGGATCCAGCAGAGCTAGTTCCGCGATATCCCAGGCCGTTCCGGCCGTTTGCGCCACTTGCTTTTCGGCGTCAATTTCCAGATGAAGATTATAAATACCGTCGAGGCCAAAAGCGATGCCAGCTCATATACTTCCTAAAAACAGCAAAAGACGTAATTCATTGCAATCTGGAAAACCATCCCGATGCCGAGTTCGCGTGCAGCTGCCGGGTTGCCGATGTCGACCCGTTGGCCCTGCCAGAGAATTTCACCGCCATCCGGCTCCAGTGAACCGTAGAACATTTTTCCGAGGGTCGATTTGCCTGCGCCATTTTCGCCAAGTAGTGCATGTATTTCACCCTTGTTTATGACGAGATCGACCCTGTCGTTCGCCAATATGTCGCCAAATCTTTTGGTCAGGCCCCGGGCATCGAGCAAAGTATCCTTTCCGGATCTGCTTTGCCGCGCCGCGGTTTTATCGACATTTTTCAGATGAAAAATGTATGTTTTAGTCGGATCTTCGTATCTCAGCTAAAATTGATTCTTTAGGTCTGAAAATTTGGTTTGCTACCTAACTTTTTGCGCTCTACAAGATGGAAATATTTTCATTCAAATCGGAGAATTTCGATTGAACACCTATATCAGAAATCGGGCGAAACTCTCGTGCAGTGACTCCTATACTTGGTTTTGCTTTGAAATAAAGAGTTTATAGTTCGACGAAATTTTCTTGAGTATGTATGAATCATACAACGGGTAATCCTCCTGACTGGAAGTAAAAACGGATCGGATGCTGGGTTTCTATTTGCTCGAGAATGGCTTGGGCCGTCTGCCCCTGATAATTTCCGTTGATTTTTGTATCCAAAACGGATTGTCCCGACATAGTTAGGGATAAAAAACAGAGCGAAAGCGTGGAAAGGAACCATGTGCGTTGTCGCCTCATAATCAGTTGAGTGTTTATCATACTAAAATAGCTTGTAAACGTCTGGATTATCAAAAATTATAGAAGTTTCAGCAAAACCAGCTCGAAAGTATAGAAGAATTCACAAAGATTTTTCAATTGATTGATTGATTGATCAATGGCACGTAATGAAAGTTACTTTTCAAAAAATTCTTGTTTATCTTGAAAGGATTTCTCCCAAAATGTTGCATCATGACTTGCTTCAGCTAATCTTGCTCGATCCAAAAGATGATAAAAATCCGGATGTTGATATTGATAAATTTGAAGAATTTTTCTAACACAATCAATAGAATACAAACTTAGCTGATTGGATCTGACTGTTGTTGGATTAATTAATTGAACAATTTCAGAATAGCTTCCATGTCAATATTATATTTTATATCATGGACTTCCCTGGATGTATCGATGATACGTCATTCAATATACGACACGGTAAGAAAACGAAAACGGCAGATGATGAAATATCTTGCCTTGTGTGAATTAAATTTTTGCACTGCAAAAGCGCAAATACTATAGCGTGCGTAGACTTGCGTGCAAACTCATGAGCACGCAGATATAATGTCTCCTATTGGATATAGACCACTTTAGACCACGCCTGGACTTTAGACCGCAGTAGGTAAACTCTCTTGCTTTGCACAACCAAGGGTATGAGCCCCAAATGGGAGCGAGACCTTTAAGAAGAGTCGTCGAGCAGTTTCTAGAAGATCCTCTTGCAGAAAAACTCTTGATTCAACCCAAGGAGAACTGCAAATTTATGATTTCTCTAGATAAAGACAAGCTCTCTTTTAAAGACCAGGATCTTCCAACAGAGTCAACAAAAGAGCTGGCTACCAAAGAGTAACACAAAGTCTATTTTGATTATTTTATGAAGCAAACGGTTTGATTCCCGTTTGCTTTTTTTATGAATTCGTCAGTTGTCTATTACTAATTTAATCTGCTTATAAAACCTTAGAGGAACTGACTGCTTAAAATCAGTAACCTTGAAATCAAAAACCAAACCCTGACTACTTGGTCCCTAGGCCGGAAATCCAGCAATTTAAGGAAATCATCAGGATTGCAATCGGGACCCTGGCCTTCATTCCATGCCCATGAGAAACCAGCTTTATCCAGCAGGGCTTTAACCTGTTTTGGCCATGTTACATTTCTAATAGATTTCAACATCTCATCATAAGCCGTCTTCACTAGACTGTTATCTGGCGGAAAAACTTGTTTTTTATTTTATTTCTGATCATTTTTTAAATAATACCAGGAAATTTGGATACTCCTGCACAGAAAAATCCCTCTTCCACAAGGATATATTCTCTAGCCAATTCCATCCTGGTGAAAATTTACCCCGGACACTTACCCTTAAGATCTTCACGTGTAAAATTGTGTCAGAAAAGAGAAAGGAAGACATAAGAAGAATTTCGTATAGGTATTTTGACAAACTCCCCCAGTGTAAAATTTTCCCTGAAAAATTCACCCCTAGGGAAATTTCCCTCGCGGCAACGCTCGAGACAATCGCGAAAAGCGGACCGCAAGCCTTCTACCAAGGGCCGATCGCAGCCGACATCGTCGCTACGGTCAACAGCGCTCCGCGTAGCCTTGGCGACATGACGCTGCAGGACCTCGCCGGCTATAAGCCGACCGAACGACCGCCCATCTGCATCACATACCGCGAGAGCCGTGTCTGCGGAATGGGTCCGCCGTCGTCAGGTGGGCCGACTGTTGCCATATATCGCAGAAACAGTCTCTGGCAGGAACGTTGGATTAACACCAAGCAGCGATATTGTCTCTTGTGTTATTAGTGAAATTTCTGATAAAGTGTAAACGAGCTGAGGCATAATTTTACTTTCGAACAATTTTATTCCTAATGCTGCAAATATGTTAAAACCATTTTGTATGTATAAATTCTTCTTTTTTAAGCTTTTTTTAACCTTTTGCAAATCGTATCTGAAATTTAAGTTTCAGTTATTTGTCGAAAAGCAATTTCATTAATTTGAATGGAATCCAATGTTTCTACTCCCAACGCTTGATAGTTTTGTTAATAATAATAACCAGTTTCGTGGAAACTATGTTGGTATTTTATTCCTAACTTTCTTTCTCTAATTGGTAAGTTTCCCTAATACCTGGCAAGGTAGTAACAGGTAGTCTGTAACAAGTAGCAAGCGCTAGTATTTCTTAGAGTCCTTTTGCAGTTAGTGTCATTTTCCTCCTGATAATCACAAGAGAGTTGTGATTATCGGTGAGGCGTGATCTCGTTGAATAAACACAACAAGCGAGTTGTGTCTCATATAGGGGCGGGGTCTGGGGGTTTGACTTCAAACCTTCATATTTTTTTGGATTAGCTCATATATACCGCAACCCCTTCCCCTCCGAGTTTGTATTTTTTCCGGGTTTAATTTTATCTTAATTTCAGTTTGAATACGAGTATGATGACCAAGGGAAACGACATGTTTTGGGGAAGGGAACTTATGGTAATGTTTATGGTGCTCGTGACCTGATTACCCAAGTCAGTATCGCCGTTAAAGAAATACCGCAGAATGATTCTGGGTAAGTTTTTTGTTATGTCACAGTCATTGCATGTGCTGTTTTTTAACCCGGGTCTGAGATATTTTTAGATGAAGGCAGGGAATTTACCACATGTTCGAAGCGTCGGAGATGATTATTTAATTAATTTATTTAATAGCGCCTCTCGATCTTCCCATGCTCTCAGCGTTCTGTTAGCAGTTTTTTCAAAAAAGACCGCCGGTGAATTGGACATGGCCCGTGTTTTTTAATCATTTCCCGATGAAAGGCAGTGCCGTAACCCTTGTGGCGATCAAATCCGTACTGCGGATATGTTTGGTGATATTCTATCATTAAACGATCACGGGTGACTTTCGCCAAAATAGATGCCGCTGCACTTACCAAGCCTTTGTTAAAAAAAAGTCTCGCCGATAAGTATTTCATTATGACAAAAGAAAAGCCGGAGGAAAAGACGAAAGTTAAAGGTCCAATAACAAAAAAAACATAATTTTACAAAGGCACTAATTCTAATTAAAGGTCATTTAAATTGACGGAAATGAAGCAGAGATATATGGGATTAGAAAACTAGTGAAAGTGAGAATCGCAACAGCTAAAGAAAAAGGCATGGAAAAACGACAACGACAACAGTATTGAATTGTAAGCAAAATTGTGAATAGTGTGGGCCTGGGGGGTCTGTTGGGAGCGAAGGGTCGCTTGCTGGGGAATACCGGCGGTCCGAGCGTCCATCCCAAACCACGAGCCAAGCGGGTGATCTTCCTGTTCATGAACGGGGGACCGTCCCACGTCGATACCTTTGATCCCAAACCGGCTTTGAAACGGTATGAAGGCCAACAGCCTTCCGGCAAACTCTACCGCGCTTCCAAAGGGACGGGCTTCATGCCGTCGCCGTTTGAGTTCCAGAGACGGGGACAGAGTGGCTTGTGGGTGAGCGAAACCTTATGGCATTTCTCCTGAATTTTTAAATTCCACATAGTTGCAATACTGTGCAATGATCTGGAATGTATGCATTCGGTAGATAAGAAAGAAGTTCAACATGGCTTCATTGAAGTTAACAGCTACGTTGTCGTTTTCTTCAGAAATATCTTGCTCGTTGATAACACGGAGATTTGTGTTTAGTTTATCTGCAAAAAACTTAGACTGGTAGGCTCGCACAGCAGTGGCAAGGGTCTCCATTAGATCAAATTGATATTCGTAGATTTCAGTGAATATTTCAATTAGCATTACATTACTACAACTACTACTAACAACTCGCTGCAGCACCAAGCCGCCTAAGGTCAACACAGCTACGCACACTCCTCCTTTATCCTAATCTATTCAAAGTCTCTTTACACCCTTTCAAGAAATTCCAATTTCCATTAAACCCTTCCTTACGACAACCTCTCACCTCATTAGGGGACAAACTGCTTTCCTTTGGCCTTAGATGAATGGTTAAATAGGATAATGTTTGGCAATATGTCATCCTTCATCCGCAGAACGTGTCCGAGCCATCTCAACCTTTATCTTCTTAAGAGTTTCTTAAATTTTCCTAGATCTGAGCCTAAGGTTTCATATAGACTGGTTTCTGTTACGTATCGGCGAAGTGGGCAGAAAAAATTGCACACAAGTGCCGATCGCTGATCGGATCACATAAAGACCGGCGGCACGCAGACAGACCAGGGTCGAATCTGCCGCTGCCGGGTCGTCAAATTGCCTTTCGCAACCGGGTCGGCGTGATGATCAGATCGGCAGATCCAACGTGACCTTGGTGCGCTCCATCGACACCGAGGTCCGGAACCGGCGGACTTATTTATATCCTAATGGTTATCATAGCTAATATCACAATATAGGTGTTACTTTTTACGTAACTATGATCAACTAGCTGACACCTGCCACGCGTTGCTGTAGCGCTACGCGTCATAGCAGCACGTGGAGGGTCAGCTAGGCACCCCCACACGGCAGGCTTCTATTATGGATCTTCATTGTCGCTTGTGTCTTATTCTAACTGTTCTGACATTCTGTTCTAACTGTTGTTTTGTTACGTTTTGTTTTTTATTTATTTTTTTTTCTTCCTTTTTTTTACTTTGTCAGTCTCCCTTTTGTCCCTTTTGAATCTTAAAAAAGGAGGTAGAACTTTTAGTTACCAAATAGAATGAGCCCCCTCTGAAGTTTATACACCCACACTTTCCATAAAACTTTATTTGCCCCAGGGACATAATTTGAAACACTTGCCCCCCGGTTCTGGGGTGTTTTATAAACGCCAGAGTTGTTTTTTTGTAAGATATTTGGTATATTTTGAACAAAATGACTATCTCAAAATTTTTATCTGATATATCTGGCGGAAAAGATTTTAGGGGGAGGACTAGTCAGACCGCGATGCAGCGTCAGCAGGTTCCGCACCGACTCGGGCAGGCCGATCTGGTCGAACGTCAGCAGCTTCTGCGGGATCTGCCGCATGACGATGCCGCGCGTGCCCTTCTGGGTCAGCACGCTGACGCGGAAGCGGCACTTGTCGCCGTGCGCGTAGCCGAAGTCGGTCGTGCCGACCTCGTCGAGCTCCTTCTTGTTTCGCTCGGGAATGAACTGCCCGATCATCGACGCGATGTCTGGGTGCGTCAGCGTGGGACCATCGAGCCCGGTCAGGCCACGTCTTTGCCTGGCGTTATCCGACTGAATAACTTCTTCATATTTGTTTTAAAGTGACTTTACTCAACAGAAATATTGTCAATGGTTGATTAATAGACCTTGGTGTAAAGAAAGTTTCTCAAGATATCTAGAAATTGATAGCAAACGACTCAAATTGTATGGACTGTTTCTTTGCGTAATTCTTGTCCTTGTCTATGAACATGTATACATTTACTTACTCCGGAATAGATTGATCATTGAAACCAACTTGTGCTTTTTTCCATTAACCCTATCTTACATGGAGAATTAAGAAAGATGCAAGAACGTTTCGAGTATTGTCTTTTTTTAAAGTAAATAAATATTTATTATAAAATCAGTTATTAGCGAACAACTGCCGTTAGTATCCGCCAATGGCAGTTCATATTTGTCGGGAGTTTGCGCAAATCGCAGATATTGGTGAATAAGTCACTTTATTGTTGTTAGATTTTATTGAATTTAATTCTCATAATTGATTTTAATTCTTATAATTTTTGTTCTTTTATTGAATTTTATTTATCTTCAATTTCTTTGTGTTTTTTTTTATTGGGGGCTTTTCCTCCTCAACGCCACGCTCTTTACGTTAAAGTTTCTTACTGTTTTAAAAATAGAGTTAAGAGAAAGAGTCAAACTTTAGCATAAAGAGTGGAGCGTTAAGGAGAAAAGCCCCTTTCATATACAGAGTAATTTCTGTTCGTTTTAAGTTTTAATGTTGCTACTTACTTTCATTTAAAAAAATATTTTTTTTTAAATTTAATTTTATTATAAACTGAAGACAACAATAAGTGAATAAATACAAAAAAGAGAACAAAATATAAAATATTTTTTTTCCAAACTTATTCTTGGATCGTGGGGTGATTTGAGTCAAACAGGGCTTAATTTATAGGGACTGAGTAGCATGAGGGTTGACTTAAACGGAGTTCAGTTGAATGAGGGCTCAGTTAAATGGGATAGATGAAAAGATAGGTCTGCCGTGAATGCTCATAGTTTGCAGTAAAAAAAAGAAAAAAAAACTTTATTTGGACACGATTTTGAAATAGACCGATTCCTGAAAGTCTCTGTCAAGGGGTTGGCTAGATCGGTAACATAAGTAAGAACTGCGACCTTAGCGGCAGTAGTATTAGTGGTGCTAGTAGTAGTAGCAGCAGCAAAAGTAGCAGTAGTAGTAGAAGCTATAGTAATAGTTGCAGTAATAATAAATAGCAGTAGTAGTAGCAGTATTAGTAGTAATAGTAGTAATAGCATTAGTAGTAGTAGTAGTAGTAGTAGCACCAGTAGTAGTAGCAGTAGAAGTAGTAGTAGTTTTACCTTCACCTCACACCCCTCGTTATCCAAATTCAAGAGCTAGGATGCGTAATATCTTAAAAGAGCTCAAATCGTCGGTGCTCCCCCCTTCCATGAGTTAGTTAATATCAGAGAAGATTTTCGCAGTATCTTACAAGACTTTGATAATGCAAGACAAGATTTTGTAATATCGAGCAAGATTTGGCAATATAATGTAAGAATTTGTTATTGCAACGGTAGTTTTGATATTTGGTACTATCAGACGTTTTTTATAATATTTGACAAGAGTTGATAATCTTGATATTTGCGAGCAGGATTTTGAATGCACTAAGTTAAGTTTGTTAAATGTGGATATGATTTTGATCGGAAAATATCAGATTTTAGTTTTGGATGTGAAAATTAAGGGGGGCCAAAATTTCGAATTAATAATCTAACGGTCATAATCATGCTGTAGTTTTTGGAATTTAATTTTTATTAAAATAAAGTAGAGGGCACAGTTGGCAGTATAAGGAAACTAAATCTGACATTTTCCTTTTTTTTTCGTATTTTCATTGACATTCCTTGAAAATAAAAAATAGACTGAATTTCATTAATATTTAGACAGAATTAAATAAATGGAAGAATGAAATAAAACGATTTTGTTGAAATTTGGCCTGAAAGTTTTCGTGAGGGATTCTCTGATTGTTTTACAGTTAGGGTGGGGGGGACAGATGTATTTAACGCAAAAACATCCTAACCCTCTTTGAGTCTTCATATAATACAGAAATAGTTCTAAGGAAGGATCGGGGGGAGTTGAAATTAATATCAAGTCCCGATTGCTTTATGGGAATGTTTCTGGTTTAGGCTGTTATCTTGCTGTGGATGCTGAATCTTGCTTGTGGGGGAGCTATCCATATGGGGGCGTGGAGGATTTTCTGGGGGAATCACTCACGGTAGAAATTTTTTGCAGGGTTCGTATATGAAAGGGGCTGGTTCCTCCTCAACGCCCCGCTCTTTACGCTACGTTTTTTACCTTACTAAGTTTTTTACTGTTTTAAAAAGTAGAGTTGAGAGAAAGTGTCAAACTTTAGCGTAAATTGCGGGGCGTTGAGGAGGGACCAGCCCCTTTCGTATACGAAGTAATTTCTGTTCGTTTTAGGTTTTAATGTCTCTCCTTACTTTCAGTTAAAAAGAAAACTTGTCTTTTTTTTATTTAATTGCTATAAGACACGAGTACCAGTTTTTATGGCACTTTGGTTAAGATTGATACTGCAGGTGAAAATCGTATTCGAATCCTCTTGGGTGCCTAATAGACTGGGAGGTTGGAATAAACGGGGGGGCGGGGGTGGAAAAATCCCCAAAACTTAATAAACGGGGCGGTTGCAATAGACGGGGCGTTGGAAAATGACCAAAAAGGAAGTCAAGAAGCAATGTTTCGAATCACCTGCAATTCCCTAAACGTACGGTAATACAACACAAACAATAGCAAGTAATTCGAAGCCATGGCAGTCTCCTACATGCCATCCAAGATTTTGCTCGTCGTCGTTTGCCTGATCACGGCGAACTCGTTGTCGCCTGCCGTCGCTGCCGACCAGCGTCCCAACATCGTCATCATCATGGCCGATGATTTGGGTTACTCGGACCTGGGGTGCTATGGCAGCGAAATCGAAACGCCGCGTCTGGACGCACTTGCACGTGCCGGAGTCCGCATGACTCAGTTTTACAACACGGCGAAATGCCACTCGTCGCGAGTCGCGCTTCTGACCGGAATGTACTGTGACCAGGCGGGATCGACAAAGTTATCGCGCGGCACCACACCTTAGAAAGATCCCCAGTGTTGAAAATGATAAATGTTTTTTTTTGTTTTATAGAGATGAAGATTTATTTCCATTTTTCTTTAAATTAATTCATCATCCCCGACAACGACCAGTTTAGCAAATATTGTCTTTATTGGAACTGCAGATTCTGAGAACTCTTTATTACATTCACTATCATGGAAATTATACGTATTTTTTGCCTTGATCAGGTGCCTTGTTCTGAATTAGAATCTACTCTGCTTCATCGCACCTCAAGGCGCCCCGACAAGGGGTGAACTGCCCTTGCGGATTGAGTGGAAACTTTCAGGAAAATTTCGATGTTTTTTGTGAGGTGGGCAAGGGATAGAGGGACACGCAGTTTTAGGGGAAGAAGGTGAAGTATTTTCTTCCCCTGTCCTTGCAAAAGAGTATGCTCTATCTCATTTTTCTTTTTTGTTCCTATCGGCCAGCAGACTCTGACTCATTATCAGGTCTGTTTTAAAACTACTTCTGTAATCTAGTCTTATAGCAAGTTGAATCCAGTTTGAAAATGGTACTAGTATTCTAAATCAAGAACTGTAACTTTCGTACGTTTGGTATTCTTGAAACTTATATATTTAAAATCATCATTAAAATGTAATTCTTTTGTTGTAGCTATTGATATCAAAACTCCATTTTTTAGAGTTTTGGTTACTATTGAGCCGGGTCGCTCCTTACTACAGTTCGTTAACCACGAACTGTTTGACTAAAGACTATTGTTAAAAATACATACAGTTGTCAACAAAACGTAAACGACACGATAGACTTTAGAATTATTACGGTTAGGAGAGGGAGAAATGGACAGTAACCACACTTCTACGTGGTCTATTTTGACATGTATCACGGCCAAAACGGATCAATCTGGCCTTGACATCTTCTTTAGAGATCACCCTGACTGCTTTAACGTAGAACTTGATGCTTTCACAAGTTACCATGATGCAATCACTGCACATGGAAACCTTCCCATTCACCCTTCAACAAAGCATGAACGAACAATCCGGCAATATAATAGAGGTAATTGGGACGGTTTGAGAAACACTCTTTGTTCTCAGCAGTGGAGATCCTTCCTTCTAGAAAGCCCAGAAAAAGCTGCAGAGAAGTACCATAGAAGCGGTTGCTCCAGGATGCGGCGGATGGCTTCGTCACGGTCGATGTACGCGAGATCATAGTCGTCATCCACGCCTACGCGGTGGTGGAAGTTAGGCAGTCCCGACGTGCTCGTCATGAGGTGTTGAATCGTCATCGCTTGTTTGTCGTCCGGCACATTCGATACGTATGTCGAGATAGGGGCGTCGAGGGAGAGGTGGCCTTGTTGGGCTAGGAGCAGAACGGCGGCTTTGGTAAAGAAAATGGGTGCTGAGCCTATGTCGAACATCGTGGTTGTGCAAGTGGACAGCTTCACTTTCTTAGGTAGTATTATTAGTAAAGACGGTGGTTGCAGTGAAAATGGTAGAAGTAGAATAGCCAAGGCCCAGGATGTTTTTTCACAGTTGAATAAAGTTTGGAAGAATAGGAAGACAAGTCTGCAAACCAAGATTAGAATATTGGAAGGTATAGTAATGACAGTGGTCAAATGTATTTCTGAAGTATGTGCGTTTCGAAAAGCGGATGAAGATTTGCTGGGTGTTTCTAGAGAAATTACCTACGGATTCTTCTGAGTACCCGGTTTATTGACATCCCTTTTCGAGACCGCGGAGAAGCTCTGGCGTGTTTTGGCAGGTGAGCGTGACCTCTACACGCGGCCAGGATTTGGAGAAGCTGCGCAGGATTGGCGGCATGAATGGTCCGACAATGTCATGCGGCACGCCAAGCAAGACCTGCCCCTCGAAATCGGGCGACGTCATCAATCCCCAAAGCTCGTCATTTGCCGCCAGCATCCGTTCCGCATGGCCCAACAAACGCTCACCGCTTGCCGTCAATTGCAGGCGCCGCTGACTGCGATCGAACCTAATTTGTAAGTTACGTATATCTTTAACTAATAAAATTTATTTTTACTAATAAAATCATTCGTTAAAAAATTAAAAGTTCTAGTTGCCTTTTTAAGTAACCAAAAAATCGGAGGGCAGCTAGACCTCCTTCCCCACTCCTTTTTTTCTTAAAATCATTCGATCAAAACTATGAGAAAGCCATTTAGCAAAAAAAAAGAAATATATGCAAATTTCGTTTTAATTATTCATCTGTGGAGAGTATAAATCAAAACATGCATTGATTCAAAAACATTCAGAAATAGTGGTTGGAGACGATCGGCACCCCTTCCCGGCCTGTCCTGAATAGAGAAGCTTGAATGCTATGCGGTGGACAAGGGCTAGATGGGACACCATGTGAAAATGAATATATTGTTATATATGTGTAATGCATGGTTAACGCTTGAGCAACGATCTAACCATTCGCGGCTTAAAGCATCCGTGCTTTCAGCGGTGGATAAAAGCTATATGGGATCCCACTAACTGCCTGGTATATGATAATTAATTAAAAATTTGCAACCGGAACTCCTGATGATAATCCACAGTGAGACTATTTCACTGGGGTGATTGAGAACAACGCTTTCTAGTTGCGGAGAATATATCTCAACAGCATTAAAAATATTTGATGTCAGTTCAGTGATTGGCCAATTCTAAAGGAAACATGTGTAAAAAAAAGATATTGTTATTACAACCTGTATTTTATGCTCTTTCCAAATATCATGGCTGCTTATCTGATAGTGCCCTCCCCCCTGATGGTTTCATATATAGCTTTAGTAATATATTTTCGCCTTCTATTGAATCCCATGCTACGACATGTTTTTATGTTAGGCAAATACTCTTAGGCTCGTAACTTTAGATGGATAAGACTAAACTTGATGAAGCTTATATATTTGAAATTAGCATTAAATTCAATTGTTTTGATGCATCTATTGGTATCAAATTTCTGTTTTTTAGAGTTTCGATTACTTTTGAGCCGGGTCGCTTCTTACTTACAGTTCGTTACCACGAACTGTTTGATCAAGATTGATTGAAGTCGATCTCTGTTTAAACACATGGTAACACTGCCGTCACCACCTTCCGCAACGCTTGCTTAGACGTACAAAGGGAGAACATATTTGAAGAAAGATACCTATTTTCTGGAGATGTTGCCTGGAGCTCAGTATGATCAAAACAAAATAGCTCATTTAGTTCAAACTAACAATATTGTCTATGCTAATTTTCAGATTTAGAACTAGAGTTCCTTGATCAAGACTAATGATAACATAAATCTTGGAGTTAAATCAAACAGAGAAATTGCAAAAAAAAGTCATTTAATTGACACTCAGACATTTTTTAGACCAACCTTGTGGGAGAGATAACTAACCCTGTCTCACCTTGTGTGCTCAGATCAAATCCTACTGTAAAAAACGATAAATAACGTTAAAATTTCTAGTTAATTTGAATTTATTGCCATTGTTTTTCTTCTTCTCTTCTAGCACTTGGTTTTCGGTATCACAAGCCTGATCTCCATTATAATCCCTGATATTCCAGTTGAAATTAAGGATAGTATAAAGTGTGAGATGCATATGGCTAGAGAAGCGATGAACAAGGCCGGCAAATCCTGCTCCAATTTAAATATTTTGAATTTGTCAAATAAGGTTTGTATTTCCATCCTTAATCGGAATTATTTGGCCGCAGAGCAGGCCGGGTTGGAATCTGTCTGGATCACAGACCACATTGCCATACCACCTGACGACGCTGAAGGCAGCGGCGGGCGTTATCTGGATACCTTAACCACCCTGGCCTGGATGGCGGGGTGTACCGAGAAGATCAAGCTTGGCTCCGGAGTGTTGATCCTGCCTTATCGACCCGCGCTGCCAACCGCGAAACAGATTGCAACCCTGCAGCAAGTTTCAGGTGGGCGGCTGTTACTTGGCGTTGGCATCGGCTGGATGGACGCTGAGTTCAAGGCAAAGTAACACATTCCTTCATTCTATTTCGAAGTAATACATTCCTTCCTTCTATTATGAAGTAATACATTCCTTCATTCTATTTCGAAATAATACATTTCTTCATTCTATTTCGAAGAAATAAATTCCATCATTCTATTTCGAAGCAATACACTCCTTCATTCTATTTCGAAGTAATACACTCCTTCATTCTATTTTCGAAGTAATACATTTCTTCATTCTATTTCAAAGTAATACATTCCTTCCTTCTATTTCGAAGTAATACATTCCTTCCTTTTATTAATAAGCACAAATTTTCAATATAACTAAAGTTTGCAGTTATAAATTTATCTTGTAAAGTCCAAGGGCATATCAGACCTCTCGGGCCGTATTCGGTGGAGCATATCCACACCCGTTTGCGATTTGTATTTCTCCCATAACTCTGTAGGGGATGAAGGAGAGCAAGTTGTTAGTATGATCCCAAACAATGCAGAATTTGACTTGGAGTTGACGCGTCATTGACTTGGAGTTTGATGCGTCATTGATGCAATTATCCCAGTGTTGATCGTTCTCCAATAAATTCAATAAAGCAGTAGGCGCAGATAATGAATGAAAATAATTAATAAACTATTATTTAATTAGTAAAATAAAAGCAAATTAAAACAAAAAACTAAATAATAACAATTAGAGAATTGTAAATTAAATAATTAACAATAGCTGAATAATTAAATTTTTTGAATAATAAATTTTAAATATTAAAAATATAAATAAATTTAAAATCAATTTTTTTTATTAAATGAAAATTGAGTTCAATTGAGAAATTTGAAAAATTTGGTCCAATAAAACAGGCACATTTACTTCCGCCCTCGGCATCACACAAGACACCTCCCTCTTTCCGGGATGGGATGGCGCAAGGATGCCGCTGCTCAACAGGGGATGATCTTCTAGCCCAATCACCAAAACACGTGCCTCACCGCGTACTAAAGAGCGAGGCGATGGTACCAAGAATAGCGGTATAGAGCGACGAGCCGAGCCAAAGCACGACGATGAGAAAGGCTGTGCGGGTGCCGGATTGCAACGTCATCAACAACACCATCAGTCCATTATGAACCAGGGCGATGACGAGAGCCCCAAGAAACGCTTGCTCAGTCGCGGTCGCGACTGCAGACACCACAGTGGAACACACTGCCCAGGCCGTGGCCCGCAGCCGTTAAACCGGTACCGGCGGCCGGCTAATGGGCCGCCATATTGCGCAGCAAATGGGCCGCGCCATTGGCCTCGTTGATGGACGGACCTTCGCCAAAAATCCGTTCCTTGGACTGGGCGAACAACTCCCGATTGGCACCCAAGGGGGCGAGTTGCTTGGCGCGGTCGATCGCCATGGGCAACAGCTCGTCCTCTGATGCCACGGCATTGACGAAGCCGGCCCAAGAAATGGATGACATAGACTTTGATCAGCTCACCAAGAGCTCCCGACTGCTGTCGAACAAAAAATCTGTCTGTCTTAGTTCAAAAGTTGAATTTTTTGCCGTAGGCCAAGTTTCCAACGTCATCACTTAGAAAGGTGCAAAGGATAAACTCTAATTTCTGAAACAATGAGAGAACTTTTCAAGTTTATGAGGCACATCTGACACCATTTCTCTACTGCAATCCCAAGTGCGGAAAACCGAATGATAAACTCAGCTGAAGTCACGAACAGAAATGGGTACCCACAAGAAAACTCATCCTCCCCTCCCTACTCAAAAAATGTATGCATACTTACCAATAACAAGTAAAACAATTGGCAATTTTTATAACTTAAAAACCTTTCCCAAGTAGGGCTGTAGGGAGTTATTTTATCTCTAAAGACATGGTTATCGGGGTTATCAACTATGCTGAAGAAAAAAAGTATGTAAAAATTTTGATCGGACGATTTTGGGAAAAAGAGGTGTGGGAGGGGAGCTAGTTGTGCTCCAGCTTTGTGGTCACTTGAAAAGGGCATTAGTACTTAGTGCGGCGACGAAGGCGGCTGAAAACTGCCGCTCAGCATGGCGCCGGCCGGCACCTTGCGCACGATGTCGATCATCGAATGGCCGGAGTGCAGCATGTCGTCTCCCTCGCGGCGGGCGCTGCCGGCAGCGAGCGCAGTGCGGGTCGCGGCCTCGACCACGATCAGCTGTATGCTGTCATCGGGGATCAGCTCTACGGTGACACGTCCGAGCGGCAGATCGGCGGGCAGATCGATCGCCAGCGGATCGGTCAAGGGTACCTGGCCGAGGTCGCGGCCGGCGTTGAGGAGAGGGCAACCCTTCATATATGGAATAATTTCTGTTCGTTTTTTTAAATAATGCTGCTAAATCTGGCTCACCCTCTAAGAGACATACCGCCCCCTCTTATGGAAAACTCCTCCATGGAAATCTCATCTAATATAAAGTGTGCCCCCTCCCCATCCAATTCCTTCTAGACAGTTCCATTTTTGCTGATAATTGCTTGCAGATAATTCATCCTAAATAATTCTTTTTGTGTATTCTTTAATTTGAATGAGACTTTATTCTCTAATCAGTTTCTTGATCGGGGGAGAGGAGGCTTAGTTGCCCTTCAATCTTTTGGTTACTTAAAAAGGCAACTAGAACTTTTAACTTCTTACGAACTTTTTTATTAATAAAAAATATACGTAACTTCCAAATTAACTTTCGTAATTAGCTTCTATATTCGTATATTTTTATTACGAATATTAGGGGGTTTGCCCCCTCTTTAATACTTTGCTCTTTACAATAAAGCTTAAATCTTGTCCCAATTCTTTAAGAATGACTCCTGAATCACAACGGCCGTAGCAGAAACAGTTGAAATTACCACGGTTGGTGTCCTGTAGCATCACTCTGATATTGTCGGCATGTTGCTTGCTGTTGAGATGTCCATTAGGGCATTTCCCATCTGGGTCCCTGATCCTTGCTGTGCACCGGAACTTTGAGCAGCGGAAGACTACACATTCATCTATGTCAGAACATACAGATAAAATTAATTCAGAGTTGGCGAAGAGTTTCTTTCCTGATTCACCTACAATTCTGTGGGCAGTGGAGAGGCGGATGTTGGTTGTTGTTTTCTTCATGACAAGGTGTGAGGGCAGCTTAATGGCATATATTGTCTGAGAAAATTATTTGGACAATGTTATCAGGCTAACAGAGGCTGTTTTAGGCTGTATAAATATAGTTTATTGTAATTGTAATACATTAGTTTCTCTGCTGAGGATGATCACTAAATACGTCATTGAAATATTCACAACTTTTGTATTATTATGTTTTTGCTTTCTAATACAAGGCCCTATTCCTATTTGAACTCTTATTTTGCCAATAGTATCGTTAACAACACTAGGAACAGTATCATCATCCTCAAACAAAGTCATTTAAATAATTAGACCACTCTATGCCTTTTTTATGCTCTTTACAAATATAATAATCACTTCTATTGCAAATCCTAATTTAAGCTCTTAAAAACAACAAATTATCAATGAAAATATTAGTTAGCCTATTAGGCTTTTCCTGAGAAAATAATATTAGCCTATGTTTTCTCAGCACCATCTTTGGTAAATGTTTTGTTTCATCACAAGCTGTCTAAGGTGCATATTACTGTATATTCTGATGATTACATATTGTTTCTTTGTCATATTAGAGAACTACATTCATTTTTTAGCTTTCTACGAAAAACAGATTGATGAATAAGCCAGCCGTTTCTAGAAATATTATTGTGGATGCTATAGCCAAACACTATAAACTTGTTATAGTGTTCTCTTAAAGTCTTTCAACTATTCAGTGACCGTGTTTCCCAAAGGTGTCCATCCACTGTTTGAACAAGTTGAAGTAATAGTAGTAATAACAATTTAAAAACAAAACAAAAAACAGAGACAAAATCAGTCGGCACACCAAATCAAGCACACCAAAAGTGTTGGTTGCGAGGTTGTCCTACTAATAAAAAAGAAAAGTAAATATTAATTTTTCAATCAGGGTAAGTGGCTTTAGTGGGCAATATGATTTTATCAATATCCGATAAATTTTGATAAGCTTGTGTAGTGCATAAGACTATCTTCGGAAGGAGAGGGGATTTATTTTGAGCATTTCCTATATAATTTTATATAATGTTTTCGAGTAGAACAAAATTTAAAAGTGGAATCAATTGCGACAATACATATTTTAAAGTCAAATTTTCACATATAGCTTTTCACTATTCAAAATGAAAGTGTAGAATTAAAATAAGAAGAATAAGTAGAAGTATTGGCTTGTATAGTAATAATAATAAGGGGCATGGTACTGGTTCTAACGCACTACAGTATTGAAAATGCACATTCCTCAATTTCTTACATAACTACATTACCAAGTCACAGATTGCTGTCACCTCATCTTTCATTCTTACTACTGTTAATACATCAGTTATTTGTTTTGCTGATGACATACTAAGTCTCAGATGGACTTCTGTCAAACTTTGTGAAACACTCACGTTTCTAATTTAGATTAAATAAAAAAAACAAGTTTTTTTAACTGAAAGCTTACTATGAATTAAAGTACACTTCTATTTTACCGGATGATAGCTAGTATGTTACCTTAAGTAGGTCTTTTTATATTATTTAAAGTTGCTTAATTTTGGATGACGTTGAGTCAAACTATTTTTTTTTAAGTTAAAATCATGTTTTCGTCATTCAGCACCTGGAATGTAACCCTTTATTAGCTTACTATGAATTAAAGTACACTTCTATTTCACCGGATGATAGCTAGTATATTAACTTAAGTAGGTCTTTTTATATTAAATTAAAGTTTCTTAATTTTGGCGACACTGGCCATATCTTGAACTCCTTCAAGTTGTCAGAGGTCTGATGTGCTGTTGTAGAGCTCGTTGACAGCATCTGCAACTTTCGAGCGCTTGTTAACAGTATCCCAGAGAGCAGTGCACTTAGCATAAGTGACATAGTACTACTGTTCAACATCATTCAAGGCTTTATCAACATCTAAGGATACAATTAAACTGATGTATGGGTGACAGATCTGAAATAAAGAGGAAATGGGAAACACTCAAAGCATTCTTCCTCACTCTGATTACTAAGAATCTCATGGTCAAGCCTCCTGTAACAGAAAACACCTCAAAAAAAGATAAAAAACCTAGTCCGAAGGATGTTAATAAGGGGACGGGAAAGAAACCTAAGCCGTCGACGGAGGAAGATAAAGACGAACCTCCTCCTCCTGATTCATTGATATTGACGGAGGAAATTTTTAAGGAGGTAGATCAGGCGCCTCGTTTTCCTGGCTGTGAAGACGCAGAAGGCGATGTTGGGAAGAAAAAAGCGTGCGCAGATAAAAAGATGCAGGATTTTATTAACAAGAACCTGGAATACCCAACCCTCCAGAAGTAAAAATATATAGCCCAAATTATTCCAGTCCAATGCATTCTGTAATGTGTTCTTTATGTATAAAACCGATTTTCTTTGATATTGCATCCAACAAAATATACGTAATGCTTGGAAATGTTCCGTTTAACAGACAAGTACCACGAAAGTTTTTCTAACGATAGTAAACAGTGAAGTCGAAACTTAAACAAAACATTACTGCTTCGCAGGTTATGCAATCTCCAAAACAACTGCTACTACAACTACTAACAACTAACTGAAGCCCCAAGCCTGTTGGCTCATCCTACAAATAATGGGGTGACTGTGAAAATAATATAGAGAAATGAAAAAGATTTTTAGTGTTACTTATCGAATAATTAATCTAAATTGCAAGTTTTATTAAGGTATTAGCCGATGTTGCCAGGTAGGATGTATTTGTGCAATTTAAGTTCTATTTGAGGTAGTTGTACACCAAATTCTTCAAACTGGCTTATTTTTTTAAAGCAAAAATTTTGGGAACTTAAATTTTCGCTGACTTTTTTCGAAAAGCAAAAATTTTGACATATTTTTGACGGGATTTGTCGAAACTGCCCCTAAAATAGGTAGACCCGAAAGGCCCTTCCTCTGAACACCAAGAATTTAACTTTATCGTGCAAAATTCTAATAAAGTACAAAAGTCGTCAACTGCAGCTGCAGCTGCTGACCAGAAATTGTTGAATAGAATCCGAAAACTAATCCAGTATCCAGTAATAAGACAGATATGAAGTGTTTTGATATCCTCACACCCAACGTATTGAGATTTAATTAAGCACAAACCCTAAAATGGCACAAATCTGAGTCCAAATCTTACTTACGTCAAAAGAACTTCGCCATTCTGAATTTCTCTAAAAAACAAATCCTGATCGGCGGCACCGCTTATACCGGCGAAATAAAAAAAGGCGTCTTCTCCGCCTTGAATTTCATCTTGCCGCTTCAGCATCAGGTATTGCCGATGCACTGCTCGGCTAACGTAGGCCCCGACGGCGATACCGCCATCTTCTTCGGCCTTTCCGGCACGGGCAAAACAACGCTTTCCGCCGACTCCGACCGCCTGCTTATCGGCGACGACGAACACGGCTGGTCGAGCGAGGGCGTAACGCACTTATGGCCACCGAAATGCAACACAACTGGCTGACCATCACAACTGCGGCTGTGAGCGGCATGATCGGATCAATGCTACTGGACTGGTTTCGATGGATCTGGAAACGGAGATGACGACCTGATGGCTGAACCGTATCGCATCGTGCTGAACTTCAACGAACGCACGGAACGCACGTTGAAAGCGGCGAAGCGTGACGGCAGCTTCGACAGCTATGCCGAAACCGTCAGGCACGCATTGAGTCTGTACCGCGCATTGCAGCTGCAAGGGCGTGCGGGCTGAGCTTATATGGCCTAGATAGCCTAACTAAAAACTTAAATATATGATTTTCAACTAAAGATACAGAGAAAATGATCAGGTATGAATTTACATTTGAAGCTCTTGAGAAGAAAACATGTTTGGGAAACAATTCTAACTTTATAATATACAGAGAAATTATATTCATACATTTTGAAGGTACTTTTACTGTAATTTTCCCATCTAGGCTAATATAGCCTACAAACATATAATGCATCACTATTGTTTTGACCTGTGGGGTTGGGGGTAAAGTTCAGTGTGTCCGGTGCTTTGTTGATGGGGATTGCTAATCGAACATCCCTTGTGTCCCAGTCGCTTTCTCTTTGAGCGTCCCGGTCGTCACAATATTGTTGATTTCATGGACGTCTATATTTTTTGGTGCAAGAATTGCTCTTTCACTTAGCCATTTATTATTTTTATAATTGTTTAGAATATTCGGAAATACTTTTTTAATCAATTCATTTCTGGACGTCACTAAATTACAGACTTCAAAAAGGTAGTTGTATACGTCCTGAAATTAAGTCTACTGGGAGCTTTCCGTTCGGTGTGCTACCTGTGTAGATATGTGGATAGTTGATTTATGAGATTTAAAAAACATGCATGGAATAATATGCTAATCATAGTTCTTTGTTACAGACAAAAAAACAACTGGATAACGTGTCCAAAAAGCTTGAGAGCAACCTTAAAGAGATTGGTATTTCAGATACCAGCAACACCATTGCAGTATGGAAACATGAAATTAGAATGTTGGCGACAGGTATCACGATCATTGTAATTTATCACGATCAATGTAATTTATTTGGTTTGCAATTCTCAAAATGTCGGAAGATTTTATATTTTATTTTTAGTAGGATTCACATAGAGGGGAGTGTGTCATTTCTTAGCCAATTTATTTTTTTTTTTTTAATTTGTAAGCCATCCCAGGCAAATCTTCTTAGAACTAGAAGATTGTGAGATTAAATGTTATACAATCTGGTATATATTCAGTCTACCTATAAACAAGCAAGTTTGTTCAAGCAATATAATGGAAAGAAAAAAATATTACATTTAAACAGAATAAAAAAGTGATTTACATCCATACGGTAAATATCATAAATTTCTTTATTACTATTGGTCCAAACCTCGCTAAGACAAATCACCACAGCTGGTGCAGCACTTTGCCTCACAAGAGCAGCTGCACCCTACTATGCACATTAAACTTACCAAAAGTGCAGCACTTTGCCTCACAAGAGCAGCTGCACCCTACTATGCACATCACACTTACCAAAAGAACTATAACATTTATCCATATTAGGTACGGATGTACATCTAAAAAATTGTTTTACTGCAGGGACATAAGAGTTCAATACAAAAATACCGAGACTCCAAAAAATTAGCAGACCTCATTAAAAAATTTGCATGTGTACGGCTGCCGCTGCTTACACTTCACCTCTAAAGTATGAATGGGAGCGTTTCAAACGAAATGGGAGCAAGCTGGCAACCTTGCTGTCGGGTTCACTAACCTAATAGAATTACCTGGGATAATATATAGCTGATTTCCGATAATATATTCAATGCAATCATGGACTACGCTTAAATTTACTTAACAGCCGAAGTATATCAACAACTGCTGACATCTGTACATTTTTTATTTTCTTTCAGAGAAAACAGCGACCTAAACACAATGGGTAAAGTATTTTTGAAAAATATTTGCATTTTCAACAGCGTATTTTAATTTTCCAAAACATGGACAAAAAAAACTACTAAAATAATCAAAATAATTGGAAAGAACTATTAAAAATAACTGAGTGTGCAATATGTAATGATGGTAATTATTGGAAGTCTCAGCAATTCAATATTAAAGATTTTATGTAACAGGGACTTTTATTTTTCAATATATTAACTATAAAAAATGCAAAACATCCATTTGGTTTGGAGTAAAGCGCAAATAAGGCAATAGACTTTAGAACTTACTATTTTTGTATCAATATTTTTATACCATTTCAATTTCAACAGATTTATTAGAACTTTAGCCCTCACCAGGTTTGGATTAGATTAAGACCATTTCCACTACCTACTTCCGACGCATAGGTGTCGAGGTTCCCTTTAAATTGCAGAAATTTATTTGTTCTCGAGTTAACCTGAGCAACCTATTATGCGCCCCCCTCCCTAAAGAAAATCCTGGATCCACCCCTGCTCAATAGTAACCAAAACTCTAAAAAACAACAGACATATCAAAAGAATTGGCTTGCACGATTTGAAAAAGGTCAGAAATTAAATGAAAAAAACAAGCTTATGCTAGTTTTTTAAACTGAAAGTAAGAAGCACCATTAACACATAAGCGAACAGAAATTATTCCATATATGAGGGGGGGCGCCCCTTCCTCAACCCTTGCTCTTTACGCTAGAGTTTGACTTTTTGTCACAATTCTTTAAGAATGACTGTTCAAATCCAAGGGTTGTTGAATTTGAATGAAATGTAATTAAATAGCTTTAAGACTTTAGCGTAAAGAGCGAGGGTTGAGGAAGGGGGATGTATAATGATATTGATTGCTGAAAGCTCATCAGTTCAAAAGTTTGCTGTAAGTTTTATGTTTATTTTCAATATTAAGGACAAAAGAAAATATTTGTAAAATAATTCGTTTTAGCAAAGTGCCAATGACGGAGTAGGTTGAACTTTTATAGTGAGAGAAGGAGGCGATAAACAAACTCTTGTTTATGGTGATTTTTGTTCGTTTCAAGCTTGATTTACATATTCAATTTAAGTTTCACTCATTTTAAAATTTATTTATTCATTTATATTAGTATCTATTAGCGCCTAGCCAATCACTAATCTTTAGCTGAAAATAATCACATGCCATTCCGAAGCGGGAGCTAAAACGAGTCAAATGTGCATTTCTCATTGGGAGATCAAATTAAATATATTTAATTGCGTCAATCAATCTTATTAAGTTATTGTCAATCAAAATCACTTAAGAATTAACTAAAACAATCTGTAAAATTAGTAATTCAAAAATTAAACCAGCTACGAATCAAAATTAAAGTAGTCTTGGTAAGCCTACATTGATTTGTCTCATAGCTGGGGAGACTGAACCTTAGAAAATCCTGCACCCCCTTCGTGGAAATTTTCATCTCTTATGATAATTCCTCCATAGAAAGATCCTCCCACGTAACCCCCTCCCCCGATCCACTCCTACCCCAGCGCTAAAAAGTCCCCCTGAAAACGTCTGTACACTTAATAATAACCATTACTATATGTAAACAATGGCCAAAGTTTGTAAATTGCAGCCCCTCTCCCTGGGACTGTGGAGGATTAAGTCGACCCTACAGACATAGTTATTAGGTTTTTGACTAAGATGAACAGAATGGCTAGTTGTTTAATGTTCCAGGTGTCAGAGTTGGAGTCAGTATATTGAAAATATCCGGAGTTGGTTACAACTTATCACGAACTCCAAAGTCCTCCTTCCTCCCCTCCTCTCCCAAGATTGCCCCAAAAGACCCCTGATTTATAAATTATTTCAATCTATTTTCCTGTACTATAGTTGGTTCCTGAGATACTCAATTTTTTTTTCTTGAAGTGCATTACTGCTGAAATTTTTGATTTTTAGAGCTTTTGGTATTAAAATGTGTGTTTTTTTTTTTTTTTTTTACCAGACCCAAAGTTATAAGCTTCTTGGTTGCTGTGAAAACGATGGTTAACTAGGAGCGAGAAACGCAAAACTGCTGGTTCTGCATGACCAAAAAATCATAATTAGCACAAAATCAGACCCTCACAGTAAGGCAATTTGACCATTGTGGATTCTCAAATCTATGTAACAAATTATCTTTTTTTTTTTTTCTTTTTCTTCTTCAATCTTTGCATTGAATGATGGAGAAAAAACAATCAAAAAAGCTTCTTACTTTAATATAGTAGAAATATAAAAGTAATCTACTTCAGCTTTGATGGCGACGGTGATCGTCTGGGTGTGGTGACCCGTGCGGGTGAAGTGATTTTTCCAGACCGTCTGCTGATGATGTTTGCCGAGGACGTCCTCACGCGCAACCCCGGCGCGGCCATCATCTATGACGTGAAGTGCACTGGTGATCTGGCCAAGGTGGTGCTCGCCCACGGCGGCAGTCCGATTATGTGGAAAACCGGCCACTCGCTGATCAAGGGCAAGATGAAAGAGGTTGATGCTGCCCTGGCCGGTGAAATGAGCGGCCATTTCTTCTTCAAGGTTATCTTCCTAACGGATCTCCTGTCGAGATGGTACTTAACCCACTTGGTGTTCCTTCTAGGATGAACGTGGGGCAGGTGCTTGAGACTCATCTTGGATGGGCAGGTAAAGAATTAGGCCAAAAACTAAACGAAATAATGGAGAGAGAATTTAGCCCTAAAGCTCTTCGTGCAAAATTGAAAGACATTCTGTCGCGAGAGATGGCGAAGGCTTAACAATGAACCCGGAAATAGATTCGACTGCAGATGAACAACTAGACCGGCTGCTCAAAGCCGTTGATGTCGTAGGTGAGCTCGAAAATGAAAATGACCAGTATAAAAACTGCTACTATCCAGTGAGTGGGTTATTCCATGGTTATTTTAAAAGAGAAACTCCAGAAAGCGAAATCGTCTATCTTTTAGTGGTTTTTGCAGGGCAAATGCAAGAGTGGTCGATTGTAGAAGAACTCTTGAAGCATCCTAAGCTCTCCGCAGACGGGCAGATTGCAGCTCAACTTGAAACCGCCAATGCTTTTGGAGATAATGCCCAAGAAGTAAAAATGAAAGAGCATATTAATAGGGCGGTTTTACGGAAAGTGTGGACCTCAGCCCGGATTGATGAATATGACATTACATTTTGGAAACCTCCGCAGAACTCTTGCCTGGGGCCAAAAAGGATGGTTTTTGCTTGTCCACGAGCCAGATCCTATGGTGCGCGAAGTGAAGTGGAGTTATATAGCCTATGTCAGAGAGGAGTGTCTGTAGTTGTGCAGCCAAGCTTTCGTTTCATCAAACCATGTTTCTGCTTTCGAGTGGAAAGCTCAGTTCTAACAGGCAAGCAGGCAGGCACCACTTTCAAATTGTGCGCTGATAGTATGAGTTGATATCTATCCAAGCTGAAGTTTTATATAAAGATGTTGGCATTAAGTGGAATGATACTTTAATAGATGATAATAACTGGGACAATGGCAATACATAAAGGGGAACATTGACATTTTTCCAATTTATCTTTGAAAACCACTTGGGAGAGTTTTGACACACAGATCTTGCCATAGAGCAAGATAGTTGGCATGTGATTGGTGATTGATCATTGTTGACTTTAGAGTCATCCTCATGAACAATTGATGAAAGATTAGAATCTGACACGAGATACAGCCAAGTTGCAATTTTAAGCCAATATTTCTCTGAATTCCTTGGATATTTCCCAGTCCTGGAGAAATTTCCCTGTATACGTGATGTGTCTACAATTGTTGTACCAGCCTCAGAAATTCAAGAAGGCTGGTCTTGTCCCAGACTCCTCCCCCTTCCTTCTTCCAGACCCTTTGTGTGTTTTGATGTTTATATGTTTTGATAATTTTGCAGATTTCCCCCCCCCCCCCCCGGAAGCTTTGTGGCCTTCTGGCCAGACAGCAACTTATCCCTCTTTGGGCCGACCTGATGCGTGGCGTAGAGAAGCAGGTGATGCTCCGGCAGCTCGATCATCACTGGAAAGAACACCTTGCCGGTATGGACCATCTGCGGCAGGGGATTGGCCTCAGATCCTACGCGCAGAAGAATCCCAAGCAGGAATACAAACGAGAAGCCTTTGAAATGTTCGTTAACATGTTGGATGAAATGAAAAGGGAAGTCGTTGGCTTTTTGTTTATGGTCCAGGTTAGGAACAGTGAAGATGTGGAGGCTGCAGAGCATCGTCAACCACAGCAACAAAAGAAGGGTTCAGCGTTAGAATGGGGTAAATCCAGAAAAAAAGTTTTTAAGACTGAGGCCCCCAAGAGTAAGAGACTGAAAATGAATCTTCAATATTGTTAATACTTTATAAAACCGGTACTATACAAGAATGATTTCTAAACATACCCAGACATTATAGACCCGCTGAGAACCCGTACTTACTCACCGCCACTGGTACGGGGTTTCTTAATTGCCAATTAAAAAAAAAATTTGATTACAAGAAAATTTTGGAACCCGAGGATTACACCATTGAAAAATTTACTGATGAATAGCTAATAATTTACTGATTTCAGTTTTAAGGCTATAGTAAAAATTTATAAAGGATATGTGAAGATCCATTAGATGCAAATTCATTATATACAGAACCACTATGTGTATATTCAGTACCATCCATTTGCCGAAATTCTGTTTTGTTTGAATTTTTGTTTCAGTTATTCCAGTTTTTAAATTGTAACCTTATTCAGTTTTCGAGACTTCCACATAAAAGGATCACGACTTCTAAATAAACCACAGGGAATCAGCCTCAATGGTTTTAATAAAATCAGTGAGAAGCAGAGCTAGCATAAATCTTTTTCAGGACTGTATAAAAATGATGTCATTTTCACTTGTTGTTAGATATTGTTCTTAATCCATCCATCCTAGGGCAGAACTAGGGTAGATAGCCATAGAACTAAGGGATGATTGAGATTTTTGGTTTGACTCATAACGAATAATGTCAACTGGACTTGTATGCAAAAGGAGGGGGGTTGAATTTGCTTGGACTCACAGACGAACAAGTGACCTAAGCCTAATAGGCTTGCCCGCTGAAAGTCTCAGGTGGACTAACCTCTTAACCACTCACCTAATTAAAAGGACATGGGAAATGTATAATATAACCTATATAATTACACCGTAAGGGGCAGCATAGAGGAATAGCAGTAAAGCATATTAACCATAATTATTCTTTATAATCTGAAGTAACAAATGTATTCTCAGCATGTTTCCTTCTCACCAAGCCTAATTCTACCCAGGGGTGTAATTTTGTCAAAACCCTGGGGGAAGGGGGTAAATTTTGAGCCAATTTTCCCAAAGCAAGAGAAAATAACAGAGAAAACTAAAAAATGGGGGAAGATTAGAAGCCTTGTTGAATTGTCAAACTATGGTCGCAGACCTAACTGGGCTGCCCCTGGCCAACGCCTCCTTATTAGACGAAGCAACTGCGGCGGCTGAAGCCATGACAATGTGTCAAGCGATTTCTAAATCGAGCCAATCGGCCTTTTTCGTTTCTGAGAATTGTCACCCTCAGACTATTGCCGTTATTGAGACCCGAGCCAAACCGCTCGGCATAGACATTCATATTGGTAACCCTGAACAGATTCATTGGCAGGAAACACCCTACTTTGGCATCTCGCCCCGCCCGATTCCTCCCAACCCACTTACTGACCCATAACACCCCGGGGGAGGCCCAAAGGGCCGGTGGCAGAGCCCCCAAGCCCCGTTCGACCGATCACACGTCCTTCATCAGCCGAAGCGCATCATAGATCGCGGCGTGGGTATTGCGCGCCGAGACGGCGTCGCCGATGCGGAACAGCTGGAAGCGGCCCTCCGGGTTGGTGGCAACAGCCTGAGGACGGCCCGCGATCAGCGATTCCTGGTCCACCTCGCCCCGGTTCGATGACAGCTCCTTCCGCTGATGTTGTTTACGTTCTTGCAGTGCAGGGCAGCCAGGCGAACCAAGCTTCGTCCAATCCGCCTCCAGGTTTTGCGACTTTTTCCCACCTTCCCACCCTCTCCCGACTCACCCTGCGCTCTAGACCGCGAACTTCCTGGATGGATCAAGCGCAAGTGAGTCCAGCGAATCGGGTACCGACACGTGCCGGCGTCTCTCACGCACTTCTCGGGATCAGATCTGGCGGGAGAGCCGCGTCGAGGATTGTCAGCGTTCAGCGGAAAAAGAAGGCATCGAAAGGGGCAGTTTTTGGCTTGCAGTCCGAAATCAGTGATATCGAAGAAATCGTACAATATCAGGCTGGAAGACACATTAGCAGTAATGAAGCTGTTTGGCGAATTCTTTGATTTCCGATACATGAACGATGTCCAGCTATTGTTCATTTTGCGGTACATGTACAGAATGGACAACGTATTTATTTTTTGGAATCCAACGTGCGACGAAGAGCCCTGAATCCACCGGATACAACGTTAACTGCTTTCTTTTCGTTATTTCAAATTGATTCTTTTGCAAAAAAACTGCTATATCTTTTCAGATCTATCCTCTGTTAAATAAAATCTTATTCAGTATTTCCGGTACGTTAAATTTCTTCTTTTTCTCCTTCCATGGTGCCACAACAGGAAGATTCTGTCGTAGTAGTAAGTAGTAAGCCTTCGGATCTTGCAATAAAAAACTAAAATTGCTCCTTTCCATTGTCTTGAAAGTATGTATTTTTCATAGTTAGTGATTTCCTTCTTTCTTTTTTTTTATATATTTTACTCCGCTATTTACATTTTTTTTATTAGAGGGTTATAAATAAGGTCTGGACCTCTCCCCTTAACCTCCCTCAAGAGAGTGGATCCAGTCCAGTTACGTCAATCACGTATCTACGACATTTGCTTATTCTACCCAACAAGTTTTATCCCGATTTCTCCACTCTAAGTGTTTTCCAAGATTTCTGGTTTTTCCCTCCACCCCCCCCCCCCCAATGTCAACAGATCTGGTCGGGGTTTAAAACAAGAGCTCTGATACATGAGTTCCTTCTAAATATCAAATTTAAAAAATACCTCACGAACGGTCACCGATTGTTAAGTTAAAAATACCCAACACTCACATCTTGACCTACCGTAATCGCTCCACTGTTAATGCGAGTGATTAATCCGCTATCAAGATGAATGCGGTAATCAATAGCTTCTGTATACGTTGTATCACCACTTGTATTTTTAACAACAACCTGTCTGACGCTACTATGTGTTAATTGAAGTTGATCGTTTTCATCAAAAAACTCGCTCTCACCCGTGATGCTGGATTGATGACTCTCCTTATCAGGGTCTGCCACATTAATCACAACGACCATTGCGCCGGTTTGATCAAAAATCGCATCTCCTGATTCTTCCCAAGTAGAATACGTTATAATTCTGCAATGTCATAAAATTATTTCGACAAATAAAAACTGTCTCTTACTTCTCTATCTTTATTCCTGAAAAACTCAAAGAGCATAGTGGTTTGATTGTAGATTGTAACCCTTCCGTATCCAAATTCAATAAATCTGTTTACAGACCACTCTTTGTGCATCCAAGGCAAGTACTCGGGAAATCCTCCAGCGGTGCCAACGACAACATGCGTTACGCCGTCTTCAACGCATTTATTACGATAAACTTTGCACCCAAATAGACCGTCCATTCCGGATCCACCCCAGAGCTTATCAAGTCCAGGACCACCGTAGAGCGAGTCGTCACCGTTTTCGCCACGTAATACGTCAGGACCATTCCCTCCGTGAAGCATGTCGTTTCCATTGGTCCCCTTCAGGATGTCGGCTCCATCATCGCCCCAGATCTGGTCTGCACCTGCACTTCCAACCAGAAAGTCATTCCCGAGGCCGCCGAAAATTCGGGCGTTTCCATCGAATCCAACAATCTTGTCGTTTCCATGATCTCCGTGCCCGGTAATTCCACGTTTTCGTAGATTTGAGCTTTAAACTTCTACAATAAGGCTCTCTGATACGCTAAATCTGATGGTGTGACTTTTGTTAAGATTGTATGAGTTTTAGGGGGTGTTTCCCCCTATTTTCTAATATTAGGCAAATTTTCTCAGGCTCCTAACTTTTGATGGGTATAATTGATGTTGATGGAACTTATATATTTAAAATCAACATTAAAATGCAATTCTTTTGATGTAACTATTGGTATCAAAATTCCATTTTGTAGAGCTCCGGTTACTATTGAGCCTGAACGATAGGGAGAAAAGTAAGAAAAAAGAGTTTGGTGCCTAACAAAAGACTCCCTTTACGACGCCCCCCCCCTTACACACACACAAAGATTACATTTCAAGTTTCATCTGATCCATTGTGACTCAAAACTGGGTCTGCTTAGCAACTGCGTATAAATTCTGGCAGCTTCTAATGAAACCTGACTACGGTATCCAATGCCTGTAACGAAAATTGGTCGCTTGCCTTCAGGCTTCAGGCATAAAAAAGCTTACTCTTTTGTGATGATCTCAAACCCACAAGGAATTAAATTATTTACTATTTAATTGTTTTAATCACTAATTTATTCAATAATATTTTAGGTACTGCATTGGGTAGCTTTCTTGGAGGAATTTTATATAATAAATATGGAGGACAAATGACATATTTTATCTTTGGTATTTCGGCCCTTATTGGTAGCATTCTCCACTGTGTTACAAATTTGCTTATATCAAGAATGTGTCCAATGAAGCCCTGAACAGGATTAGGTAAGACTTTCAATTGTATTTTTTCCTTCCTAATTGATAGTTTGGTAAATTTATGACGTTGGAGAAAACCTATCCCGAAGTCGAAGAGCGCAAACGCAAATGGTTCGGGAAAAAAGGTGCCATTGCGCGTGTTCAGGAGCCAGAGCTCCAAGAGATTATAGCCAGCTTCTCATCGAAGTAAGGCCGCGTTCAAGGCATGTCGGAGAGACAACTCGGGTCACCGTGGAGGAACCGGACGTCAATCGGGCGCAACCGTGCGGAATTTCGGCAACGGGGACGACCAGGGAAGGGATTGATTTGTGACTGACGCCACCCGGGGTGAGGCTCGGCCGACCCTGTGCGCTCCATTGATGTGCTGTTGATTGACGTTATGCAATGCCTTCAAGGTAAATCGGTCACCGAATTTGGACAGGCGTTGAATGCGCTTCTCACAGGCGCGAAACAGGTTGTTGTGGCGGGCGATGCGCCGCCAAGCGAACTGGAAATGCTCGATGAGCGCCTTCGCTCACGCCTTTCAGGCGGTCTTGTGGTGCCCATTCGTCCGCTTGATGAGCAGCTGCGCCGCGCCATTGTTGAAAAGCGGGCCGAGCAAGCCATTGCCAAATATCCCGGCCTTCATAACAAACTTCTATATTTGTATATTTTTATTATGTATATGAGGGGAATTCCCCCTGCATCAAAACCTTGCTTGTTACACTAAAACTTGAGTTTTTTCTCATTTTTTTTAATAATGCAAGAAAATCCTGTGCCCCTGTGATGGAAATTCTCTTCCCTCATAATAAAATCCTCCATGGAAAGATCCACACACAATAGAATCCTCTTATATGCTGAATCTGATGGTGTGATTTTTGTTAAGATTCTATGACTTTTAGGGGGTAGATCCCCCTATTTTTTAAAATACCCTGGAAAATATCCCAGTGGAAAATATCCCCTAGAGTATACTCTCCCGTAGAAAATACATTCCCTCTCAAAAATAATTATTCCCAAAAATTTTTTCTCCTCTGAAAATCTCTCTAGACAGCCCCCGCCCCCTGAAGAAAACTCCCCTCGAAAAGTGTCCGTATGTTTCCCAATACCAAAAACTATCTGCAAGCAATGAACATACTACATAACTTGAAAAGGCGCTGAAACTTTTACAATGGGGTTCTCTTACAATGGGAAAGTACCTCAAAGGTTACATTAGTATATGTCAACCAAACTGAAAATCCACGTTTTTTTTTGTTTTGTCTTTCTCAGTAAAGTGCAAATTACGCTCTTGTATTGACAAGGCACAGGGGTTATCGGCCCTACTCATTTTAATCTTTGCTCGTTTTGAGTTTGACTTGGCTATTTATTGAAGTTTCTGTCCGTCTTGAGTTTCATTAATTTATTGATAGCTATTTGTGGTAGTTTTACGCTTGGAAGATTATTTGGCTTTATTTCTGCTCATTCTTGGCTCAATAGAGCTCTTTACTTCTCTTTGTTTGATTCCATGGTCTCTAATTTCCTTTCCTCTTCTCCTTAAGACAAAGTCTGTCAAAATTATCCATAGCAAGGGGGATAGAACACAACCCTGCTTAACTCGTGATTTAATACAAAACCAGCTGCTATCCTCATTTCCTACCATAGCCACAGCAATAGTGTGCTCGGAAATAGAAATATAACTTTAATGTATTTGTGTCGAATACCATATAAGGATAAAACCTTTGCTGGAGCTTTTCTAACAACTGAATCCAACATTTGTTCATAATTTATAAGACTGAGGGACAAAGTTTGTCCTGAAAGTTTGCAATCGTTGACCCACTCATTGTCGGCAAATCGCCCGTTGTCGGCATGGTAGTGTTCCACCTTGATGCCATGGCTTCTGCAAAAATGTTCAAAGGCACGCTTCGCATCAAGCGTCTCTTTGCCTGAGGTAGATTGCTGCAAGTGTACAAATGACAATCGACTGAAGTGATCCACAAAGACAGTTGCGCAAGTGTAGCGTGATAGGGTGAGCATCCCCTTCATCTGTGCTATGAAACCGGGAGTGTGGGACTCTAGCTATAGAATCTTAGAATTATATATTAAAGTATCTTAGGTCTGTCTGCAAAAGAAAGGCATGGGCTTCATATGAAAGAGGCTTTAAAAATCAAATCAAGTTCAACATAAAGAGGGGGGGGGGAGGGATTATACAGCATTTAAATGACTAATATTTGATTTTTCGGCCCAATCATTGTTTGTTTGTATTAGTGTTTTTGAATTGTGTTTCTTATTGCTTTAATCGTTTTGTTCAAAAATTTACATTGAATCTTATAATTTTATTTTCATTTTGTTTTCTTTTTTGCTTGTTCCGTGGTGACGGTTGGGGGGGAAGGTTTTTGCGGGTTGAAGTTTCTCTTTGGGGGGGTTGTGAGTTGGTTGTTGTGGTTGTGAGGCTGGGTCTGTTCATAGAACCTATCGTATGTTAATTATGTTGATGGAACTTGGTGCGCACTGATCGTTGTTCGTGAAAATTGTTGCACGTTCAATTTTCTCTCAACTGATTTGTTAATGGAACTTGTTGTGTGCTGATTTTTCGTTCTTGGAGAAGGGACTATAATTAGTACGTTGATGCTATCTTTGTACGAGCACAAATCAAATAGACAGACAAACAAACTAGAACACTTTAAAGAATCGACATATACTATTTCTCCCACATAACTTTTCAACAATGGAGTTATTAACGGACAATCTGCCGCTCCCTCACCCTTCTACCTTGTCAGTCTTAATCAGTCGCTAGCCTGTCATACACTCAGATTCGAAATCTTAGCAAAGTTCTTATAGTTATAGTATATTTACATTTTAGATATCTAATATTTTTCTTATTTATATTAAATTATATTTTTATATTATATTTTTTTTTTTATCTGCAATTCAGAATGACAGAAGAGGATTATCTTATGGAGCTATAACATGGGGACCTGGCATTTGTCTCCTTTTTTTAAGGAAAAAGGAGATATACGCCATAAAATCGAATGATTTTGAATTCGCTCGAAATACTTAAATTTGATTTTTACCACTAAAAAGAGCAGAAAAAGTTGGTTTTGAATATCTTCCCTCTATCCCCAATAGCGCCAACAAACTTTTTTCTGTTTTTTGGCTCTTATGAAAAATTACAAAAATTGCATTAATCGCAGTTTTAATTATCACATCATCTTGGCCCTTGCCTCGCGGGTCTGGCGGTCGTCACGTTCCTTCGCCGTCTCGGCCAGCCCGTTGGCGCGGAGCGCCTTGTTGGCGGGGCCGTGGACGTTCGCGAGGTGCGCGGTTGCGACACGCGGCCCTGCGACCTGCAGCATGTAGGGGAACACGTCAGCCTTGGCGTGACCGATCGCGACACCGAGGAACGATCCGCTCGTGCTGCCCATCATCGACTTTCCCACGTCCATGGTTGGTGCATTGGCGACGGCTTCGACGTTGACGTTGCCGCATCTGGGGGGGGGGGGGCGCTGAAGGGAGAGGAAAAATGAGAAAAATTGAGGTATTTTTAACTTACGGATGGGTGATCGGATCTTAATGAATTTATATAATAAGCTTTAGTGTAAAGAGTATGCCTACCTGTAGTATATCATATATAGCCAAACAACCGGGGTCTTAAAGTAGACACTGGGGGCATTAGGTGGATGACCTCTCGATTTTTCTACTATGAAAAGCGGATAATCAAATAGGGCAATACTGCTTTTAAAAGACCTTGAAGGAACATTTTCGGTCGGACATACATTTTTACGACAATTGAGGTTTCATAACCCCCATTCTTATCTGGTTATGCATAGACTTGAACTTCGTTTACACCGCAAAACATAGATCTACGACCGAAAAAAACAATCAATTTTTTTTCTATGACTTGTCCAGTCTAGTTCTTTAAGAATTATTATTAGAAATCAACAACTGAAAGCTACTTAATATTTTGAGAGTCGTAATTCTAAAATAACACATTGCTAGAAAGACGAATCAGACAGTGGTCTTTTATATTGTTTTTATTATTTTTTACGTTTTGAAGCACAATAGGACAGTTGCATAACTGTGGGGAGTTTACACCCCAATATATCCTTAGAGACTCAGTCACTGCACCGCTCTACAATGCTGATCAATATGGCTGTCTCAAAATTTTGATTAGATTTGTTTGGAAAATGTATGGGCCTGTGACGAGGCCTGCTTATCCTCCAATCACTTTCGACTCTTAAAAAGACACCGGATTTTTTATTTCCATTCAAATTAGCTCCTTTAAAAGTTTCAATGATAGTTCTAGCTATTATAGAGTGATGCTGCCTAAGCATTCCGATCGCGGCCGGTACGGCCAAGGTTCGAAAATGGAGAGGGATCCGGCCGGTGGTCAGATCATGTGTTCGATGAGCCCTCCTTATAGTTGAGCTCGCATGCACTTTTCCTAAATGAATGCAACAAAACTGTGTATCTAAATTAGCCCAAAAGTCAGTAGCATGTGACAACTGGAGAACTTTTTCCAAATAGTCACTGCCTGCTTATTCCATTCAATTTGTTTTTATCCGTAGTCTAAGATAAAGAATCAAGACGAAGACTTCCATACATACATCGTTATCTGAAGAGACCTATAATTTTAGCCTGAGTAGGCTAACTCTAGTTTTCTAAGTTAGGTCTCCGAACGGGGTTGCAAATTTTGGCGTATTATTGAACGTTATTTAGAATCTGGAACTATGACAGTTTCCTTGTTCAATGTGTTTAAATTGAAAACCCTTAAACGAACGGTCATTTTAATAGCATGTGAATTATTGATCAAAAGACACGTTGCAACCACAGTTGCCAACTGGAAACAGTTCAAGTCGAAAGGCAGGATTACCTTACCACCTCTAGGGATAAATGCAGCATTTACCTTCTAACGTCCCAATTCCTTTCTTGCTTGTCTTCTGTCTCGAATTTTCTGGTTGCAATTTGAAACTACTTTAAGTTTGCCATCAAATATAAAGTAAGTACATCAAAAGCTTTGAGCATAGATGGTTGTGTCTTAAGTATTTTGTATATTGTGAAGGTAGCACATTCCGCACCACTATCTATCATAAATTTTACACACATGTTCGTTCAACTAATCTAATGTAAACAGTCATATAGCTTTTGACCACGCAGTCTATTGAGTCTATATTGCTGGGCTTCGCCGTTTCCTTATCTGGAAGGACAAGATGCCCGAAGCCCCCGAGACGATCAGCGAACAGAAGTGTTTTGGCGGCATCGCCGGTTTCTACCGCCATCCGTCATCTGTCTGTGGAACGGACATGCGGTTTGCCGTCTACCAGCCGCCGCAGGCCCGCGAGCGGCGCGTGCCGGTGGTGTTTTATCTGGCCGGCCTCACCTGCACAGAAGAAACCTTCATGATCAAGGTCGGCGCGCAGCGCCTTGCAGCCGAATACGGGCTCATGCTGGTGTTAACATTGCTGTTTACCGTCAGGGGAAATTTCTTTATCTTATAGTTTAATTACTAAGAGAACAATCATAACGAGAGTTCTGAAATGCATGACACTCTTAGGCTATTTTCATTGGTGTGTCATCTTTGATTTGTATTTTTTTTTTTTACGCTCTTTAGTCTTCAGTCTAATAATCTTAGTGCTCTTTGATCTTTTTTCTTTCAAAATGTGTTTGTTTTGCAATGATGAGTGTCATTTTTATCTGTAAACTGGATATAGTCAAATTCCAGACTATATTTGTTCTAGCATAAGTTATAGCCCCTGCCCTGGGGGGCTGTGGGTGGTTGGGGGGTGTGTTGACACTCCAAAAGACATCATTACTTGACCTTCCATTTATGGTGAATAAAATGGCTATCTCAAAATTTTGATAGGATGTATTTGGAAATAAACATAGGCGTAGGGGGGGGGGGGTTGGTGGGAGGTTATCTATCCTCCAATTACTATTGAATCATAAAAAAGGATCTAGAACTTGTTTATTTCCAATCGAATGAATTCCTTTCGAAGTTTCTACCACAACTCCTACCTATCTATTTCTGTTTTGACAGCGAGACTTGATTGCGAACTGCTCTCGTTAAACAAGAATAAAAACTGTAGGATTAGAATCGTGGCAGTTGGTACTCTTTAAACAGAGGACAACAATCCCCCATCTCAAAAACTTCCACCTTTTCTAAATATTAAAATACGTCCATATTGTGCTTAAAGTCATTTTTAAACGTAACACGTAAAAATCACTTGTTTTTGTGATGAGTGTTAATATGTTGTGCGCTAGAGCCATAGATACTATTTTTGATTTCAGTTGCTACCATGATTCCCATGCATTTCAAAGAACTATCCAGAATTTATGCTTCTGAGAATGGAGGAAGAAATTACTTTCGAACGGAATCAAAGGGGCTGCTACTTTCAAAAACCGTGTAGCGTACCTCAGGAGGCACGAACTCTTGCAATTTGAAGTGGGTGTTGGGGGAAGTGTGACTTAATCGAGGTGAAGAAAAACGATCAGTGACATAAATTCACGAAAATGTAGAGCACAAAGACATTTTTAAAGTTTTCATGAAGAAAGCACAAAAAGGTTATTTTCAAAATCTTTTTGTTAATGAGTCAAAATCCAGTAATAATGTGTAATGTAGACCATATCTACCCTCCCTTAATATTGCAACCACACAATAGTTTTTAATGGTTTATGTATTATACTAGCTGCAACAAAGGCCATAAATATGACACCAGTAAATGTTCTAAATAATTTTCTACCTAGCCCTACCTTGGAAAATATTATAGTTTATTCAGATTCAATGTCAAGTCATGAGTTCCTCCATTTGGCCTAACAATGTAAGGAAGACATAAATACTATTTGTTATCTAACATTTACGGGATTCAATCCAGGTCTAAAAAAAAGTCAATACGCCTAGGCCAATTTCGCTTTCTTGTTTGAAATCAATACACGCGGGAGAGAAAGTTCCCAAAAATTCTCAATTTATTCTGTTAAGTTAAGTTTGTATAGCAAATTCTTTCCTTGCTTATTCTTATAAATGAGATATTATATGTATAAAACTAAGTGTATATCTGTTCGTCCCTTTTATGTAGCATTGTTTTTAGCAACAGAGCCAATGCCTGTCTTAAAAAAAAGAAAAGTCCTGTTTGTCAGATGGGGTGGGGAGAGGGTTAATTCTGAAGAATTTGAAAACATGAGGTATTTTTAACTTACGAATGAGTGATCAGATCTTAATGAAATTTGATATTTAAGAACCTCGTAACTCAGATCTCTTATTTTAAATCCCGACCGGATCCAGTGTCATTGGGGGGAGTGGGGGGGCGGAAATTTTGAAAAACGCTTAGAGTGGAGACATTAGGATGAAACTTGGTGGGAAGAATGTGCACAAGTTCTAGATACGTGATTGACATAATCGGTCTGAATCCGCTCTCTTTGGAGGATAGCCATTTTGTTCAAAATAGTTCGAAATTCAATAAACCATAACTTAAGGATTGAAAAATCCCACATTTCCCCAGGGCAAGAGTTGTAAGTTATGCAAGTTGCCCATTGTTAATATATAAGGTTTTTCAGGAAGGGGTGGTCATATTAGCTTTGGAATGGGCTCATTCGACTTGAAATTGAAACTTCTAGCCCATTTTGAAAGAGTCAAAAGTGATCAAATGGCAAATAGCTCCCTTCCATGCCCTCTTTTCCCCAAAGAAATCCAGTCAAGATTTTGAGGGCACCATCCTCCCATTTCACTTCCTTGCTGAAGGGTCATGAAGTGGAGATCGGCACCGCTGGTTTGAACCTTGAAGGTCTAGCACCGTCATACATACTTTTTTCTTACTTACTCTCCGTACCCCCACATACTCGGATTTTAACATATTTCGACGTTTAAAATTTAGTAGGGGTCTTTAGATAGTTCTCAGGTGAAAAGGAGGAATAATTTTTTTTACACTCTATCTTTTTGATGGGTGGGAGTTGTGTGGCCAGCCCCCTTTGAAGGTTAATACCGTCTCGGCAAATAAATATGTTTTTCCAAAAAATGAATGCAATTGAGATTGAATTGTGCAATTTGAACGATTGATACTATATCCAACAAAATGTGAATAATATCTAAAGAAGGATTGCATCGATACTCGTTTGTGAGTTTATGTGCACAATGACTTCAAATTTGTTGTGTCCTAAAACCCATGCCTTTAAGTCATTTTATTCCGTTTCTTGAATTACTAGATATGCAGGGGACTGTTAACCACCATAGATTCACTTTATTTGGCAGAAAATCCATTTTAGGCCCATGGAATCCGTTGGTTTGCTCGTTAATCGGATCTAATACCACGCCGAACCCGTCGTTATCAAAAAAATTATCTCTTTTGAGGTTCTGAATGACGCCAGGCCCGCTCTTGTGAAAAGCCTTGGCGAGGATATAAATAAACTGTTCGTTATAAAGAATTTTTACTTCCGTCTCTGATTGCGCCAGCCCTTCGTCTGAAGGACGATGATTATAAAAACGATCTGCTACGTCCGAACTTGACCAAGCCGGTTCCTCGAGGCCGTCGATTTTAATAGAAGTATCAATTTAAAGAAGGCAAATAATTACGTATTTGTTTTTTTTTCCTGCTGGTATAGATGGGTCTGAATTCTCAGTTTGAATCAGTTGAATGGCATCGATTTTTTTTTCAAAGATTTAATAATAAAATAAAAGTGGAAACTCACACAGCTTTAGTTAATCGAAGAAACGGAGTGCAACTAAATATTACCTCAGAATTGCTCACCTTCCTCAATACCAACCAGTTACAACAAAGAGATATGTTTTTGTATAGGGATTAAAATTTTTACAGGACAATTCTCTAACTTAAGGCTGGTTTTCTATTCCTCCCATACTTTTTTTCTTGTCCTTTTTTAGTTCCTGATAAGGGTTAATTTAATGAGTAAGTTAAGAGACCTTGGAGGGAGCCTACTGGATGTGTATGGATTAATTGATGGTGATATACAACGGGATTATCACGTAGGTGAGAATATTAGATGTGAAGATACTCGGTAAGGTTTTACGTGTGCAACAAGTGATAGAAAGAGTATGAGACTCTGTAACATGAGATTTCAGGAGATATACACATCATATGACTTCCATGGTGAAGTATGTGGAATCCGTCGCTGTTTTCCCCACTCCCTTCAGGGTGGGGGTTTTTGGTCTGGGGTTCATCCGGCCTGGAATCACAAGAGCTGTTTTTCCCACTCCCTTCAGGTGCCTGCCTGCCTGTCGTGGGAAAAACATCGACGGATTCCAGGGTCGAATTGGCCTCAAACCAAAATTTTCGAATTTGGAATCTTCCAACTCGAGTGGATACAAGGACCCTGGACGCAGCGCCAGGAACGCCCATGCCGCAACACGTGAGAGTTTGAGGACTTCGTCCTGGAAGGTCGTTGGTTTTAGTGTGACTCAAGCCCAAACAAGTGAGCCCGTTGATACCCACGCATTGAGCGTTGCGGCTTATCACGGAAAGGGGGATTTCGGCTTTGATTTCGACACTCAGATCTCATATCTACCCATACGCTATGAATTCAATAGCGGTAACTGGGGTTTCCAGTTACTGGCACCTATGCTGGAAGTTGATGGCCCGGGCTCAGTCCTCGTCAATTTAGGGGGTGTCAATCGGGTTTTTGCAGGTATGGAGCCACGCAAAGAATCTGGCCTTGGTGCCGTCCTATGTCCCCAATGGGGTGGTGCAGGATGCCTGGCACCCGACGACTGTTGGCGCCGACTGGGAAATGACTCCATCGTTGGAACCCTTGGCGCCGTTCCGAAATCAGCTGAATGTCTTCACGGGGCTTGACCGTGAGTTTCGCGGCGGCACTGGAGTTCATGCTCAGGCGGGTTGCCGTTGGCTCACCAGCTCACCTCCAACGGAGGCGCTGGACGGCGGATTCCCTGTCAACACGTCGCTGGACCAGTTGATCTCGCGAAGAATTGGCAAGGATACGCTGCGGGGGAACAGGAATGAAATGTATTTTTTCCAGTGTTCACAAAAGAGAGTATACTACGGTTTGTTTTCTTGGAGCAAAAGGGGAGTCTGGTGCTTTAAAAATTATATTTTGATTCCAAATTTTTTGCTCGATTTTTTTTTTGATTCCAAAGTTTTTGATGCCAAATTTTGCCCTGCTCGAGATTCCTGTGAACTAATTTTAGGTGAGAGCCACCTCCTCCTTACCTGTAACATTTCAAAAAAGGGATAAAAAACAATTTCGGTATCAACTGTTCCAATTTCTATGATATCAATTAAATTGTCAATTAAATAACCTGATAACAATAACAAGATGAAATAGGTTTACACTTTTCCAGAAAATACGAAACAAAAGGTTATGGAATAGTCAAATTACATTCCGATTACTATGAATAGAAAATATAAAACAACAAATACTACAACAGATGGACTTCCATTGAATCTGGGGTAAAATTTACAAACAATAAAACTAGTTTTCTCAGCTGAAAGTAAGGAGCGATACTAAAACTTAAATGAACAATAATTATTCCGTATATGTAAGGGGCTAAAACAGAATTTAAAATTAGAATATATGGGACGCACATTACTCTTTAAGAATAAAACGTTATTTTGTTGACTATGATTCTGTTCTTTTCTTCTTTTTTTTTTAACACCAAAGATTTGAAATCGAAAAACTAAAGAAAAAATAATTTGAAAAATTCCTAAGGACTTAAATCTTTGAATTTAGCATAGAATTTAGTAAGAACAATTTACATAAGTTTTTTTTATCCAAAACAATCGGTTTTTGGAACAAGAACAAAAAAAATAAACTATCAGACAGTTCGTGGTCATATCAAAGTTCACAAAAGCTCATATCAAGGTTTACAAAAGCTCATATCAAAGTTCATAAAAGCCAATATCAAAGTTCACAAAAGCTCATACCAAAGTTTACAAAAATAAACTTTCTTTAGTGAAAATTATATTTATTGTTAATTTTTATAATAAATAATAATAATTTGTATAATAACATAAGGGGTTGTTGCCCAAAATAAAACACTGCGTCAATGGACACACCATGACTTTTTATTCTTATAAAAAGTAATATTTTTGGAAATATAACACTGCGTTCTACTTCGCCTGCCAGCGCGTTTCCTTCAGCATCTTGCCGGTATCGATCGTCTCGGTGCGGCCCAATTCCTCCGACTTGTCGGCCAGAAGATCGCCCAGGCGGCGCGGATACTTGCCGCGTTCGGTCGGTGTCATCGACGCCCACAGTCCTTCGCTGAACGCGCGGTGCGCGGCTTTGATGGCGCGGTCGACATCGTTTTCGGTCGCCGCCGGGATCTTCGCCCATACCGCGCCCGTCGACGGGTTGACACTGTCGAACATGCCGCCGTCTTCGGCGTCACAGGGAATTAGAAATTTTTTCAACTTTTTTTTTTACATTTTTAAAATGACATTAAATTTAACTATTTAACTTAGAATTTTTTTCAATTTTTTCATATCCTAAAATGTTATTATAAGATATGATATACTGGATATGGTATACAAAAGTCTGAAGAAGGTGAATTAGGTTTTTACTGAAGTCTGAGAGAGTTGAATAGGATTTTTCCTAAAGTTACATTTATACAAAGTGGTAGTTAATTAAGATTTAGTAGGACAAAGACACTACTGTCAACTCACAAGTGGTAGTACAAAATCATAACAGTCAAATAATGCGGTAACAAGCGTAGAGGGTAGAGTCTGGACATATTTTTACAAATCTTATAAAACGGGAAAAATTTAAAATTTTGGTAAAAAGCAGGATCGTCCTCTTTATTCTTTTAAAAATTAAGTCGCTTTTGTTCCTCTTCCAAGGAGATGTCTGTATTATTTACAAAATCACAGGAACGATTCACAACGCCAATAGAATAAAATATTTTTGTTCTCTTTCTTCTCTCTTTTTCTTATTGAAAAAAAAATCGATTGCTATAAAGGCTCTTTTCCTATGTCAAAAGTTTTAGTTTTCGAGGGTAATAGCTACGTATGTTGAAAAAATGAAGAATAGTATAGAAAGGATAATAAATTTGTGTCAAATGTAAGCAAAATTATTGACGCCGCACCGTCTAGAAAAAACTTGGCTTGCCTACGGCGCTATGTTACTTAAAGCGGTAAAATTTTTACATTTCTTCTTTGAAGTGCAAGTTGGGGACAACCTTTCCCAAGAACCTTTTTCAATTTAAACTACTTCTACTTCCATTGGTAAAGACGAAACAACTACGCGACCAGGTATTGTTATGCGGGTGATATTTCCTTCCCGTACACGTAGCTTTTCTTTATTGCGTCCGAGCTTTAACGAAAGGCCAAGTGCCTCAGCTCTTGCGTGAAGGACACGAAAGTCAAACTCAATCACGTTCCAGCCAATCAATACGTCAGGGTCAATTAGCTGGATCTCAGTCTCAAATTGAGAAAGCAGGTCTATTTCATCTTCACACCAGTTAATTTGATAATCTAGATCTGGAGTAGGCTCTGGGCGCCCTATCATTAACACTTTGCACATCCAAGGTATCACAAACTTTTTTATTTTCATCTATATCTTTTCCTACAACTCTATCTCGGTTTAGCATACTCTCAAAATGTTACGCCCACCTTCTTTTAACTCTTTGCTTATTACTAATGGCCCTGTTCCTATATTCAACTGGGTCAAGTGCGGATTGACTACTCCCTCTCAATTTATTGACATGCCATTACAATATTTTACTATTATACCGTCTAGCTACATCTTCCAAATCCTCGACAATTTTATCCGTGGCCTCCACTTTACACCTCCTTAGACCTAGAAGTTGTATTGGTAAATTTGAAGATATTTCTATTGAGCTGAGCTATGAATTATCTTAAATCTTTTAGCAACTAAGGTTGAAGAACCTGTAGAAGAGACCAGGTAGATAATTAGATGAATAGGTCTATATCACCCAATACCTTGTATGCTCTTTTTGAATATAATAGTTGTTATTCTTGGAAGTTCAATAGCCCTTTATGGACCCTTACAAAATCATACCCTTTTATCTTGTTTTTGGCTACAGAAAAGGGCTAAAATATTGATTGAAAGCTACTATTTGAAATTTTGATCAGTGATGAGGGGAGAGAGCATCTAAAAAGGGCAAGGAGGTTGTTTACCCTTCAACATCTCCTGTATTTTCAACTTAACACCCTTAGCTGTTCCTGAGATATTGCAGATAAATCCTTTTGACAATCAGCCTGCTCATAGTGTGTTTTATTGTATTCAGCGTTTCTCTCCAAAGCTGTGGAGGTTATGCCATAGGCATAGTTATTTGAACTTTTGACTATTTTAAACAAGATGTCCTATTTCAAAATTTTGATAAAGTGTTTTTGTAAGGCCCCAACTCTTTTTTTCTCAAAATAATACGATCAAAATTATGAGAAAGCCATTTAGCCAAAAAAAAAAAAAAATCTGGGGAGAGCCGAAATCCAAACATGCATTGATTCAAAAATGTTCAGAAATTAAATAAAAAACAAGATTTTTTAACTGAAAGTAAGGAGCGACATTAAAACTTAAAACGAGCAGAAATTACTTCGCATATTAAAGGGACTGCTTCCTCATCAACGCCCCGCTCTTTACGCTAAAGTTTTTTACTGTTTTAAAATGAAGAGTTGAGAGCTTAGCCCAGGTAACTATCATTGGAAATTTGAAGCCGTTCAAAAAGTCTTTTGACCCTATTCTGTTCTCAAATTTTGAGGGCACCTTATCTCTAAACCAAAATTTGTCTTTTTATGGCTCTATTTTCTTGGGGTTACCTAAAAGGACTTTTAGATATAAAAGTTTCAACAAAAAACGTTTCTTACATCCAGTTTTTGGGAGCCCGTGCCCCAACCTAATTTTTTGGTTCACAAGAGTTATGTTGTCCCCAGAACTTACGATTGTAAGTTTCAAGCTGTGAGACGGGACAAAACCAAAGTGTTGCTCTCGCAACACGATGATAAAACGTTGAAAGACAACTATTCATCAAATTGGAATTTTGAGTAGTGAATCCAGACTTTGAACTAAAATTGTGAGAAGTCTCAGAAACTCATTTCCATGGGTTTGGAAACGTCATCGCCATGCAAAGGAAATGTAGAGTTTATTTATTAGAGTAGGAAAGATAGGGTACATAGACAGAGAGTGGGGCTCATAATGAATAAGGAAGCTTCTGCATCTTGCTCAGATTGAAAAGGAATTAATGCGAGGGTGATCGCCTGACCGTGACCGAGCATGGCGAGGCCACTCATATCCGCCCGCGCGGCGGGGATTTCGCCACCGGCGACCAGCTTGCCCCCGGACGGCGGCTGAACGCCGCCGATATCGGCCTGCTGGCCGCGATGAACGTGCCCGAGGTCACCGTCGCTCGCCGTCCTCGTGTCGCGATTCTTGCGGGCGGGGACGAGTTGATCCGGCCGGGTCAGACGCCGAAGGACGGCCAGATCATCAGTTCCAACGATCTGGCCATTGCGGCACAGGTGGCCGGAAGAATTGTGTTCTAACTTCATGCTGTCCGAATACTCTACACCCCTCCCCCAAAATATGCTAATATATAGCCCAAATTATATAAGTCCAACACATTCTGTCACTCCTCACTGGTCTTTGTGACTATAAACCGGCTTTCTCAGATCTAGCCTAAGCGTAATTCTTGAGTGTGTTCCGTTTAATCAACAAGTACCAATAAAAGTACTCAAGTTGGCTCCATAGTATTGCCCATCAATCACTTTATATTTGTTAATTATGTGGAAAAAGGGAAATTCTTTTGCCTCATATCTTATATTACTAGTGTCGTAATAGCTCTCTCGTCGCTCTATACAACTCTATCATTTCGTACTGTAATTGCTGTTGTGGCCCAGTTAGGGGTAGGGTTAGAAGAGAGCCTTCCTTGTATCACGTCGTGTATAAGGAAGAAGATATAAGATACACACTGTACGAAGTATCGTAAAAGAAACGGGGACGGGTTTTCTGTTTTCATGGCGGGTAACGTCCTGTACTTCACGGGTCACCCGCCTCAGTGGTGAACTACAGTAATATTATCATTATCCACAGATCAATTTACCAGGGCACTGCTTTTCTTATCTTGTGGACGTGTAGTTATTGTCATTCTTTCAAAAGGCCACCACTTGAAAAGGCACCGTTGTTCTTATATTTGAAAGCGTGGCTATTGAGAGTTTCTTATAAGGATACCACATGTAAGGGCACCGTTTTCCTGATTTAGTGGAAGGGTAGTTATTGGCATTTTTTCACAAGACCGAGACTTAAAAGGGCACCATTGTTCTTATATTTGAAAGCGCGGCTATTGGTAGTTTCTTACAAGGACGCCATTTGATATTTTGCTACTGGCTGATGAAATCCTCGTTTTTCACCTGTTTGATTTTTTTCTTTTCATTTATTATTTCCTTTCTTTTTTTTCCTGCGTCAAATATTATGATAACTTACCCAAGATATAGAAACGAAAATATAAAGAGTAGCATTAAAGACGAGAGCAAGAGCCATCCATGAATAATTTTGTAGCACCTACAATAGTACAGTAAAACGAGGACGACAGTCATAACAACTATGACCTACTTAATTTGTACATGGCCATTTTAAAACCATTAACAGCTAATATAATGTTCACAGAAATCCAAGGTCTTTGCAGCCGTTGAAGCACGGAAACTAATAATATATGTAAACAGAAGAGACACAGAAAATTAGCTAAATCAAGTTCTAGGAGTCAAACAAAATAATCCAAAAGTCTCACTTATATTACGTCAGCCAAATTTATTATATAATATTTATGTTTTATGCTGACTTTCCTGAAATTGTCCTCCCAGTTCTTAGTAATTAAATGTTTCTATGAAATGCCCTTACGTCTTTTTGGGTAATTTCGTTGACGATTTTTGATAAAGCTATGCCTGGTTCCGCCAGAACTATGGTCAAGCGGGGGCAAAGAAGGTAAACGCTTGAGGATGAACAAACCCACCCCGCCGTCGCATATTTCCGGTGAGAAGGAAGCGCTGCTGTCCAACGTGGCGTTGCTCTATTACGGCGAGGGTCTGACCCAGGGCGAGATTGCCAAGCGGATGAAGGTCAGCCGCGCGACCATCGTCAACATGCTGCGCGAAAGCCGCGAGCTGGGGGTGGTGGAGATCCGGGTGGATGGCCAGTATCTGACCGGCTCCAGCCTGGGTTTTAATCGGAAGATTTTGAGAGAAAAGGAGCGAGGGAGCAGGCCTAGTTGCCCTCCAATTTTTCGATAACTTAAAAAGGCAAATATAGTTTATAATTTTTTACGAACGTTTTCATGAGTAAAAAATATACGTAACTTACGAATTAAATTACGTAGCCAACTTCTATATTCGTATGTTTTTATTGCGTATATGAGGGGACTCACCCCTCGTCGATACCTCGCTCTTTACATTAAAGCTTAAATTTTTCCCAACTCCTTAAGAATGACCACTGAATCACAACCAGTTTTTTTTTTTTGCAAAGTATTAATGAACTTTTAAGCTACTAGGCAGTTGGTTGTTTGCAGAATTCAGTGAATGTAATTAGAATGGGACTAAGGCACTCTTGAATCATGGCTCAGCAGGAAACTATCTGAAAAATAGTATAGGCCCTAGAACTTAAGACCTCCCCTCCTGTATTCAGTTTTTAGGCATCCAGCTTGAATTAAACACACAATTTGCATCAGAGGGCTGTTACATTGTGGCACGCTGGCCTCAATCGCTAAGTGTCGTCAGAAGAAACGCTGAAAATAATTAGCTGTAAGTCACTTCATATGATTATTTTCTTACAAATGTGTTGAATTTCCTTTGCAAAGAGTGGAAACTGGTGCTAGCTGCGATAGGAAACGACTACCAGGGCCATCTGGCGTTTGGTGACACTGAGCAATTGTTTAAGTTCTGAAAGGTTAAACTTCATAAGCTCTGTAAGTCACTTCATAAGGTTATTTTCTTGCAAATATGTTGAATTTAAACCAGTTTAAGCTCTGTGAGTCTCTTCATAATGTTATTTTCTTGCAAATGTTTTGCGGGATAGCAAGACTTGAAAAGGTGTTTTACTTGCTTACAAGGCAGAATAAATCTATCAGCAAACAGGGCAGGGCTCGTTTCGGGCAGACTTGGCATGACCAAATATAATGTTTAGCAGTTATTAAGTAAAAATCCCATCAGAAAATACGGCATTTTGGCCTTCAATGCATTGATCCAAGCGAAAAAGAGCAATAGATATGGATGTTTTAGAAGTTGGAGTTTGGAAGTAGCTATAGCTAATACAGTAAAAACCCGCAACTAAGAACCACCTTTTTTAAGTCGGCCTCCATCGTGCCCAGTTCCTTGTTGGCCATGGCGCAGGCCTTTTTCACCACGCCGAGCGCGCGGATGATCGGAACCGGCTGCTTCTCCCAGCCGATGGGGAAGTTCATGATCGAGCGCTGGGTCTGGGCGCCCCAGTACTTGTCAGCGGGAACCTCGAGCGGGCCGAAGCTGTCGGTCTCGGTGCGGGTGTTGGCCATCTGTGCCTCCTGCAAAGCATACCATTGTGTGCCGTTTAGCCGCCTCCCGGTCCGGGGGCAACGGCCAAGCGGCGGGCAATCAGTTTCCAGTTGACGGGACAATTATTAAGTGCAAAAAGTCCCAGACCTGAGTCACATTGACATGCTAGGGACGAGGGATAAAACGAATGGATTGGAAGTGGGGTTTCGTGGACACAAGGTAAGGAGGAGTCGAACTGCGAGGATTTTTTTTACAGAGAGGAAAAGGGGAGATGAGAAGGCAAGAAGGTGCTGGGAACTTTCTGTGAAAAGGGAAGTCGGATTTACTTTGCCAAATGACAGGTGGAGACCCGAACCAGTCAGCAAAATCTTGGGCACATGACAAGCGGCGGGACTTCCACATGGTTTCAGGAGGGGCAGCCCGGACAGGCCCCCCAATGGCGCATGAACCGGCGGCAACGCCGGAACGTGGTGCCTATCTGGTCTTGCTGGTCCTCGGTGCCGTCAATCTTTTCAACCTGATGGACCGCATCCTGTTCTCGGTGATGCTGGAACCGATCAAGCAGGATCTCGGCTTCAGCGACACCCAGATGGGGCTGCTCGGTGGCCTGGCATTCTCGCTCTTTTATGGCGTGTTCGGCCTGTTGATCGGCCGCCTGGCGTTTCAGTCATAGTCACCATCACAAAAAGTCACAATCACTATCTCAAAAAGCTACAGTTGCAGTCATAAGCGTTCGCAGTCGCAAATAGCAATATTCATAGTCACAAGTAGCCGCAATCGTAAGTAATTGCAGGTACAGTAGCAGTGGTAGTAGTAGCGTGACTATATTGCCATTTGGTTAGTCGAACATTAATCCCAAAATGCACTAAAAGTTTCAAAGTAACTCCCTAAGCTGTTTTTGATATATTGCCGATACGCCCTTTTCCTGATAGCACATACTGATAAATGACGACCGAGACACTCAAAGATAAATTACAGACCGGGACACAAATGAGGACCGGGACACAGGGAATATAAATGGGACACTGGGACACAAATGACGACCGGGATACTGGGAATATAAATGACGACCGGGACACAGGGAATGTTCGATTAGCAATCACCATCAACAATGCTCAAGGGCAATCATTAGAATAATCAGGTATAGATCTGAATTCGGATTGTTTTTCCTATGGATAATTTTATGTAGCACTAGCTGTTGGGTGGCGCTTCGCGCCACCCCGCCATCAGGAAGATCAGTGAGGTCCGGGCTTCTTCGTTCCTGCTTTCTAGGACGGTATTCCAGGACCCCGGTCGCAGCTTCAGTGCACGAGAGAAGCCATCGACCCAAGGCTCCCACAGCGTTTCATCGCTGTTGGGATCGATCTCATAGATCGGCTCGATCCACAGACCTGCGGTGAGGCCGGCCGCGACTGTATTATAGTGGGCCATCACGGCCGAAATCGTCTCGTTGGCCGCCGTCAGATCGGGGAAACTGGCACTGCCTGACTCGCCCCAGACATGCGACATTCTAAGTCCATTGGGTTGATACGCCCCCCCTCGAAAAAAAAAACAAAAAAACAAAAACAAATAAACACTCATCCGTGATCTTTCTTCTGGCAAAAAAAAAATACAAAATTCCACATTTTCGCAGAGGAGCTTGAAACCTTTATAGTGGGGTTCTCTGATTCGTTGAATCTGATGGTGTTATTTTCATGAAGATTATATGACTTTTAGGGGGTGTTTTCCCCTTTTTTGAAAATAAAGCAAACATTCTCAGGCTCGTAACTTTTGATGGGTATAACCTATCAACGACTAGCTAATTGGACAAAGGCTTTTTGTGTCTTTAATATTTTATTCTTTCAAATAAATTTCCAACCATTTATTTAGACTAGAAAAAGAGGCACGGGGGGATATTTGAAAAATCACGTTAAATATCTTAGAACCAAAATATACACCTACTCTAGTGTGCCTATTACACGACATTAGGATGACATATTAGTTTTCTAAAACATTAACACCTTTTAATTATTGTAGCCAAGTATCTCTAAAAATTTATAAGAGTTGATATGTCAAACAAATCTAGTGGTGGGAAAAATAAGCAGAAGTCCTACATACGTGATTGATATAACCGGAATGGATCTGCTCTATTCGGGAGAGCTGGGGGGGGGGTTAATTCTGAAAAAATCGAAAAAATGAGGTATTTGTAACTTACGAACAGGTGATCAGATCTTAATGAAATTTGATATTTAGAAGGATCTTGTGCTTGAGAACTCCCATTCTACATCCCGGTGACATTGGGGGGAGTCGGATGGCTGAACCAGAATTCTTGGAAAACGCAAAAATCCAGGTACCTTGCGAACAGGTACACACAAAAAAAAAATCAGACAGACACACCCCAAAATAAAAGAGTTTTCACACAACAGATAGAAACGTTATTTTCTTTTGCATATGGAGACCCAGACCATCATTTGAAAAAAAAAAAAAAAATCACTAAAATAAAAACTGTATAGCCTGAGCTGTGCAGAAACCAAATTGAATAAATATAATTTTATAGTTTTGTTGTTGTTTCTTTTTTTTTTGGCGTCAAGTTAGTGGATCTACTTTGTACTTTTGTTTTTAATAATAATTAAAAATGCGAAAAAAATGACGTCTGTTTTGAGACAGGTGGTTATAGAATTTTCCACAAGTTTCTGCACATCATCTAGGGAAACCTTCAATGTTATAGCCGTCTTGAGCGTTTCCACGTGAGCCCTCACAGTGTCCAATGAAGTCTGCATATCACATCTGAAACCAGCAAACATGTCTTTGCTTAAGTTGGTGAATATTGGCCCAAATAACATATTACTCCATTGTTTTTCATTGTGTGAATCATTGCATCTCTTTGTTAAATTAAAAAAAAAGTTTTTTAACTGAAAGTAAGGAGCCAGATCTGATCACCGTTTGTAAGTTACAAATGCCTCTTTTTTTGGGGGGGGGGGGGCTGCAAGTATTTTTAATGTTTTGTTTTCTGTATTCATGGTTTTTAATCTTTCAGTGTAAGACATCAGTTTTTCTGTCATTTTCTAGCTTGATTTCAGCTGTGCCATTTTTTAAATATGATTTTTGAAAATTGCTTGCCAACTGATACAAGTACCCTGTGCTTTTGGTTTGAGTTACAGCTCTAGGCATATCAAAAACAACATTTTTCACTGAGAATATGAATTTTACCTGAACGGGTGTTTGTTTGTTCCCGTGTCTGTCTTTGTATGTTTTGGTGTCTGAACGGGTGTTTGTATGTGTTTTTTTCTCTCTCTCTCTGTGCCTATGTGTCTGAGCGGGTGTTTGCTTGTCTCCGTGTCTATCTTTATGTGTTTGTGTGTCTGAATCTGTGTATTTGTGTTTTTTCTCTCTCTCTCTCTTTGTATACGTGCGTCTGACTGGCTGTTTGCTTGTCTCTCTCACTTTGCCTGTGTGTCTAAGTGGGTGTTTGCATGTTTCTTTGTCTGTCTCAGGTATTTGATGTAACTTGGAAACTATTTAGTGATGATGGAGGTGTATATTGGAGAAAGTGTTGCAACATTATGTATATATGGGCTTATTTTCTCAGTATATATTTGTTGTAAGTCTTCTAGTTTTACTTCAGCGGTTTTTAGCACAAATTTTTTACTTTTAAACGAAGTGCTAACAGACCACAATAGTTTTTTACTTGTGTGTTAATTTACTTGAAAATAATTTGCATTTAACAAATTGCCCCCCCCCCCAAAAAAAAAAACAAAATATTCTTCCTTTCACAAAATGGTGCCTTACTGTCAAGATCTCCTAGCTGCTACAGGAACATCTATCAACAAGTGAAATAACATCATTTTTATACAATTCTGAAAAAGGCTTATGCCAGCTTTGCCTCTCACTCATAATATCTGTCTTGACTTTTTCTCCAATTAGCCATGGCTCTCAACTTTTTCATCACAGTCCACCAAGTAGATTTTAAAACTAAACTGGCGCTTCATGACATATTGACCCTAGCATTAGAAATTTATTTTATCTGCCATATTGTTAGAAAATAAGTCTCAGGTGATATTTAGTAAATAATAAACCATGGCTGCTATCATTGCAGTATGCATTCCAATGAAGTGGTGTGATGGCAGCAAGTTGAAGCACTTAGTCAAGTTTTTATTGTTGTCTATTCCTCATGTAAAAACCTGAAAAAATTCCATATCTGTGCAAAAGACTTTTTTAGGTATGAAATGCGTTAAGAGTAACGCTAATATTATCCAATAACATCCTCTAAGGCATTACTGAACAAACAAATGAGCATCGAATGTAAGCAAATTACAGTAATCGATTTTTGACCCTTCCGAAAAGAACACGAGGCCCCACCACATCAGGATATCTAAGAATGCAGCGCAACAGTTTCTTTGATTTTTTTTTTTTTTTTTTTAAACCAACGGGACACCGCCAAATCACGATTTCTAACACTTTCTTTGATTTTTTAAAAAACCCACTAGATCTCGCCAAATCAGGTTTTCTTTGTGTGCTATGTAATAGTGAATGTCAAAGTCTGTTAGTCAAGCGAGGAAGTCCCGGTTGTCAAGAAATTGATCGTGCTCCAATATTTACAGGCAAGGGTGACGTATTTATAAAAATATCGTGTCTAAAAGCTCGTGTTTGAAATTTTACCCGGATGTGGTGACATTGGAAAGAGTATGGGGGGGGGGAACCTAAAATCATTGAAAACGCTTAGAGTGGAGGAATCTGGGATGAAAACTGGTGGGAAAAATAAGCAGAAGTCTTAGTAAAATAAGCAGGAATCTGGGATGAAAACTGGTGGGAAAAATAAGCAGAAGTCGTGATTGGCATAATTAGAACGGATTCAATCTAATGGGGGGAAGGTTATTTCTGAAAAATTTGAAAAAACAAATATTTTGAAATTCTTAAATTCTTCTTCGCCTTGAAGCAATTGCATTCATCAGGATCATTGAAGAAAGAGGGGTACATATCCGGGTAGTCAAGGGGCATGGGACTATATAATAGTTTTTTCTCCAAATTATTAGAAACAACTGCCACTCTTTTCTTGACCCTCCTCGCCCCCCGAAAAGATACCTCTGATCAGGATGCATCAGTGCTTTAGGACTTTCCTTCTTGGCTGTCCAGACTGTGTTATGGCTGGACATCAGTTTTATCTGAAAGTACGACTGCATACTCAGCTAAACGTGGAAAGCTTTACAGTTTTTTGTTTCGATTCGCCCAAAATTACAACATTTTCGACATTGTCAAACTTTTTGCTATCGCAAATCCATGTACAAAATCGAGAGTGCGCCAATCCGCATGGAAAACCGCACAGGCTTTCTCATCATGTAGTTGCACCATAAGTCTTAGTTGTAGTCGTGGCTTAGCCAATGTCAATGGCCATTAATGGTACTTAAAATTACATCAAATGTAAATTCTATGCAGGATGCGCTTGCCGTTGCAGTGGCACTGCCTACTAGAAAATATGTATCAGACAGAAAAGCAGAACGTAAGTCCCGAACATAGTGAAGCCTGTCTTGGGTTGTCTTGGGTCGGCATTTGGGTTTCAGTTGTGGTGTGACAACGGTATTGAGGCTCAATTATTTTCGTTGATGGTTACACTTTATGTCTTGGCGGTCTCCCTTTTTGGTCTCTCTTATAAGATAAGAGAATAAAATACGAGAATAAATAAGAGAGAAATAAGAGAATAAAATAAGAAAATAAGATAATATAATCTTATAAAATAAAAGGTATCAAATAAAAGAGAAATTGTAGGAAACCCTGGTGTTCGGGTTGGAAAAGACTAATGATGGAGCCAGGGGAGAAAAAAAATGTTTTCATTTCGATATCCTTAGTAATTTAAGGCTTATTAGAAAAGTAAAAAAAGAAAACCCTTCTGTTTTCTATGCTATCGCTTTACACCGCGAATGAAAGCTATATTTTGGTCATTTATGAATGAATCTTCAGTCATAGAAAGGTCTGCAGTTACTTGTCGAATTAATAGAAAGACTTACGAAACAAGTGCAGGTGATGCTCTGAGATTCATAAAACCATGATATTGAAAATCATAAAATAAACAGTAACAGCCTTAAGTCGATTTCACAAATGTTACTGTTTGTACCCTTTCACAAAATGTTAAATGAATGTTAGGACTCAAGTGACAGGGATTTTATCTCTTGATAACGATAACAATCGACAACATGATCATTCACCATGCCAATGGCCTGCATAAATGCATAACAAATGGTTGAACCAACAAAGTTAAACCCCCTCTTCTTTAAATCCTTGGCAATTTGATCAGACAATTCTGTCCCCCCCTCCAACTCCCCCCAATGTCACCGGATCTGGTCGGGATTTAAAATAAGACCTCTGAGAGACGATATCCTTCTAAATATCAAATTTCATTAAGATCCTATCACCTGTTTGTAAGTTAAGAATGCCTCAATTTTTCTAATTTTTCCGAATTAACACCTCCTCCAACTCCCCCAAAGAGAGCGGATTAAGTCCGGTTATGTCAATCACGTATCTAGGGCTTGTGCTTGTTCTTTTCATCAAGTTTCATTCCGATCTCTCCATTCTAAGCGTTTTCCAGTCTGTGGGCTATGTCCTTAAGCACGATTCTTAAACCACCGTCTCTGGCGGGCAGGCTTACAGTCTGGTACACGATTACATCGACAGGACTATTCCTCGTTGCGAGAGCAACTATCTATTTCCTTACAGCCGCTGTGCTTCTTAATCAGGTAGACGAAGATTTGGAAGAAGACATAGCCGACTTTAATTTCATCCTGCGAGATGCTGGCCTGCAAGCTTTGCGGCAGGAACTACGGCAGGAAGCTGAGCTTGATGGATCAGATCAAGTCCTATTCAGGCTCTACAAAATTGAAAACAGGCTTAAACAGCAGTGAAAAAGTCATGGCACTATCTTTAATAATTTAATAATTAATAATTCAAAAAGGCAATAGATATATTCTATTTTAATTGGTCAATATTGTATAGTCACTGGTATGATTTGGCTTAGGGGTCAAGTTATTTCCAAAGGCATATTAATTGGCTGGGTACCCTCCAATCCTTTCCAAATACGAATAAGGGCACTACAACTTTCAATTTCTAATCGAATGAGTACCCTCTGAGCACTCTCGCACGCTCAGTCATTCCATTCAATGTTGTTATAAGTACAAAAGAAAATATTTGTAATATAATTCGTTTTCAGTAAAGCACCAATAACACTGTCGGCTTTATATTTTTGCAGTTAAGGAAGTGGACAGTAGCCAAATTGTTGTTCGAGTGATTTTTTATTCGTGTGAGCATGATTTGCATATTCAAACTGAAGTTTTACTTATTCTAAGATTTGTTTACTCATTTATATTAGTGCCTGTTGTATGTTTGTTTGCTATGTTGTTTATTTAATTTGTTCGGTTTGGGTTTCATTTATACTTTAAGCTTTAGGATCGAGGGCCAATTCTTCAGCAAACTTCGATTTTTGGCTGCTTTGGGGATTGTCCGGACTTGGCCTCACACAGCAAGGAACGGCAGTTTCACTCCAAATTCCATCAAACGCAGGCGCTACCTTGCGGTCCGCCCGCCACCCCTACCGCACCAGCACATTCCGGAAATGCCACGGATCATCCGTGTCGATGTACTCGGCGAACAGCCCCGGCCGCCCCTTGAGCGGCGTCCAGTCGGTGTATTACCCCTTCACCGGGCCGAGGTAGGGAACACTGAATTGTCGGATGAGTTGATCCGCGAAGGCTTTGCCCGTGACATTGTCCGGCTTGTGCAGGACCTGCGGAAGGAAGCTCAACTGGAATTCAATGATCAAATTGAATTGGGATTAGTCGCAGACGATGACTTATTGAAGAAAGCCATCGAAGAGAATACAGAATTTATCAAAGCTGAGGTTCAGGCTACTGTATTGCATCATTCGGCCCTCAGTGACGGAGATTCGGCAAGTAAATCAGTCGGCGATCACGACATCCAAATTTCATTGCAAAAAGTGACTAATTTTAATCAGAAAACCGAAACAGTTGACTTCGAACTGTTGGCAACGCTGCAGGATTGTGACAAGATTACAGGAAAGATACCTTGCCACAAGGATGCAATAAAAACAAGTTAACTAACGAGACTACGTTAAAAAAAGAGACTCGTCACTGGTTCATATGCGAAAAAGTAATTTTCCTGTTCGCTAAAGATTTGTCCTATCTATTGGTTTTCGACCAGTTACCAGGTATACCTGGTTTCGACCTGTTGTAACTGGTTGAATCCATTGGTGCAGCTTTAATTTCGGCTTTAAGATTTGGTTACATCAAAATATTCACCAGATTTTTTTTTTATTTCTATTGATGTAAAACCGCCGAAATAACTAATTCAGGAACGTCAGGCGAACTCCAAATGTTTAACATGGGAGGTATAGGAATATTCTTTTAGAGTACGTCCTGCTTTAAAGTATTTTTTTGCTACAAATTTACACTATAACAATTTTCTTTTTTCTTTTGTAGTACTGAATGAATACGGGTCACTGAAACCCTTTATTTGATTTTCAGGAAAACAACGTCATGAAAAACAATAGGGGTGAGGCGGAGTGGGTTTGAACCACCAAATTGCATTTCACGCCACAATTTTCAATCGTCCCAAGAAGAACCGTCTTTCGAAAAAATATGTGGGGGGGTCCTGTCCTCCTTGCTGATACGTAAATTTGTATATACTTTTTAAGCCGTGTATGGTTCTATGCCTTATCAGTAGTGACCAAAACTCTAGAGAATGATAGCTGCATAAGAAGATATTATTATAAAAAACCTGATTCCATGTAAGTAAAACTCAATCTCTATAGGCACCTTTCAAAATTGACATTGAATTCTAACGACTCTAGTCGTCCAGTGTATCAGTGTTCTTCTGTAAAAAAATTGCGATATAATAAATTGTCTATTTTTCTAAATAATTTGACATCCTCCGTAAAAGGATTAACAGCTAAATGTTTAATAACAATCGGGGGATTATTTATAAAAATACAAAACATTAAGTATCTTTTGGAAAATTTTATCTTTAAAATGTGTTTTGTCCTTCAAAAACTGGTCTTCCAAGTTTTGGACAAACACGAGTTTTTGCCCTCCAAAGAATTAACCCGCCTTTTGAATAGCTGATTTTTGGGTTGTTTTGCCAAATTTTTTATTTGGCAAAACAACCCAACACTCTGAGAACCGGAAAAACAAATTCCCTATCTCTTCTAGACTTCTTGGAAATAATTTTGGAACAGCTGATTTTTGGGTTGTTTTGCCAAATTTTTTATTTGATTTTTGTGTTTTAATTAAATAATACTATGAAAGATACGCAAGATGTCATGAATTTTCTTATATACGAAATTTCTTTGTTAACTTGGAAACAAGTCCCGAAGCCTTCATGACTTTATATTTACCCCCCCCCCCACAAAAGACCTGGATAAGCCCTTGAATACAGAATTCAGGGATTAGTTTGACCAGGCTCCGTAGCAAACAGTGAGGAAAACTGAAAAAGAAGAGTTGTGCTCTTTCTGATTTTGGTAAAATTACCATCTTTTCGAGAATATTATTTTTGGTTACAAAAGTGTTTAACCATTTGCTTGTATCCATCCTTGTTTTAAGACAATTTCCGTTTGAATGTGCAAAACCAAGAACAAGCGTAATACGAAAGTAGAATCTCAAAAAAAAGAGTACTCGATCCCTCCACTCTGAGCATTTTCGAAGATTTTAGGTTTCCCCCTCCAATGTCGCTTGATCCGGTTGGAATTTAAAATAGGAGCTCTGAGACATGATATCCTTCTAAATATCAAATTTAATTAAGATTCGATCTAATTTTTGTCCTTCCACTCCCCCTCCCCAGATGGTCGAATCGGAAACAACTATTTCAAATTTAATCTGGTCTGGTTCCTGACATGCCTGCCAAATTTCATCGTCCTAGCTTATGTGAAAGTGCCTGAACTAGCAAGACCGGGACGACCGACAGACCGACAGACAGACCGACAGAATTTGCGATTCCTATATGTCACTTGGTAATACCAATTGCCATAAAAACGCCTAATTGAGGAATTGCAACATTCTTAGACCGAAGAATCAAACCCAGCTTCTACATACAGGTGGTCAAGACCCAAAAAAGCTCTCCACCCTATGAGGCCTAAGGTATAAAATGAATTCCCAGCAGGTGTAGTTCTGAACTATCTCGGTAGCCTTATATTTTAAAATTGAATCAAGATGTCAGCGAAAGATCTTCGATCGTTCATAGAAAAAAAAAAAAAACTGAAAAGATATGCGATATTATTTTTTTCCACGAAAAAGACCATGTCAATAATAAACGAACATAAATTAATTTAAAAAACTGTTTCCACAAGAAAAGTTTATTCAAAGAAAAATAAAGAGCTCCATTAAGCAAAGAATCAGCAAAAATGAAGTAAAGTAATCTTCCAAACGTAAATCTACCACAAATCACTATAAATAATTAAATGTAACTCATTTATTAACTCATTTATTATAAAATTAACATGGGTAGGGCTGATAACCCCTATGGGGTTGTTGCCCAAAAACAAAACACTGCGTCAATAGAAACATCAAAGACTTGGTACTCTTACGAGAAGCAACATTTTTGGACGTGTAACACTGCGTTCTGGGAGCATATTTCCAGGTTGTGGTTTTCACAATTTTGCTAATAAAGTATTCTATTTTCATCATTTTTTTTCATTAGCATTAACCAAACTTCACTTCTCGAGTGTGTTTTGTATAATAGACAAGTACCAGTGTTTCCATCGAGAAGTAAAGTACAACATGAGTGGCTGAACAAGGGATGAAGGGGGCGTTAACGATTGATTGAGCTTGAAAGAAATTGGTAGGAAGTAGGGAAGTTGTAAAAACAAAGGAATATGCTACCCTGCTCGACTGTTGAAAGTCAACACATAAATTGCCTAATTCCAGATTTTAGATCCTGTATTCTTACGAAAGTTTATTAAAGTTTATACATTTTATTTCTTCAGCTCTATTTGTTCTTATCTAATCTTCTATCTTTGTTTCTAACTCTTATGTCTCCTTTATTTCTGTTGAAATGACATTTTCATAATGCTGATGTTGTGTAGTCCTACGTGATTGTCATAGACAGAACGAATTCACTCTTTTTTGGGGAGTTGGGTGGAGGGTTTATTCTGAAAAATTAGAAAAAATGAGGTATTTGTAACTTACAAAGGAGAGATCAGATCTTGAATTTCATCGGATTAAATTTCATATTAGAAGGAACTCGTAACTCAGATCTCATGTTTTAAATCCTGACCGGATCCAGTGTCATTGGGGGGATTTTGGCGGGGGACTGGAAATCTTGGAAAACGCTTAGAGTGGAGTGATCAAGATGAAACTTGGTGAGTTCTTCATGAAGTAAGAATTATTTTCTAACTTCACGCTGTCCAAATACTTTATCTTTACCTCCTGCAATGTGCAAATCCAATGTATTCTGTCATCCATCACTTGTTTTCCACTGAGTGTAAGCTAATTATGTCTTAATAATGACAGATAAAACCGGTTTGGTCAGTTACCGTTAGGTACCCCTTTTGTCTGTACTTTCATTTTTAACTTATTCTGATTTTCGCTCTCCTTTAACAGCACAGTTTTTTGTTCTTCACTGTCATTTTGAACACTCTTGATATACTATAGCAGTGTCTCGGGTGCATGTGCATGGAGAAACAGGGGAAGATTATTGAAAGTTAATGCCAACGGTACAAGACTTAGTAAAATTAACATTCATATTTGAAGTAGCTTAGAGTGTTTTGTGGTGGTCAATTTGGTATTTGTGTAGCAAGTTTTTAAAGTAGTTTTAAAGTCATTAACGAATGAACAATTTGTGGCCAATGGGCACTTGGGTAATACCATAGTATATAGGGAGGGAGGTCATAGTAAACACTCTGTACCTAAAAAGTAAAAAAGGAGCTTGTCAGTCCTACTCACTTTAATTTTTGCTCATTTTGAGTTTGACTAGGTTATTTATTGTAATTTCTGTTCGTTTTGAGTTTCATTTATTTATTGATGGAGATTTGTGGTAATTTTACGCTTGGAAGTTTATTTGACTTTATTTCTGCCCATTTTTGGCTTAGTGGAGTTCTTTACTATACCTTGAAAAACTTGTTTTGTGGATTTTTGCTTTAACTAATAACTTGAAGAGCCTGGAAAGGACATCCAAAGTAAACGACGGAAAATTAAATGGCGACAACATGCTGAACAAAATGGCTATCTGAAAATTTTATTAGAATATTTTGGGAAAAATGGGATCGTGGGAGGGGGCCTAGTTGCCGTCCAATTTTTTTGGTCATTTAAAAAGGGCACTCGAAATTTTGCTTCCATTCTGATGAACCCTCTTACAATATTCTAGGGCCACTTGGTCGATACGATCACCTAAAAAAAAAAACAACAAATAAACATACATCTGCAATAGTTCTTTTGGCAAAATCTACAAAAATCCACATTTTTTCAGATAGGCGCTTGAAACTTCTACTAGACCCCTACTGTTGAAAATAAGTAACCCCATAAAATTTAGAACTCCCTTGTAGACAAACTGATACTTGTGTATTATACGGCAAACGCTCAAGCTTATGGTGTGAAAAACTCGAGAATAATTCAGTTTCTATATCTATAATATATTTCCCGTCTAGAATAGACGGTAAATATATAATTTAGGCTAATTATTTTCACATTAGGGGGAGGGGGAGGGGCAGGGCCGTATCCAGGATTTTTTTTCGGGAAGTGTTTTACCCAAGGATTTTTTTCGGGGTGGGGGACCCTTGAATCACAAAGGCCGTAGAATAAATAGATGAAATTACTAAAAGTACTTTAACGTAAAGATCGAGGTATAACGACGAGGTAAAACCCCCGTATTTGTAATAATTTTTGCTCGTTTTAAGTTTTAATGCTGCTCCTCACTTTCAGTAGAAAAAAATTTCATATTTATTTTTTCATTGTTTTTTTTTAAATAATGCTAGAAAATCCTGCGCCCCCTTCTTTGAAAGTCTCTTCCCCTATGAGAAGTTTTTCCATGGAAGATCCTCCCACGTAGCCCCGGTAAAAAGTGGCGTATGTCTCTTTTTTATCTTCGTAACGGTACGAGATGGGACAATTCTGACTACACCATTCGATTCCTCGGACTAAGTTTACCCACAACATATACGTAACTCACTTTCGACCAAAATGGCATATGTCACCTTTTAATTATCAAAGCCGAGCTATTCTATCGCAAGACATCGCGACAACAAGAATTCAAGGACCCTCTTCTGCCCCTCCTCCCATTGAGGTTAGATCGGGAGCAGATTCCCAAAGGCACAACTAGAAACCTCATCATAACTTTTGAAATAAGACTGCTGACTCCCTATGAGATAACGGAGCATGAAGAAAAATTCCCTATCAAAAATATTTGTTATGAAAATCCAAAATCTTTAGAAACTCACGTAAGTTGGGCAGATGCAATATACTCCCATTATCCTGCCGTTACTCCTTACACTAGGAAGTATAAAACTCCAGTTGCGGCTGACTTGTTAGTTCATGAGTACTTTGAAAAGTTAGAAAAAGAACCCCTAAATGAGATGGGACAGCGAGAAAAGAATTTTCACTTTTCAAATTCGGTTTCCTGGGTTATGTCTGCAACAACGACGAGGCCCGCCGCATGGTGGACGCCGGCGTCGACATGCTCTGTGTGAACCTTGGTTTCACTGCGGCATCGGGTTCCGGCGTCGCAACCGATCTGAGCCTGGACCAGGCGGCCGATCTGGCGGACGCCGTCTTGCGCGACATTCCAGACGGTATCCTAAGTCTCGTCGAAGGTGGCCCCATCGTCTCCCCGGCCGAAGCACTCCAAGTCTGCCGCAAAAGCCGGATCGGCGGATACATCGCCGGGTCGACCCTGGACCCCAGATATTTTTGGTTTTAATGAGCACCAAGTGAAGAACAAGCCATACGGAATTAGGTCACAGAGTCTTTCAAACCCTGTAAAACTCTTTTAAAAGATACAAGAATTATTTATTTAACCCAAAATCTTCTTTTTTAATGATTACTAAGTAATGAAAAACACACGGAATCCGACTGGCTAGTGAAATGATTTGCAAAATGAAGTATCTAAAGCAGTGGTTCTCAACCTTTTTTTTTACCCATGTACCCCTTTTCCCATCTTTTTATCTTGGTGGACCCCTTCATGATGTCTGCAAACTCAGGCAGCCTACGCTCAGCAGGCACCTCGATCCGAAGCCGCCGCCATTGCTCCAAATAGGTCTCCTTGTCTTGGGTACCAATGAGGCGCCCGCGATCAATAAAGCTGATCTGATCCGCTATCTGCTCCACATCGTGCGTGTTCTGCGATGAAAAGAGGATGCTACGTTCCTCGTCTGCCAAAGCCGCCATCATCTCTTCGAGGACTTCGTAGCGCGCCACCGGATCCAACCCTGTCGTTGGTTCGTCGAGGACGAGCAGCTTGGGAAACCTGATTCGGGTCCTTTTCCATCGACCAAGCCGAGCATGTGCAGTAGCCGGGAGAAATGTATGCATCGCTGCAGGTTCGGTCCTGGACAATGACGCTGGCAGTGAGGGAAGGAATTTGGGGAAAGGGGAGAGAGGAGGAGACGGATCGGAGGACCTTTGGCAGTGGCTGGAGCAAGGATTGGCCGTATGTATCGCGGGTTGGCGTGATGCTTCCGTCAGCCTTTTGTGTGCACAATCCAGGATGCAGCGTCGTGGTTGTGCGATGATATGTTGGAGAGATTAATATCTTGTTCCTCTCGGGATATACTTCAGAACCTGTATATGAGAGCTATGTAATGATCAGGCGAGCAATTCTGGCAAGACCAAACAATTCAACTATTACTAATAATTCTTAAGTAGCTCTTTTATGATGGAAAATGAAACACTCTATTCAAACACTGCTCCATGTTTTGCAGCGTTTTCAATATAGCTGCAAGCAATGCTGTTATAGTTGATTTTCTTTGCACCGCAAGCACCAGCGTCTTGAAAGATACTGACGGTCAGAGACATTGCTCTTATGCTCCAATTCCTGTCTTTTTGGGTAGATTGGTCTAACACCTTTCCGCTAGTCATGAATATCAAATGAAAAGCTGATTCGACTTGGCTTGCCAGCTTACCAGTAGCGCTCTCATACTATGTTGTTTGCGCCTTGGGTATTAAAGATGGCATTCGTTCACTTAGATACTGCTGCTACTACCAACAATTCGGTGCCAGACCAAGGCACCTGAGGCCAACACAGCTGCGCATTTCATTTTTTTAGTTACTAATCAGTCTTAAAATTTTAGTCGCCATTTAAAGTTACGAAAAACGTAAATAAAATTTATCACCCATTACGTCTTGAAAGATTCGAGTTTCCAACCATTGGGTACTACAAAAAGGGAGGTATTATCGTAACATATAAGGTACTAACTTTTGAAGAATTCCTATTCAATTTGGGTCATATTTGAAAAGCAAAAGGCCATTTGGCAATGTTATTTTGAAGAAGAGGTAACACAAATTTGAAAAAACAACTTACTTCTCAAACCGGATAGTCAGCATGTCGGAATCCCTTGCTAGAAAAACAATAAGTATCCATAGTGTTGTCTTATTACTTTTTCGCATTCATCCGCAGAACCTGCCCTTGAAGTCTTTCTCTCATTACATTGGTTCTCATCGGTTCAACCCCACCTGGAAGGCGGGATTGAAACAATTTTTTGTACATTTTTCTATATGTAGTACAATCAGCAAAAAACATAAGCCTAAAACCATCTGTAGACAATTGCTCTGGAAAGCATCTAACAAATCTTCCTCTGTCTTTCAAATCGCCCACATGTCTATACTTGACACTGTCATAATCATAGCGTTGTCTATCATTCCCGTAGATCGTCGTAACCGTCGGTGCCCTTGTCGATGTCGACATAGACCGCACCAGAGGCAAACTGGAGCAGCTTGTTTCTTAGCACACCGCCATTCACTGCCTCGATGTAGAAAGCCGAGGCGTCATCGAGAGTGACCGCATCGTGTGCAGCCTTCGCACGGGTGCGGTCCCCGGTGGCCTCGACAGCGCGGCACCTGGCTGCGGCAGCAAGGGTGTCGATCTCGTCCTTGCCCACTCCGCTTATAACGGCCTGCATTCGTGCCGCATCATCGGCGGCGGCCACCGCGGATGTCAGCGGATTCGATGAACTGTTGATTTGCTGGGCCAATTCCAGTCGACCGCTTCCTGCTTCGATCTTCATAGGGGCATCGCCGGAAATTGCGGTGAGGAAGTGGCGGGGTTCGATTTCACCGGGTTTCGACGAGTTGCCGCGAATCAGAATATGGTCGTCTTCACCAGTGCCATCCATCATCGCCGGGGCAACATGCGAAACACGGACGATCTGCCGACGAACTTCGTCCCGCTCCGCCTGCCACTCGCGGATGATGTGATTCGCATGACTGCTGCCGTAAATAACTTGCGAAATTAAATGATAATACCTTGGAAGATTGCGGATAATTTAATAAAATACCAAATATGGTTTTGATATTGTGATACTGGATTCACATTAATCCAGCAGAGATTTCGATAATGTAGTAAGAGACGTTTCATAATATCAGACAAGATTTGATAGTATCATTCAAGAGTTTGGTAATACTTGGCAGGATTTTGATAATCTTGATAATGACAGACACGATTTGATCGAACTATGTTCAAATCTGTAATAGTAGACACGATTTATATAATATCTTACTAAGAAATTGTCCACAAAGGAAAATTTTTTAAGCTAGTTTACATTTTTTTATAGGAGAAATTCAAAGTAATATGATTATTCTGGCTTGGTCAATGGATAGATCTGGTATAAGTGCGTCCCATGTTATGAGTATCTTGTCCATTTGTGGAAATTATAGCTGCAGGCTAGTAACCAAATCGCTTTCGTTAGTGGGAAAATGTACCTTAAAGCAAATACAACTAGATATACTCTTTTATTTTCGTTGTTCTTTGATAAAAAGTCGTCTTTATCAAATTGCGGTCAGTGGACCAAGAATGGGGACTCGCGAGTATCGCTCTTTAACACGAAACTCGTCTTCTGCCATTTCCTGATAAAACGGTGAAACTGGAATTGGAATGCTTAAAAGCCCCAACGATGGCCCAGCTGCTGGAAAGCATCCAGTAGTGCCAACTGCAATCAATCCGATCAGGAGGCAAAATGCTTGGGAAAGCAGTTTTCGCGACATAACGATATCATCCTTCGAAACAAATGTTGAGTTCTAAGGATGTTATCGTGACAAACTATGACGAACTTTCGGATAGGGTGACTTCCTCGGTTCCCAGCAAGGCGGTGTACTGAATGATCAGGCTGTTTTCCGGCTCGGTCAGCGTCTATTCCGCTTCGAGGGCTTTCAAACGACCAATCATGGATTCCACCCGGCTCTTCGCCAGCTCATTTTTCTCGATGAGTTTGGCGCGCTCGGTGGTCCAGTTGCGCTGTTGGGTGCGCAATGCTTTATTTTCTCGGCTTAGTACCGCACACAGGTCGATCAATTCGTCGACCCGTTGATGCAGCACATTCATGTCAGCTGCTGCCATAGTCCGGAATAACATGTTTCATAGAGGCAGGTACATTTTGCGAGGTGGAAATCAGCTTTAGTACCATGGGATTGTTCACAACAACCCTGCTAACTGTCTCTGAGTCTGTTCAAATGGTCAATGAAAATAGTGTAGTATGGGATATGCTCAAACGGAATAGCATGTTTCATAGAGGCAGGTACATTTTGCGAGGTGGGAATCAGCTTTAGTACCATGGGATTGTTCACAACAACCCGGCTAACTGTCTCTGTGTCTGTTCAAATGGTCAATGAAAACACTGCAGTTTTTAATTCAAAGATCAACAGACAAAATTTTTTATTTTCTTTCTTTTTTGGTGAAGCTATATATGCAAAATATTAACATTCTCTGCTTTGCTAGATTTAATTTTCATTCGTGAGAAATTTAAAGCTTCCTAATGTTTCCACATACCTCATAGACAAATTTGCTTTGCTAATTTGACTTCATTGGGGGACAAATATGGTTTGTTTGTGATAAAAAAAAAGGAGAAATGGTATGCTTCCGTGCTATAGTGGACATACTAAAGAATTGAAGTTAGGTTAATCATCTAATCAAAATTTTAACTAAATATTTATTAAAATATAGCTAAAATGTAGTTTTCCACTGAGCCGAAGCTAATTGTCTCCGTATACATAAAGCAATAAGACGGTTATTATCTAATTTTATAGATCCAAATTCTCGATTAAAACTGGCTGGGTAGGAACAGGTAATTTCAGCTAGTAGCTATACAACTTTAAAATATGCATTTGTGCAATTCTGACTTTTATAATTTCTTTTTCTCGACTGATATTTTTCTCTGACTTATATAATTAGATGGCAAAAAAAGAAGGCAAAATTCTAGCGTAAGGAAGAGAGAAATTCTTCCGTTCTTCCTTAGGGAAAATTAAGAAATTAGCCAAAATGCAAAAGGGGTATCAAGAAAATTGGAAATTAGAAAGGATAAAAAGTGAAGCAAGTAGTATAACAGCACTAGCATTTTTATGCATTCTTTCTGGTAAGCAATCAAAACTTGTCGCGGTAGGCCTTATTTTGTCTTTTAAGCTACCTTTAATTAAACTCTAAAATCAAGTAATTAAGTCGAAATAACATTGAGAAGTTCTTTTAAAGTAATTGTATTTTAAACAATAGGCTGTACGAAAAATGTGGTTTATTGTCGCTTTCTAGGGCTATAATGAAAGAAAAATTGAGATTCCTAGGACATGTTCTTCGGATGAAGAATACCTAATTGCCGAAAATTTTCCTTTTCGGCCAGCCGTCTAGGGTTAAAACAGAAAGCAGGTCGTCCTTGTCTGGGATGGAGGGATGTCATAAAGAAAAATTTAAAGGACAAGCGAGATTCCTGCGGGGGATGTAAAGAGGGAAGCTTTACTAGTAGTCCAACATCCATAACATCCTCGGCCACAAGAACATCCCCGTACAATCCGTGGGCTGCTACGTTCCCGGCGGCAAGTTTCCGATGGTGGCCTCGGCGCACATGTCCGTGGCGACCGCCAAGGTCGCCGGCGTGCCGCGCATCGTTGCCTGCACGCCGCCGTTCAATGGCGAGCCGAACCCCGGCGTCATTGCCGCGATGCACTTGGGCGGCGCCGACGAGATCTACTTCCTGGGCGGCATCCAGGCGGTGGGCGCGATGGCGATCGGCACCGAGACGATCGACCCGGTGCACCCCCTGCAGATCACGGATGCGTTTTTATTTGTTTGTTTGTTTTGTTTTTTTTTACCAGGGGTGATCGTATTGATCCAGTGGTCCTATAGTCTTGCGAGAGCGCTCAATCTAACGGAAAAAAAAGTTCTAGTTCCCTTTTCAAGTGACCCAAAAATTGGAGGGCCCCTAGGCCCCCTCCCACGCTAATTTTTTTTCAACAAAGTCACTGGATCAAAATTTTGACATAGCCATTTTGTTCAGAATAGTCAAAAAACCTAATAATTATGTTTTTCGGGACGACATAGTCAAATCTGGGGAAGTACAAAACTGCCAGTGGTCGAAATTTAATAGAGGAGGTGATTATAAACGGTGTTGACGACTTTGTCATGGTAATGAAAAAGCTTTTTCATAAACACTTTTGTGCTGCTAATTTTTCTCTTTTTTTCCAGATAAATATCACTCCAAAACAGATTTTGTATTTTATTTGGGTTTTCTTAATTCCTCGTGTAAAACATTTTGTTTTTGAAGGGGATAATCTGAACTCACATAAGCAACTTTTCTCCGTGATTACCCTCAAAAGGCTGCCAAAAAACTTTTCATAATTATTTTTCATTGTTTTTTCAAATAATGCTAGAAAATAAACCGAAAATTCACCCTGAAAACGCCTTTACACTTCCCAGTAACCATTACTTTATGTAAACACAGGTCAAAGTTTGTAATTTGCAGCCCCGGCCACGGGGACTGCGGGGGAGTAAGTCGTCCCTATAGACATAGCTATTAGGTTTTTCGACTATGGTGAATAAAATGGCTATCTCAGAATTTTGATCCTGTGACTTTTGGGAAAAAATGAGCGTGGGAGGGGGCCTAGGATTCGTGTACTCGCCGAAAACAGCTTTACCCTGCGCCAAACGCTGATGCCAGTCTTGCGCAGGTTGAACAACGACACGCTGCCCCGATGCTGGATGATCTGACATGAACCTGACACCTCGTGAAAAAGACAAACTGCTGGTCGCCATGGCCGCCGAGGTCGCCCGCAAACGGCTGACTCGCGGCGTCAAACTGAACCACCCCGAGGCCATCGCCCTGATCACCGACGCAGTGGTCGAGGGCGCGCGCGATGGCCGCTCGGTCGCCGACATGATGCAAGCTGCGGCCCTCGTGCAGCTCGCTCCCTGGTATGGGCTGTAGACCAGTCGAGAACCCACGCGAGTCGAGCTTCGTGTAGGCCTCCTTGGCCGAGTGTTTGGGTCGTTCCAGTCTGTGGAGGAGCCTTCAAGTGGGCTGGCCGGGTCTTTTGAGCCTTGTCAGGCGCCGGTCTGCTCACGGGTCAGGTCTTCGTACATGGAGCTGTCACTCCCTGCGCGGAGGAGTTGATCGTAGAGTGAGGTTCAAGGAGGCGGAGCTTTAGGTTGGTGCGCAGGGGCCCCCATGATCCTCTGCTTTTTATGCTAAACCTAGTTTCGATTAGTAAATAATATTAAACTGAAAGAAATCAATTCAGCTGGGTTACGAATTTCTGTTGTCAAACAGATCAATTATACAATTGCTCTCTCTAAAGAAGAAGCTAAAATTTACTAACAAGAGCAGGGAGTTTATAGGACAGCAGCGCCTCTGTTTTGGAGGATATTTGTATACGTACTAACAAGACCAGGGAGTTTATAGGACAGCAGCACCTCTGTTGTGGAGCATATTTGTGTACGTACTAACGAGAGTTTATAATTAAAGTAATGATAAAAGCCGATTCTGTATTGAAACTGTGAAAAAAAGGTCTGTTGCCATGTGATTAGTGTCAATGCGCCTTTACTTTAATTGAACAACATAATAGCGGCTATTATTTCACATTTTTTGTCTTTGGTTTATTTTTACCTACAAAGGTTTGTGAATTTTACTCAAAAGTACCGCAAACTAGCTAATAATAATGGCTTTCATATAAAAATAGACAGAAATTATTGTGATAAAAAAAATTCTGATAGAGCCCAATCTATTTTACGATGCGTTGATGTGGGCGACCCCGTTGGGCGTTACCGTTCTCAACGGCCAACGCGGACCCATGGTCTTTTTTGTCATTTGCTTGGTCGCGTTCACCGATGGCAGTTTCCGAGCGCGAGGGTGGGATGACCAATCCGTCGATTGGCAAGTCTTGGCAAAACTTGGTGTTTGGCTGGCAGCCGGCGGGATAGCGCTGGTAAAGTTTTCGCGCATTTTGACCAACCTAAACCAGCCGCACATCCTGGTTGCGGCGGCTTTCGTTGCTCTAATTCCACCCTCCAAGCTCGGGCCTGCGGCTTCTGATCGCCGGGGCCGGGCCGGAGCGCGCGGCGCTTGAAGCGAAGATCGCGGCGCTGGGCGCATCCGATCGCATCCGCCTGCTGGGGCCCGTGCCCCATGACGAGTTGCGCACGCTTTACGGGGCCGCGAACCTGTCGGTCCTGTCCTCCAGCCGCGAGGGCTGGGCGAATGTGCTGCTTGAATCCATGGCCTGCGGAACCCCGGCGGCGGCGACCGCGATCTGGGGCACGCCCGAGGTGGTCGCGGCGCCCGAGGCCGGGCGGCTGTGAAACTTTGATTTTCTATGAAGGATTTTATAAAGGATAGAAGCTAGGGGGGGGGGGGGGTAAACCAAGATTTGCAAGTTTAACTAAAAGAGTCAGGGGGTTAAACTTGTCTTATCCCCCTTCAATGTCTAGGAATGCAGCAATTAGGACATTATATTTGGATAGGGATTCATTTATTGCATTTGTTAACAATTTAAAAGTATCTGTAGATGAATGGTCTTTCATGAAGCTGGTTTGAATATGAGGTATCAAATTACTATTCTTAACAAACCATAGCAGCTCAAATCTAATTGGCTACTCTGCGTTCCATTTTTGGCATCCTCAGATATTTTTAGGGCATACCATAATGAAGCCCTAAATGGCCAAGCCACGAGATAGCCAGTTCAAAAGCTCAACTGGGAACAAGCATTTTCAAATACTGGGATGGGAGCCCAAGGGTAACAATACTCTTCGTTCACGAATCTGCTCGAGAGCTAAAGAGTTACTACAAGGTAAACTACTTCGATCTAGGTAACAAAGAATCATATACAGAGGCATGGATCCTTTCCTTAGACATAGCCTTATCGAACGGTCTAAACGTGATGACTTCGTGCAGATTAAGCGAGTTGGAGTTTTCGACCAGGAGATTGTTCGAATTCTACGTGAGTTGACTGATGCAATTGTTCGCGATTGGTGTTGTGGACTCGTTGGCGAGTCTGCTGATCGTGTTGCCCTTCCAGAAAAAGCTAGCTCCTGGTGAGCGCAGGAGGTGGTTCAACACTCGAATTGCAACGTGTGGTTGATGCGTGGCTGAATCTTCCCGACGAGACCAGAGCGGCGATTCTTGCGATTGTGGAATTCGCCGAGAAAGAAATAACATTTTGATTGGATGTCTTTGGGGAGAAAGAAATAACATAAAGACATATCTGGGGACTTGGTTGGCCTCCATTCACTTGTAACTTATGAAAAGAGCACTATAACATTTGATTTCCAACAAAATGAGCCTCTTCTGAAGTTTCTATGGTAACTTTTTCCATACAAATTGGCTCAATGAAAAGTTATTAAATGAATGAAATTATGGTTCCTCTGATGGCTCCAATGGTTCTATCTGATGATTTTGATGCCTTTTTCCAATATTTTTTGGCTCCCTTTTCTTCCTTACTTTTATAGGAAGTCTTTGAAGAAGACTTTTTTACTTTTCTAGGAAGTGCTTTGATTACAGAATGCAGCATGAACTTGTCCCCGTCTATTTGACAATCGACGAAATGCTCGTTCCTTTCAGGGGTCAATGTGTGTTCAGAATGTACATCCTTTTGAAGCCAGCCAAGTACGGACTGAAAATACAGTGTCTGACAAATGCCCGCACTTACTACTTGCCCAATGCCTTAATATATTGTGGCGAAAACACCGAGATGGGCGCACAGTCCAAAGGAATTAAAAATGATGAGGAACAAGAAAAAAAAAAGTTCTGGTGGTTGAATTCACAGAGTGTAATTAATGCATACCATTAACAAAGATAGAAACAAGAATGCAACAGGTGAGATGTATCTCTAGAAATATTTCTGAGCAGCACAAGGAGGCAATAGCTGCATCAGCTAAATCAAATCCTAAAAGTTTTAGAATTATGCCTCCAACAAAAACCCTAGAGGGCATTCAATTACCCAGCTGACACATAAACAGCTATAAAATTGATGATACCCAAGCTAGGTCTTCCTTAAAGTATTGTTACAAAAAGTAAACAAATTAGTATAAAGAACAAGGATTGAGAAAGGGGTAGTCCCCCTCACATACGGAATAGTTTTTGTTTGTTTTAAGTTTTAAAATTGATCGGTACTTTCAGTAGAAAACTTTTTTTTAATTTAAGTTCCAAATGTTTTAAAATTAGGCTTCGAAATCCCCTTAAGTATGAAATTTCTCATGGAAAATTTTCCTCGAAAATTTTTGTCTCAGGAAAAATATACTCCTGCAAAAAATTATGATGAATTAGTACCGGGCCCACGGGGCTCGGCGCCGAGCGGTTTCGCGGCCGCGCCCGATGGCACCGTGCTCTTCGACGCGCAGGGACCGCTCGGCCGCGAGCTCTGCAAGACCGACGGCACCGCGCGCGGCACTACCCTGGTCCGCGACATCGCCTCGGGTACGGGTGATTCGTCGCCGTCACGCTTCGTTCGGTTCGCGGGCCGTATGTTCTTCCGTGCGACCAGCCCGAGCACCGGCGCCGAGCTGTGGTCGACCGACGGGACAGCGGCGGGCACCGTGCTCGTCCGAGCATATGAAGTGTCTCTGAGAAAAAAAAACAAACTAAACAATAATACCTAAAGTTTTATGGTTCTTTACTATAGGCCCAGCTCTAGCGTTGCCTCTAGCTTTAACAGGTGGGTTGAGCTTTCAATTTCCCTTCTAATGAACATTCAAAATCATCCTGGGAATGGAGGAGGGGGAATTATCAGAAAAGTTTGTTCCGCGGGTCAATTCTTAGGGGAATTTTCCGCGAGTGAGTTTTCTGCTGGGTGATTTTCTGGGCGGCAATTTTCCACGAGAAATTTTCCTGGTAGCTAGACATTTGGCTTCCTATGATAAATATTTTGTAGATTGGACGCGTGTCCCGGCGGGTGCCGTGTTACGGAAATCCGACAAGAAATTCCATACATTTAACACGTGAAGGCCATTTGTTTCCGCTCTCGAGTCGAGAATCTTTCTGATTAAGAAAATGCATATGTGACATAATCAAGATAGCGATATCTCCTAGAACAAGTAGCAGTGTACAAGTAGCAGTGTCTGTCGGGTGATAAACACTAGGTCCTATCGAGAGGGGGAGGTTCCGGTTTTGTCAAGTGTCAGGGTGTTCATCCCCTCTTCCTAGTAGCCGATGATGACCATGTAAAGGATCGATACGAGTGTAAACACCGCCAGTTTCCAACCAGACGCTGCATATGCCATGACGCAAAAAAGGAACGCCGTTACGGCCCATGGCAGCGATTGCAATACCCAGCGCACACCCTTGATCGGCCATTCCAGAAGGCTGGAAATTCCAAGGAAGATGAAACCCCATAATTTGAATTATTCTCCAAAATAATCCCAAAATAATCTCAATAATCACAGAAATAATCGAGAATGATGCAGCTAAAATACACTATTAATAACATAATTTTACTATATCCACAGCTCTTGCGTTTTTGGAAATGTATAAAGGACCAGATTTCAAAAGATCATATCTAGAAGATAGTCCAGGATAACAGTAATGTGGGATAGTAATTTCTCCCAGCTTAAATGTCGGGATATTATGGGACTTCAGCCAATTCGACAGAAAGATTTCAGATTCCGAGGGCATGAGTTCCAGTCAAATACGTCTATAATCTCTCTGCAGAATCTAAAAATTAGCATTAGTCTACTGTTTAATAATGCTAATTAATATTGGCCTGCAGCCATAACAGTAAACAAAAAACAAAGAAACAGCGTTTTAAAATATACGAAATAAACTCCCGAAAAGGCACCATGGCCTGTAAAAGAGAATACGTCTAGTATTCCCGGAGCTTTGGAAATTTTTAGTATTTCTGAATGAAAATTTTGTTCTTTGGTTCCCTAAGATTCTCTTGAAAAACCCTGTGTCGTCCAATATGTTCACAAAAACCAGATTTTTTTTCTCCAACTAAATTTTATGTCGAAACCCTTAACCAAGTTTGGTTTCTTGCGAATAAGTATTGTTGTCCATAAGGCGGGTCCGATTTGGTTGGAGCGCCAAACTAGCACCCCATTGCCCTCTTCACCAACAAATTGTCGAGATGTGCTGCATCAATCCTGATGATGTCAAAACTGCGCGAGGAAATCCGAAAGCAGCGCATTGAACTGATCCACATTGTCCATATTGGGAAGATGTGCGCTTCCCTCAATCATATGATTCACACTATCTGAGATGCGCTCTGCGGCCATTTCATTCACATGCCGATAATAAGAATTTTTTACCCGCGTATTTACTTTCGTGCCTTAATTGGATTGTTTTTGAGTTTCCATTCCTAAATGGACTATAAATGTTTAAGCTCAGAAGTTAAAAAAATAACTTTTGGAAATTACCTCCTAACGAAGAACTTAAGTTTCCATCATAAATCTTAAAATCAGTTGGATTCCTGTGACGGTAAAACTCAAGTAAAGATATAGCTTTTCTTCGTCTGTGTTTCATTTATTTATTTTTTTTTGCTAGTAAAAAGAGTGTTTCGGTAATTTTTGTTCTCAGGCCAGGCTACAATGTTGAATATTTTATCTTAACCTCTCTTAAGACACGACTTCGCATACTGAACCATTTAATTCCTTTTCATCTTGATGTATTTTAAACAATGTGGTAGCTATATTAGCCGATGATACGTCTTTTCACCAGCAAAAACTATGAGAAATATTCAAGAGCTTCCGAGGTCTTTAATAACTCTTGATAGTATTTTTTTCAGCACATATATTGGTTTTTGGTAGGTTTCTAAATTCACACGAACTTTTCAGGCAATCACTTAACGGCTTAGTAATAGTGGAAATTCTCTTAACAATTTAAATCTGTAATAAATAGAGATTTATTGTATGTGGAGTAAAAAGGTTACTGCAACCAAGTCTTTAACTCGGTCGGTTTCAAAAGAGAAATGTTATGGCAATGATTAAAGGTATTTGTACACTTTGTGGTTGCAAGAAAAATAGTTGTTTTTTTTTTAAAAGGGAAGCAATGAGTAAAACCCTGGATAAAAGGAAGTGGTATCCTTACTAACAAGAGTAGTGCATAAAATAAACTTTTAGAACTCTATTTTTCAAACTTTTGTGGGCTGGGTTAAGTACTTTTTGGAGCAGACAGGACTGCAATTGGACTTGCGCTTCCACCGCTTAAATACTGAACAAGTTTCCGCTGACCAAAAACATTGCGGTCATCTCTCAATTGTTAATCATGTGTTGTGATGCATATGGGAGGGAACGGAGGGGAGGGGGGGGCACACAACACGCTCCTCTTTAACTAACTGCATATTGTTGTTTCTGTGCTATGCATACCCCCTTCAGCCTTGCCACACCCCACTCATGTGAAATCCAGAGACTCATTGGTCGGTATACATATCCCCAACCCCCAATGGAAAGTTTTTCTCGCGTAAAATTCCCTTGTGGAAAACCCACTGATATCCTCCTACAGAAAAATCCCTCAGACAATTCTGACCACGCTGAAAATTTCATTGGGTCAATCCTCCCCAACATCTCCAAGCAAAAAATTGAGTGGTCAAAGAGAAAGTAAGACACATACAATGAATTTTGTGTAGGAATTCTTGCAAATTCTCCACGTGTAAAGTTTTCATTCGAAAGTTAACCCTCGGGAACTTCCCTCCCCACAAAAGTTCTTTGGGGGTAAGTTTCCTCAAGTTGATAATACAATGACGATAACTCTCAAGACTCTCTTCCTAACCTCTTCAGGATTGGGAAAAATATAATCTAATTCGATTGTAGCAAAATAATTCAACTTTAATTACCAATGTTAATTCCAAATGTTCTACACACGAACTCTAAAGGTAACCATAAAATGAAAAAAATACAAATTATCTGTGCACATAAAAGAAAGGTTCCCTTGGTCATGGCCCAGTGTGAAAGCTGACAATCAAATGCATAAAGCTCCAAAATTTCATTAAAATTAGCAATTATAAATATGAAAACCGTTTGAAATATCAACATTAAATAAATTTACAATGCAACACATTAGTGTATTTACGAAGATTTATCTGCAGTTTATTTCACAGTCCTAACGAATTGTGTATTTTTCAGAAGTAATTCAAGAAACTTCAATTATGACTCATATTTTTGTTTTAAACTCTCATTGTTTTTCCTACGGCCTTAGACAGAAACCAGCACAAACAAGGGTTAAAGGCAGGCTTCAAACTTCGGGGGAAGGCCCCTCTTGGGGTAAACATTGTTCGTTACCACGAACTGTTTGATTTTTGTTCGGTTTGAGTTTCATTTATTCATTGGTATTGATTCGCGGTAATTTTACGCTTGGATGGTTATTTGACTTTATTTCTGATATTTTTTGGCTTAGTAGAGCTCTTTGCTTTTCGTTGAAAAACTTGTTTTGTGGAAAAAGTTTTTTTTTAAGTTAATGAAACAGTCAGTTGTAACGATCTGTAGTAAGGAGCGACCCGGCTCAATAGTAACCAAAACACTAAAAGATTGAATTGTGATACCAATAGGTACATGTGACATCATTCCACCCCATTCAGGGACGATCCACAATTCGTTTAGCCCTAGACGACTGGCTGGCAAGGAAAATCTTTGGCAATTTGTGATGCTTTATCAGCGGAACGTGCTCTAGCCATCTCATTGTTTCTCTCTTTATATCCTAGAAAGCGGAATTGGACCGCAATTTTCACACATATTTCTATTTCAGATAAGGTCATTCAGCTGGGTACCTAAACGATCGGTAAGCAATTTCTCTGTAAAACATCTAGCAACTCATCTTCCGTTTTTCGGACCACCCGTGTGGCTGTCTGAATAGACCCGCAGTGCGTTGAGGATCTTGTCGGCCTTTTGCCGGGTGTCGCGATAGCGCGAAAACTTGCGATGCCCGAAAATGAGATAAAGGGGCAGGGCAAGGAGCGGCGCCGACAAGAGAAAGACAACCCAGCCTATCGCACCCTGTGGGGTACGGGCGGTTCTGGCTGCCTGCAGCGAGGCAAGCCCAGCCAAGACCCACATGGAGATCACAGCAGCGGTGCTAAGGATGAGCCAAACCATATGTTCCCGGATCCCCAATCAATGGAGTTTGAAAAATACGGTCAAACATTTCGAAAATGTGCTAAATCATGATAAAATTGCACGAAATGATACAGAAAACTTTGAAAAGCTTGTGACGCTTTGGAAGTGAAGAAAGATTTATTTTTCGAAGAGAAATTAGGGACAATACTAAAAGGATTAAGATAGTAAAGCTCAGGTGATGATAGTGTGGTAAAAAACTTTTTATATATGATGGTTTATAAAGTTAGAGATAAATTAATGAAAATTATAAATGATTTCGAAAAGGGGGAAGTACTTAGGGTTTTTACTGGGCAAGTATTTGCTGAACCGTTCATACTCATGTGCAATTTGGAAAGCCAATTCACGGGTATGACAAAGCCCAAGAACCTGTACATCGGTTGCATCGGCAGATGCGTTCAACTGATGCAATGTAGCCTGAAGATGGCTTTAATGACATTATATTCTACTGAACTTAACAGTTGGCTCTTCAATTAGATATTACTCCTTGCCACTCTGTTCTTACCACTTCACCTACTGGCTCTGACTTAGAAGTAGTTGTTGGAAGCAATGGATCAAAATGGATATATGAATAGAACAGTCAGTACTCGCTCAGGGATATGGAGAGCGAATTTTAGATTGGCATAAAACATTGCATTCCGAATGATTAATTAGAATTGAAATAGGCTTATATTTTAAAGCTTTTAACCTTCTTATAATTTAAATCATAATTTATAGAATCTATGATTTTGAAAAATATTATAATTCACATATATAAAATTAATTAAAAGTCAGCTTCAAACCTTTTTATTATTTGAAGGGCTACTTTTAAATAACAGAGAGATTCCCAATGCAAGCAGAAAAAAAATTGTACAACTTAAGAATAAGTTGCAAACCGTTTTCTATGTTAGGCATAATGTCAGCAATTCCGCAACCATAGGATGAGTCTTTGGTCTTCTACTTTTTAAGAGAATCGTTTTTTCACGTATATCTGGTTGTCTTGACCTAGTATATCATGTGCACCATCATTGAAAACTTTTGGGCAGCCCAATACATTTTGAGAGCGTTGTCATTTCAAGGTTCAAGTTTTTCTAGTATTACCTTATTTACACAACATATTAAATTCCCACCAGACAAAAAATTCGACAGAGACTCACCTCCTTCTGAGGGCTTCACCTCCTTGCGCCACTGATTATCAAGGCGACAGGATAGATACTTAGTTAAACAGTTAAAATACGTAGTTACTATTACCTGAAAGAGGAAACTCCTCTGAAAGAGTAATGGAAAAGAAGATTTATTTGGCCTCACAAATCTGTTTGGAATCGTCTCCCTGCTGTCACCGACCCCCCCCCTCTGAGCCAATACCACAATCAATAATTCTCTGCTTTGTGATGGAAGTAAGCTCTCGACTAACCTCAAAAATCCCGACCCCGTTCAAAAACACTAGAGCATAGTAAACAAAGATCATAAGAACCTTCATAAAAGAAATTTTCAGAAAACTATGGACAAGTTCATTGCCATGGGTGGGGTCATCAAAAATTTGCACTGGTGAAATAGAGGGATATACACTCCTCTGTTCAAGGATAGCACATGTTGTATTGCTAGGAAAAAGTGCATTTGTCTCATGATTTTTAGAAGCTGCATGTTTTGCTATATTATTCCTTTCTTTTTTGTAGGTGAGTTCAGCATTGCACCAAAAGCATATGGCTAAATCCTTTAGGGTGATGAGATACCTTTAAAATCTTTTTGCAAGCCTCAGCGTTTGCTAAACCGAGTCCGTTCGCGAATTCTCCCAGTGGACTAGCTTTCATTGAAAGGTGTCTAGAGTTTGTGGCTACGCTGTGAAACTAGAGTGAAAAGATAATAAAATTTTATTTCTCCTCGGTCTGAAAGTTTGTTAATAAAAGGGGGTGGCACTGTCCAAAGTTTGTTAATTAAGAGGGGGCTGTGGTTGGTAAAGCCGAGCTAAAATCATATATAATAAATTCCAAGCTACTTTGAGAAAGTCATTTAGCTAAAAAAAACTAAAATTAATATGTAAATTTCGTTTTAATTATTCATGTACGGTTTATTATTCATGTACGGTTTATTATTCATAAAGTCAAAACTTGCATGAACCCAAAAACGTTCAGAAATTAAATAAAAAAAAAGTTTTTTCAACTAAAAGTAAGGAGCAACAGTAAAATTTAAAGCGAACAGAAACTATTACGTATATGAGGGGTTCATACCCTCCTCAATACTACGCTCTTTACACTAAAGTATTTTAGTAATTTCGGTAGGGGGGTCTGAAATCTAAAAATAATGCATTTTTAGGCCAAATTTTCTAAGATTCAGTCAGGGGTCTTTAAGACAAATTTGGAAGCAAGTTTGATCTTATCCTTATTTTCTTTCCGTTCTGAGAAATATATTTGGACTAAGCTTATAATATGTGTGCTTACTTGTACAGGACTCGCTTGCACAGTAACAGTACTTCATTAGTTGTACTTATTTGAGACGAGGTAGAGACTATCGGGGCCGAACGTTTCATGTCATTTCTGAACATTTCATAAACGTTACTTTCAACTAATGCATGCTCGAATTTGGCTCACCGGACATGAAAATTAAAAATATAATTTGCATATTAATTCTGGCGAACTTACTCTCAATGGAAAATTTCTTCAGGAAAGTTCACCTCCAGAAAATACCCGTTCAGTGTGAAAATCTCCCAGCAGAAAATAACTAGTCACCCATCGAAAATACTTACCTCGAAAAAATATCTGTGTACACCCAATAACCAATTAAATATGTTAACAATGCTCAAATCTCAAAGCTTATAGCATTCGAAACTTTGTTCCGCGCAAAGGCTTATGGAAATTTTTCTAATTGGCTTACCTTTAATTAATTATTTGCTAAAACTTTTTATTTTGGTTAAAACTTGATGATAAACTTATTACACTGCTGTCAACAAATTGTTATTTCAAATGGCATCAGCTGTTATAATTGATTACACAAATCACTATTTCAATAAATCCTCTATTTAAATACCTCGGGATAGTACAGTGGATACGTCTCTGCCGCTAGTATGACGGCGTTCAGGTTCGTGCCCTGCTATCGCGAGGAAGCTCTTATCATTTGTCTGCCCCTGGCTGACGGGATCCATAGCAGCCCTATTAATTTCTGTCTAGAAAGGTTTGTCCAAAATACGAGTATTTTGGGCAAAGACTAAACAACGTTCATGCCACCATTGGTGAAAATGGTCATACCTGTGGAATAGCTCGACTGGTCGCTGGCCAGATACAAGGCTGTGTCCGCCACTTCTTCCGGCCTGCCCAGCCGCCCCATGGGTGTCATCGCGATCATCATTTCCTTGCCTTCCTCGTCGTCCGCCAATCCTTGCGTCATGGGCGTTTCGATAAAGGCTGGAAATCATTACATACTTTTCTTCATTAATGAGCTAGCGTATAATGCCATGCTGCGCGGCAAAAACTACTAACGAGGTGGGCACCAACACGAATTGAAGTACGACTAACTCTTTCGTTTACGTCTGCTATGGATCTCGGATGATATTCTACTACCGTATTTTCTTTTTCTTTTTTTAGAGAAAGAACGTCGTTCTTTCAGTGTCATTTCTGATTATCGTATTCAGTTGGCGACTTCTAAAAAAATCCAATTTGACAACGAAAAATTATAGCAATCAGATAATAGAAAAAAGAAAGAGATGTAAAATATTATTTTCCTTTTCCAAGAAAAAGACAATTTCAATAAAAGCTTTCTTTAGTTTGTGTGGGTTTCTCCTTTTTTTTTTAAAAATCAGGCAAAGTTTCACTGGTTCATGACTTTAGATAGATAGCGCTAAGCTTGATGAATCTTATATAATTTGAATCAGCGTAATGAATTGATTCTCTTGGTGTATCCATTGACATCAAAATTCCTGTTTGGTAACTATTGAGCGAGTCGGCCCTTACTTACAGTTCGTTACAACCCGCCTTCGCCCAGCGTTCCCACGCTCGCCAGTTGCGGCGTCCCGGTCGCCCAGTCGTACACGTACACGTCGTACTGATTGATGTCGTCGTCTTCCGGCACGAGCGCTTCGATGGTCGTGTAGCACAGCTTGCTGCCGTCCGCCGTCACCGACAGGAAGCGCGGCAGGTTCGCGAAGACCCGCTCGGTCGTCACGCCGCTTGCGATGTCATGGCGCTTGACCGCGCCCGGCCCCGCCGCCGAGAAGCCGTACAGGATGCTGCCCATCACCGAGGACCAGTACTTGAGTTTGAGTTATTACAGGAATTTATTTCTGCTGGTCTTCAGTTTAATGTGTCTCTTTATTCTTTTTGAAAAAAACTTTTTTTTCTGAACTTTTTTTTTAGTTAATACACCGGAAAAAAAAGAAGAAATACCAAGACTAGTGAAGCACTACCAAATAGATGGCTTTGCAAGTTGCAGTTAAACAGGAATAAAACCAAGCACGGGAACAAATACTTACCACAGTTTCTAAAGATGACTGTATAGTTTCTTGTTCTTCTGTAAAATTGCAATGAAATAGATGCACGTCGACGAAGTGCTGCGCGTCGAACGCGATGAGAACCTGGCCATGATCCGCGATTCGATCGCCTTCTGCCGCAGCGAAGGAGCGGAGATGTTCTATGACGCCGAGCACTTCTTCGACGGCTTCCGCGGCAACCGCGACTATGCGCTGGCGACGCTGCGGGCGGCCATCGAAGGCGGGGCGACGCGGCTGATCCTTTGCGATACCAACGGCGGATCGCTGCCCAATCAGATCAGCGCCATCATCGCCGACGTTCGTAACGAACTTGGCGACGATGTGATCCGTATTATATACACCAATACGAAATTGTGTATATACCTTGAGGTAAGTGATAAATTTGTATAGCAATAAGAGACAAATTTTGATAACATCGTCAAAAATTGTTTTTCAGTTTCAAGGAATAAAGTCTTGTGGATAGCATTATTTTAGCATTTCTGGCCAGGATTTCCCGCCAACACATACTTAAAATATTTGCCAAATATCTCTTGAGGAAATGAAAGATAAGTGCGAATATGAAAAAATGATACTCTTCCTGTGGTTATGTGGAGTTCGAAATAAGGTTAAACCTAAAATAAAAAGCATCTAAAAGGAAGAAAAAGCTCTTTTACCCCTCCTATGCAATTCCAATTTCCTTCAAATCCTTTCTTGTGACCTATCCTTGTCTTACTACCCCATTTAGGGGCAACCTGGTTTTTACTTGCCACAGATAGAGTTGGCCACGAGTCGGCCGCCTCTGGCAATCTGTCTCCCTTCATCAGTAAAACGTTGCCTAGCCATCTGATCCAACCTTTTATTATAGCCCTAGAAGTGGAATCGAGCTAGTCTTAATAATATATTTGTAATTGAGCCGGGTTGCTCCTAATATACAGTTCGTTACCATGAACTGTTTGAAAGGTGCATTTGATAATGCTTGGCATTATAATAAAACAGGTGTTATAAAAAAGCTGATAGATTAAGATTGTCCTGCTTGTATTCTAAGATTCACTTTTTGGGCTTCAAATAACAAATTCACTTTTTGGGCTTCAATTTGGGCCTCAAATTGATATAAGGGAGTCGAAGGTTGCAAGTATGGAAAGACTCGCTACCAATGTCTTCGAAAGATTCAATTTTTTGGCTTCAAATGCCACAAATTTATGCCGGAGTGGCGAAATTGGCAGACGCGCCGGACTCAAAATCCGGTTTGGGTGACACCAAGTGTGGGTTCGAGTCCCACCTCCGGTACCAGATATTAGAAATCGCCGTTTTTTCCTCAGAAACGGCGATTTTCTTTTTATGTTCTTCCTGTACCATACCATTTTTTAGATTAGTTGTGCATTAACAGCGTTTAATATATGTGTAAAGCCGCTCAGTTTTGCGATTTCTGCGTTGGAATAAGAGCAGATAACATTTGCGCCCCTGTCTTTGGCTACACGGAAAGCATGTCGTCCTCTTCTGGGGTTAGAGGATGTCATAAATAAAGCTCTAAAGGAAACAGGAACTTCCAGGGAGGGTGAAAAGAGGGAGGCCTTGAATAGATTAGGTCGGAGGAGGAGCGTGCGTAGCTGTGTTGGCCTCAGGAGGCTTGGTACTGCAGTGAGTTATTAGTAGTAGTAGTAGCAATATCAGCATGTATTAAATATTAAATCCGCATTCATTTGTTTTTTTCAGTATTCTTAGTAGTTAAGGGGATTTTCTCTTGCTTGATGGTGTTTGAAATTAAGAAATACATTTATCAAAAAAGCCATACTTAATCGGGATGCTGGGAAACCTCTCTTGGCCCCGTTTGAAATGATCTAATTGCTTTTAATTTTTTCGCTTTTATTACAAAATTATAGCTGTGATCAACCAGAGTTTGAGGGTAAAACAATGACTGTAGTTATAATTCAGCAGACAGCCGGAAGTTGATTATAGTTCAACTATAGTTAATTAAAGTTAAGGTTGAACGCCTCTTATTATTTCACGAACCTAATGAAGATTCTGATCTCTCAATGCGCGGTTTGCCGTTCACATCGACAGTGCAGACGCCGCAATTGCGGGCGCGGCATCCGTAACGGAAAGCGAGATCCGGAATGGAGGGTGCCTGTGCCTGCAACAGGACGTCGAGCGCCATCGGCCGCTCACCCTCGCTGCGCAGGTGATACTCGTATTCGACAACGGCTTGGCTGCCGTCACGATATGTCTCGATTTCGACGATCACGCCTTGGTCGCCTCCCCGATGGCGCCTTCGGCGCCGCCGGGCACAACCTCCGGCGCCGAGCCGCTCGCCCATCCATTAGCGTAGTCTCTCCTTTGCAGTTGGATTTTCTTTGCATGAAACGGAAAGGCATGCAATGTTATACCATTCTTTATATCTGAAGTATTTTCAAAATTAGCAGCTACGTATCTGTTTACCATATTTGCGTTGTTTCTTGCCTTCCTTCCCTCTGCAACCACCACTGGCACTAAAATTGACTGCGAAATCACGTAGGCTACTCTGAGACCTGAGTGTGTATACCTTAGTCGACGTCACATCCGCTATCGCCCCAGACTCCAGACTGGTCAAAATAGCAAAAGGGGTGGGGGGAACACCTCCTAAAAGTGATACAATCTTAATGAATATCTCACCATCAGATTCAGCGAATCAGAGAAGCATAGTATAGACGTGTCAAGCTCCTATCTACAAAAAAGGGGAATTTTGTATCGTTTGACATAAGAATGATCGCAAATGTGTGTGTTTTTTTTCAAGGGTATTGTACCGACCCAATGGTCCTATATCATAGCGATGGGGCTCGTTCGAACGAGCCCTATCGCATTCTGTTGCCCTTTTTTAAGTGACCAAATAAATTAGAGTAGTCGTGGTAGTAGTAGTGGGGGTGAGAGTGAAGAGAGACAGAAAAAAAAGGAGGAAGAGCGAGAGAGAGAGAGAGAGAGAGAGAGAGAGAGCGAGAGAGACGAGCGAGAGATTAGTATCTGCAGCAAAAGTAGTAGTAGTAGTAGTAGTAGTAGTAGTAGTAGTAGTAGTAGTAGTAGTAGTAGAATGCAACAGCAACAGCAGCGATAGTCGTAGTAGTAGTAGTAGTAGTAGTAGTAGTAGTAGTAGTAGTAGTAGTAGTAGTAGTAGTAGTAGCAGTCCTGTTTTTACTTCATTGATTGAAAAAGTTTTTCCTGTACCTGCACCACCTGTAATGATGGTCACCAAATCTTTGGAAGAAAGCGCATGTTTAACCGACGCTTTTTGTTCATCCGTCAGCAGTTCATTTTTAGGTTGATAATTTGGATGGATTGGCTTGAAAGCATTTTTACCTTTCTTGACAGATTGAATTAATTCCTTTTCTGCATCTAAAGCACTTTGCGTGGTATAAATATTTTCACCTGAATCTGTTTTTTTAGACATCAAGTCATTTCTCTTTTCAATGCATATAACACGACTTCACACAATCTGAAATCTCCTGTGACTTTTGTTGTGGAAAATACCAAGACTACTACAGTGAGTGTGCATTTGACTATTATTGGAACTATAAATCTAAGGTCTGCTGATATTAGCTTGTAAATGTAATAACAAAAAAGCTAATATTGCTACTTATTGAAATATCACTGCTGTTTTGTAGGTCTATTCTAGACTCTATATGTGTTTTTATACATTTACCTGTAAGTATTGATGCACTTTTTTCAATATCTTTCATTGGTTTTGTGCAGCTCCCCTAAAAAGAACGGATCCGTTCCAATAATGTCAATCACATATCTATAACTTGTGCTTATTCTTCCCATCAAGTTTCATCCCGATCTCTCCACTCAAAGCGTTTTCCAAGATTTCCAGTTTGCCCCTCCAACTCCCCCTAATGTCACCAGATCTGGTTAGGATTTAAAATGAGAGTTATAAAGAACAAGATCCTTCTAAAGATCAAATTTCGTTAAGATCTGATCACCCGTTCGTAAGTTACAAATACTTCATTTTTTCTAATTTTTCCGAAATAAAGGAGGGGGATATACGCAAAGGGGTGACTGGACTAATGGAAAACACAGAAAAACGAGGCGGGGGGATATACGCAAAGGGGTTACTGTGCTGATGGAAAATACAGTCATACAAGGAGGGGGATATACGCAAAGTGGTTACTGTACTAATGGAAAATACAGTCATACGAGGAGGGGGGGGATATACGCAAAGGGGTGACTGTACTAATGGAAAATACAGTCATACAAGGAGGGGGGGTATACGCAAAGGGGTAACTGTGCTGAGGGAAAAAACAGTCATACACAAAAAACATAACCTTTCACTTTGTTTTGCAACGAAATGCGAAGCAAGAGACATTACCCCGGCTATTGGGGCATGACATCCCCAGAGGCATAATTATTGAATTTTTCAATTATTTTGAAGCACATGGCTATCTCAAAATTTGGATCGTGTTTCTTAGGGGGAGGGCGGCTAAAATGGGCGTGTGAGTGAGTCTGGTAGCCCTCCAATCACTTCTGATTGGGGCCCTAATCGATTTCGCGATTAGTTTCTTCGTATAATCCTAATGGAGAGTGAGTGAGGCTCCGCCATTTTCCCTCCAGATGTAGGCCTATCCGATCAAAAAAAAAAAAAAAACACATTAAAAAAAATTGTATAGAAGTCAAATAGTCATGCCTTTGGGTTTAACAATCCCACCAGCAGCTCCCGGAGCAAGGGCTGTAAGTTAAGCTAGTTGCTCACTGTTAACATATAAGGTTTTCATGAAAAAGATTTTTGTATAAACTTAGGGGGGGTACTCATTCGATAAAAAATCAAAGTTCCAGTTCACTTTTTAAGAGTTAAAAGTGATCGAAGGTTCTCCACCTATATAAAATATGAAGATAGCCTACTTTACATGGGTTTGCATTATTTTTTAGGCCTATTTCTCATCAACATGCAGTTCATAACCAATACAGAGTTCAGGCTCCTTTGAAAGAAATGCTATTAAACAAAAAGAAGCCATTTGAATCCTTATTTGAAGCTCTTTTTTTCATATTATTTGATTTTCTATAATAATTTATACTTCAATCTTAATTATTTAAGTTTTAATAATTATTATTTAATTATGTAAGATTATTTAATAAAATTATTAGATTTTTTAGATTACCCATCATTCAGGGATGATTTTCTCCACAGGGGTGATTGTATTTAACCAATGGTACTAGAATATCAAGAGAGCTCCTTTGAGTGGAAATTAAATTTCTAGTGCTATTTTTAAGTGACAAAAAATAGAGAGCAACTAACCCCCTTTCCACGCCCTTTTTCCGAAAAATCCAAATCTAAAAAATTTTGAGAAAGCTATTTTGTTCAGTATAGTTGAAAAATGCAATATTTATGTTTGGATATAGAGTGAACCCCCCAAAAAAACCACCGGAGGAAGTGCCCCACAAATGTAAAAAAACACCATATAGTCACTTAACTTCAAATATTCAATATTCAAATGTAAAAAAACACTTGTGTCAGTTCACAAAAAAGTAAGGGAGGGGTAAAAGCGTATTTAAAAAAAATCTATTGAGGTGATATTTCTTTTTTTCAATATTTTCAATGGAAATGGCCAAAAAAAAACAGTGAAAATACCTTAAAAAATACGAAAAAATCAGTAAAAATCAGTGAATAATGAGGTACGTAGTTAAAAACATATATATATATCTATCTATATTCACAGGTGGGCGAGGCGTGTGGTCTTCTGCGCCAGACTGCGCGGGATTCGGGCGGTCCTGCCGCAGGTGGGCTGGTCCGTCAGCATGATCTGTCCAGGGGTGATCCGAAAATCAGTTTCAGAAATTCGTCCCATTCCGGAGGAATCTATTGCGTATTTGCGGCGATACCGCCAGAAAAAAGAAAATCAATTTCGTGGAGTCCCCGACATGACCATTCCCGGTATCCAACGTCTCGATGTGGCCGACGCCCAGGCCGGCGGCCAGGAGCGCCCCTTCTCCAAGGCGGTGCGGAGGGAAAAATTACCGTTTATTCGTTGAAAACACTACAAAATACATTTTCCAAATCCTAGCTGGCGCCCTAGTAACTATACAAGCTCAATAAGAATAAAAAGAAATATATTCTAATTTGTGGGGGTATAAAATTAACAAGGAAAAATTCCTAAAAGAGTAAGCCTTTTCCCATTGGCGCCTCTGTGTTGAACATGCAAAGAAAACTAATCATATTGACAAAAGCAACCAAAGCCGGTGGGTAAATTTTTCGCAGTTCATATTATTGACTTATCAATAAAGAAAAACACGCGGCAGCAACACAGAACACATAGGTGCTAGAACCGGACGAAACTGAAATTTTTTTGCGGAACGGACCAGCAGGACGAAACAGAGCTTGATAAAGTGAAAGGACGCAACGAAATAGTCCACTTTTTACCCTCAGAGGCACCGTCCACGCCGACGTCACATTCTCGCTATCTCGGAAAATCAGTTTGCGGACAATTTTTGAACGGTGACCGCAGAAAAAATGTCCCGACCACGATTTCTCGCAAAAAATATCGGGTTGCACAGTCACAGCGGTGATTCTAAACGCATTGTGCACCATGGAATGGTCGCTCTTTACATTAAAGCTTAAATTTTGTCCCAATTCTTTAAGAATGACCCCTGAATCACAAAGGTCGTAGAATAAATAGTTGAAATTACTAAAAACACTTTAGCGTAAAGAGCGAGGTATTGCGAAGGAAGCAAAACCCCTTATATACGTAATAATTTCTGTCCGTTTTAGGTTTTAATGGTGCTCCTTACTTCCAGCTGATTTTTTTTCTCATTGTTTTTTTTTTTAAATAATGCCAAAAAATCCACCTGAGATGTTTAACTGACAGAAGAGGATTGATTTTGCTTAGTTTTTAACGATTGTACTGTGTGATAAAAGGGTGATCACACAACTACATAGGTGAACGCGTCTTTGTACCCCCTTCTTGGCCTATGTCTTCTGTCGAATTTGCTACCCGGGCTCAAATTCTAATACATCCTTTTTTTTAAATTCTACATTTGATATTCTTTGATTTGCAAAATGAGAAGATCAGCAGACCGACGAGGAGGGATAGAGCTTAGATTTCAGCGATCGCCCTATCATTTAAAAAGAAAAACTATTTCTATTCAAAAACTGTAACGAGCTGCATTTGTGTAGAGGTTACTGTAAATAAATTCAAACGTAATTCAAAAGTTAATGTTACCTTTTTAATTTAGTTCAAAAACTTGTTTTTTATTTAGTTTCTGGTCGTTTTTTTTTTAAATGCCGGTAAATCTGGCTCGCCTCTATGAAAAATTTCTTACCCTAATGGGAAATTTCTCCGTTGCCAATTCCACCCGGCCAATTCTATCCTGGGTGAAAACTCCTATCTGTAATTTTTTGCGGATGATTCTGGCGCCGTTCGCAGATATGGTCGAACCGGAAACTTCGGATTTGGCCAATGCCGTTCCGGCACTGCTTGAGACCAAGCCTGCGATCATTCTCATGGCCGATGTCGGGATTATTCCGGCAGAGGCGAGAAAACAGCTGATAGACTGGATCGAAAATGGCGGTACGTTAGTGCGTTTTGCCGGTCCCCGCCTTGCGGCAGCCGAGCATGACGACGACCTACTTCCGGTCAAACTGCGGCTCGGCGAAAGGGCGCTGGGCGGCACCCTGTCGTGGACGGAACCGTTGAGGCCGGAGGCTCGGACCGTCACCCCTTCGTTGCGATTCCAGGCGGGTCAATTCTGGCGATAGCTAGCCGGCGGTTGAACTGGATGTTCGAGGTAGAGCCGGACCCTTCCCGCGATGGGCGTGTGGACCTTTGGCCGGCAGGCCGCTGCTTTGGCGGAAGCAGCGCTATTAACGGCATGATGTTCGTTCGGGGTCACCCATGGGACTATGACCATTGGACAAGTCTCGGCTGCACTGGCTGGGATTACCAAAGCGTCTTGCCCTACTTCAAGAAGCTCAGGTTACGGATCTCTTTTTAGTTTAATAATTGTTTGCTGGCCATAAATAGGGCTATTTTTCATTCATTATTATTGAAACAAATATGATAATATCTTGAAATTATGTTTATTAGTATCTTTGATATTTTTAAAATCGGCGTTGGGCCATCCAGTTCCCATACAATTGGACCAATGATTGCTGCAGAGCGTTTTATAAGAACACTGCAGAAAAATTACCAAGAAAATAAATCTTTAAAATTAAAGGCGATCTTATATGGTTCTTTGGCTTTTACAGGCAAGGGTTATAAAGTTACAAAGATCTGTGAATCTATTGCTTAAATTGGGGGGGAGGGTCTTTGGTATGGCAAATAAGAGACTAAAAGCCAAAAATTAAAGTAAAATGATTTTTTTACAAGAATTCAGATAGGTCCTATCATGTATGCAATCTTCTAAAACCCAGAAAAAAGTAAAAGATAGACATAATAACTTGACAAAACCTTGTCAGGGCTTTTCTTCAGCCCTAGATTCATTCCTGAAAGTTTCATTCACCTAACTCAACTAGTTTAGAAGACAGCAAGAAGCCGTTGGTTTTTATACACATCTCTTTTCTATACGTTTTATTGGAATTTCGGAAAACAGCGTTTCAGGCAAAACAAGCTGAAATCTTCAAGTCCAAAATTTGATCGAAAACACAAAACACATCATTTATTTGTGACAAAATGCCTAAGCTCTTGTTACGATGAAATAAAAGAATGAATAAGAAGAAACCACAGGACGACCAAGATGAAAAATGACGTCAAAATTTTTCCTCTTTGGGGGCTTCGAAAAAGCCCCCAAAAGATAGAAATTGTTTTTTTCCTTGACCATCAAAAATAACCCAATATATCTTTCATTTATTCAGTTTGATTTTGAAAAATAATTGATTTCACTATACTGAAAAATTTTAAAATTATAAAATTATATATTTTTAAATTATAAAATTTTGAAATTTATATTCCAGCTTAGTTTCTGTCGGTGATCTAGGTTGAATTTTTACTTTAGCTAACATTGAACATTAAGATAAAATGAACTCTTCAAAGTAATACATAACTCTTCAAAGTATATACATTTTAACTCATAATTAAAAGTTTTGGCACTTTGAATCCAATTATTAGGTTTTTCGACTATGCTGAACAAAATGGCTATCTCAGAATTTTGATCCGGTGACTTTGGGAAAAAATGAGCGTGGGAGGCGGCCTAGGTTCCCTCAAATTTTTTTGGTCACTTATAAAGGGCACTAAAACTTATCATTTCCGTTAGAATGAGCTCTCTCGCAACATTTTAGGATCACCTGATCGATACAATCACCCCTGGGAATAAAAAAACACACACACAAAAAAAAAAAATAAACACGCATACGTGATCTGTCTTCTGGAAAAAAAAATAAGAAAATGTTAAAAGTAGAATAGCCAAGGCTCAGGATTTTTTTTTTCACAGCTAAAAAACGTTAGGTGAACAGGAAGATAAGTTCGCAAACCAAGATTCGAATATTGGAAGGTACAGGTGATGACAGTGGTCAAATATGAGTCTGAAGCATGGGCGCTCCGAAAAGCGGATGAAGATTTACTAGATATTTTCCAGAGAAATTGCCTACGAATTGTTCTAGGTACCCGGCTGACTGACGGTATTTCAAACAGCAGGCTGTACGAAAAATATAGTTCAATCCCGAGGGGAGGGAGAGATCTCACCATCATCCGTGTTGATCTCGTGCCCCGGGTCGTTGACGAGGTACAGCTGGTAGGCGGCACCCTCAGTGATGCGAATCACAGCCGAGACCTGGAGGGAGGGAGGGGGAACCAAGGGCAGGGTGTGGATTCTTCCGGGGACGTCCTGGGTCACCTGCACTGAACCCTGGGAATTTTTCTTCAGTGCAGGTGACCCAGGGCGGGTCAAGCGAAAATCGAGGGGGGTGGTGAAAAGTCGCACAATCCCCTGTTGGACCTAATTGTCAGCTGAAATCTTTGTTGGACGTTGTTATGTTACCCTTTTTTCTTTGACAATTCTACTTCTTAATTAGTCCTCCTTGCATAGCTGGACATCAGTGTCAAAATCTAGAAGTTTCGAGAATGCGTTTTTTGCAGAAATTTCATTTCGCGCATGGATGTGTGGAGGCAGCATGGAAATAATTCCTTGCTCAAGAGTTGGCCATGTTTTTAGAAAAAAACAACCGTATTCTTTCCCTGATGGAAATACCATTACATATCTGAAGTGAGGATTGATGCCTTTATTCGGATAACAGGGAACTGGGAGCTGATGGCGGCCATAGCGCCTCCACACCACTTGTCTAGTGTATCAAAATCTTGAAGCGATTGGAGCACCACGGAAGAGCAATCGGACTTGAATTCAACTCCTTTCAGCTGAGTGCAGAGATAGTAATAGATAACGGGTCGATGTAGAGAGATGTATATCGAGAGGTGTGTGTTTCTAGCAGATACACAAGTCGTCTCTTTGTCCGTTCTCGCGCATCGCCAACTGCCGCTCCACAAGACAACGAAGAATCGAACCAAATTGGTTACGAGAAGGCGATGGAGCGTCTGGCGGCGCGCTATCCGGACGATCCCGAAGCGGCAATATTTTATGCAATTTCCCTCAACGGCACTGCCGACCTGCTGGACAAATCGTACGGGAATCTGCTCAGGGCCGCGGAAATACTGGAGCCTGTATTTGAAGAGCAGCCAAACCATCCGGGTGTCGCACATTACCTGATTCATAGCTACGACGTTCCGGCGCTGGCCGACCGTGCACTGGGAGCGGCGAGGAAGTATGCGTCGATCGCTCCGGCTGCGCCTCATATAGGTCGAATCAAGCATCTCCGCGACGCTCTCCCCCACCCGCACCGGCACGTAGCCGAGCCCGACGGAGGCACCCAGCAAGTGGCCATAGTTGCCCGATGTCAGATAGCCGACGACCTCGCCGTCCCGGACGATCGGTTCCGTGTGGTAGAGAAGCGGCTCGGGATCGTGAAGAAGGAATTGCAGCAGGCGCTTTTGAACCCCTTCCTGCTTTCGCGCTATTACCGCGTCGCGTCCGATGAAGGGGCCGAATTTGCCGTCCGGCTTGCCGGTCTTGACGGCCTGAATGAGCAGTACGCAATCATCTGCGGAAAGGCTTCGCAGATCTTCAGGTCGCAACAACCGTGCGCCCTCCTCGCGCTCTTGAATATTGCTCTTGCCTATTTGGCCCATCGTCCAGGATTTGGATCGCGCCTTGCGTGTGAAGTTGCCTATCGCTTTGGAGACATAGTCCGGCGTCTCGCTATCAGCCGGTGCCATGAAGAGTTGGAGGCGACAGTTGGCCAGAAAGTGTTGCGCACCATCATTCCCATAGGCTCCTCGAAGCTGGGCAAGTGATTGGCGATTAATTTAGGAATGGCAGACTCGCCAATTTCCCCCAACCCTGCAGCAGCATGATTCCTCAATCCTTCGTTTTCATCACGAAGCGACAACAGGAGTTGTTCTATCCGATTACTGTCAGCCATTCACATTCTCCTTCTCTAACCAAAAATCTTCGTCCAACTGAGCAGAGGCGGCTTCGAGTTTGTCAATGATGACGCCGGAATTATATGACACCAAGCCAGCACGATCGTCTTTTAACCGTTTAAAGACTTCAGCATGAGGCCGCAATGCTTCAACATCTGCTTGGAATGGCGGACAGACCAGCGCTTCCAGCATCCGCCGGTCAAAGGCAGGCGCCTGTGGTTCGGTCATTGCAGGGTTTCCTCCTGAGAGCCGCCGCGCAGGGCGAATTCGATCAAAGTGACGAGCGTCTCCCGCCTTGTCGCAAGGCAGGGCGCCTCGAGCAAGGCCTGCTTGTCCTCGGGATCGAATTCCAGGAGCATCGACAGCGAGTTGATCAGCAATTCGTCGTCCGCCTCCTTGAGCGACTCCCAGTCGGTCGACAGCCCGCGCGCCACGAATAGATTTCGGAATATCCAGGTAAGTCTCTTATTGATTGATATTAATATTGATTGATCTGTTATTGATTGATAATATACTCCGTCAGAAAAAAAAACCTAGAAACTCTTGAATTTTATAGAAAAATTTGATTTGCATCAACGGCTATCCCGTTATTTGTAGCGACGATGTGCCACTTTTGTGGCTTATTATCTTTTTCTCAGCGTCACTATCTTCCAATGTAAGAAAAATCTTCCTATGGCTGCTAATTTAGCTAAAATAAAAAATTAAAATGTAGTCCTATGGGGAAGTAGAGCGTCGGGCAGGGAGAGAGTGCACATCTCGGCGCCCGGCGGCTGAGGAAAGACGCCGGGTCCAGGCGCTGGCCCGCTGGGAACTCGGGGGTGCTCTCCCCGTAGTACATTTCGCGGTGATTGGCCGTCGCCACGGTGCGCACCTCGAAGTGCAGGTGCGGTCCGAACGTCCCGTGCGAGCTGTCGAAGCTCGTGTTGCCGACCAGCGCGAGGGGCTCTCCTGCGGTCACGGTTCGGCCCGGGCGGAGGTCTTCGCGAACCGTGTGGCAGTGGCTTTTGTGATTCAGGGGACTTGTGGCATATTGTCCAAGAATCTCAATTGTATGTTTTGTGTGAAGTTGCTGTTTTCTTACCAAACAATGACAAAATTTATATTTTTAATTAGTTGAATGCTATTTTTAATATTGCCCAAAAGTTTGGATGTTGATACTCCATTCATATTTACGAGGAGCCTGAATGGTCAAAAACAGGTCAATTAGAATCATTGACCACCTTTTACACACCCTTGGAAAACAAATCAATTTTCTGAAACCAAAACATCTTTTTTATTTACAGGAATCTTCCTAACTTTTAAAGTCCTTGTCTATTTGTCTTTTTTTCTCCTTTTTTCTCATGTTCTAATATCAAATTGGTCTTTCCTGTTTCTCTACTTTCTTGGTTTCTATTTATTTCTATTATTATAATTGCTACCAGGTTTTATCTTTTACTGTATGCTAGTCTTTATTCTTCTTCATCTTTGTTTCACATTATTGTTTGATTTAGGGTATTATTTATGGTTCTTTTAGTGCTTTATTATTGTGTTGTATGGCCTGTAATAAACAAGGTTTCTTGGGGTTTGGTTGGGGTGGCGAAGACCGGGCCAATGCCAACGTAATCGACAACGGTTCGGTCGACCTTGCGTGCGACATGTTCGTCTTCAATCGAAAGGCCGATGATCTTGTCACGCCCCAGTCGATCCCGTGCAGCAGTGGACGGCATATCATCCTGACCGACATGAAGACCGTCCGCCCCGATTGCGATGGCGGCATCAATGTCGTCATTGACAATCAAGGGGACTCCGGTGCCAGCCATGACGTCCATCAGTTCACGACCAACGCGAATAAGCCCGTCGGTTAAGGTTTTTATGGAGTGGGTGTCGTGTTAACTTCAGAAGGGGCACATATGGCTAGAAATTGGAAATTCTAGCTCCATTTCGAAAGCAAAGCTGATCAGAGGACAACTAGGCACCCGCCCTTTTCCCCCAAATGAATCCGATTTAAAGCTTGAGATGAGCTATTTGAGATATATGCCCGAAATAGTCCGTGTGCTATATAACAAGGACTCCTAGGTTGACACAGCCACCCAGAGCCCGGGGTTTATGCTCGCAAATCATTCCCTGGGGGCATATAAGGTTTTCTACTCCAGTGATATAGTCAACGACAAAAAATTAAGAAATCAAACAGTCTTTTTGGTATAGAAATCTAAAGCTCGCTACGGTCGTGAAACCATGCCCTACCAGTTACTTATTTCAGACCCAAAAAAGTGGCACAACGCTGTGAAAAAAGTGGCCAGCCAAGCTTCTGACAGCAGTCCACAACCCCAACCGTCCACAAGGCTAATGCAAGCCTTCAGATACTTACCAAAATGAGGCGTTTTGGGCGTGATACTGAATCCATACCTACATGTGTTATGTTCGTAAGTTATGAATTTATCAACAGTTCAACTTCTGAAAGATTAATAACTTGTTTCTCTTAAGTTTACTTTTATGTTTACTAGAAAAACCTTTAGATGAACGGCTCTCTAAACTTGAAAGTATACACAAAATCGAATTTTTTGTAAATCCGATGAACCATTGAAATTGAAAGTTAACATGAGTAACACAAGACTAGATTTATTACTGTTCAATTTGAAAAGATAAAGAAATCAAATTAGACACAAATACATTTATAACTGTAGATTAAGTTTTCTTGCACTGCTGATCAGCAAAAGTAGCAGTGTTAGTAGTGGGCATGCACATGTTACCTTTTTGTGAATTGATTTTACCCTAAAAGTAATCTCTATAGTGTAATCTCCAAGTTAAGACTCAAATCTTTCCATGAGACAGGCTTTTTTTAAAACATGCAACACATAGTGTGTTTTGATTTTGTTCAAATTCCGCCTCAATATTCTATCAAATTTTCCCCTTAATATGCATAGCCTTAATTTTACTAGTGTCATAGCTGTAATGGTAGTAGTAGGAACTGTAGTAGCAGCAGTATTAAGACTAAACTTGATGAAACTTATATATTTAAAATCAGCATTAAATTGCAATTCTTTTGATGTAACTATTGGTATGAAACTTGCATCTGACCTATTCTGTAGAATAGATTAGTTTTAAGAAGTAAGCTCATGCTCAAAGTAGCTGAAGAATAGCTGCATTTATTGTCATTTATCTTTGAATTGATATTATGCATTGTCTCTTCTGGACTAAATACTAGGTTAAGTAACAAAAGACTACTACTGTTCTGGACTGTTTTGTAATATTACATCCATACCGTCATCAGGAATTCTTTAATTATATGGAAACGCTTTTTTAGCATAGAGAGTATATTAAAGAAAAAGTATGCGACAAAAGCGGATGGAAGTTGTGGTGTTTTTTTTAGAAGAGAACATAAACCATAGTTTCAAAGATTGCTCTTGGCTTATTTCTTGGGTTCGTGTATATTTTATTGACTAATTCTTCATAAATATATCTTATCAAGAGATATACGGCTTTAACTAATCTGCTTGTGTACTATTTATGCATTTTTTTTTATGATTTCATCCTTTTGCAAGCTATCACGGCTCCGCTGTGCCCGACGAGCACGACCGGCTGCTCCGCCGTGGCTCCGGAGCGCAGGACGGCCGCTTCGATCGCCGCCGCCTGCTCGTCGAGGGTCCGCTCGGGACGCCCGGGCGGGCCGCCGAGGCGCTCGATCGCGAGGTCGTTCGGCGTGTCGACGGCCCAGTCCTGGAGCACGTCGCGGATGTAGAACTCGTGGGCCGCGGGCGCGGAGCGCACGTGGTTCGGTCGATCTCCGGCCGGGTCCGCGTCGACGAAGATCATCCCGGCCTCCGGCGACCGTTAAAAACAGAAAAAAACTTTCTGGGAGGGGGTCGGGGTCCTCCCTGGATCCGCCAGTGCAAGGGGAAAACTTTTAGTAAAGCAATTTTATTCAATTTATCTACACATCCTGTTTATGCATGCTTAGTTCTATTTGATGTTTTTTTTAACTAGCTGTATTTGAAGACTTATTAACCACATGGTTGGTGCCTGATGAATAAAAAAAATATGTTTTTTTAAATGTATGAGATATGTCAAATTTAGTTCAAGAGGTAAGATTCTTGAAAATTATACACATTATTGACGCGCTGATGCTGTCCGATCGCCAGTTTCTGGATGTCCTTGCCGTTGCGCGCCGCGACGGCGCGATGGTGATGGTGCATGCGGAAAACAACGACATGATCATGTGGATGGCCGAGCGTCTGATCGCCGCGGGCCTAACCGCGCCGAAGTATCACGCCACCGCCCGCCCCATGCTGGTTTTTGGACGCCAGACGTGCTTAATTGACGGGCAAAGTTGATGAGGTATCCTGCCTGTGACCAAACCGCCCAGCACCGTCAGAGAGCTGATCCGGGATCAATGGGGGGGGTTAGTTCTGAAAAATTAGAAAAAATGACGTATTTTTATCTTACGAAGGGGTGATGGGATCTTCATGAAACTTCATATTTAGAAGGACCTCGTAACCCAGATATTTTTTTTAAATCTCAACCGGATCCACCGTCATTGGAATGGTGGGCAGTTGGGGGGGGGCCGGAAATCTTAGAAAATACTTAAAGCGGAGAGATCAGGATGAAACTGGATAAGAAGAATAAAAACCTGTCTAAGATACGTGACTAACATAACCAGACCGGATCTTCTCTCTCTTTAGTTTGTATATCCATTCTTGAAAGTTTCATTTTCCTAACCACTTTCCAAGATAGAAAAAGCACCTAATCAAGAATTTTAATCAAGAAGTCTTGTGTAGCAGACCACTTCTGTTGTGAAATAACTTTTATTGAAATGCCACATTACTTTTTCTCCATTATTTCCAGGTCAACAGAAAGGTGTCCAAATTTGAATATCCATGTTTCATGGTCTTTGAGATCCTAAAGCTATATTTCATCATTATCAATGTCAGTTCCAAAAGGAAAAAACAACAACATTGATTCTTAAGCGACACATAACCTCGATCCTGAATCGTGGATATGATCGCCGCATAGGTTGACGGTCGTCCGATACCTCGTTTTTCCAACTCGCGCACCAGCGAGGCCTCGCCGAAGCGTGGCGGTGGCTTGGTGAAGTGCTGGAATGCTTCCGCGTCCACTAAAGATAGATCGTCACCAACCTGAAGATCCGGCAATGGGGCGTCGTCATCCTTTTTGGAGGTTGGCGGTAACACTTTGGTGTAACCGTCGAATTGCATGATGCGGCCCCGTACCCGCAACCTAAATCTACTTAATAAAGTTAAACTTTATTTTGTTTATTGTTTTTTTTTGCGAATTGAACTCTGATTAACTCACTTAAATAGTAGATGTGATCTGAATCTACTTAATAAAGTTAAACTTCATTTAGTTGACTGTTTTATTTGCGAATTGAACTCTGATTAACTCACTTATATAGTAGACGTGATCTAAATCTACTTAATAAAGTTAAACTTCATTTAGTTCATTGTTTTATTTGCGAATTGAACTCTGATTAACTCACTTAAATAGTAGACGTGATCTAATTGGGAGGGGGCCTAGTTGCCCTCCAATTCTTTTGGTAACTTAAAATGGGCACTTGAAACTTTTAATTTCAGTTCCAATGAGCCCTATCGCAATATTCTAGGACCATTGGGTTGATACGATCACCTCTAAAAAACAAAAGACAAATAAACACTCCCTACTTACAGTTCGTTACCACAAACTATTAGATAAAGATTATGCCTCAGGAAAGTGTTGTTTTCTGCCATTTTATGGCAACAAATAACGACTTTTCCCCAAAGAGGACTAATTTTAAATCAATTCACTCAGAGAATTCTACATTTTCCTTAGAAGAGGCGTGCTCAACAACAGGCAGTGGTGACAGTACGGTTCTTTCTAGCGTTGCAGATGATGGCGAAATAAGGTGGTCTTGATCTCCGACTGCGACTGCCGCTTCACTCATCCCATCCAACTGAAGCGCCGACATGCCAGATAGCGCTTGCGCTGCTGAATACTCCACCGAGGTTTGTTCTTCCTCCATTCCAAGGCTGTCGAGTTGCAACCGGTGTGGTCTTGGTGGCGATTCCTCGTCTTCATTCTTCTTATCAAATTACGTTGTGCATAAATGAAACTAAATTGTTTTTATGCCGATCAATGTTCTGATGCCAAGTCAATTTGTACCGTAAAACAAACACTGGTGAAAACAAAAATAGAAGGATTATTCTTTGCCAGCCATTTAGCTGGAAAATTATTAGAAATTACTTCTAGTTTTCTTGAGTGCAAGTTACATACGAATCTTGAAAAAATATCAGTAAAGTAATAAGATATATCAGTAAATTACGTGCCCCACTTGAAATTTTTCGAGTTGAATTTTTCAACTTCAAATGAATTTAAGAATCCCATGACTATGCCTCTGGAGATGGCATGACCTCCTATGCAATATCCTTATTGTTTACATATACTATTTGTTTTGAGGAAATACCCCGAAATCATTCGGAGGAACTATCTGAAGGGTTTTCCACGGGGAAAATTCTCTCAGGGAGTAAAGTTTCTGGGAGGAAATTTCAAGGGGAATTTTTACGTGGGGGAGGAAAGGGATCTCCTGGGAGGAGAGGGAGGCTAACCCTTCCTCAACCTTTGCTCTTTACGCTAAAGTTTTGAAAATTTGGATACCAGCAGGAACAAGACGGAGAGTGTGACAAGCAGTGTCAATCGTCGAGTCACAATGTGTTCTTCAAGTCCGAAGTATGCCAGGAGCAGGTAGGTATTGCTGGAGGGAACCAAAAGGGGGAGGAGGGGCGTTTGTTTTGTCGGGCAGAGAGAGGGGGAGGAAGGGAGAGACAGACACGAGCGTTTCATCACGTACTGCGCCTTCAGCGGGAGACCTTCCTTCAGCGTTGCGGAGTAGATGAACAGAGGTAGCCAGAGATTGATTGCCGACGCCCACCTAACATAATAATGATTTCTTATTTTTACTTTTCATGTAAATCGACTATATAGTTTTTGATTTAGTTACTCAACATAGTTGCATATATGCAAGTAACGTGACAGGTTGGCACATCTATGAAAATAGAGTCCTTTGAACCTGGAAAAATTTCCGAAGAATTACAAATTTCAGGGATAGCATCATGGCAAATTCTTTTTTTTTTATTTCAGGCGAAATTCATGGAAAAAGCTGTTTGAAAATCTAAACTATTATGATGAGTTACTTGTGTATCTACTTTACTAAACTCAGAATACGGGGACGCTCAATGTAGAGACTCCTCTTCCAATGAACATGCAGATATGTTCGGCCCCGGGAAGCTGTCAGAATGAAGCAGGTGGCATAGTTCTAGATGCTAACTGGAGATGGACTCATAAAGTAAGCAACTTGACTGTTTTGTTATGCATTTGAAAAAAAAATTGCTCCTTTTATAGCTTTCTGCAAGCAATGGGCTTTGCATCTTCAATTTTTTGCTTTCTCTATTTACTTGTAAATTAAATTTCCTTGCTTGTAGGAAAATGCAGATTTTGAAAAATGAGATGAAGATGCCGATTTTCATTGCGGTTTTCAGCCTGTTTATTGCCCGGCGGTGCGGCCTTGCCGCTGCCGGGTCTTCTGCCCGTTTGGTCGGTTGGGCGCATGTCATCGTGGATGGTCGCAGGGGGCATGATCAAAGCCGCGTAAGGCAAGATAAAGCTCCGGCACCATCCGCGAGTGTCGCGGACGGTAAGCCTTTGTCTGCACATTGTTTTTTCTGGAGGCTGGATAGTGCCAAGCGCCATGCCGTAGTGCCGGCCCTCCGGCAACACGCTAAAGTTTTTTATTGTTTTAAAAATTAGAGTTGCGAGAAAGAATCAAACTTTCACCAAAAAGTTTACACAAGCATTTGTAAATCACTACATTTTTTTTTATCGTACTCACTTTAAAAAATAAATTGCATAAGTACTTTGCAGAAACCTCTTTTTAGACTTCTTTTTAGGAACTCTCTCTCTCTCTCTTTTTAGGAACTGTAATGCATGTTTCACAATGAGCCTAACACATATTTACTTAAGATCCGTAAGAATATAAATTTGATTCTAAATGCTATTATTCATTCCAGTTTATCATCGGCTCTATCAATCGTTGGCATTTCAGGTGCAATCTGAAAAAGTGTGACAGTTGTTATTCCTTGAAGTATTGATAATTTTAAGCCAAAAAAGAATTTATATTATTCCTCCGTAATAAGAATATACATTATTGATCTAAAAAGAGAGATCTTGAGAATTAAAATCCTCAAATCCTTCTTCTTAGAGGCATGATCAACTTCCAACAGTAGAACGCTCCGTTTGCAAGAATGGAATGTAGGATGTAAAAAAACATCTCATTTTCAAGGACGAGCAAAACACATCTGGAAATAGGTACAAGTGATAAACTAATTCCTTTAAGTCGGTATTGAGGTGAAAAGCACTGATGCCGTCAATATCATAAGAATCCAATTTAAATCTTTCCACACTTCTTTTGACACGGTCAATACAAACGGGAAGTACATGACTTTAAGTGATTTTCTTAGGCAACAGATTAGAACAGAGGGTGGCAAAACGACAATGACCCGCATATATCACTGTATTGAAAATCTTACTATAATGATTGATCCATGATACATTCGGGATTTGAACCAAAACTCTAAAAAATGGATTTTGATACCAATAGCTACATCAAAAGAATTGCATTTTAATGCTGATTTTAAATATATAAGTTTCGTCGAGTTTGAATTTATCCATCAAAAGTTACGAGCCTGAGAAAATTTGCCTTATTTTTGAAAATAGGGGGAAACAACCCCTAAAAGTCATAGAATCTTAACGAAAATGACACCATCAGATTCAGCGTATCAGAGAACCCTATAGTAGAAGTTTCAAGCTCTTATCTAACAAATTTGGAATTTGCATTTTTTGCCAAAAAGAATATGTTGGTAGCTTTCGAGAGGATTGCATTAAACTTGGTTTAATGCAACTAAATTATCTGTTAACATGTCGAAAACCAAGTCCAAGATCTTCTCTTGTACTGGCCAGTCACTACCTAAACTTAGTAAACTACCCATTGATGAATCTACTTAGTTAGAGCGTGTATCTACTATGACATATCTAGGTGTGCTAGTTGATCAGAATATGAGTTTGAACGAGCACATTGCTAAATTGGGGATGAAGTTGGGAAGGAATGTTGGAGTGTTGTGGCATTTAAAAGCATATTTCTTTCCTCAGAATAAAGCAATAGTATTATAATTCTTGCTTTTGAATTTTCATCCACTAATCGCAAATATTGCTGTTCACCACGCTCTAAGTTCAATTAATTTCACATTAAAATGTCGTCGTTATTTCTGTATGATTAATTTTTTGGAAGCAGAATAAATCTATTTTTAACTAAATATGAGGTTTACTTACAGTCATTTATTCAGAGCAGTGTCACCAGATCCACCCCAAACCTGTAAAGAATTTTTTTTTAACCTTTGAAATCCTTACAACTTATCGTAGCTCTTGAATTGGGTGTCCCGATTCTTGGGATACTTGATGGCGTGGGTGCTGGTTCGCAAGGCGATGACGGGAACGCCGCGCTGAACCGCATCGACAAATTTCTTCATGCTCTCATCGGGCCAGTTGCGAAAACGAAGCAACATCACGATCGCGTCGGCTGAATCCAGTTGTTCCGCGCCCGTCAGGCTCGACTGAGCGTCCGGATTGATGACGCCGTTTTCATCCACCGAAAACAAGACCGAGCAATCGAAACCGTGATGTTGGCTGAGAAGGATGACTACAAGGCGTAAGCGTAAGGCCCAGATTCGAGGAGCGGTCGATCCTCTGTCGAGATTCCTACTTTCCTTCTTTCTCCTCACTTCCTTTCCTTCTTTCTTCCCCTCATGCTGAGCAGCAGCGGCAGCGACATTCCCAAGTCGGTGCAGACAGGGCGGGCACGGACAAAGTCGACAGAGTGTGCTCTCCAGTAGGCACCGCGAGGATGTTGTTTCGTAAAATAGGGCGCATCTAGAGCTCGGAATGAAGCGGTCTGCTCAGCATGGGCATTTCCCTTTTTATACAAATTTATATCATTCTCTAAGAAAAAGTCAAGCATTGTAACAATTCTGACTTGGTGAATCGATAGATCTGAAAATGGTAAGCCGAGTATCTAAAAACATTTTTTTTATATATATTGAAAATACAAAAAAGGTGTTTTTCAAAACCTAGACAGGACGATTGCCCCTCCTGTCCTCCGAGACTCGAAAATAAATTAATTTTCCATTCCTAACCAAATAATCAGCGACACCAGGATTCGAACCCCTGTTCTTAGAATAGTCAAGCGGGCTAGCCATGAACCAGGGTTAGAATATTGGAAGTATTATTAGAATATTGTTCAAGTATGGTTCTGAAGTGTTGGCGCTCCAAAAGACAGAGGATCTTCTCGATGTTTTCCAGAGAAATTTTTCATGGATTGTTTTGGATACCCAAAAGTGTGCGAAAAATGTGGTTGAATCCAATTTCCTAGGGCTATAAAAAGAGAAAGGTTGTGATGGCTAGGACACATCCTGTGGATGAACGACTAGAAATTGTCAAAAAGATCGTCCCTGTTGTTATCGTCCTTCAGTCAATGTATGTTCGTTTTGGTAATGGATACCTTTTGTTTTCCTTTGTCAATAAGATAATTAGCCTTAGACTAAAAAGACATTCCCGTAATATCAAAGAAGATATTTCACAATGTGAGGCTACTGATAAGCCCTCAAATATTATTTATCTTCCGCATATCCCAGAAATCGCAACAAAATTAAAAAAATATTTGCAAAATAATTTGTATGTAGGTTTTACTAATAATTTTAAAATCATAAATTTCTTAAATTCCGGTTAAGATAAAACCCCAGTTACTCGCCAAAGAGGGAAAAAAAGACTGACATGAATGTACTCAGAATTATGACTGACATCGGTCACATTTGACGCAACGACAGCGCTACTTGTGGGACATTTATCTCTGCATTGCCATACTCTACGAAATGTCTGCTGAGAATAGAACAAAAGTGATTTTTTTTTTATTATCAGTTTTATCATGCAGTACTAAGAGACCGAGTTTTTTTTGTGAAGAGAATTATAGACATAAAAATGATATTCCGAGTAACTCCCCTCCGGAAATGTAAACCCCCATACCTTGATTTACGCAAGTAAATAATCTTTGGACGATTTTTGAACAAATGACTATCTCAAAAGTCTTATCAGCTGCATTTGTGGAAAATACAATGTAGAGGCGGGGCGGCTGCCCCCGATTCTTTTGACTCTTAACAAAGGAGCTAGAACATCCGATTTCGATTCCAATGAGCTCCCTCTAGAGTTTACAAGACCACTCTTTCCATAAAAACCTTATATGCCCTAGGGGCATAACTTACAACCCTTGCACTGAGGACCCCGGGAGGGGACGGAAGTTGTCATTCCCAAAGCCATAATTTCCACCACTCCTGACCACCCTCTAGCCACTTCACTATCGTCCAACGACCAAACTTATTGGCTGCAGAGTATGTGACCTGCACATCCATCCTCCACGCAATCAAGGTACTGTTGGGGTGGTATATGAGACCACTATAGTGTGGGTCACCACTATGGTGAGTGTCACCATTGTAGTGTGTTGGGATAGTGTAGACATGGTCGTATATGGGGAGTATACCCATGTATATACGCACATGCACGTATGTAGTGGGGGGAGTACTTTGTTCTATCACCAGAGAGCTATCACCATTTATATATCCCCCCTGTGCCCCCGGCGTCACCGTTGTAGTTGTGTCCCTGCGTCCCGGTCGTCATTTATATGCCCTGTGTCCCGATCGTCATCCCGGTGTCTCGGTCGTCATTTGTGCCCCGATGTCCCGAGTTTTGAGTTTTTTTTGTCTTTTTTGGCTTTTTTTATTTTTTTCAGTTTTTTTTTAGTTTTTTCAGTTTTTTACCTTTTTTAGTTTTTTTTAGTTTTTAGCTTTTTTAGTTTTTTTTTAGTTTTTTTGTAGTTTTTACCTTTTTTAGAGGGCCGTCTTCAGTAGAACAACAGCAAAAAAATGTATGTATATAAGAACATGCAGTAACATCTGAAAATTGGAACTTAAAATATTCTAAGAAACTTTTTGAAACAGCCCTAGTATCCTTACTTAAACATAGTTCAACCAGGACATGGTTGAACTTCCTGGTTGTCCTGGGTTGAGGAGCCCTGTTTGATTCTCGACGAAGTAAGGATGCTAGGGCTGTTTTAAAAAGTTTTTTGAAAATATCCACTGAATTGCATTCCATCGTCTTGGAAAAATTTCCCTGTTTTGACAGTCAAACTCTCTATTTTGAAAGTCAAACTCTCTGTTTAGAAAGTCATGACTATTGTCATGCTCGATCACTGTAGTCTTGGAAGTTATTTTTGGGCAGTAGTATAAACATTATAAATATTTTCAATGTGCTAGGCACGGCTGTATCCACGATTTTTTTTTTTTTTTTTTTGGTGTTTTATAATTGTATTTTTTTCGAGGAGAGGAGGTGTTACAAAGAACTTTAAAAAACATATAAGAAATCTGTTTACATTCATTTTTGTTTCATTTTTACGAAGATCGCCGGGGGAATTTATGGATCGGCACGATTGGCGGTATTTCCTGCTTGCTCTGGGAAAACGGAACATTTGTAAATTACCACCACGATCCTCAAAATGAAAACAGCCTGAGCAGCAATTACATTATTTCGATTTTGCAAGACCGCAGCGGCGGTATTTGGATTGGCACTCGATATGGCCTTGATTATTTCTTACCGACTACATCCGAAGAATTCCAATATCCTCAATTTCGCCATTTCAAACATGAGTCGATCGATGCCGCTACTCTCAGCAACAACTTTATATAAGTTTTAACTTGTTATATTTGGTTCAACGGAATGGCGGGATAATGGCTGTCATAGGAATGGTAGGATATGGATGTCATGGGACCCTAAAAGCCTCTAATATTCATAATTATCGTTTTGCTACTTCATTTCATGTTTTAGGATGACAAATCAAGAATTTCAGTTGAATTAAGAAATTATAGTGTGAATTCAATTATTCCTTGCTGTTTATGCTTCACAGACGCTAAGATAACACGCTACTTACTTCATTTTATTTTCTGGAATTTCTGAATTGCCTCAAGGCAAGGATTGTAAGTTACGCCCTGGGGGCTATAGAAAGGGTGGTCGAGGGAATTTCGGAGAGGGCTCATTGGATTGGTAATCAGAAGTTCTAGTGCCCTTTTTAAGATTCAAAGTGATCAGGGGATGGAAGCGTCTCCACCCGACACCTCGTATTTTTCTGAAATGCATCTGATAGAAATTTTGAGATGGTCAATGGTTGTCTTAGAAACTTCGAAAAGGGTTCATTCGATTGGAAATGGAAAGGGCTATTTTTAGTAGTCAAAAGTGATCGGAGTTCTAAAATGAGGCAAATTTTCTCAGGCTCGTAACTTTTGATGGTCATGATTAAACTTGATGAAACTTATATATTTGAAATCAACATTAAAATTCGATTCTTTTGATGTAACTATTGGTATCAAAATTCCGTTTTTTAGAGTTTCGGTTACCATTGACCAGGTCGCTCCTCATATACAGTTCGTTATCACGAATTGTTTCATGCAAGGGACTAGGAGTCCTATTGCAGGGACTCTTAGTGCTTGCAATGCGTACTTACCAGCTGGTGTCGAAGGGTCTATGCTTGCTCAACCATTGTTCTTTACGCTAAAGTCTTAAAATTCTTTAAATGTACTTCTCATTCTCATTTAACGGCCCTTATGTTTGAGCAGTCTCTCTTGAAGGATCGTGACAAAAATTCAAACTTTGGCAATGTTTAAAAATTTGGCAATTTGAATTCGAGCTTTCGTATGGAGACTAATTTGTGGTGGGAGGAACACTGTCCGTTGGAGGCGTCCAAAAGAACCATTAGTATATTTTTTTTTCAAATCTAAGCTATATATTTAGAACATTTTTAAAACCGTACGTGATTTATCACGTTTTTTTAATCAAAAAATATCTTCAAATCGATTTCACGGGGAGATTTAAATTCCTCGTAACGTGATTTATCATCTTTTTCTTATCCAAAACATATATCTTTGGACCGACTTCACGCGGAAATTTCGCCTAAAGCCTATTTTGAGCGCAAATATAAGAATACCGGTACTTCAAGACTAAATAGCAAACTTAAAAAAATGGCACACTTAAAATAAAACCCAAAATTTCCTTTTTGATAGCAAAAGAAACAAAGCAAAACTGCACATGAAGGATCGATGGGCCCCAAGACATGCAGCTATAAGCAGTGGATTGACTACATAAACGCATATGGCGGAAAACACGGTGAAGCCCAAACTCCCTTTTGGAAGAGCGTGGGAGAGACGACAAACAGCCTTCTGTTTGCAGCGAAGAGCACAACGCCCGTCATTGTCGAATTGAAGTTGGGGGCCGAGCCGACATCCAAGCTTCTGACTGATGCTCATCGTGCTTATAATACCGAGATCAACGATCTACTTCTGGCAGCACTTGGGCGTGCACTGGTCACCGTGTCAAGCCTTGAGTTTTATATGTACCTGCATCTGGCACACATGTCGGTGCTTGAGTGCAGTCTACACAGGGCTGATCGCGAACTGCGCATGGCCAAGGCGCTGGTGCAGGAAGATGAAGTCGCGCACGCCACCAGCGCGGCATTTCTTGAAATCATCAAAAACGCCATCGCGTTCGAAACTGGAAGATATGTGCCCGACCGCGACCGGCTTAGGTCGCTTCGCAAGGAATTGGTACACGGCGACAGCTGGGCCGAAATCTTCAATGAACTTTTGCAAACAAAAACGGTCTTTCCTTCTATAAAAAAAAAGTTATGAATCTTTGAAGTGTTATTTCAACAATTTCTTTCAATCCTATTATTCTTCCTTTTCTCGTCCCTCGTAGTGATTTATCTTGAACTTCTGCCTGAATTTCTGCCTGTTTTCAGCTTGACCTGATCATTCATTTAATTTCTGTTCGTCTGACATTTCATTTATTCAAATTTCTGTTTTTTTTACTTATTATTTGACTTTATTTTAGCTTGCTTTAGCCATTAATTCGGCTTTATTCTTTTCACATAATTTTTCTCCTCTTTAAGAGATTTTTTTAAGGTTTCCGGTCCCCCCCCCCCCCCCAATGACACTGGGTCCGGTCGGGATTTAAAATAAGAGATCCGAGTTGCGAAGTCCATCTAAATATGAAATTTTATTAAGATCCGACCACTCCTTCGTAAGTTAGAAATTCCTCATTTTTTTTTAATTTTTCAGAAATAACCCTCCCCCCCCAACTCACCCAAAGAGAGCGGATCCGTTCCGATCATGTCAATCACGTATCCAGGACTTGTGCTTATTTTTCTCACCAAGTTTCGGGTGACCGGATCTTAATGAATTTTCGAAGGTGACATATAAGTAATGTTTTTTTAAAATTCTTTTCAGTTTGTCACTTAATTTGGGAAATTAGGGTAAAACAGTAAAGACTTCCTTATCACCCACCAAAGGGATGATGTCTATTTGTTGTTGTGGAGATCATGCATCCTTTTCTGCCTTTTTTGGTGTCTTACTTGGGAAGTGATTAGCTTTTTAAAATGCCCTGTATAACTTAAAAAATTGAATTCTGTATTGTATTTTGATTAGTTACCCTTCACCGTTTCCCCCATGACAAATTCCTCCATGGAAAGATCCCCCCGAATAACCCCCTCCCTTCAACCAAGAAAAATCTCCCTGAAAGCGTCTACACACTTCCCAATAACCATTACTTTGTGTAAACACTGGTCAAAGTTTGTAACTTGCAGCCCCTCCCACGGGGATTGTGGAGGAGTAAGTCGTCCCCAAAGACATAGTTATTAGGTTTTTTGACTATGCTGAATAAAATGGTTATCTCAAAATTTCGATCCGGTGACTTTGGGAAAAAATGAGCGTTGGAGGGGGCCGCGGAAGGACACAACACCTGCCTGGCTACTGCCCATATCGATCTGACGTACCCGCTCACCGTTATGTCCCTCGATGGACAGGCGCAGGCCGCCCGTGGAAGCGGGCACTTCAATGGTCCCGGTAATTTCACCTTCGGCACCCAGGATCCCGATCTGGGAGGGGGCCAGCACGGTTTTGCCCACCATGGCCGACGCCTGGAGCGCCTGAGTGGATCGGAACTGCCCTACCACATCCTCAACCGTACCGGAGAGATTCTGCATCTCCTCCAGCGAACTGAACTATTTCGCATTTTTATTAAGGTTTTCAGTTTTTCGTTAAAGCATTTATCCCGTTAAATATCCCGTTACAGCTTGGGTTCTTTGGAACCAAACACAGTAGAGCAATACCTTAACCACTCCTCTTCCAGAATTTCAGATGAGCACGTTTTTCCGCTTGTGTGGGATCTCCTGAAGAACTTCCATATCACTTGTTTTTTAAGGCTTGCTCTAAAACATTATTAGCTTCTTTGCTTTTCAGTTTTTCCGTTAGATTTAGGTGGTCGTTCTATGTGCTCCAAAATAGGAACGTGTGCGGGCTAACTCAACCTTCCTCTCATTATAGCCCTAGAAAGCGGGACTTGCTATTTAAGATACGGTCACTGAGCCGGGTACCCGGAACAATCTGTATGTAATTCTCTGGAAAACATCTAGCTACGCCTCTTCCGTTTTTCGGAGCGTCCATCGTCCAGAACCATGCTTGACCACCGTCATCACTGTAGCTTCTAATATTTTAATCTTGTTTTGCAGACTTATCTTCCTTTTCTTCCAAATTTTTGGTCTTCCCGTTACAGAACATTACCTATTGCAATTGAAGACATGCGTAAAGCTGGTCAGGCCAAAGCGGATAAAAAATCAGGCCGCGTTGCTGCCGAAGGTGTAATTGCCGTGAAAGCAAACAATGGCCGCGCCGTAATTGCTGAAATCAATAGTGAAACCGATTTTGTTGCACGTGATGAAAACTTCTTAGGATTCGTCAATCAAGTTGTCGATACGGCGATTGCATCTGAAACCGTTGAGGTCGCGCAATTGGCTGAGCAAACCATTACGGGTAGCGATGCCACCATTGAACAAGCGCGTAAAAACTTCTTGGAGTGGAATTGGTGGACTTGGAACCTTGGAATCGGGGACTAAAAAGGCGGAATTGGAACTGACGGAGCCAGAATCGTTAGAATTGGGGCACTGGGACTGGAAATGATGCAGTTTTTAGCATAATTGGTGGAATAGGAACTGTGGAATCGTGGACAGGAGTGGCAAAATCAGAATTGAATATCGCTTTATAAAGAATATCTAAAAATTGTCTTAAGAATGATGAGGATTGACATATTGTATTACAGAGGGTTTGCTTGAAAAAAATGGATCACTGGATGTTGTAATCTTGTTTTGGTGGTACTTGGTTGTTCTACATTTGTTAGTTGTTTTTTTTCATAGGCATATATTTTGGGGATGATACCTGACACGGGGATACCATAGGTATTCTGTGGTAGGCACAACACTTGACTGGGTAGAGAATTTAAAGTGCCGAAACCCTATAGGCAAGTGTATTCTCCTGATGAGCCCTTGTGTTGGGTTGTTGTCTCTGAGTTATTTATCTTTACTGTTTTTATTGTTTGGTTAAAAACGACTTATACTTATTGACGACATGACTGCCCTATATTTTTCAGTTTTTTCCTTTTTTTAGTTTTTTTTTCTTTTTCAGTTTTTAGTTTCTTTATTTTTTTATTAGTTTTTAGTTTTTTTGTTCTTTTTAGTTTTTTTGCTGTTTTTGCCCTTTTTTAGTTGTTTTAGCTTTTTTCTTTTTTAATTTTTAGTTTTTTACATTTTTTAGTTTTTTTGGTTTTTTTCTTTTTTAGTTTTTTTTTTTCTTCTTTTTTTTTTAATGCTAAACCCAAGGTTCGAACCGGGAACCTCTCGGCCCTAGAATCTGGAACAAATGCACAAAATAAAACCAAAATTGCAAGAGAAGTAATCGAGATTCATATTATTAATTAAGAATTAGTCCGTAAGGTGACGCGATCTAGCATATTGTCAATTCAAAAAGTGTGTCGCATCTGGTCTTTAACCAAAATTTTAGATGGTGTGGATTCTCTTTTGTTGTAGCGAACTCGACCTTTAAGCAGGGTTCCTACTGACACGATTTCACGCAAAAAAGGTCATTTTTGCGAAATCTGTCAAATTTCTTTTGTTTTTTGTACAAGCTTATGTGTCATAACGCGGGCTTCTTGCAAAATTCATACAACCACATCTCCGGTGGGTGTGATTAAAAAAAAAAAACGTGAGCTGACCGCTAAACATAGCATGAATGTATGCTTGCGTCTGATGAACGATCGAGTCGCTCACCACAACGAAGCTACATTACTCTGGATCGGTGGACTGCTGTTGGCCGCCAGGGAAGATAATCTTCCTTCGTGACGTTTGTCGTCGGTGATGATCCCGTTCCATCTCTAGTTGGTCAAGAGCACGTTCCAGACGATTTGATAGCTGTGCTATGACGTCCGATACAGATAGGAAGCCCTCTCCCCCGGTTAAGAGTGTTGGCCAAGGCCGCGCTTGCGCATCGCGCGCCGCGACGATCACGAACGGTAAGGCGGCGTAGAACGCACGATGTTCCGCCGGCATGTAGGGGCGTACGACCTTGCGCGCCCACTCTTCAATGTCCCGGACCCCAAGACGGTCCTGGACCTGGCGCTCGCCCGCATGGAAGGGGGAAGGGGCGGTTTCGACGTTCATGATCGGCACTCCCTAGTCAGGCGCTTTGCGGTCAGGCGGCGATGGGCAAAAGAGTCGGGCGCACAAAAAAAAAAAACTAAAACAAAAACGTGTTTTCCCAGGCCGGGGGGGGGGGGGGGGGGGGTTCTTGGCCAAATTTTGGGTAGGGGTCTGCCGCGAGCATATTCAAAATGGTACCGTTGGCTAGACTAATTTTTATGAAAATGGTACCCTTAGCTCGACCAATTTGACCATTCTCTGGACCAATTTTTACGAAAATGGTACCCTTGGCTTGACCGTTGTGGGCCAAAATTGCAAAAAAGTATACCCTTGGCTAGACTTGAAGTAGGACTTTTGGTACAGCAAAAGTATACCGAATAAGGCCACTTTTTACAGTATAGAAATAATTTTTTTTTTAGTAATACAAAGGGTATTTCTTGCCATTTAAGATTGTTTATTACTCACTATTGGTATTATAGCTTGTGAGACCAAAATGTTACTTGATAAATGAAACCAATATTTCTGTATGCTGTTCAGTGACTTTGCGGTCATTAAAAAAGTATTTATTTTTATGCTTATGTTTTTGAGATAATTTAACTGTATACTGAAAATTAGTGATATCACAGCTGTAAGTTTATTCGTAAGGTACGTATGTTTATTACTAACAAAAACGTTCGTAAAAAAAAACAAAAAAAAAATCTAGTTGCATTTTTAAGTAACCAAAAAATTGGAGGGCAACTAGGCCTCCTCTCCCATCCCTTTTTTTTTATCAAAATCGTCCGATCAAAACTATGAGAAAGCCATTTAGCAAAAAAAAAATTAATAAGCAAATTTCGTCGCCAAAATCAAAGAATGCATTAATTCAAAAATAATCAGAAATTAAATAAAAAAACAGGCTTTTTTTTAACCTACACTTTATATTTTTTCCAACAAATCCTTGACTAACTTTAGTGCTAAGGAGTAGTTGCTTCTTTTTTTCATTGGGAAAGTAGGAGAGATATGGCCTATGCATTTTTCTCGTGTTTACATCTTGCTGTACTCTTTATGTAAAAATAAAAGGTGTCAATTGACAGCCTAAAACAATTGAAAAAGGATCTACGAAACTATCCTTGGAGCTCATTATCCCTCATGTGATGATTGTCAAGTCCAATAAACACGATGAAGTTATAGATCAGATGTCTTTAACTAAGAAAACAGAGGATACGTGTATAAGTTAAACAACAAACTCAAAGGCACTTTGTTATCCGCGACCAAAATCTATTACTTGAAAGATGGAGACTTCATGTGTACGATCTAATATGATACAGGATATGTTATAATATATAATCCATGTTGAAGCGACAGGTTCCCATCCATTCGTGCAGTATGAAGTTTGGGTAAATCACCTGATGGAGGGTGCGGTTTGTCTGTCAGTTTTGCGTACGCGCACTGGGTTTGTGCACCTGTGCTTAAAATGGGGCACTACAGTAGACTGAAAGTGTGCAAATTTATTTTCTGGATTTGAAAACCGAATAATTATTCAAGGTGCAAATATTCTAGAATCTACAATATATAGGAATCCCTTGATAGATTACCAAGAGTCAAGTTAACTAGACTATTTATCATTCAAGTCGGAGTAGTTACTCTAAGAGATTCTGCCCGACTAGAGAATGAAGCTCTCAGGTTCGATTCCTAATTAGACTTCGGCTATATTTTTAAGCTGTTGTAGCATAGTGGATTGATGCTCTGCTTGGCAATACGGAGCACCAGGCTATAGTAATGGTTACTGGTAAGTGTACAGACGTTTTCAGGGAGATTTTTTGGTTTAGGGGGTGTTGGGTGTGGGGGGGGGGTTACGTGGGAGGATATTTCCATGGAGGAACTTCATGGAAGGGGGTGCAGGATTTTCTAGCAGTATTTAAAAAAACAATGGAAAAATAAATATGAAAAGTTTTTTTCAACTGAAAGTAAGGACCAGCATTAAAACTTAAAACGAACAAAAATTATTACGGATATGAGGGGTTTACCTCCCCGTAATACCTCACTCTTTACGCAGGCACCAGTTTCTCCGGTGTGTCGTGCAATACCGCGTCCGCGCCAATCGGCGCATACGGCTCCACGCCGTCGACGTGGTCGGAGCCGGTCTCGGCGCGCAGGCGGATGATGATGACAACCAGCAGCGCGCTCATCGCAAAGCCGATGACAATGGCCGTCAACACCAGCGCCTGGGGCAGCGGGTCCACGTAGGCAACAAGCGTTGCCGGCAGGCTCGCATCCAGCACGGGCGGCGCACCACCGCGTGAGTGCGACGAGACGAACAACATCAGGTTCACCATTTCGATTCCACGAAAATTTGTGAGCGGGATTTCGGAGCGGCTGTTAGCCTCGCCGCGACGCTTGTTGATCTCAGCCTCAATCGCCCGCATTTCCTTGTAGGCAATGACGAGGAAGTTGCCGCTACCGCAGGCCGGATCGAAGACCCTGATACGCGACATGCGCTTGCGGAGATTGAGCAGCGTTCTGACATTGTTCCCAGCTTCTTCGAGTCGCGTCCGGAGGTCGTCGAGGAATAGCGGATTCAGCACCTTCAGGATATTCGGGACACTGGTGTAATGCTTGTAATATTGAGTCCGACCTTTGAGGGTAAGTTGGGGGGATTTTAAACTAGCCTGAAGGCACTATATGCTACCACTATAGCATATAGTAGTATATATATAGCATATAGTATATATATAGCATATACTTTAAATGCTACGACTACAGATAATGTAACTAATGACGCTAAAAGTATTGAGATGAAACTTTTAGGGAACGCTTAGGAATTTCAACTAAAGGAAAAAATTGTATCCATGCAGGTTTTCAAAAGGGCATGTAAGAAGTATCATAGGCTGCATCAAAAAATACAGGCATAAGTATTAAATTAATAAATATTTTAAAATTTATATATTATAATATTTTTATTAAAATAATATTTATAGAATAACCCTCAGATATTTGATTTAACATACAGTAATTAAAGTGAATTAAAATTATAGATAAATTAAATTTTTGAAGATTTCGATTCTAAACCTTATATGTTATTTTCTTCAGTAAGAGCTAATAAATATGGGGATTTAGGTATTTTGTAAGATTTTAAAATTTAAAATTTACTTTTAAATAAAACATAAAAGACTTTTGCTCACAAAAATCAACTTCTTGCTGATTTGTCAAGTGCAACGGCAAACGGTAAAACGTGAAAAAGTGTATATGGATTTTCTAGTCGGACATACAATCATGACTGCAAACCTTTTACTTCTTCACAGACCTTTTATCCTCTCAGTACTTGATGATAGTCTGTCATCCTAGGGCAACTTGCTCTTTGCGCTAAAGTTTGACTATTTTTTTTCAATTCTTCAAGAACGACTTCTGAAACACAAGTGCCTTTTAATTGGATTAATATGAAGCTTTTTGAAGGGGTAGTCTCTGACATAGGCTATAAAAGTTCAATTCCCAAACTATAGATTCTGAGTCAAATAGAAGCAAAAGCCATCCTTTTTGGCTTCAGGCAAGAGTTCTACGATGCTTTCCAAAATGCAAACTTCATCAATCCGGCCTAAGGTCCACACTTTGTGAAAAAACCGCAGAGGTTTTCCCGCAGACCCTAACCACTTTATTGGAAAAATCTGAAATTAGAGCACTAGGAAAAAAAAAAAAAAAAAAAAACCGACAAAACCAAAGTGTTGCTCTCACATTACAAAAGGCAGGCTCAGGCGGCTCTCTCCGGGCTTCTGTGCCACACCCGCGGCGAGGATCACGATCGCCGCCCCCTCGAGCCGCTCGCAACCGCCCGAGTGCACCTGGAAGGGGTGGGCGAAGGGCACCGCGTGCGCGATGTCCTCGGCCTGCGCGCGGGCCAGCGCCTCGTTCCGGTCCACTAGCATGATCTCGCTGGCGCCGCCGCGCAGGGCGATCGCGTAGCCCGCTGCCGAGCCGACCATGCCTGCGCCCACGATTCCCACTTTCATGGCGGTCTCCCTCTCGCTCAGGTGGATGGCCATAGACCACAATCTTTAACAATATCTAATCCGTAAAACGTGACCTATGCGTCTTAACTTTTCTTTCATTATGGATCGTGGCGGGATCGAATCCGAGTTTTCATGTTTCCTATCGTTTGACATACAGTTATTGGATCAAGTATCTAAAACTATCCTTAGATATATATATTTCCTTTTGAAGAGATTCACAGAATCTTCCTTAGCCATTTGAAGTACTCACGTTTCAGAGCCATATGTGAACGCTCACATGGCCGTGGCTTCCAATTTCCATCGAACAGATCAGGACTACCCGTTCGGCGCGCGCTCAAAGCGGACCGTCCCCCAGTCGAGTAAATGCTGACCGCCTCCACGTCCTTCAAGTCCGTTGTTCCGTCGGTGCTGACTTCAATCGCTGACACCGAGACGCGCTCGAGGGACCCTTCCGTGTCGACGCGAACCCGAAGAACGGGGTTCGCCGCGCTGCCGATCAACACCGGAGTCACGAGTTGCTCTTCCGTGACCCCGACGATTCGCATGGGGGTCGGAATCTCGAAGCGGAGATCGTCGATCTGACGCGTGTGAAGCTGTCGCCTGATGCGGCCAATGATCCGGGTGTTTCGCAAATCGAACGCGAACGCGGCAAGGAAATTGCCGCCAAGCTTGCCATGCCACAGCTCACCCGCGCCTGGCAGATGCTGCTTAAAGGTCTTGAGGAAACCCGGATCGCGCCATCGCCCATTCAGGCTGCTGAAATGATCCCGATCCGTCTAGCCTATGCCGCAGAAATGCCGCCGCCCGGTGATCTGATCAAAAAGCTACGACAGGATATGGCCAATGCCGGTGGCGGTAAGGTGATCAAATCTTAATAAAATTTGATATTAACAGAAGGATCTTGTGCTTCCGAGCTCTTATTCTAAATCCCTACCAGATCCGGTGACATTAGGGGGAGTTGGAGAAGGAAACCGGAAGTCTTGGAAAATCTTTATCTTACGAATGAGTGATCGGACCTTTATGAAAACTTGATATATAGAAAGGTTTTATGTCTCAGACTCTCTATTTTCAATTCGAATCAGATCCGGGGACATAGGGGGCTGGAGGGGAAACAGAAATCTTGGAAACCGGAAATCTTTGTCCTGAAAGTTTGAGATTGACGCTCAAATCGCAATACAGCTAATTGAGAAAAAAGCAGGCGGCCGTTTGAGCCGCCTTTTTTTTATTTGGTAGTCCCAAAGAAGTTGACCAGTTTCTCGTCTTGACTCACTTTGAGAGGAAACTGCTCGGAGAATTGATGATCCGCGATGCCGGCGAATTCACGAAGTGACTCATGGATGTGCTCAGGTCGAATTCGTAACGATTCTTTAGAGCCGGTCTTGAGCGTCTGTGGATTCACCGGAATCAAATAAGTCAGGTTTCTGACGGTTTGAAGCTTCACTTCTGTATTACTTCCAGTGAATTTCCAAAGTCCTTAAAATCCTCAGAATCTTTATAAGTGACCTAGTTTTCCCTTGGCCCTAGATAAATGGCAAAACCGCAAGGATGTGGTTTCCATTGAAACGTTTCATAATGAATAAAAATGAAGTTTTCAGAACTAAGTTTTCAAGTTTTCCGAAATTTCTTGTGCAGTTTCTTTTATATGAAAGGATTACTTTTGTTTTATTACAAGAATACTACTACTAACAACTCGTTGCAGTACGGGGGTGTAGGTTTGGTGTGGGGTTGGGTGTTGGGGTGGGGTTTTTTTTCCGATTTTGTCTTGTGGGGGGCGTTTTCCGTGGGGGTATTTTCCGCGGCGGCATTGTTCGGAGATATTTTCCAGTGGTGTAAACGCTTAGAATCGTCTGAGGGATGTGGTAACTTCTTACTTCTTTGTAATAATGTTAGTACAAAGAACGACTAGAATTGTTTCTGTGAATAGGCTATGTCTCACGGTCCTCTGTGGTGGATTCAGAAGGTAGTAGGCCTATCCACTTCGTCGGCAAAAGGAAATTAAAACAGATAAAAAGAATTTCTTATTGCGATTCTGTCGAATCCCGCTAGTATAAAATTTCCCCTGGGAAGTTTACACCTGGAGATTTCCCTTCCCTTGGAAAATTCTTTCCATTGACCCCCCCCCCCACAAAAGGTTTTTAGTATACTTCCAAATAAAAAGTACTGTGCGTAAGCAATGGGAAATTCTTATAACTTACAACCCTTTCCCTCATAGGGTGTGGGGGGTCATATTACTGGATTTTTCAACTATACTGAAAAAAATGGCTTTTTATTTAGTGATCGATGGCATGAGAATCTTCTTCCTTTTATATGACTGCATGGAGGTGTTGGACTTTACGGGGCCGTTCGATGTTTTCTCCATGGCTAATTTTGGGGCAGATACCGTAGCAAAAGAGCAGCCGAAGACGCTGAGCTTTCCGGCCTGTAAGGGGCGCGGTTCCCACTTTCAGCTCTATTCAGTATCAGAATCCGGTGAGATGGTGACCGCGCTCCATGGGTTACAGATCAAGCCGGACTACAGCTTTGATAACTGTCCGAACGATCAGATGGATCGAAGCGGATAGAGGAGGCAGACGTCACTCTCTACGACGAGCAGCGCCCGTCAGGAGACTTAAATCAAGTAAGTATGTAAGTCAAGTCAAGAACACGCTCCCTTTTTTGTCAAAAATCCAGCCTATCACTTGCACGTGAACTCTCTATAGTAGTGGAAGAACGCTATTGTCCGTCTAGCCCTTAATTTATTGAAACAATTGGCGTATATCTCGGTTGAAACAATTGATAAGGAGTTTCAGAAAACAAATTTTACAAAGAGAGGAAGAAAAATCTGTAGCCTATTTACGGCTGGGCATTATTGCCTTTTTTATTTTTTCAATGTCTTTTAATTTTATAATTATAATAATTTTATAGTAGTTCTATAATTTTATAGTAGAGATAGTGAATTAAACTTCCAGTAATTTTGAGGAGTTAATGTATTAGCCAATTCCAGAAATTTTCGCTTACCAGTTCTACTTTTTTCTCTATAATTTAGAAGAAAGTTTATTTGGAAAAACATTGTTTGATAATGCGCCGATTTTTTTCTCTTGCCCTTTTTGTAATGTGTGCCAGTTTTTGGCGTTCGAGACGCAGGATTTCGCCACCTACTACGACCTGATGACCAAGGAGTGGCAGGACGAGCTGCTGGCCGCGATGACGCTGCTCGCCGGCATGGCCGCGGGGAGCGACGAGGTGGGCATGGAGAAATACAAGTCGATCCTCGCCAAGTACGGCGTCGAGGACCTCGACCAGGGCCCGCCCGAAGACGGCGGCCCGCAGCCCAAGCCGATCGAGCTGTTCAAGGACGTGAAGGACCGCCGCGGGCTCTTCAACGAGGTGATGCGCTTCGCCCTGAGTCAAATTAAGGTAAAATGTTGTTTTGATAAAAATTTCAATAGGTATAAACCTGTCATGCAAGTGAATTTCAGGACCCTCTAGAGGGAGAAGGATTGGAGGTGGGTACTTCAAAATACCTTCTTAGAACATAGGCTACTTTAGCCTTTAGACCTATCCCTGAAAGTTTCATTTTCCTAACCTAACCCCTTTTGGAGATAGCAAGGAGTCACTCAACTAGAATTTTACCCAAACTTAACACTGTCTAAATAATTTAATGCCCCCCCCCCTAATATGTAAATGCATTTTTCGTCGGTTAGTATTATTTTTCGGATTTATTTCTGATCAATAGTTTTCCATAACGCCAAATAATACAAATTAAAAAAAAAAATACACAAACTTTAGCGCAAAGAGATTTTTGAATTAAAATCAACTGGGTGGAAGTGAATAGAAATTTGAGAGCTTTGGCCAAATGGGGTAAAGCCAAGACAGGAATATTTCATATTTTTGAAAAATATTTCAATTTTTCTTATTTTTGAAAATCCTTCTCAATCGATTAAGTTTGACCAGGCCCAACTTATTGCTATGTCTTGGTTTTGAAAATGCCATGCGTTCCGGCGTAACTGTCGGAATCGATGACGTGCTGATTCCGGAAGAAAAGGCAACGCTGGTGAAGGCATCTGCCAAACAGGTTGATGGTATCCAAAAGCAGTATGAAAGTGGTATCATTACCGATGGCGAGCGCTATAACAAAATTATCGATATCTGGACACATACAACGACAGATATTGCAGAGAAGCTGTTCGAGCACCTTGAACATGATCAGAGTGGGTTCAACCCGGTTTACATGATGGCCGATTCCGGTGCGCTAGAAGTTCTGATTTCCCATCAAATGATCCCTCCCTAGATCTTCTAGGATCACTGGTTCGATGCAGTTACTCCTGGGAAGAAAAAAAACACAAATAAACACGCATCCATGAACTTCTTCTGGCAACAAATGTAAAATCCAACATTTTTGCATACATGGCCTTGAAACTTCTACAGTTGAGTTTTCTGATACGCTGAATCTGATGGTCTGATTTCCGTTAAGATTCAATGACTTTTAGAGACACTTTTGATTTTTTAGAGATTTTTTTGACCAATTCTTTGCGCCGCGACGTCCTCCGCGAGCCACAACAGGAGCACAGGATCGAAACGCTTCGAACCGGCGTCTTCGATCGCAGGGGCATCCGGCTCGAACTCGCGGCGAAGGTCCTCCGGAAGCTCCGACCAAGCGGGGTCGCTCTCCCAGTCTTCGCACTGCATCGTCTCGAGCACTTCGGCTCGCCTCTCGACGTCCCACCGAGCCAGGCGTGCGGCCGAGCGGAATCGAATCGCTCCATCACGTGACCTCGCCTTCGCCGCCATCCGCGAAGCACGAACCGCGAGAGTGTTTTTTTTTTACTCTTTTCAATTAAAGACTGAGAATAAAATAAATTTTACAGGGCATTTAAAAATCTAACGGGAAAACCGTTTAAATATTTTAAATCACTGAAGACGCTCCTAATACTGCTCAATTAAAAATTACTCCACCAGGCCCTTCTTTACTCCAACGGTTTAGAGCTTCAATCTTTCTGTTTTGGAGCCAGCTAGTAACAATTGATCTCGTACTATTGAAAAAGCTAGAAAGTAGTGCCTACGGCCCTTTATGAATGTTTATCTTAGCTTTTTCTATATATAGAAAGGGTGATCGTATAATGTTGGGACAAGGCTTATTTGATTGGGAATCCAATTTTCTAGTGCTCTTTTTAAGATTCAGATTAGGCATTTGCGCCTTACTGAAATGAAAGTAAGTTTGAAATGTTTTCACCTTTCTTACCATCATAAATGAAAAATTATAAAAACCTTAACGAGTATATTTCAATTTGACTGATAATCCAGGGTCATTTGTTTGTTGTTTTTTTTTTTTCTTCAGTAAAGTGCAAATTGTGTTCTGGTCTTGACAAGGCATGGCCCCCAATTCCCCAAATAGAGCAGATCCATTCCAATTATGTCAATCACGTATCTAAGACTTCTGCTTATTTTTCCCGCGAAGTTTCATCCCGATCCCTCAACTCTAAGTGTTTTCCATGATTTTATGTCCCCCCCAAATCCCTCCAATGTCACCAGATCAGGTTGGGATTTAAAATAAGAGCTTTGAGTCACTCCTTCTAAATATCAAATTTCAGTGAGATCCAATCACCCATTTGTAAGTTAAAAATACCTCATTTTTTTTAATTTTTCAGAATCAACCCGTGTCTCCCACCGACGCGCGCGCCTGGAGCCAGAGGTAGATTCCGGCGCGACGCGGATCGGAGTCTCCGGTGATCTCAATGCCGAGCGGCTTCAAGACCTCCGACGCCTTCTCGGCGTCACCCTTGCCGTCCGCCCAGTGCACCACACCGAGCTGGTAGAGCGCTGCGGCGCGGCCGGCGGCGTTGTTTCGCGCCTTCGCGTCCTGCGCCAAACTCTTCAGCTCCGTGAGCGCCTGCGCTTCGAGGGCGGGGTCCGCCTTCGCGCGGGACTCCTGGTAGCTCCAGCGCCTAACAATAGCCTACACAGAGGTTATTTGTTTTCATTTCACAACCAAGGTGTCCAGTAGGTCCCATTACCAATTCATACATGCACTGAAATCACATCTTTTGCAGTTTGTTCTTCTTTTTCAGTTTTTGCTTCATTCTTTGCTTCAAGCAATGAATGAAGCAAAAACATAAACCTAGATTGTCTTGAATTGTCATGGCCTATCCTTTAGGGCCTGTTTCAAACGCATGTTTCAGATACAGACCCCCCAATAACAGACACTGGGCATGCTGGCCGCTCATAGTTTTAATCGGAAGATTGTGAGAAAAAAAGAACGAGGGAGGAGGCCTAGTCGCCCTCCAATTTTTTGATTACTTAAAAGGGCAACTAGAACTTTTCATTTTTTACGAAAATTTTCATTAGTAAAAATTATACGTAACTTACGAATTAAATTACGTAACAAACTTCTATATTCGTATGTTTTTATTGCGTATATGAGGGGGTTCCCCCCCCCCCCCCCAGCATTACCTCGCTCTTTACACTAAAGCTTAAATTTTGTCCCAATTCCTTAAGAATGGGCCGGCGCGACCCCCGCATTGCGGTCAACCTGAGGGCCCGCGCCTATGCAGACGGGCGCGAATACGATGCGACGCTGCGTGACATCTCGGTCAGCGGCGCGGCCTTGGAAGCCGACGATCTCTATCAGAACGACACCTTTGTGGACCTTCATGTGGAAGGTTACGACAGTTACAAGGGCAAGGTGGTGCGGGAGTTCTCCGGCGGTTATGCCCTCGAATTCGAGCACACGGGCGCCGAACGCAAGGCCATGGAAGAGGCGATCAAGCAGTACGAGAAGGTCCAGCCCCCCTAATGTGCAAATATATAGCCTAAATTATATATTTCCTATGTTGACGCGAATCTCCCTGGTTGAAAGCGAACAAGATTTCCCAAAACGTAAACGAGATTTCCTCCTTTCTCATAGGCTTAATTGCTCCCTAAGGGCCAGAATATTTAAAGACTGTTGACTTAAGCTAACTGGCCAACTTAAGCCAATGAGAAATATGGAAATCCTGGATATTAAAAATTATTGCTAAAAATCATCTCTTATAACTACAAACTTCAGAATCTTTGAAATTGTTTTTTTGCCAAGCGCATAGTACGCAGAGATCTTCACTGAGACAGTCTTGAATTTCGCGAGACTGCAAAGATTATCGAGATCACGTTTGCGGATTTGACCATCTACTCCGATCCTGGCAAAGTGATCAATGACGACCGGCGTCTCAGGATATTGCTCACACATCTTGGCGACGGACGGGAGGAACTCGGGGTTGATCAGATGGCACATCGCCAATTTTTCGTCCGCGCCAGCTTTCCACATGGACTTCATTCCAGTCCCTGTCAGCCAGATTTCAGGTTTTCGTTGTGTGTTTTTCTGCTATGATTGTTTATTTAGTTTCTGTTCGTTTTGGGTTTCATTTATTTTTTAATAGTAATTTCTTGTCGCGTCTAGTTTGAATTTTAACAGGTATTTGTATCTGCTGATCTTAAATTTAATATGGCCTTTAATTTTCTTTGAAAAACTTCTTTTTTGGACCTTAATTTAAATTAATTAGCGAGAAAAGATGGTCTATTGGCCTTTAATAACAAGGAAATTGAAGAAGAAAAAAATTTTAATATAGATAAAAAGATAAAAAAGAACGTGGTGGAAATTCCAAATCTGGCGGGTCGTTAGCAAACCCGAATCAAATTGTGCTGAGGGAAAATGATAGATCTCGCAACCTTTGAAGCAAATGCATGGATTGAGCCAAATACAATTCGTGGCGGTATCAATGTTCACCTACCGTCCGGTATAAGTTGCCTGTCACCGACCTGGCAGTTAGGTCCATTTTCGGTGTGCTTTGCTAATCTAATCTCCGGGGATACGCTGACCTTGGATCAAAATCAAGGCCGAAACTACGTAAAAGTAATCTGTGGCGATATTGTTTGCAATTAAGGGGTTGCTCGTCGGCGTTGACGGGGAAGAAGATGACGATGATGTGCCGCTCTTCTCATTGTCCCAGAAAACAGTCAAAAGTTCCAGTTGACGTTCTCGTAGGAAGGGAATGGGATAACCTGCTAGCTCAGTAACCTCGTCAGTTAGAGCTCTCCACAAAATGTACGCCTGTACACTTTCAACACCATTTATTTTAACAGGAACCTGAACCGTGTATCGCGGCCAACTATCCCGTAGAGCCCACGCTTGAACATCGTCCCAGGGAAAGGCGAGCAGGTCGCCCATCTTCACCGGGTCAAACAGGCCCAGCGGGCTTTCAAAAATCGGCGAGACGGTATCACCAGCTTTCAACACGTAGACCGGTTGGTCTTCGATCAGGCGCTTGAGGCGTTCGGCCAGAGAGGATTTGCCGCCGCCAACAGGCCCAAGAAGATAGAGGATTTGCTTGCGTTCTTCCAAACCCTGCGCCGCATAGCGGAAATAACCCACGATGCGTTCAATGGTATCTTCCATGCCGTAGAAATCTTTGAAGGCGGCATATTGCTTGATGGTCCAGTACATATTGCCAATATTCCGGTTTAGACATAATTTGCATGGTTACATGAGAACATAATTTGCATTCATCAACCAGATGATGCAACATAATTTGCATTCATCAACCAGATGTGGGTATCGCAACAACCCATCAGGTGATTAACTTGGTGTCTTAATAGGGGGACAGCTAAATATGTTATGTTAAGAGAATATTATGATTTGTTGATGCTGTTTAAAAGTGAAATACTTTTACTGCCCATCCTGGTAAATGTAAGCCAATCGCCCGTAATATCAATTCTGGTGGGGCCGCTCACCACACAGCCGCATCTGCGCGAACTTCCCTACAACGTCGACAGCTTTGAATACATCTGTCTCGCTTACTCGGCGCCGACAGTGATCGCGGTGGCCAAGGACTCGGAGTATTCCACCCTCGAGGACATGGTCGCCTTCGCCAAGGAGAACCCGGGCGAGATCACCTTTGCGGTGCAGGCTATCGGCTCGATCCCGCATATCGCCGGGCTGGCGTTGTCAGAGGCGGCGGGGATCGAGATGACCTACCTGCCGGTGAACGGTGACGGGCTTCTGCCCAAAATTTTGCCACATGTGAATTTTTAGCGGTTTATATTTCTTTTCGAGCTCCAGGCAACAAATTTCGGACATTTATATTCGTTATTTCATATGAAATCTGTGGTGAAAACGCAAGGCCTTCTTATACAGATACGAAAAGTTGCTAGGGTTTAAAAGCAAGCAATTTATGCTGCTTTTGAGAAGTCCAGACAGTCTTAACTGAATGAATGTGAAATTCTACACCATTTGGCTAAGTTCTAGACCCTGGTTTTTTAGTTCGTTTATTGTCTTTGACCAATGTCGACAGATCCTGTCGAAATTTAAAATAACAGCTCTGAGACACGATATCCTTCCTAAATCGAATTTCATTAAGATCTGATCAACAGTTTGTAACTTAAAAATATTTCATTTTTTCTATTTTTTCCGAATTAACTGGCCCCCCACTCCTCCCCAGATGGTAAATTCGAGAAAAAGACTATTTCTAATTTAATCTTGTCCGGTCCCTCATACGCCTGCCAAATTTCATCGTCCTAGCTAAACTTATGCCATAGGAAAAGAGCCTTTAAGCACATTCTGAAGATTATGTAAAGATTGAGATTGTTTTTTTTTCTCTAGGAACGAACGAAAAAAGAAGAAAGTGGATCGGAATTCGTCAGTGCGATGTGCTGGAGCAATGTGAGTACATTTATGAATAAATGATTTTCCTCATTCTCCTTTCATTCTAGGGAAAAAATGTTTTATTGGCCGCAAATAGTCAAGGTTTTGTGAAAGTGTTGGAATTGGTCTGAAATGGTTCCTGATGCATATATATATACATATACATATATCTATTTTTTTTTCTCTTCTTTTCTTTTTCATTAATGTTAAGAAGACTAAGTCACTAAGGGTAGGAATAAGTGGAGATGAAAAGGTATAGTTGGGTAACGAAAAGATAGATCAGTTGGGTAGCTTCACTTACTTGGCAGTATTATTAATAGAACGTGGGAGCACTGAAGATGTTAAAAGTAGAATAGCAAGGATTAGGGTATTTTTCACAGTTAAAAAAAGCTTGGAAGAATAGGAGGATAAGTCTACAGACCAAGATTAGAATTGTGGAGGCTACAGTGATGACAGTGGCCAAATATGGCTCTGAAGCATGGCCAGTCACTGAACAAGACCTACCTCCCCTACGGCAAGGCCGGCAAAGCGGGCGCCTGGAACCAGGTGGCACAAGACCGCAACGCCGCGAGCCAGAACGTCCAAGTGGCAGCACAACGCGCGATCACCAAGTCGTGCTCGAACTACGCCTGCTCGACCTGGGACCTGGTCGACGCGGCCAAGGCCAAGGACTTCGACCTCGCCAAGATCCCGGTCGCGGAGCTGCCGGAGGCGATGCGGAAGATGACCCCCGAGAACCGCGCGAAGCACCTGGCACAGATTGATGTAATTTACCCAAGCGATTAGTAAGATAAAAATAGAGATGATATTGAGAAATTTTACCGCCCGGGCGCTACCATGTATCTCGGGTTCAAAAGTAAAGTCAGAGTGAAGATGGATATCTTTTACGGGCTGAAGATTAAAGATCAGATTAGATTCCTCGCCGATATATTTTTGAGATAGGGGAGGTAGCTTTGCCTGCACTTTTTCCGGATCGGCCTGGTCGTCGAGCAAAAGATAGGTGTAATAATTGAAGCCGTTCCAGTCGTCGTTTTCAATTTGTCCAAAATAGGTGTCGCTAACGGTGGATACGAGGTAAATAACTTCTGTCCTTGGGATTGCCCATTCATTTCTAAGAGCATAAATTAGGAATATGTACAGGTAAAGTAAATTTCTTTGTTTTCACTGAATCTAAATTTTCAGAAAGCAATATTTAGTTTCACAATGTGTTTAAGGTAACTTCAAGAGAGTACTACTTAGGCTAGGCTTTAGAGACTTATAATTTGAAGTGGTACAGGGGCGGCTTATTAATTGACCAAATTGACAGATTCATTTTTTCCTATGTGACTTCTGCAAAAAAGAAATTATCAGTTACGAGGAGGACACGTGTGGGAGGTTGCTGGTTCCTTATATTTCCTAACTGTGGAAATTCTTCGAGCTGTTGAACGAGTTGATTCATGCGATGTCCCTCCCGTGTTGTATGAAACAGTTTTCGGAATGCTGGGTCTTCATCAGTGATGTGTTTCTCATCCAGCATGCTCTTGGTAATACAACACAACTGGCCTGAGAGTCTTTTCTGTTTTGTAAGCCTTTGTAACAAAGTGTAACGCCTAACCAGACGGCAGGACCTCTCCCGATGGCACTTCAGACGAGCTGCATCAGTCAAATTCAAAATGGATCGATACTCTGGCGACCGGACCCAATGGTGCTATTGCCTTTGCCTCAGGTCGCAATGGCAAAATCCTGCTCGGTTCAGGTGAAACAAGGGAAGTTGCCCTGGAGCGTACTATTGAGGGCCTTTGTTTTGCACCCAAAGGAATGCGTCTGGCCATGGCCCGTTATGACGGTGTCGAACTGCTATGGGTCAACACACCAAACCCGAACCAGTTCCTTGAATGGAAAGGTGTTGCCCGGTAGTCCGAAGAGTACACACTTGCCCAGACGGCCAACGGCCATGGGTTTGCCGGGTTTGAGATTCAGACGCCAGAAATCGAGCTCGCCAAGTTCGCTTAGCGCGTGGGTTACAAAATCGGCATCTCCCACAGATACACCACCGCTCGTGATGATGACGTCCATTGATTGACTCATCTCCTGCAGCGCAGATCTTGTTGCTTCCGCGGAGTCGGGCAAACGACCGAGGTCGCTGAGTTCATAGGGTCCATAGCGCAACAGTTCCAGGACACTCAGAGGCCAAAGGCCCCCCAGTACCACTGATAACCTTTTAGTATAATGGGAAGCATGTTGCACCGGTTTGAACCCAAATCTGGCAAGCATTTCAGCTGTATGGCTGGAGCACCAAAGTGGGCTATTGCTACTCTATCCTCCCTTTTCCTCTTTGCACCCACTTTAGTACGAGATAAATACGTTGCGCCTTGTATGAGGCAAAATTACGCAAGGATTTTCAGTCTGTATTGACGGAGGCACACATTTGGGCTCTTAGCCCTTTCAACACTCCCCTCCCATTTCCTCTACACACGTCTGCAGCGCATGGAGCGCGGCTTGCACGGATCGCGGCAAAGCAACTCTTCCTCCTTCTCCTCCTCGCGCAATGCAGCGAAGGGACCGTTTGCACGGCGAGCAAGACACAACGGACCCATGCGTCCTGTGCACCGGAACACCGTGCACCTGGGTCGATCCGGGAGGGAGAGCGGCGGGCGGTATGCAGGGGGAGGAGGAGGAGGAGGCTCTGTCCAAGACCGATCGGGGTTGGGTCTCGGTGCGTTCGCACGTACCGCCTTCAGAAACTCCTCCGACATTTGAAGCAGGAACAGAACTAAGGTTTTGCGATCGAATAAGCCCTTCTGCAGCTTCCTAGCTCTCTCTCTCTGGATCAACCGGATAAAATATATTTTTTCAGCAAACCAACGTTTGCAAGAACCTATATTCCTAGCCAAAAAAGCTCTCACCTTTAATATAGTCTTCTAAATAATTATCTTGCACTTGTTTTCGGGCATATTCAAAATTTTCAGCATCAATTTCAGTAGCTAAAAACTTCCAACCAAATTTTTTAGATCCAATTAGGGGATAAATCCCACCCCCCTATGTTATGGAAACATACCCCCTCGCAAATTTTCTATTGACGTATATGAGAGATGTACAGCTGCATTTTGTGTTTATTGAGGAGTATATATAGCAGAAGGCAAGGCCCTAACGGAGGGGAGGGGTTGAGCCACTCCCCCCCGAAATGTTTGTTCGGCTAGTGGAACCGTAATAAGAATACACAAAAAAATTATGCGTTTTAAAGTTTTTTATACCCCCTCCCCGAAAAAATAACCCTCCCCTTTCCCGGGCAAAAATCATGGAAATGGTCTTGGCTGAATTTTTACTGACTTAATGCGATGTCAAATTTAACTGATTGTTCTTGCTTATTTATTTTTACGGTTCAATGTGACAGCAATGCCGAAAATGTGGTTCTTTCCCAAAAACTTCATGTTTCGAAATAAAACTTCGAAAATCTCAGGAAACGCGGTTTTCAGACATGGATAGAGTTAAGACGAGTCCAGGAGACAAAAATGTTTTTATCCTAAAGTCCCCAAATCCTTGTACTTCCACGTCCCAAAATCCATGTAACAACCTGTCGATACTCCAGAATGCATCAAGATCGGCGCGATTTTATACAAGATATCGACGCTTTTACACTGAAGCATTTTTTGGCGTATAATCCCGCCAGATTAACGGAGGTCATTGCCAAAACTATTTACTTAGAAAGAATACGAATTAAGGAAGAACCCTGGAAGGTGGATCCGCCTAAGGAACGGCTGTTTTGGAAGAGAACCCGCAAAAAACTGGCTCGTAACGTCGATGGGAAACCGGAAGAAATTCAAAAGACCAATGAAGAGATTCTTCGGCAAATCATTCATCGGTATTCCGAAGCTGGTCTTCCATTGTAGTGTGACCGTGTCATTATTATTAAGTGCATACCACATCTCATTTTTAGCACTTTGCTTTTTCATCCATTTCCATGTCAGAGATATTACTGCCTCAATTATATCACATAAGCCATGCTCCCCTTCCAAAGGTATATTTTCATAACACTTTGTTATGTCTCCAACAAAGAGATCATTGATTTTATTAGGTAGATTGCAGACCACGTCAAAAACAGAAGTAGCAATCCATGCTGCACTTACTTTTTTTCTTTGAGAAGAACTGTTTATCCCAAAATTAACAGAGAGTTTACATCCAAATGCTGCTACACAGCCAAAAAGCTGCTCAACAGAGTTTACATCCAAAATTTCAATTGGAATAAGAAGCTTTTTGAAAACCATAGAGACTTTAGTTTAATGATCAAGAGATTGGGGAAGTGGTAGCTCTCTTTATATATGGAATATTTTTTTTCAATGTTTTTCAGCACTTTCAGTTGAAAAACTTTTTTTTATGTCTTAATTTCCGACCGTTAACAGCATCATGCCAGGAATCCATCTCCCCCGGTGTGATGTGGTCAAATAATGTAATCCAAGTTTAGGGTGAACTAATTTTAAGTTCAAGTCCGATAATTGTATTATTTCAATAAGATACATTAGAGAATCAAAATTGTTTTACTGTATTAAAAGTCTTACTGTATGAATGAGATTATATCTAAAAAGAGGTGATTCCAGTATGAAATCTCGATCAAGACTTAATTATCATTATTCATTATTATTAGACATTATTATTATTAGTGAAACACTTTCTAGCGGAAATGATTTGAAAAATCTACGGTTCGCGTGATGTCCTAACGGCACGGGGAGGGAACGGGTAACACGATGGGCTCCGGGGGAACGCTTTTCTTGCCCAACGGCTCGCGGGTACGCTCGCCCCACCAGGAGTCCAACTGCCGCTGTTATTACGAGCTGGGCATTGGAGGCTTGGGTGTTCCGATCCGGAAGACCTCCCTGAGACGGCCGGAAGTTTGCACTTCCTATTTGCTTATCAGCGGCGTTCCCGGCTGGATTTTCGGTGGGAGCGCACGAATGCCAGAATCAGGCTGGATTCTTAACAATCCCTCAAATTCTGCGTCCTAATCTTACTTGTAAAACTGAATGCCATCTCTTTTTTTAACATCCAATAGCCAGTGCAAATTGTATTTAAGGCATGTTATATCTTTAACGGGATTCGCTCCTCAAATAGACGATGCTCTAAAAAGACGAGCTAAAATACAACTTTTCTAGACAGTATCTACTCATTGAACCAGAAAAAAAGTGAAGGCTAGATTTGTCAAAATTAGCGACCAGTTTTCACTGTCAACCCAGGGTCGACCCCAGAGATCAAACTTAATATTGTATCCTAAGATGGTAGCTACGAGGAGCTCGTCGTCCTCCACCTCGTCGCCCTCGCTGCGCTGCACCGGCTGGAAGCGCTGGCGCTGCTTCTCGGGCTTCTGCCCGTCCTCGAGGCGCTTGGGGGTGACGGGGATACCGGTCCCGCAGCGCGGGCACTCCACCTTGTGGAGGAGGGCGACGCCCTCGGCCTCGACCCGCGCTCCGCAGTCGCACGCCACCCGCTTCATGGGTGAAGCCTACCCCAGCCGGTAGAATCGGAGCATGAAGATTCGCCGCGGAATCCCCGTCGTCGACGGCATCGCTGCAGGATAGGTCTCCAAAGGGACAACATAGCTCGGCATGGTGCCCGCCATCACCTCTTTAAATCCATTTGGAAGGTTTTCCCGAATGATATCCCGTAATTTACTTACAGAATCTTTGCGGTCTGCGTCGATGGACTTCAGATAATGTTCTACGGATTCAAAGCTCATTTTTACAATCCAGAATAAAGCTCAAACAAAAATGCCATGTCAATCATAAGAGAGAGACATGGCACTTTACGAGTACTGTGTAGTCAATACGCTGTTAAATCGGATCAATTAGGGTTTTGCCGGATTCGAAATTGCAGTACGGAAATTCTTGTAAATATTGCGTGATTCAGTTTATCACTGGGACTATGAATTTTCGGATGCGTTCAAAGTGAATTTTTTTGAAGTTTCATTAAATTAAACTTTCGTGCAGGTTCAAGAGGGGTGGTCATGCCATTATTTCAGGTGAAACTAGGGTGCCTGAAAAATATATTTCCCTATATATTTTTCGTAATTGTCTTGAGGGACGGGTCTGTTTCAGAATATTCATAGGGATGCTTCGAATACTCTTGTTTGTAAGCTTCGCAGTAGTTCTCAACCGCCAATTTCCAGTTTGTGTTTACATCAAGCTTGAAAGAAGAGTCCTGACCACCATGATAGACCGGTTTGTCAAATTCTTTCCAGCGTTCCAGCGCGCCTGTAAAGAACTCATCAAAAGGCGCAGCATCACCGGAAATGTTTACAAATACCACATCAAGATAAACGTGGCTGCGAACCTCAATTAACCCCAAGGTAGATTTATCTATGTTCGGATGGTCGTGTACGCCAGGACCGCCCACATGCGGGGTTTGTTTCAGTGCACGTAAATGCTGATGCTCCTGGAATTAGCGGGTCTGCATTAGAAAGTTTGGTAACGGGCTTTACAGCGACTCAAAAGATGATTACAAGAATGGCGAGAATGTACCCTTCTCACATTCTCAAAGAGTTAATTTACACTGACATATTGGATAATGCTATCTTACAGAATGAAGCTGAACTAACTAATTTTGGTAACAGCTTGATGGAAAAATTAACAGAAAATGAAGCTGAAGGCGCGGTTTATTCTTTTGAAGTAGTAGATGATCAAGAACATCAAGGTGTGGTGGTAAAAAAGCCGTTTCCGCCATAATGTGCAACACCGAGGATAATGAATAAATCTGCCTGGCAATTCTCCAGCAACGGTTTATAGGCATGGGTATAGCTTGTGCCGCCAACCCGCAAATCGATATGCGGAACCAGGATGGCCTGAATTTGCCAATCTTCTTTCGACTTTGATAGATTGGCAGATTTCCCGGGCAGCGTGCCGTTTAACAAACCGGCACCTTGCGGCGGTTGGTAAAAATCGGTTATTTGAGCGGTTAATTCATCCGGGCTTTCCGGGGTGAAGTAAATGACGTCGCTTCCTTCGCCCTTTTTTACATTGAGGTTTAGCTTGCAGTTGGATAAATGAGCTCCTTTATTCACAAAGCGTTGTAGTACAAAAAATAAGCCTCATTTATGGAAACATGTAAGACTTGGCAGCATGTTCTCTGAAATCAGGAGGTTTCATGCATTGTTTCGGTAGTATCTTTTTTTCAAGGTCAAAAACTGACCAGAAACAACACAGAATTATGGTGCAATTTCTTTTGCTATTTAAAAGGAGCACCAGAACTTTAAAACTTGTGTTTACTTTCAATTACGAGAAACGTCAGATTTGGATTTAACACGAACATTATATGGGCTCAAAAGGGGCCGAAACCCCTTAAATAGTTTATTAAGTTGTAAAAAGTATTAGCTCTTCTTCATCATTGATTGTGATACCAGTGAGGACATCAAATGAAGCACATGTATAGGGGATTGTTAGATGAACATTGTCAAAATTAACAGGCTTAGTTATTTTTAAAACGCCTTTGGTTTGGCCCTGCTCATACTTTTTGTCAGATACAATATATCCATGGTCCGTTGCGTGTGTTGTTAAAAGTAGTGAACGATTTCCGCAGGTGCTCCAAGTGTTCGAGGCGCAACAGCGCTTGTACGTCCTCAGATCGTTTTCCTGGAGGCGTAAGGATGTATTTCACGATTTCGCGTCGTGAAAGTGCGAACTCAGGATGTGTGGCGAGCTCAGCAACGATCTCTTTCACGTCACCGTCACCGGGAACAACTTTGACAACCTTTGTGTTCTTCACCGAGCCGTGAATGGTCGTCGTCTTTCCCAACGCTGGGATATCGGCTGTGATCGTTACCGGGGCGTTTGCGCGGCGCGACGGCAGAGAGTGAACGAGCGGTCGAAGAGGCGTTGCGTTGGCTCGCCGAACACCAACGTCCCAACGGCAGCTGGTCGTTTGATCTCGAACTGGATCCGTGCAACGGTCGTTGCCGCCATGGCAAGAAGAAACCGGCCGCCAACCAAACGGCGACTCCCACACCATCGACCGCTGCGACGGGGCTTGCGCTGTTGGCGTTTCTTGGTGCTGGCTACACGCATCACCAGGGTCCCTATCAAGAAACCGTTCGTCGTGGAATCTTAACCGTTTTTTTTTTAAAATAGATCAAAGATCATAAAACAAAAACTCCGGGGTCAAAACAAGCCCGGGAGCAGGCGTTGTAAGTTATGCCCTGGGGGCATATATGATTGTTATGGAAGGGATGTTTGTATAAACTTCAGAGAGGAAAAATTTGATTGCAAACTGAAAGTTCTAGTTCAGTTTTTAAGAGTCAAAGAGATTGGAGGGCAACTAGCCCCTCACGGCCCTTTTTCCCCAAATGCATCCCATAAAAATTTTGAGACAAACTATTTTGTTAAAATGTGAGCTTGATGGTTCGCCATGGTCGTGTTGTACCCGGCACCTGCTGGAACGTGCCCTGGCGGAGCTGGAAGACGTGGCCGGGCTCAGGCTCGTAGCCGCGTTTGAGCACGAATTCCAGCTTGTCGCTGCCGCGCGACCGCCGGGCGATGCCTATTCCTACAGTGGCTTTCAGGGGCAGCTACCGTTCCTCTCAACCCTTATGGCGGCCCTGCGTGCCGCGGATCTCGGCCCCGAATGCGTCATGAAAGAGTATGGCGTTGATCAATACGAAGTCACGATCCCAAGAAGTTCGAATTTCCTTAAAAGTCTCTCCTTATTATGTTATCCCAACCCATTCGGGGACAACCTGCTTTTCATTAGACCCTAGACGCTTGGCCAACGAAGACGATCTTTGGCAGTCTTTCAAGCTTTATCCTCAAAACGTGTTCCAGCCATTTCAACCTTTATCTCACTATAGCCCTAAAAAGCAGGATTGAACCACGTTTTTCGTACAGCTTATTCTTTGATTGCGGTCGGGTAGGGTACCCAATATAATCCGAATGCAATTTATCTGGAAAGCATGATAGAACTGTTTTAATGCTGATTGAATGCGTTCCAAAGTATTGGGAAAGTTTCATAGCTAGAAATCCAACAAGGCCTCCGGTGCCAGGATCCCATGAAGTACTACGGCAACTACAAACCATGGGTCAAAATTGTAGAACAACAAAAGTGACATTTATTTTAATGAAACTTGAAGAACAACAAAATCAACTAACCTAATCGGAGAGACAAGCTGGAATACTAACAAAGAATCAAAATAATGGTGATCCCTGTTCACATAAACAGAATGAACGAGTTAAGTGCGTGTTGATGCCAGAACAGCAAGTTAACGTAAGGTGAAAACGTAATCTGACCAAACATTGCGCCTACAAATAACGCAATGGCGACGGCAGAATAGAAAGAGCCCAAAAGAAACAAGGGACGAAACGCTTGCTGCCAAAGGGCAAAATGTTTTTTTGTTGTGGCTGGGTTTTTATTTTGCGTTTTACTGGTTTGGTTATCTGTCGCAATCATGATTTGAATAAGTTCTAAATGCCATAAACATACATATTATATGTTATTTACAAAAATGCATACTAAAAGTGATTCTCCAGCCGCTTGTCACGAAGCAGCTGCACCGCGTCCACCAACCGGGCCCGCGTCTGCCGCGGATACAACACCTCGTCTACGAACCCGAGCTCGGCCGCCTTGTACGGATTGGCGAACTTCGCGCGGTACTCGTTCACGAACCGGTCCTTGGTCGCGACCGGGTCCTCCGCGTTCGCGATCTCGTTGCGGTAGACGATGTTGACCGCGCCGTCGGGGCCCATCACCGCGATCTCCGCGGTCGGGTAGGCGACGTTGAGGTCGCCACGGAGGTGCTTCATGTCCAAAAAGTTCTGCTCTTCTACTGTTTTCTTCAGACGTTCTACTAGTTCTTTCAGAAGAGTACTACCGATTTCTTTCTTCTGTTTAGCCATCTCTTTTTATTCGTAAAACGTCTGACTCTAGCTCCGTTATTTTCTGCTTTCTCTAGACCAGATCCTGGACTGCCAATTCAGCATCTTTCTTTTTAGCTTCAAGCTTCTATTTTTCCAATTCACCCTGTTTTCGGCCAATAAGGTAAAGTTTATAGCTAGCTCTAGCTGATCTACCAAACACGCAGTGCTATCTAACTGTCGCCGTAAAAAAGACCCAGAAAGGGAACGTCAATTTGACACTCTATCTGCTATAATGGATCTGGTAGGTCTTAAACTTTTATTTGTCTATTTGTAAATGCATACAATTGAACTCTACTTTCTACATTTTTAAACTTTTGTCACATTCTTCTTTATGCCATTCCTTAAATTTTAGTTGTCATTATATTGCCAATTCTTCCTCTTCCTCTTACAGTTTTACATCCTCTTTCATGCATAAATACGAAACTAATCGTCAAGTATTTCACCCTGATGCCGGAAAAAGAGGGGTACGCATAGAATAAATGAGACTATTCATTCAAGCAGATTTGGCAACCCCGCGCAAGAATACCTGAACCACTTGGTCTTTGAGTATTGGTCCATCTTGCGAGAAGCAGTGCATGTAAAACTCTTCAGCAATGCAAGCCTCAAGCCCAGCATCTATGAGCTGCTGCTCTCAAGTTTAAAAATTGCTCTTTGAAAGATTTATCTACGTAGCAATGATGGACCTTTTTAGATGCCACAATATTGAAAAGAATAATGTAACTATATTGAAAGGTTTGAGGGCAACCCTCCCTCCCCCTAGCTTTTTTGATGCCCTTCTGCTCAGCACAAATCAAAACTTGGAAAAGGAAGTTAGTTCAAAACAGTCAAAAGCTCTAGTTACTATGCCTGCGGAGATTCAATACCTCCATAGTCCGAAGGGGAAAGATTGTAAATTATGCAATTTACCCTTTTTTACATGATGAATTTGCCATTAGGAAAAGAAGGATGTTTGATTTTAGGTGTGTTTGAAAAGGCTAACGCTATTAAGGTGAAACTTTGGGGAATGTTCCGCTGCTGGAAACAGTCATGAATTATGTGAAAGGTAACCAGACCAAGGCCTCCGAACTGCTCGGCCTCAACCGCGGCACGCTGCGCAAGAAGCTCAAGCAGTACGACCTGCTGTAACCCTGAACTCCTGAAAAGGGCGGCCCGCATGAGCCGCCTTTTTTGCTGATATCCCCCGCTCTGATGGATAGTGACATGACCGACCAGACCACCCTTCTGCCCGTCCGCCGCGCGCTGATCAGCGTTTCCGACAAGACCGGCGTCCTCGAGTTTGCCCGTGAACTGAGCGGCAGCAGCAAAAACGCTGAGAATACGAAGTTTCATTTAAGTTTTCCCCTTAACACCGGACGCATTCGCCCGAGGTTGGTGTTTTCCATGTCTCGCGACACCGAAAATGCCCGCGATTAAAGCGAATCGCATTCAGTGCTTCGCGATGACTATACTCTTGAGATATCAGGGAATCAAGGGCGACCATGCCGGATCCGACCCATCCGCAGGTGTAACGATCTCTCGCTCGTTATAACCTGTCAGATCTATCGAATACAGACGATAGCGATCCTTGGTCGGAAATACCAAAAAAGGCGGGTATAAAGGTTCTATTTTAAGTTTTCTACTACTTTGTGCTTAAGATTTTCTATTTTATTAGGTCTGTTATCTGTTGGGTGAACGTGATATATTTTCTCTACTTCGGTGATACAAAACAAAAGGTTCCTTGGGGGTGCTCTTTTATTTAGATTCTAATCCTTAATTAGAGCATTAAACACATTTAATTTCAACACTCCTGAAGATTAAAAACATTCTAAATCCTCAGTTAAGTACATTACAAGAATATAACAATATTTTTTCCTTCTGGACATGAATGAATGAGTGAATTTTTTTATTGCTCACTTAGAGATACGATATCAAGTGGAGTAATGGAAAAAAAAGAAAGAGAATACAAGAAACTACATACAACATACTACGTACATACATACATGCGGGTCAGAGTCCAGCAAGGACTGGTAATAAATAGATTTTGATTGTTAAAAATTCATGATAGATTCAGACAACCCAAAGTTAATACAGTTTTGTTCTTCTATAAGATTTACCGGGTAGGCTATATTTATTTATTATATTTTTTTTTGAATATCCAACAAAAACTGTTCAGACTTCCTTCTTCTCTGCGGTTTGTATTATTGGAATTTATTCCCAATTTGCCAAGAAACGTGGCTAAGAAATTTGCAAATACTTTTGCAACTTGACTTGAATTTTTTAACCAAAAACACTATCCACAAAATCGGTACAAAAGAAACAGAAAGGCAACTCATATGTCTCCTTTAATGATAAAGATAAATTGCACTTAAATAATTCTCATGGAACAAACAGGAAGAAAGAAAAAAAAGAAAAAAAAAGGAACAAAGGAAACACTGGATGAGCCCGTTTTGTGCGGACCCAGATGGATATGTACTTTCTTCCCGGCCATCCGCACACCCGTTGCTGGCATCCACTCGTCACCGGTTTTCGGCGTAGCTCATGCCAATCTCTCCAAACGCCGGGCAAGTTTCAACGCTGTCGTGGTCGAAACCAGGCAGTGTTGCATATTTTGCGGGTCGGGCGGGTCAGGTTCGGTCTGGCCAAGAACGCTTACAGGGCAAACATATCGGTCGCCACTTCATCCGCCGTGACCGATTGCAGTTCGACAATGCTCTCCGCCTTCGCGGAACTTCTCGGCCATCTTCGCCATGCCCTCCTTCTGGGCCTCGGCGCGGATGTCGTGGCTGATCCGCATCGAGCAGAATTTCGGCCCGCACATGGAGCAGAAATGCGCCACCTTATGCGCCTCCTTGGGCAGGGTCTCGTCGTGCATGGACCGCGCCGTGTCGGGATCGAGCGCGAGGTTGAACTGATCCTCCCAGCGGAACTCGAAGCGGGCGCGGGAGAGCGCGTCGTCGCGGATCTGCGCCGCCGGGTGGCCCTTGGCGAGATCGGCGCGATATTAATCCTGATACAAAGCAAAGTCTTCGTGAATCAGCAGAAGACATAATCGAAGATTTGGATGAGCAGCCCGCGCCGCAGCACACTCCTAGTATCGCGGATGCTCAGGAGGATTTACATGCCGATCATACGGAAGAGGGGGGCTGGCTCTCTCGTCTTACAAAAGGTCTTTCAAAATCCTCTAATAAAATTGGCGAAAACATTACAGATGTTTTTACAAAAAGAAGATTAGATGGGGATGCACTGGAAGAATTAGAAGAAATTTTGATTATGGCTGGGAAAAACAGTTTTGGCGTCATTTCGTTAATAAAATAGATACCTATGCGATATGTCTATGGGTGCTGCTTTATGAGTCATCTTTATTAGTTATGTTAATATTTATGGGTCATGTTTTGTGAGTGGTTTTTTAAGTTATGTGCAAAAAAAAAAAATGATTTACTTATTTTCATTAGAAGTGTAATTTTATATTTTTCAGTTTTCTTTTCATACTCCTCTGTGTACATCTTTTGTATGTATAAATGGCACACATAAATTATTATTATTATAATTAATATTATTCTCGAACTTTGTCGCTACTGAAAATCCAGTGAAATTGAGTGGTATGACGAATAATGCATACGGAAGGGTTTTGATGACAATAATCCTTTTTAACGGAGCATAATTTGAAGCTAAACCCGTATTACACTAAAACTAAACATTTACAAAAGAACTCTCCTCCCTGATTCTAGAGGATCCTCTTAATTACTCAATTATCGGCTACAAATTAAATTCTAAATTTCTGATTGAAACTAGTGCTACTCCAGAGTAGTCTTATTTCAGATTACATAAAAAAAAACTAGTGTCACTCTCTAGTGTCACAAAGGTGCTGCTCTTGAGACAAATTTTTGTGATTTTAATTGGTAAAATTATAGTTTAGCTACTTTTCATTATATTGGGAAGAGGTTAGCATAGAAAAAAGAAACTTTCAGTAATGAATCCAGGGCCAAAATTACAGTCTGGGAAGGTATTAGGCCTATCAGGGTTCTATATTAACTTATCCTGATGTCTAAGTCTTTGAAATTTACCTATTGAACTTTTGACAAAACAACACTGTACCTTATTTTCAGTTATCAGTTTCTTTTCATTCGTGATAGTTTCAATTTAATGTTTTATTCTGTTTGTGAGATATTGCTGGTACATCCTTTTGATAACCTGCTTGCACGTAGTGTATTTTCATTTAGCCCAACGTGTCTCTCAACAGTCTAAAAGTTCCACGTTAATATCATTAGCCTACTAATAGGAGTCCTGATATCAGTTACAGTAGTATTATTTCTAATATGTTGGTAGCATGCACATTGTGCCTTTTAATTAGTTCCACACCATGAAAGTTTCAGCCTAATTCTCTAGGCTGTTCTTGAGATACCAGAGCGTGATCTGCAGTTTACCTATCTAGGTCTGCAAACCCTGTATGACCGCTACTTTATTCACAGCGATGAAATTCGCTTTGAGCTGCCACAAGTCTTTTTCATGCGCGTGGCCATGGGTCTTGCTGGGGAAGAAGACGATCCAAATGCACGGGCGATAGAGTTTTATGACCTGTTGAGTTCTTTCGACTATATGAGCTCAACGCCAACGCTGTTTAATGCAGGCACCTTGCGACCACAGTTGTCTTCTTGCTTCCTCACCACAGTGCCAGACAAGCTTTTTCACCAACAAATTTTTATAATTTTTAAATCATATAATATTATGAGGTTGCAGATCTCAGGAATGACTCATTGTTCCATAGTTTTCATGATAAAAATTTTTTACGAAGTATTTTTTTATAAGGATGATGATGATCTTAATGTTCATTTAAAACTCTATAAATAAAATCTAGTGATCTATTAGAATTTCTCTCTTCTAAAACTTCACTCCAATCTATGTCACCAAGGGCTACTTTTAAATTATATATGTTTTTAAGACAACAATTTCTGTTTCTTGTAATAGAGCCATCTTTTCCTGTCAGGAATAATCTCATTACGTATACCCATACAAAAATAAGTTCACAGAAGTTCGTGAAACAAAGAATTAGTCACATTCTATTTCTCGAGCAACCTTTTGTTTCTATTTTCCTATAATTCAAGCTTAAGAGTAAAAACATTTATGTAACCCGGGAATCCGGAAATCCCGTTCTTTAGGCTGTTTTTTAAGCAAACGCAAAATTTTACTTGATTGGGACAGTTGGGACGGACGAAAGTGCAACTTTATTTGAAGGGTAAGGACATTGTTTGTTTTGCTCTTGGTAGGTCGCTACTTAAAAATAAGTAATCTTTATCAATAAATGATTTTAGCCTTTTGCCTGTAAGATCCGCCTGGCACATCCCTTTTTCTGTAATATTTGTATCCGACCATCCGCCGGTTATATCACTAATTTGGTGCTCAGCTTCTGCATGTCTAACAATTATGAATCGCAAATTTTATCCATAAAATTAGTTGACTTATGAGAATTTTTCCAATTTATATATTTGCTCTTTGAACAACCCAGAGCCTAACGGATTGTGCTTCACACCAGCGTACGCCTGGGTGAGCTGGTCAAAAACGTGCTGCTGGGTTTTGTACTCATCGTTTCGGTGCTGCTGGTCACGCTGGGTCTGCGTGCCGCTATCGTGGTGGCGCTGGCCTTGCCCCTGACCGCGTGTTTCACCCTCGCTGTCATGAAGTTCTATGGCTTGCCGATTCACCAGATGTCCGTGACCGGTCTGGTGGTGGCACTGGGCATCATGGTGGACAACGCCATCGTGATGGTCGATCTCATTCAGCGCAAATACCGCGAAGGAAAGGGCGCGTTTTGCTCGATCAAATAACGCTAAATGAATGGGCAGCAATCACCTGGCAAAAACCAGCGTAACGCGAGTTTCCAACTTGCGCAAATAAAAAGGAGCCGATAGGAGTCCATAAATGCGTAATCTAATTTTATATTTAACAATAACTTACATGGCCGGCATGTTCATTTCTTGCGACGAAGAAATCATCCCCCCGGAACCGTTAGCGGAATTCTCTATCGAAGCATTCAACGTGCCGGAACGGATCAATACTGCCAGCCAGGAAGCCAACGAATTCGCTTATCGCCCCTTTGTTGTGGAAATGTAATAAAACAAAATTTAACAAAAACATTTAAATTGTAATTAGTATAGATGGTTAATTTAGATAGGATAGTAAGCTTATAAACAGTGTGTGAAATAAATAATAAAATTTAAAAAAATTAACAAAAAACTATAAATTTTGTTCAGCATAGGTTTAAAAAGCAAGATAATATTTGACAAATAGCTGTGGGCTAATTAATAGTTTAAATAGTAAAATTTAGTGTTCAGTAAAATAAACATATGCTTTTCAAATTCGTTTTCAACATGGTCAAACTACAAGTATATATTTTCCATAGTAATTCTAAGTTTTGCTCTCAATTCCAACTCTGTCTGCTCCGTGAAGGCGACGTTACTATCATCAGCAAAAGCCACTAAAATTTCATTATTATTAGTCTCATTAGCAATCGAGGGATGAACTTTATTGCTGCAACACAGATTGCAAGAAACACTAGGAACTTTATTAGAAAACACATTATAAAGATCATTGACGTAGATTAAGAATATTGTCGGCCTAAGGACAGAACGTTGTGGCAAACCAAAATCAACATGCACCCATTCTCGGACGGTGTTCAAGCGGATGCGAAGGAGGCGGTGATCAGGATCGGTACCAAAGCCTTCTTGCAGCAGTTTGACATCGAAATTGCTGAGAAGTATATCGAAACGGAGCGGAAATATATTGATCAAGGCTGGTCTCCAGTCTTTGTTGCGTTTGATCACCAATGCGTCGCGATGTTAGCGATAGGAGACCAGGTCAACACGGATTCGGTCGAAGTCATACAGGCGCTTCAAAAACAGTATCCTGTCGGCATCTTGAGCGGGGACCGTAACGGCCGTTGGCTCGCCGTTAAACACCATTAAACAATCCGCTCGAACACATTGCAGATGCGAAAACGGAAAAAGCCAACGACACTTTATCGCAGTCACCGCACCGTTTCACAAAGCTGTTAAACTTTTTCGATTCTCCATTACTTTTCCATCTTTGAATTTCGCGCAAAGTTTTAACTGCAGGTTATATTTAACCGCTGGATTCGTCGCACGGTTCAGAGAAACTGCAAACATCCAACTGGCTGCAGCAGTTAGAAAGGAAAAACCGTCCTGCCATGAGACATGTAAAGAGATTAAAGATATTAAGAATCTTGATGCTGAAGCAGTAGTTCTGTTACAGTGCTATCTCCGAGTGATCGCACCTTAAAGAGATCAAAGATATTAAGGATTCTGGTGTTGAAGAAGCCAGCAGCTCTGTAATAGTCCTATCTCCGAGTGATCTCACCTTAAAGATAGTAACAAATAATGTTTATTGTAATGACAATTATCTTATTTTACTTCACTAAGATTTTACAATAAAAACACGACATTCTCGTCATATTATTAACATAAAATAAAGACTAATGTTTTGCGGTACTCGATCGCCGAGCCCTGTTTGTCGGCCGACTTCGCGAAGTGCCACTTTCCGTTCGCCGCGCGAATGTAGACCCGCGCCGGAATCGTTTTGCCCGTCGCGGCATCGGTCACCCGGCCGATGAGTTCACCGGCGGAAAGCGGGGCCGGTGCCGACCCGGCGAGTGCGATTGCCGCCAACAACGACCAGCGAAGAATCGTGCGCATGCTCTTCGACCGCCGGAAACAGAGGGACTGGAAGAACGCGAAACCGTGTTACTTCTTCTTCTTTTTCAACGCATTTTTGTATTGCTTAAGCTCAGAATAAGCGTTACCCATATTATTGTATGCTGCAAAATAATCGGGTTTTATACGAACCGCTTCATTAAATTTTTCGATCGCTTCATAATACTTTTTCTCCCTTAAAAACCTATTGCCTTCGTCTTTAAGTTCTCTAGCTTCCCCAGTAACCATATCTTGGGCAAAAGCTAAATTTTCTCCGCTAGTTATCCAATTGCCTATCAACGCAAATTGTAAAAAGCAGAATAAGATTGCTAAATATTTTTTTGTAAATTTGGGATTGAGAAACCAATAAGTGATTGAAGTCTTTTTCAAATGAAAGTATGCTAAAGATAACTTTTTATGCTTATTAAATTAAAAAAACACGTTTTTTAACTGAAAGTAAGGTGCAAAATTAAAACTTAAAACGAACAGAAATTACTTCGTATATGAAAGGGGCTGCTTCCTCACCAATGCCCCGCTCTTGACGCTAAAGTTTGACTCTTTCTCTCAATTCTTCTTTTTAAAACTGTAAAAAACTTTAGCGTAAAGAGCGCGGCGTTGATGAGGAAGCAGCCGGTCGAAGCTGTGCAGCAGCAGGTCTTTCCATTTAAGGACCAGCGCTCCGCCGACCACCAGCGAGATGATGCCCGCAGTCCACAGCTCATCCGGCTCCACGCCCAGCATGTTGCCGAACAGGATGTGGTCCAGATGCGCGTTGGTCTCGATGCCGACATACATCACTATGCCGAGCCCGAACATGCCGGAGAAGACCACCCCCATCACCGTGTCCTGCTTGACCCGGCTGTTGCCCGCCAGGAACCCGGTCGCCACCGCACACAGCATCCCTGCCGCAAAGCATCAAAATATATTTTCTGTTCGGCTTGCTTTCTTAGTCTCATATCTTTGAAGTTTTCACTGGTGGTTGGATATGACTTAGCTTTCCGGTTTTTGCTAGGATTACTGACCTTAACTGTCTGCTCATAAGGAGCTTGCCTGGAGAGCCAAAATTGTTTACTGGTGAATTCCTTTACTCAAGGAATGGTATATAAAGACCTGTGTTACTTTATAATGCAGTTTTTACAGTTATTCCATCGGGAAGGTCATTTGATTGGGGGACGTCCCCCAATCAAATGACCTGGGAAAAACCAGCATGCTAATTCTTAACTATAAAGATAATGCCTAAGTTGAAACACTGGCCTACTCACTGTGCACTCTCTGTTTGCCTAATTGATAGTCTTCATGTAGCGGCTCCTACTATAGCTATCGATAAACTTATAGAGAAATTAAATATATAGAAATTAAATATATAAAATAAAACTATACATCGAAAGATTTCAAAATGTGCTTGGAACCAATTGCTCCTAAACTAGTTACGTTGTCACGGCTGTATAGTATTCTTTTGCTTTTTTGTGTTGCTCGCCTGCACCTGGCGGTGAGACATTAAACTCATCAAGACTATTAACAAAATAAATAATCGCTTCATTTTTTTCTCCTGTAATATTCTTTAAAAATCTGCCAGGTTGGATAAACCTGGCAGATTTTTAAAGAATATTATTGTAAAAAGTTTCCACATCAAATTCTTTTCTGATCTTATTTTTAAGAATTTTCGTTTGGCGCTGCACTTCGGTTATTTGCAAATATTGTTCAATTTCATCTCGCACCAGGGTCAATTTTCGCACCGAACCGGCTGGCTGACGGTTGACTCTTTTGCTTAGAAACGCAGAATAGGTGTTAAGAGGGTATTCAGACCTTCTTATCTACTCAAACTTGGATATTTCTTATGATTTAGAAAGAAAACTCGACATTTTAAACAGTATTGGTCTTTTTTAAAGAACCAAGGACATATAAACTAAACATCTTGTACTCCTTGATGCTTCCTAGGTCTATTCTTACTTGAAATTAAGGGTTTATTTAAATATTCTTGTTGGTTTTTCAAAATGGTGAGTATTTCACGGCAGTGCCACATTTTCGTCAGTGTTGTGCCATTTTCAGTTAATTTTATCAAGACAAACCTAATGTGGCTAGAATTCAGATCAGATTTTTTGATGCATTTGTGCTAATCCCAACTTTTTTTTGCAATAAATAACCAAGTAACAACAGTTTGAACATTACATATCTGAAAAATTGTCAATAGCTCCTTACTTGTCGAAAACAGGAAACTGACTGAATTGAATGTTCTTTTCTTGTTTGGATCAGATTTTATATCAACATTTTCTATTGTTGAAATACAAAAACGGCTTCAAGACATGACACTCCAAGTCTACATACTAAAATCAATGCTATAAATATATCAAATCACACATTCTCAATAAGATTCAATGAGAATTTGATAATGGACCCCTTGCCTTTGGGACAGTCAGGCGACGTTGAGGCTCACAAAACGATGTATTAAATAATTAATTAAAATAATTAAGCTAATACTTAAGCTAAAATAAAATACTTAAAATACTTCAAAATACTTAAGCTAAAATAGTTGTATAAATAAAAAAAAGTTTGCTCCCATTAGGTCTACAGGCTTGAAGTCAATAAGCCAAGAATTTCCAGCTTCTAAACGCACCGGCTCATGAAACTCCGGCGAGATCTTGCGAGTTTCGTTCTCACCGGCCCCCAACGGCGAACAAGAAATCGCCAACACGCCGGCAATCGCCCCCGTCCACCAAGATAAACCCAACCCATTCTTCGAATTCTTACCATCATGCATCTTGATCGCTCCTTTTAGCTTGCAGGTGGCTACGAATACGCCCACCGGCGCATTGTATCGCATCACCCCCACCCGTCCATCAAAAGCAACCGGCCGCGCTCGGCCGCTTGTTCGCCAACCTTAAATTCCATACCGTCAAAATTAGCCGGCACGGGCGTCCAATAGGCCCTTAGAGCGTCTTTGCCATCTGCTCCCTCCGGAAATAAGCCCGAGTGGTAAGGATTGATTTGTCGGCCTTCTTCGGCAAATAATTCTATAAAGTCGACTATATTTTCTTCTTCCAGCAACTGAAAGAATTTTTTTACGGTCGCTTTATTTCTTTCGCCAATAGGAGTATTGTCGACTTTTAAATCCGGGTTTAGTTTGGCCATGGCGTATTGCGGAAGCGTTGCATTGACCGTTTTCCGTTGCCTTCGCCGTCTGAAGCCTTGATAACTACTTTGGCAAGATCGCCAGCATAGCAAAAATCGCGCCGGGCTTCAGTTACGAAGCACTGTTTTCCTTCGGATAGGCGTGAATAGAAGATCGGAAGTGGGCCGGAAACATTGCGCTCTCCAATAACATTGGCCAAACGGAAGGTTACCCAATCAAGGCCGCTGAGGTGGAGGTAATTTTCACCGCAAGTCTTTGAAATTGCATAAGAAGAATTCGCAGGATTCATCGGATGATCGAGAGTGATCGGGGTCCTTACTTTCAGTTAAAAAAACTTGTTTTTTATTTAATTTTTCAGAACGAAGATCACAGATGTAGGCCTATGTTTAGTTGTCTTTTTTCCAGGGTCATTTGTTCTGAAACGAATGTCCTAGAAAATCGGACTAAGGCTCATTCTAACAGGCACTAAAATTATATAGTTGTTTCGAGTTTACCATAAAGGCTGTCCCACGAGAAAATAGCGTTTTATGGCAACAAATTACGATTTTACCCTGTGGAAGACCAAGTTGCTATCAATTATAAATTCTGAAATACACCCCGGCACTCACCCGTTCGTGCACGGGCAGCGGCTGGCGCAGCAGCAGCAGGGCGTAGATCACCACCGGCCCCAGCAGCAGGGCAATCTTCCAGCGCCAGCCCAACGCGTCACCCAGGGTGATGGCCAGCAGCCCACCCAGCACCAGGCCGCCGGGCCAGCCGGCGTGCAGCATGTTCAGCCAGGTGGTTTTGTCGTGGCGATGGGCGGTGGCGATGATCGGGTTGATGGCGGCTTCCACGGCGCCGTTGCCGAGCGCCAGGGCGAAGGTGCCCACGTGAATGTTATTTAAAATTTCGCAGCTATCATCAAATTGGAATTCCGGGACATTATACCCAATATCGCGAATTGCCTTCCGAGCTAACGCTTCATAATCGATTGACTCGCCTTCCGGGACCGATATTTCACCACTCAGCACAGTTAAGTTTTTTGTCACCATGGTTTCGATAGCAGCGCGATTTCCGGAGACATTTCCATTGAGTTGAAAAATTGCATCGACAATCGAATCCGAAATGCAATCGCATACTTTATCCGGGTGTCCGGCAGAAACAGACTCGGATGTAGCAGTATGGCAGCGACTTCTTCTTCGTAGCTGCGATAGTCGGACTCTGAAAGCAAAAGAAAATCACGATCGAACCTTGCTGGATCGCCGCTTTCACCAAAAAGGTTTTGTGTGCCTTAACGTCATTTTAGCATCCCATACGTTTGTAAACAAAGCTAGAAAAAGTGGTGATATGTCTTCAACAGTGAAGTATGAAAAACTAGTATGTTTTTGGTCATACTGTCGAAGACCAGAAGACTTGCTTCTCAATATAGCACTCAAAATCACCATACAAATCCCATAGCGCTCCGCAAATGCTTCCGAGGTTTTCAGCATGGATTGGGCAAACCCGTGTATGTGTCGCGGGGTAAAAACAGGTGCCATTGCCTTGCGTGAGCGCTTCCAGACAGAACCTTCCGCAGTCAGGAGGCCATCGCGCAATATCGGGCGCAAGATCAGCTGCCGGACACGGGCCATTTTGAAGGATTTTGCCTTCTCCACCATGATGTGACGGATGAGGCTTGGATCATTGGCGATCAACAGCGGTCCGCCGATGCCGGAGCGCATATAAACATACGGCTGTGATTGCTTATGGAGCGGCTCAGTACCGGCTGCGGATCACCAAGTCCGGGAAGCTCATCTTGACGAAGTGATTCGGAGGTGATTCGATTGCCAGCTCCACTATCGTGAGGGAGAGTCGCTGCATGAGTGGGACACGTTATCTTTGGCTGATGGCACTGCTGGGCGGCCTCTGTCTGGGCACAAACGCCGCCGGAAACGAAAGTGCGTCTTCCGGTTGGACTTCTTTCCAGAATGGTGGGAACTGCGAAATTCACGCCGTCGATCTCCCGCTGGAGTGGAGCTGCCCCACGAAAAATTCTCCCCACGGAAATTACCAATCCCCATGGATAATTCCCCCCACACGTGAAATTGAGCAGCCAAAGATAAAGTTACAAAACATGCATCTCAAAACGTCGGTCAGATGTCCTTAGAGGTAACAAAAGGACCATATATCAAAAGCAGTTTTAGGGAAGGGGCTGGTTGGTCTTCAATCGCAGGACAAATCGCAAAACTTACACCCCATTCCCTAAGGGCTGTGGGGGTCTTGTCATCTCCAGAGGCATATTTACTGGACCTTCCAATGGTGGTTGTATGAACTTTTGAGGTGGCCCATTTGATTTGAAATCGGAAGTTCTAGTGTCATTTTTAAAAGTCAAAAGTGATTGGAGGGCAACCATATCAAAAATTTTTCATGAAAAGGATGAAATACCCCCTAAGAGTCATATTGCCTTAATGAAAATCACACCGTCAGATTCAGCATACCAGAGAACCCTACTGAGGAGGTTTTAAGTGCCTATGTGAAAAAAATATGAAATTTTGTATTTTTTGCTAGAAGAACGATCACGGATGCGTGTTTTTATTCCATGGAAGATTTTGTTCAAGTTGAGTTTCAGGTTTATACCTAACCTACTGTTTTTTTCTTCCTTAAGTTACTGTATTTAAAAATGAGGGATTTTCATGCATAAAACCCACATTAGCTAGCCTTGACCTTTGAGCTTAGGCTCTGCAATTTCATAGGGGATGTAACTTAAATGGGGCTGTTTTGTAAGGTTCTAGCCCTGTGCATTGTAGGGAAGCACAGCCTCTATTAAAAGGTATAGGCATATTTTTCTTACCATCCTAGGATTATATTATGTACCCTGCTGTTTGACAACATTTTCGTCATTTTGTGGTGATGACAAGAATTCAGAGATCCCTTAAACCATTCCCCAAAGAGGTTAAATGGGGTAATTTTGTGACTTTTCTAGAATTGCTTCTAGAAACCCAGGGCATATACATAATTTTGTTGTCAGGTTTTCGAAAAGGTAATTCCATGTTCTGAGCCAGTCAAGCAAAGCATGTTTATTTGGAGCTTTGGCAATTTCGTCTTATTCCTTGTTGATACAAGCTAAAATTTAGAAAAGAAGGCTATTTTTTCTGAAAATTCGTGTCCGTGGCATCAGGCATGCTCGTTTCAAAGGCTGGCGTCGTCGGCTCAGCGGACAAAGCCGTCTTCGGCCAACTTTCCTCCTATCCCAAAGCCTTAGGCCTTTCCAGCGTCTTGATGGCCGCCCTAGCCATTTTGCCGGGCATCCCAATGGTTCCGTTCCTGGCATTGGCAGGGGTGTCCGGCGGGCTTGCCTATTTTCTTGGACAGCAGCCCGAAAATGAAGGCGATGACGCACAGCTGGGCCCCGCCCGCCCAGGCGCCGCGCCGGGAGACGCCGCGCTGAAGTGGGATATTATCTGACCTAAGGAATGATTCCAGAGTTGAAATACCAGCCAGTTGCTTAGCAATGTTCTGGTCGGAGAGTAACTGAATACTGTGATTTATCTGTTCAATTTCACTTAACTCGCGCCTCAGGCGCTCCTCGACCTGAAATCTTGAAATCGAAACATATATGCCAACTAATGCAACGATTGCTGTAATGACACCCGCCATGCCCGCAACAGCCTTCAACCATTCGATGACCCGACTGCCCGCCGACGTCTGCTGATCGAGTAGGCGCAAAACGATGCACTTCTGGCATCTATCCAGCAGCAGTTAAAATTAAGTCAGCGTCAACAGTTGCAGATTGGACTTGCGGCTAAGCAGGTGCAAGCAAAACCACAAGACCATGTGGTTCAAAAATACACTTGGCAGTCTCAAGTCATGAACGAGCTTGAAGCAAGATTACAACGCATTGCACAAACTGATGCCTCGATATTATTGTGTGGCGAAAGTGGGGTAGGAAAAAGTCATGCCGTTAAGTGGCTGCATGAGAAATCTCGCAGAGTTGATGGCCCCTTCAACTTTAATGTAATAATGACTATACTATGTAGTTCTTCCTGAACTTTAACCTCCTCCCCTACTGGAGACTCTGTCCCCTCCTCAGATTTTCTGGGTGTGATCCTCATTTCAATAGTTGTGTTTTTGCAAAACTTGTTTTGAATTCTTTCATAATATTAACTCATTAACTTATCCTCGAAATGCCTAAGCGACCTTATCCATCACGAACGTTAGAGATATTACTTTGTTTGCTAGCCATAAGCAGTGTTTGATTAGTCCCAAAATCAAATAGATATTTTGTGGCACATGGATCTGATAAAGCGATTGCTGGATTTCCGGCAGTTGTTGTTGCGTGCGTAATTCTAGCGGCAGGATCTCGGCGACTTGATCGGCGTGCTCTTCCACAATCGAACGTATGATTCGTCGCATTTCGGCTTGCTTGATACCGTCGGTAAGTCGATAAACTGGAAAAATCGATCCCTTCGCAGGCTCGACACTCTCTTCGATCAGGTCCATGTGGGGATGAACCGTTTGCCGCGAGAGTCCTTTGATCTCAATCTTTCCCGAAATCAAAACCCGTTTGTCTTCGGGGCAACACCGGGCGTCAACACCGGGCATGCCGAGCAGGAGGGCGCAGGTCCGGTCTTCTGCAAACGATACGAAAAAAGGCCGCGGTTTGAGCCGCAGCCTTTCTTGCAAAAACGACAGGAACGAACGCCGTCAACTCGCCCGCTTGAACACGTTGTACCAGCGCTTCCTGGGAACGGTGATAGCCCGTTCGAGGATTTCCGCAGCATAAAGCGAAGCGTTTTCCCGGGCCTTGCCGACACCGGAGACCAACGACGTGTCGAGGCCGGAGAGGCCTGTCATAAAGATTATGTTAATAAGAAATAAAAAGAATTATAAAAAAGAAACTCTGGCTACATGAAAGAAATGCAAAGAGCTCTACTGAATCAAAGACGAGCAGGAAAAAATTCATATAATCTTCGAGGTGTAAAACCACCAAAAATCCCCTCAATAAATAAATAAAACCAAAAACAAAAAGATATTACAATTTAGAACCTAGTTAACCTAAAAATAAGCAGAAATTAATATGATTAGGCCTGATAACCTTCAAGCCATCTCAACATTAGACTTAATTTGTGGGTACCCAGTACAATCCGTAGGGAATTACTCTAGTCTAGCAAATCTTCATCCGCTTTTTGGAGCGCCCATGTTCCAGAACCGTACTTGACCATTGTAATCAATGTTGCTCCAGATGTTCTACTCTTGGTTTTCAGACCTATTTTCTTATTTTTCCAAAAAAGATCTTATTGTGAAAACACACCCTTGGCCTATTTTCTTTTTCTAAGATTTTTCTTTTGGTTGTTTCAAAATTATGAAGTTTTTTGGGCACCATCTCACTTTTGTCAGTGGCACCATCTCTAAGCTTAATGCTGTTGCTGCCCCATCTAAGCAAGATGAGATTATAGCCGGCTTGCCTCAACCTATTGCGGATTTGTTGCATGAGTTTCAGGATTTATTCCCTGATAACATAGAGCAATTGCCACCATTCCGTGGAGTGGAATGTGAGATCACCTTGGAGCTGCACACTAGTCCTCCAAGTAAGGCACCTTACAGATTAGCTCCTCCAGAGTTAGTAGAATTGAAGAAGCAGTTGCAAGAACTTCTTGACTTGGGGTTCATTAGACCCAGTGTCTCATCTTCATCTAGACAGAAGAACATAACCAAAATATATCTATTTGCTCTAACAATAATAGTTTATTATAAACAAAAAAGCCAGAACCAGTGCAAAAATAGTTGACAATGCAAACACACACATAAATTGACGGCAATAAAATATATATGTTATTGCATATATAAGGATCGAGACAAAAAAAGGGCACTGCATAGAAGGAATATTGACAATGTACTAAAAATATATATGTTATTGTATATATAGGGATCAAGACAAAACAGGGCACTGCACAAAAGGAATATTGACAATGGTCCAGTTTGCCGTGATCATCGGCGGGATCATGCTGACGCTTTTGGAATTATTTATCTGCTTCCTGCAGGCCTTTATTTTCACGTTCCTGACGGTTCTGTTCATCTCGATGGTCGCAACGCATCACGACCACGAACATGACGAAGATCACGATCCGTTCAGTGACGAAGGCCAGATGGATGTGGACAAGCTGATCGACCCCTCTCGTCTGGGACCCATGACGAGCCCCTAACCATTCAATTTCACCCCTTTCCCCAACCAGAGTCTTTGCTGCTTTCCGGACTTCAAAAAAGGCTTATTTGATTGGAAATTGAAAGGGCCGGTGCCCTTTTTAACAGTCCACAGTGAATGGAGGGCAAAAAACCCCTCCAAATTCCACTGTTACCCCAAACACCTCCAATCAAAATTTTAAGGTAACAATTTTGTTCCGAAAGCTCCAGAAATTATGTCTCTGAGGATAACAACCCCTCCAGACCCTTCATCAAACACGGGCGGGTCTAAAACAAAACTTTGTGGTGGGGAGGGGGAGCAATGTGACAAGGGTACCAAAGAGCAGAATATTTTTAACATCATTATTTACCACCAGAAAAAAAACTCTGGTGACATCTTTTCGTTTTTCATTATCAATAGAAATTTTCTAATTTTTCAGACTTTAAAAATGCCATCAGATTCAAAGAAAAAGAGGGAATTGAAAAAGAAAGAAGCAGCCAAGAGCAAGGTCATTAAGAAAATTGTTACAGAGGGTCTTCCAAATGGTTCTGAAAAGTCAATGAATGGTCATGATGAAAACAATGGAGACATTAATATAGAAGCTGAAGGTACGTCTTATAAATTTCTTGACTGTCGAACACCTGCGCGCCCGGCTCGACGCCCGCGACTGACCCCACCGGCGCCGCCGCTCCACGTCGCGTCTTCTTCTCTTTCCAAATACGCCGGGGGTGAATTCGCCGCAGGCGAAGAGGGGGCAGCGCCCCCCTATGCGCAGGCCTGCCCCGTCAGCGCCCTTGCCGCGGCGCAACTTCCGCCCTATGACGCCCGCGTCTGCCCATGGAAGAGACGGAAGCTTAGCCGATGATCCCCCGCTACGCCCGCCCCGAGATGACCGCCATCTGGGAACCTGCCACGATATGTAGGGGGCATACATGTAGGCCTGTATATGATATACATAAATACATCAAGGTCTGAAATAGATGCTTTTTGTCTCTATTTATTTTACGTACTAAAACTTTACCTCGTTAGTGTTTGTCCTCCAAGGGTTCTGTTGTTCCTGTATTAGCATTAAATAAAAAAAATTAAATAAAAAAAAGACAAGTTTTTTAACTGCAAGTATGGAGCGACATTAAAATTTAAATCGAACAGAAATTATTCCGTATATGAAAGGGGTTTTCCCCTCCTCAACACCCCGGTGGAATTTTTTAATTTTTCCCAGAAGAAATATGCGTGTACATTTGTTTTTTTTTTTTTGTTTTTTTTCTTTGTTTTTTTTTTTGTTTTCAGTTGTCAGTGAGCCTATAACGTCGAGAGAAGGCGTATTCTAATGGAAATGAAAAGCTTTAGTGCCCTATGTAAGTGCCCCAAAAATTGGAGGGCAACTAGGCCCTCTCCCATTGCACTTTTTTCCCAAAATCGTACGATAAAAATTTTGAGATAGCTATTTTGATCAGCATAGTTGAAAGGCACAATTACGTCTCATCAACAGATCCAACATTAGACATTACTTCTCTTGGAAGTGCAAATTAAGGTAATTATTAAGAGGGTAAAAATTATAAAATAATAAATTTGGGTAAGCTAATGTTTGTATTAATGGACTATTCAGGTAGCTAAGAAACAAACTTACCTCTAGTCAAAATGGTACAGATGTACAAGCAGTTCACCACATAAGGAGACATGCTAAGAAAACAATTCTTACTTCATAATATGCACAATAATCCTAGTTAAAGTATTGTGCAGCAGGATAACTTTTCTCTCCCCAAGGACGAAATTTGAGTTTCCTTTTACCAGACTTGCCTCCTTTCTCGAACAGTCCAAGCAATTCCATCCCCCAGGCCACTCAGAAGATATTAAAAAGAAAAAAAAATGCGATCTTGAAGACCAAAATGCACATATAGTTTTTGGTTTTGGGTTTTTCACTCTGTTTCGCACAAAGCCCGATTAAAAGATACGCTGCTTTGAATCAAAAGTATGGCTTTTCACACATTTGTTTTGCATAAAGCTCGATAAAAAGACGGTTCTTTGAATCATATGTGTGGAGAGAGAGAGAGAGAGAAAGGTCGATTGTATAAACTTTGGAGGGGGCACATTGGATTGGTAATCAGTATTTCTAGTGCATCTTTGAGTTTCAGAGTGACCGGAGGGTGGATCCCCTCCCACACAAGATATTCTCCCAAAATGCATCTGATAGAGATTTTAAGACGGCTTTTAGCTGTCATAGGAATTTCGAAAACTGTTCATTCGATTGGAAATTGAAAGGACCCGCGTCCTTTTTAATAGTCGAATGTGATTGGAGGGCAACTAATCCCCTCCCACGCTTAATTTTTTATTGTTAAAACGATTATTATCAGTAAGCACCGAACTGTTACTACTTGCGAAACCCTCGTCGTTTGTATTTTAAGTTAAAAATCTGGATGAAAACAAAAAACTTTGAAGCTCTAAATAAACATAAATGAAACTTAAAAATTAATTAAAATTAAAAACTTTTAATTAAAATTAAAAGCTTCTGAAATATAAATTGAAACTTAAGAGCACTCGACATGAGGGTAATGACGCGGGACATAAAAGAAGACGAATTTTTTCCTTAAAATGACACTCAGGGGACGTCTTCGTGCCCGTTTAATGAAATAATAAAAGAAGATCTGTTTGATCAGCGAAATTAACACACTTAGCCTTGTAATAAGTGCCTGGTGTAGTACGAGTATAGTTTTGGAGATTCAATCTCGGCGTAAATTATTTTAAATTTAAAGAAGTTTATGATTTGGAAAATTCTTTCGTCCGCATATCAAAATTTTGCATAACAAGAATCAAAATTTTTCATGTCAAGGATGAAGGAGCATCCTTGATATTCCTTGATTATAGACTTTGATCCTTGATATTGCCACGCCGTCGCGATCCGCGAAGATCAGGTCGCCGGTATCGACCCGCTGCCCGCCGGTCCGCACCGCGATACCGACCTGGCCCGTCTTCTGTGCCACCGGGGAATTGGGCGCAATGCCGGTGCGCCGGACCGGTTTCCGGTTGTTTCCGCATGGTCTCGCGTTGGCACCGCAACGTGCGGAAACTCACAGAAGGAGCGTCGAGGATTGCTAGCGTATATCGGGGAGGGGTCATGACAAAACTGACGTTCAAGGTCATCGTTCCGGCCAACCCGTGCAATTTGGGTTTGTTAAATGATAGGAAGGGTTATCCCTCTATTGAGTTTACATATGCACTTCCCCATATAGAATATAAAATGCAAGCGTTATTTTGTAAAAACGTGGATAGTGACGAACTACAAGTTCTGACGATATATTACAAATTTAGATTGAATGCAAATATAAGTTGTTTTTTTAACATTTTAGAACATGATTTTGGTATATCTCGAAGAGTGGAAAAGGTTTAAATAATAAAAATGACAGAAAAGCAAGAAAAATTATTGCGTAATAAGCCAAAAACAAATCTGGGGACAAGACTAAACTTAAACTATAATTTTGACTCGAATAATTTGGAAATAATTTGAAACTCATCGAATTTTTGTACAGAAGGCTTCATATATTTCTACCAAGATTGAACATCAGAAAACAAAAATCAATACAAAAAAAGTTTCTGACGATTTGTTGGCCCTCAAAATATCGTAATATCAAGCCATTTATAAGTAAAAACTGTTCATGAGTAATACTATTTATATGCTTCACAAATCTCTCACAAACAATTTCTCACAAACAAATTCGACCAGCCCTCGCGCCTATGAATTTTTTCCCTCGGCAGAACCCTGGGATCATGTATATACTGTTTTTAAAGGGGATACGGTCGATATACCCTATTACCCGAATTTCACGCCGCGAGCCGATCAGGCTTTGGTAATGCGCTATAATGATTTTACGATTCGGCCCCCGGACCAGGTGTCGCCATTGTTTCTCGAAGTTATCCAGGTGAGCCATCAATGGGCCTCTGCCCCTTTTGATGAATGGATTTTGTTTGAATACTTTGTATTTCCGGTAGAAGATGATCTAACCGATGTGTTGTTAATAATTATAATGAAATATATAATTTCAACTATTTCTTCTCTTGGCAGATTGGCAAAGTAATGCAGATGTGAAGGTGATATCCCCCAACTATGGACGATGTAAGAAAAATATATATGTGAATGTCTTGGGCAAGGTCGTATCCAGGAGGGGGGTTACTGGGTATGAACCCCTTTCCCGGAACTTTTGTCTGATTCCTAAAAAAGTAACAAAAATGTATACAAACAGTTGTGTAAAGTTCCCCCCATGAGAAAAAACATCCCCCCTGAACAAAAATCCGGGCCCAGATCGACCCTGTCACTTAGACGTCTTTGCCTTCTTCCTAGACCTGCTCCTATAAAGACGCTTGTCGATTGCCTTGTCTAAAACAGACGACTTCAATGAACGGTCTACTGTAGTGGCCCCCAAAACCTGTACCACCTGATAGTATGCAGTTCCGCTGGTAGCGGAGCGTGAATCAGGAGGCCCGGAGATGAGCAGGAAGCGTCGGATTTTCTCGGCGAGTTTCAAGGCGCAGGTGGCGTTGTCGGCTGCGCGTGGCGACAAGACGCTGGCGGAGCCTTGTCACATTCTTAATAGTATATTGCTTCAGTCCCCCTTCTCCCCTGATGGATACATAGCTTATATAATCAAACTATATTTTTCAATGGTGCAACTCTTTTCTTCTTTATTTTTTAGGCTACTGGCAAATGCTGATGAATCAATAGGAGGAAATGAAATGTCCTATTCTAAAAATAGTGAAAACCTAATTTGTATTGGGCTGTATATTGATGTATCTGGGGAAAGGAGGGATAGGGTAAGGCTGAGTGAAGCAATAAGCTTTTAAAAGATAAAAAATCTTGATCCCAAAGCCCCTTCCTCCATCGTACATTTCTTTTTCACTTTTCCTTAGGGGATAGACAAGATTCAAGAGTTTTCCTAGGAGCGAGTGGGCAAAACTTCAGAAAAACCTGTTTCTACAATATACCACGAAAATCTTTTCTTTCATTTATAATCTTTTCATTTTTATAACCTTGCAGGAGTCTTGGTCATTCTGGAAACGACAACACATTTAAATATTAAATGCGCAAGGAAAATCAGCTGTCTTTTTTGTTTGAGTGATCTGTGGAATCCGTTTTCTTTAGAGCGGCGGTAAGCCTGCCATCGAAAGCCCTGCAAACACAGCTGCGATGCGCGTAATGGGCATCTTCGCCCCCAGTCCACCTAAGGCCAGCGCGTTGCGTGTGCCCGTGGCATGATCGATGGATCCAGCTACCATGAACAACGCTCCTTTGTAGAGCGAGTGGACCATTAAGAAGACGACCGCCGCTTTGATGCCCGCGCCGAAGCTTAGGCCCAACATGACGGTGAGCGTACCCAGAGCCGTGATGGTCGAGTAGGCGAGAATTTTCTAGAGGTCGGTTCGTTTTTGTTTCCGTCGTTGTTTGCTCGGCCACTTTGTTTTGACAAGCGGCCAATAGTATAAAACAAAGGCTAAAAAAGGCGAATTTGAAGATTTGCATAGGATATGTGTTTTATATAGGGCGTTAAAAATGAGTCGTGACGTTTCCAAGGTTTCCTGTTCCAAGTTTCCAAGTTTCAAGTTCCAGGAAAAGGTTCATCGGAACGGGAAACTTTGGAATAGAGGACAAATTATCTTCCATTCGAGGACTTTATCATAGTTACCCAGAGCGATATAATCTTTCTGCTAGTTTAATGCGTAGTGTCTTCGATGTGTGGGCTTTGTCCAAAGTTGGACCCTAGAAAGTTGGACCTTTGGGAAAGTAGAAATGTCTTAGCTCTTGGGTGCAGTTTCATTTTGCACTCTGATTGGTACCACTTCAGGTTCAATTACATTTTTTTAAGACTCAATGACTAACTATATAACAACTCTAGCAGTATAAAAGATATGCTACATCGACTTTAACTTTACCGAAGATCATATCGAAGACTTCGAAATGTGATTTGATTTTAGATATTCTTTCCGGACAACCGATCAACCAGCACGCTCGACGGCCAGGTCGCCGTCATCACCGGCGGTACCCGCGGTATCGGGCGAGGTATCGCGGAAGCCTTCCTTGCCGAGGGCGCCTGCGTGGTCGTCAACGGGCGCAGTGAGTCGAAGGGCCGGCAGGCCCTCGACGAGATGGGGAATCCGCAGCGGACGGCATTTGTGGCCGGGGACGTTCAGGTCCTCAAGGACGTGGAGCGCCTCGTCGACACGGCCATCGAACGGTTCGGCCGGATCGACATCCTGGTCAACAACGCTGTAGTTGAAATTGATGGCCCAGTTTTGATCGACATTGTAATCAAACGAGAATTCCACGCCTTGATACCGCAAAGGGCCGAGGTTCAAATAGGTGAATAGAGAAGGGAAAAAGACACCATTGCTGGCGAGCAGGTCGATAATGATGGGAGGCAGTGGCCAGCCAGGAGGGGGATTGGTAGAGGTGTAAACCGCATCGGCCGGATTGGTGAAATTGATATTATCCGTGGACTCGTTTCGATATACCGATAGATTGATCAAACCGTTGCCGATGGCACCGGTGTAAAGGCTCTTTATTGTCATTACGAGTACTGAAAAACGGTACATTCAAGATGTCGGAGCGGCCACCCATTATTATCACAAAAATAACAAGTAGGTCTAATTTCAAAATTGTGTCAATTTTTCTTTCCAAAAATTAAGGATTTTCCAACCGATAAGAATCCTTTCCAATGTTTTATATAGCTGCATACCAGAAATTGCTTTCCAAAAGGACAAAAAGCATATATGTTTTATAACAGTTTCTCAGGTAACCCAGATTGGTTCTTCCCCACTTGTCATTCTTTCATACTTGCATGACTCTGTTTTCTTAAAAATATATATATATTTTAATAATAAATATAACAAATAAAACAAAATATAATATAATATATATTATAAATAATAATAAATAAAAATAGATATTATATATCTGTAATACATAAAACTTTGATTTTTCTACCAAATGTGTGTCTCTTACGCCTCTTTTTTATAATGGACTCGAGGGACTTTTGGACTAATGGACTTTTAATGGACTTAAAGAAATTATAAAAACCGTTTGGTTTAAAAATACACTGATCATTATTGTGTCATTTCCCTGATCTTCGAGACCGATGCACCGGAGAGCATCGCACTCAATTTCCTCGCCAGCGACAAACAGGACAAGCAGATCGAGGCCAAGTCGGCAACCGGCGAACTTTGTGCTCTGCTCCAAGACACCTTCGGCCTCGCCCTCTCCGAGGGCGAGGCATTGCCCGAAATCCGAGAGAACCTCACCCGTCACATCTTGATGACGGACTTGATTGCTGGACTTGATGAAGCCGTCCCAGAACAGTTGGAAAATGTTCCCATCGCCGAAGAGAAGTCTGCCTTTTTAGCTTATTACAGCCAGTGGCAACGGGATTTTGACTTTTCATTCTAAGTTTAAAATAGTGAAAAAATTCAAAACACATTTTTATTTCTTTCCAAAAAAATTGTTTTGCCCTTCTTTGAATCTTATTCTGTGTAACATAGAGGTTCTTGAATTACCAAAGTGGCTCTTGAATTACCAAACATAACGGTTACCAAACATAACGGTAACATAACGGTTCTTGAATTACAAAAGTAATGACACTTTGTTGTATTTGCTCGATGTTTTTCGCTATGTTTTTTTTGCCGGCATCATCGACCGGGTCAGGGTCGAAGAAGGCAGTTCGGTCATGCAGGGCGCGCAGGTTGCGACACTGGTGAACCTCGATCCTATCCTTGCCACCGGCGAGATTTCCGAACACGATTTGCGATTTGTCAGCATCGGCGATTCGGCCTCGATACGTCTTGTCGACGGCACGCTGGTCGAGGGCAGACTCAGCTATATCAGCCGCGAGGCGTCAGCTCAGACACGCACATTCCCGATCGAAATCGAGATCGCCAACAAGGATGGCCGTATTCCATCCGTAGCTGGGGAGTCTCGATGGAGCGTCGCTTGAGTGAACTGCGAAGTTATCTTCGCGGTTGGATGGGCTACTTCGGCTTGGCCAATCAGCTGAAGCTGTTCGCACGGCTTGACCAGTGGATACGCCGACGCATTCGAATGTGTTACTGGAAACAATGGCGGCGTCCTAAACGTCGTCGCCAGATGCTAATCCGGTTAGGCGTCCCACCGCGTCAAGCTATCCGTCATGCTCGTAGTCGCAAGAGCTATTGGCACATGGCCAAAACCATTGCCAGTGGCGTTTAGCGTAAAGAACAGGGGATCACAGAAAAAGCAGCCCCCTTCATATACAGAATAACGGCAGGATAACGGAACATCTAATTTTTGTCACTCTTTACTTTCACTTGAAAAAAGCTTTTCTTGTTATTAAAACTTGGTTATTGAGTATGATGTCGAAATTACACAAGGAAAATCTTTTCATGGTCGCTTCAAATATTATGGTGGCAATGGTAGGCTGCCAACTACTCCCCGGGAAGAATGAAATTTGCCAGCGCCCTTGTGGGTAGAAAGTTTTTCATCTTGCGCTCCGCCAATTAGGTGCACAGACATCCCTTTTGCTTTTAATGGTTCATATAGTCTATTTGCTTCTTCTTGGCCTGCACACACAATGATATTATCAACAGGTAATAGCTTTTGCTGTTGATTCACCAGAATATGTAAGCCTTTATCATCGATACGCTCATATATCACGCCTGATACCATATTAACTTCACGGTTTTTTAAGCTTGTACGATGAATCCAACCCGTTGTTTTACCCAACCGCTTGCCCATTTTTTCTGTTTTGCGTTGCAGCAGGTAAATTTCTGTCTTCGATTAAATCAAAGAATTGATTGGACTGCACATAGTCGCCTTGCATGCGATAAATGGCTGCAGCTTGCATACCCCAAAGCTGATCATCCAGTACTTTTTTCTCAGCATCATAATCAGCTTCTTCTAGTGCTAATGTCAGTGCATTATCAACGCTGCCAGCAGCGAGGTGTTTGCTGAATTTGACTGAATCGCTATCTGACTTGAACGCACCACCTAATCCTGAAGTTAAACTGGAAAATGGACTTGAACCATTTCCAGTGGAAGCACAACCGCAGCCGTATGCCGCGCTGAACCCGCGCAAGCGGGTTGGAGACCTGGTCGGGGAGCCGCTTGTCATCCATGCGGTTGCCGCCGGTTCCGAATTGCAGGACCGGGTGGCGGAGCTGTTTCGCAGGGTCGAACTCGACCCGGGGATGATGGACCGTCATCCGCATGAGTTTTCGGGCGGACAGAGGCAACGGATCTGCATCGCCCGGGCGCTGGCGCTCAATCCGAAAGTCATTGTTGCCGACGAATCCGTCTCGGCGCTCGACGTTTCGGTGCACGCCCAGATTCTCTCGTGATTCATGGTGCCTTCTTTACCCTTTCTGAACTTTGGCCTTGAAATTGCCATGTGCATCCGTTTGAAACAAAAGACAAGCCTGGGGACGGAATGGAATCAATCGCGCGCATCGTCTTTGTTTTGACACTTGGCCTGGCCACGGGCCTGGTGCCGACGCGCGTCCTGGCCCAAAGCGTGACCGATCCGCTTCCGCTCAACAAACTCGAATTGCCAACGCTGACCCCCTTCGTCGCACCCAGCGGCAATGGCGGCTCCGGCTCGAGCGGACCTTTCCTGCTAATAATAAAAGAGAGAAAAAGGGAGACACTAGTGGAATATAAATTTCACCTTCATACCCTTAGGCATGGTTGCAATAGTAGTCACGGTGGTGATATTGATATTGCTAGCAATAGTATTGAATAGCGGTAGTACTATTAGCAGCAGAAGTATTAACATATTGCCATTTAATGAGAAGAACATCCCTCTCACCAAGTCCTAGAAGTTTCAACTTAATACAATTACCTGTTTCTATGAAATTTCTGATATGTCCAAAGGTAAAACAGTTCAAAATAGGGATATGATGATAGTACGGGTAGTAATACCAGTGATGAACAACAACAACAACAACAACAACACGAAAATGAAGACGAAGAAGAAGAAGAACCCATGTCACCACGAACCGTCATGGAGGATGCTGTTGAATTGGTCCGTACCATGGAAGCTGTCTCTTGGAAGAGAAGAGAACAAAGGAGAAATAGCGTCATGTAAATAATATATATGAAAAAAAGAGAGGAACACGAGTTTTTGGGGACTCCTACTAATAATAATAATAGAAAAGAACGCCATGGGCGAGTTACTAGGCGTGCACGTCATCGACGTGCCGATCGACGTTCGACAGAACATGGCGCTCCTGCAGGAGATGAAGTCCGTGGACTGTGCGCAGCTCGAGGCTGACGAGCGTCACCCGTAGGAATTGGGATGAGCCCCGGAGTACGCAGCACGCGAGTCGACGCGCTCTTCGGCGAGGAGGCCACGATCGCGAGATACCTCGCCATCGAGGTCGCGCTCGCCAAGGTGCAGGCGGAGCTCGGCATGCTCGAGGAGCAGTCGGCGCAGGCGATCGAGGCGACGGCGACGCTCTTAACCCTTATTTAGATCTGTTTTATTTACGCCTCTGAGAAACGTATTGCTTTTCGGTATACAGATCGGTATATAAGCGTACAGTCATGATGGGCGCGCGAACGTTACAGATTTTTTTTGACTGACTCGGCTGACATGACATGAGAAACCTTATGGTCTTTCCTTGTGGGAACGAAACAATTCAAACTTTCTAAGCGAGATCAGCTGGTTCAGACGGCTGTGAAGCTATTTGCCGAGCACGGGTTTCATGCGACCGGCGTCGATGCCATTGCCGAGAAATTTCAACGCCGACGTCGCTGCTGACGTGGTTTGCGTATTGCGTGACGACGGCCTGCAAAGCGACCAGCGATTCGCAGAAAGTTTCGTCCAGTCGCGCATCAGTCAGGGCAAGGGACCCGTGCGGATCCGTCAGGAACTCAAAGAGCGTGGCATTCGGTCCGGAGATTGCAGCGACGCGCTGGAGAATGCGGATGCGGACTGGTATGCCATTGCGCTCGATATTCGACGTAAGAAATTCGGCGTTGATCAGCCGGGCGATTTCAAAGAAAAAGCCCGCCAGATCATCGCGCTGCCTTGCGACCTGGCGGGCCAGGGCCAATGCGGTGGCCAGCGCATGCGGCAGGAGGGCCTGTAGCGTGCCGCCGGTGGTGTCGCGCAACACCGATTCCGGCAATTCGACGCCGACGGCATCGACCGATGGATCGCGCGGCAGGGCGAGATCGGCCATCGCCGTCCCATGCGCGAATGCCTCGGCGCTCTGGCCATGGGCAAAGACGCTTTGCCGGAAGCGGGCCGCGACCTGTTTCACGACCCTGCGCTGACCGCCGGGCAGATCGGCGATTGTTGCATAAGATCAATTCTAAACTATCTATATACAAAATCACTGATATACTTCCTCTTTAAGAATTGCTCCCAATTCATAAAACTTCGTCCTGATGGCCATCACCTTTAGGCAAAAAGAGAGGCAGAATATTATTATTGGTAGGACTATCTTTTCCCTAAATTAATTCATACTCCCAACCTCTCAGATTACAATAAACCATTTGGGTTAGAGTGAGTTAAATGACCTAAAGTTAAATTCTCTTTGTAGTCCCCTCAAGTTGAAACAAATAGTAAAAATACCCTTAGCGAAGCCGATCTGGGATACATTTCCGAAAACTGGGGACTGCCCAAGGAATGCTTGATCGAACAAGTTGCCTACACACCGCGATCTTGGGCCCCGATGACGATGACTTGGAAAGCATCCAATCTGTGCCACAAGCCGTTGTACTTCGAAGAAGTCAACCTGGAACGTTACGGTCATACCGCTGGTCCGGTGGTTCAACCGATCGTCTCATCGGCCCACTTCTTCGCAAACATCGCAGTGCTGCCGTACAAGATGGGAGTTCATCCTCCGGGAGAATGGTGCTAAGTGCTAATAATGTGTGATTGCCTTTGGAAAATTGCACGGTTGAAAATAAGAACAAACATTCACACCCTCCAACACACAGAAATACCGAGCATCTGGTCGATGATTCTTCCTCACAATAAAAATTAATATTGCATAACACTTTTTTTAGAAGAACTTTCAAGCAGTTCAAGTTAGCAAACTGTGAGTAAAAAGCAACTCGGTTGAATGATAGCCAGCGTTTAACAGCGCTAAAAAGTGCTGCCTAAGTGAAGAGCGAAGCGGGTAAAAGGTATATTGAGGGGTTCGTGAACGTCAGGGCAACATTACTGAGCAACGCTCACGAATTCGCTCCATTTATCGAGGCTTATACCATCGAGAAACTTCCATGGGCGATAACTGGCGCATCACGTAGCTATGAAAAATTTCCTGCTGCGGAGGAGTGGCCTCTTATTCTTGAAGAGTACGCTAAGTATGTCTCCTCCTAGCAGCATCAATCATCACACAGGTGCTGTAACTTGATTCGGTCGGTGTTGATTGGAAGTGTGTGTCTTCTATTGTCGACCACCGCCATTGCATCAATATTCATTGCATTTACAGGATCCCAATGGAATCAGCCTCTCAACATAAAACTGCAACGCTGGGCGGCGTCCAGTTGACATTAAGTACTGCCGACCAAAGTGAACCCACCTGGATCGGCCAGAATGAAATCCTGAAACAAGTCCTGGCCTGCTGGATGGTGGTTTCCAAGGAAGATTTTCCATTGTCTCCGAGAATTGTCGGAATGCCGGGAATAGGGAAAACCACTCTCGGTATGGTGGCGGCCAGATTACGCAAACAACCGTTATACATTTATCAATCTTCTGATTCTTTCAACATCGATTCCATGTGGATGTGGTCTGATAATTGTTGGTGGTGGGGGAATCTCTTTTACAAATCTAGGGTGATGAAATTTTTGTCCTTTAGGATCATCAAATGTTATTGTTGCATAAGGAGTGATTAGTGATGTTTCATAGACATAGTCACGAATCTTGTTTCCTGCTTTAGAATAGTCGCCTTCCAAACAAATGCTAACGGATAATCCCTTCTTTGAAATTTCTTTTGTTGTGTGTTTTTGAATAACTGGCTTGTTCTTTTGGATTCTTCACATTCTCGTACAACTGTGCGTAATGCTTTGTACTTACGTCTGCATCAACAAAAAGCACAAGTGCCTTTCAGGGCCAGGTTTAGAGGGCTAGAGGGGGCAAGCACTCCGCCCGACAAAAAAAGCTTAAAATATGATGTTTTTGGGTAAAATTTGTAATATTTACAGTATTGATGGTGCGGCAGGTGGCGACAAAGTCTATGTTTGACCCCCCCCCCCCTCCAACAAGATAACTCTATCTTTTTCCCCGCTCTGCAATACTATTTGCCTATCTTCCTGTACAAATGAAATTGTTATAAATAAAAACAATGTTTTTTTATACGAATATATATACGAATATTTTTATATGAATTATACGAATATAATTCGTACGAATACGAATTTATACGAATATTTAATACGAATTATACGAATATATTTTTATACGAATATATATAATCGCTAGGTTCTAGATTGGAGTTTTTTTCGTTTTTTTAACCAATATGAGATTATTTCATAGGGGAGAGTGGACTTCGCGAAAATTATTATTTTTCAAACCCGACGAGATTTCGTTTAGTGGTGCCGGTTACCGGTCCAGGTTTCCGAGATTTCACCCGTATTGCCCAGGCGCATCCAGACTTGTGGCAAGCCATCCTTCGGAGCAATCGTCAGCACCTGCTGGGTGAGGTTCACCGCTATCAGGGGGCATTGAGCGAGGCTGCCGATGCCCTGGCCGCCGACGACCCGGCACGCTTTGCCCAATGGCTGCAAAGCGCGGCCGAGCGCAGGCTCCGATGACCCTTCCCGCGGTAATCGCCATCGATGGCCCCAGCGGCTCGGGTAAGGGCACGCTCGCCGAACGTGCTTTTTTAGACAAATTCTATCAAATTATCTATTAAAATCGGGATAGAACTCAATCCTGCATAACTCCTCATTTTACACAAAACCACCTACTAGCCTGGTCAACTCAGCACAAAAAAAATGTCTCTTGTCAAATTTACCATTGCTTTTGTCACAAAATAAATCAGGCTGTTTACAATTAGTAGAACACACTTATTTATGCATGATTTAGGACTCGTTTTTGCTACACAAGAATCCTCTTGGGGAGAGCTATTTAACCCCCAGTCTATGCATACTTACTTCTGAAGTGGCCAAAATTTCTCCCAGCCCCAACCATGTTGACAGGATGGGGATAGCAATAGTTAACGTGACAATAATTCAGGCTCTATATTATTGCTTGCATAAACCGACGTAGATTGTGCTTTTTCTTGTACATTTCGACGTAGATTGTAAATATTTCTCAGTTGATTACAAATTCTTTCAATGTGATAAAACGATAAAGTTTAAATGTTTCGCCAAATTTTTGTCCTTTCCATGGGATTACTTTTTTTTTCAATAAAAATAGACAGTTTGGCACTGAGCTTGCCGCCCGCCCATTCCTCCAATCTCGATTTCTGAAACGGGACTATCCACAGGCAAGCCGCGTAGTCTGCCGAAGACGATTCGCAGCCTGGGAAACGCCCGACCGTGCCGCACGCGCCCTTCGTTCACCTGAGAGTCCGCAGCGCCTATTCCCTGCTCGACGGCGCGATGCATGCGCCCCGGATCGTCGATCTGGCGAAGTCGCACGCCATGCCCGCCGTGGCGCTCGTGGACAAGCGCAATCTCTTCGGCGCGCTCGATTTGGCCATGAAGGCGAGCGGGTGGAAAAGGAAAAACTGTCCCAGGATAAACAGCGATTTTCAATTGGGTCTTTTGTTCGGATACATCGAGCTAAAGAAATGGTTGAAAAAGAGTCATTTAACGAGTTTATTGAAATATTTTGAATTCGTGATTTACGAGATACAAGACCTATTACATAGGAAATTGAAGATATGAGGGGAGAACTCCTTCTTGGGTCGTTTTACTGGGAGGAGTTTAAGCTAGTGAGCCCCCCGGAAAATATCTTGTTGAAAAGGTGATAAAAACCTGTATACTAAAAGGGAATCAGCAAATAATAAAATGCCACGATCACCAGATAAAGCAGAATGCCAATTAAAAATCGCCAGGGAAGTGTTCGATCAAAAAACTCCTGGTAAGGTTCGGTAGTTATGAATTTGGCTGCCAGGAAATATACTAACCCTAACCACATCACTGTTGCCAAAGCAGATGCGACCACATGATTTAGTAAAATCGTTAGCACATTCTGTTTTTCCAGAGAGATGTATTTGCAGGGATACCAAAAACTAAAACCGAATATCAAAAAAGTACCGTTTGCCAGCAAGCTATTCTTCTCACGCATGTACCGCCCTTTGGGGTCTTCGATCTTGTTCTAGGGATAGGCCACTGGGGAGGTTCGGTACATTTGCTGGATCAGCTCAAGTTGCTTCACCCACGGAATCAACCACGTGCCCATCTATTTGGGCATGTACATGCTCAACGAGGTTACTGGGAATATGAGCAGGGAAATATCACGGGGGGAGTTCAGTACGCATCCGTTACGTCTAAGCGGGTTGTGGACGATTTAATGAATGATACAGGCATCCAGTTCATGGCGAATACTGCGTTGCTTTTATGCCGGAGCGACAAATCATCTATCAAACATCAGTTTGGGGGGTCAACTACACAATTGAGGTCCAAATAAGAAAGAAACAAAACAGAGATGATGCATTTAAATCATACATTTCGTGCTATTATATTTACAATTTTAATGTTAATGAATATTATATTTAATATTGCTTAATAACACATTGATACACTGCACATGTACACCTGCTATTTTTTATACTTACGTGTTTCTTGTTAAGCTTTTTAAGGTGTATTGAAATCATCAATTTGATGCAAGAATGCTGTTAAACATATTACTTTGAATGGCAGCATAGTCAAATTTAATATCATAAAGGGATTGCCGCCCAGCAAAACGCCGGCTGGGTCTTATATAGTTCGGGCGGCGCCCTGGCATGGAGCATAGGTTCGGGTAAGCGTAGAATCAATTATGAAAGAGATAATGGAGCAAGAACGCCAATTAACGACGGAGAATGGCGGCAAATAACGATGACCTATAGTAAGGAAACGTCAGAATTTCGTTTGTACTACGACGGTCATAATAAGGCTATTTATAAAGTGCATTATGGTACATATAAATGGATTGATTGGCATAGCACTGCTCCTGACGAAAATGGTTTTGTAACTAGTGTTGGTTCTGATATCACAGAAAAAAAAGAAGCAGAAGAAAATTTAAAAATTACACAGTCCCGTTTAAAAAACACTTTTGATCTATCACCAAGCATAATTGCTCTTGTAGATGTGAAAAAGAATCAATTTATTGATGCAAGTGCAGCAGTAACAAGAATTTTAGGTTATAGTATTGAAGAGTTTACATCAAAACCGTTTTACGCATTCATTCATCCTTATTAGCAGAAGAAGTAGTAGTATGCACATAATGCCGTTTGGTCTATTCTACGTCCCCCTCGTCATCCCCTTTAACTTTTAGTTTCATACTCTATCCTTCTGGTAAAGCCTTTAGACAATCTGACTGCACATATTATGTTTTTAGTTAGTTGAACTTCTCCTTTAACATTTCCCAAAATGTAAAGTTAATATCTTCAGCCATAGTAATAGTAATAGCATAGAAAAGCTGCCTTTTGGTAAATTGATAATCTCTCTTATCATTCCCTGAAAGTTCCAACTTACAAAACGCGGCGCACGCGACACAAAACCCAGTCTAGTTTGCAATGCCAACGCATTGACTTTATATACAACACCATCTATATCGTAAGATAATTGTTTGCGCTGCTCACCGATTTTCCGGTAATAATCCATCAAAGCCGCACAGCCGGATACTACATCACATTCCTGTGCAACTGGAAAATGAAGTGTGCCGAGATACGCCAAAATAGCACTGTGCGTATCCTGCGGCAGGCACGAATCAGTATTCGATGCAATTCCATAAGCAAAAAACATAAGACGCCGTGTGGCAGTTGCCATCGACGAATCTAAGAGGGAACATGCGGTGGCTGCATCGAAGCGCGCTAAATTGTCACAAAATTCGGGTAAGATCTCTTCAAGCTTGAGTAGAGCGACCGTGAGGAAAGGTCTGGTGGTTGGTTTTGGTGATGTTGGGATTCCGTGGTGTCCATGCGTTGCTTGGGGATCATTCTGTCGATAATAAACGTTCTTTTGACGAACCACAGACGACGGAGTTAATAGCCAGGATGGGCTTAGAAAAGCAGCACTAGCCCTACGACTACTGCTCGCCGATCATCGACGTGCAGGACCGGATCCCCCGCCAGCGTATGCTCGAAGGAGACCTTGATCACGAAGGCGCGATGCGACGCGCTCGGGATCAGGTGCGCGATCGGTCCCTTGTTCCAGCCGTCTGCGTCGTCGTCGCTCGCACACCCGGCGAGTCCCGCCGCCGGGAGGGCGAGCGCGCCTTCGAGGAATCGACGTCGGCTGATGGCCATCCGGGCCCCCCGCTCAGTCCGTCCCCGCCCAGCCGTCGAGCCGCTCCATCGTGTCCGCGTACTCCATGGCCTTTTGAGGTACTCTGTCACATGCAGAGTTGCCCTAAGGAAATATCAGACATTGAGCAAAAGTCAAGCAAGCACAGTTGTTTGTACTGGCTGCCTCTCTGGACACATCACAAATCACGGTTAACCAAACACTTCCAGTCATCCGCAGGCTTATTTTCTCCTTTTCAGTTTTGCCAGATTCACTGCAATGACCTGTTAAACGACTTCTAAATCAACTTGACCTTGGTTTGGCCATATATCAATTATTTTTAAACTCGTTTTATCTTACATTTGGTAAAGATTCCCAACGAGATCTATTTACGAATAGTGCTTGATGAGAACGATAAAAAAGGGCGTGTAAGTATTGAAAAACAAGAAAATCAAATGTTAACTAAACTTAGGCAATGTGATATCGATACTGACAAACAACTTACTGTTGAAGATTTTGACGGCTTTTACAAACGTAAATTTCTTGGGAGCAACCAGGTATCTAAGATCAAACGTTACCAACTTTTAGTATACAATGGAAAAATGCTGGCAAAAGTGTATCAAGAGCTGGATGCCATAGACATTTCTAACATCTGTCGTACACCGTGCGCGTCGAGGCCAGCAAGCAGATCTCGAAGACCGGCGTCCCCAAGGACATCGAGCTGATCAACGATCGCTACCGCCTGACCCGCGAGCTCGCCCGCGGAGGCATGGGCGTCGTCTACAAGGGCGTCGACGAACAGACCGGCAAACCCTGCGCCGTGAAGATCCTCAAGGGCGGCGGGCGTCCGGGCACGCCTCAGGAGAAGCGCTTCAAGCGCGAGGCGAGCCTCGGCGACCGCCTCGGCCAGCATCCGGGGATCGTCTTCATCTACGGATCATGGACGGGGAATGCGATGCCACAGATGTCGCATCGCTGCTGACCGCCATCTCCTGCAAGGGTCCGGCCGCGATTGAAGTCGTGGGCGCCGCACAGGCCATGCGCGACCGGGCTGCCCGCATTGCCGCCAGACGCCGACCACTGCTGGATACCTGTGGCACTGGTGGTGACAGACTGCATACGTTCAACATCAGCACGGCCACAGCAATCGTCGCCGCCGCCTGCGGAATTGGTGTGGCAAAACACGGCAATCGCAGCGTGTCCAGCAGCAGCGGATGGCCGCGACCGCGGTTCCGACCCCGTTCGCCTTCGCCGTCCGGCTCGCGGTAGCGCGACGCGGACACTTCGGCTTTGACCACCGGTTCGCCGAGAGCGTCGCGGATGATTCCGGACAGCACGACGCCGCGTTGCAACTCGATCCGCTGGTCGGGGGCGAAGTCGCCCGGGCCGGGTTCGATGCGCGAGGTCGTCTCGGCACGGTGGCGCGGCGCGTCTGCAGTCAGTCGGAACGGCTTGCGTGGCAGCGGACCCAAGGTGAACTGGCCCGACTTGTCGGTCTGAAATAATTTTAAGTCTTACCAGCCCTCTGAAGAAGAAGACGCGAAGTATTCTAGTTTGGAAAAATCATGGTTTGAGTTTTCACATTTTATGGTGAAAAAAAACATCAAATGGCTATCTAGTGTAAAACACCTCATAAATACTGACCCACATCAGATATGTCTAAGATTTTTTAAAAACAGAAGTTCGTTCACAGTGCATGTCTTAGCATAAAGGAAATTTTTTTCCAATTCAAAGTGGTGGTAGTTTACCCTACCCCAAACCCCCCCCCCCCCCCCTCCCTGCTTCCTTTTTCAATGAGAGACCATGGCGGGGCCGCGACACCAAAATCAAGCCCTTGGATTAGTCTGGATACGTCTTCAGCCTCGAGCATCCCAATGCGAGCTGTGCTTATGGGTGGTTTTGCCTTGCGAGTGAACGAGTCCCATAGATGTTCACCCACACCTAAGTTTCCAAAAGAAATAATGAGCGCTTCACGCTTGGCTGTTTTACAGGCCTGTGTTAAGTAATGCAGTAGAGGTTCTGCATGCCATTCTGGGTAAAGGCTTCCAAAAATGCCTATAATATCTTTTTCTTTTTAAAGATAGATACAATCGAACAAGTTTTGGAGCCTTTTAGAGTATACGCTAGCCTTTGATGTCGGTACCTTTCGATATCGAACTTAACAAAAAGGATCAGTAGCAAAGAAATACAGGTACACTTTTAATAGAAAGCACCCAACGCAGACCCTAATTGCTAACACAGGTAGTCTAGGATTATAGGCTATTCACGGATTGCAGATCCCGAGTTTATCAAGAATTTTCGGCTTTATCCAAGCATAGTAATTATGTTGCTTAGCAGGTTCTGGTAGTTGGCGTCGCGATAGAAGCGCCAGCTTCCGGTGATCGCCATGAACGAGTTGACGCGGTTGTCGAACCCGACCTGGTTGAGGTCGGAGATCGACCGGTCGGTCATGCGAAAGTCGCCCGTGCAGTTGTTGCCGTCGAACAAGATCAGCTCGGCGGCTGACGCCGTCGCTGCCATGGCGCAGCATGCGCCGACAGACACGGCTGCCACGATGGCACCGCGCCTGATTGCTCCCAGATACATACGAGGCTCCCTGGTCGTCGAAAGGCAGGATGACTTTAGCACAGAAAATGAAGTAAGCCTATATCCCAATCCATCAAAAGGATCGTATGTGACACTAACGTTGAACACCCCTTCAGAAAACATATTAGCCTATTCTATAGTAAACAGTTTGGGACAAATAATTTCGCATCATAAAATACATGAAAACGAATTAAGCCATATGTATTCGGTTCCTGTATTTCAATTAGCACAAGGACAATATTTTATCAAGGTATTTACCGCAGACCGTGTAATTACCAAGAAATTTACCAAGAACTACTAAATTAATAGCACCTATGGTTTATTTGGGGGTTAGAAAGTGCAAGACCACGGACAAGTAATCCTGAGTGTTTGAGGAGATAATCCGACTAATCTCTGACGTCATGTGCGTCTCAAAAAACGCTTGGATTCGTCAGATTAGTAATCGGACAAGTAAACGAACATGGGGATGATTGCGAAGATTCCAGGCCTTTTTTTTGTGTCAACCAGCTGGTTTAATCAATAACAGTTTTGGTTTAACCACCTTGTATGTTTCAAAAATGGAAAAAAATACACATGGTTGAGCTCAAACAAAACTGCTCATCCCCTTCTTGCTGTTCGCCTGGGCGCAACAGCACGTCCCTTCGGGCCTTGCCAGCATCTACAACGCCACTACTCCCATCATGACCGCGATCATGGCCGGCGCCCTGTTGCGGGTCGAGCGGCTCTTGCGCGCGCAAGTGTGGGGCATCGCGGCGGGGATCATCGGCGTCGTCATCATCATCGGCCCGTGGCACGGCGTCGATTTCAGCCAAGGACTCGTGGCGCAATTCGCCATGCTCGGTGCCACCGCTTGCTACGGCTTCAGCCTCACCTATATGTAAATTTGCATATTAATTTTTTTTGGCTAAATGGCCTTCTCATAGTTTTAATCGGAAGATTTGAGTAAAAAGGAGAGAGTGAGGAAGCCAAGTTGCCCTCCAATTTTTTGATTATTTAAAAAGGCAACTAGAACTTTTAATTTTTTTACGAACATTTTCATTAGTAAGAAATAGACGTAATTTACGAATTAACTTACGTAACGAACTTCTATATTCGTATGTTTTTATTACGTATACTAGGGAGTTCACCCCTCGTCAATACCTCGCTCTTTCCACTAAAGGTTTTGATCAGCATAGGGATCGTTTTGCTGGCTTGCTTGAGCATATGGGTCGTTGGGGGGATAGGTGTTTTGTCCAGCAGTCTCATAGGGGTTCGAGGGCTGCGCGTATGGGTTGTTTGGGTTGGCGGGCACAGTACCGTAAGGGTTTTGGTTGCGCGGCTGTAGATGTTTGGGTGGTGGTGGTTGATAACCTGAGGCCAGTAATTGACTCTGGAACTGCATTCCAGTGGCCTGGGTTGCTAAAGCGACGAGGAGTGACTCCACCTCCACAGCGTAACGAGGTTGGAAAATAGTAAAATTTTACCTTTAAAAATCAGAATTTTTCTTCTTTTGAACTGAGTTACTTTAATTTTTATCGCATAGATTGCATCAGGGTTTCTTCTCCCGGTTCTCCTGAACCTTGGAGCTCTGTAAAACGTCCCTGTAAGAGACTCCGTAGGAAAGAGAGAGCAAATGTGAAACCATGTGAACTGACAGGAGATGTATAAAAGGAATATTTTGCAGATTATCCAGGGACCCTTGAGGTTTTAATTTCCTTTGAGGATCCACAAGAAAATTAAGGCCGGCCCCCAGGATCGCTACCCTTTGTCCCGCCCGGATGGATGCGCGCCTGGCACCCCGAACGCAGATCCCCATGGGTTCACTTAGCGCGCAAATACCGGGTGCAAGTTGTTTGTCTATCACTTGAAGCAGGGATTCAGGTACCTGCATGATTTCGGCCAGGCCACCGGGCATGGAATAACCGAAAAAATCCTTGTGCGGACATCGATTGGGACAACCACTCTTACAATGATGGCAAGTCCCGCAGCCCAGTACAGGTTCGACGACAACAGCTGTTCCATTTTTTAAAACGTCACCACATACAATAGCAGTTAAAGATAGACTGATAAGCTACTTGATTATTTAGATTAAACACGTGATTTCACATATTTTATAGGACCTTGCGAACTTACAACTTTGATCATATTTCACTACCAAGTCATATGCATGCCAATAAATTAAAGGACGTATTGAAATATCAATTGTCTGGTCATCGTCCTATATCCTGTTCAATCAGTTTGTCCTCTTTTGGTCATTAAGATGCATATTTTGGTCTTTAGCACATCTTAACCTTCATGACTGCATCCTCGTCTGCGAGGACAATGATGTCAACCAGATCGTCTTTACGCAGATCCTGCAGGAAACGGACCTTTCCTTCCGGATCGCATGCAATGGCCGTGAGGGACTTTCCTGTTTCAAGCGCCTGCGGCCATCCGTCATCATGATGGATGTTTCCATGCCCGTGATGAACGGATATGCGGCCACCCGGGCGATACGGGCGATCGAGGCGGAGACCGGATCCCACACGCCGATCATCGGTGTAACCGCCCATGCCATCAAGACCGACATGGACAAGTGCCTGGCGTGATCCTGAATGCTCAGATGCCTGAACCAACAATGCCGACTGGTCTGTTGAGCACAGAGTGTCCACAGCAGCAGAGATTCGTTCAATCAGCTCGTGGTCCTCGTTACGATCAGATTCATATGTGCCTAGTTTCTGTTGAAGATCTTTCTGAACTTCTCGGAATGTCTCAAGCTGCTTCTCAAGTTGCTTCACAGATGAGGTCCCAGGCTTAGCTTCCTGTTGGAGTGCCATCGTATACTCAGCAATCTCACTCTGCACTACGAGCTTCTGTTGAGCTTGATGTAAAGGGATCACAACATACCCAACGTTGTGTATTGATGTAAATGCAGTCTTTCAACTCTTCCCGCAAGGGATCTTCTCCAAGGGATTCCTTCCCCTCATAAAAGATCAAAACTTCCTTTGAGTTGATACGACCAGTCTCAGATTCCTTCCCAAATATCTTTAACCTAACATTCAGTTATTCCCAATCTTTCCGTAACCCATTGTAGTTCAGTCGATTCTATTTCATGATTATCTGTAGTTTCTCATGATAGCTCATAAGCCTTCGCCTCCCTCCTAAACTGTTCCGGACGCATGAGTGCCCAACCCGATACCGCCGTCGGCGCCAGTGTCCCACGGTTGGAAATCCGCGAGAAGGTCTCTGGCACCGCGGAGTATATCGCCGACATGGCGCGGCCGGGCATGTTGCACGCCGCAATCGCGCAGGCTGACGTCCCCCATGCGCGGATCGTCGGCTACCGCACGGAGGCCGCGCTAGCGGTGCCCGGTGTCGTCGCGGTGCTGACCGGCGACGACTTCCCCGACGGCCGCATGGGCGCCTTCATCAAGGACGAGCATGCCATCATTTTGTATTATTAGGCCACTATTCACAAACATTTTTGGGAACGAGATATCTGCCTAGGAAGATTTCTTCTCCTGTGTGGAGATTAAGCAAGTAGCATAGGCTAGTGTTGCTTTTTTATCATAAGAAAAACCATTAAAAGAAAAGAGAACATACAATACAGATTATAGAAAGTAGAAATATTTGGTGTCCAATAGTAAAATATTTTTGGGTTGACAATAAGGTAAACAGGGATAAATACAATACAAAGAATCATACAAACAAATAAAAAAGTTGAAGGCCTGAAGAATTAACAAAAAGATAAGGTAAAAAAAAATTATAGTGGCAAAAAGAATTAAAAAAGTATAGCTTTCCTTTGAAAGTTTAGATGTATTTGGGATTCTAGAGGTTGTCAATGTTTATATTTTCACGAGCAAAAAGCACTATTAAATTTGATTAATAAGCTTTGCTTATTTCACGGTTCAGTGTGGCAATACCAACAAAAATATACTACTGGCCTAAGAACTTCACAATTCTGAAAAACTAAAACTAAAAAAAAAGATCATATAAAACTGGTATGAATAGCGTGCAATTTCTACTCGTCTGCGCTCTCCACCCGATAAAGCCATACCAAGGCTGGTGCGTATGTGTTGAATATTAAATTCATCTAAGAGCTCATTTAATGTCTCTTCTCGCTGCGCCTTATTGAGTTCTTTGCGCGTTTCTAAAATGGCCATTAGATTTTGATACACAGTGAGCTTTCTGAAAATAGATGACTCTTGAGGAAGGTAACCGATTCCTAATCTGGCTCGGCTATGCATAGGCAGCAAGGTAATGTCTTGGTCATCTATCTGGATACTGCCTTTTATTTTCTCCGTTATTTTGGGGATTAATTATCTAATACGCATGAGGCGTATGATCTGATTAAAGCCAAAAACGAATATGAAGCGCGTGACAGACAAAGAGCCGGGATCTGGGTTAAGCATTTTTCAGGTGAAAAAATCCAAGACCCGATCAGATAAAGGTTTTATAATTAGAACAGTATTGGGATGTGCCTGGCAAAACTGTTATTTTACAAAGAGTTCTGGTCTCACTAATTGTTTGTGTGACAGCAATCATTTGAGCAACTTACTCTCTATCCATCAATCAGTTTACGACAACATGTCAGTCCGGGATTTAAACTCGTCACGCCAGGTATTCGCTTGGAACAAAACAATACCGACGACCAGAAGCGTATCGCCACCCCACAAGCAGCCATTAGTAATGGCGCTGATTATCTTGTCATAGGCAGACCGATTACCCAAGCACGCGATCCACTTAGTACCTTACAACAACTTAGTCAAGCTATTACGACATGAAAGCATGCTTTGCTTCAGAGACGATAGTAACAGGCAATTAATGAACTGAGATTGTCATTCTTTTATCCATTTCTCCCTCCACCTCCATTTCCTTTTTTTGGTTTTTTTTTTCTTTTTTTTTTTTTTTTTTTTGTTAGTCGCTTTCCCTCGGAAACAACGCTTTTGTAGTACAGCTGGTTGATTTTTCTTCATGCCTTAGAAATTACTTAATATTACTTTTTCTACTCTTCCTTCATTAGTTCTTTTTGATAGTATGGACTATTATGGTGATTTTCTATTGTCATTTCTATCGTTTTGACATTTATAAATCAGACTGATAAAAATATATAGAACTAGCTGTTGGGGTGGCACTGGCAGAAGGTGAGGTAATGCTCGACAAAGCCATGCCCCTCGTCTCCGAAGGGAATACATCGATTCAACGTATTCACCAAATTGGATCCCCATCTCAAGTTATTTTAGAATCCGCCAAATCGGCTAAGGCTGACTTGATCATGTTAGGGGCACGTGGACTGGGACCAGTCAAAGAAGTGGTACTCGGCAGTGTGTCTCATCGGGTCCTTCTTCATGCCCCCTGTTCCACATTCATTCTCAAATCCCCTTTAGAAAAAGTCCTTCATATATTGATACCAATCCTTGGACTTCTTGTTCCTGTACATGCCGAGCGCGAAGAGCGGGAAGTACAGGCGGTAGAGGTGGTAGTTCAGATAGAAGACGCAGGGGAAGCCGGTGCCGGTCCAGAGGTCTTCGTTCCAGTTCCCGTCGGGGCGCTGCGTCTCGAGCAGGTAGCGGACGCCACGTTCGGCTTCCGGGCTGTCGATCTCGCCCGCGGCGATGAGTCCCATGAGGGCCCAGCCCGTCTGCGACGGCGTGCTGTCGCCGCGACCGCGCGCTTCGACCTGGTAGTCCGGCTCGTTGAGGAATAAAAAAAAATTAAATATAAGCGAAAATTAAGTAATTATTTTCTGTTTTTTAATATTAATCATGCTGAGATGATAATTCAAATGTTGTCTCTTAATTTCCACGATATTTTTTTTTACTCTACCGAAACAATAAATACTGTTTGATCTGTCTTTTCAAGGTGTATCACTTAATAAGGACTTACGGAGTAGACGGTGCTACTACATTATTTTCTTCATAGACCCCGTGCCCCAATGGTAAATACGTATGGTACGGACTCATGTCACTTCAGTAAATCTTTCGAATTCTCAACGACATTGTCTTCAACCAGGTGCTGGTGGCATGCGACACACCGGCCGAAACCGAAGAAACACTCCGGATCCTGCAGGGCTCCGGCGAGTGCTGGTGCGGCGGTTCGATCTGGTTCGACGAGCCCGTCATCCGCGTCAGCGTCTGTGCCGCCGAGACAACGCCACAGGACATCGAAAGGTCGGTCGCAGCCTTTGTGCAATCACGACAAGTCGTTCGAGGTTCATGAACCGGCATTCTCTGGCATGGCGGCATCGTCGATAGCATTTGGTGACTCGTCGGAGAGCGACCCCACCATGGGATCAGGCCAGTCCAGCTCATCAGGATCTGAAGAAGCAAGTTCAAACGAGGCAACGCAGGAGGAAGTAGAAGAAGAGCAGCCGAGGAAGATACAAAGGAGGATCAAAGGCAAGGCAGTCCAAGTCGAAGTAGTGGAGCAGCAGCCACACAAGGCGCGAAGGAAGAATCCTGGGATTCACATCCAAGAGCCAGTAGTCGAGCCAGCCCAAGAGCAAGAAGAAGAGCAGCAGCCGGAGCAGCAAGAAGTTGTAGTTCTCACGACATTATGTAGACTATTTCTACGACAAGGGATAAGGCCTTTCTCACCACATTGCACAGGAAGATACTGGGCATACGGACACACTTCATTTGAGCCATGGGGGTCTACGGGCACATTTTATAAGAAGATACGATATTTCTATATTTTCTCATGATCATGGAATTTAACCCATCATAATTAACATCAGACTTAACATCATAATTCTTTTCCAAAATAAAGGACTTACCGTTTTCACAGAGGGAAAAAAATATTTTAAGAATACCATTCATTTTTGATCGTCAAGTTTTGAAATCGCCACGCCGTCAATCAACACTTCACCTGAATCGTGCGCATCCAATCCTGCTATCAGATTGAGCAAAGTCGACTTACCCACTCCAGATTCGCCCATAATAGCAACATATTCACCCCTATTGAGGGTATAAGTCAGGTTGGACAATACAGGATGCTCTTCCAAATAATATTTGCTTACATCACGTAACTCCAGCATTTATATAATTGAAATATCCTGTATATTAATAATCCGAATCAGCGGCCCTAATCCAGCTTATTATCAGATCCGAAATTTCGTCGAATCTTCTCTTTGGTGTCGCGTCCTTTTTGGGTCCCCACTACCACGACCCGCTCCCCGCCCAAACGGGCAAAACCACCCACCATTGCTTGATCATCGGCAAAGAGCCGGTCGCCCGAAATCTCCGAAAAATCGTGAAAAACGGTTTTCACATAGTCCAACGTGAAAGGTCGGCGGGGATGGCGCGCCAATTGCACTCGCTGAATCGCCGTCAGATTCGAAAAGATCTCGCGTCGAGTCGAGTCGAGCTTCTCTTCGATCCGATTTGAATAACCTCTGAAAGATGGCACTGAATCTTCACTGTGCCACATCTCAGTTAAAACAATAACATCTACATCATGTAAATCTTGTAATATATGGTCCAGCTTATTTTTTACAACTTGGATATTCCATGTAACTATACGTAAAGGATGGACATGACCGTAGTGCTCCTATTCACTTGGCAATAAATCATCATGTACTGGTAGGATGTACGGCGAGATGGAATCTTCACTATGTGGGAACATAAGACGATAGTAATCACTAGTATATGCAGTAGCCGGGCCCTTTCTGCCCCCAACGTCCAGTAAATCATTTTCGATAAAAACGGGCTTTCAGCATTTTTTTGTTGTTCCATTTACCTTTTTTTTAATATAATTTTGTTTTCCATCATATCATATTTTTAGGTATTTCCGATTTAACCCCGGATGCTCCTCTGCCTTCAACCTGAATGTGTCCGTGATAATATTATTTAAGACATCTACATGCTTAAATCAAACCTATATTTGAAATGTAAAGAATGATTGAATAATGGCAGCTTATAATGTCAAACTCTAAAAGGATCTTCTCGTTGCCGGAGACGAGGTCACGAACGAAGACGTGATCGTCGTCGAGGTCGAAACGCGCGTGAGTCCGCGACGCCTTTCGGTCGTCAAGGGTCAGATCAGAGGAATCGCCACGACCGACGAGGGCGGGAAGTTCCAGAGTGCATTCGCCGGCCGAAGGCCTGCCGACGATCTTCAAGGTGATTTTTGGCATCCGTCTCGACATAAAGGATTTCCCTAGAGCCTAACGGAGAAGGACGCCGGCCGCGAGGTCGTTTCGTTTGGGCCGAGACCGAACCCGAGACCGCTTCTTGGCTTCTTCACTAATTCAAGTGACCCTGTTTTAGTGTTTAAAAATTTACAAGGCTTCTTATGTAAGTCTTAAGATCATCATCTAGTCACTTCACATATGCCAAAAAGCTAGTATTAACAGTTTAAGTGGTACAAGTTATTTAAAAATAAAATGTAAATAAATTTATTTACATCGTAAGTAAATAAAATGAAACAGCTGAAATCATGCCGTTTGGGTCATCGACATTCTTTGTGTTATATTAAGGTGTGTGTAGTCTACTTGTCTTTTGGGCTCTGGCCTGTCGCGCCGGATGCCGTTCGCCCAGCGGCGTGCCGCCGGTGCGCGGAAACAGCCCGACGATATCGAGCGGTTTGACGTTCACCTCGGCCCCGTGCGCCTCGGCAATCGCGCGAAGCCGTGGGCCTGCGAGGTAGGTGTAAGGTGAACTCGTGCTGAAATAGTAATCTATTGTCGGCATATCGTCCCCTCACCCTTGCCCACTGTTGCCACGACCCTAGCCCGGTGCTAAGCGAAGTCAAAGCGAGCGGTCGCGATTCTGTTACATGGACAGCCGGGGGCTCGCCTTGACCTTGCCGCGGGTCTTCTCCCAGGTCTCGCCCCCGAGCTTGTCGATGCGCGGCTTGACGCCGTCGGCGGCGCCATAGCGTTGGACGCGGGAGAGACGATCGACGGGCAGGAAGAGCTTGTCGCTGCCCAGGTATTCGATCGCGAGGAGCTCGTTGCTACGCCCGCCGGCGTGCAGCTCGTGCAGGCCGCGATAGATGCCGATCCCGTGGTCGTGGTGGACGAGGAAGTCGCCGGGGGCGAGCTGCGCGATGCCGTCGAGGGACTGGCCTGTTTTCAGCGTCCTGAGAAAACCTTCGAGGGCTGTGATATCGGCCCGGTCGTGATGCGTGACCTGCGGGATCATCGCATTGGCCGCGGCCAGATTGGCCGCCGCCGCCCGGGCAAAGCGGCTTGTCGGCTCTTCGGTGACCGGGCCAAAGGCGGCGTGATCCACCTCCCAATAGCTGTTTTCGCCCGAGGGCGCGGTGGCACGTGGGGGGCGTTCCAGATCCTCGCGGGCGATGGTGGTCCGGCCCAGATCCTGCGCCAGTGTCTTCAGGTCGATTCCCCGCTCTCCAACCAAAAGCCGCGCATTTCTTTTTATCTAAACTTTTTCCAAACCACAAAAAGGGGTTTTCAAAAGATTTTAAACGGGATTCAAATTCTTTTTGTTCCCAATATCTTAACGATTCCTTTTCATCTCGATTCAACGTCTCATCCAAACGAGTTAAACAACTCTCCAACTCCTTCACAACATCCATCAACCAATTTCGAAAAAAAAAAATGAATTTTAGTAAATTAAATTAGAATTATTTCTTCATGCTATAAAAAATAAAGGACATTCTCGAATAGCGGCGTCGATCGAGAGGCCGAAGTGTTCGCGTGCGATCCGAACGAGCGCGGGATTCACCTCGAAGGCGCCCTGCAGCTTCAGCTCGAAGTCCGAGTGATGGCGACGGATCGCCAGCGGGCGCAGCAGCACGGGTGCGGCGAAGCCTGCCCCTCCGATGCGCCACCCCGCGACGCCGACGGCGAGGTGCACGGCCTCGATCCCTCGGACCGTGCGGAGTTCGGTGTTCTTCGCGGTGATGCGCTCCGCCGCGAGCCGCGCGGTGCGCAGGCCCACCTCATCGAGGTTCAAACACCCTAAAGCCCCCCCTGGACACGGTCTTGCTACTGTGTGCTCCTATATTTACATATTTGTTTTCTTCTGTCGTTTTATTATTATACAAGCCTATACTTTACTTTAGACTTACTCTTTCAGATGGACCCCTTAGACCCCTTGTACCCGCTGGGATATCCTTATCATATGCTCTTTTAGACGTGTATGGAGAAAAAGGGCATTGGCAGAGGGCAAAATCCCCTCCAATTTTTTCATTAACTCAAAAAGACCACTAAAGCTTTTATTTCCTTTCCACCAGCATGTCTGCTAAATCTACGCCAACCATATGGCGGTTGTACTCTTAAACAATGCCTAGACTTGAAAATTCAACCCAGGATTTATCCTTAACGTTCCAGCGTCTGCACGCATCCTGTGGTGTTTTCTCTGCATACATTGAAGCCAAGAAAACCGTGTTGTTATCTAACCATTTCTCTACAATTATTCCAGAACGAATGTCAGTCCTGTAGTCGGAAATTATTCTTTCCTGTTTTTTCACTTCACCATCTGTGAGGCCCGGGCAGCTCTTCAGTCATTTGATGCGCGAGACCATCTCGGCATAGTCGTCGGCTTTGTGCAGATCGTTGTGGCTGTGCCAGCCGCCCAGTGCGGGAATGTTCGAGCGGCTGATGCCTTTCTGGTCGCGGATACGTTCGTTGTAAATCTTTTCGATCAGGCTTTCGTTCAGCTTTTCGGGATTTTTCAAATCGATTTGAAATACCATAGTCGGAAAGTACATGCGTCGAGTGAAATTGAAGTCTTCGTTGGCCATTCCATCTCTCACTTGTTTTAAAATACATGGTCTTGCTAGGATGGCTCCAAACTTAATTCCAGTTTGTTCGAAGATATTTCACGCAACCCCTGGATAAACCAAACGCTTACCGACATTGCGTTAAATGAAGGTATTTACAATAAATCCGCCAACGATATTTACGAAAGAATATTTTCAAAATTATTTAATGCCTTAAAAAACTTTATGAAGCGTCCTTGGCCCCTGCGAGAAAAAGATTATTTCCGGATTTTGGAAGAAATTGCAGTCGCTTGCAGCATTCATGGCGGCGGCGCCACCTTAGACCAAATTCGAGACCGTATTCACAGTGCATAGATTCCGACTCCAGTGGCGAGAGCTCTGCTAATCTGAAAAATCATGCTTACTATAGAGCGGGTTGATGCATCAAAACGTCTCTCAAGATATTCATATATGCTTACGACTCCTGCTCTGTGAATAACGGGGATTAAAAATATCATTATGAAGACCATTGCCAAAGGGACAGCAAATTCAAACCCGACCCACTTAAGCCCGCCACCTGGTTTAAGTGCTACAAACGCAGGGGCTGAGATAAAGCTAATTGCCCCCAGCTGGGTAGCCATAGTGGAGATGGTTGTCTGTCGTACTTTTGACATCGTTTGTCGTCTTGCTGATTTCGGGGTGCGGCCCGGACAACACACCTACCGGACCGGCCGAAGGGTCGGTTCAAGCTTATTTGGACGAACATCCTGAATTAGCCGTCGAGGACGACGAGGAAGAAGTCGAACCGGACGGCGACGAAGGCGTTTTTGAAGACGAACTTTAAGCGGATTCAGTGCGGCCGAGAGCGCGGGCTTCCATTGATTTTTATCTTTCTATCTTTTCACTATTTCCAAGGCGAGTTCTATGAACCGATGGATTGGGTGGCCGCTCGGTGAACTACGGGTTTCCAGCCCACAGTGACGAAGAATATCTAACGGCAGTCATTCCCAAAATGAAGCAAGCCAAGGTGTCAGCCTTGCTGCTCCCAGGCATTGGGACCGTCGATCACCTCAAAATGGCCCGGGATTGTGGTGTGAATACCATTCGTGTGGCGACCCATTGCACGGAAGCCGATGTCTCGCAGCAGCACATTGGCATGGCCGCGGAGATGGGATTGGATACCGTGGGTTTTCTCATGATGGCGCACATGGCGAGAAAAATATCATTGTAGTTATGAGAGTTGTTGAGTAAAGTATGTGTGTATTGTGGACACAGTGTCATAGAGAAGCACCAGTTATCAAAGGATTGCCTGATGATTTCTAAACAGTACTTGATACAGCTGTGGAAATTATAAATTATATTAAAGTGAAACCCTTACAACCCTGCCTATTTCAAAAACCGTGTGAAGAAATGGGTTGCTGCATTGCATCTCTTCTTCTGTGTATAGAAGTTCACTGTTCATCATGGAGAAAAGTACTGATATGATTGGTGGGTGAATAATCGTCGAGCACGTAAAAACCGCGGCCAAAACTGGCGCCAACAAGATCGTTTTCACGCCGCTGAATCATCACGTCACGAAACGAGATCGTGGGCACGTCACCCTTCAGCTTCACCCATTGGCTGCCACCATCAACGGTAAAGAAGAGTCCAAATTCGGTGGCCGCGACCATCAACTCAGCTTTTACGTGATCCTGCACCACACGCCATACCAGATGGCGCTCGGGCAGATCGCCTGCAATCGATTGCCAGCGCCGCCCGCGGTCTGTGCTCTTCTTTCCAATAGTTTTCAAATTGATTTAGCAAGATTAATGCTATACTCTTAATCAATGGTTCGGCAAAGGTACACTCTAAACGTATAGTACCCGCTTGGAAGATATTCACATCTCGAGTACCAGACAAATCCAATACAGTACTATCATGAGTTTTTGCATACATTGTATCGGTTATTCCTTTTTCATATAGTTGCAAATCTCAATCTAGGGATTGCATTTTCAATTCATATAGCGCCCTATAGGATTTATCAAAGGATAAAGTGTAGAGTGAGATTGCCTTTACTGTGTCAGAGTGCTTTGAAAGTTCCAATATTGTTTCGACAAACCAAGGACCTTTGTCATCTTCTGTTGGCGCAGCAATGTACGCTGTTGAGGAATTGGGTGCGACCAACATTTCGTGTATTGGCCTCGCCATTCCATCGGTAGGCAATTGGTCATGTGGTGCGGTCGAGGACTACATGGCGGCCAAAGGATTTTCTGGCTCGTCAGTATTGCTCAACCCAGCCGCACCCGACGTCAACTCTGGACTACTCGAAGCCATTGCTTCTGGTGCGGATTCAATTTTCCTTCACTTCCTCCAAAGCCCGCCCAAAGGTTGTCAACGCCCAGCTCCTATCAAAGGTTTCTTCTTCGCTGATCCCATCCGCCTCCGCGACCAAGAAGTCCGATTCGGCCCCATCGAAATCCAGCCGAAGCACCGGCGCCCCACCGCCTCGTTTCTTCGCAGTTCGGGCCTTCCATTCATTGATTCGAAAACGTTCCAAGGCACATTTCAGAAACCCGCGAAAGGATTTGGTCTCGTCCCAGATAGGCCGCGCCAAGAAATCTTTCTCGATCAGTTTCTATACATTTTAATCAGAATATTTTGTTCAGGACCTTGCTCTCTCCAAAAACTGGAGATTTGCCTCTACCCCAAGGGTTTTGAAAACTGCACCATGTACCTATAAATCTACCTGGATCTGTCCATTAATGGTTATGGTTGTGTAGGCTTGATCCTTCCTATTGTCCTGGTTGACTGCATAGAGATATAAGTCTGATTCTTCACTTGGATCAGAGCTAGATGGGATCAGAGCGCCTGTTTTATATGCACTATGCTGATCTTCAACAGCATTCACTCTTGCTTTTTGCGATTCGTCCGTCCTATGATATTCGGATCCAGCCGAAACAGGCTTACCGATACGATTGTTATGTCGATGAAGAAAACGACTCGAACGTGCCAGTGATTATGGCCTCGGCAACGAAATCCGAGCTGTTTGACCTGTTCATCGATTTAATTGATCCATTAGGTGAATCAGTCGACGTTGTATTGGAGTCCAGCCACGACAAAAAACAGGACAACCATTTATATCGAGATTCCATCGATGTGCCGGTTTTAAAAAGTGTGCTGTACGATTTCGAAGACTTGTTGAGCATCCCATATTTCTTGATAGTGATTTTCTTTAATGTAATTTGCTATAAAGTTAACTCTTCAAACCCAAGTAGTAAACTGTTAAAGTGCCGAAACCCTGTAGGCAAGTATGTACTCTCCTGATGAGCCATTGTGTTGGGTTGTCGCCTCTGAATTATTTGTCTTTTTTATTGTTTTAATATTTGGTAAATGACAACTTATACTTACTTACGACATGACTGCCTGTCCATGGGTTATTCTTTATGGTTGATTGTGTATGGCTATGCTGTTTGACCTATGCGGACATCCCGGTTGAGGTCATCCGCTGGGCGCGCGAGCGCGGGCACTCGGTGCGGATCACGGCGGTCGATATCCACGAGACGACGCTGGAGTCCGCGCGGGATCATGTGCAGCAAGAACTGGGAGCCGATGCGCCGATCGAGCTGGTGCAGGCCGACGCGAAGGAACTGGTGGATCGGTACGGCCCGCTGTCGTTCGACTATGTGCACGCCGGGATGTTCCTGCACCACCTCACTGAGATCGAGGTGCTGACGGTGCTGCGGATCATGGATCGGCTCGCGGTTAACACAAAGAAAACACAGAAGCAACATACAATAAACACATGCAATAAATATACAATAAACACAAAAATAAACACAGAGAAAACATTGGTTGCGCTAAGGAAAGGAAAACAGCACTGAAAAAAGAGAGAAAATATGAAAAATAAACAACCTCTAAACGAATAATCCATCGCTAGGAAAATGTATCGATATACTGCACTGAGTACAACGGTGTACCTACAATGCCCTCTTTAAACAACGACAATTTTTCAACCCTAAGATCATTCTGCCAGAATCTTTGCGACCAGGCGCTGCGCATGCTGCGAGAGCGCTCCAGCGAACATGACGCAGCGCCGGTCGAGGATTTCACAGCCCCGAGGGTCTGGAGCGATCCGGAGCATCTCGAGACCCACTTGAGGCTGCCGGTCGAGAGTCTCTTGCCGGAGCGAGCAGTGTCGGCGGCCGAGCTGCGCTGGGGAGACGGGTTCGCGCGCCAGGACCGGCTGGGCCGCGTGGTCCTGGTGACGACCGAGATGGAGAGCGAAGTCAATCACGGCCGCATCCGGGAACTCACCCCCCCCCTCGAAGTTTTGATTAGGGGGAGAATCCCCTCAAATATATAATAATTTCTGTTCGTTTTAACTTTTAGTGTTGCTCTTTACTTTCAGTTGAAAAAACTTGTTTCTTTTATTTAATTTCTGATCATTTTTAAATGACGCTGGGGAATCTGGTTCCCTCTTCATAGAAATGTTCCTTCCCCTATAAGAACTTCCTTTATGGAACGATCCTCCCATGTAACCACCTCTCCCCGACCCCCATCTCCCTGCCACCAGAAAAAATACCCCTTAAAATTTCTATATACTTTCAATTTCATTTCTGTTTCTTATTTTCAGGGCAAGATTGCAGATTATTTTATATTGATTTTAGAAGGCCATGTTGAAGTTACGGCTACACGGGAAAACTTGGTTTTTGAATCTGGGCCTTTCTCATATTACGGGACTGGTGCTTTACTTTGGTCTCCCGGAGGTGAGAATTTTATTTCCTTATCCTTCTTTGTCGTTTTGCCATGCAACTCCCATCCCTTTTTCTATAGTTCTTTTTTACTTTTTTGTCAGTTTAATTTTTTTCTGTTTTTAAGTTTTAACATAGCCAAATCATCAACGTAATAATGAATGAAATAAAAAGGATCCAAAGGATGGGGTGCTATAGGATGCCTTATATGATATTGTTATAGATGGCAGCAGAAAACCGGTTACAGTGCCTATGGCCTCATTACAATCAAAAGATCAAAGGTTATCCTATTCGAAATGTATAGATGATTCATAGATTATGTTAATATGAATTTCTATTTGTTTTTAAACAAAGCCCTGGCTTCCCAGAAAATGGTATCCTTTGACCGATTAAGTAAAAAAAAAACAAGTTTTTTCATCCTTCGGTATTCTGTCATCCTAAAAAAACATGTTCTAATCTAATCTCCTGAACGAATATTACATCCCATAGTATTAAAGCAATTACACTGGAGGGAAAAAGTAAGTCCATGGAAATCTCAATTTATAATTGAAGAATGTATTTTTTTTTTTATCCATACATAATTTCATAAAAAAATGCTACATTTTGCAATAGTTAAAAATCGAAAAAATTGTCAATTGTAATATTACTAGACTAATGCTATTGGTACATGAACCCATACTAAAAAAAAATACTTGTGAGGCAATTCAAACAGCAGCTTATGGATAAAACTGAAAATCGCTTCTGTACAGTGAAAAAACTAAAGCACCTGAATTTATGAGGAAATTCGCTAAATCCTACGTTTATGAAAGCTTTTTTCAAAAAAATTTACCTGCGCAGAGCGTCCCCTTAAAGTGAAGGAAATCGCCACAGGAGGGCACGACATGAGCTTTCAAAATCCGGTTTTCATCCCCGGTCCGACTAATATGCCCGAAGCGCTGCGCAAGGCAGTGGACATGCCGACGCTGGACCACCGCTCGTTTTCCCCCTGATGGTTCCATGTGCTAAAATTTCTATTTTGATCCATCACTGTTTTAAACAGGCTTTGGATGCAGCAGGAATCTTTAAGGAAACAAGTAGACTGATCTGAAGCAGATTTCATATGATCCTACCCAAAACCTTTTTCATTGTCAAATACATTTTTATTTTTGTTTTAGTGTATTTACTATGATATTTCTATAATGAATACCTGCTTTTCTATGTGCAAGCATTCCCTCTATATGAAGAAAAGGTCAGGTTGCTACAACATTTTCCTAAGTCTTGATCGGCGACAGCGCGCATGCCATGTCGCCGGTGGGTGGGGTCGGCATCAACCTGGCGATCCAGGACGCGGTGGCCGCCGCCAACCTGTTCGCGGCCAAGCTGGCCGACGGCGCCCTGACCGACGACGACCTGCCCGATCTGCGCAAGCGCCGGCTGTGGCCGGTGAAGGCGACCCAGTTCATGCAGGTGCAGGCGCAGAAGCGCATTCTGGCGCCGATCCTGGCGGCGCGCGGCGAGGTGCCGAAGCCGCCGCTACCGTTCTGGATCATCGCCCATGTGGCTACTTTAGGAGCAGCCTCAAATGTTCAAGTTGCTAAGATAGGTAATGGATCTTCCCTTCTTGTTGCCAATAATACAAACGTTACTTCAAACAATATTAGAGGTTCTATTGCTGATAAAGGTACTTTGAAATTTGAAGGAACATCGACTGTTAATGCTACAAAGGTCGGTGATGGAGCAAAATTAAATACTGTTGAGCTTTCAGGAGCTGGTACTGTTAATTTTGCAAATACAACAGATTTCACTGCAACAAAAACAACATTGACTCATGCTAATGCTGTGTTGAAAAACATCGTCGTGAATCTTCAACAACGGGTCTCGCAGCGCAGCGAAGATCTTCCGCAGTCTGCCGACCAGCGGTTTTCCGACATCATGACTCAGTATCGCGAACGAGAGTTCTCGGCCGAGAAAACGCGGCAGATCCAACAGCTCGAATCAGCGGAAATGCCCGAGGACGAAGAGGTCGCATTGTTGAAAGCGATGTTCGAACAGGAAAAGATGCGGCACAAAATCAAAAACCAGTGAACCTGTTTTGGTTCCCAACCAACCCACTCAACAGACCATAAGAAATAATGACAACTTCATAAGAAATAATGACGTATTATCAAATGAATAATACCCGTTTGTGGGCCCTCAAGACTATAATTAAGCTGTTAAGTAATTTGTTCATGGTTTTAAGGCTACAAAATGAACATGATTCGAAAAACATGATTTCAGTGAATCATTATTGTTCAGCATTTTTAAGGACAAATGCCACGAAGGCGGTAACTATCTAAAAAAATAAGTAAAATGCTTGTTAAATATCAATAAAACTTCTTTTTATTATATACTTCTTGAATATTTGGCCAAATTTGGTATTTTTGGCCTATATCTCAGAAACGCCCCAACAGTGGACATCTGCCCTACAATATTCGTTTTCAGCATGGTCGACTACCATGGGAAACACCCTTGACATTTTTGTAACTTCCGGCATGGGTATTAATTGAAATAAGCGATATACAGAATCTGGCGCTCTGACTATTGGGAATAGCCATCTGTACTGCACTATTTTACAACATTAAGTCAATAATCTCAACAAAATAATCTTCTGTCATTTATGCAGTTGGTCAAGCGTTTTGACTAGTGGGCAGAATAAATCTTATTAGAATAGACCATGGAAGAGAAAGACAATATAATATACATATACCCTACAGGAAATTCAATTGACTAAACACTGGAGTCCAAATTCATTTGGGTTTTTATACGTAATTTTTAGGTTTTGAAAATTCAACTTAGCTTTTTTTTACATAATTCTTAGGATTCGAGACTCAAATCTACACATAGAGTTACATAACATAAGTTTGTGTTAAATTGTAGCCTGATAATCATTTTTGACGAAATTTTAAGGATTGTATTATTTCGTCAGTATTTGTCTCCAGTGTAGGGGGCATCAGCCACAACATCGCCGAATATACGAAGCCTGAAGATGTAACAGCAGGGGCAAATGTGCTTTTGCAGACGATGTTGCGACTGGCGCGTTAGTCCTTGTGTAGAGCGGAGAAACGCTGACGCATGAAAACCAACAGAGGCGGGCACGAAGAGGATAGCCATGCGTAGTTAGGCGGCTCATTCCCCCAATCGCGTTGTGCCTGTGCCGCTCACTGCCCACGTTGTCGTTCCTCTGCCCATCGATCAGCGCTACACGTATTAAGAAACAGCTTGTTATTTTTACTTGCAATTATAATTATTACACCAACTGTTATTATGATTAATTCTGAACTAGATTTCTTACCTTCAGCAAGTCATAGATATCTTAATGCCCTTAATCCATTTTTAACAACCACTGATCCATTAGTAGATTCAGTATCTGAACATGCAACGACTAATTTACCACAATCCTTTTTATTCCATTCAATTTTAATGATATTTTCAGGATTAGGAGTTTGGTTATTAATTAAAAATATACAAAATAAAAATTCTAATATAATTCTCACAAAGAAACTAAATAAGCTTCTATTTCACATCTTTATTTCTTCGTTTAGCTTTGGAAACGAAAATCAATAAGTAACGGTATTTCTCCTCTCTAAGTTAAGCTATTTTATTAATTTAATTCTAGCTCGTGAAATTCAGTAATGCTTAGAACAAACAAACTTTTGAATTATTGGCTTTGATATTAAATGTCCAGGGGAGATTTAATCAAATATGTCGTTTTCTAATAGTCAAAATAATAAGAGAAAAATATTTCTGTTAACAGGAGGTAATTGTCACGGGAAATAGCGAGGTTTTCGCCGCCGTCAAGGTGATTTCACGGGTCAGGTTCGAGGTCTCGCTGCGTGTCCGGCGACCGGACAGCGATTGGCCGCGAACTGCTGCCGTCGCTTCCAGGCCTTTCGCGAAAGCTGGCCGGAGCTTGTGTGTTGTAAGCCTTATTTGGCTGCATTCGGCTGAAACAGTGCCTCACACAACCTTTCAATCGACCAATCTGGACCAAGAGTCCGATCTTTCGGACCTGTAACGCTGCAACAGTTCTATGCATTCGTCACTCTCGTCGATGTAGCTATTATTATAAAAATTCCAGCTTTTACAGTTTCGGTGACTATTGAGCCGGGTCGCTCCTTACTACAGTTCGTTAACACGAACTGTTTGATGTGTTTGTTTTTACTGATCCTACCTGCCAGTCCATCTTTGCCTCTTCGGCACTGAACCAGTTCAGAGGGATTGGCTTGTTGTATGGTATAGCAGAGCAGTTGATGCAGTCAGAGCCATATGCACTGACAATTGTAGCTACAAGTAGCCGAGGTTTCAGTCGCAGTCACAAGTACTCACATAGTTTCGTATGAATCAATAATGCAGATATGCAGATAAATGGAAAATCGAGTTATTTCAGGAGAAGATACTCATATGCCTCTGAATAGAACCACCTGGAAAAATCCTCCAAAATATTTACTGTGTACAACTAAGGGGCCGTATCCGCAGGACTTTTGTCTGACTCGTTCAAAACTCAACAAAAATGCATATAAACAGATTTTTTGTCTGTTTTTTAAGTTTTTTTTGTAAATGCCCGCCCTCAATACATTTTTTGTACGCCCTAAAAACTTGTGTTCGTAAACCATTATATCCTTGGGGAATTTGAGTTTCTTGTGCCAGGGTTTAAAAAATAGGTCAAAGATCAGGTATGTCAAACCTCCACCCCACTGAAAAAACTTATGAACGCTATTTTATTCCAAAACTCGAGGGACCTGACCCTTGGCCTTTTCTGCTTGGCCCCCCACCCCTACCAAAAAATCATGCTAAAGATATTTTATTCAAAATATTATAGCATCTCACCCCTGGTCATAAATGGTTCCCCTTCCGAAGAAATTATTATTTATGACCAATATTTTATTCCAAAGCGCAAATGGAATTGAATTTCTTGAATTTCCTTTTCTTTGTATGTGTTCTTTTTCAGTAACCATTGGTGAATCAAAAGACCTAATAGATGCTATCAGAGACTCGCCAACTACACTAACAGTTGCTGTGATATGCTTCTTCAGTGTTTGGAGTGTGTTGTGCCTTGCCTGCTATCATACATGTTTAATTATGTCCAGTCAAACTACTAATGAAGATGTAAGTTCGTATTTCTCACATATTTTATCATTTAAAAGATGAAGTAATACCATCTTGTCGAAACTTTCCTACAAAGGATTCTAATGGTCCTGTACCATTGAATTATTTTCCCATATTTGTCTTATAGATATTTAGTTTGGACTAAATCCTATGTGTTAAGCCATATAAGAGTTCTGATTGAACAAAATAAGGTTATCCATGTTTTAGGAGATTACAGAAGATTTGATGACAAGTTATTTTGTTTATCAATGTTTGAATCAAAATTCAACAGAGTGCTTTTGGGAAATTTTTTGGTCCAATTCATTTTGTTATTGTTCTGGAACTTACAATTTTTGGGAAGTAGCTTTTGTGAGTAGGATTGATAACCCTATGCCTTCTCAAAACGCAGTTTGCGCTTTACTAAAACCAAAATATATCTAAAATGTATTCACCTTTTTTACTTTCATAAATAAAAATTATTTAGAAATGTCAGTATATGCCAATTTAACTGAAAATTGACGGTCATTTGTTTGTTTTGTTATTTCAGTAAAGCGCAAATTGTGTTCTAGTCTTGAGAAGGCATAGGTGTTATCAGCCCCACTTATGTTAATTTTTGCTCGTTTTGAGTTTGACTTGGCTACTTATTGTAATTGCCCAGCCGCAATCCGGCCCACGGCGCCGACGGGTCCAAGCCGGTCATCGAAATCGATGCCGTGGTGCGCAACTACGCCCTGCCGCGGCGTTCGCTTTTTTCCGCTCCCGGCCACTTTCGCGCCGTCGATCGCGTATCGCTTGCCATCAATCATGGAGAAAATGTCGGCCTTGTCGGCGAAAGCGGCTGCGGCAAGTCGACACTGACGCGGGCGATCCTGGCGCTCGATGCGGTTCAGGGCGGCGAGATCCGGCTCGACGGCAAGCTGTTTTCCACCGCCATGCTCGTCAGAAGTATCAATTGGCATTGGAAAAAGCTGAATTATTGCTTTCCTTCGACAAAACAAACCCGAGCTTTCTTTCCCAATATGCAAATCAATTGCAATCTGTAGGACGTTACGCTGAAGCGATTAATGTCTATGACCAAGTCATTGCTTTATTGCCAGAGCAAGCGGGGGCATATTTAGCAAAAGGCCACGCCCTGAAAACAAAGGGTGATACTGATTTGGCGATCCAATATGAAAATGCCTATCAGATCCAGCCTGATTACGGCGATGCTTATGAAAGCGGCACCGCTCTCAGGCGGCGCGATAGTCTTCTGGATTGTGGAAGTCGCCCAGATAGTGCGCCTTCATCCGGCGGAGTTTCTCGCGATATTCGACCAGGTCGTCGACATTGCTGTTGCAGCGAGCGTGATACTCTTCCGTGGTGCGAATGATGATGTCGATGACATTAGGGAAGCAGCGGCAGCATTTCCCGCGCTTCGCCATCGCATGATAAACCTTGAGCGGCACAATCAGTTGCCAACGGTCCTCATCGAGCATGGAAACAATGGCCTGCTCGCTTAGCAACAGTGAAAGGATAACTGAACGGTCAAAGGCGAAAGGGTTACCCTTTCACAGTTACTAAGAAGGGCACATCCTATTATAATTTCGTGTTTAGTTTTAAGGTTCGGTTTTTTATATTTTTATCAGTTTTATTCTGCACTGAGGACTGTCAAGCGGAGGTCTTGACCGATATATTTACATAATTTTTTTACTTTTTCACTGACTGTTTTTTTTTCCTATTTTCTTCCTTTCTTCGCGATTTTATGTTTTAAGGGCAGCTAAAGCAAAGGACATTGGGGTTGGAACAGGCGACAGACGCGCTACCAAAGCTGACTCTTTTCGACCCATGGGTGATGGGGGACAGGTTTTCGTGGGTCGATCTCTACGTTTTCTTTATGTTGATCTACGCGGTGCACTCCGCGCGGGTTAACGTGGAGATGGATCTGTTGGCGGGACTCCCCGGCGCCCAAGATTGGTTTGAACGCGTGCAAAGCCGGCCCAGTGTTGCTCGTGCCCAGGCGGAGGCTGCCGAATACGCCAAATCTCTACAGAATTGATTAAGGTCTGCCGTCGAGCGCCTGAAAACATTTTATTCAACTAGTAGATTTTGAAGGGCGGGAGGTTTTCGATGTTTTTTTTTGCAGTTTCTTGGGGAGGAGTGGGGGCTGAAATCGTTAATGGAATTATTTTTTTGTATAGTGTTAATGTGTATGTGTTGCTGTTATTCATATATAAGATAACCTAGGTGTTTAATCATGAGTTGTTATGTTTTGATATTTATTTATTTTATTGCTACAATAATTTATTACTTGTAAGAGTCCATAGGACTTTCTTTTTGCTGCAATAATTTATTTGTAGTCGGCCCGCGCCAGCATGAGGTTTTCAAGGTCAGCAATACAGCGGGCCTGTCTTCACTGCTGTCTGGGCGCTCCGAGACGCAGGTCATCCAGGCCGTCGAGGGCGTGCAGGGCCTGTTTGTCCTGCCCTGCGGCCCGATCCCACCCAACCCGCTCGAACTCATCGAGCGCCCGGCATTCGGCCTGTTGGTGCGCGAGCTCACGGCGAAGTTCGACCATGTGGTCATCGACACGGCGGCTGCCTCCCTGGGTTCGGACGCCTGTGTTGTTGCCGCCAAGTGCGGTTTATGTAAGGAGTGGCTGAAAAAACTTCAGAGGTGGATCAATGATTAGAAATTTAAAATCCTAGTTACTGTTTTAAGAGTTAAAAGTGAATAGAGGCCATCTTTCCCTCTCCCCCTTACACACACTCTCTTTTCTCCCAATGCATTTAATCCATATTTTGAGATAGCCAATTTCGTTTGAAATAGATCAATGATCGGACAAAAAACTTCGGGATTAACATACCCCCTCCAGAGCTCAGGGGAAGGGTTGTAATTTATGCCCAGGGGCAAAAAAGGTTTTTAATTAAAACAACTGAAATCAAATCAAGAGGGGGTAAAGATTAAATTGAAACTTACCTATTGAGAACAAGATTACTGCAACAGCAATAATAATTGATAGCCAATCCAACTCGTATTCATTTCCTAGGGACATATTTTTTTCTTAACAATGGGAAAACAAACTGAAAAAAAGTATGAGTTTAGTAAAGAAATATGGCTTAACTACTTATATTGTGTATCATATATTCTTGCATACACAGTCGCATCAATTGAGGGGAGTAGGGGACCTGTTCCACTTCCCCTCGTTGTCTCAATATCACCACAAAGAAATATTCTAAAACTACCCTAAAATAAAAACAAAATAAAGAGTTTATACTAAACATTATGACTTTTTGAGAAAGAAATTCTACACAACGACTGTTGAGTGATTTAATCCCTCAGAACTGATGAGTGATTAAGTATGTTGATTAGAATCAACAATAAATATTAATGGTTGATTTCATTAAAATTATATTGTGCGAAGTGACATAGAAAACGATTTTTCTTAAGAACAAACCAGGGCCCAAAAATGCTTTTGGTTAGGTGCTCGTCTTCATGGGCCTCCAATGAACAATCCAGCCGTCATAGCACCCCGTCGTTATCCTCTCTTCGACAATAGGCCGTGGCATTTGGCAAACTTGATTGCTGCAGCGGGAAGCCTCACAACAACCAGCAATACATCAACTGACACGGTGACGACTACGGAGTTCTCAACGGCGAGAAGCCCTGCAATTGCAGTTGATTGTTACGAAGAGAATTTGTTATTACCTGGATCTCGTGGTCGTCATTTGAAAGACGTTGACGACCGCCCTGCGCGAATGATCGGTCCATCGTCTCCTTCTCCTCGAGGTCGAGCACGATGTGCCGCGGCGAGATGCGACGGCCGTCGAAGTACTTGCCGTACAGCTCGCGCTCGGCGTTGATGTGCTCGCCGCAGGTGACGGTGCCGAAGCGCGGGCAGGGCACGCGGTTGCCGTGCTCGTCGTAGTCGCGCGGCGTGTGCCGATAGACCGAGGCGATCACGCAGGCGTACTTCGACATCAGCTCGGCGGTCTCGACCGAGCGGTAGCGGATGCCGGCGAAGTGTTCGCTGGCGATCTCGCCGTCGTAAACATCGTAGGCTACTCCGAGAAGATAACGAAATACTTACATCGACAACACTTTCGATGACCTTGACCACAAACGTAGATTCGGCGGGAAAGATAATTCTCCGGTGCCCAAGTGCAGCAGAATACTCCTTCATTTTTAGCGAAAGGGATGACTCGGAGAAATCAATCTCGTAAGCCTCTAGTGGATTGAATATATTGGGACCGGTTGAATTCACAGCGGCACTAAGTTCCTGTGGTCTCAAATGGGCTCTGACACTCCCTCCAATGATCCCGGAAAGTGAATCAAGTGTTCGAGGATATCATGAATACTTTAAGAATCTAACAAGAGATATCTGTGTTGGCGACATCTTAGACTGTGAACAAGACCTTGATAATGAATATGATATTTATGCAATAGTGATCAAGACAGAAATTGGAGAAACAGTTGGGCATGTGCCAGTGGAAGTTTCTAAGCCTTTCTTCAATTCCTGCAAAATTACAGTGAAATAGAAGCAGAGTGCATTGGGTGCAGATTCAATTTGGGTGGAGGGAAAGGACTTGAAATTCCTGTTGACTATAAGTAAATAGCTCAACTAAACTAAAGCAGAGCAGAAATAAAGTCAAATAACCTTCCAAGTGTAAAGCTACCACAAATCACCATCAATGAAACTCAAACACGAACGGAAAAACAATAAATAACCAAGTCAAACTCAAAACGAATAAAAATTAACATCAGTAAGACAGATAATCCGCATGCCTTCTCAAGGCCAGAACATAATTTGTAATTTAATGGAAACAAAATATGTTTAAAATGTTTTCATTTCTTTTGCTATTTTAAATAAAAAATTATTAGAACTTTAAGCCTAACCGTTTTGAAACATTTCACATAAGCAGCTTTTGACATGCTGGATGCAAATAGTGACTTACAGTTTGTTTTAATGTTGTTTATGTTGTTTTTTTCTTGAAAATTTTGACCTAATACCATTGAATTTTGTGAGATATTGCACATACCACTTCGACAACCTGTAAACAAATAGTGTGCTTTGATTTAGTTCTACATCCCCTCAATATGCCTCAAAAGTTCCAATTAAATACCACTAGCCGTTCCTGAGATATTGCAAAATGGCCCTTTTGGCAATGGGGTGGCTACTGATTTGCCTTCTACAAATAGTGCCCATGAGTTTCTTGAGATTTCACTTGTTTCTAAATTGCCTTAGCTTTTTCTAATAGCTTTATTGGAGTTTTATATGAAAAATAGTCTGTCTTTGATGATATATTCTCTTGACTTTTTTGGTGCTGATCATGTCTATCACTTTTCTGCTTGTTTGGCTTCTAATTCTCACGAACCTGTCATACCTTGTTTATGTAACCCCTTTTTAATTTTTAAGGTCATTATAGCATTGTTCGCCTTTCCCTTCCTTTTTGCCGGCGGCACCGCCAGCGCCACGTAGACCAGCACCGCCCCCACCGTGCCCAGCATCACCGTGCCCATCACCCGGCGCGGGGCCGAAGCCTCCACCGTAGCCAGAATCTCGCCGCTCATATTCTGCTCCCTCAGCCTGCCGGCCGGGGATAGCTTGAATTTGCAGCGGAATACAGCCCCCGCCGGCGCTATTCAGCCGCGGCGCGGCGCGGCTGCACCTCGTAGCCCGGCGCCTCCGGCTCGTCATCACTCATCTCCGCCGGGAAACCGGGCGCCAGGATGTCATCACGTATCCGGGACGCGAAGGCGTGCGCAATCCACTAGGCGGTGGGCCAAAGCGAAGACCGTTGCGGGCGCCAACAATGATGTCGGTGACCCCGTCGCGGTTCACGTCGCCGGCGTCGGCGACGGCCGAGCCGAGTCCGTCAGAGCCCTGGCCCGTGAAGCTCCAGATCACGGCGCCACTGGAGCCCGAGTAGATGTTCGCGTATCCGGGCTGCCAGCTGCCTTGATCTGCGCCGACAACGAAATCGTCGTGGCCATCGCCGTCGATGTCGCCGAGGGTTTCTGTCCCGTAGCGACCTGACTATAACCATTTTGAGAAAATTTTAAATTCATCATACATAATAATCTAGACTTAGAAGTATCTGTTATTATAATTATTATGACCATTCTGCCTCGAATTAGAACCTCAGTTAGAGGCTGACTTTCAAGTGTCGTTTTAATAAACGCCTCGACGGCCTTAACCGTCTTTTCACGAGGTATAGAGCAACAGCAGCAAATAAAAATATGAAGACCCACCTCGTGTCGATAGACAGGCTTTTCTGTGATTTTACCGTCGGGTTCGGTGTGGATCTCGACGACGATGGTCGTCTGGCTCTTGCCCTTGGGGATCAGCCGATACTTGCTGTGCAGCAGCTTCGCGCGCACGCCGACGGTCTCCGGCGCCTTCTTCCACTTGCACGACTCCATCAACAGCGTGACGACACCCTTGGCATCCTGCGTCGCCGTGCCGCGGTACACGTAGTCGCGGTCGCTGAGGATGATCGGCAGCTCGAAGTGCTGGTAGACGATGTACTCGTAGGGCGAGATCTCCTTGAGGATCTTGCTGGTCTTCAGCCGGTCATGTGGGGAAAAAGCGCATGAGGGAGGGGCCGGATGCCCCTCAATCATTATGAACCCTTAAATAAGGAATTAGAAATTTTGATTTCCAGTCGAAAGAGCCCCTCCAAGGTTTATACGACCACCCCTTCCATGAAAATTTTACATCTTAACAATGGATAACTTGCATAACTTATAAACCTTGCCCCGAGGACTTGAGGGAGGTATCGAACCCAGAACCACAGTTATCTGACTTAACTATTTTGATCAAAATGAACATCTCAAAAGTTTGATCAGAAGCATTTGGTCTCGATCTCGGCGTTGAACACCGCGGTGCCGCCCGCGACGAGGCCCGCCAGGATGCTGGCCTTTTCCTCGGCGATGCCCTCGATGGCACCAAAGGCCTCGAGATGCGCCGGTGCGACGGTGGTGATCATCGCCACATGCGGCCGCGCGATGCCCGCCAGTGGGGCGATTTCGCCGGGGTGGTTCATGCCGATCTCGATCACCGAGAAGGCGCTGTCGCGCGGCATCCGGGCCAGGGTCAGCGGCACGCCCCAATGGTTGTTGTAGCTGGCCACCGAGGACAAATGTTTGATGTGTTATTTTTAATTTATTTTTGCACCCCTTCCCCTCACCGAACAAAAATCCTAGATAAGCTTGGGCATATGTACCAAGGATATTGTGTTTGTAATGTTTTCATTATGGTTTAGCAAAAAAATTTATTATTTTTAACATTATGGTCCTAAAAAAGTTACGTTTACATTATCATATTATAGATTTTTCGCCTGACTTTTTCTATATATATATTTTTTTAACAAGTCCAACCAATTTTAAACGAATAGTTATCAAATTTGGGGCGGCATTGTCGGAGGACAGAGGGGGCACTTTTCCCGGGCACAGAAATTTTAGTTTCAACATTTATGATCATTTTTGAACTTTTTTTTCAAAATAAAGTATAGGGCGCAATTAATAAATGAAAATAATTAATAAAATATTAACTCGTTATTAAAAGAAAAATAAATTAAAGAGTAAAACATAATTAAACAATGATAATAGAATAATAGTATTTAAATAACCAAATAACAGATTAAAAATAATTAAACAAATTATTAATTAATTGAAAAGTTGAAAATAATTTTGCTGTTTTAAGACATTAGTAAAGCTGAGAGCTCTGAGAAAAAAATTTAAGGATCTTATGCTCCCCTTGCCCCAAGAATATTAATCCTCGTGGATGATTGTGTGTAAGAAAAAAAAAACTAAAAAAAATGTAGGGAAATCGCCTAGGCCGTGGTCACAATATAACTTCAAGTTTATGGTTAATTCTGAAGGAAAAGAAAGAGTTAAAGCATTGAAAGTATGTTTTTGTGACAACCTAACTAAAAATCTGCTTTATCTGTTGGTTTAGGTGAAATTGCACCTTGGAATGGGACCAATCTGTTCAATGCTATTAGCATATGAAATTAAACCAAATCTACTAATCAAACCATAAGTTGGTTTGTAACCAACAGTAGAACAAAAACTGGCAGGATTTCTTACTGAACCACCAGTATCAGAGCCAAGAGATGCTACACATTCAAAAGCACTTACAGAAACTGCACTACCCCCAGAAGAACCGCCAGGCACATAATCCACATTCCAGGGGTTTTTGCTTGGACCATATGCACTAAATTCAGTTGTCAATCCCATTGCAAATTCATCCATGTTAGCACTTTGAACAAGCTACTTTAATATTGCGTTACTTTTTATAAATATTGGGTCTACAGGCATTAAATATTTTGGTGTTTCATAACCAAATTACTGTCGATATTGTTAAAAAAAATCCGTTCAACGTTTTGGCAATGCGCAACAGAACTGAATGCTGGGAGTTTATATCTTAGTTTTTGTAAATAGGGTATTGTTTTGTTATTTTTTGTACTTATTTATTTTTTTTATTTTTATTTAGTTTTACTTTAATTGACGTACCTTTTCCGTTGCCTTTAGAAATTTTTGACTTCGCCCCCTCGTCAATACCTCGTTTTTTACATCATAGTTTGAATTTTGTTCCAATTCTTTAAGAATGGCCTCAGAATCACAAAGGCCGTTTAATTAGAATAAATAGCCCTTTTGAAATTACTAAAAATACTTTTTAGCGTAAAGGCTAAGTTCATAACTTGCAGCCCTTCCCCCAGGGACTGTGGGGGATTAAGTCGACCTCAAAGACATAGTTATTAGATTTTCCGACTATGCTGAGCAAATAGTTATCTCAAAATTTTGGTTTTGCGACTTTGGGGTCGCAGATCGTCTTGGACCAGCGCCCTTTGCGAATGTCGTAAAGCATGGTGCGCGCGGCATTGGTTGCGTCGGTCTGGTGCTGTTTGCCGCCGGTCAGGTTCCAGACCAGCCAGGTATCGACCGTGCCAAAGATCAGGTCCCCGGCCTCGGCCCGGGCGCGGGCACCGTCCACGTTGTCCAGTATCCAGGCCAGTTTCGTGCCGCTGAAATACGGATCCAGCAACAGCCCCGTTCGGTCGGTCACCACCTCTTCGAAACCGTCTGCCTTGAGCATCTGACTGGGAGAAGTACACGGGCCAGAACGGCAGCCCCGACAACCCCGACATCTACGACCGCACCCTGGCCTGGCTCAGCCAGCGCCCGTGGATCGAAGTGGCGACCCTCGAGGACATCGCCGGCCGCGGCTGGTCGGCGACCGACCACGGGACCCACGCCTCGCTGCCCGTCGAGACCCACGAGTGGCTGCGCCACGCGACCGAGGCCGACTACGCCAACTGGTACTACGGGCATCCCCTCGAGCAGTCCCTCGCCGCCCTGCGCCCCGAGATCCGCTACGGCCGCGTTCATTCGGTGAACGGATCGACGATCGAACTTGCCGACTCAGCCGGCGGTGACGCCATTGACCTGACACCGCTGGCAAGTGCGACGCTAGAGCATAGCTTTACCGAGATCGTCTCGCGCGCCGAGGAGGGTCAGCGGGACGCAACCTATACGCCCAAGTCGACAGGGTATCGATACTATTGGATGACAGGGCGAACGTCGACCGCGACAACGACATCGATCTACGAGAAGCGTTCGATTCTGGGGTTCGATTTCCTGGAGCCGGATCCCGATGACATTGTTTTTTTTTAATGTGTTTGTGCTGCTGCATTGGTGATTTCTCTTTTCGTTATATATATCTATATATATATATATATGGGTTCTTTGACAATCTTAGTTTTATGACTATCTACCTTAGTTTTTTCGACCTAGGAATGACGCATGGACGGATAATATACAGACTTATCTATTAACAAATAAACTAACATTATTTTCATACAAACCTAATAAAGGGGTTAACGCCATATTTGCCTCTAACTCAATCGGACTATCTGCTTTGGGCTTTTTCTACAATTAGCCATGGATCCGAAGAAGACAGTGCAAAAACTGTAGCTGGTGATTTTTACATTGAATGTCACATAGTCACATTTATCGCTATCCAGTGTTAATCCAATATTGCAAAAAAGATGAGAAACAAAATCAACTCAGAGCACCAGGCATGATATCGTTCTGCTAATCAAAAATATACTATCTGCGTAAGCAACGTGGGAGATATCGCTGTATCCTCGAAAACAGGTATATTTGATAATATTCAACACATGATTAATGCAGATTTTGAATAAATATGGGGATAAAACTCCACCCGCTTTTTCACTTGCGGCTTTTGCTTGAGCTAAACTTGCCCATGTGATTAGGTCAAACCAACGTCCGTTTTCCTTGCTGTAATAAAACGTGCGTGACTTAAACCCCGGAAAAGTAGACGCAATATCATTCAAGCTCGCTATTGAATTTTGTTGAATGTCAAAAGGGACATCGTCTTTGTATTTAAAAGATACAATTTCAAAAACGTCTGCTTTGGTATTCATCGAAATGAATATAGCAACTAGCAGTATTATGTACTTCTTCATGATTTTTTCCTCTCTGTCCCCTCCTTCGAAAGATGCAACCCAAACCTGATTTAGATGAATTTGTGATAGGCTACTTGCGTAAAATATAACGGCATAGGCGCCTTTTTTTGAAAAAAAGTGATAAGAACTGGATGAATCAAACTAACTACATACGGATATAAGAATTTAAATACAAGTAAGCAATTTTCTAAGACTATACACATAAAAACAATGTAATAGCAACAAGATTATCCCTTGAGCTCATTTCATGCCCAAAATTCCCGTGCTGTCTATGTAAATATATCCAAATTTAAGTATTGGTGGCCGGCGTCCTGCTGACCCTGTTCCGCTTCGACATCGTGATCTTCGGGCTGATCGTGCTGTTCGCGAGCTTCGTGGCGACGAGCGGGGTGTTCGCGTCGACGGCGATCCCGCGCGGGCCGCAGCGGTTCTCGTTCTTCATCACGCTGGAAGGGTTCGTGCTGACCAACATCATCATGGTGATGACGGCGCTGACCTATCCCTTCTATCGGCAGGGCAGCTCGGGGAAATGGTTACGTTTCTTGCTGATAAATGACTTCATCTTCCCTGCGTTAAACTGTAGTCTGAAGGCTCAATGAGAATTAGGCTGTTTTTGGAATTAAAATACACTCTTTGAGGCGTCTCCGCCTCCGTGAAAACTTCAAAAAGCGAGGGGGAGGGAGTGGTTACTCTCCGATCACTTTTGAGTCTTACAAAGGGTACTGAAACTTTCAATTTTTAATTGAATGAGTCCCCTTCGAAGTCTTAGAACCATCCTTTACATAGTAACATTATTTCTTAACAATAAACAACTTTCACAGCTTACAGTCCTTCCTAGGGAGGCTGAAAGGAAAATTGGCGATGCAAGGTCAGAGGGATTAGCCAGCTCATGAATAATTGATGAATTTTCAGTATTTCTAGCCTGAGAGATCCGGTCACTAACATTATTTTCTGGATTTTTGACCACTACTTGATTAGTGTAATTATTTTTTGAATTTTTTTGAAATTATTTTGATTTTCATTTGGGGATTAATATAATTAAATTGAACTGTAGACAGGGGATGAGAAATTATTATCGAAGTTGGTTTTAAAGCCTCTTCTAGCTTGGTTTTTAGCTCCAACAATGCAAACTCTGGTTTGGGTCAGTGTTTTCTTCTTGGCAAAAATACAATGTGCTATGTAGCTCTTGCAGTAGAATCAATTGCGCTCCTTGCGCAGCAAGCTTTCTTATTTGTTCTTCACTTCGATGCCAACTTTTGGCTTTATCGTTGTTTAAAACTTGTTGTTGCACTAATGCAATTTTCAGTTTTCTATTGCTCATAATGCGAGATTCCATGTTGTATTTTTTCTATAATAATAGGCTTTAAAGTGTTTGTAGGTACTTGCATACTTATGCAGTGCAAACTGCCGTATTGTTGTATGGTGATTATTCCAAACTTGTTGACCCAATGTTTATAATTTAGATACCACCAAAGTACAGACTATATATTGGTGGGCAACATAAGGTTAGAAGTTACAACAAACAAATTTACATATTTTCTAATATCAATTTGAACATGAACTTTTCAAACAATAACTGCAGCTTTGTGACACTGATAATCTTTAAGCAATTACAGTTTTTGGGTACTATGTATCTAAAACTGCAATATCAAATCATAAAAGGAAACTTGAACTTGTATTTGTCCAAGGGAATGTGAATAAATCAGGTCAGACAGGAAAGTTCAAAGATCGATTTTTCATTTACAATTATGTAGTCTGGGATATCTCCGGCAACGGAACAACAGAAGGATTAGATAAGAATGGATTACTTTGTATTTTGACCTTTTCTATTATGCTTTTTTTTAAAACAAGTGAGGCAATATTACTTTTAATTTTTGTCAATCTTACTACTAAATGTGCTTGGTTAGAAAACTAATAAAAGTCTTGATTATAATTTTTGTTCGAAGTGAACTTGTCAATCTTTGGGAGAATCCAAGTGAACTTGTATCCATTTGAGTATCTGAATGAGCGCTTTCCTAGTTTTTGAGGATTATTGGTTTGATACGATTACCTCTTGAAAAAAGAATAGACAAACAAATATACATGCATCTGTGGTCATTTTTCTAGAGAAAAAAAAAAAATCTGTATACTTGCAGACAGGGGCTTGAAACATCTGCTATACGGCTCTTTGGTATCACGGGATCACGTCGTTTTGAACAGGTAATGACCAGTACTCACGTGATCACGCCTTTTTGAAAGTGTTTTACTTCTTTTTCAAAAGTTAGGGGTTATATAAGGTGGCTTCTTCTATTTGTGCTTGTAGTAATAATTCATTGAGTGTGGCTACCTGAGATGTCGATGGCTCGGACAATGATAGTGCGGCTACCTTTGCTTTTTTTTGTAATTCTTCCAGTCGATTTTCCAGCATCGTTTGACCTAAGTGCAGCCCACTTTCCAATGCGCGGTCAACTTTGACATCGAACCATGATTCAATACTTTTTTCAAGAAACTGAACTGAAATTGTATAGATAAGAACGCCTGGGAATATAGCCATTAAAGAAAAAATCGAAGCTGCGGCCCAGGTAGGCCAGGCTGGGGCGCAGGTCGATGTGGTAGCGCGTCAGGCGCTTGCCGGAGTCGCCCTGGGTGATGCCATGAATGATGCCGTGGACACCCTTGTCGCTCGGGCCGAAGGCCAGATAGGCGGTCTGGTTGATCAGCTCGTTGAGGTCGAGGTCGGCACGCGGGCTGACCAGCTCGATATCGAAGCGGTAGGGCTTGTTGAGCATTTCCCGGCCAGTGAACGAGAGCACTTGCAGGTCGCTTTCGACGGCGGGGATGGTGAGGGCGAGATTTTTCTTCTGGCAAAAATTACAAAAATCTATATTTTTTTTAGATAGCAGCTTGAAACCTCTACAGCAGAATTTTTGATAGGCTGAATCTGATGTTGTGATTTTCATTAAAATTGTATGACTTCAAGGGGGGTTTTTCCGTTTTTTAGAGGTTCAGTTACAATTGAGCAGGGTCGCTCCTTACTTAGAGTTCGTTACCACGAACTGTTTGATTTGATAAAGCTCATGAAAACACTGTAGTGAAGATTCTATACTAGTCTTAGATGAAATTAATAATGCCGCACGCTGTAACTGGTAATCGACGATACGGGTCATATGTCCAAGTTGTTCGTGCAGGGTTTGTCGGTCGGCGGTTTTATCGGTGAAATCCAGACCACGCAAAATCGCCAGCGGTGTTTTCAAGCTATGTGCAAGGTCAGCGAGGGCATTTCTATAGCGATTGAGTTGGTGTTGGCGTCTGAGTAACAAATGATTGAGGTTTTGTGTGAGCCCCTGTAACTCAAGCGGGTATTTTCCAGCTAGTTGTTCCCGCTTGCCGTTTTCAATATTTTGCAAGTCGACGTTCTCGGTGCGCGCTTCGGCGTCCGAAAGCACACCCTTGGGCGTCGAGACGATGGTGATGCCAAGGCCGTTGCGTACGATCGGAAGTTCCTTCGAACCCGAATAGACGCGGCGGCCCGGCTTGGAGACGCGAGCAACATGCTTGATAGCAGGTTCGCCCTCGAAATATTTCAGTTCGATCCGCAGCTGTGCATGCTTGGCCGAAGCGTCATCGCTGTAGCCACGGATGTAGCCTTCGCGCTGGAGCACTTCGAGGACGTTCGCACGCAGCTTGCTGGTTTACTTGAAAAACTAGTAATTTTTTAGGTTTATCACAAACATCACATATTATCACAAACTACTTCCACTACTAGTAACAACGCTTTCCTTGGAAGCACACAAAGTTTCATATAAACTATAAATCTATATCTCAATATCTAGAAAACAAACTTACAAGGGAGCCACATGCTGATGGCTCAATGCCAAATTTAACTATGTTCACTTTGACACAAATGACATCCTCAAAGATCTTAGATTTAGGGATAAAAGAAAATGGGTTATAAAACGGGGTGACCCTCCCTCCAGATGGTCGAACTTGCCCGGGGGAAGGTTTGGCGAGACCAGGTCCGGCAGTTCTTTCAGGTTGCCTAAGGGGCTGCGCCGGTACATGGAATGCAGGCCGTTCACAGTTTTACCCTGCTCTTCGGCGTGCAGCTTAAACGGCAGCGTGATCGGCTGGTTGCGATGCATTTCAAGGCGTTGTCCCTTCAGGTAGGCCAGGTGCCCCAATGTGGGATCGAACTGCATGGGTACCAGCTTCAACCCGAACGCGCGGGCATACTGCACCCCGGGGTTGGTGTCGAAGTACAAGGGCGGACGCGTCCGTTACTTCACCGAGAACGATCAGAGGATCGAGTCCTTTCCCAAGGCCTTCTACACGACCGATGCGTTCACCGATCACGCGATCCGGTCGATTCGAAAGTTCCACGCCGCGAAGAAACCGTTCTTCCTGCACCTCGCGTACACGGCTCCGCACTACCCTTTGCATGCAAAACCGAAGGACATCGCCAAGTACCGCGGACGCTTCAAGAAGGGCTGGGACGAGATGCGAAAGGCTCGATACGAACGCCAGCTCAAGATGGGGCGACCACTTTCAGAAATCACATGCTCCAGGTTGTGCGTGCCAAGCATGGCAGAAGTGTGCCACATCTGGCTGAAACTGCACCAAGTGTCGCTGAACTGTGAGGCACAAATGGTGTTATGAGATATACGCCAGATGGTGGATAGTGGGTATGTCCTCATGTCTAAACATAAAAAAAGGAGAAAATCCCCATCATAATCCAGATAACTGGAAAGAACTGATGAAAGTGGACTAATTTTTTTTTATGAAATAATATTTATTCCTGGAAGTCTCTCCTTACCTGAAAATTCTAAAAAGGTACCTACGCTTTTGTTAAAACTTTCCGACTTTTTGAGTTACGCGCTTTATGAATCTTCCGCCGCTCAAATAAGCCTGCAAAAAGAACTGGATCTAATCGAAAATTATATCGCGCTGGAAAAAGAGCGTTATGAAGATCGAGTAACAATAGACTGGAATATTCAGGAAGGCTTGGACGTCGACAAAAAAATAGCGCCGCTACTCTTTATGCCCCTGGTTGAGAACGCTTTTAAACATGGCGTCAAGGAAGAAATAAGACGAGCCGTGACACGTTGCAGCACGAGTGGCTGCGTGCGATGTCGGTCGGGCAGGAGGGTGTGCCACGGCACTACGTCCCCGCCTCGAACGACTATGCGCTCGCGGTCGGTCTGGGCCTCGGCTGGGGAATGGTCCCGCTGCTCCAAGAGCGACCGGGCCTGGTTCCGCTGGGCGGGCCGACTCTGCGCGTCGAGCTCTACTGGCAGCAGTGGAACCTGCGCTCGGAACTGCTCGACACCATCGCCGGGGAGGTCGCCGCCGAGGCCCGCCGTGTGCTCGGCGGCACCGGCACAGTTTCATCAAAGTCCCCCTCTTTACACCCTCCAACCAAGTTTCAATACCCCTTTCATCTTTCCTTACGACATCCCCCCCCCCATTTGAAGACGACCCATTCAAAGGTCGAAAAGATGATTTTTGTCATTCAATGCTTTTGCCATTGACCCATGGTTTTGATTCAGGAGGGGGGGGGTTGGTGTGTCAATTACAGAAAGGGTCACTAAATAACTAAGAAGTACATATATGCGTACGTTTTTGTACAGGAGGGTCCATCTTTCCAGAATTGAAAACGTTGGTTTGCTTTTATTTGGCGCCAACATAAAATTTAATCGTGTTTCTGCATATTCCACAATCCGGATTTCTCGCATCCGATCCTAGACTTGTCTAGCTACTTCGTTAGTTAGCTCAAAGTCAAAAGTTTAGCTATAACGGTAGGAAGGAGCTCCTATATGAGGAGGAACTGAGGGAAATGAAAGCGAAATAGGGACGTATCTGATTCTAGCCAGCTTTGGATCTTTGCACGGAACCTGCCTTTGTTCGGATCCGCACGGGAATTCTTTGGAAAGGCTGCCCGTTTGCTTTGCCAAAGTTCAATAACAAAATTTGTATTTAAAGAGTATTTTACACAAGTTTCCCAAACATTAAATTATATAAAAACAAGCTTCGATGTTATAAATGCTTACCACAAAAACCTAGATTTGAAATTACACGGGCTCAGCCTCGGGATGAAGAAAAATAAGCTACTGAGTATTTTCGGTTATTCAAAATCAGCGGCGTTTCAATGTTTTCCCCTGAAAGTCGTTTGGGCCTTTGAGTGATTTGAAAAAAAAGAGCAGGTTCTTTTTTCAACTGAAAGCCGCGATGAAGCGGTTGGCGAGGATCGGGATGTCGGAGGTGCGGCTGCGCAGCGAGGGCAGCTCGATGCGGATCACGTCGAGGCGGTAGAGCAGGTCCTCGCGGAAGTTGCGCTGCTCGGCCATCTCCTCGATGTCTCGGTGTGTCGCGGCGACGACGCGCACGTCGATCTTGTGTGACTTGCTCTCGCCGACCGGCCGAATCTCGCTCTCTTGCAGCACACACAGCAACTTAACTTGGAACGGCAGCACCATCTCACCGATCTCGTCGAGCAGGATGGTGGATGTCGGTGGCGGTGCAACAACTGAATCAGTTTATGAGGCATTGACATTAATTAGCAAAATTGACAGAGTAAAGGGAATTTTAGTAAACCTCTATGGAGGAATTGTAAAGACAACAGTAGTTGCAGAGGCATTCCTAAAAGCATACGAGAACAACTTGATTGACTTACCGGTCTTTTCAAGACTTAAAGGAACAGAGTCAGACAAAGCAAAAGAGATGTTGCAAGGATCTAGAACCAAAATATTTGATTCTGTAGAAGAAGCAATTAATGCAGCTGTAATCTGACCAAAAATTAGATCTTTTAATTGGAACTGGGCTTTGATCTATAAAACTTGCAAATTCATATAGCCAGGATTCCTCTACCCTTCCCCGATATAGTAAAGTATATGGATTGCAATTGAACCATAGTATAGTGAGGTATATGATTTTTATTTTCTTAAGTCCTTCGAACTAGCCTAACTTTGTATTCCATCTTGTTATACAAAAAAAAAGGATTCGGGAAAAGAATGGGGCAATAGTTTTGGGTGTGGATGGGGTAATTTCTTTGCAGATTTTTTTTTAGGGGGCAGCTTGGCGGGATCGCGCTCGGCGGTGATCTTGACCAGCTTGCCTTCGACCGAGAGGCCGCCGTCCACCACCTCGACGGTACCGGGGAAGCGACCGTGGACCGAGTCGTACTTCAGCAGATGAGCCAGCGTCTCCGGCGACGTGATGTCGTTGACGGCGATCACTTCCACGTCCGGATGCGAGGCCTGGATGATCCGGAACACGTTGCGACCGATGCGGCCGAATCCGTTGATGGCGATGCGCATGCCCATGGCTGATGAAGTCTCCTGAAGCCGGTTCTCGAGCTCGTCCTCGCCAGCCCCGGAGGGACGTTCGACGGGCTGTCGGCTTCCCTCGTCTTCCAGGTGCACACGACCGGCCTTCCCCCGCTGGACTTCGCCGACGGCATCCACCTGGACCCGACGGCGACGCCGGGACCGGTGGGACTCCTCGTCGACGTGCCGCTGCCGGCGCAGGGGCTCGTCGCGAGTGGAAACGTCCCGCCGGTGTTCGCCGGGATCAGCGCGCTCGTTCAGGGCTTCGTCGTGACGCCGTCCGCGAGCAACGGTCAGTACGCCTATCAAAGCAAGAATATTGATAATCGAGTAAATTGAATCAATCAAATAATTTATTACGTTAAATCAAGTACGAAATTACTAACACGAAAAGTTAACCTCTTAAAAGCTTAGCTTGTGTGGGTTATAGTAAAATAAGACTAAAACACACAAAAAGAGATAATGTATAAATTATGTAAAAAACATTTAAAAGGTGAGGAAAATTGTTAAAACCATAAGGTTCTGACATGGGGATAGGCTGCTGGGCCCAAAAAACTCCGTCTACCTGATTGAAACCAAACAATCACCACATAGTCGGTCTTCTTGGAAACCGAACCGGCGACCTTGGCGCCCAGGGCCTCGGCGCGGGCCTTGGCTTCGCTGCGGGTCATGGTAACCAGCGTGCCGGTGAAGACCACGGTCTTGCCGGCGACCGGTGAGTCGCCGACGGCCGCGGGCTCGAGCGGCTCGATGGTGAGCTGGTCGGCCAGGTCGTCGAGCAGCTCCGCGTTGTGCGGCTCGGCGAAGAAGGCCAGCAGGTCTTCGGCGACCAGGGGGCCGATGCCGTCGATGTTAATCAGGTCCTTTTTTCCCACGTTTTTAGATTTTGATTACTTCTGACAATGTAGCAATGGTCTTTGCCTTAGATGCCTGTATTGGTGTTGTCACAATTGATGGTGTAAATTTAGGTTTTTTGGGCCCTCCAACAGACATTACATTATATCAATAAGTGATGCATGGGAAACTCAACAATCTTATTTATGCTATGCATTGCATCACACAAAAAATGCTTATGCCATAAGAAATGCTTATGTGATGTATTAAAATGGTATATGATGCATTTACAAAATCTAAAATTAAGGCTCTATACCCTTCGAAATAGAAACCACACGCGAATTCTGCGAACGAACACAGTCAGGTCGGATTTTAATCCTCCTGTCACATGTCCTAAAGCATAGAATATACTCCCGGATGAAATACGAGGCAGTCACTCGTTCGGTACTTACAAAATACAACTCAAGAAATTTCTTACATTAAAATATAAAATGGATATTCAATGTATAAACTAGATGCAGAATCCATTTTGCTAGATAACCATTTTGCAGCTAGATAACTTAGATAACTAGTAGACATGCATCTGACTTTTTATTTAGTTGCAAGAATGGGGATCGACCCGGAAAAAGGGTGGGAACCACATTATGAAGTGCTACCAGGTAAAGAAAAAGTTGTTCAAGAGCTGACTAAGCTAGCGCAAGATGCTGATCATATCTATCTCGCAACCGATTTGGATAGAGAGGGAGAAGCAATTGCATGGCACCTTGAAGAGATCATCGGCGGCGATGCATCCAAGTATAAACGTGTAGTCTTTAACGAGATAACCAAAAATGCGATCACCCAAGCGTTTGAGGCACCTGGCCAGTTAAATACTCGAATTAAAATGTATCAACAATGGGTTGATATTTAGAAGGTAGTAACTATGATGAGCAGACACGTAAATATGGGCGGGGAATTACTCTTTGAATTATTTCTTGCTTAGTTTTTTTTTATGTATTCCATATAATTTGTCGTTTTAGTGTTTTGAATGTTTATGATGCCCGAAAAAATACTTGTTTATGAATCCTGAATACCCATAATCCTCCCGCTCCGCTACTGGCAATATCTACGTGTGATAAATGTTTACACGAAATGAGATCTGACTTTGTCTTTTTGGAAAAATATTGCAAATTTACCCTTAAAACCACACTCCTTGTGATTTCAGTACACCAAAACGCTTTGATACTCCCCCAGAAAAATTTAGCAAATTTAGGCATAAAATTACGCTTTTTGTAATTTCAGCGTTCCAAAATACTTAAATATCTACCAAAATAGTTGTTTTGACTCTTTCCACGTCCACTTATGGTCCTTAATCATTTTTTTTTTCTATATTATCAATGCAATCGGGTAACAGAAATTCTTACAAAGGGTGTTTTCATTGCATGAGTCAAGTTGCGTCCTTTTTCATGTCCTTCTTGTCTATCAAGGCATCAACTTCCTTCTTGAACTCAATGAGCTGTTTTGCCATGATCGTATTTAAAACGGTCATTGGGTTAGCACAATTGGCTTTAGAACCTACTGCTCTAAATTCAAATTTATTACCTGTGAATGCAAAAGGAGATGTACGGTTTCTATCTGTATTATCTAATAGAATTTCAGGAATTTTCCCAACTACATTTAACTTGAGGTCTGTTTTTTCTTCAGGTGACAATTTCCCTTTTGTAACACCTTCCAACTCCAATAGGTTTTAAGTTTATTTATTATTTCCTTTAAAATTAATGAGAGGTCAGTAGCAGCAATGCGGGTTGGGCATTTAGCAGCTCCAGCAATAAACCGTGGTTTAGGGGGATTCTTATGAAATTTTACAGTCCAATATAGGAAAGGGAACTTTTTATCATTATCATCAATTCTAATATTAATTTTTTTTTAAAGTATTTCTTCAGTCTTTTCAATTAAATTTTCATCCTCTAAATTCACCTTTTCGTAAACATTAGTCGTGCGTAACTCCCTTGTTAAGACGTTGCGATAACCCCAAACGTGTCCAATGGAATTCACACTCCAGGTAATGTGCCAGACCAGCACCGTTCGGACGAGCACACCCCAGACCAGCACACTTAAACCAAACTGAACCCCTGCCATGAAGCTGCCTCCGGGCATCAACCAACCCGCGAAGAAACCAGCAAGGTAAAACAGCACGGCATGAATTCCGTAAACCCACAGCCAGAGAAAGTTTCTTTCCAGCTTCATATAAAATCGGTCCCGAAAGACATCTTTCGCATATCGGTCATAAGCCGCTGCGTTCTTTACCTTTAGAAGGGACTTCATCTCTGCCTGAATCATTAATTAACTTATCAACTGGCTTCTGTCTCTCTAAGTTATTCTCTTCCTCAGCTTTTTCATGATTAAACCTAACCTTGCCCTTTTTGGCTTTAGCAGTGGGCTCGTTCAGCATTTTTTTATCTTCTTTATCACTTTCTGGCCAATCATCCATCTGCTTTTTACCTTTTTTGGGTCCCATTGTCTGAAACACACAAGAAATTCTTGAACAAATTAAAAAAGAAACTATTCATTTAAAAAGGGGGTTTTCATCACTTTAAGCGTTTTAACTCTTAATTCTTCAGAGTTGGCTTTAGGCCTCTGGAATGTTCAAGAGATACTCAAAGTTAAAATTAAAACACACTAAATATTTTGCCTTGATTCTGTGACGTTACAATATGTTTCAATAGCGGTAAGTGGAAATAACGACCTTTACTTAAGAACGTCCGATGTTTCTCTTCCTTTTTGTTGTTTTCTTGTTGCCATAGCGATATTGTTTGATCACATTTTCATGGTTTGGTGTAAACCAGTCAGCGATTGTATATGTCATTAGAGCTTATGAAATTATACCCTCAAATCTATTGTGAGATTTCTGCTGTGAGTATGTTTGCCCCAAAAAAGGTTTGGGAACCAAAAGTAAAGAAGTTATTTGAAGCAGGACTTGGAGACAGATTAATGTTTGCATCTGACTATTTTGGAACGGTGAGAAAGAACATTGAAATAATCTATGATTTGGAATGGTTAACTGAAAAACAAAAAAGAGACATTTATTATAATAACGCAGCGAAATTTTTCCTTGTTGTACGCAGTTTTTATTCTACCATTTTTTTTATCAGTGGGCTGAGGGCGTCATCTTCCGCAAGCGCTTCAACTTTTTCTGCAACCCAGGCTTTGGGGGTTGGGTTTTGATCATCCTTTAATTTTTCTATTTCGGTATTGGCAGCTTGCGCATGGTCGCGTAGTTCATTGTTTTGTTTGGTGACGCTACGTACACGTAACGCTAGCGCCGTGCTAACGCCCACTGTGATAAGGAACATTTGTAAGAGGGCGACAATGGTCCAGTCCATTGGGAGCTCTGTCAGGGGCTATGTCTATTGAGTATAGGTGTTGGTCCTATCATCCCTTTTTGGTTATTTTAATAAATAGAAAAAAGAGGATGAAAAAGGTCAAAATACCAATCTGCATCTAACAGTTTCTGCAAATCCATTTTCGGTAATATTGCGGAAGAAAACGTCTTAAGCAGCATTTTCTGTCAATCTGCCAAAACGGAATTTCCATTTCAAAAGAAATTGGCATTTTTCGGTTCTGTTTTCAAGAAAAATCCCAAATGGAGATTGTTTCTTCCACTGTACATAATTCAAAATGCAAAAGATGATCAAACATGAATGAGATTTAACTGGATCAAAATCCAGCAAAGTACCTCCCTGATCAAAATGTTGCATAAAAATATGGCCAATCGCATAGGTGGAAGCGGCGCCGCCCAAAGAGGTCGCTACGACGCCCGCCGCCGTTCCAATGCCCGGGATTGCTTTGATCGCCCCGACCGTCCCGAGACTTCCAATGAGAGATCCTATAAAAGATTTAACCTGATGACGTCTAAAAGGTATTTTATACAATTTGGCAATATCTCTGATCATTAAAACCTGAACGCCTAAAATTCCGGCGGCGTCGACGACGATCCACGGCCATGGGCGGAGCACGAACATGGCGAAGTTGTACCAGAGCATCGCCAGCAGGGAGTGTTTTTCGTCTTTGCAGGAGAAGAGGCGTTGGGCGAGGAAGCCGCCGCCCTCGCCGCCGGCCCACCATTGCAGGCCGAGGAAGACGATCAGGGCCCAGATGGCGGTGAGCCCGCCGTTCTTGATATCGAATGGCGGTAGGAAGCCTGTGATCTTGGAGGGCGCGACGACGGTGTCGTTGCGCCATGCGGACATCATCTCGCTTTTGTGTTCTAACGTTGGCAACGCCACTCATCTTTCCGTGATATTCTTGAGGCAGGTTAGAGGGGCACCGTCATGCTCTAGACAGTGGTACGAAAACTATTAAAAGGCTGTACCCTTTTTTCGTTAGTTATCTATTTTGTACAACCTACGCCCCCTCCCCTTCCATCGCATTTTACATTTTGAACTATGGGTATTTCAAATAAAAATTAAATTGCTTCTTATTTTTATTATAGGTGAAGAGAGTATATATATATGCTCAAATAAAAAAAAAAATCAACTACAAAAACACCGCAGCAGCGCGGCGGGCACCCCAAGCTCGGGCTGGCTGGAAGGCGCGGGCTGGCCGTAGCTGCTCTGCATCAGCGCGAAGATCTCGCTGGAGTCCCGGTCGAGCAGCGTCGCCAGCACATAGACCGAGGATTCATAGTCGGCGATGAACGCGGGCAGGTCCGCCTTGGCGCTGGCGACCTGAAGCCGGGTGCGCTCCACGTCCAGCGCCAGCACCGCCTGCGCCTCCTGCAGCTCCATCACCGTGCCGAGGATCTGCTCGCGCAGGCTGATGGTCTTGCGACCTGAACAATTGTTAAGGGTCATGAAACTATTGTTAATAGATGCATTTTGACTTTTTGAACATCTTTTCTCTCCTGCAAAACTACCGCAAACTCACCGTTATGGAGTTATTATATATTTGCACATTAGGGGGGAGGGTAAAGCATAGCATATATTAAATACAGCAATGGTTAGTTTACGTATTTAATATATGCTATGCTTTACCCCCCCCCCCCCCCCCCCCGCCCCCCCCCCCCCCCCCCCCCGCCCCCCCCCTCCTCCCCTCCCCCCACCACCCACCTCGGCTTCGATGAGCACCAGTTGATCGCTTAAGCCCCCGGAATCGGTCACGGTCAGTGAAAAGATCAGTTGATCACCTGGTTGAGCACCAGTAATATCGACCGTCGCCACGGAGGCTGCCGCGGGATCGGGAACGATGTCGAAAACCACCGTATCGTTGGTGGAACTCGCCGCAAAATCAAAAGTCAACTGATCAATACTGTCTTCCATATCCGTGGTGGAACTGGCATCCAGGATGAGTGAAATCATAGGCGCAGCCACAATATCCCCGGTTGGAAGCCTGGTAAGTTACGTATATTTTTACTAATAAAAACATTCATAAAAAATTAATAGATCTAGCTGCCTTTTTAAGTAACCAAATAATTGGAGGGTAATTAGGCCTTCTCCCCCGCTCTTTTTTCTCAAAATCGGCCGATCAAAACTATGAGAAAGACATTTAGCCAAAAAAATAAGTTAGTATGCAAATTTTGTTTTAATTATTCATATGCAGAGAGCCAAAATCAAAACGTGTATTTATCAAAAACGTTCAGAAATTAAATTAAAAAAAAAATTTTAAACTGAGAGTTATAGAGGCACGAGTGTGCCTCCTTGACGTCACTTTCTATTCGTTTTTGAATAAAAAATCTTTTTTTTTTACAGTTATACGTACTAGGAATGATATGTGATGGGAACTTGTATGATAGGAATAACAACTAACAAGAATGTAAGTAATTACCAGAGGTGCAAACAATCAAAGCCTGAAGGAGATTAGTGGTTACACCCAGAGAGCGGAGTTGAATACCTAAAAATTGAAGTAATGGTATGAACAAGGTTTGATATGAACGTGGGTTGAATTAAGCAAAGTGGATAGAGGGTGGAATAACCACAAAAAGTAAAATAAAGCCCACCTAATGCACGTCTGTTATAATTTCCTCACTTAGAAAAAATCTTATATTAATAATAACAATTTATCTTTAACCCATTTTGGTGAAGTAATGAATTATAAAAAAGAAAAGAGACCAAAAATAAAACAAATACAATTAACTAGAATAAAACCATGGGATTAGACCATGAAATGGCTAAAAGATTGAAATGGGAGATTTGGACAATACCTCTGACAAATGGCTGATTTGATTTTTCAGTACAAGGAAATGTTTATTCTGTCGATTATTGCTGTTGTCAATGCTCAAATAAGACTGATAAATATAGTGTAGCACGGAGGCCCTCCAAATACGAAAATCTGTCATTTCCAAAGTGAAATTTTGTGCAGCCTTGCAGTTTTTTATTTTATTCTATCGACGTATCTATAGATATATATTCTATCGATGTATCGCTTTTGCTGTTGATACTCAAATGAGACTGATAAATATAGTGTAGGATGGAAGCCCTCCAAATATAAGAATTTGTCATTTCGAAAGTGAAATTTTGACAAACTGTTTGATTCCAGAACACACGTTATATTATTAGGGGCGCTAGTAGTTCTGGATATTTTTTAAGAGTCATGTTAAACCACCTTAGACCCTTATTCTTTTACACTGAGCATGAGCAGAGCCTTTCCTAGGGTTGGTGGCGCCCGGGGAAAAACTGATTGCAGCGCCCCTTACGGACTCAAACATAAGCGAAAAAGACGAATCAAAGTGACATACTGAAAGAGAATGGACAATTCCCCCTCCGCGGAACCACCCCAACCCACCACCCCCGGCACCTGCATGCTAGTAAATCCTGCGCAACCTTCATGGAAATTTTCTTCCCCCATGACAAATTCCTTGATGGAAAGTTCCCCCAGCATACTCAACCCCTCTTCTCCCAACCGAAAAATCCTCCCGAAAACGCCTGTACACTTTCCAATAACTATTACTATATGTAAGCACTGGTCAAAGTTTGTAACTTGTAGCCCTTTCCCACTTGGACTGTGGGGGAGTAAGTGGTCCCCAAAGACATTGGGGAGTATTGGAAAGTATGCTTTAATGGAGAGTATAATAATTCATTCTGGTCGCTTTGGGCAAGGCTTTGCCAAGGTCTGTGCCATGGCTTGCCGTCGGTGTCTCGCCGCCAAATTCAGCCAGCCATGCCTCTGGTGTGTCAATCAGGTGCTCGCCAAGACCCTCGGCAATCAGCGGGCTGGGCAGGGTCTGCAGCTGGTTGAGAGATTGGTAATCAATCGCGTCCATCACCATTTTAATGGTGTCCTCAGAGGCATGTGCCCGAAGCTTCAGCACCACACCGCCGCCTAAGGAGGCAAACATGTAGCGCATTTTTTCATCCCGGCCGGCCTATCGTTTGTCCGGAAGCAGTGATTTATATGGAGTGAGCGGTCGTCAACCGTATGCCAGCATAAATTTTGTGACGGCGCATGATGGCTTTACCCTGCATGACCTCGTCTCCTATAACCATAAACACAATGAGGCCAACGGTGAAGAAAACCGTGATGGTTCCGATGAGAACCTGAGTTGGAACTGCGGGGTTGAAGGTCCTACCGATGATCCGGTTATCCAGGAGTTGCGCGAGCGCCAAAAACGGAATTTTCTTGCGACTCTGCTTCTCTCACAAGGGGACGCGGCCAGCGCCACACAGCGCGATACTCTCCCACAGATCGCAGCACAACAGCATCAGCAGATGATGCTCGTCGATGCTGACGATGGCGACATTCCAGACACATCGTCGACGCCGCCAGGAAGAAGGACGGATGCCGCGGCTGCAGCCGCCGATCCGGGTCAGTTCGCGTCGCAGCTGGAGGTGACTCGCCTCGGGGTCAAGATCTCGCAGGCTTTGACCCGAATCTCCCAGCTCGAGTACTCGTTCAATGCGGCGTCAGCTGTGTCAGCGGCGGCAGTGCCCTTTTTAAGAGTCAAAATGATCAGAGTGCAGCTACCCCCACTCCTTACAAAAACACACCCACAAGCATGTCGTATTTTTTCGACATACCTCCAATAGATAATTTGAGACAGTCCTTTTATTTAAAATAGAAAAGCATCATATAACAAGGCCTTTGACGTCCAGACCTCCACGACCAGAGCCTGAGGGGGAGGGAAAGGGCTCTAAGCTATTCTCCTATGACATTTAAGGTTCTTAAGGAAGTGATGGCTGTAAAAACATTAGAAGTGGCTGGGTTGGGGCACATAAGGTTTTTATGCACGTGATGGTCACATTAACTTCGCATTAAGCTCATTTGATGGGAAATTGAAAGATCTCTTTTAGCATTTAAAGGGTCATAAGTGATCCGAGGGCATCAGCCCCACCCCCATGCCCTCTTTTTCTAAAATACTTCCGATAGAAATTTTATGATTGTAATTTTTTTCAAAATAGTCCAAAGATCATATAACGATACTTCCGGGTTGACACTTACCCCAAAGCTCAGGAGCCAGGGTTTTAAGCTGTGTCCCAGGGGCATGTCAATGATAGTATTTTCTCGGGTGTTAGTTTTTGTGTATGTGCGCGATTTTACCTTGCAAAGACCGTGAAAACATTAAAAACAAGTAATTTTTGGTCCAATATAACATGATTCAGGCTAGTCAATAGGTGTGATAATTCACGTAAATATAGGGGAGGGGAGACAAAACTTATTTTCAAAATTTAGGGAAAATTTTCTTCTTTTTTTTCGATTTCTCCCCAATAAAAAAAAAAAATGTTTCTAAATGAAAATACGAAACAATCGCGCCTTTCAATAGAAAACACCCGCCGACTCTTCCTCCGCTCCCTCGTCGGGCACGTCCTCTTCCTGCGGCGGCGTCGGGTCAGCCTCGACGTCCTGCGCGTACGCGGGCGCGGCGACGAGCAGCAGACCGAAGGCGAGGATGGCGCCGGCGACGGTGGCGATCAGGGGAAGGCGGGCGGTCGGTTTCATGCGGCGTTTCCAAATTCGAAAGGGCGTCATCGTAGCCCGCGAGGCATCAGTCTTGCCTGGAAAGCGGGGCCCTAAAAACAGTTCTTGGGGCTATTCCAAACGCATTGTGTACCAAGATACAAAAATTAGACTTTTCATAATTTGGAGGGTATTCGCCCATTCCCTTTCCTTGTAATCAAAACAACTAGCTCACGGGAGTTAAGTTGAGTATTGACGATGACATAATATGATAAAATTTCTTTATTTTGAATAAAAACTTGGATTTAGGGAAGATAAAGGGAAGAGAAGATGAAAAATATTTGATAATGCACATTACAGAGGAAATAAGAGCCCAAAAAGGAGGGGAGAGATTTAGTCCAACTTTTAACTTGCCCTTCCTTTTCGGAATTTTCATCATGAAGGGACGGGGATGACCCCTATCCATAGTAATGTCTCCCCTAGTAAAGCTTCAAAATATTTGCTAACGTCTTTACACTGTCCTCCTTTTCTTTTGATTCGTCTTTGTCAGTCAGTTTCCTTTTTCCTCGCCGCTATTCTTTCAGTGCATTTCTAATTTTTACTTCCGTTGTATACGCTAAAAAGTAAAGTCAATATTATCGTCTTTCATAGGGTCCATTAGCATGAAAATTTATCATCAGTTAAACCCTAATTATCAAAGAATATAGCGCAGAGTCAAATGAAGGTCACCAGGAGAGGCGGAGTAATGTGGGTATAGGCGTCCAGCAAATCTCGATAGGCGCCGAACCCTGGACTGCGTTCATGGGCAAAGACCCGAACATGGACATCCTGGTTGAGTTGACCCAGGACCTGAAAAGTTTGGGGTGCGAGAGAAAAGCGTTGCGTTTCGGATAAATCCCATCGTCCTCCGTGGCGGATAACTAGGAAATTGACGATGATCAAAATCCCGATCATCAAGAAGATCGCCAGGAGGCTATTAAACCCGAGTTTGGTGGATCTGAAGATTCCAACGAGACCGCACATTTTCTGCCGCCTATCCCCGTTACCATGCAATTGTTTCGTAGATCCCAAATTAAATACGCTACCTGCAAGTTCATGAACCTGTTTTTCAAGTTCCATAATTCTCATTGCAAATTTCTGGCTAAGTTGACGCAGCACACTAGCATCCACGTCGACACCGTTTTGCTCTACATCGGAAAGGGCGGTGGCCAAAGGCACCTCGATATCATTTAACACAGAAATCAAGCTTGGTTCTGCTTCTAGTTTTCCAATCAGATGTCTGACGATGACCTCGTCATACTGCGGCTGCTCAATGCCGACTCCCATGGCGCGCAGGGCACCAAGGGTTGCCAGGCAGTCTTCGCCCGGAAGGAATCCGCTGATGCGGCTATCCCCCGTCGCGACCGCACTCAACATCAGCGCACGATGAGAAATTGATTTGTCGCCGGGTACAGTAACCGACCCACTTTGCAGGGCCGTCGGTTCGATCGTGAAACTCATGTGGAAATTCGACTAGCGGATGGCTTTCGGGTAAGCGCCAATGACACGAAACAGCGAGCTAAAACTGAGGATTTAAGGTGTTTGATAACTCAGGCATTTCTCAATTAAACTTAAGAGTGAAAATTTGGTTGACACATCCTCTACCCTTCCTAAAACCGCACTCGTCCTCTCTAACAACTTTGTCTAAAGCATCTCTCAGTCCATAAGTATGATGCTACTAAGTAATTTGCTACCTACAGAGACCAGGCTAATACCTCGATAATTACCACACTCACTCTTTTCACCTTTCTTATACAGTGATTTAATTAGGTTTTTACTAAAATCGCCAGGGACTTCCCTTTGTATACCAGTTTGATAGTCATTTCTATCATTTGGTCCAACAAGTTAGGTTGGCCCATGTCCAAAACTAAAACAATTTATTAACACTACATCGAAAGGCAGTAAATTATTAGCCTATTTAAATGTAAAGGTGTTTCAAATTATTCAAATAATAATCGATACGACAATATTTTTACCCACCTCGATGTCTCACGGTCTTTTGAATTCAGAATTTAGATTGTTTCTGTACAGTCATTAGAAATGACCGCACTGTTTTAGAAGGGGGGAGGGCGAAAACGAAGGTGATGGGGTACTTGGCCTGAAAGTCCAAATCTGAATTAGCAAGTCTTCCCTTGCAGACCAACAATCCATTCTCTTTTGCTATGCCTAGCTGTCTTGACAACTTTACAAAGTCTGCTCTCCCTTCTAAAGTCTTCTGTACATCCTCTATCCATACTCTCTCAGCTTCTTCAATTTCTTCAACCTTAAGTCTTTCTTTGTCTAGTTTTCTTTTTGCCTTCTTCTCCTTCAAGTTCTTAATAAATCTCATGACATAAGCTGTTACTCTCAGTACCTTCACTAAGCTTTCCTCATAGAGACGTCCACAAGTATTCATGGACCTCCCCTTGTGATGTAGTTAGAAACCATATTGACCACTGTCCAGTCAGCCGGAAGTTCCGCTTTACTATACAAGACGTGAGAGCATATAGAGGTGCCGACCTTCGTTCAGACCACAACCTACTAGTAACCGAATTCTCCTGAAGCTGAAGAGGAATGAGAAAAAGATACCCAATTCAGAACCCCGATTTGATTCTCCGACAAGCTCCTAGACCAAATGACCATATGTGAATTTGTTACCGAACCTACATGCTAAATCTGTTTGCTCTTCCGCATTCCAGTGCAGCTGCAGAATGTCAATTTTCAGTTCTATCAAATATAAAAACAAAACTCAGGAACAGTCTACTTCTTGACAAGATAGACTTCCTGATGCATGCAAACCAGCTGGTCTCTCATACCTCAGGAACCATGCACAACTAGGAAATTCCTTCTGATATGTGGAAGAATTTTATGGCTTGGTACAAGGAGAAAGAAGAAGAGACCAATGAGCCCTAGATATAGCCAGGGTCAAATATACTTGAAGTTCTGGTGTAAAACCGCATACTATCACAATATATAAGGTATAATAGCGGACCCAAACAAAGCTGGTTTCATATTCAATCAGGAGTTAAACAGGGTTAAGTTCTATTCCCATTTATATGGACTTTGTCATAAGGAGCACAGGAAAAGCAATGGGAGAACACGGAATAAAAAATGGAGGAGTAAAAATCTCCTAAGCATACACTATGTTGATGATTTCAGCATCTTAGATGAGGATATTAGCAAAATGAATAAAATATCAAAGGTTTTGCAAGTTCAGGGTACAAGAATAAAGAGAATCAATTTTGACAAAACAAAATAGATTTTCTCGCACAATCTTGATAAATGCTAATAAAATCATATAGGTTATAATCATATATGATGTCATAAGTGAATGATCCTATATTTTCAAAGAAAAAAAATCAATTTTTTTAATTTTAGTTTCTAGTTCAGAAATGCTGAAGTTAATATGCAAACAGCAAAAATATTTATTGTGTTTAACCAATAATAATAATTTTTACATTCAATCTAGAACAATACCTGACAATTCTAAAATACATATAAAATACGATACAGACAACTTATTTTTATATAGATAGATATGTCTTATATGTCCCTAGTGCATAACTTACAACCCTTACCCTGGGGGTTTTGTCATCCTGAAAGACAGATTTTCCAGACCTTTCAATTACGTTGAACGTAATCACAAATTTGGATTTGACGTGCTTGAAGAAATGGTGGAAATGGGAGAGGGTTTAGGTACCCTCCAACCACATTTAACTATTAAAAAGAGCACTAGCCCTTTCAATTTCCAATCGAATGAGCTCTTTTTTAAGTTTCTACGACAACAAATCACGAACTGTTTGATACGAGGCTCAGGGTTTGATCCCAGCTCCCCCACGGCAAACACGAGTAGCATTGTAGTCAAGTTCCACAGCTAAACAGTGATTGAACGAAAGCTCTTAAAATAAAAAGCTTTTCAACAGCCCAGTTCAAAAATTACAACGCAGCCGATAACACGTCATAAGAACAATCTGGCACAAAATAGCAGATACATCTGACACAAAAAGCAAACAGTGTGAAAACGAAACACCCAATTGTGCAGCAAGCAGATAATACGAATAATCATAGATACGGAACAAATTTTACGGTCATCAAAACCCTGAGGGTGAGGATCCCGACCAACGGGCCGCTCAAATGGGCCTTCCGACAAAAGTCAGTCACGGTGAATATGAGGTGGAACTCGGGATCGGTGAGAACCTTTTACGGCGCACGCTTTACTCAGGGACAAGAACTGAAACCAAAGACGGCGTTCAAAAGGTCTGGCGAATCTGGCTTACGCCGGAAGTGCTCGCCGAAAAGATGATTGAAGAGCTACTGGGTGGACCCGGTCAGCAAAATTTAAGAACCGATGCGAAACACCCATATGGCCTTCTCCCAATTATATTTTTGGGGGGTGGGGAAATAAACCACTGTATGCGAAACATTGAAGGCTCGAATGGGCCATACAAAGTCTGATGAAGCAAATAATTAAAACATATGAAGCGATCAAACAAAACAATTCTCTAGAATAACTGTATATTTTATATGGATTGCATATATCAGTTGGGGTAATCCCCGTGGGAAGGGCTGCAAGTTACAAACTTCGACCTGTGTTTACATGTAGTAATGGTTATTGGGAAATATATTTTCAGGGGGAGAGCCTTATCTTCCACAGGGGGTATTTTCTGGGGGGGATATTTTTCGCTTGGGGCTATTTTCCAGGGGGGTATTATTCTTACTTATAAACCTCTGTTTTTGTTTGACAGGTTTTAATCTTTACCAGCTAGTCAGCTGGATCTTGCTTTTAAACTACAGTTGTTTGGTTCTTTCCCTTTAATCTTTTATGGAAACCATTCATTTTCAGGTATTTAATGGGTGCTGGGGTTGGCTCAGCTATATTGAAAGAGGGAAATCCTTTAGCAGTTCATTTTGTAACTGCCTGGATAGTGATTCGACATGGGTCGACACTTAAAGGCAGCAAACTTCTGAGATCGAAAGCTCTGCAGCTCAGGCTGCGGAGCTTTTTTATGCTCGGCTTAGCATCTAATAAGCTTCTGAGAACTGGAGACATACGGACTCGTTTTGTTAACTCCATCTCAATAAGGAATCGTTTCGTCTTCAATTCGGGAATATTGTGAAATTCCTGTCAACCAAACTCAATCGAGCGGCGTTTAATACGCGAAACCGGACGAGAAAGCTTCCTTTACATGAAGCCACATACGATGGAAAAAAAGGTATTAGTAAGCAAAAAAAGGTCGATTATTTCATATCATTTACAGGAATTATATTAACAGAGACTTAAATTGAGAAAATTGCAGGTTTTATTCGTCCTTCTTTGGATTTTTCTTATCAAAGGCTATTGATCCTTCAGCAAGTCAACTCGCAATCTTTATTATTATTATTATTTTTTTTCGAAGGTGAATTTTTCGCCAGTGATGTTTATATTGCTTATAGATTTATGAAAATGGTATAATTTAATGGTGATAAATTTATAATGTACTTAAAGCTCCATTTCAAACACTTAAAGCTCTCAATTTCAATTTCAAAGTGTCGGTCTTCACCATATTGTCCTGAGATAAAACAAACAAACAAAAAACACGCATCAGTGACCTTTCTTCCGACAAAAAATGGAAAATTCCACATTTTTTTAAATAATAGCTTTAAACCCATACGATAGGGCTCTCTAGTATGCTGAGTCTGGTGGCGTGACTTTCACTAAGATCACTTGATATTTTGAGTTTTTCTCCTTTTCTAAAATTGGGTAAATTTTCTCAGGTTCGTTGCAAACACGCTTTGTCCCAGCCGGTTGACGGCGACTTTTTCGAACTTTTCTGGATTCGCCTTGAAGATGTGAGTTTGGCCGTCTTCGTTGGTCGCGTAAATCAAGTCTCCGACCATCACCGGCGAACTGCTGAACGTGCCACCCAGACGAGATTTCCAAACCTGTTGGCCATCGCGACAGCGAAAACATGTTGCGATCCCGGCATCCAACACCAGGAACAGGTATCCGTTTTGCTGAAGCATCGAAGGGACGTAGGCTCGTGTGTTGCTTTCCCAAACTGTGTCTGTACATAGTCAATGATCTGTACAATCTGTACAATTAGTCTCTAGGTTGTGGTAAAATGTACTTATATTAATAAATTGAACGGGAAAATGCCAGAAAGAAGGGGAGGGGGAAAGGGGCTCTTGTGATTTTTCATAGTCCTATGCAGCTATCATTGCCTTTTCCTCTTTGACTTTAAGAGAAATCAAGTAGGGGTTTCGGAAGATTATAAACTACAATTGACAAGAATCTTCATATAGGTCAACAAGCAAGATCGAATTCATTTGCTCATTTAGTATTTCTGGTCACATAGTCGTCTTATGTCTTCACTGATTCAAGGTTTTTCGTCTTCAGTCTTTCTATCAAGTATGTCATTTGCAGTTTCCATTATTGCGGAAGTATCATGTTCGGATAAGCGATTAATCTCCCGTCAGATAATTATGAGTGAAGGCATGGTAGAAATTACTTTTTTTTATATTTCTAAGAAATTAGTTTAATTTTTAATATTTTATAATTTAACTTTTAAATTCCATTAAGTTTAATTTTCAAATATTTTTTTAAGAAATGTGTTTAATGCTCAAATGTTGGAACCAATTAACGAGAAAACAAAATCTGGATGGCCTCAACATTGAGAGATATCCCCAAAAACTTAACTTGTGAAGAACAGATTATAAACTACATAAAGAGTGAAAGTTATATTTGGACAACCAATACCAAAGAAAATGACTCGATTACCCCAAACAAAGGTACATTTTTAGTGGAAATACAAGTAGTGTCGGAAACAGATATATATAATTAGAAAGAGTCGGAGAAAAATTTAGTATTTAACATAATACCAAAATTGACAAGGAATGCCCCTAGTTATTCTGTTGTAGTTTACTGTTACCAACAACGGCTGCCTCCACAGAAAACCTCAGGAATCGGACTCAAAGCCATGTTTTTCTTTCGCAAATGAGGAGGATTTTGGATGGGTTAATCGATGCTGTTCCATGGAAACTATCGGCATTCCATTGACTCGCTGTGTGGGCACCAAACATGGAACAGGGATATTGTTTTTCAAAACCCCCATCCCAAATCCTATACAGCGGGACACCCACCGTGACATAGATACTGTTGTTTAACACAACTAGCAGACGCAAAGATAAGAGTAAGAAAAGATGATAACTCCCATCCAATGGGGGTAAAGCTGAGGGGAAACGGTAAAATTATTCATATTAGTCAAAATGACATCTAGAAAGGTATTTCCCCTAGTAGTTGGTATTTTAACCATTGCTTATCTTTAACAGAAAAGCAAATTGAATCCATCTTAAGGTAAAATTCTCTATTACCAGTTCGAAATTTTTTACACTCTCTTAATGAAATGCCGAAAAGGTCAGATGAAGATCAGGGCTCAACAGCAGCTCGCTGTTCCCGACAATGTGTCGCGCTGGTTGCGCGGGCGCGCGGAGACCTCGGTGAGGCGGAACGTTCGCTGTTGGAGACCCTCGACTACTTCGAGACCCACGAGCCGACCAGCCCGATGACCGCGGAGACCTACTCGATCCTCGGTGGTCTGCGGCGGAGTCTCGGAGATCTCGATGGAGCCCGGGACATCCTCAGCCGCACGCGCGACGCCAGGGGCCGCAAACTGGAAATCATCGAGGTGCCGCTGACCAGTTGGAAGGTCGTGCACATGAACTTCTACATTTGCAACGGCGCGGTGGCCCCCGAGTTCGGCGAAAAATGGGGCCAGCACTGGTTGGACATCGCGCGTTACGCCGAAACCCACGGCTACGACAAAGACCAACCGCGAGACAACGCCTGGCCCTATCGCGACTACGTCATTCAAAGCCTGAACGTCGACAAACCGTTCGGGCAATTCGCCCGGGAGCAGATCGCCGGGGACGTCCTGGCCGACGACAAATCCGAAGGGATCGTGGCCCCCGGTTTTCTGGCGGCGGGGCCTTGGGACTTGATCGCCCATGTCGAAGTCGGCGAGGAAAAAAAATATTTGAAAACAAATTTCTAAGCAGCAATTGCACTAGGGACATCATCAATTTGAGAAAAATGGTTCAAGTTTATAGAATACACTAGAGAAATCACAAAAAGTGACCAATTAATTTACTTAGCTGTAATCTCAATGTAGATAATGTATAATATATTTCATTAATGAAATAAAACACTGTTAATTTGACTAAAACACTAAGCTTCAAATTAACTATTAAGCTACATGGAAGTCTGTCTATTTTGTCTAAACTGAAACTTTCAAATAGGCTAACTAGTCTTGTTCTTTTATTGGATTATAAACAAACAAGTATGAACGAATTAACCAAAAAAATTCATGACGATATTGTTATAGTGTACTTTAATAGAAGCCACTGCCATTTTTACGTTCTTTTCCCCTTTTAATGAAGGTATCTATAATCTAATGATTGAGTAGGCTAACATTGAAGGATCCCATGGTGAATACGAGAAGTATATTGTTCTAAGCTGTAGTTTTAACCTTTTTATTAATAAACACTAAAGTTACCAGTTAATGTGCATTTTATTTACTAAACTACATCAAGTAGACATGCGGCCGGATGACGAAGCCTTCCTCGGCATATTTGATGGCCGGGGCGCAGATATCCTTCCAGTCCATCGTGCCGTGCTCTTCGACCGCCTCATAGAAGGCCTTCAAGGTGCCGGGGATCATAATCGACTGGTAGCCGACCTCGTTGCCCCGGTCCTTCAGGAAGAAACCGAAGCCGTCGCGCGCTTCGCCGACGATCAGATTTTCCCACATATCCTCACGCACCGATGCCGGCGCGCGGGTGTGGAAGTCGATACAGCCATGGAAGCCCTTCTAAGAGCAGAAAGCATATACCGAAACCACAAAAGGTCAAAATTATTTACAGACCCCTCAGTAAAAGTTCCATCCAAGCATTTGGGAGGTGGATCACTAACTTAGACTTCGCTCTAATCTGTGTTATAAAAAATATTGATGAAAAAGTTGAGACATTATACTCGATTCGGCAACAAATATACCTTGAATTTTTTCTAGGTAAGGAACGCACGACATGTGAGACGGATAAGCCGTGACTGAATATAAATTTAAAAAAAAATTATCAAAGAACAACGTAAACTCAAAAAAGGTGTCCCAAACAAGATTCGAAGGGATAAGACTGCGGTCAGATTTGTTGAGGTCTCACTAATAATGTCTTTATTCTGTTGGGAGAGCAACAGTTTGGTTTTATCCCGTTTTTTTTCCTACGCTGCCGATGTCGGCTTATTCCTGGAAACTGGTAAGGTTCTAACTTGCGCAGTTTTTACGAAAAGTGTGGACCTTAAGCCAAATTGATGAATGTGGCATTACATTTTGGAAAGCTCTGCCAAACTCTTGCCTGGGGCCAAAAAGGATGGTTTTTGCCAGTTGTTGACGGGTCCTACCATTGTAAAATTGTAATCGTCTATCTATTTTAATCGTCTATCTATGATATTGTCAATAAGGTGAATTTGATAGCTACTGCAGTATAGAATATCTTTAACATCTTTCAATTCAGATTTTACATGATTACGTGAACAGGTTTTTAGAACTTTGTCGACTAAAAAGATTATTAACCTGCTTTTCACAGAAGGAGGGTGATTTGACGAGATATGTAGGTACGGACCATGATGTGTCGGCTTTCTATATAATATATAAAATTTTAGGAGATGTTTTCGATTTGACAAGTTTCGCTGACGAGCACCCTGCCGGTCCGGAAGCAGTGACTCGGCTTTGCGGGACAGATGGAACGGAGGAGTTTGAGGAAATCCACAGTCGCGAGCTGTTGCATGACTTCGTGAGGTTGGGCAGGGTGGTATACTGCGATGATGGGAGGTAGCGAAGACAGAAGTCGGTTGCAATGGAGTCAACGGATCTCAATAGGAGTGATCGTTGGGTGTAATCTATATTTAATTCCTCAAGCATCGCAAAGCCGAAATGGTGTGGCTGAGATCCGATCACCCTACTGATCGGATCCTACTCCTTCGTAAGTTAAAAATGCCTCATTTTTCTAATTTTTTCAGAATTAATCCCCCCGCACCTCCCCCAAAGAGAGCGGATCCGTCCCGGTTATGTCAATCACTTATCTAGGACTTGTGCTGATTTTTCCCATCAAGTTTCATCCCGATCCCTCCACTCTAAGCGTTTTCCAAGATTTTAGGTTCCCCCCTCAATTCCCCCCAATATCACCGGACCCAGTCCGCAGTTCAAGTAATAGCCCTGAACCACACACATTTTGGCATTTTTTATCCTGTGTACAGATATAACTTACAATGATGTCAAATAGGTCGCACTGTGTTTTTGTGGGATGCATTTTGACATATGAAAGGGAGAAAAAGCACACGAGTCCGTACGTATAATCCTCAACTTCACTCTTTTCTTTAAACAAATTACATCGCGAACCGAACTTACAGAAAATATATAAATTCGTTTTGAGCCCCCTCACAAGCAATACATGTAAAGGTAAAGGATACGGCATTAGACTTTACAGTCCCTACCGTTCCATTTCTCACTAGGTGCATCCTTGTTGTCAAAAGGACGAAAATGAAACATCGCAAGAACGGCTAGGGTAGGCTATTAAGTTTGAACTATAAGGGGATTTTGGGAGGGATGTTAAACTCAATCAAAAGACATTATATGCATCCACGTTGTCAGAAATATATCTTTTACATAGGAATCAAACAAACAATAACGGTAAAGTCCCGAATAATAGAGTTTAAAGGGTCATAAATAAAGAGACCTGAGCAATTTGTTTTTTGTATATTTATTCCCTAATTCTGTTTTCACTCATACCTGACAGAACAGGCTATCTCCAATCTTCTTTTAAGACATGTACTCCCGCGGTTTCGAGCGAGGCTTGAAGGAATGGTGAGATAAGAGAACACTCATATGAAACCTGGAAAGAACATATATTATACACTCATCGCGAGTCTTCCCTTTTTGCCGCGCTTTGATCAGGCAAGACGGCTGCCAATCACCTTGGAACGTTTGGAGGCTCGGATGAGCATGTTGGCTCTGGAAGATGCTGAAGCCTCCAGAGAGACGATGAACTTTTTATGGTGGTCGCGCCAGACCGGAAATACAAAGCTCCCGATATAACTGCAAAGCTATAGGAGTTTCATGATAAGTTATCAGCACAAGCATATCTAAGACTTACCCCGTATCATGGGCTCATCCGTTTGTTCTTTTGACCTTTTTCTTTGTTGAATTTTTTGTACTTACTGTAATGTACCTTTGTACCTTTGTTCTCATCTGTTTGTTCTGTTAATTTTGTTAAACTTATGTGTTGTTTTCAATTCTTGTGTTATTTTCTTTTCTGATGTTTATTTTGTTTTCTCTCTTTTTACTCCACTACAACCGAACGTGATGGGTTCGGGTCTGACACCGTACCATCACGCCGGGGGCCGTACCACTCACTCACGGTAGTCGCTCGAACGGATGCCGTAGCGCTGCATCAGCTTCTGAAAAGCTGAACGCGACACACCGGCTTCCTCTGCGCAGCGCGTCACGTTGCCGCCGTGGTGCGTGAGCAGCTTCTCCAAGTAGGTGCTCTCGATCGCGGCCACCTGGCGTGCCTTCATCTCCTGGAAGGTGCCGCCCAGATCATCTGCAGACCCGCCACTCCGCCGAGTCTGTTCTAACCTATTTTGAGGAATTGGCAAGGTATTACACCCAGAGGACCTTAACCAATCTTCTAAAAAAGAGAACACTATTATGTACAGAAGGTACCCATTTGAGGGCCCCATTTTTAGTCACACAACTTTAAAAGTTTAGACATAAATATTCAATCCTCAAAACTAGACCGACTGTCAAAAAAAAATATAAAGATCTTGCTTTCACTGTTGCATAGGACTGTGAATTTGAGATCTGTTCTTTAATTTTCGGCAAAAAGGTATGGTCCTGTCTTCTTATTTCCATAGATTACTAGCACTTTCTCCGAGTGGCAGAAAATGGAAGTGCATACAGGAGTTATATCAATAAAATGGTGAGAGAAGAGGCTCCAAAACGGTCTCCAAGGACGAATGGGAGTCAAGTATGGCATATACTATTGCAAACTTTTCATGAGCAATTTTCGCTGAGGATGCAGCTCCCGAGGAATTATTTTGCTAGTCTGTGTCTTACAGCATGGAACGTTTCTAATGCAATAGTGCATTGTTGTGTTTGGGTTCAAATAGGTTCACGAAGATTATTTTTCATTTACATACAATAATGGTTATTGGGAAGTGTACAGACGTTTTCAGAGGATTTTTGTTTTTTTTGGGGGGGGGGTTGAGGGGAGGGGGCTATGTGGGAGGATCTTTCCTTGGAGGAACATGTCATGGGGGAAGAGAAATTCAATGAAAAGGGCACAGGATTTACTAGCATTACTATAAAAAAAATTAAAAATAAACATGAAAGTTTTTTTCAATTGAAAGTAAGGATGAGCATTAAAACTTAAAACGAACAGAGATTATTACACATATGAGGGGTTCTTCTCTCTATTCACTTGGTTACCCTCCAATCATTTTTTGGCTCTTGAAAAGAGCACTAGAAATTTCAATTTCTGATCAATATGGAGCCTCTCTTAAGCTTCTATGACCATCTCTTCTATGCAGAATATATGGGGGCGTTGACTAAGTAAAGAGCGATAAACATCAGTCTTTGCGTATTCAGCTCTAATAGGATGATAATGATTTACTGAATTTCATCAAAATTTCCTAATCGAGCAGTCCATGGTAACAACTGTTAATTTGATTGAGTATGATGTTAAGTCTGGAGACGACCCTGGTAGGTCAAATCAAACGACGGATTCAATTAATTTTCGTTTATTTTGGACCCAAAAGGAAAAAAATGTCAGCATTCTTGTCATCAGGGAAAATCTTTTGATGTATCCAAAATCGATACATAGCTAACTAGAGGCCAGAATGCTTTTTTTTTCTTGAAACATTACTCAACAGATTATACTCCATATTTTTTCAGATTCTTGTATAATACTTCAGTATTATCATGTCGAAACTTGTCCTGTTAGAGTGACTTAGGTAATAAGAGTAGATCCAAGGTCGACGAAGGCAAAAAAACCTTACGTCGGAGCTCCGTAGCTTTTTCCGTTATCTGTCGAATTGAGGAAAATTTTTCGATGGTTGAACGGTCCGACATAAAACCAGTATTTCTGAGCTTTGCTGATTTGTAATTCCTATAGTTTTTCACTGATGATCCCCAGCGCTTAGAAATAATGACACGATTGATCATCTTCTTTGTGCAACTGTCACTACTATACTATGAGCACTGGTGGAAAATTTTGCATTAAAAGTAGGTATTTGCGATAACAAGGTCGTGGGAACGTGAGTATAACACAATTGCAAAAAATATACAAAAAAAGAAAAGGAAAAGAAAAGCAAGAGGTTTTGAGAGAGAATGCACACTCTCCTATCAATATCTCTGCATAAGACAAATATGGCAATGGTAAAAAAAAGAACAAAATGTACAAAACGTGTATTCGCATACGAGTTTTTTTCTGGATATACGAACTGAGACTAAGTTTTCGTCACTCTTGCGTTTTGGTTACTGCTTTATCGTTTGCAAAATTATTTCACGCATGAGATAAAAGATTCGATATTTAGGTTGAACCGTCATTTGTAAGACCCTTTGTTTTCAGGATTATTTTGTTAAAGAGTACACTACCTTGTTATCTGACAAATTACAGAACAATGATAAGATTCTATACTGTATATTATATTTTAATGTACAAATGATACTTAATTATGTATGTAGAATTTAACAAATTAAACCACAGAATAAGAGAGCTTACTTTTTACTTAAAAATTAATATCATTAAGGCTATAAGAATTGTACAAAAAATACTTTACATTAGTAAAGAAATGGACATGTGCAACCTGTTCAATGGGGGGGTTTGGGTGGGGGGGGGGGGGGTGGTGTGGGGGGAACTTTCCATGGAGGAATTTGTCACGGGGGAAGAGAATTTCCATGAAAGGGGTGCAGTATTTTTTAGTATTTCTTTAAAGAGCAATGAAAAAACAAATATGAAATAGTTTTTTCAACTGATTGAAAGGAGCAGAATTAAAACTTAAAACGAACAGAAATTATTACGCATATGAGGGGTTTACCTCCTCCTAATACCTTGCTCTTTGCGACAAAATAACTTTATTGATTTCAACTATTTAATGTTGTCACAGTATCTGCCATTTGACTTTTTAAAGCGACTATCATCAACTATAAAACCATCGATTAACCTTTTAATCGATGTTGCAGGTTTTACAGATGTATTAATCGATATTGTAGTAACATCGATGCAGTAGATGTTTAATCGATGTTGCAGTAACGACGCTTTTGTTGCAGTTAGTCTATGTCTGACTTTCCAGTGACTGCATCTGAGGGTGTATAATAAAGAAAGTCATTTACGTTGAAAAAGGTGAAAAAACAAACAAGACGATGTTTTCAGAGTTAACCTGCCTATTTCTCGTCAGTTGAACTCTTTCCTGGGCTTCATAACCTATTAGGCTTTTCCTCCTCAACGCCCCGCTCTTTACGCTAAAGTTTTCTGCTGTTTTAAAAAGTAGAGTTAAGAGAAAGAGTCAAAATTGGAGGGCGCCTAGGCCCGCTCCCACGCTCATTGTTTTCCCAAAGTTGCTGTATCAAAATTCTGAGACTGAATTCTGCATTCTGAGCCGTTTTGTTCAGTATGGTCGAAAAACCTTATACTTATGTCTTTGGGGACGACTAGCTTCTTCGGATTGGCCCCCTCAACATCGTGACATCGCAACTCCTTGAGTTCAGATCTATATGTCAATATAAGGCATTTTTATCATTAAAGCCACATTTTGATTGCTGTATATGAGTAAAAATTGTTAGAAAACTACTGCTTGCGTAATATTCAAAACACACTCAATAAGTAAGTTAGGTTCTTTCATGAAATGAACTACGATGCAGGTGCTGAGAAAATCTGGTTTCATAGCCACAAAGACAAAACTCATTTAGTTTGCTACGCGTAGTGATATCAGATAGTGTCAACCAGCCGGGTGGCACCTGGGGTGTCTTCGCGCGGTATGACCACCGCTTGATTCACTCCGGGGAAGGCGGCGATCACCGCTTCGATTTCCCCGAGTTCAATGCGATAGCCGCGCAGTTTCACCTGATGGTCTGCCCGGCCAAGGAAGTCGAGCTTGCCATCCCCCCGCCAACGCACCAGATCGCCGGTGCGGTAGATCCGGTTGCCGTCGATAAACGGATCCTCAAGGAAGCATTCCGCCGTCAGATCATCGCGTTGCCAATAGCCACGTGTCACCCCAGCTCTTTGAGTAGAAGATTCATCTATCCCCCGTAAAACCTTGTCAACATAGGTGGCAGCTGTAAAATGATAGCCTAATTTCATCGACAATGTTTTTAAAGAAGCTAAGTTTCATTGAATTAATTTAAGCAAAATCATCAATTGAAAATTAGTGTTTTATTGGATAGTTTTAAAGGTCAATACAAAGACAATTAGATAGCTTCACATTCTTTGCTATAAGTAGGTTAAGCGCGCATACAGATGTTTTAACAAATTAAAATAGCAACAGCGACACATGTTACCCCAAGACTCACTCGAACAATGCCAGCCAACAAAATCCAACCCCAATCATCTAGGTCCAACGCTCACAAATTAAGAATATTCCAAACAACGAGAAAAACCTCTTTAGCAACTTCTTCCCAACTTACAATGAAGCTCATTACAAACTTAACCAACCTTTCAATTCTTGGCCAGGCTGCAGCAACCTGTAGCACTGTCTATACTGTAATCCAAGGAAACCAGAGTGGATCTAAGCTGGCCGTGGTAGACATGGATACTGGCACACTTACGAGTGCCAACAGAATGGAAACTTAAAACGAACAAAAATTATTGCTTCACATTCTATCTTACATATATGAATAAAGCTAGTACAAATAAACCAAATGTTTCCCTAGGTTTGTAGGATTATAGAAAACTAGGGAAGAACTCATATGGCACTTGTGACGAGGTCGGAAGAGCCAAGAGCTTCTTCCCATCAAGTTACATTACAATTTCTCTACTCTCAGGCGTTTTCTAAGATTTCCGGTTTCCTCCTCTCACTCACACCACCCCAAGTCCCACAAGATCCGGTCCAGCCTTCAAGGAAGTAAGATGTTTCTGAGCATTAAGAGTGGAAGGATAAAACAGAAAAGCCTCGTCCTCCAAAACCTATGTTTTTTAATGCAATAATCAGACTTTCATTGGTATGACATATTTCCCAGAATTTTTTTTTTTAAAGTACCCAGAAACGGTTTCCCTCACTCAAGACTAGTTCTAAGTTGTGATATACATCTGACAGTCTTGAGTGAGTGTAAACGATTTCTGGGTGTAACAAAAAAAAAAAAAAAAGAGAAAGAAAGAAGACTTGTGACACCAATTTACAAGAGACTAGAACTTAACCCTGGTGCCCGACACCTTCAATTTAGATTTAGTAGAAAACAGAGTTCCTTAGCTGAATAACACAAAAAGCGGCTCCAAATCGATAACAGGCCTTCATATCGGACTTATTTCCTATATTTCTACTTTTTCTCTGGGCTTTACTTGCCCTTCCTGATCTCTGCGTGTCCCGCATTGGGAAATTTTTATGCTCAAATTTTAAAATTACTCATTTTATGCAGGATTATTCAACGCGGCTATTTCTGGAAAGATAATATAACACACATATCTTTTGAAATTTTATTAGTGATTTATTACGATTTCTCTTTAAGTCTTGTCAATAATAGATACCTAATTTTCTGTCTAAAGGATATTCCGATTAAACACCAACGATTATATTTCCAACTGAGGAGGCGCTTCCAGGCTTAACACAGGTCGCATTCACAGCCAAATTCCTTATTTTCGTTGGTGAAATTAATTTGTACAATATTCAAAGAAGGTTGGAAATTTAGTTGAACCAACATCTACAATATGGCCAATCAGTGCGTAGGTTCTAGGCAGTTCTATGCCTGACCAGGGATTACTCTCACATTTGAAAATATCCTGAATTAAAGAATTGGTGGTAGCGCGCCGTACGTAAAGAGCAACCCTTGCATATATTACGAAAATAGTAGCTAAAATTATATATTTTACACAAAATATTTGCATCAATCGCTCCAGCTACTAAAGAATATTATGAATGCAAAATATTTATCAAACAGTTCGTGGTAACGAACTGTGAGTAAAGAGAAATCTGTGATAATAATAATCAAAATCTAAAACACGAAATTTAAATTACAATAAAAAAATTACAATAGGAATTGACCAATTGTTAGAACACGATATATGATTATTATACATAGGAGAAACAAAAAGAAGAAACATCTGTAATTCCCCTAAATGGGATTTTCGGTCATGGTTATTCCAGTAGCGCGGTTTTCATGTGGACCCAACGTCATTTGGGTTGCCATGTCGACCCAACATCATTGGGTCAGCACGATATATGATTATTATAGATAGGTATAAGTAATAGATATATTAGATATTATTAGATCAGCAGAAATGTATAAATTAGACCAAAAAGAATGAACATTTCAAGGACAAACAGTCAAATTTAGTGAAAAGAGCAATATAGTAAGGAGGGGGGCACCTTTCATATATGGAGGGGCAACCCTTCCCTTCAAATTCCCTCCAGAAAGTTCCATCCTTGCTGAGAATCCCCCTCCCTGTAAAATTGCTTGCGGACAATTCAGCCTGAAAAATTCTCCTTAGCCTTCTTTCATTCGAATTAATTTAAAAAGCTTTCCACAAAACAAGTTTTTCAGAGAAAAGTAAAGAGCTCTATTAAGCCAAGAATGGGTAAAAATAAAGTCAAAAAATACAGCACCCTTAAGTGATGGAAAAGCTTCACTCCAATAATTATGGTCAGCAGCTCCCTTAAACGATCGGAAAGCTTCACTCTAATAATTATGGTCTGAAGCACCCTTAAGTGATAGGGAAGCCTCACTCCAATATTTATGGTCTACAGCTCCCTTAAGCGATCGGGAAGCTTCACTCCAAAAAATATGGTCTGCAGCCCCCTTAAGTGATTGGGAAGCTGCTCTTCAATAATTATGGTTTACAGCTCCCTTAAGCGATCGGGAAGCTTTACTCCAATAAACGGCGGTTGCGGTCGGCGATGCCCGGATTGTCGATATAGAGACGCTGAATGCGACCAGCGAGATCGTCGAACCGAACCGTGCGCATCAACCAGTCTACAAAAAGCACCTTTCGTTTTTCAAACGTCTCTACCAGCAGACCAGAGGGTTGATGGCTGAGATTGATGGCGGTTCCTGATGCGGGATGCCCTGTCGCGCGCGATCGAAACAGTGGGTGGTGCACTGGCCGGCATTGACCCGCCGGCGGTGAAACAAGGCTGTTCGCTGATCGCCGATGCGCGCCTAATACAACGAAAGAAATTATTATTGTTGCCGAGGCTAATGAAGGTTTGTATTCTGGTAATATATGTTCGGTTTTGAAGATTGATTTTGGGAGTCTTGTTTAAAAAAAATTGAGCATTCCTCTTCATGTCCTTAGTAAAAGTCAAAATGTAAGGCTTTTTAAAATCTTTTCGTTGCTCCCTTTCCCACGGATTTCAAAATCCTTTTTTTATGTTTTCCTCGTTGCTATTATGGTGTCTCAATCTTGGGATGATTTCTCCTAAAACCGTTAAAACTCCTGGACACATTACTATACAAGGAATATGGTAGTAAGACAGATTTGTGTCGTGTTATTAATAGAAGAATCGCTACTCGTAAAAATGGTGTCTTTTGATTTAACCATTCAATAGAACAGGGCAAGATCTACATTAGTTCCCCCAATGACAATGAGAAGTTTATTCTCAATGATAATATGAGAGATCGCCTCTGTTTCAAACAGAATATAATCAATGGTAGAAGCGCTAGTACCATCAGCGGGATGGATCGTGTTATTTTCGCAAACTATCCACACAGTTTCTTATCTGAAATTTTTAGCTCTCCATTCATAAACGTATCTGTTTGAATCATATTCCAAATATAACAAATAAGCGGTAATATTTCCTTAGCGTGGCAAGTTGGATTCGTTTACTTTATATCGGCTGACGTGGTTCAGAAAGTTTCCTGTTTCAAGACTCAAACTTTACAAAGGAATTTAAGAAAACTTCCTTTCAGTGAAAAAAGGCGATTTGCAAAAAAAAGAAACAACAGAAACATTCAATTCGAGATCCAGATAAGATAGGGCATAACGTATTGAACGAATCCATACCTATTTTTACTGATATAGATTTGTGGGCTGAAATTTTTAAAACCCAGTTTTATCTTACCGGGCGGCTTGAATCACGGTGTTGACAATTATTATCTTATGATTTTTGAAGTGGGCAGGAATAAGTAATTAGATCAACTTTAATAAACCATTTAGTATATTCTCCTCTGGAGCAAAAAAAGACAGATAAAAAGAGGGATTAGATAGCGCACTGAATGTGGGCTATCTAAAGCAGGCACTGATCATCATAATGAAAAACTTAAGACAAGAGAATTAAAGGAATTTTCCCATTCAGGCTGTAGGGTCGCATTTATATTTGACAAGCGTCTTCTGTGTGAACGTCTTTGGGTGTTTCTAGGACGACCTTGTCTTGTTTGTCTTTCTGGTTGCCAGAAGAGGATCGAGTTTGGCAAGTGATTTTTGCCCATCCTGATAACATACTCAAGATAACGCTACCTACATTGACGGATAAAGTCTGTTATTGAAGGTGGCTGGACCTGCTGCCTGATGGTGTCATTTCTTATCCTCTGGGTATAGTTTATATTTAGGATTCTTCTGAGGCAAGATTTTGCTTTCCCCGTTCAATCAAACAGGAATAATAAACCCCCTTCACCCTCCAAAAATTATGAAGTTTAGTTTTGTGATTCATTAAATAGCGAATGGCCCAATAGGGCTTTCCTGTGAATAAGTCTATCTATTTATCTATTAGAACTATATAGCTAATTTGGTTGAAATTAGATGAATGAAAGAATTAAAAGCAAATTAGGCCAGGAACAGATATATAAGGTCGGAGGGGGCGAACCTCCTCCTAAGACACTGCTGGCACACTTATTCCGTTCTTTTTTCGAACCGAAATTCCTAGAAGATCAAAAGAGGGCCTATTCATACGAAAATTAAAAGTGCTCTTTTTAAGTGACCAAACAGATTGGAGGACTACTAGCCTCCTTTCTCCTACATTGCTGAAGAAGAGATGCGGTTGTTGACCCGAAATATCGTCTTGTTTCTTCCGGTATATTTGTTGGCCTTGTAAAATCCCAGTTTTTATTTCATTTTTTTTTCTCTTCTTTGCTTACTTAAATAATTGCCTGTTTATTTGGACTAAAGAGTTCTGTCAATTTCAAATTTGCAGTAAGCTTCAGCACGTTTGTTTTTTCTTTAAATAATTTGTAAATTGCTTCATAGAATTTGAAGTTTGTTCCTCCATCTCGACTCAAAAAGGATCCTGAAAAAGAGAAAAATCAATTATTACTATTAAGCTACAGTACAGTTGTTTTTTCGTTAAATAATTTTTAAATTACTTACTTGAATTTGAAGTTTGTTCCTCCATCCCGATTCAAAAGGGAACCTGAAAAAGAGAAATATCAATTATTACTAGTAAGCTACAGTACAGTTGTTTTTTCTTTAAATACACTAAGCTTGTTCACCTTAGAGCTCGAACTTTTGACCCAAAAATTGGTAAATACTCCACTTGAATAGGTCTTGGGCTTCCCGTCTTCGCATGTGGGCTTTCATGTCGCTATATTGGCGCTCAGGTTTTTCCCTGGACTTGATCAGGTGGCCCCTGAGTCTTCAGTCCCACACAATCTTTGACCCTCCTTTCCCCTTATTTGCCCTTCATTGCTTGCGACTCGAGTCACCTCTGCTTCCTCTGGCCATTTCAAACCAAAATGGTAAATTTGCGAAACAGATGTGGACTTTCGCACGACTACATACCCTCATAACTGTTTCTTCAATGCTAAAGAGTCGTTATTTTACTTAGTTATTTGCGATTGTTAAGAAACAAAGCTGAAGCTGTTGTAAATAGATGTATTAATAAATAGTTTACAATAAATGGTTTACACTATTTATTAAATATTAACAAATATTTAACTATTTATTTATTTTACTATTGATTTATTTTATTAATAAATAGTTTGCAATAATAGAATAGAAATTTACCTAACCTATCTTTACCTTGCTTAAAAGAAAATTTGGGACATCAATTGGTCAAATAAAACGGCGACCAACGAGATCTACACACTGGCCCAACAATGCGATCAACCCATCTTTGAAAAAACTAACAAGGGGTGTTGGTAGTTTATCAGAGAATGCTTTTGTTGATCGATTGGGACATCAATGGGACAAATACAAAATGGGACAAATCAATGGGACAATGGGACAATCAATGGGACAAATACATCATTGAAAAAACCAACAAGGGGTGTTGGTAGTTTATCAGAGAATACTTTTGTTGATCGATTAGGACATCAATGAAGTATCTTGAAAAAATTATTATCTCAAAATTTTTATCAGATGCATTTGGAATAAAAAGGTGTTGGTAGGGGATGGGGTGCCCTGCGATCACTTTTGATTTTTTGAAATGGCGCTAAATTTTTTGATTTTCTATCGAATAAGCCGTCTTTGAAGTATGTGCGACTACCCCTTACACATGAAGTGTCTCTGATAAAGAAATGAAAACAGGCCTAATGCATCGTGCTATAGTAATAGCGCGTCCGAACCACGCTAGTGATTCGTCTCTGATGAATGAAATTACAATCTGTAGATTCTCAGTGACATCTACATCTCCAAAAGAAAGTTACAACTTCTTAAGCTGCTTTGGTTCCATATGGCGTTACCATAGTCGTTGCTGATTTTCCATCCAATTTTTTAAACTTTTTTCGAAGCTTGCTAACCCCCCCTTTGTTCATCTTCAGTTGACTAGGTTCATACGTAGGGGACTAGAGGGTTCTGTACCTCTGCCCGGTTCTTAAACTTCATAATTCGTGGATTTAAAAAAATATACTGCGTCCCCTCCTTCACATTATTTCTTCTATCTAAAAATTCTGAAACTATGCCCCTGCACGGTGACCAAAACCAGAGACTACAGAACAATGTAAATAATGTTTTTTCCCTAGTAAATCGGCACCAAAAAGACCACAGCAACTATCTTATCCGATTAAATTATTACCCCTTTTTAATGATTTCGCCATGATTAATCTTATGGGAAAAATAGATATTGGTAAATATTATTCCAACCTGTTGAACCATTTTGACGGTGTTTTGAAGGAAAACGTTTATATTTGACGAAGAAAAGCCCCCTTTTCATTAAGACAATCGACGTGTCCCTGAAGATGTTGCTGTGGTGGGGTACGACGACTCGGAGATCGCCCGCTTGTATGAGCCCGCGATTTCCAGCGTAGACCAAAAATCAGAGCAGGTCTCGTGTCACGCGATCGACCTACTGATGAAATTAATCAACGGCGAGTCGATTGATCCTTTAGCCAGGCAGATAATTGTCCGGCCCGAGTTGATCGTACGTGCCTCGTCGAGACGTTTACACAATGTATCAGCCGGCGAGGGTGGATCGATTGAAGGTGTGGACGGATGAATGAATCGACAAGACCGTGGAGGCCATGGACGTCTCCAATCGCGACGCGCCCTTCAACGCCGTCACCGTCAACGTGGGCAACCTGAGCGTCCCCGACGCGTGCACTCCGGTGTTCGTCGAAGAGCCCATCGAGCGCGTCCGGGGCGGGTGCACCCTCGGCTCGGCCGGCACAGCCGCGACGCCGGTCGCCTTCGCTGCCCTGCTCCTCCTGCTCCTCGCGCGCCGTCGGGAGCAGGGTTGCCAACGCTGAGCTAAGCCCTTTCCGTGCGCCATTTTTTCCGATTCTGACAGTGAAGAACAGGGCGGCGCCTGCGGGCAGGATGCGTTGCGTGCTGATGCGCATGGGGCATTTCCATGGTCGAAAGGTGCAAGTAGAAGGATAATCTTGTTATATATAGCGGGAAATCGCTGCCGAAAAAGAAGACGCCGGGCCTAACGGTAAACGCTGCCCCGATGACCGACCTTGACCACATAGACGACCAGGTCCTTGTCTTCAATCGAACAGACGATTCTATATACACCCTGACGAACCCGGTACCGATCTACCCCAGAAAGCTTTTCGCACCCTCGGGCAGGCACCACTTTCAAATTGAAGATTGACTAAAATCTATAAGTGTTAAATATATGCGGCAGTTACCCGGTCCCACAGACATTACATCTTCTTTGAGTGATAAATAGAAAAATTTACAGAAGCAAAAATGTGGCATTTTCCTACGGGTCCGAAAGTGCTGTCATCTATTGTTTCTACCCATTTCTGTTCGTGATTTCAGCTGGGTTTATCATTCGGTTTTTCGGACTTGTGATTGCGGTAGAGAAATGGTATCAGATGTGCCTAATAAACTTTAAAAGTTATTTTAGAATAAGCGGAATATTTTAAGTTTTATTAAACTTATACACTGTATAACAAAAATATAAAAAAGCGAAATTTTCTGACATTTGGCGGGTATAAGATAAATTTCTAGAAAAGTCTTATTTTCAGATATTTTAATTGAATTATTACTTGAATATTTAAATGTAGCTTGAGGTGTTACAATCATATACTTACCTGCATCAAAGGGTGAAGTATGCGGAGGGTAGTCTCATAGAAACAAGATTTTTCTGAACGAAGCACCCTTAAAAAATTTGAAAATGCAAAAGCTGCAAACCGAACTATCTGAAAGTGCCAAGAGGATTGACAATCCCACTGATGAATTTGATCTTATATCCAGTATAATATGAAAAAAACTTTGTTTTCTTAAAGAGTTAAAGAGGCTGCGTCCCAAAGTCGAACCTTAAAACGTACAGGAATTAGGAGAGGCAGTTGGGGGGCTGCCCCCCCCCCCCCAAACCCCCGCTTTTAAAGACTTTTTTGTACAGGTTTTTTGTTGTGGGGGGCTGCCGCCCTCCTAACCCCCCGCTCTTGGCTTCGGAAAGGGGTCAGTCCAAATCCCAGATGTAGACATACAATAACTTTGTACTGTTTTGTAACCACACACGGCTTCCTGGTAGTAAACATTCTTTTTTGAGCCCTAGAGCTTGGTTTGCTTTAGCAACTTGAGCTTGTGTGTGGCTGTGAAATTTAAGTGCAAACCCCACTCCAATGAAAATCTAGATAATTGATCTAAATATCCTTGCATTGTTGAGGGATTGGAGCTAATTTGGGGCCTCTCCTAAGAGCTTGCAATTGTCAGTATCATAGTGTCAGTTGGTTTTTCGTTTGTTTTCAGTTTTTTCAATGAAAACACCAAAGAAAAGGTATTTTCAGTAAAATGCCTAGAAATATATTTTTCAAAATATGATGGGGGAAAAAATAAAGGTGGACATATACCGCCCTTTCCCCAGTGTCATTGGGCGCCACTGGTCAAGGAAGAATATAAATTTATTTTTTCAATGTCCTGTTTGGAAAACAGGTCTCTATTTAGAAAAAGTCTCTATTTCCAGCCCAAAACTTTTCAAAGAGCTATGTATGGGACCAATTGACATTTTGGCAAATTATGTACAAAAGACGCAGACGATCATCCTGTCGACCCCGATCTCATCAAGGTTATTGAACCCAAGATCTACGTCTTGGATAACGGAAACCTCTTCCCGTTTCTTCATTCTACAGACATCTACCCAGAGTGGCCCGTTGCTGCGCGCAGACACGTTCGTCTCGACGTTTCTGCCGAGGTTCAAGCGGCCCTTGAAGCACTTGAGCTCCACGCAAAATCGGGCGAGCTACTCGAAGTTTGCCGTCAGGGAGGCGACGAACGATTGCTCCAAACGGGCACGGAGGGGAATGGATAAAGCAGCAAAAGCAGAACAATATTAAGGAAATTTAAAGACATCATGTCACAAAAGCTTAAAAAGTTGCATAAAACGGTGATTTTTATTAAAACCTTGACACTCCCTTGCTTTTGTTTGCGCTGTTGTCGAGTTTCCTTCTTAGTCCCATAAGATTTTATTGTTGAGCTAAGTTTTTCTTACTTACTCTGGATCACGATTGTGCCGTTTAAGACTAGAGGATATAATTTTAAATAAAGAAAACGTTTATTATCGTTAATCTTACTGTACCACACTGACCTAAAAAGCAATTTCTTATTCGGGCGAATATTTGAGTTTTATGGCTAGCAGGATTACGTTTAAAATACCTACGAGCATCCTTTTCATGGCTTGGTATATTTGCCTCGGTTAATTCACCTGTCATAATTCTGAAAAATAACGCTGTTCGTTTCTTGGTTGGCCTGCAACCCCGAGATACAGTACGGAACGTCTACGAGTAAATAAGGATACTGCCATCTTCTGGACTACAAGAGTTATATTCACTTTTGTTTATTTTCAGGCTACAACAGGGCATAAAAAATTGGGGTATTTGTATCTTACGAATAGGTGATAGGATCTTAATTAAATTTGACATTTGGAAGGAATTCATGTCTCAGAGCTCTTATTTCAACTCCTGGCCGGATCTTTTGACATCGGGGGGAGTTGGAGGAGGAAATCTTGGAAAACACTTGGAGTGGAGGAATCGGGATGAAGCTTGGTGGATAGAATAAGCGAATTTCCTGGATACGTTATTGACGTAACCGTGCTGGATATGCTCTCTTTGGGGAAGTTGGGGGAGGGGTTCAGTGATTTGACGAGAATCAGCATTTATTTTTATCTTCAAGAATTATTTAGAGCTAAAAGCCTGTCTGCACAAGGTAGATAAAGTTCAGATTGGGATATCCTCGTAGGTTAACAGGATTAACTATCTTCAAGATAGTAGACCTAGTGGGGACTAGACTATATACCTGAAAAGACAAGTACACAGCAGTTTCAAGTCAGACAAAGTCACTAAATACTAGATGGTGTTGGTGATTTTATTTTCAACAACGGTGCCAGTTTCCAAATGCTCTTTGAATTGACACTAATCTGAAACAAAAGACTCTTCGGTGAAGCAGTACTCGGCTTAAGTCAAGGCTCGGTGTCCGACCTTCTGGCACGGCCAAAACCATGGCATATGCTGACACAGAAAGGACGGGAGCCATTTATCAGGATGAAGCTCTTCTTGGATGATGATACTGCAATTCACCGTTTGGTGGCGTCACAGTACAAAGTGGCACCGGAGCGCTTGATGAGGACTGCAGGATTTACCACAGTTCCTCGTAAGTTTTTTTGTGTCTCAGACTATTTATCGTATGGTTTACTTGAACTGCTTTTATTTGGTAAACTGTTAATTACTTGAACAGTAATGTATATTGAAATTTAACATGTCAGAAAAGAAGGTTTGTTGTAATTATCATGCGCTCAATTCACATTACATTATAACGTGTTTTTGTTTCTACTTTCAGAATAGGAAAAGGTTTTTCTGAGCCTGAAGTATTGAAGATATTTTGTGATATGTGCGAAGCTGTTTCACGTTTACATCAATGCCAGACACCAATCATTCATAGGGATCTTAAGGTAAGTAGCTTTGGCAGGGATTTTGGAAAAGTATGTTAAGATTTATTTTGAAGGCACAAGAGGGTACATGACCTTATTTGGGGCTCCACAATAGGCTAAATAGGTAAATTTTAAACAATGGTCACCAAAACGGAAGAATTATCACGTAACATTCCAAAAATCAGAGTCCAAGACTGATATAGACCTTTCCTACCTGAACAAAAATTGAGGTCAATGTGTAAACTGTAACTGCAGCCATTTGAAGCTCACCACCACAAAATGCTAGCAAATGAAAGGCACTGGAAGCAATTATCATTCCGCGCTTTCACTCGGCCTGGAATCCAAAATTAATCACACTAATTTTTCAAAGAAAATTCCCAACACTAATTATACCTTATTACGACACTGTAAAAATGCCAATAAACATCAAACACTAGACAGCTTTTTTTGTATACAGTATCGCCAGTTTCCATTCTTTTAAGTCACCAATGCTCTTTGCTTAGGAGCATAAACTATTCCAGGGACAAATATAATATTTAGGACTGAACACACAAACTTAAATTATATCATAGAAATTTAAATTATAACTCCGAACATGAACATGATTTTACTCCCTAATAATTCCTTTACCCAAAACTAAGTGAAAATAACAGTAAAAACTAAAAAATAATTAATTTGGTACCATGAAGGAATTATTTAGTAGTATAAAAGTACTATAAAGGTACTTTATAGTACTATAAAAATAAATATGCACTAAAAAAACTTAACTGTTTCTGTTCATGCTTGAATTATGCAGGTTTATCGTGGTTTCGAAAAAAAATTAGAAGAAACTAAATTTCACCTGGCTAAGGTTGGGGGAGGGATGGGTCACCTGAGGTTTGGGAGGGGAAGTTGCCCCTATGCTCCTACGCCTAATTGATTTACTTGAAACGCGCCACTAAATTTGTGTTACGAAATATCTTGGACATGAAAGTTTTGTAAGCAATCCAAATAAAGTTCTTTGCACATGCAGGCAACATTACTATATAATTAAGCTAAAATATAATACACTGATACTCAAATTCGGCCTTAAAAAGATGTTCGCAGACCATAGCCACGGCGAAAGCAGCTCCAATAAGAGCATTCATATAGGTACGATCTCCCTACAAAATATTTTAAGTATTTGTCTTACCCTTTACTAATTATTTTGAACATCCTAGCTTATAAATACCCGTCACGGAACTTTGCAAGTAACGTCTTTTTGGATGCGTTGAGCAGATTTGACCCTGCCCTATCACAAACGGACAGCCTTCAATCACCTTTGCTCTTAATAGGTTATTTCTGACAAATGTAGCCGGGAATCAGAGTCAAAACTAGAGCTGAAGTTTCGAAATGGCCTAGGCTTCGTGTAGATGGGACATGGTATTAAGTTGGTATTTAAAAAAAATCGAAAAGTTAAAACAAACTGAATTCTGAAAACTAAAATATTATCAATTAGATTCTCCAGTTCCTTCCATCTGGAATCCTGTAACAAATACAAGTGGCACCATAGGAATTTAGATTTCACGGTAATTTACATGTGGCATCCTGTAACAACTACAATCTGCCCTACAAGACCAAAGCTTTTCCAATTAATTGTACCTGTTCTCCTACAGCAGCTATAATCAAACCTATGGGTAAATATTTTATCCAGTTCGTTACACTTAACATGCTGTAACCATTACAAGCGGAGCAGTAGGAATTCTGCTTTTCTAGTTCGTTGTACCTGGTGTTCGTTTTAATCCCAAAAGCCTTGTAATATGATATTTAAACTATTTTGAATAAAATAGCTTTCTCAAAATTTCCCTTAGATGCATTTCTAAACAATACGAAGTGTGCGTTTGGGAGGAAGGTTTGCTGCCCTCCGATTGCTTTGACTCTTAAAAGAACACTAGAGCTTCTGATTACTAATCCAGTGAGCCTCCCCTGAAGTTTGTATGACTATACTTTCTATAAAAACTTTATATGCCTCCAGGGCATAACTTACAACCCCAGTCCTGAGGGTGGTTTGCAAATAGATAACATGATATATAGCGTTTCAGGGATAACCTTGATTCATATTAAAAGTTCGCAGTTATAAGGTGTATGTTTTTAGTGGACTTGTAGGAATTCTGTCTTTCTAAAAATTAAGTGATCCAGAAATTCTCCAATCCTTTTCGTGTTTGAACTATTAGCGAAGAAGCAGAGTGATCAAGTTTTTGGCTCATATAACCATAGGCATACATCCAGCATGAATGAGCCTATCCCGGAATGAATGATCTCTGTGACTTGAATGACCCGGAATGAATGATACGATTTGATTGTTTTCTTTTTTTATTGAAGTTAGTTTGATACAAGATTTATGCAAGGGTAACTTCGCCACCATTGTATAATAATAGTGTGGTTGCACCCCACAAAAAGGCTAGAATTAGTTTTAGAGTTTTGAACCCTTCCATTGTACATTACGCTGATGATATCCTGAGCTTAAGTATAACTGTACCGGTTGAAGATACTTTTTCTTTGCTTAGTTGGGAAGATGCGAAAATTTTAATGGTTCGAAGAACGAACTCCAAAATTTGCCAAAAGCAAGGTGCCCAAATCCATTTTGTAAAAGTTGTATTATCCACAAATATTGATTTGTCAAGATTAAGTTGAATAAAAAATTCAAAACAAATCTGCCATGTTTTCTTCTTGTTCTGTTAGTCCACTTAAAAAGTACTATTTCACTTATATACTGAAAAATATCAAAACCAATAGAAGAAACATGGTGGATGGAAAAATGGAGAAATTATTTTGAATCTTTTATCCAACTTAATTATGACAAACCAGTGCTTGCAGATTATAATTAACAAAATAGGTTTTATAATGGAATAGTAGTCTGGCATCGTGGTAACAAAGTTCTTTTGTGCTCACTTCAAAGAGCCCAAAATAGGGCAGTGAATGCAACTTTTATTCTCCCTCGCTTATACCCTTCTTCTGATCTATATAACGATACTAAAATAGCTTTGCCGGATTGGGTTATAACCAAAAGTAATTTAATTAGCATATTCTACTTTTCTGTGTTCACTTCTATTATCTCTACAATAGTTTTTTCTACGAATGTGCTTTGGTAGATACTCATCTTCTTTGTTTATTTCTTCTTGTAGATTTACTTTACTAGTCTTTTATATTAAAAAGAAGACCAAAGAAGAATTCAAACGGTATCTGCGTAGTGCACGGTATAATAGCTCAGAATTTCCCAAAACTGCTTCTCAATGGAGACAACTGATCAATTCCTCAAATCCAGAACCTTCTGCTTCGAGTAATATTACGCTAGTGGCTTCTTGGATTCATCCAACCTTCTTTCAATCATTAATCCTTCTCGGAATCATCCAACCTTCAAATGCCATCAATCATCCAACCTTCTTTCAATCATTCAATCTTCTTTCAATCATTCAATACTATTGAGCCGGGTCTTTCCTTACTACAGTTCGTTACCAGGAACTGTTTGACTTGAAATTTCTACAATAAGGTTTTCTGATAGTGATTTCTGTTAAGATTCCTTGACTTTTTGAGGCTGTTTCTCCCCTGTTTCAAAAATCAGGCAAATTTTCTCAAGCTCTTAACTTTTGATGGGTAATATTAAACTTGATGAATTTTATATATTTGGAATTGGCATAATAAGTTTATTGTTTAGCTGTATCTATCGATTTAAGAATTTCGAGTACTATTGAGGTAATGTGCTCATTCGGCGGGTTGCGGATTCAAAGTAGGTACCGGCTGACTCGGCAAATGGGTACTGCCGAATCTGCGCCCTTCCCACAAGAAATAGACTACGGGTATGACGATGAGTGTGAGCACAGTTGTCGATGCCATACCGCCGACCATCGGGAGGGCGATGCGCCGCATGACGTCGGAGCCCAGCCCTTCGGTGCAGAAGAATGGCAACAAACCTGCGGTGATCACACCCACGGTCATGAGCTTCGGGCGTACCCGCATCACAGCGCCGGCGATGATCGCGCCTCCCGTCGCTGCGGAGAGCTCGAAGTTCGAGGGCGTCATGAACGGGTTGAGGCCCCAGGCCTCGGTGGCCTGCAGGGAGGCGCCGATCCCGACTTCGAGGAAGCCATTGCCGCCGGTGTCACCGATCGCGGCGAGATCCAACCCCATGCTGCTGTAGGACCCGGTTCCCGTCACGCTCCAGAGCACGCTCCCATCGCGGCCGGAAATGAAGTAGGCCCGGCCGACGTTCGCCCAGTACCCCAGCCGCACGCGGAGGGCGGACACCGCGAGCGGGGCGGTCGTTGGCGTGGTCGGCAGTGATTTTCCCGAGGACTACATTTCGCTCTATGAGAAGCACGGCATCAATCTCGAAGGGCTGGAGCGCAAAGAAGGCCAAACCTTCTTCTGGGAAGGCGAGTACGAGGTCAACATGAACAACCGCCAAACCCTCGAAACGGTTCTCGGTGTGATCGAAGGTTGTCTGCCAGACATCCCCGCCACGCACAAGCAACATCCCTACGTCCTCCTCGCCAACTGCTAACCTAAACTCCGACGCCATATCCTTGCCCAAACCAGTGACAAAAACTACGAAAGCAGTAGTGTTGCTCCGCAACACAATTATGGAAAAGGCTATAAAAGTAATTTTGAGGGAAAGGGCTAGAGAAAAGTCCACCATCCTTGTGTAGGTGTCTAATTAAAAAAAGGGGTATCGCAATAGAATTGCATGACACTAATGTCATGTTAATCGCTATGTAATGTTTCCTGGTTTACAACTTTAAGGGTCTTTATTCATGCACATACCGAAGAATTATTTCAAGTTCTATTAATAAAAATAACGGTGGGGGGGATAAGAAGTGCCCAGGTATTAATCTCTGGCGAGTGTGACATTTTTCGTTTCTAGGTTTCTTTATGTTTTTTTTTTATGTAATTCGATTTATATATTAAATAATATCTTGGGATATTATTAGAATGTTTATAATACTAGAATGATATTATAATAGAATGTTTTAGCGCAACTATGCATATGCACAACTATACCTAAGAATTTTCAAAATAGATTTTTAAGGTTTTTATGCAACTTTGTCTGATAATATTTTGGGAACTAAATTTTCAAATACTAAATCTTCAAAGTGTATCCTAAATGATAAGGGGAGTATGTTGAAATACCCTCGTGAGATTATTCCAAAAAGACTCCACATCTAGAGAAAGCGTACCCCAGTAAATAGATATGGTAATTGTTTTGTCGAAAACATTCTTCACCCTATTACGATCATCGGACAGAGCAAAGAGAGTATGCTGAAATTCCCTCGTGAGATTATTCCAAAAAGACTCCAAACTTGGAGAAAGCAAGCCCAAGTAAATAGATATGGTAGTTGTTTGTAGATGTGCACATATATTTCCATTGAATATAAATGCTTACCCAAGCTGGCCGATGACCTTCCCCTGTTTCAGGCGGCGGCCACCGCGCCCGAGGCGCCCGCGCAAACCGATCCTGTGCGCGAAATCCTTACCGGCGTCGTTCCCGACGAGCTGACACCGCGCACTGCACTGGAGCTTCTCTACAGGCTGAAAGCCGCACTGGATGAGTAACCTTCTCCTTCGCGTGCTGGCGCTGGCCGGGTTCGGTGCGGTCGGCGATGTCGCCGCCGGCGGCACGGTTGGCAATACTGCGCAGATGAAATTCACGGCCCGCAATCGGAACGCTTTAATTACTGTACTAAAAGTCGAATCAATACGGCCATGGTCCGAACCATCCTACTCTATGGATGCGAAACTTGGTCCTTGAAGCTTCAACACAAGAGGACACTAGCTGCTTTCGAACATGGATGCTTACGCCAAATACTTAGAATTCGTCGGCAAGATTGTATATCTAACTCCGATTTTCACCAACTCTGCTAGATCAGAAGAGATGTCGCTACCACCGTTAAAGAGCACCGCTTAGAATGGCTGGGTCACGTCGTGCGAAGACCACCAGAATACCTCCCCATAGCTGCTATTGCGCTGCTTATGATAGGCTTACAAGGGAGACAACTTCCAAGTTCATATATCTAGTAGCTTCTCTCCGTTGTGCGTTAAGTTGAACATCGGTTTTGCTGTTGGTTCATTATATGCTTATTATTTTTTTCTTCTTTTTTTTAGGCGTAATATCTGGGTTTCTTCTACTTTTAGTTCATTGTTCATTATAATAGCAGTTTTTTGTTTGTTTTTTCTTGCGTGTCATATCACTTATTTTGGCTTTTTTCGTTTGTTTAAAAAAAAAGTTATTCAAAAGGACACTAGGACTTCTTGTTTCTAATTGAATGAGTTACATCCGAAGTTTATAACTTCGGGGTATGACCTAAAACCCTTGTCTTTTCGTATTATCTTTAGACTATTTTGAACTAAATGTCTATCTCAAAATTTCCATTGGGTGCATTCGAGGAAAAGAAGACGTGGGGCGGTGCTAGTTGCCCCCCAATCACTTTTGACTCTTGAAAAGGACACTAGGACTTCTTGTTTCTAATTGAATGAGTTACATCCGAAGTTTATAACTTCGGGGTATGACCTAAAGGGGAAAAACTTCTTTTTCAGATTTCTAAATTTTTCTAGTTGTTACTCTGAGAAAATATAAAACTTCACTTTAGCTTGCCTGCCGTTTTTTCTGACTTAAGGAAAAGTGTAAACCATCCTCTTAGGACCCAGGTAAGATTTATACACACATTTCCAAAATACGAAACCACATTAATCAATCCAGTCTGAGATTCATACTTTCCGCAAAAACCGAACCTTCTAATCGAGGGACTTACAGAATAGAGGCAAAAGATGTAGCATGTATTTTTTGGTTTTGAACAAGTTTAATAACTTAGAGGTAGCCTGAGTCATCAAACGGTTTAGTCTTCAGTCTTATAGATTGTAAGGAGGCGTTTGAGTCATCTGAAATAAGATCTTTACCGAAAGTCATATTCTACAATGGTATGGCAGAAAAAATCTTTCAAATGATTCGTGTTGTGCATCAGAATAACATTGGTGCGGGAAAGGTAGGAAATGCGGAAAAGGTAGGAAAACTGTTTCAAGTTAAATCAGGAGTAAAACAGATTTGCGTTCTATCATAATTTATAAAGAGAATTTTATTTTAATTTTTGTTAAAATGAGCCCTCTCACGACATTTTAGGACCACTGGGTCAATACGGTCACCCCTGGAAAAAAAAAACAACCAAAAAAAAAAACAAACAAATAAACAAGCATCCGTGATCTGTCTTGTGGCAAAAAATAAAAAATTCCACATTTTGTAGATAGGAGCTTGAAACTTCTACTATAGAGCTCTCTGATACACTGAATCTGATGCTGTGATTGTGTTTGATTGTGAGATTCTATTACTTTTAAGGGGCGTTTCCTCCAATTTTCAAAAATACGCGCGCAGGGGGGCTTGGGGGGCGCGAAGCGCCACCCCAACAGCTAGTACAGCTAGTATTATATATATATATAATAAAATACATTGTAATATATTATATAAACTCCAAGATTTTTACTTCATTTTACTTTGTTTAGGATGATTATAACACAGTCTGCATTAAGGTATTTGGTCAGATGTGAATAGGATTTATATTAACATATTTTTTCTTTACTCTTCCTCTGCTTTTCCGAGGACAAACGGAAAAACCTTCGAAAACAGAAGATCCAGGTTAATACATCGCAACTGCCGTCGCGTCACTTTCAATCGACTCTGAAGACACTTGCGAAGTCCAGCGGCCGTATCATGGTGGTTGCACTCAAAGAGATAGGTTTGCAGGTTGTAGGCCGCGTCAGACATTGGCTTGCAGTCGACGCCGCATTGTTCGCCACAGCCTTCGACGTTGGGTAAATCCGAGATGACCGCGGCAAGCACGTTTTGTGGATACAAATCGTTTCCAAACGCATATCGCGGCGCTGCGAGGGCCAGTTGGATCGCACCCTGACTTGGTTGGTAATAGTCGCTTTGGTTATGATTTTTTTTCTTTTTTTTTTTTTTGTAAATCAGTAGAACGCATGTGATTTGTCGTACGAGTTGAAATTATTCAACACATCCGACATTGCAGAAAAACGGATAGTTTTGCGTCGTTTGTTGCATGATTTGGTGTCATTTGTCGAATGTTGCAGTATTTTGCGCGAAATTGCAGCAGTGGGAACCAGGGGTTAGAGGTTTGTTTTATTGTTTTCAGAGTCAATAATTTCTACTTTACTTATGGTTTAAAAACTTGCTACTCTTAATTCAGCCACGCTGTTGACCGGAGCACTCCGGTCCTTCTCAACATCGCCGCGGTTGAACAGCACGGGCCGCACCTGCCGCTCGATGTTGACTGCCGCATCGGCCGTCATTTCTGCGATTGCATTGACGAGGCCATGGGCGACGGGGTGCTGGTGCTGCCGCAGATCAAGGTCTGCTGCTCGCGCCACCACATGGAGTTCGCCGGCACCCTAACGGTGAGCCTCGAAACCATGCTCGCTTATCTCAAGGACCTCATCGGTTGCGTGCGGGCACACGGTTTCCGCAACGTGGTGTGTCTCTAGTTCAGCCCAGCGATCCCCCATTTATAAATCTATACTTCAATGGAATGTAATACACTCTAGTATCGAGCTATCCACAATTTTTCTCACGCTCTATAACATTGTACTAAAGTTTTGATATTATAATTCTCTAAATCTTTATTCAATTTGCTCTGGTTGCCCATTTTTTCTCTTTTTTCTTTTTTTCTCTTCTTCATTTTCAATTTTTTGTTGTTATGGTCCTCAACAAGTTTGCTTCCAGGATCTTAATTATTATTGGTGTTATGTTTTGTAGCCAACGATCCGGAGCGGGCGTACCAGATGTTCGGTGGAGGCGAGTTCGGCCTCCCGATCAAGGACACGGTGGTATGACCGCGGTGACCGAACACATCACCTACGAGTCGACGTCGAAATACGCTCGTGTACGAGACGATCTCACGCTGCACTACCACGAGGCAGGCGTCGGCAACGAGACCACGATCGTCCTTCTGCACGGCGGAGGACCTGGCGCTTCGGGATGGTCGAACTTCGCGGCATATATCGAAGTACTCGCGCGGCAGTTCCACGTGTTGTGAAATGCAAATTCCTTTGATGTATCTATTGGTATCAAAATTCCATTTATTTAGAGTTTTGGTTACTATTGAGCCGGGTCGCTCCTTACTTCTAGTTTGTTACCAAAACCATAGTGGTGGACTCTAGGGAAGTTATGGTGCTGGCTTAGACGGATTGTTTTATAGTCCTTATTACGGTGGTTATGGCTATGGCTGTGGATTCAATTATTGGTGAACTTATTGAGCCCTTTTTAACTTTTTGATTTGCAATAAACTTTGATGTCAAAAATATATCATTTTTCCTATGATGACCAAGTCATGGTCATTTCGACTCGGGAAGGCCGCTTGTACGCAACTGTTGAAAACACGGACACTCCGTTTGCCCTCAGCGCTGTAAGTCCGCGCCGCTATTTTGCCGAGGGCCCCAACACCTACCTTACGTTTGACAGCAACGCCGATGGTGCCGTCCACCAAATCCTAATGCGCAATCCCCCAACAGGCGGCCTTGGATCACAGTATGGACAATTCTTAGTCGAGGAACTGATCCCCTTCATCAACGCCGAATATCGCACCTGACAGAGGCAGGATGGTCGAATTGGGGAAACTATTTCTCATTTGATATGGTCTGGTCCCTGATACGCCTACCAGGTTTCATCGTCCTAGCTTATCTCGAAGTGCCCAAACTAGCAAAACCAGGACCGACCGACAGACAGACCGACAGAATTTGCGATCACTATATGTCACTTGGTAAATACCAAGTGCCACCAAAAAACAGCATCGCTTTTTTTTCTCCAGTTTGTACGACGGCACCATACCTAGCCACAGTACCTAGACAATTTGGTTCAAATTTCTGATAGGTCCATAAGCTTCAGATAATTCAAAATAAGGCAATTGGAATTCTGGGTACTTTTGTTCATCGCCCTGTGAGGCTTAAAGATCTGTTGGAAACCCAAACATATTTTTCTCAATATACTTAATCTCAAACAACTGAAAGACTTGGATACAGCAACGTGATTTTATGATATCCAATCTTCAACAAATCATTTGCATGATTTGAGCATAATTGCAATTTCCATTTCTCCTGTCCTTGCTCCAAGAAGTATCGCCACCCCCCAATTAAATTAGAAAGAGCTAGATTCTCAATCAGAAAAATCAAATGACTATGGCTTTTCGGGTAACATGATTCCCCCCACAGTCCTTGGAGATAATTCTGTAAGTTACGAAATTTGCCCATTGGTTACCTATAGTATGTTTTATTGGGTAGCATACAGACATTTTCTTGGGGGGGGATTTTGTGCTTGGGTCGGATTCCTACAGGGAGAGTCTTTCTTGGGGAGGGAAATTTATGGGGGTAGATGGATGGTGAATTTTCCAGGAGAATTTGGCACTTGGGAGATTTGACATAATTCCTGGGCGAAATTCGTTTAATAGAAAATAAACTAAAGAATAAAAAAATAATAAATAAAATTTACTTAGTAAAAAACAACAAATATATTAATTTATAAACCTAAATATACTTAATTTTGCCAATTTCTTTATATTTAGCAGAATTTGTCATCATTTGAACTTTTACTGGAAAATAGAAAACTTCATTTTTAATGACTACTTTAAATATGCTTTCAACTAACTGCCTCTTAGCAACCTAAAAAATGAGGCTTCTGACAATAAAGAAGCACATGCCAAGCTCTGAATTTTCCTTTTTTTAACACTTTTGATTTATTAGAACATTTTCAGAGAACATTTTCAGAAGTTTTATTAAACGCCTCATGTTGTTAATTATTTGTTATTTTAGAAGTTTAACGTTGCTGCTGTAAATTTATATTCCTATTTTTGTTGCTCTGCCAATGGATCCAGCAAATCGCTTGCAACAAAATATGCCAAAATTAATCGCACAAAGGTCATCTTAATTTAGTAATTTCTATGTCTTATTTGCTAATCAAAACAAATACTACAAGAGTTTTTCCTTTCCCATCTATACATGTGATTTCAACAATTTGAACAGGAAAAGGTTATTGTGGATGGTTCTTAGAGAGGTTACAGCCTAAAGGTCATTTTTCACATTTTTCATTTCTTCTATAGCTATAAATTCTTAAATCTAGTGCATTCAAACTGCCAGAATCGAGAAGTAGTTGTATATCCCTCTTTTTTTGCTCTTGTTAAGTAAATTCATTTAGTCGAATGTGTTAGTGGTGCGTTGGATAAAGGGTACTTGCTGATGTCAATATTCATTGGTATAAGGAGGGCATTTGATACTGTAGATTTCAAAATTTTAATAAATATCCGAGTCAAACTCAAACCGAGCAAAAATTAAAATGAGTAGGGCTGACAACCCTCATGCTTTCTCAAGACCCGAACTTGACTTGCGCTTTACTAAAAACAAAACAAATGACCTTGGATTGTCAGTTTAATTGACATATGCTCATATTTACTCCTTAAAGTTTTATAATTTTTTATTTATGAAAGCAAGAAAAGTGAAAATACTTCAAACGCATTTTGTTTTCAGTAAAGCGCTGTTCTGGTCTTGAGAAGGCACGGAGACTATCAGCCCTACTAATTTCGGTTGGTAAATGCAGTGAATTACCGATTCGTGTAGTGATTTCATGTATTGTATTCGAAACGGACATTATGCTAATTATTAACAAAAAACAGTCGGTAAAAATGACCCGCCAGTCGGTAAAATCGCTTGTCACCCCCCCCCCCCCCCAACATTTTGGGTAGTAACAACACTACAGGTGATCATGTTTGTCCCTTAAAATCTGAATAATTTTTTATTTATAAAAGTTATAAAAGTTGAAAACATTTAAATTTTTCAGTAAAGTGCAAATTATGTTCTGAATATAAGGTTCAAGCCGATTAGGGAAAAAATTTGGATTGTTTTAGGGCCCCAATTTTAGAGGGCTAAGGTCTCCAAAAACTTTTTGAGCATTTTCGTTGTTTGGTTCAGGGACTTGAACTTTCATGCTTTAATCCGTTCAGAAAAAAAAAAATTAGTGTCCCATTTTGTCCCTATTTTCCGGGAGCCAATTTTTATCCCAAGATCACTTTCCATTATCCTAAGGAGATAAACATTAGCTTTGATTCTATGGGACAAAACAGTTTTGGGTCCTTTTTTATCCGATGTGCCGGGCCACGGCGTGGATTTCGACTGGGAGGCGCTGGCTCGCCTCTGATTAATGGGAGGCGACGAGATGGTGTCCAAGAACGAGCGGTGGCCCGACCTGGGCGCGACCGACTGGTCCGCCACCCTCACGGCGCTGCACCTCTATCTTCAGGTCGTCGGCAAGTACAAGCTGGCGCGCACGCCGTGGCTCAACCACTCGTGGCATGCGACGCTGCGGGTCACGGCGCGCGGCCTGACCACCATGCTGCTCGACGACGACGGGCTCGGCGTCGAACTGAGTTTTTTTGGGGATACATGGTAAAGTCTTTGGTATTTTTTATGAAGCTAGCCAACAAGTGTTTCCTTTCTAGGTAAATCACCGGTTCTTTGATACATTGCCATGCTACACCAACATTCCTATCTGATGTGAGGGTCTAGTCAACCATTTCAAGCTCCTCCCTTATTCTTTAAAATAATTTCCATGTTCATTGCACCCCACCCCAAATGAGGTCAAAGGTAACCCTAGGCTACATATAAAATTAAACAAACAGAAAGGCAATGCAGACAATACAGGAAGCGAGAACCTCCAACAGGTACGACTCTAGTTTGGCATCTGTATATGTATATATGTGTGTGTGTATATATGTAGTAATTTTTTGGGATTTCACCCCGGATTTTTCCATGAGAAAATTAATTCTCCAAAATCTCGCAAAAAAATAATCATTACAAATCTACAAACAGGCAAAATATGAAAATATGTTTGGGGAAATTTCGGAGAACCCGATTTTCTATCCTTCCTACAATATGCAAAATAATCCTCTAGTGTTGTGTCAGTATTGGCAAATTTTACTTCCTGAGTCCTTCAGGAGGGTCGGCGCCTGGGCGACGAGACCGACGCTCGAGAGCAGGACAGCGGCGGAGAGAACACGGGCTGGATTCATGGCGGAGACTCGCAGTCTGATCGGGATGGAGAAAGGGGCGGCGGCTCCGCGGAGCCCCGCGCGGGCTCGGGAGGGAAACCGACCGCCAGTCTCCGGAGAATTCCGGAACTTCCTCGAATGCGCTCGCGTGCCACCGGGCACGACTCCGCACGCGGACCCGGGCGGACTGGTGGACGGACCATTCTTTACCATGTGCAAAACGAGACTGCGGCCAGTAGAGAGAAAAGACTAAAATAACGCGAATATTTCGCTTATATCTAAACTAGGTGTCCTCAGCACAAGATAAAAAGAAAAAACACCAAACTAAAAACAAGTAAAACCACCACCAATAATAATTCAGTTGCTTTGATGTTCTCAATGAAGTAACTCTAATAGCTTCTTTTCCCTACGTGGATCAGTAGCGACAATTGTATTTATTTTGTTGTTATTTTGGTGTTTTTTCTTTTTGTCTTGTGCTGAGTACGCCTAGTTTAGATACTGCCTTTTTATTCTCTCTTTTTTTTACCTGGCAAGCTACGTCAGCCTCTCTACTCTCTATGATTTTATTTCGAGCTGCAGTTTACGGGAGGAGGTTGATTTTAATGAACCGCAAAGGCAGATCATTATTATAAAAATTTCGAAGAATTCTGGTAAAAGCGTTGTGTAAGCCCAAATTTGATGAAACTTATATATTTAAGATCAGCATAAAAATGCGATTTTTTTTTATGTAACTAATGGTATTAAAACTCCTTTTTTAGAGTATCGGTTACTATTGAGCCGCCAGAATTCCAAAAGCTGCCAAATCTGCCACTAAATTACACTGGGCCATGAAAACTGCCAGGTAGCATGGCTACTATGCTATGCTACTTTTTCCACGGCGGAAATAGACTCTAGGATTTCCTCAGAAGGTAGTAATCTGAAGATATTCAAGAACTTACACCCATGCACTTTGAAAATAGAAGAATATACCCCCCCCCCTTATCTCATGCGTTACCTCATATTAATTAGTTGATTTATTTTCAAGGTTGCTGTCCCCATCTTGCATAGCAATATTTTGAGAATTTCTTTACCAATTTTGAAGTGATAAAGTTCCCTTGTAAATGCATTTATCACAAATTTGTGAACCAAACAAGAGGGAAAACTCCTACTTTATTTGAGGTGTAACTCTGATCTCGTTTTATCGTAACTGCACTGATCGACTGCTTTCTGTCGCCATTCTTTCATAAAATGCGAATGGACAACTTCTCTCTTTGTCGTACCTTGCATAATGGACACAGTGTATAATGCAAATGTAACTGGGAGTTATAATCTGCCTAAATTTACGTGAAATCGGAGGCAGAACCCCCGTAACCACCTCTCCCCAATCCACACCAACGTGAAAAACTCCCCCTGAGACTTGTTATTAAAACTTTGTTATTTAAAAAATTGTTATTTGTTATTTTATTGTAATTGTTATTTAAGCAATGGTCAAAGTTTCTAACGTGTAGCCCCTCCCCCACAGACTGTGGGGTATGAAGTTGTCCCCATAGACATAGTTATTAGGTTTTCGACTAAGCTGAACAGAATGGCGATCTCAAAATTTTGATCCGGTGCCTTTGGGGAAAAATGTGCGTGAGAGGTGGCCAAGGAAACTTCAATAAAGGCAAATAGGGCTTTTTTTTCTTTTTTTTTTTTTTGAGAAGCAAAACAGAACTCTTTTTATTAATCATCCTTGGCATGAACTTATTTAAATATGTATACAGTTATAAGAAAGTATAACATAAAGGTTTTTTTTTTATTACAATAGTTGATTAATATGGAACATGGAATTCAGAATGGCTTGAGACCTATAGAAGACAAAACATTATAAAAACTTCCAGTCCATTTGAACAGCAATCCCTCTCCCTATCCACCCAAAATTATACCCAGCCACCGAAATGAAGAAACCGACGGGATAGAAAAAGATCCACAGACTAGAGTAGTAGTGATATTGCTATTAAATGAAAGATATTCACACTTTGAAAGATTAAGAGAAAGTCCAATCGCATAAAGTTTAGATGCTACTGTTGAAACAGACAAAGAGAGCCCTTTTTTAATTCTACTGATCAAAAGAATATCATCCGCATAGGCAAGATAAAAAATATTTACAGAATTGAGGATGCAAGTAGGTGGGATAGAGGAAAGGACAGATGATATACAAAGTTTGGTTTCGTTGTTTACTGGTTGAGCTAGGTCGCGCTTCTCGCCTTCTCCGGCATGAATGGAGAGGACCTTCTTTCCGCCTCCACGACGCTGCGCTTTGCTATCGCGCCAGTGATTCGCGAGGAAGTGCTCCATGCACGCGAGAAGGTAGCTGCGAAAGCGCCCCTTCTCCGGCGTCACCTCGGAGAAACTCTCCTTCTCGATGAGGCGAGAGAAGAAACTCTGCGTGATATCCTGCGCCGCGTCTGAGTCAGCGCCGCGGCGCCGGCAAAAAGAGTACAGCGGACACACACAAAATCAACAAAGAAACGGATAAGACGGTGGTAGGGGATAGGCGCGCAGAAGCTGTACTGGAGAGTTTTCTGTGTAGAATCTCCTACTTTAAATTATAGCAAGAATCGAAAATGTACGAACAAGAATCCGGTTTTTGTCCAAGGTGGAAGATACAGAAGAAATTTTTAAAATTTGAAATATCCGGTTTCTTTTTAAATTCCCATTATTAAGAAGGGGGAAAAAACCTGAAGATCACAGAAAGTAAAATAAAGTTTGACTAGCGCATGTCTGTTGGTCTTTGCCAACTTGCTGATGTCCTTGCTGCAAGCCGCCGGTCTGCCGAGCGATACTTATGGCGACCCCGACCGCGCATTGGACGCCAAGATTGAACAAGATGGTCCGTTGACGGAATTGGTCAAGAGCTAAGTCTTTATCGCCTGCTTGGTTTGACTTGCCTATTCAATCTCAGTTTTCAACTCGCGACGAATACGTACGCTGATCTTGTCGATCGCCATTTTCCATTCGACTTTGTGATGCATCCAAAGTTCGCCGTGGCGTGTGCATCGCCCAGCCGAAGTTGCTGGGGTTAGTTTTAGACTGTATTTCTTTCCATTATACAATTAAAATACATGCTAAATGTTTAGCGACATTTTACATTTACAGACACTCTTAATAGTAAATTTTAAAACTTTTACAAATGGGGAAAATGCTGCAGATACATGTTTTAGCCATTAAAATCTTTGCAGGGATTTTACTTGACATTCTTGGATATATTATTCAATTTGCCCCTTTGGGCTGAATTCAGTAGTATTCAGTAGCTACTTTTCATGTATATCGCATTTTTACCTTTGGATGCCGTGGGGAATTTCTGAAACCGTGAATTTTTGGAAACCTTCAATGAATATTTTCGCTATGTCCAAGAGACATCCTCAACAAAACACTTGTATAAATAATATAAGACTTGCAATAAATTGTGTTCCTTAAAACTAAAATTAAAAGACGGCCAGAAATATTAGTTCAATGAAGTTCAATCGTTACTAATAAATAAAACAACACTAAATGAGAACAATCTTACACTTGAACAATTTCTAGTGTGAATTAAGAGTAATTGTACTAAATTTCTTGTCGTGTTCTAGGTCGCATCGATAGCCGAAACAAACCCTGCGATTACCGAGCCCGCCCATTATCGATATATCATCACACGCCTGTGCAGTGCTATGGAATGAGCGATTCAGGCAGGAAAATGCCCGTCAATGGCCCCAATATCTGAGAATTCCGGTGATCCCCGGCCATGCACAGAATCGTCCCACCAGATGTTTCTATTGAATCGAATGGATTTTTGATATATCAATATCCAACAGGGCCGATCGTTCTTTTCAATGCAGTCCACCGATATCGGCCAGCAACGGACAACCGGTGCCAACAGACTTAGGGGGGGCAGCTCAAATTCCGAAGCGTTTTCATCAAACGCCAGCTGCGGCTGGGCCTCCGCCTTGGCACGGGCGGATTGAGGCACCGGCTTGCGCACCGGGTTCTGCACAACTTTGCGGGGTTCAGCCACCGGGATTTGCTGCGCCGCACGCTGGATCGGAACCACCGGTGCTTCGACAAATTCCTCTTCTGCCTCAATATATGGGGCAACCTGCGTGTCGACAGGGGGTTCGACCGGCGCCTGTGGCGCGGCTGCTGGCACCATATAACGAGGCGGAGAACGACTTGTTCTTCACGGGCTCCATCGAGATCGAAACCGGATCGGGATGGTAGTTTCGAATGCTGACGATCTTCTGCTGCGACGTCGTGTCCTTGGGCATCGCTCGGACGAGTACCCACGACTCGTAGTCGAGGCTCTTCTTTACGTCCGCCAAGAGAGTCAGGGTGACGAGCGGCTTGCCGGGCGAGTCGGTGGAGATGCGAACCGACTTGCGGGTGTTGCGCGTCAGCTTCAGAGTCTTGAGGGAGAACGGAAAGCGACCGACGGCTAAATGCAAGGTTTAATTCATACTTTTCTCTTTTCTACTTTCATTTTTCGCTCGTTTACTTTGATTTATTTAATGTTTTTTATTCTTGCAATCGTTGACTCTTTTGCTTGACAAACATGCAAAAAATTAAAAACTGCGAGCAACTTTATATTGAAACTTTCATACTGAAATCTATTCTTTAAAAAAAATGTAGGAGGATATTGGCAATAAAATATAAACCGAGCCAAACATACTAAATATTGACATAGAAACATACCCATACTGAAATAGGTTCTTAAAATTATGGTTCAAGACAAAACACAATGCTAGTGTTGTCTACAAACCGTTTGTCCCATAACAACAATGCACTGGGATTTCTTTAGAGGACATTTTTAACTATGCATATGTATTTTAAGGAGGCAGTAGAGAGGCGAGGGGAGGGGGAGTTCATGTCGTGTTTCAAATCTAAAACTTTATTTGAAATTCATAAATCACTAAGACCATGAATTATAAAAAATGCATTTTAAATGTATTTATAAAATGTAACGTAAAATATATTTTAAGGAGACAGTAGAGAGGCGAGATAAAGAAAAGGAAAACGGAAACAATTAACAAAACTCATATTTTAATAAATTCATATATCACCATGCAAATAGCACGAATACGACAACAGAATGATAAATTGGGTTATTTTGAAATTTTAATTGTTGATATTAAGGGTTTATAAGTTAATAAATGTTAGTTATTAAAAGTTATTGCGATGTGACTTTTGTTTAATGTTTTTTTTTTTTACTTTTCTTTCCTTTATATGTTCTGTTTAGCTTAGCTTAATTCATTTTTTTCTTTTCTGAAGATAAAGGTTTCACCAGGCATGCGCATTAGTTTGGGTACCCAAGTTCCCATCCGGGACCCAATGCCCCCCTTCAGGACACCGAGTCACCAATCCAGGGCCACACGACTCCCTCCAGGGCTCAAATAACCTCCCTCTCCAACTCCAGCCCGCCGTTTTAACTTTGAATTTGAAATTTTTCATGTCTTAAAAACCCATTAAATATGCTTATAACCAAAAAAATAATCACTTCTGATATTTAAAAAATAAAAATGAAGATGAGTTTTTCTGGGACGTAGAACTTTCTTAGAAGTCAGGCCATTGGCGCCTACACACATTGTAAAAGAATGACCACATGAATATTTGTAAAATTCCTGTAATTGTACTACCAGCAGCAATATTTTTATTTAATATAATATTTCTTTTTTTCCTATGTAATAGGACCATATTGGAGTCTATGATGGCAAATGATGATAAGTTCGGATCGGTAACAATGCAAGCACATGCTCTTGGGTTGATTACAGCGTCACGACGACTTCTATTGCGCACGCTCTCGCAGATGTTTACCAAAGGCTGAATTTAAAATAAGTTTAAAGAAAATTTTTCGTCTGCCGTACTAGAGGGATTATTGTGGAGGCAATGTTATCGCCAGCGAGCGGGGAAAGCCCTATGTCTAAGAAATTAATACAAGAAAACCGTCTATAATTCTTCGGCACTTGATCACCTGGCACAATAGAGAACGGCCGGTATCCATAGAATAGCCGATGACAGCTGTGTTCGTATTTCAATTAATCTACAGTTTAAACAACAGATTATAATATAAAACCTAATGTTAAATAGTATTCCGCTTAATCAAATATTAATAAAGCGTAAACAGGCTCGAACCCGAAGGTTGCATGCATACGCACCTTCGGGAAAATATCTTTTTGGTGCCGTTTTTGCAATGGCGCTGTGAGAGGCATGTTGCGGCCGCCTTGCTGGGTTGATGGTGCATGCGCCCGCCCATGTTGCTGGCGTGTTGCCTAAACATGCAGAACCATGTTTCTGGGCTTCTGCAAGTTTTTGAAACATGTGGCTGAAAAATGCAACCTTTGCACCACCAAGGACAATGGGCACGGGCTCAGATGAAATTGCCCAAAATTCACCGCCAAATAATACTTTTTAAGTTTTAATGTCGCTCCTTACTTGCAGTTAACAAAACTTGTTTTTTTTTATTTAATAACAGGCCAAACAAATTCATTGTGAATTTGTTGATATAGAAATGCAATTCAACCAAGCAGGCATCAGCCCCCAAATAAATCATCTTTGTTGGCTACTTTTCCTGTGGGATAATGGAGGACTCCACAGTGAATACATACAGAGTTAAAGGATCCAAATGGCTTGTAAATAACACTTGCGGAGCTTACCACATCTTTATCAGTTTTTGCTTAGTTTTATTCCGCTAGGTTTTAATGCCAAATCATTTTTCAGAAGCCCCAAAGGTTCTTCCAAAAGACACGAAGCCAGTTTTCTCCCTACTTTGATAAATGGTATTTGTTCTGTTGTTCACTTGGATGATAAAGCCTTTCTGGGAAGGTTATTTTCGGGATCTCAAAACAACATTCATTAAACAGTGAAATCACTCTCAGAAATGATGGATTGTCATTCAACTGGATACGGTACTTCTTACTTGAAGTCAACGAACATCATTTCTGGGTCTTATGTTAGATTAGTAATCAATGGATTTAGCGTAGATAGTTGGTTTGGATGGTACAAATATTGCAATCCAATTTTTTTTTATATAATTTTAGTTTCTGTTGAAAAGAGTCGCTTTTTAATTACAAATCTTTAACTACGAACTATCGGGTCCTGGGCTCTTGTAAATGTAAAGAAAACCGTGACCCCTTTCCCTCAACCCGCTTCCTTTTCTTCCTTCTCTTTAATATTCATACAACAGTGTTTTAATCGCCCCTGAATCGTAATCATCTCCGAAAAAGCTCACGCCTTGAAATATTTCTAAATGCTTGCTTTATCAGATCAACCCCACAGCGCATACCGCAGCGTCATGCTTGATATTGCTCGCAGTTGGCATGACATCAATGTGCTCAAGGAAGTCATCGCCCTCTGCAAATGGTACAAGATCAATTATCTGCACCTGCACCTCACCGACGACCAGTCGTTCACCTTCCCCTCAACCGCATATCCCGCGCTAGCCACTGAAGGCCGGAGCTTTGCACTGGATGAACTGAAAGCCTTAAACGAATACGCCTACCAACAAGGCGTCATGCTCGTCCCGGAGATCGATATCGTTGTACAAAGCAGAAACTTTAGAATAAAGAGGATGTTGAGTAGGGAATGTCAGCTTTCCATAGCGTTTAAAATACCCTGACTATGATCAGGCAGAGTATAAACTTTCAAAAAGCAGAAACACCCACTTTCAAAAATCACTTACACCAGGTGGCCCGTAATGGAAGCTTACCAAACATGGTGGAAACTGTGCCAGGCATGGCTAAACTGTATGACACACCAAGAAAACTGAAATATACACCAGGTGGTGGAAAGTGAGCGCCCTCTCGTAATTATCCAATTGGAGTGGATCCTTTCTCCTTGGAGGAGCTGGGGGGTGTTAATTTGGAAAAATTAGAAAAATTGAGATATTTTTAACTTAAGAACGGGTGACTGGATCTAAATGAAATTTGATATTTAGAAAGAATTCATGTCTCAGAGCACTTATTTCAAATCCCGACCAGATCTGTTGACATTTGGGGGAGTTGGAGGGGGAAATCGAAAATCTTGGAAAACACTTAGCGTGGAGGGATCAGGATGAAGCTTGGTGGATAGAATAACCAAATGTCGTAGATACGTGTTTACCTACGAAAGTGATCTCCTTTCCCTGATTTTACGTCATACATTTCCCGTTACCCTGATAAAAAATATACGAGCCAGTATTTTACCGACTCAAATTTTATCCAACTGCCTGAAAACATTGCTTTTAAATTTTTGAATTAAATGCATGTCATGATTACCCACAAAAAAGCTCTGTTTTGTTTTTCACAAAAAAAGCTGGACGTCACAAGCCATTAAAGCTCAATTTATTTCTTCTTTTAGTATATCTCTCTAAATAAAAGTATCTCTCCATTTTAATAGGCTTGGTAAGTAACGTCATGTCGCGTATAGTTAAAGCTGTGATGCGTGTATTTGGGGGTCTCGGGTCCCAGTACAGCTTTCAACTCAAATCATTTATTCTATTTATACCCACGTACGATTGGACCAAAGTATCATTGAAATAATAAATATAGCACAAAAAGACAGGCCTATAGTAGGGGTAAAAGAGTTTGTGCTACACCTTGGTAAAGGCCTATTCTGATATAGACCTACATATCCCTGCCATCCAAGCAATTGTTTTGACGACATTGTTTTTCAAAATTGCGCTGGACGACAGGGATTTATTTGGGGGCTCAGTTGCAAACCTAGGGGATCTCGATGCAGATGGGGTTCCTGATCTTGCCGTGGGTGCTTTTGGTGATAGCGATGGCGGAATTCGAAGGGGCGCGGTTTGGATTCTGCTCATGAATCCCGATGGGACGGTGAAGGATCAGCAGAAGATTAACGATTTTGCGGGCGGGTTCACCGGCACACTCGACAACGATGACCAGTTTGCCGCTTCAGTTGCGAGTGTGGGGGACCTTGACGGCGACGGATTATCTGATATTTTGTTCAGCATAGTAGAAAGGTCCAGTAATTTTGTTTTTCGAGACTTCACCCCGCCCCCCGCCCCACAGCCCTCAAATTAAGAGCTATAGGTAATGCTAGTAGCCCATTATTAAAACATATTGTTTTATAGTGATTTCATAGTTTTCTTGCTCAGTTTGAAAATAAATTATGTTTGTATAGTACACGAAAAGTCGAAATTCGATGGAAGTTAACCAAGTTTATATCTTTGCTCTTCAGCACTTGTCAGACTATGTAAAAAAAAATCAGTTAATTCTTGGCAAAAATAAATAGCCCAAGCCCAGGCAGAGTGAAATCAGACTTTTGGAAATAACCAGTATTGAAAGAAAAATAAAAACCAAATCACAAGTAAAAAAAAAAAGAAAGGTCAAAGTGGCAACGTCAAATCTGACAAAAAGGATATAGAACAAGAATTATAACAACAAATTCATTAACGTCAAAAAAAAAATAAATAATGCATAAAATTTCAAGAATAAACACGGAAACTGGAAGGAGAACAAGAAACATATGGTGACGGGCGATTAGTCTTTTCAATTATGAAATACTTTTTTCCTTGCAGAGAGAATTACATCTTGGATCAAGGTGACTTTTGTGATTATCAAGCAAAAGGAGATGAGGATTGTCTTTTGAAGAGCGGTAATGCTTCCAAAAGTATTGTAAAGCGAACAAAAAGGTCTCGTGGTTCACCCAACCCGACGGGTGTTCGAAACTAAGGGAGACAAGAGGACCACTTCGTATCATCTCAGGCCTGTTTAACTCCTGCTGGTGCCACTATTCTTAGTGGTTTCAAAACCGTAGGGACTCGAGTCTCATCAAAATTTTATATTTTCAAAGGTATCTAGAACACACAGGCCGTCTCCCCCGATCTTAGGCGGGGGGGGCGCCTACAAAACAAAATTAAAAAACGCATCAAAAATGTGTTATATGCGTTTTTATTACGTCTTACGAGTCAGGAGAACATTTCAGGGGGAGGGGGTCAATCATCCTCCCCCCCCTCGATATGGCCTTATATGGTAGTGTAAGTTTCACATGTACGCAACAAGGAGTTCAAAGTATTGAAACAAGAAAGAATTTAAAACCTAACAGTATTTTTTTTCAAAAAATTGAGGGTGCGGGCCTCACTGTTGAAGTTGGCCCCAAACAGGACGGACTCCGGGAGAGGGATTGGACTACGGCTTCGAGGTCATGCACACGCTGCTGTGAGGCCTGCAGTTGTTGCCAGAGGATGTCAGCCCGAGTTTCGCAGGCAACGAGATCTTAGAGGGCAGCTTCCATGCAAGCCTTGAGGGAAGAAAGCCCCTCATCCTCAAAGGGAGCGAAATCTTCAGTGCGAAACGGCGGAAACGGTGTGACGAGATGATCAGCCATGTGGCCAGTATTGAAACCCTACATATATATAGTTTTTCATGCAATGTATTACGTTTATTATGGACAGAAAAATGTACAGTTGGAAGTCCAAAGGAGCCTGATCTGAGCCTGATGGTGCTCAAAAGGAGCCTGATCAGGTGCTGTTGTTAGGAAGAAGAAGAAATATAATACTTACGTTTTCATCTTTGATGCAACTATCATCAATGGTGTTAACCTCACTCATAGAAGTATGACCATCTTTGATTTTTAATTCTTGGGTCAGGGTAGAACTGATAATAGATGGTTGAGTGTCTTCCTCGAGATTTTTATGGTTCTGTCCAAATTTCAGTATTTGAATAAGAAGTTATACTATGAATGTGCATTCTTTTGGGCTGTGTATGCCGGTATATGTGGCAATGACTAGCCAAATCCTATGTAAGAAATTTGAGTTTTATTTGAAAAATAAACACATTCTTCATAAAAAGGATTTACATTTTATTTGCAGGAATAATCGAGCACACTGAGATGTCAGAAAATATTTAAACTGTGAAGTGGAGCAGGAAGCAACCTTGCAATGTTAGAAGCACAACACCCGGGAAAAAAAAAAAAAAAAAAAAAAAAAAAAAAAAAAAAAAAAAAAATCCCTTTCAATTAAGAGAAGGCTTATACTAACCTCCCTTGAAATGTGTTTGGATGTTTTTGGAGCGAGCATTTTTATGTTTTTATATGAATTTTTTTTTAGAATTTTTAGATTTTTTTTATGTTATGAGATTTTTATGTTTTTGGAGCGAGAAAGATTTTGGAATCAGACTTTTACTACTATTAATATTAAAAACATTTCAGTTACGTACGTTTGCATTTCTGAGGAAGGTAAAGAATTGACGCATTCCCTTTTTTCTTACTGTTTTTTTTTCATACATTATTGGGCTTGGAGTAATAGAAGGTCTTTAAAATTACCTATTTTTTTTTTTTTTTAACTTTTGGTAGATATTATACCTTCATACCTTCACAAATTGTGAAGTGATTCGCATCAAAAGTTATAGAAAGTCAAATTAATCTTAAATTAATATAAAAGATACTAATTAATATAGTTGTAAGCAAGTTAGTTTTAAACTGATTGTAATCATCAGTAAATGAAACATAACAGTTGCCTGTTTTTCGCTCAACCAAAGAACGGAGCGGCGGCAAGTCGTGCCGTTGCTGTTGTGCATCGATCATCACGCGAGCGTAGTCTCGCGAGGCAGTTGCCAAGACCTCATTCCATGCCAGGGGCGGGGCAGGAGGGAGCGCTCGCATTTGCCGCTCCAGGGCCCAACCGTCTACAGCCGAATCAACGAGTGCCGCATCGATGTGAGGATCGCCTGATCTGGCAGGATTTGTGGCAGGTAGATTGATCAGTTGAGCTAGGGATGCTTCTGGGGCTTCCCGCATTTCATTGATAGGATCTGGACCTAGCCTTTAATGGGATGATATGTATATATTATATATGATATCATTGAGCAATTTCAAATTAGAATAGCAGTTATGTTTTGCAGCAAAACTAAATCTAATACTGATGCATAAACTTCAAGCTGCTTTAAATGCAGTAGTGAAATGTATTGAATACATCAAGTTGAATCAATAACTGAAAAATGAGTGGACATTATTGTTATTATGTAAAAAAAAATTCTAAATCGAATTTTTTTTTCTTGTTAGATATTTTTAGTAGGTTACCGTTCCTCCGGCTGTTACTAAGCCCATGTGGGCCACAGAAGAATAGGCTACAAGTCGTTTCATGTCACTTTACGGCCCTGCCCCTTAGATTAAAAAAAATGTAATTTGTTCCTCTCCCACATTTTCGTTAATTGACTTCCCTGTGTCAATATGTCTGGTAGCGGTAAATGGAAATCAGGTATTATTTGCTTCTTTCTCCTGGTACTTACATCTCAAACTAAATGCATTAGCTTCTGTTAGAGCTAAGCGTCGAAAATTGTTGTCTAAAAATGAGGAGGACTTAGTAAGCAGGCATTTCTAAGCGAGTCAGCACCCTTCGCTATGGTAGGGCCCTTCATAAACCTGACTGGTTCAGGCCTGCTTAAGAATTTGGCGTTTATTTTTTAGACGTCAATTAATCGCCGAACTTTGGGCTTGAGCTTTGTCCAGCGGCGATTAAAATCGCCGTTACAATTGGCTCCAGTTTTGGGCCTGAGAATGGTTTTGATAGCCTAGGCTTCACCTCTAAATATGCATGAGCGATATCTTTAGTACAAATGAAAAAAATATTTCCCTTAGTCCTCCTTTTATGGCACATTAAGTTTCTTGAAGAAATTATCCACATGAAACAAGTTTCAAAAACCAAAAAAATCAATATGCAACACGTTTCATGGAAAAAAAATCAACCTATAATAAGTTTCACGAAGGAAAATCAGGATACATTACGTTTCACGAAGACAAAAATTCAGCATACATTATATTTTCTCAGTAAAAACTCAGAGGAGAAAAAACGCGAGGAGAAAAAATAACATGCAAAATGTTTCACAAAGAAACAATGGAGATAGATTTCACGAAGAAAAAAAATCCACACAGGGAAATGATCAATCAAATAATCGGATATGATGAAAATGCAGAGATGTACTTACATCTTTTAAAATCATTTGAACAACAGATTCTCGAAAATCAAGAAAATTCTGATAAATTTGAACGTATGAAAAATAAAATCAGAGATAAGAAAAAATTTCATTTAATATGTGAAGGAAATGCAGGATCAGACTCAAACTTGGGAAAACACCACCATGCAATATGGGAAGAGTTAAACCAAATATACGGAAATGAGCCCTAAGTAAAATTTAAGTTATTTTGAATTGTAATTAGACATCCCTCTATGATGTTATGGGTAAACCACTAGCCCTGAAAAAAAAACGGGAGACAGATCCGTGCTACACCTGCAAAAGTGATTTTCCTTGTTGTTTAGGGTGGGGGGGGGTAATTTCCGTTTTCAGCTATGCTGATTCCCATGGTGCACTTTTCCTTTTGATCTGATGCCGTTTTGAGGGGTTTCAGGTTTTTTTCGACATCACCATAAATTTCTTTTCGCAATACTTTTACTTCAAAGACGAACCGAAATAATTGTTACCATTCTTGAATCAGTAAAGCTCTTCTATCAACAGAATCGAAGGCTTGCTCATAATCTATAAAACTGAGGGCCAAAGGTGTTTGATAACTAAGGCACTTCTCAATTATTAGCCTAAGAGTGAAAATTTGGTCGACACATCTTCTACCTTTTCTAAAACGGCACTGTTCTTCTCTTAAAACATTGTCTACAGCATCTCTCAGTCTAGAAAATATCACATAACTAAGAAATTTTGAACTTACAGAGACCAGACTAATGCCTCGATGATTACCAAACTCACTCTTATCACCTTTCTTATACAATGTTTACAGAGAAAGGAGGGGGCTTCGGGCTGTAGCCTTCCCCATAAAATATTAAAGTTTTTACTATTTTTCCGCAATTTTGTATACTTTACGCATACTCATATAGTCATGTATTATATTTTTAATCTATACCTCCTCCCTGCCTAACTTCTTACTCCTGATAAAGGAAGTATTACTAAAAATACACCCAAGGACATTCAGCTGTAGATGTGTCGATGCTTACCTTTTCACGCTTTCCATGGAATTTCAGGGCTTCAGGTGTTTAAGAAAATGCTGATGCGCAAAGTAATGACCTTGGCTGTTGAAGATGGTCTGATGAATACCCTTCCAATGATGCCAAAACAAAAGACTGTGGATGCCCCCCGGCCAACATTTACAGACGACGAGTATAATAGATTCCGAAATGAAGCGTTTGCATGCGCCAAACGAGGCGATATCGTTCGAGGTGTGCGGATTAACGGCAATCATGCCAAGATGTTTGTGTTTATCGTTTATAGCTTTCTTAGACCCACACAAGGCGAATTATTTGGACTGAAACACAAAGATATTATCTATCGCAGCGCTCGGATTGCTTTCATCCGTGGGCGCGAGCACTAGAATTTAATCAGCCTGCGCGGCCATCGAGATCGCGCTGCCGGTGGAGATGCGCGCGACGCCGGCTTCGAAGATCTCCGCTGCGCTCGGACCGCCGGGCATGATCAGGCCGTTGACCGGAAGATCGACTGACGAGGTCACGCTGCGGAAGTCGTCGACGTCGTTCAGGCCCGGCGCGTACAGCACGTCGGCGCCCGCCTCCTGGTACGACTGGAGCCGTGCGATCGTGTCGGCCAGGTCGGGGTCCTTATAGCTTAGAAAGCTCGGTTGAACCACATTTTTCGTACAATTGACTGTTAGAGGTACGGCCGGTCATTCGGCTATTTTGTGAAGCAGACAAGAATTAACATTGACAAACATAAGCAATAGTGAGGCTACCGCTCTCTCAGAGCCTCTGAATGGTAGCGTCATCTGCGTTTTAATGTACGCAACAGATGGACAGTGCATTTTCACTGTTTACTTGTCAAACAGTTCGTAGTAAGTAACTAGGAAAGACTCGGCCCAATAGTAACCAAAACTCTAAAAAACAAATACAAAATTCAACATTTTTGCAGATAGAAGCTTGAGACTTCTACAATAAGATTTTCTGATTCGCTGAATCTAAAGATATGATTTTCGTTAAGATTCAGTGACTTTTAGGGGGTGTTTATTCCTATTTGCTGAAATAAGGCAATTATTCTTAGGCTCCAAACTTTTTATGGGTAAGACTAAACTTGATGAAACTTATGTATTTAAAATACGCATAAAAAGACAATTCTTTTGATGTAAATATTGGTTACAAAATTATGTTTATTAGAGTTTTGGTTAATTAAAAATACATATTGTAATAAATCAAAATCAAGTTTAAGAGAAAGATCCTTGAAGGAGAAAAAAATGATGTTTTGCCGAACAAGATGTAATATCCAAAGTATGATTTACACTATGTCAAACTTTCATATACAATGTCAAATTATAGCTTTAATCTTTTCACGCCACATGGTATATTCTACACTTCCAGTAATAAAGGTAAACTGACATTGAGAATTTGACTTATGGTTTTAATTTGGCTTGACAGAATTTCATTTTCATTTTTAACTACATGATAAACAAAAATATGATTGGCTCACAAAAATACATTGATAAAAATAAACCAATGAAATTCAAACAAGCTTTTCAAAACAGATGTATGGGAAAGTAATCTCTGTATTTCTCGTTTTGGTCTTCCCCGCTTACGACCTATAATCGTGTCAGAAGTATCGGGCAAAACAGAAGTACAGGACCGTAACCTCTCTTCTTCTCTTTTAGTCTTCCCCACCACAGACTTATGAGCGTGTCAGAAGTATGGGACAGTAATCTCTGTATTTTCCGCGACAGTGATTTCTGTGTTTCTCTACCAGTTTTCCTGGCGGCCATAGCGGTCTGGGCCCACCTGATTCCATCCCGAACTCAGTCGTGAAACGGACCTGCGCCAAGGATAGTGTGGTGTTTCACCATGTGAAAGTCGGTCACCGCCAGGAATTTTTTTTAAGCAGTATGTGCATAGATATAAATTTATGTATATACTGCTTTTTTTATGTTGTGTATTTAGCGCCTAAGCTACATTAATTCGCCAAGGTTACTAGTAATTGGTGTCAGCTTGATATATGATTCATTCTTTAGATTTTACCGCGTGAAAATATAGAGAAAATCGAGGCCTTCCCCCGAAAAGTCTCAATTTTTTGAGGCTTTTCCCCGAAACGTTGGAAATAAATCGAGGCTTTCCCTCGAAAAGTCTCGATTATTCGAGGCTTTTCCCCGAAAGGTTGGAAAAAATCGAGACTTTCCCTCGAAAAGTCTCCATTTTTGTAGACTTTCCCAAGACTCTGAACTCGTGATTGACAGTAGAGCGACGACGAAAGGTCGCAGAAAAGAGAATAATAGAGAGAAGTGACAACGCGTCTCGATCCAATGCCAGATAAGAACTACTTTTTAACCCACCCTCTAGATTAAGAGAAATATTGTTGTAAGTATTTTACTGAGACATCACCTGTGTTGGTATATTATTGAAAAAAGACACACAGTGAAAAAACATCCCCCCCCCCCCGAATTTTCACAAATTAGTCCTACTCTCCATTGATTTTCACTGCGAAACACATATTAAAACCTGGTATATGGGGTTATCTGCGGTACCGCAAATATTTATCTTGACCTGTGAATGTTTCACACTTAAAAAATTAGACTTCAAAACACTACTATATCCGATACCGGCGCATCGACCGTCCCGGACCGCTCATAGGGCAGATCCTCTTTCAACGATTGCAGGCCAATCGATAGCAGTTCCCAGAATTTGGCCGACAACCAGGTCTTCTGCAGATTGTCCCGCACGGGGAGCCTGAAGCAGGTCGAAATCGGGTCTCCGTGGCTGGCATCCGGAAACAGCACGCGCTGCTCCGGACCCGACCGCGTGCCGTTGTGTAGATCGGGAAACCCCGCGGGGCAGTCTTCAGCGTCTTCACCGAGCCGACTGAAGACATTGGAGCCATGATATCTTCAAAGGCATAATTATTCGGTCTTTCTCCTATGCTGAACAAAATGGCTCTCTCGAAATTTTATCGAACGGTTTTGAGAAAAAGGGGCGTGGGAGGGAACCCAGTTGTCCTCCAATATTTTTGGTCGCTTAAAAAGGCCACTAGAACTTTTAATTTCCGTTTGAATGAGCCTTCTCCTGATATTCTAGGACCACTGAGTCGAAACAGTCACCCCTGAAAATAAAAACAATAAGAAAAAAAATAATAAACACGGATCCGTAATCTTTCTTGTATTCGTAGTAGTAGCATGCACATATTGCCTTTTGGTGAGTTGAACACTGCTTTTATGATAACCTGGAAGTTTCACCTTCGCATGTTAAGCTGTTCCAAAAATTTTATTGATGTGGGTTTTTGACCCCCTTTTGACACTCTTTTCACCTTAATACTCTCAGCTTTACAAGATGTTGCAATTGAAATAGTAGTTAAAGTAGCTTAGTAGCAGTAGTAGCATAAGTGAAAGTAGAAGTGTTAGTAGTGATATGCATATATTACCTTTTTGTCAATTGATCAAATCTTTTGGTTGTTTTTGCCATATAGTGTCAAAGTAATGCAACATAAGATTTTTGTTATCCTGTACAGGAAAAATCTCATCTAAAATACGATGCTGACTTATTAACTCAACAGCTTCCAGATAACGGTCAGCTTGTAAGATTTTAAAAAGTTATGTTTGTATTCTTTCGCCCGATATTTTTGCTAAGTTAGGAGCTAATTCTTTAGCTGCTTCGAACCCGGCTGAATTAATTTTTGCTTGGCCATAATAAGTATGGAAACGAAAAAAACGTAAAAGACGTCATTAATTGCCTTTTTAACAGTTTTTTCGATGTGTTCTGCATACGTAAGGCTTTTATCCATTATGACCCCTAAATATTTATAGGCTGCTGATTCAGCAATTTTCAATCCATTCAGCTTGACTTCAAATGCGGTCGATTTAGATGTTTTTTTATGTGTCCCGTAAAGAACGCACTCTGTTTTTGACTTCTTCAGATTTATAACTAGGTTATTTTCATTGAACCAGCAAGCAATCTGTTCTAATTCACTGCTCAAGACATTTTCAATTTCAGTACTTGTTTTTAGCTGTGATTTTGTCGCTGATCTCGCATTTGATAACAGTGTATCAATTGAATAATGTGTTGCTGTGCCTAAGCAGCATAATGACACTGCAAAGATAAAGAAGATTGTTAAATATGTTATTGAGCCCAATTCACATGCACAAACCCTATAGGGTAGCTAAAGCAAAAGCTCGTCGATTCTGCGATGTGGCTGTAAAGTTCTCATTAAACATGCGCCGGCGCAAATTGTTGCGTTTCCATCGTTTTCATCTAGACGGAGAGGATTAGGTGAAAACGATCGTGAGTTTAAGCTGGGTCTGATGTATTTCAATCACAAGAATGTCACTCACCGAATTGTTGACTGACATATTTCAGAGTGGTGGGTGAATTTTACAGATTGAAGCAAAATAATCGTTTATGATATCCGCACTCATTGGGTCACCGTTATTATCCAGTAAGAAAAACTTTGAAGAGAGCATTCCAATGAGATCATGGATACTTATGTGGAATTTCTTAAGGTTAGAATGCAGTAACTTATTGAGCACATGAGCACCATGCTCCTTTCTTGCTTTACGGATTTCACTCGACGCGCCGCAGCCAAGCGAACCAAACACCGCGAACTCTAATGAGTGGGTCAAATCTCAGATCGATCGATTTGTTCTCGACAAACTATCCCAAGAACAGCTTTCGCCGGCGTCCGAAGCAACACCTGAAAGATGGCTGCGACGCGTAACTCTCGATTTGACAGGGCTTCCGCCGACAATCAAGGAAACCAAGGCATTCAAAAAAGCGATCCAAAACAAAGGAGAATCAGCCTATTCAGATGTCGTGGATCGCCTGCTGAAACACCAAGGATTCGGTGAACCTTACCCTTCTGTTCGTTCCCTGTGACGATGGTAAAGGTCATGGCCAAGGGTTAACTTATAGGTTGCAAGCACGACGTGAAAAAGTGCCGGGAGGCTCTTGGAAAACCAGGGATGCGCCGACAAGATGGTGAGGCCGGCAACCAACCGGAACGCCATGAATGCGAAATAGGGGCCGCCGAGGAGAAAGCAGGCGCGATATTTCCACGGCGCGGGTTTGATTGTGTCGATTCTCACGCGACACAGGGTCCAGACGAGTAGCCCGAGAATTCCGATCTGGATCTGATGCGCCAAACGATTGTGAAACGCTGGCAAGCTGATTCTTTCGGGCAAGCACTAGTGCAGTATTGCCAGCTTGCAAACGATCATTTGCCGAAGGAACATGAACAAAGTCCTCCTGCAAAACAGCCGCGATCAATACACCTTCGGGAAGTTTAAGTGCGGCCAACGCGTCGGTCGTAACGGCCGAATTAGGTGCAACTTCAAGTTCCAATACATGAACATCGCTGGCCGGCAATTGCAATTGAGAAAGGACCGGGCCATCGGTTAGCAAGCCAAGGATTTAACTTTTTGAAAGTGTGGAAAAACTTTAGCGTGAAGATTGAAATCTTGAAATGGGGGCAATCCCCCTCATATACTCAATACTTTCTATATTTTTTTTTAGTTTTAATGCTGCCCCTAGCCTTCAGTTGAAAAAAAAACTTCTTTATTTTTATTTTAGTCTTTAGTGACAAAACCTTTCTTGTGGCTTCCTTCAAAGTATCAAAAAAAAGAAATATTCTATAGTACTATGTTCATGTTCCGAGTAAGGATATTATCTAGTACCTGGAAAAACCATCCGCAATTTACTTACAATTCGTTACCATTGTTTGATAAATCTTACGTTAAAATAAATTTCAGTTGGTTGTGAATAGTGATTATTTCCTATTTTAAAACAACAAATTTACGATTCGTTTAAAAATGTACTGTAAAGAAGAAAATCAAAATTCCACAACATAGTTATCACCTAAAATGGGTTGCTGAAATTGGTTTGTGTTAATGACCAGGTTATATTTTTGAATTATACTTTTAAAAAACTAAAATAAATTTTGGGCCTTTTTCAATCTAAAAAATCAGTAGCAAATTACCTTCTAGCTGCAATTTTCAGATCCTCGGCAATTTTATCCATGGCTTCCACATCACACCTCCTTAGTTCATATTTTAATGCTTTCTCCAATTTCTTTACATTCAATTTGTTTTAATAAGATCTATCGCTCAGATAATTCTTGTACAAATCCCTTCTCCTCTCTATTAAACATAAAGCTTTTTCACTAATATTCATAGCTGCAGTCTTAACTTTCTTCCCTAAGACACCATCAGCAACTTCACAAATTCTTTTTCTAAAATGATTCCAACCATGTTCCACATCTAGTTCGGGCACTTCCAGATAAGCTAGGCCGATGAAATCTGGCAGGCATACCAGAGACCAGACGAGATTAAATTAGAAATAGTCACTTTCATGATTTCATAATGGGAAACATGATGGGAAATTGTAAAAATTTCGAAAATATTCATATAAAATGATGTGAATTCAATTAAAAACTTCTGTATTTCTTATGCTACTGATTCGTTATTCACTTTACCCTAAACAATTATTACAAAAAAAATAAGGAATTAAATGGGTGTTGTTGAAAGGTGGAATATGCATTCTGAAAATTCCGACTTAATTCTCTCTGTTGGTGTCAATAATAAAACGAAAACGTAAAGCGACATACAAAATTATCCAGGAAATAATAAATAAGATTTATAAAGAAGGTATCAATTAAGCAAACTTTTGGTAGCCAGCAAGGTGCTTTCCAACATACATTATGAATATTTTTCTGTTAAAAGTAAGCTTATTCAAAACATAGGACCTTTTACAAAAGAAATTCAAGAGAATTAAATATAATTTATGAAACAATCATTTTTTTCCTGTATTCACGTCGCCAAGGTAGAGTCTGGCTGATACCAATTTTTATTGTACGGAATTCGAAACTATGACACATACGAGATTTTTCTAAAATTTGAAAGGACTCTCTTAAAACGCCTTGGTGGTACGACATTGCTGCATCCAGGTCTAATGTATAGAAGAGAGGATCGGAAGTTTTTCTTTACCATTGGAATTGAAAGGTATGAAAGAAAGTATGTTTTGGCACCTATTTTCTTCCCAGGAGGAGTAGGGTTCGGTAAGTCTCCTGAATTACAGACAAATGTTGTGTTGTATATTATAATGTTGGTATGTTTTTTTTTTGTAATTTTTGTTGGTATAAATAAGTGATATAAGATGTAGTCTTTCTTCTTTTCTTATGTATTTCTCATTTATTTTAGGAACTTTTCATCCAATTAATGTTTTTTTTAGTCTTGTGTAAATTTTTCATCCTTTTTATGTGTTCTTTTTTCATAATTTCAATTTCCATGAAAATTTTGACTTAATAAACTAGCCCATACACAAAAAATAGGGGATATATTTAAAATGAAGGGAAAAAAAGGTTCAAAACCCAGCGGAAAAACGGCATAATCGAGCTTTAAAATTGGGCTTAAGAGCCTCTAAAACTCCTGTTTCATCAGAAATAGTATCATTGGCAACCCTGTTTATGACTAGGTACAATGAATAGATGAATGATCAATAATATAGCAGAAAGATTGGAAAGTGTTTTCAGTTCTTTGTTCCACAAGCTCTAGTTCTAAGTAAAATTGATCTATTTCCAAACAGAAGTCAATAATACTTCAATATACCAGTAGATTCAAAGATGCTTGTTCATTAAATAAAAAAAACAGGCATTTTTAAAATTATGAGGGGGTTTACAGTAAACCCTTAAAAAACTCACCAGAAATTTGTTAATATGAATTTTGTTACTTTTTTTACGAGTTGGACAATTTTTTTTTATTTAGGGGGAGGGGGGTTGAAACATGATTACCCCTTTGGAAACAACCTTAGGTAGCATCCTCATTAGGGTGAAGAAATTTTCGAAAAAGTCACGCAAAGTGATTTTATGTCAGATGTAGATGTCTATTTTGGAAGACAAAGTTTAAGAAAAAACAATTTTAACACAAATACGTTAAACATAATGTTTTTAAGTATGTATGTATGTATGTATCTATCTATCTATCTATGTATCTATGTATGTAAGTATGTATTTATGTATGTATGTACGTACGAGTGTATTTATGTATGTATGTATGTATGTATGTATGTATGTTTGTATGTACGTATGTATGTATGTATGTATGAATGTATGTATGTATGTATGTATGTATGTACGTACGTGTGTATGTATGTATGTATGTACATATGTATGTACATATGTATGTATGTATGCATGTCATGCGGCATGACACTTGGAAACGAACCTCTTCGCTACTTTTAGGTTTTACCATCGCTCTTTACCGTTCATTGATTTCTTTTTTTTAACGTTCCTAAAATTACTTTTATAAAAAAAAATGAATGCTACTGTGCTTACTCAGACTGCCCCGTGGTTGAATTTCTTAAACATTTCTTTAAAGTTAGGTTTTACAAAAAGGAAAAGCAAAGGAAAAACGCATCATGTCCAATAAAATACTTTGAAGTCAGCAACTTGAAGATTAACATAGCACACAATCCACAAAATTACCCATGTTTAAAAATACATGGTTAATTCCTGGCATTCTGTTGGCGCCCGATGGCCTCGACCTTGCCGATCAGGTAATCAACCTCCACCGACGGTCCGTCCAGATCGACGATCAACAGCGATGTCACGTCCAGGGGATAGCCCGCTTGCACGAACTCTTCCGCCGCCTGGATGGCGAAGGCGTCCCTCATCTCCATGCCGCCCGGGATGATCCCCGCGCCGATGATCGCGGCGACGCAATCGCCACCCGCTTCGTTGCTGTCGAAGCCCAAAAGAACGGCCTTCGCCGTCTCCGGTTTCTGCAGGATGCCACTGTCGACCACGCACGAGGGCAGATAACAAAGCGTGAAGTTTGTCAGGGTTGAACATGTCACTGCCGATATGAATCGGATATGCCCGGTCACCCAACTCTACGTTGACCTCAAGCATGCTCACACCACCACCTGGTCTTCGCGAAGCTTGCGTACAATCAGCTGCACAAGGTGTTTGGCGCTGCGCTCATCGGACTCGAAACGGTAGTCGGCTATTTCACTATATAGAGGTTCTCGCTCCGCCATCAGTTTCCTCAACACCTGCTCACGATCACTGCCCCCATGTATCGCCGCCCTGTCCCGTCCGTCGGGACGCTTTGGACCTCAGTGTGGAAGCTCGCACTGGCATGGATGCTGATCATCGTGATTGCGGCCATCCTGGCGACGGCGATGGTCTTGTTCTTCTCGCTCATCGAGTCCAGCCTTGGTGTCGTCTCAGGCGAAGCAGGCCAGGACATTACCGACATGACCGCGCAAATGCGCGACGGCGGGACATTCTACCCGCTCTTCGCATTGTTCTTGCTGGCCTTGCTTGGCGTGTTCTGGTTTGCCGTTCGGATGCATGAATACTTAAAACGAAGTTTGCATATTAATTTTACTTTTTAAAACTCATAATAACCTTATAATAACCTAAGTTTTATTTTGTTTCAGTTGTTTAAAAATGACTCCTGAATCACAATGGCTGTCCAATTAGAATAATAACCTCTTTTAAAAGTTAAAAAAGATACTTTAGCGTAAGAGTGAGCTATTGAAGAGAAGTAACCCATCTCATACACGTAATGTTTTCTGTTCATTTTAAGTTTTAATGTTTAATCATTAAATCTAATCATGTTCTAATCATGGCCGCCCTCGATTGTTGCTGCCGGGCTGGAGGCGATCCGGCTGGTGGAGGAAGGGGACAGCTCGCGCGCGCAGCTGTTCGAGAATGCGCGCTACTGGCGCGAAGGGCTGGAGAAGCTCGGCTTCGACCTCTTGCCGGGCGAGCACCCGATCGTGCCGGTGATGCTGGGCGAGGCGCAGCTGGCGCAGGACATGGCGGCCAGGCTGTTTGAGGTAGGCGTCTATGTCTCCGGCTTCTTCTTCGCCGTCGTGCCGCGCGGCCAGGCCCGCATCCGCACCCAAAAATTTACATTCAGGGGTTCATGAATAAGCCAGTCATATACTATCTCTAGTAGGTACGTACATATGTACTCATTATAGGAGGAGGTACAGATCTGAGAAATTTAGGGATCTATGCACAAATACAAGAAACTTAAAGGAAATTTTCTAAGATCCTATGAGGAGTGTGGTCGCTTTTGGCCCAATCCTGCATGTACATTTCACCTCTAGGGATGCGTTTTATAAAATTAGGAGCATTTCTCTCACGAGGTGTATGTAGGAGTTGCAAGGCGTAAAACTTCGACAAAAGGAGATACTACTTGAAATAACATATTTAACTGCTGATATTTCAACAAATTACCCTAATTGTATAATAAATCTTCACTTTATTTCTATTAGTTCTTTCCAGTCACCTTGACTATCATAGCAAACAATTTTCTTATGTTTTGAACAATTAAAGTTCAAAATACATATAGTTCTCAATAAAATTAAATTGACACATTAGGCTTCGGAGCTATTATGGGTAGGGGATGGTAAAGACGGCAGTAACCACACTCCTGTCTGTAATGGCTTATCTTCGTTTTAAGGTATGCCTCTGTGTCTGAGTCACAGTTTGCTTGTCTCTCTGTCTGACTTGGCGTGTTTGAATGTGTTTTTTTTTTCTCTCTCTCTCTGTATGCTTATGTGTATGAAAGGTGGTTTGTTTGTCTCTATGTATGTCTTTATGTGATTGTCTGTCTGACTGTGTTTTTGTGTATGTTTTTTCTGTCTCTTTTCCCCGTGCCTGTTTGACTGAGCGTCTGTTTGCATGTCTCTGTGTCTGTCTTTGTGTGTCCGACTCTGCATATTTGTATGTATTTTTGTCTTCGAGGAAATCTTTCAAAATGTTTTTCGGGGGAGTTAAAGTGCGCCAGAAAAGGTTGTTTTTCTAAAAAATTATTTACCCACCGCAAAAACTATGCATTTTTCGTTTGGTCTTATGGAGAAGGGGGAGGGGATAAAGCCCTCTTTCTTAAGTTATTTTGAATTTGGTTTTATTCGAAGATCAAATTTTCTTAGGTTATCATTTCTTGCCTTTAATTTGTGTTTTTTCTATCTTTTAAAACATATTACATCTTATTTTTCCTCGTTCCTTCATTATTTTTTCAAAAGAATGATTTATCTGAGTTCTTATTACATAGATCAATACGAAGTTTCAAATGCCGAGTATACAGAATTCAGGAAAGCAATCGATTATCCCGCTCCAGCGTATTGGGACCACCATCGACTAAATAAAGCCGATTCACCTGTAACAGGAGTTAATTGGTACGACGCTAACGCTTATTGCCATTGGGCAAACAAAAGACTACCCACCGAAGCGGAATGGGAAAAAGCCGCACGCGGTCCTGCGGGGTCTATTTACCCATGGGGAAACGAATTAGACCCAAGTACTTTCATTCATCCAACTTTCTTTCAAAAACACAACTTTCTCTCATTCCTTGTTTCAATTATCCAACCTTCTTTCAATCATCCGACTATCTCTCAATAATCCAACCTTTTTTCAATCATCCAACCTTCTTTCAATCATACAACCTTCTTCTTTCAATTATATAACCTTCTTTCAATTTTCCAATCTTATTTCGAACAACCGTTCTTTTTAATCATCCAACCTTTTTTCAATCATCTAACCTTTCTTCAATCGTCTAACCTTCTTTCAATCATCCAATGTTCTGTTAAAAAACTTGTTTTTTTTTATTTAATACGAGTTAAGAGTCTTCTTTCAACTGTCTCTCAATTAGTTCTATCGAAAATAAAACAACAAATAATTACTACCTCTAACCCCCTACAAGCACCAGCAATAGTACTAACGAATAACAAATTGAGGAGACATTCGAATCCTCATCTAAACCCGACTTGTGTAGTATTATAATACTAATTATAATATTGAATTTTATGATATTACATACAATTATAATATTAAATAAATATAATGTTAATTATAATAATAATCCGGGTCTGTCCTCAGCATTTTTGTACCTTCCAGCATGGGTGGGTGCACGATACAGAATCTGGCGCTCTGACTATAAAGAGTGAGCTATTGTGGAGGGGGCAATCCTCCTCATATACGCAATAATTTTTGTTTGTTTTAAGTTTTAATGTTACTCCTTACTTTCAGTTGGAAAGACTTTATCTTTTATTTGGTTCTTCAAACAATCACATAGGAATTGCCTTGTAAATTAGCCCCCAGAAATTGCCATTGTAAATTAGCCCCCATTTAATTAAAACTCTTTAACATCGAGGCGCGTGCCCAGATGATGTCTGCCGCGATGATGGGGGCCACGGCGTTTCAGAAGGGCCTGGGCGCGATCCATGCCATGAGCCACCCCATCGGGGCGCATTTCAACACCCACCACGGCACCACCAACGCGGTCTGCATGCCTGCGGTGCTGGATTTCAACGCACCCGTGATTGCCGAGCGTTTCGACAAGGCGGCGGCCTACCTCGGCATTGCCGGGGGCCTTGACGGCTTCCGCGCCTTCGTTCAGGAGTTCAACGACAGCCTCGGCATCCCGCGCTAATATGTTACCGTCGACAGTTGCCATTTCTTTATGAATTTCTATGGTGCTCTAGTTCATAAAACATGGGACTAACTTTACAGCAACGAGTCTTCATTTTAAAACGTCTTATGTCTAATGTGTATCTATTCCTAAATTCATAACAGTATATTTGTTTCAACGTGCTTGGGTACAGCCCTTAGTCTGATTTGATAGTTCATGTTAGGGATGGGTGGCGGCTCTTGTATGCAAGACCTTTCATTTCATTCATAACATAAATAGTAGATAGACTAGCTAGAATATCTATGTTTTTCACTGGCTTGTAATATTGTTGTTTCTGCATTCTTTACTGTTTTTTCCATTGCATCACTACTCTATTCTACCCCTGCCTAATTTGTTGATATATGGCCCAAATTAAACATTTTTGGGTCATTTTCCATTTTTATATTTTACCAATGCTTCTTTGCTGATAAATTTATTTTTAGGAAAGAGTGACAGAACAAGAAACAAAACTACATAGGAAATATAAACTTTGGTATGAATTTGTCTGTCTAAGGGAGGGGTAGAGGGTAAATTGAAGCCTATTATTCGATGACGCTGGATTTTAAGACAACAAAAAGAAATGCAGATCCAGGGAAAAGGATGCATCAGTAACAATTGGTAAATAGTTTCGGCTCACAGTAAATATTACTATTTTGGTCATATAGTTAATGAGCTTCTCCATGGGTGATAAAAAGCTTAGATTAATGCCTTCCGAATAACTTCACATGGGATGGATTCCACTATTTAGTTCGTAGTAGGGCCTACCTATAATTAGACACGACAACCTTATGAATAATTAAACTGTAATTGAATATAAGTACGAAACCAAACTGATACGGAGGAGCATAACACACAAGAAATTGCACTGAGAATAATAGACTCAAAAATTTTGAACGAGATACACGAAACGGTTATAGGGCGGTATGATTGACAATCTTCAAGATCTCTTTTTCCCTTTTTGGGCCAATGCAAAACTGTTTTAGCACCACACCTGAAGAAATTGACATTTGAAACAACAGTGAGAGGTGCTGCACAGGCAAATCACTAGCTTTTTCAAAAATTTTATCAGAGACCAGACCAACACCAGCGGTTTTTTTTTCTTAGACTTTGATCTCTTTGGAGGTACTAACTGCTCAGAGAAAGACGATCCAGATCTATCTGCCTCTCCTCCTGGACCCCTATGTCACATTTGCTGATGATGCATGTGGAATGCAACGCAGAGCAATAGACTACGTACCTCAATAGAAATATCAGGTCATGTTGTAACTAATCCAATGAAGTAATTTCTACCTTTGTCAGTGTATGGTGGAGGCAAGCCATCATCTCCACCGAATTTTTATCCGAAGTACTGGCTACTGGTACTGGTACTGGTTACCTACTTACAAAAATTTCCACGAAACAATTTTTTCAAAGAATAGTGAATAGCCTTATTTAGCCAAAAATGACTAAAAATAAATTCCAATAACTTTCCAAGTAGAAAACTACCACAATTAACCATCAATAAATGTAAAAACGAACAGGAATTACAATAAATAACCGATTCAAACTTAAAACAAGCAAAAATTAAGACGAAAGTTGTATAAGAAAAACTTTAGCGCAAAGAGCGCGGTCTTGAGGAGGAGGCAACCCCTTTCACATTCGTAACAATTTCGGTTTTTTTAAGGGGTAAAAGCGGGGACGCCTGACCGGGTGCTTAATTTTCCAGAAGACCTGCCGCCTAATCGTCTGGGACTGGCTCAATGGCTTACCAACCCGGAAAACCCGCTGACCGCTCGGGTAGCCGTTAATCGCTACTGGCAGTTATTTTTTGGCCAGGGCCTAGTCGATACGCCTCAGGATTTTGGCATTCAGGGCGCGCTCCCAACGCATCCTCAATTACTGGATTGGCTGGCGGTCTGGTTTCAGGAATCGGACTGGGATCTAAAGGCCTTACACAAGCTAATCGATAATTAATTGCTGTGGAGTATTTTTGAAATAGGTGTGATTATTTTCTCGTGAAAACAGAAGCTCCTCTTTCTGGCCTCCCCAGAATCTCTACTCTATAGTTACCTATATTTTCGAAACATCACATTTTCTTCCAATCCGTTCACCTCCCCCACTATCCCCGAAACCAGTCCTTTCATGTATGAGTACAATAAAAGTAGCTGATATTTCATATAGTTCATTAATATTCTTTCTTTAACTGCTTCTCATAGCACAATTCAGAGATTTCAAATTAGTTTTATTTCTTGAATCTGCTCAGATTTCTTTCAGTAAATAATTTTATTCTAGGAGTTGGAATATAAGAAGATAAACATTGAGTTCTGAGCTCTGTGTACAGGTCTAGTCAGATAGACCCTTAGCTGATAGTGAGATTTTGTTGTGTTTGAAGCACTTTTAAGTTTACAATATAGGGTATATTGTAAAGGCGTCAGCATATTACATTCAAATAGACAATGGTCAATTGTTTCATTTTTAAAATTACAATACCTGCAAAGAGAAGGAGAGGGAACTGATGCACTTGAATTTCGTTTTAAGTTTTAATTTCGTTCCTTACTTGCAGTTAATAAAACTTGTTTTTTTTTATTCAATTTCTGAACGTTTTTGAATTAATGCATGTTTTGATTTTGGCTCACCACACATGAATAAATAAAAGAAAATTTATATTTCGTCAATACATCGCTCTTTACACTAAACCTTGAATTTTGTCCCAAATCTTTAAGAATGACCCCCGAATCACAAAGGCCGTAGAATAAACAGTTAAAATTACTAAAAATGCTTTAGCGTAAAGAGCAATGTATTGTGGAGGAAACTCTGATCTCAGCAAGGTGCAACATGTCTGTCTATCTGCTCAAATGTGTAATAAAAGGTTACGTATTAAGTAAGCTATTTCATAAACCCTTCCCCCTGGGGCTGTACGTATGATATCAGCCCTGTAAGTGGATTTTAGGACCATTTGATTATCTTGATGAAAAAGAATATCTTGAAAATTTCATGTGATGCCATGTGTGTGAGGAGAAAGGTGGTTGGTTGCCCTTCAATTTGTTTTAAGCCTTTGAAATTTTTGCTTTATCTTTTAATTTTGTATGGATTAATTGTGGTGGAACCAGATTTTAAGTTGCTGGTCAAATTTTTTTCTGGTTCAGATAAAACTCTGGTCTTTTCTAATTCCATGTTTTCCTTTTCTGTTCTCTTTTGCTCATCACTTATAATTTTAGTATCTGCTCCCTCAATAATAGTTTTATTACTTTGAATGTTGCTATATGTTATACTGGAATGATTTTCAGATTTAAAGTTGCTGGCTGAACTCTTTTCTGGATCACATAAAATCAGATCAGATTGCATGTTTTCCTTTTCTGTTCTCTTTCGCTGGGCGCGGATGAAATCAGGCGGCCCCAGGGTCGAGCTTCGAGTATGCTTGTGAGACATTGAGATTTGCTATTGCGACATCTTCTTGGCAGTACGAATCCGCGTGGGAGCCAGAGGTTCCACGCACGAGCCGGTACCCCTCATCATGAACGAATTCAACGTCCGCGTCGTCGAGTACATTTATCGGGATTAGCTGGGCACCGCCCGTACCGTCTGTCCATTGCAATGTACCGGAATTGGCGATGTAATCGAAACCAACCTGGGCAGTATCATCGATAACGGTCAGTTCGTGGTAACCAACTGTAAGGAGCAACGCGGGTATACTGCAACCTAAACTCTAAAAAACGGTTACTAATTATGTTGATACCAATATATAATATTTATTAAGTTTAGTGTTTCCCATCAAAGACTATGAGCCAGGGAAGTCTGCCAAATTTTCGGGACGAAATACCACCTAAAAGCCAAGGAATCTTAATGAAAATCACACCTTCAGATTCAGCGTATCAGAGAACACTACTGTAGAGGGTTTTTTTCGTGTCGAACCAATAGTCTTAGAATATTACGTGCCACACGCGGTGATGAAGGTGTTGCAGATCACCTGCCTGCGCGCAAAATGGTACTCGCTGAACTCCCACACCGGGGTCCGTGCCGCCGGCTGTGCACCGATGAAGCGGGCGGTGTCGTAATCCTGATGCCCACCTTCATATGCAGGCACCCAGATGCACTCGACCCGCCGCTCATGTACCAGCGCGCGCAATGCCGTGAGTGTTGTATCCAGATGCAGTCGCAGCTTGCGCGTCGGGATCAGTTGTGCGAGCACGGTTTCATGGCCAAGCAACTGACCTAGCATGTTTAAAATATACTACAAGAGCGTGGTTAAATACATAGAACGTAAGGGGTTCTCGATAATGTATTGCCACTGAATAAACTTTTGTCAACTACTTCAAGTCGGCGTCCTCTTTTATTGGAAAAGCGATCGCCTGAAATATAAATTCCCGCAAAAATAGCAATTTAGGTATAGTAATGGCAAGCTTAGCGCAGTGTAAATTAAATATGCCGCCTTTTCTTGGTTTCGGCAAGGCCTCTCGAAGAGGGCGCTGATGGAAATAGCGCGTAATAAAGAGGGGCCCCCTTCGGCGACACGATGGCGACGGACGCTAGGGGTTTGCCCAGCGGCTGTCGCATGAAGGTTGCGCGCAACACTCATGAATAGGGTCACCCGAAGGGTGGCCGATTTGGAAACTGGGTGTCTGCGCGAAGACAGGAACACGAGGAGGTGAACATCAAGGTGAAGCGACAGCCGCGGGCCTGAGGTCGAAGACCGAAGGTTCTGCGGCTGGGAGCGTGGCCGAAGGAACACGCTCCACTTCTGTTCGACGACGGTCAGGCGGCGAAGAGAAGGAGCAAAGGTAAAAGGAACTTTGAATAATTAGTGTGTAAAATAAGTATTTCTTTCTTGTTTTTAAGTCAACCTAGAATTATTGATCCCCATAAAAACATATTATTTTGAGGTTCGTCATAGCCTAAATCTTGGGCCTTGAGTACAGGCTAATTAATAAATAGACACGTAAGTAGTTAGACTATGGACGGTTCACACTTCCGCTCCTAGGTATTACCAAGAAGACATCTGTGGTGGAGGTTCTGGCCTCTCTTGTGTTCAGGGCAAAATAAAGAATTGCCTCTCCCCCATGTCATCCATGCAGTCTTCAAGCCTTAGAAATAAGGAAATTGCAGACATAGTAGCTTAGCAACATCTTCTCAGGGTATATTTTAAAGCTATGGATCAATTCCTGAAAGTTTCATTTACCTAACTAATGCACTACAAAAATAATGTGAAGACAAGATTTGGTATCAGAGATTAGTTAGGGCTGCTGATAAGGAAAAACTATAAAATTCTGAAAATAACTTTGAAAAAATCTTAAAATACTTACTTATATCATTCCTAAAGGTGCTTTGCTTTACTTAATCTCAAAGACAAGGAAAAATTTCGAACTAGTTTGCTTGAAACAGTTTTTTTTTTTAAATATGTTGTGTAAACCACAAAAAATAAATTCTTGTTCCTTTTAAGTTCTCAAAATCACTCTTCTCTAAGCTTCAAAGATGTCTCCTCAAAGCTAAACTGTCAAAAGTAATTTTATTCCAAATTTGTCATTTGTGCTCGTTTTGTTTAAGGCTTTGAGCTATTCTCGCCATTTTGAAAACAATCACTGAATCTCTGAGAATTTTCTAGGCAAAACGGAATCACTTAGTCTTACAAAAAAAAGTTATTAAATACATAAAAAAGAGTTATACTGGAGGGGAATTTACTGAATTAGAACAATATAAAGGGTGTAACTGCTTAAGAAAATCCAGCACATACCCACAAATTGAATGATTTCAAGCGTGTGTAAAGTATTTTGTTCTAAATTAATTTATAGACCATCCCAAGTCATGAGAGGAGGCTTAAAGGTCTATATGGGTTAATATGAGTACAGTCCTAATTTGACGTAAGAATAAGGTTAATGTAGACAAATTTTACATTCTTGTAAGAAGTAGAACGGTATTTATTTAAGGCATGCAAACATTTTGTTTTATATTGCTTACAATAAATACTTCAAATCATGGATATAGGATACCCTCCCCTTCAGACAGTGGCGTCATTTCAGGGGGGAAAGCTTGGTAGTCCCCCCCCAGAATGTTTGGGAAAAAAGTATTATATAGCATATGCCCCATGACTTTCTGGATGTAGACCCCTCTTGCCTTCCCAATAATAATGCTCAAGCTACGCCCCTGCCTTAAGGTAGGGTAATACTCGGTCAAACTCTAACATAACGTTATATTTTTTCGAGCAAATTTATATTTCGGGCCCTTTTATAAATCCTTAATGAGAAATAAAAATGAAATTATTATAAGTCTTACCAACCCTCTGAATTAGCGTCTGCATTCCTGCTGAACTGAAGTGCTATTAGTCGATTCATGTTCCAACAATTATCTGGCAAAGGAGTATTTTTTTCGGAAAAATAATCCCCCCCCCCCCCCCCCATACACACACCCCGATATTTTTACTCCGTTGCGCCTATGAGTGGCAGAAATCAAAGTGAACGTTAATAGTGCTCCTTAAAAATTAGAAAAAATAAGGCATTTTTAACTTATGAACGGGTTATCGGATCTCAATGAAATTTGATATTTAGAAGGATATCGTGTCTCAGAGCTCTTATTTTAAATACAGACCGGATCTGGTGACGTGGATGAGGGAGGGTGGAGTTGGGGGGGAACCTAAAACTTGGAAAACATTTAGAGTGAAGGGATCGGGATGAAACTTGGTGGGGAAAATAACCACAAGTCTTAGATACCCGATTGACATAACCGGAACGGATCCGCTTTCTTTGGGGTAGAATAGAATAAAATAAACTACCAGAAATTACCAAAACGCGAATTTTGCCAAAAATAGTCCCAAATTTTTACAGCCCCATAGAAATTAAATAAAAATTACATATCTTGTTGTTTTTCTATTTACAGATTCATTATTCGAAATCTTTCAGGAGAAAACATATTTAAAATAAGAACATAAATGAAAATATAGAGAGAGAAGTGGGTAGAATATCTAAACAAAGCAGTGGAAAAAAACAGGAGAAAAACAACAAACTTTGAAGAATATAGATCCGAGTATTTTGACTCTATACAATCTCCAAAGTCTTAGAAAAAGTAAAGAGTGAGGATAGGTACTTGAAATAATCTTCTTGTGGTGTAGTTTAGGCTATAAATCCAATCCTGAAAGTCTTATTCAGCTAATACAAGTAATTCATGAGATCACAAAGGTCTTTTGTCTAGAAGTTTACCTGAAATGGTTGCATTCATGTCTAGAATGCAAAGAAATTGTGGATGAATTGAACAACCAATACCTGTCTGTTTTTAGTGTCACATCAGATACAGACCAACCCAATTTTGAACCTACGCCCGTATCCCGTTAGTAATTACATATCATCCAGCTCTTAACAAGATCCATAGTATTTTGAGCAGGCTTCAGCCTATGTTGGAGGCATCTGAGGAGCACAAGAGGGTATTCCCTAGCAAACCAGTTGTAGCTTTCAGACATGCTTAGAATCTTAAGGACTCGTTGGTTAGGGCCAGGCTAGCTCCCGAAGGGCAGGAGGATCTTGTCAAGGGCTGCTATCGATGTGGCAAAGCTCGCTGCCAGATATGTCAGTTTATGAAGGAAGGAGATAGCTTTATTTGTCTGGACGATGAATGCACGCCATTGTGGGTGCTGCAAGAGAAACTGGAGACGGTTCAACAAAATCCAACCGGGCCTGCCCAACCGGTAGGGCTTATACAGGTTGCGCTGGTCTGCCAAGACCATAAGTAAGTCTTCATATGTAACTATTAAGATTATTAAAGTAACATATACATCGTGTAATAGTATATATTGATACTATATATAGTGGGGGTCAGTTGGGTGTACACGCAGGCGCTGGGGCATAACGCCAACTGGACACCGGCCATATACACCCCACATTTTGACGACCCGCCCCCTCCTCTCCCCCACGCCCACTCCGAGGCTCTGCGCCGAGACGGCGCAATGACCCCGCCCAACACCGCCACCGCCCCGCCCTCCTCCGAGCACGCCGAGTCCCAGAGGCAGCGCCTGGTCCCACACTACCTGATCCTGCCTCAGGGCTACGTGTTGCCGGCCGATTTCGGTCGCTTCATCCCGCTCGCGCCCGTTGCGGCGCCTCCGGGCGCTCGTGGCGCTGCCGCTGTGGGAAGAGACGCTGTCCGCAGCCCGGTGACAGCGCCGGTACCCTCTAGGAGTAATAACAAGATAGAGATAACTTGTGGATTAGGATCATTGCTGTATTGGTCTCTGAAAGCTACAGTAAGTTGTTAGTAAGCAGTAGCACTTGTAGCAACTAAGGATTAGGATCCTCCATGTTTGGTAAAATCATAACAGTTCATATACCTGGCTTACCAATAAAGTAAATATACCACTCAATGCTTTTTTTATGTTCTTTATTAAATGCTTTTTTGGGGGTGTTTGAGTTAACCTAATGTGGACATGTTTGGCCCAAAATTGATAATGAGGAACGGCTTGGGGGATACAGTTCGAACTTCCAAGTTGTGTTGAGGGGGGGGGGGGGCTTCACATTTTTTGAAGGGGCTAAACTTACTGTCTCCAATCCATCTCAACATTTTTGAACCAGAAGTCCCCATGGGAATCGGATTTTTTCGCCAATCCAAAAACAATACATGGTACGAGGTTATGAAAATAGTATCAGCAAAATCTTTGGAGCACCCAAGAGTATCAAATTTTAAAATCAGAAGAATGTCGGGGCCAACCATACCACAAGTTTTGACTAGGGGGGCACCTCCTGCCACCGCGGCGCACGCAGAGACGCGCGGCGCAACTCTCGATGAGGAGAACGATCACATGAACAGCACACGGCGCTCCCTCGTGTCCCTCGCCACGATCGCCACGGTCGGAGCTCTCGCGCTCAGCGGGTGCACGGCCGGCTCGACCGATGACGGCGGAGACTCGGCGATGACTCTCTGGCACAACTCCACGACGGGACCGGGGGTGGAATTCTGGGAGCAGACCGTCGCCGACTTCGAAAAGGCGAATCCCGGCGTCACCATCGACATCCACACCTATGTTCCTCATGGAGTAGACAATGCGCAACGACTCATGTACGTCCGCTATTCTGATATTACCGGTCTCCCCAACTACGACAATGACACTGTCATTGGCATCAAAGCTCCTATGGGAACGAATTTGGAAGTTCCCGACCCTGACCAAGGAATGAAGCCTGGTATGCGACGGTATCAGATGTATCTGAGTAGCACTACAGTTCCTCCCGGACGTCACACCGGAGGCAGTGGAGGGCCCATCAACGTCTATTTGGTAAGACCGCACGTGATGCCTGGTGTTACCCACTTTCCATCTAGATCCACCCATCAATTTACCCCCTTTTCAATTGAATTCTTACCATGTTCTATGAAATTTCCGACATTTTTACAATTTCCCATAATGAACTTTAAGATCAAAACAAGCCTAGTGAAACAAGAATTTTTGATGCAACTTAAAAAAATAGTTTAATTATATTCCATTCTTCCTGTACTAATGATAAAATGTAATAATCTAATGAATGGTTCGATATCAATGTTTTGTAAAGTATTGTTATCTTTTCATTTTTTTTCAACAACCTTAGGAAAGGCCAGGTCTGCATTTTATTAGGCCGTTCTGGAGTCAGTCCACATAACAGCAAGAAAACCTTTACTATTCAGACAAAAAGAGTTAATTTTCTCGCTAGGCCTATTCAATTAACCTTGTTGTAATGGGCGTTGATTGGTCCAAAAACAAAAGCTATTCAGGCAGTCCAATTTCTGATTGTCTCCTTCAAAATACAGTTGGGGATACACTTTCTCACATTCCATTTCGGACATTCTGACGTTAGTACTCTTAGGAGTGTCAGACGAAAAAAGCTTTTACTGCTGAATGCGCTGCGGATCTCCCACCTCCACCGTCACGGCGTGGATGCCCACGTCTTCGGCGGCGGCGCGCAGGGTCCCGTCTTCGCCCTGATTGTGGACGTTGATCTGCGGGCGCAGGAGGCGGGCGAGCTCCGCCGTCGTCGGCTGGGACATGTCGGCGCGGATGTAGAGGCTGTTCACCCGGCCGAAGCTCGCCGTGTGCAGGTCGATCAGGTAATCGAGGGGGCGCAGGACGGCCTCGACGAACCCCGCGCCCTCGACATCGGAGCCTCCAAGATAAAATGATTTATTCTTATATTTTTCATCCTCATTTGTCTTATGGGTGTTCCATATGGGCAAGCAATTTTATTTCTTGATATAAAAGAGTTCAAATCATCTAAAAGAAAGCAATTCAAATCGTATCTCCGGTTCAACATGCAGATAATATCAACCTTCGATTCAAAATTGCTAATGATAGCCTCTAATGTTAGTTTATGTACCCTCTAATGACAGATTTATGGTTAAATTTATTTGAGAGAATTTCTCTAGTCCCTAGAATAGGTCTTTCTCTCTGGGTATTAAAGAACAGAACGTCCTGCCCCTGGTCCCGGAAATGTTCCGCCACGGTAAGGCCGGACAGGCCGACACGGGCGCGCGCTCCGGGAGGCTCGTTCATCTGGCCGTAGACCAGCGAACATTTGGAGCCCTCGCCGCCGCCTTCCTTGTTGACGCCGCCTTCGATCATTTCCCAGTAAAGGTCGTTGCCTTCGCGGGTGCGTTCGCCGACGCCGGCAAACACCGAGTAACCACCGTGCGACTTGGCGACGTTGTTGATCAGTTCCATGATCAGAACGGTCTTGCATTTGTATGTAGGTTATTCTTTCTGTCCGTCTGCCTGTCTGTCTCTCTTGTTTCTATGTCTGGTTTGTCTATATATTTTTCTTATCGTTCTGTCTCTCTATCTTGTCTGTCTGTCTGATCTGTCTTTCTGTCTGTTTGTCTGTCTGTCTTTCTGTCTGTTCGTCTGTCTGTTTTTCCGGTCTGTTTGGTGTGTTTGTCCGGTCTATCTGTTTGGTTTGTATGTCTGGTTTGTCTGTTGGTCTGTCTGTCTGTCTGTCTTTTTGTCTTTATGTCTTAGTGGTTGAGTTCATATCAAGACGTCTTCACTCCCCACCCCCACAAGTGTCATCAAAGGATTTACAGTGACATTGTCACTACTAGTGGTAGGTTTGCTAGTATTTTCCGTGACTGATTTGAAATTATCTGCTGCTATGATCTATTATTTGCTTTAGATTCTTTTTTTATTGGAATTAAGTCTTTTGGATAAGGTCATTTTTATTAAAAAGTTGTACAGATGATTGTCAGATGATAAAAGTCTTTTACGATATGTAACCAAATTTAATATCAAATCAAGTAGATTACAGAAATTTAAAATTTTTTCATATCCACTCCCCTTCCCCTCTGTTGGGTATTTCTAACGTCATAATCTAGTAGTGCCAGGTATGTATCAAAGTCGAATCAATACTGCTACTGGCTTGCTGCTAAATGGCACTTTAGTGCCATTTAGTGCCCGTGTAAGATGATGGGCCACCCTAGCACCACGTCCACTCTTACAAACATAAGACACTAGTTGTCAACTTTAAAATCTACATTTGCCTTCTTTCTTCTATCTCTTGAAAAATTTCTGTGCTGCTGCCTCCCCAGTTTTTTACTTTTTTTATTTTTAATTTCTTCTAGTTTTTAAATATTTTTGTTAGTTTCTTCTTAGCTTTTTTTGGTTTTTTGGTTTTTTTTCTTCTTTTTTAGTTTTCTTTTTCTTCTTTATTTTTTAGTTTTTTCCCCTTTATTTTATAGAAGACAGTGTAACGGAAAGACAGACAGTACATTTTTATATCTACAGATAGATAGATAGTTTTTGTAATTTTTCTTTTTTTTTGTTTTTGTTTCTTTTTTAGTTTTTTTCTTTTTTGGTTTTTATTTTCTCAAAGAAATGAGGAAGGGACAAATTCCTGAGGGGCACTAAAGATGATTTTGAGAAATCTGGTTATACCATTCTCGGTCTTAATTACATGACATTGGCCTATTTATACTAATAAAGGAGAATAAATTAAAGAAAGACCTTGTCAAACTGATAAAAAGAAGGTTGATGGTGAAGGCTCTTAGAGCTATCGAGCTATTACTCTGGCGCTCTCTCATTTTCCCTCTCCGGTAGGGAGATTTTTTTTTTGTTTTTTTTTTTTTTCTTTTTTGGATTTTTCTTTCACTGGGGCCGATAGGTACCAGCCCCGGAACTTGCCGTGCCGGGATCGCAGGTGCGTGCCGTCGAAGTCCCAGAGGCGATGGTCCTCGGTCTCGGTGGTCAGGTCGAGAGCGACAGCGATGCGGAGGTAGCGCTTCCACCGGTACACCTGAAACCCGGAGGCCAGCACGAGCCCGAGTCCAGCGAGGCAGAGGAAGGCGATGAGAACGCGTCGCTTCGTTGCGGCCATGTCAGAGCTCTCGTGTTGTGGAGAGTCTCGAATCGGCCGAGCGCGGCTTCGGAGTCACTCCAAATAGATAAATTAAATAAAAAACTATTTTTTTCGACTGGAAGTAAGGAGCAACATTAAAACATAAAAGGAACAAAAATTATTACGTAAATGAGAGGGTTATCCCCTCCAGAATGCATCGCTCTTTACGTTAAACTTTTGTTGACTTTGATTCCAATTACTTACGAATGGCTCCTAAAGCACAAGGGCCATTTACTTAGAATAATAAGCTTTTTTTGGAAGTTCTACAAATAATTTTGCGTAAAGAGCAAAGTATTGAGGAGGGGACAACCCCCCCCAATCAGATAAGGCTTACGAAAAAAACCCAAAAAACTAACAAATAAATAAACTTCTTAGATCTTCTTAGAAGAAACTTCAGATTTTGTGCAAGGGAGCATGAAACAAATACAGCAGAGTTTTTTGATATTAATAATATCGTACGTGTTATTTTTTTGTTAAAAAACAAACAAAACTAAACTAAAAAACTAAAAAAAAACTAGAGAACACTAACTAATAGTGTGTTTTTTGCTTTGATCACTTGATTTCTTAAGGATGTCTCCCTTCTTTTTCAAAAATTATTTGCTGACGGCCATACACAACGCGACCCATAATAAAATACTCATGGCCGAGCAGCTTCTGCGCCAAGGCAAAATCACCGGCGGCAAGCACCTGACGGATTCTGGTGCTGCTGACACGTTCACCCTCCAGCGCCAGGGTATTCAGGTCGGTAACCTCATACCCCAACTCCTGCCCGGCGCTCCGGATCATCGCAAAATCCCCACCACGATCACGGCCAAAGCGAAAATCGTCGCCCACCACCACGTATTTGGCATCCAATGCCTCATGCAGCAGGTCGTGGGTAATATTGTTTTCATAATTTTTAAAGTCCCTAAAATCGGTCGGCCAGTGACAGTTCTTGCCTCTCTTGAGCTCGGGACAAAATCTTGATTAGTGCCTCTAGTGTCTCCCAAAAATTCTCAGAAAATTTTTTCATTTATTGACAAATTCTTTCATTTATTTAAATCTTACTTTTCTCACTTTATACGGGAAAAGATATAAGAAAAATGAAAGTTTCGGATTTAATTTGCTTATACTTACTACCAACTGCGCCCTCTTCTTTATTTTAGTCCCAATGGAACTTATCATCTAACTTAAATTAAAAATTAAGCCATATGAATTTTAAGTAGCAATTGCTCGAACCTAGTTTTTGCAGTTATTATGTTTAGGTTTTGAATGACCGCATGGTATAGCTATAATGCATTCAGTCAAGTCTTCTATCTGTCTCGTTCCTTAGAGTTCTGTTAGAAATTTCCATGAGTAAGAGACTAGATATCAAAGTGGAATCAATTTACGTAAAAGTAAGAACTGTTCGGGAAATTAGGTTACGCTAATACCGATCCTTAAGGTATCAAAAGGCGTTGACTCGCTGGTACGAGGCACCACTTCGCCGATAATCTTGCCGGCGAACTGTTTGGGAGGTGGGCAAGGAACGCGGGACCGCTCAACTGGGCAAAGTCGAAAACACTTGAAAGCGTAACCGAGATCGCGGTTATGGCGCCGGTGAAACCAGGGCGCATTCCGGGTGAGCGGCGCACCTACGAAGAGCGGTTGAGGATGGCGATCGCATCCGTGGCCCGTCGTGTATCAAGAGGCACCCCCGTCGAACTCGACCGCGTGCAAACGATCCATTTCGGCCGCATGACGAAACCGTCCCCCACACAGGCGCCACGGGGAGCGGGAGAGATTTTACGAGGGAGAAAATTTATATGGGGGAGTTTTTCATGGAGGAGAGGGAATTTTCCATGGAGTAATAAGGCAGATTTCCCAGCATTATTTGAAAAAAAAAAAAAATGATGAGAAACTAAATAGGAAAAAAAAATTCAACTGAATATGAGGAGCAGCATTAAAACTTAAAACAAGAGAAATTACTCCATATATGAGGGGTGCTTCCCCTTCCTCCATCCCTCGTTTTTTTAAACTTAAATTCGACATTCTTAGCAGATCACTAAATCCATACCCCAACGAATGGCATAATTTTTTCAAAATCCTGTGGGGGGGGGGGGGCAAATCTAGAACCAATTTTTCCCAAATCAGATTAAAATGACAGAGAAATCAAAAACGGACCATATAGGAATCAAAAAGGTAAAGAATTACTAAAGAAAACTGTTTCATTTCAGTGGATGCTTGAATTATGCAGGCTTATCTTAGTCTTGACAACATTCTGGAGAAACTAAATTTCAGCTGGGGGGGGGGGGTAATTGGTGTCCAAGAGTAATAAAAAAATAACTGAAATAAAAAAAATTATTGAATAACAGCATGGTACATTATACCAATATATCATCATACCTAACGTCAACAAGAGTTGTTCTAGTACTTTTAACTAAAAAAAGTATATGATTATTCTTAATTCTTTCCTACCGTCTTTTTAGTATATTTCATATTGCCACCATCGCAAAACAACAAGACTAAAAAAAAAACAAAAAAAAAACTATCGTACAAACAGGTTTTATGAACAGCTTAAGTTTCTTCTTTTTTTTGGTTGGTATAGGAGCAAAAAATTAAAACCATCTTGTAAGATGCACAAGAAATAATAATACTCGTTAGTAGAATGAGTAATACTCATTCTTTCTGGTCATGTGTATCCACTTCATTTTAGCCCTACATAAGAAATTGTCAAGCAGTGAAAAACTTTACAAGGAATAGTTTGAGGGTTCCATATCTATTTTTGCTTTAAGATATTGCTACTTTTTTTTTACTTTTCTTGAAACCTCCCCAAATTACTTACTTTTCCACCTCCCTTACTGTTTTTGGACCACGTCGAGTGGAGATAAGTTTTGAAAAATACGAATATAGACGGTTAAATAAAGTCGATTTATTAAAAACATTTGAAAATTTTAGGAACTCGGGGTTTAGTTTTGACAAAAGCGAACACACACGATTACGATACGTTTTATTTATTAAAAATAATTGTTCATTTAAGAAACTTGGGTTAAACTTTCGAAAAATAAGAATGCACATGGCTAAGCATCTGATTTAAAAAAACATTTGATCAGTTAATAACCTTGGGTTTCCAGTTTGACAAATAAGAATACACACTTCTAAGATACTTCATCAGATTCAGCGTATCAGAGAAACCTATTGTAGAAGTATCAAGCTCGTATCTACAGAAACGTGGAATTTCGCATTTTTTGCCAGAAGACAGATCACGGATGGGTGTTTAATTGTTTTTTTTTGTTTTTTACCAGGGGTGATCATATTGACTCAGTGGTCCTAGAATGTCCCAAGAGGGCTCATTCTAACAGAAAATAAAAGTTCTAGTGCCCTTTTTAAGTGACCAAAAACCTTGGAGGGTACCTAGGCCCCCTCTGTCGACTGATCAAAATTCTAAGATATATTAGACCTCTTGAATCTGATATAAATATATTCATATCACCAACAAGTGAAGATAATTTAAAATTCACTGGGACTTTCCCAATTCTCCAATGGAACAACACAGTAAAATTCTTGGTGGGAACCTCCCCCCCCCCACCGAGTAAAATTATACTGAAAATATCGGGGGTTCCCCCCTCTCCATTCGAAGATGAAGAAATTCATTATATTTCAACTTTTCCCGCAAATGCATGTGAAGATAATTCATTTTATTGAAGAATTCCTCCACTCCTCAGTTGAACAATTGTTGGATTGAAGCGTTCGCGCCGCCGAAGCATCGACTTCAGTTCGAGTATTGGCGTCCAGGGTTAAGAAAGTGGCGGCGGTTAAATCAGCCGCGATATCGATCTCGTCTGCATTCTCAGCAACGATACTGCCAACGGTTGTGACGACACTTGAATTGATTACGATTCGATCGTCGGTTCCCGTTCCACCGCCAGAAAGAGCAACACTCGCAACGTTGCTTACTGTCCCGTCGATTGTGATCGAAGAAGTAGAATCGTTGTCATTGTCTGACGTGACATCTCGCTCTACGATAAAGTTTTTATTGTTTTAAAAAGAAGAGTTGTGACAAAGAGTCAAACTTTAGCGTAAAGAGCGAGGTGTTGAGAAGGGGACAATCCCCTTCATATACGTAATAATTTCTGTTCGTTTTAAGTTTTAATATTGATCCTGAATATAAGTTGTAAAAACTTGTTTTTTTTTATTTAATTTCTGATCGTTTTTTTTAATAATGCCAGGAAATCTGGCCTCACCTCCACGGAGAAATCCCCTTCCCCACGGAAATATCTTTTAGATAATTCAATGATATCTGTTGATTGGTTTTTAATATATGCTTGAGTAATTAAGTTCTATTGAGTGAATTAGCCGAGTAGTTGGCACGCTAGACTTGAAATCCTTTGTCTGTGAAGGCAGTAGCTAGAGTCATGGTTTTGCTGGTTATTTGGTTTGGAACGGGGCTTAGTAGCTGGACTATAAGCCCAGTTATAGTCTAATCAGCTTTAAATGGGCGCATAAAGAAACCCGGGGAAGGCAAAAAGAAAGGATGTGCGAGAGCCCAGGATGGCTTGTCCCCTACCATTGTACAAATTAGAACTCAAAAGCCATATTGTTATCCCCTTTTCGAGATAAGAGTCCGTATTTTTATTGAATGGTATTATTTAAAAAAAACTTAAAGAAGTCTAAATTAAACACATCGGAGCTAATCAATTAAGTATCAAGATGGCTGAAATTACGTGAATTACATGTTCTTTGGGTTAGTTATTTGATTTTAATTGAACTAGCTTCCGTTTTCTCTTAAGAAGCAGGAGGGAATTTCTAACTGAACTTTCTCTAGTCTCGTTTAGAATTGGCTACGATCTCATAACATCTACAGAAATAATTTCCACTGTCTTGATATTTCCCCTATTGTCTCTATGTTGTATTTGTTTGATATTTACAATTACTAGAAATATATCTAGTATCTAAGAAGTTAAAACACACATTAGGTTTATTACGCGTAAAATCATTAAGCTCATTTTTTGAATATTTGATTGCATTATGTAAGAATTTTCGCTTGTCAGTTCAATTGCATTGTTACTTTTAAAAGATTTGTCGTTAACTCTGGATTTCAACAATAGATTATCTTCGGTTGAAGCGAGGTCAGTATGAAAAACTTTTAGCAGAGCTTGGGACAACATGGTTGCGATAACTCAAAGGCTCTATTTAATTCAGGAAGTGTTAATTCCAAATACGGTGACCCAAAAGGTAATTTAAAAGATAAATATTTGACAGGAAATTTACCAATCGCAACACTGTTTTGGTAACTAAAAAGGCACAATGTGATTCACGAAACCCAAATTCAGGATACGATGATCCTTAAGATAATCCAAAGGACAAATATTTTACAGGAGATTGTCAGCGCAGCGCAGCAACGTCAGCGCAGCAACGGCAACATGGCATTGCCGGAAATGCAGATGGTGATGGCCGTAGCGCGTTTAATTTGCTTTCTCATCCGGAGGTGACAATTGAAAAGATCATTGAGATCTGGCCTGACTTGTCAGATGTGAATCCGTCATATCTTGAGCAGGTTGCTGTTGATGCTCAATATGCGGTTTATCTTGACCGTCAAAAGGCAGATATCGAGTCAGTCCGCCGAGATGAAAATAGACCAATTCCCAAAGACATAAATTACGAAGCGCTTGATGGGTTAAGTGCTGAAATGTGCCAGACACACATATATTCGGCGTTCCGGGTGAAGAGAATGCCGATGTCATGCTGTCGTTGGAGGACAGCCCAATCGACTTCGTATTGTGCCGGCATGAACAGGCCGCGGCATTCGCGGCCGACGTTTATGGTCGCTTGACCGGTCGGTCCGGTCTTTGCCTCGGCACGCTTGGCCCGGGCGCGACGAATTTGGTAACCGGTGTCGCCGACGGCAACATGGACCGCGCGCCGGTCGTTTGCATCATCGGGCAGGCTTCGACGCGCCGGCTGCACAAGGAAAGCCACCGTTAATCTCATCATAGCCCGCTGCCGCCCCAAGACGGGTCGCCTCGGCAAGCTCCTTGGGATCAGACCCGCCCAATTGCAAGGCCACGGGATGTTCCTCAGGCGAAAAATCCAGCAGATGCACCGCCCCACCCCGAACGAGCGCCGGCGCTGTCACCATCTCTGTATAAAGCAGGGTTTCTTTGGACAGCAGACGATGAAAATACCGGCAATGGCGGTCGGTCCAATCCATCATCGGCGCCACACTCAAACGCGCAGCCCGCTGAACATCGGAAAACCCTGCTTGGAAAACGCTTAGAATGGAGGGATCGGGATGAAACTTGGTGAGAAAAATAAGCGGAAGCCATGGATACGTGATTTACATAACGGAACGGATCTGCTCTGTTGGGGGGGGGGGTTAATTCTGAAAATTTGAAAAAATGAGGTATTTTTAACTTACGAAGGAGTGATCGAATCTTAATGAAATTTGAAGTTTGGAAGAATGTCGTGTCTCAGAGCTCTTATTTTAAATCCGGATTGGGTCCGGTGACATTGGGGGGGAATTGAGTGGGGGAACCTTAAATGGCCGCGTGAGCACTATTTGGAGATACTTCTAATAATTGACGCCGCCTCTGGTTGTAAAAATCTAATACCAATTCGGGATTGTCGGTAAATCCTTGTGGAGAGGCCACTTCCATAACGTCATGTCCTTCCCATAAACCATCGGCATCTCTAAAGGTTTTTATGCCGCTTTCGGCACTCATACCTGCGCCTGTTAATACAACTATGTGTTTCATACAGTAAATATAAGAATACTGTCATTGCGAATCACATTTATGTGGTGTGGCAATCAGTTATTTTTTTAGATTTAGTACCGCTATATCTTTTATGGTTTAGATCCTACAGGCTTTCTAAATGGGACTGGTTGGCACCGGAAGGTTGTAAAAAGCTTTGACAGTCCTTGTAAAATTTTTGAGGCTACTGTTTTTTCCAGCCCCGCCACAAATATTTCCTATATATTTTCAGTTCTTCAAATGCAGATTTCTACCTTTGTTCTGCCCTAGGAATGATGTATGGACGGATGGATGACAGACTTAGGTATCAACAAGTGGAATGACATCATTTTTATACAATTTTTAAAAAGGGGCTGCTGCCTTAGCTTGCGCTGCAGCACGCGCGTCAGCCTCTGCCTTCTCCTTGGCTTCGGCGGCCGCCTGGGCTTCGGCTTGCGCTTGAGCCTCCGCTGCCGCAGCTGCCTGGGCTTCCTCTTTTGCCTTGGCCTGCGCCGCGGCGATCGCTTCGGCCTCGGCTTTTTCTTTCGCTTTGCGTTCGCCTCGCTCTTTCGCTTGCTTCGCCGCCTTGGCGGCGGCTTCTGCCTTTTCTTTCGCCTCGCGTTACGCGTTCGCTTTCGCTTCCTTCTCGGCCGTGTCTGTATTCTATATTTATTTAATAAACCTTGTTTGAGTTTTTTTTTTTTAGTTTTATCACTCTTTGTTAAATAAATATAGAATACAGACCTTGCCCTGCTGCCTGTAGGGCTAATGGACTAAGATGTTTCACTCTATAGGTAATGTTATCTGTAAGCAAGCCCACTTTATGCATTTTTAGTCGCATTGAAGGGGGATTTTAGAAACATAAAAAAATGGATGCACTTCTCTAATAATGATGAAGAAACAATATGGGATTGTCAGAATCTTGCTATATGCAGGCTCAACCGACCAGTCTTTGCGCTTCATCTTCTATTGATAATTTAATATTTCCTCATAGGAATTACCGTTTCTGCTATAAGAAGGGAGTGACGACATCCTTCACTACCCGTATTGCAGTTTTATTGTAAACATGTCCCTTCAAATGAAGGGAGGTTAGGGGGCAGATTTACACTCTACATTAAATTAAAAGGCCTCTCGTATAGTTAAAAAATGGGCCTAAGAAATGGATATTTTGACGCTTAAGCCACCTTCCCCCCCTAAAAAAAGATACATTGGCCCCGATTTTGTTTATATTTTTTTTGTATTTTTTCTCCCCTGTTCTTTCCCGGCCATGGAGCCTTATGGGGGAGATTGTCTTGAAGCATTTTTTTTGTTTATGGATTTTATTGTTAAATAAAGAACTCAGAACTCAGAATGGGACTTATCCAAAGTGAGTCAAGTCATATTTTTATCCCTGATGGAAATCCTCAAATAATGGTGCATAAAATTGTATTGACATACCACTCTCGTCTTTTTTTTATTTTTTAGTTAAAAAAATCTTTGCAGCAGCAACACTTTCATCTTTAGTCCCAAAAAAATTTGGCAACACTGGTTAGGCAACAGACAAAGCGACATCGTTCAGTAGTACGTGCCTTAGCTTTCAAAAAGAAAGTAAACGAATTTAAACGAAAATGGCTTGTTCAAACGGGCGTTAGTTTCCTTTCATTGTTACTGCCGATAAGCACGGGCCCTGTAAACACTATTCTCTAGAAATGGCCAAACCTCACATATTGACGCCACTAGATCTTGCTCTTTCGTCAAAAGAGCCCTTTGGGCATAATCTTGATAAATTTATTAACAATGATTTTTTTTACGCCCGGTGTTTTTCTAATGTGGCGCCCGCTGCCACCGGAAACTACATATGGTGGTCTATTTCATTGAAGACTTGAGTTTCGGATTTTTCCTAATCTTTTAATGTGTGTATGGATGTGCAAGTTTCCACCTAACCAATTTAAATAGTCACTGTCATTGTCACTGTCCCTTTCATTGTCACATTGTTATTGTCACTGTCCTTTGTAATTTGATGTTACATTTATAAAGTCGAATTGGGTGGTTTAACGCCACCGCGGTTTTGCATCACCCTTTTGACATAAAAAAGCGCCCAAATGACAGGTTCTGTTCCGTGTCAAACAAAATGCAATTTTAGAACGTCAACTTGTAGAACTGATATATAAATGTATAAAATGACGGGTTCTGTTTTGTATCAAACAAAAAATTTGACAACGACAAATAGCGGAACTTCAAGCCTACCCTAGGCTTGAATCAAAGGCCGTCCGACGGAAAATGTGTCGAAAAAGAACAGATGTAAGAAACAAAGAGCAGAAACTGATGATCTAAATATAATAAAATCGATAATTAAACAGGAATAAGGAGGGGGGTAAGGCAAAAATGGAATATTTAACGGAAAAAATTGAATTAGAGAATATAACAGACCGCAAATATTTTCTTTACGTGTTTATTCTTTCTATAATTTAGTAAATGAAAAAGTTCATGAAACTTATTTCTTTCTTGAGCCTTAAAACTTTTATATAACAGCGTTCTAATGTAATAGAAGCAATTTTAGTGTTCCTAGTTTCATCATAGCACATCTATTTAAATTTGAGCTACATAAGCCATGCACTATCGAAAAATATCGGCTGAAAACTACCATATCCACAGACAGACACACAGACAAACAATTTATTTATATATATATATATATATTTGAATGTAAAGGAAAATTGAAAAAATGCATCAAAATTAGTTTTTATGCATTTTTGTTACGTTTTTACGAGACGGACAAAATTAATAACGTTCTTAACGACAAAATTAAAATTAAACGAAAAAATTGCTGACTGTCTTAAATGGACAAATAAGGAACTACCCTCCTCTAATAAACAATTTGAACGTTCTTGTTTGAACGCAAAGAAAAAATGGAAAAATACATAAATTAGAGGCATTGTCCGGTGCTGTTGTTGGTGGGATTGGTGCTGGCTTCTTGTGGACGGCGCAGGGATCGTACTTTTCATCGGCTGCAGAAGAATATGCACAAGTACTCAATCAAACCATCACAACATCAGATGCAACAACCTACTTGGCGTCTATCTTTGCCTTCCTTTATTGTGTTTGTGAAGTTGCTCTTCGAGTCCTTTCAAAAATACTGTTAGAAGGTCTGGGTTTCCATTGGTCTACCATCCTTGGCTTGTATACGTCACTAACAGTCCTATCAGTCTGTCTCACATATGATGTCAGGTGAGATTTGTGATAACGCAACGTTACTCACTTAAAACTCTTTGTTGTTTTATTCACGGATAGTTTTGTTTGACATCTAATTTGAGACATATTATAGTTCTGTCAGTGCAAGATTTTTGTTTTCGGCGCAACCAGAAAATATGATAAGCTTTAATTAGGTGCAATCTCGGTGTGGCTGAGCCAGTTTTAACCAGTTGAAGTTTGAACTGCAGTTTAAAGTCAAACTTAAATTTTGAGCTATTCTTTGGACTGCAATTGTTATGTGGTTGTAATTGTGTCAATTCGTACATGCATTTGTGACTGTATGTATAGTTCAGCTGGTCGAATTAGCACTATTTCAGTTGATTATATAATAATTCGAAAGAATTAGTTGAATATCTATAAAAAAATTATGATAGTTATAGTCAATTGCTATTTGCTGGATGATGTTGCATTCTTTGAAAGATAGCAGGGCGGAAAGTTGATTTAAGAATGGTGTCAACATGTTGGTGATCTTGGAGTTGTGCAGCAGTGAATGAATCCGGCTACACTACTAGCCTATGGCGTGTTGAGGCAGAAACTCTAAGCTTAGTTTAGTAACACTAAGATTTGTTTATTTTGTCTTTTGCAAAGATTCTTCTAATTTCTAACCCAAAGAGTATGGGTATCTTAAAAGAGTGAAAACTGGCGCTATTGTCAGCCAAAAAACCATCAACGTCATCTAATGTTTTGCGACAATTGGCATTTTTCGAGCTTTGTAATCGTTTTTATGGTACTTGGTATTAACCAAGTGACATATAGCAATCGCTAATTCTGTTGGTCTGTCCGTCTGTCTGTCGGCAATTTTTTTAAATTGGAATGCACATCTTTTTTACCCCCAAATTCGACTTCATGGAAATTGGAACAACAAAAAATACTTTTCAAAATCTACATTACTTATCAACTTATGTTGATCCCAACACCAATCAATACTTTTCAAATGATATATCAATACATTTGATATCATTTCAGAACAAGTTCTATTCTTAATATTCATCCGAAGATTCATTTTCAACTTGGATTAGACATCCCTTTCACTCCCAACATTGCTGTTCGAGTTTATGCATATCCCAACATCACGCCATTAGGAAAGGCGTTCGAGAGACATAAGGAAAAATTGGTTAAGCCGGAGCTAAAATTGAATAAAAGTCGAGAAATACAGGCGGAATTAGAAAATGAAAAACAGCAATTGGAAGAAGGGAGCCAATCAGAGAAATATTTTCAAACAAACCTGGGGAGGAATGGAGAGGCAGCCACAGGGCAACACACCATTGGGTCTCACAAGAGCAGGCGGGCGGCAAGGCGGCAGTTGATCATAGGCTGGTGGTGTGAGCATCTGTTGCCCTGAAAAGTATACTATCCGGTTAAAGGGGAACTTCGACATTTATGTGTTGTAGGTAGGTAGTGGAAATGGTCGTAAATTTAATCTTAAATCTGGTGAGGGTTTAAGTTCTAATAAATTGTTGAAATTAAAGTGGTATAAAAATATTGATACAAAAAATAGTCAGATATGAAAACCAACCCGCCATAAAAAAATAAAAAGCTGTTCACCATCTATAAAAAATATGATATTTAATATTTTCTGCAAATTTTTTTTCTTTTGCACTTCTGACCACTATAGTGAGTGAGTTAAGCTTTTTATTGTTTTTTGCAAATAAAGGGAAAATGTCACAGTCCGCCCCTAAAAATAGAGCATAGTGGAGAAGTTCGTAACCTATTTGGAAAATTAAAATCCCTTCAATTGGTTGCAAGTTGTAAAGACTTGACAATCGGATCACTGCCTTTTGGATGACCAAGACTAAATTATTAATTTAAGCTGGTGAATAAAAGTGGCTAATACTGATAAACAGATCTCCGTTTGAATTAACTTTCATTACAAGTAAATGGAAGTCTTTTCCTGATAATTTCATAAAGTGAATTATACTGTGTCCCTAGACGGCGATGAGCAGATACATGGGGACCAGAATCACTTCCCAGCAGACGAAGAACAGGAACAGGTCCTGAGCGGTGAAGACCCCGACCACACCGGCCAGGGTCGCCAGCAGATTGAATTGAAAGAAGCCGTGGCGATACTGGATCTCGGTCCAGGAAGCCACCACCGCCACCACACCCAGGAACAGGGTGAGCGCCACCAGCAGCAGGCTGAGGCCATCCAGGACCAGCACGAAACGGATACCGTAACGGTCGATCCAGCCGAGGTCCGTCATAATTGTGTTTGCAAATGACCACAATTCATTAATTGTATAATGTGGCAATTTATTTAATGTCTTGACGAATTTGGAGTTTCGCTGTAAACAACTTTTAATCATTTCTGCAATGTCAGCCATTTATTAAAAGCTGTTTTTTACCCTAAATCTCCAAATCTAATCTAATCTAAAAAAAGTCAAACCTGAGCAATTTTATTGCTTGCTACTTACTCCTCTTGAGACTTTCTTGAGAACGTAGAAGTCTGTTAGTGTTTATTAATATGTTTAATAAGTAAAGTTTTGCCGTCTCCGCTGCTCGTCGCACTCACGCCATGTCCTGCAGATCGGTCTACTTTAGTATGGATCCAGAGGCGTGGTATGTGTTTGTGCTGACATCAGGTATGTTGGAGCTGTGTGCAGGTGGCTGGTTGTTTCGTCTGATCCCGGTTTTGACAGGCTATGCGTCTCTCGGCATCCTGGTGTGCATGAAGGTATCGCAAAAGGGTCGCAGAGCGTGTCTTGTCCAGTGATACACAAGTTTCATTGATCGAACCGGGTCTTGCTTGCGTACAGTTGATAGACAAACTCTAATGCAGTTCAGTCTATAACCCTACAACCCCCACTGAAAGCAAAAGTCATAAATGAATTGGCAAACATGTACCTACCCAATTGCATGCTTATACAAGCAAAAAAAAAAAAATCTAGCTTCACTCCTAGCAAAGCTAAATGTTGACCCACAGTCATATGAAAACTAAAGCAGCAAAGCAGCATATCTCAATACTTTAGTGGAATGTAAGATCATTTTCAGAAAATAAATTAAATGAATTGATATCTTTCATGAATAATAATTCCACTGACATTGCAGAGGGTATACTAGGCATTTTGATACAGTGCGTTCGAGCTCGTGTGCAGTACGGGTACAGACCTTTTATATCGAGATATAGGGCGTGAGTCCATCTACGTTCCATCATCAGAATAAGAAGGTCGCCATGGCAAGAAGGTGCCTTTATTTGCGGTTGTGTTCTTGCGTCGTTTTAGTCTTATATCGGCTCCGCCGTGTATTCTTCCGCCATGACGGCATCGAAACAAAATACTAGTCGTGTGATGGTTATGGTTGTTCTGATACTCTTCTTTTTGTTCCCGTAATTTTCGAAAAAAGAGCGAAACACCTTCAAAAGTCGTAGAATCGTAATAAAAGTCTTATTATTTGATTTAGCGTATCAGAGAACCCTACTGAAGAGGTTTCAAGCTCATATCTTCAAAAATACGAAATTTTTAATTTTTAGCCAAAAAAAATACTACTGATGCATTTTTATTTGTTTTTTGTTTTTTCCCGAGAAAATTTGCCAATTTTCGAAAAAAGAGCGAAACACCTTCAAAAGTCGTAGAATCGTAATAAAAGTCTTATTATTTGATTTAGCGTATATCGTCAGCATCTCAAAAGAATTTGACACAATCCTGAACTATTACCCATCACCAAATGATCAATACATCGCTATGGTGCTTTCAAGTGCTGGACACGAATTTGGTGATATTTATATCTACGATGTTGAAAAGAAGACAAATTGCCAAGACCTTTTAATTGATTTTAATACTAGATGCAAATCCTTTGAGTAATAATGTACACGAGAAATTGGAATGCAGTGAAGCCTGTTGCAGTATATGATTGTTAATGTACTATTATAGGTACCTTGAGGTGACAATTTACACGGTGCTGATCGAGACCGGCGGCCACGTGGACACCGCGCCCCTCGACCCGCGGGTCGTGCGCATCCTGGACGTGAAATGCCCCGGGAGCGCGATGGCGAAGCGCAACCGCCTCGAGAACCTCGCGCTGCTCAGGCCCACCGACGAGGTGAAGTTCGTCGTCGCGGACCGAGCGGACTTCGAGTTCGCCGCGGGGATCGTCCGCGACCATGCCCTCGGCGACGTTGGCTGCGCGCTCCTGTTCTCGCCGGTCCACGGCGAGGTCGACCCCGCCGAGCTCGAACAAGGTGCAACAAGCCATCGCGATGTCGGGCTGCCTGGTGCAATATGGTAGCGCAGGGGCACTCTGTAGCGGTATAGGCAATAACCCCTGGGCAGGCGGCTTTATCTAGATCGCGGGCAATTTCAACAGTAGCCAGCTGGTGTCGCACAAGCGTGGCAATGAAAGTCTGACACAGGCGCACAGGCTGAAAGTCAGTGTCAGCCTGCGCGGCCAGACCTATCGCTGGATAGCACCGTTTGAAGAAGAGATAGCACCAGCCAGACAAAACCAGGGCGTGCACTCAAATGCAGGGCTACCAATTTTTGAAAACTTTGAAAAGGCCGAGAACTCCTTGTTTAATAAAAAAAATTAATATACCCGCAGTCATTTTTTTTTCAAGATTTAAGAGAATTTTGGTACTTGTAATATATAGCCCCGACCGCTCAAGTTGTTCATCCATTGACGCTTAGCGTGAGACAAGAAAGAGAGAAGTGACAGAATAGATGGGAGATGTATATTCTGGGCTATATATTTGCAAATTACATCTTGCCGATGTTGAATATGGTTTCGAAACTAGTGTTTACTGCTCATTGAAAATTGGATTCTTTTTATTTAGAATTGATAGAAATAATTGTTCTACTTGTGGTTGTGGTGAGGAAGAGACCTTGTATCATTGTCTTTTTGAGTTCAAACTTTCTGAAAATTAAATAATTGAAATGCAATTTAACCTGCATAAGTTTTCTCATTTCTAATATAATTCTAGTATTATAAAAATAAAGATATTTCTAATAATAATGTTATTTAGCTATCAAAGAGGCTCGGTATATAATTTACCATATTTGAATCAAACAAAGACACTGGCATTAAGTTTAGTATTACCGACTAAGGTCTACGAGCCAGAGAAAAACTGCCTGATTATCGAAAAAAGGGGGAAACACCCCTTAAAGTATTGTAATTTAAATGAAAATCACACCATCAGATTCAGCGTATCAGGAAACTCTATTGTAGTGGTTTAAAGCTCCTATCTGCAAAAACGTGGAATTCTGTATTTTTTTCGCCTGAAGAAAGCTCACGGATGCGTGTTTATTATTTTTTATGCAAAGGTGATCGTATCGACCCAGTAGTCCTTAAAATATCGTGAGAATATCAAAGAATCATTACAAAAACAAATTGAAAAAAGCTGGATGTATGGAACAGTAAACGAGCAGACAATAAAATTATCAGAGTTAATTTCTAAAGCAGTTCCAGTAGCTGAAAAAATTCGTTATGTTGCTTCAGGTACAGAAGCTACAATGTATGCAGTAAGATTAGCTCGCTCAGTTACAGGTAAAAAAATTATTGCAAAGATAGATGGAGGATGGCACGGATATACATCAGATTTGCTAAAGAGTGTAAATTGGCCTTTTTCAGAATCAGAAAGTAGAAAATTCAAGACAAAGAAAGTATTCCACCTGATCAACAACGACTTATCTTTGCCGGAAAACAACTTGAAGATGGTCGAACATTAAGTGATTACAATATTCAAAAGGAATCAACTCTTCATTTGGTCCTTCGTTTACGTGGTGGCATGCAGATCATCGATAAAACATTGACCGGTAAAACAATCACACTCGAAGCAGAACCAAGTCACACTATCGAAAACGTGAAAGCCAAGATTCAAGACAAGGAAGGCATCCCACCCGATCAACAACGTCTCATTTTTGCGCTGAAGTAAAACTTTGATCGTTTGATATGCTTACCCACCATGTTCAAGTACGTCCAAAAGCGCAGTAGCATAATTGCTGAGATGGGAAAGAGAATGAATAAGCTCTTTCATTTTCAAAGGAGTTGGTTGAAACGTTTAAATTTAATCTTTTATTATATCACTTTTAAGTGAGACGATTTAACCTTGAAACAATGAGAAATAATAACTTCTGTAGCGTAGATAGTGAGGTGTTGAGGGGTAGGGTAGTCAGTGAAGTGCACTCCAGGTTGCAAGACAAGGAGGTGGAGACCGTCCGGTTATGTCAATCATGTAGCTACGACATTTGCTTATTCTACCCACCAAGTTTCATCCTGATCTCTCCACTCTAAGTGTTTTCTGAGATTTACGGCTTCTCCTCCAAATCCCCCCACTGTCACCAGATCTGGTTGGAATTTAAAATAAGAGCTCTGAGACATGACTGCCATCTAAATATCAAATTTCATTAAAATTCGATCACCCGTTCGTAAATTAAAAGTACCTAATTTTTTCTAATTTTTCCAGATTAACCCTCCCTCCCCAGATAAAAGCCCATTTACACATAGGAGTTTCCTATGACAGAGAGAGAAATTTTTCATAGATGGCAAGCCATATTTACCGGCCTTGTTTGAAAATGATAAGTAATTATATAAAATAATCCAGCTTTTTTTTTTTTTTAATAGAAAGTGAGGAGCAACATTAAAACTTAAATCGAACAGAAATTATTCCGTATATGAAGAGGTTGCTCTCCTTCTCAATACTTCGCTCTTTGCATTAAAGTTTGATTGTTATCCCCAATTTTTTAGGAACGACTACTGAAGCACAAGGTTGTAAGCGTGTCTCTATTTGTCCTTCGATGTTTTTCACTGTCTCTATACCTGTGTCTTTGACTGTATTTGTACCTTCTGTGTTTCTGTCTGTGGTTATTTGTGTGCCTGTGTGTCTGACATTTTGTGTTTTTGTGTGTGTTTGGGGATTTTTTTCCATTTTGTATTTTTTTCTGTCTCCCCATGCCTATGGGTCTGACTGTGTTTGTAATTGTGTCTCTGACTTTGAGTGGTTATGTTTGTAAGTTTATGTGCTTCCCTCTGTGTTTTTTTGTTCTCACTTGTAAGCAAAAGGGGGAGGGTATAAGTAAAAGGGGGATGTTGTAAGCAAAAGTGGGAGGGTTTAAGTAAAAGTGGAAGGTTGTTAGCAAAAGTGGGAGGGTGTTAGTAAAAATGGGAGGGTATAAGTAAAAGTGGGAGGGTATAAGTAAATGTGGGAGGATGAAGATAAAGGTGGGAGGGTGTAAGTAAAAGTTGAACGGTGTTAATAAAAGTGGGAGGATATAAATAAAGGTGGCAGGGTATAAGTAAGAGTAGGAGGGTATACATATTAGTGAGATAGTCTTGAAAAATAGTTTCTTAAAAATAGTGTTGGGTCAAGATTCGAATGGGGTTTTACCCTGTCAAAGTAATTATGCCAACACTACTTGAGACTTGTCCATTGTTGACGAGTAGGTTTTTTTTATTGGGAAGTCTACAGAATTTTTTCGGGAGGGGGGCGGGATCTTGTGCTTAGGGTTGGTTTCTATAGGAAGAAACATTCTTGGGAAGGCAAAGTTTCGGAGGGGGCGGGTGAATTTTTCAGGTGAAGTTTTACACTGAAAAGATTTGACAGAATTCTTACCATTGTGGGATATCGGAGATCGAGAGTGTTCTACGTTTTCATTTAATTTAGTTTTTTCTTTTTTTTATTTTTTTGTAGTTTTTTCTTTATTTAGTTTTTTTTGTTTTACTTTTTTATTTTTTATTTTTTTTTGTATTTTTAAGTTTTTCCTCTTTTTCTTTTTTTGTTTTTTCTTTTTTTAATTTCTTCTTTTTTTTTTTTTTTATTTTTTAAGTTTTTTTTTTCATTTTTTTTAGTTTTTTTACCTTTTTTAGTTTTTTTAGTTTTTTCTTCTTTTTTTGAGCCCCTCCATTGAGGTCGAAGCACGGATAAACTCGTCGGCATCAAACTGCACCGGCGAGGCTTTGCGCTGCGGCACCTCTACATGCGTGATCTCTAGTGCCAAACGCCCCCGTTCCCGCGCAGCGGCCGCTTTTTGCTGCGACCAGTTGGCAAAGCGATCCTGGTCCTCGCGGCTGATGTCGTACATCGTAACGAGGTTCTCCGCCGTACACCCCATCGGATCGATGCCATAGGTAGCTTCCATCTTGGGGTTAACGAAGCGCCAGCCCAGACTGGTGTGAACGACATGGTACGTTTCACCGACGAGTTGCCCGAAAGGTTTGGTATATGCTTTTGATACCGTTCTAATTTTTTAGAATCTTCTGATCTGCTACTACTAACATTCCATTGCAGCGCCAAGCCGCCACAGGCCAATACAGCTACGCACGCTCCTCCTCCATCCCAATCTTCTCAGACCCCTCCTCTTTACACTCTCATAAGAGGTTTCTATTTCCCTTATATCTTTGCTTACTAAATCCTCCCACCCCAAACAAGGGGGAGACCTCCTTTTGGCTTGGCCCTCACAGTGCTTGATCTCAATCAGAAAAATAGCAATTGATGCACAGTGTTATACCTAATGAGAAGAAATAAAATTTGACAAGAATACAATTGACAACCTTTATTTGAAACAACAGGACCCAAATAATTTCACAAATCAGGTAGTTTTTCAGCGATCATTTTCCTTTTTATGTATAAATTTTGTTGATAGTTATACAATTCTAAATATATTTTATGCAACCAAAAGATTAGCTAGAGTAGTACTTATTAAAATATGGTTATCTCATAATATACCTTCATTACTGTGATCCCGTTCGCCGGCAATCGGGTCGAAGACGGGGACAACGAGACGGACGTGGAGAAGATGCTCCGCAACGAGAGCCGCAAGATACTCGAACTCCCCGATCTCCGGGTCGCGGGCACCTGCGTGCGTGTCCCGGTCTTCACCGGTCACTCCCTCTCGATCAACGTCGAGTTCGCCCGTGCCATCTCGCCCGAGCGCGCGCGCGAGGTCTTGAGCGCGGCTCCCGGCGTGGTCCTCGACGAGGTCCCCACGCCGCTGTAGGCTGCCGGCAAGGACCCCAGCTGATCAGGCCATTCTTCTTAGTATTTGAAATGCTCCTACCCTTCAAGGCTTTTGTTTTGCGCCAACGACATTTTTCACAGCGAAATGTCGATCTTGTCTAAAAACTCGAATACCCAATTAAAACGTTCTCTTTCTTTAATCTTTGGGAATTTCGGATCGGTAGAAATATTGAGGCAATTTCTATTAATGACAGGCATAGTCCTGTAGTAGAGTAAGGGGTCAGTTTGGTCAGTTAAGTTCAACCCAGAGATGGAACTTAGCTGTACCAACGTACTGTAGGCTGGAGAAGCGCATCGAGTTGGCCGAGTCGCACGAAGAGATGGCGGCGCACAAGTACCGTCTCGCTAGCGCGCTCGAACAGCATCTCGAAGACAAGCCGCGTTCGGTGGAGCTCTATCGCGAAGTGCTGACGATTCTTCCGGAGCACGACGGTGCCCGCGAAGCGCTCGAAGCGTTGCTCGACGACGAAGGTGTCGGTGTTGCTGCCGCACGCATTCTCGAACCCACGTACGAGATGCGTGTCGATTGGGAGCCGCTGATCCGCGCACTCCGTGTCCTTCATGGCGATTTCCGGGATCTGAGCAGCGGGATCGGAGATCTCATGATCGCCGGTGCTGACAAAGCTGGTGTAGCCGGAACTGGGATCCGCCAGCTGGGCGCGGGCATAGGCCTCGATCGCCTCTTCCTTCCGAGCCGCCAACGTTAGCGTGGGAGCCAATTCGTCGAACGCCTGGTGGTCGGTTCGATCAAGGTCGGCCGCTCGCTGGAAGGCTGCGATGGCCGGCTCGAGCTGACCGTTGTTACGCAGCAACTGACCGAGCTTGATTTGGTAAGCCGGAATGATCTATCATTCTGGTTTCTCTTTTAAAAATTGTTTCATAGCTATAGTTTTACCTGAATCTGATTTAAAGTCTTTTTACAACCCTATAGCAATATTTTCAGTTTCAACCGCAATATAACTTTTTAATTTCAAAGGCAAGAAACTCTTCGTTGATCTTACAAAACCATTACTATGAGATCTAAAACGTTCCTTTAAATCTCTAGTATGACCTACGTAAATACTTTTATTCGACAATTCTAAAAAATATACATACCACATAACAAAGCTCTATTTTAACAATCTATTGATAACAAAAGATAATAAGAAATAACAAAATTTTGTTATTCAAAGCAAACTAAAAACATCTTTGCGGATTCCGGCTGCAGAAATAAAATAAACAGTTACAGGAGTACGTATGTAACTATTTCAGATTGTATTCCTGGTAAATGCAACAATAGATGAGATTCTGTCAATTAGATGCTCAAGACAGAGGGTGATATGGCTTGACAAAATCGCACTTGCTAAAAGACACAGAGCGTTCGCAATCCCCGATCGAGGACGAACAAATTCCTTCCAAAGCCTGGACGCCGATGGCTTCATCGACAGCGGCGTCCGGCTCAAAGGCCAAGGACTCGCCGTCCGACTCCTTAGCGAGCTCTGAGATATCACTGCGGTCTGAAAAACCACTCAGTCCTGCGCCGTCACTATCGGTAAAGCGGACTTCGGGTCCGCCGTCGCCACCCGGAGCCGGGGCTGCCTTCTGCGCCGGGGGAGATCCCGTCGGCTTGCCCGTGCGTCGACGGCCGCTGACCCTCTTCGATGGTCGACCGCCTCGCCCCCTGGATACGCCCTTGCCTATTTCTTACTTGAACGTTGATATTAAGTATGTGAATGACAAGGCGATAGCTCTTATTAAAGGAACGTGGTACGACCCACAGTGTGAGCTTCAAAAGAAGCTGTATCAGCTGTGTGTTGAAAGAGATGTAGAGGCTTCTAAGGAATTGACTGTGCAAGGATGTTATCTCAATCTTGAGAATGTTCAAATAAAATCGTCACATTCGATCTATTATAATTGGGAAGTTGATGATGCTCTTGTGATTTTCACAGTCAAAGCGAGACTTAGTATTCTTCCCACTAATTTACTCTCATGGCTCACACACGCGACGCCAGATATGAGACAGGGTTGGCGTGTGCTTGTAACAGACAATGTCGTAATCGTCGTTCAGGTTGAGCTCGTTGAATTTTTCGTAGAAGTCTTCTTCCACGCCTGCAATTAAATCTCTTAGCACGGCCCTGGATAGAGTCGGCGTGATTACTATCTCGTAAGGTTTCCCGGCACTGGAACTGGATTGTGAATGTGTCGATTCCTCGGAATTCTGCGCATGGATTAACGATGAGCAAACAGCAGTTAGTGCCAATAGGACTAAGTGGGTTGCACCACAGAAAACCCTCAAGGCTGTCACATTTCTCTCTGTCGCTTTTCTCTCAATCTGATTTTTTTGTGTTTCTTTGCAGATATTCGTTTAATTTGTAGGTTTCGTTGAATCTGAATATCCCTATCTTCGACTCAAAACGGGAGGAGTTGAATGAGTTTTTTTTCTAAGACTTCGGGGAGTGCAGTGTTGGCTTTTAGTTTTCTGTCGTATATACAGATCTCTGATCTAACCTCTAAAACGACCAATTAATTTTAATTAGTTTGACCAATCAAGCACGAATCAGCTCCATGTATTTATTTCCCTTGCAAGGATTTTTAGATTTATTCTTATTGTTGATATTTGGGTTCATTTTCTTTTTTTTTTTTAAAGCAAGAGAATGAAAGGTAAAGTAAACAGAGAAACTGAGCTTCCTTGGTACCCTTGAGAACACTGATAACCTTGAGCGCAGGTCAAATTTGACAACTTTTCAGAAATAGGCCTAAGGAGCTTTAGAGGGTTTATGGAGGGGAAAAACACTAAATAAAAGTATCAAAAGAATAAGACATTTGGTCCTTTAAAAAATTTCTATGGCTAGGTTCAAAAACGTCCTATGAGGCAATCTAAAAACCTTCCTTTATGTATATTTAAACTCCTTACTATGGCTGCCTTTAAGACTTCCTATGGCTATCTTTCAAAGGATACCTATTACGTATCAGTCGTATCCATTTTCATAATTAAATAAACCATATTGATTAACATGCACCTGCATCCATTTGTATGGGTAAAGAAAACCTATTACGTAGGAAGCACCTGCATCTTTTAGAAAACATTTCCAATTTAGTAATAAACACCTACTCTTTTTGGGTCACGCTGTAGTGACACAGCGCGCACGTATCGGACTTCTTCATCCGCTTGTCGCCGATCGCCTTGACGATCTTCTTGGCCCGTTTGTCCTTGTGGACGGCCTTGAAGGACTTGAAGTGCTTGCCTTTGAGTCCGGACCAGATCTGAGCTTTGTCCGCGTCCTTGGCGTCAAGGATCTGGTAAAAGACATGGAAGGTTCGTTCCTTGCTATCGTGACCGACCACACGACTCTTCTCCAGGAGGTAAACTTCGCACTTGCTTCCCGCCAAATGATACGGAGTAATTTTTGTTCGTTTTAAGTTTTAATGTCGCTCCTTACTTTCATTTCAAAAACTTGTTTTTTTTATCTAATTCAAAATAGAATCAAATTTAAGGAGCAACTGCATTTTCCATATTAAAGAACAAACTATAGCCCGTAGTAAGCAATCCGAGTTACAGCGGCAGTTACATACAAGATCGATATAGATATCATAATTTATATTAGACTTAGTTATATGCCTGATTCACTGAAGTTCGTCTCTTACTATTTCAATTAAGAAAATACCATGGCCTTTGCGAATCAATCGGAACAAATGAACAAAGTTTTGAAAGAAATCCGTGAACAAGTGGAAAAAGATAAAAATGAGAAAAAAGAAGAAATTATCCAAGAAAAAGCAAAACATGATGAATTGATGAAACAAGCAGCTGAACTCGTATGTGAATGTAAAAAAAATGAATATCCTTATACAAAATGTGATCGATGTAAGATTATTGAAAAAGCAAAAGGTATGAAAGTGAATATCTACGAATGTCCAATACCATTGAGACATGAAAGTGCATTGGCTGTTATCTTTGAATTTAAAAAATGAGAAAATGTTCATAATATAGTCCAGCAATAAAACCTTTACAATTAAAAAACGAAGAAAAGTTCACTTTAAAAACAAAATTAAAAAGAGAAGTTTTTAAAAGAAAATTAATAACCCATGCTAAAACTTTAGCCCAGATGAAATAAGTTCTTGTAATAATTCAAAACTTTAAGCAACTAAATATCGGTATCAATGAATAAATTTAAAGAAACGAACCAAAATTAAAATAATAATAACATCTAACTTAAAGATAATGGACACTGATAAAGACTGGATGAGGAATTCGGTCAATTCTTGATTCCGGAATTCTGGATTCTGGTATTCTGGATTTGGAGTTATGAGTAAAATTCACTGATTTTCAGAGATATCATTTATAGCTTTGGTAGTCAAGCAAAGACTTGTAGAAATCTTGTTTAATATAATTTACATTTTATACTAAATGTAGATTTCTGTAATGTATATGCTTTAAATAAATGAACAATTTTTTATCTCGTATTAGTACTTCTGTCTGGTAAAAATTTAAAGTCCAAAAGAATTGTTTGATAACATATCAAATATTTTTGCAGTTACTAGCAACCAGGCCCCAGTACTTTGCATGCGACAAGCTTCTTTATATGGATTTTCATTGTCGCTTGTCTTCTAACCGCACACAATTTGCTGTCTTTTCATACTGGACTTTTCAAAGATATTTGACTATAAAGTCCAATTTCTAAAAACGATATATACTAATCATCAAACTTTTGGTTTTCTTTTTAAGGTTTTTGAATTGTTTTAATCCCTTGTCAAATATATGCAAATGTTTTTGCAATTACCAGATTTTTGCTCTTTACGCCAACGGATTGGCCTTGACTCACGCATTCCTGAAGCATCGCCAGGGCTTCCGCAGGCGTAGACGCCATCATTTTTTGCATACCCCAATCTTCAGCGAATTGGGACAACAGTTGAAGATTGGTTGCGTGATCATCCACACAACACAGACGAAGCCCTTGTAAACTACTCGAAGAGACAGGTTCAGCTTGAACACTTCTCGGTTGCTTGTGAAGTTTCACGGTAAACCAAAAAGTACTTCCTTGGCCGGGAACACTGTCGACGCCAATATCACCATTCATCAGTCCTTCTCTCTCTCTCTTTTTTTTTTTTTTTTTTAGCTTGGCGGGGGTTCTTTCCAAACCATTTGGTACTCAATTTTTAATCTAAGAGTGAACATCTTTTGGGGGCGTCTTATACCATTCCAAAAGCCACGTTGTTCTTCTCTTAAAACTTTATCTACATCTCTAATTCTAAAATGTGTAATCATACTAAGTAATTTGCTTCTCTACCTCTATAATTACCACGCTCATTCTTATCACCTTTCTCAGCGAGGGGTTTAATTAGTGTTTTCCGAAAATCTCTAGTTCACATCTCATTGATTCTAAGCCTTAATTCCAAAATATTTGGAGTTCTAGTTTTCAGGTTTTTTTTCAATGAAATAAAAAGCAAGTTATTTTTAACTGCAAGCAACGAGTGACATTAAAACTTAAAACCAACAGAAATTATTCCGTATATGAAAGGGATTGTCCTGTCCTGAACGCCTCACTTTTTACGCTAAGGTTTTTATTATGGTCTCTCGAAAACAGGCTTGAGCCGTTCATGGCATGTTAGAAAACAGGTTTCTTGCGGCCATGCCAATTTGATTTAAACGAAAAATGAGCAGAGTAAAGTCGAATAGTTTTTTAAGCGTAAAACTAATACAGATAAACCATCAATAAATGAGTAAAGCCCAAAACGAACAGAAATTACAATATATAACCGATTCAAACTCAAAAAGAGCAGAAACTAATATGAGTACAGCTAAAGCCCCCATGCCTTCTGAAGGCCAGAACACAATTTGCACTTTACTTAAAATAAAATACATTTAAATGTTCTCACTTTTTACTTTAATAAATCCAAAATTAATAAGAATTTAAGGAATAAATAATAAGTAGGTTTTAAAAGCATGAGTTGCTACCAGTCCAGTTCCTTTAAACCTGGTTTTATTTAAACGACTCTATTGAAAAACGACATTAGAAAATTTGAAATTCAACGATAAGAAAAAACGACTCTATTCTATTTACAAGCGAATCTGGTATTTGGTTTTAACAATACAAGCTGACTTTTGTCAAAATCATCCATTTCTTTACCTAAAAGTTTGAAAATGCAGAAGTGTTTCCAGGAGGAGGAAATACAACTTAGACTGTCTCAGAATGAGCACCTGGGACATGCAATTTGTCCTTTACTATAGCCGGTATTGAATCCGTAACCTCCTGATCAAGAAGCACATTTTCATCTACTGTAGTATGACAAGGTATTTAATAATTTGATTTTTCCACAAAATTAGCATCAAGAAAAGGCAGAAATATAATGCGGTTAGAAGATAAGCGACAATGAGATTTAGAAGGCTTTATACCATTAAAAGAAAGATAAGACCGAATAAACGCCAGTGAGCTAAAAGGCTCAAATTGTCTGCGGTTAGAAGACAAGCTATAATTAAAATCCATACGTCATTTTGTTCAAGGTAATTGAAAGGACCGGAAACTGTATGTTTGATGATGACTCCCTCCCCTCACCTACAGCCCTCAGGGCAAGATCAGTTATTCCTTAGGGGCAAATAAGGTATATATAGAAAGGGTGATCGTATATACTTCGGAGTATAAACGAATAAAAATCGTGCAAACAACCTAAAACATTCGTGGGATTGGTAATCAGAAGTTCTAGTGCCCTTCTAAAGATTCGGAGTAATCAGAGCGTAGATAGTCCTCCGCCCCAAATTTAGTATTTTCCCATAAAGAAAACAAATGACAAAGTTTCACATTTTTTAACCTCAGCTACTACCAATATTCATTCTTCAGAGCCGCATTCGTTTTACTTTTCAAGATAACTGAGATCGTCAGTCCGACGTTTTATTTGCGATTCCTGGTAAACTGGGAGCGTTAGATTTGTCTAACGTTGACTGAAGGTTGGCGAAAAGTTGACTTTCCACTACGGGGTGAAATTGTCAGTTGTCTCAAGTTAACCAAGAAAGAAGGCAAAAGTTTCAATTATAGCTAATCATGGAGTATGTCCTTTTTTTGTGTCTATTTTTCAGGAAAGAGAAGGGTGGAAACAGGAATTCGGGCACCACCGGCGTGTAACTGTTCGATCGTCTGTGGGGCATGCATGATGAAGTGTGTTTGATACTTTGAAGACTGCGGATTACGAAAGACTTCAAGCTGATTGTTTTGTAGATTAAGCGCTCGCAGATTGGGCAGCCCAAGGAAAGCCCCCTGTTCGACCTTGGCAATCCTATTGTTGCTTAGGTCCATGCGCTGCAAGTTTGGGGGACGACCAAAATCTGTCATCTCGACATCGATTCTTCATTTATCAATGGAAAAATTCCTTCAAAACTCATTTTGGCTTCCGTAAAAAGTGCTAGCGTCGTTTAATCATGGAGAAATTCTTCCCATAAATTTGAAATATTTGGTCTTTCATCTCTTTTATGTAAAGTAAATGGAATTCCACTCTATAATTTATCCTTTGATAAATCTTACAAAACCATATATGAATTGACAATGCAATCCCTAGATCGAAATTCACAACTATTTGAAAATGGTATAACCGAAGAAATGTTTGCAAAAACTCACGGTAGTCCGCGTGCAACCTCAGCCGAACGTCCCTTCAAACATTGCAACAGGTGGCCGCTCTGGCTCGGAACATGTTTGATCTCGTCTGCTGGATATTCGCCTTGGTTTTCGGGCAAAGAAAGCGCTCCCTTTTGCGGCGGTAAGGGGGGCTTTTGCATGGTCGCGGAGTTTCGAGAGATTTCCAAAGCAAGCGCCTCACTCCCCCCCCTTTTCCCCCCTCTCTCCGCTACTCCTCACAGAGCCACCGCCATCGGTCTTCCTCTTCTCGCGCTCATTGTGTTCATCCATTCTATTTTATTTTGAAACATTTTCGTGGTTGAGAGAGGAGGAACCAACATTGAAAAGACCTAATAGCAGCCAAGCTCTAGAACATTTCGTTAGTTTTAAGGGTTGAGGGTGGGGGGGGAGGTGGTGAACGCAGACAAAATTAAAGTGAATAAAAAACCTATGGTAAATCCCTTTGAGTAATTCTATAAATAAATAAAATATTATTAATAATAAATAAATAAATATTAATATTAATATTAGTAAATATATTAATAATAAATAAATAAATAATAATTAATGGGTTTTAGATGTTGTATTAAGGAGATGGGTTGTGTAATTAAGGACCTCCTGGAACATGGGCAAGATTGCTGTAGAACATATATATCAAGGAATATAAGGGTTAACACTAGCTGGTTATCCAGATCAGGAGGGATGGCACTTTTTTGGGCTTAATAACATTTTAAAAGAATTTATCAGCCCCGTCAGATGAATGAATACCCCAAGGGCGTCTGTAGAAATTGATTTGGGACTGACGTTCATTTGAGACTGGCTTTTATTGTTGAGATTTTTTAGGTCGGACATTTTATCTTTTCAGTTATTAAAACCACAGTATAATTTGTCATGTTTGCCGTTTTTGTCACCTTGGTGCATTTTAAACGTTTCTCACTTACTTTCATATTGATTTAATCTTATCATGAGTGCCGTTCCACAGCGACTGAAGATGCCAATGTTTTTAATTTTTAAAGTTAAAATTAAATAAGGAAAACCATTAAAGATTTAACATATTTTTTTGCTATAAAAATCTTTATATTTTTAATGCATAAGAAAAAAAAAACCTTGCGCAACTTTTCAGAAGAACCGACTTACAAGTAATAAATACCAAAGAAAAGTCGTTAAAGTTACTTTCAGTCTAGTAGTCCAAAACTGGGCAATTGAAATGATTATTGCACAACCCAAAGAGTATGGGTAACTTATAGAGTGGGAACTGGCGTTAGTGTTAACAAAAATATCAACGTCCTCTAGCATCTGGCAACACTTGGAATATTTCACTGTAATCATAAGAAAAATTGGTTTCATTAGTGTAATTTGTAGAATTAGAGCAATAATAAGTGTCTTTTTTCAGTTCCCGACAGAAAATGATTAGCCATCCAGGTTATTGATTTGCGAGTTTTCTTGGTAGTAATGATCTGGATGGGTTGTACGCTCGCTATCTTCTCTGTGGTGACTGTATTTATTTTCAGCCTTTCTTGTTGATGTACTTGCCTTGTAGTAATATTAATGTGTGCCTTGTATTATTGCTTGGTTGTAAAGCGAACGTTGACTGGTTAAATTGTTGTGACCATTGGGTCCATAACTCTTCGTCTATCTCTCACAGTTTCAGCTGCAGTCCTGATTCGCAGTCTGGAGATGCAGAGGCAGGGTAAAATGGAAGCAGTAAAAAAATTGAGTAATTTACAACTGGAGCTATTAAAAGTATTCAGTTTTGATATTAGCGAAGAGCAAGTTAAGGAATTTAAGGCTTTGTTGGTCGCTTATTTTGCTGAAAAAGTAACCTCTGAGATGGACGCCTTGTTCGAAGAGAAAGGCTGGGTAGAGGAAAAGATTGAAGAGTGGTAAAAAGAGCATATGCGCACCAAATATGAGGACAAATGAAAGTCGTCATAGACACGAATGAACTTTTAATGTCTATTCCAAAGATTTCAACAATAATCGAAAATAATTAAAAAACTTTCTATGATATAAGATCGGTACCCATAAATTGGTTCTTTTCCAAAAATGTGCGAATGAAAAAAGGTTTAAAGTGGTGTTTTAAAGCTGTGCAACTGCTGAGAAAATAATAAATCAAACTGTTGCTTAAAGAGCAGATTGCTGAGGCGGCCTTAGCCCTCTTTATACGCAGGATCATCTCAGTTCAATATCAGTTTTAATACTGCTGAAACTGATTTTGGCTAATCTTCTTTCATTTGAAGAAAAAAATATCTTACATATTGATTCTTAGAATTTTGTTAGAGCTCATACTAAATGAGCTCTTGGCTCTTCTGGCCTCGTCACAAGTGCCATATGAGCTTTTGTTTTATGGTCGGGTGGGTTATTTTATTAGAAGTTCAACTCTCATCAGATTTTAGATTAAATTTACGAGTAGGCTATTTCCACTACCTACCTACGACACATAATTGTCGAGTTTCACTTTAAATTGTTGGGATGTCTTTGTTAGCAAGTGTATCGAAGTAACCTATTATGTGCCCCCCCCCTTATGGAAATCTTGAGCACCACGATAGGCAATCGTCCGGCCGGGCACAAGGAGGATGCGGGGCACCGATCGACGTGCTCCGACGGCGAACGCCCTTCCCCGGGCTGGCGGGTAACCTTCTCGGAGGTGGCGAAGCGAGCCTTCCCTCGCAATTCGTAATGGAATGCCTCGACGTGTGGCAGCCAGGGCCCGGAGCATCTCACCAGGCTGTCTGGGTTTCTGGACGGTACTCTTCGAGTCCCACGTACTGGGTGCCCGGCGCCACCAGTCCGTCCGGACCGAAGGCAAGAACCCATGTTTAAAGATAAGTGCCAAATACTTGAGCAAATTTGTATGTGCTAAGTTTTTTCTATTTGTACAAAGTATTATATATCGACCTAATTATTTGTACTATGTGTCTTAAATAAATTGTATATAAGGATATAGCTCTAAGCTGCGCCATATCCAGGATTTTGTTGGGGGGGGGGGGCAAAAATTTAAAAACGCTAAAAAATTTATTTATATGCATTTAGTTGTGTCTGTATCAGTCAAGCAAACATTTATGGTGGGTGGATCAAACTCCCTAACCCCCTCTACCGCTTGTCAACCACCCAGCAGCCCATCGATCATCGCGACGGTTCCCGTTGGAGCGGATGGGCGGTCGGTGGACAGTGTAACTGCGGTAATGCTTCGGTGAGTGAATGTGTTGTCACCCACTTTGGCGAGGGGCCTGCTGCTTCACGTGTGTGTGCTGCTTCTGCTGACCCTTCCGTGCACAGTGTGGAGGTAGACTGCCGCGAGGGGACTGCTGACGGCGTCGCTAAGGGCAGAGATGAAGAGTATAGGGTCGGCGCTCAGTCTCGTACTGAGGGGTGGGGGTCGAGAAGCTGTAGAGCGTGCCGCGCCCGCTGGACTCGACCCACTCGAGCTTCTCGCTCTGGCATTCCCCGCAACAGGGCTGCGGAATGAAGACATAGCTGTCGCATTCGCCGCACTGCTGGACCGTCAGCTGTCCCTCGATGACACCGACGTCGCCCAAGAAGATCACGTCGTAAGAAGCCAGTTCGGCGGGATCTTCCGGCCAGGACGCCAAGTAGTCTTCGCCGCCACCACCGACACCCGGCAACTGGGGATGAAACAGCAAACAGGAAACGTCGATTGATGCTGAAAGTTAAAGTTCCTTTTTCAGAGTCAAAAGTGATGGAGGACAACTAGCCCCTCCCCTTAATATACTTGAACTTACGGAATTACAGGGCAACTCTGATTTACGGGGCAAAAGCTGTAAGTTATGCATGTTACTTATTGTTACTTTTACACTTTAGTTCCTTTGATAGTTTTTTGCTATGATACTTTCTTTTCTCTGATTTACGGGGCAAAAGCTGTAAGTTATGTATGTTGCTTATTGTTACTTTGAAACTTTAGTTCCTTTGATAGTTTTTTTGTATAAATCCTGATTTTCCTGAGGAACTAAGAGAAGACTCGAAACCATCCCGTATTCCCAATCCCAACCTGTGTATGTGTTTGGCCTGCAGAATGGCTAAAGTTTCAGAGCAAGTTCTTTTTTTCAGGTCGTGGTTCATTTTCTGGCGGGGTTTAAGTGGTTGACTACTTAAATAAAAAACGCTAATAAAATAAAACTAGTATCATTAAATTCCTTATTTATGCTCTTTTCAAATATCATGGTCACTTTTCTAACAATGCGTTCTTCCCTCCCCCCAATATACGGGTTGCATCACGCAGGTTGCGATCGTTGCTTGCTTTACGAATGAGCACATGCGTGGTGGAACATTGGTACATTGGCCACATGGACATGTGGCCACATGCACATGTGGCAACATTGCACAGGTGGCCACGCTGCACATGGTGGCCACATTGCACAGGTGGCCTCACTGCAAATGTGGCCACGTTGCACATGTTGCCACATGAGCAGGCTGCCACATTGGACATGTCGGCCCGTTGCACATGTGTCCACACTGCGCATCTGGCCACGTGCACATGTGTCCAATTGCAGCAACACCAATACGGGCAGCTAAAGCAAATGCCATTGCTAAATTGTCTGAAGTAATCAAAATCCAAAAAACGTGTCAAAAATGAAAATGAAGAGTAAAGGCACAGGCGGTTAGAAGACATGCGAAACCGAGCAAGTGAGCGAGTCAAAAATTAAAATGAAAAGCGAAGACATGCACAATTAGAAGGCATGTGACACCGAGTATATGAGCGTATCAAAAATGAAAATGAAGATCAAATACATGTGTGGTTGGAATATCAGCTGCGGCATGTCAATAAGGTAAGAATTTATACTACGCTGCTTTGAATCCTAGATGAGGACCTTTTTACTATCTCGGAAAGTAGTTGAGCTTGCTTTTTAAGTTGAGATCTAGTGTCCAAATCAGCATCAATTGAAGGGGGACATCACATCCTCCTTGAAATTAGAAAAAAAAACCAATTGGGGGATATTTTTACGAATAATATATTTTTTGGTATTTCTCTTGAAAAAACAACAATTTCACCCTTCCTCCCATCTTTGACTGCAATTTAAAAAACCTGCGCTACTTTAGCAGTCGAGGGGGGGGGGTTGTTATGACGGGGGGCTTGCTGGGATGGGAGTAGACGCTTGTTTGTCGTAATTGTGTGAAACTGGGGATAGGCGGGGAGGGGGGGGGGCAAAATCAATGTTGTCCTGGCTGCTAAAAACCCTACCTATGTCTCTGCCCTTACCCTTTTTTTTGCAATAAAATGAAGTGGTAAATCATAGCACTGTACTATAGCACATAGTTCCTTCAAACTTATTGACTGCAAATTCTGACCCGCAAGCAGGATTTTATTTTAACGGGTTCAATGTTTTGTATCCGGAACTCGAGAGGGACTGGGCCGTACTGTCCGCGTCGGCGTTCGCCGAAGAGGAGACGTTCCGCCGGACCCTCGTGGCCGGTTCCACGATCCTCGATCTCGCCCTCGACGAGACCAGGAAGGGCGGGGGGAAGACGCTCAGCGGTCCCGAGACGTTCCTGCTCCACGACACTTACGGCTTCCCGATCGACCTCACGCTCGAAGTCGCTGAGGAAGCGGGACTGGACGTCGACCGCGCCGCTTTCGACACGCTCATGCAGGAGCAGCGTCAGCGGGCAAAACTTTACACAACAGAGATTTGATGTCAATGTATACATAAAAAGATTTGGCATATCAAGCTGATTCCAAATATATAATATTCATTCAGTTCAGTGTTACCCATACATGGTTATGAGGTTGAGGAAGTTTCCGGGATTTTTGAAAAAGGAGGAAACACCCTCTTAAAAGTCAAACAATCATAGTGAAAATCACAACATCAAATTCAGTGTATCAGAGGGCCCTATTGTAGATGTTCCAAGGTCCTATCTGCTAAAATGTGCAATTTTATGTATTTGTTATAATGAGATGGGGAAGCTTGGTGAGCAGGCGCAAAAGGTCCCAATCGCTCACTAAAGAAGAAATGTGCAGTAAGTACGACATTGCCCAATGGGAAAACATGGGGAACATGAGCAGGCCTCATGATCTAAGAATGGCGTGATGGCAAGCTCGCGTGGCTACCAACGCGTTAGGTGGATTAACTTTTGTCGACCATTGAAAGGAACTATGTTGAAAGGCCTATTGCGGGATCGCGTTTGGTCGTTCATTATTTTCATAGGAAAGGATCGGAAGCAAAAAGCACATTCTCCCAAGACGGGGTGCCGCCGGCATGCGCATAAAGTCCGAACAGATTGCGGGAGCATTGGCAATTGCCATGTCAGTGTTCCATCTGGCGGCGGCATCCCCCTTCGTCCTGGTACCAAATCTCATATTGCGCGGGTGGCATCTGCTGTTCGCGCTGGTGATCGGCTATCTGATCTTCAAGTTTCCGGTCCAACGGTTTCGCGGCGCCGTGGCGCTGCCGTCGCCCGACGCCGCGCCGTCGCTGTGGTTCGGGTGGATCGGACGTCGACTCGCGGATGGCTAGTCGGTTTTTCCGTTACAAAATCAACACTCCATATCTGCGATCCGCATTGTCCAAACACTTCCCACTCGTAAAGTATCTTCCAATGCCTCCAACCAGGCAACATATCGCTTTTCAACATCATATCCATAAATCGATTTTGAATAAAATTTTTGACGATTTTCATCTCGTCTTCATGTTGATCTAAATCGGTCGTTCGAGTTCGTACGGGAGGAACCTCAGTAACAGGTTTAAATATCACGCGATGACTATCTTCATCCAAAACCTTAACAAAATTGGAACGAAAAGTGATTCCTTTTTTCAACACAATACAAAAGCACAAGTAAAAAAGAGATAAAAAAAAACATGACTAGCATTTTTATAAAGGATATGATTAATTTAACAGTTCCCAAGGTATTACTAGATGGCGTTGGCTGTTTTTGTTTCCTAGAGATGAACTTTATTTCACTCTCTTATCAGTGTCACTTGGTGCTTGGGGTTAGACATTCATTTTTGCAACTCTTGAAACCGTGTAGTTATTTCAGTAAAAGCGACAGAATTTTAATAAAATGTGATCCACCAACCTCTTTTCCTTCCCTCTCTTCCTTTTTATTTTATTTTATTTTGTTCTTTATCTTTTGGCTCTGGTATGGTACCCAGGGCATGGACAATAATGCACCGTTGATGTGGCCTATATTATGATCAAAATTGTATTTTTACTCACTGTGTTGTTTCTCTTCCACAGGATTGCGAGTAAAGCTTGATAATGTTGCTATTCCTTTGTTCTTCTCTCCCTGTACAAAAATACAAGGCTAAACTGGCCTTGTACAGGCCAAGTTTTAGCCTTGTAGAGGGGATTATGACAATGTGGTTAGACATCCTTAAAAAAGTTCCTTTTTATAGTTTATCAGTTCTGTTTTTGTCAACAACAACAACCAGGCAGGTAAACTTGATATCGACAAAAATTCCTGAAATTATTCATATTAGATTACAAAAGTGTGGAATTAAAATATAATCGAGATCTAAATGGAAGCTTGTTGACAAAAGTTGCGAGGCAGCAATAAAATGTTGGTAATTTTCCAATAATTTTCATTTTTTTTGTGTGTGTTATTCTTCCTTTTGATGGATAAGAATTATATTTTCTTGACAACGTTAAATGTTCTTTTCTGGTATTGTTGCTGATGGTTTTGACATTCCAGAATATTGAGGTGCTTCCTTTTTGTGTCTATGACGCTTAAATTGAACAGTAGGGTTTATTTTTATTCACATGTCGAAGCACATTTTGAAATATAAATATTTTTTAATCATTGGCAATATTTTCATCGTTAATAAATTTACTGAGATTGTCCTCAAAGCGTTCCATTGGTGAAAGGACATTCCGTCGGTGAAAGCGTTCTGTGGTCAACTTGTGCTTTGTATCTTGCTTCGTGCGTTCCGCATCCTGCCGTACATCAAGGCCTCGACCCGGATCCCCGGCGGATTCTCGAACACGACCTTCTCGTTGCTCATCAACAAGGACAAGTGGGAAAGCCTGACCGCCGAACAGCAGGCGCAGGTGATGAGCGTGTCCGGCGCGGCCATCTCGGCCAAGGGACCGGGCATGGACAAGATTGCCAACGGCGCCCTGAAGGCCCTGCAGGAAGAGGGAATCCATTTCGTCACGGGGATCGGCGACAAAGAACGGACCGCGAAATCGGTGGCCGTAAAACATGAGACCCGTCAAGGCCACTTATAACTGTGGCTTCTGAACAGAGATACCATACAACTTCTTTTGTATGCTACCGAAGCGTGGAGCCTTAACCAGCAATAAGAAAAGAAAATTTCTGGTTTTGAAAGCAAGTAATCTCTAAGGGTTTCTGTGTATTTATTCATCAGAAGGTTCTAAGACAAAATCATTAGGGAACTAGTAAAGTTATCCCTAATAACTGACATTAGCAGAACCCATTGATGGAGGTATCTTGGATTTTTCATTAGCATGCTGGACATATTTCTGAGATAACAAAAAGTAGCTAAACTAAAATTTTGGACAATTTTCTAAGCCTTAGAAATAGGGAAGGAAATTTTAAATGGAATTACAAACTTTGCCAAGAATCCACTTGCAATCTTTCAGGTTCCTCACAGGTTATATTAAACTAATAGTTCTTTTATGTAAATAACAAAGTTGCTATAGATCTAAGTAAGCAAGTAATTGGAATAACATCGCTTCTTGACAAATGAGGTCTCTTTGTCGTCCCTGTATTTGTTAGAGCCGTGTGCGATCTCTGGGTCCTTTTTGAACTGCTGTTGAGAAATCGAGCCAACCCAGATATAAAAGGTGACAGTTACGGGACGACAGCCTTGCATTATGCTGCTGAAGAAGGAGCACTGAATATTTGTAAGCTGCTGTTGAGCAATGGAGCCGACCCAAATATAAAAGGTGGCCCACTCAAAGAGACAGCTTTGCACTATGCTGCTAAAATGAGCAGACTGGGTGTTTTTGAACTGCTGTTGAGAAATCGAGCCAACCCAGATATAAAAGGTGACAGTTACGGGACGACAGCCTTGCATTATCTGCTCGACCCACGCCTTGGCAGCACTTATCACGTTCAGGTAGACAATGAACACCACGAGCCCGATAGCGAGCCGTGCGTATCGGCCGGCCCGCGGCCGGCTTAGGCTGAGCTGTACGGCGAGCAATGCCAGGATCATGGTCGACATCGGCACGCTAAGCCGCCACTGGGACTCGGCGATATGATAAGGATCGTCCGACCTCATCAAAGAAACGAACGGCATTGCACGAGGACGCGGATCTGGCGCCTCGAGACCGGGCAACCGATCGGGCACACCGTGCTACCAGCGTGACTTTTCAGTTCATGGAAGCAATTAAAATTATTTAAGGAAATGAATAATTAAGATAAAGAGAAACAGAAAGGAAAATTTAAATTTCTATTCATATAAATAATAAATCATAAAGTTTGACAAACGAAAAATGTATCAAGAAGAATAAAACTAAATAGTTATTATTATTTGTCATTCAATCAAAATTACGCTCATAATATCAATGCTCAACAATTTAGCTCAATCAAATTATTATCCATCATTACTCAATGAAATTATGCTCATGCTATCTATGGATATGAGGTCAAACTCCCATGGAAACAACAACATCCACTATTACCAGACAACTATACATTAAGTTTCAACCGACTTGAAAGTCTAAAGAAGAGATTGAAATCAAATCCTGAAACTCTGAAAGAATACGACGCTATCATCACTGATCAGTTGAAGAAAGGGATAATAGAGAAAGTATCTCCTGCACAAGAGTCTCCATTGGGCAAAACAAACTACATCCCTCACCAGTCAGTGATCAAACGAGATAGAGACACTACGAAACTACGCGTGGTCTACGATGCGTCAATCAAAGAGTATAATGAACAAGTGACCAAAGCGCCAAGCTGGCCAACAAGCCAAAAGCACAGAATATGTATATTTATGTGCATTTTAGAACTAGTGTATATTCTGCATATTTTTTAAACTAGGGGCGTCATTTAAAAGGCAATTTCCCCTCCCGAAGAATTAGAGAAAACTTTTTATTTGTTATTTCATCAAAAATATAATTTTTTGATATTTTAATTCAAAAATTTTCCTCCTTAGCATTTTGACAAATACAAGTTACCCCCCCCACTAATATTTTCATTTTTGTGTGGATGAAGAAATGATGGCTTTGGCAAATGAGGATGCTTTGTTTATGCATTGTCTCCAGGCGCATCGGGGTGAAGAAGTGGCTGCAGAGGTCATTGATGGGTCTCAATCGGTTGTTTGGGATGAAGCGGAAAATCGATTGCATACACAAAAGGCCTTGATGGAACGTTTGTTACTTGGGAGAGTTAAAGAAGCCTGATTAGAATTAAGACGCTAAATGTCAGTTAAAATCGGTGAATAATTGAAAAAAGTATGTGAAAAATAAATAAAGTAGCCTTCTCAGCCTAGAAAAAGAATTAGCAGCTTTCTTATTCATCATGAGTCCTACTCCCTGTCTATGTACCCAATCCTTCCTGCCTGAGTAAACAAATCCTGTATCACTTAATTTCATGCTTCCTACTCCTGGGATGTGAGTTTCTGCAGTTCTAAATATGTCTATTTCGAATCTTCTGAATTTGTCAGTCAAAATTTCAGTACGACAGTCATTTTTTAACGTCGTAATATTCCAAGTTCCAATTTTCATGTTCTTCAGATCATTGAATTTACTTTGGAATCACGAAAAAGGGCGAAAACAATATATCTATCACGACAAATGGCACGAGCAGCAGCAAGTAGAAAAATTTGAGCGTTTGGTTGCCTTTGGTAATGCACTTCCTGAGTTCCGTGAGCATTGTCTTTCATTAATTTCGCAGCCAACATGGACACGAGAAAGAGCTTGCGCGCTGGTGTGCCTATTACTTGATTACACAGGTGCTAGAGTTGGCAACGCTCAATATAGCAAGGAAAATAATACGTATGGGTTAACCACATTGCGGCGCAAGCATGTACAAGCGCAGAAGATTACCCTCAGTATCTCTTTTTAAAGCGAAGGCTTTATGTATACATTTTTTAAATTTCAATTATTTCCCTAAGAGATTTTGGTACTATCAAGGCTGAGAGTATTTAAGTAAAAATTTGAAGAAATGTCGAAGGAAAAGTTCAATTAATTCAAAACATACTATGTGTATGCATATTGTAAAAAGGGTGCGACAACAATATCTTTTGAACGGCTTAATGAATCAAACTGAAACTTCTAGGGTGTAATGAGGGGATGTTCTACTGGGCAAAACGCAACATGGGGGCTCGCGAGCCCCGCTTGCGAGCCTCCGGTGGGAGCCTACTCCTTCGCAGACACCTGTGCGACACGTACGTGCGGTGTCGGCGGAGTCCGCCCGTCGCGATCGCGTCCGTACGAGTTCCGAGGGCGGAGGCTCAGCTCCGTGTGGGGAAGATCCCGACCAGGGCGATGCAGAAGTTCACGCACTGGAACGGCTGCACGTTCGTGTGCGGCGCGCTCGCGCCCTTGCTCGAGAGCATCGTGGCGCCCATCGTCGCGTCCGCCGGATCGGTCGTGTACTGACGGAATTTTGATACCAATAGCTACATCAAAGAATCGAATTTTAATATTAATTTTAAATATATAAGTTTCATCAAGTTTATTCTTACCCATAAAACGTTACAAACTTGAAAAATTTACTTTAGTTTAGACAATAAGGTGGGAAATCCCCTAAAAGTCATAGATTCTTATCAAAATTCCCACCATCGTATTCAGTGTATCAGAGAACCCTACCGTAGAAGTTTCAAGCTCCTATCTACGAAAATATGGAATTCTGAATTTTTTGCCAGAAGGCAGAATCACGGGCGTTGCTCAATTCTGTACTAATAATTGGCACGACAACCGCATTTAGTAGTATACCGTATGAAGAGTTATAGAAATACATCAAACACGGTTGTTTTTCACAGCTTGGTTGTCGTTCATTAATCAGATAGCCCCTTGTTCAAGTCGGATATAATCCGTCGTTAGCTATTTAGACCACAAGCCAGTGAAGTTAGGCAAGTTTACATCCCAATTTGTCGATTTGGGTGACTAACTGCCATGAAACTGGATCTAGGTTTGAGTTGTTGCAGTCACGACACACGTCAAATACAGCAAAAGCATATTTCGCTCTTTGATTCCAAACTTCAGTTGCGTTTAAGAGAAAGTTTAAGAGAGATGTGAAGCTAAACCAATATCTAATGCTCTATTTTGGCAAAAACTCATGTTGCATTGCATTACTTCCTTGGCTAAATTGGAAACAATATCTTTTTATAAGGTTAATGTCTATATTTCAAAACCTAGAAAATACAGAAAAATTAATTCAACAATAGTTTTTCTAATGAAATTAAGGAGCAAAGTTGAGTCTTAACATGGTTAAAAATTACCCTAAGGCCGATGTTACATTATAAAAGTCCACCATCAAACACAACAACATGTGCCTCCAAGACTTTTTGCCCCGCCCCCCAGAATTTTAAAATGTTTTGTTTTTGGTATTTTATTGAAAAAAAAAACTGAAAAATCAACAAAATCGCCCCATCATTGATTTTGAGAAAGTATCTGAATTGTGCCAGCATTTCCCATCGATGGGCTAAAATTTGGGCCGTTTGGTCCGTATTCATGCTTGAATTTACTAACCTAAGGTTGATGTTACTATATAAAAGTCCACGTCAGGAAACATTCAATAATTTCATTTTTCCCGGAAAAATAAAAATTGTTTTCATATGCATTGACCGTACTTCAATTTTTAGCTTTGACAGTCAGGACCTCTTTTTTATTGCGAGTAAAGTGTTCTCATTGTGACAAAGTTCAATAGCTCACTTTTGAATTCAAAAACAAAACTAGGTCAGAAAACATTCAATAATTCCATTTTTTTGCAGAAAAATAAAAATAGTTTTTACATGCATTGACCATACTTCAATTTTAGCTTTCACAGTTTGGACCTCTTTTGTAACCGAAACTCTAAAAAACCAATTTTCGATACTAATAGATACATCAAGAGAATCAGCTTATGATGCTGATTTAGAATATATAAAATTTATCAAATTTAGTATTACACATCAAAAGTTAAGAGAATGAGAAAATTCACATGATTTTTGAAAATGGATTAAAAGTTCTAGCGCCCTTTTTAAGGGACCAAAAAGATTGGTGGGCAACTAACCCTCTCCACGTCCCTTGTTTCCCCAAAGTTATCTGATCAAATTTTTAGATAGTAATTTTGTTCAGTATAGCCAAAGGTTTTGGGAGCTTAAGATTGTTCGGAGTTTTATTAGTTTCATAACCCTGGCTGAAAAAAGGAAAAAAAATATGTGAAACACTTATGTATATTTAATCTAAGTTTCATTGCATTATCGTTTACAAGGTAGGTTCCTAGCAGCCATATGGTTACAGTAATATAACAATTTCTTTGAAAAAAAAGTTAATTTTCATAGATTAAGAAAGCAATAGCTGCACAAAATCTCAATTTTAGGAAGGAATGTGCCATGAGAGAGGATGCCCTGGGGAGTGTCATCTATTACTATGCAATCCTTCTTGTAATGTTCCTTCTCATAAGAGTATAAAGTCATGTTGTGTCCATTGACGTACTGTTTTGTTATGGGCAACAACCCTTAATCCTGGAGAAATATAACTGCCTGTTTTACAGTCTTTGGCAAATCCCATATCTTCATTTTAAAATCCATGTTCAGACACTATATACTAAACTGAGTTTTGTCTTTGTTGCTATGAAACTGGATTTTCTAATGAAATGTACCTGCATTGTAGTTTGTTTCATGAAAGAACCTAACTTTACTTTTATTAGAAAATATATAATGAATCAGATGGATAATTAAAAATATAAACATTTACTCTAAATATAACTTTCTATGCATTGAAGTTGTACAAAAGGTTTATTGTAACTTATTTCTTGGTTTCGACTTTAAATAAATTTATAAAAATTAAATAGTTACGCCGTATTGTGCACAATATTTTTTCATTAACAGTTTATACAATACAATTCAAAACTATCAGTTAAAAGAGAATATCTTAATTTATTGCTTTAAATTTTTAACATTTGTAGCGTTCCCGAAGGCCTCCTTTCAAATAACGAATTCGAGTATAGTGCGGGCTCAAACAAATAATCTTTTCAATATGTGGACAGAGGTCCGCGCCAACGCAGTCCCCCATTACCAAAAATAACACTGTCGGGTTACCCGCATTTGGGGTAATCACAAGGGTCAACCAATCCGAAGTGCGATGGCACTGAAAGGCCTCACCCTGGGAGGGCCTCCATCATGGTCAAAGTAGCTCCCAAGTCGGGAATGTATGTATTGCTCAAATCTCAACATTTTACTAATGTCTTTCGACATAAATCCCGATAGATAAGCAGTGAACTTGGATTTGCAGATGATTTTGAGGCCAATATTGCTTTGGAAGCAATGGAGGATTTGAATTTTTTTCTTGGAGAAAGAAATGCAAATTTTGACGAGTCAATTCGATTTGACTCTCAGTTGCAACATGTAGATTGTGTTGGTGAATTAGAACCAACAAAGAAGTCGATTAGAGAAGAAAGATTTGATAGTTTACAAGTAACTTCTGACTTACCATCAACTTCTGGTGAGTGCTGTAAAACTCCTTGCTTTTGTTACATTCTTCCTTACCGATCTTACAAGTAGTTACATTGATAGATCTTTAGTTCTCCTAAAATCCTGGGAAAAATTATAGTCTTTCTTCTCTTTTTTCTTTAATAAAAAAAAGAAAAAGATTCATTTCTGCAGAGCTATTCTTTGTTTCTGAGTATGCAGCATTTTCTGTGGCTCCTGGCTGTTTTTTGAAGCTACTATAAATTCGTTTTCGCAATAGAATCTACTAACGAGATTATAAAAAATAATCTTGAACCAGCTACCATTCTTGAACCAGCTTCAACTCTCCATTCCTCCGTCCACTCCCCCCATTTTCAGTTTCCTTAGTGATTGGGAGCTTGACATTTTTTGCTGTTCCTTCCTATTATTGAAACTTTTTTCTTTGCAGAAGATAACTTTAATATGCGGGATTTTTTTAGGAATTCCTTCACATTACCTGATTGGTGATTTGTGCTTGGATTCAGCAAGACTTACATTAGGGGCAGTCTTTATGACAAATAGTTCCATCCAGAGCCATTTTTGGGCCATTTTGAACATATTTTGCTCATGATTTCTATCTAATAAAAACAAGTTAGCATGGAACGGCACGATGTTGCGCTGCAGGCCGAGGCCGAAGTCGAACGCGTCGGCGCCTTCGTAGAAGAACGGTCGCCGCTCCGGGAAGAACAGCGGAAAGCGCGTGAGGTTGATCTGGCGGCGGTCGACGTCGGCTTCGGCAAAGTCGGAGTTGACGGTGATGATCGCCGACAGCTCGGGCGTGATGCGGAGCGACGCGTCGAGGCTGCCGTCGAACTCGTCGCCGGTGTCCTCGGCCGGTTGGGTCGAACGCAAGCTGCGCCCGACCAACGACGGCATCACCGGGTAATTTTTTCTAGATCGCCCGATTATTATCCTTGGTTAAAGGAATTAAATGTCGGATCTTACCGTATTGCGCGTGCACAGTCTGCGAAATATCCTGGAGATATCCAATAGTAGATGAGACTCTTAGTTTCTCAAAGTACATACAATGTATATCATCTAAAATTGCTCAGAATGTAGGGATTCTGAGGAAGTTGAAATATCTTTTCCCAGTAAATATACTTAGATTGGTATATTTTTATTGATATATTTTTCTGTTGTCCACCCATATTTGGTTTATTGACAAATCCCATCCGGTCCATCTCTTAATTCTTCTACATCTTGTTGAAAATTTTCAGAAAAATACTGAATACCTATATTGTGATAATTCCATTTTTAATCATAAATTTAATTCCCTTTAGAAAATCATCATCTGAAATCAATCCTTGACTCCACCAATCAGCATTGTTCTTAATCCATACAGGAATTTCTTGTGAACTTTCTGTTGTAGATTTCACAGTTTCAGGAATCTGAATGACATCCTCTTTTACTAGGAATTGTATTCCCCCAACAAATGCTGAATCACCTTCTTCAGGTCGAGGTGCCGCACGAAGAGGTGGATCGAGGTGGAGGCGACGCCCGCGAAGATCAGGGAGACCGAGGCCAGCGGGATGTAGTACTGGAGGTAGGGCACCTCGGGATAGGCGAGGGCCCAGATGCCACCAACGGACTCACCCTTCTCATAAATCACGCAGTGATGGCCGAAGCGTTGCATTACACCCGCAAACGCGATACCCGAGATGCCCGCGCCGATAACAGCAACCCGCATCAGTCAGTCCTTCGGGGCGACACCGCCAGGCCCGTCCTCAATCGGGACGAATCCTGGATCGCTGCGGAGCGGGAGTTTCTGCATCAGCTGGACAATGCTGTGGTGGAATCTGAAAGCACATTGCGTGAGCGGCAACGGCAGATGCAGCAGCACCAGGAAAAACGACCTGGTTCGGACGAAGAACCGGCAGTGCAGGCAGCACTGGCTGAGCTGCAGCGCCAACTGCTGCATGCGAGAGATGAAGCGGCAGCAGCGGCAGCTCACACTCTGGCCGGCACAAGAACAAACAGAAAAGACACTCTTTCGCAGCGATGAAAATGCCTTACGGCTGGGGCACGGGTGGGGTGCAGGTGTCGGCTGCAACGTTGACGCCAGAGGACACTTTCAAGGTCATTGACCAGGGTGCGGCTGACACCACGAACGCGGTCTCTCTCCGTAAGTTTTTTGAAAAGACTGCGGGTGTAGAGACCACCACCAAGACATCGGACGCGAGTGTCATTCAGACCCGGCACCGCATCCCGGAAGACGAGTTGGCTGAAGATCAGATCTTGGTGTATCAAGTGCCAATTCCAGAGCCACTGCGTTTTCTGGAACCGCGAATGAAGAGTTTTGATAATAATTTTGACAATAATGTCAAATTTCGTAATTTTATTTTCACCTGAAAAAAGGTCAGGAAATATACGTATACGTATTTTTTTCTGGATTGATCTGGATTGATACGTTTTTTTTTCTGGATTGATCTTGTCGAAACAATGATCCTAGAAAAATAGGAAAAAGGCAGGTTTGAAAGGCAATTAGTAGTTTTATTGCCCCTTTAAGTGGTAAAAAGATTCTAAAATGGGAAAGTTGCATTTCCTGCCGTTTTGTGGCACCAAGCTGGCCTGTCCGAATCCACGGAAGCGGAAACGGGGACGCCAGCCGCGGAAATCATTTCGATCTTAGAGCCGCAACCATCGGACCAGGCGGACGAGCGAGCGATCGTCGCCCATGAGGCCGACGGGCCCAAACAGGCGGGACTGCCAAACGTCCGCTACCTGATGTGGCCCGCCGATTTCGGGCCGCAGGGGTTCTCGCCGGCGGTCTCGCGCCAGCTCATCGCCGGGCGCAAATACGATGCGGTCGTGATCGCCGAACGCTGCGAGATTTCCGACCTCGAGATGATGGTTGTAACCTGCGAGGTAGACCAGTTTGCTAAACTACCATTGAACGACACATCCACGAGATCAGAAAAGACCCCGGTAAAATCAGTCACATTGTCAACACACCAAGTGTTTATCGGGTAACCATACGTGAGGCTTGTCACCGTCCCATCTGACTGATTCTTCATGTAGGCAGCTACGGCCGACCTGAGTTCGGCATTGCTTTGAAAGCATTTGGCCTGTTGAGTGATGACAGAAAAAGATGAAGCTGCAGTTGGAACGGCGGTCATGGCGGGTGGAGAAGTGACTTTGCAGTTATTAAAAAAGTGTTTATCTTTATGTTTATGTTCTTAAGATAATTTTAACTGTGTACTGAAAGTTACTGATATTTCAGCTGTTGTAAGACTATGAAAAGCTTAAAGATTGGCTTGTTGTTGTCAGGCTACGTGCGCACTTCCAACCAATAAATCAACCTCCTTGTTTTTTATACTTGGCTTTTGTGTTTCGAGTAAAGCGCTAGTTTTCTATAATCCTACAAACATAGGGAAATATGATTATTTGGTTTATTTGTGCTAGTTTTATTTTTAGGGCTGAATTAAGATTTGGGTTTTTTAGTCGAGTGTCCGCAATTTTTTTTTTTGCACTGAGATGGAAAATGCTTGCACAAGGCCGGTTTAAACTAAATGGAACCTGCCCCTTTTTTGCTAAAAAGTTGACAGTAAAACAAGTTTTTTTTGAGGGGTCACAGGCTTAGTTTGTACCGCTAAAAATAAATATTCATTTTCCTTGGACCATCCCACTTTTAACCGTATGTAACAGGCCCACCTTTCACTACTCAAATCCATCTGGTGAACAGAGCAGTTTAGAAGTTTTGGTTGCCGTTTGAAAAAACCCGCTCCAATCCTTTAGTAACATTGGATTGATGCGATCAGCCATGGAAAAAAATAAACACGCTACCATGATTTTTCCTCTGGTAAAAAAATAAAATACAAATTTCCATTCTTTGCTTTTTTCTTCTTTTGAATTTTATTCTTTTGATTCTCTACCTTTTTTCTAAGTTAAAAGATCTATCTTCGAAGCTTAACTATTTAGAAATCATATTTTCCATCGAATTCCTAAGAAAATTTCCAAATCTCTCATAAATGATGCGGGTCCTGGATATCGTCGCGGAACCGATTCGATTCCACCGGCTGACCGATAACGAAGCCGAAACCGAAGGCGTGGTGCTCGACCTGTTGGATCACGTGGGGCTCGGCGAACAGGCGGCCTACAAGTATCCGCATGAGTTTTCTGGCGGTCAGCGGCAACGCGTCGGTATTGCGCGTGCCTTGATCCAGAATCCTGACTTGCTGTTGGTGGATGAGCCGACCGCCAGTCTGGACCCAAAGACCTCTCGGCAGATTATGCGCCTGATTTGTGAACTTTGCGTATTTAATGTTCAAAATTAAAAATAAACGTGATAACATAAAATAAACATAAAAACTTTCATTTCGACGTGAAAATATAAATAGTACCCACCCCCCTCTTCGCTCTCTCTCTCTCTCTCTCCCTCTCCCCCTCTCTCTCTCTCTCTCTCTCTCTCTTTCTCTCTCTTTTAATTCTTAAAACAAAAAATTTTGCCACAGGTTTTACACAAAAATTGAGATGTAAGCTACGAATTTTATTAATTTGGGATTCTTGAGAAAAGAAAAAACGTCATTTTCTTAGCTTTATTTTTCAGAAGTCATATGCAAACCCTCAAACATGTAAAAAAAGCAAACACGCTTTGATTTTTTTTTCTTCTTTAGTTTTTTCTATTTTTTAGTTTTACACCTTTTTTAGTTTTTTAATTTTTTTTCTTTTTAGTTTTTTTCCTCTTTTTATTTTATTTATTTTTTATGTTTTTTTTATGTTTTTTTTTTAATTTTTTAAATTTTTTAGTTTCTTTTCTTTATTCTTAGTTTTTTACCATTTTTCTTTTTTCAGTTTTCTTTTTCTTCTTTGTTTTTAATTTTTGTAATTCATACTCGTAAAAACCACCAAGAATCTCGTCATCTTTCATATTACGTAGACGATACGTTACAGGTTTAGTGCCTAAGACTTTGACACTTTAAAAAGTTCAATGCACCACAAGTAATTCCTCTTTTTAAAAACTTGACTCGTTCGACTGATTCGAACTGTATCACCAACATTAAGTTCCCTCTTTTTCTCTTTCCACCCTTCATTAGAATATGGCTTAAGAAAAATGTCAATGATATTTTTTCTACGACGAACTTCAAGGGACAAAGATGTACGTAATTTTCATACTTTCATTCCAACTGATACATAGTCAGGTCAGGCTAATTAAGAGAATACAGGAAAAGAAAGTTGAAATACGTGTTCTATTGGCGCGACTTTTTGTACAAAGCACCCTGAGAATTTTAATGAATCAAAATGCCACAAGTCTGCTTTTCCGTTTTTCTTTTGACTCGGGCTAGGTAAAGTAAACCGGCGAACTCATGTCTGCAAAGAATCAGTTGCTATTTCGTTCTTTTTTAGTTGGCCTCAGGCGGCTTGGTGCTGCAGTGAGTTAGCAAAATTTACTAAAACTATGACCCCGACTTCACAGTCATGTTTGAAATCTTCATTCGACTAAATTTTAGAAGTACTTACCGACTACAATTCAACACATTTTCTATATACCGACTCCAACCCCGACTTCATTCAACAAAATTTTCTAAAAACTCCGACTTCGACGCCGATTCCACAGCCTTGTTTATTAGTCAAGAAACATCGTTAATCCAATCAATTACTTAAGGTTCCATTGAAGCCTTACCTTCGATCACGGGACCGTTTTCTTTTCTTCTCCTTTTACACGATGGATGAACGCTCGGACGTGTTTAGCCTCGGCGTGGTGCTTTACCAATTGCTGACCGGCAAGCTTCCGTTTGAAGGATCAACGCTGGAAGAACTTGCAGTCCAAATCGAAGAGCGTTTTCCTGATGCGCCCCATGAAGTCGACTCCGGCATTCCGCTTCCACTTTCCAAGATCTGTATGCGGGCGTTGGCCAAACTTCGGGAAGACCGTTTCCAATCCGCGGAACAGATGTGCGAAGCCCTTTCCGATTGGCTCGCCAATCCAGTTCACACGTTGTTACGTATATGAGGGGGTTTGCCCCTCCTCAATACCTCACTCTTAAAGCTAACATTTTTTTGAACTTTAAAAAAGCTTATTATTCTAGTTTAATGGCCCTTGTGTTTCAAGACTATAATTTCTGATTGTTTTTCAGATTATACCTGAAATACCCTCTCCCCAGAAAATTCTGCCCGCAAACACCGCCTTCCCCCACCCCTAGCAGAAAGTTTATCACAAAAAATCCCTCTGGAGAATTTATCCCGTGTTAAACTCAGCCATGGAGAATCTCTCCCGTTGGACAGTTGCTCCCCCTGTCCAATTGCAAATTACACTCAATGCAGCTAAAATTACGTCTTCTTTTTAAATGTGCTATTTATCGATAATAGGCTAAAACATATTCTGTTCTTCACGTGATCACTTTCACAAAAACGTGCCATACCATACCTAGAACGTTAAAATAAAAATCCAAGTGTTATTGTTTTTCTTTTATTTTCTGTCAAAAAAAAAACAAGTTTTTTCAACGACTTTCAACGTGAAGAGAGTATCTTCAGGGTATCAACAAATCTGTAGAATGCATTTTATAAAAAATGAATAAAAAATTTGTGATAAGAAAAGGGGCTATTCCTAGCAAACTCACAAGTGATCATATGTCTAAGTAGGAAACGTCTGAAAGCACACAATCAACGATTGCTCGTCAATGCACGGAATTTCACATAAGGCAATAACTAAGGTATGGCTTAGAAAGGTCTTCATGTGGTTTTGTCTTCATATTATATTTATGAATAAAGTTAGGTGCTCCTTACTTGCAGTTAAAAAAAAACGTGTTTTTTTATATTTAATAGCGTGAAAGGATCTACCGCGAGTATCAAGTAAAATTGGAAGGTGGTGACTTAATGAACTGTTTATAGTGGATTTTTGATCGCTGTGTAAGAATTTACAATCAAATAACCATCGTCACAAAAAACATTTAATACAGAAATGATTTTTAAGATTGAATTTATGAAGAATAGCACACTCTAAAAGGTCATAATAATTAACGGTGATTTAAAATACTCCCATGTTAAGCTATCATATACGAAATTTTGCTCCTTTTTTGAAGTTATAGGCTAGATATAGTAACTATATTCCATAATGAAAGAAAGAATTCAACGTTGATATTAAAGAAGGAAAAATTAATCTATATCCACTTCGATTGGCTCGGACTGCTGGCTGGATATCCTATAAAGAAAACGATCTTTCTGGCCAGATTGAATCCGGCAAAGGAATTATCTTCTACCTCCCCCTCAATATCGTGCAATTTACAATCGGTCAGCAAGATGAGTACTTCCCTCTTCTCATGCGCGCCAATATATCCGGTACAGAAAACGCGCATTTATCCATCGACACACACTTCGCTCAAGATGTCGAAAAGCAAGACTTTAAAGGATCCAGCGCCAGGTCGAAACTGCGGGCGAGGCCGAAATAGCCTCGCAGCGTATCGGCGAAATGGTGATGGACGGGCTCCGCGGGCTCGACAGCGTCGCCTATATCCGCTTCGCCTCGGTCTATCGCAACTTCCGCGAGGCGCGGGACTTCGAAGACTTCATCGATACCGAGCTGGCCGCCGCCGAACAGGACTGACGACCGATGTCGTCCGAGGGTGCTCCGTCGGCCGCGTTAAACGACGCCGACCGTCGTTACATGACATTGGCCCTGCGCCTCGGCACTCAGTACCAAACTGAACTTCGTCAGAAGCCTGTATTCTTTAGGACGCGGCAAGTTATTTTATGAAATTTCTTCGTTTTTTGCTGTATTAAGGACCCCCCTACTCCATCAAAAAGGATAGTATGTATCAGAGATCTGACCGAATTTTAATTGCAATTCTGTCCTATTGGCGATACGAGAACAGAAAACTGCCTAACTTCCCTTTATGATATTCTCTATGTAATTTTTGCACCATATAATTTTTTCAATAGAGTTTTACCATTTTCGTATCTTTTGTTTTTAACAACCATTTAGGTCTGTTGCTCTCATTTTCGTCGTCACTGTGATTATCACAATCCATTAAAAGTTGAAGAATGGCAAGGAATCCCGCATTACGTTTATCTTGTACGTCGAGGTGCTTTGCATTACGTGTTTTCGTAAAGGGTTGTCAGGGTGGTGACATTGTCCACAGATCTGCACCTGCAACATCATCAAAACATAGTTGTTCAATCAGCTTGGTTCGTAGTTCAGTACTACAGTGGTGGCTGCTTCCGTCACAAGAAGACGAAGATTCTTGTTTAGTTGAGTTACCCGGGGTTTCCTCCAGGGTGTATTCAATTGAGCCTTGGAGTATGGAGGCCTTTACCCAGATGCCCGGTTTTGGCTTGTGATTTTTCTGCAAGCCAACAGGCAGTGTAATTTCAGTGAATACCGGTGTTGTTTTGTACTTTGAAAAGCCGGCAGGAATTTCACCATCAAGTTCAATCATGCTGTTTTATTCCGCGAATAAAAATCAGGCCAATGGCGATCAAGGAAATGAATTTGGTTGCCTCAACAAGAATGAAAACAAGATGCAAATTACTTTACGTCAGAGAATTATCAACTAAAGCTTAACAATGTCTGAAGAGGCTACCTTATCAGAGTCTACCCTGCAGTAATTGTCCTCATTTCGTATGCACAACACCATTTTGGGAGATTTTCATATAAACTATAAACGTAAACTCCATTCAGTATACTTCAAATTTGCAAAACATTTACTTCATTTACCCCCTTGGACCCAAAATTCAGCATTAATCCGTATTACAAAATAGCCGGCCCATCAATATCTCTATCAAAACATATTTCGAATCACAATCGAAACATCAGGGGGGTGCTAATTTTCCATGAAATTTTTTACACTGGGGGGGGATTTGACAGAATTCCTGTACAAAATTATTTTTAATTGTCTTACATTCTCTTTGCCAACTCAATTTTGCACGTGGAGAAGTTCTGGAGGAACTATCCAGGGGTATTTTCCATATTTTTTTATTTCCTGGAAAAATTTCCATGGAAGAAGGTGTTTCTGAAGTGATCAAGAAACCGATTAGAGATTAAAGTCTTTTTCAAATGAAAGTTTACTCAGGATAATTTTTCAGGCAGAATCGTCGCCTTCGAGTTGCCCGCGCAACGCCTCGAGCAACCCACCCGCATTCGCTTTCAGATTGTCGCACCAGCCGATTTTCAGACCGCCGAGCGCGGGAACACGCGTGGCCAGCGGATAGGTTCGTCCGCCGGTTTCGGCAACGGGAGACAACACTTCGATACGGGGCATCCGTCGATTATAGAGGAGTCCCGCGCGCTCCGCCGCCGGGAACGAGCCGCCCGCGACCGGGCATGCAACGGCGCTGCAGGCTCGGGATCGGAACGCCTGTTTCCCGGGCCCCGGTCGAACTGTTACTCGACACAGCTATTTGTGGCTTTATTCTTTAATCCGACTAAAACCGGTTTTAAATAAAGACTGAATTTTCTTCCAACTGCTGTTATTTCCCTTCTTCTTTCGTTTTTCACCTTACACTAACGAGTTTTCATTTAACTTGTAATTCACACTTTGACCTTATAATCACTATCTTACTCACCCTACTGTTCCCTGGAATCAGTACGACGTAAAAGAAACATTGCTTATACTGTATCCTTATGTGCCTCGGTGCACCCAGAGATCGGATTGGGGGGTTGGTTGTCTGTTTTAAAATTAACATAAAAAGGCGTATGGTGAGCCCATGAACTTAAATTTCGTGTTCTATAATCTTCCACTTTTTTACATATTGTTTCGCAACTTTTAGGTTGACTTTTACTCCTTAAAGTGACTTTATCCCTAATTGCAGATTGCGTAGATTTATTTTTTACTGTCAAATCTTGATCAAGTTCAAAACAATCCGTTGATGTTTCTTTTATTAATGATTCCAGTTATACAAAAATTCAGCAGCGTACAGCTCGACATGAGCTATTTTCTCTGCTAATGCTTATTCTCAATGCGATTTCCGGCCCTCTTGCTCTTGGGATAGAACCCTGTGCCCTGTATTATCCAGCTTATAGTATTATTTATTTAAATGTATTATTTAAGTGTTATTTAAAAAAACGATCAGAAATTAAACAAAAGAAAAACAAATTTTTTCAACTGAAAGTAAGGAGCAAAATTAAAACTTTATACGAACATAAATTAATACATATATGAAGCAGAATGCACCCACCTCAATACCATGATCTTTAAGCTAAAGTTTTTTAGTACTTTTGATTTTTTCTGTAACATTTTCAAACCCATCACTTACTATAAATTTTAAATTTTTAAATTTTTGATTCAACAGATTATTTTGTTGTTTTTGAATAATATGCTTTCTAAGGTCACTGCCAATAACTTTAATTTTAGGATAAAGTTTTGCAATCTCTCTTGCTAATTGTCCGTGATCAGTCCCTAAATCAAGAATAATTTTAATTGATCCAGCAAATAATTTGACTCAACTATTAATTAACCTTAATCTTTTTCTCACTATTTTTTTTGCCTTCTTTTTCTATTTAACAATATGTTATTTTCCTGGCCATTGTTCTCAATCATTCCTTACCAAGTTGTTTTTTTTTTGTCATTGAATGTCTGTAATGGGCAATTTTATAAAATGCTTTTCACCCAAGATAATTGAATCCTATGACCTAATATGACTAATATTTTCAGAGAAGATTCCACCCTCTTGTAAAAAGCTATTGAAATGTTACATTTGCAGCTCAAAAAACTAAAAGAAGTAAACACTTTACTCTCTGCTCTTACAATTAAGTTGGTTTTAAGATTAAGTAAATCTTCATAGGATGACGGCCATTTTCATCTCACACAGAACGGCGACGCCGCTGTGAGAGCTGGCGACTACTGTGTGGTGTCAGTCGATTTGCGGGCACATTGGAGTCAGCTGAACCCGGCGGGGTTCGACCGAGAACGGTGGGCGCGGGCGCAAGGTCTGTCTGCACGCGGCACAGTCACCAATCTCAGTTGCCGGCCCGGGCACACCTTCTACGCCAACCTGCAACGGTGGCGAGATCGAGTTTCAGCCCAGATCGCAGCTATTATCTCGGGGCCTGCGCAAGCACTCCCGATAGCTCGCTCTTACGCTAAAGTTTTTTTTTAACTTTTAAAAAAGGTTATTATTCTAATTAAACAGCCTTTATGATTCAGGAGTCATTCTCAAACAGCTAAACAAAAACCAAACTTGGGTTATTATAAGGTTATTATTAGTAAAAAAAAAATAAAATTAACATGCAAATCTCGTTTTATTTATATCTGTTCGGTGAGCCAAGTTCAAAACCTGCAATAATTCAAAAACATTAAGATATTAAATTAAAAGAAAAGTTTTTTTTTAACTGAAAGTAAGGAGGTTTGTTGCCAAGGGCCTGTGGCTTTTTTGCAATAAATCTATTTATTCCTCTGTATATATTGGTTTTTCTTATTTTTTTTCGAATGTGTGGGTTTAAATGGCTTTACTAAGTTTATGACACCAAATGCTCTTTTTTACACGTGTTGCAAAACATACGATTGGTCAGCTATAAATTGCCGTAATAAATCATAATTTCTCTTAGACCAATGGTCTCAAATAGGTAGAGGGAGACTTACGCACTCTAGATTTTTTTTATCACCTATCTCCTTTTTTTGAAAAATCATGAAATTTGCAATACCATGCATGTTTACAATGGTCATCGACTGCGAAAATCAATGGTCCACCAACTATCTTCTTGTTCACCATGCCGTCTGTTTGGGTGATTGTTTTGCCATATGCACAACGGTCGACATTGAGGTAATAATGAAATCCTGAAATGAAACATAGTAGAATAAATTTAAGGAGACATTACAAGCAAGCACATAAATCGATTATCACATGCGCGGCTTAGGCCTTGAAAATAGCTAAGAATATCTTCTAATTACTATATCTAACATATTTTGTCATGAATCTAGTTCTGTTGGATGCGATTGTTGGTCGTAAGGAGCCCGTCAACGCGAACACCGACGCCGATGTTGTTGGCAATTCTATTCGATGCTCCAGGCACGATACCGCCAATCACGTTGTAGGCAGCGCTGCCGTCAACGTCGATCCCACCATTGTTCGTTGCATTGCCGGTCGCACCGTTGCCCATTGCAAGGCCTGGGTTGCCCAGGAACTCATGCAACGCGCATGGGCCAGGGCAGGCGGCGGTGCCGACCGGCCGGCACCCTGGCCCTGGGCAATCCGAAGCGTCCAGTGAGACTGCTTATGACGCGGCCACCGAAGCGGATGACACCGCTGCGGACGCATCCAAGGAAGAGGCTCAGGAGCCTGCCAAGGAAGACAAGCCCAAGCGCAAGCGCCGCAGCCGGTCATCCAGCCGCTCCAAGAAAAAGGACGAAGAAGCCAAGGCCGCAGAACCCGCTGCTGAGGATGCCGCTGAATCCTCGGAAGAGGCGGCAGCTGAACAACCTGCAGAAGCGCCTGTTGAGGCCCAAGTGGCCGAAACCGAAGCCCCTGTTCCCAATTTTGCTATAGAAAAATTTTTGTCAACCTGAGCTGAATCAAGTTTCGATAAGTGAAGACAATTTTTTGCATCGGATGATGTGGAATCCTGGCGCTGGAGGCGAAATCTAACTTCAGTCAGAGTAAAAGATAAAACGGTTATGAAAGTGAATTTACTACCATCTAGTAACCCCCTAATGTACCTTAAATAGTTTCATTTCCTTGACGGATAAAAAAGTTTTACGCTTGAATCAATAACTTGAAATTACTCTTTTTTTGCGTTAAAAAAAAAACATATGATGATATATTTCTATGCTCATTTTCTGGTGATTTTTCAAACATGATTATTGATTATTTTCAAACATGACCCCGTTAAGTGTTGAAGCTTAACGGAGGATTTTTCCATTAAAAATTGAGTTCTCGCATTTTCCTTATTCCTTAAGACGTATATGTTTGCATAAATTTCTACTAAGCCAACTTAAAGAATCATAATGCGTTTTTACTGTCTTTTGCAATTTACATGACAACACTTAAATGACAGCAAAATGAAAGTGAGGAGTGACATCTAATCTTAACGTGTTCTCTTCCATCTCCGCCAAGTTGTCTCGCTTCGGTTTCTTCGGCTGTTTCAAAGTCGCCGTCTTGTATGCTTTCTCCTCCTCTATTGCCTTGTTGTGTGACCAAAGTTCTTTCTTGATTGGCTCTTGGAATTCTTTGAAGTCCCATAGCTGCATTAATACCTGTTGAAAACGAAGACGGACTAAAATATCAGGCTTCGTAACGAAACTATATATATAAATATATAGTTAATATATATCTAACTGTGTCTATTCCGACGGTAAAGTGCTCAATACATGAACAGCATGTTTAAATATGAACTTAGCAAACTTGAATAAAGTATTTTGTATTTCATATTTTACAATTTAGCTTCATTTTCTATTTTGTCTCTTTTCTTTTCTATTTTGTTCCATCTGTCTTTCGGATGGTTGTTTTGTGTCGTATGGTTTGACTGGGCCATGTTGTCGAATTGTTTGTAGTTTGGTGCTCTCTGCACACACGAGCTAGCTCTTTGTACACAATATTTGTATGTCTCTTTGTAAAAATGTATATCTAAATAGAATGTACAGGTCTGCTGAAAATGTTTCGTCGTTTTATAGTGATAAGCATAGGACAGTTCGCAATGCTTTTGCTCAGTAATGTCAATGTTACCAAGATGTCATTTGTGACAAGTTGGATAGTTTACAGTTTTGAAGTTGCTGTTGAAAGTAAGTTAGATAATGATATCTAGGGTTATGTACTCTCCAGAACATGTTTTGAGTAAATGACAATGGTAACAAATGGTAATCAGAGTATAAATAAATTAAAAGATCCCATCAAAACAGTGAGCAAAAATAGTGATTTACCATTTCCAATCATAGATATTACACGTAAGCTGGTTTGGATTCATTCGAAGCTTTTGGGAAAATGAGTCAGTGAAGGAATTAATGGGCAATCTTTGGGAAATAATTATAAATTATATTAAGGTCTATAAAAAGAAAATTTTGTAAATGTATGCGTCGTGAAGATGACGAAGGGACAATATAATGATTAATGTAGAAATAATTAATTGATGGAATTGTTCAAAGGGAAGTAATAAGGGATTGTGGATTATGGAGAAATTATTGTATTTAGTTAGTTTTTAATGGAGTAAATGTAAAGCCAGGTGGTGTAACTGAAGCCTTTCAGTCATATAATATGGTTATAGCGGTTTTATCGGAAGCCAGATACAGAGATTTTGGATCTGTGCTTGTTGATGGATATAAAGTTTTTTACTCTGGAAAGGGGAGGAGACGTGAAGCTGGAGCTGCCCTAGCTGTGAGCAAATCAGCTAAGAAATCGATTCTTGAGTTCATACCGAAGAGCAAAGGGATGCTAAAAGATTAGTTTGGTCTCTCTCAGACTAAACTGACAGTAATAGCTGCTTATGCTCAGAAAAATGAGGTTGCCCCAGAAACCCAAACATCCCAAATTGACAAGGCAAGTTGGCTACGTTAACGTTCAGCAAAACTACAAGACATATAATAGGGAGTTACAATGATTTTAAGTTCTTCCGTAAGGAAATATATAATTAATGAGCTGCATAAACTCGGTTGACTAACAAAGTTATACTGGTTAAGTAATCTGTTAAGTAGAATAGAGAAAGGTCCCCGTTGTCTGCATTACTTCCATTGGAATAATTTTGAAGGTCCATTACATTAGGATCATGGTACATTTATATTTGCCAAGCTAGACGGTGAGGGCTAGGTTGTCCAAATTGACGAATCAAAAATCGGGAAACGCAAATACTATCGTGGGCATTATTTTGAAGGACAGTGGGTCTTTGGTGGGATGGAACAAGATTCCAGAGAATCGTTTATTGTTTGTGTCGAAGAAAGGACAGAGGAGACGCTGATTGCTGCACTTAAGGAATGGGTACATGAAGGTACCACTATATATAGTGACTGTTGGAAAGGCTACGTGAATTTAGCTGACCATGGATATGTCCACCAAACTGTGAATCACAGCAAAGCACGGCACCCAGCGTTTGCTCTTCCGAGCTGCTGAGCAACGCACCCTGGATGCAGCGTTTGATCGCAGTGCGCGCGTTTTGGATCATCGCCAGCGTGGCCTTGGCGTCCGCCTGGTCGTCGATCTGCTGATCGGGAACCAACAGCGCCTTGCGGTCCCCGTCGGCGATGCGTGCCACCAGGTCCTGCTCGAGGCGGGTCGCGCGAAGGACCTCCCCGTCGAGCAGCGAGCGCGTGATCTCGGCGGCGCGCCGCCGCAGCGGGCCGAGCACCGTGTCGCGATTCTGGAATATTTTACTAAAGTATACTAAAGTACTGTACTTACTAAAGTATAGGCAGAATTAGTTGTGTAGAATATCCTAAAGTATTTATTTTTACATTTTTTGTTTGTGTTTCTGGGGTTAGAGTTATATAGCAGTGTAAGATAAAGGTTAACACTGGGGCTGTGGTGTAGCCCCTCATATAAACAATTATAAGGCCCATGTTTTTAGTCCATTGTAGCCCCTTCAATTTGAAGTGGACAGGGAAAAGTTTTTTGGCACTTATCCGGCCATTTTTTCGGTCTCTTTGTTTGAACTGGTAAAACTCCACTCCTTCCAATCTGATAACGCCTTTGCCGTCCTTTGGCGGTCCGAATATTCGTCCCGTATATTTTGGAGCCTGCGACGTTTTTTCTTCTCCCGGTTCTGCTTCCTTAGCAACGATTTCTTTTTCAGGTAGAGTTTTGATCGCCTTGTTAGCCTGTTGAACCCAACTTTTTAATTTCTCCTCTATTTCCGGCGTTCGTTGCGGGTTTTCTTCTCCACCTTTAAATAGAGGTTTTTTGTACCAATCGCTCAATTTCAAGTGGGGAGGGGGGTAGTCACCTTCTGTATAGATTCGCCTCATTTTTAATGGCCCCTTTTTTCTCATTTGGAAGAGTACAGTATCTATTTGCCCCCTTTTATTCTACCCATCCTTTTGAATACTTTTGAACTTCCCAATTGCCTGTTGCTTTTCCACACAAGTTTAACCTACAGATTCGCTGTGTGTGCCTTTCAAAAGTCGTTCAGAATCTCTGTTTTGCTTGATCAAGGTCTAGCACTAACTTCAGTAGTTGAAGCAAATATTAGCTTTGAGTTATCAGATGAATTATACAGAAAATAGATGATTTTGATATCTCAATTATGTCAATATTTTGTAAATATCTCAGTATTTTCGGCGGGGAGAAAGCATGGGCTGGAAGCCCTTTCCCTCAAATACGTATCAGATACCATGTGACCTTTTCCCTCTATGTTCTACAAATATAAATCGATGACATAAGAAAAAAAGTTTCTTTGTAGATGTATCATGATCAATGAGAATTTTCAAATCGAGTAACAAGCAAAACAATTATTTCCTAAGTTAACTTATAGCATCGAAGCACAGAGAAAGTAATCAAAATACATGTATGGTGGAAAATCACCAAGACCCCCCCCCCAACCACCACCCGTAGATTCGTTGCTACTATAAAATTTTACTTGAGTACTGCTACTTTTGGCAAATAGAAAACTGCATGGATAATTATGCTAAGTTTATGTTACTTCATAATACCAGCTCCGATTGTTAGATACTCTTAATTACTTCCTAAGATAAGGTACGTTCAGTGACTCCATACTTGTCCTTCGTCAGGGGGGTTGGGTCCTTCGGAACTATTTGTTTAATCAGTCCTACCAATCTTCGGTTTAAAATAACATAATCCATAAGATTGATTGTCTTACCATAGTGTTAACTTATGGGCCATTTTATGACCAAATACTGCATTGGTTATAACTAGATTGTTATGCAGCAGTTGGTGCAGCGGTACTAAAAAATCGCAGCAGTCAATAACTGTAACTATTTTCTGTCCCTAAACCAGATTTACCAAGGCTAGGATACCATCTATCCATATTTCTACCAACCTAGGCATTTTATTTGGTCTGTTGTTGCAGAACTCCGTTTTGTTATGTGGGATGGGGGGGAAAGGAACGGGGGGGGGGATATATTCTGCAGCATTAGTGGTGAATGTGGCTGAAAAAAGCCGACATTCACCTTCGCCCACCCGAAAGCTTGTTTACGCTATGCTACTGTCTCTGTGGCAGCTCATTGCTAACAATTTTAGTGAACGCCGACCACCAGTACTTATGATTGTTTAACGTGTGATTATAATTTATTACGTAATGTTTTCAAATTCACCTTGTTTTTAAAATAGTTACTTTTCTTCACTACCACTTGAATAGCACTCCTCTTTCGTGCGGTTTGATGGAACGCATGACCAGTCTGTTGAGTTCGGACCAAAGAAAAGCCCCCTGACAGCTGCCAGGGGGGCGATCGTGTTTTGACAGTCAGATTGCCGGCCTACAGGACGTCATGACTTCCTGGCATAGGGATGGCATACGTCATATCGTCGTTGGGCTGAACGGGTGGGATGTCGCTGTAGCTGTGGTAGCTGTCGACGTCGGCCAGCTGATGTTCAGAATTGATGGCGTCATCCCAGCTGATTTCCTGACCGGAGTAGGTCACCATACGCCCTACAGGGAGGTATAGAATAGGACGCAGTTCCACCATTGGTTAAAAAGTAGATCACCAGCTCCTTTTCGTACTTTAGACTCACGTAAGCGTCCGCCGTGGGATCGGGATCTATTGTCACGGCGAAGAATATCACCGGATCTTCGATCTCGTTCTCGTAGCTGCAAGTGGCAGTGGCCGACTCTTTGATCACTTCTGAGCATTTTTGACCGTCGTGGTGGAGTAGGACCTCCTCATAGCAGCTTGGTGGAGGGCAGAGTATTGAGAAAATGAATAGGATTGCTCTTAAGGAACAAGTATCGGTATATGTCAACTAAATTTACAATCCACGATCATTTGTTCGTTGTTGTTTTTGTTTTTTTTTTGTCAGTAAAGCGCAAATTGTGTTCTGGTCTTGAGAAGGCACGGGGGTTATCAGCCCAACTCATGTTGATTTTTATTCGTTTTCAGTTTGATTTGGCTATTTATTTTAATTTCTGTTTGTGTTGAGTTTCATTTATTTATTAATGGTCAAAGTGGTCGATACCCAAGGTGTCGAATTGGGGTCGATGAATATCCAATGGGTTTTCCCTCATTCTCCGGTTTCTCTCGATGGCGTCTTCGAGCGAAGTCAGGAGACTTTCGAGTTTCTTCTCGTCGAAACGAATGCTGGTGATCTGAAAGTCCATTTAGCGTCTCCAGGGTGGAGGAGGAGCTTCAGCCGAACGGCACCGAAAGCTACCCGAGGAGGGGGCGTAGGCAAGAACAAACCCTGGGCGCACCTCAGTCGAAACCTCCTGAAAAGAAGGTCTCTCTAAAGTGGTCTGAGAGAGACGCCTCGCGAAGCGGGCGCTCTGCGACGCGCGGCTCCTGGTGTCACTGCTTTTTTGTTTTGTGACGGGGGTCAGTGGTGTGACTGCAATCTGAGCTAGAATTGGCGCAGCTGTAAGAAATGGACACCTGGAGAAACTTGGGGAAAGTAAGCAAGAAGGGCGTGGGAAAGCATGGGATGACTGTCCCAAACCCTTATTGCACTCCCTGGCCGAAGGGTCATAAAACGGAGATCAGCACCACCAGTAACGACTGTAATAGTTCAATGCTACATTACTTTTACTTACTTTTTTTACCCAACAAACTGCATTTACTACCGCGCGACCGGAAACATCATGTCGCGCGTATTGGCGTCCTGCATGACCGCGCCATTGAGCCGGGACTGGATTTTCAGCCCCGCCGCGCCCGCCGGCAGCTCGTCGGGCGTCGCCACCACCGGGCCGATCGCGCCGGTGGCGTCGAAATTCTTGCCGGGCGTCCACTGGGCGGTCTTGCGCTGATAGTCGCGCACCGAACCGTCATTGAAGATCGTATATCCGAATACCTCGAAAACTATAACTTTTGAAATAGGAAAAGAGCTTTTAATCACATTCTTTACTATTGTCAAAAGAGCATCTCAACAGTATCTTTGAAATGGTTAAGAGCATCAAGTTGGAACTTACAGGGCTTTTTTTCAGGGATGTTGAACTTACCAACAGGTAATACTAATACCACAAATAATAATACTGCTAATTCTATTGCTACTGCTGATACTATTACTGCTACTACTACTAATAAAGCTAAGGGTATTAAGGTGAAAATTTCAGGGAATGTCGAGAGGATGTTGAGCTAACTCTAAACACACACTACATGTACGCAGGTTGAGAAAATGATGTACCAAGTGTCAATCAAAAGAAAATTCATTTGTTGGTAAATCAAATGTTCTATTTATCTTATTGAGTTACCAAATATGTTGTGGGATAGCTTTCCTCTTCCCCCTTCAATATCTCTCTTTCCCCATAGCCTTCTAATCAAACTTTGGGAATTTCCCTTTTGTTCAACAAAGCCAAAAGATGTATTATACATATATATATTTTAATATAAATTGACCCCCCCCCCCCAAAAAAAAACTATGAGGAGGCATCGCCCATTTGGAATTTATGAGTTTAATGCAGTCAAACTTAAGCAATATTTAAAACTTGTGAATAATCTACACATTTGGTGCTGTTACTACGACTTAAATGAAAAAAAAATTAACTTATAAGAATATTTTTATAAATCATTTTTTTTTAACTTTCTCCAAAAAGAGGTTTCTTAAAGAAAGTAAAGAGCATAAAAACCTAACATAAACAGAAAGGAAGACCTATACTAATCAAATACTTCTTGGTAACGAACTGTAAGTAAGGAGCGACGTAGCCCAGTAACTGAAATTCTAAAAAAAAAGTGAATTTTGGCAATCATTGGAAAATGGAATATTTTGACCAAAAAAGTTTTTCTGAATGAATACCATAGAACCTAAGTATTTTTTTTATTCCGTGGTTAAATTTTTGCTTTTTTCTCTTTACAACAAGCAATATTAACAAGAAAACAGTCTATTATTTGCACTTGAGCTAAAAATGTTTCATACAAGTGCGTTTAAATATAGTAGAAGAACATCCTGAAAACAACAATAAGTCAAGTTTAATAAATCACCCCATTTGCCCTCATACACCTGATGCCTGCTTACTTTCTCCCTTCTTTATCGCAACCTCGGGAGGGGCAGCGCCGTGGGGGGTCAGTGTTTCGATCCCGGGGGCGAGCGGCTCGGTATGCTGGCCGTTCCGGAGGCCGTTGCCAATGTGACCTTTGGGGGACGCCGCAACATCCGCTTGCTGATCACCGCGACAACATCGGTCTACACGACCTATGTTTCCGTGAAGGGTGCGACCTAAAACCCCACAGTCTAATCCGATCCATCTCCAGATTGTTGGTCACCTGTAACGGCATTTTCCTGCTGCGTCTCGGCGCCGTTCTGCTGCGGTTCGCCTCATTGACATCGCGCAGGTCCGGGAACGACAGAACGCGCACTGTGTTTAGATCCCCCTCGCCGGCAACGGCGAGCTGCTCTCCGCTTGGGTGGAAGGCGCAAGCAAAGACACTGCCTTCGAAGAAGCGTTGGCGAACGACGCTCCAAGACGTCGTGTCGAAGATCGCAACGCTGCCACCCGGTGGTTCGTCGCCGTTGGTGACTCGACTGCGGCCGACTACCACAGCACGGGGTTGCGTCGGATGGAATGCGACTGGCCGAACGATGCCCTCGGCGAAGGTGGACGCAATTCAAACCTATTTTTTTTTGAATAGTCTTTCGTCTCGGTCTATCAACTTAAGCCGGGCAGTTTTACTCTCTTTCGATGAATGTGATTCCTTTTGATTAATTTAGTGAAGTACGTATATTCCTGAAACTTGCACTTCTATTTATAAGCAAACTGAGGCCATTCTCTAAGAAAAAGTCTTTAAATAGACTTTAAGTAGCAGTAAGTTTATCTACAGTCTATAAATAGCAAAATCGTAATTCTGTCGAGATGAATTTCTATTGAAATCTGAAACTGATTGTGCTGAAATAGCTTCTGAGTTTGCAGTATCCGGCAGGCTGAATCGACGGTAAAACGATCCAAAGGTTCGTTCCACACGCTTGTAGTCTTCTCTTTCGGTTTCTGCTTCAGTTTTCTTTTCTCCTTTGATTGTGAGAACACCATTTTCCATACTGATATCAATTTCCTCAGGTTTGACGCCCGGAATATCCGCGTGAATCACAAATTTATCTTTATCTTCTTTGATATCTACGGTAGGTGCCCATTCTGCTGTCGCTGTGGAACCTTCGGCCATGTAGGGGGAAGTACCTGCTTTGAACCCATCCCCAATCGAATTTTTTTTCTAGCTCGTTAAAACGTAGCAATAATGCAAAAGTGTAGGATTTTTTATGGGGTTTTTTAAAAAAAAAAATTGTAAAACCCCCTGAAAAAAGTATACCCTCCCCGAAGAAAAATCCTGGACACACCCTTGCATGTCAGAAAGGTATCTGGTGCATTTTCATTTATTTTCAATTTTCAACTCATTTCCAAATGCCCAGCCAACCAGAATCCAATCTCAGCAGTATCAATATATAAAGAGTTCGTCACCACCGCGTTCTGATCACTTTCGTCGATGACGCCGTCCGAGTTGGCATCCCCAGGGGCGTAGACGCGAGTCAGGTTCACCTGAATCACGTCATTAACGTCGTCATAGGTCAGCGAGTATTCAATTCCGTACTCGTCCTTCGCGTCGGCCGCATCAAATGTCGGTTGGGTTCCGAGGATGTCTCCGTCGAAATCGATGATGGTGTAGGTGCCGACGTTTTCACCCGTGGCGGGACGATAGCCGGCTGACAGTCCCAAGCTGAAGGGAGCTCCCGCTTGACAATTGGAGTTTTCGATCCTATTTCAGGGAAGCAGGAAGCGAATCAGCTTTTAGCACCTGACATACGAAGTTTTATAAATAATTGAAAGGATTGAAGTTATTATGGAAAATTTGCCTAGAACAATGAGCGTGGACGCCGTCGCCGCCGAGCAGCAGCGTTTCATGGTTCGTGTTTACAACTGGATGACGGCAGGTTTGGCCGTGACCGGGGCTCTCGCATATTACGTCTCCATCAGTGAGACGATGATGGATATTGTCTACAGCAACCCGATTTTATCGCCACGCTCTACAAGATGACGCACTGACGAAGAAGCCGAGGCGGCTCGGGCAACCGAGCCGCCTCGGCTGTCCTAGCGGGCCAGCTTCACGCTCGTGCCAATGGGAGGAGGGGACGCTCCTAATCATTTCGTCATTCGCCGTTGCATGACGAAATGATTAGGAGCGTCCCCCTCTACCCGACCTCATCGACAGGGGCGGCTCGGTCTCCCGAGCCGCCTCGAGTGCTTCGTCAGTGCGTCATCATGTAGAGCGCGGCGATGACGTGGTCTGCCTTGTCCCATAAATGAAAAATAAAAAATTATTCAAAAACCCAGACTAAATTTGTGTAACCCCTAATCATTATAGCTGGCTGATGTTCCAGCCCATCGCAGCAATTAACCATATACCTCATTACTTAAAATCTAGAGCCAATTGCAGACATTTCAGAAGATTGTAAATGATCTAGATAATACTGTTTTTCATGCAAACAGGCATGACCTTAAAGCTCTTACAATATACAGACCCTTTTCTCACTCTATGAGGGGTTTGGAACCACCTCTCCTACTTGAAATTCTTTAAGCTTTTCGAAACTTAGAAACTTAGGGTTTCTAAGTTAGAAACTTAGGGTTGTTTAATAAGTTTAGACTCAAATTCCACAAGAAAACTGGATTTACACTTGTTGGCCATCTATTCTTCTACATAAATCCATCTATTCTAAGGATAGAAGTCTAAATCCATCTATTCTTCCGCTGCCCGTTTTGAAAATAAATTGAATTAAAATGAAGCAGTCAGCAGTTTAACATTTTATTCACAAAAATAATGAACAAGTTTGAGATACAACAATTTTCATACTAGACCCTCAGTCTTGCCGGCCGGTCTGCGGTATGCACTTGCGCCAGCCCACATTGAAAATCGTCAAGGCAGTCTAACGTCTCAGTTTGGCCGCATAGCGCACCCTGAGTGGCGGTTGGTGTTTACGGCAACGCTCCAATACCCTGCTTGCAATGCGTCTGCGCCAGAGATGCGACCTCCGTCTCTGTGGCTTCCGAAATGCCATCGCGGCAAGCCACCACAAAAATGAGCTGCAACGATAGGCTGAGTGATCGACAGTGTCGTCGCGATCGAAATGAAAGCTGCGCTTCTTATACATGGGTGGCTTTAGCGTTAAGGATATCGACTGCTATGTTGACAAATTTTTCCATAAAGTCAGTAATCCTAACGGAAAAAAATTAGTGAATGATTTATTTGGCCGTTTCGATTCTTTAAAAGAGGAGCTAGCAAGTACTCCAATTCTCCTTGAAATCCTTTGTGTTTTAGCTCACAAAAAAACAGATCGAATTCCTACCGATCGGATTACACAAACTTCTCTCTACGCAATCATAACTCATTGGGTGTGTACCCGTTTCCTGCTCAATCCAAATAGCAATTTCATCGGATGTTAATTGTTGCGGTAAAAATTCTTGGATAATGTCGATTTCGGCTCGTTCAATTTTGATCAAATCATCACGGCTTGCTTTCTCAAATTGCGCGATAGAGTCGCGGCGCTGCTTGACCATTTTATCTAAAACGGACAAAATTTGATCGTCTTCAAGTTCAATGCGCTCATCGACTTCGCGCTGTTTGATCGCAGCCATGATTAAACGAATAGCGGCCAGGCGGGTTTTCTCCTTGGCGCGCATCGCCTCTTTCATTTTTGTGTCAATGTTTCTGGGTCAGTGAATGAAGTTGAGGATGGACACTGTGAATTTTGATTTTTTCTTATATATTTCCAAAATCTTTTTGGGCAACTTTGAGCTGATGCAATGATAGAAGATTCAGGTGACTCACAATTTGACTGAAGAAGCCAAGTTGCTCTATTTCTTGCTCCTTTATATCTTATCCATGACTTGGTGCTTCTTATTTTAGTTAAAAAAATAAAAAAACAAAAGTTTTTAACTGAAAGTAAAGAGCAACATTAAAACTTAAAACGAATAGAAATTACTCCGTCGCTCCTTACTACAGTTCGTTACCACGAACTGTTTGATAAGATACGATATAAGAATAAGATATGCGAGCGTCGCATATATTCACACAGTTTTGCGAACAACCTTGCTTTTAATGGACAGTTTTTAATGTAAACTATAACTTTAGTTACTTTGTAACACATTGTTAAGTTGTGTTAAGTTGCTCGCTTATAGTTTTTGATACGAAAGCTGCTCTGTGAGAAATGCAGCTCGTCCAGACAACCTTGAGTTAACTAGTGTTTGAAGATCAGTTTTGTGTCCTCTAGCGGTTACTAGGCCTGTATTAAAAAGTTAAAATATTTGAGTTCTGACGGACAGAAAACATTAAATTTAACAAATTATTCTTGTTTATTTATTTTTACAGTTCAAGGTGTCAACACTAAGGCAAATGTGGTACTACCCTTGAAACTAAATACTCTCGTAAGAATCAACAGAAAAAACTTAAAAATCACGCTTTTTGGGTGTTAGTATATGTAAGATGGGTCAAGGGCGGGGAAAATATTGTAAAAATACGTCTATTCATATTTCCTTGGAACTTTGATACAAAAGAAAGCGTGCTGAGGAATCACACAAATGGTCACATACCAAGGCTTTTGGGGTTGACACAACCCCCAGAGTCTTCGGACAAGTGTTGTTAGCTATGCCCCGATGCATATAAAGTTCTTTTGAAAAGAGTGGCTGTTTGAACTTTAGAGGAGGCTAATTTTTTGGAAATGTATGTTCTAGTTCTCGTTTAAGTGTCAAAAGTGCTGATGGGCAGCCCCCCTTCCTGACATTCTCTTTTCTCTAAACTTATACAATCAAAATTGTAAGATAGCAAATTTCCGAGCGCGTATATCGGTTGGAGATCTAGAACGCTGCTATCCGGCCAATCAACCAGTAGGCAGACAGGCAGCCAACGGCGTAGCCCATAACGGGCCGGGCATGTCGGTTCATTGACTCGCCAAGCAGTGCGGCGCCGAGTCGCAGCAGAAAAACGACGCCCACGGCGAACACTACCTGTCCGATTTCGACGCCAACGTTGAAGAAGACGAGGCCCGTCAGGACTTCTTTGTCTGGCAGGCCAATCTCGCCCAGCACAGCCGCGAATCCGAGGCCATGTAGCATCAGTATTGGGGGAGACTATATTCAAGATTTTGCGTGTCTCCCTGAATTTTATGTTTGCAATCACAAGATCGAGCTGCTCAATCTGAAGTTTTTCTGCAAGAGCCTTCACATTAAAAATGACTTGGTCTATGAACATAAGCAACAGAATAAATACAAAGCATATGATGATGCAGAACCTGGGCTTTTCTTTTTATTATCTTGTCCTCGTTTTGTTCTATTAGCTCTGAGAGAACCTTAACAACGGTTTTAAAGCTGATCCACGACGCTGTCAATTTCTTTCCAAACTGCCTTACTAGACGTTTGATGATCGGCTGGATATCCCGATGGGGGTAATTCCGTTCCGACGGAATCGCCGAGAGCTTCATGATGACCTTGGGAAACTTATCGGCCCACCGGATCACGGTTTCATGTTCCTCAGGCGTTCCCTGGAAAGGACGCCCGAGGTGATCGACGATCACCCGAGTCTGCGCAAATTCCCGCAGCAAGGGCTCAAATCGAGCCGCATACCGAGGTTCAAAGTGGAGCTGTACCGCAAGCCCGAGATCGGTGGCCAGGCGCCAACCAAAACTCTAAAAAACGGAATTTTGATACCGATAGCTACATCAAAATAATCACATTTTAATGCTGATTTTAAATATATAAGTTTCATCAAGGTTAGCCTTACCCATCCAAAGTTACGAGCCTGAGAAAATTTGCCTTATTTTAGAAAATACGGAGAAATACACCATAAAAGTCATAGAATCTTAACGAAAATCGCGCCATCAGATTCAGCGCATCAGTAAACCCTACTGTAGAAGTTTCAAGCTCCTATCTGCAAAAATGTGGAATTTTGTATTTTTTGAGCCTAGAAATGGGGCTTTATAAAAGGAAAGATGATAATAAAATAATTTCTTACTTCTTACTATGCAGAAAAATTGTAGTTAAAGTATTTTCAAGTTGATTCTACAATGTTTTAAGCCCTAGCCTCACCCTAATGTGCAAACATAGAGCCCAAATTGCATATTTTCATGTGTTTTTCCGTTTCTTGATTTCGCCAGTGTTGAATCAATTTATGGGTACACGGATTGAAACAATAATGACATATGGGAAACATACAATTTAGGCTATATAGTTGCACCTTGGGTTGCCCGGTTTCCCGATGGCTCAGTGAAGATCAGCAATTTTTCAGACATCGAAAGCGATATCCACCAGTAGGCTCAACGCTTCGACGGTTTTCGGCATAGCAAAGAAAGAGACCTGCCTTTCTCCAGGAGAGCCAGCGGTTTACTTTGCGGCTTAAGAGGCGCAGGCAGCATCAGCCTTACGCTTGTTCAGATTATGCAAACCTGACCCAACACCATGCTTACCTGGTGCAAGTGAGTAACAGGCGACACACTTACATCACTGCCAGCTAGCCCATCTTCCACATCTGACAGTGAAATAGTAAGTATTTGTAATTTCTGTTAAAGTAACAAAAAAAAAAATTGCTACTTAAGACGCTTTGTTGTTTAAAACTTTTAATTTAAACCAAGAATTTAAGATAAGCTACATTTGACTTCAGAATCAACTCTTTTCACCTTGTCTTGCGTTGTAAAGTAATACTTCACTTTTCTTCTTTTTCTTCTTGTTTCTTCTTTTTTCTTCTTTTTTTCTTCTTTTTTCTTCTTTTTTTTCTTCCTTTTTCTTTTTTCTTCTTTTTTTCTTCGACAATCCGTAAACACATTACATGTTTTGATTTAGTTCAGCAAGCTCCTTAATATTCTCTGAAAGGTTCACCTGCTTTCCCTTAGTCTTTGTGAAAAATAAAGTACAAATATGCCTTTCTCAGTGACGGTGGGTTTGGAAAAATGGTGGGCGTGGGAGGGGGCTTAGTTGCCTCCAATTACTTTCGACTATCAAAAGCGGATCTAGCTCTTCAATTTCCAATCGAACGAGTCTTTTTTCGAAGTTTCTACGGGAACATTTGGCCATCTCAAAATTTCTACCAAGTAGTTTTCTTGTACTTTAACACTAAAATTTAAAGGTAATCAAAGAGCTAGACCCTCTAGAGGAAGAAGGACTGCCTGACAAGGAATACTTTAGTCTCTATTCCTATCCCTGAAAGTTTCATTTTCCTAAACTTATATTACAAAAGTTATACTGTGCAAAATAGATCTTCTGCTTAAATAAAGGACAAGAAAACTGTTTATAGCTTCACAACTTTGTTCAATCCCAATTTGTGAGGTTTCAAAGATATGCAAATACATCACCTAAATTTAGAAAAACCTAAAAAGTTAGAAAAATGATTGTGATTCTTGAGCATATTCTTAGAAATGCCATCAAGGCCAGGAGCTGAATCACCTCGTATATGCTGATTTGAGTCCTCAATATCACCCCCTATGATCAGGTTAAATATATCACACAATCGCCCTCTGTAAGAGGGAATAAAGATTCTTGGCAGTTTGGGTTTAATGTTGATATCCATAACATATTCGGGTCAAGTTTCAGGGGGCATAAATCATTCTGGTCCCTAACTGGTGTTTTCTCTAAGACACCTTAAATGTGTGGCAAGGAGTTCCTTCCTCCATTTTTATCTTAAGTATACAAACAAGACTTAAAAAATATGTATATGCATATAAATAATAATAATACCAATCGAAACTGCTACAAGGGAATGCGCTGTTACTGACCAAACATTTATAAGGTCTTCTCCCATCTTCTTGTCCAAGTATAAACTAAAAAAAAAAAAAAAAAACACTGAATGAATCTTGTTTGGCAATAGAAAAAGATTTCTGAAATGGCACTGACAACACTTGACAAGACCTCATGACAAAACTTAACAATATTATGGAAAATGGG